>CM077561.1:582500-10582500 GCA_039657345.1 Stephania japonica | reverse complement strand
TTTTTTATTGCCTAGGCGACGACTCGCCTTTCACAAGGAAACGCCTAGGCATTGCCTTGACCTCTTACAACCACTGCAAAGTGCTTCTCATATCATTGCTATCTTGCTTTATGAATGAACCTTTCCAAACGTTATTCCCGCTCGTTCATGTGGAAATGTCTAGGCCCTAGGCCCTCTTAAAATTTTAAAAGTTTTTCCTGAATTGCTTCCATAAGTAGAAGTAACACTTGTGACTTTTATGAAGAAGTAGACCTTTTATCGTTTTTGATTGGTCTATCCTTTGTATATTTTGTGGCGAATGCCGAATTACTTTTTCTTGAGCCAATTTCTCTTGGAGAGAGTGTGTTCATGTTATTGGACATGAGCATTGATGTCATTCAGCTGCTATTGTTGTAAAAATTGTATGACAGCTAGGTGGTCTCCTTTTTATTCAAGTGACGAGAGATAAAGAATCAATGAGCATTGGGATGGATGGGGGCATCACTGCCAAAAGCAAGGTTGGGGTGTGACTCATGTTGGAGTCAAGGCTTTTTAATTAAGTTTGGGTCGTAAGAAAAAAAAAAAGAGCAATAAGAAGAGAATGTTGAAGGTCTGAGCCTTGATAAGTTTTAGAGTCCCCTTTGTGGATAGTTGGTGAGGAGTCTGCTTTTGGCTATACTGTTGCAAAATGACTTAAGAGGGTGGCCTACAATACTTCATGTTTGAGTTTTGTAGGAGTAGTTGGGGTCTTGGGGTTTTTAATATGTATGGTTGTTGTTAAGAGTCATTGAGCTTTACTTTTATTCTTTACCAAAAGCTCGGCAAGGCAATTTTAGTAACTTAAATTCCATGGCATAGTATCGGCCTCTTCTAAATTTTTGAAGGAGCAAAAGCTCATTTCACACTTAACTATTGGCTGAGACCAGACCATTGACATTTTTGGTAACTACTATCCAATATGCATTTCTTTCTGGAAATGCAATAGCAGCTTCCCAAATTAAAGTAATTAGCTAGACATGTTAGATGATGTTGGGCGGAGGCGTAGTTATGCATTTCTTACTGGAAATGCAATAGCAGCTTCCCAAATTAAAGTAATTAGCTAGACATGTTAGATGATGTTGGGCGGAGGCGAAGTGATCGGTCTGTTACTTTGCTTCATGAAGTACAACAAGTACTTCCCTTTTGATCTTGTCGGCCATTATACTTATATTGTTTGGTAGCCTTGTAGTTCTTTCCTTAGGGATCCTATCCAGAAAAGTTCTTTCCTTGGGAACAAACACATTGACTATCAATCAAATTATTTTTTTAATTTTTAATTTTTTATTAATAAGAAAGAAACATAACTTGCCCCTCTTAGGACTTGAACCCCCAACCTCTTACACTCATTGCCACATACCAAACCATTGGGCTATCCACTTGGTGACCATCAATCATTTCCATCACTCATGATAATCCTCAATTTTGATTGAATTGTCTAAGTGGGTACTGTGCTCAAGTGTGCTATGAAGGCTAGGATTATTGACCTTTACTTTCTTGGTCATATCATCTGAATCATCAGTTAGGGATCCTAAATGGTTTGCATGATAACGTTGTCTCATATAGTGTTTATCATTCTGTCTATGTGAAGGGTAATTCTCAATTTCTCAGTCATCCTCAAATTTTGGTCAAATTTTGTCAAAAACTGATTTTGGCTTAATGTTACATTTCCAATAGCCATTTGAGAACCATGTGGTGGCGAATCCTTTTAGCCACCTTCCCAAAATCGTTCTTTTCTCATAGTAGTATTGCTGTTAGATTTTATCCCTCTTGAAATTTTTAATTGTCGAATGCATTTTTCTTGGTAGAAAACATTGTAGTAAAAAGAATCAGTGATTTTCTATCCATATCATTTACATCCAATATCAGAGCCCATTCCACAGATTCAACTGTTCTATTTTACTGTCCTGATATGGCTTTAAATTTTTAATTACCCCTCATAATCATTTTTAGAAGAAAAGCTAAACTTGCTGTAAAACTAGCCTTGAATCCATAAGTTCAAAACCTTAAATATCACACTTTACAACTCTCCTAAACAAAACTCAAAATCTCGGCACAATTTTCTTTTCACAATTTCATATATACAGATTTCCAACATCATTACATGTTATAACTATTCACATGTCCAAACAAATAATCACATTCATCGAACCCAGTTAGGGGTCTTTAATGTGTACTTTTAACATGCCATATCCATTCTTAGTATGATACGGATACGTGCCATATTTCCTTTTGTAAAGAAGAAATTTTAATTCAAGACAACATTACTGATCTCCATGATATTTACAGTGACAAGCGAGCCAAAAGTTTTAAAGCTACTCTTTCTTTATCGATACTAGCAAATTGACCTAGCAAAAAGGAAAAATGAATGAGTTAATTTATCCTGGTAAACAAATTCATAATCTTGTTTCATGCGAAACATTCATTTGTTAAAGCTATGATGTTGAGTGAAAATATTTACTTACTTTTTGGAGAAGGGAGGAAATTGATAGAATTCTTGATCTCTATTGCTCAATTGGTAATCAAAACAACAAGACAAACTATAAGAACCCAGAGAGACCTTGTCTCTCAGCCCAAACTCTCAAGAGAGTTAAACCCAAATCAATTACAAATTTTCTCCATCCCTATCTCTTCTCTCACACTGTATTTATACTCACTTTTTCCCCCCCAAAATGGACACACTTACATTCATGTTCCCGCCTAAAAGTCTTAACAAACTCATTCATGTTTTTGGTCCCTTAGACTCTTATTGGTTGGGATCTTATCATTACTTCCTCCTTTAAAATCCACCTTGTCCTCAAGGTGGCTATAGAAAATTAAACAACAAAGGAGATAGTGATGCCGGATCATGAAGCCAATGAGCAATATGTGAGAGAGGATGAAAGCAGAAGACCACGCAAGAATCCCAATCCATCTCATAACTCGCATGTGAGCAACATTACAGAGCCAACAACCAAACAATGAGCTCAATGAGGCAAACGTGCAAGGAAGCGCCAAGTGCATCAGCCACCCCGTGTTACCAAAAGTTGCCCCAAATTGCATTGTGGTGGAATCATCATGGTGGGCGAATAAGGTGCCCCTAAAAGCCAAACAACCACCAAGCTCTGCCCAAGATTTCATTGTCTTAAGCAAAACTAATGCAGTGAGACACTCCAAACCTCTCAGCAACATATCATCAAACGCTTGTAATGCAATGTCAATATATGCACCACTCCCATCGAGCCCGACATAAACTATCGCAGCCCCGGCCTCCCTAAGACATGACAGGGTAACAAGGCAAGAAGCAATCAAGAAGGCCAAAATATCATCTCTATAGTTAATGTTTCCAACCGCATAGCAACAATTAGGAGCCTCCATATCCACACCAATGAGAAGCATATCAAGTTTTGGGCACAAAGCAACGATTGGCACCCACTGAGGAACAAAAGGCAAGGAAACGAAGTTGAGGAAATAAGTGGTACGCTTAGAAGTGAAATAAGAACGCATACCCAAAGAAGTAGACAACGTAGAAGTCTGGCGATGATCCGTGAATGACGCCTTATTCATGTCGATTTGCCACTTAAAATCAAGATTATCATGTTCTGATATAGATGAGTTGTACCATACATGCCAATGTTGTGTCATAATGTTCACCACACGATCACCTCGAGATGCATGCTGTCCAACCATTGTCATCTTCCCCAACACCACTGCAACTATGACAAGAGAAGTTGAGCATGACATAGAAGTATATCCAAGGTAGAGGTATGTTGAATTGAGAATGAACACTAATGGAGGTGACGATGGTGGTGGCCAGGGGGGAGCCAAACAACAACGCAACAGTGTGAAATTGTCCACAAACAATCTCGAGATCCGGTGGATCTAGGAGTTGAACTCCACTACGGTCCGGTCTCGTTGAACACCCAAGACCTTCGATGAGTTAGTGAGAGGATGAAGGAGAGACTCGTCAATTTGCTGCAACAACCTTCGAATCTTCGATTTCCCATCAGATATGAGGCTGAGCGACTGTTTCTTCACCAGATCTACAACATCAACAGTCAAAAACACCTCGACCACCACTAGATCTGGATCATCATTGATCTGTATCAACTCTAACACCACTAAATCTAGCGAGTCTGGAACTTTCGGCAACAACACCAGCGATGGAGCTTGAATACACGAAACTGAAGTCGACAATGGATTTGTCATCAAATCTGAATGAAGCAAAGACTGAACACCCAAGTTTGAGAAGACGCTCAATTCACTATCAGATTTGAGAACATCTTCACCATTTGGAACCAGATTTGCAATGTCTTCATGTTTGTCGTTCGACTTTGTGGATGGATCTGAAAGTACCGACATCTTCGTGTGATCTCCATCTTCTTGTGAGATCTCAGCGGAAGGAGAAGAAGAACGAACGGACAAGGTATCGAACTTCTTTAAAATGCGTTCGAGCCCCAACTGTATTTCGTAAAGACCTCTTAACATCTCATCCGTCATAAACCTTGAATCCATTCTTGATAGATTGTAGTGCTCTGATACCACTGATAGAATTCTTGATCTCTATTGCTCAATTGGTAATCAAAACAACAAGACAAACTATAAGAACCCAGAGAGACCTTGTCTCTCAGCCCAAACTCTCAAGAGAGTTAAACCCAAATCAATTACAAATTTTCTCCATCCCTATCTCTTCTCTCACACTGTATTTATACTCACTTTTTCCCCCCCCAAAATGGACACACTTACATTCATGTTCCCGCCTAAAAGTCTTAACAAACTCATTCATGTTTTTGGTCCCTTAGACTCTTATTGGTTGGGATCTTATCAGAAATCTTGTTGAAAAATTGATTCGTTAGGAAAGTAATACATCTTATCAAGTTTCCAACATGCGGATGTCCTGTTCCATGGTGCACATGTTCAATTGGTATGGAATTGATAGATCAATCAAGTTATCTAGGGAGTATTACCAAACTTTGCCAGGGTGCAATGATTTGAACCTGAAAGTAGGTTACTTGTGCCTCTTTGAGGTCACAAGTTCGAATCTTCTAATTTTCTGAGGTATCTCTCTTATGGGGTGAGTTATACTTGTGGAATATTCAAGGGTAAGAGTGGATACCACGTCAAAAAAAGAAGTAATCTAAGAAGCATCCAACTTGAGCTTTTTCAAATTATTACTTAGGTCCTGTTGTGTGCGTAAAATCTTCTTTTAACTATGGAAAATGCTTTTATTCATTCCTTGTAATATTGCAAACAAATATTGTGAGTTTGAATAGATTTGAATTCTAGTATTCAAATATATTGTATGGAATGCCTTATAAAGACTGACATATCGGATTTTTGGAGGTGTTGTCACAAGCACCAAGTGTTATTAGATATTCTACTAAGAGAAATGGAACCTGGTGCAATCAGGCAAGGCTTAGACGAGAAGTATAAGTATTAAGAGTTTTAACTTTTGTCGCTAAATTTTGCTAACGTTGTTGAACCTTATCTCGAGGTTTTGTTATTGTCTGACTGATTTTCTGTCTGATTTTATTTAATTAAGCCTTTAGAATCTTCACTGGTTGTTGCTCTTTGGATGAATCTAATCTGTGAAGTTATGAGAAATATTTTCAAATTCTTATAGTTTTGTGAATTAAGTTAGCATGCTTGAGACAGAATTTTAATTTCCGTGTATCACGTGGCTGTTCTTCTTCATTTTATAGGATATATAAGATCTGACAATTGTCTTGGAGACGTGTTTCTCCTTTTTACTTGTTTATACACACTCCTAAAAAGCTAGTTGTGGCTTATGGTTTAATGCCTTGGTCAGTTAGTTCTACAAAAGGCATATTGGGGCTTAAACGATAAGCCTTATTTTAATGAGGCGCACATCTTAACGAGGCACCAAGGAGACTTATCCATTACTGTTTTGCCTGTTTTTCAACATTTATAGCCACGCTTTTTTCATTTATGTACAACTTTTTTGCATTTACATTTTATATTAAAATTTAATACTGCCAAAAAGTCCTAATTTGAGCTATGGCGATAGGTTTCCCCTCACTGCTTTTTGTTTCTCAAATAAGAATAGGAGCAGCCTTACTTGTTTAAAGAATGATTGTTTACTTTAGACTTGGCACCCTAATAAAACAAAGTAATAACACATTTGAACCATGTAATTGTTTTATAGTCTATTTGTTCTAATTGTACGAGTGTGGTTGTCCTTTCTTAGATTGTGATGATGACTTTGTTGCATTTTTCATTTCGATTTTATCTTTCAATTTAATTAGCTTGATTTACAATTACTTTCTAAAGGTGCATTCCAGCATTTAACATTACTTCAAGGTTTGTATCTTATACTACGTTAGTATGTAGTGTAATCTTTTTTTAATTGGGAACAAAATGCTATTTAGCGTGAGCTATTATTGTCTTAGATTTCTATTGGGAGTATTATGTCCCTCAAAATCCAATGGTATTTTATTCAGAAAATCTTCAATGCAAATGTAATTTTTAGTAAAAATGGTGCTGCCTAGGGTAAGCTGACCTTAGGCCAAAAAGTATATTCTATATTGCAAACGCATAGCTTGAATATGAGGTTGACTGTTTGATGTGGCATAGAGAATGTCTACCCCATTGTTTGTTTCTTGATTTTTTGGTCGAGAATGTTTATAATACATCAACATTTTCTTTTATAAAAACTTTAAAAAAAAATTAATTCAAAACTATAGTGCAAACAATGGTTGTAACCTAATTCACTAATTGATTAGAGGAAGGAATCCATATAGTTGCACTGGACACTATTAAGAGCATTTTCAGTGCACAATGTGAATTGCACCTATGAAAAAATGTTGTCACCAAGGTGGTAGGAATGTTTATTCTTTGTGGAGCAATTACACTAAATAGATATTGAGGCCAAAAAAATGGTCTCCGATGCAACCATGAATTGTTCCTCTTCATTTGTGAGGTAACCGTTGATTGCACTTTGAATTTTTGATTTTTTTTGTTTTTACAAAATGAAATGTTGAGTTAGTATTGTAAACATCATCTACCATAATGTTTAGAAGTAGACAATAGGGTAAATATCGTCTATGCTATGCCACGTCAACTTTATGTTTGAGATAGACATGCATTAAAGATTTTCTTTTTGTTCAATGCTTGTCTATCCTACGTGGCACCTATTTTCAACCAAATTCACCGTTCTTGATTGACATCTCCCTTCCTACCATTTTTTATTAGAAATATCCGGATGTGAATTTTTTCAATAATTCTTTTACATATTTTTTCGTATGGTTAATGAAACTTAACGATCTTAATATGAAAATTATGATGCAAACATATTAAGAGAACAAATATGAAATTAAGTCATCAATATACTAATTTTGTTGGTCAATCTCAAAATTTAAGACCTATCAAGTAAAGATCTGTCTGATCAAATTTACTTTTCTTCGATTGCTTGGTTATTCTTCATAGGGCAGCAAGTAAACGGTCATTCTTTAAGGATAGGTCAGCAAATAACTGATGACATTTAGCTTTTGTGTGATTTATATCTTTCCAAAGGCCCTTCTTTAAGGAATGTTATTATTGTTTTCACGAAATCCTCAGTGTTTCATGTATCAATATTCTAGCTGGATTGCAGTTGAAGCAAACATTATCTTCAGTAGTTTCCTTTCCAATAATTTCAAATGCTATTTTCAAATGCTTTTCAGAAACTGTTGCGTGCAGTGGGATTTTTTGCTGGCTCCATCGTTCTCATGCGCAATTTTGGAGATCTCATGGCTATATAATGACAGAAGGTAGTTTGAGTTTCTGATAGTACTTGAGACATTTGATTTGAAGATAATTAGGAGAAAACCGAGGTACCATATTTTCTGTTTGGCGAGACAATTCTGAAACGTACTCCAATTAGAAATGTGCTTCTAAATATCGAGTATATGAACAATTTAGGAGCGTGGATGTTTGTTATCCAGGCCTTGCATTAATTATCTTTTTCTTTTTGATTTAACAAGTGCTTCGACTTGATTCTGAGGGGCTCTAAACTTTGAATTGAGAGAGCTTTATTTCTGGACCCACTCATTTCTTTTTAAAACCTTGAAACAACTTTCAGGTAGTGTAGGATTTTTTTGGGGGAGTGGTTAGTAGTTAGGACCTTAAATGTTTGTTAACATAAGCCGTAGGAGAAACAATGTTCTTGAATCTTTAGAAGAAGAAAAATGCTATTGCGACCTCAATTTCGTATGCCATTTTCACACGCACTTGATTGTGATTGTTGACGAGACTACCAATGAGTGGATGTGAAAATGGCAATGTGAAGTGGAGTTATATTAGAAGAAAGTGTTTGTTCACAAGTGTTGAAAGTCAGTAGTTGATTCATAATGTCATTTTTTCTAACCAAAGCACAAATGACCAGAGATGTCTTGCTTTCCAAGGGAAAACATATTTCTATTCTTGTGAATTACAAAATAAAATCTAGATGCTAGTTGATGCTTAGTAAGTCCATCACGAATCTTGTAATCTTGGTAGGATAGTCGAGGGCATTATGGATCTTGGAAGTTACGGATTTATTCATAATGGTACTTTTTAGTAGATTATCTTCATTGAAATCAAATGTTTTTTGGTCAAGAATCTCAAATCTAATTCAATCGTGGTTGGTTGGTTACTAATTATAAAGTTGCAAGGTGAGTCCATACTTTGAAGTGGTGAATCAAGCTATGTGCATTGACTCTATGTGTGTCCTTCAAAGAATGATATCGAGTTGTGTGCGTGACTCTTTGTGAGTTTGATATCAATTAGGGGATATCGAGCTTTATGCGTAACTCTTTGTGGGTTCAATATCAAAGGAAGGTACCGAGTTGTGTGCGCGATTCTGTGTAAATTTGGTATCTACCTAAGAACTCTATGTAAGTTAGGGAACCAAAGTGAGATGTCGAGCTGTGTGCGTGATTATATGTGAATCCAGTATTTACCTAAATACTCTAGGTGGGTCCGTAAATTCAGGTAAGATATCGAGCTGTGTGAACAAATTCTATGTGAATTTGGTATCGGCCCCAAAAAGATTCTATGTGAGCCTATAATTTATGGAACAACAATAGACTATTTAAGTTAGCTATGTGCCAACTGTTAGTATGACGACCCTAAACCCTTGAGGCCCTTCACGGGTGCCATGGGGCCCACAACCAGTTATTTCATGGCCAGTTGCGTCCCACGACCATTTAACTTACCGCATATCGTTTAAAACCTCAATATAAAATCATTATTGTTATTTAGATTATATTATTGGACTCCAATCATCTATTATATTATCAATATCAGCGAAAGACTTAAAACATGATAGATTCAATTACAACATTCATACCATGTTGTTGGAGCATATACATAGTGTGGAAAACCCACAGTCATCATATAAAGTGAAATAAACTTTCAAATGTATCAAAATATCAGTCATAGGGCTCTCACAATAGCCCAAACCCAAAATAAAGGTGATAAATACATATATACAAACGTATAAGTCCAGCCTGTGACGACTTCAGTTTCACAACCCTAAAATTGAACCTCGCTCGACCTAGACTTACGTAAAGCACGAGTCAACCCTCGTGCAGTCAACGCAAGCCTAGTTGACCTTACCTTACCTTTTATTCTTTATTAAGCAATTTAAGTGAGAGTTATTAATATTAGTGAGTTATTCAAAGATAAGCGGAAACATTTAAAATCTCCAACCAATAAAAACAACCTGAAGACATTAGTTAGGATAACCTAAGTGTGGAAACCTTGCTATGTATACCAGTACCTTATGTCATGCTACAGGAGAGTAACAATCAAGTATACATGCCCAATATCTCTTAAACCCAAATCCCAGTGTTAAACAGTCTATACAATAATACAAAATATCAAACCTACATTGAGACCAAAGGATGAATAGCTTCGTATCTTCAAAGCAAATCACCAAGCTGAGGAGCTTTTCCTTTGCTCGATTGTGGATTTACACTCCGTTAAACACAAGAATGATGAGTCCCAGGTAAATAACGCCAAACATGATGTTTATAGTATTTCGAAAGTAAATAAACAGACTATATTCATGCTGATAGAAAGAAAAATACAGGTAATGCATGAATAAATAAAGATTGGAAATAAACCTAAACTAATCGAAAATGAGTGTCCAGGAACACAATAGAAAGGCGCAAGTAGTCCCAACCAAGAAACAGTCATTGAATCGAGGAAAACACCTACCAGACTCAGAGCTTTAGGACATGGTACACTCATACCATCCTAAAGTCCACGTGGATGTAGAGTCCCCGACAATCTAGTGAAGAACTCTCACCTCGTATAGAACCCAAACAATATCGTGCATCCCAAGCTCCTGGCTCTAGTGTATGACACCAGATAACCTGCACTCTCAAGGATCACGTTGACTCACTTGCCCTTTGACAACTCAATCACAATAGAGTTTCAAACCAGGAATGAAGCAATAAAAATAATAATTTAAAGCTCAAAGAAATAATTGTAAATTTCTACACTGGTTTACTTACTCGTGTCCAATGCTATTACACACTCACATGCCCGTAATTTGTCCCTTAAGAACTTCGCGTGTGATTATTATTGTCCTACAATTCCTATGGACCAATTAATTACCAAAATTCGTTAATTACTCCATTTTCCATCATTTTATTCATTTATGTATTTGGATCAATTACTCGAGTATTGGTGCGTATTTGAACCCATTTAGATACTCGAGAGATTCCCGAAGTTTTCGAAAAAAATAAAAAAATGGTCTGATGAACGTATCACACCGTAAATGGCGGCATAGGGAAATTCCCTTGCGGCGTCACTTAAAGCATGAGACCACCATCGTCTCTGGTTTAGATGTCGTGATTGAGCCTATCCCAAACTCATAGGCACGCTCCATTACACCCATAATCACTTTCAAATCGATGAAAATAATTCCCAAATACCCCGATGTGGAAATTAATTAAGACATAAACAATAATTCCTCAAAAATACGAAACTCATCCAAATACCCATAACAACTGCATGGTTGTGCTCCACACGATCAACCAATCTATATAACTCGTCAAAACATTCGGAAAACAAAACTTATAAATTGGTGTATGAAAATACCAAGATGAAAAGACTTAATAGACCCGTCAAACTGACAAGAACGTCACGAGGAGTAGGAATACTATATTTGTTTCCACAATGGGTAGCTTCTTGATGTCGTTCCGAGCTCAAAATCCCGTTAAGAAATCCTTCATTGTTTTCCCACGAGATAGAGTTTGAGTGAAAACGGAGAGTGAGAATAACGAAACTTATATTTATCTCTTCATCCAGCCAACTAACCGCCACACTCCAATAACACTACATTTTGACACAGTTATGGACTTCCTCCCATGCACACCCTCCATACACACGTTTTCCAACGTTTTCAAACCCGCTCGAACCACGACTTGCATCGTCGTGTGCCCACGAACCTACCAAGTTATCGAACACGTTTAATTATTATATTTTAACGTATTTTGTCAGTGTTTAAACTACATTTATCCCCCAAACAGCTAAATACCCGATCATCGTTCACCCCGGCGCCGCAAAACACATTTCTTCGAGATGAACCCTTTTTTTGCATCAATGCTCACCCTCAAACGTCCTCACACGTTTGGAACATTGGAAATTTTAATTCGGGTAAATATGTAAATAATACAAACACCGAACAAAAATAACATACCTCGGTGTCGACGACCGAGAATTGTTCACATGTATCACGATAAGGGGTTCACGTAAGACCTAAAATGACACGTGGCATGAGTTAGATTTTTTGGGTCGTTACACAGCCTGTCTGTCTGAAAGTCAAAGGTAGTCAGGTAACTTGCCCTTGCCCTGACTCATAGCAGGATCTGCACTCAGCCATCACAAAAAGGCAGATGACGAATCCAAAGTGAATATTCCCAAGGAAATTCAATGAGTAATTACGAAAATAAATGTTGAAATTTAACAAGCTATTAAATAAATATGCGTGAAAATAAACAAGCGATTGTGCTCATCTCATGAATAAATAATAGAAAAACTCAAAGTGTGTGTCTAAGCCTAAGTCAGATTAGAATCATATTTTGGACTCTCCGCGAGCACTACCAGTGAGTAAACTCCAGCATGGCCAACCTCCGAGTTCTCTCGATGGCTGGCGTAGACCCACGACGCACCGACACGTGCCCCATCATGATACTCGGGTCGAACTATCCACCGAGACTCGTTGCAACACGTGCTATGGACTAATGGACATACACACAAGAATAGCACGACGAGGAATCACCCTACTAGCCGTCTATATAGCCATAATAGGAAACATAATAATAGAACAACTAAACTGGAATTCAAATATAAATGAAGTGGTAAATACACAAAGAATTTCAGTTGTGATACTACACACCTCAAATCGCACTCCAACTAACCAAATACCGTCACTGCACACCTCTAAATGTTTGTCCAAACGTCAGTCAATCAATCCGAAATACCTTATTATCGAAAATCCGTTTGATTTCACAAAACCTCATAATTTCCCTCAATTCCTAATTACCTATTAATTAGCTCATTTTTAATCCCCATTATATCGATAATCATCCTCAAGTAAATCCCCCATTAAACCAAATCAGAAAATTCATTTTTAAATTTTTATTTCATTTTTTGTCTAGATGGCTCACGGCGGCGCCACTCATGGCATCTAGGGAAGTGAATCGGTGCCCTTGGTGTCGTGACTCACACCGCTACGAGTCGCCCTACAGCGTGACATAAAGCATGGGGTGTTGGGTGTCTCACTAGTTAGGACGTCGCGGGTGACGCTGCGAGGTATATTCCCATGGCATCTAAGCCAGGAACTCAATAATGGGTGTTTGAACACCCCGGCTCGTCGCCGTGGACCAAACTCGTCCCAACCTCTTACATATCACCATACCAACCATGGTAAACCATCAAACCTCAATGGACCACGTCCGAGATGAAAACCCCGATAATTCACGACAAAAATGGCAATATTTCCATAAAAAATCCAAAACAATAACTCAACCAATTCCTCAATTGGTGCTCTAAAACAAACCCAAAACCATTGCAACACATCTAGATTAGTGCGCTCAACACAAATCCCCAAAACCTTCGTCAAAACCAAAAAATTCATACCCGAAACATAGAGAACGAAAAGGAGACTGAGTCTCACCTTGGATCGTCGAACACACTTCGTTTAGTGCTCCAAATGTGCTCTAGAAATCCACAAAACTCTCCTCACCACTACTAATTTTCGGATTCCAAGATTGAAAAGAGAGAAAATGTGGTGAAATGAAATCAAATTACCCCTTTTATAGTTCCACGTTAACCTTATGGGTTGTGTCATCCCTAGGCCTCATCTAAGGGTGTTAGTGGGTTAAAAAAGTCCAGCTTTTGGTGACTTCTTTGGGTGACTTCACTCCTTGACCTTATCTTTGTTCAATAAAACAAATCGATCCTCGGGCGTTCCGTACTTGGTCCTGCGTGTAAACTCGTACCTCTCGCGTACTCTCGCGTCATGAATGACTATAAGACGTGTAATAGTAATTATTGAATGCATTTTAATCATTTTCATGTGTGTATTACTACCAGAACTAGTGTATTGTCATTCGCCAACTCGGTTCCCTCGTCTATGCACTAATCAAGGTGAATACTCGTCACACTGTCTCGCACGACCAATAACAATATAAATACACATATTGTGATACATTCTAACATAATTGTATACAATCATCATAAATAATGGAAAGCAACACACAATTCAGTCTATTTACCTACTATAGGCGCACCTTAGCATAGCTGCGGGGTCCACGGGGTGTTGAGCTGTCGTCCACGTCTGCAAACACATAATAATAACGGCTTAATTCAAATTGGGCTGTTACAATTAGGGTGTTTGGTCCCACCTACTCACGTTTGAATGGGTCCACGTGAGTGAGAGCAGAGGGATCGATTAGACAGTACTTCCCTGATGTGTTCGTTTTATTAAAATTTCGCCCGAGTTAAGTTTAGTTGGGAAGACTGTAACGACCTGAAAAAATAAGTTATGCATGTGTGATGACGTGTACTATCTATTTAGTCTCGTGTCTGGGTTACAAGACGATGACGTCGATTTATGAGTAGAGTTCGCCTAGCAAAACATGTCGAATAGGTATTAGGCGGACGAAAACGGATACACGGGTCTGGAAGATAAATTTTCATAAATGACCGAGATTTAATATGATAATTAATGAAAAAGGAAATATATTTGGGTCGTAAGTATTTCCATTCGCGCTTTATGTTGTGGATCGTGGAGCATGCCGAGAGTAGAAACTCCCGTTAAAAACACAATTATTGATCAAGTAAGGATAAGAATGAAAAGGGAGTGTCCTAAATGTGTCACAAGTGAGTTGGGACAGCCCTAATATGAGCCTTCGGATGCACATGTGAGGTGAGATAATAAGTGTAGTATAAAAGGATTGGAGCTTGGAGCTTTGGGTTTCGGTGAGATAATGAGATAATGAGGTGAGATAATGAGATAATTTTTCACCAACTTTTCTCTCACTTCTCTCTCTCTCTCACTCAAACAAAAAATGGATTGGAGTTTGGGGTTTCAGTGTTTTGAGAGCGAATCGACGCCAAGGTGTTTACCAACGACGCGAAAGGATGTGAGATCTCAACTCCCCAATCAATTCTCTTTGTTTTGGTGGTGATTTTACACGTTTTCGTTGTGATTTCTTGAGCACTGTGCTAGTCACTGGATTTTTGGCTTTGGGTTTGGTTTTGGTTGTGGTTTTGGTGACCAATTAAGGTGTGAATTGTGGTGTTTGAGTTGGTTAAGGAAAATTTCAATTTTGACAATTTTTTGTGAGTTTTTTATAGGAGTTTCAAGTATGATTTATGGACATTTTTATATGAATGGATGATGGTTTTAAGTGTGTATTGAGAAACACATCTTGATTGAAGATAAGGGTATAAGTTGCAAACTTTCACAAATGTCAGTTTGATCATAATGTGTGGCAAAATCTACTATTAATGTAAAATCTACTATTAATGTAATTTTAAATCAGAGATAAAATTGAGCAATTTTTATGAATAGCTATCTTTTTGTCAAAAAAAAAGAAACACGTCACGAAGACGAGACTAAATAGGTGGGCGGACTCCCAACAGGAAATAGTTGTCCCCACTTAATATTTCCGATCGTTAACTGTTACTGGCTATAACTCATACTTCAGCTACACTTCCAATGTTCAAAAAAAAAAAAAAAAAAAAAAGTTTTATTTAACTTATTTCTCCACTATTGGCATTGCTCAGCTCGAGAACCAACCATAATTTATATGCTGACCTATAATCAACCATCATCTGAGTGCTGCATTCCACTTACTATCATTAATCTTCCCTTAATTAATTATATTTCTAATGACCATGAGCCCAAACAGGAGTAGTTGTCACAAAGTCCTTTTTGATAAGCGTAGTCTCAAAGTTGTTGAGAGAAAGCCTTGCGCGCATCTGAGCCTCTGAAGGCAACTTCACGTCTCTGGCCAATCCGACATATTCAAGTAACTTGATAACGTACCAAGTGATGTCAATTTGCCACCATTCCAGTCCCTGACGAGCAGAAGACTCAAAGGCATGGTGATTGTTATGCCACCCTTCTCCAAATACAAGCATAGCCACCACCCTGTCATTATTAATTAATTAACAATAATTAACATCTTATTACCAAAAAGTCAAGATCTCGAGAAATCGTGGTTCGATTTCTACTTAAGTAAATAAAAAAAATAAAAATCTTACTAATTATGTAGAATTAGCATGTGGAACAAAAATTAGGGATGGAGAACTGAGAGTGGATCTTCCGTAAATTTTTAACAAAAATGCTAAAGTTTTCTAGATTTTAACCCACATTTGGCATCGACTACATCGGGAGCCGTCCGTTTTTGCCTCGCGATGCGTGCACATATCTCGAGGCCAAACCGACGGCTCCCGTGAAGTAGGTGCCAAATGTGGGTTAAAATATGGGGAACTATAGCGGGCCACAATTTTTTATTTTTATTTTTTATTTTTTTAATTTTTATTTTTTGCCAACGCATTTTCCTATTCTAAAGTAGAATTTGCCTCTCCGCCAAGTCTGGTCAAATAAGAGTTTTTGAAAAGAAAAATGTTAGAGTAACCTACTTTTAGAACCACATTTGACACCGACCTCATCGGATGTCATTCATTTCTGCGATGAGATGTGCTCATGCATCTCGGGGTGATTTGAATGGCATTCAATGAGGTCGATGTCAAATGTGAGTTATAAAGTGGGTTACTCTAACATGCCTCTTTTGAAAAATCAACCCATTGTGTGCAATGAGTAACGATCCTATCAATTTTGCCTTGTGAAGTATCAAATACATTTAAGTTTTAATTAGGCTAGTGATTATAATTCATTAATATTTTTGCCTTTGGTAATGAAGTTATTCTATGTGGACAATTGCCACGTCAACTTCTTACAAGATAGGTAAATAATTTAGAATTATCCTGTATAATTTATGGTATGAGAAACTACTCTCAATTTTGCCTTTGGCACTTGATGGTTGGATGGTTGCATGGTTGATGTCCAAGTTATAATGATAATAAAAAAGTCCAAAAAAAGTAGTAAGCTAATTGTAGACCATTTACTGGAAATGCAGATTAAATTTTTTTTTTTTTTGAGGACGAAATGCAGATTAATTAATTACCAATTATTAGATGACATGCATTTTTCAATAAAAAAGGCTTCGTTAAAATATCCTAACTTTCCACAGCTTTTATTATTATATCTTAACCATTTTAAATTCTTTAATTTGTATCATAAACCATTTTTAAACTTTAAATTTGATGATATGTCACTTAATTTTTTTTTTGTAGGAAATGTGTCACTTAATTAAATAATGCATTTAAATTATAAAATTAATAATTGTTTTGATAATTATAAGTGATGAAGTGACTTTTTTTTTGGTAGGAATGAAGTGACTTTTTAAACTCACATTAAGGTGCCATCTTATTAAATTTTAATTTAACAATTAAATTAAAAATTAAATATTGGGATACAAATTAACCAATTTATAAAGGTTGGATATAATAGCAAATCTTAAACAGTTAGAATATAATAACAAAAGTTGTGAAAGGTTAGTATATCTTAACCAATTTAACAAAAAATCATTAATTAATTAGATGACATGAATTATGCAATGTACGTGGATTAATTACCAATTATTTTTGGAGGTGTCGGTGGTGTTCCATGCTCTGCTTCCCCAAACGTGACACGCTGAATTCACTAGAAATGTGCTGTGGTAGTACGCAACCGTTCTGACTCCCTGCATTTATACATTTGATATCTCATAAGGGTGTTTTTCAAAATGTAGGGTAGGTTTACTTAAAAATTTATTAAATAGGGTAAATTTTTTTAAAATTTCAAAAATAATGTATATCTCCTTTAGTAGAGGCGTTATTGAGGATGACGTGGCATGACATGGCAGTGGGTTGATAAGGTGACAATTCTAATTGTATGAATGACTCTTTTTGTAAATGAGTCATTCATACATTTCATATTTTGTATGAATGACTCATTTTGAAAATGAGTCATTCATACAATGTGACTTTGTATGAATGACTTTTTTACAAAAGGAGTCATTCATACAATTGAAATTGTGGCGTGGCGTGGGTATGTGAGGTGTCAATTCCAATTATATGAATGACTCATTTTGTAAAGGAGTCATTCATACAAAATATGAAATGTATGAATGACTCCTTTCCAAAAGAGTCATTCATACAATGTGACTTTGTATGAATGACTCCTTTACAAAATGAGTCATTCATACAATTGGAATTGTCACCTCACACACCCACGCCACGTCACAATTCCAATTGTATGAATGACTCCTTTTGTAAATAAGTCATTCATACATTTCATATTTTGTATGAATGACTCCTTTTCAAAATGAGTCATTCATACAACTTATATTTCTCCAAACCCTTGCCCGCCTATATTAAAAATACTACACATACATCAACCCAAATCATACTAAAATACATATTTGGTGTGTTCCACATCACTTTCTCTTTTAAACACCTCTCACCCCCTCCTCACCGTATCATTTCTATCCCGAATTGTGCCTTTAGTAAAGACGCAATTCGTAATATATACGTGGATTAATTGTACACGAATAGCGCCTTTAGTAAAAGCGCTATTCATGTACAATTAATCCACGTCATGTGGTACACGTGGAACAAATATCGCCTTTAGAAAATGAGCTATTCGTTCCACGTGGAAGAATACTGCCTTTTCTAAAGGCGCTATTCTCGTTGTCCATTATACGAATAGCGCTTTAGAAAATGTGCTATTCTTATACACGTGGCAGCCACATCATCTCAATTATTACACGAATAGCGCCTTTAATCTGTATCGATACTTAATAACGTCTTTACTAAAGACATAATACATTATTTTCATAAAAAAAAAATAATAACTGTGCTTTACGAATTTAAAAAAATATATACTGTACCGTTGTAATTTTTTCATCCCATAAGTAGCACATTTACTTTATCCATAGTCACATGCAATCCAAGTCAACAACTCACAATGTCATCATCAACTAGTAGAACTAGTAGACTTACTTTTTCTTGTCACTATTAATTTATTAAATAATTTTATTAAAAAATATAACAAAAGTTATATAAAGATAATACTAAGGTTACCTCACTACAAACACTTATTACAACTACAAAATTATTAAAAATAAAAAAATTAAGATATGTGTTCATAGAAATGTTAATAATGAGTCTTCGTAACATTTCCCTTTTCAAAATTAGGTTTGTCTAGGCCTAACTCAAGCTTGCCTAAGTTCATTCCATAAATAGGTCTGTATATCCAACACTCAAAAATATCTACAAAAATTAATAAGAAGACATTGTAATTAACTTACCATGCCCCACACGAGGAAAGGAAGGCCGCCAAACCTATACAAGAGAGCTCCAAGTGCAATTGGGTGAATTAAATATGTGCTTTGAAGGAACCTGTAGAAGGCTTGCTTTCTCAAGTCAGCCACGTTCTTGCGTTTCCCAACCTTACGATAAGCATGATCGTTGTCGAAAATCCAGTTGATGTGACTGAACCAAAACCCCTCCCTTGGTGAATGTGGGTCTCTCTCTGTGTCGGTGTACTTGTGATGGAACCTATGTCTGCTTACCCAATCAATTGGATGTCCCTATATGTGCATATAAACACAAATTAATTATATAAGTACCTATAACTAATTATAATTATTAATTAACTAACCAAGTGCGATGGATTAAGAGCTCGAGCTTTATAGTGAGCAAATTGTGACTTCCTTATTATCAAAAAAGATGATGATAAGAAACTAATTGACTAAATGGACCTCGATTATTTATGTTATGCTACCACATTACTAAAGCATACCTCGATTTTGAATTTCATGAATTGTTAAACGTATCTCATTTTTTTTTTCTTAAACCCCCAGAATACCCTTGCTCACCTGATCACCCTCACCTCATCACTCTTCAATCCACTCCATTTCTCGATTTTTGGAGATTGTAGAGCACGAGTACTAGGTCGGAAGTGCCGTGGAAATGTTTTTTTTAGTTAAACAAGTTCAAATCTGGTCTCATCGGTGCCCTAGAGGTGAGAAAGTGTGCCCTTGGGTTTTGATTACATAGACCAAAGACCTCTTCAAAGGTCTCAACTAGCATCCACTTGAAGAGGACTCAGTTGTCTCCCACCAAGACCAAGACCAAGACCAAGACCTCTTCAAAGGTGTTAGTGGGAGGGTGTTGGTCGAAATCTCTTATGAGAGACAGTCGAGATTTTTTTAGAGGTCTTGGCTCTGTGTGTCCGAAACCGACGAGCGACAAGAACGAAGAAGAAACTACCCGAAACATTCATGAAAACAAAAGAAAACAAGAGGTGGTTTTATTGTAAATGAGATACTCTGCTCGAATCCATCCATATTTCATTCTCAAAAGTCGAGATTGGAGCACAAAATCGAAGCCCTAATCACCACTACCAACAACAATGAAGAGGCAAAAACCAGCAAAAAAATAGAAACTGACCAGCGAAATGGTGTAAAAGGTCTAAATGGAGGATTTTAGATGTGATTTGACCAGATAAGCACTGGATATGAGCTGTGGTGAGGGTCGAATTGAGAGAGATGAGAGCTACCTAGAGGTGCGTGGTTGTGGGTTTTGGAGGTGGAGTATGAGTGAGTAAAAGCCTTTTAATTTATATGAAGGGCAATATAATTTTTAAAAAGGGTAGTGCTATTTGGACTCGTGAGTCCGGACTCAAAACTTTTTTTAATTTCAAATACACCCTCGAGCAATTAATGAAACAACCATAATCACTTGTAAAATTCTTATTATACCCCTTAAATATGTACAAAAAATTTAAAAACCTCCCTATGAGTCCAAACTCATGAGTCCAAGTAAATTTATTGTATTAAAAATTCAATAAATCTATTTGGACTCATGAGTCCGGACACATAGGGAGGTTTTTAAATTTTTTAAGGGGTATAATAAGAATTTTACAAGTGATTATGGTTGTTTCATTAATTGTTCAAGGGTGTATTTGAAATTAAAAAGAGTTTTGAGTCGTCCAAATAAGCACTACCCTTCAACTCCTCCCAATCACTATAATTCTGTGGGCAACGTTTTCTTGGACTCAGCAAATAATTAAGTCACATATTATATTTTGAAATCCGTTTGGAATATTTTGAGATGCGGATGACTGGCGGATTTCATTATTAATTGTGACAGATTTTGTGTTTAATTAAATGTAGCACTTGATTTCAAAAAATATCAAATCCATCACTTATCATCATTTTCCTTTTTTTTTTTTTTTTTTTTTTTTTTTTTTTTTTTTGGGGGGGGGGGGGACACTAGGTACTAATAATTTGAATATTGTACGATGCACACACCAAAAATCAACCGATCCATGTACATGCATCACTAACTCTAAATAGGTCAAATATGAACTCGCACGTACAACAGCATACCTGCAATGCATGGGCACCACAATAAGCGAACAAGTACTCGAGCGGCTTTGGGAGCTTGAAGCTCAAGTGGGCGAGGTTTCTATGGTAAGAGAGGGTGATCCCAAAGAGCCCTGTGATCACGTAAAGCGCCACAGCCACCCAAACGGCATTCAAGTTGTAGTGAAATGGCGCAAACAAGCAAATCAAGTGCATTATCAACACCAAAGAAACATGGATCGCATCTCTTATGTTCCATTTTCGACCCCAGTAAGCATTCCTCCTAGTCCTCACCACCACATCAGAGAACCAAATCTTGTCATTATAACGACCACGGATGAGCTTCTCTTGATCCACTGCAACCATGTTTGTATATACTATATACTTATATTATAGGTAGTACAGATCTTGTAGGTTGATGATATGTTAAGGTTCCTCGGCTATATATATGGGTTTTGCATGCATGTAATTTAAGGAGATCGATATGCACATTTGACAAAGTAAAGGAGATAGCACGATAGCACGTTTGATTGTTCTTTGTTTTCTTTTTTGTCATAAATGCACGTTTGAATTTTTATTGATTAAAAAATTGAGAAATACCATTTTTTTGAAAAAAGTTTGGACACTCGAAATGTATCACACGGCTTATTGGCTTAAAAGTCTCATTTATCAGATCATATACATGCATGTTTGAAGGCCGAGTGATACAGAGAAGTGTGCGCATATGTATCTAAGTGTATCAAACGGTTACTAGGTACGTACTAACAAAATACAGTATGTGACTTCAATTGCATTACCCTAAAAAGTCGCGTACAGGGGAGGGTTAGGTGGGAAGATGTATAAATTGATGAATATCAATTAAACCTTGCATGTAATTGGACTTTGGTATGTAGGCAAGTGGTATAGCAGGTTTTGGATGGCTAGAGACCACTTGCGCATTAAGAAAGTGAGTAATGCCGGCATGAAATTACAGGTAGAGGGGGAAATTAAAGGAACAAGGTGCATGTGCATATCATGTGCATGTGCATGTGCACTTACATGCTAGCTGATCCCTTTGTGGGGAGGAGATTAATTGCTAATGTTGGGAGGGTAATGCCAGTAGTGTCTCTCAATAGCAATGCATCACATGGACAAAAGAGTAAAAGTGGGGATGGCAAAAGTGTAAAAACACATCTACATTATATACGTGGTGTATCTCTATTAATTGACATTACCAACATCACATTTCCTAACATTAGCAAATCTCCTCCCCCCTTTGAGACACCGGTTTGGTAGTGTCTCTTCAATACACATAGATTTGTGTGCGCATATAAATGGATGAGCAAATCAATGTTTCAGGTGTCTCAAAATGGGTCACTAAATATCATTTTCCATTTCAAAAACTTGAAGAGAACTTTGTGTTGAACATAATGGTTCAAATTTGTATTGTAAAAGTGACAACTAAACCTTTAGTCCCACATAAGAGAAAAGGTTTTGTTTCTCCCTTCAAATATGGTCCAACGCACTTCACTATTGGTTATGTGACAAGTGGGTTGTAGTGAGGCCCATGGGGTTTTCAATAGGAGAGACACCTTATTTAATTATCTTTGATAAGGGTCCTGGGTCTTTGGTTTGATACAACACTTAGCCAACTCAAACATTATTTTATTTTTCGAATTTGATTTTGTTTTGAAAAATAAACAAAGCACCAACACTTATTCTTTTTCGAAATTAGGAGTTACTCAACTGCTAATTAGTGATGCACTAATTAGACCACTAATGGTCATGGACAGTTAATTAAACTATGTCCACGTGGAGAGTGCTCTAAAATCCGAATTAGAAAAAAAGTCAGTAATTGTTGAGACAGTTACAAATATCATCTATAAATGAAGAGTGCATTCACATAGAAACACACTAGTTTTTCAAAGTAAAATGATGTGTTTTTGGTGTTTTGAGAGAGAATCAATTATCGTAGTTTGAAGGTTCTTTGATTGGGCATAATCAAAGTTCATACTAGTTGTATCATGGGGACATAACTCTTTGTAAAATTCATCACCGGATTGGAAGGAAATATTCTGTCTTAGGACATTACTATTTGCAAGCCTCTGGTATATTTTATTGGTGTAGTTCTGTGACGACCCGTTTTTCTAAACACGGCACCGCCCGACCTAATCTAGTAATTAAGCTTTAATCTCATCCACGTAGGACTTAAATACGTATTAGTCAACCTTTTTAACATATTCTCCTAGTTCTTTCACGTTCAGGATAAGCAATACATATGTTATATCGTTATTGAATTTATGGTTAATTAAAACTTTTTAACAAACTATTAAATATAACAGAAGTCTTAACAATTTATGCGGAAGCAATCAAATTTAAACCCTAAGTGTGGAAACTAGAAAATAACGATCACATGAATGTATGATAAGATGGCGAATATAAACAACGTAATAGTCATCAAAAGTCGGGGAACTAATCGCTCAACATAGTATGTACAACCCAAAATGTATATAGAAAGACATAAGTAAATAAATACATCAAAATATCAAAACCTACGTAAGTCAAATGTAGTCGTACGTCGAAGGCTCAGAGATAGTCGTCAATCTTCTCCTTGTCTGTCCTGCTAGTCGACGGATCTGCACCCACCATTATAAAAATGAAGGTGAGTACAGTAAAATAACAGTAGACCAGAATAGACATTTATCCACATTTCTAAATATAAGAAGCAGGTATTTAAAAGCATAAAGCAGAGAATGATTGTTTGGAATAGAAATCATGCTTGTAAATACCACGAGAACACGAGTAAGACTGACTCAAATATAAATATACTTGTAGTATACATCGATACTACCCTTATTGGTTTTAGACCTCCGTCCTAACGACCTCATGAAATAGGTTAGTACACGTGCACTTCGTATTACTCTACTTGGCCACACATGGACATCATGTAATAGGTCAATACACGTGTATGACGGCCCCAATTTCTCTATGCAATTGGGTACACCCGGCCTAGACTCGTGCAAGCCCCTGAGTCGAATCTCGACAAACTTGACGAGCCTAGTCAGCCTCCTTTCATTTATATTATACACTTTATAAAAGAGTTATTGCAAGTTAAACGCATCGGAAAGTAAACAAACTATAATAATGGGAAATAACTCAATTAAAGGGAAATTCAGGAATCTATAAATGTGGAAAACCCCGAGTATTCTTGTACAATCAGATATGAGAAGTGAATAAGTACTTGATACCAATTTCAATATAATCTCAAGTTCAATGACTCAAAAGATGTATATAAAACAGCGTACAAGCAAGCAAATAATAAACCTACTCTAATGGTCTCCAAACTCCAGCCGCTAAGTCCTCAAAGGAAATCGCCTAAACAGGGCCCCCTTGCCCTTGCTGCACTCCACCCTATCTGCACCCACCATCACAAACTAGACGGTGAGTAACTGAAGAAATCGAAAGTAGTGCCAGAAGAATATAACAATCAATATATAACCTAAGATAAACCCCCAAAGTTTCCTAGATGTTTTCATCATTTTTTTAGAAATTATAGTTTGTACACTGCCTAAGATTTCGTGGGCGGCGCCGTCTAGAAGGATGCACCCACGGCGCCTTCATGGTACTTTACAGTTAAGCCTCTGGTCAACATGCCGTTAGGGACGTCGCCAAGCTTTATAAGCCACGGTGTTCTCGCGACGTCTGGGAAAAACATGTTCCCATGTTCTCTGGACAACACGCCGTGGAGACGCCATGTGAATTTTATTCTTCACAGCGTCTCGGCGGTGAAATCTCGAAACAATATTTAACACAAGCCGAGGTGTTCAAAACACTTGCGGCGTCTTCGAGGCATGCTACAATCCCCTCTGTTTCTCGCGTATGCGAGTGACGCTGCTAGCACGATGACCTGTGCATCGTCCTCGCGGCATGAGATCGCACCTCATGTATACCCATTTAGACGTTTTAGGAGACGTTGCCACACAATGAGTATGTGGCATCTCCACGACGTCTATTAAGAACTCAAAAACCCAGAAAAATACCAAACCTCAGTTCGACTCTCCCATTTTCACACCACACTTGGCGATCATTAACAACACATTTCCAGTTATCAAACCACTCCAAATCAACTACGGATCATCGTAAACCATCGGTAAATGTCCAGGGATTCGAGATATCCCCAATTAAATTGAAAAAACAATAAAAATAGCAAAACCAACATCCATCCTCAACACCGGTTCAACACCGTGTGCTGCTCGCTCTGAGGGTTGCCGAGACATCGGTGGAACACCAAGATCGTCTCCGACAAACCACCCTTGATCATAGCATTAGTACAACAGCAAAATAAGTAACAAAACTCAAATACAAAGAGGAGGAAAAACTCTACAAAACTGAACAAAGGAAAGAAAAGAGCAAAGTGTCTCACCTTTAATCCAGCGAGAAGAGGACTCTGGCGAAGGCTCCCGATGTCCAGCACCACTCCTTGGTGGTGGCTTGCTCCCCAAACAAAGAGAAATTGAGGAAAATGAGAAGAGAGGAGAGAGAAAATAAAGAGAGAAATGGGGAAAAGTGATGAAAGGATCCTTATATAGGATCTTTTTTTGATCAACCCACACACACTCATCTCTAGGTAGATCCTACCCTTCCCATTTAAGTTGTCTAACACTACACTCAACACCATTTGTTGACTCCCTTAAATGACTCGGATGACACTTAACTCTCCAGCTCCCATGTAAATCCCACGCTCCTCGGCCTATATCGCAACACAACTCGACCATTGCATGCTCGTCGTCACGCCTACGTTCCAACTCCATTAAAATATTATATTTATTATTTAAAAGTCATTTATTAAGGTTTTCTATGTTAAATTTTCCTCGTTTACCTAGGCGAAGCCTCATTCAAACTAAACAATCGCCCAAACAGATCGAGACTTGTATTAGACTACAATACTAATATAAACATCATAGAAACATAAAATTACCTCGGTGTCGACTCCAGAAGTCTGAAATACTCGATACATCACGATAGCAAGGTCACAGTCCTGACAAGTGTAACACAAGTCAGGTTAAATTTTGAGGGTTGTTACAACGTGTACTTCGGTATTCCCCTACTTGGTCGAATGGCTCAACTAGTTATGCACATCGGTACTACGGTTGAGGCCACCATCCTAACGACCTAATGAAATAGGTCAGTACACGTACACTTCATATTACCCTACTTAGCCGCACATGGATCTCATGTAATAGCTCGGTATACATGTACTTCAGTATTTCCCTACTTGTTCGCGGATTTCGTCAAACAACCTCATGTAGTAGGTCTGTGTCACTAACTGAATTGATGTCGACACCCCAAATCCCATACTCCGTGTATCATGTTCATCTATCTAAGTATTCAAGGAAGGATATTGACAAAGAACAAGTAAGTAATTCAAAAGAATGCCATAACGAATTACTCCATAAATGAGAATATCACACAACAAACATGGCATTTCGAGTACAAGGATTAACATACAATGACCAACTGAAAATTCAGAAATTAAAGCAGAAATGATATGAAAATAAGTGTTTAGTCTGTCTACTCACTTTTCACGCAAGATTCATAGTTCAACCGGCCTCCCAACACCCTAACCTCGCGCACCCGAACTCTCAAATTTTACCCTGCCTAGCTCCCTAGTACTTGAGTTATGGTCCCCTTAGTCCCTGAAGTCAATTAGATAATTTATTTAATTATGACTCCTTTTTATTTATCTCAATTTCAAAAAATACAACTAATAGCTAAAACGACACGTGCGAGCAAGGACGCGCCTTGAGATGTGCGTCGACGCGGACATCGGGTAGGTGGTATATGGGTACACTTAAATAATAATTCAGCACATATAGTGTACACACATACATTACATTAGGTATCCATCACACAAAAAATAATATATTACTCGGTCTCCAAACCAAATGTTAGGACTTTGTACCCGTCATCGGGCTACATCACGGGTCGTTGATCTCAATTATGGCCAAATCCATTATTAGAAATTTGGGCCGTGACAAGTTCACTTGTCAATTAAATTAGATAGCATGCTTAGTTCTTTAGTATTATGATGTGTGCCATGTTTTGATTTGTGAAAATTAGATTGTAATGGCCCAATTCTAATTTGTCGTTATTATGACGAATTTACAGGCGTGCTCACTAGCTCGGACGTTCGTGGACCTTGCAGTTAGGTCACGCCTGAATTAGGTAAATAGATCGTTTTTGGGCGTTGTATTGCCTAATTTGCGATGAGTATATTTAATTATATCAATTTGCATCGCAATGTGTGTAATTATATTTATATTGTCGAGTGAGATAGTGTAACGGGTATTCGCTTCGATTAGCGCGTAGACGCGGGTACCGGGTAGGCGAATGACATTACAGTAGATCAGGAAATAATACACACATGATAAATAACTAAAATACATTAAATAATTCATATAAATCATGGTTTAGTCGATTAGTGGCACGAATGTTCGCGAGTGACACGAGTTTTGAGGTGGGTCCGGGTTCCAAAATGCCTAGGATCAATTGGTTATGTTGAGAAAGGATAAGACCAAGGGAACAAATCACACAACTAAGTCACAAATTGGTGGACCTCTTGACTCAATCTTGGTCATTAGATGAGTCTTAAAGATTTTCACAACACACAAGATGCATAGGGACTATATAAAGTCCATTTTCTCACATTCACCACTTTTTTCTCTCTCTTGGCGAACGCACAAGTTTGGTGAACTTTGGAGGCAATTTTGAGGAGCAATCAGTGTGAGATCGATGATCAATGATTATATCTACGTTATCCTCGTCATTCTTTATGTTTTGGGTCTATTTTAGGGGGTTTTAATGCAAAGTTTCAGGGATGAGTGTTGAGCACACTGGTTTTCAACATGTTGCTATGGTTTTTACGTGTGTTGATGAGAAACTCTTGTGAATTGGTTGAAGTTGTTGTTGGTTTATTGGTTGTTCAAGTTTTGTTGGCATTTTGACGAGATTTATCAAGGTTTTCGATTTGGTCAAGTTTCGTCGAGGGTTCGATGGTTTTATGGTTGGTTTGCAGAGCCATAAGTGATTGGGACAGGTTGAGTCGCGGCGTTGTTAGCCGAGGGTTCTCGAGAGGACCCAAATGGGGTTATGGGTTTGGCGTCGTAGGCGACACCGTGGGGGTCATCCATGACGCCAGGCCAAGGCAATGGTTGCCCCTGGTACCACGCCGTGGGGTTCAACCAACGACAGTGCCACCCACGACGTCAGGCTAGGGAGAATTAAAAAAAATAAAAATTCATAACCTAATTTAATTGAAATGGCCTATTGGGGGCCTAACCTGAGGATCTATACTGGGAATCAAATGAATTAAAATGGGGGATTTGTTATATAAATGTGAATAATGGTTTCCTAATTGAGGTATTAAATTGGTTATTCTGGATTTATGATATTAATTGACGAGTATTGGACACATGTTTCAACGCATGGATTGACATATTGGGATTAGTTGGAGCGCGGTTTAAGGTGTATAGTAACTAAATTGAAATTCTCTCAAGTATTTACATATTTTTTGTTATTGAATTCATTTTATTTTATTCAATACTTTTATTTCTGGATATTTTTATGGTTGTTGAGTTTACTCCCACCGAGTTTAATTTGTTGCATACTTGTGGCACACTAGACCATAGCATATGTATTATAGGTATGTCGGTGAATAGTCGACCTGGCTGTTGTTACTATACATATGTCGTTACGTCGTGGTCTACGCTGGCCACCGAACGGATGCAAGGAGTTCTATCATGTTTGAGTTTACTCATTGGCGGTGCTTGGGGATAGTCCAAAGTATGGTTCAGTCTAACTTGGATCCTGCATGTACATTTAATTCTTAACTATTTATATTTATGCGATGATCCATTTACAGTTTCCAGTTTATTATTCTGCATGTTTATTTGCATTCTTTTATGGATTCTTTTATTTATTTTCGTAATTAATCATTGAATTTCTTTGGGATTACTTACTTTTGACTTGTTATCTGTTTTGTTGTGATGGCTTGAGTGCAGACCCCAGTACAAGCAGGGGCAAAGGAAAGCTTGAGGATTTTCTGTGATTGGTTGGCACCGTAAAGACTCATACATTTGTTTACTTTATATGTTTTATGTTGGGTTAGGATATGTTTTGATAGACACCTAACATGTAGATACATTTTGAGACTTATGAATCACTGTATATATGTTTGACAGTCTGATGGGTTTTCCACATTAAGCTATGCTCTTATGACCTGACTTTACTTCTTTTTGGTTAATAATCATGTATATTAAGTCTTCTGCTATTATTGATAATAAATTATGATTTTCGATAAATTACTTAAGTCCATTAGCTAAATGGATAAACCGAATTGATAATGATATAAAAGTTAGCTATAAATTTGAGGTTAAATGACGTATAATGCGCATGGGGCACAGTGAGGCCGGTTATTAGGCAAGGTTGTGAGCCCATGGCGTATGACGTGGTAGCCTTAGATTTTGGGGCTGTCACATTTGGTATCAGAGCCTAGGTTTATGGAACTTAGGGGATTGAAGTGGAGGTTATTAGTTAACTCTTATCATCGTTACAATTTGATATTATAGCGAATGTTCAAATGAACCTCAGGAAAGTTTAATTGGAAGAGCATAAAACTTAAATGAATAAACCTTAGATGTGGAAACCCGAAGAAATTACCTTGAACCCTAGTTGAGAAGTTATGGTGAGGCATGTAGTGTTAGGATTATATACGTATTATGTTTTGATTGTATATTACATACGATATGCGTATGTATACCGAAACTGATTCGACGTACGTTTTTCGGTGCAGATTTCGATGGGCTAACAATCTCCTACTGCTCCGCTGATTACTCAGCCAGAGGTCGGTAACACGAGTGATCATACTTAGGATACATTGACTTTGCGGTCTTTATCGCGGAGGATGAATGATCGATATGCAGTGCAACAGACGCAGATATCAGAGATTATGGATCATATTCGAGGGCAGATGGTTGCGGTATCGACACCAGCAATTACATTGGCTGCACCTGCTACATAGGTAGTCATGGCTCTGACTATCCCCGTACAGGCCCTAGTTCAGGCGGTAGTCTCAGAGACATTAGCCGAGGGGATAGTTCCAATTGTGGTGTTGGCAGAGACGAACATCATCACTCCGGCCATGACTGAGCAACCAACGGTAGCTTTGACGTCCAGCAATATCATGTCAGTGGTACTTCTATGGAGTAGGTGACCTAAAGTTGGCTAGGCGATGGTTGTTGACTCATCAACAGCTACAAAAGCTACTGAAGGTTGAAGAGGCAGACCAGGTGGGACTTTCCAACTACTGTATAAGGGGATAGGCAGCATTTTGATGGATGACCTATACCGACACTCATTCAGATTCGGCAACTTGGGCCGAGTTCTGACAGTTTTTCCTCGACGAGTACATTCCGATGGAAGTTCAACTAAGACTAATAGAGGAGTTTCGGCCCTGAGGCAGGGCGGTATATCAGTACTTTAGTATATGGAGAGGTTTAGATACCTACTCCAGTATGCCATAAACATAACAACGACTGAGAGACTTCATATCTATTACTTCGTCAGGGGTTTGGACGACATGATTGTGAGCATCATTGTTTCTAGCGGGACCCGTACACTACAGAAGATATATGATCATGTTCTTGCCCACAAGACGTATTTATTGCAGAGATTTAGTCGAATTGAGCCCCCCGTATATCAGCTCAGTCACATCAAAGTTCACGACCAGAGCAGAGGCCGATGAGGCAGAGGGACCAGTGCGATCGACAGTGACAGGGGCAGAGACCTCATAGAGGTGATTGGCAGTTTGATCACAAACGATAGGATCAGCCGACGTACGATGACCGTAAGGTGGTCTATGTTGCTATACTTGCGCCTACCGAGTAGCCTAAATAGCAATACCATCAGGACAGAGACCAGCCTGACAAAGGATAGAGGAGTAGGGTTGGGGCCGAGGTCAGAGTCAGGGATAGACTGTTAGATAGATAAGATGGCAAGAAAGTCATCGTTGCTTAAATGCTATCAAATCGGGCATCTGAAGGTCGAGTGTACGAGACCGTTACCACCACCACCACAGATTGATTAGGCCAGAGATAGGGCCCATGCTATTACTTATACGGTTGCACAACTAGATCGGGAGGTGACCAAACAACTTGTTGAGGATATGTTGATTATTTGCGGTACCCTTATGCATACTATGATGGATTCTGGTAGTACTTTATCGTTTATCGTGGGACGCATGGTAGGTGAGTTAGGATTACAAACACAGACTTTATACACACACCTTATCATTAGTACGGTTGCTAAGGATAAGATATAGTCTTACTGAATATGACGGGATTGCGTAGTTAATGTCGCAGAACATCAGTTACTGGCAGACTTATGAGTCTTAGAGTACCTGGAGTACAATGCCTTACTTGGCATGGATTGGACGTCAGCATATCATGCATAGCTAGATTGTTTCAGTAAGATTGTGACTTTTGATATTTCGATGATTCCAGTGTTTTCATTTGCTGAAGTTACGAAAGCATTACCGATCACTAGAGGTCGATTAGCAATGACTCAGGAGATGGAGACGTTTGCTGTTATCGTTGAGCCAGAGCTAGGGATAGTGATCACAATCGAGGATGTCTCAGTTGTTTGTGATTTTCCTAATGTGTTTCCCGATGATTTTCCAGGCTTACCACCACCCGAGCAGCTGAGCTCATCATTGAGTTGATACCAGGGACACATAAGGATTTCATTCACCCTAGTACGTCTCCTTGGGGAACTCTTGTCTTTTTTGTCAAGAAGAAGGACGGTACTTAGTGGAAGTGCATGAACTACAGGACGTTGAATCAGGTGACAATCAAGAACCATTACCCACTACCCAGGATTAATGACTTATTCGATCAGTTGGAATGAGCCATGTTCTTCTCGAAGATTGACTTACGTTCAGGCTATCGTCAGCTGAGGATTCAAGAGGGTGATATTGAGAAGACCATTTTCAACACGAGATACAACTTATTTAAGCTCATAGTCATGTCGTTTGGGCTGACTGATGTAACGACAATCTTCATGGATTTGATGCATAGGGTCTTGAGACCATTCCTGTATCAATATGTCATAGTATCCATCGGCAACATTCTGATATACAACAAGAGTCGTGTAGAACACGAGAGACGTCTCAGGGAGGTTCTGACGACACTAAGAGAGCACAGGTTGTATGTTAAGTTCAGCAAGTGTGGTTTTTTACTGGGTGATGTAACGACCTTAAAATCTAACTTTGTCGTGATACGTGTGAACAATTCTCGGTCGTCAACACCGAGGTATGCTATTTTAATTTGGTATTTGTATTATTTATCTATTTACCTGAATTTAAATCTCAATGTCACAAATGTGTGAGGACATTTATGTGAGAGCATTGATGGGGAGAAACGGGTTCAGCTTGGAGAAATGTGTGTTATGGGCGTCGAAGTGAATAGTGGTTGGGTATTTAGTTGTTCGGGGGACAAATGTAATGAAAACACTGAGAAAATGCATTAATATATATATATATATATATATATAAATTAGAAGTGTTCAATACCTTTGGTAGGTTCATGGGTACACGACGGTGCGAGTTGTGTTGCAAACGGGGTCCGAAAACGTTGAGAAAACTTATGTTGAAAAGAGTGCATGGGGAGGTGTATTGAAGTGAGTCACAGTTGTGGTGTTAGTTATGTGTTAGTGGAGTGGCAGGATGGAACAATGACCATAAGATGCGTCTCGGGATACGTGTGCAAGATTAGATGAAGAGGATATATAAAAAGTTTTATTTTTCTTTCTCTTCTCCATTGTTTCGATTTTCTTCTCGTTCTCACTGCAACAAAAGCAAGGCTTGGACGATGCCGAGGAGTGACCAAATGCGAAAACCAAGGTAACGTCTCTACTCCTTGTGAGGTGTGCGTCATTTTGACAAGTCTTTTTAGGGTTTTCGTTGTGGTATTTTTGGATGTCAAATTGGAAAGTCAGTTTTCTGAGTGTTTTGTTGGTTTATATGGATTCTTGGATCGGTGTGGAGCACAACCATGTAGTTGTCTTGGGTATTTGGATTGGTTTTGTAATTTTTGGGAATTATCGTGATTTTTGAGTTAATTTTCACACCGGGGTTATAGACCACTATTTTAGTCAATTTGAATGTTGGATTTGATGTATTTGAGTGTCTCTATGAGTTTGGAATAGACTCAGAACGTGAGAAAGCGAGTCGGGGTGTCGAAAAACCCCGAGATAATTTTATAAACTGGCGCCACAAGGGAGTTGTGATACATTTCACCTACGGCATCAATCACGACGTCTAAACCAGTGACGATGGGAATTTCACGCTTTACATGATACCGCCAGACATTTAGGCTATGACGTCATTCACAGCGTGGCACTGTTCATCAGACCAATTTATCATTTTTTTTTTTGAAAACTTCGGGGATCTCTCAAGTACTTAAATGGGTTCCAATATAACCAATACTCGAGTAATTAACCCAATTAAGTAAATGAATAAAATTATGAAAAATGGGATGATTGAAGGATAAATAACGAATTTTGGTAATTAATTGGTCAACAGGGATTATCGGACAATAATAGGCACAAGTGGGATTTGTAAGGGGCGAATTACGGTTGTGTGAGTGTGTAGTAGCGTTAGACACAAATAATTAAACCAGTGAAGAAATTTACAGTTATTTTTTTGAGTCTTAATCTCTTATTGTTATTGTTCTATCTTGTTTCGAAACTCTATTTTATTGAGTGGTCTAAGGGCAAGTTAGTCAACGTGATCCTCGAAAGGGTTGGTCATCTGATGTAATATACCGAACCAGGGACTTGAGATGCGCGATATTGTTTGTGGTTCTATACGGGATGAGAGTTTATCACTAGATTATCGAGGACTCTACATTCACGTGGACTTTAGGATGGTGTGAGTATACCACATCCTAAACTCCAAGTCTAGTAGTTGATCTCAGATCCTCGACTCAAACGATTTTTTCACTGGTCGAGACTACTTGCGCCTTTTCTATTGATTCCAGGACACTCATTTTTTATTGATTCAGATTTATTTCTATTCTTTATTTATTCATGCATTCCCTGTACTTTTCTTTCTATCAACATAAATATAGATTGTTATTTACTTCAAAATACTGTAAATATCCTGTTTGGCGTTACTTACCTGGGACTCGTCATTCTTGTGTTTGACTGAGTACAGATCCACAGTCGAGCAAGGGAAAAGCTCCTCAGCTTTTTGATTTTCTTTGAGGATTTGGAGCTATTCATCCTTTGGTATCGATGTAGGTTTAATATTTTGTATTACAGTATATATATGTTTTGAAACTGGGTTTCGGGAATGAGAGATCTTGGGCATGTATATGATGATATACTCTCTTGTGACATGACATATGGTGATGATATGCATATGCAGGGTTTCCACATTCTAGGTTATCCTAACTTATGTATTGAAGTTGTTATATTAGTTGGAGATTTTAAATGTTTTCATTTCTCTTTGAATAACTCACTAATATCAATAATCTCATCTTAAATTGTTGAATAAATGGTAAAAGGTAAGGTAAGGCTGACTAGACTTGCGTTAATTGTACGAGGGGTGACTCGAGGTCTACGTAAGTTTAGGCCGAGCGGGGTCCAGTTTTAGGGTTGTGGAACTGGGGTCGTCACAGTTGGTATCAAAGCCTAAGTTGTAAAACTTCACTCTTGATTAAATCACAATCCATTAAGACGTAATCAGAGGAAGTTAGGACAATGGTTGAACTTATAATGGAACCCTGTGATCCTGACTTAAGTCTTAGTTGGGAAGTGAGGAGAGTTAGGGAATTTAAAATCGGACTATGAACTATTTGATGTATTGTATATACTATTATCTATAGCTATGTCTAATCATGTATTCGCTATCTTTTCAGATTGCGATGGCCGATCAACCTAATACCAGTGATGGTAGTTCGGGAGATGTTCAGGGGAGATTGGACGATATGTCTCAGTTAGTTTCTTCACATGGGCAACAGCTTGAGGAGATTCTCGGATTGTTGAGGACCTAGGCTACACCTTCACCCCCTACTTTTGTGACACCAGTACTGGATATACAAGTTGGGAGTGCTCCTATTGTACAGGATACACCTACAGGTTCAAGAGTACAGACAAGACCTGCTAAGACTGGAGAGGCACAGGTTCAGGATGATATTGTACAACCTACTGTAGATATACCAGCTGGGGATACGCCAAGTACTTCTTGTGAGAATGGTACTGGGGCTACCGTTGAAGCGAAACATGCTCGTGAGTTTCAGCAAACCATCCGAAGAAATTTCAAAAAGGTATAGATTTTGAGTCTGCAGAGAAATACATTCAGAGCCACACTAAGATTTACGATGTATTAGCTACACCGGAACACATGAGGCCTATTATATCATCAGCTTTGCTGTTTGGAGTGGCTGATATTTAGTGGCGTAGCATGGTGGCTACGAAGGGGAAACCCAAGGACTAGGCTGAGTTTAAGGAAAGGTTTAATGAGAAATACATTCCTCCTGCAATCCGTAACTTGAAGAGGACTAAGTTCCAGAACATCAGACAGGCAGCTAGTGAATCAATAATGTAGTATATGGGTCGGTACCTACGATTGATGTAGTATAATGAAGGCATAGTTGATACCAATGCCAATCAAGTGTATATTTTTTCATGGTTTGTTGAGTTCGAAGACTTTACATGGGACCTACGAGAGAGGTATGGCCAATGAGACTTTCTTGAGCATACAGACCGGGGCTCAGGTTGCCCCATCAACACCAGTACAGACTGGGGTCAGTTCGAGAGGCGATAGGAAGAGGAAGAGGTTTTGACAGTAGGTGAAGAGAGACCGAGCACAGAGTATGGGATCTGTTGCATCTCCATTTTCTATTACTGTTATATCACCTGCTCCAATACATAGTTATGTTAGTACACCACAGTAGCCAGCAAAATCAGGTCCTTAGATACAGCACTATCAGAGGACTGATGGTAAAGTAGTGCTCACGGGGCAAAAACCTAGACAAGGTGCTAGATATGACTAGGGTTAGAATTCTTGTCAGTCATAGAGACTGACACAGGACGTTATGTCTGGGTCAGGTTCTAGGGGAGCCTATTTTAAGTGTGGTCAAATAGGACATTTCATTGGTTTTTGTCCACGACTGAGCAGAGGACGGGCGCAGTAGAGCTGGGAGTTGGTTCATATTGTTGTTGTGTCAGACTATACCACTACACTTAACCTTGTTGAAGGTATAGTTTATATTTGTGGTCATTTTATGCATACCATGTTTGATTCTAGTTATACTGTGTCATTTATTTCGGGTTGCATGGTTGATATATTGGCTTTGAAACCTACTCGACCAAAGAGACCCTTGATCCTTAACACGACTGCTGGAGACAAGATTTACTCAAACTTGATATGTGTTGATTAATCGGTAGAGATATTGGGTCATATCTTACCTGCAGACCTTAAAGTGTTAGAGTTCCTAGAGTTTGATGCATTGTTAGGAATGAATTGGTTGGGTATGTATTATGAACAGATCCATTGCTTCAGCAAGAGAGTTGTCTTTCAGATTTTTGAGTATCCAGAGTTTAGTTTCCAGGGGACTTCGATTAGATTGCCACTTACCAGAGGCATGGTAGCTTCTAACAATGATGTGGAGATATTTGCTAGTGTTTTGGTACGACAAGGAAGGTTGGAACTAGGATGAAAGATTTACCTGTAGTAAGGGAGTTTCCTAAGGTATTTCTAGCGGAGCTACTAGGTTTACCACCACCTTGGGAGATTGATTTCATTATCGATTTGGTTCAGGGTACCAAACCGATACCCATTCCACAATACTATATGGCTCCGAAAAAGTTAGAGAAGCTTAGATCACAACTAGATGAGTGGTTGGAATTGGGTTTTATGTACCATAATATGTCACCTTGGGGAGCACCGGTCATATTTGTGAAGAAGAAATATGGTAGCCTTCGATTGTGTATCGGTTATAGACAGCTTAACCGGGTGATAGTGAAGAACAAGTATCCACTTCCTCAGATTGATGACTTGTTCAACCAGCTGACAGGAGCACAGTGGTTCTCAAAGATAAATTTGAGATCTGGTACCATCAGCTGAGGATTAGAGAGGAGGATAGGGAGAAGACTGTTTTTCGCACTCGATATGGACATTATCAGTTTACCATCATACATTTTGGACTGACTAATGCGCCAGCCATGTTTATGGATTTGATGCATCGAGTGTTGAGACCGTATTTGGATAGGTTCGTCATTGTATTATTGACGACATCCTTATCTATTCTAATATTCATGAGGAGCACCTCAGGACGATTTTGCAGCTACTGAGGGAGCATAGATTGTTCGCCAAGTTTAGTAAATGTAAGTTTTGGCTCACGGAGGTCAAATTTCTAGGACATATCATCGGAGCTAGCGAAGTGTCAGTAGACCCTGCTAAGTTCAGAGTTGTTATTGATTGGCCTACACTGAGATCAGTGTCAGATATTCACAATTTTCTTGGTTTGGCGAGATATTATCGGTTTTTTGTTCAGGACTTCTTGAATATTATGGCTCGTATGAGGCAATTGACGAAAAAGAAGGTTCATTTTCAGTGGAATGATGATTGTGAGCAAGCGTTATTGACTTTAAAGGAACGTTTGACTACTACACCAGTACTAGTGTTACCTAAGTCAGGGAAGGGCTTTGAGGTGAACATCGATGCTTCTAAGGTCGGTTTGGGTTGTGTATTGACACAGGACAATAGAGTGATTGCCTCTGCGTTAGGCAGCTGAAGGTTCACGAGAAGAATTACCCTACACATGACTTGGAGTTGGCGATAGTGGTGTTTTCACTGATGATTTGGCGCCATTATCTCTATAGGGAGAGATTTGTCTTATATACTGACCATAAAGCTTGAAATATCTATTTACTCAGAATGACCTAAATATGAGACAAAGACGTTGGCTTAAGTTTCTCAAAGATTATGATTTCTCCTTGGAGTATCACCCAGGGAAGGCTAATGTTGTTGCAGATGCATTGAGCCATAAAGGGGTTGATTTGGAGATTGTTTCTTGCCATATGACACATGAGTATGGGCTACTTAAGGTGGTCGAGATGATGTATTTTGTTGATATTCTGACCGATACTAGAGTGTTGATTTGTGGGTAGATAAGAACTCAGACTATCTCTATTCAGAGTGTACTTAATGGTCAGTAGGGGGATGAACAGTACAGAAGATATCTGGAGTTTGCTAAGAGTCCAGATCATCCACATTGGAGTAAGTCGACAAACTCATGCCTGAGATATAGAAGGCGACTGTGGATTCCATCAGTGGATGATCTACACGATGAGATACTTTATTAGGCACACCGCTCATGTTTTACGGTTCATCAAGGCAAGACCAAGATGTATGCAGATATGTGTCATCTCTTTTAGTGGCCAGGGATGAAGGTCGATGTTTCTTATTACGTTAGAGGGTGTGATATTTGTTAGCGAGTTAAGGCTGAGCATCGTAGACCCAGTGGTTTATTACAGCCACTTCCTATTCCTAGGTTGAAATGGGAGCATATTTTCATAGATTTCGTCAATGGGTTAACCTCGATCTCAGCGCGGACATGATAGCATCTGAGTAATTGTGGATAGGTTGATGAAGTTTGTGCACTTCATACCAATTTCGACCACACATCAGGTGGATAGGTCGACGAGTTTGTATGAGAAAGAGATAGTTCGGCTGCATGGTGTTCCATTATCGATTGTGTCAAACAGAAGGCCACATTTTACATCTCATATATGGCAGAGCATGCAGGCATAGTTCGGTACGCGGTTGGATCTCAGTAGCGCCTATCATCTATAGACTGATAGACAATCTAAGAGACTGGTCTAGATTATTGAGGATATGCTGAGGATGTGTGTGTTGGAAATATGGTGGATCATGGGAGGAGTATCTTCACATGTGTAAGTTTGCCTACAATAATAGTTATCAGGCCGGTATTGGTATTACACCGTTTGAGGCATTATACGGGAGCCCGTGCAGATCTCCATCTTGTTGGGCAGAGCTAGAGGATATGGCAATAATTGGGCTTGAGATTGTAATGGATCACACAGAGAAGATACGTCTGATCAAATTAAGGCTGAAGGATGTGCAGGACATGCAAAAGTACTATGACATGTATCATGGGGAGTTAGAGTATCAAGTCGGAGAATATGTTTATTCGAAAGTGTCTCCAATGAAGGGTCATAAGAGGTTTGAGATTAGAGAAAAGCTCACGCCGAAATTTATTGGTCCATTTCAAGTTAGGAAGCGGATACGCAGAGTTGCTTATGAATTGGAGTTACCACCTCAGTTATCAAGGATCCACCGAGTATTTCATGTGTCGATGCTTTGACTAGATAGGTCGAAAGAGGGCAAACGACCGATGGTGGACTTGAGCCAGATAGACTTGAGGGAGGATATCATGTATGACGAGCAGCCTATCCAGATTCTAGACCGTAAGGTTAAGGTTCTAAGGAATAAGGAGGTCTCATCAGTCCTTATCAAATGGCAACACCACGGGGAAAAGGAGTTAACGTGGGAGCTAGAGTCATATATGCGCGAGTACTTTCCCTACCTCTTTTGAATGTGATAAGTCTTTCCTTTAGTTTGATTTAATTTTGAGGACGAAATTCTAATAAGTTTGGAAGACTGTAACGACCCTAAAATCTAACTTGTGCCACGTGTCATTTTAGGTCGTACGTGGACCCTTTACCATGATGCATATGAACAATTATCGGTCGTCGACACCGAAATATGTTATTTTTATTTAGTGTTTGTATTATTTATCTATTTACCCGAATTTAAATCTCAATGTCCCAAACGTGTGGGGACGCTTCTGTGAGAGCATTGATGAGGAGAAACAGGTTCAACTTGGAGAAATGTGTGTTACGAGCGTCAGAGCGAACGGTGGTCAGGTATTTAGTTGTCCAGGGGACAAATTTCATGAAAACACTGACAAAATTCATTAATATATATCAATTATAAGTATTCAATACCTTTGCTAGGTTCGTAGGTACACAACGAATGCGAGTTGTGCGAGTTGTGTTGCAAACGGGGTCCAAAAAACGTCGAGAAAACTTGTGTTGAAGAGAGTGCATAGTGAGGTGTATTGAAGTGAGTCACAGTTGTGGTGTTAGTTGTGTGTTAGTGGAGTGGCAGGATGGAAGGATGACCATCAGATGCATCTCGGGATACGTGCGCCAGATTGGATGAAAAGTATATATGTAAAGTTTTGCTTTTCTCTCTTCTCCATTGTTTCGATTTTCTTCTCGTTCTCACTGCAACGAAAGCAAGGGTTGGACGTCGATCGGATTCGAGCTCGAAAATACACCGAGGAGCGACCAAACGCGAAAACCAAGGTAACATCTCTACTTCTTGCGAGGCATGCTTTATTTTGACAAGTCTTTTGAGGGTTTTCGTTGTGGTATTTTTGGATGTCAAATTGGAAAGTTAGTTTTCTGAGTGTTTTGATGGTTTATATGGATTCTTGGATCGGTGTGGAGCACAACCATGTGGTTGTTTTGGGTGTTTAGATTGGTTTTGTAATTTTTGGAAATTATTATGAGTTTTGAGTTAATTTCTATATCGGGGTTATAGACCACTGTTTTGGTTGATTTGAATGTTGGATTTGATGTATTTGAGCATCCCTATGAGTTTGGGATAGACTCAAAATGCGGCAAAGCGAGCTGGGTGTAGAAAAACTCTGGGATAATTTCAGGAATTGGCGTCGCGAGGGACGTCATGATACATTTCACCCACGGTGTCAATCACGACATATGAACCAGTGACGATGGAAGTTTCACGCTTTACATGACACCGCCAGACATTTGGGCCACGACGCCATTCACAGCGTGACATAGTTCATTAGACCAATTTTTTTTTTTTTTCAAAAACTTCGAGGATTTCTCGAGTACCGAAATGGGCTCCAATCAGGACCAATACTTAAGTAATTGACCCAATTAAGTAAATGAATAAAATTATGGAAAATTGGATAGTTGCGGGATAAATAACGGATTTTGGTAATCAATTAGTCAACATGGATTATAGGACAGTAATAGGCACACGTGGGCTTTGTAAGGGGCGAATTACAGGCGTGTGAGTTTGTAGTAGCGTTAGACACAAGTAAGTAAACCAGTGGAGGAATTTATAGTTATTTTTTTTAGTTTTAATTTCTTATTGTTATTATTCTATCCTGTTTTGGAACTCTATTATGTTGAGTGGTGCAAGGGCAAGTTAATCAACGTGATCCTTGAGAGGGTTGGTCATCTTATGTAATATACCAGAACCAGGGACTTAGGATGCACGATATTGTTTGTGGTTCTATACGGGATGAGAGTTTTTTGCTAGATTGTCGAGGACTCTACATTTGCTTGAACTTTAGGATGATGTGAGTGTACCACGTCCTAAACTCCGAGTTTGATAATTGATTTTAGATTTTCGACTTAAACAACTTTTTCACGGGTCAGGACTACTTGCGCCTTTTCTATTGATTCCTAGACATTCATTTTCGATTGATTCAGATTTATTTTCGATCTTTATTTATTCATGCATTCCCTGTACTTTTTTCTATCAGCATGAATATAAACTATTATTTATATTGAAATACTGTAAACATCCCGTTTGGCGTTACTTACCTAGGATTCGTCATTCTTGTATTTGACTGAGTTCAGATACACAATTGAGCAAGGGAAAAGCTCCTCATCTTGGTGATTTGCTTTAAGAATTTGGAGTTGTTCATCCTTTCGTATCGATGTAGGTTTGATATTTTGTATTACAATATATATATATATATATGTTTTGAAATTGGGTTTCGGGAATGAGAGATCTTGGGCATGTATATGATGATATATTCTCTTATGACATGACATAAAATGATGGTATACATATGCATGGTTTCTACATCTAGGTTATCCTAACTTATGTATTAAGGTTGTTATATTAGTTAGAGATTTTAAATGCTTCCACTTATCTTTGAATAACTCACTAATATCAATAATTTCATCTTAAATTGTTGAATAAATGGTAAAAGGTAAGGTAAGGCTTACTAGGCTTAAGTTAACTGTGCGAGAGTTGACTCGAGGTCTATATAAGTTTAGGTTGGGTGAGGTCCAGTTTTAGGGTTATGGAATTGGGGTTGTCACAAGTTAGGTGAAGTTTCTCGGACATGTCATCAGCGATCAGGGTGTATCCGTAGATGGTGACAAGTTTTGGGCGATCATTGATTGGAAGACACTTGAGTCTGTTTCTGATATTCAGAGTTTCTCGGGACTAGCAGGGTACTATTGGCGATTTGTGCAGGATTTTTCATCGATTGCAGCGCCGATGATGAGGTTGACCAAGAAAGATATTAGATTTAATTGGTGAAATAAGTGTGAGGATGCATTTTTGGAGATGAAAGGAATCTGACTTCCGCTCCAATACTAGTTTTTTCAGGGGCGAGGAAGGGTTTTTTTGTTTATACTGATTCTTCAGGTACCAATTCACCAGAGGTACTGATCACCAGAGTTTGAGGTACTTATTTACTCAAAGCGATATGAACATGCGACAAAGAAGATTGTTCAAGTTACTAAAGGACTATGACTTTGCCATTGAGTACCATCCGGGGAAGCCGAATGTTGTAGTTGATTCGTTGAGCCAGAGTGGCATTGATAGCCAAATAATACTATGGCATATGACACATGAGTACAAAATTATTAAGGCGGTGTCGGTGATTTTGTGACAGAGGGTATTGATGAGCTACATTGTTGCCAGATGTGAGTCCCTACTATATCTCTGAAGCGGGTTGTTAAGTGGTAAAGGGCTGACGGGCTATTTGGCGATTTGACTATTTGGCTCAAGATCCACAATGTACTGATTAGTCTAGGTGTTCAGGCAAGTGCTTAATGCATAAGGGGTAGATTATGGGTACCTGCAGAACAGGAGCTCAGGAACAACATTTTGGGGGACGCACACTGGTTACGGTACAATGTTCATCCTGATAGGACAAAGATGTATCATGATTTGCAACGATTATTTTGGTAGCCAGGGATGAAGGTTAACATGGGCACTTACGTCAGGAGTTGTCATATTTGTCAACAGGTGAAGGGTGAGCACTAGAGACCAGCTGGGTTGTTATAGCCGCTACCTATTCCTCAGTAGAAATGAGAACACGTGACTATGGATTTCGTTAGTGGCCTACCGCAAACTACGAGGTAACACGATGCAATTTGGGTAGTTTTTGACAGGTTGACGAAGTTAGCGCATTTCATTCCTATTGCAATGAGATATTTCTTCCCACAGCTGAGCATTATCTTTGAGAGAAAGACCATCAGAATTCATTGTGTACCAATCTCCAATGTATCTGACAAGTATCCCAAGTTGACATCTAAGCTATAGGAGAGTATGAAGGAGCAGTTCGACATAAGACTATAGTTCAATACAGCGTACCATCTTCAAATTGATGGTCAATTAGAGAAGTTGATTCAGATCTCCGCGGATATGCTCAAGGGCGTGTATCTTACAGTTTGGTGGATCGTGTGAGGATTATCTATGCGAGTTTGCTTACAACAACAACTATCAGGCGATTATCAAGATGCCACCATTCAAGGCATTGTATGGTAGGCTTGCAAGTCACTAGCATGTTGGGCGGCACCAAAGGATATAACGGCTATAGGACCTGAGGTTCTTGTTAATAATACAAAAAAAGATTAGGTAGATTCGTCAGAGGATTCAGGCGGCCCAGGATAAATAGAAGAAATATGCGGACAAGTATCACGAGGGTCTGAGCTATGAGAAAGATGACTTGGTATATTTGAAGGTTTCGCCTTGGAAAGAGGTTTGTCACCAAAGGGAAACTAGCACCAAGATTTATCGAACTGTTCAAGGTCGAGGCACGCGTCGGCAATGTGGCATACAAATTAGAGTTCATGTCACAGTTAACGAGGGTTCATTAGGTATTTCACATATCTATTTTGAGACTGGCTAGGTCGGGACCAAGAGCAATGGTTGATATCAGACAGAGCAGATGTTCGGCCTGACAGGACCTACAAGGAGCAGTCATTTGAGATTATGGACCATAGGATACATGTAAAGGCCCAATTTTAATTAGCCGTTAATAATGATGTGTTTGCAGACGTAACTTACAGTTTAAACGCTCGTGGATCCCACAGTTAGGCCATGACGCACCTGGAGTTAGGTAAATAGGTATTTTGTGTGATGTTTTTTATAATTTGCGATATTTATGCTTAAATATATTAAATGGCATCGCGTTGTGTGTATTTATATTGCATTTGTCGTGCGAGACAGTGTGACAAGTGTGCGCCTCGATATGCGTGTCGACACGGGTACCGGGATGGCTAAAAGACAAAATATTAGGCCGGAGAATTAATACACACATGAAAATGAATAAAATGTGAGAAATAATTAATATAAAACGCCAACTTGAGGTTTAGTGACGCGGTAGTACGCGTATGTCGCGAGTTATGGTGCAAAATTGGGCATCGAAACGCCCGAATGGTGACTTCATGCGTTGTATACAAAAGGCGAGACACCATGTGAGTCACTTTTTGAGTCATTTTGGATTGGATTTGGACCAATTATTGGCCTTGTGTTGGACATAAGGATAAGTGTGTCATGGGAGATCATTTTGGATGTATATAGTTGACTAAATGACCCCTTACCACCTTTTCTCTCTCTCACCATTTCAATCCGAAAATCACAAGTTCGAGACAAGGGTTTGGAGCAAAAATTTGATCTTTTGAGGAGCTTAGCGTTGGCGAATCATCAAACCAAGGTAAGATCCTCAATTATTTCTTCTTTCTCTTCCTTTTCGTACCAATTTTGTGGGTGTTGATGTTGAATCCAGGATGGGGTTACGTCACTGGTTTTGGGTGGCTGTTGGTCTGGTTTTGGTGATAGGTATGAGGTTGTTGTTATTGTTTAAGTTGGGATTCAAGTTTGCAAGTTCATGTTGTTGGTTTTTTGAAAGTTTGGTTTAATCTTGTTTATTTGATGATTATATGATGTTATGATGTTGCCTTGGCATTTTGGAGTATTGTTTATTTCCCCACGAGGCGAGGATGGGGTCGATGACATTTAGAGGTGGCCACGGGCTCAGATTCCAGTTTCCAGAGCTGCTGGAATTCTGGGTTTGAACCAGTCTAGCGCGCTGGACAACCTGGTATATGAAGATGGGGATGAACACCAGCACGCTGAATGCAGAGTAGGGTGCTATTTTGGGACAATGGACCCTAATGACTATATAAAACAACATAAAATACACCTAATTGACTATAAATTTATGATAAATGGTATTAGGTGAATCCGGGCGGTATTTCGATTGTCGCGTGTTTAGTAGAGCCGAACTGGGGTTTGGTTTTCGAGACGCAGAGTGCGGTTTGAAGTGTATAGTATCCCAATTGAAATTTCTTGAGCATTTACTTACTTTTGGCATTTAAATTCAGTATTTTTTATTCCATTATTCTATTTCCTGTTATGGTGTCGATATGAACGGACGTTGAGGCTCTCCCTCCGTGTCATTCTCGTGTGTATGTCCACTAGGTCATAGCACATGTTGACAGAGATCTCGGTGGATTTCCTTAAGAATACTTACTCTGGACTCGTCATCTGTTTTTTTGTGATGGCTTGAGTACAGATCAGAGTACGAGTCACGGCAAGGGAAAGCTTGTCGACTATCTGTGATTCAGAGATGATTAACCAAACACGAAAGTTTGTATATATGTATTTATCATTTTACCTTTGGGATTTGGGAACTGTGAGACACCTATGGATCTGTATTTTAATATGTTATGACATTTTAAGGTTTATTACTGTTATATAATGACATATAGGTTTTTCACACTAGGAATATGATCTAATGACATGACTATGATGCTTTTAATTTGATTTGTCATGTTTTAAGTCTTCTGTTGTGGTTTGAGGTTTAAAATGATATCTAACAGATGACTTGAGTTCAGTAACAATTTAAACTATAAGTTGTTTATAAGTGAGGGATTAATGATGACTGGATGAGATGACTGCATATGGGACACAACTGAAGGCTACGTGGCCAGGTTGTAGGCCCACATTGCACCCGTGGCAGTCCTTTGGGGATTTGGGCCGCTACATTTTGGTATGAGAGCCTAGATTAAGGAAACATAAGGCTCAAATTTGAGGTTAAACCTAATCATAAACTTAATAAATAAACTTTAGATATGAAAACTCGAATTAATTGCCTAAAATACTAGTTGGGAAGTGATGTGAGGCGGGAAGTGTTCAGGGATATACGTGTTATGTTTTTAGTTGTATATTACATACGATACACGTATATTTTCACTGTGGCTTAATTAATGCATGTTCTTTAATGCAAATATCGATGGATGAGCATTCTCTAATGACTGCATAGCCTGAGGATGGGGAGACAAGTGATTCGACTCAGGAAACACTAACTGTGCAGCAGTATGCCCTAGGTTGTATAGTGGAGTCCATTACACGACTGAATGCGAAGTGGATGGCCCGATACAGAATAAAGCTGCACACAAGGCACCCAAAACTTGTGTTTTATATTTTTTTGACTTTTGATGAATTAATTTTTTTTATCATTATGGTTCGGTTCTTAATAAATGTGTAGTGAGTTTGGTTAGAAGGAATTTGAGGTGGGAATTTAAATTCTTAGGTATTTAATTCCTAGGGATTTATTATACGAGAACTTAAAATTATGGGAATCAAATTGCATGGAATTATAATTACTTCATTTGTTTGGTTTTATATAAGAAGGGAAATTATGTTTTCAAAAAAAAAGAAGGAAAATTATTATTGGAATTCGAAAATTCAGTTCTTTTGACTCTTTTTTTTGTACAAGAGTTCTTTTAACTTTGTTAATAAATGATGTATCAAATCATTTATTTTCTTAGTACTAAAAATTAGAAAATTCTTAAATGAAAAAAAAATTAATAAAATCTTATAAATTTCTATTAAACAAATTAATTCACTATTTAAATATTTTATCCTTCAAAAAAAACATCGAATAAACATAATTACAAATATAAGCAATAGGAGGTTTTTTTTCAAAGAAATCAAATAGGCTCATGAATATGTGATCGTTGCTCATCACAAGTCAATATTAGCAACCAATTTCTTGGTAAGAGATAAAAAAAAAAAAAAAACAAGAAAAAAAACCAATTGCTTGGTCAATGCAACCATCTTCATTAAATTGACTCTAAACCAGCAAACCACTAGAAAACGTCAATACAATATAAAGTATTGCTGTGTTATTTGGGGTAAATAGCATAGAATATTTAAAACTGTTTCAGCTATATTTATTATTTGTTTTTTTTAAGTTCAGTGGGAATCGAACCACGATTTTTTGAGGTCTTACCTTTTTGACAAATGATGTCTTTACTATCTCACCTAAGAGGCTTTGACAACTATATTTATTATTTGTTTAACCTCTATTATTAGTCTCGCCATTGTAAAAAGAGACCTGTTGGATAGTTACTAATGTGCGGTGGGTCCCACACATAACCAACACTCTCCTCATCACAAGAGCAGAGGAAACCCACGTGGCAATACATCCCAAACAATTTTGGGATGTATTACAATTTCTAAATACGTGTGAATTAAAAGTAGTTAAGAATTAGAATTTCACCCTAATTTTAATTTCATTCCTTCACCAAACATAGAAATTAACTGTAATTCCAATTCAATTTTATTTTTTCACATACCAAACATAAGAATAAGCCTAATTTTAATTCCTACCGACCAAACACCACTGAAGTGTTTAACTATTAAGCAAGAGAAGTGTAGTCGGAGAGAATTTAGTAGATTGATGAGACTATTACACTAATAATTTATGGGGAAAACCATAGTCTAGTGGAGTGCTAAAATTACATTGTTAAGTTTTTCCACATTTTCAAGGGGAATGCAACAATTACACAGCTGACATTCTCTATAATTTGAATTTGGATTTTTGTGAATTTTTTATTTTCTCATGGCCGAGGTTTTAGCGGTAATTAATCGAGCTTGTTGTGAATTTATGTATTAGACAGATTTGCACCAATTTGAAATAATTTCCAGCGATGCATGTTAGGATTTTGATTTATGGAATTGATTAAAATTGGCCACTACCAAGGGAAAACAACAAAGGAAGTTAATTACAATTAAGAAAGTACCATGCCAAAAACTTGACACATTTGAACAAGCTCGTTACAAAACCCAGGACCAACTCCCTCGTGAACGTTACGTGGGAAATTGATGCGTGCCCACTGGCCCATACTTTCATTGATAATTTTCTATGGACTTTATTACATAGATTAAGAGACCCATGAGGAGCTTGGCCAATTAATGATGATACATTGATCATACTCTATCTCATGGGCAGTTGACGAAAAAAAAAAAAAAAAAATCTCATGGGCGGCATTCCATGAAACACCTAAAACAAACGCTCCATGATACCATCAAGTCATCAACACAGACTTATCTTTCTCATGGGTATTTGATTTGACAAATTTCCTCGTTCTCAATAAATATGTTACTGCATAATTAAATTTGTATTAATTAGGACAAATTAAATACAAAATGAGGCACTTATTTATAGATATTTAAAATACACAAATAAGAAAATGAATCAGGAGACAAAATAGTAACACTGTAAATACTGTAAATAAGGAAATATAACAATTTTTGCATAGTTGTCTAACAAAACAAACTCATTTCAATGTGATGAATACAAAGAACATACCATATACCTAACAACCAATCCAATCTACCAAAAAGCAACTATCGAAATGGGTATTTGATTGATTTAATACTACCTAAAAATCAAACAGACCCATTTAATTAAGAGTCACGTTATGTACACCTCGATTGTTGCTCACGGCACCACGTTGATCAGGGCACCCAAGTGTTTTCTTAGGGCCGAAAATTTCTCAAAATGCCCATTTGTTTGAAACACGAGCACCCAACCATGAAAACACATAAACATGAGTTCAGTCACACTATATTGAGACTTATTCTAAAGTCTTGGTACTACTGGTTCGAGAATCAACATGATGCATCGGTACCATATGCCCGACAACATTTGTCAAGTCTCGACCCCTATTGTCTGATACACGCACCAAAGGAATTCAAATATGCGTTCAGTTACCAAATATGAGTTCAGTCACCCTATAACGAGACTTATTTCAAAGTCTCGGCTACCTTCAACTAAGACACTACAACATGTCTCGGACTTATGTGATCGACAAAGTTGCATATGTTGTTCACTTTCAGAAATGGCAAAAAAAACCACAAAACCATGAAAACTAACCTTATCGCGTGCGACGTCGTCTGACTCTCGCTCATTTTCTTAAGCCATCAGACCCTAAAAACACTTTAAACTCTCCAAATCTAACAAACCATACAATACAAGGTTGGTGTGCACTCTTTGATCGACGAATGTAATGTTTGGCTAATGACGGATGCACAACTTCACTTGGTAGAAAAAATGGAAGTTTAAGAGTGGGGTGCGCGAAAATGTGAACGGAATGGGGCATGTGTTGGGTGCCCTAATCATATGCTGGCTCAATTTGAGAGGGCAAATATGACATTTCCTTATGAAATCAATTTTAAATTCAAAAATATTGGGTGTCTTATCATATGTGGGGGTGCACATAGAGTGATTCTTAATTAAATGTTACTAACAAACTTCCTAGTTAAAAAAATCCTAGTTCTCAACTAATGAGAAATCGAGAGAAGAGAGCTGCGACTGCAAGTCGAGACTAACAAAACTCTAATCGAAGAGAAAATATGCAGAACCAATAGAGACTCAGAGCATCTCCAATGTAAAATATGGATTGTGATTGTGGATTTATGTCATGTCATCACCATGGAAGGAATGTCTATTCTATATAGCTTAAATTGACATTAAATTTCAAAAACGTTCTCCAATGCTCAAAGTGGATATATTGTAGATGTGGTGGCAACTTTTTTTTAAGAAAAAAAACTTATTAAATGATTTTCTTAAAAAAGATAAATATATTTATTTTTCTTAACATTACATTTATTTTTTTGGTGCGCTTAACATTATAGAATCTTAGGTGTGTTTGATAGCAAATAAAATGAAAAAATCGAGGAAAATTGTGTGCTTCTTTAATGTAACCATTTTATTGGTGTTTGATAGACTTGTAAATGCTTAAGAAAAAAATTCACGTTCCTAATTTTTCTCATTTATTTTCTCTTATTTCGGGGTGGAAATTCGAGATTTTCTCTTGAGTAGTATTCGACCCAAACTCAGACTCCTTCAACGAACTCTTCTACCCTATTGCACTTTTACATTCTTCTTCGTAGTCTTTTACTGTTGTCGAGGCATCAAGCTGATCATGGGAAAGGTTTTGCTCTTCCTTTTGTGGAAATTAGCAACCAGATTTGGGCGTTTCTTTTGTGGGCTCTGTTTGGGTCGTCCCAAAGCGACAAGTTGTGAGGGGTAGTATGACTCTCGTTCCTGATTTGAGGAACTTGGCCACTGTTTTTTTAGGGGTATATGGGATGACTCTGATGACTTATGATTTTCATGGTGTGGGTGAAACGAGATCACAGAAGATGTTTTGGAAATAAATCGAAGGACTAAAGTTTTTGATTTTCAATTTTTTTACAACTATACTGTAAATATATATTTGTAAAATATAGTAGGTATTCATGGAGTACCGCCTCTTTTTTATGATTAATAGGTGGTGCAAAAGCTCAATTTACAGAAGTGCAGTATCTAATTTACAGATCTGTGGAGTACGCCTCTTTATAACAGAGTTCTTGTTCATAAAGAGCTTGAGTTAAATATGTCAATTTCTTGTTTGCTAGATCTACAAATATATAAGACAAAACTTTACAGTTGTTGATTTTAGTTTCTAGAGTTCATGTTGAGAAGCATTGGAGTCTTCTGTGCGATGCAGAGTCATGCGTTCTGCCCAAGTTTTGGTTCAACTATAGGTATCTGTTGGAGTTTTTCAAGTCAACACAAACTCGTCTACCCTGTTGAACTTTAATAATTTCCTCTCAAATCTTACTTTTGCCTCAATGATCTCCTGCCTTCTCGAGAACTTCTCACTTCCTTCTCAACAATCTCCTCCCAACTCAAGAATTTGAGATTCTCACTTTTGCCTTGCCCTCACTACTTAGATTATTTTTGACTTTTTTTTTTCATTTGCTATCAAACAGTAGAAACTTGAAAAAAAAATTCTCACGTTTAACCAAACAACAATGAAAAAACTTTCTTAAAAAATTCTCCAAAGAAGATTTGCTGAAGAAAATATATTGTTCTCATTGAAAAATTTCTTTACTATCAAACACACCCTTAGATTTCGTAACACATTTACTGTTGATTTTGTTTTCTCGATCTTTTTTTCTCATTTTTTATTTTTTTCTAATTATTTGTCACACTATACAGACATCTATGTATGTGTGTGTTTATAAGGACATTGATCCTAGAGATGCAAGAGGGTAGAGGATGAGGACCTCATCCCCCATGCTACAATGAATTTTCATTCTCATCTCTGTCCCCGTCCCTATCTATTATTCATGTTTATTATATTACCTTTTTTTTTTTTTTTTTTGTCAAATGTGCTTATTAGATTAGATATATTGTCACGTCCATGTAGGCTCTCTAGCAAAGTACCATATACTTTATCAGTGAACACGTGAGTTGCACGTGCACTCTTGTTGAAGCAGCTAGGAGCGGCGCACTTGCAGCGTGTTAGGAATTGCGATGGCCGAAGACAGCTGCCCCCCCAAATCTTCCGAAGACCATCAATCCATGGTGGCGACTGAAGGAGGAGCAGCTGCCGCAGTGAGGCAGAAGAGGTACTACCATTCCAAACCAACCTTCTCTGTTTGCAAATTAGGTCTACTGTCTACGTCCCATCGCCTAGATTGTTTCGATCTAGGTTTCCTTATATATCCTTCACATCGACCAGATGAGAATTACGGTTTTTTAATTTCGATGTTCGATGTTCGATGTTGGATGTTATTTCAATTTCGAGCTTTTTTTTTTTAGGGCATATTTCAGTATTCTTCTACTTATCTATTTAATGAGATTCATGTTCAACCTTTCTCTGTGTATGATATTAATAGTTATGTTATATGGTTGTTGTCTTTTATCTTTTCGAAGAGTTCTTTGTCTCTTAGATGTTTATATATATATGAACTAAGTAGTTTGTACTTAGTTATTTATCTATAATAAAGTTCAGTTCTTTAGAAATTAACACATACCATGCAGAAAAAGTAGGGATCTAGTGTCATAAGAGAGCCAAAACTAACAATGCCCAATGCCTATATATGTATCGCGAAAAACTTGTTTTTTTGTGCACATGCTTCTGTGTGTGATAAACAACTTACAAGACTGTGAAATTCTTGTTGAACTAGGACATTATATTTACCCGTTTTACTGGTTAGACTCTTTGTGGGAGATCTTCTTTTGAATCTTATTTTGCTTCTTCTTCTTCTTCTTCTTCTTCTTCTTTTTGTTTTTTTTTTGTTTTTGTATGGGTGCATAGAGTGTAATGTTGTGGAGGTTCCTCTCAAGAAATTGGGATTAATCTTTTATATTGTAAAGGTTTGTTTGACATGGGTGGGATCATCAGAGTTCTATGTTGCATGCTTTGTGCACCACAAGGTCCCCATCATCTACACCTTTAAACATAGATCTGATCCTTTCTTCTGTGTAACATCTTCTCGATCTTGGTTCACTGGTCTCTTTTGTCAATTAAACTTCCATGTAAAATCGTTTCTTTTGTGTATATTTTAGACTGGAGTGCTTCTTTTGCCTTGCTCATTATATCATGACGGCTGACAATTCTCTTCTTCTTTAACCATGTATATGTCAGCAGGAAAAAGAGGAGGTGGGACCAGCCTGCTGAGTCATTGATATCACCTGGATTAGGTGTACCTGGAGTTCTTCCGTTGAGCAATATAGGATCTGCTTTTGGAATTGCATTTCCTGGTGTGGCTGCTCTTTCTGGTGTTTCTATGACAAATAATGTGCCAACTACATGTGCGGCCATTTCACAGGTTTTTCAGGGGCCATTAGCCCAGCAGAATGTGGCTGCAGTTGTTCAAAAGCTAAATCAAGTGAGACATCTGCGACTACCACTCAACATTTGTGTGCTATAAGTCTTTATTTCTCATTTTCGCAAAATCACTTTTAAAAAAAATTGCTGCATCTCTATGACGTTAGCTTACTAGATAGATGAAATCATAAGAGCAAGTTCTTTTCCCTCTTTATTTATGTTCACTCTATAATGTTTTTCCTTGAAATCTCTCGGTATTCCATGGTATCGTATTGGTTTTAGATTATTCTATTGTTGTTGATATCATCTACCTCTTCAATCATTCTTTAGTTTTTGGAAATTGTCTTCATTATTGTTTATTTATTAAATTCATATACTTTGGTCCTGTCTTTATGGGTTCCTTTTCTAACTTACTTTTGTTGTCACTTACACTTCTGATTTTCTTGATGATTCCAGCCTAAAATCCAAGATGAAATAATAGCACGAGAAATTGTGATAAATGATTCCGAATCAACCATACGCTACAAACTCACAAAACGCCAGACTCAGGAGGAGGTAATTTATTTATTTATTTATTTTTTTCCTTCAAAAAAATAAACTTAATTTTTTTTTGTTTGAATAATTATAATCGGTTTCATCTAGAATTTAAGAATTGAAACTATAATTTTTTTTTTTCCTTTAATAGATTCAAAGGTGCACTGGTGCTGTGGTCATAACTCGGTAAGTTTTCTCTGGAAAGCTATACAAATCGATCATTTGTTGTCTATTTATTATATTATAAGTATTTATGTGCTGATTCATTTTTGTAGGGGTAAATATCATCCTCCAAATGCACCCCCTGATGGTGAAAGGCCCTTGTATCTTCATATTTCTTCTGGGGCTCATGTAAGTTATATTATTGAGTTGTATTGAATAGATTCGTTTGTTGCACGTTTGTATGTATGTGTGTGCTTTTGTGCATGCTATCTTGTAGGTGTCCTATAACCAAGTGCAAGGTCTGAGATTTCTGACAAAAAAATGTCTTTGATATGTTGCAACTTGTAAAACCTTACGAGGCCCCTTCCTCTCTGAAAAAAACTTAGGCGGCCTTTCAACTTTATTTTTTTTCATTATTATATGCATGTATACCTGTCCATTACTTTCGCGCAGAAGAGGTGATAATGATATCAGGTCATAATAAACAGCATGCACTCATCCGATCCTGATGGGTCAAGATTCATGGAGCAAGTTCTGCCTTGTGCAGATTTCTGGCATAGACCTAGTCAACAGCATTAGCGTTGATTATGATTTGGCAAAGTGGCTTTTTAAAAATGTACTCATTTGAGGCTTGAGTGTGTAGAGATGCTTTGGAAAACATGACCTTAGGTTTGAATTTGTTCTCGTTTGTTGATTATACTAGTTCCTGCAAACTTCCAGAGAAGCCTCCTTCAGAATCAGAGTTCATGTTTAGAACAAAATATTTCATACACATTCAGCCACGATGGCTGCTTCATTTATCCGGCGTGTGTTTATCCATTTAGTGGATTGTTGATCAACTAAGGAGGACCAACAGCCATGTAAATTCTTGTAAGCATTCTGTAATTGTGACTGTCATTGTTTGATTGCTGTAATTGCTTATACAGTTAAAGGAGACAGCTGAACGAATTAAAGCAGTTGATCGCGCAGCAGTTATGGTTGAAGAAATGCTGAAACAGGGACCCTTTTCTCAGCCTAATTCTACTTCTTTCTCTGCTATTGCTGGTGGTGTACCGGTAAAACTGAATTTCAAGCATTCTTTATCAATATATGTTTTAGAATGTTGTTTGCTTACTTATGACTGACACTGGTTCCCCAGCAATTGACTGCATGCGTCTTTTTGGGCTTCGACCCCAACCCATCAAAGGACATTGTTGCTAGTGTTCGTGGACCAAATGTAAGGCTTCGATTCTGTCTCTTTTTTTTCCTTCCCTGCTCTATAGTTTGTAGAACCAGTTAACCATCTTTTTCTGGCTACAAAATTCAGAATAACATGTTCCTTTTGAGGATTATTATTTATTATATAAATGGCTAGATTTTTTAATGAAAGATCAGTCCGTTACAAAATTTCAATATAGGCGAAGTTGACATTAAAAAGAATCAAGCCATATTTGAGTCTTTTATGGTCTTTATTATCTCTTTTTGCGGAATTCTTGTGAATGGTTAAACATATTTGGGTTTGTTCACTCCTTTACCTTTTGAGATATTGAATTCTGCTCATAAAGTTTGTACCATATATATTAGTTTGGTTCCTAATTATGAAGATAAAGGATGCTAATGTATTAAAGCTTTTTCCCTGACATCTCCATACAAATCGGAGAGATTGTTTTTGTGCTGTGGTTGGGATTTGTCATGCAGGACCAGTATATAAAACACATTATGAATGAAACAGGAGCAACTGTCTTACTGAGAGGAAAGGGCGTGGAACATTTTGAAGGTCCCCAAGGAGAAGGTACTTTGTTTATATTTCATGTTGCTTAAAACTGGCATTATTTACTTAATTGGTTACCATATATTCTTATCGCTTAGTTATTCTTGCACAGCAGATTCTCAGCAACAACTACATTTACATTTGTCCTGTACTAATTTAAAAAGTCTTGAAACTGCAAAGGTTCTTGCCGAAAACCTTCTGGATACAGTCGCTGCTGAGTTTGGTGCCTCCAGGTAATTAGATTCTCAGAAATAAGTCTGGTCTATGTCTCTGTGATAAACTCCGCCTATGTAGAACATCATATGTGCTAAATAGCCGGTCCCAAGTCTGGATAAAGGAGCAAGGCTCCCAATCCCATTACCCATACTCAGAAAATGGGGGAGGGAGGTCCCAAGCCCATTCATTATCCATACTCGAAAAGTGGGGGTGGGTTGCAATAGGTTGATAGTCAACGTAAAACTTTTCTCCGCTCTTTATGAAATGGATCAACAAAAAGACCAATCATAATGGAATTGTTTGATTCGTGTAGCCAATCCCAACTAATTTGGGATTGAGGCATTGTCTGATAAGTTAAGAGTTCTTGTTGTGGTTATCTGAACTTGGTTATCAACTAAAAGTGCCGAGAACATTATGTATATGTATATATATACTAGTTTCATGACGTGCTTCGCATGAAAGAGCCTGCTCGCTACGCTAGCGGGAGATCAATTAATTTAATAATTTGTTTCTTTTGGTACATAATCTAATAATTTGTTTTATTATTTGAAGAGTATACTACACTTCTATTCTGATTTAAAAACTTTTACTTATAAAATCCTAAAAGATCCTTGTATTTTCTGTAACATAATAAATCTTGTATAGATAAATGTAAGTCTACATGCAAAATAATTAGTTATTAGGGAAGAAAATCACATCTTTTAACAACTAAAGAGTCATTGAAGATGCTTTAAAGAATGAGTACTTAGAGAAAATTGATACTATTACCCAAAAAAAAAGTTAATAAAAATGACTAGGAAAACTAAGACTATACCAAACTTGAATTCAATTCATGTCATGTACATTAATTTGTTGTGATCCAATTATTTTAGTCCATTGAAATAATGCCATTATACATGACAGAGAAATGGTCGATCATGTAATAAATCAAAGTGCTATAGGAGAACAAAAATGCCAACGTCATTAGCAACTTATCTTTGGGCATCATTGAAAAAAAAAACTCGAGAAAAGACATTAAGTTCATTCTAGAGTGGTTCACTTCTAAACAACCCACAAATGAATCCTAAAGAGAAGTCTATGGGCGAGTCGGAGGAGAAATGAAATTCAATATCAATGAGACTTGGAAAGGAACCAACAGAACCAATGTCTTCTAGCCCATTTTGAGCCTGTGCAAATGAAGTTGGAGATTCACAAAAAGAAAAGGATGGAATTAAAAAAAATCCTAAAAGATATGTACTATCACCTATGAAATTTCACTAATCCACTTGACAAATTTGTGATACACTCAAAGGTAATGACCTAACTACATTTTCGAAAAAACTCAAAAAAAAAAAAAAAACTATATCAACTGAATCCAAAAAAGTTACAGCTCCCTTTTTTTTCTTGTAATTCTCTATTCTTTTAGATAAGAAAAAAAACAAACTTATATGACTCCTGGCACTTGAATCCCCAACCTATTACTCCAACAACCACATGGTTCCTATATACCATTCGGCCACCCACTTGGTTGGTTGTAATTCTTCATTTTGATCGATCAAAACTTTGAATTCCTTTTCAGTTCTGGTTCCTATATACTAACTTGACTTGCTAGCCCATATTCATAAGACCCCAGCCTATTATTCCATTACTCTGAAGAATTATCATAAAAATACACAATTCACATTTGTGACTGCGAACTATCATGAAGTCAACAATATGATAAGAATAAATAACTCTTAAAACCTATTAAAGTAATCTTACTATTATCTCCACTAATGCGTGAGTAATGGTTCATTTCCGTGTCACGTAAGAATTGTTTTAGTTCTTATCAATTTGAATTGGTTCAGGTAGCTGCCATTAAGCCTTCACTCAGCAGTACAAGTCCACCTTGTAAGAACTCTCCTACTTTTCCATGGTGGTAGCCACACGTTTGCGAAGCTCTTCACCAGTCCATGCAAGGCATATAAAAACACATAACAAAGAATTACTTGAAATGACACTCTTGCATCCATAACAGAGTCAACTGGTATTCCATCAACACTGAAGAATATTATCACTAAACATCAAATGTAATTTTAAGAAACCTATATCAATTATTAGATTTCCAACGGATTGATTATTCAGACCAATATGAAAAAAAGAACGAAAATGCCAAACAATGTCATATAATGCTAAAAACGTTTTTTAACCATAGATTGATCTGCTAAGACAGATTTCATTGACTGTTATAGTTATGACAAGCTAGCGACTATAACAAAACAATATCATTCAATATCCATTCCATTCTAAGCAATGAGAGCATGCATTCACAAATTATCAAAGTTCATTCAATACCCATCAAAAGATATAATTAATTAGTGAAAGAACAATTAATCTTCATAGAAATTGAAGATTCCTAGATCTTATAAGAAATCCATGGCACTCATTTTGTAACTGCTTATCATAGAACCTTTGACATGAGGCACTCTCCAAGACTTTATTGATCTCTAGACTTGGTTTTCTACTAAATGCTTCTATATCTAAATAAAAAAGATGCCAAAATTGATCTATAAAATTAACATAGCTCATTATTTAATCTCTTGTTTAAATTGAAGAAAATGTTATGAACACAAGCATTACTGAGGGACTACTGAAGACATTCACATACATATTTATAAAAGAAATCAACAGATCCATATGTCCTGATATATAATATTTAGCAGAGAATATATGTTTATATGTCAAAAAAGGGACCATCGGACCTCAAACAAGCAAAGACACCAAATCATGAATCTCATACCGCCAAAGCAAAGCCAAATCTTGGATCTCCGATTTGAACATTTTGATCACGAATACCCTGCACTATGCTTCATGAGCACCCACTCTCTGCAAACTGAATCTTGACTCAAATACTCCATTCAAATTTTGATCAGTGAGGAAGCTTAAATCACACAAATCAAGCTGATTATCGAAGGCCAACGGAGCAATCAAAGATGAATTGAAAAGGATGTCATGCCTCACAAATCTAAAGCTCCTCAACACCTAATTATCAACCTAGCATATGAACTTTCTGATTAGCCCACATTATCCTGATTTAGTAGAAAAATATCACTCTAACATATGCCTATCTTAATTAATTCAAGGGTCTTTATCCAATTACAACTATATCTGTTGATATCTTTTTTTTTTGAAAACACATCTGTTGTTGTCTTAATTAATTTTAAAGAGATATCAACAACTATCTTTTTAAATAAACATCCAAGAGAAATTTTTGAAAAACAAAACTGGAACTCAACAGCATCAAACACTTTAACATTGTTACAAAAAATCAACACTGGAAACATCTAATTCACATCAAATAAGTAAAATCAATAAAACAATCAGAAATACCCATATTGATTCCTACCACTCCAATCCAAGCCCTAATTTGATTTCCAAACCAGAAGAACAAAGAGAGCGCCGCTGATTCCCATTAGCTGCAAGAGAGATAATGAGAAAGGGCGGAGAATAGATTAGAGATTGATTACGACAAGAGAATAGATTAGAAATCGATTACGACGAAGAGAGCAGAGTTGAGGAGGGAGACAAAAATGGAAACCAAAAGATGAGAGTTGGGAACTAAAAGGAAACGCAATTGAAATTTGTGAGGATAGAATCGTCTTTTTGCTTACGAAATCGGAATCGAATTTGGATCTCAAAAGGGTAAACGAAATCAGATCTCAAAAGGGTACATTAGACAATATAAGTTACGAAGGAAAATCGATTTATTCGCGCTTTTATAACATAGGTAGATATATATATATATAGGGAAATTCTACAATGGAGCCCAAATATATATCCATGCCATGGGAACTAGGGGTGGGCACGGGTCGGGTTCGGGTCGACCCGACCCGATACCCGACGACCCAACTCATTCGGGTCGGTATAAAAATGACCCGCCACCCGACCCGCCAGACCCTAAACCCGAACCCGACCCGACCCGCCAGACCCGAACCCGAACCCGAACCCGACCCGAACCCTATAAAACCCACAAAAACCATATAAAACCCATGATGACGCCCGGACCCGACCCGAACCCGACCCGACCCGACACCCGATGGGTCGGGTTTTATGACCCGACTCGTTTGCTCCACTCATCCCACCCGACCCGCCACCCGATTCGGGTGACCCGACCCGAGTCGGGTTTTCGGGTTTCGTGCCCACCCCTAATGGGAACTCCTCAAAATGTGTTGTGCATTAAATGATTTGTGCATTTATGACGCCTCGATTAATGTGTTGGATTAGAATCCAATGGTTGTAAATAGTGTACTCATGACATGGTTATATATTTAGTTCCCGTTGTAGTAGTACCCATATATATATATTATGAATAGGTTTGTATTTTATGAATATTTTATGAATATTTTCTGGAATATGAATTCAGTTTCATTATTATCAATACATTACTATAGTTCTCAAGTTTCTGAATATAAGATACTGATATAGTATTAGGTTATTTGTCATTGGTTTGTACTTAATGAATATTTTAGTTGTTTGTAATGCATTTCATGTTATTAGTTCCTAGTATGAGGATATTTGTCATCATGTTGTTGTAATAATAGTTCACCTAGTCATTGTCTGGCTTGGCATATATCCAACTCATTTTTTTCATGAAACAGGAACATGACATCTAAGTCTTATAATGCTGTACCACCCCCACAGACGTTGTCGGTTGGGGCCGAGAGTTCTATGAATGAGATGCAAGGTGGAGTTTCTAGTTTAACATCCTTAACCATGTGTTGTGCTCAAGTTCCCCCTGTGTCCACTTCGCCCCACCCTGGTTTTTCCAACCAAAGCTTTCAGGGGATTTCACAATCTATGGGATCACTTAATTATGTGATGCCTCTATCCAACACAAACTACTATTCTCAGCCTTCATTATCTAGTGGCACATGCTATAGTGGATATGGCGGGATATACCCCCAAGCTACGCCACTACAACAAGTTGCCTTGGTTTTGAGACAGTCCCCTGCTTCAGTTATTTCTGCTCCTTTAAGTGCAACAGAAAAGACACCAGAAGAAAACTCAAAATCCATATCGGAGAATGAAAAATTTCCACCACAGAAGCGAAAGTTTCAGGAACTACCTCTTACTTCCAGGCAGTCTGCAATTCAGGTACCCATAATTAAGATAATGGAATCCATTTTTTGAATATTTTTGTTTGCTGAAGCATTCCTGTTTCTGCGTGCAATCCATTAAAAAAACCATCTTTCTTGACTTTCATTTTCATCTTCTTACTGTTCAAACATTTTCTTACTGTTTACAATTATATCTTGTAAAACATTGAACCACCATTTATTATTATTAATATATATATGTGTGTGTGTGTTGTAAAGTGGACCACATTTGTATTAGTTAACCATCTATTGGTGGTCTGACTCATCGGATTCCACAATTTTGTCGGTGCATTTATTTCTAATATTCTAGAAGCAAGCCGACAATTTGTTTCATAAAATGGAACATGAATGCATACATATATACAAACACACAAACAGCTTCACATACACTAGAATCTATCTTTAGTTTATGAATATATGCCCTTCGTTAGTTCCCTCTCCTCTGGAAAACCTCATCTAGGCCCCTTGTCTTTCAACTAGTTTCAGTTGAATTTTGAAGTGGCTTCCAGCGTTACGTACTTTTGTTTCCTTTCATTTCACAAAGAATTGTACATTCACTTGTCTATATATATATACAAGCATGATACATACATGGATATTAAATAAAAATAGCCCAAAATACAAAATGAAAGTTCAATTTTTTTTTTTTCTTTTTCATTCATTGGGGAACCACTTACACTAATTTCCCATGGTTCAGCCCCCCAAATACCTTAGTTTGTAGATGCCTCATTGCCATCTCAACTTATGGCATTAGGTTGACAGTTTGGATCCTTGTTATGAAACAAGAAGGATTTCTTGGCAGGCTTTAAAGTGGATTAAATAAGGCCGTGATTTCTCATGGCTTTGCAACTGATTTCTTCAAGAATTGTATACATATCTTCTTTTGTTATGTTTGATGGTAAATGATTAGGATTGATACATAGTTGTTGATGACCCTTGATTTGTGCATCGATATTTGCTCGTGCACATTACAATGTCTGCCCAAAAAACACCAACAACTGTGTAGGAAATGTATGTATCAAAAGGATGTCACCCTAGCATTCTTCATGTTTGTTTAGGTTCAACAATTTTCTCTCTTCTGAGCTGTGCTGACTTTTGCTACCATATTATTCCAGGTATTTTCTCTGACCCTATATGAAGCTGACATGCAATTACAGGAACTGTCCGTCGGAATATTGGATTGTGATGATTGACAGGTTTTTTATTTTTGATGGAGAAATAAGGCGTACTTGCTGACTGATTCATTATTGAAGATCTCTTACTTCTAACGTATTTTGTGTTCTTTGATTTATTTTTTTTCATGGTCTGGTGTGTCAGATCTATTTCGGTGCCTTTTTTTTCGGTAATATGCCTTCTTTTTAAATGCACTTCTAGTTTTACCATCTTTCCGTGGAATCTTGCACTGTTTCTCCTATTATGTTGAGTCCAAAAGTCCCTTGCCTGTTTTAACATATAACACTGTATATCAACATATTTCTTTTGTGTGGCTTCAATGTCGCCAAAGACTTCTTTTCTTCCTTTCAAATCTTTTTCTTCGTTTGCTTACCCGTCCACTTACTGGCTATTAATATTTGGCTCCTGTCATACCAGAATTTTTCTTGTTCTATCGGGTTTTGTTTACTGTATTAGTATATTTCTTATAGTAACTATATTTTTGGTTTCTGGATCTTTCCACTCATCAGAACTCATTGCAGGATATTGAAGACAATTGTCTGAAAAGTATTTCAACAATGCCGGCTCCTAAGAAATTGGTCCAGCCATTCTCAAATGGGATGCCGCCGCCACCTCCACGGATGAAGCCTCCACCTCCACCTCCACATCCAAATTTTGCATCATCCTCGGTGCCCTCGAAAGGAAATAACAAAGATTTGGAGACAAAAACTTCATCTGATAGCCCACCACCTCCTCCTAGGACAAATACCCCACCTCCACCACCAAAGTTCACATCATCTTCTGCGCCCTCAAAAACAAATGGCAGGGATTTAGTTACAAAACCACATTCTGATATTCGGCCACTTCCTTCTAGGATGAATCCCCCTCCTCCTCCGAAGTTCACATCATCTCTGGTGCTTTCAAAAGCTGATGTCAGAAATCTTGCAACAAAATCATCTTCTGATTTATTCCCCCATAAATCAACATCTGAATCTCTCCCAGGTATGGTGAACAATTTGAATATTTGGTTTGCATTTCCATTATATTTTGAAACTTGGATTGTTCATTAGATAGAACGAGCAGAATGCCAGTAGCTGCATAGGAAGGAAAACTAGAGCGTATTTTCTGCCCCCCTTTAATCTTGGTTAACTTTGATCATGGAAGCAGCACAGTAATTGTTCTTCAGGTCCACAGAAAAAAATTGTTGATCCATTTGATGTTCTTTTCTGCCGTACCTGTGTTTTTGTGTATTGACCTTTGCTTTCATATTTTTGTTCTTGTACTCTTAATGGAATGGTGTTTTGGCAACCTAAATAATATGATACTTTTATTTACTTTTTTTTGAGGAAGATACTTGTGTACTTGGATGTTTGAAATTAATGTTTCTTATTTTTCAGATACTTTAATCAAGCTTATGGAATATGGGGCTGATGATGATGACGACGACGATGCTGAAGAAGCAGATGAACTACCAAAATCCAATTCCCAGTTACGCACGACTCCGAAACCATTTTGGGCTTTATGACCTCCAGCATGATTCTGCTACATCTTTGAGGTTGACAAGTTGTGTGCGACATGGCAATGTGCAACTTTCTCAGTGCACCCTGCACACTCAGCTCAAGCTGATTTCATTTGACATCTTTGGTGACTGCTTCTGTTTTGCGGAATCGAGGACCGAGGACGATGAAATGTGAGTTGCAGGGGTTGTCTGCATTGCTTCCTTTCTGGTGAGGGGAATGTGAAAGGTGGAGAAGGGACCTGATAGCCTGTCCACTCCGCTTAGATTGCGCCTGGCGCGAAGCAAACTGTTGTATTTTATGGTGGGTATAGTGTCCCATTCTTAAAGTATGTTTGTATATTAATTCGGTCACTCTTTCTTCTGGCATTGCTGCCAGATTTGGATGTCAGAAAGGGTAAATTTTGAAGCAAGTGAATAAGAAATGTTCAACCTTGTAAAGCTCTCTTAATAGTGTTTGATAATTTTCCAAACTTCACAGTTAACGTCGTAATGAATAGTAGATTCATATGATTTTGAGAACAAGTCTAATAAAGAAAATGACTAGAGAACACAAACAGCTTGAAAAACTGGATTTTATGTTAAGCCAAGTTTTTAAAATCTCAAGAACTATTATGTAGAATAACTTAACTACAAAGCCTCAGTCTCAAATTAGTAGATGGGCTACATGGATCAAATGCTTCTTTTCAAGATCTAATGCAATTAATGATGTCTTAGAATAACTTTTTAACAATTCATAAGAGAACACTAAATTAATTTCTGCCCTGTAAATTTATGTTAAAATAAAAAACTTTTCAGCTCTGCTGAAACTTTATTTGAACGTTTCATTTTTTTACGGCTACTCCATTCAACAAACTGATTAGACTAACAAAAGAATATTTTGAGAACACAAGGAAAATTTCATGCATTTTTCAATTTGAGCAAATCTTCTTCAGATGTACCCCTAGCAGCATATATATTACATAAGCAAAGAAGAAAGCTCTCTACAACTCAAAAGCATGGTCTATACTCCACCTACAATAATGTCAACCATTTGGTAAATATGTACCAAAAACTAAGTTGAAGCGCATGAGCCTTCTTGTAGTCAAGAAACCTACAACTTGGATATCTCTTCTAATAAAAATCTTGATTCTGCTACAAAATCAATCGAGGACTGAGCACCAACTGCAATCCTCTGCCTTTTCTCACTCATGTATTCATTTTGCTTCACTGTGACTCGAAACAAATGCGTCACCCATGTTGCTTCTTTTAGCTTTAGTTGGTAAGAGCTACCATCGCCATCCTGAGGAGAGCAAGATCAATTTACGAACACCAATGAAAGCAGACTCGATAACCTTAAAACATGTAAGTTACTGAAGATTATCATCGAAAGCTATAATCTAAGTGACTACCTGTTTCATTTTATCAAGCTCATCTGCAGTGCACCCTATGATTTTCTCTGCTTGCTCATTGAAAACTGAGAGCCATGTTTCACCAGTCGGATCAGAGACCTTCATTACCATGATGTACCTGGCAAGAAGAGGATATGTGAGAAGATAGAACCTTCGAAATCTTTCAACATGTTTATGAAATTGAGTATTTTGCTGATGATTTCTCACCTTAAGCTGCATTCTTCATCATTCTTCTGGCACCCTTCACACCAATACCCAGATCCTATGGCTTCAGTTACCTTCTTGTTGCATTGTTTACATGCTCGATACCACATTGCCTGATCTGGCTTTATGTAACTTACACATGCCTTCACACTGAAATATTCGGGCTGCAAGAAGAGAACAAATGTAAACAAACATTAAGTTAGATTCTTTCCCTAGTTCCGAAAATTATATTCCAACGTAGAAAATACCATACAAAGCAAGTCTCAAATGTGAACATAAGAAATTAATGTTATACCTTGTTCTCTCCCAAGGATGGATTGCTGGTAATATGAGAAAGAGAAACTCGATCCGAGTACATTGATCGTAGTCCATTTTTAGGAGAAGCAGATATCACACCAGAGCCAACAGAATCCATCGAGGCTCCCCGACCTTCAGAATTGTACCTTATTATTTTCCATTAAAAATTGGTTAGAAATGCCACAAAATTCCTATCTAATAGAAGCAATAATAAATTATGGTAAAAGAGTTTATACCAGCTACTGAGCTTCTTTGATTCAGGCAATTCTGGATTTACAAGAACAATACTCCTACTCAAAGCCGAAAGAGATACCCCTGAAGGAATAAATGAAAAAAATTACCATATAGAATCAATCTCAGATGTGGAATTATCGCCACTAGACCGCATATAGAAAGAGTTTATGATTTTACATTTGATATCACATTACCTTGGAAATCTCCCACTTTGAGAGATTTAATTGCTACAACTGGAAAACTATCAGCAATATCCAGCAATTCTTGTCCTACACCAGTGGCGAGATCATTCCACAAAGACACAACCACTGTCTTCTTTCTGCATAAATACCAGATGCTTAGACTCGGAATGTATATAAACATACAAATGTTGAGAAAAAAAGAAAAAACTAAAAAAGTGTCTACTTACGACTCATCTGCAATAGTAATGTCACGCTTTGGGATGGTATCATTATTGCTCTTCCTACGGATACTCAAACTTTGAGACACACTCTGGACTACCCCAATTACATCTGAAACATTAAAGAACAAAGTCATAAGCAAATCAGAAATGACTCAAACTTTATGGGAACCTCAAGTTAAAGAAAGATTGGAGACTTTACCAACAAGTTCCCTCCCATTAACGTAGGGACCTAACTGATCGATAGGAACAAAAGTGAACTTGGCTTCCGGGATTGAAGTTACTTCTCCCTTTACTTCCTCCACTTCAGAATTCTCATTTAAGGTCATCTCATAGTCATTCTGAACTGTCTTGAACTGCTTATTTGCTACTTTCAGTAAACCCCTAGAGATGTAGTAAACTTTTCCCATTTCAAACTTATTGTAGAACTTTTCTGCAGCTTCTTTAAACATTGTTGCTTGAATTTGTGTACCCTGACTCACAAAAGAAATGGCTCGATCGTATTAACAAATGCCGCAATCTTTAAAGAGGATTTCCAGGGACAAGTAACAAAAAGATATGCATCTTACATCTTCATCTGTAAGTTCAACATTAAAGACATGGCCTTCTCCTCTAGCATTCTTGTACGACCGCAAGGTACCTTTGTTCGTAACTCGAACCTTAATAGTCCAGTTCCCTTGGTAAGGATTCAAGGAAACCAGCGGATTAACTCTTCTTGTCATCGCCATTCTTGCAGCCGGAGCAGTACTGAAAATCACAAGGACAAGAATCAAAAGATCAGTCAATACCACCACTCGTAAGCCAGAAACAGAAGGAACTAGATTTGAATGAAAAACAATCACTTCAAAACTTATGCACAATTTTTTTCACAGTATATACTCTAGACAAATCTCTAATCATTATATTCTATCATCATTTAGCAATAAATTGCTATTCATGGCGCTTCATCAAACAGCATGAACAAGAGTTGAATGAATAAAACAATCATTTATGAAATTTGGGAAATTTGTTCCACATCAACAACAATAGTTGGGGTTGGCAACATGGATTAAACTCTTCCACTCTACTCGACTCAAAAACCCTTTGACCACGCTCAATTCAAGTGATTTTTTTTCGCAGCTGATGTTCTAGACAAATATCTTAACCTTCTATCATCACATTTTAACAATAAATTGGCATTCATGCTTAAGGAAGGAATACGCTATATTATCAAAACCACTTACTTTCCATGCTGCTCATGCAAAATCTCATTAGCAGATTTAGCCACCACTTCTTGCTTCGGCTTCAAAATAATCCCAACCTCATTCTTCGGCTTCAACACAATTCCAGCTTCTTCTTTCACATCATTCCCAATCTCTATCTTAAGAGCTGTGGTTACCACCTCGCATTTAGTAACAATAAGGCACCTTGGAAGAAAAAACATTCAAGTTAGATTACACATAAACTGTGACAAAAAAGTTTGATCTTTGCATGAAATTGTGAAAAGGGCATACTTTTCCTGAGTTTTCGGTAAGACATTGAGAGTATAATCAAGAATTCGGATGAGTCCGAGATTCTGAAGGTCCCCCAAATTGATCTCCGACGACATATTAGACGGAAGCGTTGCCTTCAACTTCATCTTCCCATCACTAGCATTAAATCTGCACTCGAAAAGGAGACATCAAAACATAGAAACCCTAGAAATATCCCAAAATGAAAACAAAACACACGCACACGCACACATATATATAGAAACCCTAGATCTGAACTACAAGGATGGATCCAAACTGAAAACAAAACAATCCCAAAAATGAAAGAAGAGGCTGACGTGAATCGGTTGCCGACGGGCTTGAGATCGACGACTTGAACGACGATTTGTGGCGCTTCGGATGAGGAATCTGGAGAGGGGTTTTGGATTATGGTTGAAATGGCATTTGGGGTGATGGAATCCGCCATTGTTGAAGATTGAATCAGAGAGAGAGAGAGAGAGAGAGAGAGAGAGAGAGAGAGAGAGATTGTGGTCTCAAGGAGTGAATAGGGATAGAGCGATCTCTTTTTTAAGTATATAAATGTTAAAAGCCTTTTTGGCGCCAAAGTGATTTCGTAATTCCTATTTTACGCGCGCGTTTCTGAGTGATTTTAAGGTTTGGAAATTTTTGAAGTGCGCGGGATTTTTGAAGTTTGGGGAAACGAGAAGGGGCCCGCACGATTTCTCGCGCACTTAAAAGTCTTTTAAGAGATCGGTTAATTGTTTATGCGCTTGAAATCAATCGGCCTGGACTGGACTTGGAAAAGTATTACTCCTAAATGTTTTTAGTTTAAAAAATATTAGGGCCAAATTTTCAAAAAAAAAAAAAACAAGAAGAAAGGGTCCAGCCGAGTCATAAATAAGTCTATATTTTTTCCGCCTAGACCATCTAGTATGTGGATTGACATATGATAAACAAGTATTTATGAAAAGTAGGGGAGCGGATTAATTAGTAATTGTAAGATTTGCATAATTGCTAATCACGCGTCATGTGTCCTTTGATGGACAGATTTACCCCCACTTAAGTAACGGCTTCTCTCCCCTTCTCCACAATGATACCACAAAGTTACATTAGGTGATATGACGTGCGGGCTTGCATATTTAGAAGTTATCCATGCACACTTTGGGACACACCACCACGTATTATGCACCTAAAACTACGTGCAAACACTCCAAAGTCACAACCATTTCACGCAGGCTCGCACATAGAGAGAAGGAGAGAGAAGACGTTGCTTGAGTGACAGTAACTCTGTAATAGAAAAGTTAAGAGATACACTCTCCTTTATTATCTCTATCAAATGGCACATGGCGCATTGCGATTAGTAATTGTGCATGTAATGACCTAAAATATATGGTAGTCTGTGTGACGATGTGTATTACCTATTTATACTCGTGTCTGTGTAATAAGACGGTGACGTCGAGTTAGGAGTAGGGTTTTTCTAGGAAAATGTGTCAAAACAGATATCGGGCGGACGAAATATGGGTACACATGTATGCAAAATGATCTTTTCGTAACTAATCGGAATAATTATGATAATTAATTAATATGAGAATATATTTAGGTCGATAGTATTTTTATTCGCACGCGACAGTGCGAGTTGTGATGCAGGCAGGGTGTCAGAATACTCGAGGAAAACTTAATTACTTGGTTTGAATGGATAAGGTCAAGAGACCAAGTCACACAAATGAGTCACCAAAGTGGTTGGATGGATTCATTTAGAACCACAAGATGTGCCTCGAGATGCACATGTGAGACAAGATGATCAAATGGCTATAAATATGCTAAAAATTGGTCAAATGACAATTTTTGGTCAACACCGCCACCAAAATCCAAAAATTAAGGGGGAAGAGAAGGTTTTTAATGACTTTTGAAGGTGATTAAAGGTCGGGGATCAACCAACGACTTAAACAAAGGTGATATCTCGGATCCTTGTTCGATTCGTATCGTTTTAGATGCCATTTTTCGCATTTTAGTCAAGATTTTTCGGGACAACCTTGTCTCACTAATTTTTTGGGTTTTATGTGGTGTTTTCAAGTTGTTTTTTTTATCAATTATGGAGTAATGAGGGTGGTATTTGTTGTTGGTTGTGGTGGTTGTTGAGGAAAGTGATAGTTTTGATGATTTTTGATTTTTGATGGATTTTTTGCGTAAGTCTTAGACAAGGTTTGGGAACATTTTTGTATGGTTTGGCGATGGTTATTGGTGGTGTTTGAGGCCCCTACGAGGTTGGGATAGGCTCGAAACACGGCAATGCGAGCCGAGGTTTCGAAAAACCCTGAGAACAAAGTGTAGGGAGTGGTGCCGCCTGTTGGGAAATGTGCCCTAGGTCAATCCATTAATAGTCTTTATGAATACATTTTAGTTAATAAAATAGAGGATTTCATTTGTTGTTTATTATAATTGATTTGCATGTTTACATTATAATAAGATCCATGGGTATTTACAAAAATATCCTAAATGTCTAGTCGGTTATTATACTAGTAACTATAATGAATTAAGACTAGTGTGAGTCTTGATTGATGATCATACGATGATCATACGTATAGGAATACGAATCAAGATCATGAATACTTGTTATGGAACAAAGTACTGGACCGACACGCTATGAGAACATTACATGGATTAAATCATAGTTGTTTCTCATGATATTATATTATTCAGTCCTCTGACTTAAGATTACCAGAGACTTTAACATTAGGAATACAGTGATTTGACACAATCAAACGTTGTCTTTAACCGGACGATTATAAAGGTTATGATTGGTTACTGTGTGAATAATGTGGTGAAGTTGTGTAATCGAGATATAATTTGTCTCTCTCATATAGAGAGAGATATCCAGTGGACCCCTCGATGTAGACTGTTAAAAGGCCTAGTCTAAGTGAATTGATATTGATCAATATCACTTGGATGTTTTCAGTCTACCTAAAGGTCGAGACTAGTACGATTGAACATGTTGGATGACAATTCCATGCCTTATGTTTGATCAAAAGGATATCGTGTGACAAAAGGATGCTATATACACTATTGATTAGGTTGTATCGATTTGATATTCGTACAACTTGGGTAGTCATAATGTCTTGCTAGAGACCGCTTATGACTTGTATACTAAAATGTATTTTTGTACACTGCCAACGTTGTATGAGCCTATTAAGTTGCACACTAAGAATGGTTTTACGATATTTTAAGATGGTTCAGAAAAACGAATTTTATATGATAAAATTCACGACAAAAACGTCCTTGTAGTGTATTACACTTATACTTCTTTAAGTAGGGGTATATGTGTAATTTACTTAACCATCTATATACAAGGGTTGTATAAATAGACACTTTAAGTTAGAATACACGAACGAAAGATTAAAAGGCTGAAACTCTATTTTCGTTTTAGAAACGACTTATTTTGGTATGCTCTGGATCGTTTTGGAAAGAAACAAAAAGGTTTGGTATTCTTTCAAAGCTAGCACTTCAAATCTTGGCCGCGCGTTCGTGTGTGGACTGCTGATAGAGGGCGTTCGTCGTTGGCAGCGCCTTAGAGATCGATTAACCTTCAGAAAGGTACATTGCGACTGAGGTATGATTAAGTTTTCATAGTTTAAACGTATTTAATGGAATTAGATTCGAATCCTGTTGGGGTTTTTGTCAAAATTGTTTTGTAATCTCCGCTACGCATGAACCCCAAAACTCAACAGTGATTGAAAGCATGTTAATAGTTGATGTATATATAATATACATAAGTTTTCTGTGAGATTTATTATCATGTTTTGTGTATATGATACATATATTCGTGATTTAATTGAAATTAGTTTCGTACATGCTAGTAACCATGTTAAGTTAATTTGAATAATTTTAATGAATTAAGTTTCGTGTTCTATGATCCATGACACCATTAGGTTCGATTGGGATAGTAGTTCATGATTCAATTACATGTTTGTGATTATTTGGATGAAGATCGAAATTGCAAATAATTAATTTTCGAAATTATTTATTTATCTTGTTATATCTATTTTGTTATGAAGTTTCTATTTGATAAAGATAGATAACAAATTAGAATAGGAGATAAATATCGAGAATCTTGTTATTGGTGATATACTAGGATTCAAATATCTTAAATCTAAAATAAATAATTAATTTTCAAAATTATTTATTTATCTTGTTATATCTATTTTGTTAGGAAGTTTCTATTTGATAAAGATAGATAACAAATTAGAATATGAGATAAATATCAAGAATCTTGTTATTGGTGATATACTAGGATTCAAATATCTTAAATCCAAAATAAATAATTAATTTTCAAAATTATTTATTTATCTTGTTGTATCTATTTTGTTATGAAGTTTCTATTTGATAAAGATAGATAATAAATTAGATTAGGAGATATAAGCAAAATCGGTTTCATTATCCCTATTGGATAGGAGATAAATATGGAGAAGTTTGTTATTGGTGATATGCTAGGATTCAAATATCTAAAGTCCTAATTGGATTAGGATAAGGTGATTAGTTAGATGTGGGCCTGGGTTAATTAAAAATGTTTTAATTGACTTAATTTTGGATAAATTAAGGGGTAAATTTAGTATAGTAAAATCAGCGAAAAATATGATTTTCTATAGCGAATTTCAATTTTCGGAATTGAGATTCGTCTTCTATTTGTTATTGGTGATATGCTAGGATTCAAATATCTAAAGTCCTAATTGGATTAGGATAAGGTGATTAGTTAGATGTGGGCCTGGGTTAATTAAAAATGTTTTAATTGACTTAATTTTGGATAAATTAAGGGGTAAATTTAGTATAGTAAAATCAGCGAAAAATATGATTTTCTATAGCGAATTTCAATTTTCGGAATTGATATTAGTCTTCTAAAAAAAAAGGGGCGCTGCCCCCTGTACCCGTCCGCTGACCAGTCAGCGGAACCACCGCTCGCTGACTGGCCAGTGGGACCACCGTCTAACTAATCCTAGCGCACGGAAATTCTTTCATTAGTGAACAGTATAAAAATCTCCAAATTGTATAGTGATTTAACAAATCAATAAAAATATATGATATTTCACTATTTACATAAAATCACTAAAACTGAATAAAATCCCTCTATCAAATTTTAAGTCTCACGCCATCCATTTTAAACACTTATCAAGGTCTCGATCACACTAATACAGTTTCAGCCATAGCTGGGTGTATTGTGTTATCTTGGTGAGACAAGTTGGGTAATAGTTACCTAAATATTTAAAATGGCCCAACTTAATAAAGCCATCAAAATAGTTTTGAGCATTAGGCAAATGATGAGATAAAAATATGCTAAGACATCAGATGTCCCATATCTCATAAAAGGATCTAAAAATTACATAAGATGTAATTGGTAACTGTTACCTACCTAAATAATTAGTTCTGTGTTTCATGTCATAGCTGTCATAGAATTAGGTGAAATATGGATTTAAGTCCCCTAAATTAACAGTATGTTTTAGGAGGGTTGTTAATTTAGTGGGAGTTTATTCCTCTATACTAAAATAAACTCTGCATAATCTTTATTGTAGATCAATGGTTTCTTCAAGTAACAATAATCCCCTGTCACTGTGATCTATCCTTGAGAAGGATAAGCTATCTGGGACTAACTTTCTTGACTGGTTCAGAAACTTGAGAATCGTTCTCAAACATGAACGCAAGTTGTATGTTATAGATGCTCCGATCCCTGAGGACCCACCAGCCAATGCTACGAAAGCTGTCAAGGATGCGCATAATAAGCATGTCAACGATTCTACTGATGTTGCATGCATTATGTTGGCAACTATGGTTCCTGAACTTTAGAAGGACATGGAACTAATGGAAGCCTACGACATGGCTGTAACGCTGAAGGAAATATTCCACTAGCAAGCTAAGCAAGAAAAGTTCGAGACAGTCAAGAACCTGCATTCTTGTAAGATGACTGAGGGTGCGTCAGCTAGTCCTCATGTTCTGAAGATGAAGGGCTATGTTGACCAACTTGATAGACTTGAATTTCCCATAAGCCAAGAGTTAGCTAAGAATTTGATCCTAAATTTATTACCAGAGAGTTACTCACAATTTGTGATGAATTACAATATGAATAATATGGAGAAATCAATTTCAGAGTTGCATTTGATGCTCAAAACTGCTGAACAAAATATCAAGAAACCATCTAGTAATGTGCTAATGGTCCAAAAGGGAAAGGGAATGAAAAAGAAAGGCAAAGGCAAAGGCAAGGCTAAAGTTGCCAAGGCTGCTGCTGCACCTGTCGCAAAGCCTGTGGAACAAGTCAAGCCCCAGCCTGTTCCTACTTCAAAGCACCAAAAGAAATGGAAAGAAATTGTCATTTCTATCAAGCACCTAGACATTGATTCAGAAATTGCAAACTCTATCTGAAAGATCTAAAGAAGAAAAAGGGTAGTGCGACTACCACTACAGGTATTTATGTTATTGAAATTAATTTATCTACTAGTGATTCCTGGGTATTAGATACCGGATGTGGATCTCACATTTGTATAAATGTGCAGGGACTCACCAGAAGTAGAAAGTTGAAGAAAGGAGAAGTCATCCTCCGCGTAGGGAATGGAGCATGAGTTGCTGCCCTGGCTGTTGAATCATATGTCTTAGTCTTACCTAATGGACTTATCTTAACTTTAAATAATTGTTATTTTGTGCTTGCCTTGAGCATAAACATCATTTCTGTTTCATGCTTGGATATGGATGGTTTTGATTTTATTATTGCAAATAATAGATGTTCCATTTCTCGTAAAAGAATATTTTATGCAAATGTTGATTTATGTGATGGTCTTTATATTCTAAGCATGAAAAGGTCCACTGATACTTCAGTCTTTAACATAAATACAAAGAGATTTAAGTCAAATGATTTCAATCAAACCTATATTTGGCATTGTCGTCTTGGGCACATTAATGAGAAATGCATAACGAAGCTCCATAAAGATGGACTTCTAGATTCATTTGATTTAGAAACATATGAAACGTACGTATCTTATTTACGAGGCAAGATGACTAAAAGTCCCTTTACTGGACACAATGAAAGGGCAAATAATTTATCAGGTCTAATACATACTTATGTATGCAGTCCTATAAACACAATGGCTAGAGGAAGTTATCAGTACTTCATTACATTTACTGATAATTTCAGCAGATATAGTTATGTATATCTTATGAAACATAAAGCTGAATCATTTGAGATGTTTCGAACGTTTCAAAATAAAGTGCAGAATCAACTTGGTATAACTATCAAAACACTTCGATCAGATCGAGGTGATGAGTATTTAAGCTAAGAATTTGATGCTCATGTTAGAAATTGTGGGATTGTCTCTCAATTGACTCCACCAGCAACTCCACAATGGAATGGAGTTTCTGAAAGGAGAAATCAAACCTTATTAGATATGGTTCGATCTATGATGAGTCATGCAGATATTCTATTATCCTTTTGGGGTTATGTATTACAAACTGCAGCTTTCACTCTAAATCGAGTTCCTTCTAAAGCGATTGATAAAACACCATATGAGATATGGTACGGGAAGAAACCTAGTTTGTCTTTTCTTAAGATTTGGGGTTGTGAGGCTTACGTAAAGCGACAAGTTTCAAAAAAACTAGCACCTAAATCTGACAAGTGTATATTTGTGGGGTATCCTAAGGAAACAAAAGGATATTACTTTTATAATCCCGCTGAGAATAAAGTATTTATTGCTCGGTATGGTGCCTTTATAGAAAAACAATTTATTTCAAAAGACACTAGTGGAAGAAAAGTAAATCTTGAAGAAGTTCAAGAATCACAGATAAACACTGAACCACTACTGGAAGTTCAACAAAGTTCTGAACTAGTTGAACCTCCACGTAGATCTGGTAGGGTAAAATATGAGCCAGAGAGATTCAGATTTCTCATTACTGATAGTCGTGATGTGTTGCTTATGGATCAAAATGAGCCCACTACTTATCGGAAGGCTATGTTTGGACCAGACTCAGATAAATGGCTAAGTTCCATGAACTTTGAGATGCAATCTATGTATGATAACCAAGTTTGAAACTTGGTTGATTTACCTGAAGGTGGTAAGACCATTGGATGTAAATAGGTTTTCAAGAAGAAAACTGACATGGATGGCAAAGTGCATACTTTCAAAGAAAGACCTGTAGCAAAAGGTTTCAGGCAGACTCAAGGTGTTGATTATGATGGAACTTTTTCGCTAGTAGCCATGCTTAAATCCATAAGAATTTTAATTGCCATTGCTGCATATTATGACTATGAGATATGACAAATGGATGTAAAAACAACATTTCTTAATGGAAAGCTACTTGAGGACGTGTATATGACACAACCTAAAGGTTTTGTATATCTTGAAAATTCTATGAAGGTATGCAAGCTTCAAAGATCTATTTATGGATTAAAACAAGCTTCTCGGAGTTGGAATATTCGTTTTGATGAAGCAATTAAAGGTTTTGATTTTATTAAGAACGAAGATGAGCCTTGTGTATACAAGAAGGTCAGTGGGAGTGTAGTTGTTTTTCTGGTACTGTATGTTGATGATATATTACTCATTGGAAATGACATCCCAACATTGCAGATTGTCAAGTCTTGGTTAAGGAAGTGTTTCTCAATGAAAGACTTAGGAGATGCAGCCTATATCCTAGGGACAAGGATCTATAGGAATAGATCTAAGAGGCTAATCAGTCTAAGTCAGAGTGCTTACATAGACAAGGTGCTGAATAGGTTCAGTTTGCAAAACTCTAAAAGAGGATTGTTGCCAATGTCTCATGGCATAAGTCTCAGCAAGAATCAATGTCCTAGAACAAATGATGAGCGAATCGTATGAATAAGATTCCATATGCATCAACTATTAGATCTATCATGTATGCCATGCTATGCACTCGACCTGCTGTATCATATGTTTTGAACACTACAAGCAGATATCAGTTAGATCCTTGTGAGAGTCACTGGATAGCAATAAAGAACATCCTTAATTACTTAATAAGGACTAAAGAAGTGTTCTTGGGCTATGGAGGTTTTGAAAATGATCTAGTTGTAAATGGTTACACAGATGCAAGTTTTCAAACTGATATAGATGATTTTAGATCGCAGTCTGGATATGTGTTTACTTTGAATGGGGGTGTAGTAAGCTGCAAAATTTCGAAGCAAGAAACTGTGGCAGATTCTACAACAGAAGCTGAGTATAATGCAGAGTTCGATGCAGCAAAGGAGGCAGTTTGGATCAAAAAATTCATTTCTAAACTAGGTATGGTTCCAAGTATTACTAACCATGTTTGTTTGTATTATGACAATAACGGGGCAATAACACAGGCCAAGGAACCTAGATCACACCATAGATCCAAACATATACTCAGGTGATTTCATCTCATCAGAGAAATCATTGAGTGGGGAGACGTGGAGATTTGCAGAGTACCTACTGAAGACAACATTGTGGATCCATTGACAAAAGCTCTTCCACAAGTGAAACATGATGGTCATGTTAGATCATTAGGCATTATATGCATGAATGATTGGCCCTAGAGCAAGTGAGAGATGTTGGGAAATGTGCCATAGGTAAATCCATTAATAGTCTTTATGAATACATTTTAGTTAATAAAATAGAGGATTTCATTTGCTGTTTATTATAATTGATTTGCATGTTTACATTATAATAAGATCCATGGGTATTTACAGAAATATTCTAAATGTCCCTAGTCGATTATTATACTGGGAACTATAATAAATTAAGACTAGTGTGAGTCTTGATTGATGATCATACGATGATCATACGTATAGGAATACGAATCAAGATCATGAGTACTTGTTAGGGAACAAAGTACTAGACTAACTCGCTATGAGAACATCACATGGATTAAGTCATAGTTGTTTCTTATGATATGTATATTATTCAGTCCTCTGACTTGAGATTACCAGAGACTTCAACATTAGGAATATAGTGATTTGACGCAATCAAACGTTGTCTTTAACCGGACGATTGTAAAAGGTTGTGATTGGTTACTGTGTGAATAATGTAGTGAAGTTGTGTAATCGAGATAGAATTTGTCCCTCTCATATAGAGAGAGATATCCAGTTGATCCTTCGATGTATTCGACTGTTAAAAGGCCTAGTCTAAGTGAATTGATATTGATCAATGTCACTTGGATGTTTTCAATCTATTTAGAGATCGAGACTAGTACGATTGAACATGTTGGATGACAATTCCATGCCTTATGTTTGATCAAAAGAATATCGTATGACAAAAGGATGTTATATACACTATTGATTAGGTTGTATCGATTTGATATTCGTACAACTTGGGTACTCATAATGTCTTGCTAGAGGCAGTTTATGACTTGTATACCAAAATATATTTTGGTACACTGCCAACGTTGTATGAGTCTATTGGGTCCCACACTAAGAATGGTTTTACGAGATTTTAAGATGGTTCAGAAAAAAACGAATTTTATATGATAAAATTCATGACAGAAACGTCCTTGTAGTGTATTACACTTATACTTCTTTAAGTAGGGGTATATGTGTAATTTATTTAACCGTCTATATACAAGAGTTGTACAAATAGACGCTTTGAGTTAGAATACACGAACGAAAGATTAAAAGGTCGAAACTCTATTTTCGTTTTAGAAACGACTTAGGGTTTTTGGTATACTCTGGATCATTTTGGAGAGAAACAAAAAGGTTTGGTATTCTCTCGAAACTAGCACTTCAAATCTCGGCCACCGTTCGTGTGTGAACTGCTGATAGAGGGTGCTCATTGTTGGTAGCACCTTAGAGATCGGTTAACCTTCAAAAAGGTACATTGCGACTGAGGTATGATTAAGTTTTCATAGTTTAAATGTTTTTAATGGAATTAGATTCGGATCTTGTTGGGGTTTTTGTCAAAATTGTTTTATAATCTCCGCTGCGCATGAACCCCAAAACTTAACACCGCCACCAGCGTTGTGAGGAGCAATTCCTTATAGTGTGGGCCATGATGCCCAGGGCAGCACCTCACTTTCCTGGTTGCGTCGTGGACGCCGCTTTGGGGAATTGCTCCCCGTAGTGCCAAGCTTGAAATTTTTTAAAAAAATTTAAAAGTTTTCCAAGACTTCGGGGCTTCCTCGGGTATTTAAATGGGTTTAATTGCGACCCAATACTCGAGGAATTAACCCAATTATATTAAATGAGTAACATTTTAGAAAATAGGGAAATTAACGGGTATTTATATTTAAATGAGAAATAAGACTCTAATGCAACCAAATTGAATCTGAATGAATACCAGAGACTTAATGGACTGGTGATGAGTCTACGAGGTCAGTTTGGTTACGTGTGGGATCCACGTGCGTGGAGTTTCGCGTGGTATTTGTAAGTAAAACCAGTTTGGTCTTTATTATGATTTCAATTGTGCAATTATTGGGTTGTGGATAGTTGTAACGACCCTCAAATTTAACACGTCGTGTGTCGTATTTCAGGAACCGTGACCCGACTGTCATGATACGTCTAGCATTTTGATCTTTGGGAGTCGACATCAAGGTAATTTTATTTTTTTGTGATGATTGTATTAGTATGTATGTGTAATACGAGTTTCAAGCCGTTTACTAAATTAAAAGTCTAATTGAGGCTTCGCCTAGGATAAACGAGGATATTAAACACAAAAAATGCTAATAAGTGAATTATTTGAATAATAATTAACCTAAATAACTAAAATAACAATGTTAGCGAGACTAGGAGTACGTGACGTGCGAGTCGTAACGTGGTTTGAATCCGAATTCGGGAGAAACGGCTAAGGAGTTGGTTAACCAAGTGGTGTGCAAGTCACCTATTGGAGTCACTAAGTGGAGTTAGTTGGTGGACAACTTAAAAGGGAGAACATTGGATCTACCTCGGGATGCGTATGTGAAAGTGGATGGAAAGGAGACCTAGGAAAGGGCCTTCACTCTCACCCTTTTTTTTTTTCATCCTTTCCTCTTCTCTTCTTCTCTTCTCTTTCTTAAGAACCAAGAAAACCTCTTGGACAACCATTGGAGGGTTGGTCTTGTGGTCAGAGTCTCGCCAGAATGTCAATTTTTGTCAGAGTTAAGGTGAGATTTCAATTCCCCTTCTCTTTCTCTTTGTTTTAGCGTTAGTTTTGTTCAATTTTATCGCAATGACCATGGACATCACGCCTTGAAAATCAATTTTGATTGATATTTTGACGTTTTGGTGATCCACGGAGCGATTAACACTCAATTTTGAATGGTGTTGTAATTTTATAGACGTTTTACGATTTTCATCGAGTTTTACGACGTTTTGGAGTGGTTTTCATTATGGACAATCGATGGAGGTTATACGATAATCCAAAGACGATTTTGGATGGTTATGGACCTCCGTATAAGTTTGAGATAGGCATGAGACACGATAACGCTAGCCAGGGTTTTTTTAAAACCCTGGAAAATCTGCCCGAGACGTCGCGCATGGCGTCATGAGCGATAAGTCCCCCGGCGTTGGTGGCGGCATCCAAAATAGAACATTTTAACTCATAATAAATGAGACGTTGTGGAGGCGCCGTGAGCCAGAATGTTAGCGGTGTCCTCCCACGGCGTCCAAAACAAAGACACATTATCCCATGCCATGACGACGCCGCTGAAACCCTGTACATGGCGGCGTCACCCATGGCGTCTAAAACAGTAGCTCAAAAATTGACGTCGTGATGACGCCATAGAGCTTTACAAACAGCAGCGCCACGATGGCGTCCAGAATAGAAATTCGACAATAAACTCTATAAATTCTTGGAAAAATTGAAAACTTTGGGGTTTAGTTAGGGGCTTATATTGACTATAAACCAAACACATTAGGGTTCAAATTATTGATAGGTTGGGAATCCCCGAGCAAAGGGATAGTGTGGCGGCCCCAAATTTCCAGGGTCGCCCCGTGCAACAGATACCTCTCCAGCCTTTGCTCCAGAAGTACCTGCCACGTCACTCATCCCTCCACCTCAGTTATTACTATATCCACATATACTCTGTGAAGTGATGTTCCTGAATTTTATATTATTTTATCCATATATTACCATTTCACAGCGGAAGACCTTAATACTGTCAACTACTTTAACATAGGATTGATTAGTTCACCTACAGTGGAATCCCGAACTGTACATGCATAAATGCGATTAACTAAAACTGTGTTATACACAAGTACAGTAATAATCAGTTTTTCCATCCCAAAATACTATAAAATATCAAAATCATATATGTACCAGCGCACGTACTAGCAAGTCTTGAAGTGGTAAGTCAGATGTAATCGCCAACGACCTCCTTACCCTTGCTGGTACTAGGATCTGCACTCGGTTATCACAAAAACCAGATAACGAGTCCAGTAAGTAAAACACCAAGGAAAACCACCAGGCATTTCAATTTAAGAATATAAATGGAAACCAATAAGCAGTGTTAAATAATCATGCAATAATCAAGGAAATAACGCAGACAACTGCTTAAAAAGGAATGCATGAATACCAACACGAAGATAACAAATAGGTGTGCAATGAATACTGCCAGTGAAGCTAGGATCAGTGGCCCGGTCATACCCTACTCCAATGACCCCGCTGACTGTATCCTAGTCACTAATTATATTTGAGGAAAGCAAACCCCACACACCGAAAAACAGCCGGAACGTTACCGTTCCCATCACAATCGAATTTAGATTGCCAAAGAAATAAAGTTCAATGAATAGAATAAGTAAATGCAATAGTGATGTTCAATTGGGTTTTACATACCTCAATTCGCACTCCAACAACCCCGATCTAGCTCCAATAACACCCGAAAAATCAAATTATCACTCCAAATGTACATAAGATTATTTATCATTAAATTAGCTTCAATTTGACATATTATGTCAATTTTACATTTTTCGATGTAAAAACCCCGGTATAACGTCCCCTCCGACTTTTGAATTTCTCATTTTCCATATAAAATCCTCAGTTTCTATTTATTTGGTCAAAATACAATTTTTCCATATTTTTTCCTATTTTTCTGGATTTTCTTTTCTATTTTCTCTTCATTTTCTCTTTTTTTTTTTTAGGTGTGAACCGGTCCGAACCGGGTTCGGCTCAACCGAGCCGAACCGGCCCGGTTCACCATCGTCTTCTTCGACAGAACAAAAACACAGTTCTGTTTTTTTTTTTTTTTCTTTCGATCGATTCTTCCTTTCTTTCTCTCTTCCTTCATCAATGGAATTTGGAAGAATGAGGAGACCACACGTCGTCTTCCTCCTCGTCTAATTCCAATTCTCGGCCATGGCGGAGCCATGGCCGAGCTCATCACCTCCACCACCACACAACACAACGCCACAACAACAATACACAAACTCACCTTGTTCACTTGTTGTCTTCGATCTCCTCCACCTTTGTTCTCTCTTCCTCCTCTCGGCTCTCTCCTCAGCTCTCTCGTTCTCTGTTTTGTTTTCTTCTTCTTTTTTTTCACGATTTATCGAGACAACGAAGAAGAAGAGGCGGTTTGATGATGAAATGACCGAAATACCCCTCATGTTTAGGGGTGGGCACGAAACCCGAGAACCCGACTCGGGTCGGGTCACCCGAATCGGGTGGCGGGTGGCGGGTCGGGTGGGATGAGTGGAGCAAACGAGTTGGGTCATAAAACCCGACCCATCGGGTGTCGGGTCGGGTTCGGGTGTGGTCATAATAGTGTCGGGTCGGGTCGTGTTCGGGTCGGGTCCGGGCGTCATCATGGGTTTTATATGGTTTTTGTGGTTTTTGTGGGTTTTATAGGGTTCGGGTTCGGGTTTAGGGTCTGGCGGGTCGGGTCGGGTTCGGGTTTAGGGTCTGGCGGGTCGGGTGGCGGGTCATTTTTATACCGACCCGAATGAGTCGGGTCGTCGGGTATCGGGTCGGGTCGACCCGAACCCGACCCGTGCCCACCCCTACTCATGTTTATATCTTTCCTTATTTCCTTCAATACCCTTTTTGGTAATTTTGCATTTCCTATTTTATTTTTCTGATTTAATATGTATATTTATATATATATATATAACAAATTACCTATATATATAAATACACACACTCACCTATATTTCCACACTTAAGATTCCGCCGTGCGCGCCAACGAGTGTACTTGGGCGTGCACACTACCGTACTACTCACGCGAGTCAATCACGACTAAACCCCGGCTCTCAATCTCGCCCGAACCAAAATAATATACATACACACCTATGATGACTATATTACCAATTACATCACATAATTTACAACCAACATACATAAAACACCTACATGCGGTCCTGCCCAGCCTACCCACGGCTTCCACGTGCCGTCCCAGCTGGCGTCCTACTCGAAAAATAATTAAATAACGGCGTTATAAAATAACGGGCCGTTACAGATAGAGTCGCGCAAGTGTACTCGAGTCGCGACGTTACCAGGTAAGTACATATATGCTTTTGTTTATATGTACAATAGTGAGCCAGTTAAGAAAATGATATGTAATTCATCTTCCTCTTTTGTTGTGATATTCGTATTGATTCCATTACTTGGCATTCCATTCCATAATTTCTTTGGTTGAGTGTTCTTGGCGTAAGTCGAGTCGGGAAAGTACTATGTGGCTCGCACTAGTCGGGAAAATGCGAGCACCTCTTGCAAAGGATGCTAACCACCCCTAGTGTTGTGTGATACCCGAGTATTGGATTATTGTGGCTATGGTGTGGATATGGTTGTGGATATTGTTATGGATTAGACTGCTTATGGGCCTCTTTTGATTCGATGAACACTCAAAATATCGTTGATTATCTACTAGTCTATTTATCATGCAATTTGTCTATTAGTTCTTGTCTTTTCAATACCGCATGATTTCTAGACTTCTTATTTGGTAAGTCATGAATTACTATTACATTCTTCTGGCATTACTATAATTTTTCTCAGTTACTCACCGTCTAGTTTATGACGATGAGTGCAGATAGATTGGAGACGAGCAAAAGGAAAGGGCTCGTGTTAGGCAACTTCCTCGCTTGATCCTGTAAGGAACTCTTTCTTGCTTTCTAGAGTAGGTATCCATTTTGCTTGATGTATTTCATTTTTGATACACTATATTGTTTTATTGGTTGGGATTGTGAGACTGATATCATGTGCTATTATTCTATCTTTTTGACACATGTTTATCGAATATTCGAGGCTCCACATTTATAGAATCTTCTTGATTTTTCGTTCATTTGAGTTATCTTATATGATTATAGTTTAATTGCGTTGCGTAATACTTTGATTACCTTTATAATCATAATAACTCACTTTTTAACTTGAGATTATTGAATTGAGGTTGACTAGGCATGCTTTGGGTTCCCGAGAACGTTATCGGGAATCCACGTGTGTTTAGGCTGAATGGGGCCCAATTTTATGGGAAATTAGGGCCGTCACAATAGTGTTAGATGGGTTTTCTTGCTAAACACCGCAGGTATGATCATTAATTTTTTTAAAAATTATGCGGTTGAAGGATGGTAATGTTGGTGTTATTCTCATTTTCCTATCTTTCCATTTCTCTTTCCTTTTCATTGATACTTCTATATTCCATTTCACTAGGATATGATACATTTTCATGCATGTCTTTAGTATAGTTGTTATTACTGTTAGTAGTAGACGTGTGTTTATCTATGTTTGTTCTTGAATTTAGACCTTACATAGTGTCATATGTTGCATTAGAGTCACCTGAAACTTTGTTTCATGCCTTTGGTTGTGGATGAGTACATTATTGTTGCTTTTTGACTTGAAACTTAGGAAAAATTAGGAGAAACATTCAATCAAGCTTGTAGCTTAGCATTTTTATGATTTCATGATTAGGGACTTAATATGATGGTTAAGCATTGTGCTAGATACCAAAATGGGCAGATGGTCAAAATTGTGCAAGTGATGGTGTTTTAACTCACATTGCAGAATTTGCTTGTCATAGTGAAAGTGAGAAGAGCTAACATGAGTTTTCTTAATATAGAGAGTCCCACATGTTTCCATAGGAAATGGAGCAGAAAATCTTGTGGTGGGAAAAAGTGAGAAAAACGATCCATAGAAAATGGAGCAGGGACCGTATTACTTGAAAAAATGTAAAGAAAAAAATAAAGTGTATATATTGAATGAATAAAGGTGAAAGTCTATAAAAACACCTTAAATAAAAAAGATTTAGCTCGAGTGTTTTCACTAGATTAAGTGAGATTTTAAACTTGCGTGCTTGAATATATAGACCAAGAAAACTCGTGAGTAATTGATGGCCTTTGTTTTGACCAAATCTATGTCTTTAAAGTGTGATCTTAATTGTGTTTGGGTTGTGAGTCTTGACATATCATAACTCCGAAATTTCTTGAATGGCTTGTTACTTAGCAACTATGTAAATAAAAGGAACTCCATGAATCTTGAATCGGGTATAGGATTAGTTTAGTTAGTGCATGATTACATTAGGAGTCTAGTTTAGTTTGTATTGTCATTTACACCTTTGCTTAGGACGTGCAAAGTCTTAAGTTTGGAGGTATTTGATAAGTCAATATTTATAGAGTTCTAGTAATTTATTTTAATATAGTTTAATGTGGAAAGTTTCTAAAATATATATCTAATTATATTTATTTCACATTTTCAGGTGAAACAGAGTGCGCGGTTGAATCCGGGGCGAAATTCTGTGTAAAATGGTGTATTTACTTGTAGTGATCAGATACTGGAGGATTTGTCTCGAGATACACTGTGCAATTGAGTAAGGGGATGTCCAGTACGCCTCCACGTGGCAGATCCCAGTTTGTCTAGCACGTCACATAGCCCCTCTTCCACCAATCGCTTGTTGACACGCCGCCTCTCCCAACAACTCCTCTCTCTTGTGCTTGATGCTCCTCGGGATCCTGCGTTGTTGTCTCCCAGTTCTTCGCCAATTCTATGAGCGGGTCCTCTCCCATGTCCTCTTCCACTCACACGTCTCCCCGTGTCAGCCTTCCACCCACCAGCGCATCACCAACACTCCTCCCATAAATGAGCGTCTGCCACGTCAGTGCACACCAGCCTCTCAGCTAATCCAACAACGACACGTGTCTCTGAACTGCCAGAAAAGCCCAAAAACCCCTGGATGCTCCTCGGTGCACGTATCACTTTATCAAATTCTATTCTTTGAGAACTCTCTGCATTATTTTTCTTTGGGGTCTTGTGAAGTTCATGTCCGGCTAAGCAAATCCTTGCCTAGATCGGAGCCGAAGCAAGTCAGGATTCTTAATTCATGGCATAACTTGTGAGATATGTTTCTTTTATTATATTATTTAATTCAATTTCTTCTATTTTATTGTTGTTGTTTTTCATGAATATGGTTTAAATCTAGGATATGTATATGGCCAGTGCATGCTTTTAGGTGGAAAATCTATAGTCAATTAAACTAATTATATATGTGATTGTACTTTTGGGACAATAAAAGTGACAAAATCTCACCCGATTGACGTTAAAACCTTTTGGTTCTTGTGGATGCAACAATTAAATCTAGGTTAAATTGGAAGCGGTCGCTATCTGGTTATTTAAGATTAGTATTCCTATAGATGTTTATTACTGTGGTTATCATGTTAAACCTTATTGGCGGATATCTAGGGTTATGCATTAATTAGGGAAGTAGTTAGTGGCGGATGTCCTAGATATCGAGATTAGGAGAATTAGAAATTTCTGACGGATGTCGATTTTCTATAGCTAATGTAGGAGAATTTGAATCAATAGTTTTTTGGGAAAGATTGACGACCGTGATATGCCATTGAATCTTGATATTGTTTTGTGGAACCATAGACCTAGGTGTTTTTCATCATTGATATTTTTTTCTTGCAATTTTAAATTCTTGCTAGTTTTAATTAATTGTTTTCTCAAGCTTTTAAAACCCCCATTATTAGCTAACTTAGAGTAAAACTCAATTCCTGTGGATTCGACTTTGTATTTATCACTACTGCGCCTTTGTGGGATTCGTAACTCGATTACAGGTTATATTTGGCACGCACGACATGTGATCAATAGTAAAAGAAAGAGAAATGATGATGATGATTACGAGGATGATGACATAGAGATTGTTGCATCATCGACACGTTCAGTATCTACGGTGGTAGTTCCTCATGCTCCAACGACCAGTGTTATTAGACGATCACCTCAGGGTGTACAGGCGGGGCAGCAACAACCATACAGTACCCAGAGCGGAGGCAGTAGATCACAGGGGAAGAAGTGGTGTTATCATTGCAGGCAATCGGGACACATCGCTATCTATTCTCTTTCGTCGGCGACAGTGCCATAGGACAGTGATCAACTGCACGTATAGGAGGGAGCCTATATTGTTACAAATTCGAATCCAGAGCCGACGCGAGACCTGATGGTGGGTAAGATTTATTTTAGCGTCGTAGCATGTAAATTATGGGTTCGTAGTGTAAAACTAACTTGAGGAGACTCTGTATGAGTCTGCGGGCTGAGATGACTCTGTGTGAGCCAATGATTAAAATTAACTTTGTGTGAGTCAGTTGTTAGAAATGACTCTCTGTGAGCCAGTTATTAGAGTTGACTCTGTGTGAGTCTATTGGTTAAATAAGGGATTATAATGGTTTAAAGTGACTCTCTGTGAGTCCACCCTTCGAAGTATCATAGATATTACGCTGTATGTGACGACTTTGTGTAAGTCCACCTTCAAAAGGAGAAACCAAGCTATGTGCGGCGATTTTGTGTGAGTTCATCCTTTGAAGGGATATCTAGCTATGTGCGTTGACTCTAAGTGAGTCTATATTTCGAAGTGGTGAGTAAAGCTGGGTACATCAATAGTGTGAGTCTAGATTCAAAATGATAAATTGGTTGTGTGCATAGACTCTGTGTGAGCCTATGCTCTGTGTGGTTCCTAGTAAGCTGTGTGCATTGACTCTATGTGAGTTCATACTTCAAATGAAGATACTGAGTTGTGTGCGTGAATTTTGTATGAATCCGGTATCTACCTAAGTACTCAGTGTGAGTTAGTGAACCAAAGTGAGATGTCAAGTTATGTACGTGATTCTATGTGAATTCGGTATCTTCCCAAATACTCTAGGTGAGTTCGTAAATTCAGGTAAGGTATCGAACTGTGTGCGCAGTTCTATGTGAATCCGATAACTATCCAAAAAAGTTTTGTGTGAATCTGTAATTTACGGAACAACATTAGACTACTTAAGTTAGTTGTGTGCAAATTGTTAGAGTGTTCGATCCCACTTACGTTTAGACGAGTCCATGTGAACATGGGTGGAAAGATTGGTTGGAAAGTGCTTCCCTACTTTGTGCGTTTAACTAAGATTTCGCCTGAGTTAAATTTAAGTTTGAGGACGAAATTCTTATTTGGGAATACTGTAACGACCCAAAAAATATGTTATGCCTGTGTGATAATGTGTATTACCTATTTATACTCGTGTTTGAATGACAGGACGATGACGTCGAGTTACAAGTAGGGTTTGCCTAGAAAAATGTGTCCAAATAGGTACAGGGCGAACGACATACGTGTACACAGGTATGAGAAATGATCTTTTCATAAGTGACCAAAATAATTATGATAACTAATTAATATGAGAATATATTCAGTTCGTTAGTATTTTTATTCGCACACGACGATGCGAGTCGTGGTGCAAGCCGGGTGTAAGAATACCTGAGGAAAACTTATTTATTTGGTTTGAATGGATAACACCAAGAGACCAAGTCACTTAAATGAGTCACCAAATTTGTTGGATGATTCATTTAGAGCCACAAGATGTGCCTCGAGATGCACATGTGAGACAAGATGGTCGAATGGCTATAAATAAGGTAAAAATTGGTCAAATGACCATTTTTAGTCAACACCGCAACCAAAATTCAAAAATGAAAGGGGAAGAGGGTTTTTGATGACTTTTGAAGGTGATTGAAGGCTGGGGATCGACCAATGACTTAAGCAAAGGTGAGATCTCAGATCCTTGTTCAATTCTCGTCGTTTCGGATGCCAATTTTCCATTTTTATCGAGAGTTTCAGGACAACCTTGTCTCACTGATTATTGGGTTTTATGTGGTGTTTTCAAGTTATTTTTGATCAATTATGGAGTATTGAGGGTGGTATTTGGTGTTGGTTGTGGTGGTTATTGAGGAAAGTTATAGTTTTGATGATTTTCGATAGATTTTGGCGTGAGTTTTGGACAAGGTTTAGGAACGTTTTTGTATAGTTTGGCGATGGTTATTGGTGGTGTTCGAGGTACCTACGAGGTTGGGATAGGCTCTGAACACGTTGACGCAAGTCAGGTTTTCAAAAAACCCCAGGAACAAATCGCAGGGAGTGGCGCCGCCAGCGCTGCCGTGAGGAGCAATTCCTCACAGCGTGGGCCACGGCACGCAGGGCAACACTTCACTGCCCTTGTCACGCTGTGGATGGCGCTTTAGGGAATTGCTCCCCACGATGCCAAGCCTATTTTTTTTTTAAAAAAAAATAAAAAAATTTTCAAAACTTCGGGGCTTCTCTCAGGTATTCAAATGAGTTTAATTGAGACCTAATACTCAAGGAATTAACCCAATTATATTGAATGAGTAACATTTTGAAAAATAGGGAAATTAACGAATATTTAAATTTAAATGAAAAATAAGACTCTAACTCAACCAAATTGAATCTGAATGAATACCAGAGACTTGATGGACTAGTGACAAGCGTATGGAGTCGCTTTGGTTACGTGTGGGAGCCACGTATGCGAAGTTTTGCATGATATTTGTGAGTAAAACCAATTTGGTCTTTATTATGATTTCAATTGTGTAATTATTAGGCTTTTATCCTTGTTGAGCAATATTTCTTTGTGAAATATGATTCTGAAATTCTGTTTGTGATATCTATCCTTGGTGAATTATCGACGTTAGTTTTTCTTGGTTTCCGAAATGAGTAATTTTGGGTCTAAGTCTGTGAGATGGTGGTCATGGGTGTGGTAGAACTTCTGCGTGATCTTTCTCCACCGTGACTACATGGATGTTTGGACTTATTTAAAGCCGTAGTTTAAGGTTGGGAGTCAAACCAGTAGTTTGACTATGTCTGCTACTGAGGGGGTGTGACTTATTCTAAACTGGCTGGAGGTTTGTTTAAGTTCAGGATCTGTCTCTGAAGTCAGGTTGTTTATTATGTATGGCAACTTGATAGACTTGAAACACTTAGATGTCTTTTTATTTTTATGTTCTCGACACTCATTTATCGTTGATATCTCAGTGATTTTACTTATCATGCAGTATTTTTTATTATTTTTGTGATATTCTTGCATCATAATTGATTAGTCAGTTATTTAACTTTTGAAATTCTGTTAAGATTCTTTCTGGTTGTTACTGTTACTCTCACTGTACTCACTGTATTTTTTTACGGTGGATGTAGACCCGTCGACCTGCAGGTCAGACAGAGGCAAAAAGCCAACAATAGGCGATTAATGTTGAGGATATCGAAGCGACCACCTCTCGCATACTTAGTAGGTTCTTATATTATATGTACATGATGTTTGTCACATTGGGATCTTTTGGGATGATGAGATATACCGGGACATGTATATGGTATCATTTTGCTATCTTTTTTGTTGAATATACATGTTGACTTTATATATATGCGGGGTTTCCACACTCTAGGTTGTCCTGACTTGTATCTTGGAGTTATTTAATTTGTTTGAGGTTTAATTGCTTCCGCTAATCTTTGATAACTCACTAATCTTGAATAACTTAACATTAATAATTAAATTATGCTACTTTATTAATGAATAATGGTTAGGAAGGCTAACTAGGCTTGCGTTGAATTCGCGAGGTTGACTCAGGGTCCACGTAAGTTTAGGCCGAGCGGGGTCCATTTGGCTGGGAATTGGAGTCGTCACAATGCAAACCTTACAATTATTAAATGTATAGAAGTCACTTGACGCACGCCGAACGCGTCAAAGTAAATTACCCGATTTATTACCAGGAACCACAAAGACTGCAGTAGTGGTAAGCTCAAGGTCGAACCTCATAGACTAGGTAACTGACTTAGGTTTCTAAGGGAGAAGAGAAAACAGGGGGTTTTATAAAACTTTTGGAAACTTTAAAAACTTTGAAAGTAAAGTAATTCAATAGAAGTGAATCTAGGTATTAAGTTTCACGGTCTTCACCATACAACTTGGGAATGATTCCATTAATCCTTGGTTTATGAAAGATATGAGACTAATATATGATATAGTGCAGCTATAGACCCGATGACGCGCTCGGTTCCTCACACTTCCTACTCTCGGCAGTTAAGGTACGACAGTTGACTACTTTTTTAACCAAATACGCAACATGATCACTACTGCTCCAGATTTAACATGTTGGCCGCATTACTTCAACTCCTGAAGGCATTACACCTAGACAACCAAACCGCTAGTACTCCCGATTTAGTTTAGATCCCTAAGGTACTTGATCGATCCCAAAAGGGACGAACTAATCAGTATGACCAACTATCACAAGTATGAGTCTACCGCGTGAGGACAGACATTTCGATTTCAATGACAAAAAGTGATCAATCTAATATGCATGCATGGGCCCTTATACACAATTAAATCTAACCCTATGATGAAAAGCAATACCAAAGAGAATAAACCATAGAAAAGAATCAACAATATTTAAAAATAAATTAACCTCATAATGGAATCCCAAGTTGCAGACTTGACCGATCCACCTTCAACTTAGAGGAAGAAGATTAGCTAGACATAATCAAGCCAAAACCCTAGTTTTTAATGTAAAATGGAAGTAAAAACAAGAGGTCCTTTAGAATTGGAGTCTATTGGTATTTATAGGAAGCCCCAAAAGTGGGTTTAAAACCTAAAAATCCTGAAAAGTAGGTAAAATCTTGAGTTTTTCGTCTTTCGGTAATCGACGCTGTGGGAAGTTCTTCAGGGGGTCTTGGCGAATGTCTTCTGAGCGACGTCTAAACGGCGTGTACACGACGCCTCTTCTGGTGATCTCTGGTCCACTCATATGCAGGTGATGCCGTGGGAATAATATGGGACAGTGTTTCGGAGGCGTCTCCCTCGAGCTCTCTGTCTCATCCATATATGAGTGGCGCCGTGGATGATTATGGATACGAAGAGTGCACGGTGACGCGCGCCGAACACGTCAATAAAATATTTCCTTAAACCAACTATTTGCAGATAGTGGCAAAGGGTCGATCTCACAGAGATTGGTAGTCTTTCTAAAGTTTTAAAACAAAGGAAAACTGGGGTTTTAGAGAAAATAACTAAATTAAATAAGCTAATTACTATGAAATTAAATAACTAAAATAAATATCTAAGACTATGAACAATTAATTTAAATACCTAAGTCTATGGTTCCACAAGACAAAATCAAGATTCAATGGCATATCATGGTCGTCAATCTTTCCGAAAACAATTATTAATTCAAGTTCCCCTAGATTAGCTATGGAAAATCGACATCCGCCAGAAATTCCTAATTCCCCTAATCTCGATAGCTAGGACATCCGCCACTAACTACTTCCCTAATTAATGTATAACCCTAGACATCCGCCATAAGATTTAACACACTAACCGCAGTAATAAAGTTCTATGGGAATACTAATCCTAGATAACCGAATCGCGTCCGCTCCCGATTTAACCTAGATTCAATTGTTGCACACTCAAGAACCGAAAGGTTTTGACGGCAATCGGGTGAATGTTTGTCACTTATATTGTCTCAAAAGTACAATTACGGATACTAATGAGTCAATTAACTATAGATTTTCCACCTAAAAGCATGCACTGGCCATATACATACCCTAGATTTGAATCATATTCATTAAAATCAACAACAATGAAATAGAAGAAATTAAATTAAATTAAATAATAAAATAATAGATCTCACAAGTTATGCCATGAATCAATAATCTTGAATTGCTTCACCATCGACCTAGCGATGGCTTGATTAGCCGAGACATGGCTACTCACAAAATAATGCGAGAGAAGAGAGTTTTCTTCAATGAATAATAGATGTTCTATTTATACCTAAATTCCTAATGTGTAAAACTACTAAGATTGGGTGTATGGAAGAGAGAAAACTATTTTTTTGGTGTTTTTCGTCCTTGACACGTGTCAGGGCCGGATTGGCTGTTTTCTGGGCGTTGCTGACGTGTCTGGAGATGATTGGCTGGAGTGTTGGTATCGGCTGACGTGGCAGCAGGCGATTGGACGAGATGAGTGCTGGTGACGTGCGTGAGGGGAGCGGTGCAGACGTGGCGCTGTGGTGGACGCTGGAGCTGCTGACGCGGCGTGACGTGGACCAACCGGGAGCGGACGCGTGGCGGGCGTGTTGGCGGGAAGGCGCGCGCAAGAGTCGTGAAGATCTGGGAGTTCGTGCTGCCGCGCATCCCGAGGACGATCGTGCGGTCTGGAGCGAGGCGCGAGCTGTGGAGTCGGTGACGAGCTGGACCAATCAAACGTCGACACGTCAGCTTACTGTGTACATTTATCCCACTTTCGACGTATATTTCGAAACTAACTCTCTCGGCATCCAATTAATGCAAGTAAATACTCTATTTTGAGTATTTTTTCGCCACGAATCCAACCGTGCACTCCGTTTCACCTAAAAACCAAAAGTAAAAATAATTAAATATATATTTAATAAACTTTAACACTAAATTATACTAAAATAGACAATAAAATCCTATAAATACTGACTTATCACACGGCGTGATTCCTGAACTGAAATTCTAGTCTAGGTTTGTACTGCGATTTTGAGACACTTTGATTCCGAATCTCATGATGCTCATGAGATGTGAAAATGTTTGTATCGAAGTCTTCTTTCCAACAAGACCAACAACGAGTAATTCCAACTTGTGATGTAAAATTTATGGCCAATGAATTGAACAACACTCTATTAAGTTCAACATACGCCTTTGGGTACAAAAACGCCTGACTCGTGTAAAATCCTTGAAATACACAAAACATGCATTTATCACTTTAAAACAAGATAAATATAGTCCATTAACTCCTACTAACTCCTACTAAATTATGCCTAAATGAACACTCATCAAACACCCCCAAACTTAGACTTTGCTCGTCTCGAGCAAAGAAATGAATGAAAACCTATACTATACTCCTATACTACAATGACTAATCCTAACAATCTTATACCCTTCACCAAGTCAAGTTGAGTTCCTTTTTTTATTTAAATGCCACTCAGGTAACCATCACCCAAAAGAAGTTCAGAGTCAAATAGTGTGAAAATGAAATCCGAACATCAGTGAAAATCACCATTTCAAAAACTAGAATCAATCTAGACAAGGCCTTCAACTACTCAAGATTTTTTAGTGTCATTACATTAAAGTACACAAGTTCAAAATTTCTTAAAAATAGTGCATCAACACCGAAAAAGGGTCTATGAACGAAAAATGCAACACACTATCTATAAATGTTGACTAAACACACCAAAGAGAGACAATCAGACTTAAATAAGAAATGTAGAACAACACATTGGAATAACGCAATTGATCTAGCTATAAGTACTCGATCAAATCTTTTTATTTAAGAGTTTTCATGGACTTTCGCCTTTATGTGTATATACACTATATTTTCTCCAAAAATTTTAAAAGTAGTACGGTCTCTGCTCCATTTCCTATGGAACCCGCTTTTCTCACTTTTTCCCACCACAAGATTCTCTGCTCTTTTTCCTATGGAATTTGTGAGACTCTCTAAAATTTTTTAGAAAACTCTTGTTGCCTTCTCACTTTCACTATAATCAAACAAATAATCCAATGTATGTTCAAGTCTAATCATTTCCCAAAAGTGGTCAAGTCATATGAATTGATGTCTCAAGTGAAACTGCATTCTCGTTTTAGCACCCTAGAAATCTGAGTACTTGCAAAATAGGACTACCTGCCTATTTGGTATCTAGCACAATGCCTAAATTTCATACTAGCTCTGTAATAAGCAACATCAGAGATGTTGGACAACGCTTTAAATTAAGTACAACTCCTAATATTCAAAAAGGTTCAAGTCTCAAAAGTAGCGTAATTTGAACTCATATCCACAATAAAAAATACTCAATAAGGTTTCAGGCAACTCTACATGCGACAAAATAACTCCAAAAATGCATAACCTAAAATAAAATACTACTAACATAAATGATGCCATGCATAACATGTCATAACAAGAAAATGAGCTGAAAAGAAAAGAAAACACCACTATAACTTACCATACCCATGAAATACCCATAAAAAATAATAAAACAATCATACCTGTCATGCGTTAATCTCATTCATCCAATAAAATCCAATCTACTATACTTTTCAAACACCTCAAACTTATCCTATACCTTGTCCTCAAGGTTAAAAATAAGAATGAGAATATCAACTACAAAAGAAAAGAAAAAGGTGAAAGGAACATGGAAGGGGAAAAATACGTAATGGGAAATGATATGCTAAAATAAATATGCAAAACCTAATGGACTAAAACATCTCATAAAATATCAAATATGGTGACAAAAATGCTCTACTCAGGAAACTGCGGGAATATACATCTCCAGCAAACTCGATAACTAATCCTAATAACCTAAAGGAAAGAACTTACCAAATCCTAATCTAACTAACCATATGTACGAACCATGGAGCCGCAACAGTGATATCGGGCTCTCGATTCCGGTGCTTCAACAAAAGAGAATCAGACACCTACAAATAGTCACAAATGGGAGAAGATGAGTTCACTAAACAAATATAAGAATAGTCAACTGAAAAGATAAAGGATAGAAATTTAGGCTGCCTCCTAAGAGCGTTTTTGGTTAGAGTCGTTAGCTCGACTTCATATTCTTGCGTGCTAGGTCACGATGTCCCACTCGAGCGTGTCTCGACTGGTTCTCATATGCGTAGCTCCACCGTGGGAGAAGGAAACACTATGCATCTCACCAACTTTAGGACATGACGACCGTCTTGCTTGTCTAACCTAATCGCATCCTGAAATGGTGGGTCAGAAACATGCATAGCAAACAAGCAAGAAATATCATGTGACGACCGTAATTTTTGAAGCAATTGGGAACGCCTAACCTAGACCCGCATAGGCTCTCGAGTCGGTACTCGACGAGTTTATACATGCCTAGTCAATCTCAATTCATTCATTTACAGTTCAAAATATGAGTTATTAGATTATAAAACTTATCAAAACAATACACAGTGAAACTTAACTTTAATCATTCTATAACTCAAAGGGAAATCAGGAATTTCTAATAAATGTGGAACCCCGAATACAGGATAAATATGTAAAGCCTATGATGGGGGCATATACATGATATCCAAGTCTCACAACCCAATTATATCCATAATATTTCAAAATAACATATGTAAATAAAACAATTACATACTACGCAGCAAGGACAGAAATCGTCTCCATTAAGCGCTCAGAGGAAGTCACCTATTGTCAGTCCCTTTCCCTTGTCGTTACCTGTCCCATCTGCATCCACCGTTACAAACTAGATGGTGAGTAACTGAGAGAAATTGAAAGTAATGCCAGAAGAATATAATAGTAATTCACGAATTTTCAAGTAAGACAGTCTAAATGTCATGCGGTAATTGAAAAGCAGGAAATATAACAAAGTGAATAATAATCATACTAAATAGATAAATGATCGAAATTTGAATGTTCCAATAATCAACAGAGGCCATAAGTGGTCTAAATCCACAACAATATCCACAACAACGATGTCGAAACATCGATAACCATAACAATATCTACAACAATCCAGTACTTGGTATCACACAATCACTAAGGGTGGTCACATATTTTTGCAGAAGTGCCCGCGCTTTATCCTTCTAGTGCAGGTCACAAGTACCTTCGAGACACACATTTATGCGAAGAACACACAACCAAGGAATAGAATGGAATGCCAAACATGAAATTAATTCAACAATCACAATAATATCAGGATATAGAATCACATGGTATTTTCTTGTTGGCTTACTAACTTACCTGGTACGTCGTGTACCCGTCGCACTCCCGCGATCCTAACCCTTTGCGCGGGTCCCCAAACTACTTGTCAATGGTTTGAACCCCAATAGGTTGGGTTTATAGTCAATAAACAACTCTAGAATAACCCCCAAAATTTTCTCATATTTTTTTGGATTTTTTCCTATTTTTTTAGAATTTATTTAATCTTAATTTATTTATTTTATTATTTTTTTATTATTTTCTGGGTCGGGTCGGGTCTGGCCCAACCCGACCCGACCCTGCCCTGGCAAGGCACTGGGTCTAGTCCAACAACATATATATGGGGGTCCGTTTTTTACCTACGTTATGAGCCTTTTGGGTCGAGAAAACGGGCCCAATGTACTCTTCTACACACGCCGTGACTCTTATCCACGAAAACATCTCTTACGCACACATAAAAACAACACGCGTCATGATCAATTAAACAAGGAAAACGTCATCACAGCGCTATAACGCAAAGACTATGTCGAAATCTCATATTTCACACAGATGTAGGTCTATTCACTAAAAGCGCCTCTCACGGCGTAATTCCAAAATAAGAATTGTACATTGTTTGACACGCCTTGGAGACGTCGTGTACCCATGTATGGGACGACGTCTCTGACGGCGGATTATCAGAACACACTCCTTTGTATCATATGTGGGAGACGCCGTGAGAATTTGTTCTTAGCGACGTCTCGGGGGCATAAAAACAAAGCAAATCTCCTCTGTCCCACGCGTATGTAAGAAACGTCATCGCGCTATAGAGCGTGCGGCATCTCCACGACGTGCAATGTAAAACTCATATTCCAGAAAACCACAAACCCCAATCAAAACCCCACTCTTGACGATCAATGCCCACATGTTTCCAGGCATCAAGACTCCCCGAAATTGACTCCGGATCGTCATGAGATGCCCGGATTTAATTGAAAACCCAAAACCAACACCAAGTCTGAAACCCAAACAAATTAACATTAAATTGCAATTACATAACAACATCGGCTCCGATGTCGCGTGTTGATTGCTCTGGGGGTTGCCGAGACACTGGTGGAACACCAAACTCGTCTCTGGCAAGCCACCATCGGTCATGGCGATGACACAATAGTGGATTAACACAAGAAAATCAGGGAAAGGGAAAAGAAATTACAAAGAGAAAGGAGATCTCACCTTCTCTGGTGAGTCCCTGTAATTTCAGTGGCTCTTTGGTGGGGTGGAAAGTCCTCCAATGGCTGTCCACAAATTTCTTGTTCACCAAGTTTGAGAGGAGAGGAGAAGAGAAGAGAAATAGAGAAAATGAGAGGAAAGTGTGGGGTGGGTCCTTATATAGGCCCTCACATCGTCCCCACACACATGCATCTCGAGGTCGGTCCAACTAACACCACTTTAGCTATCTACCTATTCTAACACCTTTCAATGTGACTCCACTAGGTGATACGCTCACCACTTAACTAACCAACTCTCTGGTCTGTTCTTACGTTCTTGCACTCTAAACATACCACGACTCGCGAGTCGCATGTTTTGGTCTCGTCGATGCTCTCTCATCGTCAATTAGCTCAATTACCATTAATTAGCTTATTTATTAATCATTTTTAGTGTTTTAAAGTCCCGTGTACCCGTACCCCATTTGTCGATGCCCATTCTGGTAGTTTTCCTACTCGTTTACCGACGTCACTGTCTGATCACTCAAATACGAGTATAAATACATAGTACACGCAATCATTCACAAATAGTCAAATTTTCGGGTCATTACACATCAGTAGGACGTTTAATAGTGTTAAGAATATCAAATGTAATAATATCACCATCAAACTCTATAAACATGGTCCCATTAAACACATCAACCTTAGTCCTCGCAGTCCGTAGGAAAGGTCGACCCAAAAGAATAGAAGGTAAGACATGGAGTGAATTATCTCCCATATCCATCACATAAAAGTCAACCGAAAATATAAAACCATGAATTTTGATTGGGAAATCCTTGATGAACACAACCGAGTGTACAACCGACCTATTAACTAGGTGGATTGCAACCTGAGTGTCCTTAAGAGGACCTTCATGAAGAGACTCGTATAAAGAACTGGACATGACATTTATGGATGCGCAAAGATCACACATGACACTCTCGACAATAATATTACTTACATTACAAGAAACAGTAAACATACCAGTGTCTAGGCATTTGGGTGGTAGCTTTCTCTCGATCTACTCCTCTTGTACCTCATGTACCCCTAAACTCACCTCATCCACCTCTGCACACTCCTGCTCTGGGGGATCCTCGATCTCAATGACCTGTGCAACCTCCTCAACCTTCTCCTTAATATCTACGATCTGCTCAACTGGCAGAGGTGGAGGGATGTATGCTGGTATATCAGGATTTCTGCGTTTCTGGAACAATTCCGGAAAAAATTGCTGCAGGAAAGGAACTCTCATCAAGATCTCACGTCACCTCTGTAACGGCCTATTTTCCAAATAGACCGCCACAAGGGCCAATGCGAACCCACAGTCTGTCTTATCAGCGACAGCTGTGCTCTACATTGGATTACATCCTCCATTTTATCTTTTTAAACCTTATTAATTATCCATTTATTGATTAAGTTGTATCAAAGTCAAATTATATGTTAAAGCATTATAAAATCCTCAAATTCACACAGCAGAAGCCTTTCTAATGCATTACTCGGGTAGTGATACTATAAATGTTTAACCTAAACCATAAACCTAATGTGGAAAACCCATGCACAATCATAAGTACCTCTGAAATCACCAAAAAGTTCAATATATATAAAGTTTCTCCAAAACCCCAAACCCATAATAAAGCAAAATAAGTATAATACAAACGTACGAGTCAGGCTATCTCTGTTCAACAGTACTCTGGCAGCTTGCCCTTGCCCCTGCTCGTACTAGGATCTGCACTCAAGCCATCACAAAAAGCAGATGACGAGTCCAGAGTGAGTATTCCTAAGGAAATTATGTGAGCATTTCTAAAAGTAAGTACTGGAATTTAAATAAAGCTATTAAATAAACATGCGAAAATAAATACAGATAACTGTGCTCATCGCATGAATAAATAATAGAAAAAAACTCAAAGTGTGTTCCTAGCCCCTAGGGTCAGACTACACCATAATTCGGACTCTTCCACAGAATACTGTCGGCGAGTCCAACTCAAGCAGGGCAAGTATCTGGATCCGCTCGATGGCCGGCGTTACACCTACGGCGCACCAACACGCCACGACGTGATACTCGGGTCGTACTATTCACCGAGATCGATCTGGTAGTACGTGTTATGGTGTAGTGGACATACACACAAGAATGGTACAGAAGGAGCCCCGCTCAACGTCCGCCCATATAACCATAACCAGAGTAGAGTATTGAAATGAAAGAAATTGAATTCAAATACTAAAGAAGTAAATACTCAAGTAATTTCAGTTGGGATACTACACACCTCAATTCGCACACCGCGCCCCGAAAATCAAACCCCGTCTAGCTCCAATAATCACCCGATAATCCAAATTATCACCCCAAATGTACCTAAGATTATTTATCATTGAATTAGTTTCAATTTGACATATTATGTCAATTTTACGTTTTTCGAGGTAAAAACCCCGACAACACCTCGCCAAAATCCCGAGAAAATCCCAAAACTCATTTTTGACCCATTTTCTAATTTCTCATATTTTATGGATTTTTCTGAATTTTTCCATAATTTTTGACTATTTTCTCGATTTTTCTATATTTCATTTTATTTAAAAACTGTTTTTAATTATTTAAATAAAATAATAAAATAAATTAAAAATAAATATTATTTAAATATTATAGTGGGTCCCATGAATCGGATCTGACCCGACCCAACCGGGTCGGGCCCGGTCCGGGTTGGGCCCGGTCCAGGCCCACCCGGGTTGGGCCCGGTGGCCCGGCCTAGGTGGGGGTCACGGCACCCCATCGTTTTCTTCACGGCACATCAGAGGCGCTTCTCCTCTGTTTTTTTTTTCTTCGATTCTCTCATTCTTTCTTTCTTTCCTTCCTTCTCTCATGGAAATTGGGAGATGAGGAGACTTCCTCGGACTGGTTTCCAGTTCGAGCCATGGCCGAACTCGTCATCCCTCACCCACCTATACACAACAACCACAAACATAACACAAACTCACCTTGATCTCCTCGACTCCTCAAGCCCCCGAGCTCACTTCCTCCTTCTCCCTCCTCTCGGTCTCCTTCTTCTTCGTCTCGGCTTCTCTTCTCTGTTTCTGTCTTTTTTTTTTCGACTTATCGAGAGAGAGAGGGCGGTTTGATGGTGGAATGACCATTTTGCCCCTCATGTCTATCCATTTCCTTATTTACTTCAATACCCTTTTTGGTAATTTCGCTTTTTCTATTTATTTTCTGATTTCCATATATATATATATATTAAATTACTTATATACATATATATATACACACCTATGTTTTCGCACCTACAATTCCGTCGTGCGCGCCAACGAGAGTACTCGGGCGTGCACACTACCGTACCACCCACACGTGTCGACCACGACCCCGTGAGTCCCTAGGCGCCCACCAATTTACTATTTTATCACATTTAATTCATTTAATGTGTGTAATATTTTTCCTGGCCTAATATTTCATCTTTTTGTCTATTCGGTACCCGCGTCGACACGCATATCGAGGCGAATACTTAATACACCATCTCACACGTCAATTAAAATATAATTACACACATCGCGATGTCGTTTAACCTATTTTAACATAAACATCGCAAATTAAACAAAACAACATACAAAATAACTGTTTATCTAACTCCAGGCGCGCTAGCCTAACTGTGGGTCCCACGGGTGTTTGAGCTGTCCGTCACGTCTACAAGACGTCACAAATAACGACGAATTAAATTCGGGCCATTACAGCCTCCTCGCCTCAGCTTCCTCATCTTGCTCAAGTGTAGTGTGATGCTCTTTACGAACTACCTTAGTTTCCCTACACTCACTCTCAGTAGCTAATGATACAACATTTACATGTCTTAGGGTTAGGGATGGATTGGGTAGGCAGTCTACCCTGGTCTTCTAGTCTACCTAGTTGTTTAGCTATTTGACTCACCTGAACTACTAAGTCACGCACAGTAGCATCATTAATTGTTTTGTACCGTGTCATGTCTATTATAAGGTTGTCAACCTTAGTGATGAATGTCCTCATCATATCCTCTAAGGGTCCGATAATCTGAATAGGTTGGGGGCTATGGAGGGAGGGGTTGTCCCCTCGGAATGAACTGTGAGAAGTTATGGTTATATGGCCCATAACTCAAATAGGGGCTTTTAACGGCTTGATTATATGTGTTACCATTACTATTGCCATATTGATTCTTAGGAGGCCCTTGGAATTCGACACCTAAAGCGTTAACTTGTTCTCTGAACAAGGTGGGATAAGAATCAGTAGTATGGCTAGAAGCGTCACAAAAGCTGCAAGTCTTAGCTTGAGTTTTCCTAGAAGCAAGGAAATGCTCCATGAGATTAGCGAGTATGTCAAGCTTCCTATCAGCGCTGCTTGACCTACTTCCACTGAAGATGTGTCTAGAAAGCTCCTCATCCTAATTGTCGTCAACATATTGACGAGATTGACTAGCCATATATTCAAACAACTCGAACATCTTGTCAGTTATTATTTTCTTATAGGATCCACCACAAGTATTGTCAATCATACGCTTCTCAAAAAACCCAAGACCCTTGTAGAGGGATCGGATAAGAGAGGTTTTACTCTGACCATGTTGGAGACACTGTGCAATTAGTCTTTTGAATCTACCTCAATAGTCATTGAAGGTCTCCCTTTTTCATCATAATATTACATATTCCTGAGATAAACTGAGATGACCAGGATTCAGGAAAGCAGTCCCTTAAGAATGTTGAAATCAAGTCATTTCAACAAATAATAGATCCCGAGGGAAGGTAAAACAACAACTTTTGCGCTTTGTCTTTAAGACAGAATGGGAAAACCAACAATTTGACTTCATCTTCCTGTGCTCGAGGTGGCTTCATCATTAAACATTTGGAATCAAAATCTTTGATGAAAGTAACCAGATCTTCACGATCCAAGCCATATAAGGAGGGTAAAAGGTTTACGAAACCGAACTTAAGCTCAAAGTCGCCCCTACGTGCAGGATATGCAATGTAATGGGGATAACGTGTAAGGAGAATTTGCATCTCCTGGTTTTCCATCTCGATGGTGATGCGGGGCTCATCATGTATTGGTGCATGAACAGGGTTGAACACAATAGGTGCACGTAGCTTAAATTGGGGGATTAGAGGTCCCCTCGGTCCTATAGGTGCTCTATCCTGATTATCCATTTGATTTTGATTGTTCCCCTCATCTCAGGGAGGATTGTAGCTGTTATCCTCTATTTATGGAAAATATGAAACACTAGGAATGGCTTCGAAAGCTTGCTTCCGTTGGTGTGCTTCTCTCGCGTTCCGTTGGCAAATTTTCTCGATCTTCAAATCAAAGGGCAGAGAGGATCCAGTGGAATGCGATCGACAAAGAACCCTATACAGAAAAGAAAGGAAAGAAAAACCTAAATCAAGTAGGGCCTAGTCCCCAGCAACGATGCCAAAATTTGATGCACGCCGAACGCGTCAAAGTAAATTACCCGATTTACTACTAGGAACCACAAGGACTGCACTAGTGGTAAGCTCGAGGTCGAGCCTCAAGGACTAGGTAACTGACTTAGGTTTCTAAGGGAGAAGAGAAAACATGGGGTTTTATAATACTTTTGGAAACCTTAAAAACTTTGAAAGTAAAGTAATTCAATAGAAGTGAATCTAGGTATTCAGCTTCACGGTCTTCACCATTTGACTTGGGAATGATTCCATTAATCCTTGGTTTATGAAAGATATGAGACTAATCTATGATCTAGTGTGGCTATAAACCCAGTGACGCACTCGGTTCCTCGCACTTCCTACTCTTGGCAGCCAAGGTACGACCGTTGACTACTTCTCTAACCAAACACGCAACCTGATCGCTAGTGCTCCAGATTTAACGCGTTGGCCGCATTACTTCGATTCATGAAGGCACTATACCTAGACAACTGAATCGCTAGTGCTCCCAATTTAACCTATATCTCTAAGGTACTTGACTGGTCCCGAAATGGACAAACCAATCAGTATGACCAACTGTCACAAGTATGAGTCTACCGCATGAGGACGTACATTTCGACTTCAATGACAAAGAGTGACCAATTTAATATGCATGCATGGGCCCTTACCCACGATTAAATCTAACCCTATGATGAAAAACAATACAAAAGAGAATAAACCATAAAAAAGAATCAATAATATTTAAAAATAGATAAATCTCATAATAGAATCTCAAGTTGCAGACTTGACCGATCCACCTTCAACCTAGAGGGAGGAGATTAGCTAGACATAATCAAGCCAAACTTTAGTTTCTAATGTAAAACATAAGTAAAAACAAGAGGTCCTTTCGAATTGGAGTCTATTGGTATTTATAGGAAGACCCCAAAGTGGGTTCAAAACCTAAAAATCCCAAAAAGTAGGTAAAATCTTGAGTTTTTCGTCTTTCAGTTATCGACGCTGTGGGAAGTTCTTCAAGGCGGCGTCTAAACGGCGTCTTGGCAAATATGTCTTTTGGCCGGCGTCTGGACGACGTGTACACGACGCCTCTTCTGGTGGTCTCTAGTCCACTCATATGCAGGTGACGCCGTGGGAATAATATGGGACGGCATCTCAGTGACGTCTCCCTCGAACTCTCTGTCTCATCCATATATAAGTGGCATCGTGGATGATTATGGATATGGCGAGTGCGCGGTGTGATTCCTGAACTGAAATTCTAGCCTTGGTTTGTACTGTGATTTTGAGCCAATTTGAGTTCGAATCTCATGATGCTATTAAGAGATGAAAATGTCCATCTCAAAGTCTTCTTTCCAATAAGACCAACAACGAGTCGTTCCAACTTGTGATGTAAACGTTATATCCTCTAAACTGAACAACACTCCATTAAATTCAACATACGCCTTTGGGTCCAAAAACACCTGACTCGTGTAAAATCCCTAAAATACATAAAACAAGCATTTATCACTTTAAAATAAGATAAATCTAGTTTAGTAACTCCTAATAACCTATACTAAATTATGCCTAAATGAACACTCATCATCGCTCTCGAATAGTAGAAATTATGTGACAGCCCCAATTTCCCGGGGTCGTCCCGTGACCCACGCCCTCCACTCACAAGCCCAGCAGTGCCTGTCATGTCATTGGATACGTCATCACTGCTGCCACGTCCGCAACTCTGTGAAGTGACGCTCCGTTTAACAAATCCTACTATATTAAATTGTTTAATTTCTCCTAAACATCTAGTAGGTTATCTAATTTTAGTAACAATAGTAGAAGCATTTAATTTGTATTTTATGAGAATTTATTTAACCTAAGTAGTGGAAAACTCGAAAATAAACACCATGTATATAACTGAGATGAAGTAAACAGTAATCTATATACATGTGATAAAGTTCTAAAGTTCCCAAAACCCAACAAAATAATATATACATACATTATTAGGTAGTTAAAACACGAGATGTCAGCAGCAACGACCTCAGAGATAGTCGCCTAGTACCTCATTTCCCTTGCTCTTGCTCGTACCAGGATCTGCGCTCAGTTGCCCAACATATACAACAACGAGCCCAGTGAGTAAGTTCCCAAGAGAAATCTACACGATAATCACAAAAACATCGATAACCTGTGAGACATGTGAATATGACCCCAGCAATAGTAATCATATTCCCATGGTTGGCAGTAAACAACCATCACAGCATCACATCAATCACATATCAACTGGAAATGTAAAACATCCAAAATCCAACAAATAATTAACTAAATGGGCTCGAACGTAAAATCAACAGATAGATGAATCATCACTAGTTTAATCACGATAAAACCATGATCCGCTAGTTATACGATAGCAAAACGAAGTTCTCAACACAGACCAGTGCTTAATAACATACTTACAATGACCTACACCTCAACTCGGTAACCGGACATACTCATTTCCAAGCTTTTTAGTTCTAAGAGTACCCTTAATCTCTCGAGACAGTTGTAGATACATTCTACTCTTATCTACACGGTCGTCATTGCAGACTAGCCCATGCTCAAGCATGTAGTCATAACCAAGATGAAAAACCATGCGTGACCACCAGCAGTCATCGCATACGATAAGATAATTGATAAAATCTACGCCATGAATTTAAAGTGTAACTTCCTCAAGGGTTTTACAAAACTGTAACCACGCACTCCGACTTCCCAGACCCGTCAATCCGACTCGCCTAGCTCCCCGGTGTCCGAGCTATAGTTCCCCAGTCCTTGAAGTCCCGAGACCTATTTCCAGTGTGTATTGGTTAATTAAATGGGTTAGTTATCAATTAGGTTCGATTTCATATTTTAATTAAAGTTCAGGATGGTATTAGCATGCTAGTTAGATCAATTAGCGCGCTAATTGATCTTCGGCACTGTTCATCGTCTTCCCCAGCGTGATTAGCGCGCTAGTGTTTATCACCTAGCGCGCTAATTGCACGCTGCCCAGAATTTTCAGAAATGGATTCTGAGATTCTATGATTCCTAACACCTCACAAGATCATATAAACACCTCGTACACTCCAAATTCATCAAATTCTGCTTCAAAACACCCATTAAACAAGTTTTCCACCAAAAACAGAGGATCAAACATGCATAACCATAAATCACGAAATCCTCAAATTGGTCACCAATCCTCACAATTCCGAGAAAAACTAATATATTTAATCATAAAAGACCTCAACACCCTCTAAATAACCTCAAAAAAATAGTAAATTCACTCACAAATCCGAGATCACCACAACACCCATTTTAATGAAATTCAATCAAAATGAGAGTTTGATTACCTTAGTTTTGGTTGTTGGACGCCCAGGATCACTCTCCAAACTTGAATTTGTTCTCCCTAAACCTCATATTCACTCACTGATCTCCCAAAAATTTCTCAAGAGATCTTCTCTGCATGCCTGCACCGATCAATCGATATTTATATGTTTGTTCTAATCTAATGTGTGCACGTATCCCGAAGAGGATCTAATGGTCACAGATCACCTTGTGTCACCTCAAATTCGAGACACTTTATCATAACACCCATTGCCTTAAATCCCCCTGTTGTGTATCTCGAGAATCATCCTATGCACCCTGATTTTTCCTATTCAACTATAGAACTTCAATTAATCTATTTATTCCACCTTAGGTTAGATCACCTAATAAATCATTTAAAAATTATATGTGTGTCATACTAGTACTCAACTCCCCGACAACTCATGTCCCGTACCCCGGCTACCCGATACTCGGTACTCGGTCCATGACACGCACTTCGGGTCATATACTCGACTCGTAGCCTTGCCCGATATCAACTTACACACATGTGATGTTTATATAAATAATAATGAATTCCCACATCACAATAATAGACATACAACATACACAAATAATACAATATAACCTAGGTACTCATATCTGAGTCAACCCAGCTGTCTACGTAACGCCCGAATTACCTGTTAATCCTCATGATTAACACTAATCCTGATTAAATTAATTTGGGTCGTAACAAAAATTGCGATTGTTTTGATATTTTTGTGAGGCTTGCTAAACATACACACACCAAATGGCCGTACACACTGCAAACCTTACTTTAGAGCAAATTATCCCCACCTCTTAACACAAACCACCTCCCTCTTTCACACACACTCCATCGCCAGCCTGTAGCCATTAGTTGTCACTGCTGACCACCATCGTACACCTCGTTCACCACCTCTGACATCCTCGTCCGTCTCTTTCACTATTGTCATCACCGCTAATCCTTTTCTCTCTCTCTCTCTCTCTCTCTCTCTCTCTCTCTCTCTCTCTCCTCCCTCCAAATCTTGCCAAATATGACCGAGTTTGGCCAGATCTAGCTGGACGATGAGGAAGGAAGAAGGGCAAAGATAGGGTTGTAAGTGGAGTGAGGATTGAAGTTAACTTCTAGGTCACCGCAAAGCACGAGGCGATGATTTAATAATACAAATTCCCCACAAGGAGAACTTTGTTGCCCTACGCCATGCCCCGTGGGGTAGGAAATCCCCGCATCATATTAATTTCGTAAAAAATGTAAATTTCCATCTCCCTTCTATTGGTCATTTTGCCACTTTACTACTTTCTAAATTATTTTTGGAGAAACTATGCACTAAAGCAACAACAACTACATAAAATGAACGTAGCATAAATGAGGATGTTTAGGTGGATGTATGGTAAAACTCATAAAGATAGAATAAGAAAGATAGAAATTTAAATACATGTCAAAGTAGCACTAATTGACTCAAAGATTAGGGAAGGGTGGATGCACTAATTAACTTGGGATACATTAATTAGGAGGGATTTGACTAGTTTGAAAAGCTCACCATCAATTGCACTAAATCGAGCACAATGGAGGGATTTGATCCATATAGTCGACCCCAATTAATTTGGGACTGAAGCTATGTTGTTGTTGTTGAGAAACTATTTTTCACAAATTGAAAGATTAATTTAATTTAATTTATGATATTGTTACGTTATTGAATTGCAAATTAAAATACTTAATTAAATATATAAGATCTTTAAAATTAGTATGAAAAATATATTTCATTAATGTTGTAAATATATTTTATATATATATAGTCTACCATGGTGATTGGAGAAAATCACTATATATGGTGATGTTATTTTTTACCATTAAATTTAGATCCAATGGATAATGTAGTTTATTGAAATTTGTGCACACATTTAAATGTAATTATTGCAGCTAACTTTTCGACCATTAGATTTATATCCAATGGTCAAAAATTTATTTATAGTGATTAATGTAGCTAACTTTTTAAAAAGTCACCATAGTATTTTTCCAAGGGTGATTTTACAATGGAGCCCAAATATATACCAATGTCATGTAAACTATGTGTTTCACCATTGGATTACCATAGAATTTTAATCAATCTAATGTCGAATACGTTGTGCATTTAATGCGTGGTGCATTAAATGCGAATAAATGTTATATATTTTGGCTATTATAGAAGCACTCATATATATAAATATATATATATATAGTAGGATTGGTTTAATGGTAAAAATGGGTTTTATAGTTGTAGATCTTGAGTTTCATTTGTGTACATTACAAATGTTTTAAGTTTTTAGAAAAACCATAAGAATGGAGGATTTTTATGCGGGGAGTGGAGTAGGAGGAGAGAATTGTAGGGCGCGGGGGGAATCCTTGCGAGGCAAGAACAATCCCCATCTTCACTTTTTCTAGTATGACATATTAAGATTTTGCCCCGCACCTCACCCTGCGGGGAATCCCCGGCCCATTGGGGCAGGGACCATCGCCCCACTTGCAACTCTATACAAAGAGGAGAAGGAGAAAGGGAGGTCGGTAGCTGTAGGGAAGGGAAGATGGCAATGGCGACGGTGGAAGAGGTGAACGATAGTGACGACAACACTAAAAGAAGCGGACGATGGTGTCACTGGTAGTGGATGAGGTGGACGAAGGTGGCTAGTAGTGGCAGCCAGTAGCCTGCAATGGTGGAGTGTGAGAGAGAGGGGGGTGGAGTGTGTTAATTAGATGTGGGAGAATTTTGGTCCAAAGTAAGGTTTATGGTGTGTTTAGGTTGTACACAGACCAGATTCAATCTATTTAAGGTCAACTCGTTACTCGATCCAATTATTGGGGATTGAGAAACCTCAGTTCGATCCAACTCATTTGACTTTGTAATTCAATTGACAATTAATAAAATGTGGATTAAATTGAATCTAGTCTGCGGATTTCAATCATATAATTATTTCATAATTAAAAATATGCACGTTGGTTAAGAACAATTCCATAATCATTAAACAACAAAATATAAAGTGCATGTTTATATCAAAAATTAGACTTGATTCAACTTAATACAAAAATTATATAACCAAACTAAAAGTTGGACTAAAAAAGTAAAAACTTGTGTTCAAAAACTAAGTAATACAACAAAAAAGAAGATCAAATATAGTTAGACAAACAACCACTGAGAACTAGATGTATTTATAAGGATAGATCTATATGTGATGAGTAATTATTTATGCCATTTTATATAAGTATTTTGCCATGCAAATCAAACCTAAAGTTGTGTGTTTATGGTCTAAAATGTTTACTTTTGAGATTTACATGGTATTTGAGAGTTTATGCATGTTTTGGACAAATTTAAAAAAGAAGTCAACTTTTAGTCGAATATCAGCAGCCTTGGCGCTGCGAGCTACAATGCACGATGCCATAGTACAAGGCACAATGCCAATTAGGGCGTCACATCAAATACACACACGACGTTAGTTATGAACGCGCAACGCCAACTCTTCAACACATGACGCAAGGCCAGCTTAGACCAACCTACTCTACAAGACTTTCTATTTCTTCCCCACACCGTCACTAGCGTCGACCCGTTCATAATCACAGTGCCACCTATGGAACTAGACTTGCAGAATAGAAGTTTTACAGATTTTTGGAAAGCTCTTATTCTCAGGGTTTGTATTTTGAAGCCCAGACACACCTATATAAAGGAAGCACCCCTATGGAAAAAAACACATCGTATTCAGAGTGATTTAGGAATATTGTGAGGTAGAGTAATCATGTCCCGCTAGGTTCTTTAATACCTAGGTCAGGGGTAAAGCTCTATAACCCGTAATAGGTTGTTTTTCATGTCTTGTTGAGATTTTCTATGATAAAAGCGTATGTTTCAGTTTTCCTATCTTTATGTTGCTATTTTTAACGATGCCTGAATGGTAGTTTAAAATTTGTATATTCCATTGCAAATCTAGGCATAAACCCATTAACTTGCTATCAACCCGGTCGAGTCTGTGATACCAGCCACGTTGAGAAGTAACAATCACTTAAGGTAAGAGACAGACACCTATTGTTCTAAATGAGTAACATTGAGTACTAGGTTAAATCTTGAGAGCGGCTACCCAAGGTTGCTTAGTGGTTGATGTTCCCACATATTTGAATGTTGCTCGCATGTTAAATCTTAAGAACGATTGCCCAATGTTGCATGATTGAGTTAGGGAAAGTATTTAGATAGCGATTGTCCTATCTACCAAGAATAGGGGCAATAGGGTGTTGGTGACCCCAATACCTATAGCTGATCTAGGAAAACTGCTTTTAAACCTATCTTTCTAAATCGATGAAACAAGACATGAGAACAACAATAGGGTTAAATTGTGGATCCTTGGATTTATGATGATTTCTTTTCTTTGAATTTCAATTATTTATTTTCTCATTCTTAGTGTAATCAAACTATTTTCAAAACCTCATATTTCATTACTTTCAGTACCATTGAACTTAGATTGATCAGATCATGTGGATTCAACCCAGTAACGACCCTAAAATTCTAACTCATGCCATGTGTTATTTTAGGTCGTACGTGGGCTCACTTGTCGTGATACGTGTGTCCAATTCTCAGTTGTCAACAACGAGGTATGTTATTTTTGTTCGGTGTTTGTATTATTTATTTACCCGAATGTAAATTCCAATGTCTCAAGCGTGTGAGGACGTTTGTGTGTGCGCGTTGGTGTTGAGAAACGAGTTCGGCCAAGAGAAACGTGGGTTATGGGTGTCGACGAACGGTTGTCGGGTAAGTGACTATCCGGGGGATAATTGCATCAAAACACTGACAAGATACAAATTTAATAATAATTAAACGTTGTGTAACGTGTATGAAATGTTGGTACATTTGTGAGCACACGACGATGCAAGTCGTGGTGCGATTTCAGGTGCGGGAACGCCTGGGAAGGTCTTTGATTGTGTGAGTCAAAGATAGGAACCAAAGACTAAGTCAAGGAAGTAACTCATTAGAGTCACTAGAGTGGTTGGCTGGTGTATATGAAGATCATTAAATCATCCTCGTGATACGTATGTGAGAGATTACGAGGAGCAAGTATATATATAGTTGTCAACTTTTATCTCTCCTCAAGATTTTTCCTCTCTCTCACTCGACGAGAAAACGTTCTCAAGGGCTGGGGTTTCTGAACTTTCGAGTGCGAATCGAAGGGCGAGGAGCAAGTATCTACCCGTATTAAGGTGAGATCTCGATTCACCTCTCAATTCTTGTCGTTTTAACGTTAGTTTTGTGGGTTTTCACAGGGAATTTTTGAACACCATGATAAGGCAGGATTTTCTGGGATTTTTTGTTGAATTCAGTTGAGGTTATGTTGATTAATGAGCTTGTGTAATTGTATTGTTGTGGTTGTTGATGAAAACTTGGTTTTTTGAGCATTTTTGGTAAATTTTGGGGATTTCTGTTGTGATGTTTGAATCGATGATTTTGGGCGTGTTGAACATGGTTTAAATGGTCGCTTGGCTTTGTATCGTGGTCCCTACGAGTTTGGGATAGACTCAACACGCGGCAAGACGAGTCGAGGTTTCAAAAAAACCTGGATTCATGTTCTAGTCTCGACGTGGGAAGTCACGCTTTAAGTGATGTCATGGAGAGTTGTTCTCCTCAACGCCACTCACGGCGTCTGGGGCGGTAGGCACCCCAGATCCCACGTTTTATGTGGCGTTGCCAGGTTCTTACCCCACGGCGGCACCTGTGGCGTGAAACCATTCATCAGACCTAATTTTTGGAAAGTTTTTGAAAACTTCGGGGATCTCTCGAGTGTCAAATGGGTCTGAAAATGACCCAATACCTGGATAATCAACCCAAATACTCAAATGAATAAAATTATGAAAAATTAGTTAAATCGAGGGAAATTAATGGAATTTTTTGAATAAATGACTACCAGGGGGTGTAGTTCATTGATGGGTGTTTAGGATTCGATATGACGGATTATCGGACGTGTGAGTGCGTATCAGTACCGATACAGGTAAGTAAACCAGTGAGGAATTATACAAGTATTTCATTGAGCTTTAGTTTGTTATTATTATTGCTCTATTTCTTATTTTAGAATTCCATTCTGATTGAGTTGTCTGAGGGCTAATGAGTCAACGTGATCATTGGAAGGACGGGTTATCTGAGGTAATATGCTAGAGCCACGAACTTGGGATGCACGGTACTGTTTATTGGTTCTATACGGGGTGAGAGTTCTTTGCTGGGCTACCGGAAAGTCTCTCATCTGCGTGAATTTAGGATGGTGTGAGTATATCACGTCCTAAACTCCGAGTCCTATAGGTTTTTTCCTCAACTCAACGACCAATTGGTCAGGACTACTTGCGCCTCTCTATTTGATTTCCTGGACATTCATCTTCGATTGATTCATATTTATTTACAATCTTTATATATTCTACGTTCCTTGTACCTTTCTTTCTATCTGCATGAATTAGACTGATTATTTATTTCGAAATGATGTATACATCCTGCTTGGAGTTATTTACCTGGGCTCATCATTCTTGTGTTTGACTGAGTGCATATACGCAATCGATCAAGGGAAAGGCTCCTTAGTTAGGTGATTTGCTTCGAAAATACTAGAACGATTCTCCTTGTAGCATCGATGTAGGTTTTGGTACATTTTGTATTATGTATATACTTGTTTTTGTTCACATTGGGATATGGGTTTATGAGAGATCTTAGGACATGTACACATTGATATTACTCTCTTCTGATTTGATATGTTGATGTTGGTATAATAAATATACAGGGTTTCCACACTCTAAGTTGTCATGACTAGTGTCTTAGGGATTATTCTGTTAGCTTGAGTTTAAACTGCTTATGCTATACTTTGATAACTCACTAATATAAATAACTCTCATTTAAATTGCTTATAATAATGGTAAATGGTAAGGAAGGCTGACTAGGCTTGCGTTGATTTCGCAAGATTGGTTTGGGAGTCTACATAAGTTTAGACCGGGCGGGGCCTAGTTTAGAGTTATAGAATTGGGGCCGTCACAGACCCTGTGCTTAAACACTACTACATTCTTGTGGGATTGGTAACCTAAATACGGGTTATATTTGACACAGGCGACACGTGATCAATACGTATATAAGGTTGCGGATCGAACCAGATTAGATTTGTGGACTGTACATGTAAAATCCCGAGTCGATCTGATCCACGTGGATTAACATTTTTGCAATTCAATTTGGTCAAACTACTTATAAATTCGATCCGACTCGAAATAATTGGACCGAATTGAATTGGATCCGTAGATTACTGGGTTTGTTTACACCTTTATGTATGGCCATTTGGTGTGTGTGTGTTTAGCGAGCCCCCCCCCAGGAAAATACTATAATAACACCCTAAAGTAACACCAAATACGTGGCGTGCATGTCTGCATTCCTATAATTCATTTGTACGGGCCTCGAGATAAACACCCCGCATGTTATGCACTGGGGACTATGTGCACACAACCATTTTTATGGGAGCCCACACAGCACATCACCTTGATGTGACTTTGGGTCGACTTTAGATCATCTCCAATGTGACCATGGATTGGAGTAAATATGGATCCACCTAAGACAAGCCACATCCAACCCAAAAGTGCTCTCCAATGGGACCATGGTTATGAATGTCTATCCTATATGGCAGGGAATCAAAGTAGAGGGTGTCTACCACAATATCTACTTCTAGACATTGTGATAAACATTCTCTCCACTATCACATCATTATTATTTGCTATAGAAAGTAAAAGAAAAAGTCTCAATCCATCGTGTAAATCTATTGCCCATCAGAGATCATTTTGAGATTTGAATGTCTATCTAATGCCCCATAGGATAGACATCCTCCCCACATCCATGACAAGGCACAAATCCATAGTCTAAATCCATATTACCATTAGTAGATTGGATCATGGTATTGTTGTGATTAGTTTGCATTGTTAACTAAAGTTCAGGTCGTCCAATGTTGTGAACTTTAGAGTATCTCCAATGGTACCATAAATTGGGGAGAAAAATAAATGCACTAGGACACAATTCACATTCAACTCAAAAAAAGCTCTCCAATATGACCATGAATTGTGGACGTCTAGCTGATGCGACAGAGAATCAAAGTAGAGGTTGTATACCCCAATGTCTACTTCTAGATATTGTAGTAGACATTCTCTCCGCTGTCACATAATCATTGTTATAAAAATTAAATAAAAAAACAAAACAAAGGTTTGTTCCATATAAAATAAAGGCTTAATTGGTTAAAATATCCTAACCTTTCACTTTTTTTTGTTATTATATCCTAACCTTTTGAGATTTATTATCATATCATAACCTTTCTTAATTGTTTAATTTATATCCCAAGTCAATTTTTAACTTAAAATTTGATGAATTGACACCTTAATATTAATTTAAAAAGTCACTTAATCACTCATAGTCATCAAAATAATTATTAATTTTATAATTTAAACTCATTTTTCTAAGTGTTCACATCATCAAATTTGAAGTTCAAAAGTGGTTTAGAATACAAATTTAACAATCTACAAAAATTAAGATATAATAACAAAAATTGTAAAAAGTTACGATATTTTAACCAATTTGACCTAAAATAAATAAACAAAAAGTAAAAAAAAAAAGTCTCAATCTATAGTCTAAATTAATTGTTCATTGTAGTTCATTGTGTGATTTGAATGTCTAATGCCACGTTGGATGGATAGACGTCCTCCGTACATCCATGAAAAAACATCAATCCATGGTCTACAGCCACATTACACCATTGGAGATACTCTTAGTTCATCTACTTCAAAAATTGGTATATTATCAATTGATAAAAAGTAATGACCTCGTTATACTAGTGACAACGTAAACATAATCTACGCATAACGCCTCCTACACTAATAAAATTTACTACAATTCCGACCATCGTTTACACTCTACAACACAACCAACATTTACATAGACATTCCATTTTGACGAGCTGAATTTGACAATCTTCAATACCCAAAGAATCTAAACACAACATTCTCTAATTTATGCACTCACTGATATACACTGCAGCAGTTCTCGCGTCGTCCCTCAGAAGACACAACTGTAGTTGATAGGCGAGGAATTGCCCACGACCGGCAAGTTTTGCGCTTCTGCCCGTCGATGACAGGAAGAACTTGACCTCAGATTGAAGAATTGGCTCAGTGCTGCTGCCCAAACAGTGAAGCTAAGGTTGTGTTGGAATGGAACACAAGTGCAATCTACATACAAAATAATATTACATGGCACAACAGTCCTTCCTTTTCGACCAACACTCCTCCAGCATATCAAGGCCCTGCAACTCCTCTTTTAAGAAAGCTCCCTCAAAAGAATTAAAAGAAATGGCTCATACAGCTACTAATGGCGGGGAGCTGGGGCATACTCATCGATACGTGGGGCAGTGTGTTCCGATGGAATCAATCACAGTAACCTGACGAAGCTTTTAGTTATTGTAGATGCAACCACAGTGAAGCTGGTTACATAGGTTCATATGGAGCACTTCATTGACAATACTCTTTGTACTTGCTTGTAGGCAAGTCTCCAAGGCAACCTTCAATCGAATCCCCAGATGAACAATTGCATCGATAACCTGTCACCTAAACATGCATTAGCAACAATCCATTCTTATTCAAGAAAAGAATCAAGAGACATTCCATGAAGAAAAAGATCATCAAATTAACCCATTAGGATAATGAAGCTAATAGTGTAATCAGAATCACAACAAAAATAATATTCCTCTCCCCTTCAATAAACCTTATCCTTAAATCTTCTTTCATTGTTTATAATTTCCCTTTTCCCATTGTTCTCCAGCAATCACAAAACAACAGTACCAAATCACCACCAAGTGATCACCAGCTCAGTAAATTCCAACAGTTCTAGTAAAGCACAAATTCTTGTGGACTTGTTTTTACACAGAAATTCAGAGTTTGACAGGAAAAGCCCTTTTCTATGCTAGGCTCAAAATAGAAAACTTATATGGTATTTTTACAAACAATGATAATAGAGTAATAGGACATGATGGCTATACTATTCAATCTTATTCAAATCCAACAAGAAATAAGATACAGGGAACAAATCCTCAAAACAGTTCCAATTAGAGGACATAAATACCTGCATTCTTCAGCAGAGTCATCAGCATGTCCCACACTCAGGCAAGTGTTAAAAAAAAAAATCATTACTGTGAAAATATATTACAAGTGCAATTTGGTACAACTCAGCACACAATCCAAGGGATGGGAGAAAAAATTGACCTCGCTGAGTGAGCACAAGTTAAGAGTTTGTTTCTACCTTGTACAAGTCAAATATGTTAACACGCAGTCCGCCCGCCTTCTAGCTAACACGGCGAGGGTTGAAGTTGTTTCAGCCGTTGAACGACTTGCTTCATTGTAGGTCTGATAGAAAGGGAATCAACTGTACACATAACAGCCAAGTGCAGCGTCTCGACCAAACTATCGTGAGGGCCAGCATCCCACAAGCCTGTAGTGAAGAACTCCTTCGCCCGACCTTGTCGCAGAAGCATGCAAGCCCAGGCAACAATATTGAAACCATTTCCATAGGAAGAGAAGGATGGATCTAAAACTTTCTTATCTGATATCAACTCTAGTAGCACTACACCATAACTGTACACATCTGCCTTATCAGACACACGGCAAGTCATTGCATATTCCGGAGCTACATACCCAAATGTTCCAGCAACTCCGGTGGTTGCATGAGTTTCAGATGTTCCCAGAAGCCTAGCCAATCCAAAGTCAGACAAATATGCATTGTGGTCATTGTCCAACAAAATGTTACTTGGCTTGACATCGCGATGGAGTATTCGTGGTACACACTGATCATGCAGATAAGCAAGTGCACGTGCAATATCTACAGCAATTTTATGAAGTATCTTCCAATCCACTGCTCTCTCAGACCTCTCCTGAATAAATTTTTCCAGATTACCACCAGGAAGATAATTATAAATAAGGAACATCTCTGTCTCGCTGGCATGGTAACCAATTAAAGTCACAAGATTCTGGTGGCGCACCCTTCCAAGGGTCTTAATCTCCGCATGGAATTGTTGAATCCCTTGAAAACGGCCAACAGAGAGCCGCTTTATTGCGAGTAGAACACCTTGAGAGACCTCAGCCTTGTATGTGGCTCCAAAACCTCCATTTCCAATGCAATTGCCAGCATTAAAACATCCCGTCGCCCTCACAACATTCTCAAATGTCAATTGAACTCCAATTTCAGTAAAAATCTTTACTTCTCTTCTTCTTTCGGAGCCCCCAACCCGGGATCTTGGGGTGCATTTTCTAGTATATAGAAAGAGAACGACAAGAGCCAGAAGAACTGAAACGATGGCTGATGCAGATGTTATTGATGCAATCTCAATAGAATTAAACCTCTTACTCCCATTTCTTTTACTCACGCTTCCCGCCGGAGAGTCTGCAGAATTTTGTGAAACACTGCCCCCTGGAACATCTGATGGTGGGACTGATGATAGTGCAGATAAATGGCAAGGCTGAAGGAAAGGATTTCCAAGAACACTGCTGCACTTCAACATACTATCATTAAAAGGAAGAGCTCCGGACAAGTTATTGAAGGAGACGTTGAACTCAGAAAGCGATCTCACAGCAGCCAGGCCAGTAGGTATGTTCCCAGAGAGTTTATTGTTGTTAAGCAAAAGAACCGACAGATTCCTTAAGTTCACCAAATCTTCAGGAATCTCACCAGAGAGAGAGTTCGAAGATAGTTTCAATACCTCCAGAGACTGCAACTGTCCTAAGTTGGATGGGACATCACCAGTCAGCTTGTTACCGGCCAATGAAAGGTACTTAAGACTTTTCGACTGGCATAAACCTAATGGAATTTGGCCTTGCAATTTATTCCAGCTCAAATCAAGACTAACAAGCGAAGTCAAATTCCCAAGACTTTCAGGCACTGATCCATTAATCAAGTTCATAGAAATGTTTAGCAGCTTAAGAGATCTGCACCCTGAACCAATATCCAAAGGAATTGAGCCAAATAACTGATTTCTGCTAACATCAGTGATCATTCCGCTCACTCCATCACATTTTTCAAATAAGTTTCCAGGGAATGGTCCAGTGAGCTTATTTCCACCAGCAAGAAAAGCATACACTGTCTGCGCCCCTAATCTTTTGGGCGAGATTGGCAGAGGAGGAAGAGAACCAGTAAAGTTGTTGCCACCAAAATTATGAAAAATTCCAAAAGTTCCACTTGCTCCCAATGATGGCAGCTGGGTTGCAGTCTGAGTTCTAAATACGAAATAGGATGAATAGGCAAACATTGTGTCATATGACTGCCCAAGATAGGCATTCACGGAAGGTATCTGTGGACAAATACCATAGTTAAAGATCGGGATGGAGCCTGACAAGAGATTCCTACTCACATCAAGCACGGCCATACAGGAAACCGGAAGCTTTGCATCAAGCTCCCCCGCCAACCTATTTCCACTCAAGTCAAGAAAATACAGATTCTTACACTGAACAAATACTTCTGGTACCTCCCCAGTGAAAATATTCTGGCCCAAGTTAACTATCTCCAAGCTTTCACATGTACCCCAATCTGTTGGAATCTCGCCTTCAAGAGTTGCCCTTGGTGCCCAAATCACCTTCAGTTTTGGAAGTGTGGTTATCTCCACTGGAATGCCACCTTGGAAATAATTAAAATCATCATTAGTTGCATTCGATAACTGAGAGTAAGATTCATCGCCCACGTCCACAATAGGTTTCAGAGGATCATATAAGCTCGAAAGCACAAGCACTGACAACTCCGCACATTTACCAAGTTCGGCAGGTAGAGGGCCACTTAAGCTATTCCTCGACACATCCAGCAGTCTAAGATTCAGAAGTTTACCAAGTTCAGCTGGAATGGAGTTTTCCAACATATTCGAATACAGCTGCAGCGACTGAAGTTGGCTGCAATTCCCCAAACTACGCGGGATGTCCCCAACCAGATCATTCCCAGAGAGGTCAAGGTGTTCAAGGCTCCGGCAGCTACTTCCGAGTTCCCCCGGAACAGAACCGCTAATATGATTAAGAGACAAGTACAATCCCCTCAACTTGGAAAAATTTCCAATAAAACCAGGTATAGACCCATTCAGTTGGTTCCCAGCGAGATTCAGTACTTCCAAACCAACGCAATTCGAAAGCGATACCGGAATCTCTCCGAAAACCCTGTTAAACCCTAGGTTCAGCACCCTCAAACCCCTCAATTCACCAATCCCAAGAGGCAAACTTCCAGTGATCAAATTCCCCTCTAAGTCAATCACTTCTAAACTCTCCAACCCCAAAATCTCAACAGGAATCTCACCGGTGAACTCATTAAAGGGCATCGACAAAACCCTCAACCCACTCAATTTCCCAATCAAAGGCGAAAACTTTCCCCCCAATTTCCCAAACCTCCCCCCACAACCCCTCCTAATCCCAACCCCATACAAAGGGAACCCATCAAATTTCGAACAAGAAACAGCACCAGCAAAATTACCTCCATCGCCGCGCCTTCCGCCGGTCACATTGAGCGCGACGACTCTGTAATTCCGATCGCAGAGGACACCAAACCAGGAACAGTGATGCCCGGCACCATCAGAACTCCACCCGGAGAGAATCCCACCAGGATCCGAGACCGAGCTCTTCAACTGCACCAAAACCGATCTCTCCGAATCCACCGCTCGAGCTCCCACATTTGAGAACACAAGGAGTAGTAGATCCAAGAAGAGCAGAGTACAGAGTAGGGTTTTATCGAATGGGAGCCATTTCATCGCAGACAACCAGCGCATCTCTCGAGAGGGGTCGGATCGAGAGAAGCCCTAGCAAAAATTTTAGCCAAAAGAGGAGATGAGAGAGAGAATTTGGAGTTCGGAGAGAAGAACAGAGCACAAACCCTAACCCTAATTGGAAGGCAGAGTAGGAGACGAGTCGAGTCTGAGTAGTACTTTTGGAAAAACGCGTTTTTCTTCGTCCTTGTGTGTGCTGTGTTGGTGTGTGTGTGTGCGCTCTCACTCTCTCTCTCTCTGGAAAGTGATTGGTGACGTCCTTCTCGTACGTACATTTCTACACAATGGTTCTGATCTTTCTGGATAACATGAAGATTTACAAATGCGGGTCTCGATACAAAACAAAAAAAGGATACTGTAAACAATTTAGAGAGTGTATGCACGAAGTGTGTGTTACTCGGACTTTTTCTTTTTTCTCTTCAGTGGTGGGGCCTGCAGGAATGACACTCGGGTAACGTTACCGGTCAATTAATGCATCAGCCGTCAACAAACAACTATCCAGTCAACGTACACGTGGTGGTTTGTGATTCGGACACGTAAGCTGTATCTCTCTTGTTTTGCTTTTCTAAGGTATTTTCGTTGCGGAAAATTCTTGATAGAGTGTCGTGGATAGTGACGTGTTGCAACTTGCAAGTCATATACATAGGTCATGTATATTTAGAGCATCTCTAACTGTAAGTACAGATTGTAGCTATGAATTTTTGTCACATCATCAATATTAATAGGAAGTGCTCGTTACTTTGTAAGAATACATATCTAATACTAAAAAAGCTTTTTTAATTGGGCAGTGTTAATTGCACATGACAACTTCTTTTTAAAACTTAATAATTACCCAATCGATTATATATTTTAAGCAAGTATTAAACAATTATATATTCAAAGTTATTAATCGATTATAAAAATATTATATTTATAAAATACGGTTATTATATATATATATATATATATATATATACTAGTTTCATAACGTGCTCCGCACGATTAAGCCCGCTCGCTTCGCTCGCGGGAATTTAGTTAAAGAAAGAAATAATTTTAATCACATGGGTGTCGAATTGGGTAGTCCTTATTTCTAATTGAGCTAGCTATATATAACAACTACCCAATTATCTCATAAGAGAAGTTGCATACCTAATACGTGTCCTTGAAGAATAATAGTAACCCATAAGTCAGCAAAAGCCATGTGATGTACTTGCTTCCCCAACACTTTCTATATGTAATTATTTTGTAAGTCTAAAGCTTCAAGTATGAGTTCAAGTATTCTGTATCTAAGTTCCCTAACTTCTTTTGCGGTATTTGATCACTACATCCATAACAAAATAAATGAAATATATAATAACAGGCAAACTAATGAATAGGATTAGTAGTTAATATAAATTTTAATAAAAAAATATAAACAATGTTGGAGATTGAAGAAATATTCTCTTGTTTTGTGTATAATGGTGAGACATGCATAACCGACACGCATAACAACAGCAAACACATCATAACAATTGGATTGGTGAGTTTTTGTTGCATAAATTTATGAACCAAGCTTAGCGGCCATTACATAGTTGGAATCATTTAATTAAGCTTTTCATTTAACATGGACCGCCAGTTTGCACTTTTCCAAAAGTAGCATGAACATTAAGTAACCATATTTTTCCGTTATGGGAAATTTTGATGTGGTATGATTGATATCCTAATTCCAATGCATTGTGTCGCACATTCTTCATACTTTTAATTGTGCAAGTAAGAGGTGATCAAAGGCTTTGTACTCATGTAATTCACTGATAGCATGCCGATAAACATTTGTACTTCTGTACTAAAGTTGTTTGGTTCAAACAATCATTTGACAAAAAAAGTTCAAGGTCCATGTTTGCTTCTGCTAACATTTTAAAAATTGATTAATAAATTAACCTTGCTCCAATAAACCAAATTCAACAATCAGATTTTACCTTCAAACTATAAAAAATCTAAACTATGTAAATTTAATACGCAATTGAATATGAAATTGAAATTAAAATAATATATATGAGTTTTAACAAACTATCTAACAAACTATCAAATGCCTATTGCTAAAAATTAGAATGATTTAATTAAAGAAATTAAAAATAAAAAGTCTATTTTATCTTCTTTTTGAAATATTGGATTATGTAGAACATTCATGATGTTGTTGACTAAACTTCCTCATCGTCATCACTGCAAGAGAAATATATAATATTAGTTTCTTTATATTTATTATAACTTACTAATTAATAATATGGTAGTCCAAATAACTTACTCAATAAAGCATTTTGTTCTTTGACGCTTTTTCATTTCTAAATCATTATCAATGCATTGTCTCTTTATGTTGACTTTCTTGCTACTTGTCGACTATGCATTCTTTTTAGTTGAAATGTCATTTGAGAAGTTCCTCTGTCATTTTCAAGAATAAAAGAACATGTAACATGAAATAAAATTCTAAATGTAATCTTCTAAGTTACTGTAAAATAAAATAAATACCTCATTATGATGAAATTTTTCTTCATTTTCTTCATCACATATAGTGGAAACGGTGAAATTCTCATTTCCATGGATTAAATTGTAATCAGTAAGTTTTAGTTTAAAAGTAAAACTTATTCCTACAATCTGAGAAAGTTCTATTGGAATCACATTCTTTTCGTATGTCTGGCAATATAAGCAAAAAATAAATTAGTATAAAATGTGATTAAAAAATGAATTAAAATATAAATTATATAAAACATTGCTTGTGTATTGAATTAATTTTATATTTTGAATTAAGAAAAGATATACCGAAGATAGTCCATCTAAGATTCTTTGACCATCGTCATCACCTATAATGGTTTTCACTATGCTGTCAAATAGAGTTAAAGTTGTGGATCTCGAATTGTCTTCGGCGCGCACATGCACTTTGAACCTAAGAACGTATGCAATGATCATCAATTAGAGTTTTGTCAAGATATATTTACACAATACACGAACTAAAAATTTTAGCAAATTGAAAACTAATAATATTTAGTTTTTATGTAAGGTAGATAAGTGTCAAAGACAAACTTTAAGGAGATATACATAATTTGTAAAATTAACATGCATTTATGTATAATATACTTTTAGCGTACCTCCGATGTGGCGTTGTAACAAATCCTTTGCACTTACTACAATAATATTTTGATCCATCTTTTTCTAACTTGACATAATGTGAATGACAAGTTTGATAATGCCAAGAACCACTTGAATTGATCGATGTGATTTTCACTTTACAAATTACGTAGTATTCCTGCATGAAAAATCATCATTTAGTTTAATAACGTGAACCAAGTCATATACTAATATTTTGAATCTAATTAATAATGTCTTACTTTAGCCGTTGATCTTTGGCGTTTAACCTCCTTTACTGTCATAGTTTCTGCCTTGACATCAAAAATCTCATTTTCTTTCCGAATCAATTGAACTTCCTTAGTCCGTGGTTCTCTGCAATAGAAAAAGATAAGGATAAGAATTTGTAATGTAAGGTAATTTAAGTATCAATAAACAACACATATGGTTAGAAGAAGTTATATACCCTTTAACGAATGATGCAATTTCTTTGATATCTGGACTTGTGTAAATCTTTATAGCATTTGTAGAGGAAAGTGATAGTTCACCTATTGACAAAAGTTTTAATATTTGCATGTATCAAAAGATTATAAATAAATTGATCATTAAAGTTTAAATGTATGTAGAAATTAAGCGACGTTGTTTGTGTATATTATAAATATATAAATTTATAACAATTACCTCTACAAGTCTTGACGTTATTTGAGGTAATGACAATCACCAATGAGTCTAATGATTTGCAATTTATAAACTTACTACTTGTTTCGATTGCATTTTGGCCCCAAAATGTTGCGTTCAATTCTTTGTTTCTGTAGACGAAACGTAGGATTAAGTTATATAACACAATGGATAATTTTTTTCTAAAAAATGATTATGACAAAAAATATATACCGACTGATTTGAATACGCAAAACAATTTTTGACTTTTCTTTGTTTTGCTTGAACTTCTTGATCTACAAGCGCGCCTATTCCAACAAGACGTCCAAGTACATCTATAGAGAACAAAATTATTAGTAATACTGAAAGTTATATATATGAATAAATGTAATTCATGTATTTTAGCTTGCCTGATGATTGTACGAAATTGTCTTTCCGTTTTGTCAATTCTTCGAATGAAGCTATTTCAAATTTGTGGTTTGAAATTTGTACGTTATTGTTGTTTTCTTGTACAGATGTATCATCTGTAAAGCGTATCTTGTACTCATGGCTTACAACCTTGTGCATATATATTCTTTCCACTTTGAAGTTTGAAATGTTGTAGACCTTGCTTTCTGTGAGGTGCTCAAAATCATCAACTAAATAGATGGGTATAGTTGCATGTATATGGTCCTCCTACCAAAAGTTTGTTATATGTTGTTAGTGTAAGTAATATTTTAGAAGAAATAATTACATTTAAAAGAACTGAAATAGAAACTCACATTCTCATCGAACAAAATGATATCCATTGACATGAGTGCAACTGTTTTGAGATGCCTCGAATACCACTTCTTTGTTATTTTCGCTCTCACCTCAAGTGTATCTTCTGTTGTGCAGATATCTCTTATTGGAGTCAATGATGTTGACATTGTCAAGAATCTTCAATAATAAGTAAAAGGAAGTATCATAAAAGCGAAAGGAAAAAAATGTTAGATAGAATTAATAAGATTTTATTGGTAATACAATGTTCAAATTGCAAAGATGTAAACTATTTGAAATCATTACATACATCTATTTGTTTATGTATCAATAATTTCCAAACATAGTACAATATGAAATCAATTCTATTAATATGAAATAATAACAAGAACACCAAAATCAATCGAAAATAGATGGATACGGCTTCCTTTTCAAATCATTATCAGACACATCTTGTACACATCTTGTACATAATATATATAGTAAAGAATGCATGTAATTTTTTTTCCATAATAAAAAACCATCAGACTTGACTTCAACATGAGGAACCTATAAATTCCAACGATAAGGCCTATGTGGGTGGATATATTCCTTCTTCAATGTCTCTGTTGCTGTACCAGTTGATAGAGAGTGTTTTCAGGTTTCATTGCCAAGAAGACATAGAAAGAGAATCGTTGAAGCTTACTCAGGATCCCATAAAATTCTCTCGAAGTAGTGATATCCTTATCAAACGCATCCCAAAAGGCTAAAACGGTTTCAAATACTAAAATAAAATGGGCTGAAAGTTAATGCCTAGTTTCTATAAAAGTTAATCTTATCTCATTGAAGGAGGAAAAAAAAAGTTTTTGAAAAAAAAATTGGTTTAATATCTTCAACAGATAGTTTATTTGTAAGTTTAGGTAATATCTTTTCCTTCAACGTGATTAAACAACAACTGAGAAATCAAATCATAAATATACCAAAACCAAATAAAAGAGGATTTATGATAACAAAACATGTAAAACCCAATCACATAATTGAAAACCCTTTAGAAATTGAAGAATAGAATTGATTCAAACCTAAGTGAAAAGTAAAAACTTACTTGCAATGGAGATCGAGCAATTTGGATGAGATATAACGGTAAGACAACGTGATTATGATTGAGAATAGAGAGAGCTTTGAGAGATACAGAGTAGCGACTTACATATGCCATATTTATACACTGCAGTTAGAGTTCTCCGAGTTGTTGTTGAAGAAGCAAAAAGAGGAGATAAAATTGATGGAGTTGTTGTCGAGAAGATCAATAATCTTGTTAGAATTGTTGTCGAAGTCGGAGAATGCACATGGAGTTGTTGTCGAAGTCGGAGATTGCAAAGGTTGAGGAACTTAATAAGAGGGTTATTGGAGTAGTCGTCCAATTCTGAGAATTCAGAGTCGTGTGAGAGAAGTTTCGGATGAAGAGTGTGGAGTTGTTGTCGATTCCAGATATTTGGGCAAAAATGATGGCAATGCAAAAAGAAATTGTGCAAAATTAGAAAGGATCATTCATTGTTCTTGTGTCGTAAGAACTGCTCTATGGCTGAAGTGCAACACATCCACTGCAAAAATGATGGCAATGCAAAAAGAAATTGTGCAAAATTAGAAAGGATCATTCATTGTTCTTGTGTCGTAAGAACTGCTCTATGGCTGAAGTGCAACACATCCACTGCAACAGATCTGGTTTGATCGACTCATGAAGTGGCTTGGCATGCTCCGAAAATTGGGATCTTGAATTAATTGAACACTGATGCATCTGTGAAAGAGGGTTGCGACACTTAATTTGGCGTTGGTGGTGTGGTTCGTGATAATCAGGGAGTGGTGTTAGGAGATTTTTCAAAGAGAGTGAAACGTAGGGTTTCGATAGAGGTGGGTGAAGCAATGGCAGTGCAAGGAGTCTTGTTTGCTTTGGATAACCAGTTGAATATTAGTGTTTTTGAGACTGACTGTCAAGTGTGATTGTTGATGCGTTGAATAGACTTCATGTGTCTGGGTTATTTGGTCCTCTGATCAATGAGATATTGAATCTCAATGAACATCTAAGGGATTCTTTGTATTCCTTTGTTCCTCGAGTTGGTAATGGTTTTGCTTATCGACTTGATCAATTGGCAATGGACGTAAATATCAATTGTAACTGGACGGATGCCATCTCTGTGATAATCTCTTCACTTGTTACAAAAGATCTCTATTGATGTGTAAAATAGTTCTACTATCCATATGTATGGTTGTATTTAGGTGTGTTTAGTTGTGATTATCTTGTTGTTTGGGCGTATTAAGTAGAGATCATCATGTGTGCGAGCCATGTTTGCAATCCAATTTAAACAAATCTTATGGCATACTTGATAATATCCATCACTTGCAATCAAAACCCTATAAGGGATTTTGTATTCATACAACTTACCAAGTGAGAGGGATTTTTAAGAACTGGTTTTCCATAAAAAAAAAAAAAAGAAAAAAAAAACCTCTGATTATATATATGTGGTTAATCAAATAATTACGAACCTACCTACATTGACACGGTTTAATAGACCATACATCAAGATTTTGTACACTTTTGTCTAGACCCCTTGAAGTGTTCTTTTATTTTTTTTGTCAAATAAGTGTGTTCTCTTATTAATTTATAATCACATATATTAAACCAGATGCAAAAACCAATACCAAACCTACATTATATCTCCGATAACAATTTTTTTTTCTTTTTTTGAGATACTTCGATAAGAACTTAAAACCATTATGGATGGATTGCTGGTATTTCTCAAAATACTTCCAATATTCAATCTTCGCCAATTATTTCCTTCTTCAGCTCATCGATCTTAGCGAGTAATTCGCCCATATTATCCAAGACCCACGAGTTATAGCACCTTAGGAACCTGTTTGCGACGTATAATTAAGAAATGGAGACTTGTGAATAAGGTGGAATACTGGAACATGAATTTTAAGCCACTACTTAATTTGTAGAAAGAGATACAAATGTAAAACATACCAGGGGAATGGCATCAATAGCGCCAATAACAGCTGATGCAATCCAGAGAGCGAATAGAGAAGTACTACCATAAATGGCAACTGTGGAAGTATCAACTGAGTACTTCAAAACGAATTGAAGTACTGAATTAATTTAATTAAAAAAAATTAATGTACATTCCAGTCCCCATGCTCCATATGACTTAAAATTTCGTCTCAATGCATTTTCCACCTGCAAAACAATTCAGTTAAACAATGATTCGGATAACGTAATCAACAAACTCATAAATACTTAAACATTTCACATGTATAAGTGCTAGTAGGCACACAGACATGCATGTCATAGCAAGAGATAGTTAAGGCAATATAAATTTGTAGTTGTATACTACTGATTTTGATATTAAACATCATAAAACCTGACTGAATAGGTAACAAGAATCAAAATAAAAAACATACCTAGCTATGAGCTTTGAGCACTGAGAGTTCTCCACCATTGCTATATATCAGGCGACAGCGTCGCCACATGCTATTAAAGTGCTCTGATGCAGTGGTGATGGTGGTTGTCTCCAAACCAGCAGTAGCATTGACGGCTGAACTCAAGACTCAAGACTGTTTGGTGAGCTGAAGTGCTTAGTTCAATAGGCGTTATCGATTGTGCTCGGTTGAACTAAGAAAATTGATTCATGCCAAAGTTAGCATGAACTATTTATAAGAGAACGTTCAAGGCAATCACTAAGTACACACAACCAATGAACATTCAACATTCCACCCAAAATAAGAGCATAGACTACAAACTTTCAAAACCTACATAAGTAGTAGCATTGACGGCTGAACTCAAGACTCAAGACTGTTTGGTGAGCTGAAGTGCTTAGTTCAATAGGCGTTATCGATTGTGCTCGGTTGAACTAAGAAAATTGATTCATGCCAAAGTTAGCATGAACTATTTATAAGAGAACATTCAAGGCAATCACCAAGTACACACAACCAATGAACATTCAACATTCGACCCAAAATAAGAGCATAGACTGCAAACTTTCAAAACCTACGTAAAAGCAAGCTTTCATTTAGCAAAAACAAGTGACAAAGATCTTTACAGGAAAAAGAGAATGAAATAGAGTAATTAAGAAGAAACTTTCCGAGGCGTGTAAGACTACATTTGATTATTCTATCAACTGTGCACGTATGAAACATTGGTGAGACAAGTACAGCAAACAAGATATCAACAAAGAATCACAGACAAGTGTACTAAAAATGCAGAACAGGCAATGTGGTATCAACAGCAGAAAACAATGAATGTGCCTTAGTTCAACCGAGAACACTGATACTACCATAAATGGCAACTGTGGAAGTATCAACTGAGTGTAACTGCAAGAAGTCAGCATTAATTTGTTAAACTGCATTCGGTGCAAATAAACTATGGCATGAATTGTTCAGTAAAAACTGAAGCAAACCTTTCACCACTCCATTGAGGATGTCCTAAGCTCCTAAAATATCACAGCCTTAAATATCAGCTAATGTTTGACAATAACAGCCCAATGAAGAACACACACCCACCTTTTATCAGACCATAAAGAAAAAATCAGAAACAACAGACCCTTATAGGGAAATTCACTGTTTTTTCAAAATAAATAAATAAAATTGCTATGCAAAATAAAAACCACTAAGCAATCAATCCAATATGCATGGATTCCAACTCAATCTAGTAAATGAACAGTGTGAGTAACATAAAAAAGGGTTGCTTTGATCATCAAAATAGATCAGAACTCTTGGGGTATTTTGCAGCGCAATGGCCCTATATATAGAGTAGTATAAATTAGTGCTCAGCTTCTACTTGCATGTATTGGTGTAATATCTTTAATTTTTGGACTTCTTTTGGACCAGTGGATCTAAGTATTGTGATGAGTGAGAGAAGAAAAAACTAAGGTTTTTCTCATGTACCCTCTCCCTGTCAATTATCAGCTAAGCTCATGCTGCCAATTTTGGTGGTACTGTGGTCCCTTTATTCTCTGAGTCTATCAATAACATTACAGTGGCTTGTACAGAGTCCTTAGTGCAGAGAAAGCTGTGTGGAGGGCACCAAAACAAGAACATGAGAGGTGGGGGTCTATTTATATCAGTGTATATGTATGTTTACATGCACTTTATTACTTATGAGATACTTTATTACATTGAGGTTGTAAGTTTGGGACCCTATCACAATTTCAAGCTATATCTGGTATGATGTACTTCCTTATAAAGACTTGGCTACAAATACTGTCTAGTTGTGGTTTTTGAAGCAAATTTAGGAAGGGAAGACTCAGACACTGTACAAAGTACAAGTTTAGGTGAAGGAGGAGGAGATATGTTTAGTCTATTTATTTAGCATTCGTCGTTTAACTGTAGCTTACTACAATTCCTTGGAAAATGAATGTGATTAGAGAGTTATCACCAGAAATGATAAATAATAAAACACCTCTTCCAAAATACATCTTTTCAAGGAAATTTTTGATAAACATGGTAAATCCCACAAAATAGACATGAAAAGGTACTAAAATGATAAGTAGAAGAAGATTAACACTAACTTCAAAGGAAAAAAGTAAAAAGAAATGAATAAGTCTCCAACCAATTATCAGAACCAGAATCATTGTGACAAATGTTAAATAGAAAAACTAAAATCAAAACTGAACAAATTAATGTGTCTTCAAATACACCTTCTAAATTAATAAATCTCCAACCAATTGTATAGTACATGAAGGATTGGTATTTCTTTACCTCCACTAACTCAACCAAATATATAACCTTTGATATTGAAGCCATCAGCCATTAAACAACATTTTAAAATAAAGTTTTCCATCAACCCTTAAAAATAGCCATATCAATGTAGTCACACCAAATAATACATCTACTAAATCAGATATCTACAAACACAAATCCCAAATGATTTTGTATGCAAGTGCATATCAACATTAATGATCTAATATATATATATATATATATATATATATATATATATATATATATATATAGAGAGAGAGAGAGAGAGAGAGAGAGAGAGAGAGAGAGAGAACAAAATATGTTTAGAGTACATTGGGTAACTGATTCAATGTGTGAGTTAGTGAGTCAAGTCCATATATACATATTTTGGATAGCTGAAACACAATGGGTAGAATCTAAGCTAAAATCAGTAGTTGCTCAGTGTGAAGCTACTTCAACATGAGAACTGCTCACATTCATGTCACTGATCATTCCACAACTGCACTACCTACATACATAGAAAAAATTTTCTACCTTTTTATTTTGTCTTTATACTTGTTTGATTTCCCTAATACATTGAATGATATTGTTTGGGGGGGTGACAACGACTTGAAATCTGTGTCATTGTAGCATTTCCCTTTTGTTTTGGTTAGATTTCAGCAGTATTAATATTCCTATGATTATTACATATATATTATCACTTCATGATACACTAATAAGTATTTTTATTAGATGATCAACAGAGAGTATTTCTTATGAAACAGAAAGCACAATCAAATTCATTACTTGTGAACTGCTACAGCCAAAATAATGTCTTCGGTTGATTGAGGCATTTAAGTATTTTTATTAGATGATCAACAGAGAGTATTTCTTATGAAACAAAAAGCACAATCAAATTCATTACTTGTGAACTACTACAGCCAAAATAATGTCTTCGGTTGATTGAGGCATTTAATCAAACAATTGATACTCATTCTAAATAGTGCTAGTAATGTAGCATTTCCCTTTTGTTTTGGTTAGATTTCAGCAGTATTAATATTCCTATGATTATTACATATATATTATCACTTCATGATACACTAATAAGTATTTTTATTAGATGATCAACATAGAGTATTTGTTATGAAACAGAAAGCACAATCAAATTCATTACTTGTGAACTGCTACAGCCAAAATAATGTCTTCGGTTAATTGAGACATTTAAGTATTTTTATTAGATGATCAATAGAGAGTATTTCCTATGAAACAGAAAGCACAATCAAATTCATTACTTGTGAACTGCTACAGGCAAAATAATGTCTTCGGTTGATTGAGGCATTTAATCAAACAATTGATACTCACTCTAAATAGTGCTAGTAACTGTTATGGCCTGAAGTGCAAGAATTTTTTGAAATCTAATAGTACATATCAAGACAGACCATAAGAACATGGTTATATTATCATATTTGTAGAATAGAACCAATTGAAACCTAACTGAAACTCTTAACATTACCTTAGCATTACCTGTACGTAGTGGACAACGAGTTATTTGAATGAGATGAGCAAGAAAACTGGTAGTAATTGAATATATAGAGATAGCAGCTTTGAGAGAGATAAGAGTCGTCGGAATTGTTGTGGAAGTAATGTCGCCGTGAACGATGGATAGAGATTCGAAAATCTCTGGTGTTTTCTAGGGTTTTCGAAGAAATAGGAGCGTGCCGTGAACGATGGATAGGGATTCGAAAATCTTTGGTGTTTTCTAGGGTTTTCGAAAGAAATCGTTCAAGAAAACGAAGAAGAACAAAAACTAAACAAAGAAGAAGAAATAGGATCCGTGAAGATAGGAAGGAAATCGTTCAAGAACACGAATTCTCAGCGTATAAACAGAGAGCAGAGAGTATAACGTGAAGAAACGTGAAGAAATAGGAAACAGAGCGTATAAACAAATCGGTAAAGGATAAAGGAAAGGGGTAAAACTGGGAATTCAAGTCACGAAGGAAAAGAGAAACATTCTCACTTTTATTATATTGATAGATATAACATGCAACGTATCGTTATCCTTGTATTTATCTTTTTTTCTAAAACTTATATATTTATAATTATCTTGTGTATGATAAGTACAAAAAAACTAAAGAAAATAATAAAAAATTATCAATATTAAAAATGCCGGTGTATAAAGAATTTATTTATATATTTATAATTATCTTATATATTTATAAATTTGATTGGGAATATATTCTCACCAAATTTTTATGGTGCTAGTTACAGATATAACCTAGACCGGATTCGATCTTTACCAATAAAAAATGTCGGTGTATAAACGTAAAGTATTTGGTAAGAAAAAACTAAAACGCAAGATAGTTTCAATTTTCTTTCTTGTTGCTTTTTTGTATTTTTAATTTGGTTTTTTATGAGGTGGCATAAAACACATTATCTATCGCACCTTCTATTTCTAGCGGGTGTAGGTAGACAGTATTGAACGACTATTTGTGCCACATCATCTCCACAATATGAATTCACATTACCATTGGATAGAGTTTTTTGGTGGAGATGTTTATTCTATCCTACGTAACACATACCCACCTCCAATCCACAGTGTCATTAGAAATGTTCTTAATAAGTAGGAGTAATAGTAATAATAAAAAATGAGCCTGCCAAAGTATCTATAGTGAGATGGATGAATTATTAGTTACTAAAAGATAAAAAGCCGAGGGAGGTTGTGTTTCAAATAGCTTTAACCTTATATAAACTAAACATTATAAATATTTTACGTAATTATCATATGCTTAGATGATTTTTTTTCTCAACCTTGCATGTGTTTTTGTTGCAACACAACATTTATTTATTTTTGTTAATTTTTTCACTTTTAATATGAAAATTTCTCTATTGTTCATTTCAATTTAGCACAATTTTTTACCGAAAATTAAGCCGGTCATAGCTCAATTTTTTATTTTAAGTTCGGTCAGAAAGACAATAAAGTATTGCATGCTTTTTCTACATAAATGCTAACACGTATATGTAAACGCCACGAGTTGATTAATACTAGTAGGTTTTTTATAGAGGTTCAAAAGGTAAGATTTTTAAGAGGTCGTGATTCGACTCCCACCGAAGTAAAAAAAAAAAAAAAAAAAAAAAACCTCTATTGAAAGCCAAATTTGTTCCAGTGAAAATCCAATTAAGATGTCAAAGAGTAAAAGAGGCTTTAGCTTAGGCATGGCAGAAAACTAGGCAATAGAAGCCCCACTGCGTTCCCATTCAGCTCTTGTAGACGGCTGGAACCAATACAATGTCATTCTCAAAGGCTCAAAAACTTGAGTAATTAATTGAGAGTTAAAATACTACTCCCTCCTGTCAAAACACACATTAACACATGCATTAATTAGCTTCAAATTACATTCTCGCATCTATTTTATCCAATCAAAAAGAGAATAAGTGTTTAATTGTACTTAAATATTTAATTTCATCAAAAAAGGCATTAGGTACTAAAAATCCCATAAACTAGAAGTCATTGGCTCGATTAATCCCTAAAGTAAACAGTGGGACATTAAAGTCCTTAAAGTTAAAAAAAAGTAACAAAATACCCTTTTAGATGGAAACCGTTACACAACATGAATTAAGGTTTTTTTTTTTTTTTTTTTTTTTTTTTTTTTCAATGGGAATCAAACTATGATCTCCCCCTTTTTGACAAGTGTTATTTTTACCATCTTGTCTTGTCTGAGAGGCTTTGAGACAACACGTTAAGTTGTTGAGGCCGGTTAAAAAAAAAAGAAGAAAAATTAAAAAAAAGTGTTATACTGCTTCTATTGTGTGCCTCGCCCTCATCTTCTTTGCAAACAACCAGTCCCCTTCACATTCGCCCACACCAACCCACTCAACCGTGTGAGTGACCTAATAGTTAGGTACGAAGTTACGAGAGTAAGAGGTTCAAGTTTCGTGTCTCACAAAAAGCAAGTTTGTTTCTTATAAAAAAAAATCACCGACACCAGCACGGCTCCAACTGATCTTCACCTATTCCATGTAGCTGTGGAACTTTGTACCCGCTCGAGCTCTTGCACATGCCGTTGAACAACAACATAGTCCACTCATAAGTAAACTCAGTGGCGGAGCTATAGTCGTGGCTGCCTAGGCTGTAGCCTGGGGTAGCCAATTCACATTTAGCCCACCATTATTTATTTATTTAGCCCATCCCACTTAATGATAAGACAAAAAAAAAGAAGAGAGAATAAGCCCACTTCAAAGTGCCTACACGTAAAAAGGAAAAAGCACAAATAAAAACATGCACGGAAAAGAAAATTAAAAAAAAAAAAAAAAAAACCTCCACCCCTCCCTTGTCCTAGAATCTTCTATCTTCTTTGCTGAGTCCACCATTTGCAATTTTGCACACATCTATGCTAATAAAAAGAAGAAAAGGGGCAAATCATGGTCCCTCAGCAAAAAAGAAATAAAAAAAACCTATAATTCTATAGTAATTATTTCACGTGTTAGGACACGTACTCATTGTTCGCCTTCGATATACCTTGGGATGTGTATACGTTCGAAAATTAAGAGCGCAACTAGACACAAGTGGCTAAACAAGTATGTCTGATCCACGTGTCGTAGTTGGGCACCAAAGTATTTTTCAATTAATTAACACTACAAAAAACGTACAATAGTTTTAGGCCACGACTCCAAAAAAAAACTGACTCCACCCCGTAGCGAACTTGCTATGCAATGTTTTTTTTTTTGTGAAGTAAGATTGATGTCTCATTTACCCCCCAAAAAAAAGGATTGATGTCTCATTAAATGTTTTTTTTTTTTTTTTTTTGAATTTAATAGGAATCCAACCACTATTTCCTGAGGTCTCATTAAATGTTGTTAATTTTGAAAGAAACAAGAAATCTTTTCTTCTCCCTTCCAAAAAAGGAAAAAAATAGGCCCGCTATGTGCACCCCAGTCATTACTCAGGACACCCCATTTACAAGGGCACTCATCGAATTTCTCAGGGCACCCCTGAGTTAGATGAAAATGCCCTTCTTCATTAATGTGAGACACCCACCACTAAATCTTCTTTCGCACTTCTTCCCATCACAAATCGATGCCTCAATCTATCAAATCTCCTCATTTTCTTGCTCGTTTACTTCTCGATTTGTTTTTTTAGGGTCAGGTGAGTGTTTGCGGTGTTTGCGAGGTGAGGGTTTGAAAGATGACTTGTGGTGGATGGTTGATGTTGAATCGTATAGGGTTCGATGGTGTTTTTTGTTGTTCCTTTATCTTGTGTTGTTGTCTTTCATGGAAATGTACCCATCACTGACTTTAACCACAATCCCGTAATGTTCGGCTACACAGGGCCTAGACTATTGAGTAAGTCTCAGAACTGCATGAACGAGGCTTTGCAGTACATGCCGGTACCCGGTAACCGATCGAACAAGTAACTTATTTCATAAAGGGTTCGGTTATCAAAGAGACCATACATAAAGAGGATGTCTCGGTTGTTGGTAGCCAAGACATGCTCTTATGTCTCGGTTTCCGGTAACCGATCAAACAAGCAACCCAATTCATAATGGGTTTAGTTAGAAACGAGACCGAGACATAAGAGGACAACCGAGACATCCTCTTATGTCTCGATCTTGTGCGTCCGACACTTTCTTGTACGTGGTACATTTCAAAATGTGAGAAACCCTAAACACAAAAAGGTCAAAACACACCAAAACTCATACTTCCAACCCTCAAAATGGGGGTGGTGGGGTGCCCAAAGTTGTGTCTTACCATCGACAAAGATGACGGGATCGGTTGGAGCACAAAGGTGGTAGAGTTCGGTGGTCACATATCAAAATAGGGTGGTGGAGTGCCCAAAGTTATTTTTTTTGTTTTTGTTGAGGATTTGTATTGGAGGGCATATGAGTTATTACACATACAATTAAAAAATGGGATGCCTGAGTGATAACTGGGGTGCACATAGTGAGCCTAAAAAAAAAGATCGAGCAAGGCTGCACGAGAGCTTCTTTTGCAAACACATTTTCTGTTTTTTGCTTTTTTTTTGTCATTTCTTAAAAAGGCCACTTCAACACCTTAATGATAAGATAGTAAATATATTACTTGCCAAAAAGCAAGACTTCGAGAGGTTGTAGTTCGACTCTCACTGAAGTAAAGAAAAAAACTTAATGGTAAGAGATGTGGCGGCTTCCATGTTCCATCCAAAAGGGTATTTTGCTAAGGTGTGACGTCATTTTTTTTTTTTTTTTTTTTTTTTTTCACTTTACTTTAAGGGCTTTAATGTCCAACTATTTACTTTAGGGATTAATATGGCCAATGACTTCTAGTTTAGGTGGTTTTTAGTAATTTATGTAAAAAAAAATTAAATATTTAGGGGTAAAATGGGTAAAGAGGCCCAAAAGTTCTCTAGAATTTTAAAAAGAATTTATATAATTTTTGACAAAAGTTTTTGTATAATGACGTAAAAAATAACTGGAGGTAGTACTTATCATCAGTGAATTGTTTATGTTAATTCTTCGTAATAAAAGAATATTATCAATGTTTCTAGGTTCGTTTTGAAACACTAACCAAATTACTTGATGGTTGAAAACCCTTCCCATGATAAGATGATCATGGATGCAAGTCTTCAGCTTTCCTATCAAAAAGATGAAGGATATAGGTTGCACTTGATTAGAATTATTGTTAATTGATGCACTAAACAAATAGATTGTCGTCTTGTCAGATAATAAAAACATCACTTGCAAAAGAGAAAGTTTTGAGAGGTCGTAGTTCGACTCCCACCGAAGTTCAAAAAAAAGAAAAATGTTAGAACGCACATCCCTAAAACACACCCCAGTGCACACCCCTTGTCCAATTGTGTTTGAATCTCAAAATGCGTAAACTCGCACCTCAAGGTAGGAGGGTGTGCATTGGAGTGAGTTCTAGGGGTGTCGTTCTGGCACGTCCTAACAAGAAATACCATCAATTTTTTTTTGATTTCAAGAAATACCATCAATTGTTTGACTTAAAAGAAAAAGAAAAAGTTCAGTTTGGGACCAAATGGGCAGCAACTCAAAAGACAGCTCGCAGTGTGCAGTTTACACATCCAACGAAGAAGATAGCAGAATGAACAAACTTAGGAAGGCGAAAAGATAGAGAGCCTAGATCTCATGTTAAAACAACTTTGAAGAAATAAATCAAAGAGCTTAAAAAACTACAAAACAAAAAATGACCAAAAGCAAAATGTACGTATTTCCACATATGCTTATCTTCATTTATTGACAAATTTCATAGTCGTCACAGAATTACAAGCAGATGAAGCTTCTTACAATAAAACTGATCATATTGGTTCGAAACATCAGCGGCACACTGCTCACGCTGTTTGCTACATGCGTTATCAATGAAGCTGGTCTGTCGACATCCCTTAAATACCATGCTAGCCAGTGAAGGGAAAAAAATTGATTTCACACAATTTTCGCATTTTCCACATGCCCCGAGCCTGGCTGCAAGGGAAACAGATGAAGTCAATATCATTAAACACTGTAACGTCTAAATAACACAGTTAAAATTTTATATATGAATGGAGGTAACCAATCACAGAAGCTTGGATTTGAAAGGCACAGGTTTATCTGTAAGCTGAAAAGAACTAGAGGGCTCTTCAATTCTTCCTCTTCTTTTTTTTGTTTGAGGAAAGTGTTTGACAATGTCATTAAAAGAAAAATATAAAGGAGGTTAAAAAACCTCCACGGATGGAAAGTAAAGTGGGGTGGGTCTGGAGATGGCAATCACTCAACTCAGCTAAAAATAAACTGGCTAGGATATGTCTTTAAACATATATAATACAATACAACAACAACTAAGCCCCTCAGTGGTCGACTACATGGATAACAATTTCACTTTGATCGATCTAAAGCAATTAATGACATGTTTTCAAAAATATAAAATACTGCTCCAAAAATAAGAATAATGTTAAATCAAAGAAGATATACTTCAATTATTGATTCTTTCACCTCATGTCCTCGATCATACAGCAACATAATGCATCAATTAAACTGAGAAGGAAGATGGAGAGTGGCGGTTTATAAGGATCAATAGCGGAGGAAGTGTCATCTTACTTCCAAAGACAATACGGAACTTTGAGAGATCCAAAGGGATGTGGCCTCCTTAGGTACTCAAGATAGTAGTGAGCTCAAAAGGTCTTTTCGACATTAAAGAGATAAGAGCAGCAGCAAGTTTTGAATGCGAAGGATCGAAACCCCCAGGTCTGGAATTCTGGATGGATGCATTATATTCTAATCATAGGACCCAGCTACCGAAAGAGTAACGGAATAGTCAATGTCACAAGTCTGAACAAGAGCATTTCCATGATACCATCTTCTAACTTGATGGCTGTCTCACACAAAACTAATTATGACTCTCCATCAGCTTTTGTAGAAGAAAAACTTTTAGATGCTATTCTGGTAGCAAACAAAACGATTGAAGGACATAGAGTTGAGAATAGGAAAAAAAAAAGTGATGTTCAAATGGGTTTTAAAGAAGCCTAGGACATAATTAATTGGGCTTTCCTAAATAGAGAGGGGTCCTTCACAAGGGTTTAAGAGATGGTGGGGAAAAATAGGAGACTACTTAAGTTCAGCATCTACTTAATTATTAGCAACCTAAGTCTGAAAAAGAAGAGAAAGGGGCCTCAGATAAGAAGAGCCTACAAATCTAAGGAGCATAAAGGTGTGGTAATTGAGATCATCAAACAGATAAGATAGCCTTGGTGGCAAAATGGCACTAGAGGTTTGAGAGGGAGAGAAAGCTCTATGGGCAAAGGTAATTTCTAGCAGGCACGAGACAAAGGAAAACAATTAGTTTGCAGGTGTTCAAGCCAACCCACCAAGAAAAGTCCATGGAGATCCAATTCACCAGTCAAGTAATGAAACCATTGCAATTAAGGTTGGTGCAATTGGAAGTGGATTGTTGTCCCTTAACCAATAGTCTCAAGTGCGAGCCTAGAAAGGCCAACTTTAGGAACTCCCCTACCTATATGGTGCGCAGCTCTCGCGCGCCCGGGGGGGGGGGGGGGGGATCAAAAATCCCCATGGCAAAAGGTTATGAGAAGCAAGAATGGTCTAACCAAAATCTATTGGTGACAGGAGCAACTCCACTTATCAAGCAATAAAGCCCCATAAGTATATTCCTGTCACTCTACAGAATTTCATATTCACTCTACACAATGCTTGCTTCAACTAGGACACCCCACAAGCAACCCAACAACCAAATCAATGGGGATTATGCCTACACAGGAACATTCTAATAGAGGAACAGGTGAGATGTTTCCTATCCTATTTCTGCAAAAAGGTACTGGTATTTGCTCTCGTTTATCTAATCGCCTTTTACCAGACCCTTGACTCCTTCAGAAACTTTTCAAGAAAATCCTTCATATCATTATTAAACAGCCCCAGTCCATCTTTGCTTCGCAGACACCAAATGGAAATAGCATTTCCTCAAAGGTTCAAGTCTCGATATGGCTGGTTGCCATCGGCAAAACTTATACAATAAATATATTTCTCCTTGACGCTGCACTCTATGTAAGCTAAAGTGGCGAATGTCGAAAGCACATTGTAACTGGATTGTTTCACTCAAAATGCAGGAACAGATGGGCTACATTCGCAAGTGGGAAGTAGGGATCCTCGGGCTATAGATGTTTTTCCCCAAGACCACCTGCCTCGCCTTTCAACAAGAGTCAATAGTATCAGACTATAAGCAGGTGGAGCTATGGCTACTACCTAGCCTCTATGGTTAGAAAGAAATAAACAAAATTTCGAGGAAACAGAGATGGACAGCAGCTAGGTATGGGATCATTATGGGTCATATATAGTAAATAAGGCGCAGGTTTTTCCTCCATGAACCAGCTTAGAGAATGAGTTGGTAACATGTTAAACAGTCAGGGCTTATTCGGTCCTTCGGATCAAGATCTAACATTATCCTGTACATGGATGCAAGGCTTCACATTTTTCAGTGCCCAAGCCAAGTAGTATGTCATCCTAAATACCCCAACAAAATAGTTATTGCCACAATAATTACACCTCAAATAAGTTTTATTGTCTACTCATCTCGATTCTTGAATCAACTGGGATTCTCAATCAAGCCCTAAAGAAGAGAGTAAAGAATGCCATGAAAAGCACATGAATAAGAAAACCATTCACAAGGTGCAAGACTGACAAGTCAAACAAACACTTATTATCTTCAAAGCTAGAAGCCTAGAAAGTTTAGATAGCCAATAATATAGAATTAGAAAGTTAAAAACTAAAGAAACCAATTAAAAAATCACATGCATGATTCTTCAAAAGATGAAATGTAGAAGCCTAGAAATACAAGAAAATAGAAAGCAATAAAAGATTCACAATGCTTTGACAAAAAAAGAGATTCATAATGTCAAAGCATGTATAAACACCTAGAAGGAGAATGTTCCAACTTACAATAAATAATAAAAAAAAAAAGGTTGAGACTAGAATTAGAAGGCAATCAAACACTAGTAGCATGTGTCTTCCAATGGAAACATTGAAATCAAAGCAACAAGAAAATAATAATAAAAAAACTTACAAAACTATGAAAATAGAAGAAAGTATGAAGTGGAACAAAACCTAGATAGAAGCAGCCTAGAACTACAACAAAACAACACAACAACCAAAGAAACAAAGCCTCAATCCCAAAAGTTGGGGTCAACTGCGTGGACCAAACTCTTCCATTGCGCTCAATTTAGTGCAAACAACAAAATAAAGAATGATTAAAAAAAATAAAAGCTGAAAATGATAAACTTACTAACTTCATCCAAGGGACTAAGAAGGTCAAAGGCTTGATGCTTGAGTAGATTTGAGAAACTTTCTAGAGTGTGCGACTCCTAACACAAACTACAAAACAAGTAGATCATCTATAGAGGAGTAAAAGAGTGAGTTAGGGTTTGGAGGTTTAGACCACTTTCTTGGTATTTGGTGAAGAACTTCTAAAAAGCAAGGGATCCATCAATTTGGATTTTCAGGCTTTTGAAAGCCTTTTAAAATAAAAAGATAAAATAAGTTATTCGGTTGCTGGAAATTGGATAAGAAATATAGAAATTCAAAGACAAGTAGAAGTAGCACCAATTGACTCAGATTAGGGAAGGGCGGTTGTGGTGGTTTGGTCACCTGCAAAGACGGCCTACAGATGCCTCCACTAGAAAACTTGACTTAATAGAAACTGAAGAAATTTGACAAGGTAGGGGTAAACCGAAGTTAACTTGGGATGCATTAATTAGGAGGGATTTGAATGTTTTGGAAAGCTCACCATCAATTGCATTAAACCGAGCACAATGGAAGAGTTTGATCCATATAACTGACCCCAATTAATATGGAACTAAGGCTATGTTGTTGTTGTTGGAAATTGCTCCAACGACTAGGGTTGCATAATACAATTAGACCTAAGATTCGAGCAATTTAACCAAAATTTCAATTTTTTTGCATAAATTGTACCATTGATAGTTAGGTGTGATATCTAATTCGAATGGAAGTCGTACTATTATGACTTCTTTAGTCTAATTCACCAATATGGACCTGCCAAGATATTGACAAGTAATAAGAGGCACTATTATGAAGAATTTGTCTTAAATTCCCATAAAATTGGTGTGAAGGATTTCTTTCAACAACAACAACAACATAGCCTCACTCCCAAAGAAGGATTTCTTTCACAAAAAAAAGAAAAGAAACCATATGCAAGCTAAATCTCAAAGTAGCTAAAGTCGGGTACGGAGTTTGACTTCAAGTCAACAAGTTCAACAAATAAACCATAAAAGAGTATTCCAAAAAGCTCTTTCAGCTCGACCTAGAGGTGTTTTAGTTGGGATGCTAAAAGTCTAAGAATCAAGTGATTGTTTTGTGGGAGACAAATTATTGATGCGATTTTGATTGCCAACAAAGCAACATAAGAGCATAGAAGCAGAATAAAGGAATGACTCATCTTCAGAGTTGCTCGAGTAATAGTTCATGACCATATTGATTGGGCCGGGCTACCTTGACTTTCTCATGCAAAGAGCAGATTTTGGCAGCAGAGGAAAAAGGAGATGAGAGTGCCACTCTTTTCAATGAGAGAAGATAGTTACAATTCCATTTCTTGTTTGCCTTAGTGATAGATGTTCTAGGCAAAATGATGGACGGTAGTTAAGCAATTGTCTTAATATTGCCCAAAATGTGAAGATTCTTTCCGACTTCATTGTTTGTAGACATTAGCTTGTTCATTTTACAAAAAACATTGATATCACAATATCCTAATGCCAAATGCCTCCAATTCAAAACAAAGAGTTGCCCTTAAAGCCATAGGGGTAAAAATCATATAGAGTAATATGCTATGTTTATTTTTGGTCTTTAGTTTGTGTTGCGTGTTTGGGTCTCTTTAAAGTCTTTTTTTTTTTGGTGATTAGATTGTTTTTTATGGTATGATGATTAGATTATATAAGGTTGTTTTTCCAATGTCTCTTTCATTTTGTTTTTCCTCGAAACTACACCAAGTTTTGCAATGGCTTCTATAGTTTATTTAAGTTTTGTTTTTGACTTTTTTATCGAAAGAAATCACTATTAATTCTATAACACAATTTAGTAGCAATTTTGTGTCCCGATTATGATTAAAACAATTTAAAACTAATATTTTCTTTACTTGTTAAAAAAAGAGACTAACGTGTTTAATTATCAACAAAAAAGATGATTAGTTCCACGCACGACGTGTGGAAAGACAACTAGTTGAAAATATAAGGCATCTTCAATAAAATTCCATTCAATATTTATTTAAAGCTCCTAAAGAACAATGTGATTTATTTATAGGCCCTTCAACAATAATTTACATAAAATATACATATTACATGCCGTAATCTTTTTGCACCTTGAGATACTTGCACCCATAAGCTTTCCTAAATAATAATTAGAAACAATAAAAACTACACGAGCAACAACACCAACAACAACAAAGCCTCGATTCCAAATTAGTTATGGTTGGCTACATGGATCGAACTCTTCCATTGTGCAAGATTTAGTGCAATTGATGATGTGCTTTCTAAGTCCTTTAAATCCTTCCTCATCAATGTATCCCAAGTTAGCTTCAGAATACCCAACAACTTCGGATTTCTTTAATTTTTATTGAGTCGAGTTTTCTAAAGGGGCAATTGTAGGTCGTCTTTGGAGATGTCCAAACCACTGCAACCACCCTATTCCCTAATCTTTGCATCAATTGCTGTTACTCCTAATTTTCTTTGGATTTATATATGTCTTAGTCAATTTTTAATAGTTTTACCAAAAATCCAACTAAACATCCTCAATTCCACTACATTCATTGTATGTAGTTGTTTCTTTACTGTTCAACATTCACTTCCATAAAACATAGCGGATCTAATTGCAATTCAATAAATTTTTCCTTTGGTAGGGATACTTCGATCACATATCACACCTGTTGAATAAAAACTATATGAGCAATGTTAAATAATTAGAGAAGAGAAGGTCAATGGTTTGAACTCTTCCTGGAATTTTAGCCAGATTGGTGAGGTCATATGGTGGAATTAGATTGCTTTATCATTGAACATAGAATTAAAAGATTTGACTTACATATCGATTTTTTTTAATATTTAGAAAGGCCCTCCTTCATTTATTATAATTTAGAAACATTACAATGTTTGCGTAATTAATGGCCTACATGATGGACCTCAAAATTGGTGTTGCCTAATCGACACGGAGGTAGATCACGAAAACTTTGCAATTCATTCATAAACAAAGCTAAAAGAATACTTGAAATGGGGACTCTAATAAACAATAAACTCTCCTACCTTTATTCTCCAACTTTGTGAGCCAATTTCTCCATCTCTCCATTTCTGATTCACATTGACTTTACTCATAATTTTTTTTTTTTCACTTTCCTTTTTTGTTCAAATAAGCAGCAGTCATAGTACAATTACTTCTCAAAGAGTGTAATTCTGGGATTAAAAAAAGACATAAAAACAAATGCCTCTTGGGCTTTAAAGACAAGACACCCAAAAATATACTAATTTTTACTAAGACGCTAGCCTCTATCTAAGTGCCACCTTGAAACAGTGCCAGAGAGCCCCATCCACACCCCCTGCACTTGGGGTAATAGAGATTGCCTCAATGCGTGGCTTAGATTCCCATCTCTAGGAATCCCTAATAACATTCGGTGAACCTAGAGAAGGCTCCATACAAGCGATATAGGATTGCAACACTATCAATCATTTCAATCCAAATGTATAATCCCTAAAGTAGCTGAGTAGCATGAGATGTTTGGACTCAGATGATTAAGTCCATTATTTAATCCATACAAACTTATTAGTTCATCCAACTCGACCTATTAAGTGTTTCGGACACTAATTGTCTAAGAATCAAATATGTTGGGCACGTTTTACATACTGTAAATAAAACGGATAAACCTATAGTTGGTTTTGATAATTGATATCCTAACCACCCTAAACTCTTGGGATATCAATTATCAAAACCAATTGTAGGTCATTACAATCCATGGCTTCAGCGACAAAAAGTATCATTGTTGAGCTGAACAAGGGCAAAAAGCTCAATGGGGACAATTTTGATATATGGCATCGAAAGGTGCAATATATCTTAGAAGAGCAAGAAGTCTTGGAGACTCTTGAGAACGTGATCCTGGAGCCTGAAGAGGGTATGTCTGCTCAACATCGTAGGGATCAGATGTGTTTCACATATGGAAAAATAAAAACAACATTGCTCACATTACGTTGCTGAGTTGCATGAAAGACGATCTAATGTGCAAGTTTGAGCAGTTTGATACTGCTATGGAAATGTGGAATGCATTGAAGCAGAGGTTTGGGATGACTTCCGCAACAAGGTTGCGCAAGCTCACTATCAAATTTGAAACATAATGTTAGCATCATTGGATGAAACAACATCTGAGAGAGATGTCGAATATGATATGTGAACTGAATATTGTTGGTCATGTTTAGTCAAATGAACAACAAATCCAAGTAGTCATCCGATTGCTTCCTCAAAATTGGGAGCACATGAAAGTTGCAATGACCCACAATGAGAATATCAAGACTTTTAATGATATTGCTCGTCATGTGGAATTGGAAGCAGAGCGCTTGGAAGCTGCTAAGGCTTCTACTCAGGCAATGATAGTGCATGGGGGCTCCCAAAGTACTTCCTTTAAACCTAAAGGAAAGCAATGGCTAAGAAAGGCAAACACATTAAGGATCACCCTTTGAAACCGAAAAATGTCAATCGCAAGCGAGGTGGCAAAAAGAAGGATAAGAAAGAGATGGAATGTCATAACTGTGGACAAAAAGGGCATTTTGCTAGGGAAAGTGCTGAACCAAGAAAATATCAGGTATTTTCTTTTAATGCATCTCATCATTGCTTTGTGTTTAGCAATGCTTTATTTGTTGACTCTAATCCTTTGTGGATTATTGATTCAGGAGCAACAAGCCATGTAGCGAAAGACCATGGTGCTTTCGTTGAGTATCGCCATATCCTAGTGGGAGCACAATGGATATATGTTGGAAATAACGCGCATGTAGCTATTCGTTGAATTGGCACCTGTCAATTAAAGCTACGCAACGGGCGCACACTACTTTTGCATGATGTCCTATATGCCCCAGAAATAAGGCGAAACTTAATTTTAGTGGTTGTCCTTCTTAGTCTAGGTTTCAGTTTGAACTTCAATAATAATGGTGTCAATATGTTTTTAGACACTGCACTTTATGGTTTTGGACACTTGTCTAATGGTTTCATTATTTTGGACATCGAAGGCGATGCTAAAATTGATGATAATAATGGTTGCTTTCCCATTTCTGCATCTTCAGTCTCTGTTAATTTTGATGCAAATATATAGCATGCTAGATTAGGTCATATAGGTCAAGATCGAATGAATAGACTTGCTAGAGAAGGCCTTTTAGGCTCACTTGCAAAGGTTGACTTGCCTATTTGTACACAGTGTCTAGCTGGAAAAACAACTAGAAAACCATTCGGAACAACTGTAAGAGCTGATAATCCATTGCAATTAATACATTCAGACATATGTGGTCCAATGAATGTTAGCGTGCGACATGGTGCATTATATTTCATCACATTTATTGATGATTTTACTCGTTTTGGTCATGTTTTTCTTATGTCACAAAAAAATGAAGCGTATGATTGCTTCAAAAGATATGTAACTCTGGTTGAAAATTAATTAGAGAAACATGTCAAGATGTTGAGAACTAACCGAGGATGTGAGTATTTATCAAATCAATTTAAAGAATATTGTGATGAAAAAGGGATTGCTAGACAACTTACCATCCCTAGCACTCCGCAACAAAATGGTGTTGCAGAAAGGCGTAATCGAATTTTATTAAATATGGTTCGATCTATGATGACACAAGCAAGTCTTCCAATTTCATATTGGGGAGATGCACTGCTAACCGAGGCTCATGTACTAAATCTAGTAACTTCAAAATCAGTAACTTCCACACCATATACCCTATGGACTAGGAGAAATCCCAATCTTACAAATATGCACCCTTGGGATTGCGTAGCATATGTTCACTCCCCATCCAATAAATATGGGAAATTATGACCAAGGGGAAAGAAATCTATTTTTGTTAGATATTCTGAACATTCCAAAGGGTTTGTGTTCATTGGTGAACAACCGGATGGTAGTTTTATTGAATTTGAATCAAGATATGCCATATTTTTAGAAAAATGACTTTCCTAGCAAGAATGAAGCAATAAGAGATCTCACTTTTTATGAAGTTGATAATTCTTTAGAGAATGCAGTCCCAGAGCTAGATTCAAATGCAGTTGAGACTAATCCAAATTTGTCTCATATTCTTGATTCTAGTGGGAGTGATATTCCAATAGATGCTTCAAATACAGAAGAATTGCATAGAAGCAGTCATAAAAGTGTGCCTCAAAGACGTTTTGAAATTGAGGGTCAGACTTTTATGATTGCTTCGCATGATGAAAATGAGCCCCGTAATGTTAATAAGGCTTTTATCATCATCTGTTAAGGAACAATGGCTAAAAGCAATGGATGAAGAAATGGAGTCTATGAAATCTAACCATGTCAGGGACTTGGTTCATCTACCTCCTGGACATAGATCAATTGGGAACAAATTGGTTCTTAAGATCAAACGTCAGGTAGATGGATCAATTGATAGATTTAAAGCACGTTTAGTAGCTAAGGGATTTACACAACAAGAAGGAATAGATTATGAGGAAAATTTTCACCAGTTGTAAGGTTTACCTCTATTCGTCTATTGCTTGCTATTGTTGCACATATGAATTTAGAATTACATCAAAAGGATGTAAAAACTGCTTTTCTGAATGGAGAATTAAATGAAGACATATATGCAACAACCAATACGTTTTGTTGTAAGCTCAAAAAGTCAATATATGGTCTTAAACAATCTTCAAGACAATGGTATTTAAGAATTCATCAAGTCAAAACTTCTTTTGGATTTAATATGATTGATGAAGACCATTGTGTATATATTAAGCATTCACATCAACAATTTGTGATATCATCCTTATATGTGGACGATATACTTTTAGCTGGAAATAACATTGATTATGTTGTCGCCATTGAAGAATGGTTGTCCTCTAATTTTGATATGAAGGACATGGGCAAAGAGAACTTCATACTGGGTGTGAAGATTCATAGGAATCGTTCTAAAAGAATTATTGCTTTATCACAAGAACAATATATTAAGAATATTCTTGAACGATTCAAAATGACAAATTGTAACCCCATTGACACTCCAATTGCTAAAGGTGAAATCCTAAACACGGAAATGTACCCCATTGACACTCCAATTGCTAAAGGTGAAATCCTAAACACAGAAATGTGCCCGAAGACTCCAGTTGAGAAAGACAAAATGTCCAATGTTCCATATGCAAGTGCATTTGGAAGTTTAATGTACGCAATGATGTGTACACGTCCCGATATATGCTACATCGTTGGTTTAGTTAGCAGATATCAATCAAATCATGGTCAAGCTCATTGGAAAGCGGTGAAAAGGATCTTGAGGTATTTGAAAGGTACTATGGATTTGTGTTTGTGTTACCAAACTAATGATCCGCAGTTACTTGGGTACTCTGATGCCGGGAGCGGTGATCTAGATGAACGCAAATCAACTTTAGGATATGTTTTCCTATTGAATAATGGTACAATCTCATGGAATAGTAAAAAGCAAACATGCATTGCTTTGTCAAACATGGAGGCGGAATTTGTTGCTTGCGTTGCTTCAGTTCAAGAGGCAATAAGGCTTAGACGTTTCGTTATGCACTTGCAAGTCATCAAAAGTGCATCGAAACCAGTGACTATATTTAGTGATAGTCAAGTAGCCATTGCTTATATGAAGGATCCAAAGTATCATGGAAAGACAAAACACATCGACACAAAGTATAACTTTGTGAGAGACATCATAGCAAGAAAAGAAGTTTTGATACAACACATTCCTACGCAAAGATGACAATAGATCCAATGACAAAACCTATCACTAGAGATATATTTCTAAGTCATGTAAAATCCTTGGGATCGCGTAGAGTATAAATTGTTTGTTATAACTTCTTATTTCGATTCAATAAATAAACTTTATTGGTTTTTGTTATTTTTTGCTCCGATATAAGTCATTATTGACTAGAAGTATGCAATAAGCATTGATGACTTTCTCACAAAAGCTATTACCTTTGGCGCTAATAGTAGCGAGTAGAGATGAGACTTTGAAACTTATTTGATAAATGTCGCCTTGATTGGAGTCAAGATGAGGTCATTTAGCAAGACCGTAATAGATTTCCCACTATCTATTAAGCCAGTCAAGAAAACCAGATGTGAGATCCAGTGATTGGCGCCTAATAATGGCGAGCTACTCCATACCCTCTCATAACGAGTTGCTCCACTATGACATGTAAAGTATTACATGTGTTTAGTCGACCACTTAAAAGTGAGTAGATAGTAAATCCCTGTATCCTCACTGTGTGAATCTAATTGAATGAAGTTTTTATATGGTTGAGACTTCTTGTATTGCCCTTATGACTTTTGAATACACTATGAAGTAAGGAATTAGTGTTTGCTACTTTAGTGAGTAACCTAAGGTCAAGTATGATTCGATCTAAAGGTGCTACGTTAGGAAAGCAGTTGATTCTAAACTGAGTAGTGGGAGGGCAAAGGAAGATCATATGAAATCGTGTCATTTCATTTTGTATTCTATGTCGCGACACTGATGTTGCATCAATTAGATGGCAATATTAGTTAGAATATAATGCTATGAATTTAAGGTTCAAATATTGCTCTTGAAGGGATTAGAGAATGTTTTGAACAGACGTGAATTTATGGATTTGGGGCAAAGTGAGATATACATATGTGTTAAAAGGGTAGATGTCTCTATGCTGACTCTAATTGAATTGCTATTGTAGAACTCCCGCTTGCAGATTATCTCACGGTTGACGACCCATTAGTTACAATGAAATACTGTCAATTGAGAACTGAATGTTTTTTCCACACACGATGTGCGAGTGGGAGATATCTAAGTTATCAAAATACGCAGCGCCCATGCGTGCGATCGACCTGACTTGACAAGATTTTCCACACACAATGTGCGAGTGGGAGATGTTGGGCACGTTTTACATATTGTAAATAAAACGGATAAACCTAAAGTTGGTTTTGATAATTGATATCCTAACCACCCTAATCTCTTGGGAAGTCCCAAGAGATCAGAGGATAATAAATCACGTACAAGGTGATTTAGCAAAAATAAGGCTTTTGGCAATTGTTTTGTGTGGAGTGAAGAAAAGAGTTGTCTAGAAGTGTCTTCAAACTTTTGGACTGTGGAAAAGACCAGAGTTCTACACAAACGAAATAGGTGAAAGATACGCTTCTGTCAATACTCTTTCGATTCCTATTTGCTCCAGAACCTACCAAATAAATCATAGCTACTATTTTGATTGAATAGCATTCTTTCGACAATAGTGATCTGCCTACATTGACAATAATAAGCTTAACAATCCACATAAAAAATGGAAAATCCAAACAATCCAAACACCAGAATCACAAAACCCCCAAATGGAAAACACATAAAAGTAAAACCCTAATCCAACGATGAGAGACGGAATTAAGCTGGAATTCTGACCTGATTACTTCTGATAGCCTCCACCCCTGGCATTGTAGTCCTCCTCGACCGTGGCGGTCAAGTAAACAGGAGGGAAATCGGAAACATCAAAAGTCTTCTCCTTCATGATCCTCTCCACGTCGGACTTCTTCAGGACCGTGACGCGCCTCGGGGGGCGGTTGCGGCGCTGATCGCGAGTGTAGTACTTGATGTCGAACACCGTCTCGGGATTGGAGGTGGGGACGATGGCCTTCTGGTTGACGGTGGCCGGGCAGAAGATTCGGTACTCTAGAGCGCCCGGCACGGCGGGCTTGTACTCGGGATCTGCGCAGGGCCCCGTGATCTCCCATGGCTTCTTCAGGAACCTCCGAAGAGATTGGAATAGGGATTGCGCTGCTGGCGCTTTCGAGGATGCGGCCATCGCGGATCGTCTGCGCGAGAGAAGAAGAGGTGCATATATTGCGAATCTGCGATACCACGCCTGTATCACCACGGCCGTGTTATTTGCATCTCGGGATTCGTGATCTCGGAGCGTGATGACAATCCAGACCGTTCAGTTGATACATCCATTTTTTTGGTCAGATAGGTTGAACTTGTATACATTTGTCACACGTTAATCACTAAACTATAAATTCTGATGGCTTTCGGACTAGTTCAGTAAGAGTGCACACGTGGCAATGTCGGAGTGTATAAAGTATGATACATTCACTAATATGATACGTATATGTGGCCTTGTGAGAGATTGTTAGAAAAAATTTAATAATCTAATGGGGTTACATATGTGATATACAAATGTTTTACGTCATTATTAAGTTAGACTTTATTAAAGTAATCTAATAATGTATTATGTAATAACAAGCATAATTAAGGTCCTCTAAGGTGAGATGATAAAAATATCACTTACCAAAAAGATAAGACCTCGGCAGATCGTAGTTCGATTCTCATTGAAGTGAAAAATAAAAATAAAAATAAAAATTATTAATGTTAATAGTGTATTGATATGCAACTCTATGAGAAGTGAAGTTGGCATATTCCACAAATAACTACCCAGTCATATTTATTTAATAGGTTATAGGACTCTGTGTTTTTTTGTCTCCGTTAAGAAAGTGGGCTAAGTTATAATAAAACTGCAATTGGAAGACCTGATTCGAATAGATCACCGCATCTCTAATGAATTCTACAGCTACGGTTACGTTTTTGTATTTGCTAGTTTACGTTGAATAGATCATTATAACAAATTGTATAGAACTTTAGCAGTTAATTAGCACTTCAAAATAAGTCTTATTGCTCTAAAGATTTACATTTCTGCTTGATTACTTCTTAGGGGAACTCGAGTCATGCATATTGCTTAGGTCTTCATTGGTCACAAGCAAAACACATTTCAAATTTGTTATATTGCCCTATGGAAGATGTTACAAGATTACCCAAAGTTACGTCCAAAGTCACACTTTAGTGACGTGGCGTGTGGGCAAGGGCGTGCCTGGGGAGGGGCAAGAAGGGCGATCGCCCCAAGCCCCCACAAATAAGAAGACCCCTTAGTTCATGCGTTTAACTTAATATGTATAAATTTTAATAAAAATAATTAAATAAATGACAAAGTTTGAAGGGTCAAGCCTACTAAAAAGGCCCCCACATTTATGCATAAGTTTTTTTTTTTTTGACTTAAATGAAAGTCGAACTCACGACCTCCCCAAACCTTGGCTTTTGGCAAGTGAAGTCTTTGTTATCTTACGATATATGCTTTGACAACATTTATGCATAAGCTATAAACTATACCTTTTAATTATCGGTCTCAAATCTTAAAGAAAGAAGGAAAATTAAAGGTGTGAAAAATTAATTTCATGAAAATATAATTGTAGTTTAATTTTTACAATTAATATGCATAAGTTATAAACTATGCATCCTGTTAAGGAGGGTGTCTGAAACCCGATTGTTCGACCCAGAACTCGAACAATGAGAGCCTTTTTCATATGATTATTCATCCTATCATAAATCTCATCAACAAATGAGAGCAACAAAACTCTCTCTCTTGATGACCGATGATAAGTTAGTATTTATAGGATTTAATAGTCTATTTTAGTATAATTTAGTGTGGAAGTTTATAAAATATATATCTAATTATATTTAATTTTGGTTTTCAGGCGAAACGGAGTGCACAGTTGGATCCGGGGCGGAAAAACACTCAAAATAGAGTATTTACTTGCAGTGTTCGGATAACGGGAGAGTTTGTTTCGAAATATACACCGAAAGTGGGGTAATTGGGGTGTAGTGCCACGTGTCAATGTGTGATTCGCCAGAGTGCCACGTGTCAGAAGCGGATTCGCTAGACGCGTCACCGAGCTCGTGCCCACCAATAGGAGCGCGTCACATCATCACTTCAGTAGCGCCTCAGCCAACCAGAAGTCGCCACGTCACCTATCAAGGTTCTCTTCAAGTCCAGCTCGTCGATGTGCCTCGAGATGCGTTCTGGTGCTGTCTCCCAGATCTTCGCACGAACTATGCGAGCTTCCATCTCGCACCTGGACCGCCACGTGTCGACTGCACAACCCTTCTCACGCACGTCACTGCTCACCTTCCAGCCAATGAATACTCGCCACGTAACCGGGACCACATCACTCTCGGCCAATGAACAGCTGACACGTTAGCAGAGCCCAGAACAACAACAAATAAACTCCTGCTACGTGACCAAGTCCCAAAAAACCCATAAAACAGTTTCTCTCTCTACCAGACTCCAATTCCTAGTAGTTTTACACATTAGGATCTTAGGTATAAATAGAACACCTATTATTATTTTAAAAAAAGACTTTTTGCATTAATTTTAGTTGGAGTTTTATAAAGAATATGTCTGGCTAATCAAGTCATTGCCTAGGTCAGAGGTGAAGCAAGTCAGGATTATGGATTTCATAGCATAACTTGTGAGATCTTTTATTTTATTATTTAATTTAATTTAATTTCTTCTATTTCATTGTTGTTGATTTTCATGAATATGATTTAAACTTAGGGTATGTATGTGGCCAATACATGCTTTTAGGTGGATAATCTATAGTTAATTGACTCATTAGTATCCGTAATTGTACTTTTGGGACAATATAAGTGACAAGCATTCACCCGATTGCCGTCAAAACCTTTCGATTCTTGAGTTTGCAACAATTGAATTTAGGTTAAATCGGGAGCGGACGCGATCCGGTTATCTAGGATTAGTATTCCCATAGAAGTTTATTACTGCGGTTAATGTGTTAAATCTTATGGCGGATGTCTAGGGTTATACATTAATTAGAGAAGTAGTTAGTGGCGGATGTCCTAGCTATCGAGATTAGGGGAATTAGGAATTTCTGGCGGATGTCGATTTTCTATAGCTAGTCTAGGAGAATTTGAATTAATAATTATTTTAAGAAAGATTAACGACCATGATATGCCATTAAATCTTGATCTTGTCTTGTGGAACCATAGACCCGGTGTTTTCTTTCATTAATATTATTCTTGCAATCTTGATTCCTGCTATTCTTATTTTAATTGTTTGCTCTAAAACTTCTTTTTAAAAAACTCCCATTTTTAGTTAACTTAGAGTGAAACTCAAGTCCTATAGATTCGACTCTGTATTTACCACTACTGCACCCTTGTAGGATTGGTAACTCAATTACGGGTTATATTTGGTACGCACGACATGTGATTAAATTTTGGCGCCATTGCCGGGGACTTAGTATTTCATTCTGAGCTTAGATTTCTTTTTCTTTTTCTTAGTTTTATGTTCTCACGACTCACTCGGTCAAAATTGATTGGTTCATTGTTACCCTTTGATCCTGAACCGGAGAGTACATTTCATAGGTTGAATAGAAAGACCCAACTTAGGCAACAACAAGGCCAAAATCCTTCAGAAATGGCTAACAATTGCCAAATCATTATGGGGCATGCTAATTAAGAGCTCCAAGCTCTTTTGGCACAACAACCCTTCTGCATCAACTATCTAGATAATGCCGGAGTTTTTGAGTTGAGGTCATTCATCTCCTACCGGCCTTTCATGGTGGCGAGAATGAAGACCCTGTTACTTTTCTGAAGGAGTTTCAGATTAACTGCATGTCTATGAAACCTTCTAATGCGGATGAGGATATGGTTAAGCTTAGATCTTTTCCATTTTGTCTTAAAGACAAAGCTAAAGAATGGCTTTTCTACCTTCTGCCTGGCTGCATTAACTCCTGGAATGAGATGAAAAATGCATTTTTAAATGAATATTTCCCTGAGAATAGAGTTGCTCAGCTCATCAAGGACATTTGCAGCATCAAAATGAAGTCGGGTGAATCATTTGGTGAATATTGGGATCACTATAAGCGATTAATTGCTAGTTGCCCGCAGCATGGCCAATCTGAGAAGGCCATAGCTCGTTTCTTCTATGTTGGCATGTCGCCCCTAGAACGACGCATAATTGATAATGCATGTGGGGGTCACATTCGAGATAAAACTCCGACCCAAATGAAGTAACTGTATGAGGACATCACTCAGCAGTCACGCTTTTATGGAGATTTTGATAACATTGCATAACAACGTCTAACTTCAGGAAGTGTTTCAAGTTCTACTGATCGAAAAATTGTATTACTGACCTCCATGATGGAGCGTCTCCTCTCCTCTGGCAAAGTGCAAGTCAAGGCTTGTGACATTTGTACTACCACAAATCATGCAACTGATGAATGTCCTACCCTCTTTGAGAACAATCAACAGGCCAATGCCATGGGTAATCAGTTCCAGGGACAATCTAGAGTCCCATTTGGGAATTCATATAATCACGCAACGGTGAGGAACAACCCAAACTTTAGTTACGGGCTTCAAAATTAGAACTACCAGACCTTTATCCCGAGAGGTCAACCGTTGCCTACACCCTCCAACCATTCCTCTTCACTTGAGGATATGATGAAAGCTCTTATGGCTGAACAGAGTCAACTTACAAGAGATGTTGCCCAATTTAAGGCCACCACTGAAAAATCCATCAATGCAACCAATTCAACAGTCCAGAACTTTCAAGTTCAAATAGATCAAATATCACAACAATTGGGACGTATTGAGGATAATGGTAGGTTACGTTCACAACCTTACCCAAATCCTAACACGAGTGCTAACTTAGTTACACTCAGAAGTGGTATAGAGTTGGAGGGGCCCAAAAGGAAGAATGGGTCATCTGATGCCAAAGACCAAGAAAATGAGGAAGAGCATGAGTTAGTAGTGACCTCATTTATCCCTAAACAAATGGTAATTACTCAAAAAGAAGCCCCACCCACATTTAAGGTCAAACCTCCTTTTCCACAACGACTTATCCTAGACAAGAAAAAGGAGGAAGAGAAAGAAATTCTCGAGACCTTTCGACGAGTGGAAATTAATATTCTACTCCTTAATGCTCTGAAGCAAGTCCCTAGGTATGTAAAGTTTCTTAAGGAACTATGCACTTACAAAGGGAACTAAAAGGCAACGAAAAAGTTCAAATGGGAGAAACCGTCACGGCTATCCTACAAAAGAAGTTGCCTTCTAAATGCAAGGATCCTAGGATGTTTTCAGTGCCTTGTATTATAGGTGATGTAAACATTCAGAGGGCTATGTGCGATCTTGGTGCTTCCATTAATGTCATGCCATTGTCTATTTATGAGACATTGAATGCAGGCTCATTAAAGGAGATTGGTATTGTCATTCAGTTGGCAGACCGTTCAGTTGTTAGACCCGTTGGTGTTCTTGAGGATGTTCTAGTTCGAGTGAATGAGTTTGTGTTTCCTGCTGATTTCTACGTAGTAGACACGAAGGAGGAACCATTTCCTAATGCTTCGTCAGTGCTACTTGGACGCCCGTTCATGAAAACAACAAAGACGAAGATAGATGTTGATGATGGATCTCTTACCATGGAGTTCGACGGTGAAGTCATCAAGTTTAACATCTATGATGTAATGCGATACCCTAGTGATGTGTCTTCTGTAGTATGTACCATGGACTGTGTGGACCCACTCATTGAGCAGGCTTTGCTCACGAGTAAAGATGATGCGGTGAAAGTAGTGTTAGAGAACAATCTCCACACTACTCATATCCACCAGAGTGTTCTGACCCTCGATACTGATGTCGAGGATGTTGTTTTAGAGTTAGATTTATTCCAACCACTGCCCCCAAATGTCTGTTATTTGGAGTTGCCCACTACTGACTCTAAACTTTCTCTCTCCTTGGTTAAAGCTCCCACACTTGAGCTAAAACCACTACCTGAGCACTTAAAGTACATGTTTTTGGGTGAGAATTACACACTCCCTGTGATCATCTCAACCAAACTTATACATTTGGAGGAAGAAAGACTCCTGCGAGTACTCCGGGAGTTTAAACAGGCTATTGGGTGGACCATAACAAATATCAAAGGTTTGAGCCCTTCCACTTGCATGCATCATATATATGGAAGAGGGGTCAAAACCTACGAGAGAAGCCCAGAAGAGGTTCAATCCGCCTATTATGATGGATATCGTAAAGAAGGAGATACTGAAGCTCCTTGATGCTGGCATGATATACCTTATCTCTGATGGTAAATGGGTAAGCCCTATTCAGGTGGTTCCTAAGAAAATAGGAGTCACAGTAGTCACCAATTCACATGGTGAGTTGGTTCCAACCCGCATTCAAAATGGATGGTGGGTTTGCATTGACTACAGGAAGTTGAATGCTTCTACCAGGAAGGATCAATTCCCTCTTCCATTCATTGATCAAATGTTGGAGAAATTAGCCGGTCGTTCTCATTATTGTTGTATTGACGGTTACTCTGGTTTTCACCAGATACCGGTAGCGCCTAAAGACCAGGAAAAGACGACCTTTACTTGTTCGTTTGGCACTTTTGCTTATCGACGCATGCCCTTTGGGTTATGCAATGCTCCTGCCACCTTCTAAAGGTGCATGGTAAGTATCTTTTCATATTTTGTTGAGCATTTCATAGAGGTCTTTATGGATGACTTTACTGTTTACGGTGATTCATTTGATAGTTGTTTCATCAATCTAACAAAAGTACTCAACAGGTGCATCGAGAAGAACTTGGTTCTGAACTATGAAAAGTGTCATTTTATGGTGGACCAAGGTCTTATTTTGGGACACATTATCTCAACTAGGGGTGTAGAGGTAGACCAAGCTAAAATCGATGTTATAAAGAAACTTCCTTACCCTACGAATGTGCGAGTGATTAGATCTTTCCTTGGACATGCCAGTTTTTACCGTTGTTTCATCAAGGAGTTTTCAAAGATTGCACAACCCCTATGCCATATACTCCAAAAGGACACACCTTTTGAGTTTGATAAGGCATGTAGGAGTGCATTTGATGCACTAAAAACCTCACTTACTAGCACACCAGTAATTCAAGCCCCTAATTGGGAGCTTCCATTTGAAATCATGTGTGATGCTAGTAATTATGCAGTGGGTGCAATCTTAGGACAGAGAGTCGGGAGAGCTTCACATGTTATTTATTATGCTTCTCGTATTCTAGACGTGGCACAAATGAACTACACCACTACTAAGAAGGAGCTCCTTGCCGTTATCTTCACACTAGAGAAGTTTCGGCCTTATCTTCTGGGTACCAAGGTTATTATTTGCTCTGATCATGCAGCTTTGAATTACCTGATGAGTAAAAAAGATGCTAAACCTAAGCTCATTTGATGGATACTCCTATTACAGGAGTTTGACATCACAATTAAAGATAAAAGTGGTGCAGAAAATCGAGTCACAGACTATCTCAACAGGATTGAGAATGGTGAACATCCTACCCCTATAAAGGATAATTTCCCTGATGAGTAAATCTATGCTGTATTGGAGGATCTTCCCTGGTATGTGGATTTGGTGAACTATATCACCTCTGGCGAGCTATCTCCTCATCTTTCGAAGGCTCAGAAGAATAAACTTAGGAGTGATGCTAAGTATTATGTGTGGGATGACCCATGCTTATGGAAATTTTGCTCCGATCAGGTTATCAGGCGATGTGTTTCTCAGACTGAGAGTCATTCCATCTTGGCTTTTTGTCACACTTACGCCTGCGGTGGCCATTTCGGTCCCTATAGGACAGCTAGGAAAGTTCTTGAAAGTGGGTTTTACTAGCCCACTATTTTTCATGATTCATATATGTTCACCAAGACTTGTCCTAACTGTCAGAAAACTGCTAACTTTAGTCATCGGGACCAAATGCCACTTACCCCGATTCATATATGTGATATATTTGATGTATGATGTATGGGGTATAGACTTCATGGAATCGTTTCCAGTGTCATTTGGTAATGCTTACATACTTTTGGCGGTGGACTACGTGTCTAAGTGGGTGGAAACTAAAGCTACCCGCACTAATGATTCTAAAGTGGTTTGTGAATTCCTCAAATCGAGGATTTTTACAACATTTGGTACCCGCGTGCCCTGATCAGTGATAGAGGCACTCACTTCTGCAACCGTATAGTTGAAAGTCTTCTGAGGAGGTACAATGTCACTCATAGAACGTCTATGACGTATCATCCCTAAACGAGTGGCCAGGCAGAGGTTTCTAACAGGGAGATCAAATCTATCTTGGAAAAGACGGTGAATCCTACTCGGAAGGATTGGAGTACACGTCTTGATGATGCAGTTTGGGCTTACCGAACGGCTTTTAAAACGCCAATAGGAATGTCCCCCTATCGCCTTGTGTTTGGAAAAGCTTGCCACCTGCTAGTTGAGCTCGAGCATAAATCCTACTGCGCTGTGAAATAGCTTAATATGAAGCTCGACGAAGCAGGAAAAGAGAGAAAGCTCACTCTCCAAGAATTGGAGGAAATTAGGAACGACGCATATGAAAATGCACGAATTTACAAAGAAAAAACCAAAACGTTCCATGATCACATTTTTTCTAGGAAATCTTTTCGTGTTGGTCAAAAAGTGCTTTTGTTTCAGTCACGTCTTAAAATTTTTGTAGGTAAGCTGAGATCGAGGTGGACAGGACCGCATATGGTGATTACAGTGTATGATCACGGTGCAGTGGAGATTTAGAGTTTGAAGACTGGTAATGCTTTTAAAGTGAACGGCCACAGGTTGAAGATCTTTTATGAAAACTTCCCGAGTCAAAATGTAGAGGGCATATCATTTGAACAACCAGTCTATGCTGATTGACAGACTCAGACCAAATCGAGCCAAAGACTTTAAACAAAAGCACTATTGGGAGGCAGCCCAAATTTTGATAAGTATTATTTAGTTTTTTTTATTTTTAATTTTTTAATTTTTTAATTTTTTTATGCATGAACTTATATCATTTTCTTCTTCCTATCACTTTCATGTTTTTTCACCCTTTTGTTTGTTTTTTGTGTTTAGACCACTTAACATGTTTTGAACCTTGAGGACAAGGTTAGGAATAAGTTTGGGGGTATTTTAGGGATTATGAATAGTGTTGGATGGATTTTCTTGCTAAAAATCATAGGTATGATCGTTACTTTTTTTTAAATTATGCGATTGAAGGATGGCAATGGTGGTGTTATTCTCATTCTTTTATCTTTCCATCTCTTTTTCTTCTATCATTAATACTTCCATCTTCCATTTCACTAGGATATGATACATTTTCATGCATGCATTTAGTATAGTTTTATTAGGAGTAGACATGTGTCTATCTATGTTTGTACTTACATTTAGACCTTACATAGTGTCATATGTTGTCATATGTTGCATTTAGAGTCACCCAAAACTTTGTTTCATGCCTTTGATTGTGGATGAGTATATTATGGTTGCTTTTTGACTTGAAACTGAGAAAAATTAGGAGAAACATTCAATCAAGCCGTAGTTTAGCATTTTTATGATTTCATGATTAGGGACTTAGTATGATAGTTAAACTTTGTGCTAGATACTAAAATGGGTAGATGGTCAAATTTGTGCAAGTAATAGTGCTTTAATTCATATTTGATAATCTGCTTAATCATAGTGAAAGTGAGAATGGCTAACAGAAGTTTTCTTAATATAGAGAGTCCTACAAGATTCCATAGGAAATTGAGCAGAGAATCTTGTGATGGGAAAAAGTGAGAAAAACGGTCCATAGGAAATGGAGCAGGGACCATACTACTTGAAAAAAAAAATTATGAAGAAAAAAATAGAGCGTATATATTGAATGAATAAAGGTGAAAGTTTATGAGAACTCCTCAAATAAAGAGATTTAGCTCGAGTGATTTCACTAGATTAAGTGAGATTTGAAACTTGCATGCTTAAATGTATAGACCAAGAAAACTCATAAGTAGTTGATGGCCTTTGTATTAACTACATCTATGTCTTTAAAGTGTGATCTTAACAGTGTTTGGATTGCAAGTCTTGACATATCATAACTCTGAAATTTCTTGGCTCATTACTTAGCGACTATGTAAATCAAAGGTACTCCATGAATTTTGAATCGGGTATAGGAATAAGTATAGGTATAGGTATGAGTTTAGTTTTAGGATTAGTTTAGTTAATGCATTAGGAGTCTAGTTTAGTATGTGTTGTCAAATATACCTTTACTCGGGACATGCAAAGTCTTAAGTTTAGGTGTATTTGATAAGTCAGTATTTATAGGATTTAATAGTCTATTTTAGTATAATTTAGTGTGGAAGTTTATAAAATATATATCTATTTATATATACTTTTGGTTTTCAGGTGAAACAGAGTGCACGGTTGGATCCGGGGCAGAAAAATACTCAAAATAGAATATTTACTTGCAGTATTCGGATACCGGGAGAGTTTATCTCGAAATATACACCGAAAGTGGGGTAATTGGGGTCACAGTGCCACGTGTCAATGTGTGACTCGCCAGAGTGCCATGTGTCAGAAGTGAATTCGCTAGACGCGTCACCGAGCTCGTGCCCACCAATAGGAGCGCGCCACATCATCACTCCAGTAGTGCCTCAGCCAACCAGAAGTCGCCACGTCACCTTTCAAGGTTCTCGATGTGCATCGAGATACGTGCTGGTGCTGTCTCCCAGATCTTCTCACAAACTCGCGCGAGCTTCCTTCTCGCACTTGGACCGCCACGTGTTGACTGCACAACCCTTCTCACGTACGTCACTGCTCACCTTCCAGCCAATGAATGCTCGCCACGTAACCGGGACCACATCACTCTCGGCCAATGAACAGCCGACACGTTAGCAGAGCCCAGAACAACAACAAATAAGCTCCAGCTACGTGTCCAAGTCCCGAAAAACCCATAAAACAGTTTTTCTCTCTACGAGGCTCCAATTCCTAGTAGTTTTACACATTAGGATCTTAGGTATAAATAGAACACCTATTATTATTTTAAAAAGAGACTTTTTGCATTAATTTTAGTTGGAGTTTTATAAAGAATATGTCTGGCTAATCAAGTCATTGCCTAGGTCGGAGGTGAAGCAAGTCAGGATTATGGATTTCATGGCATAATTTGTGAGATCTTTTATTTTATTATTTAATTTAATTTAATTTCTTCTATTTCATTGTTGTTGATTTTCATGAATATGATTTAAACTTAGGGTATGTATGTGGCCAGTACATGCTTTTAGGTGGATAATCTATAGTTAATTGACTCATTAGTATTCGTAATTGTACTTTTGGGACAATATAAGTGATAAACATTCACCCAATTGCCGTCAAAATCTTTCGGTTCTTGAGTGTGCAATAATTGAATCTAGGTTAAATCGGGAGCGGACGCGATCCGGTTATCTAGGATTAGTATTCCCATAGAAGTTTATTACTGCGGTTAATGTGTTAAATCTTATGGCGGATGTCTAGGGTTATACATTAATTAGAGAAGTAGTTAGTGGCGGATGTCCTAGCTATCGAGATTAGGGGAATTAGGAATTTCTGGCGGATGTCGATTTTCTATAGCTAGTCTAGGAGAACTTGAATTAATAATTATTTTGAGAAAGATTAACGACCATGATATGCCATTGAATCTTGATCTTGTGTGGAACCATAGACCTAGGTGTTTTCTTTCATTGATATTATTCTTACAATCTTGATTCCTGCTATTCTTATTTTAATTGTTTGCTCTAAAACTTCTTTTTAAAAAACCCCCATTTTTAGTTAACTTAGAGTGCAACTCAAGTCCTGTGGATTCGACTCCGTATTTACCACTACTACACCCTTGTGGGATTGGTAACTCAATTACAGGTTATATTTGACACGCACGACACGTGATCAAATTTTAGCGCCGTTGCCGGGGACTTAGTATTTCATTCTGAGCTTAGATTTCTTTTTCTTTTTCTTAGTTTTATGCTCTCACGATTCACTCGGTTAAAATCGATCGGTTCACTGTTACCTTTCAATCCTGAACCAGAGAGTACATTTCATAGGTTGAATAGAGAGACCCAACTTAGGCAACAACAAGGCCAAAATCCTCCAGAAATGGCTAACAATTGCCAAATCACCATGGGGCATGCTAATCAAGAGCTTCAAGCTCTTTTGGCACAACAACCCCTCTGCATCAACTATCCGGATAATCCCGGAGATTTTGAGTTGAGGTCGTGGTTCATTCATTTCCTATCCAGATAATGCAAGAATAATATCAATGAAAGAAAACACCTAGGGCTATGGTTCCACAAGACAAGATCAAGATTCAATAGCATATCATGGTAGTTAATCTTTTCCAAAATAATTATTAATTCAAGTTCCCCTAGATTAGCTATAGAAAATCGACATCCGCCAGAAATTTCTAATTCCCCTAATCTCGATAGCTAGGACATCCGCCACTAACTACTTCCCTAATTAATGCATAACCCTAGACATCCGCCATAAGATTTAACATATTAACCGCAATAATAAAGTTCTATAGGAATACTAATCTTAGATAACCGGATCTCGTCTGCTCCCGATTTAACCTAGATTCAATTGTTGCACACTCAAGAACCGAAAGGTTTTAACGACAATCAGGTGAATGTTTGTTACTTATATTGTCTGAAAAGTACAATTACAGATACTAATGAATCAATTAACTATAGATTATCCACATAAAAGTATGTACTGGTCATATACATACCCTAGATTTAAATCATATTCATTAAAATTAACAACAATGAAATAGAAGAAATTAAATTAAATAAATAATAGAATAATAGATCTTACAAGTTATGCCATGAATCCATAATCTTGAATTGCTTCACCTCCGACTTAGGCAATGGCTTGATTAGCTAGACATATTCTTCATAAAACTCCAAATAAAAATAATGCAAAAGTACCCTTAAAAATAATAATAGGTGTTCTATTTATACCTAAGGTCATAATGTGTAAAACTACTACGAATTAGAGTCTGGTAGAGAGAGAAACTGTTTTCTGGGTGTTTTTCGGTCTTGACACGTGGCAGGAGCTTATTTGCTTGTTTTTTGGGCTCTGCTAACTTGTCGGCAAGTGATTGTGGAGAGACTGGTACCGCAATGACGTGGCAGAACGTGACTGGAGGAGACTGGAGGCGGTGACGTGCTATGAGGGGTCCAGAGCGTGACACGTGGTGGGAAGAAGAGCACGGAGGAAACTCGCGTAAATCACTGAAAATCTGGAAGACAGCACCTGCACGCATCCCGAGGCAGATCAAACAACTGGACAAGAAGATAAGCTGTGAGAGATGACGTGGCAGGTGCTGGTTGGTTGAGAAGCTGCTGGACTGGTGATGTGGCGCTCTGTGATTGGCAGAAACGGCATGTGTGACGCGGCTTGACGAATGGAGAGGCGACATGTGGCACTGTCGGTGTACATAAACTTGCTAGACTACTCGCGAAGCGACACGTGGCATTGCTGGACTCCAATTACCCCACTGTCCGTGTTAATTTCGAGACTAGCTCTCCCGATACCCGAATACTGCAAGTAAATACTTTATTTGGAGTATTTTTTCGCCCCGGACTCAACCGTGCACTCAGTTTCACCTGAAAACCAAAAGCAAATATAATTAGATATATATTTTATAAACTTCCACACTAAACTATACTAAAATAGACTATTTAGTCTTATAAATATCGACTTATCAATTGGGGACCAAGTTCATATGTTTTGTTAACCAAATTTTAATTGCCATCAACATTATGGCATCTGTGGGTCCACATGGATCACTTAAGATAAGTATTATTTAATACTTACAATCTTCTTAAGGTAAATTTGAAAGCACAACCATTGTTGTTACAAGAATACCAAAAGTTGTGCTAAAAAAAAAACTTAAAGCTAGAATCAGTTGTCTTCATGTAACTTATAAGGATTTCTTATTAAAAAAATGTAACTTATAAGTTTTGATGCGTCGACAATTTGAGTTTAATTAGTTCATTTTTCTACTTCTCAAAAGTTACATAATTAAAGGCTTCAAAATAAAAGTTACATAATTAAAAATATTAAATATATTTTACTTCAAAAAAATATTAAAATATATTTCGTATTCCTCGAAAAAAAATTATATTTCCTTGATTTCACTCTAAAGAAGCGGGGTTCAAAATGGACAACCAAACAAAGAAGTAACAACTAACGTCAAATTAATTATACCTGAAAAACATCATTTTCAGCCACCTCTCTTTCTCTCCAAAATCTTAAAATTCTTTTTCTTGATTCACTTTTGTGATTTTTGTTATTCTTAAACTACCATCGATCCTCTCTTTGATCGACGGTGGTTCCAATTAAATCCATTTTTCACTTTGTTCATATAATAAACAATTTATCTAATCAGATTTGTGGAGATTGCTCCATCCTTGTTGCGATGCATCTTCATCAAGAGTGTTGTTGAATTTTTCCATCTTGCGATCCGTTAACTGCAAGCGAGCGACTACATCACTTCTATGCAAGCCATTGATCTCCTTAGTACCGATATTGTCCCTAACTTAACCACCCTTTATCTTTTAGGTGTGGAGTTTTATCTCAAAAGACCTTGATACTATTTAAGGGGAGGCAATCACTTATATACTTCATTTAGAAGTTTCACTTATTCGATGTGAGACTATTATTTCAGTCCACATATCTCAACATTCCACCTTAGACCGAAATCCATCCAATGGGCTTTTTCTCGACAGGTCCTGATTGAACCGTCGGCTTTGATACCATGTTGAATTTTTTTATCTTGCGGTTCGTTAGTCGCAAGCGGCGGCCCGCGACACTTCTCTGCGAGCTATTGATCTCCCCAGTACCGATATTATCCCCAACTTAACCAACCTTCATCTTTTAGGTGTAGGGTTTATCTCAAATTGCATTGATATTATTAGAGGGGAGACAATCACTTATATACTTCATTTAGAAGTTTCACTTATTCGATGTGGGACTATTATTTCAGTCCACACATCTCAACAGGTGTTGCGTGGATTTGTGCGGCGCGCTGGATTGATCTTGTTTTTAGTTTTTTATTTTATAGTTTGTTTTCTTCCATAGATGGAAGTCTTTGATTTGTTTTCTCATTGTTAGAAAGTTTTAGATTTTTTTTCTCCTTGTTGGGAAGTTTTAATTTGTCATTGTGGTTCTAGTAGTTTTATATATTTTCATGAGTTTCAACGTTGTAGAGAGTAGTCTCTGATTGTCAAATTATTTCAATTTCACATTTACAACCAAATTAATGACAGTTTGTTTGAATAAATAGGATTAGTAATTCAATGTACTTGATTCTATGTTTGGTATTGTATTGAGCCATGAATGATTAATGAAATTTCAATTTAAAAAAAAACAAACAATGAAGTAACAACTTTTCAAAAAATATTTTAATTATTGTTTTAATATAGTAGTTAAGACCTACTAATTGTTCACCTCAAGCCTTTATGAGGTCTCAATTTTGAATCTCCTAATTTTTTGTAGCATATGTATAAGGCCTCATTTGGTTTGTTTTTGCCAACTTACAGTGTTAGTTCGAAGTTAACTCCTTGGAGTTCATATTTTCATGTTTGGTTTAACTTTAAACTTGCAGGAAGTTGGAAATCTTTAATTAATAAAAAAATATGAATTGACATAAGTAGCCTTCAAACAAGAGAGAGGAGTAATAAAAAGATCATTGTTAATGAGGGGTAATTATGTCCACAACTTATAGGAAATAACTCCTTAGAGGGGTGGAGAGATCTCTCATTGTAGGGTGTAAGTTGGGAAATAACTTGTAACGACCCAATTTTAATTAAGACGTTATCATGACGTGTTTGCAGACGTGGACGACAGTTCAGCACTCCGTGGATCCCGCATTTAGGCAAGGGTGCGCCTGGAATAGGTAAACAAACCGATTTGTGTGTTGTTTTGAATTACTTATTATGTTTGTATACAGTTATGTTAGATTGCATCGCAATGTGTATTTATATTTTTATATACCGTGCGAGACAGTGTGACAGATAGTCGCCTCAATTAGCATGTAGACGCGGGTACTGGGTAGGTGAATGACAGTACACTAGGTCGGGTAGTAATACACACATGAAAATGATATTAAAATGTATTAAATAATTAATTTTAAATGTTGTATAGTCATTCGTGACGCGAGAGTATGCGAGATACGCTAGTTTACGCACGGGACCGGGTACGGGAACGCTCGGGTTTGTTGGGTTATGCAAGCAAAGGATGAGGATAAGGGAAAGTCACACACCTAAGTCACTCAAGACTGAAAAATTGACTTAATCATGACCACACAAGGTGCCTAGGGATAGCCACAACACAAGATATGAGATTTTAGTATAAATAGTCAAGTTTGACTCAAAACCACCTCCTTTTCTCTCTTATCTCTCTCTCAATCCGAAATTGAGCCAAAGGAGTAAGGATTTGTGGGTTTCTAGAGCACATTTGGAGCACCAAATGACGTGTGTTTGACGATCCAAGGTAAGATTCTCGCTCTCCCCTCCGTTATCTACATGTTGGGTGTAATTTCATTAGTTTTGATGCAGATTTTCAGGGTTATGTGTTGAGCACACTAACTTATCAGTTATTGCTATGGTTTGGGTTTGATTTGGGAGCAACAATTGATGGTTTGGTTGAGTTGTTGTGGTTTTTGTTTTTGGTTGAATTATCGGGTTATCTCTGAGGAATCATGGGGTTTTCGTTTCGGACGAGTTTCGTCGAGGTGTTATGATGGATTATGGCTAGGATAATGATTTGAGAGGTTAGGATGAGTTTAGATTACGACGACGAGCCGGGGTGTCCGAAACCCCAATTAGTGCGTCCCTGGTTCAGACATCGCCCGGGACACCGTGGAGAATAAACCCCACGATGTCACCCGTGACATTCAAACTAGTGAGATACCCCCACCCCACTCTTTATGTCACACCATGGGGGTCAACTCGTGGAGGCGAGTGTCATGGCGGTGCCTCTCACAGAGTCTCAGACAGAAATTGAAAAAAAAATTTTAAAATGAATTGTTCGATTTGGCTTAATGGGGGTTTAGCTTGAGGATGATTATTCGATATAATGGAGATTAAAATGATCAAATTAATAGGTAATTGGGAATTGAGGGAAATTCCAAGGTTCGAGTAAATTAAACGAATTATTGAATATTAGGTATTTGGAATTGATTGATTGGTGTTTGGACACGCATTTGGAAGCGTGCAGTGACAATATTTGGTTAGTTGGAGTGCGAATTAAGGTGTGCAGTATCCCAATTGAACTTTCTTGAGTATTTACCTACTTTTATATTTTAATTCTAGTTCAGTTGTTTCATTATTCTATTTCCTGTTGTGGCTATATAGACAGCTGGTAGGATGTTCCCTCGTCGTGTTGTTCTTGTGTATGTCCACTAGCCCATAGCACGTGTTGCCAGGGGTCTCTGTGGATAGTTCGACCCGAGTATCATGACGGGGCATATATCGGTGCATCGTGGGTCTACGCTAACCATTGAGAGGACCTGGAGGCTGGCCATGCTTGTAGCGACCCAAATCCTTAAAGAACCACCTCGGTGCCAATGCGGGCCCACAACCTGGTCACGTAGATGCTAGTTGTGTCTCACATGCAATCATTTCATCCAGCCATCATTAATCCATCATTTATAAACAATTTATAAATTAAATTGTTACTGAACTCAAGTCATTTGTTAGATATCATTTTAAACCTCAAACCACACCTGAAGACTTAAAAGAAGACTAATCAAATTAGGAACATCAAAGTCATGTCATTAGATCATATACCTAATGTGAAAAACCCATAAGTCATCAAATAACTGTAAAAGACCTTATCATGTCTCAAAATATCAAAATACAAATCCATAAAGGCGTCTCACAATCCCAAAACCAAGTAAAAACGATAAACACATATAAATACACGTACAAGTGCAACCTGTTTGTCAAGAATCAAGTTAATCAACAAATTTACCCTTGCCACAACTCGTACTCAGATATGAACTCAAGCTATCACAAGAAGACAGATGACAAGTCCATAGTGAGTATTCCCAAGGAAATTCAATGAGCAATCATAAAAGTAAATACTGGAATTTAAATAAAGTTATTAAATAAACATACAAAAATAAAAACAAGCAACTGTGCTCATCGCATGATTTAATTAATAGTAAAGCTCGAACTGTGTGCCTAGAGCCTAGAGTCAGATAAGCACTATACTTCGGACTCTTCTACAGAGCACTTCCGACGAGTAGCACTAAAACAAGGCCAGTATCTGGATCTGCTTGGTGGCTGGTGTAGTAACTACGACACACCGACATTTGCCCCGATGCGATCCTCGGGTCAAACTGTCCACCGAGATCTCTAGTAACACGTGCTGTGATCTAGTGGACATACACACGAGAATGACATGGAGGGAGAGCCTCGACGTCCGTCCATATCAATACCACACCAGGAAATAGAATAATGGAATAAACAATATTGAATTCAAATGCCAAAAGTAAGTAAATGCTTAAAAAATTTCAATTGGGTTACTACACACCTCAAACCACACTTCGCGTCACAAAAACCAAACCTCAGTCAGGCTTCGCTAAACACCCAACAATCAAAATACCGCCCGAATTCACCTAATACCATTTATCATTGATTTAGATTCAATTGGGTGTATTTTATGTTGGTTTATATAAGCATTAGGTCAAAATCCCCAAAACAACCATTAAAAACTACCCCTGTCTTGCACTCAACGCGCTGGGTGTTCATCCTCATACTCCCAATTGCCTAGTTTACCCAGCACGCTAGGGTCCCTGGCAAGCACGCTGGGTGACGGATTTCTAGAAATTCTAACAGAACTGAAATTGTGAAATCGAACCTAAGTTGATCCCCCATCATTTACACATCCATATGCCCATCAAATGGCTACCTCTTGGCCAATAATTAGACCATTTTCCATCCCAAATGACATCAAAAAGTGACTCCATTGTGTGACTCTCCCCTTGCTTACAACATATAAAGTCGCCTTGGGCGTTCCGACGCCTGATTTTGCACCACAACATGCGTCATAAAGTACTACCACACCACTATACCTCAATTTGGCATATCATATTAATTATTTATTTCATTTTATTCATTTTCATGTGTGTATTGATTCTTGGCCTAGTGTTTTTGTCTTTTAGCCTACTCGGTACCCGCCTCGACACGTACATTGAGGCGAATACTCTTCACACTCTCTTGCACGTTAACAAAACAATATATACACACATCGCGATGACATTTAACATATTTAAGCATAAACATCGCAATTTATACAAACTTCACACAAAATAACTATTTACCTAACTCCGGGGCACGCCCTAGCCTAGTTGCAATGTCCATGAGCGTCTGCGTTGTTAGCCATGTTTGCAAACACGTCATTATTAATGACTAATTAAAATTGGCTCGTTACAATGCTGGAGTGTACTCGCTAGCAGTGCTCGTGGGGAGTCCGAAGTATGGTGCCAGTCTGACTTATGCTTAGACACACATTTTGAGCTTTTTTTATTATTTATTCATGTGATAAGCATAGTTACCTGTTTTTTTTCCCGCATGTTTATGTAATAGCTTATTAAATTCCAACATTTAATTTTCGTAATTACTCATTGAATTTTCTTGAGAATACTCACTCTGGACTTGTCATCTGCCTTTTTGTGATGGCTGAGTACAGATCCTTGTACGAGTCGCAGCAAGGGCAAGCTTGCTGACTACCTTTGATTTCAGACTACGAGCCAAACTTGTATGTTTGTATATATGTATCTATTGCTTTCATTTTGGGTTTGGGATTGTGAAAGTACCTTATGTCTTGTATTTTGATATTTTGATACATTTTGAGGTTTATTTCCCTTTATATGATGAATACAGGTTTTTCACATTAGGTTTATGCTCCATTAACATGATATGATGTTTGCAATTTAATCTATCATGTCTTAAGTCTTCCACTGATAATTGATGATATAACAGATGATTGAAGTCCAATAATATAGTCTAAATAACAATAATGATTATAATATTGAGGTTTTAAATGATATGTAGTAAGTTTGATGGTCATGGGACACAACTGACAGTGGTGTGGCTGGTTGTGGGCCCGAGAGGCACCTGTGATAGGCTTAACGGGTTTTGGGGTTGTAATGAACCTAAGTTCTAACTCGTGCCACATGTCAATTTAGGCTGTGCGTGGGCCCATTCTTCGTGATATAGTTGTCCAATTCTCAGTCATCGACGCCGATGTATGTTATTTTTGTTCGGTGTTTGTATTATATTGTATTATTCGAATGTAAACTTCAATGTCCCAAACGTGCGAGGACATTTGAGTGTGAGTATTGGTGTTGGGAAACGGATTCAACTCGATAGGAATGTGAATGACGGGCTTCGGGCAAACAGTTGTTGGGTAATTAGCATTTTGGGGGATTTAATGAATTAAAAACCCTGAATAAATACAAAATAAATAATAATTAAAAGTTGTAAGACGTGTTTGATACGTTGATATGTCTGGGATTACGCGACGAGCGAGTCGTGGTATGGAATGGGTTGGGAATGTAAGTATTGTGCGAGAAAATGGCTAAGTGTGGAGGTAAGTCACTCAATGAAGTCATCTAATGGTGTTAAGGTAGGTGGGAGGTGTGAATGAGATCCAAAAGATGTATATGGAGATTTGTGTGTGGATTTAGATGAGGGTGGGGTATAAAAGAGACCCACCACTACCTTTTCTCTCTCATTTCTCATTCTCATCTCTCTCGATGAATTCATCAACGTAAGAACCGGTGGGATTTTGGAGCATTCCACACGATTTGACGTCGAAGGAACGATCAAGCTTGGAATCTAAGGTGAGATTTCGGTTCCCCCGTTTATATCTACGTTTTGATACTAGTTTTGGGGGTTTTCGTCGTGATGAATTCGGACATTGATTTGGGAAATTCGGTTTTTGTGGGTTCTTTTGATGAATTTGGGATGAATGGAATGGGTCGCTGATGAATTGTGAAGTGGTTTTGGTGATTGGGAAGTTTCTGAATTTTTGGTGATTTTTGGCATAATTTTCGAAATCGAAGCATTTTGTCGGGTTTTGACATGAGTTGAAGGTGGCTTAGCGTTGTAATGGAGGTTTAAACGAAGCTGGATTAGACTCGAAGCACGGCGATGTGAGCCAGGGGTGTCAAAACCCCCAACTGGGGGCATTTGGTTCAGACGTCTCGAGCAACGCCGTGAGCACCAAAAGCTCATGGCGCCACTCCACGGAGTTTGGGGCACAGCCCCAGTGCCCACGCTGTGAGGGCGTTGCCTAGGATAAGAACCCCACGACGCCACCACGACGTGACACTGTTCATAGGGCCAATTTTGGAAATTCTCGAAAAGTTTTGGGGATATCTCGGTTATCGAAATGTGTCCGAATACGACCAAATACCTGGGTGTCAACCCAATTATGCGAACGAATAAAATTATGAAAAATTTGATAATTTGAGGGTAATTAATGGAAAAATGCAATTAAATGGTTATCAGGAATTGTAGTCATCGACGGGACATACAGGGATTCGTAGGAGGTGTATCAGTATCCCTTTGAGTGCGTATTAGTTAGATATAGGTAAGTAAACTAGTGAAGAATATTACAGTTATTTCTTGAGCTTTGAATTATTATTGTTATTGTTTGGTTTCCGTTTTGTTGAAATTCTATTCCTTAGAGTTGTTCGAGGGCAAGTGAGTCAACATGATCTTTGCAGAATTTCGGGCTTTAAAAGACAAAAAAAAAACAAAAAAACAAACAAACTTTAAAAAAAAACTTTTCCCTTCCTTTTCGAGAAGTTTAGAAATATTGAAGTCATTGCATTTTATACTTTGATGATGTAGATAAGTACTTATAAAAAACAAAAAATAAGTAAGAAGATACTTTTGTACGGGAAGGGCTACAATTAGCATGGGTAATGGGTTTAGACATCTCACACTGGAATATGACTCCATGGTGGGGATTCAACTTCTTAAACAAGGAGTTGGTCTTTGGCATCCTTTCTCATATCTTATCTCTAATTACATTGCATTCTTGGTGAAAGCATGGCGCGTTCAGCTACGACATATCCTGAGAGAAGGTAATTAAGTGGCATATCCCTTAGCGAATCTTGGAGCCTCTGCTCCTGATGCAGGTCTAATGGTTTTTGAGACCTCTTTCCTCATTTGGTGGTTAATGCAGCTCGAACTGTCTTAGTATGCTAATGATTGCATTATTTCTTACAAAAAAAAGTTGCGTTATAGGCGCCTAACGCTTACTGAGGGCCCCCATTTTTGTGGGCATCCATCGATTTTGTATAGGCACCCCAACATTTTCCCAAAATGCCCTTGATGTCAACCAACGCACTCCACCCAAAACACATAAAAACGAACTTAAAATTCTTGTTCTCCTCTTTCTTGTGCTACTTTTCTCTTGTAAAAGAAGTCTTAATCCATCCCATACTCTTGTTTATTGAGATTTAGCCATTACAGGATAACCTTTTGTGATTTTCATGTGGTTCAATTACAGAAAGTCGAGGGTCGTAAAGTCGTCTCGGTTATATCTTATCGAGACCCGTATTAAAGTATATACCAACTGATAACTAAAGAAGGTAGTCATATGTGACGACCACTTTCCTAATCTAGGATACCTCCTGACCTAATCCCGTAATTAAGCCTTAATATCAATCCCGTAGGACTTAACTACGTATTAGTTAGTCTTTCTAACCCATTTACCTACTTACACGTGTTCAATATAAATAATACACGAGTTACATTGTTATACTAATTTCAGGGTTAATTAAAACTTTTACTAAGTTGTTAAAATTAGCGGAAGTCTTAATAGTTTATGTGGAAGCAATATATATTACATCATAAGTGTGGAAATCAGGAAATAATTATCACATGATATATATAATGAAGTGGCGAATATAAACAGTGTGACAGTAAAAAAGCTCGAGAAACTATCGCTCAACCCAATATATAACCCAATAACATCAAAAGACATAATAACAATAATAATACAAAATATCAAAAAGACCTATAAGTCAGGGTAGTATCACGCTCTAGGTTCAGAGGTCGTCGCCAATCTTCTCCTTATCCGGCCTACTGCTCGACAGATCTGCACCTACCGTCATAAAAAGGACGGTGAGTACAAAAGTATAACAATAATTTCCATTGATATATATACATATATATTCACATTTCTAAAAGAAAAAAGGGTATTTAAAAGCATAACAGATAGCCAATAATTGCTCTAAATAAAACATGCTAGGAAATACCGAGTATGCACAAACGAGACTGACACAGGCTAAGTAGTATTGATCTAGGTCCGATCAGCCGTGAATTACATCACATCAACCTTGTTCCATTATCGTAGGGCATGAGCTCTATCAAACGCCTCAATTATATTCATAGTATGTCAATTCTCGTAGATCACCCCGGTTCATTATGCCATGAGTCACGCGAGTGTAGTGGAAAATGCCGACATCCCCGAAGTCCCCGCGTGCCGCTCATCTTTAATTGATTCTAGTACTACTTTTATTATCAATAGACTCGAGTTAGGATTGGATGTCAAGAGTAAGTGCTATGCAAAACACACATTCGCGAGTACATGTCCCTGACATACATTGAAACTATCCACCTAATAGCATGCTATTTTCAACTCAATATCAAACAAAACACCAAGGAAAGACATGTGGTATGAAAACGAGTTCAATGAATATCAATTAAGTAAATCATGACTACAAAGCTCAACATTTGAGGAGTAGCAAAGACAAGTCATGATATTAGATCACAAAGGGCACAAAATAGTCCAAAACATACCAACAATAAACCAGAAAGATGAAATAAAATATAAATAAAGTCATCAAAGGGATTACTCATGCTCAAGCAATTTCCTAGCTAATTCTTAGCCTCCCGACGCCTAAACTCATGCTCCTGGACTCCTGGCACTTTTCCCTATGCCCCTGAGGTGATTGGACATGTATTAAAGTGGTTTTGGGTCGTTTGGCATAGGTTTAGGTTAGTGGTTAGGGTGTAAGAGAGTTGCAGGGAAAATGGGAACAAATATCAAATTTCCTGCTGTTTAAAACACCCAATGTGCTGGGGGAATTCTTTAGCGCGTTGGGTGCAAGGAGCGCGCGCCTCTGATCATGAAGTGCGCACCTACTTCTGGGAATCCTAGAAATTTTGCGGCTCAAATTTCTGGGTTTCTTTCGCAATTGTCCACCTCCATTCGCCTGGGGTCCCTGTTCTCCTCCACCAGGGATCCTATACATCCCCAACAACAACAAGGTAAGCACTTTGATTATCATCATTCATTCACAAAGATTTAGGGACATATGCACAAGGTTCGAAACTTCGACTTCGCCCTTAACTTCGCCACTTAAAATTTGGAAGTAATTCGAGGAAGTTAACTTCGATGAGGGAAAGTTTTACAAAAAATCGTCGATGTATGAAAGTTTATAGATTTTTTTTTAATGCTTGAAAACTTAACTTTATCTATAATGATGTTAAAAACAAACATAAGTGTACAACTATAGTCTACTACAAGTACAAAATAATTATTTTAAATAATTATTTTGTTATACAAAAAGTAAACTACTATCTATTATATATTAACATTTTGATAAAAATGTACTGATTTTTACATATATATATAATAAAATTACAAGGCATAGAACTAAATCAGTGAATTACTTTAACTGAAAATATGTATTTATTTACATATATATATATGTATATACATAAATGTGTATTGCTTTATAGAGGAGAAGGTAATGTAAACATGTCATAGTCATACAACATAAATAAGGGGGGTAAATCATACATAAGATGAGAGAAAAAAGAAAAAGACAAGGATTTGTCCACACACACACACGACATCTGACTTTCCAACTCATGGAATGCAAGTGTAACAACCCCGAATTTTTAACTGACTTGTGTCACACTTGTCAGGATTGTGACCCGACTACGTGAATACTGGACTGTATTTCAAACTTTGGGAGTTGAAACTGAGGTAATTTTATGATTCCTTGATTGTGTGTATTAGTATTTTAGTATTTTACGGGTCTCGAGCCGTTCAGACGATTTTTAGTTGAGTGAGGTTTCACCTAGTTAAACGGGGAATAAAAACACAATAAAGAATACAAATAAATGAATTTTCTGATAATTTAATTAATTAGTTGATGAAATATGGCAAGAAAATGGGCACGACGAATCAAGATTGAGAGAAAACACGGACCGAGGAGCAAAATCGATGCGGGAGTTGAATAGTCTCGTAGCATACGGACTATGAGAAAAAAATTGTTAAAGTAATACAGCTCGATAAAGAAAGTCACTGGGTTTTTCTCGAGATGTGTATGTAAGTGAAGATGTGATAAAAGGGTAAATGACCCATAAGGGCAACTGTCCAAGAAATGCACAAGTGTTAAATTAAGGGCAAAAGGGTAATTCCACATTTTTTACACATATATAAAAACAAAGAAAATCCTAATACACACTATTCATCATCTTCTCAACACTACAACCGACACTATTCCTCCTCCCCACTCTATCCTCACTGCCATTCGCCACCACCGGACCTCCGACCAAGCCAGAGGTGGTCGTAGACCAGGACAACGTCTCTCTCTCTCTCTCTCACTCCCACTCTCGGCCTGTTCACCCTCTCTCTCAACTCGGCGGTCCTCCCTCCCTCCTCACTCTCGGCTGCCTTCTCTCTCGGTTGGACAGCCACCACCACCGCCTCTTACCACGTCACCGGAGCTAGGTGAGTTCTTTGCTCTCTCTCTCTCTTGTTCCTTCTCTTTTCACACTCATGCTCCTTCTCGGTTTTGAGACTCACACTTGTCCTTTCTCGGCCCCATGTGTGGCAACCACCTTCTCTCAGCGAGCTCATCACCATCGCCACCTCCTTCACCATTGAAGCCACCACGTCCCACTCAAGGTGAGCTCCTCCTACTCCTCTCTTGTTTCTTGAATCAGTCTCACTGTCCTTCATGAATATTTAAAACTATTTTGGGTTGACGGTGGCCACGGCTTGGATGACCGAAGCCGGAGTTGGTTGAGGCTGACCGGAGGTTACCTTCCGGCGACTCTGCTGGCCGGAGGAAACCCCTATGTGTAACGGTTTGGGTGGGAGTTGCATGGATAGTTTGGTGGTGTGTAGTGTTTGTGATTTTGGTATGGGTGTGTTAGTGCATGGGGTGTACATTTCACTATGTGTACACCACAGTGGGGTATACACAATAGTTGTACATGTGTGTGCATAATGAAAAGGTGGGTATGTGTGTAGGGGTGTGTAAAACAGTTGGGGTGCTGTGTGCACATAACAGTGGGGTGCATATATCATGTGTGTGTGCGTATATATAACAGTTGGGGGTATGGGGTGTCTTTAGTTGTGGTGTGAATTAATGTATGTAATTGTGTGTTTGAGAATAAGTAAAAAGGATTGTAAGTATGGACACTTGTTTTAAATGAACATGGACTTGTAATAAGGCCCAACAAGGGCCCAATACACTCATTTTAATGTAGGTCCATAACAAGTTATAATTGGTGTGTTTATGGGTTGTGTAAAACATAATAAGGGTTTAATTTAATAGGCACAACTTAAAGCCCAAAACAAATACATAAAATGTAAGAATGAGCCCATATATCTAGGCCCAATAATTGTCCACACAAATAGCCTACTTAGGTGAGTATAGACTTGATAAATGGGCCCAACAAAAGCCCAAAGAGAGTTATGCTTTGTAAAACAAATGGGCCATGACCATAGAGATGGTTTAATCCACGATGATTTGGGTCGCATCAACAAATGATTGTAAAACAAACACCTTAAGACTAAATGCGAGCCTTAAACTAATATTCGAGATTCAAAACTTTATCAGGTAGATGAGAACTCACGGGGAATGAGTTAGAGTCTCGGAGTGAATACCGGGTCGCGATTAGTCAGGTAAGTACATACGTACCTTGTATGTGTGTATGTTAGTAGGCCAGTAAGGAAATAACATGTAATTTATACATTCTCTATTATTGATATTGTTGAATTGATCCCTTGTTTGAAATTCCATTCTTTTTCCTTGGTTGTATGTTCTTGGCATGAGTGTGTGTCTCGAAGGTATCATATAGTCCCGCACTAGCTGGGACAACGAGGGTGCCCTCTGCAGGGGTAACTGATCACCCCTAGTGATGTGTGCACTGGGTACTGGATTCGAGAGGTGTTGCGACGCCTCTCTATTTCGCGCTGCGCTAGTGTTGCGACATTGTCCGAGGAGAACTTGCGAGATCTTTGTCGTATTGCTGTGAAATTAGACCACTCATGAGCCTCTTTTGAATCTTAAAACATGCAAATATCGATTGTTTATTTATCAGTCTGCTTATCATGCACTTGATTTATTTACTTCCTGCCATTTCATTTCCGCATGATATTTAGACTATTTTACTTGTTAAATCTTAAATTATTGTTATATTCTTCTGGCACTGCTTTCGATTTCTTTAGTTGTTCACCGTCTAGTTTGTGACGTTGGGTGCAGATAGGGTGGAGAGCAGTAAGGGCAAGGGGCCCTGTCTAGGAAATATACTTTGAGGACTAGCAGTGGGATTAGAGAGACTCTATAGTATGTGTTTATGTTTTTGTTGATTTGTATATCGTTTCATACTTATATTTTTGGGATTATTGAACTTGGAATTTTTGGTGAGATTGGTATCATGTATATATGCTTATCGAATTGTACATGAATACCCAGGGTTTTCCACACATATAAAATTCCTATATTTCCGTTGATTGAGTTATTTCCCCTTGTTATTACTGTTTAGTCTTCCGTTGTGTATTGTTGCAATAACTCTTTCATAAATTACTTAATCGAATAAATAGGAGGCAGACTAGGCTAGTCAGGTTGCCAAGCGATGACTTGGGATCTGCACGGGTCTAGGCTGAGCGTACCCAATTGCACGGGGAAATTGGGGCCGTCACAGCAAGAACATCAACTACTTTGTTTGCAGTTCTCAAGATGTGGACACATTGACACCGATGGAGATCGAGCCGTTTGAATGATTTATTGGACCAAATTCTCATTAGCCCCTTTGGACTCTAGGCCCATTAACTCTCGAATCTCTTCATCTTCTTGCTCTTTTTTTCTTCAAGTTTTCTGATCGCCAGATTGGCGCGCTTCTCGTGGTTACACTACAAAAAAATTTCTTAACATTGAAAAACGTTGTTATACTCTGCGTTGTTAAAACTTATTTAATACGTAATTAATATGCAACCAAAATATCTACAATTAAAAATTAATATGTTTTGATGTATAAATTTAATTAACTTCCTTGTTTTATAATATTTAATTAATCGTTAATCATTATTTGTTTTAGTAAATAATAGTTAATCATATGATAAATTCAATAATTTTTAACAACGTATGGTATAACAACATAATTAAATGTTGTTAAAAATCAATTTTCTTGTAGTGTTGATGATATGATGTGAAGTGAGGAAAAGAGGAAGAAAAGAGGGTTTCGTGGTCCCTAATATGATGTCATGAAAGTTAGCAGTTTATTAAGCGTAGGGTGTAAATTCAACAACTTCGACAAAAACTTCTGTAATTTAGTCAGATTTTAACAATTTTGGGTACTTTTTATTAACTTCGAACGAATTTATCAAAGTTTGGTGAAAAATCTCGATGTTATAGGCGAATTCCTACATTTTTTTTGTTTGCATTCATGTTTCACTTCACCCATTCTTAAATCAACAAAATTCGCCCAAACTTCGGCAAATTTTGGCGATTTTTTAAACCTTGCTTATGCATGCATTTTCATCAAAAATGGGGAAGAACACCAAAACTCAAAACTTTGTCAAAATGAAATTGATTTTCAAAATCTTTGGTAGCTGGATTATCAACAAATCTCAAGGAAACCAAATCCAAGTTTTGTTTTCGAAAACACACTCATTTTCCTATTTGGATTTGGTAGAAATAAAACTATATGCAAAACCCCAATTGAAGCCAAAATGTGAAATCCAAAAATAAACTTAGGAAACAACATTGAGGCTTCAAACAGATTGTAAACCACATCACTGATGCTTTGAAATCGATTTTGTAGCAAAGCCCCAACATTCAAACCCCAAAAATCCTATAAATTTACAAACTAGCATGCATATATGAGGTGTTGAATGCTTACCAAGTTGCAGCTCTCCACAATTTGTGCCAATCCCTCTCTTAATTTGAGCAGTTTGATTTCTTTGAACCCTTAATCTTCCCTGAATTCTAGCCCCAACATGTTGAGCTCCACTTATTCTCATAAATTTCATGCATGTAGTGGAAAATAAAGCTAAGTGAATTATTTATACTTCTTATTACATCATATGCTCACCTTCCAATCTCTATGGGATCTAAGGGCTCACAAACACACTTAACTTTCACTAAGTTTCAGTCAAATAACACAAAGGTTGACACAATTTTTCATGAGAGTTTGTGCTTGTATGCATTCCAAGACATATCATGAGTTATCAAATTTTTAATAGAGCTATAGGTCTCATATTTGATACACTTTAATGTGCATATCATATGCTATGTAATGAGTCATTTAAATCACATATTAACAAGCTTAGACTTACCACAAGACTAGCTACCCAGTCCCTCGTCTCGCATGCAACTCGAGGCGCGTCTCTGCTCGCGTCTCGATGCCTACAACTGCATGAACTGACTTAATTAGTCTACACAATTACATAACACTAGGCATACATCACAACAAATATAAAATGTACTTCGGCCATGTGCCTCGGTCGGTGCGCGTATCTCACGCAGGTCCCACGTCATGGGTCGGTGATCCCGATTAAGGAAATTAATCAAGGTTACAAATTTAGGCCGTGACATCAGACACCTAACTCGATATATGACTAACCATTGAGACTATATGAGTGGTCTCGGTGGCCTTATGTCGAGACATGTGTGTATATCTCAGTTCACACCAATCGACACAACAGCCTATGTTTCGATTATGTGTGTCCGAGACTATAGATTCGATCATTTCCCGTCGAAACCTAAAACATAGTGTTGGTTGATGATAACCAACACAATAGCCTATATTTGAAACGTAGTGTCGCGTTATAGACACCCCATTATTTGAGAAGACAAATATGCCATTTCTATTGAAAACAAAAACTAATTCAAAAAATGGGATGCCCTCATTAAGTGTTGGGGTTCTTACAACGCGACTCATAAAAAATCACAATGATTTTAGTAGTTCCTATATAATCTTGATTACACTTTTTAAAACCACAATGATTTTAATAATTTGAGATAATTTTAGCTTAAAAAATACAATGATTTTAGTAGTTCCTATATAATATATTTTTTTTTGACTTCGGTGGGAATCGAATCACGATCTCCCGAAGTTTTGCCTTTTTGGCAAGTGATGTCTTTACCATCTCACCAGAGAGGCTTTGACAATAGTTCCTATATAATTTTGATTACACTTTTAAAAACCACAATGATTTTAGAGTCCAGCTATACACACCCCAACGTTTACTTAGGACACCCCAATTTTGAGTGCATCCCAAATTCAAATTTCAATTTATGATGACTTTACCAAAATACCCCTTTATCCCAATTGAAGTATCCAACTCCCAAACTTTGATCGAGACATCTATATTAAGTTCGACGACATATGACCGAGACTTATCTTCTAGGTACGGTGTTGTCCAAGTTAACAACTATCAACCTAAACGTTCAGTGAATTCTGATCGACTCTTCAATCAAAGGTTCGACAGACTTTGACTGATCCTCCAACTAGAAGTTTGATGGGCTCTAACAGACTCTACAACAAAAGATTCGGACTTGTGAGGCCGAACCATTCGATAATACCTTACAAATCACAAGAAGAGTGTGTGAAGAGATGATGGTGAAGTGCACAAAACAAGAGAAAAAGGGTGGCAAGATGCACTGATCACAAAAATAGGCATAAGGATCATTTTATAGTAGAATTGACTTTTTTTAAGTTTGATTTTTTTGCTGGAGTGCTATAAGTAAATGGTGAAGTGGATATAGCGGGGCTCTGATTTTAACAATTTGAGATAATTTTAGTTGTTAAGTAACACTTCATCAATCAACACATAAAATATAAAATAAGACCAAATAGTAAAGCTGCTGAGTGTCAAGATAACATAAGCAAAACAAAAAATTGAACCAAACAATCTCAGGTTACTGAGACCAAACAGGACAGGACAATTGTCTCATGATTCATCTGTCTGATCAGGTTACTAGCCTCAGGTTACTGATAAGCAAAACAAAAAACTGAATCAAACAGAGCCACTGTCTCATGATTCATCTTCAGCCATACAATTGGTCTGGTTTTAAACTAATTGTTGACCCTTGTGATGCGGGCTTGAATCATAAAATTTTAACATGATTAAACCACCGTTCTCATGGTCAAATGCATTTCATTAAGAGATTACAATCACACATATGAAGAGCTTTAATTCCACCAAAGTTTTGCCTATCTCAATTTGCTGTACAAGTTCAAACCCAGCACGCAATTGGCAACCAAGAAATCCCCACAATACCCGACACCCCCCGTGATCCACGCAGAGCTATAATTGTAGTTCAGGTTTCACACTCTATCAACACAACCTATTAGGCCAAAAAGTAATAAGAGAGTGCATAACCTCTCCAGTTGTTTTTTATAACCATAGTTGTCTGAACTATTTTTAATCCCTCCAAATTACTTTGCCACTACACCAGACAAAAATCTCCCTTTGAATCGACTAGCTCTCCCCACAACAAGATCTGACATGAAGTAGTGAATACAGTTGAAGTGCTCTTCCTAACACCCACTCACCCATCAACTAAATCACTTCATCTCCCTTACACAAAAGGGAGGAAAAAGGGGAAGGAAGCAATGCAACACTTTTGATGTAAAAGGGATGAGAGGGAAACCACTATGACAAAAAGGAAGGAGAGGGGTTGACAACGATATGCCGCAGCGGGTGGGCGACGTCGCCACCTCCCGCGTGCTTAACAAACTCTGCCGGAGAGAGGAAGTTGCCATGGCACACACACACTATCCTCACCTCTTCACCTTTCTTGTATCTGTACAGGAATCCTTCTATTCTCTTCCCATTTGGTCCATCACCCTTTGTTGAGACGCATGGCATTTCTTCCATAACTCTCATTCCCGTCTCCCTTGTGCCATTTTCGATTACCTTAGGTATTTTGGATTGGTTCTCGACGTCTGCTCTGGCTGCGGTAGGCGCGCCGCATTTCTGATCAGTAATTGGTCCAGTAGAGACCACGCTGGGGTTCTTGTCGATCAACTGCTGCTCCGACGACTGTACACTTGACGGGTTTCTCACCTCGGTACAATTGCTCACACCTGCGATGTTTTCATGATTGATTCATACATCAATTATGTGCTCACATTGCATAACATCAAATAGGTAAATGTAGTAAGAGAAGAAGTGATCTACAATGATGTCTTCATGATTCCTATTCAAAATCAAGCTTAATTAATGATGTCTTCATGATTCCTATGATGACAACTCCCTCACTCGAAATTAAAATTTCTCAAATGTAGCTCTGAATTCTGATTAGGGTTCTTCAATTGTACACTAGCTTCTTGAGTAAGGATCCATCCCTTGTTCACACTTCACATTGTACTTTCCTATACATTATAGAATCTCTTCCATGTTTTCCACATAATAATTATAAGTGGATTTAAAGTTTGAACTGAGATCCAATTCAGTGAGTGATTAGAGTAAAAATCAATCAATGCCTTCATAATCCCACTTCATTATTTTTTAACTCACATACTCTAATTCCAAATCATTTTTCAGTTAACAAGGTCCATAAAATCTATTTTTTTTTTCCACATTAGTTTTATCATGCTTTTTGATTTATAGAGGATCCCAATTTATAGACATAAGAATTTCCTTATTAACAACTTGCCAGATGTACAAGATACAAAATCAAACAAAACAACCAAATGAATCAAATAACTTGTGTATTCCTATGAATGTTACCTTGAGCAGGTCTGCTCTCGAATTCAGATGCCCCCGAAGAGCTACTCCCCTGAGACCCTATTGATCCCTGCGAAGACGGGGCCACAGCTCCGACTCGCAACGCCGCAGCAGCAGCAGCTAAAACATTCCCATTCCCTGACCCCTCCATCCCCCTAACCAAGGCCGCCGCCCAACTCGACAGCCTGAACGGCGGCGGCGCCACCGCCGCTCCGTTCACACCCACATGTTGTTGTTGTTGTTGTTGTTGTTGTTGTTGTTTCTGATCATCTTCACCTCCCTTGTGACAATCGTTCTCGCAATTGGGCCCTTCTAAGGAACCTCCAATGCTATCTTTTCCAGCCCTAAATTGCTTCTGCTTTTCAAATCGCTTTCGCTTCGCCTCCATTCGCCTCAAGCTCTGCAACTCTTTCCTCTTCCTCCAATCCTCCTCGGTCTCCATTGGAAGAGAGGTCGTCCGAGTGATCGAAGTGCACCCCACCGTCGGAAAAGCCCCGTTGGGGTTTTCATCGTCTTCATCGCATCGCCGCAGCGTCGAAACCCCCGCTATCGACGAGGACCGGACTAACCCCCTACTGTTCATTCCCTCTCTGGGGCTCACCCCAAAACAGCCCCCTAAAGAGAGCCCCAGATTGAGCTCTACGTCTTCTTCGTCTTCGAATTCCGAAGAGTTGTTGTTGTTGTTGTTGAAATGGTTTGATGATTTGAATCGTTTGAGTAGATCTTTCGGGTACCCATTGATTTGGGGCCTCGATGCATACTGGAAATCCCTTCCCTTACCAGCTTCAGCCATTCAAAAACTAAAAAGTATAACGACAGAATTAAGAAAATAGATGGAATTACTGTTCACATCGATTGCGCAACTAGCAATCTCAAACAAAACTCCATCACAATCAACAAAAAAAGAACAGGAAGAGAAGCAAAGAGAAACCCAAAAAAGAGAGAAAATGGGGGGCTTAAGCAAGATCATGATGATCATGATGATCAAAAAACGAGGAAGGACGAGAAGGCGACACGTGGTGGTTAGGACAGATTTATCTGAGTAGAGAGAAGGGGGGCTTGGTGGCGACGCGTGTGAGTGTGGGAATGACGGAAGAAAGCGAAGGGGCCACGTGTAGCGATGGTCTCATTCGGTCTCGTAAAGCCACGATGTCCTTTTTTTTGGTTTCTCGCTCATCTTAGCTGTCCTCCAGAACATGTTGTGGGTGTTTTGACACGTGTTGGGTTATGTAAAAGCTGTTTCTGACTCTTTATCGCCCCAGGAATCAACTGCTGCAGTGGACTGACTGTATTCCCTCTTCTCACTACCACAATTATTACTACTTCATCGTTTTACAGAGAGAGAACGGTAAACCAGCCGTAGTAATTAACATTGAAAGCTAGTAAACTCTAAATATGTGCATCACAAGTCATATTATACAGTGCGGACCTACTTACTGCACCTATCCGATGCCTAGAATGGTATATATGCATAGCAAAGTAACTAATATTTTATCAATTATTATAATTAACCCTCAGTTCTTGCGTCCATATTTTATTAAATTTTACACGTCAAATCTGTATTATGAGTCATTTTTTTTAAAGATTTATATTATTAGTCGTTAATCTTTACAATTAGTGTAAGTTTTGATATAAATAATTTTTACCGTCATACTTGCGGCAGCTCCCCTTCTCATCCCGCCTCAAAAACGACTCTGTGCATAATTGAATTAAATAATGTTCTTTTTAAACAAAAACAATACAATTGTAGTTTATTTACTAAATGATTTAATAAATTTTTTGCAAAAAAATGAATGTCCTTTTTTCAAAAATTTAATTTTTTTAATATATAATGTATGCCGGGTAGTAGAATTAATATTATTGTGTCGTAATTATAAGTGCTTTTACTAAAGAAATTGTGTCCTTAATTTATTATTTATTTTGTAGAAGTGTCCTTAAATTTTGGGTATTCATATATAAATCTGATTCTATACGGTGGTTCAAAATTGTTTTCCTTCATTTGACAAAAAAAAAAAAAAAATGTTTTTCTTCTATAAAATACATTTTTTTTGCGTATTATAGAATGTGTTGCCTGTGAGTCACGACGAAAGTGTCCTATAAAGTGTAAACTCAAACAGAACTATCTGAAGAACATGCACAACGTCCACACTACTTCATTTTTCGTATACTAGAGTACTGTCGCATTGACACGTGTAATCATCATCAAGACGTGTAATCACAACTTTAGGAATCTGTCTACGTGTCATGCCCGTCAAACTGTCACTTAAACATTAACAAAGTAATTTAACGGCGGAGTAGTAGATACGTTTAATTTTTAATTTTTAATTTTTAATTTTTTTTTTATTTCTTTATTCAAAGTAGATACGTTTAATTTGTTTTTGGACGATGCTACTCACAAGTAGCGTTGCAAGTGAGGTAGGGTGGGGGCGGAATTGAAGATATCGTCTCCGCATCCATAGGGGTGTGGGGTGAAAATTTATCCTTAAAATTTTTTGCAGGGCAAACTTCACCGCCCCATGTCCCACCCCGCCCCAATAGATTCCCTACAGGGCATGGACTTTATATAAGTATATGTGTTTGATTTGCAATATTTGGTATTTTTTATGTCTTTATTTGATGCACATACAATGCGTCTCTACCTAAGTACTATTAGTTCCAAATTTTATATGATTAGTTAGAATAAGTCAATCATACTAATTAACAATTGAATACAAACAAATTTCTTAATCAATTGTATGCTAATGGTATTTAAAGGGGGAGAGTTAATTAATCAACGTTTGTTCTAAAACATTATTGAAAACTACGTACTAATGATTAATTGATTTAATTCACTTTTTGATTGTGATTATATAATTAGTTTCTTATGTAATTTCGTTCATGCACCTTATGTTTTGATCCTTATCTTTAGCCTTTTTCTTATCATTTGGCTACTTTATCAACTTTTTTTTTTTGCACTTTTCGACTTTTTGATAACTATATAGTTTTCGGTGTTTTTTATATTCAGATTTTTATGTTTGAGTTTTTTATTTCAATCTCTTTTTTATTTTTCTTTTTAAGAGCAAACAAAAATATTTTAGAAATAACATATACTGATCGACAATCTCTGTATGCATTGTTTAGATCAACGACCTCCCTTTTTTAGTTTATTCTACAAGATGTCTATTTGCTATATATCCTTTATTGTGACAACAAAATTTTAATTAATCATTTTTTTAAAAAAATATAGCTCCTATTCATAAAGTATTAAATTGGGATTTCACCAATATTTACATAAGATTTTTTTATATTTTTTTAATTTTTTTTTGTTTTTATCACTTTCTTTTTCTCATCAAATTAATTTTAGTAGAATTATATTTTTGTTTAAGCATATGCAATTTTTTTTTTAAACTTTCAAGTCATATATTCCATAATTTTGCTACAAAAAAATTAAATGATATTATTCTTCACTTAAAATTTATTCGAGATTATGTAGTAAGATTATTTTTTAGTTTTTTTTTTCAATTTTTTTCTCATTAAGTTAATTATTTTTAACTAATATATTGACATCTAGTTTTACCCGTGCCCGAAACGTGAGATTTTGACTAATTTTTTAAAATGAATTCCTCATAGGATGGGGTACGAGTTGGGGAGATGTGGATTCCCTGTGGGCGAGGTACGGGGTGGGCGACGGGGATTCCCGTGGGGCGGGGCATAGGGTGGGGTACGTGGCAGGGTGACGGGGATTTTCTGTGGAGCGGGGTATGGGGAAAACTTGCGGGGCAAGGGTAATCCCCGCCCCCGCCCCCACCCCGCCCCGCCCTGCCCTGCTTAGTTATGCGGGGAAAACTTTCGCCCTGCAGCCCGCCTCGGCAGGGGCAAAAATGCGGGGAATCCCTGCCCCACTGGTGCGGGGCCCCGCGAGAGACGGAGATTCCCCACCCCACTTGCAACCCTACTAACAAGTTATAAAATTAGTAGTTGATCCCTAAATTTTCTCAAATCTATTGATGTGACTATATAACATACATAAGAGTGTACAAGAGTTGGGTTAATTTGGGTTTGGCCTAAACCATGAACCAAACTAAATAGTTCGGGTCTATTTTTTTTAATAGAACCAAACTAAACTTATTGATTATTCAAAATAAAACCAATCAAACTCTATGAGTTTGAGTTAGGTCGGTTTCAATCATTAGATTGATTCTTATAAACGTAAGTATAATAATTTTACATTTTATAAAACATACTTATGAAAATTTAGGACACAATAATTAAGACCCGACAATGTGCAAACCACTTTTTATTTTTTTCACTCCACTTTCAAAAATGCCCTTCTTCCTTCTTACGTAGTGCGCCCAACACAAACACCACTTTCGACTAAGATAATCCCCTCCGACTATTGGCGATACGAACTTGCGATTTCAGAGCCCATTACTATTGTAAGTGCGATTTCTTCATATTTCTTGCTGAAAAATCATGTTTCTCAATTGTTTTGAACGCGTTAGAACAATTTTTTGTCCTGCTAGGGTATTGTTTGTTTGCATTTTTCGGTAGCTATTTACCATAAAAAATGGAGGATGGACGTGTCTAGGGAATACAAATGTGCAAGATGAAGATGTATTTCTTAAGTTTTCTTTCAATTTTTGAATTTTTTTCGTGTTCAAACTAAGGATTTCTGCCTCTGGTTCGACCTGGCAGAACCGAACAAATGGCTTTTGCTCGATCTATCGAGGTTGATTGAAACATGTCTGTTTGGTTACCTATGACCGAACAAACATTTGTATTTTTTTTTTGTTCAAACCAAGTTATGAACACTACATTGTGGTTCGGTCATCAATAACTGATTAATAGCATTGCTCGGTCACCTTCAACTGAATAGTGCATTGTCAATCGGTTCTGTATCATCGATCGAGCGTTAATCGTCAACAATGCACAAATTGACCAATATATTAGATCAAAAATAGTTACAAACACATACACAACTACCAAAATTGTTTGAAAAAAAGTAAAAAGTTTTTGATAAAACATCTATATTAATGGAAACAACCTTAAATCGACCAAGTTTAGTCATTGATTGCGCGGTGAGCGCTTGGAAGCAAGGCAAAACAAGATATAGGGTAAGAGCGAAGACAAACGGAGGTGACACGAAGATCGACCTAGGGTTCGAGTGCTTTCTCCTTCTTCTACGCATTGTTGAGAATAAGGCTGCACAAGGGCAAGGCCATTTTGGAAGAAAAAAGTGGTTTGCACAAAGCCGGACTGTAATAATTATTGTTTTTCTTTCAAAAATAAGGGAATAAACTTCTAAACACTTACTCCGTACGTTATACACTCACAAATTCTAGTTCATCTAAAATAATAAACCACACAAAATTATGATAGCTAGCTAGCTAGAGCCAATCACAATATAAAATACTAATATTCAAGCACAATTAAATATTGAACTTACATATGAAGTTCCTCACATTTAAAAATTAAAATGCAAATGTCTAACAGTCCTCAGCTCCAATATAAAAACTAATTTAAGCTCAAAGATAAAACAAAAAGTAATATTTAATGTAAGCTAAATCTAAATACTTGACAAATAAATAACATGATCATGGTTGGCTCGGGTCTGATCGGGTTAACAATTGTAGAACTTAAACACTGAACCAACCCATCGATTTTCAAATTGAGAGCTCAACCCAAATCACTTGAGATGGTTTGGGTCAATTTGTTTTTTGTACACCACTAATGTAGCACCTTAATCATTATATTTGCTACTTTTTTCAATTAGTGGTTGATCCCTTGAACTTTAAAATTTGTGATAAACCCTTATTAGTCCAAAGTATGACTCCACCCAACGTCATTGTTTTTTTTATCCAGCGGAGTAAATACTTCTATTAATAATGAGAAAATACTATAATTATGGCGTGACTACCCTATCCCCTGCAAACTCGAGTTGTCTGATCCAAGCCATTGTCGAATCCCTTGAAATAACTTAGCGAGTAGGGAGATGACCTAGTAAGCCTTAACCTGCGGAATAATAACAATAACTATCTACAATAGCAATTATAAAAGGTTAAGTAAAAGTGCAGAAAATAAAAATATTTCTGAATTGTACATCAATGCGGAATAAAAGGGAAGATAGTCATTTAACTAAACAACTATGATTTGACAAAAAAAACTAAACAACTATGGGTTCCACAATCTACTAATTAAAACCTGCATTTAATAACATTAGTTATGGCGACCCTAGATTTCGAGGCAACCCCATGCACCGCCATGTTACTGAACACGTCACCAACCTCTGCCACATCAGACACTCCTATTGACGACGGCCCGCGACTCATCTAGTTGCTTACACGTTTTTCAACTAACCTAACTTAGCCAGTTATGAAATTTATATTTGTCAGGTTAGTTATTTCAATAATTTAAAGTTATTATTTTACAGCGGAAGTCTGACATTACATACAATTATGTAAAGTGATTTCATTTATAAATAACAACTTATGTGGAAAACTCATAAATATAGTACTCTATGGATAAGGCGACAACATAATCAAACCGTAACTATATACAAGTACAGGTGTCTCTCAAGTCCCATGAACCCAAAATAAAGCAAAATACCAAAAATAAACACCAATAAGTATGTATCGAACACTAACAGGCTTAAAGATAGTCGCTTAATACCTCCTTGCCCTTACTCATAAAAGGATCTGCGCTCGGTCATCTAATAAATACAATTACGCGTCTAGTGAGTAAAATCCTAATAGAAATCCACATAATATTCATGAATAAAACAGGTAAAAACTACTAGACATGCAAGAAATACATATGGCAACAGAAAGTCATACTTACGTGAATATAGGAATTAATGACATGCAAAAAATAAAATAAAATAGCAGGCATAGATAAGCATAAATAAACAAGCATGAGAGGAGATCATAATTGAAATGTAAATGAAATCTTGGATTAAACCGCTTGATAAAATTGGATCAGGAACTGCACATATACTTCAATCTCTATTGACAAAATCTCAACTACGGTAAACGGGTAAATTCCTGGTGCTAAACTACGCCGAGAATACACCTTAATCCCTTCCGACACACCATAAATATATTCCTCGGCATACAACACGAGTGCTAAACACCAGCGATCCATGTGCTTAAGATTTAGCCATAAACAATATATAACGTGACCGAATTTATAGTAAAAAACCTATATGTTTCCACCAACAGCTACATATGTAATTCAACATGATAAACCAAACATGAATATCTTGAAGCTTTTCAATTTGTTTTATGCACCTCAAATATGCACTCTGACTTCTTTGGATTCCCGAATCCGACCCCGACTAGCTCTCGGTATCCGAGCTTCAGTCCCTTAGTTCCCTGAAGTAATTTTAATGTATTTTAGATTGATTCCAATGTTTAAAGTTAGGTGTATAGGTCAAACACTCAATATGACCATTTAAAATTTGGGTTGTCTACTATCATTAACACACTATCCAACCTAGGTAGCGTGTTATCCAGCTTTGATAGCACGCTATCCGTGCTGGGTGGCAGAATTTTCAACTCGAGAATTCTGCCCCCAACACCCAATTTGGCCACCACTAACATCGTCGACCCCATCTACGACTCGTGGGGGGATTTCTAATACCAATAAAATAGATTTATAACAACAATTTTACAGATTTATCATGCATTCTTTTGAAATTCCCAATTTTACCAGTAACCCAATAGAACTCAATTGCAGTAGTAAATAGACTCTAAATCCATGGGAAACTGTTTTAAAATAGGAAGTTAAGCTTGAAATTCGTTTTTGAAATAAAACTCCATTTAAGCTCATTTCCAAGAATTTGATGAAGTTGTAGATGAAGCCATCAATTACCTAGGTGATGAACTCTTGGATTTGATCTTCCTAGCACCTCTAATTACTTAGAATTCCAATTTCACCCTCTCCGATTTTCAAATTTGCATGTAAGAATGGTTGGATCTGTAGAAAAATTCCACCGAGTTTTATATGTATAGTTGACTTGAAATCTAGTGTGTTATTCGTATCTTAAAGACTATCCTAAGGCTCCCTTCCAAGCTATCCAATTCACTTTAATGACTCAAATGTGACACTCTTTCGCTTATTCAAGCATTAACCCATATGACTCCTACCTGATGCCCGCGTTGACATGCATCCTGAGGTAAACACCTATCATACAAAATCGCTCGACAATACAACACACATGTGATGCATTACAATTAATAACTATTTTAAACATCTCAATATAGTCAAACATTGTTCTAAAATAACATTTACCCTCGGTTCTCGTGTCCGGGTCAATTGAGTTATACCCATAGGCTAGAATCACTGCCCGTCAATCCTCGGGATCAACGTTAATTTCGGTTTAATTAATTCGGATTGTTACAGTTCTTCCCAACTAAGGAAAATTTCGTCCTGAAATTTACATCTTGAGAAAACTGCTCACCTAACTTATCCTTGTGTGACCTCGTTGAATGCGCCTCACATACTGATAATATGTATACCGATTCCTAAACTATACTAAGGTCCCTTGAACACCCACTACTCTCGTACCCATTACAGGGACACATTGTTGTTTTGGGATACCACAATCTATCTCTCAGCTCGATTCTGTGTCCAAATAACCCGTCCAATTCCCTATTACCTAATAAAACTAAACGTCTTGCGCCACCTCAGTAAGCCCAAGTTTTACCTGTTGGGTTTTGAGGTTCGAAAATGTAACAGAATTTAAAATTTTATTTTCAAAACCCTAACAGGATCAAACGAAAATCCATTGATTTGTTTAACATAATTGAAGCCAACCTCAAACGTTGGTTTCCTGTTTATGTTGATTGATCTTCAAGGCGTTCACACGCGCACCCTCTATCAACAATCCACACACAAACGATGATCACGAGTTGAAGTGCTAGCTTCGGGAGACTTTGAAACTTTTTTCTTTTCTCCTAAAATTCCAGAAAACTCAGTGAAAGCTAAAATGAGAAACAAATTCTTTTTAGGGTTTCAGCCTCTACTTTTGTTTTTACGTATATTATGTCTTTCACTTAAACACCTATTTATACAACCATTATATTTAGGGTTTTCAAGTGAATGACATATATACCTCTGCTTAAATAAGCAGTAATATAGTAAAACGTAAAAGTTTTTTTTTTGATGTGAATTTTATCCTATAAAATTCATTAATTTGGACCACTTGAAATCATGCAAAGTTGTTCTCTGTGTGCGACCCAATATGTTCATGTAATGTTGGCAGTGAACCAAAACCCTTTTTGTTACCCAAGTCATAAGAGGTCTCTAACAAGGCATTATGACTACCCAAGTTGTACAAAGATCAAAATCAATACAACCTAATCAATATTATATATCACATCCTTTTGTCGTACGATATCTTGTGATTAAACATAAGGCCCGAAAGTGTCATCCTTAATGTTCAATCTTACTAGTCTCGATTTCAAGGTAGGCTGAAATCCAATTAACATTGATTTTATCAATTCACTTGAACTTGACCATTTATCAGTTTATCATATCGAGGGATCAATTGATATTTCTCTCTATACGAGAGCGACAAATTATATCTTGATTACACACCTTCACCCATTTATTCACACAATAGCCAATCATAACTTTTATAATCGTTTGGTTAAAGACAATTGTAATGACCCTCAAATTTAATTGGTGACACATGTCATGTTTCAGAATCATAACCTTACAGTCGTGACTTGTCATATTGCCTAAGTCTCGGGAGTCGACACTGAGGTATATTTTATTTTTTAAAGATGTTTGTACTATTATTTATACCCAAATGTGAACTCTGTATGTCCTAATGCGTGATTTTGTTTTATATATCGTCACTAACTTGTGTGTGAGGTTCGCCTAGGAGACACAAGAATCTTTCAAATAATTTTCAAAACTTTTGGAAAACTTTAGGGGTTTATCTAGGGTCACGGAATGACTCTAATACAACTAAATTGGGCTTATGATTGCCAGGATTTGGGAATTCGAATTGAACGAGTTAGAGCTTCATGAGGACTGGTGTTTTGCATGGTTTGATGCACGTTTGTACGTTAGTAATCTAGTAAGAAGGTGCATAGTAATTCATTTTCTATTCTTATTGTTTCTATTGAATTGAGCTATTTGTTGGAATTCCATTCTTATATTTCTTGGTTGAGTGTCTTTGGCGTAAGTGTGTCATGAAGGTACTCCTGGGTTCGTATTAGCTGGGCTAACATGAACACTTCTGCAGAAGTGTTGTTCACCCACCTAATATTGAGTTTCACCCTGAGTACTGGATTGTTGTGGATGTGGATGTGGATGTGGACATGGTTGTGGTTATGATGTGGTAATTGACCACTTATGGACCTCTTTTGACTCGATAGACACTCAAATATCGTTGATATACTTATTAGTCTGTTTATCATGCAATTTGTGTTATTTTTTGCTTTTCAATACCTCATGATTCTTAGACTGCCTTATTGGTTATTCATGAATTACTGTTTATGTTATTTTAGCTATACTTTCAATTTTATTAGGTGCTCATCGTCTAGTTTGTGACGGTGGGTGCAAATTGGGTTGAGACGTGCAAGGGGAAAGTGTCGATGCTAGGTGACTTCCTCTCAGGACTCTCGGAACGGTTCTTTCCTTTACTCCACTGTAGGTGTTGCCTTTTTGTTTTGTGACTATTATATGTTATCTTTTGAATATAATGGGTTATATTTTGGGACTTGAGTGACTAGGGATATCATGTATTATCACATTATCACATTTATCACTAGATTTACATGTTTGTCCATTTTTGGGGTTTCCACATTATAGGTTGTTTCCTGATTTTCCTTTTATTGAGTTATTAGTTTATTATAGTTGATTTCCGCTGTGAATATCCTGATAAATATATAATCCAATAACTCATACTTTTAAATTGATAAATTGATAATAAATGAGGATTTGAGGTTGACTAGGATGTGTTGACTTCGCGAGAGGACTCGGGGGTTCACTTAGGTCTAGGCCGGGCGGGGGCCAGTTTTATGGGGATTTGGGCCATCACAACAATGTTTGATTATGTCAAACCATTATGCTCCTAGCGTTCAAGTCTATGGTAATCTCAAGTCAAATGATTAAATGATAAACCTATCATGAGTAACACCTATGACTTAATCCATGTGGTGTTCTCATAGCGGGTCAGTTCAGTGCATTGTTCCCTAACAAGTACTCATGATCTTGATTTGTATCCATATACACATGATCATAACATGACCATCAATTAAGACTCACACTAGTCTTAATTCATTATAGTTTCCAACATACTAACTGACTAAGGTCATTTAGGATATTTCAGTAAATATTCATGGATCTTATTATAATGTAAACATGCAAACCAATTATAATAAACAACAAATGAATCCTCTATTTTATTAACCGAATAATAATAGAAACAATGTTTGACCAATGGCACATGCCCCAACATTACCATCCAAAGTACAATCACTTTCAATTCCACTTTGGTCTCGTATTTTATCCTCGCCACGTTACCTAAGGCCTTTCCTACCTTGCATATCAACGTAATTATAACAAAACATGCATACATAAGTTAACAATACTTATTAATAACTAAATGACTTACCCTGAACTCGCTGTTAGGATGTCTCGCGGCCTGGCTAAGTCACTACATGCACCGGCTTTCGAGTTTGCACCTGTGTCACTATTGTCGGAGTCACCGATCTTTGTGGACAATCCCTCCTGATATGGCCCTCTTGCCCATATCGCCAACACTTGGTCCACCGATGCCCTTGATCCCTACCTCCATGGTCCTGAGTTTGTCTCTGATATGGTGCGGCTATTGCGTATGTGCCATCCGTTCGACAGTCATCCTTATGGTCACGACCATAATGCTTATCACACTATCCATCATCTATATCACATTGCTTTCTCTACCTCTTCGGCCTGTAGTCCGACCTAGAACCCTATCTGATTTGTATAGCGTATACTGTAGTCGTCAGAAAATCATTGTGGTAAAATCCTTGTCTACTCAGATCATTGCACTATCTCCTTTTCGTCATTCTCTTCTCAGTCCTCGTACTCTGCTCATCCGCTACCGCTCTAATGAAAGTGTGTATCGCTGCATGAGCCAACAATGCACTTTGTATGTCAAGCCATCTTAAAAATCTTGGCGCGAAACTCTGCAATAAGTCTGCCTTAGTGTAATGTAGTGCATCATACGTGCCGTTCAAATGTCTGACAAGATCCGATCGTTCCACCATCGTGCTTGATAATTAATATAGTGCACGCTAGGTCAGTTTCCATATAAGTGTATATAGTATATACAATAAAAACATAGCACGTACATAAGCCTTTACTCTACTTTCTCTGATACCAACTATGGCGGCCCCAAATTACGAGGAAACTCCAACACTGCTATGTCGACAGACACTTCAACAACCTCCGCCACGTCAGACATTCCTATCAATGACGACTCACGACTTGTCCAATTGCTTACACGTTTTCCAACTAACCTAACTTAACCAATTATGAATTTTATATTTGCCAGGTAAGTTATTTAAGTGATTTAAAGTTATTATTTTACAACGGAAGTCTAACATTAGATACATTTATGTAAAGTGATTTAATTTATCAATAACAACCTATGTGGAAAACCCAAAAATATAGTACTCTATATTTAAGGTGACAACATAATCAAAATGTAAATATATACAAGTACAAGAATCTCTCAAGTCCACTGAACCCAAAATAAAGAAAAATACCAAAAGATAGTCGCCTAATACCTCATTTCCTTTACTCTTAAAAGGTTCTGCACTCAATCATCCAACAAATAAAATGACGAGTCTAGTGAGTAAAATCCCAAGAGAAGTCCATACAATATTCATGAATAAAACAAACAAAGACTACTAAACATGCAAGTAATACATCTGGCAGTAGCAAGTCATACTTACATGAATGTAGGAAATCAATGGCATGCAAAATAAAAAATAATAGGCATAGATAAGCATAAATAAACAAGCATGAAAGTAGATCATAACTGAAATGTAAAGGAAATCTCTAGTGATAAAATCTCAACTACGGTAAATGGGTGAATCCCCGACGCGAAACCATATCGAGAATACACCTTAATCCCTCATGAAGCACTATAGATATATTCTACGACCGACAACACTAGGGCTAAATACCAGCGATCCACGTGCTCATGATTTAGCCATAAACAATAACGCGATCGAATTTAGAGTAGAAAACCTATGTTTCACCACCAATAACCACACATGTAATCCGATACAATAAACTAAACATGAATTTCGTGAAGCTTTCCAATGGGTATTACGCACCTTAAATACACGCTCCGACTTCCCCGGACTCCCAAATTTGACCCCGACTAGCTCCCGATATCTGAGCTACGATCCCTCAATCCCCTGAAGTCATTTTAATGTGTTTTATATTGATTCCAGTGTTTTATGTTAGGTGTATAGGTCAAACACTCAAGACAACCCCTTAAAATATGGGCAATCTACTATTTTTAGCACGCTAGGGACTTTCCTAGCGTGCTATTGTTCTTCGTCCCGATGAACAGCTCCATGCCCAGGCTGGATAGTGCGCTATCCAGCCTGAGTGCATTATCCGTGCTGGGTGGCAAAATTGTCAATTTGAGAATTCTTTCCCCAACTCCCAATTTGGCCACCACCAACATCGTCGACCACATCCTCGACTCGTGGGGGGATCTCCAACACCAACAAAATAAATTTATAACAACAATTTTACAGATTTATCATGCATTCTTTTGAAAATCCCAATTTTACCAATAACCCATTTTGTATAAAATGTAGTGTTTAGAACTCAACTGCAGTAGTAAGTAGACACTAAATCCTTGGGAAACTCCTTTAAAACAGGAAGTTAAGCTTGAAATTCGTTTTTGAAAGAATACTCCATTTAAGCTCATTTTCAAGAATTAGATGAAGTTGTAGATGAAGGTATCAATTACCTAGGTGATGAAATCTTGGATATGATCTTCCTAGCACCTCCAATTACTCAGAATTCCAGCTTCTCCCTCTCTAATTTTTAGATTTTCCTGTATGAATGGTTGGGTTTGTAAAAAATCCCACTAAGTTTCATATATATAGTTGACATGTAATCTAGTGTGCTATTCGTATCTCGAGGACTATCCTAAGGCTTCCTTTCAAGCTGCCCAACTCATTTTAATGACTCCAATGCGACACCCATTAGCTTATTCTAGCACCAACACGAATCCTACCCGATGCCCGCATCGATACGCATCTCGAGGTACACCCATCACAAGAAATCATCGACGACAATATAACACAAATGCGATGCAATACGATAAATAACTATTTTAAACATCGCTATATAGTCAAACATCATTCAAAAATAACATTTTCCCTTAGTTCTTATGTCTGAGTCAACTGAGTTTTACTCGTAGGCCCGAATCACTACCATTTGAGCCCCAAGATTAACGTTAATCTTGGTTTAATTAACTTAGGCCATTACATTAATTGTTCTAATAAAAATGATAATAAATTATAACAACCTACTCACGCAAAAGAAAGGCTCTTAAGTTAGACCTTCTCCTTTCCTTTCCCTATTGCATTACAAGAGGTACTTAGAAGAAAAGTAGGGGAGCAATATAATCAATGGACTCAGTAAAGTGGAAGTCCATTATACCCTCAATCATCCAAGTAATACTTAATACATATTGAATAACATGAACAAAGGTTATTGATGAAACCTATTATCATACCGAGCATGAAAGAGGCAATATAAGCAAACATACTATACAATGCAAGATAGAATGAAACAACGCCCAAACATGATAGATCAACAAGGATAATGATTATTCAACCAATTGTGACCTGACAAGCAACCAAGTTTCAAATGTATCATTTATGATGTGACCTCCTAGTTGGACGTCAGGGTGTCACTATAATCCTACATTCCTAATTGTTTAGAACACCTTTCCAATATTGGACTTGTAGAAACTAGATAGTGGCCTTCAAAGGAAACATTTAATAGCAGAGGGAGGTTACCAGTGGTCGTTGGTCCTTCAGTCTGACTATCATAATATTAAGCATGCATTTTATTCAACCGTATCAGATCCACTGGCATTCATAAGATAGAGAACTCAAAGGGACAAGGTAAAATAATTCAACTAGATAATAATTTAATTTGATTCCATGTAAGATATCAACCATTCACTGACGTAAATCCTAACATATCTACTAACAAGACCAGATTGAAGATAAAGCAAACTCCACTCACCTCAGACGTTGCTATCCTATTCCAAGTCTTATATTCGGAAAGTTCCTATCTGGTCCTCCTCGAGTAGTGGCCTATATTTGTATAAGTAACACATTTCATTTAGACTCATTATAATTTATTTAGGTAGCTTAGACCATTAAGAAGTCATCCTTATTCTTAAGTTCAATCAGACTCGATGTCCAAACTAATAATATACACTTATACTACTCTTTTGAATAAAATAAAGACTCATCGAGGCAAAATAAAGAAAGGTCCATAAATTAGTTTTCTTACATAGCTCGATTAAAATCGACCAATTTCGACTAAAGAATTCCAAATCACCGCATAAAGTCGACTTTGACTTAAAATTTCCAATTCATAATTTTTATTCAAAAAATCATGAGTTAATTGGGTAAAGTTTATTTTTAAAAAAAATAATAATGCAAAATCTCTTTTGAGTCTTCACTTAGCCTTAAAACCGATTCAAAACAATGAATCTCAACACATTCGACAATGAGAGCTAAACCTATTTCACAGTGTATCTAACTATACTTAAATATCTCTTTCATTTCAAAAAAGAAATAGCTTGGAATTCAAAAGTCAAGTCTAGTTCATTCTTAAATAAACCAAACTCGAAAGTCACACCAACAACTTAAGTTCCATAGTATTTCACCTCATATAGTTCTTAGGATAACAATATGACTCAACGGCTAAGAAAACTTATTTTAAAACAAGTGAAGTTCCCTTTTAGGCATTTCATCAAAAACCTATATCTCATTCATCCATATATGAGCATACAACATTACTTGCAAGGAAATTACGGAATTCATAAGTATTTAAGTATTTAAGGAAATTACATAATTCATACGAAATTATAGCTCATTAAAATCATCATTCAAACCATAAAACTACTCAAGTGAAGTGGAAATGAAAAATACCATTTAAAATATACAATTCTAAAACCATACAAGTCATGATTTACCATTTCAAAGCCAAAATTTTGTAAGGAAATCATAGATTTGAGTAAAATAATAGAACTCTCTTTAAATTTTCAAGGAAATCCAAATTATGTTGTAAGTCATGAACATCATTACAATGATTCATTTGAACTATATGAAAATCATTTAAAACCAATCAATCACAAGAAATCATTTTGAATCCTTCTTTAACATCAAGAACACCATTGTTTTTAGGATTTAGAAATGAAAGAGAGAGTGGTGGTTTACTAGCTTGGAAGGGAGTCTCCAAGCCTAATGAAAGTCATGATATTGTCCTCTGCTTCTTCAATCTTCTAAGAACCACCTCTCATAACCCTAGCCCTTCTTCTCATTTTTGTTAGTGTTTAGAAACAAAGAGGCACTAGCCTCTTTAAAGTGGTTTATATACTAGTGATGGCTAGGGTTTAGGAGTTTGATCTCCACCCACCCTCCTCATTCATCTTGCCTTAAATTTAGGTCCATTTAAGAGCATTCATTCTTCTCTCCTTTATTTAGTTCAATCCTATACCATCTTACTAAATCTCTTTTTATCTTAAGGCTCCTCCATGGTTAGTGTAATATCAACTCACATCTTACCAACTCACCTATTTGTTTTAGAGATTCTCCTTTTCATATTTTGAGGTAGTGTTATGGTAAATATGAATCTATACAAATCTCAAATATGTGTCACTTTCCACCACAAGGGAAGATTTCCTTTTTGCTTGGTCAATCTTCCTCCATTTAAGGAAATAAAGTAATTTTTTTTCTTATCATCTCATCTACATCAAACAAGCACTCATTGCTCTTATCTATTATGAACTTCACCTTCTTGCCTAATGATTGCCAGTTCCCATCTTGAGGTATATCAAGGAGGCTCATTTTGTTCTTTTAATTAATTTTTTATTCCAAGACCACTAATTACTAAAATGTCAAATTTTACCTATTAGTCTATTATTTACATTCGCTTAGGCTTAATTCATCCACTTAACTCTAATTCATATATTAGAGTACTAAGTATATACATAATACACCAAATTAAGCAAACCATTCATTCATAACATGAAAATTATGAAAATAACCATGATAACTTGGCTAATTATTGGTTTAAAAAACCTAAGTCGTTACATATGGAAACCAAAAAGAAAATACTATAATTATATGCCAAATGCACACCAAAGCCTACACCACCTCGAATCCGCCATCTATAGATCACGATATGCATAACACAGTAGATAATCACAAGCACAATATTTTATTATTATTACTGTTATTATTTATTACAATCCATAAGCACAATGATGTTGTGCACATTTAAAAAAATGAAAATATTTTTGTAAGGCAAGAAAGACGCCTAAAAGACACTTATGTTGTAGCATCCTCTAATCCAATTAGAGCGATACCTAACCTGAAACCCAAATTAAATCCGATACACCAACCAAAATTAACTAGAGCCAACAACCACTCACTAATACCTTATAAACAACCAATAAATCTTGATAATTGATTAATGATTTCAAACAAAACGTAGCGAAAATTAAAACTTTTTCGATAATTGCAAGATATACAAAATTCGGAATAAACCTTGATATAAAAACCATATCCCAACCATGTTTATTACAAATTAATATCTCAATACAATAAATGCAACATGGAAATCAATACACCCTAGTGAAGACTTATAAACTCCTAATCTTCTCTGTTGTAGAGTCAAAACGCACGTCGTTAACCTGAAATATTAAGTGGGGAATGGACGATCCAACTTGCTCAGTAAGCGTATCAACTATCAATTAATATCAATAAATTAATGAATAGCAATATGAATTCAAAACATATCTATCCAGATATAAGAAATGATATAAACAATAAATAACTCAATGCAAGTCCAAAGTAAATTGCAACCGTACCGTGGCTCGTAATTTGAGTTTCAAGACAGAGTCGTACTCTCACATCACTCGAGAACAAAACCACAGAATCCACATGTTGGCCGACATGTTATTCTGCTGGTTTATTCGAGCTTGATTGAGTTACTAACTCTAACTGAACAATACCGACTCAGGTAAAGATTCAACTATCGGGAATGAAATACGAAAGCCATTTCTAGGCAAGACTTTTCCTTGCTTCAAGAATAAGGGTGGAACTCATTTCCATGCAATCCTTCCATCCCACAATCCCAATCCATCTTGTCGCACATTTCCGGGCATTTTCATATTTAAAAATAGTCAAATCACAGTACGTTTCCCTATTTCCAGTTCATAACACTATATGAACTAAATATAATAATTTACATTGTATTAATTGATAAGTATATGAGTCTCACTTACCTGTACTGAGCTTTCTTAACTTTATACCGACTTACACGACTCCTAGAACCCTCCAACCTTTTCCCAATTCTTCAAGAACCTAAAATAGATCAATCCTCATCAATTCAAGTCTAATACCCTAGGCTTAGAACCACTAAACTAGTCATAAACCCTTTTGAAAATCGATGTTCCAAACAACAATCATGTTATTTTCAGTGTGGGTGGCACGCTACATAATCTAGGTAGCGCACTACTTGCACTGTAACTCATATTCTTCATTTCCCAAACTGGGTAGCGTGTTATGTAACCTATGTAGCGCGCTAATAGTGTTTACTCTGTAATTCCAACAGCACTCCAACACTCCAAAACCAATCCCAAATCACATAAAACTACCCCACAAGCTTAGGGAAGGCCTCTAATGAGGACTTACATCGATTCCAACCATCAACAACAATAATTAACAAAAATTAATAGAGAATTCATAAATAAAAACAATTATGAAGAAAACCCAACCAAACCATGAATTCCCTCCATTTGAACATTGAATTACCGATTCCAGGGGGTTCTAGTGAACCCAAACAACTCCCCAAACACCTTGAGACCGTTCATCATAGTCCCCTATCACTAAACCTCACTAAAATTCCTTGGTTTCTTATTCAACGAAGTAAGGGAAAAAGATAGGTTACCATATAAATCGATGAAGAAGACGAAGTTGTTCAAGCATTCGATCAAATTCTTGAGCTCCCACTAAATTTCTTCTCTTCTCCCAATCGATCACTCCTCTCTCTTGCTCTCTGCTCAACTGAATGTGCAAGAATGGTGAGGCGGTGATGATGATTTTGGATAAATATAAATTTCCTCGAGATTCATATGCACGAATCTTGAGGCCGATCTAAGGAACAAGAGTCAAAAGTTACACCCTTAATGCAACATGAAATTTGACTCCCTTCCCATTTTTTATAATTTTTTTAATATATATTTATATATTTAATTTATATATAAATATATATCTATGGCTATATTTTTGCGCTTACAATTTCATTGTGTACGCCAACAATCTCACTCAGATGTGGACACTATTGTACAATCCATGCGTGTCACTCTCGACCCCGCATGTCACTAGGCGCCCACTAATTTATTAATTCTTTATAATATATTTATATATTTACAATATATATACATTCGACTATATTCACGCGCCTATAATTTTGCCGTGCGCGCCAACGAGCACACTCGAGTGTACACGTTACCCCACAACCTATGTGTGCCACTCTTGACCTACAAATGGTATTAGGTGTCCCATAAATTTTCAATTATTCAATTATTGGCTGAATGCTCCGATTAATTCCAAAATTAATAATACATTCCATAGAAACACCAAACGACACGTAAATCCCCGCACACACTAATCAATACAAATCGGGCTTAACCACAAGCCTAACTCAGGTAAATTAGGATTTGGTTTAACACTAATCACCTGCTTAAAGTAACGGGTCATTACATATGTGCGTTTCGTAATTAGATTTTTGTCACGATGTGTGTATACATAGTGCACGAATCCCGATACTCATTAAAGAGAAAAACACAAGTGCACTCATCCCGTCTTCGCAGGTGTGACATATGATAGAAATATTCCTACCAAATTAAAAGAAAATTTTTTAGAGAACCGCAATTTGGCTAGCTATGCTCTATAGAAGTTAATCGTAGGCAGTAAAGCAACAACAATTACATAAAATGAATGTAGTAGAAATGAGGATGCTTAGGTGGATGTGTGATTAAAATTGTAAAGATAGAATAAGAAATAAAAAAATTCAAAGACAAGTAGGAGTCGCACTGATTGACACAAATATTAAGGAAGGGTGGTTGCGGTGGTTTGGTCACCTACAAAGACGACCTACAAATATGCCCACTTCTGGGCCTTCAATCCTTCCCAAATCATTTCTAAACCTCCCCAAACAGCTGCGGAGGGCCTCCAACGATGTCTTCCCATAAAAAAAACAACTAACATAATACGAAAGAAAATTCATTAATTTATCATCTATGATAAAAGACCCAACCAAATCATGAATTCCCCAATTCATTTACTAAATTATGCACACCAGGGGACCCTAATGATCCCTTTGGGACTACCCAATACATGGGGATCAACCACAACAATCCCCAAAACCAAAATCTATCAACCCATGAATTGAATTCAACAATAAAGAGGATGAAGAGAAGCTTACCAACTTAGAGATGAAGATGAATCATCATGGTTTTGATCTCTAGCTTCCCTGAACTGCCTATCTTTGATCGCTCCTGTTATCTCTCTCTCTCTCTCTCTCTCGTTTCCCCTTGCTCTCTTTTCTCGAACGTGAGAAATGGTGAGATGGTGGTGATTTTGATCAATATATATCCAAATTTCCTCAAGATACACATGCACATATCTCGAGGCTAGTCCAATAGAAATGTGTCAAAAGTGACACCCTAAAGTGACACAGATCGTGACACACTTCCTATTTCCTGATTTTTAAATATGTATGTATGTATGTATGTATATATATTAGGGCGCACATGATTGCACTAATTCGCGGATCCGGTCCAATCTTGACCAATTATCATTAATTGGATCAGTTTTTTTATCCTTTAAACTGGATTGGATTGAAAAATCAATAATCCGGCTAGACTGGATCGGATTATGGATTCTACATTAAAAAACCATAGATCCAATCCGTTTATCACATCAACACATATACATAATCTTATCATATGTACTATAATATCTCGAAGAGTATCAACTCTAACTATCAACTCTAAACTGTAGTATCTCAAAGACTATGCTTGTTCTTAATTGGTTTTTTACGCTTCAGACTTTTTTTTTATGGGTTGTATGTTGCAATTGCACCTTTTTTGTGTTTTTGTGAGGGTGCATGGTGCAGATTTGTAGGTGACATACTTATGTACGAACTTGCATTTTGAAGGTTATTGTGATGATAAGTTTGTGGGAAATATGTTATATATAGATTTGTAGGATGTATGTTGTAAATTTGTCATTCATGAAATGTATGATTTTTGTGATTGATTTGATTAAGCTTAATTTCATGAATATTGGATAGGAAAACATCAATCCGTGATTTAGCAAATTGGATTGATGAGTTATTTGGACTAGATTGGATTGTAATTTTTCAATCCACAATAATTGGATTGAATTGCGGATTGACTTTAATTGGGCTGGATCCAATTTGTGTGCACCCCTATATATATTAATATATATTGATATCTTCGCGCCTAGGATTGTGTTGTGTGCGCCAAAGAGCACCCTCGGGCGTGCACACTACCGTACAACTTACGCATATCACCCACGACTCCTCGTGTCACTTGACGTCCACCAATTTATTATTATTTGTTTCAATTTATATATTTATATATAAACAACAATATATATACGCCAACCATTTCGTCGTACGCGCCAACGAGCACTATCAGGCGTGTATGTTACCCCAAGACTCATGTGCGTCACCCTTGACCTACATAACGGTATTAGGCTTCCTATAATTTGTCCATTATAGGTAATTAATTAGATTATTTCCTTAAAGATTAATACAACCCATGCAAACACAATACAACATGCATATCCATTCTCACGCTAATCAAGCAAGCCAAGCTTAACTGTAACGACCTTAAATTTTAACTTGTGTCCCGTGTTAATTCAGGTCGTACGTGGGCCCATTTGCCGTGATACAGTCGTCCAATTCTCGATCGTCGACGCCAAGGTTTGTTATTTGTGTTCGATGTTTTGTATTATATTGTATTACTCGAATGTTTAATTTCAATGTCCCAAACGTACGAGGACGTTTGAACTTGAATGTTGGTATGGGGAACAGTTCGGCTCAAGGGTTTCGTGAAATAATGGGTTTTTCGGGTGAAAGTTGGTCGGGTAATTAATAGTCTAGGGGACTTAAATGAATTAAAATACTAAAGAAATACAAAATAAATAATAAATAAAAGTTGTAAAATACGTTTGACATGTTGGTACGTCCGGGGCGACGTAATGAGCAGATTGGGATTCAAAACGGTTTTGAAAACGTGAGTATTGTGCAAGAAATCACAAATTTAAGTGATTGTGTCACCTATTGAAGTTATAAGTTTGTGTTGTTAGGAAATGTGTCCTAGGTCAATCCATTAATAGTCTTTATGAATACATTTTAGTTAATAATATAGAGGATTTCATTTGCTGTTTATTATAATTGATTTGCATGTTTACATTATAATAAGATCCATGGGTATTTATAGAAATATCCTAAATGTTCCTAGTCGATTATTATACTGGGAACTATAATGAATTAAGACTAGTGTGAGTCTTGATTGATGATCATATGTATAAGAATACGAATCAAGATCATGAGTACTTGTTAGGGAACAAAGTACTGGACTGACCCACTATGAGAACATCACATGGATTAAGTCATAGTTGTTTCTCATGATATGTATATTATTCAGTCCTCTGACTTGAGATTACCAGAGACTTCAACATTAGGAATACAGTGATTTGACGCAATCAAACGTTATCTTTAACATGACGATTATAAAGGTTGTGATTGGTTACTGTATGAATAATGTGGTGAAGTTGTGTAATCGAGATAGAATTTGTCCCTCTCATATAGAGAGAGATATCCAGTGGATCCCTCGATGTGTTAGACTGTTAAAAGGCCTAGTCTAAGTGAATTGATATTGATCAATGTCACTTGGATGTTTTTAGTCTACTTGGAGATCGAGACTAGTACGATCGAACATGTTGGATGAAAATTCCATGCCTTATATTTGATCAAAAGGATATCGTATGACAAAAGGATGTTATATAAATTATTAATTAGGTTGTATCGATTTGATCTTTGTACAACTTGGGTAGTCATAATGTCTTGCTAGAGACCGCTTATGACTTGTATACCAAAATATGTTTTGGTACACTGCCAACGTTGTATGAGCCTATTGGGTCGCACACTAAAAATGGTTTTGCGAGATTTTAAAATGGTTCGGAAGAATGAATTTTATATGATAAAATTCATAATAGAAACGTCCTTGTAGTGTATTACACTTATACTTCTTTAAGTAGGGGTATATGTGTAATTTACTTAACCGTCTATATACAAGGGCTGTATAAATAAACGCTTTGAGTTAGAATACACGAATAAAAAGATTAAAAGGCCAAAACTCTATTTTCGTTTTAAAAACGACTTAGGGTTTTTGGTATGCTCTCTATCGTTTTAAAGAGAAACAAAAAGGTTTAGTATTCTCTCGAAGCTAGCACTTCAAATCTTAACCACCGTTCGTGTGTGGACTGCTGATAGAGGGCGTTCGTCGTTGGCAGTACCTTAGAGATCGATTAACCTTTAGAAAGGTACATTGTGACTGAGGTATGATTAAGTTTTCATAGTTTAAACATTTTTAGTGGAATTAGATTCGGATCCTGTTGGGGTTTTTGTAGCAAAATTGTTTTGTAATCTCTGCTGCGCATGAACCCCAAACACCAACACGTGTCACAGTAGATGGATGGATTAAGTGATAGCCAAGGGATTTGTCTCAAGATCTGTGCGTGAGTTGAGATGGAGGGGGGGTATGTAACCTCATTCCCACCAACTTTTCTCTCTCCTATCATCCTTTCTCATCTCTATCAACAAAATCACCAACATAAGAACATGGGTTTTTCGGGGTTTTCTTCACGATTCTACGCCATTAGAGTGGGAAAATACGAAATCTAAGGTGAGATATCGATTCTCCACGTGATTATCTACGTTTTGGCGGTATTTTTGTTGGTTTTTATTGCGATAGTTTCGGACGACGATTTTGGAAATCAATTTTTGTAGTTGGTTTTGATGGATTGGGAGTCAATTGGATGATCATTAAATGATTTGTGAAGTGATTTTGGTGTTTGGGAATTTTTCTAAAATTTTGGGTTTGGTGATTTTAAATGAATTACTCACAATCGATGGTTTTGGCGTGTTTTGACGTGAGCCGAGGGTGGCTTGGCGTTGTATTAAATGTTTAATCGAAGTTGGAATAAGCTCGAAGCACGGCGACGTGAGCCAGGGTGTTAAAAACCCCATTATAGAGGCGTTCTGGATCAGACCCCGTGAGCGTCGCCGTGAGCATTCATGCTCACGGCGCCACTCACGTCGTCTTGGGCAGGGGTTTTAGGGTCCCACATCGCGAGGAAGCCGCTAAAACCAATAAGGTCACGACATCACCCACGACCTGTTGGGCAGTGAGCGTCACTTTTGATGATGTGGAGACGTCGCTAAAGCCAGTGGATGCCGTGTCGTCTTGGCGGCGTGACACTGTTCACATGGGCAAATGTTTATAAAATTTTTGAAAACTTTTGGAGATCTCTAGGGTATCCCAATGGGTCCAAATACGACCTAATACCCGGGTTATCGATCCAAATTGTGTGAACGAATACATTATGGGAATTGGATAGAATGAGGGTAATTAAAGGGAATTTCAAACTAAATGTATATTAGTGATTTTGAACATTAATGGGACACACGGGAGGTTTTATGAGACGTGTCGAGGGTCCGTTGTGTGCGTATTAGTTCGATTACAGGTAAGTAAACTAGTGAGAACTTTTACAGTTATTTCTGGAGCCTTAATTTGTTGTTATTGCTCTGTTTATCATTATATCTTTGGAATCTTTGTGAATGAGTGGTCCACTGGCAAGGGAGTTATGGTTACCTTTATCTGTGACGTGAGCTCTTATCTAGATGTTGTTGATATCTCTCAATTGAGTGTACGATGAGGGCTCTTATCTGGGTCTATGGATATCTCATAGTCGCAAGGGCGGACTGGTAGGCTGTGTTCATGTCTTGAACCCAAGTCTTCTAGGTTTTACCTCGACTCAACGACTGTTGTCAGGACTCCTTGCTATTCTATTACGTAACTCGGACAATCACTTTTTGATTGATCTATTTACAGTCTTATACGTTCATACGTTCCTTATTCCTTTCTTTCTATCGGCATGAATGTGGACTGATGTTTATTTATTTGAAATGATGTATTATTGTTCTACTTGGCATTACTTACCTGGGCTCGTCATTCTCGTCTTTGACGGAGTGTAGTTCCACAAACCAGCAAGGGAAAGGCTTCAGAGCTTGGAGATTTGCTTTGAGGATACCTGAGCACGTCTTTCCACTTTGCTGATTAGGTGACTTTTTTTACTATTGTATATATATATATATATGTAGTTTTGGAACATGGGTTTGGGTATGTGAAAGATTCTGGGCATGTATATCTATTGGGTTGTTCTCGTCTGACTGATCATTGATGATGATATGCATATGCGGGTTTCCACACTCTAGGATGTCTTATTTTTAATATGGTTATGATTATTTGATTAGTTTGAGCTTTTGCTTCCGCTATATTGATGATAACTCACTAATTAATGTTATAAGGTGGTAAATAAATTTTAATTTGTAAGAAAAGGCTGACTAGCCTTGCATGATTCGTCGGGATGGGCTCAGAGTTTCACGTATGACTAGACCGGGTGGGGCCCAGTTTAAGGTTTGAAAACAGGGGCCTTCATAGTTGGTACCATAGCCGAAGTTTTAAATATTTGACTCTTGATTTAAATAACAAGCCATTAAGACCTTAATCAGCAGAAGTTAGGAATGGTTAAACTTAAAGTGAAACCTTGTGAACCTAACTCAAGTCTTAGTTGGGAAATGAGGAGGGTTGGGGAAATTAAAACTGGACTATGAGCTATTTGATTGTTGTATATCTTATTACTGATAGCTATGTCCTGATCGTGAGAATCATTTTCTTTTCAGATAATGATTGCCGATTCGCCTAGTACGGGTGACGTACAGGGCCAGTTGGAAGGCATGTCGTAGAGGATTTCGTCCCATCACCTAGTACGTTAGCATCTCTAGTTACTCAGGTTGGGAGTGCTCCTACAGTCTAGGACACACCAGCAACACCTATAGTTATAGTAGGACCCGTAGTGACTAAGGAGGCGCCTGTATAGACAGAGATAATACCTCATACACTAGAGACACCGGTTGAGGATGCGTCGAGCACACCAACTGATACTGGTGTTAGAGCGACGCTTGAGGCGAGGTAGGCTCGCGAGTTTATGAGACACCAGTAGGTGATGTTCCACGGGGGAATTAGGTTGGAGGCAGCGGAGAAGTTTATGAGGAGCCATGAGAAAATCCATGAGGTCTTGGCTACACCGGCACATATGCAACCAAGATTTCCTTAGCGTGTCTGCTTGGCGAGGCAGATGTTTGGTGGCCCACGACAGTATCGTCGAAGGCTAAGCCCAACGATTGGATTGTGTTTAGAGAGAGATTTCACAAGAAGTACATTCCTCCTACGGTTTGTAATTGGAAAAGGATTGAGTTTCAGACGATCAGACAACAGACAAGAGAGTCTGTTATGCGGTATATGGATCGGTACTTGAGTTTGATGGAGTATGTCGATGGTGCAGTCGATACTGACGCCGACCAGGCTTACTATTTCATACACGGTCAACTAGATTCGATCGGTTTTGTTGTAGTGAAGACGACTTCGAGCACGTTACAGGATGCCTATAAGAGGGCTATGGCTAGTGAGAGCTTTTGGAGCACACGCACTGGGACTCCAGCGGCATCGTTAACACCTTTACAGTCAGTTGGAGGGTCTAGAGGTGATAGGAGGAGGAAGAGAGCTAGATAGTGGAGGCAGAGTGATCGAGCGCTGAGTGTAGCATCTGTTGCGTCCCCCCTACTACAACAATAGTACCAGGTGCTTTAGCGCGGAGTTACGCTAGTTCACCTCAGCAGCTAGCACAATCAAGTCCTTAACACCATTATTTTCAAAGGATTGATGGTAGAAGCAATAGCCAGAGACAGGGTTAGAGTTCCAGTCAGGTGCAAAGACAGGGATAGTGGTCTGGTCAGGCACAAGGACAGGGACAGTGGACAAAGTTTGGGTCAGGATCTCATAGAGGTTGTTGGTAGTGTTATTAGTTGGGTCATTTTATCAGTGTGTGTCCACGACTGGGCCGAGGACAGCAGCAGCAGTAGAATCGAGAGCAGGTTCACGCGGTTGCTACACTAGACCCGACTACAAGCCTCAGTCTTATAGAGGATACTGTTCTCATTTGCAGTCATTTCATGCATATTATGTTTGATTCAGGCTCTACCGTATCTTTTATTTTGGGTCATATGGTTGATGATTGGGGTTTGAGACCTATTAGACTATATAGAACCTTGATTCTTAGCACAGCTGTTGGGGATAAGATTTACTCGAACTTGTTGTGTGTTGATTGTTCAGTAGAGACAGAGGGTCATGTCATGCCAGCGGACTTGAGAGTGTTGGAGTTCCTCGAGTTTGATGCATTATTGGGCATGGATTCGTTGGGTGCATATCATGCACAAATCCACTGTTTCAGTAAGAGGGTCGTATTTCATATTCCAGAACATCCAGAGTTTAGTTTTCAGAGGACTTCGACCTGTTTGCCTATCACTAGAGGTAGAGTCGCCACTAGCGTAGATGTTGAGACGTTCACTAGTGTATTGAGTACGACAGAGCGAGTTGTGATTAGATTGGAGGAGGTACCAATGGTATGCGAGTTTCCTGACATTTTTTCTGTAGAGTTACTAGCGTTACTATAGCCTAGGGAGATCGACTTTATTATCGACTTGGTCCTTAGGACCAAACCTATTTCGATCCCGCCGTACCGGATGGCTCCGAGAGAGCTAGAGGAGCCGAAGAGTCAGCTAAATGAGTTACTAGTGTTGGGTTTTATCTACCTGAGTATGTCACCTTGGGGAGCGCCAGTTTTGTTTGTCAAGAAGAAAGACGGCAGCCTGCGATTGTGTATTGACTACCGGCAGCTGAACAGGATGACAATGAAGAATAAGTATCCACTTCTGCGCATCGACAACTTGTTTGATCAGCTGACGGGAGAACAGTGGTTCTCGAAGATAGACTTAAGATCTGGGTACCATCAACTGAGGATTAGAGCAGATGATAGGGATAAGACAACGTTTCGCACTCGATATCGGCATTATCAGTTCACAGTCATGCCTTTTGGGCTGACTAATGCACTTGCGATGTTTATGGATCTGATGCATCGAGTGTTGAGACAATATCTGGATCGCTTTGTCATTATGTTCATCAACGATATTTTGATCTACTCCAAGACTCGTGAGGATTAGGAGGAACATTTCAGATTAGTGTTGTAGATTCTGAGAGAGCACAGGTTATTCGCTAAGTTCAGTAAGTGCGAGTTTTGGTTTGTGAATATCATATTTTTAGGACACATCGTAGGAGCAGGTGGAGTGTTAGTGGAACCCGTTAAGGTCAGAGTGGTTATAGATTGGCCTACACCGAGATCAGTGTTAGATATTTGCAGTTTTCTTGGCTTAGCGGGATATTACAAGCGATTTGTATATAACTTCTCGAAGATTGTGGCTTTTATGACGCAGTTGACAAAGAAGGACGTCAGATTTCAGTGGACAGACAGTTGTGAGCAGGCATTTTAGACTTTGAAGGAGCGTTTGACTATCGCGCTAGTGCTAGTATTGCCTGAGTCAGGGAAAGGTTTTGAGGTGAACACCGATGATTTGAAGGTCAGTTCGAGCTATTTTTTAATGCAGGATGGTATAGTGATAACCTACACGTCACGACAGCTAAAGATTCATGAGAAGAACTACCCTACGCATGACTTGGAGTTGGCGGTAGTGGTGTTTTCACTAAAGATTTGGCGTCATTACCTCTACGGAGAAAGGTATGTGCTATTCACTGACCATAAAAGTTTGAAGTATCTGTTTACTCATAAGGATCTGAATATGAGACATAGATGTTGGCTTAAGTTCCTTAAGGATTATGATTTCTCTTTGGAGTACCACCTGGGGAAGGCCAATATGGTTGCGTACGTGATGACTCAAAGGTTGTTACTTGCCACATGACACGAATATGGTTTGCTCAAGGCGTTTGAGAGGTTATTTTGAATTGATATTTCAACCAGCACCAGAGTATTGATTTATGACCAGTTGAGGATTTAGACTGTCTTTATTCAGAGTGTACTAGATGGTTAACGTGTTGATGAGCAACATGACAAATTTTTTGAGTTCGCTCAAAGTTAAGATAATCCACATTGGAGTTAGTCGACAGACTCATGCTTGAGGTTTATAGGGTGACTGTGGATTCCATCAGTGGCTGCGCTATACGATGAGATACTTCATGAGGCACACCGCTCGCATTTTACGGTTCATCCGGGTAGGACCAAGATGTATGTTGATGTGTGTCATTTTTTTTGGCAGCCAAGGATGAAGACCACTGTTTTTTATTGCGTTTGAGGGTGTGAGATTTGCCATCGAGTTAAGGCTAAGCATCGCAGACCTAACATGTTATTATAGTCACTTCCCATTCCTCGGTGGAAGTAGGAGCATATAGCTATGGTTTTTGTCAATGGATTACCTCTATCTCAACGAGGTCATGATAGCATCTAGGTGTTTATGGATAGGTTGACGAAGTCTGCGCACTTTTTACTAGTTTCGACCACATATCGGGTGGATAGGTTGGCTTTGTTGTACGAGCGTGAGATAGTTTGACTGCACAGTGTACCTTTATCGATTGTGTCTGACAGAGGGCCACAGTTCACGTCACAAACTTGGCAGAGTATGCAGGCACAGTTCGGCATGCGGTTGGATCTCAGCACCGCTTATTATCCACAGACTAATGGACAGTCATAGCATCTGATATAGATACTCGAGGATATGTTAACGATGTGTGTGTTAGAGTACGATGGTTCATGGGAGGTGTATCTTCACTTGTGTAAGTTTGCCTATAATAATAGTTATCAGGCCAGTATTGTTATGATACGGTTCGAGGCATTATACGGGAGGCCATGCAGATCTCCATCTTGCTGGGCAGAGCCAGATGATGTGGCAACTATTGGGTTAGAGATTGTTGTGGATCACATAGAGAAGATATGCCTGATCAGTAGAGGCTGAAAGGTGTGGAGGTTAGACAGAAGAGATATTATGACTTGTATCACAGGGAGTTAGAGTACAAGGTCGGGGACTACGTATACCTAAAAGTGTCTCCGATGAAGGGTCACAAGAGGTTCTAGATCAGAGGAAAGCTTGCATCGAGATTCATTGGTCCCTTCATAGTCGGGAAACGGATAGACAGAGTTGCGTATGAGCTGGACTTGCCACCTCAGATATCTGGATTTCACCCTGTGTTTCACATCTTTATGCTTATACTGGATAGGTCGAGAGAGGCCAGACGATCGATAGTGGAAATGTCCCAGATAAACTTAAGGGAGGACATCACTTATGACGAACAACCTATTCAGATATTGGACAGGAAAGTGAAGATTCTGAGGAACAAGGAGATCCCATCAGTCCTAGTCAAGTGGCGGCACCACGAGGATAAGGAGCTAACGTGGGAGCTTGAGTCCTGTATACGCGAGTATTTTCCGTACCTCTTTTGATTCGTTAAGACTTTTCGTTAGTTCGTTTTAATTTCGAGGACGAAATTTTAATTAGTTAGGAAGACTGTAACGACCTTAAATTCTAACTTGTGCCGCGTGTTAATTTAGGTCGTATGTGAGCCCATTTGCCATGATATAGTTGTCCAATTCTTAGTCGTCGACGCTAAGGTATGTTATTTTTGTTCGATGTTTTGTATTATATTATATTACCTGAATGTTTAATTCCAATGTCCCTAACGTGCGAGGATGTTTGAGTGTGAGCGTTGGTACGGGGAACGGTTCAACTCGAGGGTTTCGTGAAATAAAAACACTGAAACGTTTGGGGGACTTAAATGAATTAAAAACACTGAAAAAATAGAAAATAAATAATAAATAAAAGTTGTAAAACGCGTTTGACACGTTGGTACATCTAGGACGACGTGATGAGCGGATTGGGATTCGAAACAGTTTTGAAAACCCGAGTATTGTGCGAGAAATCACAAATATAAGTGATTGTGTCACCTATTAAAGTTATAATTTTGTGTCACAGTAGGTGGATGGATTAAGTAATAGCTAAGGGATTTGTCTTAAGATCCGTGTGTGAGTTGAGATGGAGGGGGTATATAACTCAATTATCACCAACTTTTCTCTCTCCTGTCATCCATTCTCATCTATCACAACGAAATCACCAACGCAAGAACATGGATTTTTGGAGGTTTTCACCATGATTTGAAGCCATTAGAGCGGGCAAATGCGAAATCTAGGTAAGATCTCAATATTCCACGTGATTATTTACATTTTGGCGGTGTTTTTGTTGGTCTTTGTTGCGATAATTTCGGACGACAATTTTGGAAATCAGTTTTTGTAAGGTTTTGATGGATTGGGAGTCAATTGGATGATCATTAAATGATTTGTGAAGTGGTTTTGGTGTTTTAGAATTTTCTTGAATTTTTGGAATTTTTTGGTGATTTTGAATGAATTACGCACAATCGATGGTATTGGCAAGTTTTGACGCGAGCCAAGGGTCGCTTGACGTTGTATTGGATGTTTAATCGAAGTTGGGATAGGCTCGAAGCACGGCGACGCTAGTCGGGGTGTCAAAAACCCCGTTATAGAGGTGTTCTGGATCAGACACCGCAAGCGACGCCGTGAGCATTCCAGTTCACTGCGCCACTCACGACATCTTGGGTAGGGGTCTTAGGGTCCCACGACGCGAGGACGCCACCAAGACCAATAAGGTCACGTCGTCACCCATGGTGTGTTGGACAGTGAGCCTCACTTTAGACGTCGTGGAGACGCCGCCCAAGCCAGTGGATGCCACGATGTCCCGGTAGCGTGACACTGTTCACAGGGACAAATGTTTATAAAATTTTTTGAAAACTTTTGGGGATCTCTTTGGTATCCCAATGGGTCCGAATACGACCTAATACCTGGGTAATCAACCCAAATTGTGTGAACGAATAAATTATGGAAATTGGATAGAATGAGGGTAATTAAATGAAATTTCAAACTAAATGTATATTAGGGATTTTGAACATCGACGGGACACACGAGAGGCCTTAGGAGACGTGTCGAGGGCCCGTTAAGTGGATATTAGTTGGATTACAGGAAAGTAAACCAGTGAGAGCTTTTGCAGTTATTTCTTGAGCTTTAATTTGTTGTTATTGCTCTGTTTATCATTATATCTTTGGAATCTCTGTTGGTTGAGTGGTCCACTGGCAAGGGAGTTATGGTTACCTTTACCTGCGATGTGAGCTCTTATCTAGATGTTGTTGATATCTCCCAGTTGAGTGTACGCTGGGGGCTCTTATCCGGGTCTATGGACATCTCATGGTCGCAAGGGTTAGGGCTGGTAAGCTGTGTTCACGTCTTGAACTCGAGTCATATAGGTTTTACCTCGACTTAACTACTGTTGTCGGGACTCCTTGCTATTCTATTTCGTAACTTGGACACTCACTTTTTGATTCGTCTATTAACTGTCTTATACGTTCATGCGTTCCTTATTCCTTTCTTTCTATTAACATGAATGTGGACTGATGTTTATTTATTTCGAAATGTTGTATTATTGTTTTACTTGGTGTTACTTAACTGGGCTCGTCATTCTTGTGTTTGACGTAGTCCAGATCCACAGACCAACAAGGGAAAGGCTCTAGAGCTTAGAGATTTGCTTTGAGGATACCTGAGCACGTCTTTCCACTTTGCTGATTAGTTGACTTTTTGTACTATTGTATACATATATATATATATGTTGTTTTGGAACATGGGTTTGGGTATGTGAGAGATTCTGGGAATGTATATTTTGAGTTGTTCTCCTCTGACTAATCATTGATGATGATATGCATATACGTGGTTTCCACACTCTAGGATGTCTTATTTTTAATATGGTTGTGATTATTTGATTAGTTTGAGCTTTTGCTTTCGCTATATTGATGATAACTCACTAATCAATGTTATAAGCTGGTAAATGAATTTTAATTAGTGAGGAAAGGATGATTAGCTTTATGTGATTTGTCGGGATGGGCTTGGAGTTTCACGTAAGACTAGGCCGGGTGGAGCCCAGTTTAATATTTGAAAACTGAGACTGTCACATTAACCACGAACCCAACTCGGTTTAATTAGGATTTGGATTAACATTAAGCACTTGCTTTAAGTAACAGGTTGTTACAGTCTTCCCAATTTAAGACAATTTTTTCCTTGAAATTAAAGGAAACTTACAAGTCACGAGTAGTTCCGAAGAGAAATGGGATTTACCATTCCATTTATAACTCCTATTTCTAAGTTATCTTTTCATTCGCTTGTCCAATGTATGCAATTACACCACCATACCATGAAATCAAAGCTTTTTTCAACTTTATTTTGAAAATCAACGTAATTGAGTTACAAACTAGCTATCATCTATAACCAAAAAATAGCTAACTAAGGTAATTTTTTGCTACTGAGAATGAAGAGTGAAATTTATTTCCAAGCTACCTTTTCTTGGACTCAGGATAAAGGGAAAAACTCTTTTTCAGGCAAGCCTTCATTTCTTAATTTCGATTTGCCTTTTCGAACTCCCTTTCCGACTAATTCAAATGTAACTGAGTTACAATTTTTGTAACGACCCAAATCTAATTTGCAGTTATTTAATACATATTTACAGATGTGGACGCTATCTCAAATGTTCGTGGACCACGCAGATAGTTCAGGGCTTGTCAGTCTAGGTAAATAAACCGTTTTGCTTGTAGTTGTGTCTATTTTGCCATGTGTATATCAATTATATCAATTTTCATCGCAATGTGTGTGTTTATATTGTTATTGTCCGAGCGAGGTAGTGTGACATGTAATCGCCTCGAGTAGCATATAGATGTGGGTACCGGGTAGGAGAATTTCAGATACACTAGGCCAGGGGATAATACACACATGATAAATAATTAAAATGCATTAAATAATTAATATTGAACACCGTTTAGACATTAGTGACGCAAGTGTGTGAGATTGGCATGCGACGCAGTGCGGGACCAGGTAACGGAATGCTTGAGGATTCATGTGGTATTGTTTGGAAAGCATAAGACCAAATGATCAAGTCACGCATCAAAGTCATAATAGGGCGGGCTCTTTGACTTAATCTTGGCCATCCAAGGCCTTGGGATCAACCTAACACATTTGATGAGAAATTTACTATAAATATCAAGTTTTGTTCTCAACTACCACATTTTCTCTCTCTCTCTCTCTCTCTCTCTCTCTCTCCTCTATCTCTTAAATTCAAAAATTCATTAAGGAATGAGGGTTTTATGAACTTTAGGAAGTCATTTGGAGCATCAAACGACTTGGAAATCAACAAACAAGGTTAGATCCGAACTCTCCTCGCAATTCTTTATCTTTCGAGTCTCTTTTTGTGAGATTTGACGTAAATTTCGAAGACATGAGTTAAGAACATTGAATTGTAAGGTGTTGTTATGGTTTTGATGTTATGATTTGGAACAACAATTGGTTATTGGTTATTATGGTTACTATTGGAACAACAATGGGTTGTTGGACGTGTTTGGTCGATGTCTTATGGTTTCTCATAGTTGATATGGAGTTCCAAGAGGGGTTGGAATGAATTCAGGTCGCAGAGATGGGGTTGGGTCCGAAAAACCTCAAAAGACGCGAATATAGGGCTGGGAGTTCCATGAGGGGTTGGAATGAATTTAGGTCGCGATGACTTAATTAGACTAGCCGGAGTGCGTTTTGAGGTGTGTAGTAACCCATTTGAAATTCACCTTGAGTGTTTACCTGCTTGATTTATTGAATTCATGTCCTGTTATTCATCTACTCTTACTTAGGGATATTTATCTACGATTGGTTGAGTTTACTCTCGTCAAGTTATTTAGTTGTGTTGGCATGTGGCATACTAGACCATAACATATGTTTTAGAAGTATTGTCACGGCCCAATTTCCTAATCTTGATTAACTTGCCTAATTAGGATCACCGACCTGTGACGTGGGGCCCGCATGAGATGCGCACACTAACCGAGGTACGTGGCTGAGGTAAATGTTATATTTGTACTGGTGTATGCCTAGTGTTGTGTATGTGTGTAGACTAATTAAGTCAATTTTTGCAAACCATAGACGTCGAGTTGATGTGAGCGGGGACACGCCTTGGAGTGCGTGCAAGTACGAGTACCTAGTGGAATTACCGGGGTAGCGAGACTAGGCTAGTAAATAACAATTTATTGCAAATCTACCTTAACATAAATTAAGTTATTTAATTTAGTTGGAAAATACGACGTTCGACGCACGGAAAAGCACCTCGAGTTGCGTGCGAGTCGGGACACCGAGTGCCGGGTAGTTGAGAGTCGGTGTGACCACTTAGATAAATTTTATAAATTTGTGTGACCAATTAATTATGGTCCATATAAGATTAATGTACATTAATCGATTTAACCTATAGTTATTTAATTAAGAAATCACATTTTGATACCCTATAGTTTGTAATGAATTAAACTAACCTTAGGATGGACCTTGGGATCCGTGCTGCCACACACTCCCATGATGGGAGTCACCCAAGTTGTGTCACATGAGAGGCTGGACTGCCTAGTTAGTAGCCATTAGATTTACCTCGAGATGCGCAATGCACACTAGATCCAATCAACACATATATATACAACTTGATGAGATAGGTTTCACTGTTAACATGCAAACAAATCAAAAAGGGAAGAAGAAGAAGAGGGAAAGAGAGTCCGAGAGAGAGGGGAGTCCGGGAGAGAGGAAGAGAGACTCATCGGAGACGGGGAAATCGAGAGCTCGAGGTGCGGCAGCGACGTCAAGGTGGAGGTGAGTTTGTGTGTGGTATGTTGTTGTTGGGGTGGGGGGCTGGCTCGGTTCGTCAGGGACGAGGGGGACTCCCCGCCATCCTAAATCGGTTGGGGTTGGGATTTTTTCCAACCCCAACTCAATCAAAACAAAAAAAAAAGGCAAAACGTAGGAACTTTGAGTCTTTTATGATGGCCCCGGGGACTCCCCGCCATCCTAAATCGAAATTAAAAAAATTTCGGCTTGGGGTTGGGATTTTTAAACCATTTTACTCCAACTCACAAAAAAAAAAAAAAAAAAAAAAAGGACCAAATGTATAGTTTCACCTAGAGCACAAAAAAACGCGAACCGAAGCTCGAAGCTCTGCAGTTCGCGTGAAAGAAGATGCACACACGGCCGGGCCCGTGTGCACTTCTTCTGGGGCCGGGCCGAGCCGGGTCGAGCTCGGCCACGGGCGAGCGACCGGTGCCCTGCCCCGGCCGGGGAGATCGGAGTCGAGTCAAAAATAAAAATAAAATAAAAATAATAAAATAATAAAATAAATAAATATATATAATACATATATAAAAAAAAGAGAAAAGAAAGGGAATAATACCAGAAAAAAAAGAGAGATATAAATAATATATATATATATTTATATATATATATATATGCATCTGTTATATATATATATATGCAAGTATACATATATATAGGAATATACATACATGTATATATGTATATACATACATAATATATACATGTATGTACACATATATATACACATACACCTATGTATATATATACGTATACACATATAGGTATAAATATAAAATAATAATAATAATATAGGATATATATATATCTATATAATAAAAATATTAATAAATAAATAAATAAATGATATGAAATGACCTTTCATGAACTTAGGGGTGTTTCGAGAGTTCGGGAGCGCTAGTGTCGGGAGGCCGGATAACTAGGACTACTGCATTGACTTGTAAGTGAAACTGTGAGAACTCTTTACTTTATTTCATTCCAGTCATTTATAAATTTTTCAGTCTATTTGTAGACTAGCTAATTTATTTCCCACATCATGCTTTCCTTGTTTCTATTCATATTGAATATCGATATAGCATGATGCCTTGTTTATTATATCATTGACTCCATGTTTCCTTATATGCTCAATTTTTGTCTTGGAATGTGGCTAATGGATATTTAGAAAATGCATGCTATAGGGTTATCTGTTATGTTGGACTTGTGTTCTACTTCCCTTGGGGCTTTGTAGCCTAACTCATGTTGAAATCATAACATTTTAGGATATATATTCTTGAAAACTAAAGTAGGGATTATCTAGTGTCCATTGCACACGAGATGCGCGGATTCACGAGGATTTCGGTCTTTCGGGGTCTTCGGCACTCGCCACTACACTTGGGCGGCACACGTGGCATGGACCACGGGGTTGTCGGCAAGTATAAATGATTTAAATACGCCGAGCACAGCTCCGTCATTTGAGGTTATTAGAAAAAAAAAGAGGAGATTATTATCATATGTTGAGCACAGCTCTATACAGTAGTGGAAAAGGCTAGGTGATAGTTCTCACCGCCAACCGGACGTAGATCATCTCGACTTAGCCTGTGTCAGTTTGTGTATCTGTTAACGTTGGTATTTAATTACATTATTTATTCAGCATTTCTTCAGCTACATATGCTTTTAAATACCTTTTGTTTAAATTGGAAATGTAGTATTAGATTTCCCCGCTTATCACTTAAATATCATCATACTCACCGTCTAGTTTGTGACGGTGGGTGTAGATCCGTCGAGCAAACCAGTAGCCGGCAAGGAGAAGATCGGCGACTACCTCTGAGCTCCGAGCGCGTAGCTGCCCGTACACGTAGGGTATTTTTTTGTATTATGTTTACTTATGTCTTTATCTTTTGGGTTGTTATTGGGATGAGTGATAGATTACCCGACTTTTGGCTTTCACTTTGTTTATATATGTTCGCCGTTTACTTGCATATATGGTGATCGTTATTTCCTGGATTCCACACTTAGGATTTATAAAAAAAAAAAAAAAAATCCGCTAAAATATTAAAGACTTCCGCTAAATAAAATAATTGTTTAAACAAGAGAACACAGGTAGTAAAGGCTGACTAATTCGTAATCGGGTCTTATGTGTTGTGATTAGGGCTTAATTACGAGATTAGGCCGGACGGTGCCCTAGATTAGAAGCGGGGCCGTCACAGTTGGTATCAGAGCATAGGCTTTAGAACCTTAGGGACAAAGCATAGTGTTGAATAAGGATTTTGATACCAATTCCTGATTGGTATCAAAGATCATTTATCAAGCAGTAAAGCATAAATTTGAATAAAATACACACCCTAGAAGTGGAAACCAGATGAACCTTGCCTAGGAATTATTTTGTTGGGAATTGAGTGAAAGTGAGTTGGGAATTTGTATATATATGCTATCTTTTTCAATATGTATACGTATATACGTGGTAGACTTCGTAATAGTTGATAGGAAATCGTTATCTACATGCGACGACGATGACGGATGCACGCGAGACAAAGATGTGGGTGCTAGTAGTAGTCGGCTCCTACTACATCGACGACGACTACATCGAGAGGTTGGCGGATAGAGTAGCGGCACGGGACAAGCAGATGACGATTTCATGGCCTTCATAACAAACATCACCGCACTTACTCAGTCGTCGCCACTACTCTGCGACTACCACACATCCGACGACCGGACCTACTACTATACCACCCAAATTCCCGATATCTCGCACTCGTACTAGACCCACCTATTGTTCAGACACGGTAGTGACGCCCGACTCTTCCGTAGTGACCGTTTCGACGGCAGAGGTAACAGTGATGACTCCGACTCCCACACCTACACCTTCAGGCTCAGTAGTGGGGATTCAGCTGGTGAAGGACTTTCTCCGTCTACAGCCAGTGTACTTCGACGGGGAGAGAAATTTTGAGAAGATTGAGGGATGGATATTATCACAGGAGAAGCTACATCAGATTTTGGGGATCGAGGATAGACTACGCCCAGATTTTTCTTCTTATACGCTACAGAGAGATGCCGACGTCTGGTGGCGCACCACCATAGCTACTGATGGGGACTTTGAGTCATGGACGGCCTTTAAGGCCAAGTTTTATCGCGGTACTTCCCGCCGCACGATCATGATGAGGTTGAGGAGAGAGTTTATGAGTTTGATGCGAGAGCGATGAGTCGGTTATGGAGTACCGAGATAGATACGGGTATCCGAGGCGGTTGCGGGGGATTTGGTCCGAGATGAGTTGGGAGATGTGTATCATTTTGGGGGTGTCCGAGAGCGGACATTGGTTATCACGTAGTCGCACGGCGCTAGGACACTCACCGAGATATACGAGCGTGCACTTTCCCACGAGACCTACTACCTTGGTGTAATAGGCGACGGGGCGAGTGCTCGGGCGCGAGAGATTGACATTAGAGCGGCCGCAAATTTCGAGAGGAGGCGGCGGAGTGGCAAGGCACCCGGGACATGGGATAGAGGCTTCCATGGATCGGGGGTGACTTCACGTTCTACATCGTTGGTACCTCAGGTGTCTTATGTCGCGTCGACAGAGCTCGGGAGAGGACGTTCCATACCATCACCATCGATTAGGCCCGCATTACCGCGCCGAGAGAGACTTACTCTTCCGCACCATCGCACCACGACGAATCGCGAGCGGGGTGGTAGAGGCCGAGGCAGGGGTAGAGGCCGAGAGGGACCCCGTCAGGGACAGAGACAGACTCCAGTTTAGGGACAGCCACCGTCTGGTCAGCGCAGACAGGTTTCATGTTACAGGTGCGGACAGGTGGGACATTTGGTGAGGGAGTGTCCACGCCCCACGAGCGGTATCCACCACAGAGTCGAGAGGCAGCTCACATGATGGCACAACCGGATACTAACGCTACGCGGAGTCTCATCGAGGGTACGATTTCTATCGCTGGTAGAGAGTCTTATGTTTTATTTGATTCGGGTTCCACTATTTCCTTCATTTCTGGACGCATGTTAGGCATACTAGGACTGACAACGATTAGGCTTGGAATACATTTGATATTGAGCACCGCCGCCGGAGATAGGGTTTACCCTAATAGTCTAGTGGAGAGAGTTCCAGTAGAGATTAGTGGGATAGAGTTACCTGCCGACTTTAGAGTCCTTGAGAAGTTAGAGTTCGACGCTCTCTTCGGGATGGACTGGTTATCAGCATACCATGCTCACATAGATTGTTTTAGTAAGTCTGTCATATTTGAGATCCCGGACGTCCGATGTTCGTACACCGAGGTAGTACACCGAGTCATACCACGAGAGGTAGATTGGCGACTAGTGAGGAGATGGAGACTCTAGTAGCCTTGTATACTATAGCAGAGAGTCAGGGACCCCGACTTGAGGACATACCGATCGTTAGAGAGTTTTCCGACGTCTTTCCTGAGGAGTTGCCAGGACTACCACCGCCGCGAGAGGTAGACTTCATCATCGAGTTAGTACCACGCACCAAACCGATCGCGATACCACCTTATCGCATGGCCCCGAAGGAGCTAGAGGAGTTGAGGGCTCAGCTTAAGGACATGGGGGAGAAGGGATTCATCACACCTTCGATGTCACCGTGGGGAGCGCCAGTACTTTTTGTGAAAAAGAAGGATGGTAGTCTACGACTGTGCATCGACTACAGGCAACTGAATAAGGTTACAATCAAGAATAAGTACCCGCTACCGAGGATTGATGATTTGTTTGAGCAGCTGAGAGGAGCACAGTTCTTCTCCAAGATAGACCTGAGATCAGGATATCATCAGCTTAGGATCAGGGACGAGGACCAGTCTAAGACAGCATTTCGCACCAGATATGGACACTACCAGTTTACGGTTATGCCGTTCGGGCTAACCAACACCCCCGCCGTGTTTATGGACCTTATGCACCGAGTATTCAGGCCATTTCTTGACCAGTTCGTAGTAGTCTTCATCGACGACATTCTGATCTATTCGAGGACACGGGAGGATCACTAGCGACACTCGGGAAACGTTGCGATGTTGAGGAAGCACCGTTTATATGCCAAGTTCAAAGAAGTGTGAGTTTTGGCTTTCAGAAGTCAAGTTTTTGGGTCACGTTGTTGGAGCGACGGGGATTGCCGTAGATCCGGCCAAGATTCAGACGATTATGGACTGGCCAGCACCGACGTCAGTGACGGAGATCAGGAGTTTTCTGGGGTTAGCAGGCTACTACCGTAGGTTCGTGAAGGATTTTTCTAAGATTGCTTCGCCAATGACTATACTGACACAGAAAGACGTCGTGTATGATTGGACTGAGGAATGCGAGAATGCATTCGAGCAGTTGAAGAGGTTGTTGACGACCGCACCAGTATTGACACTGCCTAAGGTTGGACAGGGATTCCTAGTATATACTGATGCTTCACACACGAGACTTGGATGCGTGTTGATGCGGGGTAGCGAGTTGTGGCTTATGCTTCGAGACAACCAAGATACATGAAAAGAACTACCCGACGCATGACCTTGAGTTAGCAGCGGTCGTATTTGCGTTGAAGGTGTGGAGACACCACTTGTATGGAGAGAGATTCACACTTTTCACTGATCACAAGAGTCTGAAGTATCTCTTCACACAAGGAACCGAATATGCGACAAATACGCGGTGGTTAGAATTCTTGAAGGACTATGACTTTTCCTTGGAATATCACCCAGAAAGGCGAATGTAGTCGCCGACGCACCGAGTAGGAGAGACCGACCGAGACGCCGAGGTTGTCGTCGATGTCATATGATGCACGAGTATGGGTTACTTGAGGCGACGATGACGATGGGTCGGTCGACGTTCTGTCGATACCGGATTGAGATATGCGCACGAGACGAGAGTACATACCGTGTCTACACAGAGTGTGTCGAGGGTCGAGGATCGACAAGTTGTACCAAAGAATTCAACGAGTTAGCACGGAGTTTAGATTGTGTTGATTGGACGAGAGACATCTCGATCGGTGTCCGAGATTCAGGGCGGTTGTGGGTACCGAGATGCGGAGTCGAGAGAGGATATCCTTCGGGATTCACACCATTCCCGATTTATCGTTCATCCAGCGGGACTAAGATGTATCACGACATGAAGAGACATTTCGGTGGCCTGGGATGAAAGCGGATGTGTCGAGTTTATCGGGAATTGTGAGATTTGTCGGCAAGTGAAGGCGAGCATCGTAGACCTGGAGGATCGTTACAACCATTGCCTATTCCGAGATGGAAATGGGAAGACATCGCCATGGACTTCATCGAGGGTTGCCAGGACGACCCAAGAAACATGATTCCATTTGGGTGATAGTTGATAGACTTACAAAGTCTCCTCATTTTCTCGCGCATTCTGAGCGCACTACACGTTTGATCACCGAGTATACTCTTCGAGAGGAGATCATTAGGTCGTATGGGGTACCGTTGACCATCACATCGAGAAGAGATGCTACGTATACTTCCGGGATGTGGCGAGTATGCAAGAGCAAGATACGGTACACGCCTACGCTTCAAAGATGCTTTCCATCCTCGGGCCGACGGACAGACAGAGAGAGGCGAATCGGGTTCTAGAGGACATGTTGCGAGCTGTGTGTTAGAGTTCGGCGGATCTTGGGAGGAGAGACCTACCTTTGTGTGAGTTTGCGTACAACAACAGCTTATCGCTAGCATTGAGATGGCACCATTTGAGGCTTTATATGGCGAGACCGTGTCGCTCACCCTCGTGTTGGGTTGAGCCGAGAGGACAGTGACAAGAGTAGGGCTGAGATTGTTGTTGATCACACCGAAAAGGTACGACAAATTCGACGAAACTCAAGGCACCCAAGAGAGACAGAAAGATATGCGAGACAAGTACCACGGTGATATCACTTATTCCGAGGGAGCCTACGTCTATCTTAAGGTCTCCCTCGGAAGGGTTTGCGAGATTTGGTGTGAAGGGCAAGCTCGCACCGCGTTTCATCGGGCCATTCGAGTTAGGAAACGGGTTGGAAAGGTTGCATACGAGTTAAAGCTTCCTCCGCGATGATGTCGTGTGTTCATCCGGTCTTCCATATTTCGATGCTTCGACCGGCCGAGTCGAAGGCGTGCGCGCACGACGACAAACGATTGAGTTGAGTCGATCGACTGAGCGAGGATTTCTCATATGAGGAGCGCCTATCCAAATCCTAGATCGAAAGGTACAATAGTTGAGGAACAAGTGTATCCCAAAGGTGCTCGTCAAGTGGCGCTTCCATAGCGATTCGGAACTCACTTGGGAGCGGGAAGACTATATGCGAGATCGTTTCCGTACCTTTTCGAGTCGTATAATCCTAACCTGAATTTAATTTCGAGGACGAAATTTCCATTTTGTTGGGAATATTTGTCACGGCCCAATTTCCTAATCTTGATTAACTTGCCTAATTAGGATCACCGACCCGTGACGTGGGGCCCGCATGAGATGCGCACACTAACCGAGGCACGTGGCTGAGGTAAATGTTATATTTGTACTGGTGTATGCCTAGTGTTGTGTATGTGTGTAGACTAATCAAGTCAATTTTTGCAAACCATAGACGTCGAGTTGACGTGAGCGGGGACACGCCTTGGAGTGCGTGCAAGTACGAGTACCAAGTGGAATTACCGGGGTAACGAGACTAGGCTAGGAAATAACAATTTATTGCAAATCTACCTTAACATAAATTAGGTTATTTAATTTAGTTGGAAAATACGACGTTCGACGCACGGGAAAGCGCCTCGAGTTGCGTGTGAGTCGGGACACCGAGTGCCGGGTAGTTGAGAGTCGGTGTGACCACTTAGATAAATTTTATAAATTTGTGTGACCAATTAATTATGGTCCATATAAGATTAATGTACATTAATCGATTTAACCTATAGTTATTTAATTAAGAAATCACATTTTGATACCCTATAGTTTGTAATGAATTAAACTAACCTTAGGATGGACCTTGGGATCCGTGCTGCCACACACTCCCATGATGGGAGTCACCCAAGTTGTGTCACATGAGAGGCCGGACTCGCCCAAATAGTAGCCATTAGATTTACCTCGAGATGCGCAATGCACACTAGATCCCATCAACACATATATATACAACGTGATGAGATAGGTTTCACTGTTAACATGCAAACAAATCAAAAAGGGAAGAAGAAGAAGAGGGAAAGAGAGTCCGAGAGAGAGGGGAGTCCGGGAGAGAGGAAGAGAGACTCATTGGAGACGGGGAAATCGAGAGCTCGAGGTCGCGGCACGGCATTGACAAGGTGAGTTGAGTTTGTGTGTGGTATGTTGTTGTTGGGGTGGGGGTGGCTCGGACGAACTGTGGCAGTTCGTCCGTGGAAGGTGATGGCAGGGGACTCCCCTGCCATCCTAAATCGAAGTTGGGGTTGGGATTTTTTCCAACCCTAACTCAAAAAAAAAAAAAAAAAAAAAAAAAAAAAAAACGCTCACGCGAACCGAAGCTCGGTTCGCGTGAGAGAAGAAGATGCACACGGCCGGGCCCGTGTGCACTTCTTCTTCTGGGGGGCAGGCGGGCGGGTCGCTCGGCCACGGGGCGAGCGGACCCGGTGCCTGGCCGGGTCGGGTCGGTCGGGTCCGACCCGACCCGACCCGAAAAAAAAAAAAAAAAAAAAAAAAAATAAAAATAAAAAAAATAATAAAATAAATAAATATATATATAATATATATATATATATAAAAAGAAAAAGAAAGGGAATAATACCAGAAAAAAAAAAGAGATATAAATAATATATATATATATATATATTTATATATATATGCATCTGTTATATAAATATATGCAAGTATACATATATATATAGGAATATACATACATGCATATATGTATATACATACATAATATATACATGTATGTACACATATATATACACATACACCTATGTATATATATACGTATACACATATAGGTATAAATATAAAATAATAATAATAATATAGGATATATATATCTATATAATAAAAATATTAATAAATAAATAAATAAATGATATGAAATGACCTTTCATGAACTTAGGGGTGTTTCGAGAGTTCGGGAGCGCTAGTGTCGGGAGGCCGGATAACTAGGACTACTGCATTGACTTGTAAGTGAAACTGTGGGAACTCTTTACTTTATTTCATTCCAATCATTTATAAATTTTTCAGTCTATTTGTAGACTAGCTAATTTATTTCCCACATCATGCTTTCCTTGTTTCTATTCATATTGAATATCGATATAGCATGATGCCTTGTTTATTATATCATTGACTCCATGTTTCCTTATATGCTCAATTTTTGTCTTGGAATGTGGCTAATGGATATTTAGAAAATGCATGCTATAGGGTTATCTGTTATGTTGGACTTGTGTTCTACTTCCCTTGGGGCTTTGTAGCCTAACTCATGTTGAAATCATAACATTTTAGGATATATATTCTTGAAAACTAAAGTAGGGATTATCTAGTGTCCATTGCACACGGATGCGCGGATTCACGAGGATTTCGGTCTTTCGGGGTCTCCGGCACTCGCCACTACACTTGGGCGGCACACGTAGCATGGACCACAGGGTTGTCGGCAAGTGTAAATGATTTAAATACGCCGAGCACAGCTCCGCCATTTGAGGTTATTAGGAAAAAAAAGGAGATTATTATCATATGTTGAGCACAAATTTCATACGGAGTGGAAAAGGCTAGGTGATAGTTTTCACCGTCGACCGGACGTAGATCATATCGACTTAGCCTGTGTCAGTTTGTGTATCTGTTAACGTTGGTATTTAATTGCATTATTTATTCAGCATTTCTTCAGCTACATATGCTTTTAAATACCCTTTTGTTTAAATTGGAAATGTAGTATTAGATTTCCCCAGTTATCACTTAAATATCATCATACTCACCGTCTAGTTTGTGACGGTGGGTGTAAATCTGTCGAGCAACACCAGGCCGGGCAAGGAGAAGATCGGCGACTACCTCTGAGCTCCGAACGCGTAGCTGCCCGTACACGTAGGGTATTTTTTTGTATTATGTTTACTTATGTCTTTATCTTTTGGGTTGTTATTGGGATGAGTGATAGATTACCCGACTTTTGGCTTTCACTTTGTTTATATATGTTCGCCGTTTACTTGCATATCTATGGTGATCGTTATTTCCTGGATTCGACACTTAGGATTTATAAAAAAAAAAATTCGCTAAAATATTAAAGACTTCCGCTAAATAAAATAATTGTTTAAACAAGAGAACACAGGTAGTAAAGGCTGACTAATTCGTAATCGGGTTTTATGTGTTTTGATTAGGGCTTAATTACGGGATTAGGCCGGACGGTGCCCTAGATTAGAAGCGGGGCCGTCACAAGTATGTCAGTGGATGGTCAACCCAACTGTTGTTTCCTAGGCATATGTCGGTGTGACGTGGTCGACGTTGGCCATCGAGCGGATTCAGGGAGTTCAGTCAGTTTGAATTTACTCACTGGCAGTGCCTGGTTATAGTCCAAAGTATGGTTCTAGCATGACCAGTATCTTGCACGCACATTTGTTTCACTACTATTTGATATTCATGCGAGGGTCCTTTACAGTTGTCTGTTTAATTTTCTTCCACATGTTTATTTAATAGTCTTTTGAATTCATGTATTTATTTATGTATTTACGTGGTGAAGATCCTTGGGATTACTTACTCTGGACCTAACTGGCATGTTTGTTTTCTTCATTTTATACTATGTTGGGACATGTGAGAGATATTATGGCATGTATATGATATAAATTGGGGTTCTTTTGATATTTTGAAACTTATGGACCATTGTATATATGTATTTGGCATTTTGGGATGTGTTTTCTGTTGGGGCATGTGGCCTAAGTCAATCTACAAACATTGTTTATGTTATAATTTTAGTTAATAAAATAGAGGTTTTTTATTTGTTGTATTATTATAAGTGATTGCATGTTTACCTTATAATAAGATCCATGGGTTTTTGTTGAAATATCGTAAATGTCCCTAGTCGGTCATTATACTGGGAACTATAATGAATTAATACGAGTGTGAGTCTTGATTGATGGTCATGTAATGATCATGTATATAGGGATACGAATGGAGATCATGAGTACTTATTAGGGAACATGGTACTGAATCGACTCGCTATGTGAACACCACATGGATTAATTCATAGGTATTACTCTTGATAGGTATATCATTTAGTCATTTGACTTGAAATTACCATAGACTTCAATATTATGAGAATGGTAATTTGACACAATCAAACGGTCTTTAACCGAAAAATTATAAAGATTGTGATTGCTTATCATGTGAGCAATATGTGAAGGTGTGTAATGAAGATAGAATTTGTCCCTCTCGTAAATAGAGAGATATCAGTTGATCCCTTGATATGTTAGATTGTTAAATGACCAAGTCCAATTGAATTGATATGATTAATGTCACTTGGATGTTTTTAGTCTACCTAAAGATCGAGACTAGTACGATTGAACATTAAGGGTGACCTTTCATGCCTTATGTTTAATCAAAGGATATCACACGACAAAAGGATATGATATATGCTATTCATTAGGTTGTATCGATTTTGATACTCATGCTACTTGGGTAGTCATAATGCCTTGCAAGAGACCGCTTATGACTTGTGTACCGAAAATGGTTTTTACTTCACTACCAACGTCGTATGAACCTATTGGGTCGCATACAAAGAATGGCTTTGTGCAATTTCATTTGGTCCAGAGTAATGAATTTTATATGATAAAATTCATGACATGAAAACACTTATGATTTGTTATATGATAATTTATTAATAGGGGTATATGTATAATTTGCTTAAACTGTCTAAATACAATAGTTGTATTACGAATAGGATTTTAAGTGAAGGCTTATCTACACATATAAATAAAGGGTCATGGCCTAAAAAAGATTTAGATTTTCATTTTTCCTTTTTAGAGTTCTCTGGATTTGGGAGAGAAGAAAAACGTTTTCTATCTATTATAGGGCTAGCATTCCAAATTGCGGTCACCGTTCGTGTGTGGATTTCTGATAGAGGATGCGCGCTTGAACGTCTAGAGGATCAAATAATCAGAGAAGGAAATCACGAATTAAGGTATGGTTTACTTTTGTAGATTTTGTTTAATGAAACTTATTTGCGATCCTGTTAGAGTTTTTCATAAATTGTTTTGAATTTTTTGCTGCATAAACATTTTGCACACTAGGACATAGTCTATGACATAATTTTTACTGCTTTCCTTGGTGATTCTCATTTTTAAGTCTTCCGCTGATAATTTGATGAAAATCATGATTTTAAAAGATGAATTGAGTCCCAGCTAACTTGAATGATGAAATGATGGAAATAATATAAAAAGTTAGCAGAAAAATAATGATAAATGGTATATGATGCACATGGGACATGGCTGGGTCGTGAACGTGGCGGGGTCATGGGCCCACGACTCATAACGTGGCGACCTCGGGTTTTAGGACCGTCACAATTTCATTCTCGTGAAACTACCATTTCACCTTAATCCAAATCTATAAAACCCTTTCATAGATGAGACTCTCAAAAGACACTCAAAAGTACAACGAAATTTTCTTTTAAATACTCCAATAATCTATGATGCTTGTCTCCTCATCATTTTTACTTTCATCAAGTTGTAGTCATATATTACCTAGTTTGTCTTATCCTTTCAGTGTAGCTCCTTACTATTCTATTTACCATAACCACTATATCTCCAATCATCATCTTTACTTTCACTGTATGATATTATTGATCATATAGAGTTTTAAACCACATTACTTTAATCCATCAGATTACCATCATCATTAAAGAACATACACTGAAGAATCCATTTTCTTTCAGCTGTCACACATTTTCTAAGACATAAGCTCAAAAATTTAGGCTATGAATAGACAGTGAATGGTTAGGGTAATTTAGGTTACTAAGGATTAAGGGTGGAGTTTTTCTCCCAGCTAACCTTTTCATTTGGAGCCATTTGCCTTACCATCCACTTCCAAACATTTCAGATAACCTATTGACACTGACTAGAAAATGCAGACTTTGGTTAATCTATCAACTACAACTTTCATTTATCATTGTCTTGACACCAAAATCAGATTAATCTCATTACATAATGTACAATTATGTTTCCTTTCTTTCATCTGGTATAGACAAGAATTTACCTGACTCTTCAGGTTTTCAATATTTGGTTTCAACTTATTGAATAAGTCTCATATCTCTTTATGAATTCATTAACACAATTTCTTATCTCAGGCAGTCCATACTTTTCATCATATAACCTATTGCATGTATAAACAATATAAAGATATCCATGAGATTATCTAATACGTCCAGCCCAATTTCATTAGATAGAATAATCTGGATACTACCCATTAATAACCAAATCCTGACACGTTAAGTAGTTCCAATTAGACTTCTTAATCAACTTATCACCCAATAATCAATAACCTAGTTCAGCACCCATTTGAACTCCAAAGAACAGATTTGTAATTATCAATTCCTACATCTCATTTGATTTCATACTTCTCATCTATCTTCTAATGATTCTTTTAAGATTCACTAATCTTAGGGATAACTAAAAGACTCTCCAAAACCCTTTTACATAGGTATATCTGTATTTCAAACCTTATAATGAATGAATTAACTTGCACAATCTATCCAGTTGATTGAATTCATAAATAAGTTAGGATCCACACCCATGTCTTATAACGCCTAAGTCTCAACTCTAAGACTTATCTTCACAATCCATTCTATTCATTGTTTGAAATACATATTAAGCTTTTACCCTACAAGTTATGCCTTAAATTTTTTGGTACAACTACCAAAACAATTAATTCACAATAGTTCTCTTGAAACCTCATTGAATTATATAAAAGTATAAACTACAATCTCTTACCTCGTTATCTCAACACACAAATACCGGGATAAAAGTATTAGGATAAACATCCATAGTCCAGGTATAACCAAACAATTATTGTAGTCAAACTATATTTCAATTCTTTTCCAAGGCATCCTTTTGCTTCTAATAACTTTCCTCAAATCTCACTTTTGGATTAATTGAATAAACAACACAACGATATTACATATCTCCGTATACATTTTTTTATATCATTCAATCATTCCAAAATAACACTACTCTAACGATTCTATGTTGAATATAAGACAATTCTCCAATTGTCTTAATCTCAGTCAAATCTATTGACTCGCGATTAACATTCAACACATATCTGAGTGATTTACATTTGAAGCTTAGTATTTACACTTGCAATCTTTGGTCTACACCAATTTATCGTCAGAGCTCACATAACTCTGCGATAATGCTTGTGCCCTTTTTCTAAGTCTTCAACCCTTTTATATTATCATTGATGGCACAATGATACTCTTATTTCAATAGAGTTCAACAACTTTATCTTTTTCCATTTATAAACATAGCATGAACTTTAGTGAGTTTCCATGGTTTCCACCATGGTTTTCAACATAATCAAGCCATTACCTGACTTTATTTTCATATATTCCTAATTCTGATCTTAATTTAATGAAAACTAGATCTCAACCAACCCTTGAGAACAGCCGATTTCATGTAATTAACCACATGAGTTGTCAATTCTGGGTAATGAATATTCATTCTTGATTTAGTTTAAATTAACTCTTCACTCGAGTTGAGTTCTCAGACTCACACAATTCCCATATTACACGAAAGTAGAATGTAATTAATCATTGGTTTAACGTCGAAAATCAAGTAATTGATGAATTTAGTCTCGCGTTGTGACAAGATACCAGTAAAATCTAATAAACAATTTTTCTTCACCAAGCTTGAATTTTCATTAAGGATCTACAACTATTCTATACAAATCTGAACCATTTGAATCTCGAGTGATAACTTTATTTCCACGAGTCACCATTTCATAGAAAATTAGGAATTTACCACAATTTTTTATTACGATTAGAAGTTAATATCAACCTTTTAATATACTGCTTACCTATTCATTCCCAGTATCGTACAATATTCTTTGGATTATCAAATCCTCAGGTTCATTGACAACTCATTCTCTCCAATTTAGACTATACCAGTCTAATTGATCAGATTAAGACATCTCACTAACTCACTTCCATGTTTTAGCTTAAACTATACAAGTTTTTTAAATTTCACTTTCAGTATGTGCGATGGCACCACAACTATACTAACAAGCTTTTCCTCATTATTCCAATATGGACTAGCACCACATCTAGAAATCTTATACATTAGTGGTTATCTAACCTCAACTTGGTTCTTATCACCGTTTACAACTGATTTTGCTACTAAATGACCTATAATCTTATTTAACTAGTCTTAATACTAGTATATGTATTACTCAAAGTGAATCATCACCTTTGAGTTTCACAAGAGGTCATTCAATGTTTTGTTTACTGCTTATTGTCATTTTTCCTAACATATATTTCAAAGTCAAGGTCAAATCGATCCTTCTGCACTGCTATTATTAATCAAATAATATCAGTGAGAATAAAGACCATTTGATCCTATTCAATAGGAGAAAAGTTAACTTTTGTCTTTCCTTTTTACATGTATACCAATAGGATTTAGGTTTCTACAAACCCCAATCCTAACTATTTTCTCAACTCTTGATACATCGATGGATATGAACCATCTTATTATTTTTCCACTGTCTTCCTTTGTTAGAATATCCCTAAAGTCCAGGTTTTCACAACCCTTACCATCAATACGTTTTGGATTCCCAAGACATAAATGAGAGATAAGACCTTCAGGATTGCACATAGGCAAGACGGGAAAACTATTTCTATCGCATAGATATAATAAAGCTCAACAAATTCCATAACTCAAGCTTTTATCTTCCGTCACCCCTTAAAACATCGATAAAACCATTTACTTAGTCCTACGTTATTCATGACTTGAGAGCCAATCTCCAAGTCAGTGAACGTAGACTCCAATTTAGTTTATAGGTAATGAGTTTAGGCTATGAATCTAAATTGTATAATAGCTATTCTTTTATTCCAACAAATCTCAGAATAGTGAACCAAGTTCTATAAACTAGGCTTTGATACCAAACTGTATCAGAGCTACCACTTAATTCAGAATCAATTCAAAAGTGATAAACTCGGGTTTTATAAAACTTATCTCTGATACCAAATTGTATCAGAGTTATATCTTGACTATAAGTCAATTTTCAGGTATTTAAACTTGTCTCTGATACCAAACTGTATCAGAGCAATTTCTTTATGAGAGGTTGGCTCTTATACCAAACTAAAGCATCTCCTAACCTGATTAGGCCGATACTCGACCTGAAACCTAATTAAGTCCCGGTACACCAGCCAGACTTAACTAAGGACAAAAGCCTTTCACCAACACCTAATAAACACAACCTGTATATCTTGATAATCGAATAATATTAAAACAAAACACAACGAAACTAATACTTTTCCGATAATTACATGATATACAAAAACTGGCAGAAACCTCGGTATAATAATCATATCTCAACCCTGTTTATTGCAAAACAGTAATTCAATACAATATATAAACACCAGGGAAATTAATTTACCATAGAGAAGACTATAAACTCCTACTCTTCTCCATTCCCAAGTCGAAGCGCACGTCGTTAACCTAAAATGTTAATTGGGGAATGAACACTCCAACTTGCTCAATAAGTAATGCTCGTAAACCCATCAATTATCAACTAATATTAATGAATCAATGTATAGCAATATGAATAAAAAACACATTTATTTAAATATTGAAAGTTATATAAACAATAGATAACATAATGCAAGTCAAAGTAAATTGCAACCGTACTTGTGACTTGTAATTTTGCATTCTCAAAAAAGAGTCGTACTCTCACATTTTTCAAGAATGTAACCATTGAATCCACAGGTTGGCCGACCTGCTATTCAGTTGGTTGATTCAAGAGTGATTGTGTTACCAACTCTAACTGTAGAATACCGACACAGGTAAACTCCAGTTACTGAGGATGAAAGGGCGATATATATCACCTAGTTGTACCTTACATACCCAAGTCCCAATCCGCCCAGTCGCACAATTTCGAGTATTTTCATAATTAAGAACTATCAATTCATAGTGCATTCTCATTCCCAGTCCTTAACACTATATGAACTAAATATACTAATTTACATTGCATAATTGATAAGAGTATGAGTCTCACTTACCTGTACCAAGCTTTCCTAACTTTAGAGCAACTTACAAGACTCCCTGGAGTTCTTAAATCTTTTCGCGTCGGTCCATAACCTAAAATAGGCCAATTATTATCAAAATAGGTATAATACCCTAGGTTTAGAACCCCTAAACTGATCCCTAAACCCTTTGCCAAAACCCATGTTCCAAAAAAGCACAATTCTTGTTTTTAGTGTAGGTAGCCACTAGGTAAACAAAGTAGGGCGCTACCTGCACTGAATGGCATTTCATCCTGTCCATGCTGGGGAGTGCACTCCCTGCGAATGCCCTGTTCTGGCCAGCCACTGTTGGGCCTCCAATCCTTCCCAAATCATCTCCAAACTTCCCCAAACAACTAAGGAGGCCTCCAACAAGGTTTTACACAGATTCCCACCTAAAACAATTACAATTAACATAATTCGAATGGAAATTCATTAATCCATTATCTATGATAAAAAATCTAACCAAATCATGAATTTCTATATTCATTTACTAAATTATACATATAAGGGAATCCTAATGGTCCCTCTAGGACTACTCAACACATGGGGATCAACCACAACAATTCCCAAAACCAAAATCCATAAAAAAACCCCTGAATGGAATTCAACAGTGAAGAGGATGAAAAAAAGCTTACCAACTCAGAGATGAAGATGAATCATCATGGTTTCGATCTCTAGCTCCCTGAACTCCCTCTCCTTGATTGCTTTAGCGATGTTTCTCTCTTTCCCTCTCGTTCTCTCTGCTCGAACATGAGAAAATGTTGAGGCGGTGGTGATTTTGATCAACACATATCCAAAATTTTCTTAAGATACATGATCCAATAGAAATGTGTCAAAAGTGACACCCTAAAGTGACACAAATCATGACACACTTTCTATTTTCCTGAATTTATATACATATTGATATTTTCGCGCCCATGATTATGTTGTACGCGCCAACGAGTACCCTCAGGTGTGCACACTACCGTACAACTCACACGTGTCACGCACGACCCCACGTGTCACTCAATGCCTACCAATTTATTATTATTTATTTCAATGTATATATTTATATATAAACAACAATATATATATATATATATATATATATATTATACTCCTATATTTACGCTTACCATTTTGTTGTACGCGCTAACGGGCACTCTCGAGCATGTATGCTGCCCCATGACTCATGTGCATCACCCTTGACCCACACACGATATTAAGCGTCTTATAATTTGTCCATTATAGGCTAATTAATTTGATTATTTCCATAAATAATATTACAACCCATACAAATACAATACATCATGCAAATCCACTCACACGCTAATTAAGACAAGCTAGGCTTAACCACAAGCCTAATTCAGGTTAATCAGGATTTAAATAAACACTAATCACCTACTTAATTAAGGTAACGGGTGGTTACAGTCTAGGCCGGGCGGCCCTGCTTGTGGAAATTAGGGTCGTCACACTTAATCTCCAAACTGGGAGCAATTTAGGAAATCATCCTACTAAGATTTTCATATTTTATAAAAATATCTGCAGTGTCTCCCCTAAAAGTAAGTTACCGACAGTGAAAACCTGATAAAAACAACTTTGGAATAAGGCCTAGAAGGTCTCACGTCTCCAAAACAGTTCACAATATAATATCAAAATAAATTAAAAGACCAAATTCGAGTCATAAGATATATTTACTTGCATGTATATATAGTATAGATTAGGTTATATATAGTAGTTATATAAATGAATAAGTGAATATAAAGAATACCTAATCACAAAGTTATGCCTTTAAAAGTACAAATAAGGTTATCTTGTTAATTTAAAACTCAAGAGAACTTTTTAAAAAATAAGACTTATAGTTTGACACTTGTATGATTTCATGATTAGAAATTTAGAGTTAGGGAAGACCATATACTGGAAACCAAAACAAGAAGAAAATCAAAACATTACTTGTGGAAGAAGTTAGATCTCTAAAAAAATCTATAACAAATGTGAATCTTACTTGAGTGTAAAGTAAAAAGACTTAATACTAAGAGGGGAAAAGATAGGCATTGTTTATTATATAAGCCAAAAGCCTATTATCCTATCTAAAGTTATTCCCTAGTTAAACAATTTGAGCCAAAAGGATATGAAATTTCTTTGGTACTTATTATTATACTTAAAACCAATAAAATAAGCCTTACCTAGTTGGAAAATGACTTAATGAAAGTGAAAGCGAGAAGTGGTAATAGGAGTTCTTTTTAAAGAAAGAGAATCCCACAGGTATCCACAGGAAATAAAGCAGGAAACCAAGTGGTTGCAAATAGGTAAGAAAAAGAAAACAATATTCACAGGAAATGGAGCACTGAATCATATGGAATAAAGAAAAGAAATATGGGAGGAATAGAAAAAGGGAAAATAAGAAGGCGGAAGTCTATTAAACTCCTCAAATAAAAGATTTAGCTCGAGTGTGAGTAATTGAGCTAAGTAATGTTTCTTTTCCAACATTTGAATACTTGAATATATCATATTTATCGGTCCCCTACACAGGCTTTAAAAGAACCTCATAAATGAACTCCTATGGACTCTTGAAGTATTACAATCTACAATAATGAATAGTATGATTTATACTTGTTTGTGAAGTCTTGAACTTAATGAGAAATCATGAAGTTGTAACTTGCTGCTTGAGTGTCGAGGTTAAGTAAACTTGTTAGTAGTTGATGGTCTTGGTTGTGAACTAATTTTTAGTTTCAAAAATGAATTATACTTGTTGTTTGAGCTACTTGTCTACAAGATTTTAACTTTAAAAACTCTTGAATGGATTATGTACTTAATAACAATTGAAATTGAAGGATACTCTTGAATTTTGTAATTGAGGGTATTAAGAAAGAAAAGAAAATAATAAGAGTAGTAGCTAGTTTAGAACTTAGTAAAATATACTTTTGCTCGGGACATGCAAAATTCTAAGTTTGGGGGTATTTGATAAGTTATTAGTTAGGCTAGTATAAAGGTAGTATTTTAATAGAATAAATGATTTAATTATCCTAAAATGAGCACTAAATGATGGTATTTGTCTATTCTCAGGTTTAAAGGAAGGAAATGAAGTAAAGGAAGAAATTCGGGAGAAAAAGCTACAGAAATGCTCAGAATTCAGAGTGACACTTGGGCAGAAGGGTCAGGGTGACGCTGTGTGAACAATATGGGCAATGTGGAAGAAGGACCAAACATCATGAAGAGTAGGTGTGACGCTCTGATGATGCCGTCAGAATAAGTGGACGACGTGGAAAAGATACACTAGACAACGTCAGGACCACTGAGAAGGAAAATAGAAGGTTTGAAGATGTTTGGTGCTATGGGACTTAAAGGACAGTACCATGACAACGTAAACCTTGGGAACAAAAAGAAAGTATCAAGTTTTGAACTTCTAATTTGATTGGGATTGTAATTTAGGGTTACTATTGAAGGTCACCCAAGAGGGGGGGTGAATTGGGTTACCGAGAGTTTATTGCCTTTTTAAAACTTTAAGAACAAATAATAATGATAATGCGTACACCAATGAAAAATGTCAATGCTATGCAATCAAGAAGGGGGTAGAAGAGATGGAAATAAGACACACGATATATAGTGGTTCGATCCAACCGATCTACATCCACTACCTAACCTCCCCGGTTAGGATTTTCAACCCCCACTTATATTATCAATAAGTGTTACAACCTAAGCCAACTAGCCTAGTGAATGCCTAGCCTCAACTAGGTCTTTTACACAATGCCTTACCGCAATAAGGTCTTATACAACCACCTAGCCGCAACTAGGATTTTCCCCACCTAGACCCACCTAGGAATTTTCCCACCTAGCCGCAACTAGGATATATGCCTAGCCTCAACTAGGTCTTCTCTTTCGACTTAGATCCCACTAAGTCTTACAATCAAGATTTGAATACAATTGAAATATACTTTACAAAGTAAAGTGGTATCAAGTTCAAATACAAGCAAGCCACCTAGAGCCTAATCACTCTTATGCATGCAAGTATGAAAACAATTGAGAAATGCAAATATAAAATTGATTTTGTGCAAAACTCAAATATGAAACCGTTTTAAATAGATTGATGAGAGCAAAACCGGTTTCAAATCCAAAGAACAATAAGTTTGATAAAAATCAAGTTTAAGCACGAATTCTTGTTCAAATCAGTCCAAGGGTTTAATGAATCAAGTTTAAGAGCAAAACCCAATACAAGTGTGTTTAAAAACACAACAAGTAGTTTCCCAAATCAATCACACAAGAATATATAATTTAAGCACAAGAAAAGCTAGGGAATGGACTTTCTTACAACCCCAAGAAGATGACTTGAAAAATCAGTGTTGAAGAGGTTGTAGTACTCCTTAGAGTGCCCCAAGAATGCTGGTTTTGAAGTTGAAGAAACAGCCTCTAAGTATAGCTTGAAAACCCCAAGCTCCTTCTCTTAAAAAAATTGAGCACAAAAATATTTTTCTTTTATTTCAAAACCTAATTTATGTGTCTTTTGTGTTTGGAAGTGTTGTATATATTTATAGACCCATATATGACCGTTGTGTGCATCCAAGGGCCGAGATTTGATCAAAAATTCGAATTAAAGCGAATTTTTTCAGCTTTATAAAAAAGCTGTCAGGACTGCAATTAGCGCGCTAATTTTATGACCTAGCGCGCTAACTGCAGGGACCTCAAAATAATTAATTATGTCCCTTGTGTTAGCGACCCTTTAACACGTCCTAGACCCAATAAACTCTCATATAACATATTATACATGTTTGTTATGGGTCATATGGCCTATTTGGATGGTCCGGATATTTTCACAAATCCCGAAAATGGAAAATCTCGGTTTCATGATTTGCGAGGACTTTTCGCAAATATACGCTTTTCTTTTCAAAGATCTTTCAAAATGATTTTCAAAATGCGATATTAACAAACACATATAGTTTAACATAGTTTAGACTTATAGGACCGAAAACTTCAAGTAATCACTTGACATTTGAAAATCCATTTTAAATTCACGATATGCATGAACTAGTGCAATAGGCTTGCTTAAGTGAACTTGAATACCTTACATTAATTTTACAACTCTTGGCCTTGATCTTACACCTCTTGGCTTTAATCTCTCGTCTTCATTCCTTTTTGTATGCCGAGTCTTGAACTTGTATAGCTTGAATGCTTGAATACCCATGATGTGATGTTTCGCAACCTTTGACGAAACTGAAATACACTTGATAAAACTTATTAGTATATTTTCACCTTGTTTGTTTCCATCAAAATTTCGGTCGGAGTTAGAGTGACTAACCACTTAGTCCAACAACTATAAATACTTTAAGTTATTTTAAGGTTGAAAAACGTGATTAATTGAGCAAAATAAGTAGAGAGAGTCATGAGAGTTTTATTTGAGTTTTTAAGACCTTTTATAGGAGAGTAAATTAAAGACTCCAATTTTGGTGATTCGATATTGTTTCTTTGATTTAATTAAAGGTATCACTTTGATTTAATTATTGAATACAATAATGAATTGTGTGTTTTTTATGTCAAGTATGGTATGATAACTATGCAAAGTATGAATGGTTTATAATGTTTTAGTTGTGCAATGGTTAGAATTTGTGTTTGATTCTGAACTTAATGCTATGAACATTTTGATCACATATTTATTGATTAGGGGAGTTAGAAGTAACCATGGTCGTGGAGCTCTTAAAATCGGATATGAACAACACAACCGTAAAACATGTAACACATTGATAGATGGTTATTGATTAGGGAGGCATGGCTAGTAAACTTACAGCCTGTTTGGTTGGAGTATTGGCTTATTTAAGCCTGGGCTTAGAGATAAGACCATTGTTTGGTTGAAGTGTTAGGTAAGCAACAGGCTTACCAAAGCACTTATACACTAGCTTATGTAATGACAGGGGGGACCCTGTCATTACATAAGCCCATCCAATTTTGATATGAAATGACGAAAATACCCTCATGATTTGAATATGGTGGGTGGTGGTAGGTCAGCCAACATTAAATAGGGGCATTTTAGACTTTTCACTCACTTTTCCTTGTGGGTTTATACTTGAACCAAACGGATGCACATAAAACTCCTATCTCTCACAAAGACCAGGCTTATCTAAGCCAATCCCTACACCTTACACATAACTCCAACCAAACAGGCCATTAAGTGTTTATGAGTCTAAAGATTTGGGACTTATGCTTTGTGAAATTTACGTTATTCACACCAATAAGTAGAATTCTAGTGGAACATAAGGATCTTTTTACGACATTGGGTTGAAGTGACTCGTAAGGAAATCTCTCTATTCTAATTATGCGTTGCGCATATAAATATGTAAGATGAAAGGAAGTTTGATGTTTTGAAAGAATAGTTTATTATTACCTAGGTGAAGTTGTGAACTAAGAGTTTTCTCATATAAAAACACAACCAAATATATATTGCTTTTTATAGATAGAATAGTTTTAGTTAAAATTAACCTAAAAGAGCCTTTAACAATTTAGTAAATCTAACTAAGTAATCGTCCATATACATTTTTCTCTGAGGACGATATTCGTAATCAACCTTTATTAATCACACTATTACTACAATCATATTGTTATACTTGCGGTAATGATATATTACTAAGCTGGAAGTAGGGGCGGAGCCGACCTGAGTAAAGGATTTAATCTCACCTAGTATAGGTTTGTGGAACAAAGAACTGATTAGTAGAATCTTCAGCAAAGAGGAAACTAAAGCCATTGTAGCCATTCCAATTAGCAGAGATGGCTATGATTATAGGTTTGTATGGCATTATGAGAAGTCAAGAAACTTTTCAATTAAGTCTGCATATCAACTTGCAGTTCAAATGGACCAAGATGGACACTAGGGTAGGCCGCTGGAAGGAGACAATGACGGCCCCGCTACTAATCTAGGGCACCGCCTGGCCTAATCCCATAATCAAGCCCTAATCACGACACGTAGGACCCAATTACGTATTAGTCAGCCTCTACTACCTATGTTCTCAATTTTAAACAATTAATTTAGTTAGCAGAAGTCTTTACAATTTATAGCGAAAGTCTTAAATATTTTAGCAGAATTTTTTTTTATTCCTAGGTGTGGAATCCAGGAAATAACGATCACCATATATATGCAAGTAAACGGGGAACATAGATAAGCAAAGTGAAAGCTAAAAGTCGGGTAATCTAACACTCATCCCAATAACATCCCAAAAAGATAAAGACGTAAGTAAATATAATACAAAAAGTACCCTACATATACGGGCAGCTACGCACTCGGAGCTCAGAGGTAGTCGCCGATCTTCTCCTTGCCCGGCTTGGTGCTGCTCGACGGACCTACACCCACCGTCACAAACTAGACGGTGAGTATAGTGATATTTAAGTGATAACTGGGGAAATCTAATACTACATTTCCAATTTAAACAAAATGTATTTAAAAGCATATGTAGCTGAAGAAATGTTGAATAATAATGCAAGTAAATACCAACGTTAACTGATACACATAAACTGACACAGGCTAAGTCGAGATGATCTACGTCCGGTTGGCGGTGAGAACTATCACCAAACCTACTCCACTACTGTATGGAGCTGTTCTCAACATATAATAATAATCTTTTTTTTTAACCTCAAGTTGCGGAGCTGTGCTCTGCGCATATAAATCATTCATACTTGTCGACAACCCCGTGGCCCATGCCACGTATGTCGCCCAAGTGTAGTGGCGAGTGCCGGAGACCCCCCGAAAGACCGAAATCCCCGTGAATCCGTGCATCTCGTGCGCAATGGACACTAAATAATTCCTACTTTAGATTCCAAGAATTAATATCCTACAATTGCTATGATTCCAACACAAGTTAGGCTACAAAGCCCTAAGGGAATAGAACACAAGTCCAACATAACAGATAACCCTATAGCATGCATCTTCTAAATATTCATTAGCCATATTTCAAGACAAACATTGAGCATATAAGGAAGCATGGAGTCAATGATATATCAAACAAGGCATCATGCTATATCAATATTGAATAGAAATAAGGAAAGCATAATGTGGGAAATAAATCAGCTAGTCTGCAAATAGACTGAAAAATGATAAATGACTGGAATGAAATAAAGTAATGAGTTCCCACAGTTTCACTTACAAGTCAACGCAGTAGTCCTAGCTATTCGGCCTCCCGACACCCCGACTCGTGCACCCGAACTCCCAATAATTCCCTTTAGTTCCTGAGGTTCATTTTACATCATTTTAACTGGTTTAAAGCCACAATAAGTGGATTCATGATATTTAACCAAAAATTAGAATTTTATGTCAATCTTTAATTGTGGCACATTTTTTTTTTCGAGTTATATTGGGGTACTAAAAACACTCGAAAAGTTCTAAAACCACTTTTCTACCTTTTTCTCAATATTTTTTTTATATTTTATATGATTTTTTCCAATTTTTCAACTATTTTCCTTATTTTCTCGAAATTAAATTAATATATAAAAATATATTTTATTTGATTTTTTGTTAATTTTAATTATATATATTATTATTAATTAATTAATAATAATATATATTATTATTAATTAATTAATAATAATATATTTTTATTTCATTTTATTATATTATATTATATTATTTATTTATTTATTTATTTATTTTTTTGTGGTCGGGTCGGGTCTGCCCAACCCGGCCTGGTTCCTAGGCCTGGCTCGTCTCATGGGCCGAGCCCGGCCCAGGCCTCCTGGCCCAACCCAGTTGGGGGGATGCACATGTGCGAGCCCGCACGTGTGCATCTTCTTCCCCAACGATTTCCTATGCGTCTCTGGTTTTCAATTTTTTTTTTATTTTCTTCTTCTTCCCTCTTCTCTCTATCACTGATCCAATAACACCTCAAAGAGACCAATTTTTACATCAAAAACCACAAAAACAACAATAAATTTCTCGGATCAACATGCATGTCCGATTTTTCTTAATTTACGCAAACTACCCGATTTTCAGTTAAACCTTGTTACAACCAGTTTAAACCTCGATTGGCATTACCCAAACCTCAAATTCACAAAGAGTTTGATTAAAACAGTAACCCCACCCAAAATTTTCATTCTAATGAAATAAATCCAACTTCAAGCTATTTTAATGGAAAATCCATAATCTTAAGGAGTTACCTGAGTTTGATCTTCACTCCAGCTCCTCAATTCGTGTTTGATCTCCTTCAATCCTCCAAACCAGCTCCTCTGTCACTTATTTTTCAATTTTCCCTCTACCTTATAACCCAAGCTTTGCATGTGTGAATTCTCAACAGAACACCCATATATAAACCCCTAGTCCTAATCTCTTTCAACGCGCGCATTTCGAGGATGATATAAGGGTCTCTGTTCACTAAGTCTAGCTCCCTTGTTGACACAACTTCATGATACCATTTATCTTGAGATGTCACACACCCATCTCCATGCTTATCTTATGGCTCTTTTTATTTTTCCTTCAACTATAGGACTAAGATTTATAAATTTAATTCAACTATACATTAATCACATTGATACTCATAGTTAGTATATAGACCTTTTTAATTAATTCATTTTATGTCCTACTAACTCTTAACTACCCGACAGCCAATGCCCCGTACCTCGGCTCGCACGCAACTCGAGACACTTTCCCTGAGCGTCGAACGTTATATTTTCCAACTTAATAATATAATTTAATTTATGCTAAGGTACATTTGAAATTAATTACTATTTATTAGCCTAGTCTCGCTACCCCGGGTAATTCCACTAGGTACCCGTACTTGCACGCATTCCAAGGTGTGTCCCCACTCGCGTCAACTCGACGTCTATGGCTTGCAAACAAACTGACTTAATTAGTCTACACACATACACAACACTAGGCATACACCAGTAAAAGTATAACATTTACCTCAGCCACGTACCTCGGTCAGTGTGCGCATCTCATGCGGGCCCCACGTCACAAGTCGGTGATCCTGATTAAGCAAGTAAATCAAGATTAGGAAATTAGGCCGTGACAGGGACTCAATCCTCAAAACTTACCTTATCAGAGATTGGAAGAAGCTATGAAAGTTGAACGTACCACAAAAGATTCACTTTTTTTTATGGAGATGTACGTACCAAGAGTGCCTTACTAACTAAAAATGTGTTTTGGGTATGGAAGATCGGTAACAGTCCCAATCGTTCGATTTGCTACAACACTGAAATATCACTTTTCCTATGGCCCCAAGGCTGTCGGTTGTGAGTCCTGCAGCCCCGTCACGTCACCGACCCGTTCGTTCTCGCACTCTGTCGTCGCTTGTTTCCACGTTAGTGTCTCTCGGTGTGCTAGTTAACTCATATTCCAGTTATTAAGTTTGTCATTTATTCATCATTTAACAGAGTTTTATCATTCATATTCAATAAATTACAACAAAAGACTTAAATGGCGTAAATTAAGATAAAATATATGAAAGTGTTCTAAGAGCATATCATGTACTAGTATGGAAAACCCAGAATATAAGTACACTGTATATAGGCAACACAAGTAAATATATACATGTGCAGGTGTCTCAAATCCCTTGATATTGAAAATAAGAAAAATATAAAAATAAATACGTATTAGTAGTGTCTTAGATAACAGGCAATCAGAGATAGTCGCCTAGGATCCCCTTTCCTCTATTAGTACTAGGATCTGCACTCACCCATCCCAACAAAACAAATGACGAGTCCAGTGAGTAAATTCTCAAAGAAATTCACTGAGCATTCATATAATAAAGTAAAGGAAATCCATAAATATTGTTAAATAAACATGCAGAATGTAAACATGGAACTGTAAATTGATCACCGCATGTGTACATAGCAATATAGTGCAAACGTTTGCACGTCCTGGTCAGTCTAAACCATACTTCGGAATACCTCCCCAGGATCCTTCCAGTGGGTGCGCCCAATTGGTCTATCACCTGGTCCTCTCGGTGGCAGTCGTAAACCCATGAAACACCAAAACTTGTACTGACAAAGTAGCTCGGGTCGACTATCCACGGAGAACCCCCTTGTACACATGTTATGGTCTAGCGTGCTTTCGCTATATGGGTACTCTGGCAGAGAAGGAACATAGTCGTTGATCACGTGCCGCTCGTGTCAAATATAACCTATATAGAGTTACCAATCCTACTTGAATCTCGTAATGGTAAGCACGGGGTCGAATCCATAAGACTCAGTTAATTTAAGTTTAATAAAAAAGAAAACAAACTAAAAGGGAAATAAGGGGTTTTGGAAGAGTTGTTTTTAGAAACTAAATGAAACATAAGAAAGTAAATAAGTTGTAAATGTAATGGCCCCAAATTCCGAGGCCGCCCCGTGGTCAGCTACTTCCCTGCCGTAGCACTTGAAGCCTCTGCCAAGTCTCTCATACTCCTCACTTATCTGACAACTTGACGTGTCTTACCAATTTATTCGTTAGTTTACATATAGTTTTAGATTTAGCAATAAGCTAATTAACATATATAATAAATAACAGCGAAGCCTTGACATTACTAAAAGAATATATAAAGTTTACTGATTCATCCTATAGTGGAAATCCCGGCAACACTGTACATACAGACGATCAACTATAACAGTATATGTATACAAGTACAGGTGTGAAATATAGTCTCCCAATCCCCAAAATATTAATACAAAATATCAAAAGTATATACCAACACACGTACCAGCTGGCATCGGCGTAGGTAAGTCAGATGTAATCGTCGAGAATCCCCTTACCCCGTCTGGTACTAGGATCTGCGCTTAGCCATCACAAAAGGAAGATGACAAACCTAGTAAGTAAAATCCCAAGGAAAACCACCGTGCATCATAATTTAAGGAAAGTAAATGGAAATCAATGAATAGTGTTAAATAAACATACGGGAAGAAGGAGAAATGCAGATAACTGCTCAAAGCTCGTCGCATGAATATGAACACAAAGATATACAAATGGGTGTGAACCAACTATCCAAGATGTGTACTGAGGACCAGGAGCCCTGTCGTGGCCTACACCATCGACCCTATAACTGTGTCCTAGACCACACACCAAGCAAGCGACCACACAACCCCCGGATACATAAACGGGAAAACTCAACTGTCCTAGTAAGAATGGACTCGTAGATTAACAATAATTCACAGCTCAAATGAAATAACAATAAGTAAATGCAGTATTGGTCTTCAGTTGGGTTTTACGCACCTCAAGTAATGCTCAAATATCCCGAAAATACCCCCGGTCCAACCCTTGACTAGTCCCCGACTCCAACTATTATCTCGTGACTCCTGAGATCTAATTTCGGGGTTTATTGGTTAATTAATTTGATTTATGATCATTTTGGCTCAATTTCATATTTTATTTAAGGTTCGGGGGGTATTAGCATGTTATCAAATCAATTAGCGCGCTAATTGATCTTCGTCACTGTTCATCATCTTCCCCAGCGTGATTAGCGCGTTAGTGTTCATCATCTAGCGCGCTAATTGCACGCTGTCCAGAAATTCCAGAAACGAATTTCTGGTTTTTCTGGTTCCTAACTCTTCACAATATCCTACAACAACACACACACACACTTCAATCTTATCCATTCCCTCTTCAAAACATCCATTAAACAAGAACTTTCACCCAAAAATAGATAGTCAAAGGTGTGCATGTTAAAATTTCAAAATCACCAAATCCCCTCAATTTTCCACAAATCAAATTCGAATTGCCATAATCCATCAAAACCAACTTCAATAACCACAATTCAACCAAAAATAGTGATAAATTCTCAAGATTCCGTTTGAACCTCAACAAATCCAAATACATCAAGTTTTTATAAAAATCTGAGATTGGTGATTAAATTACCTTAGATCCTGTCGTTTGAATTCCCAAATCCAGCCTCCAATCCTCAGTTGTGTTCCCTAATCAATGATTTCTTTCCTCAGGACCTCATAACCAACTTGGATTTTGCTTTCGTTTTGCATGTCCCCTCGATTGATCAATATTTATATGGTGTGTTTTAATCTCACGTGCACATGCATCTTGAGGCTAATCGGATAGCCCTTTTCAACCCTGTGTCACCAAATTCCTGAACACCTTATCATGACATAATATGTCTCAAATCGCCCTGTTGTGCATCTCGAGGACCATCCTTAGTGTGCTGATTTATCTTGTTCAAACTATAGGACTTGATAAATTCCAAATTGATTTAACTCATAAAACCTATTCTAGTCATCAATAAATTCCATAAAATGGTAAGTAGGGTCACACTAACTTCTCGACTACCTAGCACCCCGTGCCCCGCATTTGACAGGCTTCCCGAGGCGGTCCCACACTTACTATACCTAATTAGTTTTTAGCCTAAAGTTATATTTAATTCTCATTAATTCAAATCCTCAATCATAGTCATACTATTATGATCTAATCTAGTCTAACCCCAATGCCCGGCCTCACAGCTACCATACCCTCACGTTGGAGTGTTCTACGACCCAAAATCCCGGCGCTCAACTCGCCCGACAAGTACTACATCTACACGCTGGTGATGGATAATACATCAACATAATAATGGAAATATTACTATATCATCGAATTCAATAAAACAACAATACATAATCAGTCCCTAAGTCCAAGACATGCCTAGTCTATCCGCGGCGTCCACGTGTCGTCCGAGCTGACATCTTAATTTGAAATTTATTAGAATAACGGTGTTAATAATTAATGGGCCGTTATAGTAAATAACAACAATAAAGCATACCTAAGATTAGGAATCCATAATCTAGCCCTATGTTGTCTCCATGTCTTGTGTCATTGATTTAGAAAGATGGGTTTTAAAACAGTTTCCCTAGATAGTCTATAGGTGTTAGGGTCGCCAACAACCTAGTTTCCCTATTCTCGATATATAGGGCAACCACTCTCTAAATACTTCTCTTACTCCTTCGTACAACCTCGGGCAATGACTCTCAAGATTTAGCACATAAAAAACACTCAGCGCACTGTAAGAACACCGACCCCTAGATAACTGTGATGACCCCAACAACCATAAACTAGGCCCCGCCCGACCTAAACCTATGTGGACCCCCGAGCCAGTCTCCGACGGGTTAACGCAAGTCTAGTCAGCCTTAACTTACCAAATTATTTAGTACATTATTCATTCACTCATTGTGGTTCACTTTTAGCTTTGCCTTAACTCTACCTAATCATCATTCATCCACAAAACTAAGTCAGGAGTGCAATGGAATCATTTAAACACCAACTTCAAAAGAATTAAAACAAGTTTACAACTTAGTCAACCTAGATGTGAAAAATCCTGTCCAAATAAGCATAACATGTATATAAATGATCAACAGAAACCCAAAACATGTATATACATGTGTCATAAAGTGTTCCAACTCCCCGAGAACCCCAAAAGATCAAAAGGTATGAATACATAACCAAATACATATCAAAAGAAACAAAAACACCTACAGAATGGGAGCAAATCAACTGGCTCTTACCATGTCTCAGAGGATATTGCCAAGCATAGGCGCCTTGCCCCGACTCGTCTGCGGATCTGCACCCATCTTCGTAAAAAGGACGATAAGTACAATAAGTAACAATAAAAACCAACAATAGTGATCCCAACATAAATTCTGAATTCACAATAAGCAACAAGTCTATATATTATGTGGTATATAAAAAGAAATTGAAACAGATAACAATTTGCATGATACACAAATTCAACCAACTTTAACAACGATAATCAAGTGACCAGAAAGTAAACAGATAGACGAATAGATAGTACCAATCAAACAGCGGGTCACAAAACCTCCTCAGTTTGCGATCGACACAGTGGGCCTGAAGGTCACCTCCATTGTTCGATCCACTACATGTGATCTAGTGGGCCTGAGGGTTGCCATCACTGATCGCCCACTATGCTAGGAAAAGCCACAGATAAAGCCGACTGCTAAATCCCTAACACATTACCGAAGGAAAGCCAAAGTCATAGGTCGAATGCTAAATCCTTCCGATAAGCTCCAACGAGAAGCCACAATGTATGTCGGCTGTTAAACTTGTTGAGACTTCTCTACATAAGTGGACTACCTAAACCCTAGGTCACCTGAACAAGAATGTAATACAAATGGCTTGCATTTCAAGAAAATAACTAGTCTATAAATAGAAAGCAATCATGTTGATTTTATTGTTGCCTTTACTCACTTCGAATCCGCTAATACTGCTCTCACCTAGCTCCACACGTTTCCCAATGTCAATTCCCAATTGATTACTCAATGTCCCGTTGACTAACCAATATCTATTTAGATTCAGTTTTTGTAAATTTCTCCATTTTTCCATAATTTTATTCATTTTCGTAATTAGGTCGATTTCACAGGTATTAGGTCGTATTCGGACCTATTTGAATACCTGAAAGATCCTCGAAGTTTTTCAAAAAATTTTAAAAATTTGGTATGTGAACAGTGTTACACCGTAGGTGGCGTTTTAAGGGTCCAACCCTAGCGGCGTCACTTAAAGCGTGGGTCTCGGGTGCTCACTGCCTCAGACGCTGTAAGTAGCGTCGTGGGGAATAACCCTCCATGGCGTCACTTAAAGCGTGACTTCTCCAGGGCTCATTGCGCTGGATGCCGTGAGGCTTTGAGCTTCACGACATCCCTCACGGGTCGACACCAGAACTTAATCCAGGGTTTTTCGAAACCTCAGCTCGTGTTGCCACATTCTGAGCATATCGCAAACTCATATGGACGTCGATACAAATCCAAAACATCGCTCAAAATGTTTAGAAACCATCGATTCCATAATTCGTCCCAAAATTCCTCAAAAACACAAAAAGTTCAACAAAACCTTAACTCTCACCAAACGACCAGAGCAACCCAATCTCATATCACCAATTTATCACCAAATCAACACCAAAACTCAGGAAAAACCGAAACCTCAACTTGGTCCCGAAAACTCACAAAACACTCTTCCAAATGTAGAGAATGGAGAGATGAGTTGAGATCTCACCTTATTACGCGTAGATGCTCGCTCCTCGGCCTTAGATCCGCGTTTGAAATGTTCTTAAACCCCTAGCTTCCTTGTTTAAATCGTTGAGTGAAAGAAAAAAGTGAGATAGGAAAGAGAAAAGTTGGTGGTCTCCCCTTTTATACATCTCACTTCATTATCTTACACACACGTATCCCGATGCACATCGAGGGTCCTCATCTATACCGGCCCAACCACTCCTTTAACTCACTTAGGTGACTCCTTGACTTTGGTCTCTTGACCTTATCCCTTTAAAGTATAAAAACATTGATTCCCTAGCGTTCTTGGACCCAGACCGCACACAACTCACGTTGTCGTGTGCCCACTGACGTACCTATGTACCGAACACGTTATGCAACATTTAATTATTATTATGTAAATGTATTTTGTCAGTGTTTTAGTCTATTTCGTCCCTCGAACTCCTAATTACCCGACATAGTTCGCCTGGCACCTGTAATGCACATTTTTTCGAGCCGAACTCGTTTTTCAACGCTAACGCACACTTACAAACGTCCTTATACGTTTGGAACACTATAATTAACATTCGTGTAATAAATAAATAATACAAAATACCTAACAAACATAATGTACCTCGGTGTGACTCCCAAGGACCAAAACAAGTACACCATGGCTAGTTGGGCCCACAATACGACCCTGAAATGACACGTGACACAAGTTATAATTTTTTGTCGTTACAATCTTCCCCCCCCCCTTATTGAGAATTTCGCCCTCGAAATTAAACGAAAATATAAGGCACTTACTGGAATCAAAACAAATAGGGAAATGCCCGCGCATATAGGACTCAAGCTCCTAAATTAGTTTCTCATCCCCATGATGCTGCTACTTGACGAGAACTGAGGGAATCTCATTATTTCTCAATATCTTCACCGTCTGATCCATAATCTGAATAAGTAGGTCATCGTAGGTGATGTCTTCCTTCAAGTCAATTTGATTTAGGTTTACCATTAGTTGTTTGCCCTCTCTCGACCTATCAAGTCGAAGCATCGATATATGAAACACAGGAATCCTGACCAACTGAGGTGGCAACTCAAGCTCATACACAACCTTGCCTATTCGTTTCTTTACTCTAAATAAACCTATAAACCTCGGCGCAAGCTTACCCTTAATCCCAAATCTCTTATGACCCTTCAGTGGAGAGACATTCAAATAGACATATGCTCCCACCTCATACTCTAACTCGCCATGGTACTTGTCATAATACTTCTTCTGCTTCTCCTGCGCACCCTTCAACTGAAGTCTGATTAGTCGTACCTTCTTTGTGGGATCCACCACAATATCTGGCCCAATCACTACCACATCCTTTGGCTCTTCCAAGCAAGATAGAGATCTGCACGACCTACCATAGAGTGCCTCAAATGATGCCTTACTGATACTGGTCTGATAACTGTTATCTTAAGCAAACTCACATAGATGAAGATACTCCTTCCAAGAACCATTATACTTTAATAAACACATCCTCAACATGTCCTCCAACACCTGGATTAGTATTTCTAACTGTACATCAGTCTGTCGATGATAAGCTGTATTAAGATCTAAACGTGTGCCAAACTACGTTTGAATACTCTGCCAAATCTGTGATGTAAATTATGGCCCTCTATCTGACACTATTGACAATGGTACACCATGTAATCGAAAAATCTCTCTCGTACAAGCTCGCCAACATATCCACTCGATGTATGGTAGAAATCGGTATAAAGTGCACAGACTTCGTCAATTTGTCCACAATCACCCATATATTGTCATGTCTACGCTGAGATCGAGGTAACCCTTTGGTGAAATCTATAGCGAGAAGCTCCCACTTCCAGCGAGGAATGGGAAGTGGTTGTAGTAATCCACCAGGCCTCCTATGTTACCTTACTCGTTGGCATATCTCGCATGTTCTAACATAATCACTGACGTCGGTATTCATACCTGGCCACCAAAACAGATGACACATATCAGCATACATCTTGGTTCTACCCGGATGAACAAAAAATGTGAACGGTGAGCCTGTTGGACTATCTCATCATATAACTCAGTCACTAATGGAATCCACAGTCTCTCTCTAAATCTCAGGTACAAATTTATTGACTGACTCTACTCCGGATGATCGAAACTCTAAGCAAACTCACTATACCTCTAATATTGCTCATTTGTCTGTTGACCATTAATTACACTCTGAATAAAGACTGTCTGAGTCCTCAATTGCCCAAAGATCAACACTCTGGTCATGGTCGGTATATCATCTGATTGTATCAACTTGACCATCTCAAGTAATCCATACTCGTGTGTTATGCAGCACGTAACAATCTCCGAGTCTGACCTTTTATAACTCAATGTGTTTTCTACAACATTGGACTTCCATGGGTGGTACTCCAATGAGAAATAATAATCCTTGAAGAACTCAAGCCAACATCTTTGTCTCGTGTTCAACTCTCTCTGAGTGAAGAGGTACTTCAAACTCTTGTAGTCAGTAAACAAACAAATCTCTTTCCATAGAGATAATGTTACCAAATCTTCAGTGCAAACACCAATGTCGCTAGCTCCAAGTCATGAGTAACGTAATTCTTCTCATGAATCTTCAGCTATCGAGACGCGTAAGCCATCACTCTATCATGTTGCATCAAGACAAGGCCCAAACTGACCAAATAAGCATCGGTGTTCACCTTAGAACCCATCCCTGACTCAAGTAGTACTAATACTAGTGTGGTAGCCAGTCTCTCCTTCAAAGTCTGGAAAGCCTACTCACAACTGTCATCCCACTGAAATCTGACTCCCTTCTTCGTCAATTGCGTCATCAGTGTCGCAATCTTTGAGAAGTCCTGCACAAATCGTTTGTAATAACAAACCATTCCCAAAAAACTACGTATATCAGTCACTGATCTCGGTGTAGGCCAAGCAATAATTGCTCTAACCTTAATAGGGTCTACTGATACTCTGCTAGCTCCGATGATGTGCCCTAAAAATCCTACCTCTGTAAGCCAAAAGTCACACTTACTGAACTTGGCATACAGGCTATACTCCCTCAGAGTCTGCAAAATTGTCCTGAGGTGGTCCTCGTTTTCGTCATGAGTCCTAGAATAGATTAAAATGTCATCAATGAACACTATGATGATTTTATCCATGTATTGTCTCAGTACATGATGCATGAGATCCATGAACATTGCTGGGGCATTTGTCAGCCAAAAAGGCATGATGGTGAACTGATAGTGCCCGTATCTCGTACGAAAAACAGTCTTCTTTATATTCTCTGCTCTAATCCTCAACTGATGGTAGCCAGATCTCAAATCAATTTTTGAGAACCACGTCGCTCCAGTAAGCTGGTCGAACAAATCATCAATGCAAGGTAATGGATACTTGTTTTTCACTGTCACCCGATTCGGCTGTCTATAATCAATACATAATCTTAGGCTGTCGTATTTCTTCGTCACAATCAAACCGGCACGCCCAAAGGTGCCATACTCGGGTAAATAAGACCCAACTCCAACAACTCATCAAGTTGGCCTCTCAGCTCCTCCAACTCCTTAAGATTCATCCGGTACGACAGAATCGATATAGGTTTGGTTTCGGGAACCAAATCAATGATGAAAACAATATCTCTTGTCGGTGGTAATTCAGGAAGCTCTGCAGGAAACACATTTGAAAACTCGCACACAACTGAGACCTCATCCATCATAGCTTCAACTCTCCCTGCCTACTTAGAACACTCACAAACGTCTCAATTTCACTGCTCGGGGCCACCCTGCCTCTGGTAACTCGCAACTGAGTTGCACCGCCACGAAAAGTAAACTCTGACTGTCCAAGAATCTAAAATGAGACCGTCTCGCCATGTATTATCGCACTTTCCTTACTGCTTGCACCAGATATGCATGACTATCTATATATTTGCAGGGTTCCACACTTTAGGTTGTGCCGACTCTATTTACTTGAGTTATTTAAATTGCTTAAGTTTATTTCCATTGTTTAATTACTAAAACTTACATAACCTAATAACTCAACTCTAGAACACTAAACTAATGAGAATATTAGAGTTGGAGGCTAACTAGGCCCGCGTTGACTTCGTGAGGGCTGACTCAGGGGTCCACGTAGGTTTTGGCCGGTTAAAGCCCAGTTTGTTGGATCTGGGGCCGTCACACAAACAAACGTACAAGATTCTACTTTTTTTAAACATTTTTTTACCTCATATAAACAATGGGCTATTCTTGAAATTAATATGGGCCAAGGGAGTATTTTTTTTTGGTATAGACCACTTGCTATTAGGACTTAGCAATTGACTACTCCGGGCTCGAGTTGAGTCGGTCAACTAAGGGGTAATAAAACTTTTCCAATGATTATTTATGTGTTTATGGAGTCTCAAAATCGAGACATCCTTTTACGCTGTTGGTGGCCAAGTGAGTATTAATAGACCACAATGGTGAATGGGTTGCAGTTGCATAGACTCATACTATATTCTACTCTATGGTCACTTATCTGAAGCATTAATTAATCACACATGATCGGATATTTACGCTAAGAAATGTGACATGATTTTTTTTTGGCACAATTTTTCTTTTTTTCAAGAAAATCATCATGACTAATAAAATATAAATAACTAAATTATTTTTGAGAAAAAGAAATTATGTTTAGATTCCTAAAAACTTATGTTATCCAATTAATGCCACTTTTGTTTGATAAAAATAAAATTTTACCTAATCTCTTATTTTTGTTAAGAAACATAATAATCTTGTTTCATATTCATACGATTTGATTTATTTTTCTTGAAATTGGTACGGAGTCAAAAGTGCTACTATTTGGACTCATGAGTCCATATTCAATTTTTTTTTTCAAAATCGTCTCCTGAAGTTTACTTTATTATTCAAACACCTCTCTACAAATTAAGGGTATTTAAATTTTCATTTTAAAATTTTTAGTTTTTGATTAAAGGACCCATTAAAAACACAATTATTTGTTTTACTTGATTTGTGCAATTGTTAATCTATCACATATACTTTAGAATCACGCTATGGGCACCCAACTTGAACTGAGGACACAACATTTTTTTGAATTAGTTTCCATTTTAGATGGAAATGTCATATTTGCCCCTTCTCAAACAATGGAGTGCCCTTTTGCAAGGCTGAGGTACCTATAGCACGACACTACATTTCAAACATAGGTTGTTGTGTCGCTTATCATCAACCGACGCTATGTACATATTAGGTCTCAGTGGGAAATGATCGAACCTATAGTCTTGAACACACATAACCGAAACATAAGTTGTTATGTCAGTTGGCATTAACCGAGATATAGACACATGTCTCAACACAAGTCTTTTGAGACTACTTTTATAGTCTCGGTGGTCATCCATCTAGTTGAGTGTCTGACCACACCTTATTTAAGTGTCGGTTGGTGTAGACCGATACTTTAATATGGGTCTCAACAAGATTGACATGACTGAGACAATTTTACGACTCTCGACCTTGTGTAAGCGAACAACAAGGGAATCATAAAAAAAACATCTTGTAATGACTAAATTTCAATGAACAGGAGTATGAGAGGAATTAGGACTTGCAATGCGAGAGAGAAGTAGGCACGAAAGAGGAGAAAGAGGATTCTGAATTTGTTTTTATGTGTCTTGGATGGTGGGGTGTGATGCTTGATATATGGGTATTTTGGTAAAAAGTTAGAGTGCCCTTAGGGCATCCACAATAGTTGAAATCTCACAATGGTTAGTAGAATGTCACATCATCATTCTATTACACTCTTCTCTACTGCACTTCACTCTCACAATAGCTAAACCATTTATTATATATTTTGTGGAATCCACATAAAAAAATAAAAAAAATTATAACAAACAAAAGCAAAAATCGAAACTAAAAAAATAAAAAAAATATCTTAACTTTGACTGCGCGCGTATTAGTGCGTGTGGGGCCCACCATTGGTCGTTGAATGGAAATTAATGTTACTATTCAACGACCAATCCACTGAACGCCCGCTGTGGATGCTCTACAAAAATTGATGGGTGCCTAAAAAATGAGTTGCCCTCAATTAGCGCTGGGATGCCGATAACGTATCTCATTCGTTATAACTAATTTGCATTTCGAATGACTCCAGGCAATAATACGAGCTCAGGTTTAAACGTTTTTAGCTAAGTATCTCTGTTTACTTAAGCTGATGTATCAGTTTATCACGAAATGGAAATTGACTATGTGGCCAAACACATACAAGTCAACTTCTCGATAAATATACAAATTAAGAGCATCTCCAATGAAGTTATGAATTGGTGGGAGATGTAAGACACGTATGATAGAATAGACACTTCAACTAAAAAATTCTCTTTAATAGTAATGTAGTTTCACACTATAGAGATGATATGTTGCAAATAAGCTCATTCTTTTGCTCAAATATTTTTGTTTGAGACATAATTTTCATATAAAGTTTGATTACACCTTTCAGTAATAATAATTATTGGGCCGCAAAAAAATAAAAAAATTATTTTAACTCTTAAAATTTGGACTAATAAAAATTTTTAAAATTTTTACAAATATTAAATAGGAGTTATAAATTATTATTTTAAAATTATTTATTACTTGACAATAATTTTAAAATAAAAATTATTTAAAAACTCTCTATTATCTATTATCTGAACCACATAAAACAAGCAATAATTACAAAGTACTCATGAGTCCAGACTCTTAGGGAGTTTTTTAAAAATTTTTTATTTCAAAGTCATCCTCAAGCAATCAATGACTTCAAAATTATAACTTGTAACACTCCTTTAATATTTACAAAAATTTCAAAAACCTCCCTTTGAATTCAGACCCTTAGTGTCCAAATAGATTTTTTGTTATTGTAATTTGTAAAGTTTCTCTAGCACAGAGATATGCATTCATAGATATCGGGAATCATTGATAAGGAAGAAAGTAGTTTAGTCAACGAGGAAATGGACCGAATAAAACAGAAAGTAAGAAAAAAAAGTTACGTTAAGTAGGTCTACGTGGTCCCGAGAGTGACGCGACGCGTATGGACGATGAAATGGACTGCATGGGTCCCACCAGTATGCTCAACTTGCACTTTTTAACAAGTACGGAGCGAGCCACGTGTTCTGATTTGGTTAACCGGGACGCACGTGTCGAAAGTAGAGAGGACGTGCACAGCTCATCAGATGTCAACTGGCGAATGGCGACGTTTTAGCGCTGCTGACATCAACAGGCTGTCGCACGCCAAGCACAGTGTCAGAAATTGAGACAGAGAGCATGTCAATTTTTATTTTTATCTTTTGGTTTCTAATGTAGTGTTTATTATAACAAAAAAATCTATTTGAACACTAAGGGTTCAGACTCAAAAGAAGATTTTTGAGATTTTTATAAATATTAAATGAGTGTTACAAGTTATAATTTTAAAGTCATTGATTGCTTGAGGATGACTTTAAAATAAAAAATTTTCAAAAAATTCCCTAAAGATTTAGACTCATGAGTCCAAGCAGCACTACTCTTATTATAAAAGTACTTGGATGACTTGGTGACGAAACACTTGAAATGGACACCTGTCATGATATTTATTCATCGCACATCGGCATGTGCGGGCACATAATTTAATGTGTTAATAGATGACACCCATCATTGGTTGATCTCAAGTGTCTTGTCTCGAATTACTTTAACAATTTCTATTATAAATTGTACAATTAATCCAATCTCAAATCCAATCCCTCTAAGAACAAGTCTTTTTACTTTCAGCTGTGACTATTAATCCCGAGATAAGTTAACGCATATTTGGGTATATATTTTGTGTTTTAGTTTATTTATGATTTTTTTTGGTTCCTTTAGTGTGACCTTCACATTTAAAAAAAATCATAAATAAATTAAAATATAAAGTGCATGTCCAAAGTATATACCTAAAGTATGTTAGATTACTATTTTTCTAATCCCTTATATACCTATATCAGCCTCTTATTTAATTAAATATTATTTATATTAATCTACCTTCTAATGACTTCCTTAATTATTAATAAATTTCTTAATATATTCCTAACTTTTATTTGCTCAGCCAAAACAAAAGAAATTTTTTTCTCTTAGCGACTCTAATTCTCAACTTTGTTGTACATCAACTTCTTCTCCTCTTACCCTAATCTGTTATGTATTGTATTTAAAATTAGTTTTTTGATCCAACAAAAGATAATAGTGTCTTTTAGCACTTGAATTGATTGATCGATTGTAAGAAACTACAATTTTAAATCAACTAATCCGTTAAAAGGTGCAAGTAGAAGTAAATTTTATCTACAAGCTTCTCAAAAGAGGTGATGAAGTTAAAGAGGTGATGAAGTTAATTGTTTTCTAATGAATGTAAGTTGAAAAATAATTTGTGAAAAAGTTAAGTTTGTAAAGCTAACTAAATAAAATTAGCTATAACATTTTCACAAGTTATTTCACTCCTCAAATAACCAAATACGGCTATAGTTTAGAATCAACTAAGTTGATAGCTTTTTGAAAAAAAATAAGAATAAAAAAAAAGGTTAATAGCTCTTTAATTTAGTATGGAACCTTGTCGGGAGTTTGATGAGTCTAAACAAAAGTTTTAATTCTTTCTACTTAAATGAATCTTGAAGAGCAATGCTATAATATAAATAAAACGTTACATATATGGAGATATGGAGATATGGAGATTATTGTGTGACGGATGTGACAACTATTCTCATTCAAAAATTTTCCAACCTTGAAAGCTAGACAGAGAAAGATCTTCTAAAGATAATATATGCAGAAACTGAGAGACAAGTCCGCCGATGTTCACGTGAGCTTTCAGATTCGACGCTTCTTTGGACGCCACGTTTCCACTTCGCCCTACTCAACTTGCGAGCTCTGTTGGTACTAGCAGAACACGTGTCTGTCAACTAGACCTTGACCCAAAAAGAAGATTAAAAAATGTAGCGACGGATGCGTTACAGGTACGAAATTTGACAGTGGTTTTATCGAGGGCCATGAAGATATGTCGTTTTCTGAACCGAAAAAAATAAATAAATGTTGGTGGTGGACCCGCACCATGCAAGTTGAGGAAGAGAGATCCCTAGTGGAAAAGGGAGACAGAAATACTTAAAATGATAAACGATAAGATTACTCATTTTTAAATTATATTTTTGGTGGGTAATCTTATTTTTTAGTTATTTATATTTCTTTTTTATCTTTTTAAGTATGAATTTTATACCTAACAAAATATTATAAACGACTAAAAAATAAAAAATATATGTTCATAAAGTATATTAAGAGTAAGTTAAATTATCATTTTTTTACTTTTTGTACTGCAATTGGAGAGACAATCAATTTTAAATTTGTTAATTTAATGGAATGTATCTTATCATGATTTTGTAATTTAATAATTAGACTACTTAAATGTGTACCACTCTTTACAATTTATACTTAAAAAAAATCTTTGCAAGTTATTATTATTATTATTATTATTATTATTATTATTATTATTATTATTATTATTATTATTATTATTATTTTTTGTGCAGTATCTTTACAATTTCATACCATCAAATAAAATAAGGGGCTTTCATGCCATATATTGGAAGAGTATGTTATTTCATACCTTCATAATTTACTAAGGCAACAGCTAAATGAATCTTAATTTTTGCTACATAGACCCCAATTTTTAATTTTTACTTCGTGTACCTTACTTTTTACTTAGTTTACTATATTTTTTTTAAAATTTCAAAAATATCCTTACTTACGTCATCGCCCTCACCCTTATACATTTCTCGATTTTAGTTCTTGTAGAACACTTGTACTAGGTCACAAAGTGTCGTAGAAATATTTATTTTTTTTCGTTGAACAAGATCAGATGTGGTCGCGTTGTCTTAAAAGTGAAGAAGTGTCGCCTGCGGGTTTCTGACGAACAAAGCTGACACATCTGAAGAGGTGTCCGTTACACATGGTTGATACCTCTAAAGAGATTTTGAACACACAAGGTCGACACCTCTTTAGAGATTTTGATCGACTCCGATTGATAATGCTAAGATAACTCGATCTCGGTAGGTGACAAAGAGATCTAGCCAAAACCTCTTTAGTGGGGTTGACTTTGTGTGTCCGACACCTCTTCAGAAATGTTGGCTTTATTTTTCTGATACCTTGTTACGGCCTCAATAACCACAAGTTGGGTCTCGCCTAGCCTAAATTTACATGGACCCTCGAACACTCTCTACAAAGTTAACGCATGTCTAGTCAACCTTCTCTTACCAAAATATTCCTCAAACGTTGCTTAGTAAGTCCTTAAGTTAATTTATTTTGCCTTATCATTGTCATGTGTTGCAGAAGCAATTTAAACAATGTATACTATTTCATTAAACAAATTAAAACTCAAAACAACCTAGATGTGAAAAAATTTGTACCAAGGTATTAGGGCTGGCAATTTAGTGTTCGGGCCCGCGCGGGCCGATTTTATCTGGCCCGAATTAAAAAGGGTTCGGACAATGTTTTGATAAATCTAGGATGGGTCTGGACAAATACCTCTTGTCCGAATTTAAAATCGGGTCGGGTCTGAACAAGGCTCTAAAACCCTAACCTGGTCCCGGACCTAGTTTGAATTTTAAATAAAGTTAAAATATCTTTGATAAAAAAAAGTATATTGAGAACTCAATACTTATAAAATAGATTAACAAACAACAATCTACCCTAGTACCAAAAAAAACAACAATCAACTATAATACACATAAATTAATGTAATAAAGATATCTTTGATGATAAAATAAAATAAATTTTAGTCTTTTTTATACTTGAACATTTGTTTCTTGACATAAAATATTTTAATTACATTAAATTATTTGCAATAATGTTACAATGATTTTTAGTTTACAATATTTGTTGATACTTTGACGTTACTTTTTTAAATTACAACATACAGGATTATAACGTATGCATATTTTAATGTTTGAAGAGGTTTTCAATATGAGAAGTAAAATTTCAAAATTGTGACAAATCCGAACAAACGGACAACTCGAATTTTAAGCAAATCGGGTATGGATAAGCTAGTCTTGTCCAAATTTAAAATTGAGTCAGGTCCGAACAATGAATATACTCTTTATAGTAGGGGTTGTCCAGACTTGGACCCGTTCGAACCTGAATTTTTGCTACCCCTACAAGGCATCATCTCACGTATATATATGATGACCAAAACCATAAACATATGTAAATGTATCCTCAAATGTATTTCAACTCCCCAAAAACACAAAAGGATCAAAACATATGATTACATAGTCAATATACAACAAAACATCAAAAAAACCTACTAAGCGAAGGCAAAAAGTCCAACTTTGAGAGTAGTTCAGAAGGTATCACCATGTATATGCGACTTGCCCCTGCTTGTATGAGGATCTGTACCCACCGTTACAAACTAGACAGTAAGTATAATAAAATAGAAAGTAATAACTAGAAGAGATACAACAATATTTATGAACATCAGTGAGCAATAGTCTCTAAATCATGCGGGCATTCAAGAAAATTGAAATAAACAACGAATTACATGACAAACAGACTAATGAAGTATAAACAACGATAATCAAGTGACATAAAAGCAAATAAATAGGTGAATAGACAGTCCGTTCCAAATTGCAGATTAGAAGGCCAATACATCTTGAAGTCGACACAGAGGACCATAAATAAAAAATCATCAATTTATATCAAACTCATCAGTTTTTCATAACCACCATCTATACCAACCAAACACACACCCTTAAATGCTCAAACAACTCCAACAACACTACAATAAACCATAATTTCAGTGGGCTTAGTGTTCACCACATTTTTCATCAAAATCCTAAAAAACTAGTTTAAATCAATGAAAATTGCAAGATCAAGTGGAATCTTACCTTAGTTGTCGTTGTTGGTTGATGATTCTCCCTTAAACCACACAAAATATCATCAAAACCCCTACTCAAATCTCTTCAATTTTTGAATTTTTGCTCAAAGTGTGTGAAAAGTGAGCCAAAACTACAAAAAATTGGTATTTATAATTGATCTCTCATCAAGTGTGTTGCACACATTTCAAGGCAATCCAAGGGCTTTTATTTGGGCTGCCCCAACCACCTTGGTTGCTCAATTAGGACACTCAAGTTTAATCTTACCTAGTTTGACTTTCTAAATTTACTGATATTTCGCGTTGTGGATCGCCCGTGAGTCGCGCCTCGACCAATTTTCTCGACTAGAATGTCTAGGCTATTGTCTTGTCATCAATAATTTGGTCAATATTATTTCATTCATATCTATTAATTATTTTATGAACTTCGTATACCCGTATCCCGTGCCCCACTCACTTGGTACCAGTAACAACACGTTTTCCCAGGCAAATTTTGCCTGTAAAAATTAATGCGATAATTAACATAAACTAGCATGTTCGGACATTTGAATTTTACATTCGAGTATATAAGATATAATACAAACACCAAAAAAATATAATATACCTCAGTGTCGACTTTCGAGGATTGAACAAGTACACCACGTCAGATAGTACAACCCTGAAATGACACGAGACACGAGTTAGAATTTTAGGGTCGCTACACATCTCTTCAGAGGTGTCAGCTCTGTTAATCTAAAACCTGCAGATATGGGTTTATGTTGTTTGTGAGAGCGATTTGAGAGAGAGGTAACTAGAGTATGGGTGATTGGGATATGGGTGTGTAAAAACATTTTATCTGGAGGGGTAGTTAGGTAATTTCACAAAATTTGAGTGCATATAGTCGTTGCCATAAATTATGTCTTGTATGCATGCAAATAGTGTGGCGACCCTGCACTCCTGCAATGGATTTTTCACCTTAAGACACATGCTGAACCTCCAAGGCGTTGGTGAACTTACCGAACACCTTAGAGCATCTCCAATGATGCCATGGATTAAGGAGAAAATAGATTAATTAGGATACAATCCACATTCAACCCCAAAAAAAAGCTCTTCAATTGGACCATGGATTGTGAATGTCTAGCTATGCGACAGAGAATCAAAATAGAAGGTGTCTACTTTTAGACATTGTGGTAGACATTATCTCCACTACCACATAATCATTTTTCGTTTAAGAAATTAAAAACAAAAAAAGGTTCTATTTCATACGAAATTAAAATAAAAAGCCAAAAAGTCTCAATGCACATTGTGCATTAGAGAGCATGTTTAAGGTTTAATGTCTATCTAATGTCAAGCGTGATAGACATGTTCTATAGTGGCTCCCAATCCCGAGGCCCACCACGTGATTCCCCGCGAGCCCACAGACTTGCCATATCACTGCCCCGTTGTGTCCTACACACAACCAACCACTTTATTCCTCATTCAACAAAGTTTCTTAATATTTATATTCAATAGTTCAGCGGAAGACTTAGTAGCATAAAATAATTGTAAAATTCATGTCTTTTAGAGCACTAACCTAATGTGAAAAACTCGATAAAATACCATGCATATAACCGAGGCGAATATAAACATAAATTCATATACATGTATTCGGTTTTCTACAGCTCCCAAAACCCAGCAAAAACAATATATAAATACATACTCTAATTCTCAAAAACACGAGCTGAAGTAGCAACAAGCTAAGAAATAATCGCCTAATACCTCCTTGCCCTTGCTCTTACTTGTTAAAGGATTTGCGCTCAGTCCCCTAACAAATACAGTGATGAGTCCAATGTGTAAATTCCCAAGAGAAGTCCACACAATATTCATGAAATAAAATCGATAAATCTACAAAACATGTGAATGTGTCCATTGGAAATAGACAATCACATTTCCATGGTTGTAGGCAACATACATTTCCATGGTTGTAGGCAACATACATCATACAAAAATCAGAATATAAGACATTAAAAAATACTTCAAAAGCAGACTTAAATAAACAAGCTCTAACGGTTAGCAGTTAAGTCATCATCCATATAACCACGATAAAACCTCGACCTAACTCGGTCGTACGATAAAAAAAGATAGGAACCACACAAATATGCAAATCAGGAATTTAGTAACTAAACCCCAACTTCAATAAACAACATGATCCCTCCGACGATGTTACCCATCAGGAACCACGCTAATCCTTCCTAATGGTCGCAAGTATATCTTACTGCCATCGACATGAGCCCTGTCCCAAGATGACTCATGCAAGGAATTTAGCTACCACCAATATTTATACACAATCGAAGCTTATGGAGTGAAACCCATGTGTGCCCACCATCAGACACACAAAAAATACGATAAAAATAAACTATGATAAACCATGAATAAAGTCAAATATTCTTAAGGGTTTTACGCACCTCAAACCGCATTCCAAAACCCGAATATAATTCCTGGTCCAAATCCCGTTCTCACCTCGGGATGCATGCTCGATGCCAGACTATGGTATCCAGAGTCCTTGATGTAGTAATGAATCTTTAAATCTACAAAATCCAAAAATTCAAACATTTATCAATTTATTTTCATTTCATTTTATTCACTGGCCCAACGCAGTGGGTGGCCTCACCGTGAGCAAAATGCTCACGACGTCCAGGGCAGTGAGGCATTGCCCTTTACGCCGTGGGTGCCGCTGTGGAGGTTTACACTCCACAATGCTGCTGGCAGCGTCTGAACTAGAAATCCTATTTTGGGGTTTTTACCCCCCGGCCCATCGCCATGGTCAGAACCCATTCCATCCTCCTATGGTCCTCTAAACCATCCATATAGTGCCTTCAAACCTCGACAAACCCCAACAAATTCAATAAACCTAGCGATTTCTCGTTAAAACTTCGATAAAACTCTTTTATCTTCAACAATAACAACTTCTATAAATCCACCAACTTGACTCAAAACTACACCACCACAAACCAGTTAAGTTAGCTCACTCTTCATAAACTTCGCCAAAACCCACGAAATTGTAGCCGAAAGATAGAGAACGACGAGAGGAGTATGGATCTTACCTCATATTCTCAATTCCTAACTTCAATCCTCTTCAAATCACCAAGTTAAACTCACCAAATCCCCCAAATTTTTCTCAAATTTTAAGATTTGTTATTGATGAGAGAGAACTGTTGGTGACAAATGAGCAAAAGCTCATATATATAGTCCCCAAGTCATCTCGTGTGTTGTACTGATCTTAAGGCCCATCAAATGGCCAAGATTTGGTCAATTTGTCTACCCTTGGTGACACAAATGGTGACTTGCTCTTATCCTCTCAACACACCAATCATTTGTTCCTCGGGCATTCTAATACCTGGCACCCAGCAACTCGACCTGCAGTACTCAACTTCGACGATACATTTTGCCTACGTCACTTTCCTATATTGATTAATTGTCACATTAAAATGTATTTATCTATGTGAACCCATATCTCGACCTAATGTACCCATAATTCGCATGCATGGTACCTGCGTCAATATGCTTTTCTAGGCGACTACCCATCACAGTATCTCGCCCAGTAACATCGATATAAACTCACACATGTAATGTAATAAGTCACATAAAAAATAATTACCATCACATTTACGAAATCAATCAGTCAAAAATAACATTTTTCGCCAACGTGGCGTTATCGTGGACCTGAGCTGGCATCGTCGTCCGAAAAATACTCGAATAATGGCATCAATTAAAAATTGGGTCGTTAAAATTCTCCTGAAGCTCCCTTAAACACTCTGTTATGACCCTGAGTCATAGGAGCATGCCACGTGAACATACCTGTGAAGGTCGCAGTTCCACAAACCTAAAATTAAACCCCGCCCGGCCTAGACTTATGTAGACCCCGAGTTCCTCTCGCGCAGTAAATGCAAATCTAGTTTGCCTTACCTTACCTCTTCCCATTTACTAAATAATTTGAGTGAGAGTTATTAATATTAGTGATTTATTCAAAGATAAGCGGAAGCATTTAACAACTCTAACTAATATAACACCCTTAAGACATAAGTTAGGATAACCTAGAAATGTGGAAACCCAACAAATATATACATCGTTACCAAAAGTCATATAACAGGAGAGAATATCATCATATCCATGCCCAGGATCTCTCATTTCCCAAAACCCAGTTTCAAAACATATAATTATAGTAATACAAAGTCAAACCTATGTCGAGTCCAAATATAGAATAACTTCGCTATCCTCAAAGCGAATCACCAAGCTGAGGAGCTTTCCCTTTGCTCGACTGTGACGGCACCAATTTTCACATTGGTCCGCCACGGGAGGCCACACGGGCCCACAACTGTCCACGTCACCGCCAGCTGTGTCTCACGCCCAATTATCCATTATTAATCAATTTTCGGTTAACTTTGATGTTATGAGTTAACTTTTGTTCCTTTAATATCATTTAACCACAATTTACGCAGCGGAAGATTTACTAACAACATAAAGATTCAACATGTATATTATGAGCAAAATGCCTAAGTGGAAACCATACCAACTGTACATCACATACATATCATCTGAATCCTCAAAATATCAAAATATACAACCTATCTCTCAAGCCCAAAACCTAGCATAAAACGAGTAAATATAAACATACGGCCCAAAACCTATCTGTCAATCGATGTAGTCCTCTAGCTTGCCCTTTCCCGGGCTCGTACTAGGGTCTGCACTCAGCCATCACAAAAAGACAGATGACGAGTCCAGAGTGAGTAATCCCAAGGAATTTCACCAAATATTTACGAAAGTAAAAGTATTGGAATTTAAAATACTATAATTAAACATGCGGAACAAAAGAATATAGACAACTGTAAAAAGGATCATCGCATGCATAAATATAGTAATGAAACAAAGTACGTGCACAGTAAAATTAGACCAAGTCATACTTCGGGTTTTTCCCCAGGCACAGCCCGTGAAAACACCTCTACCGGCTGACCCTGGACCCTCTAGGTGGTCGGCGTAGACCCACAACGCACCCACACAAGCCTACCATACCCGGGCAGCCTATTCACCGGCATATGCCTAGACAAGTGCTATGACTTAGTAGACTTCATGGCCGTAACGAATAAGCACCAGGTGAGGAGTGATCTCAACACCGTAAAGACACCAGGTAGGAGTAACTCCACTACCGTAAAGTCACCAGGTGAGAGTACTCAGCCACCGTAAAGCAATAATGAAATGGAGTAAAGAATAAATAGAACTGAATTCAAATAAATCAAACGGTAAATACTAAAGTGAAGTTCAATTGGGATACTACACACCTCAATCCGCACTCCGCGTCCCGAAAACCAAACCCCAGCTCAGCTCCAATAACACTCGACAATTCAAATTATTACCCGAATTATACCTATTACCATTTATCACTAAATTAGCTTCAATTTAATATATTATGTCAATTTTTCGTTTTTCGAGGCTAAAACCCCGATTATTATCTCGCCAACATTTCCAAGAAAATCCCAAATTTCCTTTATTTGATCAAAATATAATTTTTCTAAAATTTTCCTATTTTATATGAATTTTCTATTAATTTTCCAGATTTTTTTTTTCAAAACTGTTTTTTTAATTAATTAATTAGGGACGTTTCTGCCGAACCGGGCCAAACCGGCCCCTTTTTCTTCCTCTCGCCAAACAGAGCAACTGCTCTGTATTTATTTTTTTTTCTCGTTGCTTTCTTCATTTCTTTCGTGGTCTCTAACTCGTTCTACCCTCACGAAGCAGCAGGGAGACAACTCTCCCTGCTTTGCTTCTCGGTTCAGCCATGGCGTCACCATGGCCGAACCTCACGACCACACGACGCCATGGCCGAACCTCACGACCACACACACACACCACGCCTCAACAACAACACCAATAACACAAACTCACCTCGACTCCTTCGCCTTACGACGAGCTCCCGACCTCGATCTCTCGATCTTTCTTCTTCTTTTGTTCCTTCTTCCTCTCGATCGATAGAAAATGGAGAAATGTGATGTCGGTGGTGGGTTTATCAACATTTTGGGGGTGAAATGACCAAAATGCCCCTCATGTCTATCTCTTTCCTTCTTTCCTTCAATACCCTTTTTGGTAATTTTGCATTTTCTATTTTTTTTTTTCTGATTTACCATATATATTTATATATATATATATCAATTTACCTATATATATAAATATATACAGTCACCTATATTTTCGCATTTAAAATTCTGTCGTGCGCGCCAACGAGTGTACTCGGGCGTGCACACTACCGTACCCCCACGCGTGTCAATCACGACTCCGCGTGTTCCTAGGCGCCCATCAATTTACGTATTTATCACAAATAACTCATTTAATGTGTGTAATATTTTTCTCAACTTAAAATTTTGTCTTTAATCCACCCGGTACCCGCGTCGACACACATATCGATGCGAATACTCATCACACAATCTCACAAGTCAATTTAAAATATAATCACACATATTGCGATGCCATTTAACTAACTTGGACCTATACATCGCAACTTCACCACCAGAGCACACAATACGGATTGTAAACCCTATTCGGTCGTGCTTCGTCTTCACTAGGGATGTTCATGGGTCCTTGTAGCCATTCCACGTCCGCGCTGACGTCACCTGTAACGGCTATTGAAAATTGGGCCGTTACAGTTCTTCCCAACTAATTTGAAATTTCGTCCTGAAATTTGAGATAACTAACATCTCTTCTCAGGAACCGCAATACTGATGCAACTACCCATCAGGTCAACCAATCTAAACAAACGTTGGTGAGCTAATCAAAGAAGAATCCTGCACCAACCGCCAGTAATAGCCTGCAAGTCCCAAGAAACTATGAATGTCTGAAACTGACTCAGGTGTCCTCCAATCAATGATCGCTCGAATCTTGTCCCCATCGATAGATATCCCTTGACTACTGATGACATGACCGAGAAACTTCACCTTACTCAATCAGAACGCACATTAACTGAACTAATCGAACTCAAATCTAGGTGAACAATTTAACCTGTCACTGGTGAACCGATCAACCAGTCGTCCACTAACTCCTGGTGTACAAATCAACCCCTGGTGAACTCATCAACCAGTCCATATCAACCAGTCCCTGGTGAACACATCGACTAGTCCCTGGTGAAAACATCAACTAATCCCACAACAACCAGTTGCAAATGGACTCCTGGTGAACTAATCAACCAGTTTCACAACCTCCTGGTGAACACATCTACCAGTTTCAACACCACCTCCTAGTGAACACATCTACCAGTTTCACAATCTCACAATAACGCTAGTGAACACATCCACTAGAACATGCTGGTTCAAAAATAAACTAACCAGCCTATATGCAACGAATGCATGAAAAAAGACTAGTAAAACAACGTACCCTACTCATGTTGTCGGGTCGTCTCTCTGACTGGCGGTACTATAATGTGAACTCTCTCCCCGGTCTGTGGAATCTCTGATGCTTTGGAGAGGCTCCAGGGCAATTCACACTGATGTGACCTCTCTGTCCGCACCGATAACACTTACGTCTGTCCCTGACTCCAGACTGTCGGTCCTCCGAGCGCTGACCCCAACTCCGGTCCCTCTGATCTCGATCTCTACCTCTCTGGTCCCGTGGGTAAGACCGCCGTGAAGGTGACATCACATATGCCCTGTCACCTCTGTCATCACCTCTGCGCTGCCGATCTTGTGGTCTGTCCTCATTTCGGGGTCTGCTGTCGTGGTGATCACTCCCACTATCTCTACCCGACGAATCTCTCTGTCTCTCAGGTCTCTGGTCGTCCTCGCGACTCCAATCTATCTGCCCGTCATCATAGTCGTACTGATCATCCCTCGAATCACGATCGTCACTGAAATCATGATCCAACTGCAAATCATCTCTAGGTGTATGATGATCTGATTGCTCCTCGCTCTGCAGCAAATATGTCTCGCGAGCCAACTATCTCACTAGTGGTATGGTCACTAGCCTCCCCAACCTCCTGCTGAGTAGTCGGCGGAGTAGTAGGAGTCTGTCCGTCCATCATAAACAGCACAACCAATGTGCATTGGATCAGACTCAGTGTATACGCGTATAATATGTAATACACAATCAAAACATACACGTATGTATATAATTTCCTGAATCTACCCGCCTTGTATCACTTCCCAACTAAGACTTTAATCATTCACTTGTGGTTTCCACATCTAAGATTTATTCATTGAGTTTATATTCTTGTTCACTCTCCAATTCCCAAAGTTTGACCTCGCTCTGATACCAAAATGTAACGGTATCAGAGTTAACTATCATCAACACTTCATCCTTTAGGTTCCTCAAACCTAAGCTCTGATACCAAAATGTGGCGGCCCTAATTTCCACATTAGTCCGCCACGGGAGGCCACGCGGGCCCACAACTGTCCACGTCACCGCCAGCTGTGTCCCACGCCCAATTATCCATTATTAATCAATTTCCGGTTAACTTTGATGTTACGAGTTAACTTTTGTTCCTTTAATATCATTTAACCACAATTTACGCAGTGGAAGATTTACTAACAACATAAAGATTCAACATGTATATTATGAGCAAAATTCCTAAATGGAAACCATACCAACTGTACATCACATACATATCATCTGAATCCTCAAAATATCAAAATATACAACCTATCTCTCAAGCCCAAAACCTAGCATAAAATGAGTAAATATAAACATACGTACGAGTAGGGCTAGAGCTGTCAATCGATGTAGTCCTCTAGCTTGCCCTTTCCCTAGCTCGTACTAGGCTCTGCACTCAGTCATCACAAAAAGACAGATAACGAGTCCAAAGTGAGTAATACCAAGGAATTTCACCAAATATTTACAAAAGTAAACGTACTGGAATTTAAAATACTATAATTAAACATGTGGAACAAAAGAATACAGACAACTGTAAAAAGGATCATCGCATGCATAAATATAGTAATGAAACAAAGTACGTGCATAGTAAAATCAGACCAAGTCATACTTCGGGTTTTTCCCCAGGCATAACCCGTGAAAACACCTCTACCGGGTGACCCTGGACCACCCTCTAGGTGGTCGGCGTAGACCCACGACGCACCCACACAAGCCTACCATACCTGGGCAGCCTATTCACCGGCATATGCCTAGACAAGTGCTATGACTTAGTTGACTTCATGGCCGTAACGAATAAGCACCAGGTGGGGAGTGATCTCAACACCGTAAAGACACCAGGTAGGAGTAACTCCACTACCGTAAAGTCACCAAGTGAGAGTACTCAGCCACCGTAAAGCAATAATGAAATGGAGTAAAGAATAAATAGAACTGAATTCAAATAAATCAAACGGTAAATACTAAAGTGAAGTTCGATTGGGATACTACACACCTCAATCCGCACTCTGCGTCCTGAAAATCAAACCCCAGCTCAGCTCCAATAACACCCGACAATTCAAATTATCACCCGAATTATACCTATTACCATTTATCACTAAATTAGCTTCAATTTAATATATTATGTCAATTTTTAATTTTTCGAGGCTAAAACCCCGACTATTATCTCGCCAACATTTCCAAGAAAATCCCAAATTTCCTTTATTTGATCAAAATATAATTTTTCTAAAATTTTCCTATTTTATCTGAATTTTCTATTAATTTTCCAATTTTTTTTTTCAAAACTGTTTTTTTTAATTAATTAATTAGGGACGGTTCGGCCGAACCGGGCCAAACCGGGTTCGGCCGAACCGAGCCGAACTGGCCCGGTTCAGGGCCGAACCGGCCCCTTCTTCTTCCTCTCGCCAAACAGAGCAACTGCTCTGTATTTATTTTTTTTTTCTCATTGCTTTCTTCTTCTCTTTCGTGGTCTCCAACTCGTTCTACCCTCACAAAGCAGCAGGGAGACAACTCTCCCTGCTTTGCTTCTCGGTTCGGCCATGGCGTCACCATGGCCGAACCTCACGACCACACACACACACCACGCCTCAACAACAACACCAATAACACAAACTTACCTTGACTCCTTCGCCTTATGACGAGCTCCCGACCTCGATCTCTCGATCTTTCTTCTGCTTTTGTTCCTTCTTCCTCTCGATCAATCGAAAATGGAGAAATGTGATGTCGGTGGTGGGTTTATCAACATTTTGGGGGTGAAATGACCAAAATGCCCCTCATGTCTATCTCTTTCCTTATTTCCTTCAATACCCTTTTTGGTAATTTTGCTTTTTTTTTTTTTTTTTTTTTTTTTTTTTTTTTTTTTTTCAGATTTACCACATATATTTATATATATATATCAATTTACCTATATATATATAAATATATACACTCACCTATATTTTCGCATTTAAAATTCCGCCGTGCACGCCAACGAGTGTACTCGGGCGTGCACACTACCGTACCCCCCACGAGTGTCAATCACGACTCCGCGTGTTCCTAGGCGCCCACCAATTTACGTATTTATCACAAATAACTCATTTGATGTGTGTAATATTTTTCTCAACTTAAAATTTCGTCTTTAATCCATCACGTACCCGCGTCGACACACATATCGATGCGAATACTCATCACACAATCTCACACGTCAATTTAAAATATAATCACACATATTGCGATGCCATTTAACTAACTTGGACCTATACATCGCGACTTCACCACCAGAGCACACAATACGGACTGTAAACCCTATCCGGTCGTGCTTCGTCTTCACTAGGGATGTTCGTGGGCCCTTGCAGCCATTCCACGTCCACGCTGAAGTCACCGGTAACGGCTATTGAAAATTGAGCCGTTACATCGACTGTGGATCTATACTCAGTTAAACACAAGAATGACGAGTTCTAGGTAAGTAACACCAAACAGGATGTTTATAGTATTTCTAAAGTAAATAACATTCAATATTCATGCTGATAAAAAGAAAAGGATAGAGAATGCATGAATAAATAAAGTCTGGAAATAAATTTGAAAGCAATCGATAATGAGTGTCCAGGAATCAAAAGGAAAGGCACAAGTAGTCCCGACTTAGTGAAACGGTCGTTTGAGTCGAGGAGAAACATCAATAAACTCTTTTAGAGTCAAGGCAATTCACCATCCCAACTCGGAGTTTAGGACGTGATATATTACATAGTCCTAAATCCACACGAATGTAGAATTCCTCAGCAATCTGGTGAAGTAATTCTCACTCCGTATATATATAGGAACCAAAAGATCAGCTCGTGAATATCCAGTTCCAAAAAAAATAACGTGCATCCCCCCAAATCATAAGGATCACTCTGACTCACTTGCCCTTTGGACCACTCAATCTGAATAGAGTTCCAAAATATGACAGCAATAACAAAAATAAATTAATGCTCAAAGGAATAACTATAAATTTCTCCACTAGTTTACTTACCCATTTCCAATGCTAACACGCACTCACACGCTTCCAATAACTACTTTGCATACCCAGTTATATTATAGTTAAGCTCTAAGTTAAACCAAATCATGAAACATCGTGAAAACTACGACTAAAGTACGCTCGAGAGCTAGTTCCAAAAGTAATTATTTATAACTTCAACTAACTTCAACTAGCTAACTTGGGGTAACTTTATAACCTTGAAAACCTCAATATTTGTCATACTAACCAAAAAGAAACTTGTAGTACACATTTCACACTTTCCATAGACTCCAAGAATACTCAAATAAGATAAAAAAATAGAGGAGTTATGAATTTTCCCATATGGTCTATAGGCAATAAAAACTTTATTTATTTTGAACTATCAAAACTTCGCCAAATCAATATTTTCGCAGTGAAACCCTAAACAAAAATCACACGAACAAACACCATGAAACCATTCAATACCAACTTTCAATTATTTTCACAGCCCGTGGAGTCAATGTAAATCAAAACAAATATTCAACTCATCCAAAAACCCAATATAAATCAATATCATCTGCAAAAACATCTTCAAAACTGTTATCAACTAAGTTGCATCACTTCAAATCACAAAAACCCTATCCCACACCGGTGGAATTTATCCTAAATTAACGTAAATCCACTCAATACATCAATTCACAACAGTTGATACCAATTCTTACGAAAACCTTGTGAAAGAAACCGAAAAATCACAAGATTTCTAATTGAATTGAGGAAAAACAACATGAATTGAGGAAAAACAACGTGAATTGAGATTTTACTAGATTTCGGGCTGAATCCCTCATTTCCACCTCGATAACTAGGCTCAAACTGACTGTCTCGCGATGCTCTACTGTTTTGCTGAGAGAAATCGGACGTACAGAGCTCCTCGTGTGAGAACCTAAGTTGAAAGGTTTCGTTTCAACGAGCGAAATTCGTTCTATTGAAACCAAAAGAATCGACCAACTTTTTTTTTCATATATATACATAAACCCTTAGCTGCTCGTCAACGGCTTAATTTCTTTTTAGTTATTAATTCTCATAAATCCCTATTTTGACGGTTTTTAACTTTCGGTGCTCATTTTGAATCCGATTTTTCACCAAATTGAGTCAAACTCTCAGCAAAACAGTCAATTTTCATAAAACGCTCATAACACTGGTCTTTGTCACACCAAAATCCTATATATCTTAACTTTGTCCATGACATACTAACCTCTCATGGACCAATTTTCTTACCATACTTAATCAAATTTGTCGTACCATATCTTAATTATTATATTTTATTGTATTTTGTCAGTGTTTTTATTCAATTTGTCCCTCGGACAACTAAATACCCGACCATAGTTTGCCCTGACTCCCGAAAATAGTATTTCCTCGAGTCAAACACATCTCTTCGCGTTAATGCTCTCACTCAAATGCCCTCACACGTTTGGAACATTGGAATCTAATTTCGTGTAAATAAATAATAATACAAAACACCAATAAAAAATAACATACCTCGATGTCGACTACCAAAAATTGTTCACATGTATTATGAGAAGAGGTCAACATACGACCTAAAGAGTTAGATTTTATGGTCGTTACAATAACTGTCATGTTCGGCACCCGCAACGTGTTCCGCAGCCTATAACAGTGCCCAAGTCTTTTCTAATCCAGTCGCCTAGTACTCGATCGACTGAAAAATCACTCCCATCATATGTCAAAACATGATAACCATGACATCAAACAACCCATTGCCTAACTAGCCATAAAACCATCTAAATGTCATAGATGATAAACCAGACCCAGTTACTTGTTACAAGGTAACCCTACCTCTTCCTCCTATCATGTATCACAACATGATAAACCTAGTACATGTCGATAAACCATGGCTCACCTTGCCATAACATTATCTACAACTATTGTAAATGATAAACCTAATCAAGTTATAACAGACCACACAAACCATAAGTGACCATCCAGACAATGCATGCATGACATAAACAAACTTATAATTTATTTAAAATACACTTACCCTAAACGCTCCGTTGGGATGTCTCCCACCCGGGCTTAGTCACAACGTGCATCGACTCTCGAATGTGCATCGGTGTTGCAACTGCTGAAGGCTCTAACCTCTGTAGATAATCTCGCCTGATGTGTCCCTCCTGCCCTGCAACTACCCGAAAATCTAACTCGTGCCATGTGTCAATATAGGTCGTACGTAGGCCCATTTTTCGTGATACAGTTGTCCAATTCTCGGTCGTCGACACCGAGGTATGTTATTTTTGTTCGATGTTTGTATTATATTTTACTACCTAAATGTAAATTCCAATATCCCAAATGTGTGAGGATGTTTGTGTGTGAGCGTTGGTGTTGGAAAACGGATTCACCTCGAGAAAAATGTGAGTTACGAGTTTCAGGTGAACGATGGACGGGTAATTAGCAGTCCAAGGGACTAATTGAATTAAAACATTGAAAAAAATACAATTTAATTAATAAATAAACATTGTGTAGTGTGTCTGGTATGTCGGCACGTCTGAGAGCACACAACGTACGAGTCGTTGTGCGATACGAGTCGAGGAATGCGAGGTTTTAAGCAAGAAATGGTTAAGTTGTGAGATATAGTCACCCATTGGAGTCACAATGTTGAGTGTGTGGTTGGTGGCTGGTGTGGAGGAGGGCTGTTTGATGTGTCTCGGGATACGTGTGTGAGAAATGGTGAGTGGGGGGACTATATAACCCATCCCACCAACTTTTCTTTCTCCTTATTTCATTTTCATTTCTCTTTTTCTCTCAACGTGAGAACGAATTGGGAGAAAGGGTTTTATGAGTTTCGAGCTTGGAGAGACGTCGGGGATCGACCAACTACGCGTTTTAAGGTGAGATCTCGACTCTCCAGACAATTATCTTATTTTGACAGCTATTTTGAGCGTTTTCATCATGATGATTTTGGGCACAAATTTGAGTTATAGTTTTGATAGGGATTTTGGATGAGGAATTTGTGATCAAAGGATGAATTGAGGGTGTTGATATGATGGTTTTAATGATTTGGATTTTTATTCATTTTTTGTGGAACTTATGGGGATTTTTTTTGTGATTTGGTATCGTGGATTTTGATAAGTCGGTATTTATAAGATTTAATAGTCTATTTTAGTATAATTAATGTGGAAGTTTATAAATATATATCTAATTATATTTACTTTTGGTTTTTAGGTGAAACGGAGTGCACGGTTGAATCCGGGGTGAAAAAATACTCAAAATAAAGTATTGACTTGCAGTAATTGGATACCGGGAGAGTTCGTCTCGAAATATACACCTACAGGGGGTAATTGGAGTCCAGCATTGCCATGTGTCAATTCATTACTGGTCCAGAGTTAAAACACACAGCAGTAGTGCCATGCGTCGTCTCACCATTCATCCAGAGTACCACGTGTTAGAAGTCGATTGGTCCAATCGCGTCAAACAACAACGTTCCAGCCAATCGGTGCACACCACATCATCACTCTAGCAGCGTCAGCACCAATCAGCTACCACCACGTGGAGAAGCACAACCATCTCCTCTCTCTAGCTGTTTGATTTGCATCAAGATGCGTGCAGGTGTTGTCTCCCAGATTTTTGGTAATTCACGCGAGTCTCTTCCCGCCCTCTGCCCGCTACATGTTCACGTCTGGTTGGTCCAGCACGTCACCACACAACATTCCAGCCAATGAGAGAATGCCACGTGTCATGCCACACCTCTCACTCACGTCACCAGCACTCTTCTCCTCCAATCATGTTCCGCTACGTCACCCGGTCAATAGAATTCACCCAATCAGATGCGGACACGTCAGCAAGCACCCAGAATTCAACCAATGAGACTCTGCCATGTGTCAAGGATGCCAAGAACCACCAAAACAGTTTTCTCTCTCTTCCAAAGACCAATTCTTAGTAATTTTATACATTAGGACTTTAGGTATAAATAAAATACATCTATTATTCATTAGAAACTCTCTGCAGTATTTTTAGTTGGAGTTTTATGAAGAACATGTCTGGCTAATTAAGTCATTGCCTAGGTCGGAGGTGAAGCAATTCAAGATTATGGATTCATGGCATAAATTGTGTGATCTATTATTTTTATTATTTAATTTAATTTAATTTCTTCTATTTCTTTGTTGTTGGTTTTCATGAATATGGTTTAAATTTAAGGTATGTATATGGCCAGTACATGTTTTTAGGTGAAAAATCTATAGTAAATTGACTCAATTGTATCCGTAATTGTACTTTTGGGACAATATAAGTGATAAACATTCACCCGATTGCCATCAAAACCTTTCGGTTCTTGAGTTTGCAACAATTGAATCTAGGTTAAATCGGGAGTGGACGCGATCCAGTTATCTAGGATTAGTATTCCCATAGAAGTATATTACTGCGGTTAGTGTGTTAAACCTTATGGTGGATGCCTAGGGTTATGCATTAATTAGGGAAGTAGTTAGTGGCGGATGTCCTAGCTATCGAAATTAGGGGAATTAAGAATTTCTGGCGGATGTCAATTTTTCATAGCTAATCTAGGGGAACTTGAATTAATGATTGTTTTGGGAAAGATTGACGACCATGATATGCCATTAAATCTTGATCTTGTCTTGTGGAACCATAGACTTAGGTATTTTAAATTAATTGTCCATAAAACTATATATTTATTTTAGTTATTTAATTTCATAGTAATTCGATTAATTAATTTAGTTATTTTATCTCCATTTCTCCTTTCTTTTAGAACCTTAGAAAGATTATCAATCTTTGTGGGATCGACCCTTTGCCACTATCTGCAAATAGTTGGTTTAAGGAAATATTTTATTGATGTGTTCGGCGCACGTCAAATTTCTTGACTTTGTAGATGGGGTTTGTCGATGGTTTTAAGTTGTATTGGACATCCTTATGAGTTTGGGATAAGCTCGGAACGTCGCGAGGGACGCCGTGGAGCAATAAGCCCCACGACGTCGATTACGGCGCCCAGAGCAAAGGCTCTGGGAAAGGTCACACTTTAAGTGACACCGTGGAGAGTTGGTTTCCGCGATGCCACTCATGGCGTCTGGGTCAAAGGGCACCCCAGACTCACGCTTTATGTGACACAGCTAGTCCTGATACGCATGGCACCACCTGCGGTGTGACACTATTCACAGTAAAGTTTTTAGAAAATTTTCAAAAACTTCAAGGATCTCTCGGGTATCCAAACAAGTCCGAGTAAGACCCAATACCCCATAAATCGACCAAATTACACCAATGAATAAAATATAGAAATTTGGGTAAATTGGAGGTGAATTAATGAAAAATTGCAATAAATTGACTATCAGGTAAGTAAACTAGTGAGGAATTTTATAGTTATTTCTTGAGCTTTAATTAGTTGTTATTACTTTGTTCATTCTATTTCTTGGAATTCCTATTGGTTGAGTGATAAAATGGCAAGTGAGTCATGGTTATTGTTTTATATGTGATATGAGCTCTTATCTGGGTACTGTTAATGTCTCCTAATTTAGTGTATGTTAGGGGCACTTATCCGGGCACCATGGATATGTGATAGTCACGAGGGTTAAGGCTGGTAGGCTTTGCTCTCGTCCTGAAACTCGAATCTACTGGGCATTTGCCACGACTCAACGACTTTTTGGTCAGGACTACTTGCTATTTAGATTTGTATTCTGGATCACTTTTCGATTGATTTATTTACAGTTCTTTTATATTCATGCGTTCCTTGTACCTTTCTTTCTGTCAGCATGAATTAGACTATTTTATTTATTTCGAAATATTGTATACATGTCTACTTGGCGTTACTTACATAGGCTTGTCATTCTTGTGTTTGACAAAGTGCATATCTATAGTCCAACGAGGGGAAGGCTCCACAGCTGGGGGATTTGATCTGAGGATAGTGGAGCAGTTCTTTCCTCTTAACTGATATAGGTCGTTAATTTTGTACTATTGTATATATTTATGTTTGAAACACTGGGATTTAGGTTATCATAGATCTTGGACATGTAAATCTTGATGTGACTCTCCTCTGATTTGATATGTTGATGATATACATATGTGGGGTTTCCACACTCTAGGTTGTCTTGACTATTGCCTTTGAGGTTATTTGATCAGTTTGAGGTTTAATTGCTTCCGCTACAACTATGATAACTCACTAATTGATTAACCCAACTTTTAATTACTTAATAAATGGTAAATGGTAAGGGAAGGTTGACTAGGCTTGCGTGACTCAACGACATCAGCTCCGGGGTCCACGTAAGTCTAGGCCGGGCGGGGCTCAATTTAGGATTTTGGAACTGGGGTCATCATATGCCCACATCGCCAACATCCCATCAAGAATCCATATCCTAACCTCTGACCCTGACCCTGCGATCTCCAATTTATACCTCCATGGTCTTGTGCATTCCTCTTTGGTGGTGACGATAACACTGGTACAACATATGCTCTGACGGGTCAGTCACCATCCCTGCAATCACGAACATACTGTTTATCATCCCTATTGTATCGTTCTCTCTATCTTTTTGGCCCATGGTCCGGCCTGGAACTCTGTCCAGTCTGTCTCTCTGTCATCGTAGATCCTCATCGGTTGTCAATCTATAACAAATATGTCTCATGTGAGAGAGCCCGATCGTACATGTCCTTCAATGTCTGCGCACCGCTGGAAACAATGACTCTGGCAATGTCCTCCACTATTCATCGAACAAAGTAATATATCTATAGTCTCTCTGTATCTGCGACATTCATTGCGTACTACATCAGGTATCGCTCTCAAAGTACCGCAAGAATGACATGTTGCCTTATTTCATGGCTAAAAACTCTTCTCTTAGCCTCAATTAGACCTCTATCGGAATGTACTGGTTATGGAATACCTGTTGAAATTGTGCCCATGTGGTCGACGCAGGATGAGTATCAGTAACGTTATCCACCATACGAATCCATCACCCCTTAACATGTGTCCTGATATGCAAGCCTGAATATTCTTAGGAATCCTCATCAGCTTATGTAACCTCTGATGGGCGATCGACCACTTCCAGTCTGTCTTTGGGTCTCTGCCCCCATAAAAATGTCCAAGGTCAAACTTGACGAACTCCCTCATAAACTTAAACATTGTCGTTAAAGAGGTCTCAAAAACATCTACCTGCGCAGCTGAATGTGTCTCTGTTGTAGTTATCCCTGTCTCAACTACCATCTGTGTAGCAATCTCTGTTGGAGCCTCCTATACTACCACCTAATCCGGTACACTCTGAGTGATAGGGGCAGCTGTAGTTAGAGCAATTACATCTCGATAGTACTCAATGTTCGTCTTGTTGTAAGAGATGCAAGCGTCGCTGCTGTGTGTGCATCATCTCCATGAATAGCTCAAACTGCATATCATTAGCTGCAAATTAAGTGGCTACTACCGGATCTAAACCTCCATCTCCTGTCTGATCACTCGTCTGACCCACCTATGTAACCGGTGGAGTCTTTTATCTGTCTATCGTGATCTGCATCGAAAGATGTGCTCCAAATTAGCCTCGGTATGTACGCGTATCGTATGTAGTGTACAATAAAAAACATAACATACATATAATCCTAACACTTCCCGACTCAAATTTACTTCCCTATTAGGATTTTAAGTCAGGATCTTCGGGTTTCCACATATAAGGTTTATTCATTAAGTTTTATGCTATTTAATTAAGCTTTCCCGAGGTTCATCGACCTCGCTCTGATACCAAATGTAGTGGCCTTAAATTTCAAGGCCTGCCACGTGATGCCCCGCGAGCCCACAACTTTGCTATATCACCACCTTGTTGTGTCCCACACACAATCAACTATTTTATTCCTCATTTAATAGAGTTTCTTAACATTTATATTTAATAATTCATCGGATCAAAAGACTTAAAGTAAAATTATTGTAAAATTCATGTCATTAAGTGCATTAACCTAATGTGGAGTAAATACCGTGCATATAACTGAGGTGAATATAAAAAGAAACTCTTATACATGTATTCGGTGTTCTATAGTTCCCAAAACCCAACATAAACAATATATAAATACATATTTTAATTCTCAAAAACACGAGCTGAAGCAGCAGCAAGCTCAGAAATAGTTTCCTAATACCTCCTTGCACTTGCCTTTGCTTTTGCTCGTCGAAGGATCTGCACTTAGTCACCCAAACAATACAGTGACGAATCCAGTGAGTAAATTCCCAAAAGAAGTTCACACAATAATCACATTCCCAAGTCCGATAAATCTACAAGACATGTGAATGTGACCTCTAGCAACAAATAATCACATTCCCATGAATGTACGCAACATACATCATACCAAGATCATCAGAAAGAAATATAAAACATCACAAAATACTTCAAAACTAGAATTAAATAAACAAGCTCGAACAATTAGCAGTTAAGCCATCATCAACCATATAACCACGATAAAACGCGACGTAACCCAGTTGTACAATAAAACAAGATAGGAACCACACATATATACTATTCAGGAATCTAGTGATTTAACCCAAACTTCAATAAATGGCATGATCCCTCTGACAGTGCTACCCATCAGGAACAACCCTAATCCCTCCTGACGGTCACAAATATATCCTACTGCCATCGACATGAGCCATGTCCCAAGAAGACTCACACAAGGAATTTAACCACCACCAATATATATATATATATATATATATATATATATATATATATATATATATATATATATATATATATACACGCAACCAAAGCTTATGGAGTGAAACCCATGTGTTCCCACCAGCAAACACACATAAATACGATATGAATAAATTACGATAAACCATGAATAAAGTGAAGCATTCTCAAAGGTTTTATGCACCTCAAGCCGCACTCCAAAACCTGAATATAATTCCCGTTCCAAATCTTGTTCTCACCTTTGGATGCGTGACTGATACCTGACTATTGTATCCAAAGTCCTTAATTTCCTAATGAATCATTTAAATCTTCAAAATCCAAAAATCAATCATTTATCAATTTATTTTCATTTTATTTTTATTTATTCACTAGCACGACGCTGAGGGTGGTGCCACCGTGAGTAAAATGCTCACAGCGCCCAAGTCAGTGGGGCACTGCCCTTTACGCCGTGTGTAGCGCCATGGAGGTTTACAATCCACGACGCCGCTTGCGACGTTCACACCAGAAACCCTGTTTTCGTGTTTTTCGAACCCCTTGGCTCGTCACCGTGATCTGAACCCATTCCATCATTCTATGGTCCTTTAAACCAACCATATAATGCATTTAAAACTCGACAAACCCTAACAAATTTGATAAACCCGACGATATCTCGTCAAAACTCTGATAAAATTCGTTTTTTTCAACAACTTCAACAAATCCACTAACTTGGCTTAAAACTACAACCAAAAACCATAAAACCACACCACAATCCAGTGAACTCAGCTCACTCTTCGTAAACTTCACAAAAACCTGCAAAATAGTAGTTGAAAGATAGAGAACAACGTGAGGAATACGAATCTTTTCACGGATTCTCGATTTCTAGCTTTAATCCTCTTCAATCACCAAGTCAAACTCATCAAAACCCAGAAACTTTGCTCAACTTTTTGGATTTCTTGTTAAAGAGAGAAAAGTTAGTGGCAAATGAGCAACAACTCATATATATAGTCCCCAAGTCATCTTGTGTGTTGTGGTGACTTGGTCTTATCCCCTCAACACACTAATCATTTGTTCCTCGGGCGTTCTAATACTCAAGACCCGACAACTCGACCTACCGTACTTAATGTTGACGATACATTTTGCCTACGTCACGTTCCTATATCGATTAATTGTTACATTAAATTGTATTTATCTATGTAAATACCCGACCTAGTGTACACATAATCCGCCTGCCCGGTACACGCGTTAGCACGTATTTCTAGGTTACTACCCGTCACAATATCTCGCTCGATAACATCGTTATAAACTCACACATGCGATGTAATAAGTCATATAATAATAATTACCATCACATTTACGAAATCAAATCAATCAAAAATAAAATTTCCCGCCAACATGGCATTACCATGGACTTAAGCTGGCGTCCACGTCTGAAAATACATGAACAACGACGTCAATTAAAAATTGGGTAATTACATGTTCCCTACATCCATAAGGTTCAGAGGTGGAACCAGAAAACTTGGTTAGGGGGGAAAATTTTTCCTATACTGTAACGGCCCCAAATAAGTTGGTAATAGTGTCATAGTATTTTTTATGTATTTGAGTGTTTTTAGAGTAAAGTCTCCAAAATATTAGTCTAATTATCTGTATTTGTCAATTTCAGGTGTTATAGACTGCGCGATTGAAACTGGGCTGAAAAATTGTGCAAAATGGAGTATTCATATGCCTAGATATGTTCTACATCAAAAAGCGTGCTAGCGCGCACCTCAAGGCAACATCAGTGGGCACACAAGTGAAGAGCACGACGTGGCGTGTTCGTGCCGTTCAAGAAGAAGAAAATTGGAAGTGGATAGATTTATTACATTTGTTTAGAAAAGATTATATTTTTATATTATATTATATACGTATATATCTATTCATATATTGGATATATATATATATATTGGCTCTCTTTTCCTCTCTCTCTCTATTCCGATCCTCTCCCTCTCCATTCTTTTGTTTTTCTTTGTTCTTTGAGTTCTTCAACCATGAAGGGCTAAGTTCATAGCCTAGGCAAGACTGCGAAGGAGGTTCAACTGCGCATATTCAATGGATTTGTGAGATTTATATATTTTAATTTCAAGCTTTTCATTATTATTTTATTTTCTTTGGTATTGTTTGAACAATTGAGGTTAAACACTAGTTTAAACCTTGATTTACATGTTAGTGAGTCGTAAGCACCCGTCCTTGTGCGACAAGACCACACTAGTGGCAATTGACTATACCAATTGATTAGACTCTTTTGGGACTGGTCAAATACCTTAGGGATCTAGACTAAATCGGGAGCACTAACGATCTAGTTGTCTAGGTGTAGTGCCTTCACGAATCGAAGTAATGAAACAAATGTGTTAAATCTGGAGCACTAGCATTCAGGTTGCGTGTTTACTTAGGGAAGTAGTCAACGGTCCTACCTTGGCTATCGAGATTAGGAAGTGCGAGGAATCGAGTGCGTCACCGGATCTATAGCTACACTAGGATAATTTGATTTGTATTTTTGACATAAGTTGACGACCAAATTCAATCTTTTTATCGAACCAAACTTGTATGTCTTGACCTAGGTGTTATTTTTATTAATTATTTTTAACTTTATTTTAATTGATTTTATTTATTTTATTTATATTTAGATTAGGTAATTAACGCATTTTCTCTAAATCCCCTAATTTCCTTTTTGTTATTTTTTTTACCTTAGAAAGAAAACCAATCTCCGTGGGATCGATCATTTACCGCTATCTACAAAATAGTTGGTTTAGGAAATATATTTTATTGACGCGTTCAACGAGTGTCAATTTTTGGCGTCGTTGTCGGGGATTGGTTTTTCTTTCTTTGGTTGTTATTGTATATTTATTTATTTATTTTTGTATATAGTCCATTATTCCTAATACTTTTGCAGGAAATTTCTCAATGGCCTCCTACTACCATAATTATGATCGATTCGAAGACTCATACTATCATGGTATGAACGGGGTAGGTATGTCATATAATGGACATCAATTTTCTAACTTGCAATCTTTTATGCAACAGGTCGAGGCTTGTGATTTTTGTGGGGAATCCTTTCATCCCACGTATGCTTGTCCTTACCATCCGATGTATGGAAATCATCACGGTTCTAGCTATGAATCGTCACAACCCAACTTTTGTATGTCTAGGCCAAGTCTACGGATTCCTCAACAAGAATGGAGAACCATTGAAGACATTGAGAAAGACATGAACCTCACCGACACATATAGTTCTATGCGGAATCAACCTTCAAGGGATATAATAAGGTTTCTTTTAGAGACTGAGCAAGACATGAACCTCACCGAGCAAGAATTGGACCAATGGATTGAACAAAAGGGATCAAGAAGCTGAAGAAGAAATAAAATCAATTCTCCAGAAGATATTAGCTGAGACTATGAGTGTAATTCCATTGGAGAGTATTTAGGTGAATGAGGTTACACCGGTTGAGGACTATTGGAGTGAACTAGAGGAAACAATTGAAGTTTCTTTATATGAGCCGGACATTAGCATTGCATAGAATGAAGCAGATGAAACCGAAAAAGAAATTGATGTCATTTTAGAAAGGCCGGAGGAACTGCAAAATGAGAGCAAGGAAGACCAACCTCTGGTGTTTGTGAAGCCACCCACCCTCCTATACTTACCGATTAAATTTAAAAAGTGCGTGCTCGTAAAGAAGCGTTCGCAGATGTTCATCATGGCTGACACCTTTGTGTCAGATGATCAAGATGAACAAGATTTTTTTGTGCTAGAGGTTTCGAATGCGCTCCTAATTCTGAAGGATGGCGTGTAGGCTGCATTGCCCAAATATGTTGATGCGCTGTTTGTTGTTGATATCTCCAAATGAGAGGGCATCACGTGATGAATTACAAAAAGTCTAGCCAAAGACTTAAAAGAAAGGCGCTCGTTGGGAGGCAGCCCAACTTTTTTTTTTTATTTCATTTTTTATTTCTAGCAATTATTTTAGTTTAGTTTAGTATTTAGTTATTTTAGTTTAAATAAAATCATAATTTCCATTTCTTGGACTTTTTCAGGTGCTATGGTTGATGCATGGGCACCAGAGACACTAGAGCATCATAAATTTCATCTGGTTTGATTTTGGATTATTATTTTTTTAGCATAATTTGAGCACTTTCAAGACGTTAGTTGATTTTTAAGATTTAGGTGTTTTAAGATTTGGTTGGATTTTTATTTCCAAAACCCTGAACTTCATTATACCAACTGGTTGATTTCACCCTTAGTTGAAAGACTTCGGGCTCGCAAGATTTGGTTGAGATCATTTAGGTTAACTACTCTGCTTATTAGTTCTTGCTCTTGTTATGATTCTTTTTGTTTCCTTAGTCACCCAGACATGAGAGTTTTTGTTCATTCACTAGTTTTTGGAGACTTTTATTAAAAAAAAAACATTGCATGCATTTGTATCATCTTCTTTTTATCTACTTATTCGTGTTCTTTTTCACCACTTTTCTTTCTTTTGTTGTGTGGATTTCTTGACTTATTTTGAACCTTAAGGGCAAGGTTCAGAATAAGTTTGGGGGTACTTTAGGACTTATGGATTGAGTTGGATAGTTTTCTATGCGAAAGACCGCATGTGAGATTGTTTAAATTTTTTCAATTATATGCGGTTATATGCGATTGATGGATGGTAATGGCGGTGTTTGGTATCACTCATTCTATCATTTCTTCCATTTATTTTCCCTCCATACTTCCTTTTCTCATGTTATTAGGAGTTGATACATTTTTATGCATGCATTTAGTATAGTTATTATTATTATTAGTAGTAGACATGTGTCTATCTATGTTTGTTCTTGCATTTAGACCTTACATAGTGTCATATGTTGCATATGTTGCATTTAGAGTCACCCGAGACTTTGTTCATGCCTTTGGTTATGGATGAATACTTTATGGTTGCCTGTTGACTTGAAACTTAGGACAAATTAGGAGAAACATTCAATCAGGTCGTAGCCAAGCATTCTTATGACTTCATGATTAGAGACTTAGTATGTTGGTTGAACTTGCGCTAGATACCAAAATGGGTAGACGGTCAAAATTATGCAAGTGATAATATTTTAACCCACATTGGGGAATTTGCTTGATTATAGTGAACGTGAAAAGGGCTAACATGAGTTTTCTTAAAATAGAGAGTGCCACAAGTTTCCATAGGAAATGGAGCAGGGAAACTTTTGGTGGGAAAAAAGTGAGAAAATCGGTCCATTGGAAATGGAGCAGGGACCATGTTACATGAAAAAAAAGGAGAAAAGAATAGAGAATATAAAAAAAGAATAAAGGCGAAAGTCTATGAAAACTCCTCAAATAAAAAATATTTAGCTCGAGTGTTTTCACTAAATTAAGCGAGATTTTAAACTTGCGTGCTTGAATATATAGATCAAGAAAACCCATGAGTAGTTGATGGCCTTTGTCTTGACTACATCTTTGTCTTAAAAGTGTGATCTTAGTTGTGTTTGGGTTGCGGTTCTTGACATATCATGACTCTAAAATTTCTTGAGTGGCTTGTTAGCTTGGCGGCTATGTAAACAAAAGGGACTCCTTGAATTTCTGAATCGGGTATAGGATTAGTTGAGTCAGTACATATCTATACTAGTAGTTTAGTTTATTTGTGTTTTGTTATTTACACCTTTGCTCGGGATGTGCAAAGTCCTAAATTTGGAGGTATTTTGATAAGTTGGTAATAGTGTCATAGTATTTTTATGTATTTGAGTGTTTTTATAGTAAAGTCTCCAAAATATTAGTCTAATTATCTGTATTTGTCAATTTCAGGTGTTATAGACCACGTGATTGAAATCGAGCTGAAAAACTGTGCAAAATGAAGTATTCATATGCCTAAATATGTTCTACATCGAAAAGCGTGCTAGCGCGCACCTCGAAGCAGCATCGGTGGGCCTACACGTGAAGAGCACGACGTGGCGTGTCTGTGCCATTCAAGAAGAAGAGAATTGGAAGTGGATAGATTTGTTAGATTTGTTTAGAAAAGATTATATTTTTATATTATATTATATACGTATATATCTATTCATATATAGGATATATACATATATATATATAGATCGATCATAAGGATAAAAAGGAGGATTGGCTCTCTTTTCCCCGCTCTCTCTCTTCCGATCCTCTCCCTCTCCATTCTTTTATTTTTTTTTGTTCTTTGAGTTCTTCAACCATGAAGGGCTAAGTTCATAGCCTAGGCAAGAATGCGAGGGAGGTTCAACTGTGCATATTCAATGGATTTGTGAGATTTATATATTTTAATTTCAAGCTTTTCATTATTATTTTATTTTCTTTGGTATTGTTTGAACAATTGAGGTTAAACACTAGTTTAAACCTTGATTTACATGTTAGTGAGTCGTAAGCACCCGTCCTTGTGCGACAAGACCACACTAGTGGCAATTGACCATACCAATTGATTAGAACCTTTTGGGACCGGTCAAAGACCTTAGGGATCTAAGCTAAATCGGGAGCACTAGCGATCCGGTTGTCTAGGTGTAGTGCCTTCATGAATTGAAGTATTGCGACAAATGCGTTAAATCTGGAGCACTAGCGATCAGGTTGCGTGTTTGGTTAGGGAAGTAGTTAACGGTCCTACCTTGGCTATCGAAATTAGAAAGTGTGAGGAACCGAGTGCGTCACTGAGTCTATAGCTTTGCTAGGATTATTTGATTTGTATTTTTGACATAAGTTGACAACCAAATTCAATCTTTTTATCGAATCAAACTTGTATGTCTTGACCTAGGTGTTATTTTTATTAATTGTTTTTAACTTTATTTTAATTGATTTTATTTATTTTGTTTATATTTAGATTAGGTAATTAACACATTTTCTGTAAATCCCCTTATTTCCTTTTTGTTATTTTTTTACCTTAGAAAGAAAACCAATCTTTGTGGGATCGACCTTTTACCGCTATCTATAAAATAGTTGGTTTAGGAAATATATTTTATTTACACGTTCGGCGCGCGTCAGCCCCAGTTCCACAAACTTAAAACTGGACTTCTCCCAACCTAGACTTACGTAGACCCTGAGTTAACCCTAGCGCAATTCGCGCAAATCTAGTCAGCCTTACTTTACCTTTTACCGTTTATACAACAATTTAAAATGAGATCATTAACATTAGTGAATTATTCAAAGATAAGCTGAAGCATTTACTATCTCCAACTAATATAACAACCTCAAAACATAAGTTAGGATTACCTAGAAATGTGGAAATCCAACAAATATATACATCACTACCAAAAGTCATATCACAGGAGAGAATATCCTCATATACAATCCCATGATCTCACATTCCCAGAAGCCCCAGTTTCAAAACATATAAATACGGTAATACAAAATTAAACCTATTTCGAGTCCAAAGAAAGAACCGCTCCGCTATCCTTAAAGCAAATCACCAAGTTGAGGAGCTTTCCTTTTGCTCGACTATAGATCTGTACTCAGTCAAACACAAGAATAACGAGTCCCAGGTAAGTAATGCCAAGCAGGATGTTCACAGTATTTCACAATAAATAGCAGTCAATATTCATGTTGATAGAAAGAAAATGACAGAGAATGCATGAATATATAAAGACTGAAAATAAATTTGAATCAATCGAAAATGAGTGTCCAGGAATAAAAAAGAAAGGCACAAATAGTCCCGACTTAGTGAAACAATCGTTTGAGTCGAGGAGAAACATCTATCAATCTCTTGCGAAGCCAAGGCAATTTATCATCTCAACTCGGACTTTTAGGAAGTGGCCAACTCACATCATCCTAAAATCCACGCGAATAGGAATTCCTCAGCAATCTAGTGAAGTAATTCCTACCCCGTATATAGGAACCAAAAGATCAGCTCGTGAATATCAAGTTTCAAAAATAGTAACGTGCATCCCAATTTCCTGGCGGTAGGGAATGACCGCAAGTAACCTATCATCTCAAGGATCACGCTGACTCACTTGCCCTTAAACCACTCAAATATAATAGAATTTCGAAACAGGACAAAGCAATAACAAAAATAAATTAAAGCTCAAAGAAATAACTGTAAATTTCTCCATTAGTTTACTTACCCATATCCAACACTATTATGCACTCACACGACTCAAGTTCGTCCCTTACAAATCCCCCATGTAACTATCACTGACTACAACCAACCAACTTTTAGCAGACTTTTCGGGTTTACCGGAGCGTCAGATCACCTTAAAATTGGTTCCAATAGCTTCCCTGCATACCCAAGTATATTATGGTCAAGCTTCAAGTGACACCAAATTACGAAACCTCGTGAAATCTGTGACCAAATTATATTTGAGAGCTAGTTCCAAAAATAATTATTTATTACAACTTCAACTAGCTAACTTATGGTAACTTTTAAACTTTGAAAACCTCAATATTTGTCATGCTCACCAAAAAGAAACTTGTAGTACACATTTCAAACTTTCCTAAGACTCTAAGAACATTCAAATCAGATCACATACAAAGAAGTTATGAATTTTCCAATACAGCCCGTTGACAATACAAACTTTATTTATTTTGTATTGAGAAAACTAATCAAAATCAATATTTTCGCAGTTAAATCCTCAAATCTCACCAATAACCACCATAAAACCAATCGATACCAACTTTCATATATTTTCACAGCCTGTGGAGTCAATTTGGATCAAAACCAATATGCAATTCATCCAAAATCCTAAATCAATATCAATTATAAAAAAGCATCTTCAAAACAGTTATCAACTGAATCGTATCACTTCAAATCACAAAAACTCTATCCCGCGCCAGTGGAATTTATCTCAAATTGATGCAAATCAACCCAATACATCAATTCACATTAATTGATATCAATTCCTATGAAAACCCCATGAAAGAAATAGAAAAATCTCCAGATTTCAAATTGAATTGAGGAAAAACACCATGAATTGAGATTTTACCAAATTTTAGGTCAAATCCCTCGTTTCCACCACGATAACTTGGCTCAAACTGACGTCTCACGATGCTCTACTGTTTTGAGGAGAGAAATCGAACAAAAATCGGACGTCAGGAGCTCTGCGTCCAAGAGAAGGGTTGGAGAGCTTTAGAAACCAAAATTTCAATTTGTTCTCTATTGAACGATTGAAATTTTTTTATTTATATATAAACCCTCAGCTGCTTGTCAGTAGCTTAATTTCTTTTTATTTATTAATTCACATAAATCTCTATTTTGATGTGTTTTGACTTCTGGTGCCCATTTTGGATCTGTTTTTCACGAAATTGAGCCAAACTCTGGACAAAATAGTCCACCTTCATAACACGTCCATAACACTGGTTTTTATCAAACCAAAACCCCAAAATCTTAAAATTTTCCATGACATATCAAACTTTTATAGACCAATTATCTTGTCATACTTAACCAAACTTTCACCAATTTAGACTCAATCTTAACCTTGACTACCGCCAATTGACACGAAATTTGAGAAAAAGGTCTTGTACCAATTTCGTTCTCATTTTACACTACTATCGATCCTGATTATAATGAAAATTAAGGTTATACCTCAACAAACTCTAACTTCGGAACGGAATACCATGTAATACATAACACCAAACAAAAATAACATACCTCGACGTTGACGATCGAGAATTGATCACGTGTCGTGCGTGCCAAATATAACCCGTAATTGAGTTACCAATCCCACAAGGGTGTAGTGGTGGTAAATACGGAGTCGAATCCACAGGACTTGAGTTTCACTCTAAGTTAACTAAAAATGGGGATTTTTAGAAAAAAGTTTTAGAATAAACAATTAAAATAAAAATAACAAGAATCGAGATTGCAAGAATAATATCAATGAAAGAAAACACCTAGGTCTATGGTTCCACAAGACAAGATCAAGATTCAATGGTATATCATGGTCGTTAATCTTTCTCAAAATAATTATTAATTCAAATTCTTCTAGACTAGCTATAGAAAATCGACATCCGCCATAAATTCCTAATTCCCCTAATCTCGATAGCTAGGACATCCGCCACTAACTACTTCCCTAATTAATGTATAATCCTAGACATCCGCCATAAGATTTAACACATTAACCGCAGTAATAAAGTTCCATGGGAATACTAATCCTAGATAACCGGATCGCGTTCGCTCCCGATTTAATCTAGATTCAATTGTTGCACACACAAGAACCGAAAGGTTTTGACGGCAATCGGGTGAATGTTTGTTACTTATATTGTCCCAAAAGTACAATTACGGATACTAATGAGTCAATTAACTATAGATTATCCACCTAAAAGCATGCATTGGCCACATACATACCCTAAGTTTAAACCATATTCATTAAAATCAACAACAATGAAATAGAAGAAATTAAATTAAATTAAATAATAAAATAAAAGATCTCACAAGTTATGCCATGAATCAATAATCTTGACTTGCCTCCGACCTAGGCAATGGCTTGATTAGCCGGACATGGCTACTCACAAAATAATGCAGAGAGAGAGGGCTGAGAGAGAGAGTTCTAATGAATAATCGATGTTCTATTTATACCTAAAGTCCTAATATGTAAAACTACTAAGATTGGTCTATAGAAGAGAGAGAAAACTATTTTTGGGTGTTTTTTCGGTCTTGACACGTGTCCGGTGGTCATTGGCTGAAATATGGGAGTTGCTGACGTGTCAGAAGGTGATTGGCCGAGAGTGTTGTACCGGGTGACGTGGCGGAATGTGATTGGAAGAGAGTGGAGGCGGTGACGTGTGTGAGAGGGGTAGCGTGACACATGGAGAGCTCCAATAAACTGGAAGGTGATGACGGTGGCGCGCTGGACGAACGAGGAGACGCCACGTGCCGTGCAAAGTGGTTGCCAGAAGTCGCGCGAGTATCACCGAAGTTCTGGGAGACAGCACAAGCACGCATCCCGAGGCAGATCGACGAGCTGGACTTAAAGATAACCTTGCTTGTCCACGTCGCAGATGCTGGTTAGTTGAGAAGCTGCTGACGGTGCTGGACTCCTACATGGCTTTCTCTCATTGGCTGAAACGATTGTATGTGACGCGTCTTGACGAATCACGGATCGACACGTGGTACTGCTGGTGTATATTTAAAATGCTGGAGCAGTAACAAAGTGACACATGGCAATGCTGGACCCCAATTACCCCACTGTCAGTGTATTTTTCGAGACAAACTCTCCCGGTATCCGAATCCTGCAAGTAAATACTCTATTTTGAGTATTTTTCCGCCCCGGATTCAACCGTGCACTCCGTTTCACCTAAAAACCAAAACTAAATATAATTAGATATATGTTTTATAAACTTTCACACTAAACTATACTAAAATATACTATTAAATCCTATAAATACTGACTTATCAAGAATTGTTCACACGTATCACGACAAGGAGTCCCCATACAACCTAAATTGACACGTGGCACGAGTTAGATTTTTAGGGTCGTTACATATACACACTAGCTCGGTCCACCCAATAAGGCTCGAGCTTGAGTTGTAAGGCTAACATCGACCCGACTATTTAAGAGTGTTAAAGTTCGATAATTTAACGAGCAAGTTTCAATTTTTATTTATCGATTCAAGTTGCACCCTCGATCGTAGAACTTATAAAATTCTTGATATTGTTGGACTAAGTGGTTAGTCACTCTAACTCCGACCGGGATTTTGATGGAAACAAACAAGGTGAAAATATACTAATAAGCTTATCAAGTGTATTTCAGTTTCATCAAAGGTTGTGAAACATCACATCACGGGCATTCGAGCATTCAAGCCATTCAAGTTCAAGACTTGGCATACATAAAGGAATGAAGGCGAAAGATCAAGACCACGAGTTGTAAAATTGATGTAAGGTATTCAAGTTCACTTAAGCAAGCCTATTGCACTAGTTCATGCATATCGTGTTTTTAAAATGGATTTTCAAATGTCAAGTGATTACTTGAAGATTTCGGTCCTATAAGTCTAAACAATGTTAAACTATATGTGTATGTTAATATCGTACTTTGAAAATCATTATGGAAGCTTTTGAAAAAGAACAACGAGTTTTTGAAAGGTCTTGAAAAGAAAAATTGCATATTTGCAGAAAAGCCCCTCGGATGTTATGAAACTGAGATTTTCCATTTTTCGGGATTTGTAAAAATATCCGGACCATCCAAATAGGCTATATGACCCATAACAAACATGTATTATATGTTATATGAGGGTTAGTTGGGACTAGAACGCGTTAAAGGGTTGCTAACATAAGGGACAAAATTAATTATTTTGAGGTCCCTGCAGTTAGCGCGCTAATACTGTTATTAGCGCGCTATGTGCAGAGTTAGCGCGCTAGGTCTGACTATTAGCGCGCTAATTGCATTCCTGACAGCTTTTTTATAAAGCTGAAAAATTCACTTTAATTCTAATTTTTGATCAAATCTCGGCCCTAGGATGCACACAACGGTCATATACTGATCTATAAATATATACAACACTCTCAAACACATAAGGCACAAAAATTACGTTTTGAAATCAAAGAAAAGCACTTGTGCTTAAATTTTTCAAAAGGAGGAGCTTGGGGTTTCCAAGTTATACTTTGAAGCTGTTCATTCAACATCAAAACCAACACTCTTGAGGCACTTTAAGGAGTACAACAACCTCTCCAGAACTGATTTTCAAGTCATCTTCTTGGGGTTGTAAGAAAGTCTATTTTCTAGCTTTTATTGTGCTTAAATTATATATTCTTATGTGATTGACTTGGGAAATTACTTGTTGTGTCGTTAAACACACTTGTATTGGGTTTTGCACTTAAACTTGATTTACTAAACCATTGGACTGATTTGAGCAAGAGTTTGTGCTTAAACTTGATTTTTATCAAACTTCTTGTTCTTTGGATTTGAAATCGGTTTTGTTCTCATCAATCTATTTAAAACGGTTTCATATTTGAGTTTTGCATAAAATTAGTTTTATACTTGCATTTCTCAAGTGTTTTCATACTTGCATGCATAAGAGTGGTTAGGCTCTAGGAGGCTTGCTCGTATTTGAACTTGATATCACTTTACGTTGTAAAGTGTATTTCAATTGTATTTAATCAAATTTTGATTGTAAGACTTAGTGGGATCTAAGTCGAAAGGGAAGACCTAGTTGAGGCTAGGCATATATCCTAGTTGCGGCTAGGTGGGAAAAGTCCTAGGTGGGTCTAGGTGGGAAAATCCTAGTTGCGGCTAGGTGAATGTATAAGACCTTATTACAATAAGGCATCGTGTAAAAGACCTAGTTGTGGCTAGGCATTCACTAGGCTAGTTGGCTTAGGGTGTAACACTTATTGATAATATAAGTGGGGTTTAAAAATCCTAACCGGGGAGGTTAGGTAGTGGATGTAGATCGGTTGGATTGAACCACTATAAATCACGTGTCTTATTTCCATCTCTTCTACCCCCTTCTTGATTGCATAGCATTGATATTTTATCATTGGTGTATGCATTATCATTGTTATTTACGCATAAAGTTTTAAAAAGGCGATAACTACTCGGTAACCCAATTCACCCCCCCCCCTCTTGGGTGACCTTCAGATATTTTCTTCAAAATGAGTTAGTTTGCCTAGACTAGGGGTGGAAAAAATTCAGGTCCCGAAGAGTCTAAGTATGGACAACCCCTATTATAAAGAAATAAACTCAGTGTCCAGACCTGGTTGATTTTAAATTTGGACAAGACTTGTTTGTCCAGATCTATTTCACTTAAAATTTAGGTTGTCTGATTGTCCGAATTTGTCGCAATCTTGAAAACTAACCTCTTATATTGAAAACCTATTCAAATGTTTAAATATACACATTTTTTTGGGAAAATGTTTAAATATACATATTTTTTGGGAAAATGTTTAAATATACACATTATAATCTCATGTGATATTATTTGAAAAAGTAATGTCAAATTTATGTAATTAAACATTTAATATCAAGAAATAATTATTCAAGTATAAGAAAAAAATTTAATTCATTCTACAATAAAAATATCTTTAGTACATTAAATTCTATATGTATTTGAGTAGATTAATGTTTGTAAATATATTCAATAAGTGGGAAGTGTTTAATATACTCTTTTATTAATGATATTTTTAACTTTATTTGAAATTTAAATTGGATCTGGGCCAGGTCTGAATTTACAAGACCTTGTCCAGACCCAACCCGATTCTAAATCCAGACAAGAAGTCTTTGTCCAGAACCCAGGTCGAATTTGTTAAAACATTATCCGAACCCTTTTCATTTTGTGCCAGATAAAACCTAGCCAACATGCACAAACACTGAATTGTCAGTCGTAGCGTAGACCTAGCTTATATAGCTCAAGCCATGTTAGACTTGAATGGGTCACATAGAATAACTTTTTATGTCAAATTAAAAAAAAAACTATATAAACAAAAATTCAAAATTGAATAATAATCTAATAATCATAATAATTTGATAAAATTATTAAGATACAAACAAGTTTTTTCAGTCAAAAAAGATACAAGCAAAATTTTATGAGAAGGGAGTTAATTTTGTGATTTTTTGTTAAATAAAAAAGGCATATTAGATCACTTCTCAATTATTTTTCCTTCTCTCATCTTTCACTTAATTATTTTATGATTTGAAACAATAAAAAAAAGTTTTGAGAGCTTTTTAAACTTTATTTTCATTGAGATATTTTCTAATTAATTAAATATAAGTTTTATCACCATTGATTAAGTGTGTGTTTTGGTTATACCTTTCTAGTTAACTGCAATTCGAAATTGAGTTTCACAAAATTTTGGTGAAACTAGGCCTCAATATCTTTACAACGCGTGCTATATATCTATGACCCAAAAATAGGAATTTTATTATTTTATAAATTTTATTTAATAATTTTCTTAAATGCATAAAGAAATTTATTTTTTTGGGTTTCCGTTATCAATTATTCTACCAGAAGAATGTTGATTGTGACCGAATAGACATGTTTCAATCGGCCTTGATAGACTGAGTAAGAGCCATTTGTTCGGCCCTGTGAGACCGAACTTGAGGCTGAATCCTTGGTTTGAACAGGAAAAAAAAGGGTACAAAAATTGAATGAAAATTCAAGAAATACCTCTCCGCCTTGCACATTCGTATCAGCTACACGTCCATCTCCTATTTTTATAGTAAATAGCCATCGAATAATGCAAACAAACAATGCCCAAGTAAGACAAAAAAAGTTCAAACCCTATAAAATGCATTCAAAACAATGGAGAAATATGATTTTCCAGCAAGAATCATGAAGAAATCAACTCTTACGATGGTAGTGGGCTCTGAAATTGCAAGTTCACATCGTCGGTGGTCGAAAGGGATCATCGAAGTCAAAGGTGGCATTTGTGTGGGTTACACAATGTGAGAAGGAAGAAAGGCATGTAAGTGATTGTGGGAGTTGTGAAGGGTAATGTGATGGCCCCAGTTCCACAACCCTAAATTGGGCCCCGCCTGACCTAGACTTACATGGACCCACGAGCCAACCTTGCGAAGTCAATGCAAGCCTAGTTAGTCTTCCTTACCATTTACCATATATTTAGCAATTTAAATGTAAGTTATTCAAGTTAGTGAGTTATCAAAGTACAACGAAAGCAAATTAAATTCCAAACTAACTGAACAACCCTAAGACACACGTTAGGACAACCTAGAGTGTGGAAACCCCGCATATGCATATCAACATTAAGTAAATCCAGTTAAAGGAGAGTAATATCATAGTATACATGTCCCAAGACCTCACAAACCTATATCCCAATGTGTTCAAAAGCAATATACATATAATACAATAACCTACCCAATAAGTGAGAGGATATCACTTAGCTAACCTCAACGTCAATTTCCTATTTTCAGTCATTTACCTTTGCCAACCCTGCAGTATGACGGGGTTGCACCTACCGTCATAAAAAGGACGGTAAGTACAGAGAATAACAGTAACAACCAAATGGAGTCTCAACATAATTTCAAATGCCAAATAAACGACTAATCGAGCATCATACAAGAATATCACAAAGATAATAAAAGGCAGCATGATATTTCAATCACTGAGATATCAACGATAAATTAGTGTTAAGAACACAAAGCAAAAAGGCATCTAAATGTTTCAAGTTCATCAGGTTGCCACACAGAGTTCACAACCTGATTTCCCCGACAGATTCTAGACCTAAGCAAACCATTTTATACAGCTTAGGATGAATCATTCTACCATAGCCCACACACAGTTCAAATCATGGTCATACTACAAATCCTAAATTGCGGGTTTAGGCACGTCCAAAACTCGCATAGTCATGGTGGTGAAAGAGATCCCAAATCAGTTTCACCTCACTTGTGATCACCATATCACCCATTTAGACCCAAAACCACTCATACGGAATTTAAGGAAAACAAAGCCAATAATCCATTAAGGATAGATATCACAAACAAAGTTCAAGAAATCATATTTCGCAAAGAAATATTGATCAACAAGGATAACAACCAAATAATTTCACAAATGAAATTATATAAATGCTCCTACTGGTTTTACTCATACAATGCGAAACTTCGCACTCGCGACTCTTACACATCGTTAAACTGATCTTGTACGCTCGTCACCACTCCACTAAGCACCTGGTATTAGTTTGGATCCAATTTGGTCACGTTAGAGTCTTATTTTTTTTAATTGTGATTTCTCATTATTTTTTTCTATTTTTCAAATATTACGCATTTCCACTGTTTTGGGTCAATTCCCCAGGTGTTGGGTCGTATTCGGACCCATTGGAATACCCAAGAGAAGTCCTAAAGTTTTGGAAAATTTCAAAAATCAGTTCTGGTGAACAGTGTCACGACATGGGTAGCGCCGTGGGGTGCAACCCTCACATCACCTGTCTCATCGCCCAATCCAGGCGTCTCTGCCCTGAATGTCGTGACTGATGACGTAAGTCTTACACCTCATGTGACAACCCCAATTCCCCATAAAACTGGGTCCTGCCCTGCCTAGACCTACGTGGACCCCCGAGTCCTTACTCGCGAAGTGAACGCATCCTAATCAACCTCGAATCCTCATATTCATCATTTAGTTTCAATTTAAAAGTGTGAATTATAGGATTATAAAATTATTAGGAAATTCGAAGTGAAAATCAATTATAATCAACTAATAACTCAATAAATGGAAAATCAGGAACACAACCTATAACATGGAAACCCTGAGAAATGGATAAACATGTAAATCTGGTGACAAATGTGATAATGTGATAATACACGATATCCCTAATCACTCAAGTCCTAAAATGTACCTCATTTTATTCAAAACATAATATACAATGGTTACAATACAAAAAAACAATACATACTGTGGAGTAAAAGAAAAGAACCACTCCAAGAGTCTTCAGAGGAAGTCAACTAGCATCGGCTCATTTCCCTTGCTCGTCTCAGCCCTATCTGCACCCACTGTCACAAACTAGATGATGAGTATGTGATAATATTGAAAGTATAGTAAGAAGAACATAAACAGTAATTCATGAATAACCAACAAAACAATCTAAGAATCATGCAGTATTGAAAGGTAGAAAATTACACAAATTACATGATAAACAGACTGACAAGTATATCAATGATATTTGAGTGTCTATCGAGTCAAAAGAGGCATATAAGTGGTCAATAACCACAACATATCCATAACAATCCACAACGAGTTCTATATCTACATCCACAACAATCCAAACTCGGGGTGAAACTCAATATTAGGTAGGTAGACAACACTTCTGCAGTAGTGTTCACGTTAGCCCAGCTAATATGAACCCAAGAGTATCTTCACGACACACTTACCCTAAAAAGACACTCACCTAATAAATAGTATAATGAAAATCCAACAAATAGCTCAATTCAATAAAAACAACAATAATGAAAAATGAATTAAGTGCACCTTCTTGCTGGCTTACTAACGTACAAACGTACCTCAATCAATGCAAAACACCGATCCTCGTGCAACTCTCTGCCTCATTTAATTCAAATTTTTAAAGCTTGACAATCATTTATGCTCAATTTGTTTCAATTAGAGTCATTCCGTGACCCTAAATAGATCTCCAAAGTTTTCCAAAAGTCTTGAAAATTATTTAAACAATAATCTATTTTTACTGTTCCAGACGCCGTAAGTGACACTGCCAGGGTATAAGTTGTTGGGGCATTTGTCCTAGGTCAATCTACAAACATTGTTTATCTTACAGTTTTTTAGTTAATAAAATAGAGGTTTTTCGTTTGCTTTTTTATTATAAGTGATTGCATGTTTACCATATAATAAAATCCATGGGTATTTGTTGAAATATCCTAAATGTCCCTAATCAGTCATTATACTAGGAACTATAATGAATTAAGACTAGTATGAGTCTTGATTGATGGTCATGTGATGATCATAGTATAGGGATGCGAATCGAGATCATGAGTACTTGCTAAGGAACAAGGTACTAAACCGACCCGCTATGAGAACACCATATGAATTAATTCATAGGTGTTACTCTTAATAGTTATATTATTTAGTCCTTCAATTTGAGATTACTATAGACTTCAATATTAAGAGTATGGTAATTTGACACAATCGAACGTTGTCTTTAACCGGGCGATTATAAAGATTGTGATTGATTATCATGTAAGCAATATATGAAGGTTCGTAATCAAAAAGAATTTGTCGCTCTCGTAAAGGGAGATATATCAATGGATCTCTCGATGTGTTAGATTGTTAAATGGTCAAGTCCAAGTGAATTCATATGATCAATGTCACTTGGATGTTTTCAATCTATCTAAAGATCGAGACTAGTACGATTGAACATTAAGGGTGACTTTCCATGCCTTATATTTAATCAAAGGATATCGCATGACAAAAGGATATGATATACGTTATTCATTAAGTTGTATCGATTTTGATATTCATGCTACTTGGATAGTCATAATGCCTTGCTAGAGACTGCTTATGACTTGTGTACCAAAATGGTTTTGGTTCACTACCAACGTCGCATGAATCTATTGGGTCGCACACAAAGAATGGTTTTGCACAATTTCAAATGGTCCAGAGTATTGAATTTTATAAGATAAAATTCATAATATATAAGCCCTTATGATTTGTTATATGATAACTTATTAATAGGGGTATAAGTGTAATTTGCTTAAACAACATAAATACAATAGTTGTGTTTTGAATTTACTTAAACAACGTAAATACAATTGTTGTATTATGAATAGAATTTTAAGTGAGAGCTTATCTACACATAAATAAAGGGTGATACCAAAAATGTAAGATAAGAATTTTGTTTTTCCAATTTTCATGTTCTCTGGATTTTGGAAGAGAAAGAAAAATGTTTTCTCTCTTGGGACTAGCACTCCAAATTGTGGTCACCGTTCTTGTGTAGATTTCTGATAGAGGACGCACACTTGAACGTCTTGAACATCGAACAATCAGAGAAGAAAATCACGAATCAAGTTATGATTTACTTTTGTTGATCTTGTTTAATGGAACTTATTTGCGATCCTGTTGGAATTTCTTAAAATTGTTTTGAATTTCTCGCTACGTATGAACTCCAAAACCCAACATAAGTCCCACGGTGTCACATAAAGTGTAGATTTTTGGAGTCACTTGTTTAGACACCGCGGATGAAGCTGCTAGGGTTTTTTCCCACGGCGTCATATAAAGTACTATTCTCCAATTCAATTCAGGATTGCACGCCGTGATCAACGCCGTGAGCATAAATGCTTCACAGCATCTCTTGCTGTTTAAGTCCCTGAACTCGTTTTTCGTGGTTTTCTAAAACCAAGACTTGCATCGCCGCATTCCGAGCCTATCCCAAACTCTTAGAGACGTCCAAAACTATACAAAAACAGTCGCCTAATGTCGAAACCTCGACAAAACTCTGTTTCAAAAATTACACCGAAAATCACCAAAACTTCCAAAAAATCACAAAATTCTTCAAATCACCAAGCCCATTTACAAAATACCAATAGATCAAATAATTGATCACCAATTGATCACCCAAACTCATTACATCGGAAACCCAAAAATCTCGTCTGAATTTGTCGTGACGAAAACCCACAAAACTAGCACTAAATCATAAACAACTACGAGAAGTTTCGGGATCTCACCTTATTTCTCGCAGTTGGTTGATCCTCGACGTTGTTCCGAGCTCGAGAAGTCTGAAACCCTCGCCTATTATTTCTTTCAATCAATAGATGATGGGATTTTATACTCCTCATTCCATCAACACATACGCACGAATCTTGAGGCGTATCTAATGATCCTCATTTGTTCAGCCACCAACTATAACACAGTTTATTGACTCCACTAGGTGACTACAACTTCATAACTTAGCCATTTCTCGCTTGCAAATCGCATTCTCGGACCCGTATCGCTTCACGACTCACACGTCGTTCTTTCCCAAACACAACAACGCACTCACATGTTAATTAATTATTTATTATTTTTTGATAATTCACCAATTATAATTTTTTCGGTGTTTACCTACCCATATTATACCTTATTTTCTGAAATTTTCTCGTTTTTCTAGGTGAATCTCACACATAAATATGTGGCGATAAATAAAATAAAATCACGCACTAGGATGCACAGTATTTACATTCGGGTATAAATAATAGTACAAACATCACAAAAAATAAAATATACCTCAATTTCGACTCCTGAGGCTTGAGTAATATGCCAAGTCAAGACTGTCAGATCATGGTCCTGAAACACGACACGTGTCACCAATTAAATTTGAGGGTCGTTACACCTCACAACGCCATTGGCGGCGCCCTATGCAGAATTCAAATTCTGGGGTATTCGCGAACCTCAAGGTGACACTGGCAGCGCAATGTGCAGAATTCAAATTTTGACAATTTCACGACCCTGGCTCATGTCGTCATGTTCTGAGCCTATCCCAACCTCGTAGGGACCTCGATACCCACTTAAAATCGCTATAAAATCTTAAAAATTGACTCACCACCAATCCAACAATCAAACGAAAACACACAAAATCAATGCCAAAATGACTAGAATTGAACGAGGAGTCGGGATCTCATTTCCGCTGACGTCGATGTGCATTCCCTTAGCGTTGATCCTCGACGAAAATCATGAAACCCTCTGCCTCCAGCTTCGTTCTCACGCGAGGAGTGAAGAGAAAAAAAGAAACGAGTGAGAATGAGTTGACTCCCCCTTTTATACTTCTTTTTCATCATCTCATCACATACGTATCTCGAGGCGCATCCAAATGACAACATCTACACCAACCACCAACTTTGGTGACTCTCCCCTTGTCCCTTATCCAATTTGACTAATAATTGAACCTATCTCAAGTGTTTCTACGCTCGGTATGCACCACGATCAAATAGAAATTTTAATGACCCGAATATGTTCCCAAATTAATTTATTATTATATTGTATTTTATTTTCCAGTTGTACCTGTATTTTGTTCGCTTGATACCTGTTTGGCACATTTTCCAAGGCGAACCCTCTTGTCACACAGATATGAGTTTAAATAGATAATATACGTCGTCACGCAGTCATAACATAACTTTTTCGGGTCGTGAAGTGAAAAAAAATAACTGAAGTTGTTTGCCTTAAGTAAAATGTGGTTTGCATATGGTCGGACTATTGTAGTATCTAAAAAAATGGAATTGTAGTTAATTAAAGTTAATTAAGTTCTTAAAATTAAACACTTTTTTTTGTTTTTATGAAAAAAATTAAACATTTTGTTAATCAATTACTTTGTGTACAATTGAGGATTTTTAGTAAATAGTATTAATTAAATAAACTAATTGATATTCCTAAAAAAATAAACTAATTAATAAATACAATAGTTATAGTTAGTGCAGGCACTAACTATAACTAGAGCTATATTATATATATTAGTCAATTGGAAACAATAACAATCCATAAATTTTTTTTCCCGATTCAAATCTGATACTAAATTTGAAAGATCAAATAAGTTCTTTTCTTTTTTATTACTAATCCATACCACCATATCTTATTTCTTACTAAGCCTATGTGATGAACCAATAATTAATCTAAAAAAATAATGTTCATTATAAATGCCCTTGAAAACTCATTGTTCTCCCAAAAAAATTAAACAAAGCTTATGAAGCCGAACTTTTTTCTTCGCTTCTTCATGTTTCAACTTCAGATCATTGCCCTCGTATCTTCTCTTTAATTCGATCTTCCATTTTCTTGCATGCCTGACTATTTGTTGGAAGTTAACCTTTTCCCTTTGCAATTTTAAAACATGGGTATCAAACTGTAACAACCCTCAAAATTTAACATGACTTGTGTTGTACTTGTCAAGACCGTGACCCGGCTATGTGATACTTCGTGGTATTTCGAACTTCGAGAGTCGACACCATGACCCGGCTATGTTATACTTCATGGTATTAGTATGATAGTCTAATACGAGTCTCAAGCCGTTTGGCGATTTGTTAGTCTAAGTGAGGCTTCACCTAGGATAACAGGGGAATTAAATACACAGAAAAACCTTACTAAATGATTTTTGAATAATAAACGTGATAAATAGTCGAAACGTGACGAAACAACAGGCACACAACGGTCAAGTTGTGATGTGATACGGGCCAGGAATGCAAGATCAACATGGGAGTTGTATAACTAAGTGACGCCTGAGTCACTTAGTAGAGTCAACATGGAGAGTTAGACTTGGGGGACACTTCAAAAGGGGGAGCTGATGCATTTGCCTTGAGATGCGCATATACAAGTGGATGGTGAGTGGGCTTATATAAGGACCACTCCACCACTTGATACTCTTTTCACTATTCATTCTCTTCTCTTCTCCTCTTTTTCTTTTCTCTTCTCCTCTCTTTCTCTTCTCTTCTTACTTGGTGAGCAAGACAACCACAAAGGTGGTTCTAGATGGCAGGCCGGAGCCTTGCTGGAGTCTTTTTTCTCACCAGAATCAAAGTGAGATCCTTGCTTTCTTGTTTCTCCTCTTTATTTTTTGATTGATTGTCTCATTTAATTTCATCGCAATGACCAAGGGTGCCTTGCCGAAGTCGATTAGGTTGAATCACCGATGTCTCAGCAACCCCCGGAGCGATCAACACGCGACATCGATGCCGGTGTTGCTTTTTGATGTATTTTGTTAATTATGTTGGATTTTCATATTTAGTTGTTTATCTTGGATTTCCAATTAAATACGGGCATCCCACGACAAGCCGGAGTCGATTTCGGGTGATCTTGATGTCCGAAAACATGTAAACGTTGATTGCCAAGAGTGGGCTTCGGTGTTGTGTTTTAGGATTTCTGGGTTTTGGTTCCTGGTCGACGGCATGGAGACACCTCAAATGCATATCACTCACGGTGTCACCCACGAATACGTGAAATAGAGAGGCATGAATGTCTCGCCGTCAGGACGTTGTGTTGTTTTGATTAAGGTAGCGCTATCACGACGCGTCTGTGCAAGTCGTCTTCACAACACGTTGTCGCGGGTTTGCATGACACATAGTGTACGCGTCGGTTATGTAAATCTTGTTTGTAAGTAGCATTTTCACGAGTATTGTAATGGCCCGTTATTTATTAACGTTGTTAATTCTTTATTTTTCAGACTAGGACGCCAGCTCAGATGACACGTGGACGCCGCGGACAGGCTAGGAACTACACTGACCTAGGATTCTGACTGTGTATTGTTGTATTGCTATTTCTATGATGTATTTTACGTTGTAGTTGTTATACTATTCATCACAAGTGTGCCTTATACTATTTATGTCGGGCGAGGTTGAGTGTCGGGGTTCCGTCTCGAAGAACATACCAACGCGGGGGTTCGGTAGTTGATAGACCAGACGTTAGGAATAGACTAAGTCAAATAATAATAATGTGACTTGGAATACGAAATTTGGATTTAATTGGATTAGAATATAACCTTAGGCTAAATAAATCAATTGCGTACATTAAGTGCGGGACCACCTCGGGGTGCATGCCGGACATGGAGGCACGGGATGTCGGGTAGTCAGGAGTAAGTGTGACCGTAGTTACCATTTTTGGGGATTTATTGATGGCTTAGATTAGGTTATATAAATTAAATTAAATCAAATCAATCATATCCTATAGTTGTAAATGAATAAAACAACACACATAGGATAAACCTCGAGATACACAATAGAGTAAAATGAGGCAAGTGGTGTCATGATAGGGTATCCAAGATTTGAGTGACAAAAACTGGTTAGGGACCGTTAGATTAGCCTCAAGATACGAGTTCGCGTCAAATTAAAAAAACACCTATATATACAACTCGATAGGTGGTAACATGCAAACGAAAGCATTCTCAACAAATTTCTGAGGGTGTGGGAGAATTCAGTGTTTGAAGAGGAAGTTAGAGATCTGGAGAGCAGATTGGAGGTGTAAACGTGAAATCTAAAGTAATCTACTCACCCCAGTCTCGAAATTTCATGAAAGCGTGTTTTGATGGGTGTTAAGGTTCAAATGGATTTGTTGACGAATTCACCACTGTTTTTACTGGATTTGTTGTTTGTGAGTTTTGTTTTTACAAATTATATCGATTTGGATCGAATTTGTGCAAAAATTGAAGTAATTTGGGTAATTTTTGAATTTATATAAATGCACACTTTGATCCTCTGTTTTAGTGAAGTGCATGTTTCAAATCGGTGTTTTGATGGTCTTCAATCGGTTGAAAGGTTGAAGATGAGTGAGAGAAGAGGGAAGAGCAAACATGCAATGAGAAAAAAAAAGACGAACTTCGTCTCTGGCGAAGAAGGTGGGACGAGCACACACGTGCGTCCCTTGGGCTGGACTGGACTGGACTAACCAGGCCGTTCCAGGTGGGCCCCACTCAAAAAAATTTAAAAATTTAATAAAAATATATTTTTATATTTATATATTAATTTCTAGAAAATAGAAAAAATAGTTGAAAAATCCCAGAAAAATTGGAGAAAAATTATAGAAAATATAAGAAATTGAGAAAAGGTAGAAAAGTGGTTTCATAACCTTTTGGGTATTTTTGGTACCCCGATATACCAAGAAAGGTACCACAACTAGAAAAAAATAGAATTTCAATCTAATATTACAAATTACTTTTTGTATTTTTAATAATATAAAAACACTATAAATGGACTCCAGGTTTAGGAGGACCTTAGTTCGAGTACTCGGGGAGCTAGGCAGTTGGGTTTGAGAATCCGGGGAAGTCAGAGTGCGTAATTTGAGGTACGTAAAACCCAACTGATTACCACTGCTGTATTTACTTTTTGGCATTTGTTTAATCAAGTTCGTTCAATTATTCCATTCTATTTATTTACAAGGGTGGTCGAGTTACTCCCACCTATGTATCTGTGGTATGTTGTAGGTGTTTACTAGTTTGTAGCACGTGTTACTCGACCTCAGTAAATGATATCCCAAGTTGAACACCGGTTCACTTGTTCGATGTACGCCAATATGGCTATTTTCGCTAGGATGACAAGTGATGTGAATTGTGGTAACTTCCACAAACGGGATCCTGGTCTAAAGTACAAACTTAGTCTGCTAGGTCAACCACCCATTTTGTGATTCATTGATGTTTTATATTCATGCGAAAAGCTTTGTGCAATTGCCTGCATTTTTTCATTCATTTTTGCATGTTTATTTAACATTGTCTTTGAATATCTGTTTAAATTTTATACTAATAAATGCACAGTGGATTTCCTTGGGATTTTACTTACTGGACTCGTCATCTGGTTTTTGTGATGGCTTGAGTGCAGATCCTAGTACTAGTAGGGGCAAGGGGGTTTTAGGCGACTACATCTGACTTGCCCACTGTCGAGGACCTACTTATACGTGTGGACTGGTATATTTTGGTATTTAGATATTTCGCTTATTTTGGTTGATGGGGAGACTATATCACATGTACTTATATATATATACACTGTTGACAGTTAGTCGCATATATATGTAGTACAAACCGGGTTTTCCACTATAGGATATTAATATGGTTATCTTTAAAAATGCTTAATTAACTAAAGTAAGACTTCTACAATATAAGTTAACTGGTTATCTACTTGCAACTCCAAGATGTAAATGAATAATATAATTAATTGCTAGATAAGTTAGCATAATAAACGGAGTTGTTAGGTAGAGTACACCGACGTAGTAACTTGGTGGTGCCACCTGGCTTGCGAATAGGTGGCAAGGGCCACGTGGCGGTCTTGGATTGGTGGCTCTGACATTTTGGTATCAGAGCGAGTGTTCAAGGAACCTCTAGAAATTAAAAGTTTGAAAGAGCATAAACTTTAAAAATAAATTTAGATGTAGAAAACCGATGAATCTGCTTAGAACTTTTAGTTGGGAAGTGAAGAACGGGTTGAGTTAGGATTTTGGTATGTGGTACATGTTATGTTGTATGTAATATGTATTATACACATATGTATATCGAAACTGATCCAAAGCACAGTTATCGATGTTGATCGTCATGGACGGACAGACTAGTAATACCACTAGGGGTCATACACCTGCAGTGAGTCTAGAGGATTGTTTGTCAGCTCAGGAGACTTAGATGTCAGAGGTTTTTCGCCTACTCAGGGAGCAGTCTACTACTATGGTCGCTTGGATGACAGCGTCGAGAGACTCGACTGTGGTTGCAATACCTGTAGAGATAACAGTAGCGCCTACTAAGACTCAGACACCAGCCCAAGCAGTAGCACAGGATACACCGACCGTTGAGACTACACTAGTAATGGTACCAGTGGAGACACCGACACCTCCACCGACAGTTGCGACTGCTACCACGACTGTGACTACTATTACTCTAAAGTATAAGATGTATCCACAAGTGAGGAGACTGATGGATTTTCTTAAGTCACAGCCAAGGTATTTTTTTGGAGGTGGTGACCCTAAAGCAGCAGGAGATTGGATTTTATCACATCAGCGCCTACATAAGGTTCTAATTCAGGTCAGATGCGGCTATGTGGTGGACCAATTATCAGGAGACTAATTCAGATCTGGCTATATGGTCAGAGTTCTGAGAGATCTTTTACGATCAGTTTATTCCTATGGAGGTGCGTTTGAGGTTGAGGGAGGAGTTTTTATCCCTGAGGCATGGTAACCGCACGATGTTACAGTACATGGATAGGTACCGTTACTTCTTGCAGTTTTCCATGGATATAGCGGGTACTGAACGATTACGGATCTACTATTTTATTCGTAGAGCTATTGAGGTTATCGCTAGCGCCATCATATCATCTAGAGCTCAGACACTACAGGACGTGTTTGACAGAGCTTTGACCTACGAGACATTCTTGTTACAGAAGAATGGTCTTCCAGTGACAGCATCAGCTGAGGTAGAGGTTGGGCAGGGTTATAGGCGAGACAAAAGGCCGAAGAGACATCATGACCAGGTTACTAAAGGTCGTAGGGATGATAGACGAGGCAGGGACCATAGGGATGATCACTAAGAGAGTAGGCAGAAATACGATGACAGACAGCCGATACACACTATGGCACTAGCAATGTAGCAACGACAGCAGTCTCAGCAGTATCGTAAGGATAAAGATCAGGGTGACCGTGACAGGGGACAGAGAGCCCAGGGTTAGGGTAAGAGATTAGGTAATGGAAAGACTAAGAGGCAGGAGACGCGTAGGTGTTTCAGATGCGATCAGAAGGGACATATGAGGTATGAGTGTCGAGCACCATCGCCACGACGCGACCAGAGGCAGGACAGAGATAGATTGCTTGCCATGACACAGCAAGACGCTGAAGCGACCCAACAACTAGTCGAGGGTACGTTACTTATTCATAGTAGACTCGTGCATGCTATGTTTGACTCGGGTAGTACGTTATCTTTCATTGTTAGACGTGTAGTTGGGGAGTTAAGGTTAGACACCCCATCTTATTCTCAGCACAGCTGCTGGGGACAAGATATACCCTAACCGGATATGTCAGGATGCCATGATTGAGGTTGTCGGACATCAGTTACCAGCTGATCTGCGAGTCATGGAGTACTTAGAGTTTGATTCACTTTTCAGGATGGATTGGTTGTCAGCTTACCATGGGCAGATAGATTATTTTGGGAAAAGGGTAGAGTTTCATCTTCCCAGATTGCCAGAGTTTTTGCTAGTTGGGATAGCATCGAAGTTGCCTATTACGAGAGGGCGATTAGCGACTACACAGGAGATGGAGGCTTTCACCGCGATTGTTGAGCCAAAGGTTAGAGTTCCAGTCAGGATAAAGGATGTTCCGATAGTTTGAGAGTTTGCTAATGTATTTCTTGACGATTTACCAGGACTACCACAACCACGGGTGATAGTGTTTATTACAGAGCTATTACCAGGGACTCAGCCTATATCTAGCAGACGTTACAGGATGTCACTAGTGGAGCAGGAGGAGGTCAGGAAGCAGTTAGAGGATTTACTGGCTAAGGGTATTCATACACCCGAGTATGTCGCCTTGGGGAGCACCAGTATTGTTTGTGAGGAAGAAAGATGGATTGATGAGGATGTGTATAGACTATAGGAAGTTGAATCAAGTGACGATCAAGAATCTTTATCCACTTCCTAGGATCGACGATTTGTTTGACAAGTTGACAGGTGCACAGTTCTCATCGAAAATCAATTTATGCTTAGGATATCCTTAGTTGCAGATTTGAGAGGATGACATCAAGAAGATTGTTTTCAGTACAAGATACGGGCTATTCGAGTTAAAAGTTTTACCATTTGGATTGACGAACGCTCCAACAGTTTTTATGGATCTTATGCATAGGGTATTGAGACCATATTCGGACAGATACGTGATAGTCTTCATCGATGACATACTGATATATAGCAGGACTCGAGAGGAGCATGAAAACCATCTTCGTTCAGTGTTGACAACGTTGAGGGAACATCGCCTATATGCGAAGTTCAAGAAGTATGACTTCTAGATGAGAGAGGTGAAGTTTCTGGGGCATGTTATCAGTGACCAGGGTATCTCTGTAGATGGAGATAAGGTCAGAACAGTGATTGACTATAGGACACCAGAGACTATTGCTGAGAAACGGAGTTTCCTTGGTTGAACAGGATACTACAAGCGGTTTGTGCAAAAGGATGTACTTTTTAAGTGGTCTGAGGAGTGTGAGCAGGCATTTCTGGAGTTAAAGAAGAGATTGAATTTTGCACCAGTGTTGACATTGTGAGAGTCGGGAAAGAGTTTGTTGGTGTATACTAATGCTTCGAGGACTAAACTGCGATGTGTTCTGATGCAGGAAGAACATCCAGTGGCTCACTTAGCCAAGCGGTTGAGACCACATGAGTGTAATTATTCAGTGCACGACTTGGAGCTTGCAACAGCTGTGTTTACTGATGGTGTTTGGGGTTCATACGCAGCGGAAATTTTAAAACAATTTTGAGAAAAACCCCAACAGGATCCGAATCTGATTCCATTAAAACGTTTAAACTATGAAAACTAAATCATACCTCGATTGCAATATACCTTTCAGAATGTTGATCGATCTTTAAAGCGCTGCCAATGACGAACGCCCTCTACTAGCTGTCTACACATGAACGGCAGCCAAGATTCAAAATGCTAGCCTCGAGAGAATACCGAACGTTTGGTTTCTCTCCAAAACAATTCAGAACATACCAGTCAACCCTAATTCGTTTCTAAAACGAAAAATTAGAGTTTCGACCCTTAATTTTCATACATGTATTATAACTTAAAACGTCTATTTATACAACGCTTGTATATAGACAGTTAAATAAAGTACACATATACCCCTACTCAAGAAGTATAAGTGTAATACACCATAGGGACATTTCTATCATGAATTTTATCATATAAAATTCATTCTTCCGAACCATTTTAAAATCTCGCAAAACCATTCTTAGTTTGCGACCCAATAGGCTCATACAACGTTGGTAGTGTACCAAAACACATTTTGGTATACAAGTTATAAGTGGTCTCTAGCAAGACATTATGACTACCCAAGTTGTACAAAGATCAAATCGATACAACCTAATCAATAATGTATATAACATCCTTTTGTCATACGATATCCTTTTGATCAAATATAAGGCATGGAATTGTCATCCAACATGTTCGATCGTACTAGTCTCTATCTCCAAGTAGATTGAAAACATCCAAGTGACATTGATCAATATCAATTCACTTAGACTAGGCCTTTTAACAGTCTAACACATCGAGGGATCCACTGGATATCTCTCTTTATATGAGATGGACAAATTCTATCTCGATTACACAACTTCACCACATTATTCACACAGTAACCAATCACAACCTTTATAATTTTCCGATTAAAGACAACGTTTGATTGCGTCAAATCACTGTATTCCTATTGTTGAAGTCTCTAGTAATTTCAAGTCAGAGGACTGAATAATATACATATCATGAGAAACAACTATGACTTAATCCATGTAATGTTCTCATAACGGATCAGTCCAGTACTTTGTTCCCTAACAAGTACTCATGATCTTGATTCATATTCCTATACGTATGATCATCGTTGATCATCAATTAAGACTCACACTAGTCTTAATCGACTAGGGACATTTAGGATATTTCTGTAAATGCTCATGGATCTTATTATAATGTAAACATACAAATCAATTATAATAAACAACAAAAGAAATCCTCTATTTTATTAACTAAAATGTATTCATAAAGACTATTAATGGATTGACCTAGGGCACATTTCCCAACATTTACACTGAAGGCTTGGAAACACTCTCTCTATGGAGAGAAGTTCATGATGTTCACATATCGTTAGAGTTTACGCTACATCTTCACTCAAAAGGATCTGAACATGCGTTAGAGGAGATGGTTAGCGTTGTTGAAGGATTATGACTTCACCATCGAGTATCATCCTACCAAAGCAAATGTTATGGAAAATGCTTTAAGCAGATGCGGAGTAATCAGTCAGACACGATGCAAGGGACTGTTGGAGGTGGCATCAGCAATGTGTATGATCGATATTTCATCTGCAGGCGACACACATATCTACGATCAGATGAGAGTTCTGACAGTGTCCTTAGAGCGAGTCCTGGAGTGTCAGAGAGCTAATGAGCTTTATGAATGGTTTAGTGGATTGGTTTAGTGGATTGGCACGGGATCCCGAGTGCACAGATTGGTTAGAGACTTCGGATTGATGTTTGAGACATAGAGGTCGATTATGGGTGCCAGCAGTGCCGGAGATTCAAGACAGTATTTTGGAGGATGCTCACTGGTCTCGTTATACAGTTCATCAAGGCAGGACTAAGATGTACCATGACTTACGTAGATTGTTTTGGTGGCATGGGATGAAAGCTGATGTGGTAGAGTATGTTCGGAGTTTTCGTATCTGTCGACAGGTTAAGGCGGAGCACAAGCGACCAAACGAATTGTTGCAGTCATTACCCATTCCTCATTGGAAGTAGGAACACATTACCATGGATCTTGTCAGTGCATTACAGCATACGTCGAGGTGACATGATGCGATCTGGGTGGTGAAAGATAGACTGACGAAATCGGCACACTTCATACCAGTTTCGATGCGATACACATTTCCTCAGTTGAGCAAATTATTCGAGCAGGAGATTATTGGACTACATTGGGTGCCAATTTCCATTATATCAGAAAGGGACCCGAGATTTACTTCAAAGTTTTTGGAGGCGATGCAGGAGCAGTTTGGCACCAGGTTGCAGTTTAGTACAACTTATCATCCTCTGACGGATGGCTAATCAGAGAGACTGATACGGATTCTGGAAGATATGCTCAGGGCTTGCATTCTAAGGTTTGGAGGTTCGTGGGAGGACTATTTATCACTGTGTGAGTTTGCCTACAACAACAACTATCAGGCTAGTATCGGGATGCCACCATTTGAGGCACTGTATGCGAGGCCCTGCAGGTCACCAGCATGTTGGGCAGAGCTGGAGGATACAGTTACTGTAGGGCCGAAGATAGTTATTGATTACGCATAAAAGATCTGTCAGATTCGCTAGAGACTACGAGCAGCACAAGACAGGCAGAAGAAGTACGCGGATAGGTACCACGAGGATCTGAGCTATGAGATTGGCGACATTGTATATCTGAAGTTTTCTCCTTGGAAAGGTCAGCAAAGGTCTGGGATTAAGGGGAAACTGGCGCCGAGATTTATTAGACTATATCGAGTTGCGGAGAGAGTTGGTAGTGCAGCGTATAGGTTGGACTTACCTACGGAGTTAGCCGGGATTCATCCTACCTTCCACATTTCGATGTTGAGATTGGCTAGGACAGGGCCACGACCCATGGTTGGTGTGAGACGGATTGAAATACAGCCTGACACGACGCACAAGGAGTAGCCATTGGCGGTGTTAGATCGTAAGATCCAGACTCTCAGGAATAGGGATATGTCTAAGTTACTTGTACAGTGGCAGCATCATGGCACAGAGGGACTCACCTGGGAGTTGGAGTCGACCATGCGAGCGTTATCCCCAAATATTCCATGGTATGTCTTTGACTAACTCAATTTTTTTTAGTTGGGAAGAGTTGTAACGACTCGTTATTTATTAACGTTGTTAATTCTTTATTTTTCATATTAGGACGCCAGCTCAGACGACATGTAGACACCGCGAATAGGCTAGGAACTACACTGACCTAGGATTCTGACTATGTATTGTTGTCTTGTTATTTTTGTTATGTATGTTATGTTGTAGTTGTTATGCTATTCATTATAAGTGTGCATTATACTATTTATTTCGAGCGAGGTTAAGTGTCTGGGTTCTATCTCGAAGAACGCGTCAACGCAGGGGTTCTGTAGTTGATAGACCGGGCGTTGGGAATAGACTAAGTCAAAGAATAATAATGTGACTTGGGATATTAAATTTGGATTTAATTGGATTAGAATATAACCTTAATCTAAATAAATCAATTGGGTATACTAAGTGCGGGACCACCTCAGGGTGCGTACCAGACACGGGGGCATGGGGTGTCGGGTAGTCAGGAGTAAGTGTGACTGCAGTTACCATTTTTTGGGATTTTATTGATGGCTTAGATTAGGTTATATAAATTAAATTGAACCAAATCAATCATATCCTATAGTTGTAAATGAACAAAACAACACACATAGGATAAACCTCTAGATACACAATAGAGTAAAATGAGGCAATTGGTGTCATGATAGGGTTCCAGGATTTGAGTGACACAAGCTAATTAGGGATTGTTAGATTAGCCTCAAGATACAAGTTCGCGTCAAATTAGAAAACATCTATATATACAACCCGATGAGTGGTAACATGCAAATGAAAGCATTCTCAACAAATTTATGAGGGTCTGTGTTGGATAATTCGGTGTTTGAAGAGGAAGTTAGAGATCTGGAGAGCAAATTGGAGGTGTAAAACATGAAATCTAAGGTAATATACCCCGATCTTGAAATTTCATGAAAGCATGTTTTGTTGGGTGTTAAGGTTCAAATGTATTTGTTGACGAATTCACCACTGTTTTTACTGGATTTGTTATTTGTGAGTTTTGTTTTGACATGTTATATCGATTTGAATCGAATTTGTGCAAAAATTGGAGTAATTTCGGTAATTTTTGAATTTATATAAATGCACACTTTGATCCTCTGTTTTGGTGAAGTGCATGTTTTAAATCGGTGTTTTGATGGTCTTCAATCGGTTGAGATGTTGAAGATGAGTGAGAGAAGAGGGAAGAGCAAACATGCAATGAGAAAAAAAAAAACACGAATTTCGTCTCTGGCCGAATTAGAGACAAAATTCTTCTCTAGAGAAGAAAGGAGGAAGGACGAGCACGTGCGCGCTCGCGTGCAAGTGCGTCCCTTTGGCTAGACAGGACCAGACAAGCTGGTTCACGTGGGCCCCACTCAAAAAATAATTAAAAATTTATTAAAAATATATTTATATATATTAATTTATGGAAAATAGAAAAATAGTTGGAAACTTCAAGAAAAATTGGAAAAAAAATTTATAGAAAATATAAGAAATTGAGAAAAAGGTAGAAAAGTGGTTTCATAACCTTTCGGGTATTTTTGATACCCTGATATACCGAGAAAGGTACCACAACTAGAAAAATTAGAATTTCAATCTAATATTATAAATTAGTTTTTGTGTTTTTAATAATATAAAACACTATAAATGGACTCTAGGGTCTAGGAGGACCTTAGTTCGAGTACCCGGGGAGCTAGGCAGTCGGGTTTGAGAGCCCTGGGAAGTCAAAGTGCATAATTTGTTGTACGTAAAACCCAACTGAACACCACTGTTGTATTTACATTTTGGCATTTGTTTAATCAAGTTCCTTGAATTATTCCATTCTATTTATTTACTAGGATGGTCGAGTTACTCCCACCTATGTATTTGTGGTGTGTTTTAGGTGCTTACTAGTTTGTAGCACGTGTTACTCGACCTCAATAAATGATATCCCAAGTTGAATAGCGGTTCACGTGTTCGATGTACGCCAATATGGCTAATTTCGCTAGGATGACAAGTGATGTGAATTGTGGTAGGTTCCACAAACGGGATCTTGGTCCAAAGTACAAACTTAGTTTACTAGGTCAACCACCCATTTTGTGATTCATTGATTATGACGGCCCCAGTTTCCCCGTGCAATTGGGTACGCCCGGCCTAGACCCATGCAGGCCCCAAGTCGGAACTCGGCAAACCTGACAAGCCTAGTCAGCGTCCAATTAATCAATTTAACAATTTATGAAAGAGTTATTGAAATAATACGTAGCGAAAAACTAAGCAAGTATTGTACGGTAAATAACTCAATCAAAAGGAAATTCAGGAATCTATAAATGTGGAAAACCCGAGTATTCATGTACAACCCGATATGCATTGATACATGATAAAAATCTCATCAAAATTTCAAGTTCCATAACTCAAAAATATGTATATAAAATGACAAACAAATAAGAAAATAGCAAACCTACTCTAATGATCTCCCAGGTCCAGCCGCTAAGTCCTCAAAGTAAATTACCTAAGTAGGGCCCCTTGCCCTTGCTGCTCTCCACCTACCTCCACAAACTAGACAGTGAGTAACTCAAGAAATCAAAAGTAGTACCAGAAGAATATAACATTAATTTATGATGTAACAACAAGACAGTCCAATTATCATGCTGTAATTGAAAGGCAAGAAAATAAATAAATCAAAGTGCATAATAAACAGACTGATAGATAGCAATCAAAGTGTGCATGTTCTAAGATTCAAGAGAGGCCCATGAGTGGTATAATTTCACAGCAATACGGCAAAGATCTCGCAAGATCTCCCCTGGCAATGTCACAACACTAACGCAGCTTGAAATCGAGAGGCATCGCAACACCTCTTGAATCCAGTACCCAGTACACACTACACTAAGGGTGGCCAGTTACCCCTGTAGGAGGCACCCTCATTGTCCCAGCTAGTGCGGAACCACATGATACCTTCGAGACACACACTCATGCCAAGAACACACAACCAACAATATAGAATGGAATATCAAGCAAGGATCAATTTAACAATATCAATGGAAAGAGGATGTATAAATCACATTATATTTCCTTACTGGCCTATTAATATACACACATACAAAGCACGTGTGTACTTACCTGACTAATCGCAACACGGTACCACTCCGAGACTCTAACGCGTCCCCCGCAGGTTTCCGACTATCTGTCATAGGTGGAAACCCCAATTAATGGGTTTAGGGTTTGTGTTTAGCCTTATGTTCATCCCCGTTGATTTTGATTTAAAAATAGTCTTGAAAATGACTCAAATAGTTGTGAAAAGTCCATTGGTTGAGTGGTATGCGGGTCATGCCATGAGCCTATGGCCCTACGGCGTGACTATAGCGTTTTATAACTAAAATTGACATACACCACACCCAACACCCACGCTGTACTTTAGAAGATTTAAAATCATTCCTATTTTACTCTAGCACACATACACTTTAAAACCCAAATTACACATATAGTGGGCCTTATACACACCGCACACTTTAAAATCCAAATTACACATATAGTGGGCCTTTGTTGAAGAAGAGAAAGTTATTGGGCCTCTATTGAAGAATAGAATGTTATTGGTCCTTTGTTGGGCCCTAACATTGTAACTGTTTAAGCAAAATTCACATTTCTTCATCTTCTTCCTACAAGCTGTCATGGAGGAGCAACAACACCTACCCTTACAGTCGTGACTCACACAACCACCAACATCTCAACTATGAAACACACCATACGCACCCACACCCCAATGTCTCAACAGTGAGACACACATACCATACACACATAAACCTTACAAAACACCCACATCTCACTGTCCCAAATCACACACACGAAAAACCCATAACTGTTGCATATCTAGGGACCATCTCCGGCCAAAGGAGTCGTTGGAGGAGCGCCTCTGACTAGCTCCAACCAAGGACGGACCCTACATCCACAGCATGGCCAAAATAGTCGACCACAGTTCACAAAACAGTGAGAAAAATAAATTCACATCTCGTCAAAAAATGCCCCATCCGCCGGACGTAAAGCCCTCTGGGAATGTCGAGACACACATGGGTTGTCTACGCTCAAGTTCCCCATCAGAGAGACCGTATAGTGACCGAAAATAGTGAGTATGTGTGGGTGCAACAGTGAACAGAGGTGGGAGGGATACAAGACAGACGTGAGAGAGATAGAGAGAGAGAGAGAGAATAGAGAAAGGAGGAGGGAGGGATACTTACTCCGGTGATTGAGGCATCTGCGACGAGTATCCATTGCTCCAGCACCGTCGATGGGGGTGGTGGCTCGTCAGGGGTGGAGGAGAGGAGTGTGAGAGAGAATAGAGGATGATAGCCGAGAGAGAGAGAGAGAGGTATCTCACTCCGGCGACTGTTGTTCTCCGGCCACCACTGGCCTCGTTGAAGGTCAGCAAGTCTCAGGCGAGGTAAATGGATGAGAGGAGGAGAGGGGAGGTCCAATGGGAAGGGAGGCCGAGAGGTGAGGGGGAGTGCAACCTAAAAGAGATGATGAATAGTAATGTTAGGGTAGGTCCCTTCTATAAGCCCTTATTTGCATCTCAAAACCTACACTCAGCTCGAGGCCAATCCTATGAAACTCTTAAATGGCGTTGTGTCACTTTAACCATCCCTTATCCCATGACCCACGTGTTGTGTGGCTAACCAACTCCCGCGTACAAACGACGTTCCTCGGTCCGTCTTTCCTTGCCCCGACTCCCGTAGCGCGCGTAGTTTCACCAAGTCTCGTGAATTATTTATTCAAATCACACAAATATTCATTTATTAGTGTTTTTACTGTGTTTTACTCCCCCGTTTACCTAGGCTAAGCCTCATTCAGACTAATATTCGCTCGAATGGCTCAAGACCCGTATTACACTACAATACTAATACATATATCACCAAATCATAAAATTACCTCAGTGTCGACTCCCAAAGACTAAAATACAGTCTAGTATCACATAGCCGAGTCATGATCCTAACAAGTGCAACACAAGTCAAGTTAAATTTGAGGGTTGTTACACTGATGTTTTATATTCATGCGAAGAGCTTTATGCAGTTGCCTGTATTTTTTCCTTCATTTCCGCATGGTTATTTAACATTATCTTTGGATATTTGTTTAAATTTTATACTTATAAATGCACAGTGGATTTCCTTGGGATTTTACTTACTGGACTCGTCATCTGGTTTTTGCGATAGCTTAAGTGCAGATCCTAGTGCCGGTACGGGCAAGGGAGTTTTAGGCGACTACATTTGACTTGCCTACTGTCGAGGACCTACTTGTACGTGTGGCTGGTATATTTTGGTATTTTGATATTTTGCTTATTTTGGCTGAAGGGTGATTATATCACCTGTACTTATATATATATATATATATATATATATATATATATATTGTTGACTGTTAGTCGCTTATATATGTAATACAAACCGAATTTTCCACTATAGGATATTAATATGGTTATCTACTTGCAACTCCAAGATATAAATGAATAATATATTTAATTGCTAGAAAGTTAGCACAATAAACGGAGTTGTTAGGTAGAGTACACAGATGTAGTGACCTGGCGGTGCCACCTGGCTTGCGAATAGGTGGCAGCGGGCCACGTGGCGGTCTTGGATTGGAGGCCCTGACAAGTATGGTGTCCGTGGCGTGTGTACGTCGTGCCTCTAGTAACGCCTCAGACAAGTTTTCTAATGTTGAACATGGCGGCGTGACTTGCTTATGAATTTGTAGTTCTTTTTTTCGAAAGTCGTGTCAAAGTTGAGTCTATGTACGATGTGTAGAGGGAATGAAGTATATATGTGTGTTATGTTTAATGGTCCTATGTGTTTCGGCCCAACAAGGGCCTAACAAGAAGTTATGAGCAACAAGGGACCAACAAGTATGTATTTGGTGTCCACGTCATCAAGGCGTTTTGTGTCTAATAGCCATGGCGTGAATGGTGTATGTGCGTTTTTCTTGTGTAACAATGCATTTAGACGTCATGGGCACGCCTTGGCCTATGGGCTCACAGTGTAACCCATACACAACTCAACCAGAGGCATTTTCTACTGTTTTGGGCCGGCTTTAAAACTAATTTTAAACCAAAACTTTGGGGAATACTTTGTGGCTTATCTTAGGTTATATATTGACCATAAACCCAATAATTGGGGTTCAAACCTTTGTCAGGTAGTCGGGAACCCGTGGGAATGCATTAGAGTCGCAGGAGTTGTACCGTGTTGCGATTAGACAGGTAAGTACACTCGCCTACGTGCTTATGTATGTATGTTCTTAGCGTAAGTGTGTCGATATAGTATCATGTGGCCTGCACTAGTTGGGGAAACTTGGGTATTTCTTATCGAAATTATTGTCAACCCTAGTGTTATGTGAACCTAGGTACTGAATTGTGAAGGTGTCATGTGGCCTGCACAAGTTGGGGAAACGCGAGTCACTTCCTACAGGAGTGCCTGACCACCCCTGGTGTTGTGTGAGCCTAGGCACTGAATTGTTGTGGTTATTGTTGTAGATTTAGACCGCTTATGGTCCTCTTTTGACTCTTAGAATAAGCATGTTATCGTTGTTGCCTTTCAGTCAGTTTATCATGCACTTTGATCTATTTACATTCTTGTCTTTCAATTACAGCATGATAATTATATTGTTTTACTTTATGTTCATGAATTATTGTTATATTCTTCTGGAATTACTTTCGATTTCTCTCAAGTTACTCACCGTCTAGTTTGTGACGGTGGGTGCAGATATCCTAGAGCGCTCCAAGGGCAAGGGGCCCTACTCAGGCGACTTCCTCTGAGGACATCTCAAAGTGATACTACTTCAGGATTAGGCTAGGTTGGTTTTATTATTGTTTGTTAGTTGTATGAACATTTAATATATTATGTTTTGTCTGGTGTGATATGAGACTTTTGGATATCATGTAACTTGTTTTGTCATATCGATCTAATTTTTACATGAATATCTGTATTACTGGGTTCCACATTTATAGATGATTGATTTCCCTTGAATTGAGTTGTTTCTCATACATTTTGTTTATACTTATAGTTTTTCCGCTGCGTAAATCGACAACTGCGATAACTTACTTCTTAAACTTGTTAAATGAATAAACGGAGGTTGACTAGGCTCGTCAGGTTCCCCGAGACTGGACTCAGGGGCTTACACGGACCTAGGCCGGGCGTACCCATTCACATTGGGAGATTGGGGTCATCACAGTTGGTATCAAAGACTACCAGGTTTAAATTTCATAAAACACAAGCCATATAAACCAAAGGAAATTAGGTATGGTTGAACCTAAAGTGGAACCTTATGATCATGTTTAGAACTTTAGTTGGGGTGTCAGGGATGAGTCGGGTTGATTTTTGTACATGTTATGATTTTTGTTTGTATTATATGGTATGCGGTAGTTAGCCACTGATCCGAGAATTTCATTCTCTTGTTCTGACGACGATAGCAGATCAGATAGGTCCGAGCGATAACAGTGGCACGTCCAGCGCACAATATACTAGCGCGGACGATGTGCATATCTTGACGCAGAGGGTCGCAATACAGGACCAGCAGTTGCAGGAGATGATGAGTTTATTGAGGACACTCGCACCGGCTACCACTACACCATCGACCCCGACTAACCTTTGTCACCTACTACGACTACTCAGGGAGCAGAGACGTCAGTGGCTACAGTTTCCACAGCTCCGATCCCAATCACGGTGATTCTTGATGCAAGGGTAGTTCAGATTACACAGACGAAGGTGGTTTTACCTCCAATCCAGGTTGAAGAGGCACCAGCTACACCTGTAGCTACTGCAGAGACTACTCCGGTTACTACTCCGGAGAAGAGTCCAAGAGCCACTACTAAGGCGAGGCAATGGAGAGAGTTCTAGAGACACGATCCATTGAAGTTCCATGGTGGCACCAATGTCACAGATGCAGAGTTCTTTCTGAAGAAACAAGAAAAGATCAATACTATCATTGCTATGGAGGATCACATGCGAGAGACGATCTCTTCATCGATGTTGCAAGGGGAGGCGAACGATTGCTGGACAACCATCGTCGTTACCCTAGGTATCTTGAGAGACTAGATCGACTTCAAGACCCAGTTTAACTAAAAGTACTTTCCACTAACAGTTCTGAGGGCGAAGAGAAACGAGTTTACATCGTTGAGATAAGGTGATGACGAGTCAGTGATGGTATACATGGGCAGGTTCATCTCATTGCTACCCTATGCTGGAAGATCAACAGACTTAGAGCTCGATCGGGCTTACTATTTTGTCGAAAGGTTATTACCTGTTGTTGGGGGTACAATGGTCACGACACAGTCGAATACCCTATAGGTAGCTTACGAGTGCAGCCTAGTGAGGGAGAGCTACTTGCTCACTTACCCAGAGGAAGCTAAACCAACTAGATCAGAGGTGGGATCAGAGGATCAGCATCAGGACAAGAAACGAAGGAAGGGCAAGTTCCGTTATCAATATTTTAGAGCATAAAGCGTGGGTTCGGTTGCACCACAGACTACCAATTCGACAAAACGATTACACTGGTGCCTGCATTTGTGAGTAACCTTTCATAGCCTACCAAACCCGTGCAATAGGCACAGGGATAGTCTACCGACAGATGTGATAGACATAGGCAGGGATAAAGATTTGGGCAGACTCAAACTACACAGGGAGGAGGCCAGGGCCAAACACAGGATACAGAGGATATTTGTACTTGTTTCAAGTGCGGACAGGTGGGCCATATCCAGATGAAGTGTCCACAACCAACCAGAGCATAGCCACAGCACCATCAGCACCAGAGAGAGCGAGTGTAGGCTGCAATCGAGAAAACCAAGGGGCGTCCCTAAACCTTATTAAAGGTATGGTTTCTATCTATGGTACTTTCATGCATACCATGTTCGATTCAAGTTCTACCATTTCATTTATTGTTTGTCACATGGTAGACAAGTTAGGTTTGAAACTTGTTAGGCTTAGTAGACCCTTGATCTTTAGCACGACTGCTGGGGACAATATATACCCGAACCTTCTATGCGTTAATTGTCCGTTAGAGATAGGGGGCTACAAACTGCATGTTGACATGAGAGTGCAAGAGTTTCTCGAGTTCGATGCGTTATTAGGCATGAATTGCTTGGGAGCATATCTTGCTCAGATTGGTTACTATGAGAAGACGATCATGATTCCTTTAACAGATGGTACAAAGATTAGCATATAGGGTACAACAACGTTACTTCCAATCACCAGAGGCAAAGAGGCCACGAGTGGTGAGATCGAGACGGTTGCAAATGTCATGGGCACTAGGGTGAGACAAGAGATCACCATTACAGATGTACTAGTGGTGTGCGAGTTCATAGACGTGTTTCCGAAAGATTTGCCAAGATTACCACCATCGAGGGCAATCGACTTCATCATTGACTTAGTCCCTAGGACTAGACCGATTTCGATACCACCGTATAGGATGACACCTCGAGAGTTGGAGGAGTTGCGGACTCAGCTAGATGAGCTATTAGAGTTAGGATTCATCAGTCCTAGTATTTCACCCTAGGGAGCTCCAGTGTTATTCGTGAAGAAGAAATATGGCAGTCTTAAATTGTGCATTGACAACAGACAGCCGAACCGGGTTACAGAGAAGAACAAGTACCCGTTGCCACGCATTGACGATTTGTTCGATCAGCTGACAGGAGTGCAGTGGTTCTTGAAGATTGATTTGAGATCAGGATATCATCAGCTCAGGATCAGGGATAAGGATCGAGAGAAGACAGCGTTCAGCACAAGATATGACCATTACCAGTTCACCGTCATGTCGGTCGATTTGACTAATGCGTCGGCCATGTTCATTGATCTCATGCACAGAGTGATGAGAGAGTACTTAGATTTGTGATTGTGTTTATAGATGACAACCTTATCTATTCCAGGACTAGTGAGGAGCACGAAGAACATCTTCGAGCAATGTTACAGACTCTGAGGGACCATCGACTATATGCTAAGTTCAGCAAGTGCGAGTTTTGGCTATAAGAGGTCAGATTTTTGGGGCACGTAGTTGGAGCTAGCGGTGTTGCTGTTAACCCAGAGAAGATTAGAGTCGTGATTGAGTGGCTTACTCTGACTACCGTAAAGCAGATTCGCAATTTTTTGGGGTTGGCAGGATATTACCACCGATTTATGTAGGACTTCTCCAAGATTACTACACCAATGACGAAACTTACTCAGAAAAATGCGAAGTTTGATTGGAATAAGGGTTGTAAGCAGGCGTTCAACACTCTGAAAGAGAAGCTAACTACCGCACCAGTCCTAGCGTTACCCGAGACAGGGAAGGACCTAGTCGTGTATACCGATGCGTCGAAGATTAGTTTGGGTTATGTGTTGATGCAGGAGAGCAAAGTTATACTTTATGCATCCTGACATCTGAAAGTTCATGAGAAGAACTATCCTTTTTTATTGATAGGACATGAATTGAAAAAAAAATATGTACTTGACACAAGGAATGTAAACTTGTAATAAAGACTACTTTGGCCTCACCTTAACTACCTTGGAGGATTTTTTTTTTGAAAAATGGAGGATTTCCATTATATATAAGATATATATATAAACAATTTTATAAGTATGATAGGGCGGGCATTGTTGCTATAACAGTTATTATTGTATATTGGACACATTTAATTTAACCTTACTAAAGTTTCAATAATTTACATTTCATTGGATTGATTAGTGAGTTAAATGTTAAGACCAATCCATTGGGCTAATCGGTCTCCTTTTTTCTTGTCACTCATGTGACGGCCCAAAATTCTCCTTGCATTTGGGTACGCCCAGTCTAGACCTGTACAGGTCCCCGAGTCAGTACTCAGCGAGCCTGACGAGTCTAGTCAGCCTCCAATCAATCAATTATACAATTTATAAAAGAGTATTGCAATTTTTACGCAGCGGAAAGTAAATAAACTAAACATAAGGAAAAATAACTCAGTCAAAGGGAAATTAGGAATCAATAATGTGGAAAACGACGAGTATTCATGTACAAACAGATATGACCAATGAATAAGTACATGATACCAACCTCGACATGATCCCAGTTCAATAATCAAAACATATATATAAAATATCATACAACCAAGCAAAAGATATAATAGACCTACACTAAGGTCTTAAAGTCCAGTCGTTAATCCTCACAAGAAGTCACCTACGCAGGGTTCCTTGCCTCTACTGCACTCCGCCCTATCTGCACCCACCATCACAAACTAGACGGTGAGTAACTTGAGAAATCGAATGTAATGCTAAAAGAAGATAACAGTAATTCATGATATATCAAGTAAAGCAGTCTAAATATCATGTGGTAATAGAAAGAAAGGAATTTAAATAGATCAAATGTATGATAAACAGACTAATAGATATCAATCGAGATTCAAGTGTGTTATAAGGATTCAAAAGAGGTCCATAAGTGGTCTAAATCATATCATAACGGCAAAGACCGTGCGAGGTCTTCCTGGGCATCAACACAAGCGAAGGGACAACCATGATGGGAGGGACACAAGCCCACCTACCCAATACTCGGTGTTACACGTTCACTAAGGGTGGTCACACACTCCTGTACAAGAGTGCCCTCGTTTTATCCCTCTAGTGCAGGTCCTAATACTCTTGAGACGAAACATTTATGCCAAGAACACACAACAAGCAATGGAGTGGAATACCAACAATAGATCATAGCGAATCAGAATAAATGATAATGAATCACATGGCATATTCTTACTGGCTTACAAATCATACATAAGCTTATGGCAAATGTACTTACCTAACTACACAATACAGTAACCAACTCCCACGATCCTAATGCGTTCCCACAGATTCCCGACTATCTAGCAAAGGTTTGAACCTCAATAGAAGGGTTTATGGTCAATAAATAGACCCTAGGTAAATCCCCAAAGCTTTCAAAGTTTTCGACAAATTTCTAGAAATTATTATTGTTAATCTGTCTGAGACGTCGTGGGTGATGCCGTCCGTCTGGACGTCACCACGGCGCCTTCGCAGCGCGTTAGAGTGACCCTTTGGTTGAGACACCGTCAAGGACGCCACCAGGCCATTATAGGCCATGGCGTCTGATACGTTTAGAGACTAGGTGACACGTCGTGGGAGACACCGTGTGAAGTTTCTTTTTCACGACGTCTTGGCAGCGTGTTCACCATTTCTCAAAGAAAATGCCTCTGGTGGAGACGTACGTGAGTCACACCGTGTGTGCATTAGTCCACGACGTGTTCACGACGTCCTGGAAAAATCGACACCACTGTTTAAGACACCACGAAAGACGCCGTCATGAACACGGGTCTCACGGTGTCTTCACGACGTGAATGAAAAACCACAAATGTCTGTGTTATAGACGTATGTGGGAGACGTCGCCACGCCATAACATGCACGGCGTCCCCACGGTGTCTGGTAAAACCCAAAAATCTGAAATGTACAAAACACCAGAAAATGAAACCCCCTCTTCGGGTTTACCCCAAATATAATTCCAACCATCAATAACAACATAAATCATCACCAAATCAACCTCGAATCATTATGAAAACATCAGTAATGTTCGAAGATTTGAAACAAAAATAGCAAAACCCGACATCCATCAACAACACCCTTTGTTACTTGCTCCGGTGGTTGCCGAGACATCGATGGGATACCAAGATCGTCTCCAGCAAACCACCCTTGATCATAGTATGGGTACACAACAACAATAAATCCAAACTACAAATAAAAAAGAAGAACAACTCCACCAAACTGAACTAAAAGAAAGATAAGGGCAAGTTGTTTCACCTTAAATTTGACAAGGAAGGGGATCTCCGGCGATGGTTCCGGCAGCCAGCATCACCCCTTGGTGGTGGCTTGTTCCCCAAGCAATAAGAGAAATAGGAGAAGAGGAGAAGAGGAGAGGAGAGAGAAAAGAAAGAGAAATGAGAGAAAAGTTGTAAGGGAAACCTTATATAGGTCCCCCTTTTCATCATCCTACACCCAGTCATCCCTAGGTAGATCCTACATCTACTCTTTCAGCTATCCCATAACCCTCCTAACTCCACTTATTAACTCCTTTAAGTGACTCGGGTGTCACTTAACTATTCAGCTTCTATGTTAATCCCATGTTCCTCGACCCGCATACTAACGCAACTCGGCCGCTGCGTGTCTGTCGTCTCGTCCACGTTCCAACTCATATTAAATGTTATAATTATTATTAAAATTTTCATTTATTGGTGTTTTTCTGTGTTTTATTCCTCCGATTATCTAGGTGAAACCTCACTCACACTAAACAATCGCCCAAATGGCTCAAGATGTATTGAACTACAATATTAATACAAACATCACGGAAACATAAAATTACCTCGGTGTCGACTCCCGAAGTTCGAAATACTTAACGCGTCACGATAGCTGGGTCACGGTTCTGACAAGTGTAACACAAGTTGAGTTAAATTTTGAGGGTTGCTACAATCTCCCCCACTTATTAGAATTTTGTCCCCGAAATTAAACTAATAAGTAAACTAAACTAAAGGCTCACCGCAATCAAATAGGTAGGGAAGTGCTCTCGCATGTGGGACTCCAACTCCCACGTAAGCTCCTTGTCTCCGTGAAATTGCCATTTCACAAGAACTGAAGGAATCTCCTTGTTCCTCAATGTCTTGACCTTCCGGTTAACAATCTAGATTGGTTGCTCCTTATACGTGGCATCGTCTCGCACGTCAATTTGGCTCAAGCCTATCGTCGGTCGTTGCCCTCCGTTTGACTTGTCTAGTCGAAGCATCGAAATATGGAATATTAGATGAACACCGACGAGCTCTGGCGGTAACTCTAACTGGTACGCAACCTTACCGATCCTCTTCACAATCTTGAAGGGATCGATAAACCTCGAAGTGAGCTTTTTGTTGATTTTGAACCGTTTATGACCTTTCAGGTAAACATAATCTCCCAAATCATACTGAAGCTCATCGTGATACTTGTCGCCGTACTTCTTTTGCCGCTCTTGGGCACCCTTAAGTCTAAGACGAATCTGTCATACCTTCTTAGTATGATCAATAACAGTCTTAGGACCAACTGTCACAACATCCTCTGGCTCAACCCAGCAAGAAGGTGATCTACAAGGCCTACCATAGAGTGCCTCGAACAGTGCCATACCGATACTCACCTGATAACTGTTGTTGTAAGCAAACTCGCACAAATGAAAGTACTCCTCCCATGACCTGCCGTACTCCAATACACATATCCTGAGCATGTCTTCCAACACCTAGATCAACCTCTCGGACTATCCATTTGTCTATGGATGGAACGTCGTACTTAACTCCAGTCTGGTGGCAAACTGAGCCTGCATGCTCTGCCACAACAACGAAGTGAACTGCACCCTTCGATCTGACACAATCGGCATCGGAACCCCATGCAATCTGACAATCTCGCGCTCGTAGAGAATACTTAATCGGTCAACTCTGTGTGTAGTGGATACTGGTATGAAATGTGCAGATTTGGTCAATCTATCAACAATTATCCAGATGTTATCGTGACCACGAGGAAATCGGGGAAAGCCACTAACAAACTCCACAGCAATGTGCTCCCACTTCCACTGAGGAATGGGTAGGGGCTGCAGCAATCCTCCAGGCCGTTGATGCTCAGCCTTCACGCCTTGGCATATCTCACACGCTCTAATGAACTCTAACACATCGGACTTCATCCCCGACCACTAAAAGAGCGTCGTATATCAGCGTACATCTTGGTCCAACCCGGATGTACAGAAAAACAAGAACGGTTAACCTCCTGAAGTATCTCGATACGTAAGTCTGTCGTCAATGGAATCCACAATCGCCCACGATACCTCAAGCAAGAGTCTATCGGCCGACTTCAATCTGGATACTCTGAACTGTTCGCCATCTCATTGTACCGCTAGTATGATGCATCGCCCTTTTGTCCCTTGCGCATAATATCAAGTGAGACGGTCTGTAACCTCATCTGACCACACATCTGTATCTTGGCAGTCGTCAGCACGTCTGCTGAACTCATCATCTTAGCTGCCTCAAGTAACGCGTACTCATGAGTCATACGACATACAACTACCTTAGCATCAGATCCTCTGCGACTCAAAGCATCAGCGACAGAATTGGCTTTCCCCGGATGATACTCTGGCGAGAAGTCATACACTTTTAGGAATTCCAGCCAACGTCTTTGTCTCAGGTTCAATTCTCTCTGATTGAATAGGTACTTTAAGCTCTTGTGGTCTGTGAACAACTAGAACCGTATACCATACAGATGGTGATGCCACATCTTCAATGCGAACACGATTGCAGCCAACTCTAAGTCATGTGTCGGGTAGTTTCTTTCATGAACCTTTAGCTATCGAGATGCATAAGCATAACTCTGTCCTCCTGCATCAGCACGCGACCCAAACCAATCTTTGAAGAATCGGTATACACGACTAGATCCTTCCCGGTCTCGAGTAATGCTAACACTGGTGTGATCGTCAATCTTTCCTTCAACGTAGTAAATGCCTGCTTGCAATCATCACTCCACATGAACTCTGCATTCTTCTAGGTCAATTTCGTCATCGGTGCAGCAATCTTAGAGAAATCATGCACAAACCTGCAGTAGTACCCCACCAATCCCAGAAAATTGTGGATCTGAGTCACTGTAGTTAGAGTAGGCCACTCAACAATGGATCGAATCTTCTTTGGATCAACAGCAACACTGCTAGCTCCAACCACATGGCCTATAAATTTGACTACTGGCAGCTAAAACTCATATTTGCTGAACTTAGCAAATAGTCGATAGTCCCTCAGAGTCTGCAACACTACGCGTAGATGCCGCTTGTACTCCTCTTAAGTCCTGGAATAGATGTGAATGTCATCGATGAATACAATCACGAACCTTAAGGTACTCTCTCATCACTCGGTGCATCAGGTCCATGAACATCCTCGGTGCATTAGTCAAACCGAACGGCATGACTATGAACTGGTAGTGACCATATCTCGTATTGAACGATGCCTTCTCTTGTTCCTCATCCTGATCTTGAGCTGATGATAGCCTGATCGCAAATCAATCTTCGAGAACCACTGCGCTCCTCTCAACTGATCAAACAGATCGTCAATGTGCGATAACGGGTACTTGTTATTGAAGGTAACCCGGTTCAACTGTCTATAATCGATACACAACTTAAAACTGCCATCCTTCTTCTTCACGAACAATACTAGCTCTCCCCAAGGTGACATACTAAGATAGATGAATCCTAGCTCCAATAGCTCATCTAATTAAGTCCGCAACTCCTCCAGCTCTCGAGGCGCCATCCTGTAAAGTAATATTAAAATCAGTCTAGTCTTTGAGACTAAGTCAACAATGAAGTCGATCACTCTCTGCGGTGGTAATCCTGGCAAATCCTTCGAAAATACATCAGTGAACTTGCACACTATTGGTACATCAGATATGTTAATCTCATGTCTTTCACCAGTGCTTATGACACTCAAAACAGTCTCGATCTCGCCACTCGTAGCCTCTCTGCCTCTGGTAATCAGAAGTAACACTATTGTACCCTGAATGCTAATCTCTGTACTATCTGCTAACGGAATCGTGATCGACTTCTCATAGCAACCAATCTGAGCATGATATGCTCTCAACCAGTTCATGCCTAATAGTGCATCGAACTCCAAAAACTCTAGCACTCTCATATCCACATGTAGCTCGTAGCCCCCTATCTGTACCGAAAAATCAACGCATAGGAGATTCAAGTATATCTTGTCCCCAGCAACCGTGCTAAGGATCAAAGGTCTACTAAGCCTAATGGGTTTCAATCCTAACTTGTCTACCATACGACCAACAATAAATGACATGGTAGATCCAGAATCAAACAGGGTGTGCATGAAAGTACCATAGATAGACGCCCCCTAGTCTGGCTTAACAATAGCTTGAACACGCTCCCTCGGGTGTTGGTGATGCTGTGGCGTTGCACTCGCTGGCTGAGGACACTCCCTATAAATGTGGCCAACCTGTCCGCATCGGTAACACGTGCGAGTATCCTGTGATATCTAAGTTTGGCCCTAGCCACGTCCCTGTGCAGAACCTTGAGTCTGGGTCTGACCAGGCGAAGGTCACCACGGCGCCTTTACGGTGCGTTAGAGTGACCCTCTGGTCGAAACGCTGCCTAGCCATTATAGGCCCAGCATTTGATACGTTCAGACACTAGGTGACACGTCGTGGGAGACGTCATTTAAAGTTTCTTCTTCATGGCGTCTTAGAGGCGTGATCACCATTTCTCAAAAAAAATGCCTCAAGTGGAGACGTACGTGAGTTACGCCGTGTGTGCATTGGCCCATGACGTCCTGGAAAAATCGACACCACTGTTTGAGACTCCGCGAGAGACGCCGTCATGAACATGACGTCTTCACAGTGTGAATGAAAAACCACAAATGTCTTTGTTATAGACGTATGTGGGAGACGCCGCCACGCCAAAACACGCACGACGTCCCCATGGCGTTTGGTAAAACCCAGAAATCTGAAATGTACAGAACACCCAAAAACGAAACTCCTTTTTAGGGTTTAACCCATATATGATTCCAACCATCAAGAACAGTATAAATCATCACCAAATCAACCTCGAATCATTATGAAAATATCGGTAATGTCCAGAAATTTGAGATATCCCCAATCAAACTTAAAACCCAATAACAATAGCAAAACCCAACATCCATCAAGAACACCCTTTGTTACTTGCTCCGAGGGTTACCGGGACACTAGTAGGATACCAAGATCGTCTCCAGCAAACCACCCTTGATCATAGCATGGGTACACGACAAAAATAAAACCAACTACAAATAAAAAGGAAGAACAACTCCACCAAACTAAACTAAAAGAAAAATAAGGGCAAGTTGTCTCCCCTTAAATTTGAAGAAAAGGGGGATCTCCAGCAATGGTTCCAGCGTCCAGCACTACCCCTTGGTGGTGGCTTGTTCCTCAAGCAAGAAGAGAAATGAGAGAGCGGGAAAGGAGGAAAGGAGAGAGAAATGAGAGAAAAGTAGTAAGGGAAACCTTATATATGCCCAATTTTCATCATCATACACCTACTCATCCCTAGGTAGATCCTACATCTACCCTTTAAGCTATCCCACAACCCTCCTAACTCCACTTGTTAACTCCTTTAAGTGACTCGGGTGTCACTTAACTATTCAGCTTCCATGTTGATCCCACGCTCCTCGACCCGCATCGTAACGCAACTCGGTCGTTGCGTGTCCGTCATCTCGTCCACGTTCCGACTCATATTAAATATTATAACTATTGTTCAAATTTCCATTTATTGGTGTTAATCTGTGTTTTATTTCCCCCGATTATCTAGGCGAAACCTCACTCAGACTAAACATTTGCCCAAATGGCTCGAGACTCGTATTGAACTACAATACTAATACAAACATCATGGAAACATAAAATTACCTCGGTGTCGACTCCCGAAGTTCGAAATACTCGATGCGTCATGATAGCTGGATCACGGTCCTAACAAGTGTAACATAAGTCGGGTTAAATTTTGAGGGTCGTTACAGCTCAAGTCTCTCATTCTCACAATCTCCCCTCTCCATCTCCACAAAGCTCGAGCTTTTCTTCATGCTATTCCCTATTATCACTCTTTTCTTTCTTTGTGGTTTACTGCTCGCTTTGGTGATCGATTATGAGAATCTTTGCTGCTCAACTTTGTGACACTTCGCCATAGGTCAAAGCTCAGAAGATTTGCCATCTGCTTCAAAGGCATAGAATTTGATTTGATCAATCACGATGTATGCTCTCAATGTAACTTACTTCTTTGTTTTTTTGTTGCAGTTTTAGCTTTTTGTAAGATTATATTGATTAGATGTTGTTAGTGTTTATTTGGGTGACATTAGGGTTTTAGTTTTTGAGTTATGATTTTAGGGATTTTGAATTACTTTAAAGGCATTGCTATATACACCCCATAATTTGATAAGGGCAAGCCACATTTGTTTTGCACTCCAATTCTATACATGCTAACAAATGAAATGACTTAGTTAACCCTCACAACTCCCACAATCACCCACATGTCCCTTTCTCTCTCACGTTGCGCATCCACACAAACTGCCAACCTTCGACTCCATAATCAACCACGGCCTTGGGGTGTGACGCAAAGATCAAAACAAGTATGACGGCTTGTGTGCTCATCTTGTATGTTTTGTGGTGGTTGTTTTGATTTTTTTAAGGTGGAGTGTCCTTGTAAACGCAAGTGCAGTTTAGGAACAAAATATTTTGAACGGGGTGCCCAAATCCTTACGTAGGGTACCCTCGTCCTGTGGCTTACCCTTATAAAATTGTAGGGTGCACATAGTCACACCCTTACTTTAAATTTAAGTGCATGTTTCTTGAAAATCTATTCTCTACCTCTCTCAATTGGTGAAACAATACATCTGCTAAACTTTGGTTTGATTTTAGCAACTTCAATCAGGTCCAGAAATGCTTTAATGGTGCTATTTTATTTTTGCTGCTTTTACATACATTTTTCCCGTGTACTTGGACTCGAACGATTCATAGAGGTTGAAGTTGTCCTCCAGCTAAACTTTTTAGTCTATTAGAATATCTTTATAGGTAGCATAGATACCTAAAAAGCTCAAGTACGCTCTCACAATGAGTCCATATTTGAGTTAGATAATTGAGTAGTGTTTTATTAATGGGAAAATTCATGTGTTTGAGTTAGATAATTAAGTTAGTGTTTTATTAATAGGAGAATACGTGTGTTTGAGTTGGATAATTGAGTTAGTGATTTAATATGAAAATACATGTGTTTGAGTTAGTGTTTTATAATTTACCCAGAAACCCCACGCTCTCTCGCGTGCACAAATCACTCTCCCTCTAGCATTGTTTCCTTTTGTTTATATTTTGGCACATTATCTCTCTATTTTTCTTTTTCTTAGCGCGCAAGTCTTCTCGATCACCAAATGGAATGCAAACTTCCTCTTTCATTATGCGTAATCACCGGCTGACCTCTTTCAACTAGACCCTGCCGATCTTCGTCAATTTTACATTTTCAACTCCGAACTTACGACCCTGCTGATCTTTGTCATTTTGTTTTGCCTTTTATCTGATATATTGATTTCTCTCTCTTACAGATTGGTGTGGCCAGCCTTGGGATTCTCTTTCTTTCAAGTTCTTAGATTTTGGTTATTTTCGAAGTTTGAAGCCTCGGATCATCTGTTTATTGGACTTGGTTGTAAATTGAGAACCAAATGGACATTGTATCCTTTGCATAAGGGTGCTCTGAATTGGGATTATTCTTTGCTTTCTTGACGTGTACTTGTTATTTTCTTGTTGATTTTGTTTCATACAACAACATAGCCTCAGTCCCAAATTAATTGAGGTCGGCTATATAGATCAAACTCTTCAATTGTGCTCGATTTAATGCAATTGGTGGTGAGCTTTCCAATCCATTCAAATCCCTCCTAATTAATGCATCCCAAGTTAACTTTGGTCTACCCTTACCTCGTTGAATTTTCTCAGTTCTTATTGAGTCAAGTTTTCTAATCAGGGCATGTAACGGCCCAATTAATATTTGCCGTTATTTTATGACGTCATTATAGACGTGGACGCCAACGTGGACGTTCGTGGGTTCCACAGCGAGGCTGGAGTGCGTCCGGATTAGGTAAATAGTATTTTGTGTATTGTTTTGGTTAATTTTGCGATGTTTATGTTAAAATAGGTTAACGACATCGCGATGTGTGTAATTATATTTTAAATTGACGTGTGAGATTGTGTGATGAATATTCGCATCGATATGCGTGTCGACGCGGGTACCGGGTAGATTAAAGACGAAATTTTAAGTTGAGAAAAATATTACACACATTAAATGGATTAAATGTGATAAAATACGTAAATTGGTGGGCGCCTAGTAAAACGCGTGGTCGTGGTTGACACGCGTGGGTGGTACGTTAGTGTGCACGCCCGAGTACGCTCGTTGGCGCGCACGACGAAATTTTAGGCGCGAAAGTATAGGTAAGTATATATATATTTATATATATTTATGTATATAAGGAATTTTATATATATATATATAAATATATATTAAAAATCAGGAAATTAAGGAAATAATTGTGAAATGGCCAAAAAGGGCATGAACTTTGTAAAGAATAGTGGATATGGATAGGGGCAAAATGGTCATTTCACCCCAAAATTTTGATAAACACAACACCGTCACCACAGTTTCTCATTTTTCCCACATTTCGATTGATCGAAATAGGAGATCGAGAGGAGGAAGAAGAGAGAACAAGAGGAAGAGACCAAAGAGGTGAGTTGTTGATGTTGTGGTGTTGTTTTTGTTGTTGTTGTTGTTGTTGTTGTATGTTGTTGGCATTGTTGGATGGTGGTGGTGGTGGTGGTGGTGGCGGTTTGGTGGTTCGGTGGTGGAGGTGGGGTGGAGCTCGAGAGCTCGGACGAACTGCGAGAGCAGTTCGTCCAAGGAGGGAGCCGCCACATGTCATTCTCCCCCTCTCCCTCTCCCTCTCCCCGATTCAAAAAAAAATCCAAATCGAACCGAGCTTCGGTTCGATTTGAAAGAAGACCCAACCGGGTCGGGCCGACCCGACCACTGTCTGGGCGGGTCAAGCCGACCCGGTTGGCCGGTTCGGTTGGGCCGGACCAGACCAAGGTGAACCGGGTCTGGTTCAGCCCAACTCTAAAAAAATAAAATAATAAAATAATAAAAATAATAAAAAAAATATAAAAAAAAAACTGAAAAATTAATAGAAAATTCAGATAAAATAGGAAAAATTAGAAAAAAATATATTTTGATCAAATAAATGAATTTTGGGATTTTCTCGGAATGTTGGCGAGATATAATCGGGGGTTTTAGCCTCGAAAAACGAAAAATTGACATAATATATTAAATTGAAGCTACTTTAGTGATAAATGGTAATAGGTATAATTTGGGTGATAATTTGAATTGTCGGCATTTATTGGAGCTGGACTAAGGTTTGGTTTTTGGGACGAGGAGTGCGATTTGAGGTATGTAGTATCCCAATTGAACTTCACTTTAGTATTTACTGTTTGATTTATTTGAATTCAGTTCTATTTATTCTTTACTCCATTTCATTATTGCTTTACGGTGACTGAGTACTCTCACCTGGTGACTTTACGGTAGTGGAGTTACTCCTACCTGGTGTCTTTACGGTGTTGAGATCACTCCCCACATGGTGCTTATTCGTTACGGCCATAGAGTCCACTAAGTCATAGCACTTGTCTAGGCATACGCCGGTGAATAGGCTACCCGGGTATGGTAGGCTTGTGTGGGTGCGTCGTGGGTCTACGCCGACCACCTAGAGGGTCTAGGGTCACCCGGTAGAGGTGTTTTCACGGGCTGTGCCTGGGGGAAAACCCGAAGTATGACTTGGTCTGATTTTACTGTGCACGTACTTTGTTTCATTACTATATTTATACATGCGATGATCCTTTTTACAGTTGTTTGTATTCTTTTGTTCCGCATGTTTAATTATAGTATTTTTAATTCCAGTACTTTTACTTTCGTAATTACTTGGTGAATTTCCTTGGGATTACTCACTCTGGACTCGTCATCTGTCTTTTTGTGATGGCTGAGTGCAGATCCTAGTATGAGCCAGGGAAAGGGCAAGCTTGAGGACTACATCGATTAACAGCTCTAGCCCTACTCATACGTATGTTTATATTTACTCGTTTTATGCTTGGTTTTGGGACTTGAGAGATAGGTTGTATATTTTGATATTTTGAGGATCTTAGATGATATGTATATGATGTATAGTTGATATGGTTTCCACTTAGGCTTTTGCTCATAATATACATGTTGAATCTTTATGTTGTTAGTAAATTTTTCGTTGCGTAAATTGTGGTTAAATGATATTAAAGGAATAAAAGTTAACTCATAACATCAAAGTTAACCGGAAATTGATTAATAATAGATAATTGGGCGTGGGACACAGTTGGCGGAGACGTGGACAGTAGTGGGCCCGCGTGGCCTCCCGTGGCGGACCAATGTGAAAATTGGGGCAGCTACAGGGCATCTATAGATCGGCTTTACAGGTGGCCAAACCACCGCAACCGCCCTTCCTTAATATTTAAGTAAATTGGTGCTACTCCTACTTGTTTTAATTTGGTAGACATATTTTTTTCACAAATCACACTAGTTGCATTCCTCAATTTTTTTCATCCAACTTGGATTCTATATGTGACATCATTCTCAATATTGTCATCATTTTGTATTATTGATCCTAGATATCTAAAGTGTTTCACATTAGGAACTTCTACTTCCCCTAATTTTACTACTCCACCATCTCGATGTCTCATATTTCTTAACTTATAGTGCATGTACTCGACCTTCATCCTACTCAATTTAAAGGCTTTAGATTCTAATGTATTTCTCCAAAGTTCTAATTTCCTATTCACTTCATCTCTTGTTTCGTCCACTAAGACAATATGATTTGTAAATAACACACATCGTGGTATATTCTCTTGAATGTGCCTAGTTATTTCATCCAAAACTAGTGTACAAAGTTATGGGCTTAAAGTCGATCCTTGATGTAGTCTTATTGTAATGAGAAATTCTTTTGTAGTTCATCTAAATGTATGTATATTAGTTATTACTCCCTCATAGATATCCTTAATCATGTCTATGTATCTAGCATGCACCCCTTTTCTTTCTAGAACCCACCAAAGGACATCTCTATACACCCTATCATAAGCTTTTTCTAAATCTACAAATACCATATGAAGGTCCTTTTTCTTTTCTCTATATTTTTCCATCAATCTTCTTACAAAGAAAATTGCCTCTGTAGTCGACCTTCTAGGCATGAAACCAAATTGATTCTTTGATATTGTTGTTTCTCTTCTTAACCTATCGTCAATTATCCTCTCTCAATGTTTCATAATATTATTCATAAGTTTAATTCCTCGGTAGTTTAAACAACTTTGAATGTCTCATTTGTTTTTGAAGATTGGTACAAGCGTGCTTCTTCTCCAATCCATTCTCATGCGCTTTGACTTTAAAATTTTGTTGAAAAGTTTTTTATCCAAGTCAATCCAATTTCTCCTAAGCAATTCCAAACCTCTATGGGTATTTCATCGAGCCACATGCTTTCCCTATTTTCATATTTTTCAATGCCTCTTTGACTTCCAAAATTTTAATATTGCATCTATAGTTTACATTTCTTTCTTGGTGTAGGTTTTCATCTACTATGATATCAACTTGGCCATCATTAAATAAATTGTCGAAGTAGCTTCTCAATCTCTCATTAATATCATCTTTGCGTGTTAAAGCATTTTGATTTTCGTCCTTAATACATCTTACATGGCTTAGGTCTTGTTTTTTTTTCTCTTAATTTGGCTAGCCTATAAATATATTTTTCGTCATCTCTATTACCTAACTTTGTAGAAAGATCTTTTATGAAATTTGTTTTAACTTGACTAACTATTTTTTTAGCTTGTTTTCTAGCTTCTCTATATTGATTGTACACATCTTTATCTTGACACCTAGATATCTTCCTATACATCTCTCTTTTAGTTTTAATTACTTTTTGGACATCCTCGTTCCATTACCATGTTTTCTTCTTTGGTGGCCCCAAGCCTTTAGATATATCTAACACGTTTGACGCTACTCTCCTTATGCAACTACACATTTCTAACCACATTGTATTAGCATCTAAATCAAGATTCCAAATGTTTTCTTTTAGTAGTTTTTCTCTAAACTCTACCTGTTTACTATTTTTTAGGTTTCACCACTTTATTCTAGGGTACTTGTCTCTTTTATTCCTATTAAGTCATCGTTTTAGCTTAATATCAAGTACTACTAACTTATGTTGGGTAGTAAGCACTTCATCGGGCATTACTTTGCAGTCTCTACATATTTTCTATCTATTTTTCTTGTTAGAATAAAATCTATTTGACTCTTGTTATAACCACTACTAAAAGTGATTATGTTCGACTCTCTTTTCCTAAAACTAGTATTTATTAAAACAAATTCATACACTGAAATAAATTCTAAGATGGATTATCCTTCTTCATTTCTCGTACCATAACCAAAACCTCCATGAACTCTCTCGAACCCATCATTACTTGCCCCCACATGCCCATTTAAATCTCCTCTAATAAAAATCTTTTCATCTAATGATATATCTTGCATAAATCCATCTATATCATCCCAAAATTTGCGTTTGATGCTCTCGTTCAATCCTACTTGTGGTGCATAGGCACTAATTATATTAATTTTTTGTCTCAAATAATTAATTTAACTAAGATCAATCTATCTCTCATTCTCTTAACCTCTACGAACTTATCCTTCTAATCATTATCCACAAGAATTTCTACTCCATTGCATTTTCTATCTATACCAGTATAACACAACTTAAACCCTGTGTTTTCTATTTCTTTACTCTTTTCTTGTACCAATTTTGTCTCTTGAATGCAAGCAATATTGACTCTCCTTCTAATCACAGTATCAACTAATTCCATTGACTTACCTATAAGTGTTCCTATGTTCCATGTCCCTAAACAAATTTTTTCTTCCTTTTGTGTTTGTTTTTCTTTTCTATTTCTATTTTGTCTAAATGATCTAGTTTCATTATCCATGATTTTGTTTTTGTTTTCGTGTTCGTTTTGAACTAGATTATTTACACACACCCGTCCTCTGTGTGGGAACCCTTGCTCATTTTTCTTCACAACTGGGTGACGATGTTTCATGTAAACTCTAAATTCCCCCAAGTCCTATTATAACCTATTGGTTGTGAATGTTGATTTTGTATTTACTTTTGTTGATATATCTGCAATTATATAACGATTAAAACTTTTCAAAATAGTAATTTTTTTCACTGAGAAAGATTCAATTATTAACAAATTATAGTCTTTTTTTTTGTAAAACAACAAATTATAGGCTTTAAATCCTAAGTAACAAAAGTAGCTTTATATGTGTTTCCCTATGAGTTAGGGGGTTTTCTTATGTGCATAGTGTAACGACCCTAGAATCTAACTCATGCCACGTGTCAATTTAGGTCGTACGTGGGCCCATTTATCATGATACAGTTGTCCAATTCTCGGTCGTCAACACTAAGGTATGTTATTTTTGTTCGGTGTTTGTATTATATTTTATTACCCAAATGTAAATTCCAATGTTCCAAACGTGCGAGGACGTTTGAGTGTGAGCGTTGGTGTTGGGATATGGGTTCATCTTGATGGGAACGTAACGGGTTTCGGGCAAACAGTTGCCGGGTAACTAGCAGTCTAGGGATTTAATAAATTAAAAACACTAACTAAATACAAAATAAATAATAATTAAAAGATGTATATCGTGTTTGATACATTGATACGTCCGAGATTACGCGACGAGCAAGTATTGATGTAGGTTACCTATAGAAGTCACAAAGGTTGTGTCAAGGTGGTTGGATGGAAGGAACAAAGGCCAAGGGATGCTCCTCGAGATGTATGTGTGGTTGTTGATAATGGAGGTGTATATAAAGCCACCCCGTCAACTTTCTCTCTAATCTCTTATTTCGACGCGATTTGACGCCAAGGGATCGATCAATCTCGAATTCTAAGGTAAGATCCCAGTTCTCCATGTGTTTGCCTACGTTTTGGTATCAATTTTGTGAGTTTTTCGTCACGAAGATTATGGGCAAGATTTTTGGGAAATATTGGAAACGAATTTATATTGTGGGTTATTAACCAAATGGATGAATTATTGATGGTTTGTAGTTGGTTTGTTGATTGGGGAGGTTGTGAAATTTTTAAAGATTTTTTATTGATTTTTCGAAATCGATGGTTTATCGAGGTTTTAACCCGAACTGAAGGTGGTTTGGGATAGTCACAGACGTCCCTAAGAATATGGAATCGGTTCGAAGTGCGGCAACGCGAGCCGGGGTTTCGAAAAACCCTTGAAAGGACATGCAAGGCCCACGCCACCCACGGCGGCGTGACACTGTTCACAGGGGCATTTTTATGAAATTTCAAAAAAATTCGGGGATCTTTCGAGGATTCAAATGAGTTTAAATACGACCCAATACCCTGAAAATCAACACAATTACACTAATAAAATAATTATGGAAAATTGGATAAATTAAAAGTAATTAATAGGAGTTGTGATTTAATTGAATGATCAGGGTTTTAGTTGTTGACGGGTCATATGGGATTCGTAGGAGGCGAGTCAGAGGTCGCGTGAGTGGGAATTAGTTTGGATACAGGTAAGTAAACCAATGAGGAATTTTACAGTTATTGCTCTATTCCATTTTTGGAAATTCCATTCCTTTAAGTTGTCCAAGGGCAAGTGATTCAACGTGATCTTTGCTAGTTTTTCTAGGCCTTCTGAAGTAACATGTCTGAGGTCAACGACTGGGGTTGCACAATACTATTTCTGGTTATATACGGGGTGAGTGCTCTTACCTGGACTACCAGGGAATCTCATCCGCATGGACGTTAGGACGACGTGAGTTTACCGCGTCCTAAACTCCGAGTCTTGTAGGTGTTTACCTCGACTCAACGACCGTTTAGTCAGGACTACTTATGCCTCTCTATTGTTTCCGGGATACTCATTTTCGATTGCTCAATTAATTTATTTACAGTCTTATTTATTCATGCATTCCCTGTCCTTTCTTTCTATCGGCATGAATATGGACTGGTTATTTATTTATTTCGAAATGTTGTATTTATGTCTTGCTTAGCGTTACTTACCTGGGCTCGTCATTCTTGTGTTTGATGGAGTGCAGATCCACAGTCCAGCAAGGAAAAGGCTCCACAGCTTGGAGATTTGATTTGAGGATACCGGAGTAGGTCTTTCCGCTTGTCTGTTATAGGTGATATTTTTTGTATTATTGTATATATTGTTTTTGAAACATTGGGACTTGGGGTTTTTGAGAGATCTTTGGCATGTATATCTATATGTACTTTTCTCTGATCGTTCATTGAAGATGATATAAATATGGGGGGTTTCCACACTTTATGATGTCTTATTTTGAATGGTTATGATTATTTCAATTAGTTGAGGATTGATTGTTTCTGCTTTAATAATGTTAACACACTAATCAACGTTTCAACTTGTAAATGATTTAAAATGGTAAATGGTGAAGGAAGGCTTATTAGGCTTGCGTGACTCGACGAGATTGGCTCGTAGGTTCACGTAAGTTTAGGCCTGACAGGACCTAATTTAGGATTATGAAACTGGGGCCGTCACACAAAGTCTTATAGAATTTAGTTGCTAAGTATAAAAAAACTATTTATTTAAATTAGAAAGTAAAACCGGAGCATAAAGTTTCATTAGGGTACCTTTTTAATCGAAGTTTTGTATCCGTTTGTAAATACATTAATTCCAAGCGTCTTGTCAACAAGAAGACACTGGTTCATTTTTCCTAGAGTTCTTTTAGTTTGATTTTTTTTGTTGAATACGTGAGTCAGTCAGTGCATATGTAATCAGAATATAGGATCAATGAGCTTGACCCTGTTTTTAGGAACAATATAAAAGATATCTATTACAAAATAATTACATTACTATTTTAATTCATTGGTAATTTGGATATGAGGATTTCTTGTTGTATTTAAGTACTTATTGTAATTTGGGACATATGAAAAAGCTGCTCAGAGGCGACTGAAGCTCGCATGTTGATATGTTAATGTTTTTGCTTTTTATTATTGTTTAGTGCCAAATGTTTATCTCCTTTTGGCTTAACTGTGGAAAGTAAATTTGGCCGCGAAGATGGTTGTTGAGAGTGTTTGCAATCTTATTTGTTACTTATTATTCCTTTAATCTCGGGTATTTATGAAATTCTTTAGGTGCTTTCTTGAAAGGTCTTAGGCTTAATTCTTGGTTGGTACATTGTAATCCAAAGTCTCTGTTTTGAGTCATGATTTTGTTTGATTATAATTTGTTGGGAATATATATATATATATATTATCAATTTATTGGATTGAAATAATAGAAACAATATGTAAATGCTGAATTAGTCTAACAATTGTTCCAATATTATCAATTTATTATCAATAATAGAAACAATATTATCAATTTATTGGCACTGCATAGTTCCAATATTAGCATGTTGTCCAACAATTTATTACTTTGCCATCTTCAAGAGTTTATAACTATGGTCCTTTGTATATTTAAAATTTCAATTGTTTATCTGCATCTCTCACTGTGATTAGTAGTTAATGTTGGGTGAAATATGAGATCATGGGTTCTTTCTCTTGTGCTAAAGAAGTTACCTTCCTCTCAATTTTGATATTTTAATGTTTAGTCTCCATTAGTGACTAATATGCAAGTATGATGGAGCTTCACACATTACTTATATAGAGAACAATATAAGGAAATCATTAGACTATTGGGTCCTCGATCGATGTAAGACTTATGGTCACTAGAATACCAATTTTTATGGAACCTGACTAATCGCTAGGATCAAAGTGGAGATATACTTATTTAGCTTTGAATGTAATAATGACTTGTACTAAGAAATTTTATAATAATTGTAGTTCTTTGCTGCAGTTTTATATCTTTTATCAACAATTTGTCAAAAAAAAATAATAATAAAAAACATATCTTTTATACACGATCTAATCTTTTTTTCAAATTAACCATCAAGAATGAAGATTAGTTGTGTTTTTATAGCTATTACAAGGGAACTGCAATTGATCATATTAGTAGCATGTACTTATGAAGATACTCACATATTTTTTAAATTATATTAGTATGTTATCGACATTTAGTTAAGTCGTTATCTGAATTTTTTATGTAGCAGTAAAAAAATGATTTCATACCTCTCTAATTATTAAAATTGACTCTTGGCATTCCTAAAAAGAACTTGGCCTAATGAACTATCCAAAAAAAAAAAATCGTATTGTTTCACTAGCACTTGCTTGGTTTTGCATCTTTGGAGTTTTTCTGTCATCAGGATATTTGCATACACAGCGTGCTAATTTAGTTGTTCTGATTATAATAGGCCCCCTTTGGTTTAACTTTTGCTTTTTGCTTATTGATTATTGCTTATTTGTAAAAGAAGTTACGTCTCATAATGTTTTTGCTATAAGCAGATTTGGTGTGTTTAGTTTCTCATTTTAAAAAATATTTTTACCTATAAAATCTTATCAAATCACATTCGTAATATTGATAAGCATGGGGAATTATGCTTATCCGAAAAATAACTTTTCTGCGATTTAAGACTCAATCGCATATTATCCAAACACTCTTTTTCAATTGCGTTGCGATTTCATATCATCAATAAGCAAGCTCATAAGTTGAACCAAACGGGGCCATTGTCTTAGTCGAAGAAATGACGTTCTTGATTTTTGAATTTGTTTCAATAGACCTTACAACCTGTTGTTGGAATTTTTAATATTACCATGCGTAGTCTTTTATTATAAGGAAAAAAAATAATTAACTTACCTATTTTGATGCATAGTTAAGATGTCGTCTTATCGTTGATTCGTATCCATGTAAAATATTTTCTTCTTTCATTACGAATAGTTAAAATATAGATGGTTATACGTGATGAATATTTCTCTTATCTAAAAGCTCCATACCTTGAAAGTATCAAATACAAAATGGTGATTATTCTACTGATTTATCTCACTTACCTCTAAGTGGTCCTCATGCAGTAATTTGGAAATTCTACATCAACAATCCCAACCTCAATTTTTACCTCTAAGTGATCCTCATGCAGTAATTTGAAAATTCTACATCAACAATCCCAACCTCGATTTTACTCTTTCTTCGTATGTATAGTTTACAATTTCTGAAATGAAAAAATATAGAATTTATTTCTTCCATTCACATTTTCCTACTCAAGTCATGTCTTTGAAGATAATATTTTAGAGGATTGACAATGTGGGGTTTGTCATTTTCTTCAAAGCAAAATAAGAATTCTTTAAGAGGAATGAATTTAGGGATTTCATTGTAGAGATTATGCATCTCGTGGCCCTTTGAGGAGAAGGGAAAATGAAGATGTTTTTCATGTTAGAATTGGAAGACTTAACTTGAATTGAAACATAGGTACATAATCGATTAAGTAAAAATGACTTAATTTTGATCTTTCATTGAAAGGGATTCAATGTTTTACCTATCTTAAAATTTACTAAAGCTTTTAAGAAAATTTGATTTTGAAAATCTTTAAGAACCTGCCTAACGAATTTTTCTATAGTTTGTTTGTTATGTGGCCTATTGATTTATTTTTAATTTTTTGTTATTTCTCGTGCATGATATAATTTCACAATAGGCATGGATAAGCCTTATTATTGCCAAATGTGAATGTTGAAAAGGAAAAGAGTAAAGTAGATAGCTGCTTGAAAAGGGGAAAGAAACTATATCATTAAACGTGCGAAGCTTGTACACCGTCGGCGTTGTTCTCCCCAACTTGTCATAATTAAACATGATTTTTTTAAAAGCAATTAAACATGATTTTAAAAGCTAATGGAAAAATAATTTATTAGTAGCATAATTTGATGTCTTATCTTTTTGTTGGTTATCAACTATTTGTTTACTTCACCATTTCTTTATATGCAACTAATTAAAATTTTGTTTTTGATAATGCAAAGTATCATCTATTCATGAATGGATATATAAGTGGCATAATTTCCTCAATCATTCAGTTTATAGCACGTATCAATGTCGATGAATTGGAATGTATCCTTATCTAATTTTATGTGTTCATCTATTTTTTCACATGTCTTTATTTGCTTCGTTGCCATAAGTGATGATGGTTGGTTCTCACTCCAAAAAAAAATAACAATAATTGGTTCTTTCGTTAATTTTTTTTAAGTAATTATTCTCTTATTGTTGTTGTATATTGGTTCGAATATAATGTTTTAAGTTTAAAAAAATAATGCATTAAAATGCAAAATTCATAAAAACACTTCGGGTGAGTATATATTTACTTTCGAAAATATATTTTTTATTTAAATTTATTAATTAAGAATTTTCTTTTTGAGTGTAAAGCAGGAGAAAAGAAAATTTCCTCATTGTGCGAAGTACGTATTGACACTAGTATGTATTACACACACGTATGTATTTTTACAATTGAAGATTTTCTTGCCTTTCACTAACTAGACATTTAATGCACACCCATTGTTTTTAGTAATTAGTATTAACTATATATATACACCTATGTATTTTTACGATTATGAAATTATACATACACACCAACGAGCACACTTGGTTATGTACACTATATCCCTATGACCCACGCACGATACCCATGACCCACACGTGCACTAGACGCATCAATAATTTATCAATTATTTATTCATTTTCCAACTATAGATTTTTATATTAATTCTCATTAATACCCTATAGTTCAATTAATTAGTTCCCCTACCAACCAAACAAACACCGTAACAACAAGTGCACTCACATGCTAATCAAGACAAACTGAGCTTAACCACGAGTCTAACTTGAGTTGTTTAGTAATCAGATTAATATTAATCACCTACTTAAAGTAACGATTTGTTACAGTTGTACCATTCCTAGAGTTTGAAATCGCCCAGATATGCCTAGTAGAGTATTTTAGGGTGACAAAATGCATGAGAGTAAGGGGATTCAAGGGTTGGAAGACTTAAGGAATCATTGAAGGTGATTAGGTTTGTGTCATTGACTGGAAAGATAGTGTTGGGCTTGCCAGCGCACGCTCGTGGATCTTCGCTGGTACCAATAATGTTTCCAACTTAACTACCTTCTACACTAGGTGTAAGGTTTGTTTTTCTCTAAAAGGCCTCAATACCATTTACGGAGAGATCCACACTTTTTTTTTTGCAAGAAGAGAGATCCACACTAGGTGTAACTCCTTATAAAGTTACACACACACTTAACCCACACTTAAGTACTTCTTATGAAGTTACTCACACTTAACCAATGTAGTACTATATTTTGGTCCACACATCCCCAACAGGTAGTTAGGGGATTTCTTACAAAATATGAGGTACATGAAAATTCAAATTTAGGGTATGGGTGAGAAATGAGATAGGTTTAGTGATAATTAAGTGGGGGTATGTTTAGCAATTCCCTTATTTTTGTCTCTATACTAAATCGTTTTGCCCTCGATTTTCTTCAACAGAATAGTTTTGCAATGAAATTTATTTCCTCCTTTTGCTAGCATGACTGAGCTTAGATTATTCCCTGTAATTATATTTTTTTTTTTGGTTAACAAATTTGTTCTATTAAGTAAACTTAGTTCTTTGTAATAAAGAATAAATAAAAAGTAAGCATACGTTCATCTTTCTTTTTCCATCTTTTATTCTAAAACATAAATTATTAGCAATTATAAAATAAGTAAACTTCGTTGTCGAAGGCATTGATTTGCATACAGACATTCTCAATGCAAAATCTAAATGACTCCAACAATAGCGTGCATGGCAAATATGAGTATATATAGAAAGTAATCAATTGTCAAAAAGAAAAAGCGCTGCATCACAATAATGCCTCTATCTTTCTTCCAAAAACCCTAAAAATCTTTATTGATTCTCTTTGGTGATTTTTTATCTTGAACCACCGCCAATCGAAATCACATCTGTTTACATTTTATTCATCGAATAAGCTACAAATATTTAGTCATATTTGCGAAGGTTGGTCCATCCTTATTGCAGTACACCTTCATTAATAGTTGTATGTGGTTTGTGTGAGACGGTTAGGTTGGTCTCTTCTTTAAATTTTCATTTCATAGTTAATTTGTCTTCCTTAGTTGGAAGTACTTGACTTGTCTAATTCTCCTCATTGGGAAGTTTTAGGTGTTCTTCTCCTAGTTTGAAAGTTTTGTTATTCGTTATTCGTTATCTGATTCTAGTGGTGTTTGTGTATTATAATGTGTTTCAATTTCACAATTACATTCGCATCCAAATTAATGACAATTTTTTTTAAACAAATAGGATTAACGAATCAATATATACATTTTGATTCTATATCTAATTTTGTATCGAGCCATTAATGATTAATGAAAATTTTATTTTTCTTTAATAAAAAAGAAAGTATCCAATTAATAATCTTTTCACTTGCTACAATAACAATCTTGAGGTCGCACCTAAAGTCACGCACACGTCCATGTGTGTCACACGTACGGTTTTCAAGTCGGCGTGACATAAAAAGTGTGACCATTATATAATGTTCTTCCTCACCTAGTGCTGTTGAACTGTTCATAATTACATTGAATCCCAAGTGAACAGCTCCAAAAGAATTGAGTACAACATATATACTCATTAATCATGAGAGACTACATACTACACAATCGATATTTTGTTTTCAAGGAAAGAAAAAATCATGTCAAGTTAAGCAAGTGGAATCAAGAATGCTACCTTTGAATCTCAAACCATCTAACTATGCAATGTTTCTTCTCCAATATTTGTCTGCTCAAGCATAGAGCAGCACTGTGGAGAACAACTACAACAACAAATAATGCACGCACCTTCGGATCTTCTTTCAATGGTTTGCAGAGTTCCTATTCATTCATAAGAGCTTGCCTTCCTCGAGCAAATCCTGGCTGAAGGACGTTGTCGATGACCCGAACATTAACACAAACCACAAACATGGATAGGCAAGCTGCATCAGTCCCCGCAAAACAATAACATACATACATTACAAAAAGCTAAAACAACGAATGCCAGATTCTGTAACCATGCCCTTCTACTAGTACTCGAAAAATGCTAGAATATTATAAGTATGCTTGAAGTGTGACTTTTCCGTAACAAAATAAGGTTAGCATGAACTAGTAGTGTGCAACACTGCAACATAAATTTCCATACCATCTCCTAATAGAAATTGTGCCCAACATATTTCTAACTGTATTACCTTCCTAATTGAACATTTTGTGCCTAACATATTCCTAACCTTTTTTTTTTTTTTTTTTCTAATGCATTATAAATCATCAGAGTAAGATGAGAGTTTAAAAACATAGAAAAGTTGAGTACCTGAAGAAGCATTGAAGGAGCAGGAACTATTTTGGCATCAGTAGCAGTAGCATGGCTTCTAGTTTTTCTACTGCCAATCAATGTTTTAGTTGATGGGCTGTTGTTGGCTGTGGTTATATCCCAAAAGCTTCTCTTCTTAGCGGTTGGAGCTGGTGATTGAAATCTATGACCTGGGCTCTTCAACTCATTTCTTGCAGCCAATGATTCCTTCGAACGCAAGCTTGACCGGGTTACTACTCTCCTCACTCCACTTTCCCCAGCCACAGCTGCAGCTGATGGCGCCATTGAGCACTTTCGTGAATGCTCGCGAATGAATTCATCTTTCTGCTTTAGCTGCAACGTGTGCTCCTTTTTCATCCTCTCCATTTCGGCTTCTAACACCTTCACGTGTCGTTGGAGAACTCTAACCATTTCCTCTGCTCCCCTCTTCTTTGTCTCGGGTGTGTTAATGCAATTGCCAGAAAAGATGGAGGTTCTTGTCCTCCGTTTTTCGCTTACTTGAGATGGGGATGGTGACAACATAGAAGTGGCTGAGGAAGGAGCAGCTGGAGAGGTATGCGCTGCCAGGGATTCCGCTTGGAGAGTCAGTAATTTCTGTTGCTGACGAGCAAGTTGTAGTCGAAGTTCACGGTTTTCTTTTTGCAATTCAAGTAGTAGTTTTGATTGATCTAAATCTAATACTGGGACTTGCAGTTGCTCCTCACTCACTTCACATGCCTGCTGTGTTATTAACTAATGTTAGCTGTATTTATATTTATTTGAACTAGACAAGATTATGTAGAAGAATAATTGATTCCAAGGAAACAAAGACATTTATATTAAGCAAAGGAGGATAGATATGATATATAACCTTGGTGCGAATTTGCTTTGCTCGATCAGCCCAGTGGAGAGTGTTTTGGGTCTCTCCAAAGGAAAGATTGCTTGGGCTAATATTGGCAATCATGACAGTATTGCAAGTCCCTCCTAGAGAATCCTTGAGAAGTTGTGTGAGCTTGGAATTGCGATATGGTATGTGTTTCTTTCCTTCTACAAGAGCGTTGATGCAACTACTCAATGCAAGGAGGGAGCGGTTTATATTGGCGCCCTCTATGGATCTAAGTGTTCTCTGATCAGTGGCAAGGGCTCTCTCTGATCCTGCCAAGTCAATCAGAGATAACTTTCCCACTCGGATGACAACGCTCATTGCTGAATCTCGCACTTGGTATTCTGCCACAACCTACAAGTTTAATTTTTATGGACATAAGCAGCAGCAACAACAAATCTTCAATCTGAAATTAGTTTGTCTGGCTACATGGATCAAAAGCTCTATGTTCTACATAGATGGATTTATGGACACAACACAAGCAACAATCATATGGAGTTCTAGTGGCAATCTAATGTGATTAGAGAAAAAGCACATCTTATGGTAATGAATTTTCTTCTTCATTCCATATTCCCTAACCATCATATTAGTGATGTGATGTATACCATCATTTGTACACCCTTAATGTTGAAATCAAATTTCTCAAGCTAGGAAAGGTAGTATCTTTTGTATGCTTTGAAGGTTATTCCTCAAAAAATGTTGCTGCAAACTTGCTATAAATGACATATATGCCATTCTCATTTGAATCTTTGATATGACACCGGTGAGTGGTGATTATGTTAGCTAGATTAAATTTATTTGATTTAAGAATGAATCAATCTATAGACTATACTACGCGTAATTTGAAACAATATATACCTGCAAAATGGCATGGGAACGTGAAGATGTCTCATTGACTCTGGTAGGCTCAGTTGTTCGATTTCGATTTCCTTGCTGCAGCAGTGACATTACCTGTCGAAATTGAATAAAGCTAGAAGTAAGAATCCCCCCTAAATCTCTATAAACAAAAAAACACAGAACAGAATTAGAAATTAACATTACCTCATCGGTCGAATAAGCTCGGTATTGAGTGAGTCCAGCTGCAACAATTCCCTGAATTGAAATGCATTGATCAAAAAACAAAGGCTTAACTGGATCAAAAACAGATAATAATAATAATAATAATAATACCAGCTGATTTTTATTAAATCTAAACTAACACCTGTTTATCTTCGCGAAGAACTAGTGGTCTTCCAGGGGAAAGCAGATCCCTCACAGTTTCATTGTAGACTTCAAGGTAAGAGAGATGAACTGCGTGATTTCCGTCGTAGCTTCTCTGCCGCATCATCGTGAACAAGTCCTTGATTGCCAACACCATGACTCCTGGATTCTCCACTGTCCCAAGCATTGTGTATGTCTTTCCTGCTCCTGTTGCTCCATAACAGAACACTGAACCATTTCTACCCTGCAGAACCCCTTCTACAAGCTCTGCTGTTCTGCAAAGTCATTTCAGCACTCATCATCTCCATTAAGATTTTCAACGCAGTACAATAAAAGATATCAAAGGAGACTCTCAGACTACTACACAATAGTTCTTGCCCATCAGAGAAGGTCTAAAGAGACATAAACCAAGACTTATATCTCTGATTAATTGATGAATTCATGAATCATCTTTGTCGTAAAAACTCAAAAAGAATATGAGTCTTTTCTTGGGAAATTGCAAGGAATTCAAAAGAATGAGAAATTGAGAATTTAAGTTTGAAGTACACTCACGTCTTAGAGTAAACTTCTTGTTGGGTAGTTGAATCGGGGAATGCAGCGTCGAAGGTGAAATGGCGCCCCCGTAGCCTCTTAAGACGGAGATAGTCGTTTCCGGATGCGAACTCAGAGAGATAAATGTCCTTCCGATTAACAATCCGAACGCAACACCGCGAACCGGCTTCTTTCTCTTTCTTGTCCATAGGCCTAAGCCTCACAAAAACAAGAATCCTACTGTTGTTCACCTTATTCCAATCATGGGCAGCCTCCATCTGATCTTGTGCATCTTTAACCCCTCCACCACATTTCAATTCCTCCGATTGCAGTGCTAAGCCTCCCATCGAGAGCCTCCTCGCGACCCCAACACTTCTTCTAGCTTCTACTTTATCTTTCCTAACTGGGCATGAAAACCCCACAATCTTCTCATTTCCCACCAAGTTCTCCTTCACATCTTCTTGAGCCACAGAGACAACTCTTGGAGGTAACGCGCTGTTCTCCTTCGCCGCCAATGTGGGTGCCCGATTCCGATTAGCCTCCTCTTTTCTGCAAGAATCGAAAAGATCGACACTGGGATGCCTCGTAAGTCGGGGGGTTTCACCTTTTGTTGCCGTTGCTGTTGTTGTTGTTGTTGTTGTTGTTGTTGGTGCTGCTGCTGTGTTTCTGAGAACAGCAGAGGCTAGTTTATGCTTCTCATACATGAGAGTCAGAGATTTCATCTTCTCTTTCAGTCCATGGTGGGGATTTCTCAAAGGGGAAGGACCCATCAAGGGGTCTTCTTGATGGGTCCTGGGCCGGGCTCTCTGCGTCGAACTTTTATCCTCTTGATCCCCATTAAAGATCTGCGATCTCGTCGATACCGGCATAGCTACAGATAGCTAGCTAGAAGAACACCAGCCAAAACTTGTCTAATTAAACATTTTGAAGAAATTCTTCTCAAAAACCCTCTAACAGAAACTCATGAGTTTGCGCCAAAATTAAAATCTTCGACGTGAAGAACGATATCTCTTGGCGGGTAATCTGAAATTAAGGATTTCTGATGGGGTTCTTGAAAGAGAAATTGATGTTGGTGGTGCTGAAGCTGACGAGGGAGCACAAAACAGAAAGAAAGTGAGGGATCTGGAGAGTGATTTTTGGGGAGGAATCTGAGCCGTTGAGATGATGATGAATCGACGGATGTGGTGAATGGGGAGGAATTTCGAAACATTAAAGAAGTTGTAACGGTCATATTTTTTCAGTTTGAAACGGTCGGTTTTCTTTAAGAGGGAGAATTTGGGGAACGGATTTAAATTTTGAAGATCTTGTAGCCGTGGTGACTTGATGAGTTATTATAGCATTTCCAAATGGTAACATGGATTTAGAGCATGGATTGGTGTCTTGTCATTCATATAGGAGAATGTCTATCCTATGACTATGTGCATTAAATAGATATTCAAATTTCAAAATAATTTTCTAGTGGTAATATGGATTTAAACCATGAATTGGAATTTTTTTGACTTTCTGTAACAAACAATAATGATGTGGCAGTGGTAGACACCCTCCACTTTGATTTCCTGCCACATAAGATAGACATCCACAATCCATAGTCTCATTGGAAAGCATTTTTGGGATAAATGTGGATTGTGTCCTAGGTGGATCCATTTTTACCTCAATCCATGGTCTCATTGGAGATACTCTTATTGTGCAAGTGATTCGATAAAGTCGATTGTTTCTAGGAGCCGATCATCGAAGATCTATGGATAGATCAACAACAGTAGATTATTTCACTTTTTTCTCCCTTCAATTTCTTTCTTGAGTTTCCTAATGGAGGGCAACTAAGACCATCTCCAACTAGCGTCGTGCCATATGGCACTGGTTGGTGAACAGAGAAAACAATTTGATGCTCTACAACTTTGCCACTGTTCACCAATAATAATTATCATACTTTATCTTTGTAATTATCATACTTTATCTATCTTATTTTGGTATATATATTTTTTTATTTATCTTATTTTGAAATATATTTATATTTATTTTGAGATTTTAATTAATTCACTAATTATTTTTTTTAAAATTAATTAATTACTCAATTATCTTTTTATATTTTTAATACAAACTTCGAAATGCACTAATTGATCATTTATAGGAGCATCATAGTCAATTTGACAATTAATTAATATATTTTGTGATAATTATGTTATTTTTAAGTGTATGGTAAGTAATTTATGATGCTTTAAAAAAATGAGCAAATAGTCACAATAATCTCAAACTTGTGTCTAAATAATCCCAAACTAATAATTGTGTCCAAATAATCTCAAATTTTGTGTTTTGTATCAATTTTGGTCCAATTACTTTTTTAGGCAAATTATTGTTTATGTGACAACTGGAATTAGTAAAGTTGTTATTTTTATGAGGCGGTTTAAATTTTAATTAAGAAATAAAAAGGGTTGATTATAAATTTAAGAAGTTAAAATCCACAAAGACAAACAATTAGTTTTATGCCGATCAAACACCAAAGTTTGAGATTATTTTGATTGCCCAAATTTAGGGGGTATATTCAATTGAAAGATTTGAAAGGATTTTAAAAAGTTTGAAAGATTTTGAAATCGAGGTGTATTTAATTTGGATTTCAAAAGATTTTAATGGACTTTTGAAAAGGGGTATTTAATTATGATTTGGATGGATTTTAATGGATTTCAAAAAGTCTAGATGTATTCAATTTTTAAACACATTAGGATTTTGATGGATTTTAATGGATTGTGATGAATTTTTATTAAAAAAATGCACATCCCACCCTTACCCATGAGATTTGAATGGATTTTGAATCAACTCCTTCCAAATCTATGAAATCCATGAAAATCCATCATATAAAAGAATCCGTAGATTTGTTAGATTGAATACACCCAACCACTTTTACTAATTTCATATGTCCCACTTCAATCTCTCTAAAAAAATAATGTAAATGGGTCAAAATTGACATTAAACACAAAGTTTAGGATTATTTAGACACAATTATTAGTTTGGGATTATTTAGACACAAAAGTGAAAGTTTGGAGTTATTTTGACTATTTGCCCTTAAAAAATCTTGTTTAAGCAATGTAGTATAGTATTTTATACTATGCTTAATTAAAGTTTTAAATCTTTGCCTAAATAATAATTTCAATTATTTTTTTTAACAAAAATTTAATTTATGTTAGTTATTTATTAAATACATAATAATTAATCATAAGAATGTTTTATATAAGTATGAAAATACTCTTAAATACATAAAAGATTAAATTTTAAAAAAATGGATTAAATTGAATAAAATAATGATAAAAAGTAAAATAGTGTTAAAGATAATATTGATGGGTTGGGCACGTGAATAGTGTTAGTATCACTTTTTTCTATTTTAGAGTTGTTGGGTTGGAGATGCCCTAAGGACCCTCGAGGGATTAGTCAAGTCTACCATTAGTCCGGTGTCATCAAATATCTTCTGCTATCAAAAAAAAAAAAAAAAAAGGTAAGACTCGTCTTTATTTCCACTGCATTCTCATTTCATGCATCACCCTGTTTTGGAAAACAGTTGTATCATGTTGATTCACATCGTGCGTCGTAACAACTCAACAAAACATATATTTTATTTTAAGATAAGAAAGAAACTACAACTTGCCTACATTGAGAATCGAACTCCCCACTACCAAAAAAAGAAAAAATAATTGAACTCCCAACGCTTACTTAAGTAACCCCATAGGCCAATACCAAACCAATGAACCACCCACTGTATTGGTAACAAAGCTTTTTCTTGTAGCGATTTTTTTTTTTTTTTTGAACTTGCTTTTCACGGTTTGGCATTCTTTTGATGGTGTTGATATTTCATACAGCAACTAGTCTGAGCATATGAGTATATGACCTGACTTACAATAATAATCTTACAAAGAACCTGATCTACAAACCCCTAGATTTGGTTCTCAAGGATATTAACATAAGATAAGTTGCCTTCTTTTCTGCCTAGCCTAATTGTTACAACTTATATGTACATCATTTCATAGCTTTCTGCTCATAACATACAAGAATAGGAGATGGAGAATGAAAGCCTCTCGTCCCACAAAATACAATCAACCATGGACCTCTAACACCTTTCTCTGCCTTGCGCGTAGCCTAATTTTTATTTGTTTAATTTTCACTTCACTTTCTTATCGAAACCAACCGCAGCACAATCACCTGGAGCACCAGCTGACTCCATCAATTTTTCATAGTTTATGTCAGAAGACCAGTACTTCAACTTGCAACCGCTTTCTGTCCATGATCGAATACATAGGATAGCTTGCGTGCTCGCATGAGGCAAACAGAACTTTTGCTTGTAGATCTCATCACCTTTGCAACAAAAAAGCTCATCAGGTGAAACTGAGGTCGCTTGGACAGCCAGGAAATCTCGAGCCATCAGAGAAAGTCTTGGATATCGAGAGGCATTCACTTTCCACCACTCTAGAACATCTGTAGTAAAGGGTGCAGGCGGCTCAGACAGATATTGGGAGAGTTCATCTGACGCAGCGGTCATACTCACTCGACGCCTTTTCCGAGCTATTTCCTCAGCATAAGATACACTACTTCCATCTTCATTCTCCAGTGAATTGTAGCCATTGGGCACAGATGGGAAATGACTAGAAGCATAATTTCTCAAGAAATGGCTCCTCGCCTCCTCTAAATAGTTATCAGCGTTGAGATTTTCAGGGACTAGCTCACTCTTGATCCTCGGATCGAGGATGGCTGACATGTAAGTGAAGATGTTATATACTTGGCTGTTGTAGCTCCTAGCCTTCTTAGCCATCTCTTCCGCGGCACTCTTCAACCAGTCAGGGATGTTCCGGGAGTCCCTGCGGGAAGCAATCATCTCGACAACATGATCCATGAAGAAGAGTACTAGCCCTATCGTCGGGACCTTACTAGAACAGATGTTGTTTGTGGTCTTGTAAAATGGCTCCAGGTAATCATGCATAACGATGATAGCATTCCTCTCTACTGGGCTCAACAACAAATTTCTACTCAATAAAGTCTCCTCATGTTTTCTGATGACAGCATCCATGGATTTAAAGGCCTGCAGAAAGCAATAAAATGGGCCTATCACCATTGGACATAAAAATTACATTAAATTACAGTAAAACGGAGCAGAAAGAAATACCTTGCGCACAATATCAAGCATTGTATAGTTGCCACTCCAACGATTTGAAGCATCAATGGGGAACTCCCATGAACCCTCTTTATAACTTTCTGTTGTATACTTGAAATCAGCAGATATTGCTGAGGATGTATTCATCACAAGAACAAATTCCCGTATTTTTGCAATCATGGGCTTTGCAGTTCGTAAACCATCTTCTATTATCAGGTTCAACGTCCGTGCAGCACAGGGTATGTAGCAGAAGCTCCCTGCTTTTCGATCATCCAAATTTTCTTTAAGTGTGTGACAGGCATGATATGCATTCTGACTGTTATCATGGGTGCAGCAGAGAATTCTGTTCTCGAGGTTGTACATTTTGAGGATCTTGACCAAGAGGTGATAGATGTCAATGCCTAGACATGGGTAAGGAATGTGACATACATCAAGAAGAACCTTGTGTAGAGACCAGTTCTCGTCTATCCAATGGCCCGTAACACTCATATATGACACTTGCTCATAGGATGTCCAAAAATCAAGTGAAATTGAGACCTTTGAATTCACTTGCTCCAGAAAAGACCTAATATCTTCCCTCATACTCCGGAAGACCTCTGAGAAGACGGCTTGAAATCTTTCACCTGACCAAATCTTGACCATGGGATTAGCAAATCTGAAAGAATTCACAAGCCATTCATCCTCTAGGGTGGATGGGGGAAGCGAGGCTCCAATCAGCCACTTGAGCAGCAACCAATTCAGATTGTCAAAATCCACTGAGGCTGCTTTTGGTTGAGATTGAGTTTTCTTGACCACAGTCGTCAACTGTGGAGCTGGATTGGCAACGGCATCTCCCATCTTATCATATCCAGGATGGCGGTGATTTAGATGCCTTCCAAGGTTGCCTTCACAAAATAATGAGGAATCAGCAGAGCATAATGCAAAACGAACACATCTCTAATCAATGGAAAACTCATCGACAAACGACAAAAATTACCAGTTGCTGTTGCAATAGAATAGCTCTGCTTGCAGAACTTGCAGCATCGGCTTTTCCCATCCGGAGCTGTTTCGAAGAACTTCAGATATAAAGATGTCATTGTCTTCTTTCTGGGTTTTGTGGCAGGTGCTACATTTGCCTTCTCTGAATTACCAAGACCAATTACAGTCGGATCAATAGTTGATATAATCTCCATCATTGATTTAGGCTCCATATCTGCTGAAGAGAAAAAGAATAGAATCATAGGCAACTGATGTTCATTTTGGTTTTTTAAATCATCTAAGATTCATAGTGCATGTCCAAAGGCCAACTTCCTCTTCAACCAAAGATAATAACTGCCAAGAACTGTAGTTGTGAAATTGACCCTTTTCCTGTCACTGATCATATCTGTTGTTAAAATAGTTTAGAACACAATAAAAGACAATTATTCACATTCAACGATTAGCTCTGCTTCTTAAGTTACAAAAGTAACATAAATAAGTTGGTATAATCTGAAATCTAGCATCATGCAATACAGGTCTGCCTCAGAAACAAAGAACAAATGAAGTCATACACATTCTACAATGCTCCTTCTGGCATGACATACAAAAATCATTCCACCGACCAACAGAACAGAAATCCATCAGCCATTTTCAGCTATGGCCCCAAACTTCCATGTCATACAAAAATCCTCAAAATCAAAGAAACCACCACTCATTAAACTACCTTCTTAGGTTTTTTAAGCAGTAGTTAGCATAATGTTCACTATCTTGGTGAGGATCTATAGATAATAATTCAATATATCGACACTGAAACAAGTAGAGAGGACAAATCAATGACTATTTACAACCACTGATGTAACTGATTCTTAGTTATTAGTTGAGAATCTATGATGTATGGTTGGAGTGCATGGGAGGCAGTGATTGCAAGGCGTTGCTGCCTAGGCATCGCCTAGACATTTTGGGGAAAAACCGCCTAGGTGGTAGCTAGGCCAAGTGGTGTCCTTCCAAGTAGTTTTTTGAAAAATTGAAGGGGCTATTTCCAATTAAGTTTGATAATAACAGTACTATCCAAGAACGAATCTAAACATAATTAAAGTTACATAAGGACCTAAAGGCTTATTAGTATTTTTTAAGTATATATTGAATAGGAAGCACAATTAAAAATAGAAAATTAGTGTTAGTTAAGGACCTACAATTAAATAAATATGTAGGGACCTCAATAAATATTATTTTGTCTGCATAGGCATCATCTCTCCTAAGTCATAGAAATCGCATAGGCTCCTTGCAATCCTTGATGAGAGGGGTTTGTTGAGTGAGCGAATAAGCCACTTGTGCAGGCTTTAAAAATGTGACTGTAGAGAGTACCGTAGCATCTTTTGTCTTCTGAGTAATTTGGGGTGACCATTGGCTTGGGTGAGGCAAGACTGTTTTCCTCAGGTCTTTGAGAGTTGAGAGCTTCAGTCTTTGCAATCACTTACTTTTCTGGAGATCAACAAAATGTTGAGGTGCTGTCCTCTTTCTTCTATTGATTCTCAGAATGTTATCAAATAGCAACAGCAGCAAAGCATCATAAAAAACCAACATAGCCTTGGTCCAAAATAGTAAGGGTCGAGGATCCAACGTTTCCATTCAACTCAATTTAATGTAGTCGATGATGTAATTTGGTAATCTTCTAAATAATTTATAATTAATGCATCCATGTGGATGCTTAGGTGGATGTGTTGTAAAACTCTAAAAATAGAATAAGAAATACAAAAATTAAAAGAAAAGTAGGAGTAGCACCGATTGACACCAAGATTAGGGAAGGGTAGTTGTAGTGGTTTGGATACCTCGAAGATGGTTTGGACAAAGACGGCCTACAAACGCCCCTACTAGAAAATTTGACTCAATAAAAGCTGAAGAAATTCGACGAGGTAAGAGTAGATCGAAATTAACTTGGGACGCATTAATTAGGAGGTATTTAAATGGTTTTGAAAGCTCACTATCAATTGCACTAAACCGAGTACAATGGAAGAGTTTGATCCATGCAGCCGACCCCAACTAATTTGGGATTTAGGCTATGTTGTTGTTGTAATGCATCCTAAGTAGTCTTGGTCTACCCTTATGCCTTCGAATTACTATACTTCTATCTTTTTGAGTTCTCTAACTAGGGCATTTGCTAATAGTTTTTTGATGTGTCCAAACTACTACGACCTCCCTTCCCATATTTTTTTTTCTCTAATGGTGCTAATCGTGCTTCTTTTTAAATCTCAGATTTCGATTCTATTTTATGGATTTTACTACACATCCATCTAAGCATCCTTGTCTCCACTATGCTATGTATGTATTATCTCTTACCGCCGAACATTCGCTCCAAAAATCATAGTTGGGCTAATTGCAGTCTTATAGAACTTTCTTTTTAGTTTAGTTAAGGATGTATAAGTCACTTGTTATAACTATTGCACTCCTCTTCTTCCATCCAGCCCGAACTCTATGTGTAGCCTCATCAACAATTTGTTCATCACTAATGATCCTAAATATCCAAAGTGGTCAGATTGTACTAAATCATCTCGTTCACTACTATTTGAGAACTCACAATACAAATATTCAATCTTTGTCCTAATCAACCTAAAACGCCTTTATACTACGTTATTAACGCATTCCCCCTAAAAGTTCCAATTTACTTGTCTCCATCTCTTGTTTTGTCTATTAGAACAATTTCTTCCGCAAATGACAAACATCATGGTATATAAATGGTAAATCAACAATGATATCTAGACAAGAATAAGAGCAATAGAACATATAAAGGCTCATTGGCAAATGAACCAGCTACATAACTCCATTTAAATGCTTTACCTGTTTACCATTGTTTAGTTCATATCATTAACTCCATTTGCTCTCCTCTCCTTCTCTCCAAAACCCTAAAATTCTTTTTTTGATTCACTTTTGTGCCTTTCGTTCTTAAACCACCGTCAATCCTCTCAACAATCGGCGGTGGTTCTAATCAAATCCCTTTTGCTCTTTGTTCATTCAATAAACAACAGATCTAATCAGATTTGTGGAGATTGGTCCATCCTTGTTGCGGTGCATCTTCATCAACAGTGTTGCGTGGATTTGTGTAGCACGCTAGATTGATTTGTCTTTAGTTTTTACTTTATAGTTAGTTTTCTTCCCTAGTTGGAAGTCTTTGATTTGTCTTCTCCTTGTTGGAAGTTTTAGGTTTTCTTCTCCTTGTTGGGAAGCTTTGTTATCCGTTTTGTAGTTCTAGTACTTTTTGTATTGTCATGAGTTTCAACGTTGTAGAGAGCAGTCCCTGATTGTCAAATTGTTTCAATTTTGAAAAAAAGCCAAATTAATGGCAGTTTGTTTGCACAAATAAGATTACCAAATCAATGTACTTGATTTTATGTCTGTTCCTGTATTGAGCCATGAATGATTAATGAAATTTTGATTTCTCTTCAAAAAAAGATTAATGGGTAATTATAAGGATCAATAACAGAAGTAATTTGTAAGTACAAGCAGAACAGTATTGAAAATGAGTTTATAGTGAGAATAAGACAGAAATTTTGCCCATGATATAATAATGGAAAACTCTGACTAATTCGCTAGACATATTCGCATAAATATAAAAATATTTTTGAAACAAATAATTAAGGGATTTAGTCACCAATACTACTAATAACTATGTTTCTGGTTAAGCACAAATAAACATGTTCAAACAGTAAAACTATAAAAGGTGGGAATAATTGTCGTACCCTTCAGGCTTTTAAATGCATTATTGACATTCCATTCCATTGGCTGCACAGTTTTATCATTGGCAATGCCTGCCTGACAATCCAATAAGCTTGTAAGGAAAACCAACAAAGATATTTATTGGATAAAAAAGGGAAGCTAACTTCATAAAATAAGGAAACACTAAATCTAGTTGCAGTCAAATTTTACAAGATTCCTGGCATAATTTGAATAATTTGGATGAGTTCAAGTGATGACGTAATTCAAACAATGTTCTAATTTGACCTTCCTCTTGTCATTGGATCCAAGTGCTAACCACAATTAAGGTTTTTCTTTTAAGAAAGTTTTATACGTATAGTGTTAGGATTTGGAAGAAACACCAAATTGATTATTTTAAGACCAATTAGGTCAATATATATAATTACAATGGGCCAAGTGGGTCAAGTCCTAATACCCACATATATACATTAACATCCCCTCAAACTCAAGGCAGATCAATAGTCTTGAGTTTACAAACCAATACACTCAAATAAATAGACGAAAGAACTGTTTGTAACCATAGAAAGAATGGAAAATAATAAAAAGAAATGACTATGGTGGGCTATGTTACCTGGACTCGGGTGCGGGTGTCGGGTACGGGTATGAATCTAAAGGTCGGACCCACCTATTATCTAATTTAAGGACATGGAGACTCGGCAAAAAGTGTCTAAAACTTGTGTGACATATGCTTATATATATGTAATAATATATATTACATATAAGTAATAGCTTATATACCTATATTTTTTCTCATTTTTCATTTCTTATTCTACACTAGAAAGTTCTTATTAAATTTTTTTCTTTATTCTCTTACATTTTAAATCTTTTTATACAAAGAGCTCTTCAAATGGAGTATCCATGTCTTTTTAAGTGTCAGACTCGTTTCAAGTGTCCGACACGGGCACTTTGGGTTAGAGTGAAGGGTCCGGGTAACATAGATGGTGGGCACCTAGACATGAAACAAACACAGATGATGAGCGGAAGGAGAAGCAATGAGTACCATAAATATGATCGTCCGGCGAACAATGGCGACAACGATAAGCCGACGACGAAGAAGAGCCGATGAGAGCAAGCACAAGGACCGAGAAAAAAGCACACAAATAAAATTGTCTCACAAACAATGGCAACGACTAAGTACCGACGAGAAGCGCACACTCAAGGGGTGCAACAAATATGATTGTCCGGCAAACAATGGCGACGAGCCGGCAACGACAAGCCGACAGCGACCGCAATGGGCCGAAAACAATTAACGAAGAAGGGCAAGGATATGGTCATCCGACAAACAATGGCGACGGGCCAGCAACGACAAGCCGATGACGTCGGCAATGGGCCCGACAACAATGAATGAAGAGGGGCAAAAATATGGTCATGCGTCAAATAATGGTGACGAACCGGCTCGGCCTAAACCCGAGGTGTAGGAGAAATTTATATATTTCAATTAGAGATTGATTGCTAGAAATCCTAATTAAAAGCCCTAGGCTCCTAAACCACTTATAAACAAACATTGTCACATATGCGATGCAACAGTATGCCTGTAACCTCTATCCTAAACCCTAGGGCATATACAAACCATTTTTAGGTGTGCCAAAACCACTGCAGTCACCCTTCCTAAATTTTGGCATCCAACAGTACTACTTCAAGTTTTCTTTGAGACTCTTCATTCCTTATTCCATCATTAGAGGTTTTACCACACATCCACCTAAGCATTCACATCTCCAGTATGCTCATTTTATGAATGTGTTATTTCTTTACCATCTAACATTCATAGCCATAAATTATGGCTAGCATAATTGCTATCTTATAAGAATAAAAATTTAGTTTAACATGGATGTTTCGATCACATATGATGCTTATTGTACTCCAATTCTTCCATTCAGCTTCAGTTCTATTGGCAACACCATGTTCAACATGTCCATCTTCTTGTATGATTAATCCTAAATAATAAAATGTTTCCTTCAGAACTTCTATTTCTCGTAATTGTACAACTTTCTTATAGTGACCATTATTGTTCATGAACTGACAAAGCATACATTCGATTTTAGACTACATAAACTTAAAAATTTTGGACTCCAGCATACTCTAAAATTCTAATATTTTATACACTCCATCACTTGTTTCAACCATTAAAACAATATCAACAAAAAGCATACACCATGGTATACCATTTTAAATATGCCTAGTTATATCACCTATAACTAAACCAAAGCGTTACGGAATTAAAGCAAATCATTGATGTAGTTTTGCAGTGATCACTTTCAACATTCAATAAGAGCAACATCCTACATTAAACGAATCTGTGCAAGGAATATTTGCTCTACTTTGGTGGGATACACAAGAAATCTTTGCCAGGATGAAAATAATTTAAGAGTCCGGCTAAGTGCACCCACCTTTTACTAAGTGCACCCATTTTGCGTGGCACCCCAAATTCAGATTTCAATTTCTAAGTGCACCCCACATTTTTACCAAAATACCCTTTCGTACGAACCGAAGCACCCAACTCCAAAACCTTGGTTGAGACATCTATTTTAGGTTCGGCGACATGTAGCCGAGACTTATCCACTAGGTTCGGTGTTGTTCAACCGAACCTCTTTGGTGAGATTTAGTTGACAACTGCAGACCTAAATATTCAGTGGGTTCTGACCAACTCTCCAATTAAACGTTTGGCAAGCTGTGACCAACTCTCCAACTAGAGGTTCGGTGGGCTCCGACCGACTCTCCAACAAGAGATTCGGATCTTCAAGACCGAACCCCTCGGTGATTGGGGTGCACTTAGAAACTGTAGTGGGGTGCACTAATCACAGTGAGGGGCGTAAGGGTCATTTTGTAGTATGATTGATTTTTTTTTAAGTTTGACTTTTCTGAGGTGCACTTAGTAAAAGGTGGGGTGCACTTAGCCGGACCCTAATTTAAACTCATCCAACTGTTAAATCTGTCACTGTGACAGCTTTCATTCAGAATCCATCCTCTAATCACACAGCCTATGATACAAGGCTTGTGATCACACTGTACTCGGGTATAATTCTGGAAAGGACTTCCACACATCATGGGTAATCACAATACATTCAGAATACCAAGAATTACTGCCCAACCTATCCTCTTCTTTCTAAGGATCAACTGAGCAAATAATGACAATAAAATTTCACCCTAACAATGGCCAGTAGGAAATTCTTTTCTAGTTCCCCAATTGTTTTTGTGCTTGTCCATTACCGAGATGCATGCATGAATAAAAATAAAGATAATGATTGGATGAATCAGAGGTACAATAAAAACGCGTGCCTTAGTAAGCACCAAAGATGACCAAAATTACTGAACACCTCTACTATTGGACATTTAAATTGACTACAGTATCCAATGCTTCTAATCCTGAGAAAACAACCTTAGAAATAAATCAAGGAAAATGATAATCTAACACACTTTGGGCACACACTTCAGACGCACACTTTATTTTTTAGCCATCTATGGTTCTTTCTTGTCTCTCCATTCGTGGGCCCCACATCTAACAAAACACCATAAATGAGCTAAAAAATAAAGTGTACCCCCGAAGTGTGTTAGATTATCATTTTCCATAAATCAATGGCACATATTCATGAAATAAACCTACACATTTCAAAGAGAGCTATTTCAGTTCAAGGAACATAGAAAAGAGAAAAAAAAAAAAACACAGTGTGAACATGTTTGCACCACTAGGTTGCAAATTCACTCCTCCCGTCTCTTCGGAGACATCCGATAAAAATCTAAGGATGACAGTTGATTTTGTCACAGAGTTGCCGAGCTAACCAGGTGACATTTGTTGTCGAAGACAGTCCAAGGAGTTTCAAGTTCATATCGCATTTTCGCGAGCAATGATCCCAGGTTGTGGAATTTAGTTCCAAGTTACTCAACTAAATGGTGTATCAATCATCATAACTATATAAAGGAACAGAAATGGGCAAACCATTAAGACTCAAAAAGTGAAACAAGGATACGAAGCAATCAATGTTTCCGAATTTCACAACTACAAGAAACAGTAGCACGCAAAGATTACTCAATTGATGAATTAAATAATTAAACGATAAAGTAGGTTTTTTTTTTATTTTTATTTTTACCTCGAAATTCATGTCGCAGAAGTTGCGAGCCAAGAAAATTCCACCATCAATAATGTCGAACAGAAACGGGATTTTGCGTCACATCGAAGAACGAGAAATCAAGATGAGATGATCCTAGACTCAAAAGAGAAGAAAATCGAGAGAGAGGAGGGGGAGGAGTTGCAGAGCGAGAGAGGAGAGAGAGAGAGAGGGTCCGAGCCGGATCGGGCGAGATCAGAGCCGGATCTGAGCCGGATCTGAGCCGAGCGAGAAGGGGAAGCGAAGAGAGAGGAGTTTTGGAGAGAGAGGAAGAGAGAGAGTCGATGATGATATCAAGAGAGCCGCGACGGCTAATAAAGAGAGAGAGAGGTTTTGTGGTGAAGGGCGATATCGACGGCTAAGCGAAGCTTGGTTTGTTGAGGAGAGTATTGTTGGCGAATGAATGAAACGTGGCTCAGCTTGGGAAGTAGTCATTTCTTAGTTTGGGTGCCAACTCTGCGCCGATCCTTCCCACATAAGCTCACTTATTCTTGCAAAAATAAAAAAAAATAAAAAGAAAAAGAAAAAGAAAGGAAAAATTCACTTATTTATGTTATGGAATATGGATGACCATGCATGTACACCAACATATTGTTTAGTCATGTAACTTGTATTTCTCACTTAATAGTACCTCCAATTGTCTATGTTGCTTGTGATGTGTTATATGACATGGGGTGTATGTGTTGCTTGTACACATTGTAAGAAGTACATTTATCATCATCACCAAATGGCCTATATGAAGGGTGTCAATCTCATTGTAAAAATACACCAAGTTGAATGAAAAACTTCTCATTCCAACTATCTCATTTCTTCTCTTTTCCTTTGTAGTAGTAGTTTGTAGTAGTAGAAGTTCTTAGTCTTCTATTTCATTCTCTAGTTTTTAGCAAGTCCCAATTCAATTCACAACACGTTATCAGCAAGAGCTTGCTCTAGCATTAAGGAGATCTTAAAGTTCAAGAAGGCTTGTTAAGGAGACAAAGCTAGGAAGGTATAACTTTTATGAGTTCGGTTTATTTCTATATTAGCTTGGTTGCTTCACTTTTATATGCATACTTTATTCATATACTATGCATTATAACGTCACCGATTGCGAAAGTATGCTCTGTAGTTGCATCTTGTACGATCTTCTACATCATAAATCAAAAGTCAATATGTGACATAACTAGTTTTCTCGCTATACTACAAACGATTAATTATGCTCCATTCTTGATTTTTTATATTGCAAATAGTGTTATGAGTTTGGGTTGATAGTGGGTAAGCCTTGTCCCCAGTAAAGCTAAACATTGAAAGGGAGATGAGTTATCCCGTTCGAGGAGGCATGGTTTTTAAGTAGACTTCGTCTCACCACCCAACCTGGAGATTGTCCCACCAACTCATACAAGTAGTACATTTTGCATATTAATAATCAAGTTGTGAACATATATTTAATCGTATATTATTTATTTTTTATAAAAGATAAAAATTATTTACTCAATTTTTGACATATTTTCAGGCTATGGTAAACCTTCAAAAACTTGAATTTGTAGCTCTTGATATCACTGGAAATAATTATTTGTCATGGCAATTGGATGCCGAGATACATCTCCAAGCTAAAGACTTAGGAGAAACTATTATAGAAGAAAATGAAACATCAATGCAAGACCGTGCGAAAGCACTGATATTCCTTCGCCATCATCTTCATGAAGGCTTGAAAAGTGAGTATCTCATTATAAAAGATCCTGTCACCTCATGGTTAAGCTTGAAAGAGCGATATGATCACCAAAAGACGGTGATATTTTCAAAAGCTCAAAACGACTGGTTGAATCTTGCGCTGCAAGATTTCAAAATAGTCAGTGAGTGTAACTCCACCATGTTTAATATTACCTCTCGTTTGAGGCTTTGTGGAGAAAATATATCTGATGAGGCAATGATGGAAAAACATTCAGTACTTTTCATGCCTCGAATCTGTTGTTGCAACAGCAATATCGAGCGCGCCAATTTAAAAAGTACTCAGAATTAATTTCTTGTCTCATGGTGGCTGAACAAAATAACGAGCTTCTATTGAAGAACCACAACTCTCGTCCAACTGGTTCCGCTTCAATTAATGAAGCAAATGCAGTATCCTATAATGACCATAAAAAGGGTCATGGAAAGAAAAACCATGGACGTGGAAATGGGAAAGGATCAATCAGCAAAGATCGTAGCAAGCCCTATTCTAAATTTCGTGGCATTAAGTTCCGAAATAAATAGAATAAGAATGATGCCGTTCAGAATAAGGAAAAAAATATTGCTGAAAATGGGCATGCTCGTAATCGTGACCAACCATGTCACAGATGTGGTCTAAAAGGCCACTGGGCTCATGTATGACACACGCCTAAGCATTTTATTGATCTTTATCAATCCTCCTTAAAGGAGAAAGGCAAAACAGTTGAGATGAACTTCACTGTCGAAGATGGCTCGTTGGACATCAATTATATGGATGCCCCAAATTTTCATGATGATCCAAACACTAATCTCGATATTTTTAATGATCATATGTAACGATTTTAAATAATTCTATGTACTGATTTTTGTTATGCTTCTTAGTTATATGTACTAGTTTCTTATTATGAATGAAATATGACTCTTTTCTAATTTGCCAAACATTATTTGTCTAGATAGATCAACAAATCATGTGTTCAAATCACGAATCAAATAATAGCGATATATGTCTTGCTGATTGTGCTACAACGCACACAATCCTTAAAAACAGAGAATATTTTTCCAATTTGAACTTAACTAAGGCTAATATTCAAACAATATCTGGCATCTCCCATTTGATTAATGGCTCTGGAAGAGCAAATATTATGTTTCCTAGGAGAACAACAATTATGCCTTATACTCTGAAAAATCCAGAAGAAATTTACTCAATTTTAAAGATATTCGACAAAATGGATATCACATTGAAACCATGAACGAAAATAATAGAGAACTTATCTATGTCACATTGGTTTTAAATGGGAAAAAAGAAGTATTAGAAAAATTTTCAAGTTTATCCTCTGGATTATATTTTACTCATATAAGGCATGTCGAAACGAATGTCGTCTTAAATAAGAAAATTAATGATCCAAAGACATTCATTTTATGGCATGACCAGCTTGGTCATCTAGGATCATCAATGATGCGAAGAATAATTAATAATTCACATGGACATCCTTTAAGGAGTCACAAAATATTTTCAGCTGGTGATTATAATTGTGCTAGTTGTTCTCAAGGTAAATTGATAGTTAAATCATCTCCAAGTAAAATTATTGTGGAATCCCCAGTTTTCTTAGAACGCATTCAGGGTGACATATGTGGATCTATTCATCCTCACTGTGGACCATTTAGATATTTCATGGTTTTGATATATGCATCAACTAGGTGGTCACATGTTTGTTTGTTTTCCCACAATGCTGCATTTGCTAGACTTTTAACGCAAATCATTAAGTTAAGAGCACAATTCCCTGACAACTCAATTAAGACCATCCGTCTTGATAATGCCGGGGAATTTCAATCTTAAGCATTTAAAAATTATTGCATGTCTATAGGAATTACCATTGAACATTTTATTCCACATGTGCATACCCAAAATGGTTTGGCAGAATCTTTGATCAAACACATTCAATTAATTTTCAGACCTTTAATCATGAGAACTAAGTTATCAATTTCAGTTTGGGGACATGCAGTCCTTCATGCAGCATCTATCATTCGTTATAGGCCTACTGCATACCATGAACATTCCATCATGCAACTCATTTTAGGTTAACAACCAAATATTTCACACTTAAAGAATTTTTGATTATGCAGTGTATGTTCCTATACCACCTCCCAATAGAACTAAGATGGGTCCATAACGAAAACTTGGGATTTATATTGGATTTAACTCATTGTCCATTATAAGATACATTGAGCCCTTAATATGGGATTTATTTACTGCACGTTTTTCTGATTGTCACTTTGATGAAGCAATTTTCCCACCATTAGGGGGAGATAAGAAGTCAATTCAAAAGGAATGATGCAAAATTGCTTGGAATACATCAACTTTATCACATTATGATCCACGAACAAATCAGTGTGAACTTGAAGTTCAAAAGATCATTTATTTGCAACAATCATAAATCAATTACCAGATGCATTTAATGATGCAAAACAAGTGACAAAATCACATATTTCAGCTGTAAATGCTCCTGCAAGAATTGATGTCTCTGTGCAACAAAATGCACAAAAACAAACAAAACGCTTAAAGCTTGGAAGACCGATTGGTTCAAAGGATACAATTCCTCGAAAGAGAAAAATGGGAGTAAAAATAAATACAAATCAAAATACTCCTGAGAAAGTACAAGAATCCTTTGATAAGGGTTTGTCAGAACAAGTTGATTCTGATAAGGAACAACTTCCTCTAGAAAAAGATGAAAAAGATGAAAGTAATGAAATCTCAATAAATTATTCAAACTCTGGTAAGATTTGGGATCGAAATGAAATTGTTCCTAATGATATATTTGCTTTCAATGTGTCCTTTGAAATATGTGAAAATGATGATGATCCAGAACCACGATCAGTGGACGAATGTCAAAAAAGACCTGATTAGCAAAAATGGCAAGATGATATCCAAGCAAAGCTAAACTCGTTAAGGAAACAAGAGGTTTTTGGACCAATTGTCCAAACGTCAGATGGCGTAAAACCTGTTAGATATAAATGGGTATTTATACGAAAGAGAAAAGAAAAAAATGAAGTTACAAGGTACAAAACAAGACTTGTAGCTCAAGGTTTTTACAAATACCTGACATCGATTATGAGGAAACATATTCTCCTGTTATAGATGCAATCACATTTCGATTCTTGATAAGCCTTGCAGTCTCTAAAGGGCTTGATATGCATTTAATGGATGTCGTTATAGCATATCTGTACGGATCTCTAGACAGTAAGATATATATGAAAATCCCTGATGGATTTGTAATATCCGATGAAATAAAATCAAAACCTCATAACATGCATTCTATAAAATTACAAAGGTCTTTGTACGAGTTGAAATAATCCGGACGAATATGATACAAACGTCTTAGTGATTATTTACTGAAAAAAGGATATGTAAATAATCCGCTTTGCACATGTGTCTTCATTAAAAGACCATCAACGGGATTTGTGATTATTGTTGTATATGTTGATGATTTAAATATAGTGGAAAACCACGACGACATCGTTAGAACATCTGAATACTTGAAAAAGGAAATCGAGATGAAAGAACTTGGAAAAACAAGACTTTGTCTTGGTTTGTAAATTGAACATTTTTCAAGTGGAGTACTTGTCCATCAATCAAATTATATTAAAAAATTATTAAAAAGATTTTATATGGACAAGGCACATCCATTGAGCTCTCCAATGGTTGTCAGATCACTTGAAGTAGATAAGGATCCATTTCGACCTCATGAAAGTGATGAAGAGCTAATTGGTCCGAATGTACCATATTTAAGTGCAATTGGTGCACTTATGTATCTTGCAAATTGTACAAGACCCGATATTGTTTTTGCTGTCAATCTACTTGCAAGATATAGCTCTTCACCAACTCGAAGACATTAGAATGGTGTTAAACACATTTTTCGATATTTTCAAGGAATAAGTGACATGGGTTTATTTTACTCGATAGGGGTAAAATTGAATCTCTTAGGTTATGCTGATGCTGGATTTTTATCTGATCCCCACAAGGCCCGTTCTCAAACGAGATAGGTATTCACCTGTGGTAATACTGCTGTATCATGGAAGTCAGTAAAACAAACTATGGTTGCTACTTCTTCCAATCATTCTGAAGTACTTGCAATTTATGAAGCAAGTCGTGAATGTGTTTGGTTGAGAAACATGATTGAACATATTCAAGAATCATGTGGATTGTCTTCAATAAAAGATTCTCCAACCATATTATATGTAGATAATGCAGCATGTATTGCACAATTAAGTGAAGAATTCATAAAAGGGGACAGAATAAAACATATTTCACCAAAATTCTTTTATGCACATGAGCTTCAGAAGAATGGTGAAATTGATGTCAAGCAAATCCGATCGAGCGATAACCTTGCTGATTTATTCACAAAAGCCTTACCAACTACGACATTTAAAAGGCTTACATATAGTATTGGCTTGCGTAAACTTAAAGATATTGCAAGTAAAGAAACTGAACAAGTTTCACCCATGTTCACATGAGGGGAGTTATTGATTAGTGTATTGCACTTTTTTTCCCTTAGCTATGGTTTTATCCCATTGGGTTTTCCTAACAAGGTTTTTAATGAGGCAATCTTAACAATATTATAGCCATCTTAATATTTATTAGAATAGTGTACTCTTTTTTCTTTTACTATATTTTTTCCCGCAGGGTTTTTCTTAGTAGAAGTTTTAACGAGGCACAATATCTAAGTATCATCCAAGGGGGAGTGTTATGGAATATGGATGACCATGCATGTACACCAACATATTGTGTAGTCATGTAACTTGCATTTCTCACTTAATAGTACCTCTAATTGTCTATGTTGCTTGTGATGTGTTGTATGACATGGGGTGTATGTGTTGCTTGTACACATTGTATGAAGTACATTTATCATCATTACCAAATGGCCTATATAAAGGGTGCCAACCTCATTGTAAAAACACACCAAGTTGAATGAAAACTTCTCATTCCAACTATCTCATTTCTTCTCTTCTCTTTTGTTGTAGTAGTTTGTAGTAGTAGAAGTTCTTAGTCTTCTATTTCATTCTCTAGTTCTTAGCAAATCTCAATTCAATTCACAACAACTTATTTATTTATTTTTTTTTTATAGTATACAAGGGGTAGTAATATTCCGTAGAAAAGGGTAGTAATAGTATGCTTCAGGAAGGCAATTTAGAGAAAAAGAGGAAAACCAGTAAAAAATGAAGTAAAAATACTGAGAGAATGTCTGGCGATTTCTGGCGCCTTGAGAAATGAACACCCAAGAGCCATACACACAAGGCACCACAACGGAACAAGACAACGAGAGTGCCTTAAGTTTAATACCAAAATCATTGGACATCGTTAGGGCAGAAATGAGAGGCCTGAGAATAGAGCATGCCAGCGCCTTACCTAGAGATTCTCAGTGCCTTCTCAAGAAATCGTTGGGACGATTCCAAGACTGGAAGTTATGGATCATGCAATTTTAAAGAAATTTTTATGAGACTCTTTTATCTCATAATTACTATAAATAAATCGGGAGGGGACAACTAAACCCCAGCTAGTAGAAACAGAAAGGAGAGCAATTTCTTATTGAAGATTAGAGAGTTTCCCTTGTTTACAATTCAGTTATTAAGATGGGTTAAGGTTTTGTTTTCAATTCCTTTGAAGAAGATGAGCAAGTTCCTCGACTCCCAAAATAGGATTTCATTTAGGTCATGTTTGATTACAAAGAAAAAGGTTCATTGGAAAAGAACATTCATAAGAAAGTTTTTCCAAGCAAAATATTCATAAGAAATTTTTCTACATGTGTTTGATTGCACATATAAGAATTTTTCCCTCAAAACTCACCAATGAAAATTTTTGAAATAAATATGAAAACTTACCATATACATTGAATATATTAATTTTCATATTTAAAATATAAATTTAATTTGTCTTAATATGGAAAGTCATTTTTTTTAAGGAAAACTTAATTTGTCAACCATAAATAGATGGAAAAATATGAGTTTTAATATAGAAAATTGGCAATCATAAAAAAATGTTCCACAAGAAAATTTTGGCTATCAAACGCAAAAAAATGTCATTTTCTCACAGAGTTTTCCATTTTTTTTAACATATTCTTTTTCCATCCAATCAAACATGGCCTTAGAGTCGATGTAAATAAGTAGTGCTTCTTTTGAGACCACATGTATGCCACTAGATTGTCATCGAGAATGGGATTTCACATGACTCCTATTACCATGTAGGCTAGTTGTATAGGCATTAACAAGTATCTTAACATCGACCAATTTCAATAAAAAGGATACCTATTAAAAAGAAAGAGTCGCACTATAGGCACTCTAGCATTGACTAAGGGCAACTCATTTATTTAAATTTGTGATGGTTCCAAATGGAAATGATATATTTGGCCCTCTCAAAGAACCGATTCACTCACTTGCCCCACGTTTCTCCACATTCATGCGCACCCCAATCGTGTTCGCTCAACATCTTCCAGCATAGGTCACTTGCTCTGTCACCAGTCGGACAGCGATTTTATCGCTCAAAGAGTACACACAAAGCGTAGTAAGTTTCATTTCCATTTTTTAAGGATTGAAACAACTAAATTTGAACTGTTTTGGTGTGAAAATATTAGTTTGTAGTTTTTTCATTATAGGGTTTGACATATTTGTCTATCATTTGGGTATTTGTAGGCTTAAATGGCTGAATAAAACACAATTGAGGCGGACACACTACACGAAGAGGTAACTTTTCAAGTTTTTAGTGGTTTTTCCTATTTTCGATTGTGTACTATGCATGCGAATATGTCGGACGCACGGGATCGAGACATGATGTTGTGTCGATTGATGCTAACTGAGACTGCAATAAAGGTCTTGATTGAGAGCAATCGAATGGTCATTTTGATAATGACATCAATGACTTTAAATGTGTGCACAAATATCAAGATTTTATTTTTATTTTTATTTTTTTTGCAGAAATATATATCAAGAAGTTATATTACCTATTAGATCTAAATTCAATGGTCAAAAATAAAAATTATCATCTATAATTAATTTCCTCAATCACCATGGTAGCAATCTTAGAATCACCTATACATACATATATATATATATATATAGATGTGTGTGTGTGTGTGTTGCAATACTTGCTACTCACATTAGAGTCCGCTCACTACATTCACGTGAATATAATTTGTTGTTGTACAACTTGGGAAAAATCATGACAATTGAATCTTGAAGAATGTCTTCTCTATTTGTTTTATTTGTTTGATAAATTAATTTATATACAATAAAAATTGAGTATAGCACGTGAATTAGTGTAGAGATATAGTAAATTGAAATAAAAATTTGATGTTTTTTTATGGAAATAAAGATTTGGTATTCATGTGTATAACATAGATGTATTGTCATATGACAATAAAGGTATAGTGTATATGTATAGCAAATCAAAATAAATATTTATTAGTCTATTAAGCATCATTGTCTTTTTAAATAAAAAACTAATTAAATATAAAATATAAAAAAGAAACGATAAACTATACAAGGATAAGAGGGAGTAAAAATAGAAAATGGAAATTTGGTGGAGGGAGTAAAAATAGGAAATAAAATTGAAAATACCATCCAAAAAGAAAGAAAATATAAAAAGACTAATATAACCAAATAAAATATAAGGGTAACATTGCAAAAAAATATATATAAAGGGTAATATTGAAATTTCAAGAAATGAAGGAATATTTCATCTAGGGTGGCAATTCGTGCCAGCGAGTCGTAAACGTATCATGTTGTAAACAGGTCATGACCCATATAATGCAAACTTGTGACATGTTTATTAATCGTGTTAATCGTTTTCGTATCTAAGTGAGTCGTGTTATAAACATGTTGGTATTCGTGTCACCCGTTTATTAAATAGTTTATTTAAAAATTCTAATATATTTAAGTTTTTATAATTTGTTTACTATATTTTTAAATATACCTATATGAATAAATTTAAATGAACATAATTTTTTTTTGAAAACCAATAAGATGATTTTATTCCAAATCTTTGGCTAATACATTGAAAAGAAACGAGGGTGCAACACACCACTCGACTCGACCAGGCATAGAACTAGCTTCTCGTGCAACAATATGGGTCAGTAATAAGATATTGGGGATGTAGTCTTAAGTTTTACTTTACTTTTTCATTCAAGTCTTTAGTTTTTACTGTTAATAACAGTGGAAAAATGGCTCAACACAAATAACATATACAAGACAACAAGAATCCTCTAAAAACGTAAATTTTTTTATATTTTTCTTAATAAATAATTATTAATAAAATTCTAAACGTAAATAAAATATTAAAGTAAAATAAATATTTCTTCTAAAAATAAAATGAAGTATGGTAATTAACACGTATTCAAATAGGTGAACTTTGTAATAATTTATTTATTATAACACATTTATTATTTATATATTATTCATTAATAGTGTTAAACGAGTCATAAATGAGTTAAATAGGTTTACATTTTAATGATCTATTTATTAACCGTGTATAAATGTGTTAACATGTTCATGACCCAGAACCACTTATGTCAAACCCATGAAATTTTTTTTTTTAGAAAAGAAATCGAAATTTCATTAATCATTCATAGATCAATACAAAACCGGACACAGAATCAAGTACATTGATTCATTAATCCTATTTGTGCAAACAAACTGCAATTAATTTGGTTTTTTTCAAAATTGAAACAGTTTAACAATCAGGGACTGCTCTTTACAACGCTTAAACTCATGACAATACACAAAAGTACTAAAACCACAAAACGAATAACAAAACTTTCCAACAAGGAGAAGAAAATCTAAAACTTTCCAACAAGGAGAAGACAAATCAAAAACTTCCAACTAGGGAAGAAAACTAACAATAAAGTAAAAACTAAAGACAAATCAATCCAACGCGTCGCACCAATCCACACAATATCGTTGATGAAGATGCACCACAACAAGGATGAACCAATGTCCACAAATTTGATTAGATATGTTGTTTATTAAATGTACAAAGAGCAAAAGGGATTTAATTGAAACCTGCGCCGATCCTACCGATCGTTGAAAGGATCATCGGTGGTTCAAGAACAAAAATCACAAAAGTTAAACATAAAAAGAATTTTAAGCAAGTTAGTTTTTTATTACAACTTTCTTTCAACAATTATATATTTTATTTATAACCCATGACATGTTTATTATGTATCGCGTCGTGTTGTGTTAATCGTATCATGACCCAAATTACCATCCTAGTTTCATCATTGGTGCTTATTATACTACTAAGATATATTTAATAAACATATCTCCAAACCATAGAGAGAGTGTTATGACCATTGGATGAACATCCAATAGTCAATGTTGTTACCCATTTAATGTTATACAAGAAAATCTTAAACATTAGTTAAAAGTTCAATCTATCAACAACAATAAAGCCTTAACCATAAAAATGAATCAAAATATAACCACCAAGGAGTGAAAAGTCTTGTCAACAAGCTTGGTGTATGAGCTCCACCCTCTTTTCTCCTTCCTTGCAACCACCCCTCCTCCCTTGTTTTGTGTTCTTTTGTGTCTTTTCTTTTCCCTTTTTCCTTTTTCCTTCCTCCTTTCCCCTTCTCTTCTCCCCTCCCTCTTCTTCTTGGCGGTGTTGCTTAGAAGGATTTGTGGGTGATTAATGTCTGATCTACACATCGGAGAAGAGATTTCCCTTCCTTTCTCTCTTTGCACAACCGATGGCCATGTTGACCCACATAATCCCTTTGTTCTTCAGAGGGGTTTTGGTGGTTTTTGTGAGAGCTGCTCATGGATAACGCGGAGAAGAGAAATTTTGGGAGATCGAGTAGTACGAAGGTTTTGCTTGGCCAGATCTGCAGATGCCCTAAACATACTCCGATGATAAAGTTCAGCGGCAAAATGGCGATGGAGATGTTGTAGGAGGAAAAGTATAGTTCGGCTGACGATCCTCGCGGCATGATAATCCCTGACGTCCTGCCCTTTTGCCTTCGGCTTCGGTTGTCCTCTCCTCTGTAATTTTGTAAGCATTGAAGGAGATGGTTATGGGTGCTACAGAGAGATGAGTGGAGTTAGATCTTGAAGAAGAGGTTTTTATTAGTCCCTCTTTCTTTGTTTTTGTTTATCTTTCAAAAAGTAGGGTTTATGTGTTCTTAATCCAGTTGTTTGTGTATAGTGTTTTTAGTCTTCGCTTGAGGGAGGGTTGTCTTCGCTTTGTCAGGGTTGTTCTCCAAGTTATATCTGGAGTTCTTCCTTATCACTTATGCCTTAGAGGCCCCTAATGATGAATGTGGCGAGGCTTATCACCTCCGTTTCTTCATAGCGCCTTAAAAAAAAAGGTGGAAATTCTTTTTTCTTGTTCAATTAATAAGTCAAACAAAAAATAGAAGAAATCTGAAACCAATAATGGCAAGAAGATGAAGATGCACTCTAATGGTAGACACAATACAACTTTCAGCTCAGTGCCTAAACACAGACACATATGCATATCAGCAGCGCTGTCAGAAATACAATACCAAACTCCTCTCTCATCAATTCATTGACTTACTTAAAGATTTGATGTGTTAGGGGTGCTACAAAGAGATGAGTGGAGTTAGATCTTGAAGAAGGGGTTTTTGTTGGTCCCTCTTTCTTTGTTTTTGTTTATCTTTCAAAAGTTAGGGTTTGTGTGTTCTTAATCTAGTTGTTTATGTATAGTGTTTTTAGTCTTTGCTTAGGGTTGTCTTCCCTTTGTCAGGGTTGTTCTCCGAGTTATATTTGGAGTTCTTCCCCATCATTTATGCCATAGCGGCGCTCGATGGTGGATGTGGCGAGGCGCATCGACGCCGTGGAGACGCTGTCGAGAGTGAAACCTTCAAGGCGTCTCGGCAGCGCCCAGAACCCAAATTTTTCCAAATTTTTGTGGAATCTTTGGAATGAGTTGGGGACTTCTTGGGGTACCTAAACAGGTCCAAATACGACCCAATATCCCTGAAGTCGACCTGGAAATATATTGAACATAACTATAGAAAATTAAAAAGGGATTTCTATTACACGCGGAATAAAATGCTAATACTACCAAATTGCAACAAAAATGCGTACCAGGTACTTAGTGGACCGGTGACAGGCTTGCAGAGATGTTTGGTAGCATGTGAGAGCTGCAAGTGCGGAGTTTCACGCGGTTGGTGAGTAAAACCAACCTGAGTATTTACATTATTTCATTTGTGCATTTATTTGGGCTATTATATTTGTTGAGTAGTATTTCCTTGTGGACTATGAATTGTGGAATTCTCTTCAGTTATATCTATCCTTGATGGATTATCGGTGTGGTTTTTGCTTCCATCCTTTGAGTTGTCCCAAGGTAAGTGTGTCAAGCATAATAATCCCTGCAAAAACTCAAGCTTGCAGTGTGTTATACTGGGGCTTAAGGTTGGGGACACGTAATTGGTTGTAATGATATGTACAGGGTGAGAGTTCTCCATTAGATTGTTGGGGACTCTGCACTCGCGTAAAGGTCTTAGAGGAGATTCTGTCCTCGACTCCTAGCCTTTGAGGAGATTATGTCCTCGGCTCAACAACTTTAATTAGTTGGGACCACTTGTGCATTTCTCTTGTATTTCGGGACACTCAATTTCGATTTCTCATTTATTTGTTTACAGTCTTTATATTCATGCACTCCCTGTTCTTTCTTTCTATCTGCATGAATTGACTGCTTAATTTATATGACATTTGAAAAGTTGTTAAGACTATTGGTATTTTACTTTCTACATCACTGTACTCACCGTCTAGTTTGTGACAGTGGACAGACCGGCGAGCAGATAAAGGCAAGGGACTAGTGCTAGGTGATTGACATCGAGAACCACCCCTAGGTTGTCTTGACTTGCATGTCTTCAAGTTTATTGATTAGTTTCGAGTTTAATTGCTTCCGTTGTATCTGATAATAACTCACTAATTGATTAACTTCACTTGTAAATACATAATAGATGGTAAATAGTAAGGAAGGCTGACTAGGCCTGCTTGACTCAGCGGGACTGGTTTGGGGGTTCGCGCAGGTCAAGACCGGGCGGTGCCCAATTTTAGGATTGTGGAATTTGGGACCGTCACAAGCAGCGCTGTCAAAAATACAATACCAAACTCCTCTTTCATCAATTCATTAACTTGCTTAAAGATTTGATGTGTTAGGGGTGTTACAGAGAGATGAATGGAGTTAGATCTTAAAGAAGAGGTTTTAGTTGCTCACTTTTTCTTTCTTTTTGTTTATCTTTCAAAAGGTAAGGTTTGTGTGCTCTTAATCCAGTTGTTTATGTATAGTGTTTTTAGTCTTCGCTTGCAGTTGTTTTCCCTTTGTCAGGGTTGTTCTTCGAGTTATATCCGGAGTTCTTCCCCATCACTTATGCCTTAGATGCCCCCAATGGTGGATGTGGCGAGGCTCATCGCCTCCGTTTCTTCATAGCACCTTAACAAAAAAAAAAATGGAAATTCTTTTTTCTTGTTCAATTAATGAGTCAAACAAAAAAATAGAAGAAATCGGAAACCAATAATGGCAAGAAGATGAAGATACACTCTAATGGCAGACACAATACAACTTTCAGCACAGTGCCTAAACACATATACATATGCATCTCAACAATGCTGTCAGAAAAACAATACCAAACTCCTCTCTCATCAATTCATTGACTTGCTTAAAGATTTGATGTGTTAGGGGTGCTACAGAGAGATGAATGGAGTTAGATCTTGAAGAAGAGGTTTTTGTTCGTCCCTGTTTCTTTGTTTTTGTTTATCTTTCAAAAGGTATGGTTTGTGTATTCTTAATCCAGTTGTTTATGTATAGTATTTTTAGTCTTCACTTAAGGGTTGTCTTCCCTTTGTCATGGTTGTTCTTCGAGTTATATCCAGAGTTCTTCCCCATCACTTATGTCTTAAAGGCCCCCGATGGTGGATGTGGTGAGGCTCATCGCCTCCATTTCTTCATAGCGCCTTACCAAAAAAAAAGTGGAAATTCTTTTTCTTGTTCAATTAATGAGTCAAATAAAAGAAATAGAAGAAATTTGAAACCAATAATGGCAAGAAGATTAAGATGCACTCTAATGGCAGACATAATACAACACTCAACTCAGTGCCTAAACACAAATACATATGCATCTTAGCAGCGTTGTCAGAAATACAATACCAAACTCCTCTCTCATCAATTCATTGACTTGCTTAAAGATTTGATGTGTTAGGGGTGCTACAGAGAGACGAGTGGAGTTAGATCTTGAAGAAGAGGTTTTTGTTGGACCCGCTTTCTTTCTTTTTGTTTATCTTTCAAAAGGTAAGGTCTGTGTGTTCTTAATCCAGTTATTTATGTATAGTATTTTTAGTCTTCGCTTGAGGGTTGTCTTCCCTTTGTCAGGGTTGTTATCCGAGTTATATCTGGAGTTCTTCCCCATCACTTATGCCTTAGAGGCCCCCGATGGGGGATGTGGTGAGGCTCATCACCTCCATTTCTTCATAGAGCCTTAAAAAAAAAAAGTGGAAATTCTTTTCTCTTGTTCAATTAATGAGTCAAACAAAAAAATAGAAGAAATCTGAAACCAATAATGGCAAGAAGATGAAGATGCACTCTAATGGCAAACACAATACAACTTTCAGCTCAGTGCCTAAACACAGATACATAACTTTCAGCTCAATGCCTAAACACAGATACATTTGCATCTTAGCAGCGCTGTCAGAAATATAATACCAAACTCCTCTCTCATCAATTCATTGACTTGCTTAAAGACTTGATGTGTTAGGGATGCTATGGAGATGTGAGTGGAGTTAGATCTTGGAGAAGAGGTTTTTGTTGGTCCCTCTTTCTTTGTTTTTGTTTATCTTTCAAAAGGTAAGGTTTGTGTGTTCTTAATCCTGTTGTTTATGTATAGTGTTTTTAGTCTTTGCTTGAGGGTTGTCTTCCCTTTGTCAGGGTTGTTCTCCGAGTTATATCCGGAGTTTTTCCCCATCACTTATGCCTTAGATGCCCCCGATGGTGGATGTGGCGAGGCTCATCGCCTCCGTTTCTTCATAGCGCCTTAACAAAAAAAAAGAAGTGGAAATTCTTTTTTCTTGTTCAATTAATGAGTCAAACAAAAAAAATAGAAGAAATCTGAAACCAATAATGGCAAGAAGATTAAGATGCACTCTAATGGCAGACACAATACAACTTTCAGCTCAGTGCCTAAACACAGATACATATGCATCTCAGCAGCGCTGTCAGAAATACAATACCAAACTACTCTCTCATCAATTCATTGACTTGCTTAAAGATTTGATGTGTTTATACTGGCCTAATACATCATATCTGTCCATCTAAAACTAAAAGCACTATAGAGAATTACCTCTCGTAGACATCTTCTTCATAGATGGTCCTCAAATAAAAGACAATCTACGTCACATAACCATTGAAACTGATCTGATCTTGAGAACCCATGCCTATATTTTCCTGCTCGGTAGTTTTTGGTACTGAACCTCTTTCTTCAACCTTTCTCTGGCCAAACAGTCAATTTGGGCTCTTCAGCTGTGTATTTCACTGCACCAGAGAAACCCAGAGTAACAAAAATAGTGATTCATCATCAGACATTGACATACATAAACAAGTTCAAAAGGATTTACATAATTGGAAGTTGGAACAACTAATAAATTCATATGAAGACCTCCAAACAACTGCATGAACCCCTTTTTCCAAACAAGTGCAAGTTGCAAGGTGAACATAAGAGGTTGTGATTTTGATGTAGCGAAGAATCGATGTATTTATCGCTAAAGCGAGGAAATATAAATTACCACTTTTCTTTATTAGTGTTTCCTTCCCAAACACTCCAAATATAATTTCTAATTGGATGACAATAAGGATCATATTTAAAATATATAAAACACCAAGTAAAGATAAAACTTCTAAAACAAATATAATTTCTAATTGGATAACAATAAGGATCATATTTAGACTCCACTAAATCTCTCTATCTAATACTTTCTAAAAATAAAACAACAAGTAAAGATAAAACTTCTAATAATTCCATTATGCTTAAAATACAAATAATTAAATAAATAAAATAAGTCCCAGTTCTCGTTATTCATTACATTCTTAGGTAGTCTGCCTAAGTATTACACATTAATATTCAGGTCCCAAAAGCAGAATAATTAGCATTTTACGTCTTAGGCTCCCAACAGTTGGATCAGTTATATGATAGTCAAATCAAAAATTCTTTTTATAAAGTTATTACTAATACAAAAGCCCCATCTCTGAAAAATCGTACTGTTTATTTTATAGTTTTTCAATTTAAAGTAGCAGCTACTAGGAATTAATAGTTTTATTTTAAACTAAATTTGTTCAATCACCGTAAATAAACAATAAGATGTTTCACATGAACATGCTTATTTGCTCAGAAAGCATGTCATATAACTTTATGAAAAGCAGTTTTGTTAAATTAAAATACCTCTGAGGCCAACAAGAAGCCAAATAATTATTCCCATGTGTTCATTATTTTGTTTATGCTTTTGTAGTTGTAGCTGTTATTACTAATACAAAAGCCCCGTTTCTAAAAAGAAAATTGTAACTGGAGTTGTTGTGGCCTTGGATAGGGGCCATAGCCTATAGGGCAGAGTGGAGGAAGTAATGAACACTTATCACATGAACCTCCATTCTCAATTTGTCACATGAAGAGAAAACAAGAGAAAAAAGAAAGTGTTGCATCACATACATGTTTTGTGCCACTTTGTCGGTTAAATGCTCAATATGAAAGTTTGTTTTTGACATTTCAACTAGAAATTCTCGTGATGCATCGGAGAAGAATAAGATGAACCAAGCCAATTAAAACCATGTCATGATATTTACTATGTAACAGAACTTTACTCTTGTAGAAGCATTACAGGTAAACAAGGAAAAACCTAATACTCAATTTAATCAATTTACGCAAACTTACACTGCATCAGGTGCCATTCAGAATTTCCTGCAGTTGCACCTGCTTTTAGGTCTGGCTCACTGGAAAGTCTTGGGTTCTTTATAGAACTGCATGTTTTCTCTACTAGCTTATCAAATGATGTCAATTTCATACGCCACAAATCATCTCTGCAAGTTAGAAAAGGTGCAAGGCGAGCACCTATTCCTACAGGAGATTTAAAATCAGATGTTGAGCTACATAAGAGAACAAAGTCAGGACCTTCATTTATTTTGAGAAGCAAGAAAGGTACGAGAAGAAACACAGAAAAACAGAACTCTTGACGCACATATTGGCACTCTAACCAAACACAGTTGCTTCTCTAGAAACGATGGTATGTATTGATTACAAAAAAGCAGGTAGAATATTCCAGATGTGAAAGTCGAAACGTATCTGTCACAGCTTCCAATCAATCTCTCCAAGCTACAGGGACTAAAGACTTGAATCCATTCCCACTTTCCCTAGATCCTTATATCAAGATTTCAAGCATTAGTCCCAGTAAGGCCTGTTCGGTGTTATTTTTAGTCTGAAAAGAGCCGACCCCAACTAATTTGGGATTGAGGCTTTGGCCTCGTTTGGTTCGGGGGAAGTTGAAGTAATTAAGATAATTTTCAGGGAAGTTCCAACTCACCTTGTTTGGTTGGATATTTTCACAAACTTCCCTGGAAGTTTGAGCCCCCAACTTCCCCCGCATAGGGGAAGATAACTTACTTAGGGGGATGGGTGAGTTATCTTCCTGAGGGGGAATGTACACCTTTACCCATATTTAATGCTTTCTCTCCTCCCTTCTCTCTCCCTCAAAAACAGTGTAAAGGGCATTTATGTCAATTACATTATTTTACTGTTTTTAAAATGTGGAACTTCTTTGAAAGTTCAAAGTTGAACCGAACGTGAAAAGTGCAACTTCCTAGGAAGTTAAACTTCCCTGAAAGTTCCTTGGAAGTTAGTAAAATGTACCAAACGAGGCCATTACTTTTGTTGTTGTTTAGTCTAAAAATGATCAATCTCTTCACCTACTGTGTAATAAACACTTACCTTTTTCCTCCCAATGAAAAGGATAGAAACAAGAATAGTCAACTGGATTTATTTTATATTAAGCAAGAAGAAAATTTTCTACTAGGAAGTGTTTTCAAACACTAACAAAGGGGAGTTAATTGCTTGAGAAGTTTCCAAAGAATAAAAGGAAAAAATAAATAACATAGAACTAGAGAATATATAACCAGTGGCTTTTCACCTAGGATATGGGAAATGTTCATCTCCACTCCCAGAAACATGAAGATAATAGTCCGAGTCCAACTCCCAAAGAGCAGGTTTCCCTTCTTGTGGTTGAAAGTAGCCAAAGAACCTAAAAATATCACCAAAACAAAAATCTCAAGAGCCAACAGATTACTTTTGAAACCCAAAGCAATGCTGCGACAGCCTTGGTAAACATATAATTATATATCTAAGCAATGCAGGTCAATCCACAAGAACAATATGACAAGAAGTATTTACATGTTTATCGAATCTTGCTTATCACCATCTGTATACGCATTGCTGTAGTATCTTTTGATAGACTTGAGAAATTCCCGTGATTGAGTAGTGGCTTTCCACTTCCCTTGCCTTTCCAGGAAAACCTGAGACAAAATTATAAGATATTGCCAGGAAAGTTAAAAAATCTCAATGATTGCAAGACATTGTAAGAAAACTTGAAAATAATTAAAGTGCCAAAAATTATGAAAAACAGCAAACAAGCAATACAATGACGAACACGCCTTTACAGAAATCATTGAGTGTTGTGAGCAGCAGAACCACCATATTGATGTGCAAGTGCATCACCCATGCTTTGATAGTTGATACATATCCATGAGAGCAGCAGCAATACTACTTTCAGAATCCACTTTTGGAATATCTGTCAAACCCATAGCATGAAGCTGGCGGCCTAAAGCAGCCACTCCATAGGCATACTGAGAAACATTTGCACGGTCCAAGCAATCAATGCAATTAGTCCGCCGCACTCCACTTTGAAAACGCTGTGATGCCTCACCGTCAGCTTTTCTAGAAGATTGGTTTAGCTCAGGTTCCTTCTCTTGACTAATTATAGCATTTAAAGACTCACCAGAATTTGCTTTGGCATCTCCTATGGAAGATTCCCTATAGGAGATAAAATGTTTTCTAATACCTCCAGGAAAGACATAAATCACTTATTATTAATGTATATCACATTGTTATGATCAACTAACTAGCTTTCTCTAGCCAAAAAATAGTTATGGTGATAACTATATTGTTTACGCATGAATTATTTAGGATTTCCGTTCATAACCAAATGATGATTAAGAAGATTTAAAATATCAACATTCAAAAAATAAAGTTTTACTAGTGCATAAGCAATTGTCAATAAAGCATTAACGTACATTTACATATTCCAAAAGTTATTTTTCAAGAATCAAGAGTTCAAGGTTGATACTTGATAATAAGTTGATATAAAGGGTGCAAGTACAGCTACCAAACAACTTGGAACTTGAAATAAGAGATTTATCAAGAATATTAAGACAATCAATTCTTAAATAAAGATGATGAAGCAGGTCATGTGATTTAATGGATCATATTTAATGAGTACTTGTATGTTGTTCTTTCAATTTAATATAATAGGAAGATAGATGTGTTTTTGGATTTGAAAGGTGGAGATGTGGGGGTTAATTTACAATAATTCATACGTATTTTGCACCTTGATTGTTTTGATTAAGTTTGGGTAAGGGCATGGGTGGCCCAATGGTTTGGTATCAGATTTGGAAGTAAGAGGTCATAAGTTCAAACCTTGGTAGGTGCAAAGTTGTTTCTTTCCTATCAAAAAATAAAAAATAAAAAATAAATTGTTTTGATTACGTTTGGTCAAGGGCACAATTCCAGCAACCTTGGATTTTCATGTTCTGAATCTTTTTTCACATTTTTACAGTGAAACGACATAGATATTCATTCCCTCTCACGAAGACAGTTGTATGTTGTTTCAAAAATGAACGTACTCTGTATGATAATTGAAAAGCCATTATTGGTTTTCAAGAAACAACTCTTGCAAAAATTTGTGAAAATTTCACAAATTGCACAATCCAAAAGTTGATTCCTCACTGAATATGCACTGCTAGAAGCAAAGCAATTGAGGGGGAAATCTAATCACCATGGACACGCATGAAAGATCAAGCTCGACAATGCAGAATATTAATATATTACTCCCTTTCCAGGTGTCTTACCAAATATCACCACTATCAGATGACCAGAAAGATTTAAACTAGCAATTCAGAGCGATTGCAGAACATGCCTCTCTTAGACATGGATAGTTTATTTATAATGATATGTTTTTTAATTCACCTTTTTTACACAAGAAAGACTTTATTTCTGTTGCTGAACATATAAAAAAACAAGTTGTTCGCTTACAAATTACAATAGGAAAGAATATTCGAACATTTTAAGACATAGGGCAGTAATCTAAAGGATTTAATTCTAATTCCTTAATAACATGGCTAAACAGTTTTAAATAACAAATCATAGAAGTTCGCATTAGATGCTCTGTTTACTGCTTTAAGGCTATAGGGCTTGGCATCTAGAACACGTCACTTCATTTCTATGACAAACAGCTATTTTGAGGGCTGGAACAGAAAGTTAATAGTTCAAACCTAAAAATTGATGACAAACTTGCTTTTAATACAAGAACAGAGACTTGCATGATAAATCTTTTGATTATCAAACTCCTGCATATTTATATTGTGAAATCACTAACTTTAACATTTCAAAAGGACTTTAAAACTATCCAATATGACTGCTTTTCCCAGTTCATATAATCTACATACATGCATTAGTATCCGAATAGCAACCTGAATGACAAGTGTAATAAAGGGAACAGCCATAGAAACTCTTTTTGTTCACATGCGGACGCACAAAAAAAAAAAAAACAAAACAAAAAACAAAGACTTAATTGATCACGCAGCGAGTTAGGTCAGGTTGACGCTTATTGTGATTCACAAGGCTAGTTAAAGAAGTTGCCTACAATTGATTCGGAATAATCATTTATTCATAATAACTAGTTTCCATCCTCATCTCCACCTCTAAGTGAACGTGCAGGCTTTAAAACATATATTGAACTATTTGAATTAGGCCTCTCCACCATGTGCAGAACACCAAACTAGTACCTGTTTCAAATAAGAAAAGAAAGAAGAGGAAACCACAAAACATCTAAATCCATACAAATATTAATGTAATTAAAATCGTGACACTTGAATTCAAACCAATAACTAATTACCATTCAAATATTATCTCCCAGTGCTTGTTCTACTGAGTGTAACTAATTACTATTCAAATATTATCTCCCAGCGCAATTCCCTTCCCCCCCCCCCTAATTACCATTCAAATATTATCTCTCAGTGCTTGTTCTACTGAGTGTAACTAATTACTATTCAAATATTATCTCCCAGTGCAATTCCCTTCCCCAAACCCCCCCCCCCACATTTGGGTCAATTGAAAGATTTGAAAGGATCTTAAAAGAGTTTGAAGGATTTTGAAATCGGGGTGTATTTAATTTGGATTTTAATGGACTTTTGAAAAGTCAAGGGGTATTCAATTATGATTTGGATGGATTTCAAAAAAGTCTAGGTGTATTCAATTTTTAAACACATTAGGAGTGATGGATTGTGATGGGTTTCTATTCAAAAGATACACATAACCAAATCTCACCCCTACCCATGAGATTTGGATGGATTTTGAATCAACTCCTTCCAAATCTATGAAATCCATGAAAATCCATCACTTAAAAGAATCCATGGATTTGTTAGATTGAATACATTAATACATTCTTAAACTAAAATGTCTTTACAAAAAATTACATAAATAACCCCACTCGAAATCAAGAACCCATTTCCTTTTCCCCTTCTACTTTCCACTCTCTACATCCCTCCCTAAATGAAACCTTAAACTCATCCTCAACTCCTATCCCACTCACAACACTCACCTTCTCCTCTTCTACTTAATTTTCACTTTTTATACCCCACCCTAAATTAAACCATAAATTCATCTCATTTTCTCTTCTACTTTCTAAAATCTCATACGAAGTTCATGAGCCACTAGTCAGTCACAAGTTTGATGATAGGTTAATATGCAGCCTTCTCCAACTTTTTTTTATTCGTAAAATGGTGTTGGTATTAATGACTTTGAATCCAAGACCTCAAAATTACAATAAAGCGACCTATGCCACACATGTATTGATTCCATATAACTATTATGCGGAATATGAATATCCTATCTCTTGTATTATCTCCATTTGTTTATTTATTGTCTAATTGAGCAATGTTTGCTTTCTCATATGCATCGATTACCTAGCATGATATTTGCCTTATTTAAAGTCGTTAGAACAAGTTGAGACAGTTAAAACTCTCCGTTAGAGTAAATCCAAGGGATAGCCATGGATCATGCCATAGTAATGCCGCATTTATTTCCTTGACTAGATGTGAAGCACTAACCAAAGTTTTATCTTTCTTATACGAATAGGTTTTGTAATATGAAAAGAATTTTCCGCTACATATGGAAGCTGTAGACATTTTTTTGCAAAATATTAAAATCAAATTAAACTTACTTCAAAAAATGGGTTGTTAAACTAAAGCGAGCTAAGGGACCTTTATAAAGCATTTACAAAAATTTCAAGCTAGGACTAATCATGTACTTAAGCAGACAATTCTTTCTCTTATTAGCTATAGTGATGTTTAAAAGCATTTTGTAGAATGAATTAAATTGCATAAGTCAACTAATTTAAGAACTTGACAACATTATAAAATTCAATCAACCATGAAGACCCAAATGAATAGAAAAAAAAAATCCTTATAATTAACAGAGCATGTAAATGAGTCACAGGGAAAAGCAAACTGCCAATCAAAATTGATTTAAATTAATAAATTTACATACCAGTTACATTAGACAAGAAGTTTACTGTGACTCTGCTTTTTTATGTATGTTGAGACAAAGGCGGCAATATTATACTTTTCGAGCAAGAGTCCTTTGTTTCGTGGCATGCTGGACAACCTTTTCCTCCACAGGAAGGCCCTTCCGCCTCCTAACAGCATCAATAAGCTTCCTCGCTGTGTTTGGTGGAACACTAGAACCATCTCCATACTCTTCAATTTCCTCTTCCGTTTTGGGTACAAAGAAAGGATCTTCTTTCAGGGTTTGCCAATGACTAAATACGAGTAGACCACTAGAAGCTCCAGATGTCTTTTTTCTAAGCTCATCGGCAAACCCAAAACTCTCGGCAACTGGTACATATGCATGGACAGTGAACAATGGAGATCCTTCGTGCATCTCCTCCTTCAACACGGGAGCTCGCCTCCTTCCAAGGACAGCATACGTAGGGTTCAAGAATTCTGTGGGAGTAATTAACTCACATAAGTACATAGCTTCAACAAGACGAGGTTTCTTTTGAAGGACAGCTGCCCTACAAGCTTCCTTTACAGCTGTCATTATCTGCCCTGTGACCCCATATTGATTGGCTTGATCACTAAGATCTTTGGCTAGATCAGACTTGTGCACTCCATGAGTAACATGAACTTCGACAAGAAAAGCCAAACCCCACATTGGTTCATCGCATAATGGTCCAGCTGCAGTAGCTAGTTGGAACCCTGATACCACACTGCTTCCATAGTTTTCAGCCTCTTTAGACAATAAGCTGGCTGTTGCCAAGGATTCCTCACTACTCAGACCTTCTTTTCTACATTTTGTAACAGAAGAATCCACAAACCCCAATTTTTCAGATACATGAGGTAAACCATGAACAAGAATAGAGCAATCACTAATCTCTTGCTTAACATCTGGGACTAGAAGGACATTTGGACCAACATGCCTAGGCCCAAGAGCCCAGATTCTCCGCATAATTTGAAACCACAAATTTCTACATTTCTCAGCCTTATCCTTCTCAATATTTTCAGAACTGTTTTCAATTTCAGTCTCAACAGCGTCTAGTATGCGTTTCTTAAGTGCTTCAATGGGATTGTCATCCTTATCAACGCACTTTTCTCCTTCTCTTTGAAAATATTTTACTTTCAGTCCTGGTTTTCCATCTAGAATGTCGCCAAGTAGATCAGAACTATCATCAAGGACTTTGGTGAGTGCAGAAGGAAGCTTCATGACTTGCACTCTTATGGTACATTTTCCATTTGGCGTCGTCTTCTCAACAAAATCTGAGCTCCCTGTCAACAACTTAAGACATTCTATTGCATTGGAGCCCTCTCCTTCAATGGTTTCCTTGTAAGAAACAAGAGGAGGCGACACTTCCAAGCTCACCCTCGCAAACCTCTCTTTCAAATCTTTTATACATCTCTCTAGATGAACCTCTCCTGCAGCTGCAAGAACTTGTTCCCCTCTAGATGAAACAGTAACCTCAACAAATGGGTCTGCACGGTTCAAAAGCCTCAAGCCCTGCATAAGTGCCCCCATATCTGCTGGATCAGATGGTTCAATAGCCACTCTTAGAGTAGGCGAAACTTGGAATACCATACTTGAGAATGGCCAACAGTACCTCGTTGAGGATAGAGTTGCACTCTTCAATATATGCTGCCCAAGGCCACGAATCGCCACTATATTTCCAGCCTTAGCAGAAGATACTGGTTTCAAACCTTGCCCCATCATCAAATACAAGGAATGCAACTCAGCCTCCTGCACATGTCTCTGCATTGATTCCCCTTTCAACGGATCATACAAAGAAGAAAGCACGAAAATTTTCTGCCCGGCACTCAGAACCCCACTGAAAATCCTCGCAAATGCAAGGAAGCACTCATCCGATTCACCGCTACCACCTTCATCGGCATAATTACTCAAAACTTCCCCATTCGGACCCCGTTGCGGCAGCATTTTGCTTGGGACCGCAAACATCTTAGACACAAAAGCAACAATTGGTGCTTCAGCACTGCAATTGCAAGTCTCAATAGACTGCCTCACAGCATTCACCTCCGCGAGCACATCGGAGCTAACCCCATTGTCTACTAACACCCTCTTCGGAATCAACCTTTCGATTCTAATAGATTGAGCCTCAATGGGATCAGGCATACATTTAACAACCATAGATAAAATTGCTTCCGACAAAGGAAGCCAACGACTCAGTACCGCTTGAAGCAAAACTTTCGAATCCTTGTTCTGAAGTTCACGAGCAGGCACCGAAAGATTAAATGACCTAATCACTTTCTCAAGCATTACCTTATTATCTCCATCAGATTCAAGAGCTCCCTCATAAACCTGCCAAAGCGGCTCGAGCACAAATTGCACGAACATGGGTCGAGCTTTGCCGCCTCCTCCAATCGCTTTCTTTCCAACAATCATCTTCGTTTTCGGATTATAATACCGCGGTCCCCATAACGCCTTCTGCAACGCAACCGCACTCGCTCCAAGCTTGGAAGCGTAGAATTCCGCAAACTTGTTTATACAAAATCCCCACCCATCCAAAGCACATACAAATGCCACATTCCCCTTCTGGGGCTGAAATGTATCTTCCTCGTCGTCCTCCACCAACTCCAAACTCTCATCCTCGGCCTCACCCTCAGCCGTAGCGGTGGAAGGCCCGGCAAGTATGGAGTCGACGTCGGAAAGATACTTCTCCGACTTGTAAGCACTGACAATCCCATTAACCTCATGAACAATCCTCTGTAACCTAATATAAGCCTCCATGGGACTCAATTTCAGCTCATATATCAACCTATCTATCTTATTCAAAACCAGGCACGGCGTGACCTTCTCGATCCACGCCTGCCGAAGCACGGCGTGAGTCTGGATATGAACGCCCTCAACTGCATCGACCAAGACCAATGCACCGTCACTCAAGCGCGCCGCGGTGGAGACCTCGCTGCAGAAGTCTATGTGTCCTGGGGAGTCTATGAGGTTAATTGAGTGGTCTATGAATTGTAAGGATATGGATGAGCTCTTCATTGTGATTGCCCTTCGCTGTTCTTCGTCGAGGTAGTCCATAAACCTAAGCCTGCCCGCTTGCTTTCGATGAAGCAAGCCGCCGGAATACGCCGCGATTAGGTGATCGGCGAGCGTTGTTTTGCCGTGGTCCACGTGGGCGAGGATGCAAATGTTTCTCATTTTTCTACGTTCGGTGTCGCCCATTTCGATTTCCACCATAATCACTAACTTATTATTCAAGGGCTTGCTTTGCACGGCGACAACTAACCAAAATCCGACCAAAGTGGTGTTTCGAGGTTCGCAGCGAAGGAGATTATGAGAATTGGAGAAACCCTAGGGCAGACTAATGTCAACAAAGAATCGGAGAAACCATACGGCAGATTAAAGAGAAATTTGACTACTACCTAAAACCAAACGACAATCAATCGGTGACTTTTTTTTTTTTTTTTTTTTTTTGACACAAAACGTGTTCAACTTTTGAACTTTTGTCTACGGTGGGCTCCACCAGCAATCACTTAAAATTGAGCACATGTGCTGGTGTGACCAGTTTGTGTCACCAGAAATGTCATTGTATCATCTTTCAAAACAAAAATTAATAGAGAAAGCTTTTGGCAACTGCCTAACCTGAAAATCTTTTTTTTTTTTTTAGTTTTTTCTCTTTTAATTCAAGATCTTAAAACTACCATTGTTCTTTTCTATTTATCGTCGGCGATTCCAATCTTCATCTTTTCTGTGTTTTAGGTGTTCAATAAAGATACAAATATTTTCAAATCTGTGAATATTAGATCTACTTATTTCCGCTAATTTTTGAATCAGGGTTGTTGTTGGATTGACCCTTATTTTTAGTTTTACTTTAGGTGGTGTTATACACAACCCAGTTTGTTGTAAGGGCAAGTCAGTATTATATGTATTTTAGTTGGGGCATCAAACATTTTGAGTGTCTTTAGTCGCGCCCCTTATTTTTAAGTAGATTGTTTTCCTTTTGTTGGAAGTCTTAACTTTTTTCTTCTCCTTGTTAGGAAGTTTTGAATTTTCTTCTCTTTGTATGAAGTTTTGTTGTTCGTTATGTGGTTTTAGCTAGTTTTTGTGTATTGTATTGTGTTTCAATGTACTTTTTGATCCTATGTTTGGTCATGTTTCAAGGCATTAATGATTAATGAAACTTATATTTTTCTTTCAAAAAAAAATTGACAAAATAGCCTAAAAAAAGGAGCATTAGAAAAAAGGGTTCGGCTATGTGCAAACCAGTTTTTACTAAGGGCAAACTATTTTTTATTTTTTTTACTCCACTTCCAAAAATGTCCTACTTCCTTCTCACGTTGTGCACCCCACACAAACGCCACATTCGACTAAGATAATCTCCTCCGACCACCAGAGACGCGAACTTACAATTTCAGAGCCTACTACGATCATAAGAGTCGATTTCTACATAAACCTGGCTGGAAAATCATGTTCTCCACTGTTTTGAATGTATTTTATAGGGTTTGAACAAAAAAAATTTGGGCATTGTTTGTTTGCGTTGTTTGGTGGTTATTTACTATAAAAATGGAGGATGAATGTATAGGAGATACGAATGTGTAAGATGAAGAAGTATTTCTTGAGTTTTTATTCAATTTTTGTATTTTTTTTCGTGTTCAAACCAAGGATTCCGCCTTTAGTTCGGCCTCGCAGGTCCGAACAAATAGCTTTTGTTCGGTTTGTCGAGGCCGATTGAAACATGTATGTTCGATCACCTATGACCGAACAAACATTTGTTCAAACCAAGTTATGAACACTACAATGTGGTTCGGTCATCAAAGACCGATTAACATGCATTGTTCAATCACCTTCAATCGAGCAGTGCACTGTCCATTGGTCATGTGTCACCGATTGAGCGTCGACCATCAACAACACACAAATCAACTAACATATTAGATCAAAAACAGTTACAAAAACATAAACAACTACCAAACTTGTTCAAAAACAATTACAAAAACATACACAACTCCCAAACTTGCGTGACGACCGCTTGGAAACAAGACGAAGCAAGAACTAGGGTGAGAGCAAATATAAACAGAGGTGACGTGAAGATCGACCGAGTTGATTTGAAGATGAACCGCAGCTGTGGGGTGACCGCGAAGATCGAACAAGGGCTCGAGTATTTTCTCCTTCTTCTTCGCGTTGTTGGGGATATGGGTGTACAAGGGCCAGGCCGTAGTGAAAAATAGCCCAACAAATTTTTGTAAACCAAAAGTTAAGGAGAAATGTCTAAAATGACCTCCTTTATGACTTGGTGAAAGTCATCTCTTCCATTTCACCACTATTCATGTTTGTACTCATCTTTGTCATTCCACTCTACCCAACACCTCTCCCACTCTTCTTTGTTGCTCTCTGTTACATATTTTTCTCTGTATCTCTCACTCTTACAACGTACTAGACATTGTCCTCCACAAGGATGATTTTTTGCTCTAGTTTTGATGACATCTCAAGAAGGATAGTTATCTAACAGTTCAATTATTGACAAATCATTGTTGAATAAGATATTAAATAGTAGATCTTGGATAAAAAAAAAGAGATTATGTGTGTGTTGTCAATATTGTTTATATTATCATAATCACTTCAATACAAACTTTAAAAAGTGAGAACTTTTATGTAAGATTAATGCAAGTTCTTGTCTATATTGTTCATATTGACATACTATCTTATATATATTGTTGATAAACATTATTGTGTAGCTTTAGCAAATCTTGTTATGATTTTGTTGTTAAATAACCTATAAAATAACTTATGCATTGTTTTTTATTAATAAATTAAATAAAAATGTATAAATGAAGATATTCATTATACACATATAATATTGATAACACTGATAATACACACACACACACACTATATATATATATATACACACTCTATATTGACAATATTGACACTATTGACACTATTGACAATCAGGGGTCGAAGCCACATTGGTGGCTAGAGGGGCCATGGCCACCCTAAGTTTTTTTTAATATCATATACTACGTATATTTATGCACGAAGAGGCTAATTTGCACCCCCTCCCCACAACCATTTTTTTTTGTTTAATTTTACTTGCTGGAATAATAGATGGTCATATTGTTATAAACTACTCATAAATATAAATGTCTACTAATTAATATAAACGTCATTTAGTCGATTAGTGGCGTGAATGTCGCGAGTCACGTTGCGGTGTCGGGTAACGAAACACTCGAGGGTCAATTTGTTGGTGTTGATCATGGATTAGACCAAGGAGCAAGTCACACATTGAGTCACCATTTGGTGGACTTGTTGACCAAACTAGGACCATTGGAAGGGTCCTAGGGATCAACACATCACGAGAGATGAAAAGGGGAGTATAAATAGGTGTTTTTCTTTATTCTCACCACCTTTTCTCTTTCCTACATATGAGAATCCAAAAATTGGTGAAGTGGTGAGGGTTTTGTGAACTTTGGAGGTGAATTTGGAGGAGCTTGGCTTGAGGGATCGACAACCCAAGGTTAGATCCGTATTCTCCTCATTGTTCTTTAATTTTCAGGTTTATTTTTTGCGTGTTTTAACGTGACTTTTGAGGAGTGAGTCAAGCACCCTGGTTTTCAATGAGTTGTTATGGTTTTTGAGTTGGAAGTTGAGCAACTCTTGAATAACTTGTGGTTAGTTTATTGGATTTTGTTGTTTTATCGAAGTTTCGATGGAAATTATCGGAGTTTTCGTTTTGGACGAATTTCATCGAGGTTTATGGTTCCCTATGGTTGGTTTGGAGAGCCATAGGAGGTTGGAATGGGTTCAGACCGTGGCGACGAGCCGGGGTGTCAAGAAAACCCTGTAGGGTGTTTCTGGCAAAGATGTCATGGGGAGTAAAACCCCCACAACGTCCCTCACGGCGTGCTGGACAGCGAGCTGCCTAACTGCACGTTTTAAGTGACGTCGTGGCTGTCTTCTTCATGTCATGTTTTATGTGACGTCGTGGGAAGCCTGTACACGGTGGCGCCACACACAGTGTCCAAACAGAAAAACAAAAATAAAAATAAAATAAAATTTACAACTTGTTTAATTGGATTGGCTTATTAAGGGCCTAATTCGGGGATCATTACCGGGTATAATGTATAAAAATGATAGAATTGACATATTAATGGGAAATGGGAAATTTCTGAGGTTTGGGGATTTGATTTGATTTTCAAAAATTAGGTGTGACGACCCCAAAACCCGAGGCTACCACGTCATGCGTCGCGAGCCCACAACCCTGCCATATCATGTCCCAGTTGTGTCCCACGCACATCGTGTACCATTTAACAATCCTTTACCACTAACTTTTATATCATTTTCCTTAATAATTTGTCAAGTTAGCTAGTGGAATCAATTTCATCTGTTTACTATCATATTTATCATTAGATTTTTAACGAAAAACTTATAATCATGATTCATCAAAATAAGGCAGTAAAATCATGTCATAGAGCATTCTCTTAGTGTGGAAACCCAACCAAATTACCATTAATATATACAACGATCCATAGTATCAAAATATCAAAAATACCTCAAAATATGTATCATATAGGTAATCTCTCAAGTCCCAACCCAATACAAAAATGAGAAATAATAGGAACAAACATACAAGTCAAGTGCAGGAAAATCGGTCACAAAAAGTCCTTAAGCTTGCCCTTTCCCCTGTTTGTACTGGGCACTCCATCATCACAACAAAACAGATGACTAGTCCGAGTGAGTAATCCTAAAGAACTTCACCGAGTAAATACAATAAATAAATATTGGAATTTAAAAGATTATTAAATAAACATGCGAAAGAAAAGTAAACAGGCAACTATAAAGGACCCTAGCATGAATATCCAATAGTAATGAAACAAATGTGCTTCCAGGATCTTGGTCAGGCTAGACCCATACTTCAGACTATCCCCAGACACTGCTAGTGAGTAAACTCGAACCGACTGAAATCCCTGGGTTTGCTCGATGGCCGACGTAAACCATGGCGCACCGATATGCATAGGAAACAGCAGTCGGGTCGACTATCCACCGACATACTTCTAAAACATATGTTATGGTCTAGTGTACCACATGCCAACGCAATAGAATAACCCGACGGGTGTGGAAGAGGTGATCCAGTTTATGAAAAGTAAGATTGGGAGGAAGGGTGGATGGCCATAAAAATTGATCTAGAGAAAGCTTATGACAGACTGAGTTTGTTCTTCATCAAGCAGTCCCTTGGAGCTTTTCCTGTACTAGAATCACTCCAACAAAAAATCATGAGTTGTATCTCTTCCTCGAGGATGCAAGTTTTATGGAATGGCGGTCTTACTAACTGTTTTACTCTTACCAGGGGTATTTGCCATAGGGATTCTCTTTCACCATATATATTTGTGCTATATGTGGAGATCTTGGCTCAAGGTATTCAAAAGTCTGTTGATGATGGATCTGGAAAGGAGTCAGGATGGGGAGGAACGACCCAATTTTGTCGCACCATTTCTTCATTGATGACATGTTCCTATTTGCGAATGCGGCAATGACATGTTCCTATTTGCAAATGCATCCCTTCAACAAGTCCAGATCATTAAAGGAATCCTTCAGGAACTTGGCTTGTGCTCGGGCCAGAGGATAAACCAACAGAAGATGATGATTTTTTCTCTAAGAATGTTTTAGACAGTCTTAGAAAAGATATCAGTTCTAGTTTCGGGTTTAGCACGACGAACAACTTGGACAAGTATTTGGGGCCCCCCATATCGCATAATAGAGTCACCAAGGAGACATATGGGGAGGTAGTCGATAAACTGAGAGCCAAGCTGTAACGACCTATTTTCCAAAAAGATTGCCACGGGGGCCAATGCGGACCCACGGTCTGTCTTACCAGCGACAGTTGTGCTCTGCATTGGATTATATCCTCCATTTTATCTTTTTAAACCTTATTAATTGTCAATTTATTGATTTAGTTGTATTGAAATCAAATCATATGTTAAGTCCTCATATAATCTTCAAATTCACACAGCGAAAGCCTTACTAACACATTTACTCAGATAATAATACTATAAATGTATGATATGAACCATAAACAAGAGTGTGGAAAACCCATATATAACCTTAAATACCTTTGAAGTCACAAAAAGATCAATATATACAAGGTATCTCAAAGTCTCTCACAATCCCCAAATCCCACGATGAAAACAAAATATATAATACAAACGTACAAGTCAGGCTATGCATCTCTGATTAACTGTACTCAGGTAGCTTGCCCTTTCCCACGACTCGTACTAGGATCTGCACTCAAGGCATTACAAAAGGCAGATGACAAGTCCAGAGTGAGTATTCCCAAGGAAATTGTAATGACCCTAAATTCTAACTTGTGCCACGAGTCAATTTAGGTCGTACGTGGGCCCATTTGTCATGATACAGAGTTCAATTCTTGGTCGTTGACGTCAAGGTATGTTATTTGTGTTCGGTGTTTTTTACTATATTATATTACTCGAATGTTTAAATTCCAATGTCCCAAATATGCAAGGACGTTTGAGTGTGAGTGTTGGTATGGGGAGCGGTTCAGCTAGAGAGTCTAGTGAAATAATAGGTTTTTGGGCGAACGCTGTTTGGGTAATTAGTAGTCCAGGGGACTTAGATGAATTAAAAAGACTGACAAAATACAAAATAAATAATAATTAAAAATGTAAGTGCGTTCAACACGTTAGTATGTCTAAGGCGACGTGACGAACAAGTTTGGTGTTCGAAACGAGTTCGAAAACGCGAGTGTTGTGCGAGAAAAGGCTTGAATAAGAAGTTGTGTCATACATTGGAATCACTATTTGGTGTTAGAGTTGGTGGCTGGAGTGAATGGTAGCCACCAGATTGGTCTCAAGATCTGTGTGGGAAATGAGATTAAGGGGGGTATATAAACCCCACCCCTTCACCTTTTCTCTCTCTTCTCGTTCTCATCACTCTCTACATCGACACATAATGTGAAGACGTGGGTTTCGGGGGGGGAATTCGTTGTGATTCGACGCCGAAGGAATCATCAAACTCGATTTCTAAGGTGAGAATCCAACTCTCCACATCAGTATATACGTTTTGACAGTGTTTTGTGGGTTTTTATCGCAATGAATTTGGACAAACGAATTGGGAAATTGGTTTTATTATATGTTTTGATGGATTGGGAATCAATGGGGTGATCAAAGGGTGATTGGTGAAGTGGTTTTGATGTTTGGAAAGTTTCTGACTTTTCGGGGATTTTTGGTGAATTTTGTGTAATTTCGACAAATCGGTGTTTTGGTCAAGTTTTGATGCGAGTTAAGGGTGATTTGGTGTTGTGTTAGATGTGTTATCAAAGTTTGGGTAGGCTCGAAACACGACGATGCGGGTCGGGGTGTGAAAAACCCCGTTTACAGGGGCATTTTGGTTCAGACGTCGTGGAGACGTTGTGAACACTCCAACTCACGGTGTCACCCACGTACGTCTTTGGCGGGAACCCTAGGGGAAGACGTCGTGAGGACTCCGCCACGACCAATGAGGCCACGACAACACTCATGTACGTGTTGGACACTGAGGTATTGTCTACACAACGCCGTCCAGTTCATTCCCACGACGTTTCGGCGACTTGTTCACAGGAGTGAGTTTTTATAAAATTTTTTGAAAACTTTCGAGAATCTCTCGGGTATATAAATGGCTCCGAATATGACCTAATACCCGGTAATCGACCCAAATGGGTGAACGAATAACATTATAAAAAATTGGTTAAAATGAGGGTTATTAATGGGAATTTCAACGTAAATGTATTTTTTGAACATTGACGGGACACGAAAGGTCATAGGAGGCATGTCAGAGGTTCGTGGAGTGCGTAATTAGTTAGATTACAGGTAAGTAAACAAGTGAGAACTTTTACAGTTATTTCTTGAGCTTTAATTTGTTGTTATTGCTCAGTTTATCATTATATCTGTTGGAATCTCTTTTGGTTGAGTGGTCCACTGCAAGAGGGCCATGGTTACTTATTTGTGATATGAGCTCTTATCTAGACGTTGTTGATATCTCTCGGTTGAGTGTACACTGGGGGCTCTTATTCGGGTCTATGAATATCTCATAATTGCAAGGGTTAGGGCTGGTAGGATGTGTTCTCGTCTTGAACCCGAGTCTTGTAGGTTTTACCTCCACTCAACGACTGTTGTCGGGACTCCTTGCTATTCTATTTCGTTACTCGGACACTCACATTTCGATTGATCTATTTACAGTCCTATACATTTCATGCGTTCCTTATTCCTTTATTTCTACCAGCAAGAATGTGGACTGATGTTTATTTATTTCAAAATGTTGTATTATTGTTCTGTTTGGCGTTACTTACCTGGACTCGTCATTCTTGTGTTTGACAGAGTAAAGATCCACAGTCCAACAAGGGGAAGACACCGAAGCTTTGGGATTTGCTTTGAGGATACTAGAGCACGTCCTTCCACCTAGCTGAGTAGGTGATTTTTGTATTATTGCATATATATATTATTTTGGAACATGGGATTTGGGGTATGTGAGAGATTTTTGGCATGTATATCTGTTGGGTTATTCTCTTCTAACTGATCATGTATGATGATATACATATGCGGGGTTTCCACACTCTAGGATGTCTTATTCTTATATGGTTATGATTATTTGATTAGTTTTAGCTTTTGCTTCCGCTATTTTAATGATAACTTACTAATCAATGTTATAAATTTTTAATGAATGGTAAATGGTAAGGAAAAGCTTACTAGGCTTGCATGACTCGTCAAGATGGGCTCCGGGTTTCTCGTAAGTTTAGGCGGGGCGTGGCCCATTTTAGGTTTGAAAACTGGGGTCGTCACAGAAATTAAGTGAGCAATACTAAAAGTAAATACTAAAATTTAAATAAAGCTATTAAATAGACATGCGAAAATAAATACAAGCAACTGCGCTCTTCGCATGAATAGATAATAGTGAAAGCTCAAAATGTGTTCCTAGTCCCTAGGGTCATACTACCACCATAATTCGAATTCTTCCACAGAATACTGTTAGCGAGTCCGACTCAAGCAGGGCCAGTATCTGGATTCGCTCGATGGCCGGTGTTACACCTACGGCTAATCGACACTAGGGCTGGGCACGAAACCCGAGTACCCGACTCGGGTCGGGTCACTCGAATCGGGTGGTGGGTTGGGTAGAATGAGTGAAAATAAAGAGTCGGGTCAAAAAAGCCCGACCCGTCGGGTGTCAGGTCGGGTTTGGGTGTTATGTAATAGTAACAGGGTACCCAACCCGACCCGACCCAACTTCAACAACAAATAAATGAAATAACCCAAGCCTAAACCTAATGTTGTTGTTACTACTTCTCTCTTCAGTTCTTCGTTCTGCTGCAACTTCTTCTTCATCATCATATTCTTCATCCATCCGCGACTTCAACTTCAACTGCTTCCACCTTCCGCGACTCCGCTGCTATCCGCCATCATCTTCTTTATCCATCTGCTACACATCCGGCGTCCTCCAACCACGCTATCCGCCACCGCCATCATCTTCTTCCTGCTTCGGTTCACCTCCAACTGCAACCCTGCACACATTTGCTGCATCATCTTCTTCATCCGCTATCCGCGCCATCCTCCATCATCTTCTTCATCCTCCATTCGCCTCACCTCCGCCTGCAAGCGCTGTCGTGCTGCACACATCCACATCCACTGCATCATCTTCTTCATCCTTTTCAATTTCATCATCTTCTTCATCACCTCTCGACACCAAGGTACTTAACCTTCTTTCTTCTTCTCTAATTTTTTCAATCCCTTAATCAATTGGTTAAAAAAAGTCATACAAAGAAAACAAATAGATAGATATGCATTTCGTAAACGTAAATAATTGGTTCTCCGATCCATTGATTTTAAACATGAAAGAACAAGGACCTTGAATTGTCTTCACAACAAGCCCACTAGACATCTCACAAAAGAAACAACAAAAACTAAAAACAACAATATGGCAGCAAAACGAATTGATTTTATTTTTTGAAGGCTAAACGAATTGATTGCACTAGAACATATTTGACTTTTCATAGATGTTTTAAACCCCTATAAAAGACATTTAATAAGGGTTTTTGACCTCTACAGAAAGTGTCATCTTTTAAGGTGTTATGGTATCCTCGAGTGATAAGATGGGGGTTCTAAACACCTACGAATTCTGGAGATTTGATAGAGGTTTGGTGGAACCCCTACGATATCTTCATAAAATTTTAATTAAATGTCTATGCATACCAATTATCCCTTTTTTTTTCTTTGAACTGAAGTACAACAGGACATGACACAAAAAATCACTGATGACTCTACAAACATAACTTCAATGAGAAAAACTTACAAGCAAGTGAAGCTTAGATATTTTCCCTAAAATGCTGCTCTGGTTCCCACCATATAAGCTCTTGAGAACATTCTTTAGCAAATTCTGAGACTAAAACCACAATCGAACAATTGGAAATCAATGAAACGAAGAAATAACTGAAATTTATCTAATAAATGACCAAAATCAAATTGAACCAAGTATATCAATTGTGATTTCAACCTTGTACAAGGCTACAACTACAATCTGCAGTCATCAAACTGAATAACGAAGAAAAGACTCATACAAAACCTAAAAAGATGAAATTTGTGTATTATGTTTCTTGTGGATTAGTAATTTATTACGGAAAGTAGGGGAGTTTTAATTTTGAAGTTTGAATTGACTTAACCATTTTTTTCTCTTATATTTGTGTATTTGATAATTGATATATTTAATTTATGAAATTTGTTTTTAAAAAAAATGCAATCTGTTTAAAAAAAATATGTAATCTGTTTTTAAAAAATGCAATCTAGCCACATTTTTTGATGATGTTTTGTGCCCGTACCTTATATATGTGCAATCATAAAGTTGATTTCTTATAGAAATCAAACTTTCTATTTTTTGTTTGATTCTTCAGATGACATCAACTTGTGCACATTCAATTCCAACTGTTTCAACTGAGTTAGACATTAGTCAAGGTGTTAATCTATTCGACATTCCAACTCCAACTCCACAGCCTCCACCTCCAAATGAAACTAATGAATCAAGCCTCCCCTTATTACCACCTAATCCGGGTAATAAAAGAAAGAGAACTTCGAAAGTCTGGGATTATTTCACAATCAGAGAAGAGGCCTAACAAGCCTAGGGCATATTGCAAATTTTGTCCCAAATCCTATGCATGTCATTCCAAAAGTTGTGGGACCAAAAACTTGATTTTGCATTTGGAGAAGTGTTCGAACCCCAATCATCCGTGGAAAATTGAAAATGAGAGGCATCCTTCCAAACAAGCAAACCTTTGTTTCTCCTCTACTCATGATGGGTCCTCTGCTGAAAGTACAGTTCACTTGTTCACAAGCACCTATGACTATTACAATTGTAGGAGATTGCTTGCTAGGATGATTATTTTAGATGAGTTACCTTTCAGGTTTGTGGTAAATGATGGCTTTTGTGATTTTATTGCGGGTTTGAATTCTAAGTTTACTATTCCATCAAGAAGAACAATTACAAGGGATTGTATGAGTCTTTACTCAATTGAAAGGACGAAGTTGAAGAAGATGTTTCGTGGGTCATCTCAGTGTTTGTGCATAACAACGGATGCGTGGCAATCAATACAAAAGATCGATTATATGGTGCTCACTGTGCACTTCATTGATAGTGAATGGAAGTTGCAAAAAAAAAATCTTAAACTTCTTTCAAATTCCAAATCATAAAGGTGACACCATTGGGAAAGCAATGGAGAAGTGTTTGCTAGAATGGGGCATCGAACGAGTCTTCACTGTGACAGTTGACAATGCTACTTCAAATGATGTGGCCGTCTCTTACTTGGTGAGGAAAGTTAGGAATTGGGGTGGATTGGTATTAGATGGTGAGTTCTTTCATGTTAGATGTGTTGCTCATGTCTTGAATCTTGTAGTCAAGGAGGGGTTAGAGGAATTGGATTCATCTATTGAAAAAATCCGCTAGTTTGTGAGGTATGTGAGGTCATCTTCTGCGCGGTCACTCACCTTTAAGACGTGTGTGGAGCAAGAAAAACTTAATACTAATGGTGGTGTTTGTTTAGATGTAAGTACAAGGTGGAATTCCACTTTCTTGATGTTGGATGCTGCGTTGACCTACCAACGTGCTTTTGTGAGAATGGAAGGAGAAGGTGATGATTTGAATTTAGAAAAGATTCCATCTGATGATGATTGGGAAAAGGTAAAGATGTTTGTAAAGTTTTTGAAGTCATTTTATGAAATCACTAAACGAGTTTCAGCTTCCTTGCATGTGACTTCTAATAGATACTTTCAAGAGATTTACTTGGTTCATGGTATAATTCAAAAGTATTGTGAGAGCAATAATGTGTATTTATCATCAATGGCTAGGAGAATGAAAGTAAAGTTCGACAAGTATTGGAGAAATACTGAAAAGGCCAATGTTATGTTATATGTACCTGTTTTGCTTGACCTAAGATTCAAACTAAAACCACTTTCATATTGCTTTAATCTCATGTATGAGAAAGAAGTGGGTGAAGTTATGGCAAAGAAGGTGGATACGACATTTAGGAGGTTGTACGAGGCGTACAAGGCTTTTTCTTCTAAAGATGATGATAATGATAGTGAAGATGAACGAACTCCAAATCCAATTGATTTAGAGTTGGATGATATTCCACAATTTGGGCAAATCACACGACATCTTTATGAAGAAGAGAGCAATGGGAATAAGAATGAAGTAGACAAATATTTGGTAGAGATTTGTGAAAAAAATGTGGAGCCTTTTGACATCCTAAATTGGTGGAAGGTAAACTCTTCCAAATACAAAGTCATTTCACAGTTAGCGAAAGATGTCTTAGCAATCCCGATTTCTACAGTTGCATCAGAATCAGCATTCAGCACCGGTGGATGTGTATTGGATTCTTTTCGTAGTTCATTGAACCCGAACACCGTTGAGGCCCTTATTTGCACTCAAAATTGGCTCAAATATGGTAGTCCTATCGATCTTAAAGGGGCTTTAGAAAGTTTTGGCGACCAATCTGGTAAGTTGCTTGTAGAAAGCATAAATTTACTAAATTTCTTACTTGCTACTAAGTGTTAAGTGTTTTATGAGTTGTAACTTGTAAGTCTAAACTCTTTTTTTTATATTATCTTATTTTCAAGACTTGGAGGTTGAAGGAGATCCATTAGTCTTAGAGGAGCTTTGAGTTCTCATCATATTTTGTGTGCTAAAGAGTAGTTCTTGTAAGTTAACCACTAATCATTTATTTTATAAGTTCTCTTTCATTCTCTTATAAGTTGCAACTTGCAAGTAGTACTAACTATATATTTGTTTGTTTCATTTTGTAGTTTGTTTTAGAGATGAAAATTTAAAGTATTGAAGATGGAATCATAGCCTCAACTCTCATGGACGTTGGAGATGAAGAATACTTATTTTTTTTGTGGGAAAGAAGACTTGTTTTAATTATTTTGTGGCTTTTGAAACTATTAATACAACATGTGTATTGTGTAATGTGTATCATGCATGTTATGGGTTACTTAACTGCATTAGTTATGTTGTGAACTTGTGATTGAGTGACTAGATCACTTGACTTGTAGCCTTGTAGGCTTGTTTGCATTTATAACCTTGTTGGTTTTTTGGGCTTTTATAACCATTTAAAACATGCATTCTTCATTGTTTAATCTTCAAGTTTGTCATCATGCTTTTGTAGGGTTTTTGTGATTTTTGAAACTATGCCTTGCTAGTTGCTACTGTTTTTCCATTTGATTTTTTTTTGTAGGTAAGCGGGTCACCCGACGACCCGACCCTAAACGGGTTGGGTATATATCAGGTATTCTGCCTATCGAATCGGGTGACAGGTCAGTTACACATAGACCCGATATGACTCGGGTCGTCGGGTATCGGGTCGGGTCGACCCAAACCCAACCCGTGCCCACCCTTAACCGACACGTTACATGACGTGACACTCGGGTCATCCTATTCACCGAGATCGATCATTAGCAACATGCTATGGTGTAGTGGACATACACACTAGAATGAAACGGAGGGAAACCAGCTCAATGTCCGTCCATATAACGACAACCAGAGTAGAATATTGAAATGAAAGAAATTGAATTCAAAATGTCAAAAGAAGTAAATACTCAAGTAATTTCAGTTGGGATACTACACACCTCAAACCGCACTCCAACTAACCCCAAACGTCACCAAAATCATGCTCACAATGAGTGTCCGATCTTTGCAATTCCACCTAAAACCATTAATTCCCGATAAATTGAATAAATTCCCAAACCTTGTAAACCATAATTTAATACCTAAATCATCGATAAAACCATCATTTAAACACCCAAAATAGTCTATATAAGTTCTTAGTCAAACCCCAATTGGTGAATTAATTTTAAAAATTTTAGTTCAAAACTGCCCAAGACACCACCACTGATGCCGCCTCATTCGAGTCTTCATGGCGTGTCCACAGCGTCCTAGACGCCGTGACAACGCCGCCACGTTATTTCTCTCCACGACTCCTCCAAGGCATGTAAGCCTGAGTTACTGGCTGAAACGTACGCGGGTGGCGTCGTGAGCATTAACCCACCACGACGCCCATCGCGGGCGTCTCTGCCAGTGAAGGTTTTTGGGGTTTTCGAACCCCCCTCGGCTCGTCGTTGCGGTCCGTGCTCGTCCAAACATCGTATAAAAACACTAATAAACCATTTCCCATCAAAACCCTTTGACAAAATTCGTCCAAAACCAAATCCATTCAAAACCTGATTTACTCCAAAATTTCATAACACCACCCTCAACCTCAACAAAACCAATACAAATGCTCAAAACTACTCAAAAATCCATAGCAACACCCGAGAAAATTACCCCGAAACGTAGAGAAGGAGATGTGAATTGAATATCTAACCTTCGTTTTCGATTTCCTCGAGTTCTTGAGCTCCAAATCACCACTCGAACTTCATCAAACCCTCCACACCACCACCATTTTCGTCCAAGAGAAGAATAAGAGAGAGAAAAAGTGGTAAGTGAGGAGGAAACAACCTTTTTATACCAAATTTTCCATCTTTTGTGTGGGGTTATCCCAATGTCTCATCCAAAGGTCACAAATGGGTCAAAGAGTCCTGATTTTTGGCGACTTAAATGGTGACACTCTTCCTTTGTCTTGCCTTGCTTAAACAAAACACTAAAACCTCGGTTGTTCCGATACCCGAGTCGCGCACATACTCTCACACCATGAACGCATATACGGTGTTATTTAATTAATTTTACCATTTATTGTGTATATTTAGTCCCCAACCTAATGCATTATCATTCGCTACCCAGTTTTCAGCGTTTACACGCTATTCGGAGCGAATGCCCGTCACACAACCTCTCATGCCAATTATACAATAACTAACACACATCGTGATGCAAATAGCCTAATTACTAATAAACATCGCAAATTAAAGCACAACAACACAAAAATTCACTATTTACCTAGCTTTAAGCGCGCCTTGACTTATTTGCGGGTCCCACGAGCATCTGAGCTATCCACCACGTTTGCAAACACGTCATTAATAACGACGAATTAACTTCAAGCCGTTACACAAGCTATCTAACTGAAAGGGTAAACAACTTTCCTTGGCATGATGTATCACACTTGCAAAGGCGACTCAGTCCGTCCCCAACTTCCAAATGCAGTCAGCCAAATTACCAGTTCATGTATGTGATGAGATTGACCAGTTAGTGAGGAACTTTGTGTAAAGTTACATCTTATCAATTGGGATATTCTTTGCACTACCAAGAGCAAATGGGGTTTTAGGTTGCGAAGAGCCCATGATCAGAACATGGTGTTCATTATGAAATTGTGCTGGGAATTCCGTATGGAAAGGGAGAGACTCTGGGCTCCTTCAGGGAAAGTATTGTAAAGACAATGATGAGAGTCCGGATCAACAGAGAAGGGGAATAGGCTTTACGGTCCGGAGAAACTTAAGGAATAACTGAGAACTCTTCGAGTTAGGTCTCACTAGGAGTATTGGGGACGACACATTTACTTGTTTTTGGGCTGATCATTGGGTAGAGAAAGCGGGCATCCTCTCGAACTATGTTTCTCTCTCATCTGGCAGTTCTAACTGGGAGACAAGTGTGGCTGATCACACTACGCCTTCTGGAGCATAGGACATGACGTGAATTCATCACCTACTACTTGCGGAGATCTGTGAAAGGATCTGCTCCATCCCAGTTCCTCATTTTGGAAGGGGCCCATATCGAGTCAATTGGATGTTTGACAAAAAGGGGAAGTTTACTGTTTCGAAAGCCTATGAGCTATCTCAAGGGGAGGGTGGATATCTCTTGAATAGGCGATGGGATACTGTATGGAAATGGAAGGGACCTCAACGAATTATGACCTTCCTCTGGCTTGCATTACATAATAGGTTACCCACAATTGTATTATGCCTATCTCGTACAATCAGGGATGATGGGAGGTGCAACCGATACCGGGAAGGAGATGGGACTGTGTTGCATGCCTTAAGGGATTGTCGGCTTGCTCGTCAGGTTTGGGGCTCTATTCGTCTTGCATCGAGAGGGTAATCTTTTTTTAATCTTGCTCTTGAGGATTGGCTTGGTACAAATATCCATGATAGAGATCATTCTTGGGGAATCTTATTTGGTGTTACGTGTTGGAGGCTTTGGTTTTGGAGGAATGAATTTATGTTTGGGGACCGTGAAATCTCATCGACGAAACTAGTGAGATCAATATATAACAAGGTTGATGAGATTGTCAGGGCGGAGGGACTTCTGAAGTTGCCAACAAGTGCGGTGAGGCGTTCCTGCCACTAGGAGCCTCCCCTTGAAGGCTGGACCAAAGTTAACTGTGATGGGGTAGTGCAGGCAGATGGTGGGAAGGCCACTGCTGCTGGAGTGTTTCAGGACAATAAATGGGAGTTTATTTTGGCATTCCAATCCAAATTAGGTCGATGCTCTCTGCTTTATGCGGAGCTATGAGGCGTTAAGCATGGTTTTCCAATTAGCGTGGAGTAAGGGGATCAGGAAGGTAGTTATTGAGGTAGACTCGAGGGAAGCAGTGGAGTTGCTCGACTGCTCATTCCAGGTCCATTACAGGAGCCTCTGGTGAGGGATATCAAGAACAGTTTGAGTTGGGATTGGGAAGTGAAGTTCTATCACGCCTATAGACACAAATAATGTTTGTGCCAACTATTTGGCGAAGGAAGCCTTTCAAAATGTGGGAGAGTTTGTAATTTGAGATTCGATATCATATTCCATTGAGTTACTCTTCGAGCAAGATACCGCGTATGTAATATAGCCTAGGTTGTTTTTCTACGCAAAAAAAAAAAAAGAAAAAGAAGAGGGGCAACTGAGAGATAAAAGCGACCAGAGAGCGAGATGTATGACAGCAACGCGACAACGGAGAGATTTTAGAAAAGTTGGGCAAAATTTCATATACACTTTGGGTTAGAATTTTTAGAAGGCAAAATCCATCTTTTGGTCCCTGAACTTTGTGTATTTTATGTTTTTGGTCCCTCAACTTTTATTACTATACATTTGATCCTTGAACTTTTACAATGATTTATATTTAATCATTCCACCATTTAAAGTCTTAAATTCCACCAACGTGGGTAATAAAAGTGTCGCGTGACTAGTCAAAAAGAGTAAATGGGCTTATATTACTGAACCGAACGACTTGCATCAACCAACAAATGTCGAAAAAAAATTTAATTTCTCCCAAAAACATTAAAAACTCAAAGTTCAAGGACTAAAAGCATAAAAACTCAAAAGTTCAGGGACTAAATATACAATAATAAAGTTTAGGGACTAAATATACATTAATGAAAGTTCAGGAACCAAAAACATAAAAGACTTAAAGTTCAAGGACCAAAATATACGTTTTGCCTTTTTAGAAAAGTTTGGTTATTTTTTCATTGTTGAATAGGTTTTTGGGGGTATTTTGTCAAATTTCCCAACATTGGTTTTGAAAGAGCTTTCAGATGAAATACAGTAGATCATCAAAATGCAAAAACTACGAGGCTCTCTCAAACTACTCTTACAAATTCCCAGAAAACACTCTCACCAATCTCACCAATTCAAGAACCTCTTCGATTGTGCTTCGGAACCAAACCTAACCAAACATCTCTACAGATCACATATCCATGAATACCGTTCTTTCTCTCACTCTTGTCTCAATTCTCGCCCTTCATGGCGACCCAATTTCTGCAATGTCTCAGATGGAATTCGCGGGTTTCTCGCAAACCCTAATAATGTCTATTTCCAGAACTGGAGAAGAATTTTCTTAGACAGTAAGGTTCGATTTCTGAGATCCCAGTTTCCGATGCGCAATTTCAACAATCCATTTGGTTCTTCTTCCCATTTTGGATGGTAATTTATGCCTCTATGATTTGATTGTTGGTTTTCGCTTCGATTTTATGCGTGCATTGCTAATAATACTAAATAAAACCTAGTGTTTCTTCTGTTTGATTGCGGTTTTTAGTGAGTTGTGATTGTCCTCAGGAGATCATGGTTTCCGTCTGCAGAGGGTACGGTTTGGAGACTGATTGTTGCCAATGCTGCTGTCTTTATGTTATGGAGGGTTGCGGATCCTTCGTTTATGAGGAGGAATTTCACGGTCAGTGTTTTTTGTTTGGGGAACACATGTTTTGCTTCATAATGCTGTTCATGTGTTTTTTTTTTGTACCTAATGGAGCATGTTGTGAGTAGAGACGCTAATTTGTGCGCGCATGTGTGTATATATATGTGTTTTTGGATTGTTTGAGTGTTTAAATATGAATTCTCCAAATTTAATATCTTCTACACGTTGTAGCTTGAACAATTGGTTTGGATTCTTTTTAGATGTTTGCTTATTATCTCCTTCATTTTCTTTGGTGCGAAAAGGGTTGGAGATGCTAATTTGAAAATGGTAGAATCTGTTTACCCCAGTTTATTGAGTTTGTAACTTAACTTGTGACTTCTTGTAGTTTAGATGTGTCGTTAATTGATTTTGTTTTAAAACCTGCATTGTTGGTTTTGAGCTATCATTCTTTGTCAGGTATTGCAACTCCTTGTATTTACATGGACCTTCATCTGTATTTATATATAAATATATATATTCTCAAAAGGGTTTCCTTTGTGTAATATGTTAAGTCATTCCATATTTGATGTGATCCAGGTTGTGTACCTCTTTTATTTTTTTTAGATAGAATCTTACTCTTTCATGTCATTATGTGCAGATTTCAGTTGAAAACTTTAAGAATGGGCGCATTCACACGTTGATTACTGCTGCTTTCAGTCATATTGAAATTGAGCATCTCCTATCTAACATGATTGGCCTTTACTTTTTTGGAAATTCGGTAAGGATTACATTTCCCTTTTCTCTTTCTTCAAATGGTAAGATAGGGGTTCAATGTTCTTAACTTACTAGCGGGTAGCCTTTATATTTTATTATTACTTTTTTCACTCTGAAGCAAACAGATATTTGAGCTGACAGTTCAGCAAGCTGGAACCTCAGTTGTGCCGCAAGCAAACATGCACACGTTTGTAGCATCTTGAACCTAGAATTCGAATTATTTGTAATAGTGCTGCCTATAAGATCTTTTAGTTTGATACTAAACCTGGATAAATTTTGTTTGGTTGCTTTAGGTGATTTGGTTTTTGTAGGGTAATTGAGTGTTTTAGTTTTTTATTTTTTGGAGATTGTTTGACCTAGCCTCAATTAATTTGGGACTGAGGCTTATTAATTTGGGACTGAGGCTTTGTTGTTGGTGGTGGTCATTTAACCTGGATTAACTAATGGATATTGAAGACGCGCTGACTATGCGTGCATGTTTCATGTATAGGTTATAGCATATCCCATAACTGGGAGTTGATATGAGTGACTATAATTTATCAAAATATTGCCTAGATATACGTGTTTTTCAAACTCCTAGCAGTTGGAAATATTTGAAGTAGGTTTTTCATTCAAAAAGATGCTCTAAAGTCATTTCTTCATTTTTTTGATTATTTTGATTATTTTGATTTTTTATTTTTTTCTGATAGAGCTCAAATGTCCAAGAGCATTTCAGATGATGGCATATCATCTGTTCTTTTTGGTCCTTTTGTTAAATTTAAAGAACAACAGTCACTAACAAAGCTATGGCAACCCTTTTCCCAAAATAGGCACCACCCGGTCTAATCCCATCATTTAGCCCTAATCCACGCCACGTAGGACTTAACGACGTATTAGTTAAACTTTTTGTCCGATTCATTTCGTTACTCGTGTTTAGGATAAGCATTACTTATATATCGTTATTCGTTATTTTCAGAGTTAATTAAAACTTTTAACATTTTAATATTATCAACAGAAGACTTAATTAAATTTGCAGAAGCATTATAAACACCTATATGTGGAAATCAGGAAACAATGATCACATGTATAACAAAAGTTAGGCGATAACAGTGTAAGTACATGCATCATATCAGGGAAGTCAAGTCTCTCAACCCGATTTAAAATCCAAAAGTATACAAAAGACATGTAAATAATACACAAAATATACACCTACAATAGTACCAAAAGTCGCTCACCAAAGGCTCAGAGGTAGTCGCCGATCTTCTCCTTACTCGGCTTGCTACTAAACGGATCTGCAATTGTCACTAAAGATGACAATTCTAGTGAGTAAATCCTGCGGCCATGTATTCACATTTCCAAATAAAGAAAGACAGGTAACTTAAAACATATAAATAGCCGAAAAGTAAAGCTGAAGGAAATATATGTGAGAAGTTACTATGGTACACTAGAAAGAGAGTAGACAGAGTAAATCACACAAATCTAGGTTCGTTCAGCCGTGAGCTTCGTCACATAAGCTTATATGCCGTGAGCTACGTCACATTAGCCGTTAGGAGATGCTACAACTAGCCGTGAGCTACGTCAGATCAACTAGGTGGAGTGCTGACATCCCCAAGAAATCTAACCTCGTGTGCCACACACGTCTCATATATCCAGAGAACCTAGACTTATGGTCTACTCCAATGGAACTTAATATAAACATGAATAGGAGTCATCATCATCAACAAAAAATAGCATGCTATATGAGCTCAAAACAAAAAACAAAAACAAAAACACACACAAGTCATGGCAATAGAGAGTGGTAAAAAAGTAATAAAGTTCGACTGAATATCTAATCAGTAATGGAAATGAAATGGAAATAAGTGCCCAACAAGTTTGCTTACCTCAAACCACGCAATATCCTAGCTAATACCAACCGTCACTCACCTTGAATCGTTTGCCCACACTTGACTAGTGTATCCCAAGTCCGCTGAGTGTTTTTAAACTTATTTAGGTCCTATTTGGATCACTAAATATCGATAAAAGTCGGTGCGAGAAAACTAGAATTTTATTTTAAAAACATTTAATATTTTAGGGTGTGGCGCTGTCGGTGGCGTTGTGTGTATAAACTCACGACGTCACCCATTGAGTGAAGAGAGGGCACGATGGTGTTGTGCCTCTGCCCCTTTACTCGCCTGCCACGCTGTGCCCGACGTCGTGTGTACAAACCCACAGTGCTAGGCTCAGGCTGCACACTAGTTTTCTTCTTTGCGTTGTCGGGCCTCTTCTTCATCGCCTTGGACCCTCGCTCCTCTTCGTCAAGGGTCCGATACATCATCCGGACAACAAAACAGTGTATGCTTCGATTATATTGATCAAAACATTCAATTTAAACATGCATGCAAACCCCCAAATATGTGTTTTGTACAAGAACATGGAGAAAACTTCACGACATCATCACTTGGTGAAAACAAAACCAAATTTCGAAGAGTGGAATTCGACAAGGAGTTCGATTGTGCAACAATTTTTGAAAGCAAGGTTGTTTACCCTATGAAAACAACAAAAAACTAGAACGGGATTCAAACCTGAATTTTGTCAAAAAACCTTAATTTCGAAATTCAAGCTTGGGGATTGAAAAGAAACTTCAATATAGATCAAGTAACCTTAAAAGGACTCAATTTTTACTGATTTATCAAAAGCCCCATGATTCCTTAGTTCAAGTGGATCAAACTGAACTTAAAAGTAGAAATTTGATACCTAGGGTTGGTGTTTGGTTTCCTAGCACTTGGTTCTTCTTCTCTTGGTGATGAATTTGATGTCTCTAATGATCAAATTTGATGAACTCCAGCAAGCTTTTCACCTTAGAATTTTCTCTCCTAGGTTGTACAATTGCATGCATTGTGTTTGAGAAGCTAAGTGGGGCTTTTTATATGGGTATTGATGATAGATCCTAAACCCTTGATTTTTTATGTGCTTTTACATCTCTACGTAGATCTTAGGGACTCTATTAGATCCATAAAATTCCAATCATTCTCTCACTATCCACTATAAACCCACTAACAAGATCATTAATCCCTTGGGATCATAGTAACTCACACATCTATGGCCCTTGTTTTATTTTCTACACTTGGGCTTCTTTATTTTGATTTGATTTCATACTATAGGCTAAACAATTAAATTACTTGATCACATTCATATTTAAAGTCAAATTAGAGACTAACCATATCACTCTCTACCCGGTTCCCACGCTCGCACGCATCTCTAGGCGACATCCTACTTGTGTGCCGAATCAGCGAAACAATCACTAAATAAAAACTCGGGTATAATGTACACACATACAATACACTAGGCAACCATCATTCAAATATAAAATATAACTCGGCCTCCGTGCCGGGTGATGGACTGTGTACCGCCGTCGGGCCATGTCATGGGTCGCCGACCCTTAATTAGGGACAAATTCACTATTAGTGATTTGGGCCGTTACAAAAGCGCTTCACGAGCAATGCACGGATAGTTCACAACTAATTCATCAGGAACCGTTACCCTCCAAACTTAACAAAAAAACCAAAAGTATTATAGGGAAATTAAAGTTCAGGGACCAAAAGTGAACTGACGAAAGTTTGAGGACCAAATCAAGAAAAATGTGAAAGTTTAGGGACCATATGATACTATTTGCCTTTATGCAAAATCATGTCTATTGCATGTCATCAGGAATTATTGAGTGGATACAAGAATGGTAGAGATTATTTACAGTTGCTGGTAATTGATGTAAATAAAATAACTTTGACAAAAAACTAATCTATTAACTTGAGGGATTGTCTAATATCAAAAATATCGTAAACTTTACAAGTTGTATCAATTATATCCTAACCTTTTCAATTTGGTTCAATTCTGTCCTCAATTAATTTGAGGCATTTTTCTTCGAAATCAACTTAATCTTCTAGTTTTTCTTTTCATGATCATTCCTATTGATCAATTTATATCGAAATAATTTTAAGCCCCGTGCTTAGATTAAGACATAAAACTTACTAGAAGGTTTATAGTTGTTTAATTTGACAAAAGAACTGTGGCTTAGATTATGTATATGATTGAGTAGGCATATACACGCACAACTATGTGTATTCTATAGATGATTAAATCCTTAAAGGGTGTGATGAGAAAGTTGAAGAGAATGATGTGCGACCTATATTATGAAAAAAGGGCCCAAATTAGTTGAGGATAGAGTTGAAACTAAATTGAAAAGGTTAGGACATAATTGATACAACTTGTAAAGGCTAGGATATATTCTCTTATCATTAGGCCTTGTGTATATGATGGTAAGCATCCAAAAAGACCAGAACAACCACTACTATGCTTGGACTGAAAATTAAGGATCTTCGTGGATAAAGATATAGTTCTCCCGTATTTAGGGATTGAGATCCAATCTTCTCGCTCGCCTCAAGAAAATGAATGGGCATTTTCTATTCCAAGCAGAGAAATGATTGTCCTGAAAGAAGTGACAATATTGTGTTCTTTAGTCAACACATCTGCAAGTTGGTCCTTAGGTGAGACTTAGGGTGTGCAAATCAAGCTGCTTTTAGGTCTTTTTCTTCAGAAGTGCCTATCCGCTTTGGTCTATTTTTCTCTATCATGTTGTACCAGCTTATGTATAATGTTGAAGCTTAGGGTGTGCAAATCAGGCCATTGTCAAGATTTTACTTGACATGCACCTTCTCTTCCATCTGTTTTATCCTATCATGTTATGTACTGGCTTATGTGATTGTTTACTGTTCTATTTTCTTGGTAGATTCTTATCATTCAGCCCCACTTGATTTCTAGATCGTCAAAGATGACCGTTTACCACAACAACACATGGATCCCTAGTGTTGTTGCTCGAACTTTTACTTAAGCCTTAGATCTTACTGCCTTATCATTCAACCCCACTTGATTTTTGCTTCTCCATGTCACAAGTTATATATCAGGGAAAACGCATAGCTTGATCTGATACTGTCATACATTGAACCTGTGCCATCAGCATCAGTTATGCTCCTTATCTGTCCCCAAAATTCCCTTGAACAAGACACAATTCCTAGGATTGTTTTTTTAAGTAGCATAGGCTTTTGTGGGCAATGTGTAATAAGTTGTAGACTAGATCCACTTCTTTGTCAAGTGGATTAAGCTTAAGTTCCAATCTAGATTAGATCTACCTCTTTGTAAAGTCTTTCTTCAAGCACTTGAACTATGCATTTTCTAGTAAGACTTCAGAACATCAACAACCTAAGAGAATCTGTGAAGTTCCATCAAAATGCACCACTATTATCATCCGTTTCTCTTGTAAATCTCATCACACTCAAATCTTTTTCCACTTATGCCACTGCACAATATATGGTCCATCAAATGTGAGGCAGCTTTCCTCCTTGAATATAATTGCCTAGCAGCAATCACCCATATGTATGCCATTAATTGTAAACAATCATTCCATACCATGAACTACAACTTTTTCTCTCCATTGATGCCTAACTATTTTTTTTTTTCATTCTTAAACAATACAAAACTTTGTTTGATTTTTAGCGTGAGACACATATCACACTTGCTTTACTTAATCTCCCAAATTTTCACCTATGTACTTTGTGTGCAACGACTACCACTCATTTTATTTAATCCCATGCTAACTAGTATGCATTGAATTTCACCATGGTCCATAGCGAACCAAATTCCTTACTTTACCGTTATTGTTTATTTCAGCAATGGTTCACAGATTGAAATGGTGGGCCTCCAGGTCCTCTACACTCAAGTATTGTCTTGCTATGTTTTCTTGAATGATACAACAACAACAACATAGCCTCAATCCCAAATTAATTGGGGTCGGCTACATGGATCAAACTCTTTCATTGTGCTCGATTTTGTGCAATTGATGGTGAGCATTCCAAACCATTCAAGTCCCTCCTAATTAATGCATCCCAAGTTAACTTCGGTCTCCCCCTACCTCGTCAAATTTCGTCAGTTTCTATTGAGTCAAGTTTTCTAGTGGAGCATTTGTAGGCCGTCTTTGCAGATGTCCAAACCATTGCAACCGCCCTTCCCTAATCTTTGTGTCAATTGGTGCTACTCCTACATTTCTTTGAACTTATGTGTTTCTTATTCTATCTTTACGAGTTTTCTTGAATGATACCTAAGCTCAAAATTTGGATTTGCCAACTTAATCAAATTCATTAGTCACCACTGCTCTTTGTAGAAGGAGCTTTTGGAAAGAGCAATAGCGAGGTAATTTATTTTCAATAATGGTGGAATTCTTAATGCTTTTTGCTTTAAAAGTTGGCGGGCCATGTGCCTCAATTATTTTTACAAAAAGAACTTATTGATGCTTAAGCCTCATTTAAGTGAGGTACACACCTAAAAGGGGCACTTTGAAGTCTGAGGCAGTTGTTAGGCCTAAGCCTCACATTTTCGCTTCTTTTCAACATTTATATGATTTTTTTTTGTGATTCATTGCTTTTCATTGTTGTTGGGTTTCTTTATATTTATTGCATTTACATTTCATATCTTAACGTGGCGTAGACATGAAGCCTTAATCTAAGTGTTTGTGCGCACATGCTCTTTGGGCGCGGTGGTGAGGGGGTCTTTACCTTCTAACTCCTTAAAAGAATTTGTTTCATTTAAGCTATTGTTGTTTCTTACACTTCCCTTGAAAAAAATGTTTAGTATACTACTTAATGTATGGACAAAAATGAACTATTTTGAAATTTCAAGTTTAATCTTGTTGATTTAACTGTATAATTGTATTATAGAATGAGTTCTGCATAGTTGTATTTTTATTTGTAATTTTTGTGTAAGGTTGCTAAGTAACAATATATTATTATTATTTCATTGTTGTATTAGTTACTTTGCTAATTGTATGCTTACATCTCATTTGTAATTATGACGGTTAGCTTATGTAGCATCTGTTTATTAAATTATTAGTCTACTATAAAATATTATTATTATTATTATTATTGTTATTATTATATACAATATTTTCACATCCTTGGAGTCTATGATTATTTCTATTACTTGTGACTTCTTTTTTCATTTTAGTATCAAAAAATAATTGAGGCTGATGCCTCACATCACTTCATAGCTTACTCCTCCCTCTGCCTTAAGGCTCATGCCTAGCTTTACTTGGCCAGGACACCTCAATCACTTTCAAATAGTCATCCTTTTCCTTAGCAAGTCCTGTCCTTTTTCCTAAACATTGCTATTAAAATATGCTATTGGCAGGGAGTAGCAGATCACAGTGCTATCTATGCCTAAGTGAGTTTGCATTTCGACACTACATTAGTGGATAATCTTGAAAAATGAAGAACATTCTTGATGACAAGTGTGGGATTAATTTGGATATCACCTAAGCCTGCAACAGTAGACTTGTCAGTTTTTGTTTCTCTTCATCAAACTGTCCTTGCTCTGAGATTATTCTTGACTCAGTTTTATAAGTATGTTATCTTGTCCTCTCCTGCTTGGTTTGTCCTCCTTTTGTAAACCAGTTTTTTGATTGAACGTGGAGGTTCTTCATGCAACTTTGAGCAACGACCTCCAGAGTGTCTAAGTTTCTTGTATAGGGTACACCTGAGGTGATTCGTTCTGCTGTTGATCACTATTACTGACCCATCAATGTTTAAGTTCAAGAATTAGTCAATATCTGCTTTCCTTTGCCCGAATGATGGAGATAACTCCATTCAAAGATATCAGTTCATCTTTGCCAAAGTCAAGATACTTGGTCAAATTCCAACTAAGTCCAGTATGACAGTAATAGGGATGCTCTATTAAGGTTCTTCAAAATGCCTCCATGCTCACAAATCTTTCTAATCCAATTCTTGCCATTTGTTTTCAGAAGTTTTGTGATTTACTATTTAGCGACTGATCTATTTCATTGTTCAGTGGCTGAAAAGCTTTGAGTTTTATCTCATACACTTGAGCTTTATTTACCTTAGGTTTTAAGTTGTTACCTTGTAGAGGTCACCTGGTAGACACCCTTCACTTTATTATTTTCGTATGGCCTTATCATATTCCAAAGGCTATTTACTTCGACTTTGGTGAATCACTTCCCTTGATCGGTAAACTGAACTTTAAGGTCTCTGCCTCAACTGTGTTTGTTGAAATGATTCTGACATGTCTTGGGTGATAGGTAACAATTCAGATCACTATTTTCTGGTGCCATGGAGTTCACCTACCATGGAATCACCATGGAATTTCTTTTTCATCCAAAGAAACAATTTTTCGAGTTTGGATCACCTTCTGTTGATCTAGTCCCAATAAGATGGTTTAGCTTTCTCTTCTCTTTCAGGAATGTTGGAACCAATTGAGACCATTTTAAACCATTCTTCCTTTCACTTAATATGTTTCTTGGAAATTTTGTCGTTCTTTCGTTGTTTGATTGGAAATTACTTGTTTAGTTTGGTAGTTGTAATTGCCTATGCCATCTCAAACATGGTAAAGAAGGGGGATCAAGGAATTATGAAAAACGTAAGATAACCAAGAATAGAGGTTGAGAAGAAAAGCCAGTAGTAAAGGTCAATGGTCACAACGGTAATGAAGGTTGTTGGAGGCTTAAGTACATAAAATAATAGTCTCACATCGGATAGTTGAGATGAAAGACAAAGGCTTATAAGTTTGGAGCGAGATCTCTAAAGTGCCTTGGCATTTTGGGGAAATCACCAACTCACAAGTTAAAGCGCCCACATAAACAACTATTCTCTCCACACTCATAACACCTGGATCGAGCTTAAACTCAAAAAATTAACCTGAAATCAAAGCCAAAATATTCAAAGTCGAACCATTTAAAATCCAACAAAAATGTGGGGTGGTTCAAATAAAAGGAATGAATTAGCAAACAATTGATAAAGCTAGACCCAAGTTGGACTCTTGTGCCCCAAAATTTGAAACCCAAAAATGAAGGCGGCTCATGCCACCAAAAACATGACTAAATAAAAAGAATTCCAAATTGAAGGTTAAGGAAAAGACACAATTGTGCAAGACCAGTTTGGCTTGAGGGAGAGTGTTAAGATAAAAGTATAAAAAGAACAGTCCCACATCGTCTAGTTGAGATGAAAGGCAATCTTATAAGTTTGTAGTGGGATCTCCAGTGTCTTAGCATTTTGCAGTACTCACGCACTTACAAGTTGAAGTCCCACATAAACTACTTGTCTCCTTACACTTTTAACACCTTAGACTGGGCCTAAACACAGAAAAATAACAAAGGCAACAATAACCAAGTCTCCTAGAGAAAATCAAACCAAAACTTCAATGTCATGTAGGCCCGAACCAAGATGCTAGAGATTATATATAGTAATTTTTTTTATATATAGAGATTATATATAGTAATTTTTTTTGAAAATCAAAGATGGCATGGATTCTCTCTTAGTTGATTTATACAAATGCTAGATATTATATATAGTAATTTTTTTATGTGTAGGCCCGAACCAAGCCCAAAGAGTGTGGAGAGACTAGTTGTATATGTGTGGGTTAGTTTGAGAATGGGTAACTTCTCCAAAATGCCAAGGCAAGTTGGTGTTCTTACTCCAAACTTATAAACAATTGTCTTTCTTCTCAACTAGTCGATCTGAGATTATTCTTTAATCTCCAACACTCCCCCTCAAATCCAACTAGTCTAGACCAATTGTGACACGTCTTTAGTCATTTACTTGGTGGTCCTTTTTTTGTTAGCTTGGGCTTGTGTTCTCTTTAAGTCTAAGAGACCACTTTTTCTTCTAGGAAATGTACTCTAAAACCCCATAGGCTATAGATCTCCAACTTGGGTCTAGCTTTATTATATGTGTGCTAGCCCATTCATTTTTTTGCCTCCTTTTTTGTTGGACTTTGAATGGCTTGGACCTTGGGCCTTTCATGGGCTGTTAGCTGTTAGGTCATGGGGCTTGGAAACCATGTAAATTTTCTGTGTGGGCCTGGTCTAAGGCCAAAGAATGTGGAGAAACTAGTTATATATGTGTAGGCTTTAGTTTGAGAGTGGGTGGGTGATCGTGGCCGTAAGTATAAAGACACGTTTATAGTAATAGTGTGATCATCAAAGGTTGATTACGGATGTCGGTCCTCAGGGAATAGTATTGGGACTACTCTTACTCTAGTTTCACTACTAAGTTAAGAACACTCTTTTTGTTTGTTTTAAAATCTAAACTACTTCTAATTATGAAGCAATGTAAATATGATTGTTATTCAACTGAGAGAAAAGAAACTCTTAGATCTCAACTTCACCAAAGTTAACTTCATGTCAATTGTGAAAGCCATACATATCGTAATAGACGAATTTCCTTATAATTCATTTTATCCCACTGTCGTGGTGACAAAGATCCTAATGATCCACTCGGATTCCACCTATCGGTGTGAATAGTGTAAGTGTACGAAGCATTAAACTCCAAATCCTTTGACTCATAAACAATTAAATTTATTAGCCATGCCTCCCTAGTCAATAGCCATCCATCAATGTGCTATATATCCTACAGTTGTGTTTTCCATATCTGGGTTGAAAGCTTCACGGTCATGGTTACTTATCAGTTATCAATACCCATAATCAATAAACATGTGATCAAGATGTTCATAGCATTAAACATAGAATAAACACAAATCATAATATCACAACTTCACAATCATTAATTCATTAAACAATCATAGACACATAACCTAGGATCCATTGATCCCTAGGATAAAGTAAACTACTCCATATTCATCATTAAAAACATGCAATCATTGTATTAATCATTAAAATCAAAAGCAATACCTTAGATTCAATGAAAGAACACAACATCAATTGTAAAATTGGAGTCTTGAATGTATTCTCCTTCTCTAAATCTCTCAAATTCTCTCTAAAACGAAATTAAAACTCTCTTGCATGAATTAACAACCTCTCTTAACCTAAAAACAACTTAAAGTATTTATATCGACCCTAAATTACAATCCCTATCGATTTTGGAGTCCAAGAATTTCTAATTTTAAGTCTGTCCTCGAACTTGACGCTGTCTCACGTTGTACGTTAATAACCACAGCGCCACACAGCTTCAAACTTTCTATTTTCTTTCCTTCATTAGAACTTGATGCCATACGTTCAACCTTTTGGCACCGTGCGTTCATTCTGGTGCTGTCATCAGAGCGTCAGTTTTACTGTTGACGATGTTTGAATTGCTTTTGATGTTGTCTGTTCAATCTTCACAACGTCACCACAATGTTATCTGTTAATTCTAACGTTGCCTGTGTATTTCTCCATGCTGTCCATTATACTCCATGACGTCAATTCATTCGGTCACAACGTCAACTCTGTTTTCGGGTTTTTTCTTGATCTTTTTCTCCCGAATTCCTTTATCCCATTTATCATCAACAAACATGAGAATACACAAATACCATGAATAATGACTTAAAATGGGGGTAATTAGACCAATTATCATACTAAATTACTACTTAAGTATAAGTATAACTAACGACTTATCAGTTGGTTCTCCAAAATGCCAAGGTAAGTTGGAGTTCCCAATCCAAGCTTATAAACCATTGTCTCAACTAGTCGATGTGGGATCATTCTTTAATCTATTACATATACAAATGTTGTTAAAGAAAAAAAGTGAATTAGTTTTTTCTAAAACTTTTGTCCTTTTGATTGAGGGCTTGTCTAATCAGTAGATATGCATACATTAGATATCTGTTACAAGTTTGTTAAAAGAACTCACTATTGTGTATGAGTTGGAATCGGTCAGCAAAGATTGAAAAATGACTTTCCCACTCATACAATCATTAGTCGATATTCATAAGATGTGAGATGCAAACAAAGTAAGATATTTGGATTGCTCGATTGAAGGGGAACCTTTTTTTGGTTACATGGCTTCCTCTTTCAATGTTTTCTCATTGAAATGATGGGACCATATCTGCTATAACTTAGTCATTTTTTTCCTTACTTGGTATAAAGTGGAATCACTATCATTTGCACTAACACTATTTAAGTTTAGTTTGTGTTGTTTTAGTAGGTTCCAATCCTAGATAAGCTCTTAATTGAAAATGTATTCTATTTTGGTTGCCATTAACTACTCTCACTTTTTTTTTTTTTTTTTTTTTTTTTTTTTTTTTTTTTTTTTTTTTTTATCTCAACAAGATTGGAAGAATGTTTGGACCAGAATATGTGATGAAGTTATATCTAGCCGGTGCTGTTGTTGGCTCCATATTCTACTTGGTGCATCATGCTCTTATGTCTCCATCCTCAAAGGTAAGAGAGCTCGCTGGAACAAAAGTTTGTTTAAAACTTGATTTTTAATTTTTTATAGCAAACATGAATCACAAGTCATGCTTTTTGTTATCTGCTGGCTTTCCTTGTTATGTTTATTAGTTCTTGACTGAAATTTTAGCGCTAATTCAACTTGTAGAACATGGCAAATAGCTGACTTTACCAAACACCATTATTAGTAGAAATTACAATTTAAAATACCATTTATGTTCGCCATCTTAGCGTAATAAATCAGGTTATGTAACACTCAACAGTTTTGCGTTTCTAGATATCAAAGCAATTAATATTCTGAATTTTCTTTTGATTTCGGACGCTCACAATTTGAAAAGGTAAAGTCCTATTTGATTTGTAGAATTGTTGTGAAAATTGTCCCCTTATAGTTATATAATTTCATTTCTTTTTTTAGCATACGAGAGGTATAAACTTTTATTTTAATTGTTTAGAGGAAAAAGGTGGACATGCGTAAAATGTAGCAAGTTATTGCCTTTTGAGTTGAACAATAATTTTTATTACGCTTCTTGTTCGTTATTTGATCTAGAAGATATGTTATGGTATCCATTCTGAAAAACTTGATTAGGAGGGATTTTAAGGACTTGGAAAGCACACCATGACTTGCACTAAATCTAGCTCAATGAATGAGTTTGATCCATGTTGTTGTATCCATTCTGAAAAACATAGGATTTATAATTGATTTTATAAATATCATTTTTTAATTCGGTATCAGTAATTTTCAAGTAAATTTCTTGCTTCCTATAATGATTCTTCAATATCTTTTTATTTAATGTATTAATATATTTATTATTGGCGCTCAGTCTCATGTATCGTTATTCATTACTGATGACAGTTGACATTTTTGTTGTATCTGAAAATATAATTATGTATCTTTTGTTATGTATTTCTTAGTTTAACTTGTATGTTTAAGCAAGACATGGTCAAGTATGGACTTGTCATTGTTTAGGTGAAAAGGACTTCACAAGTATGGTGAAGTAGATCATTAGTTTGGACTTTTGGTAATGCGCAGAAGAAAAATCTGCAGCTTTTGTAGAACCTTATGAAGCTGTAATTTCTGAAAATGTATGATTGTGATGAGAAACTGATACAGAGCAGTGTGTTAAGCTCTTTTCTCTCCACTTCTTTGTGTTCAAAATCCTACATGTGGTATCAGAGCTTTTGCTGATCTTTGTGGGCTGTGAGTTTTGAGAGAAAACAAGTCAAGATCCTCATCAAACAAAGACCAACTTCAACAGAAATGGCTTCAAACAATGCTGGAGTGCTGCCACCTCCAATCTTCAATGGTGAGAACTATCAAATGTGGGCTGTGAGAATGAAGGCTTTGTTGAAGGGGTTGGACTTGTGGGAGGCAGTGGATACAAGAGTTGATCCTCCTCCTTTGAGAGCAAATCCAACCATTGCACAAATCAAGCACCATGCTGAAGAGAAATCAAAAAAATTAAAAGCTCTTTCCTATATACACTCAGCTGTGACTGAGCCTATATTTACACGCATCATGGCATGTGAAACAGGAAAAGAAGCCTGGGATAGGCTTAAGGAAGAGTTCCAAGGAAGTGAAAAAACAAGACAGATGCAAGTCTTGAACTTGCGAAGGGAGTTTGAAGCCTTGAAGATGAGGGAAACAGAGAATGTGAAGGAGTTCACTGATAGAGTTCTTAAAGTTGTGAACCAAATCTGAATTCTTGGTGAAGATTTGGCTGATAAAAGGGTGGTTGAGAAGGTTCTTGTGAGTCTACCTGAGAGGTTTGAAGCAAAAATTTCCTCTCTTGAAGATTCAAAGGATCTTACAAAAATCTCACTTGCTGAGTTGGTGAATGCCTTGCAAGCCACCGAGCAAAGAAGAATGTTGAGGTTGGAAGAGCATACAGAGAATGCTCTTGTAATGAAAAACAAAGAAAAGTTTCAGTCCAACTTCAAAGGTAGAAGAAATGAAAGAAAAAACAAGAAAGAAGGCGAAAACAACAAACTCGAAGAAAGAAGAGGCAAATTTCCTCCATGTCCAAATTGTAAAAAAACAAATCATTTAGAAAAATTCTGCTGGTACAAACCTGGAGTTCAATGTAGGTCTTGTAAAAAGTTTGGACATGTTGAGAAAGTTTGCAAATCAAGAGCCCAAGAAAGCCAACAAGCACAAGTTGCAGAAAATCAAGAACAAGAGGTTAACTTGTTCGTGGCAACTTGTGTAGCCAAAACCAGCACTGATTCATGGCTGATTGATAGTGGATGCACTCATCACATGACCTCGGAAGCAAGCATGTTTCAAAAGCTTGACAAATCATATGCCTCCAAAGTTAAAATTGGAAGTGGAGAATTTCTAGAAGTCAAAGGCAAAGGAGAAATTGCCGTTAGAACTCCTACAGGTATCAAATTCATTTCTGAAGTTCTATATGTGCCTGAAAGAGATCAAAACTTGCTTAGTGTTGGTCAAATGCTTGAGAAGAATTATTCATTGTCTTTTAAAGATATGGCCTGCACAATTATAGATCCTACTGGAAATGATTTGATGATTGTAAAAATGAAAGATAGAAGCTTTTCTTTGAAGCTGAATATGTGGAGTGCTCATGCCTTTTCTGGTTCTATTGATCATTTCTCACTTCGGCATAGAAGATTTGGTCATTCAAATTTTCAGTCACTTAAACAAATGCATGAAAAATCTTTAGTTGAAAATATGCCTCCTATGCATGATCAAGATGGTGTTTGTGAAGTGTGTCAACTTGGCAAGCAAGCTAGAATCCCCTTTCCAATAAATCAGTCATGGAGAGCTATGGAAAAACTGCAACTGATTCATAGTGATGTTTGTGGCCCTATGAGTATTCCCTCACTTAATGGCAACAAATACTTTGTTCTCTTCATTGATGATTTCTCAAGATTTTGTTGGGTGTATTTTCTACAACAAAAATCAGAAGTGCTGAGTACATTTCATAAATTCAAAGTCATGGTGGAGAATCAAAGTAATTTCAAGATCAAAGTTCTCGAGATCGATAATGGCACCGAGTACACTAACAAAAACTTCAAGAAACTATGTGAAGAAGCAGAATTCAGCATCAATTCACGATTAGCTACACCCCACAAAGAAAATGGGGTGAGCGAGAGGAAGAACAAAACTATCATGGAGATGTCTAGATGTCTAATGTTTGAAAAAAACTTCCAAAGAAGTTTTGTACGTAAGCTGTAAACACTTCGCTTTATCTTCGTAACAGATCCTACAAAAGCACCGCAAGAAATGACTCCTTTTGAAGCTTGGTTCGATGTTAAACCATCTATTGAGCATCTCAAAGTTTTTGGCGTAAATTTGTTATGCTCACATTCCCGCAAAGAAAAAGAGATAAGCTCGATCGCAAATCGAAGTTGGAGTTTTTCTCGCTACAACAGTAATGCAAAAGGGTATGGAGTCTTCAACTTGCAAACTGAAAATGTGATGATTTGCAGGGATTTGAAGGTTGATGAGGAAGCATTTTGGGACTGGGAGAAGTCACAAGTGCAACAAATGGACAAAAATTCAGTTTTGTCCAATTCTCAAAGTCAAAATGTGATTGTTGAAGAAAATGATTCAAGTAGTGACTCAGATTTAGAATTTGCAGTTAGAGGTACCAGATCCTTGGAGGACATTTATGCAAGATGTAATGTGGTACTTCTTGAGCCAACAACACTTGAAGAAGCAATGAAATCATCGATTGGAAGCATGCAATGCAGAGGAGCTGAAAATGATTGAGAAGAATGAAACTTGGAATTTGGTTGACAAGCCGGTAAACAAAAAAGTAATTGTTGTGAAATGGGTTTTCAGAACTAAATTAAATCCCGATGGTTCAGTCAACAAACACAAGGCCAGATTAGTTGTGAAGGGGTACTCACAACAATTTGGAGTTGATTATACAGATACTTTTGCACCTGTGGCAAGGTATGATACAATTAGGCTTCTCATTGCCTTAGCAGCTCAAAGAAGTGAAAGATTTACCAACTTAATGTAAAATCAGCCTTCTTGAATGGTTATCTTCAAGAAGAAATCTTTGAGGAGCAGCCTCTGGGATTCATCAAGAAGGGGGAAGAAGATAAGGTTTTCTTGCTGAAGAAAGCTTTATATGGTTTAAAACAAGCCCCAAGGGCTTGGTACAGCAGAATTGATGATTGTCTCCTGCAGTTGGGATTCAAGAGAAGCCTAAGTGAAGCTACATTATATGTGAAGACACAATATGCTGATTTGTTGTTGGTGTCCTTGTATGTAGATGATCTTCTTATCACTGGAAGTAGCATTGCGCTTGTGAAGCTCTTCAAAAAGGAAATGGAATCTGTTTTTGAGATGACTGACTTGGGTAACATGACATTCTTTCTTGGTTTGGAGGTTCATCAAACAAATCAAGGAACCTTTATATGTCAAGCAAAATATGCCAAAGAGGTTTTGAAGAAGTTTGGAATGGAGAATTGCAGCAAAGTTGATACTCCCTTAGCTCAAAATGAAAAATTGAGCAAGGAAGATGGCTTTGATAAAGTTGATGTTGGAGTTTGAAAGTCTTATTGGTTGTTTGTTGTATCTTACTTCATCCAGACTGATATCATGTATGTTACAAGCTTGTTGTCAAGATTTATGCAAGAACCAAGTCAAAATCATTTCAAGGCTGCAAAAGGGTGCTCGATATGTCAAGGGAACCATTGATTTTGGAATCTGGTTTAAAAATGACTTAGATGTGAAGTTGATTGGCTATGTAGCAAGTGATTGGGGAGGCTCAATTGATGACATGAAAAGCACCTCGTGCTATGCATTCTCTTTGGGTTCGGGTTTTATCGGCTAGAGTTCAAAGAAACAAGAAATGGTAGCTCAATCCACCGCCGAAGCAGAGAGTATATTTCGGCCACGCAGCTGTGAATCAAGCCATTTGGTTGAGAAAGATGATGAAAGACTTAAAGCAAGATCAAGAAGAAGCTACTTGTCATATTTTGTGACAATCAATCTGTAGTGGCTATGGCTAAGAATCCTATTTTTCATGGTAGGACAAAGCACATCAAAATCAAATATCACTTCATCGAGAAGTTCTGAGAAGGATAATGAAATTAAGCTTGTTCATTGTAATTCAGAGTCACAAGTTGCAGACATTTTGACAAAAGGGCTGCCTAAAATCAGATTTGAAACATTAAGGAGGAGCCTTGGTGTTTCCAGCAAAAATGCCGAGGAGTGATGACAGTTGACATTTTTGTTGTATCTGAAAATATAATTATGTATCTTTTGTTATGTATTTCTTAGTTTAACTTGTATATTTAAGCAAGACATGGTCAAGTATGGACTTGTCATTGTTTATGTGAAAAGGACTTCACAAGTATGGTGAAGTAGATCATTAGTTTGGACTTTTGGTAATGTGCAGAAGAAAAATCTGCAGCTTTTGTAGAACCTTATGAAGCTGTAATTTCTGAAAATGTATGATTGTGATGAGAAATTGATACAGAGCAGTGTGTTAAGCTCTTTTCTCTCCACTTCTTTGTGTTCAAAATCCTACAATTACCACATTTTCTGACAAAATATTGAAGCTATAGATTCTTTTTCTTTTTATCAAATTTCCATTTTGCATAAGAAAATGCAAAGTTTTATAATATTTTTTTTTAAATCGTTTTGATTAATGTAGTTTCTTCTCAAAATTTTTAGAGCAATTTGATATTCTAAACATTGATGACAATTTGAAGTGGTTTGGACAACTTTCTAACCATGGGTGGGTGCGGATCGAATACTTCCTTGCAACTCTTAAAAAATGAGCACCAAAATAATGATCATTGTCTTCCAGTTTTTCTTGTTGTCCCAAAAACACTAGATAATGTTTCTAGTTGCTTTCAAAGAACAAAGGGCAACCTTAATTTTGTTTAAGTATTTTGACCTAGGGTTATTATAGTGGTAATTTATGAATTCTAAATGCAATTTCAAAATGTTGCTTGTTAGAAATGGCACGTGAGACACACTAAGGTTTATTGAAAATTAGTTGAAATAACTGTGAGGTTCTTCTCTATGATGAATTTCTTGTGTCTTTATGCCAATTGTTTTAATACAAACCCTGACCTTAGGCAAATATTTTCACATATTTTTATTTATTTTTTACTTTTTGATTGAAATAGGACATTTTTGTGTTATATCATGTCACTTTGAATACAGCTAAATGCATCTAAGGTTCTAGATTCTCGAGTCATTGTGTTACATTTCTCTATTATCTTCTAAATGCTTTCATGATCTTGATTTTTAGGGCTCTGGAATTTGGTATGTGGACCCCTCAAGAATTCCAGGCATGGTATATTTTCTCCCTCCTTATGTTTATTTGACTATCTCCTTTTAAAATTAGGTAGTTGATATTTGTTTTATGCATGTTCAAATGCTAAATGTGAATAAAAAACTTGTGTTCAATAGTGACAAAAGTAACAAAAGTAAAAGAGATTGATACAATGATTTACATGGTTCAATACTAAGACCTACGTCCAAGGGAGGAAAGGAAAGGGGATGGTCTTTATTATTCTTCTCTGGTTACAACATGAGCTCTATAGTTCTATACAAGAAATGTGGAATACCACTAAATATGGTAACGATATGTTCCATAGTTTAAGCATTCCAATCATTGAAGGATTTATATATTCTTCTCATGTTCAAATTTCAAAGCCCTTGATTTCAGGAATTATCCAAGTCTCTTAACACTCCACCTCAAACTGGGAAGTAGATGTCATCCATTCTCAGCTTGCATATTAGGCTGCAGAAGCTTGAACTATCCAATCCCTTAGTTACAACCTGTGTTACCTGGACTCGGCACTTTGTGGTCAAGTACCCGTGTCGACACGACTCAACACGGACCCTGACTCGGGATATGAGTCGGATTCTTCAAAATTTCTTTGGACTCGTCCATTTAGTATGGCAGAAGGAAGAAGTTCATCTAAGTAGGGTAGGACAAAATTGAGAAGAAAAACAGTCTTATAAAGAAGGGTAAGGCTGCGATGATGAAGAACAAAGTCCAACAAAGAAGCAAAAAAGTAGATCCAGTGAAGGAGAAGAGAAGAAATCCAGCGAAGATCTGAAAAAGTCCTGTGAGAACCTTGAAAGAGGGAGAAGAAGTCCAGCGAAGAAGACGCCGTCTCATACTCTCACAGATCTCAAATTTGTGAAAGTGTTTCTCACTAAATGTTGGCCAATAAAACACATTTATTACATTTATTGTACACAGAGATCTGTACACAATAGATATTTATAGGGGCAGTTTGGCTTTAGAGGAAAAAACAGTTTTTCTTATTAAAGATTTTTTTCAAACAAAACTATTTTTCTTACTTGACACTTTTACAATGTATCATTAATTACAAAAAATGAAGAAAAATATTTAAAATATATAGTTTTACAGCCATGTCCAAGTACCCATGTCCTAAATTTTGGACACATTTAGCCGAGTCCTCGAATCCCAAAAATTAGAGAATTGTCGAGTCTGACCTCTATACACATACCCGCACCCGAGTCCGGGTAACACAGGTTACAAAATCAGCCAATTGGTGAGAAGATGGTACATATGACATGCATATAATCCCTTCATCCAACTTTTCTTTGATGAAGTGTCAATCAATTTCAATATGTTTTGTTCTCTCGAGTTGCACAGGATTGCGTGCAATGTTGATAGCTGACTTGTTGTCGTTGTAGAGCTTTATAAGGCCTAACTTGGAGATCATTGAGAATTATTTTCAACCGCAACAGCTTACATATCCCTTGAGCAATGCTTTTAAATTCTGATTCAATGGAAAACCTTGATGCAACATTCTGTTTTTTGCTTTTTTATGTTTCCCCAAGAAATGTACAATAACCTGTAGTGGATCTTTGATCAATTGAAGAGCCTACATAATCTGCATCAGTATATATAAGCTTCAATAGTGAGTCCAGGACATCCTTTTAAATAATGCAATACTCTATAGGCAGCCTGTAAATGAGGTTCTTTTGGATTATGCAAATTGGCTCATGACCTTTATAGGATGAGAATATCAGGTCTTGTATGAGCAAAGGTATATGAGCTTGCCTACTAGCCTTACATACATCCCTTTGTCTACTTCAGGTTCCTTTTTCGCTTCTTCCAATTTTTGATTGGGATCCATTGGAGTAGCAGCTGGCTTACAACCCAATTTTCTAGTTTCATTCGATAAATCGACCACATATTTTTGTTGAGATATGAATATTCCTTGACTAGAGTAGACTGCTTCAATGCCAAGAAAATACTTCAACTTCCCTCCTTTTATCTCAAATTCCTGAGCTAGTTTCTTTTTCTGTTCATTTTTCTCCTAGCCATCATCTTCGATCGCAATGATATCATCCACATACAAAAGGAGAGTTGTAACCCCTCTGAAATTGAGTTCTTGACAAAGAGAGTGTGATTGCCTTGGCTCTGTTTGTAACCAAATTCATAACTTGAGTAAACTTGCCAAACCAAGCTCGTAGAGACTGCTTCAATCCATACAAAGCCCCTTTTTTGGTAGATACAAAGCCTTTTTGAGTTTGCATAGTTTATTAATTTTCTCTCTCTTAAAGCCCAGAGGAGTATTCATGTATATTTCTTCATCAAAGTCGCCGTAAAGAAATGCACTTTTAACATCATACTGTACAATTGCCAATCAAAATGGGCATCTAACGATAAAAGAGTTCTTACAGTATTCATCTTTGGAATAGGTGCAAAGGTCTCTTGATAGCCCACCCTGTACGTTTGTATGTATCCTTTGGCCACCAACCCCACCTTGTATCTTTCAAGAGTCTCATCAGCTTTTTGTTTCAACGTAAAGATCCACTTGCAGTCAACAATGTTTTTCTCTTTTGGTTTGTTAGCAATCTCCCATTTCGAATTTTCTCTAGGGCTCTCATCTCTTTCATGGCATATCTCTATTCCTCATTTTTTAGTGCATTTGAAACACTATTTGGAATGCGTATGAAGTTTAAGCTGACTAGGAAATTTATGTGGGTTAAAGCAAGGATTGCAGGGCGTTAAGGTGATCCCGAGGCGGTGCCTAGGCGAACAAAATAATATTTATTTTGAGGTCCCCGGATAAGTATTTATTTATTTATAGGTCCTTAAATAACACTAATTGTCTATTAGTCAATGTGATTATTATTTAATATATACTTCAAAAATACTAATAAGTCTTTAGGTCCTTATGTAAAATTAAATGTTTCAAGATTTTGTTGTTGGGTAGGTATTTTGTTATCAAACTTAATTGTAAATGACCCCTTCAAATTTTCAAAAATTACTTAGAAGGACAACGCCCACTAAGACACTTCCTAAGCGACGCCTTGCAATCACTGGGTTAAAGAAAGGTTTTGTTATGAAGTATAGTAAGACAATGAGTAGAGAGGTTTTGGGTGCATCTTCGATTGCCTTTCCTTTGAGCAATAGGAAGCTGTTAAGATGGAGCTCGGATGCGTCGAAAGAGGGGGTCGCCTCTGGTAAACTTTATTGATATAGGAAGAGAGAAATGGGGTTACACCGATGAGGGAGGGAGAGACTCTCTACTCCACAAATCGCCAGAGAGGAATCCTCTGCACCAGACTCTAGGTCTCCACAATCATTCAAATGACAAGATGAACACTGTATAAATCGACTCATGTTTATATACTCCTAGTTACAATATTTGACTCACTAGGAACCCACTGGACTTTATAATGTGAGCTCACTGGACTGACTCACCAACTCGGACTCACTAATATGACTCACTCAACTCGGTTTGCAACCTCGATCTGATGCATCTCCCTGCCTGATCCGATGTCCTTGCGACGTTTCCTGGAATAGAACTTCTTGATTGGGAGCCCATGGATCGTAACAGTACTTCCACCCTGGAGAACCAACTTGTCCTCAAGGTGGAAAGCCGGAAAAGACTTTTTCACATGTTTCACCAATTCCCATGTCGCCTCTGCGTCAGGAAGGCCAACCCATTTGATCAACACAGTCGGTCCTACGACAGATGATGCCTAAGCCAACACATTCTCTGGTTCGGTGGGTAGCAACAATGACTCCGGAGGAAAAGACGACAATGTTGTAGACACCGTGTGCTCGGCCAATACCCGCCGCAGTTGAGACACATGAAACACCGAGTGAATAGACGAAGAAGCAGGAAGTTGGAGCTTGTAAGCGACTGGGCCTACCCGGTTAAGGATTGCGAAGGGCCCATAAAACTTGGGGCTGAGCTTGGTGTTGGAACGTCAAGCCACAGAATGCTGGCGGTATGGCCTCAACTTCACATAAACATGGTCGCCCACCTGCAGATTCATCTCGCGTCTGCCCTGGTCCGCTTGCTGTTTCATCCTGTTCTGCGCCAACACCAGCTGATCGTGTAATTCGGCCAAAGCGAGATCTCGAACTGTGAGCATAGCATCCAAATCTGCCGTGGTGGTGGAGGAATTAGTGCCATAACGCAATAATGGGGGAGGTTCTTGGCCATACACGACCTTAAATGGAGAGCATTATAAGGAAGAATGGAATGAGGTGTTGTACCAATATTCTGCCCACGACAGCCACTTCGACCACTCCTTAGGGCGCTGATTTATGAAACAACGCAAGTACGTTTCCAAGCAACGATTTACCACTTCGTTTTGGCCGTTCGATTGGGGATGGCATGTCGAGCTACGGTTCAGTTGAGTACCTTGCAATCGGAAAAGTTCGCACCAAAACTTGCTAAGAAATACTTTGTCCCTGTCCGACACAATGCTCAGGGGAAAGCCATGTAAACGCACCACACTTTTTAAGAATTCCTCGGCCACTATCTTGACGGTGAACGGGTGTTTCAGGGGCAAAAAATGACTGTATTTGCTAAAGCGGTCCACCACGACGAAGATCGAATTCCAACCCGCTGAGGAGGGTGGCCCTTCGATAAAGTCCATGGAGATATGCTCCCAGATAGCAGAGGGGATTGGAAGGGGTTGGAGGAACCCACCCGGGGATAAGGTTTCGTATTTGTTACGCTGGCAGACGTCACATGTCGCTACAAATTGCTTCCCATCATTGCGTAACCCCACCCAATACAATTCGCTGGCGAGACGTTTGTAGGTTTTGAGGAAACCGCCATGACCCCCGATTGGGCTGGAGTGGAACTCGGCTTGGACTCGGGGCTTCAAGGCAGAAGATGCGGATAGCACCAATCGATCGTTAAAGCGAAGTCGGCCTTGAAACAAAGACCACCCTGGAGGCACCTCCTCGCCGTGCAACAACTTCTGAAATAGTGGTTGAAGGAATGGATCATACATCACCTCTTCACGGATCGCGGTATCTTTGAGGGAGGAATGCAGGGAGACCGCATTCAACTCTCCGTGGCAAGGGAATCTGGATAAAGCATCCGCAGCCACATTAGATACCCCTGGCTTATACTGAATTTCAAACTGATACCCCATAAGTTTGAACAACTAGCGCTGGTATTCAGGAGCGACCACCTGCTGTTTCATTAGAAATTTAAGGCTCCGCTGGTCACTGCGCACAATAAAACGTCGACCGAGTAAGTAGTGGCGCCATTTCTGCACAGCGAGAACAATGGCCATTAATTCGCGTTTATAGGCAGAACGGCAGCGAGCTCGAGCCGATAAAGCTTGACTGAAGAAGGCGACTGGTCGATCATGCTGAAACAAAACAGCACCTACGCCGAATCCTGATGCATCCATTTCCAAGATAAAAGGGGCATCAAAGTCTGGCAGTGCCATTACAGGGACCACCATGGCTTGTTTGAGCTGCTGAACAGCCAAGGTAGCTGCATCAGTCCAGGCGAACGCATATTTGCGCAGTAGCTGCGTTAACGGAGCAGCGATCTTCCCATAGTTGCGTACAAACTGTTTGTAGTAGCCTGTCAGATCGAGGAAGCCCTGCAGTTCCTTCGGTGAAGTTGGAAGAGGCCAGTCCACTATTGCCCGAACTTTTCCTGGATCAGCCATCACTTCGTCACCGGATATGATGTGGCCCAAATAATAAAGCTGAGAAGTTGCGAAACAACACTTCTTAAGGTTAACAAATAAGGAATGATGTTGAACTATGGAAAGCACCTGGTGGAGTTGGACGATATGGTCATCCATGGAGGAGCTATAGACCAAGATGTGATCAAAGAAGACCAACACACCCTTGCGAATCAAGCCCTTAAAAATTGAATTCATTAAAGACTGGAAAGTAGCGGGGGCGTTGGTAAGCCCAAAAGGCATTACGAGGAATTCATAATGCGATTCGAGAGTGCGAAACGCGGTTTTGGGCACATCCTGAGGGGAACTCGGATTTGGTGGTACCCTGAGCGCAAGTCGAGCTTGGAGAAAATTGAAGCGCCGTGCAGCTCGTCCAACAACTCATCAATGTTGGGAATCGGAAAGCGATCGGGTACAGTCACCTTGTTTAACGCCCGATAGTCCACGCAAAACGTCCAACTTTCATCTTTCTTCTTCACCAGGAGCATGGGACTAGAGAAAGGACTGCTGCTCGGTTGGATAATACCTGCGGTGAGCATCTCTGATACCATCTTTTCAATTTCCGACTTCTGTATCTCGGGATAACGGTAAGGTCGAACGCGGATGGGCGTAGTGCCTTCCTGAAGGGGAATAGCATGGTCATAGTCCCAAGTAGGAGGGAGCCCAGTAGGTAGGGAGAAAAGGGACTGAAAGGAGTCCAGTAATGGTTGGATGCGCGCATCCACTACCTGCAACATGTTAGAAGAACCAAGCTGTTCCACATTGCATAACTCAATAAGGAAACAAGCTACATCACCTTCCCAAGAACGCTTGACCGAATTGCACGAGACCAATGCTCGATGTAAATTTGGGTCGGATGGTGTGTGATCTGCCCTCAGACGCAACGGTGATCGAAAGGTTTGGCCAATCGGTAGTTGTCACACCCAACGAGAAAAGCCATTTCATCCCCAAGATGATGTCGTAACACTTAACGGACATAGGGAAGAAATCCTCCACCATCGAGATACTTGGAACTTCACAGTCACGCCTTTATAGATACCTGATCGTCGGGCATTATGACTATCGCCCACCAATACCCCATACGAAGATGTAGGTCGTACTGGGATCCCCAGTTTACGTATCAGCTCGTCAGACAGGAAGTTGTGGGATGCCCTGCAATAGATGAGGTTAACATCAGCCCCAACTAGAGATCCTTGTACCTTGATTGTATGGGGACCTGGGAAACCCTCCACCGTCTGATTAGAAAGTTTAATGACAGCTAGATCGAGTTGCTCTTCACTCTCCTCCCCTGTGCTGACCTCGACGCTATCCCCTGCGTCGTCGTTGACCAGCATCACATTGAGTTCGCACCATTTACAGCAATGGCCCACGAACCATTTGTCGTCGCAACGATAGCAAAGCCCTTTGCTACGCCGCACCTGTGCCTCTGCATCGGTCAATCTCTTCACCCGTGGTGGGGATGGAATGGGTGTTGCTCCCGTGGAGGTCGTTGGGCTTGTGGATGAAGAAGAAGAGATAGTGGACCTTTTTGCTTCTGTTGGGCTTCCCGTTGATAGGCTTTTGTACTGGGCCCCACTTGGCTCTCTAGTTGGGCTGGTTAAGGTATGGGAAACCCATCCTTTGGATCTGGGCTCGGGCGAGATGGATAAACCCATTTTGGTGGTTGTATGAGTTGGGCTTCCCTTGGGTAACAGGCCCAATGTTTCCAGCCCAACAATCTTAGTCTCGATCCACTAGGCACGATCGATTGTGTCTCGCATTAACTGCGGCGGATCGGCAAGCAGTTCCAGCCGGATGCGTTCCTGCAGTCCATTAATGAAGACTACCATCTTATGCTTCTCTGATGATGTCGCCTCGAGATGTAAGGAAAGTAGCTCAAAATGCTGACAGTAAGCAGATACTGTGGTCTCTTGTCGGACGGCAAAGAATTTTTGACACAACTCTAACGGATGAGGTCCCTTGAATCGCTGACACAGTTCCAGTTTCAGATCTGACCATGTGGTGAACGGATGCTCCTGTTCCTCGGCTTGTAGCCAGATCTGGGCAGCCCCCACCAGGCAAATCCGTGCTGCTCGTAACTTCGACGATTCTGACATCTCATGCAAGGCAAAATAGTGCTCGGCCTGATTTAGCCATGCGATGAGATCTTCCCCGTCGCAGGTGGGCATCTTAATCTTCCTGACTTCCGAACCGTCGCGGTAGGGTGGTAGATCTGGTCTTGTGACACTTGAACACCCCCGATCTGCAAGGTTTGGAGCTGAAGAACCGCGAGCCAACTTGGGAGTCGATGATCTAACAGATCTGGTGCTTTCGACGCCCGATTGTCGCCGCTGTCCGATGTTGGACCAGAGCCCCCTGGATCTGGCGCTGCCGGTTGCATCAGATCCCGTGCCTGGGCGAAGAACGCCTCCAGCTTCAACAACAGGCCTCGTATCTCCGACTTGACCTCCGTCATCTCAGATCGAACTTCCGATCAGAGTCCTTCCATCTTCACTGCCGTATCTCTAACCGTAGTTTCCTATGCTTCCACCCGAGGTTCGACTTTTGGTGCCATCGAGTTGTGGATGCTCTGATACCACTGTTAAGATGGAGCTCGGATGCGTCGAAAGAGGGGGTCGCCTCTGGTAAACTTTATTGATATAGGAAGGGAAAAATGGGGTTACGCCGATGAGGGAGGGAGAGACTCTCTACTCCACAAATCGCCAGAGAGGAATCCTCTCCACCAGACTCTAGGTCTCCACAATCGTTTAAATGACAAGATGAACACTGTATAAACCGACTCATGTTTATATACTCCTAGTTACAATATTTGACTCACTAGGAACCACTGGACTTTATAATGTGAGCTCACTGGACTGACTCACTAACTCGGACTCACTAAACTGACTCACTCAACTCGGTTTGCAACCTCGATCTGATGCATCTCCCTGCCTGATCCGATGTCCTTGCGACGTTTCCTGGAATAGAACTTCTTGATTGGGAGCCCATGGATCGTAACAGAAGCTAGGTCAAATTTATCGTACGTGATGGTTGGGCAATAATTTGTTTGTTTGGACTCAAGAAGGAATTGCTTCCCATCATCTTTTCATTTCCAATTATAGTTCTTGGGTCTAGGGTCAAATTAGAATCTTGGACATGTCCTTGATTTGCTATTGCCTTTCTCCTAGAATACACTTGGAAATCCTTAGGTAAAATTTGAAAATTGGGAAAATTGAGAGGTTTAGTGGAGTTCAAATGATGATGATCATTTGAATGGTGTTGTTCACCAGATGGGCAAGGGATTGGTTCAATAGCAGACTGGTTTGGTTCACTCCATGGGCAAGGGATAGGTTCAATATCCCAATGGTTTTGATCATGGTTGTTGAATCGTGAATCGAATTGAGAATCGTAAAGGTTAAAAAATTCGAATTGTGAATTGTAAAGGTTAAAAAATTCGAATTGTGAATCGTAAGAGTCATTCTAACGTGTAAAATATATTTATATGTAACATGTATGGGTAAAATGTATATATACTTATGTGAGCACTTACTTTTGTTGATGAAAAGCAAATGCTAAGAACTTAATTCCAAAATAGAAACCTTTCTACTGTTTTATCCAAAAGGAATAATCATTTCTTTATTTGTTAAAATAAAAAAAGAGGCTTTCTGAAGGATAAGGAAGAACACGAGCCTTCTTTTTATCGCATAATAGTTGGGTGTAGTTGTGTTAATTACTACTTTAGTCTTATCTTTAAAACATATTTAAATGCTTTTTTTTGTATTAGTTACTTAATTACTTAATAGTGAGGTCAAAATAATCCCTTGCTACACGTTTTTCCGAAAAAAGTGGTTAGGACATGCGTCTTGTAAAAAGTTGGGTACTAGTAAATTTACAGTAGTATCCCTTTCTTGAAAACATTCTTCAATGCATTTCTTGTGTAAAACTTAATTACTAGAGGGGGGTATAAGAGTCCATTCATTGTGCACATACTTTATATTATTATTAAAAAAAGATGGCTAGTGTTTAAGTTAGAATTTCTAGTCTTGTCCTTGAATAATTATAAAAACCCAAAGGTAGTCCTCAACTTCTTCCTTGCCGACAAAGCTAGGGTTTCTGCAAAACCCAAAATCAGAAACATATGACTCGCTAGATTGGACTAATCTCACATAGGAATCGTCCAATCCAAAAAATAGATATGATCCACCCACAAGCTTGTGGGTGGGTCAATTCGAGAGAACTCGTATGATTTTCTTGTGAATCATATGAGTTCTACAACCATGGTTTCGGTCATTATGTGTACGTTGATTACAAAGATCCAAAGATCTGATTGGCTCAAAAGATTTACAAGTATAGTCTTCTTGCATTAACATCTCCCCCTAAAGACTAAACTTGGAAAAAAATGAAGTACTCATTAAACATGACATCTGTGGATACAAAGGTTCTTTTTGAGGAAGGATCATAACACTATACCCCAAGTAGATACATTCGATGGCTTGAGGGTCAAGTTTTCCACTTTTTAAATCATGATTATGAAGAACAATTTTGCATCTAAATATCCTTGGGGCGAGCCCATTTGAGATCTTGACATGAGGGAAAAAGACTTAAAGAATGGGCATAGGACGTCCATTGTCTAGGACTTGGGAAGGAAGTCTATTTATAAGATAGGCAACAATTAGTACATAGTGTTTTGGAATGTTTCTTTGAAATAGTAGTGGCCTTATTGAGTTGACCATTCTTTCTTTAAGCGACAACATTTTGTTGAGGGGTGTTGGCGCAGGAGGATTCATAAATCATCCCTTGAGATTGGAAATAAGATGATAAAGTATGATTGAAATAATCTTTGGCATTGTTAGTTTGAATGGCCTTGATTTTTCCTCAAATTGATTTTGAACCATAGAATGGAAATTCGGGATGACCAAACATCATCAGATTTTTGTTTGAGGAAAACCCATGTTACCCTTGTAAAATCATCAGTTAAGGAGACAAACCATCGAGCTCCAGATATATTAGGTACAATGGCAAGTCCCCATATGTCACTATGAATCAAATGGAAGGATTGTGAACTTCTATTATTGCAAGAATGATAAGAGGAATGTGTGTGTTTCGGTTATCTAACACACATGACAATTGATTTGTGAAGAATTAATTCCATGAAACAAATTAGGGAACATAGTTTTTGAAACTATGAAAGATGGGTGACCTAGACAACAATAACCATAGGTTTTCCCTTTTTGAAGAATCCATTGAAGATACAAAAGATTGAAACTAGGTATCTCAAGAGATGGTTCAAGGTAGAAAAGGTTATTTTCCTTCATCGAACCATGTTCCTCAATGACGCAATGTGCGCAGAAAAAATGATTTGGCATCTAAGGTAGATAGCAAATGTCGGAACTGAAATCAGGTTAGCTGATAATTTGGCTACATGTAAAACATTCCTTAAGGTAACCGCAGATGTGACATGTATATCTCCCACCCTGGCTACTGTCACAGGGCCAATGAAAGAGGGGTTTTTCACTAGGAAATTTTTCTCTCAATTGAACCTGCGGTGCCTAAGGGCCACCTTAGTTCAGCACGCCAATACTCGAATTAAAGGGACAGCAAGCAATAGGCAACAAGGAAACGTTTACTAGCTCTCAATTGGAATAACAACTGTGGAACTCTATGCCTCCCCAAGCTTAGAGCCTTTGGCTTTATAGACTAGCCATTAGGTAGTTACATAACCAACTAGGACACATGTCCAGTGTTCATCTAACCATAGACCTGGTAAATCGCCACTCTCTTAGTGGTCAAGGCAGTTGCCGAACTGCCTTGTTCCCCTGCTGCCACCTGGTTCCGTAACCGCCTCCATTACTGGGTCAGTTAGCACATGCTCCATGTATTCGGGACAAGCCTGGACGTGGCTTGGTCATGGCCCGGCCATGACCAAGGTAGTTCTCCAACTACCTCGACTTGGTCTTCCACGTTTCAAGGGACGTGGTTCATGCTTCTCTAAGGGACAGGGACTGCGTCTCGTAGTGCCTGGCCGTGTCTAGGCACGTAGGGTGCTAAGTCGGGGCTCGGGGTCGAGTCCCACCGACTCGGGGTGGCCGGACCATGGTCCGTGGGTCTTCGCCTTGGCATGGTGCCCAAGGCGTGCTCGAGGGCCTTCCTTGTCACTGTTGCCCATGCCTCCCCTTATAGTAGATGTTAAGCCGTTTCCTCAGCTCCAATAGGAAACATCCCAAAATGAGACCAAGCATACTTTGACCAGGGTCAATGCCCGAGTCAAGGAAAGTCAACTGTTGTGCCAAGGCCTTGGCCTGGCCTTGCCTTGTCTTGCCTTGGCCTGGCCTTGCCTTGCCTTGCCTTGGCCTTGCCTTGGCCTTGCCTTGCTGTGCCTTGGCCTTGCGCCGTGCCTTGCCTTGCCGTGCCTTGCCTTGCCTTGCCTTGCCTTGCCTTGGCCTGGCCTTGCCCAAGCCTTGCCCGTGCCTTGCCAAGCCTTGTCCTTGCCTTGCCCAGCTTTGCCAAGCCTTGCCCTTGCCTTGCCCAGCTTTGCCCGTGCCTTGCCAAGCCTTGCCCTTGCCTTGCCAAGCCTTGCCAAGCCTTGCCCTTGCCTTGCCCAGCTTTGCCAAGCCTTGCCCTTGCCTTGCCCAGCTTTGCCAAGCCTTGCCCTTGCCTTGCTCAGCCTTGCCCTGGCCTAGCCTCGCCTCGCCTCGCTTTGCCTTGGCCTGCCTTGCCTTGGCCTGGCCTTGCCTTGGCCTCACCTTGCCTTGGCCTGGCCTCGCCCAGCCTTGCCAAGCCGTGCCCGTGCCAAGCCGAGCCTTGCCCTTGCCAAGGCTTGTCCACTTAGGCACGAGCCATGTACTAAACCCCAATCCGATTTTGGAGTTCACCGAAACCTCCCGAGTCCACCGAGACTCGGTCATCTGCTGAGTTATCATGCTGCCCAGCCCAGCATGTTAATATCCAGCTTATTGGGGTGGTAACAGCTACCATGATTGGTGTGCCATTTGCAACTAAGATTTTTCTTTTACTAAGACATGGGATGTATGTGTGAAAATGTCATGAGGATGGGGTCATGTGATCTATAGCTTCTGAATCTATCATCCAAGAACTGGAAATGTTTATAGAGGCATTCATGCACATAGGCAATGAAGATTTACCTAGAAGACACAGTGAGTAATACTTTCATGACTTCTTCTCAACAACTTCAAATTTGCTCTTTATAATGGTCTCCGTTGCTCCGATGTCGACATTTTCAATGTGAGAACTAGTATTACAAACGATGGCAATGAAAGCCGAGTAAATGAAATTGTTTAAGAGGTTGCTCCTTTGAAACCAGCAATGAAGATTGCACAGAAGACTGCTCCCTTAAAAAGACAACAATGAAGGTTGCACAGAAGACTGCTCGTTTAGATTGCAACAATGTGTTACGATTCCGTGAAAGGCCATTCATTTATCAGGTGTACAAGAGGAAGCGATGTGGGAACAAGAGGTCCAAGTCAGCTGTGGGCCCGAATGAGTAATGCAGGCAAGTGAGTCGTTGAGTGAGTTTGTTGAGTCATATTATGTGTCCATGTATATATAGTATGGGAGTGAGTCTGTTAGGGCATCTATTGAGTCATTGTCTAGTTGGTTACCTTCTGGTCTGGTGAGAGCTTGCTCTCTGGTGCGATCTGTGGAGTAGAGAGAGTCTCTCCCTCCCTCATCTTAGTATCCTTGTTTTCCTTACATTTATCATCTTGGTATCCTTCTTTCACTCAACACCCACCGCGCACCCTATCATTGGTATTAGAGCACTCCCAAAGGTTAATGGCTCCCAAATCAGATTTGCGCTTAGATGCACTAGAGTCGGTGATGAAGATGACGGAGGCATCGATGGGCGAGTTGCGTTTGGCAGTGGAATCGTTGGGATCTGCGATGGAGACTTAGTTCCAAGCGCTGTCGCAGAAGCTGGAGTCCTTGCTGGGGCTTAAAAGGTCAGTGGCGAGTGGTTTGCAGAGGATTGGCGACGCTGGAGGGAGCAAATCACTAGATCTGCAGGTCACAAAACCCTAGATCCAGATTCAACACCTTTTTCCCTCGTCCAACACCTTTTTCACTTCTCGCCAATGAAAATCCAACTTCATCTCATTGAATCGGATGTCGATAAGGTTTGGCCAGGTCAGGTTTCCTCAAAACCGATTCCAACAGATCTGCACTCTGTGGTCATCAAATTGCGATTGCTCGTAAACAAGAACCACCAAATCCGGTAAACCTATGTTACCCGGACCCTTCACTCTAACCCAAAGTACCCGTGTCGGACACTTAAAATGAGTCTGACACTTAAAAAGATATGGATACTCCATTTGAAGAGCTCTTTGTATAAATAAAAAGATTTAAAATGTAAGAGAATAAAGAAAAAAACTTAACAAGAACTTTCTAGTATAGAGTAAGAAATGAAAAATGAGAAAAAATATAGGTGTATAAGCTATTACATATATGTAATATATGTTATTACATATATAAGCATATGTCATGCAAGTTTTAGATACTTTTTGCCGAGTCTCCGTGTCTTTAAATTAGAGAATAGGTGGGTCCGACCTTTAGACTCATACCCGTACCCGACACTCGCACCCGAGTCTAGGTAACATAGCTGGTAGCACATGGATCGGGGAGTTCATTCGTTATGAAGGAGTCGGCGGGAATCATGGTTAGATCTATAGTTGTGGGTTCTCTGTCGTGGCCTTCCCTTTTTTCTTCCATGTCGGTGATCGGCTTCACAGAAACGGGTCCTCTAAATCCACTCATCGCACCAAATTCAGTGCCCACTTCAGCGATTCCACACAGTCCATCACAACAGAAGGAGGAGTTTCAGAAGTTAGGGACACTGAAGAAGATCGATTCACTCGCTTGGATTGCCATCTGCCAGTTCAATATCACTAATCAGGTTTTTTGCTCTTCGATTGCTAGTGAACCACTCAAGCTGAATCTCGATTTTGTTATGCTCTCTCGAGCAATCGCTCCATCTTTGCATTATTTCATTGTTTTCGACGCGTTATCACTTTCCAGTGCAATTCAGGGTTCTGTTAGGCAGTTATCGACCGAGATGTTGCAAAGAAACATCGACCTGGAACCCAAACCACTAGATCTGAGGTTCTTAATTCCTTATCTGCCAATGGATTTCATCTCGCAATCCATGTCCCTCGTCCTCGAGGATCTTTCTCCCTGGCCATCTCCATGGTGTCCTCTACCTTTGAGATCATCTCGGATGCTAGATCCGCTCCGAGTTGCGGTGGTGTTCGTTGTCGAGTTATTGGCCCACTTCAGTTGTGTGTTACTCGAGAATCATCACATGGTGTATATTATATCTTCCCCTTTTGGGATTTTCGTCCTGCAATAAACGACAATCCACGAATTTGATAGCTGTGAGTGTCATAGCTCTGTGCGAATTGTTGTTGATGTAGCGATGACCATAAGTTTTCGTTTTTGAGTGGCCTCCTCTATGCAAGTGTTGCATTAGGTTGTGATGCGCTTGTGGAGCTTTGCCTGGACTTCACAATCAGATGCTATTTGGGAAATACTTATATACTTTTATTGCAGCAGGGTTGCATAGCTATTATATTGATGAGTAGATCTTTAATATGGTTGCTTGGAAGGGACCTAATATTGATGTCTATTAGTTGGGGTTTCTTTGCTCTAATTTACTCCATTACTCATAGGTTGCGCATTGCTGAACATGTTGCTACAGGGCTTCTCTGGATCATGGCATGGTCTGTCTCACCTGTAGGTATTATGGGTCTCATTAGCAACTTCCATACTGCGAGCAGGTGTTTGATGAAATGCAGTTGAGCAGCCCGAGCATGCCTCGGGTGTTCAATGACGTGGTATTTGTGCTCCGCTCTTTTCCGGTTTTCCACCTTAAGGACAAGGTGGCTCTTCATGGGGAGAGTATTTTTACGATTTCGGGAAGGCCATTCATTTATCAGGTGTACAAGAGGAAGCGATATGGGAACAAGAGGTCCAAGTCAGTTGTGGGCCTGGATGAGTCAACAAGGGAGGTTGAGTGATGTAGGCAAGTGAATATGTTGAGTCATATTATGTGTCCATGTGTATATAGTATGGGAGTTAGTCTGTTAGGGCATCGATTGAGTCATTGTCTAGTTGGTGACCTTTTGGTTTGGTGAGAGCTTGCTCTCTGGTGCGATCTGTGGAGTAGAGAGAGTCTCCCTCCCTCATCGTGGTATCCCTGTTTTCCTTCCATTTATCAATAAAACACCAGAGGCGACCCCCTCTTTCACTCAACACCCGCCGCGCACCCTATCACAATGTCGGCTACAATGGTGGATGGCATACAACAATGAAGACTACACTAATGGTGAATGGCATACAACAATGAAGGTTGCTCTAAATAGTGGATAGCATACAAGTACAACAATGATGGCTGCACTAAGCGGTGAATAACATACAACAATGAAGGCAGCAAGCATTCTTGAATCCCAAGAAAAAAAATCAGCTACGAAGGCTGCTCACATCAAACATCATACAACAATGAAGGTAATGTAAGATGAAAATTAAAGGACAAGTGACAAACTTACTATTAACTGTCGGCTTTGACATCATGAAAAAAGTAATTGAAGTAAAAGAGATCGATACCATGATTTACGTGATTTAGTACTAAGACCTACCTCAACGGGAGGAAAGGAGAGGGGTGATCTTTACTATTCTTCTCTGGTTACATGAGCTCTATAGTTATAGAGATAAAAGAAATATGAAATACCACTAAATATGGTAACAATACATTCCATAGTTTAAGCATTCATATAATTAAGGGACTTAACTCATGTTCAAATTTCAAATTGCTTAATTTCAGGAATTCTCCAACTGTCTCTTAACATATAGTAACATGCAAGAATGCTAAACATAATTTGTAGAATCATATTGCCTTTGATTAGATGGAGAAATAATGCACAATTGTCTTTGATTAAGATGAAATAACTTTTAGTTTTCCTTAAATTTTGATTAAGATGAAATAACTTCTAGTTTTCCTTAAATTTTCCAATCAGAGTTTAATGGTTGAATCTTTGGAATAAACAATGGTACATTTTTTTTTTGAAAAACAAAAATGTCCAACTTTGAATCGCTCATGGGCAAAGCAAAAAATTATAAAAGTCTCAAATGTACTTTCAGATCTTTTAGAATTTTTCACAATTTAGTTAGTAGAACTTAAAGCAAAAAAAGCGTATAAACCAACTAAGTGGTAGCTCCAATGGTTTTTTATGTGGCGTGGTCATCTATATATGAGGATGAGGGTTCAAGTCTATGTGTGCAAGTTTGAGAGGTAAAAGTTAGTTTCTTATCAAAAAAAAAAAAAAAAAAAAAAAACCTAGTAGCCCTTTGGGCTTTACCTAAGCAACTACTTCGGTAATTCAATAAAAAATTCAAATGTTGCCTTGACAACACGATGACAACATTGATCATCGACAAAGGGATTTGTAGAGGTAGGGGTAAAGAAAGCTAGTTGAGAAGTTTTACCTTATTTAACTTCTAATATTTGTAGAAAATTAATCTTTTTAAAACTAGGTGATAAATAAAAGAGATCCTCATCAGAGGCATGATCATATCATTTCTAGATTGGCTGCTTGAGTTTTGATTAGTTTCAAGTCAAAATTCGTAAACACTCTTTCTTGTTGTACAGATAACATGTTCCCCAAGAATCTCCATTCCATCATTAATCACCATGCATCGTGTCATTCACGATTTGATTTAGTGGATAGCAATCCTTGTACTCGACATGAATGCAAAAGTTTCTAATTTCCAGATTGAAAAAAAGTCTCCTATAACCCATAAATCAAATAATTCAATTCAAGTAATTTATTATTGTTTTCAAAATAAACAACGTATTTGTGTTTATTAGGTATGTAGATTAAATGTATCATCATTATGAAGTTCATGTGGTGTTAGTTATAATTTCTCGTATAGTTTTATTTTATTCAATCTTAAAGAAATACTGATGGACATATGTATGTCTTAATACACATTAAGATTCATAATTGTCCCACAAATATTAATGTTCATTGATCTGAAACCTAATTTATTTAGAAGGATCTCCATTTAGTAGTTTTCAATTTATGATTCCACTAACTATGTACGAAAGACTGAGCGCAATGGAAGAGTTCGATTCATGTCGTCGGCCCCAACTAATTTGTGATTGAAGCTATGTTTTTGTCGTAACTATGTACAAAAGCTTTTTTCCTCAAGTTTCCTTCAAATTTTTGGATGTTGAACAGAGATGTGGAAGAGAGTAGGCAAGGTGGAACTATAACCCTTGAATTTTGCAATATATTCGTTATCTTTTTGTTTTTCTTATCATTTCATAAGGAAATAGTTCTCTCAAAGTGGAAATTGATCATGGGGGATGAACTTGATTTTATTGAGTGGCTGGGAGTTTAGCCAACATTCTCTTTATCGTCCATTGGCTAGAAATTTAATTTATGTTGGGAGTCTTGGAATTCTGTATACTTTGGTTTATGTTGGGAGTTTAGTTACCTTTCCTAGGTTTGCTGCTCCTCTCTTTTACCAAAGAAGCCTTTTAACTTCAATAAGAGTTATCAAACAGTATTTCATCATTTCACTCTCATTTCTAAGATATTAAAAATAACTTAAACAGACTTTGAAATTTCTAAACACAGCATATTTTAGCACGTCGATGACTCGATATGTTATTTAAGGGGTTAAATACCAATATACTTATTAAAAATCTGATGATCTCATAAGTTAAATGGTATCATACTCGTTCCTTTCCCCCAATTTCATGACCAAAATAAATTTGAAGTCTCTTATTAACCTTAGTGATAGGTGTCAAACCAATAAATAAAAACTCTTACTACCTTGAGTACCTTCACAAATAATTTGTAAATAGTGGCGGCAGGATTGAATCTACAGGGATTGGTGAAATTAATTCCTCTATAAAACAAATTTAAAAAATGGGGGGTTGAAGGCTAAAATTGAGAGTAGTTAAAAATAAATATGACAAACAAATAGAAATTGCAAATTAAGAAAAATCAATAATGGGAAACTCTAGTTCAAGGTATAGACTTAGTATAGATTCAAGTCAGTTGATCATCATTTCAGTGACACATTCCATCTCCCTTAATATTACAGTCAGTATTAAGCTCTCCAATTCTCGATAGCATTAAATTCGTGAGAAACCAAAATAGCTTCTTTAACTATTTCCTTCATCAACAAGTACCCCTAAACAAACTAGAATTAAACTTGTTGATAGCATTAAATTCGTGAGAAACTACCAATTCCAACTAATGAACACAAGCTTGGTTAAGTTAAATTATATATCCACTCAGCAAAGGTTGAATATCCTAATATATATATATATATATATATATATATATATATATATATATATATATATATATATATATATATATATTAGAGCACACAAACAGGGCTCTAAATGGTAGATCAAAGTGTAGACTGAACATCTGACCTTTTTGTATAAATCAAGAAAACAATCGTATGGTAATAAACACAGAAGACCTATAAATAGTAAGAAACAACAAAATGGATATCAAAATCAATTAGATATCACAACATGTGATGAATTCAGCTTCGCCACCCTTAACTACAAAACGTGTTTAGTTGTGCTTCAAATTCATTAAAATTCCAAGAATACAGTAAAAAGTAGTTATAGAAGGAAGATGATAATTGACAATAGGCTAATAAGAGAAACAACGATGTCCGAGAATCGATTTGGCTTCATGCCAAGAAGGTCCACTATGGACGCAATTTTCCTTGTAACAAGATTGATGGAAAAACATGAAGAAAAGAAAAAGGATCTTCATATGATATTTGTAGATTTAGAAAAAACATATGGTAGGGTTCCTAGAGATGTTCTTTGGTGGGTGCTAGAAAAAAAAAATGGGTGCATGCTAGGTGCATGGATACTATTAAAGATGTGAATGAAGTGGCAGCAAGTATAAAGACATTTTGAGGAACCACAAAAGAATTTTGCATTACATTAGGACTACATCAAGAGGATATACCATGCATAGCGAGTTCAGAAATACTAGACATCAAGTTGATGAATGGTAAAATTAGGAGAAATAGAAGTTCTTAAGGTCAACCACTTTAGATATCTAGGATCAATCATATAAAATGATGGTAATATTGAGAATGATGGTACATATAAAATTCAAGGTGGATAGAAAAAATGGAGTAGCGCAACAAGTGTGATCTATAGTTGAAATATTCCTACCACGTTAAAAGGAAAATTTTATAGGACCGCAATTAGCCCAACTATGCTTTATTGAAGTGTTGTTGGGCGATAAAGAAACAAGTACATAAAATGAATGTATCAGAAATGAAGATGTTTAGGTGGATGTGTGGTAAAACACGTAAGATAGAATAGGAAATACCGAAATTCAAAAACAAAGTAGTAGCACCAATCGACACAAAGATTAGGGAGGTTGTAATGGTTTAGACTCCTCCAATGACGGCCTATAACTACTTTGACTCAATAGAAACTGAAGAAATTTGGCAATGCCAGTGGTAGACTGAAACTAACTTGAGGCGCATTGATTAAAAGGGATTTAAAGATTAGTACACCACCAATTGCACTAAATTGAGCGCAGTAGAAGAGTTTGATTCATGAAGTGGGCGCCAACTAATTTGGGAGTAAGGCTTTGTTGTTTTTGTTGTTGTTATTGTTGTTGTTGTTGTTGTTGTAATAGAAGGAATAAGAAGAGAATAGAGAAGTAGGTCTTTTTCCCTTTTCTGGAGGAAAAAACTAGGTCCAAACTTAATTATTTTTTTTTTTTAAAAAGGTCCTAACATATTATTTAAAAAAGAAAATAGGTCCTAAAAGTAGCGAATAGAGTCTTTCAAATTACACAAGTAAACTCCCGTACAAAGTCTGCTTTATTTAAAAGATCCTTATAGAATTTAAAAAGGATAGAAAATCTCTCTCGAGGGTGCCACTTATAGGTTAGGACTAAATTATTGCTTTGAAACCCATTAACCAAAATTGTTTCAGCCTGTTAGGCGTCAGGCAAGTCTCTTTTTCTGATCTTTCAACATATTGCTTACGTAGATAACAAGCATTCTAGCACTAGTGGCATGGAGAAACAACATAGTACTTAAGTAGGAAATATTGGCTATCTATTAGGGTAGATAAAATTGAGATTACAGCGGAATGGAAAATGGGATGTTAGTCCACTATCATTTGTGGTAGTTTCTTCGTTTCATAAAGAGCGACGAGTTTTATGTTGTCAACCTATCGGCTATCGTAACCCTCCTCCTTTATCAGTATTTAGGTATCCCTCCTTTATCCAAACTTGGGATATGTAGAGCATAAAAGAAGCTCCTATGTTCTACATAGATGGAATTTCATGTTCTTAAATTGAAAGAAAAAGCTAAGCAATTTTTCTTCTTTTCTTTGGTGTTGAGAAGGCAATTTTTTCAGCACTCCTCTTGCATGTGTATTCTTTACCAAATGTTGCTTAACAAAAGTTTCTCTTCTTTCTGCTTGATTGAAGTTTTGTCATCCTCAAATAAGGCTTGTAGCATAGTTGCAGCGGGATTGCATGTTCTTGAAAATTCTCATGAAAACATGAAACATGCATGTATGGAATGTAGCTACTTTGCATTTTTCATTTTGCACTTCTCCTGATGGTCCAAATCACGGGGGCATGCATGCTGACGAAATTTATTGTAGTTAAATGTACATCAGCTTCAATCATTGTTTTCGATGAATATAGATTACCATGCTTGTGTTTGTCATTTATTTTAGTAGTGGATTTCGTTTAATCATATGAATCCTTATCAATCGATATAGGGTGCAAGTGGAGCTCTGAATGCTATAATGCTTCTCGACATATTTCTTTTTCCAACAGCCATACACTACGTCAATTTCTTCATACCAGTTCCAGCAATGTTATTGGTAAGTGGCTATCGGAGCCAAATATAGACCAGTAATTCAACCTTAGGTTCTCTCTAATCATTTTCTATTATCTTTCGCAGGGAGCTTTCTTGATTGGAAAGGATTTGTTGAGGATGAAGGAGGTACATGCCCAATAAATCTAAATATCTAAAATCCCAGCAAAAGAAGGGTTGTTTTGTTGAAACATCTTTCTATCTCTTGTATCTAATTATCAAACCTTTGAAGGATGGAGTACATTTAAATGGTCATTGACTGAGTGTAACTATGGATTTTGGGGATCTTTTTAGACTGTTTTGGTCTTAACTATTTAAACTTGTTTTTGTGCTTGCAGGGAAATAGTCAGATTTCAGGTTCAGCTCACTTGGGAGGAGCCGTAGTTGCTGCCCTTGCATGGGCGCGAATTAAAAAGGGATGGTTCTGAACTGAACCAATGGCACTTCGTCAAGTTCCCAACCTTTTGAGAGTTCATGGCCATCTGCAGAGATGAGGAGAATGAAGGGTGGGTTTTCCATGCGTTTTGTTTGCATCTCCAAAATTCAAAATTTTATTCAGCTAAGGAAAGCATGCAACACAAGAGTAAACAATGTGGGTTTAATTGCAGTTTTGAAGGACTCTTTGAACGGTTCATTGCGTAAAGTTGGGGTTTGATATCAACTTGTTTCAGGTGTAATTTTCATAAGCTGAGTTTGGGTTATCATACAAGTACGTGCAAGTGATATTAGAGTTTTGGGTTATGATAAATTGGAATATGCTCAGGCTGATTGCGCCTCGTGGGAATGATACCCACGGATATCAAGAAAAAAATATTATAATTTTGTATTTGATGGAATGCCCAGATCCAAGTGAATGATGGAAATGAGACTATTCTTAGCATGTTAATTATGATTACAAAAAGCAAAAAGGAGAATGCAGGACCCAACTTACTGGAGAGTGCATAGCCTGAAAAATAAGCTAATTATACCACCGATTATTGACAACATGATGTTTCCAAGTTGTTTTGTTTAGGTGCTTTCTATTCAATATATTTGAGGTCAAGAGTCTAGATTAATTTCTTGCAAAACTCATGAGGCGAGGTATCTGATTTTCTCAGTTTCGAAGACTTTTAAGGTTTGGGACATAGAATGCAAATTTCTCTGCCTAGACTCCCTAATTGGTCTACTGGATTTATATCTAATGCATAACAAGAGGTTTAAAGAAACCGAACCTAATAAGCCAATCGCATTGCTATGATAGCATAATACCTAACATCATTTTTTACAAGGTTCCTGCTTACAGTACTGCCCCTGCTAATAATCTACACTCTCGCGCTGCAAAGCTTGAACTCTTAGTCTGATGTAGAGTTTGAGTAACTTTAACTATTAACCTCATATATAATCGAAGTACATGTCAAATCAGTGGAGAAACTTGATTAGCGCTTCATTTTGGTGCTTCTTAAGTAAATGATTTAAGCTTTTCCAGACAGAGACGGGTCTATGCAAGATGGTGATCATCATGCGTCGTAAGTGTAAATAAAGCATGGATTTCCAAGCATCGCAACTTGCAGAGCTTCTAATTAAGGAGATTAAGGTTATAAAATCAATCAAAGATTAGATTATACCAATCCAATTTTGATGAATGGGATAAAGTGGACGCACTTTGTTAAGCACCTCCATAAAGTGATCATTTCCTGCAAGTTGCAATTGGGACCAAGAAGTAGTTATACTAGCTAGTTTCTACTTTCTAGCTAGCATTGCAATTACATCATTATGACATATAACCACTATTATTTTTTCAAAAAGAAAACCACTATTATTTTTCTATTATGTATACAAACTCCTTTTCAATTCCCCAACTCATTAAAATTCTTTTTCAATTTCACAACTCATCAGCTCTTCTTATACAACCACCTCAGGCATCATGGTTTGTTGCCTTTCAAAACACCAAACAGAGCTTCATTTAGCATATGTGAGCTGTGTTACGGTACTGAAATGGTTTCATACATCTCAACTTGTACATTGTATTTGTATGTTTTCCGATGTGCCTCGAATAACGTGAAAGCACATATTGTGAGATGCATCAAACAACATACAAAGTATAATATACGAGTTGATATTCCAAATGATCAAGAGTCTTTCTATATTATCATGTTTTTAGACTCGTTAGTGTTGGTAAAATGATTGGGTGGCAAACTTAACTTGATACGTACATATATTTAAAATTTTCGATAAAAGCGAATGCACACACCATGATGTATTAGTAGAACTCGGATAAAAGTGATCGTACACACCATGATACACAGTTCCTAGAACTCTAACAACGATATATAACCAAATGCACATATTTGACCAACCATTGTTTAAGTTTAGTGGTTGAGACATACTAATTGTTTATTTAAGCGTGTATTAGGTCTCAGGCTCGAATCTCCTATTAATATATATAATGAACTATATTGATTAGGTTGAGGTGTATACAATATAGTGCTCTAGAGCTTACATTATATGAAAATAATAAGGAAACTAGATTGTACATCTAGAGACGCGCTCTAGAGCTTACATTATATGAAAATAATAAGGAAACTAGATTGTACATCTAGAGACGCACTCCTTAGGAGATCAATTTCTTTATGTACCTAGGGAAGGTATATAGGCAAATTATTTTATCAACGGAGATCCGAAATTACATGAGAAGAGATGGCATTGGAATTGCATCCTTCCATGCCATACAAATTTCACACTGATATAATTAGCTAGAATATTGGATCTTGCAAATATGGAAAGTATAATTAAATCATGAGAGAATCACAACAACGTGATCACATAGATATAACAACTGAATATATATAGTTGTCTAACATACCCCTCAAACTCAATGTGGTCGAAAACCAACTTGCAAGTAAATACACTAAAATAAGACGACAACAATAACTGACTGGATATAAAGAACAAAAATGCTCACTCAAACAAACTTCATAAAGTAACAAACTGAAAGACATCAAGAACACTAATTAAACAAACGACCAAATAAACTGACTGACTGATAGACCGTCCAACTAACTAACAAACTGATTAACAGAAAAACCCTAAACATGTGCAAATTAATCAAGAGAAAGTCAAAGAAAAAATCCATAAACAAGCTCAGCTCAAATTGAAAAATAGTAAATTCGTTTGTACAAGAAAATGTATCAAATTGAAAAATCCATATCCACAGGTTTGATGTATCAAACTTCAACATAAATTCGGCACTATGCGACTGAACAATATATTTAAAAATCCCAAATTTACAAATGATTTACACGCATTCCATATATAAAGGTGAGCGAGAGTGAATGAGAATTAGTTTGATTATAGGTGGTTTTTGTTAGTGGGGGCTGAGCAGTCATTCAAGTTAAAGGTAATTATGGGTAAAATAGAAAATGCTCATTGAGTTTTGATGGAATATGTACTTTAATTCTTGAGTTTTTAAAAAGAAAAATATCTTTTAGCCTATTTATAACTCTTTCTTGTCTCCCTAAGCGTGGCCCCACATATAATAAAACACTATAAATATGCTAAAAGACAAAGTGTGCGTCCAAAGTGTGTTAGATTATCATTTTCCTTTTATAAATATGCAATTTAGTTTTTATAATTTACTCTTGATTAAGTAAACTCATCCTTGTGTTAGTGTTGTTCAAAATATTATTCTTATATTGCTTTTTGATGATGTGACAATTTTGTTCTACTAATAATATCCTCAAGGTTTTACATGTTTTCTCTTATCTAAAAATAATCCACTTTAGTCTCTTTAGGTGTATTCTAGTATTTCTGTATTTATTTATTTATTTGTGCTATAATACATCTATATATATGTTTCGAGTTAATATAAATAAATTGATAAATCATGTTTAATACAATATGACTTAACAACCAAGAAAATAAACCCACTTTAATTTTTACCATGAAATGAATAAATATATAAAAAAATAATACAAAAAAGTAAAAAATTATTAATTAAATTTCTATATTTGTCTTCTCAATTTACACTATTTTATATATATATATATATATATATTTTGAAGAAATAATATTCTATAATTTGTTAAGAACACTCACAAAATATCATTAAAGCTATAAAAATAAGTAAATTAATACTGAAAATAATTGTTAATTAATTAATAAGAATGTGTAAATCCAACACAAAAAGTTTGTCTCAATAATTATTTTTATATTAGAAAAAGCTTAAGTGAAGAGTAAAGAAGTGTTGGGTTTAATTTTTTTTTTTTAAACAAAAGTGCTAGGTTTAATTTCCTTTTTAGGAAAAAGTGTTGGGTTTAATTTCTTTTTTAAGAAAATGTATTAGGTTTAATTTGTTGTGTGTCTTTTATAGTGACATTTTTTTACTTTTCACGTTAATTCAACCATAATTTAGACAAAAGTTTGTAGAACGGATAAAAGTAGATATTTTTCAAAATATATGAACTAAAGTGCATATTACATCAAATCTCAAGGGGCATTTTGTATTTTACCCTGTAATTAGCTTAGAAATTTTCACAAAAATAAGAGGCGCCGAAAACAATTTTGATTTTAACTGAAACTCCTAATTTCCTCCTAATGAGGTAACCTATATGTGATAAACTTTTTTATTTTATTTTTTTGGCAGCAGCTATCCGAACCACAATTTTTTGCTTCTTTTACTTTACCCTTGTGAAATGATCCAACTATCCCTCCATATAAGAGTTTTTACTCATGCATACCTCAGTCACCTCTTTCTCCAACCACACTTTCACCACCAATCTAAATCCGACGAAATCTGAGCAAAACCCATTGATTCAACGTCGTAGATGCATTCTTCATCTCTTTTAGTATCAATTTTGAGGTTTTTTTTTCCTTTTTAAGTCGGTATTGTTTGTGGTTTTGTTATTGGTTTTAGGACTTTGATTTGGGGCTTGAATATATCTTATATTTTGGGTACAAAGTTTTGATGGAATCAAAAATATAAAGCGATTCTGAGCAAAACTCACTATTTTTTTTCATCATTTTCATGTATTTTTTAGGAGTTTTGAAAAAAAAAATTATTCGTTCTTATTACCTGCGGGGTTCGAACGTACAGGGCCGACAACTCTAAAGAGGTATCGGTTGGATCCATTCATCATCCACTGAGATTAAGTTTTCTTCACAACCTCGATCGGATTTAACCGACACCTCTTTAGAGACGTGAAAATTTCTAACCGAAACTTTCACGAGGTTGCCTATATGATAAACTAGGGTGTAGTCAGCCACATACCAAATAAACTTTTTTATTTTATTTTTTTTTGGCAGTAGCTATTCAGACCCCCTTTTTTGCTTCTTTTACTCTACTCTTGTGAAATAATCCAACTACCCCTTCATATAAAGAGTTTTTACTCACGCATACCTCAGTCACATTTTTCTCTAACTACACTCTCACCACCAATCCAAATCCTACAAAATCTAAGCAAAACTCATCGATTCGACGTCGTAAGCGCATTATTCATCTCTTTTAGTGTCTATTTTGTGGGTTTTTTTTTTTTTCTTTTTTAAGTCGGTATTGCTTGTGGTTTTGTTATTAGGTTCAGGGCTTTGATTTTGGGCTTGAATCTTACATTTTGGGTATAAAGTTTTGATGGAATTGAAAATATCAAGCGATTCTGAGTAAAATCTACTATTTTTTTTTATCATTTTCATGTATTCTTTAGAAGTTTTGAAAAAGAATTTATTCATTCTTGTTACTTGCAGGGTTCGGATGCACATGGCCGATAGCTCTAAAGAGGTCTCGGTTGGATCCATCCGTTATCCACTGAGATTGAGTTTTTTTCACAATCTCGATCGGATTCAATCGACACTTCTTCATAGGTGTCGGCCCTGTGCGACCAAATCTTGCGAGTGACACTTTTTTGTTTCTATAATATATCGCGATCACATTCGATTTTGCTCAATGAAGAAAACACTCATACAACACTTGATGACCTACTGCAAATGCTCTATAATGACTTAAATCAAGAAATATAAGGATTGAGAGGTGTTGGGGTAAAGGTAATGAAGTAAGGGGTGAACAAAGATATTTTTAGAATTTAAAAAAAATTGAAATAAATTAAATAAAAATGAAGTAAATCAAGTAAAAAATTTAAAAATGATGTACGAGGAGTAGATGGTGGGGTTGGAATAACTGATGCTTTTTTTTTTTAAGTAGGGAGATGCCTTGCGAGGTTCACCTTATCTCCGTACGTACATTCAAATTATATATGTTCGCAGGCTGGCTCTGTATCTTTGACCAAATTAACCACGTCGGTGCTGAATAATCTGATCATGAAGGGGTAGGCTTTGCAGAGAGGACCTGATACGAGCCGCTAACATGCATGCAGCACTCACAAAGCACGCAACCAGCACTCGGTCCAATCAGATGCGGTTGCAGGAGTTTGGTTGCTGCGCCACATGCAGACCCTCATCGACCTATATCTGTTCATACTAGCAGCCAACAAATATCATGTCAACTCCTATATCATCAAGTACGCATTTATATTCTACATTTTAGAATTAAGAAAATGATTGCTGACAGCCTTTCGATTGGTGACTCTTCAAGGATTGAGATTTTATAGAGCATTAATGTTGTGTGGAGTTATAACACACGACTCATAACGTTAAATCACAAAGAGCAGTGGTACAGGGACTTTTAGAGTTTCGATTCTTATGATGTTTTTGAAATTTTTTTTTTTATTTTTTAAGTTACATTAAAATAATAAATAATTTTAAAACAACAATTTATAACTATTTTTTGATATTTGTAAAAATTTTAAAAAAGTTTTATGAATTCGAATAAATTTTTTAAATCACAAATTTTAAAAGTAGAAGGAACCAACGACTAATTAAAATAGTTAAAAATATAATGATTGTAGTGCTACATAATCACATCAATTAGATTTAAGATAAAGTTTATGGATTAACCATTAATTTTAAAATTTGTCAGCGGATAGAGTCATGACTCCATGTAACTTTCTTCTTCACATATATAATATACTTTTCTTAATTATCCACTTTACACTTCCACTTTGGCATTTCAAAAAATCTATTTGGACACTAAGGGTCCGGACTCAAAGGGAGGTTTTTGAGATTTTTGTAAATATTAAAGGAGTGTTACAAGTTATAATTTTGAAGTCATTGATTGCTTGAGGATGACTTTGAAATAAAAAATTTTCAAAAAACCTCCTAAGAGTCCGGACTCATGAGTCCAAGTAGCACTACTCTTGGCATTTAGTAGGTTTAAATAAGTGTCTCTCCATGTAATACACTTTAAAAAGTGTGTGCACATATCTCAAAGTATTATGCACACATCTTGAGGTGTATCACATAACCAAACATTTATTTAGGCCTACTGAATGTTTAAAGTGAGTTACCTCTAGCACTACTCATGAGTACTTTTTCCCCAAAAAAAAAATACACGCACAAACACTTTATCCAAGAGTACTCTCTAGGAGTTTCTTCGGGCTTTGTTGGTCTATTAATTGTTGTTGGCGTCTCCAATCCAGCAAATAGCACGTGCGTGGATTAGTGTGTGTTGGGTTGACGTTTCATACTATTTTAGCAAGATGCTACATACAACCATATATGAAGCCCAAGTATATTAGCTATCTTTAATTCAGCTATTACTTTTAGCTTATGTCCTAATTTTTTTTTTACAAAGCTTTATGTCCTAATTGACGATGTAGATAAGTGCTTATATAAAAGGTAAAAGCCGGTAGGGAAACATGCACGCTTTTCAATGTTACAATGGTTTTGATAATTTTAGTTGTCAAGATAGCCAACAATAGAAAAAAAAAGGATAAATAGAATATGGAAAATGATAATCTAACACACTTTGGACGTACATTTGAGTGTACACTTTGTCTTTTAACTTATTTATGACTCTTTTTTGTCTCCCTAGACGTGGGCCCCACATATAACAAAATATCATACATAGGCTAAAAGACAAAGTTTACGCTCCAAGTGTGCGCCTAAAGTGTGTTAGATTATCATTTTTCATAGTATATAATATATACTAACGTTTCAAGTTTTTTATAAATTTATCTTAACGTTTCAACTTTTACGGATACATCCTAACATTTTAGGTTTTTTACAAATTTATCCTAACATTTCAATTTTACAAATACATTTTAACGTTTTAGTTTTTTACATATTAATCCTAAAATCTCTCAATTTCTAAGTTTTCAATCTTACAAATTGTAGCGAAGAACATGATAAATTGAGAGAAATTCTTCCCATTTGCAACAACATAGTTAAAAGTAATCTCAAATCAACCCAAATTCATTCATAGGATACAACTTATACAATTTCAAAATGTTTGAATGTATTTGTAAAAATTAAAACGTTAGGATGAATTTGTAAAAAAAAAACCTTAAATGTTAGACCTAAAAAAAAATGAAACTAAACGGTACAAACGATACTTGCGGGTGCTCGCCCGAACCCGATCCGATAAAAAATACTGAGATATGGGATATTCGAATTTGGGGTGCGTGGGTATGGATATATAGTAAAATAGTACCCGTCAAAAATTCTGGTAATGAACATGTTTAATTTAACCCCTTGGGTGGCCGTTTCCTAAGCAGGTTATGCAGTAGGACTTGAGTTGTGGGTAGCTGCGAGTACCGTATACACAAAAACTCGTTTATTCCATGTCTATATTAGTAGGTATAATATAATAACAGGAAATTATATGTAGGTGATATAATATGGATGATCACTTTAATCAAGCATGTGGATGACCACATTGAATTGTAACATCAAACATGACTCTCAATTGGATGTAATTACTTGCAATCCATTATGTAACTTATTCCACAATATATGTGTTAGGAAACTAATATTCTATAACATCTACATTAATTATGTAACGTCTACACTGATTATGTAACGTCTACATTGATTGCGTAACGTCTACATTAATCGTGTAACGCCTCCACTGATTTTGTAATGTCTACACTGATTATGTAACGTCTCCACTGATTTAGTTCTGTACCATTCTATAAATAAGGCACCATACTATACATTTGAAAATATACAATAAACTTATTCTATTATGAAATTATCATGGTATCAGAGCTTAGGTTCTAATTCAAGGTCGGTCGACTTTTAAGTCGACGACTGATCCTTGATACATCTTAGTGCTTGTTCTTGTGTTTGATTATGCTCTTATTTTGATTTCCACTTGTTTCTCGTATGTGTTTTCACACAAGTCTATATGTTGTACCAGTTTATTTGCCTTTTCCACGTCGCTCAGTCAACCAATTCGCCTACCATGTTCGTACAAATTTTGATAGTTGTTCTACCGACTCTGCTCCGTTAGTCGTTCTACCGACTATGTTGTTCCGTTATTTCACCGACTCAGTTTCGTTAGTCGTTCCATCGACTCAGCTCCATTGTTGTTTTGTCGACTTCGTTATTCCGTTGTTCAGTTATTCTTTTGTTCCATCCATGCACTGCCTGCTAATTTAAGCGTAGTTCACGATGTCTATCACGCCCGTTATTCGCGTCCTGTACACTGTCGAGTGTAGTTTGTGATGTCCGCCATGCTTATTAGTTGCAACAGTGTTGCAAATTTATCTGTCCCGCCTACCTATCTGAAGATTATGTCTATGATCACTTGTATCCGTTCGTTGCGATCTAGTGTTCCCACGCAAAATTATCGCCGACTATGTGTATCCTCATCTTATTCGTTTGCAAACTTAAGTGGTTTTATTGCCACCAACTTGAGTTTGAGGGGGGATGTTAGGAAACTAATATTCTGTAACGTCTACATTGATTATGTAACGTTTACATTAATCATGTAACGCCTCCACTGATCCTGTAACGTTTCCACTTATTTAGTTATGTACCATTCTATAAATAAGGCACCATACTGTACATTTGAAAATATACAATAAACTTATTCTATTCTGAAACTATCAATATGTGCGTGCACTTTTTTGTTTAGCTTGTACACAAAATGTAACTTGTAACCTTAGTTCAAAGTACATATAGTCATCATGATCAAGGGCCTATAAAAGGTTCATTCTCTTGTAAAGATACACACCAAGTTGAATGAAATCTCTACATTCCTACCAAAAAAAAAAAGCTCTACATTCTCAACTCTATCTTTCTTCTCTCTTTTTTTTTCCCTTTTCCTTTTTTTCCCTTTTTTTTTGAAAAAAAACTTTAAAACTAATCTTAATATAATTTTATGGTTTTATATTGGAAACTTTGACATCTCTACTATTTTGTTGCTTTTGTTAATTAAACTTACTAATATTTACTTGAGGTCATGAAATGGGTGATTAAATATATACCTTATTCATAATATTTTTGTATTTTAAACGGGCATTTAAGAGGGTTTAGGGTCTCGCAGGTAGTATCAATAGACTTTCGAAATGTACACCAAAAAATTAAAAAAAAGTTTTGGGACTGGTATATGGTTATATATATGCATTTATAAACAAGTTTAGGCAGGTATGAGTTTCGAACGCTCTAGGGATTTAATAGACTAACCGCTTTAAGTTTCATAAAAACACCTACTACTATACTAGTAATAACTATGAAAACCGCGTCACTTGATATAGATCTTGAAAACATCTATAACTTAAAAGATATTGTACCGCTCATGATCCTTGTTACTACTAATGTTGGTCTCTTTCATAATTACGGATGTAAAATTCCTAAGTAGCAAGACTTTATCAATTCCGCTTTGACAAAAAAATAGACCATCAATTCCAAACATATTTGCAACTATGAAAGAAACATGAGTTATCACATGGCTCATGACTTTAGAAAACAACTAATTAATCTAATGAGATCAAGAATACGGAATCAATAAAACATGCATTAAAATCAAAATCTCATAAACTATATTTAACATTCGATTTTTTTTGAAGAAAAATATAAGTTTCATTAATTATTAATGGCTTGGTATAGGATCAGACATAGAATAAAAAAGTACATTGCTTCGCTAATCCTATTTGTTCAAAAGAACTGTCATTACTTTGGCTGTAAATGCGGTTGCGAAATTGAAATAGTTTGACAATCAAAGACAACTCTCTACAACATTGAAATAAATTATAATACACAAACACCCGCTAGAATACCATATAACGAATAATAAAAACTTTTTGACGAGGAGAAGAAAAGTTAAAACTTCCTGACAAGGAGAATACAAAATCAAGACTTCCAACAAAGGGAAAACAAACAATCTAAAAATAAAACTAAAAATAAGGACGAAACCAACAACCGCATAGATCCAAAAACAAGCATTGAGAAAGATATACCGCAACAAGTAGATCCAATCTTCAAGCATCTACACTTTGTTGAACGCATAAAACACAGAGAGACGAAAATTGGAACCACTGCCGATCAAAAGAGAAGATCGGTGGTGGTTCAAGATTTTAAATTTAGAGAGAAAACTAAAAGAAAAAAGAAAGATTTTAAGGTTAGGGCAGCCGCCAAAATCTTTAATCTTAGCAATTGGTTTTATTCTCCCATTATTTAGAACATGAAAGTTAGTCAGATATGGCCATTAAAAACATCAAAATATTAATAGGATTATTGTTTTTATCTTATCCTAGAAAATAAACTTGAATGTAAAAACACCTAAACTTGAATAACTTGAATGACTTGAATCTCCAAGAAAATAAATTTGCAAAAGGGTTGAAGATTACCCTAAGAAAAATCTAAACCCATATTTCTAGTTTATCTTATCCTAATCCTAATAAAACTCCATCTCTATAAAAATATTCTAATATAAAACTCAAATTCGAAATCTTATTCAATTGGACTTATAATCACATTCATTAGAACAATTTTAGTCTTTAATAGAGGTTTCAAAACCCCTATTAAAGATGGGTATTATTAAATGTCATATGAGAAACGTGTTTGATGGGTTGTGTTTTAGTTGCAAATACATGTATTACATAGAGGTTGCTTAAAACTCATACCAATTAGGTGTTATTAAATGCTAAAACTCTTCTAGTGACGTTTGTCATATGACATTTAATAACACCTATCTTTAATAGGCATTTTGAAAACTCTATTAAAGACCAAAACTATTTGAGTGATTCAGCGTCATGGTGAGCATCATCTAATTTGTGCTTGTGACGTTGTCTGAGTCGTTGCACTTTTAAGTTATTAGTTTTCGTGTATTTCTTTGGTGTCGTCTATAACGTCCCTTTCAACATACGAAGTGGAGTCGTTGGACTTCTAGGTTTACACCTCTTAGTGATCTTGTGACGACCTGTGCCCTTACCCGAGGCGCGGGCCGCCCAGCTTAAGTCGCTACCCGAGCCCAGATACCTGAATCTGTTTCCGAGCAACGACTTTGTTAGCCTAAAGTAACATGAAAAATAAACATTAGCTAAACGAAAGGATAATAACTGCAGAATAATTAGAAAAAGATATCTTTAAGCCAATAAGTTAAGCTTGTGAAACTATAAAGTAGTCTTGTCACCAATAAACAAGTCAAGGCGACCCAAAAAGCTTCCAAGTACCTAAACCGGAACGCATTTAACTTACAAACCCATGTTCAAATGTTTCACTAAAAAAGATAGATAGATAATAGAGTCACAAGTTCTTAAATAGTGGTTTCAAGCGATGACTTTGCCTTTCCCTTTCCTGTCTGCCGTGCTAGTCGAAGGACCTGTATGGTATGTGGGGTGAGTTAGAGAGCCAATGAAGCTCAATAAGTAAGAAGACTCACTCACACATTAAACATGCAAGTAATACCTAAAAGACGAGCAAAGTCTACATGGAACACCAACCCATTCATTTACAACAATTAGGAAATAAGCACGTAGTATTCATGTTCATCCATAAACATCATCTCGAATCCAAGTTATGCTAGTCATAGACAAAGTTCCAATTCATTTCGGTAGCATATATCAATGGCAATTTAAAGGAACTATAACCGCGTTCATAATTGCATTAAATGAAACTTGCTTACTTATAGCAAAGATCCTACTTCAATGTCTCTACATTAAGTTCCAAGGTTCATTCATGCAAAGAATACGCCATTCATTAAGATCATGTACTTTAAGTTTCTCACATGGTGATCTACAACATGAAATATAATCCAACCAACCACATATAATGACAAGATCATAATATTAAACATGCATTCATCTTCAAGTGATAATATTTCAATATTCACGATCAAGACAAGATTCGCAAGTCACCAGTGAAAACTAATAATTATCGCGAGGTTGAATAATCAAGTGCGATAAATAAAATAATATAATCCATTTGTTTGTCTCATGCATCCTTAGTCTTTGGTATGAATTCGATGACCAAACCACTCACCCCGAGGCGATGGGAACCTCTGGCAAACACATTGGCCTTTGTGTCCCCCAACTGATCCATCATCCTAACTATAACCTTTCCAAGCCATCATCAGTTGTGAGTATTTACTGGTAGGCATACCGCCTTAGGGGAGTGAGATGGTTGAGCTTTCATTTTTGTTGGGCATACTTCCCCGGCAACGTGTCATATGCATACCATAGATTGCACCACCATACCAAGAATGAACCGTATCCCAATCCTGGGTTTTCACAATAAAACAACGTGATATCCTATTTAACTAGTAATCAAGCCACATTTAATATATGAGCGAAGCTCCCAACTTACCTTTACTCGCCACACCTAAGACAATCTTAAAATGCTCAAGGTTTAATGAGAACCTTCGTGTGACTCTAAACAATTTCATAAAACATTACATGAGCAATTACTTAATTTGAAGTTAAGTAATTTCCATTTATTAATCTTTGGGGACCCGGTAGTGCGAGTCTCATACGATTAGCATTGTTCGGTGTTTTCGTGTCGGAGCGCATCGTGGTTGAGATCGAGGTTTCGTTTAGCCTCTCATTGTGTTGTAGGGACCCATAGTCCCTCTTGGTCAAATTTGGTCAAACTTGGTCGAAGCATGGTCAATACTATTCAAGGCTTAGCCAAACCAGTCAAACCTAGTTGAGGTCGTTCAAACCTGGTTAACCTAATCAAGGTCGAGTCGACTTAGTCAGACTAAGTCAACTTAGCCCAGACCGAGTCAACTCAGTCTTCTCAGCTAGGGGATTTTCCCCTCCCTAGTCGAGCTCCCTCATGTCTCTCATGGTAGTGGGGAAGGCAAGCCTCCCCTACTGTCCTACCCCAGTCTTGGACACAAGTTCGAGGGTGGTCCCCTCAACGCCGACGGCACCCCGACCTTGTGTCGCGGTGGAGGTGGTGGTGGTGGTGGGTGGGGTGGCGTGAGCCACCCCTTCCTCTTCTTGCCCTCTATAGGGCACCCATAGGAGTGCCGCTAGGCAACCTCTTCTTGGTCTTCTTGGTCCCCTTCGCTATCGCCTCTTAGGGTGGTACCCTAGTGGTGTCACTACCTCGAGTTGGCAGCACCTAGTGGTGTGATAATTTCGTATTTGTGCCACATTTATATGTGTGTTTATTTTACTTTTATGTGTCATAGTTTCCAAAACTTGGTTATAATAATTTTATTTTGTATTTTCAGAGTTTTGATGCGATTTGGTGGTCTTCGAGGTGATTTTCGAACAATTTTGCAGTCTGGTAGTGTTTCACCTAAAAAAAACATGTTAGCACGGATTACGAGGCACAGGTGTTTGCGCAAATCATGAGGCAGAGGCGTTTGCATGGATGACGAGGCAGAGGTGTGGGGCCCATGGGGACTGGTTTTATTGAGGTTGAAGTGCAACAGTAGAAACAATGAAGAAAATAATGAAAATGCTACTGGAAATCAAAGTGACGCAGTTGAGGTTTAGTGGCAGTCAAGTTGGTGTCGAGATGCGCATCACATCATGATGAAGTTAAATTAAGAGCTTGAAATAGATGGGGGAAGACTGCCATGTTTTGTAGCACGTACAAAGAGACACGATCCAGCAGCCGAGAGATGTGTCTCCAAAATGGTGTTTGTTGGAATCGAACCTGAGTTAGCTTGTTCACTCCTCATGGTCTCTACGAACTCAACAACAAAGTCCTAATGTGAGATTTATTTAATTAAATCAATGCAGTAGCACTTAATCAAAATGCAACATTCAAACCTGGCCTTTTCTCTCTTACATGCTCTTCTACCAACTGCCGAGCTACCCTTTGACCTTCCTCGAGTGATGCACCAATCCCTCCAAATGCTTGCACGAGCCACATATTCTTCTCTAAGACTGCATTTCATCACTTCCCACCATATCAACTTAAGGCAAGGGCATGAATGACTTTTCACACAAATTTTTATGGCTTGACCACTTTGATCGAGCGCCTTTATGCCTTGACTGAGCTTCTACCACTTTGACTAACCATTTTTTTTGAGAAAAAAGTGGTTTTTCATCATCTTCTTCACCAAAATCTTAGGTTTTTTTTAGTTAGGGATTGGTTTTTGGTGTTTAGGGGTTATTTTTCCCCGAGCTTGCTTTCGGGCAATGCTCAGGGACTTTTGTTTAGTTGTGTTTTCATGTTTTCTTAGAGTAGCTTAGAGTGGGAGAAATTGATAGATACAACAAAAGATGAGATCATATTCGCCACGACCTTGGGACCGAAGACCATTAAGTTTGATCTTTTCATGAACTTCCTCTCTTTATTATTTTAGTTTATATATTTTTGAGACTTGATATACTTATATGAATGTGTTGTGTTCAATGAATCATGTTTAGTTACATTTCTTGTTCTACTTAGTGTTATTTTTAGTGTTCCACACTCTATGCTTTGATTGCACTGATCACGTAGTCACTGAATTATGAAGAGATAGTCGCTGAGACCTCAGGGCTAGCGAACCGGAATGGGACACTAGAACTTAATATGCTAGGGTACACCGACCAGTTGCCTAAATTTTGAGAGACCTTATAGGGTCTAAAACTTAATGTTTTAATACTCTTATGGTACTCGCACAGACTTTTGGAGCCCGAGAGTTGAAATAGTACTCTCGCCACTGAGACATTGGGACAAGATGAATTGTAGGATACTTGGTCTATAAATTGAGTTGAACACATTTTTTTTATTGATTTGTCGCACATTTAATTTGATTGGTAAATTCAAGTCTAAAATAATTTTGTTCTTGTTATGCTTCCTAGATAGTTCAATAATTTTATTACTTGTTTGTTTATGTTACATAACACCTAGTCTACTCTAGTATTATGCGCAACTATTCCCTGTGGATTCAATAAACTCGGCGCAAACATTGTTTTGCGCCACTATTATTATCGCGAAGCACTACACTTGGGGCTCGTGTTATGGTGCCGCCACCCATCTCCTCCCCTTTCCTTGTTTCCAACACCAAACCATAACAACAACAAATTGAAAGAGAAAAATAGAGGGGAAAAGATTACCCTCTTGTGTTGAAGCACTCCAAGCTCTCCTTCTCTTGCTCTCCACTCCTTTCTTTTTCTCCAAAATGAGTTGTGAATGGTGGTTTGGTCTTATAACACTCCTTATATAGTGTTAGGGTAGGACTAGGGTTGTATACAACTTACTCTTAATTGACCAATTTGCCTTTGTGGGTCTAGGCCCATTTATTCAATTCTTTTCTCATTAAGACCATGTAGTGCATTTTATTCTCATATTTTAGGCCTAACACTTAATAAGCCTAATCTATTATTCCACACTAAATATTTTACAAAGCACATAATCATACATTTAGAATTAAATTACTAAATCACCCTCGAGTGGAATCGAGAAAAGATTTGGGTTGTTACAATATCTCCAATTTTAAAGAATTTCGTCTTCGAAATTAGAATAAAGTTGCACTTTATTGTCTGAAAATAAATGGAAAGTTCCCCATCATGTAGTCTTCCCGCTCCCAAGTCAACTCTTGTTCTTCATGGAATTGCCACCAAACTTTCACCAACGTGTACTCCTTATTATGTAGTTTTCGTATTTATCTATCCAATACCTGGATCGGTTGCTCGTCGTATGATATATCGTCCTTCATATCAACTTGCTCCCGATCGATCCTCGGTGCGTGTTTGTGCCTTCCTCAACATGGAGACGTGGAATACATCGTGCACTCCTGCTAACTATGGTGGCAATTTAAAGTGGAAGGCTATTGGGCTTATTTGTTCCTTGATTTTGAATTGTCCGATGAACTTGGCGAACAACTTCCATTTCAACCTAAATCGATGGTGTCCTTTCATCGGTGATACCTTCAAAAGCCCATATTCCTCTTTCTTGAACACCACATCTTGGTGATCCTGCTTGGTATATTTCTTCTGATGGCCTTGGGTGGTTTCTAATCGTTACGTAATCAGCTTAATCTTTTCTGTCTGGTCATGAACCATCTCTAGCCCCAGTAGTACCACGTCACCAACCTTGATCCAACATACTAGCGATCTCCACGGTCTCCCATAAAGTGTTTCAAATGGTGCCATGCCAGTGTTTGCTTGAAATTTGTTGTACGTGAACTCGCATAACAAAATGTACTTCTCCCAACTACCCTTGAAACCCAAGACACAATCCCAGAGCATGTCCTCAAGTATCTGGATCAATATCTCGGTTTGACCATCAGTCTGAGGGTGGAAGGTCGTGTTGAGATTGAGTTGCGTTCCCATTTAGTGCTAAAGTCTCCTCCATAATTGCGAGGTGTATCTGAGATCGCGATTCGAGACAATAGACACTGGAACTCCGTGCAGTCGAATGATCTCGTCGACGTACATGCCTTCCAACCTGTATGTTAAATATCCCATGAAGATGAAAATGAAGTGTGTTGACTTAGTCAAACGATCCACGATGGCCCAAACCACATCATCTCCCTTATGTGTATTCGATAGTCCCGAAAAGAAAATCTAAGGCTATTTGTTCCCATTTCCATTAAGAAATGGGTAATGGTTGTAACAATCCTCCTGCCTTCTAGTGATCCACTTTCACTAGTTGACATATCTCGCACTTCTAGATGTAAGTGGCGATGTCGACTTTCATCCCCGACAACTAATACTGTGACGGCCCCGCTTCTAATCTAGGGCACCGTCCGGCCTAATCTCGTAATTAAGCCCTAATCACAACACATAGGACTCGATTACGAATTAGTCAGCCTTTACTACCTGTGTTCTCTTGTTTAAACAATTATTTTATTTAGCGCAAGTCTTTAATATTTTAGCATTTTTTTTTTAAATCCTAAGTGTGGAATCCAGGAAATAACGATCACCATATATATGCAAGTAAACGACGAACATATATAAACAAAGTGAAAGCCAAAAGTTGGGTAATCTAACACTCATCCCAATAACATCCCAAAAGATAAAGACATAAGTAAACATAATACAAAAAAAGTACCCTACGTGTATGGGCAGCTACGCGCTCGGAGCTCAGAGGTAGTCGCCGATCTTCTCCTTGCCCGGCCTGGTGCTGCTCGATGGATCTACACCCACCGTCACAAACTAGATGGTGAGTATGATGATATTTAAGTGATAACTGGGGAAATCTAATACTACATTTCCAATTTAAACAAAAGGTATTTAAAAGCATATGTAGCTGAAGAAATGCTGAATAAATAATGCAAGTAAATACCAACGTTAACAGATACACAAACTGACACAGGCTAAATCGAGATGATCTACGTCCGATCGGCGGTGAGAACTATCACCTAGCCTTTTCCACTACTGTATGGAGCTGTGCTCAACATATGATAATAATCTTTTTTTTTTTTAATAACCTCAAATGGCGGAGCTGTGCTCGGCGTATTTAAATCATTCATACTTGCCGACAACCCCGTGGTCCATGCCACGTGTGCCGCCCAAGTGTAGTGGCAAGTGCCGGAGACCCCGAAAGACCGAAATCCTCGTGAATCCGCGCATCTCGTGTGCAATGGACACTAGATAATCCCTACATTAGTTTTTAAGAATATATATCCTAAAATGTTATGATTTCAACATATGTTAGGCTACAAAGCCCCAAGGGAAGTAGAACACAAGTCCAACATAGCAGATAACCCTATAGCATGCATTTTCTAAATATTCATTAACCATATTTCAAGACAAACATTGAGCATATAAGGAAGCATGAAGTCAATGATATATCAAACAAGGCATCATGCTATATCGATATTCAATATGAATAGAAACAAGGAAAGCATGATGTGGGAAATAAATTAGCTAGTCTACAACTAGACTGAAAATTTATAAATGACTGGAATGAAATAAAGTAAAGAGTTCCCACAGTTTCACTTACAAGTCAACGCAATAGTCCTAGCTATCTGGCCTTCCGACACCTCGACTAGCGCTCCCGAACTCTCGAAACACCCCTAAGTTCATGAAAGGTCATTTCATATCATTTATTTATTTATTTATTAATATTTTTATTATATAGGTATATATTCTATATTATTATTATTTTATATTTATACCAATATGTGTATACGTATATATATACATAGGTGTATGTGTATATATATATGTGTGTACATACATGTATATATTATGTATACATATACATATATACATGTATGTATATTCATATATATATATGTATACTTGCATATATATATATATATAACAGATGCATATATATATATATATTATTTATATCATTTTTTTTTATTCTGGTATTATTCCCTTTCTTCTTCTTCTTTTTTTTAATATATATATATATTATATATTTATTTATTTATTTATTTTTTTTAATTTTATTATTATGTTTTTTTTTTGGTCGGGTCTCGCCCGATCCGACCCGGCTCTGGGGGGCGGCCAGCGCCGGGCCGGCTCGGCTCATGGGCCGAGCCCGCCCAGCCCCCGGCCCGCCCAAGCCCCCGGCCGGCCCATTTGGGGGAGATGCACACGTGCGGCCCCCAAATTTTTTTTTTTTTTTCGAGACGCTATATCGTTTTTTTTTTTTTTTTTTTTTTTTTTTTTGAAATCAAGATGGGAGGGAAGGGAGACGACGATCATGTCGTCTCCCTCCTCTGACGAACTGCAAGAGCAGTTCGTCCACTCCCCCCGTCACCACCATCACTGAGAGCCACATTCATCAAAAACAACGACACCAACAACACAAACTCACCTCCGCCTTGACGTCGTTGCCGCACCTCGAGCTTTCGATTTCCTCGTCTCCGATGACTCTCTCTTCCTCTCTCTCCCGGACTCCCCTCTCTTTCAGATCACTGTGTTTGCATGAAATTTGGTTGGGGAATCAATGAGAAATCCACTCATCTTGTGGTATTTATATGTGTTTGTGAAATCAAGTGTGTGTCACGAAACTCGAGGCAAATCCGAGGGTTACTAACTAGGCAGTCCAGTTCTCTTGATGACACCAACTTTGTGACTCTCATCATGGGAGTGTGTGGATGCACGAATCTCGAGGTCTGTCCTCAGGTTAGTTTAATTCACAACAACTATAGGATATTAAAATGTGATTTCTAAATTAAATAAACTATAGGTTAAATCGATTAATGTACATAAATCCCATATGGACCATAATTAATTGGTCACACAAATTTATAAAATTTATCTAAGTGGTCACACCGACCCTCAACTCCCCGGCACTCAGTGTCCCGACTCGCACGCAACTCGAGGTGCTTTCCCCGTGCGTCGAACGTCGTATTTTCCAACTAACTTAAATAACTTAATTTATGTTAAGGTAGATTTGAAATAAGTTGTTATTTCCTAGCCTAGTTTCGCTACCCCGGTAATTCCACTAGGTACTCGTACTTGCACGCACTCCAAGGCGTGTCCCCGCTCACTGCAACTCGACGTCTATGGTTTGCAAAAATTGACTTAATTAGTCTACACACATACACAACACTAGGCATACACCAGTACAAATATAGCATTTACCTCATACACGTGCCTCGGTTAGTGTGCGCATCTCATGCGGGCCCCACGTCACGGGTCGGTGATCCTAATGAAGCAAGTTAATCAAGATTAGGAAATTGGGCCGTGACAAATACATTCTCCGCATGTCCTAGTACATCTTGTTTCCTCCAGGATGGACGGTAAACCGCGATCTATGAGCATTTCTAAGTAAGTAATATCTCAACTATATATGGGGTGGTATCCATAATTTGTCATGGAACCTCAATGCCCCATTACCTGAAGGTCTCCAATTTATGTTGTCACTGACTTTCGCCTATGATCTATACTTTCCATACTAGGAGTCGGCCCTCTGACAGTTGATCATTATGAACAACGCCACTGGCTCCGCTCTCATCTGAACATGTGTCGGATTCTCGGAGACATCTGAGTCATCTGTGGGTACTCCTTGTATATGCATAATGGTATTAAACTCTGTCTCCAGTTGTACATAGCTCAGAGCATCTACTACTACGTTTGCTTTCCTCGGATGGTACTTGGGCGTGAGATTATAGTCTTTCAAAAATTCTAACCACCTCCTCTATCGCATGTTCAACTCGTTCTGAGTGAACAAATACTTCAAAATTTTGTGATCATAGTGAACAATGAAGTTCTCCCCGTACAAGTAGTGCCTCCACGATGTCAATGCAAACACCACTGTGGCCAACTCCGAATCATGTACCGGATAGTTCTTCTCATGTACTTTCAATCGATGAGATGCATAGGTGATTGCTTTCTTATCTTGCATTAACACCCTCCTAATCCAGTCCTTGAAGCGTCGATGTACACTGATAACTCCTTGTCGAACTTTGGTAGAACTAAGATAGGTGTGGTGGTTAAACGTCTCTTCAACAACTAAAAGGCTTTCTTGCACATATCGCTCCAAATATAAGCGACGTCTTTTCACGCCAAGTTGGAGAGTGGCAAAGCGATTGACGAGAAATTCTATACGAAACGTTGATAGTACCCTACTATTCCCAGAAAACTTCATATCTCTGAAGCATTTTTAGGTTGTCGCCACCTAAGCATCATCTCAATCTTCATAAGATCAACTGTTATGCCCTCTGCATTCACCACATGTCTCAAAAACTTCAACTCTGAAACCTAAAATTCACATTTGCTTAATTTAGCATAGAGCTTATGCTCCCTCAAAGTCTAACACTTTCTTAAGGTGCTTCTTGTGATCTGACTCAGTCTTCAAGTAGATCATGATGTCATCGATGAACACGATCACAAATTGGTCAAGTAATAGTTTGAAAATGTGGTGTATCAATTCCATGAACATTGACAGTGTGTTGGTGAGTCCAAACAGCAACATTGTAAACTACAAATGACCATATCGGGTGCTAAGAGCAATCTTGGATACATCTTCCTCCTATATACGTAGGTGGTGATACCGTGATATCAGATCTATCGTCAAAAAGAACTTTCCTCCTCTCAACTGATCAAACAAGTCATCGATCATAGGAAATGGATAAATGTTTCGAATGGTCATTCTATTCAATTGTCGATAATCGATGCACATTCTTATGCTCCCGTATATCTTCTTCATGAACATAACAGGTGTTCTCTATGGCAAAACGCTCAGAGTAATGAAGCCTTTTTGAGTCAGCTCATCCAATTGGGCCTTCAACTCCTTCAACTCAGTCGTCGCCATGCGATATGGTGATTTAAAAATGGGTCTCGTTCCGAGTATAAGATCGATCACAAAGTCAATGTTTCAATATGGAGGGAGTCTTAAGACATCCAGAAAATTCATAACCACCGAAATCTTCTCGATTAGGACTTCTTGTCTTTCTTTGCTCATAGATGTAAAACTGGCAATGGTTACTATCTTGGATAAGTTTGCTACTCTACTCTGGTGGGTAGCATTAGCTAATGTACAACCTTTAAACTTAAAAAGGTTACGCTCTTACTGAAACAATATATCTTGGCATGATACGCCGCTAACCCGTCCATTCCCAATAGTGCATCGAACTTTAGACACACTAGGACTCATAAATCATATGACATGGTGTGATCCCCAATTTAATTTTGCACCCCTGACATGTCATTTTAGGATAAATCTTTTCATTGGAAACTGTGCTCAAGACCAAGAAAGTATGTGCTCTAACTGGTGCCAACCCTAAAACATGGACCATAGACCACGAGACAAGCAAAACAGTAGAACCAGAATCAAACAATGTATGCATGTTGTGATGGCCCCAGCCCCTACAAATTGGGCCCCACCCGACCTTGCCTACGTGGACCCCCGGTCAACTTTCGTAGAATTAACGCATGCCTAGTCAGCCTCTTAATTTTCTTCAATCCTAATTTAGTTGCTTACTAAGTCATTAAGTTAGTTGATTAAGTCTTAATATTAATATATGCATCAAAAACAATTTAGATAATTTAAGCAACATAATAATATACAATTTAAAGTCAGGACAACCTATATGTGGAAATCCTATAAAAATAGGTGATCTCATGTATATAGATGGTGATAAGTAAATACAATAACATATACATGTATCAACAAGTGTAACTCAACTCCCCAAGTACCCAAAAGTATCGAAACATCATGAGTACATAGTCATATATACAACAAAAGAACAAAAATAACCTATGAAGTAAGAGAAGTGGAGCTGGCTCTAAGAGTAGCTCAAAGGTACTCACCAAGTACACGCGCCTTCTCCTTGTTTGTTTGCGAATCTGCACCCATCGTCACAAAACAAGTCGGTGACTACAATAAAATAGAAGTAAAAGCCAGAAGGGATTCAATAGTATTTCAGATTAATAATAAGCCATAATCCCTTAATCATTCGGGTATTTAAAGAAAATTGAAAATAAATAGCGAAGTGCATGATAAACAGACTAATCAAATGAAATCGATGGTAATCAAGTGACAAGGAAGCAAATCGATAGGCGAATAGGTAATTTGGTCCAAACTACGGGTCATGAGACCAACACAGCTTGAAGTCGACATAGTGGGCCCAAGGCCACTTCCAACTGCCTTGTCACAACATTCAAGACACTGCGAACTCCATGAGTCACTTCCAACATCCCCTTATTATCCTATCCAAGTAAGCCACAACAAACATCGGATGCTTCGTCCCTTGAATAGTCCTCAGTGAGAACCTACGGTAATTCTGGATGCTCATCCTGCAAGATTTGACACAACCGGTGGACCACTTAGACCCTAGGTCACTTGAACAAAAGTGAAGTACAAGTACAACTTGCATTTCAAAAAATAATCACCAGGAAATTGAAAAGAAACCATGTTGATGCTATTGTTTGTTATACTTACCTCAAACTCTACTATAGACACTCTCTTGCGGCTCCACACATTCCCAAAGTCGATCCCCAACGCCTATCAATGATTCACAAATTTTCTGGTATTCATTTGGATCAATTTGGGTTATGTTAGTGCGTTATACATCTATTTTTATTGTTTCATTTCAATTAAAGTTTTTGCAATCTAACACTTAAAATTTCCTCAGTCCAGTCACATAACCCAATACATGTAATTTCTAAGGCATTGGTTCATGTGTCAAACTTGTTGATATGCCCGGGAGAAACCCCGGGAGTTCATAGAAAATTAGGTAAACTTCTTTTTTTTCTAGTGGCTTTGGAGTCGTGGGCAACGTCGTAGGCATCTTGCTCAAAATGCCACCAACGACGTCAACCTGGGTAGTGAGGTGCCCTAAGTTGCGCAGTGGCTAGCATCAGTCGTAGTTATTTCTTGGGGTTTTTCAAAACACCGCCTTGTCGCCATGTTTCGAGCTCATTACACCCTTCCTACTAACTTCCACAATCACCATAGATCAATCCCACACATCTCAATTCATCAACAACACCATATTCCATAATTTAACATAAAAATTGCCAATAAATATCAAATTTTCATAAATTCTTTCACCAACCCCAAAACCAACATCAAATGCATAATTAGATTGTTCAACCACCTCTAACAACACCTTTATATGCCATAAATTCACTGGTTTCAATCCCATTTTTCATCAACTAAAAAAATCTAGTTTGAAATAATGGAAATCGAAAGATCGAGTTGGATCTTACCTCAATTGATGTTCACAAGTCTCCTAGGACCTTAAAAAATCATCAAAAAAATCATCAATACCCTCTCCTCAATCTCCAATTTTCAGATTTCATGTGTGTTGTGTGAGAAAAGTAAGTTAAAACTCCAAATTTTGGCTTTTTATACTTCCATTTCTTCACATAATCAAACCCACATCTTTAGGACATCCTAGGGCCACCATTGAAGCCATCCAACTCACTTTGGTGACTCATTTGGGGCACTCCCTTTTGTTTTATCTTGTTTGACTTTCTAAATTTTTGAGTGTTTCGCGTCGCGGGTTGCCCGTGAGTTGCGCCTTAAACAAATTTCTCGATTACTTTGACTAGGCTATTGTCTCATTATCAATAATTTGGTTATAGTTATTTTAGTCGTTTGTATAAATTATTTCCCAGACCCATTATACTTATATTCCCCTTTCCCTGTACCCCTAACAATATGTTTTCCTAGGCGAATCCTACCCATAATTTCACATAATAATAAACATGAAATAACAAGCTTACACAATTGGACTTCACATTCAGGTATAAATACATAATACAAACACCATACATAAATAATATATCTCGATGTTGACTCTTGAGGATCGAATAAGTACACTACGTTAGCTGGGTCCCACAGTACGACCCTGAAATGACACGTTGTATAAGTTAAAATTTTAGGGTCGTTACAGTCTTCCCTACTAATTAGAATTTCTTCCTCGAAATCAAATAAATTTAAATTAAACTTACCAAACTCAAAACAAAAAATGGGAAGTGCTTGCGCATGTACGACTCAAGCTCCCACGTCAGTTCCTCATCTCCGTGATGTTGCCATTTGACGAGAACTGATGGAATCTCTTTGTTCCTCAATGTCTTCAACTTATACTCCATTATCTGAATAGGCTTCTCTTTACAAGTGATGTCCTCCCTCAAGTCAATCTAACTTAGATCCGATGTTGGTCGTCTGCCCTCTTTTGACCTGTCTAGTCGAAGTATCGATATGTGCAACACATGGTGAATCCCGACCAACTGGGGCAATAACTCCAGCTCATATGCAACCTTGTCTATTGTTTTCTTCACTCTGAATGAACCTATAAATCTCAGTGCGATTTTTCCTTTGATCCCAAATCTCTTGTGACCCTTCAGTGGAGAAACTTTGAGATACGCATAGGCTCCCACTTCATACTCTAACTTGTCGTGGTACTCCTTTTGTCTCTCCTACGCACTTTTCAGACGTAGTATGATCAGTCATATCTTCTCTGTATGATGGGAGCCATAGATTGGTATAGAGATCTTAAAATGTGGGAATTGAGGCTTGATGAGTTATGATTGTGTGTCACTAGTGTTGAGTTAGTGGAAAATTCCTACAAACACCAGTCACTATACATGCAAGCTTAAAAGAATGGTTGACTTAGTGAATATTGGAGCTGGAATCAAAGGACCAAGAGATTAAACACTAAGGTATTCATCTTCTCCATCTATTCTCCATTAAAATGAACTTGAAATCTTGGCATTTTTTGGAAAATGAAATTTTTTGTTGATCTTGTTGTTTTGGTTATTGTTGTGGTTGTCGAAGTGTTGGTGTTGATTGTTGAAGATAAGAGGAAGAATGGAAGGAAAAGAAAAGAAAAGAAAAAGATGAAAAATCAAATCCAAGCAGCTCCTTGGTTCTAATTGAGGGAGGGGAGCACACACACGGCCCATGTGTGTGCATCCCCTATTCGCGGGCCTGGCCTAGCTAGTCTAGGCCTAGATTGAACCAGGCGGGGTCAGGCCGAAGCGGGCCCTACTCAGGCCCAACCCAAAAAAATTATTAAAAAAATAGTTTTAAATAAAAAAATAAATTTCAGAAAAAAAAAAGAAAGGAAAATTAATTTCTTAATCAGGATCACCAACCCGTGACGTAGGGCCCGCATGAGATGCGCATACAGACCGAGGCATGTGGCCGAGGTAAATTTTATGTTTGTATTGATGTATTCCTAGTATTGTGTATGTGTGTAGGCTGACTAAGTCAGTACTTGCAGCTATCGACATCGAGACGTGGTCGGGGACACGTCTCGAGTTGCGTGCAAGTCGAGGTACCAGGTAGAGAGAGATTTGCAGTAAGTCTAGATTTAGTAAAATGCAATGTAATTAAATTAATGCACATTAGATCATAGCCTATGGTTATAAATTAATTAAATTGAATTGGACACACATATATATATATATATGATATAAATATATACATTTTAAAAATCAGAAAATTTTTTTTTGAGAAATGACAATAAGGGGCATTGGCTTATATGGAAAAGGATAGGGTTAGAGGGGTAAAATGGTCGTTTGACCCCAAAACACCAACAAAAACACCACCGTCGCACACAAAAGAGAGAAGAAGAAGAAGAAGAAGAAGAAGAAGAAGAAGAAGAAAAAGAAGAAAAAAAGGAGAAGAAGAAGAAATTCGGGAGAGAAGAAAAGAGGTCACCGGAGGAGATCGAGACGACGACGACATTGACGAGGTGAGTCTTTGTTATTGATGTTGGCATTGTTATTGTAGACATTAATGGTGATGTTGATGAAGTTGAAATTTTTGAAATCATTGTGTTAATGGTGGATTGTTGATGCTATGGTGTTGATGTTGGTATTGGAGCTGTTGATTGTTGGATTGAAAAAAAAAAAGAAAAGAAAAAGAAAAGAAAAAAGTGAGAAGCAGAGACGCTGCAAGACCCGGTTGGACCGGGTCTGACCTGGTTCAACAATCCAACCACCCAAAAAAAATTAAAAATAAAAATAAATAAAATAAAATAAATATAATAATAATAATAATAAACAATAAAAAATAAACAATAAATAATAAATATATATATATATATATGTATATATACATATATATAGGAATATACATACATGTATATATGTAAGTAGATATATATATATATATATATATATATACACACACATACACATGTATGTATATATATACATATACACATAGGTATATATAAACATAAAATATATTTATGTAACAAAATATTAATAAATAAATAAATAAATGATATGAAATAACTTTTCAGGGACCTAGGGGTGTTACGGGAGTTCGGGAGGCTAGTCGGAGTGTCGCGAGGCCGGATAGTCATAGCTATCCTGTGACTTGTAAGTGAAACTGTGAGAACTCTCTACTTTATTTCATTCATATTAATTCTCTTTTTATTCAATTTGATGACTTACTGTTAGTAATCTACCATCATGCTTTCCTTGCTCTATTCAAGTTGAATGTTATAATAGCATGGTGCCATCACTGACTCCTTTCCTGATATGCCATATTTTGTTGTGAATTATGTTATAATTGATGTTAGAGATGCATGCACTAGGGTTATTGTGGTAATTGGTTTGTATTCCATTTTCTTTGGGCCTTTGCAGCCTAACTTATCGTTGATATCGTAGAACCTTAGAAATGAAAACCCTTGAAACAAAAGTTGGAGATTATCTAGTGTCCATTGCACGAGAGATGGGTGGATTCACGGGGTCACTGGACCTCGGGGCTTCCGGCACTCACCACTATTACTTGGGTGGCATCACGTAGCTTGAACTACGGGGTTGTCAGCAAGTTATATATATATATATTCAAAATTTACAAAGTATGTCGAGAGTATCTCCATACGATAGTGGAAAAGGCTGGTTGATATTTCTCACCACCGACCGGACGTAGATCATTTCGACTTAGCCTATGTCAGTTTATCTAATTTGGTTAACTGTGATATTTATTTGCATTACTTTCTCAGCACATTTTTCTGCTATATTATGCATTTAAATATATGTCTTTAATTTGGAAATGTAGTATAGAATTCCCTGGTTATCACTTAAATATCACTATACTCACCGTCTAGTTTGTGACGGTGGGTGTAGTTCTGTCGAGCAGTACCAGACCGGGCAAGGAGAATATCGGCGACTACCTTTGAGCTTGTAGTGCGTAGCTGCCATACATGTAGGTCATATTTTTTGTATTATGTTTATATACGTCTTTTGCTTGGGTTGTTTTGTTGGGACGAGAGTTAGTTCACCTGACTTTTGACTTTCACTTTGTTTATATGATCGCCGTTTATTACATATTGATATTGTGATTGTTATTCCCTGGTTTCCACATTTAGGATTTATATAAAATACTTCCACTGATACATTAAAAATTTCGCTAATTTGATAATCCTTATAAAATGATGAATAGTAGTGATAGGGAATTTTCTTATCCCTGAACTAAATTTACGAGATAATAGGTAGTACAGGCTGACTAATACATAATTAAGACCTACGTGTTGTAATTAGGCCTTAATAACGGGACTAGGTCGGGCGGTGCCCTAGATGAAAATAGGCGTTACAATTCTAGGTGACTATCTCTGATTGCCTTCAGTCTAGGGATCTATTAGTACGTGTTTACTTTTGATATTTTGTTTATTTTGGGATATGAGGGCTACTGAGAGACATTGTACATATATCCATTATCACTTCTGTTTTATCTGTCACCTAAAATACAAAGTACTTTTCTCGGGTTATCCACATTAGGACTGATGCTCTATTATGTTAAAAACTTCATATACTATCAATGTTCTCTTGTTATTTAAGACTTCCGCTATAAAATAATGGTTATCTATTTGCAACTCTATTAAAATATAACTTAAAACTCAAGGAATAAGTTAACGGAATAACTGGTGAACTGAAGTACTTTTAAAAGGCTAACTATTGTATAACAGAATAATTGGTAAACACTAATCAATACGAGATAAGTTAGCATGCAAATCGAGGATGTTGATGTGGCAACGAACACATTGGAACATGGGACCTACCGGTAAGTGCGTGGTAGGTACAGTAGGGCCGACAGGGTGAAGAGTAGTAGGCCACGAGGCTACCTCGGGGTGCGAGGCTACCACATGTATCTCACTCCCTTTATACCCGTAACAACATGGTTTACTAGGCGAATCCTTCATGTAATTTCACGCAATAATAAACATTAAATAACACGCCCGGACAATTAGACTTCGCATTTAGGTATAAAATACATAATACAAACACCATATACAAATAATATACCATGGCATCGACTCTTGAGGATTGAACAAGTACACTACATCAGATGGGTCCCATAGAACGACCCTGAAATGACACGTGGCACAATCTAGACGTTTAGGGTCATTACACATATCATGACTGTTTATTGAAACTGTACCTATGACCAGCTATCGCGAGGCCTCCTAGTTTGGATTAGCCACAACGTTCACTCTCCCTTGTGCAAACTGAACAACACTCCCTTCAGAAGGTGGTGGAGTAAGACAGTTGTTTTGGTAGTGCCCTGGGGTCCTGCATCGATAACAGACAATATGTGGCTTGGGTTGGTTAGCGACGGTTGTGCAACGCTTACTGATGCACTCGGGTTTAACCCTATTGGTCCTCGACCCTTGTTGTTACCTTTTTGCAATAGGCGGGTAGCATGAGCATCACCCCCTAAGTGGCTGAGGGTGCGGGGGCATAAGAGTGTGTGGTGACCCCCATCGATGCGTGTTATGCCATTGAGCCAATTACTGAGTGCGTGTGACCACCTGCATAGCCTCCAAATATAGGTTTCTTAAAACATCCTCCATCACTCCCACGATAAATGTCGGAACTGCGTGTACCCTGGTCTTGCCAAACTGATCCTCCCTGGTTTTGTCTAATCATTGTAGATTATTTTTTCACAATCCAACGCCCTCTTGTACACTTGTTGATTCGTTTCTGCTTATGATGCGACCACCTTACCATAAATCTTCTTCCTCAAACCATGGATGAATCGCCTCATGCGCGTCAGGTCAAACGGAACATACGCATGAGCAAACACTATCAATTCGTTGTATTTAGTTGCATAGTCTGCCAAACTCATATTGCCTTGCTCCAAGGCGAGGAACACCTTAATCTTAACTGCCTTTACCGGTTTTGGGAACCACTCTTCATAAAATAAATGCTTGAACTGTATCCAAGTCATGTCGTCTCCTCGAGTCATCTCAATAGAAAACCACCATTTATGTGCCTTATGCTCCAGTAAGAAGGTCACCAGTGGTACCATGGTACACTCGTCAAGACTTAAGGTCTTCATTCGTTTCTCCATGTGTAAGATCCTGGCCTCGACTTTAATATGGTCTTTATTGTTGGCCTAAGTGTTTTTATTACTTACACTCCACTCAGAATTTTGATGCTAACAAACAATGTGAAATGGTACTAACAAGTTCATTTAGTGTTTCTGAATACAACATCTTGTTAGGAATTTCAAGTTCAAAAGGAAAGTTGAGCTATGCACAATTTCAAGTCAAAAAGTGACAACATGAAGTTGGACAAGTTCAAGAATCGGCTCATACAAGGAAGCAAGGAGTGGAAAGACAAGATAATCATGTGTACATTATTTGTAAGGTAATAAGTTTCTTTCCTACAAGCTAAATGCATTAAAATCATGCATTCCATGAGTCTTATTTTTTCGAAGTACTCAAAGTTATGATTTTTGTGATTTTCTATTTCAAGGTTTCTAAAATGTTTTTAAATGATGCAAACATGTTTTATAATATGTATTTGAGGTGCATGAACTGTTAGAATATATTTTGAATGCACCGATACGTGTTTAGACAGCTTTTAGATTGACATTAAAATTATTTGTAGAAAAGCGCCTATGTTTTCATGAAACCAGAATTTTTGGTTTTCGAGGTTTGTGAAATCATATTGGATGTCTAGACATGTTTTTAAGACCCTACTAAACATGTATAAAGTGATTAAAAAGGTTTAGTAGAGTATTAGAGGTGTTAGGAAGTCGTTTTGAAAAATCAGAATGTTATTTATTTAAAAGCCCCTGCAGCGAACAGTAAATTTTTTAAGTGTTTGCCAGCGCGCTGGACAATTTTCCTAGCGCGTTGTGCAGTGTCCTGACAGGAAATTTTTCTAAGTGTTGCCCAGCGAGGTGGACAATTTTTCAGCGCACTGTGCAGTGTCCTGACTTTTCTAAAGTATTGATCCACATCTTTAATTTGAATTTAGGGATCATTTTGGGCCCTTGGATCATATGTAACAGTCATATGAAGTTATAAAGGGTTTAACTACTTATTAAAACACCCAAGAACACTAACACCACAACTTGTGCTCCTAAACTTTCAAAAATTCAAGTTTTACACACATTTGGTGATTTTTGGAGCTATCGATTCGCCGGTTAAGACAACATAAGGGAGGTGTTCTAAGGTGTTCTAAGGCTTACAACAACTACTCTAAACCTGATTTTTGAATTTCACACTTGGGGTTGTAAGATTTCTTGAAGTCTTACTCTTTTGGGGCGTAATCTATACTTATTGATTGGAATAATATTTGAAAATCATTTGTTGTGTTCTTGAACACTTGTGTCTTGAGTTTTGAACTTAAACTTGATCTCTTTGAGCTTAAGACATTTGAACAAGTTGTGTTTAATCTTGATTTTTAACAAAACCACTTGTTCACTTGATTTGAAACCGCACACATTTTCATCGATACTCTTTTATCAGTTTCTTGACTAAGTATTGCACATACTCGCTGATTTTATATACATCTTAGTCGGAGTTTATACTTGCATGCATATAAGTGGTTTAGCTCTAGGTGGCTTATAAGAATTGGACTTATTGTCGTTTTCTTTGTAAAGCAAGATTTTAATTGTATTTATCAAACTTTGATTGTAAGACTTAGTGAGATCTAAGTCGAAGGGAATACCTAGTTGAGGCTAGACATAAATTTTAGTTGAGGCATGGTAAGGGAAAATCCTAGGTGAGTCTAGGTGGGAAAATCTTAGGTGAGTCAAGGTGGTTGTATAAGACCTTATTGTGGTAAGACATCTTGTAAAAGACCTAGTTGAGGCTAAGCATTTACTAGGCTTGCAGGCTTAGATTGTAACACTTATTGGTAATATAAGTGGGGGTTTGAAAATTCTAACTGGGGAGATTAGGTAGTGGATGTAGATCGGTTGAATAGAACCACTATAAATCATGTGTCTCATTTTCATCTCTTCTACCCCTTCTTGATTGCATTGCATATATATTTATTGTTGGTATGTGTGTTATTGTTGTTATTTAAGCATAAAGTTTTAAAAGGCGATAATCACTCTGTAACCCAATTTATCTCCTCTCTTGGGTGACCTTCAATTGGTATCAAAACGAGTTATTGCTTAAAAAAGTGTTACTAACGTATCTTTGAGTGTTTTTTTGTAATGATGCAAACATTAGATTTCGCTTGCCTTAGGGAAGAGAACTCATCTGTTAGGCCTCCCTACTTTGATGGGACTAACTATGCTCATTGGAAAGTTCAAATGAAGTTCTACATAAGAACACATGGTAGACATTTGTGAGATTCTATCATGGATGGCTACACTCCACCAAACAAGGCCAAAAAAGACTACACTCCCTTTGAGACAAGACTTGAGCTATCTAATAATCAAGCAATGAATCATTTGTTTTGTGTACTAAGTGAAAATAAGTTCAACCGGATTAGTTCATTTGAGACGGCTAAGGAGTTGTGGGAAAAGTTTGAAGAACATTATGAAGGGACACAACATGTAAAGAACACGAAATTGAAGATTCTTGAAGAACATTATGAGACTTTTCAAGTTGAGCCTCATGAAGACATAGCCACGGCCATTACAAGGTTCACAAAGCTTTTGAATGAGATCAAAAACCTTGGCAAACATTATGATCAAGAAAACTCGGTATACAAGTTCCTTAGAGGCTGGCCTAAGAAATGGGATGCGAAGAAGTATGCTATTCAATCGGCTCAAAACCTTGAAGACTACACTTTTGATGCATTATGTGGAGAGTTGACAGTTCATGAATTTGAGCTAAAAGACCATACTATATTGAAAACACTTGGTGGAATGACCAAGCAAGAGTTAAAGAAGGATCATGCCTTGAAAGCTACTTGTTCACCAGACGAAAATGATGTGAGTTCAAGTGAGAATGATTCCATTGAACAAGAAGTGACAATTTTGTCAAGAATGCTCAAAAAGCCTACATACAAAGGAGACAAGTATAAGAAGTACAAAGGTGAAAACAAAGCAAGCAAATCACGCGAGATAATTTGCTACATGTGTGGCAAACCGGGACATATGATGGCGGAATGCAAGTACATGAAGAGAAGCAAGCGATACGACTCATCATCATCATCATCATCTAGCTCCGACTCCAAGTCGAAAAATGAGAAAGCTATCCTTTGTCTTATGGCAATGAGTGAGGTAAGTGATTCTATCTCTTTTAATTATAATGTTGTAAATGCATTGGATAATATGCCTAATGTTCATGACATTAGGAAAGAGTTGGAAAAAGAGGTCAAAAAGAGCAAGCAACTCAAAAAGAGCTTGATCAAAACCATTAGTGAGATTGAGTCTCAAAATGAGATCATTGATGATCTCCAACATGACTTAGAATTGGTCATAAATGAGAAAATGACTTAGCCAAAGATGTAGAGGACTTGGCCACTACAGTGACTAAGTTCACAAATAGTACCAAGATGTTTAACATGATGTTGGGAGTACAACGACGCGCACTTAACAAGAGAGGCATAGGCTATGGTGCTAGTTTATTGAGATATAGAAAGATATTGGCCGAATCTAATAATGCCTCAAATACAATATATCGCATAATATTGGTAAATGTGTCTTGAATAAGACCAATAGAGGCAAACTAGCATTAGTAGAAAAGAATGTCTATGATACACATTTTATGGAACCCAAAGGTGTGTGGGTACCAAAGTCGAGTGTTTTCTTAATTTCATAAGTATGATATGTCTAGCATTAGGCACATACATCATAACATGGTTATATTATTCATTTTGATATCATGCTTGTCTCTTATGTGCATTATTTGTGAATCATGATTAGATCTAGATGTGCATAAACTTAAGGGGAGCCTATGCTTTCTATCTTGTTATTAAGCATATATATGATGCATATTGAAAGGGGGAGCCCTCATTTGATGTCATTTTCATAAAATGGGGGAGAATGTACTTGAGCTTTATTCATTGAATTCATACATTTAAAATTTCATTATTGATATTATGACTTTGAACATGCATGTTGATGGGGGGAGCCTATGCTTTCATTAGGACTCAATTATGTTTGTCTATGTATGCATGTTGTTAGGTAGAATTATTCATCACTTTTTGATGTTACCAAACGAGGAAGAAATATTGCTTTGAATTTGCAATTATGAACTTGATCAAGTGCTTCATATTTATCTTTTGTTTGTCAAGTTCATATTGTTTGTTATCATCAAAAAGGGAGAGATTGTTGGCCTAAGTGTTTTTATCACTTACACTCCACTCGAAATTTTGATGCTAACAAATAATGTGAAATGGTACTAACAAGTTCATTTAGTGTTTTAGAATACATCTTGTTAGGAATTTCAAGTTCAAAAGGAAAGTTGAGCTGTGCACAAGTTCAAGTCAAAAAGTGACAACATGAAGCCAGACAAGTTTAAGAATCGGCTCATACAAGGAAGCAAGGACTAGAAAGACAAGACAATAATGTGTGCATTATTTGTAAGGTATATAAGTTCCATTTTTACAAGCCAAATGCATTAGAATCATACATTCCATGAGTTTCTTTTTTTCAAAGTACTTAAAGTTATGATTTTTGTGATTTTCTATTTCGCGGTATCTAAAATGTTTTTAAATGATGCAAACATGTTTTATAATATGTATTTGAGGTATATGAACTGTTAGAATAGATTTGAATGCACCGGTATGCGTTTAGATGGCTTTTGAAATGACATTAAAATTATTTGTAGAAAAGCCCTTATATTTTCATGAAACCAAAATTTTTGGTTTTCGGTGTTTGTGAAATCATCCGGGATGTCTATACATGTTTTTAAGATCCTACTAAACATGTATAAAATTATTTCAAAGGTTTAGTAGAGTCCTAGAGGTGTTAGGAGCTTGTTTTGAAAAATCGAAATGTTATTTATTTAAAAGCCCCTGCAGTGAACAGGAAGTTTTTCTAAGTGTTGGCTAGCACGCTGTGCAGTGTACGTCCTGACAGAAAATTTTTCCTAAGTGTTGCCCAGCGCACTATGCAGTGTCCTGACAGAAAATTTCTCTAAGTATTGCCCAGCGTGCTGGACAATTTTTCAGAGCGCTGTGTAGTGTCCTGACAGCTTTTTTAAAGTATTGATCCACACCTTTAATTTAAATTTGGGGATCATTTTGGGCCCTTATATCATATATAACGGTCATATGGGGTTATAAAGGGTTTGACTACTTACTCAAACACCCATGAACACCAAAGCCACAACTTGTGCTCCTACACTTTCAAAAATTCAATTTTTACACACATTTGGGCTAGATTTTTTATTAGTGATTTTTGGAGCTATCGATTCGTCGGTCAAGGCAATGTAAGGAAGGTGTTCTAAGGCTTACAACAACTACTCTAAAATTAATTTTTGAATTTCACACTTGGGGTTGTAAGATTTATTGATTTCCTACTCTTTTTGGGCTTAATCTATACTTATTGATTGGAGTAATGTTTAGAAATCATTTGTCGTGTTTTTGAACACTTGTGTCTTGAGTTTTGAACTTAAACTTGATCTCTTTGAGCTTAAGACATATTTGAACAAGTTGTTGTGCTTAATCTTAATTTTTGACAAAACCACTTGTTCACTTGATTTGAAACCGCACACGTTTTCATCGATACTCTTTTATCGATTTGTTGACTAACTATTGCACATACTCGCTGGTTTTATATACATCTTAGTCGGAGTTCATACTTGCATGCATAGGAGTGGTTCAGCTCTAGGTGGCTTGAAAGAATTGAACTTATTGTCGTTTTACTTTGTAAAGCAAGATTTTTGTTGTATTTATCAAACTTTGATTGTAAGACTTAGTGGGATTTAAGTCAAAAGGGAATACCTAGTTGAGGCTAGACATAAATTCTAGTTGAGGCTAGGTAAGGGAAAATCCTAGGCGAGTCTAGGTGGGAAAATCCTAGGTGAGTCTAGGTGGTTGTCTTAGGTTATAACACTTATTGATAATATCAGTGGGGGTTTGAAAATTCTAACCGAGGAGGTTAGATAGTGGATATAGATCGGTTGGATCGAACCACTATAAATCACATGTCTAATTTCTATCTCTTCTAACCCCTTCTTGATTGCATTGCATTGCATAGATATTTATTGTTGGTATGTGTACTATTGTTGTTATTTAAGCATAAAGTTTTAAAAGGCGATAAACCCAATTCACCCCCTCTTGGGTGACCTTCATTTATCTCCATGGAAAGGAGGTATGTCGTACTTCATGAACTCCTTTTGTAATTTGCCTCTATGGTACGCCTTTGTGTACCCGTCTTCTCCAAGTACTATTACTGCGACTGCGGTAGTGACAGACTTAGCTCCCTCTTCCACGAGGTGATCCTTGTGAATAGGCGCAAGGGGAGGGTTAGGCTCATGAGGAGGGTTAAGTCCCTGCCCCGCTGGTGCTTGCCTTACCACCCCTGTGCTTCCTTGCTAAAACATTTCCAAAATACGAGCCATGTTCTTTCAGCGATTACTTCAGATCCGCAATCCTCTGCTCCTGGGCGAACGCCATGTCCTGTATGGTCCTCTGGTGAGTCACAGTTAGAAAAGCCATGCACTGCACCATATCCCAGCGCCACTATCAATCGTCTCTCTCCTGAGTCTCCCTCTAATTATAGGAACATCCTCCTTGGTTGCTCATATTGCATTGTAGAGCAAACAAGAGGGAATCAATCCTACGAGTCAATAGAGCGATCAAGTATCTAACACGACCAATATCATACTAGCAAAAATTTACATCATACAAGTGTTTTATTCTAAATTTTCAAATCCCATCCTGTAATGACTCGTTACCTTAAACACGTGATTAGTGTTAATCTGAATATTAATTAATCTGAGTTAAACTCGTGGTTAAGCCCGGTTTGTCACAATTAACACATATGTGGATTTGCGTGATGTATTGTGTTTGTTTGGTGTGTATTAGTATGTATAAATTAATAACTGGACCAATGAGAGAATACCTAATACCTTGTGTGGTTCAAGAAGGACACATGAAACGTAGGATAGCGTTGATGCCAAGTATGCTCGTTGGCGTAATTATAGGCATAAATATATATTTATATATATTTTATGTATATATAAATATATATATATATATATAAAATGAAAAATAATAAAATAATGGTAAATTGTCTGGCGCAGAGTGATATGCGGGGTCACGAGTGACACGCGTGGGTCGTACGGTAGTGTGCACGCCTGAGGGTACTCATTGGTGTGCACAACAGATTGTAGGCGCGACAACATCGATAAATATATGTATATATATTTATATATAAATTAATATATATATATATATATATTAAATTAGAAAAATGTGAAAAGACCAAGAAGGGCTTTTAGTTTAATTGGAATTTGGATGAGCTTAAGGGCATGTTGGTCATTTCCATGCCCAAACTGCCTCTCTCTCGTTCGATAAATCAAACAAGAGAGAGAGAGAGACCGAGAAACAGAGAGGTGAGGGACAAGAGAGGAAGCCGAGAGGAGGAGAAGGAAGTAAAGAGCTTAGGGAGAGCTCGCGTGCACACTGAGGAGAACAAGGTGAGGTTGTTGTTCTTGTTGTTGTGTTGATGCCACTATTGAGTTGTGGTGTACGTGGGTGTGTGTTTTGGGTTATGATAGTGGTGAAGAGCTCGGCCATGGCAGAAGCCATGGCCAAGGTTATAGCTATTCAGGACGACTAGGGTTGGGGTTGGGGTTGGGAGCCAACCCCAGTAATGGAAAAAAAGCAAAATTGTGGGTACACAGTTCTGTTGGGGAAGACGACCCTGAATCGGGCCGCTTCGGCTCAGTTGAGCCGAACCCGGTTCAGGACCAAACAAAAAGAAAAGAAAATAAAGAAAAATGAAAAGAAATTCTAGAAAAAAATCCAAAAAAATAGAAAAAAAAATGAAAAAAATAGTATTTTGACCAAACAAATAGAAATTGAGGGATTTCTATGGAAAATGAGATATTCGAAAGTTGAAGGAGACTTTATACCAGGGTTTTTACCTCGAAAAAAGTGAAATGGTCAAAATAGGTTAGAAATTAGGTCCTGAGATTTCGAATTCGAATGAGACCAGTTTATGAATGTTACTAAATAAGTACGTGACTTAAGTTGATAATAGTCGGTTTATTTTAGGTAATGGATCGATGTGGAAAGATTTGAGAACTTCGGGATGTCATACAAGTTAGTAAAATATAGAAAGCTCAGGACAGGTAAGTGAGACTTGTACTTTTTATCAATTATGTAATGTAAATTAGTATTATTAGAGCATGTAGTGTTCAGGACTGGGAATGGGGCAATGTACCATGATTTGGTTTTGTTTTACACAAATTGTTTTGAAATAAAAAATGAATTCGGAAAGAGGTTTGACAGGACTGATCGGCCTGGGGTTTGGTACTGTGGTGGAGTTGCTAACCATCACCGCACCCCCAGTGACTTGGAAATTATCCCGAACAATGTTTTTCATTTGAGTTGGTGGCTCATCAGTCATAAACCAATCAGATGAGCAGTGATTGGTTTAGTGATGATGAGGGAGTGCGACTCTAGCTTTTATGAGTTGGCGGCACATTGATAAGAACTGGTTAAATGCCCAGTGATTAGTTCTTGAAGATGTGAGAGAGCGACTCAATGCGAATACTAAAATTGAAAGTACAAATCATGAGTACAAAGCAATAGATTGCATCTGCTTATTTATTGATTATATTGATTCAAATGGTCCTTTAAATATGCATTTGTTGCACATTGGTATATATTATCTCTTGATAATAATTAATAATTGATGGTATGTACGAGAGTCACTTACTGAGCATGTAGGAGCTCACCCACCTTAACATTTCTAGGTATAGATGTACACTAGGTCTTGGAACTCAGGAAATAAGAAAACCAGGAGGTTAGTATCTTCTCTAAGGTGCAGTGAGTTTCCTTATTATATATATAAATTGTATCGCTTTATAATTTGTAATAATTGGGGTGGGAATAAGAGCTCAATACCGCTGTTCATACCAGTATTATATATTTTAGTTTTACTAAAAAATTTTAAATTTTCCGTTGTGTTTGTTCTATTTTGTTTATTTAATAGCAAGATATACATGTTATTGTCAGGAATTGGTAAAAGGCTACTGGCTCTAATTAGGTCTAATCTGGTTTACCGGGGTTTAATTTGGGTTTCAGGCTGAACATTCTCTAATTGAGAATAGGAGATGTTACACAATCCACCTAAAATTAGTCTTTGTGCACTTTAAGTCAACTTGAACCAATGTCTCATACCATTGATTTATTTGGCTTAAATTTGACCTTCAAACTCAAAGGTTCTAAAATTTTAGATTCCACTAACCTAATATTTCCCTAGGTTCTAATACCTATTGGAACAACCTAATTCTAATTACATCATTATTAATACGTATTTACAGACGTGAATGCCAAATCGATCTTTCATGGACCCAGCTAATAAATCAGAGCACGTTTTTTTGTTGTTTTATCTAAATTGCAATGTGTATATTCAATTATGTTAGTTGCATTATAATGTGTGTATTTATATCGTTATTACTGAGCTAGATAGTGTGACGGGTATTTGCCTCGAGTAGTGTGTAGACGCAAGTACAGGATGGGCAAAATACAGATACATTAAGCCAGGAAAAATACACACATGATAAATGAATAAAATATGTTGAATAATCAATATAAATCATCGTTTAGTCATTAGTGGCACGAATGTCGCGAGTCGAGTTGTTGGGTCAAGTACCGGAATGCCGAAAGTTCAATTATTTGTGTTAAGGATAAGACTAAGGGAACAAGTCACAAAAACTAAGACGTCATTTGGTGGACTTGTTGACCAAATTGGGGCCTTTGGAGTGGCCTAAGGATTGCCATAGCACAAACGATGAATATGGAGGTATAAAAGAGATGGATTGACCATTCTCACCACCTTTTCTCTCTTCTTCCAACAACAAATTTGAAAATTTGGTGGTATAACTTTGAGAGGCAATTTGGAGGAGCAATTGACAAACTGAGGTTTGATTCATGTCCTCCTCGTCATTATCTAACTTTCTAGTATATTTTGTGTGTTTTGACACGAGTTTTATGGAGTGAGTCAAGCACACTTATTTGGGAAGTGTTGCTATGGTTTTTAAGTGTGTTGTTAAGTAACTCTTTAGAATTAGTTCGAGTTGTTGGTTTTGAGGTTTCATCGAGGTTTCGATGAGATTTATCAGGGTTTCCATTTCAGATGACTTTTGACAAGGGTTTATGGTTCCTTATGGTTGGCTTGGTGAGCCATAAGAGGTTGGAATGGGTTCGGACCACGACGATGAGCCGGGGTGTCACCACAGTAGTGTGTTTTTGGAGTAAAACCCTTACAAGGTCTCCCACAACATCCAGGGCAACAAGCCACCTCAATTGTACATTTTATATGACGTTGTGGCCTTTTTCTTCTTAGCAGCGTAATTCGCGGCATGATGTCCAGGGGACTCAATGCCCAGACGTTTTAAGGCGACTCTAATCACGTCATGACAGTCAGTACCCCACTACCTTTGGCATCGTGAGGCGTGTCGTGAGCATTTTCTCATGGCGCTGCCACCCACGGCGTCCAAACAGAAAAATAAAAATAAAAATAAATTAAATTTATAACTTATTTAATTGAAAATGAGTTGAAAGGGGGGAATCATCATATAAATTTGAATTGGGATTTCTGAAGTTTTAGGAAATTTATATATTATTTCAAACTAGGGATTTAGGCTTATTAATGGGTATTGGACACATGTTTGGAGGCGTGGATTGACTGACTTGATATAGTTGGAGCATGTTTTAAGGTGTGTAGTAATCCAATTAAAATTCTATCGAGTATTTACTTATTTCTTTATTGCTTTATTTCCATTGATTCAGTATTCTCAATTCTGGATATTTATTTATATGGATGGAGTTTACTCCCATTGTGTTATTCTATTGCGTGCTTGTGGCACAATAAACAATAGTATATGCATCAGAGGTACGTCGGTGAATAGTCGACCCAGCTGTTGTTACTATACATACGTCGGTGCGTCGTGTTCTACACCAGCCACCGAGAGGATTCAAGAAGTTCAATCATATTTGAGTTTACTCACTAGTGGTGCCTAGGGATAGTCCGAAGTATGGTTCTAGTCTGACTAGGATCCTGCACGTACATTTGATTCTTTACTATTTATATTCATGTAATGATCTGTTTACAATTGCATGTTTACCATTCCGCATGTTTAATTATAGTTTTTATGGATTCCGTTATTTATTTCCATAATTACTCATGGAATTTCCTTGGAATTACTCACTCTGGACTCGTTATCAGTTTTATTGTAATGGTTTCAGTGCAGACCCTAGTACGAACAGAGGTAAGGGGAAGCTTGTGAACAATTTTGTGATTGATTACCATCAGACTGTTTTGTACGTTTGTTTACTTTTTTCTTGTTTTTTAGTTGGGATGGGATATTGTGAGATACCTTGACTTGTATATGATTTATTTTGAGGTTTTGGGATTATTTTATATATATGATACCTATTGATGGGTTTTCCACATTAGGTAAATGCTCCAAATGACATGAAGTTATTTAATTTGTCTATTAATTATGTCTGACAAGTCTTCTGCTGAATTTTGATGGTTTAATCATGATTTTAACAAATAAAATGAGTCTAATAGATAACTTGAAAATTTGAAATGAAAATGATATAAAAGTTAGTCGTATATTTGAGGTTAATGGTATATGATACGCGTGGGACACAGTGGGGCCGATTATTAGGCAAGTATGTGGGTCCGTAACACATGATGTGGTGGCCTCGAATTTTGGGGCCATCACACCTATGCTCTGATACCAACTGTGAGGTTGGTATCACAAACTTGGATAATCGTAAGCTTTAAACCTAAAATCTAACACCTATGCTCTGACACCAACTGTGACGGTGCGTGCCCCAACCCGAAGCGCGGGTCGCTCGACCCATGTTGCTACCCGATCCCATATACTAGAACCCCTATTTGAGCAACGAATTGTCTTGCCTAAAGTAACCTGCGAAATAAACATTGGCTAAACGAAAGGATAATAACTGCAGAATAGTTAGAAAAAGATATCCTTAAGCTATAAAGTTAAGTTTGCAAAACTATAATGTAGTCTTATCACCAATAAACAAGTCAAGGTGACCCAAAAAGCTTTCAAGTATATAAACTGGAAAGTCAAGTTTTAACTACCCAAATCACATGTTTTAACTTAAAAACCCATATTCAAATGTTTCACCAAAAGCGATAGATTGATAATAGAGTCAAAAGTTCTCAAATAGGGGCTTCAAGTGATGACTTTGCCTTTCCCCTTCCTGTCTACCGCACTAGTCGAAGGACCTGTATAGAAAGTGGGGTAAGGTAAAGAACTAACGGAGATCAGTAAGTAAGAAGAATCGCTCACACATTAAACATGCAAGTAATACCTAATAGACGAGCAAAGTCTACATGGAACACCAATCGATTCATTCTCAACAATTAGGAAATAAGTATGTAGTATTCATGTTCATCCATAAACATCGTCTCAAAGCCAAGTTATGCTAGTCATAGACAAAGTTCTAATTCATTTCGGTAGTATATATCAATGGAAATTTTAAGGAACTATAACCGCATTCATAATTGCATTAAACAAAACTTGTTTAATTATAGCAAGGATCCTACTTTAATGTCTCTACATTAGGTTCCAAGGTTCATTCATGCATAGTATTAACCATTCATTAAGAGCATGTACTTTAAGTTTCTCACATGGTGATCTACAACATAAAACATAGGCCAATTAAGCGCATATCATGACAAGATCATAATATTAAAATGCATTATTTCTCAAGTGATAATATTTCAATATTAACGATCAAGACAAGATTCGCAAGTCACAAGTGAAAACTAATAATTATCGCGATGGTGAATAATCAAGTGTGATAGATAAGTAATAATATAATCCATTTGTTTGTCTCATGCATCCTCGGTCTTTGGTATGGATCCGATGACTGAACTACTCACTCTGAGGTGATGGGAACCTCTAGCAAACACATTAGCAATTGTATCCCCTAATTGATCCATCACCCAACTGTTAGCTTTCTAAGCCATTATTGGTTGTGAGCACTTATTGTTAGGCATACCGCCTTGCTTGATGGGTGTGCTTCCATCATGTATGTCCAACTTGATGGGTGTGCATCCATCATGCCTGTCTGTACTTGATGGGTATGTTTCCAACAATCTTGGTTCATTGCACTACCCTAGGTGTAATGGGTGAGTTGCCATCCCTAGGGGAGTGAGATGGTTGAGCTTCCGTATTTGTTGGGTAAACTGCCCTGATGACGTGTCACATGCGTACCCTAAATTGCATAACAATACCAAGAACTTACCGCATCCTAACCCCCGGTCTTCACGAGAAAATAACTTGATATCCCAATTAACTAGTATTCAAGCCACATTTAATATATGAGCGAAACACCCTACTTATCTGTGCTCGTCGTGCCTAAAACTAATCTTGAAATGCTCGGGGTTCGATGAGAACCTTCACACAACTCTAAACAATTTCATAAAACATTACGTAAGTAATTACTTATTTGAAGCTAAGTGTTTTCCATTTATGAATCTTTAGGGACCCACTAATGTGAATCCCGCGAGTTCAACATCGCCTGGTGTTCCTTTCGGGGTGTCGGTGCACGTCGTGGTCGAGGTCTAAGTTTCATTTAGCCTCCCATTATGTCATAGGGACCCATAGTCCCTCTTGGTCAAACCTAGTCAATGCTTGGTCAAACCAGTCAAGGCCGAGTCGACTAGGTCCGTTTTCTTGGCTAGGGGGTTCTCCCCTCCTTAGCCGAGCTCCCTCACCTCTTTCATGGCTGTGAGGAATGTAACGAACCTAAAATCTAACTTGTGTCACATGTCATTTAAGGTCGTACATGGGCCTACTTGTCGTGATACATGTGTCCAATTCTCGGTCATCGACACCGAGGTATGTTATATTTGTCTTGTGTTTTTATTACTTATTTTATTACCCGAATATTAATTTCAATGTCCTAAACGTGTGAGGACACTTGTGTGTGTGCGCTGGTGTAAAAGAATTAGTTCAACATGAGAAAACGTGTGTTATGGGTGCGGGGTAAACTGTTGATGGGTATTTAGCTGTCCGGGAGAATAATTGAAAATAAAACACTGACAAAATACAATTAAATATAAAAATTAATCAATATGTAACATGTCCGGTACGTTGGTATGGTCGAGAGCACACAACAATCTGAGTCATAGTGCAGTTCGGGTGCGAAAATGCCCAAGAAATGGATATTTTTAGTTAAAATGAATAGGAACAAAGAAACAAGTCACCCGAATGACTTAGAGAAGTTGGTAGGCTGGTGTGATTTACAACTACAAGATAGCCTTCGAGATGAGTGTGTGAGAGTTGATGGAGAGATAAGTATAAAAAGTGGTGTCTATCACCTTTTCTCTCCCTTCTCTTTCTCTACTCAAACGAAAATCGAAATTAAGCATGGGGTTTCGGTGATTTGGCCCGATTCAAAGGTCGAGGACCGACCTACAACTCGTATTAAGGTTATATCTCTGATCCTCGCCCAATTTCCTTCGTGTTGGCGTAAGTTTTACGGGTTTTTGTCGTGATTATCAAACACCAACTTGTTCAATGGAATTTTTGGGTTTTGGTAATGATTTAGAGTGTTTTGGTGATCAATTATTGCTTGTATATGTGTTGCTATGGTTGTGGAGAAAGGTATTTCAGTTTTGATCTATTTAGGTGAATTTTTTGGATTTTGATTGAATTGCTTGAATCGACGATTCAAGGACGTTTTGACGTGTTTTAATGACAGTTTTGAATAGTAACGGAGGTCCCTATGATTTTGGGATAGGATTGGAATGCGGCGACACGAGCTGAGCTTTCAAAAAACCCCATAATTCTTGTTCTGGTTTCGATGCTGCGAGGGACGCCATGGAGCTTAAAGCCCCACGACGTAGGTTACAACTCTTGGGGACAGGGACTACCCTATCCCCACACTTTAAGTGATGCCGCGGGGTGTTCACCCCATGGCGCTACCTGCGATGTGACGCTATTCATCAGATCAATTTTTGAGAATTTTTGAAAAGCTTTGCGGATCTCTAAGATATCCAAATGGGTCCGAATACGACCCAATACACGGGTAATCGACCCAATTACGCGAATGAATAAAATTATGAAAAATTGGGTAAATTAAAGAAAATGTAATGGAAATTGTAATTAAATGACTACTAGGAGGTGTAGTACATTGACGGGCACATGGGGATTCGTAGGTGACGAGTTGGGACATGTGAGTGCGCGTAGCATGGATTACAGGTAAGTAAATTAGAGAGGAATTGTACAATTATTTCATTGAGCTTTAATTTGTTATTGTTATCGTTCTATTCCTATTTTGGAATTCCATTTTGCTTGAGTTGTCTGAGGGCAAGTGTGTCAACGATTATCCTTAGGATAAGTGGTGGTCTGAGGTTACATGCTAACGTCATGACCTCAAGATGCACCGCACGTTGTATTGATTTTGTGTGAAATGTGAGTTCTTAGCAGGATTACCTGGAAGGCTCTCGATCTCAAGGATTTAGGGTTAATTGGGTATTGACCATGTCCTAAACTCCAAGTCGTATTGAATTCGACTCAACGATCGTTTGGTCGGGACTTCTTGCACCTCTCTATTTGATATGTTGGACACTCATCTTTGATTGATTCATATTTATTTACAATCTATATATATTCATGTGTTCCCTATACATTTCTTTCTATCTGCATGAATTAGATTGCTTATATGTTTCAAAATGCTATATACATCCAGCTTGGCGTTACTTACCGGGCTCGTCATTCTTATGTTTCACTAAGTGCTGATCCGCAATCAAGCAAGGGAAAGGCTCCACTGTTAGGTGACTTACTTTGAGGATACCGGAGCTCCATTTGGCATCGACGTTTGTCTTTTTTCATTTTTATTATGTATATATTTGATTTTGTTCACATTGGGTTTATATAGGTTTATTAGAGGTCTTGGGACATGTATACATTGATATTACTCTTGTGGCTTGATATACTTAATGGTGGTATACATATATGGGGTTTCCACTGTCTGCGTTGTCCTAACTAGTGTCTTAGAGATTATTCTATTAGTTTGAGTTTTAACTGCTTTCGTTTTACTCTAATAACTCACTAATTTGAATAATTCACTTAAATTGTTTTAATAATATTATAATAATGGTAAATAGTAAGGAAGGCAGACTAGGCTTGCGTTGACTTTGCGAGATCGACTCAGGGGCTACGTATGTCTAGGTCGGGTGGGGCCCGATTTAGGGTTGTGAAACTAGGGTCGTCATAGTTGGTACCAGAGCCTAAAGTTTTAAAACTTGACTCTTGATTAACTCACAACCAATTAAGGCATAAACCAATTATTAGTTTGGACAATGGTTAATTAAGCCCTAATCTCAATCCCGCAGGACTTAACTACGTATTCGTTAGTATTTACAACCTATTCGCCCCATTACTCGTGTTCAGGATAAGTAATACACTAGTTCTACCAATTTATGAGATTTATAGTTAATTAAAACTTTTTATTAATTTAGTTATTTAGCATATTAGTTAATGCGGAAACCATTGATAATATGCGGAAGCCTTTTTAAAATAACGCTAAGTGTGGAAAACCAGGAAAAAATATCACGTGCATATTAACCTTGAAATGTAGTAAACAGTGTGACAGTCTAATTCAAGTAGGGGAACTAATGCTCAACCCAATATACAGTCCAAAGTGTTTCAAAAGACATAAAATGCTAATACAACAAAATATCAAAAGACCTATGAGGTCGAAGCCGTGTCGCGCCCCTATTTCAGAAGTAATCGTCGATCTTCTCCTTGCTCAGCCTGCTGGTGTACGGCTTTGCACCAACCGTCATGAAAAGGACGATGAGTACAACAATATAATAGTAATCCTCGATGACAATTTTATTTCACATTTTCAAACATTCTAATAGTATTTAAAAGCATATAAATAGGAAAGACTAAAAAAATAAATCATATGTGAGTAAATGCCATAGTTAAATAAATAATACTGACATTAGGCTAAGTACTAGTGATTTAGGTCCGGTCAGTAGTGAACTCCGTCACACCAACTTAACAATCATATAGCACGAGGGACTCTAACCTAAATGTCGCTAGATACTCTAATCGCGAGTGTCATACAATGTCAGGTAACATGTGTCGACATCTCTAGGGACTCTAACCCCGTGAGTCGTGCACACGTCGATCGAGTACATGACCTAGATGCCAAGACTACTTTTCATATTAAAAAATGACTCAAGTATATATTTATCAAGGCATAGGGATAACTTACAAACCTAAGCAAAGTGATTGCAAAATCCATCAATCATTCGTCATGGTATCTACACTAATAGCATGTAATATATAAACCCAATTTCCATTCAAAACAACAAGGATTAAGCTTGGCATAGAAATGGAATCAAAGATCAATAAACAAAGCAAGATATCATGAACAAGTACTCAAGAAATGTGCAGAATAAATCACAACATCATGACATCGGAGTACAAATAACATATAGTCAAAGGACTATGAAATAACAATGAGTAAGGGAATGAAATGCAACATAAAGTGTTAACGGGTATATTCACTTATCACGCAAATCCCCTAGCCAAATTTGACCTCCCGACACTCTAACACGTGCATCCAGACTCCTGAAATACTCCCCTAGGTTCCTGAGGTGGTTAGACATATATTATGGTGGTTTTAGGTCGATTAAGTTTTAGAATGTGTGCATAAGTTTCAGGAAAATAGGGAAACTTGCAGGAAATATGCTACCCAGAATACTCAGCGCGTTGGGGAAAATCCCTAGGGTGTTGACTGAACTTAGAGTAGAACCCTATGATCCTAATTTAAGTCTTAGTTGGGAAGTGAGGAGAGTTAAGAAAAATGAAACTGGGCTATTTGAGCTATTTGATGTATTGTATATACTATTATCGATAACTATGTCCTGATCGTTAAATCGCTTTCTTTTTAGATTGCGATGGCCTATCAGCCCGAGACCAGTGATAGTGGTTTGGAAGACGTTTAGGGGAGACTAGATGATGTGTCCCAACTAGTTGCATCACACGACCAACAGCTTCAGAAGATCCTTCGACTCTTGAGGACCTAGGCAACACCATCACCCTTTACGTTTGTAGCACCAGTTACGCAGATTGGGAGTACTCCTACAATTCAAGACACACCAGCAGCTCCTGCAGTACAAGTAGGACCTACGATAGCGGAGGAGGCACAGGTTCCGGCTGAGATAGTACCATCTATGCTAAATCGGTTGTGGATACACCGAGTACATTGATTGACATGGGTATTAGGACTATGGCTGAGGCGAGGCAGGCTCACGAGTTTCAGTGGAACCATCTGGAGAAGTTTCACGGGGGTACCGATCTCAAGGCAGCAGAGTTATATATGAGGAGCCACGAGAAGATTCATGATGTGTTGGCCACACCATAGCACATGCGGCCTAGTATTTCTTCAGCTTCACTATTCAGAAAGGCTGATGTTGGCGGCGTAGCATGGTGGCTATGAAAGGGAAGCCCAAGCATTGGGCTGAGTTCAAGAAGAGGTTTGATCAAAAGTACTTTCCTCCTTTTGCCCATAACTTGAAGAGGACCGAGTTCCAAAATATCCGACAGGCAACCGACGAGACAGTGATGCAGTACATAGGTCGGTACTTGAGAATAATGGAGTATGTCGGGGGCATAGCGGACACCGATGCGTACCAGGCCTACTACTTCATGCATGGCCTGTAAGATTCCATTGGATCTATGGTGATGACTATAGCTCCGAAGACATTACAGGAGGCCTACGAGAAAGGTATGGCCAATGAGACTTTTTTGAGCACGTGCACTAGAGCATTAGTTGCATCTACAACACCATCACAGTCAGGAGTCGGGAGATGACAAATGGAGGAGGAGACCAAGATAGTGGATACAGAGAGACAGAGCTCAGAGTATGGGATCTATTGTGTCTCTGCCTACTACCGCGATAGTCCCATCTTCTCCAGTACGGAGTTATGCCAGCACAACACAACAATCAGTACAATTAGGTCCTCAGAGATGGCAGTATCAGTGGGCTGAGGGCAGTGGTAGTGACAGAGACATAGGCAGTGGTCAGGGGAAGAGGTATAGGCAGGGTTAGAGATATAACTAGGGTCAAGGTCAGAGTTCTGGTCAATCATAGAGACAGGGACAAAGTGTTTAGTCTGGATTGAGCTCTTAGAGAGAATGTTGAAAGTGTGGACACATAGGGCATTTCATCAATACATGTTTACGACTGGACCGAGGGTAGCAGCAGCAGTGCCAGGAGCAAGTTCATGCCATTGTCGCACCAGACTAGACTGTTTCCCGTAACCTGATTGAGGGTATGGTTTATATTTGCAGTTAATTTATGCATGTCATGTTTGATTCTGGTTCTACGGTTTCATTTGTTTCACGTTGTATGGTGGATGAGTTGGGTTTAAGACTTACTAGACTAGAGAGACCTTTAATCCTTAGCACAACAGTTAAGGAAAAGATTTACCTAAACTTGTGATGTGTTTATTGTTCGATAGAGATAAGGTTTACGTCTTACCTGCAGACCTGAGAGTATTGGAGTTCCTAGAGTTCGATGCTTGTGGTCATGGATTGGTTGGGTGCGTATCATGCTTAGATCCATTGTTTCAATAAAAGGATCACATTTTAGATTCTTGGGCTTTCAAAAATTAGATTTCAAGGGACTTCGATCAGTTTATCGATTACCAGAGGCAGGATAGCTTTTAGCGTAGATGTCGAGAAATTTGATAGTGTTTTGAGTATGATGAGGAAAGTAGAGACTAGGTTGGAGGAGGTATCTGTGGTATGTGAGTTCTCAGATGTCTTTCCAGCAGAGTTACCAGGTTTACCACCGCCTAGAAAAATTGACTTTATCATTGATTTGGTCTCGGTTACCAAACCTATATCCATTATGTCTTACCTTTTGGCTTTGAAAGAGCTAAAGGAGCTGAGATCACAGCTTGACGAGTAGTTAGAGTTAGGTTTCATCTACCACCATGGGGTGCGCCAGTCTTGTTTGTTAATAAGAAAGATGACAATTTGAGATTGCGTATCGACTACAAACAACTTAACCGGGTTACAATAAAGAACAAGTATACACTTTCTCGCATTAATGACTTGTTCGTCCAGCTGATAGGAGCACAGTGGTTCTTGAAGATTGATTTGAGATGTGGGTATCATTAGCTGAGGATTAGAGCAAAGGATAGAAGAAGACTGTGTTTCGCACTCCATAAGGATATTATCATTTTACAGTCATGCATTTTAGGTTGACTAACGTCCCAACAATGTTTATGGATCTCATGCATCGAGTGATAAGACAGTGTTTGGATAGGTTCTTCATTGTGTTCATCGACGACATTCTTATCTACTCTAAGACTCGTGAGGATGAAGAGAAGCGCCTCAGAACGATTTTGCTGATACTGAGGGAGCAAAGATTGTTTGCCAAGTTCTGTAAGTGTGATTTTTAGCTTACATAGATCGGATTTTTAGGTCACATCGAAGCTAGCAGAGTGCCAGTGGACCCTGCGAAGGTTAGAGCAATGATTGATTGGCGAACACCGAGATCAATGATCGATATCCATAATTTTTTTGGTTTGGCAAGTTATTACAGGCATTTTGTACATGACTTCTAGAAGATTGTGGCACCTATGATGCAATTGACGAAAAAGGATACCCATTTTCAATGGAATGACAATTGTAAGCAGGCATTTCTGACATTGAAGGAGCGTATGACTACCACACCAGTTTTGTTGTTACCTAAGTTAGGGAAGGGTTTTGAGGTGAACACTGATGCTTCTAAGGTCAGTTTGCGCTTTGTTTTGATGCAGGACGGTAGAGTGATTGTAAACACGTCCCGACTGCTGAAAATTCACGAGAATAACTACCCTACACATGACTTAGAGTTAGCGGTAGTGGTCTTCACATTAAAGATTTGGCGCCATTATCTCTACAGGGAGATATTTGTGTTATTTATTGACCACAAGAGTTTGAAGTACCTCTTCATTCAGAAGGAGTTGAATATGCGATAGAGACGTTGGCTTGAGTTCCTCAAGGATTATGAATTCTCTTTGGAGTACCATCTGGGGAAGGCCAATGTTGTTGCAGACACGTTGAGCCGCAAAGGGGTTGACTCAGAAGTTGTTACTTGCCACATAACATATGGGTATGGGTTGCTCGAGGAGGTCTAGGTGATGTATTCTATTCATATCCTAACCAGTACCAAAGTGTTGATTTGTGGGCAGATGAGGACTCAGACAGTCTCTATTTAGAGTGTACTTGATGGTCAGCGGAGAGATGACCAATACCAAAGGTTTCTTGAGTTGGTTCAAAGTCTGGATCACCTAGATTGAAGTCAGTCGACAGACTTATGCATAAGGTTTAGGAGGCGACTATGGATTCCATTAGTGGCTGAGCTACGCAATGAGATACTTTATAAGGCACATGGCTCACATTTTATGGTTCATCCAAGAGGACGAAGATGTATGCAGATGTGCGTCGTCTATTCTGGTGGTCAGGGATGAAGATTGATTTTGACTATGTTCTAAGGTGTGAGATATGTCAGCGAGTTAAGGCTAAGCATCAAAGACCCAGTAGGTTATTACAACCACTTTCCATTCCTCGGTGGAAGTGGGGGCATATTTCCATGAATTTCATTAGTGGGTTATCTCGATCTCAGTGCAAACATGATAACAAATGGGTGATTGTGGATAGGCTGACGAAGTTTGCGCACTTTTTACTGATTTCGGCCATACATAGGGTGGATAGGCTTGCGAGTTTGTAAAAGCGAGAGATTGTTCAACTACATGGTGTTCCATTATCGATTGTGTCTAACGGAGGGCCACAATTTATATCTCAAATTTGGCAGAGCATGCAGGCACAGTTTGGTACGCTGTTGGATCCCAGTACCACCGATCATCTACAGACTGACGGACAATCAGAGAGATTGATTCAGATTCTTGAGGATATGCTGAGGATGTGTGTGTTGGAGTACGATGGATCATGGGAGGAGTATCTTCATTTGTGCGAGTTTGCTTATAATAACAGTTATCAGGCCAATATTGGTATGAGACCGTTTGATGCACTCTACGGTATACCGTGCAGATCTCTATCCTGCTGGGCGGAGCCCGAGGATGTGACAGTTATTGGGCCAAATATTGTAGTGGATCATACAGAGAAGATACGCTTGATCAGATTGAGACTAAAAGGTGCGCGGGAGAGGCAGAAGAAATATTAAGACATGAATCACAAGGAGTTAGAGTATTAGGTCGGGGATTATGTCTATCTGATGTTGTCTCCGATAAATGGTCATAAAAGGTTTGGGATTAAAGGGAAGCTTGCGTTGAGGTTCATTGGTCCATTCAGAGTGGTGAAACGGATAGATAGAGTTGCGTATGAGTTGTAGTTGCCACCTCAGTTGTCTTGGATCCATTTTTCTGTTTCATGTTTCGATGCTTCGACTGGATAGGTCGAGAGAGGGCTGACAGCCAACGGTAGACTTATACCAGATAGACTTGAGGGAAGATATCACTTAGGACGAGCAACCTATTCAGATTTTAGATCATAATGTGAATATTCTAAGGAATAAGGAGATCCCATCAGTCCTTATCAAATGGCAGCACTACGGGGACGAGGAGCTGACGTGGGAGCTCAAATTTTATATGCGCGAGTATTTTCCCTACCTTTTTTGAGTTTCGATGATTCCCTTTTGTTTTGTTTTTAATTTTGAGGACGAAATTCTAGTTAGTTGGGAAGACTATAGCGACCCTAAAATCTAATTCGTGTCATGTGTCATTTTAGGTCGTACGTGTCATGATACGTATGTCTAATTCTCAGTCGTCAACACCGAGGTATGTAATTCTTATCTGGTGTTTGTATTACTTATTTTATTACCCGAATATTAATTCCAATGTTCCAAACATGTGAGGACATTTGTATGTGCATGTTGGTGTTGAGGAATGAGTTCGACATAAGAAAACGTGCGTTACTGGTGCTGGGTGAACTGTTGACAGGTATTTAGCTGTCCGAGGGAATAATTGAAAATAAAACTATGACAAAATATAATTAAATATAATAATTAATCGATGTGTAATGTGTCACGTATGCTAGTATGGTCGAGAGCACATGACAGTTTGAGTCGTGGTGCGGTCCGAGTGTGAAAATGCCTAGAAAATGGATATTTTTAGTTAAAATGGATAGGAAAAAAGGAAACATGTCACCCAAATGAGTTAGAGAAGTTGATGGGTTGGCGTAATTTACAACCACAAGATAGACCTCGAGATGTGTGTGAGAGTTGATGGAGAGATGAGGACGCGGGCCGAATGCGTCAATAAAATATATTTCCTAAACTAACTATTTTGTAGATAGCGGTAAAGGGTCGATACCACAGAGATTGGTGGTCTTTCTAAGATAAGAAAAATACAAACAAAAGGAAATTAAGATTTCTGAGAATGTGTAAATATTTTGAAAATAAGGAAATTGAATGAAAGGGTAGAAGTCTAGGTATCCAGTTTCACAATTTCGCCATACAACTTAGGATTGAATTTATTAATTATCAGTTTATAAACGATGTGAACTAATCTATTATCTAGTGCAGCTATAGACCCGGTGACGCACTCGGTTCCTCGCACTTCCTGATGTCGGCAGCCAAGGTACGACCATCGACTACTTTCCTAACCAAACACACAACCTGATCGCTAGTGCTCCAGATTTAACGCGTTGGCCGCATTACCTCGATTCGTGAAGGCACTACACCTAGACAACCGGAGCGCTAGTGATCTCGATTTAGCCTAGATCCCTAAAGTACTTGACCGGTTGGCCAATTATCACAAGTTTGAATCTACTGCATGAGGATGGATGTTTCGACTTCAATGACTAAAGGTAGTCAACCTAATATGCATGCACAACGCTATATATACAATCAAATCTAACCCTATGATTAAAAACAATACCAAAGAGAATAAACCATAGAAAAGAATCAAGAGAATTAAATACAAATAAACCTCATAATAGAATCCCAAGTCGCAAAGGTTGACCGATCCACCTTCAACCTAGAGGAAGGAGATTAGCTAGACATAATCAAGCCAAAAATCTAGTTTCTAATATAAAACGGAAGTAAAACAATAGTTCCTTTCGAATTAGAGTCTATTGATATTTATAGGAACACCCCCAAAAAGTTGAAAACCTAAAAATCCCGAAAATAGGTAAAAATCCCAAAATTTTGAGTCTTCAGGTATCAACGCCGTGGCGGTGCCTTGAGAATTTGTGAAGCACTTCACAAATTCTCACAGTGTCCTTTTTTAGCACTCTGGTTAACTCGTATGTGAGTCACGCAGTGAGAATTTGTTCATCACGACGTCATCACAACGTGTTTTTTCCTCTGCTTTGCAATGCAATTTTGGACACTTAGAGATTGAACCTGAATAGTTTAATGAGATATAAAAATGTTTAGCTTGGAGATACTTTCCAAAAAAGGAAACAGAAAGTCATTTGGATTTGAGAAGAGAAAGTTATGGCCTTTATACTGAAGAGAGGTTAGTAAAGAACTTAGCCAAACTTTTCTAACTGTGTGTTTCTCTTTTTAGCCACTTTAAATCAAAATCTAATGATTCTTGTGACATATGAAAACGTCCGTCTCAAATTCTTCTTTCCAACAAGACTAACAATGAGTCGTTCTGACTTCGGATGTGAAAGTTATGCCCTTTGAACCTAACATCTGTCAATTAAGCTCAACACACTCCTTTGGTTCCAAAAACGCCCAACTCATATAAAATCCCTTAAACACATAAAACAAGCATTTTTCATTTTAAAACAAGATAAATATAGTTCATTATCTCCTAATATCCTATACTAAATCATGCCTAAATGAACACTTATCAAACACCCTCAAACTTAGACTTTGCTCGTCTCGAGCAAATGAGTGAATGAAAACATATACTCTACTCTTATACTATAATGACTAATCCTAACAAACCTATACAAATCACCAAGTCAAGTCTGAGTTCTTTTTTGATTTATATCTACCACTCAATCAACCATCACTCAAAAGAAGTTCAGAGTCAAATAGTATGAAAATGGAGTCCAAATATTAGTGAAAATCACTCTTTCAAAAACCAGAATCAATCCAACAAAAGGCCTTCAACTACTCAAGATTTTACAGAGCCACTACATTAAAACATACAAGTTCATAATTTCTTTTAAATAGTGCATCAACACCAAAAAAGGTACTATGAACGAAAAGTGCAACACACTATCCACAAATGTTGACTAAACACACCAAAGAGAGATAATCAAACTTAAATATGAAAATGTGGAACAACACGTTGGAATAACTCAATTGATCTAGCTATAAGCACTGGATCAAATCTTTTAATTAAAAGAGTTTTCATAAACTTCTGCCTTTATGCTTATATACACTCTATTTTTCTCCAAAAATTTTAAGTTCTATGGTCCCTGCTCCATTTCCTGTGGAAACCGCTTTTCTCGCTTTTTTCCCACCACAAGATTCTCTGCTCCTTTTTCTATGGAATATGTGGGACTCTCTAAAAATTTTTAGAAAACTCTTATTGACCTTTCTCACTTTCACTATAATAAAACGAGTCATCCAATGTCCGTTCAAATCTAAATCATTCCCAAAAAGTGGTCAAGTCATATGAATTGATGTCTCAAGTGAGCTACATTCTCGTTCTAGCACCCTAGAAATCTGATAACTTGCAAAATATGACCACCTGTCTCTTTGGTATCTAGCATAATGTCTAAACTTCATACTAGCTCTCTTATAAACAACCTCAAATATGTTGGACAACACTCAAAATTAAGTACAACTCCTAATATTCAAAAGGGTTCAAGTCTCAAAAGTAGCATAATTTGAACTCATATCCACAATAAAAAACACTCAACAAGGTTTTAGGCAACTCTATATGCAATAAAATATATTCCTAAACATGCACAGACTCAATAATGCAACTAAATATTTACAAAAATGCATGAACTAATATAAACTATTACTAACCTAAATGATGCAATGCATAGCACGTCGTAACAAGTAAATGAGATGAAAAAAATAGAAAAACACCACCATAACTTACCAAACCCATGGAATACGCATAAAAATAACAAAACGATTATACCTGTCATGCGCTAATCCATTCATCCAACTCTCCACAATACCTAAAACACCCCTAAACTTATCCTAAACCTTGTCCTCAAGGTCTAAAACAAGAATGAAGCTATCAAACTACAAAATGAAAGGAAAGAAGATAAAAAGAACATGGAATGAAAAAGATAAGTAATGAGAAATGACATGCTAAAATGAATATGCTAATGGACTAAAATATCTCATAAAATATCAAACATGGTGACAAAAAATGCTCTACTCAGGAAACTACGGGAATATACATACCAATACCTCCAGCAGACTCGAAAACTAACCTAATAACCTAAAAATAAGAACTTACCAAATCTCAATTAGACTAACCATATATATACCAGCCATGGAGCCTCAACAGTGATATCGGGCTCTCAACAACTCTGGTGCTTTAAAAAAAGAGAATCAAACACCTGCGAATAGTAAAAAACAGGATAATGGTGAGTACACTAAACAAATATAAAAATAAGAAAACTAAAAAAAAACATAAAGGAAAAAAAAATTGGGCTGCCTCCCAAGAGCACTTTTGGTTAAAGTCGTTAGCTCGACTTGGTGTGAATGATCACGTGATGCCCTCTCCTTTCGAGATATCGACAATGCATGGCGCATTTATAGCTTTGGGCAATTCAGCAGGCATGCCCTACTTCAGATTTAGGAGTTCATCCGGGACCTTTAATACATATGATTCTGTCGCTTCATGATCGTCTGACACAAAGGTGTCAGCAGTGTAGAAAATATGCGAACGCTCCTTTACGACCACCCCCTTTTTTAATTCAATAGGTATGCTTGGGAGGGTGGGTGGTTTCACCAACACTAGAGGTTGGTCTTCCTTGCTCTCCTTTTGCAGTTCCTTCGGCCTTTCCGAAATGACATAAATATCTTTCTCAATCTTATCATATGTGCTATGTGCAATGGTAATGTCCAGTTCATGTAAAGAAACATCTAGTGTTTCCTTTGGTTCACTCAAATACTCGTCCATGATCGATTACTCATCCAAAATAACAGTTCTTGATGTAACAACATTGAAGGTCTCCTCTAAGTGAAAAATTGGTTGCCGAGACAACTCTCCCTTATCATTCAAATTCTTAAGTGTAGTAGTCATTTGACTAAATTGAGTCCCTAAATCTTCCTACTTTGAGTTTGAATGCTAAAGTTCTGTAACATCTTTCTGTATTTGTTGCACCTTAGCCAGTAACTGTTTCATCATATCTTCCAAGGAGGAGTTATGTTGATCCAAATTTTGAAACAGTGGTTCTTGGTTTGGGTAATAAGGACAAGTATATGTGGGATGAGAGTATTCCCCAAAAAAATTACAAACACTGACCTGTTGCATAAAATATTGTGAGTTAGTAACTTGATGTCCATTATATGACATACCTACCCCATTCATACCATGATAGTATGAGTCTTCGAATCGATCATAATTATGGTAGTAGGAGGTTATTGAAAAATTTCCTGCAAAAGTATTAGGAACAAGGGACTAGATAGAAAAATAAATAAATATACAAAAAAAATCAAAGAAAGAAAAACCAATCCCCGGCAATGGCGCCAAAAATTGACGCACGCCGAATACGTCAATAAAATATATTTTCTAAACCAACTATTTTGTAGAGGATAGACGTTTCAACTTCAATGACTAAGGGTAGTCAACCAAATATGCATGCACAACGCTATACATACAATCTAATCTAACCCTATGATTGAAAATAATGCCAAAGAGAATAAACAATAGAACAGAATCAAGAGAATTAAATATAAATAAACCTCATAACATAATTCCAAGTCGCAAAGCTTGACCGATCCACCTTCAACCTAGAGAAAGGAGATTAGCTAGACATAATCAAGCCAAAAACCTAGTTTCTAATGTAAAACAAAAGTAAAACAAGAGTTCCTTTCGAATTAGAGTCTATTGATATTTATAGGAACACCCCAAAGTGAGTTGAAAGCTTAAAAATCCTAAAAAATAAGTAAAAATCCTGAAATTTTGAGTCTTCAGGTATCGACACTGTGGCGACGTCATGAGAATTTTTGAAGCATGGTGTCCTCACCGTGTCCTTTTTTATCTCTCTCGTTAACTCGTATGTGAGTCACGCCATGAAAGTTGTTCATCATAGCGTCATCACGGCATGTTTTTTCCTCTGCTTTGAAATGCGATTTTGGACCACTTAAAGGTCGAATTTGAAGTAGCTTGTGAGATTTGAAAATGTTTCGCTTGGAGTCTACTTTCCAAAAAAAGGAAATGGAAAGTCATTTGGATTTGAGATGAAAAAGTTATGACCTTTATACTGAAGAGGGGATATTAAGAAACTTAGTCAAACTTTGCCAATTGTGTGTTGCTCTTTTGTGCCACATGAAATCCAGATCTCATGATGCTTATGATAGATGAAAATTTTTGTCTCAAAGTTTTCTTTCCAACAAGACCAACGGTGAGTCGTTCTGACTTCGGATGTGAAAGTTATGTCCTATGAACTAAACATCTATCAATTAAGCTCAACACACTCCTTCGGTCCCAAAAACGCCCAACTCATATAAAATTTCTGAAACACATAAAACAAGCATTTTTCACTTTAAAACAAGATAAATATAGTCCATTAACTCCTAATATCCTATCCTAATATCCTATACTAAAGCATGTGTCTTCCACCTTTCTCTCACTTCTCTCTACTCAAACGAAAATCGAAATTGAGCTTGGGTTTTTAGTAATTTGGCTCGAATTGAAGGCCAGGGATCGACCTACAACATGTATTAAGGTTAGATCTCGGATCCTCGCCCAATTCTCTTCTTGTTGGCGTAAGTTTTGCGGGTTTTCGTTGTAATTTTCGAACACCAACTTGTTCAATGGAATTTGGAGTGTTTTAGTGATCAAATATAGCTTGTATATGTGTTGTTATGGTTGTGGAGAAAGGGATTTCAGTTTTGATCTATTTTGCTGAGTTTTGGGGATTTTGATTAGATTGTTTGAATTGACGATTCGAGGACGTTTTGAAAAACTTTTGGAAATTTTTGGAAATTTTTGAAAAACTTTGGGATCTCTCGGGTAACTAAATGGGTCCGAATACAACCCAATACCTTTGTGATCGACTCAATTACGCAAATGAATAAAATTATGGAAAATTGGGTAAATTGAGAAAAATATAACGTAAATTGTAATTAAATGACTACCAGAGGGTATAGTACATTGACGAGCACACAAGGATTCGTAGGTGACGAGTCGGAGCGTGTGAGTCCGCGTCGTATGGATTAAAGGAAAGTAAACCAGTGAGAAATTATACATTTATTTCATTGAGCTTTAATTTTTTATTGTTATTGCTCTATTCCTATTTTGGAATTCCATTTTGATTGAATTGTCCAAGGGCAAGTAAGTTAATGGTGATCCTTGGGAGGAGTGGCGGTCTGAGGTAATATACCAGCGTTATGACCTCGGGATGCACTGCACATTGTATTGATTTTGTGCGAGATATGAGTTCTTAGCTGGATTAGCAAGAAGATACTCGATCTTGAGGATTTAGGGATGTTTGGGTGTTGATCATGTCCTAAGCTCCAAGTCTTGTTGAATTGGCCTCAACTTAATGACTGTTTAGTCGGGAATACTTGTGCCTCTCTGTTTGATTTGTTGAACATTCATCTTCGATTGATTCGTATTTATTTACAGTATATATATATTCATGTGTTTCCTGTACCTTTTTTCTATCTGCATGAATTAGACTGCTTATTTGTTTAGAAATATTGTATACATCGTGTTTAGCGTTACTTATCTGGGCTCGTCATTCTTGTATTTGACTGAGTGCAAATACGTAGTCGAGCAAGGGAAAGGCTTCACAGTTAGTTTACTTGCTTTGAGGATACTAGAGCAGTTCTCCCTTTGGCATCGACGTAGGTTTTGTTTCATTTTGTATTATTATATATTTCATTTTGTTCACATTAAGTTTACAGGGGTTTATGAGAGATCTTGGGACATGTATACATTGATATTATTCTCCTTTGACTTAATATACTTGATGATGGTATACATATGCAAGGTTTCTACACTCTAGGTTGTTATGACTAGTATCTTAGAGATTATTCTATTAGTTTGAGTTTTAATTGCTTCCGCTATACTCTGATAACTTACTTAAATTGTTTTAATAATGTTATAATAATGGTAAATGGTAAGGAAGACTGACCAGGCTTGCATTGACTTCACGAGATTGGCTAGGGGGTCCACGTAAGTCTAGGCTAGGCGGGGCCCTATTTAAGGTTGTGAAACTGGAGTCGTCACAGGGAAGGCAAGCCTCCCCTACCACTCCCATCCAACCTTCGGACATAAGTCCAAGGGTGGTCCCATCAACGCCGGTAGCATTAAGGACCCTCCTCTTGGCCTTGCGCTGCAGTGGAGGAGGTGGTGGTGGTAGTGGAGTAGGGTGGCGTGAAGCCACTCTTCCTCTTCTCGGCCTCCATAGGGCACCAATAGAGGTTGCCGCATGGTACCCCTCTTCCCGGTCCCCAGGGTGGTGACGATGGTTGCCGCCTTTTAGGCCAGCACCCTAGTGGTGTCAGCGGCACTTAATGGTGTCGCCACCTATCTCCTCCCCTTTCCTTATTTCCAACACCAAACCACAACAACAAATTGAAGGAGAAAGATTGAGGGGAAGAGATTACTCTTTTATGTTGAAGCATTCCAAGCTCTCCTTCTCTTCTCTCCTCTCCTTCTTTCTCTCCAAAATTAGTTGTGGATGGTGGTTTGGTCTCATAACTATCCTTATATAGTGTTAGGGTAGGACTAGGATTGTATACAAATTACTCTTAATTGAACAATTTGCCCTTGTGGGCCTAGGCCATTTTTTCAATTCTTTTCTCATTAAGATCATGTAGTGTGTTTTATTCTCATATTTTCGGCCCAACACTTAATAAGCCTAATCTATTATTCCACACTAAATATTTCACAAAACACATAATCACACCTTTAGTAATAAATTACTGAATTACCCTCAAGTTGGGTTGGGAAAAGATTCGGGTCGTTATAGATCCAACGTCTCATCAGTGATTCATTCATTGATCTTCACGACGCTAGGAGTCGGTGATTAGAGTATCGATTTGTTTGCTCTCAGTTTAGTAGCATTTTAACCAACAATTCCATTATATCTAATGCAAACGGTGTGAGTCCGTGATCAGAGATTTGTTCCTTTGTGAAATTGGTCCATTTTCTCTTCAAATTCCTTAAATTATTTCTTTCCTTAGAAACTCTAGAAACATAAATGCAATAGAAAACCTACTGTAATATAGTCCTAATTATACAAATAAGCCTTAATCACGCAATAAAATGTGATATAATTATTAACTTATCAAGCCCTGTCGAAGCCTTGGCTCCGCTATTAGTCCCTTCACATCGCTACCTGAATGTGAAGAAAAATGAGCGTGAATTTCCATACAGAGGATGGGTGTAGGTAAAGAAGGTAGTTCAAAATAAAATCTTAGATAATAAGACTATCTTTCTACAATGTTGTTGACTTCAAAGGTCTATATAATTTGGAAGTGTATTTCAACGAATTAATTTGTCTCCTACAGCCGCAACGATCTTATAATTTTAATCCTTGTCATGCCCTTCTTGCAGGACCGTGACTTGGAGACCAATCGGACATGGAAGCTCAGTCAACCCTTGAGTGTCAAAGGCATTAAAACCGAGGTGTATGTTTGTTTTTGGTTGATGATGTATATTTTTGCTTATCTATATAAGTGTTGCATAGTCGACTTGAAATTTTATGGTCGATTACGGATTGCCTCGAGATATGTCCATAGACGGGTAATAGAGTAGGTTAATGATGATGGGAAAATCCTAGATGTTTAAATTATTTGATGTAATATATATAAAAGATGATTTAACATTAGTTTCAAGAGTGTGATTATTTCCTCTCATTTATGTGCTTTTAACACCCTAAAATAAAAAATAAAATTTTGGAGCAAAAAACCCTTATTTGTATTGACAATTTTAACCTTAATATAATCTATCATCCACCTAACTTGAACCTTAATTCTCTAATTCTTGCTTCCTTCCTCATCAAGCACCTTGCCGGCAAATTTCCGACGAAACTACGACGACTAGAAGAGTAGAACCAATATCTAAACTCATTAAATCACCCCAGCACCTTCTCCAATGAATTTTCTATTCTTTCACAATTTTTTTAATTGAATTTTATTATGTGTATAAATATGGTTTGGTTTAGGGCATAAAATTAGCTCATTTTAGCATATGATGGAACCAAAATCTTGTTTTGAAGGAAGCTTGGAAGACAGATATTGTTTGTCTGGCTAAGATACGAATTTATGTTGCACATCTCCTTTTTTCGTCATATGAAAGCATACTAGTTCGATCCTGCTAGAACGCGAGCTTTGAAGTTCAGTTGTAGTCAATCGGGTTCTTTGGTCATGGTCCTTGTTGGATCTAACTGGTAGAACGAAGAGATTGAAATGTTGAGAGCTCAGACACCACCCATGATTGAGTGGAGATATGCAAAGAGATGAGAGATATGTGAAGAGATGGAGTAGTAGACCGCGTCGGAGATGGATGGACGGAAGGGAGATGTCGAGAATGGGGGTGGGTAAAACAAATGGTTTGATGGTTGGAGATTCTATTAATAAGGGCATTTTAGGAAACTATGGGTTAAATTTATGAGTGAATTTAGCACATATTTGGGTGATGAAAGTATGGGTGATGAAAGCACATAATTGGTTGGAAATAATCGCCCTAATGCCACGGATCCCTAGTGAATATGGTCATGATCCTGATTTTCTTACGAAATTGATGTCATCTTTTGTAAACTTTGGGTATTAATGTGTGGCTCTCAATTTTCCATATTAATTGTTTGATAAGCAAGATCTGTTACTGAAATTGTTACCAAAATCAACTCATTAACATCACCTTTTTTATAGAGATATCTTTGTTTCTTTTTCTCTCACCATATCAAAAAGAATATTGTATAATTGTGATGGTGAAATATGTGATATAGTTTCAACTTTTGGTGCAAGAAATCTAATGTGGGAACCTTGGGAATATGATTCGTAACAAGGGTATTCCTCTCTTATGTGCGGTAAGGGTATTCGATGCACATCCGTTGGACGCCATCGGTGGTGTTACATATAATGTCCCCCATCAATCCAGGGAAGCATTACTTTTCTATAAACGTGGATGAGAAAGAACAAGAGAAGAAGCAATGAATGCAAGTTGCAAATTTTTGTCTTTGGATATTCAAATGTTGCAAATGCATCAACTCTCCTTTATTAGAGAAAAAAAAAAGCAGAAAAGCTTTTACTGGCCGCACAACTTTCCTATAAAACAATATATTCTTTCAAGGATTTGGATCCCAACAAAAGAGATGACCCATATCATTGTTTGGTACAAGGGTTCTTATTCTCTAATCATTTGGAGCAATCAAAGTTGCACATTCAAAATAACAAGAAATATAGATATATGCCTCAAAGGAATCTTATTTATATTAAACACACATGTAATCAAGAAAGGGTATAAAGCAGCTCAACAAAGGGCGAGGGAATAAAGAGACAGGAATAGAGTATCCAATTAAGTGTGATGATATATATATATCCCAAGGATGTGCATGAGGTACTGTCATTTGACGCAGACCTACATTCAATCCACAAACTAGGAAGATGTCCCTCACGGGCAAAAAATCTATAATCTTTTTCTCCTCTTTGGGGGATAATCCAGGTATCTCTTGGACTTCCACTCCCAATTGTTCAATGTAATCAAGATTAATTTTAATCCTGTTGCCAATGTTTTCCATAAACAAGTTTCAGTCATGCATGCGTTACTTGAGTCTACAACCATTCAACCAAGCCTCTCTATCACTGTTATATATATATATATATATATATATATATATATATATATATATATATATATATATATATATACTCTCTTTGTAAGGCACTTTAACACTGAGGCAGAGGTCACAAATTTAATTCTTGACAATAACAATATATTTTCTTGATTTCTCCCAAATTATGGTGTTAAGACTTCAGACTAATTCTCGTGAAATTAGTCAAATTAAGTAACGAATGGCACTAAAAATTTATGATCACAACACGAGACCATTCCCAACAATCACATTACTTTGAACTTAATGACTCTAAGCAGCTTCACTGGCTTTGAACTTAATGACTCTAAGCAGCTGCACTATTCGTCCTTCCACCTCCAGCTAAGTCGCAGGGAGTGAGGGAAGCCGAGGGGTTAATTTATAAGATCAACGAGGCATAGGATACATGCCACAAGGGACGTCACTATAGGCTCCTACAAAATGTTTATAAACCCTAAACCCTAAAAGATTAACTGATACCATCAATGAGGCATAGGATACGGGTGGGAATCCCCAGATGGTCCTTACAATCCAAAAACTGTTGTATTTATCAACGAATAGAATCTTTAGATCATGATCGTGTTCTTTTTTTTTTTCAAGTTAGATTATGATCGTTACAACTTCACCATCGTTTTCTTTAGGGCAAAAAAGCTGCCAAAAACTAATAATGTGAAGAACCCTTTACAGCTGCTAATGCTAAAGCAAAAATCAGAACATGTAAATTTGAAGTCACTTGTTTTCATGAAGACTAAATCAAATCATATCATATCATATCATATCATATATAGTGTCAAAAGTTGTATACAGTGCAGTACACAAATAGTACTTGTATGTATCCATGTAGAGCAACAACCCATATAACGACTGATCAAGAACTAATTAAACACTACTTAACCTAATTAAGACCCTATTCAACACAAACACGAACCTGAACCAACCTGCATGCAGAGCTAACAACCTAAACTATGTCAAGAAAACCCAACTTCATTTGACCAAAACCTACAGACCTAAGCCCAAAACCTCTGAGAAATAACAAAATCCTCAGCACCCTCAAACCTTCATACCATGCATGTTAGCAACTAATGATGATGAAAGAAGACTTCAACAAGTCCTAGGCAGTGCCTTGCAAATCAAGGGCTTCTTCATCTCCATAGACAATTTAAGGCACTCGGTCAAGTCCACACCATGATCATCAGAAGCTACCCAGTTGAAGTTTTGGAGCAGCTGAGCCAACCAAAGATGAACAGTAGCCAAACCCATTGCCTTCCCAGGACAAACTCTCCTTCCAGCACCAAAAGGAGCCAATCTCAGATCGGTCCCCATAATTCCCACGTTTTCATTCATAAAACGTTCAGGCTTGAACACGTTGGGCTCAGACCACATATTCTCATCATGTGTGATTGCCCACATGTTCACCATGGCTGTAGTCCCAGCAGGGATGAAGTTTTTTCCAATGTGAACGTCGTGGATTGCGAGTCGGGCCCATGACAGGAGTGGCCCTGGTGGGTGCACTCGGAGTGTTTCCTTCACAATGGCTTGAAGATAAGGGAGATTGGGCAGGTCCGAATCCGACACCGGTCGGTGCCCGTCCCCGCCCCCTACGCACCGGTCGATTTCAGCTTGTGCTTTGGATTGTATGTCTGGGTGCAGGACCATTCTAGCCAGAATCCACTCTAAAAGTATGGCTACCGTATCAGTCCCCCTGAAAATCATCTCCTGATATATACCACACCAAACAAAGTGTGTTAGATAACAAACTAAGTCATACAATATGCACCTACAATATGCACAATACATACTAGAAACCACACACTTTCAATGTAAATAATATAATACTTTTTGAACATTTTCAACTTTACTGTAAAACAAGCTATAGGTTATAGGTTGTTAAAAAGTTGAGGAAACATACTTGATGAATGAGTTTTAACAAACCAATGATATGAATGCAAAACAGCTAAAACTGAGAACTAAAAGAATGCAACTCATGTACAAACTGCACCGCACCAACCAACAAATGAATTGACACCCATTCTGCGCCAATTCATTGTCATGTCATGAATAACGACAAAATGTCATGAATGTTGGTGGAGCGAAGAATTTTAAAGAAGTTGACATCAAAAATAAAACAAGTACTAGGACACAACAAAACTCACCCAAAGAACTGCAATCATATCAGACTCCGAAAGGCTCTCATCATTCTCTAGATCAAGCAGAACGTCAACGAAATCCCCCTCTTCTTTTTCTCTTAATAAGGCAGCAGCAGCAGCAGCAGCAGCAGCGTTTGTTTTTCTTTTCAATATTCTGTGTTCTTCGATGATATTTCCAACAAACGCATTAACTTTAGAAACCAACGTCCTGCACCTTTTCCTCACCCCTTGAAGATCCAACAAACCCAACAAAGGGAAGTGATCACTCCAGTTGAACAACCCAAGCAACTCGTACCCTTCACTCACCAACTCCTCAAGCACAGCCCCATCATCATTAAAACCATACCTCCTCCCAAACACACTCATCATCACATTGTTCAGCGACCCGAAATGCAAAACCCGCCGCGGACCAATCTCCCCCACCCCCTGCCTCCGAATCTCCCTCACCATCCCCTCCCCAATCGCGCCGCGGACGTCCGAAAACGCAGAGATTCTCTTCGGACTGAACAGATACGTTGACGAGATCCTCCGCAGACCCCTCCAGTACTCCCCGTACGGAGCGAACCCCATCGCCCTGTGGAATAAGAGCTCGTAGGCCGACTCCTTGACGGGGCGGTCGGCGAAGGCCGAGCTGTTGAGTATCTCCTTGGCGGTGTCGGGGTTGCTGGAGATTACGAAGCGAGTGAGGCCGACGGAGAAGGCCATGAGAGGGAGAGCGTGGAAGGCGTGGGCGAGGCGCGCGAGGACTCGGTGGGCCGTGGGCCCGGTGAAGGCGTGGAGGAGGCCGCAGAGGGGGAGCCCGGATGGGCCTGGAATGATTGGGTGACGGGCTCGGGCTCCGGCTCCGGCTCCGGCTCGGCCTCGGTAGAGAGCCCACGCGAGCCCACCCGGTGCCACCCACAAAGCGAAAGCGACTGTAACGAGGACTGCGAAGATTGAGAGTTCGAAGGACAGATCACACAGCAGAGACAGGTTGGGGAAAAAAAAGAAGAGATTGGCGCATGTCGAAGACATGGTTTAGGAGTGTCAAGTGTGTGCGCGTTCAAGTGAGATGAGGAGAGTAACGAGAGTAGGGAGAGCATTTAAATAGTGTGAGTGAGAAGCAGCGTTTCGAGTGCGGGAAGCTATTGTGTCACACACCTTTAGCACATGGCTTCTCATGTCCCTTGATTTATGCATCGAGATTTGTACATGCACAATTAAGGTACGTCTAAAGGATATTAAGAACTATTATGAAATGGATGTCTGAGGTGGGTATTAACTTAGCGTTCCAAAATTAATCGTGGTTAAATAGATATTTTTTTTACCGTGGTTGATTGAATGACGGTTTTGCCCCTGGGAAATGAAACCGCCTTTTCAAGTTCGAGCGTATCATATTTCGTTTTCGTAAGCTTAATTGCTAGTAATAATTACGATTACGGCCGCATCATTAATGGTGAGGTCAGGGACAAAAGCAAAAGACGCACATCGAGATGCGTTATATTTAGATCGATGAATAATTAAAGGGATATTATTAAAAGAGAAATCTTTGACGTATCACAGACTGCAAAGGATCGTATCGTGAACGTACGATATGAGCAGCGATCGGACGATGGAGCATGCCCTAACGATTTAGATGTCCGTGAACGGAGTGAGTGGTACTGTTACTGTTACGTGATTTTGATTCGAAAATCGTCTTTTAATGGAGCATGCAGGACCGTCTTTACTACACGAAAAACCTTTCAAGTACAGTACTATTGGTAAGTCAAAGAATCAGAAAGATAAAGTGAAACAGTGAGCTAGCCCCCTAGTTTTAACGTTGAAGTCAATTGGAAAAGTAGTGCTCCCTAGGACATAACAAGTTTTTAATGTTGTATATAACCAAAAAAAGTATTTGGGATCGGATGGAATTGAAAAATGACAAATTTTGTGAAAAAAAAAAAAGAGACATTTCCTTATTTTTATTAGTCAAAATTTTGTTGGAGAATATTTTTTTTCACTATTGTCAATTTTTCATATTAAGACTTATATTTTTTCACCTATTATACTAGGCAAATTGAGTTTTCTTTTGAGAAAATATGAATTTCCATATTACAACACATTCAATTTATATTTTATTTTTTAAAAAATAGAAATTTCATTAATCATCAATGGTTTACACTACATTTACTAGAATAGGACGGATATAGAATCAATCATAGTAATAAATTGATACATTAATCCTAAATGTTCAAAATAACATACAACCGTCATAAGGTTGATTTTCAAGAACTGAGACTGTAACAATGGAACTATTTGACAATCAGTAACTATTCTCTTGTACGCAGATACATCTCTCAAACTATAACGAAAAATAAAACTTCCAACAAAGAAAGTAAACACAAAACTTACAACAAGGAACAACAATTCAAACCTTCTAACAAGGGAAGGAAACAAATACCTATAAAATAGAATCTAATAATGACGAGTACCAACCCCATAAACGCAAATCCATGCACAACCTTTGGAAAAGATGCGTACGTAAAGAATTGACTATTGTCAATAGTGAATTTGATGATCGTAACGGGGATGAAATTAATCATCACAACATAACTGAATTTATTTGATTAATAAGATACAAATAAAGAGGTTATTAGAACCATCATTGATCAAAAGAGAGGATTGGCGGTGGTTCAATATGAAAAATCAAGAAGAAAATCAGAGACAAAAAAACTAGGGTTTTAAACCGCTACTAATAATTATTATAAATGTAACGATCGTCAAATTTAATAGGTGGCATATATCGTGTTTCAGGACCGTAACCTACTTCGTGACTTGTCATATTACTCAAGCCTTGGGAGTCGACACTAAAGTATATTTTATTTTTCTGTGATGTTTGAATTATTATTTATGTTGGGAAATGTGCCCTATGTCAATCCATTAACAGTTTTTATGAATACATTTTAGCTAATAAAATAGAGGATTTCATTTGTTGTTTATTATAATTGATTTACATGTTTACATTATAATAAGATCCATAGGTATTTACAGAAATATCTTAAATGTCCCTAGTCGATTATTGTACTGGGAACTATAATGAATTAAGACTAGTGTGAGTCTTGATTGATGATCATACGATGATCATACGTATAGGAATACGAATCAAGATCATGAGTACTTGTTAGGGAACAAAGTACTGGACCGACCCGTTATGAGAACATCACATGGATTAAGTCATATTTGTTTCTCATGATAGGTATATTTTTCAGTCCTCTGACTTGAGATTACCAGAGACTTCAACATTAGGAATACGGTGATTTGACGCAATCAAACGTTGTCTTTAACCGGACGATTATAAAGGTTGTGATTGGTTATTGTGTGAATAATGTGGTGAAGTTGTGTAATGGAGATAGAATTTGTCCCTCTCATATAAAGAGAGATATCCAGTGGATTCCTCGATGTGTTAGACTGTTAAAAAGCCTAGTCTAAGTGAATTGATATTAATCAATGTCACTTAGATGTTTTCAATCTACCTAGAAATCGAGACTAGTACGATTGAACATGTTGGATGACAATTTCATGCCTTATGTTTGATCAAAAGGATATCGCATGACAAAAGGATGTTATATACACTATTGATTAGGTTAAATCGATTTGATATTCGTACAACTTAAGTAGTCATAATGTCTTGCTAGAGGCCGCTTATGACTTGTATACCAAAATGTGTTTTGGTACACTGCCAACGTTGTATGAGCCTATTGGGTCGCACACTAAGAATGGTTTTGCGAGATTTTAAGATGGTTCAGAAAAACAAATTTTATATGATAAAATTCATGACAAAACGTCCTTGTAGTGTATTACACTTGTACTTCTTTAAGTAGGGGTATATGTGTAATTTACTTAACCGTCTATATACAAGGGTTGTATAAATAGACACTTTGAGTTAGAATACAAGTACGAAAGATTTAAAAAGGGCTAAAACTCTATTTTCGTTTTAAAGAAACGACTTAGGGTTCTGGTATGCTCTGGATTGTTTTGGAGAGAAACAAAAAGGTTTGGTATTCTTTCGAAGCTAGCACTTCAAATCTCGGTCGTCGTTCATGTGTGGACTGCGGATAGAGGGCGTTCGTTGTTGGCAGCGTCTTAGAGATCAATTAACCTTCAGAAAGGTACATTGCGAGTGAGGTATGATTAAGTTATCATAACAATAAACGTGTTTTAATGGAATCAAATTCGGATCATGTTGGGGTTTTTCTCAAAATAGTTTTAAAATCTCTGCTGTGCATGAACCCCAAAACCCAACAGTGGTATCAAAGCCTTCGAGTTTGATTCCATTAAACTCATTGCATGTTTTCTGATGATATATGATTGAAAGCATATTAATAGTTGATGTATATATGATATACATAAGTTTTCTGTGAGATTTATTATCATGTTTTGTGTATATGATACATATATTCGTGATTTAATTGAAATTAGTTTCGTACATGCTAGTAACCATGTTAGGTTAATTTGAATAATTTTAATGAATTGAGTTTCGCATTCTATGATCCATGACACCATTAGGTTCGATTGGGATAGTAGTTCATGATTCAATTACATGTTTGTGATTATTTGGATAAAGATCGAAATTGCAAATAATTAATTTTTGAAATTATTTATTTATCTTGTTATATCTATTTTGTTATGAAGTTTCTATTTTATAAAGATAGATAACAATTAGATTAGGAGATATATGCAAAATCGGTTTCATTATCCCTATTGGATATGAGATAAATATGGAGAAGTTTGTTATTGGTGATATGCTAGGATTCAAATATCTAAAATCCAAATTGGATTAGGATAAGATGATTAGTTAGATGTGGGCCCGAGTTAATTAAAAACGTTTTGACTTAATTTTGGATAAATTAAGGGGTAAATTTGGTATAGTAAAATCAGCGAAAAATATGATTTTCTATAGCGAATTTCAATTTTCAGAATTGAGATTTGTCTTTAAAAAAAAAGGGCCAGCGGGACCGCCGTCTAACTAATCCTAGCGCACGGAAATTCTTCTATTAGTGAATAGCATAAAAAAATTTTAAATTGTTTAGTGGTTCTACAAATCAATAAAATATATGATATTTCATTGTTTACTTAAAAATCACTAAAACTGAATAAAATCCCTCTATTAAATCTTAAGTCTTATGCCATCAAATTTTAAACACTTATCAAGGCCTCGATCGCACTAATATAGTTTCAGCCATAGTTGGGTGTATTGTGTTATCTTAATGAGATACGTTGGGTAAGAGTTACCTAAATGTTCAAATTGGTCCGACTTAATAAAGCTATCAAAATAGTTTTAGACTTTAGGCATATGATGAGATAAAAACATGCTAAGACATAAGATGTCCTATATCTCATAAAAGTATCTAAAATTACATAAGATGTAATTGGTAACTGTTACCTACCAAAATAATCTAGTTCTGTGTTTCATGCCATAGCTGTCATAGAATTAGGTGAAATATGGATTTAGTCCCCTAAATAAACAGTATGTTTTAGAAGGGTTGTTAATTTAGTGGGAGTCTATTCCTCTATACTAAAATAAACTCTGCATAATCTTTATTGTAGATTAATGGCCTCTTCAAGTAACAATAATCCCCTGTCACTGCGATCTATCCTTGAGAAGGATAAGCTATCTATGACTAACTTTCTTGATTGGTTCAGAAACTTGAGAATCGTTCTCAAGCATGAACGCAAGTTGTATGTTCTGGATGCTCTGATCCCCTAGGACCCACCAGCCAATGCTACGAAAGCTGTGAAGGATGCGCATAATAAGCATGTCAACGATTCTACTGATGTTGCATGCATTATGTTGGCAACTATGGTTCCTGAACTTCAGAAGGACATGGAACTAATGGAAGCCTACGACATGGCTGTAACGCTGAAGGAAATGTTCCAACAGCAAGCTAGGCAAGAAAGGTTCGAGACAGTCAAGAACTTGCATTCTTATAAGATAACTGAGGGTACGTCAGTTAGTCCTCATGTTCTGAAGATGAAGGGCTATGTTGACCAACTTGATAGACTTGGATTTCCCATAAGCCAAGAGTTGGCTACGGATTTGATCCTAAATTCATTACCGGAGAGTTACTCACAATTTATGATGAACTACAATATGAATAATATGAATAAATCAATTTCAGAGTTGCATTTGATGCTCAAACCTGCTGAACAAAATATCAAGAAACCCTCTAGTAATGTGTTGATGGTCCAAAAAGGAAAGGGAATGAAGAAGAAAGGCAAAGGCAAGGCTAAAGTTGACAAGGCTGTTGTTGCACCTGTCACAAAGCCTATGGAACAAGTCAAGCCCCAGCCTGTTCCTGCTTCAAAGCACCAAAAGGAAAAGGAAAGAAATTGTCATTTCTGCCATGCACTTGGACATTGGTTCAGAAATTGCAAACTTTATCTAGAAAATCTAAAGAAGAAAAAGGGTAGTGCGACTACCACCTCAGGTATTTATGTTATTGAAATTAATTTATCCACTAGTGATTCCTGGGTATTGGATACCGGATGTGGATCTCACATTTGTATAAATGTGCAGGAACTCACCAGAAGTAGGAAGCTGAAAAAAGGAGAAGTCATCCTCCGCGTAGGGAATGGAGCAAGAGTTGCTGCCCTGGCTGTTGGATCATATGACTTAGTCTTACCTAGTGGACTTATCTTAACTTTAAATAATTGTTATTTTGTGCCTGCCTTGAGCAAAAACATCATTTTTGTTTCATGCTTGGATATGGATGGTTTTGATTTTATTATTGCGAATAATAGATGTTCCATTTCTCGTAAAGGAATATTTTATGCAAATGCTGATTTATGTGATGGTCTTTATATTCTAAGCATGAAAAAGTCCACTGATACTCCAGTCTTTAACATAAATACAAAGAGATTTAAGTCAAATGATTTGAATCAAACCTATCTTTGGCATTGTTGTCTCGGGCACATAAATGAGAAACGCATAAAGAAGCTCCATAAAGATGGACTTCAAGATTCATTTGCTTTAGAAACATATGAAACGTGCGTATCTTGTTTTCGAGGCAAGATGACTAAAAGTCCCTTTACTGGACACAATGAAAGGGCAAGTGATTTATTGGGTCTAATACATACTGATGTATGCGATCTTATAAACACAATGGCAAGAGGAGGTTATCAGTACTTCATTACATTTACCGATGATTTCAGCAGATATGGTTATGTATATCTTATGAAATATAAAGCTGAATCATTTGAGATGTTTCGAACGTTTCAAAATGAAGTGCAGAATCAGCTTAGTAAAACTATCAAAACACTTCGATCAGATCGAGGTGGTGAGTATTTAAGCCAAGAATTTGATGATCATCTTAGAAATTGTGGGATTGTCTCCCAATTGACTCCACCAGCAACTCCACAATGGAATGGAATTTCTGAAATGAGAAATCGAACCTTATTAGATATGGTTCGATCTATGATGAGTCATGCGGATCTTCCATTATCCTTTTGGGATTATGTATTACAAACTGCAGCTTTCACTCTAAATCGAATTCCTTCTAAAGCGGTTGATAAAACACCATATGAGATATGATATGGGAAGAAACCTAGTTTGTCTTTCCTTAAGATTTGGGGCTGTGAGGCTTACGTAAAATGATAAGTCTCAGAAAAAACTAGCACCTAAATCTGACAAGTGTCTATTTATGAGGTATCCTAAGGAAACAAAAGGATATTACTTTTATAATCCCGCTGAGAACAAAGTGTTTGTTGCTCGGTACGGTGCCTTTATTGAAAAACAGTTTATTTCAAAAGACACTAGTGAAAGAAAAGTAAATCTTGAAGAAGTTCAAGAATCACAAATAAACACTAAACCGCTGCTGGAAGTTCAACAAAGTTCTGAACCAGTTGAACCTCCGCAAGCGACACAAGGCCCACATAAATCTAGTAGGGTAAGACATGAGCCAGAGAGATTCGAATTTCTTATTACTAATAGTCGTGATGTGTTGCTTATGGATCAAAATGAGCCAACCACTTATCAGGAGGCTATGTCTGAACCAGACTTAGATAAATGGCTAAGTGTCATGAACTCTGAGATGCAATCCATGTATGATAACTAAGTTTGGAAAGCTGCTTGAGAACGTGTATATGACACAACCTTAAGGTTTTGTACATCCTGAGAATTCTAGGAAGGTATGCAAGCTTCAAAGCTCCATTTATGGATTAAAGCAAGCTTCTCGGGGTTGGAATCTTCGTTTTGATGAAGCAATCAAGGATTTTGGTTTTATTAAGAACGAAGATGAGCCTTGTGTATACAAGAAGGTCAGTGAGAGTGTAGTTGTTTTTCCTGAATGCTTGTATGTTGATGATATATTACTCATTGGAAATGACATCCCAACATTGCAGAGTGTCAAGTCTTGGTTAGGGAAGTGTTTCTCAATGAAAGACTTAGGAGATGCAACCTATATCCTAGGGATAAGGATCAATAAGGATAGATCTAAGAGGCTAATCGATCTAAGTCAGAGTGCTTACATAGATAAGGTGTTGAATAGGTTCAGTTTGCAAGACTCTAAAAGAGGATTGTTACCAATGTCTCATAGCATAAGTCTCAGCAAGACTCAATGTCCTAAGAAAAATGATGGGCGAGACCGTATGAATAAGATTCCATATGCATCTGCTATTGGATCTATCATGTACGCCATGCTATGCACTAGGCCTGATGTATCATATGCTTTGAGCACTACAAGCAGATATCAGTCAGATCCAGGTGAGAGGCACTGGATAGCAGTAAAGAACATCCTTAAGTACGTAAGAAGGACTAAGGAAGTGTTCTTGGTCTATGGAGGTTTTGAAAATGATCTAGTTGTAAATGGTTACACAGATGCAAGTTTTCAAACAGATATAGTTGATTTTAGATCGCAGTATGGATATATGTTTACTTTGAATGGGGGTGCAGTAAGCTGGAAAAGTTCGAAGCAAGAGACTGTAGCAGATTCTACAACAGAAGCTGAGTATATTGCGGCGTACGATGCGAAGAAAGGAGGCGCTTTGGATCAAAAGTTTATTTATGAACTAGGTGTAGTTCCAAGTATTGCTAACCCTGTTTGTTTGTATTGTGACAATAACGGGGCAATAGCACAGGCTAAGGAACCTAGATCACACCACAGATCCAAACATATACTCGAGCGTTTTCATCTCATCGAGAAATTATTGAGAGAGGAGACGTAAAGATTTGCAGTACCTACTGAAGACAACGTTGCGGATCCATTGACAAAGGCTCTTCCACAAGCGAAACATGATGGTCATGTTAGATCATTAGGCATTAGATGCATGAATGATTGGCCCTAGAGCAAGTGGGAGATGTTGGGAAATGTGCCCTAGGTCAATCCATTAACAGTCTTTATGAATACATTTTAGTTAATAAAATAGAGGATTTCATTTGCCGTTTATTATAATTGATTTGCATGTTTACATTATAATAAGATCCATAGGTATTTACAGAAATATCCTAAATGTCCCTAGTCGATTATTATACTAGAAACTATAATGAATTAAAACTAGTGTGAGTCTTGATTGATGATCATATGATGATCATACGTATAGGAATACGAATCAAGATCATAAGTACTTGTTAGGGAACAAAGTACTGGACCGACCCGCTATGAGAACATCACATGGATTAAGTCATAGTTGTTTCTCATGATAGGTATATTTTTCATTCCTGTGACTTGAGATTACCAGAGACTTCAACATTAGAAATACAGTGATTTGACGCAATCAAACGTTGTCTTTATCCCGACGATTATAAAGGTTGTGATTGGTTACTGTGTGAATAATGTAGTGAAGTTGTGTAATCGAGATAGAATTTGTCCCTCTCATATAAAGAGAGATATCCAGTGGATCCCTCGATGTGTTAGACTGTTAAAAGGCCTAGTCCAAGTGAATTGATATTAATCAATGTCACTTAGATGTTTTCAATTTACCTAGAAATCGAGACTAGTACAATTGAACATGTTGGATGACAATTCCATGCCTTATGTTTGATCAAAAGGATATCGTGTGACAAAATGATGTTATATACACTATTGATTAGGTTGAATCGATTTGATATTCGTACAACTTGGGTAGTCATAATGTCTTGCTAGAGACCGCTTATGATTTGTATACCAAAATGTGTTTTGGTACACTGCCAACGTTGTATGAGCCTATTGGGTCGCACACTAAGAATGGTTTTGCAAGATTTTAAGATGGTTCAGAAAAATGAATTTTATATGATAAAATTCATGACATAAACGTCCTTGTAGTGTATTACACTTGTACTTCTTTAAGTAGGGGTATATGTGTAATTTACTTAACCGTCTATATACAAGGGTTGTATGAATAGACGCTTTGAGTTAGAATACAAGTACGAAAGATTTAAAAATGGCTAAAACTCTATTTTCGTTTTAAAGAAACGACTTAGGGTTCTGGTATGCTCTGGATTGTTTTAGAGAGAAACAAAAAGGTTTGGTATTCTCTCGAAGCTAGCACTTCAAATCTCGGCCGCCGTTCGTGTATGGACTGCAGATAGAGGGCGTTCGTTGTTGCCAGCGTCTTAGAGATCGATTAACCTTTAGAGAGGTACATTGTGAGTGAGGTATGATTAAGTTTTCATAACAATAAATGTGTTTAATGGAATCAAATTCGGATCATGTTGGGGTTTTTCTCAAAATAGTTTTAAAATCTCCGCTGTGCATGAACCCCAAAACCCAACAATTTATACCTAAATGTGAACTCTATATGTCCTAGTGCGTGATTTTGTTTTATTAATCGCCACAGTGAGTATGGGAGATTCACCTAGGAAAAACAGGAATTCTAGGGTATAATACAGGTAATTAAACACCAGAAAATGGTAATTAAGGAATTATCAGAAAATAATAAATAATTAAATAAAATGTGAGAGCGAGGTTATGTACGGGAACGCACGTGGTGTGAGTCGTGAGGTGAAACGGGTCCGAGAACGAGCGATGTGAACGAGAAATGGCTTGGTTTTGATTTTGTAGTCACCCATTGGAGTTAGAGTTGTTGGATGGAATGAGGGAGAGACACAATATGTGCCTCGAGATTCGAGCATGTATGTGATGAAATGGGAAGTATAAAAAGGCTATCACATTTTCTCTCTTCTATCTCATTTCTCTCAATCGCACCAAATGAACGAAGGTGTGTGGAGGTTTCGAACTTTTAGAGCTCATTGCGACATCGTGGATCCAACTACGCGTAAAAAGGTAGGATCCCAACTCCCCTCTTGATTTTCTACAAATTGGTGTTAATTCTATGGGTTTTCATCACGACAATTTCGGACGAAATTTTCAGGAATTGTTGGAAATGAGTTTAGGTGGTGGTTTTATGATCAAATGGATGATCAATTGGTGTTTTATAAATGAGTTTGACTATTAGAATCAAATTGGTATTTTTGATGAATTTTTGTGTGATTTGCGAATCGAGGCATTTGGCGGGGACACAAAGTGAGTTGTGTTTGTTATTGTTTTTGACGTCCCTAAGAGTTTGGGATAGGCTCGCGACGCGTCAACCTGAGTCGAGGTTTCGAAAAATCTCGAAAAATGTGTTCAGTGTGCCACGCCGCGAGGGACACCATGGAGATTTTCTCCCACGGCATCAGTTTACGACGTCTGAGGCAGTGAGCAATTCACTATTCACGCTTTAAATGGCACTGTGGGATTTTGCTTGGCGGCATCACAGCGACGTCTGGAACAATAAAAACAAATAATTTTTAAATAAATTTCTAAAATTTTTAAAAACTTTGGGGGATTATCTTGGGTCATGGAATGACTCTAGTTGAATCAAATTTGGCATAAATGATTGCCAGACTTTGAGAATTCGAGTGGGACAAGTTAAAGGATTACGCGATGATCGGAGTTTTGCAGTATTTGAGGTACGTTGTTTGTACGATTATTAGCTAGTACGAAAATACACATTAATTCATTTCCCATTATTGGCATTTCTATTTGAATTGAGCTATTTGTTGGAATTTCTTTCTATATTTCCTTGGTTGAGTGTCTTGGGGTAAGTGTGTTGTGTAGGTACTAACTGAGCAAACATGAGCACTGCCTGCAAAGGTGTTGTCCACCCCCTAATAGTGGGTTACACCCCGAGTACTGGATTGTTGTGGATGTGGATGTGAACTGTTGTGCTATGGATATGGTACTGTTGTGGATGTGGAAATTGACTACTTATGGGCCTCTTTTGACTCTTTAGACACTCAAACGTCGTTATTATACTTGTCAGTCTGTTTATCATACAATTTTTTAAATTTCATTTTTTCAACACCGCATGATATTTGGACTGTTTAATTAGTAACTCTTGAATTACTATCTAGTTTCTTCGGGTATTACTTTTATATTTTTCACGCACTCACCGTTTAGTTTATGACGACGGTACACATAGAGCAGAAATGAGCAAGGGAAATGACTTGATGCTAGGTGATATCCTTTAAGAACTCTTGGAGCGTTTCTTTCCTTTACTCATTGTAGGACTTGTTTCTTTTGTTTGTGATTATTGTACATTATGTTTTGTTTAACACTGAGACATGTATCGAAGATTGAGAGACTAGAGATATCATGTATGATTGTATTGTTTAGCTTTGATCACTAGATATGCATGTATTTATCCATTTCTCAGGGTTTTCATGTGATAGGTTATCTATTTTCCAAATTTTCCATTTACAAAGTTATAGTTGATTATAGTGATTTTCGCTGCGAATTTTCAGATAACTTTATAACCATATAACTTACACATTTAAATAACAAAATAATGATGTATATGAGGATTTGAGGCTGAATAGGATACGTAGACTTCAAGAGTAAAGACTCAGGGGGTCCACGTAGGTCTAGGCCGGGCAGGACCCAGTTTTGTGAGGAATTAGGACCGTCACAATTGGTATAAGAGCACAAGGTTTTATTACCTGACTCTTGATTAACCTTACAACCAGCATAAAATATAAACCAGCGGAAATAGAAAATAATTGGAACCTAGAGTGGAACCCTATAGTTGGGAATATGTTAAATCTATTGAAACGTATTATAGTATATCGGTAACTATTGACTAATTCAGTTATTCGCTTTCGATTTCAGATTGCGATGATGGATCACACGGAGCCCAGTGATGACAGTGGGGCTACTGGTCCTCGTGTTATTAGTGTTGAGGATTTTTAGGCCTTGAAACATAGAGTTGCCACCAAGGATTAAAGGTTAGAGGAGATCCTAACGATACTAAGGACACTAGTTGCTGCTACACCATCACCACTATCTACCGCAGGAGTTCCTACTACTCATGATATGGACACATCGATTGTTGCTACATCTACTGCTCCTATGACGATTGCAGCTATACCGGAGACTTTTGTGTTACCATCGGTACAGGCTGAGACAATGCCTGTTGTACCTCTTGCTCAAAATGCATAGTTCCTACTCCAGTAGCAGAGAGAGGCATTAGAGCTACAACAGAGACTAGAGAGTTGAGGGAGTTCAAGAGGCATAACCCGAAGGAGTTCTTTAGGGGTATAGATCTGGTGGTTGTTGAGATGTTTTTGAAGAGCCACGATAAGGTGCATAGCATTATCACGACAGAGGAGCACATGCGATAGTATCTACCCGAAGGAGTTCTTTAGGCACCTCTATTTCATCTTCTATGTTGTTTGGAAAGGCAGATGACTGGTAAACTACGATAGTTTCTACCAGAGAGGTGCCTAAGGACTGGATAGAGTTCAAGACCTAGTTCAACCTAAAGTACTTTCCTCCTACAGTTCTGGGGGCGAAGAGGAATGAGTTCTCCACCATCAGACAGCTCACAGACGAGTCTGCATGGATTATATGGGATGGTACCTACAGTTGCTACCGTATGTTGGGGCTTCAACAGAAAGAGAGACTGACATAGTTTACTACTTCACAGAGGGGCTATTACCTATGATTGGGGGTGTCGTAGTCTCCACTGAGCCAAAGACATTACAGCGAGCTTATGAGCGAAGCTTGGCTAGGGAGGGTTATCTGTGCACATATCCAGATGAGGTTAGACCTGTTAGGCAGGAGATATGTTCCGAGGGCCGACAGGATAGGAAAAGGAGGAAGAACAGGCAAGGTTTTAGGGACAGTAGAGCCTAGAGTAGTGGTTCAGTTGCTCCACCACCATGATCAGCACAAACTACAGTTGTTGCACCTGTACTAAAACAGAGTTTCACTAGTCGACCACATTAGGCTACTCGACCTTCACAACAACAGAAGCAGTATTCTGAGAGTAGGGATACTAGTATAGGAGGTAGACAGACCCAGATACAAACATAAACACAAAGATATTGACAGTCACAAACTTAGAGGTCTGGTCAAACTCAGAGACCTCCACAGGGACGTGGGTAGGGTCAGACATAGGGGCAAGTATCATCTGGATCATGGGAGACGCGTACTTGTTACAAGTGCGGTCTGATTAGTGATTTACAGCTTTAGTGTTCTTTGCTGATGAGAGCTCAGCCACAATATCACTAACAGTAATAGGAGAGAGTCCAAGTTGTTGTTAAGCCAGATCAGGGAGCGTCTCGTAACCTCATTGAAGGTATGTCTTTAATTTGCAGTACTTTGATGCATACCATATTTGATTAAGTTTCTACAGTTTCATTTATTTCTGAATGCATGGTAGATGCACTAGGGTTGAGACCAATTAGGCTTGGTAAACCCTTGATCCTTAACACAACAACTGGGGACAAGATATACCTGAACTTGTTATGTGTTGATTATTAGGTAGTTATAGAGGGTCACGACTTGCCTGCTGATTTGAGAATACTAGAGTTCCTAGAGTTTGATGTGTTGTTAGGCATGGACTGGTTAGGGAAGATTATCACGATTTCATTGGCATATGGTACAAAGATTACATTTCAGGGTACAATGGCTTTATTACCAATCACTAGGGTAGAGAGCCTACTAGTAATGAGATTGAGACATTTACGAGTGTCTTGATCACTGCTGAGAGACTGAAAGTCAGTATAGTCGATGTACCAGTAATGTGCGAGTTCACCAATGTATTTCTTGAGGATCTGCCAAGATTACCACTGTCGAGAGAGATAGATTTCATTGTAGACTTAGTACTTTTAACTAAACCCATTGTTATACCGCCATATAGGATGGAACCTCAAGAGTTATAGGAGCTCCGGATTCAGTTGGATGAGTTGCTAAAGTTGGAATTCATTAATCCTAGCATGTCACCATGAGGTGCACTGGTGTTGTTTGTGAAAAATAAAGACGACAACCTAAGGTTGTGCATTGACTACAGACAACTGAACCGGGTAACGGTGAAGAATAAGTATCCCCTTCTTTGTATAGATGATTTGTTTGATCATTTGATGGGAGCGAAGTTTTTTTTAAAGATAGATGTAAGGTCAGGTTATCACTAGCTCAGGACTTGGGCTAAAGACAGGGAGAAAACTGCATTCAGTACGAGATACGACCATTATCAGTTCACGATCATGCTATTTGGTTTAACTAAAATGCCAGCTATGTTTATGGATCTCATGCACAGAGTACTGAGGACTTATTTGGATAGATTTGTGACTAATTCATTGATGATATCCTTATCTACTCCAGGACTCATAAGGAGCATGAGGGACATCTTCGGATAGTTCTACAAACTTTGAGGGACCAACGGTTGTATGCCAAGTTCAGTACGTGTGAGTTTTAGCTTCCAGAGGTTAGATTTTTGGGTCATGTTATAGGAGTTAGCGGTGTTTCTGTGGATTCCGCAAAGATTATAGCAATAATTGAATGGTCTACTCCACTACAGTGATAGTGATCCACAATTTTTTGGGATTATCGAGGTAATATCATCATTTTGTACAGGATTTTTCCAAGATTGCTTCACCGATGACTAGACTGACTCAGAAGAATGTGAAGTTTGACTGGGATGAGAGTTGTGAGCAAGCACTCTACTCTGAAAGAGAAGCCAACGACTGTGCCAGTTCTTGCATTGCTTGAGACAGGGAAGCACTTGATGGTATATACTGATTCGTTGAAGGTTGGGCTTAGTTGTGTTTTGATACAGGAGGGCAAGGTGATTGCATATACATCTCGACATATCAAGGTTCATGAGAAGAATTATCTGACGCATTATTTAGAGTTAGCTGTTGTGGTATTTGCGTTGAAGATCTAGAGACATTACCTGTATGGTGTGAGGTTTGATCTTGTCATTGATCATAAGAACTTGAATTACTTATTATCTCAAAAGGAGTTGAATATGAGGCAGAGAAGTTAGTTAGAATTCCTGAAGGATTATGATTTTTCGCTTGATTATCATTTTAGGAAGGCCAATATAGTTGCTCATGCTTTGAGCAAGAGAGGATTTGATAGTGAGGTAGTTGTGTGCCACATGACTCACGAGTACGCGTTACTTGAAGCAGCTGAGATGATGAGTTCAATTGACGTGCCAACTACTACCAAGACACAAATTTATGGTCAGATGAAGATGCAGACTGTTCCACTTCAGGTATTTCGTGAGGGACAACAGACTGAAGAGTTATATTCGCGGTTCAGTGAGATGGCTGATAGTTCAGATTATCCAGACTGGAGTCGATCGAAAGATGCATGTCTGAGGTATCGAGGGTGACTGTGGATTCCATTAGTGGTTGATTTGCGCACTGAGATAATTCAAGAGGCTCACCTTTCGAGTTTTTTCTGTTCATCCTGGTTGGACCAAGATGTATGTTGATATGCGACGTTTCTTTTGGTGGTCGAGGATGAAAGCCAATGTTTCGAAGTTTATACAAGCATGTGAGATATGCTAGCGTGTGAAGGCTGAGCATAGGCGACCTGGAGAATTGTTGCAGCCTCTTCCCATTCCACAGTGGAAATGGGAGCACATTGTTATGGATTTTGTCATTGGTTTGCCTCGATCTCTTTGTGGATATGACAATATCTAGGTAATTGTGGACAAACTAACGAAATCTGCATATTTCATTCCGGTATCCACTACACATAGGGATGATAGATTGAGTATTCTCTACGAGTGTGAGATAGTCAGATTGCACGGAGTTCCATTATATATTGTGTTAGATAGAGGACTATAGTTCACTACATTGCTATGGCAGAGCATGCAGGCACAGTTTTGTGTTAAGCTTGATTTGTGTACAACATACAATCCACTGACAGACAGATAGTCCGAGAGATCGATTCAGGTGTTAGAGGATATGTTCAGGATGTATGTACTGGAGTACGGAGGATCATGGGGAAGAATACCTTCATTTGTGCGAGTTTGCGTACAACAGTTTCTAGGCTAGTATTGGCATGACACCGTTTGAGGCACTATATGGCAAACCTTGTAGATCATCATCGTGTTAGGTGGAGCTTGAGGATGCAGTGACTGTTGAGCTTTAGATTGTTGTTGATCATACCGAGCAGGTACAACATATTCGTCAATGACTGAAGGGGGCTCAAGAGAGACAGAAAAAGTATTATGATAAGTATCACGACGAGTTACAGTACGATGAGGGAGCCTATGTGTATTTGAAGGTTTCGCCTCAGAAGGTCACAAGAGGTTTAGAATCAAGGGAAAACTTGCGCCTAGGTTTATTGGTCCTTTCAGGATTATGAATAGAGTTGGCAAGGTTGCTTATGAGTTGGAGTTGCCGCCTCATCTCGCTAGAGTTCATCCAGTTTTCTATATTTCTATGCTTCGACTAGATAAGTCAAGTGAAGGACGGCAACTGACGGTAGATCTGAGTCAGATTGATTTGCGCGATGATATTACTTATAAGGAGCAGTCGATCTAGATTGTGGATAGAAAGGTCAAGATACTGAGGAATAAGGAGATAGCTTTAGTACTCGTTAGGTGGCGGTACTACGGAGACGAGGAGTTGACCTGAGAGTTAGAGTCCTATATGTGCGAACGTTTTCCTCATTTATTTGATTCCAGTAAGTCATTATTACGAGTAATTATTATTTTAATTTCGAGGACAAAATTCTAATAAGTTGGGAAACTGTAACGACCCTTAAATTTAATTGGTGACGCGTGTCGTGTTTATGAACCCTGATCTACCAGTCATGACTTGTTATATTACTTAAGCCTCGGTAGTTGACACTAAGGTATATTTTGATTTTCTGTGATGTTTGTATTATTATTTATACTCGAATGTGAACTCTGTATGTCTTAGTGCGTGATTTTGTTTTATTAATCGCCACGGTGAATATGGGAGATTCGCCTAGGAAAAATAGAAATTTTAGGGTATAATACAGGTAAGTAAACACCAGAAAATGGTAATTAGGAAATTATTAGAAAATAATAAATAATTAAATAAAATGTGAGAGCGAGGTTATGTTCAAGAACGCAAGCGGTGCGAGTCGTGAGGTGAAACAGGTTCGAGAACGAGCGGTGTGAGCGAGAAATGGCTTAGTTTTAAAGTTGCAGTCACTCATTGGATTTAAGTATTGGAGTTAGAGTTGTTGGATGGAATGAGGGAGAGACACAAGATGTGCATCAAGATTCGTGCGTGTATGTGATGAAATGGGAAGTATAAAAGGGCTATCACATTTTCTCTCTCCTCTATCTCATTTCTATCAATTGGTGTTTTGTAAATGAGTTTGAATATTTGAATCAAATTGGAATTTTTGATGAATTTCCGTGTGATTTACAAATCTGGCCATTTGGCTGGGTTTTGACGCAAAGTGAGTTGTGTTTGTTGTTGTTTTGACATCCCTAAGAGTTTGGGATATGCTCACAACGCTGCGACGCGAGCTGGGTTCCGGAAAACCCCAAAAAATGTGTTCAGTATGCCACGCCACGAGGGACGCTGTAGAGATTTTCTCCCACGGCATCTGAGGCAATGAGCAATTCACTATTCACGCTTTAAGTGGCACCGTGTGGTTTTCCTTAGCGGCGTTTCAGCGGTATCTGGAACAGTAAAAACAGATAATTTTTAGAATTCAAGTGGGACAAGTTAGATGATTACGCGATGATAAGAATTTTGCAGTGTTTGAGGTACATTGTTCGTACGATTGTAAGCCGGTAAGAAAATACACATTAATTCATTTTCCATTATTATCATTTCTATTTGAATTGAGCTATTTGTTGTAATTCCATTCTATATTTCCTTGGTTGAGTGTTTTGGCGTAAGTGTGTTGTGAAGGTACTCCTAGGTCCATATTAGCTGGGTAAACGTGAGCACTGTCTGTAGGAGTGTTGTCCAACCCCGAATAGTGGGTTGCACCCCGAGTACTAGATTGTTATGGATGTGGATGTGAATTGTGGTGACTATGGATGTGTTACTGTTGTGGATGTGGAAATTGACCTCTTATAGGCCTCTTTTGACTCTTTAGACACTCAAACTTCATTACTATATTTGCCAGTCTGTTTATCATGTAATTTGTTATATTTCCTATTTTTCAATATCGTATGATATTTGGACTATTTTTTTAGTAACTCTTGAATTACTTTCTAGTTTCTTCTGGCATTACTTTCATATTTTACGCACTCGCTGTCTAATTTGTGACGATGGTGTAGATAGAGCAAAGACGAGCAAGGGAAAGGAGTTGATGCTTGGTGATATCCTCTAAGGACTCTCGGAGCATTTCTTTCCTTTACTCACGGTAGGTCTTACTTCTTTTGATTGTGATTATTGTACATTATGTTTTGTATAACACCGGGACATATATCGGGGATTGAGAGACTAGGGAAATCATGTATGATCGTATGTTTATTTTTGATCACTAGACATGCATGTATTTATCCATTTCTTAGGGTTTCCACATGATAGGTTTTCTATTTTTCGAATTTTCCATTTATAAAGTTATAGTTGATTATAGTTATTTCCGTTGCGAATTTCCTAATAACTTTATAATTCTATAACTTACACATTTAATTGACAAAATAATGTTGTGTATGAGGATTTGAGGCTAACTAGGATGCGTAGACTTTGCGAGTAAGGGTTCGGGGGGTCCACGTAGGTCTAGGTCAGGCGGGACCCAGTTTTATGGGGAGCTGGGGCTGTTACAATTAAAATATAAAAATTAATATATTTAATATATATGGTAAGTTTTCATATTTATTTCAAAACTTGTTAATGAGTTTTGAGGGAAAAATTCTTATATGTGCAATCAAACATACGTAGGAAACTTTTCTTATAAATATTTATTTGGAAAAACTTTCTTAACAAAATGTTCTTTTCCTGAGGAATATTTTTTCATAAAATCAAATAGGGCCTTTTTTTAAATACAGGGCCTTAATGTTGTGTTTCCTAACATTTCGGCCCTGACTAAACACCTAAGGACTAAATAAAAATACAAAAGCAAACATATAATAGAAAAAAATATTTCAATGACTTCCCAAAATCACACTGACGTGATGTGCAGGCCCCGCATAAAAATAAGTGTCTTTGAAGTGTGTACAGCCTCAAGTCGCATTGGCTTTAGGAGTCGTCTGTGCACATTAATTTAGATACAAACCCCACATATTATACACTGAGAACGTATGTGCACACTCCAAAGCCACACTCATTTTCACATGGAGCCTGCACGCCATGTCATTCAGTTTGGTTATAAGGTGTCATGATAGCATTTTTCTATTATTTTTTTGGAGAATGCTACAATGACACTCCATAGTTACACTGGGTGACATGGCGTGTGGGCCCTGCATGAAAATGGAGAGACTTTAATGTGTGTGCACATAGTTCTCATTGCATAACACGTGTGGTATGTATCTTGAAGTATGCACGGATGACTCTCAAGGCTAAGGTGACTTTAACATCACCGAACTCACATCTCCAAGTCGTTTCAGCTTTGGGAGTCATCCTTGCTCTCCTCATAATGCATAACTCGTGCATTATGCAGTGGGAAATTATGTAAGTACGCTTCAGAGGAACGTCCATTTTCTAACATGAGTTTACGCTCGTGAGAAATCATTTCTTCAAATATGAGTTTACATCCAAAATTTTATAATTAATATCTACAACATTTGTTTATGATCTTATAAAAAAAACATTTGCTTATGATTAACTATATATATCACTCAAGATGTTGTTCTTTGATTTAAATAAATTAAAAATCTTATGTTCTATTTGAAGTAGCCTTTAGTCTTCTTCCAAAAACCCTAAAATTTTTAATTGATTCTCTTTTGCGATTTTTTATCTTGAACCACAGACGATCCTCCATTTCGATCGGCGGTGATTCAAATCAATATGTTAAGCTGCAGATCTAGTCAAATTCATGAAGATGAGTCCATCTTTGTTGTAGTACATCTTCAACGGTTGTGCGTAGTTTTTGTGCGACGACTGGGTTGGTCACTTCTTTAGTTTTTCATTTCATAGTTATATAGTTTATCTTTGCAAGTTGAAAGTTCTTGATTTGTCTTCTCCTCGTTGAGAAAGTTTAAGGATTTTTTTTCCTTGTTGAGAAGTTTTGTTATTCGTTATGTAGTTTTATGGGTGATTGTGTATTGTATTGTAATGTGTTTCAACGTTGTAGAGAACAGTCTCTAATTGTCAAACTGTTTCAATTTCACATTCACATTCAAATCCAAATTAATGGCAATTCTTTTGAACAAATAGGATTAGCGAATCAATGTACTTTTTGATTTTATGTTTGGTCTTGTATCGAGCCATTAATGATTAATGAAACTTTTATTTTCTTCAAAAAAATAACACTATATATCACTCAACTAGTTTTGTTAATATTAATAAAAATAATAATAATTAAATAAATATGCTAACATGTATGTATTAAGCATTTAAGATTTAAGAAGATTTTTGTGCATTTAAGTCGATGCTAATATGTGCAACCAGAATTGTCAGTCCTTACTTCATGAATGATCCATGGTGCATCATTAATGTAACAACATGTTACCTTAATTCTAATTAATCCAAGTTAGGCTCGTGGTTAACACAGATTCGTCTTGATTAGCGTATATGTGAATTTGCGTGTCGTTTGGTGTTTGTATAGACTGTATTATTATTTATTGAATAATTGAGAAATTATGTGACGCATAATATCATGTGTGGGTCAAATGTGACACACTTAAGTCATGGGCTAGTGTGCATGCTCGAGTGTGCTCATTGGGGCACACGACGATACTATAGGCATGCAAATATAGGCAAATTTATTTATATCTATATATATTGTATATATAAATATATTATATTGAAAATAAATAAATAATTGATGGATGCCTAGTGACAAGCAGGGTCGTGAGTGACAAGCATGGGTTGTACAATAATGTGCACGTCCGAGTGTGCACGTCGGCTCGCACTGCGAATTTATAGGCGCGACAATACAAAGGTATATATATAATAGTTAATATATATATATATATATATATTGGTTTAGCCTTGAGATTTTTACGATGCGAATCTCGAGGAAATCACATATTTATCTAAAAACCAACATCATCGCCTCACTGTATTCGATATAAAGATCCAAATCGAGTGAGAGAGATTGTCATTGCCTAATTTACTAATCTTGATTTACTTGCTTAATCAGGATCACCGACCCGTGACGTGAGGTCCGCATGAGATGCGTACACTGACCGAGGCATGTGGCCGAGGTAAATGTTATATTTGTACTGGTGTATGCCTAGTGTTGTGTATGTGTGTAGACTAGTTCAGTCAATTTGTTTGCAAAACATAGACGCCGAGTTGACGCGAGCGGGGACATGCCTTGGAGTGCGTGCAAGTACGGGTACCTAGTGGAATTACCCGGGGTAGCGAGACTAGGCTAGGAAATAGTAATTGATTTCAAATGTACCTTAACATGAATTAAATTATATCATTAAGTTGAAAAATACAACGTTCGACGCACGGGGAAAATGCTTCGAGTTGCGTATGAGTCGAGACACCAAATGTTGGGTAGTTGAGAGTCGGTGAAACGACTTAGATAAATTTTATAAATTTGTGTGACCAATTAATTATGGTTCATATGGGATTAATGTGCATTAATTGAGTTGACCTATAGTTTATTTATTTAAGAAATCACATTTTAATATCCTATAGTTTGTTGTGAATTAAACTAACCTTAGGACAGACATCGAGATCCGTGCTGCCATACACTCCCATGATGAGAGTCACAAATTTGGTGTCATCAAGAGAGCTGGACTACCTAGTTAGGGACCCTCGGATTTGTCTCGAGATTCGTGACGCACACTTGATTACACAAACACATATAAATACCACAAGATGAATGGGTTTCTCATTGTTTTCACCAACCAAAACACATGCAAATCACAAAGAACGGAAGAGAGGGAGATTTTGGGGAAGCTTAGAGAGAAATTTGAGCTAGGAGTGGAGAGAAATCAGAGATCCAAACTAAGATAATCTCACCCACCATTTCTTTTACCCAATTTCTTATGGATTTTTTTTTATTTTTGGGTTTCAAAAACAAATTTCGGATTTATGGTCATACACTATGGATTTGGTTGATTTGGAGTCTAAATGGTATGAATTACTCAAACAAACTAGTTTTAGTCAGATTTATTGGAAATTGTTGGTGAGAAGTTGGTATTTTTGGATTTTTGGATATTATTTGTGATTTTTGAATTTTCAATTAAATTGGTATTTTAGAGTTGGTTTTAGTTGTTCTTGAGGATGAAGAGGAGTTGAGAGAGGAGAAGGAGAAAAGGAAGCAAGAAAAGAATAAAAATAAAATAAAAATAAAAAATTTTCTTCCTGCACGAACCTGATACGTTGTCTCTGGTTCGTTTGGGAAGATGATGCACACGGGGCATCTCTTCCCTGGGCCAGGCTAGAGCCGGATCAGGCTCGACCGACGAGGCAAGCCGACCCGGTACCCTGGCCAGGGTCGGGTCAGACCCAACCTGACCCAATAAAATATATATATATATATATATATATAATATAAGAAAAGAAAAAGAAGAGGGAATAGTAACAGAATTAAAATAATATATATATATATATATATGCATGTATACATATAAATAGGAATATACATACATGTATATATGTATATGTATACATAATATATATACATACACATATATGTATATATACAAAAATGATAATAATAATAATAATAATATAAAATATATCTATGTAATAAAAATATTAATAAATAAATGATATGAAATGACCTTTCAGGGACCTAGGGGTGTTACGGGAGTTCGGGAGCACTAGTCAAAGTGTTGCGAAGCCGGATAGCCATAGCTATCCTGTAATTTGTAATTGAAACTGTGGGAACTCATTACTTTATTTCATTCCAGTCATTTATAATTTTTCAATCTAGTTGTAGGCTAATTGATTTATTTCCCACATCATGCTTTCCTTGTTTCTATTCATTATGAATATTAATATAGCATGATGCCTTGTTTGATATATCATTGACTTCATGCTTCCTTATATGCTCAATGTTTGTCTTGAAATATAGCTAATGGATATTTAGAAGATGCATGCTATAGGGTTATTTGTTATGTTGGACTTGTGTTCTATTTCTTTGGGGTTTTGTAGCCTAACTTATTGTTGATATCATAGAACTTAGAAATGAAAAATCCTTGAAATCTAAAGTAGGGATTATCTAGTGTCCATTGCAAACGAGATGCGCGGATTCACGGGGATTTCAATCTTTCGGGGTCTCCGGCACTCGCCACTACACTTGGGCGGCACACGTGGCATGGGCCACGAGGTTGTTAGCAAGTATGAATGATTTATATGCTCAGAGCACAGCTCCGCCACTTGAGGTTAAAAAAATTATTATTATATGTTCAGCATAGCTCCATACAGTAGTGGAGTAGGGGAGGTGATAGTTCTCACCACCAACCGAACGTAGATCACCTCGACTTAGCCTGCGTCAGTCTGTCTAATTTTGTTAATTGTGGTATTTACATGCATTACTTTCTCAGCACCTTTTTCTGCTATATTATGCATTTAAATATCTATCTTTAAATTGGAAATGTAGTATTAGATTTCTCCAGTTATCACTTAAATATCACTATACTCACCGTCTAGTTTGTGATGGTAGGTGTAGGTCCGTCGAGCAGCACCAGGACGGGAAAGGTGAAGATCGACGACTACCTCTGAGCTTCGGGCGCGTAACTGCCCCGTACATCTAGGGTACTTTTTGTATTATATTTACTTACGTCTTTATTTTTTCGGGATGTTATTGGGATAAGTGTTAGATTACCCGACTTTTGGCTTTCACTTTGTTTATAAGTGTTCGTCGTTTACTTGCATAGATATGGTGATCGTTATTTCTAGGATTCCACACTTAGGTTTAAAAAAAAAATTGCTAAAATATTTAATTCTTTCGCTATAAATTGTAAAGACTTCAGCTAACTAAATCAATTGTTTAACACAGAGAACATAGATAGTAAAGGCTGACTAATACGTAATTAGGTCCTACGTATCGTGATTAGGGCTTAATTACGGAATTAGGCCGGGCAGTGCCCTATATTAGGAGCGGAGTCATCACAATTGGTATCAGAGCATAGGCTTTATAACCTTAGGGACAAAGTATAGTGTTGACTAAGAATTTTGATACCAATTTCCCGATTGGTATCAAAGATCATGTTATCAAGGAGTAAAGCATAAATTTGAATAAAATACAAACCCTAGAAGTGGAAACCAGATGAACCTTGCCTAGGAATTATTTTGTTGGGAATTGAGTGAAAGTGAGTTGGGGATTAGTATATATATGCAATCCTTTTATGTATAAGTATATATGTGGTAGACTTCGTAGTAACTGATAGGAAATCATTATCCACATGCAGAGGACGATGACGAACGCACGCGAGATAGGCGATGTGGGTGCTATCAGTAGTCAGCCTCCTACTACATCAAACGACGGCTATTAGAGGTTGGCAGATCGAGTAGCGGCACAGGGACAGCAGATGGCTGATTTCATGACATTCATGACAGCACAGATCACTACACTTACTCATGTTGTCGCCATTACTCCTGGGACTACTACACTTCCGACGACCGGACCTACTATTGTACCATCCACCATTCCAGCGACTGTGCCTGTACCAGATGTTCCTATTATTCAGGGCACGGTAGCGACGCTGACTCTTCCGGTAGTGATCGTTTCGATGGCAGAGGTAGCACGGATGACTCCGACTCCCATGCCCATACCTTCAGGTTCATCAGTAGGGATTCAACTGGTGAAGCATTTTCTCTGCCTTCAGCCAGTGTACTTCGACGGGGAAAAAAACTTTGAGAAGATTAAGGGATGGATACTATCACAAGAGAAACTACATTAAATTATGGGGATCGAGGATGGATTACACCCAAATTTGTCTTCTCATACACTACAGAGAGACACCGACGTCTAGTAGCATACCACCATAGCTATCGATGGAGATTTTGAGTCATGGACAGCCTTTAAGGCCAAGTTCTATCTACATTACTTCTCGCCAGCAGTCATGATAAGGCTGAGGAGAGAGTTTATGAGTTTGAGGCAGAGAGTAGATAAGTCAGTTATGGAGTACCGGGATAGATATGGGTATCTGAGGCAGTTTACGGGGGATTTGGTCTGAGATGAGTTGGGAGATGTGTATCACTTTGGGCAGGTCTGAGAGCAGACATTGGCTACCACGTAATCAACACGAGCGCTAAGACACTTACCGAGATATACAAGCGTGCACTTTCCCACGAGACCTACTACCTTGGTGTAATAGCTGACAGGGCAGCCTTAGGGCAGATATTGACATTAGAGCAGGCCATAGATTTCGAGAGGAGGCGGCGAAGTGGCAAGCCACCCAAGACATGGGATAGAGACTCCCAGAGATCGGGGGTGACTTCACGTTTCATATCGGTGGTACCTCAAGTGTCTTATATCGCGTCAGCACATAGCTCAAGGAGAGGATGTTCATTACCACCACCGTTGATTAGGCCAGCATTACCAACGCCAAAGAGACTTGCTCTTCGGGCACCATCAGCATCACGACAACATTAGCAGTAGGGTGGTAGAGGCCGAGGCAGGGGTAGAGGCCGAGAGGGTCAGGGATAGAGCGGAGACTCCGGGGCCGGGGACAACACGGTCCGTCGGTCAGCGAACAGCTTTCATGTTACAGGTGCGGATAAGTGGGGCATTTGGTGAGGGAGTGTCCACAACCAGCAGCAATGTATCCACCATAGAGTCAAAAGGCAACTTACATGGTAGAACAGTCAGATACTAACGCCACATGGAGTCTCATCGAGGGTACGATTTCTATCGCTGGTAGAGAGTCTTATGTTTTATTTTATTCGGGTTCCACTATTTCTTTCATTTCTGGATTCATGATAGGCATACTAGGACTGACACCGATTAGGCTTGGAGACATTTGATGTTGAGTACCGCCTCCGGAGATAGGGTTTACCTTAATAGTCTAGTTGAGAGAGTTCCAGTAGAGATTAGTGGGATAGAGATACCCACCGACTTTAGAGTCCTTGATACGTTTTAGTTCGACGCTCTTTTTGGGATGGACTGGTTATCAGCATATCACGCTCATATAGATTATTTCAGTAAGTTTGTCGTATTTGAGATTCCAGGATGTCCAATGTTCATACACCGAGAGTTGTTACCACGAGAGGTCGATTGGCTACTAGTGAGGAGATGGAGACTCTAGTAGCCTTATATACTATAACAGAGAGTCAGGGACCCCTACTTGAGGATATACTGGTAGTCAGAGACTTTCCAGACGTTTTTCCTGAGGAGTTATTGGGACCACCACCACCTCAAGAGATAGACTTTGTCATTGATCTGGTACCAGGCACCAGATCGATCTCGATACCACCCTACTGCATGGCACCGAGAGAGTTGGAGGAATTGAGGGATCAACTTCAAGATTTGGGAAATAAAGGATTCATTACACCATCCATGTTGTAATGAGGAGCGCCAGTACATTTTGTGAAGAAGAAGGATGGTAGTCTACGATTGTGCATCAACTACAGGCAACTGAATAAGGTCACTGTCAGGATACAGTACCCGCTACCGAGGAGCGACGATTTATTTGAGCAGTTGAGGGGAGCACAATTTTTTTCCAAGATAGACCCGAGATTAGGGTATCATCAGCTTATGATCAGGGACGAGGATAGGTCTAAGACAACGTTTCGCACCAGATATGGACACTATCAGTTCACGGTCATGCCTTTTGGGCTAACCAATGCCCCGCCGTGTTTATGGATCTTATGCATCGAGTTTTGAGACCTTCATCGCTTCGTGATAGTCTTTATCGATGACATTCTCATTTACTCGAGGACACGGGAGGATCATGAACAATACCTTAGGGAGACGCTGCAGACTTTGAGGAAGCACAGGCTATTCGCCAAATTCAGTAAGTGTGAGTTTTGGCTTGTAGAGGTTAAGTTCTTAGGTCATGTGGTTGGGGTAGCAGGGATTGCAGTAGATTCAGCCAAGATTCAGGCAGTTATGGATTGGTCGGCACCGAAGTTCGTGACAGAGATCAGGAGTTTTCTGGGGTTAGCAGGCTATTATCGAAGATTTGTGAAGGATTTTTCTAAAATTGCTTCACCAATGATCAGGCTGACACAGAAGGACATCATATTTAACTGGACTGAGGAGTGTGAAAGCGTATTTGCTTAGTTGAAGAGATTATTGACTACTGCCCCAGTGTTGGTATTACTAGAGGCTGAACAAGGATTCTTAGTGTACACTGATGCTTCACACACAGGACTTGGATGTGTGTTGATGCAAGGTAGTGGAGTTGTGGCATATGTTTCGAGACAGCTAAAGATACACGAGAAGAACTATCCTACACATGATTTAGAGTTAGCAGCGGTAGTTTTTTCTCTAAAGATTTGGATACATCATCTATATGGAGAGAGATTCACACTCTATAAAGATCACAAAAGTTTAAAATATCTCTTCACACAGAAAGAGCTGAACATGAGACAACACAGATGGTTAGAGTTTTTTAAGGACTATGACTTTTATCTGGAGTATCACCCAAAAAAAGCCAATGTAGTTGCAGACGAGCTGAGTAGGAGACCGACCAGAGATGCCAAGGTTGTCAGATGTCACATGACGCACGAGTGCAGGTTACTTGAGGCAGCTGCGACAGCAGGTCAGACAGACGCTTCTATCGATACGCAGATTAAGATCTGCGCACAAACGAGAGTACATACCGTGTCTACACAGAGTGTGTCAGAGGGTCAAAGGACTGACAGGTTGTACCAGCGATTCAGCGAGTTAACGCGGAGTTCAGATTGTGTTGATTAGACAGAGACATCTGATTAGTGTCTGAGATTCAGGGGCAAATTGTGGATACTCGAGATGTCGGAGCTTAGAGAGGAAATTCTTCGGGATTCACACTATTCCCAATTTACAGTTCATCTAGGCAGGACTAAGATGTATCACGACATGAAAAGACATTTCAGGTGGCTTGGGATGAAAACGGATGTGTTAGAGTTTATCAGGAATTGTGGGATTTATCAGCAGTTGAAGGCAAAGCATCGTATACCTGGAGGACTGTTACAGCCACTACCCATTCCGAGATGGAAATGGGAAGACTTCGCCATGGACTTCGTCAAAGGGTTGCCGAGGACAGCCAAGAAACATGATTCCATTTGGATGATAATTGACAGACTTATTAAGTCTGCTCATTTTCTGCCAGTTGCAATGCACTACACCTTTGACCAGCTGAGTATACTTCCAGGATGTGGCAGAGTATGCAAAGCAGTACGGTACGCGCCTACAGTTCAGCACAGCTTTCCATCCTCAGACTGACGAATAGAGAGAGACTAAATCAAGTTCTAGAGGACATGTTGCGGACCTGTATGTTAAAGTTCAACGGATCTTGGGAAGAGTACCTACCATTGTGTGAGTTTGTGTACAATAACAGTTATCAGGCTAGCATTGAGATGGCGCCATTTGAGGCTTTATATGGCAGACCGTGTCGCTCACCATCGTGTTTGGCTGAGCTAGAGGACAGAGTGTCAATAGGGCCTGAGATTGTTGTTGATCACACCGAAAAGGTACGACAGATTCGACAGAAACTCAAGGAAGCCCAAGAGAAACAAAAGAAGTATGTAGACAAGTACCACAATGATATCACTTATTCCGATGGAGCCCATATCTATCTTAAGGTTTCCCCTCGGAAGGGTCTGTAGAGATTTGGTGTGAAGGGCAAGCTTGCACCGCGTTTCATCGAGCCATTCAGAGTTAGGAAAAGGGTTGGAAAGGTTGCATACGAGTTAGAGCTTCCTCTGCAGATGTAAGGTGTTCATCCGGTCTTTCATATTTTGATGCTTCGACTGGCTGAGTCGAAGGCAGGTGCACGACCGACAGTTAACTTGAGTTAGATCGACCTGAGCGAGGGTTTCTCATATGAGGAGCAGCCTATCCAGATCCTAAACCAAAAGGTACAACAGTTAAGGAACAATTCTATCCTGAAGGTGTTCATCAAGTGGCAGTTCCACAGTGACTCGGAACTCACTTGGGAACGGGAGGACTATATGCGAGATCATTTCCCGTACCTTTTTGAGTCAGATATAATCCTAACCTGAATTTAATTTCGAGGACGAGATTTCCATTTTGTTAAGAATATTTGTCACGGCCTAATTTCCGAATCTTTATTTACTTGCTTAATCAGGATCACCGACCCGTGACGTGGGGCCGCATGAGATGCGCACACTGACCGAGGCACGTGGTCGAGGTAAATGTTATATTTTTTCTGGTGCATGCCTAGTGTTGTTTATGTGTGTAGACTAATTAAGTCAATTTATTTGCAAACTATAGACGCCGAGTTGACGCGAGCAGGGACATGCCTTGGAGTGCTGCAAGTATGGGTAACTAGTGGAATTACCCAGGGTAGCGAGACTAGGCTAGAAAATAGTAATTAATTTCAAATGTACCATAGCATGAATTAAATTATATCATTAAGTTGGAAAATACAATGTTCGACGCACGGAGAAAGTGCCTAGAGTTGCGTGCGAGTCGAGACACTGAGTACCAGGTAGTTGAGAGTCGGTGATACCACTTAGATAAATTTTATAAATTTGTATGACCAATTAATTATGGTTCATATGAGATTAATGTAAATTAATTGAGTTGGCCTATAGTTTATTTATTTAAGAAATCACATTTTAATATCCTATAGTTTGTTGTGAATTAAACTAACCTTAGGACAGACCTCGAGATCTGTGTTGCCACACACTCCATGATGAGAGTCACAAATTTGGTGTCACCAAGAGAGCTGGATTACCTAGTTAGGAACTCTCGGATTTGCCTCGAGATTCGTGACGCGCACTTGATTACACAAACACATATAAATACCACAAGATGAGTGGGTTTCTCATTGTTTTCTCCAACCAAAACACATGCAAATCACATAAAATGGAAAAAGGGAGATTTTGGGGAAGTTTGGAGAGAAATTTGAGCTAGTAGTGGAGAGAAATCAGATATCCAAACTAAGGTAATCTCACCCACCATTTCTTTTATCCAATTTCTTATGAATTTTTTTTATTATTAGGTTTCAAACACAAATTTCGGATTTATGGACATGCACTATGGATTTGGTTGATTTGGAGTCTAAATGGTATGAATTACTGAAACAAACTAGTTTTAGTCGGATTTGTTAGGAATTGTTGGTGAGAAGTTGGTATTTTAGGATTTTTGGATATTATTTGTTATTTTTGAATTTTCGATTAAATTGGAATTTAAGAGGTGATTTTAGTTGTTCTTAAGGTTGAAGAGGAGTTGAGAGAGGAAAAGGAGAAAAGGAAGCAAGAAAAGAATTAAAAAAAAATCTTCTTCCTGCACGTTTTAGTTTGGGAAGTCTCTTCCCTGGGCTGGGCCAGGGCCGAGTCAGGCTCGGCCCATGGGGCGAGCCAACCCGGTACCTTGGCCAGGTCAGACCCGACCCAACCCAATAATATCAATATATATAATATAAAAAAAGATGGAATAGTAACAGAATAAATATATATATATATATAAATAATAAATATATATATATGCATGAATACATATATATATAGGAATATACATACATGTATATATGTATATGTATATGTATACATAATATATACATGTATGTATATATATATACACATACACATATATGTATATATAAAATAATAATAATAATATAAAAATATATTTATGTAATAAATATATTAATAAATAAATAAATGATATGAAATGACCTTTCAGGGACCTAGGGGTATTATGGGAGTTCGGGAGCACTAGTTAGAGTGTCGCGAGGCCGGATAGCCATAGTTATCCTGTTACTTGTAAGTGAAACTGTGGGAACTCATTACTTTATTTCATTCCAGTCATTTATCATTTATCAATATATTTGTAGACTAGCTGATTTATTTCCCACATCATGCTTTCCTTGTTTCTATTCATTATGAATATTGATATAGCATGATACCTTGTTTGATATATCATTTACTCCATGCTTCGTTATATGCTCAATGTTTATCTTGAAATATGGCTAATGGATATTTAGAAGATGCATGCTATAGGGCTATTTGTTATGTTGGACTTGTGTTCTATTCCCTTGGGCTTTGTTGCCTAACTTATTGTTGATATCGTAGAACTTAGAAATAAAAAATCCTTGAAATCTAAAGTAGGGATTATCTAGTGTCCATTGCACACGAGATGCACGGATTCACTGGGATTTCGGTATTTCGGGGTCTTCGGCACTCGCCACTACATTTGGGCGGCACACGTGGTATGGGTCACGAGGTTATCGGCAAGTATGAAAGATTTAAATGCGCAGAGCACAACTCCGCCACTTAAGGTTTAAAAAAAGATTATTATTATATGTTGAGCATAGCTCCATACAGTAGTGGAGTAGGCTAGGTGATAGTTCTCACCTCCGACCAGACGTAGATCACCTCGGCTTAGACTGTGTCAGTCTGTCTAATTTTGTTAACTGTGGTATTTACATGCATTACTTTCTCAGCACTTTTTTCTGCTATATTATGCATGTAAATATCTGTCTTTAAATTAGAAATGTATTATTAGATTTCCCCAGTTATCACTTAAATATCACTATACTCATCATCTAGTTTGTGACGGTGGGTGTAGGTCCGTCGAGCAGCACCAGGTCGAGCAAGGAGAAGATCGACGACTACCTCTGAGCTCCGAGCACGTAGCTGCGTGCAGGGTACTTTTTGTATTATATTTACTTACGTCTTTATCTTTTTGGGATGTTATTGGGATGAGTGTTAGATTACCCGACTTTTGGCTGTCACTTTATTTATATATGTTCGCCGTTTACTTGTATAAATATGGTGATCGTTATTTCCTGGATTCCACACTTAGGATTAAAAAAAATTTTGCTAACATATTTAAGACTTCCGCTATAAATTTTAAAGACTTTCGCTAACTAAATCAATTGTTTAACACGGGGAACATAGGTAGTAAAGGCTGACTAATATACGTAATTGGGTTCTACGTGTCGTGATTAGGGCTTAATTACGGGATTAGGCCGAGCGGTGCCCTAGATTAGGAACGGGGTCGTCACAGAGATTGATCTGGAGAGTGAGATCGAGGGGTCGAGCTATGGAAAAGCGAAGGTAAGTGGTTGTGGTTAGTGTTGATGTTATCGTTGTTATGGTTGCTCGGCCAATTAGACAGAATTTGTAATGCTAAGTTTATTGTAAGCTTGTTGCAGTGGCGCGTCACTCTATCTGAACCACTTGTTTGTAATGCCTCAAATATTTAGTTCAGTCAGACATAGTAGGGACACCATATTTTCTTCCTGTCCTATTTGGCCGAACCAATTAATTATTTTTGGTGTCCTAAATATTTCGTTCAGTTAGACCTAGTGGAGACAACACATTGCTTGCTCGTTTTGTCTAGCCGAACCAATGTTGTTGGTCCCCACCATGTAGCATCCCCTAACCTAGGTAATACCTGGCCTGAAACCTTAATTAAGTCTCGGTACACTTGCCAGACTTAACTAAGGCCAGAAGCCTCTCACCAATACCTAATAAACACAATATGTATAACTTGAAAATCGAATAATAATTAAAACAAAACACTGCAGAAATTAAAAAAAAAATTCGATAATTACAAGATATACAAAATCGGCATAAACCTCGGTATTAAAACCCAACCCCAACCTTGTTTATTACAAAACAGTAATTCAGTACAATATAAATACAACAGGGAATATCAATACATCGTAGAGAAGACTATAAATTCCAACTCTTCTCCATTCTTGAGTCGAAGCGCATATCGATAACATGAAATGTTAATTGGGCATGAGCGCTCCAACTTACTCAGCAAGTGATGCTGGTAAACCTATCAATCATCAACTAATATCAATAAATCAATGAATAGCAATATGAATCCAAATCATATCAATCTAGGCATAATGAATGATATAAACAATACATAACATAATGCAGTTCAAGGTAAATTACAACAATACTTGTGACTTGTAATTTTGTAGTTTCAAAACAGAGTCGTATTTTCATATCTCTAAAAAATGTAACCATATAACCCACACATCGCATTACGTGTTGTTCTACTGGTTGATTCAAGATTGATTGTGTTACCAACTTTAACTAGAGAATGCCTACTCAAGTAAACTGTAGCTACTAAGGATGAGAGGGCGGTGTATATATCACCTAGGCGTACCTTTACATACCTTATTCCCGATCCACCTTGTCTCACATTTTCGAGCATTTTCATAATTAAAAATAGTCAAGTCACAATACATTATCTCATTATTAGTCCATAACACTATATGAACAAAATATACTAATTTACATTGCATAATTGATAATAGTGTTAGTCTCACTTACCAGTACGGAGCTTTCCTAACTTTTTACCAATTTACATAACTCCCGGAGTCCTCAAATCTTTTTCTGTCAGTCAAGAACCTAAAATGAACCATTTGTCATCAATTCAAGTCCAATTCTCTAGGTTTAGAACCCCCAAACTGATCTCTAAACCCTCATGAAATCCTAAGTTCCAAACATCCAAAACGTTGTTTTCAGTATGAGTAACGCGTTACGTAGTCTAGGTAGTACGCTACCTACAATTCAGTTCGTGTTCTTTGTTTGTAGATTAGGTAGCACGCTACATAGCTTAAGTAGCGCGATACCTATGTCTGTTATGATATTCTAGACGCACTTGTAACGGTCCTTATTTTCATCTAGGGCACCACCCCGGCCTAATCCCATAATTAAGCTCTAATTACAACATGTAGGACCTAATTACGTATTAGTCAGCCTGTACTACCTATTATCTCGTGAATTGGGTTCAGGGATAAGAAAATCCCCTATCATTTTATAAGAATTATCAAATTAGAAGAAGTCTTTAACGTATTAGCGAAAGTATTTTATAAAAATCCTAAATGTGGAAACCAGGAAATAACAATCACAATATCAATATGCAATAAACGGCGATCATATAGACAAAGTGAAAGTCAAAAGTCGGGTGAACTAACTCTCGTCCCAACAAAACAACCCAAGCAAAAGACGTATATAAACATAATACAAAAATATGACCTACGTGTACGGCAGCTACGCACTACGAGCTCAGACGTAGTCGCCGATCTTCTCCTTGCCCAGTCTGGTACTGCTCGACGGACCTACACCCGCCGTCACAAACTAGACGGTGAGTATAATGATATTTAAGTGATAACCGGGGAATTCTATACTACATTTCCAAAGTAAAGACAGATATTTAAATGCATAATATAGCAGAAAAAGGTGTTGAGAAAGTAATGCATATAAATATCACAGTTAACCGAATTAGATAAACTGACACAGGCTAAGTCGAAATGATATACGTCCGATCGGCGGTGAGAAATATTAACCAGCCTTTTCCACTATCGCATGGAGATACTCTCAACATACATTGTAAATTTTGAATATATATATATATATATATATATAAAACTTGCCGACAACCCCGTAGTTCACCTAAGTAATAGTGGTGAGTGCCGGAAACCCTAAGGTCCAGTGACCCCGTGAATCCACCCATCTCTCGTGCAATGGACACTAGATAATCTCCAACTTTTGTTTCAATCATTTCTAAGGTTTTACGATATCAACGATAAGTTAGGCTGCAAAGCCCCAAAGAAAATGGAATACAAACCAATTACCACAATAACCCTAGTGCATGCATCTCTAACATCAATTATAACATAATTTACAACAAAATATGGCATATCAGGAAAGGAGTCAATGAACCATCACAAGGCATCATGCTATTACAACATTCAACTTGAATAGAGCAAGGAAAGCATGATGGTAGAATACTAACAGTAAGTCATCAAATGGACTAAAAAGAGAATTAATATGAATGAAATAAAGTAGAGGGTTCCTACAGTTTCACTTACAAGTCACAGGATAGCTATGGCTATCCGGCTTCGCGACACTTCGACTAGCGCTCCCAAACTCCCGTAACACCCCTAGGTCCCTGAAAGAATATTTCATATCATTTATTTATTTATTTATTAATACTTTATTTCATAGATATATCTTATGTATATATACATATATGTGTATGTGTATATGTATATATATACATACATGTATATTTGTATATATATATATGTATACATATATATAAATATATATTATTTATTTATTTTATTATTTATTTTATTATTATTATATATTTATTTATTTATTTATATTTTTGGGCTGGACCGGGTCTGACCCAGTCCAACCGGATCTCCCTCCTTCTTCTTCTTCAGATTTTTTTTTCTTCTTGATTTCTTTCTTTCACTCCTTCAATCCGTCAACATAACAACAACACCACCAACAATCCATCAACATAACAACAACACCACCAACAATCCAAATCACCATTGAAACAACAATTTTTCAAGCTTCAACAACACAACACTACAACGCCAATAACAACAATAACGACGAGAACAACTTACCTCCGCCTTGACGTCGCTGTCATGCCTCAAACTTTCGATCTCCCCTTCTCCCTCTTTCGGACTCTCTCTCTCTCTCGGTTCTTTTTTTCTTCAATTTGTGGTGTGGTGGTGGTGGTGGTGGTTTTGGGTAAATAAGAAAAATTAACCAAATTACCAAAATGCCCCTCAATCTTATCCTCTTTCTTAATAAGCCAAAGCCCTTTTTTGTCATTTCACAAGTCTTTTCTGATTTTTTTAAATATATATACAGAATATAAATATATATATAATTACATGTGTCCAATTCAATTTAATTAATTTGTGACCATAGGCTATGGTTTAATGTACATTAATTTAATTACATTGCATTTAACTAAGTTTAGACTTACCACAAGTCTATCTCTACCCGGAACCTCGACTCGCACACAACTCGAGGAGTGTCCTCGACTATGTCTCGACGTCGATAGCTACAAGTACTGACTTAGTCAGCCTACACACATACACAGCACTAGGAATACATCAATACAAACATAAAATTTACCTCGGCCACATGCCTCGGTCTGTGTACGCATCTCATACGGGCCCTACGACACGGGTTGGTAATCTTGATTAAGAAATTAATCAAGATTATCAAAATTTGGGTCGTGACAAATATTCCCAACAAAATGAAAATTTCGTCCTCGAAATTAATTCAGGTTTGGGTATACATGACTCAAAAAGGTACGAAAAATGGTCTCGCATAAAATCTTCCCGTTCCCAAGTGAGTTATGAGTCGTTGTGGAACTGCCACTTGACGAATACTTTCAGGATAGACTTGTTCCTCAGCTGTTGTACCTTTCGGTCTAGGATCTGGATAGGTTGCTCCTCATACGAACAATCCTCGCTCAGATCGATCAGACTCAAGTCAACCGTTAGGCGCGCCTGCCTTCGACTTAGCCAGTCGAAACATCGATATATGGAAGACCAGATGAACACCTGACATTTGCGGAGGAAGTTCTAACTCGTATGCAACCTTTCCAACTCGTTTCCTAACTTTGAATGGCCAGATGAAACACAGTGCAAGCTTGCCTTTTACACCAAATCTCTGCAGACCTCTCCGAGGAGAAACCTTAAGGTAGACATTGGCTTCCTCAGGATAAGTGAGATCATTGTGATACTTGTCTGCATACTTTTTTTGTCTTTCTTGGGCTCCCTTAAGCTTCAGTTGAATCTGTCATACCTTCTCTGTATGATCAACAACAATCTCAGGTCCTACTGACAATCTGTCCTCTTGCTCAGCCCAACACGATGGCGAACGACAAGGTCTGCCATATAAAGCCTCAAATGGTGCCATCTTAATGCTAGCCTAATAACTGTTGTTGTATGCAAACTCACACAACGGTAGTTATTCCTCCCATGATCCGCCAAACTCTAGCACACAAGCTCGTAACATGTCCTCTAGGACCTGATTGAGTCTTTCAGTCTGTTCGTCAGTCTGAGGGTGAAAGGCCGGGCTGAAATGTAGGCGTGTACCGTACCACTCCTGCATACTCTGCCACATCCTGGATGTAAAGTTAGCATCTCTATTTAATACAATAGTCAACGGTACCCCATGCAGCCTGATAATCTCTCTCTCAAACAACACGCATAACTGATGAAAGGTGTAATGTGATGCCACTGGTAGGAAATGAGATGACTTAGTCTATCGACCCATATCGAGTCGTGTCTCCTGGCAGTCCTCGGTAAACCTCTGATAAAGTCCATAGCTATGTCTTCCCATTTCCATTTCGAAATGGGAAGTGGTTGTAAGAGTCCCTGGGCCTACGATGCTCAGCTTTCACTTGCTGGCATATCCCACAGTTCCTAATAAACTCTGACATGTCCGCCTTCATCCTAGGCCACCAGAAATGTCTCTTCATATCATGGTACATCTTAGTCCTGCCTGGATGAATGGTAAATCGGGAACGATATGACTCTTGAAGGATCTCGTCTCTCAACTCTGGCACTTCAGGTATCCACAGTCTACCCTTAAACCTCAGACACTAATCTGATGTCTCTGCCCAGTCAACACAATTTGAACTTTGTGCTAACTCTCTGAATCTCGTATACGACCTGTCGGTCCTCTGACCCTCTGCCACTCTATGTGTAGACACGGTCTGTACTCTCAACTGCGCGCAAATCCCAACTCTAGTATCTGTAGGAATACCTATCTGACTTGATGTCGTCGCTGCCTCGAACAACTCATTTTCACGTGTTATATGACAATTGGCCATCTCAGCATCTCCAGTCAGTCGTCTACTCAGTGCGTCTGCAACTACATTAGCTTTTCCTGGGTGAGATATTCTAGAGAAAAGTCATAGTCCTTCAAAAACTCTAACCATCTACGCTGCCTCATGTTCATCTTTTTCTGTGTGAAGAGATATTTCAGACTCTTGTGATCAGTATAACGTGTGAATCTCTCTCTCCATACAGATGATGTTTCCATATCTTCAGAGCAAATACTACCGTTGCTAACTCCAGATCATGTGTAGGGTAATTCTTCTCATTTATCTTCAGCTGTCTCGAAGCATATGCCACAACTCCATTACTCTGCATCAATACATATCCAAGTCCCGTGTGTGAAGCATCAGTGTACACTAAGAATCCCTGTCCAGCTTCTGGCAACACCGACACTAGGGCGGTAGTCAATAATCTTTTCAACTGAGTGAATGCGCTCTTACACTCCTCAATCCAATTAAATATGACATCCTTCTGTGTCAGCCTAGTCATCGGTGAAGCAATTTTAGAAAAATCCTTCACAAATATTCGGTAATAGCCTGCCAACCCCGGAAAACTCCTGATCTCCGTCATAGACTTTGGTGCCGGCCAATCCATGATTGCCTGAATCTTGGTCATATCTACTGCAATCCCTGCTGCCCCAACCACATGACCTAAGAACTTGACCTTTGCAAGCCAGAATTCACACTTGCTGAACTTGGCAAATAGCTTGTGCTCCCTCAAAGTTTGCAACGTCTCCTTGAGGTGTTGTTCATGGTCCTCTCGTGTCCTCGAATAAATGAGAATGTAGTCGATGAAGACTATCACGAAACGGTCAAGATATGGTCTCAAAACTTGATGCATAAGATCCATAAACACAGCAAGGGCATTGATCAGCCCGAAAGGCATGACCGTGAACTGATAGTGTCCATATCTGGTGCAGAACGTTGTCTTAGAATTATCTTCATCCCTGATCCTAAGTTGATGATACCCCGATCTCAGGTCTATCTTAAAGAAAAACTGTGCTCCCCTCAGCTGCTCAAATAAGTCGTCAATCCTCGGCAACGGGTACTGGTTCTTGACGATGGCCTTATACAGTTGTCTGTAGTCGATACATAGTCGTAGACTACCATCTTTCTTCTTTACAAATAAAACTGGTGCTCCCCATGGCGACATAGATGGTGTAATGAATCCTTTATTTTCCAAATCCTGAAGCTGATCCCTCAACTCTTCCAACTCTCTCGGTGCCATGCGGTAGGGTGGTATCGAGATCGGTCTGGTGCTTGGCACAAGATCAATGACAAATTCTATCTCTCGAGGTGGTGGTAGTCCAGGTAAGTCCTCCGAAAAAACATCAAGAAAGTCTTGGACTACTGGTATGTCCTCAAGTCGGGGTCCCTGACTCTCCGCTACGGCATATAAAGCTACTAAAGTCTCCATCTCCTCACAGACGCTAATCGACCTCTCGTGGTGCTAATTCTCGGTGTACTACCTCGATGTACAAATGATGGACGTCCTGAAATCTCAAATACCACTGACTTATTGTAACAGTCAATGTGGGCATGGTATGCTAATAACCAGTTCATCCCAAAAAGTGCATCGAACTCTAACGTCTCGAGGACTCTAAAATCAGCAGGTAACTCAAAATCGAGGACTCTAACCCCGCTAATCTCTACTGGGACTCTCTCGACTAGGCTGTTAGGATAAACCTTATCCTCAGCTGTGGTACTCAACATCAAATGTACACTAAGCCTCACTGGAATCAGTCTTAAGATGTCTATTATGCGACTCGAAAAAAAAGATATGGTAGAGTCAGAATCAAATAAAATGTAAGAGTCTCTACCAGATATAGAAATCGTACCCTCAATGAGACTCCGTGTGGCACTGGCGTCTAGCTGAGCTGGCTGCACCACTATATGTACAGCCTCCAAGGCATGTGGTGGATGTACTGCAGCTGGCTGCGAACACTCCCTGACTATATGTCATGCTTGCCCATATTTGAAACATGTAACTTGTCTAGGCTGACGGAGTTGCCGCTGATAACTCTGACCTTGAATCTGTCTCTATCCCTGACGAGGTCCCTCTCGGCCTCTACCTCTGCCTCGGCCTCTGCCACCTTGTTGCTGATGGTGGCATGTCTCTGGTGGTGCCGAAAGTGCCAATCTCTCCGGTGCTAGTAGTGCGGGTCTGGACTGTGGTGGGGGCAAAATCTGTGTTGCTGAACTCTGCGCAAAGGTGGCATATGATGCTTGGGGCACGACCAATTGATGTGACGTTGTCCCCGATCTCGATGCCCCTCGGTACCACCCCCTAAGTGCCTTACCCCTCTGTCGCCTCCTCTCATACTCTGTTATCTACTCAGACGACCAGATCTAACCTGGATCTGCCCTGTCAGCTACTCTACCCAAATGGTAAGTCTCATGGGCAAGGGCGCGTTCATAAATGTCACCAAAAGTCCGTGCCGACCACATGCTCTCCAATATCAGCTCTTAAGCCAACCCCAAAGTAGTGCACATCCTCTAGCTCCTCTCTGACCAAATCCCCAACAAATTGTCGCAGGTAGCCGTATCTGTCTCGATACTGCATAACTGTCTCATCCGGTCCCTATCTCAAACTCATGAAGTCTCGCCTCAGTCTCATCCTAACTGCTGGTGGGAAGTACTACTGATAAAACTTGTCCTTGAATGGCTTCCATAATGTGAAGTCCCCATCCGTCGCTATCGTCGTACGTCACCAAACATCGGCGTCCCTCTGAAGTGTATACGACGATAACTCAGGGCGTAGTTTATCCTCAATGCCCAATATCCTATGGAGCTTCTCCAAAGATAGCACCCACTTCTTGATCATCTGAAAGTCTTGAATACTGTCAAAGTACTCTGGCTAAAGCCTGATGAAGTCCTTAATCAGCTTGATCCCCACTGTTAAGTCAAATGATGTGGAGGTGCGAGTGGTCGTCGCCACTACTATATCTGTGGTCGGAATCGTGGCGGCTGGTAGAGCTTGTGCCACAAGAATCACAGTCGTAGTCTGAACAGTAGGTGTCTCGGCTACGGGTGTGGCCATAGGAATGGTGGCTGGTACGGCAACCGGAGTGGCGGCGGTCATAGTCGTTGGAATGGTGCCCTGTGGTATAATAGGCTCTGTCGCCAAAGGCATAATAATTGTACGTGTACTGGCGACTACCTGTGTGAGTGCAGTAAGCTGCGCAGTGACGTATGCCATGAAGTCCACCAACTGCTGCCCCTGAGCAGTCACCCGGTCAGACAGCCTCTGTTGGTCGTCATCAGATGTGGTAGGAGGCTGACTGCCGCTAGCATCCGAATCACTTGTATCACGTGCATCCATCATCGTCGTCTGCATGTTGATAGCGACTTCGCATCAGCAACTACGAAGTGTATCGCGTGTATATATATATACATAATGAAATTAACACACATACTTTGAAAATCCCCAGCTCGCCTTCACTCGATTCCCAACAAAATAGTTCCTAGGCGATGTTCATCTGATCTCCACTTATAAGGTTTATGTTTTATGCGAATTAGTGTTTTTCTTTATTTGTCCCTAAGGTTCTGAGGCCTAGGCTCTGATACCAACTGTAACGGCTCCTATTTTCATCTAGGGCACCACCGGGCCTAATCTCATAATTAAGCCATAATTACAACACGTAGGACCTAATTACGTATTAGTCAGCCTGTACTACCTATTATCTCGTTAATTGGGTTTAGGGATAAGAAAATCCCCTATCATTTTATAAGAATTATCAAATTAGCAGAAGTCTTTAACGTATTAGCGGAAGTATTTTATATAAATCCTAAATGTAGAAACTAGGAAATAACAATCACAACATCAATATGCAATAAACGGCGATCATGTAGACAAAGTGAAAGTCAAAAGTCGGGTGAACTAACTCTCGTCCCAACAAAACAACCCAAGCAAAAGACGTATATAAACATAATAGAAAAATATGACCTACGTGTACGGCAGCTACACACTACGAGCTCAGACGTAGTCGCCGATCTTCTCCTTGCTCGGTCTGGTACTGCTCGATGGACCTACACCCACCGTCACAAACTAGACGGTGAGTATAGTGATATTTAAGTGATAACCGGGGAATTCTATACTACATTTCCAAAGTAAAGACAAATATTTAAATGCATAATATAACAGAAAATGGTGTTGAGAAAGTAATGCATATAAATATCACAGTTAACCGAATTAGATAGACTGACACAGGCTAAGTCGAGATGATCTACGTCCGATCGGCGGTGAGAAATATTAACCAGCCTTTTCCACTATCGTATGGAGATACTCTCAACATACTTTGTAAATTTTAAATATATATATATATATATATATATAACTTGTCGACAACCCTGTAGTTCAAGCTACGTGATGCCACCCAAATAATAGTGGTGAGTGCCGGAATCCCCGAGGTCCAGTGACTCCGTGGACACTAGATAATCTCCAACTTTTGTTTCAAAGGTTTTCATTTCTAAGGTTCTACGATATCAACGATAAGTTAGGCTGCAAAGCCCCAAAGAAAATGGAATACAAACCAATTACCACAATAACCCTAGTGCATGCATCTCTAACATCAATTATAACATAATTCACAACAAAATATGGCATATCAGGAAAGGAGTCAATGAACCATCACAAGGCATCATGCTATTACAACATTCAACTTGAATAGAGCAAGGAAAGCATGATGGTATATTACTAACAGTAAGTCATCAAATTGACTGAAAAGAGAATTAATATGAATGAAATAAAGTAGAGGGTTCCTACAGTTTCACTTACAAGTCACAGGATAGCTATGGCTATCCGGCTTCGCGACTCTCCGACTAGCGCTCCCGAACTCCCGTAACACCCCTAAGTCCCTGAGAGATTATTTCATATCATTTATTTATTTATTTATATTTTATTTCATAGATAAATCTTATGTATATATACATATATGTGTATATGTATATATAGACATACATGTGTATTTGTATATTTATATATATGTATACATATATATATGTTTACATTTATATAAATATATATATATATATTTATTTTATTTATTATTATTATTATTTTTTATTTTATTTTATTATTTTATTATTATTATTTATTTGTTTATTTTTTGTTTATATTTTTGGGCTGGACCGGGTTTGACCCAGTCCAACCGGGTCTCCCTCCTTCTTCTGCTTCTCTTTTCTTTCTTTTTTTCTTCTTGATTTCTTTCTTTCACTCCTTCAATCTATCAACATAACAACAACACCACTAACAATCCAACAACATAACAACACCACCAACAATCCAAATCACCATTAAAGCAGCAATTTTTCAAGCTTCAACAACACAACACTACAACGCCAATAACAACAACAACGACGAGAACAACAACTTATGTAACGGCCTAATTCTCGATGGCTGTTATTGATGACATCATTGCGGACGTGGACGCCAGCGAGGAAATTCGTGGGTCCCACAGCAAGGCTGGAACACACCTAAACTAGGTATACAGTCAATTTTGTATGCTCTTGTGGTAAATTGTGATGAAAATGTTCAAGTTAGTTAGACTTCATCACAATATGTGTGTTAATATAGTTTATTGACGAGTAAGGTGGTGAGATGCAGTTTCGCCACGACGGGCGCATTGGTGCGCAGACCGAGTGTCGGACACGGGGCACGGGGTGCCGGGTAGTCGAGGGACTAGTGTGATCTTATTTACAAATTATGGGAATTTATTGAGTGAATTTGGTAATTTATATAGGCCAAATCAATTGAAGTTGTAAAGTGCTATAGTTATAGCTAGATTAATCAGGATCTATTGGATGGTTCTCGAGATGCACAACAGGGTGGCTAGTGTCATGATAGGGTGTTAGTGAGTTGGAGTGACACAGGGTAGTCAGAGACCATAGGATTATTCTCGAGATTTGTACTCACACTTGATCAAAACCAACTATATATATACATGTTTGACCGATCAAAATGAAGTCTTGTCTGTAAAAGAATTTTTCCCTTTATCCCGAGTGCAGGAAAAGGATAACCTAAAGATAAATTCTGCCCTTCATTCTCAGTAGCCAAAAATTACCTTAGTTGTCTACTTTTCGGTTAGAGCTGATAGCTATTTTGTAACTCAACTATGTTTATTTTCAAAGTATAGTTGAAAAAAAAAGTTTTGATCTAATGGTATGGTGTGGTAACCGCATATATTAGACAAGCGAATGAAAAGTAACTTAGGAACGTGAGTTATAAATGGAAGAGCAAATTTCATTTCTCTTCGAAACTACTGGTAACTTGCATGTTTCCTTTAATTTCGATGACAAAATTGCCTTAAATTTGGGAAACTGTAACGACTAGCACCTTAAGAAGGTCATTAGTGTTAAACTAAATTCTAATTAACCCAAGTTAGGTTCTTGGTTAAACTCGACTTGTCTTGATTAGTGTATACATGGATTTGCATGTCGTTTGGTGTTTTTGTGGAATGTATTATTATTTATGAAAATAATCAAATTAATTAGCCTATAATTGAATAATTGCCAAATTATGGGACACATGATACCGTGTGTGGGTCAAGGGTGATGCACAGGAGTTATGGGGTAGCGTGCACACCTGGGTGTGTTCGTTGGCGTGCATTGCGAAAATATAGGCGTATATATTTATATATATTGTTGTTTATATATAAATATATATTAAAACGAGTGAATAAATAATAATTTGTGGGTGCTTAGTGACATGTGGGTTCATGGGTGATACGCGTGAGATGTACGGTAGTGTGCACGCCCGAGGGTGATCGTTTGCGCACACAAAGGAATCGTAGTCGTGAAGATATTGACATATTTATAAATATATATATATATGTTTATTAAAAATCAAGAAAAATAGAAAGTGAGTCACGATCTGCGTTAATTTAACGTGTCAGTTTAGACACATGTTCATTGGATCATCCTCAAGATACGTACATATGTATCTTGACGAAAATGAAATATAAAAATGAAATCGAACACACCACCTCACCATTCTCGACACTTCTAAAAATAGAGGGTGAGAGATGGTGATCGAGAGAACGAAAAAAGAGAGGAAAAGATAGAGCGATTGAGGACGGGAGAAAGGGAGCTTGAGTCGACAACGTGATTGACAAGTTCATACGAGGAGATCAAAGGGAGTTCAATCATTGTGATGGTGAGCTTTCTCTTCCTCCTCTCTCGTTTCAATTATGAAATCGGTGTGGTTTTGTGGCTTTTTAGTGTTTAAATTCATCGTGATCTATGCTCGGGTGTTTAATGATCCCAACGGGATAGTTAGGATACCTAGGTTTGAGAAGTTCAGTGATAAATTGGGAAATTCATGGTTTGGTTGGGTTTTTTTTATCATAAATGATGAATTGATGAATTTCCATTTGAATGGTTGATAATTGTTGTTGTTTTTTATTGGGTTTGGTGTAAGACCTCATTTGAGGCCTTCCTTGATGATTCAAGGAAGTTTTACATTGATTTGAGTCAGATTTAAGGTTCGACGGTGCTGTCACGGCCCAAATTTTGATAATCATGATTAATTTCTTAATCAGGATCACCAACCCATGACGTAGGGCCTGCATGAGATGTGCACACAGACCGAGGCATGTGGCCGAGGTAAATTTTATGTTTGTATTGATGTATTCCTAGTGTTGTGTATGTGTGTAAGCTGACTAAGTCAGTACTTACAGCTATCGATGTCGAGACATAGTCGGGGACATGCCTCGAGTTGCGTACGAGTCGAGGTACCGGGTAGAGAGAGACTTGTGGAAAGTCTAAACTTAGTTAAATGCAATGTAATTAAATTAATGCACATTAAACCATAGCCTATGGTCACAAATTAATTAAATTGAATTGGACACATGTAATTATATATATATATATTTATATTCTATATATACATTTAAAAAAATCAGAAAAGGCTTGTGAAATGACAAAAAAGGGTTTTGGCTTATTAAGAAAGAGGATAAGATTGAGGGGCATTTTGGTAATTTAGTTAAATTTTCTTATCCACCCAAAACCACCACCACCACACACCACAAATTGAAGAAAAAAAAGAACCGAGAGAGAGAGAGAGTCCGAAAAGAGAGTCCGAGAGAGGGAGAAGGGGAGATCAAAAGTTTGAAGCATGACAACAACGTCAATGCGGAGGTAAGTTGTGGCGGCCCCAAATTTCCACATTGGTCCGCCACAGAAGGCCACGCGGGCCCACAACTGACCACGTCACCGCCAGCTGTGTCCCACGCCCAGTTATCCATTATTAATCAATTTCCGGTTAACTTTGATGTTATGAGCTATCATTTAATCATAAATTACGCAGCGGATGATTATATGAACAACATAAAGATTTAACCTGAATTTTATGAGCATAATACCTAAGTGGAAACCATACCAAATGTACATCATACACATATCATCCGAGATCCTCAAAATATCAAAAATATACAACCTATCTCTCAAATCCCAAACCCAGCATAAAACAAATAAATACATACATACAAACAACCAGGCGTATAAGGGAAGTAGACCCCGTCGTCAGTCACAAATAATCTTCAAGTGTCTCCTTGCCCCTTCACATATCAAATCATGCACTCAAATCACCCAACACATACGGTGACGAGTCCAGTGAGTAAACTCCCAAAGAAAACCATCGAGTAAATAATAATAAACAGATTTAGAAGCCAATAACTAACGTTATCTACACATGCAAAGAGTATGGTCTGCCATAAAACCCTGTATGTGTAGGTAACAAGCATACAAGATGATCAACGAATAATCATACTGAAATCAATATGCTCAACAACAAATTCTGATAAAACCAGACAGAAATAGAACATAAGCTCAAAAACTAGATCATACTTCATAGATTCGGATGACCCCGACTGAGCACATCAAGTCTAAACCACATCTGAACTACTAACGGTGACCGGAAACACTCACAGATCCACCGGACACGTGCACCCGCGGCTCAGGTCGCTATCCATCGGCGGCGCAAGTACACGTGCAACAATTTAGCATGCTTGATCACGTACCACAACCGTCCCAACTAAGAATGAATTTATAAGGTTACAAGGAATTCTCTGGATAAGAAATCAAGAAGGGAGTTATTTTCTCCTTTTATATATTCGATATCAAAATCAAAAATACTTAAAATAGCTTGCCAACGAGCAAATATTTGTTTTGAAACTAAATTTTTTATATCTTTCAAAAGTATTTCTTTTGCTGATTTACAATCAACTCTTATCAAAAATCTTTGATTTAAAATATCTGCTTGAAATTTCTGAACGGATAAAACAAATGCAAGAATTTCTTTTTTGACCGTAGCGTAATTCTTTTGGGTATTATTCCAAAGTCTTGATGTATAACAAACAAATTGTTCATTTCCTTCAGGGGATTTTTGAAGTAATATACCTCCATATCCTATGTCTGAGGCATCTGTCTGGATTATTTTTGGATAAGTAGAATTGGCTAAATGTAAGCATGGTAATGCTTTTACTTTTAACTTGATCTTCTGTATTGCTTCGGTATGAGGAGGGGTCCAGATAAATTTATTATCTTTTTTAAGAAGTTCTAAAAGACATTTTTTATCTATAGCTGAATTTTTATAGAAATCGGATAAGTAATTTAAACAACCTAAAAATCTTTGTAACTGTTTTTTATCTACTAATTGATCAGTGAATTTATTTGCAAATTCTATGACTCTATTGATTGGAGTTATGGTTTGATTATGTATTTGAAATCCTAAAAAGTTTATTGTTATTTGAAAAAGTTTTATTTTCCTTTGAGATAATACTAATCCATTTTTAATTATGATAGATTGAAATGTATGCAAGTGTTTCCAATGTTCATCTATTGATTTAGAAAATATAAGGATGTCGTCTATATAAACTAAGATATATTCATAGTAAGGATGAAATACTTCATTCATCATTTTTTGAAATTCTGATGGGGCATTTTTGAGACCGAATGGCATAACATTCCACTGATACTGACCAAATGGAGTGTTGAATGCTGTTTTGTATCTATCTTTATTTGTAATTTGTATTTGCCAAAATCCTGACTTTAAATCAAATTTTGAAAAGATAACTGAATTGGTTATTCTCTTTATTAAATCATTCTTATTTGGTAATGGATATCTTATAGTCTTTAAAACATTATTTAATGGTTTATAATTTATAACAAGTCTTGGTGCTCCTCGTTCTAATTCTCGCTTTGCATTTTCTACATAGAAAGCGATGCACTCCAAGGAGATTTGGATGGGGTTATTAATTTCTTTTGTAACAAATCTTTTATTTCTTGATCACATAATTTTAGTAATCTTTCATTCATTTGTGAAGGATTGGCTTTCGTAGGTATTTTATCTTCATTAAAATCATTAATATAAGGTAAAGAAACTTGATAAGTTTTTCTATCCCAAAATGCTGAGGGTATTTCTGAACAACACTTAATAATTAATTGATCTTGAAACATTTTAATTTTTTGTTGAAAAGATGGAGTATTTATAATCTGTTCTGTTTTTAAATTCTTAATTTCTGATTTTAATTGTCCTATAAAAGTTTGTTTATGTTCTACCAGATTGATTAATTGATTTAAGTATCTAGTTTTTGGTTTATTAATAAAATTGAAATTAACTTCTTTATTTTCTATATTTGATTTTATTCCACTGGATGTAACCGAAAATGGTTGAATTTTTTGTAAGAATGGGGTTCCTAATAACATATCATGTTGTAAATCTTTAACTATTATAAAGGATGTTGGTATACAAACATTATTTTTACATATATGAGCAATAGGAATTTTTAACTTGATTATTGATTTATTTCCTTCTTCTGTTGATATTCGACTTGTTTGTCTTTTCACAAGATTTTTTAAGGGATTAAACCTTCTCTTATACAATTTAAATCTGCACCTGAATCTATTAAAGCTTGTAATGAACATTTATAATCTTTTATTTTTAAAGTTATTGGTGTAAACCATCGTTGATGAGTATAAGATGTAAGTGTTTCTATGAATACATTGTTATCATAAATTGATAAGTTTTCAGAATTTATATTCTCGTCTTCTATCTTCATTATTTTTTCTTTTAGGATTTTTATTTCTTCTTTCAACTGATTTATTTCATGCTGTAATGAATTTATGGTTGGTCCTATAAAGGATTTAGATCTTACATCTTGAATTACATCTTTCATAGTATGATAATTATTATGTAACTGAATTTGGTTTTGAAATTTTATTTCATTTTCATTTATCTGTGAAGTGTTTTCATTGTTTTCATTGTCATTCTCTGTATTTAAAATTTCTGTATAATATTTATATTTTAATATTGGATCACCTATTTGTTCACCGATATCTAAAATTAATTTTTCATGTGCCGTTAATACATTGATTTCATTTTCTGAGTCTGAGCTAGATATATATGTATTCTGTATATTTTCGATGCATTTACATGTTTCTGAAGAACTAGAGTTATCACTATTTACAATTTCATTTACTTTCTTTTTGTAATTCTTTAAATGACATTTATTTGCGTAATGACCTGGTTTTCCACATTTAAAACATTTATTAGTTTTATTTTTAGTAAATTTATAATTTTTTCTTTAAGTTTTTCTCTTAGGTTTATTATAAAAATCTGGATTGTTTTTATTATTAAATCTTTGTAACCTTCTTCTTCTGTATCTTGGTTTATTAGAATGTGTTTGAGTTTGAGCAACTTCATGACCAAATTGATAACAAAAATCACCTATGTCTCTGTGATTATCTTTAGAGTCTTTATGTAATTGTCTCTTTAGCTTTATATCATTGCATATTGATAATCCTACTATCTGAATTGTTTGAATTATATCACCATAAGTGAATATGTTATAATTTAGAGTTTCATCGCATTTTTCTCTTAATATATGTCTAACCTTTTCTGCGAATGAGTATGGTAATCCGGAAACAAATCTTTCTTTATAAAATGGGGTTTCATCTGAAGTTAAAGTATAAACTTTTGATAAGAATGTATCTTTATACCATCTAAAATCGATAATGTTCTTGCATCTTAAACTTTGTAATTGTTCACGAATTTTTTCTTCAATATGACTTAATGTTCCTATGAAATGCCAAATTATATTAGTTAACAAGGTTCTTACACCATTAAATGTTTCTCTTCCATTATTGTCTACTATTGGATTTCCATTTTCGTCTCTGGCTATTGAATTTATAATTTCTTGTCTTTGAGCAGTTGATAAAGAATTATTCCACCAGCCATTCATTTGACCAGTGAGTCCTACAGATATTGCACCTACTATGGTTGGTTCTAGATGATTTTGAGTTTTGCATGCTGCTGCATAAGTTAACATTTGTTGCATTACTTGTAAAATTCTGTATTCTGATAATCCATCAATATTCCATTCGTAAATTGAATTTCCGTCAAATTTAATTCTTTTATTATCTTTTTCTTCTAATATCATGTCTACAGGAGAGGGTCTAGAATAATAAGGTTTAGTATTCCATTTATTATATATATTATGCTTTCTAGGATAATGAATTTTATTTATATCTAAGTCTGATGATGTTTCAATACTGGATTCTGTCATTTTTATTGGACTGATTTCTAATGAATTTTCAGATAAACTCTCAGATATTATTGATTGATTATCTTCTAAAATATTTATTTCAGGCATCTTTTCTTTTGTATCTTTTTGATTTATTTGTAAAGTACTAATTTTTGATGCTATAGTCTGTAATAATTCATCTGAATAATTTGGTTTTATAATGGGTATATTTCTAAAATTGTCTTTTATCATAGGCTTTTTAAGTATTAATTCATTTTTAATTTTTGTATTTTTAGTGTTTTCAGTATTTTTACTAGTAGAGGGATTTTTATGAGAAGTATTGGATAAAGAGGATAGATATATATTAGTATAATTATTTTGTTCAATTATATGATTTAAGTCTTTTCTTGATATAGGTTTTTCTTCTTCGAAAGTAGTTTTTAATGGTACTGCCTTAATGTTTTCATTGATTTTAATAGAAGTTAATGGAGGATGAGTTTGAATATATTTTTCACCTTTTGTTCCTTCCCATACGGTATTTATCTTATGTATTATTTTTGGACAGGATAATGTTAAATAATCAAAAAACTGAATGTTTTGTTTATTATTTTTAATATAGGCAAAATATTTTTCTCTGAATATTGCTTGTTGCGATTTTGAACAAATTTTACAGAATATAGGAGTCAATGGATGTTTCAGAAATTGTTCTTTTAAATTATAATAATCTATTTCAAAATCTTCTTCATAATCTATTTTAACCATATTAACTTGATAATCATTAAAATCATTGATAGAAACGTTATCTTATGTTGGGGTAACAGGATAAGCTATATGAGTTGGTAATTTTGTTGTTGATGCATAAACAGGTTGAGTTTCATAATAATTCTCGGTATTTGATGAGGATGGAATTGTAGAACAAGATTTTCTTGAGGCAAAATTTATTTCAACTAGTCCGTTATCATGAGTTATTATAGTATCTATTTGATCATTTGTTTTATCTACAGGATTCTCTTCTTTATTTGTGTCTTGTATTAACCATGTTTTTGGTATGTCGATATCTTTCCAACTTAATTGTTTTCTAGTTATTACTTTATTTGCTAAATTTGTTAAAAATAAAGTTGATGTTCCTTTTTGTAAATTCGTGTATGCTACAGCAGGGATTATTGTATGCATTAATTTATAATAGATTCGATAAACTACTGCAACATTTGAACATATTCCTTTCATTTCAAATCCTTGTGTATATAAACTTAATGTTGATGCTTCATGTGCAAATTGATCATGTAAACTAATTGTAAAATTAGGAAAACAATTAAAGAAAATAGGTCCTTCAGACAAACTTCCTTCAATTATTCCTAATAACGAATCATTAAACTTTATGTGTCTTTTATCTCTAACGGATGCTAATACAGATGTATTTAGTCCTAAAGCAGTTAATGGCTTTATTGCGATTTGTATTAATCCTATATGCAAATATTTATATTTTTCTTTATATGTATTTATCTTTTCTGGAGAAATTAACAGTATTTCTTGTCCTTCTGCATCAATTGATCTAGTTTCTTCTTCTAATTTTACTATATAATCTTGATTTTTGGAGAAGTTCCATGAGCATATATCTGCTTGGGATCTATAGTTGGTAAATTCCAATTTTGCAGTGATTGTTCTATATCTACGTATGATATTTCACTTATATTTCTTAAATCTAATTTTGATTGCATTTTTTCTGGCTTTATGATTGACTGATGATCAGATTTTGATGTCGAGGAGGATGATTCAAACTTAGGACTATGTTTTCGTAATGAAAGAGAAGATTTCATTTTCTTCATTAATTCACTCATGTCTCACCTGGGTTCTTAGAGTTCTTAGCTTGGTCAACGATTTACTGCTAGACTTACGCTCCCTTCTGCTAGCCTTACTACGCGACTAAGAAAGCTCCTAACTCCAATGGCGAAGGTTAAACACAAGATAAATTAACAGAAAGAAAACGAAATTTTAACTTTCAAAAGAAACGTTATAGTAATAAGTTTTGCAAATCCTTTTCGAAATCACAATCGAAATCATAATCAAACTGAAAACCAAACTTGAAATCAAAATCAAACTTGAAATCGATAGTAAATACTTACAGGAGATGAGAATAGAGAACTTGATTCAAGGGATGGTGCTGGCTTCTTTGATGATTTAGGCTCTGATACCAATAGGGCAGGATCGGAATCAACAAAGAAATGGTATATGGGATTGTGGTTATAAACTGAATGGAATGAGTAATCTATGATTGATTGTTGAAACGAAAGAGACTCAAAAGAGAAGAAGAGATAAGAAATTCTTAAGCTCAAACTTCAGAACCTTAACTTTCGAATCGATTTTCGAATGAATATTACTTCATCCGATCGTTCTATTTATAGATAAAACTTGGTATGTACAGACAAAACAGACACTATTGGACATTATTACAGACGCTATTCACTTGGACGAAATTATTGGTGAATACTATTCACCCGTCACTTCTAAAAGACACTATTCTGACACTATTTAGGTACTATTCCGGTACTATTCCGGTACTATTTCGGTACTATTCACTGTTGACCTAATTAATGTCGATACTATTCATTACTATTCACCATTAATATCGACATTATTACAACGACTTTCGACGCAACTTAACAAACAACAACCAACTGACAACTGACAATACACAATAATTTACATAAAAAGACAAAACTTGTGACTACTTTTGTCACATCGACTTTATGATCTTGATAACAGCTGGAGACTGGCTTCTGGATGAAAGCTGCTTCTGGATAAAAGATACTTTTGAATTTATTAACTGCATTATTGGGGCTTCTGTTAATGACTTGATTGGCATTTGACTATTCTTGATAGGCTTCTTGATAAACTTGTATTATCTTCACGTGATGCTTTCTTGAGAACCACTTGATGATGACACGACCTTTATGATATCTGGATGAGCAATGATTTTGGCAGGCATTGGGCCTGGAGGCATGGGCCTGGATTATGAATTGGCATGGGCCTGAGGCAGGCATAAGCCTGGTGATGGCAGGCATGGGCCTGAATAACTTAATTGGCATGGGCCTGAATAACTTAATTAATGGCAAGGGCCTGAATAACTTAATTAATGGCATGGGCCTGAATAAGTTTTATTGGCATGGGCCTGAATTATCTTTGGTGATACTGAATTTTATTAATAGAGTTCAACAATATACTCAGGGGCTCCTGAGCTTCCTTCATGATCTGAATGGTTTCTTGATGAGGCAGATCGAGAATCTTCAATTCTTTGAAGTCTTTCATTTATTTTCCTGGATTCTTCCCGTATTTTCCTGGATTCTTCTTGCATTTTCTTCAACTCATGAAGAATGAGACTTGATGTGTCTAGTGTTTCTGATGATGATGATACTTGCACTGGATTTTCCTTCTTGGCTGATTCTATTTATTTTTAGGCAAACATAGTTATTTGAAAATATGAGGATAGAAACTGATTGTCTAGAGTCTTCCAAAGTCCTTCATAAACATAAGTATTATCGATTCTGCTGATGTCTATAAAGATTTCTATTTTTGGATATCCCAATAAAGTCCAAAGAGTTATAAGAGCTTTTTCTTCATCGCTGGACCAATTGAAGGCAAGAGCTGCATAAAGCTGTATTGGCTTGTTAATTTGAAAATTTTCTAGACAGCGAGCAATTAGCGCGCAAATTGGAGAAATTAACGCGCTAATCACGCTGATTGAAGACGATAATGAACAGTGATTGAGATCAATTAGCGCGCTAATTGATCTCATTAGCGTGCTAATAGTTCACTGGACTCTCAAAAATTGAAAAATGAGAAAATAAGTCAAACTAACATTATGAACCCATTAATTGATCATTAACCCTCACAAATGAATTCCAGGAGTCTCGGAATAGTAATTGAAGTCAGGGATTTGGAGGAATCAGACTGGGGTTTGGTTTTTGGGTAATCGGAGTGCGGTATAGGTGCGTAAACCCCAACAGAAACACATCTGGAGTATTTAATTCTTTAAATTCTTGTGTTTATTATTCTTGAAATTCATATTCATTGTGATCATGTGTTGGTCTGGATATTGGTTGGTGTTGAATTTTTCATAATCGGAGTTTAGTCGGGACGGTTGTGGCACGTGATCAAGCATGCTAAATTGTAGCACGTGTACTTGCGCCGCCGGTGGATAGCGACCCGAGCCGCGGGTGCACGTGTCCGGTGGATCTGTGAGTGTTTCCAGTCACCGTTAGTAGTTCGGATGTGGTTTAGACTTGATGTGCTCAGTCAGGGTCATCCGAATCTATGAAGTATGATCTAGTTTGTGAGCTTATGTTCTATTTCTGTCTGGTTTTATCGGAATTTGTTGTTGAGCATATTGATTTCAGTATGATTATTCGTTGATCATCTTGCATGCTTGTTACCTACACATACAGGGTTTTATGGCAGACCATACTCTTTGCATGTGTAGATAACGTTAGTTATTGGCCTCTGAATCTGTTTATTATTATTTACTCGATGGTTTTCTTTGGGAGTTTACTCACTGGACTCGTCACCGTATGTGTTGGGTGATTTGAGTGCATGATTTGATATGTGAAGGGGCAAGGAGACACTTGAAGATTATTTGTGATTGACGACGGGGTCTACTTCCCTTATACGCCTGGTTGTTTGTATGTATGTATTTATTTGTTTTATGCCGGGTTTGGGATTTGAGAGATAGGTTGTATATTTTTGATATTTTGAGGATCTCGGATGATATGTGTATGATGTACATTTGGCATGGTTTCCACTTAGGTATTATGCTCATAAAATTCAGGTTAAATCTTTATGTTGTTCATATAATCATCCGTTGCGTAATTTATGATTAAATGATAGCTCATAACATCAAAGTTAACCGGAAATTGATTAATAATGGATAACTGGGCGTGGGACACAGCTGGCGGTGACGTGGTCAGTTGTGGGCCCGCGTGGCCTTCTGTGGCGGACCAATGTGGAAATTTGGGGCCGCCACAACTTACCTCCGCATTGACGTTGTTGTCATGCTTCAAACTTTTGATCTCCCCTTCTCCCTCTCTCGGACTCTCTTTTCAATCTCTCTCTCTCTCTCGGTTCTTTTTTTTCTTCAATTTGTGGTGTGTGGTGGTGGTGGTTTTGGGTGGATAAGAAAATTTAACTAAATTACCAAAATGCCCCTCAATCTTATCCTCTTTCTTAATAAGCCAAAACCCTTTTTTGTCATTTCACAAGCCTTTTCTGATTTTTTTAAATGTATATATAGAATATAAATATATATATATATATATTACATGTGTCTAATTCAATTTAATTAATTTGTGACCATAGGCTATGGTTTAATGTGCATTAATTTAATTACATTGCATTTAACTAAGTTTAGACTTTCCACAAGTCTCTCTCTACCCGGTACCTCGACTCGTACGCAACTCGAGACATGTCCCCGACTACGTCTCGACGTCGATAGCTGTAAGTACTGACTTAGTCAGCTTACACACATACACAACACTAGGAATACATCAATACAAACATAAAATTTACCTCGGCTACATGCCTCGGTCTGTGTGCACATCTCATGCAGGCCCTACGTCATGGGTTGGTGATCCTGATTAAGAAATTAATCATGATTATCAAAATTTGGGCCGTGACAGCACTGTCGAACCTTAAATCTGACTCAAATCAATGTAAAACTTCCTTGAATCATCAAGGAAGGCCTCAAATGAGGTCTTACACCAAACCCAATAAAAAACAACAACAATTATCAACCATTCAAATGGAAATTCATCAATTCATCATTTATGATAAAAAAAACCCAACCAAACCATGAATTTCCCAATTTATCACTGAACTTCTCAAACCTAGGTATCCTAACTATCCCGTTGGGATCATTAAACACCCGAGCATAGATCACGATGAATTTATACACTAAAAAGCCACAAAACCACACTGATTTCATAATTGAAACAGAGAGGAGGAAGAGAAAGCTCACCATCACAATGATTGAACTCCCTTTGATCTCCTCGTATGAACTTGTCAATCACGTTGTCGACTCAAGCTCCCTTTCTCCCGTCCTCAACTGCTCTATCTTTTCCTCTCTTTTTTCGTTCTCTCGATCACCATCTCTCACCCTCTATTTTTAGAAGTGTCGAGAATGGTGAGGTGGTGTGTTCGATTTCATTTTTATATTTCATTTTCGTCAAAATACATATGTACGTATCTTGAGGATGATCCAATGAACATGTGTCTAAACTGACACGTTAAATTAACGCAGATCGTGACTCACTTTCTATTTTTCTTGATTTTTAATAAACATATATATATATATATATTTATAAATATGTCAATATCTTCACGACTACGATTCCTTTGTGTGCGCAAACGATCACCCTCGGGCTTGCACACTACCGTACATCCCACGCGTATCACCCATGAACCCACATGTCACTAAGCACCCACAAATTATTATTTATTCACTCATTTTAATATATATTTATATATAAACAACAATATATATAAATATATACGCCTATATTTTCGCAATGCACGCCAACGAACACACCCAGGTGTGCACGCTACCCCACAACTCCTGTGCATCACCCTTGACCCACACACGGTATCATGTGTCCCATAATTTGGCAATTATTCAATTATAGGCTAATTAATTTGATTATTTTCATAAATAATAATACATTCCACAAAAACACCAAACGACATGCAAATCCATGTATACACTAATCAAGACAAGTCGAGTTTAACCAAGAACCTAACTTGGGTTAATTAGAATTTAGTTTAACACTAATGACCTGCTTAAGGTGCTAGTCGTTACAGTCTCCCAAATTTAAGGCAATTTTGTCATCGAAATTAAAGGAAACATGCAAGTTACCAGTAGTTTCGAAGAGAAATGGAATTTGCTCTTCCATTTATAACTCACGTTCCTAAGTTACTTTTCATTCGCTTGTCTAATATATGCGGTTACCACACCATACCATTAGATGAAAACTTTTTTTTTCAACTATACTTTGAAAATAAACATAGCTGAGTTACAAAATAGCTATCAGCTCTAACCGAAAAGTAGACAACTAAGGTAATTTTTGGCTACTGAGAATGAAGGGCAGAATTTATCTTTAGGTTATCCTTTTCCTGCACTCGGGATAAAGGGAAAAATTCTTTTACAGACAAGACTTCATTTCTCAATTTTGATCTACCATATTGAACTCCCTTTTTGATTAATTCAAATGTAACTGAGTTACAATTTCATTCTTGTGAAACTATCATTTCAACTTTATCCGAATCTACAAAGCCCTTTCATAGATAAGACTTACAAAAGCACAACAAAGTTATTTTTGAATTCTCCAAAAATCTATAATGTTTGACTCCTCAACATTTTTATTTTTCATAAAGTTGTAGTCATATATTACCTAGTATGTCAAATTCCCTCTGTAATTCTTTACTATTTCATTTTCTACAATCTCTATATCTTCAATCATTATCTATACTTCCACTGCATGATAATATTGAGCATACAGAGTTTTAAACCTCATTACTTTATAATCCCCAGATTACTATCATCATTAAAAAACTTATACAGAAGAATCCATTTTCTTTTCTAAGATACAAGCTCAGAAATTTAAGCTTTGAATGGAAAGTGAGTGTTTAGGGTGATTCAGGGTTACTGATGACCAAGGGCGGAGTCTCTCTCCCGGCTAACCTTTTCATCCAAACCCAATTTACCTTACCACATCCACTTCCAAACATTTCAAATAAACTATTGACACTGACAAAAAAATGCAAACTTTGGTCAATCTATCAACTACAACTTATACCGTATTATGCTAACATTTAAAATCACACTACATAACCCACAATTATAGTTCCTTTCTTCCATCAGGTATAAACAAGAATTTATCTAACTCTTCAGGTTCTCAATATTCATTCTTAACATACTGAATTAATATCGGATCTCTTTGTAAATTCAATAACACAATTTCTCATCTCAAACAATCCATATTTTTTATCATATACTCCAATACGATATGACATTACTTGTATAAACAATATAAGAATATCCATTAGATTATCGAAATGATTCTTGCCTAACATACAACCTGAACTGGATTTTCATTTCAGACTCTAATATGTCTAGCACAATTTTATTAGATAGTCTAATTTGGATATTAATCATTAATAGCCAAATTTTGGTGTATCAAGTGGGTACAATTAGACCTTTTAGTCACCTCATCGCCTATTAATCAAACACTTGGTCTAGCTCCAATTTGAGCTCCAAAGAACATATTTGTAATTATTAATTCCAACAACTCAGTTGATGATGTATGTCACAGCCCAATTTCCTAATCTTGATTAACTTGCTTAATCAGGTCACCGACCCGTGACGCGGGGCCTGCATGAGATGCGCACATTAACCGAGGCACATGGCCGAGTACTTATATCAATTAATAGACCCATCAGAATTCTTTTTAATAGAGAAAACCCGTTTATTAACCACAATATTTTGATTGGAATTGGCAAGAACAAGATACCAGGTACCAGTACGCAGCAGGGCATGATATTCTTGATCCATAGCTGCCTTCTATTTTGGGTCTTTAAAGGCAACTTCCACTGAATTAGGAATAGCAAGGCCCTGAGTAGTGGTTGCTACAAACACTTTACGCATATAAATTACATCTTTAGCTCTAGTAATTATGTGATGTGTATTATGTGGTGTACTAGTATTAGAAGCAACAGATTAATTATTAACAGGAATAGAAGATGTATGATGTGAAAGAAGATCCAAGACAAACGAAGGGGAATGCAATGGCACAGATGGTAGAGCATCTGAACCCCCATGAATAGAAGAAGAAGAACCCCCATAAGTATAAAGTAAATGAGAAGGAAGTGGTAAAGGAAATGAGGTGGAAGGAATAAATGAATAATTATTAGACACAGATTGACCTGAAGGAAAAAGAGAATGATAAGGAAACTCATGTTCATGAAATACTACATGTCGTGTTTTATATGTTCTCCCAGTAGGACTTAGACACTTATATCTTTTGTGTTGACTATTATAACCCAGAAAAACACACTGTTCTAACCGAAATTGATACTTGTGACTATTAAAAGGACGAAAATAAGGAAAACAACTACACCCAAAAACCTTCAAAATACGATAATCAGGGGGAAACATGAAACAATTTCTCATATGGAGATATGCCATTGAGAACAAGAGTGGGTAGACGATTAATAAGAAACACAGTTGTCTCACAAACATCCCACCAATATTTTAAAGGTAAATTCCCATAAGCTAACTAGGTAAGACTCATCTCAATGATATGACGGTGTTTACGTTCAGCCCGAGAATTTTGTTCATGAGTATGGGGACATGAATGTTGAAAGATAATACCACAAGAATCAAGGACAAACTTAAACGATCAATACTCCCCACCCCAATCAGACTGGACTCTCTTAATAGTGGTACTGAACTGATTTTCAACCAAACATTTAAAATGTTGAAAAGCATTCAGTGCATCTGATTTTAATTTCAAAGGATATAACCATGTAAACCGTATACAATCATCAATGAAATGAATGTAGTAATTATATCCACTAGGAGAAGTTTGAGGAGCAAGCCCCCATAAGTCTATATGTATTAAATCCAAGACGTGTGTAGAAATTTTTACAGAATAATGAAATAGTAATGCATGAATTTTTCCTAATGGACAGGATGTACACAAATCAGAATCAATATTAGATTGAATGTTTAGATTATTATGTAAGACATGGCGAAGAATATTGGGCGTTAGATGACCCAGTCGAGAATGCCATAATGTAGACAAACCTTTATTTGACACAAGAAATGTAGAATGTGAAGAGGAGTGTGCAGGAGAAATATCAGGAATGTGATATAGACCATTCTGGAGATACCCTCGAAGGATAACCTCATTGGTTTGGATATCCTTCACAAAGCACATATGAGAATGAAATTCAATCAGCACATTATTATCTCGTGTTAATTGCGAGACACTAATGTGATTTTTCTTAATACTTGGCACACATAAAGTATTATTAAAAGATAATCTAGAGCTAGAATATGGAATTATGCATTACCAGTACTGGTAATAGGCAATAATTAACTATTGCCAACCATAAGAGACTAATTACATGAGTATGTAAAACTATTCACCATGCTAGACGAGTCCCCAGTCACATGAGATGTCGCTCCACTATCCATATACCAAGAACCATTTAGACCAGCCTCAGAAGAAGTGAAGAATGAGGACTGATTAGGAGGAGGAATATGGTGGAGGTGGAGCCTTCCAATGCAGTGGGTTCCCAGCATTCGATGTACCCATGTACTTAAAATCTCCTCGATAGTAACATACTGCCGCAGAATGACCAAGTTTTCCACAAATTTGGTAGGTAGGCTTATGATTTCCATTTTTGACCGAAAAACACCACGGCCCCTCGAACGACCTTTGACTCTATTACTATTACCTCCTCTATTACCAAAATGATTCCGTGACTGTTGAGAAGAAGTATTCCCAGAGTTCGTAGACTTATATCCTGAGTTCTTAACCTTAACAGCATATACAGATGGAGAATCAACAACAGTTAGAGAGTTTAGACCCTGCGCCAAATCATATTATTCCAACGTAGTTTCAAACCCTAGCAACAACGCCAAAAACTCTTCCCAGTCAAGTTCATCTTTCCCGTGAATCACAGGTGCAATGGCAAAGTAATCACGATCTAAACCAAGTAATATTGTTGAAATTAAATCATTAATACTAATCGGAGCACCAACAATATCTAGCTTGTCAGCAATACTCTTCATCTTTGCAAGATAGTCGTTCATCGTTGTGGAACCTTTCTTTATTGAATGAAGAGATTTCTTGTATGTTTGGATCTGAACCTTGTTACTCGAACCACATAATCACTCAATTGCCAACCATAGCTCATTTTCCGTCTTCATTGGTAAGTTGATACGATTTGTCGTGTCTAGTGTCATGACATTCGTCAATTGTAACAACCCATTTTCCAAATAGATCACCACGAGGGCCAATGTGGACCCACAATCTGTCTTACCAACAATAGTTGTGCCCCACATTAGATTACATCCTCCATTTTATCCTTTTAAAATCTTATTAATCAACAATTTACTAATTCAATTGTATATAACATTAATCATCTGTTAAGTTATCATTTTAACTTCAAAATATCACAGTGGAAGTCTTAAAACCATATTAACTCAGATAGTAATAGTCGAGTTATATGAAATAAACCATAAACCTAGTGTGGAGAACCCATATGATAACCATATATCAATAAAAACACCTCAGATGTCAAAAATATCAACATGATACAGGGTTCTAACGTATCTCACAATCCCAAAATAAAAATAATACAAACATACAAGTCGGGCTCACAGTCTTTGAATCACCAGTACTCTGGAAGCTTGTGTAATGGCCCAAATTAGTTTAATCAGGATTAGTGTTAATCACGAGGATTAACGGGTAATTCGGGCGTTACATGGACAGCTGGGTGGACTCGGATATGAGTACCCAGGTTATATTGTGTTATTTGTGTATGGTGTATGTCTATTATTGTGATATGGGAATATTTATATAAACATCACAAGTGTGTAAGCTGATATCGGGCAAGGCAACGAGTCGAGTATATGTCCCGAAGTGCGTGTCGAGGATCGGGTACCGGATACGGGATAGCCGGGGTACAGGGCATGGATTGCTAGGTAGCTGAGTACTAGTGTGACTCACATATGATTTTTAAATGATTTATTAAGTTGGCCTAACCTAAGGTTGAATTAATGTATTAATAAATTAATTGAAATCCTATAGTTGAATAGGAAAATCAGGGTGCATAGGATAAACCTCGAGATGCACAACAGGGTGATTTAAGGCAAGTGTTGTCATGATAAGGTGTTACGAATTTGGGTGACGCAAGGTGATCAGTGGTCATTAGATCAACCACGAGATGCATACACACATTAGATTAGAACAAACATATAAATGTCAATTGATCGGTGGAGGCATGCAGAGGAGGTTTTCATCCAAAAAAAATATGGAAATCTGTGAGTGAATCTGAGGTTGGGAAGGTGAATTCGAGCTTTGGAGAGGTGATTTAGGCGTCAAACTGTGGAATCTAAGGTAATCAACACATTATAATCCTGCAATTTTTATAGAAACGTGGTTTTTGGTGGGTTGAGGTTAACTCAGATTTTTATAGAATTTCATCACTGTTCTTGATGAATTTAGTGTTCTTGAGGTTAATTTTGATGAATCTTATCAATTAGAATCGGATTTGTGGGAAATTGAGGTGAAATTGATGATTTCGAATTTTAAACATGCGCACTTTGATTTTCAGTTTTGGTGATAAAACCTTGTTTAATTGGTGTTTTTGATAGTAATTTGATGTTCTTGGAATGTGTGCATGGTTTGTGTGATGAATTGGAATGTTAGAACACAAGAAAAGCCAGAATCCATTTCTGAAATTTTTCTGGGCAGCGTGCAATTAGCGTGCTAGGTGATGAACACTAGTGCATTAATCACGCTAGGGAAGACGATGAACAATACAGAATATCAATTAGCGCGCTAATTGATCTAACTAGCGCGCTAATATCACCCTGAACTGTAAATAAAATGTGAAATTGAACCTAATTCATAACCCACCTAATTCATTAACCAATACATACTGGAAATAGGTCTCGGGACTTCAAGGACTGGGGAAAACCATAGCTCGGACACCGGGGAGCTAGGCGAGTCGCATTGACGGGTCCGAAAAGTCGGAGAGCGTATTTCAGGTGCATAAAACCCTTGAGAAAGTTACACTTTAAATTCATGATGTGTATTTTATCGATTATCTTATCGTATGTGGTGATTGCTGGTGGCCAGGCATGGTTTTTCATCTTGGTTATAACTACACGCTTGAGCATAGGCTAGTCTGCGACGGCGACCGTATAGATAAGAGTAGAATATATCTACTGCTGTCTCGAAGGATTAAGGGTAATCTTAGAACTAAAAAGCTTGGAAAGGAGTACGCCCGGATACTGAGTTGAGGTGTAAGTCATTATAAGCCTGTTATTAAGCACTGGTTTGTGCTCAGAACTCTGTTTTGCTATCATATGACCCCGGTCATGGTTTTATCGTGATTAAGCAAGTGATGATTTATTCACTCGTTGAGTTTACGTTCGAGCCATTTAATTGATTATTCGTTGGATTTTGGATGTTTACATTTACAGTTGATGTGTAAATAATGTAATGCTGTGATGGATTGTTTACTGCCAGCCATGGGAATATGATTCCTATTGCTAGGGGTCATATTCACATGTGTTGCAGGTTATCGATGTTTTCATGATTTACGTGTAGACTTCTCTTAGGAATTTACTCACTGGGCTCGTTGTTGTATGTGTTGGGCAACTGAGCACAGATCCTGGTACGAGCAAGAGCAAGGGGAAGGAGGTACTAGGCGACTATCTCTGAGGCCGTTGCTGCTGACAGCTCGTGTTTTGATATCATGTATGTATATTTTTTTTGCTGGGTTTTGGGACTTTAAAACTTTATTACATGTATATGGATTACTGTTTACTTCGTCTCAGTTATATACATGGTGTTTATTTCTGGGTTTTCCATTACTTAGATTAAATAAATTCTCATAAAATATGAATTAAATGTTTCTGCTATTGTTATTGTAATTTGCCAACCTACTAGATGTTTAGATAAATTAAACAACTTAATATAGTAGGATTAGTCAAGCGGAGCGTCACTTCATAGAGTTGCGGACGTGGCAGCAGTGATGACGTGTCCGATGACGTGACAGGCACTACTGGGCTTGCGGGCGAAGGGCGTGGGTCATGGAAAGACCTCGGGAGAATGGGGCTGCCACAACTTGCCCTTGCCTCGACTCGAACTAGGATCTGCACTCAAGCTATCACAAAAAGGCAGATAACGAGTCCAGAGTGAGTATTCCCAAAGAAATTAAGTGAGCAATACTGAAAGTAAGTGCTGGAATTTAAATAAAGTTATTAAATAAACATGCAAAATAAATACAAGCAACTGCGCTCATCGCATAGATAGATAATAGTGAAAGCTCAAAGTGTGTTCTTAGAGCCTAGGACCAAACTAGCACCATAATTCAGACTCTTCTACAGAATACTGTCTGCGAGTCCCACTCAAGCAAGGCCAGTATCAGGATCCGCTTGGTGATCGGTATTACACCTACAACGTATCAATACGTGCCACAAAGTGATCCTCTAGTCGCCTATTCACCGAGATCGATCTGGTAACACGTGATATGGCCTAGTGGGCATACACACTAGAATGGCACGGAGGGAGCCCCGCTTAACGATCGTCCATTAAAACCATAACCAGGAATAAAATATTGGAATAACATAAATTGAATTCAAATGCCAAGAGAAGTAAATACTCTACTAGTTTCAGTTGGAATAGTACACACCTCAAACCGCACTCTAATTAATCCTAAATGTCGTCCAATTCACTCCCACAATGTATGTCAAATCCCCAGTCAATCAACCCAACGCCTGATTATCAAAATTATCTGTAAATTTTTCTCAAGTTCCAAATCCTAATTAAATCCATTTTTATCATTTTAAATCCCCATTAAATTGATAATAATCCTCAATAAAACCCAATTAAAAACCCATTTCAGAAAATTCATTTTTAAATTTTTATTTTATTTTTCGTTCTAGAAGCCTTCGCCGCCGTGTTCAATAGCCCCACGACGTGCTGGACGCTATAACCCATGCCGCCAAGAACAAAACTCCACGACGTGAACTAATGCGTGATCAATTAATTCATCTTTGTTTTAGACGCCGCACGTGATGCCGTAGGAGTTTTCTCCCCACGACGCCCCTAGCGGCGTTTGAACCAGTGAAGCCTATAAAGGGTTTTCAAGCCCCCTCGGCTCATCACTACGATTCGAACCCGTTCCATCATCGCATATACACACAAACACACCATTTATCATCATAACCCCTTGACAAAAAATCGTCAGCCAAAACCCTAACAAATTCGATTAAAACTCCTATTTCTTTCCAACACCCAAAACAACAACAAACTCTTCAACAAAAACCTCCACAAATGCTTCACAAACAATGCATAATCCATAGCAACACCTCCAAAACCAGTGTGCTCAAAATCCATAACCGAAACCCATGTAAAAACCCGAACTTTTACCCTCGAAACGTAGATAACGAGATGGAGAATGAGATTGTAACCTCGAATCATCGATTCCTTGTTGTTTGGATCTCCAAATCACCTCTTGAAATCAAGAAAACCCTATTCATCACTTGGATTTTCGAATTTGTGTGGAGGAGGAGAGAGAAAAGGTGATAGAAATGAAAGAACAAGACTTTTTATAGTCAAAATCTCATCTTTTGTATGTGTAGATCTCAAGACCCTATCCAATAGTTCTCAATGGGTTAAATTGTCCTGATTTTGATGACTTTACTAGGTGACACCTCCACTAGACTTGTCTTTGTTCATTCAAACACTAAACCCTCGGGTGTTCCGATACTCGAGTCTCGCACGTACCATCGCTTCTCTCGTGTACTCCCGCGCCTCGAATGCATATACGATGTTATTTATTAATTATTAATTGTATTTTATCATTTCCCAAGTGTATCTAACTATCCAACCTAATATACTGTTATGTGCCTACTCGGTACCTATATCTGTACACTATTCGCGGCGAATACCCATCACACTATCTCACATGTCAATGACACAACAAATTACACACATCGCAATGCCAATACTCTAATTACACATAAACATCGCAATTTAAAGCACAACAGTACAAAAATTACTACTTACCTGGCTCCAGAAGCACCATGGCCTATCTACGGGTGTAACGACCCTAAAATTCTAACTCGTGCCACGTGACATTTCAGGGTCGTATTGTGGGTCCAACTAGCCGTGGTTTACTTGTTTTAGTCCTCAGGAGTCGACACCGAGGTATGTTATGGTTGTTTGGTGATTTTTATTATTTATTTATTACCGAACATTAAATTCAATATTCCAAATGTGTGAGGACGTGGTGAGCGTGTGTTGGTATCGTTGAACGAGTTCGGTACGAAAGAACACGCTAAATGGTTATTTGAGAGTCCGGGGGATAAAAATGGAATAAAAACATTGACATATGCAAATGAAAATAATTAATGAAATTAAATAATAAATAATGGGCGCCGAGTGATACGCGGGGTCGTGGGTGACAAGCGTGGGTCGAATGGTAGTGCGCACGCCTGAGTAAACTCGTTGGCGCGCACAACGAAATTGTAGGTGCGAAAATACAATTTTATATATATATATATATATATAAATGTGTATATATATAAATAAAAAGAAAATGTGAAATGACCATGAGAGGTGGTGATGAAGTGGATAGAAATGGAGGGGCAAAATGGTCATTTGACCCAAAATTTGATCAAAAACACCACCGACACTCACATTCACACATTTCGACCGAGAGAGAGAGGAAGGGGGAGAAAAGAAATTGAAGGGAGAGATCGATCAATTGAAGTGTGAGGATGCTGGAATCGTTGAAGTGAGATTGTAGTGTGGGTTTTTGAAATCAAAGGGAGGTTGAGCATAGTGTTGGTGAGTTTTATTTTTCTCCTCTTTTGTTTCTTATTTTTTAAATTTTTGGGTTGATGATGAAGATGATGTTGTGTTGTTGTTGTTGTTGTTTGACGTAGAAGAGAAAGAGAAAAAGAAAGAAACAAAGAGAAAGAAAAAAATTGTTTGCTAGAACGAACACTATGTTTGTTCCAGTGAAGAAGAAGAGGAAGTGGTGGGCCGGGTCGTGGTGACCCGGGCCCAACCCGGCTGGGCCGGACCGGGCCCGACCAGGGTGGGTCGGCCCTAGTCTGACCTAGTTGGGGTGGAACGGGTCGGACCCAACCCGGGGACCCACCCATTATTAAAATAATAATTTATTTATTTATAATTAATTAATTAATTATGTTTTATTTTATTTTTTGAAATAAATATTAGAAAAATTCTGAAAAATAGGAAAAAATTCTGAAAAATTATATTTCAATCAAATAAATAGAAATTTGGGAATTTTTTTATGAAAAATGAAGAATTTGAGATTTGTGACGAGACTTTTGTCGGGGTTTTTGTCCCGTAAAGTGTGAAATTGTTAAAAATAGCCAGAAAAATATTGAAAAATATTTTTCTAAATTGTATGAAAATATGAGGTTTCGTTCGGGTATCCTAATGGGTTTGAATAGAACCCAATACCGGATAAGCTACCCAAATTGCGCAAAGGAACAATAATTTAGAAAATTGTAGAAAATGAGTTAAACTTGAGAAAAAATGAGGAATACTTGGAATAATTAGAGAAAAATTAACGAAAATTGGTCGAAATAATTGTCAGGTGATAAGTGGAGTGTTGGTAACTAATTAGGGAACGTGTGGAGCTACGCGAGGGCGTTTTTAGCGAAATTTTAGGTGAGTAAAGGCAACAATAGAATCAACATGATTACTTTTCTATTTATTGATTAATTATTCTTAAAATGTGAGCCCTTTGTATTCCATTCTAATTCAGGTGACCTAGGGTTTAGGTAGTCCGACTGTGATGATAAGTCTCAACGAATTTAGCAGCCGGCATAGACTGTGGCTTCTCGTTGGAGCCTATCAAAATGATTTAGCATCCGGCTTGTGACTGTGGCTTTCTTTCGGTAGTGTGTTAGGAATTTAACAAATGGCTTTGTCTCAGGGCTTTTCCTAACAGTGTGCGTTCAGTGGAGGCGACCTTCGGGCCCACTGGTTCGTACGGGGTGGATTGAGCAGGGAGGCAGTTTTGGGCCTACTGTGTCGATCGCAAACTGATGAGGTCTTATGACCCACGGTTTGATTGAGACTATCTATTCGCCTATCCATTTGTTTCCCGGTCACTTGATTATCGTTGTTTGTACTTGTTGAATCTATTTATCATGCGATTTGTTATCTATTTCAGTTTCTTGTTATACACTGCATGATTTATAGACTTGTGATTATTGAAAAGTTAGTAATTTATGTTGAGATATCTATTGTTGTGTTTACTGTTATATTTTGTACTCACCGTTTTTTTTATGACGGTGGGTGCAGATCCACAGACGAGTAGGGGCAAGGCGCCGATGCTTAGCGATATCCTCTGAGGCACGCTCAGAGCCATTAGCTTTGCTCTCACTTTGTAGGTATTTTGTCCTTTTATTGTATATTTTGGCTATGTATCCATTTATTTTGATATTTTGGGGCTTTGGGGAGTTGAACCTAACTATTGATACATGTATATGTTCATTTTGGGCTTTCGGTTGATCTGTTATATGCATGTGATGTTGTTTGGATAAGATTTTCCACATTTAAGTTGACTGAGTAGTAAACTATTTTAAGTTGGTGTTAAAAAAAATTTTAATGTACACCTAACTATAATTGAGGATAAACGATTAGATAGAGTTAAGGTGAATCAAAAAGAGTGATCCAGGGTGAGTGAGTGAATAATGTACTGAGTAATTGGTAAGTTATGGCTGACTAGACCTGCGTTGACTCGTCAGAGACGGGCTCGAGGGTCCACGTAGGTTTAGGCCGGGCGAGGCCCAGTTTGTAGTTGCTAAGGCCATCACACTTGGTATCAGAGCCATAAAGGTTTATCACCATGACTCTGAATAAGCATAAAACACAAGCAAATGAACTTAGTGTGGAAAATATTAAGAACTTAACTCAAGTATAGTTGGGAAGTGGGAAATGATATTATTTTGAGCATGTTAAATTTTAATGTTTAATATAATATATCGATACGTAAGACTGATCGAGGCTCGCCATTTGTTATTGCAGATTGCGATAGCTGACCAGTCTTATGCTGGAGATCAGAGTAGAGTCTGTGATTCTCCACTAGATGCGCCGAGCGACGTTGCAGCTCTGGCACATGAGTTACAGTCCTGGACTCAGAGAGTAGAGTCACAGGAACGGAGAATGGATGAGATATTGGATATTCTCAGGGGACAGTCACAGCAGTTGCCATCTCCATCGACTTCAGGGATAGCTCCTAGACAGAATGTGAGTCCAGCTATACCTCAAAGCTACTCCACCTAAGTTACTACTACTAGTGCAGTACCTGCACCACCTATCACCGCAGTTATTCCGGCACAGATTGCGGTGGAGTTACGTGTTCATGATGATATTGATTCACGCTTAACTGCAGAGGCGAGGTGGACTCGGGAGTATGAGAAGTATAGATCGAAGAAGTTCAGTGGCGGTTCAAGTGTAGATGAGGCGAATTTGTACATTCGTAGTCATGAGAAGGTTTAGAAGCTTCTCAAGATCGAGGATAGCAAGAAACCTGGGTTGGCAGCATTTTCTTTGACTGGTGATGCAGAGATATGGTGGGAAAATTTGGTATCCACACATAGAGAACCGACTACCTGGTTAGACTTCAAGAAGTATTTCAGTCAGAAGTTTTATCCACCTTCGGCTATGATGGCTAAGAGGGACGAGTTTATGCATATCCGACAGTCATTAAGAGAGTCGGTTATGACTTATATGAGCAGATATCAGCATTTACTTCCTTTTGCTGATGGAGTGGCTGACCGAGATAGAGATCAGGTTTATTATTTTACTGAGGGCTTGTTGCCAGCTATTGGAGGGACAGTGGTCACTACTCTACCTCCTACACTACAGGATGTTTATGACCATAGTTTGGCGAGGGAGGCATCTCTGAGGACACATCTCGCACAGGGATATGATCAGCCCCGTGAGGTACAGGATGAACGAGGACAGGGCCGTTTAGGTGGCAGGAGGAAGAGGAATATATGGCGATTCAGCAGTCTAGCAGAGCTCAGAGTGTAGCTTCAGTCGCACAGTCTTCGTAGCCAGTTCAGACATATGTCACCACACCAACTCAAATACAGAGTTACCCTAGTCGACCACCACCGGTACCACAGCAGGTGCAACAGTCTAGAGATGGTGGGGGCAGAGGCAGGGGTAGTGTACAGCAGGGACAGATGTCAGGTCAGGGATCGAGTAGGCGAGATTACTCAGCAAAGAGACCTGCTGGAGCGTGTTATAGGTGTGGACAGGTGGGTCATCTTGTCAGAGAGTGCCCACAGCAAGCTGAGTTTCGACAGAGACCTGCGGGAGCTTGCCATCGATGTGGACATACGGGACATTACATCAGAGAGTGTCCACAACCTGTTGATGTTCAGCAGAGAGTAGCACCACGTCAGCAGCAGACAATGGATGCACATGTTGTTTCAGGCGACTCGACATCTCCTTGAGGGTATGATTTATATTTGTGGTCGTTTGATGTATGTTATGATTGACTCTGGTTCTACTGTTTCCTTTATTTCTGGGTGTATGGTTGGTGAGTTAGGGTTAAGACCAGTTAGGTTAGAGAGACCTCTAGTTCTTAGCACAGCTGCTGGGGATAAAATCTACCCTAACATGATTTATGAGCGTTGTATTGTATAGATAGAGGGACATGAGTTACCAATAGATCTCAGAGTGTTAGAGTTTCTGGAGTTTGATGCGTTGTTAGGCATGGATTAGTTAGGCCTTTATCACGTACAAATTGATTGCTTTGACAAGATGGTCACATTTCAGATTCTTGGACAGCCAGAGTTTACTTTTCGTAGCAGTGCGACTCAGTTGAGAGTTACCAGAGGTAGGGTGGCCACGAGCAGTGAGATTAAGACGTTTGTGAGTGTTCTGAGTACGTTAGGGAGAGCTGAGGCTAGGATCGATGAGGTACCAGTCGTGTGCGAGTGTCCGGACGTGTTTCCAGCAGAGCTTCCCGGATTACCACCGACGAGAGAGATTGATTTCATCATTGATTTGGTTCCCAAAACGAAATCGATATCGATTCCACCGTACCAAATGGCTCCTAAGGAGTTGGAGGAGCTGAGATCACAGCTGGATGAGTTGATGGAGTTGGGTTTCATCATTTATAGACTTGTGATTATTGAAAAGTCAATAATTTATGTTAAGATATCTATTGTTGTTGTTTATTGTTATATTTTGTACTCACCGTCTTTTTTATGACGGTGGGTGCAGATCCACAGACGAGTAGGGGCAAGGCGCCGATGCTTGGCGATATCCTCTGAGGCACGCTCAGAGCCATTAGCTTTGCTCTCACTTTGTAGGTATTTTGTCCTTTTGTTGTATATTTTGGCTATGTATCCATTTGTTTTGATATTTTGGGGCTTTGTGAGTTGAACCTGACTGTTGATACATGTATATGTTCATTTTGGGTTTTCAGTTGATCTGTTATATACATGTGATGTTGTTTGGATAAGATTTTCCACATTTAAGTTGACTGAATAGTAAACTATTTTAAGTTGGTGTTAAAAAAAATTTCGCTGCACACCTAACTATAATTGAGGATAAAAGATTAGATAGAGTTAAGGTGAATCAAAAAGAGTGATCCAGGGTGAGTGAGTGAATAATGTACTGAGTAATTGGTAAGTTAAGGCTAATTAGACCTGCATTGACTTGTCCGAGATGGGCTCGAGGGTCCACTTAGGTTTAGGTCGGGCGGGGCCCAGTTTGTGGTTGCTGGGTCCGTCACAACGGGTCTCACGATCATCTGAGCTGTCAGCCACTGCACACACGTCATTAATAATGGTGAATTAACTTTGGATCGTTACATCAACCATCAAAGAAGAAATCGGTCTCTACCAAACCAAATCTTGTACTCTGGATTTAATGAGCCATTAGAAAGAACCACATTTGGTGTAGGAATAGTACCAAACAAGTAACCATCCAAATCAAAGCCTTGTATTGTCGGAACCACAATCACCTTCCAGAGCAGATAATTTGTGTTATCCAGTTTGAGTGCTACAAACTGACTCAATGAACTTCCAAACGGAGAAAATGAATATTCTACTCCAATAGATGAACCATTCGATGAAGACGATGAAGATCCATGCTCGAGCATACCAGATTCAGACGCCATGACTTTAGAATAACATGTTTATGAAGTAATCTAATTTACTTATCAAGATCTATGAATTTCTTAAAGCGATCTGCTTCAATCTTCAAGAATACTTCACAGATGGTTAGAATACCTTAGATCTAGTCTTCAACCCTTCAGATATGATCTTCAACTCATCAGATCTGGTCTTCAAAGTCTTCAACTCTCCAGATCTATTCGTTAAATTCTCATATCTATTCTTCAACGACTCAGATCTGGTTTTCAAATCATCTACTCTAACACATTTAGTGACAGATCTACACAATCACCACACTGAACAATCATATGAACTTGTAGAACTTCAATATTTCGATCTTCGTCGTAAGACTGCAAGATCGGTCGAGAACCAGTGGATCTAAGGTTCAACTCCTCAGATCTATCCCGTAGAACTTATAATAACCTTCTCCGGCGTGTGTCGTTGAAGGCTCTGATACCATATTAACTTATGTAAAACAAGTTTATTTCTCTTCCTTGGAACATACAGTATGGTGCCTTATTTATAGAGCGGTACATAGCTAATTTACATAATTAGTGGAGGTGTTATGCAATTAGTGGTAACGTTACACAATCAGTTGAGACGTTACACAATCAGTGGAGAAGTAAGATTTCTCCAATTATATAGTTGCCTAACACATAATAATATCTAACTATCGCACTAATGGTTAACTCTAACATTTAGAGGTTTGGACAAACATACCTAGACCTACTCTTATAGGTTTCTACGTCCACAAACGGGTCTAGACTCCACCGCTAGCCCAACCAGGTCATCAAATACGAGTCTATGATCGTTCTGCTCTGATACCATATAGAAATTTATGAGCCAGAAAAGTGTTGGGTCACACACGCATATGTGGGTATACAAATGGGGTTGAAGCCCATCTTGCACAAAATCAATTGATTTGTGCTAGGGTCCAATCTACACCATTTATATATCATGCTAATTATTATTATATTTTTGATGTGGGATTATATACTTCAACAGCGTTGGTCATAATTCATATAAAGGTACATTAAAAATTGAGTGCATTTATTTCAATTGATTGCCTTCACTAATAAGCGAGTATATAGCGGCTCCCTTAATACATTATGAGTAGTGCTACTTGGACTCATGAGTCCGGACCCTTAGGGGGTTTTTTGAAAATTTTTTATTTCAAAGTCATCCTCAAGCAATCAATGACTTCAAAATTATAACTTGTAACACTCCTTTAATATTTACAAAAATCTCAAAAACCTCCCTTTGAGTCCGGACCCTTAGTGTCCAAATAGATTTTTTGATACATTATATACTCCAATTTACATTGTTTGCGGATGTATCATATTATTCAAATGTGTTAGAATAAAGTCTAAATAAGCTAATTTATTATAACTATTGAATTATAACAATAATATATAGATAAATTTAGAGTTTTCATTTTAGTAAATTTAACTTGAGGCATATAATAAATATAGTACTTTTACACTTTGTACGTGAAATTGATAATGATATAATTGTCAACACCAGCTTGCATTCATCCAAAAAACAACAGTCGGGACCAATCAATTGAGTAATTTAATAATTTGGTATGAAATTTAAAAATAAAAAATTATGAGTTAAGAGGTAATGGATTCGAACAAAGATTTTCTCACTTACAAGTTACTACATCTCTAGCTCGAACCAAACCAAGCCTTTACTTTTTTTGGAAGGCACCAAGTCTTTAATTTCGTAATTAAAATTACATTTCTTTTTGTCCTCAAGGAATTCAAATTACATTTCAAAGGAAACAAATGGACCTTCTCAAAATAAGCTTTATAGCTGAGGCGGCATCTCTCTTTCTCTCTCACTGAACCAACCAAGCAACCAAAGCAAAGCAGCTCCTGAGGCTCCGCAGCCGGGTAGAAATTAATTGCGCACGTGGTGAACACGCGCGTATCTTGTCATGGCATATCGGCCCAGCTAATCTTTACGGCGCCGCTGGTGTCAGTTCTCAGCACCATCGCTCAACGGTGGATGTGGATGTGGATGTGGTGTGGCGTCCACGTCCTGACCTCTGCTCTGCTCTGCTCTGCCATTACTGCGCCACGCGTCGCTCCTTCTCTTAAAAGTGTTCAGGTGCTCACCATCATTAATGTCCCAGAGTCAGTCGATCGATTGATCGATCGATGTAGCATGGAATCACTGCCCCTACCTAGCTAGCTGTGACTGCTCTTTAATTTGTCGTATAGTGGAGGGCTGAGTCTCTGCAGGGTCAACCTACAACATGTCAGCTTCAACTCATCAATTAGGCCATGGACAAAACTAGGGCCGGCAAAAAAACAAGGGATATAGACGGGAACAGTTTTGGACAACTTCTAATATCAACTTAAAATGGTGTCGAGATCGTATCTGTATTTAAAAGCAAACATCTTATTTTATTCGAACCCGTATTTTTATAAAATATGTAGAATCCTTTTTTTGTTCATTTTTATTTTTTAAATATGATAAAATAATTTTTTTATCAATTATTATTTTAAAAAATCTCAAAAAACTTAATTCGTCATTGAAATCAATGAAGTTGAAACTTAGTGGCGGTACTCCAAAGTATATAAGATATTTCAAATGTAAAATTACAATAATGCTCCTATAAGTTTTTTTTGGATAAAATTAGATTAACCAGTAAAGTTGAAACTTAGTATATGTAAAATTACAAAAATACTCATATAAATTAATCTAATTAATCATTAAACGGGTACTGTTTTTTAAAATTTTTATCCGAACTCGAACCCGTATTTTTAACAAACACAAAAAAATATTCAGACCCATATTTTTTTAAGAAAAATAATGTTCAGACCCGTTTAAAGCGGGTTCAAACAACTTTTGCCAGCCCTAGAGAAAACCCCACCCCCTTTTCAACAAACAGAAAAAGTAATTTAGTTAAGCATTTTGTTGTGCCAATAACAGTACTCCCCACCTGCATCAAACGAGCCTTGTTTGGTTAGAGACAAAGTTAACTCTACAGAGATAACTTGTAGTTGAAGGGAAGTGAAACTAATTTTGTTTAGAACTTATTTGGTTAGAAGTAGAATTATCTCCTGAAATATAATTTGCAGAAAATTGGAAACTAATCTTGTTTGGTTACCCAACTTTTCTACGAGTTATCTTTTAACTTAGAGATATCTCCCTTATTTCTATAGGAAGTTATCTCTGATGAGTTGTGCACACGATTACCTCTTATGAATGACCATTTTAATACTTACATCTCTCTTATTTGAAGACTATTTACGTCAATTCATATATTTTATTGTTTAAAAAATTACAACTTTCCTGTAAGTTTAAAGTTGAATCAAACATGAAAATATTAACTCCAAAGAGTTAACTTCAAGGAGATAACTCTGAACTAACACTGTAAGTTAGCAAAAATGAACCAAACAAGGTCTTAATTGCCTAACTTCCTTGCAAGTTATCTCTCAACAAATATCTAAGGGTGAGAGATATTTTCTCCACCCTTCCTAGGGTAGTTAATCTCTCAAGAGTTCGTGGATATAATTACCTCTCATTAATTACTTTTTTATTACCAAGACTGGTCACATCTCTATTGCTTGAATGATATTTTATATCAATTCATATTTTTTATTGTTTAAAAATAGAAAAACTCATTTTTTTGGTCCTTAAACTTTAAGTCTTTTATGATTTTGATTTCTGAGCTTTTATTAGTGTATATTTGGTCCCTGAACTTTTATTGTTGTACATTTAGTCCCTGAATTGTTGAGTTTTTATGATTTTAGTCCCCTTAGCTTTGAGTTTTTTTTATGTTTTTGGAGAAAATTATTATTTTTTTGGGGCTGATCGATGTAAGTCATCTGGTTCAATAATATAAACAAGTTTACTCTTCTTAACTAATCATGCGGCACTTTTGTTACCCATGTCGATAAAATTTAACACTTTAAATGGTAGAAGGACTAAATATAGATCTTTGTGAAAGTTCAAGGACCAAATGTGTAATAATAAAAGTTTAGAGACCAAAAACATAAACGACACAAAGTTCAAGGACTAAATTATGGGTTTTGACTTTAAAATTTTGCAACTTTTCTATAAGTTTAAAGTTAAACTAAACATAAAAATATTTTACTGTGAGTTAACTCACTCACATTGTAAATTGACAAAAACGAACCAAACAAGCACAACACAATCCCAAGTTAATAGCAGCTTGGAAATCCATACGCAAAAAAACTCATTATTAATGACGCCCCCTGCCGTCGTGCAGCCCTCGCTGTTGAGTCCCCCATCTGAATTCACTTTTATTCACCGTGCAGGCGGATGAACGCTCTACTTGTGGCTCCATTCCGAACTTTTAGCTTTAAGTATGCTTTTTAATTAATTAAGCCTTGTGGAACTCTTTTGCTTCCACATCAAGATGAACTCTAATTAAGTACTCCATCAAGTTCTTAGCAAATGATGCATCAAATAAGGCTTCTAAGAAGCGACTAAGGGCAACTTCATGCATTGCATCAAGATTGTATGAAAATAATGTATTAATGAGGGAATATTTTATTTTTAATAATTTTATGTTGATTTATGTGGACCTCACAACTAATAACCATTTTTTTTAAGAAAATAAAATTAAAGCTTTGCGCAAATATAGTGCAAGGTCAGCATTATTCTGCTGCCTCACACCAGTATTGCATACAACGTTATCTATAAAAAAAAATGATAATCTAACACACTTTTACTGCACACTTAAGGCACACACTTTATTTTTTAGCTCATTTATGATATTTTATTAAATATGGGGTCCACATCTGAAAAGATAAGAAAGAGTCATAAATAGAGACAAGAAAGAGTTATAAATAATTAAAAAATAAAGGATACGTCTAAAATATGTTAAATTATCATTTTACTTATATATAACTTCTCCCAATGCTAAAACACTGACGATGATTTGGAGATACCTTAAGCTTCGCTGCTTTCATGAAATGTTTTCACAAGACAATTACTAATTCTTAAATACTATTAGTTTAACTAATTAATTTTCCAATAATTGAAAGTACTTATCTATCTGATTACGACGATAATCTAAAAGACGAAAAAATTCCAATTTCTATGGGTACACATGGTACATAACTACGTATGTATGCATTGGATGTTGTTGAAGGGTTTGTTTGGTAACTACATAAAAACAAAAAAAAGAATAAGAAGGGTTGTATGGTAGTGGGGACAAGGAATGGGAGTGGGGTCCATAGGATATCATGACGTGGTGGAGTGTGTGGGGACAGGTGTATATAGAATTCATGTGCCTCCCACGAGATGTTGTGTCCTTGTTGTTTCTATTGAGTTATGGTTTCAAGGTTGGAAGGTTTTGTTGATGATGGACTTTGCATTTCTCTATGTATGTGATTTTGTCATGTGGTCATGTTGTCTGACGCCACCAGCTTTGGGATCCTATGTCAGACTATAGGTCAGCTTGATCATTCAATGTTAGCTCTTGTAACGTGTTTCTTGTTGCACACTGTTTTTCTTTTCCTACCTCTCTCTCTCTCTCTCTCTCTCTCTCTCTCTCTTTTTTTTTTTTTTTTTTATTAGAGATTTTGTGCTTTTTAGCACATTTTATAGATATAATATTTCAGTCATTTCAACTAGAAGAGTTGAGAAGTTGTTTGGAGTCCTTGTCAAGGGTTAGGACTCAATTTCTAAAAGTGTATTATTAATTGGACTCGTGAGGTTAAATTTTTAAAGAGTTCTTAAAATTTTTTTATTTTAAAGTTATCCTCAATCAATAAATAACTTTAAAATAATAATTTGTAAAACTCATTTAATTTGATTTTAAAATAATAACTTGTAAAACTTATTTAATATTTATAAAAATTTTAAAAAACTCTCTTCTAAGTTCGAAATAGAAATATATTAAATATCATCCGATTATAATTTAAAAAAAATGATAATTTAACATACTCTCAACGCATAATTTGAACACACATCCTTATCTTTTAGCTGTTTATGGTATTTTGTCAGATGTGAGACTCACGCTTGAGAAGACAAGAGAGGGTCATAATAGTTAAAAGACAATGATGTGGGTTGAAAGTAGATCATTTTATAATTTTTCATAATTTTATAACAAAAATACTAGAGTGACATTAATAAAATACACACAAAAAATATACAAACTCACTATCTAACCGTAGTTTAAATTTTAAGATGTATAAACTCACGGTAAAAATGGATGACGGATTAAAAGGAGGGTGTAGGGGTGTCGCACCGTCCATTTTATAAAGATGGTAGCATGCAAGAAAAATAAAAGATATACTTTTTCATGTGTTTTTGTCTTCATTTTGAGGCCTTAATTAAGAATCAAATATTCATTCGACATTGATTTTGGCCTAGCGTGGTCGAGATTCATGCATGCATGGTGGACGGAGACTCGTCATGATTATATGTTCCAACCAAGAAGCATGCATAAATTTTGGCCTCGTGTGGCCGAGAGCATATAATCCTTAAACTCTAGAATTTTAGAGTCCCGCAAAGTACGCCCCCACCTCTTACTAAATACATTTCATTTTATGTGGCACCTTAAATTTAAATGTTAATTTATAAGTGTATCTCACATTTTTACTAAAATATATTTTCATCTGAATCGAAACACCCAACTTCAAAATCTTAGTCAAGACATCTATATTAGGTTCGGTAAGATGTAGTCGAGACTTATCCACTAGGCTCGGTGTTGTTTAACCGAATCTCTTTGGTGATAGTTAATTAACAACTGTCAACTTAAAGGTTCGGTGAGTTCCGATCGACTCTCCAATTAAAGGTTAGACAAGTTATGACCAACTCTCCAACTAGAGGTTCGGTGGACTTCGACTGACTCTTTAATAAGAAATTCGAACCTTCGAGGCCAAAACACTCGACAATGCTTACAAATCACAAAGAAAAGAGTATGTAGGGTGCACTAATCACAGTGAGGGGGATAAAAGTCATTTTGTAATAGGATTGACTTTATTTAAGTTTGACTTTTTCTGGTGGTGCACTTAGTAGTAAAAAGATGAGTGCACTTAGCCGGACTTAAAATTTATAATGCTGCCCAAATTGTACAAATGATCGAGTTTTTTACCTTCTGAAAAGTTCTACATGGACTCACAAATTTTATAATTAGTGGTTGATCTCTGAATTCTTTCTCAAGTTTAATTGATGTGACTATATAGCACCACAATCATTATATTTAAAACTCTTTTAATTAGTGGTTGGTATCTTCAACTTTTAAATTTGTGACTAACCCCTATGAGTCTGGAGTCATGACTCTGCCTAACATTATTGTTGCGCCCTTTAAACCACTTGTAATTCTTTAAACATACAATATTCCACCAGAGACTAGGGGTGGGTGTGACAATGGGTTGAAGGACGTGTTTATTAGGGGTGGTCAAACTGTGGTTTGGTGGTGGAAACCATCAAACAGCGACCAAACCGATAGTTCGCGGTTTGACCAATTTGCAAATTATCACCAAATCACGTACCCTCTAAACTGCGACCAAACTGACCATGATTTGTACTGTTTGGTCTCGGTTTTCCTGCAACATTTTCAAAAAATAAAATAAAATAAAAAACAACATGCATTCCATACATGTTCATCAACAAAAACATACAACAAAATACATGTCTATACACAATCATCCACCAAAAACACATTGAAACACAACAAAGTTATGAATCCAAGTTCATTTCAAAAGTTTAAACAACAAAAAACAAATAGATTCAACATGAAAAGCCTTCAACTCGATTCTTCTGAGTTTCAATTTCATTATTTGTTCCTACAATAAAACAACAATTAGAAATATAAAATTAGGAACAAGATAAGAGCTTAATAAAAACTAAAAGTTCCAATAAGATTTACTTAATTACCAAGTCAATGACTCAATACATTTTGTTAATCATCTCAACTAATCATCTAGAACAAGTTGGTCTAAAATGCCTAAACAATATTTCAAAATATAGTAAGATTAGATGATAGTAAAAGAATAAATAAAGATAACTACGATTTGGTTAACTGCAATTTTTTTAAAATAAAAATTGTTACTAAACTGTGATTCTGCCGTTTTCAAATTTTCTGAACCACCTCCAAACTGTGAATTCAAAAAATCAGACTAAACCATCATAGATTAAGTTGTTTAGCGGTTTTTACAGAGACCATATACTCCCCTAGTTTCTATCGTGCATTGACCCCTCAAGTGACATAATTATAAGCTCAACACAAACTCGACTCATTTAACGAGTTAAGTCAACACTACAATTTTTGATAGGTCAATATGGCTGCATGACACGCGTAATGTATTAACTTAAATATGTCGTGTTAACATTAATTCAACACAACCCATTTGACCTAATTTATCAAGGAGTAGTGCTACTTGGACTCATGAGTCCGGACCCTTAAGGGGTTTTTTGAAAATTTTTTATTTCAAAGTCATCCTCAAGCAATCAATGATTTCAAAATTATAACTTGTAACACTCTTTTAATATTTACAAAAATCTTAAAAACTTCCTTTTGAGTCCGGACCCTTAGTGTCCAAATAGATTTTTTGTTTATCAAGTGACCTATTTTTATCAATCAATTTTGAATTGTTTAGACATACTAAATATGTTGTTGGGTAGTCATATAGGGTGAGGTAAAAGCTTTGACCTCAAACATTTACAATGAGAGGTTAGAGACAGGCTAAGAGCAACCTAAACATTAATTTAAGTGTTTTTTTTTCCCTATTGTTCTCAATTTAAATTAATAATGCGGGCTAAGCTAGGGCTGCCATGATGTATGTAAGCTATCAGAAGGTGGAAGGAAAGAAAATTAAATTTACATCAAATGTACAATAACGTACACCTAAGCTGCTCAACTATAAATATATATTAATCCCCTTTTAATCATTTCCTGGCGCCTTCTATTTAGTCTGATCAATAGATGTAATTAATTTCCCGCCAAAATGTCAGCCCGCAGGAATGCAAATAGGCAGGATGAGATGATGATCTCATTTTTATATCCATTTAAAAATTTATCACTCATACCCATACCTATACCTATATTCATTTAGAGATAAATTTTTATATCCATCCCTATATCCATCTAATCCTCGTGGGGGTAGAGAATCTCCATGAAAAATTTTTTTTTCTCCATTTCATTCCTCATTGAAAGGATTTTTATGAAATTTTTTGCAGGAATGGAAAATCTCTGTGAGAAATTTTTTTCCATTCTATTCCCCATTGAAGATCCCCGTGGGAATGTTTATGGAGATTTTTGCAAAGATGTGAATCACCGTGGAGAAAATATTCGTCCCACTTAATTTTCTTCAAAAAAAGAATTATAAAAAATAAGGTATCAAAGATATATAACAATACAATTGTTGGTATTCCAACAAAAATAAAATAACATATCATGCAATTAAAGTTCTAACACTTTTTTTTTGAGTCCGGCTAAGTGCACCCCATCATTTACTGAGTGCACCCAGAAAAAGTCAAACTTAAAAAAAAGATCAATCATTTTACAAAATGACCCTTATGCCCTCACTGTGATTAATGCACCCCACTACAATTTCTAAGTGCACTCCATCCACTCTCTTCTTTGTGATTTGTAAAAATCATCGAGAGGTTCGACTTTAAAGGTTTGAAGAGTCGGTCGAAACCCACCGAACCTCTAGTTGGAGAGTTGGTCATAGCTTGTTGAACCTTTAATTGAAGAGTCGGTCGGAACCCACCGAGCCTTTAGGTCGGTAGTTGTCAACTAAATATTATCAAAGAGATACGGTTGAACAACACCAAGCCTAATTGATAAGTCTCGATTACATGTCGTCAAACCTAAAATAAATATCTTGACTAAGGTTTTGGAGTTTAGTGCTTCGGTTCGAATGAAAGAATATTTTGGTAAAAATGTAGGTTGTACTTAGAAATAGAAATTTGAATTTGGGTTGCTACGCAAAATGAGGTGCACTTAGCCAGATACTTTTTTTATTGATAAAAAGTTCTAACACTTACAATTAAGTTTCAACAAATTCACCCCACCCCACCCCAAGAAAAATAAATAAATAAATAAATAAAAGGAAAAATAAATAAATAAAGATTTAGGAGGATCTTATAAAATAAGGTCTTACAATTTTTCTCATTTAATCCTAAAATTGTAAAATATAGATATAGTTGCAAACAATTCAAAACAAAACATATAGTTAACCAAATAAATTAAAATTATAAATCTCATTAATATTTTTTTGTGTATAACCAGTGTTTTGAAGTGGAAACTGCGTAACATTATTATATTATATTTATATACAAATATCATATAGTGCATATATAAATAATAAATATCACATGATATATAAATTGATATATAAGGATCCACATAGATAATCCTTATAGGTAATGATTACCCATGTGAATCCATGTAAACATATTTTATTACTCATCCTCGTATTCATACCCATACTCGTGTGTATAAAATTTTGTACCCATCTCCACCCCCATACCTATTTAAAATCTCCATACCCTTACCCATTAGAAATCCCCATCATCTGTAGGCATTACCTAACCTATTTGCATCCCTATGTCAACCTTTCTTGCACAATCAAATTCTGCCTGCTAGCTAGGATACTTTTATTTCGTGTCTTGAATCCTCCATTCACATGTAGGACCAAACGGTCCATAATCAAGCTGCTTCAGCCTTCAGAGTTAGACCCACATAGAGAGGCTCTCCTATTATCTATTCCATTCACAAGATTCAAACCTAGGCACTAGATACATATATATTCTATGTGAAAAAATAGAAATGTACAATTTATGTGACATCTAGTTTTCGGCAGCACATAGTGAGGCACGAAGTTTATGCACAGAAGAGACAGAAGGATCAACTTGTTCGAAACTTGATTTGATACAAATTGAGCTCTGGTCATCTACTTCACATCATATTTCCATTAATGATAACTACATAAAGCTGAAGATCAAAATTGATTGATAAAAGGCAATGAACGTTGTTCTAACATTACTGAAACTTCATACAAGCTACAATCGGAGAATGGTTCGAAGTGTATCACAAAGATTCTGAATGGTCTGCTGCGCTTGTGCCACTTGCAACTCCTGGAGTGGCATCTCTTCATAACACCTGTAAAATGTAAATGCAGAAGTTAGATTAGACACAACATTAATTTAAAAAAATATTCTGAATGGTCTGCTGCGTTGGAAAGAAGTTGAGGCTTTGCAATATAATCAATGGTTCCACATATGGAGGAAGCGAGGTCCATACGTTTTGTGGTAAGCTAATGCTTGTCCAAGATTCATTAAGGTGGAACTCGAAGCAAGCCGTTCATGCACACTTGGAGGAAGTGGCATCTGCAGCAAAGCAAGACAAAACAAAATAAGACTGATGGGGACTCATAAAACCAATCAATCAACTAAGGTGAGATGTTGCTTACCTGGTTCTGTGCTCTACGGCCTTTTTTTGAGAATCCATCCCCAGTGTAAAGTTCCTGAACTGCTTCCATGGCAGTGTTGCCACCAAAAGCATTGTCTGAAAGTAAGGCAAGAGGAGATATATCTGTTGCCCTTAAGAATGGTATAGGAACTGTATTACCGGCAGCATATATAGACCAAAGCTACATACACAACAAACAAACAAATGGGTAAAAACTTGTGCACATTTGAAGCATCCCAAAAAAAACTAGTTAAATCATTTCTTAAATGGACAAACTAGATTAAGATTGCACAGTCAAATAAGTGAATTATGCTATTAGAGAAAATAAGCATAATTCAGATCATTGTTAACTACCATCCTACGTCAGATTGCAAAGATAAGAGATGTATAGAATAAAATAACGACCTAACAACGCCTCAATCCCAAATAAATTGGGGCTAGCTACATGGATCAAACTCTTCCATTGCGCTTGATTTAGTGCAGTTACACACAAAAAACACAATTTAAAAAAATACTTCATAGTCTAAGAAAACATAAAGATCGTAATGAAAATCAAATGAGCTGCAAAATAAAAATATTTTCAAATGAAGGATTTAAATAAATAGTTAGAAATAAATACAGATTTTTATTTTTATTTAATTTTTTTGGTAGATAACCAAATCCAGATTCCAAAGACGAGCAACATAATAATTTATATGAACCTCTTTTGAATGTGTCCAAAGGCTCCAAACTGCATTTCATCACTTTAAAATTGTATGCATTTTCCAAACTCCTTGATGCACAGAAATGCACATGCTTGCCATACACAACGCCAAAACACAGATTCAGGAAGAAGTGCCGAACCGACAATGCTTGACCCCTTAATGATTGGTTCTACTACTGCTGAGATGTTGAAAACCTTACTATAAACCCAGAAAAAAAATTGTTTTTAGATCTACTGGGATTCTTTCCTTAAATTAATTTCAAGGAAAATGATTTTTGACATTCTTTTGGTACATACATTTGCTACACAATGTGTAGATTCCGTTGGAATTAGTGCGACACATCCCAATCAAATCTTCCAAATTGTGTAGCAAATGTATGTCACCTAGAATGATAGATTATCATCTTACTAATTTTAAATGTATTACCCTAGATTTATCTTCCTCAAACATGGCCATCTACTATTAATTGGTCGGCTTTCCTTTATGGTGCATCTATTGCTCTTTGATGAATGTGTACAAACTTTCAAATTGTCATCCTATAAAATTATCCTTTCAACTTCAATGGGATATGTTAGTAATATAGCAGCATGAGTACTCCTCTACTTAACTTACTGACTTCATTTCCTATCTTCCCTTTTCTTAGAATGATTGAACTCAAGGGTCCAAAGTTCAACACACTACTATTTCATGATTCTCAATATTTACTATTTCTTTATCTCTATCTTGACTTGAACTGCAGTAACTTTTTAAGTACTCAATATTACAAACACCAAAGCCTTCCCTCCAGACCTCCACTTAAGTATTAAAACTTGATATAGTTTCATCAGCTAGCAGAATCATCCACAAAGAAATGAACAACTTGAATATCCTTGCTGAACCACTTATTACTAGTAGTTGATATGAGCCTAATGCTGAATGGTGTAGACCAGCTGTCTTGCTAGGGGCAATTGTTAATTTACATCCCAGATGTCTCTTGTACAACATAAATGTATGAAATTTACATGCATTCATGATTGTATTCCTAGGCATGAGTCTATCATAACGCAAATGCTGAAACTGGAACAAGGGCTGGTATTAAATTAAGATTTTTTTTGAAAAAATACAAGTAAATACATTTCAACATCAGCAAGCAATATTGAAACCATGAAATATAGTTTTATGCAGACAAAGAACCACAATTATGAGACTAAAAAAGATCAGAATGAGAGAATTTTAGGCATTTTGGCTCAATTATTATAATGGGAGACAAATAGAAGTTAAAAGCAATCAAAAGAGAAACTAAGCTGGGTTAAGATCAGTGCTTCAAAATACTTTTGAAGTAAAAAAGAAAAAAGGAATGTTTATGGGATTGAGGTTCATCCAAATATGCAACAAAATATTACCAATGTTAGGAGTAACCCCAATTTTAGATAAAATGAGACGCCAACCAAGGTGGTGAAGACAATTACTTAAATGTGCTACTTAAAATAATGACCTTCTAAGTGCTAATTAAATTGACAAATACAACAACAGAGCCTCAATCCTAAATTAGTTGTGGTCAGCTACATAGAACAAACTCTTCCATTGCGCTCGATTTAGTGCAATTAATTTGCTTTCCAAATCCTTTAATAATAAAATTGAAAAATAAAGAAGGGGATAAATTAATGAGGGCACATACCATGATAGCAAAAAAAAGAAAGGAAAAACTACTTAACGGAATTTGGAGAAGGCCAAGTAGCCTAATCTATCCCAAACTTTGTTGGAAGTCTCATATCTATCCCAAATCAAAGATTGTATCAAATCTATACCAAAATTCTCTTTGGTCTCGATTTTATCCCCGCCCAAATTTGAGAGAGATTTGTGCTGACGTGGCAAAATGAATTGGTAATGTCAGCTTTAGTCAACACATAGAGGGGCTTCAAAGTTCAAACTAATTTCAAGAAAATTGATTGGTCTCTCTCAAAATTCATCTATTAAATAAAAAAAAATACAAACACAACCTAAAATCGATTGTATTGGTTTCCTAATGAACTCAACACCCTTGTCACTGCAGTCGAACGAGGTAGTCGTCTTTGATTTGGCCTGCGAGCTAGTCTTTAGTTTGATGAGTATTTGTGAGGAATTGGTGTTAATGGGGTCATGAGTAGAAGAGAGGGTCAAACAATTGGCATAATCGAAGTGTTGGTGATAAGGGAGAAGTTGTGGGCGTTAAGATGTGCGCTTATCGCCTCAATTGATACTTCTTCCACTTCCATCATTGACACTCTCTAGTCTCTACTCTCTTTCCCTAACTTACATGTCTTAATTTACGATCTAATTAGGCATTGGAGCTCAAGACTTTAAGATCAAGAATTGGCTTGTTGAATTGTAATGTAGAACCAGGCCAAAAAAAAAAAGGGATTACTACGCAGACCAATTAGTTAAAATTTGATACTAGTAGTTCGCTTCTTCCGGTTTTTTTTTGTTTTGTTTTGTTTTTTTTTTTTTTTTTTTTTTTTTTTTTTTTTTTTTTTATTGTTTTATTTTATTTATTTATTTATTTTTATTTTTTTTCCGTCCTGTTATTTTTTAGTTGATGCTTTGGGTTTTTTTTTTTCATTAATCCCAACAAAACCAATTTTAGGTTTGTGTTTATATCTTTTTTTGTTTATTAGATGAATTTTGCAAGAGACCAATTGATTTTCTTGAAATTAGTTTTAAGCCCCACAATGTGCCGACTTTACCAATTTATTCCACCACAGCAGCACAAATCTCTCTCAAATATGGGTAGGGATAAATTGAAACAAGAGAGAAGCTTGAGATAGATCTGATACAATCTTTAATGCTGAATAGATTTAAGACTCCTAACAAAGTTTGAAATAGATTAGACTATTAAGCCTAAAAAGGAGATTCCTCAACCACATTAGAATAATCATATTCATATTCGCTTAAAATAAACATATTCATGACCAAAGATTGCAAGGCACCAATGCGATCCTAAGGCGCTTTCCTTGGCCTAGGCGAGGCAGTGCCTAGACAACACCTAGGCGATGCTTAGGCGGCCCAAAGAATATTTATTTAGAGGCCCTTGAATTATTATTTATTTATTTGTAGGTCCTCGAAAAACAATAATTTTTTATCCGTCTATAATTTGCATTCCATATATACTTCCAAGGATAATAATTATAAGCCTTTAGGTCCTTATGTAAAATCAACTATGTCAAGATTTTATTGATTGATAGGCATCATAGCACTAAACTCAATTCTAATTTGCCCACGTCAATTTTTTTTAAAATTATTTAGGACACCGCCTTGCACTAAATTCAGCACAATGGAAGAGTTTGATCCATGCAGCCGACCCCAATTAATTTGGGACTGAGGCTGTGTTGTATTTAGGACACCACCTGTCGCCTAGGCGATTTTGCTTCAAAATGACTAGGCGTCACCTTGCAATCATTGTTCATGACCAAACCCATTAATCGAAATGAATCGCGAAAAAATAGACTTCAACCACATTAGACAAATACCTGACCCATATTTGCTCAAAATAAAATAAATACTTCTTTCACTTTATATACATGTTGAAAAAAGTTGGATATGAAGTAGGGGCAAATGGGTAGGGCAGGGTAGGGGAGGGGAGGGGACCTCATCCCCATACCAATACCCACTTAAAAAATCACCCATCCCCATACCCATACCTATTTGGAGATGAATTCTCATACTCGCCCCCATACGCATCTAATCCTCGTGGGGATGGAAAATCCCCATAGAGAAATTTTTTTCCCCAATTCATTCCCCATTAGGGATTCTCGAGGGGATTTTCATGGGGTTTTTGCAAGGACGGGGAATCTCCATGGGGAAGTTTTTTTTCTCCTTTTCATTCCCCATCGAGGAATCCTTACGGGGTATTTATGGGGATTTCTGCGAGAATGTTGAATCACCGCGGAGAAAATATTCTTCCCACTTAATTTTCCTCAAAAAAATAATTATAAAAAATAAGGTGTCAAAGACACATAATAATAATATTTGGGAGGAAATATTCTTCCCACTTATTTTATATCCTATAAAATAAGATTTTCAAATTTTTCTCAATTGATCCTAAATTTCTTTAAGTAGATTTGATCCTAAAATTGTAAAATATAAATATAGTTGCAAACAATTCAAAACAAAACATATAGTTAACCAAATAAATTAAAATTATAAATCTCTTAAAGTTTTTTTGGTTAAGTGTATAATGAGTGTTTCGGGGTGGAAACTATGTAATATTATATTATATTTATATATAAATATCATATGGTCTATATATAAATAATAAATATCATATGGTGTATAAATTGAAATATGGGGATCCCAATGGGTATCTCAGTGGAATCCCCATTGGAGATTCCCCATGGGGATCCCTGTGGATATATCTTATTACCCATCCCCGCCCCCATACCCATTTCAAATCCCTATACCAGTACTGGTTTGGGTAAATCCCCATCACCCGTGGGGGTTACTCTACCCATTTGCATCCTTAATGTTATCCTTAGTATTAAGGCAAAAAAACTTAAAACCAACAAGGATAAAATAAGGGCCTAACTATAAAAAATAACACAAACTTCTAATATTTTTGCAAAATAACACCATCTTTTAATTTCTACAATAATAACACGAACTTTCAACATTTTTTCAATTTAAAGGTGTCGATGTGGCAACATGAACCCGATTTTTGTTGCCACGTCAAGGAACATGGTTCACTTGAACCAAGACTGACAAAAAAACCAACTAAAACCCAATCCCTCTACGACCAGTTGATTAGCGTGAAGAGCAATTTTAGTACATCTATTTCAAAAATAGAGTCCCTAGTGTTGCCTAATCTACATATAAATGACATACACAAAAATTAGAAATCCTAGCAGAACAACTTTGAATGAGATTTGCACCTAGCACAAATATCAGCAGTTGACACTAACATTAGTAAAAATCGGCCAATAGAGTAGTGGAGAATTAATATTAAAATACATATAATCCACCACCCAACATACTTCATGATTTTTTAGAGAAACTTAACAAGTAAAATGAATAACCTAAACCATTAAGTTTTTTAATTTGCATATCAGGACTAATCAATAGATGCTTTATCAATCATAACACTACCTTGAATCACTTCTTAAAGAGTGAAAAGAAAGGTTTTCACGGATTGATTTGTATAAGAATACAATATCATGTCTTGTATCTTCAATTATAGGTTACTTGGTTAGAATGAGAAAGTAAGTCGTTACAAGTTACCTTATCTTGCACTTTAAATGATTTCTGAGTTGTGATTGTGTTATTCAATGTACTCATCTTTACGCCACTACTGCCTCCAACCTGAGCCTGAGAATCAACCTTAAGTTTCTGCTTCGGAGGTCCATCTTTTGAAAATGATGCTCCTTCCACAACCTGTTGATTAGGTTTTTGCTCTGCAACATGAAGGTCTTTGGCAATGGGAGAAGTGGAACTTCTAGTTCTGACATGTTATGAAAATAACTTGGTAATGCATTGACGACAGTAAAAGAGTAAAACATAAGTCCCCTGAGATAGTGTTAATAGGAGCACAAAGGAGAGAAAACTCTAAAAACAGATGGATGCTTTTTATTTAAGCGGGTTGCTATTTGTACCCCTCTTTTCTCCAAATACACACCACCCAAACCACACATTAGTCGAGCTTTATTTTACATTACACGCACTATTTTAAAATTTTAAACCAAATCACACTTATACAACACCTACAACTCATCCTAAACACCCCACCACCTCCCTCCCCACCCACCACAACCCCAACCCCAACCCCAACCCCAACCCCAACCCCACCACCACCACCATCACCACCTCTCTCCATTAGCAGGGATTGGAGGGTTCCTATTAAGCATTCTATAGCCCAAAAGAGGATTTAACTATGCACGTTTTTCCAAGCATTACTGAATCTTAGCGGGAAAGTGTCAAAATATTTCTACTTTAGCTCGTGGCTCTTTAATGTCTGTTCACTTCCAAATGTTTTTGTGACTTTTCTGTCCCTTTGAGTTAGCGGTGGACACCTGTCTATTTAACTATCCACGTTTCTCCCAAGCTTCAAGCCAAAGGACAGTATGGTCATTGACATCTAAGCGTCCTCAAGACGACGAGTCCTTGTGCACATTTACTTTTACCCAAATTAAAAGTCTTTCGAAGTCCTATAGTTTCACACCAAGACTAATTCAAGAACCAACCTAATTCCAAATCTTGAAATTTAGACTGGCAAGTGATTAGCCAAAAGTGAATTACTTGAGACCAACAATTAACAGCCAATTTATGTTAATTGATTGACACATTATATCAATCATTGCATCAAACTTTCAGGAATTAATCACAAACACAAATGACAGATATACGAAATAAGAAAAAATAAGGTAGCACCACATTGACGTTCCGAAATTCCACAATAAATGCAGGCAAAAAAACAGAAAATCAACTTTTATTAATCCCTTAATTCAAACCTGAATAATTTTTTTTTCTTATAGGATAGAATAAATATCCGTTTTCTTTTCTTTTTTTTTTTTTTAAAAGCGGATAGAATAAATATGATAGTCTGTAAATAGCTAGCGGCAAAAATTGAAAGTATATAGAGTAGAATTAAAAAGCGGATAGAATAAATATGATACAACCATAATTGCAGAAAATGTATCATTGCTGAGAATGATAAAAATGATTCCCAAACAATCGGTACCAACAATCTTGCAAGCTGATATCAAGTCCTATACATGGTAGATTGAAACTAGAGTTGTGTGACAATTATTAACTTCTTATGCCTCAATAAGGAAAAATCCAAAATCCATGCAAATTTAAAAAGCGATCCTTATCCATTCTTCACATTAAATGATATAAGAACCAAAATAAGACAATGAAGAAGAAATACACAATCTATGCACTACATGTAGTCAAAAGTAAGAAATGTACCCGAGGTTCAAGGGTGTTCCTCCCTTTGCCAGAGATGAATTTTCAACAGGTGTCTGAGTATGTAATGATCCTCTTACATTGAATCCTGGTGTTTGAATAATTGTCTTATCCGTTTCTTCTCCATCATGAACTATCATGGTCCCATAGTCGCCTGGTTTACATCAATTCTATCAATATTCCAATATCTATTCTTTGAAATTTGAATGAAACATTGAATACTTTGTTCAGCTAAAGATAACAATACTTCAAACTTGCAAAATAGGACTATTTAGAAATTAGGGATGAAGAAAGATGAGACTGCTACTTCAAAATAGTACATTGTTGGACTTGTCCGCGCCTGTATCCGCCAGTCCAGGTCTCACTAGTACCGACTGTCCCCACCTTAGCTACCTTCAACTCACAGTCACAGGTTTGAGGTTTTACTTCAAAAAGGCCTCCGTGCTATTTGGGAGAGATCCACACTAAGTACATCTTTATGAAGTCACACTTAACCGATGCGGGACTACATTTCGGTTAACACATCTCCAAGAATCTTCATCTTGGATTGAAATCTCACTAAGGTGCTTTGACTCCACCTTAGACTGACTTCCTTCCAAGATCTCGAGGGGAGACAACTCGAAGAACCCTCAACTACCAATAGACATGCCTAGTCCTAGCTGAACCATTGGTTTTGATACCACTTGTTGGGTCTGCCCACGCCTGTATCCACATACGTGTGGACCGAAATATAGTCCTACATTTGTTAAGTGTGACTTCATAAAGAAGCACTTAAATGTGGATCTCTTCCCAAATAGTATTGAGGTTTCTTGAAGTAAAACCCCAATTCTATGAGTAGGTGGGAACAATATTGGTACTAGTGAGATGCACAGACCCACAGATACAGGCGCGGGTGGGCCCAACAAGTGATATCAGAGTTGTTGGTTCAGCTGAAGGCATGTTTGTTGGTAGTCATGAGTTCCTCAAGTTGTCATTTCTCGATATGATAGCGCTGCACCATATGGAATTTCAATCAAAGGTGGAGATTGTTGGAGATATGTCGACCGAAATATAGTCCCATATCGGTTAAGAGCGAAATCTTAACAGAATATGATAACTTTTATTGTTATCTTTGATCATGATACACGTCTCTATATATAGAGATGCAATTACATACAAAAGGAAACATCAAAATAAGGTAGCACATAATTATGGGAGTGACTTGTGCACAACATAATTACGGAAGTGATTTGTGCACAACATAATTATGAGAGCGATTTGTGCATATTTCCTAATTGCACAATATTCCTTAATACTCCCCCTCAAACTCAAAGTGGGAACAACGGAATTACTTTGAGTTTGCGAACCAAAATAAATATCCAATAGATACTTTAACACCTCCCTCAAACTCAAGGTGGATCAACATCTTGAGCTTGCAAATTAATACACTGAAATAAATAGACAAAATAATAATAATTGACTAGAACAAAATAATAATAATAATAATAATAATAATAATAATAATAATAATAATAATAATGACTCTGGTAAGCACCAAAACACTATGATGAGCAGAAGACGAAGCAGTGAGCACCACGAATATAATCGTCAAGCAAACAATGGCGACGATGAAGGGCCGACGAGAAGCACATGCACAGAGTTGCTGCAAAAGGTTCATCCGACAAACCATCGACGGTCTGACAACGACAAGCTAGTGACGACATACCGATGACAAGCACGCACACAGAGCTGCTGCAAAAATGTTAGTCCGACTGACAATGGCGACGGACCAGCAACAATAAGCTGACAATGACGACATACCGACGAGAAAAACACACAAAGCTCTATTGCGAAAATATTGTCCGGTAAGAAGAAGTACCGAAACAATGAGGGACGAGAAAATCGAAAGACATGGTTGATGACGAGATGTGCATGTAATGGGGTCTCGATTTGGATGCACGAGGAAGAAGTTGGTAACTAAGCAAGAATAAGGGAAACGAACAAAGGCGGATACGAGAACCAAAGAAAATGAAGAAAAGCAAGATCAGTAGCGGAATAGAGGCACCAAGCAAGGAAAGCAAGAACAACGATGCACATAAAAGATTAGAGCAACAAACGAAGTCGAGGAAGTCGACCAAAAGAGAAGAGAAACAAGAGATTACCCATAACCAAAAGAAGGCTCTGATACCATGTGAAATCTTAACAGAATATGATAACTTTTATTGCTGTCTTTGATCATGATACACATCTCTATATATAGAGATGCCATTACATACAAAAGGAAACATTTAAATAAGGTAGCACATAATTATGGGAGTGATTTGTGCATATTTCCTAATTGCACAATATTCCTTAACACCCCCTCAAACTCAAAGTGGGAACAACGGGACCACTTTGAGTTTGCAAACCAAAATAAATACCCAATAGATACTTTAACATTAAGTGACTTCATAAAGAAGTACTTAAGTGTGTATCTCTCCCCAAATAGTAATGAGACATTTTGAAGTAAAACCCCACACCTGTGAGTTGAAGGTGGCTAAGGTGGGGACAATATCGGTACTAGTGAGATTCACGAACCCACAAATACTGGAAAAACTTGAACATAATAGAAAATAGAAAGCAAGGTTTAAAAATTGAATGGCTTTAATAAACACCTCATGAAACACAAAGTATTATTATAACATAATCCTTTTTTTCGATTCAAAGAACATGGAAAGGAAACATTCTGAAAGCCTTAATTCTTTCTTCAGTCTCTTTAGCGCCAATGGCAAAAACATTGAAAGCCCTAATTCTTTCTTCAGTCTCTTTAGCGCCAATGGTGAAAACATTTTTTGCATATCAATTTTAAAAGTGGGGCATAATGAAGAGCAATTTAATGATAGAGCAGTGGACAAGTAGCTAATATATTTCGTCTTCATGAGAATGGGGTGATCAACACTTTTCAATTTTTACCAAGGACCTAATAAAAACTATTAAGACTCGATATTTATCAATAAGAAAACATAATAAATGAATACAAAAACATTGAACTAAACAACATTAGTGTTTTTAATCAGCTTTTAAATGGTTAACTAAAATCAATTTGCAAACCTAGACAACACTCCAAGAAGTTTGAAGTAAGAGACTGAAACAAAGAGGCTTAAAAAGGCTTTCTTGGTTTTCTTTCATTTTTTACTTAAGTGGGAGTCGAACTCATGACCTCCGTAAACCTTACCTTTTAGCAAGTGACGCCTCTATCATCTCACCAGAGATGTTTGGCGACTTTCTTGATTTTCTTGAATGGACCTAGTGTTGTGGAAATCTAACAATATAATCATAGTTTATTCAAACTCCTGAACACATTCAAGTCGTATTTCATTCCCAAATACTTCCAAATTGAAAATCACTTAAAACTTATCAACCGAGTGTTGCTTAAGAAGATCCAGACTTGAGCTCTTTGCAACAATGCCACTCTAAGTAAAATCCTATTACCTTCGGCCAACATGATGGAAGTGCAATGATAGTCTTGCACTCCCCTACACTCCCTACTCTTTCTTTTTCTATCTACAAGATAGGGTAAATTTAAAAGATAAAATACAAACAACCAATCACAAGAAAGGGATGATATGGACATTCAGTATTGCCTTAAATCGCATATCATATGGAGGAACATTTGTTGGATACAAGACAATCGAGAATTATAAAATAATAGTTGTAAACCTGTATCACACTCCAAGCAAATGGGTTATGTTATGTATGATGTCAGGAATGGCCGATGCAGTCATCAAAATCATAAGCAGGTAGTAAATTCAGATTTTGAATGAAGATACCTACACTAAAACATCTCACCTTAAGGAGAATATGGTGTGCCTAGATTCTTGTTATAGAACAGCTGCTTTGGTTCAGTCTTTTACTTTAAACTTTGCTTGGAGCGTTATCTAGGTTTACAAATTGATTTTAGCTAAACATTTTAAAGCTGATCTAAAACACTAATGTTAGTTGGTTCAATGTTTTTATACTCATTTATTTTGTTTCTTATTGTCCAACCATTTAAGCAACAACTCAATCCGAAATATGAAGTCTTATTCGTACAATATAAAGCTTAACATTCTTTATGATATTGATGAAACTAATAAGGAATCAATAGTAAATTAAACTACTTTCTGAAAAGAATACATTAACTTTGTCGATATTTTTGTTATTCTTTTGAGATTTCTGGTTTTTCATCAATTATTTGATTTTTTTTTTAAAGAAAATGTTCCTTTCACTAACTCTAGAAAGATGGATTCAGCTTGATTAAATTCAATTAATAACTGCAGCAAGTTTTTGAATTATTTTCTATTACTTGTGATTTACAATTTGATCATCAAAAAATTGAAAAAGATGGCCAATTTGATTGGGTTTTGTATCCTTTGCAAAATTTAATATGCATTACAGCTAAGTCCTGGTTTTCATCTCATTTACGAAAACCTTAAAACTGCAAGTTCATTTTTCATAGATAAACTTTTTAAATTGAAAGATAAAGAAACCAAAGAAGCACGGTGCCGTCCCACATAGAGTCCGCAAGTGCCCGAACGTGGATTAGTCGGTGAAGTTGGCGCCGGACACCACGTGGGAAACTCAAGAAAAAAAAAAAGAAGAAACCAAAGAATCACATTATGCTACCTTCACCATGAATGGCTACAGTTTCAACTATTTGGTGCCTTTGCAAACTGTCAAGTGCTTGAAATCCAATGTTTTGAGGCCTTGATGGCATGGTTTCTCCAAAGTCTTCATTAACCTTTGAAGTCAGCTGGTGAGTATAAAGGTGATCAGATACAAAATGAGGAAAATGGTACATAAGCAACAAAATTAAACATGTAGAAGAGGGGGACTATTGAATCATACACCATCTCTGGATAACGAATGAACTTGTGCCTGAGCAGCAATTGAAGCTCGTATATGCCTAGCTTTTTCGATCTTAGGCAGCATGGAGGAAGCTCCCCATTTGCATTTTTCAATGAATTTATGCTACATTTCCAATAGTTAAGAACACAATAAAAAATATCAAAAGATTACACTGAAATGAAAGAAATCAATGAGAACGATTCTCAATGGATAAATACTTCTAATAGTTGTTCAAACAATCAAACTAATCATCAACATGGACAAATTCGAATGTCGAAGTCTGTTTCAAGTTACAGCACTATTAAAGATTCAATAACCCATATTTAAAGCTCAGTAAAATTTACAAGGCCTTGGAACTTCAAATTGACTTACTTAGAATCAAGGAGTTCACATAGTGAGCAACTGAGCTTTTAGGACGTCAATGAAAACACCAACCACAAATTACAATATGCATAGGGAGATGCATCCAAAAGTCAAACTCTGATCAGAAAATTTTCGAACTGGAGACTCTCAATAGAGCAAAAGCTCTACTAATGAGGTTATGACAATTAGGTTTATGATTGAAAATGGGAACTCATAGCTCACAATGGTTCTCATTTTGCTATAGGACATGTTCAATAATAGTAACAGACTCTGATGTTGAGTCCACAACTCCAATAATAGTAACAGACTCTGATGTTGAGTCCACAACTAGGTATGCAAATTGCTTGTGGAGGCGACAAACATAGACAAAATCATCATTCTTTTGCCATTTCAAGGATAGACAAAATCACACTTTTGAAGTAGAAAATAGCTTTGGTGTAACGGATCGATTTAATTAAATTGGATTTTTGCTCTAACCATAGGGATTAGCGACCAATAATTTGTACCAATGTGTAAATCTCGATCAAACCTCGGGCACGAGAGCCAATGCATGCTACTTGTGTTTGATGATGTGGTATTGACGTGTATTATATCCTATTCTTACGTGAGTTGCGCGTCAAACTTGAACTTATTTCATGAGACGTACAGTGAGCGAGGGTTTCCTCAAGATGCGTGCATGTTGGGTTGACGGGTGATAGTGTAACCAATGTTTTCAAGGCGGTAAGACGGTGTTAGACATTTTAGTCCCGCCTAGTCTAAGCGCCGCCTCCCTAATAAATAATTTAATTTCTTTGGAGGCCCCCTCAACAGTAAAGGTATATTTTTCACCTACACATTCTCATCGACATAATTTCACCTCCACACTTTTCCACACATTTTGAAATAAAAAAATATTTTCAAACAAATAAAATAATAAAATAATAAAAGAAAATAGAAATTACAGACGTTGAAAAATTTTAAGAAATTATTTTCAGGGTTGACAGCCCTAAACACCTAAGGTGGCTCCTTGAAAACACCGAGTGTAACCACATTAAAGTAATGCATTCTTAGCTAGATACATGAAACACAAGACCCCAATCATATGTTCATGTGCTAATCTAAGCTATAGTTGATGAGGTTAATGAGGAACCAATACGCGAGTAGGATGTGATCAAGTATAATGTAACACATGCTCCTAATAAATAAAAGAGACTCAAATTGGTGTGTCTATGGTATGAATGATAAATATGAAGAACTTCAAGGTCATGGGTTAAGGATTGATCCTATGTTGCATAGTAAATGGGTGATGGTCCAAGGGTATTTTAGTCGTTCTACATTAAATGGGACACTTGTTTATGTAGTAGGTGTATGGGTGTCCATGCTTAAGGATTAATGAGGGGTTAGCCTAATTTAATCCAACTAGTTAGGCTAACAAACAACCCATGTATATATAGAAACAAATTATGGAATTAGCCATGTGGTGGAGTTGATGAGAGCCATAGATGGGCCTTGAGATTCGCGTTAATAAATCTTGATGAGATGAGGTGATTAGTATAAAAGACGGTTTGCTCTCTTTTTGTTCAAAAATGAGATCAATCTTACAAATGAAAATAGAGTTCTTGAAACTTAGAGGAAGGAAATTGATGCTTGGGTGAAATCTAGTGGTGCATGAATGATTTAATCTTATATCTAGTGGGATTGGGTCCATGGGAGCTTAGCGTTGCTGAATTAGGGAGGAATCAATGATCAAAGCTTGCTAGGTAAATCTCCAACTCCAAATCTTGGGTTTAAATTGATGTATTATTGTTGCTTTGGGATTTGGAGCCATTGGAGTCAAATCGACCCACAATAAGTGAAAATCCCTTGATTTGATTGGGATTTGGAGTTGATGTTGTTATTTTCGTTCATGTTGGGTTGTTAGAGAAGATGAAAAGTGACTATGATTGCAATGTCTTACGATCACAACGACAATGATCACAAGACTGTAACCACAATCTATGTGATCACAAGTCCTGTGATCACAAGATCTATGACCAAATATATATCATCACAAGGGTTGTGATCACAAGAATTGTAACAATACTATAGCGGGTCACTTAGGGTTTACAATATTTAACGTACCTACTTAGGAATGAAGTTAACCTAGCTAAAACTATAATAAGAACTATAGGAAAGCCGAGAGTGGATAATACCATGGCTAGGAAGTAAACCAAAGTGCTGAAAGACACGAATAGCTAGGAAAATTGCATTGTGTGTAAGTAAAACCAGTAGAATACCTCATTTGGATTCAGTTCTTTATCTTGATATCCTTGATTGTTGATTTATATTCCATTCTCATGAGTGCTATGCTAGTTAGAGGACTTAGGTTCATGCGTGTGCATGGTCCTCACACCAGGGTTCACTACCTCGAGTGGCTTGAGGCGACATTGCTAGTTTGATGCAATACTTAGCTCAACTAGTACACGTGTTGAAAGTTGATGCGGTATTTAGCTCGGTTATCAGGAGGTAGGAGGGATGTTTGATGTGAAGTCTCCATCATGGGATGCCCTCGGTTCACCTAAGTTGACCTATAATCGTCAGGTTTTTAATGTTATAATCGTGTCCTTATTCTTAATATGGTATCTGTGACCAGTGTTATCAAAAAAAGAATTCAAGGCAAAACGATTTGAGATAGAAAAGAATAAAAAATATGGGAGAGTAGATCGAGTTATTGGTGAATCGTGCGATTCACTAGAATTATACAATTCAATGGCAGTTGTTGGACACACTGTTCAACGACTGAAAAGTACCCTTTTTTGTTTTCCTATTTGGGTTCAACAATCACACGACACTAGAGAAATGAAGTGGAGAAAAGAAAACAAGAGAGGAGAGGAAAGGAGGGAGAGAGAGAGAGAGAGAGAGAGAGAGAGAGAGAGAGAGAGAGAGAGAGAGAGAGAGAGAGAGAGAGAGACTTATCATCATGCTTATTTCCCTTTCTGTCCGTTACTATCCTTGCATGATTTGTAGTCACTGTTTATTGGATTTCCTTGAATATTGTGTGGTATTTCTCTCAAATTTACTTACTGGAATTGTTGTTCACGTGACAATTTCAAATCCTATAGGTGGCAAGGAGAAGATGAAGGTTGGCGGCTAACTTCGAGTCTTTCTGGACCAATTTTGCTACAAAGTAGGTGACATGTAATATATTATACCTCTTTTGTAACATGTGCTTATGGGTTGAGAGTCACTTTAGATACATGTGTACATCATTATCACCTCATTTAATGTTAAGTCTTAGCTTACCGGATTTCCACCATAGGACTTGTAAACTTTATTTTCCATTGCATGATTAATGTTAAGTCTTCTGCATAAATAATTTGACTTCATAATTGGCTTAAAAATAGAATAACAGGTCAATAGGCATTGCTAGACCATCATTAGGAAGCGTGTTCAATGTGACATGTGCTTAATGATGGCTTAGGCCGGGCGGTGCCCATTTTGGAATGTAGGGCTGCCACATTCGGCTACTAGAAATGTCAACAATTATGAATCAACCTAGAAATAAACAATTAAAAGAAAAACTAGCAAATAGCAATATAGAAAGGGCTTCGTTATTTGCAAAAACTTTCTTGCACTCATTTGCCAAATATGGCCTCTCCTTAAATTAACTTTAAAAATTTTAAGAGGGCATTATAGTCTATCATTGAGTTTTACTCCCTTCGATCAAAAATATAAGACACTTCGCTCAAAACACACATTAATAAAACATTAATTATGAGTTTAAATTACATTCTTACCCACATTTAATTCTTTATTTCATCCAATGAAAGAAAGACAAGTGTTTAATTATAATTAAATGTTTGAGTTAAAAGGGGGGTAAAATAGGTATAAGAGGTACAAAGTCCTCTCGAATTTCGAAATGTCTTATATTTTTTGAAGCAAAAAAATCTCAAAACGTCATATATTTTTTACTGGAGAGTAATATTTATAAATATCTAACTTTTCAAAAAGTATAAAACTTAACCAAAACTTTTATCATTCCCAGGAAGTGTACTTCCTAGCCTCCAGGAATTTAACTTCCCGAGAAGTGAACTTCTAGTGGAGGTTGGACCAAACCAAGCCAAAATGATTGTAAGGAAGCTGAGGATACTAGGTGATAATTCAATATTTGTGCTACTTTAGTCATGTTTTTCATTGCATTTTCATAGTTATAGTCTTAAAAATATGCCTCTAATGACTCCTATTTGTTATTTTCAGGTTCCAACGATGCGTTGGATCGAAAAAGATCCAAAGCGAGGTGCTTCAGAAAGTTTTTTGTGTTCGGTGTTGTTGTCAGCACCACAAGAATAGTGGGAGGAGGTTCTTTGTTGAGAAAATGCAGGAAAAACTGGCTAAGGCAAAGGTGACAAGAATGATTCAGGACCCGTGAGATAGGCCCAAATATATGAATAGAAACTCAAATTATTTAAGGACGAGTTCCCTATCCTCCTCATCATACGCACATATCTTATGGAGGCAGGTAGAGTGACACACTAAAGCAGTATAAAACAACGTGTGACAATGCTAGAACCTAAGATACCTGGACTCGGCTGTTTTGGGTCTCATGTCCGTGTCAATGCGACTCGACACCGACACGGACACGAAATATGGGTCGAATCCTTACAATCAACAATGGACTCGCAAGCCTCATCGTTTCCAAATCTTGCGCAGAGAGAGAGAGAGGAGAGTGAACACCACATCAACGAAGAGAGAGAGTGAGAGATACATAGATAGAGAGAGAGAGAGAGCGACTCCCTAGACAAACACAAACATTATACACAACTAGTGCACACAAGATATTTTAAGGAGTTGTTTGGTTTTGACTTAAAAAACAGTTATTTCATTTAATCTTTTTTTAAGAAAAAACTGTTTTTCTAATTTAAATGTTTTTTTTTTTTTTTGATAAAGACTAAGGAAACATATAGTTTAGTTTTTATCCATGTCCGAGCACCTGTGTCAAAAAATTTGGACACATTTAGCCGAGTCCCCGAATCTCTTAAATTAGATACTAGCCAAGTCCAACCTCCTGACACGTACCCACACCCGACACACGTATCCGAGTCCAAGTAACTTAGCTTAGGACATGAATTTTGCATTGAGATGTGACAAAGGATGGGATGGAGTGCACGTGGGCGTCAATGTGCCTCAGATGAAGCGTAGGAGCAGTCAGATTATAAGGCGCAAAAGCATCTCTATGTGCGACTTTGATATCCATGCAACCTACCTCAACCTACGTACTTGTCCACTTGCGCAAGAACTAATGATCTTCCTCAGGACGCGTGTTGCATCAACGGGCTTCACCTCAGGTAGCAAGTTGGGGCAAAACAAAGAAAACATGGGAAATCAAATTAAAGGGCACCAAATCGAGGGCTTTTTCTCTATCATCCAAAACAATTTTCTCTCTCACCGTATAAAACACACGCACTGCTCACTCCCTCTCTCAATTTTTGGTATTTTCATCCCTCCTCTCTCTTCGTTATTGTAAGTTTTTTTTTTTTCCTTAAAAATTTAAAGCCTCGCGGCCTAGGTTGGGATTTCAAGGGAGTTTTGGCACAAACAATGAATTTGTGAGATTCTACTTGCTTTAATTTAAGTTTATTTCATGTTTTGGTAATTTTTCTCTTCTTGTGCTTATAAAATGATGATCTGTGCTTATTTTTGTGTAGTTCCAAATGCATAACTCTAGCTCTTGCATCTATTACTAGTTGTAACCCTTGCATCCAGAATTGTGTGAGTACTAGAACACCAAGTGGTAGGTGTTTATCCCAATTGGTTCGCTCCCTTTTGGTATATTTCTTGTAATTGAGAAATCTAAGTTAAATTGAGCACGCTACAACTTGGTTATCTAGGGATAGTGATTTCACATATGTTAATGCGGTTAATGTGATAAATGAATCTTATGTCATACGCCTAAAGTTCAATGTTGGTTCGAGAAGTAACTAACGATCTTGCTTTAGTTGTTGAGATCAAGAAATCAAGGGATTTCGATGTGATGTCAAATCATATAGCTATTCTACTAAAATGGAATTAAACACACTTTTGAATAATCGAGGATCAAATCCCCTTTAAAGCCAAACCAAACTTGTAATTCTCAATTGGGTAATTTACACTAATTTGTTTGTTAAAATAATTGGTCTTGCTTTCTTGACTTTCTTAGCAAGTTAAATTAGTTAGTTTCATTCTTGTTATTTAGATTAATTAGTTCCCCCTTTTAAAAAAACCTATTGGACCGTCCCATTCCTCGTGGATCGACACCCTTTGTCATTACCCACAAATAGTTGGTTTAAGGTTAAACTTTATTATTGACGCATTCGGTGTGCATCACTAGGTCGATTGTATGGTAAAACCCGAAAGGATTGAACATGGAATATAAGAAAATCAATAGATGAAAATATAAGAGGGCAGTTACGGTAGTTTGAACCCATCCATAGACTACCGGCAAATGCCTCAATTAGAAAAATGGACAAAATAGAGATAAAGGATATCAAAGTTATAGGATATACCAAAGATAAGTTGGGATATATTAATAATAATAAAAAAAGATTTAAAAGACTACAAAAAAAATTGAATATAAATCAAGTTGAACGGAAACATTGGATTCATGTAGCCAACCAACTATTTGTTGTAGTTGTTGTAGTTTTCGAAACTTCCCTACAACTAGGCAGGCAGGAAAATGTGGGTGCAATACTGCAATTATACTAACAAAGAACGTGATAGCATTCTTGGGTGTCCTCCTATTGTGAAGGTCTGTAGTAGGAAGGGTGTAAGGGGCATTGGATCATCACCAGCTCAAATCAGCTCAGAAGTTGTTCAGGGTGGGCCCAGCTTTGTGGTCAAGGTTATGCCAGCATAGAGTGTGTGAGTGAAGTGTAAATTTTGTGTGTGTGGGTCGGTGCTCAGAGAGTAGATTAGTTGGGGTATTATAAAAGGGCAGTATTGTTCACTGCTTGAGTATTTGATCATCTTGTATTTGGGTTTGGGTTTTGAGCAGAGAAGTTCTTTGTCTCATGGTTAGGATTTCATCTCTCTGAGCTGTAATTCTTTCTTGGTTTATCAATAAAGGAGTGAGGCGACCCCCCTCTTTCGGTGAGTAAGGAAAGCTATCTATCAAAACACAGATCAACAAACCAAAACCGCGTGGTCAAAGATTTGTTGTGTACAAAATAATGACAAAATTTTGTATCTCATGAAGGCGAAAGAGAGAAGAATTGGAAAAGAATGAGAAGAAAACCTGAAAATCTATATTTCCTATTCAATGACAATCTTCAAAAAGTTACAACCAAAGAATAATAATACACTCTAAGCAAAGAGTAGTTAGACTTCTAAGACATTAAGGAAATCTTAATACTGTCTGCACTTCTAATACATCAAGGACTTCATTTATAACAAGTAATAAAGTAACAATCAATTTAGGACCTTAAACAACATGAAACTGAAATTCTTCTGAGACACTGCACATATCCTCTATCAATTCTCCATGCTTGAAGAACAGAATTTTACAAAACTTCCATCTAAGTTTGATATTTATGACAAGATTTGCAAATTCTAATGCTAATTGAAGGAAAAGTGAAATACTCTTGATGAATGATAACAAGTTAAGAAAATGGAAGACCAAAACTCAATATCACTTGTGAGAGATCGATTCTAATAAATCGCCTATTGAAGAACGAATTAATATCCAAAATTATCAATCTTATGAAAATTAAAGTTTGAAAAACTTAGGATCAATTATAGACAGAGAAAAGACATGAAATATTATTTACAAAAAGATGAGCTATTCAAATATGTTTTGATTAAACTTGAATTTTTCTAACACTTGGATGAAAATATTTATACTTCTGTATAATATCTAAATTTTCCAAAAAAAATCCCCACATTGAATTACACTTTACCAAATTAATTCTGAATCTTAAGTGAATGAAGTAATAGGCGAAGTCGAATTTTCGAACCTTGGATAATAAGAATGAAGAAAAGGAGAATAAGATCATCTAGAAAGCAAATTTTACTATATAGAAAAAAAAAAAGGGGGGAAAAGAGGATTTGATGCAAGGTTTTGATACCAATTCATGGAAAAGCATATAAACAGAAAATCAATAGAGATAACGAAAATGAAAACCTATATTTTATAATTCAATGACTATTTTTAAGAACTTCAGCGAAAGGGCGTTATTGAATAGACACTGCACAAAGAATAAATAGACAATTAATGCATCAGCGACAACTACAAATAAAGTAAATCCTAATCAATTAAAGACTTTTAAGCAATATAGAAATTAAATCTTATTAATCTAAGGCTTTCAAAGTCTTGCATCAATATCAACAAACTTTACTACTTCAAATGAGGATATAAGTTAACAAGTTAACAAGTTTTGCGCTAGTAATAGTGACTTTTCAATTGCAATGAACTTATTTACCAATCACTTTATTCATTACATTGAATAATTATTGAATTGAGGTCAACTGAGGATCATATTACCAAAATATCAAAGTTAAAATGAGATATGCGACGACTCAAGAGACATCCAGTTTATGGTGCAGTGATAACACATCAACTGCAATATATATTTAGTCAAGGATGATAACAAGCATCTGAATTCAGCGACATACCTTCAACATTTCAGTGGCACTAGGGCGTAGGCGTGGTTCTTTTGTAAGACATTTTGCAACAAAATCATGGAAAATCAAAGACCTGTGAAAGGCTAAGTTCAACATTAAATAATAATAGGGACCATATCATTCATTGTGAATACAGACAAACCATGCACAAAAGACAACAAATACTATAAGGCACACTAATACATTCTACTGTAAAAAATTAAGGTCCATTTGGGTGTAAGTAAGAAGACTACAAGTACAAGAACACAATATCAACTATGCAAACGACCAAGGTGAGAATGATGGACATTCATCAAGGAAAATGAGGCTATCACACAAAAAATTAGCCTAGGCCATATTCCTGTAGAATACACAAACTGTATTTACGAAAGTCCAACCTCCTTTTTGGATAGGAAGCATACAAGAAGAACAAATATAATCAAGGTTTGACACTTCGACTTCAACTTGTAACTCGCCTACTTACAATTCGGAAATACTTCGAGGAAGTTCGATACAATGAGGGGTAGTGCTAAAATTCACCAGTGTATGGAAGTTCATGGAATTTCATTTTCAATGCCAAAAAACTCAAATTTCTCTTCGAAGGTGTTAAAACATTTATAGTTATACAAATGTTTCAAATGACAATTTTTCAATAGAATATTACAATTTACAATTACATAGCATGCAATTTGTGGAAGTCTTATTCGATGTACGAATTTTTTGCAAAATCTCAACGCTAACAAGGAAAAGTCGAAAAAGTCCATCTAAGTGCTATTAAGAATTAATTTTGCTAAGAGATTTTCAAGAGGCGTGTTGTTTATAATAATTCTTGTATTTTCCTTTTTTATACCTTGACGCCTCGTATAAAGTTTTTTAATTCCCTACCAAGTTAAAAGAAAAATTTTATAGGACCGCACTTATGTCAACTATACTCTATGAGAGTGAATGTTGGGCGGTAAAGCAACAACAATTACATAAAATGAATGTAGCAAAAATGAGGATGCTTAGGTGGATGTGTGGTAAAACATGTAAAAATAGAATAAGAAACACAAAAATTTAAAGAAAAGTAGGAGTAGCACGAATTGACACAAAGATTAGGAAAGGGCAGTTGCGGTGGTTTGGACTCCTACAAAGACAGCCTACAAATGCTCCCACTAGAAAACTTGACTCAATAGAAACTGAAGAAATTCGACAAGGTAGGGGTAGGCCAAAGTTAACTTGGGATGCATTAATTAAGAGGGACTTGATTGGTTTGGAATGCTCTCCATCAATTGCACAAAATCGAGCACAACGGAAGAGTTTGATCCATGTAGCAAACCCTAATTTGGGATTGAGGCTATGTTGTTGTTGTTGTATAAAGTTTTTTAATTTAGTTTCATTAATTTTAATCCTTTTAGATACTCGTTTTATCTTTTTTGGGTAGTATGCTACAATTCTTTCATATACTAAGATATTATTTCCTAATTTTGATTATGTGCTTCTATTAATTATGAGTATCTTTCAAAAAAAAATCACATCAATTGCTATACCTTTTTCTTGTAAGTTAGCATTAATATCAGCAAATCATGTCTTTCTTCTTAATTCGGCATGAAAATTCTTTAAGTGTCAATTGCATGCATTTTTTAATTCGGTGTTTGAAAAAAACTAAATAATTTGGGAAAGTTCAAGGAATTTTTAAACCATAAATATAATCATTTGTCTCGCATTAATCACATCAGCACATGGTCAAAGTAAGAAATGGACTTTCTCTCTCATCAAGGAAAATAAGGCGACCACTGGTGAAAATTAGTATAGGCCAGTGATTGCTAGGCGTCACCTAGTAGTCTCCTTCGCAACGTCTTGGCATTTTCAGCTCAAACCGCCAAGGCGGTGGTGACCAAGGCTAGGTGGGTTGTGGCCTCCAAAATATTTTTTAAAAAGTTTAGGGTGGTGAAAATAATTTTAGAAAACTTTCATATAGAAACCCCCAAACAATGTAAACCCTACCCCAAGTAGAAAACTTCAATATATAATTTCTTATAAGTTGAAGGAGGCGAAAACAATTTTAGAAACTAAAATGTGTTTCATAATTGATAATTGATGGCACATATGCAAAAATGAAAATGACAAAGACTGATGGCACATATGCAACATCTGAAATTATTAAATAAAGTGTCTTTAGTCCGCACTTTCTCAAGTAAACATTGAACATTAATGTCATGACTAGTATAAACAAAATGTTCAAGGTAAAGTACACAAGATACCAACCCATCCATATGAAACTAAACTTTTTTACCATTTAAGTCAGAACTTGACTGCACCCCATATAAAAGGATTCTTATTAATAATTTACTTTCTAAGTTTAATAAAAAAAAAGTCCGATGAAAAAAATAAAAAATTACCATATTTCCTTGTCCTCGAGCATTGGCGCTGGTTCACTGGATATCATGAACAATACCTATGAAAATAACAAAATAAGATAAATTACAGATTAATGATTGAAACATAAATTGTTCGATAGAGAAACTAGGTCTTATAGCTAACAAAGAAGTCTATGATATAGTAGAATATAGTCAATATTCAAAATGAGTGAGATCAAAATCATAAGTTGGCAACTTAATTTATTTATACAAATAATCTTATGCAGCATCTAAGAGATCATGCCAAGGCAGATAACCACCTCTTACTATTATAAATGATTTGAAATTCTTTGAAATTAAGTCCTAAGGTTTCAAAATAAACCTTGTCAGTCACAAAAATCAAGGCAAATGTATAAAATATTATTATTTCTAGTTCTAGTAACATGTACTTTCAAAAAAAAATTTCTATTCTTCAAACTACGTTAATATTCTATGCACAATTTTTCTCTAAGGTTTCAGATGTTCTCTTTCAACAATGTTTACAAATTTAAAACTTTGCCAACAACGTCATGGAAAATGAATGAGTAGAAAATAAGATGAAAATAAAAAAATAAAAATGCATTTACTAACTCTCATTGGATGCACTGTTGATCTAGGTGGGAGTCCCTGAAAATAGAAAGCATAAGAGATGTGTCAGCAATCAAGATAAGAATGTACATGTTGATATGTCCCTTTAATACAAATTGACGATGTATGAACTAAGCATTGTACAACAACAACAAAGCCTCAAAACCACATTAGTTGGGGTCAACTACATGGATCAAACTCTTCCATTCCGCACGATTTAATTAGAATTGTATTATTGAAGAAAAAAAGCATTTGGGCCCTATTATTCATAAGATAAAAATAAAATAAAATAAAACTTGCAGAATTGCCATGAATCAGAAACAATCGAAAGCATACCTCAGCCATCTCAATTGCCGACACACCAAGAGCCCACACATCAACCTGTAAATGAAACATTTCATTGGGTGAATAGATTTTACACTAATTGAACTAAGAATAGAAAATGGTTGAATAAAGACAACTCCTAATCATTTATTGACCCATAAATGGCATCCTTGCTCATTCATTAGGTTAGCAAACAAAATATTCAGTATTTTCTTTAATGTTTGCATCAATTACGTTGATGTAATCCTTCACTATTCATGGATGATGCTATCATAATAAAACCCCAACATTGCCACTGCATGGAGTTAATAAGCTCGGGACGAGAGGAAAAGCACCAGCCAATCATTCAGCACTAGGGGAAACAGAAACTTGTAATCTGGAAGTACCAGCCTAAGCAGAAACAGAAACTTGTAATCTTTGGCAATAACATTAAGGTTCCACACAGCAATATGAATGATAGACAAGTGAACATGCAGGTGTGCCAAGGCAGATAATGATAACAATGAAGGCAAACAGATGAAGCAAAAGCAGGCACTTTTGCATGCTGCCTAATAAAGCAACCTATGACAAGTACCCTCACCCAGGCTCCTAGTTTAGCATTAATGAATGCTTCAAAGCCTTTGTGGAAAACCTGCTTGGGATTGATTAATTCAGAATCTACTTCAGTCTTAAGAGTAATGAATTTCCAATGTCTGAACTAACTCTCAACTCAAGTACTAATTTTTTATAGTTTCATTTTGTTTTCTTTGGCAATAGCATTTTGTTTCATTTTCTTTAAATAGATTTCATGCCGAAGGCTAAACATGAGTCATGATTTTATTAGTTACTTATTACTAAGTTTAGTTAGTGGCATGCTTGTTTGAAGTCTTTATTACACATTAGGTCACAAAACTCTTTCCATGTTCTTTAATTATCCACTTTACAATTATGCCCTACAAAAGGAAGCCTAGTCAAGGTGCATCTCCACCTGGGATCAAGTCCACGGAGTCAAAAGGAATTTGGGGTATAATGTTTCAAACACTTCAATGTTAGTCTCTAGGAAGAAGACTTCAGCAACAAACGCATCACCTTCCCATCATAGCGGCTCTCCTCAATAACTTCTGGTGCCATCCAATGTGGAGTACCAATGAGCTGCATATGCAAAACCAAGTGATATCAGCTGCTAAAGAAAATGTAACAGTGAAAAGACATACAAATATATGTCAAATTTAGATCCAAGAATTGTCATTTTTCAATGCAAAGAAGTGGATATTCTTTAAAGTCCACGATAAATCAAAACAAGGTTTATGAAGTCCATGCAGAATGTTGCAATGCTAAATAGGTAATGCCTATTTGTTCTACTAACATCAGTTAATGTGGATTACCAATTAGCTGCATATGCAAAAAGACATGGTCAACTATCTAGTGTCATTTTTCAATGCAAAAAAGCGGATATTCTTTAAAGTCCATGATAAATCAAAACAAGGTTTATGAAGTCCATGCAGAATGTTGCTATGCTAAATAGGTAATGCCTATTTGCTCCACTAACATCAGTTAACATGGATTACCAATTAGCTGCACATGCAAAAAGAAATGGTCAACTTTCTAGTGATTGAGCACAAGGAAATTGGAACAATGAGAAAGCATTATATATATAGGGAAATTCTACAATGGAGACCAAATTGTGTTGTGCATTAAATGCTCTGTGTATTTATGTCGCCTTGATTAATGTGTTAGATTTAAATCCAATGGTTATAAATAGTGTACCCATGGCATGGGTATATATTTGGTTCCCATGGTAGAAGTACCCATATACATATAAGCATTGCCACTTGCCAAAACAATGACAAAACATCAAAACATTTTTAAGAAAAAAGGGGATATCCTTTTAAGTTCATCAGTGAAAGGTGCAAGCATACAGATTGTTGAAGCGGTAAATTGGAACTGCCCTTTGTTCCAAAACAACGACAGTCCAAAAATTTCCAAATTCACTAGAAAGTTCTGAATAATAGAGTTATATGAGTTGTTTGTACCGTGTTGCGTTTAGACATGGTTCTAGTAAGTTGTGCGGCAATACCAAAGTCCCCTGTTCTCAAAATAACAAAAAGTCACATTTTCAAATTCAGCATAAATACCCAAGCAAAAGAACAAAATTGAAGCATAAAATAACATAGGAAAATATGAGAGATGCATTATGGAGACTTGAGAGTTGTCATCCTAACGGAACTTTAAACGGCGGTAATGCATGCAGTGTAAATTTTAAGTTACAAACTGAAGACATGCCAATGCATGCTGTTATCCTCTATGTATATTTAGACCACCCTTCAACGTGAGTTGACGTTCCAGTTATAAAATTGCACCAAATATTTGTGGTAAACTTACCCAACTTGACCTCTCCTTGTTCTGTAAGCAAAATGTTACCACCTTTGACGTCTCTATGGACCTTGAAAATGGAGTGCAAATACGATAGACCCTACAATAAATTATTCAACCAACATCAATATATTTGGGAGCGGGAGTTTATGTGAAGACTTAACAAGTGAACACCACCTGCATTACTTCCACAGATCAGATCACACTATTTTTTATTTTTATTTTTTTGTCTGTAGATCACACTAATTTATGCCAATGACCAACATAATTTCACTTTTCGAACCCTACATAATCCTCTACGTAAATTCTTTACAAAGCGCAGAGCCCCAATTGAAAGAAATATGATACTAGAGGTGAGTTGCAACTTGCAAGGAAGAAATATGAGGAAAGAATCACTTCTAGATGGCCTATGCCGCCAAAAAAATATTTATTTAAAGGATCATGAATAATTATTTATTTATTTATAGGTCTTAAGTAAAACCGATGATTGCAAGGCGGTCACCTAGGTATCGCCTACGCATTTTGGGGCAAAACTGCCCAAAAAGTTGCCTATGTGGCGGTGTCCTAAATAATTTATTTTAAATTTAAGGGGTTAGTTATAATTAAGTTTGGAATTATAAAATCATAACAAATGACAAAATCATAACATAATTAACATTACATAAGGACCGAAGACTTATTAGTATCTTTGAAGTATATATTGAATATGGATTATAGTGACTAATAAAAATTACTTTTAATTAAGGACATACAAATAAATAAATAATATTTCGGGACCTCTCAATAAATATTTTTTTGGCCACCTAGCCGCCATCTAGGCAGCACTTCTCCTAGGCCAGGGAAATAGCCTCGGGATTGCCTTGGCACCTTACAATCTTTTATTTTTTTTTGTGATAAGCCCAAGTCCAAGCCATTAGATAGTGTATGAGTGACTAGTATAATGTGTGGGCTTTAGTTTGGAAGTGGGAGAGTTCTCCAAAATACCAAGGCAAGTTGAAGTTCCCACTTCCAAACTTATAACCTTTATATTTCTTTTCATTTAGTCTATGTGGGATTCTTCCCTTATCTCCAACATTCCCCCTCAAGTATAAGTGGTCTAACCACTTGTGACTTGCTTTCAATTTGGTAAACCTGGACTTGTGCTCTTTTTCGAACCTCAAAGGCCACAAGTCTCCCAACATTTGGTAGCTTGGGCTTGTGTTCTTTTTGAACTTCAAAGGCCTCAAATCTTCCGACATGGATCTAGTTTGATTATTGGTAGCCCTTTCAATTCAATTTTTTTTCTTGGACTTTGGATCTTTAATGGGGTGTTAGGCACTTTGGGCTCTGATACCATGTTATATTTTTTATAATAGGCCCAAGTCCAAGTCATTTGAGAGTGTAGGAGTGACTAGTATAATGTGTGGACTTTAGTTTGGAAGTGGGAGAATTCTCCAAAATGTCAAGGCAAGTTGGAGTTCCTACTCCCAAACTTATAACCTTTATATTTCTTTTCAACTAATCCATGTGGAATTATTCCCTATCTCCAACATTCCCCCTCAAGTCTAAGTGGTCTAACCACTTGTGACTTGCTTTCAATTTGGTAAACCTGGGCTCGTGCTCTTTTTCGAACCAGAGAGGCCATAGGTCTCCCAACATTTGTTAACTTGGGTTTGTGTTCTTTTTTAACATCAGAGGTCTCAAATCTTCCAACATGGGTCTAGCTTTATCATTTCTAGCCCTTTCAATTCAATTCTTTTTCTTGGACTTTGGATCTTTAATGCGGTGTTAGGCCATTTTAGGCTCTAATTGTAATAGGCCCAAGTCCAAGTCATTAAAGAGTGTGGGAGTGATTAGTATAATGTGTGGGCTTTAGTTTAAAAGTGGGAGAGTTCTCCAAAATGCCAAGGCAAATTGGAGTTCCCACTCCCAAACTTATAACCTTTATATTTCTTTTCAACTAGTCAATGTGAGATTATTCCCTTATCTCCAACACAAACCTTGAGTGACACTATTTGTTTGTTAATCATTGTGATCTATATTCAACATGTACTTTACGAATACTAATAGCTGCAGCCTATAAGCCTCAATGCCACCCAAACCTAGGCGTTTCAATGAGGCGCAAGCTTTAGTGCCCCTTTATGGCCCTTGAAGCAGCTTTAAGGCGTATGCCTCGTGCGCCTTAGTGAAAAGTGCATATTTTTGAGTTGTTTGTTTTTCAACTGAAAAACGAAAAGGCACAATTTTAGTTGACTTTTTTAATTCAATCAAAATTTTAGTAAGAAACAATATAACTTCACCTTTATAAACCAAAAATAGAAAGTGGAAATAATAAGAAAACAAAGTTAGAATATTAAATCTAACATTTCTGTGTTTTCTTCTTATCTAAGTGAAGCCCAATTTTCAAAAAACAAAGTGAAGTTCTTGAGGTGGAAGAAAGAGAGGAAGAATAGAATGAAGAAACATATCAGTAAAATGCAATATTGTTACCAATAATCTACATCTAATATGTCATACACTTTATGTTTGGCTTCACTTAGGCGTACGCCTCGCCCAACACCTTAGGTATTCGAAACAAATGTCACCTCAAGTGTGCCTTTGACAACATTAATAGCATCAATGACTTAATCAATTTATTGAAGCTCATAAACGAAGGAGGTGTTGGAAAGAAGGAAATAATTGATTGATTGATTGATTAGTTGATTGATTGGAGATTTTGTTGGAAATTTTCATAATTGTTACTATCCTTGTAACTCTATAAATATTGAGCTATTGTAAGTAAAGAAGCAGGAATGACATCATACTCTCTCCTTTCTCTCGTGGATGTAGGTCTAGAACCGAACCACATAAATCATTGTGTTCATCTTTTAATTTTTTTAGTTTTTAATCATAACATGGTATCAGAGCTTCAAGCTTTACAGTAAGTTTGTCATTTGTCCATTAATTTTCAGCTTACATTGCCTTCATTGTTGTATGTTGTTTGATATGAGCAACCTTCATTGTTCCCTTTATTGGTGTATGACATTCACCACTTAGTGCAGCCTCCATTGTTGTATGCTATCCACCATTTAGTGCAGCCTTCATTGTTGCATGCTATAAATCATTGCAGCCTACATCGTTGCAATCTATCTCTTCTTTGCAACCTTCGTTGCCAAACACACTTCGGGTTCAAAGCCAAAATCAATTTCTGGCATTCATTGACAGAATCATCATTAGTGAAGAGAGAACAATATGCAAACTAGACAAGCAATAAATCCTTCTGAAGACATGGACTTCAACAATAATGAGATAGAAAATGCGTGCCTTACTTGACTACGAGGATAAATCCTCAGGTATCAACTCATTGGTCCATTCAGGTGAGTTTCTTATTTCCACTGGGCTTAAGGTCTCAGATATATCATTTTCAAATACTTGGATTCTAGATTCTAAAGCAACTGATCACATGACTAACTCTCCTGATTCCTTTCATTCCTATAACCCTTGTCCAAGTATAGGAAAATAGCAACTACAAATGGTTCATTAACCACAATTGCAGGCATGGTGGGAGACATTCACCTTACTCCAACATTTATACTTAAAGATGCCTTTCACGTTTCGAAGCTCTCAACAAGTCTCATCTCTATACACAAACTCACCTAAGATTCTCAATTAACCGTATTGTTTTACCCTACTCATTGTGTATTTTAGGGTCAGGGCTCATGAAAGACAATTGGACTTGCTAAGGAACATAATGGGCTCTATTACCTTGAATTACCAACACAATCTACATGAAATACCTGCTCATTTCTTTCTCATCACAACCTTTTTAGTAAAGATCGCTTGTGGCTTCATCATCGTCGACTCGAGCATCCCTCTTTTAGCACCCTTAAGGTCATGTTCCCTCTCTTGTTTAAGGGGGGTGTATTCAATTGAGGATTTGAAAGGATTTCAAATGGCATTTTGTTGTGATTGATTTTCATGGATTTTAGAACTTGTGTAGATTTGCATGGATTGAAATAATGACTTGAGTAGATTTTGATGGAGTTTGATGAACTTTTGTAACAAACAAATCATAAGTAATGTGTGACTCGAGATAAATCTGGTGGTCGCTACTTAATAGTGCCCAATTCATTGTTTATCTTCTTCGATAGATCCCGATTTAACAGAGAATGGTTCTTGGATTTGGGACGGTGAAGGTGGGGCGATCCCTCCCTCCCTCCCTTTTTCTCTCTCTAAAATCAAAACGCAACTTCTCACACTCCTCGCATTATTTCTTCCGTCTTCGAACCGTCGTAAGTTCCCCTTCTATGCTCCTCAAATTAGGGCTTCAATTCGCACCTTTGCATTTCTTGATTTGGTCACTCTTCGTGTCTCTACTGTGGTTGGTTTCTCTGATTTTGGTTTCGATTTGGGGGTTTCTAGGTGGTTTTGGCGGGCTATGGAGGGGTTGGATTTGCGAGTCCTGTGTTTCGATGTGTTTGAGAAATGGGTTTCAATTCGTAGAAGTAAATTGATTGGGCAGTTTGCAGAAGTGGAGAGAAGATAGGAGAAGAACGTTTTGGTATGCCTAATGCGTTCTGCTGCGAAGATATCCACCAAGCATTCACCAATGTTCCTCTAGTTGCTAGGAAGGAGAGAAGAGAGTCGATTATGCTGCAAGGTTGGAGAGGCTGGTGGAGAGAAGAGTCAGATGAAGAGAATGACAAGGTTGAAGAAGGTTTTTGGTCTTCTACAAATCCATCAAAATCGCAGCTCTACCCCTCAGAGAATTTCAAATACAAATTGTGTATAATTTCTCTAAGGAAACCATCAAAATCCACAAATGCCCCAAATCCCCCAAAATCCTCCAAAAATTAAATACCCATGAATTGTTTAAAACTCCACACAAATTCATCCAAATCCAAATTAAATACCCATTGATTTCTAAAAACTCCATCCAAATCCTTCAAAATTCAAATTTAACACCCTTGGATTTCTAAATCCTTCAAAGTGTGCGAACTTGCAAAACACAAACATGTGTCTTTTAAGTTGAGTAATAATAGAAATTCCACTCCTTTTGACCAGGGGCGCTCAGCCCATGGTTCATCACGTAGGGTCAGACAGGCCCCTGGAATGGTCCCGGGGGGGGGGGCTGGTTTGATCAGGGGCTTGAAAGACCACTAGTTAACCAAATAGGTACCAAATTGGTCCCTGCATTAAAATTAAAGTTCAATTTGAGGTTTGACCAAATCCACGACATCCCGACAAGAGCATCAAATGACACAAAATCCGCAGGACCCGCACTAGTGGGTCCCCAAAGACAAATTAATGGAAGAATACTTAACTTTGAATCGAGTAATTACTTATAAAATGTTGTATGAACTGTTTAGATTCGCGAGATGGTTCACGTGGGACCCTGAGCGCGCGAGGAGTCCGTGTAAGCATCGCGACGGGTCCAAGTGGGGAGTTTCGCTCATGCATTAAATATGGCTTGAATATTAGATAATTATGATTCACGTTTTGAATCAAATGACTCGGGTATGAGTTGCGTCGTGATATTGGTTTGGATCTCGATTATCTATGGAAATGTGAATGCACTGTTTTCCCCTTCATGTTATTCGATGCCCCAGAATGTATATGGAGTTCCACCGCGGGCCAAATTAGCTAATGTATATTTTAAATGCCCCAGGATGTTTAGTGGTAGTTCACCACCGAGGGTTCTACTTGACTAATAGAATGCATAAAGTGAACCATTCGAGAGCAAGGATTTGTAGTTCCATCCTTTGTTACTTGATGGTTCTTTGGGACGTGTAGCGGTGACGGCTTAGATGAAACTACTCTTGTTTTGGTGCAATCATTTAGAGGGCACAACGGCCATTGCATTTCCACTAGCTATTGTTCCAACCTAAAAGTAGAGGATTCGGTCATCGGATTCCTACCAATATCTAGTTCGCATTGAATGAAACAACGAACTATATTAATATCTATCTATCGCATTTCATTTGAACCAATTTATCTGGTTTTTCCATTTATCACGTGTTGATTGTATGAATGAAGAATGAAGAATGATGAATGTAATCATGCGTGAAATGAATGAATGCTTACCATATGTTATTGTGGTGGATGGATTATGACTTGCGATATCGATACATAGACTATGTCATTGTGTTGCAAATGGTGAACTTATGAAATATGCATGTTAGCCGATCATGGAATGCATTGTACTACATGTTAAGTAACTTAGAACATGTTATCATTAATGAACTTCATTATGCTATAAGTAAATGAACCTTGCAACATGCTATGTAAGAATGATATTCTTATTTGTTTAGGCTCCAAAGAGTACTTAGACTACATGATGATTAGTTGGATGTGGGAAACTCTACTAATATGCTCCCTAGAAAATGAACCTACTTCCATGACTATGATGAACATGAACTAGATCTATGCTCATACATATTTATGTGCTCATTTATATGCTTATGATTGGTTGCGAATTACACTGCTTTAGCTTCTACATGATGTGTTGAGAGTATGGTTTCAATGTCATGTTAGAACTTGCATGAGTACTAGGTAGTACTTACGTTTTTAATGTTTGAGTGAGTCTTTCCTCTTATTGAGCTCCGTTGGCTCTTTAGCTCACCCCCACTTACAATATAGGTCCATCTACAAGCGTGATAGACAGGAAAGGCAAGGGAAAGAACCTATCTTGAAGTTCCCTTGCATGTGATCCTCGTATATTACTAGTACTTTACTATTATTGATTGTTTTGTAAACCTTGTACTCGGGTTGTAACTTAAGACAGTTTATGAATAGTTTTTTTGAACCTTTATGATGTCATTATGAAGTTTTGGAAGCTTTTAGGATTTGGAAGCTTTTTGGAAAAAGCTCGAGTCGATTGGAAGGAATAAACCCTTATTATGACTTTCAAGATGATATATGGTTTTATTATGATAATCTTCTACATTCTTATTATCCTATATCTTGTTAGATTGATTATTTCGCAGGTTTATTTAGGCGTGCCAAGCCGTTATTTGGGTCTGGTTCAGGTATCGGGTCTAAGTAACGGTTTAGGCCGGGCGACCCAACCCTAGTTCGGGGGTGAGTCGTCACAGGGAGTGTTGGAAAGAAGAAAATAATTGATTGATTGATTAGTTGGTTAATTGGAGATTTTGTTGGAACTTGGAAGCTTCCATAATTGTTAATATCCCTGTAACTCTATAAATATGGAGCTATTGTAAGTAGACAAGCATGAATGAAATCATAACCTTTCCTTTCTCCTGTGGATGTAGGTCTAGAACCGAACTACGTAAATCATTGTGTTCATCTTCTTATTTTTTTTTAGTTTTTTAATTATAACAAGAGGATCTTTAAAGAGATAGTGAGCACAACCAGAGGTCAAACTAGGGTTGTAAGTAGGGCAGAGTGGGCAGTCATTGAAATTATCGTCTCCGTTCAAGCGGAGCACAAGGCGAATAATTTATTCCCGCAAATTCCCCGTAGGGAGAACTTTACCGCTCCACGTCCCATCCTACAAGGCGAGGACTCCCCGCACCCTATCAAGTTTGTAAAAATGTCTATTTTGCTCTTCAATCCTTGGTTGTTTTGCCACTTAACTACTTTCTCAATTTTTTTTGTTGGGAAACTATTGTTCTCAAATTGAAGGATTAATTTAATTTTGTTTTTGATATTGCTACGTTGATTGAGTTATGAATTATCATACTTAATTAAATATATAAGATTTCTAAAATTAGTATGATAAATATATCTCAATGTGTTTTAAATATAATTTTATATATCATTATAATACAATATGTGTAGTAAGATTGGTTTAATGGTAAAAATGGGTTTAATGGTTGGAGATCTCGAGTTGCATTGCATACATTACATATATTTTTTTGTAAAAAAATACATAATTTTTTTAGTAAAAACATAAAAAAAATGGAGGATTAATGCAGAGAGCGGGGTGGGAGGCGGAGAATCCCCATGCCGCGGGGCAGGGAAATCCCACGGGGAGAGAACAATCCCCGTCGGCGAGGCATGATTTTGCCTCGTGCCCTGCACTGCGGGGAGCAAAAGGCGCGGAATCCCTGCCCTATCGAGGCGGAGCCCCATGGGGAACGGGAATTCCCCGCCCCAGTTGCAACTAAGTCAAACAGATGAAACATCTATGGATCTAGTTACTTTTTCAACAAGAGAAATCAACTACAAATACGTTAAAGTGCCCACATTAGATCACTTTTAATAGACTAAACCCTACTTGACAATCCATAACACATTATAATTAGTATTTATGTCCATCTATGGATTTATGATCCAACATTCTTCACTCACATTTTCCCCAGGTGCCACTTTCTAACTTTTACATGGTGCGGGATCATATAAAATCGCACTATACTTTGTCTGCTTTACGTAATCTGTAAACAACACCAACATTTTCCAACAACATTTCCTCCCTTCTCCATAAAGAAAAAAGAAAAGGAAATAGAATGACATGATAACATCATTATCATGGTCAATATCCTAATGAATTAATTTTCCAACAATATTTCCTCCCTTCTCCATAAAGTAAATAAATAAATTTTCCCTCGAACACATAGCTATAACAAATGAACGTTTCTCATGAAATAAGATTATGAATTTGAAGACTAACAATAAAATTCTCTAGTGAAACAAAAGCCCCAATCAAAAACTCTATCACACCTGAACTAAGGACTAAACTAAATGATCCATCCAAGAGAATATTTGCCAAGAGGAACTCTCATTTCCCAATCAACAAAATAAAAATGACTATGTGGCTCAATATTCTATTATAGTTCATCAAGTCACAAAAGTAGAGAACATTCATGGCAATATAACCATTAATAACAATCTTACATACCATATCACTGCAATACTAAACATTGTTTCACAGAATGTGTGAGCGCATATCATAATAAGAAAGGCCCAACTGTCTGTCCCAAGTTTTACCAGCCTTATGATTCTGAAGGACACTTAAACTTTCATCACTTCGTTCTTCAAGCATTCACCATTTCGTGAGTAAATGCACCATAGGGTAACGGGCACTTCACTTGGACCATAGATTTCATTCAACATTATCAAAAAAAAAGTTTATCAAACTTGTAGTTTAATGTTTGCAAAATAAACTACCTATGCTAACTCAAAGTCATGCATTACCATTCAAAGTACCTCCAAAGTCAACCAAACAGTCTAACAGAGCATTACGTTGTGAATGCCAAACTCAAGTGACATTTGACACCATATTTTCAGGTAATGTCAACAAGGTCTTCAATATAAGTCCTGAACAATGAAATTGGTTGATGACCAAGCAAACTTTCAAGTTCTCTAAACTCAGGTTCCGTATGCAGAGAGGACATTGTAGTTGCCTTCAAACAATAGGTTAATTTCAATCTTTATATTTGAAGCCATCAAAAATTGAAAAATGCATCCCAACAAGCATGTGGATTTCTAAAAATTTGCAGTAGTATTGACAATTTGGAATGTGACTACTGCAACTTCAATATCACAAGCAAGAATAAGGAGAAAGGTATAATTTAAAGAGAAAGTGGTTGCCAATACGAATAATCCATAAAATCAAATAAACAGTGTATTTTGCAAAAAGAAAGTTGGCATTATGAACGAATGTTTTAATGCTACTAATGAATTGAGGATTAACGAACGAGTAAAACAAAGTTTAGTTTTCACCACCAATGACAAACAGCCTTTGGGAACATTAAATATAACAAGACAAACAATAGTTATTGAAAAGTTTCAGAGTTTAATAAGCTAATTTACTATAATCCATTATTTGTTTAAGAGCCTTCAAATTAGAGTTGTTTGCATAAATATATCTTTCTGATAAGATATCAACATAAATATATTGAACTGTGGTGAATTCTACTACTACTGCTACAACAACCACAACAAAGTCTCTGTAGGTCTCCTTCCCAAAAATCAAGCAAGTTCTAGAAAATTGGATTTAAGTGAAACTTTACGACAATGAATTTGAACTTTATTTGAAGGAATTTTGCAATCTCAATGAGGAGTTATGTCAAAGGGGGTGGTGAGCACTGACTAAGAACATAGCCATAATTGTCACTTTTTTACAGAAACTTCCAAATACCCCTAGCAGCGAAAGTCAGTTGAGTCAATTTTTTCATGAATTTTAGTTAATTTTTATCAGTTTACTTTTCAATCATGTTGGATGAGAAAGCACACTAAAGAAGTTCTAAGACATTCAGAATTAAGAAGATTAGCCAGTTTTCATGATTGAAGATAAGTTGCATATACATTCAGTTACCTTCAAAGTTGTGGAGTAAAATTTCAGTTTCTTTGGGAGTACTTTAACCAACCGATTCAATTCATTCGAAAGAAGAAACAAACTCACGAAGCAGTATTTTATTCTATCTTGTATGAGATGGAATGCTACATAGTATATAGAGTTTTGAAAGACTTAAGGAATTACTTTTGGCAACGGCTAAACGAACCCCAGTTTTTGTTAAAAAAACTCCAATTTTGTGAAATTACCCGACTACCCCTCCACATAAAAGGGTTTTTACTCATCCATACGGCCATGCCCCACTCACCCATACTCACAGGTTTCGAACTAACAGAGCTGATACCTCTTAAGAGGTGTCGAACAAACAGATTCGACACCTCTAAAGAGGCTTCAGTTGGATCCATCCGTCACCCATTGAGACCGAGTTATCTTCGCATTATCGGTTAGAGTCGGCCGAGACCTCTAAAGAGGTGTCGGATTTGTTCGTCCGAAACTCGTCGGTGAAGGTAAGGGTGAGGGTGATGGGGTGAGCAAGGGTATCTTTGGAATTTTAAGAAAAAAGTAGGGTACATGAAGTAAAAATTCAAAATTAGGGTTCGTTTAGCAAAAATTGTGGTTCATTTAGTCGTTGCCTTACTTTTTCCCTCAAGCTTCTCAGGAAATAACTTATGAGATCTCTTAGATAGGGACTTATCATTCATAGAGTTACGCTTTAGAACTTAATGGTAAAAGCACAAACCTTCAAAGCTTCCCTACAGATAAATGCTATTTGATGTTCCTCTAAAGGCTCCTCATTGGCATTCATCAAGTCAGCCACACTGCCACCTCCACAGTACTCCATCACTATCTGGAGAAACAAATATTTTCAACACGCAGTAAGTGACAACAATAATGCTACTTAATCATATCATAATGATATGCAATGATAATTAAAACAAGAGAGCTTTCAAGATGATACCTATGTGAATACAGCTCTGGTAAGAGAGGAAATTCCTAATTGGTAACATATAGTTTAGTTACCACTCCTTGTGTCAATAATTAATTAATTTCTATGCACAAACCTATGCACATGCATGCATATCTCATAACCTAAGGGAAAAAAAGAATGGAAAACCTAAACTTTACTTGACATGACGACTAGTTATGCCATTCCACTTCTAGTTTTGAATAATTAAAAAAAAAATGAAAAGGTGCTTTTAAGAGGGCAAACATCTATAAGGGAAACATTTAATCTTATGATTCTTATGAGACTAACTAAACTATTCATAAATTCATATTGACTGCCACAATTTCTTATGAATTATCAAGAAGTGCCATGCTCAAATTAATTCAACATCTTCACACTAGTTGCAAGTACCCTAGCTGATGGCCTGATTTTTGCCTAGGCAAATTTATGAACACACTACCTTAAAATTCCAAAACACAAAAATCTACTAATTTTTTCCAAAAACAATAGTATCAGCAAATGTCCGCATTTCTGTTTTTACCCAAAGATACTCTTCTCCTTGGTAGCTCCCAAAATAGCGAACCACGTTGGGATGACTACACTGCTGCAACATATCAATTTCTCCACAAATGTCATCATAGCCTTCCTCCTGAAATAAAATTCATTCAGTTGATTAGATGTTCAACAAGCACGTAACTTATACTAGACGAAACTTTCATGGAGATCAGCATAAATACCTCTACAGACAATGATATAACCTTGATTGCAACTAGCTCTGAGGTCCTTATATCTCTAGCTTTGTATACTGCTCCAAATGAACCCTTCCCTGAATTGTGATAAACAAACTAATGAAATATAGCTCAATACACTAAAACTTATTCTCTTAATAATACTTGCATTCAACTTATTAAAATATTTCAGCTCAAGCTGTGGCTTCCGTGATTTTAATTGAGAGTCTGACCCAGATTCTTGTCAAAGATAAAGATTCTTGTCAATGATAAAGAATTTAGAGAACATACATACAATTTATAAAAGGGAAAGGATTATTAAGTAAAGGGATTATATCAAAGATATTTCACGTAATGAACTGAGAGTTGAAGTGGAACAACTCAAATTTAGTTTATAAACAACTTGTATAGCAGGCTATTAAACAAAGCGAATAATGATGTAACTTGATTTCAAATTTAGTTCCTTTCAAAAAGAGGCTGACCTTGGACAGTAGTTTGCTAAAAATTCAGCACTAAGTATAAGCCATGAATCAACCAAAAATACTACCCATAGCTTCCTTTCATTATGTAAAATCCCCGAGCTAAGTTTCAGGCCAATAGGAAGGAGCTTTAACTAGATGGAAAAGGCAATTGAAAGATGACCTTGTTACTTTGTTTCATTATTATGTAAAGTTATTGAGCTAAGGTTCAGGCCAATAGGAAGGAGCTTTCACTAGATGCAGAAGGCAAAATACAATCAGCCAGAGCTTGCATCGAAATTTTTTTCTAGGAACATTGGTTTTTTAAATTTACTTGAACTAATGTATTAAAACTTCTCTATATTTTCATTTAACGTCATCATTTTTTTAACTTGTGAATTAGATGCAAACATTTTTTTTTCAAACGCTCCATCAAAAGTTAGTAATAATAAAAAAAAATTTGCAAAGTTTTAAGAAGAAGACATTCCTAGCTTCCTTTTTCTTATCTTATAAGCAAAGTTGTCAAATAGGAACTGAATAGTAAAATTGGTAGGGGTGAGTTATGAATCGAATCGTAAATCGTAAGATTTTTTTTTATTCTTTTAAAATGCGTCTAAATACTTTAATTAGTGTATTCATTGGTTTTCTTTCAATTTTAAATGACATATAACAGTTTTAATAAAAAATTAAATATAAAAAACTGTTTTTTGTTTCAGAAAAGTTGTTTTTACTAACACGCCAAACACTTGCTATTTTATGTGCAAATATGTGTGACAGGGTGTGTATAGGATCTCTCTCTCTCTCCAATTTCACTGATTTCCAGCGACCCCTCTATTGACTCGCATGAGTTAAATCAAATTGTGCGATTATTTGGGCGTGCGATTTAATAGCCAACTCAACTTGTTTTCCCTTATACAGTTAACTTGTAAATCGTCTGAGTTTGACAATAATGCTTATAAGATAGAAAGTAATGGAGCTGAAGATCAACCATTATACAAATAAATACAACCCATGAAAAAACTAGATAAAATGCTAATGGAGGGGAGAAACCAATTGAACAACTGCGAACAACAAAGCCTCGATCCTAAATTTGTTGGGGTCAATTACATAGATCAAACACTTTCACTCGGCCGATTTAATGCAATTGATGATTTGTTTTCATAATCCTTTAAATCATTCTTAGTTAATGCATCCCAGTTATTTTTAGTCTACCTCTAGTATGGTTGAATTCCTTCATTTTTATTAACTCCAAACCACTACAACTAACATCTATTGGCGTTACGCCAATGTTTCTTCGAAAGTTTCACCTTTGCATCTTTTACTCTATCTATACAAGTTCTGCCACACATCCACCAAAATCATCTATCATCCTCATCTCCACTACGTTCATTTTATGTAACCATTGTTTCTTTACCGCCTAACATTCAATCTCATAAAGCAAAATTGCAAGTTGCAGTATAATATAATATTTCTTTAGTTTAATAGGATATTTCAGTTGAATATCTTGCATGTTGCATTCCTACATTTTTTCCATCCAACTAGAATAATCCCATGTGACAACATCTTCATTATATCCACTCTTTTGTATGATAGATCTTAATGGGATGTTCGCTTCCCAGTTCTAAGAATTGAGCACACGAATTATATTTAGAAATTTGTTCACTTCATTGAAACCTAGTGCTTTCAGATACGCGTGACCATCCCGACTCAATTACGCGAATGTTAGGCTTTCCCCTATCGCAAATTAGTCAAGAGTTTGTGATGGGCAAAAATGACTTAATTGCCCCCTTCCATGAACTCTCTTTCCTTTAGTGATCTCACGATTCTCACCTTCTTCGAAAGGCTCTCGTGAAAAGTCAAGAGAAGAATTGACATGTTGCCCGCTACTCGACCTCTGCAACTTTATGCAAATTCAATCCTCAATAATTAGTCACTTTGGTTTAATTATTTGTACCAGATTTTGATGATTTGGGGGTTTTGGATTTATGGACGATTGATGGATTGTTGTTGCTATTATTGTTGAATCTGGAGTTTCGTGGGGATTTTGATGATGACAACAGATGACTAACATGGCTACAACCTGTATTAAGGATGATCTTCTTCAGTCAATGTCCAGCTAGAGGGATGTGCAAATAAGACAACCGATTTCATTAGATTAAAGGGCATATCTGGTATTTCACAATAAAACAAAGAAAACCAACGCTTCCAATCAAAACAGACTAACTTTACACATACAATTTTATTAGCTACAAATAGCTGGACACCCAAAGACTTAGGGTTTGCCCAAGCAAACAACAAGAAGAAGAAGAAAGCAAACAACCAAATGTGAGGCCCAATGGTTCAGTATGTGGTATTATTGCAAGATGGTGGTGGTTCGATTCCAATAGGGGGTAAGAAAAGTTGGTTTCTTACATGATTCCAATTGCTAGCAACATGGCAACAAACCAAGAAAACTAACTCTTTGCTCTGTGGCATCAGAAATATTCAACACATAATTGTAACTTCAAGTTGATATCAAGCATTGTGAAGAGACTTATACTCTCATCTAAATGGTTAGCCAACAAAAATGAGCCCCTCAAAAGATCATATCATAAATTCCCTCGTATTTCAGACAAATTGACATTCCTTGATTCATCTTCAGCTACTACTACTACCTTCTACATTCAGTTTCAGTTGTATTCTAAAATCATATAGTAGCACATTCGCTTTTTTCCGCCTCATAAAAGTCTTTTACTACTTAAATAAGCTTGTTAGAACTCTAAAGATCTTGCATTGTTTCACAAGGAAAATCATAGCGAAGTTCAAAAGATCACATTTTTCCAAGACCATGAAACAAAATTCAGAAAAAAAAAAAAAAGTGATGAAGCACACCTAATTCGTCGAGTAATTCGTACTTGGTGGAAGGATCTTCACAAGTAACACTATCAGGAATCGAACAATCCGAAACCCTCCTACTCGGCCGCTGCTTCCAACTCTCGTCTCCCTGAGAAGCTCCTTTCCTCTGCCTCCCAAACCCTAACTCCCCCATCGCCTGCATACTCTCCACAGCCCTACCGATCGTCGAAGAAGAAGACGAAACTCCGCCCCCACCGCCACCACTACTCCCAAAACCAGTCCTCCTAACAACCGTCCCCGAAATCGATTCCCGGTCAGGCGCGGCCGTGGACTTGACAACAAAAGTCGAGAAATTCTCATCCTCGCCTCTCATCTTCGACGGACTCCCATGACTCCGATCCGCGAAATGCAAATTGCGAGAGGATCGCATGTCCGAGCCCGTGGAGGCAGCGGACGAAGACGATCTACGGCGATCAGATCTGACGATCACGGTTCCTGAGAAGCTCGCGTAGTCGTCGTCGTCCTCGTCGTCGTCCATGGCGACTCCGAAGTCCTTGGGAAGGCGTTGCAGGAGAGGTGGGAGAGACGAGTCGTCTTCCTCCTGTTGATCTCTGCCGAGCTTCTCGTCTTGTCGATCATCCGAGTTTCTGCGCCGTTGATTGTGTTCTTCTTCGTCGTCTTGGTTGTCGCCATGGATGATTACAGAGGAGTAGATACTGGACTTCTTGAAGGGGTTCCGCTTAATGCGGGGAGAGAAATCCATGGATGGGGGGATTTCCCGCGCTGCGTTGGGTCGTTGGCGGTGGGTGGAGTTTTCTTTTTGACCTTTCGAGGTGGGATTTGCAGCGATGGAGTGCGGGAGGGTAGCGTTGGGGGAAATGATGTTGGCTACTGGGTAGTGCTAATGACTAATCACACCATTCACACCCCGTTGCTACTTGCTACAGTGTAGTTTTGATGCTCTCTAGTAGTCTTGACAGCAATAGATTATAATGCGATTTCAATTAGTCATGTTTTTCAAACATGAAAAATATTTATGAAGATCCCTTTTAGTGGAGTAGTTGTCTCCTTTAGTGAGGTAGTTAGTAGTGTACTTGCTCTCGTTAATAACATAAGTCAAAAAACAACAAAAATATAAGTCACTTTTTCTGAAAAAAAAAACATAAATAAATAATATAAGTCGTTTTATCCAAAACATAGATAAGAAAAACATTACCTCTTGCTTTAATTATGTGAGTAAATACAAGTCAATACCAAAAACAAAACAAAAAACAAAAAAACACACAAGTCTAGTGTTTAATTGCAATTACTTCCTTTCATAATATGTCACATTTTGATTGTGCACAAAAACTAATAGGGTAGAATACAATTAGTAACTAAAGTTTACCATAACATGCATTTTAGTTCATGAGGTTTCGAAAATATACACTTTAGTCTTTCCTACTAAATTTTTTTTAAATCATGGTTGAGTTAATGTGAAAAGACTAATTTCCCACTATAAAAGGGACAAACACACAAAGAATAAGGACCCAATATTTTCAAGTGTGTGGCTATTGGTACCTCATTTTTTGCTTCTTTTACCTCATCCTTGTGAAATGACCCACTGCCCCTCCATATAAAGGGTTTTTACTTACGCATACCATAGTCACCCCAACTCACCCCAGTAACCACTTTCTCCAACCGCACTCTCACCACCAATCCAAATCCGACGAAATCCGAGCGAGACTCCATCGATTTGATGTCGTAGGTGCATTCTTTATCTCGTTTAGTGTCGATTTTGTAGTTTTTTAGGGTTTTTTTTTTTCTTTTTAAGTCGGTGTTGTTGGTGGTTTTGTTGTTGGATTTAGGATTTTGATTTGGGGCTTGAATCTTACATTTATGTACAAAGTTTTGATAGAATAAAAAATATCAAGCGATTCTGAGCAAAACTCACTATTTTTTGTCATTTTCATGTATTTTTTTAAGAGTTTTGAAAAAAATTGTTCGTTCTTGTTGCCCGAAGTAATCGGACGTACATGGCCGACAACTCTTAAGAGGTGTTGGACACAAAAGGCCGACACCTCTTAAGAGGTGTTGGTCGGATTCGACCTAAACCCTAAACCCTAAAGAGGTGTTAGTTGAATACAATCGACATTGTGAAGAAAACTCAGTTTCAATAGGTGACGGAGGGATTTAACCGAAACCTCTTTAGAGGTTGTGGTCAGAGTCGGCCGACACCTCTTCATAGGTGTCAGCCCTGTGCGACCGAATTCTACGGGCGACACTTTTTCGTTTCTATGGCACATCGCTACCACATCTGACCTTGCTCAATGAAAAAACACTCCTACACCACTTGGTGATCTAGTACAAAGTGCTCTACAGTGACTAAAACCGAAAAATCTAGATGATTGAGGGGGTGTTGGGTTGAGGGTGATGGGGTATACCCGTATGGTGAGCAAGGATATTGTTGGAATTTTGAAAAAAAATCAAGGTAAATTAAGTAAAAGGTGGGGTAAACGAAGTAAAAATTCAAAAGGGGTAAAAGAAGCAAAATGTGGGGTTCGAATAGCCTAGCCCTATTTTCAAATAAATCATGACTTTTTTACAAAGTCCTTTTTATATAATTTTCTTAATAAACTTTTTGTATGTATTTATGTATATTATTATTAATGAAGTAGCATTTGGTTTTATTTAGGGATGCAAATGGGGTAGGGTAGAGGATGGAGACCTCATTCCTATACTCGTACCCACTAAAAAATTTATCACCCATACCTATACCCATATCCATTTGGGGAAGAATTCTCGTACCCATCCCCGCACCCATTAAATCCCCGTAGGTAAAATATTTTACTCATTTCATTCCTCATTGGGATCCCAGTGGAGATTTTCTTGGAAATTTTTACGGGGATAGGGAATCCCCGTAGGGAAATATTCTTTGATCCCACTTAATTCTTCTCAAAAAAATAAGGGTGCGGCTATTCGTACCCCACTTTTTACTCCCTTTACCCCATTACTTCATTTGACCCCATTTTTAAAATTTTGTTACTATTTATACCCCACATATTTTCACATAATTCCAAAATTAACCCCAGCCCTCATCGATTTGAACTGCCTCCTCCCCACGTCCTCACCCTGTATACCCCATTAACAAACCGTCATCACCACCATTTCTACCTTACTGAACCATTAATCGAACTCTCCAATGCATTTGGTGTATTTTTTGTGAGGTTGATCTCGCCAGATTTGTAGGCAACGGTGGTCGATAAAGTCAAGTCAAAGAGCACCGCCCATCCCTTCGTTCGCCACCGGTGTATTCGGTAAGTTAGTTACCCTAAATTTTGATGGGTTTTGTTCCCCTTGAGTTCTCGATTGTTTCATCAGTGTTTATATGTCAATTGGTTGTTGTGTTGATGAATTAGTTTTTTGGTTTGTTGAAAGTGATTGTTTCAATGGTGTCGGTCACACAGGACCGATATCCGGATCTCGAATATTTTCTTCCGTAATAAAATTACTTTGGCGGCAATAAATAACCGTTATGTCTTGATCCCTATCGGTTATTGTTGGCCAATATCATAGTTATTTGTCTCAGATCTGTTTAACCCACAATTAGGAAATCGAATTGTTTGTCACGTTTATTGATGTTTTTTCTCTGATTTTGTCGATTTGGGACTAATTATACTATACCATTTATTACATATTTAGGTATGTCCAAACAAAAGATGTGTGCATAAAACCATCCTTCGTCACAGCAAAAAAAAGATACCAAGAATGGCGCCTCTGCGAGTACCACCACTGCCGCAGGGACCTAGCCAGTGTTGGTGTTTGGGGTTCATACGCAGTGGTGATTACAAAACAATTTTGACAAAAACCCTAATAGGATTCGAATCTAATTCCATTAAAAATGTTTAAACTATGAAAATTTAATCATACCTCAGTCGCAATGTACCTTTCTGAAGGTTAATCGATCTATAAGGCGTTGCCAATGACGAATGCCCTCTATCAGCAGCCACACATGAATGGCGGCCGAGACTTGAAGTGCTAGCTTCGAGAGAAAACCAAACCTTTTTGTTTATCTCCAAAATGATCCAGAGCATACCAAAAACCCTAAGTCGTTTCTAAAACGAAAATAGAGTTTCGGCCTCTTAATCTTTTATTTTTTTGTGTATTCTAACTCAAAGCACCTATTTATACAACCCTTGTTTATAGACGGTTAAGTAACTTACACATATACCCCTACTTAAAGAAGTATAAATGTAATACACTACAAGAACGTTTCTGTCATGAATTTTATCATATAAAATTCATTTTTTTGAACCATCTTAAAATCTCACAAAACCATTCTTAGTGTGCGACCCAATAGGCTCATACAATGTTGGCAGTGTACCAAAACATATTTTGGTATACAAGTCATAAGCGGTCTTTAGCAAGACATTATGACTATCCAAGTTGTACGAATATCAAATTGATACAACATAATCAATAGTGTATATAACATCCTTTTGTCACACGATATCCTTTTGATCAAACATAAGGCATGGAATTGTCATCCAACATGTTCAATCGTACTAGTCTCAATCTCTAGGTAGACTGCAAACATCCAAGTGATATTGATCAATATCAATTCACTTAGACTAGGCATTTTAATAGTCTAACACATTGAGGGATCCACTAGATATCTCTCTTTATATGAGAGGGACAAATTCTATCTAGATTACACAACTTCATCACATTGCTCACATAGTAACCAATCACAACATTTATAATCGTCCGATTAAAGACAACGTTTGATAGTGTCAAATCACTATGGTCCTAATATTGAAGTCTCTGGTAATTTCAAGTCAGAGGACTGAAAAATATACCTATCATGAGAAACAACTATGACTTAATCTATGTGATGTTCTCATAGCGGGTCGGTCCAATACTTTGTTCCCTAACAAGTACTCATGATCTTGATTCGTATTCCTATACATATGATCATCGTATGATCATCAATCAAGACTCACACTAGTCTTAATTCATTATAGTTCCCAGTATAATAATCGACTAGAGACATTTAGGATATTTCTGTAAATACCCATAGATCTTATTATAATGTAAATATGCAAATCAATTATAATAAACAACAAATGAAATCCTCTATTTTATTAACTAAAATGTATTCATAAAGACTATTAATGGATTGACCTAGGGCACATTTCCCAACAGCCAGAGGCTCCAGCTCCAATGCAACCCTCAAGGCAACGCATGACTGCATCGCACAGGAAGAAAATTAATGAAAACCCACCCCCAAAAAGGCAACGAGTCAAAGATAAGGATGTTAATATAGAGGTCCTAGTGCAAACTGAAGGGAGTCGTACCCCTTCAATAGATTTTGCACACAACTCAAACGCTGCAGAAGACTTGGCTGCTTGTCCATATACAACTGGTATATCGACTGGCAATGCAGACGAAGTGCCTACTTCGTTTCCTGGGGGAGCCATCAAATTTATCGTTTTTGCCATCATTTGGGAACCACGTCTTAGTGGATATTTGGAATAACCACGTACACTATGAGATCTTCATTCATTTGTTAATCTTATTTGTTAGAAAATGTCAATATGTTTAGCCAAATTCATTCTTTTATATTTGTATGGTCGAGGATATTTAAAGTGCATTAACCATGGTATTCAGATCACTCATTGGGAGATTATTACGCGACACCCTGAGAAGGAAAGAGTTGACAAGCTCATTGATGACTCTAGTTTACGACCATCATACGACCGATGTAATCGACTGCTTGTGTCTGCCATTGTAGAGAGGTAGCAGTCGGAGACTAACACATTCCACTTACCATTCAGCAAGATGACTATCACTCTTGATGACGTGCGGGTACTACTCGGGATCCCGATTACTAGAAAGACTGTGGTTACTAAAAGCAAGGATCACACTAAGGTGATAACATTAACTAATTGGTTGTTAGGGGTGTCAGCACAGTCTGTAGAAGATGAGATGAAGAGGAATCCTGGCCAAAAATTGAGTTTGGCATGGTTGAAGGATCAGTTCTCTGCCTCGTTTAGAGGGTTAAGATAGAAAGACGGGGAGAGAGGAGACGACATAGTCCCTCTGCTCGATTGCCTTGTTCGAGCTTATATTTTGTTCCTTCTTGGAACCACACGGACAAGTCTGCTACAAGAGTCTCCCTTCATCTCCTTCAACTCTTGGACAACATGAAGGACATTGGTTCATATGGGTAGGGGCTACAACACTAGCTTATCTGTACCGCCAACTCGGCATTGCTAGTCGTGCTGGGGCCGCCCAAATTGTAGGTTACATGACATTGTTGGAGGTATTTATTCTATACCGATATTCTTGTGTTTATTTTCATTTGTTAAATCTTAATAAAGTTGTTTCAATTATGGTTGGATGTACGACCACATTCCATTCATTGAGCCCGTTCCACGTAGCAATTACAAGCCTGGTATGCCCCGGGTGTTGAAGTGGCACTATAAAAAAGAGTCGAGGTAGTCTAATGACCTTCTCCCTCATTTTATGGGTCGTCTGGACTTGCTTAGAACCCACAAGGTGAGGCACTCAACTTTGTTGGTTTTATTTGTGTTACATTGTTATGAAAGAGTAACCAACTTAACCTTTTTTTGTTTTTCATAAGTTTATTGGGATAATACTTCGAGGGGTTTACTACCTGTCAGTGAAATTACCTTCTACAACAAGTCTTTGAAGTATTTGGTTATTGTTGAACCACACAATCCAGATCGGGTTTTAAGGCAAATGGGTTACGTCTAATGTAAACCGAAAGATCCTTTCCGACCCATTGACGTGGATAGGAGTAGCTTGGCGACATCATACTCTGTGAAGTACACATTCGATGCCCAATTTTGGGAGGATTGGGAAGACAATGTCATCAGTGTTGAGCGTCGCAGTAAGAAGGTGACATATTCATCCTAAGCTACTGATGATTATGTTGATTGGTTTCAATCTGTCAGTCATCCCTTCGCGTGTAATCCTGAATTTGCTGGGTCTTTGTCCACGAGGACGAGCCTACTTTGGTAAGATATTTACTATTATTGTCTTTTGTTTCTAATTATAACTCTCGTGTGATGTTCTATATTTTGTTGTTGACCTTTATTTATCTTTGCAATAGAGTATTCGTCGTGCGTTGGATGTTGCTTTGATGTACTGAAGCATGCCAAAGTCGAGTGTTACATCAGATAATGCATTCGAAATGGTAGATCAAGTAATAGCTTACCTTTCCGGAGCCTGGGATAGTAGACAAAGCTTTGCCACTAAACTCAAAGCGAGGGAGGTACTACTTCTACCGAAGCTGCTTTCACTTATAGGCGGAGAGCAAAGTGAAGGATCAGTTATGGGTTTTTTTTCTTCATAAAAAATGTGTACTTTAATCGTTTCCTTTAAAAATTTCAAACAATTGGCTTTTTTACTCTATAACTTATTGTTTGTTAATGTGATGTGTATTATGTTGTTCGAGCTTGTTATTATTTGTTTAGTAGTTTAAAGTTGATAATTTCTTGTGTTTTGATACATGGTGTCCGAGCAGTGCCACGGCTTGTCACTTATTAACGACAGGTAAGTGCCGATTTATCCCAATGATGACAATACACAACCGAAATGGTGTTCATCGCCATGAACATGCACACATTTTTGTTGATATAATGGCTTACATGAGTTATAATCACTTTTATTGGAAGAGCAAAATGGCACACTTACGTTCTACTTCATTTGTGGAACCTAAATGTTCAATTACATCTTAGATGGCCAGCAGCCAAGCAACAATGACTTCAGTAATTAGATAACGGTTAAGCAGAACCGTTATCCTAAACAATATAACAGTTCCTTTTAGCCGATATACTACGATTACGCCACATATTTACTACCTGTACCCCACTATATATACATTACATCATTGACCAATGCGGTCACAAATAACCGTCGTTGTTTATGCATATCGGTAATAATGTACCGTCATTTGAAGTTAATTTTGGTTCAACATTTCTGATATACTATGCATACACCAAAGTTTTAATAAATGTACCCCATTATTAAATGTACATTACATTATAGTAAAATTTCGTCCCAAAATATCCGATGTTGGTTCATGAATATCGGTTCTTATCTACCGCCAATTATTGTTTTGGTCGGTATTTTATTTTTGACATGCTACAAATACCCCAAATATTTACTACATGTATGCCACTAATATGCACCTTACGTTATATAGATATTCTGGTCTCAAATAACCGATGTCTATTCATGCCTATCGATCATAAGGTACCGCTTCTTGAAGTCAATAACAGTTTTTATTTCCGATATACTACGAATACCCCAAAATTTTACTAAATGAACCCCATTATTATATGTACATTACATTACATAGTTATACCGGTCACAATTAACCAACGTTGGTAAATGCTTATCGGTTGGAATTTACCGACTATTGCTGTTAGTTTTGGTTTTTATCTGATATACTACAAATACCCCACAAGTTTAGTAATTGTACCTCACTGGTATATGTAATGTACATTACATATATAATCCGGACATGAATGACCGATATTAGTTCATTCTTGTTGGACTATAACTACCGTGAAAAGTTTATTTTATCGGTTTAATATGTCCGATATACTATTGTTACCCTACTAGTTACTTAGTGTACCCCCAAATAGGGCAACCTACTTTTTTATGTTTACTATTTATACCCCATATATTTACTACTAATACCCCATCTTTTACCCCTTATATATATAGAGCATAGGGCTTTACTTTTCCATATCCCACTACTCTCTCGTATATGCCCTAACTATTTGAAAGAAAGTACATTGCTACACGACCACTACTCCCACGACCTCAACGACCTCCACGACCTCAACGACCTCCACGACATCCACAACGTCTGACACGTTTCGATCGCAACCCACATTCCAAATCGGTTGGGCACGTTATATGAGTTTACCCTTTTGAAACTACTCAAAACCGAATTGGTAAGTTCGATTTCAACTTGTTTTATCTACATTCTACTGAGCTTTTTGCTTTCTTTGCTTATTATTTGAGTTTTAGGGTTTTTATAGTTCTTAAGGGCTTCATCTTTGCGTTTTTCTCGAGGGTTTGTAGATTTTGTACAAGGAATTGAAATTCATATAGAAGAGATCAATGTTGTGTTGTTTTGTACATAAGTCAACATTTTTGCTTACTCCATGTTCACGGTTATGAACCTTGTGGTATGTGGACATACATGACCAATAAGGTTAAAAGGTTGACGCTCGAATGTGACTGATACACTATGAAATATTTCAATTTTCTTTAACTGACATATAGGTGTACCTAACGGTCTATTTTAGACGTCACATATTACTTTGTATTGAATTCTAGACTTTTGAGTTTGATCCTGATTTATATGTTCTTCTTTTCCTTCCATAGGTTCATATGGGTGGTGAAGCTAGTTAATCCGGGGAAAGGGAGGCATTCCCCAACTTTAGTCCCTTATTTCAACTGACTGTGCCACTGAAATCTAAAAGTTAGGCCCTTGCTTGGGCACAGCTTATAGTTGGCAACTGTGGATTTGATTTGATCATTCTGAAATTTGATGCTCCCGTTGGTCGGCGAGCTAGGATGACGCTAGGTTGTGATCGAAGTGGGCACTATAGTTGCAGGCGAAAGACCAATGCCACCACCAATAAATGCGATTGTCAGTTTAAATTTTTCATGAAGCATGAGGTTAACGGATTTTTGGCACGTTAATGTTGTGTGTGGGGTGCACAACCACAGGGTGTTTAACAGTTTAGAGGACCATGTGTTGTGTGAAAGGGTAACTACACTGGAGCTCGCTTCACCGAATGAAGACAATGTGGAGCTCACTATACTAGAGGAAGATAATATGGAAGACATTGGGGAAATCACTACGGAATTACAGGCTGTTGAGAAGAAGTTCAAGAAAGGTGGGACGGACTTGAGGGCAAACATTTTGCAGAAGTTGAAGGACATAATTCATGACATTCCAGAGGATATCGTGAGTCCAAAACTTAATGTGAAAGAAATTGCTCGGACAACCAATTAGAAGGTTAAATCTAAGGAGATTGTGAGTCCAAAAGTTAAAGTGAGGGAAAATGCGCAACCAACCAATAAGAAGGAAAATCTGCAATCCCTATTACCGCAAATAGACGCATGATTACTCAGGGTGTAGTGCGAAATGGGTATGTAAATGAATTACTAGCTTTTTGGCGGCCATTCCGCCGTTTTAAAGTTGATGTTACCCCGGATGGTCATTGCAATTATCGGGTCATAGCACATGCACTTGGCTATGATTTGAATGATGGTTAGATCAGGGTGATGAGGGAATTGGTTGAAGAGATGGACTAGTATAGTGTCTTATACGAAGCTTACTTTCATATTAAAGATGATTATACCCGCGTTCGAAATGCATGTAACTACTTTGAGTGCCCCAGTAACTTAAATTGTTGGTTGACCTTTCCAGATATGGGCCTCATTATGGCAAATCGTTATGGAATGAGCGTTGTTGTCTTGAGTATGACTGAGTCCAATGTGTGGTTCCCCACAAGAGGTGCGACACCTTCCTTAACCGATAGACGTTTTATCTGGCAGTGCCTTGTTGGGAGAAAACATTTTTGTGAGGGTGAGTTCTTTATATTACTTGTTATGTGTGTTATTTGTAAGTATCAATCTTCATTGTTAAATGCACTTACGATAAATATTTTGTTTGCAGCTAATCATGAGCTGCGAAGCACCTTTGCCACCAACTGTGCCACAATAGGAACCATACGTGGAGGATGAAAGTAAGTCATGGGAGGACAGTTTGAATATTTTGCCGCGTAATCAAAAGTCTGGACCTGCAGAAATGGTGGAAGTTGATGATGATTAGTATGCGACATGCACTCGGATGAAATGCTAGTGGATTTGTTTTCGGTACAGTTGTACACGGGTGTAATGTACACACAAACTTGTCAGTTTATGTTTGCTTTATATTATGTCTTATGTTGTAGGTTATGAATGATTTGTTAACGGTACAAATGTTTGTTTCTAATTGACACTTAGAGTTCTGTAGGTGTGTCTCATTGTTGGATTTAATGTTAAAATTATTGTTTTAATCGGTATTTTATTTTTGTTGTGAATTAATCTTCTTATATCTAATTGTAATATTCGTCATTTCTGTTAAAAAATAGACTATTAAAGCACCTAAATACATACATATATCGGCTATAAACTACCGTCAGCTATTCGATATAACGAAAACTTACTACCGATAGGCTTGTTATACCCCCACAAATTTACTATTTTTACCCCACAACTAATTTATGAGCAATAAAAATTAGTGGGGTGCATGTAGTAAGATTTTGGGGTAATCAAAGTATACCAGAAAGAAAGAACCGTACATAACTCTAAGAAGCGGCAAATTAGAACCGATATGCATGAACCAACATCGACTATGTTAGGCCGAAATTTTTCTATAATGTAATGCACATAATATAATGGGGTAAAAAGAGAAAACTTTTGGGGTATTCGTAGTATATCGGAAATGTTAAACCTGAAGTAGCTGAAAAAGATGGTAATTTATTATCGATATGCATAAACCAACGACGGTTATTCGTGGCCGAATTTTCTATAATGTAATGTACATAATATAATGGGATACAAAGAGAAAACCTTTGGGGTATTCATAGTATATCAAAAATTTTCAACTGAAATTAGCTTAAAAAGACGGTAAATTATTACCGATGTATGTTAACCAATGACGGTTATTTGTGGTCGAATTTTCTGTAATGAAATGTAGATATAATAATGTGGTACAAATAGAAAACTTTTGGGGTATTCATAGCATATCGAAAATGTTGAACCGAAATTGGCTTAAAAAGATGGTAAATTATTACCGATATGCGTAGACCAACGAAGGTTATTCGTGGTCGAATTTTTAAATGATGTAATATATATAGTGGGGTACATGTAGTAAATGTGTGAGGTAATCGTAGTATATCAGTTGAACAAAACCGTTATGTTGTTTAGGATAACGGTTCTGCTTAATCGTTATCCATTCACTGAAGGTTGTACTGCTTGGCGGCTGGCCGTTTGAGATGTAATTGAACATTTAGGTTCCAATGCAAATTAGTACAAATGAAGTAGAACGTATTGTGTGCTATTTTACTTTTCCAATAAAAGGGATAATAACATACATGTACGTTCATGATATAAACAAAAAAATGTGCATGTTTGTGCGTTCTCTATAATTAAAAAACAACAATGTACACCAATGTGTATCAACAACAAGGCATATATACTTTCAAAATGAGTTGCATGTTGGATGCTAATCTTCATCAAGTGCCACCATTGCCAAGGGACCGACTTGGTGATTTTGTGCAAAAATATCTACTCCGACCTCCTAATCTCTGCTTTCAAACGTTGCATGAGGATACCATTGTGGCACAATTGGTGGTAAAGGCGCTTCATTGCTCATCATTACCTACAAACAAAAAATAACATATGAGCATTCAACAATGAACAACAGTATAACTAAAAAGAATAAAAAAGAACATTTAAGCATTCAACAATGAACATTATAACTTTAAAAAAAGATTCATAATGTAAATAACTAACTCTAACGAAATGGTTGCCACCAACAAGGCACATCCATACGAAGCGTCTATCAGCTAAGGAAGGTGTCGCACCTCGTGTGTGGAAGTACACATTCGATGACTCCTGCGTCTTACACAAAACAACAACACCCATCCCATAACGGTTGGCCACAATGGGACCCATATCTGGAAAGGTAAGCCAACCTACTGAGTTGCCGGGGCACTCAAAGTAGTTAAGTGCATTTCGAACATGGGTGTAATCGTCTTTAACCAATTCCTTCCTCACCCTGATCCAACCATCATTCAAATTATAGCAAAACGTATGTGCTATGACCCGATAACCGCAATGACCATCTGGGGTAACATCAATTGTCTGTCAGTGGTGTGCGCACCAATTTTCAGGTATTTCAATAACATATTTAAGTGCAGCTCCTTTTACTACGACCTTTACTACATATGGAAGAAACACTTCCACTTTTACTTATTTTATGCATTGCCTCTACTTGTTTCTGAGCTTTCTTCATTTTCAAGGACTTTTAACGTGCTTTTTCCTTCGCATACTTATGTCTGGAAGGAGTTCTCCTGGTTGACTTCTCACTATTGTCAATCCTGAGCTTCTTCTTAGATGGTCGTCCCCTTGTCTTCACTTTCTCCTTTGGAACCTCAATGATGGTGGATGCAGGCAAACTTATTTCCTTCAACTTTTGCACAATCTTTGCCCTCGAGTCAAGCCCGCCATTCTTGAACCTCATATCCACAACCTCTAATTCCATATGGTACAAAAAATGAAACTCATCTTCATCGGATGATGAATGGATTGGAATGATATTTAGTTTCTTCCACCATACATGGATCTTGTCAAGACCAATAGCGCTACCGACCATTATGTGTAATGAAATCTCATGAGCATAAGGCAACCCGTGAGTGGCACGCAATACACACCCACATAGGGACCCATCCAAGCCAACTATATCGCGAGCTCTCTTCACTTCCTTCTCAATCTCATCCAAGGCCTTCCTTCCAATAAATCCAATGATGTTACTGTAGATGTGGTCTTGAAAGTGGTGTACCATTAGATGCATAGACCTGTTGAAGGAACTCGTAAGGCCGTAGTGTTGATGGCTTAACACATTGTGTATATTCTTCTACAAGTCTGCAAAATGACCCTGTGATGTCCCCATTTCCCTCTTCAACAAACTGTGTGCACTCTCAACCCGAAATGTAGTAGCAATGCCATAGTGCAAGACCTTATTAGTTCAAGCTCGCAAAAACTTTTCCTTATGGATTAACCATGTGTCTAACACATACTGAACTAACCCTTTCACACCACTATAGGCTTCTTGTAGATTATTCAACCGCCCATTGTACAATGCCTCAGTCTCGGAGAGTATCAAGTCATTCTATGTCCCAAACCATTCATCCAAATCCTCATCCTTGGAAAATAGTCCACTTATCTTGCTAACTACATTTTTGTTAACATGCCAACCACAAAGTAAGTGGGTGGTGGTAAGGAAGACATTCTCTATAACTGAAATCAATACCAGATCCCTATCTATTAATATAACCCCAGGGAGTTCCCATCCATCCAACAAAGCCTTCAACTGACTCAACGCCCACACGTACTCAAGTTGTGTCTCCTTCGCAAGTAAAACATGAGCAACTACAAAAGTCAAGTATGTTGAAGTCACCATCACGATCTCTAGCAATCGATATCTAAATTGATTAGTCTTGTAGGTGCAATCCATGATCAAGACATGAGGAAAACATATGATAATCTCAATCAAGATAGGGTGTGCGAAAAATAGATCTCTAATACAGTACATTCCTACCCAAAATGTGTGTTGTTTGATATAGTTGTGTTCATCCAACTTTTGCATCAAGAGCTGGATTTTTGTCTTACCTTCCCCCTCGACCCTTTTCAACCTTGCTTTCGCATTGTAGATAATATTCATAATAGTGGGCTTCTTAGGGTTCTTCACTCGAATGGCTGAAAGATTGTAACGACCCAAATTAATTTAATTTAGAATTAGTGTTAATCACGATGATTAACGGTTAATTCGAGCGTTAAGTGGACAGCTAGGTGACTCAGATGAAGGGAACCTAGGTTATATTTATGCTATTTGTGCATGGTGTGATGCCTAGGTATTGCGATGTTGAGTGTATTAAATATGTTTATGTATATAAACATCGCATGTGTGAACATTGATATCAGGCAAGGTCACGAGTTGGGTATATATCCTGAATTACGTGTTGGGGACCGGGTACCGGGGTACGAGACATGAGTTTTCGGGTAGCTGAGAGCTAGTGTGACCTCACATGTGATTTTTATGAATTATTTGGTGGTTAAACCTAAGGTGTGTGAGTCAAATCAAAATATTAATTGAATTCCTAAGGTTGTAGGTAGGAAAATCAGGGTGCATAAGATGATCCTCGAGATGCACAACAGGGTGAAACGACGGCTGCGTGTCAATGATAAGGTGTCCAAAACTTGAGTGACACAAAGTGATCAGTGGTCGTTAGATCGTCCTCAGGATGCGTGCACAAAACAGATTAGAACAAATGGTATAAATACCATCGATAAGTGCTCAACATGCATACAAACGATTTCTCAACAAATTTTTGGAGATTCTGGGAGTGAATCTGAGGTTGAGGAGATAGAATTTGGAGAGGAGATTGAAGCCTCAAAACATCGATCTAAGGTAATATCTACATTCTAAATGTGAATTTTTGATAAAATGTGATTTTTTGTGGGTTGAGGATAAAACGGATTTCATGACTGTTTTTGCTGAATTTGGTATTCTTGAGGTTGGTTTTGATAAAATCATGTCAATGAGAACTGGATTTGTGGAAAATTTAGGTGAAATTGGTGATTTCGAATTTCAAACATGCACACTTTGATTCTCGGTTTTGAGAGAAAACCTTGTTTAATTGGTGTTTTGGATAGTAATTTGATGCTATTGGAGTATGTGTATGGTTTGTATGATGAATTAAGGTGTTGGGAACAAGGAAAACCCAGAATTACTTTCTGGATTTTTTGGGCAGCGTGCAATTAACGCGATAGGTGATGAACACTAGCGCGCTAATCACGCTGGGGAAGATGATGAATAGTGCACGAAGATTAATTAGCGCCATAATTCCCCTGACTAGCGCGCTAATACTAGAACCCCCTGAATTTTTTGAAAACATAAAATCGAGCCTAATTAATAACAAACCCATTTAATTAATACAACACACTATAAATGGACTTCAGGGACTAGGGAACCTTAGCTCGGACATTGGGGGGAGCCAGGTGGGTCAAATTGACGGGTCCAGGAAGTCGGGGTACGTGTTTACAGGTGCGTAAAACCTTTGAGAATATTACACTTTAAATTCATGCGTGGTGTGTCCATATAAATGAGTTTTATTCAATAATTCATTTATCGCTTTGTTACTTATTTGGTTGTCGTGGTTATGCGCTGTGATTATGTATTGGTCGGTGTTTGATTTGTTCACATGGTCGGAGGTTAATCGAGATGGTCGTGTTACGGAATTGAGCAGGCTAGATTGCAGCGCATGTACTAGGCTCAATCGGTGAATAGCCCGCATAGTGGGGTGCATGTGTCCGGTGGGTTGTGATGTGTTTCCGATCACCGTTAGGAGTTCAGGTGGGGTTTAGGCTTGATGTGCTTAGTCGGGGCATCCGAATCTACAAAGTATGATCTAGTTTGTTAGACTTTGTCACACCTCTATCTAGTTTTAATTGACATCGTGTTTGAACCGGATTATTCGAATGTTGTTTTAATTCTAACTGTGCGTTATCGATATATTGCTGTAAATGTTGTTTGTTGCCAACCATGTGAATATGATTTCTATTACTAGGATCGTATTCACATGTCTCACAGGTTACTGTAATTTTCATGATTATCGTGTAGACTTCTCTTGAGAATTTACTTACTGGACTCGTTGTTGTATGTATTGGGCAACTGCGCACAGATCCTGGTACGAGCAAGAACAAGGGAAAAGAGGTACTAGGCGACTATCTCTGAGGTCATTGCTGCTGACAGCTCTTGTTTTGACTATCTAGTATGTATATTTTGTTTTGCTGGGTTTTGGGGATTTTAGAACTTTATCACATGTATATGGATTATTGTTTACCTCGTCTCAGTTATATACATGCTATTTATTTTTGGGTTTTCTACTACTTAGGTTTAATAAATTCTTATAATATACGCATTAAATGCTTCCGCTATTATTAACTAACCTGCTAGATGTTTAGGAGAATTTAACAATTCAATATAGTAGAATTAGTTAAACAGAGCGTCACTTCACAGAGCTGCGGATGTGGCAACAGTGATGACGTGTCCAGTGACGTAACAGGCGCTGCTGGACTTGCGAGCGAAGGGCATGGGTCATGGGACGACCTTAAAAATTGGGCCCGTCACAATGTCCTTAGGTCGAGCAGTGGTCTTGCTCATGTCTTTTAAAATGACTTTCTCGGGTGCAGTCAGCCTCCCAGGATATGCAAGGCCCACCAAACTGTTTGTCAAACTATGGTTGTGTACCCCGCACACAATTCTCACATGCCACTCGTCATCTGCCTCTTGTTTCATGAAAAACTTAAACTCACACCTGCACTTCTTGGTGCTAGTCAGTGTTTTATTCTCTCTCTTCCCCATTTGCCTTACTCTCATTTTTCTTCCCCTTTGCCTGTTTAGACTTATATTGCCCACTCTGCTCACAACCCATCGTCATTCTAGCTCGACGACCACTCCCACTACTACCGGCGTCTGATTTCAGAATTATGACAACAAACCCACATTCAACAGCTGTATCCTGAGCCCAAGTGAGGGCCACCTCTTTAGATTTCAATGGCACATTTAGTTTGAATGCGGAAGTAAAGTCCGAGAACGCCTCCCCCTCCCCAGATGTACCAGCCTCGGATGCACCAGCTTGATCAGCCATATTAACCTATAAGATGCATGAAAAGGACAATTAAAGCCAGGATCAATGTCGAAAATTCAATTTTAAATTAAAATTTATAGGTGGTAACAAACAACACCGATATGTATTGATCAAAGTCGGTGAAAGCAGACCAATAGGTATGAAAATGTGGCAGAAACAATCTATCGATACATTAAAGTTATTAGTGGTAAACAAATATCGAAAGTTATGAAAGTGTGTCGGTTGTAACATACCATGAACATTATTTCCCTATTAGTCCCGTGTGACTGTGCACCACGGGTTTGGAAACCGTCAACAATAACTTGTAAAAAATGACGAAATATGCAAAAAACTATAACAAAACTTATATCTTCTTGTTGTATATCATTTCGTTCAACATGATCTTGTGATCTTGAGACATTGTGGGAGATTTCTCGCAAAACACATGAGCAAAGAGGAAGCCCTAAAAAATCGAAAATGAAACAACACCCTACAGTCAAACAACCACCTAATAACGAACAAAAGACGCCAATACGAAGATACACGTCTTGATAACAAACTTACCTGCACAGAAATCACTTGTTTCGTAGGAGATGGCTCAGTCGGAGGTTACAAGTGAGAGTGAGTTTGGCTTTCCCGTGGAGCACAATTGCTTCAAATTGTGGGATCAGTAGGGTATAAAGGAGTAAAACACATATTTATATGTGGGGGCATCAAAGACCTTTCACATGGGGGCTAAAAAAATTTTAAAATCGGGATATAAAGAGTAAAAAGTGGGGTCCGAATAGTCGCACCCAAAAATAATTATAAGAAATAAGGAATCGAAACTACATACATAAGAACATAATTGTTGAAATTCCAACAAAAGTAAAGTATAACATATCATGCAATTAAAGTTCTAACTTCTAAGTGTTAACAATTCAAAATCTCATTAAGGATTGTTGGTATGTGTATAATGAATGTTTCGGGTGAAAACTATATAATATTATATTATATTTATATATAAATATCATATGGTGTATAAATAATAAATATTATATGATGTATAATTGATATATGGGGATCCCTATGGGCAATCCTCATGGGTATTCCTATTGGGTATCTGGATCCCTGTGGGGGTTACCCATAAGTATCCCAATGAGGATCACTCATGGGGATCTCCATAGGTATCCCCATGAGGATTATCTATGGGTATCACCATGAGGATCTCTATGAGTATATTTTATCACCCATACTTGTACCCGTTACCAGTGGGTATTACTCTACCCATTTGCATCCATAGTTTTAGTGTTGATTTACTACTTTTATAGCCTTTAATAACATCTTGTGTATTTATTTTTATAAATTATAGAAAGGTGTAAATTGAAAAACAATACGACAATTTAAGTAATAGTTTTTTATTTTTGGGTATACATAAACTTATACACATTTTTATATTTTTTTATTATTCTTATGTAAAAATCAACATGGCTTTACAATTTTAATTGTTAAACACTAAATTTCTTTCACAAAATATAGATTATCAATTTATTATTATTAAATAATAAACATACTTACATTTATTATTATTTATTTCTTGCACAACATGATTTTTATTAATTGAAAATATATGAATAATTCTTGAACAAATAAATAAATATACTTATGTACATATAGTTGATATCAAAAAAATAAAATAAAATTTTATATATAGTTAATGCACTAAGATGATAATATTTAAATAGTGTTGATTAGGAAATAAAGAATTTGAAAAAACTTAAAGGGTATTGTTGGTAAAATAAATATGCACATCATCAAAAGGTAATATAATAGGAATATTTTAATTTGACACTAACCCAGTGATGCCTTTGACTAACTAGAAGTAAACTGTAGGGACTAAAGTGCATATTTTTTAAACCACTGGGACTAAAGTGCATATTATAGTAAACCTCATAGACCAATTTACAATTTACCCTAATTAAGATAATGATGGATTAACCATCATGATTTTACAAGAAGACTAAATTACCCTCTCATAAAATGTCTTCAATTATTACGGGTATTGATGCAACTACTTGTGTAGTTTATCGTAATTTTAATTAGAGGAATCGAATAGAAGAGATTAAGAGAGAAAGAAGATGAAGATTAGGAAGAAGACTTGATTTAGAGAGGAGAATCGGAGAATCGGAGAAAAGAGACATAGAAGATTGAGAATTAGGGTTTGAGAAAGATAGAGAGAAGATAAGAGACAAAGAGAATATATTTCTTGTTTGCCTTCACATAAAACTGATTACATCTTATATAGTGACTAAACCCTAACAAATTATATAAAAATTACCATACTAACCTTATACTATTATAACCCCTATTTTATACTATATTAACCCTATTACAGGTATGCATCATGTATTCAATAAGAAATTGTAACTAAAGGCATCTTCAATGTATTGCACCAAAATAGTGCAATTTTGCATTATTTTAGTGTAAAAAGTAAAAAAAATATTATTCTAATCTACAACCCAACAACGCTATTTTTGTTTTTTAAACAACTACGTTATCTTATACACCAAACAATAATTACTTTACATCAAATATTTTTATTTACTATTGTTTTTATTTCTTTTATATACTTTATTTTAATAATTATTTTACACTCAATTTCATTTAAAAATAATGAAATAAATATTTGACCAAAATTAATGAACACATATTTATGTAAAATCTAATAAAAAATAATTAAGCAAATCTTAACTTTTTTGCAAGTAACTCTTTTGTTTCTATCTATATCTAACCAAATAAAAATAAAACTAAAAAAAAGAGAAATCTCGAAATCCTCAACGGGATTGAAAAATCAAAAACCTCCTAAAAATCAATTGTTTTAGTTTTAAAACCATGGGTGCCACTTGGCACCACTTTGACACAGTGTTGTAGTATCGCACCACATATTTGATGTGGTATTGTAGCATCGCGTCAAATTGGTGTTACGGTGCTGGATTGGAGACCAATTTAGTGCCAAACATTATAGCATCGGGTTGAAGATGCCCTTATATTTCTTGATCATCAATTGTATGTGGTATATATATTCAATTTATATTTTATGGTATATAGTATATACTCAATGTTTATATGGTTGGCATTACAATCTCAATGGTACATAGTATATACTCAATGTTTATATGGTTGGCGTTACAATCTCACTGCACGCAATCTATCGTAAGAGGGGCTGGAGAATTGGGCATCAACAAGTCTATAGACAGTGGTGGAACTAAAAAATTTTAGCAAGTGAACCTGAAAGGGTTGGCCCAGTGGTAAAGGCAAAGGCAAAACTTTTTAGGATACGAGCACAGTCTCAAGTTCAATTCTCCACAACAAATAACATCAGGCCACTGATGGTTTATTTTCACAATTTCAAGGCTCATGAGACTAGTCAGACAAGTGTCTCGATACTCATAATTAATCAAACAAGAAATCTAGTAAAAGGATCCAACTTTATCCTTGAACAATTAAAAGGCTTAGGTACCTACTTGGCATGCCTAAAATGAAACTTATTATTTTTTTTTAAAAAAAAACTTTGTAGGTCCAACCAAGGTCCAGGACGGACCTAAGTTTACATTGGTTAGCCTAAGCCCGACTAATGTGGAACTTTTAAATACTTTATAGGTATTCAATTGGATGTTCCTTTTTTTTCCAAGTGGTGTTCGACGCCAGCCACACTGACTAATCCACGTTTAAACGCTGTCGGGTCCTATATGGGGGCGATCCTCCTAACCCAATTTTTCCAGTTGTTAATGCTTTTTTTAAAACAGTTGTTAATGCTTTGTCATGGCAATTAATTTTTTTTGATAGGATCATGGCAATTAATTTGATTATATGTCTTATCTTTTTTTTTCGAGGAAATGTCTCATCTTAGTATTCCATTGAAAGCATGGTTGGTGATTAATGAAATTTTCTTTTAACACAAAAACAAATTGTTGGAAATCAGCTAGTGTTTTAATGTGACGACTCGCCCCCGACCTAGGGTCGGGTCACCCGGCCCAGACCACCACTTGGACCCGACTAACTTGCTTATCATTGTTTGAAACCAAAAGATTCATTTGCATCCTAACTAGGATCATTAACTTCTATTTTCAACAAGATAACGTTAATTTTAATTATCCTAATAGAGTTTTCGGCGTCAGAGTTACTTCTCTGAAATGTGACCACGTGTCAATTCTATCTTGCGTATTTAGCGTGGCATCTCATTGTCCTTTCAAGTCTATCGATTCTTACTTAAGTCTTTATTTGCCACTCTATTGTTAACTATAGGCGCATTTCACCATACAATTTTCACTCTAAGTTTAATCGTTCTATCAGAACCATTCTTGCATCAATCGTTGAAGACTTCCTTACAGTGCATATGGAATCTTCTGAGGACTTCCCTTCGATTTTTTTGTGTCGTTAATTGTCATTCCCAACTCGTGGAACCAAGATTTCACGTCTTAAGGAAAGACATTTACCTATATATCTAACGATATATTTATAAACACAAAGTAGAAAATAATCATCACATTAAATCTTTATCGAATTTCTTTTATCCCATCTCATCCTAGGATTTATTATTATTGTGTGTTAAGTCGACTTTGAACCGATTTCTCATACCACTGATTTGTTCAACTTAACTTGACCTTTAAACTTAAAGACTCTACATCTTAGGTTTTCCTAATCTAACGTTTCCCTAGGTTCTAATTCCTATGCTCTGATACCAACTGTGACGACCCACCCCCGACCTAAGGTCGGGTCGTCCGGCCCAGACTCCCACTTGGACCCGACCTGAACCAGGCCCAAATAACAGTCTGGCACGCCTAAACAAATAAACCTGCGGAATACACATTGGCTAAATAAAGAATAATAATTGCAGAATAAATATAAAGAGATATCCTAAAGCCAAAAGATTTAAGTTCATAGAACATTAATAAAACTAAGACAATAAATCTAGAGAGCATTAGAGTCTCACCATGCCTTCAATGGAGTCTTTGACTTAAAATCCTATCCAAAATCTCATTCTAACATAGATCAAATCTTTCCTTTCTTATTTTCTTTTCTATTTTCCTCGCGTGCTTGTCGCTGTCAACGCCATCGACCATTTGGTCTCCAAATCTTCAACAAATAATAAAGAAATCAAGGAGGGAAGTGAGGTGTACCTCTCTTGAGCTTGAACTCTCCTCTTGCTCTCCTCCTCTCCACGTGGGTGTTTAACAAGATTGTGGCTAGGGTTTTCTTTGATTTTAGCAAATTGAATGTGGTTGAAGTTTATTAATATGAATTTGGCATTTAAGGTTGAGTTGAGATTTAAAAAGGGACTTTAAATCTTTTCTTTGGGAAATAAAATTATTTGATAAATTTGTAGACTTTGACTGAATATTGTCATTCGAGAATTTAAAGTCTAAATTGAGTTTTGTATGGTGATTTGGATCTTTTTTAATATAATTAATCGAGCGTCTTCGATTTTTGTTGGAAAAACTAAGTCTTAGCAGATTTTCCTTGTTTTACATCATCGCATTCTTATTTTACTCAAATCATCGATTCTAATTTTAAGTGTCGATTTTAGAGTCGTGAATGACCTTTAGTGAAGCCAGCTATAAAATAGGGTGAATTTCTAAGGTCTAGACAATTGATGTTAAACTTGTATAGTTGTAGATATATAAAGTAATTATTCTTTCAAATTGTCTAGATTCGCGAGACGGTTCACATTGAGCCCAAACACGAGAAGATCGAGATTAGAATTTGCGGCGAGTGCAGGTAAGTGGGGAGCTTGCTCAATTATCAAATATGGCATGATTACTAGTTATGTTTATGATTCACAATTTGAATTAAAGACTTAGGGTTTATGGGTTGTGTCATGGTATTGGCTCGAACTTACGTATCTATGGAATGTGAATGCACCGTTTTTCTCATCTATGTTATTCAGGGCCCCTGAATGTTTGTGGAGTTCCACCGAGGGCCTTATTAGCAAGTAAATCTATATGAATACCTCAGAATGTTATGGTACCACCGAGGGTCGTTAACACCCCAGGATGTTTGTGGAGTTTACCACCGAGGACTTTACTTGACTAATTGAATTCGTAAGTATGTCACGTAGGGACATGAGTTGGAGTTCCTTCTCTTGTACTCTTGAGACATAGGGATGTGCATCGGTGATGGCTTGGACAAACCTGCTGTTGATTTGATGGGATAAACGAGAGGGCACATAAGGCCTGTGTGCTAGCTAGTTGTTTCCATCACCTCGAGAGTAGGAGAATCGGTCACCGAATTCTTGCTAATACCTAGTATGCATTGAATGAAACATCGACTTATCATATTACTATATTTTATAGTACATAATCTCGCGAAACCCCCTCTTTTGCATGAAAGCTTGTATTTATGTAATGATTTGTCAATCTCTTTAATGCTATGCATGATTATTGTTGTTACAATTTGATGGTTTATGAATATATCGTATTAGCTATGAAATGATGAATTCCTATTTATTTGTGGCTTACAAACCTTATGTCCATGATAGTACTTAATGGTTTATTATACGTCTATCTTTAATGAAATCCTGCTACCATGCTACTATTCAATGAATCCTTGTTTGTTTTCAAATACATACTAGACTTTGCATGCTTATTAGGTATTACTTGCATATTTAATGTGTAACAACCCCGAATTTTTAACTGACTTGCGTTACACTTGTCAGGATTGTAACCCAACTACGTGATACTAGACAGTATTTGGAACTTCAGGAGTCGACACCAAAGTAATTTTATGATTCTTTGATTGTGTGTACTAGTATATTAGTGTTTTACGGGTCTCGGGCCGATCGGGCAAATTTTTAGTTGAGTGAGGTTTCGCCTAGTTAAACGGTAGATAAAAACAAGTAAAGAGTACAAACAAATGAATTTTTAATTAATTTAATTAATTAGTTGGTGAGACAAAGGCGAGACTACGCGCGTTACGGGAGTCAGAACAAGGAAAAACGGACCGAGGAACGTCGTTTAAATGCGAGAGTTGGTTAACCGCACAACATACGGGCTATAAAACAGAAATTGTTAAAGTAACACAACTCAAATGAGGAGAGCCATGAGATTTGCATTGAGATTTGAGTGTATGATGAGATGTGATAAAAGGGTAAAAAACCCATAAGGGCAACTGGTTTAAAATGTACAAGTATTAACTTAAAGGGTAAAAGGGTCATTTTACATTTACTCCATATATATATACAAACAAAGAAAACCCTAATCACTATTCATCATCTCCAACCACTCTAGCCGCCACTATTCATCTCCTCTCCCTCTCGACTCCTTGGCCTACCTCTCTCTCGGCCTCCCTTCGCCGCCACCCTCACGGTTTCCCTCTCATATTCACGGTGTCCCTCTCCACCTCTCTTCACTCATTGTCACTCCTCTCCCCTCTCACTCAAGCTCTCGGCCTCTCATCCCCCTCGCTCTCATTCACGGCTCACCCACTTCGTTCGACCGTCGCCACTGCCACCCTCCACAGTACGGGAAGCCGGACTCGCCGAAAGTAACTTTCTCTCTCTCTCTCCCTTTTTCGGTCTCATACATCCCCCACCTCACGATCTCTCTTTCTCTCTCTCACGGCCAACACTCTCTGTTCTCTCAGTTTTGGAGTTTTCGTGGCTGGTGGGACCGTCCCCAATCACGGCAGATCGGAGGCGTCGACACCGCTGACCGGAGGTGACTCACTTTCATGGTGAAGACCGTGATGGGGTGTGTGTTGTATAGGGCTTTGGTGAAAAAGATTTGTAGTGTAGTGTAGGTGTAGTGTGCGTGATTGTGTGTGAATGTGATTGGTGGGGTGCACGATGGGGAGTGTGGGGTAGGCATTTTGGCAGTGGGATAGTGTGTGTATGTCCATGCATGTGTGTGTACATGTGCATGCATGTGTATGCATGTGTGTATGTGAGACGGTTTTGGGAGGGGGTGTGTGTGTGGGGTGTACACCTCACTGTGTGTACACCACATTGGGGTGTACACAACAGTGTGTGTACACCACAGTGGGGTGTACACAAAAGTTTTATGTGTGTGCATTGTGAGAATCAACTAGTGTGTGTGTGGGTAGTTTAGATGTGTTGGTTGTATGATTCGGTTGTGTTGTGTGTGTATGGGGTGCATAAAACAATGGGGTGCACACAATAGTGGGGTGTTGTGTGCACATATCAGTGGGGGTGCGTGCAATGTGTGGGTGTGTACACCACAGTTGGGGTGTAGGGTGTATCAAATGTGGGGTGTGTGCATTATTATATATTTGTGAATAAATGAAAAGGATGATAGGTATGGACACTATTTTAAAATGACTATGGGCTTGTGTTAAGTCCCAATACACTCATTATAATAAGGATCCATAATTAATTATAAATGGTGTGTATATGCTTGTGTAGAGCCTAATAAGGACTTAATACAATGGGTACAACTTGAAGCCCAAAACAAAGGTATAAAATATAAGAATGAATGTATGTACCTAAGCTCAATAAGTGTCCACACAAAAGGCTTACTTAGGTGAGTATAAGCTTAATAAATGGGCCCAACAAGAGCTCAAAGAGAGTTATGTTTTGTAAAAAGGGTAATAACCATATAGATGAATTGATCCACAGGGGTTTAAATTGCCTAAACAAACCATCCTAAAACTAATTTATAAATACTCACCGTAAGACTAAATATAAAGACTTAAACTGATATTTGGGACTTAAATCCTTATCAGGTAGTCAAGAAATCGCAGGAGACGTGTTAGAGTCTCGAAATTTGTTTTGCGGGTCGCTATAGTTCAGGTAAGTACACTTGCCTTAAAAAACATTTGTACATTTGTAAGCCAGTAAGAAAATGTCATGTGATTCATTATCATTTATTCAGTCTTATTATGCTTAATTATTGGTATTCCATTCCATTCCTTATTGTGTGTTTTCCGGCATAAGTGTTTCGTCTCAAAAGTACTAGGACCTGCACTAGAGGGATAAAACGTGGGCACTCATGTACAGGAGTGTGTGACCACCCTTAGTGACTGTGTGACACCAAGTACTGGGTGGGTGGGTTTGAGTCCCTCCCGTCATAGCTATGCCTTCGCTTGTGTCGATGTTATGCTATAATTTAGACCACTTATGAGCCTCTTTTGATTCCTTGGAACACACTTGACTTTCGATTGATATCTATTAGTCTGTTTATCATGCACCTTGTTTATTTAAATTCCTGTCTTTTTATTACCGCATAATATTTAAACTGCTTTACTTGTTATATCATGAATTACTGTTATCTTCTTCTGGCATTACATTCGATTTTCTCCAGTTACTCATCGTCTAGTTTGTGACGGTGGATGCAGATAGAGCAGAGTGCGGTAAAGGGAAGGAGCCCTGCTTATGCGATTTTTTGTGAGGATTAGCAGCTGGACTTGGAGACTATTTTGTATGTTTCCTTATGTTTTGCTTTTATGTATATAGTTTCATATATATGCTTTGTGATTATTGAACTTGGAAATTTTTGATGATATTGGTATCATGTACCTTTGCATTTCGAATTGTACATGTATACCCGGGGTTTTCTACACTTATAGAATTCCTAATTTCCCTTTGATTGAGTTATTTCCCCTTGTTATTTATTGTTTAGTCTTCCGCTGTGTATTATTGCAATAACTTTTTCATAAATTATTAAATTGATTAAATTGAAGGTTGACTAGGCTCGTCAGGTTGCCAAGTGATGACTTAAGGCCTGCACGGGTTTAGGCCGGACGTACCCAATTACATGAGGAAATTGGGGTCGTCACATGTTGGTTGAGTGAGTTTTCCGCATTACCGAGCTCCGTTGGATCTTTTAGCTCACCCCACTTACATCTCAGGTATCCACGACAACGCTAGGTTGAGGCAAGGGAGAGACGAGCTTGAAGTCTCTTCTTGATGTGAGCCTTTGTTGATATATATATTATGTATATTTGATTTTGAAACTATTCAATTTGCGGTTAAAATTAAAATAGATCTTTGGGTAGCTTGAATCCTAGTTACCTTTAGTTGATCCACTTCAGAAATTTAATAAACTTGTTTAGTTTAAATGAACATGAACCCATGTATAGTTTTATTAATGTTCTATGAACTTAAATCTATTGGGTTTAGGATATCTCTTTATATTTATTCCGCAATTATTATCCTTTATTTAACCAATGTGTATTCTGCAAGTTTATTTGTTTAAGCGTGCCAGACTGTTATTTGGGCCTAGTTCAGGTATCGGGTCTAAGTGGCAGTCTGGGCCGGACAACCCGACCCTAGGTCGGGGGCGGGTCGTCACATTTAACGTCCTTTTTTCTCACATGACTAATTGACTGGCCCAATGGTTGAAAATTAATACACAATAAGGCATTGTTTGATTTGTTTTTACTATCATACAGTGTTAGTTCAGAGTTATCTCCTTGAAGATAATGTTTTCATGTTTAATTCAACTTTAAACTTGCAAGAAAGTTTCTAATTTTTAAACAATAAAAATTATGAATTTACATAAATAACCTTCAAACAAGATAGAGATGTGTAATAAAAGGGTCATTAATGAAGGTAATTGTGTCCACAATGTTGGGCCCCATACATGGGTGCTTGCGCGGGCACGTGGATCTCTGCTAATACTGATATTGTCTTCAACTTAACCACCTCAACATTAGGTTTGGGGTTTTACTCTAAAATGCCTTGGTAGTATAAGATGAAACATCCATCTTTCAAAAGAGAGCTATTCTTAAAATTGAGAGCAAGGAGAGGGATTTATTGACATATGAGGAGATTGAAGATACCATCAACTTTTTCAACCGCCTCTACACTAGCTGGTCATCAGAATTGTGGAATTTAGAGGGGTTGCAATGGTGCCCTATCACACGCGAGGCGAATATAATGCTTAAGAGACCCTTCTTTATGGAAGAAGTGAGAGTGGCTATGTTGGAGGCAGATCAAAGGCCTCAAGATCGGATAGCTTTACGATGACAATGCTCTAAAGCAGTGGTCAATAATAAAGGAAGACATAATAAAGGTGATGCACGAGTTTCATTGGAGTGGGGTTATAAATGAGATCACTAATGAAACTTACATTTATCTTCTATAAAAATAAACTAGATTCTTGGAAACATAATGTGGCGGCCCCAATTTCCACATTGGTTTGCCACGGGAGGCCACGCGGGCCCACATCTGTCTACGTTACCGCCAGCTGTGTCCCACGCCCAATTATCTATTATTAATCAATTTCCGGTTAACTTTAATGTTATAAGTTAACTTTTGTTCCTTTAATATCATCTAACCATAAATTACGCAGCGGAAGAATTACTATCAATATAAAGATTCAAATTTCAATTTCATGTATATTATGAGCAAAATGCCTAAGTGGAAACCATATCAACTGTACATCATATACATCTCATCTGATCCTCAAAATATCAAAATGTACAACCAGTCTCTCAAAGCCCAGAACCCAAAATAAAACGAGTAAACATAAACATACGTACGAGAAGGGCTAGAGTCACATCAATCTATATAGTCCTCAAGCTTGCCCTTTCCCCGGCTCGTACTAGGATCTGCACTCAGTCATCACAAAAAGACAGATGACGAGTCCAGAGTGAGTAATCCCAAGGAAATTCACCATGTAATTACAGAAGTAAGAGTACTGGAATTTAAAATACAATAATTTAAACATGCGGAACAAGAGAAACACAGACAACTGTAAAAAGGACCATCGCATGCATAAACATAGTGATAAAACAAAATACATACTCATAAAAATCAAACCAAGTCATACTTCGGGTTTTTCCCCAGGCACAGCCCGTAAACACACCAATGGGTTAGCCCTGGACCCTCTAGGTGGTCGGCGTAGACCTACGACGCACCCACACAAGTCTACCATACCCGGGTAGCCTATTCACCGGCGTATACCTAGACAAGTGCTATGACTTAGTGGACTCTATGGCCGTAACGAATAAGCACCAGGAGGGGAGTGATCTCAACACCGTAAAGACACCAGGTAGGAGTAACTCCACTACCGTAAAGTCACCAGGTGAGAGTACTCAACCACCGTAAAGCAATAATGGAATGGAGTAAAGAATAAATAGAACTGAATTCAAATAAGTCAAACGGTAAATACTTAAAATGAAGTTCAATTGGGGTACTACACACCTCAATTCGAACTCCTCGTTCTACAATTCAAAACCCCGGTCAAATACCTCCAAATCCCCGATAACACTCCCAGTCTGATTTCTGTCTAAACTCCGGCTCCAACTACTATTTCGAGACTCCTGGAATTCATTTATGAGGGTTAATTATCAATTAATGGGTTCTTAATGTTAGTTTGACTCATTTTCTCATTTTCAAATTTTTGAGAGTCCAGTGAACAATTAGCGCGCTAATGAGATCAATTAGCGCGCTAATTAATCTCAATCACTGTTCATCATCGTCTTCACTCAGCGATGATTAGCGCGCTAATTTCTCCAATTAGCGCGCTAATTGCTCGATGTCCAGAAAATTTCCAAATTACAAGTTTGAACTCCAAACCCATAAATTAAATTTCCATGTTTCCATAAAACATCAATGACCTTAATTGCACCATTTAAACACGAATTACCATAATCAAACCCCAAAATCCACAAATCATGGAAATCACATTTTCAAAACCCATTTTGGAAAATCTTCCAACTTCTCCCAAATTTGATCAAATATATAACCCATATCATATCATTCTCATAAACACTAAATTTCCATAAATATAATGTTTAGTCCCTCCAAGAAATTCGAATTTACAAATTCAAACCCACATCAAAAATCTCATAAAAATCCAAGTTTAATGTATCTATACCTTTGATTCTTGTTGTAGGAAGCCACAAATCAACCTCTCCACACTTTAATGGTTGTTCTTCCTCCTCTTCTTCTCCTCCAACGATTCTCTCTTCTCCTCTTTCACTCTCTCTCAAAACCACACTTCCTCTCCTTTTGATCGGTCAACACACATACATATATATACTTGGTTCCCATCAAGTGTGTGCACGAATCTCGAGGAGTATCCAAGGGTTCCTGATCACCCTGTGTCACTCCAACTCCTTACACCTTATCTTGACACTAATGGCCCTGTTGTGCATCTCGAGAATCATCCAACTGTTATTGTTTTATTCAGCTTTCAACTATAGGACTTATTGATTTCCAATTGATTTAGCTTATAATAATTATATACCCTATTCAATAAATTCTCAAAATTTATGGGTAAACTCACCATAGTTTCCCCGACTACCCGGCACCTCGTGCCTCGTGTCCCGTGTCCGCACGCACCCCGAGGTCATTCCTCACTCGTCAATAAACTACATTAACATACATATTGTAATGAAATTTACTAATTTGTACATTTTCATCACAATTTACCACAACAAGCATACAAAACAGACTGTATACCTAGTTCGAGTGCGCTTTAGCCTTGTTGTGGAACCTCGACTGTCCTCGCTGGCATCCACATCTGCAATGACGTCATAATTAACGGCAATTTTAATTCGGGCCGTTACAATTCTTCCCAACTAAATTGAAATTTCGTCCCGAAATTTAAGTCCTTACTAACACTCACCAGTAAATAACTGAGGATATCTCTGTCTCATAGTCGATTCGAGCTCCCAGGTGAGTTCCTCAGTCCCGTGATGCTGCCATCGTACCAACACCTTCGGAATCTCCCTGTTCCTCAAAATTTGAACTCTACGATCCATGATTTCCACAAGTTGCTCTTCATATGAAACATCAGGACGTACCTCAATCTGTCTAATATCCACCATAGGTCTCGGTCCTGACCTAGCTAACCTCAACATAGACACGTGAAACACTGGATGAACTCCTGCTAAATCTGCTGGCAACTCCAATCTATATGCTACTGTCCCAACACGTGCTATAACTCTGAACGGTCCAATATATCTCGATGCTAGTTTCCCTTTGATCCCAAACCTCTGATGACCTTTCCAGGGCGAAACTTTCAAATATACCAAGTCATCCACATTATAACTCAAACCCTCAAGATACCTATCAGCATACTTCTTTTGCCTATCTTGAGCAGCTTGCAATCTCAACCTAATTTGCCGAATTTTCTCGGTATGATCAACAACAACTTCAGGTCCAATTACTGCCACATCCTCGGGTGCTGCCCAACAAGCTGGTGATCTGCAAGGTCTACCATACAAGGCTTCAAATGGTGGCATACCAATACTCGCCTGATAGCTGTTGTTGTACGCGAACTCGCACAACGGCAAATACTCTTCCCAAGCACCTCCAAACTGCAAAATGCATGCTCTAAGCATGTCCTCCAATATCCGTATCAATCTCTCTGACTGACCATCTGTCTGAGGATGATAAGCCGTACTGAACTGCAGTCTCGTTCCAAACTGCTCCTGCATGCTTTCCCACAGCTTCGAAGTCAACCTGGGATCTCTGTTAGACACAATAGATAATGGTACCCCATGTAGCCTAACGATCTCTCGCTAAAAAATAATGCTCAACTGAGGAAACGAATACTTCATTCATATAGGGATGAAGTGCGCAGATTTCGTCAATCTATCAATCACAACCCACACGACATCATGACGTCTCGCAGTTTGTGGCAACCCACTCACAAAATCCATCGTAACATGTTCCCATTTCCACTGTGGAATCGGTAGTGGCTGTAACAATCCAGCTGGTCTCCTGTGCTCGGCCTTAACCTGCTTTGAAAAATATGACAAGCTCTCACATATGCACCAACATCGGCCTTCATCCCAGGCCACCAAAATAAACGTCGCAAATCATGATACATCTTGGTCCTGCCAGGATGAACTGTATACCGCGAACGGTGTGCATCCTCAAGAATACTATCACGTAGATCCTGCACCTCAGGTATCCACAACCTGCCCCTGTGTCTCAAGCACTGGTCTATACCACTAGACCAATCTGTGCAACCCAGATCTTGAGCCAGACAGCTGAAGCGAGCAAAATGTCCGTCAGCCCTTTGCCACTCAGCGACCCTTTCTAACGACACAAGAGGAACACGCATTTGGCAACAGATATGAACATCAGCAAAAGCATCTGACAAACACAACACCGTCGCAGACCTCCAAAGAATCCATGCTCATGTGTCATCTCGCGCGACACGGTCCCGACTCTCTACACCACTCCGCTCAATGCATCGCAACTACATTGGCCTTCCCAGGATGGTACTCAATCGCGAAATCGTAGTCTTTCAGTAACTCGAGCCACCGTCTTTGCCGCATATTCAGATCCTTCTGAGTGAACAGATACCTCAAACTCTGATGATCCGTGAATAACATAAACCGCTCCCCATAAAGATAATGTCGCGAAGCCTTAAGCGCAAACACAACTGCAGCTAGCTCTAAATCATGTACCGGATAATTCTCCTCGTGGGGTCTCAATCGCCTCGATAAATATGCAACTGGATGTCCTTCCTGCATCAACACGCATCCCAATCCAGTCCCGAAAGCATCCCAATCCAGTCCCGGAAGCATCGGTGTAGACCGAGAAACCTTTCCCTGTTTCAGGTAAAGCCAACACTGGCGCCGAAATCAACTTCCTCTTCAATTTTAAAAATGCTGCCTCACAGTCTTCAGACCACTCAAACTTGACATCCTTCTTGGTCAACCTCGTCATCGGCGCTGCAATCAACGAAAAATCCTGCACAAATCGCCGGTAATAGCCCGCAAGGCCCAAGAAACTACAAATGTCTGAAACTGTCTCAGGTGTCCTCCAATCAATTATCGCTCGAATCTTGTCTCCATCAACAGATATTCCTTGACTACCAATGACATGTCCGAGAAATTTCACCTTTTTCAGCCAAAAAGCGCACTTGCTAAACTTAGCGTATAATCTATGCTCCCTCAATGTCATCAAAACAAAACTGAGGTGTCTCTCGTGCTCCTCACGAGTCTTACTGTATATCAAGATATCATCGATGAATACAATCACATAATGATCCAAAAATGGTCGTAGTACTCGATGCATCAAATCCATAAAGATAGCCGGCGCATTAGTCACCCCAAATGGCATGACTGTGAACTCAAACAATCCATAGCGCGTGCTAAACGCCGTCTTCTCGATATCACTCTCCCGAATCCTCAACTGATGATATCCAGATCGTAAATCAATCTTCGAGAAAAACTTAGCACCCGCCAACTGATCGAATAGATCATCAATCCTAGGAAGTGGGTAACGATTCCGAATCGTCACTTGATTCAGCTTCCTGTAATCTACGCACATCCTCAAAGAACCATCCTTTTTCTTAACAAATAGTAGTGGTGCGCCCCAAGGAGACATACTGGGATGAATAAAACCCTTCTGCAATAACTCCTCTAATTGGGATCTCAACTCTCCCTGCTCCGACGCTGACATCCTGTACGGTCGGCTATATATCAGCTGCGTCCCCGGAATCAACTCAATGATGAACTCAACTGCTCTAGGAGGTGGTAAACCTGGTAAATCGTCTGGAAACACCTCAGGAAACTCACATACTACTGGGACATCCTCTAATCTAATCTCTGGTCTCAGGTCGGGCTCAACCACCGTCCTAAACACCTCCATCTCCTGTGTCGTAGCTAATCGACCTCTGGTAATTGGTAAGTCTGACGCCGTCCCAACAAAAGTAAATACTGGAATGCCCTCAATATCAAATACTATCATCTTGCCAAAACAGTCGATATGTGCGCGATAGGTTGCTAACTAATCCATACCCAATAAGACATCAAACTCTAAATACTCTAGCACACGGAAATCACAGGGTAACTGATGTCCCTCAATTTCTACCACACAATTCCGGCATATCCGGTTAGGGTAAATCTTATCCCCAGCAGCCGTACTGAGGACAAGATGTGGGTCTAAAGTCTCAACCTGTAATCCTAACTGTCCGACCCTACGTCCCGATATAAATGACAAGGTACTGCCGGAATCAAATAATACATGCATAGAAACATTGCATATAGATAACATACCTCGACGAGCTGCCGAGTCGCATCACGCTCTGGCTGTACGACAGTAGGTGTAGCAGCTGCATGAGCCCTCTCCCTAACTGGCTCAATCTGTGGTCGTGAAGATGAAGCTGACATCGGACAATCTCTCTGTATATGTCCGACCTGATGACATCTGAAACATCGTCGTGTATCCCGCCAATCTGACTGTGATACTATGTGTACCTGAGCTCTGTCACGACCCCGACCTCTCTGTCCTCTACCACGACCTCCTCCATCTCGCACACGCTGTCGTGGCTGCTCAAATGGTGCAGGTGCAGCAACGTACACTACCTGCCTCTCATCTCCTCTCTGCTGCTCGAAACGCCTATCTCGTCGACCCTGATCATGTCTCTGTCTGTCTAACTGATCTCTCGGTCTCTTCGGTCTCTGATTAGACCGAGAACTCTGTTCAGACCCGTCTCCAAGCTCACCCCGGTGTCGTAGATATGTCTCGCGAGCTAATGCTCTAACATAAACAATCTGTAGCGCCTCCGCACCAGTCGCGACTATCACCCTACCAATCCTCTCATCTAGACCCCTGATGAAATAATAAATCTGAAGTCTCTCCGTGTTTGCCACATCCATGGCATACATCATAAGGTATCTGAACCGATCCATGTACTGGGACACTGTCATGGTTCCCTATCGCAATGACAAGAACTGCTCTCTCAGCCTCAACTGCACCTCAGTGGGAATGTACTTATCGAGAAATAACTGTCGAAACTCTGCCCACGTCGATGGTGTAGAATGTGTGTCGGTGTAAGTAGTCCACCATACCGCTGCCTGACCTCTCAAACAATACCCTGAGATACGCGCCTAGTCTGCCTCGGGTACCTTTAACAGCTGGTGTAGTCGTCGATGTGTCATCAACCACCGGCCGGCAACCTCAGGATCACTGACTCCAGTGAAGTAAGTGGGATTGAATCTCATAAAATCTTTCACCATCTTTGCTGCCTCAGACATCCTACTTCTGGCAGTTGAAACCCCTACACGCTGCTCTGTAGTAGCTGGTGTCACCTCCGTAATCTCAGCTGGCGTCACAATAGGCTCGACCTCTCTATCATCGCCTCTATCCCAAATTTCGTATATGTCATCAACTGGTGCAATCACCGCTGGTGTGGTAGGTGTAACTAGCTCAGCAGTAGGTTCTACTGTGGGTACTCGTGAACTCCGTATATACTCCATTAGCTCAGCCATCTGAGTCTGCTGTAATAGCTGCGATCAGTCACTCTCTGTACCATGGCTCGCAAATCGCCCCTCTACTAGTATGATCACTCGTCTCTCTAACCTCTTGCTGTGTAGTAGGCGAGGGAGTAGGAGTCTGCTCTTCCATAGTGGTCTGCATCGATTTGCATATCCGAATGAGTTCCCAATATACGCATATAATACGTAGTACACAATCAAAACATACACGTATATATAATTTCCTGAATCTACCCATCTCGCATCACTTCCCAACTAAGTCTTTAATCATTCACTTGTGGTTTCCACATCTAAGTTTTATTCATTAAGTTTATGCTCTCATTCAATCTCCAATTCTCAAAGTTTGACCTCTCTCTGTTACTAAAGTGTAGTGGTATCAGAGTTATCAACAAACCCACAATTCATTCCCTAGGTTCCTCCATCCTAAATTCCGAAAACCTGGCTCTGATACCAAAATGTGGCGGCCCCAATTTCCACATTGGTTTGCCACGGGAGGCCACGCGGGCCCACAACTATCTACGTCACCGCCAGCTGTGTCCCACGCCCAATTATCTATTATTAATCAATTTCCAGTTAACTTTAATGTTATGAGTTAACTTTTGTTCCTTTAATATCATCTAACCATAAAATACGCAGCGGAAGAATTACTATCAATATAAAGATTCAACCTGAATTTCATGTATATTATGAGCAAAATGCCTAAGTGGAAACCATATCAACTGTACATCATATACATCTCATCTGATCCTCAAAATATCAAAATGTACAACCTGTCTCTCAAAGCCCAGAACCCAAAATAAAACGAGTAAACATAAACATACGTACGAGAAGGGCTAGAACTGTCAATCTATATAGTCCTCAAGCTTGCCCTTTCCCCGGCTCGTACTAGGATCTGCACTCAACCATCACAAAAAGACAGATGACGAGTCCAGAGTGAGTAATCCCAAGGAAATTCACCAAGTAATTACAGAAGTAAGAGTACTGGAATTTAAAATACTATAATTTAAACATGCGGAACAAGAGAAACACAGACAACTGTAAAAATGACCATCGCATGCATAAACATAGTGATAAAACAAAGTACGTACTCATAAAAATCAAAACAAGTCATACTTCGGGTTTTTCCCCAGGCACAGCCCGTAAACACACCAATGGGTTAGCCCTGGACCTCTAGGTGGTCGGCGTAGACCCACGACGCACCCACACAAGTCTACCATACCCGGGTAGCCTATTCACCGGCGTATACCTAGACAAGTGCTATGACTTAGTGGACTCTATGGCCGTAACGAATAAGCACCAGGTGGGGAGTGATCTCAACACCGTAAAGACACTGTGTAGGAGTAACTCCACTACCGTAAAGTCACCAGTGAGAGTACTCAACCACCGTAAAGCAATAATGGAATGGAGTAAAGAATAAATAGAACTGAATTCAAATAAGTCAAACGGTAAATACTTAAAGTGAAGTTCAATTAGGATACTACACACCTCAATTCGCACTCCTCGTTCTACAATTCAAAACCCCGGTCAAATACCTCCAAATCCCCGATAATACTCCCAGTCAGATTTCTGACTAAACCCCGACTCCAACTACTATTCCGAGACTCCTGGAATTCATTTATGAGGGTTAATTATCAATTAATGGGTTCTTAATGTTAGTTTGACTCATTTTCTCATTTTCAAATTTTTGAGAGTCCAGTGAACAATTAGCGTGCTAATGAGATCAATTAGCGTGCTAATTAATCTCAATCACTGTTCATCATCTTCTTCACTCAGCAATGATTAGCGCGCTAATTTCTCCAATTAGCGCGCTAATTGCTCGCTGTCCAGAAAATCTCCAAATTACAAGTTTGAACTCCAAACCCATAAATTAAATTTCCATGTTTCCATAAAACATCAATGACCTTAATTGCACCATTTAAACACGAATTACCATAATCAAACCCCAAAATCCACAAATCATGGAAATTACATTTTCAAAACCCATTTTGGAAAATCCTCCAACTTCTCCCAAATTTGATCAAATATATAACTCATATCATATCATTCTCATAAACACTAAATTTCCATAAATACAATGTTTAGTCCCTCCAAGAAATTCGAATTTACAAATTCAAACCCACATAAAAAATCTCATAAAAATCCAAGTTTAATGTATCTATACCTTTGATTCTTGTTGTAGGAAGCCACAAATCAACCTCTCCACACTTTAATGGTTGTTCTTCCTCCTCTTCTTCTCCTCCAACGATTCTCTCTTCTCCTCTTTCACTCTCTCTCAAAACCACACTTCCTCTCCTTTTGATCGGTCAACACACATACATATATATACTTGGTTCCCATCAAGTGTGTGCACGAATCTCGAGGAGTATCCAAGGGTTCCTGATCACCTTGTGTTACTCCAACTCCTTACACCTTATCTTGACACTAATGGCCCTGTTGTGCACCTCGAGAATCATCCAACTGTTATTGTTTTATTCAGCTCAACTATAGGACTTATTGATTTCCAATTGATTTAGCTTATAATAATTATATACCCTATTCAATAAATTCTCAAAATTTATGGGTAAACTCACCATAGTTTCCCCGACTACCCGGCACCTCGTGCCTCGTGTCCCGTGTTCGCACGCACCCCGAGGTCATTCCTCACTCGTCAATAAACTACATTAACATACATATTGTAATGAAATTTACTAATTTGTACATTTTCATCACAATTTACCACAACAAGCATACAAAACGGACTGTATACCTAGTTCGAGTGCGCTCCAGCCTTGCTGTGGAACCCTCGACCGTCCTCGCTGGCATCCACATCTGCAATGACATCATAATTAACGGCAATTTTAATTCGGGCCGTTACACTTAAAGGTGTGTTCGGTGGTTGATAGGGTTATCTTGATAAGGCCGGATTAACAAGCATCGGATTAGTTGGCTATGGATTAAGGGTAATCCGTGTTTGAGGACTTGTGAGGTTTGTATGCTAGCAATTTAAGTGGTTTTGGGCAAATGATGTTTTTACCCCTCCCAATGTAAATATCTCAACAAAATGCAGCTATGGAACTGATTTTTGTATACAGAGGTGCTTGATGATTTACTTCTATGGTTGAGTTTGTAGGTGTGCAATTCTTGCAACCCAAATCATGACTGTTGAATTCTTGGTTCTACACCAATAGCAGAACGATTGAAATTAAACAGAACTCAAGAATTACTGTAAATCAGGTATGTTGAATTCATGGCTACTCGATTCATTACACCAAATCAACAGTTAAACACATATTGAATCACCTAAGACAATTTCTTCAATGAAACAAAAACCTTCTTTGACTTGTCCGTCAAATTGGTCTTTTTGTTCAATGAAAAAGATGACACACGAAATAGAAAACACATTCGGATTTGAGTGTTGGATCAAACGATTTCTTCAACAAAACAAGAACCTACAAAACCCACTTCAATCCAAGAGTGACCATGCTCAAGCCCTTGTGGAGTCCACCACGTTGGGTCTGTGTACGTGAAGAAAAGAAAGAGGGAAAGGGGTAGAATAGGCAAAAATCGAGCGAGAGGCGTTGGATTAACTAGCAAGTAGGTTTTTAGTCGCCTAGGTAGTTGATTGTACAATCCATTTCATTGCCTAGTTAGCCCTAGTGAACATTGGATTAAAAGTCAGAAAATTTGACAAAATAGCCCAAAATAGACTTCAATAATGAAAATTTTCAGATTTGTTTTTTATCCCAAATTTAGTAGTGAAAAGACTTTTCTACCCTTTATGTTCTCAAAACCCCATAACCTTACTTTTCAATTCTATTGAGACGAAGGAGCATTAGTTTCGCGCGTACTGTTCATCTTCTTTTCTGCTCCCTCTCTTTCCCTACCTTCACTATATGTATGTCTCTACACTCACCCCTCTCTCTCTACATCAACATATATATGTTACATTTTTGTTCGAGTTTGGCTGTAAGGGGTTTGTTTTTCACTTTAGTTTTGATTTGATTTAGAATGGAAGGAGTTAATGCTTCTTGATTGGTTTTTGTTTATTTTTTGGTGTTGATTATTGTTTTCAATCGTTTGTTGGTTTAATTACACGAGTTATGAGCCTAAGGTTTATATTTTTTAGGCTAAGTTTTTGGTTTTTAGTTAATCTGATATCTTTTCCCGCAGCTTCTAAAGAAAAAAAAATAGATTTTTGCTCTTCATTTATTTTACTAATTGATTTTCTATCGTAGAGCTATAAACTCTATAAAAAATGAATCTTAAGAAATAAAATTTTCCTATTTAATGACAAAGAGAAGAATGCTTTGATGGAAGCATTTTTTTTTAGCTGTAGATGGAGCCAACTTTTCCTTGTTCCCCAGGTTCCTAGCCAATAGACTTAAGTCTTGACAAGCTCTAACAATTGAGGTTTCTAATTGTTGGTTTGTGTAGATGTCGTGTGTTTGGAGACAAAGGGGATGGGGTTCTTATTAATGAGGAAATGTTGATTAGGGGCGACATTAATTATTTGAGATGTTACTGATTTTGGAAGATCAAGTTCTTTTGTTTGATCAATGTAGGTTGCGAGAATTCTTTTAATAGGATATATGCTTGCCAAAGAACGAAAGTCCAATACCAACCATTATAAATTTTTATTTTGCACATTGAACAACTAGTTTCCTACCTTTCTTTTTTTTAAGAGAACTATGTAATTTGAGGTTTTATACTTCGATCAATCAATTTGAAAAAGAAGACAAACTTTAAGGGGAATAGGTATCACATGCAGTTTTGAATAAAGTTTTTTGTTAGGATGTGACATTGTAGAAGGTCTATAGCTACTTTTCAATACTAAATGACTAATATGTTTTTTTATATTGTTATGTTGTTGCTGTGAATGAATATTCAACATTTTGCTCATTAAATTAAGTTCAAGTGTTGCCTCATATACTCTGGTTTGAATTTGAAAGGGTCGTCATCTCCGCATTGTTGTTTGCGTTGTTTATCTCTCCGCGACCCCATTGGCGTTAGAAACATTCCTGACTCGTTCAAGCAATTCGTTATGTGCGAACGGAGGGAGAGATGGGGTGACACTGCTGTAGGACTTGACGGAAGGGAAAAAGTTGTACTCACTCGATGCTGGAGCGATAATCCATGCTCTGTGTTTCAGTCCGAACAGGTATTGATTGTGCTCGGCGACGCAGGAGAGTGTCAAGATCTGGGACCTGGAGAGCTAGAGCATTGTGCAGGATTTGAAACCTGAGACCCTCACTGGAAAGAATTAGATATAAAGTTCAGTCTTTTGCATTACCGTTGGTTTGTTTGTTGAGTTCATGGTTTTTCATGTCTATATATAATGTTGTTTGATTGTGATTATGGTGTGTGGTATGTTATGTTATAGTTGTTTGTTAATGCTAGATTGAATGTTGCTATGAATGATTATTCTTATGGGTATCTTGCATTGTGATGATTTTGTTAATGTTGATAGAAGTGGGGGTTTGTTTGCTAATATGCTATATTCAATGTTGTTATGGTTATGTCATATGAGTATCTTGGATTGTGATGTTTTTGTCAATTTTGATAGAGGTTTTGTTCCACAAAGGGAAAGATGGTGCCTAGGAAGTTTGGGCGGTGAGAAGTCTGAATCGTGTTTGGATATTGCTCAAGAAGTTGTTTGAGTTTAGGTGTGAGGAAAAGAAACAAAAGTTTTTTTCACTTTAGCTTTGATTTAATTTATGATGGAATAAATTGAGGCTTCTAGATTGGTTTTTGTTTGATTTATTGGTGTTGATTCGTATTTTATGTTGTTTGTTTGTTTCAATTAAAAGAGTTGCGATTCTAGGGTTTAGGAACAATCTTGCGTTCTATTCTTGTTTATTATTTTTTAGGATGAGTTTTTTATTTAGGGTTAATTTGATATCTCTTCCGGCAACTTTTAAACAAAAAGAAATAGTTTTTTTGCTCTTCCTTTTTTACCAATTCATTTTTTTATCATAGAACCATAACTCAACAAAAAAATATTCTTAAAAAATAAAACTTGGTCAATTTAATGACAAAGAGAAAGCTTTGATGAAAGAATGCTTTTTTTAGTTGTGAATTGATGATAACTAGAGCCACCTCTTTCTTATTCTCCAAGTTCCTAGCCAATAACACAAGTCTTGACAAGTTCTAACAATTGACATTTATAGTTGTTAGTTTGTGTAGATGCGTGTTTGGGGACAAAGAGAATGAGGTTTTCATTTCAATGAGAGAATCTTGATTTGAGGAGAAATTAATTATTTTAGTTGTTACTAACATTGTTGGAGGTCTGACAATATTGTATAGAGTTCATGTTTCCTTTATCACTATTAATATAACTAGTCAGAGAGGCACGTGCTCCGCACGTGAGCATAATTTCAAGTTTAGTCTATTTGCTTCTTAAGCAACTAAAATTTGATAATCTCGATATTAGTGAATCGCTACTTAAAGAAGGATTTATTAGAAATGTATGGGTTGTGGGCAACTCTTACTTTCTCAACTTTACATGAGATACTAATAATTCTTGTGGCTTTATTGGATAAAAATACCATCCCTAGTGTGGATTGCTACGGCTAAATGTTACAGTAAAACACAAAACTTAATTGCAGATTGCTAAAACACAACTACTTACCAGTTAAGCTACATATATGGCTTGGTGATTTGTATCTTGGTAATAGAGCATCCTTTTTAATTGTTTTTCAAAAAATAATTTTAAAGAAAAAAATGCTCTTAAGATTTAAAGATCCATCTACCTATAGTTTTTAATAATTAGTCGAAATATTTAAAAAAAAAACGCACATGGTGATCTATGCCGTCAAAATAAAATATGCAATTGTTGAAAAATAGAGAGAAAATGGTAGAGAGCAAGATAGATATGTTGTCGAGTAAATCTAGTATTATAAGATGTATTTTTTTTCTCATATTTGTCATCTAATATGGTTGTCATTAATTAGTTCTGTTATCTACAAATAAAGAGTACGTTGTGGTTCTTATACAAATAAATAAATATATAAATAGTTGGGGTTGACAATGTATATTTTTTCAAGAAAACCTTTGTTTCAAAATCACTACATATCCTTTGTGACAAAAAACAAACCAATAAGGTGCCATCAATAATAAAACCCCTGCACCATGTGTGCCAATAATTCATTGCTAAAGTTTTTACATAAGAGCCATATTGAAAACAACCGCCCATATTATGAATCACAAAAACAAAAATTGACCACTGACCTGTGATAAGCAACAACTATGTTGAAGTCTTTGTCCAAACTGCTTCTCACACTCCATAGTATTACTCCTTAATTGCTTCCAACACTCCACACTAAGACTTCTTCTTGCCGCCTAACCCTTCCCACGTCCTAATCAAAATCAACACTAGTCTGAGGTAAACCTGTCACGGCCCAAAATTGTTAATCTTGATTAATCTCTTAATCAGGATCACAAACCCGTGACGTGGGGCCCACATGAGATGTGCACACAGACCGAGGCATGTGGCCGAGGTAAATTTTATATTTGTATTGATGTATTCCTAGTGTTTTGTATGTGTGTAGGCTGACTAAGTCAGTACTTACAACTATCGACGTCGAGACGTGGTCGGGGACACACCTCGAGTTGCGTGCAAGTCGAGTACCGGGTAGAGAGACTTGTGGTAAGTATAAACTTAGGTAAATGAAATGTAATTAAATTAATACACATTAAATCATAGCCTATGGTTACAATTAATTAAATTGAATTGGACACGTATATAATTATATATATAATATAAATATATATATACACACATTTTAAAAAAAAAAAGAAAAGAGAAGCAGAGACGTTGTTGCAGTGTCTCTGCTGAAGAAGAAGAGGGGGGAGACCCGGTTAGATTGGGTTGGACCAGGTCAAACCCGGTTGGACCGAGTCAATCCCCCCAAATAAAAAAATAAATAAAAAATAAAAAAAATAAAAATAATAAAAAAATAATAGTAATAATAAAAAAATAAATAATAAATAAATATATATATATATATGTATATATACATATATATAGGAATATACATACATGTATATATGTATGTATGTATATATATATACATACATGTGTATGTGTACATATATATGTATATATACATATATATAGGAATATACATACATGTATATATGTATGTATGTATATATATATACATACATATACATATAGGTATATATAAACATAAAATATATCTATGTAATAAAAATATTAATAATAAATAAATAAATGATATAAAATGAACTTTCAGGGACCTATGGGTGTTACGGGAGTTCGGAAACGCTAGTCAGAGTGTCGCGAGGCCGGATAGCCATAGCTATCCTGTGACTTGTAAGTGAAACCATGGGAACTCTCTACTTTATTTCATTCATATTAATTCTCTTTTTAGTCAATTTGATGACTTGATGTTAGTAATCTACCATCATGCTTTCCTTGCTCTATTCAAGTTAAATGTTGTAATAGCATGATGCCTTGTGATGGTTTCATTGACTCATTTCCTGATTGGCCATATTTTGTTGTGAATTATGTTATAATTGATGTTAGAAATGCATGCACTAGGGTTACTGTGGTAATTGGTTTGTATTTCATTTCCTTTGGGGCTTTGTAGCCTAACTTATTATTGATATCGTAGAACCTTAGAAATGAAAATCCTTAAAACAAAAGTTGGAGATTATCTAGTGTCCATTGCACGAGAGATGGGTGGATTCATGGGGTCACTGGACCTCAGGGTTTCCGACACTCACCACTATTACTTAGGTGGCATCACATAGCTTGAACTACGGGGTTATCGGCAAGTCTTATACATATATATTCGAAATTTACAAAGTATGTTGAGAGTATCTCCACACGATAGTGGAAAAGGCTGGTTGATATTTTTCACCGACGACCAGACATAGATCATCTCGACTTAGCCTGCGTCAGTCTATCTAATTTTGTTAACTGTGATATTTGCATGCGTTACTTTCGCAGCACCTTTTTTCTGCAATATTATGCATTTAAATATCTGTCTTTACTTGAAAATATAGTATAGAATTCACCGGTTATCACTTAAATATCACTATACTCACCGTATAGTTTGTGACGGTGGGTGTAGGTCCGTCGAGCAGTCCCAGATCGGGCAAGGAGATGATCGGCAACTACCTCTGATCTCGTAGTGCGTAGCTGCCATACATGTAGGTCATATTTTTGTATTACGCTTATATACGTCTTTTGCTTGAGTTGTGCATTGGGACGAGAGTTAGTTACCCAACTTTTGACTTTTACTTTGTCTATATGATTGTTGTTTGTTGCATATTGATATTGTGATTGTTATTTCCTGGTTTCCATATTTAGGATTTATATAAAATGCTTCCGTTAATACGTTAAAAACTTAAGCTAATTTGATAATCTTTATAAAATGATGAATAGTAGTGATAGGGAATTTCTTATTCCTGAATCCAATCCACGAGATAATAAGTAGTACAAGCTGACTTATACGTAATTAGGTCATACGTGTTGTAATTAGGGATTAATTACGGGATTAGGCCGGGAAGTGCCCTAGATGAAAATAGGGGCCGTTATAGTTGGTATCAAAGCCTAGGAACTAGAACTTTAGTGACATAAGGAAAAACACGAACTCGCATCAAACACAAACCTTAGAAGTGGAAACCAGATGAACATTGCCTAGGAACTATTTTGTTGGGAATCGAGTGAAGGTGAGTTGGGGATTTTCAAAGTATATGTATTAATTTCATTATGTATATATATACGCAAAAACTTCGTAGTGGCTGATGTGAATTCGCTACCAACATGCAGACGACGATGACGGATGCATGTGATTTAGGTGACTCGGATGCTAGTGGCAGTCAGCCTCCTACCACATCTGATGATGACCAGCAGAGGCTGTCTGCCCGGGTGGCTGCACAAGGGTAGCAGTTGGTGGATTTCATGGCATACGTCAATGCGCAGCTCACTACACTCACACAGGCAGTCGCCAGTATGCGCACAGTTATTACGCCTTCGACGACAGTGCCTACTATGCTACAAGGCGCCATTCCAGCGACTATGACAGCCGCCACTTCGTTTGTCGTACCAGCCACCATTCCTGTGGCCACACCCGTAGCCGAGACGCCTACTGTTCAGACTACGATTGCGACTCCTGTGGCACAGGCTCTCCCAACCGCCACGGTCCCAACGATAAGTATAGTAGTGGCAACCACCACTCGCACCTCCACATCATTAGACTCAGCAATGGGGATCAAGCTGATTAAGGACTTCATCAGGCTTCAGCCAGAGCACTTTGACGAGACTCGAGACTTTCAGATGATCGAGAAATGGGTACTATCTCAGGAGAAGCTCCATAGGATATTGGGCATTGAGGATAAACTACGCCCCGAGTTATCGTCGTATACACTGCAGAGGGATACTGATGTTTAGTGGCGCACGACGATAGCGACGGATGGGGACTTCACATCATAGAAGGCATTCAAGGACAAGTTTTATCAGCAGTACTTCCCGCCAGCAGTTAGGATGAGACTTAGGCAAGACTTCATGAGTTTGAGACAGGGGCTAGATGAGTAGTCATGCAGTATCGAGACAGATACGACTACCTGCAACAGTTTGCTAGGGATTTGGTCAGAGTGGAGCTAGAGGATGTGCACTACTTTGGGGTTGGCTTAAGAGCTGATATTGGGGAGCATGTGGTCGGTACAGGAGCCTGGACCCTTTGTGACATTTACAAGCGCGCCCTTGCCCATGAGACCTACCATCTGAGTAAAGTAGCTGACAAGGCAGCTCCATATCAAACTTGGTCGTCTGAGCAGATAGCAGAGTATGAGAGGAGGCGACAGAGGGCACCTAGAGGGTGGTACCGAGGGGCATCAGGATCGGGGACAACCTCACATCACTCAGTCGTGCCCTATGCATCATATGTCACCTATGTGCAGAGTTTAACAACACAAATCTTGCCCCCACCATAGTCCAGACCCGCACTACCGGCACCGGAGAGATTGGCACTTCCAGCACCACCAGAGAAACGCTACCATCAGCAGCAAGGTGGCAGAGGCTGAGGTAGAGGTAGAGGCCGAGAGGGACCTCGTCAGGGATAAAGACAGATGTAAGGTCAGAGTTATCAGCGGCAACTTGGTCAGTCTAGACAGGTTACATGTTTCAGATGTGGGCAAGCAGGAAATGTAGTCAGGGAGTGCTCGCAGCCAGCCGTAGTAAATCCACTACATGCCCGGAAGCGACATATGGTGGTGGTGCAACAAATTTCGACCAGTTTCCGCGCCACATGGAGTCTCATTGAGGGTACGATTTCTATCGCTGATAGAGACTCTTATATTTTATTTGATTTCGACTCTACCATATCTTTATTTCGGGTCGCATGATAGACATCTTAGGACTGACTCCGATGAGGCTTAGTGTACATTTAATGTTAACTACCACAGCCGGGGATAAGGTTTATCCTAACAGCCTAGTTGAGAGAGTCCCAGTAGAGATTAACGGGGTTGAGTTACTTGCCGATTTTAGAGTCCTCTAGACGTTAGAGTTCGATGCACTTTTTGGGATTGACTGGTTATCAGCATACCACACCCACATTGACTGATACAGCAAGTCAGTGGTATTTGAGATTCCTGGACGTCCATTATTTGTACACCGAGGTAGTACACCAAAAATTAGCACCACGAGAGGTCAATTAGCGTATAGTGAGGAGATGTAGACTCTAGTAGCTTTGTATGTCGTAGCGGAAAGTCAGGGACCCCGACTTGAGGACATACCAGTAGTTCAAAACTTTTCTGATGTTTTTTCGGAGGACTTACCTGGACTACCACCACCTCGAGAGATAGACTTTGTCATTGATCTTGTGCCAAGCACCAGACCGATCTCGATACTGTTGGACTAAGTGGTTAGTCACTCTAACTCCGACCGGGATTTTGATGGAAACAAACAAGGTGAAAATGTACTAATTAATATCAAGTGTATTTCAGTTTTTGTTAAAGGATGCAAGACAACACATCACGGGTATTCAAGCCATACAAGTTCAATACCCGGCATTCGTGAAGGAATGAAGATGGAAGACCATATTGCAATTTGTAATTTCGATGTAAGGTATCAAAATTCTTTCACGCAAGCCAAATGCATTAGTTCATGCATATCAAGTTTTAAAACCAATTTTTCAAAAGTCATGAAGTAACTTGGAATTTCAAAATGAAATTTAACACATAACTAGGTCCACGAGTTTAAACAATGTGAGATTATGTGTTAATGATCATTTGCATTTTGGAGATCATTGTTGAAGTTTTCAAGACTGAAAAACTTGTTTTTAAAAGGTTTTTGAAAAGAAAAACTGCAAGTTTGCAGAAAAGCCCCTCGCATGTTATGAAATCGTGATTTTTCGTTTTTGGGGTTTGTAAAAATATCCGGACCATCCAATTAGGCTTAATGACCCATAATAAACGTGTATAACATGTTATATTAGGGTTGGTTAGGTCCTGGACGTGTTTAAGGGTCGCTAACACAAAGGGATAAAATAATTATTTTAAGCTCCCTGCAGTTAGCGCGCTAATATTGCCATTAGCGCGTTAGGTCTCAGTATTAACGCGCTAATTGCCCTCCTGACAGCTTTTTTAAAAAGCTGGAAAACGAACTTTAATTTGAATTTATGATGGATTTTGGACCCTTGGATCCCAAGAACGGTCACAAACTGTCAAGATGGGATACCTAACACTATAAGATCACCAAGAACATGGTTTTCTCACAACAAGGAAGAAACACACTCAAAAGCTCAAAAGATTAAAAAAGAAGCACTTTGATTTTTGTGAAGGAGACAAAGGAGATTCTTGAGGCTGTCCACAAGCACAAAAATCCAAAGACTTTGAAGCATTCAAAGAGTACAAGAATCTCCTCAAAGCTGATCTCTTTTGTCATCTTCTTGGTTGTAAGCAAGTCCTTGTTCTAGATTCCTTCTCTTGAGCTTAATCTACATAGTTTTGTGTGTTTTGAATCAAAATCAGTTTGTTGTGTGTTTTAACACCATTATCTTGGGTTTTGTACTTAAATTCATTTTATTAAACCTTAAGATTGTTTTGAACAAAAGTTTTGCACTTAAAATTGATTTTTGTTAAACTATTGTTCTTTGCTTTAAAATCGGTTTTGCACAAATACATTGGATTTTAAAACGATTTCATATTTGGAATTTGCAACAAAATCAGTAACACACTTTGTATTTTCCATCCATTCTCATACTTGCATGCATTAGAGTTGTTAGGCTCTAGGAGGCTTGCTAGTGTTTGAATTAGATATCACTTTATATTGTAAAGTGTATCTCATTTCTTTTCAGCAAATTGTTGTAAGTGTATGATTGTAAGACTTAGTGGAAACTAAGTCAAAGGGAAAGACCTAGTTGAGGCTAGGCACAATTTCTAGTTGCGGCTAGATAGGAAGTCCTAATTGTAATTAGGCATTCTAGGCTTGTATGCTTAGGTTGTAACACTTATTTGGAATATAAGTGAGGGTTTGAAAATCCTAACCGGGGAGGTTAGGTAGTGGACGTAGATCATTTGATCGAACCACTATAAATCGTGTGTCGCTTTCCATCTCTCCTACCTCATTCACTTGCATAGCATAGACATTTGTTGTTACTTGTGCTTAAAAAGATTAAAAAGGCAATAACCTCTCGGTACACCCAATTCACCCCCCTCTTGGGTGTGGTTTCAGATACCACCCTACCGCATGGCACCGAGAGAGTTGGAAGAGTTGAGAAATCAACTTCAGGATTTGGGAAATAAAGAATTCATTACACCATCTATGTTGCCATGGGGAGCACCAATTTTGTTTGTAAAGAAGAAAGATGGTAGTCTACGACTATGTATCGACTACAGATAATTGAATAAGGCCACCGTCAGGAACCAATACCTGTTGCCGAGGATTGACGACTTATTTGAGCAACTAAGGGGAGCACAATTTTTCTCTAAGATAAACCTGAGATCAAGGTATCATCAGCTTAGGATCAGGGACGAGGATAGGTCTAAGACAGTATTCTGCACCAGATATGGACACTATCAGTTTACGGTCATGCCTTTCGGGCTAACCAATGCCCCTGCTATGTTTATGGATCTTATGCATCGAGTTTTGAGACCATATCTTGACCGTTTCGTGATAATCTTCATCGACGACATTCTCATTTACTCGAGGACACGAGAGGACCATGAACAACACCTCAAGGAGACGTTGCAAACTTTGAGGGAGCACAGGCTATTCGCTAAGTTCAGCAAGTGTGAATTCTGGCTTGCAGAGGTCAAGTTCTTAGGTCATGTGGTTGGGGCAGCAGGGATTGCAGTAGATCCGACCAAAATTCAAGCAGTCATGGATTGGTCGGCACCAAAGTTCGTGACCGAGATCAGGAGTTTTCTGGGATTGGCAAGCTATTACCAGAGATTTGTGAAAGATTTTTCCAAAATTGCTTCACTGATGACTAGGTTGACACAGAAAGAAGTCATATTTAATTGGATTGAGGAGTGTGAGAACGCATTTGCTCAGCAGAAGAGATTATTAACTACCGCCCCCGTGTTGGTGTTACCAGAGGCTGGTCAGGGATTCTTAGTGTACATTGATGCTTCATACACAGGACTTGGATGTGTATTAATGCAGGGTAGTGGAGTTGTGGCATATTCTTCGAGACAGCTGAAGATACATAAGAAGAACTACCTTACACATGATTTGGAGTTAGCAGCGGTAGTATTTGCTCTGAAGATTTAGAGACATCATTTGTATGGGGAGAGATTCACACTCTATACTGATCACAAAAGTTTGAAATATCTCTTCACGTAGAAAGAGCTGAACATGAGGCAACGCAGATGGTTAGAGTTTTTGAAGGACTATTCCCAGGAAACGCTAACATAGTTGCAGACGTGTTGAGTAGGAGACCGGTTGGAGATGCTGAGATGACCAATTTTCATATGCCACGTGAGTATGAGTTGTTCGAGGCAGCTGCGACATCAAGTTAGATATATATTCCTACGGATGCTAGAGTTGAGATTTGCGCGCAGTTGAGAGTACAGACCGTATGTACACAGAGAATGGCAGAGGGGCAGAGGACCGACAGGTCATATACGAGATTCAGTGAGTTAGCACAGAGTTCAGATTGTGTTGACTGGGCAGAGACATCAGATCAGTGTCTGAGGTTTAGGGGCAAACTGTGGATACCCGAGGTGCCAGAGTTGAGAGATGAGATCCTTCAGAAGTCACATTGTTCCTGATTTACCGTTCATCCAAGCAGGACTAAGATGTATCATGATATGAAGAGACATTTCTGGTAACCTGGGATGAAGGCGGACGTGTCAAAGTTTATCAGGAACTGTGGGATATGCCAGCAAGTGAAAGCTGAACATCGTAGGACCGAGGGACTCTTACAACCACTTCCCATTCCAAAATGGAAATGGGAAGACATAGCTATGGACTTTATCAGAGGTTTACTGAGGACTGCCAGGAGACATGACTCGATATGGGTTATAGTCGACAGACTAAGTCTGCTTATTTCATACCAGTGGCATAGCATTACACCTTTGATCAGTTGAGCATGTTGTCTGAGAGAGAGATTATCAGGTTGCATAGGGTTTCATTAACTATTGTATCAGACAGAGATGCTAACTTTACATCTAGGATGTGGCAGAGTATGCAGGAGCAGTACGGTATACGCCTACATTTCAACACAACCATTCATCCTCAGACTGACGGACAAACTGAGAGACTCAATTAGGTCCTAGAGGATATGTTACAAGCTTGTGTGTTAGAGTTTGGTGGATCTTGGGCGGAATACCTACCGTTGTGTGAGTTTGCATACAACAACTGTTATCAGGCTAGCATTGAGATGGTGCCATTCGAAGCTTTAAATGGCAGACCTTATCGCTCGCCGTCGTGTTGGGCTGAACCAAAGGACAGATTGTTAGTAGGACCTGAGATTGTTGTGGATCATACAAAGAAGGTACAAAAAATCCAACTGAAGCTTAAGGGAGCCCAAGAGAGACAAAAGAAGTATGCAGACAAGTATCACAGTGATCTCACTTATCCCGAGGGAGCCTATGTCTACCTTAAGGTTTCTCCTCGGAGAGGTCTGCAGAGATTTGGTGTAAGAGGCAAACTTGCACCGCGTTTCATTGGGCCATTTAGAGTTAAGAAACGGGTTGGAAAGGTTGCATACGAGTTAGAGCTTCCTCCACAGATGTCAGGTGTTCATCTGGTCTTCCATATATCGATGCTTCGACTGACTGAGTAAAAGGCAGACGCACGACCGATGGTTGACTTGAGTCAGATCAACCTGAGTAAGGATTGTTCATATGAGGAGCAACCTATCCAGATCCTCAACCGAAAGGTACAACAGTTGAGGAACAAGTCTATCCCGAAGGTACTCATCGAGTGGCAGTTCCACAACGACTCAGAACTCACTTGGGAACGGGAAGATTATATGTGAGACTGTTTTCCGTACCTTTTTGAGTCAGGTATACCCTAACCTGAATTAATTTCGAGGACGAAATTTTTATTTTGTTGGGAATATAAATTTTGGGGAGTGACAGAGATGTGCATAGACCGAGGCATGTAGCCAAGGTAAATTTTATATTTGTATTGATGTATTCCTAGTGTTTTGTATGTGTGTAGGTTGACTAAGTCAGTACTTGCAGCTATCGACGTCGAGACGTAGTCGGGGACATGCCTCGAGTTGCGTGCAAGTTGAGGTACCACGTAGAGAAACTTGTGGTAAGTATAAACTTAGTTAAATGCAATGTAATTAAATTAATACAGCAGCGTCTCTGCTGAAGAAGAAGAGGGGGGAGACCCGGTTGGATCGGGTTCCCCAAATAAAAAATAAAAAATAAAAAATAAAAATAATAATAGTAATAATAATAAAAAAATAAATATATATATGTATATATATACATATATAGGAATATACATACATGTATATATGTATGTATATATATACTTATACACATGTATGTATATATATACATATACACACAGGTATATATAAACATAAAATATATCTATGTAATAAAAATATTAATAATAAATAAATAAATGATATAAAATGACCTTTCAGGGACCTAGGGGTGTTACGGGAGTTTGAGAGCGCTAGTCGGAATGTCGCGAAGCCGGATAGCCATAGCTATCTTGTGACTTATAAGTGAAACCGTGGGAACTCTCTATTTTATTTCATTCATATTAATTCTCTTTTCAGTCAATTTGATGACTTGTTGTTAGTAATCTACCATCATGTTTTCCTTGCTCTATTCAAGTTAAATGTTGTAATAGTATAATGTCTTGTGATAGTTTCATTGACTCATTTCCTGATTGGCCATATTTTGTTGTGAATTATGTTATAATTGATGTTAGAAATGCATTGTGGTAATTGGTTTGTATTTCATTTCTTTTGGGGCTTTGTAGCCTAACTTATTATTGATATCGTAGAACCTTAGAAATGAAAATCCTTGAAACAAAAGTTGCAGATTATCTAGTGTCCATTGCACGAGAAATGGGTGGATTCACGGTGTCACTAGACTTCGGGGTTTCCGATACTCACCACTATTACTTGGGTGGCATCACGTAGCTTGAACTACGTGGTTGTCGGCAAGTCTTATACATATATATATATATGTATATTCAAAATTTACAAAGTATGTTGAGAGTATCTCCATACGATAGTGGAAAAGGCTAGTTGATATTTCTCACTGCTGACCGGGCGTAGATCATCTCGACTTAGCCTATGTCAGTCTATCTAATTCTGTTAACTGTGATATTTACATGCGTTACTTTCTCAGCACCTTTTTCTGTTATATTATGCATTTAAATATCTGTTTTTACTTTGGAAATATAATATAGAATTCTCCGATTATCATTTAAATATTACTATACTCACCGTCTAGTTTGTGACGGTGGGTGTAGGTCCATCAAGCAGTACCAGACTGGGTAAGGAGAAGATCGGCGACTACATCTAAGCTCGTAGCGTGTATTTGCCATACATGTAGGTCATATTTTTGTATTACGCTTATATACGTCTTTTGCTCGAGTTATGCATTGGGACGAGAGTTAGTTACCTGATTTTTGACTTTTACTTTGTCTATATGATCACCGTTTATTGCATATTGATATTGTGATTGTTATTTCCTGGTTTCCACATTTAGGATTTATATAAAATACTTCCGCTAATACGTTAAAGACTTCTGCTAATTTGATAATCCTTATAAAATGATGAATAGTAGTGATAGGGAATTTCTTATTCCTGAATCCAATCCATGAGATAATAAGTAGTACAGACTGACTAATACGTAATTAGGTCCTACGTGTTGTAATTAGGGCTTAATTACTGGATTAGGCCGAGGGTTAGCCTAAATGAAAATAGGGGCCGTTACAAAACCACACCCATATCAAAATGTAGACATCATATCAGCTTCCTGTTCCCAATCAAATCCAAACTCCAAAAATAAGGTTAGAGAGTAATGTAGTAGAACTCTGATCTCTATTCAATCTTAAGAAAAAATAAATTCGTGGGTTATTACGGCGAAGTCAAGTAAAAAAAAAACCTCATGATATAAAAAAATGAAAAAGAAAGAACTGCAATTATGATAGAACAATTAAACTATGGAGTAAACAAAAAATATAGACGTAAATAGAAAAAATAACAAAGTAAACCTCAAACTTTATCATTTATCTTCTTTTGGTTTCTCCATTAAAGACCTCAACTCATTCCCGTACTATCAAAATTACAATGCAAAGAATTACAAATCAATGATAAGATGTCCAGGCATACTACCAAAACGAACCATTCCCACGCTTAGCCTGTACTCAAAGGACGAAAAAAATCAATGCACCAAATAGGTTAATAATATTGATAATACTGTTAATGTTGTCAATATTGATAATATTGTCAACGTTGTCAATATTGATAATATTTTCAATATTGTCAAATCTATCCATCCATACTTTTCAAGGTGGGTATTTGAGAGAATTAATATACATGTAGGTGTGTAAAGAAACATGCTCCCTTTATATGAGTTTTAGGAACAATATTGCATTCCATTTTTGTTTATTATTTTTTAGGATGAGTTTTTTTATTTAAGGTTAATCTGATATCTCTTCCTGCAACTTTTAAACAAAAAGAAATAATTTTTTTGCTCTTCCTTTTTTACCAATTCATTTTTTATCGTAGAACCATAACTCAACAAATAATTATTCTTAAAAAATAAAACTTTGTCAATTTAATGATAAAGAGAAAGCTTTAATGGAAGAATACTTTTTTTAGTTGTGAATTGATGATAACTAGAGTCGCCTCTTTCTTATTCTCCAAGTTCCTAGCCAATAACACTAGTTTTGACAGGTTTTAACAATTGAGATTTACGGTTGTTAGTTTGTGTAGATGCGTGTGTTTGGAGACAAAGAGGATGAGGTTTTCATTTCAATGAGAGAATCTTGATTTGAGAAGAAATTAATTATTTTAGTTGTTACCACCATTGTTGGAGGTCTGACAATATTGTATAGGGCTCATGTTTCCTTGATCACTATTAATATAATATATTGATACTATTGTCAATATTGTCAAATTTATCCATCCATACTTTTCAAGGTGTTTAAGAGAATTAATACACATGTAGGTGTGTAAAGAAACATACTCCCTTTGCACATGAGCACACCTAATTCTTTTATATTAAAAATGTAAATTTGTGTTTCTATCAATATAAATTTAGTGAATATCAATTGTCAATATTATCAGTATTGTCAATATAGTTACTACTTAGTGTAAAGAAACTATGATCTCTCATTTTCTTCATCATAGTTTCTTATTGGACTTTTTATGTTTCTATTAATATAAATTTAGCATTTTCCTCTTCGCATGTGAGCGCAACTAATTCTTTTAGATTAAATAATATAAAGAAAACACTAAATGCGTAAAGAACAAATATTATTGCAAAATAAATTATTTGTGTAGCTTATGTGTTTTAGTATTTGATAAGAAAATAAGAATAACAAATATGGTTCCCTTACATAAATAATTGTTATCCATCCACTCACTAGTAAATATTTCAAATATACATAAAAAGTTGCATATGTATCTTTTTTTGTGCATGATGCGCATGTATATAAAGAGTCACTAATATGGATTAATCTTGTATTTTATATTTTTATTCCTTTGATAAAAGCCTTCCATGAATTATGTTTTTCAATACTTGAATATTTTCCATCACTGTCAATTTGCTCAACCTTTGGAATGGACTTTGGGTGATTGTTAGGTTGCTAGAATCCTTTGTTTTGTTTTCTTATTTTGAATGTTACTTGTGAAATATATTATTGATAACATATTGATTTGATCTTCTTTTTATTTTTTTAATAATTCACTTGTTTTTCTATTTGTTTATTTACACATATGTTTGCCAAAGAATGGAGAACATCGAGAAGAACAAATCAAAGACTTTGCGGAAGAGAAAATAAACCATCAATTCAAATTCTACTGAACAAAATAAAGATGTCGAATCTACCTCAACAGACTGCAAATCAATTAGTATGTCTTTTAATTGGTTAACTTAGTATGATTAATGACACCTAAATTATTATAGTAGAAATTATTGTTTTATCCATACGGTCTATATCCTCCATATTGACAATACGTATTGATATGACCTAGAAAAAAAACTTGCTTATATCTAAAAAAAGAAAACCTTATTAGATGTTTTATTGTTATTAATCAATCATGTTGATGTTGTGATATAATATCAAATCGTGTAGGTCTGTTGGGTTTTGGGGTTCATGCGCAGCAGAGATTACAAAACAATTTTGAGAAAAACCCCAAAAACAGAATCCGAATCTGATTCCATTAAAATATGTTTTAAACTATGAAAACTTAATCATACCTCGGTCGCAATACCTCTCTGAAGGTTAATCGATCTTTAAGGCGCTGCCAACGACGAACGCCCTCTATCAGTAGTCCACATACGAACGGCGGCCGAGATTTGAAGTGCTAGCTTCGAGAGAATACCAAACCTTTTTGTTTCTCTCCAAAACGATCCAGAGCATACCAAAAACCTCTAAGTCGTTTCTTTAAAATGAAAATAGAGTTTTAGCCTCTTTTAAATCTTTTGTGTACTTGTATTCTAACTCAAAGCGTCTATTTATACAACCCTTGTATATAGACGGTTAAGTAAATTACACATATACCCCTACTTAAAGAAGTATAAGTGTAATACACTACAAGGATGTTTCTGTCATGAATTTTATCATATAAAATTCATTTTTCTGAACCATCTTAAAATCTCGCAAAACCATTCTCAGTGTGCGACCCAATAAGCTCATACAACGTTGGTAGTGTACCAAAACACATTTTGGTATACAAGTCATAAGCGGCCTCTAGCAAGACATTATGACTACCTAAGTTGTACGAATATCAAATCGATACAACCTAATCAATAGTGTATATAATATCCTTTTGTCACACGATATCCTTTTGATCAAACATAAGGCATGGAATTGTCATCCAACATGTTCAATCGTACTAGTCTCGATTTCTAGGTAGACTGAAAACATCTAAGTGATATTGATCAATATCAATTCACTTAGACTAGGCCTTTTAACAGTCTAACACATCGAGGGATCCACTGGATATCTCTCTTTATATGAGAGGGACAAATTCTATCTCGATTACACAACTTCACCACATTATTCACACAGTAACCAATCACAACCTTTATAATCGTTCGGTTAAAGACAACGTTTGATTGCGTCAAATCATTGTATTCCTAATGTTGAAGTCTTTGGTAATCTCAAGTCAGAGGACTGAAAAATATACCTATCATGAGAAACAACTATGACTTAATCCATGTGATGTTCTCATAGCGGGTCGGTTCAGTACTTTATTCCCTAACAAATACTCATGATCTTGATTCGTATTCCTATACGTATGATCATCGTATGATCATCAATCAAGACTCACACTAGTCTTAATTTATTATAGTTCCCAGAATAATAATCGACTAGGGACATTTAGGATATTTTTGTAAATACCCATGGATCTTATTATAATGTAAACATGCAAATCAATTATAATAAACAGCAAATGAAATCCTCTATTTTATTAACTAAAATGTATTCATAAAGACTGTTAATGGATTAACCTAGGGCATATTTCCCAACAGTTGGACAGTTGGCTACAACAACATTAAATCAACGGTCTCGATTTACATCTCAATTTAAGAGCATCATTTTTTTAAAGAACTATGTAATAGGAAATCTTATATTTTATCGTCTATATTGTTTGTGTTTAAGTACATTTTTTTTCTAAAGAGCTATAAAATACGAGATCTTATATTTCTATTGTCTATATTATTTGAGATGTTTATGTTCTTTGTATTGTCATATTTAGTCCATTTTGATTCTCAATTTGAACTTATATTTTTGTTTTCTTCTAATGGAGCACAGTTGACCGTTCTTATAAATGGGATGAAAGGTTCTCATATCGATACAAAAGGACTTCCGTACGTGTTGGGCAACACTCAAAATTACAAGAGACATTGTTGGAGATTAGAAAGAAAACAAATGAGTCTCCAACACGTCGTGTGATGGTAGAAAAATCTTGTTTTGGAGACTTAATTTACAAGCTTCCTATAATACATCTATTAGACCACATTATTCATAATTTGTTGCTAAGGGAAGGAGCTGCATCAAATTCAGATTCTATGACAATGGAAATAGGTGACAATGTCAACATCTTCGATGCAAGCATTTTCATAAGATAACCGGGTTGAAGATTAGGTCCACTAGCTTTCCTAAAAATAAGCAAGACATCAATATAAGTTCCATAGTAAAAGAGTTTTTTTGGAGGCAACCACATGATCAAGAGGACCGAACTTGATGAAGCCTACAAGGGGTTGAACACGACAAATGACAAGTTATTTTTTAGGCTTACTTTGGTCTACTTTCTTGAACTTGGTTTGATGGGAAAAGATGAAAAGACAAATGTGGATACAAATATTCTAGCTCCAGTGGATAACTTGAAGAAATTTAATAAGTTTTCATGGGGCTCATATGTGTACAAGATGACTCTTGAGTCACCGAAAAAATCAATTAAGGCATGGAAAGCGATAAAAACCTAAATAAAGGGTTATAGTATTGCTGGATTTTTGTATGCATTTCAGGTATTTGAACTACATCTTAGTATATGCAATTTCATTTTTTTTGGGTTAAAAGATTTAAGTTTGATTCACATTTCTGCTTCTCTTTTTATAGGTCTAAGCTTATGAGGTGGTGATTGGATTGAGGGAGTTGTATGCTTCAATTAGTGAAGAATATGTTGAAGGGACTCCTACAATCTTCAAATGGATTGCTCACGGAATGCCTAACTAAGATGTAGTACACTCGATCTTCAAAGGCGGCAACAAAGACGACGAAACATCTTCTGATAGTGAAAATGAATTTAAAGGTATAACAAGAAGAAACAAAAACACATTGAAAGTTTGTTGGAGAATTTAGCTTGTAAAGTAAATTGCATTCAAGAGGATTTTCATGCAATGAAGTGTGATTTTAGTGTAGTGAAATGTGATATAGGAAATGATATAAAGACAATGCATGAGAAGCTAGATATTTTGTTGAAGCAAACTTTATGTGCTACAAATGAAAATGCAAGTCGAAAGACAAAGTACACGTCCACTTCAAATGAAGATTTTCAGTTTACAAATGAGAATGTAAAGCTTCAACATGGGAAACCTCAAGAATTTGACACTACAGAAGATGTTGTTGACGAAGTTTGTCAAGCTAACCGTCAAGATTACACTCCTCATGTAATGAAGTTCGCACAGGAAAATGAAATTGAGGGAAAATCTTTAGAAAATTTGTTGGACAGTATACCTCATTGGTTTGGTATTGTGAAAGGAAGAAGGAAAAGGAAGAAGGCTTCGTCTTGCCTTGAACCATATGTATACCCAATTGCAAAAAGGAAAGCGCTAAGAAAAAATAAAGATTCATATGACCCTGATGAAGGGCGTCCCCATGATGACTTTATGAGAATCAAACATTGGTTTTCATCTAACGATGATGCGGTAGTTGATTTGAATTATTGCATTGGAGATCGCCTATGGTTTAAGATATTGTGGACAGAAGACAAGTGGTTGGACAATAAGATATATTTTCTTAATATATTTATACAAATTTCATGTTCACATCATTATGTTGATTCATTCTTTTTAATATTATTTTCATTATAGATGATCACTTATAAATGCAACTTATTTGTACTTTTTTTCCAACAATATGAGTAGCATTTTGATGTAGGGACATGGTGGTTGCGGAAGAAAATGTCGAAGTCACCTTATCACAAACCACGCGTGGCTATACTTGACACAATATTTTTGGTATGCACTTTACCCTCCCATCATTTTTATTTTGTCAATTAATAAAAATGTGTTGATTTTACATGAAATGATTTGATACAGTCAATGCTTTATAAACAAGGGAGCAAGATCACAATTGATAACACATTATTGAGTCATATAGATGGAAGTTTTGTAGTCAAAACCCGTCAATTTCATTTAAGGATGCGGATAAGGTAATTATTTTTTTCAAAGAGACGAGGTAATTAATTTATATGTTATTGTATACGTACTTACAACCATATGCATGTATTGTTAATATTATGTTTTGGTGCATATTGCCTTCGCACTCAATGTTAGAAATACTTATTGTGACATCAATGATCGTGTTATTTGTGTTTTTGATTATAAGATGAGTAGAAGAAGTCATTGGGAAAAAGGAATAAAATATTTCCCTAGTATAATAGACAAGATGTTCATTGCGTGTGGGAGGGAGGTGCCTAACAATAAATGGAAAATAATTATCCTAAAAATACTACAACAAATGGGGTAATTGATACCAATCCTTATTCTATTAATACAGTTATAATTTTGTTTTTCAATCATTGACTCAAGTTCGAATTGTTTGGTAGGGGAGACTGTGGAGTATTCACTCTCATGCACTTAGAGTACCTAGTATTTGGAAAAGATCCAAAATTGTTAACTCAATAAAAAATTGCAGAATTCGGAAAAAAGAATGCTGTTAATTTCTTTAGGTGAGGAACATTAACTTCTACAAGTTCGAATTCTAAAGAAGTGGAGCAACATGAGAAGATTAAATGATTGAATAGTGGACATATTGTTGTGAATTACATTCCATACATAGTGGTGACGCCAATGCCAATGTTTAGATGTCATTTTTGTGTATTGCATTTTGTAAATGTCAAACAACTATAGTTAAACTACATTTTTGAACTGTCAAACAACTTCATGTTTTCATATGTGACTAAACAGGTTTTAAGTATTACTTTTCTACCTTGTTGAACAATCACTTTAGATTTTACTTGCAATGCATCAGCGCCAAATGTTATTCATTGACAACATTTACAAAGAATTGTTTAAATTGTCAAAAGTGGCAATATTGACAAAACTGCCAATCTATTAGAATCTTGCAAAAAAATTGTTAGAAAACTACGATTAACGTTTTCAAAAAAAAAAGAAATCTACAATTGACAAGGCAATACTGACATGTGTTATTGATAATATTAACATGGCAATACTGAAATGTACAAAAATGTATCGAATTGATATTAACAAATTGATGACATTAGGTACTTCAAAAAACATTATGACATTAGTTACAAAATGCACTACTATATCAGTAAAGTAATATAATATCAATTAAAAGACAATAGCTAGTAGGTGTTCCAAAATATAAATTATAGAATTACACTACAAAAGATATATTAGTACTGTTGACAATACTAACAATATTGACAATATTATCAATACTGACATGTACAAAAAGTGTGTACAATTGATATAAACAAAATGATGATATTATGACATTAGTTACAAAATGCACTACTATATCAATAAAGTAATATAATATCAATTAAAACACAAGTAGTAGACACAATATTGACAATATTAATAATATTGGCAATATTGGCAATACTGACATGTACAAAAAGTGTATACAATTGATATAAAGAAAATGATGACATTAGGTTCTTCAAAAAAACATTATGACACTAGTTACAAAATGCACTACTATATCAATAAAGTAATATAATATCAATTAAAACACAACATGTAGTAGACACAACATTGACAATATTGGCAATACTGACATGTACAAAAAGTGTATACAATTGATATAAAGAAAATGATGACATTAGGTACTTCAAAAAAATATTATGGAATTAGTTACAAAATGCACTACTATACCAGTAAAATAATATAATATCAAAAGACAACAGGTAGTAGGTGTTCCAAAATATAGATTTGTATAAAATTAGACTACAAAAGATATATTAGTACTATTGACAATACTAACAATATTGATAATATTGACATTTACAAAAAATGTATACAATTGATATAAACAAAATGATGACATTATGACATTAGTTACAAAATGCACTACTATAAACAAAATGATGACATTATGACATGTACAAAAAGTGTATATAATTGATATAAACAAAATGATGACATTATGACACTATGTAGTAGGTGACTATAAGATGTTCAGATGTCGACATAAACTGAAAAGATAGTAGAGTGTCGATGTTGAACATTCTCCATAACATTCAAAAATGTGCTAAAAAATCCATCCACTAAAATCAGTTTTTTAAGCAGAACCATTAGGATGTAGTGAGATGGGCTTCTTATAAGTTTGACGATTATGAAAAATTCATGACACCTGCCACACTTCTTCTTTTTCCTTTTTTCTCCATTTGATGGTATCATTTCCTTTCGACGCCTTCCCGGGGCTCTTCTTGTAATTGGGGGAAGAATCATATCACCTGCTTCAATAGGCAACATCCAATCTGCAGGACGACCAGCTGGATACACCTATTTTGCATATGCCGCTATAAGAGCATCCATAGTGTAATATTTTGATGATAAGGATTTTAATGAAATCCCTCTAAGGCTAGCTGCAACAATCGCATGACCACAAGGTAGTTGATCTAAGTCAAGCTCACAGCATGTGCATGATTTTGTGTAAAGATTGACATGACTATTTTTTTCATTATCAAACACATCGAACTCATGATAATCAATTCGTTTCACTCTCCATCATGCTAACTCTACTAATTTCTCTCTTAATACGAACTCGGCCCAACTTGTCAAATGACAATTCATGTTTGATGCCAGGTTCCTGCGTTAGTAATACCAATCTTGCAACACCCCACGTATGTGATCAACCACCATTGTTATAGGAAGAGCTCTGATTTCCTTAAGGACTGCATTAAGACATTCAACAATATTTGTGGTCATGATATTATATCGCCTCTGATTAGAATAAGCTCTGCTCCACTTTTCAACTCCAACATTTTGAAGGTAAGTTGCTATATCTTTATCACAATTTTCTATCTCCATAAGCAACCTATTAAAATCTGATTCTAAGTACTCCTTTGCAGCAACAAAATATAAAGGCATAATAGAATCTAGGGGTGTACACGGATTAGATCCAGTCTAATTAGGGTCAATCCGTAATCCAATCCAATTATTTTGGATTGAAAAAATACAGTCTAATCCAGTCCAAATAATTCCTAAATCCAACTCAATTCAATTTGAAAAATATGGATCGGGTTGGATCAAGTTCCATGGATTGACGTTTTCTTATCTAAATATTTATGAAATTAGACTTAATCAAATGAATCACAAGAATTTTACATCTCATGAATGACAAATTTACAACATACATTTCACAAATCTATATATAGCATATTTTTCATAAACTTGTCATCACAATGACCTTCAAAATGCAAGTTCTTACATAAACAAATATGTCAACCACAAATCTTCACCATACATCTACAGATCTTCACCATACATCCTCACAAAAGCATAAAAAAGTGCATGTATATGCAACCTACAAAAAAAGGTTAAAAGCATAATAAAAGAGGTAAATAGCAAGCATAGTCTTTTAGATGTTATAGTTTAGAGTTAATAGTTTAAGTTGAAGCTCTTTAAGGTACTAAAGTACATACGATCATATATGTATATGTGTTGATGTGCTAAATGGACTGGATCGAATTGGATTCGCGATTTTTTAATGTAGGATCTGTAATCCAATCCAGTCCAACCAGATTAGTGATATTTCAATCCAGTCCAATCTAATGTATTAAAAAATTAATCCAATTAGTGATAATTGATCCGGATTGGACCGGATCCGCGGGTTAGTGCAATCCGTGTGCACATATAGAAGTTTGCCCTTAAATTCATACTCAAATGGTAAATGCACAAACCATGGAATGCATCTGGAAAAACCTCTTTTATAGACTTTGCAATGCTATTATTCATGTTTGACACAAATACTAAATTACTACCAACTCCATCTAAAATCGCACTCTTTAACTTCATCATGAATCAAGTCCAAGAAACATTATTCTCTGAGTCACCAATCCCAAATGCTAAGGAATAAATTTGGTTGTTCCCATTTATGCACGTTGAACAAACAATGTGTCTTGGTACTTACCGGTCAAGAAAGTTCCATTAACTGCAATGACTGGTCGAATGCTACCACAAAACCCCCTGATAGTTGCAACTAATGCCATGAAGAAATACTTGAAGTAAATCCCATTTTCCTTTTCAATATGTGTCACTGTACCTAAATTTTTTTTCTAGCAATGAACAATAATGTGGTAACTGTTGGGAAATGTGCCCTAGGTCAATCCATTAATAGTCTTTATGAATACATTTTAGTTAATAAAATAGAGGATTTTATTTGTTGTTTATTATAATTGATTTGTATATTTACATTATAATAAGATCCATGGGTATTTATAGAAATATCTTAAATGTCCTTAGTCGATTAGTATACTGGGAACTATAATGAATTAAGACTAGTGTGAGTCTTGATTGATGATCATACGTATAGGAATACGAATCAAGATCATGAGTACTTGTTAGGAAACAAAGTACTGGACCGACCAGCTATGAGAACATCACATGGATTAAGTCATAGTTGTTTCTCATGATATGTATATTATTCAGTCCTCTGACTTGAGATTACCAAAGACTTAAACATTAGGAATACAGTGATTTGACACAATCAAATGTTTTCTTTAACCGGACGATTATAAAGGTTGTGATTGGTTACTGTGTGAATAATGTAGTGAAGTTGTGTAATCGAGATAGAATTTGTCCCTCTCATATAGAGAGAGATATCCAGTGGATCCCTCGATGTGTTAGACTGTTAAAATGTCTAGTCTAAGTGAATTGATATTGATCAATGTCACTTGGATGTTTTCAGTCTACTTAGAGATCGAGACTAGTACGATCGAACACGTTGGATGACAATTCCATGCCTTATGTTTGATTAAAAAGATATCGTGTGACAAAAGGATGTTATATACACTATTGATTAGGTTGTATCGATTTGATATTCGTACAACTTGGGTAGTCATAATGTCTTGCTAGAGGCCGCTTATGACTTGTATACCAAAATGTGTTTTGGTACACTGTCAAAGTTGTATGAGCCTATTGGGTCGCACACTAAGAATGGTTTTGCGAGATTTTAAGATGGTTCATGACAGAAACGTCCTTGTAGTGTTATTACACTTATACTTCTTTACGTAAGGGTATATATGTAATTTACTTAACCGTCTATATACAAGGGTTGTATAAATAGACGCTTTGAGTTAGAATACAAGTATGAAAGATTAAAAGGCCAAAACTCTATTTTTCATTTTAAGAAACGACTTAGAGTTTTTGGTATACTCTGGATCGTTTTGGAGAGAAACAAAAAGGTTTGGTAATCACTCGAAGTTAGCACTTCAAATCTTGGCCGCCGTTCGTGTGTGGACTGCTGATAGAGGGCATTCGTCCTTGGCAGTGCCTTAGAGATCGATTAACCTTTAGAAAGGTACATTGCGACTGAGGTATGATTAAGTTTTCATAGTTTAAACATGTTTTAATGGAATCAGATTCGGATCCTGCTGGGGTTTTTCTCAAAATTATTTTGTAATCTCCGTTGTGTATGAACCCCAAATTCCAACAGCAACAATGCATATGATTCCTCTGCAGTACCTCTTACAAAATTAAGAGCATGCTTTCTGACTCTCCAAGCCTTATCATAACTTATATTCACACCATGTTTTATGCGTATATCACTAACAACGTCATCTGGCTTGTAGATGCGGCCTACTCCCTCATATTTAGATTTAATGCACTCTCCTATCAACCAACTACTTGCTTGCCTATGATCATGGTTCATAATATCTTTCGAACAACTATGATTCATGTTTATCTTTCTCAATCCAAAGTAGTCAGAATATGGTAACTTTGTTGCCCTAACTTGCCATTTGCATCCTTCTTGCACACATCTAGTCACAAATAATTTTTTTGTTGAACGAAAAACTTTATATTCAAAATTGTTCTTCATTGCAAATAGTCCAAGACTATGACACAACTTTTTCTTATTGACAAATAATTGATCCTTCATAAAAACATCTAATGTTAACGATTCAGAAGCCATGGTGGACGGTTGAACACAACCATTCTTCTCATCATCAACTTGAACTTCTAGTATGTCATCATTGTCAATATTTTTTCTTGATTTTCATCTGTAAGCCTGACATACTCACAAGAATACATGTCCATGTTGAAGTCATCATCCAAACCTATGCAATGATCATAACATTCTATGCCAATATTAATAGTGTCACTACTGACATTATCTTCAATCCCCACTTCATCTTCTTCATCAAGTGGAATGATGACTGCATCTCCCCATGAGTTGTCAAACCCAATTTTTCTATTAGCATTATTATTATAATCTTTACATTGGCTTGTAATAGGTAACTCCATGCATTCTTGTAGCATATTGAAAGGTTGTGCAGGTTGGTCTTCAAAAGCATGTTCACTTGGTGGATTTATAAGTTCAATACTTAAGCACAATGAAGTTATAATGTTTGTAGACATGTTGAATTCATGAACAAAATGATGCACATCTGCGTTGTTGTTCATTTTGACTACCACTATGCCAATAACTGTTTTGCACACATAACTTAATGTGACTGAGTGAGATGTAGTGTTAGTCTTGAAATGAGTAGTAAGAACCTTGACCAATTGTTGGAACAAGCAATTTCTTAGCACTGATATCATCTCAGCATTAGTGTTGGTATTGTACATCTTATTGCCACCATCAGTAGTGACCCACTCTCTGCCATATTGCACAATAATTTTAACATGAGGTACATCTGAAATTAAGAAAAAAAAACTATTAGTATGGATCATAAAAAGAGAGAAAGTAGTTGATTGTCTATCAAGTTATAAAACAAATTATATGTGCAACTAATTGCAGTTTGTAAACATGAATAGAATTACTGTAATTATTGACGATGTTGTCAATAAAGATATTATTGACAAAAAACAATTATTGGAAATGCATTGCTGTCATTTTGAAAGATATTATTAAAATGAATAAATGAGTAAATAGAGACTTAATAGTTATATTATAAACCATTTGCAATCTATTTTCATAACAAGTATTATTATTGTTATGAATGATATTGTCAATATAAATAATATTGTCAATATAGATGATATGAACACAATAACGAATGAAAAAAGCTACATCTGAAAATATCCATCTATAATCTGGACTATGCAAGAGGTTATTTCACAGTAATATTATATAAACATTGTAATACAATGGAGTCATAATTTATAGAACTACACTTAATCATTACCAACAATGAAAGGTGTTGGACAACTCATATTCATGGCAATGGATATGAGTTGATTGAGAAGGTTTAGGTTAAAAAAATAAATGCAAACAAAGTTATATATGGTGAACTTACATATAAAAAAGGATTCAATAATGTTGACAACCCAATAGTTGGTTGTTGCAAATAATGAGAGGTATCTGACTTTGTGCGTTTGATGATTGCGAGGAGCGAGTAACTTGTCTATGACGCTAATAAAACTTGTTAATGCATAAGCAAATAAAAGAACAAATAAGTCATGACTACAATGTGTAATCTCAAATAAAAAGAACAGTTTTAAAAAAACAGATTAAATGAATGAAAATAACCTAAAATGAGACCAATACTTTGTCTAGAAAGCAATTAACAACTTTTATTTTGAAGAGAAGAAGAAGCTTGCTTTAATGGAAGAAGAACAAAAAAAAAAGAAAAAAGATAAAAGTTGATTAGATAGGGGAGATGGAAAGGACAATAGAGATAGAGGAGAGTTGGAGAGAAATGGAAAGGAGGACGATGGAGAGAGGACAATGAAGAGGGGGAATGGAAAGGAGGATGATGGAGAGAGGAGAGTTGGAGGACAATGAAGAGAGAGAAGTGGAGGAAAATTAGTTGTATTGTCAAGTGAATAGTAAAAAAGACTTTTTATCCTCCGATATTTGGGCCAAAAAAATAAAACAGAAAAGATTAAGCTATTTTTCATTATTAAGGTCGATTATAGGCTATTTTTTCAAATTTCCCTTAAAGGTCGGCGGCTGCGATATTTCCGACCCCTTCATCTCCCCATCTCGTCCGACGCCTCCTCTCCTACGTCTTTACTCTCCAACATTCATTTTCAGCGCCAAGGGCTGTCGCTCGAGGCCTTTTTCAGGTTTCTCTCTCTCTCTTTCTCTCCTCTACAACAGTTAACTTTGTGCATTTTAGGTTTTTGGGAGAATGGGGATATTATAATTGGAATTGGAATGGTTTGTGCATCTTGTTGTTTTTTTTTTAATGATTTTTTTAATAGTTTTTTCTTTATGGGTTTCCTCCCAATTATAAACTTTTTTTTTTAATGGGTTTCCTTCCCCATTCATGAATTGTTCACCATGTTTTCTTCTCTTTTTCATATTCACTTTATTGAAAGTTTGTCCCCTTACACGTTGATCTATTTGAATGACTTAAGCTGACATTGGTATTCTGGGAGTTTCCTTGTGCCCCTTCTTTTCTTTTTCTTATCTATTCCTTGCGATTGATCATTTTATTACTGCGAGTCGTCTAAGTCTCCGAGGTGTGTCAAACTTAAGCATGTTGATCTAACTGAAAACGGACACACTTTCGTTACTCTTTAGTAAACACAATCCTTGCATAGATAATAGATTTCTTTTTAAAAAAAAAAAAAAAAAAAAAAAAAAAAAAAAAAAAAACCTAAACATGTACTACTTATGACTGCATACAGAAGTTCCGATTTTTGTATTTTACACACTTACAATTGAATAGTTTGATCCATGAAGCTGACCCCAATTAATTTGGGACTGAGGCTATGTTGTTGTCTTAGTTACCTGGGGCAGCTTATCAAAGTTCTAGCTTTCATAAGGCATGTTGTTGGAGCGTGGCACACTATTGTGGTTATTGGTCTGAATTCAAATTCTTCCATTTTGTGGCGAAGATTTTGTGTTACCTCAGTTGTATGATAGGTTATCTAAGTCCCAATTTTTGCAGACTTGTGATTGATTTTACTTTTACTAATGGTTCAAAGGCCAATACTGTCCCGTCTGTTGTTTTCCTTTTGTTGCTTGAGCTGGTATTCTAACTAATGATCAAGATGGTGTACATTGGTCATGGCATTCATTCCATTTCCATTTGAGTGATTTTGTCATTTATGCAGTGACTACTAATAGGTGCTGCTAGTTTAGGGAAATTTTTTTGTTCTTTTGTGTAGATTCAAAACCTACAATGTCTTTTTCTAATGATACGATAGAATTAAGAAATCACACTTGCAAGTTTGTCAACTATGGCCGTAGAAAGTGCCATTTCAACTCCTTGTTTGTAAAAATTGGTATTTCCCGGTTGTTTTTATTGATTCCCCCTAACAAGTGTGCTTTTGTTATGATAGGGTGAAGGAGATAATTGGGATTCTTGTGAAAAAGATAAAACAATGCAGGTAACTTTCCTGAAGAATCTCTTTTGGTAGGATTTTGAAGTATAATCCATTTAGCATTAAACAAAATTGCTTTTCGTTTTTTGGTTTGTGGTTTTTAATCAGAAAATCGATAATTGAAATTTGGTTCTTAAAAGAAAACAACTAAAGTAAATCACAGCTTCACATTGACAATGGTTGATCCTTATTTCAAAACTAATTTACCATTCAAAAGAATGATTTTCGTACTTTCTTGGCTAGTCTTCAACTTGGCTCCGTGGAACTAGTAAATGCAATTATTGACATCCCTTAGGATAGGCATAACTTCAAAGAATTGTTTACTCTCTTATGCAATGAGTTAACTTTATCAACAGTGCCTCAATTATCCATAAGTGGATAAGAACTTCAAATGTAGTTAGAAGCTACCTTTCCCAGACTCGACACTTTGTGCCAGGGTATTCGCGTCGACACGATCTGACACGAATCCGAACGCAGAATACTTATCGACGCAGGGAGATCTGAGGGTGGACACGACTAAGCGAGAGCAAAGTTGCAGAGAGGGATTGAGGGAAGGAAAAACCTGATTTGAGACCCATCGTGAGAGATGCAACGAGAGAAAAGGAGAGAAGAAGTCAGTCGACTCATCGAAAGTGATAGTTGCAAAGACGAGAGGTTGAGAGAGTTTCGGCCACATAGAAGAAGACAACTTGAAACCCTAATCCATCTCAATCGAAAAGAGAGAGAAAGCGAGTGAAGGATTATTTTTGAATTAAGCAATGGTCTTTGTTCATAATCTGATTCAGTTTTATCTTGACTCATGTTTCTCACAAAAACCTACCTACTACCGCCTATCTTTTGTAATGACCTTGCTTGTACGTGGGATTGATGCATTGGCTTCGACTTCGAATATGGGCTACGTTAAGGCATGGAGTGAAATTTTCATTCTCAACTCTCAAGTGCTGAAAGTTATCTTGAACTAGACCCCGATGAAATTTGTTCCTTTTCAATGTGTTTTCTAGAGATGCTTCATGTTACTAAACCTTTTTTTTTCTCATAGGAAGTTAACATTTTCTAGTAAAAAGGTTTCAGCCCTGTGCTAATTAAAGAGACACTATAATGAAAGAAGGCAAAATGCGATGCAAGGTCGATGTCATAAGAAACAAAAAAATGGCTCCCTTGTATTATCACAAATTTTAATTACATTTATAATGTTAGATTAGAAACCCTATTTTTTCTTTGCAATCAACCATATAGTCTCTTTGTGCTTGATGAAATCCTACAAATCATCCCTTAAACTCTTGTCCTTTAAATGTCTATCGTCACTGCAGCCGCATTGCTAGCAACTTTGAAAATTTGAGATGATCTTTGAATACCTCTTCTTTTTAGCAGTACATCTAACTATCAACCAACATTTAATATCTTCCTAAATCTCCAAGCTTTGTTCTCTATACCACTTGAGAGTAGCCACCCTTTGGTGAAAGTGCTGATAGTGGTTAAGTTAAACCATGAAAAAATAGTGCTGGTTCCACCAGCTGACTATTAAACAAAGAAAGAGTAACTTGTTGGTGACAAAGTCACACTTCAAAGTGATGTGGAGATGTCAAGCAGTACCACATACTAGAGTTGCATCTTTCTTTTTGGTAGTTTTCTTTACTTCATTTAGTAATTATTATTAACACTAATTTTCTGTAGGCAAGTGACAGGTTCAACATCAATTCTCAGCTTGAGCATCTCCAAGCTAAACATGTTGGGACTGGACATGCAGACTTGAACAGATTGTTAGTACTTGAAAAGCTTTTGGTTAGCTTGTGACTTTTGGCTTGTAAGGTTTTTATCCTCACTCTTGCTATTTGTGGATTATTAGTGAATGGGCGGTCAACATCCAGCGAGATAGCTATGCATCTTATGTTGGGCATTATCCCATTCTAGCCTACTTTGCAATTGCTGAAAATGAGTCCATCGTGAGAGAGCGCTACAATTTTATGCAGGTGAATTTAATAATTTGAGTTTCTCAACATTTAGTTCACTAATCCCCTGAGTGGGTTTTCTTTTGACCATTTGGTCTAACAGTTAACCTGAGTGAAATTATTATGATTCTGGACTTCTTTCCGCACTTCTTTTAGGTTTGTTTAGTTTGGGTATTAGTATTGCAATTTATCACAGTTTTTGAAAGCTGCTTTATTTCCATTATCTTTTTGTTCTCACAGATTTTAGAAATTATAATGAACTAATACCATGGCATTTTGAACCGCATAGTGATTCCTTGGCATTCAGATTCTTCTTAGTATATATAAAGCACTCTAGAACCTTAACATGCTTAAAGAAAATAGTTTACTAGTTCCCTTGAGCAAGGAATAAAGGATTCAGGTTCTAGTATATTTGGGAGGACATAGAATTAATTAAAATTGTTGGGTAACACATTTTTAACTTTTAATAAGACAATTTGGCCAAAAATTGGGCGGATTCTTTGAATGAGGAGCGAAGGGCCAAGAAAAAAGAGTTGAATAAGGTAATCTTACAAGAGGGCTGCATGCTCATGCAAAAGGTAAAAGGTAAAAGTTAAAATGGGTTAATGAGGGTTATGTAATATCTAAATTCTTCCATCATTGCCTTAATGGCAGGAAGAAAAAGAGGGCTATTCTTAAAATTGAGAACGAGGAGGGAGATTTATTGACAGATGAGGAGATTGAAGATACCATCAACTTTTTCAAGTGCCTCTACACTAGCTGGTCGTCAGAATTGTGGAATCCAGATGGGTTGCAATGGTGCCCTATCACGTGCGAGGCGAATATAATGCTTGAGAGATCCTTCTCTATGGAAGAAGTGAGAGTGGCTATGTTCGAGGTAGACGGATCAAAGGCCCCAAGATCGGATGGCTTTACGATGGCAATGCTCTAAAGACAGTGATCAATAATAAAGGTGATGCACGAATTTCATTGGAGTAGGGTTGTAAATGGGATCACTAATGAAACTTACATTTATCTTCTACAAAAATAAATTAGATTCTTGGAAACTTAAAGGTGTGTTCAGTTGGGTTGATATGGTTATCTTGATAGGGTTGGATTAACAAACATCGGATTAGTTGGCTATGGATGAGGGGTAATCCGTGTTTTAGGACTTGTGAGGTTTGTATGCTAGCAATTTAAGTGGTTTCGGGCAAATGATGTTTCTACCCCTCCCCATATAAATATCTCAACAAAACTTGGCTATGGAACTGATTTTTGTACACGGAGGTGCTTGATGAATTACTTCTATGGTTGATTTTGTAGGTGTGCAATTCTTGCAACCCAAATCATGACGGTTGAATTCATGGTTCTACACCAATAGCAGAACGAGTGAAATTAAAGAGAACTCAAGAATTACTGTAAATCAGGTATGTTGAATTCATGGCTAGTCGATTTATTACACCAAATCAACAATTAAACACAAATTGAATCACCTAAGACAATTTCTTCAACGAAACAAAAACCCTCTTTGATTTCAGCGTCAAATCAGTCTTCTTGTTCAATGAAGAAGACAACACACAAAATAGAAAACACATTCGGATCTGAGTGTTGGATCAAACTTATTGATTAAACGATTTCTTCAACAAAACAAGAACCTACAAAACCCACTTCGATCCAAGAGTGACCATACTCGAGCCCTTGTGGAGTTCATCGCGTTTGGTGTGTGTGCATGAAGAAAAGAAAGAGGGAGAGGGGCAGAATGGGCAAAAATCGAGCGAGAGGAGTCGGATTAACTAGCGAGTAGGTTTTGGGCCACTTACATTAGTCGCCTAGGTAGTTGATTGTACAATCTATTTCGTTGCCAAGTCAGCCCTAGTGAACACTGGATTAAAAGTTAGCGAAAGGATTAACGTATTAGTCACTCCAACCGAACACACTTTAAGGACTTTCCACCAATTAGCCTTGTAAGTTGTTTGTACAAGACTACAATGTCATTGCAAAAACTTTAGCTAAGCGGTTGAGGGAGGTTGTGCACAATACCATTAATGAGACACAATTCGCTTGTGTGAAGGGCAGACAAATTCTTGATGCAGATCTAATTGTGAATGAGGTAATTGATGAGTGTAGGAAAAAGAAGAAAGAAGCATTTGTACTCAAAATTAACCTTGCTAAAGCGTATGATCATGTAAAATAACATGTGTTCAATTATGTGATGAGGATGAAAGGGATGGGTGAGCGATGAAGTGGATGAAAGGATGTATATCTTTAGGTGGCTTCTCTATTATGATTAATGGAAATCCACGAGGCAAGTTTAGAATTTCAAGAGGATCCTTTCCCCCCTTTTCTATTCACGATAATAGCAGATGTACTGAGTAGAATGATGGTGAAGGCAAGGGAAAGCCAAATTGTCAAGGGTGTCACTGTGGGCAGGAATGAAGTGGAGGTGACTAATTTGTTGTTTGCGGATGACATATTATTCATTTTGGATGGTGGTGAGGAGATTTTATGGTATACTTTGGAAGTGGTTAAGACCTTTTGTGCAGTACAGGCGTAGTTGTCAACCGATAAAATGTGAGGTGCTAGGTATTAGCATTGCGAAAGAGAGAGTATGTGACATAGCAAGGCAATTGGGATGCTTGCCTGGATCATGGCCAATGAAGTACCTTGGCTTGAACACTGGGAGGAAACCCAAATGAAACAACATTTTGGGAACTAGCTATAGCTAAAATCAATTGAAGATTGGAGGGATGGAAAGGCACAATGTTATCTAGAGTGGGGGAGACCATCACTTATTCAAGTAGTCCTCACGGCTATTCCCATTTATTATCCATTGCTCTTCAAAATGCCTGAAAAGGTGTGCAGGAAAGTGGAAAAATATATTTGGGATTTTCTATAGAGTGGAACGCATCAGGATCACAACATGCATCTGATGAAATGTGAGAATGTTTGCAAACCAAAAGATAAGGGAGGCTTAGCAATTGAAAACGTCAAGAAGAGGAACATAGCATTGGGAGCAAAATGGCATTGACTCTTTCAGAGAGAGAGAGAGATCACCTATGGGCTAGAGTGATTGCTAGTAGACATGGAACACATTGGAGAAGGTTCAAATCCAACTCACTTACAGAAGTCCATGGAAACTCATCACCTCCACATATTAGGTAATAAAACCTTTCCTTCGATTCAGAGTGGGAAAGAGGGATTGTATACTTTTTTGGAAGATCCTTGGTTTGGAGAGCAAATCTTAGCTATAATTGTTTTCCATGTCTATTCTTAGTCTCAAAAACAATATGCAACCATTTCAGACTTTGTTGTAGGCTAGTCCCACAAGTTGGAACTTCCACCTATCTCGACTTTTAACGAATAGGGAAGCTAATTAGATGTCACAACTTCATCTATTTTAATATTTTTGGACTGTGATTTTACCAAAAAGATTTGGAGAGCGATGCTCATTGAGTTCGGCAAAGCAGATAGTATGTCTATTGATTAGGCAATACAAATGAGGATTTGTGAGACAGGATAAAGCACAATGTGGCGGCGTGGGTGGTTGCTTACAAGAAATTGGAACACTCACAAGAAATTGGAATTCTCAATCAATGAATGGGAAAGAAATTGGAGATCCATTGTGAAATTAGAAACACCTTATCTAATGTTTATTGGGAGGATGGGCTAGATATTATGATTATATTATCCTTTTTTGTTTTCATTGCTTATTACATAGATTTTACTTTTGCAAGTATAAAAACTTTTTACTAATACAAATGTTTCCTACAAAAAGAAAAAAATAATTTGGCAGCCAGGTAAAACTTTTATCTTAATGTTACTATCTGTTAAGTTGTAAAGGGATCTCAAATTCCCTTTTTTTTTGTATGGATGAATTCTAAATTTTGTTTTAGTGCAAGTTTAAGAAAAGTATTGGATTCTCTTGGGACTATCTTAACCTATCTTATCTATGTTTTTTGGCACAGAAAATGTTGTTGCCCTGCGGTCTCCCTCCTGAAAGAGAAGACGACTGAGCAAATTAGTTAAGGTTGGAAATCTTCTGGGGATGCTTTGTAATTATCAATATCTAAATGAGTAGTAGACCAACTCTTTTAGACATTTTTTTCCAAAGCAAGTCTTAGTTTGGTATCCAATAGTTGTATTCTGTGTTTCTGATTGAAAAAAAAATGCTAAATTGACTAAAATGCAGTTGTGCATCTCAACATGCATACTTCATTCACCTAAAGATCATAACTGTTATAGGTGCATAAAAATGCAACTGCAGCACTGCAGCAGCCATTTTGCACTTTCTCCTTAGTTGTAAGTGTGCCGATACTTTTCACATGATATTTCACTTTGTTGGCTTAGGGATTTCTGCTTCGTTGCACCAAAACTGCTAGGCATCCTGTTATATTTGATTTTTGTGTTCATTTCTTTTTTTTTGGGGTGCAACTGTGTTCATCTTTTACTATAAGGTTTGTTGACAGTAGTTTTGGTGGGTTGAAACTTGAAACAAGTAAGAATATTTACTATGCTCGATTTGGTCTGTCCATTGAGCATTTGGAAGCTTGTAATTGCTCTCATTGGATTGTAATTGGGACAAGATTGTCTTGGGCCAACTATTTATTACTCACCTCAATTCCTAGAGAAGGTTTAAGAATTACATATAGTGTACCACCATGCCATATTTATGCACGAATTCTAAATAGTCCTTTTATTCCTTTAGGCATGCTAATAGTGCATGCACTCATTGAAATCCCTTAGATGAACATTGAGTTTCGTGCGTACACATGCGTACGTTGATGCAAAAGTCAAGAGTTATTGTGTGTCAAATTGGCATGTCATATTGAAGTTAAAATAACATTTTTCTTCAAATAACATTTTTCTTCTAAATGTATTGATGCTCCCTTGACAAAACTGATGTCCTTGTATAGGACACGAGAGAATCAGTTGTTGCTTTTTTCCCCCAAGTACGTGTCTTTGTTGATGTTGTGCACCAAGGAATATAATACAAGAAAATGATAATCTAACACACTTTGGGCACTCACTCAAGGTGCATACTTTATTTTTTAGCTATTAATGGTATTTCGTCATATGTGGGATTCACGCCTGGGGAGACAAGAAAGAACTATAAATGGTTTACAAACAAAGTGTGCGCTCCAATTGTGTGTCCAAAGTGTGTTAGATTATCATTTTCCATTTTATTAGGACCATAAGAAAAGAGAAATATATTACCGTGACTCCTCTAGTCACAAACCAAATTTCAAGTTAATTGAACATTAATACTCACTTAGAGACTCCGTGTCACTGTGAATTGTGCAATCTAAAATTAGGTATCCACAATATTAATTAGTTCTAATGAGCTAGCTAGCTAGGTTGTGATTTTTTTTCCTTTTTGATACTGCAATGTTCAAGGACGCACCCCGTCTTATTAGAGAGATACCTCGAAAAATTAGAAGATTTGTACATGTGATCTCTTAAAATCCAGGGAATTGGTTTTTTTTTTTCAAAAAAAAAATCCAGAGTTGAAAAAATCCAAACAAAAATATATGCACACCTCCACGAAATTGAAAAATTGAAAAAAAATATCCCAAAACCAACTAAAATAAGAACAATTTTATTGTTTAATACGTGGGGCCCACCGCCCGCACGGCAATTAAGCGCCAAACTTTTAACCCAATGCCAAATTGGGGTTGGGTATCTCCAAATGGTGTCATTGAATAAATAGGATGGGTTTAGAATTAAAAATAAAACATTTAATGCTTCTTTGATTTTATAATTCGATGCATATTGTCCAACAAAGAAATTCAAAAAATGTGAGGCATATTGTGGAATGGAAGGGGTAAATGTTTAATGGTAAAATAAGAAAAGAGGTACAAAATTTATCTATAATCTCAAAAATTAATATTTTTACAGAGTTTTTATAGAATAACTTGTAAATGTGACCTGATGGGGTAGTATATATTATACTCAATGTAATAGATTAGTTTAACCATTTAGATGGAGAAACAACAGAGCGTGAGTCGTCCCTCCCACACCCTAGCTTCCGAAGTCCATCAAACCAAATCTGAGCTGGGGGCCGGCGTTGTCGCGGCTCGCCTTCGCCGCTGGCCCGCCACCACCTCCTCTCCCTAATGCCCAAGTTCTCTCTTCTTCTCTTCTCTTTCCTCTCCATCACCTTCTATCCTCCTTCAACATCCCCACTCCTAAAACCCCAGCTTCACCTCTTCTCCCTCTGTCCGTCATCTCTCATCCACTCCACTCCACCCTTCATTCTTGTTATGTTTTCTTTTTCTTTCCCACTGTCCGTCATACCTACGTCCGTCCTCTTCTTTTTTTTTTCCTCTTTTTTCCACCCATCTTCTTCTCTGTTTTCTTTTGTTGTAGGTGGCTCCAACACCTTATAGATGCTGCAAGGTTTCAGGTTTCCAATGCTATGACGTTGATGGCCCTCCTTTTGTCGCCTAGACTCTTGATCGAGTGGAAGAGAGACAGAGAGACAAAGTGGCGGTTTAATGGCGGCGATTGTCGGTGACTGACCACAAGGGGTGGCGAGCGAAAGCTTGAGGGCCAGCTTGTCTATTTAGTTTCTTTTTCCTGGTTAGTTTTTTTTGTTCCCACTTGTGGGATGTTGTTCTCGTATAAGGGGTAGTTGTCTCCACTTGTGGGTGATTGTGCCCATAAAGGTTTGTTGCCGCATCACCGTGTGTGCTTAGTGTCAGTTTAGTGCCGAGTTTTATTGTAACAAAATATCAATTATTCTCGCTATAATAGATTGTTGTACTCATTTGGACTTAGAACATCAATTCAATGCAAAAAAAAAAAAAAAAAAGCATTTAGATTGAGAATGAATCAATGTGCCTATTTAGGCTTTAGAAAAAAGGTATTTGTAATAATTATTTATAGTGCCACAGAAAAAAAAAAGTTTTAAACAAAATGGTGAAACAAAAGCTTCATGAAATATTTTCATTGCGGTCAAAGAGGGCCGAATGCCAAAAACAATTGTGGAACGTACCCAAAGAAAAACTCCTTCCCTAGAACAAAAAAATAGTGTCTCATTCAATTATACATACAAGTATACACCATCGCAGCAGCAGCAACAACAATAACAACTAGCTCATAATTACCAGTAATCCCCACACGAACACACCCCATCCTTGAAATGATGAAACCGCTGTACATCTCGAAGAATTATATTTCTATTGAGCACCATCGACATGTATTTGGCGGCAGAGTGGCAATCACCGCATACGCGAAGGTTCTTCACGACGCGAATGGTTGAACCAGGAGGAGTATTAATAAGTGCAAATGCAATGGCCAACTTCTCACTGTGATATCTAAGAGAGACTTCTTTATCCTCTTCTGCCATATCTGCATGGAATACTAAGGAAGTGTCTGGGACATATCCAACGAGTTTCAATTTCTCAACTAACTCATCAAGCACCCTATGTAAAGCTCTGTAACTGGGACGTGTTCCATCTCCAGAAAAAAATTCATGCACCACATTGTCCACCTCAACAGAGCTACAACCAGGTACCTTCACTGCTTCTCTATCCTTCATCAATTTCCTGAAATGATTTACATCCTTCCATTCGCCAGCCTTTGCGCACATATTCGATAGTATAACATAGTCTCCACCATGTGAGTCATCCAATTCGAAAATTCGTTCACTCACTAGTTTCCCCAGTTCTACATTTCCATGGTTATAGCAAGCAGATAACAACGTTCGCCAAAGAATAGGCGTAGGTCTTATTGGCAGGTCCTTGATAAACTCGTATGCTTCATTTAATCGACCTGCTCGACTCAGTAAATCCACGATACAACCATAATGCTTGATCCCAGGAGGTATCCCATACTCATCTGTCATGTAATGAAAATAAGCTAAACCTTCATCAACCATTCCCGAATGATTGCATGCATATAAAAGACCAAGCAATGTAACGGCGTCTGGTTGAACTTGTGCAGCCTTCATATTCTTAAATACTGATATAGCCTTGGGGCCCTGACCATGAATTGCACAAGCAACAATCATCGTTGACCAAGCCTGTGTATCCTTAAATCTCATATTCTCAAACGCAGAAATGGCGTCTTCCAAGCTTCCACATTTTGCATACATGTCTATCAGAGCTGTGTTCACCTTCACATATCTATCAAAACCATTCCTTTTTATGTAATCATGAACCCATTTCCCTAAATTCAGTGCTCCTAATAAAGTACATGATGCCAGGACACTCAGTAATGTAACATGAGTGGGCTTCAGATTTTTCTTTTGCAATTCTCGAAATAATACCAATGCCATGTTGGGCTGACTGTTTCGAGCATATCCAGTGATCATCGAATTATAAATAACTACACATGGGTCTTCTACCCTATCAAAGACTTGGCGAGCAGCTAGACAGTCACCACACTCAGCATACATGTTTATAAGTGTAGGGGCAATATAGATGTTATGGTGCAACCCGAGCTTGATAACAAAGCTATGGACTTGTTTCCCTTCTTCTAAAGCCCTGGACTTGGTGCAGACCTTGAGAAGAGATGGAAATGTGTAGTCATTAGGCTGGATTCCCAACAATAGGATGCGAGAAAAGAGCTCTACAGCTTGAAGGGAATCATGACCTGTTCGAGAGAAACCGCGAGCCAATGTGTTGAAAAGGACAATATTAGGTTGGGGGACTTGATCAAAGAGTAGTCGAGCATGTCTCATTGCAACATGGTCAAGAGGCTTAAGCGCAGTGCATACGGCAGTAAGCTTGGTGAGGAGATTTGGATCATGTTGAAGAACACTAGTTTTTATCATGCAACCTTGTATTTGCTTGAGTTCCCGAATGGAATTGCATTTATGTAACAAGTGAATAGGGGGTACCTCTTGGGCTTCCTTTTTTAAGTTAAGAGGACAATTCCATGTTATGAAAGATAGTAATGTAGGGGTAGATGATGTAGTAGCCATAGTACCCAAAACAATGCTTAAGGAGTCTCACAATGTCATTTTTCTTCCATATCTCCCTTCCTTCCCACCTGCAAAGACAATAAGGAAATTCTCTTTTAATGACAGGAATAACGTCATTTTCTTCACAATGACAGGAAGATTGCCAAACCAGAAACTAGAGAAAAGTAGAAAAGATATTGGTTCAACCAAAGTCCTCTACATGTATTGCTAAAAAGCCTAAAAGGCTAAAACTAACCACAGAAGTGATAAGAACTTAAATCAATCTCAAAACAAGCTTCATAATAATTCATAACATAATAAATAATGTGTAAATTAGAAATTTAATCGTTTTAATATAAACTTTTTTTCTCCTTTTACTTGGTCACACAAAGTAAAGCCTAATGTACCTTACCATTAAAAAAGAGCCTAATATACATGAATCTTCTAAAACTCTATACAACTAAAAATCATTTCAAAAAAATTTGATCTACAAGCAACATTGATATCCATTTGCAAATGAATATGCTACTCATGGCCTCTCATGGGCTATATGCGAATGCGTGAACTTTTTTTGGCGATTTATAAGAATTGAGGCAACTCCCATAAGTTGTAATAGAAATCTCAAGCTCAGCGAGAGAAATATACATATATATATATATATATATTTTTTTTTTGAGATCATAAATATAGATATTTAAATAGGTAATAACAAAATTATTTTTTCAAACAGATCACCTAAAGACCACTCCAAATCAACTAAATTCAAATCTAATCATCATGTTAGAGCAATCTTAAAACTCTTAACTCGCCCTAAAAGTTGAGATTACACCCCTAATTTATCAAACAACTCAAAATGTCAGTGCATAACCCTCAACTATCAAACACCTGAAACCTGTATGAGAACATACACAAAGCAGAAGAGGGTGCATGCAATATTTGTCAAATAGCACGGATTTGTTTCTATAATATGCTCGCAAAGACTGCAACTTGAAACTAGGTCTTCGCACGATTCATCCAGAAGCTCTGCTTCAACAGCGACTTGTAGAGATGAAAAAGAGGATTTTACTCTGGCTTTCTCTCCTAATTTTTTTTTTTCAAGCAAGAGCTTTTACTTTCATAAAGAACATTAAGCAACTTTGGCTTGAGAGAAATGGAGTGGAGAGTGTCCATAATACCTTTGAGTATGCATGTGGGTACAAGTGTTTGCATATGCTTTTGCTATGAAACTCGTGTTGGAATTTTTTCACATCTTGGAACAATGAAATTGAAGAGAATTGTCTCCTGAAATGTTTCATTCTCCACGAGATATCCACAGAAAAAGAATACTGACACAACATTGAAGCATTTAGAACTGATTCAATGACATTGAGCACCTGTACAAATAGACAACACTACAACAAAATCAGTTGACAGAGAGAACCACATCCATGAATCAATCAAATATCCCCCTAATAGTAGGTGAGAAATCTGATAGACGTTTGATATTTCTCAAGTACTCAGAGAGGGGAAAACCAAAGAGTTGAAGCACAGACAAGCAGTTTATCTAAAGTTTGAAAGTGAGTGTGCTTTAGCAGGGAGCAAAGAGAATGGACTATAGACAGAAGAATTAGGGGGTTTGTAGAGTTAGGTTAGAATGTATCTAGATTATAGGAGAGCACCAACCTCTTGAATGTCTATAATGGCTGTTAACCAATAAAGGCTATGACTTCTGATAAGTTCTTCGACTTATCCAATTGGTTGCTTTAATCTGAACTAGATAGATTCAATTTGTTGCATGTATATCATCAGAATCCAGCACGCAACCTAGTGGTTGCAAGTTCATCCCTAATGCCAAATGAGCTCCAGTTCATTGGCAGAATCAAGAGAATGTCACTTATTAACATTAAATCAGGGGATGTATGGCGTCTATCACGTCTTACATACGGAACCTTTCACTCCCAACAGGCCATAAGTATCATTTTGTGTGTTCTTTTCTTAATTAATTTAGAGGATGTATTTTTCTTTTTTCATTTATACCCATCTCTCTCAAGTAAAATTATAAAGATCACACAACATTGAATACTCGTATCTAAAAATGTTAATAGTATTTGTCTTCGTCATGTGACTGATGTCTCCCATAGATCGTGACGCACTACCTTGCAAGTATGCGTTGTATGCACACCTAATCTTTGTTCCCAAGTTTCAAGGAAAACGATAGTACGGGCATAGTGTCACCAAAACGATAAGCCCTTATCTACAAATTACAATTGCTTTAATAAAACAAGTAAGACTAATATTCAGGTTGAATAACTCTATCTTAAGACTTGTTTTTTGATTAACCATTAGTATCCAAACACTTTTTTGATTAGTCTCATGGGCCTTGGGATTGCAGAAAGAGACCACCAGGCACCAGTGGCCCGACGTTTGGCTGTGGGGAATCGAACCCAAGACTGTGTGCTTAACCCACACAATCATGCCTTCACCCTTACCACTAGGCCACACCCTTTATCTTAAGACTCTTCAACTTTGACATCGGTACATATCTAAATCTTCCAACATTACGAAGATGATGATACATTCAAAGGATCAAGATGAGGATTAATTCTCGAAACAACTAAATCGTAATTGCATTGAATCAACTAAATAGCTGAGACAAGGAAGAATTTTTAACGAAACCTAACACAAAACAACATAAATTAACAATTGATAAATTCTCCATGAACTAGTTTCGGTATTGAGTTGAATTTGAAATTGAAAAGTCCACCGAAAATGACAAACTTGCTAGAAAGAGAATTTTACCAAACAATAGTAGCTGATAGGAGTCATTTTAGAGACTTCTCTGTTCCTCTTGCGCGCACCAACCAAAAAGATGATAGGAGTCATTTTAGAGAGAAGATAGGCATCTCATCGAAGAGAGAGAGATGAAATGAGGGGCAAAAGTGCCAATTTACCACAGTCTCAACGAGTTGCTAACTCAGTCAATCCCTAAAGTCGAATTAAAGCCAACTCGGTCCTCAACTCCCTAACCCACTCTAAATCGGTCCCTCCGTAATCATGGGTAAAAGAAGAGCAACCACCAATTAAGTTGAATTCACAGACCACTAGGTCCTAGGTCAGAACACAAACAAATTCATGGTATATATTCAATACACATGTATAAATCGAACTATTGAGTATTAATTTGAACAAAATCCCTTGAACCCCCTCTCCAACAGAACCACTGTCAGCACTACTATTCCCCCAACATCTAACTGTACCATTACTACTCAAAATTCCATAAGAAAACCCTTTCTTTTTTTGATTGAAACAATTGCATGGATGCTCTATTTGGGAAGGAAACATGTTGTGCCCACCTCTCCAACACAAATCCCTTTCAAGGGCGCGAAAGGGATTTGAGGAGGGAAAAAAAAAGGTGGAACGCTTGTCCACAAAGATGAAGCGGATGATTTTGTAAGTAGAAGACTGGACAGAGTCGGGGGACGGATTTGGAGTGGGTTAGAGAGTAAAGGGACTGTATCGGCCCTATTTCGACTTTATGGTTTGTGTGCGAAGGCCTTGGTGTGTGGATTAGCAAACGGAAAATGATAATCTAACACAACACACACTTTTGTTTTTTTAGCCATTTATGATATTTTGTCAATGTGGGGTTCACATATGGGGAGACAAGAAAGAGCTATAAATGGTTAAAAAACAAAGTGTTCACCTCAAGTGTGCGCCCAAAGTGTGCTAGAATATCATTTCCTTAGCAAAAACAGGATTGAGAGTCCAGGTTTAACAATTTTATTCAAATTCATCTAGTTCGCATTGGGCGCTAATGCGTCGGATTAAGTAAGTAGAAGACATGAATTTACTATATTACCCCTCTAAAACCAAATAAAAAAAAACAAATTAGGGTTTGTTAGATCCGTTCTCCAATTTGGTGTCACGAAGCTACTATCACCAATGATGCAGCCAAAGGATAAGTTTATGGTGGTGGTGATGAGGTCGGGCATTGAGATGCGGTCGTCTAGGGAAAGTTAAAGTATGCGCTCTTGCTGATGGTGATGGAGGTGAGGCTTGTGTGGTTAGGGCTTGGGGTCGGTTTGATTGCAAGATCGAGCTCGAGATTGGAGGCTTGAGGTTTATGTGGTCGAAGAGGGTGTAGCAAAAGAACAACTACCTTAAACCTTATCCCAGGACTAATTATTTTAGTCTAGCGAAACGAACATGCTATAAAGGGCAATCTGATTTTGAGGGTACCACCCTCACTCTGTTCTCTGTCTTTCAAATCCTAAACTGACCCCTTCAGTCCTCATCATTTCTCCGTTTATTGCCATTGTAGAGCACTCATACTAGGTCGGATGTGGCGTGGGAGTGTTTTTCTTTTGAATAAGGTCAGATCTAGTCTCTACAATGCCCTAAAAGCAATGAACTACCATGACGTTCCCAGTCGTTTCACGCTCGGTTGGGTAAAGCTTTCGCATTAAAAGTTACTGAGTTTTGTTCCTCATGATTTTGTGCGTGATTTGATTGTATTTTGGTTGGTCAAATTAGGGTTATGGTACCCAGGTTTTGGATGTTAAGATTAGGAATGTTTTGTTTCCTTTTGTTCTTTGTTTCCTTTCTTTCTTATTTCCTTTTGTTATTTGTTTCCTTTTTTTCTTTTATTAGATTGTAACTTTTAGTTAGAAACTTATTCCCATATCAAAACATGGTATCATAGCCTACGGTTTGGCTGGGACTTGGGAGAATACATCTTGGATGGATTTTGATCTAATTTGATGTGAAGAAATGTCTTTCTTTATGGAGAGTTGTCTAAGGAAGTATATATGGATCTTCCACCAAGTTGCATCATGGCAGACAAACAGAGACACAAGGTATACAAATTAAAGATGTCATTATATGGGCTGAAACAATCTCTACAAGCGTGGTTTGGAAGGTTCACTAAGTCAATGAAATCTTTTGGCTATCATCAAAACATTCTGACCATAACTTGTTCCTAAGACGGCATCATGATAAAAGCACAACACTCATTGTATACGTTGATGACATGATGGTAACACGAAAGTAGGGAGCGACCCAGACGAAAGACAAGCCCTACAAGACTATCTATTTAGAGATTTGAAATAAAAGATCTAGGACTATTAAAATATTTTCTTGGAACTGAAGTTTCTAGATCAAGTACAAGAATTTTCTTATCTCAAAGAATGCCCTAGATCTTTTACAAGAAAGTAGAATGTTAGGTTGCAAACCAACAAATACACCACTAGAAGAAGGGTTGAAGCTATGTTTTTAGCTCGACCAAATACCTGTTGATAAAGGAAAATATCAAAGACTTGTGGGTATACTGATGTACTTAGCTCATACAAGTGTAGATCTTTCTTATGCCTTGAATGTGGTAAGTCAATACATGCATAACCCTGAAGAAGAACACATGAATGCAGTTATGCACATCCTGAGGTATTTAAAGAATGCTCTTGGAAAAGGAATCTTGTTCACATAAAATGCAAACCACCAAAATATATAAGTATTCACGGATGCAGATTGAGTAGCACTATAAATGATAGACGCTCGACCTTCAATTACTTCATATTTGTTGGAGGGAATCTTATGATGTGGAGAAATAAAAAGCAAAATATTGTAGCTCGCTCAAGTACCGAAGTAGAGTTTCAAGGCATGACATTATGATTGTGTGAGATATTGTGGCTAAGACTTCTTCTACAGGATTTGGGGTACCCACATAAGCAAGCAATCTAATTGTTTTGTGACAACAAAGCAACTCATGATATTGCTCATAATCCTATTCACCACGATTGTACAAAGCATGCCAGAGTGGACATGTTCTTCATCAAGAGAAAGTCAGATGAGAAGACTATGGAGTTGCCTAAGATTAATGTAACGTCCCAGAAATTTGGCTATTTGTGAATGATGATGTGAATTACGTATTTATACTCGTATTTGAGTGACCTGGACAAAGGAAGTCGGTAAACGAGTAGGAAACTGGACAAGCGGGTATCGGCGGTTGGGTTATAGGTACACGGGGATTTAAAACACAGTAAAACACAAATAAATGAATTTTTGGATAATTTAAATAATTATTTGACGAGACAAGGTGAGACTACGCGCGTGACAAAGCAAGGTGGGTCGAGGAGCGTTGTTTGGACACGGGGAGTCGGATAGTTACGCAACATACTAGTTAGGTGATAGGGATTGTTAAAGTAACACATACCAACTTGAGAGAACCATGGGACCAGCCTCGAGATGAGTGCGTGCGTGGTGATGAAGTGAGAATTCTATAAATAGGACCCTATCCTCACTTTACTATTCACCCTCTCTAAACCACACATACCCGATCCTCACTTTTCTCTCCCCCTCTTCACTCTCCTCCCTCCTCCTATGAACCACCATTGGACCACCACCATCCCGTGGTGGTCTGACCTCGCCGGTGACGTCTCTAGTCGCCGGAGTGAAGGTGGTCCTCTCAATCTCTCTCTCCTCTATCGTTCTCTCTCTCTCCTCCTCTATCACCACTACCCCTCTCTTCCCTCTCCTCCTCTCCCCCACCTCGGTTGAGCACCAACGGTCCTTGGAGACCCAGTGGTGGTCGGAGCTCACCGGAGTAAGGTCTCTCTTTCTCTCTTTCTCTCTCTCTTTCTCGCGTGAACTGTTTTGAAACTGTCAAGACACTCCTCATTTTTGGCCGCTACCGGAGATGGTGACGATGACCGGGGGACAGTCATGTGACGGCCCCTATCTTATTCTAGGGCACCGCTCGACCTAATCCTGTAATTAAGCCCTAATTACAACACGTAAGATCTAATTACGTATTAGTCAGCCTGTACTACCTATATTCTCGTGGATCGAGTTCAGGAATAAGTAATTCTCCATCACTACTATTTATCACTTTATAAGAATTATCAAATTAGCAGAATCATTTATATATAAATCCTAAATGTGGAAACCAGGAAATAACGATCACAATATAAATATGCAATAAACGGCGAACATATAGACAAAGTGAAAGTCAAAAGTCGGGTAAACTAACTCTCGTCCCAATGTACAACCCAAGCAAAAGACGTATATAAACATAATACAAAAATATGACCTAAATGTACGGCAGCTACGTGCTACGAGCTCAGAGGTAGTCGTCGATATTTTCCTTGCCCAGTCTAGTGCTGTTCGACGGACCTACGCCCACCGTCACAAACAAGACGGTGAGTATAATGATATTTAAGTGATAACCAGGGAAATTCTATACTACATTTTCAAAGTAAAGACAGATATTTAAATGCATAATATAGCAGAAAAAAGGTGTTGAGAAAGTAATGCATGTAAATACCACAGTTAACATAATTAGACAGATCGACACAGGCTAAGTCGAGATGATCTACGTCCGGTCGGCAGTGAGAACTATCAACCAGCCTTTTTCCACTATCGTATGGAGATACTGTCAACATACTTTATCAATGACGGAGCCGCGCTCTACGCGAATATATATATATATATATATAAATAAAACTTGCCAACAATCCCGTAGTTCAAGCTACGTGATGCCACCCGAGTAATAGTGGTGAGTGCTGGAAACCCTGAGGTCCAGTGACCCCGTGAATCCACCCATCTCTCGTGCAATGGACACTAGATAATCTCCAACTTTCGTTTCAAGGAATTTTCATTTCTAAATTCTACGATATCAACAATAAGTTAGGCTACGAAACCCCAAAGGAAATGGAATACAAATCCAATTACCACAGATAACCCTAGAGCATGCATTTCTAACATCAATTATAACATAGTCCACAACAAAATATGACATATCAAGAAAAAGAGTCAATTAAACTATCACAAGGCATCATGCTATTTCAAACATTCAATTAGAACAGAGCAAGGAAAACATGATGGTAGATTACGAACAAGTCATTAAACTGATTGAAAAGAGAAATAACATGAATGAAATAAAGTAGAGAGTTCCCACAGTTTCACTTACAAGTCACAGGATAACTATGGCTATCCGACCTCGAGACACTCTGACCAGCGTTTCCAAACTCCCAAAACACCTCTAGGTTCCTGAAAGGTCATTTCATATAATTTATCATCTATTTATTTATTTATTTTAATATTTTATTATTTTTATTTTTATTTATATATATATATATATATTTTTTTATTTTTTAGGGGGGGTTGGGCCCCTGAATCGGGTCTGACCCAGTTCGGTCCAACGGGACCAGTCCCCCTCCTAATTTTCTTCAACAGAGACGCTGTTGTCTTCTTTTTTTTTTTTGAGTTGTTGATCGGTTGGGAGGGGAGATAACTCTCCTGGGTCATTTCCCTCCTCGAACGAACTGCTCTTGCAGTTCGTCCGAGTTCCCGAGCTCCTCCCCACCTCCACCACCGAATCATCACAACAACAACAACAATGTACATCAATAACAGCAACACCCAACACAAAATCAACAACACGACACTCACCTCGACGTCATCGTGCTCTCGTTCTCTCCTCCTCGGTCTCTCTCGTTGGCTCTCCTCCTCGGTTTCTCCTCTCTCTTCTCGGTTTCTTTTGTGCACTGTGTGTGTGTCGATGGTGGGTGGTGGTTTTGTTGACATTTTTTTTGGGGGGGTCAAATGACCATTTTACCCCTCCAACCTTATCCTTTTCCATATAAGCCAATGCCCCTTTTGGTCATTTCACAATTTTTTCTGATTTTTAAATATATATTTATATATATGTCCAATTCAATTCAATTAATTTACGACCATAGGCTACGATCTAATGTGAATTAATTTAATTACGTTGCATTTAACTAAATTTAGACTTACCACAAGTCTCTCTACTCGGTACTTCGGCTCGCGCGTGACTCGAGGCGCGTCCTCGATCACGTTTCGGCGTCGATAGCTGTAAGTACTGACTTAGTCAGCCTACACACATACACAACATTAGGAATACATCAATACAAATATAAAATTTACGTCAACCACATGCCTCGGTCTGTGTGCGCATCTCATCCGGGGCCCACGTCACGGGTTGGTGATCCTGATTAAGCAATTAATCAAGATTAACAAAATTGGGTCGTGACAGGTCAAGGATGGTCTTTGATGTTCCATCAGAGTTCCCACGTCTGTGGAGCTTCCCTAGGCAACGGCAAGAGTTTAGAAGTTGTAGTGAGGGTGCCGCACTGTGTAGTGTCGTCAAGGGTCTATTGACGGCGTTGGGTGCTGCTGTGACCAGGGACTGGTCGAGGATGACTTCACGGTGGCTCACCGGAGTCCCCGACGATCCCAGAGCATCCCCCATCGCCATGGTTGTGTTCAGTTTAGTCAATAGACTCTGTTTTCTCTTCATGGGATCGTTCTTGTGCTGCTAGTTGGGAACCACCGTGACTAGAGCGCTGTCGGGGACCCCACCAAGCTCATGCTTGTGTCCCACGCCCTCCGTGTCCATATCAATGGTGGTGGGCGTGCGTTGTTGTTATTTCATGTGGTTATTTTCGGTTGTCTTGTTCGTGTTGTCGTGGTTTGCCGATCTGGTGGTGAGGTGTCTCCGGCCACCCCATCCGAGAAGACTCCCTCCCGACATCAGACAGTATTAGCGTGTCTCCATGATAGTCTCGTTATTGTTTGGTGTTTGATTATGGAGGTTTTGTTGATCCTTGACGACCAAACCGTTTTAAGTATTCCAAATTTTGTTTTAATGTTTCGACTTGGGTATGATGAACTGATTTTTCAAACTATTTAGAGTGATTGGTTATCTTGATGAACATACAATGTGTGTGAGAGACATACAGATATATGGTTTATGGTTTCGGTTTTAGTGTGTGTATGGGATGTTGTGTGTGTCACGGTTTGTAGAAAACGTATTGTTATTGGTTGTGACGTCGTGTTCACGCCATCGATTCTTGAGACTATGGCGTGGCCCACATACGACTGAGCTAAAAGTCCATTATTCAAAGTGTAGGCTTACATTTGCGTGGTTTCAAAACCCGAGAGAGAGTACTTGTTCTTTGATTGTTTTACTGAGGTTCCGTTGTTATTAAAACGTTGGGGAAACACTAGGGTTTCAACCTAGGGTTAATTAAAGACTAGATCTATTAATTAGGGTTTTTCAAAGCTTGTCAGGTAGTTAGGAACCCGAGGATACACGTTAGGATCGCGAGACCGCGACGGGTACACTATGTACCAGGTAAGTTAGTAAGCCGGTAAGAAAATATCATGTGATTCCATATCCTGATGTTGTTGTGATTGTTGAAATAAATCTCATGCTTGGCATTCTATTCTATTCCTTAGTTGTGTGTTCCTAGCATAAGTGTGTGTCTCGAAGGTACTTGCGGCCTGCACTAGAGGGATAAAACATGGGCACTTCTGCAAAAGTGTGTGACCACCCTTAATGATTGTGTGATACCAAGTACTAGATTGTTGTGGTTATCGATGTTTCGACATCGCTGTTGTGGATTTATACCACCTAAGGCCTCTGTTGATTCTTGGAACACTCAAATTTTGATCACTTATCTATTTAGTCTGATTATCATGCACTTTGTTATATTTCCTGCTTTTCAATTACCGCATGATATTTAGACTGCTTTACTTGGAAATTTGTGAATTACTGTTATATTCTTTTGGCATTACTTTCGATTTCTCTCAGTTACTCACCGTCTAGTTTGTGAAGGTGGGTACAGATAGAGCGGAGTGCAGTAGAGGCAAGGAACCTTGCCTAGGAGACTTTATGTGAGCGACTGGACTTAAGGAACCCTAAAGTAGGTTATATGTTTTGTTTGTATGTTGCTTGTTATTATATATCATGTTTTGTTGAGCCATTGAACTCGGGATTATAGTTTGGGATTGGTATCGTGTAATGTCTCATTTGACTTTGGTTTATTGTACATGAATATTCCCATTTACGGGGTTTCCAAATATATAGATTCCTAATTTTTGTTTGACTGAGTTATTTCCCAATACTTGTTTAGTTTAAATTTTCTTCTGCTGTGTTATACTTGCAATAACTCTTTCATAAAACTTGTAATTCAATAATTGGTGGCTGACTAGGCTCGCCAGATCACCGAGTACTGACTTGGGGATTTGTGTGAGTCTAGGCCGGGTGTTCCCAAATGTATTGGGAATTTGAGGCCATCACAGTTAAATTAGAAGATCAACAAGTTGGCATTCTCACTAAAGCATTTTCCTATCGAATCCTCTGGTCCTTTTTGGGCAAGTTGGGCATGTATGATATCCATGCACCAACTTGAGGAGGTGTAACGGCCTCAAACTCTGAGGTTGTTCTGTGACCCACGCCCTCTGCTCACAAGCCCAAAGAATGTCGCACGTCACGTCGGACACGCATCATCACTGCCAAGTCTGCAGCTTTGTGAAGTGATGCTTCGTCTAACTAATCCTACTATATTAAATTGTTATCAATCCTAAACATCTAGTAGGTTAGTTAGTTAATTATGAGAAATTATTAAACCTAGATAGTGGAAAACTCGAAAATGATATCATGTATATAACTGAGACGAAATGAAAACAGTAATCCATATACTTGTAAATAGTGTTCTATAGTCCCCAAAACCTAGCAAAAAGTAAATATATACATACTAAGTAGTCAAAAACACGAGCTATCAATAGCAACGACCTCAGAGATAATCGTCTAGTACCTCTTTTCCCTTGCTCTTGCTTTTACCAGGATCTGCGCTCAGTTGCCGACATATAACAACGAGCCCAATGAGTAAATTTTCAAGTGAAGTCTACACAATAGTCATGACAACATCGATAATCCGCGAGACATGTGAATATGACCCATGGCAACAGGAAATCATATTCCCATGACTAGCAACAACATTCATCACACCAATCACACGAATCATACAGTGAATATAAGCATTACAAAATATCTGTGAACAGTAAAACAAATAAATAAATGGGCTCGAACGTATAATCAATAAGTAAATGAACCACCACTCGGTAAACCACGAGAAACCACAACCTATCTGAGTTCTTAGCACAACCTAGTGCTTATTAACAGGCCTACAATGACTACACCTCAACTCAGTAAACAGACATACCCCTTCCTAGGCTTTTTAGTTCCAAGAGTACCCTTAATCCCTCGAGATAGTTGTAGATACATTCTACTCCCATCAACACGGTTACTGTCGCAAGCTAGTCCATGCTCAAGCGTGTAGCCATAACCAAGATGAAAAACCATGCGTGACTACCAGCAGTCACCACATAACGATAAGATATTCGATTAAACACGTCATGAATTAAAGTGTAACTTTCTCAAGGGTTTTACGCACCTGAAATACGCACTCCGACTTTCCCAAACCTACAAATTCGACCCGCCTAGCTCCCCAGTACTCGAGCTACAGTCCTTGAAGTCCTTTTGTAGTGTTTTTATATCATTTAAAAACACCTTAAGTGAACTTATAATATTATATCAAAATTTTAATTTTCACTTATGTACCTCTTCCGTGGTTATATCGGGGTTCTAAAAATACCCGAAAAGTCTTGAAACCACTTTTCTACCTTTTCTCAATTTCTTATATTTTCTATAATTTCCCCCAATTTTTCTGATATTTTCCAACTATTTTCCCTATTTTTCAGAAAATAATATATATAAATATAAATATATATATATATATATTTATTTAATTTTTTTTTATTTTTTAATGGGGCCCAGCTGGACCGGTCCGGTCCGGTCCGGTCCAGGCGGTTGGTCCGGCCTGGGCCGGACCGGACCGGCCCAAGGACCTCCTTCCTCCTAGAGACGAAATTTCGTCTCTGGGAGTCTCTGAATTTTTTTTTTCCATTTTTTCCTTCTCTTCTCTCTTCTCTCCTCACCCAACTCATCTTCAACCTCATAGAGACCAATTTATTACTAGAAATTCTCGGATTCAACATGCATGGCATTTTTTTCCCAATTTTCCTCAAAACCCGAAAATTCAACTATAAATCCATTAAAAAACCTTAATTATACACAGAATCTCAAATTCACTCCAAAATCACATAAACCAGTGAATTAACACCCAGAAATCGTTCTTGTTTGAAAACCCCATTTTTGAACGCATTTTAATGGAAAATTACCAAGACTAGAGGATTACCTTAATGAAGAATCCTTACTCTAGCCTCCTAGTTCTCCAAATTCACTGTAATTATGCTCTTCCTCTCCTCCAGATCCATTCTCTCCTCAATTCCCTGGTTCTCTCTTTGCAGGCATAAAATCTCCACTCATCAGTTTGTATATACATGTTTTTGATTTCATCAACTGTGCTATGCGAATCTCGGGGACAATCTAAAGGTTCCTATTACCCTGGTCCAGCTCTTGAGTGACACAATTTACTTTGTGATCCATACTGTACCCATCTCTATGCCTATCTTATGGTCCTTAAATTGTCATCCCAACTTTAGGACTTTGATTTAATAATTCAATTTATCAACTTAGGTACATTAACCCCTATGGTTAGCACTTTAATTACCACATTAACCCAATTAATGTCCCTACTAACTCTCAATTACCGCATCCAATGCCCCGTACCCCGACTACCCATCACCCAGTACCCGTACCTGACACGCACTTTGGGTTAAATATCCGACTCGTAACCTTGCCCGACATCAACTTACACACATGTGATGTTTGTATAAATTGTTTGTATAAATAATAATAAATTCCCACTTCACAATAATAAGCATTACAACATACACAAATATCATAAATAACCTGGGTACTCATATTCGAGTCACCCAGTTGTCCATATAACACCTGAATTAATCTCGTTAATCCCTGTGAATAGCATTAATCCTGATTAAATTAATTTGGGCCGTTACTGGAGGAGTGTTACGATTAGGAGTGATTTGTTTTCTTTTGTTTTTTGTTTCATTTCTTTCCTTATTTCCTTTCTTCATTGTTTCCTTTTGTTCTTTGTTTCTTTTGTTTCCTTATTTCTTTGTAAAGCATTTTATGTATTTAGGATAAGTATTTCTAATCAAAAGATTTTATTAGAGAATAACTTTTAGTTACTGTAAATAGAGATTGATTTCTCAATAGATTGATGCACATCTTACAAAGAAAAGTATGAATGAAAGTTAAAAACTTATTCTCTTATCAAAACAATTTGATAAGAGAATTAATTAAAATTGTTGGATAACACCTTTTTAACTTTTAATAAGACAATTTGGCCAAAAATTGGGCAGATTCTTTGAATGAGGAGCGAAGGGCCAAGAAAAAAGAGTTGAATGAGGTTATCTTACAAGAGGGCTGCATGCTCATGCAAAAGGTAAAAGGTAAAAGTTAAAATGGGTTAATGAGGGTTATGTAAATTCTAAATTCTTCCATCATTGCCTTAATGGCAGGAAGAAAAAGAGGGCTATTCTTAAAATTGAGAACGAGGAGGGAGATTTATTGACAGATGAGGAGATTGAAGATACCATCAACTTTTTCAAGCGCCTCTACACTACCTGGTTGTCAGAATTGTGGAATCCTGAGGGGTTGCAATGGTGCCCTATCACGTGCAAGGTGAATATAATGCTTGAGAGATCCTTCTCTATGGAAGAAGTGAGAGTGGTTATGTTCGAGGCAGACGGATCAAAGGCCCCAAGATCGGATGGCTTTACGATGGCAATACTCTAAAGACAGTGGTCAATGATAAAGGAAGACATAATAAAGGTGATGCACGAGTTTCATTGGAGTGGGGTTGTAAATGGGATCACTAATGAAGCTTACATTTATCTTCTACAAAAATAAACTAGATTCTTGGAAACTTAAAGGTGTGTTCGGTTGGATTGATAGGGTTATCTTGATAGGGTCGGATTAACAAGCATTGGATTAGTTGGCTATGGATTAGGGGTAATCCGTGTTTGAGGACTTGTGAGGTTTGTATGCTAGCAATTTAAGTGGTTTCGGGCAAATGACGTTTCTACCCCTCCCCATTTAAATATCTCAACAAAACTCGGCTATGGAACTGATTTTTGTACGCCGAGGTGCTTGATGAATTACTTCTATGGTTGATTTTGTAGGTGTGCAATTCTTGCAACCCAAATCATGACTATTGAATTCATGGTTCTACACCAATAGCAGAACGATTGAAATTAAAGAGAACTCAAGAATTACTGTAAATTAGGTATGTTGAATTCATGGCTACTCAATTCATTACACCAAATCAACAATTAAACACAGATTGAATCACCTAAGACAATTTCTTCAACGAAACAAAAACCCTCTTTGATTTGAGCATCAAATCAGTCTTCTTGTTCAATGAAGAGGACGACACACAAAATAGAAAACATATTCGGATCCGAGTGTTGGATCAAACTTATAGATTAAACGATTTCTTCAACAAAACAAGAACCTACAAAACCCACTTCGATTTTAAGAGTGACCATGTTCGAGCCCTTGTGGAGTCCATCGCGTTTGGTGTGTGCGCGTGAAGAAAAGAAAGAGGGAAAGGGGCAGAATGGGCAAAAATCGAGCGAGAGGCGTCGGATTAACTAGCGAGTAGGTTTTGGGTCACTTACATTAGTCGCCTAGGTAGCTGATTGTACAATCCATTTCGTTGCCTAGTCAGCCTTAGTGAACACCGGATTAAAAGTTAGCGAAAGGATTAACGTATTAGTTACTCCAACCGAACACATTTTAAGGACTTTCCACCAATTAGCCTTGTAAGTTGTTTGTACAAGACTACAATGTCATTGCAAAAACTTTAGCTAAGCGGTTGAGGGAGGTCGTGCACAATACATTAATGAGACACAATTCGCTTGTGAGAAGGGCAAACAAATTCTTGATGCAGATCTAATTGTGAATGAGGTAATTGGTGAGTGTAGGAAAAAGAAGAAAGAAGCATTTGTGCTCAAAATTAACCTTGCTAAAGCGTATGATCATGTAAAATAACATGTGTTCGATTATGTGATGAGGATGAAAGGGATGGGTGAGCGAAGAAGGAAGTGGATGAAAGGATGTATATCTTTAGGCGGCTTCTCTATTATGATTAATGGAAATCCACGAAGCAAGTTTAGAGTTTCAAGAGGATCCTCTCCCCCCTTTTCTATTCACGATAATAACAGATGTACTGAGTAGAGTGATGGTGAAGGCAAGGGAAAGCCAAATAGTCAAGGGTGTCACTGTGGGCAGGAATGAAGTTGAGGTGACTAATTTGTTTGCGGATGACATATTATTCATTTTGGATGGTGGTGAGGAGATTTTATGGTATACTTTGGACGTGGTTAAGACCTTTTGCGCAGTAATAGGCTTAGTTGTCAACCGATAAAATGTGAGGTGCTAGGTATTAACATTGCGAAAGAGAGAGTATGTGACATAGCAAGGCAATTGGGATGCTTGCCTGGATCGTGGCCGATGAAGTACCTTGGCTTGAACACTGGGAGGAAACCCAAATAAAACAACGTTTTGGGAACTAGCTATAGCTAAAATCAATTGAAGATTAGAGGGATGGAAAGGTACAATGTTATCTAGAGTGGGGGAGACTATCACTTATTCAAGTAGTCCTCACGGCTATTCCCATTTATTACCCATTGCTCTTCAAAATGCCTGAAAAGGTGTGCAGGAAAGTGGAAAAATATATTTAGGATTTTCTATAGAGTGGAACGCATCAGGATCACAACATGCATCTGATGAAATGTGAGAATGTTTGCAAACCAAAAGATAAGGGAGGCTTAGCAATTGAAAACATCAAGAAGAGGAACATAGCATTGGGAGCAAAATGGCATTGACTCTTTCAGAGAGAGGGAGATCACCTATGGGCTAGAGTGATTGCTAGTAGACATGGAACACATTGGAGAAGGTTCAAATTCAACTCACTTACAGAAGTCCATGGAAACTCATCGCCTCCACATATTAGGTAATAGAACCGATTCAGAGTGGGAAAGAGGGATCGTATACTTTTTTGGAAGATCCTTGGTATAGAGAGCAAATCTTAGCTATAATTGTTTTCCATGTCTATTCTTAGTCTCAAAAACATTATGCAACCATTTCAGACTTTGTCGTAGGCTTGAGCCCCACAAGTTGGAACTTCCACCTATCTCGACTTTTAACGAATAGGGAAGCTAATTAGAATTCACAACTTCATCTATTTTAATATTTTGGGCTGTGATTGTACCAAAAGGATTTGGAGAGCGATGCTCATTGAGTTCGGCAAAGCAGATAGTATGTCTATTGATTAGGCAATACAATGAGGATTTGTGAGACGGGCGGCGTGGATGGTTGCTTACAAGAAATTGGAACGCTCACAAGAAATTGGAATTCTCAATCAATGAATGGGAAAGAAATTGGAGATCCATTGTGAAATTAGAAACACCTTATCTAATGTTTATTGGGAGGATAGGCTAGATATTATGATTATATTATCCTTTTTTGGTTTTCATTGCTTATTACATAGATTTTACTTTTGTAAGTGTAAAAACTTTTTACTAATACAAATGCTGTTTCCTACAAAAAGAAAAAAACAATTTGGCAGCCAGGTAAAACTTTTACCTTAATGTTACTATCTGTTTAGTTGTAAGGGGATCTCAAATTCCCTTTTTTTTGTATGGATGAATTCTAAATTTTGTTTTAGTGCGAGTTTAAGAAAAGTATTGAATTCTCTTGGGACATCTTAACCTAACTTATCTTATCTATGTTTTTTGGCACAGAAAATGTTGTTGCCCTGCGGTTTCCCTCCTGAAAGAGAAGATGACTGAGCAAATTAGTTAAGGTTGGAAATCTTCTGGGGATGCTTTGTAATTATCAATATCTAAATGAGTAGTAGACCAACTCTCTTAGACATTTTTTTCCAAAGCAAGTCTTAGTTTGGTTATCCAATAGTTGTATTCTGTGTTTCTGATTGAAAAAAAATGCTAAATTGACTAAAATGCAGTTGTGCATCTCAACATGCATACTTCATTCATCTAAAGATCATAACTGTTATAGGTGCATAAAAATGCAACTGCAGCACTGCAGCAGCCATTTTGCACTTTCTCCTTAGTTGTAAGTGTGCCGATACTTTTCACATGATATTTCACTTTGTTGGCTTAGGGATTTCTGCTTCGTTGCACCAAAACTGCTAGGCATCCTGTTATATTTGATTTTTGTGTTCATTTCTGTTTTTTTGGGGTGCAACTGTGTTCATCTTTTACTATAGGGTTTGTTGACAGTAGTTTTGGTGGGTTGAAACTTGAAACAAGTAAGAATATTTACTATGCTCAATTTGGTCTGTCCATTGAGCATTTGGAAGCTTGTAGTTGCTCTCATTGGATTGTAATTGGGACAAGATTGCCTTGGGCCAACTATTTATTACTCATCTCAATTTCTAGAGAAGGTTTAAGAATTACATATAGTGTACCACCATGCCATATTTATGCACGAATTCTAAATAGTCCTGCTATTCCTTTTGGCATGCTAATAGTGCATGCACTCATTGAAATCCCTTAGATGAACATTGAGTTTCGTGCGTACACATGCGTACGTTGATGCAAAAATCAACAGTTATTAAGTGTGTGTCAAATTGGCATGTTGTATTGGAGTCAAAATAACATTTTTCTTATAAATGTATTGATGCTCCCTTGACAAAACTGATGTCCTTGTATAGGACACGAGAGAATCAGTTGTTGCTTTTTTCCCCCAAGTACTTGTCTTTGTTGATGTTGTGCACCAAGGAATATAATACCGGAAAATGATAATCTAACACACTTTGGACGCACGCTTGATGTGCATACTTTGTTTTTTAGCTATTAATGGTATTTTGTCATATGTGGGACTCATGCCTGGGGAGACAAGGAAGAACTATAAATGGCTAACAAACAAAGTGTGCGCTCCAAGTGTGCGTCCAAAGTGTGTTAGATTAGCATTTTTCATTTTGTTAGGACCATAAGAAAAGATAAATATATTACCGTGACTCCTCAAGTCACAAACCAAATTTCAAGTTAATTGAACATTAAATACTCACTTAGAGACTCTGTGTCAATGTGTATTGTGCAATCTATAATTAGGTATCCACAATATTAATTAGTTCTAATGAGCTAGCTAGCTAGGTTGTGATTTTTTACCTTTTTGATACTGCAATGTTCAAGAATATTACCTCTGGTTGTTTTGTAGGAGATGCACCCCGTCTTACTAGAGAGATGCCTTGAAAAATTAGAAGATTTGTACATGTGATCTCTTAAAATCTAGGGAATTGGTCTTCAAAAAAAAAATACACGGAGTTGAAAAAATCAAAACAAAAATATATGCACACCTCCACGAAATTTAAAAATTGCAAAAAATATCCCAAAACCAACTAAAATAAAATTGTTTAATACGTGGGGCCCATTGCCCGCACGGCAATTAAGCGCCAACCTTTCAACTCAATGCCAAATTGGGGTTGGGTATCTCCAAATGGTGTCATTGAATAAATAGGATGGAGTTAGAATTGAAAATAAAACATTTAATGCTTTTTTGATTTTATAATCTGAAGCATATTGTCCAACAAAGAAATTCAAAAAATGTGGCGCATATTGTGGAATGGAAGGGGTAAATGTTTAATGGTAAAATAGGAAAAGAGGTACAAAATTTATTTAGAATCTCAAAAACTACTTATATTTTACAGAGTTTTTATAGAATAACTTGTAAATATGACCTGATGGGGTAGTATATATTAGACTCAATGTAATAGATTAGTTTAAGGGAAATTTGACAAAATAGTCCAAAGTAGACTTCAATAAGGAAAGATTGCCCAAAATTTTCAAATTTGTTTTTGTAGCCTAAATCTAAGGGTGAAAAGACATTTTTACCCTTTTTTTTTCTTCTTCCATTACAGCAAAAACCCATTAAAACCCCATCATCTCCCCATTTGGATGCCTCTCCCGCCTCTGCCTCGATACCTAGCTCGATTCACTCCCTAGCCGCCTCTGCTCGTCGCCTAGCTAGCCCTCCTCCTTCCATCTCCCTCTTCGCCTCTTCTCGCCACCTCTGCTAGCCCTCCCTCTATCTCCCTCTTCGCCTCTTCTCGCCGCCTCTGATCTGTTCGCTGCCTCCGCTAGCCCTCCCTCCGTCTCCCTTGCCGCCTCTGCCAACCTTTCTTCTCTATCCGCTGTCGGTGTCCCTGTAGTGCTCCGCCACCTATGCCCTTGGAGAGCACTGCTGCTGCTGTCCCTGGAAAGCACCGCCACCTCTTCCCCTGGAGAGCACCGTCTCCTCCACTTCGGTATGCCTTCATTATTTCTCTGGATTGTTTATGTTGTTCTTGTTTGTTTTTTATGGTGTCTGTGTTGTTTTTATTGGAAATTGAATTATGGGTATTGGGTTTTTGGTTCTTGATTCTTGATTCTTAGGTGTTCTTGTTTTTCAGAGATTTTGGTAATTTATTTACTTGTTGATTCCAATGTCATATATCTGATTGATGCCTACTATATAACCATTTCCACATATCAGGGCAAGAAGGCCATATATTACCTTGAGCAACAAAGACCATTTTATTAGATGTGAGTTTTCAATCAATGCTCTTGCTACCAATGAATTGTGAAAGAAATAGAACGAACAGTTAGAGAGACGGATAAATTTGATGCAAAGTTAGAAATGAACCAGTAATTAAAAGAGGACCTGCATCTTAGTTACTCACACAGATCCTAGTGTGGTTCCACGAATTGTATGAGGCCTTAGAAATCTCCAGAATGCATCTCGAAACTCCGAGATCTTTTGAAATACCGGTTCAAACCCAGAAGCTCCAATTCGAGTAGAAGCCTATACAAATCAGTTGTGAGTTTGATTACAAAAACTTGTCGTAATAACTTACAAAAGAGTACAAGCTAGCTCAAGTACAAATTAAAGCAAGTTTAGGCCAACTATTTGAAACAGATTTTACTATGCATACCATAGGATATTGCGATTGCTACTTTGGGAAATTGTTACCAGAATGCCATCCAACACTCAATGAAGCAGTAAACAATAAATATCCATAGTTTTTAACCACCCTCAAAAGCAAACAATTGAATTCCCAATAACAGCTCAAAGGATCAAGTTAAGGAGCAGTTAACAATATTTCATCCCCATCCTCCTCCATTAATAATCTACTGTTGAGTATCACATTCTACTCATGACAAAGCCAATTTCTCTGAAACACAAATTTTTAACTGCCTGTAAGACAATTTTGCATCTCAAAACTCCCAGGCCAGAATTCTGCAATTGTCTATCAGGGTTAAGCAGAAGTACTTCAGCATTGAAATTACTGAGCATGTGGCTGCAATTTCGTTATAGCCATCTTCAACCAGCCATAGAGTTAATGAGCATGTGGGCTGCAATTTCGGTATGAGATTAGGATGATGAAATTCCTTAAAAACAACCTCAAAGTTCATTTAGGAATCTGATAATTGGGATAATGAAGAAACTGTAATAAGACACAAACTAAAAACAAGATTTTATTCTGACCATGAACAGATAGTCATGTTGCATAGCACCAAAAATGCTAAACCCTGTGTAACAAATGTTACTCTCCTATTGTGAGTTCTGAAAATAATTAATTCTGTTCATACTACATCGAGCCTATGTCAAGCAAATGTGGGAAAAAGAATGATAAAAATAATTAACTATGTTCATACTTATACTACATCATCTACAATGTTCAATTGTAAAGAATAAAAGAAATGAAATACAACTGAATAATATATAATTTTAAAGCAATCAACAAGAAGGTAGGTACCAAAAAAAAGTTTATGTACAAGCACATCAACTAAATAAACACAGATCTGAAAAATACCTCCTGCACAATTCAATCTCCACAGTACAATCAACTTTGGCCAAGAGAATCCGACCATCTATTTCAGGGTCATATCTACAAGAAAAGACAAATGAAATTTATGAAGACGAACAGAGCAAAAAAAAAAAGAGAGAGAAAATCAAACATAAGGTTTCATAATTTATAATAGTCATATTTTTTTGTCAAAGATCTATAATATTCATATCAAGAAAAAAAATGAGAAGGAAAATAACAGGGGAAAGAAATAGAATTACCTTTCTTTCATTATCTTAGCAGTTTTCTCCCAAGATGGTTTCTAAAACAAAGAAATCAAAGTCAGGCTAGAAATTAAAGGGCTATTCCTAATAACTGGAGCTTTACCACCATTGGCAGTAAACACAAATTCTTTTGAGGATAGGTTTATACTGTTAACTTGTCTAGAATCAAATGTGACATGACCACTAGCACTAGAATCAATTATCCATGCACTATTAAAAATAGGTGTAGAAATCTTACCACGTTCATTTATGTCTGCTATAAGAGTTGAGGTTGTTTCAATGGAATCATCCTCTTTATTTGCTTCAACAACAACAACAGTAGGCTTCCTTTTCGAATCCTTCTTTTATGGTGTTGATTGTTATCCCACCAATCTGGTATCCCACAAGCTTAAAACAACGATCTTTGGTATGTCCAGTCCGGTTACAGTGAGTACAATACTTTTCAGCATCATTAGTATTTTTTGGTTTGTTTCGAAACACCATTGTTGTTGCTTCAAAGACTTCCTTGTCTTCCTTTAATGTTGTTTGGCAAACCGCCTCTCTCGAACTTGTGCATAACATTCTTCCAGATCTGGGATTGGTTTTGAACCATATGAATCCTTAACATTTTCACTCATGTTTTTTGAGAATGAAAAAGATTTTTAATTAAGGATCAAAGAAGGTTGACTCTGATACCAATATGAAAATTAGAGCAAAGCCTTCTTTGATTCTAATTCACTTGTCGTATGAACAGTTTTGTACAAATATATAGACACATACTAGCTCACAATTAAGGGTAAGTACATCAATTAAGGAATACAACAATTTAGGAAACTATTGATTATATACAATCTAGCCAATCAAATGAGGTAATCTCACTACAACAGAAAAAGGTTTTAATGACGGTTTAAAACCGTCATTAAAAGCTTTAATAATGGTTATCACCCATCACAATGTCCGTCATGTAATGAGGAGTTATAGTTTTGGACCGTCATCTTTGGGTATCTGAACAAAGCTTTTAATGACGGTTTTAAACCATCATTAAAGGGTGTTCATATTTTTTTTTAAAAAACGGTACTGTTCTTACTTGCAGCATATAACTTTTTAACATATTTGTCAATCAAATTAGCTGAAGAGTTCATTATATTATGTGCTTACATCCCAATGTATATCAAATTAATTACAAGAATTCAAAAAAAAAAAAATTGCTGCATCAAAGTACTTCACTAAAACATTACAAACATAATAAATAGTACAGTTGATCTTCTCTCCATAAACTAAAAAATATGTTGCATCATCTCTGCAAACTCTCAAGTGCCTGAAATCAAATCACTTCTCAATGTTTGCTGCCACCGTTTCGGGGGACACACCTAGTTTATAAATGAGAGGTCCTGAGCATATAAAATCATAAAGGTCTTCGACGGCGGAAATTGCAGCAGGTGTAGTGGGAAACACTGAATGCAAAGGCTCTTGCATCCATTGTTAGTGACAACTTGAGTCAAGTTGTCTTGCAGCCAAGATATAAAGACAAATTTATTTAATAAATGTTACTGCATTTCAAAAAGGGAGAACATATACGTCAGTAACATCACTATGTTACTACTACTACTAGAACTAACTATTATATTTCATATAACTAGCTTGCTCATTATGCTAAAAATGGAATCTTTGAATCTATTTTTGGATGGTCATGAACAAGTTTTTTAATTAATTTATGTACTTGCACAAGCTATGAGCTGAATCACAGATCCAAATAGAAGAAATGTGCAGTTGAAGGCCAAGCCAACATTTCTCCAGTGCTTCCCAAAAGCCCATCAAGAACTTCTAACCACTTCGAAACCAAAACACACAATTTAAATAAAGGCCAATCAAAGGGGTCCATAAAATGTCACAAAAATCAAAATCTAGGCTTTTGAAGAGAGTTTGTTGAATGAATATGTTGATTATAGTACCTGAATGACATGGTTCCTGAAGTCCACTCTCTCTTTCCTTTCTAGTTCTGTACTCTACATAGAGAAGACTAATGAGATAAGCAGTCTAACTTCCCATGAGACCATAGAAGAGCTGAAACAGAACTCCTGATAGCATGCCCAGTTGGGAGAATGAGAAGGGCAAGGTGAGTAGCACATGAGCCACCTAGTCATATCAAACATACAAAAAATGCACACTTCATAAGTACAACAAATCAACCAAAATGTTAAGCACTTCCTCTTCTTTTTTTTCTTAAGCATCATAGATAGACCCACGTTCAAGCAAAGATATAGAGTGTATTGTTCAAAATGGAAGAGTTCAACAGTTTATCATGTAATGAAATGTGAAGAACATATTCACACATAGTCGCGACTGCACCAAATTGCTCACCAAACCTTTCCCCAAATTAGTACTGATTATGTATTTAGTGTCTTCACCAAATACAAAGCAACCCCCTACACCAAACCCTGCATACATCAAAGCATCAAAGCAATTTGCATTATTATTTTGCATCACCTGCAAGCTTTCCATTAATGCATGAAAGCATGAACACCATGGCCAAGAGAGTTTACATGAAGAACAGGTTTAGATCCATCATTTTTATGCTAAAATAGGGTGCAGACATGGATCAATGGCCATGAATACATGATGGTTCATCAAATCACACCTTTCAAATCATGGGTCCTCATTGAAAATCCAAATAATTGTAAGAAAGAAAGAAAGAAAACAAAACAAAAAAAAAATCAACATGAGAATACAATGATTTATTTCACCATACCTATCAAGTATCAAGTACTGATACAGCTAGCTAATGGGAAGGTGTAATTAGAGGGAGGGATAGTTTTGAGTTAGCTACAAAACGAACATACAAATATAGCTAGCTAGCTACAATACAATACAATGGCATACAAGCTGAAAAGCTAGGCCTGGAATTGCTGAAATATATATCACAACTAATAGGCAGGCAATGTAGTACCAACCAATAGACTATTCAGAGAGGAAAGATATGAGTTGCGTTTCTTTCTTTCTTTCTAATATGCAATTCTCTGTAATCAGAAGTTTTGTAAAAACCTATTAGGAAAAAGATGGAGTCCTAACTTGATTGTTTGTGGTTTGACATCTAACTCAATGTAGTTTAACTTCTTGTAATTTGTTTGCGAATGAATATGAATGTTTGTACCTCGTGCTAGTGAAGCTAGTTCGACTCTATCGTAAAGAAAAATGATATTGGATTCGTTTTGTGCAAAATCCAAATATATAATAAAAAAATGATATTTTGTAGCTAAGATTTATTTTGCTCATCTTAAAAATCAATTGGTGTAGATTAATTTATTTTAATTGCAAAGTTTTAGCCTTTTTGGTTAACTTGATTTAGGTAATGATGTAGAACTATTCTCTGTTAGGGTTTGGTATTTAGTCTCATAGAGAAGATTATTTTTATGATATTATACTTCTTTTGTACTATGCATATGCTTTTTTCTTAGAGCACTATAGATTTAAAATATTTTTTGTTGGATTTATATTAGTACTATGTATTTCTCAACAGTCATTTGCATTCCTACTGGCTTCCTTTATTTGATAATTGATAGAGTATGTCATTCTCTTTTATTTTAATGGAGTGCGAGATCCAAATACATGGGATGATTTCCCATTTAGTTTTTTTCTTCCTTGTCCTTTTAGCAAGTATAACTCTTAATATCTAGATGACATGAAGTTATGAAAAGTAATGGCAAGGGTATTTATTCTTGGTGTGTGAAGTAGCACATTTCATGACTATGGCTAGAATACATTAGTTGAGGTTACTTTTGCATTCCTACCGGCAAGTATAACTCAAAGGCATGAACTAATATCTAGATGACATGAAGTAATGGTGGAAGAAAGATTTGTTAATAGAGTTTCTAAGTAGGTGGAAGAAAGATTTGAATCGAGTTTCTATGTAGCTGAACTGCATGATTGATATTGGGTGCAAAAAGAATATATGTACCAAGGTGGAAAAAAAGTAGCACATTTCATGACTATGGCTTTTGAAGGGGTTCAATAAAGAGTATATGATGTTGAAATGCACATTCTCTATCTCTTATATTATGAATTCTGTCAATTGTTTATCTTTAATTGGTCCACTTGTGCTTTCTTACACCAATCTTTTATTCATGTTAGTTTAAGAAAAAAAAATCCTTATCATTGACGATGATGAATTGAAACGACACTATCTATCTAAACTATGTAGATTATGTTTAAGAAGTAGATTATGTTTAACAAAGTATTTGTAATTGCTCCTTGCTTAACTGAGGTGAAGACTCTATTGCAGGTTCAGATACAGCTTTTAGAATTTATGCTTGCAGCATTTCACCGACCTCCATATTTCATTGCACTTTTTTAAAGGTACATACCTCACCGTGGATTACCGCAACTACCTTCATCATGATAATTCCCTCATCTCTGAAGTCACTTGTATGTTATTAATTTTATTGAGCTGGGAGAGTATGTGATGATAATAGCAAACCATCAATTGTACTAAATTGAGCTCAATAGAAGGGTTTGATCCATGTAGCCAACTCCAACTAATTTGAAAATTGAGGATTCGTTGTTATTGAGATGCATCATAGAATGATAATACAATACAGTAGAGGTCAGTTTAACTCTTTTTTCTCCTTTTTGGAACGGAGGATTGGGTTTTGGGTTGTGTGTGGGAGGAAGGAGATTAGGACTAATTTATATAACAAGAAAATCATCTCACTTTATTTTTGTTCAGTTTTGAAAGCAACTTGTCCATGCATTTGCAAAACATGTCATACGTTATTTATTGGGCCTTTAGTGTGTGTTACATTTTTGCTTTTGGCTTGTAGGTTGCAAAATATGACTACAAATTTTCATGTGTAATCTGCTAATCTGATTTCTAAGGCAGCCTACAAAAAGTGAACTAGATAGTCCGCAATACTGATTAACATTATCCTTGGCAGTTAGTAGACCCAAAGCTATGGAACTTGGGACATTAGCTGTTCATGCTACTATGTTTTATATTTTCAGATAGATGGCAATGCTGCAGCATTCATATATGTAGTTGATGTTTTCTAATTTTCAATTATGTATTTAGATTTGAGCTCATCATCAATAGTTGATAACATTGATAATATTGTCAATGTTGTCAATATTGATAATATTGTCAATGTTGTCAAATTTATCCATCCATACTTTTCAAGGTAGGTGTTTGAGAGAATTAATACACATGTAGGTGTGTAAAGAAATATACTCCCTTTGGATGAGTTTTAGGAACATTCTTGTATTCCATTATTGTTTATTATTTTTTAGGATGAGTTTTTTTAAGGTTAATCTGATATCTCTTCCTGCAACTTATAAACAAAAAGAAATAGCTTTTTTACTCTTCCTTTTTTACCAATTCATTTTTTATCGTAGAACCATAACTCAACAAAAATTATTCTTAAAAAATAAAACTTTGCCAATTTAATGATAAAGAGAAAGCTTTGATGGAAGAATTTTTTTTTTAGTTGTGAATTGATGATAACTAGAGCCGCCTCTTTCTTATTCTCCAAGTTCCTAACCAATAACACAAGTTTTGACAGGTTCTAACAATTGAGATTTATGGTTGTTAGTTTGTGTAGATAAGTGTGTTTGGGGATAAAGAGGATGAGGTTTTCATTTCAATGAGAGAATCTTGATTTGAGGAGAAATTAATTATTTTAGTTGTTACTAACATTGTTGGAGGTCTGACAATATTGTATATCACTATTAATATAATATATTGATAATATTGTCAATATTGTCAATATTGATAATATTGCCAATATTGTCAATATTGTCAATATTGATAATATTGCCAATATTGTCAATATTGTCAATATTGTCAAATATATCCATCCATACTTTTCAAGGTGTTTAAGAGAATTAATACAAATGTAGGTGTATAAAGAAGCATACTCCCTTTGCACATGAGCACAACTAATTCTCTTAGATTAAAAATGTAAACGAATCACAAAATGTTTCTATCAATATAGATTTAGTGAATATCAATTGTCAATATAGTTACCATTTAGTGTAAAGAAACTATGATCTCTCATTTTCTACATCATAGTTTCTTATTGGACTTTTCATGTTTCTATTAATATAAATTTAGCATTTTTCTCTTCGCATGTGAGCGCAACTAATTCTTTTGGATTAAATAATATAAATAAAACACTAAATGCGTAAAGAACAAATATTATTGCAAAATAAATTATTTGTGTAGCTTATGTGTTTTAGTATTTGATAAGAAAATAAGAATAACAAATATGGTTCCCTTACATAAATAATTGTTATCCATCCACTCACTAGTAAATGTTTTAAATATACATGAAAAGCTGCATATGTATCTCTTTTTTTGTGCATTATGCGCATGCATATAAAGAGTCACTAATATTGATTAATCTTCCATTAATTATTTTGATTCCTTTGATAAAAGCCTTCCATGAATTATGTTTTTCAATACTTGAATCTTTTCCATCACTGTCAATCTGATCAACCCTTGGAATAAGACTTTGGGTAATTGTTAGGTTGCTAGAATCCTTTGTTTTTGTTTTCTTGTGTTGAATGTTATTTGTGAATTATATTATTGGTAACATATTGATTTGATCTTCTTTTTATTTTTTTAATCATTCACTTACTTTTCTATTTGTTTATCTACACATATGTTTGTCAAAGAATGGAGAATGTCGCGAAGCACAAATCAAAGACTTTGTGGAAGAGAAAAGAGGCCATCAACTCAAATTCTACTGAATAAAATAAAGATGTCGAATCTACCTCAACAGATTGCAAGTCAATTAGCATGTCTTTTAATTGGTTAACTTAGTATGATTAATGACACCTAAATTATTATAGTAGAAATTATTGTTTTATCCATACGGTCTATATCCTCCATATTGACAATAAGCATTGATATGACCTAGGAAAAAAACTTGCTTATATCTAAAAAAGAAAACCTTGTTAGATGTTTTATTGTTATTAATCAATCATGTTGATGTTGTGATATAATAACAAATCGTGTAGGTTGTTGGACAGTTAACTACAACAACATTAAATCAACTGTCTCGATTTACATCTCAATTTAAGAGCATCATTTTTTTTAAAGAACCATGTAATAGGGAATCTTATATTTTTATTATCTATATTGTTTGTGTTTAAGTGCATTATTTTTTCTAAAGAGCTATAAAATGCGATATCTTATATTTATATTATCTATATTATTTGAGTTGTTTATATTCTTTGTATTGTTATATTTAGTCCATTTTGATTATCAATTTGAACTTATATTTTTGTTTTCTTCTAATGGAGCACAGTTAACCGTTCTTATAAATGGGATGAAAGGTTCTCATTTCGATACAAAAGGACTTCTGCACGTGTTGGGCAACGCTCAAAATTACAAGAGACATTGTTGGAGATTAGAAAGAAAACAAATGAATCTCCAACACGTCGTGCGATGGTAGAAAAATCTTGTTTTGGAGATTTAATTTACAAGCTTCCTAGAATACATCTATCCGGCCACATTATTCATAATTTGTTGCTAAGAGAAGGAGCTGCATCAAATTCAGATTCTATGACAGTGGTAATAGGTGACAATGTCAACATCTTCGATGCAAAACAATTTTATAAGATAACCGGGTTGAAGATTGGGTCCACTAGCTTTCCTGAAAATAAGCAAGACATCAATACAAGTTTTATAGTAAAAGAGTTTTTTGGAGGCAACCACATGATCAAGAGGACCGAATTTGATGAAGCCTACAAGGGGTTGAACACGACAGATGACAAGTTATTTTTGAGGCTTACTTTGGTCTACTTTCTTGAACTTGGTTTGATGGGAAAAGATGAAAAGACAAATGTGGATACAAATATTCTAGCTCTAGTGGATAACTTGAAGAAATTTAATAAGTTTTCATGGGGCTCATATGTGTACAAGATGACTCTTGAGTCACTGAAAAAACCAATGAAGGCGTGGAAAGCGATGAAAAAACTTAAACAAAAGGGTTATAGTATTGCTGGATTTCCCTATGCATTTCAGGTATTTGAACTACATCTTAGTATATACAATTTCATTTTTTTTGGTTAAAAGATTTAAGTTTGATTCACATTTTTGCTTCTCTTTTTGTAGATCTGGGCTTATGAGGTGGTGATTAGATTAAGGGAGTTGTGTGCTTCAATTAATAAAGAATATGTCAAAGGGGCTCATACAATCTTCAAATGGATTGCTCACGGAATGTCTAACTACGATGTAGTGCACTCGATCTTCGAAGGTGACAACAAAGACAACGAAACATCTTCTGGTGGTGAAAATGAATTTAAAGGTATACCCAAGAAAAAACAAAAACACATTGAAAGTTTGTTGAAGAATTTAGCTTGTAAAGTAGATTGCATTCAAGAGAATTTTCATGCATTGAAGTGTGATTTTAGTGTAGTGAAGTGTGATATAGGAAATGATATAAAGACAATGCATGAGAAACTAGATATGTTGTTGAAGCAAACTTCATGTGCTACAAATGAAAATGCAAGTCGAAAGACAAAGTACACGTCCACTTCAAATGAAGATTTTCAGTTTACAAATGAGAATGTAAAGCTTCAACATGGGAAACCTCAAGAATTTGACATTGCAGAAGATGTTGACGAAATTTGTCTAGCTACCCGTCAAGATTTCACTCCTCATGTAATGAAGTTCGCACGGGAAAATGAAATTGAGGGAAAATCTTTAGAAAATTTTTTGGACAATATACCTCATTGGTTTGGTATTATGAAAGGAAGAAGGAAAAGGAAGAAGGCTTCATCTTGCCTTGAACCATATGTGGACCCAACTGCAAAAAGGAAGACGTTAAGAAAAAATGAAGATTCATATGACCCTGATGAAAAGCGTCCCTATGATGACTTTATGAGAATCAAACATTGGTTTTCATCTAAGGATGATACGATAGTTGATTTGAATTGTTGTATTGGAGACCGCATATGGTTTAAGATATTGTGGACAGAAGACAAGTGGTTGGACAATAAGGTATATTTTCTTAATATATCTATACAAACTTCATGTTTACATCATTATGTTGATTCATTCTTTTTAATATTATGTTCATTATGGATGATCACTTATGAAAGCTACTTATTTGTTCTTTTTTTTTTCCAACAATATGAGTAGCATCTTGATGCGGGGACATGGTGGTTGCGAAGAAAATGCCGAAGTCACCTAATCACAAACCACGCGTGGCTATACTTGACACAATGTTTTTGATATGCACTTTACCCTCCCATCATTTTTATTTTGTCAATCAATAAAAATGTGTTGATTTTATATGGAATGATTTGATACAGTCAATGCTTTATAAATGAGGGAGCAAGATCACAATTGATGACACATTATTGAGTCATATAGATGGAAGTTTTTGTAGTCAAAACCCGTCAATTTCATTCAAGGAAGCGGACAAGGTAATTATTTTTTTTCAAAGAGACGAGGTAATTAATTTATATGTTATTGTATACGTACTTACAACCAGATGCATGTATTATTAATATTATGTTTTGGTGCAGATTGCCTTCGCACTCAATGTTAGAAATAGTCATTGGGTTGCACTAGATTGTTACATCAATGATCGTGTTATTTGTGTTCTTAACTCTATGATGAGTAGTAGAAGTCATTGGGAAAAAGAAATAAAATATTTCCCTAGCACAATATACAAGATGCTCATTGCGTGTGGGAGGGAGATGCCTAACAATGAATGAAAAATAATTATCCCAAAAATACCACAACAAATGGGGTAATTGATACCAATTCTTATTCTATTAATACAGTTATAATTTTGTTTTCCAATCATTGACTCAAGTTCGAATTGTCTGGCAGGGGAGACTGTGGAATCTTCACTCTCATGCACTTAGAGTACCTAGTGTTTGGAAAAAATCCAAAGTCGTTGACTCAATCAAAAATTGCAGAATTCAAAAAAAAGAAGGCTGTTGATTTCTTTAGGTGAGAAACATTAACTTCTACAAGTTCGAATTCTAAAGATGAAGAGTAATATGAGAAGATTAAATGATTGAATAGTGGAAATTTTCTAGTGAATTACATTTCATACATAGTGGTGATGCCAATGCCAATGTTTAGATGCCATTTTTGTATTGCATTTTGTAAATGTGAAACAACTGTAGTTAAACTACATTTTGGAACTGTCAAACAACTTCATATTTTCATATGTGACTAAACAGCTTTTAAGTATTACTTTTCTACCTTGTTGAACAATCACTTTAGATTTTACTTGTAATGCATCAACACCAAATGTTATTCACTTGACAACATTTACAAAGAATTGTTTGAATTGTCAAAAGTGACAATATTGACAAAACTACAAATCTATCCTACAAAAAAATTGTTAGAAAACTACAATTAATGTTTTCAAAAAAAAAGAAATCTACAATTGACAATATTAACATGACAATACTAATATGTACTATTGACAATATTAACACGACAATATTGACATGTACAAAACTGTATCCAATTGATATTAACAAATTGATGACATCAGGTACTTCAAAAACATTATGACATTAGTTACAAAATGCACTACTATGTCAGTAAAGTAATATAATATCAATTAAAAGACAACAGGTAGTAAGTGTTCCAAAATATAGATTTATATAGAATTACACTACAAAAGATATATTAGTACTATTTACAATACTAACAATATTGACTATATTAGCAATACTGACATGTACGAAAAGTGTATACAATTGATATAAACAAAATGATGACATTATGACATTAGTTACAAAATGCACTACTATATCAATAAAGTAATATAATATGAATTAAAACATAATAGGTAGTAGACACAATATTGACAATATTGAGAATATCAACAATATTGACAATATCAACAATATTGACATGTACAAAAAGTGTATACAATTGATATAAAAAAATGATGACATTAGGTACTTCAAAAAAACATTATGGAATTAGTTACAAAATGCACTACTATATCAGTAAAGTAATATAATATCAAAAGACAACAGGTAGTAAGTGTTCCAAAATATAGATTTGTATAGAATTAGACTACAAAAGATATATTAGCACTATTGACAATACTAACAATATTTGACAATATTGACAATACTGACATTTACAAAAAGTGTATACAATTGATATAAACAAAATGATGACATTATGACATTAGTTACAAAATGCGCTACTACAAACAAAATGATGACATTATGACATATACAAAAAGTGTATAAATTGATATAAACAAAATGATGACATTATGACACTGTGTAGTAGGTGACTATAAGATGTTCAGATGTCGACAATAACTGAAAAGATAGTAGAGTGTCGATGCTGAACATTCTCCCACACATTCAAAAAGGTGCTAAAAAATCCATCCACTGAAATCAGCTTCTTAAGCAGAACCACTAAGATGTAGTGGGATGGGCTCCTTACAAGTTTGACGATTATGATCAAGTCCATGACATCTGCCACACTTCTTCTTTTTCCTTTCTTCTCCATTTGATGGTATCATTTGCTTTCGACGTCTTCCCAGGGCTCTTCTTGTAATTGGAGAAAGAATCATATCACCTGCTTCAATAGGCAACATCCAATCTGCAGGACGACCAGCTGGATACACCGGTTCTATATGCCGCCATAAGAGCATCCGCGGTGTAATATTCATAAGAGCATCCGCGGTGTAATATTTTGATGATAGGGAGTTTAATGAAATCCCTCTAAGGCTAGCTGCAACAATCACATGACCATAAGGTAGTTGATCTAAGTCAAATTCACGGCATGTGCATGATTTTGTGTAAAGATTGACATGACCATTCTTTTCATTATCAAACACATCGAACTCATGACAATCAATTGGTTTCACTCTCCATCGTGCTGACTTTGTTGATATCTCTCTTAATACGGACTCGGCCCAACTTGTCAAGTGGCAATTCATGTTTGATGCCAGGTTCCTGCGTTCGTAATACCAATCTTGCAACACCCCACGTATGTGATCAACCACCATTGTTATAGGAAGAGCTCTTATTTCCTTAAGGACTGCATTAAGACATTCAACAATATTTGTGATCATGATATTGTATCGCCTCTGATCAGAATAAGCTCTGCTCTACTTTTCAACTCCAATATTTCGAAGGTAAGTTGTTATATCTTTATCACAATTCTCTATCTCCATAAGCAACCTATTAAAATCCGATTCTAAATATTCCTTCGCAGCAACAAAATATAAATGCATAATAGAATCAACCCTTTTGTGGAAGTTTGCCCTTAAATTCATACTCAAATGGTAAATGCACAAACCATGGAATGCATCTGGAAAAACCTCTTTTATAGACTTTGCAATGCTATTATTCCTATTTGACACAAACACTAAATTACTATCATACTCCATCTAAAATCGCACTCTTTAACTTCATCATGAACTAAGTCCAAGAAGCATCATTCTCCGAGTCACCAATCCCAAATGCTAAGGGATAAATTTGGTTGTTCCCATCCATGCACGCATCAACAAACAATGTGCCTTGGTACTTACCGCTCAAGAAGGTTCCATCAACTGCAATGACTGGTCGAATGCTACCATGAAACCCCCTGATAGTTGCACCTAATGCCATGAAGAAATACTTGAAGTAAATCCCATTCTACTTTTCAATATGTGTCACTGTACCTGAATTTTTTTTTCAAGCAATGAACAATAATGTGACAACAATGCATATGATTCCTCTGCACTACCTCTTACAGAATCAAGAGCACGCTCTCTGGCTCTCCAAGCCTTATCGTAACTTATATTCACACCATGCTCTATGCGTATATCACTAACAATGTCATCTGGCTTGTAGATACGGCCTACTCCCTCATATTTAGATTTAATGCACTCTCCTATCAACCAACTACTTGCTTGCCTATGATCATGGTTCATAATATCTTTCGAACAACTATAATTCATGTTTATCTTCCTCAATCGAAAGTAATCAGAAGATGATAACTTTGTTGCCTTAACTTGCCATTTGCACCATTTTTGCACACATCTAGCCACAAACAATTTTTTTGTTGAGCGGAAAACTTTATATTCAAAATTGTTCTTCATTGCAAAGAGTCCAAGACTATGACGCAACTTTTTCTTATTGACAAATAATTGATCTTTCATGAAAGCATCTAATGCTAACGATTCAGAAGCCATGGTGGATGGTCGAACACTTCCACTCTTCTTGTCACCAACTTGAACTTCTAGTATGTCATTATTGTCAATATTTTTTCCTTGATTTTCATATGTAAGCCCGACATACTCACAAGAATATATGTCCATGTTGAAGTCATCATCCAAACCTATGCAATGAGCATCACATTCCATGCCAATATTAATAGTGCCACTGCCAACATTATCTTCAATCCTCACTTCATCTTCTTCATCAAGTAGAATGATGATTGCATCTCCCCATAAGTTGTCAAACCCGATTTTTCTATTAGCATTCTTATTAGAATCTTTCCATTAGCTTGTAATAGGTAACTCCATGCATTCTTGTACCATATTGAAAGGTTGTGCAGGTTGGTCTTCAAAAGCATGTTCACTTGGTGGATTTATAAGTTCAATACTTAAGCACAATGGAGTTATAATGTTTGTAGACATGTTGAACTCATAAACAAAATGATGCACATCTGCGTCGTTATTCATTTTGACTACCACTATGCCAATAACTGTTTTGCACCTATAACTTAATGTAACTGAGTGAGATGTAGTGTTAATCTTGAAATGAGTAGCAAGAACCTTGACCAATTGTTGGAACGAGTAATTTCTTAGTACTGATATCATTTCAGCATTAGTGTTCGTATTGTACATCTTATTGCCACCATCAGTGGTAACCCACTCTCCGCCATATTGCACAACAATTTTGACATGAGGTACATCTGAAATTAAGAAAAAAAAACTATTAGTATGAATCATAGAAAGAGATAAAGTAGTTGATGGTTTATCAAGTTATAAAACAAATTATATGTGCAACTAATTGCAGTTTGTAGAAATGAATAGAATTACTGTAATTATTGACGAAATTGTCAATATAGATGTTATTGACAAAAAACAATTATTGGAGATGCATTGCTGTCATTTTGAAAGGTATTATTAAAATGAATAAAGGAGTAAATAGAGACTTAATAGTTATATTCTAAACCATTTAATCTATTTTCATAACAAGTATTATTATTGTTATGAATGATATTATCAATATATAAGTGATTGTCATTATAAACGATATTGTTAATATATATGTTATAGACACAATAACGAATGAAAAAAACTACATCTGAAAATATCCATCTATAATCTGGACTATTATGAGTAAATTTATGCAAGAGGCTACTTCATAGTAATATTATATAAACATTGTAATACAATGGAGCCATGATTTATAGAACTACACTTAATCATTACCAGCAATGAAAGGTGTTGGATAACTCATATTCATGGCAACTGAGTCTCCCAACATCATCAAATAATCCTGTGGGTAAAATGTATGTATTAATTAGTTGATTGAGAAGGTTTAGGTTAAAAAAATAAATGCAAACAAAGTCATATATGGTAAACTTACATAGAAACAAGGGATTCAATAATGTTGACAACCCAAGAGTTGGTTGTTGCAAATAATGAAAGGTATCCGACTTAGTGCGTTTGATGATTGCGAGGAGCGAGCAACTTGTCTATGACGCCAATAAAACTTGCTAATGCATAAGCAAATAAAGGGAAAAGAGAAAAGTCGATTAGATGAAGAAGCTTGCATTAATGGAAGAAGAAAAAAAAGGAAAAGAGAAAAGTCGATGAGATGGGGGAGATGGAAAGGACGATAGAGAGAGAGAGAGAGAGTTGGAGGGAAATGGAAAGGAGGACGATGGAGAGCAGAGAACGGAGAGCGGAGAGCTGGAGAGGAGGACGATGGAGAGAGGAGAGCTGGAGAGGGAATGAAAATGAGGATGATGGAGAGATGGAGAGAGGAGAGCTGTTGGAGTGCTGGAGGATGATGGATAAAGGAGGAGAGTTGGAGGGAAGAAGGACGATGGAGAGGGAGAAGTGGAGGGAGATTGGATTGTATTGTAAAGTAAAGGGTAAAAAAGTCTTTTCACCTTAGATTTAGGCTAGAAAAACAAATCTGAAAATTTTGGGCTATTTTTCATTATTGAAGTCTATTTTGGGCTATTTTGTCAAATTTCCCCTTTTAACCATTTAGATTGGGAAACAAGCCTCCGAAGTCCATCACACCAAATCTGAGCTGGGGGCCGGCGTTGCCGCGGCTCGCCTTCGCCGCTAGCCCCCCACCACCTCCTCTCCTTAATACCCAAGTTCTCTCTTCTTCTCTTCTCTTTTCTCTCCATTTTCTTCTATCCTCCTTCAACACCCCCACTCCTAAACCCCATCTTCACCTCTTCTCCCTCTGACCGTCATCTCTCATCCACTCCACTCCACTCCACCCTTCATTCTCGTTATGTTTTCTTTTTCTTTCCCACTGTCCGTCATACCTACGTCCGTCATCTTCTTTTTTTTCCCTCTTTTTTCCACCCATCTTCTCATTTTCTTTTGTTGTAGGTGGCTCCGACACCTTATAGATGCCGCAAGGTTTCAAGTTTTCAATGCTATGACGTTGATGGCCCTCCTTTTGTCGCCTAGACTCTTGATCGGGTGGAAGAGAGACAGAGAGACAAAGTGGCGGTCTTGAAGTTAATGGCGGCGATTGTCGGTGACTGACCCCAAGGGGTGGCAAGCGGCGACTATTACGACATTGTCGTCGAAAGCTTGAGGGCCAGCTTGTCTATTTAGTTTCTTTTTCCTGGTTAGATTTAGGTTTTTTTTGTTCCCACTTGTGGGATGTTGTTCCCGTATGAGGGGTGGTTGTGCCCGTAAAGGTTTGTTGTCGCATCACCGTGTGTGCTTAGTGTCCGAGCTTTATTGTAACAAAATATCAATTATTCTCGCTGTAATAGATTGTTGTACCCATTTGGGTTTAGGAACATCAAAAAAAAAAAAAAAAAAAAAAAAAAAAAAAAAAAAAAAGATTGGAAATGAATCAATGTGCCTATTTAGGCTTTAGAAAAAAGGTATTTGTAATAATTATTTATAGTGCCACAGAAAAAAAAAAGTTTTAAACAAAATGGTGAAACAAAAGCTTCATGAAATATTTTCATTGCGGTCAAAGAGGGCCGAATGCCAAAAACAATTGTGGAACGTACCCAAAGAAAAACTCCTTCCCTAGAACAAAAAAATAGTGTCTCATTCAATTATACATACAAGTATACACCATCGCAGCAGCAGCAACAACAATAACAACTAGCTCATAATTACCAGTAATCCCCACACGAACACACCCCATCCTTGAAATGATGAAACCGCTGTACATCTCGAAGAATTATATTTCTATTGAGCACCATCGACATGTATTTGGCGGCAGAGTGGCAATCACCGCATACGCGAAGGTTCTTCACGACGCGAATGGTTGAACCAGGAGGAGTATTAATAAGTGCAAATGCAATGGCCAACTTCTCACTGTGATATCTAAGAGAGACTTCTTTATCCTCTTCTGCCATATCTGCATGGAATACTAAGGAAGTGTCTGGGACATATCCAACGAGTTTCAATTTCTCAACTAACTCATCAAGCACCCTATGTAAAGCTCTGTAACTGGGGCGTGTTCCATCTCCAGAAAAAAATTCATGCACCACATTGTCCACCTCAACAGAGCTACAACCAGGTACCTTCACTGCTTCTCTATCCTTCATCAATTTCCTGAAATGATTTACATCCTTCCATTCGCCAGCCTTTGCGCACATATTCGATAGTATAACATAGTCTCCACCATGTGAGTCATCCAATTCGAAAATTCGTTCACTCACTAGTTTCCCCAGTTCTACATTTCCATGGTTATAGCAAGCAGATAACAACGTTCGCCAAAGAATAGGCGTAGGTCTTATTGGCAGGTCCTTGATAAACTCGTATGCTTCATTTAATCGACCTGCTCAACTCAGTAAATCCACGATACAACCATAATGCTTGATCCCAGGAGGTATCCCATACTCATCTGTCATGTAATGAAAATAAGCTAAACCTTCATCAACCATTCCCGAATGATTGCATGCATATAAAAGACCAAGCAATGTAACGGCGTCTGGTTGAACTTGTGCAGCCTTCATATTCTTAAATACTGATATAGCCTTGGGGCCCTGACCATGAATTGCACAAGCAACAATCATCGTTGACCAAGCCTGTGTATCCTTAAATCTCATATTCTCAAACGCAGAAATGGCGTCTTCCAAGCTTCCACATTTTGCATACATGTCTATCAGAGCTGTGTTCACCTTCACATATCTATCAAAACCATTCCTTTTTATGTAATCATGAACCCATTTCCCTAAATTCAGTGCTCCTAATAAAGTACATGATGCCAGGACACTCAGTAATGTAACATGAGTGGGCTTCAGATTTTTCTTTTGCAATTCTCGAAATAATACCAATGCCATGTTGGGCTGACTGTTTCGAGCATATCCAGTGATCATCGAATTATAAATAACTACACATGGGTCTTCTACCCTATCAAAGACTTGGCGAGCAGCTAGACAGTCACCACACTCAGCATACATGTTTATAAGTGTAGGGGCAATATAGATGTTATGGTGCAACCCGAGCTTGATAACAAAGCTATGGACTTGTTTCCCTTCTTCTAAAGCCCTGGACTTGGTGCAGACCTTGAAAAGAGATGGAAATGTGTAGTCATTAGGCTGGATTCCCAACAATAGGATGCGAGAAAAGAGCTCTACAGCTTAAAGGGAATCATGACCTGTTCGAGAGAAACCGCGAGCCAATGTGTTGAAAAGAACAATATTAGGTTGGGGGACTTGATCAAAGAGTAGTCGAGCATGTCTCATTGCAACATGGTCAAGAGGCTTAAGCGCAGTGCATACGGCAGTAAGCTTGGTGAGGAGATTTGGATCATGTTGAAGAACACTAGTTTTTATCATGCAACCTTGTATTTGCTTGAGTTCCCGAATGGAATTGCATTTATGTAACAAGTGAATAGGGGGTACCTCTTGGGCTTCCTTTTTTAAGTTAAGAGGACAATTCCATGTTATGAAAGATAGTAATGTAGGGGTAGATGATGTAGTAGCCATAGTACCCAAAACAATGCTTAAGGAGTCTCACAATGTCATTTTTCTTCCATATCTCCCTTCCTTCCCACCTGCAAAGACAATAAGGAAATTCTCTTTTAATGACAGGAATAACGTCATTTTCTTCACAATGACAGGAAGATTGCCAAACCAGAAACTAGAGAAAAGTAGAAAAGATATTGGTTCAACCAAAGTCCTCTACATGTATTGCTAAAAAGCCTAAAAGGCTAAACCTAACCACAGAAGTGATAAGAACTTAAATCAATCTCAAAACAAGCTTCATAATAATTCATAACATAATAAATAATGTGTAAATCAGAAATTTAATCGTTTTAATATAAACTTTTTTTCTCCTTTTACTTGGTCACACAAAGTAAAGCCTAATGTACCTTACCATTAAAAAAGAGCCTAATATACATGAATCTTCTAAAACTCTACACAACTAAAAATCATTTCAAAAAAATTTGATCTACAAGCAACATTGATATCCATTTGCAAATGAATATGCTACTCATGGCCTCTCATGGGCTATATGCGAATGCGTGAACTTTTTTTGGCGATTTATAAGAATTGAGGCAACTCCCATGAGTTGTAATAGAAATCTCAAGCTCAGCGAGAGAAATATACATATATATATATATATTTTTTTTTTGAGATCATAAATATAGATATTTAAATAGGTAATAACAAAATTATTTTTTCAAACAGATCACCTAAAGACCACTCCAAATCAACTAAATTCAAATCTAATCATCATGTTAGAGCAATCTTAAAACTCTTAACTCGCCCTAAAAGTTGAGATTACACCCCTAATTTATCAAACAACTCAAAATGTCAGTGCATAACCCTCAACTATCAAACACCTGAAACCTGTATGAGAACATACACAAAGCAGAAGAGGGTGCCTGCAATATTTGTCAAATAGCACGGATTTGTTTCTATAATATGCTCGCAAAGACTGCAACTTGAAACTAGGTCTTCGCACGATTCATCCAGAAGCTCTGCTTCAACAGCGACTTGTAGAGATGAAAAAGAGGATTTTACTATGGCTTTCTCTCCTAATTTTTTTTTTCAAGCAAGAGCTTTTACTTTCATAAAGAACATTAAGCAACTTTGGCTTGAGAGAAATGGAGTGGAGAGTGTCCATAATACCTTTGAGTATGCATGTGGGTACAAGTGTTTGCATATGCTTTTGCTATGAAACTCGTGTTGGAATTTTTTCACATCTTGGAACAATGAAATTGAAGAGAATTGTTTCCTGAAATGTTTCATTCTCCACGAGATATCCACAGAAAAAGAATACTGACACAACATTGAAGCATTTAGAACTGATTCAATGACACTGAGCACCTGCACAAATAGACAACACTACAACAAAATCAGTTCACAGAGAGAACCACATCTATGAATCAATCAAATATCCCCCTAATAGTAGGTGAGAAATCTGATAGACGTTTGATATTTCTCAAGTACTCAGAGAGGGGAAAACCAAAGAGTTGAAGCACAGACAAGCAGTTTATCTAAAGTTTGAAAGTGAGTGTGCTTTAGCAGGGAGCAAAGAGAATGGACTATAGACAGAAGAATTAGGGGGTTTGTAGAGTTAGGTTAGAATGTATCTAGATTATAGGAGAGCACCAACCTCTTGAATGTCTATAATGGCTGTTAACCAATAAAGGCTATGACTTCTGATAAGTTCTTCGACTTATCCAATTGGTTGCTTTAATCTGAACTAGATAGATTCAATTTGTTGCATGTATATCATCAGAATCCAGCACGCAACCTAGTGGTTGCAAGTTCATCCCTAATGCCAAATGAGCTCCAGTTCATTGGCAGAATCAAGAGAATGTCACTTATTAACATTAAATCAGGGGATGTATGGCGTCTATCACGTCTTACATACGGAACCTTTCACTCCCAACAGGCCATAAGTATCATTTTGTGTGTTCTTTTCTTAATTAATTTAGAGGATGTATTTTTCTTTTTTCATTTATACCCATCTCTCTCAAGTAAAATTATAAAGATCACACAACATTGAATACTCGATATCTAAAAATGTTAATAGTATTTGTCTTCGTCATGTGATTGATGTCTCCCATAGATCGTGACGCACTACCTTGCAAGTATGCGTTGTATGCACACCTAATCTTTGTTCCCAAGTTTCAAGGAAAACGATAGTACGGGCATAGTGTCACCAAAACGATAAGCCCTTATCTACAAATTACAATTGCTTTAATAAAACAAGTAAGACTAATATTCAGGTTGAATAACTCTATCTTAAGACTTGTTTTTTGATTAACCATTGGTATCCAAACACTTTTTTGATTAGTCTCATGGGCCTTGGGATTGCAGAAAGAGACCACCAGGCACCAGTGGCTCGACGTTTGGCAGTGGGGAATCGAACCCAAGACTGTGTGCTTAACCCACACAATCATGCCTTCGCCCTTACCACTAGGCCACACCCTTTATCTTAAGACTCTTCAACTTTGACATCGGTACATATCTAAATCTTCCAACATTACGAAGATGATGATACATTCAAAGGATCAAGATGAGGATTAATTCTCGAAACAACTAAATCGTAATTGCATTGAATCAACTAAATAGCTGAGACAAGGAAGAATTTTTAACGAAACCTAACACAAAACAACATAAATTAACAGTTGATAAATTCTCCATGAACTAGTTTCGGTATTGAGTTGAATTTGAAATTGAAAAGTCCACCGAAAATGACAAACTTGCTAGAAAGAGAATTTTACCAAACAATAGTAGCTGATAGGAGTCATTTTAGAGACTTCTCTGTTCCTCTTGCGCGCACCAACCAAAAAGCTGATAGGAGTCATTTTAGAGAGAAGATAGGCATCTCATCGAAGAGAGAGAGATGAAATGAGGGGCAAAAGTGCCAATTTACCACAGTCTCAACGAGTTGCTAACTCAGTCAATCCCTAAAGTCGAATTAAAGCCAACTCGGTCCTCAACTCCCTAACCCACTCTAAATCGGTCCCTCCGTAATCATGGGTAAAAGAAGAGCAACCACCAATTAAGTTGAATTCACAGACCACTAGGTCCTAGGTCAGAACACAAACAAATTCATGGTATATATTCAATACACATGTATAAATCGAACTATTGAGTATTGATTTGAACAAAATCCCTTGAACCCCCTCTCCAACAGAACCACTGTCAGCACTACTATTCCCCCAACATCTAACTGTACCATTACTACTCAAAATTCCATAAGAAAACCCTTTCTTTTTTTGATTGAAACAATTGCATGGATGCTCTATTTGGGAAGGAAACATGTTGTGCCCACCTCTCCAACACAAATCCCTTTCAAGGGCGCGAAAGGGATTTGAGGAGGGAAAAAAAAAGGTGGAACGCTTGTCCACAAAGATGAAGCGGATGATTTTGTAAGTAGAAGACTGGACAGAGTCGGGGGACGGATTTGGAGTGGGTTAGAGAGTAAAGGGACTGTATCGGCCCTATTTCGACTTTATGGTTTGTGTGCGAAGGCCTTGGTGTGTGGATTAGCAAACGGAAAATGATAATCTAACACAACACACACTTTTGTTTTTTTAGCCATTTATGATATTTTGTCAATGTGGGGTTCACATATGGGGAGACAAGAAAGAGCTATAAATGGTTAAAAAACAAAGTGTTCACCTCAAGTGTGCGCCCAAAGTGTGCTAGAATATCATTTCCTTAGCAAAAACAGGATTGAGAGTCCTGGTTTAACAATTTTATTCAAATTCATCTAGTTCGCATTGGGCGCTAATGCGTCGGATTAAGTAAGTAGAAGACATGAATTTACTATATTACCCCTCTAAAACCAAATAAAAAAAACCAGATTAGGGTTTGTTAGATCCGTTCTCCAATTTGGTGTCACGAAGCTACTATCACCAATGATGCAGCCAAAGGATAAGTTTATGGTGGTGGTGATGAGGTCGGGCATTGAGATGCGGTCGTCAGGGAAAGTTAAAGTATGCGCTCTTGCTGATGGTGATGGAGGTGAGGCTTGTGTGGTTAGGGCTTGGGGTCGGTTTGATTGCAAGATCGAGCTCGAGATTGGAGGCTTGAGGTTTATGTGGTCGAAGAGGGTGTAGCAAAAGAACAACTACCTTAAACCTTATCCCAGGACTAATTATTTTAGTCTAGCGAAACGAACATGCTATAAAGGGCAATCGATTTTGAGGGTACCACCCTCACTGCTTCTCCGTCTTTCAAATCCTAAACCGACCCTTCATCCTCATCATTTCTCCGTTTATTGCCATTGTAGAGCACTCATACTAGGCCGGATGTGGCGTGGGAGTGTTTTTCTTTTGAATAAGGTCAGATCTAGTCTCTACAATGCCCTAAAAGCAATGAACTACCATGACGTTCCCAGTCGTTTCACGCTCGGTTGGGTAAAGCTTTCGCATTAAAAGTTACTGAGTTTTGTTCCTCATGATTTTGTGCGTGATTTGATTGTATTTTGGTTGGTCAAATTAGGGTTATGGTACCCAGGTTTTGGATTTTAAGATTAGGAATGTTTTGTTTCCTTTTGTTCTTTGTTTCCTTTCTTTCTTATTTCCTTTTGTTATTTGTTTCCTTTTATTCTTTTATTAGATAGTAACTTTTAGTTAGAAACTTATTCCCATATCAAAACATGGTATCATAGCCTACGGTTTGGCTGGGACTTGGGAGAATACATCTTGGATGGATTTTGATCTAATTTGATGTGAAGAAATGTCTTTCTTTATGGAGAGTTGTCTAAGGAAGTATATATGGATCTTCCACCAAGTTGCATCATGGCAGACAAACAGAGACACAAGGTATACAAATTAAAGATGTCATTATATGGGCTGAAACAATCTCTACAAGCGTGGTTTGGAAGGTTCACTAAGTCAATGAAATCTTTTGGCTATCATCAAAACATTCGACCATAACTTGTTCCTAAGACGGCATCATGATAAAAGCACACTCATTGTATACGTTGATGACATGATGGTAACACGAAAGTAGGGAACGACCCAGACGAAAGACAAGCCCTACAAGACTATCTATTTAGAGATTTGAAATAAAAGATCTAGGACTATTAAAATATTTTCTTGGAACCCGAAGTTTCTAGATCAAGTACAAGAATTTTCTTATCTCAAAGAATGCCCTAGATCTTTTACAAGAAAGTAGAATGTTAGGTTGCAAACCAACAAATACACCACTAGAAGAAGGGTTGAAGCTATGTTTTTAGCTCGACCAAATACCATTGATAAAGGAAAATATCAAAGACTTGTGGGTATACTTGATGTACTTAGCTCATACAAGTGTAGATCTTTCTTATGCCTTGAATGTGGTAAGTCAATACATGCATAACCCTGAAGAAGAACACATGAATGCAGTTATGCACATCCTGAGGTATTTAAAGAATGCTCTTGGAAAAGGAATCTTGTTCACATAAAATGCAAACCACCAAAATATATAAGTATTCACGGATGCAGATTGAGTAGCACTATAAATGATAGACGCTCGACCTTCAATTACTTCATATTTGTTGGAGGGAATCTTATGATGTGGAGAAATAAAAAGCAAAATATTGTAGCTCGCTCAAGTACCGAAGTAGAGTTTCAAGGCATGACATTATGATTGTGTGAGATATTGTGGCTAAGACTTCTTCTACAGGATTTGGGGTACCCACATAAGCAAGCAATCTAATTGTTTTGTGACAACAAAGCAATTCATGATATTGCTCATAATCCTATTCACCACGATTGTACAAAGCATGCCAGAGTGGACATGTTCTTCATCAAGAGAAAGTCAGATGAGAAGACTATGGAGTTGCCTAAGATTAATGTAACGACCCAGAAATTTGGCTATTTGTGAATGATGATGTGAATTACGTATTTATACTCGTATTTGAGTGACCGGACAGTGAAGTCGGTAAACGAGTAGGAAACTGGACAAGCGGGTATCGGCAGTTGGGTTATAGGTACACGGGGGATTTAAAACACAGTAAAACACAAATAAATGAATTTTTGGATAATTTAAATAATTATTTGACGAGACAAGGTGAGACTACGCGCGTGACAAAGCAAGGTGGGTCGAGGAGCGTTGTTTGGACACGGGGAGTCGGATAGTTACGCAACACACTAGTTAGGTGATAGGGATTGTTAAAGTAACACATACCAACTTGAGAGAACCATGGGACCAGCCTCGAGATGAGTGCGTGCGTGGTGATGAAGTGAGAATTCTATAAATAGGACCCTATCCTCACTTTACTATTCACCCTCTCTAAACCACACATACCCGATCCTCACTTTTCTCTCCCCTCTTCACTCTCCTCCCTCCTCCTATGAACCACCATTGGACCACCACCATCCCGTGGTGGTCGACCTCGCCGTGACGTCTCTAGTCGCCGGAGTGAAGGTGGTCCTCTCAATCTCTCTCTCCTCTATCGTTCTCTCTCTCTCCTCCTCTATCACCACTACCCCTCTCTTCCCTCTCCTCCTCTCCCCCCCACCTTGGTTGAGCACCAACGGTCCTTGGAGACCCGGTGGTGGTCGGAGCTCCGGAGTAAGGTCTCTCTTTCTCTCTCTCTCTCTCTTTCTCGCGTGAACTGTTTTGAAACCGTCAAGACACTCCTCATTTTTGGCCGCTGGAGATGGTGACGATGACCGGGGACAGATCATGTGACGGCCCTATCTTATTCTAGGGCACCGCTCGACCTAATCTGTAATTAAGCCCTAATTACAACACGTAAGATCTAATTACGTATTAGTCAGCCTGTACTACCTATATTCTCGTGGATCGAGTTCAGGAATAAGTAATTCTCCATCACTACTATTTATCACTTTATAAGAATTATCAAATTAGCAGAAGCATTTATATATAAATCCTAAATGTGGAAACCAGGAAATAACGATCACAATATAAATATGCAATAAACGGCGAACATATAGACAAAGTGAAAGTCAAAAGTCGGGTAAACTAACTCTCGTCCCAATGTACAACCCAAGCAAAAGACGTATATAAACATAATACAAAAATATGACCTAAATGTACGGCAGCTACGTGCTACGAGCTCAGAGGTAGTCGTCGATATTTTCCTTGCCCAGTCTAGTGCTGTTCGACGGACCTACACCCACCGTCACAAACAAGACGGTGAGTATAATGATATTTAAGTGATAACCAGGGAAATTCTATACTACATTTTCAAAGTAAAGACAGATATTTAAATGCATAATATATCAGAAAAAAGGTGTTGAGAAAGTAATGCATGTAAATACCACAGTTAACATAATTAGACAGATCGACACAGGCTAAGTCGAGATGATCTACGTCCGGTCGGCGGTGAGAACTATCAACCAACCTTTTTCCACTATCGTATGGAGATACTGTCAACATACTTTATCAATGGCGGAGCCGCGCTCTACGCGAATATATATATATATATATATAAATAAAACTTGCCAACAATCCCGTAGTTCAAGCTACGTGATGCCACCCGAGTAATAGTGGTGAGTGCTGGAAACCCTGAGGTCTAGTGACCCCGTGAATCCACCCATCTCTCGTGCAATGGACACTAGATAATCTCCAACTTTCGTTTCAAGGAATTTTCATTTCTAAATTCTACGATATCAACAATAAGTTAGGCTACGAAACCCCAAAGGAAATGGAATACAAATCCAATTACCACAGATAACCCTAGAGCATGCATTTTTAACATCAATTATAACATAGTCCACAACAAAATATGGCATATCAGGAAAAAGAGTCAATTAAACTATCACAAGGCATCATGCTATTTCAAACATTCAATTAGAACAGAGCAAGGAAAACATGATGGTAGATTACGAACAAGTCATTAAACTGATTGAAAAGAGAAATAACATGAATGAAATAAAGTAGAGAGTTCCCACAGTTTCACTTACAAGTCACAGGATAACTATGGCTATCCGACCTCGAGACACTCTGACCAGCGTTTCCAAACTCCCAAAACACCTCTAGGTTCCTGAAAGGTCATTTCATATAATTTATCATCTATTTATTTATTTATTTTAATATTTTATTATATTTATTTTTATTTATATATATATTTTTTTTATTTTATTTTTAAGGGGGGGTTGGGCCCCTGAATCGGGTCTGACCCAGTTCGGTCCAACGGGACCAGTCCCCCTCCTAATTTTCTTCAACAGAGACGCTGTTGTCTTCTCTTTTTTTTTTGAGTTGTTGATCGGTTGGGAGGGGAGATAACTCTCCTGGGTCATTTCCCTCCTCGAACGAACTGCTCTTGCAGTTCGTCCGAGTTCCCGAGCTCCTCCCCACCTCCACCACCGAATCATCACAACAACAACAACAATGTACATCAATAACAGCAACACCCAACACAAAATCAACAACACGACACTCACCTCGACGTCATTGTGCTCTCGTTCTCTCCTCCTCGGTCTCTCTCGTTGGCTCTCCTCCTCGGTTTCTCCTCTCTCTTCTCGGTTTCTTTTGTGCACTGTGTGTGTGTCGGTGGTGGGTGGTGGTTTTGTTGACATTTTTTTTGGGGGGGGGTCAAATGACCATTTTACCCCTCCAACCTTATCCTTTTCCATATAAACCAATGCCCTTTTTGGTCATTTCACAATTTTTTCTTGATTTTTAAATATATATTTATATATATGTCCAATTCAATTCAATTAATTTACGACCATAGGCTACGATCTAATGTGAATTAATTTAATTACGTTGCATTTAACTAAATTTAGACTTACCACAAGTCTCTCTACTCGGTACTTCGGCTCGCGCGTGACTCGAGGCGCGTCCTCGATCACGTTTCGGCGTCGATAGCTGCAAGTACTGACTTAGTCAGCCTACACACATACACAACATTAGGAATACATCAATACAAATATAAAATTTACGTCAACCACATGCCTCGGTCTGTGTGCGCATCTCATCCGGGGCCCCACGTCACGGGTTGGTGATCCTGATTAAGCAATTAATCAAGATTAACAAAATTGGGTCGTGACAGGTCAAGGATGGTCTTTGATGTTCCATCAGAGTTCCCACGTCCGTGGAGCTTCCCTAGGCAGCGGCAAGAGTTTAGAAGTTGTAGTGAGGGTGCCGCACTGTGTGGTGTCGTCAAGGGTCTATTAACGGCGTTGGGTGCTGCTGTGACCAGGGACTGGTCGAGGACGACTTCACGGTGGCTCACCGGAGTCCCCGACGATCCCAGAGCATCCCCCATCGCCATGGTTGTGTTCAGTTTAGTCAATAGACTCTGTTTTCTCTTCATGGGATCGTTGTTGTGCTGCTAGTTGGGAACCACCGTGACTAGAGCGCTGTCGGGGACCCCACCAAGCTCATGCTTGTGTCCCACAGCCCTCCGAAGTGTCCATATCAATGGTGGTGGGCGTGCGTTGTTGTTATTTCATGTGGTTATTTTCGGTTGTCTTGTTCGTGTTGTCGTGGTTTGCCGATCTGGTGGTGAGGTGTCTCCGGCCACCCCATCCGAGAAGACTCCCTCCCGACATCAGACAGTATTAGCGTGTCTCCATGATAGTCTCGTTATTGTTTGGTGTTTGATTATGGAGGTTTTGTTGATCCTTGACGACCAAACCGTTTTAAGTATTCCAAATTTTGTTTTAATGTTTCGGCTTGGGTATGATGAACTGATTTTTTAAACTATTTAGAGTGATTGGTTATCTTGATGAACATACAATGTGTGTGAGAGACATACAGATATATGGTTTATGGTTTCGGTTTTAGTGTATGTGTATGGGATGTTGTGTGTGTCACGGTTTGTAGAAAACGTATTGTTATTGGTTGTGACGTCGTGTTCACGCCATCGATTCTTGAGACTATGGCGTGGCCCACATACGACTGAGCCAAAAGTCCATTATTCAAAGTGTAGGCTTACATTTGCGTGGTTTCAAAACCCGAGAGAGAGTACTTGTTCTTTGATTGTTTTACTGAGGTTCCGTTGTTATTAAAACGTTGGGGAAACACTAGGGTTTCAACCTAGGGTTAATTAAAGACTAGATCTATTAATTAGGGTTTTTCAAAGCTTGTCAGGTAGTTAGGAACCCGAGGATACACGTTAGGATCGCGAGACCGCGACGGGTACACTATGTACCAGGTAAGTTAGTAAACCAGTAAGAAAATATCATGTGATTCCATATCCTGATGTTGTTGTGATTGTTGAAATAAATCTCATGCTTGGCATTCTATTCTATTCCTTAGTTGTGTGTTCCTAGCATAAGTGTGTGTCTCGAAGGTACTTGCGGCCTGCACTAGAGGGATAAAACATGGGCACTTCTGCAAAAGTGTGTGACCACCCTTAATGATTGTGTGATACCAAGTACTGGATTATTGTGGTTATCGATGTTTCGACATCGCTGTTGTGGATTTAGACCACCTAAGGCCTCTGTTGATTCTTGGAACACTCAAATTTTGATCACTTATCTATTTAGTCTGATTATCATGCACTTTGTTATATTTCCTGCTTTTCAATTACCGCATGATATTTAGACTGCTTTACTTGAAAATTTGTGAATTACTGTTATATTCTTCTGGCATTACTTTCGATTTCTCTCAGTTATTCACCGTCTAGTTTGTGAAGGTGGGTACAGATAGAGCGGAGTGCAGTAGAGGCAAGGAACCTTGCCTAGGAGACTTTATGTGAGCGACTGGACTTAAGGAACCCTAAAGTAGGTTATATGTTTTGTTTGTATGTTGCTTGTTATTATATATCATGTTTTGTTGAGCCATTGAACTCGGGATTATAGTTTGGGATTGGTATCGTGTAATGTCTCATTTGACTTTGGTTTATTGTACATGAATATTCCCATTTACGGGGTTTCCAAATATATAGATTCCTAATTTTTGTTTGACTGAGTTATTTTTCAATACTTGTTTAGTTTAAATTTTCTTCTGCTGTGTTATACTTGCAATAACTCTTTCATAAAACTTGTAATTCAATAATTGGTGGCTGACTAGGCTCGCCAGATCACCGAGTACTGACTTGGGGATCTGTGTGAGTCTAGGCCGGGTGTTCCCAAATGTATTGGGAATTTGAGGCCATCACAGTTAAATTAGAAGATCAACAAGTTGGCATTCTCACTAAAGCATTTTCCTATCGAATCCTCTGGTCCTTTTTGGGCAAGTTGGGCATGTATGATATCCATGCACCAACTTGAGGAGGTGTAACGGCCTCAAACTCTGAGGTTGTTCTGTGACCCACGCCCTCTGCTCACAAGCCCAGCAGCGTCTGCCACGTCACCGGACACGTCATCATCACTGCCAAGTCTGCAGCTTTGTGAAGTGATGCTTCGTCTAACTAATCCTACTATATTAAATTGTTATCAATCCTAAACATCTAGTAGGTTAGTTAGTTAATTATGAGAAATTATTAAACCTAGATAGTGGAAAACTCGAAAATGATATCATGTATATAACTGAGACGAAATGAAAACAGTAATCCATATACTTGTAAATAGTGTTCTATAGTCCCCAAAACCTAGCAAAAAGTAAATATATACATACTAAGTAGTCAAAACACGAGCTATCAATAGCAACGACCTCAGAGATAATCGCCTAGTACCTCTTTTCCCTTGCTCTTGCTTTTACCAGGATCTGCGCTCAGTTGCCGACATATAACAACGAGCCCAATGAGTAAATTTTCAAGTGAAGTCTACACAATAGTCATGACAACATCGATAATCCGCGAGACATGTGAATATGACCCATGGCAACAGGAAATCATATTCCCATGACTAGCAACAACATTCATCACACCAATCACACGAATCATACAGTGAATATAAGCATTACAAAATATCTGTGAACAGTAAAACAAATAAATAAATGGGCTCGAACGTATAATCAATAAGTAAATGAACCACCACTCGGTAAACCACGAGAAACCACAACCTATCTGAGTTCTTAGCACAACCTAGTGCTTATTAACAGGCCTACAATGACTACACCTCAACTCGGTAAACAGGCGTACCCCTTCCTAGGCTTTTTAGTTCCAAGAGTACCCTTAATCCCTCAAGATAGTTGTAGATACATTCTACTCCCATCAACACGGTTACTGTCGCAAGCTAGTCCATGCTCAAGCGTGTAGCCATAACCAAGATGAAAAACCATGCGTGACTACCAGCAGTCACCACATAACGATAAGATATTCGATTAAACACGTCATGAATTAAAGTGTAACTTTCTCAAGGGTTTTACGCACCTGAAATACGCACTCCGACTTTCCCGAACCTACAAATCCGACCCGCCTAGCTCCCCGGTACTCGAGCTACAGTCCTTGAAGTCCTTTTGTAGTGTTTTTATATCATTTAAAAACACCTTAAGTGAACTTATAATATTATATCAAAATTTTAATTTTCAGTTATGGTACCTCTTCCGTGGTTATATCGGGGTTCTAAAAATACCCGAAAAGTCTTGAAACCACTTTTCTACCTTTTCTCAATTTCTTATATTTTCTATAATTTTCCCCAATTTTTCTGATATTTTCCAACTATTTTCCCTATTTTTCAGAAAATAATATATATAAATATAAATATATATATTTATTTAATTTTTTATTATTTTTTAATGGGGCCCAGGCTGGGCCGGTCCGGTCCGGTCCGGTCCAGCGGTTGGTCCGGCTGGGCGGACCGGACCGACCCAAGGACCTCCTTCCTCCTAGAGACGAAATTTCGTCTCTGGGAGTCTATGAATTTTTTTTTCCATTTTTTCCTTCTCTTCTCTCTTCTCTCCTCACCCAACTCATCTTCAACCTCATAGAGACCAATTTATTACTAGAAATTCTCGGATTCAACATGCATGGCATTTTTTTCCCAATTTTCCTCAAAACCCGAAAATTCAACTATAAATCCATTAAAAAACCTTAATTATACACAGAATCTCAAATTCACTCCAAAATCACATAAACCAAGTGAATTAACACCCGAGAAATCGTTCTTGTTTGAAAACCCCATTTTTGAACGCATTTTAATGGAAAATTACCAAGACTAGAGGATTACCTTAATGAAGAATCCTTACTCTAGCCTCCTAGTTCTCCAAATTCACCGTAATTATGCTCTTCCTCTCTCCCGGATCCATTCTCTCCTCAATTCCCTGGTTCTCTCTTTGCGGGTATAAAATATCCACTCATCGGTTTGTATATACATGTTTTTGATTTCATCAACTGTCTATGCGAATCTCGGGGACAATCTAAAGGTTCCTATTACCCTGGTCCAAATTTCTTGAGTGACACAATTTACTTAGTGATCCATACTGTACCCATCTCTATGCCTATCTTATGGTCCTTAAATTGTCATCCCAACTTTAGGACTTTGATTTAATAATTCAATTTATCAACTCAGGTACATTAACCCCTATGGTTAGCACTTTAATTACCACATTAACCCAATTAATGTCCCTACTAACTCTCAATTACCGCAACCAATGCCCCATACCACGACTACCCATCACCCAGTACACGTACCTGACATGCACTTTGGGTTAAATATCCGACTCGTAACCTTACCCGACATCAACTTACACACATGCGATGTTTGTATAAATAATAATAAATTCCCACTTCACAATAATAAGCATTACAACATACACAAATATCATAAATAACTTGGGTACTCATATTCGAGTCACCCAGTTGTCCATATAACACCTGAATTAATCTCGTTAATCCCTGTGATTAGCATTAATCCTGATTAAATTAATTTGGGCCGTTACAGGAGGAGTGTTACGATTAGGAGTGATTTGTTTTCTTTTTTTTTTGTTTCATTTCTTTCCTTATTTCCTTTCTTCATTGTTTCCTTTTGTTCTTTGTTTCTTTTGTTTCCTTATTTCTTTGTAAAGCATTTTATGTATTTAGGATAAGTATTTCTAATCAAAAGATTTTACTAGAGAATAACTTTTAGTTACTGTAAATAGAGATTGATTTCTCAATAGATTGATGCACATCTTACAAAGAAAAGTATGAATGAAAGTTAAAAACTTATTCTCTTATCAAAACAACATCGGGTTGGGGTCCGTTCGAACGAGACGCTTACACAAGGTCAAGACCTTTGAGGAAGTCTCAGCCAACTATCCCTATGACCTTTGAAGAGCTCTCGGCCTTGTGTGACTGAATCCCACGAATGTAGGGGTGGTCCTGTCATGTTAGTGTCGGGTTGACCTACTTAGGTGATACGATTAGGGCCAACGTAAACACGACCCACTTATTTAATGGGTCAACATGAATCACACGACTGTTGGGAAATATGCCCTAGGTCAATCCATTAACAGTCTTTATGAATACATTTTTGTTAATAAAATAGAGGATTTCATTTGCTGTTTATTATAATTGATTTGCATGTTTACATTATAATAAGATCCATGGGTATTTACAGAAATATCATAAATGTCCCTAGTCGATTATTATACTGGGAACTATAATGAATTAAGACTAGTGTGAGTCTTGATTGATGATCATACGATGATCATACGTATAGGAATACGAATCAAGATCATGAGTACTTGCATGTACGAAACTGATTTCAATTAAATCACGAATATATGTATCATATACACAAAACATGATAATAAATCTCATAGAAAACTTATGTATATCACATATACATCAACTAATAACATGCTTTCAATCATACATCAACTAATAACATGCTTTCAATCTTTATTTTAATGAATTGAATTTCGTATTCTGTGATCCATGACACCATTATGTATAATCTTTATTTTTGTGTATTGATGCATGGATGAAATCTCTGTAATTCAGTATGCATATTTAGGTTACATTAATTTAAGTTTCTTAAATTGTATAAGTCTGAATGTTAATTCGAAACTAATATGATTAGGTTCGATTGAGATAGTAATTCATGATCCAACTACATATTTGTGATTATTTGGATGAAGATCGAAATTGCAAATAATTAATTTTCGAAATTATTTATTTATCTTGTTATATCTATGTTGTTATGAAGTTTTTATTTGATAAAGATAGATAACAATTAGATTAGGAGATATATGCAAAATTGGCTTAATTATCCCTATTGGATAGGAGATAAATATGGAAAAGTTTGTTATTTGTGATATGCTAGGATTCAAATATCTAAAGTCCTAATTGGATTAGGATAAGATGATAAGTTAGATGTGGGCCCGAGTTAATTAAAACGTTTTAATTGACTTAATTTTGGATAAACTAAGGGGTAAATTTGGTATAGTAAAATCAGCGAAAAATATGATTTTCTATAGCGAATTTCAATTTTCGAAATTGAGATTTGTCTTCTAAAAAAAAAAAAAAAAAACGGGGGCGCAGGCCAGCGGACCGCCGTCTAACTAATCCTAGCGCACGGAAATTCTTCTATTAGTGAATAGCATAAAAATTTCCTAAATTGTTTAGTGGTTCTAGAAATCAATAAAATATATGATATTTCATTGTTTAATTAAAATCACTAAAACTGAATAAAATCCCTCTATTAAATCTTAAGTCTTGTGTCATCCAATTTTAAACACTTGTCAAGGCCTCGATCGCACTAATATAGTTTCAAATGCATAGTTGGGTGTATTGTGTTATCTTGGTGAGATAAGTTGGGTAAGAGTTACCTAAATGTTTAAATTGGTCCGACTTAATAAAGCTATCAAAATAGTTTTGGACTTTAGGCATATGATGAGATAAAAACATGCTAAGACATAAGATGTCCTGTATCTCATAAAAATATCTAAAATTACATAAGATGTAATTGGTAACTGTTACCTACCTAAATAATCTAGTTCTCGTGTTTCATGCCATAGTTGTCATAGAATTAGGTGAAATATGGATTTAGTCCCCTAAATAAACAAGATGTTTTAGGAGGGTTGTTAATTTAGTGGGAGTCTATTCCTCTATACTAAAATAAACTCGCATAATCTTTATTGTAGATCAACGGCCTCTTCAAGTAACAATAATCCCCTGTCATCGCGATCTATCCTTGAGAAGGATAAGCTATCTCGGGACTAACTTTCTTGATTGGTTCGAAACTTGAGAATCGTTCTCAAGCATGAACGCAAGTTGTATGTCCCGGATGCTCGATCCCCGAGGACCCACCATCAATGCTACGAAAGTTTGTGAAGGATGCGCATAATAAGCATGTCAATGATTCTACGATGTTGCATGCATTATGTTGGCAACTATGGTTCCCGAACTTCGAAGGACATGGAACTAATGGAAGCCTACGACATGGTACGCTAATTGAAGGAAATGTTCCAACAAAGAAGCTAGGCAAGAAAGGTTCGAGACAGATCAAGAACCCGCATTCTTGTAAGATGACCGAGGGTGCGTCAGTTAGTCCTCATGTTCTGAAGATGAAGGGCTATGTTGAGCAACTTGATAGACTTGGATTTCCCATAAGCCAAGAGATGGCTACGGATTTGATCTTAAATTCATTACCAGAGAGTTACTCACAATTTGTGATGAACTGCAATATGAATAATATGGAGAAATCAATTTCAGAGTTGCATTTGATGCTCAAAACTGCTGAACAAAATATCAAGAAACCCTCTAGTAATGTGCTAATGGTCCAAAAGGGAAAGGGAATGAAGAAGAAAGGCAAAAGCAAGGCTAAAGTTGCCAAGGCTGCTGCTGCACCTATTGCAAAGCCTGTGGAATAAGTCAAGCCCCAGCCTGTTCCTGCTTCAAAGCACCAAAAGGAAAAGGAAGGAAATTGTCATTTCTGCCATGCACCTGGACATTGGTTCAGAAATTGCAAACTCTATCTGGAAGATCTAAAGAAGAAAAAGGGTAGTGCGACTACCACCTCGTGTATTTATGTTATTGAAATTAATTTATCTACTAGTGATTCCTGGGTATTGGATACCGGATGTGGATCTCACATTTGTATAAATGTGCGGGACTCACCAGTAAGTAGAAAGTTGAAGAAAGGAAAAGTCATCCTCCGCGTAGGGAATGGAGCAAGAGTTGCTCGCCCGGTCATTGGATCATATGACTTAGTTTTATCTAGTGGACTTATTTTAACTTTAAATAATTGTTATTATGTACCTGCCTTGAGCAGAAACATCATTTCGGTTTCATGTTTGGATATGGATGGTTTTGATTTTATTATTATTGAATAATAGATGTTCAATTTCTCGTAAAGGCATTTTTTATGCAAATGCTGATTTGTGTGATGGTCTTTATATTCTAAGCATGAAAAAGTCCACAGATACTACGGTCTTTAACATAAATGCAAAGAGATCCAAGTCAAATGATTTGAATCAAACCTATCTTTGACATTGTCGTCTTGGCCACATAAATGAGAAACGCATAACGAAACTCCATAAAGATGGACTTCTAGATTTATTTGATTTGGAATCATATGAAACGTGCGTATCTTGTTTACTAGGCAAGATGACTAAAAGTCCCTTTACTGGACATAGTGAAAGGGCAAATGATTTATTGGGTCTAATACATACTGATGTATGCGGTCCTATAAACACAATGGCTAGAGGAGGTTACCGTACTTCATTACATTTACGATGATTTCAGCAGAGATACGGTTATGTATATCTTATGAAACATAAAGCTGAATCATTTGAGATGTTTCGAACATTTCAAAATGAAGTGCAGAATCAACTTGGTAAAACTATTAAAGCACTTCGATCAGATCGAGGTTGTGAATATTTGAGCCAAGAATTTGATGATCATCTTAGAAATTGTGGGATTGTCTCACAATTAACTCCACCAGCAACTCTACAATGGAATGGAGTTTCTGAAAGGAGAAATCGAATCTTATTAGATATGGTTCAATCTATGATGAGTCATGCGGATCTTCCATTATCCTTTTGGGGTTATGCATTACAAACTGCAGCTTTCACTCTAAATCGAGTTCCTTCTAAAGCGGTTGATAAAACACCATATGAGATATGGTACGGTAAGAGACCTAGTTTGTCTTTTCTTAAGATTTGGGGTTGTGAGGCTTACGTAAAGCGACAAGTCTCAGAAAAACTAGCACATAAATCTGACAAGTGTCTATTTGTGGGGTATCCTAAGGAAACAAAAGGATATTACTTTTATAATCCCGCTGAGAACAAAGTGTTTGTTGCTCGGTATGGTGCCTTTATGGAAAAACAGTTTATTTCAAAAGACACTAGTGGGAGAGAAATAAATCTTGAAGAAGTTCAAGAATCACAAATAAACACTGAACCACTACTGGAAGTTCAACAACGTTTTGAACCAGTTGAACCTCCGCAAGTGACACAAGGCCCACGTAAATGTGGTAGGGTGAGACATGAGCCAGAGAGATTCGAATTTCTCATTACTGATAGCCGTGATGTGTTGCTTATAGATCAAAATGAGCCCACCACTTATCAGGAGGCTATGTCTGGACCAGACTCAGATAAATGGCTAAGTGCCATGAACTCTGAGATGTAATCCATGTATGATAACCAAGTTTGGAACTTGGTTGATTTACCTGAAGGTGGTAAGACCATTGGATGTAAATGGGTTTTCAAGAAAAAAACTAACATGGATGGCAAAGTGCATACTTTCAAAGCAAGACTTGTAGCAAAAGGTTTCAGGCAGACTCAAGGTGTTGATTATGATGAAACTTTTTCGCCAGTAGCCATGCTTAAATCCATAAGAATTTTAATTGCCATTTCTGCATATTATGACTATGAGATATGGCAAATGGATGTAAAAACAACATTTCTTAATGGAAAGCTGCTTGAGGACGTGTATATGACACAACCTGAAAGTTTTGTACATCCTGAGAATTCTAGGAAGGTATGCAAGCTTCAAAGATCTATTTATGGATTAAAGCAAGCTTCTCGGAGTTGGAATCTTCGTTTTGATGAAGCAATCAAGGATTTTGGTTTTATTAAGAATGAAGATGAGCCTTGTGTATACAAGAAGGTCAGTGGGAGTGTAGTTGTTTTTCTGGTACTGTATGTTGATGATATATTACTCATTGGAAATGACATCCCAACATTGCAGAGTGTCAAGTCATGGTTAGGGAAGTGTTTCTCAATGAAAAACTTAGGAGATGCAGCCTATATCCTAGGGATAAGGATCTATAGGGATAGATCTAAGAGGCTAATCGGTCTAAGTCAGAGTGCTTACATAGACAAGGTCCTGAATATGTTCAGTTTGCAAGACTCTAAAAGAGGATTGTTGCCAATGTCTCATGGCATAAGTCTCAGCAAGAATCAATGTCCTAGGACAAATGATGAGCGAGACCGTATGAATAAGATTCCATATGCATCTGCTATTGGATCTATCATGTACGCCATGCTATGCACTCGGCTTTGATGTATCATATGCTTTGAGCACTACAAGCGAGATATCGATCGATCCAGTGAGAGTCACTGGATAGCGATAAAGAACATCCTTAAGTACTTAAGAAGGACTAAGGAAGTGTTCTTGGTCTATGGAGGATTTGAAAATGATCTAGTTGTAAATGGTTACACGATGCAAGTTTTCAAACCGATATAGATGATTTTAGATCGCGATCTGGATATGTGTTTACTTTGAATGGGGTGCGAAGCTGGAAAAGTTCGAAGCAAGAGATCGTGGCAGATTCTACAACGAAGTTTGAGTATATTGCGTCCGATGCAAAGAAAGGAGGCGCTTTGGATCAAAAAGTTCATTTCGAACTAGGTGTAGTTCCAAGTATTGCTAACCCCGTTTGTTTGTATTGTGACAATAACGGGGCAATAGCACAAAGCCAAGGAACCTAGATCACACCACAGATCCAAACATATACTCGAGCGTTTTCATCTCATCAAGAGAAATTATTGAGAGGGAGACGTAAAGATTTGCAGAGTACCTACTGAAGACAACGTTGCGGATCCATTGACAAAGGCTCTTCCACAAGCGAAACATGATGGTCATGTTAGATCATTAGGCATTAGATGCATGAATGATTGGCCCTAGAGCAAGTGGGAGATGTTGGGAAATATGCCCTAGGTCAATCCATTAACAGTCTTTATGAATACATTTTTGTTAATAAAATAGAGGATTTCATTTGCTGTTTATTATAATTGATTTGCATGTTTACATTATAATAAGATCCATGGGTATTTACAGAAATATCATAAATGTCCCTAGTCGATTATTATACTAGGAACTATAATGAATTAAGACTAGTGTGAGTCTTGATTGATGATCATACGATGATCATACGTATAGGAATACGAATCAAGATCATGAGTACTTGTTAGGGAACAAAGTACTGGACCGACCCGCTATGAGAACATCACATGGATTAAGTCATAGTTGTTTCTCATGATAGGTATATTTTTCAGTCCTCTGACTTGAGATTACCAGAGACTTCAACATTAGGAATACAATGATTTGACGCAATCAAACATTGTCTTTAACCGGATGATTATAAAGGTTGTGATTGGTTATTGTGTGAGTAATGTGGTGAAGTTGTGTAATCGAGATAGAATTTGTCCCTCCCATATAAAGAGAGATATCCAGTGGATCCCTCGATGTGTTAGACTGTTAAAAGGCCTAGTCTAAGTGAATTGATATTGATCAATGTCACTTAGATGTTTTCAGTCTACCTAGAAATCGAGACTAGTACGATTGAACGTGTTGGATGACAATTCCATGCCTTATGTTTGATCAAAAGGATATCGTGTGACAAAAGGATGTTATATACACTATTGATTAGGTTATATCGATTTGATATTCGTACAACTTGGGTAGTCATAATGTCTTGCTAGAGGCGCTTATGACTTGTATACCAAAATGTGTTTTGGTACACGCCAACGTTGTATGAGCCTATTAGGTCGCACACTGAGAGAATGGTTTTGCGAGATTTTATGATGGTTCAGAAAAATGAATTTTATATGATAAAATTCATGACAGAAACGTCCTTGTAGTGTATTACACTTATACTTCTTTAAGTAGGGGTATATGTGTAATTTACTTAACCGTCTATATACAAGGGTTGTATAAATAGACGCTTTGAGTTAGAATACAAGTACAAAAGATTTAAAAGAGGCTAAAACTCTATTTTCGTTTTAAAGAAACGACTTAGAGGTTTTTGGTATGCTCTGGATCGTTTTGGAGAGAAACAAAAAGGTTTGCTATTCTCTCGAAGCTAGCACTTTGAATCTCGGTCGCCGTTCGTGTGTGGACAGCTAGTAGAGGGCGTTCGTCATTGGCAGCGCCTTAGAAATCGATTAACCTTCAGAAAGGTATTGCGATTGAGTTATGATTAAGTTTTCATAGTTTAAACATGTTTTAATGGAATCAGATTCGAATCCTGTTTTGGGGTTTTCTCAAAATTGTTTTGTAATCTCCGTTGCGCATGAACCCCAAAAACCCAACAACGACATGACACAAAATATAAACAAGTTAACACGACATGTGTAATACGTTAAGTTAAATGGGTCGTGTTAACTTTAAAACTCAAACGACCCATTAAATTCATTTAACATAGCAAACACATTCTTTTACTTCAACATGACCTATTTACTATATTTAATCCGTTAATATGACCTTTTAATTTTATTTGAATTATAAAGGACAAAGAATGTAAGACTATAATGCATGAGTAATAAAATATAAGAAGACTAAAGTTCAAAAAAAAATTAAAATACAAATCCTGTACTGCCGTAGTTTAAGATAAAATAAGTTAATTAACACAATAAAAATAAAAATAGCTTTAAACCCAAAAAAAGAAAGAAAGAAATGCAGTAATGGTGAATAGTAAATAACAAATCAAGAATGTTTGCTAAATATACTATTGTTGTGGTAAAAAGATGTGAGTTAATTAGAGAGGTAGTTAAATTTTAAAATCTTTACTCTCATTAAACTATTACATTATAGCATCTTACTACTATGTTAAATTGTTTAGGTGATAGGTGGGTAATGTGGTGAGTTTTTTCTTTGACAAAAAAAAAACAACTAAAATTATTTTGACCCTTATAATAAATGGGTTAAATGGGTAATCGTGTTAACTTGTGACACGACCTGTTTATTCTGGATTTTATGGAAGTTAAAATTGTATACATGGTGCAGTCAAACTAATAGCCTAGAAAACATAAACTAATGCAAATACTTAAAATAAAGTATGTAGAAAAGTAAATCAAACAAGAACACCAGAAACTTGGTATCGCAGTTTGGTCTAGAACCTACATCTGTGAGGCCACGCCCAAATGTAAAATCCACAAAGATAAAAGTATTATAGACTTACGCAACACCCGAACCAATGATCCCTCAGTAGGCTTGCTACACTACCCTTCACCTTCACAATGAACTTTACGTAAGTCTTCCGATACTTGCACGATAAGGCCCCCCTCACGGGAATACCCAAGCTTTCACTCGGTGCATCAAGCTCCCTTTGATGGAATACAAGTCTCCCACTTGCATTGTGAGGCTCTGATGAGTTGGTATATAGACCATATATTTGTACATTATTATGATTCATCAAAGTCTCCAAATATAGCTAATAAATGTTTATTTTTATTAATTGTAGGTTTCCTTTGGTGTTTGCTTTAAAGGAATAAAAAAAGGATTCTTTTGGTATATTTTTGGTTTTCACTCCTTTTGGTGCGCATCACGGATCAGATGGAGCAATTAAGTAAGGCCAGGGCTCGCACGGTTTCTCCTTAATCACCACGCATACACCCGTGCATTCAATATGACCATTTCACATGCAATTAGGGATATTGACCAGTTGTTGAATGAGCTTCACCAATCCTTGAATGCCACATCAACGTCCATCAACACACAATCTGCTCCTTTGACCAAAAATTAAACATAGGGCATTAATAGGCATTAATTAGGTCATTAACCACACTTTGACTAGGCCAGCCATCTTACCTCCTACATATATTAAAATTGCATGAACACAAAAGGGATCATCTTCATTATCTACTCCTCTATGATCATCATCCTTTCCACCAAAGAACTCCATTGTTTTTCTCATATTTATATTTAGGGGTTGTTTTTGCCCCGAGCTCACCTTCAAGCGACACTTGGGGACTTTAGTTTAGTTATATTTTCATGTTTTCTTAGTGTAGCATAGAGTGGGAAAGATTGATAGATTCGATAAAAGATGAGATCAGATTCACCATGACCTTGGGGCCGAAGACCATTGAGTTTGATCTTTTCATGAACTCTCTCTCTTAATTATTTTAGTTTATACATTTTTGAGATTTGATGTGCTTATGAATGTTATGTGTTGAATAAATCATGTTTAGTTGCATTTCTTGTTCTACTTAATGTTATTTTTAGTGTTCCACACTCTAGGCTTTGATAACACTGATTACGTAGTCACTGAATTAAGGAGAGATAGTCATCGAGACCTCGGGGCTATCGAACCGGAATTGAATACTAGAACTTAATAAGGTAGGATACACCGACCGATTGTCTAGACTTTGAGAGACCTTATAGGGTTTTGAACTTAATGATTTAATGATCTTACGTTACTCGCACAGACCTGTGTAGCCCAAGAATTGAGATAGTATTCTCGCCACCGAGACCTTGGGACGAGATGACTTGTAAGATACCTGGTCTATAAATTGAGTTGAACACGTCTTTTTATTGATTTGTCACACATTTAATTTGATTGATTGATTCAAGTCAAAAATAAATTCTATTATTACTTGTTTGTTTATGTTTCAAATCTCCTAATCTACTTTAGTGCTATGTGCAACTATTCCCTGTGATTCGATAAACCCAACACAAACGTTGTTTTCTGCCACTATTACTAGCGCGAAGCCTTACACTTGGGGCTCGCCATCAATTTTTTGGCACCGTTGCTGGGGATTAGTTTGTGCTAGTGCTATAGGAAAATTAAGCAATAAAAGTTAGTTTATACCTTTCGTGTGCATCGCGACATCAAAGCACAAAAAAAAAAGTTTAGGAGTGTTAGTTTAGATTATTCTTACTCATAAAAAAATATGGTCAGGTTGAGGACTTAAAACTTACGTTGAATGGGAGGCAACCCATTGTTTTGTATTTTATTTAGTTTGGTGTGTCCCTTTTTGGTGAAACCCTCTATTTTGTGATCGTCTCAGGTTTTGTTTCAAGTTTGAGGGAGCGTGGAGATATCTTGGAGGAGAGCAAGACTATCTAAGTGCACATCGGTTTGGTATATTTTAAATTAGAATGCATGGTTCACTCCCACTTATTCTTTTCCCTCATTTCAACAAGACGGATGATGCCATGCAAGGTGTCACCGCACCACACACATGTCTTGTTGAAAGTTGCGGTACATTTTGATGTTCTACATGTATGTATGAGCTGTGGGATGTTTTATGGAACCGTTGCCTATGCGAATGGGATTTATTGCGCATTTTTTCGAAATTGCATGCATACAAACTTTTCTTGAGCTTTAATGATTTATACTTGACATGATTGTAACACTTTTAGTCTCGCGTGGTCATTTTTTATGGGTTATGTGCTGTGCGATCGCTTTTCAACATGATTTGAGCATTCTTTTTAAAAAATTGACTTCAGGCTTGCATGATTTGGTTTAACTTTTTATGTCAATTCCTTATTCCTTAGTTCTTGCTCTTATCATGTCACAGTTTTTAAATGTATGCTAGAAGTCCCCAAGAATTTTTGGAGACTTTGTCACTTATTTATTTGCATTGTAGTTAATTTACACTTGGCATTCATTCTCTCTTTGTCTTATCGTATATGACTTGTTCCATGTCACTCTCTTTTGTTGTCTATGTGTTTGTCTTACTCATGACTTTGTTTTAAACCTTGAGGACAAGGTTTTGACTAAGGTTGAGGGGATATACAGGTTTAAGGAATGATGGTTTGGATATTTTTGAGAATGCAAGCTTGACAGGTAATATCATTTCAAATTTTTTTTATGAGCCAATGCTTGCTACGGATGGTAATAGTGGTGTTTTCATTTGTTCTTGTTCATTTCATCTCTCTATCTACCACTTTCTTCTTGTCTATCCATCTTTTTCTTGTCAATTCATTCATTCATTCATGCATTCATTCATTTTGTTCATAGCATGCATACATTTTTTTTTATAAAAAAATCTTATTTTTGTTAATAAGCATGATATGTTTAACGTGTTTCATGCATTTAGAGTGCATTTAATTAGGACCATGTCATTGCATATAGAGTTGCCCAAACACGACTTTAGTGCCATTTGCTTGTGGATTTTGTTTATATATGTCATTGAGATGCGAACTTAGGATGATGTAAGTGAGTTCACTTTGTCGTGTCTTTGACCCGGTTTGATCATTGTTACATAGTAGGGTCTACTACGAGGGATTGGTCTTGTGCTTGACACCAAAGTGGGAAGAAGGTCAGAACTGTACAAGTGGAAAAAGTTAGATCTCTAGGGTTCTAGAACGAGGTTGCACTCCACTTGAGGCAAAATTTTAAAGACCGAAGTATATGTAAGGGATGGATTTTAGGCCATCTTTGTTATAAATAAATAGCCTCATAACCCACCTATCACCATTTCCACTAGTTAGCCATTTTTTAGCCTATTTCACCTTGTTTTCATTGACACATATCATTAAACCCAAAATAACCACAAAGCCTTTATATTCATGTTACCTATTTATTGGGAAGCCTAGTTTAGACCAAAATTATGTTCAAAAGAGCTCGTGTGAGCCAAAATGTAAGAAAAGCCCATGTTTGGGGGTTGTTTAATGTTTGTAAGTGTCCACCACTCTAAAAGTTTTGAAAGAAAAATAATGTGCGAAAAAAAAAAGCACTTGAAAATAAGGAGTTGATGAAGGAAAAAAAATGAATAGCGAAGTATGCATGAAAGTTCAAATTTTGTTGTTGTTCACTTGTTTTAGCTCTTGTTTTGTTGTATGTATGGTCTATGCTAGTGTTTTCCAACATCTTTGAATCCATAATAATTCATTTCCATTATTAACCTAGCCAAGCCTCGTTACAACCCTAAGTAAAAAGTCTTATTTGACTCTTGCATGTGTTAAGTCTCCATTAGTGGAGAATGTGAGTTGTAGTCTCGCTTATGGGATTCCTGTGCGTTTTAATGCCTTATCGTGAGATCGTAAACTTGTGGCTTAAGTGTATAGGCTGAGAAAACTCATAATTAGTTGATAGCCTTGGCTTTTGATCGAGTTTTAAGTTCCGAAAGTGCGGAATTTGTGAAAGTTGGGCCTACGTTATTGACAACTTCTAGTCTCCCAAGTCTCTCAATTTTTGTGTCAATTTGGTATCTAGTGAAACCAAAGGATTCACGCTTTTGTCAATGTTTGGGCTTAGGGTCATTTAGATTGTAGTTAATTGTTTATCTAGTAATTTTTGTTGCATTTATATTCGCATTGCATGTTCTAGGTTTGCATTAGGAGTCTAGCAAGTGTGTATTAGTAGAGTTGCATATCTCATAAAATAATCATTTGCTCGAGACGAGCAAACCATTAAGTTTGGGGGTACTTGATGAGTTGGTATATATACCCTATTTTTGTACATTATTATGATTCATCAAAGTCTCTAAATATAGCTAATAAATGTTTATTTTTATTAATTGTAGGTTTCCTTTAGTGTTTGCTTTAAAGGAATAAAAAAAGTCTTTTGATATATTTTTGATTTTCACTCCGTTTGGCAGGCATTACGGATCAGATGAAGTAATTAAGTAAGGCCAGGGCATGCACGGTTTCTCCCTAATCACCGCACATACACTTGTCACATGCAATTAGGGATATTGACCAGCTATTGAATGAACTTCACCAATCCTTGAATGCCACGTCAACGTCCATCAGCACGCAATCTGCTCCTTTGATTACCATTAACCACATGTTTAATTTTTGGTCAAAGGAGCAGATTGCGTGTTGATGGATGCTGACGTGACATTCAAGGATTGGTGAAGCTCATTCAACAGCTAGTCAATATCCCTAATTGCATGTGAAACAATCACATTGAATGCACGAGTGTATGTGCGGTGATTAGGGAGAAACCGTGCGGGCCTTGGCCTTGCTTAATTGCTTCATCTGATCCGTGATGCGCACCAAACGGAGTGAAGACCATAAATATACCAAAAGAACCCATTTTTTATTCCTTTAAAGCAAACACTAAAGGAAATCTACCATTAATAAAAATAAACATTTATTGGCTATATTTGGAGACTTTGATGCATCATAATAATGTACAAAAATAGGGTATATATACCAACTCATCAGGCTCCCCCTCACTAGAGCACCAAAGTCCCCTTGATGTTTACATCTTGACAAAGAAGTGAACAGCACGTTCATAATACTAAGTTAAAGAGGGATACAAATTCTATCAACTTTGGTACATTATATAGATTAATGAAGGACACAAAATCCTAACTACATATTTTAACAACATGCTTAAGATGTGCCCAATCGTCATCTTCAAACAACCATATCCTTGCACACTAAACACGTGGTGATAAGTCTCTGAACCGCAACTCTAACTTTCATGCTTATCTTCAGTTGTTACTCAGTTAGTTGTAGATAAGACCAAATTTGTAACAAACTGATCCAGAGATCTTGTTGCAACCGTCTTCTACGTTTTGTTGCAACTGCGTATTTTATTCAAATCACCAAAGTTTTCTTGCATGTGGAACATGCTTTGAATGAGTCATTTACCAAACTAACAACCTGATCAACATGATAACAATTCAACTGGACTATTACAATCTTAACTAATAATCATGACACTGAGCCACCCCGATCATTTTCCAACTAAAAATAGTCAAGTAAAAATCACGAAACCACAAGTCGGTGACACTGAAAGAATATATCATTTTTTTCTCAAAATAAAAGAAAAGAATATATCATTTTGACCAACTTTTAGCATGCCATTTCAGCACGCACTTGTTTGTGAGTCTTGATTATCATGCATGAAACTCCATATGCATCTCAAGGGCTTCCATTGTGCGTAAATGGTGTGCCAAAAGTGCGTCAAAATAGAGTGACAACACATACGTTTATAAAGGGGGTGACTATTTCCACGAAGATATGTGATGCATTCGACACTGATGAACCTATAAAATGATCTATAAATATTTTAAAATACCGCTTGACGAATACTTTCCTACCCACCCATACCCACCCATCTGACCATCAATTTATTCTTGGGAAAATATACTAATCTCAAACTTTTCACATTTTTTCAAAATAAACTTACATTTTTTATTTTTTCAAAAAAATCTCAAACTTTCAGTTTTTTCTCAATCTCACCTCAACTAATTTTGGGGTCGATTTTGTGCCGCAAAAAAAAAAAAAGCATTCTCTCGTGAGCTGGTTTGGTGCGTTAATGGAGTTCGGAGCGATAGGGCTTTTTTCTCCAAGAATGGCGATCTAAGGTTTCATCGGATCTCCAATTCTCTTCAAGGTGTTAATGGAAGAATTAGTTGGGGGTGAGCTTCTGCATGCTCGACGACATGGCTTTCCGCCCTAATTTCGGCCTCAACGAGCTCAATATCGTGTTCTCCACTCTTGTTGTCAGATTGATCTTGAATTTCATTCTTATGTATCGAGCTATTAGCCCCAATAATGGCTGCCACAACAACCACAGCTTCTTTTTTCTCGTCTTGCAATCTTTGCAAATTGTCCAAAAAGCTAAATGTTTGAACTTGAAGCATTTGCTGTGGTGAATCGAATTGGGACTTTTGTGTATAAAGGATCGGTTTTTGCTGCGCGGCTAGTTGGTACGACGCGGGATGGTTGCACATGATGTTGAATGCGTTCACCTGAGCGGCACACATGGGTTTGAGTAGTTATATGAGGCGGCCCAAAACGTCAGTGGGGGATAAAATTAAGGCAAAACTCATAGCTTGGGACTTTCTTGAGAAAATTAAAAGTATTGAGATTATTTTGAGAGAATGTGAAAAGTTTGAAATTATTTTGATTATTTACCCATTTATTCTTTGTGCACACACCTTTTTTTTTTAATTCGTTTAAGCTGATTGATCTCGTTATAATGTAATTTGTTTTCACTTTTTTATCCTAATCTTACCTATTTTACCCCTAGTACACAAGCCAACTTCTAATTAATTACAAGAGAAATCAAACATATCTCTCTTTTTCTCCAACAAAAAATATTAATGAGGGGTATAAAAGTAAGATTGATATGTATTTATGGATTTCTTAATTGGTGTGCTAATACCTTAAACCACTTATAAAAAAAAATCGAGGGAGTATATAGTAGTTATATTACCGAAACATGTCTTATCCTTTGTCAAAAGACAAAGTTTGGGCTAAGTTGTGAGTTAACTCCCAAAGCCAAAAAAAAAAAAAACCTTGGAGCAGCAACAGAGAGACGGTTGCCCATTATATTTTCATCACCTACTCTTAACTTAATCTTTTCCCATTTTTAAACTTTCTCAAATTTCTATAATTATCTGATGAGTTTCACATGCAAATATATCACTACAATACTTGGAGCAGCAACAAACAGACGGTTGGCCTGTTAGATGTTGCTTCAAGGCAGAGGAACTATAATGGAATGCAACAGATGAACTAAAAAAGACAATGAAGGAGCAACTAACACTCATAAGTCGGTGAGATTTCTACAACTCAACATTTCATTTCAATCTCACTCTTTTCCATAAATGCATGCAAATTAATCTAAGCTCTCACCTGATAACAGGAGCATTTGCATGAACTCTTAATATCATTTCGAAACATCACATACTAGTCCTGGAAGTGCTCCAGCAATGGAGATAGCGAGTAATGCACAACAATGCGGCCGATGTCGACTGAGATTTATGGCTATCTTTGCTTTTCTCTTGGCCGTGTTGGTCTCTAGAGCAGGTGATGAAACCAAATGATCAAAGACAATGCTAAGTATTTCATTCCGGATTTTTGTTTTCTAGGATGATTAAATTGCAGTTTCGTCTGTGATTTTGATTAGGTGCCTATGATCCGTTGGATCCGAACGGGAACATTACTATCAAATGGGATGTAGTTTCTTGGACTCCAGATGGCTATGTGGTGAGTACCATCTCAGGTTCAAGAAAACTCTTTGTTTTTGTACTCCATACATGAATGATTCTATACTGCACTCTGCATTTGAGGTAAAAAACAGATTTAGATATGCAAAATAGAATTTTAACTTAATTAAGCTTATAAACTTCTAGTTAAAAGAATAAGGGTATGCTACTCAAATTTTAGAGGCTAAACTTGGTTAAACTCAACTGTCATCCATACAAATTGTGAAGCCAAATCAAAGATCTAAACAAGAATATGAAATGAAGAAAGGCATGACTATACACCCCAAATGATTGGTTCGGATCGCTATTCAACTATTTATTAATCGAAACAATAAATGGCTTATTGTAAACAAATACCTTGAAACAATATAATCAAGAGACTTTGACGAAATTTTTTTTTTTTTTTTCTCAAACAACGACTGAAAAGGAGTAGAGATATCCATATTAGTTTAATGGTATAACTAGTTTCCTTTTTGTTTAGAATGATTTATGCAGTTTAATCTCAATTTACTCTAAAAAAATAATTGTGAAGGTGTATTTTAGAATGTTGTAAGACTTGCTTGATTTTGGCAATACGCTGCAGGCAGCGGTGACGATGAACAACTTCCAGATGTACCGGCACATTCCAACTCCTGGTTGGACCCTAGGATGGGCATGGGCCAAGAAAGAAGTGATTTGGTCTATGGTGGGAGCGCAGACAACTGAGCAGGGTGATTGCTCCAAATTTAAGGGCAACATCCCACATTGTTGTAAGAAGGTCCCTACAGTGGTGGACTTGCTTCCCGGAGTCCCTTACAACCAACAGATAGCGAACTGCTGCAAAGGAGGAGTTGTCGCTGCTTGGGGTCAAGATCCCTCAGCGGCGGTCTCATCCTTTCAGGTCAGTGTTGGTCTTGCCGGAACTTCCAACAAGACAGTGAAACTGCCCAGGAACTTCACTTTGCTTGGCCCAGGTCCTGGATACACTTGTGGCCCTGCAAAAATAGTGCCATCGACGACATTCCTCACACCAGATCGCCGCAGGAAAACACAGGCACTGAGTAAGTTTTGCTTTGGAGAACCCTCTTCCTTTTTCGGTATTATTAGAGGGAAACAATCGCTTATATAATTCATTTAGAGGGTTTTTCGGGTCACCCGCAGCACTTCTCTACGAGTCATTGATCTCCCTAGTACCGATATTGTCCCCAACTTAAACACCCTTCATCTTTTAGGTATGAGGTTTTATTTTAAAAGGTCTCGGTACTATTAGAGGGGAGATAATCACTTATATACTTCATTTAGAAGTTTTACTTTCCAATGTGAGAATATTATTTCGGTTCACATGTCTCAACATAATTGATGTCAGAGTTTATAATGGCTAAAAGAGCTTCACTTACCGCAGTGACATGGAACGTGACCTGCACCTACTCGCAGTTCCTCGCTCGGAAGAACCCAAGCTGCTGCGTCTCGTTTTCATCCTTCTATAATGAAACCATCACTCCATGTCCCTCCTGTGCCTGTGGTTGCCAGCATAAGAACTGTATCAAGTAATGTGTTTTGTTTTTTTTTCCTTTTCCACATCTAATTGTGTTGGTTGCCATTGTATCTAACAATTTGATGATGGTGGATGAAATTGCAGAAGTGATTCCAAGCTGCTAAGCTTGGTAGGAGTGAACACACCAAGGAAGGACAACACACCATTGCTGCAGTGCACGCGTCACATGTGCCCGATCAGGGTGCATTGGCATGTGAAACTCAACTACAAAGATTACTGGAGAGCGAAGATTGCGATTACCAACTTCAACTACCGCATGAACTACACACAATGGACGCTGGTTGCGCAGCATCCTAACCTCAACAATGTCACTCAAGTTTTCAGCTTTGGCTACAAGCCCCTTGTTCCTTATCAGTCCATCAGTGAGTTCATTCAAACTTCAAAAGATCTAATTAGTTCTGCAACTTTAATATCAATCAAATACAACAAATACATGCAAGCCCTTTATTTGTTGTTAGATTCATTTCAACTACAACGTTTTATGCACCTTGAAGCACATCTGACATCCTAAAAGGGGCTTATGCAAATCCAATTAATATCCCAACTAAAGTTAACATAGCATTTTTTGAAATCCACATCAAATAAAATTTCCAAAATTGAATGGGATCAATGCATTCCCAATTTAGACATTCCAATTTCAAAGTGCAAACCATTAATGCATTTTTGCTCCCTATAAAATTTTGAAAAGTAAAGAACGGAAAATTTTTATTTTTATTTCTTGCCACCGGATCACTCAGCTTAGTGTTGCTTCAATGCAGAATAACAAACCAAGTCTTAGTTGACCTGACACCTTGAATTTTACTGTGAATGCAGATGACACTGGCATGTTCTACGGCATGAAATTCTACAACGACCTAATAATGGAGGCAGGGCCATTTGGAAATGTCCAGTCAGAGGTGCTTCTTCAGAAGGACAAGAACACATTCACCCTAAAGCAAGGATGGGCTTTCCCTCGCAAGGTCTACTTCAATGGCGATGAATGCATGCTACCACCACCAGATACATACCCTTTCCTTCCAAACTCAGCCATTTTTAAGTCGCTCCCATTCACAATGTTTATCCTTTCTGTGATTTTCACACTAATTATCATTTTGTAAATTCTAAGGGAATTGAATGTGATATCAGTGACGCAATGCAGTGAGCGCCAAGATAAATAGAGTGAAAATTTTTGGCACCAAATGCAATCTTGTAGATGCAGGAGCTGGGGCAGCAATATGAGTACACAGAGTGAGATTTGTTTTCTTCACTAAATCAGAACTGCATGCGTGTTTATGTGTTAAATCTTGACAGAATAAGATAAGTGTCATTGTATTTGATCATGATACACATGTCTCTATATATAGAGATGCAATTACATACAAAAGGAAACATCTAAATAAGGTAACACATAATTATGGGAGTAATATAATTACGTTAGTGATTTGTACATATTTCCTAATTGCACAACATTCCTTAACAGTCCGATATACAGTTATCTATATCATGTTTTGACAATTCAAAATTAGGTAAAGGTTTTTTACTAATGAATCGATATTCAAAATCATTCCATTCGGAGTCCCTTCCTTTATCCAAATAGCGGACTTCTAAATTTTCATAAGCCCCCCCTGCAAATCAAGACTTTCTATCCCTTCTTTTCATAAAAAATCATTCACTGTAGACCTAGGATACCTGGACTCGACAGTTTAGGGGAAGTGTCCGTGTCGTGCCTGAAAAAAAAGTTGGACTCAGCTGGCGGTTCCTGGTTCAAGAGAGAGGGTTTTCTATCAAAGTATGAACAACAAAGCATGAAGAAACAAAGCATGAAGAGAAGAAGAAGAAGAAGAAGAAGAAGAAGAAGCTTTCTGTCAAAGCATGAACAACAAAGCATGAACAGAGGAAGAAGAAGAACACAAGAAGAAGAAGAAGAAAATAGATATATACAGGACTTGTTTGGCATTGAGTGAAAAAACATATTTTTCTTAACTCAGTTTTAAGAAAGCAAAATTAAAAAAAAAAAAAAAAAAAAAAAAAAAATTCACATGTATTACAAATCATAAAATGAAATAAAATAATTTTTAATTTTTAATTTTTATCTGTGTTCAAAATTTTGGACACTTATAGTCGAGTCTCTGAGTCCCTAAAATTAAAGAATAGCCACATCCGACCTCTAGACACACACACACACCCGATACCAGTACCCAAGTCCAAGTAACTTAGCTGTAGACTACAAATACCTAACCCCTACTCAGAAAATTGAAGTTTGGATATTATTAAATAGGACAGAGACTTTTATTTCAGATACTTTCGACAATAGAGAGAACCATGAGATCAGGAGCCACACGGTTGGCAATTGTGCAATGTGCCAAATTATAGGATCCAACACCTGCTTTTTGCGAAATAAGCACGTCTTATTTTGATGACACTATAAATAATCAACAGATCATGTTAGTCAAAAAGAGTAGAAATAATCGAAATGAAAGTAACAGTAAGAGTATCTAAACAGCACAATATGCAAATTGACAGCAGTATTGCTACGATAAAAGTTACAATCTCTCCATGTGGGTGGGGGGAGATCTTCTACAAGATTAACATCTATGTTACCCGGACCCTTCACTCTAACTCAAAGTACCCGTGTCGGACACTTGAAATGAATCTGACACTTAAAAAGACATGGATACTCCATTTGAAGAGCTCTTTGTATAAAAAAGATTTAAAATGTAAGAGAATAAAGAAAAAAACTTAACAAGAACTTTCTAGTGTAGAGTAAGAAATGAAAAATGAGAAAAAAATATAGGTGTATAAGATATTACATATATGTAATATATGTTATTACATATATATAAGCATATGTCACGCAAGTTTTAGACACTTTTTGCCGAGTCTCCGTGTCCTTAAATTAGAGAATAGGTGGGTCTGACCTTTAGACTCATACTCATATCCGACACCCGCACCCGAGTCCAGGTAACATAGATTAACATTACATTTCATAGTGAAAATTCCAAAATACAACTGCATACGGAAACAATATGATAATGAAACTGTGAATACAAGGATAAATACTATAATTTAGTCGCAACAGATTCCCTCATGCATGAAGTTACTAGAACTGGAAACCATGAGCCTCTGAATGCTCTATTGATCAGTGCAACACAAGGTTTTGATAAACTGACGTGGCCATATACTTTAAAAAAGCAATAATTAACCATATCCTTCAATATTATTTCACTAGCCATTTGCCAATATCAATGGCAATGACAAAATGAAAGCCATAAAAAGATTAAGGACAGAGATGATTTGCCGAGGACTGGAATTCGGTAACCATGGATATGCATCAGGAGGTGGCATGACACAGTTATCCCCATTAAAGTATATCCTTCGAGGAAATGCCCACCCCTTGTCAAAAGTGAATGTGGATTTGTCCTTACGAAATAGTAGTTCTGACTGAACATTCCCTTGAGGACCAGCTTGCATAAGCAAATCATTGTAGAATTTCACTCCCCATAGCATAGCAGTATCATCTGCAAAATGTCCAGAAGTCACAAATGATAATAAGATTCATAATATTTAAAGCAAATAAGGCAACCATACAGGAATCACATATGTATAACTTACCACTGCACTGATTGTCTCAACGCTTAGTAGACTTATGTAGTCTATTTCATTTTTTTCTATTCTCTGTTACTTATTTTAGTCTGGGAATGTGATAAGCTTTTGTAAACTAGTTGATATTAGTAAATCAATCAAACCATTTTGGCAGTCTGACAAGAGGAAACTGGACAAGGTTACAAAAAGGGTTAAATTGAGGGCTAGGCGGTCAGTTAAAGACACATCGAAAGTACATCAATAGCAATTTACAGAAAAATAAAGAATCTAAGAATGTAGCCATTATTGACAGATTCACAGGCCAAAAACTGATCACCATTTTCTATTATCATCAATATGTGAATGAATGTACAGTCAAATCATACAGAGAAGTATCAATAATGGTCACGAAACTTACTTATCGTGCCGTAAGGAGTCAACGATTTGTAATTAAAGCTGAAAATCTGGGTGAGATTATCAAAATTTGGATGTTGAACAACCAAGTTCCACTGCGTATAGTTCATTCTGTAGTTGAAATTAGTGACTGTGACCTTCACCCTCCAGTACTCTTTGTAGTTGAGCTTCACATGCCAGTGAACCCTTATGGGGCACATGTGGCTGGTACACTGAACCAAAGGTGCAAAATTATTTCTTGCAGGTGCTGTAATTGCAGACGCTAAATATGGCGAATCAACGCTGTGTACAAAGAAGATAATAAAATTTCAATCGGTAATCACTTCAATTGGGGACATCGAAGAATGATTAAAACAGTTATTTGAATAAATGCATAAGCAAAAAAAAAGATATTGGTGGCCTCAAAAATAAGAGATAAAGGTGGCGATCAGAGAACTTACTCCACACACATTCCAGGTTGCGTTATATTGTTCTGGCATCCACAAGTACATGTTGGGCAAGGGACTATTGTCTCATTATAGAAAGAGGAAAGCGAGACACAACAAGTGGGAGTTTTCTGAGAGAGGAACTGAGAATATGTACAGGTAACATTCCATGTCACTGCAACAAAAATTCATGCAAAACTAAGGGTTCCATTTTATAGTTCAAAACATTTTTTGGAGAAATATCAGTCGGGGTAATGTAAACTGATGACCAGAAAACAATTTTGTTAACATTACTTCTTTCAATCTGACATAGCACAGAGTTAATGCAATTAGCCACATAAAAAAAACTGGTAAGCGACTTACTCAAAGCTTGTGTTACTCTCCTTTTATCTACTGTCGCAAACTTGCTTGGCTTCACAATCCTTGCAGGTCCGCAAGTGTATCCAGGTCCTGGTGCTTTTAAAGTGAAATTCTTCGGCACTCTGACAGTCTTGTTAGTTGTGCCAGCTTGGCCCACACTGACCTGAAATGAGCTAACTGCAGTGGCCGGATCTTGAGCCCATGAATTGATTACTCCCCCTTTGCAGCAATTCGCAACCTGCTGATTGTAAGGAGTTCCCGGCAATAAGTCAACAACCGTAGGATCCTTCTTACAGCAATGAGGGATGTTCCCCTTGAACCTCGAGCAATCGCCCTGCTCAGTGGTTTGCCCTCCGTTCATACTCCAGATCACCTCTTTCTTTGCCCATGTCCAACCCAAGGTCCATCCTGGAGCTTGAATGTGACGATATTGCTGGAAATTGTAGATTGTAACAACAGCCTGTCCGATTATCACAAGGTGTAAGTAGTAATACATAATGTTTCTGATAATAATCTGTCTACATATAGACATCAAATATTCTTTTCCTCCAGTGAGATAGAGGTATAGAAAGACACTGCACCAGTCTTTCTGATCCTGGCAAATAAATACTTACAACATAGCCATCTGGATTCCACTGCATAACGTCCCATTTGATTGTAATATTTCCAGTTGGATCAAGTGCATCATATGCTTCTAAAAAAAACAAATGGTTAATATCAAATTGTCAAAATCTCCAACAAAATGTAGGGAGATTATAGAATCTATTAATGGCGTAGAAAAACCAACTTCTGTTTTTCACATTTCATTCACTGGTAGTATACAAACCCTCTAAACTCAAAAGACATTGTAGTTCTTCCCGAGAACGAATTCTTCGCATTTGGTTGCCAAAGAATTTCACAATTCATGCTTAAAAATCGGGGAACAAATGGAAAGTTGTTTTACAAGTTTTGATTCAACAGATAACACACTTTTTTTTATCATGATTCATCAACCATATGCAGTTCAAATGAAAGGGTAAGAAATTCTATCCAATTTGCAGATCATACTTCAAGACTCCATTTTCTCATAATAACACTCACAATTGCACTCACAAAAGAAAATAAGTTAAAAACTGACAATAATCCAATTCAGAACACTCTGATTGTGAAAAGGTTGAAACCTAATTCAATAGCATAAAAATCAATAAAATCAACTACCAAACTACAGTAAATCCCGTCGATTCAACAATAGCCGACAAGGCCAAAATAATTAAACACTATCTTTCCAATCAAATCTCTTTTGCTCTTTGTTCATTCAATAAACAACATATCTAATGTGATCTTTGAAACCGATTCATTGATGGTGGTTCAACGATTGCAATCTTCATCCCATAATAAGACAGAGTTTGGAGGCTTGCTTGACGACTTTCTAACAGTACTTAAACGTCAAGATTCATGGAAAGTTCAATTTGCTAGGAGAAATGTGAACAATGTAGCACATAGTTTAGCTAAGCTAGCGAAATTGTATGTTACTCCCTTCAATTAGTTTGAAGTACCACGGGTGCTCATATCCTCAAATGTAATAACAAATATTGAGTAATGAAATTTATACTATGTTTTTCTCAAAAAAAAAGGTCTAATTAGATTTGTAGATATTGACTCATCCTTATTGCGGTGCATCTTCATCAACGGTGTTGCGTGGATTTGTGCGGTGCGCTAAATTGATTTATCTTTAATTTTTACTTTATAGTTAGTTTTCTTCCCTAGTTGGAAGTCTTTGATTTTTCTTCTTCTTGTTAGGAAGTTTTGTTATTCATTTCGTGGTTCTAGTACTTTTGTGTATTGTCACGAGTTTCAACGTTGTAGAGAGCAGTCCCTGATTGTCAAATTGTTTCAATTTCGAAAAAAAGCCAAATTAATGGCAGTTTGTTTGCACAAATAGGATTAGCGAATCAATGTACTTGATTCTATGTCTCGTCCTGTATTGAGCCTTGAATAATTAATGAAATTTCGATTTCTCTAAAAAAAAAATCTGAAACACTATCCTTCCATTTTTCTCAACATAAAATCAGCCTATCATTAAGAAACAAGTACAACAAAATGGGGACATTGAATGATAAGAATGACGCAAAAGCCTAAATCCCAAATTAGTTGAAGTCGGCTACATGAACCAAACTCTTCCACTTCCCTCAATTTAGTGCAGTTGATGGTGTGCTTTCGTAATCCTAACCTCCCAATGTCTATATCTATTTGATCGTGACAAATGTTTTACGCTAGCTATCAACCTATCGCAATTCTAAAAAAAGCCAAAAACACACAAAAACACACAAAAAAAAAAGCCAGAAAAGCCAGAAAAACAAGTCCTTAAACAGTAATGGATCAAAGTAATAGAGAACGGGAAGAAAAAGACAACAATTGATGTTCAATAATTTCACTGTTTGTCGACAAAACATAAGACCGCAAACTCTAATTACTAACACAGCTAACAAATGTGTGGAAAGCAAGAGTTTTGAGAGAGATGACCTTTTTCGAGTCTTTAAATTGGAAGGGATTTTGCTAACCTGTTGAGTTGATACTGAAACAGAAGGCGAGTAAAATGGCGTAGAGTGCAAGCTTTGGTGCAGAGAGCGCTTCGGAGGGGAGAGAACCCATTGTGCAAAAAAGACTGAACAAAGAAAATGTTACTTGGTAAAAAGTTTTATTTTTCCTTTGTTCACATGGACTGGACATGAGAGTTCTCAGCTGTGAAAACGGAGACTTGTGGGTAGTTGTGACAAAAAAAGGACTGGACTTTAGGACGCCTTTTCCTTTTCTTTTTCATTTTTTAAAATGGGATCTTATTTCCACATGACTTTATGGTTTCACCACCCCAGTCTTAAAAATGCTAGAATGCACACCCCAAGAGTCACTCCCCAGAGCACATCCCTCATATCCAACCATAATAAAGGGTCAATGACCCGTAACGTGATCTAAAGGGGGTACACAATCTTAACACTCAACTCGAAGACCAAGTAATATATTATTTTTGATGTGATGAATGCCTAGTGTATTGTATATGTGTATATTATACTAGGAGTATTAAATTAGTTCGATTATTTCGTTGATTCAGCGCGCAAGCCGGGACACCTCAAGATGCGTGCGAAGCGTAGAGTCGGGTAGGAGTGGTATGGGAAGGTTGGACTATGCTAAGTTAATGTCATATAATGGATAATTAAACCATAGGAAAAGTCAAATGCATCGATTTGACAAACTATGACACGCCTCAAAATGCGTGTCGATACGCGGGGCACCAGATATCGAGTATCTGAGTATGAGTTAGAACTGGTCTAACCTAAAAAGTACACATGTGAGTTATAATTCTGTGTAGGGCTGGTGTGAAAGGGAGCTTTAGATTGTCCTAGAGATGTGGTGCATAGCTTTTAGACACCTTTCGATATATTTAAAAATGTGGATTAGAATTTCTAGATTTTACTTTCTACTTGACTATACTTACCGTCTTTTTTATAACGGTGGGTGCATATCCGTCAAGTAACAGGCCCAGGAAGGAGAAGATCGACGACTACTTTCGAGTCCCAAACGACCTGTTATTTCATCTTTTGTAGGTTTTGATTATATTGTATGTATTTACATACTTATGTTTTTCATACTTTTGGTTTTGATTGGGTTGAGAGACTAGACTCCCCAACTGATGCATGATTATACATTGTACATCGTCATTTTTGGCATATATATACATGCGATCGTTGTTTTCTGGTTCCAACATATAGATGTTATAACTTAGCTTCCACAAATTTTATTAAGTCTTTCACTGATAATATTAAAATAATAAAAAGTTTTAATAACTCTGAAAATCATGAACAATGAGATATAATAAGTACTTATCTTGAACATAAGTAACGAGGAGAGTATGACAAAAGGTTGATTAATACGTCATTGAGTCCTACATAGCTAAGATTAGGGCTTAATGATGTGATGGCCCCATTTGGAGTTTAGGGCCATCACACCTAGTGTTAGTTTCATTAGTATTTTTTAGCATATTTTCCTTTCAAGCATTTCTTCAATATTTACATGCTTTTAGATACTCTTTGTGGTATTTGAAATTTTGGACAAGTAACTTCAGGATTTACTTTACTTTTACTTTATTGTACTCACTGTTCTTTCTATGACGGTGGGTGCAAATCCATCCAGTAGCAGACCGGAAAGGAGAAGATTATCAACTATCTTTGAGCCTTCGGCGTACTATTGTAGTGTACCTTGTAGGTTTTGATTTGTTGTATTACTTACTTTATGTCCTTCTCATACTTTTTGGGTTGTATATATTGGGTTAAGCATTGATTCCCTGGCCATACACATGTTTATCATATTGTTCATCGTTATTTTGTTACTTATATACATGTGATTGTTGTTTCCTGGTTTCCACACTTTGGATTTTATTTTGGTTGCTTCCGCTAAATTGTTAAGACTTCCACTATTGATATTAAAAGGTTAAAAAGTTTTAATTAACCTTAAAAATCATGAATAACGAGAAATAAATAATACTTATCTTGAACTAGAACAACAAGGTTAATAAGACAAAGAAGTTGACTAATACATAGTTAAGTCTTTCGTGATTGTGATTAGGGCTTAATGACGGGATTAGGCTGAGTGGTGCCCTAGATTAAGAAACGGCCGTCACAATGACATTAACATATGCATCACTTGCAATGATGAAGTTTTAAACAATTAGGTAAAGGTAAGTGTTTAGTTATGTTTACATGCTTATATTTCATTTTGTTTCAATATAAATCATTTTACAAATCATTTTACAAATTAAGGACCAAACAATTCCCTTACTATGATGAGCTTGACTATGTGTACGGAAAGGATAGGGCAATAGGAGTAGGTGCTGAGAATCCTGTTGATGCAGTTGAAGATATACTTAAGAACATCAATCTCAATATGTAGCATATCCATTTAATGGGAGTTACAATGTTTAGCAAGAGGAAAATACCCCCGTGACTCCATTACTTTAAGCACGTGATTAACAGCAATCCGAATCCAAATTAATCCGAGTTAGGCTCGTGGTTAAGCTCGGTTTGTCACGATTAACACGTGTGGATTTGCGTGATGTATTGTGTTTGTTTAGTGTGTACTAGTATGTATACATAAATAATTAAACCAATAATGAGATGCCTAATACCATGTGTAGGTCATGTGGACACACATAAGACGTGAGATAGCGTGGACACCCGAGTGTGCTCATTGGAATAAATTACGTAGTTATAGGCATAAATATATATTTATATATATTATGGGTATATATAAATATATATTAAAATAGAAAATAATAGTAAATTGTCGGGCGTAGAATGATAAGCAAGGTCACGAGTGACACGCGTAGGGTGTATGGTGGTGTGCACGCCCGAGAGAGTTCTTGTTGGCGTGCTAACCGAAAATTTTAGTCGCAATATATCGATAAATATATATATATATATATATATATATATATATATATAATAAATCAGAAAAATGGAAAATTACCTTAAAGGGTAATAGGAAATAATTGAAAAGGAGATAGGCTTGGGGTATTTTGGTCTTTTCCCCCACCTAAACTGCCTTCTTCACTGTTAAAATCGAAAACGAGAAGAAGAGAGAGCAGAGAGAGAGTCGAGATCAAGGGAGGAGAAGGAGAGGGCGATGGGAGAGCTTCGGACGGCGAGCTCGAGGTAAGTGTGTGTTGTTGAGTTGTTATTTTTGTTGTTTGTAGTGGTGTACGTGGGTGTGTGCCATTGTTGTGAGGTAAAGAGCATGACGGAAGCCATGGCCGAGGGTAGAGACGGCCAGGGAGTGGTCCCCCTTGCCAAACTGAATTGGGGTTAGAGTTGAGCACCAACCAGAATCGAAGAATAATGAAAAAAAAACAAAACAGAGCAACAACTCTGTTATGTCGTGAGGAAGGGGATGACCCCTGACCGGGCGGGCTCGGTTCGGCTCGGTTGAGCCGAACCTGGTTCGGCCCGGTTCAGGGGCAACTAAATATAAAAAAGGAAAGAAAAATCCAAAAAAATAGGGAAAAATATGGAAAAATATGGAAAAATAGTATTTTGACCAAGCAAATAGAAATTAAGGAATTTCTATGGAGAATGAGAAATTTGAAAGTCGGAGGAGACTTTATACCGGGTTTTTACCTCGAAAAACTTGAATTGGTCAAAATAGGTTAGAAATTAGGTTCCGAGATTTCGGATTCGAATGGAACTAGTTTAAGAGTATACATAAATGAATATTAGATTTAAATTGATAACAGTTGGTTTATTTTAGGTAATGGACCAATGTGGAAAGGTTTGAGGACTATGGGGAGTCGTACAAGTCAGTAAAACATAGAAAGCTCAGAACAGGTAAGTGGGACTCATAGCTTTTATCAATTATGCAATGTAAAATAGTATTATTAGAACATGTAGTGTACTGGACTGGGAATGGGGCAATGTACCATGATTTGACTTTGATTTAAAAAAAATATTTTGATTGAAAATGGAATCCAGAAAGAGGTTTGACGGGACGATCAACCTGGGGTTTGGAACTGTGGTGGAATTGATAACCATCACCGCAACCCCAAAGACATGGGAATTATCCCGATCAATGCTTTCCTATTGAGTTGGCGGCTCATCAGTCATAAACCATTCAGATGAACAGTGATTGGTTTAGTGATGACGAGGGAGTGCGACTCTATGTTTTTATGCGTTGGCTGCATATTGACAAGAACTAGTTAGATGCCCAGTGACTGGTTCTTGATGATGTAAGAGAGCAACTCAATTCAAATATGGATATTGGAAATACAAATCACGGGTACATTGCAATAAACCAAAGAACTTGCATCTGTTATATATATTGTTTATATTGATTCTTATGTTCCTTTAGTTATGCATTTGATTCATGTTGTTATACATTGCTTTGATATTAGTTGGTAGTTGATGGTTGGTGTGAAAGTCACTTACTAAGCATGTAGGAGCTCACCCACCTTAACATTTCCATGTATTAATGTACGCTAGGACTTGGAACTCAAGAAAGGAGAAGATCAGGGTTTAGTATCTTCTCTATGGTGCAGTGAGTTTCCTTGTTTTATATATATATATATATATATATTACATTGCTTTTTATAATTTGTAATAATTGGGATGGGAATACAAATGCAATACCGATGTTCATGTCGGTATTGTATATGTTCTGATTTATCGAAAAAGTTTCAAATTTTTCGCTGCGTTTATTTTATTTTGTTTATTCAAAATCAAGATATATAGGTTGTTGTCAGGAATTGATAAAAGTTGTTGGTTCTAATTAGGTCCGATCTGGTTTACCGGGGCTTAATTAGGGTTTCAGGCCAAATATTCTCTAATCGAGATTAGGGGATGTTACAGACTTACCTTACCTTCTACCGTTTATACATCAATTTAAGATAAGATCATTAACATTAGTGAGTTATTCAAAGATAAGCGGAAGCAACTACAATCTTCAACCAATGTAATAACCTCATGATATAAGTTAGGATTACCTAAAATGTGGAAACCCAACAAATATATAAATAACTACCAAAGGTCATATCACATGAGAGAATATCTTTATACACAAGCCCCAAGATCTTTTATTCCCAAAACCCAGTTTCAAAACATATAAATATAGTAATACAAAATAAACATACATCGAGTCCAAAGATAGAATAGCTCCGCTATCCTCAAAGTAAATCACCAAGCTGAGGAGCTTTCCCTTTGCTCGACTGTGAATTTACACTCAGTCAAATACAAGAATAACGAATCTCAGGTAAGTTACGCCAAACAGGATGTTTATAGTATTTCACAATAAATAATAGTCGATATTCTTGTTGATAGAAAGAAATGGACAGAGAATACATTAATAAATAAAGATTGAAAATAAATTTGAAATTAATCGATAATGAGTGTCCAGGAATTAAAAGGAAATGCACAAGTAGTCCCGACTTAGTGAAACAATCGTTTGAGTCGAAGAGAAACATTTATCAAACTCTTGCGGAGCCAAGGCAATTCACCATCCCAACTCGTACTTTTAGGACGTGGGCAACTCACACCATCTTAAAATCCACGCAAATAAGAATTCCTCAGCATCCTAGTGAAGAAATTGCTCTCTCGTATATATGAGCCAAAAAGATCAGCTCATGAATATCAAGTTCCAAAATAGTAACATGCATCTCCCCAAATCTCAAGGATCACACTGACTCACTTGCCCTTAAACCACTCAATCATAATAGAGTTCCGAAATAAGACAGAGCAATAACAAAAATAAATTAAAGCTCAAAGAAATAACTGTAAATTTTCCCACTAGTTTACTTACCCTTGTCCAACACTAACACACACTCACACGATTCCAATAACTACCCTGCATACCCAATTATATTATGATCAAGCTTCAAGTGAAACCAAATAAAAAAACATCGTGAAAACTATAACCAAAGTATGCTCGAGAGTTAATTCCACAAATTATTATTTATAACTTCAACTAACTTTCAACTAGCTAACTTGGGGTAACTTTTTAACCTTGAAAAACCTCAATATTTGTCATACTGAACAAAAAGTAACTTGTAGTACACATTTCATACTTTCCATAGACTCTAAGAACACTTAAATCAGATAAAAAATAAAGGAGTTATGAATTTTCCCATATGGTCGTTGACAAAGCAAACTTTATTTATTTTGAACTATTAAAACTTCTTCAAATCAACATTTTCGCAATGAAATCCTCAAATCACACCAATAAACACTACAAAACTATTCAATATCAACTTTCAATTATTTTAACAAACCATAGAGTCAATTTAAATTAAAACCAATATTCAATTCATCCAAAATCCCAATATAAATCAATATCAACTACAAAAACATCTTCAAAATTGTTATCAACTAAAATGCATCACTTCAAATCATAAAAACCCTATCTCACACCGGTGGAATTTATCTCAAATTAACACAAATCAACTCAATACATCAATTCACAACAATTGATACCAATTCCTATGAAAACCCGTGAAAGAAACAGAAAAATCTTGAGATTTCAAATTGAATTGAGAAAAAACACCATAAATTGAGATTTTACCAAAATTTGGGCCGAATCCCTCGTTTCCATCGCGACAACTTGGTTAAACTGACCATCTCGCGCTGCTCTACTGTTTTGTGAAGAGAAACTGAATGAAATTCGGACATCGAGAGCTCCGTATGCAAAAAACCAATCGGAGAGGGTTTTGTTTCAATGAAACAACCATTCTGATTAAGTGATTCCTTTTATATATATATATATATATATATATATATATATAAAACCTTCAGCTGCTTTTCAACAGCTTAATTTCTTTTTATTTATTAATTTCCATTCGTGTTTTGACTTCCGGTGCTCGTTTTAGATATGATTTTTCACCAAATTGAGCCAAAGTCTCATCAAAATAATCCAACTTCATAACACTGGTCTTTGTCACACCAAAACTCCAAAAATCATAATTTTGTTTATGACACATCAAACTCTTATAGACCAATTCTCTTACCATACTTGTCATACCAAGTTTAATTATTATATTTTATTGTATTTTGTCAGTGTTCCTATTCAATGTCCCCGGACAACTAATTACTCGACAAAATGTTCGCCCCAGCGCCTGTACAACGCGTTTCTCCGTACCGAACCCATTTTCCCCACGTCAATGCTCTCACTCAAACGCCCTCACACGTTTGGAACATTGAAACCTAACTTTGGGTAAATAAATAATAATACAAAACACCAACAAAAAATAGCATACCTTGATGTTGATGACCAAGAATTGTTCACACGTATCACGGCAAGGGTCCATGTATGATCTAGAATTGACACATGACATAAGTTAGATTTTAGGGTCATTACAACCAATATAATCGAGTATTAGAGCAAAAATTAAGAAAGTGGAATGGGGTGATTGATGTAGTCCAAGACCTTTCAAGTCAAATGAATAATGCATTGAAATAATGACAACTTGTGGAGAATATATTGAGAAACTTGCTAAATGTGTCGAATTATGCAAATTGGAGGATGATAGTTCATCATAAAGTAATGGAAATGGATGGGTTGTCCCAAGAGGAGATCGATCATCAAGGCGGGAATAAAGATTGCACTTGATCTATTGGAAACCGAGTACTAGTTTAGTCTTATGAAGGATTGTAGGAAAGCTTATGTGTTGAGCTAGCTTATTGATTGATTAGTTGATGCTTTTTAGAAGAACAACTTCTTAATTAGAATTTTTGAAATAAGCAAAACCTTTCACATACAATTGTTTGATACTTCATCACTTTTGGATACGATTTGAGACTTCTTCACTCTTGGACATGTAATGTTTAAGTACTTTTTTATTAGGTACTATTGCAAAACTGTTGACAATTAGAAGGTTTTTGGATCATGCACTAGTATGACAATATGATCAAGTGCATTGTGATATATATACTATAACGACCCAAAAAGTATTTTATGTCTGTGTGATAACGTGTATTACTTATATATACTTATGTCTATGTGACAGGACGATGACGTCAAGTTGCGAGTAGGATTCGCCTAGGAAAATGTAACTAACGGGTGTCAGGCGGACGAAATACGGGTACACGAGTCCAAGAAATGATTTTCGTGGACGATTGAAAAATAAAATACAATAATAAACTAATTCGGGAATATTTTCGGGTCATTAGCAATTCCATTCGCATGTGACAGTGTGCGAGTCGTGGCTGGCGCAGTGGGGCCGAATGCCTCACGACGTCCCTCACGGTGTCCCTCACGGCCGAATGCCTCACGACGTGACACTGTTCAAAGGTCCTATTTTTGAAAATTTTTAGAAACTTCAGGACTTCTCTTGGGTATCCAAATGGGTCCGAATACGATCCAATACCCGGGGAATTGACCCAAAATAATGGAAAGGGGTAATGTTTGGAAAATGGGATAAATTAACAGGAATTACAATTAAATACAAAATAAAACTCTAATGCGACCAAATTGAATCTAAACTAATACCATGTGCTTAGTGAACTGGTGGTGAGTGTACGAAATCAGTTTGGCGACGTGTGAGAGCAGCGAACTTGGAGTTTGCATTGTATAGTGAGTAAAAAAAATTGGTCTTTAATATGATTTCATTTGTGCATTTAAATTGGGTTGTTATCTTTGTTGAGCAGTATTTCTTGGTGAAATATGATTTATTTAATTCCATTTGTAGTATCTATCTTTGGTGGATTGTCGGTTTTGTTTTTCTTGGATTTCGAATGAGTGGTCCAAGAGCAAGTGAATCATGGTTACTGTTTTATATGTGATATGAGCTCTTATCTGGACGTTATTTAGATCTCCTAATTGAGTGTACATTGGGGGCACTTATCCGGGTTCATGAATATCTCATAGTCGCAAGGGTTGGGACTGGTAGGATGTGTTCTCGTCCTGAACCCGAGTCTGTTGGGCTTTTGCCACGACTCAACGACCTATTGGTCGGGACTACTTGCGCATTTCTTTTATGTAACAGCCCCAGTTTCCCATAAAACTGGATCCCGCCTAGCCTAGACCTACGTGGACCCTCGAGTCCTTACTCACGAAGTCTATGCATCCTAGTCAACCTTAAGTCCTCAAATATATCATTAGTTAATCATTTAAATGCGTGAGTTATAGGATTATAAAGATATCAGGAAATTTACAGCGAAAATTACTATAATCAACTATAACCATAAAATGGAAATCAGGAATAACAAACAACTTAATCATGTGGAAAACCTTGAGAAATAGATAAATACATGCATGTCTGGTGATCAAAGCTATACAAAGTGATCATACATGATATCTCTAGTCTCTCAATTCCCAAATACATGTCCCAGTATTTAACAAAACATAATATACAGGAATCACAGTCAAAAGAACAAAACCTACAACGAGTAAAGGAAATGATCGCTCCGAGAGTCCTCAGAGGATATCACCTAGCATCAACTCCTTCCCCTTGCTCATTTTTGCTCTGTCTGCACCACCGTCACAAACTAACCGGTGAGTGCTTGAAAAAGAGAAAGTAATGCCAGAACAAACTAAATAGTAATTCAAGATTTCTCAAATAAACTGTCCAAATATGATGCGATATTGAAAAGCATAAACTATAACAAATAGCATGATAAACAGACTGACAAGCTGAGCAACGAAGTTTGAGTGTCTACAAACTGTCTACAGAACCAAAGAAGGTCCATAAATGGTTAAAATCAATGCAGTACCACAACACCACATTTATACTCAGGGTATAACTTGCTATCAGTGGGGTGGAACAACACAACGCAGAAGTGTTCATGCTTACCCATTCATATAGACCCAAAAATACCTTTGTAACTCACTTACACCAAGATACTCAACCAACAAAATAAGAACGCAATTCTAACAAAGGCTTAATTCAAATATAATTAACAATAAATGGAAAATGAATTAATGCATACTTCCTAACTGGCTTACATTCGTACGATAACGTACCTCACACTGTAAAACTTCGATTCTCACGAATACTCTAAGTCGATCCACTCGAATTCTCAAAGTCTATCAATTCACCAAATTTGCAAATCCTATTAATATCATTCCAATTTACATAATTTTTCATAATTATCAAATTAGTGTCATTGGGTTGATTTTTGGGGTATTGGGTGATATTCAGACCCAATTGGGTCCCCAAAATTTTCTAAAATTTTTAGAAAATTAGTCTCTATGAACAGTGTCACGCTGCCGGGATGCCGTGACGTTTAATGGCTTGGGTGGTGTCTCTATGACATGGAGATGAGGTTGTCTACCCAACTCATATGTGGGTAACGTTGTGACCTCATTTAGTCGTGGCAGCATCTTCACGACGTCTTCTCTAATTTTCGTTCTTTCTTTCTGCTTGAGATGCCTTGAGTGGCGCCGTGGGAATAACCACTCATGATGTCCCTCGCGGCGAGTTTAGCAGAACACCTATTTTGGAATTTTTCAAAATCCCGGCTCGAGTCATCGTGTTCCGAGTCTATCCCAAACCCTTAGGGACGTCCATGACAACTTAAAACCTAACTCACTTTACGTCGAAACCCCGACAAAACACTCCAATTCGAAAATAACCTAAATTTCTTCAAAAATTTTCAAAAATTCCAATTCACTTCAAAACCATAAACCAACCATAAATTCCTCAATAAAATACTCCATTAATCCAAAAACCATCAATCAAATTCATTTCCCAACATTTTTTCGAAAATTTATTCGAAATGGTCACGACGAAAACCCACAAAATTTACACCAAAACGTGCACAAACACGAGAGGAGTGAAGATCCTACCTTTTAACGCGTATTAGGTCGATCCAAGAAGTCACAACGTGTCCAAAAACCACCTAAAGCCCCATCCCCTCATTCTCCCTCACGTTAGGTTGAAAATGAAGAATGGATGAGGAGAGAGAAAAGTTGTTTTTATACTAAACTCTCATCTCATATCACGCATGGATCTCGAGAAAAATCATGTGTCTCCCTTTTCATCTATCCACCAACTCTAACTCAAATGGATAACTCCAATAGGTGACTCCGTTTTCAAAACTACGCCGTTTCTCGCTCAAAACACACGTTTCCGGACTCGTTTCAACTTTCAACTTGGATTGCGTGCCTTCCCTGACACAACCTCACTCCTACATTTTATTTAATTTTTTTATTATTTTTGATAATTCACTAATTATCATTTTTTTGATGTTTAATTATACGTATTATACCCTAAATTTCTATTTTTCCTAGCTGAATCTCACACAGAATTTTGTGGCAATTATTAAACACGATAACCACATACTAGGACATACAGAGTTCACATTCGGGTATAAATAATAATACAAATATCACAAAAAAATAAAATATACCTCAATGCCGACTCCCAAGACTTGAGTAATATGACAAATCATGACGGATAGGTCACGGTCCTGTAAAACACGACACGTGTCACCAATTAAATTTGAGGGTTGTTACATTTTGTTTTCCTGGACACTCATTTATCGTTAATATCTCAGTGATTCATTATCATGCAATCTTATTTTATCTTTGTGATATTCCTGCATGATACTCGTTTAGCCATTTATTTGACATTTGAAATTATATTGAAACTCCACTTGGTTGTTACTGTTATCTTATGTAGTCTCCGTCCTTTTTATGATGGTGGGTACAACCCCATCATACTGCAGGGTCGACTAGGGAAAATGATCGAAGTTAGGCAATTGAAGTTGAGGGCTACTAGGTAACCCCTTCTTGCTTACAATGTAGGTTTTTTGTGTTATATTGGTTGTGAGAGATGTTGGGACATGTATACAATATTTGACTCTCCATTAACTGTTTATACTGTTTTGATGTATATATATATATGAGGTTTCTGCACTATAGGTTGTCCTGACTAATGTCTTAGGGCTATTCAGTTTAGTTGGAGTAGAATTTGCTTCCGCTGTACTTTGATAACTTCATAAATTGATTAACTCAACATTTTAATAACTTAGTAAATGATAAATAGTAAGAAATACTGACTAGGCTTGTGTCGACTCAGCGTGAGGTTGGCTCGGGGTTCACGTAAGCCTAGGCCAGTCGAATCCCAATTTTAGGGTTGTGAAATTGGGGCCGTCACATGTACCTGATGATTTTTTTAAACAAGAAGTAAAGATAGGGTGATATTTTCTTAAAAGAAATTGGTTTTTTATTACCTTTAATATATTTTAACCCCAAAAATATTTCATTCTTTTTAGAAGAACTTAAATGATTGTTATTGATCCATGAAGATAAAGTATTTTTCAAGTAAGATAAATGTTTTTTTAAATACCATCAGTTTATTTTAATATGTTTATTATTAACAATTATTAAAATACTTGTCTCAAAAAAATTATTAAAAAATTATAATTATTTAATGTTATTTAATATTTTGTAAATAATATTTTATGTTTGTCATTTTAGTTCAACTTTTTTTTAATTTCTGAATAAATAAATAGTAGTGTATGTGGTGAAAATAATAATGTATTCTTTTTTATCTTAAAAATATGTTTGAAGGGTATTTATGTCAATTCCCACTTTTTATTGTGCAACTTCCTTGTAAGTTCAAAAATTAACTCCATGTGAGTTATCTCCGCTCGTAAGAAAACACTCTTGTAAGTTGACAAAAATGAACCAAATGAGTTGCAACTTCACTTAGTTGCCTACAAGTAATTATGTCACTCTCCTGACTCCACCCCCAACCAAAGACGGCCTTAAATTTTCCTCCAAAATCTTACCTTCTCCCTTGCACCCAATATTCAGTCCATTAGTCGGACTGACCAACTGACAACTTGTAGTTAATGACATAGCTCTTCCATGTCAGTGTTGGGAAATGTACCCTAGGCCAATTCTTTAAACGTTGTTTAACTATTATAAATAAATGCATGTTTATCTTATAATAGTATCCATGAATAATTATTGTATTATTCTAAAAATCCCTATTCAGTTATTATTGTGGGAATAATAATAAATTAAGACTAGTATGAGTCTTGATTGATAGTCATCTGATGATTATGCGTATATGGATACAAATCAAAATCATGAGTATTTGTTAGGATCAGATACTGGACCGACCAGTTATGACAATGCTACATGGACAATGTCATCAGTGTTTCCATGATAGTTATAACATTTAGTCCTTCGACTTGAGATCACTAGTGACTCCAACATTAGAAACATAATGATTTGACACAATTAAACATCGTATTTAACCGAATTATTATAAAGATTGTGATTGGTCATTGTTCGACTAATGTGTAGAAGTTGTGTGATCAAGATGGGATTTGTCCCTCTCTTTTAGAGAGAGATATCTATTGAGTCCATCGATATGTTAGTGTAACAACCCTCAAATTTTAACCCAACTTGTATAGTACTTGTCAGGACCGTGACCCGACTACGTGATACTAGACAGTATTTCGAACCTCGAGAGTCGACACCGAGGTAATTTTATGATTCTTTGATGTGTGTAATAGTATTTTAGTCTAATACGTGTCACGAGCCATTCGGCCGATTTTTAAAATGAGTGAGTTTCCGTCTAGGTAAATGGGGGAGAAAAATACAATAAACAACATAATTAAAAGAATTATTGAATAATTTAATTATTTATTTGTACGAGACAAGGTGAAAGTATGCGTGTGACAGAGAAATATGGACCGAGGAGGCAAGACGGGTCGGGGAAAAGTTGTTGGAAAACGTGGGTGTTAGATAAATACACAACAAATGGACCATGGTGTAAGATTGTTAAAGTGACACAGTCCAATAATGGAGCACCATTGGATCAACCTCGAGATGCGTGGTTAGGTGGAGATGAAGGGCCATGCTTGAGACACCACACCACCTAATTCACTGTTCATCACTATTCACACCATACCTTTTGTTTTTAAATACAAAATACTCTCCTCTCTGCACCACTCTCATCTCACGGTTCTCTCTCTCCACTCACAGTTCTCCTCTCCCTCATCTTCTCCAACTCTCGGCCTCTCTCTCTCTCTCTCTCTCTCTCTCTCTCTCTACTCCTCTCCACCACCCTCTCCACCCCCACTCTCACGGTCTCCTCTCTCATCTCTCTTCACTCACGACTCCACTCTCTCTTTCTCTCCACTCACGGTCTCACTCACACTCACTCACGGCTTCACTCTCTTTGTTCACCATCACTGCCACCCTCCTCCTCTCGCCGACGAGCTGCATGGTCCCCGGGAAGCCGCACTAGCCGAAGGTAACTCTCTCTATCTCTCGCTCTCTCTCTCTCTCTCTCTCTCTCTCTCTCTCTCTCTTCTCGGCCTCACACCCTCTCACCTCACGGTCCCTCTCTCTCTCGGCCTGTGCTCTCGGTTCTCACTATTTTTGGGTCGTCGTAGCTGGTGGGACCGTCCCCGGTCACGACTGATTGGAGGTGACACCCCACTGACGCCGCTAGCCGTGGGTGGCTCACCTTCCATGTGGTCCGTGATGGTGATGTGTGCATGTGTATGCATGTGGGTGTATGTGAGTGAGGTGATGTGTGCGTGTGTATAGTTGGGGTGCGTGATGGGGTGTGGGTGGACAGTCAAGGTGATGGGGAGTGTGGTGAGGACAGTTTGGCAAAAGATAGGGTGGTGGGTGCATGTGCATGCATGAGTGTGTATGTGTGTGAATGAGATGTAAAATAGTGGGGTGTGTGACAGGGTGTGTGCACCCCATGGTTGGGGTGCGTGATGGTGTTGTACACTCCACTACTGGGTGTGGGGTGTACCATGTGTGTGTGTATTATGTGAATAGACTATGGATGTGTATAACAGTGGGGTGTACACAACAGTGGGGTGTTGTGTGCACATAATAATGGGGTATGTTTTGTAAAAATGATAATAACCATAGAGATGGATTGATCCACAATGGTTTAAGTCACCTTAATTAAGTATATTTGAACTAAACATACGAGAAATACCCTAAGACGAAATACTAACCTTAAAAGAATATTCGGAATTCAAACCTTTATCAGGTAGATAGGAAATCGCGGAGAACGCATTAGAGTCTCGGAGGTTATTACGCGGGTCACGATAAGTTCAGGTAAGTACATTTGCTTTAAAAGCTTATGTACGTTAGTAAGTCAGTTAAGAAAATACCATGTGATTCATTTTCATTCCGTTATGTTTGCTATTATCTACTTGTTGGCATTCCATTCCATGTTCCTTGTATGTGTGTTCTTGGCATAAGTGTGTGTCTCGAAGGTACATGTGGCATGCACTAGAAGGAATAAAACGTGGGCACTCGTGCGCACGAGTGTTTGATCACCCCTAGTGATTGTGTGATACCATATACTGGATTGTTGTGGATATTGTTGTGGATTTCGATGTTGCGACATCGCGGCTGTGGAATGTTGTAGAATTTAGACCACTTATTACCTCTCTTGACTCGTAGAACATGCATGTTTCGATTGTTATTACTCCCAGTCTGTCTATCATGCACCTTGTTTATTTAAATTCCTATCTTTCAGTACCCGCATGATATTTAGACTGCCTTGTTTGTTATTTCATGAATTACTATTATATTCTTCTGGCTTTACTTTCGATTTTTCTCAGTTACTCATCGTCTAGTTTGTGACGGTGGGTGCAGATAGGGTGGAGTGCAGTAGGGGCAAGGAGCCTTGCCTAGGAGACTTTTTGTAAGCGGCTGGACTTAAGGTATCTAGATGTAGGTTCATGTTTATTTTTGTTTGTATGGCGTTTTTACATATAATTGTACTTTTTGATGAATTGGGGTTAGATATTGAGATGGATACGATGAACACTCGGGGTTTTCACATTATTATAGATTTTCAAATTTTCGTTTGATTGAGTTATTTCCCAATACTTGTTTAGTTTTTTCGCTGCGTATAATTGCAATAACTCTTTCATAAACTTTTAAATTGATTAATTGGAGGCTGACTAGGCTCATTAGGCTCGCTAAGTATCGACTCGGGACCTGCACGGGTCTAGGCCGGGCGTTCCCAAATGTATAGAAAATTTGGGGCCGTCACAGTTAGACTGATAAATGATCATGTCTGGTGAATTGATTGGATCAATGTCACTTGACAATTTCAGTCTACTTGGAGATCGAGATTAGTAGATTGAACTATAAGGGTGACATTTCATGTCTTATGTTCAATCAAAAGATATTGCATGACAAAAAGATATGATATACACTATCTATTAGGTTGTATCGATTTATTGATCTTCATGCAACTTGAGTAGTCATAATGTCTTGCTAGAGATCGCTTATAACTTGTGTGCCAAAAAAGGTTTTAGTTCATTGCCAACATTGTATGAACCTATTGGGTCATACACAAAGAATGGACTTGAGCGATTTAATATTATATAGGTTGATGAATTTTATTTGATAAAATTCATTTTGAAGATTCTCATTAATTGTCTTAATTTGACTAGGATTCAAAACTCTCCTACATTTCTAGTGTGACTAGAAATTTAGTCTCTTAGTAAATCCTATTTTTGAATAGGACTCTAATTAGAATTAAAGTATGACTTTAATTCTTATTTGAGTTTTAGATAAATTTCAATTCTTATTGGACTAGTAATTGTAGATTATCTATGACTCTACCCTTTTTAGTGTTGGATTTTATCTAAGACTCTATTTAGAGTATGACTATGAAATAAAGTTCTCTTATAACTCGACCTATTGAACTATAAATAAGACATTAGGGTCACATTTGTAATATGAGAGAAATTTTTCTATAGAGTTTTTGTGAGAATTTTCTTCGATAAAATTTTTGGCGCTAGTACCCCACGTGATCATCCGTTCGTGTGTGATTTATGATAGAGGACATTCATCCCTGACAACATCTTGAAGGAATCGATCAACACCAAACAAGGCCGACATGGAGTTATTTTTGTTAATGTATAGTTTTTCTCTCTTGATATATATTAGTTTAATGGAACCAATAGGATCTTGGTTCGGAGATATTCAAAAAATTTAAAAATTTTTACTGCACTTAATCCTCGAAATCCAACAGTCAGTGCTACATACGTGAGTATATATCGAATGTTAATGCTCAAAAGGGTGAGAAAATTATTTTCCTTTTCTTTTTGAGAAAATCATTTTCCATTTTCCATACACCATAAATTTAATTATCAGATCCGAGGCATTGGCATTTGTTTTCAAGCGTACCTAATATTCCATACACTTGTCATGATTAGCTCCACTTTTACTTTTTTAAATTTTGTTCGCAATGACTCCTCCAAATGGCGTGATTATTGACAATCATTAATCCAACACAACCACGCACTTACACCCTTAAACTAACGCACTTTTTATTTTGTCAAATGTTAAACACACACATCACAATATATGTAAGATCCAACGTTCACATAATCAAGGGGTGAACCCAGCCCTAAGCGAGAGGGAGGGCCAATTACAAAAAACTTAAAATAAATTTTTTTTATATATATTGTAAAACTTTAAAAATCTACACTTTTATATGTCGTGAACTCATGATATGTTAATAAAATTAGTTGAAGTGAGTCAATTTTTATATGAGTTCTTTAGATTAAATGTTGCTCCCTCAAGTGGCTATTTCATCAAATAACTCTTATATATATAAATATTAGAAGAGACACATAGACTATTAATCATATTTATTAGCAAAAATTCTTTTGTAAAATTAAAAATTACTAAGGAGACTTTTGTTATATATTATAATAAATATAATTATCAAATAGTTGTTCAAAAAGCAGAATGAGGGGGCCTTAAATGGGTATTGCTTAGTTCATATATGCATATAAAGGGGTCGGTGTGGGGCCCCCATCCCTACACTTGGGTCCGTCCCTGCACACAACTACTATAATATTGGGGTGTTAAAATATGCCAATGCAACAATTTATGTTTGGAAAATACTAGAATGACACCCATAAACTTACAACATAATGCATAATGCCCCTACTCACCATGCTTTTGCACATGAGACTATGTAAGCCCCCTCTCAAGGTACTTACGAACGATAAATGTGGGGCCATTATGTATTCTCGGTTGCACATTATGCATGTCGTTTGTGCTTAAGTTTCTATAGAGGAAAATACTTGAATGACAACAGAGAAGTCACACACAAAGTTACACAAGGCCACATGAGTCGTCTATGCCTATGTTATGTACCAAGATTTGTGTATGTACGCATCCTTGAACCTGAGTAGGTCATGGATGGCTCGAGAGCTTGATGTGACTTTGGGTGTGACTTCTCAATTTCCACTCTAGCATTTCCTTTTTATAAAAATTGCTAAAGTAACTCACTTTCGACATCTACATTTGTTTTGGCATATTAGATCTTGTATGGTTCATTTTACTAACTTTTAGAGAAATTTAACTTTGAAAGAAGTTAACTACTAAAGAAGTTCCTTTTATGTTTGGTTCAACTTTGAACTTCTTGAAAAATTTCACATTTTAAAAATAATGTAATAATGTATGGTTCAAACTTTCAGAAAAGTTTTTAAAAATATCCAACTAAATCAAAAGTTATCTCACTTTCTTCATCTCCTCCCCCAACCAAACGAAGCCTTAAAGAAATTAACACGAGAGCAGGCTATCAACTCCTACGTTTGAACATGCAAACCCAAAGTCTCCGGCGCGTTTGAATAAGTCTGGCACCGTGTCTGTCGGCCTATTGGCTATTCGCCAAACCCAAAGCTGTCCACCACGTCTCGAACTCTTCGCACTCCTCACAAATGGAAAATCATATTTTCACACACTTCAATTCACACACCAAGTCCCTCACATCCTTTGACACGTTTGACATGTACTCACACGGATCTCGATGTATAGCGTACGGTCCTCAAACATGATGTGTGAACTAAGTGTATCAACGTTGCAATATAGAATTATGCCTCACAAGTATACAAACGCGGACTCTTCTGTTCTTCGAATCCCAAACTCTCTCTCTCTCTCTCTCTCTCTCTCTCTCTCTGACCTTGTCGTTGATCTCTAATGGCGGACTCCGTGCACCCGACTCCCCTTCTCAAAGACGAGCTCGACATTGTGATCCCCACGATCAGGAACCTCGACTTCCTCGAGATGTGGAGGCCCTTCTTCCAGCCCTACCATCTCATCATCGTCCAAGATGGCGATCCGTCGAAGAAGATCAACGTCCCTGAAGGATTCGATTACGAGCTCTACAATCGCAACGACATCAACCGAATTCTGGGTCCCAAGGCGTCCTGCATTTCGTTTAAGGACTCCGCGTGCCGTTGCTTTGGCTACATGGTCTCCAAAAAGAAGTACATCTTCACAATCGACGACGATTGCTTCGTAAGTTTTGATTTTCGTGTTTCCCGTGCCGTGATTCCGTCAAAGTTTTCATCTTTTTGGTGTCTACGTCTCGGATTTGGGGATTTTGTTGTGGAATTTCTGTTTTAGGGCTTGTTTTTTTTTGTTGGTCAATGGTTTCAGATCTGTTTTTTTTTCTTTATATATATATATTTTGATGTTTCTTATTTGAATTCTGAGATTTTTAGGTGTCTAGATCTGGGTTTTTCTTATTTGATCTTTGCGTCTTTTGATCATGATTGAAGTTCAAGAGCGTTAGTGTTGAGAATTTGATGTGAGGCGGTTCTGATCTGTATGAGTTCACTGAGATCAAGCGATTTAAGCTGTTTGATCTGTGATCCCTGTTAGCTTGGCAAAGCTTACACCTTTATGATGAGTGTGTGGTGGCATAGCCACAAAAAATGATTTGGGCAACTATCTTGTTATTGCCGTGTCACCGTTACCCATTTGTTTGAATTCTAGGTCTGATGTAGGCTATTGACAATTTGAAATGTGTGGGAGTGTCGTATGGCCTAAATTATTCGCCGGGCTGCAATGTGGGTGCAGATGGCATTGGCGGAACAATGTGCTTTATTTGATTCGTGTTTTGATGGAAAAAAGCGGGTTTGTTTGATGAATGATTAATGTGCCAAACACGTTGATTGCTGAAGCAATTGCAGATCGCTCTTTGTTATGGATGCTAATTATCACCATTTAACTTATGTGTGGTTCTTGTTATTGTTTGTAAATGATTGGGAATTCTAAAGAAAGCTTGATGCAGTAAATTGTAGATTTCATGTTTGCTAGGGAGGTTAGTTGTCATCAGTTTTTGTTTACGGTTCTTCTTGTTGTTCTAAAATGATTTAGATTTCTGCTGAATGCTTGCGCTGTTTATATAGAATAAGAAATGCATAAATCCAAAGACAAGTAGGAGTAGCACCAATTGACTCAAAGATTAGGGAAGAACAGTTGCGGTGGTTTGGCCACCTGCAAAGATGGTTTATAGATGACCCCACTAGAAAACTTGACTTAATATAAACTGAAGAAATTCGACAAGGTAGGGGTAAACTGAAGTTAACTTGGGATGCATTAATTAGAAGGGATTTGAATGGTTTGGAAAGTTCGCCATCAATTGCATTAAACCAAGCACAATGGAAGAGTTTGATCCATATAGCCAACCCCAATTAATTTGGGACTGAGGCCCTGTTGTTGTTGTTGTTGTTGTTGTTGTTGTTGCGTGCGCTGTTTATATAATTTTTTTGGCTTTCTTATGTATGTTTTGTTGCGAGGCCTATGAGAGGTTTATGGGCTTTGTTTAATATGAATATAATTTAATCATGTATAATTTGTGATAAATTCTTTCTATAATGCTTAAATTCATGAATGCTGATGAACAGGTTGCGAAGGACCCATCAGGCAAAGAGATCAATGCGCTTGCGCAGCACATTAAGAACCTACTCTCCCCATCAACTCCGTTTTTCTTCAACACCCTGTATGACCCATACAGAGAAGGTGCTGATTTCGTCCGTGGATACCCTTTCAGTCTTCGCGAGGGTGCTCCAACGGCTGTCTCTCATGGACTTTGGCTCAACATACCTGATTATGATGCTCCTACACAGCTTGTCAAGCCTAGTGAGAGAAACACAAGGTTGCTACTCTAAGAGAACAGAGATAAAAACCCAGTTTTAATGCAATGAGCTTACTAACCTCTATGATTGCTTGACAGGTTTGTGGATGCAGTCCTAACCATCCCCAAGAAAACGCTTTTCCCTATGTGCGGTATGAATTTGGCATTCAATCGTGAGCTCATTGGCCCTGCAATGTACTTTGGCCTCATGGGTGATGGCCAGCCAATTGGACGCTACGACGATATGTGGGCTGGTTGGTGTGTTAAGGTACTTCCTATCAACATCCTTTTTTCTCTCTTTGTGGTTTTCGCTGTAGTTCACAATCTCATTATATTTCTCCCAAACTAGATTGTGAAATCAGCCAGGTTTCATCTTTATTTTTGGCATTCATTCATCACATAATATGATTTTGTAGGTTATATGCGATCACTTGGGATGGGGAGTGAAGACGGGTCTGCCCTACATTTGGCACAGCAAAGCGAGCAACCCTTTTGTGAACCTTAAGAAAGAATACAAGGGCATCTTCTGGCAGGAAGAGCTTATCCCATTTTTCCAAGCTGCAGTCCTTCCAAAGGAGTGCGAAACTGTTCAACAATGCTACATTGAACTCTCCAAGCAGGTCAAGGAGAAATTAGGTGGTCTTGACCCTTACTTCACAAAGCTATCAGAAGCCATGGTTACATGGATTGAAGCTTGGGATGAGCTTAACCCTTCCAAGGGACTGGCCAATGGCGGTGCCTAGGCCGGATTAGATGTGGAATTTGGTGATTAGTGCGTCAGGATCAAACTCGTTTCTCTCTTAGAGTGAGACTTAATAGATTTCGTTACTGTTTTGGTTTCACATTCTTGCCCTCTCAGATTTTTAAGGCTTGGAGTATTCATTCTTAGATCCTTTTCTGGTGACTGGAGATATGTAACTTTAATCTTATTTATGAGTTTAGAATAATGAATTATCTATTAATCAGTGAAGATCAAGAGTTGTGCTCTTGGCTCCTACTCTTGAGAATTCTATTTTTGATAAATAAGATCAGATTTACCTACCATTGTAGTTCCACACAAGAGGGTTTTGTTTTGATAGTGCACGCATTAAGTTTCTTATCGCAATTGCCCGGGAGTGGATTTGCTAATGTTGGGAAGTGTGAAGTTGGTACAGTCGACTAATAACAACTCTAACTCACGCTATTACACTTTTGCCTCACCACTTTCTCTTTGTGGTAGTGGTAGACTTCACCAACTTCACTCTTTTACAATCGAGATGAACGCTCGATTGTTGGTGTTTATTAATTATTGCATTAAAGTTTGTGTGCACACAAATTGATTTATATTTAAGAGACACTAACAATCAGGTGTCGATTTCAGGTTACCCAAGCTCTAGCCAAAATTTAAAGCTTGCTATTGACATAAGAAAACTGGTAAGGCAAACCAATGTTGTGTAGAACTCAATATGTCATCCATCCATTTTTTCTTTCCAAGGAACTGTTTGCCCCGGACCGGCCTTTGCTTCTTCCTCTAGCTGAGAAGCCTGAGATCTTCCTACCTTGGCTCTTCGCGCAGCAAGAGGCTTTGCCTGCTTGTGCTCCTTGTGCGGATTAGTTAAACCGCCCGTCTGTCACGAACATCCACAACAACAAATTCATCAAGCAGAGAAATAAAGAAAAAAAGAAAAAAACAAGAGTGGAATAAATCACATTTAGGGTGGACATATAGTATGTCTGCAAGTAGTAAGATTGGTCAACATCAATTCTTGATCAATTTCAAGATAAGGCAGATAGGTGGCTACTTATGTTAGGATCAAACGTACAAACACTAAGCGTAAACACAATTAAACATAGTCAAATTGAGTAAAATATCCTAACCTTTTTCAACTTTTGTTATTGTATTCTAACATTTTTGAAAATTTGTTATTACATCATAATCTTTCTAAATTATTTGATTTATATCCTAAATGATCATTTTTTAACATTAAATTTGACAAGGCAACACTTAAGTAATGAGCTTAAATAATAAATTCAGTAATTAGTTTAATAAGTATAGGTGATGAGTTGGTTTTATAAACTCATTATTTAGGTGTCACCTCATCAAATTTGGAGTTAAAAAGTAATTTATGATATACATTTATCAATTTATAAGTTAGGATATAATAAAAAATTTAAAAAGGTTAGGATATAATAACAAAAGTTGGCAAAGGTTAGGGTATTTTAACCAATTAAGCCATCTTTATTCAACACTAAAATATTTACAACCAATTTTCCTAACAAGTGCATCTCAGGTGCACATAAGGATGCAGGCAGGGTGGATAATTCCCATTCCCCACGGGGATTTGCCTCGATGGGGCGAGGATTCCCCACCAACTAGCCTCCACGGGGAGGGGGCGAGGGAAATTTGATCCCTGTCATCAGGGGCGGGGCGAGGCGGTATTACCCCTTCTCACCCCATGGAGATTCCCTGCCCTGCCCTGTGGGGATTTCCCTTTTTTGTTTAGTAAATGCTTTACATAAATTTGAAAACAGTTTTAGAGTTGCGAAGAAAAAGCTTTTAATAATTTTAATTTTGATTATTTAATGTATTTGGTATATTCTTCTTTTTATATATTTTGTGAAAAAGTGATGGGGCATGGAATCCTCGTGGGGATGGGGATCCCTGCTGGGTGGGGAATGAAGATCAAAAATTTTCCAATGGAAAATTTCAAGCAGACAATCCCCGCCCCGCCATAAGTGGGGATGGTGATTGCATTCTCCACCTCACACTCGCCCCACCTGCATCTAGGGGTGGGCACGGGTCGGGTTCGGTCGACCCGACCCGATACCCGACGACCCGACTCATTCGGGTCGGTATAAAAATGACCCGCCACCCGACCCTAAACCCGAACCCGACCCGACCCGCCAGACCCTAAACCCGAACCCGAACCCTATAAAACCCACAAAAACCACAAAAACCATATAAAACCCATGATGACGCCCGGACCCGACCCGAACCCGACCCGACCCGACACTATTATGACCACACCCGAACCCGACCCGACACCCAATGGGTCGGGTTTTATGACCCGACTCGTTTGCTCCACTCATCCCACCCGACCCGCCACCCGCCACCCGATTCGGGTGACCCGACCCGAGTCGGGTTCTCGGGTTTCGTGCCCACCCCTACCTGCATCCCTAGGTGCACAAAGAGGCATCACGTGTGCACACTCAAAACACACATGATTCCAACATATTATACCCTTTGTATATAGACCACAACACCAATCATCTCAAAATCTAACTTACAATCTCATTCAAACATCAATAGTTCTAATCGTATCACAAAACAACCAAATCCTACTAAAACTTAAACTTACTAACTAAACACAAACTAAAACACTAAAGCTCTAATTAATTTAAGGATTGGGTTCGAGCAAAAACTTAACAATCTCCACCTTGGAGAAAAACTCCACCAACTACACAATCCAATCGATCATAGCCATCGCAAATAACTAAGATCTTCACCCAGTCGCCCATACTCGCTAGCATCAATACATCATGTACACACAAACACCCAATCTATAAATGATCACTAATCAATCATTCAAAGGTTCAACCATCACAAGTGGAGAAGACAAACATTGGAAGACTTATGTTATATGCTTTTGTAACGACTCGAAAAATGTGACATGCTTATATGGCTTGGTGTAGTACCTATTATTACTCGCGTCTGGGTGTATTGATGATGACGTCAGTGTACGAGTAATGTTTGGCTCGAAAAACGTGATGAACGGGGGTCGGGCGAATGAGGTATAAGTACATGGTGCGGGAGAAACGATAATTGTGGACAATCGACAAATAAAACACACTAAATAATTAACCCAGTAAAGGGTTCAGGTCATTAGTATTCTGTTCGTGCGTGACGGGGCAAGTTGTAGTGTGATTTGGAGGTGGAAACGTGGCCGGGAACACGAGGAGGCACGTGGAGTCACCTAGCAGAGTCACCAATTGGTGTCAGCAGCTTGGTAGTGTGCTGGAGCGGTGAGGCGACTGGAATGAACAGGAGCGGTCAGATGCGCCTTGAGATATGTGCTGGGGAGTTTGATGAAGAGCATTTGTATTAAACTCTTTGTCTCTCTGTCTCTATCTGTCTGTCTATCTGTTTGTCTGTCTCTCCTCACTGCTCATTCTCTCATTCTTTCGTATCTTTTGTTTGTCTCTCATTTCTCTCGAAAGATAGAAGGTTCGGATGAGGTTTCGGAGCTTGCGACGATGGCGAACACTTGAGTTGAAGTAATATCTTAACTCATCATCGCGTCTGTGTCATTTTGACGTTGGTTTCGAGGGTTTTGTTAACGTTAGAATTCAATGTTAGGTGGTTTTGGGTGTTTTTGGCGGTGTTGGATTGGTAGCGACATCACGAGGAGTTTGGGATAGCCTCGGAATGTGGTGACATGAGTCGAGGTGGCGAAAAACCCCAAAAATATGTTTAGGAAGTGACACCGCGAAGGACGTTGTTGAGCCTGTGAGCCACAACGTCAGTCACGACGTCTAAAACAGAGGAGATTGGAAAACTCACGTTTTATGTTATGCCGCCAACAATATTGGACACGACGTGAGTCACGATGTTTGGAACAACGCCAGTTAAATTTTCACGTTTTGATCAACGCCACCGGGTGTTTTGCTCAAGGCGTGACACTGTTCACAGTGTTAAAATTCTGAAAATTAATGAAAACTTTATAATTTCTCTCAGGTAACTGTAACGACCCGAAAATTTGGCTATTTGTGGATAATGATGTGTATTACATATATATACTCGTATTTGAGTGACCGAACAATAAAGTCGGTGAGCGAGTAGGAAAATTGAGTTACGGGTACACGGGGGATTTAATATACTGTTAAAATACAAATTAAATGAATTTTTGTATAATTTACGTAATTATTGATGAGATGTGGCAAGAAAAAGGACGCGGCAAACCAAATTACGGAGAAAAGCGGACCGAGGAAATGTAAAACTGATGCGGGAGTTGGATAATTACGCAACATACAGACTATGAAATTTGAATTGTTAAAGTAATATAGCTTAATAAGGAGAGTCGCTGGATTTACCTCGGGATTTGTATGTGGGTTGAGTTGAGATGAAGAGGAAAAGACTCATAAGGGCAGTTTGCTCTCAGAACCGACTCGCCGGAGGTCCGTGATCGCTCTCTCTATCTCTCTCTCACTCTCGCTCTCGGCTACACTCCCTCTTGTCTCGGCAGTTTGCTCTCGTTCCCCCTGGACTATCGCCATCGCCACCACCATAGAACTGACATTCCCACCGCCCACCGGAGACGCTTAGGTAAGTCTTTACCACCTCTCTCTCCTTTTTTCCTTCTCGGCAGTTTGCTCCTCTCACTGTCCGATTTCTGTTCATGTATGCACTCCATTCTTTCCTTCCCTCTCTCGGTCCGAGTTCCATCTCATGTATCAGCATGTTGTTTTTTTTTCTTTTTTTGGTTGAATCGGGTGTTGCAATGACCATGGACGCCGCACTGGAGCTGAGTTCATCGAACCACCGGTGTTCAGGCGATCTAATGAGCAACCACAATCCGGTTTATGGGAGGTGTTCACTGTTTTATTGATGGGTATTTTGTTATATGTGGTTCTTTCCCGTTTCCTCTTCTTCTTGAAAATGTAGGTGATGGGGTGTATATTTGAGATCCTATGACAGTCCGATACAAGTTACGGACTGTCTTAGACTCCTGAAATATGGGGACGACGAGGGCATAATACGACATTTTCGATTTGTAACTCACGACTGCAGTTTGATGTCTCGGCTTGCATCTCATCGACTTGGTGGACTCAACAGTGTCACCAAGTCTTTGGGGTGTGTATGCCCACTGAATTTACCGAACCATTGCGTATGAAGCGCGCACGTCGTGGGGACGCCTTTAGCTATGACCCGTACGGCGTGACTCTCCGAAAAACTGACCATGTCTCGGCTGCGTGAGAAAGGAGAACACTGTAACAGTGGTGTTGTTTTGAGGAGGAAGATGAAGGTTATTCATGGGCCTCAATAGTGAAGGCCCAATAAAGGCCCACTAACTTCCCTTACTTAAGTAACAGCCCAAATGTATATATTTTGGTTTGTAAAACTGTTAGGTATACAAGGCCCATTGCATGGGTAAGAAAATTGGATTTCAAAGTATGAAGTGTATTTAAGTGGTTTTATTTTTTTGCATGGAACGTGGATACCTTGTGTATGTGTATGTTTTTAGTGTGAGTATATTAGTTCATTGGTATGGTGTATACGGGTTTGTGTCATAAAAAGAAAAACCGTCGTATTTGCGTCTTAAAACCACGTACTCAAGCGAAACTCAAACACAACCCAAGTGGAGGACATTTCATAGCTGGTTGTGTTAATCTCATCAATTATTGTAAAACAAACTTATAGGGAATCACCCTAAAACTAAACACGAACTCTAAAACAACATTCGGGATTTAATTCGTTGTCAGGTAGTTGAAAACACGGGAAACGCGTTAAAGTCACGGAGTAGTACCGGGTTACGTTAGTTAGGTAAGTACACTTGCCCTAAAAAGCATTTGTACGTTAGTAGGCTAGTAAGGAAATAACATGTGATTTATACATCCTCTATTCATTGATATTGCGATTTGATCCTTTGTTTGAAATTCTATTCCTTTTCCTTGGTTGTATGTTTTCGGCATGAGTGTGTGTCTCAAAGGTATCATGTGGTCCTGCACTAGTTGGGACAACGAGGGTGTCCACTACAGGGGTAACTGACCACCCCTAGTGATGTGTGTACTGGGTACTGGATTTGAGAGGTGTTGCGATGCCTCTCGATTTCACGCTGCGCTAGTGTTGCGACATTGCCCGGGGAGATCTTGCGAGATCTTTGCCGTATTGCTGTGAAATAGACCACTCATGGGCCTCTTTTGAATCTTAGAACATGCAAAATTTTGATTGTTTCTTTATCAGTCTGTTTATCATGCACTTGATTTATTTACTATCATGTTGTTTCATTTCCGCATGATATTTAGACTGCCTTGTTTGTTTAAATCATAAATTACTGGTTACATTCTTCTGGCACTACTTTCGATTTCTTCATTGCTCACCGTCTAGTTTGTGACGGTGGGTGCAGATAGGGTGGAGAGCAGCAAGGGCAAGGGGCCCTGCCTAGGAGATATACTGTGAGGACTAGCAGCGACATCAGAGAGACTTTGTAGTAGGTGTTTATAATTTTTGCTGATTTGTATATCGTTTAATACTTATATTGTTGAGATTATTGAACTTGGTATTTTGGTGAGATTGGTATTATGTATATATGCTTATCGAATTGTACATGAACACCCGGGGTTTTCCACACTTATAAAGTTCCTATACTTCCTTTGATTGAGTTATTTCCCCTTGTTATTGTTGTTTAGTCTTCCGCTGTTTACTATAGCAATAACTCTTTCATAAATTACTAAATTAATTAAATTGAAGGCTGACTAGGCTCGTCAGGTTGCCGAGTGATAACTCGGGGCTTGTACGGGTCTAGGCCGGGCGTACCTAATTGCACGTGGAAATTGGGGCTGTCACAATAACCATATGGGTTCGAATATGACCCAATACCCAGGGAATTGACCAAAAATATAGGAAAATAGATAAAAAAAATATGGAAAATGGGGGGAAAATTATACGGAAATGGATATAGAAATCTAACGCAACCAAATTGTATTGAAATGATTACTAGGTGTTTAGGTGACTGGTGATAAGCTTGCCGTGTCAGTTTGGGGACGTTTGAGAGCTACGAACACGAGGTTTCGTGTTGTACTGTGTAACGACCGTTATAATTATAACACCGTTATTTAATTATTTTCAGATTAGGACGCCAGCTCGGACGACACGTGGATGTCGCGGATAGGTTAGGCATGACCTGGACGTACTGATTGTGTACTACTGTTTTCTTGAATTCTGTGACGTATTAATATTTTTTTTATTATTATGATGTATTATCCATCACAAGTGTGTATATATAATTACTTGTCGGGCGAGTTTGAGCGCTGGGGTTCTATTTCGTAGAACACCCCAGCGCGAGGGTTCGGTAGCTGTGAGGCTGGGCGTTGGGGTTGGATTAGATTTAATCAATATAGCATGACTATAGTTGAGGAGTTAATTCAACGAGATTTAAATATAACCTTAGGCTAAGTTATATAATTCAATTAGGTACACTAAGTGTAGAACTGCCTTGGGAAGCGTGCTGAACGCGGGGCACGGGGAGCCAGGTAGTCGGGAAGTGAGTGTGACCCTATTTACCATTTTATGTAATTTGTTTTATGGTTTGGATAGGTTATATAAGTTAAATCAAATGGAATTAATAAAGTCCTATAGTTGAACTGAATAAAACATCATACCTTGGATTGTCCTCGAGATTAACAACAGATCAAAAACATGGTAACTAGTGTCATGATAAGGTGTCGAGGGATTGAGTGACACAGGCTTGACAAGGACCGTTCGATCAACGTCGAGATGCGTGTGAACGATAGATTAGAACAAACATATAAATATAACTTGATCGGTGGAGACATGCAAATCAAAGCCATTTCTCAAACGATTTTGATTTTTCTGAGGAGAGAAAATTCGTGTTAGGGAACGCAACTGGGGTTTGGAGGCTAGATTGGGCGTTCAAACAACAAGATCTAAGATAATCTACTTACAAATTCTCTGATTTTTCCGAAAAATTGACGTGTTTGGGTATGTTGAGGTTCAAACGAAATTTTAAGAATTCATCACTGTTTTTGGTTGATGTGTTGTTATTAAGGATTAGTTTGATGAATTACGTTAGTTGAATCGGATTTGTGGTAAAAAATGAGTGTTTTAGTGATTTCGAATTTCAAAACATGCATATTTCGAATTTCAAAACATGCATACTTTGATTCGCTGTTTTGGGAAAAAACTCTTGTTTCATTAGGGTTTTGAAGAGGAACTTGATATTATTGAAGTGTGTGTGTTGTATGATGTTTAGAATGTGTTAGGAACTGATTAAGCTCAGAACCCGTTCTGAAAATTCTGGCCAGAGTGCAATTACGCGTTAGGTGATGAACATTAGCGCACTAATCACGCTGGGGAAGATGAAGATTTTCGTGCATGAACAGTGCACGAAGATCAATTAGCACGCTAATTCCCCAGTCTAGCGCGCTAATACTAGACCCCTGAATTTTTAAATTATGAGATCGAGCCTAATTGATTACAAACCCACTTAATTAACTAATAAACAAACTGAAATTGATCTCAGGAGTCACGGGATCGTAACTGGAGTCAGGGACTAGCCGAGGATTGGACCGGGGGGTGTTTTTTGGGGTTTTTGAGCACGATTTAAGGTATGTAAAACCCAACTGAACATCGTTACTGCATTCACTTATTGCTTATTTCATTTAAGCTGTAATTTTTGATAATTTGTGAGTCCATTCTTACTGGGACGATTGAGTTTTCCCGTCTATGTATCCGAGGGTTGTTGTGGTCGCTTGCTAAGTGTGTAGCACGTGTTCTCGGCCTCGATAGATTATATCCCGAGTTGAATATCGGTTCACGTGTTCGATGTAACCCACTACGGCTAATGTCGCTAGGACAAAGTCGTAGGGTCGATGGGCGGGCCACGACCAGGGCTCCTGGTCCTAAGTACACACTTTAGTAGCTGTGTTCACACCCATTTATATATCTGTGTGTTTATATTCATGCGATGAGCTTTGAGCAATTGTCTACGTTTTTCCTTCTTCCCGCATGTTTATTTAACACTATTTATTGGTTCTGTCATTTACATTCTTAGATTAATATGCACGGTGGTTTTCATTGAGGTGAAATACTATTTAGAATTTCTGCTCGTCTGTTAGGTAGGTTTCCTGTATTATATGTACATGTTTTAAGAATATTGGGATTTGGGCTGTGAGAAAGGTTTGACATGTATACACTGTTATCTCCTCTGGCTTAATGTTGGTATACATATGCGGGGTTTTCACATTCTAAGTTGTCTTAACTAGTGTCTTAAAAGTATTTATATTAGTTAGAGTTTAGTTTGCTTCCACTATACTTTGGTACTATGAATAACTCACTAATATATAATAACTCAATTTAAATAACTTAATAAATGATAAATGGTAAAAGGTAAGGAAGATTGACTAGGTTTACGTTGATTGCGCGAGTGTTGACTTAAGTCTAGGCCGGGCGGAGCTCAATTTTAGGTTATGAAATTGGGGCCGTTACAGCTTCCATTCAATGCCACTCCACGACACACACTTAATCAATCAACTGATCATTACAGTCACACAATCAACTTGATCCTTGATGGAGATTAAAAATCTATCACTAAGTTTATTTAATTACATGTATGTGTCAAATATGTGTCGTGGGTATGTTTGTGTTTAGATTAATTATGATTTATGTTAATTTAGGATATATTTAGTCTACGTATAGAGCGTGAATTATATATAGTTTATATCTTCTTTTTATTTTATATATGTTGATTTGAGTATTTCTCCTCCCGCTGAGAAGTCCAAATTTGTTCTAGTTTGTAGCCCCCAAACTCTTTTTCGCACCTTCTCGATTTCGCAAAATTACTCGTCACAGGTCTCACCAGGATCGGTTGCACTTTCGAATAATAATGTATTTGCTATGAAGTGAGACCATTGCCTCTCAGTCAACGTCTTAAGCTTGAGCTACTACTATTGCTCCAAGTTTACATTATTGACTTGTCCAATGGTAGGGGATCGAAGAGTAGTTTGAAAGGGACGACGTGTTTTTCTCCTACGACACTGATAGGGTTTTTTTTTTTACTTTATTTTAAAGAAAAACATTGTCGCCATGTACATATATTCTTTGGCTTTAATAAAATAAAGTCTCGTTCCTATCAACAAAAAAGCTTGAGCTACTACTACACCACACCGCTGGGCCGCGCGTAGGGATAAATTCAGAAGGTGCAAAATTTATTAAAATGACTCAGGTAGATTTACAAAGGAAATAGTGAGGTCTATCCAGTCGCTCCCGAATGTTTATCTTTTCAATTCTTACAACTACAAACCCCAAACCCTAAACCCTAACCCTAAACTTAAATACGAGGCAATAATAATGAGCTTAATATGTATTATGAATAGAAAAAAATTATATCTCAAATCATTAGTATTTGGACATTCTAATGTTTTAGTGTGCTGACCTGGTGGTACGTTCGTGGTGTGAATTGATACCAAAATCTCATTGGTCTTAATTATTTTTGAAAGAAAATTTTATCTTCAAGCTCATTGGATGACTCCTTTATTTATGCTGTCGATAGTTGAAGGCCATTGGAAGGGCAACATCAGCCCTACCGAGCCCATCAGAAATTGATAGCAAGTTCTCCTCATTAAGGAATGAGAAATGATAATTCAGCTCAAGTTGTTGCCATACATGAGTAGCTGGATGCATAGATGTGGCACGTATACATAGGTGTGTGTTTGGGGAAGATGTCCCTAAGAAAATCTCGGCACCATATATATATAAATACAAAGTCACAATTTTATTTTATTTTTTTATTAGTGACTCCAACATTATGCCTTTTAGCAAGTGACGCTTTCATCTCATTAACTAGAGATGGTTTGGCCGTTGCCTTGATGCCTGATTTCAATTCTAGTTCTAAGAATTCCAAGCGATCGATTAATGTATCTATTCATGTTATAAATTAGATTACTTATAAATTGGGTTAGGAAGCCATCTGAAAAAAAAAAAAAAAAGAAAAAAAGTGTTATTGTAAATTGCCATATATTGTGTGTCAATCGTTTTCAGGTATCACATGAGTTAGCTGATCGGCACTTTATGTAATAATGTATCTTCCGTTATCAGCGTAGCGCACGCGTGACATCTTATTATTTTAATTGAGAATCTATGATTGCATTTGTTGACGCACGGCAACCATAAAAAATGCAGTCCACATCAAGCAATATTAATTCAAAAGGAAATCTTGAATTATGGATCGAGTAGAGGGTGTATCTTCAAGAGATCCTCGAATTACGCGTATTGGGTGCTTTAATGTACATCTGACGCAAACAAAGAGTAAGTGGCCATGGGTAATCGCAGCTCCCTTGACGGGTAAGCGTAACTCAACTAATTAATTAGTGGGGATGTCTAGTCACGGTGAGATCTAATTAAGTTCTCCAAAAAAAGTGGCTACTTTATGACATGATCAACGCATAGGGCGATCAAACACACACAAGCTATCAGCGCACGACTTCGTGCGGTTTCTATTTTTTGGTGTGGTAAGATCCTTTTTGGGTTGGTGAGTCTCACTCTAAGTCGATAGAGCCAAGGCTTCATGTGTGAATTAGTACGTGGGATCAACCTCAACACCACACACGATTAAAAAAAAAAGAAGCACAAACAAGCTCTTTTTGTTTTACTGGATTGGCCTCAAATCAAGCAATGCAAGTAAGATTTGAAGTACATCAGACAGCACAAGGAACTTGTGGATATATATTTGATGTGCCAATTGATATAATCATAGCACAAGTCTTCATCAATTAGGGATCTAAAGAAAAGGAAAAAGATGGTTGAGGTAGGATGCATGGCATCTATATCATCCCTTGATTAGATTATCGGTTTCAAGTAATATACATGTAGAACTTTTAAAACTCTTAGGTAGCGGTTGTCGCCCTTTAGGCTACCCCTAATTCTTCAATCTCGGCCGGATTAGTGAAGCCAAAGCTTGGGCTATATACTAAGGCGTTAGCCCAACCCATATATATATATATATATAAAAAGAAGGAAAATGTTAGCGTGCGTACGTGCCCCCATGCACCAACACTTAGGTCAGTCACGCACTCGTCCAAACACCCATACTTACACATCTCGAGGTGCGTCTCTGAATTAAGGAGCAATGAGTGCACATCCGACCTGTGTATCTGTCGTGGTGGGGAAGACTAGCATTCTCCTAGAAAAAAAGCAGAAGAAGAAAATAAAATGAAACCAAAACATCACACGGTGTACACAAAGGACGTTTCTGGTAACTTTTAGAAAAGTAGAAACATGCAGTCCAATCTTTACCACTACAAAGATCAACACATCTTATCCATTCCCATATCTTCTAGAATTACAACACCAGAAGGAAACAAAGGTGCATCAGAAAGAAGTACTGTGCGGGTTGGTGCTTCTCATGATCTCTTAATGCTCTCAATCCGTGTGGTCTCATAAACAGGAAGGCCACTGGAATAAACACCCAAGTCATAGTTCTGCAATTCAAACAGATCAGAGCTGGAATCGCTATCGGCGCCCTCATCCATCTCCTTAAAATCAGAAAACATTGTACCATTACTTTCCGACGAGACCTTATTAGTACTACCTTTCTCGGAAACTACGTCGATGAATTTGAGTTTGTCGTCTAATCGCGCCAAATCCGTCTTTCTTTTCTCATTCAGCAATCCATCGACTTGATGTGTGCACCTCGACGAGGGAACTATATTGATCCGCTTGTCTGAATAGTTTGTGGACGCGATATCCTTGTAGCACTTGGTGGGGGTGTTTACATGGTAAGGTGGAGGAGTTCTGAACCCTGAATTACTTGAAGAGGAATATAATGATTTCATTTCTGAGGAGCTTGAGCTTTGGAAATGGCTAATGCTGCTCCTTCTCCTCCTCCTCCCACCAGGGCTCTCGTCGTCATCTTTCAATGACTGGGAAGTATTCGACTTGGATTTCTTTTTCTTCGAAGCTGCTTGGTGGAAGAGAGAGTTGAGAAAGCTAGCCAGTCGGCCGCCAGGGGAACGGGGCTGCTTATATTTCTTCTCCTTAATTGCTTGCTTGTCGGCAACTACTCGATGAGATTGCGACGAAAATGAGTCTGGTACATCTAGGCTCACCCTTCTTCCTCCCCATGAAGGTCTTTCTATTTCTCTCATCATGCTGATCTTTTGCGAATAAATAGCACCCTCGTGGCCTCCGTCGAAGTACCTTCTTGCCTCAAACACGTCGAGTTCATCAGAGCCGTTCCTCCGGTGAGTCGACTTCCTATGAAACCTGTCCATGCCATGAGTTGGGAAGCCTCCAGTGATGGACATGATAGAACAAGGATAGCAGTTATGAAGATGTGAATGAATATGATTGTTATTAATGGATGTCAGGTTAAGGGTATTAGAGATGTAGATAGAGGGATTGGGAACACGTAATGAGATGTGGGACTGGATTGGGAGAGAGTGAGTAAATGTTGAAATGATTGAGAGTAGTGGGATATCACTATTAATGAGCTTTTGCTCATAAATGATAATGTGTGTTGGACTTGGGTTGAGCTTTGGAGGGAACATGCATGATGAAGCTTTTGCTTTCTATGGGAGAGTGTATAAGGCAGGAAACAAATTGTTCTGCTAGTACACTTCCAAATGCATAGCTTGGATTGTGGGTGGTGGGCACAAGAAACCTTTTCTCCTTGGATTCCAATTTGGCTTTAAGTGGTTTTATATAATTACCCTTTATTTCTTCACTTCCTTAATTTCATTTATAAGCATGTCCACCATTAATTGGAATAGATCTTAAGGGATCAAAATCTTTGGTTGATGATCATACTAAAATTATATTGGCTATATATATATATATATATATATTGGCTATATGTGATCTAGATCATAATCAAAATTAAAATATCCTTATGTGAAGCTGGGGTCTTCCATATTTTATTCTATGAGAAATCAACCACCTATATTAACAAAATTCAAACTCGTACACGTGATGACTTACCCTCAACCTTTTTTTTTTGTAAACACTCCTCAACTTAATTTTGGGGTCTTTCAAAATTAATTAAATGCATCACGTTACTCACCATTAGATTAAAGATCCAATGGTTAAATATATTGACAATTTTTAATAGAATATGATAAGTTTATTGTGTTATGTGTATGATCTATCACATATGTCTCTATATATAGAGATGCAATTACAAACAAAAGGAAACGTCTAAATAAAGTAGCACATAATTACGGGAGTAATTTGTGCATATTTTCTAATTGTGCAATATTCCCTAACACTCCTCCTCAAACTCAAAGTGGGAACAACAAAACCACTTTGAGTTTGCAATCTAAAATAAAAACTAAACCCGTGCATAATCCAGCTTGACTTCGACCTGGAATTTGGATTTACTTTGGACTTAAATTTGGATTTACTTCAGACTTGAATTCGGATTTACTTCGGACTTGAATTCGGATTTACTTCGGACTAGAATTCGTACTGAGTTCGAAACAATTCTGCATGGGGATACCAGATCGCGATGAATGGATGCAAGTGATCACAGACAGAATCTTCAGATAGGCAGGTGGACAGATAGATCTGCAATAGTGTTGCAACTAACAAGCATGACAAACATCGCGAACTGCGCTCGATAACGTACAGTACGCGAATAATGGGTGTGACAGGCATTGCGAATTTTGCTCAAATTAGTAGAAATTGCGCGGATAACAGACGTGACTGGTTTCGTAGATCGGCTCGATTAAGTAGATAGTGTACGGACAAAACAACATAATAATTGAACAACGGAACAACTATCGAAATAGAGTCGACATAACGACTAACGAAGTAGAGTCGACGAACAGACAACAAAGTCGACAGAGTCGACGACAGGTAAGGCAGGAAAACGGACAACGTGCAGGCTCTACGCAATCATAATGTGGTGGTAACAATTTTTTTTTAAACCAAAAAAGAAACTTTCTTTTAACGGGTGTGCACATAAGTAGAACGCACCAGCGAGAATGGGCATGAACAACAACACAGGCAACGTTCAATGGGGTAAGTCGAGCAAGGCATGCTGGGGGCAGGGACTGGTGCAGGGTTGAAATAACCTACTTTTGCGAAGATGGCATGAAACATGATATCAATAAACGCACATACAAAAAAATAGAACATTCTTGTGATGATGCTTGTCATGATGATAGTGATGATAGTTAGGTGATGTAGTGATGACTTTAACCAAACAAAATTTGTTAAGGGTGCAAATAGGTTGAAGCAAGCAAAGGCAGAGGACAAGTGATGTGCGCACAAACCCACACCGGCGGGCAATCATGGACACTGACAGGCAGAATAGCAAGGGGATTGGGGTAAAACAAAGGGAAAATACAAGAAAACTAAGCGAAAATCAAATCAAGAGCATAATCGAACACAACGAAAATGAGAACAAGCACTAAGAATTGAATTATGAGATAAACATGGATAGACGGACTGACAAAAAAAAATCAAAGTCGACTGATAACAAAGCTCATGAGAATGAACAAATCATATCATTAGTGTGCCACATTAATGCGCACTACCAGATGTGACACACTAATGATGTGAATAGAGAGAGTGGTGGTGGACTTAATGCTTGTTGCATCAAACACGAACGAATAGAGCAGCACGATGAAAGATGATGATGCATGATGATATGGTGAATGGAATCATAGGCACACACAAAATGAAAATGGTTGGTGGGTGGATGAGCAACAAAGCAAAACAACCATAAAAGCAAGAACGACAAAACGAGAACGGTAGCGGAAACAAAAAAAGCACAAAGGCGAGAACAAGCATCAATGAAGGGAGCACCATGAATCGGAGAGAAGAAACAATAGAAACACAAAAGAATGAGATCAAACAAAAAAACGGAATCAAGAGAGTCAACCAAATGAGAAGAGAAATAAGAGATTACCTATAACCGAACGAAGACTCTGATACCATTACAATTCTTCATAGAATATGATAAGTTTATTGTGTTGTGTGTTGTGATCTATTACATATGTCTCTATATATAGAGATGCAATTACATACAAAATGAAAATATCTAAATAATGTAGCACATAATCACGGGAGTGATTTGTGCACAACATAATCAAGGGAGTGAATTGTACATATTTCCTAATTGCGCAATATTTCCTAACACATATAATTCCCATGGCATGAGTATCCATTATATATATATATATACATGACCAAAGAATTTCCCATATATATATATAATGGATACTCATGCCATGGGAATTATATGTGTTAGGGAATATTACACAACTAGGATATATATACAAATTCTTCGGTCATACAAAAATGCATTCACTGTAAAAGAATTTTCAGAGAAATTAATTAAAGGATCCTTTTGTTATATATTAATTGATTCTGGTACCACCTTTTTTTAATAGGAAAAAAATCAATTTGCACTCATCAAGGTTTGAAGACCTCTTACTTTCAAATCTCATACTAAACTATTGGACACCCAATTGATTGGTATTACCATCTTATCATTATCATTATTAAGATAATGGTTTCTTTAGGATCTCCTTGGTCAATATGACATTAGATTCGTGGCATTTAAAGAGAATCAACCCATGACTTTGTGTTGGGCATGTGGGCACTCTTTGCTTTGGGGACTTTGTGTAGTGCTTAAAATATGTAGTGCTTAAATACAGATAGACGGATTAATTAGGATATATTGTGTGTGATTGCGATGTTATGTTAGTACGTAATAAAGTCAAGTACTATTTTTGACAAATTATATATAGATATTAATTTGAAGACATTTGAAAACTAACTAATTGGGTGATTCGATGGTTTGATACGAGATTTGAAAGAAAGAGGTCATACGTTCAAATCTTGGTTGGATGCAAAAAGTTGTTTTTTTCTATCAAATTTTTTTGAACAGATTAATTTGAAATTAAATACAAGGGTTATTACAAGTATACCTTTTTTTGATGAGATGGTAGAGCATCACTTATAAAAGACAAGATTTTAGGAGGTCGTGATTCAACTTCCACTAAAATTCAAAAAAAATATATAAGGGTTATTACGAGTATACCTTTTTTTGGGTCTGTGGCAAGTTAATTAATGTACCTTTGCTAAACATTTGTTACATTAGTTGTTACCAGTTGGGTGATCATCTTGCGCAAGCTTAGTGATGTGTGTACACCATTATTTTTTATTTTTTATTTTTTGTCAAATGTGTACACCATTCTTAATGCATAATTTGAAGGATCTGATGAGCAAACTAGTCTAGCAAATTGATGTATGTAGGAAAAGTATATATACTCAATCATTTTTCTTTTAACCTATATGCTTTTTGTTTCATGATGGTTATCATTGATTGTAACTTTTCCAGCCAGACAAGTGCTCTCATCAGTTGGAGTGGTTTATAAAAAATTGAGAAAAAGGAAGAGGTTTGTGTACGTAGCTATGATAATTAAGAAGAGATGTCAAAAAATATTCACAATTTAGAAATATGCATGCATGCATGTATGTATGTATCATCGTATATTTGTATGGGAATCGGCTTCTATAATTGACAATTAATTGTAAGATTTGTACAAAGACCACTAACAACACGCCATGTGTCAATTGATTGAGAGAATAAACGTCCGTGGATCAATTAATTTTTCTATTAAAAATTTACCACCAGTTTAAGTAACTTCTATTACAGTTGCAAGTAAATTGATTTCACAAATTTAGTAACCTTGGTATCGAGACGTGTGCAACTCCGGATATACACCCTGTGTGTTATGCGCACTCAAAATTGTGCGTGCATGCATCTTGAGCGCACACTTCTATTAACAAAAAGCAAAGTGGGGATTACTTTTGTTGTTTCTTTTTTTTTTTTATCAAATATGTTTTTTTTAAGTATACCAAATATGTTTGTTATTATGATATACTAGTCGGCATTCCGCGCTTCGTGCGCGGACAAAACTAAGTATTAAAATATTATATAAAAAAATATTGAAAAAAAGTGTAAAAAGAATTATTATGTAATCTCTTATATGAACTCGAAGCCGTTCCATTTATGTTCTTCAACAATTAATAAAAAAAATATTTACAAACACGTATTATGCATATTTACAAATCTACACAAAAACAATTAAATATTTGCAATAGTGCATAGAAATAGTCTTTAATATAATTTTAAAGGGCAATGGATCCAAGAAATTTGATATATAAATTTCAAGAAAATAGTCGAAAATCTTAATTAATAATTATTTTTGTGTTTGATCGGCTAATAAATTTTTTCTCTTTTGACTTTAAACCTATGACTTTCTAAACCTTACTTTTTAGCAAGTGACGTCTAATCCATACAAAAGATGTTTTGGCATCGGCTAATGAAATTTTAATTATTTTAAAACTTTATTTAGACAATTTTACACTAAAATAATCGAACTAATGTTTTAGAAGGAACAAATATAGAAATAAAAAAAGCTACAAATGAAATAAAAAAAGAAGCTAAAAATAGCATAAATAAGTTTTTTTTTTTATTTCATGAGTGAGAGCCAAACCACGATATCCAAAAACCTTACCTTTTAACAAGTAATGTCTCTACCATCTCACCAGAGACACTTTAACAATTTGATACAATAAATAAGTTAAAATAGTAAAAAAAAAAAAAAAACATAGATCAATTTAATACAATTTAAAAAAAAATAGCATAAATATATAGATAGATATTGATCAATTTGATACAATTTTTTTAATAAGAAAGGAACATCTTGCCCCTCGAGGTTTGAACAATGACCACTTACTTCTAAATCTCATACCATACCATTGAGTCATTCTTGCAATTGTTTACTCAATTTGATACGATTTGTAATGCACAATAATTAGGATGAATGAGATGCCAAATGTAGTAACAATTAGCACTCATAATTTGACTCAAACAAAAATACAACATTTACTATATATCATTTTTTTTATAGAAATATATCATTTTTTTGTTGTAGAGATATCACTTTCTTTTTGAATAATCTAATATATCATGTATGCAATATCTAATAAATAGAAAATTATGAAAAAATAAATAAAAACCTAAAATCCTATTTGTATAACAATTAAAAACATAACCTAAGAAATTGCAAAAAAAAAAGAAATTAAACTTTAATAACGTCACGATGTCACAGTCAAAACCCTATTTTGTATATTTTACCATCCTACCCTTACTTAAGTGCGAGAGAGATCAATGGTTTATGTTTTTTATTTTATTTTTATTTTCTTTTTCTTATAAAATTCCTATTATGAATTTTGTATGTTTTACCATCCTACCCCTCACTTAAAGGCGAGAAAGATCAGTGCCTTATGCTTTTTTCATTTCTTCTTATAAAATCTCAATTATGGCATTATAATGTCACATGTTACGTTGTGAGAGGTTCTCACATAAACAATTCCTTTATAAATATAGAAATAAAATAGCTAAAAATAACATAAATAAGTTTTTTTACTTTAATGGGAATCAAACCACGACCTCTCGAAACCTTGCCTGACAAGTGATGTATCATTGCTAAACCATCTCACCAGAGATGTTTTGACAATTTGATATACAATAAATAATTTAAAATATCCGAAAAAATAAATGTGATGGTCCCAAATTTCACAATCCTAGAATTGGGCACTGCTCGCCTAAACCTACGCGAACCCCCGAGCTAGTCTCGCTAAGTCACGCAGGCCTAGTCAGCCTTTCTTACCCTTTATTATTTATTATGCATTTACATGTGAAGTTAATCAATTAGTGAGTTATTATCAAATACATAGGAAACAATTTAACTCTAAACTAATCAATAAACTTCAAGACACACAAGTCAGGACAACCTAGAGTGTGGAAACCCTAAAATCATATCCCTCATAATAATCAAAAGGAGAAGCATCAATAATGTCATACAATCCCAAGGCCTCTCAATAACCCCATAACCCATGTTTCAACAAAACAATATAGATACATAATACAAAAACCTACTCAATACGTGAGAGGAGACTGCCTCGTGGTCCTCGACTTCAATCGCCTAGCGCTAGTCCCTTGCCTTTATCTGCTTGTCGGTCTGCCCACCGTCATAAACTAGACGGTGAGTTTAGTGATGTAGAAAGTAAAATACCAATAGAGTTTTAACAACATTTCAAATGTCACATAAATTTAGTAGTCAATTCATGCAGATAGAAAGAAAAGACAGGAAATGCATGAATATATGTAGACTGTAAACAAATGAATGAGCAATCAAAATAGAGTGTCCTAGAATACAAAGGAAATGCACAAGTGGTCCCGACTAATCAAAGTCGTTGAGCCGAGGATAAAATCTCCTCAAAGTTTAGGAGTCGAGGACAAAATCTCCTCTAAGACCTCTACGCGAGTGTAGAGTCCCCAACCATATAATGGAAAACTCTCACCCCATACATATTATCACAACCAATTATGTATCCCCAGCCGTAAACCCCAGTATAATACACTGCAAGCCCAGAATTCTGCAAGGATCACGCTTGACACGCTTGCCCTGGGACAACTCAAGGGATGGAAGCAAAAATCACACCGATAAACCACCAAGGATAGATATAACCAGAGAGAATTCAACAATTCATAATCCACAAGGAAATACTACTCAACAAATATAATAGCCCAAATAAGTGCACAAATGAAATAATGTAAATATTCTAGTTAGTTTTACTCTCAAATACCGCTCGAAACTTTGCACTTGCGGCTCTCATACACTACCAAAAGTCTCCACAAGCCCGTCACCAGTCTACTAAGTACCTGGTAAGCATCTTCGTTGCAATTTGGTAGTTTTAACGTTTTATTCCGCGTGCAATTGAAATCCCTTTTTAATTTTCCATATTTATGTTCAATATGTTTTCGGGTTGACTTCCGGGTTATTGGGTCGTATTTGGATCCGTTTAGGTACCCTGGGAAGTCCCCAATTCGTTCTAAAGATTCCACAAAATTTTGGAAAAATTTGGGTTCTGGGTGCCGAGATGCCGAGAGGGTATTACCTTCGATGGCGTCTCCACGATGTGGGGCAGGGTGTCTCTGCCCCAGACGCCGTGGGAAGTGTCGTGGGGTTTTGTACCCCATGACGCCTTCACAACGTGGGGCAGAGAGGGACTCTGCCAAGTTATATGTGGGGGACAGAGAGACCTTTCTCTGTCCCTAGTGCCGCACTTGGCGTCGTGGGGCTAAAGCCCCATGGCGTCAGTCGCTGCGTCCCTATCTGTGGGACTTTTCTGGGGTGTTTACCACCCCCGGCTCACGTTGCCTTACGCCGATTTGGTCCATTTCTCTTCAGGAACTCAACACCATTTCAAAAACATCCTCGACACACTCCAAAACGTTCGAAATCCTCAACGGAAAACCCAAAACGAAAATCATTTGAAAATCCCCAAAAATTCATCAAAAATCCCAAAACTTTCCAAATCGAAAACCACATTCACAAAACTTATGTTGATTGTCGAGAGGATTACCAAAATGTCGAGAGTTTCGATCGAATCCGAAATCTCGACGTGGTGTCCAACTTCTGTCGTGACAAACGCGAATAAGACTCACACCAACACGTAGGGAATTATGAGGAGATGAAGGATCTTACCTCGGATTGCCCAACATCGCTGTCGTCGGTGCCGCTCCGGCCACACTAGTCCGGTGGTGGTTTCGACAACAAGTGAGAGAGAAGAGAGAGAAGAGATAGAAGAGAGAGAAATGAGGGAGAAATGAGGGAGAAATGAAAGAGAAAGATGGGTTGACCCACCTTTTATAATGTGGGCCTCATCTTGGCATACACCTACATCTCGAGGCACAACTGATGGCCCTAAACACACCAGCCCAACCACTTTAATGCACTCATTTGGGCGACTCCCCTCTTGTTCTCATCCTTTTTTGGCTAATAATTAAGTTTTTTCGGGCGTTCCTGCGCCCGACCTGCACCACGACTCTCACCATCGTGAGCTAATTAAATTACTAACGACCCTTAAATTCCTTGAATTAATTTATTTTTATATTTTATTTCTTGGTCGTCCACTAAATTCCTTTCCTCGGCCTGTATACCCATAATTCTTCTGTCGACACCCGTTGGTCACGTTCTTCAAGGCAAATTCCACTCGCAACTCGACGTCACCGTCCCGTCACACAGAGATGAGTATACACCGATAGTACACGTCATCACACAAAAAATAATATAAATTTTCAGGTCGTTACAGTCTTCCCAACTAATAAGAATTTCGTCCTCGAAATTAATCTTAACTCGAGCGAAACCTTAATAAGTCGCACACAGTAGGGAAAATACCGTCTAACCAATCCCTCCACCCATACTCATGTGAACTCGTTCAAACGTGAGTAAGTGAGATCATGCTTTCTAACTAGTGAGCACATAGCTAACTTAACCAGTCCATGTTCATTCCGTAAATTACAGGCTCACATAGAGTCTGTTTGGGACAAAATGTCGTGTTCACATAAAATTCACACATATAGCTCATTATCATTTTCCCTCGAAGTGTAGACTCACCTAGAGTCAAACATGTGCCTCTATTCAAGTTCACACAAATCCTAGACTCACATAGAATTCTACGCACACAATCCCCTGAGTCTAAACTCACACAGAGTCCTGACACACAGTCTACCCTCACTCACACTGAGTCTAAACTCACACAGATTCCTGACACATAGTCTACCCTCACTCACATAGGGTCTAAACTCACACAGAGTCCTGACACACAGTTTACTTTCACTTACACAGAGTCCTGACACACATTCCCTTTTCCCCTAGACTCACACAAAGTCCTAGCACACAGCCTAGTCCACCATTTTAAAATATTGACTCACACAGAGTCATTGCACATAGCTAGATATTCTTTCGAAAGTTAGACTCACACAGAGTCAGGGCTCACACAGAGTCAGGAGTATCACACAATTTGCTCCTCCCCTTCGAAAGTTGACTTACACAAAGTCGTCGCACACAACTTTTTCCACCACTTCGAAATATTGACTTACACAAAGTCATTGCACACAGCTAGATATGCTTTCAAAGGTTAGACTCACACAGTGTCAGGGCTCATACAGAGTCAGGAGTATCACACACAATTTACCCCTCCCTTTCGAAAGTTGACTCACACATAGTCGTCGCACACAGCTGAATATCTACCATACTTTGAAGGGTGTATTCACACAGAATTCCTCACCATTATTCACACATAGTGCTTTCTACTTATTGTCTCACACAGAGTCTCACAAAGTTTGACTCACCTATAGCCACTGCTAATCCCTGACTCACCTAGAGTCTATTCTAACTCAGACCCACCTAGAGTTCACTCGAGTCGAATATAAACTATAGACCGAACATAGTAAAATCACTTTAAGACGCAAGAATTAACTCTTACCCACAGTTGGGTCTCACGTCGTCTCTGGATCTGGGTCTGTAATGGCATGTGTTTTCTCCTACACGTGTAATGAAGCACTGGCCTGTGACATGCTTGCCATCTGAGGACAATGGATGGCTATGTGTCTTGGCTGCCTGCACTGGTAAAATCGTCTGTTTCCTTGCGATCCACTACCTCTGCTCTAGGTACTATACGTCTACTGTCACCCGTCCGTATGCCCTGAGGTAATCGCCTAGCGACACGGGTCACTGGAGTATGTGAAACCAAAGCTATAGGTACTGAACGTGTCGGTGGTGCAGCTATCTCCACGTCCTTGTCCTCGTAATCACTGTGCAGTCTTAACACTGGATTTGCGGTAACCTTTCTGGTACGCGTACTAACAAAGCCCTTATTGGCCATGGCTCTCTCGTAGGCCTCCTGCAATGTCCTCGGAGATGTCGCCACAACCATCGAACTAATAGCATCGAGTAGCCCATGCATAAAGTAATACGCCTTGTCAGCGTCAGAGTTAGCTGCTCCTCCGGTATACTCTATTAATCGCAGGTATCGGTCCATATACTGCATCACGAACTCGTTTGACCTCTACCGAATGTTTTGGAACTCATTTCTCTTTAAGTTGCACACCGTAAGAGGGATGTATTTCCGATCGAACTTCTCCTTAAAGTCCATCCAGTCCTTAGGTTTCCCTTTCGATGCCACCATGGTGCACCACCAAATATTTATACTCGGCTGCATGTGTGCCGGCGTAGCCAATATATCATGCATCTTCTCATGGCTCCTCATAAAGTTCTCTGCAGCCTCGAGGTCAGTTCCCCTGTGGAATTTCTCCGGCTGATGTCTCATAAACTCACAAGCCTGTCTCGCCTCAGCTGTCACTCTAACACTTGTGTCGATGGGAGTACTCGACATATCCTCTGCCGGTGTAGGTGGTACTACCTCTGTCTGAACCTGTACCTCCTCGGTCACTACATGTCCTACTGGTACAGTCTGTGCTCTCAATAATTGAAGGATCTCCTCGAGTTGCTAGCCATGTAATGCAACCAATTGAGACATCTCATCAAGCCTCTACTGAGCATTCTCTGTACCACCATCACTAGAATCTGGCTGATCGGCCATCGCTATCTGTTATGAAAGCGAGTTCGCTATAGCTATCGATAGTAATAGTATACAACACATCAAATAGCTCATATAATCAATTTTTATTTCCCCAATTCTCCTTACTTCCCAACTAAGACTCAAGTCAAGTTCATAGGGTTCCACTCTAAGTTCAACCATTTTCCTAACTTCCGCTGTCTTGTGCCTTAATGGATTGTGATTTAACTTAATAGCCAAGTTTAAAATTTAAGGCTCTGATACCAACTGTGTTGGTATCACAATTATTATGGCCACAGAGTCGTAGAACTTTACGCTCTGATACCAACTGTGACGGCCCCAAATTTCACAATCCTAGATTTGGGCACCACCCGACCTAGACCTGCGCGAACCCCCAAGCCAGTTTCGCTGAGTCACGCAGGCTTAGTCAGCCTTCCTGACCCTTTACTATTTATTATGCATTTACATGTGAAGTTAATCAATTAGTGAGTTATTATCAAATACAACAGAAACAATTTAACTCTAAACTAATCAATAAACTTCAAGACACACAAGTCAGGACAACCTAGAGCGTGGTAACCCCGTAAATCATATCCCTTATAATAATCAAAAGGAGAGCATCAATAATGTCATACAAGCCCAAACCCTCTCAATAACCCCATAACCCATGTTTCACCAAACAATATAAATACATAATACAAAAACCTACTTAATACACGAGAGGAGGCCGCTTCGTGGTGCTCGACTTCAATTGCCTAGTGCCAGTCCTTTACCATTATTTGCTCGTCGGTCTGCCCACCGTCACAAACTAGACGGTGAGTATAATGATGTAAAGAGTAAAATACCAATAAAGTTTAAACAACATTTCAAATGTCACATAAATTAAGCAGTCAATTCCTATAGATAGAAAGAAAAGACAGGAAACACATGAATATATATAGACCGTAAACAAATGAATGAGCAATCAAAATGGAGTGTCCAGGAATACAAAGGAAAGACACAAGTGATCCCGACCAATTAAAGTCATTGAGCCAAGGACAAAATCTCCTCTAAGACCCCTATGTGAGTGTAGAGTCCCTAGCCATATAGTGGAGAACTCTTACCCCATACATATTATCACAACCAATTACGTATCCCCAGCCGTAAACCTGGTATAATACACCGCAAGCCCAGAATTCTACAAGGATCACGCTTGACACACTTGCCTTGGGACAACTCAAGGGTTGGTAACAAAAACCACACCGATAAACCACCAAGGATAGATATAACCAAAGAGAATTTGTAACGACCCTAAAATTCTAACTCGTGCCACATGACATTTCAGGGTCGTATTGTGGGCCCAACTAGCCATGGTGTACTTGTTTCAGTCCTCGGGAGTCGACACCGAGGTATGTTATGTTTGTTTGGTGATTTGTATTATTTATTTATTACCGAACATTAAATTCAATATTCCAAATGAGTAAGGACGTGGTGAGTGTGCGTTAGTACCGTTGAACAAGTTCGGTACGAAAGAACGCGTTAAATGAGTATTTGAGAGTCCGTGGGACGAAAATGAAATAAAAACATTGATATTTATAAATGAAAATAATTAATGTAATTAAATAGTAAATTGGTGGGCGCCTAGTGACACGCGGGGTCGTGGTCGACACGCGTGGGTGATACGGTAGTGTGCACGCCCGAGTACACTCGTTGGCGCGCACGACGGAATTTTAAATGCGAAAATATAGGTGAGTATATATATATTTATATGTATATAAGGGATTTAATATATATATATATATATAAATATATATTAAAAATCAGAAAGGCAAAATTACAAAAAGGGTATTGAAGGAAAGAAGGGAAATGGATAGACATGAGGGGCAAAATAGTCATTTTACATGGGAATTTGATAACCATCACCGTCCTCTCTCTTTCTCTCGATGAATCGAAAAAAAAAAAAACGCAGGAGAAGAACCGAGAAATCGAAACGAAGAAGGAGGAGAAGGAAGAAAAAGAGATCAAGAGGAGGTGAGCGCGGGATCGTGAAGAGGTGAGTTGTTGTTTTTGTTGTTATTGTTGTTGTATGTTGTATGTTGTTGGCGTTGTTGGTGGTGGTGGTGGCGGCGGTTTGGTGATGGTGGAGATGGTGGAGCTCGAGAGCTCGGACGAATGCGAGAGCAATTCGTCCGAGAAGGAGACGATAGTTGTCTCCCTCTCCCTCTCTTTCTCGATTCATGAAGAAAAAAAAAAAAAAAAAAAAAAAAAATTTTTCTTCGTTGTTGGAACAGAGCCTCTGTTCCAAAGAAAGAAGGGCGGTTCGACCACTGAACCGGCCTGGTTCGGCCATGAAACCGGGCCGGTTCGGCGAACCGCCCTTAAATATAAAAAAAAAAGAGAGAAAAAGAGAGAAAATGGAAAAGACAATCCGAGAGAAATAGGAAAAAATTCTGAAAAATTATATTTCACCCAAATAAATAGAAATTTGGGAATTTTTATGAAAAATGAAGAATTTGAGATTCGCGACGAGACTTTTGTCGGGGTTTTGTCTCGTAAAGCGTGAAATTGTTAAAAATAGCCGAAAAATATTGAAAAATATTTTTCTAAATTGTATTAAAATTATGAGGTTTTGCTCGGGTATCCTAATGGGTTTAAATGGAACCCAATATCGGGTAAGCGACCCAAATTGCGTAAAGGAACAATAAGTTAGAAAATTGTAGAAAATGAGTTAAACTTGAAAAAAATTGAGGAATACTTGGAATAATTAGGGAAAAATTAACGGAAATTGGTCGAAATAATTGTCAGGTGACGAGCGAAGTGTTGGTAACTAATTGGGGAACGTGTGGAGCTACGCGAGGCGTTTTTAGCGGGAATTGAGGTGAGTAAAGGCAACAATAGAATCAACATGATTACTTTTCTATTTATTGATTAATTATTCTTGAAATGCAAGCCCTTTGTATTCCATTCCGTTCAGGTGACCTAGGGTTTAGGTAGTCCGATCGTGATGAGAAGTCTCAACGAGTTTAGCGGCCGGCATGAGATGTTGTGGCTTCTCGTTGGAGCCTATCGAAATGATTTAGCATCCGGCTTGTGATCGTGGCTTTCTTTCGGTAGTGTGTTAGGAATTTAGCACCGGCTTTGTCGTGGCTTTTCCTAGCGAGTGTGCGTTCGGTGGAGGCGACCTTCGGGCCCACCGGTTCGTACGGGGTGGATTGAGCGGGGAGCGCTTTTGGGCCCACTCGTGTCGATCGCAAGGCGATGAGGTCTTGAGACCCGCGGTTTGATTGGGACTATCTATTCTCCTATCCATTTGTTTCTCGGTCACTTGATTTGCGTTGTTTGTTCTTGTTGAATCTATTTATCATGCGATTTGATATCTATTTCGGTTTCTTGTTATACACTTTGCATGATTTATAGACTTGTGATTATTGAAAATTCGGTAAATTATGTTGAGATATCTATTGTTCTTTGTTTCTTGTTATATTTTGTACTCACCGTCCTTTTTATGACGGTGGGTGCGATCCACGAATGAGTAGAGGCAAGGCGCCGATGCTTGGCGATATCCTCTCGAGGCACGCTCGAGCCATTAGCTTTGCTCTCACTTTGTAGGTATTTTGTCTTTTGTTGTATATTTTGGCTATGTATCCATTTGTTTTGATATTTTGGGACTTTGGGAAGTTGAACTTTGTTGATACATGTATATATTTATTTTGGGCTTTCGGTTGATCTGTTATATACATGTGATGTTGTTTGGACATGATTTTCCACATCTAGGTTGGTGAGTTGTAAAGCTTTTGTAAGTTGGTATTAAAAACAATTCATTTGCACACCTAACTATAATTGAGGATAAAAGATTAGATAGAGTTAAGGTGAATCAAAAAGAGTGATCCAGGGTGAGTGAGTGAATAATGTAACGAGTAATTGATAAGTTAAGGCTGACTAGACCTGCGTTGACTCGTTGGAGACGAGCTAGGGGGTCCACGTAGGTTTAGGCCGGGCGGGGCCCAGTTTGTGGTTGCTGGGGCCATCACAGTTGGTATCAGAGCCTAAAGGTTTATCACCATGACTCTGAATAAGTATAAAACACAAGTAAATGAACTTAGTGTGGAAAATCTTAAGAACTTAACTCAAGTACAGTTGGGAAGGGGGAAATGATATATTATTTTGAGCATGTTAAATTTTAATGTGTAATATAATATATCGTTACGTAAGACTGATCGAGGCTCGCCATTTGCTATTGTAGATTGCGATGGCTGACCAGCCTGATGCTGGAGATCAGAGTGGAGTTCGTGATCCTCCACTGAGATGCGCCGAGTGGCGTTGCGGCTCGGCACGTGAGTTACGATCCCGGACTCGAGAGAGTAGAGTCACAAGGACGGAGGATGGATGAGATATTGGATATTCTCGGGGACAGCACGGTTGTTGCCATCTCCATCGACCTCGGGGATAGCTCCTAGACGGGATGTAAGTCCGCTACACCTCGAGCTACTCCACCGGTTACTACTACTAGTACGGTACACACACCACCTATCACCGCAGATTGTTCGGCACAGATTGCGGTGGAGTCACGTGTTCATGATGATATTGATTCACGCTGATCGCAGAGAGCGAGGTGGACTCGGGAGTATGAGAAGTATAAACCAAAGAAGTTCAGTGGCGGTTCAAGTGTAGATGAGGCGGATTTGTACATTCGTAGTCACGAGAAGGTTCAGAAACTTCTCAAGATTGAGGATAGCAGAAAACCTGAGTTGACAGCATTTTCTTTGACTGGAGATAGAGGGACATGAGTTACCAATAGATCTTAGAGTCTTAGAGTTTCTGGAGTTTGATGTGTTGTTAGGCATGGATTTGTTAGGACCTTATCACGCACAGATTGATTGTTCCGACAAGACGGTCACATTTCAGATTCTCGGACAGCCAGAGTTTACTTTTCGTGGCGGTGCGACTCAGTTGAGAGTTACCAGAGGTAGAGTAGCCACGAGCAGTGAGATTAAGACGTTTATGAATGTTTTAAGTACGGTAGGAAGAGCTGAGGCAAAGATTGATGAGGTACCAGTTGTGTGCGAGTTTACGGACGTGTTTCCAGCAGAGCTTCCCGGGTTACCACCGACTAGAGAGATTGATTTCATCATTGATTTGGTTCCTGGAACCAAACCGATATCAATTCCACCGTCTGGGATGGCTCCTAAGGAGTTGGAGGAGGCCGAGATCACAACTAGATGAGTTGTTGGAATTGGGTTTTATTCACCCGAGTATGTCACCTTGGGGTGCGCCGGTCTTGTTTGTGAAGAAGAAAGACGGCAGCCTGAGATTGTGTATCGACTATAGGCAATTAAACCGGGTGACAGTGAAGAACAAGTATCCATTACCTCGTATTGATGATTTGTTCGATCAGCTGACTGGAGCGCAGTGGTTCTCGAAGATTGATTTGAGATCTGGCTATCATCAGTTGAGGATTAGAGCAGAGGACAGAGAGAAGACGGCTTTTCGCACGAGATATGGGCACTATCAGTTTACCGTTATGCCGTTTGGGTTGACGAATGCCCCTGCAATGTTCATGGATCTCATGCATCGTGTATTGAGACAATATTTGGATAGATTTGTTATAGTGTTCATTGACGACATTTTGATTTATTCTAAGACTCGTGAGGAGCACGAGGAGCACCTCAGGACGATCTTGCGACGCCGAGGGGAGCATAGACGTATGCCAAGTTCGGTAAGTGTGAGTTTTGGCTTACGAGAGGTTGGATTTCTAGGTCATATTGTCGGAGTTAGCGGAGTGTCGGTAGACCCCGCTAAGGTTAGAGCGATTGTTGATTGGCCTACACCGAGTTCAGTGACAGAGATTTCGGAGTTTTTGGGGATTGGTGGTTATTACAGACGATTTGTGCAGGATTTCTCAAAGATTGCGGCACCGATGACGCAGTTGACGAAGAAGGAAGTCAGATTTCAGTGGGATGATAGTTGTGAGCAGGCTTTTCAGACTTTAAAGGAGAGATTGACTACCGCGCCAGTGCTCGTATTACCTGAGTCAGGGAAGGGTTTTGAGGTGAACACCGATGCTTGTTTGGTCGGTTTAGGCTGTGTTTTGATGCAGGACGGTAGAGTGATAGCTTATGCGTCCCGACAGCTGAAGATTCACGAGAAGAATTACCCTACACATGACTTGGAGTTGGCGGCAGTGGTGTTTGCACTGAAGATTTGGCGTCATTATCTCTACGGAGAGAGGTTTGTATTATTTACTGACCACAAGAGTTTGAAGTATCTCTTCACTCAGAGAGAGCTTAATATGAGACAGAGACGGTGGTTAGAGTTCCTCAAGGATTATGATTTTTCGTTGGAGTATCACCCGGGGAAGGCTAATGTCGTAGCTGACGCATTGAGCCGAAGAGGGGTTGACTCGGAGGTTGTGATGTGTCGTATGACACATGAGTATGGATTACTCGAGGCGGTCGAGATGATGTATCTTGTTGATATTCCGACTAGCACTAGAGTGTTGATTTGTGGGCGATTGAGGACTCGAGACGGTTTCTATTCGTAGTGTACTTGATGGGCGACGGTGATGAGCGATATCGAGAGTACAGTGAGTTTGCTCGAGTTCGATCACCCGAATGGAGTCGGTCGACGATTTCTGCCTGAGATTTAGAGGGAGACTGTGGATTCCATCAGTGGCTGAGTTACGTGACGAGATTCTCCAGGAGGCTCACCGCTCACGTTTTTCGGTTCATCCGGGCAGGACCAAGATGTATGCTGATATGCGTCGTCTGTTTTGGTGGCGGGGATGAAGACCGATGTTAGTGATTATGTTAGAGGTTGTGAGATATGCCGGCGAGTTTAAGGTGAGAGCATAAGAGGCCCTGTGGATTATCGCAGCCGCTTCCCATTCCTCGTTTGGAAGTGGGAGCATATCGCTATGGATTTCGTCAGTGGGTTACCTCGGTCTCAGCGCAGACATGACAGTATTTGGGTGATTGTGGATAGATTGACGAAGTCTGCGCACTTCATACCGATTTCTACCACACATCGAGTGGATAGGTTGGCGAGCTTGTACGAGAGAGAGATAGTGCGACTGCATGGAGTGCCATTGTCGATCGTGTCAGACAGAGGGCCGCAATTTACGTCGCAGATTTGGCAGAGTATGCAGGCACAGTTTGGCACAAAGTTGAATCTCAGTACAGCTTATCATCCACAGACCGATGGACAGTCAGAGAGACTGATTCAGGTGTTGGAAGACATGTTGAGGATGTGTATTTTAGAGTATGGTGGTTCTTGGGAGGAGTATCTTCATCTGTGTAAGTTTGCTTACAATAACAGTTATCAGGCCGTATTGGAATGGCACCGTTTGAGGCACTCTACGGCGGGCGTGCAGATCTCCATCTTTGTGGGGCGAGCCCAGAGGATGTGGCAGTGATTGGGCCAAGAGATTGTAGTGGATCACACAGAGAAGGTACGACGATCAGACTTCGGTTGAAGGGTGCGCAGGAGAGGCAGAAGAGGTATTATGACAGGTACCATGGCGAGTTAAAGTATGAGGTGGGAGACTATGTATATCTGAAGGTTTCTCCACTGAAGGGTCACAAAAGATTTGGGATCAAGGGTAAGCTTGCGCCGAGGTTTATAGGTCCGTTCAGAGTGAAGAAACGAATAGGCAAGGTGGCGTATGAGCTTGAGTTACCATCTCAGTTAGCAGGAGTTCACCCTGTATTTCACATATCAATGCTTCGATTGGATAGGTCGAGAGAGGGCAAACGACCGATTGTGGACCTGAGTCAGATTGATTTGAGAGAAGACATTACTTACGATGAGCGACTATTCGGATTATGGACCTAAGGTGAAGGTATTGAGGAATAAGGAAATTCCCTCGGTTCTCGTCAAGTGGCAACATCACAGGGACGAGGAACTGACTTGGGAGCTGGAGTCTTACATGCGCAAGCATTTCCCTTACTTGTTTTGATTCCGGTAAGTCTTACCCTATATGTTCGTTTAATTTCGAGGACGAAATTCTCAATAAGGGGGAGACTGTAACGACCCTAAAATTCTAACTCGTGCCACATGACATTTCAGGGTCGTATTGTGGGCCCAACTAGCCATGGTGTACTTGTTTCTGTCCTCGGGACTCGACACGGAGGTATTTTATGTTTGTTTGGTGATTTGTATTATTTATTTATTACCGAACATTAAATTCAATATTCCAAATGAGTAAGGACGTGGTGAGTGTGCGTTAGTACCGTTTGAACAAGTTCGGTACGAAAGAACGCGTTAAATGAGTATTTGAGAGTCCGTGGGACGAAAATGAAATAAAAACATTGATATTTATAAATGAAAATAATTAATGTAATTAAATAGTAAATTGGTGGGCGCCTAGTGACACGCGGGGTCGTGGTCGACACGCGTGGGTGATACGGTAGTGTGCACGCCCGAGTACACTCGTTGGCGCGCACGGCGGAATTTTAAATGCGAAAATATAGGTGAGTATATATATATTTATATGTATATAAGGGATTTAATATATATATATATAAATATATATTAAAAATCAGAAAGGCAAAATTACAAAAAGGGTATTGAAGGAAAGAAGGAAATGGATAGACATGAGGGGCAAAATAGTCATTTTACATGGGAATTTGATAACCATCACCGTCCTCTCTCTTTCTCTCGATGAATCGAAAAAAAAAAAAAAAACGCAGGAGAAGAACCGAGAAATCGAAACGAAGAAGGAGGAGAAGGAAGAAAAAGAGATCAAGAGGAGGTGAGCGCGGGATCGTGAAGAGGTGAGTTGTTGTTTTTGTTGTTATTGTTGTTGTATGTTGTATGTTGTTGGCGTTGTTGGTGGTGGTGGTGGCGGCGGTTTGGTGATGGTGGAGATGGTGGAGCTCGAGAGCTCGGACGAATGCGAGAGCAATTCGTCCGAGAAGGGGAGACGATAGTTGTCTCCCTCTCCCTCTCTTTCTCGATTCATGAAGAAAGAAAAAAAAAAAAAAAAAAAAAAAAAAATTTTCTTCGTTGCTTTGGAACAGAGCCTCTGTTCCAGCGAAGAAGAAAAGGCGGTTCGGCCCTGAACCGGCCGGTTCGGCCATGAACCGGGCCGGTTCGCCGAACCGCCCTTAAATATAAAAAAAAAAGAGAAAAAGAGAGAAAATGGAAAAGACAATCTAGAGAAATAGGAAAAAATTCTGAAAAATTATATTTCACCCAAATAAATAGAAATTTGGGAATTTTTATGAAAAATGAAGAATTTGAGATTCGCGACGAGACTTTTGTCGGGGTTTTGTCTCGTAAAGCGTGAAATTGTTAAAAATAGCCGAAAAATATTGAAAAATATTTTTCTAAATTGTATTAAAATTATGAGGTTTTGCTCGGGTATCCTAATGGGTTTAAATGGAACCCAATATCGGGTAAGCGACCCAAATTGCGTAAAGGAACAATAAGTTAGAAAATTGTAGAAAATGAGTTAAACTTGAAAAAAATTGAGGAATACTTGGAATAATTAGGGAAAAATTAACGGAAATTGGTCGAAATAATTGTCGGTGACGAGCGAAGTGTTGGTAACTAATTGGGGAACGTGTGGAGCTACGCGAGGGCGTTTTTAGCGGGAATTGAGGTGAGTAAAGGCAACAATAGAATCAACATGATTACTTTTCTATTTATTGATTAATTATTCTTGAAATGCAAGCCCTTTGTATTCCATTCCAGTTCAGGTGACCTAGGGTTTAGGTAGTCCGACTGTGATGAGAAGTCTCAACGAGTTTAGCAGCCGGCATAGACTGTGGCTTCTCGTTGGAGCCTATCGAAATGATTTAGCATCCGGCTTGTGACTGTGGCTTTCTTTCGGTAGTGTGTTAGGAATTTAGCAAATGGCTTTGTCTGTGGCTTTTCCTAGCGAGTGTGCGTTCGATGGAGGCGACCTTCGGGCCCACCGGTTCGTACGGGGTGGATTGAGCGAGGAGGCGCTTTGGGCCCTCTTGTGTCGATCGCAAGCTGATGAGGTCTTGAGACCCGCGGTTTGATTGGGACTATCTATTCTCCTATCCATTTGTTTCTCGGTCACTTGATTTGCGTTGTTTGTTCTTGTTGAATCTATTTATCATGCGATTTGATATCTATTTCAGTTTCTTGTTATACACTGCATGATTTATAGACTTGTGATTATTGAAAATTCAGTAAATTATGTTGAGATATCTATTGTTCTTTGTTCTTGTTATATTTTGTACTCACCGTCCTTTTTATGACGGTGGGTGCAGATCCACAGATGAGTAGAGGCAAGGCGCCGATGCTTGGCGATATCCTCTGAGGCACGCTCAGAGCCATTAGCTTTGCTCTCACTTTGTAGGTATTTTGTCTTTTGTTGTATATTTTGGCTATGTATCCATTTGTTTTGATATTTTGGGACTTTGGGAAGTTGAACCTGACTGTTGATACATGTATATATTTATTTTGGGCTTTCAGTTGATCTGTTATATACATGTGATGTTGTTTGGACATGATTTTCCACATCTAGGTTGACTGAGTTGTAAACTGTTGTAAGTTGGTATTAAAAACAATTCCATTTGCACACCTAACTATAATTGAGGATAAAAGATTAGATAGAGTTAAGGTGAATCAAAAAGAGTGATCCAGGGTGAGTGAGTGAATAATGTAACGAGTAATTGATAAGTTAAGGCTGACTAGACCTGCGTTGACTCGTTGGAGACGAGCTAGGGGGTCCACGTAGGTTTAGGCCGGGCGGGGCCCAGTTTGTGGTTGCTGGGGCCGTCACAGAATTCAACAATTCATAATACACAAGGAAATATTGCTCAACGAATATAATAGCCTAAATAAGTGCACAAATGAAATAATGTAAATACTCTGAATGATTTTACTCACAAATACCGCGTGAAACTCCTCGCTCACAGCTCTCACACGCAACAAAAAGTCCCCGTAAGCCCGTCACCTGTCCACTAAGTACCTGGTAAGCATTTTCTTTACAATTTGGTAGTTTTAGCGTTTTATTTAACTGAAATCCCTTTTTAATTTTCCATAGTTATGTTCAATATATTTTCGGGTCGACTTACGGGTTATTGGTTTGTATTTGGACCCGTTTAGGTACCCCGGGAAGTCCCCAATTCGTTCCAAAGATTCCATAAAATTTTGAGAAAATTTGCGTTCTGGGCGTCGCCGAGACGCCGCGAGGGTATTACCCTTGGCGGCGTCTCCACGGCGTGGGCCAGGGTGTCTCTGCCCCAAACGTCGTGGGCAGCGCCGTGGGCTTTTGTACCCCATAACGCCTTCACGACGTGGGGCAGAAAAGGACTCTACCGCAGTCAGATGTGGGATGCACCGTGAGGGTTTATCCTTCACGGCGTCCCCACGACGTGGGGGACAGAGAGACGCGCTTGGCGCCCCTATCTATGCGACTTTTTTGGGGTGTTTACCACCCTCGGCTCGCGTCGCCTTACGCCGATTTGGTCCATTTCTCTTCGGGGACTCAACACCATTCCAAAAACATCCTTGACACACTCCAAAATGTCTAGAATCCTCAACGGAAAACCCAAAATGAAAATTATTTGAAAATCCCCAAAAATTTATCAAATATCCTAAAACTTTCCAAATCGAAAAGCACCTTCACAAAACTCACATTGATCGTCGAGAAGATCACCAAAACGTCGAGAGTTTCGATCGAATCCGAAATCTCAATGTGGTGTCCAACTTCCGTCGCGACGAACGCGAATAAAACTCACATCAACGCGTAGGGAATGATGAGGAAATGAAGGATCTTACCTCGGATCGCCCAACACCGCTGGTGCCAGCGCCGCTCCGGCCACACCAGTCCGGTGGTGGTTTGGATATCAACTGAGAGAGAGAAGAGAGAGAGAAATGAGGGACAAATGAGAGAGAAAGATTGGTTGACCCACCTTTTATAGTGTGGGTCTCATCTTGGCCCACACCCACATCTTGAGGCACATCTGATGGCCTTAAACGCACCAGCCCGACCACTTTAATGCACTCATTTGGGTGACTCCCCCTTGTTTTCATCCTCTTTTGACTAATAATTAAGTTTCTTCGGGTGTTCTTGCGCCCGACCTGCACCACGACTCGCACCATCGCACGCTAACTAAATTACCAACGACCTGTAAATTCCTTGAATTAATTTATTTTTATATTTTATTTCTCGGTCGTCCACTAAATTCCTTTCCCCGTCCTGTGTACCCGTAATTCTTTTGTCGATACCCATTGGTCACGTTCTTCAAGGCGAATTTCACTCGCAACTCGACGTCAATGTCCCATTACACAGACACGAGTATACACCGATAATACATGTCATCACACAAAAAATAATATAAATTTTCGGGCCGTTACAATAAAAACATAGATCAATTTGATACATTTTTTTTTACAAAAAAATATCATAAATATCCTACCAAAATATAATTGCATAAATATATAGATAGAAATAGATATAGATCAATTTGATAAGATTTTTTTTATAAGAAAGAAACATCTTGCCCCCATTAGGGTTTGAACCCATTGTCACTTATGCCTAAATCTCATACCATACAATTAGACCATCAATTGGTTGGTCAATTTGATACTATTTTTTTTTGGTAGGAAAATTTGATACAATTTTTATAATACATAACAATTATAATTAATGAGGTGCGAAAGGTAGTAATTAACAATGGGTACTTCATAATTCACTTAACAAAAAGACAATGTGTACTTATAATTTTACTCAAACAAAAATTAAACTATCACTACATATCATTTTTTAGATATATATAGCTTTATTTTTAAATAATCTAATATAACATGTACTTAGTATCTAATAAATAGAAAATTCCGAAAAATAATTTAAAAACCAAAAATCCTCTTTTTTGTATAATAATTAAAAACGTAACCTAAAAATAGCAAAAAAAAAGGAAAATTAGAAAATTAGGAAAAAAAGTTTAAAAACCAAAAAACCTATTTGTATAACAATTAAAAACATAACCTAAAAAACAGGTAAAAAAACGAAAAAAAAAATTAAATCCTATTTTTTTGTAGATATATATATAGCTTTCTTTTTAAATAATCTAATATATCTAGTATCTAATAAATAGATTTTGAAAAAAAACCAAAAAACATATTTGTATAATAATTAAAACATAACCTAAAAAATAGCTAAAAAAATGAACACCAAAAAACCTATTTGTATAACAATTAAAACATAACCTTAAAAATAGCAAAAAAAAAACGAAAATTAAAAAATTAAATCCTATTTTTTAGAAATATATACAGCTTTATTTTTAAATAATCTAATATATCTAATAAATATAAAATTTTGAAAAAAAAATTAAAACCAAAAACCATATTTGTATAACTATTAAAAACATAACCTAAAAAAATAGCAAAATAGAAAAAAAAACGAAAATTAGAAAAGTATGAAAAAAGTTTGAAAACTAAAACCTATTTGTATAACAATTAAAAACATAACAAAAAAAAGCAAAAATGAAAAATGAAAATTAAAAAAATCCTAGTTTTTGTGTTTTACCATCCTACCCCTCACTTAAATAAGAGAAAAATCAATGGCTTGTGTTTTATTATTTTTTCTTATAAAATCTCAATTATGACATCATAATGTTACATGTCAAGTTGTGAGAGCTTCTCACACGCGACATGTCGCGTGTGAGTACTTATCACAGAATCAGTTCCTTTATATATATATATATATATTAGAATATAATATTAGAAGGGAGAAAAAGTTATGTATACAATTTATAAATTAAAATGATCACAAGCTTAGAGAACAATAAAGCTGACCTAAAAAAATAAAGTTAAAACCATCTCACACTTAAATAATTTTTTTAAAGTGGGGGTAAATTTGTAATAGAAAAGTTAATAAATCCACACTCCTTTATTCTCTCAATTAATTGGCAACGCGTCGCGTTGCTAGTGGTCATTGTACAAATCTCACAGTTATCAATTGTATAGAAACTGCTCCCAACATGTATGTATGTATGTAAATTTTTCCAGGGTATAGAAATGATTGATATAAATAGTTGCCATTTATTATTTTGCCATAGTATTTGGTTTTTTTTTTGATAATCATGTGTTGAGCCTTACGCTCAACTATTCCCATGAGAATCAATTGAGCACCCAACCCAATGACTCGAGAGAAACCATCATATTCGGATAAGTTGCATAGCAGGACTCGATTCCATAACTTATTGGTCATCAAGCATATTAATTCAGTAACTTTACTGGTGTACTAATTAAATTAGGGGTTGTCACATATTTCATTTTAAAACCAAACACATAGCATTTATTTTGTATTCTGTTTTGGGAAATGCTAGACTGACATCACGATGTTACAATTATTGTTTGTATCATTTCCTATGCCTAAATAGATATGTTTTGGATTCATATTGTTATTCATTGATATTAGTTGATAATTGATGTGTTTACGAGCATCACTTATTGAACAAGTTAGAGCGGTCATTCCCAATTAACAATTCAGGTTATCGACGTGCGCTTCGACTCAAGAACGGAGAAGATTAAGAGTTTATAGTATTCTTTACGATGTAATGAATTATTGTTTTGTAATAAACATGGTTGGGGTGTGGTTTTAGTACTGAGGTTTGTGTTGGTTTTTGTATATCTTATAATTATAAAAAGTAACAATTTCTTATCCGTTTTACTTTAATTATTATTTGATTATCCAGATATACAGGTTATGTCTTTTAGGTGTTGGTGAGAGGCATCTGGCTCTAGTTAAGTTTGGTTAGTATACCGAGGCTTAATTAGGATTTCAGGCTGGGTATCGCACCCAAGCCTTAACATTCACCCATGCCTGCTCCATCCTTATACCCTCTCCCCAAGCAAACCCTTTCCCTTGTCCCTGCTTGATCCCACACCAAACCCTCTACCAAAGTAAATTATTTCCATCCCCTTTCTTTCTCTCAACGACCCTCCCTATTAGACCAAACATAATTAGGGCGTCTGACCTGCCTAGATTACCCTAACTCTCTTATAATCTAGTCAGCCCTTAACCTCCTTGAATAATTCTTCCTTTGGTGCAAATTTTCTAAAATCTTCGAGATAAGTGGTCATCCTCAAAGTTAAATTAAAAGTCCTTATTTTCTTAACTGGAACAAATTAAGAAATCCTTCAAATTAAAAATTTGATTTCTTAAAATTTTGGTAGTCTCTCTTGTAAATAGTGCTACAGGAAATCCCCAAGAATCTGATAAACAATAGTGGGAGAAAGCCTAGAAGAACTCACATATTCACCAATATCCACAAAAGTTTGTTGGACTAAGTAGTTTATCACTTACATTAACTCGAGATTTTGATGTCAACAAACAACGTGAAATGGTATTAACAAGTTTGTCAAGTATTTCAATATATCAAACTTTATTAGATTCACAAGTTCCAATGAAGCCAAACTTTTCAAGTTCAAGAGAAATGGAAGAAATGAGACTCGGCTCATACAAGGAAGCAAGGACCGGAAAGAGAAGACAATCATATGTACATCATTTGTAAGGTATATAAGTTCCATTCCTACAAGCCAAATGCATTAGAATCATGCATTTCATAAATTTCAAGTTTATAAGAATTTAAAGTTATGATTTTTGTGATTTTGAATTTCGTGGGTTTTAAAATGTTTTAAATCATGTAAACATGTTTTATAACATGTATTTGAGGTGTACGAACTGTTATAATTGTTTTTGAATGCATCGACATGTGTTTAGACAGCTTTTGGATTGACATTAAATATATTTGTAGAAAAACTCTTATGTTTTTCATAAAATCAGGATTGTTGATATTCAGTGTTTGTGAAAATATTCGGGATGTGTAGACATGTTTTATGGACCCTACTAAACATGTATAAAGTGATTTCAGAGATTTAGTAGAGTCGTAGGGTCGTTAAGGGGTCGTTTTACAAACCCAGTGTTGTGCGATAAAGCGCGCAAAAATCACCAACAATGTGCTGATCTACCAAATGCGTTGTGCGATAAAGAACTCAAAAAATCACCCACCGTGCTGGCCAATCTACCCATCACGTTGTGTAGTAAACTACCAAAAAATTACCCAGCGTGCTGGCCAGTTTACCTAGTGTGCTGTGCAGTAAACTGAATGTTTTTTTAAAAAGTTTCCTGATGCACTAGATAGTTTACCCAACACGTTGTGCAGTAATCTGCAATTTTTTTAAATTGTTTATCCACACCTTTAATATGAATTTGGAGATTATTTTGGGCCCTTGGATCATATGTACTCAAATTCATCAAATTTGTGCACACAATCACTTGGAACTTTTGATGGCTTGCATTTGGATCTTGAAATCGTTGTTCTAAACCCTACAACTCGTGCTTGAAATTTGATTTTTCAGAATACAAGGTTTCTTGATTTCCTATACTTTTTGAGCTTAATTTATACTTTGTGACAAGTATATTGTTTGGAAATCGTTTGTTGTGTTCTTAGCATACTTGTCTTGAGTTTTGAACTTAAACTTGATCTCTTTGAAGTTAAGACATGTTTGAATAAGGTGTTGTGCTTAATCTTGATTTTGACAAACCTACTTGTTCATTTGATTTGAAACTGCACACGTTTTCATCGATACTCTTTTGTCGGTTTCTTGACTAAGCATTGCACATAACTCGCTAAATTTATTGTCATCTTAGTCGGAGTTCATACTTGCATGTATAGGAATGGTTTAACTCTATGTGACTTGTAAGAATTGGACTTATTGCCGCTTTACTTTGTAAAACAAAAATTTCATTGTATTTGAAAAGGATTTCGATTGTAAGACTTAGTGGATCTAAGTCGAAAGTGTAGACCTAGTTTAGGCTAGGCAAAAACCGTAGTTGAAGTTAGGTTGAGGAAAAATCCTAGTTGCGGCCAGGTGGGGAAAATCCTAGTTGAGTCTAGTCTAGGTGATTGTATAAGACCTTATTGCAGTATGACATCTTGTAAAAGACCTAGTTAAGGCTAGGCATTCACTAAGCTTGCGAGCTTAGGGACATTCACTTGTTGGTAATATAAGTGGGGGGTTAAAAATCCTAACCAGGGAGGTTAGGTAGTGAATATAGATCGGTTGGATCGAACCACTATATATTGTGTGTCTCATTTCCATCTCTTTTACCCCTTCTTGATTGCATTGCACAATTACTTATCGTTGGTGTGTGTGTGCGTTATTGTTGTTAGTTAAGCATAAAGTTTTAAAAAGGCGATAACCACTCGGTAACCCAATTCACCCCCTCTTGGGTGACCTTCAAGGTTTATATATTGAAATTTATAAATTAAAACAATCTACTCAAACAAATCTATTGATCCTTAAACCATTTCACAAAACCATATAATCCCAAATTCAAGTTTGTATTCGTCATTATAATACCGTTTCCATCATATACTCTTTTGAGAAATCTTAAAACAGAAAATCGGCCTAACTCGTAGCCGAAAGCCTAAAACACAACAATAATCAAATTGTTATACAAAAAGAAAGAAAGAACTTAAAGAAATAACCAAAATACGAAATACCGCTCTTTCTTTTCTTCAGATCCATTAATTAAACCCGTCATTGCCCAATAATAATAATTTGATAATATCAGATAAGTAAATCCCACATTATCTGGTACACCAGTAATAACCAAATGCATCATAATAAGAGAATTTAAACGAAACATTATATTCCAAGAAAATTAAATATACAATAATGAATGCATCCCGTTTCTGTTATCCGATCAAAATCATATGATATTTGCCAAAGTAAATAGTAATAAGGAATCATGTTATGAGAGGATACTTAAACGAGTCTCGATCCTCTTGATTATAGGAGGATGATTTGGTTAGATATGATCTCATGATAACTAAGTGATGCATAAATCAGTGACTCTAGTTGCTCAATCATAATACAATGTTCTTACCTAATACCACCATTATAGTAAACACTATAATGAGACTCAAATCACATCTATCACTCCCCTGTGTATGCATGCACAATAAATAATGCAATACCAATAATTGATGTAATTTATACGAAATTTATAATCATACAATGTAAAGGTTGCTATGGGATTTACTTACAAACAAACATACAACTTTGAGCTAAATTGTTGGGGATCTCAGAGCATCAAATCACCTTGAAAGTGGCTCCAATAGCTTTCTTACCTACCTAATTATAATAGGGGTCAAGGTTCATATAAAACCAAATCATAAAACCCCACAAACACTGCGGCCAAAGTACGTTCGAGAACTATTTCCAAAAATAATAGTTTATAACAGTTTCAACTAACTTTCAACTAGCTTACTTGGAGTAACATTATAACCTAAAAAACCTCAATATTTGTCATGTTAACCAAAAAGGAACTCGTAGTACTTATTTCGTACTCTCCATATACTCTAAGAACACTCAAATCGGATTATAAATGGAGGAGTTATGAATTTTCTTATAGCCTATTAATAAGGCGAACTTTATTAATTTTGAACTAACAAAACTTCTCCAAATCAATATTTTCGTAATTAAATCTTTAAATCTCGACAACAAACATTACGAAACAACTCAATACCAACTTCAAAATATTTCTATAGCCCATAGAGACAATTCGGATAAAAATCAATAATCAATTCATCCAAAATCCCAAAGTAAATCAATTTCAACTATAAAAAATAAAAATAAAAAAATCCTTAAGACAGTTATCCACTGAGTTGCATCAATTCAATTCATTAAAACCCTAACTCACACCAATGAAATTTATCCTAACTTGACTCAAATAAATCTAATACATCAATTCATAACAATTCCTATCAATTTCCATCAAAACCTCGTGAGAGAAATAAAAAAATGTGAGAATTCAAACTGATTTGAGGGAAATGACCTGAATTGAGAATTTACCAAATATCGGGCTAAATACCTCATTTCCACCGTGAAATCTTAGCTCAAACTGACTGTCTCACTATGCTGTATTGTTTTGCATGAGAAACTAGATGAAAATTGAATGTTGGGAGAACGCGGAGCGAGAGAAAGCGTAGAGAGGGTTTTGAAAACATTTTTTTCATTTATGTTGATTTAAAAGATTTGATAATTTTGATTTTATTTTTTTTATTTATATATAAACTCTCATGTGTTGTCAGCAGCTTAATTTCTTTTTATTTATTAATTCTTGAAAATCTCTATTTTAAAGTGCTTTGCTTTATGTGCTTGATTTGGATATGATTTTTTGCCAAATTAAGTCAAACTCTTGACAAAACAACCCAACTTCATAAAATGTCGATAACACTAGTTTTGGTCACACCAGAACTGATAAATCTTAACTTTGTCCTCGACATGCCAAACTCTTAAGGACCAACTATGTTGCTATATATACTTAACCAAACTTGCTTCAATTTGGACTCAATCTCAACATCGACCACTGCCAACCAACACGTAACTCAAAGCAAGGTCTCGCACTAATTTTATTCTTATTTTATGTTTCAACCAATCCCGATTTACATGCAAACTTAAGCAAAATCCTCACGTGATATTTAACACTTGATTACTAGTTTTCGTGCAACTAATAATTCTTATTTTCGCTTGTGCCCTCCAAACACACACTTGCAACTCCAATTATAATAAAAATTGAGGATAGACCTTAACAAACTCTGACGCCACAACAAAATATCATATAACATACACATTAGACATTCACTAACGAAAAAGATAACATTCACCTAGTGATTTTCCTTTTTCACCGATCCGAGTTGTAATCCACAATGTGTCGTGATTAAGACCAATTAATCTTGTAATTAACTCATAATACAGGATTATTGCAATCAGGGATTTGACCCTCCCTGCCTCACCACTGCCACTGCCTCGGCCTCTCGCCACCATTCCACTGCCTTAGCCTCCCGCCACCGCTTTTAAGAGGTATGTTTTTATTTTTTTTATTTTGTTTGTTTTTTGGGGTTTTGATTTTTTTGTTGTTTATTGTTGTTGTAGCCCTAGCTCGTATGCGACATTGTCTTCGCTCCGTCGCTCACCGGTGCCACCTTCTACCGCTCGTTGGTGCTGCCATTTGTACCAAGTATGTGTTAAATATATAAATTTTTTGTGGATTTTTTTATTTTTAAATATGTTAGGATTTTGGAAATGATGAGTTATATATATTTTATATATTATTTTATAATTAAAATATATTTAATAAGTAAAATAAATGTGTTTTGATTTAATTTTAGTTAAAAATATTTCTGTTTTAATTAAAAAAATACTTTTTAGTACTGTTTTTAAAATAAAAATTTCCTTTAAAAATTTACTTAAAACAGTAATTAAAAAAATGTTTTTAATTATTGTGAATATCATATTTTTGTGTCGATTAAATATTGCTTTCTAAGCAAAAAATATTTTTTTAAATTAAAACATTTTTTTTAAAATACTATAAATATTTTTATAAAATAAATAATGTTGTTTTTAAAAAAATCAAACTATTTTTTAAATGATTTTACAACAATTAGTGACAGGCTCTATGATGGGGACCTGACGCCAATCAATGAAGGGCACACGTTGGCGTACCCATTGGTAATTGGCAGTTGGGTCCCAATTGAGTTGCCACAATTAGCAACGGGTATGCCGATGGGAAACTCGTCGCCAGTTTTGTTTAGCGACAACAAATTTTGTGACGGGTCCGACCATCGCAACCCCATCTCTAAACCAATTAGCTACAGAAAAGTACTCAATTAGCGGTTGGATTTGTCGTTGCTAATTGGTTCGATTTTTATAGTGAGAAAGAGATACTTTATTCCATTTATATAAAGATGTATTTGTGCAGACCGTTATTTGATGGTGAGCACCCCTCAAACAGCTACTAAGCTGGGGGGTTTGCAGTTTGATGGTTTTCAGGCCACCACCAAACCACGGAACCTAAAAATCACATCCAAATAGACTGCAGTTTGTTTTGTTTGATCGGTATGGTTTCACAATTTTTCTTGCAACACATTTTTAATAAAAAAATAAAATTGACATGCATGTCCATCCATAATAAATCATGTTATACCGTACATTCCACACAAAAAGGAAAGCACTATAAGTTCATGTCCATACATGTTGGTCCACTAAAAACACAATAAACCACACATCGCCATACATGTTCATCCACAAAAAATATAATAAAACACAAACTCAATCAAAATTCTTAAAATTCCCTTGCAACATATTTGATTAGGTGAACTGCGGTTTTTCGAAACACAAAAACCACCACAAAACCAAGGATCGCAATTTTCAAATTTTCTAAGACTAAAGCAATAGGTTAGTTTGGGTGATTCTGTGAAGATCGGTGCCCAACCTTACTAAATGTGTCCCATAGCTCAATTGTTTAATTTTACAATAGTCAAATGTCTGCAATGTCCCTTCACTTTTCATGATAAAAACAGAAGGGAAAACGCTAGAATGACAACACAGTGTCACAACATAAGACATGATAGCTGATGTGTCACATGGGGCCCACCAGTGCTAGTAGCAACATTCCCTTATATTCAACACAACACATTGCACACATTGGTGGGCCCTACACGACACATCAGTTGTTGTGCAATAATGCAAGTCTAAAGTAAATTACAACAGTACTCGTGACTTGTAATTGGAGTTTCAGAATAGAGTCGTAATTCCACATCTCTCGAGAATGCAACCACTGAATCCACATGTTAGCCGGCATGTTATTTAGCTGGTTGATTCAAGATTGATTGTGTTACCAACTCTAACTAGAGATTGCTGACTCAGGTAACCTCCAACTACTAAGGATGAAAGAGCGGTAATTATTTATAGGCTAACCTTTACATTCCTCACTCCCGATCCGCTTTGTCGCACAATTCCGAGCATTTTCATATTTAAAAACAGTCAAGCCATATTACGTTGGCCCAATCCCAGCCCATAACACTATATTAACTAAATATAATAATTTACATTGTATAATTGATAAGAGTACTAGTCCCACTTACCTGTATTGAGCTTTCCTAATTATGACTAAGTTATTCGACTCTCGGAGTCCTCAAACCTTTTCCCGATGATCAAGAACCTAAAATAGAACAATCATTATCAATTTGAGTATGATACCCTAGGTTTAAATACCTTAAACTGTCTCTAAACCTTTGGAAAAACTTAAGTTTAAAACAACCAAAATGTTGTTTTTAGTGTAGATATCACAGATTCATCAAAAACTCCAAAAACCAATTTAAACACCAAAAATCATGAATTCACTCATTCAATCCATGAATTTAGATATCACAAGGTTCTAGTGAACCCTCTTAAACTTCCCAACTCATACCAATTGATCACTACAGTTTCACAACCACCATAAACCCTATGAATTCAAGCTAGAACTTTGAAGAGAGGAGATAACGAAGATAGAGACTTACCACACGAGGAAGAAGATGAATTCGACTCCTTTTTTTCTTCTCCTAGCTCCCGGGTCCTCCATCTCTCTTTCACTCTCTTGCTCAACTGTTATCTCTCTCTCTCAATTGATCAAACGAAAAATAAGAAATGTGGCAGCGTGTGTTGATCGTTTGATATATATATATATATATTTAAGTTTTTCTCGAGAAGCACACATACATATCTTGAGGTTGATCTGAGGAATGTGTCTAAAGTGACACAAATCGTGACACCATTTCTATGTTATATTTTTAAAATATATTTTTAATATATATATATATATATTTATATATTTCACTTATATATATGTGTGTGTGTGTTGATGATTTCGCGCCTATAATTCCGTTGTATGCGCTGATGGGCACATTCTGGCTTGTACACTATTGTACATCCACACGTACCACCCACAACCCCGCGTCTTACTAGGCTTCCACCAATTTATTAATTAAATATTTATTACAATATATATTTATATATACAATATATATAAATACATACTTATGCCTATATTCTCGCCTATAATTTAGTCGTGCGCGCCAACGAGCACTCTCAGGCATGCACGCTACCCCACAACTCATGTGTGTTACCCTTGACCCACACACGGTATTAGGTGTCCCATAATTTATTTATTATTCAATTATAGGCTAATTAATCCAATTATTGCCAATAAATAATAATACATTCCATACAAACACCAAACGATACACAAATCTATACACATGTTAATCAAGGCAAGCTAAGCTGAAACACATGTCTAACTTGAGTTAATTTTGAATTAACACTAATCACCTGATTAAGGTAATGGGTCGTTACACATAACCCTATCGATTAACCTATAACCAACTAATAAGCGAAGGGGTTGGCAATGGGGATATGAGCGTGAATATTCCCTACCCACTAATTAGCGATTGGATTTTCCTTGGTCGTCGACCCCTGTCGCAATGTCGTAGCCCCATCACTAAATGGTTAAAATTATATGTTAAACTTTTTACCCATTGCCCAGCCGTCGCAAATCAACGAGTATGTCTCCATCGCTAATATTTGACGTTATTCTTGCACATTTTTGTAGTGTCTTTCTTATAATAGAAGACCAAAACAAAACTTTCTATGAATTTTGGAACAATTTATACCTAAAAAAAGGAAATGGATCCATTAAACGTTGTGTCATTTTAATTTTTTTTATAGTGACCCGATTAACCTTGCCTTTTACTAAGTGACGACTCATCTATTTCACATGAGTAAAATCCTACACCTATGAGTGAATAAGTATGTTAGTTAAAATAAAGATAGTATCAGTAGCGAAGATCCACAAGCACATACATACAAGCGTCGACGAGCCTAACAAAACAACAACTGGTTTCAGAGCTATGAGCATCGCCAATGGGATTGTGGATATATATTGGAGAAAAATGTGTGCCACATAGAATGGAATGGACATCGAAACCCAAAATATACTCTCTAATGCAAATATCTATTAGAATGTAAGTTGACATGACAATAATAATGTCTACATTCAATATCTATTTCTAGTATTTTGTACCCATAGTGTCTACTTCTAGACATCTTCTATCTAGAATGTTTAGAATTGGACATCCAAATGGATATTATTGTTGCCATTTGAGCTCATGTGTAGCATTCCCAGACCCGATTAGGGCGATACCCAACCTAAACCCTAATTAAGCTCTGGTACACTAGCCATACTTAATTAGAGCCAACAACCTCTTTACAATACCTAATAATCATAACCTGTATTTCTTGATAATCAATTAATAATTAAAACAATACGCAACAAAAATTAAAACTTTGTCGATAATTACAAGATATACAAATTTTGAAATAAACCCGGTATAAAAATCATATCCCAACCTTGTTTATTACAACACCGTATTTCAATAAATATATATACAACATGGGATATTAATACATCGTAGAGAAGACTTATAAACTCTTAATCTTCTCCGTTCCTGAGTCGAAGCGTACTCTGATAACCTAAAATGTTAATTGGAGAATGAACACTCCAACTTGCTCAATAAGTGATGCTCATAAATATATCAATTATCAACTACTATCAATGAATCAATGAATAGCAATATGAATCTAAAACATATCTATTCCGGCATTAGAAATGATATAAACAATAGATAACAGAATGCAAGTCCAAAGTAAATTACAACCGTACTCATGGCTTGCAATTTTTAAATTCAAATCAGAGTGGTACACTCATATCGCTCAAGAATAAAATCATTGAATCCACATGTTGACCGACATGTTATTCAGCTGGTTTATTTAAGCTTGATTGAGTTACCAACTCTAACTGGACAATGCCAACCTAGGTAAAACTCTGGGTACTGAGGATGAAAATGTAGAATCCATTTTGTGATGACCCCCTAGCTGGGAGCAGGTCGCCCAACCCAAACCACCACCCAAGTCTAAGTGCCTGAACCGGACCGAGTAACGTCTTGGCTCACCAAACAAACCTGCAAAATTCAACTAGAACATATGGATAATAAATGTTAAATTAAAGTAAACAAGATCCGTATGACTAATTATGAAACTATATGAGGGTTCTCAAATCCTTTTAAAGGGCTTGAAACATTCATTTACTACCATGAAGTTCAACTAAAGGATAATGAGGCACAATTTACCCAAAATACATTTAATTACAACCAAAGTTTAATAGTTAAAAAAACAAGTACGTAGAATATAACAATACAAGGCTCACATCAAAAGAAGGCTTCAAGCTCGTCTCTCCCTTGTCTCAGTCTAACGTCAATATAGGTGGTCCTGAAAAGTAAAACAAGATCTAACATGCATTTGAAATTATAAAAGCATTCAACTATTTATAACATGGTACCATTATTGCAATGGAAGATAATCATTTCACGTTCCAATCAACATCATCTTGTAAAAAATATTCATAAAGCTTTAATACCCAAAATGTATCATGAAAAGGGATTCCAAGAGAGATACATAAGAAATAGTAAAGTATAAGCATTTATGTTCCATTCAATGCATCCAACTTATTGACCAGAATTCGGTGTCCGATATCACCACTCTCGAGGAGATGATGTCTACTAGTCGACGCTTACTCGCTATGGACATTCATCACATAACCTCTTGACTTACAACCGCTATGGGTGATTCATAGTAGCTACCCCTCGACTTTACAATTGCTATGGGTAGCTAGCACAACCCCTCAGATTTTCACCGCTATGAGCAAGGACAACAGAAGTTGGGTTTACACACAAACATTCCATAGATAATTATATTCAAGTCAATAAGATGATACAACCTATTCCCAAGTCTCAATTCAAATGTAAATCCTATTATAACTAATATCAAGATAAATTTGATAATTGAGCAAGCTCCCCACTTACCTGAACTCTTCATGATGCTTATAGTGACTCCTTGGGCATTTGAAGTTCGATGTGATCCGTCTTGTGAATCTAGACAATTCGAGACATATTTAAATTAATTGACAAGTCACATCTTAAGTCCAATTTTTCATTTTATATTTAATTAGCCCCTGGTGTGGGCCCTCGCGGTTGCAGGGACTAAGCTAGCCCCTGGTTGAGTCTAGGGGCATATCTGGTCCCTATCAAAGCCCCTCAAGGGTTAGTTTAATTCCTGGATAGTCAAGGGTTCAAATACCCCTGGACGTTTGAAACAGGGGCTAAGTTCCCTAGTCGTTCGACTTAGTGGGAGAGTATTCTTTCCTACCCTCGGGCATTTTGCTTGTGAATGCCCCCGACGTTCTCCAACACCTGGGGAAGGGGGGTTTCGGCCTCCTGACCAGGGGGCGGTGATCCTTTGGACGACCACTGTTTAGGCGAAAGGCCTTGGGACCCTTCTCTCCTCTATTCTCAAATATGGGGGACTTCCTAATGGAGGCCCTTCCAGCAGCGTGTCACTGCCCACGTTGGCGCGAGCACCTTTACTGGTTGCTGTCAATGTCGCCGATGTTGCTCTTTAGTGGGAGATTTCACTATTGTTGGGCAATATTTAAGTTTCCAATACAACAAAACAAGAAGCGTAGGAGATGAAAAGGATGTGTATACCCAATTAGGGAGTTCCTACACTCGGAACACCATGATTTCACCAACACCAAGCTTTGCTCTCTCTCTCTCTCTCTATTTCTCACAATTTAGGGTTTTTCAACATAAATGAGACTACAAACCTTATAAAGGGTTTATAAAGGCAAGGTTAGGGATTTTAGGTTGTATACAACTTATAAAATGTGACCAAAATACCCTTCTAGGCCTCAAGCCCAAATAGCCATATTGTTTTTAATGGGCCATATTAATTTAAACTTTGTTCCCTTGATTTATGTCTAGTTTCAACAATTAAATCAATAAAACATTCAACACATATTTTAGTATAAAATCAATAAAATACCCTTAAGTTGAGTCAGGTGAAATTAGGGTTGTTACACATTTCCAGGCTATCATGTTTTAGTTATTAAGATAAAGGGCATAATTCATTTCCAGGAAAGCCTTTACATTCCTTAGTCCCGATTCGCCTTGTCGCACATTTTCGTGCATTTTCATTTTTAAAAAACAGTCAAGTCACAAATGTTGCCTCATTCCTTGTCCATAACACTATATGAACTAAATACACTAATTTACGTGCATAATTGATAAGAGTATGAGTCTTACTTACCTCTACCGAGCTTTCCTAACTTTTGACCTACTTACTCGACTCCCAAAATCCACAAACTTGTTCCATGTCGATCAAGAACTTAAAATAGACCAATCCTCATCACTTTGAGTATAATACTTATTGGTTAGAACCCCTAAATTGGTCCCTATACCCTCGTCAAAACTCATGTTCTAAACAACAAAAATGGCATATTGAATGTAGGTAGTGAAATTGGTAATGTAGTTAGTGTGCTACCTGAACTCATGTTCATCATTCCCAGACTGGGTAGCGCGGCTACACAGACTACATAGCGCGCTACTTGCATTGGCTCTACAATTTCAACAACACAACAAAGCTTCAAACTCGATCCAAACACATCCCAAATCTCCCCAAACAGCTGGCGAGGGCATCCAATGAGGTATTATACCGATTCCAACCATCATAAACCATAGTTAACAAGATTCATCACCGATTCAACAAAAACACTAAAACCAATTTAAATACAAACTAAAATTTAAAACCACTTCCACACATGAATTCTTAATCTAAAAGGGCTCTGGTGAACCTAAACAATTCTCCAAACACCTAAAAATCGATCATGGCAGTCCCATAACACTAAGATCCCACCCGAATTCCTATCAAACTTAAATAGAGGAGAAGAGAAAGATGGAAACTCACCAATTTAGGGATGAGGTTGACGACAACTTCGATCTCCTCAAGCTCCCTCCTCAGTTCCCGATTGATCGATCTCCCTTCTCCCTTGTCTCTCTTCTCTTTGTTCTCTTTCTTTCGATCACATGTGAGAAATGGTGAGGCGGTGGTGAATTTGTGGATATATAAACTTTCCTTGAGATACGTATGCACAAATCTTGAGTTTGATCCAAAAGAATGTGTCTAAAGTGACACAATTTCCATTTTTCTAATTTTTAAATATATATTTATATATTTAATTTATATATAAATATATATTTGCCCACATCTTCGCCCTTATAATTCTGTTGTAAGCGCCAACGAGTACACTTGGGCATGCAAACTATTATACAACCCACGCATGTCCCCATGACCTACGTGTCACTAGACGCACACCAATTTATTAATTATTTTCAATATATATATATATATATATATATTTATATATATTCAATATATCTTAATATATACATATGCCTATATTCACGCCTATAATTTTGTCGTGCACGCCAACGAGTAAACTCGGGTGTACACAATATCCCATGACCCATGTGTGTCACTCTTGACCCACATACAGTATTAGACATTCCATAATTTGTCAATTATTCAATTATAGGCTAATTAATCCTATTATTTCTAATAAATAATAATACAACCCATACAAACACAATACAACATGCAAATCCACACACACGTTAATCAAGACAAGCCGGGCTTAACCACGAGCCTAACTCGAGTTAATTTGCATTCAAATTAATACTAATCACTTACTTAAGGTAACGAGACGTTATAGTCTCCCCAATTTAAGACAATTTCGCCCTCGAAATAAAATGAAACATATAAGTCACCAATAGTTCTGAAGAGAAATGAAAATTGCTCTTCCATTTATAACTTTCATTCAATTTAATAAATATGGCTATACCACTTTCATGTTTTTCATTGGCTTGTCTAATATATGTGGTTACACAACCATATCACTAGATCAAAGTTTTTTTTTAATTTACTTTTAAAATAAACGTAACTGAGTTATAAAATAGCTATCTACTCTAATCGGAAAGTAAACAACTAAGGCAACATTCGGCTATTGAGAATAAAGGGCGGAATTTATTTCTAGGCATATCTTTTCCTACTCTTAGAAGAAAGGGCTTAATTCATTTCTTAGGCTAGCCTTCACTTCTCAGTTCTCATCTGCCTTATCGAACTCCCTTTTCAGTTAATTCAAATGTAACTTAGTTACAATTTCATTCATTCTTTTCAATTTAGTGAGTGTGGATACTACAATTCTACTATTTTAGCTTAATCCGAATCTACAAAGCCCTTTCATAAATGAGACTTCCAAAAGCACTATGAAATTGTCCTTTGAATTCTCTGACAATCTATGATGGTTGACTCCTCATCATTTTTATTTTCATCAAGTTGTAGTTATATATTACCTAGTCTATCATATCCTCTCTATATAGTCCTTAACTATCTCATCTTCCACAATACTTGTATCTCCAATCATTATCCTATACTTCCACTGTATGATAATATCGAGCATACAAAGATGTAAACAAAGTCAGTTTATAATCCACCAGATTACATCATCATTAAAGAACTCATACAGATGAATCCATTTTCTTTTAGTTGTCACACATTTTCTGTAACGACCCTAAAATTCTAACTCGTGCCACGTAACATTTCAGGGTCGTTTTGTGGGCCCAACTAGTCGTGGTGTACTTGTTTCGGTCCTCGGGAGTCGACACCGAAGTATGTTATGTTTGTTTGGTGATTTGTATTATTTATTTATTACCGAACATTAAATTCAATATCCCTAATGTGTGAGGACGTGGTGAGTGTGTGTTGGTACCGTTGAACGAGTTCGGTACGAAATAACGTGTTAAACGAGTATTTGAGAGTCCGGGAGACAAAAATGGAATAAAACATTGATAAGTACTAATTAAAATAATTAATGGAATTAAATAATAAATTATGGGCGCTGAGTGATACGTGAGGTCGTGGGCGACACGCGTGAGTCGAATGGTAGTGTGCATGCCCGAGTTAACTCGTTGGCGCGCAAAACGAAATTTTAAACATGAAAAATACAATTATATATATATATTTATATATATTTATATATAGAATATATATAAATGTATATATAAGTAAAAAAAATGTAAAATGACCAAGAGGGGCATTAGTTTATTAAAGAAGTGGATAAGAATTAGAGGGGCAAAATGGTCATTTGACCCAAAATTTGATCAAAAGCACCATCGACACCCCCATTCTAACATTTCGATCGAGGAAAAGGAGGAAATCGAAGAGAGAGATTGATCAAGTGAGGGTGTGAGTTTCAAAATTGATGAAGTGATTGAGGTCGAGAGTTCGGGGAATCGGCACAAAGGTGAGTTGTGATTGTTGTTATGTTGTGTTGTTGGGGTTGTTGAGTTGTTAATTTTGAGAGAAATTGAATTTTTAATTGATTGGTGTTGATGTTGTTGTTGATGTTGTTGTTGTTGTTATTGTTTATTATTGAAAAAGAAGGAGAAAAGAAAAGAGAAAAAAAAAAAAAAAAAAGTTTAAAGCAATTCCGGTTCCGTCTCTGTGAAGATGAAGGAGAAAAAGGGTGTGGGCGGGTCGTGGTGACCGGGCCCGACTCATTTGGGCCAAACCGGGCACCGACCCGGGTGGGTCGGCCGGAGTCGACCCGATTAGGGTGGACCGGTCGGACCCGACCCGGGACCCACCATTATTAAAATAATAATATATTTATTTATTTATAATAAATAAATAAATTAAATATGTTTTATTTTTTTTATTTTTTTATTTTTTTGAAATAAATATTGGAAAAAAAATCTGGAAAATTCAGAAAAACAGGAAAAAATTTTGAAAAATTATATTTCAACCAAATAAATAGAAATTTGGGAATTTTTATGAAAAATAAAGAATTTGAGATTCGCGACGAGACTTTTGTCAGGGTTTTTGTCTCGTAAAGCGTGAAATTGTTTAAAATAGCCAGAAAAATATTGAAAAATATTTTTCTAAATTGTATGAAAATTATGAGGTTTCGCTCGGGTATCCTAATGGGTTTAAATGGAACCCAATACTGGATTAGCGACCCAAATTGAGCAAAGGAACAATAATTTAGAAAATTGTTGAAAATGAGTTAAACTTGAGAAAAAATTGAAGAATACTTGTAATAATTAGGGAAAAATTAACGGAAATTGGTCGAAATAATTGTCAGGTGACGAGCGAAGTGTTGGTAACTAATTGAGGAACGTGTGGAGCTACGCGAGGGAGTCTTTAGCGGGATTTTGAGGTGAGTGAAGGCAACAATAGAATCAACATAATTGCTTTTCTATTTATTGATTAATTATTCTTGAAATGCAAGCCCTTTGTATTCCATTCTAGTTCAGGTGACCTAGAGTTTAGGTAAGTCCGATCATGATGAGAAGTCTCAACGAGTTTAGCAGCCGGCATAGACTGTGGCTTCTCGTTGGAGCCTATCGAAATGATTTAGCATCCGGCTTGTGACTGTGGCTTTCTTTCGATAGTGTGTTAGGAATTTAGCAACCGGCTTTGTCTGTGGCTTTTCCTAACAGAGTGTGCGTTCAGTGGAGGCGACCTTCGGGCCCATTGGTTCATACGGGGTGGATTGAGCAGGGAGGCAGTTTTGGGCCTACTGTGTCGATCGCAAGCTGATGAGGTCTTGAGACCCGCGGTTTGATTGGGACTATCTATTCGCCTATCCATTTGTTTCTCGGTCACTTGATTTTCGTTGTTTGTACTTGTTGAATCTATTTATCATGCGATTTGCTATTTATTTCAGTTTCTTGTTATACACTGCATGATTTATAGACTTGTGATTATTTAAAAGTCATTAATTTATGTTGAGATGTCTATTGTTGATGTTTACTGTTATATTTTGTACTCACCGTCCTTTTTATGACGATGGGTGCAGATCCACAGACGAGTAGGGGCAAGGCGCCGATGCTTGGGGATATCCTCTGAGGCACGCTCAGAGCCATTAGCTTTGCTCTCACTTTGTAGGTATTTTGTCCTTTTGTTGTATATTTTGGCTATGTATCCATTTGTTTTGATATTTTGGGACTTTAGGGAGTTGAACCTGACTGTTGATACATATATATGTTCCTTTTGGGTTCTCAGTTGATCTGTTATATACATGTGATGTTGTTTAGATAAGATTTTCCACCACTAGGTTGATTGAGTAGTAAACTATTTTAAGTTGGTGTTAAAAACATTTCCGCTGCACACCTAACTACAATTGAGGATAAAAGATGAGATAGAGTTAAGGTGAATAAAAAAAAATGATCCAGGGTGAGTGAGTGAATAATGTATTGAGTAATGGGTAAGTTAAGGCTGACTAGACTTGCGTTGACTCGTCGGAGATTGGCTCGGGGGTCCACGTAAGTTTAGGCCGGGCAGGACCCAGTTTGTGGTTACTGGGGGCCGTCACATTTTCCAAGGCAGAAGTTCAGAAATTTAAGCTCTGAATGGACATTGAATGCTTAGGGTGTTTCAAGGTTACTGATGATAACGGGCAGAGTTTCTCTCCCGGCTAACCTTTGTTTCATCCAGGCTTAATGTACCTTACCACATTCACTTCGAAAAATCTTAGATAAACTATTAACACTGCCAAGAAAATATGAACTTTGGTCAATCTATCAATTACAACTTATACCATATTGTGTTGATGCCCAAAATCACAATACATAACCTAGAGTTATGTTTTCTTTTTAGCATCAAATATATACAAGAATTCACCTAACCTTTTAAGTTTTCAATAATTAGTCTCAACTTACTGAATAAATCTCATATCTCTTTATAAATTCAATAACATCGATCATCAACTCAGACAATCCATACTCTTCATCGTATACTCCAATACGATATGACATTGCCTGTAAAAATAATATATAAGAGATTCATGAGATTATCGAAGTAATTCTTGTCTAATATCCTTCCTGAATTGAAATTTTCATTTCAGAATCTAATGCGTCCAACACAATCTCATTAGACAATCTAATCTGAATACTAACCATTAATAACTAAAACCTGGCATATCTAGTAGTTCCAATTAGACTTCGTAATCAACTTATTACCCAATTAAATTAAACACTTGATTCAGCTCCAACCTGAGCTTCAAAGAACATATTTGTAATTATTAATTCTAACAACTCAGTTGATGATGTGACTTCATTCCATCATCACTATTACATATCTCTCTTAAGAGATAGTACTAAACATTTCTTATTATAATTATACTTTCAGTTCTGTTCTCTATTCAAAGCATTGATAACATCGATTACTTTGTGTGGGAGATTTCTCAGAGTGAATTTATTATCTTCAAGAATCTGAGTTACTCACTTCACCTTTGATTTTTTTCACTCTAACAACTTTACTATTCAAACTCTCATAGCTTGAATATTTTCAATTCAAAAATTTCCACCAAAGTTGTTTTTCATATTTCTCCCCTGTCTTCTAGTGATTCTTTTAAGATTTTCTAATCTTAAGGATAACTAAAAGACTTCCTAAAACCTTTTCACATTGGTATATCTATATTTCGTGCCCTATAATAAATGAATGAATTTGCGCAACCTATCTAGTTGAATAGGATTCATAAATAAGTTAGGATCCATACCCATTTCTTATAACACCTATGTCTTAACTCTAAGACTTATCTTCACAATCCATTTCATTTATCATTTGAAATACACATTAAACTTTTATTTACATATGATGTCTTAAACTGTTTGGTACTACTACCAAAACAATTATGTCACAATAATTCTCCTTAAACTTCTCGGAACTATATAAAAATATAAACTACAATCTTTTGCCTTGTTGTGTCATCACACAATTTCTTGGATAAAAGTATTAAGATAAACCTCTAACCTTTTTCCATAGTCCAGATATAATCAAGCAATTATTGTAGCCAAACTATATTTCTATCTTAGATTAATTGAATATGCAATACAACGATACTACAAAGTTTTGTATACGTTCTTTGTATCATTCAATTATTCTAAGATAACACTACTTTCTGATTCTGTGTTGAATATAAGACAATTCTTCTATTGTCTTAATCTTCATTAAAATCCATTGACCCACAATTAACATTTAACACATTATGAGTGATTTAGATTTGAAGCTTAGTATTTGCACTTACAATCTTTGGAATAAACAAATTTATTGTCAGGGCTCACATAACTCTTTGATAACGCTTGTGCCTTTTCTAAGTCTTCAATCCTTTTATATTATTATTGACACCACAATGATATTCTTATTTCCATAAAGTTCAACAACTCTACACTTCTCATTTATAAACATAACATGAGTTCTATTGAGTTTCCATAGTTTCTGCCATAATTTCTCACACGATTAGACCATTGATTAACATCACATGCACATATTCCTGATTATGATATTAATTTAATGAAAACAAGATCTTAACCAATCCTTGAGAACAATTGGTTTCATGTAATTAACTACATGAGTTGCCGATTCTGGGTAATGAATATTCATTCTAGATTTTGTTTAAATTAACTCATTATTTGAGTTGAGTTGTCAAACTCACACAATTCCTATAATACATTAAAGTAGAGTTGATAATTGGTTTAACATTGAAAGTTAAGTATATGGTGAATTTAGTCTCGCATTGTGACAATATTCCAAGAGAGTTTGATAACCAAACTTCTCGAAACCTTGGAATCAAAATTTTCATTCATCAACCTTGAATTTTCGTTAAGGATTTACAACTATTCTATACAAATCTAAACCATTTGAATTTTGAGTGATAATTTTATTTCTACAAATCACTATTCGTAGAAACTAGAATTTTTTTTACAATTTTCAGTTAAGAGTAGCAGTTAATACCAACATCTTGATATACTGTTAACGCATTTATTCCTAGTATCGTAAAATATTCTTTTGATTATCAAATCCTCATATTCATTAACAACTTATTCTCCCCAATTTAGACCATACCAATCTAATTGATTAGATTAGGATATCTCACTAGCCCACTGCTATATTACATCACAAACTATACAAGTTCTTAAATTTCACCTTCAGTATAGGCGGTTACATCACAACTATACTGACAGGTTTCTTCTCATTATTCCAATATGGACTAACACCAAGTCTGGAATTTTATACTTCATAATAACTTATGAAGTATGAATAAATTAGTGGTTGTCTAACCTCAACTAGATTTTTATCATTGTTTACACTAGATCTCTCATTGAATAACTTTTACTCTTGTTTTAACTAGTCTCAATATTAGTATGTGTATATATATTATACTGAGAGTGAATCATCACATTTGAGTTTCATTAGAAATCATTCCATGTTTCATTTCCTTATTAATATCCATTCTCCTAATATCTTTCTTAAAATCCAGATCCAATAGATCCTTCTACACTGACTATTATCAATCCAACAATATCGTGAGAATAAAGACTACTAGAGACTATTCAATAGGAGAAGAGTTTATTTTTGTCATCATAAGGTTTCTTATGCCTTTCTTTTTCCCATGTAATATTGGGATTTAGGTTCGACAACCTCCAATCCTCAATATTTTCTCAACATCTGAGATGTTGATGGATACAAATCATCTTATTATATTTCCACTGTCTTTCTTTGTTGGAATATCCCTGAAGTTCAGGTCTTCATAACCCTCTCCATCATTACTCTTAGTATTTCCATGACGTAAATGGAAGAAAAGACCTTCAGGATCATTTAAAGGCAAGACAGGACAACTATATCTATCGCATAGATATAATAAAGCTCAACAATACCATAACTCATTCTTTTAACTTTTATTACCCCCCCCCCCCCCCCCCCCCAAAAAAAACATTTATAAAATCATTTATTAAGTCATAGGTTATCCATAACTTGAGAACAAATCTCCTAGTCAGTAAACCTAGACTCTAATTCATTTTATAGGTAATGAATTTAAGCTCTGGAACTAAATTGTATCCGAGTTATTCTTAATTCTCAAGCAACTCAAGAATAGGGAAGTGAGGCTCTGAGCGTGATCTGATACCAAATTGTATCAGAGCCATTTCTTGATTCTATTAAATCTCGGAATAGTAAAACCAAGCTCTATAAACTAGGCTCTGATACCAAGTTGTATCAGAGTTATACCTTGACTCTAAGTCAATTTATAGGTAGTGAAACTAGGCTCTGATACCAAACTGTAGTATCCCCAAACCGGATTAGTGTGATACCCAATCTGAAACCTTAATTATGCCCCATTACACCAGCCAAACATAATTAGAGCTAGCAACATCTTCACAATACCTAATAATCACAATCTGTACATCTTGATAATTGATTAATAATTAAAACAAGGTGCACTTATAAACTCTTAGTCTTCTTCGGTATAAAATCTTATCCTAACCTTGTTTATTATAACACCATATTTCAATACAATATATATATATACACACACAATAGGGGATATCAATACATCAGGGGGTAGACTTATAAACTCTTAGTCTTCTTCGTTCTTTTGTCGAAGTGCATGGTGATAACCTGAAATATTAATTGAGCAATGAACGTTCTATGTAACATCCCATTTTTCCAACGAACCGCCATAAGAGACAATGCGGGCCCACAACCTGGCCTATCAGCACTAGCTATGTCCCACATGCAATCAAAACCATTTTTATATCATTTTTAACCTCAATAAACAACATTAATTCAGCGGAAGCCTTAAATCATGACAATTCATATTGAAAAGCATCAAGTCATGTTAATAGATCATATACCTAGTGTGAAAAACCCATAAATCATCATATATAAGTTAAAGTATCCTCAAAAGAGTTACAAAACATCACTATACAAGTGTAAGTCCCAGAAATGTCTTACAGTCCCAAATCCCCAAAATGAAAACAACATACAATACAATACAAACATATAAGTCTGGTGTATCAATCTCTGATCATAAGTAGTCAGCGAGCTTTCCTTTGCCGCGACTCATACTCGGATCTGCACTCAAGCCATCACAAAAGGTAGATGAGAAGTCCAGAGTGAGTATTCCCAAGGAAATTAACTGAGCAGTCACAAAAGTAAATACTGGAATTTAAATAAACTGTTAAATAAACATATGAAATTAAATACAGACAACTGTGCTCATTGCATGAAATAAATAATACTGAAACTCTGAAAAGTGTGCCTAGAGCCTAAGGTTAAACCAGCACCATACTTCACACTCTTCCATAAAATACTTCCTGTGAGTGGCCCTCAAGCTAGGTTAGTATTTGGACCCACTAGGTGGTTAGCGTATAACCTATAATGCACCTACACGTGCCCCGACACGATCCTCGGGTCGACCTATTCATCGAGATTTTTGATGCATGTGTTATGGTCTAGTGGACATACACATGGAATGGAACGGAGGGAGAGCCTCAATGTTACGACCCCAATTTTTCGAGGTCGTCCCATGACCCACGCCCTCCGCTCGCAAGCCCAGCAGTGCCTGCCACGTCACGGACACGTCATCACTACTGCTACGTCCGCAACTTTGTGAAGTGACGTCCCATTTAACTAATCCTACTATATTAAGTTGTTTAATCCTCCTAAACATCTAGTAGGTTAGTTAATTATAGCGAAAGCATTTAATTTGTATTTTATGAGAATTTATTTAACTTAAGTAATGGAAAACCCTAAAATAAACACCATGTATATATATGAGACAAAGTATACAAAAATCCATATACATGTGATAAAGTTCTAAAGTCCCCAAACCCAGCAAAACAAAATATACGTACTAGATAGTCAAAACACGGGTTGTCAACAGCAACGACCTCAGAGACAGTCGCCTAGTACCTCTTTTCCCTTGCTATTACTCGTACCAGGATCTGCGCTTAGTTGCCCAACACATACAGCAACGAGTCCAGTGAGTAAATTTTCAAGAGAAGTCTACACGATAATCATGAAAACCCCAGTAACCTGCGAGACATGTGAATATGACCCTAGCAACAAGAATCATATTCCAATGGCTGGCAACAAACAACAATCACAGCAAACCTATCGTTTACACAGTGAAAATAAAACATCATTCAAGTAAATCCGGTTTAACGACGATAGCAATTTAAAACTAGATAGAGGTGTGATGGAGTATAATAAAACTAGATCATACTTTGTAGATTCGGATGCCCCGGCTGAGCACATCAAGCCTAGACCACACCCGAACTACTAATTTGACCAAAACACATCACAACCTACCGGACACATGCACCCCACTACGCGGTAGCTATTCACCGATTGAGCCCAGTACATGCGCTACAATCTAGCCTGCTCAATTCCGTAACACGACCATATCGATTAACCTTCGACCATGTGAACAAATCAAACAATGACCAACACATGATCACAGTGCATAAATATGGCAATCCAATAAGTAGCAATGCGATAAATAATAAATGAATAAACACTAGTTTACATGGACAAACCACACATGCATTAAAGTGTAATATTATCAAGGGTTTTACGCACCTATAATCACGCACTCCGACTTCTTGGACCCGTCAATCCACCCAACCTAGCTCCCCGATGCCCGAGCTATGGTACCCCAATCCTTGAAGTCCTGAGACCTATTTCCGGTGTTTGTTGGTTAATTAAGTGGGTTGGTTATTAATTAGGTTCGATTTCATTTTTATAAATTTTGGAGTTCTGGTATTAGCGCGCTAGGCTGGGTGATTAGCGCGCTAATTGTTCTTCGTGCACTGTTCATGCACGAAGATCTTCATCTTCCCTAACATGCCTAGCGGGCTAATGTTTACCACCTAGCGCGCTAATTGCACTCGCCAGAATTTCCATAAATGGATTCTGAGCTTAATTGGTTCCTAACACCTCACAAACACCATAAAATCAATAAATACACTCTAACAACATCAAATCCTCTCCAAAACACCGATTAAACATGTTTTTCATTCAAAACAATGGATCAAAGTGTGTATGTGTCAAAATTCGAAACCACCAAAACACTCACTTTTGTGCACCAATCCGATTCAAATTAACATAATTCATCGAACACAATCTCACACACCAAAATTTTAGGAAAAATAGTGACAATTTCCTAAAAATCCGTTCAAACCTCAATATCCCCAACAACATCAATTTTTCATAAAAATCAAAGTTTTGGTGAGTAAATTACCTTAGATTTCATCATTTGAACCCTCAATTTCGGTCTCCAAACCCTTAGTTGCTTCCCTTAACAAGGATTTTCTTCCCTCAGAACGTCACCAACGATTTATATTTTTCTTTTGTGTGCATGTCTCCACGATCAAGTTGTATTTATATGTTTTGTTTTAATCTGACATTCGCACACATCTCGAGGCTGATCTAGCGGTCATTGTTAAGCCTATGTCACTCAATTCCTAGACACCTTATCATGACACTAATTGCCTTGTATCTCATCTGTTGTGTGTCTCGAGAACAATCCAAGGTCTGCTGATTTATTCAGTTCAACTATAAGACTTTATTAATTCCATTTGATTTAACTTATATAACATATCCAAGCCATCAAATAAATTCCATAAAATGGTAAGTGGGGTCACACTAACTTTCCGACTACCCGGCTCTCCGCACCCCGCGTTCGGCACATTTTCCGAGGCGATCCCACACTTAGTGTACCTAATTGATTTACTTAGCTTAGCTTAAGGTTATATTTAAATCTCATTATATTTAATCTTCAACCATAGTCAAGTTTTTATGACTAAATCTAGTCTAACCCCAACGCCCAGTCTCACAGCCTTCCGAACCCTCGTGTTGGCATGTTTTACGAAACATAACCCCGGCGCTCAAACTCGCACGACAAGAAATTATAGTTACACACCTGTGATGAATAATGCATTATAATAATAAAATATTAATACATCACAGAACTCCAGAAAAAACAGCAGTACACAGTCAGTACCCTAGGTTCGATCATGCCTAGCCTATCCGCGACGTCTACGTGTCATCCGAGCTAGCGTCCTAATATGAAATTAATTAAATAACGGTGTTATAATTATAACGGGCCGTTACCATCAACGTCCCTCCATACATACTCCACAACAAGAAATATAGTAAAGAAATAACAGTACTGAATTCATATTGTCAAAAATAAGTAAATGCTCAAGTAATTTCAATTAGGATACTACACACCTCAATTCGCACTCCAACTAATCCAATATCGTCCTTACATGCCTCCCAATGTGCCCAATCACCACTCAATATACCCAAATGCCTGATAATCGAAAATACTATTAAATTCCCCATAATCATAAATCCTCAATTTTCCTTCTAATTGAGTCCATTTCTATCAATTAAATCCTCATTTTATTGATAATAATCCTCTAATAAATCCCCAATTAAACTCATTTCGAAAATTTATTTTTATTTTTCTGTCTACGCCATAGTAGTGGTGCCACCGTGAGTAACTGTCTCACGATGTGCCTCAACACCCTTAATGTCGTAGCGTACACGCCAATATGAACACCACCCTCACGGCGTGATATAAAGCGTGGGTGTATGGTGCTCTCTGGTTTGGACGCTATGGGTGACGCCGTGAGAGTTTCCTCCCCATGGCATCCCTGGCGCATGAACCAGTAACGCCCCATTAGGGTTTTCGAGCCCCTTGCCTCGTCGCTGCGGTCCAAACAAATCCCAACTTCTCACATATCATCATACCAACCATTTTTCATCATAAAACCACGACAGTGCGTCCGAAACCAAAACCTCGTTAAAATCGACAAAAACCTTATTTTTCTTTCAAACACCAAAACCAATAACCACAACCTCTACAATTTCTCACTAATTGCTTCAATACAACTATAACCACTAAAACCACCATAGCAACACTTCCAAAACCAGTGTGCTCGATACCCATACTCAAACCTTCATCAACACCCTAAAAATACACCCGACACGAGGAAACAAAGAGAGGGTTGAGGATCTCACCTTAGAACGTCAATAGCACTTCGTTTGAGCCTCTAAATGAGCTCTAGAATCTCACAAACCCTTTTTATCCAACTTGAAATTTTCGGATTGAGAGGAAGAGGAGAGAGAAAAGGTGGTGGAATGGGGTCAAACACCCCCATTTATACTAAAACTTTCCATCTAATATGTACACACATCTTGAGGCCTCATCTAATGGCTAAAATGAGGTCAACAAGTCCAACAAAATGTGACTTAAATGGTGACTTGCCTCCCTTGACTTGTCTTGCTCAACACAATACTCAAACACTCGCGTACTCCTGCGTCACGAACGGATATACAACGTTAATTATTAATTATTATTTGCATTTTAACCATTTTCATGTGTGTATGACTACCCGACTTAGTGTACTGTCATTCACCTACTGGTACCCACGTCCGCATGCTACTCGGGACAAATACCAGTCACACTGTCTCGCACGATCAATAATAAATAAAATACATACATCGCGATGCCAATAACCTAATTAAGTATGAACATTGCAAATTAATACACAACATAACACAAAACCACTATTTACCTAGCTTTGGGCATGACTTGGCCTATCTACGGGGTCCATGGGGTGCTGAGCTATCATCCACGTCTGCACACACGTCATTAATGATGACTAATTAAATTCAGGACGTTACATTCCAACTTGCTCAATTAATGATGCTCGAAAACGTATCAACTATCAACTACTATTAATGAATCAATGAATAGTACATGAATCTAAAACATATATATCTATTCAGTCATTGAAATGATATAAGCAATAGATAGCATAATACAAGTCTAAAGTAAATTGCAACCGTACTCATGACTTGTAATTTGAATTTGAAGACATAGTGGTACACTCACGTCACTCGAGAATAAAACCATTGAATCCATATGTTGGCCGACATGTTATTCAGCTGGTTTATTCAAGTTCGATTTAGTTACCAACTTTAGCTGGACAATGTCGACCTAGATAAAACTTCGATACTAAGGATGAAAGGGCGGAATCCATTTCCAAGCTATCATTTTCTAGTTATTAAGATAAATGAATTCATTTCCAAGCAAGCCTTTACATTCCTTAGTCCCGATCTACCTTGTCGCACATTTCCAAGCATTTTCATTTTTAAAAACTGTAAAGTCACAGTATGTTGGCCCATTCCTTGTCCATAACACTATATGACTAAATATACTAATTTATGTTACATAATTGGTAAGAGTATGAGTCCCACTTACCTGTACTGATATTTCCTAACTTTTGGCTGACTTACTTGACTCCTGAAATCTACAAACTTGTTCCCCGTCAATCAAGAACCTAAAATAAACCAATGGTCATCAATTTAAATCTAATACTCATTGGTTAGAACCATTAAATTGGTCCCTAAACCCTCATCAAAACTAATGTTTCAAATAACAAAAATGTTGTTTTCAATGTAGGTAGCTCACTAGGTATCCTAGGTAGTGCACTACCTCACTCATGTTCATCATTCCTAGACTGGGTAGCGCGCTATGCTGGCTACATAGCAAGCTACCTACGTCTGCTCCGCAATTCCTGTAACCTAATAGAGCTTCAAACTCGATCCAAACACATCTCAAACCTCCCCCAAATAGTTGGGGAGAGCCTCCAACAAGGTCTTATACCAATTCTAGCCACTAGAAACCATAATTAACAAGATTCATCATCGAAAATCAACAAAAATACTAAAACCAACTTAGACACAAACCATAATTTAAACCCACTTCCACACATGAATTCTCAATCCAAATGGGTTTTGATGAACCCAAACAATTCTCCAAACACCTTAAAATCGATTATGGTAGTCCCATAACACTAAAATCCCACCAAAACCCCATGAACTCCTATCAAACTTGAAGAGAAGAGAAGAGGAAGATGGAAACTCACCAATTTAGGGAGAAGGATGACGACCACTTCGATCTCCTCAAGCTCCCCCTCAACTCCCAATTGATTGATCTCCCTTCTCCCTCGTTTCTCTTCTCTTTGTTCTCTCTCTTTTGATCAAATATGAGAAATGGTGAGGCGGGTGGTGAATTTGTGGATATATATAAACTTTCCTCAAGATACGTATGCACGAATCTTGAGGTCAAACCAAAAGAAATGTGTCTAAAGTGACACATTCTTGACATATTTTCCATTTTTTAGATTTATATATATATATATGTATACTTATATATTTATATATTTAATTTGTATATATATATATATATATATATTTACCCACATCATCGCGCCTATAATTCCGTTGTGCATGCCAATGAGCACATTCCGGCGTGCACACTATTGTATAAGCCACACATGTCCCCCATGACCCCGTATGTCACTAGAAGCCCACCAATTTATTAATTGTTTTCAACATATATACATATATACACCTATATGCATACCTATAATTTTGCCGTGCACGCCAACGAGTACACTTGGGTGTACACAATAGCCCACGACCCATGTGTGTCACTCTTGACCTACACACTATATTAGTGTTCCATAATTTGTCAATAATTCAATTGTAGGCTAATTTATCCATAATTATTTCCAATAAGTAATAATATATACAACCCATACAAACATAATACAACACGTAAATCTATGCACATGTTAATCAAGACAAGTCAAGCTTAACCACGAGTCTAACTCGGGTTAATTAAATTCAAATTAACACTAATTAATTACTTGCTTAAGGTAACGGGTCGTTACATCACGTGCTAATAGACATCATGCAATATGGCACATGGATGGATTTTAACCCAAGGTATAGATTGTTGGAGAGATGTGTGGATCGAAATATAGTCTCACGCATTTGTAATTAATTATGACTAGGTAATAAAGCACATAAGATCTTGGTTGAATTTCATATCCATATATATTATCAAATATTATGATTTTTTTATTGATAAGGAAGAAATCAACTCTTCTTTCCTGGGAACTTTTTCTAGTGCATTAGATCCAAGGACCTCCACCATTTGTGTTGGTTTTTCCACCCGCCTCCACCTTTATTTCCAACCAAGGACTCATAGAACGGGAGAATAGCTTGTGCATAGAGAGTTGCCAAAAAAATTCAAACACCTAGAATTATATACTATAAAAATGGAAAATGCTATAACTACGATAGGACACTTGATCACTTGCACGTGTCCTTTGATTTTTGCTAATTTATGTGCATACACACATCTCAAGGCACGTCAAAGGGACACACAATTAAGTAGGTCCTATTCAAGCAATCGAACGGGCATTCTAGCTTGTAAAAAGATGACATGTTAACTGTCAAAAAGGTTTGCAAATTAATGCACTGTATTTTTTCTAACCGGGGTCCATTCCAAAGGCACAATATTATTTATCAAATTTCCATTTTAAATTACTAATTATAAAGTATTTTTTCCTTCTATTTTTGTCACAATGTACTTCCAAGACAAGGAATTAAAAGGATCCACAAAATGTGCATGCAATCCAATTTTTGTGTCATTTCATCCAGCTATGAATTATAACATTGAAAAAAATCTACTTATAGCTATCCCATCTTATCTATAAACACGAAAAATCCAACTTATCAATATATTGTTGTGAATTGAATTGAAACTTGCTAGAACTAGAGAAGGAAAGTAGAAGAACTACTAACTTCTACTACTACAAAGAACTACAACTACAAAGTAGAAGAGGAGAAATGAGAGAGTTGAAATGAGAAGTTGTATTCAACTTGGTGTGTTTTTACAATGAGGTTGGCACCCTTTATATAGGCCCTTTGGTGATGATGATAAATGTACTTAGACAATTTTTACAAGTAACACATACATCACATGTCATACAACTCTTCACAAGCAACATTGACAATACATGGACTAATGAGTACATTTGATATGGATACAAGTAAGGGCCATGCTTGATACTACCACTCAATGTAAGAGCCATGCTTGACAATGATTAGTCATACAAAATCTTGATCAATTGTCCATCCATATCATAACACTCCCCCTTGGATGACAATTGTTGAGAGAATGTGCCTCGTTAAAACTTCTACTAGAAAAAACCCAGTGGGAAAAAATCTAGTAAAAGAAAAAGAGTACACATTTCTTATTAATCTTAAGATGAGTATAATATTGTTAGGATTGCCTCATTAAAAAAATCTTGCTAGGAAAACCCCAATGGGATAAAACCATAGCTAAGGGAAAAAGAGTGCAATACACTAATCAATAACTCCCCCTCATGTGAACATGGGTGAAACTTGTTCAGTTTCTTTACTTACAATGTCTTTAAGTTTACGCAAGCCAATACCATATGTAAGCTTTTTAAATGTCGTAGTTGGTAAGGCTTTTGTGAATAAATCAGCAAGATTATCGCTCGATCGGATTTGCTTGATTGGGTTGTCAGGGAATTGTGCTCTTAACTTAATGATTTGCGCTAAAAGTCTAGCAAATGCAACATTGCGGGTCGAAAGCAAACAAACATGTGACCACCTAGTTGATGCATCTATCAAAACCATGAAATATTTAAATGGTCCACAGTGAGGATGAATAGGTCCACATATGTCTCCCTGAATGCGTTCTAAGAAAACTGGGGATTCCACAACAATTTTACTTGGGGATGATTTAACTATCAATTTACCTTGAGAACAACTAGCACAATTATAATCACCAGCTGAAAATATTTTGTGACTCCTTAAAGGATGTCCATGCGAATTATTAATTATTCTTCGCATCATTGATGATTCTGGATGACCAAGCCGGTCATGCCATAAAATGAATGTCTTTGGATCATTAATTTTCTTATTTAAGACGACATTCGCTTCGACATGCCTTATATGAGTAAAATATAATCCAGAGTATAAAGCTGGGAATTTTTCTAACACTTCTTTTTTCCCATTTGAAACCAATGTGACATAGAGAAATTCTCTATTATTTTCGTTCATGGTTTCAATGTGATATCCATTTTGTCGAATATCTTTAAAGTTTGAGTAAATTTCTTCCGGATTTTTCGAGTATAAGGCATTGTCAACATGAATTGTTGTTCCCCTAGGCAACATAATATTTGCTCTTCCAGAGCCATTAATCAAATTGGAGATGCCAGATATTGTTTGAACAATAACCTTCGCTAAGTTCAAATTAGAGAAATATTCTCTGTTTTTAAGGATTGTGTGCGTTGTAGCACAATCAGCAAGACATATATCGCTCTTATTTGATTCATGATTTGAACACATGATTTGTTGATCCATCTAGACAAATAATGTTTGGCAAATTAGAAAAAGAGTCATATTTCATTCATAATAAGAAACTAGTAAGCATATCAAAAATCAGTACATATAATATTTTAAAATCGTTACATATGATCATTAAAAATATCGAGATTAGTGTTTGGATCATCATGAAAATTTGGGGCATCCATATAATTGATGTCCGAAGAGTCATCTCCGACAGTGAAGTTCATCTCAACTGTTTTGCCGTTCTCCTTTAAGGAGGCTTGATAAAGATCAATAAAATGCTTAGGCGTGCGGCATACATGAGCCCAGTGGCCTTTTAGACCACATCTGTGACATGGTTGGTCACGATTACGAGCATGCCCATTTTCAGCAATATTTTTCCCTTTATTCTGAACGGCATCATTCTTATTCCATTTATTTTGGAACTTATTGCCACGAAATTTAGAATAGGGCTTGCCACGATCTTTGTTGATTGATCCTTTCCCATTTCCACGTCCGTGGTTTTTCTTTCCATGACCCTTTTTATGGTCATTATAGGATCTTGCATTTGCTTCATTAATTGAAGCGGAACCGATTGGACGGGAGTTGTGGTTCTTCAATAGAAGCTCGTTATTTTGTTCGACCACCATGAGACAAGAAATTAATTACGAGTACTTTTTAAATTGGCACGCTCGATATTGCTGTTGCAACAACAGATTCGAGGCATGAAAAGTACTGAATGTTTTTTCCATCATTGCCTCATCAGATATATTTTCTCCACAAAGCCTCAAACGAGAGGTAATATTAAACATGGTGGAGTTATATTCACCGATCCGTTTTGAAATCTTGCGGCTGAGATTCGATCACAATTTTGAGCTTTGGAAATATCACCGTCTTTTGGTGATCATATCGTTCTTTCAAGCTTAACCACAAGGTGAGAGGATCTTTTATAGTGAGATACTCACTTTTCAAGCCTTCATGGAGATGATGGCGAAGGAATATCAGTGCTTTCGCACGGTCTTGCATTGATGTTTCATTTCCTTCTATAATAGTTTCTCCTAAGTCTTTAGCTTGGAGATGTATCTCGGCATCCAGTTGCCATGGCAAATAATTATTTCCAGTGATATCAAGAGCAACAAATTCAAGTTTTTGAAGGTTTGCCATAGTCTGAAAATATGTCAAAAATTGAGTAAATAATTTTTCTCTTTTAAAAATAAATAATATACGGTTAAATATATGTTCACAACTTGATTATTAATATGCAAAATGTACTACTTGTATGAGTTGGTGGGACAACCTCCAGGTTGGGTGGCGAGACGAAGTCTACTTAAAACCATGCCTCCTCGAACGGGATAACCCATTTCCCTTTCAATGTTTAGCTTTACCGGGGACAAGGCTTACCCACTATCAACCCAAACTCATAACACTATTTGCAATATAAAAAATCAAGAATGGAGCATAATTAATCGTTTGTAGTATAGCGAAAAACTAGTTATGTCACATATTGACTTTTGATTTCTGATGTAGAAGATCGTACAAGACGCAACTACAGAGCATACTTTCGCAATCGGTGACGTTATAATGCATAGTATATGAATAAAGTATGCATATAAAAGTAAAGCAACCAAGATAATATAGAAATAAACCGAACTCATAAAAGTTATACCTTCCTAGCTTTGTCTCCTTAACAAGCCTTCTTGAACTTCAAGATCTCCTTAATGCTAGAGCAAGCTCGTGCTGATAACGTGTTGTGAATTGAATTGAAACTTGCTAGAACTAGAGAAGGAAAGTAGAAGAACTACTAACTTTTACTACTACAAAGAACTACAACTACAAAGTAGAAGAGGAGAAATGAGAGAGTTGAAATGAGAAGTTGTATTCAACTTGGTGTGTTTTTACAATGAGGTTGGCACCCTTTATATAGGCCATTTGGTGATGATGATAAATATACTTAGACAATGTTTACAAGTAACACATACATCACATGTCATACAACTCTTCACAAGCAACATTGACAATACATGGACTAATGAGTACATTTAATATGGATACAAGTAAGGGTCATGCTTGATACTACCACTCAATGTAAGAGTCATGCTTGACAATGATTAGTCATACAAAATCTTGATCAATTGTCGATACATATCATAACATATATAACTATACTCACTAATTTTCTTCTTGAGGAAAAAGAACTAAAAAAAAAAAGAACATCAAAAGGGCCCTTAATTTGGTTACTTGTTTATATATAACTGGCCAGGCACCGCGAAGCGTGTGAGATATGTTCTATTAATTTCTGCTACCCAACAAAAAATTAATTCAAGTCACTAAAACTGTAACGTAATGCCAAGACATGTATATCCATGAAAGAAACAACTGAGACGAGACCAAACACTCTTCGCCCGACAAAAGCCTTGTCAAATCCATACGTACGTGAGTTCGACTCCATCCCATCTCCTAACCATGCATCTTTTTCTTTGGATCTTTTGAAGGCTAACAACACAATGGAAACCAGGGACTTGTTGGATTGGACCGACGGGAAAAAGAGGACCAAGCAATGGAACTTTTTGAGTGGATGGTGCGTAGTAAAAGATATAATATATGCATGCATGGAGGCATATATGCATGCATGTATGGGGTTTAGATAAATGTCGACAGGATCCGGCAAGGGGAGGGGAAGGGATGTAGATGTTGGATGGATGGGTGGGTTCCATCATGAGGGTATGGTGGATATTGCATGGTGAGATAGCCAAATTAGCTGGCCAATGGGGGGAACCTATTATGTGGCCACTATCATATCACATCTAGCTGCAATTGCTTTCTCCCATGGGGACTGTCGTAACCCAGACAGAGGCACATGGTCTAGATATTGATTCCCTACGAGAGCCAAACTTGGGGCTACTAGTGGTCTATTTCCACAATCTCAGGGTCCATAAGACTAGTGACGTGCGCCGAACGCGTTAAAGTAAATCCCGATATGTTACTGGATACTACAAGAACTATAGCAGCGGCAAGTACGGGGTCGATCCTAAGAGACCAAGTATTATAACCTAGATTTATGAACAGAAAAGGAAATAAAGGGGCTTTTGAAAGATTGATTGAATTAAATAAAACTAGAGAGTGAAAACAATTTTAGAAAGGAAGAATTTAATGGAGGAGAATAATTCAGGCTTTCGGCTTCTCAAACTTTGTCAACAACCTATGTAATTCATCAGTCTTCGGTTCATGCAAATATATGAAATTCAGTTATGACCTAGTGCAGCTATAAACCCGATGACGCATTCGGTTCCTTGCACTTCCTAGTCTCGGCAGTCAAGATACAACCATTAACTACTTCTCTAACCAAACATAAAACCCTGGACTCATGCGAATTGGGTTTAATACGTTGATTACATCAATGCGATTCGTGAAGGTACTACACCTAGACAACCGGATTGCTAGTGCTCCCGATTTAGCCTAGATCCCTATGACACTTGACAGGTCCCAAAAGAGACTAACCAATCAGTATGACCAATTTTCACTTGGATGAGTTTATCGCGTAAGGTCGGACGCTTCAACTCAATAACTAAGGATGATCAACCTAATATGCATGTAAGGGCTGTAAGGGCCCTTACACACAATCAAATCTAACCTTAGATGATGTTCAATGCCAAAGGAAATAAAACATAATAGAATATCAATGCAAAGATAGATTAAATAAACTTCATGATGAATACAAAGATTGAAGACTTCATTCCATCCACCTTCGGCCTAGATCAATGAGTTTAGCCAAATATTATCAATCAAAAACTAAGTTTCCTATGAGTTTTGGTGAAAAAAAGAGGTGGATCTTCGTAAACAAACCTAACTTCTATTTATATAAAACCCCTATAGTTGGTTTAAACCTAAAAAGTCCAAAAAAAAAGTAGGAATTTTTTAGTTTCTGGGGTCCACGTCGTGCCTGACACTGTAGCCTTTGGAGGCCACAACATCAATTAAAATGTGAAAGTCATTGTGTCTCTATTCTAGACGCGCGCAGGTCATGCTGTGGCTATTTTCACTTGGCGGTGTCAATCAAGGCCAAATTTTCATAACTGAATTGCAATACAATGTTGGACTACTTAGAGGCCGAATTTGAAGAAGCTCTTAAGACATCAAATATTCAGCTCGAAGTCTACTTTCCAATAGAAGAAATGACAAGTCATTTGGTGTGACGGCCCCTCTTCTAATCTAGGGCACCGCCCGGCCTAATCCCGTAATTAAGCCCTATTCACGACACATAGGGCCCGATTACGAATTAGTCAGCCTATACTACCTGTGTTCTCTTGTTTAAACAATTATTTTATTTAGCGGAAGTCTTTAATATTTTAGCGGAAATTTTTTTTTTTTTTTTATAAAGCCTAAGTGTGGAAACCAGGAAATAACGATCACCATATATATATGCAAGTAAACGGCGAACATATATAAACAAAGTGAAAGCCAAAAGTCGGGTAATCTAACACTCATCCCAATAACGTCCCAAAAGATAAAGACATAAGTAAACATAATACAAAAAGTACCCTACGTGTACGGGCAAACTACGCGCTCGGAGCTCGAGGTAGTCGCCGATCTTCTCCTTGCCCTACTGGTGTCTTTGCTCGATGGACCTACACCCACCGTCACAAACTAGACGGTGAGTATAGTGATATTTAAGTGATAACTGGGAAATCTAATACTACATTTCCAATTTAAACAAAAGGTATTTAAAAGCATATGTAGGCGAAGAAATGCTTTGAATAAACAATGCAAGTAAATACCAACGTTAACGAGACACAAACCGACACGAGCTAAGTCGAGATGATCTACGTCCTGGTCGGCGGTGAGAACTATCACCTAGCCTTTTCCACTACTGTATGGAGCTGTGCTCAACATATGATAATAATCTCTTTTTTTTTCTAATAACCTCAAATGGCGGAGCTATGCTCGGCGTATTTAAACCATTTATACTTGCCGACAACCCCGTGGCTCATGCCACGTGTGCCGCCCAAGTGTAGTGGCGAGTGCCGGAGACCCCGAAAGACCGAAATCCTCGTGAATCCGCGCATCTCGTGTGCAATGGACACTAGATAATCCCTACTTTAGTTTTCAAGAATATATATCCTACAATGCTATGATTTCAACACAAGTTAGGCTACAAAGCCCCAAAGGAAATAGAGCACAAATCCATCATAACAAATAACCCTATAGCATGCATTTTCTAAATATCCATTAACCATATTTCAAGACAAACATTGAGCATATAAGGAAGCATGGAGTCAATGACATATTAAACAAGGCATCATGCTATATCGATATTCAATATGAATAAAAACAAGGAAAGCATGATGTGGGAAGTAAATTAACTAGTCTACAAATAGACTAGAAATTTATAAATGACTAGAATGAAATAAAGTAAAGAGTTCCCGCTTTCACTTACAAGTCAACGCATAGATCCTAGCTATCCGGCCTCTCGACACCCCGACTCGTGCACCCTAACTTCCAAGAATTCCCTTTAATTCCTGAAGTTCATTTTATATCATTTTTTTTATTTAAAAGCCACGACATTAAGTGAATTTATAATATTAAACCAAAATATATAATTTTATGTCAATCTTTAATTTTGGCACATTTTTCGAGTTATATCGGGGTACCAAAAACACTCGAGAAGTCCCGAATTATTTTTCTACCTTTTTCAAATTTTCTATATTTTTCTAGAATTTTCCCAATTTTTCAGGAATTTTTCAACTATTTCCTTATTTTCCCGAAATTAAATTAATATATATATAAATATATATAAGTATATAATTATATATATATATTAATTTATTATTATTATTAATTAATAATGATATATCTTATTTTATTTTATTATATATTTATTTAATCAAGGATATATATATATATCCTCCTTTTTTTATTTTATTTTATTTTTATTTTTAATTATTTATTTTTTTTTTTTTAGGGCAGGTCGGGTCGGTCGACCCGACCCGACCCGATTCCCGGCCTGGCGAGCAGCTGGGTCGGGCTCGGCTCATGGGCCGAGCCCGCCCAGCCCCCGGTTCGCCCAGAAGAAGATGCACACGGGCCCACCCGTGTGCACCTCTTCCTCACGCTTTGAACCGAGCTTCGGTTCGCGTGGCGTAAAAAGCCTTTTTTTTTTTTTTTTTTTCTTTCTTTCTTTCTTTCTTCACTCCTTAAATTCATCAACAAAACAACTAAAACCACATCTAAAGTACCAATTTAATCGACAATTCGAAAATCACAATTAATACCCAAAACTAGAAATTTTAATCTAACTAAAACCCCACTTTGATTTTCGAAACCTCTTATGGAATCCCATGTGTTTTTCAATGGAGAATCCAAATATGAACTTTGTTTTCAAAAACAACATCATTTAGTAGTTCGAAAATTCTCAAATCGAAATCATAAGAAAACTCCATTTTTTCAAGCTCCATTAATGGAAATAGCCAAGAAGACTAGAGGATTACCTTAATGAAGCCCCTTAATCCAACCTCCTAGTTCCCTAAATCACCGTATTTAGCTCCTCTTTCCCTAGATCCAGCTTCTCGATTTTTTTTTTTTTTTTGCATGTTCTTTGGTTGGAGAAACAATGAGGAACCCATTAATCTTGTGATATTTATATATATGTTTGTGTAATCAAGTGTGCGTCACGAATCTCGAGGCAAATCTGAGGGTTCCTAACTAGGTAGTCCAGCTCTCTTGGTGACACCAGATTTGTGACTCTCATCATGGGAGTGTGTGGCGAAGACGGATCCCAAGGTCCATCCTAAGGTTAGTTTAATTCACAACAAACTATAGGGTATAAAAATGTGATTTCTTAATTAAATAACTATAGGTTAAATCGATTAATGTACATTAATCCCATATGGACCATAATTAATTTGTCACACAAATTTATAAAATTTAACTAAATGGTCACACCGACTCTTAACTCCCGGACTCGGCGTCCCGACTCGCATACGCAACTCGAGGCGTTTTCCCCGTGCGTCGAACGTCGTATTTTCCAACTAAATTAAATAACTTAATTTATGTTAAGGTAAATTTGAAATAAATTGTTATTTCCTAGCCTAGTCTCGCTACCCCGGTAATTCCACTAGGTACTCATACTTGCACGCACTCCAAGGCGTGTCCCCGCTCACGTCAACTCGACGTCTATGGTTTGCAAAGATGGACTTAATTAGTCTACACACATACACAACACTAGGCATACACCAAGACAAATATAACATTTACCTCGGCCACGTGCCTCGGTCAATATGCGCGTCTCATGCGGGCCCCACGTCACGGGTCGGTGATCCCGATTAAGCAAGTTAATCAAGATTAGGAAATTGGGCGTGACAAATATTCCCAACAAAATGGAAATTTCGTCCTCGAAATTAAATTCGAGTTAGGATTATACGACTCGACTCGAAAAGGTACGGAAACGATCTCGCATATAGTCTTCCCGCTCCCAAGTGAGTTCGAATCGTTGTGGAACTACCACTTGACGAGCACCTTTGGGATAGACTTGTTCCTCAACTGTTGTACCTTTCGGGTCTAGGATCTGGATAGGTTGCTCCTCATATGAGAAATCCTCGCTCAGGTCGATCTGACTCAAGTCAACTGTCGGTCGTGCGCCTGCCTTCGACTCAGCCAGTCGAAGCATTGAAATATGAAAGACCGGATGAACACCCGACATTTGCGAAGGAAGCTCTAACTCGTACGCAACCTTTCCAACCCGTTTCCTTACTCGAATGGCCCGATGAAACGCGGTGCGAGCTTGCCCTTCACACCAAATCTCTGCAAACCCTTCCGAGGGGAGACCTTAAGATAGACGTAGGCTCCCTCGGAATAAGTGATATCACTGTGGTACTTGTCTGCATACTTCTTCTGTCTCTCTTGGGCTGCCTTGAGTTTCTGTCGAATTTGTCGTACCTTTTCGGTATGATCAACAACAATCTCAGGCCCTACTGTCACTCTGTCCTCTGGCTCAGCCCAACACGAGGGTGAGCGACACGGTCTGCCATACAAAGCCTCAAATGGCGCCATCTCAATGCTAGCCTCGATAACTCGTTGTTGTACGCAAACTCACATAATGGTAGATACTCCTCCCAAGATCCACCGAACTCTAACACACAGCCCGCAACATGTCCTCTAGAACCCGATTCGATCTCTCTGTCAATCCGTCGTCGGTCCGAGGATGGAAAGCCGTGCTTGAATCGTAGGCGTGTACCGTCTTTGCTCTTGCATACTCGCCACATCCCGGAAGTATACGTAGCATCTCTGTCGATGTGATGGTCAACGGTACCCCATGCGGCCCTAATGATCTCCCTCTCGAAAAGTATACTCACCGATCAAACGTGTAGTGCTTATTTGCAACCGCGCAGAAAATGAGCGGACTTTGTAAGTCTATCAACTATCACCCAAATGGAATCATGTTTCTTGGGCGTCTCGGCAACCCTCGATGAAGTCCATGGCGATGTCTTCCCATTTCCATCTCGGAATGGGTAATGGTTGTAACAGTCCCAGTCTACGATGCTCGCCTTCACTTGCGACAAATCTCACAATTCTGATAAACTCGACACATCCGCTTTCATCCCAGGCCACCGAAGTGTCTCTTCATGTCGTGATACATCTTAGTCCCGCTGGATGAACATAAATCGGGAATGGTGTGAATCTGAAGAATTTCCTCTCTCGCTCCGGCATCTCGGGTATCCACAATCCGCCCCCTGAATCTCGGACACGATCGGATGTCTCGTCCAATCAACACAATCTAAACTCCGCGCTAGCTCGCCGAATTGTTGTACGACTGTCGATCCTCGACCTCGACACACTCGTATAGACACAATATGTACTCTCGTCTGTGCGCAGATCTCAATTCGGGTATCGATAGGAACGTCTGACTGACCTACTGTCATCGCTGCCTCAAGTAATCCGTACTCGTGCGTCATATGACATCTGACAACCTCGGCGTCTCTGGTCGGTCTCCTACTCAGTGCGTCGGCTACTACATTCGCTTTTCTGGGTGATATTCCAAGGAAAAGTCATAGTCCTTCAAGAATTCTAACCACCTGCGTCCTGTCTCATATTCGGTTCCTTCTGTGTGAAGAGATACTTCAAACTCTTGTGATCAGTGAAAAGTGTGAATCTCTCTCCATACAAGTGGTGTCTCCACACCTTCAGCGCAAATACGACTGCTGCTAACTCAAGGTCATGCGTCGGGTAGTTCTTTTCATGTATCTTCAGCTGTCTCGAAGCATAAGCCACAACTCCGCTACCCTGCATCAACACGCATCCAAGTCCCGTGTGTGAAGCATCAGTGTATACTAGGAATCCCTGTCCAACCTTAGGCAGTGTCAATACTGGTGCGGTCGTCAACAACCTCTTCAACTGCTCAAATGCGTTCTCGCATTCCTCTGTCCAGTCATACACGATGTCCTTCTGTGTCAATCTAGTCATCGGCGAAGCGATCTTAGAAAAATCCTTCACAAACCTGCGGTAGTAGCCAGCTAACCCCAGAAAACTCCCCGATCTCCGTCATCGACGTCGGTGCGCCGATCCATAATCGTCTGAATCTTGGCCGGATCTACGGCAATCCCCGTTGCTCCAACAACGTGACCCAAAAACTTGACTTCTGAAAGCCAAAATTCACACTTGCTGAACTTGGCATATAAACGGTGCTTCCTCAACATCTGCAATGTCTCCCTGAGGTGCTGCTCATGATCCTCCCGTGTCCTCGAATAGATCAGAATGTCGTCGATGAAGACTACTACGAATTGGTCAAGAAATGGCCTGAATACTCGGTGCATAAGGTCCATAAACACGGCGGGGGCGTTGGTTAGCCCGAACGGCATAACCGTAAACTGGTAGTGTCCATATCTGGTGCGGAACGCTTTGTCTTAGGCCCGGTCCTCGTCCCTGATCCTAAGCTGATGATACCCTGATCTCAGGTCTATCTTGGAGAAGAACTGCGCTCCTCTCAGCTGCTCAAACAAATCATCAATCCTCGGTAGCGGGTACTTGTTCTTGATTGTAACCTTATTCAGTTGCCTGTAGTCGATGCACAGTCGTAGACTACCATCCTTCTTTTCACAAAAAATGTACCGGCGCTCCCCACGGTGACATCGAAGGTGTGATGAATCCTTTCTCCCCCATGTCCTTAAGTGAGCCCTCAACTCCTCTAGCTCCTTCGGGGCCATGCGGTAGGTGGTATCGCGATCGGTTTGGTGCACAGGTACTAACTCGATAATGAAGTCTACCTCTCGCGGCGGCGGTAGTCCCAGCAACTCCTCAGGAAAGACGTCGGAAAACTCTCTAACGATCGGTATGTCCTCAAGTCGGGGTCCCTGACTCTCTGCTATAGTATACAAGGCTACTAGAGTCTCCATCTCCTCACTAGTCGCCAATCTACCTCTCGTAGTATCGACTCTCGGTGTACTACCTCGGTGTACGAACATCGGACGTCCTGGGATCTCAAATATCACAGACTTACTAAAACAATCTATGTGAGCATGGTATGCTGATAACCAGTCCATCCCGAAGAGAGCGTCGAACTCTAACATCTCAAGGACTCTAAAGTCGGCGGGTAACTCTATCCCACTAATCTCTACTGGAACTTTCTCCACTAGACTATTAGGGTAAACCCTATCTCCGGCGGCGGTGCTCAATATCAAATGTACTCCAAGCCTAATCGGTGTCAATCCTAGTATGCCTAACATGCGTCCAGAAATGAAGGAAATAGTGGAACCCGAATCAAATAAAACATAAGACTCTCTACCAGCGATAGAAATCATACCCTCAATGAGACTCACGTAGCCTCTAGTATCCGGCCGTGCCACCATGTGAGTGCCTCTCGACTCGTGGTGGATACACTGCTGTTTCGCCGTCGTGGACACTCCTCACCAAATGTCCCACCCGTCCGCACCTATAACATGAAACCCGTCTGCGCTTGGGCGCTCGTGTCGTCCCTGAACTGGAGTCTGTCTCTGACCCTGACGGGGTCCCTCTCGGCCTCGACCCCTGCCTCGGCCTCTACCACCCTGCTGCTGATACTGTCGTGGTGCTGATGGTGCCGGAAGAGTAAGTCTCTCTGGCGCTGGTAATGCTGGCCTAATCGATGGTGGTGGTAAGGAACGTCCTCTCCCTGAGCTCTGTGCTGACGCGACATAAGACACCTGAGGTACCACCGATGTGAAACGTGAAGTCATCCCCGATCCCTGAGAACCTCTGTCCCAGGTCCTAGGTGCCTTGCCACCCCGTCGTCTCCTCTCAAAATCTACGGCCTGCTCTAATGTCAATCTCTGCCCTAAGCCTGCCCTGTCAGCTATTACACCAAGATAGTAGGTCTCGTGGGAAAGTGCACGCTCGTATATCTCGGTGAGTGTCCTAGCGCCCGTGCTGACTACGTGATAGCCAATATCTGCTCTCAGACCTGCCCCAAAATGATACACATCTCCCAACTCATCTCGGACCAAATCCCCCGCAAACTGCCTCAGATACCCGTATCTATCTCGGTACTCCATAACTGACTCATCTGCTCTCTGCCTCAAACTCATAAACTCTCTCCTCAACCTCATCATGACTGCTACGGGGAAATACTGCTGATAAAACTTAGCCTTAAAGGCCGTCCATGACTCAAAGTCCCCATCGGTAGCTATGGTGGTACGCCACCGACGTCGGCATCTCTCTTGTAGCGTATAAGAAGACAAATCTAGGCGTAGTCTATCCTCGATCCCCAAAATCCGATGTAGCTTCTCTTGTGATAATATCCATCCCTCAATCTTCTCAAAGTTTCTCTCCCCGTCGAAATACACTGGCTGAAGGCGGAGAAAGTCCTTCACCACCGAATCCCCACCGCCGAGCCTCGAAGGTGTAGGTGTGGGAGTCGAGTCATCATCGCTACCTCTGCGTCGAAACGGTCACTACCGGAAGAGTCGGCGTCACTACCGTGTCCCGAACAATAGGTGGGTCTAGTACGGGTGCGGTATCACTGAACGCCGGGTGGTATAATAGTAGGTCCAGTCGTCGGATGTGTGGTAGTCGCAGGAGTAGTGGCGACGGCTTGAGTAAGTGCGGTGATCTGTGCTGTCATGAAGGCCATGAAATCAGCCATCTGCTGTCCCTGTGCCGCTACTCTATCCGCCAACCTCTGATAGTCGTCGTCTGATGTAGTAGGAGGCTGACTACGCTAGCACCCCGTCGCTTTGTCTCGCGTGCATCCGTCATCGTCGTCGTCGCATGTGGATAACGATTTCCTATCACTATTACGAAGTCTACCACGTATATACGTATACATATTGAAAAAGATAGCATATATATATACAAATTCCCAACTCACTTCCACTCAATTCCCAACAAAATAATTCCTAGGTAAGGTTCATCTGGTTTCCACTTCTAGGGTGTGTATTTTATTCAAATTTATGCTTTACTCCTTGATAAATGATCTTTGATACCAATCAGGAAATTAGTATCAAAATCCTTATTCAACACTATGCTTTGCCCCTAAGGTTCTAAAGCCTAAGCTCTGATACCAACTGTGACGGCCCCTCTTCTAATCTAGGGCACCGCCCGGCCTAATCCCGTAATTAAGCCCTATTCACGACACATAGGGCCCGATTACGAATTAGTCAGCCTATACTACTGTGTTCTCTTGTTTAAACAATTATTTTATTTAGCGGAAGTCTTTAATATTTTAGCGGAATTTTTTTTTTTATAAAGCCTAAGTGTGGAAACCAGGAAATAACGATCACCATATATATATGCAAGTAAACGGCGAACATATATAAACAAAGTGAAAGCCAAAAGTCGGGTAATCTAACACTCATCCCAATAACGTCCCAAAAGATAAAGACATAAGTAAACATAATACAAAAAGTACCCTACGTGTACGGGCAGCTACGCGCTCGGAGCTCAGAGGTAGTCGCCGATCTTCTCCTTGCCGGCTGGTGTTTGCTCGATGGACCTACACCCACCGTCACAAACTAGACGGTGAGTATAGTGATATTTAAGTGATAACTGGGGAAATCTAATACTACATTTCCAATTTAAACAAAAGGTATTTAAAAGCATATGTAGCTGAAGAAATGCTTGGAATAAACAATGCAAGTAAATACCAACGTTAACAGAGACACAAACTGACACAGGCTAAGTCGAGATGATCTACGTCCGGTCGGCAGTGAGAACTATCACCTAGCCTTTTCCACTACTGTATGGAGCTGTGCTCAACATATGATAATAATCTCTTTTTTTTCTAATAACCTCAAATGGCGGAGCTATGCTCGGCGTATTTAAACCATTTATACTTGCCGACAACCCCGTGGCTCATGCCACGTGTGCCGCCCAAGTGTAGTGGCGAGTGCCGGAGACCCCGAAAGACCGAAATCCTCGTGAATCCGCGCATCTCGTGTGCAATGGACACTAGATAATCCCTACTTTAGTTTTCAAGAATATATATCCTACAATGCTATGATTTCAACACAAGTTAGGCTACAAAGCCCCAAAGGAAATAGAGCACAAATCCATTATAACAAATAACCCTATAGCATGCATTTTCTAAATATCCATTAACCATATTTCAAGACAAACATTGAGCATATAAGGAAGCATGGAGTCAATGACATATTAAACAAGGCATCATGCTATATCGATATTCAATATGAATAAAAACAAGGAAAGCATGATGTGGGAAGTAAATTAACTAGTCTACAAATAGACTGAAATTTATAAATGACTAGAATGAAATAAAGTAAAGAGTTCCCGCAGTTTCACTTACAAGTCAACGCAGTAGTCCTAGCTATCCGGCCTCTCGACACCCCGACTCGTGCACCCTAACTTCCAAGAATTCCCTTTAATTCCTGAAGTTCATTTTATATCATTTTTTTTTATTTAAAAGCCACGACATTAAGTGAATTTATAATATTAAACCAAAATATATAATTTTATGTCAATCTTTAATTTTGGCACATTTTTCGAGTTATATCGGGGTACCAAAAACACTCGAGAAGTCCCGAATTATTTTTCTACCTTTTTCAAATTTTCTATATTTTTCTAGAATTTTCCCAATTTTTCAGGAATTTTTCAACTATTTCCTTATTTTCCCGAAATTAAATTAATATATATATAAATATATATATAAGTATATAATTATATATATATTAATTTATTATTATTATTAATTAATAATGATATATCTTATTTTATTTTATTATATATTTATTTAATCAAGGATATATATATATCCTCCTTTTTTATTTTATTTTATTTTTATTTTTAATTATTTATTTTTTTTTTTTTTTTTAGAGGGGTCGGGTCGACCCGACCCGACTCGATTCCGGGCCGGCGGCGGCTTGGGTCGGGCTCGGCTCATGGGCCGAGCCCGCCTGTGCCCCCGGCCGCCCAGAAAGAAGATGCACACGGCCCGGCCCGTGTGCACCTTCTTCCTCACGCGAACCGAGCTTCGGTTCGCGTGAGCGTAAGCCTTTTTTTTTTTTTTTTTTCTTTCTTTCTTTCTTCTTCACTCCTTAAATTCATCAACAAAACAACTAAAACCACATCTAAAGTACCAATTTAATCGACAATTCGAAAATCACAATTAATACCCAAAACTAGAAATTTTAATCTAACTAAAACCCCACCGATTTTCGAAACCTCTTATGGAATCCCATGTGTTTTTCAATGGAGAATCCAAATATGAACTTTGTTTTCAAAAACAACATCATTTAGTAGTTCGAAAATTCTCAAATCGAAATCATAAGAAAACTCCATTTTTTCAAGCTCCATTAATGGAAATAGCCAAGAAGACTAGAGGATTACCTTAATGAAGCCCTTTAATCCAACCTCCTAGTTCCCTAAATCACTGTATTTAGCTCCTCTTTCCCTAGATCCAGCTTCTCAGATTTTTTTTTTTTTGCATGTTCTTTGGTTGGAGAAACAATGAGGAACCCATTAATCTTGTGATATTTATATATGTGTTTGTGTAATCAAGTGTGCGTCACGAATCTCGAGGCAAATCGGGTTCCTAACTAGGTAGTCCAGCTCTCTTGGTGACACCAGATTTGTGACTCTCATCATGGGAGTGTGTGGCAGCACGGATCCCAAGGTCCATCCTAAGGTTAGTTTAATTCACAACAAACTATAGGGTATAAAAATGTGATTTCTTAATTAAATAACTATAGGTTAAATCGATTAATGTACATTAATCCCATATGGACCATAATTAATTTGTCACACAAATTTATAAAATTTAACTAAATGGTCACACCGACTCTTAACTCCCAAGACTTTCGGCGTCCCGACTCGCACGCAACTCGAGGCGTTTTCCCCGTGCGTCGAACGTCGTATTTTCCAACTAAATTAAATAACTTAATTTATGTTAAGGTAAATTTGAAATAAATTGTTATTTCCTAGCCTAGTCTCGCTACCCCGGTAATTCCACTAGGTACTCATACTTGCACGCACTCCAAGGCGTGTCCCCGCTCACGTCAACTCGACGTCTATGGTTTGCAAAGATGGACTTAATTAGTCTACACACATACACAACACTAGGCATACACCAGTACAAATATAACATTTACTTCGACCACGTGCCTCGGTCAATATGCGCGTCTCATGCGGGTCCCACGTCACGGGTCGGTGATCCTGATTAAGCAAGTTAATCAAGATTAGGAAATTGGGCCGTGACATTTGGATTTGAAATGGGGAAGTTATGGCCTTTTATACCGAAGCATGGTCATTAAGAAACTTGACCAAACTTGGCCAACTTGGTGTCGCTCAATCCCGAACTTTGTATTTTCTTCCACGAGTACCGGTTTCACCTCATATTCATGTTCTAAGTCCAAAATAACTAAAATCCATAAAAGTGAGAGTTTGTCGCTGTGACGGCTCCATTTCTATAAACCTAAAACTGGACCCCCACCCGACCTTGACATACGTAGACCCTGCGTCCCCCTCGCGCAATCAACGCAAACCTAGTCAACCTTACCTTACTATTTCTCATTTATTTAACAAATTAAGATGAAATCATTAATATTAGTGAGTTATTCAAAGACACTACAAAAAAACAGCAAATCAGAAACGGAATTAGAAACGGAATTAAGTTCCGTTTCTAAAAAAAAAATTTAGAGACAGAATTGAGACGGAAAATTCAGAGACGGAATTGAGATGGAATTGAGACGGAATTGAGACGGAATTAGAGACGGAATTAAATTCCGTCTCTAAAAAATGGCGCGAACATTCCCACCAAAACTTTATTTTGTTCTACCCGTTCATCAAATCTCGAGATTTGTTGCACAAATCTCGAGATTTCCCCTTTACCCCCTCTAATACTCGTCCTCCCCACCACCGAAAGAAAACCCTAACTCCTCGTCCTCACCACCACCGAAAGCCCTAACTCCCACCACCGAAAGCCCTAACTCTTCGTCGTCTCTCTCTATACTCTCGTCTCTCCTCTAGACTCTGGTCTCTTCGTCTCTTCGGTCACCGGCCCCCAAATCTCCAACCCCCAACAAATCTCTCGTCTCTGTTCGTTGCTCTCAACTCTCTCTCTCTCTCTCTCCGTCTGTTGTGTGTGTCTCTCTCTGGTCTCTCCGTCTCTCTCCAGTCACCGCTCCCCAAATCCCCAACCCCCAACAAGTCGTCCTCTCACTCCATTGCTCCCTGGTAGCGCTGCCCTGCTCTGGTCATAGAGCCAGTCTTGCACATTTTCAGTCTGCACCTCTGCTCCTCTCGGCTCTCGCATCGTGCTCTCATTCAGTCCCCTCTTCGACCTCTCTGCTCTCTCATTGTGCTCTCATTCAGTCCGGGCCTCGCTGTGTTTCATTGGTGAGTTCTCCCTCTTTCCTCTCGAAACATTTTTTTTGGTTAATTGGCGTGACATGTTTTGTTTGCTTTTACAATGATCTCGTGATTTTTACTCTAAGCGTGAGAATTTATTGTTTCATGTATGTAGTTGTTTTTTGCAAGTTTATTATACACAAGTTGTTTTTACAATGATATGTGATTGTTGCTTTTACAATGATCTGTGATTGTTACTTGTTCCACTTTGTGTACTCTTCTATTTACCTTGTCCACCAATTGTAGCTTGTAATCTTTGTTCAAAGTACATATGATCATCATGATCAAGGGCATATAAATGGAGTTCATTCTCTTGTACACAATATAAAAATTCTTGAAATACAATCTCTACATTATCTCTAACTCTCTTCTCTTTTGTTTCCTTCTCTACTTGCTCTTCTAATTGTTAGTTTATTTAAGCCTTCCATGCTTAAGTCTTTAGCAAGGCCAATAGTTTTATAATAGTTTAATTAAGCCTCTCACTATGTTTCTCTATGGGTGTCCGTTCTTTTGTGTTTCTTGGTCAATAGTTTTGTAATACATGGGTGGTTCATTATATTGATTATATGTTTTATAATATCAAGTTAGCATTAATTTGTTGATATTGCTCCTACGTTTCGTTATTAAATATTATACGGATTGTTGACAGCTTAGGTGAATCTAAACTTATTGAGCAAGTTGAAGTGTTGACCACATGACAAGTGATAACCCAAACCCATATGAAGACCCTGTTTATTACATAAAAAGTAAATAGATAAATAGTATTAAAACCTACGCATGGAATAAAGATCTCTTATGTTATAACCATTTATTTATTTATTTTTAGATCAACAACTGAGGTACTTAAGAAGTAGTTATTGTAAAGAAGTTAGTCACTTAAGTATTTTCACTTGAGGAAATAAGTCTTAGAAAAAAACTTTGATCCTAGATATCTCTACAAGTCAAAATAATGCGGCAAACGAAGTAAGTGAGGTTTGAACTATTATCAATCCTCCCATGCTAGTTTATATGCTTCGATTCATTTTAGTAGTGATTGAAGTTTAATTTGGGATCCATTATGGTAGTTCTTCACTAAGATTTTTTAGCGCTTCCTTTTAAACTCCTTATCGTTTAAATGCCAAAGTGGAATTGATATAACGTTGGATAGTTTCAATTAGTACCTTGTAAAGTAGGGCCAATGGCACCAGGTGTGTCTCCCTTGCTATTTTATGATATTTTGATGTGTATAACTATTCGGATATCATAAGTGATATCTTGGAATTAAGGTCGTCACATTACATATGTCAAACATGTTGAATAAGGCTTCTTTATATCGGTATTATTTATAAATTGTTTAGTTGGACACACAAGTTGTCATGTACCAAAGTGAAAGGAAGAAACTAGTTAACTAATTTAATTGCACAACACTTCAATAGAATGTCGTCTACAAGTCGAGACTGGATGTACAACCGGCTCGACAACGGTTACGTTCGAATTGAATTCGCGGCGAAGGTTAAAGAATTCATATCATTTGCCAAACAACATTGTCCTACATACCAAAGTGAAAGGAAGATTAGATGTCCGTGCAATTTGAAGAAATGTCGACTTGTACCGTGCACGGACGTCGAAACGGTTGAGTACCACATATGTAGGTATGGATTTGTTCCGGATATCACTTGTTGGTACAAACATGGTGAGAACGGGGATGAAGGCCCGCAAAACTTTTACCAAATAGATAGCCATATTGATGATGCTGATGTGGGAGGATACGATCCGACAACTTACCGCGAGATGCTACACAACGTGGCAGGTCCAAGTTTCAATTGGAATCACGTGGAAGAATCACCAAACCCCAAACACGCCAACTATATGACATGATTGATGCAAGTAGGGAACAATTGTGGCCGGGTTGCGAAACCATGACAACGTTGTCCGCAATGGCAAGATTACTTGCGATCAAGTCTGAACATCATATATCTGAACGAGGGTATAATGAAATCATTAAACTCATGAAGGATTGTTTGCCAAATGACAATTCATTGGTTGAAAATTTTTATGCCACTAAAAGACTAATGCGAGGTCTAGGTCTACCTGTTGAGAAAATAGATTGTTGTGAGGACCAATGTATGATTTATTGGGGAGTGGACTCTGAGTTGACGTCATGTAAATTTTGTGGGAAATCACGCTACATTGCACATCGACGAGGTCGTGGTCGGAACACAAAAAACCGCCCTTGCAAAAAAATGTACTACTTCCCTTTGGGCCCTCGGTTGCAACGACTGTATGCGTCGAGTCAACGGCAAAACATATGCGATGGCATGGAGATCATTCCTCGCCCAGAAGATGTTATGCAACACTGTTCTGATTCGATTGCTTGGAGACATTTTAATGACGTCAATAGAGACTTCGCCACCGAGGTTCGGAATGTTCGTTTAGGATTGTGCACTGATGGTTTTCAAGTATTTGGGCTTTCAGGGAAATCGTACTCTTCGTGGCCCGTGATTTTGACTCCTTACAACCTTCCACCGTCGATGTGCATGAAATCTGAGTTTATGTTCTTAACGGTTATCGTTCCTGGACCGACCAGCCCAAAGCAAAAAATCGACGTGTTCCTTCAGCCGCTTGTGAAAGAGTTGCAAGATTTATGGAACAATGGTGTGATTACATACGACGTTTCCACAAAGACAAATTTTCTCATGCGAGTTGCCCTTTTATGGACTCGTTAGTGATTTCCCTGCATATAGCATGTTGTCCGGTTGGAGCACACATGGTAAGTACGCTTGTCCATATTGTATGGAGGATACAAATGCATTTCAATTGCGAAATGGTGGTAAGACATCGTGGTTCGATCGTCACCGTCGTTTCTTGGCGAAGTCATCACCATTAAGGAAAGACAAAAAAATTTCATTAGAGGCAAAATGGTCATAAATGATGATCCGCCCGCTTTGCGTTACGGTGAAGAAATTTTGGCGAAATTGAATCGTTAGGCTTGATGAAAGTGACAGAAATCGGAGCTGATTCTGTGAATGGGCGGATAGCTAAGAATTCGAGATGGAGGAAGAAAAGCATATTCTGGGACTTGCCGTATTGGAAGACAAACTTGATTCGCCACAACTTAGATGTCATGCACATTGAGAAAAATGTTTTTGACAACATATTCAACACTATTATGTGTGTACCAGGCAAGAGTAAGGACAATGCGAAAGCGAGACAAGATATTTGTGAATATTGTCACCGACCTTCTCTACACATTGATTCGGCGACAAATACTTACATCCTTGGATGCTATGCTCTTGATACATCAAAAAAACAAAAATTGTGCGAGTGGGTTGAAAAGTTGCGTTTTCCTGATGGTTACGCTTCGAATCTTGGTCGATGTGTGGATCCAAAGAAATCGCTGAATGTTCGGCATGAAGAGCCATGATTGTCATATTTTCATGCAACGGTTGATACCAATTGCATTCAGAGAACTCCTCCCAAACCTGGTTTGGGTTGCAATTAGCGAATTAAGCCTTTTTTCCGATCCCTAATCTGCGAAATGTGTCGGTCTCAAAGATATGGAGGTCTTAGAGTCTCGAAATACCAAAAATCATTTGCAAGTTGGAGAAAATATTCCCTCCAAGCTTATTCGACTCTATGGAACACCTACCAATCCACTTGGCCTACGAGGCTCGTCCGGCGGTCCCGTTCAATTTCGATGGATGTATCCATTTGAGAGGTACTATCTTGAGCCCTTGAAATTATTTTCCCATTCAATAAGTTTTAAATCAACACTTCCTATAACATTCATACAGGTACCTTAAACATTTGAAGAACAATGTGCGGAACAAAGCGAAGGTAGAGGGCTCCATGTGTAATGCTTATTTGGTCGAAGAGGTCACATCCTTTTGTTCTTACTACTTTGAAGATCACGTCTTTACATTGCATGACAAAGTGCAACGTAACGACGATGGCGTATCGGACCCACACCGCATTTTGTCGGCAATTTCTCAATTTTCACTTATCCCGGTCGACCCATTGGCAAGTCGAAGGAGCGGTACTTAACAGAGCAGGGAGTTTAATGCCGCTCATTCGTACATACTGCTTAATTGTCCAGAGATCGCTCCTTACGTCCAGTACATCCGTCACTTTCATTCAATATTGCAGTACATTCATTGTTCATATTTTACTAAGACAACCTACTTACATGTTCCTTTCTTCTAGGATATTCATCGATGAAATCACTCAAGCAATGGGGGAGTCGGAAGTTGATAGTAGTCTAGAGCACAACTTCCCCATTTGGTTTCAAACATACGTAAGGTCATTACTTTTGTGCGTTATAGATTCATAAATTTCTTCCATAAGTAATGTGTCATATTGCATTTCTAATTTTTTTTGAATAGGCTCGGAATTCTATAGTTGACGAGACGCTTGTTGATCTTTCTGTTGGTCCTAGTCGATCATGTACTGTCTACCCTGGTTACCTTGTTAATGGGTATAAGTTCCACTCCGCAACATATGACGTTAATAGATCGACGCAGAGCGCGGTGTTTTGGTGAAGGGTTCAAACTACGCCGATGTTTCCCATAACTATTATGGAGTACTGCAAGAGGTTGTGGAGATTGAGTATATCGGCCTCAAGCGTGTGGTCTTGTTTAAGTGTGAATGGTATGACCCTACACCGAATCATGGTGTGAGGACTCACCCAACACTTCAATTGGTAGAGGTTCATCGAAGTCGACGATATAACAACTACGAGCCATTTGTACTAGCAATGCAAGCCACTCAAGTGTACTACCTTTCGTACCCTTCTATGAGGAACGACCGACAAGAATGGCTAGCGCTTGTTGTTTGTCAACCAAAATTCCCTGACGAGGAAACTAGCAAAGACGATAATGACCAGGGCTCGGCAGAGATTGCATTCCAAGATGGGATGGCCACCACGTGCGTAGTCGATGATGCAATCGTCGATATCAACAATCTGGATGATCTGAATGGGACTCGATTCATTGTTGAAGCGGGTCTAAGTGAAGAAGTATATAGTGGAGATGATTCAGAAGAAGAATCATCAACTTCTAATCATGAGAGTGAATTTGAAACGGATGATAGCGAATAATGTATGTATATGTTATGTCAACGTCCAATCATTTAGTTACTTTTATCGCATGGGATCCCGTGTTATTAATTCCAATCATTTAGACTTAATTTCTAGTTTTTGTATGCCCTCCTTCTCTCGAAATTTTATTGCTATTTTGTTAGGTTTCATGGCGGGAGGTGGTCATCCACCACGTCGAGGTTTCCCATTAGGAGGACATCGTCCGAGCGGAAGAGGTGCAAAGACCGACCTCTGGAGGCGAAATACCGACCGGGCCTCATGGTCGGCCACACGAGGGGTCCATAGAGGTCGTGGCGGTCGAGGTCGTGGGTCGATTCTGCATTATCGATTCCGACTTCTCGTTCTCTCGATCACGAGATAGCCGCAACGTCACCTTCACCTTCCATACCGTCGGCGTCGTCGTCACCATCATCGTCGTCATCAAGGACTATACCAAATATGCGCTTCCGGTCCACCATCGTTGACATCAAGGACTCCTTTACCCACGAGGCTGCACCCCCTGCACACGGCATCACCGGCGGCATCCCCACAATACGACGTAAGAGCGGGGTTGGAGGTGACAGGCCCTCCGCGGGCACCTCGAGAGGATAGGGATGGAGCCCCCTGACGTACATGAGATCCCTATCAGACTGATTGCCAATGATACGTAAGTTTGTATTTGACTCATATATTTCGTTTTAAATATGGATGTAAATTATTGAAGAAGTAGTTAAGATGTTATGCATGTTCATGAAACACAGGAGTTGCATCCTTCGCATTTTTGTGCACGGAGGATGACAAAAGTTTTCAAAAGATGGATGATTCTGAAGGGTATTGTTGGAAGTCGGCACCGCCTCATCATAAAGACAAATACTGGCGCCACTGGAAGGTAAACACGACTACTAAATGTCTTATGATTTATACTATTTCCTCAATGTCTCGTAACAATAGCAATCGCCAATTTGTAGGTATTTTTTAGATGGGATGACACGATTCCCGAGGATCTCATTCGAGCGGCGTACGACAGGCTTGTAGGCATAAGGTACACCGCATTGATGCACAAGTTAAAGAAGAAACGTGTGCAACCAGTGTATGTTATAGATGAGGCATGGAGGAGATACTTGGAGTACTGGGGAGAGTGAGGACTTCCTTGCCAGTCTAGTCAAGCGACGGCGAATAGGAACACTGAGGTCGAAGGCCCTGGGACTGGACCCTCGAAGCACAGTGGTGGTTCCGTGTCTTTTGTGACTACCCAAGAAAGATTGGTAAGTTTTTTTTAACCTCTTGGTTATTTTTTACATTTATACACTTGTTCACTATGCTTGGTCCTGTACGCAGAATGATTCATCCGAGACGCCACCGACGGTGAATGAATTGTATTTGTATCTCCACACCGTAAATCACGACAGGATGACATTCATCGATACTAGATCAGAGCGGTTCTATGTAAGTATAGAAATGAAATGTAAAATAGTATTAAGTTTACTTTAAACCATATCATGTATTTTGTTTATTGTTGATATCTCATAGGTAGGCTCCAGAGGAGATGTCGGAGCTCACCCGTGCTACACCGGACCAATCGGTGGATGATGAGGCGGTGTACCTCAATGTGGCGGGTGAGTGTCCCAAAGGACGTGTCTACGGTCTCGGGTCTTTAGGGAGAAAGAAGAGGAGATATGCGAGATCCCGGTGCTAGCACGTCCGAGATGCGGATATGGTGCCGCGTGCGAGTTCAATGTCGTTGCGAGCAACTACGAAAGGTTATGGAGTTCATGCGGCGGATCTCGGGATGAACATGGACGGAGCAGGCCTATCTCAAGAACAACCACCACCACCAAGAAGACCGCCACCTCATGACCAGCAATACATGTCAAAATAGATCCGGTCGATCCACCACAACAAGGGGACAATGTTGAGCGTGAGACGTAAGCGTGGCTTCCGAGAGATGAGCAGCTTGGTGATACATAGGTATTTTACTTGTTGCTTGTGTAAATTCTTCGCATAACTTTATGATTGACATTTCTTTTTGTGCATATTTAGATTGATATTCCATAATCTATCATGGGCTATGTAATGCATCCTATTGAATCAAAATAAAACTCATAAGTCATATTCATGAATTAAATTAATTAATATTACTATGTTAATAGTGTAATCCAAGTTAACAAGACATAGAGCATGCCTCGAGATGTGTGAGGCACCAGGTAATCTAGTAGGCAATACTTGTCCATTTTGAGGTGCAATGTGTCATTGAAGAGATACAAGTAGCACAAGACAATTATGAGGTGTTTGCTTTCATGCAAATAAAGAGGAGAAAAATTCAGCATTTTTAGGAACAAAGAGAGCAAATGTGAGCTGAAATTTTTGGGTAATCAAAGGAGTTAAGCTTTGAAGGATCAAACTACAAAGAATCAAGCCATAGGTAACCTCTTCTACTCATCTTTTGCTTCAATTTCAATAAAAAATGCCTTCACGCATGACTAAGTTGTGTCAAGATATTTTGTATTACTGTTTTCTTCATGATTCCATGATGTTATAAGGTTGAAGATGAATCATGTACATATCACATAACTTTGGTTTCAAAGGAATTAAGCCAAACTTGCTAGTATAACCAATTATATGCATGAAAAATGCACTGTACTTTGAAAGGGCATAACTTCATAAATACTTATACAAGTAGCACAAGACAATTATGAGGTGTTTGCTTTCATGCAAATAAAGAGGAGAAAAATTCAGCATTTTTAGGAACAAAGAGAGCAAATGTGAGCTGAAATTTTTGGGTAATCAAAGGAGTTAAGCTTTGAAGGATCAAACTACAAAGAATCAAGCCATAGGTAACCTCTTCTACTCATCTTTTGCTTCAATTTCAATAAAAAATGCCTTCACGCATGACTAAGTTGTGTCAAGATATTTTGTATTACTGTTTTCTTCATGATTCCATGATGTTATAAGGTTGAAGATGAATCATGTACATATCACATAACTTTGGTTTCAAAGGAATTAAGCCAAACTTGCTAGTATAACCAATTATATGCATGAAAAATGCACTGTACTTTGAAAGGGCATAACTTCATAAATACTTATCCAATTGGGCTTCTCCTGAAAAACAATGTGCCTAGTGAAATGAAAAAACTCTTCATAACTATTGTGTTAAGAACCCTTTATTTTGTATCAATGTATCTGCAATGCTTTTCATTGGTAAGAGTAGACAAGATGATCTTGAGAGTTGCACTTAAGAAAATTGAGAACTAGTTTGAATTGAGTTTGTGCTATTCTCTTATTAAGAAGAAATCTAGACAACTGATAAAAATTGGTTGAAATAGCCTGAAACTGTATTGTTTACTGTTCTTAAGCACAAGCAATTAGAAGGGTCCCTGATGCTATCATTATCTCCTCTCACTCGGTTAGTTGACAAGAATTTGCAATTCCCATTCTTGGCACTTCTTGTTTCGTAAGTAATCAAAATCTCCCGCTTAATTCTTTTTCAATCATCATAATAAACCGAATACGACTTTTAGTAATGTATCGATGTGTTGGGGCCAGGTAATCTTTGAACTAGAAGTGGCAACCAATTTTGTAGAATTGAAATCCTAGTGGCATAAACCTAGGTCACTTACAGTTAACATGTTACTTTGTTTGCTCTACTCAATTCATGCATACACAAAAATTCTCAGTTGAAAAATTCTCAGTTCATGGTAATAATGTATGTACAAATGTATTGAAATTTCGACACCATGCAGGTGATAGTTGATACACGTTAGATGCTTCGAGATAATATGATCTTAACTCTTAATTGGATAAACGATAAACGAAAATCTTCCTTATGAACTCTTGTTTTTTCTTTTCTTTTTTTAATTTCAGATTGAAATCGATGAAGATTCGCCTTAGAGGCAATGACACTTATTATGGCTTGCACATTTTCTTACAATGTATGCTTAATTTCAAATTAATGATAAGGAAATGAAACAAAGATGCATGCGTTTAAACTTGTATAGTTGTATTTGACCTGCTCTTGACAATGTAATTAATTTCTTCTCATGTAGAATGAATGACTATCTTATGAAACTAGTGGTAAATACATACACTCACACATGAGCAAATTACCTGAAAGAATCCAAATTCTTTGCAAGCATTGTAGATATCTTCGATAACTCGGGACCTTAAACTAGGGTTATGTATCGGCACTAAATCAATGATGGGTAAGCGAGTGGCGGTGGAATGACAATTGTGAAGATGGTTATCGATAAGGGTCGGTGCGAAAGAGGAAGAACGAAGCGCTCGGGAACTTTTTCCATTTTTGTCGACTCATAGCAGCTTGTAAATGAAGCGAGAGTTGAGCTTCCAGAACACTGCCATGTTAAACTTTGTTTTTGTCTTCTCTCTTGCCTAACTGGGAAGCTCATATGTGTTGTGTGTTATGTCCTATATGTCTGCCTATTTATAGTTTAATTTTGATGATCACAATGAACTGTTTATCCATTGATGAGGTAATTGGTTCTATTGTCTGAATGCTTGTACTTCGTCTTGTATACAATGAAAATATCATAGCAACATTAATTCAACACTTTGATGAAGCAATAGAGAAAACATAAAGAAACCTCTCCCACTTGATTTTTGTGACATATATAATGTATTTATATGTTTCAATTGGGCTTTTATATTCAAGTGGTTTTTGGCGTTTTTATAATCTGTTGCATCAGAAACTGACTTTCTATTGGTCCAATATTTGAATCAGTGAAATGACAATAATACTCTTGGAATTTAGATCTTTTTGAGGAATTTCATGTTTGCTGTTGAGAGAATTCATCAGGTATGTGTATGGTGCACACTGACGTGTATATGGGGTATTGATCATGTGTAATGCCTCTATTGCAACATTAGATATGGCAAGTCATTATTTTTGTATAGTCGATTTCAGTGTGCAACTAATCAACATTACATATACTTTCCAGCCTCTCCTCTCTTTTCCTATATATTTTTACTTCCTTGAAAGCTCTTGATGTTGTGTGGTGTATTGCTTTTACCAGACGTTGGAGCGGATCTGTTCCTAGGCGCTATTTAGCTCTCTATGTGGTTCAGGACTGCTCGAAAGGAACCCTGTGAATATGCATTATCACTGGTTGTTGTCCTCAGATGGAGAATCATAAGTGCTTCAAAGCTGCGTTATAGTTATTATGTGCATATTTATAGGATTGTAAGTTTTCTTTTTTTTGTGGTTGTTGAACAATAGGATTGGTGGTTTTTGTGAATACTTACAACTTTGGAGCTTTTGTAATACAAGACAATTTTCTGTGGATATATAAATCTTTTTCAAATTTTGATTTTTACATTTTTTTTTCTCTTGAATATTTGTTGATATATATTGTCGATGTATGAATGTCAAATTTGGTTTTTTTGTAGGATGTTAGCACCCCCAAAAAGTTGTTGGAGGGGGTGCAGGCGATGGAGTAGATCCCATGGTTGTAATTTCAAGTTATAGGTTGGAAAACCAATTGGATTATGTTTATGTTTGAAAATAAAATGAACACGAAAATTAGAGACGGATTAGAGACGGAATTCAAACATTCCGTTGCTATTCCGTCTCTAATTTTCCAGAATATATGCATAAATCACAAACAGAATCAGAGACGGATATAAGAATTCCGTCTCTAATTCCGTTACTAATCAGAGACGGAATCAGAGACGGATAATTCCGTCTCTGATGATTCCGTCTCTGATTCCGTTTGTGATTAGCAACGGAATCAGAGACGGATTGCAATTACAAACGCACCATTTTCGGAGAAATTCCATTTCTGTTCCGTCTTTGTTCCGTTTCTAATTTCTGTCGCTAAATCTGTCTCTAATCATAAACGGAATTATTCCGTCTTTATTCTGTCTCTAATCAGAAACGGAATCAATTTTCCGTTTCTGATCGAATCAGCGACGACGTTTTTAGAGACAGAATTGATTCCGTCTCTGTTCCGTTTCTGATTGCAATTAGAGACGGAATTTTTGCAAATCAGAGACGGAAATTTCTGTTTCTGATTTGCTGTTTTTTTGTAGTGAGATAAGCGGAAGCATTTAAAATCTCCAACTAATATAACAACGACAAGAAATGAGTTAGAATAACCTAGAATGTGTGGAAACCCAACAAATACATATATATCACCATATATCATGTCCCATGAAAGAATATTATCATTTACAACTTTTAAGATCTCTCATTCTCAAAACCCAGTTTTAAAACATATATATAATAGTAATACAAACCAAACCTACATCGAGTCCAAAGAAAAGGACAGCTCCGCTATCCTCAAAGCAAATCACCAAGCTGATGAGCTTTCCATTTGCTCGACTGTAGATCTGCACTCAGTTAAACACAAGAATGACAAGTTCTAGGTAAGTAACACCAAGCAGGATGTTTACAGTGTTTCAAAATCAAATACCACTCTATATTCATGCTGATAGAAAGAAAAGTACAGGGAATGCATGAATAAATAAATACTAAAAATAAATCTGAATCAATCGATAATGAGTGTCCAGGAATCAAAAGAACGGCGTAAGTAGTCCCAACCAATAGACGTTTGAGCCGAGGAATAAGCTACCCCTTCTAAGCTTGGAGTTTAGGATGTGATATGTCACATAATCTTAAATCCACGCGAATGTAGAATTCCTCAACAATCTAGTGAAGTAATTTTCACTCCATATATAGGAACCAAAAGATCATCTTGTGAATATCAAGTTCCCAAAAATAAGAATTATAACGTGCATTCCAAGTATATGGCCTCTGGTTTATGCACCGGCTTAACCTACAACTTCCCAGGATCACGTTGACTAACTTGCCCTTGGACCACTCAACATAATAGGGTTTCAAAACAAGATAGAGCAATAACAACAAGAAATTAAAGCTCAAGGAAATAACTATAAATTTTCCCACTGGTTTACTTACCAGTGTCTAACGCTAGCACGCACTTACACACCCATAATTCGTCCTATAAATCCCCAGATATGTCTATTATTGTCCTATAACACCTGTTAACCAAAATTCGTCATTTATCCCACAATTATCCCATTTTCCATAATTTTATTCATTTACTTAAATGGGGTCAATTACTCGAGTATTAGTCCTCAATGGAACCTATTTAGATACCCGAGTGATCTCTAAAGTTTTCGAAAAAAAAATGAAAATTGATCTGATGAACAGTGTCACGCCGTGAGTGGCGTCGTGACCCAAATTTGCCCGATTGCATTATTTAAAGCGCGAAACCCAAATTCGTCTCTAGTTAAGATGTCGCAATCGACACCGTAGGGAAATTCTTTCACGGCGTCAGTTCCTGAAATCATTCCCGAGGTTTTCGACATCCCGACTCGCTTAGCCACGTTCTGAGTTTATCCCAAACTCATAGGGACACTCCAATACATCAAACATAATCATTAGTTCGACCAAAACAATGGTCTATAACCCCGGTGTGGAAATTAACTCAAAAATCACGATAATTTTCCAAAAATACGAAACTCATTCAAACACCAAAAACAACCATGCAATTGTGCTTACCACTAATCCATTAATCCATAGGAATGTTCAAAACACTTTAAAAACTAATTTTCAAATCCAACATCCAAAAATACCACGACGAAAACCCTTAAAAGACCCGTCAAAACGACGTACACCTAGTAAGGAATAGATGTATTACATTGGTTTTGGAGTTTGGTCGCGTCTTGGTGTCGTTTCAAGCTTGATTTCAAATGAGAAATCGTTCTCCAGCTTTATCGTTCTCTTGTGTGTGAAATTAAAAATGAAAACGATGAGAGAGAACAACTTAACATATATCATGTGCATCATCACCCATGCACGTATCCCGAGAAAATTTTGGTGCTCCACATCTTCTCCAACTCACTTTAACTGACTCCTCAACTACACAAACTAACACAAAATTGTGACACTGCTGGGACACTTACTCCCATGCACACACCTCAATATGCGGTTCGAACCCACGTTCACACCACGACTCGCACCGCCGTGTGCCCAACGACTTAACAATGTACCAAACGCGTTACCCAATGTATAAATATTATATTATAATGTATTTTGTTAATGTTTTATTCACATTTGTCCCCTGTACAACTAAATATGCGACCACTGTTCACCCGGACTCTTGAAAATCGTATTTCCTCGAGCCGAACCCGTTTCTCCGCCTCAATGCTCTCACTTAAACTTCTTCACACGTTTGGAACATTGGAGTCTAAATTCGGGTAAAGAACTAATAATACAAACACCTACAAAAAATAGCATACCTTTGTGTCGACCACCAAGAATTGTTCCCATGTATCACGTCAAGAAGTCCACGTATGACTTAAATTGACATGTGGCATGTGTTAGATTTTTAAGGTCGTTACAGTCACCATAAATGAGATAATTAGAGTTCACTAATACCTAAATTACTACACTAAATAATGCATAATTAGACACTTAACAAACAACCCCAAACTTAGAGCTTTACGCGTTGCGAGGATAGGATTGAATGAAGACTCATGTGACAGCCCCAAATTCCACAATCCTAGAATCGGGTGCCGCCGGGCCTGGACCTGCGCGAACCCCCCGAGCTAATCTCGCCAAGTCGCGCGGGACCATTAAGTCTATCATTACCATTCAATCATTTATTTAGCATTTAAAAATCAAGTCAATTAATTAGTGAGTTATCAAAGTATAAAGCGGAAGCAATCAATCTCAACTAATCAATTAACCTCGAAAGCTCCAAGTTAGGACAAAAACTTAGGGTGTAGGAACCCCGTAAATCATATGTATCATGTGAAACAAAGGAGAGTATCATCAATGTTATAAGTATCCAACATTCTCTCAACTCATAACCCATGTACAAAAAACAATGTAAGTAACTAATACAACCAAAAAGTCACCTACATCAGCAGAGGAGGGTCACTCAAAGTATATCACCTAACAGCACGGCCTTTCTTTTACTGGACTACAGATTTGAACTCGGTTAAACACAAAAATGACGAGTCCAGTTAAGTAATGTCAAGCAAGAACAACAATAAATACAACATTTTGAATTAAATAAATGAATAGTCAATTCATGCAAATAGAAAGAAAGAATAGGGTGCGCATGAATATACAAAGATTGAGGATAAATAAATAAACAATCGAAATTGAGTGACCCATAATACAAGAGAAATGCACAAGTGGTCCCAACCAATCAAAGTCGTTGAGCCGAGGACAAAGTCTCCTCAAAGGATAGGAGTCGAGGACAGAATCTCCTCTAAGACCCCTACATGAGTGCAGAGTCCACAACAATCTAGTGAAGAACTCTCATCCCGTACATGTCATCACAACCAATCACATATCCCCAGCCGTAAAACTCGGTATAATACACCGTGAGCCCAGAATTCTGCAAGGATCACGCTTGAGACACTTGCCTTAGGACAACTTAAAAGAATGGAATGATAAGATGACATTGAAACAATATCAATAAATAATTCAAAGTTCAAGAAATAATTGTAGTGTTCCTCACTGGTTTACTTACGTCGATCCAAGCTAATTGCACTCTCACAGACTCCAACTCATCCCTACGTAGTCCTACGTGTTAATACTTTTAATAATACAATTTATTGTGATTTTCCATCAATTTTTATCCAATTTTTCCTATTTATGTTTATTGTGTTCTTGGGTCGAATTCCATGTTATTGGGTCGTATTTGGACCCGTTAGATATCCAGAGAAGACCCCAATTCGTTCCAAAGATTTTCCAAAAATTTGGGAAATTCTGGGCTATGGGCGCCGCTGAGACGCCGTGAGCAGCGCCGTGGGGTTTTATACCCCACAGTGCATTCACGGTGTGGGGCAGAAAGCGAATATGCCCCAGTCATATGTGGGGTGCGTCGTGAGGGTTTATCCCTCACGACGTCCCCACGGGGTGAGGGACAGAAAGACCCTCTTTGTCCCAAGCGTCGTGCTTAGCGTCGTGGGGCTTTAGCCACACGACGTTAGTCGCGGCGCCTCTATCTGATGGACTTTCCGGGGGTGTTTACCACCCCCAGCTTGTGCTGCCTTAAGCCGATTTGGTCCATGTTTCATCAGGGATGCAACACCATTCCAAAAAACCTCCTCAATGCACTCTAAAACGTCTGGAATCCTCAACGGAAAAGCTCAATAGGAAAATCAATAAAAAAAAGTCTCCAAAAATTCATCAAAAATCCAAAACTCCCCAAATCAAAAACCACCTTCACAAATCTCATGTTGATCGCCGTGAGGATCACCAAAACGTCGAGAGTTTTGATTAAGCTCGAAATCTTGACGTGGGGTCCAAATTTCATCGCAACGAACACAGGTAAAATTTACACCAATACATAGAGAATGACGAGGGGATGACAAATCTTACCTTGATTCATCTGACACCGCCGCCGTCACGCCGCTCTATCCACTAGTTGAGTAAGAGAGACATTAGGGAGAGAGAAAAAAGGGAGAAAAAGAGAAGAGAGAGAATGAGGTGAGGGGTGTGGGGCTTATATACCTCTTTACTTAATTGACAAAGGTTCCTAATCACTCAATCCCAAATACTTAATTGACTCAATTGGGTGACTTTAGTTCCCCACTCGTCCTTACATGTTTGGACATTAAAATTACTGTTAAGGCTATACAGTATAATACAAAACATCAAACAAATATAACATACCTCTGTGTCGATGTCCGATAATTGATGACTGTACCATAGCGGAGGGCCCACGTACGACCTGTATTGACATGCGGTACGGGTTAAATTTTGGGGTCGTTACAAATCACATATTACTAATACTAGAATCCTAATACTACAATGACTAGTCCTAACAATCCCATGCCCATCACCAAGTTAAGTACAGTTCCTTTTTGGTTTAAATGCCACTAAATTTAACCATTCTCTCAAAGAAGTTTAGAGTTAAGTTTTGTCTAGAAACGGAGTCTAAACATCGATAAAAATCACACTTTCAAGAACTAGACTCAACAACACAAATGCCTTCAACTACTCAAGATTCTTGAAGACCATTACACTCAAGCACACAAGTTCACGATTTCTTTAAAAATAGTGCATCAACATTGAAAAGGGTACCATATGCAAAAAATGCAACCACACTCTCTACTATTGTAGACTTAACACCAAAGGAAAACAATCAAACTATAAATTGGAAATTATTGAACAAAGCATTGGAGTAATTCACTTAATCTAACTATAAGCACTCAACCAAATTTTTTTATTAAAGGAGTTTTCAAAAACTTTCGCCTTTATTCAATAATATATTCTATTTTTTTCTCTAAAAATTTTAAAGTAGTATGGTCCCTGCTCCATTTCTTGTGGAAATCGTTTTTCACACTTTTTCCTACCACAAGATTCCCAGCTCATTTTCCTATGGAATATGTGGGACTCTCTAAAATTTTTTAAGAAAACTCCTGTTGACCCTTCTCACTTTCATTATGATTAAGCAAGTCATCCAATGTGAGTTCAGGTATTATCATTCATAATCATTCCCCAAAAGTGGTTTAGTCATATGAATTTTGCCTCAAGTGGGCTACACTCTCGTTCTAGCACCCTAGAAATTTGATTCCTTGCACAGTAGGATCGCCTACCCTCTTTGTTATTGTAATGACCCATTACTTTAAGCAAGTGATTAGTGTTAATCCGAATCTAAATTAATATGAGTTATGCTCGTGGATAAGCCCGATTTGTCTCGATTAACGTGTATGTGGATTGGCGTGTTATATTGTGTTTGTGTGGACTATATTAGTATGTATAAATGAATAACCGAATTAATGAGGAAATACTTAATACCATGTGTGGGTTAAGGAGGACACACGTGAGACACGGAATAGCATTAATGACCAAGTGTGTTCAGTGGGGTGAATTACGTAGTGTAAACGTAATTATAGACGTATAATGATATATTTATATATTTTTTGATATTTATAAATATATTAAATGGGAAAACACGCGTGTAGTGTGACGCATGGGTCACGTAGTGTCATGTGGGGAGGATATGGGACACACGTATGTCATAAGGATGTGTGCGTAGCAAGTGGACTTGGTAGTGTGCATGGGAAGTGAAGAAAAGTAAAGGAAATGTGTCTGGTCAGTAGCCAGCATGCTAGATAATAGTCCCAGCGCGCTGGGCAATGCGGTAAATGAGATAAGTTAGGAAATCCTCGAGATAACACGATGTGTATCTCGAGATGGTTTAACCACCTTCTTCACTATATACATATATATAGAGAGATTTGACAGAGGGAGACAAGATGGAGCTGAGGAGGAGGAGAGCACGGGAGCAAGCTCGTGAGCTGGAGGAGCTCAAGGACAGCGACGCCACGACGTCGAGGTGAGTGTCCTTTTGTATTGGTTGTCGAGTTGTTGTTGTTGTCGTGGTTGTTGTTGTTGTGGGGTTTCTAGTGATCGTGTGTGGTGGTCCGTTGTGGATGGGATCACACACATAAGTAGTGAGAGCTTGTGAGATACTCTCTTTGAAGTTGTAAGAAGATTGGATGTCGTTTGGGTCAAATTTATCATGCCGATCACGGCAAATATACAGTGCCCAACGCGCTGGACAATGTAAAATAGTGAGAAAACTGTTTTGAGTGGTTGCGTCGATGTGAGTTATGAGGATGGTTCGAGGGTTTTAATTGATAGATATTGAACCTAAATTGATACTAAAGGGTATGGTATAGGTATTCAAACATTGGGAAATGTGATGGAACCCCAGAAAGTTAGGAAAAACTCGAGGAAAACATTAGGAAGCTTAGGACAGGTAAGTGGGACTCGTAGTTTTTATCAATTATGCAATATAAATTAGTATTATTAGAGCACATAGTGTTCAGGACTAGGAATGGGACAATGTATCATGATTTGGTTTTGTTTTACACAAATTGTTTTGAAATGAAAAAAAAAATGAATTCGGAAATAGGCTTGACGGGACGAATCGGCCTGGGGTTTGGAACTGTGGTGGAATTGCTAACCATTACCGCACCCCCAATGACTTCGGAATTATCCCGAACAATGCTTTCCATTTGAGTTGGCGGCTCATTAGTCATAAACCAATCAGATGAGCAGTGATTGGTTTAGTGATGATGAGGGAGTGCGACTCTATGTTTTATGAGTTGACAACACATTTAAAAGAATTGGTTAGATGCCAGTGACTAGTTCTTGAAGATGTGAGAGAGCGACTCAATTCAAATACTGAAATTGAAAATACAAATCATGGGTACATTGCAATAGACTAATGGACTTGCATCTGTTTATATATTGATTATAATGATTTAAATGATCCTTTAAATATGCATTGGTTACACGTTGATATATATTATTCTTTGAATATTAATTGATAGTTAATGGTTAGTATGAGAGTCACTTACTGAGCATGTAGGAGCTCACCCACCTTAACATTTCCAGGTATGGATGTACGCCAGGACTTGAAACTCAGGAAAGGAGAAGATCAGGAGTTTAGTATCTTCTCTGCGGTGCAGTGAATTTTCCTGTTGTATATATATATATTACATTGCTTTATGATTTTGTAATAATCAAGGTGGGAATAAGAGTTCAATACCGATGTTCATGCCAGTATTGTATATCTTGTGATTTATCGAAAAATTTTAAATTTTTCGCTGCGTTTGTTTTATTTTGTTATTTAATATCATGATATACAGATTGTTTTCAGGAATGACTATAGGTCCGATCTAGTTTACCGGGGCTTAATTAGGGTTTCAGGCCAAATATTCTCTAATTGAGATTAGGGTATGTTACAATTGGTATCAGAGCCAAGGCTTTAACAACCTGAGTTTATTATTGGTCTCGAAGTAAGAGACAGTTTTGATATATTGTGATATCAAAGATTGGTTGGTAAAGCTTGGCATGATTATTCCACTGATCAATTGATGGAATAACTTTGATACAGTGAGTATCATAGAATGAAGTTATCACTTTCGAGTGGTATGATAACTCTGATACATAAGGATTGAAGCCTCAAGTTGTACCTGTATATTAAATTAGAAATTTAGGTTAACTAACTTAGAGATTGGTTATCAAGTCAGGGATAACCTAGGACTAAATGAACAGTTTTTATCAATGTTTTGGGGGGTAATGAAAGATAAAAACTGGAGACAGGTATTTTTAAGTTGATATTATATCTATGCGATAAATATAGCAGTACTGTCTTGCCTAGGAATGAATTTGAAAGTCTTATCTCACATCTATGACTTGGTAAGTTAAAGGAAGTTGATGGTGAGAGATCTTGAGAACCTGGACTTCAGGGATATTATGATAAAGGAAGACAGAAGAACGATAATAAGATGGTTTGTATTCATCTATTTTCTCATGAGATGAGAATGTTTATATATATTGAGGGTTAGGGTTGTGGAGCCCTGAATCCTAATAATATAAATATGGAAAGGGAAGAGTTTAGAGATAACTCTTCAATGAAATAGTCTTTAATGGTATATATTCTTACTGATATTGTTTGATGAGATATAATCAATGTAGAAGGAACAATGGGTTATGAACTTAGAGACATAGGTCAAATGAAATGACCATAAAAGGTGAATGAAATATGAAATGATTGACAATAAAACTCAAAGGTGATGAGTCACTTTGAGTAGAAAATATACTAGTGTTGGGACTAGTTGAGTGGCATGAAAGGTTATTCAGTGAGGTTTTAGTGGTAAAGGATGATTAAAATCTAGTTGAGGTTAGATAACCACTTGTTAATTATACTTCATGAATGATTATGAAGTATAAAATTTCAAATATAGTGCTAGTCTATATTGGAATAGTGAGAAAGAAATTTATCGATGGTTGTGGGATTACTGGGTAAGGTAAGAAAGAGAGGTTTATTAGTGTTGTTGCGACGTAATCGCGCTTAATAGTATGATAATAAGGAAAAATAAAATAGGTTTATTAGTGTTGTTGTGGGTAACTGTACTCACTAATAGAGCAATAAAGAGAAAGGAACAATGATGTGGTAGAACCATACATAAACAAATGAAATGTGAGGATATTAGATTGATGTGTAGATCAATGCTAGGATAGTAAGGAAATGATGAAAAATGAACTTACACTAAAAGTAAAAACTTACAATAACAGATAAGAGTTGATAGATTATAAAGAATCTGAGTTGTTGATCAACTCTATCTTAACTATTGGATCTCTATCACTTTGATGGTAATTTCAAATTGAAATTTAAACTTGTAAAAACTTATGTAGTTGAGAAAAACATGGCAATGAGTTAGTAAGGTGTATTAATGTGATCATTTGGACTGGTGCAGTCTAAATTGGGGAGAATGAGTTGTCAATAAAGTTAAGGATTGAGAATCCAGATAATGATGTACAATGCTAGGAATGAATAGGTAAGCAGTATATTAAGAGGTTAGTATTAACTGCTGCCATTAGATGAAAAATTTTAAAATTCATAAATTCTACAATTGATTAATCGTAGAAATACAGTACTCACTTGAAATTCAAATGGTTTGCGTTATGTAAACTGATAATAGGTCAAAAATGGAAAGTCAAACTTGATGAACAAGAGTTATGTTGTTTAAATTTCAAGAGGATTGTTTATACGAGGTGTTTGAAATCTTATCACAACTTAAGTTAGGAATTCATCAATTGCTTGATTTTTAATATCCAACCCATGATCAATTTCATTGTACTTTGTTGTATTATGAAAATTGTATGAGTTTGAGAACTCAATTTGAGTGATAAAGTAATTTGAAGCAGATTTCAAAGGAATAGTGATTTATCATAATTGACAACTCAAGTGTTTAACTAAATGAAACCAATAGTTTTCAATAGTTGATTGAGATTTGATTATCATGGAGTAAAGATCTAGGAGTATATGATCAAGCAATGGCTTGATAATGTGAAAGATTATGGTGTAAGTCATAGAAACTCACTAGAGCTCATGCTATGTTTAGTAATGGAAAGATGTAGAGTTGTTCAACTCTATTAAAATAAGATCATCATTAAGTTGACAATGATGTTGAATGCAAAATGAGTTGAAGACTTACCAAAAGCACAAGCATTATCGTAGAATTAGGTGAACTCTGACTATAGATTGGGGCATACCAAAAGTTATAGGTGCAATCAATAAGTTTCAACTATAAACCCCTAAGATATGTGTTGAATTTTAAATTATGAGTCAAGGGATTTGACTGAGATTAAGATAATTAGAGAATTGTCTTATATTCAACACAAAGATAGAAAAATCATAAAATGTGAAATAATTGAAGGATACAAACAACTTATATAGAGAGTTGTGTTATAGTAGTGTTGTATATTCAATTAACTTTAGAATTGAATAGAGATGAGTTGTACATGATACAAAGGATACTTTGAGGAAATTAAAATATAGTTTAACTACACTAGTTGTTTAATTATACTTGGATTATGGAAAAGTTATAGATATATCCTAATATTTTTATCCAAGTAGTTGTCTATTGATACAATGAAGCAAAAGATTGTAGTAAATTCATTTGATATAGTTTAAAATGAACTAATAGGAAACAATAGTGTTGGTAAGAGTACCAAACTATTATAAGACATTAAGTGATAATGAAAAATTGAGAATATGTATTTCAAACGATGGATGAAATGAATTACAAGAATGAGTTTTAGAGGAAAGACTTGAAAATGATAAAATAGGGATGAAGATCCCAGTATTAGTATAAATGTAGTTGATTGGATACAACATGCAAGTTCATTCATTCATTAATGGTACAGGTGTATCATGTACAAGGGTTTGAAGGGTATGAATGTTGCTTAGTTATTCCTAAGATTAAAATATCTTAAAGGAATCACTAAATGATAGATGAAAATTTTGGGAAACCAGGAAAACTGGTGAAATGTGAATTGAGAAAAGTTTTAAACTATGAGAGTTTAAAGAAAATAATTTTGTCAGAGTGAAGATAATTTGAGATGAAATGAGCCACCGGAATGTGGAAAATGATATACACTCTGAGGTATAGCCCATATAAAGTGATTGACGGTGGTTAATACTTGAATGAAAGAAAGAGGTATATGATGTAATTATAATAGGAACTTATCAATATTATCTCTTTAGAGAGATATATAGTATTAATAAATAAAGAAAGCCTTACACAGGCATATCATCAATTGAGAGGTTGGAATTGATAATTATCGATCTTTTCTTTGGAGTTCAGAAAGAGACAAAACTTAGTGAATAAATGAATTAATGGATGATAGGATTGATTAAGAAATCTAATTGGAACTACTCAATGTGTTAGAGATTGATTATGAATGAGTAGGATCCAGATTAGATGTTCCAATGAAAATTGTATTGGATGTATTAAATTGTGAAATGAGAATCTGATTCAGGTGAAAGGTTAGGCAAGAATCATTATGAATATCTCATGAATCTCTTTATAGTATTGATATATGCAATGTTATATCATATTTGGATATACAAGCAAACTATAAATTGTATGAGATGATGATATATAGTAAGATTATAAAGAGATAGGAGATGTATTCAGTGTGTGATATTGAGTAGTGAAACCTAAACAGTTAAGTAGATTCTTTTCTATACCTGTTAAAGAAAAGAAATACAATTGTAGATTTTCTAATGTCAAATATACGTCAGCACAATGAATTATAGTTGATGAGGGAATCTAATCTGCACGATTCTTGTCAGTGAGAGCATATGTTATGCTCGAAAGGATTGTACAAAATAGTTGTATAGGAGATGTGAGATGGTATAATATTAAAATGTTCCGGATATAGATCTGAGACTTGCTTCCACTGATGGCAAAAGTTATTGATATAAATTGAAAACCAGTCTCAATCTCGATACAATATGTTTCCTTCATGTTGACAAAGAGATTGTGTTATTAATCCTAATTCAACGAGTATGATTGAGCTTGTGTCTCATCATGATAATCACTGAAAGAATCGATTTACCTGAATGAGTTTCTTTAATGATCTTAGTAATCCAAGGGGTTACAAAATAAAGTATGTTCTTTCTTATCCCACCATAAGGGTGAGAGATAAGAATGAGAGATACTATACTAGAGTGAATGAAGTAATAAGGAACTACACAGAGAAAATAGAGCAAACAAGGTAATATATAACAACAATATAAAAGAAATGAGTAATATAAGGTTAAAAACTATATGTTATAATGTATAGATTGACGAAATCTATAAGTTTCAAGCAAGTATCGAAAAAGAATAATGAGAATGTTGCATGGTTGACCTTGCCATTTGGTTACGCGTCGAATATGCCAAAGATATATCCCGTTGATATATACCCGATCCTACAATGGATTTGTAGTAGCAGTAAAGACGGGGTCGAACCATAAGAACCAAGTTATTCCTTTAGGAGGTGCAGAAAGGGAAAATCGGAAGTTTTAAGAGTGAACTAAATTAAGAGAAGACAAGAAAGATAGCAAGCAAGGATAACAAGTAGAGAAGTAGAGAATTCAGTAAGAAAAATGATCCAAACCATTAACTTTACACGACTATCCTATGACAAATACATTGATCATTTACCTAAACAAAGGTAGATTGAATGTCGTGATCTAGTGTAGCTATAGAATCCCGTAAGCAGTGAATTCCTCGTTCTCCTATTACCGATAGTTAGGGTAAGACCTCTAACTATTACCCTTGTCAATTCACATAACCCTAGGCACGTACCTTGGGTTCAACATGATGATTGCTCTAATTCGTGATTCATGAGAACACTACACCTAGATAACCGGTACAACAAGCGTGTCCGATTCAATCTATGTTTCTAAGATACATGGTCTAAAACTCAGTGAGGGGATTAACGTAACCAGAGCAACCACTTTCCATATATACGAGTCTTTTGCACGATTACTTATGCATTCGACTCGATGGCAATAGGTCTTAAACTACAACTAATGCGAGGGCCCTTCACATCAATCAAGTAATCGACCATAATAATAAGAACAATACCAAAAAAACTAGAAAACAACAATCAATCAGTGAAATTGAAGAATAAATAGATCTTACAGCGATTAGAAAGTCATAGAATAGTCACGATCTGTCTCCGGCTTGAATTCCCGAAGGATTTGTCGGACATAATTGAAGTAATACACCGCGTTCTCTTTATTGAAGAAAGACAAAAAACACAAAATAAAATAATATGTTTGTCGCCTCAGTGTGTTCTTCTTCGAACAAAGGATGCCTCTACCAATCTATCAAACCCCAATTTATAGATGTGTCTTTGTAACTGTTGGAGTAATTTATGCCTGTTTGAATGCTTTTATGATTAATGGCATGATTTATGCATTGGGATTGATTTGGGCATTTTGTGCAGGTTCAAGACACTTGTCATGCTCTGATTGGTCAAAAATTGTGCTCTGCTGACATGTCAAAAGCTCATTGGTTGAGGAAGGTGTTGGTGACGTGCTGGCGTGACACGTGGTACGTGATTGGTGGAAACGGCCGATTGGCATGATTTGTGGCGCGTGATTAGTGGAAACGACTGATTGGCGTGATTTGTGGTGCGTGATTGGTGGAAAAGGCCTGTAAGATGCAGCTTGACCAATAAAATCTCAACACGTGGCAGAATTAAATACTCTATTACAAGAAAACCCCAACATCCAATTACTGCAAGTAAATACTCTATTTTGAGTATTTTTCTGCCTCGAATTCAACCGTGACCTCGGATTCACCTAAAAGTGATAGATGAATATAAATTTAGTGGTATTTTGGAGACTTTGACATAAAAACACACATAAACAAATGGTAAATAATACATATTAAAAGACTTATCCCCATTCACCGATGGTTGGAATGGAGGTAGGAGACACACATATGTTCACCTTGTTGTTCATTTGTAGTGGACAAAGGTAGGAGACATGATGATTATTGATTTTGTCGTTCAGTCATAGGATGAAAGGAGGTAGGAGACACGATACTGTTGATACTGAGTAGATTCGTCAATGCTTGAGCTACATCAATCCTTAAGAAAAAGAGAAAACGTGACAAATATCATAGGTTATTTGAAGTATCAAAAGATAAATGGTATCTTTTGGAAAATCTCACATATGAACAGGCTATAGAGATTCGGATTAAGTTAAATTAATGTAATAGTGTTATTTACATTCCATTAAACTGAAAGAGAAGAATGAAACGGTAATTTGGTTACATTTATTCTTCAAAGTAAAGTTGAGATAAGCTTTGTGCTAGTAATATGATGGTGCAATTACATATACTAGACAAGCGAGGAATGAGAAAACTAAGGAATGAGAATTATAAACTAAGGAATGAGAATTATAATGGAATAATGAACCCCATTACTCTTTGAAATTATTGGTGACTTGACTATTTAATTTCGACCCCCCATTACTTTAAGCAGGTGATTAGTGTTAATTTGAATCTAAATTAATCTGAGTTAGGCTCGTGGATAAGTCTCGATTTGTCTCGATTAACGCATGTGTGGATTGACGTGTTATATTGTGTTTGTATGGACTGTATTAGTATTTATAAATGAATAATCGAATTAATGAGAAATACTTAATACCATGTTTAGGTTAAGGAGGACACACATGGGACGCGGGATAGCGTTAATGACCGAGTATGTTCAGTGGGGTGAATTACGTAGTGTAAACGTAATTATAGACGTATAATGATAGATTTATATATATTTTGATATATATAAATATATATTAAATGGGAAAACACGCGTATAGCGTGACGCGTGGGTCACGTAGTATCATGTGAGTGTCATGTGATATGGGATACACGTGTGTTATAAGGATGTGTGCGTAGCAAGTGGACTTGGTGGTGTGCACGGGAAGTGAAGAAAAGTTGAGGAAATGAGCTGATTAGTAGCCTGCGCGCTGGCAATGCGGTAAATAGATAAGCTATAAAATCCTCAAGATAACGCAATGTATCTCGAGGTAATGGTTTAACCGCCTTCTTTACTGTGTGTATATATATATAAAGAGATTTGACAGAGGGAGACAAGATGGAGCTGAGGAGGAGAAGAGCTTGTGAGCTGGACGAGCTCAAGGACAGCGAAGCCACGACATCGAGGTGAGTGTATTTTGTTGTGGATATCGAGTTGTTGTTGTCGTGGTTGTTCTTGTTGTAAGGTTTCAAGTGATAGTGTATGGTGGTCGTTGTAGATGGGATCACACACATAAGTAGTGAGAGCTTGTGAGAGACTCTCCCTAAAGTTGTAAGAAGTTTGGACGTCATTTAGGTCAAATTTTATCATATGCAACAGCGCAGTTGTCTAGTGCACTGGGCATTAGCCCTAGCACGCTGACAATGTAAAAAAGTGAGAAAACTGTTTTGAGTGGTTGCGTCGGTGTGAGTTGTGAGGGTGGTTCGAGGGTTTTAATTGATAGATATTGAACCAAAATTGATACCAAAGGGTATGGTATAGGTATTCGGATATTAGGAAGCGTGATGGAACCCCAAAAAGTTAGGAAAAACCCGAGGAAAACTTTAGGAAGCTCATGACAGATAAGTGGGACTCGTACTTGTTATCAATTATGCAATTTAAATTAGTATTATTAGAGCACGTAATGTTCAGGACTGAGAATGGGGCAATGTACCATGATTTGGTTTTGTTTTACACAAATTGTTTTGAAATGAAAAAAAATAAATTCAAAAAATAGGTTTGATGGGACGGATCGACTTGGGGTTTGGAACTGTAATGGAATTGCTAACCATCATCGTGCCCCCAGTGACTTGGAAATTATCCCGAACAATGCTTTCCATTTGAGTTGGCGGCTCATCAGTCATAAACCAATTAGATAAGCAGTGATTGGTTTAGTGATGATGAGGGAGTGCGACTCTATGTTTTATGAGTTGGTGGCACATTGACAAGAACTGGCTAGATGCCCAGTGACTAGTTCTCGAAGATGTGAGAGAGCAACTTAATTCATATACTGAAATTGAAAGTACAAATCATGGGTACATTGCAATAGACCAATGGACTTGCATCTATTTATATATTGATTATAATGATTTAAATGATCCTTTAATATGCATTGGTTATACGTTGATATATATTATTCTTTGAATATTAATTGATAGTTGATGGTTAGTATGAGAGTCATTTACTGAGCATGTAGGAGCTCACCCACCTTAATATTTCCAGATATGGATGAACGCTAGGACTTGAAACTCAAGAAATGAGAAGATCAGGAGTTTAGTATCTTCTTTATGGTGCAGTGAGTTTTCCTATTGTATATATAAATATATTACATTGCTTTATGATTTTATAATAATCAGGGTGGGATAAGAGTTCAATACCGATGTTCATGCCGGTATTATATATCTTGTGATTTATCGAAAAAGTTTTAAATTTTCCACTGTGTTTGTTTTATTTTGTTATTTAATATCAAGATATACAGGTTGTTGTCAGGAATGAGTATAAGGTTGTTGGCTCTAATTAGGTCCGATCTAATTTACCAAGGCTTAATTAGGGTTTCAGACCAAATATTCTCTAATTGAGATTAGGGTATGTTACAATTATCTTGCACAAAGCCTAAATCTCATACTAGCTCCCTAATATATAATCTCAACAATGTCGGACAACACTCCAGATTGAGTGCATCTCCTAATATTTTATGAGATTCAAGTATTGAAAGTGGCTTAAATGAACTCATCCATAACCAAAAGCACTCAACAAAGTTTTGGGCGACTCTAAACTAGACTCAATAGTTCTAAATGACTCTCAACATGCATGGGCTACTATAATACTATCATAATTAATGTACTACATGACATGTCATAACAAGATGATAAATGATATGAAATGGTAGAATAGAAATGAGTGAAAATGAGGTGAAAAAGAATAACACAACCATACCATACCGGTCATACCCATGAAATACGCATAAAAATAAAAATTGTTATACTTGAATGCACAAATTCCAACAAACAACCAATCCATTCCATAATACCTCAATACCTGAAAATACCCCCAAACTTATCTCAAACCTTGCTCTCAAAGTTTTGAAATAAGAATATGAATGTAAAATCACAAAGAGAAGAGAAAAGAAGTGAAATGGAACATGATATATATAATAAAGTGGAAATGAAAAGTAACGAGTTAAACATGCCATAAAAAATAGATAACCTATTGGACTCAAATCTCTCAAAATATAGTAACAAGACAAAACAAAAGTGTTCTCACACACTCATAATCGCTTAACTGTGAGCATCATCACCTCCATCTGACCCAACAATAAAAACCAAATAAACTAAATTCAAAAACTTACCAAATCCTTATTAGACTAACCATATATATGAAAATCATCATAGAGAGCTGCAACATTGATATCAGGCTCTCGTAGTTCTGGTGCTTCACAGAAGAAACCTAGCACCTATAAATAGTCACAAATTGGGATAATGATAAGTTCACCAAACAAATATGAAAACTAGCAAATAAAAATAAAGGGATATAAATTTGGGCTGCCTCCCAAGAGCGCCTTTGGTTAAAGTCATTGGCTCGACTTCAAAAATTTACGTCTTAGGTGACATTGTCCCACTCAAGTAGGTCTCGAGTAGTTTTCATCCGCGCAACTCCATAAAGGGAGAAAGTAACGCTTGATGTCATTGTCAGAGGTGGAAGAATCTCACCAACTTTCGGTACTTGATGACCGTATTGCTTATCCAACCTATTCTCATCCTAAAATGAAGGGTTGGAAACATGCATAATAAACAAGCAAGGTATATCAGTAGGAGATTTAATGGTATCAAAAATGTTAAATTTTACGATCTCACCATCAAACTCCATAGACAAAGTGTCATCAAAGACATCAACTTTGGTATGAGCTGCTTGAAGAAAAGGTCGTCCTAGCAGAATGGGAGGTAAGCAATGAAAAGATTCGTCTCCCATATCCATCACATAAAATCGTAGGAAATATCAAATCATGAACTGTGATTAGGACATCTTCGATGACCCCAACCAGGTGTACAACCGACCTATTAACTAAGTGGATAATGACCTATGTGTCCTTAAGTGGACCATCGTGCAAGGACTCAAATAGAGAGCGAGACATGACATTTATGGATGCACCAAAATCACACATGGTGCTCTCAATGAAAGTATCACCTATCTTGCATGAAATAGTAAACATGTCAGGATCTTGACATTTAGGGGGTACATTTTTTTGAATCGGAGCAACACTTTCCCCCAAACTTACCTTTTCATATTATGCACACTCATCTTTGTTCACTTTCTCAAGCTCTAAAAATTAAGCGACCTCTTCACACTTCTTTTGAGCATCCAACTTCTGTGATTCGGGCTAGTGTAGATATGTCTCCGCTATTTTCTCAGAATCTCTCAATTGCTTAAACATCTCCCAAAAAAATCTTTATGGGAAATGAGCCCTCATCATGATCTTGCACTTACGTCTCATCAAGGAAGCCTCATCTTGCTCAGGTGGCAGTTGATGTGCCTTTTTGTCAACCTTAAGCTCATTTGGCTCAGTTTGAGTCACTAATGATATGTCATTCATATGCGGCTTTAGATTAGGAATTGGTTGTGCTAGAAACCTCCCCTAATTTTTTAGTCTCCCTAGTTGTAAAGATATTTGACTCATTTGAATTTCTAGGTTGCGCTCATTAGCATTATTGTCAGCTTTATACTGTGTCACATCCTTAAAAAGGTTGTCATATCATTAGAGAGAATATCAACCTTAGTGATGAGTGTTCTCATCATCACTTCTAAGTATCTAGAGTTATAAGCAGGCTAGGGCTATGTGGAGGAAGGGGTTGTCCCCTCATAATGAATTACGAGAAGTTTTGATTTTGCAACCCATAGCTAAGATAAGGGCTTTTCATGACATGATTATAGGTATTACCAAAGTTGTTTCCGTATTGATTCCTAGGTGGTCCTTGGAATCCACTTCCTAAAGTGTTGGCTTGTTCACCTTCAAACAAGGTAGGACAAGAATCGGTGGAGTGGCCAGTGGTGGAGCAGAATCCGTAAGACTTGACTTGAGCTTTCCCGAAGGTTAGGAATCGCTCCATGAGATCAATGAGTTTGTCAAGCTTTTTATCTGTGTTGCTTGACCTACTTCTAGTGAAAAGGTAACAAGAGGGCTCATCCTCTTCTTCGTCAATGTATTGACGAGATTGACTAGCCATAGATTCATACAACTCAAACATTAAGTTGTTTTTTTTTATATGCGCCTTCACAAGCATTGTCAATCATGCATTTCTCAATAGTTGTAAGACCTTGATAGAAGAACCGGAGAAGTGAGGTATTACTTTGACCATGTTGGGGACATTGTGCAAGTAATCATTTATATCGTACCCAATAGTCACTGAAAGTTTCTCCCTTTTTCATCTTAATGCCATATATTTTTGCAATAAGTTGATATGATCGAGATTCAAGAAAGAATTCCCTCAAGAATGCAGAAATCAAATCATTCCAACTGGTGATTGATCTCGGGGGGAGATAGAAAAGCCAACATTTTGACTTCTTCTTGTATGCTCTTCCACAAGCATTGTCAATCATACATTTCTTAATAGACGTAAAACCTTGGTAGAAGAACCGGACAAGTGAGGTATTACTTTGACCATGTTTGGGAAATTATGCAAGTAATCGTTTGTATCGTACCCAATAGTCATTGAAAGTTTCTCCCTTTTCATTTTTATGCCACAGATTTCTATAGTAAGCTGATATGACCGACATTCGAGAAAGAATTCCCTTAAGAATGCAAAAATTAGATCATTCCAACATATGATTGATCCCGAAGAGAGATAGAATAGCAACTTTTGTACTCTGTCTTTAAGATAATGGGAAAGCCAACATTTTGACTTCATCTTCATCAACCATGGGTAGTTTCATTGTCCCGCACTTAAAGTGGAAATCTTTTATGAAAGTGATTGGATCCTCTCAATCCAAGCCATGAAGGGAGGGTAAGATATTGATGAAGCTAGACTTCAGTTCAAATTCTCCCCTATGTGCAAGATATGCTATGCAGTATGGCTAATGTGCTAGGAGAATTTGCATCTCATCATTCTCCATCTCTATGGTGACTCGGGGCTCGGCTTGTGCCGGTGCAAGTGCACGATTAACCACATTAGGTGCATGTGGTTGAAATTGGGGGATTATTGGTCCCCTTAGAGCCATTGGAGGAGCTAAGTGTTCCTTATTGTCCTGGTGTTCCCCATTATGTTGGTTGTCTCCTTCTTCTCAGGGAGGATTGTTGTCATTATTCTCCATTATTGGAGAGCGTTCGCCGCTAAGTAGGAGTTCGGAAGCCTGCTTCCTTTCTCGTGCTTCTTTGGCGATCTTACGCCAAGTCTTCTCAATCTCCGGATCAAAGGTACTAAGGATTAGGTGGACTTTGATCGATGAAGACTTTTGCTCCTAAAAAGGAAAAGAAAAGAAAAAAAAGTTAAAAGGACTTGCTCCCCGGCAATGGCGCCAAAATTTGGTGCGCGCCAATGCGTCAAAGTAAATCTTGATATGTTACTGGATATTATAAGAACTCTAGCAGCGGCAAGTATGGGGTCGATCCTCATAAACCAAGTATTTTAACTTAGATTTATGAATAGAAAGGGAAATTAGTGGGTTTTGAAAGATTGATTGAATTAAAGAAAACTAGAGAGTAAAACAATTTTAGAAAGGAAGAATTCAATGGAGGAGAATAATCTAGGCTTTCGGTTTCTTGAACTTTATCAACAACCTATGTAATTCATCAGTCTTCAGTTCATGCAAATATATGAAATTCAGTTACGACCTAATGTAGCAATAGACCTAGTGATGCACTCGGTTCCTCGCACTTCCTTGTAACGACCCTAAAATCTAACTCGTGCCACATGTTAATTTAGGTTGTACGTAGACCCTTGTCGTAATATAGTTATCATATTATTAGTCATCGATGCCAAGGTATGTTATTTTTGTTTGGTGTTTTATATTATATTTTATTACCCAAATATAAATTCCAATGTCCCAAACGTGTGAGGACATTTGAGTGTGAGCATTTGTGTAGGGAAACGAGTTCGGCTCGATGAGAACATGAATAACGGGTTTCGAGCGAACAGTTACTGGGTAATTAGTAGTTCGGGGGATTAAATGAATTAAAAACACTAACTAAATACAAAATAAATAATAATTAAAATTTTTATATCGTATTCTATACGTTGAAACATCCGGGAATACATGACGAATGAGTCATGGGGCGGAACGGGTCCGGAATGCGAGTATTGTGCAAGAATTGGCTAAGTTGTGAGTGAGAATCACTGTTGAAGTCACAATGTGTTGTTAAGGTAGTTGGGTGGAGTGAAAGGAGGCCAAGGAGTATGAATTGATCAATGCATGTGTGTATTCTTTTGTAATCAATTTTGAGATATAAATTCTAACCTTGAAGGATTTTTATTAAATCAAAACAAATTTTGAAGTATTTGGTTTCTAAACTAATTTTCGTGGAAACTAGAGCTCTTAAAGTTTTTTTTTTATAAAAATGCATGTTAAAACTCTTAAATTGATCAATGTAAATGGTCATTATTGTTGCCTTGGGATAATAGGAGTTATTAGGGTCAAATCGACCTACAAGGAGTAAGAATTGTTTGAATTGGGTTGAGATTTAGTGTTGAAGTTGTAAGCATTTTTGTGCATGTTGAGTTGTTGGAGAAGATGATGAATAGTGTATGTCCCTACAAGGGAATTGTGACGGCCCCAAATTCCCAATGCATTTGGGTACGCCCGGCCTAGACCCGTGCAAGCCTCGAGTCAGTTCTCGACAACCCTGACGAGCCTAGTCAGCCTCAAAACATCAAAAATTCAAGATTTATGAAAGAGTTATTGCAATTATAACACAAATGCGGAAGCAAAAGTCAAATTCAAATCAAATATTGGGAAATAACTCTATCAAATGGAAGTAAAGGAATTCTATAAGTGTGGAAACCCCGGGCATTCATGTACAATTCGAAATGCAAAGGTACATGATACCAATCTTATCAAAATTTGCCAAGTTTAATAATCCCAAAGCATGTATATATAAAACGGTGTACATAAAAGCAAAAACATAATAAAAACCTATAAAATAGTCTTCAAATCCAAATAGCTAATCCTCACAACAGATCCCCTAGGTAGGGTCCCTTGCCCTTGCCTCTCTCTCGCCTATCGCACCCACCGTCACAAACTAGAGGTGAGCAACCGAATAAAATCGAATGTAATGCCAATGAAAAACAACGATAATTCATGATAATTCAAATAAAGTAGTCTAAATATCATGCGGAAATAAAAAGACAGAAATTAAATAGACAAGATGCATGATAAACAGACTAATGGATATCAATCGAGAGTTAAGTGTGTTCCAAAGAATCAAAAGAGGCTCATAAGTGGTCTAGTCCATAGCATAACGGCGAAGACCTCGCGAGGTCTTCCGGCATCGACACAAGCGAAGGCACAACTATGACTGGAAAGGGACTCGAACCCATCCACCCAAGCACTCGGTGTCACACGATCACTAAGGGTGGTCACACACTCGTGGCGCGAGTGCCGCGTTTTATCCCTCTAGTGCGGGTCCTAGTACTTTCGAGACAAAACACTTACGCAGGAATCACACATACAAGAAGTATGGAATGGAAGGCCAACAAGTAAATAATAACAAACACAATGGCATGAAAATGAATCACATGGCATTTTCTAACTGAGCTTACAAACGTACAAATGCTTGTTTAAGGCAAGTGTACTTACCTGAACTATCACGACCCGTGTGAAAACTCCGAGATCCTAACGCGTCTTCCGAAACTTCCCGATTGCCTGATAAGGTTTAAATCCCGAATGTTCTTTTAAGGTTAGTATTTTGTTTTAGGATGTTTCTCACATGTCTAGTTCAAATATTTTTTAATTAAGTTGACTTAACCATTGTGGATCAATCCATCTCTATGGTTATTGTCCTTTTTACAAAATATATCCATCTTTAGGCTCTTGTTAGGTCCATTTATCAAGTCTATACTCACATAAGTAATCTCTTTGTGTGGACCCTTTTTGGGTTTAAATCCATAAGTCCATTTTCATATTTTATGTCTTTGTCTTGGGCCTCAAGTTATACATATTTTTATTGGGCCTTAACACCACCCATTTACACATCATTTGTATTTGTTATGGGCTTTATATATACAAGATGTGTGTTGGCCCTTAATGGTTCTTATTGGGCTTTAATATAAAACCACAATTTGTATTCAGAATATCCATACACTTTCCTTGTTTTAATTATTCACACACACCCACATGTATGCACATGCACACACACACCACGTCACACACACAGTACACACATACGCACATACGCACACACCCCACACCCCAGCCAAACTGTGCACACCATAGCCTATTCACACACTCCAAAAACAATGAGAAAAAACGTGAGAAAGAGTGGGAGAGAGAGAGAGAGAGAGAGAAAAGTGTCCGTGAGGTGAGAAAAAAAATAAAAAAAAAAAAATAAAAAAAAATAAAAGTGTTGTTTACAAGATTCGATCCTTGGTCACATGTTTCATTAACGTCCTTCACTACCAACTACACCAACAAGCCAATTTTATTTTATTTTTTTATATTTTTTTTTATATGATACACCCCACCATTCACATATACCACAGCTTTCAACAACAAACTAACAACAAGTGAGATGAAAGAGAGAATACGAGAGATCGAGAGACCGTGAGGTGAGAGTGGTTACCTTCGGCTAGGGTGGCTTTCCCGGGGATTATTTAACTCGTCGGCGAGAAGAGGAGGGTGGCGGTGTTGGTGAGAGGCCGAGTGAAGAGAGGAGATCAAGATGAAGAGATGGAGAGGGAAGGGTTGGTGGCGGTGATGATTGGAGAAGAAAATGATTACTAGGGTTTCTTTCCATCATTTTGTATATATATACAATATAAAGGTTAATTGACCATTTTGCCCTTGAGTTTAAACTTACCCAACCCTTGACAGCTACCCTTATGAGTCATTTTACTTTTCTATTTATTTCTCTTTATTGCACATTAAAGTGTGTAACCATTCTATTTATTTCTCTTTATTACACATTAAAGTGTGTAACCATTCTATTTATTTCTCTTTATTACACATTAAAGTGTGTGTGTGTTGTCACTTGCATAACTCTCCACCTCAACACACCCACATCTCGAGGTCAATCTCATGGTTCCTCACCATTGAACTGTGTCAATTTAACAAATCCAATTCCATAGACCATATGTTGTGTAATTAACTAACTCTCGCGTTCAAACGACATTCCTCGGTCCATTTTTCCTTGTTCCGACTCTCGTAATTCGCGTAGTCTCGCCTTGTCTCGCCAACTAATTAATTAAATAAATTAAAAATTCATTTATTTGTATGTTTTACTGTTTTTCTCCCCCGTTTAACTATTCGAAACCTCACTCAATTAAATACCTCCCGAACGGCTCGAGACCCGAAACATACTAAAATACTAATACATACAATCAAAGAATCATAAAATCACTTCGGTGTCGACTCCCGAAGTTCGAAATACTGTCCAATATTCACGTAGCCGGGTCATAATTTTGACAAGTGAAATCACAAGTCAATTAAAAATTTTGGGGTTGTTACAGTCTCCCCCACTTATTAGAATTTCGTCCCCGAAATTAACCTAATAAGTAAATTAAATTAACGACTCTTTGTAACTCTTAACGAGACCGATAAAAACTCAGAGTGAGTCATTTCTTGACTCCGAACCGTTCGTGACCCTTCAGTAGAGAGATCTTTAGGTATTCATAATCTCCCCGAATCATACTGAAGCTCATCGTGATACTCGACAAGTATTTCCTATGCCACTCCTGGGCAATCTTAAGTCTCAAATAAAATTTCTCACAACTACCCAGACGCTATCATGACCACGAGGATATCGGGGCAACCACTAACGAAATCCATATCAATATGTACCCAATTCCATCGAGAAATGGGTAAGGCCGTAGTAATCCTCCAGTCGTCGATACCCACCTCTAAGCGGCGGCATATCTCACTTTTGAATAACTCCGACAACTCGGAAATCATCCCCAGCCACCAAAAGAATGTCGCATACCGGCGCACATCTTAGGTCAACGCGACACACAAGCAGATCAAAACGGTGAATTCTCCTGAAGTACCTGGTTACACACATCAGCCACCAATGGAAACCCCAGTCGCCCGCGATATCTCAAGCATGAGTCTATCGACCGACTCTTGTCTGGGCAATCGGAACTATCCACCATCTCACTGCACCGCTGGTATGACGCATCGTCTTGCTGTCCCTCGCGCACAATGCCAAATGAGATGGTCTGCAATATCGTTTCACCACGTATCTAGGTCCCGGTAGTCGTCGGCACATCTTCTAAATTCATCAACTCGGTTACCTCACGTAAACCACACTCATAGGTTCTTTGACACACGACTACCTCCGCATTCAATCCTTTGAAGTGCAACGCATCAACAACAACGTTGTTCTTCTCGTATCCACAAATCAACGCACGTAATGTTTATACCTAGTTCGCACCAACCAAGGCTTCGAACTCTAACAACTCTAGTACTCGCGTGATTACTGGCAACTCGTAGCCCCCTAACACTATCGAAATGTCGAGACTAATGCACATTCGAGTATATCGCATCTTGACAACCGTGACTAGGATTAAGGTCTGCTACATCTATTGAGTTTTTCAATCCTAACAGTCTACCAAACGCACAACAATCAAGGGATCAACATAACTTGAATAGAATACGATATGCATGCAAGTACCGCGAATGAAAAGCATACCCTCATTAATATGTCTGGATGCCTCCTGGTCTGGCTCAACAGCAGCCTGAACACGCTCTCTCTGCGGTACTTGGAGATCTTTGCGACGATGCTTTTATTGGTGAGAGAGCACTCCTCCGAAGGTGACCGACTGTCCGCATCTCGTAACACGTACGGTTATCCTGCGACCTCCGAGTCGACTCGGCCTCGTCCCCGTAGAACCATGAGTTTGAGTCGACTAGACCTCTGCGTGCTCCTCGCTAACTCCTCGATCGGCATCCCCGTTCTCGAAATCTGCCTCTGCGGCTGGTCAAGTCGATTAGATCGGTGAATGACGGCAAAGCTTGGCACGGTGGAACGGCTTATACCAAACGTGTGGTTTCTTGTGCAACAGCATCCTACACTCGTGCCCGATGCTCACGATCTCCCATCTGCTCCTTTTTCTCTTCCCGTCTCGCGATAGTGACTATCCGATCGGGTCTCCGCTCTGTTCGCCCTAACCTCATCCGGATGCGTGAGTAAGTAACTCTCCTCGCTAAACTACGTTCGTACGCAATCTGCAAAGTCTCCTACATGTGTAGTGACTACGTAACCTCCAATCGTAGGTAGCAAACCCTCGGTGAAGTAATAGACTCGATCGGTCTCGGTATCTGCAGATCCTCCAAAGATAAGGTAATAGTGCAATAAACCTACCCATGTAATCCATCACTGACTCATCGGTGCTCTGCCTCAGTGCCATAAACTCATTCCTCTTCGCACGAAGAACAGTTGGTGGAAAATACTTCTGGTTGAATTGAGTCTTGAAGTCGATCCAATCTCTCGGGGTGCCTCGGGTAGTAATGATAGTCGTCCACCAATCATCCGCTTCCCCCTAGAGCATAGATGAGGAAATTGTCGCTCTCATGTGATCCTCGGTCGCGATGATAGTATGAATCTTCTCGTGATTCTTCAGGAAAAGCTCTGCAGCTGTTACGTCTGTACCTTCATAGAAATGACAGGGTCGTGCCTCTTGAATAATGGTTACTCTAGCCGTTGATGACATCGATGCAACAGCAACTGACGCCCTCATTATTGCCAAAATCTCTTCCAACTATCGCTCTTGAGATGCGACTCTCTGCGTCAAAGTCTGAAACTCGTCGATGCTAACAGCTCGAGTACTCGACGTCCCACTGTCGTCACTAGGACCCTTCTGATCCGCCATCGCCATCTCATAACGAAAGCGTATTTCCGGATCAGTGGATAGTTACCGATACCATATAATACACACAACAATCGTAATATGTATAAACATCACATCCGACTTATCCCACTTCCCAACTAGGATTCTAAGTCAAGATCATAGGGTTTCCACTCTAAGTTCAACCGTTCCTAACTTCCGCTGGTTTAAATGGCTTGTGTTTTATGAATTTGAATCAAGAGTCAAGTCTATGTAACCTTGTGCTCTGATACCAACTGTGACGTTGGTATCACAATTTTTTAGAAAACTCTAAACTCTGTCCCTAAGATTCTAAAGCCTATGCTCTGATACCAACTGTGACGTTGGTATCACAATTTTTAGATAGCTATATACCATGTCCCTAAGATCCTAAAGCCTAGGCTCTGATACCAACTGTGACGGCCCCAAATTCCCAATGCATTTGGGTACGCCCGGCCTAGACCCGTGCAAGCCTCGAGTCAGTTCTCGACAACCCTGACGAGCCTAGTCAGCCTCAAAACATCAAAAATTCAAGATTTATGAAAGAGTTATTGCAATTATAACACAGCGGAAGCAAAAGTCAAATTCAAATCAAATATTGGGAAATAACTCTATCAAATGGAAGTAAAGGAATTCTATAAGTGTGGAAACCCCGGGCATTCATGTACAATTCGAAATGCAAAGGTACATGATACCAATCTTATCAAAATTTGCCAAGTTTAATAATCCCAAAGCATGTATATATAAAACGGTGTACATAAAAGCAAAAACATAATAAAAACCTATAAAATAGTCTTCAAATCCAGTAGCTAATCCTCACAACATCCCCTAGGTAGGGTCCCTTGCCCTTGCTCTCTCACCCTATCTGCACCCACCGTCACAAACTAGACGGTGAGCAACTGAATAAAATCAAATGTAATGCCAGCAGAAAACAACAGTAATTCATGATAATTCAAATAAAGTAGTCTAAATATCATGCGGAAATAAAAAGACAGGAAATTAAATAGACAAGATGCATGATAAACAGACTAATGGATATCAATCGAGAGTTAAGTGTGTTCCAAAGAATCAAAAGAGGCTCATAAGTGGTCTAGTCCATAGCATAACGGCGAAGACCTCGCGAGGTCTTCCGGGCATCGACACAAGCGAAGGCACGACTATGACGGAAAGGGACTCGAACCCATCCACCCGGTACTCGGTGTCACACGATCACTAAGGGTGGTCACACACTCGTGGCGCGAGTGCCGCGTTTTATCCCTCTAGTGCAGGTCCTAGTACTTTCGAGACAAAACACTTACGCCGGGAATCACACATACAAGAAGTATGGAATGGAAGGCCAACAAGTAAATAATAACAAACACAATGGCATGAAAATGAATCACATGGCATTTTCTAACTGGCTTACAAACGTACAAATGCTTGTTTAAGGCAAGTGTACTTACCTGAACTATCACGACCCGTGTGAAAACTCCGAGATCCTAACGCGTCTTCCGAAACTTCCCGATTGCCTGATAAGGTTTAAATCCCGAATGTTCTTTTAAGGTTAGTATTTTGTTTTAGGATGTTTCTCACATGTCTAGTTCAAATATTTTTTAATTAAGCTGACTTAACCATTGTGGATCAATCCATCTCTATGGTTATTGTCCTTTTTACAAAATATATCCATCTTTAGGCTCTTGTTAGGTCCATTTATCAAGTCTATACTCACATAAGTAATCTCTTTGTGTGGACCCTTTTTGGGTTTAAATCCATAAGTCCATTTTCATATTTTATGTCTTTGTCTTGGGCCTCAAGTTATACATATTTTTATTGGGCCTTAACACCACCCATTTACACATCATTTGTATTTGTTATGGGCTTTATATATACAAGATGTGTGTTGGCCCTTAATGGTTCTTATTGGGCTTTAATATAAAACCACAATTTGTATTCAGAATATCCATACACTTTCCTTGTTTTAATTATTCACACACACCCACATGTATGCACATGCACACACACACCACGTCACACACACAGACACACATACGCACATACGCACACACCCCACACCCCAGCCAAACTGTGCACACCATAGCCTATTCACACACTCCAAAAACAATGAGAAAAAACGTGAGAAAGAGTGGGAGAGAGAGAGAGAGAGAGAGAAAAGTGTCCGTGAGGTGAGAAAAAAAAATAAAAAAATAAAAAAATAAAAAAATAAAAAAAAATAAAAGTGTTGTTTACAAGATTCGATCCTTGGTCACATGTTTCATTAACGTCCTTCACTACCAACTACACCAACAAGCCAATTTTATTTTATTTTTTTATATTTTTTTTTATATGATACACCCCACCATTCACATATACCACAGTTTCAACAACAAACTAACAACAGTGAGATGAAAGAGAGAATACGAGAGATCAGAGAGACCGTGAGGTGAGAGTGGTTACCTTCGGCTAGGGTGGCTTTCCCGGGGATTATTTAACTCGTCGGCGAGAAGAGGAGGGTGGCGGTGTTAGTGAGAGGCCGAGTGAAGAGAGGAGATCAAGATGAAGAGATGGAGAGGGAAGGGTTGGTGGCGGTGATGATTGGAGAAGAAAAGGATTACTAGGGTTTCTTTCCATCATTTTGTATATATATACAATATAAAGGTTAATTGACCATTTTGCCCTTGAGTTTAAACTTACCCAACCCTTGGACAGCTACCCTTATGAGTCATTTTACTTTTCTATTTATTTCTCTTTATTGCACATTAAAGTGTGTAACCATTCTATTTATTTCTCTTTATTACACATTAAAGTGTGTAACCATTCTATTTATTTCTCTTTATTACACATTAAAGTGTGTGTGTGTTGTCACTTGCATAACTCTCCACCTCAACACACCCACATCTCGAGGTCAATCTCATGGTTCCTCACCATTGAACTGTGTCAATTTAACAAATCCAATTCCATAGACCATATGTTGCGTAATTAACTAACTCTCGCGTTCAAACGACATTCCTCGGTCCATTTTTCCTTGTTCCGACTCTCGTAATTCGCGTAGTCTCGCCTTGTCTCGCCAACTAATTAATTAAATAAATTAAAAATTCATTTATTTGTATGTTTTACTTGTTTTTCTCCCCCGTTTAACTATTCGAAACCTCACTCAATTAAATACCTCCCGAACGGCTCGAGACCCGAAACATACTAAAATACTAATACATACAATCAAAGAATCATAAAATCACTTCGGTGTCGACTCCCGAAGTTCGAAATACTGTCCAATATTCACGTAGCCGGGTCATAATTTTGACAAGTGAAATCACAAGTCAATTAAAAATTTTGGGGTTGTTACAGGAATGTCTATACCGATAAGGGATGTCAGTCACAAGGGAATTTCTAACTATACCCATAAGGGATGCATGTGCCCACATGAGACGTCTATGACCGCAAGCTACATTTATGATCATAAGGGATGTATGTGACCACAGGGAAGGTTTGTGGAAAAAAGTTATAAATGGAATAGTAATTTCTATTTAACTTCGAAATTATTGGTGACTAGTATGTTTCCTTTAATTTCGAGGACGAAATTGTCTTAAATTGGGGGACACAGTAACGACTCGTACCTTAAAATAAGTGATTAGTGTTAATCTAAATCCTAATTAACTCGAAGTTAGGCTCGTGGTTAAGCCCTACTTGTCATGATTAGCATGTGTGTAGATTTGTGTGTCGTATTTGTCTGTATGGATTGTACTATTATTTATGAAGTTAATTAGCCTATAATGCGATAAATGATAAATTATAGGACGCTTAATACTATGTGTGAGTCAAGGGTAACGCACATCAGTCATACAATAGTATACACACTCGAGAGTGCTTGTTGGCGCATAATAAAATTATAATCGTATATATTGTTGTTTATATATATATCTATATATATTGAATGAAAATAATTAATAAATTGGTGGGCGTCAAGCGATATGCGGGATCATGGGCAACAAGCATGGGTCATACGGTAGTGTGTACGCCCGAATCGTCTCATTGGCGCACGTAACAAAATTATAGGCATAATTATACAAGTGTATATATTTATATATAAAGTATATATATATATAAATCAGGAAAATGTGAAAAGACCAATAAGGGCATATGGTTTAGAAAAGAGAATGGATAAGGATGAGGGAATTTCGGCCATTTAACCAACCCCAATATAAAAATCACCACCACCATCACATTTCTCACAATTCGTGAGAACGAGAGAGAGAGAGAGAGAGAGAGAGAGAGAGAGAGATCAACCAAAGGAACATGGTGAATCAATGACGTGATCGCCAAATTTAGCGCGAGGAGAGCTTGGGCGTCAAGTAGGTGAGCTCTTCTTCTCTTTCCTCCTCGTTTTGATTTTGGAATCGATAGGTTTTGTATATTTTTGGTTTTGGGGCTGTGGTGAAAGGTCCTATTGGTTTGGAGAGCCAAGAGAGTTCACTAGAACCCTCTATAATCCGAGAGTTCATGGTAGTTGATGTTTTAGGTATTTTTAATGATTTTATATGGATTTAAGGTGAATTGGTGTTACTCTTGGGCACTCTTAGTTGATATTGGAAGGATTTGGTGAGGAGTTGGAGGCGTCGAAGGCATTGCGACGGATCGGAGAAGAGAGTAAACTCCATCTGGGGTTCTCTATTCTGGCACCACTTATGGTGGATGGGTAGCAAACAACTCGATGTCCTGCCATGGCTCGTGCCGCCGGTGATTGAATGCTTGACACCACCCATAACGTCGGGATAGTAAAAAAATAAAATGAAATGGAAGAAAATGGGATGCAAACTTGGATACGAATAAGACTTTCACCGAGGTTTTAGAGTCAACGAAGAACTAGTAAAATGCCAAGTTAATGAGAATAAAGGAATTTCAAATATAAATGTACCCTCGAGTTCAATAGAAGGTCTCGGGGTTTGATGAGAGTTAAGGGACCCGTTTAGGGGTTCTTGTTGGAATTTGGGGTTCATACGCAGCGGAGATTACAAAATAATTTTGAGAAAAACCCCAACAGGATCCGAATCTGATTCCATTAAAACATGTTTAAACTATGAAAACTTAATTATACCTCAGTCGCAATGTACCTTTCTAAATGTTAATCGATCTCTAAGGCACTGCCAACGACAAACGCCCTCTATCAGCAGTCCACACATGAACGACGGCCAAGATTTGAAGTGCTAGCTTCGAGAGATTACCAAACCTTTTTGTTTATCTCCAAAACGATCCAGAGCATACCAAAAACCCTAAGTCATTTCTTAAAACGAAAATAGAGTTTCAGCCCTTTTTAATCTCTCATTCTTATATTCTAACTCAAAGCTTCTATTTATACAACCCTTGTATATAGACGGTTAAGTAAATTACCCATATACCCCTACTTAAAGAAGTATAAGTGTAATACACTACAAGGACATTTCTGTCATGAATTTTATCATATAAAATTCATTTTTCTGAACCATCTTAAAATCTCACGAAACCATTCTTAATGTGCGACCCAATAGGCTCATACGACGTTGGCAGTGTACCAAAACACATTTTGGTATACAAGTCATAAGCGGCCTCTAGCAAGATATTATGACTACCCAAGTTGTACGAATATCAAATCGATACAACCTAATCAATAGTGTATATAACATCCTTTTGTCACACGATATCCTTTTAATCAAACATAAGACATGGAATTGTCATCCAACATGTTCGATCGTACTAGTCTCGATCTTCAAGTAGACTGAAAACATCTAAGTAACATTGATCAATATCAATTCACTTAGACTAGGCCTTTTAACAGTCTAACACATCGAGGGATCCACTGGATATCTCTCTCTATATGAGAGGCAAATTCTATCTCGATTACACAACTTCACTACATTATTCACATAGTAACCAATCACAACCTTTATAATCGTCCGATTAAAGACAACGTTTGATTGTTTCAAATCACTGTATTCCTAATGTTGAAGTCTCTGGTAATCTCAAGTCAGAGGACTAAATAATAAACATATCATGAGAAACAACTATGACTTAATCCATGTGATGTTCTCATAGCGGGTCGGTCCAGTACTTTATTTCCTAATAAGTACTCATGATCTTGATTCATATTTCTATACGTATGATCATCGTATGATCATCAATCAAGACTCACACTAGTCTTAATTCATTATAGTTACCAGTATAATAATCGACTAAGGACATTTAGGATATTTCTGTAAATACCCATGGATCTTATTATAATGTAAACATGCAAATCAATTATAATAAACAACAAATGAAATCCCTATTTTATTAACTAAAATGTATTCATAAAGACTATTAATGGATTGACTTAGGGCACATTTCCCAACATCTCCCACTTGCTCTAGGGTCAATCATTCATGCATCTAATGCCTAATGATCTAACATGACCATCATGTTTCGCTTGTGGAAGAGCCTTTGTCAATGGATCCATAATGTTGTCTTCAGTAGGTACTTTGCAAATCTTCACGTCTCCCCTCTCAATGATTTTTCTGATGAGATAAAAACGTTTGAGTATATGTTTGGATCTGTGGTGTGGTCTAGGTTCCTTGGCCTGTGCTATTGCCCCGTAATTGTCACAATACAAACAAACAGGGTTACCAATACTTGGAACTACACCTAGTTCAGAAATGAACTTTTTGATCCAAACTGCCTCCTTTGCTGCATCGGACGCTGCAATATACTCAGCTTCTGTTATAGAATCTGCCACAGTTTCTTGCTTCAAACTTTTCTAGCTTACTGCACCCCCATTCAAAGTAAACACATATCCAGACTGCGATCTAAAATCATCTATATCAGTTTGAAAACTTGCATTTGTGTAACCATTTAAAACTAGATCATTTTTAAAACCTCCATAGACCAAGAACACTTCCTTAGTCCTTCTTAAGTACTTAAGGATGTTCTTTACTGCTATCTAGTGACTCTCACCTGGATCTGATTGATATCTGTTTATAGTGCTTAAAGCATATGATACATCAGGCCGAGTGCATAGCATGGCGTATATGATAGATCCAATAGCAGATGCATATAGAATCTTATTCATACGGTCTCGCTCATCATTTGTCTTAGGACATTGAGTTTTGCTGAGACTTATACCATGAGACATTGGCAACAATCATCTTTTAGAGTCTTGCAAATTGAACCTATTCAGCACCTTGTTTATGTAAGCGCTCTGACTTAGACCGATTAACCTCTTAGATCTATCCCTATAGATCCTTATCCCTATGATATAGGCTGCATCTCCTAAGTCTTTCATTGAGAAACACTTCCCTAACCAAGACTTGACACTCTGCAATGTTGGGATGTCATTTTCAATGAGTAATATATCATCAACATACAGTACCAAAGAAACAACTACACTCCCACTGACCTTCTTGTATACACAAGGCTCATCTTCGTTCTTAATAAAACCAAAATCTTTGATTGCTTCATCAAAATGAAGATTCCAACTCCGAGAAGCTTGCTTTTATCCATAAATGGGTCTTTGAAGCTTGCATACCTTCCTAGAATTCTCAGGATATACAAAACCTTCAGGTTGTCTCATATACACGTCCTCAAGTAGCTTTCTATTAAGAAATGTTGTTTTTACATCCATTTGCCATATCTCATAGTCATAACAGCAATGGCAATTAAAATTCTTATGGATTTAAGCATGGCTATTGGCTAAAAAGTTTCATCATAATCAACACCTTGAGTCTGCCTGAAACCTTTTGCTACAAGTCTTGCTTTGAAAGTATGCACTTTGCCATCCATGTCAGTTTTCTTCTTGAAAACAAATTTACATCCAATGGTCTTACCACCTTTAGGTAAATCAACCAAGTACCAAACTTGGTTATCATACATGGATTGCATCTCAGAATTCATGGCACTTAGCCATTTATCTGAGTCTGGTCCAGACATAGCCTCCTGATAAGAGGTGAGCTCATTTTGATCCATAAGCAACACATCACGACTATCAGTAATGAGAAATTCGAATATCTCTAGCTCATGTCTTACCCTACCAGATTTACGTGGGCCTTGTGTCACTTACGGAGGTTCAACTGGTTCAGAACGTTGTTGAACTTCCAGTAGCGGTTCAGTGTTTATCTGTGATTCTTGAACTTCTTCAAGATTTATTTTTCTTCTACTAGTGTCTTTTGAAATAAACTGTTTTTCCATAAAGGCACCATACCGAGTAACAAACACTTTGTTCTCAGCGGGATTATAAAAGTAATATCCTTTTGTTTCCTTAGAATACCCCACAAATAGGCACTTGTCAGATTTAGGTGCTAGTTTTTCTGAGACTTGTCGCTTTACGTAAGCCTCACAACCCCAAATCTTAAGAAAAGACAAACTAGGTCTCTTCCCGTACCATATCTCATATGGTATTTTATCAACCGCTTTAGAAGGAACTCGATTTAGAGTGAAAGCTGAAGTTTGTAATGTATAACCCCAAAAGGATAATGGAAGATTCGCATGACTCATCATAGATCGAACCATATCTAATAAGGTTCGATTTCTCCTTTCAGAAACTCCAATCCATTGTGGAGTTGCTGGTGGAGTTAATTGAGAGATAATCCCATAATTTCTAAGATGATCATCAAATTCTTGGCTTAAATACTCACCACCTCGATCTGATCGAAGTGTTTTGATAGTTTTACCATGTTGATTTTGCACTTCATTTTGAAATGTTCGAAACATCTCAAATGATTCAGCTTTATGTTTCATAAGATATACATAACCATATCTGCTGAAATCATTAGTAAATGTAATGAAGTACTGATAACCTCCTCTAGCCATTGTGTTTATAGGACCGCATACATCAGTATGTATTAAACCTAATAAATCACTTGCCCTTTCACTATGTCCAGTAAAGGGACTTTTAGTCATCTTTCCTAGTAAACAAGATATGCACATTTCATATGATTCCAAATCAAATGAATCTAGAAGTCCATCTTTATGGAGCTTCATTATGCGTTTCTCATTTATGTGGCCGAGACGACAATGCCAAAGATAGGCTTGATTCAAATCATTTTACTTGAATCTCTTTGTATTTATGTTAAAGACTAGAGTATCAGTGGACCTTTTCATGCTTCGAATGTAAAGACCATCACGCAAATCAACATTTGCATAAAAAAAGCCTTTACGATAAATTAAACATCTATTATTCGCAATAATAAAATCAAAACCATCCATATCCAAACATGAAACAGAAATGATGTTTTTGCTTAAAGCAGGCACATAATAACAATTATATAAAGTTAAAATAAGTCCACTAGATAAGACTAAGTCATATGATCCAACAGCCAGGGCAGCAACTTTTGCTCCATTCCCTACGCGCAGGATGACTTCTCCTTTTTTTAGCTTCCTACTTCTGGTGAGTTCCTGCACATTTATACAAATGTGAGATCCACATCCGGTATCCAATACCCAGGAATCACTAGTAGATAAATTAATTTCAATAACATAAATACTTGAGGTGGTAGTCGCACTACCCTTTTTCTTCTTTAGATCTTCCAGATAGAGTTTGCAATTTCTGAACCAATGTCCAGGTGCATGGCAGAAATGACAATTTCCTTCCTTTTCCTTTTGGTGCTTTGAAGGAGGAACAGGCTGGGGCTTGACTTGTTCCATAGGTTTTGCGACAATTGCAGCAGTAGCCTTGGCAACTTTAGCCTTGCCTTTACCTTTCTTTTTCATTCCCTTTCCCTTTTGGACCATCAGCACATTACTAAAGGGTTTCTTGATATTTTGTTCAGCAGTTTTGAGCATCAAATGCAACTCTGAAATTGATTTTTCCATATTGTTCATATTGTAGTTCATCACAAATTGTGAGTAACTCTCCTGTAATGAATTTAGGATCAAATCCGTAGCCAGTTCTTGGCTTATGGGAAATCCAAGTCTATCAAGTTGGTCAACATAGCCCTTCATCTTCAGAACATGAGGACTAACTAACGCACCCTCAGTTATCTTACAAGAATGCAGGTTCTTGACTGTCTTGAACCTTTCTTGCCTAGCTTGCTGTTGGAACATTTCCGTCAGCGTTACAACCATGTCGTAGGCTTCCATTAGTTCCATGTCCTTCTGAAGTTCAGGAACCATAGTTGCCAACATAATACATGCAACATCAGTGGAATCGTTGACATGCTTATTATGCGCATCATTCACAGCTTTCGAAGCATTGGCTGGTGGGTCCTCAGGGATCGGAGCATCCAGAACATACAACTTGCGTTCATGCTTGAGAACGATTCTCAAGTTTCTGAACCAGTCAAGAAAGTTAGTCCCAGATAGCTTATCCTTCTCAAGGATAGATCACAGTGACAGGGGATTATTGTTACTTGAAGAGGCCATTGATCTACAATAAAGATTATGTAGAGTTTATTTTAGTATAAAGGAATAGATTCCCACTAAATTAACAACCCTCCTAAACATATTGTTTATTTAGGGGACATAAATCCATATTTCACCTAATTCTATGGCAACTATGGCATAAAACACAAAACTAGATTATTTAGGTAGGTAACAGTTACCAATTACATCTTATGTAATTTTAGATACTTTTATGAGATACAGGACATCTTATGTCTTAGCATGTTTTATCTCATCATATGCCTAAAGCCCAAAACTATTTTGATAGCTTTATTAAGTCAGACCAATTTAAACATTTAGGTAACTCTTACCAAACTTATCTCACCAAGATAACACAATACACCCGGCTATGGCTAAAACTATATTAGTGCGATCGAGGCCTTGATAAGTGTTTAAAATTGGATGGCACAAGACTTAAGATTTAATAGAGGGATTTTGTTCAGTTTTAGTGATTTTAAGTAAACAATGAAATATCATATATTTTATTGATTTGTAGAACCACTAAACAATTTAGGAAATTTTTATGCTATTCACTAATAGAAAAATTTGCATACGCTAGGATTAGTTAGACGGCAGTCCCACTGGCCCCCTTTTTTTTTTTTAGAAGACGAATCTCAATTCCGAAAATTGAAATTCGCTATAGAAAATCATATTTTTCGCTGATTTTACTATACTAAATTTACCCCTTAATTTATCCAAAATTAAGTCAATTAAAACGTTTTTAATTAACTCGGGCCCACATCTAACTAATCATCTTATCCTAATCCAATTAGGACTTTAGATATTTGAATCCTAGTATATCACCAATAACAAACTTCTCCATATTTATCTCGTATCCAATAGGGATAATGAAACCGATTTTGCATATATCTCCTAATCTAATTTGTTATCTATCTTTATCAAATAAAAACTTCATAACAAAATATATATAACAAGATAAATAAATAATTTCAAAAATTAATTAATTATTTTGAATTTAAGATATTTGAATCCTGGTATATCACCAATAACAAGATTCTTGATATTTATCTCCTATTCTAATTTGTTATCTATCTTTATCAAATAGAAACTTCATAACAAAATAGATATAATAAGATTAATAAATAATTTCAAAAATTAATTACTTATAAATAAATAATTTTGAAAATTAATTATTTGCAATTTCGATCTTCATCCAAATAATCACAAACATGTAATTGAATCATGAACGGCTATCCCAATCGAATTTAATGGTGTTATGGATCATAGAACACGAAACTCAATTCATGAAAATTATTCAAATTAACCTAACATGGTTACTAGCATATACGAAACTAATTTCAATTAAATCACGAATATATATATCATATACACAAAACATGATAATAAATCTCACAGAAAACTTATGTATATCACATATACATCAACTATTAACATGCTTTCAATCATATATCATAAGAAAACATGCAATGAGTTTAATGGAATCAAACTCGAAGGCTCTGATACCACAGTTAGAATTTGGGGTTCATACGCAGCGGAGATTACAAAACAATTTTGAGAAAAACTCCAACAGGATCCGAATCTGATTCCATTAAGACATGTTTAAACTATGAAAACTTAATCATACCTCAGTCGCAATGTACCTTTCTAAAGGTTAATTAATCTCTAAGGCGCTGCCAATGACGAACGCCCTCTATCAGCAGTCCACACACGAATGGCGGCCAAGATTTGAAGTGCTAGCTTCGAGAGATTACCAAACCTTTTTGTTTCTCTCCAAAACAATCAAGAGCATACCAAAAACCCTAAGTCGTTTCTTAAAACGAAAATAGAGTTTCAGCTCTTTTTAATCTCTCGTTCTTGTATTCTAACTCAAAGCGTCTATTTATACAACCCTTGTATATAGACGGTTAAGTAAATTACACATATACCCCTACTTAAAGAAGTATAAGTGTAATACACTATAAGGATGTTTCTGTCATGAATTTTATCATATAAAATTCATTTTTCTGAACCATCTTAAAATTTCGCAAAACCATTCTCAGTGTACGACCCAATAGGATCATACAACGTTGGCAGTGTACCAAAACACATTTTGGTATACAAGTCATAAGCGGCCTCTAACAAGACATTATGACTACCCAAGTTGTACGAATATCAAATCGATACAACCTAATCAATAGTGTATATAACATCCTTTTGTCACACGATATCCTTTTAATCAAACATAAGGCATGGAATTGTCATCCAACGTGTTCGATCGTACTCGTCTCGATCTCCAAGTATACTGAAAACATCCAAGTGACATTGATCAATATCAATTCACTTAGACTAGGCCTTTTAACAGTCTAACACATCGAGGGATCCACTGGATATCTCTCTCTATATGAGAGGGACAAATTCTATCTCGATTACGCAACTTCACTACATTATTCACACAGTAACCAATCACAACCTTTATAATCGTCCGATTAAAGACAACGTTTGATTATATCAAATCACTGTATTCCTAATGTTGAAGTCTCTGGTAATCTCAAGTCAGAGAACTGAATAATATACATATCATGAGAAACAACTATGACTTAATCCATGTGATGTTCTCATAGCGGGTCGGTCCAGTACTTTGTTTCCTAACAAGTACTCATGATCTTGATTCGTATTCCTATACTTATGATCATCGTATGATCATCAATCAAGACTCACACTAGTCTTAATTCATTATAGTTCCGAGTATAATAATCGACTAAGGACATTTAGGATATTTCTATAAATACCCATGGATCTTATTATAATGTAAACATGCAAATAAATTATAATAAACAACAAATGAAATCCTCTATTTTATTAACTAAAATGTATTCATAAAGACTATTAATGGATTGACCTAGGACACATTTCCCAACAGTTCTAACTAATGAGTATTAGACTCAAATTAGTTATTATTGGTCTATGTTAAGTTCTTGATCAACAGGGAAAAGGTTAAGGACTTCGGGAATGAAGTAAGTCGGTATAAAGTTAGGAAAGCTCAGCACAGGTAAGTAGGGCTCGAACTCTTATTAATTATGCATCGTAAATTAGTATATTTAGCGCACTTAGTATTATGGATTGAGAATGGGGCAACGTGTCGTGGCTTGATTTTTTATTAAACAATATTTCAAATATGAAAATGTTCGAAAATGTGCGTCAAAGCGGACCAAGTTTAAGGTATGTAAAGGTATGTTTGGGTGCTATATATATTGCCCTTTCATACTAATTCGCCAGGCTTAACTATGTCAATATTGTCCATTTGGAGTTAGTGGCACAATCAATCTTGAATCAACCAGTTGAATAACATGTCGGCCAACATGTGGATTCAGTGGTTGTATTCTTAAGAGATGTAGGAGTGTGATTCTACTTTGAAAAATCAAAATACAAGTCACGAGTACAGTTGCAAATTTTACCTTTGACTTGCATTCCGTTATGTATTGTTTATATCATTTTCAATGCCTCAATAGATATGTTTTAGCTTCATATTGTTATTCATTGAATCATTGATATTAGATGATAATTGATCGGTTTACGAGCATCACTTACGAAGCAAGTTGGAGGGCTCATCCTCCAATTAACATTTCAGGTTATTGGCATGCGCTTCAACTCAGGGATGGAGAAGAATAGGAGTTTATAATCTTCTTTACGGTTCATTGATCTTCCCTATTGTTTATATATTATACGATTATGGTTTTTATAACCAGGGTTGGGATATGGTTTTTATACAAAGGTTTGTTCCTGTTTTTGTGTATCTTGAGGTTTATCGAAAAAGTTTTAATTTATGCTACTTTCGATTTATTTATTATTCAATTTTTAATATATAAACAGGTTGTCTTTATCGACAGTTGGTAAGAGGTTGCTGGCTCTAGTTAAGTATAGGCTGGTTTACGGGGGCTTAATTAGGATTTCAAGCCGGGTATCTCCTTAATCGGGATAGGGGATGCTACATTTTTGCTACTTCGAGATTTGTGCCTTCGTAAAACTTAGCTGGATAATGTCTCTAAAACTCACGAGACTGTCTAGCCTCAGTTGTCGGTTGTGATTCGGCTCAATCTGTGCGGGTAGTACTAGCTCCGCTATCACTGGTGCTAGTGTGGTTGCAATCGGTTTCACTAGGGTATTAGGAGCCACATGAGTGTCCCGTATATTGTGGGTGCACTTGTCTCTTGTATATTGGGCACTGCCGATTGGATGGTGACGATGATGATATAACTTGTCCTCTCAAAATCCTGAGGATCTCCTCCAACTGTCATCCATGTGACTCCACTTGCTATCGGCCATTGCAATCTATAATGAAAGCAAGTCCCGATCAATGAAATACCTACTATTGTTATATGATATAGTACAATACATCAAGTAGTTCTAATAATCCAAATTTTAATTTCCCCAACTCTCCTCACTTCCAAACTAAGACTTTACATCAAGATCATAAGGTTTCACTCTAAGTTCCAATTGTGTCCTAACTTATTTATTGGTTTGTGTCTTATGTTGGTTGTGGGCTAATCAATAGTTAGGTCTTAAACGTTAGCTCTAATACCAATTGTGAAGGCCCCAGGTTCCACCAAACTAGACCCACGCCCAGCCTAAACCTACTTGGACCCCTAAGTTAACCCTCGTAAAGTCAACGCAAACCTAGTCAGCCTACCTTTTTGGGTGTTTTGTAGGTATTTATTCGTATTCAGACCAGTGGTTGTTCCCATATAAAAAAAACCTTTTTCAAATTTTTAAGAAAAGTTTCTCAAAATAGGGCTTGACACGTTGGGTGCCGCGGAGGGGAACATTCCTTCACGGCCCCTATGACGGCCCTAAAACTCTGAGCCGCCACGTCATGCGTCGTGTGCCCACAACTCTATCACGCCACCACTCTGTTGTGTCCCACGCACACCACGTCATTCTTTAACCTCATTCATCGAGTTTATTATTCATTTTCAATAATTCACATTATAATCAACAAAAGACTTAACATGATAATTTATAATTTCATTTCATCAAAATTTATTTAAAGCATCAGTCCTATGTGAAAACCCCAACCATACACTGTATATAAGGCGACAACAATAAATATATTCATGTACTTGGGTTACTAAAGTCTCCCAATAGCCAAAAATAAAACAAAAATATCAAATGTACACGTATGAGTAGGTCCTGGACTTTAAACCATCAAAGGTAGTCACCCGGTGTCTTTACGACTCTACTCGTACCTAGATCTGCACTTAGTCACCTAACAAATACAGTGACGAGTCTAGTGAGTAAACTCCCAAAGAAAACCATATAAGTAGATCATAATAGAAGTCAATAAATAAAGTTAACTAAACACGCAGTGAGTATGGATAGCCATAAAACCCTATGTGCATAGTAATAACAACTAATACAAAATGATCATAGATAACCATAATGTAACAAATAGATGTGCAACAACAATCTCGATAAAAACCAAACGAATCTGGATGCAAGCTAATAAGCTAGATCATACTTCGTCAATCCGAATACTCCATCTACCCACAACGAGACTGGGCCACACTCGGACCATTACGTTGACTGGAACGAATCACACCCCACCAGACACGTGTACCACCCTGTAGCTCGGTTGTAATCCACCAACGACACAAGTACATGCGCTACAATCTAGTTTGCTCGATCTCGTACCATAACCGTCCCGAATAATCTCCGACGATGAAAACTAATCAACACCGACCAATTCATATATAAATAAGCCCACAAACGATATAACATGAGAATATTCAAGGAAAATAGTAATTGCAATAATTGAAACCATTAAATACTCGATGTGTTTTTGTTGAGGTTTACACACCTTAAACCGCGCTCCAATCCCTAATCCAATCCTGCTCCTGCCTCGGAATGCATGTCAAACAGCTGACTATGGTCTCCTAAGTCCTTGGTATCCAAATAATTCATTTTAAGTGATTTAGTGTAAAATTAATTGATTTTATATTGCGACAACAAAAATTAGAATTTTATTCTAATTTTTTGTTATGGCACATTTTTCAGGTTACACCGAGGTGTCAAACGCCCTTAAAATCTTGAAACCCACTTCCCTACTCATTTTCCAATTTCTCATATTTTCTCAAAAATTTTCAAAAATTTTCATAATTTTCTAGCTATTTCTCATATTTTTGTCAATTTTACGCTTTACGAGGTAAAAACTCCGACATAAAGTCTCGCCACAATCCCAAATACTTCACTATTTGGTCAAATTATCATTTTTTTCTAATTTTCCTTATTTACTGGCATTTTCCAGCATTTTCAACTTTTTTTATTAATTTTATTAATTTTTCAGTTTTTTTTTATTTACGGCTTGTTTGGAGGCTCTTTGAGTTTTCTTCTTTTTTTTCATTTCTTTTATTCTTCCTTTCTTTCTCAACAATCAACAACACAACAACAATAACATCAACAACTCAACAACAACCAAGACAATAAACTCCACCATTAAAGCTCACCTTCAAGCTTTGTCTCCACTATCACCTCTCCATCTTGCTCTCTTCTTTTCGATCTCTCAATCTCACTCCCTCAATTTCGATTTCTCTTCTCTCTCCCTCGCGCTCTCGATTTCAATCTCTCTCTCTCTCCCTCTCTCCCTCTCTCTTTCTCTCGTTTTTAGGCTTTTGATTTTTGTGAGAACAATGGTTTCGATGGTGTTTGATTTTGAATTTATAACAAAAGGGTAGACAAATTACTAAAATACCCTTCTATTCTTATCCTCATCTTAACAACCCAAAAGCCCTTTTTGGACATTTTACATTTTCTGATTTTTCATATTATATATACATACTATTACCATTAGAACCAAAATATATTCATGTTATGGGTACACTATTTACAACCATTGGATTTAATCCAACACATTAATCAAGGTGTCATAAATGCATAAAACATTGAATGCATAACACATTTTGAAGGGGTTCCCATGGCATGGGTATATATTTGGGCTCCATTGTAGAAAAACTATATATATTTGTATATACATTGGCGCATACAATTCCATCATGCGCACCAACGAGCGCACTCAGGTGTGCACACTATTGTACAACTCATGCGTGTCACTAAGCGCACACCAATTTACTACTTTTATCACATTTCCTTGTTTGCTTATACAAATTACTTTTCCTAAACTTACTGTACCCGTATGTCATGCGTTCGGTATTCGTATGACACGTTTTTTGATATGAATATTTGTCACACTGTCTTTCATGCTATAGGCAAATAATTTGACACATGTGATGTAATAAGTCATAAAATAATAATTATTATTGCAGTTACGCAACCAATTAGTCAAAAATAACATTTTCTACCTAACCAAGTGTATATTAGCTTGTTCGTGGCGTCCTCGTGGACCTGAGCTGACGTACACGTCGAAAAATACTCGAATAACGACATTTATTAAAATCGGGCCATTACAAAGCCCATTGCGATAGAAATCCTGGGCAAGCCACTGCCCAGAGATCGTCGTGAGGAAACGCTCCTCGCAGTGCCCCTGGCGGTGCATGTGCTAGAAAATCAATTAAAGTGTTTTTTTTAAAATGTCGGCTTCGTTGTCGTGTTCTGAGTCTATCTCATCCTCTTAGGGAACTTCCAATACACCATAAACTACCCTCAAATACCCACATAAATCCATAAAAATCTTTTTCCACAATTACAACCAAAATCCACCAAAGTCCTACAAAAACCATAAATTTTCTAACTACCTTCACCACCCACAAGCATACTCCATAATGATAATCAACCTCATCAAAACATTATACAAAACCCTTAAAACCAGTGAGATAAGGTGTTGCTCACATTTTTCGATGAAAACTCGAGAAAATTAGTCCAAAATGACAAGAATCGATAGATCTAGTGAGATCTCACCTTAGTTATCATCGTTGATCAATAACTAGCCCTCAAATGTCACTTAAGATCATCAAAATCCTCTCCACCTCCCCTAAGTTTTTGGATATGCTTAAGTGTTTGAGCAAGAGTTGGTCAAATGACCATTTTTTTGGACTTTTATACTAATTAAGTCATCTTGACTCACTTGTGCATCCGTAGATGCATCTTCACTCAAAATCGGCCATCAACCACTTTGTTGACTCACTTAGGGCACTCCTCCCCTTGGGCTTATCTCATTTGATTTTTCAAACTCGTCGTTTTTTGGTGAAACACCCGCCTACACGCAACACGTACCGCACCGTAAACTATGTTTTCGATTCCAATCATTAGACTATGATTTCCCATTAATATTTTTATCAGATTTATCTCGGTGGTTCATAAAGTTCGTTTCCCAAACTTGTGTACGCGTATTTCGCCCACCCGGTACTCGTTACAACACGTTTTCTTATGCAAACCTTACTCGTAAATTTGATTACAACATCCTATCACCCAGATACGAGTATAAATAGGTAATACACATCGTCACATAGACATAACATATTTTCAGGCCATCAAAAGTGATGCCCACCTATAGGTTTTGGTGATGACATTCAAATTGTGGGCTTGACTAGATCCTGTGTGGCCAAACATCACGAGAACACATAACAATGAACAAGAAAAGAGCAACAAAACACAACAAGATCAATGATGAAAATACTCTGAAAAAAAAAAAAAAAAAATTATTGAAACCAAACTCATCCCTCAAACTTGGGGTCGTTGTGTAACGAATCTCCTCGATTAACCTTCAACCGCCTCGAATCGTGCAAAAACACCGAAAGGCAAACCTCTTCCAACGAAAACTAATAATTTGTTCTAAAAAAACGAAAACAAATCATTTGAATATTTGAGCAGCGTTCCAACTTCTACGGAACTGCAAACCTTTTGACTTGGGGAGCCGAGAGATATCCTCTGCTCCAGCGTTTCGCATCCAACTCGGATCTCGTTCGTCCTTCAGGTGAGCGAATCCTCCACTCTTTCCACGTTTCAACGTACGAAAACCCTAATTCCTTTCTTTCTTGGTTTGCTAATCTTGACACTCGCATCAATTCGATTCGATTCTTTCGATTAATCTGTCAATCGGTGAATTGCGGTTGTGATTCGAATTTCGCAGATTAATGACATTGAAAATGAACGTGGAAGAGATTCTGGGCGATTCGAAGCCGACGAATTTCCCCACTAAAAGTGCAATTTATTTGTGGGGATATAACCAATGTGGGCAAACTGGTAGAAATTGCAACAATGGCCATCTGAGGATCCCAAAGCGTTTGCATCCAAAGCTTTTTGGATGCCCTGGAGGTCTGTGGTTGGATATTGCCTGCGGTCGGGAGCATACTGCCGCGGTCTCCTCTGATGGGTCTCTCTTTACTTGGGGTTCATTTTCCTCTTTCCTTGTTTCTATTGCAAACAATTTTCCATTTTTTCTGCATAATCTCAAATCTTGCCTGAAAGTGAAACAATAGAAATCTTTTTTTAAGATGATAACCTGATACCATACGTGGGGTACTAGTTTTTGTTTCCTGTTTTTGAAATATCGTGGCTAAAATCGTATATAAGGTTACTGTGTGGTACGTGGATGTAATGATTTTAATTTTTGTTTCACGTAACTGAAGCCACGCAATCAATGGCATAAGATTTAGAGACAAACGCATTGCCTGAGCCATGCCGTAGGCAGTTTGGAGGATCATCCCCTATGCCATTGATTAGACGGGTAGTGAGCCTCTAAGTAATTGAAAAATATTAGAGGGCGGTCTTTGCAAATACTTTCACAAAACCACCACCTTAGGAAAGTCTCCCACTTTCGACGAGCATCCCACCACTGACACCATCTCCGATGACCCCTCTCGTTGATGCACTCAACATTTTTTGTGCGTTATTGTATTAAAACTTGAATCATGTTCTTCATTTGTGTGTGTTTACTTTTATTTTAAAAATGTAGTTAAAAATAATCAACTAATTTGGAATTGAGGCTATGTTTTTGTTGTCCTATACTAGATAGACTGCCTAGGCCCCCACCTTGCCATCTTGAAAACACTGGAGACACATGACTTAGGCCTATCACTAGTGAACCCAATGCCACGTTCAATTCCTTCCATGTGGTGATTGGAGAGAAATGAGTTTTTAGTGGCTTGTATGATAAGTAGTATTACAATAGGGAATCCTGTTGTTTGAGCTGCACATTGGCACACACAAGCAATAAGATTTAAGGTTTTAGAACTCAAAGGCCTTAATTTTTTTTGGTATTTTCATGCATGAAACATGAAACACCAGATCTGAATGCTCGGGTTTTCACTTTTTCCTTAATAATACTTACAGACCTTAACCATTGCATCACTTTTTAATCTCTTTATGTAGTACGAATGTGCAACTTTTGGGCTTATGTTATACTCCCTCCGGTCAATAATATAATCGTTCTAGCAAAAACCCCTTGTTCAAAATTATAAGTTTTTTTCGGAATTCGAGAGTGTATTTATTGCTTTTTTACCCATTTTACCCTTATGCAATCCAAACGTTTATGATTCTTCAATTCTTCCATTCATTTAATGTCAAAGGACATATATATAAATTACACTCGTAATTAAGGCTCTCTTAATTCTTATGCCTTTACCTTAAACAACTTACATTTTCGACTGGAGGGAGTATATTGCTAGAAATAAACCATCAAATGAAATTTCTACATGAATAATTAGTAATGTTGTTCAAGGTGATGCCATCTATCATCACAAAGGCCATTTCTACTAACTTATCCCGGTTGTAGTTGTACTCTAGGCAGCAGTGAGGTTGTTCATAAATTTCATAAAAATTTAATTGGATTGTTTTAAATATATTGAGTTTTTTTGGCTTAAGTGGCATTTGTTTTCTCTCATATTGTAAAGAAAATGGTGGTTTGTTCTTACAAGCGGATTTTGAGTTTCTTTGAGTTGCTTCTCTTATCACTTTTTTCTGTTTTTCATTATTTTTCTCGCCTAATTATAATTTGAAGTGAAGATAATCAAACTTACTAATGAGGATATTACACTAAGACTTTAACCATGGTTTGATAGTTCGTCTTCAACTTGTAATTCATCCACTTAAAATTTAGAAATAACTCGAGGAAGTTTTAACTCAACGAGGGGAAGTTGCATGAAAATTCTCTGGTGCATGGAAGTCCATGGAATTTCATTCTAAATGCTTAAAACTCAAATTTCTCTTTAAATGTGTTACAAATACACATAGTTATACAATTGCGTTGTGTAAGAGTCATAATACAATTGTTTAAGATAGTTATTTTTCAATACAACATGCAACTTGCAATTACATAGCATTACTTTGCAATACAACATGCAATATAGCAACTACTTTCCATTTGAGGTGTTAAGGTTTCAGTTTACATTTTTTTCGGTACATTTTGCAAAATTTACCCAAAACTTCCATGAAATACAACTTGCAACGTGCAATTACATAGCCTTACTTTGCAATACAACATGCGATTTAGCGACTACTTTCCTTTTGAGGTGTTAAGGTTTCATTTTACATTTTTTGGTACGTTTTGCAAAAATTATCTGAAACTTCCATGAAAACTTCAACGAGCTTCCTTGAAACTTCCACCGTTCCAGTCAATCATGCAAGTTTCAGAATTTTTGCCACTATTTGGTAGGACTTCCCCAATTATTTCGATTGTTTGGGCAAATTTTGTTTTTCGTTTTTGTTTTTTTGTTTTATTTTTTTGTTTTTCATGCACATGGATTTAGTATCTCCTTTTTAAAAAATTGAAAAAAATTGCCAAATTTCAAGAAATTTTGTTGATTTTTAAAACCATAGTTTTAACAGGTATTCCATCTCCTACTTATAATTTAGAGGAATTTCCAAAACATCCTGGTGGTTCCCGCTGCTGTCCTTTTTACTTTGTATATTTTGCCAAGTCAAATAAGTTATCTAAAAATAATTTGATTGAATTTAGGGGCAAATGACTTTGGTCAACTCGGAGATGGAACTGAGGAAAGTGGGAAATACCCTAACAGAGTGAAGTTGTTGGAAACAGAATTCGTAAAGTCTGTATCTTGTGGGGCACAATGTACGGCTGTTATAGCACAACCAATTGAAAATGATGGGGCCACCTCTACCAGTAGATTGTGGGTTTGGGGGCAAAATCAGGTACAAACTCATTCCTTATATATAATGTAAATACATATATAAATGCTTGTGTATTGGTTTTTTCAATTTTATGGGTTCATTATTCTTGTCAATCCATTTTTTTGATGTTTCTTATGTCCTTTTTTCAGGGATCAAATTATCCTCGTTTATATTATGGTGCTTTTTCTCAAAAGACGGTACTTAATTGTTTTTATTATTGATTATTAGGGAATTGTTGTTATTTAGAGGAATAATTAATTATTGAGTTTCTAGGCAGTTTAATTTTTGTTTGAAGACATCTTCTTAGTTATTGGATGCATATGCTTGTAACAATCATAAAATTCTGAAGGATGGTATTCAAATGGATGTCAATCACTAGAATGTATAATTTAATCAAATAAATGACAGATTTATCATTGAGTTGAAGTCATTCTAGCAACTGCAAGCAATGCATACAATTGTTGAGTTTTGGATACTAAAATTCATGACTGTTAATTTTCCTTGCCCATCCTCATTCATTGTCATCTCACACGTCTTCTTTGATCATCCTAATTTTCTCAGAAGCCCAAACTGATCCAAAAACCATGCAATTGCTATCATTATTTAACATGTGGTTGTTGTAGTTTTCTTACTCTCCCTTTGTACTTTTCTTTTGCCTTTGTCACCATGAGCAACTTCATTATATGTATGTATATAAATATTTTTGTGCATATATTCATTTATATGCTTATAGTATCCCCTAATACTACATTCATTAGATTTTGATATGAATAAGGTACGGGAACAGTTCTTGGTTTGATCCTTTCTCCTTTTGAATATAAGGGTTTAGGCTGTGTACTCACATAAAGATGACTTCATTGGATCATTTTTCTTCAAAGCAAGTGTGTAGAGCAAGTAAATAGATAGCACGAAGAAAATCATTTTAAATACTCTAAAAATGGTTAAACTTTTAAGAATCTAGTCTTTTGATTTTTCAAAATGTACTCGAATTTGCAAGTGGAAGAGGTGCAAGCAAGACTAAGGTTAATGACTAACATGCCGACATGGTTTATAGTCTCTCAAGGCCACCCATCGATGATATGTAGAGAACACTTAATTTAATTGAAGAAAAGGGAGAACAAATGGATACTTTGAGGAAACTAATTATCTAAGTAATTTTTTCTTTTTCCGGTGAGTTGTTTCTTTGCCAAATAGACCTTCTATTCTTATCTGGGAGCGACTTGTCCCCATACTTTTGCTAGGTAGTGTTTGATAGTTTTTTAAAGTTTCCAATTCTATCTTGAGGAAATATGATTGTTGTTGTTTGGTTAAATATGGGACAATAGTGGTTGATGGTTTTTTAAAGTTTCCAATTTGTGAGAGAATATTTTTAATTGAATTTTAAAAATCTTAACACATTTTGATTCTCAAACATAAGAGCAAATTGTGGCTTATCAACACTAAATATTTGAACCATGACAAATTTGTGGTAAAGATCGACACATCAAGATGTGACTTGTATATCTGATTTGTATGCAAAGAATCCTAATATAAGAATGTGTTGGAGACTTCCTTTGATGCGTATTTTTTTTTTGTTCAACAAATCCAACTTTTTCTTTTTCTTTTTCTTTTTGGCTTACTTCTTAACCCTAAAAATGCTTGCTATAACATTTACTTGTCGAAAATAAATTAACTGCTTAAAATGTCATCATATTTTTTCCATTGAAAATCTTCTGACTGCAACAGCTAGCTCTAAATTGAGCACAATGGAAGAATTTTATCCATGTAGCTGGCCCCAACTAATTTGGGATTGAGGCTTTGTTGTCGTTGTGACTTCAACAGCTAAGTTTATCATACTATTCATGGTGGTGGATGGTTTCTAACTATGATGGTTTTAATTTCTATATTTTGTTAAGTATAATAGACTTCTAAACTGCATGGCCTAAAGATACATGATATATGTACATATATCTATACTAGTTTGTGAGCACGTGGCATGAGCATTAGAAATGCTTATAGCGTAATTAAAGCTAATTAACATATACTTTCTTTACATGCATCTACACATATGTATCAATTCATGCTAACAACATATAAAATTCAAGTCAAGAACTTGAATTAAGTGACATGACAAGAAAAGTGATACGTAATTTAATGATTTCCTTAGTACTGACGTGTGAGCGAAATTTCCTAGGCAGTGAAGCGTCGAGATGTCTTTGAACTCTTTATAAGTAAGAGGAAGTATATTGCAGTTATCCTTGTAGAGATTATTTCCTTAGAAAGATGTCAATGGAGGAGTATCACTGAATGCTAAAGTTCTTGCCGCTGTAGTATTCTTATGTGCTCAAAAAGTTCAAACTGTTTTTGCAATCTTCATGTTGACTTGTGTTTTGATTGTTGGTGCTTGAGGCTTGTATGTTATGTCTTTCTACCCATCTTGCTTTAAGAAATAGCATTACATGATTAATTGTTCATCTTTCTATGTTTGAACTTGTTCTGAACCTTCTGATTGGGTCTAATTGTCATACAAATTACAATTGATACATGAGAGTTTAACATTTTGCCAATTGGTGTCAATGTTTTGCAGAATATCCTCCAAGTTTCTTGTGGTGCTGTTCATGTGGTTGCTTTGTCGGAGGATGGTTTGCTACAAGCATGGGGTAATCTTTCTTGCAAAAACTAGCAATTATCTTAGCTTAGCAGGCTGCTGTTAAAGGCACGGTATCATTTTGTTGAAATTATAATTTATATACTTTTCAGCATGACTAGTACTCTGGTGCTTATTCTTTTTGAAGAATTTGTATTTATTGTTGCCAAATTGTTATTTTTTGACATGTCTATAGTAATTAGTAAGAGATTGCAATAGACGTATTAGAATATTACTCCCTCCGGTTAATAATATTAGTCATTTTACACAAAACACTCATTAAGGAAAGCAATTATTATGGGTTCAAATTACATTCTAGCCTGTGCTTTAATTACATAATTAACTGCACCAATCCTATATTTTACCTAATAAAAAGAGAATAAGTTATTAATTGCAATTAAATGATTAGAGCAAGGATCGAAAATTCGAGTTTGCCTATAACTTCCTCATGTAAAATATAGAATTAATTCGGAGAAGTGCAATTCGACGTAGAGAATTTTTTGTAAAATTTTGACATGATAGAGAAGTATAAATAACTTCATTTAAGTGTTAGAGAATATTCGAATTTTATAAAAATGCATTACAAACATGTTTTTTAATAATAATCTGTGTTTTTTCCTCTATCTATACTTGATCTTTAGTTTTTTAAACTTCAATTTCGATAGATTTGATCATTATGGATATCATTTCTTTTTTGGACACAGTTTTTTAGAATCCATTTGTTATAAATGAGACTGAATTTTGGTCTTTTATCTTCTAACTTGACTTTACTCTTTAACAATATTTCACTTTTTCCTACAATTAACATTGAAATTTATAAATCTTATCATTATTCTTACACTTCGATGGAAGTTTTGTAAAATTTTGCTTACATCTAATTTTTAATTCGATGGTCCAAAAAACCTAATTAATTCGGCTAATTTTATCAAACTTCAGAGAATTTTCATTCCATGGTTTAGAGGTAAAATGGATAAAGAGGTACAAAAATTCTCTTGAATTTTGAAGACGCTTGCAAGTTTTGACAAAGAGTTGCTGTAGAATGACTTATAAAAATGACCGGAGGAAGTATTATATCTTGTAACAAATGACTTGTGTCATATAAATATGTGGTTGGGTTACGTGCTACATATTCATCCCCCGATTTTATTAAGTAGCAAATATTGATTTGCACTTTATAACTGATTTCTGATAAACCAGGCTATAATGAATATGGCCAGCTTGGGAGAGGTTTTACTTGTGAAGGACTGCAGGGGGCACGAATTTTAAATGCATATGCAAAATTTTTGGATGAAGCCCCTGAACTTGTGAAGATAAGCCAGGTGTCATGCGGGGAGTACCACACAGCAGCTATATCAGAAAATGGCGAGGTGTAAGTGATTTGAATGGTCTTTTATAGATGGAGATAAGTTCCAAATGATGCATGAGAAGTGTGGTTTTTCCGCATGACACATTCGAAATTGGTACTATGTTAAAGATATGACAGCTCATTTAATGGAAACTTGATAAATATATACAAGACTAGTTTATATGATGAGTAATTACTTTTTTATTCTACTTCTCTTTCTTATATAATTTTTTAATGCATTTCTCACCACAGCCTAAATTTTCATCCCATTCTATGCAAGAGAATTAAATTTTAACATGGTAAATGCATCTTATTTACTATTTTTGGAGAATATGATTTCATTTCATTTTAATGATTTGATTGCTCTTGCTCATTTGAGAGAACACAAAAATTTAATTGGTATTGTTCAGAATGTCCTGTACAAAAGCTTCTTGCTCTTTCCTTAGCAGAGATTTTCTTATTAATTTGGCAAAGTTTATTTAAGTGATTAGTGAATCCCTTTAGTTAGATTTACCTGAACGCCGTGGTATTATTTGAATTGAGGTTTTGTAACTTAATGTTTTAGTTGCTAAAACTTGTTGAACCTTCTTATTAATTAGGCAATGTAAATTCAATTGAACCCCTTTAGTTGGATTTACCGAAATGACGTGATACAATTTGAATTGAGGTTTTATACCTTAACTTGTTTATTTTAGTTTTACTTATGGAACCTATTGATTATTGCATTCTGATTGTTTCCTTAGGAATAATGTAGTACGAGCTGTAGAGCCATGTGTAGAACATAATGCAGAATAGAGAAGTCAAAAATCTCAGTTTAGGTTTTTTCAATATTTTAGAAAATTATTTATTTGAGAGAAGATGTATATAATCAATATAGAGAAACTAGAGCCAAAGCATCTCTAGTGAGATGGATGAGACATCACTTGCCAAAAAGGCAAGTTGGGGGAGGTTATGTGTACGATCGTCATCCTATAACAATGGTTGCCCGGTCTAAACCATCGCCAAACCTCTCAAGATAATCTAATGAGTTGGGCGATGATTTAGTAAGCCTTAACCTGCATAAAGTCAACAACAATATACAACAAATAGGATATTCTAAGGCAATTAAAAGTTGCGAATATAAAAGTAATTACATTCAAATTGTATATCAAAAGAGGGTGGAAAAGTTCAACACCTAAAGTGGACTTCAATTCTCAAGTCTACACTTTAAAAATCCTTGTTTTAATACAATTGTTTAATTCAAAAACAAATAGATAATAGAGTCTAAACCAAGCAAGGTTCATATCAAGCTAGAAGAAGGCCACACAATCTTATGCCTTCTCCTGCCCCTTGGCTACTGCGGACGACGAGGGACCTGGAAATGTTGTAAGTGGGGTGAGCAAAATCAACGAGCTGGTCCGCCTGACTATCAATCATCCAAGTAATACCAAGTGCAATATACAACTAGCATGCAACAATAAATAGAGAGATACATGAATAATTAATGCAACTTAAGGATAGAAAGAAAAAAACATGTATATAAATAAGCAAGATTCATAAATATAAATGTAAGTCGTTGTTCCATTCATCGTTACCCTGCCTCACCAACGATTGATTACCCATCATGAGGAAGAGCGATTCCCCCAAACTGATTGTTGCGCTACGATCATTTCAATGGTCTCCTCTAAATCATGTTGGTTCTATCCCAATCCATTAACCACATCATATACTAAAGCCAAAGGTCCCAATCACCTGCTGGCACGATCTCCAAGGCCCCATGACGCATCATTGTCATCTGATAACTCTTTACGTATTCGCATGAGTTTCGGAAAGAATATTGTGAGTATCATAGTGAGCTAGTTACCTCGTATATCTAACCAAGTTCCCATGACACAAACATGTTCCCAAGGTCCATGATGAAATTATGCCATCCAACACGAGACGGTGATGACTGAACATCCGCCAATTTTGTGTAGAAAAGGTGTATCCTTCAATTCCATATCGGGTAACAATGCCCATCCCACGGTCTCTATCCTACATGAGACCTAGATATACTAACAACATGGAACGATTGATAATTAAGTAAACCCCGAGTTATCTCGTATCCCCGCAATCCTAATCCCAACCTCCATTCGAGAATTATGTGGTCCTCGAGTATCTACATTTATTTAGGTTGACATGACTCATTAGTCTCTAATTATTTAAGGTAAGTTATTTGTTTGTTTTTATATCTTGCAGCATTATAAAACTCTTTTGAAAATCTATGTCACGCCTTGCCTTGGCATCAAAGGTTTTCAGGTTTAGTCCTCACTTCCCCGGTTCTTGCCTCGTCGATAGAAACCTCGAAGAAAAACTCAAAAATCTCATAAAACTTTGAAAAAATCGTTATGTTGTCTAGAGTCTTCCCACCGTCGTGGATTTATACTCACGGTGCTGGGAACGATCAGGTCTTAGCATCGTGGCAATATCATATGTTGTGTGGTCATGACGCAGAGCCCTTGCCCAGAACGCTCTCCCTTCTAGTGCCGCATCACTGTAAGACGTGGCATTGGAGTCGGAGTTAACTTCTCGAAATAGTTATCCCAAAAATTTTCCCTGAAACTTCAAATCTGACCTACATGGGTCCAAATATTCCAAAACCCTGATAAATAGAGTTCATTCAACTGTAAAGCTCTCATATGTGGGTCAATTTGCGAGATTCAAATCAATGATTGAATGAAAGTCAAGACTCAAGCAAGATTTGGGCAAAATAGTTTCAAATCCATTATCAATAACCATCCAACCATGAAAACCATCCTCATGGGCTCAAATCATGTTATAAAGCGTGGAAATAATCACAAGAAACCATTCGAAATCATAAGAAGCCATAACCAATCATAAGAAACCCATAAGAAATCATAGGAAACCATTAGAGATCATATTTGACTTCAAGAACACCAAGTCTCTACCACTCTAAAGAAACCTAGGGTTTCTCTCCTCTTCTTGTTTTAAAATTAAGAGGCACAATCCAACACAACTGAGGATCTTGAACAATGACATGTAATATATTTGGATGCCTTAAGAATAGAGTGAATCTTAATGACGATCTTCCTCTCTCTATATAAAACAACTTTCTTACACTTTTCCAAGCGATTCCAATTTTCCCCATTGTTGGCCTCCAAAATCTATTGTTATGGGATTCCCACAGGAGGGAGCTCCAAATATTTCATTGAGAATGAACCATAAGCACATGCAATCTCATTCGCCTCATTCTTGAGTTTCCCTTCACTTTGAGAGTCTAGCACTTGACTTTTGTCCATATTAACCTTCAAGCCTAAGATAGTGAAAAAACACCTTAAAATCTCTACAAGTAATCCTCTTAATTTCTAATTAGAAAAAGATTATCATTTTTAAATCGGAGTTGTGATATCTCAAATTGACCCCTTCCAATACACATCCCCTTAATTAAGGAGAGCTCACAAAGCTGTTTCATCAATTCACTCAACGCAGTTGCTGCCTAGGTGAATAGGAATTAGGAACACGGGACATTCTGTTCACGGATAGCTCTGAACTTAAACCTAGGCCTACCAATGCCGTTGATAATCAATGAAAAGGATAACCCATTCCCTTCATCTCTCACCCATTCCTTTTCTTTTTTGTCACAAAACTTAGGTGATCGCAATTCACATTGTAAGATTAATCTTGAAAAGAAAGGCTCCTTTGCTTCTATTAGGGCTTGACTAGCAATTAGGACTCAATTGAATGTCTATCCTTGAGAAAAACAATGTGTTTCTTCGGGACTTTATGCTGTAGCTCTCTTAGACTTATTAATAATCTTGAAAGCACTCGTCACATCATTAACCCAAAGTCCTTAATTTCTACAAATCTGACCTTTTAAGAACGAAGCAAATGTAGGTCTCATTAGATGCCCCATTTACAGTGCCATCATTATAAAACTATGAGAAAATCTTCATTAGGTCCCTTCTTAATGCATTTTAACATTTCTGGAGAGATTTTATAGTATAGCCATTCAGTCCAAGGGCTTTATCACCATTGTCCTTAAAGATTATTGCTTAATTTCATTTTCTTGAAACCAACCAAGTGGGTAGCTCACTGGTTTTGCATGGGGTCAATTGTGTAACAAGTTGGGGGTTTGAGCATCATTGGGGGAAAGGTAGAGTTTCTTGTGAAAAAATATCATTTTCTTCAAACAGTTTCTTCAGTCATTCATTCTCCTCACGTGACAACAGATTCCACTCTATTCCTGCCAAATCCTTAATATCATATAACTCTTGTGAAGAGCCTCTTTGAGCAGGATGTAATTTTACCCACAATTATCTGCTCATCCTCGGTGATCTCTTCATTCTCATGCTTTATTTTCTGTTGACATTGCTCCTATTTGAATTAATAACTTCTGTAAGAATATACTAATTCTGACCTCATGACATGCTCTGGATGATGAGTAACTAGCTAAATCTTTTTACAAAATGCCAAGGAAAATTGTTTGCAAGATAGGGCCAAATTGTTAGTTTTGCTGAACTGAAGGGGCCATAGCAGCAAATGCCAAAGCTATATAACAAGAAACTGTATTTTGCAGGAGCTGTAGAAGAAATTAACTTAAAACTATTTCTTTAACTAGTAGGCTCGCATGTGTCCATTTGCAGATTTGTGCTGAATGTACGTAAAATATGTGTAATTGAGTGCATTTCTCATTTCATCTTTTAAGATGTATTGCTGATCATAGCTGTGTTAAAACCTCTCAGATATACTTGGGGGCTAGGAAATATTGGACAACTTGGGCATTGCTCTCTCCAATATGGGGATAAAGAACTAGTACCTAGACGAGTTGCTTCCCTTGATGGTATTGCTGTAAAGAAAGTAGCGTGTGGTGGGGTACATACCTGTGCAATAACTGAAAAAGGAGCTCTGTACGCATGGGGTGGTGCGCATGCTGGGCAATTAGGACTTGGCCCCCAAAATGGATTCTTCTCATGTGTTCCTTGTGAATCCAAGGGACTGTTCCAAGATATCCCTGTATTGGTTATCCCTGCCGGAGTGCAACTGATTGCCTGTGGACATTCTCACACGCTTATTTCCACCAAAGATGGTAGAATCCATGGATGGGGTTATAATAGTTATGGTCAAGCAGCTAATGAGAAATCAATATATGCGTGGTACCCATCACCCGTTGATTGGTAAGTTGGCAACTATTTGTTATTTCTTGTGCCTTTTTTTATCACTTAGCTGCTCTTATTTGGTAGTCTTCCATGTGCAGGTGTGTTGGAGAGGTAAGGAAACTGGCCGCGGGGGGTGGGCATTCTGCTGTACTGACTGATTTTGGCTCTTTGAAAGAACTTTGTGAGTTAAAACTTGCAGACTCTGTTACTTTCTCGAATGCTTCCCAGATCGAGGATGTTGCTTCCAGGACAGGATCTGATGCTCTGGCACGTATTTGTGAAAGACTGAGGTATTGAATTTTCTGTACTTAAGTCTGTATAGGATAGATAGTATGTCAAACTCTTTTTTTTTTTTTTTTTTTTTTTTTTTTTTTTTCCATTATTTTTGGCTATGTTGTGGATGCATCTTTTGTTTGGATTAATTGCCATGTCATTCTATGGGGTCATGCCGCCCTATATTAATTATGTAGCTGATCTACGACCAACAAAATAAATAAATAAATGTAGGTGGTCTTGCCAATTTTTCTGGACTACTGGAGAATATAATGGATGGTGTAAAACTAAGAATTTGTTGGTTTCATTATTTCAAATTTCATTCATTTTTTTGGTGAGAGAGTTGAGGCTCATTTTCCTTTGTTCTAATGGCAATCTGGTTTTGTTTGTTTAGGGAGGACTTTCTTGATGGGGGCGATTGCTGCTGCGAAGATGAAAACGATGGTGCAGACTCCCATCAACATTAAGGCGATTCTTCAGTTCAGCGTTGTAGATGTGTAATCATTATCTATTGTACTCAGAAGTGCACATTGCAATTGTATACTACCGATCAGTGAAAACCGAAAAGCATAAGCAAACCCTAAACCCTTGCGGCCTGGCGTGGCTGGCAGCATTCTTGATTAGGAGTTTATCTGCTTCTGCAGTCTGCTGGACTTGATTTGGATGGTGTAGCATTTCGCTGGTGCTTCAGGTTCAGCTTTAAAGATTTAGACTAGCAGGAAAAAATTCAAAATTCAAAATTTAGACATGTTACAATGGTTTATATACTTCAACTGTTATTCTTGTACTGCACTCACATTATTGGCATCAATGTAACTCCAATTTATCAAAAACGTGGTAAGTTGATTTCCTTCCCTCATTTTCCTTTTCTTTTTATGCTTGTTAAGATTAATATCAGAACTATATATGATACGCCAACCATGATAGTTTGGTGATTAGGAGCCCCACCCAACCATGGATTGTCATGGTCATGACTTCAAGCCTTTGCCCATTATTCAGACTTAGAATTGAGGAGTGCTTTACACATTTGCTGTATGGTTGCTGGATTCTGTAAAATCGAAAACTCTACATCCAACTATAGCAAATAAGTTTCTCTTATTACAAGATTGGTTTCAGAAAACACAACCCAGTTGGAAGTTTTCCAGGACTAGCTACATAAGAGAACAAAATCATGAACTCAAAGGCTTCAAGTGTATTGGGACCCCATACTTGGGTTTCAGCGTGAGCACGTTAACTGGAGCGTGTCGATAATTCTCAGAGATGGTGAAGCTGAATCTTGACAGGAGCAGAGCCAAAACAATCTTAGCTTCCCTCAGAGCAAATGCTTGACCAATGCAAGTTCGAGGTCCCATTCCAAAGGGCATGAACAATTTTCCAGTTGTGAATGTCTGTGTGTCGACGAACCTCTCAGGTTTGAACTCATTTGCATCTTTTCCCCATATGTCTTCACTATGGTTAATGGCGAGTACTGGAACCCAAATTGATAGGCCCTTGGGAATGTCAAGATCACCCAATTTGATATCGTCAAAAAACATACGAGGGAAAGGAAAAGCTGGTGGGTACAGCCTCATTGATTCATTGATCACCATATTCAACTGCATGAGGAAGCCAATTACAAGAACCAGAAGGTCATTAAATTATCTATGGACTAGCAAGAAAAACTCTGGATATATACCCTGACAATAATCTACAAGAAAAACTAAATTTGATTCACTTCAACTTACCAATATGAGTTTGTGTAGTTGCTCTGGCAATGGAGTTTGTCCATCATTTAATACATGTAGCACCTCTGCTCGAACTCTGCATTGCCATTCAGTATTGGAAGCAAGAAGCATGATAGTCCAAGTGAGAAGGGTAGAACTCGTCTCATGTCCAGCAAAGAAGAATGTCTTGCACTCATCCATAACCATCTGAACATCAATTTTGAACCCCTTTTTGCTTTTACTCTTGTTTGTTTCACTAAGGAGAAGACTCAACAAGTCGCTTTGTTGAGATGTGCCGACGCGTACTTTTCGACTGGCAATGATCTCTTTCAGAAGATTTTCCATTTCTTTCTTCTTTGATTTGATCTCTCTGTTGTATTTGTTGGGGAAAAACCTGGAAAACTAAAACAATCTTAATAAAAGTGACAGAAAAAGCCTTTTACCCTATATTTGATTGACAAAGATATAATTAGGCTACTTAGCATGATAACTGTTAGTTTTCAGATAATAAGATGAGTTTATTCTAATTAATTGTACCTACATCTTATACACATGTCTCTAATAAGATGAGTTTATTGTGATTTACACAAAAAATAATACATAATTACAGAGTGATTTGGGCGGGTTTTCTAATGTGTATGATATTTCTTATCACTCTTCCTCAAACTTAAGTTGGTTCACAACCTTGAGTTTGTCAACTGATTCAGTGGAGCATGCAGGCAGTAGCACAACATTTCTTCAATAGAAATTATACAGCACATTTTTAAGAGTCAATTGTTGTGTTAATGATCAAGAGTGATATTCATGATTTCCTTTTAAATGTTAAGATTTTTGTTTAGTGTGCCAAAGTATATCTGATGAGATCGATGAGGCGTCACTAGCCATAAAAGCAAGGTCGGGGGAGATTGTGGGTTGGACCGTTGGACACATGTGTGAGTCAAGTAGTTAGTTTGTCATAAAAAAAAATATATTTTTAATTGGTGTACCTTGAAGCATATCATATATATTTGGGTTTGAGATGAAAGGGGTACAAGACTCACCTGCTTCCGGGGAAGTACAAATGTTGATTCGCTTGCGAACAAAGATGTTGTAATTGTGTTAGGGTTTCAAATATTTGCTTTCCTTTCTCATAGCTACTATCAAATGCTGTTCTACATATGATCTCGGCTGTAACTTGAACCATGTATTGTCCGATCTCAACCTCAGTGCTTCCTGATGATCTTAAGGCTTCTGATAGGGAGTCAAGCATCTCATTTGTGCATTGCACCATGTACTCTGCATAGTTCTTGTAACAAATAAGGAATAAAAAAATCAGTTTTTTTTGGCATTTAATTACGTAAATTCAGTTTTAATTAATCAATAGCAGAACCCATATATATAGAACAACAACAGCACAGCGCATCAGCACCAAATTAACTAAATTCAACTAATATCGATCAAACTCTTCCATTGTGATTGATTTAGTGTAGCTAGGGCTGACAAAAGTTGTCTGGACATATTTGTCAAGTTTTTCCGGGCCCATTTTAAACGGTCCAAACATTTTTTTTTTATAAATACGAGTCCGGACATTTTTTTTGTGTCCGTTTAAAAACACAAGTTCGATTCCAGACAATATTTTTTTTGATAAAAAGTTCGACAATATTTTCAAAAAGTAAGTATTCATTTCGCGATTAATTTGCATAGTTATCTTGCTATTTTACTAGCATATAATAGAAAGGAATATTGAGTAGGTTTGCGTTGACCTCTCGCATGGTTAGGCTTAGTCTAGCGGACTTACTATTTTACTAATATATACTAGTAAGATAAGTAGCATACTTTTATTCATCCAATAAATAGTATGTGTTTTTAAATACGTTCACATTTTATTATGTACTAATAATTTTTTTTAGTAATTGAATTAAGTTTTAACGCTATATATATATATATATATATATATATATATATGCGCGCACACGCGCGTGGTTTTGCATTTTTTTAAAAAAACAATATGAGTAAGAAATAAAATTACTTAATTATATTTAAAAACGGACAAAAACGGATTCAATCAATATGTTTTACAAAAATATGAGTTTGGACAAAAAATGGTGTTGGTTTCAAAAACGGGTCCAGGTCAGACATCATTTTTAGTCATTATTAGGTGGTGTGTCCGAACATTTCCATCCGGACCCATTTTGTTGTCAGCCCTAAGTGCACCAAAACACATATATGTTAGAGAATTAATCTAGTAACCCACGTTCAACTTTGGGCATTGACCCAATGGATGTTGTGCAATACATGTTGAGATGTGTACATGTGCATCCCAAAGAAAATACCTATCAATTAAATGAAAAAATTAAAGAATGCCCACCATCTACTTGGAGATGCATGTTTTTTCAACATACATTTGCTAACTGATTATATATATATATATATATATATATATATATATATATATATATATATATATATATATATATATATATATATATATATATATAAACTCTGAAATGGCTTAAACAACACTTTAATCACCCATATCTACGTGGTGATTATACAATAATACACTTTAATTCTAGCATTGGCCATTACTTATACGTACGTACTTTAAGCTTGTCAGCCATGAATGCAGGAGAAACTATTTGACGTTGGTGGTACCACTCCATTCCATTAGCCATCAGCACACCTTTACCAATAAAATGCTTGGTACCTTCTTGTTGTAGCCATGATTTTCCCGAATGATTGCTGTGTTTTATGAAAAACTCTTTAATCAAGTTCGTGTCTGTTAAGCACATTCGTGGCTCACTTCCCACCCAAAATATAAACCTCTTCCCTGCAAAATTCCAAATTTCAAGTTAGTTTAGTTTCTTCACTACGTACTATGGAACTGTACGCAAAAATACCCATGCCATTGAATTAAAATTCATATGCATGAGTCATATTTAACAGAAAATTAAAAAAATAAAATAATCACATCTTTTCTCCTTAATTTTATTTGTGCATAGATGCACATATATATATAGATTACATAATAAAAATCTAAGATAATTACAAATAAATAAAAGAAACAAAATATCCTAACTAATAAATTATATTTATCCGTAATACCCTCCCGCAAGTTGGAGCATACAAATTTTCGATGCCCGATGTCTAGCTTGAACAAGAACATCTTCAATCAAAATAAAAGTACCAACTTGTGATATGTGACAAAAATGTTGACATCGACCATCAGCATTTGAAAAATCTTTGAATTGAAAAAAACTCAAAATGAATGTCGATAGAATTAATAGGATCTTCAAGTTGAACAGGCAACTAGCCAATTTGGACAGACATACTAGCCAATCAAATCCAACGGGCATAGACCAACTTGAGACTTGACAACAATGGATCAAAATAAACTTTAAATGGAGAAAACATTCAAAACGAATGTTGATTGATAAACTATCCATTGTTTAATAATGGATTGGACACCGGTCAGCAGCAAGTAATCATGACCAAGCGAAAAAAAAAAAAAAAATGATCTGACTCCCAATGAACGGAAGAAAACAAGACCATATGATGGTCTTCTGGTTGAAAAGAATGAAAGATAACATTCTGACTTTGAACAACAAAGATCAGAATGGAACGAAAAAATTATGACAAATCAGAGTGGAGCAGAACACTCTGATACCATAACAAAAAAATTAAAAAAATAAAATGATCACATCTTTTTTCGTTAATTTTATTTGTGCATATATGCACATATATATAGGATTACATAATAAAAATCTAAGATAATTACAAATAAATAAAAGAAACTAAATATTCTAACTAATAAATGATATTTATCCGTAATAATATTAAATGCACAATTAAAACATTAAATGCTTAACACATTATAAAAGGTTCTCATGGCATGGTATATGAATAGATTTTGCTCGCTAATTAATTTAGGCTGACCTTGTGTATTTGTTCCATATAACATCACAAAACTCGAATACGAGACAATTAATCAGAGGTGACATTGGATCCTATAAGGCACCTCTCCACCCAACCAATAATATTGAACATTAGTTTCAATAAATCCTTTTATTTAGTCAAATGATATATAATTATTTCTTTGATAATCATTCTCGTCCGAGATATTTTTTGTACCTTACCCCATTTAAACTAATCAATGAGTCCGCCAGGCGCTCCTCAACTTAGTGGCATTTCTGATGTATGTTTAGCATTTTTCAAAGAGAAAATACTTTAAAGCTGGATGCATGGCAGAATTTGATCGCACAACGTTTGGATCGTTTGGATCGGTCACCAAGTGCATCTTAGCAACACAACGTATACATTGTATTGTAGTGATGATCATGATATTCTAATCAAGTCACCTTAAATCAATCGAAATTAAAGGATATAAAGAGCATCACTTACCGTATTGTTTAGACCATAGGACATAATGAGGTATGATACGACCCACAATATTATGGTCAATGAAAGTCATGTCCTTGCATGTTGTGGTGGCAACTAGTGAAGACATCTCCTTCATGTTTCCGATCAAAAACCTTGGTTTAGGCCCACTAATACCTTGACTCTCCATAACCCGCCTTATGTGCCTTGGACTTAACCAGTAAAACGAGAGCACATTGTAAGCAACAATGGCCAAAACAGAAAGGAAAATCCAAACCCACACCAATACCAGCATTTTGTGCACAGAGAAGCTGAAAACTTTGGTCTTGACTTTTGTGGTTGAACTTATCAGTTATGTGAAGGATTAAGGTTTTGGTACCTGCGCTTCAAATGAATATATTTTATGCTAGTAATAATAAGGCCCAAAGCAGAAAAATATAATTAATAAGTATTGCATTTATACATGAGATCAAAAAAAAAAGTATTGCATTTATACATACTTATTAAAAATAATTGTATTTATTACTGCAATATTATAATGAAGATTTTTATCAAAAAATATTATAATGGAGATAAAAAATATATGACCTCGTAGCACCACATCATCAACTTCACTCTAATCTATATATATATATTAAGGAAAGACTTTGGGGTGTCCATGTGACAATTCCCAACCTTTTCGTAGCGTGCTACATCATCAACTTCACTGTAATCTATATATATTAAGGGAAGACCTTAGGGTGTCCATATGACAATTTTCAACCTTCTCGTAGCGCCACATCATCAACTCTTTTGCCACATCATCAACTTCACTCTAATGGGAATAAAGTAATATCTTGGGTTGCCACGTGTCACTTTCTTACAATAGTATTTCCACGTCGTCAACCTTTTACTATTTGATAATAATTAAATTTACCTTTTACTATTTCTTTACGAGGGCTTTTCAAATTTTAATAAGAAACGGTTATTTAAATTTTAAAAATATTTCCACTTTCACAACCCAAATCTCTCTCACTTTTCCTCTTCTCTACCAAACGTTTCATCTTCTCATTAATTATATATCCCCAAATTCAACACTTTTCCTCCTCTCTACTAAACGTTTATAAAGATAAAAAATGTCCCAACATTAAAAACAAAAACAAAAACGTCCCAATACGAAACCTTCTAAATTCTCATTAATCTATAATAAAGAGAAAAAAATGACCCAACACTAAAAAGTGTTTCTCGTTTCACAACACCAAATCTCTCACTTTTCTTCCTCGCTACTAAACGTTTCATCTTCTCATTAATTATATAACCCAAATTCAACACTTTTCCTTCTCTTTACTAAACGTTCTATCTTCCAATTAATTATAAAATAAAGATAAAAAAATGTCCCAACATTAAAAATTAAAAAACAAAACGTGAGAGGTTTTGGTAGTTGAAGGAAACGTCTTCGTTGAAGACTGGAGTTTATACTATAGGATTGTTCGATTAACAAGTCATAACTGTGGAGGAGAGGTTTTGACTTTTTCATAACTATTTTATTTTCGATGTTTCTTATATTCAAATATTATTACCTTTGGGTTTTGATTCTAATTTTTTTCTTCTTTCGATGAGCAATCAAAAATATTTTAGAAATAACATATATTGGTCAACAATCTCTGGTGTGTGTTGTTTAGATCAATGATCTCCATTTTTTTTGTTTATGATTTTTGGGTGGTTGATAGAAGCATTTTTTTTGAAGGTTGGAGTTTTTGCTATACGATTGTCCAACTAACAAGTTATAACTTGGGAGTAGAGGTTTTGACTTTTTTATAGCTATTTTATTTTCAATGTTTTTATATTAAGATTTTTTACCTTTGGGTTTTGATTCTGATATTTTTTTTTCCTTTTTATGAGCAAACAAAAACATTTTAGAAATGGTTTATATTGATCCGCAAACTTTGGGATATGTTGTTTAGATTAATGATTGCCATTTTTGTAGTTTATTCTACAAGATGCCAATTTGTTATATATCCTTTATTATGGCAACAAAATTTTAATTAATGGTTTTTTTTTAAAAAAAATAATATTCTATACTATAAGTTTTCTTTTTTCTCTATTTATCACTTTCTTTTTCTCATCAAATTTAATTTCATTAGGATTATATTTTTTTATATAAATGTTTTTTTTTTATCTTTTTTATCACTTATCATGATTTATTTTGTCATTAATGGCATTATTTAAAAAATGAATCAAGGTACATTTTTGCTATGGTATTAGTAATTTTTTTAACAAACTATGATATTAGTAATTATTGTTATAGATTTCAAAATATTACGAGATATATTGCATAATTGATAGTTGAGATTGTCTTTTTCTTATCAAATAGTTGATATTGTCTTACAAATTAGAGCATAAAGATTTTGTTTGATAATATATTTAGGGTTGTTATTTCAACTTGATCAACCTATCTCCCCCTCATTTACCACCCATTCTTATTTCAAAACTCTTTTTACCCACCAACAATATTATATAAATCCCTAAAATACCCTTACTAACACTATTCCCACCCAAGTCAAAGCCTCTCAAGTGAGATGGTAAAGACATCACTTGCCAAAAAGGCAAGACCTCGGAAGATCGTGGTTCGTTATACCCATTGAAGTAAAAAAAAAACTATTCCCACCCAACACCTACACACAACTCCCTCTTTTTGGCAAGCAAAGTATGCTAATCGAGCTTTGAAAAAAAAAGTATGCTAATCAAGACAAGTTGGGCTTAACCATGAATCTAACTCGGGTTAATTAACATTTGAATTAACACTAATCACGAGGTTAAAGACATATTTGCATTGGAGAGTGCTAGTAGACATTTGCATTAAAGAATGTTTTTTTTTTTTAATGTTGATTGCATCGTATGTGGCACACATTTTCTCCAATCCACATTAACTAATTCACATTCCAATTCCCATTCCCATTAGAGATGCTCACCATCACAAATGAGAATTGTTAAAGCATCTTCAATGGTAATGAGAATTTAGACCATGAGTTGGTGTCTTGTCATGGATGTAGTGAGGATGTATATCATATGCGGCGTTAGATAGACATTCAAACCCCAAAGTAGTCTCTAATGGACAATGAATTTAGACCATGGATTGAGATTTTTTTTTTGCTTTATATAACAAATAATGATGATGTGGAAGTGGAGAGAATGTCTACCATAATGTCTAGAAGTAGACATTGTGGTAGACACCCTCCACTTTGATTCCCTGCCATAGAAAATAGACATTCACAATCCATGTGTCGTGGATCGATTTTTACCCTAATTCATGGTAATTTGACTATTCCTGCATAAATAAAGGCTTAGTGCCATGGCTTCCCCTCCCTTTCCCCTACCCCATCCCACATACCCTTCTCATCCACCCAACCGGCCTCCCACCCAAGTTAACACCTTAGTTCACCATCACATCCCCCAACCCATCATCCACCAAAGACTTGTGGCCTATGACCCTTATTCACAATTTTTTTTTCTACTCATTGAATCATAACCAGGATGCCAACCCTAATAGAATACATCCCCCCATCAAAACATCTTCCCTCCTCTACCCCCACAACTCCCTCAGAATGGACCCTCTCATCTCCACACTGTTACACACTCGATGGCCCCACTACCACAAACAAATGCCCTCAAAGACCACCCAATATATCATATATCAAAATGGACCCAAATAATTTCCCACTAGATGTCGCCAACTCTACCTAAAACTCTCCCACCCATCACCCATCGAAACCACGCCTCCATTCCCCTTGCCTTCATATAACAATCAAACCCCCTCCCTAACCTACGCAGACTGCAGACTGATCAATTTAATAGTTGGATCGAAGTTGCTCGCCATCCTGCACCCACCATTTCCCTTATTCCACGATCACTTGTGGATTTGACAATTGCGGATAGAAAGGTTGACCGAAAATCTTTCTCGTTCCGATGGATGTAGAATAGTTTATGGATAACAGAGAAAACAAAGAAATTGACAACTATAATGACTTTCAGTCAAAGGAAAACACTTTGGTCGTGTGAAATTTTTGAGATAAAGGAATTTAGGCACTCTTTTCATGGCTAGGGGTTTTCCTCTATCCTAGGAGACCGATTGGCGAATGTAAATGGTAGTCTTGAAAATATGGAGAGTATCGAATAGTCGCAACCAAAATTTTTTGTTCCCGAGGGAGGAAGGGGAACAGGGTGGTTTTCTTTCTTAAAAGCAATGAAGGAAATGTGTGGGCTCTAGGGGCCCATGTTACAAAAGTAAACCAGCATAAACCCTTACAAAAACATATTGAAAAATTTGACTCTGAAGAAGAGAGGGTAGTGGTTTGCACCAGAGCATCTCTGACCACCCCATGGAGTTCGATTAATGAGATTTTGAGTATAACACTCAAACACCCCATCCTCTCATATGTGTTTGCAGGTGATAAGGCCATTCAAATTTGATTTAATGCTTAGGAGAAAAGTTTCATCTTATAGAACGAGAGCAAGCTCACTAAGGATCAACTTTTCGGATCGATGCTTGGAGTCAAGAATTACATTGGAAATCATCTAAGTTCTACTGTAAGAAAGGTTTGTTTGAGGTAGAGAGACTTCCCTTCAACATGTGGAATGAAAAAACAATAGATTTCATCGGGGATCATTTTGGGAGAATTTTGAGTTCTTACTTGGGCATCAATTTAGATAGGAGAGATCGATTCTTGTTAAGGTTCGAGGAATGGAAATTTATTTTTATCCTAGAAAACTAGTCCTGATCAAGAATAAGAGGGAAGTTTATGCCCTTATGATCCCAGCGGCCATCCCTATAGAACCTCCGACCACCATCAACACCATTAAAACCGATTAATTGCCCCAACGAATGACAAGCTGAAACGTCCTCCTGTCGGCCAACTCACTACTTCTATTGTCGAGCCAGTGAGTCAAAAAAGTTAGAACCACGAAAAGGCAAGGGCGGGAGTTTCAAACTCAAAATTGAAAAGAGTTGTTGGGCCCTTCAAGATGTGCAAGAAAAAAAAAGGCAAATGAACTTCCCTCCCCCACAAGCCCACTCTCTTGACCTGATGGCCCAATCCCCTCCGACCGTTGGAGTCTTAGAAAAAGCTCTCCAATGACCCATTGTTCTCAACTACAAGCCTCGATGGTGGACCGCACCCCTCAAAGTATATGTCAAAATCAAGGCCCAACATCGTCCAAATCCTTATATCCTCCTCGTTCTCTCAAAAATTTGAACCATCCATAAATTCATTAAGGCGCATTACCATGTCCAAAGGCTCAAAGTGGAAAGGGAAAGGTAGGGTGGAGTGTAGCAAACAAACAGAGAAAAAACATCTCCCCAAGGACTTCTCAAAGGCTACGGTGGAATCTTCAGATAACACGAAGGAGCTTATTGGACAATATTTTTTGTCCGTTTAAAAATACGGGACCGGTCTCAGGGCAAAAATTTAAAAAAACGGGTACCGTTTTGTGATTAATTTGAAGGGTATATTTGTAATTTCACCGTTAAAATTGTGTCATTAACTTTTTTATGTAGTTGTTGTTGATGCATGAGGTGAAGATATACTTTGATAATTTGGATTTTGGACTATTGAGAATTTGAGGTGATATCTCTTTTTTAAAAAAAAAAAAACTTTTGTGATATTTATATTGGAAATTAAAAAATTGTGATATTATGTATTTATTTTTTGGTAATTGGTGATTTGTAGTTGTAGACTTGTAGTTGTAGTTGAGGGGTTTTTTTTAAGATAATTGATAAACAAAATATTTAATCATCTTTAAAAAAAAAGGGCAAAACGGGTCCCGTATGTTTTACAAACATACGGAATTTGGACAAAAAATAGTGCCCGTTTTGAAAACGGGACCGGGACCGGGCACCAAATTTTTGGATTTTTAAAAGTCCGTTCCGTATTTTTGCAATGAGATCCCTGTCACTTGACGTCGGGATGGCGAAGGTGAAGTCGACAGGGAGAGACAGGATATGGGGGATTCAAAGAGTGAAGATGAAAATTTCATCCTAGAAAATTCCATGGCTGCTGATGACAACTCATCCGCAACTTCGGATAAAGAAAACAGTGACGATTGTATTGACGACATGGAGGAGAACGAAGACCGGCTTCGCATCCCAAACTGCGCAGACACACCGCCCGATCAGGAGGTAAACACTAAATTGATTTTTTTTCCCCTTAAAGTCCTAGGGTTTTCAATGACGAAAACAATTTCCCCATCACCTGAAGGCATCTTGACAAGCTGGGTGATAGTCGAATCCTAGTGGATAAAAATAACAATTTTGCTCCTATTCCAGAGGAGAAAGAAACCCCGACTATACCAGACCAAAACTTGGAGAACCAACTGGAAGCCAGCCAAATATGCCCAATCATGACCCAGTAATCATTCCACCCACCCCTCGTAGCAAACTTATAACCTATCTCACCCACTCCCTATAGCCAACTCTTCACCCTCTAAAATAGTCATACAACAACTGACTAATTTGGCATTTGCATTTTAAATAGCAAAGTGGAGGAATGATCCGAGGAAAATCCTAGAGAGGAATAGTGGATAAGGAATTATGAAGCTGAGTTCCGGTGTTAATTACAGTTCTCTAGATTGGAGGGACTTTCTTACTTAATCAATGAGGATTTTCTCTTGGAATGTTAGAGGATTAGGACATGAAACTAAACGAAGCCTTGTTAAAGAAATGATTAAAAAAATGAAACCTGATATTGTCATGATGCAGGAAGTGAAAAAGAGGAGGTTAATATGGGCAAATATCTAACATATGGGCAAATAGATTTTGAGAATGGATGACACTTCCGTCGAAGGGTGCCAAGGAAGGCATAATTATTGTGAGGATTCTAGAAAGCTTAAAATTGAGGCTAACTTGATTGGGAGGTTTACAACTATGGTTCATTTCCAGGGAGAGGAGGACAAAGATTGGGGGCTCTTGGCTCTGTACGGGCCTTTGAATTCGGCGAACAGAGATGAGTTTTGGTGGGAACTAGCGGCCTTAGCAGGATATGTAGGACCTAGATAAAGTTTGGAGGGCAATTTCAATGTCTCAAGATTTCCTAGTGAAGCTTCAAATACTAGGAGAAGGACTGAAGACATGGAGGAATTTGAAATTTTGATCAATGACCTTAAGTTGGTGGATCTCCCTTTGATGAATGCAAACTATACTTGGTCTAACATAAGAGTGAACCACATCTATAACAGGATTGATAGATTCTTAGTCTCTCGTGAATGGTTATCCATGTTTCCTCATTGTGTACAATCTGTGGTCTCCCACCCTATATCATACCATTTTCCTTTCACTCTTATGTAACGACCCTCAAATTTAATTTGTGCCACGTGTCATGTTTCAGGACTATGACCGACTGTCTTGACTTGTTATACTATCTAAGCCTCAAGAGTCGACACTAGGTATATTTTATTTTTCTGTGATGATTGTACTATTATTTATACCCGAATGTGAATGTTGTATGTCCTAGTGCGTGATTTGTTTTGTTTTTCTCATCGAATTTGTGAGTGAGGTTTTGCCTAGGAAAAATATAAATTTTCAGACAAATGGGTGAAATTTGGGTATTTTAAACACATAAAATGATAATTAATGAATTATTGGAAAATAATAAATAAATGTATACATGTCCGGTACATTGATAAGTTCGAGGAGCATACAACGTGCGAATCGTGGTACGGTACGGGTCCGGGAACACAAGGTTTGAGTGAGAAATGGTTAACTTATGAGATAAAGTCACCTAATGGAGTCACAATGTTGAGTTAGAGTGGTTGGCTGGTGTGAAGGAAGACCCTAGGATGGCCTCGAGATGTGTGTGTAAATGATGATGAAGAGGAGGATATAAAAGAGGTTTTTACCACCTTTTCTCTCTCATCTCACACTCTCATCAAACAAAAATCGAGATTTGAAACGAGGTTTCGAGCTTGGAGCGACGTCGGGATCGACCAACAACGCGTTATAAGGTGAGATCTCGACTCCTCTTGTGATTCCCTACATTTTGGCGGTGATTTTGAAGGTTTTCATCACGATGATTTTGGACAATATTTTTGGAATTTCGATTTTATTGAAGTTTGATGATGAATTTGTGGTTAATTAATGGAATTGAGGGTATGGATACGGTTGTTTTGAGGATTTAGGAGTTATTGGTATTTTTGAGGATTTTTGGGGGAATTTTGTCGTAATTTTCGAATCGGGGTTTTGTCGAGGTTTCGACACGAAGTGAAGGTAGTTTTGAATGGTTTTGAACATCCCTATAAGTTTAGGATAGGCTCGGAATGCGGCGACACCAACCGGGGTTCCAAAAATCCCGAATATTGTTCAGGGTTTCATGCAGTGAGGGACACCATGGAGTTTTACCTCCCATGGTGTCGATCATGGTGTCTAAACCAGAGACGTGAATGGGTTTGACTCTTTAAGTGATGTCGTGGGTCAATACCCTTGGTGGCATTACTCACGACGTCCAGACCAGAGAGTTGGAAATTCGGCGTTTTAAATGACGTTGTAGGTACTGAACGTGGAGGCGTCACCCACGACGTCCCAAACAGTAAAAACTGAATTTTTCAAAATATTTTCAAAACTTTTGAGAAACTTTGGGGATTTATCTAGGGTCACGAAATGACTCTAATACAAATAAATTAGGTTTAAATGAATACCAAGGATTTGGAAAATCAAATTGAACAAGTTAGAGCTGCTTAAGGAATGAGCTTTTTGCGATCGATAACTACATTAGTAAGTCAGTAAGGAGGTACATAATAATTCATTTTTCATTATTGTTGTTTCTATTAAATTGAGTCATTTTTTGGAATTTCTTTCTTTATATTCATTGGTGGAGTGTTTTTCGCATAAGTGTGTCGAGAAGGTATTCTTGAGGATCATGTTAGCTGGGTTAACGTGAGCACTTATGTATAAGTGTTGCCCACCCACCTAATCATGAGTTTTCCCCAAGTATTGGATTGTTGTGACTTTGTTGTGGAATGGTTGTGGAATTGTTGTGGATATGTTGTGGCTTATTTGGTTATAAACCACTTATCGGCCTCCTTTTGACTCCATGGACACTCAAATATCATTGAAATATTGGTTAGTATATTTATCATGCAATTTGTATTATTTATCTGTCTTTAAATACCGCATGATTCTTAGACTGCTTTATTAGTTATTCATGAATCACTGTTTATGTCCTTCTGGCTTTACTTTCAAATTTACCATTATTCACCGTCTTGTTTGTAACGTTGGTGCAGATCGGGCAGATACTAGTAAGGAAAAGGAATTGATGCTTGATGACTTTCTCTGATGACTCTCAGAGCGATTTCTTTCCTATTATATTGTATGTTATGCCTTTTCGACTTGTGATTATTGTATATTATGTTTTTGATAACAATGGGATATATTTTAGGATTAAGTAACTAGAGATATCATGTAATATCGTTTTGATTACCGTTGGTCACCAAATATACATGTTTATCCATTCTCAGGGTTTCCACACTTTAGGTTGTTTCCAACTTCCTAATTATTGAGTTATTTAGTTTGATTATAGTTTATTTCCGCTGTGAACTACCTGAAAATGATATAATCTAATAACTCAACTTTTAAATTGTAAAATTAATGAGGAAAGAAAAATTTAAAGTTGACTAGGCATGCACTGACTTCGCGAGTATGGTTTCGGGGACGTAGGTCTAAGTCGGGCGGGGCGCAATTTTAAGGGGAACTAGTGCCACGGCCCAATTTTGCTAATTTTGATTAACGGCTTAATCATGATCACCAACCCATGATGTGGGGCCCGCATGAGATGCACACACTAAGCGAAGCATGTGGCCGAGGTAAATTTTATATTTGTATTGATGTATTCCTAGTGTTTTGTATGTGTGTAGGCTGATTAAGTCAGTACTTACAGCTATCGACGCCGAGACGCGGTCAGGGACACGCCTCGAGTTGCGTGCAAGCCGGGGTACCGAATAGCAAGATTTAAGGTAAGTCTAAATTTAGTAAAATGCAATATAATTAAATTGATGCACACTAGATCATAGCCTATGGTTATAAATTAATTAAATTGAATTGGACATATATATAGATATGATATAAATATATATTTTAAAAATCAGAAAAAGATTTGAGAAATGACAATAAGGGGCATTGGCTTATATAGAAAAGGATAGGAAAACACTAATAAAAACAACACCGCCGCACAAAAAAAAAGAGAGGAAGAAGAAGAAGAAGAAGAAGAAGAAGAAGAAGAGGAAATCCAGGAGAGAAAAAGAGAGGTCACCGGAGGAGATTGAGACGACGACGACATTGACGAGGTGAGTCTTTGTTGTCGATGTTGGCATTGTTGTTGTAGACGTTAATGATGATGCTGATGAAGTTGATTGATTTTGAAATCAATGTGTTAATGGTGGATTGTTGATGCTTTGGTGTTGATGAGGGGGGAGGGAGACGCACGCACGCGTGTGCGTACGTGCGTTCCCAACCGGTCGACTCGACACAGTAGGGTCCAAACCCCCCCAAATTAAAAATAAAATAAAATAAAATAATAATAAATAATAATAATAATATATATATGTAATATATATACATACACATGTATATATATATACAAAAAAAATAAAATAAAATAAAATAATAAAATAAATAATAATAAATAAATATATATAAGTATATATATATGTATACATACATATACATATATATATACAAATACACACACACACACACACACACACACATATATATATATATATATATATATATACAAATACACATATATGTATATATACATAAAATATATCTATGTAACAAAGTATTAATAAATAAATAAATAAATGATATGAAATAACTTTTCAGGGACCTAGGGGTGTTACGGGAGTTCGGGAGCGCTAGTCGGAGTGTCGCGAGGCTGCATAGCCATAGCTATCCTGTGACTGGTAAGCGAAACTGCGGGAAATCTCTACTTTATTTCATTCACGTTATTTCTTTTTTCAGTCAATTTGATGACTTGTTATTAGTAATCTACCATCATGCTTTCCTTGCTCTATTCAAGTTGAATGTTGTAATAGCATGATGCCTTGTGATGATTTCATTGACTCATTTCCTAATGATGCCTTGTGATGATTTCATTGACTCATTTCCTAATGTGCCATATTTGGTTGTGAATTATGTTATAATTGATGTCAGAAATGCATGCACTAGGGTTACTGTGGTAATTGATTTGTATTTCATTTCCTTTGAGGCTTTGTAGCCTAACTTATTGTTGATATCGTAGAACCTTAGAAATGAATCCTTGAAACAAAAGTTGGAGATTATCTGGTGTCCATTGCACGAGAGATGGGTGGATTCACGGGGTCACTAGACCTCGAGGTTTCCGATACTCACCACTATTACTTGGGTGGCATCACGTAGCTTGAACTACGGGGTTGTCGGCAAGTTTTATATATATATATTCAAAATTTACAAAGTATGTTGAGAGTATCTCCATACGATAGTGGAAAAAGGCTGGTTGATATTTCTCACCGCCGACCGGACGTAGATCATCTCGACTTAGCCTGTGTCAGTCTATCTAATTCGATTAACTGTGATATTTATATGCATTACTTTCTCAGCACATTTTTCTGATATATTATGCATTTAAATATTTTTCTTTACTTGGAAATGTAGTATAGAATTCCCCGGTTATCACTTAAATATCACTATACTCACCGTCTAGTTTGTGACGGTAGGTGTAGGTCTGTCGAGCAGTACCAGACCGGGCAAGGAGAAGATCGGCGACTACCTCTGAGCTCGTAGTGCGTAGCTGCCGTACACGTAGGTCATATTTTTGTATTATGTTTATATACATCTTTTGCTTGGGTTGTTTTGTTGGGTCGAGAGTTAGTTCACTTGACTTTTGGACCTTCACTTTGTCTATATGACCGCCGTTTATTTCATATTGATATTGTGATTGCCATTTCCTAGTTTCCACATTTAGGATTTATATAAAATACTTCCGCTAATACGTTAAAGACTTCCGCTAATTTGATAATTCTTATAAAATGATAGGGAATTTTCTTATCCCTGAACCCAATTCACAAGATAATAGGTAGTACAGGCTGACTAATATGTAATTAGGTCCTACATGTTGTAATTAGGGCTTAATTATGGGATTAGGCTGGGTGGTGCCCTAGATGAAAATAGGGGCTGTTACAGTTAGTATCAGAGCCTAGGCTTCAGAACCTTAGGGACAAATAAGGAAAAAAAACACGAACTTGCATAAAACATAAACCTTAGAAGTGGAAACCAGATGAACATCGCCTAGGAACTATTTTGTTGGGAATCGAGTAAAAGTGAGTTGGGGATTTTCAAAGTATATGTGTTAATTTCATTATGTGTATATATATATATATACGCGACACACTTCATAGTGGTTGATGCGAAGTCACTATCAACATGCAGACGACGATGACGGACGCATGTGATATAGGTGACTCGGATGCTAGCGGCAGTCAGCCTCCTATTACATCTGAGGACGACCAGCAGAGGCTGTCTGACCGGGTGGCTGCTCAGGGGCAGTAATTAGTGGACTTCATGGCATACGTCACTGCGTAGCTCACTGCACTCACACAGGCAGTCGCCAGTATACGCATAGTTGTTACGCCTCCGACAGCAGAGCCTACTATACCACAAGGTGCCATTCCAGCGACTACGACGGTCGCCACTCCGTTTGCTGTACCAGCCCCCACTCCTGTGGCCACACCCGTAGCCGAGACGCCTACTGTTCCGACAACGACTGCAATTCCGGTAGCACAAGCTCTCCCAGCCGCCACGGTTTCGACGACAGATATAGTAGTGGCGACGACCACTCCCACCTCCACATCATCAGACTCAGCAGTGGGGATTAAACTGATTAAGGACATCATCAGGCTTCAGCCATAGTACTTTGACGGAACTCGAGACTTTCAGATGATCGAGAAGTGGGTGTTATCTCAGGAGAAGCTCCATAGGATATTGGGTATTGAGGATAGACTACGCCCCGAGTTATCGTCGTATACACTGCAGAGGGACGTCGATGTTTGGTGGCGTACGATGATAGCGACGGATAGGGACTTCACATCATGGAAGATATTTAAGGACAAGTTTTATAAACAGTACTTCTTGCCGGCAGTTAGGATGAGACTGAGGCGAGACTTCATGAGTTTGAGACAAGGACCGGATCAGACAGTTATGCAGTATCGAGACAGATACGGCTACCTGCAACAGTTTGCTGGGGATTTGGTCAGAGAGGAGTTGGAGGATGTGCTCTACTTTGGGGTTGGCTTAAGAGCTGATATTGGAGAGCATGTAGTCAGCACGGGAGCCCGGACTCTTGGTGACATTTACGAGCGCGCCCTTGCCTATGAGACTTACCATCTGAGTAGAGTAGCTGACAGGGCAACTTCAGGTCAGACTTGGTCGTCTGAGCAGATAGCAGAGTATGAGAGGAGGTGACAGAGGGGTAAGGCACCTGAGGGGTACCGAGGGGCATCGGGATCGGGGACGACCTCACATCACTCGGTCGTGCCCCAGGCATCATATGCCACCTCCGCGCAGAGTTCAACAACACTGACCTTGCCCCCGCAGGTCCGGACTCCGCACTACTGCAAGACACGGAGAGATTGGCACTTCCGGCAGCACCAGAGACTCGCCACCATCAGCAGCAAGGTGGTAGAGGCGAGGCAGAGGCAAAGGCCGAGAGGGATCTCGTCAGGGATAGAGACAAATGCAATATCAGAGTTATCAGCGGCAACTCGGTCAGCCTAGACAGGTTACTTGTTTCAGATGTGGGCAGGCAGGACATGTAGTCAGAGAGTGCTCGCAGCCAGCAGCAGTACATCCACCATAGGCTCGGGAGACAGTACATATGGTGGCACAACCACACGAAGTCTCATTGAGGGTACGATTTCTATCGCTGTTAGAGACTCTTACGTTTTATTTGATTCCAGCTCTACCATATCTTTTATTTCGGGTCGCATGATAGACATCTTAGGACTGATTCTGGTGAGGCTTAGTGTACATTTGATGTTAAGTACCGCAGCCGGGGATAAGGTTTTTCCTAACAGCCTAGTTGAGAGAGTCCCAGTAGAGATTAGCGGGGTTGAGTTACCTGCCGATTTTAGAGTCCTCGAGACGTTAGAGTTCGGTGCACTTTTTGGGATGGACTGGTTATCAGCATACCACGCCCACATTGACTGTTACAATAAGTCAGTGGTATTTGAGATTCCTGGACGTCCATTATTTGTACATCGAGGTAGTACACCGAAAATTAGCACCACGAGAGGTCGATTAGCGTCTAGTGAGGAGATGGAGACTCTAGTAGCTTTGTATGCCGTAATGGAGAGTCAGGGACCCTGACTTGAGGACATACCAGTAGTCAAGACTTTCCTGATGTTTTTCCGGAGGACTTACCTGGACTACCACCACCTCGAGAGATAGATTTTGTCATTGATCTTGTGCCAAGCACCAGACCGATCTCGATACCACCCTACCGCATGGCACCGAGAGAGTTAGAAGAGTTGAGGGATCAGCTTCAGGATTTGGGAAATAAAGGATTCATTACACCATCTATGTCGCCATGGGGAGCACCATTTTTGTTTGTAAAGAAGAAAGATGGTAGTCTACGACTATGTATCGACTACATACAGCTAAATAAGGTCACCGTAAGGAACCAGTACCCGTTGCCGAGGATTGACGACTTATTTGAGCAGCTAAGGGGAGCACAGTTTTTCTCTAAGATAGATCTGAGATCGGGATATCATCAGCTTAAGATCAGGGACGAAGATAGGTCTAAGACAGTGTTCCGCACCAGATATGGACACTATCAGTTCACGGTCATGCCTTTCGGGCTGACCAATGCCCCTGTTGTGTTTATAGATCTCATGCATCGAGTTTTGAGACCATATCTTGACCGCTTCGTAATAGTCTTCATCGATGATATTCTCATTTATTCGAGGACACGAGAATACCACGAACAGCACCTCAAGGAGACGTTGCAGACTTTGAGGGAGCATAGGCTATTCGCCAAGTTTAGTAAGTGTGACTTCTGGCTTACAAAGGTCAAGTTCTTCGGTCATGTGGTTGGGGCAACAACGATTGCAGTCGATCCGACCAAGATTCAGGCAGTTATGGATTGGCCAGTACCAAAGTCCGTAACGGAGATTAGGAGTTTTCTAGGGTTGGCAGGCTATTACCGAAGATTTGTGAAGGATTTTTCCAAAATTGCTTCACCGATGACTAGGCTGACATAGAAGGACGTCATATTTAATTGAACTGAGGAGTGTGAGAGTGCATTTGCTCAGTTGAAGAGATTATTGACTACCACCCCAATGTTGGTGTTGTCAGAGGCTGGACAGGGATTTTTAATGTACACTGATGCTTCACACACAGGACTTGGATATGTATTGATGCAGGGTAGTGGAGTTGTGGCATATGCTTCGAGATAGCTAAAGATACATAAGAAGAATTATCCTACACATGATCTGGAGTTAGCAACGGTAGTATTTACTCTGAAGATATGGAAACATCATCTGTATGGAGAGAGATTCACACTCTATACTGATCACAAGAGTCTGAAATATCTCTTCACACAGAAAGAGCTGAACATGAGGTAGCGCAGATGGTTAGAGTTTTTAAAGGACTATGATTTTTCTCTGGAATATCACCCAGGAAAAGCTAATGTAGTTGCAGATGCGCTGAGTAGGAAACCGGCTGGAGATACTGAGATGGCCAATTGTCATATGACACGTGAATATGAGTTGTTCGAGGCAGCGGCGACATCAAGTCAAATAGGTATTCCTACAGATACTAGAGTTGAGATTTGCGCGCAGTTGAGAGTACAGACCGTGTCTACACAAAGAGTGGCAGAGGGTTAGAGGACTGACAGGTCGTATACAAGATTCAGTGAGTTAGCGCAAAGTTCAGATTGTGTTGACTGGGCAGAGACATCAGATCAGTGTCTGAGGTTTAGGGGCAGACTGTGGATACCCGAAGTGCTAGAGTTGAGAGACGAAATCCTTCAAGAGTCATGTCGTTCCCGATTTATCGTTCATCCAGGAAGGACTAAGATGTACCATGATATGAAGAGACATTTTTGGTGGCCTGGGATGAAAGCGGACGTGTCAGAGTTTATCAGGAACTGTGGGATATGCCGGTAAGTGAAAGCTGAGCATCGTAGGCCTGGGGGACTCTTACAACCACTTTCCATTCCGAAATGGAAATGGGAAGACATAGCTATGGAATTTATCAGAGGTTTACCGAGGACTGCCAGGAGACATGACTCGATATGGGTTATAGTCGATAGACTAACTAAGTCAGCTCATTTCCTACCAGTGGCATCACATTACAACTTTGATCAGTTGAGCATGTTGTTTGAAAGAGAGATTATCAGGTTGTATGGGGTACCGTTGACTATTGTATCAGACAAAGATGCTAACTTTACATCCTGGATGTGGCAGAGTATGCAGGAGCAGTACGGTACACGCCTACATTTCAACAAGGCCTTTCACCCTCGAACTGACAGACAGACTGAAAGACTCAATCAGGTCCTAGATGATATGTTACGAGCTTGTGTGCTAGAGTTTGACAGATCATGGGCGGAATACCTATCATTGTGTGAGTTTGCATACAACAACAGTTATCAGGCTAGCATTGAAATGGCACCATTTGAGGCTTTATATGGCAGACCTTGTCGTTCGCCGTCGTGTTGGGCTGAGCCAGTGGACAGATTATCAGTAGGACCTGAGATTGTTGTTGATCATACAGAGAAGGTAGAACAAATTCAATTGAAGCTTAAGGGAGCCCAAGAAAGACAAAAGAAGTATCCAGACAAGTATCACAGTGATCTCACTTATCTTGAGGGAGCCTATGCCTACCTTAAGGTTTCTCCTCAGAGAGGTCTGCAGAGATTTGGTGTAAAAGGAAAGCTTGCACCGCATTTCAACGGGCCATTCAGAGTTAGGAAACGAGTTGGAAATGTTGCGTACGAGTTAGAATTTCCTCCGCAGATGTCAGGTGTTCATCCGGTCTTCCATATATCGATGCTTCGACTGGCTTAGTCGAAGGCAGGCGCACGACCGACAGTTGACTTGAGTCAGATCGACCTGAGTGAGGATTGTTCATATGAGGAGCAACCTATCCAGATCCTAGACCGAAAGGTACAACAGCTGAGGAACAAGTCTATCCCGAAAGTACTCGTCAAGTGGTAGTTCCATAACGACTCAGAACTCACTTGGGAACGGGAAGATTATATGCAAGACCGTTTTCCGTACCTTTTTGAGTCAGGTATACCCTAACCTGAATAAATTTCGAGGACGAAATTTCCATTTTGTTGGGAATATTTGTCACGACCCAATTTTGCTAATCTTGATTAACTGCTTAATCAGGTCACCAACCTGTGATGTGGGGCCCGCATGAGATGCACACACTAACCGAGGCATGTGGCCAAGGTAAATTTTATATTTGTATTGATGTATTCCTAGTGTTTTGTATGTGTGTAGGTTAATTAAGTCAGTACTTGCAGCTATCGACGCCGAGACGCGGTCAGGGACACGCCTCGAGTTGCGTGCAAGCCGGGGTACCGAATAGCGAGATTTACGGTAAGTCTAAATTTAGTAAAATGCAATATAATTAAATTGATGCACATTAGATCATAGCCTATGGTTATACATTAATTAAATTGAATTGGACATATATATAGATATGATATAAATATATATATTTTAAAAATCAGAAAAAGATTTGAGAAATGACAATAAGGGGCATTGGCTTATATAGAAAAGGGTAGGGTTGGAGGGGTAAAATGGTCATTTGACCCCAAAACACTAATAAAAACACCACCGCCGCACAAAAAAAGAGAGGAAGAAGAGGAAGAAGAAGAAGAAGAAGAAGAAGAAGAAGAAGAAGAATAAGAAGAAGAAGAAGAAGGAGAATAAGAGGAAATCCGGGAGAGAAAAATAGAGGTCACCGGAGGAGATCGAGACGACGACGACATTGACAAGGTGAGTCTTTGTTGTCGATGTTGGCATTGTTGTTGTAGACGTTAATGATGATGTTGATGAAGTTGATTGATTTTGAAATCAATGTGTTAATGGTGGATTGTTGATGCTTTGGTGTTGATATGGTATTGTTGTTGCGTTGATGGATTGAAGAAGTAAAGGAAGAAAGAAAGAAATAAAAAAAATGTTGAGGCAGAGACAACAGCGTCTCTGCAACAACAAAATGAGGGGGGAAGGGAGACGCACGCACGCGTGTACGTGCGTGCGTGCGTCCCCAACCAGGTCAAACCGGGCTGGACTGGGTCAAGGGTTCAAACCCCCCTCCAAAAATAATAATAATAATAATAAATATATATATATATGTAATATATATACATACACATGTATATATATACAAAAAAATAAAATAAAAAAATAAAAAATAATAAAAAATAAATATATACACATATATGTATATATACATATACACATATATGTATATATACATAAAATATATCTATGTAACAAAATATTAATAAATAAATGGTATGAAATAACTTTTCAGGGACCTAGGGGTGTTACGGGAGTTCGGGAGTGCTAGTCGGAGTGTCGCGAGGCCGGATAGCCATAGCTATCCTGTGACTGGTAAGTGAATCTGCGAGAAATCTCTGCTTTATTTCATTTACGTTATTTCTCTTTTCAGTCAATTTGATGACTTGTTATTAGTAATCTACCATCATGCTTTCCTTGCTATATTCAAGTTGAATGTTGTAATAGCATGATGCCTTGTGATGATTTCATTGACTCCTTTCCTAATGTGCCATATTTGGTTGTGAATTATGTTATAATTGATGTTACAAATGCATGCACTAGGGTTACTGTGGTAATTGATTTGTATTCCATTTCCTTTGAGGCTTTGTAGCCTAACTTATTGTTGATATCGCTCAGAAATGAAAATCCTTGAAACAAAAGTTAGAGATTATTTGGTGTCCATTGCACGAGAGATGGGTGGAGTCATGGGGTCACTGGACCTCGGGTTTCTAGCACTCACCACTATTACTTGGGTGACATCACGTAGCTTGAACTATGGGGTTGCCGACAAGTTTTATATATATATTCAAAATTTACAAAGTATGTTGAGAGTATTTCCATACGATAGTGGAAAAAAGGCTGGTTGATATTTCTCACTGCCGACCGGACGTAGATCATCTCGACTTAGCCTGTGTCAGTCTATCTAATTCGATTAACTGTGATATTTATATGTATTACTTTCTCAGCACATTTTTCTGATATATTATGCATTTAAATATTTGTCTTTACTTAGAAATGTAGTATAGAATTCTCCGGTTATTACTTAAATATCACTATACTCACCGTCTAGTTTGTAACGGTGGGTGTAGGTCCGTCGAGCAATACCAGATCGGGCAAGGAGAAGATCGGCGACTACCTTTGAGCTCGTAGAGCGTAGCTGCCGTACACGTAAGTCATATTTTTGTATTATGTTTATATACATCTTTTGCTTGGGTTGTTTTGTTGGGACGAGAGTTAGTTCACCCGACTTTTGGACCTTCACTTTGTCTATATGACTGCCGTATATTTCATATTGATATTGTGATTGTTATTTAATGGTTTCCACATTTAGGATTTATATAAAATACTTCCGCTAATACATTAAAGACTTCCGCTAATTTGATAATTCTTATAAAATGATAGGGAATTTTCTTATCCCTGAACCCAATTCACGAGATAATAGGTTATACAGGTTGACTAATACGTAATTAGGTCCTACTTGTTAGGGCGTAATTATGGGATTTAGGCCGGGCGGTGCACTAGATGAAAATAGGGGCCGTCACAACTAGGGTCGTCACATCTTAGCTTAAACCACCTCAAATGGGAACCTTCACCTTTTCGTTTTGAAAATGTGTGGCTCACACAACCGGGTTTTAAAGAATTGATCAAAATTTGGTGGGACGGTATATTAGGTTGTTCAAATGATGGAGTGAGTTTCATGATAAAGTTGAATTAGAGTTGCAAGTGGGGCAGGGATTCCCGGCCCCCCGCGAGGCCCCGCACCGACGAGGCGAGGATTCCTCGCATTTTTGCCCCCGCCGAGGAGAGGCGTGGGGGGCGAAAGTTCGCCCTGCATAATGGGGCGGGCGGGCCGGGGGGCAGAGTATGCCTTTACCCCTAGGTTTTCCTCGTAGAACTGCCCCGTTTCCCGCCCCGCAGGGAATCCCCGTCGCCCTACCCCGTGGCCCCCCCCACGGGGAATCCTCGTCTCCTCACCCCGCATCCCACCCCGTGCCCCGCCCCGCCCCGCCCCCCCCCGCCCCCGCCGCCCCACCCCCGTGCCCCACCCCACGGAGAATTCCCGTCGCCCCCACCCCATACCCCGCCACACGGGGAATCCCCATCTCCCCGCCGCGTACTCCATCCCACGAGGAATCCATTTTAAAAAACTAGTCGAAATCCCGTTTTTCGCACATGGGTAAGACTAAGTGTCAATATATTAGTTAAAAAATAATTAACTTAATGAGAAAAAAAAACTAAAAAAATAATCTTTACTACATAATCTCGAATAAATTTTAAGTGAAGAATAAAATCATTTTATTTTTTTGTAGCAAAATTAGGGAATATATGCCTTGAAAGTTTAAAGACTTTTTACATATGGTTATACAAAAACATAATCCTAATAAAATTAATTTGATGAGAAAAAGGTAGTGATAAAAAGAGAAAAAAAAGCTTATGTAAACATTGGTGAAATCCCAATTTAATACTTTATGAATAGAAGCTATATTTATTTTGAAAAATGATTAATTAAAATTTTGTTGCCACAATAAAGGATATATAACAAATTGACATCTTATTGAATAAACTAAAAAAAGGGAGTTCATTGATCTAAACAATGCACACAAAGATTGACGATCAGTATATGTCATTTCTAAAATATTTTTGTTTGCTCTTGAAAAAGAAAAATAAAAAAGAGATTAGAATAAAAACTCAAAGGTAAAAATCTGAATATAAAAAACACCGAAAACTAAATAGCTATCAAAAAGTCGAAAAGAGCAAAAAAAAAAAGTTGAAAAACAACTAAAAATAAAAAAAAATGTTATGGTAAAAAAGTGTGACATAAGGAAACTTCAAATGTACAAATAAATTTTGTTGTGACGGTGAGGATATATAATAAAAACATATGATCTTGTTAAATAAACTTAAAATTGGAGATCATGGATCTATGCAACACTTACCAGAGATTGTCAACAAATACATATCACTTCTTTAATCATTTTGTTATTAGAATTTTGATTCAATCCTAAAAAGAAAACAAAAAAAAATCAGAATCAAAACGAAAAGTAAAAACTTGACATTAATGAATATGTGTTGGAAGATATATATTCTCAATATGTGAAAAAATGCATTAAAATATGTTGTGACTTGTTAGCATAGTTTGTTATTTTGTACCTATATGCCGCATAGTTTGTTATTTTGTATCTATATGCCACATAGTTTATAATTTTTGGGTTTTGTATATATATGCCACCTGGTTTATATTTTAAAAATATTTAAGGATGCTCTTATTTATGTGTTTGTTGTTTGGAATGAAATGAAGCTTTTTACTTGTGTTTAAAGTTAAATCTATTTGTATTTACTATTTTTTTTCTTGAGGACAAAGTCCATTTTCTAGTTGTGTTCAAAGTTAAAATGTAACTTATTTATTGATGTGGTAAATATGTCATTACAAGTGATTCTGAATTAATAAAGATTCAATAGTCCATTTTCTAAAAAGATGTCAAATATAGACCATTAAATGACTGCAACATCTTCCATATGTCTCGCACAAGATTCCCATATACGCCATCGAAGTATCGAACTCCCGCCTAGCAAAAAATAAAGAAAAAATAAAGATTTAAAAAATAAAGTTACCAGAGAAGTTTTTGGGCATGTGGGCTATGAAAAAATAAAGTTACCAGGGGAAATTGATGCTATCGATCGGCTTCCCTCTTCGCGGTGGGATAATTTTGTACTTCTCCATATATCAAAAACAATGAAACAACTAGAAGCACAACAACTTAAGCAAGTAATGCCAGATCCTAAAACCTGAAAGGATTAAGATTGTTTTGAGGTATAGTACTTGATATTGTGATTTACCTGAACAGGTCTTTTAACAGGTTCTCTACCAATGCCTTTTGCAAAATCACTAATGGACAAGTTCTATCGAAAGAGCTCGGTAATTAAGGAAATACTTTATTGATTGTGCTCGGATCCCTTCACCAGAGGTAAAGTCATTATTCATCTGATAGTGTTCCAAAAATCAAGATGCATAAATTATGACAATTTCATACAAATGCTATGGGCTTGTTACTAATCAAGCACCAGAGAAGAGAAGAATTGGTAACATCCCTCAGAAAATATAATAAACTAGGTAAAAAAATAGGAAAATGATAAAATGACTCACTTTGGGCGCACACTTGAGACGCACACTTTGTCTTTTAGTTCATTTATGGTATTTTGATAGATGTAGGCCCACACCTTGGGAGACAAAAAATAGCTATAAATGGGCTAAAAGACAAAGTGTGCGCTCCTAGTGTGCGCCCAAAGTGTGTTAGATTATCATTTTCCAAAAAAATATACACGAATGATACACTGTGCGACTGAAACTCACGCATCACTTCACACGAGTCGTTATCTTGTCAAACTATGTGTGTCTACAATTACTGCACCAAATGCTGCTCTCTCTGTTTGGGTTCCATTTCACTCCATCTGAGCTCCAAGCATGTTGATTGGGTTTAATCTAGAAAAAATAACCCAAGGAAATATACAAAGTTAAAATGAATCTCAACCAGGGGAAATTGATGCTATTGGTCGGACGCTTAAGAAATGTTTTGGATATGACAATTGCTTCGGAGCAAGGTGCTTTTGTAGAAGGGAGACAGCTCAATGACCTGGTTTTTATTCCAAATGAGGTCGTAGAAGAATATAGAAGGAAAAGGAAAAAAAGGTTTTATTCTCAAATTGGACCTAGCAAAGGCATACGATCCTGTGGATTGAGAAACTTATACGAAGATTCTTATGCGGAAAACCGGCCGGTCGCATTGGTAGCATGGAAGGAGATTACGTGTTTAGGTATTGGAAATGTGGCATAGCATCTAAATGGCTATGGCGCTTTCCTACAGAACACATACTGGGCAGTTTGAAGGAGATACGAATCCGAGAGACCCTCCCAGACAAAGGATAGACAAAACTTAACGGGCAACTGGAAGTTCTTGCTGCAGTATTAAAGCACCCCGCCTCTCTCTTTTGTATCTATCTCGTTCGTTTTCTTTTCAATGTATTTGTTGCTCTGTCTTGAAAGGAAATAACCCTGTTTCTGGTTGTCTAGTGTTTTTTTTTTTTGGGCCACCTTGTAGATGATTTGTGCAAACCGCTGTTAAATGTAAAAGCTTAAATGTAAAAGCTGTGGATAAGGTACACAAATCCTTTGCTTTTCATAAGAAATGAAAGCCTGGAGCACGTCTCCATCCTCTCAAAAAAAAAAAAAAAAAGATTATCATTTAAAAAAAAAAAAAAAAAGAAAGGCCTAGTGCCCGTTATTTACCAAAAAAAAAAAAAAAAAAAAAAATGCAAAGCTGCCACGTGGGCGCCACTTAGGTGTGTGCCTTTATTATGTGTCAAATGTACACAGTAGCGCGCGCAGGCCTCGCTCTCGCTCACGTTTTTCACCTCTCGCTCTGACAATCGCACTCTCTTGCAGATTTCAATTGCTGACGATCTGATCTCCCTCGCACTATTCCGCCTAGAATGCCCAAATTATTAGGGTTAGTCGGTTTCCCTTTCGGTTGAAATGAGTTCTAATCTTTTAGGGTTTCTTTTTTCCTTTTCTTTCTTTCTTTGATTGGGTTATTGAGTTTTCTTCCTCTTTGGGTTGCCATTTGAAGTGTTGGCGGAAGACCAAGAACGTATTGTGATATTGTATGAATCTTCGGAGTGGCAAGCCATGCCCGATTAAACTCTATTGAAAATTACTTTTTTGAACAGGTGATTATTTTTATTCCAGAACAAATTTAATTTCTTGTGACTTGGTTTGTGCTTTTCTTGTGGTCTGTTTGTTTGATCAGGTTTAAGGTTTTTCATCTCTTTACCTAGGGGTTTGTTGAATTTTTTATTTTTATTTTTATTTATTTTATTTTGTAGCTGTTGTAGATTAATAATTTTCATTGCTTTTATTCTAGAAAATATTAATGGGATTATGATTAGAAAAAGAAAATGTTGATGGGAATTATTCTGACTTTCTAAAAGTTGAAAGTTCATAAGCTTCCACGGTTGCTTATTTAATTTGATTGATTTTCTATTTGTATTGTACTGTAAATATTATCAATATTGTTTCTATTATGAATTTGAAAGCATCAGTAGTAAGCATCAGTACTGTCAGAGAGCTCGTAGTCCCTGAAGAGGAGAATTCAGTGGTTTCTCAATCACTTATCCATCCTTCTCCTTTCAATTTCGTTCATCCTTCTCTTTTCTTGCAAACACAGGTCGCAAATACAAAACATCATTGATTCGCTCGATTCATCTCAATTCACACAATTCGCTATGCGATTCTTAAGCATATCAAATTAGCCAAACTATTCGAGTCTTTGGTTAGCGATTCGGATCGTAATTCCTACAATTCAGCGATGTGTATTGCGTGTAGCGACCCAACTAATTTAGGATTGAAGCTTTGTTGTTGTTAAGCAACTCATGAAGTCATGCGTCTGAGTGATTTGTGTGGTGAGAATGTGTGTTAAAGTGGTCAGGGCATCCTTGTATATATAGTGAGGAGTTAGTAGGGTTGGGTTATCTTTTTGAGTCATTGAATTGTTGTGGTGACCTAGTGTTTGGTGAGAGGAAACTCTCTAAGGCGCGAATTGTTGTAGAGATAGTCTATCTTCCCATTCATTGTACCCTTCTATTTTACATATTATCAATAAAACTCTAGAGGCGATCCCTTCTTTCACTCAGTCCCTTCGTCGAAACCTATCATTTGGTATCAGAGCACTCGATTCGTAGTCATGCCGTTAAAGATCGACATGCACGTGGAGGCACTGGAGTTTGAGTTACAAAAGCTCCCGGAGTAGTTGAACAAGATCCCAACACTAGAGTCGTTGGTTGCTCGAGTGTCAACGACAGTGGGGAACTTCAGATCGGAGGTTGGATATGAGATCTCAGATGTCAAATCGAAGATCCGAGGTCTTACACAGAAGTTAGAGGCATTTTTCTCTCAGTGAGTCGTTACTACCTCATCGAGACGTCGATCCGGCGAGTGCTTCTCGTGGCTCGCAAATTCGAGGAGATGTAAGCTTTCAAGGACCAGATCCGCAGATCCAACGACAAATTCGAGATTTGGAGAGTGGAGCCCAGATCGCCACCGTGTTGCGATGGTCTTAAAGTTCGGAAGATTAAGATGCCTACCTACGACGGGGAGGACCTGATTGTGTGGTTGAATTAGACGGAGCATTACTTTATGTTGCATGAGATGACGGAGGCTTCGAAGCTCCGAGTGGCGCATATCTGTTTGGTGGGTGTAGCCCAAATCTGGCTGTAGGCGAAGGAGCAAGAAAATGTGTTTGAGTCTTGGGCGAACTAAAGTTGGAATTGTCCAGGCGTTTCAAGGGGGCACATTTGTTGGAGCTCTGCCAACAATTTTTTGCCATTCGTCAGGAATCGCCGCTTACAGAGAGCGTTTGAGTTGTAAAAGTTGCATCTAGGTACGGTGTTGACGGATCATAATAAGATGGCAGCTTTTGTCAATGGGTTGCAGGATCGTATTCTCTTGGAGTTGCTTGCAGATCCGCCATAGACACTGAGAGCGGAATTTAACAGAGCCTAGTGGATTGAGGCTAAAAATAGTGCGCTGGAGTCTCTTGGGCTTTTGCCTCACCCAGCCCAAAGGCCCATATCCCAACTACGAGCTCTTCTACTGTTTCATACCTTAGGCTCAAATGATGGGTTACTCATACTATCTCAGGTCCAACCCGCGAGTCCTCAGGATTCTAGTCCAAAGCCCAAGTAAGTGTGGGCATTCCTACATCTAAAACATCCCCAACCTCGTCTACTTCGTCCTTGAGCCCAACCATTTTAACAACGGCGACACCCTAGATTTCTCCCCCAAAAGTCAAACGGTTGACCGAGGCCGAGGCTCAAGTCCGACGCAGTAAGGGGTTGTGCTACGGTTGCGACGAGAAGTATTTCCACGGGAATCGCTACAAGACGCGGAGTTGCAAGTTATCCTAGTGGATGATGAGCCCGGGGAGTTTGACCTATCTTTGCAATCCGTCGAGCTAGAGTAATGTTTAGATTTGACGTGGTTGAGTTGTCGATGCAGGCGGTGGAGGGTTATCCCGGTTCGCGAACTATCAAGGTGAAAGGCGTGGTGCAGGGCATGGATGTGGTGATCCTATCGATTGTGGAGCGTGCCACAACTTCATCTCTGATCTCTTTGGTAAGCCTTGTCGATCTTCCAATTTCAAATACTTTGAAGTATGTTCTATTGGTGGGGGATGGGTACCAGGTGTATCACTTCGGCATATGCAAGGGCGTTTTAGTGCAGTTTCAGGGCATCTCTGTGGTGGATGATTTCTTTCCAATGTCTTTGCCCAATTCTGATGTCTTATTGGGAATGAAATGGTTTACTCTTTGGGGGTGACGACTATTGATTAGGCTAATCTAACACTTACATTCTTGTCAGGGGTCTAGTCTTATTCCGTGTGGGGGATCCTAATTTGCATAGAGCCTTGGTTTCATGTAAGTCGCTCAAGAGGTCGTGGGAGAATGCGATGGGCTATTTTCAATGGAGCTCTGTCAGGTTGCAGTGACTACTGATGAGGTGTTACCTGACACCTTGGATCCAAGAGTTCAAGAGGTATTGGACATGTTTCAATCCTTGTTACAAACGCCGACCACTCTTCTTCCATCCAGGCCTTGTGACCATGCTATTGTATTGAAGGAAGGTACCGACCCTGTACGTGCCCATCCTTATCGATATCCCCACATTCAAAAATCGGAGATCGAGAGATTGGTTGCGGAGATGCTTGGTGCGGGACTTATCCAACCCAACAACAATCCTTTCTCTAGTCTGTCTTGTTGGTTAAAAAGGATGGGAGCTGACCTGTTTTTGTGGACTATAGAGCATTAAACAAGGTAACTTTACCTGACCGATAACCCATTCCTAACATTGACGAACTTCTGGATGAACTTCATGGCGCTACTGTGTTCTCTAAGCTTGACCTGCGTTCGGGTTACCACCAAATCTGAGTTCGACCCCAAGATGTTCATATGACTGCATTCCGCACACATGAAGGTCACTATTAGTTTCTCGTAATGCCTTTCGGCCTCACTAATGCCCCTGTATCCTTCCAAGCCTTGATGAATTCCATTTTTAAAGGGCTCTTATGGCAGTTTGTGTTCATGTTCTTTGACATCCTCATATATAACCGATCCTCGGAGGAGCATGTGGCTCCACCTATCATAGGTCCTTTCTTTTCTCGATGGTCACTCTCTTGTCATTAATTTTAAGAAATGTTGTTTTGCTAAACAACTTGATTATCTTGGGCATATTATCTCTGGGCGGGGAGTGATGAAGGACCCAACAAAAGTTCAAGCAATGGTGGATTGGTCGCTGCCTGGAAACCCTAAGGAGCTGTGTGGGTTCTTTGGTTTGACGGGGTACTATCACGATTTGTGTGCAACTATGGCAAGCTTGTTGCCCCACTGATGTAGTTGCTGCGTAAGGAGGCCTTTGTTTGGTCCGAGGAAGCTACAACAATTGTCCTTGCTTTAAAGCAGGCAATGATTGAGGTTCTATCTTGGCTTTGCTGAACTATGAGGAGTTGTTTGTGATTGAAACTGATGCATCGGGGTTGGTGTGGGTATAGTGTTGTCTAGCATGAAGAGGACAATAGCCTTTTTCAGTCAGGCATTGTCCTTTCGCGCTCGCATCAGATCAACATACGAGATGTACTTGATGGCTATTGTTTTGGCTATGCAGAAATGTTGCCACGATCTTTTGGGCCGAAAGTTTGTGGTTCAGAGTGATCAACACAGCCTAAAGTATCTACTTGAGCAACGTGTCGTTGCCCACGAATATCAGCAATGGATGTTGAAACTCATGGGTTTTTAGTTCAAGATTCATTACAAGCCTAGGTCCTCCAACGCTGTTGCAGATGCCTTATCTCGTTTTCCTTTTCCGAAACTGCAGTCGATCTCGATGTCCTCTTTCTTGGATATGCCATTGATTCACTTGGAAGTTTTGGCCGAACCTTATCTGGCTCCAATTTTGCCGTCCTTGCTTCGTGGAGAGGAGGGAAAACCCGAGTGGTCTTTGTTCAAGGGACAACTCCGTTTTGATGATCGTGTTGTTCTGGCTGCTTCTTCTTCTTTTAAAGAGAAAATTCTTGGGGAGTTTCATTCCAGTCTCGATTGGGGGTCATGGGGGATTTTTGAAGACTTAGGGCATCTCCAATGCAGTGCCATCCCCACACCAAAATGGTGTGGATACTTTTAAAGTATTTTTTTTTTTTTTTTGTTTGACTTGTTGAGTTGTGGGTCCCACATGTGTTAAAACTTAATAAAAAACTAAAGATATTTAGAATATTCCCTTTTTGTGTGGGATTTGGTGTGATGGGTTAGAGATGAAAATAGTATTTTGGATACTTTTACACCATATTATTGCAAAAGTTGCATTATTTTGGAGTAATGCATTGGAGAGTGCCCTTACAAGAGTGTCATGGCCGAATTGTTCTGGGTCGGCATGAAGGATGACATCAAGAAGTTTGTGGCTTCTTGCGAGGTTTGCCAGCACCACAAGTATGACACTCTCTCTCCTGTTTGGTTGCTTCAACCTCTTCCTATCCCAACAACCATTTGGGAACATGTTTCGATGGATTTTATTGAGGGATTGCCTCTATCTGTAGGTTGGAATTCTATTTTAGTGGTTGTGGACCACTTCAACAAATATAGTCATTTTCTTCCCATGAAACATCCTTTCTCAGCGAAGTCGGTGGTTGATGCGTTTTTCCATGGGGTGGTCCGGCTTCATGTTTTCCCTCTCAATATTGTATTTGATCGAGACAAGATTTTCCTTAGCAAGTTTTGGTGGCCTATTTGGGCTCAGGGGTACTCAACTGAATCGCAACTCAGCTTACCACTCAAAATCTGACGGGCAAAGCGAAGTGGTCAATCGATGTCTCGAAACGTATCTTAAATGTTTCATCTGCTAACATCCTCGGGAATGGTCGAAGTGGGAGTTGGGTGGAATTTTGGTACAACACTTCATTCCATTCTTCTCTGAATTGTTCTCCTTTCAAGGTTGTTTATGTAGGGACCCTCCTCCCCTTATCCGAATGGGTACCATTTCATCGCCTGCAAACATTGATGATGAAGAGTTGTTGACTGCTCATGACATAACCATTGTCGAACATTGGGATTAGTTGTTGTTGGCACAAAACCAGATGAAACAACAAGCAAAAAATGGCCGAGAGGGGTTAGTTTCGAGGTCGGGGACATGGTTTTTGTGAAGCTGAGGCCATATCGCCAGCAGTTGGTCGTGTGCTGGACCAATATGAAGCTCAACCCTAAATTCTTTGCCCTTTTCAGATTATCGCCAAGATTGGCTCCGTTGCTTATAGACTTGCTTTCCCAAGTTCTGCTACTATCCATCCGGTGTTTCACGTTTCGCAACTGCTTCGAGTCATTGGCGATCACGTCGCGAATCCTGAGCTCCTTTCATTCCCTCATGGTGCTCTCACCCTCCCTTTTGTTCCAGAGGAAGTTTTGGCGTACAAAGTTACATCTTCTGGTCCAGAGGTGCTCATCATGTGGATTGGCCTGTCGATGTAGAGGCTTCCTAGGAATTGGTGAAGCAAGTGTGATGTACTTTTCCAAATTTCCACCTTGTGGACAAGGTGGCTCTTCTTGGGGAAGCATCGATACAATTAAGGGCCGACCCCCTGTTCAGAACATGTGCCAAAGGAAACGATACAAGAACACGAGATCAAAGCTCGGTGTGGGCCCGAACACGTCAGCAACATTGGTTATGTTAGAGGCTAGTCACTTAGGCGTGTTTGAGTGATTTGTGTGGTGAGAATGTGTGTTAGAGTGGTTAGGGCATCCTTGTATATATAGTGAGGAGTTAGTAGGGTTGGGTTATCTTTTTGAGTCATTGAATTGGTGTGGTGACCTAGTGTCTGGTGAGAGGAAACTCTCTAGTGCGAATTGTGGAAGAGAGACTCTCTTCCCATTCATTGTAACACTTCTATTTTACATATTATTATCAATAAAACTCGGAGGCGGCCCTCTTTCATTCAGTCCTTTAGTCGAAACCTATCAAGATCTTATCACTTTCAATGCATAATCTTCCTCCAGTGATTGCTCTTCTAACTGCTGATAGTTTGTTAATGCAATTAGTAATGTATGCATTACTTCTCTTAACAAGAGGTAAATTTATGATAGGCTTCCTATCCATAAGGTGTACAAGTGTAGGGATATGCCCAACAAGTCGATTGCAGCTACCACGTCAATTGGGCCTATTTGAGTCAGTAAGTGTGGTTTGGTGTGTGTGAGTATTATGTGTCAGGTGCGCATGAGAGAAGGTTAGGATGGGGTGGGTAGTAATAATTAATTGAGGCACTGATCAGCTTTTCTTTTTTATTCAGCCATATTGTTAATTTTGGGTAGACTTTGTCTTGTTGAGAAGAGACTGTTCTCTTTCTCTGGGTTCTAGTTTCATTCTCTCGGTGCTTGTAACCCGTTTCTTTGTTGATTCATCAATAAGGTGCTCGAGTTTTTCCTCTCTTTCATCGATCGGGTTGGGAACCTTATCAATTTACTCTCTATATAAACATGCTTTTGTGGGGACTTGGTTTATTCCTAATTTTTGGAGCTCTTGCCTGGTTTAGCCATCCTTGTCAAATTTTGTATAGATACTAAATAAATATTTTGTTAGAGAAGCCTTTATTTAATTCCCTTAAAGTAACCCCATAACATCCAATATCAGTGGCAATTAAATTTGTGTATGAAGTGTTACTCAAGTAAAATTTTAAATGAGAAAAGTTTTGTTTTTGAAAACTATTTTATATTTTCATGGTGGTATTACATTTTAACATTTGCTAAAACGTTACATATTGGTGTCATTCATTTCCTTGAAATTTTTTAAATATTTTCGTAACTGAAACCAGTTGTTTTTAAATATTTTTAAATAAATTCCTTGATGAAGAAACACTATACTGGAATACCAGCCCTTATTGATATACGGAGATAATACAAATGAATATATAAGTTCCTTGGACTGATAAGTAGTCTTTGTTTTTACTTGGCCAAGTTATAAATCCTTCCCTAGATCTACTAGTGAAGATGAAATGTCTTTGCTCAACTAATTTGGCATTGAGGCTTTGTTGTTATTATTTAATTCTAGCAAAGTAGTTCTTGCTTCCTAGAGTTTTAATTTTTTTTTTTAATTGTGGAGTTGTAGTTCACTTGATTTAGTTGCTTGCTTTCTGATTAATTTTATTGTGCAAAAATTCAAACATCTGTAAGTGGAATCTTTTATTCAGATGAATTGAGAAGCTCCAAATGGAACAAGAGCAAGAGGTGGTGGCAGTATCTTCGTAAGTTGTCTTGAATTTTTTCTTAGACATTCCTTAATAAATTTGATGGAAGGAATTTGTTTGTTTCATGAATATCCATATTTTAATTAACTTGGATCTCCCATGATTTCAATCCTTGTGTCCATTGTACTCATTTAAGGCTATTCGTAGGTGTAAAGAAGAGTGAACGCCACCCTAGTTAAAATTAGAGCTTGTTCTTGTATGTTTGGACAATTTGTTTTTTTGCTTTTTTTTTTTTTTTTTAATCAAAAACTTGTTCTTGATTTGCAGGGGAAATCTCCATTTTTGGTGTACATTTGATGGGATGAAATTCACTTAAATGCATATATCTAAAAGTGCAAATACATAAACATTAGCTCACGTAATAAGATGCATTGCATTTCATGTAGGAGATCTCCCACTGGAGCCGCACATCATTTATATGAATCTTTCCTGCCACTTCATCAATATTCACATATGCTAGATGTTATATTGATAAAAAATTGACTTTTAAAAAGAATTTGAATTATCAACTTTTTTTGAAGATATCTTTACTGTGGTTAGCTACTAATTCCATTTTTACTAGCCAATGCACATGTGCTGCGCACATGTTCCACGGTTTCTTGTTTAGAAAAACTTAAAATATTGATTCAACTTAGATTTAAAATTTGATATGATAAAATATATTAATGTGCATTTTAAAAAAGAATAAATATATTATGTTATATGCTTTGAATGTATGATATTCTGTTAGATTAATTGATATATGCTTTGAATGTATGATGTTCTCGAGATTAATGGATGCTCATAAAAAATCTTTCCATATAGTTTAGATTAGTTTTCCAAAAAGACCCTCGTAATCGCTTTTAATTTGTCAACTTAACCAATTAGAAAAAGTTAATTTTGGAAACTAATAAATCCTTTTAGTAAGTAATAGAGAAGTAGTGGTTTAGATCTTTAGTGTCTTTTGATAATATGTAAAATATTTCAAAAATGCCCTTTATGTTGAATTGCTGCTTATTATTTTGACCAATAGAAAAAAATAGTTAATGCATATTTTAAGAATAAAATTAAATTTAGCTATTATTGTATCTAAGGGGTATTGACTTTATATATAGTATAGATATACATAATATAGTTTCATTAAAGGGAATGTAGAGATCTTTCTCTAAAAATATCTCTTTGATTTTTGATCCATGTTTTCTTCGTAGACGTGCAGGGAATCTCATCTGTAATTGATGCACTTGATGTATACTTTCTATCTTGGTGTTTGATACTTGATTTGTACCATATTTCCATAGGTGACATTACCATTATCTCACACTTCCCTTCTTTTGATTGATTTTTTTAGCTTACAATCTTTACCGCTAAAACCCTCCCGCAACTTGTCGGGGTAGGAGGCAAGTTTGTCTTGAAAATAATGAAAGGCAGATTTAGACATTTGCTTTGTGAAGATGTTAGCAATTTGTTCCGCTGATGAAATGTAGCGAGGAGTAAGCAACGCAAGAATGATTCTTTTCTTTTATGTTAATTAGACTTAGGTGCGGCGTGCGGGTGTGAGTAAGGTCGGATCCACATATTCTCTAATTTAAGGACAAGGGGACTTGACAAAAAATATTTAAAACTTGAGGCACATATGCTCATATATATATATGTAATAACATATATATAACAACTTACATACGTGTAACAAAAAAATAGCGTATATTCTATATTTTTTTTCTCATTTTTCATTTTTATTCTACACTAGAAAGTTCTTGTTAATATTTTCTTTCTTCTCTTTCATTTTGAATCTTTTTATACAAAGAGCTCTACAAATGGAGTATTCATATCTATTTACTTGTCGGACTCATTCCAAGTGTCTGACACGGGTACTTTGGGGTAGAGTGAAGGGTTCGGGTAACATAGCTTTTCTTTATGAAGCACGAACAACTCTTTCACTCACAAGATGATATTCCACTCGATGTGTTTATTGCACGCATAAAGAATGATATGTGGATTGCTGAAGTTATCAAAATATAGTGTGGGAGAACAAAGTCATACTTGCAAATTTTTCCAAATGAATGATATTTAAGTTAATTTGGTAGTGGTATGAGCTATAGCCTGATATTCTATTTGAATACTAGAAGTGAGACCCTATATCGTTTTCTTGCACATCAAAAAATTAGTGTTTTCCCCAAAAAGGTGCAGTGATCTACGGTTGAGCATCTGGTTATGGGAAAACCTGCAGAGTCAGCATAAGAAATTTAAATGAAATTTAAACCCAAGTAATTCTTCCTTTGAGTCTGAATTATATGAGAATGCATTAAACCGATTTTTAATGGCCTAAAGTAGGAGCATGCACAATAAATTAAAAATCAAAATTAACACTATAGGAAAAATTTGTGCGAGTAGATTGAGCTAATTTAAAGCTCCAATAATTCTTCTAAAATGGCTTTGATCTTTCAATGGTATACTATTGATTAAAGGATTTGGTTTAGTTTCCATAGGGGTTCTCATAAGTTTACAATCTACCATATTAAGATTTTCTTGTATGGTAAATGCACAGTGTGGTTGTGATAAATGAGGCCCATCAGTTGTTTTTGAAACTTCAATGCTAAGAAAATGATGTACACGTCCTAAGTTTTTCATTGCAAACTCATTGCTAAGAAAATGAATAAAATGAATTAGCAATAGCTAGTTGAACTAGTAAGAAGTATATCATCCACATAAAAAAGCAATATTCTTGAGCTAAAATGAAATTGAAAAAGTACAAATGAGTCGAGTAAGCTACAAATTAACCATAATTAAAAGGAGAGGAATTAAATTAATCAATCAAAGCACATGGTGTCTATTTTAGACCATAATTAAAAGAAAGATTATTAAAATCAACACTATCAATTTTCGATAAAAAAAATCAACCCATCAATTTGATTATAGCCTTTCTCAACTAAACAAGCCTTGAGTCAATCTAGATAGCCATATGGTTTGAGCTTTGATATTAAAAAACCCATTTTGATCTAATGGCATGCATATCAAATATCTGAGGCACCAGTTCCTAAGTCTGATTTTGTTGGAAAGTTGTAAGCTCATCATTTATAGTTTCTTTCCAACAAGGATGGTTTGCCGCCACTTGAACATTTCATGGTTCACCAGGGATGGCATCAGTTCTGAGCAGAGTCCATATTTTGAATTTGGTTTTACCATTTCAAGACGTAAATGAGTAATCATAGGGTGAAGAGACTACATAATAAGATATGACACTTCAATAATAGTAAAGTGAGATAAGAGGACTTATTTTGAAGATATTTGAGAATCTATAGAATCTAAAACTAGTGCAGAATTGTTGACCGGAGAATTGGTGTGGTGGATGCGCTTCTCATTATGCATGTGGGACCTACCCTCCAGATGGTCCTTGGTTTGATTCCACCATCCAACACCAAATACCTAGGTTTCTCCCAGGTCATAAGATTTTGGTGTTCAATTGGCTCTTGGAGGATTAGTTCGACTATAGGTTAGGATACCCCGGTTATAAAAAAAAAGATGGGCAAAATTAAAAAAGGTGGAAGGTGTTAAAAAAGGAGGAATGCGAATGATTGACATGCATTTGATTTATAGATTAGATCAAAGGATCGATTTTCTCTTGGCTCATAGGTATGGGTTATGTATCAATGTTTGCACATTATCGGTTGAGTTATGGGTAAAGTTTGAGGCGGTAGAGGTGTGTGATGTATTTGTATGACTTCAAATGGTAAGGAAATTAGTAAAAAGGTGCAATATTATCATTAATAGGAGGCAACCAAGAATAAAGTTGCGAAAAACATAATTTGTCTAAGTGGTAACCTTATATGAGAAGGATAACTCATTAAAAATACATGCATAAAATTTAAAGTTTTTTGACTAGGTGGATGAAATCATTTTTATCCTTTTTAACAATCATTATATCCAATAAATACTCATGTAATAGTTTTTGTATCAATTTTTGATCTTCTCGTGTCTTGTGTGTAGAGAAAACATTTGCGACCAAAAACACGAAGTATCGAGTGAGTGGGATGAGTTCCATTCAAAATGAAATGTGGAGTATTAAAATTAAGTGTAGAAGATTAAAGACGATTCATAAGGTGTATTATTGTACTAAAGCTTCACCCCAAAAACATGCACAAAACCGCTACTATGAAAAATTATTGTGTCCCAATTCTCGGATCATTCTACGATGTTTTTCAACTGTACATTTTCTTCATGAATATGTGGATAATATATTTGATGTATTATTCTAGGTGAAATAAATTAAGAAAATAAGTTTGAATAAGGAACCCCCCTCCATCGTTTGAGTGAAAAAATTTAATCTTTTTGTTGAACTTGAAAGGCATCAACACAAGTCAGATTTATATTGCAGTGGAGTAATTCATGCATATTTAGAAAAAAAAAATATTTGTCAAACGATTATACCATCTAAATTTACCAATAGATTGAATATGCATCGGTTCCATAACAACAACAACAACAACAACATTGCCTCAGTCCAAATTAATTGGGGCTCTATTTATAAAAAAATATTTGTCAAACAAGTATACTATCTAAATTTACCAATATATTGAATAGGCACCGGGCCCATAAGTAACAATGAATTTATCAAACACTCAATAGCTTGGATGCTCATAAGAATAGAAAAGGTAATTTACTAAGTATCCTTGTTGGCAACCAACACAAAGATGCTGAGGCTCAATGCTTCCAACATTGATCCACCCTTTTTTTTTTTAATAACTTTAATGTAGATGATTGTGGTTGTCTTGAATATTGGTGCCAACCTTCCTTAGAACCAAATTTGAAGCAAGAGGGAAAGGGTATTTAGTAAATTGGAGAGAATATAAAGGTCAAACTTTATTCTTCTCTCATTTTTTATTGGAAATATAGTTTTCGGTAACTTGTACAGCTAGTTGCACCTCTAAAAGGAAAAAAATTAAAAGGAAGGAGAAGAATTTGAAATATCAATCTAAATTTGAAATTTAGGAATTATGGAAATGAACTTTCAAAAAAATAATTATGAAAAGGTTTCTATTCCAAGTCTTCTTCTGTTCTTTGTTTTATTTTCCTTTATTCTTGTCACTTTTTCTCTGTTATTCTTCTGCTTTGCTTTCTTTTGTTTCTATGTTTTTGTTCTACTGATGTCTTCTTAGTTGTTTTATGCTACTCTTGTTTTTTTGTTGCTTCCTTCTTTTTTTGTTTTATTTGTTTTAGCATATATGTTTTCTTCTTTCAGTCGTTTATTTTGCGGCTTAATTTTTTTTTTTCTTCTTGCGTGTTGTGTGTTGTATGTGTTTTTTTTTCTTTTTTGCTTCTCATCTGCACATACCATCCACTTTCTAGTCATATCAATACTAAGCAAGAAAAGGAAAGTCATTAATTTGTGGAACACCAACAACACCAATGAGTTGAGCAAGAAGTAGAAAAAGATCAATAAATAGAGGAAGAATGTGGAGAAGATGTTTGAATGAGATTGGAGAAGGTTAATTCAACTTTGTCGAAGAAAATTATCTAATTAAACTTGTAGGATGAATAAAATGCTTCATTATCACATGTTATATATAATGCACGTACCCCATATGATCTAATTAAGGCCAACTTTGTTGTTTTTCATAATTATCCTCAAATTCTTTTCTCCCATTGGTTCAAAAACACAAGGAAGAATCTAATGAATGGGTGTTATTGGAAACTTTTGTATTTTTCTCAAACAACAAAACTACCTAAATGGTTCCTTGATTAATTGATTCAATTAGTGGTAAATTTTCTCCTAATTTAGAAGGTTATGATACATGTTCTCCGGCATAAGGTACTAAAACCCCTTAAACTGCTACTCAATAGCCAGATCAACCCTTAAAGTAATTTATGGGTCATTAAATTCCTTATAGTGAAAAAAGTGGAGCAAATAAGCTCCTTATGGATGGAAACAGTTTAACACCGTTAACCATGCTTACGTGCGTTTTGAATAGAAAAATAACAAGAATAACCAACAAATCCTCCACCCATCTTCATTCTTCACCCTTCTAGCACCCGTCTCTGTGTTGGTTTGTTGCATCTACTGTTGTGTTTGTTTTTCAGCATAAGCATGAGTGTGAGGTAGATACCATTACCATATAACGTTGTTGTTGTTGTCCTTAGGATGACCTGCTGCAATAAGTGAAGTTAAATTTGATCTATTCAGGGGTCTTTAAGAGTTTGATTTATTTATTTGTCTATTTTTTTATTTTTCAGAATTTGATTTAATCAATAAAGCATTGATGATTCATCACACAGTTTATCCTATATATATATATATATATATATATATAAGTTAACGAGTTTTTTAACATTTTCCATCCAAAAGGGTTTTCTAGTTCTTTTTCAACTTCAAGAACTTTAATGACCCATAATTACTCTAGGGATTGATTCACCCTTTCACTAGTAGTTCAAGGGGTTTTTAGTATCTTAATTGAAAATGACATGATAATATGTTTTAATGGTGGCTTTCCTTTGGTAGTATAGATGTAACCTACTTCAATTCTACAATAATAATTATGTAGATATTTTATCATTTACTTGAAAAGGAAAGATACTTTAATTGGATGCGTTTGGTCATCCATTAGAAATACACATACATAATTTGAGATTAATATGTGCAAGTCGCGAGCATGTGCTTCACATGTGAACCATCATACAAATTGTTTGTAATGCAAAAGATCTCAGTATGTATGTGTTTTTCATATGGGGTAACAACCCATCCAGCTACTTTTTTGTCTTTTTTTTCCCAAAATAAATGAACACATATACACATCTTTGTTGTTGTAAAATTGGAGATGCCACATTAACGTCATAGCATTGTATCACACTAATCCTATCTATTTGGATCCTTGACGGGTTTATCTGTAAAGTTTCAAAAATAATTGATAGAGAATGTGATAGTAGGACACGACGTCCCAATAAATTTTGGAGAAAAATTTAGCAATTAATTGAGAAATGAATGATGGTTGTTTCTTTGTTTAAAAAGTATACAAAAGTTTTCACAAATATCCATTTTGTCGAATTCTTTCTTACTTTTGAACCAATGGAAAAAAGATTTTGAGGGTGAGTATGAAAATAGTGCAAAGTTGACCTTCATAGGATTATAGGTATATTAGCTTTAGAATAATGCTTTTTTTTTTACCCACTTTGGGCAAATTGGTGTGCAAGTGAGTCAAAATAGCAGGACTCTTAGTTTTATATAAAGTTTAGATGCTTCAAATAAGTAATCGATGGTGTTATTATTTGCAAATACTTATTTAACTTTGCAGTAAAAAATCTTAAAATAAATAAATTAAATTGCTTTTAGATTTTTATTCACATAAGATACAAATACATATCACTTGTTAGGGACTAGTATTTAGTAATGTATTTGGCTTCACTCAGTGTGTGCCTCGCCAAGTGCCTTGCTCTTTGGGCTTTTAAAGCAAACATCTCCTCAAGTGGGCCTTTCACCTTTGATAACATTGAGCTAAGCTACTAATTTTATATATACAATGTATCAAGATGCATAAAAAGGAATGTGCAGATATTTTATGTACATAATATAATATATACTCCCTTTGGTCAACAATACAAGTCGTCTTACACAAAACACACAAATTTAGGAAAATATTAATTATAAGTTTAAATTACATTCTTGCCCGTGCTTTAATTATGTGATTAATCATATCAATCCTCTATTTTATCCAATAGAAAGAGAACAAGTGTTTAATTGCAATTAAATGTTTAGAAGTAAAGTTGGTAAAGAGGTGCAAAAGTTCAATATAAATCTGAAAACAACTTATATTTTTTGACTGAGTTTTTATAGAATGGCTTATAAAAATGACTAGAGGGAGTATTACATAAAACTCTCTCTCAAAAATATCTTGTGCCTTTTAAAAATATCTTCTTGATTGTGGCTCTTTATATGGTCCATGTTTCCTTAGGAGACTTGTTGAAAATCTCATCCATAATTGATGCTCTTGATGTGTATTTTTCTATTCTTTGTATTATATACTTGATTTGCACCATATTTATTATTTCCATAGGGGCATTGCCATTTGCTCAATTGTTCCTTTGGTTGATGTTTCCTACCATGATATTTGCCGTGAACATTTACACCATCTTATCTCCCCACTTAATCTATGTTCGAATATGCTTAGTGTTTACACCCATCTTACTAATCTTCCTGCCACTTCATCAATGTACAAATCTGGAAGGTGTTTAAGGGACAATTCAATTTCATGTTTTTCATCAATGATCATTCTACACCCACTTTTGGTCCAAAGTTCATAAAATATGGCCAGTGTTTTGAATATAAGACACCATTATGATTTGTGATGCTCAATTGAAAAAATCTTAGTTTTTGTCAAACCATTTTGGACAAGCGCATTTGATACTTGGAACCATCAACTTTTGGGTTAGGAATTTTCTTTGGGGATAGGAGGTCATAAGTACTTGGGTATGCGTTCTTTCTGTTGCTCATTTGTGGTTACTATATATTTTGTATTCTTTCCAACTTCTTAGCCCTCCTTTGCCTTCGATGCAGTGACTATAATTTTCCTTTGATAATCACTCCTATTTTTAAGAGTGTCTGCAAACTTAATGGACATGGTGCTATATGACCATGCCAGTTGTTTTATCTTATAGTTAACTCCACCTATGTAGTGCACTTTGTGCGCTGCATAGCCGGTCCCAAGTTCGGATAAAGGAGGACTCCGACGCCCAATGGATAAGGAAGGTCCCAACCCATTTTTTCATACTCGAAAAAATGGGGCCCCAAACCCATTTTCCATTCTTGAAAAATAGAGGAGTGTTGCAATAGGTTGACAACTAGTGTAAAACTTGTCACTCTTTATGAAATGGATCAAACAAATATAAACGTTGGGGCTTTCTCACCTAGCAACGCGCTACATTGGAGCCTGGGTGTAGTGAAACATGAGTAAGGGTGTGTTTCACATCATTATCTAGGTGTGAAGATAAATGAGCAAGGTTCCCACACATAGAGACGTGGGTGAAGAAGCCAGTCCTTTACATCGCCGCCCGGATGCAAAGAAAAATGAGCAAGGATTCCCATAGAGGACGGGGGTGGGTAAAAACGCTAGTTCAAAACCAAAACCAAAACAAAAACAAACTCGAAAACAAAAACAAAATCATGGATAATGAAACTAGATCGTTTAGACAAAGTAGAAATAGAAAAGGAAAACAAACGCAAAAGGAAAAAAATCTCGTTTAGGGACATGGAACATAGGAACACTTTCAGGGAAGTCAATGGAATTAGATGATACTATGATTAGAAGGAGAGTCAATATTGCTTGCTTTCAAGAGACAAATGGGTAGGATAAAAGAGTAAAGAAATAGAAAACACAGGGTTTAAGTTGTGGTACACTAGTATATATAGGATATGCAATGGAGTTGGAATTCTTGTGGATAATGATTATAAAGATAAGGTCGTAGAGGTTAAGAGAGTGGGAGATAGATTGATCTTAGTTAAATTAATTATTGGAGACGAAAAAATTAACATATTTAGCGCCTATGCACCACAAGTAGGATTGAACGAGAGCATCAAAAGCAAGTTTTGGGATGATATGGATGGATTTATACAAGGTATATCATTAGATGAAAAAGTTTTTATTAGAGGAGATTTAAATGGGCATGTGGGGGCAAGTAATAATGGGTTCGAGAGAGTTCATGGAGGTTTTGGTTATGGTACTAGAAATGAAGGAGAATCAATCTTAGAATTTGCTTTAGCGTATGATCTTGTCTTAGCAAATACTAGTTTTAGGAAAAGGTAGTCGCACATAATTACTTTTAGTAGTGGTCATAATAAGTGTCAAATTGATTTTATTCTAATAAGAAAAATATGTAGAAATTGCAAAGTAATACCCAGTGAAGCGCTTACTATCCAACATAAGTTAGTAGTACTTGATATTAAGCTAAAATGACGACTTAATAGGAATAAAAGAGACAACACTAGAATAAAGTGGTGGAACCTAAAAAATAGTAAACAAGTTGAGTTTAGTGAAAAACTACTAAAAGTAAACATTTGGAATCTTGATTTAGATGATAATACAATGTGGCTAGAAATGAGTAGTTGCATAAGGAGAGTAGCGTCAAACATGTTAGGTATGTCTAAAAGCTCTTGGAGCACCAAAGAAGGAAACATGGTGGTGGAACAAGGATGTCTAAAAAGCAATTAAGACTAAAAGAGATGTATAGGAAGATACCTAGGTGTCAAGATGAATATGTGTACAATCAATATATAGAAGCTAGAAAACAAGCTAAAAAAGTAATTAGTTAAGCTAAAAACAAACTACATGGAAGATCTATATACAAAGTTAGGTAATAGAGATGGTTAAAAATATATTTATAGGCTAGCCAAATTAAGAGATAAAAAGAAATAAGAGCTAAGAAAAGAAACACGAAGAAAAGGAGAAAAGGAGAAGCTACTTCATAGTTTATATAATTATGGTCAAGTTGATATCATAGTGGATGAAAACCCACACCAAGAAAGAAATGTAAACTTACATGCAATATTAGAATTCTGGAAGTAAAAGAGGCATTGAAAAAGATGAAAATAAGGAAAACATGTGGCCTAGATGAAATACCCATAGAGGTTTGGAAATGCTTAGGAGAAATTGGATTGACTTGATTAACAAAACTCTTCAACAAAGTTTTAAAATCAAAACGAATGTCGATGGATTGAGAAGAAGCACGTTTGTACCAATCTTCAAAAACAAAGGAGATATTTGAAGTTGTTCAAACTATTGGGAATTACACTTATGAGTCATGTTATGTAACTTTGGGAGAGATAATTGACAAGACTAAGAAAAGAAACAACAATATGAGATAATCAATTTAGTCTCATGCCTGGAAGGTCAACTATGAAGGCGATTTTTCTTATAAGATTGATGGAAAAATATAGAGAAAAGAAAAAAGATCTTCGTATGGTATTTAGAAAAAACATATGATATGGTTCCTAGAGATGTTCTTTGGTGGGCTCTAGAAAGAAAAAGAGTGCATGCTAGATGCATAGACACTATTACGGATATGTATGAGGGAGTGGTAGTGAGTATAAAAATATTTGGAGGAACTACAAAAGAATTTCTCATTACAATTAGACTACGTCAAGGAGTGGCTTTAAGCTCATATATCTTTACTTTAGTTATGGATGAATTAACTAGGCATATTCAAGAGGATATACCATGGTGTATGTTATTTGTAGATGACATTGTCTTAGTGGACGAAACAAAAGATGGAGTGAATAGGAAATTAGAACTTTGGAGGAATACATTAGAATCTAAAGGCTTTAGGTTGAGTAGGATGAAGACCGAATACATGCACTGTGAGTTTAGAAATACTAGGCATATAGATGATGGAGTGGTAAAATTAGGGGAAGTAGAAGCTCCTAAGGTGAAACACTTTAGATATCTAGGATCAATTAATACAAAATGATGGCAATATTGAAAATGATGTTGCACATAAAATTCAAGCTAGATGGAAGAAATGGAGGAGTGCAACAGGTGTGATCTGTGATAGAAACATCCCTACTAAGTTAAAAGAAAAATTTTATAGGACCGCAATTAGGCAAGCTATGCTCTATGGAAGTAAATGTTGGGCGATAAAGCAACAACAATTACATAAAATGAAAGTAGCAGAAATGATGATGCTTAAGTAGATGTGTGGTAAAACTCGTAAAGATAGAATAAGAAACACAAAAATTCAAATAAATGTAGGAGTACACCAATTGACACAAAGATTAGGGAAGAGTGATTGTGATGGTTTGGACACTTGCAAAGACGACCTAGAAATGCTCCCACTAGAAAACTTTACTCAATAGAAACTGGCAAAATTCGACGAGGTAGGGGTAGACCGAAGTTAACTTGGGATGCATTAATTTGGAGGGACTTGAATGGTTTGAAATGCTCACCATCAATTGCACAAAATCGAGCACAATGGAAGAGTTTGATCCATGTAGCCAACCCCAATTAATTTGGGATTGAGGCTATGTTGTTGTTGTATGTGGTTGTATTCATTAACTCCTTTTGGGGGTAATGCTACAACCTACGTGGGTATAAATACTTCCATATTAATAGAGTTAGTTGATCACCCCAGGCCCATCCCTTGTGCTTTTCAACTTGTTAAGTATTAGATTTGAGTGTGTTAAATGATCATATACCGTCCGAAGGGATCCAAGCCTCCAACCACTGTTGGTTCTAATCTTGGTATAGGTGAGATAGCTTTGGGCGATGGGTGGAGATTGATATTTCATTATCCATGAGATAAATAATGACTGGAGAAGCTTTAATACTATATCTAAGATTAATTCCCCATCTCTTTGTGGTCATCTTCAAGATTTCCTCTATTGGTTGCAAATTTTACCCATTTTTGGTGGATATGGAGCTCCTTGAACAAAAGTAAGTCGAACTGGTCGCCTTCAAATTGAAGGTGGTGAATTAGTAAAGGTAGGAGAAGTCGCAATGAAATTATGTCTGGGAGGGAGAGCGGCTAGTCCAATGTTGGCCCAAAAAGCATCAAGTGATCCTTTGAAACCATTTCACTGTTAATCGATAGCTCAACTGTCTGTTGATGATGAACAATATTTTTTGTGCCACTGCCACCAGTGTAAACAATGCTGGCAGAAAATTTAATAAGTTCTTGAATATATAATAGAGTATCCTGACCCAATGCTGGTGAGAAACGTCTACAAGATCATATTGGTGGGCTGAAGGAAATTGCTTAAAGAAATTTACCTTACAATCAAATGAGTTCACTCAAGATGCGCACAAAAGTTGAAAGACCAATTCCGAAAAAAGTGGTTGCGTACAAATTTTATAATGAGTTTGGATTCTTAGATCTCCTTGCCAACAAAAAGCTGCAATTTCTATCTCAGTTCTCATTCTACTGCATGTAGATTTATGGTCGTAGTGGCATGCTTCTCAGATCCTCAAAGACATGATGGTGCTAGAGGAAGTGATTCATTCTCTCATCAAATTCCCGCCTATTAGGTGCTATTATTGTATCTCTCATTCAGTGATGCTTCTCTGTTTGAGTCTTTTGTCTCCACTCTCATGTTTCTTCTTTTCAATCTCATGTTCCTTCGCTATGTCAACCTCTTTTCCTTGTTTGCTTGCAAGGTGTTAATAACATTTATTTTTGAATTCCAAACTAGCTTAATTCAATCCAACTCAAAGATTCATTATTCCATTTTGTATTGCTTGTTAACGTTTTGTTTGTTTGACTACTCTGGTTGACTTCATGCAGGGAATTGATGCATCATCAAGCCATCATACCAGGATTGCCAGATGATCTTGGTCTTATATGTCTAGCAAAGATATCACATGGATTTCATGGACGACTTGAAGCTGTGTCAAAGAGGTGGAGAGATGTTTTCCGCAGCTCAGAGTACTCCAGCTTCAAAGCTAGTGAAGGATGGTGTGGAAACTGGTTATTTGTTTTAACTGAAGGAGACAATGCTGAGTGGATTGCGTATGACCCTGAAGCCAATAGGTGGCATTCTCTGCCCAGGATTCCAATGTCAAAACATCAATGGAACCATTTTGGGTTTGCTTGTGTTTGTGTCTCTCATAGGTTTTTGGTGATTGGTGGGTATTATGCACCATGTAATCTGCTATTCCAGCAAGGACCCAATCAAAGGCATGTTGTAACCAATGATGTCCTGCAGTTTGATCCATTTAAGAAACAGTGGTCTAGGGTGGCCAGTATGCTTTCTCCTAGGTCTCACTTTGCTTGCAGTGTTGTAAACGGCAAAGTTTATGTTGCTGGTGGACGCACCTTATCTAATGCTGAAGGACTCTCTCTTGCTGAAGTTTATGATCCTCAAAAGGACAGGTAGGTCTGGTGCTACTTCTATTTATATTTATTTTGGGGATTCGTAAGTGTCATCCTTGGATGGAATCAGTCTCTTTCTCCCTTTGCTAAACCATAGCTTATTCTGTTACTTCCTTCTAGGAAAGTGTAGAATTTCTTGGTGCAATCTGCTAGTATATTTATTCCGATGTGTTTCTCTGTGACATAGAACTTATCCATATTACTAAGAATTTTTTGTGACTTTTTTAAGCGAATTACTATATCCCTGAATGATATATTTGGAAGGTCTTTGCAGATGGGAAGAATTGCCACCGATGCCCATGCCGCAGATGGATTGTATGGGATTGACTTACAGAGGCGGGTTTCTTGTTTTGGGTGAACTTTTTGGAGCGCCTGACATCCCAGCCTCTTTCATATATGATCCGTCGGACAAAACCTGGTGTAAAGTCGAGGATATACGACGATCCTCAAATGCAATGCAACTAGCAATTGCAGTTGCGCCTAAGGACAGATTATACATTGTACTTGATAGTGGTGAGAGCTCCATAAAGACTAGAGATACAGATGAGAGTGAGTGGCATGTTGTTGGTTCAGTTCCTCCAGTAGTACTTCCTGATCATATCCGACCATTGGAGGCCTTTGGCTATGGCTTTGCTGTGCTTGGGCAAGACTTGTATGTTGTTGGGGGTAAGGTTCTCAAGTGGGAAGAATTCGGCGCTGGGAGGTTCGACATTGTGAAATTGAAAACAGTGAAAGCATGCAACTCATCGGATGTGCCTTTGAAATGGAGAGAAATCATGCCCATGTGCAGATCCGCTCGAGGTGCAATCATTGGATGTGCTACCATGGAAGAGTGATTCTCTTCTGCAAGTGTAGGTAAGTTTAATTGTTATAGTGCTAAAATAAATTGCTCGAGTGTGGTTGGGTTTGGAAAACTACCATGTTCTTCTCTATTGATCACCAAAATTCATGTAGGACATGATTTGCGCAGCTCAATGAAGGTTGGACTCTCTCATCTTTCCTGCTGTATAAAATCTGCCAAAAAATTGAGTTCATTGATATATCTGTAATTCATCATGTTCGATGCCTGTTGTTGAAATTGGAATTTTACCAAAGCCTGTATTACAGTCAATATATAACTAAACATCCCTGTTTCTTTTAAGAGGGGAAGTTCACTTCAATTCCCCAAATGTACAACCCAAAATTGGTTAAAATTAGTGGACATTAATTTTACATCATCATTTCCATTTTGTTTCAATGGAAGAGTCTACATGTTGTCAGGCCCAACTAATTTGGGATTGTTGTATTTCCAAATTCAACAATTTATGCTTTCAAGTTTCAACTATCTTTTTCACGAAGCATTTTCAGTTATTTTTTCAGTTGTAAGTTGGCGTATAAATCCGCTGCGAAAAAATGGGTATAAATTCAGTTGTATATGCGGCCACTGTTTCTTTCTTTCTAAAATTAGATAAGAAATCAATTTAATTACCACACCCTTGACTGCTATTCAGGTCAAACTGATAAGGGGTTGAGTCCCCAAATCAAGGAACAACACAATAACAGGAAATTAAAGACAATTAAAAGGAAAGTAAGACATAAAGAAAGAAGAGATTGAGATAAAATAAAAGATGTTTGATTTCTTTCTTAGCTTTCGAAATTGATTACAATGGAAATATATAGTGTGGAATCCCTAAAAACATTTGAGCCTAAGATAATGGATAACAACAACCAAATAATAAAACGTTTGGGCTAAAGATAAACAACAAAACTAATTAACAACATTAACTAGATAATTTAAAGCTTAAAACTTGTAGTCTTTGCCCCAATCAGGAGGGCGAGTGTTTCGCATGGGCCTTGATATGTTGTGGACCATATTGGGTGAGATTGGGAAACCAGGGATCATATCATTACTTACCCCTTGGAAAATCACCTTGTCCTCAAGGTGGTTCGATTTCCAAATTCAGTATCGATCGTCTCCCGAAGTCCACCAAAAAACATAGGCATCCAGAGTATGTGAAGAGCACAAAGGTGCACAAAATGATTCAGCAGCAAGGGCTCGCAGAATTAGCAAATTTGGGTGTTATCCATGCATAGAGGTGACCCATAAGCTACAAGGGAGCAACTTCTTCAACAATCATCAGGCCATATCAACATCCTGGAGAACATCAATTCTAATGCATTATTTTTTTTTTCACATGGTGAAGAACCAACCACCATAGTAGAGATAATACAATAGGCTCCAAGTTCACAATCAAACGTACTGGAAACAACCTAAAGCAACTAAAAATAGCCATGTCAAAGTCATGTCTAAAACGAGATGCACCAACAAAACTTCCAATCCCCCAAACCATCAAAAAGTTGAGACTCTTCTCCGCCATAAAGGTTGGATGCTTATACACCGACAAGTAAGGTGGTTCGACCAAGAGCAGGTTTTGTGCACAATTAAGCAAGCAAAAATGGAGCATCAACAGAACATTAGTTGTTGAAGTATCATTAAAGTTTTCAAACGTGAATTGGGCATTCTCAACAACAACAGTACCACAATATGCTCTCCTCCACAACACCAAGAAATCAACATAAACATCTTGAAGAAAAAGATGATAAGAGATGTTGTCGTTCACATTACCAAGCAACACCTCAAAAAGAGTACACAACAATTCATTAAGCATGAAGTCTTGAAGTGAAGTTACAATAGTCCCATAGCCAAAAAGTAACTTCTCCAATGGTACGTCTCCAATCAAAAAGTAAGCTCTTCTAGTCGTTATCAAGATAAGCTCATTACTCTTCAAAAAAAGGATCACTTTCTCTCGATGAAGTGATATTTGATTTTGATGTGCTTTGTCCTACCATGAAAAATAGGATTCTTAGCCATAGCCACTCAGATTGATTGTCACAAAATATGACAAGTAGCTTCTTCTTGATCTTGCTTTAAGTCTTTCATCATCTTTCTCAACCAAATGGCTTGATTCACAAATGCATGGCTGAAATATACCGTGCTTCAATGCGGTGGATTGAGCTACCACTTCTTGTTTCTTTAAACTCCAAATGATAAAACCCGAACCCAGAGAGAATGCATAGCTCGAGGTGCTTTTCATGTCATCAATTGAGCCTCCCCAATCACCGTCGCATAGCCAATCAACTTCACATCTAAGTCATTTTTAAACCAGATTCCAAAGTCAATGGTTCCCTTGACATATTTGAGCACCCTTTTGCGACCTTAAAATGATTTTGACTTGGTTCTTGCATAAATCTTGACAACAAGCTTGTAACATACATGATATCGTGTCTGGATGAAGTAAGATACAACAAACAACCAATAAGACTTCAGAACTCCAACATCAACTTTATTGAAGCCATCTTCCTTGCTCAATTTTTCATTTTGAGCTAAGGGAGTATCAACTTTGCTGCAATTCTCCATTCCAAACTTCTTCAAAACCTCTTTGGCATATTTTGCTTGACATATAAAGGTTCCTTGATTTGTTTGATGAACCTCCAAACCAAGAAAGAATGTCATGTTACCCAAGTCAGTCATCTCAAAAACAGATTCCATTTCCTTTTTGAAGAGCTTCACAAGCTCAATGCTACTTCCAGTGATAAGAAGATCATCTACATACAAGGACACCAACAGCAAATCAACATTTTGTGTCTTCACATATAATGTAGCTTCACTTAGGCTTCTCTTGAATCCCAACTCAGGAGATAATCATCAATTTTGTTTGTACTCAAGCCCTTGGGGCTTGTTTTAAACCATATAAAGCTTTTTTCAAAGAAAACCTTATCTTCTTCCCCTTCTTGATGAATCCCGTAGGTCGCTCCACAAAGATTTCTTCTTGAAGATAACCATTCAAAAAGGCTGATTTTACATCAAGTTGGTAAATCTTCCAACTTCTTTGAGCTGCTAAGGCAATGAGAAGCCTAATTGTATCATACCTTGCCACAGGTGCAAAAGTATTTGTATAATCAACTCCAAATTATTGTGAGTACCCCTTCACAACTAATCTGGCCTTGTGTTTGTTGACCGAACCATTGGGATTTAATTTAGTTCTGAAAACCCATTTCACACCAATTACTTTTTTGTTTACTGGCTTGTCAACCAAATTCTAAGTTTCATTCTTCACAATCATTTTCAGCTCCTCCTGCATTGCATGCTTCCAATCTGATGATTTCATTGCTTCTTCAAGTGTTGTTGGCTCAAGAAGTACCACATTACATCTTGCATAAATGTCCTCCAACGATCTGGTACCTCTAATCGCAAATTCTGAATCTGAGTCACTACTTGAATCATTTTCTTCAACAATCACATTTTGACTTTGAGAATTGACAGAATCGAATTTCGTCCATTTGTTGCACTTCATGACTTCTCCCAATCCCAAAATGTTTCTTCATCAACCTTCAAATCCCCGCAAATCATCACATTTTCAGTTTGCAAGTTGAAGACTCTCATTTTTTTGCATTGTTGTCTTAGCCGAGAAAAACTCCAACTTCGATTTGCGTTCGAGCTTATCTCTTTTTACTCGCAGAATGTGAGCATAACAAATGCTTTGCCAAAAACTTTGAGATGCTCAATAGATGATTTAACATCAAACCAAGCTTCAAAAGGAGTCATTTCTTGCGGTGCTTTTGTAGGAAGTCCTGTTTCAAGATAAACCAAGTGTTTACAGCTTTTCTCGCCCAAAACTTCTTTGGAAGTTTTTTTTCAAACATTAGACATCTAGACATCTCCATGACATTCTGTTTTTCCTCTCGCTCACCCCATTTTGTGTGGGGTGTAGCTAATCGTGAATTGATGCTTTGAATTGATGCTTCTTCACATAGCTTCTTGAAGTTTTTGTTAGTGTACTCGGTGCCATTATCGATCTCGAGAGCTTTGATCTTGAAATTACTTTGATTATCCACCATGACTTTGAATTTATGAAATGTACTCAAGACTTCTGATTTTTGTTGTAGAAAATACACCCAACAAAATCTTGAGAAATCATCAATGAAGAGAACAAAGTATTTTCTCGCCATTGAGTGAGGGAATACTCATAGGACCACAAACATCACTATGAATCGATTGCGCTTTTCCATAGCTCTCCATGACGATTTATTGGAAAGGGATTCTAGCTTGCTTGCCAAGTTGACACACTTCACAAACACCATCTTGATCATGCATAGGAGGCATATTTTCAACTAAAGATTTTTCATGCATTTGTTTAAGTGATAGAAAATTTGAATGACCAAATCTTCTATGCTAAAGTGAGAAATGATCAATAGAACCAGAAAAGGCATGAGCACTCCACATATTCAGCTTCAAAGAAAAGCTTCTATCTTTCATTTTTACAATCATCAAATCATTTCCAGTAGGATCTATAATTGTGCAGGTCATATCTTTAAAAGACAATGAATAATTCTTCTCAAGCATTTAACCAACACTAAGCAAGTTTTGATCTATTTCAGGCACATATAGAACTTCAGAAATGAATTTGATACCTGTAGGAGTTCTAACGGCAATTTCTCCTTTGCCTTTTGACTTCTAGAAATTCTCCACTTCCAATTTTAACTTTGGAGGTATATGATTTGTCAAAAGCTTTTGAAACATGCTTGCTTCCGAGGTCATGTGATGAGTGCATCCACTATCAATCCGCCATGAATCAGTGCTGGTTTTGGCTGCACAACAAGTTTCCACGAACAAGTTAACCTCTTGTTCTTGATTTTCTCGCAACTTGTGCTTGTTGGCTTTCTTGGGCTCTTGATTTGCAAACTTTCTCAACATGTCCAAACTTTTTACAAGACCTACATTGAACTCCAGGTTTGTACCAGCAGAATTTTTCTAAAAGATTTGTTTTTTACAATTTGGACATGGAGGAAATTTGCCTCTTCTTTCTTCGAGTTTGTTGTTTTCGTCTTCTTTCTTGTTTTTTCTTTCATTTCTTCTACCTTTGAAGTTGGACTGAAACTTTTCTTTGTTTTTCATTACAAGAGCATTCTCTGTATGCTCTTCCAACCTCAACATTCTTCTTTGCTCGGTGGCTTGTAAGGCATTCACCAACTCAGCAAGTGAGATTTTTGTAAGATCCTTTGAATCTTCAAGAGAGAAAATTTTTGCTTCAAACCTCTCAGGTAGACTCACAAGAACCTTCTCAACCACCCTTTTATCAGCCAAAACTTCACAAAGAATTATGATTTGGTTCACAACTTTAAGAACTCTATCAGAGAACTCATTCACATTCTCTGTTTCCTTCATCTTCAAGGCTTCAAACTCCCTTCGCAAGTTCAAGACTTGCATCTGTCTTGTTTTTTCACTTCCTTGGAACTCTTCCTTAAGCCTATCCCAGGCTTCTTTCCCGTTTCACATGCCATGATACGTGTGAATATAGGCTCGATCACAAATGAGTGTATATAGGAAAGAGCTTTGAATTTTTTTGATGTCTCTTCAAAGATGGTGCTTAATTTGTGCAATGGTTGGATTTGCTCTCAAAGGAGGAGGATCAACTCCTGTATCCACTTGCCTCCACAAGTCCAAATTTCCCTTCAACAAAGCCTTCATTCTCACCCACATTTTTGATAGTTCTCACCTTTGAAGATTGGAGGTGGCAAAGACTCCAAAGATTGTTTGAAGCCATTTCTATTGAAGTTGGTCTTTGTTTGATGAGGATCTTGACTTGTTTTCTCTCAAAACTCACAAACCCCACAAAGATCAAGAAAGGCTCGATACCACATGTAGGATTTTGAACACAAAGAAGTGGAGAGAAAAGAGCTTAACACTAGTTGCTCTGTATCAGTTTCTCATCACATTCATACATTTCAGAAATTACAGCTTCATAAGGTTCTACAAAAGCTGTAGATTTTTCTTCTGCACATTACCAAAAGTCCAAACTAATGATCTACTTCACCATACTTGTGAAGTCCTTTTCACTTAAACAATGACAAGTCCATACTTGACCATGTCTTGCTTAAACATACAAGTTAAACTAAGAAATACATAACAAAAGATACATAATTATATTTTCAGATACAACAAAAATGTCAACTGTCATAAAAAATGATAAGCTCATTAAGCTCATTAAGATCTAATCTCTTAATCAACATCTGTTGAAACCATTCCAAGGCACGAAAAACAGCTACAATTAGAAGATGCCCAATAGAAAGTGTTTCCCAATGCACTAAGTCCAAGCCACACATTTTATCAAACAACTTTACAGGTTTTTGTAAAGAGCCACAAGTTAGAGAACCCTGGAGTATCATTGGCCAAATTACCACATGCTTTGGAGATATATCATCAAACATGAAGTTAGACTCTAAAAATTTGAAGTCAAGCTCTCTCAATCAACAGGAGTAAAAATAGATGCACCAAAATCATGTCCAAAAACCGCCATGTTCCAAAACAGCAGAACTCCTTCAGGAAATGTGTTGAACACCTTCCAAGCAATCCAAACGGAGCAGAAAGACCAACATCCATGAAAACTGTCTTGGATGCCAAAGAAGGGAACAATCAAGTAATCCAAAGTTATAGCATTCAGAAATAGTATAAGTGCGTCATTAAAGTCATCGCGCAAGGACTCTGAGATATGGCTCAGGCCGACCCTTCAAAGGGATTTTCGCTCCAAAACCCGGTGAGTCAATAAAAAACTCATCGTCGTCCTCATTGCACGCCCTGGCATCACAGAACTGAGTTCCCTTCACTGATTTGAATCAAAGGTTGATGGTGGTGTCTCATAAAAGGCTCCCAGTTGAAGAAAGCATGGTTGTGGTGGATAATGGGTTGTGGGTTGTTGTCAAGGCAGGGAGGGGTTCAAGTGGGGTGAATGAGATCGGAAAGGAAGGTGTTGAAGGTGGAGATGTCCAGTTGTAGGTTTGCAGTTGAGGAGCACTGTCATGGAAGTGGTAGTAGACATCTTGTTTGTGCGCCATCACCATTGCGTCTAGTCTAGTCGCTCATTATTTGCCTCCACTAACTCAACCAGATCATAAATTTTATTGATAATAGCTTGATCTTCCATGAAAGACACGAGGAATGCAATGAAAGCACCAATTGATAAAGAGTTAAGTATCCAAATCAAGGAACAACACAAGAACATGAAATTAAAGACAATTTTATTGAAAATAAGATATAAAGGACTTGAGTCTCCAAATCAAGGAATAATATAAGAACATGAAATTAAAGCCAATTAAAAGAAAAGTAAGACATAATGGAAGTTGTTTGATTTCTTTCTTAGCTTTCGAAATTGATTACAATAGAAATATATAGTGTGGAATCCCTAAAAACATTTGGATCTAAGATAATGGATAACAACAACTAAATAATAAAACGTTTGGGCCTAAGATAAACAACAAAACTAATTAACAATATTAACTGGATAATTTAAAGTTTAAAATTTGTAGTCCTTGGCCTAATCAGGAGGGCAAGTGTTTCGCTTGGGTTAATATGTTAGGGACCATATTGGATGAGATTGGGAGCATAAAGATCGTATCACAGACCCACAACTTTGCTTTTGAAAAATGATGCCTCATCTATGGAGATGGTGTTCAATGTGCGGTGGCTCTCTCCTGAAATGTGAGAGCAAAGAGGAGAGGTGTGGATTTAAATTGAGATCACTTTCTATCACATCATGAGCTAGATTGGTAAAAAAAATTATATGCATTTTAGATGGATGGTCTGAAAAGGTGCAAGGGTAATAAAACCATATAGCTGCTCCCTTAATTTTTTATTTTGAGGAAAGCTGCTCCCTTAGTTAATCAGGTAAGTCCTTTGTCATGAGCAAACATCATTTATAATTAAAGATACTTTACAATGGATAGGGTAGTGAACCCATCTATATTTTTGCAAACAATATGACCATCAATATTTTTGCAAACAAGAATTTGATGTTCTTCACTCTCTCACATGGCGAAGCATCCACGGTGGCATGAGCGTGTTTGGTCGACTTGGAGGTTGAGGTTGCTGTGGCGGCTGCTCTTCATTTCCCGTCTCTCCCACCTGATAAGGCCCGCTGCACCACAGATATAGATGTACATTTTAACAAAACTGCAACCATTGTCCAAGCCTCTCAGGTAAGATAATAAAGACATCACTTCCCAAAAAAGGTAAGACCTCGGGAGATCGTGGTTTGATTCCCACTAAAGTAAAAAAAAAAAAAAACTGCAACCACAACCACAACCATTAGATGCACCTCAAATTACGTGTTTTATATGATTCCTGATAGTTGCGGTAGTGGATTCTAATTTTTCGTATTGTCAAAAAATAAAATAAAATAAATAATAATAATAAAGAAACCAACTTATCTGAAATTTAAAAATAAAAATAAAAAAAAACCAACTTATCACCCTCAAATATGCCTCAATGAAACTCAAACTCTCAATAAAAACAATAAAGCCTCAATCCAACATTAAATGAGGTCTTCCACAAGAATCAAACTTTTTCAATGCGCTTGATTTAGTGCAATTAATGTTATGTTTCCTAATCTTTTTTCGTCCCAAATTAGCTTTGATCAACCTATAAGCCAATTTTTTTTATTTTATTTTTTTTTCGTTTTGTTGAGTTTATATAGTTTTCTAATAGGAACATTTGTAAGCAAACTTGAACTCTCTAACTTCTTGCAAAACAATTCTTTAGAAGAAAAGGGAAACTCTCCAACAAAGTTGATAGCAGGTAGGTTCTGCCCTTGTCGACTTGCATTTCTATGTGTATTGCACAATCTCTAAGTTGGCACAAAAGAGTGAGGAAGAGAGAGAATATACGTACCCTATGTTCAGGGACGGAAGGGTCTGCGACAACACGAAAGACGGCGAGTTTTGGCCATTTGGTTGCTCCCGTTGAGCCTGTTGTGTTACTGACCTTTCCTTCTCTTTCTCCTTCTCCTTCTCCTTCTCCTTGAGCTACATAAAATTCACATTTTCAACACGGTTTCTTAGATGATATGAACAGATCCAGATGAAAATTTTAGGTAATGTATAAAGAAGTCAACCTTCTTCTCTAGCTGGTTGTTCTGTTCTTGCAGTGCCTTCTCCTGAACAAATTCAGAACATTGAATAATGAAAAAAAAAGAGGATAAAACAAGAGCACTTTGGAAAAAAAAATGATTCTATATTTTAAACATAGCATTTGTAGAGAGCGAGGCCAAACAACTTACTTTAGGCCCCTTTTTGATTACAAAGAAAATATTCCATAGGAAAAAAATATTTTCTTAAGAAAGTTTTCTTAAGCAAATATTCATAAGAAAATTATCCTACATGTGTTTGATTGCATATATAAGAATTTTTCCCTCAAAACTCACCAACAAGAAGTTTTGAAATAAATATGAAAACTTACCATATATATTGAATATTTCATTTTTTAGATTTAAAATATAAAGTTAATGTGTCTTAATATGGAAGCTCATTTTTTCAAAGGAAAACTCAATTTGCCTACCATAAATAGGTGAAAAAATATGAGTCTTAATATGGAAAATTGAAAATCGTGAGAAAATATTCCGCGAGAAAATTTTGGCTATCAAACACCAAAAAATGTTATTTTCTCACAGAATTTACCATTTTCTTTAGAACATTTTCCTTTTCCATCTAATCAAATAGGGTGTAGATGAAATAATATTAAAGAAATGCTATAATGACCCAAAATTGACACCCGGTCAACGCACCTGCTGACGTGGACACCCCTGGGTCCCACCTCAAAACAACTGATTTTAGCATTTCCCGGGTGTCATTCCTAGGTCATTATATCATTTCTCATAATATTATGTTCCTGTACACACGTACCCAATGTGTGAAAATAAACGAAATATAACATTAAAACCTAAACCGTGAACCCTAAACCTAATTGTATGCAAATAATTCACTAAATATATCAAGAGAGTTACTCAATTGTGTGTGTGATTTCCTAATAGAGTTTTTCATTCCAGATTTTGTCATCTTTAGTACTTCCGGATCATGATCATTTATTTGTGTATACATATCAATAGAGGACAATTGTTCTACGAGTGGTGTTTTGTCTCCAATTAAATATTGCGATTTAAGGTATGCTTTTGTTTTTCTCACAAGTGTGATCGATGGAATATGTCCGATCCTTTTTAAGGATTTTTCAAAATTTGTTTTGAATATTCTGTTTCATTTGGTCCCCAAAAATCCAACAATACTTTCATCCCCAAGGTCTTCTTTGCAACACCACGATCATTTATCTTGACGTGACTAGGAATGGGATTTGCTAATGTTGAAAAGCTAATGTTAGTAATGTCTACCAATAGCAACACGTCAAGTGGACAAAAGATTAAAAGTGGAGAGGGCAAAAATGTAAAACACATCTATTTTGTCCATGTGGCACATTGCTATTAGTAGACATTACCCACATTAGCTTCCTAACATTATCAAATCTCCTATCAACCTGACTAATATGTTATATTATTACATGATGATTTCTAACATCTTGTGTGTGTGTGTGTATACAACAACAACAATATAATGCTTTAGTCTCAAATTAATTGGGGTCGGTTACATGGATCAAACTCTTTCATTGTACTCGATTTAGTGCAATTGATGGTGAACTTTCCAAACCATTCAAATCTCTTCTAATTAATGCGTCTCAAATCAACTTTGATCTACCCATACCTTGTCGAATTTCTTCAGTTACTATTGAGTCAAGTTTTCTAGTGGAGACATTTGTAAACCGTCTTTATAGGTGACCAAACCACCGCAACCGCCATTCTCTAATCTTTGTTTCAATTTGTGCTACTTCTACTTATATTTAAATTTTCGTATTTCTTATTCTATCTTTACTAGTTTTATACACATCCACCTAAACATCATTATTTCTGCTTACGTTCATTTTATGTAATTGTTGTTGCTTTATTGCCAACATTTACTTCCACAGGGAAAAATTGCCTAATTGCGGCCTTATAAAATCTTCCTTTTAATTTGGTAGTAGTAATATTTCTATTACATATCACACGTTGTACTCCTCTTTTTCTTCCATCCAACTTGAATTATATGCGTGACATCATTTTCAATAATGACATAATTTTGTATGATTGATCTTAGATATCTAAAGTGGTTTACCTTAGGAACTTCTACTTCTCCTAATTTTAGCACTTCATCATCTCAATGTCTAGTATATCTAAACTCATAGTGCATGTATTCAGTCTTTCATTTTGCTCAACTTAAAGCCTTTAGATTCTAATGTATTCCCCCAAAGCTCTAATTTCCTATTCACTTCATCTCTTGTTTAATCCATTAAGGCAATATCATTTGTAAATAACATACACCATGATATATCCTCTTGAATATGCCTAGATAGTTCATCCATAACTAGAGTAAAGAGATATAGGCTAAAAAGTGATCCTTGTTGTAGTGTTATCGTAATGGAAAACTATTTTATATTTCCTCTAAATGTCTTTATACTCATTACTACTTCCTCATACATATCTTTTATAGTGTCTATGTATCTAGCATGCACTCATTTTCTTTCTAGAACCCACCAAATAACATCTCAAAGAACCCTATCATATGTTTTTTCTAAATCTATATATATATATATATATGAAGATCTTGTTTGTTTTCTCTATATTTCTCCATCAATCTTCTTACAAGGAAAATCGTCCCATAGTTGATCTTTCAGGCATGAAGCCAAATTGGTTATTTGATATTGTTGTTTCTCTTCTTGCCTATTGTCAATCATCCTCATCCAAAGTTTTATAATATGACTCATAAGTTTAATTCCACGCTAGTTTGAACAACTTTGAATGTCTCTTTTGTTTTTGAAGATTGGTACAAGTGTGCTTCTTCTTCAATCCATTGATATCCATTTTGATTTTAAAATTTTGTTGAAAAGTTTTGTTAACCAATTCAAACTAATTTCTCCTAAGCATTTTCAAACCTCTATGAGTATTTTCATCTGGGCCATGTGTTTTTCCTATTTTCATCATTTTCAATGCATGTTTAACTTCCAGAATTTTAATATTGCGTATATAGTTTACATTTCATTTTTGGTGTGGGTCTTCATCTACTATGATATCAACTTGGCTATCATTAAATAAACTATCAAAGTAGTTTTTCATCTTTCCTAAATATCATCTTTGCGCGTTAAAACATTTTGATTTTCGTCCTTAATAAATCTTACATGACTAAAGTCTTGTTTCTTTTATCTCTTTATTTGGCTAGGTTATAAATATATTTTTCGCCATCTCTATTACCTAACTTTGTATATAGATCTTCCATAAATTTTGTTTTAGCTTGACTAACTACTTTTTTAGCTTATCTATATTGATTATAGGAATCTTCATCTTTACACTTAGGTATTTTTCTATACATTTCTCTTTTAGTCTTTAAATACATATACCTAACATGTTTGATGCTACTCTCCTTATGCAACTACTCATTTAAAGGCACATTGTATTAGCAACTAAATAAAGATTCTAATCATTTTCCTTTAGTAGTTTTTCTCTAAACTCTACTTGTTTACTATTTTTTAAGTTCCATGATTCCATGACTTTATTCTAGGGTTCTTGTCTCATTTATTCGTATTAAATCGTTGTTTTAACTTAATATCAAGTACTACTAACTTATGTTAGGTAGTAAGCGCTTCACTAGGTATTTATTTGCAATCTCTACATATTTTTTCCATCAATTTCTCTTGTTAAAAAAAGTCTATTTGACTTGTGTTATGACCACCACTAAAAACTATCATGTGCGACTCCTTTTTCTTAAAACTAGTATTTGCTAGGACAAAATTGTATGCTAAAACAAATTCTATTGTTGATTCTCCTTTTTAAGTTCTATTACCATAACCAAAACCTTAGTAAACTCTATCAAACCCATCATTACTTGCCACCAAATGACCATTTAAATCTCCTCCAATAAATTTATATATATATATAAGTCAAATATGTAGGCTTTCACGTTGATATCTTTATTAGAGTTCAATGGAGAGTTACTTTATTAGTTTACTAGGATAAGTGTGTTAAATTTGTTATTTCATTAATGGAGATTACATTAGTTTACTAGGATAAGTGTATTAAATTTGTTATTTCATTAGGATTGCAAATTGTGTCAGCGGGCACAACTCTGTGTTAGTTAGTGAACCAAGGTGAGATGTTGAGCTATGTGCGTGATTCTGTCTGAATTCGGCATCTACCCAAATTCTCTAGGTGGGTCTATAAATTCAGATAAGGTATCGAGTTGTGAGTGCGATTCTATATGAATCTGATATCTACCCAAAATATTCTTTGTGAATCTGTAATTTACGGAACAACATTAGATTTTTTAAGTTTACTGTGTGCCAATAGTTAGAGTGTTCAATCCTACCTACTCATGTTTGGACAGGTCCACGTGAGTGAGAGTGGAGGGATCAATTGGACAATGCTTCCCTGCTTTGTGCATTTTATTAAAATTACACCTGAGTTAAATTTAATTTCGATGAAAAAACTTTATTAGTTAGGAAGACTGCAACGGCCCGAAAAATTAAAATTTTAATTACGAGCTAAGTATGGGATTCTGACCCTTGACCCGATCTCTACGTGGAACACTCGATCAAACCTTGGACACCATGGTCAAAGTATAGTAGTGCGACACATTAAAATAGTTATATTGTAGGAGTAAAAATTAATGTGTGTATTATACTCTATTCATTGCGTAGGGTCAAATTGATGTTGAGATGCATTGTTCAATGGTTTTGGAGTGTGTTGGGATTTTCTCCATTTTTTTTCGAACTTGCCTAAACCCGTAGTTTAGGGTTGGGAGTCAAACCAGTAGTTCGACTAGGTGTTTGCTATTGAGGGGTGTGACTCATTCTAAACTGGCTGATGGTTTGTTTAAGTCCAAGGTCTATCTGGGAAGTCAGGTTGTGTACTATGTGTTGCAACCCGATAGACTTGGAAAACTTAGATGTCTTTTTGCTTTGTGCTATCGACATTCATTTATCGTTGATATCTCAATGATTTACTTATCATGTTGTCTTTTATTATCTTGTGATATCCATGCATGATATTTGACTAGTTATTTATTTGACATTTGGAATTATGTTAAGGCTCTATTCGATTGTTACTATTACTCTCACTATCCTCACCATCCTTTTATGACGGTGGGTGCAAACTCATCGATTTGTAGGATAAGCAAAGGCAAAAGGCCAGAGACAAACGATTGAAGTTGAGGAGATCGAGACGACCTCCTCTCGCTTAATGAGTAGCCTTTTTGGATTATATATATATATGTATGTATGTATGTATGTGTGTGTGTGTGTGTGTGTGTGCGTGTTTGACATGGGGAATACATTGGGATTGTGTGACAAATCAGGACATGTATAAGATATCATTTAACTCTCCTCTATTCAGTATACATGTTGACTGTATTTATGCGGGTTCCACACTCTAGGTTGTCCTGACTGGTGTCTTGGAGTTTATTTTGTTAGTTTGAGGTTTTAATCGCTTTCGCTATACTTTGGTAACTCACTAATTTGAATAACTCAACTTTAATTATAAAATTTCGTTGCGTAAATGGTAAATAATGATAAGGCTTGTGTTGACTTCGCAAAGTTAACTCGAGGGTTCACGTAGGTCTAAGCGAAGCGGAGCCCAGTTTGGCTAGGAATTAAGGCTCTCACAGTGATGACAAGGGCGTCATCATCGTGAAGAGAAGTGTTTCAGAGTTCAAAAAGTGTGTGAAGTGATGCATTTCACAAGAAGTTTGAGATATTTGAATCAAGAGGGAATGTTGGAAATGTGATTCAAATTGTTATGTTTAGATATTTTAATGTTTAGTATATTTTTATAATTAGTTAGTACGGTCTTAAGTTGTGCATGCAACCATATAGTGAACATATGTGTATGTGAAATTATGTTTAATGGTCAAAATGTTAATTATAAGAAGTTACCACATATTGGGTAGTTATATATTGTGGGTTGGACATGTGTTAGTAGTAGAGTTATTAAGCTGTGTAGTGGGATAGTGGGTCATGTTGACTAAATTTACTTATGTGTAAGTATTGTCTATAAATATGTATTTCTTTTCTCATGTAAGCTCTTTCTAATGTTACATGTAAATTGATTTCAATATAATCAGCACGTCTGTTCAAAGTTTCAATATTTTATTATATTTTATTTATTTTCTTAACACACGTTCTTCCTTGGCCAAAACAAAGGAAGTTCAGATGTTGCAATCTTCCGACAAGTGTGACTCTATATTGGTTAACTTTAAGCCTATTTAAAAATAAAAGGAAAATGATAATCAAACACACTTTTGGCACACATTTTATTTTTAAGTTATTTATGACTTCTTTCTTGTCTCCCTAGGCGTGGCCTCACATATCTAACAAAACACTATAAATAAGCTAAAAAATAAAGTGTGTGTCCTAAGTGTGTGCCAAAGTATGTTAGAATTATCATTTTTCTATAGTCAATATCACACCAATTTAAATTTTAAAATACAATTTCCTAAAAATAAGAATATTTCAACCAACCATATAAATGTCAACTTTTAGACATTACCAAATTTGAGATTGTCATAGTTGTTTGATTATCAATAGCATAACAAATTGTTGGATTTTTTGGCTCAAAACTCTAAGTTTCTATTTCAATTTGTATGTTAAATAGAAGATTTAGGGCCTGTTTGGTTCAAGAATTAGTGAATCACTCCATATTTGTTTTCCTAAGACAAGTCATATATTAGCCAATCTTTTGTTTGTTCCCACATTCATTGTCTTAGGTTGGACTTTTTATTAGGCAGTTATGCCTCTCCACAGTCTTCATCTTCAATCGACACTCCTCGTGTTCTTCACCGATAAGGTCGCGAGAAGGAGAAGATGGGGTGATGAAGATGAGGACAACGAGGGTTCATGGTCGATTGGAGAAAGAGAAAAAACAATGGAGATTCTCCATTTTCACTAAGACCGATAGAATCAATGGTAGGGGTTTTGTTCTTGCTGTGATTTGATCGTGTTTTGAGAGAAAAAATCTTTGATGGGTCTTTTTGTTTTGAACAGAATGGGGCATGTGGAGAAGATGGGTAGATACAAAATGAGGGTAAAATTGTAATTTTAACTCATTTGAGTTGGGCTTAACTAAAGACAGTTGGGGAGGTGTCTTTTGATAAGCATGAGAATGAGCGCTTTGATAATACCACATCTTAGCTAACACTCCAAGAAAACGTCAATCTTACAGTTAAGCCTAGGTGGAGTTAAGCTAACACCTCAACCAAACAGTCTATTAGTGTTTTAGTCAAGTTTCTAATTATTTTGTGTTTAGAAAATTTCTAATTAAGTTTGTTTATTTTTTTGGCAATGTCTATTTCGTGTCTTTAGGTAAATTAGTAAGGTTGTCAAGTGTGGGCGTCAATGTAAAGACCCCGATTAGTTTGTAAAATATATGTTTTTATACAAGCTTATACAAGTTTTGAGTGATTTAATAATGTTGTGTGTTTTAATGTTTTGTGAGTTTTGTTTGCTTTCACGATGCGTGGTGTTTTCTCAACATAAATAACCTCAATTTTCGGTCTTAGTCTTCAAAGACAAAACTAGCAACTTCCACCTCTAAGTATTTAAACAAGGCAAAACATACTTTTTGGTCCTTGAACTTTGAGTCTTTTATGCTTTTATCTGAATTGGTCCCTAAACTTTTGAGTTTTTATGTTTTGGTCCCCCTAAACTTTAAGTTTTTATGTTTTTGGGGTAAATTAAAAAAAAAATTTCAACTTTTGTTGGTCGATGTGAGTCGACCGATTTTGTAATATAAACCACTTTACTCTTCTTGACTAGTTACGACACTTTTGTTACTCACGTTGGCGGAATTTAACACTTTAAATGATGGAGGACTAAATGTAGACCTTTGAGAAAGTGAATGTTCAAGAAATAAAAGTTTAGAAACCAAAAATATATAAAACACGTTCGAGGGACCAAAATAGGTTTTGCATAAAAACACAAATAGGTTTTGCCTTTTAAACAACACAAATTCATCCATCCCCCCCCCCCAAAAAAAAAAAAAAAAAAAAAATAAAAAAACTTCATAGTTAATTCAGTGTATATACATACAAATTTGCTAAAGATGATAGGGAAAGTAACCTTGCTCTTACCTTTTTCTGAAGTTCCGAAATGGATTCATACATGAGGTGATTCTGCCCAAAAATAATGATAAAAAATAATTGTCAACAACATGGAGACTAAATTAAAAAAGACTACTAAAGACTGAAAAAATGGATATTAACTTTTCTTGTTCTTATCTGCTTAAGAGCACTGTCAAGTTGTTGCTCAAGATTTTGAAGCTCCTTTAGGCTTAGGGAATCAAGATCTTCACCCATGAAATGCCTAAGCAAGGATCAAAAAGATAGATAAGATATATGCAATCAAATAAGAGTCATCTTTCTTAAGACAAAAATAACTGCTAATTAATTAGATGATTTTCCTTGAGTTTGTTACCTTTGGTTTTTAAGTAAAATTTCAATCCTTCCCTTAAGCTTTGTATATTCCAATGAAAAATTACTCTGCATGACAAAACTCATATTGATCAGCTGAAAAAAAACATCATTTGTAATATAGAATAGTCAAATTATCTTATCTATAATTAATTTTGATTGAATTAGTAAAACCTAAAGGTTTGATGTGTTTGAAATGAATCATATAACGAAGACTATATATAGTAGACCTGTGATTCAGGATCAGCCGCTATGAGTTCTCTCTCGGCATAAGAATATCTCTCATATCTTTCAAGAATCCGATCCATCCTATTAAGAGAAAAAAGTGTAAAAACAGCTTATTTAGGATCTTCAATAAGCACTATTGCAATTTACCAAAAAAAAAAAATACCACTGCAAGAAAGAGAGCTATTACTACTACCAAAATTAGCTTATTGAACATGTAGTGTGTGTTTGTGTGCATGTGTGTGTACGTTGTCTTTTAGACACATTGTATCATTCAACATTAATATTTTACAATAAAAAAGTGCCGCCCTTTAATTAAAAAAAAGGATTATAACTTTGTTGAAGCAGTATATAGTTTAAAAAATTTAAGGGACTTCATATGTAAAAACAAAAAGTAGTATAATGCCAAGCAAAATGATTCAAACAAGTAGGAAGTCCTATAATTGATATCCGTGAGAAAGGTTCTTTATTTTTTATTTTTTCTAAGGAAAGAAAAATCACGTCAGGAGCAATTGAAAATTGGATATATATTTTTGACTTGTTTGGTTAGGGGTAGAGCTAACTCCCTGGAGATAACTTGCAAGGGAGTTGAAACTAATTTTGGGCCTCGCCAACTTCCAGTGTTAGTTCGGAGTTATCTCCTTAAAGTTAATATTTTCATGTTTGGTTCAACTTTAAACTTGCAGGAAAATTACAAAGTTTTAAATAAAATATATGAATTGACATAAATTACTCTCATTAATTACATTTTTATCACCCATATCCATCTCTCTTGTTTGAAGGGTATTTTATGTCAATTCATATATGTTATTGTTTAAAAATTTGCAACTTCATTGCAAGTTTAAAGTTGAACAAAACATGAAAATATGATCTTTCGCTTGAGTTAACTCCGCTCACACTGTAAGTTAGCAAAAACTGTTAGTGTCATGTGATCATTATTTAAGATTGTGATTGACCAGTTAGATTGTCATCACGTTGATCAGGTTGTTAGTTTGGTAAATGACTCACTCAATCATGTTTCACGTGCTCAAATCAGAAGAAAAACTTTGGGTGATTTGGATAAGATACGTTGTTGCAACAAAACACGGAAGGATGTTGCAACAGGATCTCTCGATTAGTTTGTTACGGATTTGATCTTATCTACAAACCACTGAGGAGCAACTAAAGATATACATGGAAGTTGGTATTGTGGTTCAGAGGCTTATCACCATGTAATCAATGTGAGAGACGTGGTTGTTTGAAGATGAAGATTGAGCGAATCCTAAGCATGTTGTTAAGATATGTAGTTAGAATTTTGTGTACTTTATTGTCTATATATTGTGTCAAAGTAATGGAATATGTACCTCAGTTCATTTACTTTGTATTTTGAACGTGTTGTTCACTTCTTTGTCAAGATGTAAACACCAGAGGACTTGGGTGTTCCAGTGAGGGGGAGCCTCACAGTGCAAGTGAGAGACTTGTATTCCATCAAGAGGAGCTTGATGCACCGAGTGAAAGGTTGGGTATTCCAGTAAGGGGAGCCTCACCGTGCAAGTATCGAGAGACTTGTGTAAAGTCCATTGTAAAGGTGAATGGTAGTGTAGCAAGCCTAGCCTAGTGAGAGATCACTAGTTCGGGTGTTGCGTAAATCTGTAACTCTTTTATCTTCATGGATTTTACATCTGGGCGTGGCCTCGTAGATGTAGTTCATGGACCGAACTACGTGAACAATCTCTTGGTTTTTTGGTTTGATTTGCTTTACTACTTTCATTTACATTCTAGTACTGTTTAATTCCCTATTACAACATACTACGTTTCTTGTTGTAACACGCATTGGTTTAGTAATTTCAATTGGTATCAAAGTGGGCACTGCTTAAACTCTGTTTCTTTACAAACTATGGTGAGGTCCGAATACTAACCATATGTATCAGGAAAATCAGTCAGACCAACTAGAAGATGTATCAAACACGAGGCCGCCATTGCTTATCAATGTCAATCGCACTTAATGGAAGGCTCACTTGGAGGGATGTGTTCTCCAAATTGATGTTAAGTACTGGAGAACAATTCATAATGGGTATAGATCGTAGCTTGAATGGACAAAAGCTGGAAAAGAGCTTCATGAATGCAAAGCCAAGTTGGGGCATACAAAACCAAAGGAGATAGGACATTTTGTCTTTGTCCTATGTAATGGAAAATGGTACAAACTCCAATTTATTTTGAATATTTTTTTTAATTTTATATAAAAAATCAAAAAAAGGAGAGAAAGTACCATTGCTTTATTTATTATCTTATCGTCATTATTATGCTTAACAGATTTTATGATCTGCGTGTTTTGATCAAGTTGTTCATTTTTTTAGTTGTGTTTATCTTAATTGTGAGTTGGTGAGAGATTTAAGGGGTAGTTAGCATTTGAGTGACAAAGTATATATCCAAGGCTAATTACTCTCTATCTCTTCGATTTGGGCTACTCTTTATCTCTTTGATTTGGCATTCCTTCTCATCATCACTCTTGCGTCGAGGTTCTTGATTTTTTTTTAATTGTGTTCTTCTATGATTTTCAGTTCCATAAATGGATTCACACCAATCATTGTGGATCGACCACAAAGCGCACCTATAGGGGGAGATTTGGTCTCAACTTTATCTTCAAAATCAAATGATGTCCAGAACTATGAAGTTCGATCATTTGTTCCTGTTGAACGAGTGTTTGCTCCATCTAAGCCTGATCAGATGAATGTTGAGAAGCCTTGCATGTGACAAGGAGGAGAGAATTGTTGGGTTACAACAAGTGGCCGAACCTGTTGTAACAGAAAACCTTAACTGAGAAGAATGGGGTTTTTGATGCTAATGTTATTGTTTCCACTGCTACAAAGTTTCTTCATGATCCTACTGTTGCTAATGAACCTCCTTAACCTCCTATTGAACCATCTTAGTTTGTTCGTGATGGTGGTAGTGATTAAGTTCTTCCCAAGTGCAATCTGAAGGTCATCCCCTTAAAGAATCTACTCCTCAAGTTGATCTAAATTAGGAATCTAACGAGTCAATTGTTGAAGGGACTTGCGATGATGTTGTTGAGCATCATACTGATGTGCTTCATGATGATCTTCATGCTTCTGAAGATTTTAAAAACATTGTCCCTTTCGCTGATATACAGAGGAGATTGATGGGAAAGAATCTACTGATTGAAAAACCCTCGAAGAAGCCAAAAATGAGGGATGATGATGTATCCCATTGTCTTGTTGCAACAGAGAAACCTCGATTCCTGTTGCAAGCGATTCTGACTCTGTTGATTTGGAGTCTAAGAGGATGATGCTATTTTTTCAAGTCTTTGTTGACATTTGTGCAAGCTCTGTGCCTTCTTTCTCTATGAGCGGTTGGTATGTCTTCTCCTTGATGTTTGTCATTATGCTATCACAAAGGGGAGAGTATGTAATTGAGGGGGAGTTATTCTTTTTTAATACGATTAATTTTGGTGGTGGTTATGTTTTGAAGATGTTTTTTTTTAGTATGTTGATATGAAGCTACTTCTGTGAGAAGTTTGCTAGTGTTAGTTTCATCTTCGGTATTCTTGAAGACATTATGATGAAGATGTTTGAAGCCTTTGCAACAAGATGACTGAGGCTATTGCAACCGAAGTTGAAGTTGTTGATATGTAGAAGTTCATCAGCAAGGTTTTTTTTTTACTTTCGTAATTTTATTATTACTGACAGAGCACTGAACATATTGAAGATAATCTTATGTGACTCTTTATGATGAGCAAGAAGGTGGTTGGTTCAGTTTCTAACTAAGTCCTTCATTTGATTAATATCATATATGCTCCCTTACCTCATTTACCTTGTGATCAACATAATGACAAAGGGGGAGATTGTTAGTGTCATGATCATTAGTTAAAATTATGATCGACCAATTAGATTGTTATCATGTTGATCAGGTTGTTAGTTTGGTAAATGACTTACTCAAATCATGTTTCACGTGCTCCAAAGATCCAATACCAATTGTCCACATATTTCACATAAAGAGTGGACTCCGATAGGCTTTTAATAAAGCCAAGGTTGATCAAGTGCACATATATCCTGCTGTACCAATCTCTTGGTGCTTGTTTCAAGTCATAAAGAGCTTTTTTAAGTAAGTAGACTTTACGTTCTTCACCTTGCTTCACAAATCCTTTAGGCTGCTCAACATATATTTCTTCTTCTGGAACACCATTTAAAAAAATTGATTTGACATCTAACTGGAATGCTTTCTAGCCTTTTTGCACTGCTACTGCTAATACTTGTTGATGGAGGTATCTGCATTCAACTTTGTTCTAAACACCCATTTTACTCCAATAATTTTTCTATCTTCAAGCTTCTCCTCCTCCATTGCTTTCTTCCATTTTGCATCTTTAAGTGCTTCTTCAGGATTAGCAGGTTCACATATTACTACATTACATTTTTCATAACTATCTAAAAGTAGCCTTATACCTCGAACTGGAGGATCATCTATTGAATCATTCAAACATCCACTTGTTGCTTGTTCTTCATAAATTTTCTCTTTTAAATCTTGAGAGAATTCAATAGTTCATTATAGATTCTTTCAATCCCATTGCTCATCCTCATTAAAGTGTACATCTCTAGTGATGGTCATTTTTTCAGTTTGAGGATGATACACTTTATAAGCTTTTGAGATTGACTGTAACCTGCAAAGATGCTTGGAATTGCTTTCTTGTCAAGTTCGCCACGCTTGACTTGTGGTATGTGAACAAAACATACACTTTTAAGAAGTCTATTTTGAAGAAAAATAGCTTTGTTAGCTGCTTCTGCCCAAAATTGTTTAGGCAACTCCTTCTCATGCAACATACATCTAGCCATCTCCATAACTGATCTATTTCTTCTTTCACTAACTCCATTTTGTTGAGGAGAGTATGGAGTTGTGAGCTGATGTTCAATGCCAGATTCTTCCCAAAATAAATTAAATTTTGCTAAAGTAATTTCCTTGCCATTGTCAGACCTCAAACTTTGAATCTTGCAACCATTTTGATTTTCCACCATCTTCTTGAATTTCCAAAACACTTCAGCCACTTCTGATTTGAATTTCAAGAAAAAAATCCAGAACATTCTTGTATGATCATCAATGAATAGAATGTAGTAGAGGTTGCCTTGTAATGATGGAGTTCTTTGAGGTCTAGCCACATCTGTATGAATTAATTGTAGCTTTTGGGAGGCTCTCTAAGTTGATCTTGGAAACAAGATCATATTTTGTTTACCAAATTGACAAGCACTACAATTTAGTAAATGAACATCAAGCATAGGTAGTCCTATAATCATGGCTTTTTTCTTCATGTTCAACATTCTTTTAATGTGACAATGACCAAGTCTTTTGTGCCAAGTTTCTGTAGTACTCACTTCATTATTGTAAGCTTTATGTACTTTTCCTGTTGGATCAAATGAGAAGCTTTTTCCTCTCATTTGACCCTCACAATCTTATGACCAGTAGCATCGAAAATGACACATTGATTGTCTTCAAAGGATACTTTATACACCTTTTCAATTAATTGACCAACACTAAGCAAGTTTTGGTCAATGTCAGGAACATAAAGCACATCTGAAATTGTTTTAGTATCAGAAACTGTTGTTAGTGCAGCAATTTCTTTCCTTCAGCTGTGATGTAGCCTCCATTTCCAATTCTAACATTCTGAATTTCAGTTGTATTTAAGTCCTTGAACAAACTTTTGTCATAGGACATTTGGTTTGTATAGCCACTATCTATCAACTAATATTCAGATGAGGTTTTAGTTGAATGGCAAGCTGCCACAAAAATCTGGTATTCATCATCTCTATCAACAACTTGGGCTTCTGCATTTTCTTTTGAGATTTGCTTTTGCAAATCACAGCTTCATGTCCAAGTTGATTGCACTTTCTACATTTAGCATCCGATCTCTTCCAACATTTATATGGTGCATGACTTTTTCTACCACAGTGCTGACATGGTGGATAATTTTTCTTTTGCGGTTTCTAACTTTGTTTTGGTCTTGACAATTTGTAGTGTTCCCTCTACTTGTTGCTGAACGTTTTTTGAAAATCTTTTTCTTGTTATTTCCATCATCTTGATGTTTTGCTTGTAGAGCACCTTTAACAACATGATCTTCTCTCATAATCCTCCGTTGATCTTGTGCTTGCATGACATTTAACAACTCCGCCAACATGATCTTGGAAACTTCTTTCGTCTCCAAAGTGGTGATCAAAGCTTCATATCTATCTGGCACAGTAACAAGAATCTTTTCTACAATTCTTGAATCATTAAATTTAGTACCAAGTATTCGCACCTTGTTGACAATAACAAGTTATTTATCCGAGTATTTTTTAACAGTTTCATAATCTTTCATCTTTTCCAATTGAAATTCTCTAATTAGATTAAAGACTTTCAAACCTCAAATCCTTTCATCTCCTTCATACTCTTTCTTCAAGTAGTCCCAAATCTCTTTCGCAGACTTGAAAGACATAATTCTTGTAAAAAGGGTTGTTGAGATGGAAGCAAACAAATAGGTTTTGGCCTTTGACTTCATGGTTTTTCTTTCTTTGTGATTTTTCATATGGGCAACCGTTGGGTTGTGTGGCAACTGAGAAATTTCGTTATCCACTTCTACAACTTCCTATAAATCCAAAGCATCCAAGTAAGTCTCCATCTTTCACCGCCCAAAGTTTGTAGTTTTCTCCATCAAATACTGGAGGAGCAATCTTGTCTAAACTCTTCCCATATTTCATCCACAGGTCCCTTAAGAAATCAGCTTTGATACCAATTGTAGGTTTAAAAATAATTTAAGAAAAAAGGAAGGAAGAGAGAAAGAATAAATTGTTTATGTTGTGTCTGAATTTTCAGTACACCCACACTAAACTGAAATCAAATTTCTATTGCTTAAAAAACATAATTCTGCGTACAGATATATAGAGAATAAAACTGAATCCTAAGCCAACTATGATTCATTATCCTTATCTAATTCTACCTTATCTAAACAAAGCATTAGAGAATAGAAAGTTCCTTAAATATGGAGATAAGTTCATGGTTTGCATAGCGTTTCTAAAAATAAGATTGGAGTTCGAAAACAAATCTTAATAGTTAAGATACGTAGTTAGTATTTTGTGTACTTCATTGTCTATATATTGTGTCAAAGTAATGGAGTATGCACCTCAGTTCATTTACTTTGTATTGAGAACGTGTTGTTCACTTCTTTGTCAAGATGTTAACACCAAGGAGACTTGGGTGTTCCAGTGAGGGGGAACCTTATAGTGCAAGTGAGAGACTTGTATTCCATCGAGGAGAGCTCGACGCACCGAGTGAAAGCTTGGGCATTCCAGTGAGGGGGAGCCTCACCGTGTAATTATCGAGAGACAAGTGTGAAGTCCATTATGAAGGTGAAGGGTAGTGTAGCAAGCCTAGTGAGGGATCACTGGTTCGGGTGTTGCGTAAATCTGTAACTCTTTTATCTTAGTAAATTTTACATCTGGGCATGGCCCTAAAGATGTAGATAGTGGACCCAACTGCGTGAACAATCTCTTATTGTTTTGGTTTGATTTACTTTACTGCTTTCATTTACATTCTTTTACTGTTTAATTCCCTGTTACAACATACTGCGTTTCCTGTTGTAACACGCATTAGTTTAGTAATTTAAAAACAAACCAAACGAGGCCTTCCTTTTGGGCATAATTATTTAGAAAGCTTGGCCTTTCAACAAGACCCATATCTCCCTGTCAAGCACTACCACAAATTGATCATGGGCTGATCGTGTGTTATGTGGACTTGTGCTATTAATAATTTTTTAATATATACTTTAGGTAAATCAATAATCACGAACAAAATTAAATGATTTGGTGACATATTCTTTTGCTACATATGTTAGCTGCATATATAGTTTGGGATCCTAAATTTCACGCTATTAAAGCTCCCTTATGTAACATTACGCTAATAATAATAATATAATCGAAACAAGATGTTATTCTTTAACTATAAATAGAAACTGTCAATAATCGAAGATTGAGGAAGATAAAGGTTTTTAGTGCTAACGTGTAGTATTCGTCTTTTCATGAACGATGGAGCCAGTACGTACGCATGCATCAATATCAAAAAGGGCATCCAATATCTATCGGATTTAAAGAGTGCACACACTGCTACACCTCTATTAAACAAAAGACATTAGAGAGAAAATATAGAGTACGAAATGACAAACGTAGCTGAACAGTCGGCAAGTGATGCGAAATAAAAAACGAAAGAGGAAAGAAAAGATACATCATCCTCTTTCATTTCAATTTAATTTTCATTATTTTTAGTTAACAATAATAATAATTAAGAAGAAGAATATATATGTGTCACCGAAATCACAAAACAGCTTCAATTTAAGGAGACAAGTATGACATAAAGCATAAAAAATATAATAAAATATGGCCAAATATGGAAATCCGTCACATTATGACATGTCTTAACAAAATTCACTGTTTAAATTGGGAAAGCTTTGTTATTTGTATCTAAGAAAATATTTTTACATAAAAAGATACAGAAAATATCTTGCACCATGTCAAGATGAGCAAAACTTATGGTAAAAGCAATGCCTTGTGAAACAACAATAAGAGGACTAAAAATCAATGGAATGTTCTTATAAACGAGAGAGCTTATTGATAAATCATAGCATTCTAAAGTAGAGAAAAAATCCTTCAAACATTTAAATGGAGATTGATACGAGCCATAAAAATAAGAGTGGTACTAGTAAAAATGTTGAAGTATAATTTCCTCAAAAAATTTGTTGATCCTATCAAAAAAAAAAAAAAAAAAATGTTTAAGTACTAATTAAAGATGGTGCATACCCAGAATCGGTAGAGTACTCAAAGAGCTTTCCTTTGGTGGAGAAGACAATCAAGGCGACATCGGCATCGCAAAGAACAGAAATCTCATGAGCTTTTTAAGCAATCCAGATCTTCGCTTCGAGAATGTCACTTGGCGATTGATCTTGTTCTCGATCCTCTTCAGCTGAACCCTTCCCCTCCCCATCTCTCTCTCTCTCTCTTCCCCAATAATGAAGCTCTAAAAATAAAACAGCAACACGCAGCACTCTCGCGCTACATATCGATCGATATTTCAATATTACTCAGAAAAGAAAAAAGCGATAAGAGCCCAAAATCCAGAGAGAAAAAGAGAGGAGTAGAGATAGATTAGATGGAAATAAGAAGTGAGAGTTGTGGTGGTGTTTAGTATGTACGAGGAGATGAAACCGCCTCGAAATCGCAAAACGCGGTTTTGAAAAACCACGGTGGTAAAGGAAATGCGCTGTCAAGTGGGAATTGGGTGAGGGACTGCACAGTCGTTATTGTCTCGTGGCAGGGCCACAGATCCTTGACAGTCCGTACATTCGGTTGTCAAATTCATCGTACGATATACGTGGCGCCATCTTATAGCTTGCTAGGTTTCCTATTGGCTCCATCCTAGCTTTGGCATTGGTTTCAGCTTGGGCTTCGGCTTCCGTTTTGGGTTGGCTTGTTTTTGGGGAGTTTGCCTAGGTTGACCACGTAGGTGGTGCTCGTCCTTGCAGTCCCCACACTATAGAACTTTTTAAAAATGTTAGGTGACATATAAACTAAAATTTAATATAATTGTGGAGACCGTTATGATATGGATGAACAATTGATCAAGACTTTGTATGACTAATCATTGTCAAGCGTGGCTCTTACATTGAGTGATAGTATCAAGCATGGCCCTTACTTGTATCCATATCAAATGTACTTATTATTCCATGTATTGTCAATGTTACTTGTGAAGAGTTGTATGACATGTGATGTATGTGTTACTTGTAAACATTGTCTAAGTACATTTATCATCATCACCAAAGGGCCTATATAAAGGTTGCCAACCTCATTGTAAAAACACACCAAGTTGTATACAACTTCTCATTTCAACTCTCTCAGTTCTCCTCTTCTACTTTGTAGTTGTAGTTCTTTGTAATAGTAGAAGTTAGTAGTTCTTCTACTTTTCTTCTCTAGTTCTAGCAAGTTTCATTTCAATTCACAACACGTTATCAGCACGAGCTTGCTCTGGCATTAAAGAGATCTTGAAGTTCAAGAAGGCTTGTTAAGGAGACAAAGCTAGGAATGTATAACTTTTATGAGTTCGATTTAATTATGCTCCATTCTTGATTTTTTATATTGTAAATAGTGTTATGAGTTTGGGTTGATAGTGGGTAAGCCTTGTCCCCAGTAAAGCTAAACATTGAAAGGAGACGGTTATCCCGTTCGAGGAGGCATGGTTTTAAGTAGACTTCGCCTCGCCACCCAACCTGGAGGTTGTCCCACCAACTCATACAAGTATTACATTTTGCGTATTTATAATCAAGTTGTGAACATATATTTAATGGTATATTATCTATTTTGTATAAAAAGAAAACTATTTAGTTTATCCCTATTTTCATAAAGATTTTATTTAATTATAATTGAATTAATTACCTTAACAATATTGACAATACTAATTACTTGTCAAGGCAACGGATGCTCAAATTATATATAAAGTATCTATGCAAGGCTATGCGTATAAATATTTATTCGTCAAATATCTCTTTAGACTCTTTAGAGATTTGAAAAGTGAATATTTCACTTTATATTATCATTTCACCTCATGGAGCTATCTATATCAAGGCCAAAATCGGTGATGCTCCAAAAGGCTCAAAATGAGCTACTGGGTCTCACGTTACAAAATTTATATCGATCAAATATCATTTATTATTCGAATTTCAATTACCTCTATATTGAGGCTATGCGAAATATAACGATGAGACAAATAAAAGCCACGTGGCTCGCCTCGATGTATTATCGCAACAAATTATCGAAGCGCGCGTCAATCCATTAAATATTAATTATGGATTGAATCCTTGTCTCGTGGTAGTTTGAGTAAAATAATAAGATATTATAAATATAATATCACTCATGTCCAATTGGTTTAGCTTCAAATTAAAAAGCATATGTTGCATATAATGATCATGGTCGCAATTACAAATTTATGGACGTGGAAAAGGTGAAAAGATACGGTAAAAGTCATATTGACAATTCCATTGATAGTCAAAATAAAAAGTGGTGCACCACTAGAAAGGGTAAATTAGTATTGACAAGGAGCGCTCATAATTGTGACATTTTTTTGTCACGTATGAAAGGCTATGCTGCCTAAATATTGTCATATATACAATATCCAAATATTTTTGTGATATTTTACCATGCTTTTGTTGACTAATGATCCAAAAAGTTTGAGATATTCGTATTTTATTACGAAAAGGGTATATCTTTAATACCATATTGTTTTTCAATGTAGAAATGGATCATCAAGTTATTTGTTCAGATTATGGCGATATATGTCTTGTTGATTGTGCTACAACGCACACTATCCTCAAAAGAAGAGAATATTTCTCCAATTTGAACTTAGTTGAGGCTAATGTTCAAATAATATCTGGCATCTCTAATTTGATTAATGGCTCTGGAAGAGCAAATATTATGTTGCCTAGGGGAACAATAATTAATGTTGACAATGCCTTATACTCAAAAAATCCAAGAAATTTACTCACTTTAAAGATATTCGACAAAATGGATATCACATTGAAACCATGAACGAAAATAATAGAGAATTTCTCTATGTCACATTGATTTCAAATGTGAAAAAGAAGTGTTAGAAAAATTCTCAGCTTTATCCTCTGGATTATATTTTACTCATATAAGGCATGTCGAAACGAATGTCGTCTTAAATAAGAAAATTAATGATCCAAAGACATTCATTTTATGGCATGACCGCTTGGTCATCCAGGATCATCAATGATGCGAAGAATAATTAATAATTCGCATGGACATCCTTTAAGGAGTCACAAAATATTTTCAGCTGGTGATTATAATTGTGCTAGTTGTTCTCAAGGTAAATTGATAGTTAAATCATCCCCAAGTAAAATTGTTGTGTAATCCCCGCTTTCTTAAACGCATTCAGGGAGACATATTTGGACCTATTCATCCTCACTGTGGACCATTTAGATATTTCATGGTTTTGATAGATGCATCAACTAGGTGGTCACATGTTTGTTTGCTTTCGACTCGCAATGTTGCATTTGCTATACTTTTAGCGCAAATCATTAAGTTAAGAGCATAATTCCCTGACAACCCAATCAAGACCATCCGTCTTGATAATGCCAGGGAATTTCAATCTCAAGCATTTAAAAATTATTGCATTTCTATAGGAATTACCATTGAACATTCTGTTTCACATGTGCATACCCAAAATGGTTTGACAGAATCTCTAATCAAACGCATTCAATTAATTGCCAGACCTTTAATCATGAGAACTAAGTTATCAACTTCAGTTTGGGGACATGCAATCCTTCATGCATCATCTATCATTCGTTATAGGCCTACTGCATACCATGAACATTCCCCCATGCAACTCATTTTAGGTCAACAATCAAATATTTCACACTTAAGAATTTTTGGTTGTGCAGTGTATGTTCCTATACCACCTCCCAATAGAACTAAGATGGGTCCACAACGAAAACTTGGGATTTATGTTGGATTTAACTCATTGTCCATTATAAGATACCTTGAGCCCTTAACAGGGGATTTATTTACTGCACGTTTTGCTGATTGTCACTTTGATGAAGCAATTTTCCTACCATTAGGGGGAGATAAGAAGTCAATTCAAAAGGAATGGCGCAAAATTGCTTGGAATGCGTCAACTTTATCACATTATGATCCACGAATAAATCAGTGTGAACTTGAAGTTCAAAAGATCATTCATTTGCAACAAATTGCAAATCAATTACCAGATGCATTTAATGATGCAAAACAAGTGACAAAATCACATATTCCAGCTGTGAATGCTCCTGCAAGAATTGATGTCTCTGTGCAACAAAAAGCACAAGAACCAACAAAACGCTTAAAGCGTGGAAGACCGGTTGGTTCAAAGGATACAATTCCTCGAAAAAGGAAAACGAGAGTAAAAATAAATACAAATCAAAATACTCCTAAGAAAGCACAAGAATCCTTTGATAAGGGTTTGTCAAAACAAGTTGATTCTGATGTGGAACAACTTCCTCTAGAAAAAGATGAAAAAGATGAAAGTAATGAGATCTCAATAAATTACTTAAACTCTGGTAAGATTTGGGATCGAAATAAAATTGTTCCTGATTATATATTTGCTTTCAATGTGTCCTTTGAAATATGTGAAAATGATGATGATCCAGAACCACGATCAGTGGACGAATGTCAAAAAAGGACCTGATTGGCAAAAATGAAAAGATGCTATCCAAGTAGAGCTAAACTTGTTAAGGAAACGAGAGGTTTTTGGACCAATTGTCCAAACGCCAGATGGCGTAAAGCCTGTTGGATTAAATGGGTATTTGTACGAAAGAGAAACGAAAAAAATGAAGTTACAAGGTACAAAGCAAGACTTGTAGCTCAAGGTTTCTCACAAAGACTTGGCATCGATTATGAGGAAATATATTCTCCTGTTATAGATGCAATCACATTTCGATTCTTGATAAGCCTTGCAGTCTCTGAAGGGCTTGATATGCATTTAATGGATGTCGTTACAACATATCTGTACGGATCTCTAGACAATGAGATATATATGAAAATCCCTGATGGATTTGTAATATCCGATGAAATAAAATCAAAACCTCATAACATGCATTCTATAAAATTACAAAGGTCTTTGTACGGGTTGAAACAATCCGGACGAATGTGGTACAAACATCTTAGTGATTATTTACTGAAAGAAGGATATGTAAATAATCCGCTTTGTCCATGTGTCTTCATTAAAAGATCATCAACAGGATTTGTGATTATTGATGTATATGTTTATGATTTAAATATAGTGAGAAACCACGACGACATCGTTAGAACATCCGAATACTTGAAAAAGGAATTCGAGATGAAAGAACTTGGAAAAACAAGCCTTTGTCTTGGTTTGCAAATTGAACATTTTTCAAGTGGAGTACTTGTCCATCAATCAAATTACATTGAAAAATTATTAAAAAGATTTTATATGGACAAGGCACATCCATTGAGCTCTCCAATGGTTGTCAGATCACTTGAAGTGGATAAGGATCCATTTCGACCTCAAGAAAGTGATGAAGAGCTAATTGGTCCTGGAGGTACCATATTTAAGTGCAATTGGTGCACTTATGTATCTTGCAAATTGTACAAGACCCGATATTGCTTTTGCTTTGTCAACCTACTTGCAAGATATAGCTCTTCAAAGAACTCAAGACATTGGAATGGTGTTAAACACATTTTTCGATATCTTCGAGGAACAAGTGACATGGGTTTATTTTACTCGAGAGGGTAAAATTGAATCTCCAAGGTTATACTGATGCTGGATTTTTATCAGATCCCCGTAAGGCCCGTTCTCAAACGGGATATGTATTCACTTGTGGTAATACTGCTGTATCATGGAAGTCAGTTAAAACAAACTATGGTTGCCACTTCTTCCAATCATTCTGAAGTACTTGCAATTCATGAAGCAAGTTGTGAATGTGTTTGGTGGAGAAACATGATTGAACATATTCAAGAATCATGTGGATTGCCTTCAATAAAAGATTCTCCAACCATATTATATGAAGATAATGCAGCATGTATTACACAATTAAGTAAAGGATTCATAAAAGGAGACAGAACAAAACATATTTCACCAAAATTCTTTTATGTACATGAGCTTCAGAAGAATGGTGAAATTGATGTCAAGTAAATCCGATCGAGCGATAATCTTGCTGATTTATTCACAAAAGCCTTACCAACTACGACATTTAAAAGGCTTACATATGGTATTGGCTTGCGTAAACTTAAAGACATTGCAAGTAAAGAAACTGAACAAGTTTTACCCATGTTCACATGAGGGGGAGTTATTGATTAGTGTATTGCACTCTTTTTCCCTTAGCTATGGTTTTATCCCATTGGGTTTTCCTAGCAAGGATTTTTTAATGAGGCAATCCTAACAATATTATACTCATCTTAAGATTAATAAGAAATGTGTACTCTTTTTCTTTTGCTAGATTTTTTCCCACAGGGTTTTTTCTAGTAGAAGTTTTAACGAGGCACATTCTCTCAACAATTGTCATCCAAGGGGGAGTATTATGATATGGATGAACAATTGATCAAGACTTTGTATGACTAATCATTGTCAAGCGTGGCTCTTACATTGAGTGGTAGTATCAAGCATGGCCCTTACTTGTATCCATATCAAATGTACTTATTATTCCATGTATTGTCAATGTTGCTTGTGAAGAGTTGTATGACATGTGATGTATGTGTTACTTGTAAACATTATCTAAGTACATTTACGATCATCACCAAAGGGCCTATATAAAGGGTGCCAACCTCATTGTAAAAACACACCAAGTTGTATACAACTTCTCATTTCAACTCTCTCATTTCTCCTCTTCTACTTTGTAGTTGTAGTTCTTTGTAGCTCTTTGTAGTAGTAGAAGTTCTTAATTCTTCTACTTTCCTTCTCTAATTCTAGCAAGTCTCAATTCAATTTACAACACGTTATCAGCACGAGCTTGCTCTAGCATTAAGGAGATCTTGAAGTTCAAGAAGACTTGTTAAGAAGACAAAGCTAGGAAGCTATAACTTTTATGAGTTCGGTTTATTTCTATATTATCTTGGTTGCTTCACTTTTATATGCATGCTTTATTCATATATTATGCATTATAACGTCACCGATTGCGAAAGTATGCCCTGTAGTTGCGTCTTGTACGATCTTCTACATCAGAAATCAAAAGTCAATATGTGACATAACTAGTTTTCTCGCTATACTACAAACGATTAATTATGCTCCATTCTTGATTTTTTATATTGTAAATAGTGTTATGAGTTTGGGTTGATAGTGGGTAAGCCTTGTCCCCGGTAAAGCTAAACATTGAAAGGGAGACGGGTTATCCCGTTTGAGGAGGCATGGTTTTAAGTAGACTTCGTCTCGCCACCCAACCCGAGGTTGTCCCACCAACTCATACAAGTATTACATTTTGCGTATTTATAATCAAGTTGTGAACATATATTTAACGGTATATTATCTATTTTGTATAAAAAGAAAACTATTTAGTTTATCCCTATTTTCATAAAGATTTTATTTAATTATAATTGAATTAATTACCTTAACAATATTGACAATACTAATTACTTGTCAAGGCAACGAGATGCTCAAATTATATATAAAGTATCTATGCAAGGCTATGCGTATAAATATTTATTCGTCAAATATCTCTTTAGACTCTTTAGAGATTTGAAAAGTGAATATTTCACTTTATATTATCATTTCACCTCATGGAGCTATCTATATCAAGGCCAAAATCGGTGATGCTCCAAAAGGCTCAAAATGAGCGGCTGGGTCTCACGTTACAAAATTTATATCAGTCAAATATCATTTATTATTCTGGAATTTCAATTACCTCTATATTGAGGCTATGCAGAAATATAACTGATGAGACAAATAAAAGTCACGTGGCTCGCCTCGATGAATTACTGCAACAAATTATCGAGCGCGCACGTCAATCCATTAAATATTAATTATGGATTGAATCCTTGTCTCGTGGTAGCTGAGTAAAATAATAAGATATTATAAATATAATATCACTCATGTCCAATTGGTTTAGCTTCAAATTAAGAAGCATATGTTGCATATAATGATCATGGTCGCAATTACAAATTTATGGACGTGGAAAAGGTGAAAAGATATGGTAAAAGTCATATTGACAATTCCATTGATAGTCAAAATAAAAAGTGGTGCACCACTAGAAAGGGTAAATTAGTATTGACAAGGAGCGCTCATAATTGTGACATTTTTTTGTCATGTATGAAAGGCTATGCTGCCTAAATATTGTCATATATATAATACCCAAATATTTTTGTGATATTTTACCATGCTTTTGTTGACTAATGATCCAAAAAGTTTGAGATATTCGTATTTTATTACGAAAAGGGTATTTCTTTAATACCATATTGTTTTTCAATGTAGAAATGGATCATCAAGTTATTTGTTCAGATTATGGCGATATATGTCTTGTTGATTGTGCTACAACGCACACTATCCTCAAAAGAAGAGAATATTTCTCCAATTTGAACTTAGTTGAGGCTAATGTTCAAACAATATCTGGCATCTCCAATTTCATTAATGGCTCTGAAGAGCAAATATTACGTTGCCTGTGGGAACAATAATTCATGTTGACAATGCCTTATACTCAAAAATCCAAAGAAATTTACTCACTTTTTAAAGATATTCGACAAAATGGATATCACATTGAAACCATGAACGAAAATAATAGAGAATTTCTCTATGCCACATTGGTTTCAAATGGGAAAAAAGAAGTGTTAGAAAAATTACCAGCTTTATCCTCTGGATTATATTTTACTCATATAAGGCATGTCGAAATGAATGTCGTCTTAAATAAGAAAATTAATGATCCAAAGACATTCATTTTATGGCATGACCGCTTGGTCATCCAGGATCATCAATGATGCGAAGAATAATTAATAATTCGCATGGACATCCTTTAAGGAGTCACAAAATATTTTCAGCTGGTGATTATAATGTGCTAGTTGTTCTCAAGGTAAATTGATAGTTAAATCATCCCCAAGTAAAATTGTTGTGGAATCCCCAGTTTTCTTAGAACGCATTCAGGGAGACATATGTGGACCTATTCATCCTCACTGTGGACCATTTAGATATTTCATGGTTTTGATAGATGCATCAACTAGGTGGTCACATGTTTGTTTGCTTTCGACCCGCAATGTTGCATTTGCTAGACTTTTAGCGCAAATCATTAAGTTAAGAGCACAATTCCTTGACAACAAAATCAAGATCATCCGTCTTGATAATGCCGGGGAATTTTAATCTCAAGCATTTAAAAATTATTGCATGTCTATAGGAATTACCATTGAACATTCTGTTCCACATGTGCATACCCAAAATGGTTTGGCGTAATCTCTAATCAAACGCATTCAATTAATTGCCGGACCTTTAATCATGAGAACTAAGTTATCAACTTCAGTTTGGGGACATGCAGTCCTTCATGCAGTATCTATCATTCGTTATAGGCCTACTGCATACTATGAACATTCCCCCATGCAACTCATTTTAGGTCAACAACCAAATATTTCACACTTAAGAATTTTTGGTTGTGCAGTGTATATTCCTATACCACCTCCCAATAGAACTAAGATGGGTCCACAACGAAAACTTGGGATTTATGTTAGATTTAACTTATCGTCCATTATAAGATACGTTGAGCCCTTAACAGGGGATTTATTTACTGTACGTTTTGCTGATTGTCACTTTGATGAAGTAATTTTCCCACCATTAGGGGGAGATAAGAAGTCAATTGAAAAGGAATGGTGCGAAATTGCTTGGAATGCATCAACTTTATCACATTATGATCCACAAACAAATCAGTGTGAACTTAAAGTTCGAAAGATCATTCATTTGCAACAAATTGCAAATCAATTACCAGATGCATTTAATGATGCAAAACAAGTGACAAAATCACATATTCCAAATTGTAAATGCTCCCGCAAGAATTGATGTCTCGTGCAACAAAATGCACAAGAACCAATGAAACGCTTAAAGCGTGGAAGACCGGTTGGTTCAAATGATACAATTCCTCGAAAAAGGAAAACAGGAGTAAAAATAAATACAAATCAAAATACTCTTGAGAAAGCACAAGAATCTTTTGATAAGGGTTTGTCAGAACAAGTTGATTCTGATGTGGAACAACTTCCTCTAAAAAAAGATGAAAAAGATGAAAGTAATGAGATCTCAATAAATTACTTAAACTCTGGTAAGATTTGGGATCGAAATAAAATTGTTCCTGATGATATATTTGCTTTCAATGTGTCCTTTGAAATATGTGAAAATGATGATGATCCAGAACCACGATCAGTGGACGAATGTCAAAAAAAGACCTGGTTGGCAAAAATGGCAAGTTGCTATTCAAGCAGAGCTAAACTCGTTAAGGAAACGAGAGGTTTTTGGACCAATTTTCCAAACGCCAGATGACGTAAAGCCTGTTGGATATAAATGGGTATTTGTACGAAAAAACGAAAAAAATGAAGTTACAAGGTACAAAGCAAGACTTGCAGCTCAAGGTTTCTCACAAAGACCTGGCATCGATTATGAGGAAACATATTCTCCTGTTATAGATGCAATCACATTTCGGTTCTTGATAAGTCTTGCAGTCTCTGAAGGGCTTGATATGCATTTAATGGATGTCGTTACAAAGATATCCAGTACGGATCTCTAGACAAAGTGAGATATATATGAAAATCCCCGATGGATTTGTAATATCCGATGAAATAAAATCAAAACCTCATAACATGCATTCTATAAAATTACAAAGGTCTTTGTACGGGTTGAAACAATCCAGACGAATGTGGTACAAACGTCTTAGTGATTATTTACTGAAAGAAGGATATGTAAATAATCCGCTTTGCCCATGTGTCTTCATTAAAAGATCATCAACAGGATTTGTGATTATTGCTGTATATGTTTATGATTTAAATATAGTGAGAAACCACGACGACATCGTTAGAACATCCGAATACTTGAAAAAGGAATTCGAGATGAAAGAACTTGTAAAAACAAGCCTTTGTCTTGGTTTGCAAATTGAACATTTTTCAAGTGGAGTACTTGTCCATCAATCAAATTATATTGAAAAATTATTAAAAAGATTTTATATGGACAAGGCACATCCATTGAGCTCTCCAATGGTTGTCAAATCACTTGAAGTGGATAAGGATCCATTTCGACCTCAAGAAAGTGATGAAGAGCTAATTGGTCCAGAGGTACCATATTTAAGTGCAATTGGTGCACTTATGTATCTTGCAAATTGTACAAGACCCGATATTGCTTTTGCTGTCAACCTACTTGCAAGATATAGCTCTTCAGCAACTCGAAGACATTGGAATGGTGTTAAACACATTTTTCGATATCTTCGAGGAACAAGTGACATGGGTTTATTTTACTCGAGAGGGGTAAAATTGAATCTCCAAGGTTATGCTGATGCTGGATTTTTATCAGATCCCCGTAAGACCCGTTCTCAAACGGGATATGTATTCACCTGTGGTAATACTGCTGTATCATGGAAGTCAGTAAAACAAACTATGGTTGCCACTTCTTCCAATCATTCTGAAGTACTTGCAATTCATGAAGCAAGTTGTGAATGTGTTTGGTTGAGAAACATGATTGAACATATTCAAGAATCATGTGGATTGCCTTCAATAAAAGATTCTCCAACCATATTATATGAAGATAATGCAGCATGTATTACACAATTAAGTAAAGGATTCATAAAAGGAGACAGAATAAAACATATTTCACCAAAATTCTTTTATGTACATGAGCTTCAGAAGAATGGTGAAATTGATGTCAAGTAAATTCGATCGAGCGATAATCTTGCTGATTTATTCACAAAAGCCTTACCAACTACGACATTTAAAAGGCTTACATATGGTATTGGCTTGCGTAAACTTAAAGACATTGCAAGTAAAGAAACTGAACAAGTTTTACCCATGTTCACATGAGGGGGAGTTATTGATTAGTGTATTGCACTCTTTTTCCCTTAGCTATGGTTTTATCCCATTGGGTTTTCCTAGCAAGGTTTTTTTAATGAGGCAATCCTAACAATATTATACTCATCTTAAGATTAATAAGAAATGTGTACTCTTTTTCTTTTGCTAGATTTTTTCCCACAGGGTTTTTTTTAGTAGAAGTTTTAACGAGGCACATTCTCTCAACAATTGTCATCCAAAGGGGAGTGTTATGATATGGATGAACAATTGATCAAGACTTTGTATGACTAATCATTGTCAAGCATGGCTCTTACATTGAGTGGTAGTATCAAGCATGGCCCTTACTTGTATCCATATCAAATGTACTTATTATTCCATGTATTGTCAATGTTGCTTGTGAAGAGTTGTATGACATGTGATGTATGTGTTACTTGTAAACATTGTTTAAGTATTTATCATCATCACCAAAGGGCCTATATAAAGGGTGTCAACCTCATTGTAAGAACACACCAAGTTGTATACAACTTCTCATTTCAACTCTCTCATTTCTCCTCTTCTACTTTGTAGTTGTAGTTCTTTGTAGCTCTTTGTAGTAGTAGAAGTTCTTAGTTCTTCTACTTTCCTTCTCTAATTCTAGCAAGTCTCAATTCAATTTACAACAAGGGTTACATTCTTTTGCTACAAGTTGTTGTTGTAATGTTGTTGTGGTCTATCGAATCTTGCATCGATTTGTGTGAACATGTCCTTTTATGTAGGTTCAAGGGGCCTCAACAATCATGTAACAAATGGTTGTAACGAAAGGATGTCATCATATTATTATCGATAGAAAACGCTAAAGTGATCTAGTTGAGAGTAGGGGCAAATACAAAAATCTTATTAAGGGGGGCAAACTTTCACCTAATTTTTTTTAAAACAAATAATTATACTAGTAATGAAAAAGTAGTATAATAAACTAATAATCATAACAATTTGCAATGTAAATTAAAAATATGATTAAATTCTGCCTAAAGGGAGTTGGATCCTGTGATTTTGCATATTTTGAAAACGTCGTAGTATCTTTTATTCATCTCACTAGAACAATTTTGGTCTTTAATAGTGGTTTCAAAACCCTTATTAAAGATGTGTATTATAAATGCCATGTGAAAAACATATTCCATGTTTAACGACCCTAAAATCTAACTCATGTTACATGTTAATTTAGGTCGTACGTGGACCTTACCATGATACAGTTGTCCAATTCTTGGTTGTCGACGCGAGGTATGTTATTTTTGTTTGGTGTTTTGTATTATATTATATCACCCGAATGTAAATTCCAATGTCCCAAACATGTGAGAACGTTTGAGTGTGAGTGTTGGTGTTAGAAAATGGGTTCGGCTCGAGAAGAGCATGAATAACGGGTTTCAGGTGAACAGTTGTCTGGTAATTAGCAGTTTAGGGATAAATTTAATTAAAAACGTTGACTTAATGCAAAATAAATAATAAATAAAAGTTGTATACCGTGTTCGATACGTTGGTATGTCCAGGAGAACACGACAAGAACGAGTCGTGGTGCGAACGGGTCCAGGAATGCGAGTATTGTGCGAGAAATGACTAAATTGTGAAGTGAGAGTTACATATTGGTGTCATACTATTGTGTTAAGGTTGTTGGATGGAGTGAATGATGACCAAGTGATGTGCCTCGAGATTTGTGCGCGAGTTTGATGAGGGGGTGTATATAATGGTTCACCAACTTTTCTCTCTCCTCCCTTTTCTCTCATCTCTTCTCAACGAAAACACAACGAAACGTGGGTAATGGTTTTCAGAGTTTCGACACGAATTGACACCAAATGATCAACCAACTTCAATTTTAAGGTGAGATCTCGATTCCCACGCACGTGTGTATCTACGTTTTGGCGATAATCTTAGCATTTTCGTCGCGATGGTTTCGGACGATGATTTTGGGATTCGATTTTCATTGGAGTTTGTTGTTGGATTTGAAGTTAATGGAAAGCTATTTGGGGGATTTGTATTGATGGTTTTGATAATTTTATGGTTGTGGTATGTTTGGAGAACTTTTGGAATTTTAGCCGTTATTTTCAAAATTAGGTGTTTTGTCGATGTTTCGACGTAAAACAAAGGTGGTTTAGTGTGGTATCGGACGTCCCCTAAGAGTTTGGGATAGGTTCGAAATGCGGCAACGCGAGCCGGGGTTTTGAAAAACCCCAGATTTGAGTACAGGAACTCACGTTGCGAGGGACGTCGCGGGGCATTTATGCCCACGATGTTGATCACGACGCCCAGAGTAGATGCTCTAGGCATGTTAGCTTTAAGTGACGTCGTGGAGGGGAAAGCCCCACGACGCCACTTGCGACGTTTGAGGAAGTGAACTCAGAATGTCACGCTTTATGTGACACCGCAGGGGTTTGACCCCCATAGAGCCACCTGTAGCATGACACTTTTCATATTGTAAAATTTGATAAAATTTCAAAAAATCTCGGGGATCTCTTGGATATCCAAATGGGTCCGAATACGACCCAATACCCCATAAATCAACCCAATTACACTAATGAAATAATTATAGAAAATTGGATAAATTAGGAAGTAATTATTGAGGATTTATAAATTAATTGATTATCACGAGTTATAGTTATTGACAAGTCACACGGGGATTCATAGGAGTCGAGTCAGAGTTCATGTGAGTGCGTGGTAGCTTGGATATAGGTAAGTAAACCAATGAGAAATTTTACAGTTATTTCTTGAGCTTTAAATTGTTATTGTTATTGCTCTATTCCTATTTTGGAAATTCCATTCATTTTAGTTGTCCGAAGGCAAGTGAGTCAACGTGATCCTTTAGTAGGACGAGTTCTCTTAGGTAATATGCCAGAACCACGAACTCGGGATGCATGATACTGTTTTTGGTTCTATACAGGGTGAAAGTTCTTACCTGGACTACCAGGGAATCTCATCCGCGTGGACTTTAAGATGGTGTGAGTATACCACGTCCTAAACTCCGGGTCTTGTAGGTGTTTTCTTCGACTCAACGACCGTTTGGTCGGACTACTTGCGCCTCTCTATTATTTTTGGGACACTCATTTTTTATTGATTCAGTTTTTCACAGTCTTTATTTATTTATGCATTCCCTGTTCTTTTCTTTCTATCGGCATAAATAAGGACAAGTGATTTATTTATTTCAAAATGTTGTATTTATGTCCTACTTGGCGTTACTTACCTGAGCTCATTATTCTTGTGTTTGACAAAGTGCGGATCCATAGTCTAGCAAGGGGAAGGCTCCACAACTAGGAGATATCATTTGAGGATACGGAGCAGTTCTTTCCATTTGTCTGATATAGGTGATACTTTTGTATTATTGTATATACTTGTTTTGAAACATTAGGATTTGGGTTTTGAGAGATCTTGGGCATGTATATCTTGTTGTTACTCTCCTCCAACTATTCATTGATGATGTTATACATATGCGGGGCTTGCACACTTTAGGTTATCTTAACTTATATGTTTATGAGTTTAATTAATTAGTTTGAGATTTAATTGCTTCCGTTATAACTTTGTTAACTCACTAGTTGATTTATTCGACTTGTAAATTGCTTAATAATGGTAAATGATAAAGGAAGGATGATTAAGCTTGTGTGACTCAACGAGATTGGCTCGGGGGTCCATGCAAGTCTAGGCGGGTAGGGCCCAGTTTAGGATTGCAAATGGGGCCGTCACACCATGGGTCGTGTTTTAATTATTAATACATGTATTACGTAGAGGTTGCTTAAAAACCTATCAATTACGTGTTGTTAAGTGTCAAAACTCTTCTATGAATTAAAACATGGCCCATTGAACACGTTTCTCACATGACATTTATAACACTCATATTTAATAGGGATTTTGTAACCTCTATTAAAGACAAAAATTGTTCTAGTATATATATTTGTAAATATGTCTCGCTCTATATAACACACCATTAAGTTGTTCAACCATTCATCACCTATCTTATTTTGCAATTTTGTCTTGATAAACGATTTTGTCATATGTTTAGAAACCTTAATTTCACAATATAAACTTTTCAGTAAGTGTATAAGCCCTAACTCATGATATTGAAGTCTGTATTATGATCTAGAAGTAGAACACCAACTTTTCATCTCTTAAATTTAGTAATCAATGGAGATTGAAGAGTAGTTAGAAATTATACCTTTTGATTAGAGGAAATGAAGAAATAAGCATAAGACCTTACAAATAGATCTACAATTTTGCTTGGCTCCACCACCCAATTCCTAGTAGCATCTTTGATTTTAAAGATGTTTTTTTTCTTCTTCCTAGGCTTTGCTTTCATGTGAAAATATTTGGTATTTATGCCTCCAACTTTAAGCCACTCCGCCTTAGAATGTTGTCTCCAGTGGAGTTCCTCCAAATGTAGTAATCTTTCTAGTTCATCCTCTTTCCTCTTAATTCGGGCCATCACTCCAGGTTAGTTAGAGATGAGGAAAAGATCTCTGAGGGACTCTATTTTTTCTAAGATTTTCTATTATGCGCCCTGATCATGTGTCGCACATATTAAATATAACCTATTTTAGATTACCAATTCCATAAGAATTTAGTAATGGCAAGCACATGGTTAAATCCATAGGACTCAGACAATCTAAGTTTAATTTTACATAAAGTAAAAAAATAGGGGGGTTTTGAAAAGAGTTTTATTGAACTAAAACGACAAGAAAGTAAATACTTGAAAATCAGAGAATTAGAACATGCCCTAGTAGTGAGTAATATTTATGGTCATAGAGACCTCCATTCTTAAAAATGGAATAGGTAGGAGTAGAGACACACTCCATTATGAACCAAATCCATTCAACTAGAAAACCCATTTTGCCTAGGATGCTTTCAATAAGCTTCCATTCGATCATACTAAAGGTTATGCTCATATCTATTTTAAGGGCCATGACACCTTGCTTACCCTTTCTCCTCTTGTGTGGAGAGTGCATTATCTCAAAGGAAATCATGATGTTGTCGCTTATATACCCCCATGGACAAATGCACTCTGGTTCTCATAAATTAGTAAACTACTGATAGACTTCAATCTGTTGGTGAGAGTTTTGGTAATGATCTTAAAGAGGACATTACATAAATTAATAGGGTAGTAGTCTCCAACCTTATTAGCATCCTTCTTCTTCGGTATGAGCACGATATTAATGTGATTGTACCCTTAGAGAGAGCCATTCCCATTTTACTTAGAACAATAGGTGTGTTAGGTCTCTTTTCCTAAGTGACTTGTCACTTCTCAACGCGGTTTGTAGCAATCCCAAATCCTGAGGCTCGCCATGTCAATCGTAAGAGTTTTTATCATTTAAATACAACAATTTAGCGAAAAACCTAATAACATATTAATTTAGTACTTCATTTCATCATAAATTAGAGCATCAATCCTATGTGAAAAACCCGACTAGTACATTGTATATAAGTTAACCAAAAGCATTAACATACATGTACAAGTGCCTCAAAAGTCCCCAACAACCTAAAATGAAATCAAAATAACAAAATCAAACGTACGAGCTAGTCCAAGATGGCGGGCAATCACAAGTAGTCCGCTAGCATCTCATTGCCCCTGCTCGTACTAGAATCTACACACAAGCCGTCACAAAAAGCTAGATGACGATTCCAAGTGAGTAAAACCCAGAAGAAAATCACCCAGTATTTATAATAATGGAAGCCAATAATAATTTTAAATAAACATATGCAATAAACATGCAACTTTAAATGGAATGCATGCATAAATAACACCGATAAACCCAAACGGATATGTGTCGTGTAGCAATACTATTAGGATCTCCCCAGTGGGCTTCTCCACCCCCTCTATGGTCCATCGCCTGATTCTGTCCCTATTGTCCAGCCTACCCAAATTCGTCCACACACCTCATAATACAAATCCGACAGCGAATAAAATGCCTAATCGTGCAACAAAAGTAAGCACATTGAAAGAGTACAAAATGATTAGCAATAATGACAATATCAACTGAACCAAACAAATAATTACTCGAGTATGTTTCTTAAAGGGTTTACGCATATCAAACCGTGCTCCAATCCTCGAAAATAATCCCCGGTCCAATCCCGTTCTTGCCTATGGATGCCTGCCCGATACCCGACTATGGTATCCTAAGTCCCTAATGTTTGAATCAATCATTTAAATCCTCAAAACTCGAATATCCAAACATTTATCAATTTATTTTCATTTTATTTTTATTTAATTCACTGATCCGACACTGTGGGTGGTGGCGTCTGAACCAAAACCCTATTTTCGGGGTCTTTAGGAACCCCGTCCCCATTGTCGTGGTCCGAACCCATTCTCGTACTCTTATGGCTCTTCAAATCAACCATATAATGCCCTCAAATCATGAAAAACCTTGACTAAATAAAAAATATAGCGATTTTCGTCAAAAACACCGATAAATCCCATTTTTCTTAACCAACAACACCCTTAACAAATCCACAAATTATTGCTCAAAACCTCAACTAAACCATATAATCAACACCATAAACCAATGAGCTGGCTCACCTTTCGAATACTTCGCCAAAACCCGTGAAACTACAACTAAAAGTTAGAGAACGATGAGGAGAGTAGGTATCTAACCTTATATTGTTGATTTTCCAAGCTTCTCCACCAATTTTCGATTTTTTCAAATAGGAGCTCGAGAGAAAAGTTGGTGAAAATAAATCAAAAATTCATATATATATATAACCTCATCTTGATCTCTTGTGTTATGTTCATCCCTAGGCATCATCTTATGGCCTAAATTGAGTCAAATAGTCCACCTTTTGTGACTCATTTAGTGACTTGGTCCTTTGGTTTTATCCATTCAAAAGGCCAATTATTGCTTCCCAGGCAGTTCCGATGCGCGGCACTCTGGCATCTCAACTTGTCGCACCGAACCATGACAATACATTTAGCCTACGTCATGTTCCCATTTTAATTATTTGTCACACTTAATTGTATTTATCTATGTAAACTTGTTGTCCGGCCTAGTGTACCCATAATTTTACTTGCCCAGTATCACGTCGACACGCTTTTCTAGGCGAATACCAATCACACTATCTCGCTCGATAATAACAATAATAACTCACATCTGCAATGTAATAAGTCATAAAATAATAATTACCATCGTAGTTACTCAAACAATCAGTCAAAAATACAATTTTTCGCCTGACCAGGCATATCCTAGCTTATCCGTGGCATCTCCATGGACCTGATCTATCGATCACATTTGAAAATTCTCGCATAACGATGCAATTCAAAATTAGGTCATTACACAATTGGTATCACGATTCAACCGGTTGATAGTTAGTTAATGGGTTTACGCTTAGAGGTTTGTAATTGATTTACAAACTCTTAACTACCATTAAGGTATCATTAAGAACAACAATGTAAGAATAGGAAAACTGGAATAAACACTTTTATTATAGAGAATCTCAACGAGACATTAATAAGCAACTCAAAACGGGCTAGAGAACTTCAACTCCCAACTTAGATATTAAAGAACCTAGCCGCTTATAGTAACTCAACCTCTCAAATCTCCGTAAACTCTTTGAATACAAGATACATTCATTCATGGTCGGGCCTCCTTTATATAGGTATGTCAGGACATTAAAATAGAAAACCCATGGATTAAGAGCTTTCTAGAAATTTAAATTATTTTTTATTCTGCAAGTCTGATGCCATGGGTGGCACTGTGGTTATTAAGGGGCAGTGCTAGGAATGGTGTGGGATGAAAATAACAAGTCAGTGGAGCAAGTAGATCTTTTCTGACCAAGCTTCGTGAGTTGACGTCATACATTTTATTGTTGGCATTGTGCATTAATTGTAAATTGATGTCTTGTGTATTTCCTGTGACACCTTGGGTGGTGTCGTCTAGTGTACTAGAGGTGTTAACTTTGACTTGGTGCCATCTGTAACATCGTACGTTGTAATTGTGACGTCATTCGTTCTAGCTCATAGCGTCAAGTCTGCTATCAATTTGACCCAAGTTTAACTTGACTCCAGAATTTGTCCAAAACACGCATATTTCCTTAAACAACAAATAAAATTCAAAAGTAAACATTTAAAACTACAAAATAGAACTTTAGACTTGATTTCCATGTACAAACCCCTATATAAAAGTGCATGAATAAAGACTCGTCACACCCAAATGTAGTAGAGCCTCATTTCCTTAAGGGCTACCCACATTTTAAAAAAGATGAGTTAACATTAGCAAAATGAGAGAGAGACCATCTTGAGACACATAAAAGTTGTAATAAGTTAATTCATATACCATTATGCCTTATCAATATAAATATTAGATGTGTGGTAATAATAATAATAAGAAATCTAGCATCATAAATATTAACAACTTGAGACACGGACACAAGTAGCCTTTATTAGAGTATAATATATTAATATGATCTATAAACTACCTAACATTCTTCAACAATCTGTTTCTTATACTTATTTCCTTCATTTCCCTTGCTCATCGATAGACCTAGAATTGATTAGAATGAGTTGTGAAGCCCAATGGTAAAGGTAGAACTTCATACACACTATTCCATACTCATCAATAATTTTGAGAACAGGAAATTATGTTTTTAAGAATAAATATACATATTCAAAAGTTTAACTTTTGAAAATTAATATTGTTAGAACTATGCATATATTGTTTGTAGTATATTGACCTACATACTAGTTGTCATTATTGTGATAAGAAAGGACATATTCTACCAAGGTGTTTTAAGATGTTTCAAGTTCTTAAATGTTTCGAGATCTTAAGAAGTCTAAGCTTAAAAAGAAGCAAATTTTTAATTATAGTATCTGTTGGAAACCAAATCAAAGATAAAATCTATGACAACTCATCTACTGCAATCTGCAACAAAACAAGACTCTTGGTATTTTGACAGTGGTTGTTCCCATCACATGACACGAAATAAGGTACATCTTTCTAACTGTAAACCTCTTAATGATGTTTATGTTACCTTTAGTGATGGTGGAAAATGAAAGTTGATTAGTCGAGGCAATTTGAATGTTATTGGTCTACCTACTTTACATGGTGTTATGCATGTTGAAGGACTGAATGTGAATCTCATTAACGTAAGTCAACTATGTGATTGTTGTTTCTTTGTGAGATTCTCATAAGATCATAGTGAATTTCTCAATCATGAAAGATATTGTGTTATGCGAGGTATGCGAACTTGAAATAAAACTTACACAGTTATTCCCTCAACTCCATGATGTCGAAGTATATATGTGCATACTCTCTTATTCGTTCACTTGATTAGGGAATAGGAATGATCAAGGGAAAGTATTGCTACAAATATTTCTATTTATTGTTACCTACAACTTGTTCATTGGGATTTCATATGATGGTCGTGGTTCGTTGTTCTTATGATTTATGGCTTGCTTATTTTGCCTAAAAGTGTGAAGTTTGATGTTGATGTACCTTACAAAAAGGTGGTCTTAATGTTTTTATGGTTACTTTATCAAGTTGCACAAGCAAGTTACAACGAAAGCAGTTTAGAAGTAAAGGCAATGCTCAACTTTAAGGAGAGTTTTTTTTTATTACTATTACTTCATGGCTATTTACTGAGACTACACCATTTCAAAATGATTCAGAAGCTACTATGTCTAGTTCAGATCAATGGGCTAGATTCTACAGTTGGTGATTATTGTAATTTTCCTGCTGCTGAATTTCTTGAAGATTGCTGTGGTGCAGATTATTTTCTTTCTATTTTGTCAATAGTTTAGTAAAAAATGGGGAGTGATATGGTGTAGATGATGGTGTGTTCTTGAGGTAGTTGCTTATTGCTACTTAGGTGGTTACTGCTACTACTACTTATTGCTACTTGGAGTTAACAACATTTTATACACACACTAAGGTCGGATCTTTACATGTCAAATCTTTACATGCTACAATACCAAAGGGGAGATTGTTAGGTCTATGCACATATTGCTTGCAATATATTGACCTACATACTACATTTTTGTCAAGAACTCTAACTATTTGGAAGTGTTCTACTACAACTACAATTCCTATTTAGAGTTTATCTACATCGGAGATGATCAATGCATGCTTCCTTGGAGTTCATATAGAACAAGGATGTCGAGCTACCTAAAGTATTTGAGATGTACTAGTTTGTTGTGACTTATTTGTATTCAACTACAATTATGAATGAATGGGAGATGAGGACAAATATGCACGCGTGATCGAGAAGTACTTAACGTTCTTGAAAAAGACACATTTAATTGGAGATCAATTACAACTCCAACAATAGAAGGAGATTGAGGTGCTTGCAACGTGTTGGATTAAATATTTAATTCATACGTCACTTATTCAAGAAGTTGATAAAAGCACATGTTTGTAGTTGTTATTGAAATCGAACTGCACAAACAAAGTTATCTACAACGAGGAGATCAAGTCAATGTTCTTGAAGGACTTGAATACTTAGAAGATCATTGTTGGTTAAATTCAACAACTACAACAACTACAATAGCTACAAATTAGTGTCCGGGTGATATCCTAATTGTATTCTAGTTAGGATTGAATTTCTAGATATAGAAAGGGTAGGAGTGTGTTCTTATAAATATCCAATATTAATGTACGCCACTTTGTGGTCATCGCTAAGATTGTGTACATCGATTTTGAGAGAAAGCGAGGTTTATTAGAGAGGTTGTAAACACTATTGATATAGTGGATTATTTGCATATTTAGGCTTGTTGGCCAAACTGCATTACCAATTTCTTTGTGTTCATTGCTACTGATTTTCTTCTTTGTTTTAATGCCTTTGTGTTCCTGTTATTGCATGCTATTATATGCAGTATCTATTAATGCATTATTGCATCACTACATTATTGTTCTCTACACAATATCTACTACAGTTTACTGTGACGGACACGTTGATACTAGACTTAGGGTTAATGAAACTTTTAACAATTATGCTTGATTTCAAAATAACACAACAATGTTGTGAAATCCTAAGTTCAATAAACATGTATTAGCAATTAATTATGAGATTAGTGGGTATTAATCCCAACACATGTTGTCGATTAGACTCGGATAGATGAAAAAAGGAAATCAATAGGTCACTATTATTTTTGGTAAGTGAATGCCTAATGTGTGTATTATATGGTAGTTCATTGCAACGTCAGAGTTTGTTGACGTGTATTCTCAATTTTTCATAATCGAGGTTGCAAGTATGTGTCTGAAGGGCACGAGTGAAAATAAAAATTATTAGTTGGTCGAAAACTAGTAAATCTAGTGTTAATTATCACGTGAGGGTTTGTCTTGGTTTGCGTGCAAGTCGAGATTGTTGGTAGTGTAAAATGAGAATTAAGTTGATGCAAGACTTTACCTCGTGTTGCATGTCAATTAGTGGTGGTTGAGGTTGAAATTGTGTTGGAATTTGTGCAAATTTAGTTAAATATGGCAAGAGAATTGGTTTGTAAGAATTTAGTATGTTGTGGATAAAGTTACGATTTTTAGGGTTTTGGTGTGACCAAAATCATTGTTATGAATGCTTTATAGAGTTGGACTATTTTGTTGAGAGTTTGGCTCAATTTGGTAAAAAATTGGATCCAAAACGAGCACCGAAAGGTAAAACACATCAAAATAAGGATTTTTAAGAATTAATAGTTAAAAAGAAATTAAGTTGCTCAAGCAGGAAGCTTATAAATAACAAACAAATCAAAAGAAAATTAAAATTTTCATTTATTTAAAGAACGTTTCAAACGTTCGAAACCTAACCATTTCGTTCTTTCTTTTGCTCTCGATCTCCCAATTCTCGATATATGTTTGGTTTCTCTCAGCAACACTATATAGCATCGTGAGATGGTCAGTTTGAGCTAGGCTTGTGTGGCAAAAATGAGGCATTCGCTCGAAATTCAATAAAATCCTAATCCTTGAATCAATTCAATTCGCATTTTCACAATGTTTCGATTTCTCTTATTGGGTTATAATGGAAATTAGTAGAAATTTTTGTGAATTAGTGTGTTAGGTTGATTTGCGCCAATTTGAAGTAAATCTCACCAACATGGGTTAGGTCGTGATGAAATCAGTTGATGCAATTTTGTTGATAACAATTTTTAAGTTGTTTTTATTGTCAAACTTGATTTACATAGGGATTTTAGATGGATTCATTATTGGTTTTGATTTAAATTGTCCTCATAAGCTATAGAAATATTTAAAGTTAGTATCAAGTAGTTTCGTAGTGTTTGTTGTTGAGATTTGAGGATTTAGTTACAAAAATATTGATTTGGAGAAGTTTTGTAACTTTAAGTTTATAAAGTTTGCCCTATCAATAGGTTCTATTGGAAAACTTATAATTTTTCCATCTGTGATCCGATTTGAGTGTTCTTATAGTCTATTGAAAGTAAGAAATGAGTTTTACAAGTTACTTTTATGTCTGGGAGACAGGATTCTTGTCATTGCTATCATTGCGGTCAAATTGGGCATCTGTAAGCTGAGTGTACAAGATTATCACCACCATCACCACCAATTGATCGGGCTAGAGACAAGGCCCATTTAGTTGCTCTTGTGGTCGCACAAGCAAGACAGGGGGGCGACCAGACAACTAGTTGATGTTATCCATTTGTAGTACTCCTATGCATGTTATGTTTGATTTCGGCAGTATGTTATTTTTATTGCAGGATGCATGGTAGGAGGTTACCAACACAGACTTTAGACACACACCTTTCCTCATTACGGTTGCTGGGACAATATATACCCTAATCGTCTATGTTGGGATTGTATAATAGGGGTTGCAGGACATCAATTATCGGCAGATTTATGAGTTCTAGAGTATCTGGAGTTTGACGCATTACTTGGCATGGATTGGTTGTCAACATATCATGCATAGATAGGTGGCTTCAGTAAGACTGTTACGTTTGATATTGAGGGGATTCTAGAGTTCTCATACGTCGGAGTCGCGACAGCTTTACCAATCATCAAAGGTTAATTAGAGATGACTCAGAAGATAAATGTGTTTGTTGTGATTGTTGAGCCAAAGTCGATGACAGTGATCATGGTTGAGGAAGTCCCACCTTTTATGAGTTTTTGGATGTATTTCCCGATAATTTGCCAGATTACCACCACCACAAGAAGTTGAGTTTATTATTGAGTTGATGTTGGGGACACAACCAATATATAGTCGACCGTACAGGATGTATGCATCCTAGCATGAAGAGTTGACGACTCAGTTAGAGGAGTTGCTACAGAAGGGTTTCATTCACCCTAGAATGTCTCATTGGGGAGCTCTAGTCCTATTTGTGATGAAAGACGGTACAATGCGGATGTGTATAGACTACTAGAAGTTGAATCAGGTGACGATCAGGAACCATTACCCATTCCCAATATCGATGACTTATTCGACTAGTTGGCAAGAGCCAAGTTTTATTTTGAAAATTGATCTACGCTCAGGGTATCATCAATTAAGGATTCGAGAGGGAAATATTGAGAAGACTTCCTTCAGCACGAGATATAGTTTGTTTGAGTTCACAGTCATACTATTTGGGCTGACTAATATGCCGACAATCTTCATAGATTTGATGCACAGGGTCGTGAGAGAATTTTTGGATTGATATGTATTGATGACATCCTAATTTACAACAAGAGTCTTGTAGAGCACGAAAGACATTTCAAGGAGATTTTGACGACACTAAGAGAGCATAGGTTGTATGCTAAGTTTAGTATGTGTGATTTGCGACTGAGTAAGGTGAAGTTTCTCGGACATGTCATTAGTGATCAGGGAGTTTCCAAATATGGTGATAAGATTTAGGCGATCATTGACTAGAGGACACCTGAGTCTGTTTCTAAAATACGGAGTTTCTTGGACTTGGCAAGATATTACTAGTGATTTGTGCAGGATTTTTTATCGATTACAGCGGATGACTAGATTGACCAAGAAAGATGTTAGGTTTGATTGGTCAGAGGAGTGCGAGGATGCATTTTGGGAAGCCGAATAGGAAGTTGACTTCTGCACTTGGTGTTAGCATTACTAGAGGCAGGGAAAGGTTTCTCGGTTTATACCAATGTTTCATGTACTAAGTTGGGTTGCGTTTTGATGCAATACATACACCCAATAATGTACTTATCTCGATGGTTAAGACCCCATAGGGTAATTATATGATGCACGACTTGGAGCTTGAAACAGTCGTGTTTGCACTAAAAGCCTGGAGCCATTATTTCTATGGAGTGAGGTTTGTGTTGTTCACTGATCATCATAGTTTGAGGTACATGTTCACTCAAAGGGATTTAAACATGCGTAAGAGGAGATGGCTCAAGTTACTAAAGGACTACGACTTTTCCATTGAGTACCATCTAGGTAAGGCAAATATAGTGGCTGATACGTTGAGCTAAAGTGGAATTGAGAGCCAAACAATTCTGCGGCATATGACACATGAACACGGACTTCTTGAGGCAACGTCGGTGATGTGAATAACAAAGGCTATTATTGGGCTACACATTTTTTGTCATATGAGAGTTCTTACGTGTCTCTGCAGTAGGTTGTTGAGTCATAGATAATGTACGACCAGTATATACGGGTCAATAAACTGGCTCAGGATCCGAGTTGCACAGATTGGTCTGCGCGTTACACAAGTGCTTAAGACACAAGGGTAGATTATGGATACTTACGGTATCGAGCTCAAAAATAATGTGACGGCCCCAAATTCCACAATCCTAGAATCGGGCACCACCCAGCTTGAGACCCGCGCGAACCCCTGAGCTAATCCCGCCGAGTCAAGTGGGGCCAGTGAGCCTATCCTTACCATTCCATTATTTATTAAACATTTAAAGGTGAGGTTAATTAATTAGCGAGTTATCAAAAACATAGCAGAAACGAATTAAACTTAAAACTAAATAATAACCTCAACGCATCAAGTTAGGACAAAACCTAGGGCGTGGACACCCATAAATCATATATATATACCATGTGAGACAAAGGAGAGTATCATCCAAGTCATAAATATCCAACAATCTCTCAACCCATAACCCATGTACAAAAACAATATAAGTAACTAATACAACAAAAAAGTTACCTACATCAGCAGATGAGGGTTGCTCAAAGAATATCGCCTAACTGCATGGCCTTTCCTTTACTGGACTGCGGATCTGCACTCGGTCAAACAAAAGAGTGATGAGCCTAGGTAAGTAACACCAAGCAGGAACAACAATAACAGTATTTCAAAATAAATAAATCAAGCAATCAATTCATGCAGATAGAAAGAAAGGACATAGAGTGCATGAATATATAAAGACTTTAAATAGATGAATGAGCAATCGAAGTTGAGTGTCTCAAAATACAAGGGAAAGACACAAGTGGTTCCAACCAATCAAAGTCGTTTGAGCCGAGGACAGAATCCCCTCAAAGGCCCGGAGTCAAGGACAAAATCTCCTCTAATACCCCTATAACGGCCCCAAATCCATCAGACGTTATGGTGTGCACCACGAGCCCACAACATTGCCAACTCATCATCGGATTGTGTTCTACGGCCACTCAAAACTCAACCAACCATCATATAAGGTAATAATGTACAGCGGAAGCAAGTTTAATATTTACAAAACCTAATGTGGAAACCATACCAAAATGTAATCCATATACATATCAAAATGTCAACTTTCAAATCATATACAAGTCAAGTCTATCTCTCACATACCTAAAACTCAACATAAAACGATAAAATATAAACAAACGTATGAGTAGGACAAATCGTAGTCAATCAATGTAGTCCTCAAGCTTGTCCTTCCCTCTGCTCGTACCAGAATTTGCACTCAAGCCATCACAAAAGGCGATGACGAGTCCAGAGTGAGTATTCCCAAGAAAATTCACCAAGTAAATACAAACGTAAAGTTGATGGAATCAAAATATTATAAATAAACATGCGGAACAAATGAATACAAACAACCGTGGAAGATCATCGCATGCATAAATATAGTAGTGAAACAAAGTGCGTGCACAATCAAAGTCAAACAAAGGCATACTTTGGGCTATCTGCCAGGCACGACCCATGAGGATACCTCGAACAGGTGACCCTGGACCATCTCTAGGTGGCTTGCGTAGACCATGGCGCACCTACACATGCCTATCATACTCGAGTAGCATATTCACCGGTGCATGCCTAGACATATGATATGGCTTAGTGGATCCAATGACCCCGCAACAATTAAACACCAGGTGGGAGTGATCTACACAGTAAAAACACCAGGTAGGAGTAAACTCAACTACCATAAAGACACCAGGTAAGAGTACTTAGCCACCGTAAAAGCAATAAGGAAATAGAGTAATAAATGAACATGACTGAAATTTAAATAAATCAAGTAGTAAGTATTAAAGTGAATTTCAGTTGGGATACTACACACCTCAAACCACACTCCAATATCGTCCCTAATCCAATCACACTCCTCCAATACGTATACAATTACCTATCAATCTGACCTAAAACCATAATTCCCCAATGAACCACACATATTCCCAAACCTTGTAACCTCGTTACAACACTCAAATCATCGATAAAACCATCATATTTATACCCTAAATAGACTATATAAATGCCTAGGACAACCCCAATTTGTGAATTTTTATTTAAAGTTTTAGTTTTAAAACTGCCTCAGACGCCGCCTCAGACGCCGCCAAGTTCACTTCACGGTGCCTTCACGCCGTCACTTTATCTCTTTCCACGGTGTCTCCAAAGCATTATTTTCCCATTTTCCATATTTTGCCTCTGCCCAAGATGCCTTGAGTGGCGTCGTGGGCTTCTAAACCACACAGTGTCCTGACGACGTCTTCGGCAGAGAGGGTTTTTTGGGTTTTTCAAACCCCTCGGCTCGTTGCCGTAATCCGCACTCGCTCCAATAAATCATTAAACACTCCATAAAGACCACAAAACCAAAACCCCTCAACAACACGCGTCCGAAATGTAAACCTCGAGTTTTTTGATCAAAAAATCCCTTGAAAAGCATAACACCCATAACATTAACATCAAATTCATAACTACAACCTCCAAACCATCATTCAAAACCATAGCAACACCTCGTTGCACTGATGTGTTCAAACCCACACCCAAAACCACTGTCGAAATCTAGGAAAAATACCCCGAATCGTAGAGAAGAATATGGGGATCGAAAAACTAACCTTGCATTCAATTTCCTTTCACCTCTTGAGCTCCAAATGATCAAACAAAATCCACAAAACCCTTACCTCCTCACAATTTTCAGATTTCACTTAAGAGAGAGAAAGAAAAAAGTTGGTGAAGATGAATAGTAACCAACCTTTATATATAAAAATTTTCATCGACTCACACACACATCACAAGGACTTGATTGAGGGTTGAGATGGATTCAACTAGTCCACAACTAGACAAAAACTTGACCCACACCTTGATCCATTGACCTTGCCTTCCTAGTTACAACCATTCATTCTCGACGTTCCAATACCCGGCTTCGAGTGACAAACTGTGCCACTCTCACACAACAATGGTACCACCCTCGGTACCACCGGTCTCAACGTCATTTATTATGAATTATTTAATGAATTTTATCCATTATTATGTATGTTTAGCCCCGACCTAGTGTACTAATTGTTCGCCACCCGATATCCGTTCCAATGCACTAGTCGCAACAAATACCCGTCACACCAGCTCACTCGTCAATGAACAATATAAATACACATATTGTGATGCAATTTAACTAAATTGGACATATACATCGCAAATACACAACAAAAAGCATACAAGATGAACTGTATACCTAATCCGGTCATGCTCCGTCCTCGCTGTGGGACCCACGAACGTCCCAACTGGCATCCACGTCTGAAATGACGTCATAAATAACGACAATTATTAATTGGACCGTTACAAGCCCTACGCGAGTGCAAAGTCCCCAACAATCTAATGGAGAACTCTCACTCCGTACATGTCATCACAATCATTCACGTATCCCCAGCCGTAAACCCTCGGTATAAATACATCGAAAGCCCAAAATTTTGCAAGGACTATGCTGACACGCTTGCCTTAGGACAACTCATAAGAATAGAATTTGCAAGATGGCATTGAACATCAATAATAATATAAAATCTCAAGAAATAATTGTAGTGTTCTTTATTGGTCTACTTACCTTAATCCAAGCAATCGCACTCTCGCGGACTCCGATACGTCCCAACGTAGTCCCTCGTGCTAAATACTCTTGATAATACAATTCATTGTGGTTTTCCATTAAGTTTTATCCAATTATCCTTATATATTTATTGTGTTTTTAGGTCAAATTTCGGGTTATTGGGTCATATTTGGACCCCTTTATGTACCCCAAGCAATCCCCAATTCTAGGTTTTCCACAAAAATTTGGGAAATTCTAGGATTTGGGCGCCGCCGGGACGCCATGAAGGTTTTACCCTAGGCAGTGTCTCCACAACGTGGGGCAGAGGCCCCAGACGCCGTGGGCCTGTTTCATCCCGACGACTCCTTCACAGCATGGGGCAGAGGGACTCTACCCTACCCTTATAGCGCCCCCACGGCGTGGGGGACAGAGAGCACCCTCTCTGTCCCGGTGCCGCACCTAGCACAGTGGGGCTAATGCCCCACGCCATCAGTCGTGACGCTGCCACCTGAAGGACTGCTGGAGGTGTTTTCCCACCCCGGCTCGCGTTGCCTTAAGTCGATTTGGTCCATTTTTCATCAGGGACTCAACACCATTCCAAAAACACCCTCAACACACTTCAAAACATTCGGAATCCTCAACGGAAAACCCAAATCGAAAATCGTCTTCAAAAAAGTCGTGTTGATCGTCGAGAGGATCACCAAAACGTCGAGAGTTTCGATCAAGTTTGAAATCTCGACGTGGTATCCAGATTTCATCGCGACGAACACGGGTAAAACTTATACCAATGCATAGAGAATGACGAGGGGATGAAGGATCTCACCTCGGTTCGTCCAAAACCGTCACCGCCATGTCGTTCCGGCTACCACCGTTCGCTAGTAGCGTGAGAGAGACGTTAGGGAAGAAGAAGAAAGGAGAGAAGAGAGAGAAGAGAGAGAGAAGGGAGTGGGTGTGTGGTTTTTATACCCTTCACCCATTCTTGGCCTAACACCCCATCCCTAGGCCCATCCAATGGTTCCTAATCACCCCATCTCACCTACTTAAGTGACTCCATTGGGTAACTCTAGTTGACTTGCTCTTCACTCTAGATTATCCACCTCATCCCTTGTGCATCCGGACTTGACAAACGCCGCACTTCACGTGTCTTGCACACTTAGTCGTATCACATACCAATTATTTAGATAAATTATAGTTTGTATTTTATCAGTGTTTTTAACTCCTTTGTCCCCCGGACCACTAAACATCGCCTCACAAACCAACACTGGCACCCAAATGTCCTCATACGTTTGAGACATCAAAATTATTACTAAGGCTATACAATATAATACAAACATCAAACAAATATAACATACCTCGGTGTCGACGTTCGAGAATTGATGATTGTACCATGGCGGAAGGCCCACGTACCACTTATATTGACATGTGGCACGGGTTAAATTTTTAGTGTCGTTACAGATAACATTATGGAAGATGCACACCGATCGCGGTATACTTTCATCCTGGTCAGAATAAGATGTATCATGATCTACGTTGATTATTTTAGTGGACGGGGATGAAGGCGACAATGTTAATTACATCAGCAGTTGTCATATATGCCAGCAGGTGAAGGCCTAGCATAAGAGACATGCTGGGTTGCTACAACTGCTGCCCATTCTTTAGTGGAAGTGGAAATACGTGACCATGGACTTTGTCAGTGGCCACCCGCAGATTACAAGGAGACACAATTCAGTTTGGGTAGCGATTAATAGATTGACGAAGTCGATGCACTTCATTCCTATTTTCATGAGATATTCCTTCCCACAGCTGAGTATTATCTTTGAGAGAGAGATCATTAGGCTACACGGTGTACCGATCTCCATTGTTTCCAATAAGGATCCCAAGTTCGTATCTAAGCTTTAAGAAAATATGCAGGAGTAGTTCGACACCAAATTATAGTTCAGCATGACTTATCATCCTTAGACTAACGTCAGTCAGAAAGGATGATTCAAATACTAGAGGATATGCTCAAGACTTGTATATTGCAATTTGGTGGATTTGAGTTTTCTTACAACAAAAGCTATCATACATGTATCGAGATTCCACAATTTGGCACTATATGGTAGGCCTTACAGGTCACCAGCATGTTAGGCGGCACCAGCGGATATAATGGCTATGAAACCTAAGGTTTTTGTAGATCATACTGAGAAGATTAGGCAAATTTTTAGAGGCTTCAAGCGGCCCAGGTATAGGTAGAAGATATATGTGGACAAGCATCACGAGGTTCTGAGGTACAAGAAGGATAACTTGGTATACTTGAAGGTTTCTCCGTGGAATGGTCATCAGAGGTTTGACATCAAGGGGAAACTAGCACCGAGGTTTATTGGACCGTCAGGGTTGAGCACACATTGGTAGTATGGCATACATGTTAGAGTTACCACCACAATTAGCTAAGGTTCATTCGGTATTTCATATCTCTATGTTGAAGGCTGGCTAGGTCGTGACCAAGAATGATGGTTAATGTCATACAAGTAGAGGTGCGACTTGATGTGACCTATGAGGAGCAGCCAATTGAGTTCAAGATCGCAGGATATAAATTTTAGGAAACACGGGGATTCCTAATGTGTTGGTTCGTTCGCAGCATCCGGGACCTAAGGACTCACTGGGAGCTCGAGTCTACTATGTAGGCGTGTTACCCTAAGCTATTTGGAGATACGACCTTTTGTTTATTTTAAATTTCGAGATGAAATTTCTCCTAGTTGGAAGAACTATAACGGCCCAATTCTTATTATATCCTTATTAATACGTATTTGCATACATAGATGCCAACATTAGACCACCGTGGACCCCGTAACTAGGCCAAAGGTCACTCGACTAGGTAATTAGTTCGCTTTATGTGTTGTTTTTGTCTAAATTTTGATGCATATATTCAATTGTGTTAGTTTGCATCGCAATGTGTGTATTTATATTGATATTGACCGAGCAAGATAGTGTGATGGGTATTCGCCTCAAGTAGTGTGTAGACGCAAGTACCAGGTAGGAGGATTACATATACATTAGGACGGGGGATAATAGAACATAATAAATGAATAAAATGCATTAGATAATTAATATTAATCGTCGTTTGGTTGTTAATGGCGTGAATGTACACTAGCAGAACAAGTTGTAGTGTGGGAACGGGTATCGAAACACTTGGGAGGCCAATAATAGAGCTATGGAAGGATAAGACCAAGAGACTGAGTCACATTTTGTGTTACATTTGTGGATTTGTTAACTCAATCCCAACATGGTCCTATGTATGATCAAATCACATAAGATGAGATATAAAGTCTTCATTTTCTCACTTCCACTTTCTCTCTCTTGTGTGAGAAATCCAAAAATTGGCAAGGTGTTGGTGGGTTTTGTAGTTTTGATAGACTATTTGAAGGATCATTTGGCGAGGAATCAACAAATTAAGGTTAGATCTATGTTCTCCTAGTCATTCTCTATCTTTTGGGGTATAATTTCTCGGGTTTTGATGTGAGTTTTGGGGATGTAAATCAAGTACATTGGTTTTCAATGTGTTGCTATGATTTTACTGGTGGTTGAAGTTGAAGTTGTGGTTTTGGTGAAAAATGAGTTTTTATCTGCATTTTCGACGAGTTTCGTTTGGGTTTATCGATTTCTTCGAGGTTTGACATGGTTTGAAGATACCCTATTATTAGTTTGGTGAACCATAGGATGTTAGAACAAATTCGAATGGGGCGATGAGGCCGGGGTTCTAATAAAACCCCAAAAATTAAGTTACAGGCCTGGCGCCACCAGTGAGCCGTGAACAAAGACCAATTAAAAAAATTGTTTAAATTAGCTTGGCTTATTGGGGGCCTATCCCATGGACTTATACCAGATATAATGTGATTTAAAAATGGTGGAATTGACATAGTAATGTGGAATTAGGATTTCTAAGTTTGAGGTATTAATTGATATTTAGGGAATTAGGAATCTAAGTTTATTTGATGGGGATTCGATATGCATTTGGAGGCGTGGAATTATCAATTTGGACTACTTGAAGCGCGGTTTGAGATTTGTAGTAACCTAATTGAAATTCTCTCTAGTATTTACTTGTTTCATATTTACTTTCCATTCCATTTATTCAATATTCCATTCCGTGTGTGGTTATATAGACGACTGGTCGAGTTTACTCCAGTCAGGCTATTCTGTGTATATTTGTCTTTCTAGACCATAGCATATGTACCAGGGGCCTTGGTGGGTAGTTTGACCCGAATAGCCATGTCGATGCCTATGTTGATGCGTTGTAGGTTCCAAGCACTACAAAAAAATCGCAAATCAGAAACGGAATTTTCCGTTTCTGATTGGCGAAAATTCCGTCTCTGAATGAAATTAGAAACGGAACAGAGACGGACTCGTTCGTTCGAAAACGTCAGCAAAGTCGTCGATACGATCGAAACGGAATATGGATTCCGTTTCGATTAGAGACGGAATAGAGACGGAAATTATCCGTTTCGATTAGAGACGGTTTAGAGACGGAACTTAGAAACGAACGAGAGACGAACAGAAATGGATTTTATTTCGAAATGGTACATTTGTACTTGCATTTCGTCTCGATTCCGTTCTTCGATTAGCAACGGAATCGAGACGGAATTAATAAATTTATGAATTCTCTCTCTGATTCCGTTTCTAATCAGCAACGGAATCAGAGACGGAATACAAAGTGTCCGTCTCTGATTCCGTCTCTAATTAGAAACGGAATCAAAGACGGATTATTTCGTTTCTGATTCCGTTTAATTAGAGACGGAATCAGAGACGGAATTAATATTTCCGTCTCTGATCCGTTTGTGATTGATAGAAATATTTCTGGAAAATTAGAGACGGAATAGCAACGGAAAATTTGAATTCCGTTGCTAATCCGTCTCTAATTTTCTGTTTTGTTTAAATATGGCACGTATACATAAGCCAATCGATTCTTCAACCTAAAAAATCAAAATACAACCCGATATGACATACTCCATCGCTTTGCACCCCTCCAACAACTCCTTGAGGGTGCTAACATCCCCCAAAGAAGCCAAATTGCGCATCCATACATCAAAAATATATATCAACAAAAATTCAAAAGAGAAAGAAAAAATGTGAAACGAAAATTAGCCCAAACAATCCTATCGTTCAACAAGCAAAAAAAAAAAAAGAACACTCACAAAAGGTCCAAAATTTGGAAGTATAGACAAAAAGGACTTCATCTAATAAGTAAAACGCAGCTTTGAAGCATTTCGAATCTCCATCGAGGGCAACAACCAAAGGTGAGTATGCACACGAAAGAAGTAGGCAAAGGAGAGATTAATTAGTTTGAGGTCCCACTGCAGCTAGCGCGCTAACTCCGATATTAGCGCGCTAATTAGCCCCCGCGATATTTTTGACTTTTGGAAATCAAGCTTTAAATTTGAATTTTTGATTTCCTGGATTCCTAGAACGGCTATAAACGGTCATATTGGAATTCCTATCACTATAAAACCACCACAAACTTGGTTTTAACATAAGGAAGACGAAACACATTAAAAAATGCAAGATCTACAAAGAGAAGAATGGCATAAGTGCAAGAATGCTAAAAGGGAAAAACTAAAAGTTAAGCACAAACCTATCATGTAAGTATGATTCTAGAACTCATCCTCTCACCCCATCTAAACTGTTGTGTGCTCCAAAGGCGACAAGCCATGTGTTCGTACTAAAAAAAAAAAAAAAAAACCAGCTGGGATTCAAGAAAAGCAAAGAAGAAAAGAAAAAACCATACACTTTGGTGAATAATAATGATACCAAAAAAAAACATGATCATCAAGCAAATGCAGTCACGGACTGAAGTTGGTGTCAATGTTGCTATTTTCCTAGGCATAGGAGATGGCGAACAATGTTTCTATAAGATGGACCTATCATGTAAGTTGAGTTGTATAACATGTATAACATGTTTTATAAGGGTTGGTTAGGTCGTGGACGAGTTTATGGGTCGCTAACACAAAGGGATAAAATTATTACTCTGAGGTCCCTGCAGTTAGCGCGCTAATTCCAGTATTAGCGCGCTAATTAGCCACTGCCAGATATTTTTGACATTTGGAAATCAAGCTTTACATTTGAATTTTTGATTTTCGGGATTCCTAGAACGGCTATAAACGGTCATATTGGAATTCCTATCACCATAAAACCACCACAAACTTGGTTTTAACATAAGGAAGAAGAAACACATTTCAAAATTCAAGATCTACAAAGACAAGAAATTTGATTTTTAGAAGGAGCAATAGGAGATCACTATAAAACCACCACAAACTTGGTTTCAACTATAATATACTACTTTTTTGAAACAAACTAAACCACCAACAATATGTAAATCAAGTAACTTAAAAAGTCAACACGACAAACTATTGAAAGGAAGTGATTCGATCGCTAAAATAGAATAGCCAAGAGAAGATTCACCTCGATAAGCACCTAAGCCACCGCCCCAAAGCCTCCATAACCCCCACCAAGCTCACTTGCCTCCACTATACCCACCACGCCTACCTCCGAGACCTGGAGTCCTATAAGGACCAAAATCACCACCACCAAAAAAAGAATGAGTTTAACATGCAAATGAAACAAATCGTCTACAACATGCTCATCGTCAAAAGCAATGAACCCATTCCCTCGAGAACGAAAGGAAAAACTAAAATCCGCCTATCCGAAAACAGGAGAAAAAAAAATAAAGGAACTTCATCATCAGTACCCTCCACTACATCAGGCTTCAACAAACCACCATCGTCCGCAGGTACATTCATTGTCCATTTAATCTAAGCATTTGAAACAAACAACAAGTCAAGTACCTATGTATCACCAACCTGCTCATCTCTCGAGAGCCACGTTTACGTCTCACGCCCAACATTGTCCCCTTGTTGGGGTGGATCGGCCGGATCTATTTGCGGCGGCCGTTCTTGGCGGTCATGAGGTGGCGGTGGTGGTGGCGGTGGTGGTGGTTGTTGCTGAGCTAGGCCTATTTCGTCCATGTCCATCCCAAGACGCTGATGCATGAAGTTCATAACCTTTCGTAGTTGCTCCGCAACGACATCGAACTCTGCCCGCGGCACCACATCCGGCGTCTGCGACGTGCTAGCACCAGGAGTTCCGTATCTCCTCTTCTTTCTCCCTACGGACCCGAGTCCGTAGACACGTCCTTTGGAACACTCACCCGCCACATTGAGGTACACCGCCTCATCATCCACCGATTGCTCCGGTGTAGCACAGGGTCGCCTCGACGTCGCTCTGGAGCCTATCCCGCATATATGCACAACAAACAAAGTACATGATATGGGGTAAGTGAAAGACTTAATAATAATTTACATTTTTATTCTACACTTACATAGAACCGCTCGATCTAGTATCGATGAATGTCGTCTGTCGTGATTAACGGTGTGGAGATGCAAGTACAAATCATTCACCGACGGTGGCGTCTCGGATGAATCGGTCTGCGTGCGGGACCAAGCATAGTGAACAAGAGTATAAATGTACGAAATATCCTAGATGTTAAAAAAAACTAACCAATCTTTCTTGGGTAGTCGCAAATGACACGGAACCACCACCGTGCTTCGAGGTCCGTCCCAGGGCCTTCGACCTCGGTGTTCCTATTCAACGTCGCTTGCCTAGACCTAGCTGGAAGTCCTCGCTCTCCCGATCGCAAGTATCTCCTCCATGCCTCATCTGTAACATAAACCGTTTTGCACCCGATTCTTCTTCAACTTGTGCATCAACGCGTGTACCTTGTGCTGCAAGCTTTGTCGTACGCCGCTCGCACGAGATCCTCGGGAAATGCATCATCCCATCTAAAAAATATCTACAAATTGGCGATTGCTATTGTTAGCACTTATTTGAGAAAATAGTATAAATCATAAGGCACATGGTAGTCTTGTTTACCTTTAATAATGAGTAAGATGATAAGAAGCCTCCAAAATGGAGAATATTGTAAATCGGAAATGCGATCTACACCATCTAAAGAGAAGAAATTGATAGCTTAGTGAAAGAACGAGGTTCGCACATTAAACTCATGGGTAGAGAATAAATTGACAAAGTTAGGAAGTCATTAATGAGTCATCACAATGTAAAGAGAAGGAATTGATTGAGTTATGTTGTTTATGTAAGAAGCTTGGGCATTATCAAAAGGATTGTTGTAAATGACTCATAATAAACATGTATAACATGTATTATAAGGGTTGGTTAGGTCTTGGACGAGTTTAAGGGTCGCTAACACAAAGGGATAAAATAATTTTTTTCGTTCCTGCGGTTAGCGCGCTAATTACAGAATTAGCGCGCTAATTAGCCACTGCCATATATTTTTGACTATTGGAAATCAAGCTTTACATTTGAATTTTTGATTACCTGGATTCCTAACACGGCTATAAACGGTCATATTGGAATTCCTATCATGATAACCAACAACACCTAACTAATCAATCATCCATAGCAAGTGCATGAATATGAAATTACTAACTATAACATCAAACGACAAAGTAATTACCTCAGTACATGATTCTAATGTATTATAATGACTCTCATGACATGCTTTACCGATAAAATAAACATGGAATAACAACCAAATACGGATGACATGCTTTACCGATAAAATAAACATGGAATAACAACCAAATACGGAATCAATATAAATCTTGAATTGCTCAATTAAAAGGTTGAAATGAAATAGTACATATTAATAAACCTAAAAATAGAACAAGCATAACCTCAATAACTATGCATGTAAGAGAAGAAGCGAACAAAAACTTCTAAACCAAACAAAAGACACAACATTAACTTAATAGATCAAGTGAAGAACACCAACTAATGCACAATCAACCAAGGAACAAATCAAATCACTCAAGAACAGTTAAAATAAAACCTCATAAAGTAATAACAATTATAAGAACCGAACTCTTAAAATATGTCACACGATAAAGAGTTTGTTCCTTCACGATTCATAAACAATAAGGTAGTACTATAACACGGCCAATTGCCAAGACGAATATACAAAAATAAAATGGATTCCATGACCATAATAGCTAAGACCTTTCAAGAAAATAAATTTTTCATTTAAATCCATTTATTAGACTAGTATAGGCCGAGCCGCTAAGAAAACCTAGTATACACAATGGTCACCACATTATGTTCATTTCCTATATTTGAACATCAAGGCATATATATGACTGCCTTCCCTAGCAGATATAGCTTCAGTCAAGTGAAAATCTATAACATATTTCATTCATGAGCATAATATTTGCAATGCTAACAAGTATTACGACTTTAATATTCCTGGATGCCGCATATAATGTACGTAGGAACACCGACACCCCAAATATTTATTGATAGATGGAAATTTATGAAGTCTCCATGCTTAATTTAAATTGGAAAATCTCTCTAGATAAAATAGCTTCTTGCCTTCAACTCCGATGTTTACTAGAAGATCGAACTATCAAATGAACCATAGCGGAAACTTAAATAATTCTCATGTCACCCGACGGAATATTCCATTAATTTTTTAAATTAGATAAACAAGGGGACTAGAACGCCAACTTTGACGAGACGCAAATTTTTAGCGAAAACGGCCAAGCGATTCAAGACTTCCTCAAAACCGTCACAAGGTGAATGATCTCTATGAAAGTTGAAGAGCTTTTGATCATGAGTGTTGCTGCATTATAAAGAACAATAAAAAACAAATAAGAAATGAAGATTGTAGTAAGACTCCAAAACTACAAATTCCTTGCTAACCGGATCCGAATCGAGACCGAGAGAGAGCGAGAGATATCGGCGATGAAGGAGACCGCCGGCGCGACGAGACGGAGAGACCGAGAGAGACGGCGAGACCGGTAGCACGACCGGACGGAGAAACGGAGACCACCGCGACCGGACGGCCGGAGCGAGCACCGAGAGAGACCAGCTCGCACGACCGGACGGAGAGACGAGACGATCGAACGGGATGGACGTGTGGGGACGAGACGATCGGCCGGCGCGACGAGACGGAGAGACCGAGAGACGGCGAGACCCGGAGGTAGCACGACCGAGACGGAGAAAAGGAGACCACCGCGACCGAGACGGCCGAAGCGAGCACCGAGAGAGACCGGCTCGCACGACCGGACGGAGAGACGAGACGATCGAACGGGATGGACGTGTGGGGACGAGACGATCGGCCGGCGCGACGAGACGGAGAGACGGATTTAGGTTTTGGGGTTTTTTCGTGGGAATGATTTGGGGATTTCGTGTTTTGTTGCGGGGGGTGGGGGGTGGGGTGCGGGAAGGAGAAGAGGCTGCCAGGATCAGAGAAAATACAAATCTCGAGGAATGATGAACGGCCATAAGAAATGAAGAATTTGGCGGGAATGGTGGCGCCAAATTTCAGAGACGGAATTAAATTCCGTCTCTAATTCCGTCTCTAATTCCGTCTCTGATCCATCTCAAATCCGTCTCTGAAAATTTCCCTGTCTGTTCCGTTGCTAACTGTTACAATTAGAAACGGAATAAGTTCCGTTTCTAATTCCGTTTCTGATTTAGAAACGGAAATAAATTCCGTTTCTAATTCCGTTGCTGATTTGCTGTTTTTTTGTAGTGAAGTCAGCCACCAAGAGGATCAGGAGACTTTCCATGTTGAAGTTTACTCGCTAGCAATGCTCAGGGAATAGTCCGAAGTATGGTGCTAGTCTGACTTAGTTCTTGGACACACATTTTGATCTTGTCTATTATATATTCATGCGATGAGCACAATTGTCTGCTTAAATTCTACGTGTTTATTTAATATCTTTATGGATTCTTTTATTTATTTTCGTAATTACTCATTAAATTTCATTGGGATTACTCACTCTAGACTCGTCATCTATTTTATTGCGATGACTTAATTGCAGACCCAAGTACGAGTCGAGGCGAGAGGAAGCTTGAAGATTACCTGTGACTGATATCCACTATCTTGTACATTTGTATATTACTTCTTGTTTTATGTTGGGTTATGGGATACATTGAGAAATACCACCTATGGCATGTATATGATACACATTTTGAGGTATTTTGGATCACTTTATATATGACACATTTTGATGGGTTTTCCACATTAGGTTGATGCTCATATGACTTGAATTCGATTATTTCACTGTTTAATCAAGTCTGATAAGTCTTCCACTGATTTTGAGGTTTAATTACAATTTTTAACAAATGGTTTGATTCTAATGATTAATATAAATAAAAATGAATTCGATATACTGGTTTGAATGATTTAAATAGGTTAGCTGCGCGTGGGACATAGCTGTGCCGTGCTGTGACGTGATAGGGCTATGGGCTCGCGGGGCATCACATGGTGGGCCTCGGGATTTAGGGATCGCTATATTTCTTACATTCAGTACGTCATGGACCAAGATGTCCTCCACAAGAATAAGTATGGCAATGAGTCATAATAGATTGAATTTCTAATTGTGGAACACATCTTCTAATTGTTTTGTCTAACAAATTTTATAAATAAGGTTCATTCCATAAATATTCATTTGAAAAGTTACAGGTGGTTATCCATTTTCTACTCTACTCAAGTGATATGCCACTAAATTTTCAACAACTTCTTATCCTTAATAATAATATCGAATTCTTGCAATAATATAATCCATCTAATCAATCTTGGTTTAGAATCTTTCTTTGCTATTAAGTACCTTAATGTTGCATGATCAGAGTAAACGATTACCTTTGTTCCTAGTAAATATGGTCTTAATTTTTCTAAAGCAAATACAATTGCTAATAGTTCCTTTTTTGTAGTTGTATAATTTAGTTAGTGATAAGTTCATAATTAGACATATATATTGGACTAGTTTAGTAGCATAATTGGTCTAAGTATCCCAAAATGAGCTCTAATTGATCGTATTTATGTGTTTTTCAGGTCCACAAGGTATTAAAGATGCAAATGAAGGATTTCACAAATAAAAATGAAAAAAAACACAAAAAGATAGGGATTTGATGATGTGAAAGACAAGTTGACGATATGAGTACAAAATGGATGACATGAAGACAACGTGAACAAATGAGCATCAAAGTTGGTGCACTTGTAACGATCCAAAAATTTGAGTATTTGTGAATGATGATGTGTACTATCTATCTATATTCATATCGGAGTGACCGGGACAACGATATCGGTAAACGAGTAGAAAAACGTGCCAAACGGGCATTGACAGATGATTTACGAATACATGGGAAATAAACGCAAGAAAATGATTTATTAAAATTATTAGAAAATAAATATATATTGGTAGGCGCTTAGTGACACACGGGGTCATTGTCGACACATGTGGGTCGTACGATACTTTGCACGCCCGAGTGTGCTCGTCGGCGCGCAGGCGCAAAAATACAAGTGTGTGTACGTATTCATTTATATAAATAAAAAAATGTGAAAAGACTAAAAATGGTAGTTGCCTTAATATGTTGCGGATATTATCTAAAGGGTATAAAGGTCATTTTGGACCAATTGTATATATATATATATATGCGTGAATCGATTGGGAGAAAAAACCCTTATTACCGCCAACACTATTCATCGTCTTCGTCCCTAACTCACCGCCGCCATCTCCGCTGGATAATCTCACAACAACCAAATTTCATCTCCCTCTGCCTCTCACCGTCGTCTCTTCTCTTGGTTTACTCTCTCTCGTTCTCTCTCGGTCATCAACTAAGGTGAGTTGTTGTAATTTGTTGATTGTTGGATCAGTGGTTATTAGTGAGGGATTTGGGTGATTTGATGGATTTGTAGGGGTGGTGATGAGGGAGGAGAAGAGTTCAATCAATCGAACTAAAAAAAAACTCGTCTTTGTTATGCGATAGGGAAGAAGGTGCACACGTACGGGCCAAGGCTTGGGTTGTGCTCGACCCATGGGTGAGCCAGGCCTAGCGCCTGGCCAGGGACCCGACTCGACAAGGAAAAAATAAAAATAAAATAATAATAATAAAATTAATCAATTAAAAATAAATTAAAATTAAACAAATTTTGGAAAAATAAGGAACATCCAAAAAAATATGAGAAAAATCTAGAAAATAATATTTTGATGAAATAAATAGAAATTGGTGAATTTCTATGAAAAAATGAAATATTCAAAAATTTTGGAAAACTTTGGGGGTTATCCTAGAGTTGTTTATTAACTATAAACCCAATCTATTGGGGTTCAAACTGTAACGAACCTAAATTCTAACTTGTTGTGATGGCCCCAAATTCCATAATCCTAGAATTGGGTGCCACCCGGCCTAGACCCGCGTGAACCCTCGAGCCAGTCCCGCTGAGTTGCGCGAGGCCAGTGAGCCTATCCTTACCATTTAAGCATTTAAAAGTGAAGTCAATTAATTAGCGAGTTATCAAAGTATAAAATGGAAGCAATTAATCTCAACTAATCAATCAACTTCAAAACTCCAAGTTATGACAAAAACATAAGGTGTGGGAATCCTCGTAAATCATATATATCATGTGAAACAAATGAGAGTATCATCAATGCCATAAGTATCTAACATTCTCTCAACCCATTACCCATGTACAAAAACAATATAAGTAACTAATATAACAAAAAAGTCACCTATATCAGCAGAGGAGGGTCGCTCAAAGTATATCGCCTAACTACACGGCCTTTCCTTTCCAGGACTGCGGATCTACACTCGGTTAAACACAAGAATGACGAGCCCCGGTAAGTAACACCAAGCAAGAACAACAATAGATACAACATTTCGAATTAAATAAATGAATAGTTAATTCATGCAGATAGAAAGAAAGGAGAGGGAGTGCATGAATATATAAAGACTCTGAATAAATCATGAGCTATTGAAATTGAGTGTCTCGAAATACAAGGAAAAGGCACAAGTGGACCGGACCAATCAAAGTCGTTGAGCGAGGCCAGAATCTCCTCAAAGGCTAAGAGTCAATGATAGAATCTCCTCTAAGACCCTTATGCAAGTGCAGAGTCCCTCAAGCAATCTGGTGGAGAACTCTCACCTCGTACATGTCATCACAACCAATCACTTATCCTCAGCAGTAAACCTTGACATAATACACCGCAAGCCCGAAATTCTTCAAGGATCACGTTTGACACACTTGCCTTAGGACAACTCAAAAGGAATGGAATAACAAGATAGCATCGAAACAATATCAATAAATAATTCAAAGCTCAAGAAATAATTGTAGTGTTCCTCACTGCTTTACTTACCTCTAATCCAAGCTAATCGCACTCTCACGAACTCCAATTCGTCCCTACGTAGTCTCGCGTGCTAATACCCCTGATAATACATTTCATTGTGGTTTTCCATTAAGTTTTATTCAATTTTCTTATTTATGTTTATTGTGTTTTCGAGTCGAATTCTAGGTTATTAGGTCGTATTTGGACCTGTTAGATACCCCAAGAAATACCCTAATTCGTTCTGAAGATTTCCCAAAATTTTAGGAACTTATGATCATCAATCAAGACTCACACTACCACCGAGACGTCATTTAGGATGAGGGTCTTATTATCATGCAAATCAATTATAATAAACAGCGTCCTCCTACGGCATAAAGGGCATATCGACTCTAGGGCACATTTCCCAACACTGTTTATTGTGTTTTTAGGTCGAATTTTGGGTTATTAGGTCGTATTTGGACCCGTTAGATACCCCGAGAAGGACCCCAATTCATAATGAAGATTTTCCAAAATTTTGGAAAATTCTAGGCCCTATCTTATGCGCGCGGCAAATCGACTCTACCCCAGTCGTATGTGGGGTGCGCCATGAGGGTTTATCCCTCACGGCGTCCCCACGGCATGGGGGCCCCTCTCTATCCCTAGCGCCGCACTTGGCACCGTGGGACTTTACTTTTTTGGGGTGTTTGCTACCCCCGGCTCGTGCAGCCTTAAGCCAATTCGGTTCATTTTCCTTGAGAATGCAACACCATTCCAAAAACATCCTCAACACATTCCAAAACGTCCGAAATCCTCAACGGAAAACCTAAAACAAAAATCATTTGAAAATCCTCAAAAATTCATCAAAAATCCAAAACTCCCCAAATTGAAAACCATATTCAAAAATCTCGTAGTGATCCTCGTAAGGATCACCAAAAGGTCGAGAGTTTCGATTGAGCTCGAAATCTCGACGTTGTGTCCAAATTTCATCGCGACCAATACAAGTAAAATTTACACCAATGTGTAGTGAATGACGAGGAAATGATAGATCTCACCTTGGTTCATCCGACACCGCCGCTATCGTGCCGCTCCACCACCCTAAGTTCCCGGTTGCTTGAAGGAGATGTCAAGGGAGAGAAAAGAGAGGAAAAGAGAGAGAAGAGAGAGAGAAAGAAAGGGGGTGGGTTTGGGGTTTATATACCTTCACCCAAATCTTGTCCCAACACTCATCCATAAGTCCATCAAGTGGTTTATAATCACTCATCCCACCAACTTGTGTGACTCCATTGGGTGACTCTAGTTGGCTTATCCTCTCTCTAGCCTATCCACCTCATCCTTTGTGTATCCGGACTTGACCCGCGCCGAACTCCGCGTGTCTTGCGCACTTAGTTGAACCACGTACCAATTATTTTCAATTATATCTGAGTTTGTAGTTTATCAGTGTTTTTAACTCCCTTTGTTCTCCAGGCCATTAAACATTATCTCGCACAATTGACACTTGCACAAAAAAGTCCTCACGCGATTAAGACATCAAAATTACTACTAAGGCTATACAGTATAATACAAACATCAAACAAATATAACATACCTCGATGTCGACATCTAAGAATTGATGATTGTACCACGGTGGAGGGCCCACATACCACTTTATTGACACGTGACATAGGTTAAATTTTAGGGTCTTTACACTTGTGCCACATGTCAATTTAGGTCATATGTGGGCCCATTTTCTGTGATACAGAATCCGATTCTCAGTCGTCGATGTCGAGTTATGTTATTTGTATTCAATGTTTTGTATTATATTGTATTACCCGAATGTTTAATTCCAATGTCCCAAATGTGCGAGAATGTTTGAGTGTGAGCGTTGGTACGGGGAACTGTTCAGCTAGAGGGTTTCATGAAATAATGGGTTTTCGGGCAAACGTTGGTCAAATAATTAGTAGTCCAAGGACTTAATTGAATTAAAAACACTAACAAAATACAAAAACAATAATAAATAAGAGTTGTAAAATGCGTTTGATACGTTGATATGTCCGGGACGACACGACAAGCAAGTCATGGTGCGGAACGGGTCCAAAAACTTGAGTATTGTGCGAGAAATCACAAATTAAAAGGATTGAGTCACACATTGGAGTCACCTAGTAATGTCAAGTTAGGTGGATGGGATGAGTAGAGACCTAAGGATTTGCCTCGAGATTCGTGTGTGTGGGTGGATGAGAGGGGGTATAAGCCCACCCTACCAACTTTTCTCTCTCCTCGCCTCATTTCTCATTTCACTCTCTTTTCATCGAATCAAACGTGAGAACGATGGGGTTTTCGAGGTGTTTCGACGCGGATGGACGCCAGAAAGCGGGCAAACACGAAATTTAAGATGAGAATCCAACTCCTCGCGTGATTGTCTACCTTTTGGCGGTAATTTTGTTGGTTTTCGTTGCGAGTAATTCGGATGACGATATATGGAAATCAGTTTTTATGGTATGTCTTGATGGAATTGGAGTGAATGGAATGATCAATAAGGGAATTGTGAAATGGTTTTTGAATTTGAAGGTCTTCCTAGATTTTTTAAGGTTTTTGGGAAATTTTGAATGAATTTTGGAAAATCGATGGTTTGGTCAAGTTTTGACGCGAGCCGAGGGTGGTTTGGCATTGTGTTAGATGTTTAGTCAAAGTTGGGATAAACTCAAATCACGACGACGCGAGCCGGGGTGTCAAAATCCAGTTACAGAGGTGTTCTAGATCAGACGTCGTGGCGATGCGACGATCATTCCAGGGGTTTCAGGGGTTCATGTCGCGATGACGTAGCCACGACCAAACAAGGTCACGATGCCATTCACATACACTTTCGGCAGAGAGCCTCATCTCCACGCCGTGGAGACACCGCCCAAGCCATTAGATGCCACGACGTCCCACAGCTTGATTGGATTCAAAAATTTTCATAAACTTTTGGGATCTCTCAAGTATTCAAATGAGTCCGAATACGACGTAATACCCGAGAAATCGACCCAAATGGGTAAAGGAATAAAATTGTGGAAAATTGGATAGAATGAGGGTAATTAATGGGAATTTCAATTTAAATGTATATTAGGGATTTTGAACATCAACGGGACACGGGAGGTCATAAGAGACGTATCGGGGATCCGTTTAGTGCGTATTAGTTGGATTACAGGTATGTAAACCAGAGAGAACTTTTACAATTATTTATTGAGCTTTAATTTGTTGTTATTGCTCTGTTTATCATCATATCTTTTGAAATCTCTCTTGGTTGAGTGGTCCATTGGCAAAGGAGTTATGGTTACCTTTACCTGCAATGTGAGCTCTTATCTAGTCGATGTTGATATCTCTCAGTTGAATGTACGCTAGAGGCTCTTATCCGGGTCTATGGATATCTTATAGTTGCAAGGGTTAGGGCCGGTAGTTATGTTTCTCATCTTGAACCAAAGTCTTGTAGGTTTTACCTCGACTCAATGACTATTGTCGGGACTCTTTGCTATTCTATTTCGTAACTCGACACTCACTTTTTGATTGATCTATTTACAGTCTTATACGTTCATGCGTTCCTTATTCCTTTCTTTCTATCAGCATGAATGTGGACTAATGTTTATTTATTTTGAAATGTTGTATTATTGTTCTACTTGGTGTTACTTACCTGGGCTCATCATTCTTGTGTTTGACAGAGTGCAGATCCATAATCCAATAAGGGGGAAGGCTCAAGAGCTTAGAGATTTGCTTTGAGGACACTAGAGCACGCCTTTCCACTTGGCTGAGTAGGTGATTTTTGTATTATTGTATATATATATATATATATATATATGTTGTTTTGAAACATGGGTTTGGGTATATGAGAGATTTTGGGCATGTATATCTATTGGGTTATTTTCTTCTGACTAGTTTCTACACTCTAGGATGTCTTATCTTTATATAGTTGTGATTATTTGCTTAATTTGAGCTTTTGCTTCCGCTATATTGATGATAACTCACTAATCAATGTTAAAAATTTGTAAATGAATGGAAAATAGTAAGGTAAGGTTGACTAGTCTTGCGTGACTCGTCGAGATGGGCTCGAGTTTCACGTAAGTCTAGGCCGGGCGGGGCCAGTTTAAGGTTTGAAAATTGGGGCCGTCATACAATCCATTAATAGGTAGTTTGGGGACCCGAGCAAAGGGTTCGGATCGCGGGAGTGCAATGGGTACGCGACGTAGCAAGTACTAGGCATGATTGTGATTGTTGAATGTGATTGTGGAATTGATCTCATGCTTGGCATTCCATTCTATTCATTGGTTGTGTGTTATTGAAGTGTGTGTGTCAAAATACATGGCCCTGCACTAGTAAGGTAGCGCGAAAATTTTGTACAGGAGTGTGGGACCACCCATAATGATCGTGTGACACTAAGTACTGGGGGCTCGTGTCCCCCATCATGGTTATGCTTTCGCTTGTGTAGATGCCCGGCGAGATCTCGTAGATCTTCGTCATTATGCCATGATTTAGACCATTTATAGGCCTCTTTTAAATTCATGAACATGCAAATTTCGATTGTTATCTACTAGTCTGATTATCATGCACCTGTTATGTTTCTTTCTTTCAATTATCACATGATTCTTAGACTGCCTTATTGTTTTATTCATGAATTAATGTTATATTCTTCTAGCATTACTTTTAATTTCTCTTAGTTGCTCACCATCTAATTTGTGATGATGGGTGCAAATAGAACAGGTAACGGCAAAAGAAAGAGACCGATAATAGGTGGCTTCCTCTTAGCATTCCTCGGGGATGATTTCTTTCCTTGTTGCGTAGTATGTAATTGTTTTTATTTACATATGTTGTTTTGAAACATTTTAGATAGAATTACATTGTGAGACTTGGATATCATGTATATGCCCCCATCATACTATGGCCACCAGGCTTTACATGTTTATCTTGTATTCGGGGTTTTGCATTATTAGTCAAATTCTTGATTTCCCTTGAGTTATTGATTATTATAGTTAAATTCTGCTGCGTATTGATCTGATAAACTTTATAATATAATAACTCATGTTTTGAACCGTAAATGAATAAATTGAGGCTAACTAGGCACGTATAGACTCGTCGAGTAACGACTCGGAAGCCTATGCGGGTTTAGGCCGACGTGTTCCCAATTCCATTGGGAAATTGGGGCCGTCACAGTTGGTATAAGAGCTAAAGTTTTAAAATACAAGCCATGGAAACTTAAACTAGCGAAAATTAGGTATGGTCGAACTTAGAGTGGAACCCTATGATCTTGACTTAGAATCCTAGTTGGAGAGTAGGATGAGTCAGGTAAAGAAATTTAAAACTTAATTGTATAAGTATGTTTTATGTGGTGTATTATATGGTATCAGTAGTTATCCGCCGATATGGGGACTTGCTTTCTTTGTCAGATAGTGATGGCGGATCAAGCTCGATCTAGTAACAACAACGGTATGTCGTTAACACGTTGTGTAGAGGACCTTCGTGCTTGGCGCAAAGAGTCGCATTTCAAGAGCAATAACTGGAGGATATTTTAAAGAATTGAGGGTGTCGGCTATGACTACACCATTAGTACCATATACAACTAGAGGTTTGGTTGACACAGAGGCAGACCGGGTGTACTATTTTACTGAAGGTTTACTACTTGAGATCGGAGGTGCGATCGTCACTACTGAGCCAGGAAGCTTGCAAAGAGCTTATGAGCAAAAATTGGCTAGGGAGAGTTATTTGAGTATTCACCGCGATGAGATTGTGCCTAATCGACCCGAGTTGCAAGTCGAGCATCAATCGAATGACATGATAAGAAACAAACGAGGGATCCGAACGACGACGGTGGTTCTCGAGGGCGGAAGAGTATGTTTCTAATGCGGACAACCCGGACACTTTCAGAATCGATGTACATATTTCTACGAGGACCAACAGGATGACGATCAGCCTCAGGCCATTAAGGACATACACATGGCGACTGAGCCACAACTGATAGTGGTTTGTGATCCTACCGAAAGTAAGGAATTTTCCTAGTTATCATACATCATGCATGGAACTAGTTATTTGAAACTTTAGGTGTTTAAATGCGATGTCAGATGTCATGTGACAAAGTTAAGGTCGGTACTTGATAAAGTAGCATCGTTTAACTAGTAGAGTTGCTAGGATGAAATAGACATAACTTAGATTATAGTCCAAAAGATGTGGTAGGTCTCGGCACAATAGGTTGCCAAACCTAGTTACAAGAGTACACCTAAAGAGAGGCAGGACCAAATGGATTGTGATTAATCTTACGATGCATAAACACGTAGTGTGCATGGTGGCCACGGTTGTAACTTTGTCGAACATATTTACTGCCTAGGTATAAATGAACTTGAGTTAAAATACGAGTGGGTTAGAAGGTCATCACAAGTATGACGTACGAGTCGCGATCGTAGCGTCTTACTTCGTAATTACCTGACTTGTGTTATGGTAGTGGACGATGTCTGCGACGAGGTCGTTAGCATTCCTACTATTTCGGGAAACGGATACCATAGCCAAATTAGGTAGTTTAAAGTGGTTGTATCCCGTAGTCTGAAGACTGAGATGAAATCAAGCGTTCAAAGTGGCAGAGGCCCACAATTTGATAGATGTGGAGAAAAGGAGTGAATTTAAGACTTTGTGCTGTTTGAAGAGACTTTGTAAATGTCCAAAGTTCAATACGTGATGTTGAGCTATTGGAAGTGACTCTCGTGCGAGTCCACAGTTGGTCATAGCATATTGAGCTATCTGAAGTGACTTTGTATCGGTCCACAGTTCAATGGTAAAAAATGAGCTATTTGAAGTGACTATGATAGAGTCCGCAGTTCGATACGAATGATCCAAGCTGTCTGAAATGGTTGTAAGCCCGCAGTCTGGAGAGATGTGAATGGGTGTTGGTTCCCCTTATTCGCTCGAGTTATAGCAAATTTCGAGGACGAAATTCTTGTTAGTTGGGGAGACTGTAACGGCCCAAAAATTTGAGTATTTGTGAATAATGATGTGTACGGAGTGACCGGACAACGATGTCAGTAAACAAGTAGGAAAACGTGTTGAACGAGCATCGATGGACGATTTACGGGTACACGGGAAATAAACGCAGGAAAATGATTTATTAAAATTATTAGAAAATAAATATATATTGATAGGAGTGACACGTGTGGTCGTGGTCGACACGCGTGGGTCGTACGGTAGTATCACACCCTAGTGTGTCCATCGGCGCGCGCAATGAGATTTTAGGTGCAAAAATACAAGTGTGTGTGTATATATTCATTTATACAAATCAAAAATAAATGTGAAAAGACTAAAAGGGCAGTTGCCTTAATATGTTGTGGATATTATCTAAAGTGTATAAAGGTCATTTTGGACTAATTGTACATATATATATACACGTGAATCGATTGGGGAGAAAAAAAAAACCCTCATCGCCGCATACGCTATTCATCGTCTTCCTCCCCAACTCGCCGCCACCATCTCCATTGGATAACCTCACAATAACCAAATTTCGTCTCTCTCTGCCTCTGCCACCGTCGTCTCTGCTCTCGACTCACTCTCTCTCGTTCTCTCTCGGTCATCAACTAAGGTGAGTTGTTGTAATTTGTTGATTGTTGGATTAATGATTATTAGTGAAGGATTTTGGTGATTTGATGGATTTGTGGGGGTGGTGATGAGGGAGGAGAAGAGTTCAATCAATCGAACTCAAAAAAAGACACGCAACGTCTCTGTTGTGCGATAGGGAAAAAGGTACACACGTGCCCAGCCAACGTATGTGTGCCCCCTACCCAACGGATCGAGCTAAGGCCTGGGCCAAGCTAGAACAGGGTCGGGTCCGACTTTAAGAAAAGTCAGTGCATTCTATTGGGGTATCTCCGTTTGTTTTGAACAAGATGGTGGTACTTCAAGTTCGTGCTCTTCTTCATTTGCCTTTTCCTTGGCTTTTAAAGGCACACTCCTGTTTCGAGGTTCCTCTAACTATTTCCTCTCAAAATGATTGCATTGGCATTAGCATTCGGGTTCGGGTGTGGTTGCATAGGCAACATTCCTTGTTCATTTTGTTTCCCATTTGTTGCATAATTTGACTAACTTGAGTCTCAAGATTTCTAAGGCTAGTCTTAGTCTTATAAATTTGACATTATGTCTTGTTTGAACTGAGCAACATCTTTGGAGAACTTATCTTAATATATGAGGAGATTTTTTATCATTTACTCAAAACAAGAGGTATTAGAGGATTCGGGCAAAGGTTGCCCCCTCGGAACAAAGGTTTGGTAATTCTAGTTGCGTGGGTAGTAGTTAAAGTTTAGGTGATTCCTATTTTTCTGATTATATGTGTTACCGAAGTGGCCTCTAGGAGGTCCTTGAAACTGGTTCCCAAAGCATTAGCCTGCGGCTGGTCCTCGGAAAATGTAGGTGTGACGACTCCAAATTCCCAATGCATTTGGGTACGCTCGGCCTAGACCCATGCAGGTCCCGAGTCGATACTCAGCGAGCCTGACGAGCCTAGTCAGCCTCCAATTAATCAATTTAACAGTTTATGAAAGAGTTATTGCAATTATACACAGCGGAAAAACTAAACAAGTATTGGGAAATAACTCAATCAAATGAAAATTAGGAAATCTATATAAATGTGAAAACCCCGAGTGTTCATAGTATCTATCCCAAAAATGATCCCAGTTCAATATCCAACATCATATATATAAAACATCATATAATCAACAATAAATATGAATCAATCTAACCTAATCTTGAAGTCGCGTACTTTGAGAGGTCCTCAAAGAAAATCACCAAGTAGAGAGCCCTTGCCCTTGCTACACTTCGAGATATCTGCACCCACCATCACAAACTAGACGGTGAGCAACTGAGAGAAAATCAAAAGTAATGCCAGAAAAATTTCACAGTAATTCATGAATATCAAATAAAGCAGTCTAAATATCATGCGGTAATTTAAAGACAGGAATGTAAATAGATCAAAATGCATGATAGGCAGACTGAAATGATAGCAATCGAAACATGTGTGTTCTAAGAGTTAAAAGAAGCCATAAGCAGTCAAAATTCACAACAATAACCACAACAATCTAGTGCCCAGGTTCACACAACACTAAGGGTGGTTAGACACTCCTGTAGAGCGTGGCTCGTGTTTCCCCAACTAGTGCGGGCCACATGACACCTTCACAATCAGTACCCAGGTTCACACAACACTGTGGGTAGCGGTAATTCCAGTAGGAAATACCCAAGTTTCCCTAACCAGTGCGGGCCACATGATACTATATCGACACACTTACACCAAGAACACACATACCAAGCAAATAAGGGAATTTGAATGCCAACAATGGATAATAGCAAGAATAGCAATAAATGATAATGAATCACATGAGAATTTCTTAACTGGTTTACTAACGTACACAAGCTTTAAGGCAAGTGTACTTACCTGAACTATCGCAAACCGCGTAACAACACTATCGCATTCCTAGCACGTATCCCTGAGTTTTTCGCTACCTGACAAGGTCGGAAACTCTAATTAAATGGGTCGAGTCATTAACTAATCCTAGGTTGATACCTTTAGCATTTTCCTATTATTTTAAATGACTCGAATAACTCGACAATCAAGTAGAAAAATGAGTACTCTCTCTCAGACTTGAAAACCTTAGCAATAACCACGACTGCGATATCACAACATCGACAAATCATGAATTATAGGCTCGGCTCAGTCGTTAATAGGTCACCCCATAGTCTCGCGGACTGGCGACGTGATCACATCACTACCGTCCAATCAACTTAAAAAACATAATATCAATATTGTTCGACATTAACGGCTCAATAAAACCTCAAAATGACCATACACTGGCGAATAGGGAACCTCGCGGGTGTGGTCCAATGTCCATAGAGTGCCAACACGGCATGAAAAAGTTGTAGGCTTGCTCTATGTCACGTCAACGATCACTTGACGTGATAAAAAAGTACTCGCACATGAATTCACCATTACGACGACTCATCACCATCGATATGGACGCTCTGGGAGTTATAGGACACACACGAGAGTTTTGTTGTGATCCCCGACACTCCCTTAGTCATGGCGTCCGGCGGCAGTGCCGACCATACGCGATGGTTTGCGACGAGACGCGCAACAATGACATCACATGAAATGGCGCTCACAAAACTCACCACCACTAATAAAGACGCTCCGGGGGTTGTGAGACTCCATGATGGACATGGTAAGGTCTCTGCAATCCCCCAAGTCATCACATCAATGGCAGAGCTGACATAATAATGGTTTCCAACGACTAAAGTACCACATATATAAAATGTATAAATGATAGAAATAAATAACAACACTGCTATTTTGGGTCACTCCAAGAGTCGTGAGACACAAGTATAGACTTAACTTGGTCCCCGACATCTTTGGTCACGGTGGCACAGCGGTGGCGTCGCCCACAGTAACGAAATCCGATGAGGAGGATCATAACACACATGAAATGACCAAAAACAGCCTAAACTGTGACACATAACACACACACCATACACACACCATAGCTTAACATCTCATCAGTAAGACACACCACACACACCCTACACCCCAACGTCTCAACAATGAAAAACACTATACACACGCCACAAGAAAACCCACACCTCGCTGTCCAAAATGCACATCAACCAAACACGATTGTCATACACATGGGGGAGCCATCTCCGATCAGTGGAGTCGCCGAAGGTGCACCTCAGACTTGTTGCGACCGGAGACCGAAACCCACCTCCACCATACATCCAACACAATCAACAAACAGAACATAAAATAACAAAGAAACCGAGAAAAGGAGAGAGAGAGAGAGACCGAGAGACCGAGAGAAACCAGGAGAGAGGGACCCTCACGTTCTTCGGCAAGGTCCCACGGTCCAGATCCACTGGTGGTTGACGGTGTGCAGCCAAGTCGTGGAAAGGTGAAGGACCGAGAAGAGAGAGAGGGAGAGGTCGAGAGAGCACCAAACCATGAGAAAAAGAGAGAGAGAGAGAGAGAGAGAGAGAGAGAGAGAGAGTTACCTCCGGTGAGAGGTCCGACGATTGGCGGTCGGTGGTCGACGGTGGCGAACTAGGGAGGAAAGAGGTGTGTCCGTGAGAGAAACGAGAGAGAGTGGGGAGAGAAACCGAAAGGGAAAGAGAGAGACCGAGAGAGAGAGAGCACCTTCGGTGAGGTCCGGCTACTCAGAGCCGGTGGTTGGCAGTGACGAACCAGGGAGGAGGAGGACTGTGGTGTGAGAGAGTGAGGACGATGGTAAGGAGAGAATGAGAGAGATGAGATGTGTGTGTATATATATATATAAAAGGATATGCGAATATTAGATGAATAGTGGGGTAGGTAATGTGTTGTCACATGCCTAGCCCTTCATCTTCCCCTACACACACATCTCGAGGCAGATCTATGGGCTCTCCACCATTGGACTGTCACTCTAACAATCCTATCCCATAGTTCTTTTGTTATGTAATTATTCAACTCCCGTGTTCAAACGACGTTCTTCGATCCGGTTCGACTCATCACGCGCGTAGTCCCGCCTAGTTCATTTAAATAATTATTAAATTATCCAATAATTCCTTTATTTGTATTTTAACGGTGTTTTACTCCCCCGTTTATCTAGGCGAAGCCTAACTCAGTCTAAAAATCGCCCGAACGGCACGAGACCCGTAGTGAACAACAATACTAATACACACATCACAGAAATATAACATTACTTCGGTGTCGACTTCCGAAGTTCGAAATACTGTTTAGTATCACGTAATCGGGTCACTAGTCAAGTTAAAATTGAGGGTTGTTACAGTAGGACACGCATTCATGGCATGACTAGTAGCAGAATAGAATCCACAAGCTTTCACTTGCGATGCATTTTAGAGAAAAGGAGATGCTCCACTAGATTGGTGAGTTTCTCAATAACATGAGTGGAACTGCTACCATCTGAATTGCTCTGACTAGATTTACTCCATTTGTTCCATAATGACGAGACTGATTTGCCAAAGTCTCGTATAACTCATCATCTGCTGAGCCATCTTGTTTTTTATATGACCTCCACAGTTGTTGTCCATATTTCGACGTTCTTCATATGTCAATCCATCATAAAATAAAGGGCAATGGCAATATCGGTTTGATTATGCTAAGAACACTCGCAAGCAATCACTTGTAGCGATCCCAGAAATCATATATGGACTCATCTTCACTCATGGAGATCTAACATGTCACGGACAGGTGAAGAAGCACGTGAATCAGAAAAATAATGCTCTATGAAAACAAAGAGCATGTCACTCTAGCTATGAATTGATCCCGGGAAGTTAGTAAAGCCAATCCTTAGCTTTATCTTTCAGACAGAACGAAAAAGCTTTGAGCTTAACCGTTTCTTCATTAGCATTTATGGGTTTCATCGAGTACAGTTTCGTATGAAACTCCTTGATGAATGAGATGGGATTTTCAACGGTCTGCCATAAAAGGTTGGCGATAGTGAATAAAGCCCGACTTTAGCTCGAAAGCTTCCCCTTCATTTGGGTAAGTGATGCGCGAGAAGGTTCTGCACATATGCAGTAGCTTCTCCGAGACTAAGGGTCGGTCGGGACGTACTGTTGCGCCTACATGAATAGCTGAGTCGTCTTTGGCAAATGGATCTCCATCATGAAAATGGTCATCATGTGAGGATCTCTATCATCCATAACTAGTGATGTGTTAGATGAGCTCACGACTTGTTGACTTTTAGCCTAGATTCTTTTCTGAAATCCCACAAATTCACTCGATCTTCGGATCAAAGGGTACGAGTGATCCACCGAGGTTAGACCGATTTAAATTTCGGGCATAAAAATTAAAAAAAAAAAAAAAAATCCTAAAGAAAAGTGACTTGGTCCCCAGCAACGACTCCAAAATTTGGTCACGTGTCAAGTGCCAAAAATATATCCCAAATATATATATAGAATCCTATAATTAAATTTATAGTAGCGATAAATATGGGTCAATCCTCAGAGACCAAGATTTCACTTTAAGAGGGAAAAACAGGGGGTTTTGGGGATTTTAGAGAAACTAATTTAAAAAGGGAATTCAAAAACACAATTTTGAGAGGAAAATATCAATGGAAATGAATTTAAGCCTTCAACTTCTCAAACGCAGTCAGATAGCAGTGCAAGTCATGTATTGGTCGTCGATTTCATAAAATATTATTCAATTTAACTATTCTAGTGTAGCTAAAAATCCTAACAAGCATTCAGACTTCTAATCCACCTAATTTCAAATATTAACGATCCATATACATATATATATGGGTACTACTACAATGAGAACTAAATATATATTCATGTCATGGGTACACTATTTATAACCATTGGATTCTAATCCAACACATTAATCGATACGTTGTGCATTGAATGCTTTGTGCATTTATATCACCTCGATTAATGTGTTAGATTTAAATCCAATGGTTATAAATAGTGTACCCATGGCATGGGTATATATTTGGTTCCCATGATAGAAGTACCCATATTAATTTAGGATCAAGACTTTGCAGTTATATCCTAAGGCCCTTTTCTTTAATTCTTACTTTTGAAAGGTCATATGATCTAGGTAAATAAGGGAGACCCATTTTAAAACCCCAAACCAAATAAGCAATCAAATTAAGTTTTGTGTTGAGAGTCTTTCATACTTGTATGTGATTACTAAGATTGACCATGAATGCATTTGGAACTGGATTTACTGCAACCCAATTATCTCCTAAGAGAACTCGTGCAGACCTAATACTTGGCCTTGAAGAATAATAGTAACCCGTAAGTCAGCAAAAGCCATGTGGTGTTCTTGCTCCCCCAACAATTTTTATATGTACTTCTTTTCTAAGCCTAAAGTTTCTAGTATGAGTTCAAGTATTCTGAATCTAAGTTCCCTAACTTCTTTTGCAATATTTGCTCACCACATCCATAACAAAATAAATGAAATATATAATAACAAGAAAACTAATGAATAGGATTAGTAGTTAATATAAATTTTAATAAAAAATATAAACAATGTTTGGAGATTGAAGAAATATCCTCTTGTTTTGTGTATAATGCTGAGACACGCATAACAACAGCAAACACATCAAGAATTAGGAATCAATGAACCAAAGAGTTCTTTAAAACATAACAATTGGATTGGTGAGTCTTTCTTGCCTAAATTTATGATCCAAGCTTAGCGGCCACTACATAGTTGGAATCATTTAATTAAGCTTTTCACTAAACATGGACCGCCAGTTTGCACTCTTCCAAAAGTAGCATGAACATTAAGTAACCATATTTTTCCGTTATGAGAAATTTTGATGTGGTATATATGATATCCCAATTCCAATGCATTGTCTCAGAAATTCTTCATAATACTCAGGGAACCATCTTTTAATGAATTGAGAAATGAAAGGCTAGTTAAAAAATGAACATGCGATTCTTCAAAACAGTTGGATACTCATCCTTCAAATCAATCACTTGAATACCTTCAGAAAATTCCTGTATCAAATCAAGCAACTGGTTCTTGTCTTCCAGATCATGCTTCGGTTGTAAATAAAACAAAAATATACACCGATATTACATAATAGTTTAAGGAAAACTTAGGTTAACTTAATCATTACTAATAGAAGCTGACATATATTAACTTCAGAAACAATTACCTTAACGAGAAATCCCATCATAATTTACATTTAGTTTATTCCTCAAACTATCAAAGACTGCCTCATTGGAATTCACATCAACATATATAACACGATTCATTTATTTTCTCTGGTGTAAGGACTTCTCTTGTCTGCAAGTTCAGGAATTCAATACTTACAGTTAAGAATCCTCTCACATCAATGAATATTCAATTTGATAAGACATTAATAATTATTCAGTAAAATCAAAATTTCCTACATCTATAAGATAGAGAGGGATTCATAGATAAATCCTGGATACATTAATTCTTTACAAATTGTTGTAATATTTAGGTTTACTCAGGCACCTAATTTTTAACTAATTAAGGGACAAAGAAAGAATTAAAATATCATATAAGAGCAATTATTGCAGTTCAATCTTAACTTCAGAATTGTTTTCATATTCAATAGACTAATATCCCCATCCTCAAATATTGCATTACTTTTGATGGAGGCTTTTCTAGTTGATATAAGATGTTATCCTTTTTTAAAATAGTAGAAACAAATCAAACAATGTATACACTTGAAACTAAGATTGGCAAAGGTACTCGTCATATGCTGACTGCGCATCCATAATATTTCACAATGAAAATTGAACCAGATGAACTGATCGATGGACATATTTTACATGGCACAAATGGTTTTTTCCAGCATTGCCTCAACTTACAATAATTTAGATACCCAACTCAAAAAATGCAAACCTTAATTGCTCAAATTTAGATCAGTCTTTAGCACAACAATTGTTTGATTCCGCCTTCATACCAATTAAAAAAAATAAAAGGTTAAAGGAAGAGGATGTCACCTTAAAATTTTTCTAATCAGAAGGATTACCCACATTGAATGTCATCATCAAAAAATGACTCACATTCCAATTCAAATAAAAAAAAACCTAAATTTATTGAAAACTAACACCGATATGCTCACAATGTATGATTCGTGGGCATCAATTAACCAAAATTAAGATTCCTTTCAAAATTAAAAAAAAAAAAAAAATCCATTAATCAGAGTGAAAAAACAACCCAAAATTTAGGGACAAAGAGACCCAAAAAAAAAGGATAGTTGAAAAATCAAACCATTCTTGTCGGAGATGAGCAAGTAAGGGATGAGGCAGTCATTGTTGGTGACCTTCACTAGCATGTTCCCATTGTTGAGTTCGAAAATCTCTGGTTTTTTCTACTCTGCCATTGAAGCTGATGGAGAGATCAATTTAAGTTTAGAACTGAAGTTTTATAAAAACAAGGATTTGGATGGGTAACGAGAAGGTAAGTAGGATATAAGGCTTTCAAATAAAAAGAAGTAGTTAGATCTTGAAATCGGCTAAAAAGAGGAAAAACTGATACGATTCATAATCGAAGAGGAATAGACTTTCGAATAAGAGAATTTGGATTTCGGATGAAAGACTGGGAGAAGTGAGAAAGAAACGAAGAAAGAACTCAAAATTGTTGTGGGATTCAGATTAAAACGGAGGGTATGTTAGACCTTTTATTACCGTCGACATTCACACTTTTATAATATAATATATATATATACACTATTATAATAACAAACCATATACTATTATAATGACAAACCACAAACGGTTAACCGTGAAGCCTTTTTGGTTTAACCTTCCAATTATGCCCTTCTTTGTTTTGTTAAAGTAGTTAAAAAATCAGGACAATATGGTCATTCAAACACCAAAACCAATATAACATGCGATCAACTTTTTCCAAATAAACATACTGTCTACCCACGTGTCCAACTCTTATACACATCCCTCCTAAAATCTCTCTCTCTCTCTCTCCATTTTATTGCTCTCCGTTTTTGTAAATAATTCATTGTTGTTGGGTTCTTTCTCTCTCTCTCTCGTTTCATTGCTCTCCGTTTTTGTAAATAATTCATTGTTGTTGGGTTTTTTTTCTCTTTCATTAATTGCAATTGGGTTTAGTGATCTCCATCAACTCATCCATTCCATTTTTTTTAATCTCTGCAGTAAGGTATGTATCATATAACTCAATTTTTCATTTTTATTCACTATGAAAAAAATATTGTTTACAAAAAAAGGGGTATCTATCTATACAAATTATTTACAAAAACCCCAATCAAAATCAATATCGAAATAGCCCAACCCAAAATGATATGTGATACTCAAAATGCTATGTGATTCACGCCTAACGGACTTACAATAAAAAAAAATCATAATCCAATGTTGATTTAGGGTTCTCTGGGTTATGTGTGTAGTTTTGCTTTTGGTCAAGAAGCTTATCTAAGGCAAGAGATTTTTTTTCAATTAGTGGTTTTTGCCTCTTTGGTATTTTTGAGTCTTTTCATAGGACTATTTTGATGATCTAAAAGCATTTTTTTTAAATATAAATACATATTAGGTGGATGTTGTAACCATATCCGTTTTCAAAATTTTATAAATATTTTTGTTTCCAAATAAATAGAGAGAATATAGACAATATATACATATAGATATTGCTTTTAAAGGGTAGTTATTTTTTTTTTTTTTAAATAAGCAATCCCAAGAATTACACAACGGTTTGTAAAACTCCTAGATTTAAGGAATTGCTTTGAAGACGTTTCAAAAATGCCTAAAATAAATGCATTTAACCTCATCACATTTAAGACTCCTTAATTGTAGTTAAGGGTGTTATGGTTATTGTGATTTTTTTTTAATTTACAGTTATTGTAGTTAACAATCTATATGGCATATCTTTCCCCCTGAACTCTCTCCTCTATCACCTTCCCCTCTTCTCTATTACGCTTCCCCTTCTTTCTCTCTCCTTCAATCATCTTCATATATTATACAACCATTGAGTTGTATATCTACCAAGTTGGATATTCATACCATATACTCATTGAATTGGACACCTTCATATCATATATTCATTGGGTTGGATAGTTGGATACCTTCATATCATATATTCTGAGTATATATTAACACTAATGTTCTCATTGGATTGTTTATATATATATATATAATGTTTTTGTTTATATATTGTTGAATACTTTTTTTATCAAAAAAAAAATTGGTGTTTTGTATATGATGGTTCATGCATATAATGTTATGTCATAACTAATTTATCAGGAATTGTTTTTTTTTCTCCATATTATTTCACAAAAATCGGTGTTTTTAATTCTATATATTGTCAAAAAATTGAAAATGGGAGTTTTTGTTCCACACTCTATTAAAAAAAGTGTCTTTTACCTACCAAAAAAAATATGTATAACAACCTCTTTCTTTTTCAAAAAAAAAATTACCCTCAAAAGTGTAATGTTTAGAACACATCTCCATCTAATCCCCACCTTACTCGAGCCAAAAAATTAAAAATTGGAGTCGCGTTGGGCGCTAACCCCATCGAATTTGATGTGGACAATGCACAGTTGGCCTCCTAACTACAAACTCCGAATTTATCCAAACCATTGCAACCGACCTCCCCATGGGCCCAAAAAAATAAAAAACGCATCAGACATGTGGAGACACAAAAGGAGTGGTATCTTTTACCCATATACCAAAACAATCCAGTTCTGCACAAGCAAAAAGAAAGATCACCAAGACCACATAAGAAAATACCCATCTACCCACGTTGCTTAATGTATGATTTTGGAGTTTGGGGGATAATGAAATATTTTTTTATCAATTTTGAATATGGGTTAAGCCAATGTTTTTTCACTAAATATTGGATTATATACTAGGGTGTCCTCTATGTGGCTCCTCCCATTGGATTGTTTTTTGTTATATATTGTTGGGTAATTTATGTCAAAACTCATTTGTCGAAAGTCTTGATTTTTTTTATCAAAAATAATAACATGTTTTAGATTATTAATATAATCAGGGACAACGACACTTCTCACATTTTTTTTTTGATTGTCAAAGTTATTCTCCTTTATTTTTATAGATTTTTTATTTTTTTTTAAATCTTAACTATTATATTTTCTTTTTAAAAAAAAATGTTAACTATTATAACTTACTTGCCTAAAAAATTAAATAAATTTTGTTTCCCTTAATTTTCACCCCTCTTATATCATCCCTTCATTTCCAATAATGACTTTAGCCTAAATTGATTTATTTTTAATACACTACATCCTAGCTTTTGTAGTACTTCAAGGACACTTTTTTTTATTTAGTAGCTCTTAATTGAGGAAATATACCTTAGAGCGAGGTCACATAAATTGTTAATTTTTTTTTGATTGGCAAATACCACATTTTCCAACTCTCTATTATATTTGTATTGATTAATTAATATTGTTTATACACATTTTTTATTATCTACCATCTGCATCAAATGTAGATCATTACATTATATATAGATCAACAAACTTACAATATGACCAATATCATGCATGAGCAACAAAATCGTCGTCGTTTGTCTCAAAGACATCGGTAACAAAATATGTCAGATTCAGCTAGAGAGAACCTACTTGCAACTCGATGAAATCAATGGACGCCTGATACTACTAGACAAAGACAAGTTCGACATCAAAGATACTTACAACACTACAATTCCATGGAAGGTACATACTATTACATTCTTAAAATTGTAATATATAAGATAAGTTTAACATTTATATTATGATGTCAAGCCACGCTAACTATTATATATTTCATAGGAACATCTTCAACTAATGTTGCTATACATATTACAAGAACTCCAAGGTTAACACACATTCGCCGAGAGGCAAGGTTACGGCCTTCCGAAATTGAAGATACCTATATTATTTTATGTTTTTTCATTCGAAAACTCAATATCTTTACTTTTAATAAATTATTATCGAATCAATCAATGCCTAAATTTTTTAAAAAAATGTCCATAAAGCAATATTGTCCTCAATTTATTTCACTTATGTTGTTTGTAGGTAACTCTACAAGTAGTATTGCAAGCAATTCAAGAACTTTTAGATTGACACATATTCATCAACAAGCAAGATTACTTTCCAACCAAAGAGATGGTATTTATATTTTAAAATCATTTAAAATTTCAAAAGCCATGCTCTCTCAATTAATATTGTTAATAATCAAAATTTTAATTATCTTTGTATGTAGCTTTTATGACTACAATTCAAAGCAATCAACCTTCTACATTGATCATTAATCGGCAAGTCACATATTCGAGCTCTTCCATCATTAGACCATTTCCTCATATTCATAATAGTGGTAGAAATTTTACCCCACATGACGACTTCCAAGCAATAACACTTGAGGAGCCTAGAATTTGTACATATTGTGGAGCCAAACTATTTCCTCATGAGACTCTTGATTTGTGTTGTTCCAAGGGAAGATTAAAATTTTCAACCCCGCAGCTCCACAAGAATTAATAGACATATTATTAGATCAAAGTGATGAAGGTAAACATTTTAGGGAAAACATACGTTCTTATAATTATGTTTTTTGTTTCACGTCAATAGGTGTTAATATAGATGAAAACTTAGCAAGTGCCAGACAAGGAGTCTTTACTTACCGTGCACAAGGATCTATTTACCATAGAATTGGAAGTCTACTACCAATAGATGAATCGAGGCCAAGATACTTACAAATGTATATATATGATATAGAAAATGAAATTGAACATCGATATCAAGAACGAAACATAATGCGACCTGCCTTATTACATAGATTGAAGGTAATATTAGATACACACAATCCTTATGTTCAAGTATTTCGTCAATTAGATCAACGTGAGGATATTATGAATTGTAGACTTCTTATACAAGAAGTTATGGTTAATCGAAACATACATGCTTTACCTTCCACACCACAAGTTGCGGCAATTTTGATCAGAAATGATTGTTTAGAAGATTTAAGAGAAAAGATATCATAATAGAAACAAAAAGTGGTAGCCTTTGTAATGTAGCTGACACGGCTGCATACTATGATCCCTTACAATATCCTCTTCTATTGCCATTGGGACAACATGGTTGGTATTTACAATTGCGTTGCTCAAATAGTAGAAAAATCAGTTGCAGACAATACTATCTTACATTCTGCAGGTACAGTAATTATTACTATTTACTACTTTATTTTTATTTCTTTTGGTAACACACTATCTAACATTTTACATGAACTACTTAATTTGTTTTAACAAAAATCTACATTTATATTTCAGTTTCGCCCATTACATATATCACTACTTCATTGTAATGGACATCTTTTCGAACAATATATAGTAGACATGTACGTCAAAATAGAAACAATGCGGCTACGATATCTAAAGAAAAATCAACATATCCTTCATTCAGAACTATATCAAGGTTTACAAGATGCAACGAATTCTGGAGAGACAAATGCAGGTGGTACTATTGCGATGCTCGCATCTGATTAATTTATTACATACTTAAAACTTTTTTATGCTAATAATTTGTTTGTTGTTATTTGTAGATAATATTGGTGTAAGAACAATTCTTCCCTCATCGTATACAGGCAACCTAAGAGATATGTATAACAATTACCAAGATGTGATGGCTATCGTTAGGAGATTTGGGAAACCCGGCCATTTTATTACTATTACTTGCAACAATAAATGGCCTGAAATCTCACGAGAATTATTACCTAGAAAAAAGGCTCAAGATAGGCCTGACTTAACAATTAGAGTTTTTAGATCAAAATTAGAAGACTTAAAATATGATTTATTTGTTAGAGGTGTATTAGGTAAAGTTATAGCTTATGTACATGTTATTGAATCTCAAAAGAGAAGATTGCCACATTCACATGTGTTGCTAATTTTAGAAGAGGGTGATAAGTTGAATTGTCCTGATAATTATGATTCATTAGTTAGAGCTGAAATTCTGTCCCGAAAATGAGTCTAGATTGTATTTAATAGTAACGAAACACATGATGCATAACCAGTGTGGACCATTAAATCCTAATGCAATCTGTATGAGAAATAATAAATGTAAAAAATCATACCCAAGAGCTTTTTCTACATTTTCCTCACAAGGTAATGATTCGTACCTTATATATAGGCGGCATGATGACTGAGCACAAGTCACAATAGGTGGAAAAACTTTAGACAATCGTTAGGTAGTTTCATATAACCGTACCTACTATTATTAATTGTCATATTAATGTAGAAATTTGTTCAAGCATTAAGTTTGTCAAATATTTGTACAAATATGTCTACAAAGGACCTGATCGCGTTGCTTTTGGAGTATCTACACATGTAAGTAGAGATGATGAAATGACTCGATTTGTTAATGCTAGGTGGATATGTGCCCAATAAGCTTTGTGGAGAATATTTAGATTTCAAATGAATGGAATTTCATCTTCAGTAGTTGGATTACAAATACACTTGCCTAATCAACAACAAATCCGATTTAATAGAGACGATTCTATAAAAGATATCTTGAATGACAGTGATAGATCCAAAACTATGTTAACAGAGTTTTTTAGGACAAATGCTAATGACTATGACGCAAGACAATACTTATATTATGAATTCCCACAAAGATATTGGTGGAATAAGAGCAGTAAAGAGTGGAAACGCAAACAAATTATCCATAAGGTAGTTGGTAGAATGTACACCGCTTCACCATTAGAAAGGGAGCATTACTATTTAAGAATATTACTGAATCATGTTAGAGGACCTATATCTTTCGAAGATTTGTGTACAATTGATGGATGTACTTATGCTACTTTTAAGCAGTCAACCTAAAAAAGAGGTTTACTTGAAAATGATGATAGTGTAACTCAATGTTTATGAAAGCCTGCACATGTACATATGCCACGATCTCTAAGAAGATTATTCGCTATTATTTTAGTATTTTGTGAACCAATTAAGGTATGTGAATTATGGGATGAATTTAAGACATATATGATTAAGGATTATAGAAATACATATATACATGACCCCTTACTAGATGAATCATTTGTTATAATCTATTGCCTTAAATATTTAAACACTTATCTTTCACCACATAAAAAAATTACTAATTATGATTTACTAGAGTTAAATTCCGAATCAATAATCAGCATTAATAAATTCATTGTAGAAGAAAAATCTATACAAATATCAACAAAAGATTTAGATTCAATAAGAAAATTAAACATTCAGCAAAAGAACGCATTTAATAGTGTCATCCATAGTATCGATAGTCATGCAAATACAATTTTTTTTTATAGATGGACCAGGAGGTACAGGAAAAACATTCTTATATAAAGCAATATTATCACACATACGTAATAAAGGATTAATTGCATTAGCTACAGCTACATCAGGTATTGCCGCCATGTCATTACCCGGAGGTCGTACTGCACATTCACGATTTAGAATATCTATTATGTTAGATTCCACTTTAACATGTTTCATTAGTAAACAATCAGACTTAGCAGACCTTTTACAACATGCTACTCTTATTATTTGGGATGAAGCGACTATGGCTCATAGGCATGCTTTTGATGCAATAGATAGGACATTAAGAGATATTACCAACATAGATAGATTTTTTGGCGACAAAATCATAGTATTAGGAGGTGACTTCCGACAAGTACTACCAGTTGTCCCAAATGGCACAAGGGCTGAAACCACAAACGCCTCTCTTATTAGAGCACCATTTTGGAACGGCGTCACAAAAATAAAATTAACATACAATATGCGTGCTATAAATGATAATTTATTTGCTGATTATTTGTTACAAATAGGAAATGGTGAGGAAACATCTACTATAGAAGATATGATTAAAATACCTGATGAAATAAATATTCCTTGGTGCGGAGACCAAACAATACATGAACTAATAAAATTCACATTTTCATCATTGACCGAACATTGCAGTAACAAAGAATATATAATTAGTAGGGTTATACTAACACCGATAAATGAATCAGTAGAACAAGTAAATAATTTAGTTGTCCAAAAGTTTTTAGGTGAACCATATATATATTATTCATTTGACACCGTAGAAGTCGATTCATTACATCTTTATCAACAAGAATACTTAAATTCTATTTCTCCAAGAGGATTACCACCTTATAGATTGGTTCTAAAATTAGGTTATCCAATAATTTTACTAAGGAATCTAGATCCTCAAATAGGCTTATGCAATGGAACACGTTTGATTTTTCGTGTCTTTCATAGAAATATTATAGATGCTGAAATAGCTAATGGACCTTTTCAAGGAACTAGAGTGTTTATACCACGCATCCCACTAAAATCTTCAGATAACATAAAAATGCTATTCAAACTTATTCGAAAACAATTTCCTATAAAGCTAGCATTCGCATTGACAATTAATAAATCGCATGGACAAACTATACCAAACGTAGGAATTTATCTCCCTGAACATGTTTTTACTCACGACCAATTATATGTAGCTTTATCTCGAGATGTGTGTATTAGTCAAACCAAGATTTTAGTTAAAAATGGGAAATTAGATAGAAAAACAAGTACATTCACAAAAAAATGTGGTCTACCGTGATGTCCTCCACAATTGTACGTAGGTAAGTATGATCATAACACACAATATGCAAATGTGCTACTCCATATTCATTTTTTGCACAATAAAAATATATGTGTGGTAGGCAAATATATCTTAACATTTTTTAACAATTTTTTTGTAACACTTACAACATTTTTTGTAAATATTTCTTAGATATTTATTTTACGTATTGTTTATCTAATTTTTGTACATATTGCATATTTTCATGCATTGAATTTTTTACATCACCTAATTAATACCTATTTTATAACTTCACACCAAACCATTTGACCTTGCTATTGGAATTTGTTTGTAAAAGAACTTTATATGTTAAGAAAGTTTTTGTTTATTGATAAAACTTTTTAACTTCTGCCATAGAAACCAACATCCATGTTTGGTCCTAAGCCCGTACAAAGGAGGAGGGAAAAAGTTTAAATTCATGACAATATATTAAAAAGATGCCCTATTAAAAAGTATTTGAACATTTTGATTTCACCCTCTTTTTTCTTATTAAAAAGGGAAAATTGGACTTTTAAAATGAGCTTAAAATAAGAAACACTTAATGTTTTAAGCAATCTCTCAAAAAAAAAAGCGTGCATGCTTTGCGATTTTTATTCAAAACAATAGACTACAACTTTACTAATTTCCTTTACTATATACTTATTTCACTTCTTCATTAACTGTATGACTCATTCTCTAAAATTATACATGTCTACTACAATATTGCTTTCAATTGTGTATGTGATGAGCATCGGTGCCTATATAAATCCAAACCAATTCATGGTTACAAAAAATTTACTTTTTCTGAGCAAAGAGTTGAGAGGACTAACATAGCACACAAAAAGGTTAACTTATTTGTTTTTTTGAAGAAAGGTTAGCTTATTTGTGTTTTTATTTTTAATTTTTTAATTTTTATATCATCTTCTTTGGGATTTTTGGTGAACTCTTATAGCCATGGTGGTGAGGATTTTGTTTAGCAAGGTAGTGGCAAACTCCACAACTTTTTCACAAACATGCTGTAGCTGAGAGGCGACAGAAGTCTTTCAAATTGGTCTTTAGATGATGACGTCGTTTTTACTGCAGAGATGGATTGACTATCTATAGCGGCCTCCAATTCATTAGCAGCTACGGTGTGCACCGCGGGCTCACAGCTCTACCAACTCATCACCCAGTTGTGTCCTACGACCCCTCGTAAACTCAATATAATCAAATTCTTGCTAACTTTAAGTTACGTATTAATAATTATTGATTTAAGTTAGTTTTTGATTCTTTATTATCATTTTACCTCAAAGTACGCAACGGATAATTAAAATCATCAAGTTGTTTTATGAGCATATTACCTAGGGTTGAAACCATCTCAACATATACATCATATACATATCAACTAAAATCCTCAAAATATCAAAAATATAACCTACAAGTTATATACAAATCATATCTATCTCTCATACCCCAAAACCTAGCATAAAACAAGGAAATAAAAACAAATGTACGAGTAGGGCAAATGCAATTAATCAATGTAGTCCTCAAGCTTGCCCTTCTCTCGGCTCGTACTAGGATCTGCACTCAAGGCATCATAAAAAGGGAGTTGACGAGTCCAGAGTGAGTAATCCCAAGGAAATTCATCAAATAAATACGTAAATAAACTGTTGGAATTTAAGATACTATAAATAAACATGCGGAACAAAAGAATACAGGCAACTGTGGAAAATCATCGCATGCAAAAATATAGCAATGAAACAAAGTGCATGCACAAATCAAAGTCAAACTAAGCCATACTTTGGGTTATCCGCCAGGCAAGGCCTGTGAGGATAGCTCTAACGGGTGACCCTGGACCCTCTAGGTAGCAAGCGTATATCCACGGTGCAACCACACATGCCTATCATACCCGAGTAGCATATTCACCGGCGTATGCCTAGACATATGCTAAGGCTTAGTGGACCCTTGCTTCCGCAACGAATAAACACCAGGTGGGAAGTGATCTCAACACCGTAAAGACACAAGGTAGGAGTAAACTCAACTATCATAAAGTCACCAGGTGAGAGTACTCAGCCACCATAAAGTAATAAGGAAATAGAATAGTAAATAAATAGGACTAAATTCAAATAAATCAAGCAGTAATTACTAAAGTGAATTTTAGTTGGGTTACTACATACCACAAACCTCACTCCTCGTCCCGTAAAATAAATCACGCTCCAGCTCTAATAAACACCCGATAATCAAAATTATCACCCAAATGTACCTAAGATTATTTTTCATTGAATTAGCTTTTATTGGGTATATTATATCAATTTTACGTTTTACGAGGTAAAAACCCCGACCATATCTTGCCAAAATTTTGAGAAAGTTCTGAAATTCATTTATGAACCCTTTTTCTAATTTCTCATATTTTTTTAGATTTTTCAAAAAATTTCAAAAATTTTTCTATTTTATCTAAATTTTCTATTAATTTTTCATATTTTTTATGCAATGGGAGGGAGGGGAGACGACATGGGTGTCCTTTCCCTCCTCGGACGAACTGCTCTTGCTGTTCGTCCAAGCTCTTGAGCTCCACCCCACCTCCACCACCAAACCACTGAACCACCACCTAATAAACAACGCATACAACAATAACAACAAGCCAACAACTCACCTCACCTCGCGACGACATCGTCGAGCTCGCGATTTCTCCACGATCCTTCTCTCTTTCCTTCCTTCTTCTTCTCCCTCGGTCTCTCGATTTCGATCGAAATGGTAATGAAAATGGGTTATCGGTGATGGTTATCAATATTTTGAAGTCAAATGACCAAAATACCCCAATGTTCATATCTTCTTCCTTAACAATCAAATGTCATTTTTGGTTATTTTACAATTATTTATTTATTTTCTGATTTTTAATATATATATATATATATATATATTGAATGACACACATATATATATATGTGTATATATATATTCGCCTATATTTTCGCGCCTACAATTTCGTCATACGCGCCAGCGAGCGTACTCGGGCATGCACACTACTGTACCACCCACGCGTGTGGACCATGACCCCGTGTGTTATTAGGCGCCCACCAATTTACTATTTTATCACATTTAATTTATTTAATGTGTGTAATATTTTCTTTGACCTAGTATTTCATTTTTTAGCCTACCCGGTACCCGCATCGACACGCATATCGAGGCAAATACTCCATACACAATCTCACACGTCAATTGAAATATAATTACATACATCGCAATGTCGTTTAACCTATTTTAACATAAACATCGCAAATTAGTCAAATCAACACATAAAATAACTATTTACCTAATATAAGCGTGCTTCAGCCTCGCTATGGGACCCATAAACATCCCCGCTGGCATCCACGTCTACTATGACATCATAAAATAACGTCAATTATTAATTGGGTCGTTACAGCTCTTCCCAACTAGTATAAAATTTTGTCCCAAAATTTAAGTTATATTAAACACCCTTCCTAATCACCTCCAAATACATGCTCTGAGCATGTCCTCCAATATATGTATCAATCTCTCTGACCGACCATCTGTCTAAGGATGATAAGTCGTACTAAACCGAAGTCTAGTGCCAAACTGCTCTTGCATGCTCTCCCATAACTTCGAAGTCAACCTGGGATCTCTATCAGACTCAATAGATATCGACACTCCATGTAGCCTAATAATCTCTCGCTTAAAAATAATACTCAGCTGAGGAAACGAATACTTCATCGATATAGGGATGAAGTGTGCAGACTTCGTCAATCCATCAATAACAACCTAAACAACATCGTGACGCCTGGCAGTCCGTGGCAAACCACTGACAAAATCCATCGTAACATGTTCCCATTTCCAATGTGGAATGGGCAGAGGCTGCAACAATTCAGAAGGTCTCCTGTCTCGGCCTTAACCTGCTGACATATATGACAAGCCCTAACATATGCACCCACATCAGCCTTCATCCCTGGCCACCAGAACAAACGTCGCAAATCATGATACATCTTGGTCCTGCTAGGATGAACTGAATACCGCAAACGGTGTGCATCCTCAAAAATGCTATCACGTAGTTCCTACACCTCAGGTATCCACAACCTGCCCCTGTGTCTCAAGCACTCGCCTAAACCACCAGACCAATCGGCGCAATTTGAATCCTGATCCAAATGACTGAAGTGAGCAAAATGTTTGTCAGCCCTTTGCCACTCAGCAACCCTTTCTAACGACACAACAGGAACACGCATCTGACAACAGATATGAATATCAACAAGAGCATCAGACAAACACAACACCGTCGCAGCCTCCAACAATCCATACTCATGTGTCATCTGTCGCAGCACAGTCTGACTCTCTACACCGCTCGGCTCAACGCATTAGCAACAACATTTGCCTTCCCAGGACGATATTCAATTGTGAAGTCATAGTCCTTCAGTAACTCGAACTACCGTCTCTGTCGCATGTTCAGATCCCTCTGAGTGAATAGATACCTCAAGCTCTGGTGATCTGTGTATAACATGAACCGCTCCCCTTAGAGATAATGCACTGGATAATTTCTCTCGTGGGGTCTCAATCGCCTCGATAAGTAAGTAACTGGGTGTCCATCTTACATCAACACGCATCCCAACCCAGTACCAGAAGCATCCGTGTAGACTGAGAAGCCTCCCCCCGCCACAGGTAAAGCCAACACTGGCGTAAAAGTCAATTTCCTCTTCAACTCCCAAAATGTTTCCTTACACTCCTCAGACCACTCAAATCTGACATCTTTCTTGGTCAACCTCGTCATCAGCGTTGCAATTAAAGAAAAATCATGCACAAACCGTTGGTAATAGCCCGCAAGTCCTAAGAAACTAGGAATGTCAGAAACCAACTCAGGTGTCCTCCAATCAATAATCGTTTGAATCTTATCTCCATTAACAGATATCCCTAAACTACTGATAACATGTCCGAGAAACTTCACCTCACTCAGCCAGAAAGCACACTTGCTGAACTTAGCATACAATTGGTGCTCTCTCAATGTCATCAAAACATCTCTGAGGTGTCTCTCATGCTCCACACGAGTCTTACTAAATATCAAGATATCATCGATGAATACAATCACATAACGATCTAAAAATGGCCTCAATACTCGGTGCATCAAATCCATAAAGATAGCCAGCACATTAGTCTCCCCAAATGGCATGATTGTGAACTCAAACAACCCATAGTGCGTGCTAAAAGTCGTCTTCTCGATATCATTCTACCGAATCCTCAACTTATGATAACCAGATCATAAATCAATCTTTGAGAAAAACTTAGCACCCACCAACTGATCGAATAAATCATTGATCCTAAGAAGTGGATAACGATTTCGAATCGTCACGTAATTCAACTTTTTGTAGTCTATGCACATCCTCATAGAACCATCCTTTTTCTTAACAAAAAGAACTAGTGCACCCCAAGGAGACATACTGGGATATCTACGCAGCTAGGGGGGTTGAGGAACCATCCTTCTTAACAAAAAGAACTTCTACAACAAAAAGAACTTCTGCAACAACTCCTCTAGCTGGGACATCAACTCCCCGTGTTCGGACGCTGACATCCTGTACAATCGACTGCGTCCCCGGAATCAACTCAATAATGAACTCAACTGCTCTAGGAGGTGGTAAACCTGGTAAATCGTTGGGGAACAACTCAGGGAACTCACACACTACTGGAACATCCTCCACTCTAACATCCAGTTTCAGTTCTGGCTCAACTACCGCCATAAATGCCTCCATCTCCTGAGTCGTAGCCAGTCGACCCCTAATAATCAGTAAATCTGACGTAGTACCGAAAAAGGTAAATACTAGAATGTCCTCAATATCAAATACTATTGTCTTATTGAAGCAATCAATATGTGCCCGATACGTCGCTACCCAATCCATACCCAACTCTAGGTACTTAAGAACACGTAAGTCAGCTGCTAACTGTGTCCTTCCACCTCTACTACACAATTTCGACATATCCAGTTAGGGTAAATATTATCCCCAACAACCATACTGAGGACAAGATGTGGGTCTAAAGTCTCAGCCTGTGACCCTAACTGTTCGACCATATGTCCCGCAATGAAAAATAAAGTACTACCAAAATCAAACAATACATGCATGGAAACATTACAAATAAATAACATACCCTCGACGAGCTGACGAGTCGCACTTCGATCTGGCTGTACAACAGTAGGTGTAGCAGCAACATGGACTCTCTCCCTATCTGGTTCAATCTGTAGTCGTGATGAAGAAGGTACCATCGAACAATCAGCATGCACATGTTCGACCTGATGACATCTAAAACATCGTCGTCTCTCTTGCCAACCAGACTGTGACACTATTTGAACCTGAGCTCTATTACGGCTCTGACCTCTCTGTCTTCTGCCACGACCTCTTCCATCCCTAATACGCTGTCGCGGCTGTTCAACAGGTGCAGGTGCAATAACATACACTACTTGCCTCTCATCTCCTCGCTGCTGCTCAGGACGCCTACCTCGTCGACTTTGATCCAGCCAATCACTCCGTCGACCGTGTTGATCCTGTCTTTGTCTGTCAGACTAATCTCTCTATTTCTTTGATATCTGATCAGACCAAGAACTCTGCCCAAACCTATCCATCAACTTACCTCTATGTCATAAGTATGTCTCGCGAGCTAAAACCCTATCATATATAGCCTGTAAAGTCTCAGCTCCACTCGCAACAATCACACCATCAATCCTCTCATCCATCAACTACATCCATGGCATACATCATAAGATACCTGAATATCTCCATGTACTGTGATACTGACATGGTACCCTATCTCAGTGCAAGAAACTCCTCTCTAAGTCTCAACTGTACCTCAGTGGGGATATACTCGTCAAGGAATAACTGTCGGAACTCTGCCCAAGTAGACGGCACGAAATGTATGTCGGTGTAAGTCCTCCACCAAACTGTTGCTTAGCCTCTCAAACAGTACCCCAAAATTCACGCCTGATCTGCCTCTGGTACCTCTAACAACTGGTGTAGTCGTCGATGCGTCATCAACTAATTCCCCGCAATCTCTGGATCACTGACCCTAGTAAAGAAAGTGGGGTTGAACCTCATAAAATCCTTTACCATCTTCGCTACGTCCGACATCCTACTCCTGGCGGTCGAAGCAACTACCTGTTGCTCTGTAGTAGTAGGTGTCATAGTGGTAGTCTCTACTGGCACCACAACAGGATCGACCCTCTCTATTAATGTCTCTGACCCTGTCGCATGTGTGCTAACAACTGGCGCTAATGCTGCTTGAGTAGTAGGTACAACTAGCTTAGTAGTCGGTGCCACTATAGGTACTCCCGAACCTCGTATATACTCCATAATCTCCACCATCTGTGCCTGCTGTAACAACCGCCGGTCAGTAACTCTCTGCACCATAGTCCGCAGATCAGCTACCTCTCTAGCAGTGGAGTCACTGGTCTCCCCAACCTCCTGCTGAGTAGTCGACGGAGTAGTAGTAGGAGTCTGTCCGTCCATCGCAAATTGCACAACCAACGTGCATTGGATCAGACTCAATATGTACGCGTATAATATTTATTCTACAATCAAAACATACATATATATATTCCTGATTCTACCCATCTCACATTACTTCCTAACTAAGGTTTTAGTTATTCACTTTGGTTTCCACATCAAGGTTTATTAAATTTTTATGCTCTTATTAAATCTCCAAATCAAGCCTAAGGTTTCATAAACCTAGGCTCTGATACCAAATGTAGCGACCTCCAATTCATTGGCAGCTACGGCGTGCACCGCGGCCCACAGCTTTGCTAACTCATCACCCAGCTGTGTCCCACAGCCACTCATTAAACTCAATATAATCAAATTCTTGCTAACTTTAAGTTATGTATTAATAATTATTGATTTAAGTTAGCTTTGATTCTTTATTATCATTTTACCTCAAAGTAGGCAACGGATAATTAAAATCATCAATGTGTTTTATGAGCATAATACCTAAGGTGGAAACCATCTCAAAATATACATCATATACATATCAACTAAGATCCTCAAAATATCAAAAATATAACCTACAAGTTATATACAAGTCATATCTATCTCTCATACCCCAAAACTCAACATAAAACAAGGAAATAAAAACAAACGTACGAGTAGGGAAAATGCAATCAATCAATGTAGTCCTCAAGCTTGCCCTTCCCTTGGCTCGTACTAGAATCTGCACTCAAGTCATCACAAAAAGGCAGATGACGAGTCCAGAGTGAGTAATCCCAAGGAAATTCACTAAGTAAATACGTAAATAAACTGTTGAAATTTAAAATACTATAAATAAACATGCGGAACAAATGAATACAGTCAACTATGGAAGATCATCGCATGCATAAATATAGCAGTGAAGCAAAGTGCGTGCACAAATCAAAGTCAGACTAAGTCATACTTCGGGCTATCTGCCAGGCACGACCCGTGAGGATACCTCTAACGGGTGACCCTGGACCATCTAGGTAGCCAGCGTATATCCACAGCGCACCCACACATGCCTATCATACCCGGGTAGCATATTCACCGGCGCATGCCTAGACATATACTATGGCTTAGTGGACCCTATTCCCCCACAACGAATAACACCAGGTGGGGAGTGATTTCAACACTGTAAAGACACCAGGTAGGAGTAAACTCAACTACCGTAAAATCACTAGGTGAGAGTACTAAGCCACCGTAAAGCAATAAGGAAATATAATAGTAAATGGATAGGACTAAGTTCAAATAAATCAAGTAGTAATTACTAAAGTGAATTTCAGTTGGGTTACTACACACCTCAAATCGTACTCCTCGTCCCGTAAAATAAACCCCGGTCCAGCTCCAATAAACACCCGACAATCAAAATTATCACTCAAATGTACCTAAGATCATTTGTCATTGAATTAGCTTCAATTAAGTATATTATGTCAATTTTATGTTTTACGAGGTAAATATCCTGACCATATCTCGCCAAAATTTCGACAAAGTCCCGAAATTCATTTATGAACCCTTTTTCTAATTTCTCATATTTTTCTGGATTTTTCAGAATTTTTTTAAAATTTTCCTACTTTATCTGAATTTTCTATTAATTTTCCAGATTGTTTTTTCTTATGCATTGGGAGGGAGGGGAGACGACATGGGTGTCGTCTCCCTCCTCGAACGAACTGCTCTTATTGTTCCTCCGAGCTCTCGAGCTCCACCCCACCTCCACCACCAAACCACCGAACCACCACCCAATAAACAACGCACACAACAACAACAAACCAACAACTCACCTCGCCTCGCGACGACCTCGTCAAGCTCGCGATCCCTCTCTCTTTCCTTCCTTCTTCTTCTCCCTCGGCCTCTCGATTTCGATCGAAATGGTGATGAAAATGCGGTATCGGTGATGGTTATCAACATTTTGAAGTCAAATGACCAAAATACCCCTATTTTCATATCCTCTTCCTTAACAATCAAATGCCCTTTTTGGTCATTTCACAATTATTTATTTATTTTCTTATTTTTAATATATATATTTATATATATATACATATATATTTTGAATTACACGTAAATATATATATATATATATTCGCCTATATTTTCGCACCTACAATTTCGTCGTGCGCTCCAACGAGCGTACTCGGGTGTGCACACTACCGTACCACCCATGCGTGTGGACCACGACCCCGCGTGTTATTAGGTGCCCACCAATTTACTATTTTATCACATTTAATTCATTTAATGCGTCTAATATTTTCTTCGACCTAGTATTTCATTTTTTTAGCCTACCCGGTACCCGCGTCGACACGCATATCGAGGCAAATACTCAACACACAATCTCACACGTCAATTAAAATATAATTATACACATCGCGATGTTGTTTAACCTATTTTAATATAAACATCGCAAATTAGTCAAATCAACATACAAAATAACTATTTACCTAATACAAGCATGCTCCGGCCTCGCTGTGGGACCCACAAACATCCTCGTTGGCGTCCACATCTTCTATGACGTTATAAAATAATGGTAATTATTAATTGGGTCGTTACACTACCTTGGTAAGTCTCACAATGTTTCATTTTTTCGAGGTTTTACCGTTGGTTCTTTTTGCAGGAAATATTGGTGATGTAATTTGAACTTTGCTACTTGGTTGGGTCGTGCTCTAGGCGAGTTGTGTTGATTACATATTTGTTTAGGTTCGGCTGGTGTGTGTCCTTATATAGGAGAGCTTTAATTCCCTTCGCTTTGAAGGTGTGTGCGTTTGTTGAGGTTTGTGAGTGGGTGGTGGTGGTGGCATTGTCCTAATATCTATGATTTGTTGGGTTGTGCCTTCTCCATGTTTTGATGCAACGTGGATAACAGGGCCACCGATTTTAGGAGATTCCTTGGCACGAGTTTTCACTCCATATGTCTTTCCTAGCTCATCCCTTGATTTGTTTCAGTTTATCGCATGACAGGTGGTGTTGACAGGTGGTGTTATTGTGGCGAGATGAGTTAGGTGGTTGTGAGCTTTGGCTCTATTTTGTTGCGGCCTGTTCTATTGTACATTCGATGATGCGTGAGATGGGAACATGTCATTGATGTAGCTCCATTTTTTACACCTATTCTTTTGTATAGTGCTCATGTGTGGCTCGAATTCGAAATATCACTCTCCTCTATATACATACATTTGTTGACTTAATATATCTTTCAAAAACACTACTATTCTCTTAAAATATTAAATTTTTCGTTACAATATATTTGTGTTAGATGAGGTAATACATACATTGGGTTTATCTATTTTTATTCTTTTCAATTTATATACTTTGTAGGTTTGCGAACTCATTAGAAGGAAAACAAAAGATACAATTTAGTTAATAGGGTCCTGTTCGAATGAACATGCTAATTTATTAAACACCTGATGTGCCCATCTCCACCCTTAATATTTGAGACTCCAAGCCAACTAAACAAGTAATCTCATCTACCACAAAGTTCCTTTATATTTCCTCTTTGTTCCTCTTGGTGTTGAGCCCAATTCGATTTTCGAGGGCATGATTCATCTTTGGTATGGTATGGAGGGAAATTAAAATTGAAATATTTTGATATACATGGTATGGAGGATTATGTTTTAATTAATTTCATTTGGATTAAACTACAGAAAATAAAATTTATATTATCATGCAGGCTTGTATTAAAAAAAATGTATAGGTTGTATGTATCGGGTTATGAGATGCTCTAAAATCATGCGCACTGTATAAGTTTAATTTCACTAAAAATTGGTATCTAACGATCTAACTAAAAATTTATATTATTTTTTTGAAAGGCTATTTTGAGCACTTTTTACTCTCGCAGTACATAATTCAAGAAAGTATACATGTTCAAGAAAAAAAATATTGTGAAAATATATTAATACTAAGGTTCACACATTTTTTGACACAATTATTGATTACGCCTCACGCGCTCATTGACTAGTTGACTAGTATAGGATAAAACAAAATCCTATCTTAAAAAACAAACAAGCAGAGTCCTATTCAACTTCCATCCACACATGAACATTGTTTCACTCGATCATCATTTATTCATGTTGAAGTGCATATCGAGGTAGATCCTTTGGATTTCTTCATGTATGTACACAAGCTACTATATTCCGCATTACACTATATCAACTCCTTCACAACACATCAACGTACACATTTCTAATTTGCAAAACACGTTCTTCACGTTGTCTGGGTCCACCAAGTCTGGCTTGGGATTTGTGTCAGTGCAGTTTTTGGTACAGAATGCCGCGCCATAGGAATACTCTATTTTGCACAGTTTTTTACATCAATTTCAATCGCGCAGTCCATAATACCAAAAAATAATAAACAAAGAGTATTAGACCAATATTTTGAAGACTTTACCATAAAACTATTAAAATAGACGTAATAAATAATTCATATCTATTGACTTATTAGGTATATTGACTAACACTTTCCTTAAGGTGTCTGAATTTCTTTTTCTTCTTGTAATTTCCTAGCATTTCTATTATTTTCTAGACGATAGGAATATAGTGGTTGCACAACAACTGGTTTACTTTTTACTGGATCCGGATTATCTTCTCTAGAAGTTTTACTATCTTGCATTTCAATTTCTTGTTTTAATTCAGCATATATATCCTTTTGAGATGTTAAATTTTCTGACATTTTTGGTTCATCCATCTGTTTACTACTTCTCAAAGTTATAACTTTTGCATTAGCATATGAACTAGGGTAAGGTTGAGATGGTAACTTCCTTTGGTTAACAAATGGACTCATTTGTACAACCAAATATCATTTTGTAAAACTTGAATTTTGTGATCCTTTTCCTTATTTGAATTTTCTAATGCAATGGTTCTTCTCGATAGTATAGATGATTTAAATCTTTGATAACTTTGGTTATTAAAACTATTATTTTTATTAGGCTATAACTAATTTTTATATTCACAAGAGTTATAAATAGGATTAGCAAACACATGTAATAGCTCATTATTGCATTTGCTTCTTCAATTTTTCATTTTTGCATTAAAGGTTGTTCATCATCAAGATGGTTAATGTCATCGCAAAAAGCAAGGTTGAACTTGAATTGATCTATCTTTTAACAACAACTTGACCATATTTTTTAGCTCATCAAATTTATCTTTTAAGGTCTCCATTGTTCTTTTCTTGATTTCATGACCTTTTCTTTATGGATCTATTTTTTTCACTATATTGCTTGGATTGTTTAGTCATGTCCTAGGGCCCGAATCTGTTTGACATTACCGCGACTCAATCCCCGACCCTGTGGCATCCGCACTCGATGGTTAGGATTACTTAGTGCCTCGCTTTCTGTTTTCAGGACATTCATTTGTCGTTGTTATCGTTCATTTACAGTCTTATTATTATTCATGCGTCTTTACAGCTTTTTTTCTACCTGTATGAATTTAGACTGCTTTATATTATTTTGAAATATTGTTTAGATCCTACTAGCGTTACTTACCTGGGCTCGTCATTATTATGTTTGACTAAGTGTAGATCCGCAGTCAAGCAGGGTAAGGTGTCGTTATTAGGTAATTTGCTTTGAGGACATTAGAGCAGCCATCCCTCTCGCATTGTTTGTAGGTTTTCTGACTTTTTGTATTACTTATGTGTACATTGTTTTTATCACATTGGGGTATTTTGGGCGGTGAGACATATTAGGACATGTATATGCTTTCATTACACTTTTCTTTACTTGATATACATGTTAACTGTATATATATATATATGCAGGGTTTCATACTATAGGTTGTCTCGACTTTACTGATTTAGAATTATTTAATTTGTTTAAGTTAATCGCTTCCACTAAACGTGTAAGACTTGCAAATTTTGAATAACTCCACTTAAAACATTTAAATTTCGCTGCTTATCTTAGGAAAATGCTTGTTAGGCTTGCGTTGACCTTGCGAGGGTTAACTCGAGGGTCCACGTAGGTCTAGGCTGGGCGGGGCCCCGTTTGTGGGGAACTGGAGCGTCACAATTCCCTAATAAGTTTTTTAGGATCTTCATCATCTTAACCATAGAAGTTAGGTAAAGAATTGATGAATCCATTTTTTAATTCAAATTCAGGAAATTTCGTAGGAAAAACAATGCACATAAGTTAATAAACTGTGACATTTTGATTGTATTACTGAAAATTGAGTTCTTGTTCGTTTTCTGACATATTATATGACATATAACGAAAAAGACTCCTAAGAAATTATTTAAAAATCCCCGAAGATGGCGCCAAAAATTAACATGCGTCGAGCGTAATAAATTACCCACCTATATATTGTACTTTAAATTTGTAGTAGTTATAAGTCGGATCGTGTCCACAGGGATTTGTCAACTCCTCAGGAAAAAGGGTTTTTAAGTTTTTATTATTTTAATATTTTTACTTTATTAATTAAAAATAGAAATTAAGAATATCTAATTATACTAAAGTAATCAATTAAAATAATTAAACTAAACTAGTGCAATTCAAATCAACCAGATTAATCAATATAAATTCAATTTAAGTAATCAATATAAAACAAACATTTATCATATTATGGAACATTATTGAATCATTAAACCTAGTTCATAAGTAAGTTAATAGCCTTCAACAAGTCATTAGTTTTCTTTTTATCAATGAAAAAGCCACATTCTAATCTTATTAACTTAGCATCTCAAAGGCTCAAAATAACTAAGAATAATAAAACAACATTACACTCTGTGAAAATTTCTTACTACTAAGCCAATATTATTAGAAAAGTCGTATAAATATCCAACTTAAAACACAATCACTTAAGACATCCGAACGTTAATAGACCTCTTTGAATTAATCCTAGTTACTACTATATTAGACTTAGAATTAGAATCAAAATTTATAATACACATTGGCCACTATACATATAATACAGAGTTTCATTGATTATAATCCGTAAAAGACAATCTATTAAATATGTAAATCGACGTATATGAATAAGTTTAAAGCGTTAAGCACAAATATTTTATAATTATGACTACATTGTAATTCGATTTAGTTCATGTTCGGACATTGTTTAGATTAATAAACTACTCACACGTAATCAAAGTAAACATTGCAATAATATAGAGATAAAAAAATTAATGAAAAATACCTCTAAATTAATATTTGAGTCTTCAAAATCAAGAACAATGAAAACTAAACAAACTCAATTAATCAAGGGCATTGAATTTTGAAGCCCTAGGGTTTTTTTTTAGTTTTCTAAGTAGTATATATCCAAAATCCTAGTTTTAATCCAATATTCTCATGGCCAATATCAACGAATGTATAGTGAATCCTGTTTCTTCTTGGATTCGCTGGTTAAATCGATTGAATTATGTCTCTGTTGAACACCGATTTGGGTAGCGATTCTGGTTCATTTCTCCATTCGTTGTTAATTCGCTGGGTGTTTTCGGCTTCCAATTTGTGTAGCGATTCCTAGTGTAATCTTGATTCGTTGGAGATTCGCTATGACATTTCTGCAGTTGATCGAATTCTTCACTTTTCTTCCTATTTTCTTTCATTTATCCATTTTTCCTTAATATATCCTGAAATCACAAAAACAAGAGAAAACTCTGTGCAACATAACCTTTTACATATAAAATAACCTTAAAATATACTATAAAATATTGTCTAATTATTGACTTGTCAAAACGTGACATTAATTCGAGACAGATTTACAATGTTTCCAAATAGACCTACCTCAAACAAACTAACTAACAACAATGTATAAACATATACCAATGTAGACACTCAAGAACAACACATCAAACTTCTCGAAGTTAAAGAAATTGGATAGGATAACTACGCTAGTGGTAAATGAAGTTTACCTTATTATCATGCCTTGGTAGTAGATATGCTTGGATTCACTTTATTAACTACTGATGTTTTACTTAGAAACTAATATGTCACCTATTCATTGAGTTTGCATCATATTATGTCTCCTTTATTACTCTATATCTTGAATGATTGTGGAATTGATATGGGATTGTATATTATAATTGGTATCTCAAACTGGAGGGCCTGAGGCCTCTAGTTGCCTCCCTCTGATATGACTTTACGGAGTCTTTTGCTTAGACTTGTGAACTCCAAGCTATCTAATCCGAGTGTAGGGGGAAGGATGAGCTAAGCAAGGACAATAGGTGCTTAGAATTATGAACCTCAAGATGTCCAACCAACAGTATTGAGGGAAGGATAAGCTAAGGCCTACTGCCCAATTTTTAACGTATTCAGTTGCCACTCCTTTTGACTCTCAAGACAATCACTTTCGTCATTTATCCTTGTTAGAAGGGTCATGTTAGGCATCATTATTTTTATCTTGCTATACTATTATGCTTGGTTATATTTTTAGACATGTCAACGACGTACCCAACGATTTCATTTGAAAACTAAATCAAAGGTGACAGGTTTATCTTTGAATAATGATTTCACCAAACCTAAAATTCACCAAAAACATCTCAAATTCACATAGTTTAATCCCCTTGGTTTCTAAAATATTCGAAATCAATCAAAACATCCAAAATCCAGGAATCTAACTCCATTTATCTTGAATCAAAGCCAAATCGTCATTTCATTCAAGAAAACCCAACTTAGGCAAGAAAGAGTGCAAATTCATAGAAATCAACATTCAATCACAAGTTCCATTTGAGAATTACAAGAAGGAGTTAGAGGCACTCCAAAACAATAGCTAAAACACAAGAAATCACCTCTGACATCAAAACCACCATTAAGACCCCTTTTCCTTCCTAAAAGCCATGGTTTTCATGTAGAACAATAACAAATTAAATAAAAAGTGTAATTAGTGAAAGGATAAAGGTGATTATACCTAGACTTATGATTTTTTATTAATTTAGTTCCCTCTCCACACCAATTTCACCACCAAAGCTAGCTAGGGTTCCCTTCTTACTCCAACTCTTTCTTTTGTTTTGGTTTAAACAAAAGAGGCTACAACATTTTAGTTAGCATTTTATAGTTAGGGTTTATTCTAGGGTGTTTGGAGCATCAATCTCCACCCATGATCTCTTCCCAACCCACATAACTTCTAGGACCATCTTAATGGTTCTCATTTAGTCAATCTTTAATTTGTTCTTTCCATTCAATTACCAAAACACCACTATGTTTTATTTAGTTAATTCATTTAGAAAAGCAATTTAGAGTTTTATGCTTACTTAGTCCTACTCAACCACCTAAGTCTACTAAGTAACATATAATAATACACACCATAATTATACCAATACACAAATATCATGCATATTTACCATAATACCCCTAATATTATAACTAATTACCATATTTGGAAATTTTGGGCGTTATAGTCATTGACTAGGGAAAATTTTGAATTTGTCGCCTATTGTGGTGACACACTCTATTCACACTGATCAGCAGAGTTCGAGTGTGGCACTTGAATCTTCATCACTGATACCTCAAGATGGAGTGAATTTTATGAAAAATTGCCTATCTTCACACAAATGGAAGTCTTTCAATGGAAATTGGGTCAAAGGAATACAACCTAAGTGAAATTGACTCCCTAGGAACCTCTCTCTATTGTGAAAAGCTCAATTTGCATTTTGTGCATTAGTTAGATTTAATTAATTACTCCAACTTAATTCCAAGATTAAAATCTTGGTTTCAAACTTCATTTTCTAGTTAGACTCAAAACTGGCATAAAAACCGTCTCCAAATATCAATATCCACGACTCAAATACTAGTTTGAGTCGCTATTATTACATCGAAAGTCATATACTTATGGCTTCATATCACCTACATGGCAAAAATTAGGGCTTAATGATGGGTTAATGTCAGGTGGTGCCCTAATTTTGGTTAGGGGTCGTCACATAGGGGAATTTCAACCTTTAATTCTATATATTGATTTGGTTGACATTAAATTGGGCCTTATAATCGAAACTAGGATCACTAACACTAATGATTTTATGTGGACGCACCGAAAAGTTAGTAGAGGCGAGACTTAGGTTTTGACACCTAATCACTCTTTGCCCGATTTTAAGGCTTAGGGTATATTACTAAGGAACTTAGTCTAGTTGCATATTAAAAGTCACATTCAAGGAATGTTTTATTTAATTACATAGCTAGTGGGGAGATTAATCTGTTGATCTTTTATATATTTAAATTCGTTTACTTGGTCTTTATGCGCTTTTAAATTAGTAACTTTTATATATGATATACTTAGCCTTAACAATAACTTTCATCGTCTCAGTAGGACTGATATCCAACTGGAGGGCAACCTTCGGTTACTTATTACTAAAATGAAACAATTAGGTTACTCGTTACACAATAGCAAGACAATATTATCTTAAGGAGATAGAGTTAAACTATAGCATCAATTTATAGTCATTATTCTATTAAAGTTGATAACATCATCAATCATCTCAACATCAAGTGAAGTATGGCTAGTTTCATTCAAGAACTAGTGAGTTCTCCCACATTTTCTTGCCTAACCAATGGCAAAACCAAAAAACTTAGTTAGGAGGGCGAACTTTAATCTCTACTTTATTTATAGGTTTAGGTGCTCATTCAGTCCGCTTAACTTCGGTAGTGTGGTTTCCCCGTGCCTCGAGGCTGCCATGTGTGTGTTGTTGTGAGCCCTGCAGCCCTACCACGTCACTGACCCGCTGAGTTCTGTGCACCCCACTGGCGTTCGTTGCTACGCCAACTTTCTCGAAGTGTATGATAACTTATCTAATACTATTTAGACTTACCAGCTATTCAATCTATCCATTTAATCTTTTCCTATTAGATTAAGCAAGATAAGTATTTATTGTATTTTACAACTTTTACAGTATAGAACAGCTAAATAAAGCAGAAGACTTAATAGACATGAATAGCATGAAATATATATAAAGCTCATGTCATAATAGAGTATCAATCCAAGTGTGGAAAACCCATAATAGAATAATCTGTATATAAGGCGACAAATAACTCCCAAAGTAAGTATATACATGTACAAAGTCTCTCCAAGTCTCCTGATACCCAATGAAACAAAATATCAAAAGTAAATCATGTACTAGTAGGTCCCGGATAGTAGGCAAATAGAGATAGTAACATATGATCCCATTGTCTCTACTAGTACTAAGATCTACACTTGGTCATCACAACAAAACAGATGATGAGTCCAGTGAGTAAATCCCAAGAAGAAAACCTCCAGTCATTTAAAGTAGAAGTCAATAATAATATTAAATAAACATGCGAAATAAACAAGCAACTATAAATAGGTCAACGCATGCATAAATAACACTGAGGAAACCAATGTCTGTATATGTTCATCGTAGTCGAACTAGACCATACTTCAGTGTACCAAACGTTATTAGTGTTCGCACATTACTGGCCCACGTTTTGAGCCTTCGCAGTGGTCAGTCTGTATCACGACACACCGACACGTATACCGATGACAACAGCTTGGGTCGCAATTCACTGGTGTCGTGTGCTATGGTCTAGCGTGTCAGTCTCATGTTACACAACGGAGTAAAACCCAATGGTAAACCACTCAACCAACCATTATCCAAATAACAACAACAATAGAGTATGAGAAAGCACGGAATAAAGGCGATAATAGAAAATGAAAAGCAATAAATACTCAAATGTATTTCTTAAGGGATTTACGTAGCTCAAAGTCGTGTTCACACTTCTCAAGAGGCCCGAAATCTGACCCGATATGTTCCCGATACCCGAGATACGGTCCCTTAGCCCCTAGGGTTCATTTAAAGTGTTTTAGGTTGATTACAGGTGTTTAAGTTAAGTAAATAGGTCAAATTTCCAAAAACCACCACTAAGTATTGAGTTGTCAATTGTCATTAGCGCGCTAGGTAGCTTACATAACGCACTATGTATAGGTAGCACGTTTGGAGCCACCTACCGATACTATTCTTCGGTTTGAAGAATAGTTTAATGCCCATAATAGGTAGCACACTATCCACCGTGGGAAGCGTGTTACCTGCGTCGAGTAGCAGCATTCCAGAATTGGGATTATGCTCCTCGACGCCAGTAGCCTACTCCAACACCGTCGACACCCTTTCCTCGTATGGGAACTACAAATCATTCTAAAACAAGTCGGATAACAACAATTCATCATATTTCACCAATAATTCATCAATTCTCATGTATTCATAAATTTGAACTCAAAAACCCAAATCTTGATAAATATCATAAATTAATTCATCAATTAACCTTGGAATCATAATATTAATTAGAAAGTCAGTGAGTATACTATTTAAATTCGTTTTTGCTCTAATGTTCTCAATTTGGCTATAGTTAGGCATCAACTTGGACAACTTCATCAAAGAGGTAATGGATATGGATTACCTTCATGAGAAAACTCCCAATCACACCTTCTTTGTCCCTGGATTGAAAATCTTTCCAGTTCCAATACTCTCCAAAGTTCAAATTTTAGAATCAAAGCAATGCATGCTCTCCTCTCCCACTTAAATTGTATTTATATATTTTTATTTGATCATTTGTACAATTCTCATCGCAAGGACAATCCAAGTGCTATTAGTTGAGTTGTCCATAATGAAATAACACACATTTCAACACTCATCTTGCCTTGAACTGCACAACTAGAATCATCTTGAGGATGATCGAAGGACCCTAAATTAGTACTCCCAAACTTAGGACTTTACACGTCCCGAGCAAAGGTGTAAATGACACATAAACAAACAAACTAGACTCTTACTATAACTACACATAGACTTAACTAAACTATACCCGATTCAAAAGTTCATGGAGTTCCTCTAGTTTACATAGTCACCAAGTTAACAAGTTACTCAAGAAACTTTGGAGTTATGATATGTTAAGAACCGCAACCTAAACACAACTAAGATCGCACTTTCAAGACAAAGATGCAGTCAAGACAAAGGCCATCAACTACTCATGGGTTTTTTTATTTTTTTTGGTCTATACATTAAAGCACGTAAGTTTAAAATTTCACTTAATTTAGTGAAAGTACTCGAGCTAAATCTTTTTTATTTAAGGAGTTTTCATAAACTTCCACCTTTATTCTTTTTTTTATATTCTCTATTCCTTTCTCCATTTTTTTTTCAAGTAACACGATACTTGCTCCATTTCCTATGGACTGATTTTCTAACTTTTTCCCACCATAAGTTTCCCTGCTCTATTTCCTATGGAAACATGTGGGACTCTCAATATTAAGAAAACTCTTGTTAGCCCTTCTCACTTTCACTATAATCAAGCAAATTCCCCAATGTGGGTTAAAATATTATCACTTGCACAATTTTGACCGTCTGCCCATTTTGGTATCTGGCAAAAGGCTTAACCACCATACTAAGTCCCTAATCATGAAATCATAAAAATATCGGGCTACGGCTTGATTGAGTGTTTCTCCTAATTTCTCCTGAATTTTAAGCCAAAAAAGCAACCATAAAGTACTCATCCATAACCAAAGGCATGAAATAAAGTCTCGGGCGACTCTAGACAATATAGACTACACTGAAAACATGCATGAATGTGTATCAACTCCTAGTGAAATAAGAAAGAGAGATATGGAGGGAAAAGAAATGGAAGAAATGAATGAGCAAAAGATATCTAACACCACCAATACCATCCGACAACCGCATATAACCAACCGCATATAATTGAAAAAAAATTAAACAATCTCACCTGCGGTCTTTCGTATAGAATACCATCCAACTCAATCCACAAGTCCTAAAGTACCCCCAAACTTATTTCGAACCTTGTCCTCAAGGTTCAAAACAGGTTATGAGGCATATATGAACACACACAAGATGGTAAAAGAACATGATAGACATAGAAGCAAGGAAATGATACAAAACCATGCATAAGACTGACACTAATCCTAAATCCACAAACGAAAAGAAGATGGGTAGCCTTACCAAATCTCAATGTGACTAACAATACGTATAGACGTGGGGAGCCGCTACAGCAGTACCAGGCTTTCAAAATCCAGTGTGCTAGGCAGAGGTCGTAACACCTGTAAAAAGTCACAAGGAGATAATAGTAAGAATACCACAGAAAATACTAAAATAAAATAAAAGGGATAGAAGCTTGGGGTGCCTCCCAAGAGCGTCTTTTTTTTAGCGTCGTTGGCTCAACTCAGTCTGACTCTCTCTCAGCAAGGTACTCTACAACTACTAGAGTTTCGCTCTCGATCTCGTGCTGTGGAAAGTTCTCATAGAACGGCTTCAGTCGATGCCCATTCACCTTGAAAACTTTCCCTGTATCCTGGCTCTTGATCTCAACTGCACCATGTCCAAACACATCAGTAACAACAAAGGTTCGAGCTATCGTGACCTCAACTTCCCTGGATGGAGAGTTAATCTGGAATTATAAAGCAAGACTTTTTGGCCGACTACAAAAGTCTTACGAGATAAGTTGCGATCGTGGAACACCTTGGTTTTATCCTTATAAATTCGAGCGGACTCGTAGGCATCATTCCGGATCTCCTCCAATTCTTAGAGGTCTAACTTTCTCTCTTTGCCAGCTACATCGAGTTCCATGTTGGGCTGTTTGATAGCCCATAGAGATTTATGCTCTAACTCGACCGGCAAGTGGCACGATTTGCCAAAAACTAAGTGATACGGAGACATTCCGATTATCATTTTAAACTCCGTTTGATAAGCCCATACTACATCATCAAGGCACGTGCTCCAGTCCTTCCGTGACGGGTTTACGGTCTTCTCCAAAATGGTTTAATCTCCCTATTTGACACCTCCTCTTGGCCACTAGTCTGAGGATGATAGGTCATAGATGTACGGTGTGTAACATTATACTTACGTAGGAGATTTTTAACCATGCGGTTGCAGAAATGGGTACCTCAATCACTGATCAAAGCCCGTGGAGTGCCAAAAGTTGAAAAAATTCGTGATTTCAGGAAATCGCATACAACTGACGAACCATTGGTTTGAGTGGCTTTGACTTCTACCCATTTGGACACGTAGTCCACTGCTAGTAAGATATAAAGAAAACCATGTGACGATGGAAATGGCCCCATGAAGTCGATTCCCCAAACATCAAAAATCTCACAGAATAGGATCGAGGTCAGTGGCATTTGATTCCTGTGACTCAGGGTGCCATTCGACTAACATCTGGCACAGGTCTTGGAGTATATGTATGAATCGTGAAAAATGGTGGGCCAGTAGAGCCCACTCTCCAAGACCTTCATAGCAGTCCTACGTGGACTGAAATGGCCACTGCAGGCCTATGAATGACAAAATGCCAATATAGATTGTGTCTTCGTCTGGGAGACATATCGACGAATAACCTGGTCTGAGCAAAACCTCCACAAGTATGGGTTATCCCATACATAGTATTTGGAATCGCTTCAGATTTTATCCTTCTGGGCTCACGTAAGATGAGGTGGAAACTCTCGTGTAACAATGTAGTTTACCAGATCTGCAAACCAAGGGAGTTCCTCAGAAATTGCTAAGAGATGTTCATCAGGAAAATCATCTCGTAGCAGGACAGGTGCGTCACCATTCTCGATACGATTGAGATAGTCAGCAACAAGATTTTTGGCACCACTTTTATCTTTAATCCCGATGTCAAACTCTTGTAACAAGAGTATCCATCGAATGAGACGAGGTTTAGCTACCTTTTTTGCCATAAGGTACTTTAAGCCAGCATGGTCAGAGTATATGACCACCTTAGTTCCTAAGAGATAAGGCCAAAATTTCTCCAAGGCGAAGACGACAACTAGAAGCTCCTTCTCTATAGTGGAGTAATTCAGTTAGGCAGGATCAAGAGTTCGGGAAGTGTAGTGTATGACGTGAGAAGTGCACTCGACTCGTTACCCAAGCATAACACCCACAGCGTGGTTGCTAGCATCGCACATAATATCAAAAGGTAGCTCCCAGTTGGGAGCTCGAATCACTGGAGTAGAGATGAGAAAATCTTTGAGCGCATAAAATGCACTCTTACATGCCTTATCAAGATCGAAAGGTACGTCCTTCTGAAGAAGGCGACATAGGGATTGTGCAGTTTTGGAGAAATCCTTAATGAATCACCGATAGAAATCGGCATGGCCAAGAAATGATCGGATTTCTTGCACAGTCGTGGGGTAAGGCGATTTTTAAATTACTTCAATCTTTATCAAGTCTACCTCCACACCCCTAGCAGATACGATGTGACCCAAGATAAGACCCTGATCCACCATGAAGTGACATTTCTCGTAATTAAGGATCAAGTTCTTCTGGATAAATCGGTGAAGAACCTTAGTCAGGTGACTAAAGCAAAGATCGAATGAATCACCGTAAACGGGGAAGTCATCCATGAATACTTCGATGAAACGCTCGAAGTCAGTGAAGATGCTCATCATACACCTCTGAAAAGTAGCAGGTGCATTGCACAACCCAAATGGCATGCGCAAGTAAGCAAAAGTACCAAAAGGATAGGTAAAGGTGGTTTTTCCTGATCCTCAGGTGCTATGGGAATCTGGTGAAAACCAGAGTACCCATCCAAGCAGCAATAGTGAGACCTGCCTGCTAAACGCTCTAACATCTGATCGATGAAAGGTAATGGGAAGTGGTCTTTCCTAGTGGAAGCATTGAGCTTCCTGTAATCAATGCAAACTCGCCATCCGTTTTGGACGCGAGTTAGGACTAACTCACCTCGTGAGTTTGTGACCACTGTGATCCCCGTTTCCTTGGGAACTGTGGCGGCCCCAATTTCCAGGGTCGCCCCGTGCAACAGATACCTCTCCAGCCTATGCTCCAGAAGTACCTGCCACGTCACTCATTCATCCACCTCAGCTATCACTATATCCACATATACTCTGTGAAGTGATGTTTCTGAATTTCATATTATTTTATGCATAAATTACCATCTCACAGCGGAAGACCTTAATACTGTCAAATTACTTCAAAATAGTATTGTTTAGTTCACCTACAGTGGAATCCCGAACTGTACATGCATACATGCGATTAACTAAAACTGTGTTATACACAAGTACAGTAATAACACGTTTCCCATCCCAAAATACTACAATATATCAAAACCATATATGTACCAGCGCACGTACTAGCAAGTCTTGAAGTGGTAAGTTAGATGTAATCGCCAACGACCTCCTTACCCTTGCTGGTACTAGGATCTGCACTCAGTTATCGCAAAAACCAGATAACGAGTCCAGTAAGTAAAACACCAAGGAAAACCACCAAGCATTTCAATTTATAAACATAAATGGAAACCAATAAGCAGTGTTAAATAATCATGCAATAATCAAGGAAATACCGCAGTCAACTGCTCAAAAGGAACTGCATGAATACCAACACAAAGATAACAAATGGGTGTGCAATGAATACCGCCAGTGAAGCTAGGATCAGTGGCCCGGTCATACCCTACTCCAATGACCCCGCTGACTGTATCCTAGTCACCAATTATATTTGAGAAAAACAAACCCCACACACCGAAAAATAGCCGGAACGTTACTGTTCCCATCACAATCGAATTTAGAATGACAAAGATATAAAGCTCAATGAATAGAATAAGTAAATGCAATAGTGGTGTTCAATTGGGTTTTACATACCTCGATTCGCACTCCAATAGCCCCGATCTAGCTCCAATAACACCCGACAAATCAAATTATCACCCCAAATGTACCTAAGATTATTTATCATTGAATTAGTTTCAATTTGACATATTATGTCAATTTTACATTTTTTTCGAGATAAAACCCCGGTATAAAGTCTTCCCCGACTTTTGAATTTCTCATTTTCCATATAAAATCCTCAATTTCTATTCATTTGGTCAAAATACTATTTTTCCATATTTTTCCCTATTTTTCTAGATTTTCTTTTCCATTTTCCTTCATTTTCTCTCTTTTTTTCCTGTTTTTTTTTATACTGTTATGTGTGTGAACCGGGCCGAACCGGTTGAACCGAACCGGCCCGGTTCACCCTCTCCTTCTTCCTCTCGCCAAAACAGAGCCGTGCTTTGTATTTTTTTTTTTTTTCGTTTTCTTCTTCTCTTCGATTCCCTCATTCTTTCTTTCTTTCCTTCCTTCTCTCATCGAAATTGGGAGATGGGGATACTTCCACGAACTGGTTTCCAGTTCGGTTCTCGGCCATGGCTCCGCCATGGCCGAACTCGTCATCCCTCACCCACCTATACAAAACAACCACAAACATAACACAACATCACTCACCTCGATCTCCTCGACTCCTCAAGCTCGCCACCTCTTCTTCTCCCTCGTCTCTCCTCTCGGCTTCTCGATTCTCTTCTTCTTCTCTATTTTTTTTTCTCTTTATCGAAAGAAAACGAAGGCAGAGGCGGTTAAATCAGGAAAAGGACCAAAATACCCCTCATGTCTATCTCTTTCCTTATTTACTTCAATACCCTTTATGGTAATTTCCCATTTCCTATTTTGTTTTCTGATTTAATATATATATATATATATATATATATATATATTCACCTATATATATAAATATATACTCACCTATATTTTCGCATTTAAAATTTCGCCGTGCGCGCCAACGAGTGTACTCGGACGTGCACACTGCCGTACTACTCACGCGTGTCAATCACGACTAAACCCCGGCTCTCAACCTCGCCCGGTCAAGTATTTACAAACACACACCTGTGATGATTAATACCGTAATAATAAAATAATATCAATACATCACAGAATTTCCAACCAACACACACAATCAAGTCTACAATTTCCAAAACTCGGCCTAATCCATACGCGACGTCCACATGTCATCCGAGCTGGCGTCCGAATCTGAAATAATTATAACATTAATGGCGTTAATAAATATCGGCCATTACAGGAACCACCTGAATGGGACTGACCCACTTGCTGTCGGAGATCGGGTAAATCATCCCAGCGTCAAGAAGCTTAAGAATCTCTTTTTTAACTACATCCATCATCGGTGGGTTCAGTCTCCGTTGTGCTTCTCATGAAGGTTTAGACCCTTCTTCCATATATATCTGATGCATGCATGTGGAAGGGCTAAGACCTTTGATGTTAGCAATCGTCCACCCTAGGGCTTCTTTGAATTCTTGAAACACATGAATCAGCTTCTCTTCCTCTAGTAATGTGAGTTTGGTGGAGATGATTACTAGTAATGTATCATTCTCACCTAAAAACACATATTTGAGGTGGGTGGGCAATGGTTTGAGTCCAGTGTGGGTGCTTGCACCATAGAGGGGAGAAGTGTAGAGTTCGAAGTAGGTAAGTCGAGATAGGCTAGTATGAGAAAATAAAGTGGAGCAGAGTCCAACTCAGAGATCAGTTCCTCGATCTCAATATCGAGGATGAAACATTGCTTTCGCAAGAAATCAATGTCGAGATGATTCTCTAACACCACTTTCATATCATTACTTTTCACGAGAAAGGTATCCTGGACAAGTGTGTCCACACTGTCCAAGGCAAGCACTATAGAAGAGGCATCGCAGGGATGGTGCATCGCGTCATAGATGTTAAACTTAATAAGTTCACCATCAAACTCCATAGTTAAAGCACCACTGTGTGTGACGGCCCTAAATCTCCTGGGGTCGCCCCGTGACCCACGCCCTCCGCCCGTAAGCCCAACAGCACCTGTCACGTCACCGGACACGTCATCACTGCTGCCACGTCAACAGCTTTGTGAAGTGACGCTCCGTTTGACTAATCCTATTGTATTAAGTTGTTTAATTTATTTAAATATCTAGTAGGTTGGCAAATTTTAATAACAATAGCGGAAGCGTTTAATTCGTATTTTATGAGAATTTATTAAGCCTAAGTAGTGGAAAACCTGGAGATAACACCAAGTATATAACTGAGATGAAGTAAATAGTAATCCATATACATGTGATAAAGTTCTAATGTTCCCAAAACCCAGCAAAATAATATACACATACATGATATCAAAACACGAGCTATCAGCAGCAATGGCCTCAGAGATAGTCGCCTAGTACCTCCTTCCCCTTGCTCTTGCTCGTACCAGGATCTACGCTCAGTTGCCCAATACATACAGCAACGAGCCCAGTGAGTAAATTCCCAAGAGAAGTCTACACAATAATCATGAAAACCATAATAACCTGTGAGACATGTGAATATGACCCTGGCAACAGGAATCATATTCTTATGGCTGGCAGTAAACAACGTTCACAACAAATATGAGGTTCACACAAAGTGAATATAAAACAACATTCGAGTAATCCAGTTCAACCAACGATATCAATGAAAACTAGATAGAGGTGTGACAGAGTCTAACAAAACTAGATCATACTTTGTGAATTCAGATGCCCAGGCTGAGCACATCAAACCTAGACAACACCGGAACCACTAACGGTGACCAGAAACATATCACAAACCACCGAACACGTGCACCCCGCTACTCGAGTAGCTATTCACCGGCTGCGCCAAGTACACACGCTACAATCTAGCCTGCTCAATTCCGTACCACGACCATCCCGATTAATCTCCAACCATGTAAACAAATCAAACACCAACCAACACATGATTACGGTGCATCAACATGGCAATCAATTTAGTAAACATAACAATAACTAAATAAATAAATACTCGCTTAACCTGAACAAATCACGCATGAATTAAAAGTGTAACATTCTCAAGGGTTTTACGTGTGACGGCCCCAAATTCCCAATGCATTTGGGTACGCCCGGCCTAGACCCGTGCAAGCCTCGAGTCAGTTCTCGATAACCTTGACGAGCCTAGTCGACCTCAAAACATCAAAAAATTCAAGATTTATGAAAGAGTTATTGCAATTATAACACAAATGGAAGCAAAAATCAAATTCAAATCAAATATTGGGAAATAACTCTATCAAATGGAAGTAAAGGAATTCTATAAGTGTGGAAACCCCGGGCATTCATGTACAATTCGAAATGCAAAGGTACATGATACCAATCTCATCAAAATTTGCCAAGTTTAATAATCCCAAAGCATGTATATATAAAACGGTGTACATAAAAGCAAAACATAATAAAAACCTATAAAATAGTCTTCAACTCCAGTAGCTAATCCTCACAACAGATTTCCTAGGTAGGGTCCCTTGCCCTTGCTTGCTCTCTGCCTTACTATCTGCACCCACCGTCACAAACTAGACGGTGAGCAATGAATAAAATTGAATGTAATGCCAATGAGAAAACAACATAAATTCATGATAATTCAAATAAAGTAGTCTAAATATCATGCGGAAATAAAAAGACAGAAATTAAATAGACAAGATGCATGATAAACAGACTAATGGATATCAATCGAGAGTTAAGTGTGTTCCAAAGAATCAAAAGAGGCTCATAAGTGGTCTAGTCCATAGCATAACGGCGAAGACCCCGCGAGGTCTTCCGGGCATCGACTCAAACGAAAGCACAAACTATGACGGAAAGGGACTCGAACCCATCCACCCAAGTACTCGGTGTCACACGGTCACTAAGGGTGGTCACACACTCGTGGCGCGAGTGCCGCGTTTTATCCCTCTAGTGCGGTCCTAGTACTTTCGAGACAAAACACTTACGCGGAATCACACATACAAGAAGTATGGAATGGAAGGCCAACAAGTAAATAATAACAAACACAATGGCATGAAAATGAATCACATGGCATTTTCTAACCGGCTTACAAACGTACAAATGCTTGTTTAAGGCAAGTGTACTTACTCGAACTATCGTGACCCGTATGACAACTCCGAGATCCTAACGCGACTTCCCGATTTCCTATACCGCACTCCAATTATCTAGTCCAGCTTGAATAAATGTCAAACAAATCAAAATTACCACCCGAATTATACCTAAGATCATTTGTCATTAAATTAGCTTCAATTTGATACATTATATAAATTTTTACGTTTTTCTAGGCTAAAACCCCGACTATATCCCGCCAACATTTCCGAGAGAATCCCAAAACTCATTTATGAACCCATTTCCTAATTTATCATATTTTTCTGAATTTTTCAATATATATATATATTTGCTATTTTTCTTCTATACATATACATATTTATACATATATATATATACATACATATATATATATTATATTTATATATATAATATGCACGTGTGCATCTTCTTCAAGTTTTTTTTTTTTTTTTTTTTTTTTTTTTTTTTTTTTTTTTTTTTTTTTTCAACGAGCGCACTGCGCCTTTTTCTCATTTCATTTTTTTTTTTTTTCCATATGAATCGATCAAGAGAGGGAGATACACACACACTTACCTCGGTGACGTAGGCGGTGGTGGTGGCTGATCCATTCCAAATGGGAGAGGAGACCACCCAGAGAGAGCGTGAGAGGGCGTGAGGCGAGAGGGAGGGAATGACCGAGAGCGTGAGAGACGACGAGCGTGGGGAGGGAGATCGAGAGAGAACAGCGAGAGTGAAATGGAGAGGGAGAGAGAGAGCCGTGAGTGGTGTGGTGAAGGGGTCGAGATGGAAGAGAAGGAGGGGGCGGCGGTTTTCCAACGAAGGAGAAGATGAATAGTGGGGTTTTGTTATGAAACGGTTTGTATATATTTATAACATCAAATGACCCTTTTGCCCTTCTCCCTTCACTTCATACATTTAAACACATCTACCCTTATGGGTCTTTTACCACATCATCTCATCTTAGCACACACACACATCTCTAGGCCAATCTCATGGCTCCTTACCATTAGGTTGTGTCACTTTTACAATACTAATCACATAGTCCGCATGTTACATATTTAACTAACTCCCACGTTCAAACGACGTTCCTCGGTCCGTATTTCCCCGTCAATTGGCTCGTCGTGTCCATTTTCTCGCCACACCCCATTAACTAATTTATTAAATTAATTAAAATTCATTTATTTATATGTTTTACTCCCCCGTTTGACTAGTCGAAACCTCACTCAATTAAATATCGCCCGACCGGCGCGAGACTCGTAAAATACTAAAATACTAATACATACAATCAAAGAATCATAAAATCACTTCGGTGTCGACTCCCGAAGTTCGAAATACTGTCCAGTATTCACGTAGCCGGGTCACAATTTTGACAAGTGAAATCACAAGTCAATTAAAAATTTGGGGTTGTTACAGTCTCCCCCACTTATTAGAATTTCGTCCCCGAATTTTGCCTAATAAGTAAACTAAATTAACGACTCTTCGCAATTCCTAACGAGACCGATAAAAACTCAGAGTGAGTCATTTCTTGACTCCGAACCGTTCGTGACCCTTCAGTAGAGAGATCTTTAGGTATTCATAATCTCCCCGAATCATACTGAAGCTCATCGTGATACTCGACAAGTATTTCTTATGCCACTCCTGGGCAATCTTAAGTCTCAAATAAAATTTCCCACAACTACCCAGATGCTATCATGACCACGAGGAGATCGGGGCAACCACTAACGAAATCCATATCAATATGTACCCAATTCCATCGAGAAATGGGTAGAGGCACATAGTAGTCCTCCAGTCGTCGATACCCGACCTCTAAGCGGCGGCATACCTCACGTTTGAATAACTCAGACAACTCGGAAATCATCCCCGGCCACCAAAAGAATGTCGCATACTGGCGGCGCACATCTTAGGTCAACCCGACACACAACGGGATCAAAACGGTGAATTCTCTGAAAGTACCTGGTCACACACATCGACCACCAATGGAAACCCCGATCGCCGCGATACCTCAAGCATGAGTCGTCGACCGACTCTTGTCTAGGCAATCGGAACTATCCACCATCTCACCGCACCGCTGGTATGACGCATCGTCTTCTTGTCCCCTCGCGCACAATGCCAAATGAGATGGTCCGCAATATCGTTTCACCACGTATCTAGGTCCTGGTAATCATCGGCACGTCCGCTGAACTCATCAACTTGACTGCTTCACGTAAACCACGCTCATAGGTTCTTTGACACACGACTACCTCCGCATTCAATCCTTTGAAGTGCAATGCATCAACAACAATGTTGATCTTCTCGTATCCACCAAACAACGCACGTAATGTTTATACCTAATTCGCACCAACCAAGGCTTCGAACTCTAACAACTATAGTACTCGCATCTTTACTGGCAACTCGTAGCCTCCTAACACTATCGAAATGTCAAGACTATGCACATTCAAGTATGTCGCATCCTGACAGCTGTGACTAGGACTTAGGCCTGCTACATCTATTGAGTTTTTCAATCCTAACAGGTCTACCAAACGCACAACAATCAAGGGATTAACATAACTTGAATAGAATACGATATGCATGCAAGTACCGCGAATGAAAAACATACCCTCATTAATGTGTCTGGACGCCTCCTGATCTGGCTCAACAGCAGCCTGAACACGCTCTCTCTGTACTTGGTGATCTTTGCGACGATGCTCTTCTTGGTGAGAGCACTCCCTCGAAGGTGACCGACACATGTCCGCATCTGTAACACGTACGGTTATCTTGCGACCTCGAGTCGACTCGGCCTCGTCCTGTGTAGAACCATGAGTTTGAGTCGACTAGACCTCTGCGTGCTCCTCTGCTTAACTCCTCGATCGCATCCCCGTTCTCGAAATCGCCTCTGCGATTGCTGGGTCAAGTCGATTAGGCTGCGGTGAATGACTCGGCAAAGCTTGGCACGGGTGGAACGGCTTGTACCAAACGTGTGGTTTCTTGTGCAACGATCCTACACTCTGTGCCCGATGCTCACGATTCTCCCATCTGCTCTCTTTTTCTCTTCCCCGTCCCTGTGATAGTGACTATCGATCGGGTCTCCGCTCTGTTCGCCCTAACCTCATCCGGATGCGTGAGTAAGTAACTCTCCCTCGCTAAACTACGTTCGTACGCAATCTCTGCAAAGTCTCCGTGTGTAGTGACTACGAGAACCTCCAATCGTAGGTAGCAAACCCTCGGTGAAGTAATAGACTCGATCGGTCTCGGTATCTGCAGATCCTCCAAAGATAAGGTAATAGTGCAATAAACCAACCCATGTAATCCATCACCGACTCATCGGTGCTCGCCTCGGTGCCATAAACTCATTCCTCTTCGCACAAAGAACGATCGGTGGAAAATACTTCGGTTGAATTGAGTCTTGAAGTCGATCCAATCTCTCGGGGTGCCTCGGGTAGTAATGATAGTCGTCCACCAATCATCCGCTTCCCCGGAGCATAGATGAGGAAATCGTCGCTCTCATGTGATCCTCGGTCGCGATGATAGTATGAATCTTCTCGTGATTCTTCAGGAAAAGCTCGCGGCCGTTACGTCGTACCACCAAAGAACTTGATCGGATCGTGTCGCTTGAATTCTCTCCATTTGCCTCGCCTCGGCGGTGGCCTTAGTGCTCTTCTCCGAGTAGTGACCGGAGTAGTAACTGGAGTAGTCTCTGCAAAGCAACAATCGGCATAGTCGGCGTCTCCGTCGTTTGTACTATGTCCGTCTGTAATGGAGGTGTCTCCGCCGATCGTATTACTGTCGCATCAACTATTCCCTCGGGAATTGCCGCTAACGGAATCGGGCGGTGGAATTCGTAGCTACTCTTGGAGTCTCCATTCCCTGAGTAACCGGAACGGGTGGAATAGGAGTGGTCGGGGTTGATGGTGTCGCGATAGTCGGTGCGGGTATCGTCAACGACCGCACTAGATCTTCAAATCTCTGTGTCCAAGCGCGAAACTCCTCCAAAGTGACAAATCGAGAATCGATCGTCCGTTGTCGTCGCTCGGACCGGCTTGATCCGCCATTACTGTTTGAACCAATAAAGCGATACTTCGGATCAATACATAGCTACCGCATACCATATAGTACACTCAACAATCATAATATGTACAAATTTAAATTCGACTCATCCCGAACTCCCCCATTTAAGTTTTTTAAAAAGGCTTGTAGGGTTTCCACTCTAAGTTCAACCATTCCTAACTTCCGCTGTCTTAATGGTTTGTGTTTTAACTTGAGAGTCAGGTCGTTATAACCTTAAGCTCTGATACCAACTGTGATGTTGGTATCAGGTTAAAGAATAACCTACACCTCATCCCTAGGCTCCTCAAACCTAGGCTCTGATACCAACTGTGACGGCCCCAAATTCCCAATGCATTTGGGTACGCCCGGCCTAGACCCGTGCAAGCCTCGAGTCAGTTCTCGATAACCTTGACGAGCCTAGTCAGCCTCAAAACATCAAAAAATTCAAGATTTATGAAAGAGTTATTGCAATTATAACACAGCGGAAGCAAAAATCAAATTCAAATCAAATATTGGGAAATAACTCTATCAAATGGAAGTAAAGGAATTCTATAAGTGTGGAAACCCCGGGCATTCATGTACAATTCGAAATGCAAAGGTACATGATACCAATCTCATCAAAATTTGCCAAGTTTAATAATCCCAAAGCATGTATATATAAAACGGTGTACATAAAAGCAAAACATAATAAAAACCTATAAAATAGTCTTCAACTCCAGCAGCTAATCCTCACAATGATTTCCTAGGTAGGGTCCCTTGCCCTTGCTGCTCTCTGCCCTATCTGCACCCACCGTCACAAACTAGACGGTGAGCAACTGAATAAAATTGAATGTAATGCCAGCAGAAAACAACAGTAATTCATGATAATTCAAATAAAGTAGTCTAAATATCATGCGGAAATAAAAAGACAGGGAAATTAAATAGACAAGATGCATGATAAACAGGACTAATGGATATCAATCGAGAGTTAAGTGTGTTCCAAAGAATCAAAAGAGGCTCATAAGTGGTCTAGTCCATAGCATAACGGCGAAGACCCCGCGAGGTCTTCCCGGGCATCGACTCAAACGAAAGCACAGCTATGATTTGGAAAGGGACTCGAACCCATCCACCCAAGGTACTCGGTGTCACACGTCACTAAGGGTGGTCACACACTCGTGGCGCGAGTGCCGCGTTTATCCCTCTAGTGCGGGTCCTAGTACTTTCGAGACAAAACACTTACGCCGGAATCACACATACAAGAAGTATGGAATGGAAGGCCAACAAGTAAATAATAACAAACACAATGGCATGAAAATGAATCACATGGCATTTTCTAACTGCTTACAAACGTACAAATGCTTGTTTAAGGCAAGTGTACTTACACGAACTATCGTGACCGTATGACAACTCCGAGATCCTAACGCGACTTCCCGATTTCCTATACCGCACTCCAATTATCTAGTCCAGCTTGAATAAATGTCAAACAAATCAAAATTACCACCCGAATTATACCTAAGATCATTTGTCATTAAATTAGCTTCAATTTGATACATTATATAAATTTTTACGTTTTTCTAGGCTAAAACCCCGACTATATCCCGCCAACATTTCCGAGAGAATCCCAAAACTCATTTATGAACCCATTTCCTAATTTATCATATTTTTCTGAATTTTTCAATATATATATATATTTGCTATTTTTCTTCTATACATATACATATTTATACATATATATATATACATACATATATATATATATATTATATTTATATATATAATATGCACGTGTGCATCTTCTTCAAGTTTTTTTTTTTTTTTTTTTTTTCAACAGGCGCACGGCGCCTCTGTTTTCTCATTTCATTTTTTTTTTTTTTTTTTTTCCATATGAATCGATCAAGAGAGGGAGATACACACACACTTACCTCGGTGACGTAGGCGGTGGTGGTGACTGTCCACCGGGAGAGGAGACCACCGAGAGCGTGAGAGGGCGTGAGGCGAGAGGGAGGGAATGACCGAGAGCGTGAGAGACGACGAGCGTGGGGAGGGAGATCGAGAGAGAACAGCGAGAGTGAAATGGAGAGGGAGAGAGAGAGACCGTGAGTGGTGTGGTGAAGGGGTCGAGATGGAAGAGAAGGAGGGGGCGGCGGTTTTCCAACGAAGGAGAAGATGAATAGTGGGGTTTTGTTATGAAACGGTTTGTATATATTTATAACATCAAATGACCCTTTTGCCCTTCTCCCTTCACTTCATACATTTAAACACATCTACCCTTATGGGTCTTTTACCACATCATCTCATCTTAGCACACACACACATCTCTAGGCCAATCTCATGGCTCCTTACCATTAGGTTGTGTCACTTTTACAATACTAATCACATAGTCCGCATGTTACATATTTAACTAACTCCCACGTTCAAACGACGTTCCTCGGTCCGTATTTCCCCGTCAATTGGCTCGTCGTGTCCATTTTCTCGCCACACCCCATTAACTAATTTATTAAATTAATTAAAATTCATTTATTTATATGTTTTACTCCCCCGTTTGACTAGTCGAAACCTCACTCAATTAAATATCGCCCGACCGGCGCGAGACTCGTAAAATACTAAAATACTAATACATACAATCAAAGAATCATAAAATCACTTCGGTGTCGACTCCCGAAGTTCGAAATACTGTCCAGTATTCACGTAGCCGGGTCACAATTTTGACAAGTGAAATCACAAGTCAATTAAAAATTTGGGGTTGTTACATTACGCACCTGTAACAACGCACTCCGACTTCCCGGACTCGTCAAACCGACCCGCCTAGCTCCCCTATGCTGAGCTATGGTTCCTCAGTCCTTGAAGTCCATTTATTGTGTTTTTTATTTTTTTTTGAAAACATATTATATAATTTTATCATATTATATCATATATTCAACTTTTCATTTGTGGTACCTCTCCCGGACTATGTCGGGGTTCTAAAAATACTCGGAAAGTCCCGAAACTACTTTTTTTACCTTTTCCTTAATTTTCTATATTTTTCTAGAATTTTTACCAATTTTTTTGATATTTTTCTAATTATTTTCCTATTTTCCAGAAAATAATATATATTATTTAATTTTTATTTAATTTAATTTAATTTTAAAAAATATTTTTTTAGTTGGGGGGCCCACCTGGACCGGTTCGGTCCAGGTGGTTGGACCGGCCTGGCTGGCCGGCTCAACCCGATTCAGGTCAAGGGACGCATGCGCGCTGCACGGGCGTGCGTCATCCCTTCCAGAGACGGATTCGTCTCTGGTTTACCAGATAGGAATCCGTCTCTGCTGCTACTATTTTTTTTTCTTCAATCTTGCCTCTTCTTCCCTCCTCTCCATTCCTCTTTACTATCAACCCATTGGATACCTTCAAAACCTCCAAATTTCACCATAAATCAACACAAACCACACCCAATTCCTGGATTACATGCATGTAAACAAAAATCCAAAATCGCCAAATACACCTCAATTTTTCACAAATCCGATTCCAATTGAAATGATTTATCAAACCAACCTCAAAAACACTAAATTTAACTAAAAACAGTGATGAATTCTCTCAAAATCAAAATTTTACTCCAACATCCATTTTAATGAAAAATCAACAAAAATGAGAGTTTATTACCTTAGCTTGATTGTTGACGCTCAGAATCACTTCCCAAGTCTTAACGCGTCATCTCCAAAGCTCAAATTTCTCTCTGATCTCCCAGGAAATTCTTGAGAAAAATGTTTGGTTTGCATGTTCGATCGATCAATGTATATATAGGTGGTTGTCTAATCTACTATGTACACGCATCTCGAGGACAATCCAACAGCCACTGATCACATTGTGTCACCCAATTCCTAGACATCCTATTATGATACCATGTATCTCGAATCTCCCCGTTGTGCATCTCGAGAAACATCCTAGGTGTACTGATTATTCAGTTCAAACTATAGGATTTTATTTATTCCAATTTGATTTAATTCATAACACCTATTCTAGTCATCAATAAATTTCATAAATTTGTAAATAGGGTCACACTAACTCCCGACCACTCGGCACCCCGTGCCCCGTGTCTGGCACACTTCCCGAGGCGGTCCCACACTTAATGTATCTAATTGATTTATAACTTAGCCTAAAGTTATATTTAAATTTCATTATATTTAATTCCTAAACTAGAGTCATGCTCTATTATTTAAAATCTAATCACACCCCAACACCCGGCCTCACCGCTACCGTACCCTCACGTTGGCGTGTTCTACGACACAAAACCCCGGCGCTCAACATCGCCCGACAAGTAAATATAAATACACAACTGTGATGAATAATACACCAATATAATAATAGAATATTAATTCATCACCGAATTCAGTAAAACACACATACAAAGTCAATTCCTAGGTACGGTCACGCCTAACCTATCTGCAGTATCCACGTGTCATCCGAGCTGGCATCCTAATCTGAAATTAATTAAAATAACGACATTAATAAATAACGGGCCGTTACACTGTGAACATCAATCTTGGTCTTGGTGATCTTAAGGAAAGGCCTGCCAAGCAAGACTGAGGAGAAATTGGGGCATGGTTGAGTCTTCATATCGATGATATAGAACTCAGCAGGAAAGATAAGCTCACTAACCTTCACCAGGATGTCTTCCAAGACACCCACAGGACAAACGGCAGATCGGTCAGCTAAATGTATGACAATCCCAGTATCCTTTAGAGGGCCAGCCTTCAATGTCTCATATATAGATAGTGGCATGACATTGATAGAGGCACTAAGGTCGCACATAACTTTCTGGATCTCGACTTCACTAATTGTGCAAAGGATAGTGAACATGCCTGGGTCCTCACACTTGGTGGGCAACTTTTTGCGTAGGATAGCTGAGATGTTCTCACCTACAGTGATTTTCTCATTGCCTTTGAGACGACCTTTATTTGTGCATAAGTCCTTGAGCAGCTTAGCATAGCAGGGCATATGTGTTAAGGCATCAAGAAGTGGGATGTTTACTGCCATTTTCCTCAAGATTTCCAAAATTTCCTTCTCTTCTCCCGCCCTTTTATGTTGATTGAGGCTTTGAGGGAATGGGAGTAGAATCTTAAGAGAAAGTTATGCTTCCTTATCCAAGTCTACCGTTTCAGTGTGAGACGGTTGAACCTCGAGCTCCTGTTCGACTTCCTTGGATTTAGGGACAGCCTCTTTAGGCTTAGGGTATTTAGGGGCCTCCTCCAACTCTTTGCCGCTACGAAGTGTGACAGCATTGACATTCGCATTTGGATTCTGGTGCGATTGAGAAGGCAACCTGTCTTTCTCATCCGTACGCCCAATCTATAGGACCAATTGCCCTAATTGCACTTTGAGACTTTTAATGCTAGAAGCATGACTCGTGATGGTTTCATTTTTGAGTTGGGTCAATTCTTTAGAGAATCTGTCTTGACTAGCAATGAGTGTCCTAATCATTTCTTCTAAAGACCCTGAATTCTGAGCGGGTTGGGGCTGTGGAGGGAGGGGTTGTCCCCTCGGAACAAATTGTGAGAAGTTTTGATTTTGTGGCCCATAACTTAAATAGGAGCTTTTAACGGCATGATTATAAATGTTATTGAAATTGTTACTGTATTAATTCCTCGGTGGTCCTTGGAATCCACCACCTAAAGCGTTCGCTTGCTCGTTCTCAAACAAGGTAGGACACGAGTCAGTGGAGTGGTCCTTGGTTGTGCAGAAGCCGCAAGCTTTAACCTGAGCTTTTCTCGAGGTGAGGAATCGCTCCATGAGATCAGTGAGTTTATCAAGCTTACTATTGGCAGAATTTGACCCTACGCCATCAGAAAGACTTTGTGAAGGTCCATCTTCCTCGTTATCAATGTAATGACGTGACTGACTTGTTGTAGAGTCTAACAGATCAAACATTTCTTCGGTGGTCTTACATCTGTAATTGCCTCCATAAGCATTGTCAATCATCTGTTTCTTAAGGGATGTGAGTTCCATATAGAAGAAACGAATAATGGAGAGGTTGCTTTGGCCATGTTAAGGGCATTGCACAAGTAAGCGCTTATAACGACCCCAATAATCGCCAAAAGATTCGCCCCATTTCACTTTGATACTACATATCTCTCTAGTAAGTTGGGAAGCTCTAGATTCAAGAAAGAACTCTTTGAGGAATGCAGATATCATGTCGTTCCAATTTGTAATGGAACCAGGGGGAACATAGAAGAGCCAGTCTTAAGCTTTATCCTTTAGGCAGAAAGGAAAAGTTGAGAGTTTGACTTCGTCTTCATCGAGTCTAGGGGGAGTCATGGTCTCACATTTAGAATGGAAGTCCTTGATGAAGGTGACTGGATCCTCATGATCCAGTCCGTGAAAGACGGGGAGCAGGTTGATGAAACCTGATCTAAGCTCAAAATTGCCCCTATGGGCGGGGAATGCGATGCAATGTGGATGATGGGCTAGGAGATCCTGCATCCCATCATTCGCCATCCCAATGGTAATGCGATGGTCGGCCTGAGGTTGTGCCCAAGGGTTAGCTTGTGGCCTTTGTGGATGAGGATCAACCACTCTTTGGTTGAATGGTTGATAGCGGTGTGCTGCAGGCCTTTGCTGTTCCACTGGTGCACGTGATTTAGCTGGTGCGTCAAACTTTCGGGGAGGAATAACTAGGGGTTCCTCCCATCCCTCACATGGTGCAAGGGGTGCACGTAGGTTCCCAATGTGGTCAGCCATCGGAGCTCGTTGTTCAGTTGAACTCTTGAGGATTGGTTCCTCTGCCTAGTTTTTTTTTGAGTTCTGACGGCAAGTCTTTTCAATATCTGGATCAAAAAGGAGTAAAGATCCAGCGAATAGCGATCGACGAAAACTGTAGGACATAAAGGTGAACAAAAAAAAACAAAAAAAAAAACCTAAGTTAAAAAGAACTTGGTCCCCGGCGATGGCGCAAAAATTGATGCGCGTCGAACGCATCAATAAAATATACAAACCTAAACCAACTATTTTGTAGAGAGTGGTAAAGGGTCGATCCCACAGAGATTGGTTTCTTTCTAAGGTCGGAAAAATACAAAAAAGAAGGAAATATAAATATTTCAAAAATAAGGAAATATAATGAAAGGATAGAAGTCTAGGTATCCAGTTTCACAGTTTCGCCATACAACTTGGGATTTATTTTATTAATTGTTGGTTCATGAAAAGTATGAAACTAATCTATGATCTAGTACAGCTATAGACCCGGTGACGCACTCGATTCCTCGCGCTTCCTGATGTCGGCAACCAACGTATGACCGTTGACTTGACTACTTCCCAAACCAAACATAGAACCTGATCGCTAGTGCTTTAGATTTAATGCATTGGTCGCATTACTTTGATTCGTGAATGCACTACACCTAGACAACCGGATCGCTAGTGCTCCCAATTTAGCCTAGATCCCTAAGGTATTTGACCGGTCCCAAAAAGGTCTAATTAATTGTATGGTCAATTGTCACTAGTGTGGTCTTGTCGCACAAGGACGGGTGCTTACGACTCACTGGCATGTAAATTAAGAATTAAACTAATGTTTAACCTCAATTGTTCAAACAATACCAAAGAAAATAAATCATAGAAAATAATAAATAATAATTAAAAATAAATAAACCTCATAAAGGATTCCCAAGTCATAGACTTGACCGATCCACCTTCAACCTAGATGGAGGAACTAACTTGACATAATTAAACTAAACTAAAAGAAAAATAAATAATAGCTCCTCCTTCAACTCTAAGTCCTAATATATATCTTCCTAAAATTTGGTCTCTGGAAGAGAGAAAAACCAATTTTCGTAGTTAGGAGAGTGATTTTCGCATCCGAGAGTGTTTTAGGCATTTTTTGTACTTCAGGACACTTGTCAGGCTATGATTGGTGGAAAAAACTAGAGTCGCTGAAGTGTCGCGCTGTGATAGGCTGATAAACTGTGGCACACTAACGTGTCATCATCTGATTAGCTAAGAAGCTGGTGAGTGACATGCTGGTGGGTGACTGGGCTGACACGTGACGTTTCCTGATTGGTTGGGACAGCTGTTGTTGACTCGTTGTACGAATGGGAGACCGCCACGTGGCAGCTACTGTGCATGGACGAATTCGTGTGAGTCGTGCGAATTTCTGGGAGTTGGTGTCGTCACGCATCCTGAGGCAAATCAACCCATGCGGAGATAAGCTGCTTTGGCTGTGCGACGTGGCGCGAGCTCATTCGTGCTCCGACTGTGTGTGGCACGGTCTATCCAATGGGGACACAACACGTGGCATATTCAAACTCCTAATACCCAACTCTCTTGTATACTCCGAAACAAACCCTTCGGTGTCCGATTTCTGCAAGTGTATACTCTATTCTAAGTATTTTTTCACCCCGGAACCAACCGTGTACTTTGTTTCTCCTAAAAATGAAAATTAAATATAATTAGATATATAATTTCATATTATTCCAATAAATCACCAAATCCATAAAATATGTATTTATCACTATAAAACAAGATAAATACAGTCCAATTACTCCTAATAACCTATACTAAATTATGCCTAAATGAACACTTATCAAACACCCCCAAACTTAGACTTTGCTCGACTCGAGCAAATGAGTGACTGAAAACCTATACTCTACTCCTATACCACAATGACTAATCCTAACAATCCTATGCCCTTCACCGAGTTAAGTTTGAGTTCCTTTTTTGATTTAAATTTGTCACTCAATCAACCATCACCCAAAAGAAGTTCAAAATTAAATAGTGTGAAAACGGAATCCAAACATCAATAAAAATCACCTTTTCAAAAACCAGAATTAATCCAGACAAAGGCCTTCAACTACTCAAGATTTTACAGAGCCACTACACTAAAGCACACAAGTTCAGAATTTCTTATAAATAGTGCATCATCACCGAAAAAAGGACTATGAATGAAAAGTTCAACATACTATCCATAAATGTTGACTAAACACACAAAAGAGAGACAATCAGAATTAAATATGAAAAGTTGGAACAACACATTAGAATAACTCAATTGATCTAGCTATAAGCACTTGGTCAAATCTTTTTATTTAAGAGTTTTCATAAACTTCCGCCTTTTTCATTTCTTTCACTCTATTTTCTCCAAAAATTTTAAAAGTAGTACGGTCCCTGCTCCATTTCCTATGGAAACAGCTTTTCTCACTTTTTTCCACCACAAAATTCTCTGCTCCATTTCCTGTGGAATCTGTGGGATTCTCTTAAATTTTTTTAATAAAATAGATCTCACATATGTTTTGAGGCCAAAAAAAAATGATTTGATCCACTTCTGGTTCAGACTGGTGAGTTTAACCGGCCATCGTCGTCATAAACTCCATTAAAATCTAAAAACAAAGTGTAGAAAAAAAAAGGAGAGAATACTAGAAGACACTGAGAAAAGAATAAAACAATAGATCCCCGACTCTCTGCCAAAAACCCTAATTAAAACTACTAAATTTTGGTCCCTAATGCCTATTTTCGATTTTGGTGCATGACACGTGCGCCGAGGACAATTTGTGGCTGTTTTTTTGTATTTTTCTGGACTCTACCATGTGTCACAGCGTGACTGGACGATTCTGCTGGTGTTGCTGACGTGGCGCACGCTGATTGGAGGAGAGGAGGATCGGCGATGTGCTGAGAGTGGAGGCGCCGACAAGTGGCAACGCATGAGTGGCTGAACCGCTGCTGTATGTCTCACTGGACGAATCAGAATGCGCCACATGGCGGGCTGGGAGAGAGCGCACAAGTGAGGAGTCGTGCGAAGATCTGGGACTTCGTGTGGGCAAGTATCCCGAGGAAGATCAACGAGGATGGGAGACAGGATGGCTCGAGAGTGACGTGGCGTCATCTGATTCGCTAGGATGGGCGACGTGGCGTGTTGACTGCAGTGACACGGCTGGACAAATGGGCGGACGACACATGGCTCTCCTGTGCGTGCTGGACCAATTACCATCAGACACGTGGCACTCCAAAACTCCCATTCACCTACTCTTGTGTAGACTCCAAAATAGACCCTTCGGTATCTAATTTCTTCAAGTAAATACTCTATTTTGAGTATTTTTCCGCCCCGAATCAAACCGTGTACCCCAAAAGTTCTGAAAATGAAAAATAAAGATAATTGGACAGACCCTGGCACCCATTGCCCCGCGCCTCAACACACATCTCAAGGCGCGTCATAGCTTGTGTATATTAATTGAATTGATTTAAGGCTATGGTTCTATAATCATTTGTTATCACATTTCCGTAGTTATGCATCTAATTATTTATCTTTCATTGTCTAGACTTAGTGTCCCATATATACTTCGCCTACCCGATACCTACATCGACACGCTTTACAAGGCGAATACCCGTCGCACAATGTCACACAGTATAACAAGGTGAATACACACATGTAATGCAAATAGGAACCAAATAAATAATAAATACACCACAATTAAGACAATACAACAAACAAATAAAGCTATTATACCTAGTCAGGTGTACCCTAGCCTATCCACGACGTCCACGTGGGTCCTAGTTGGCGTCCTAGTCTTAAAAAAATTAAATATCAATGTTAATAAATACTAGGTTGTTACTTGTAGGGCTTAGTTGGATTTAGAAATACTATATAGACCCAATTCTGCTAAAAAATGTTGAAGCGCAATCACCTGACTTGCAGACCTTATTAGATTTGCATTTGTTGGATAACACACATATATATTGAACTTTTTTTTTAGAACACGTATATATGGAACTTATAAAATACTTTATTTGTACTTACTTAAAAAGGATTTTGTTAAAAATAACGCTTGATTTAGGTCCACCTAGGATCACCCACCTAAATATGACTTGTATATGTCGGGCTTGAGTGAGCGACATATACATAATCAGGTGTTGGCGAGGTTGGGCAGGCCAGAGCTTAAAAATTTGAAGTCACGCAGTGAATAAGTTTTCTTTAACTACAACTATTTTTGTCAAATAAATGCATGATATCAATAAAAAGTTTAAAATTGTATAATAAACTAATAGTATAATTAGTAATTATAATGATTTGCAACACAAAACAAAATACCATTAAGTTCTATTACGAAAGGAAAATGAATTCTTTAACTTTAATTTTTTTTTTTTCAAATATAGAAGTTATAACAGATTTGATGCGGGCACGGGTTGAACTAGGGATACATTTCACGAGGACGATGGATGCATATAACATGGTGCACGAACGTGTGAAAGCGTGGCCAAAACAAACCACGAATTGTATAGATTTTTGTTTCCTTTTATCTTTTTTAAATTAATTTAGTTTATTTATATATTTCTGTAGGTAAGTTATTAATAGTAGGTATATAAATTTAGTGATTATAGTTAATTAAGTTGGTTATTAGGTGTCAATGGTAAGTCGTTGGTCCATTCTATGTTTGGTTTCGTTTCTATTTTAGTTATTAATCGATTTTCTAGAAAAAAAAAAGTTATATTTACATAAGAATAGATGTATGAGAAAGTCTTTAGTTTTTTTATTTTTATATTTTGAAAACAAGTCTTTAGTTGTTTTTTTTATAAGAAATAGGCCTTATTGATAAAAAATAAGGTGAGGCAAGGAATTTTTCTTCCTTGAACCCGAAGCTAACTATACAACCACCAATTATATACAGAAAAAAGGTATGCCCTCTCAAAAAACCACCAATATATAAAACCACCGAACATGTATGTTCCAAGTAACCCACATTCACAGGACTAAGGCCCCCCTATATCCTTCAAAAAACCCAACGAACCCATCTTACCATCCCCCTTTGGAACTAGAAATGACCCCGAGTTGAAAGATCGAGTTGGTGCACTGCCCCCACAGGGGTGGCTTTCCTACTCGATGGTTCTATTTGACATCGACCCCTAAACCCACTTCGACCTCATATAAGACCCATGATCCACTCAACCCCATAATCTATTCCGATTCCCAGTGAATTCTGTCCATTCTTGTTGTTTAAAATCCTTAGACCCTGATAAAACTGTTGCAACTTTTCTCTTAATTGACTCCCATATTTCCTCCCAATCTCGATCTTGACCAAGGAAGATTCAATTGTTTCTTTCCTCCCAAATATTCCAAAGTAAAGCTAACATACCCACACGCCACAAAGTCCATTTTCGACCTTTCAAGAGGTGAGCCTCTCCATCATTCAGGCAGTCAAGAAGGCAACTGGGCATTCTCCCATTCCAACCTACCTCATTAAGCATCTCCAACCAAATTCGGTGTGGCAGTGGGCAACAAAAAAAGACATGATCAATTGTTTCATTATCCCTTTTACATAAAATGCACCATGACAGAGAAATGCAAATGGTTTAGGAAAAGTGTATACCTTTAGTTGTTTTAGGAAAATGGAAGTCTTTTGACTTTGAAATGTATATTTTTTATTTTTTTTTTTTTTTTTGGTAGGAAAAGTGTATATTTTTTAGGTACGGTGGGAACTTTTGTATCTTTTATTTTTATTTTTTTGAAGTCTATATACAAAGGTTAAGATATTATATAGTGATTTGATTGAATGTTTATGAATAACGAATTTTATTTCTTTTCTTTGAGAATTTGATGTTAATTCTCTGGCCCTAGGTTGTTTTTTTGGTTATTTGAGTAATTAAATTTGGAAGATCCTTATTGCGTTAATTGGTATTAGAGCTTTCATCAACCGTGATTTGGAGATAATCATGGTGTAGAAGAAAAATCAGAACCAACAACAAGTCGACGATGTTTATTAACGAGACGACCAAGTCTGAACTGAGCAGTGTTTCATTCAATTTTTTGCTTTGTATGAACAAACGTGTGTGCAACTTAATGAGTTGCAAGGATGACAGAGTTGTTAAAGATTCATAAGATTCATTAATGAACCTTTGCTCGTTAATGAAAAAAACTTCAATACTTGGTTAGTCTTCATGGACGACATGATTTCCCTAATCACCTGGACCAGATTGAAGCTCTCATACAATTAACGCAGCGAGGATCTTCCAAATTGAATTGCTCGAAAAGCCACGAATAAACAACATAGGGCCAGAGAATTAACACCAAATTCTTAAAGAAAAGAAATGAAATTCTTTATTCATGTCAAATCACTACATAATATCTTATCCTTTATATATAGGCTTCAAAAAAAGTAAAAAATAAATAAATAAATACAAAAGTTCCCACCATACCTAAAAAATCTACACTATCAAGTCAAAAGACTTCCATCTTTCTAAAACAACTAAAGACTTTCTATAATATATACATATACATCTATTTCTATGTAAATTTATTTTTTTTAGAAAATCGATTAATAACTAAAGTAGAACCACAACTAAACATAGAGTGGACCGAGGACTTTCCATTGACACCTAATAACCAACTTAACTATACTGACTAAATTTATATACCTAATATTAATAACTTACCTACAGAAATATAAAAATAAACTAAATTAATTTTAAAAAAGCTAAAAGTAAACAAAAAACTATACAATTCGTTGTTTGTTTTCGCAATGCTTTCTATAAAAATTCATAGGCCTAGAGAGTGTAGGGCCACATACGCACACTCACACACGTGAGTATATAAATGGGGTTGGAGCCCATCATTTCACAAAACTAATTAGTTTGTGCTAAGATCCAATCTACGCATCTTATATATTATACCAACTTTTATTATATTTCTAATGTGGTATTATATACTCTGACACTCCCCCCTCAAGTGCAACTAGGTCTGGACTAGTTGTCACTAGCCAAATACAGACCTACTTTTAGAGGTACGGACAAATATACCTAGGCCTACTCTTATAGGCTTCTAAGTCTACAAATGGATCTAAACTCCACCGCTAGCCTAACCACGTCATCAAATATGAGCTTAAGATCATTCTGCTCTGATACCATATATAAATCCATGAGCCTAGAGAGTGTAGGGCTATACGCGCACACGCACACACATATCGATATACAAATGAGGTTAGAGTCCATCTTTGCACAAAACCAATTAGTTTGTGCTAGGATCCAACCTACACCACTTATATTGTTGGGTTACGGGGTTCATACGCAGCAAAAATTCAAAACAATTTTTGAAAAACCCTCCAACAAGATCGCAAATAAGTTTTATTAAAAAAGATCTATAAAAGTAAACCATACTTTAATTCGTGATTTCCTTATCTGATTGTTCGATCGTCAAGATGTTCAAGCGTTCGTCCTCTATCAGAAATCCACACAATCGGTGACCGCAATTTAGAGTGTTAGCCCCAAGAGAGACAGAAAACATTTTTCTTTCTCTTACAAAATTCAGAAAACTCTAAAATAGCAAAAATGAAATTCTCTTAATTCGTTTTAGGGTATGACACTCTATTTATATGTGTAGATAAGTCCTTATTTTAAATCCTATTCGTAATATAACCACTGTATTTAGACAATTTTAGCAAATTACACATACACCTCTATTAATAAGTTATCATATAACAAATCATAAGGGCTTTTATGTCATAAATTTTATCATATAAAATTCATTACTTTGAACTAATTGAAATTGCGCAAAGTCGTTCTTTATGTGCAACCTAATAGGTTCATGCGATGTTGGTAGTGAACCAAAAACCATTTTGGTGCACAAGTCCTAAGCGGTCTCTAGCAAGGCATTATGACTACCCAAGTGGCATGAATATCAAAAATTGATACAACCTAATGAATAACATATATCATATCCTTTTGTCATATGATATAATTTGATTAAACATAAAGCATAGAAAATCACCTTTAATGTTCAATCGTACTAGTCTTAATCTTTAGGTAGACTGAAAACATGACACTGATCATATCAAATTCACTTAGACTTGCCATTTAACAATCTAACATATCGAGGGATCCATATCAAGGAATCTATTGATATATCTCTCTTTACAAGAGGGACAAATTATATCTTGATTACACACATTCACATATTGCTTACAGGATAACCAATCACAATCTTTATAATCATTCGATTAAAGACAACATTTGATTGTGTCAAATTATCATGCTCCTAATATTGAAGTCTATGGTAATCTCAAGTTGAAAGACTAAATGATATACCTATCAAGAGTAACACCTATGACTTAATCTATGTGTTGTTCTCATAACAGGTCAGTCCAATACCTTGTTCCCTAACAAGTACTAATGATATCGATTTGTATCTCTATACATATGATCATCTCATGACCATCAATCAAGACTCACAATAGCCTTAATTTATTATAGTTCCCAGTATAATGACCGACTAAAAACATTTCAGATATTTCAACAAATACCCATGGATCTTATCATAAGGTAAACATGTAATCACTTATAATAAAACAACAAATAAAAACTTTTATTTTATTAAATAAAATTATAAGATAAATAATATTTGTAGATTGACCTAGGGCACATGCCCCAACATATATACCACATCAACTCTTATTATATTTCCGATGAGGGACTATACTTTCACACGTTCGTGCACCATTGTGATATGCATCGATCATCCTCGTGGTATGTATCCTGATTCAACCCATGCCCACATCAAGATCATGTTAATTTTCTCAAATAAGTCAACCAATGTTATATATATACTACTAAACCAATGTGTGTTATAACAGGAAACGTAGTAAGTTGTAACAGAAAATTAAACTGTACTGGAATGTAAATGAAAGCAGGAAAGCAAACCATAACACTAGGGGATTGCTTACACAGTTCAAACCACATACCAACATCTGGGGGGCCACGCCCAAATGCAAAATTCACTAAGAACACGTACGACTTACAGGACTCCTTTAGTGACTCGCTCACCAAGCTCCCACTAGCATCTCCTTACGCTCTTCTAGATTCTACACACAAGTTTCCCACTTGCATGATTGAGGCTCCCCTCACACTAGCACTCAAGTCCCTTTGGAGCTTTACAACTTGATAAACAAATAAGTAAACACACATATTCATTGTATGAAACAAAGTTAGAAGAGATGAACACATACTCTCTACTTTAACATTTAAATTGATGATTTTCAAGACTCTAAATCTTAACAATCACTAGAATCCGATCATCTTGATCCATAGCAACATCTACATTCTTCACATGAATCACGTGGATAATTATAGCTCTCAGAATCTACACCAACCTCTAACGGTTTCTCATTAAGTTGTGGACAAGGATGGATCATAACAAACCGCAACTACTAAATTCTAGGCTCTGTTATAACTGATACTGATCTTCTTTTTATAACAGCATATCTCAATAGATTATGGTTCTCCATATCAGCGCATAAAATACATTAAGTTATTAACTCATTTTAAGACAATTGATGACAATCATCCACGACACTAACAATCTCCCACTTTGTCATTCTTGTTGTCATAAATAAATAAAATGAGTTAAGATATAAAGAGCCATATAAGATAAGCAGTTCAAGAAGATAGAAACTACTTTTCTAATAATACCATAATATTCACATGGATATTAATAGTCCAATCACATAACTTGTAATCCAATAAGCTCAAAACAAATATAAGAAAGTCAAAAGATTAACTATTGATATACACAAAAATTAATCATGTTATATCAACAGTCTTCCCAGTCTATTGCAACAGCATCCAGAGTCATCTTGTTGCAATAGGATCATAAATTCCTTAATAGATAATCGACTTCACTTGCAAAGAGATAACCGAAAACTTTACTTGATCTCACGAACAAAATAGAGCAACGGTAAAAACACAAAATAGCGGTCAAACATCAATGAGCTAATCAGCAACAACACAGTATAAGTAACAACAAAAATTTACTTAATTTACTCACCCTCAATTAGCAAATACTCTCAAATCAACAGCAGTCGGCAACAACTTCCCTTCAACAGTCAATAGCTAAAATTTCTCCCCATTTGTGAAATAAGAATGACAACCATTGGAAGAGGATTATATACCTCATCCTCATTACTGCCGAGGTGGTGCAAGAAGAAGAAAATCCATAAGTTTCTTGAATAAGCCATCAGAAATACCACGAACAGCCTCCATCATCTCCCTCTCCTGTATATGTCGATGGTTTTGATCGTCATCATGAAGGTCATAATCAGCTGGTTGAAAGGATTCTTCAGGTAGTGCAGAGTTGATAGATACCTTTTCTAACTTTTTCTTTCTAGAAGCCTTAAGAGGTTCAACATCAACTTCCCTGTCATTTGTTGCAATAAGTTGAATCTCGTGTTTTAATAGGTACGATGGATGAAGAGCAAACTTGTCATCAACTGGAAGATCATTCTCATCAGAAGAGTCTTCCTTCATTATTCTTGAAGCTATGGTCCTCAGAGTGGCAAAGACCAAGTGATTTTGCCTTTCAATTGGAATCTTTTAAAGGCTCATCAACTCGGTTGTAAGGCATGGGAAGAAAAGAAAATCAAAAGTGGACTCAGGGTCGATTCTATGAAGAAGTGCTCTGAAAATTATCTACCCAAGATCACAAGATACTCCCATTCCCATGGCATATAACAGAATACCCATTTCTCTCTCAAAGGTGAAAGTGTGTTTAATGGGCATAATGTTGTAGATATAGTAAGAATATAGAACATAGAACAAGGTGCTCAAATCTTTCACATTCTTCCTATCCTCACTCTTCCTCTCATGAAATCTATGTGCCCTATTATCAACCTTACACCCAATAACCTTATTTATTATAGCAGGTGAAAACTCTATAACCTTCCCTCTCACATAAGGCTTCTGGAAAAATGGTGATGATTTGTCACTCATTGAGAGCTTAAGATTTGCATAAAATTCCTGAACCCATATTCCATTATATCTAGAGGGAAAAGAAAAAAGTTTAAACAATAATGACCTTGACTTTAGAAAGGCTACCATATTTTTCTTCTCATAGGTGTCCTGGTTGAGGTACTTCTCTGCATGAATTTGCATTCTTTTGACATCTTCAAATCTGGACTTAGCTTCATCATCATAAATATATTTTTTAATTCCTCTGTACTTCAATATGAGAATTTGCTCTATAACACTGTCTTCTTCTTCATCAGAGGAGGATGACGTAGTGGTTTTGCCTTTGGCACACTTGATCTTCTTGCATTCTGTTATAATAGGTCCAAGGGTCCTTCCTATTTCAACAAAACCCTTCTTTGCCTTCTTCTTTAGTTCCATGAGTATTTTTCCTTTAAGTTTCCTCTTAAGTGAAGCTAGAGGAATGATCACATCTTCTCATCAATGGGTTGCTCCTCAAGTTCAATAGGAATGAACGGGTCCTCCATTTGATCAACTTCATTATTCACACTCGACTGGTCAGGTTCAGGCAGGTCCTCCACTTAATCAGATATATATTCTCTGTGGTAGGCTAATCTGGTTTAGGCAAATCTCCATCTATTTAGCAACAGACAGAGCATCATTTGGCAACTCTTCTTGAGGAGTTAGATCAGGAGTTGGTTCTGATCCCTATGATTCAACACTAGGGTCTTCTTCAGGTAATACCTATGAGTCTGCCCTAATCTTCTCAGTCTTTTCTTAATGTGGTGAAATAGACACAACTTCTAGCTTCATTGACGATAGTGTCATATAGGGTTGAAATACAATCTTCAAAAGGCAGATCTGGTTAATCTTATGTAACAGGTACAATCTCCTATTGAAACAGAGCTTGATTCTCCTTTATGGGTATAAATTGTCATCCTCCAGGCTTAGGTGTTTCATACAATTGCTTGGAAGTCGGCCCAATAAGTCTTATCTCATAGTTCGATGCGTCATCAAATTCAAAGGTTGAAGATAGTGCACCAGAAATCTTCTCTGATGGTCTCTTGATCAATGGTGGTAAACCCTCAGATGATGACACCAACTTCTCTCGAACTTGAGCCTCAGATGGCGAAATGTTTTGCAAAGGTACAACATTAATGGGGTCTGCTATTTCCCCAACCTTCTTCTTAGTCGATTAGGGTGATTTCTGGGCCTTCAGCTTTTGCGATGGCTTGAATGTGGAATCTTTTCCTCCTCTTCATGTTATAACCATTATTGCAAGCTTGTTTCAACTGCAAATTCAATAAGGACTAATACACACAAGCAGAGAACAATTGCACAATCACAAAAGATCAAATATGATTTGCACAAGATCAGTTAGGGTATGTAATCCAACCAAAGATGCTAACAACCCCCTAATAACTCTCACACCAACTCAAGACAATTACAAAATAATAAAATAATAAGAAATCCCTACAAAATCTCAATCAACTAGCTGTTTATATTTAATGAGTCCAACTGCTATACAATAGATAATTGAATAATAAATTATGCCAATGCCTACAAACAACATATCTCCTTCTTTTATTTAAATTAGATTAAAATAAAACTTTATTAATGTTTGGAGGAAAAACATATCGAATGTACTAAACAGGGCATGAACAAAGCCCTAACTCACCCTTTCACGTCTTGAACCTGTTAGCATCCAATGATTTGGTCAAAATATCAACTAACTGATCGTCAATACTTATGTATTGAATGCATACCTTTTGTTTTTCAACTATCTTGCGAATGAAGTTATACCTCATATCAATGTGCTTGGTCTGTGAATGTTGGACTGGATTCTTTGAGTTGCCTATAACACAATGTTGTAGTTACAGAACATTTGCTTCATCCATAACAGTTTAGTGCAACAGATTTCAGTAGCGATGTACTCAGCCTCTGTAGTTGAAAAGGATATAGAGTTATGTTTTTTGCTGAACCAGGAGACAAGATTTGTTCCAGCAAAAAAACATCCACTAGATATGCTCTTACGATCATCTACACTTCCTGCTCAATCTGCATCACTATACCCAACTAGAGAAATGTTAGAGTTGGCAGAATACCATAAACTTAAATGGGAAGAACCTGCAATGTAGCGAAGAATACTCTTGACAGCTACCAGATGTGACTCGTTAGGAGAGGCTTGATATCGAGCACATATACCCACACTAAAAGAAATATCTGGAAGACTTGTTTTTAAGTACAACAAGCTTCCAATAATGCTCCGATATAAAGAGGGATCAACAGGTTTCCCTCTGTCATCCTTGCTCAGCTTCTTTGCGGTACCCATGGGAGTACGCATGTGCCTTACTTGTGGTACGCTAAACCTCTAAACTAAGGACAAGGAATATTTATATTGTGACACAAAAGTTCTTTTGCTAGTCTGTTGACCTTGTAGGCCAAGAAAGTATGTGAGCTCTCCTACCATACTCATCTCGAATTCATGTCGCATACTTGTCACAAATTTAGTAACAAGTGTCGAAGTTGATGAACCAAATACGATGTCATTAACATACATATAAGCAAGGAGAATGGCTTCAGACTGTCACTCTACAAACAGGGTTTTGTAAATGCTTACTCTGGTGTAGCCTTTGTCAAGTAAGAACTTTGCAAGTCTGTCATACCAGGTACAAGGAGCCTATTTCAACCCGTACAAGGTTTTCTTTAGTTTGTACACATGATCAGGGTGAGAGAGATTTACAAATCGTAACGACCACAAGTTCCATAATCCTAGAATCGGGCGCCGCCTGACCTGTACCCGCGCGAACCCCCGAGCCAATCCCGTCGAGTCGCGCTGGGCCAGTGAGCCTATCCTTACCATTCAATCATTTATTAAGCATCTAAATATGAAGTCAATTAATTAGCGAGTTATTAAAGTATAAAGCGGAAGCAATAAATCTCAACTAATCAATTAACCTCGAAAGCTCCAAATTATGACAAAAACCAAGGGTGTGGGAACCCCGTATATCATATATACCATGTAAAGCAAGGAGAGTATCATCAATGTTATAAAATCTCTCAACCCATAACCCCATGTGCAAAAACAATATAAGTAGCTAATACACCAAAATGTCACCTATATCAGCAGAGGAGGGCCACTCAAAGTATGTCGCCTAACTGCACGGCCTTTCCTTTGCTGGACTGCGGATCTGCACTCGGTTAAACACAAGAACGACGAGCCCAGGTAAGTAACGCCAAGTAGGAACAACAATAAATAAAGCATTTCGAATTAAATAAATGAATAGTCAATTCATGCAGATAGAAAGAAAGGACAGGAGCGCATGAATATATAAAGACTGTGAATAAATAAATAAGCAATAGAAATTGAGTGTCAAATACAAAGGAAAGGCACGAGTGGTCCCGACCAATCAATCACGTATCCCCAACCGTAAACCCCAGTATAATACACCGCGATCTCAAAATTCTGCAAGGATCACGCTTGACACACTTGCCTTAGGATAACTCATATGAATGGAATAACAAGAGGGCATTGAAACAATATCAATAAATAATTCAAAGCTCAAGAAATAACTATAGTGTTCCTCACTGATTTACTTACCTCGATCCAAGCTAATTCACGCTCATACGAACTCCGACACACCCCTATGGTCCCCGTGTGTACAATAATCCTAATAATGCAATTTATATCAATTTCCTTAATTTTCCTATGATTTTCCAAATTTCTGACTATTTTTGCCAATTTCACATTTTTCAAGGCAAAAACTCGACATAACATCTTGTAAGAACTCCGAATACTTCACTTTTCATAGAAATTCTCAAATTTCTCTTTACTTGATGAAAATATGATTTTTTATAATTTTCCTGAATTTTTCCTGAATCTTCCCTATTTTTTTAAAATTTTATTTCAATTAAAATCCTTTTTAATATATTTAATTTAAATAAATAATTATTTATTAATATAATAATGGGTGGGTGGGTCCCAGGTCGGGTCTGGTCCGACCCTACTGGGTCGGGTCTGGACCACCTTGACTGGGTCAGACTAAGACCCAGTCTGGCCTAACTGGGTCGGGTCAGGTCACCTTGACCCGGCCGTTCCTCTCTTTCTTCTTCTTCTTGTCGTTGGTTTTCCAAAGTGGCTATAATTTTTTTTCTTCTCTTTTTATTTTCTTTAACCACAACAACAACTCTACAATCCAACCACCATAATCATCTCTTCTTCTTCATCAATCATCACCAACAAAAATCTCAACGAAAATCACTTGAAAATTCCTCAAAAATTTACCAAAAATCCAAAACTTACCCAAATCAAACACAACCTTTGTAAATAACCTATTAATCATCGCGAAAATTGTTGGGACGTCGAAAACGTCGATAGACTTTGAAGCTTTGACGTGGCATCCAAATCTCACCACGACGAAAATGAGCAAACTACGCACCAACACGTAGAGAACGACGAGGAAAGTCTGAATCTTACCTCAGGTCGTCAGAAACCGCCGCCCTGACCACACCATTCTGGTGGTTGCTTAGAGAACAAGTTAGGGGAGAAGAGAGAGAAAAGAGATAGAGGAAGAAAGAGAAAGAGGGTGGGTGTTGGGTTTTTATACCCTTCTCCTCATCCACTTATGCACACTCATCTCGAGGCGCATCCAAGGGTCCTCTTTTCCGCTGTCCCAATAACTCCAACACGTCATATGTGACTTCATTAGGTAACTTGAGTTTCACACTTTGTCATCTCCAACTTCGCCTTGGTGTTGTTGAACTTGAACCGCGTCGCGGTGACTCTCCTGTCGCGCGCACTTAGTCGCAACTACGTGCCAACACGCCTATAATTTTATAAATTTGTGTTTTGTCCGTGTTTTTAGTTAAGTTTATCCCCCGAGCCACTAAACATCACGTCACATAACCAACAATCGCACACAAACGTCCTCACGCGTTTAGGACATCAAAATTATTATTAAGGCTATACAGTATAATACAAACATCGAACAAATATAACATACCTCAGTGTCGACGTCCGAGAATTGATGACTGTACCACGGCGTGGGCCCACGTATCACCTATATTGACACGTGGCATTAGTTAAATTTTTAGGGTCGTTACACAAATGCTTTAAGCTGCTCCACGTGCACTTCTTCAATAATCATTCCATTCAAGAATGCACCTTTGACATTCATCAGATACAGCTTAAAACCAAGAGAGCAAGGTAATCGAATGGATTCAAGTCTAGCTATAGGAGCAATAGATTCATCAAATTCGATATCTTCTACTTGAGTATATCCTTGAGCAATATGCCTTGATTTGTTTTTGACAACTCCTCCGTATGCATTAGACTTATTTTTGAAGATCCACTTCGTGCCGATCACATTAACATGATCTGGTCTTGCAACAACACCCAAACATCTAATCTTTGAAATTGACTCAGTTCTTCTTGCATAACCATAGCCAATATTCATCCCGTAAAGCATCAGAGACATGTTTAGGTTTAATGGAAGAGACATAGCATAATAACCTGGCTAATCTTCGATAATCAACTTTGGTGGTGTCTCGTGTGATCGTTCCATCATCAACAGAGCCAACGATATTGTTAGCAGGATGATTTTTTTAGATTTTGGTGCTTGATTCTCTACTACTACATGTTAGTACAATTTCTGATGATACTCTCTTAGGAATTGCTGATGTGGACGTTGGTGAAACAGCATCAGAGACCTCTGTTGTGACAGCTTCAAATGGGTCTTATAACATCCCCTAATCTCAATTAGAGAATATTCAGCCTGAAACCCTAATTAAGCCCCAGTAAATCAGATCGGACCTAATTAGAGCCAGCAGCCTTATACTCATCCTGATAACAACCTATATATCTTGAGATTACATAAATAAAATAAAACAAACGCAGCGAAAAATTTAAAACTTTTTCGATAAACCAAGATATATAATACCGATATGAACATCGGTATTGAGCTCTTATTCCCACCCTGATTATTACAAAATCATAAAACAATGAAATATATATATATATATACAACAGGAAAACTCACTGCACCATAGAGAAGATACTAAACTCTTGATCTACTCCTTTCCTGAGTTTCAAGTCCTAACGTACATCCACACCTGAAAATATTAAGGTGGGTGAGCTCCTACATGCTCAGTAAGTGACTCTCATACCAACCATCAACTACCAGTTAATATCAAGGCAATGTATAACAACATGAATCAAATGCATATCTAAAGGAGCATACGAATCAATTTAAAGAATATATATATATAACAGATGCAAGTTCCTTGGTTCATTGCAATGTACTCGTGATTTGTATTTCCAATATCCATATTTGAATTGAGTTGCTCTCTCACATCATCAAGAACCAGTCACTGAGCATCTAACCAGTTCTTGTCAATGTGCAGCCAACTCATAAAAATATAGAGTCGCATTCCCTCATCGTCACTAAACCAATTACTACTCATCTAATTGGTTTATGACTGACGAGCTGCCAACTTAATAGAAAAGCATTGATCGGGATAATTCCCAAGTCACTGGGGGCGCGGTGATGGTTAGCAACTCCACCACAGTTCCAAACCCGAGGCCAATTCGTCCCGTCAAACCTCTTTCCGAACTCATTTTTCATTTCAAACTGTTTAGTACACTACATGCTCTAATAATACTATTTTACATTGCATAATTGATAAAAGCTATGAGTCCCACTTACCTGTCCTGAGCTTTTTATGTTTTACCGACTTGTACGACTCCCCGGAGTCCTCAAACCTTCCACATTGGTCCATTACCTAAAATAGACCAACTGTTATCAACTTATTTCTAATATTCATTTATTAACATTCTTAAACTAGTCCCATTCGAATCATAAATCTCGAGACCTAGTTTCTAACCTATTTTGACCAATTCACATTTTTCGCGGTAAAAATCCCGGTATAAAGTCTCCTCTGACTTTCGAATTCCTCATTTTCCATAGAAATCCCTCACTTTCTATTTATTTGGTCAAAATACATTTTTTCCATATTTTTCCTATTTTCTATATTTTCTTTTCCATTTTCTCTCTTTTTTTTCTTTTGGTTTGGGTCTGAACTAGGCCGAACCAGGTTCGACTTAACCGAGCCGAACCGGCCCGGTTCAGCACCTTCTTCCTCACGAGAACAGAGCATCTGCTCTTTTTTTTTCTTCGTCAATTGAGGTTGGCTCCCAACCCCAACTCGGTTTGTCTCCCTTGTCGTCTCCACCCTCGGCCTTGGCTTCCGCCATGGCCGAATTCCTCACCATCACAACAATGGCAACGACACTTCAACAACAGGAACACAACAACATCATCTCACCTCGAGCTCTCCTCGACTCCCCGATCACGCGAGCTCACTCTCGCGTTCTCTCCCTTGCTCCAGCGACCTCTCCTTCCTCCTCCCGACTCTCCCTCGTCTTCCTCTGTTTTGATTTATATATTGAAGAAGAATGTGGTTGGCTTGGGAAATACCTAAAATGCCCCTAAGCCTATCTTCTTTCCTTTTATACCTCCATACCCTTAAAGGTAATTCACAATTTCTGATTTTTATTATATATTTATATATTATAATTTATATATAAATATATATATATTGATATATTGCGCCTAAAATTCCGGTTGGCACGCCAATAAGAATTCTCGGGTGTGCACACCACCGTACGTCCTACGCGTGTCACTCGTGACCCCGCGTATCACTCTGCGCCCGACCATTTACCATTATTTTATTATTTTCTATTTTAATATATATTTATATATATCCATAACATGTATATATATATATATATTTATGCCTATAATTACGTAATTTCCGCCGCCGAGCAGACTCGAGCGTCAACGCTATCTCGCGTCTCATATGTGTCCACATGACCCACACCTGGTATTAGACGTCTCATCATTGGTCCGATTATCCATATATACTTACTAATACAATCCATACAAACACAATACATCACGCAAATCCACACACGCGTTAATCATGACAAATCAGGCTTAACCACGAGCCTGACTCGGATTAATTAATATTCGGATTACTGTTAATTACGTGCTTAAGGTAATGGGTCATTACAGGTCTGTTGTGACTGACTCAAAGGCTTTCTATACTTCATAATCTCCTTTTGTTTGATGTTGAATCTCAAGAAGTGTATCATCGAACACCATGTTGATTGACTCCATTACTTTCCCAATGCTCTTGTTGAACACTGTGTATGCTCTGCTATTTGAGGAATACCCCAAAAAGATTCCTTCATCGCTCTTCTTGTCGAACTTTCCAAGATGCACCATATCCTTCAACACAAAGTACTTGCAACCAAAAGGGCAAAAATAACTGAGGTTAGGCTTTTACCTTTCCATAGCTCATATGGTGTTTTGTGCATTGTTGAACGGAGATAAGTTATGTTGATCCCATAACATGCAATGCTAACAGCCACGACCCAAAGCTTGGTTGCCGACTCTTTTGAAGTGACCATGACTCTAATCATTTCTTATAGATGCATTCTCTTCCTTTCCACCACTCCATTCTGCTGAGGAGTAATGTGTGCTAAGAACTCTTTATGAACTCCATGTTTTCTGCAAAACTCATGAAAGCTTGAGTTTTTCAGATTCCTTCCCATGATCACTTCAAACTCTGACCAAATGTTCTCATGTCGACTTCTTTTCTATCATAAGCTTTAGGCATACATCTTGAAACTTTTTTTAAACATCTTGAAACTTGTTAAATGCATCTGATTTTTCTTTAAGGAATAGAACCCTAGTAAATCGTGAAAAATCGTCTACATAAGTAAGAATGTAATGATTACTAAAAATGTTGGTAACTTGAGTAGGCACTTCCAGATCAATGTGCATTAGTTCCAGAATTGTTAAGGTGTTACATTCTTCAATCTGTTTGTGACTTTCCCTTTTTTGTTTTCCAAATTAGCATGGACCCCAAAGTCTTCTTGTGGTGAGTTGAAACTTTAGAAGTTAACGAACAACATCAAAATTGACAAGGTTGCGCATGTGTCTGTAATGAACATGCCCCAACTTTTCGTGCCATTTTTCAATAAGATATGTCTTGGTGTTGTAACATATACTCTTCGACTATCATAATAGATAACAATTGTTAGCTGATTTATCTCTAGTCATTACACATTCTCTCTTAGAGTCACAAACTAGGCATTGTTCCTTTGTGAAGTTCACGTGATAACCCTGATCACATAGTTGGTTAATGCTCAACAGATTGCCTTTGAGCCCTGCTACATGAAGTACTCCTAATATTGAAAAGTCTTCAGTTGCCAGCGTTCTTTTCCCAATGACTTGACTTCTAACTCTATCTCTAAAAGTGACATGTCCTTCAACACACAACTGATAATTTTTAAGAAGGTTTTTATTACCAGTTATGTGCTTAGAACACCCACTGTCAAAGTACCACTCGATGCTCATCATCGACCTCAGTAATAAGTCTGTTACATTACATATTTCTTCCTTTTTGGGAACCCAACTCTCCTGAGTTTTGATGGGTTGCTTTGCTCTAGAAACCCTCTGCATAATCTCATATTGTCTTCTGGCCAACTCTCTGATCATCTTGTAGCTCTTGGGACATATGTGACCTTTAATTGCACAGTAATAGCATGTATGTTTGAATTTATGTTTGACTTGCTGATTAGTGGTGGCAGCTTCTTGAGTTTTGACAAACACCATTTGTTTTGGTGCTGATGTCTTTGAAAATGTGCCTGTAACATAGCAGAGACCTTTGTGATCTCCATTCTTCTTTCTCTGGGAAAGGATGTCATCAAGTTTAGCCTTCCCCTTGTTTATCTGCTTCAGTGTATTCTGCACCTGCTCCAGTTTACGTAGCAAGCTCTACTTTTTTCTCCTTGAGACGATCATGTAGAGATTGATTACATGTAACAACATCCTCCCATTTGGCCATCATTTCAGAGTATGTTGCTTTAAAATCTACATATGATATTAGATTAGTAAATTCACGGTCAGAGTCATCAAAATCACGTTCAATTAAGTTAGCAACATCCTCCTTTAGTTGTTGAATAGTTGAAGTTTTCTCTGTTATGATAGGCTTTATCACATCAGTTGTAACAACACTAGATGATTGTGTTGTAACAGCAGATGTCATGAAAGCAACATGCAAGTTAGTCATTTCCTTTTTACTTTCAGAATCAGAATCACTCCAGGTTAAGGCCAGTGATTTCTCCTTCTTCCTTGATGGACATTTTGCCTGGAAATGTTCGAGGCCTCCGCACTCTCTGTAGGTCATTTTACTCTTGTCAATCACCTTTGTTTCTCATTCCTTTTGCGATGAGCCTCCAGCCTTCAAACCCTGAATTTTCATATATAATTTATTATATTTACGGGTTAGTAAAGTAAGGTCTCTATCTCCTGGAGTATAAATTATTTCAGCAGCCTTCAGTGCAAGCTCTTTTATCTGCTTCTTTTGTTGGTTAAGATACATCTCATAGGTTGTTAGCAAACCCATGAGTTCTTTAGACCTCAGATTCTTGAGACCTCTGTTGTCTTGTATGGAGGCAACTTTTATACTGAACTTCTAACGTAGTGTGCTGACAACCTTCTACACCATCTTTTTGTTGGAGTATTTTTTTACCCAACTGATGTCCTTAGTTAGAAAGGTCCTTCAATTTAGCAGTATAGTCTGACAGGGTCTCTTCCTCACCCATTCTCATCAACTTGAATTGTGACTTAAGCATGAGAAGCTTGAAATCTGACACTTGCTCACTCCTTTCAAAGAAGTCTTCCAAAATCTGTCATGCTTCTTTTGCTACTTTGCACGAAGAAATCAACTTAAGATGATCTTGTGTTACTGCAACAAAGATGGCATTGAGATCTTTGGCATTTGCTGACAACAACTTCTCTTCAACTTCTGTCCAGTCGTTAGGGTTCTTCGATACCCTATCTTTAAGAAGTGGGGCATAACCTTTCTCGATAGATCTCCAAGCCTAACATCCATGGACAGAACATAACCTTCCATTCTGCCTTCCAGTACGTGTAGTTTGTACTGGTCAGCAGAGGAGGTCTGGTGTTGGACACCCTTTTCAGCTGGTTTGACTGATTTCCTTGATACATATGGTTAGGACCTTAATATAGTTTGTCATAACAGAGTTTATGTAGTGCCCGCTCTGATACCAAATGAAATTACTAAACTGATGCGTGTTACAACAGGAAACGTAGTAAGTTGTAACAAGAAATTAAGCCATACTAGAATGTAAATGAAAGCAGTAAAGCAAACTATAACACCAGGAAATTATTTACGCAGTTTGGTCCACAGACCTACATCTGCGGGCTACGCCCGGATGCAAAATCCACTAACACGTACGATCTATAGGACTCCTTTAATGACTCCCTTACCGAGCTCCCACTGGCATCTCCTTACGCTCTTCTAGATTCTACACACAAGTCTCCCACTTGCAGGATTGAGGCTCTCCTTCACACTAGCATCCAAGTCCTCTTAGAGCTTTACAACTCGATAAGTAAATAAGTGAACACACACGTTCACTTTATGTTAGAAGAAATGAACACATACTCTCTACTTTGACATATAAATAGATGATTTACAAGACTCTCCAAATCCTAACAATCACTAGACTCCAATCGTCTTGACCCACAACAACATCTACATTTTTCACATGAATCACGTGGATAGTTATCACTCTCAGAATCTGCATTGAACTCCAACAACTTCTCATTCGTTTGTGGACAAAGATGGATCATAACAACCGCAATTATCATATTATGGGCTCTGTTATAACTAATACTGATCTTCTTGTTATAACAACATATCTCAACATATTGTGGTTCTCCTAATCAGCGCATCAACCACATTGAGTTATTAACTCATTTTAAGACAACTGATGACAATCATCTACAACACTATATTTATGCTTATTAGTGTTTAAATAATGTTTTAATGCACTTCACAAGATCTTGTGCTTATTAAAGTGATTACCTAATCAAATTGAAGTGACACTTTAAGTAACTTATAGTACTCTAAATTAAAATAAATAAATGCTAGTTAGAATATACTCAACTTATATTTTGAAGTTGCGTGGCAATTGCATTACGTAAGAGGAAAACCATATAGCTAGTAATTATTATCAAATAATATGTTAAAAATGGTTGACATATTTCGTTATGTTACAAGTACGTAGAATAGAGTATACTTTGATTGCCGATAGCAATTTTAGTAGCATTCACGTATATATGAGTGCTCACATACATAGTCACTTCATACATTCGAATCAAAGCATCCAACCAGGAAGAAAACCACTACTAACGTGTTGTATGGGAGCTGCAACTGTCATTTGGTTTTGAATGATTGGATTGTACCTACAACCAAATGTTATAATAAAAATATGCACATCAATTAAATAATACTACACACATCAATTAATATAACACTAACAGAAAAGTAAAGCTTATGACAAGCTCACCCAATTGGCAACGTGGAGTTGCAATCTAATGGTTGAAAGAATATCTCCGCTTCTGGTGGCTGACTATACTTTCTTTGTTCTTTAGCTTCCCAAGATAATTGAATATGATCTTGCGCATTGATTTCTTTCAGCTTCTGTGCATTGATTTCATCCAACTAAAGAAACGGTAAACATATGCCAAGACAACCAAATCAATTAATAAGTGTTGGATATAGGAGGAGGTTTCAAAAAAAAAAGTGTTGGATATAGGACTTAATGAGATGAAATGAAACTAATTATTAGATACTTTTTTTGAAAAAAATTTTATAAGATACTTAGATGTAAATTATTAGGATTCTGATGCAGGCGTGGTTAATGATAGAGATGAGAAAGATGTGTTTTAGTTTGGGAGACAGTTGCACGTATACACAACAATACTTGGGATCTCAACGTTGCATTAAGATTGATATATATATATATATATATATATAGGGTTCTTCTACAATAGAGCCCAAATATATATCTATGTCATGGGAACCTCTCATAATGTGTTATGCATTAATGTTTTAATCATTTATGTCGCCTCGATTAATGTATTGGATTATAAGCCAATGGTTATAAATTGTGTACCCATGGCATGGGTATATATTTGGTTCTCATGGTAAAAGTACCCATATATATATATATATATCAATCTTTTTGATTCGCTAGTAAAGGAGTAAACAAATTTAAATTCTTATGTTCTTTAAATTAGAATTTTAAATATAATAGGACTTATAGAGTTCGCATGTTAGAGTACCAGTAGGAGTTGGTGATATTAGGAGTTTTATTTTAAGTTAACCTTTAATTAATGTTTTTATAAGCCTATTTAAAAACTTTGGTACGATTTATGAAATAACGAGTTTAATTTCTTTATAGAGAATTTGGGTTTTAATTCTCAGGTCATAGTTGTTTATTTGTGGTTTTTCGAGCAATTCAATTTAAAAGATCCTCACTATGTTAGATACAATCGGCAATAATCTTGAAAATAATAAGAGCAGATACATTGATTACTACAAAACCAACCGGGTACGGCTATTTTGACTCATTAGTCGGGACTCAAAAATATTTTTTTGTTTTGTTTTTTTTCAAAGTCGTCATCAAGCAATAAATGAAGCAAACACAACAACTTGTAAAATTCTTTTTATTCAATTTTATAATATTGGTCCCAATCTAAGGTGAGGAGAGTGTGGTGACTAGTTTTATGTATGGGTTATAAGTACGAAAGTAGGGTTATCTCCAAAATGCCAAGGCAAGATGGAGTGTTCTCTCCACACTTATAAACCTTTTTTTTTTCTAAGTAGTCGATGTTGAACTTTCCCAATATCTCCAACACTCTCCCCTCAAGTCCAACTTGGACTTGACGGCAGTACATCAATCAATCATTTTTGTCAGATGTCTACTAGGCCTTTGGACAATGGGCTATTAATTAAGCCAACCATGAGTGATATCATGTTCACTTTTTATAATATGGATGGGCTATAAGTATAAAAGTAGGCTTCACTCCAAAATACCAAGGCTAGAACGCCACATTTATAAACTTTATTTTTCCTTTCTACTTAGACTATGTGAGACTTTGACAACATCTCCAACACCTTTGATGCCCTTGAATATTTGTGAGAATTTTGAAACCAAAATACGGTAACTAATTATACGGAGTAACAACAAATTCGGAAACCAAAATACCTTGAAAACAAAATACCTTGAAAACATATTTCAATAAATCTATCAACCCCCCTATATGCCCCCCTATAAGCCCTGATAGATTTATTGAAACCAAAATACCTTGAAAACATATTTTATGATACTGAGTGACAACAAATACGGAAACTAATTAACCTGATCTAGTCCATTTATCTATATGGTTTTCTAATTAATTTTTCAAAAAGAAACTTATTCATAATTCAAAATTTTCAAATGAATAAGAAATGTAAAGTCTAATAAGACCCTAATTAATGACATCATTTTAAAGGCCAAATATGAAATTTGACAACATAGATAGATTTGTTGAAAGCTTGCTACCTTCTTTCTCATGGTTTTATTTACTTCTTGAAGCATTTGTTCCTGTGAAGATAAATAAGCAGTTACCAGCTGGAATAAAATTGAGAAATATGTGTGCATTAGAATCTTGGAGTATTTGTTTACCTTCTTTTGTAGATTTGCAAGTTGATCAAGCATGAATTGATTCTGCAAACCTCAAAAAACAAGCTAAGTGAGGAATAAACACATCAAAAGAAATTCGTAAACGGAGAATGCTAACGTAATTTGGCTGGACACTCAGGCCAGCACTCGCTTGGGAGCATTCCTTCAATGGGCCGAATGCGTGTGTGCTACATCTCAACGGAAATGAAGGGTCTCGCACAAGTGTGTGTTCAAAGTGCATGTTACTTAGCATTTTGCTTAATTTGTAAGAGATTATTGTTTCGAAAAGTAAGACATCTAAATCCTTTCTTTTTTTTTTAAAGAAACTAACAAGCCTTGACTCTGAAGAATCAAACCCATGACCTCCCCCAACTTTTCCTTCAAGCAAGAAATATCTAATCCACTTCATGACTAGAGATGCTTAGGCAAGACATCTAAATTTCAATGTACATATCAGAGATATATATATATATAAGAGAAAGTATCATTTGTACATGCATATAAAAGAATCGAACCCTAAATGTATGACCAAAACATGAAAAGCTAAATATTAAAAGAAATAAACATCTACATTAATTGTAGCATGAGCAATCAATATAACACAATTTTAGGTGATATTTTTTTTATCATTATCAGGGCATTGACTAATTATGGACTTGAAGAATGTAGGATCTTAAGGGCAGCCAAGGTTTTTAATTTAAAGGGAAGGACCATGCAAAACCCACCACAACCCTCTTGGTCAACTTGAGGTGGTATTTAGTTTTCAAAATTAAAGTTTGAAAGAGAGTTCTTAATAACATTGAGATTTGTCAGCTCTACTAATTAATATTTATTAAAGATTAACAAGAAAAAGATTTAGAGAAGATCTAGTAAAATTATCACCCCCAAGTTACACATGTCAACGACAAAGATAATCAAGTTTTTTAAGCATAAAACATATTTTAGTAAACTAACCTATACTATATGTGTTTTCAAAAAAAAAAAAAAAAAAAAACTATACTATATATAAAGCCAATATTCCCAAGGATGCTATTAAAGTCCAATTTTAACAATTACCCTCAATTTTTTTTTTCATTTGGTTCAAAAAGTTAGGAAGAATAATAAGATAGACGCTATTACAAATTTTAATTTGCATTCTTTTAAAACAAGGAAATGAGATTCAAGGGCCCTGATCGTCTACTGTGGCTATTTACCAAATTAAGTCAGTTCTCAGTTGGGAAAGCATACGAGATGATTGATTGATAATCAAGAGGAGCATCAACCTAATAGAGACTGGAGTTTGATATGGAAATGGCAAGGTCCACAACGAGTGAAAACATTCCTTTGGTTAAAGCATTAGAGACTAGCCACAAAAGTGCTCTGTTGCAAGATCACATCCCATTGGCAAGTAGAAGGAATTGATTGGGGGGAGACCTCACTAAATATGCTAGGGTACTAGAAGTTGCTTTCAATGAACAAGAGATTTGGGTTGCTTTACAGGAGTGCACAGGAGATAAAAGTCCAGGAAAAGACAATTTTTCTATGGAGTTTCTCAAAAGGAATTGGGGGGTCATCAAGGCAGATTTAAGTAAGGTGTTTGAGGACTTCTATTGGAATGGGGTGATTAACGGGATCACTAACAAGACACTCATATGTTTGATTATGAAGAAGCACCAAGCTCATAAGTTGAAGGAATTCCGACCAATCAGCCTCGTAACATGTGTCTCTACAAGATTATGCTAAGGTTTTTAAAGCACATCTCGGTAATGTGATTGGCAAATCTATTACCAAGGAGCAAGGAGCTTTCATTCAAGGCAGACAAATGATTGATCTCATCCTGATAGCAAATGAAGTTGTGGAGTAAGTCCGAACAAAGAAGAAAAAGGGCTATGTTTTGAAGTTGGACTTCGAAAAGGCATACGACCATGTGGAATGGAAATCCTTAGATTATGTACTTGGGCAGAAAGGTTTCGGAGGGAGATGGAGACGATGGATTCGCGGATGTATCAAGTCAGTCTCGTATTCAGCAATGGTCAATGGCAGAAATAGGGAAAAATTTAAGACTACGAGGGGGCTCCGCCAGGGAGACTCGCTCTCGCCTTATCTTTTTATCCTAATAGCAGACATCATGCGCCGAATGATTGAGAAAGCTAGGATAGGAATGCACATTGCAGGTTTTGAAGTAGGCACGAAAAATACACATGTAACACACTTGCAGTTCGTTGATGACTCCTTGCTAATGGTACAAAATGATGGATTTTCTCTTACTAACATACTACATATAGTGGAAGGTTTTTGTCTTGTTTCAGGTTTGAAGCTCAACAAAGGAAAGTGCACCATTTTAGGCCTCAATGAGGAAGACCGTGAAGTGCTGACACATGCAAACCACCTTAGAGTGGCGATGGGTTCATGGCTCATTGTGTATCTTGGCCTACCACTTAACGCGGATTCGAAGCTGAAAAGCTTTTGGGATCCGATGATTAGCAAAATTTCTAAAAGACTGGACGGATGGAAGAAAGCTTATCTATCAAAGGAGGTCGTCTAACTTTAATCCAATCCGTTCTTGATGCAATACCGACCCACTTTATGTCTGTTTTCAAGATACCTCGTGGAGTGGCTAATCATATTGAACAACTAATGTGCCAATTCCTATGGGAGAAGTTCGACGGTCATGGTAGCATCCCACTTATTAATTGGCAACAAGTGATCAAACTGAAGGAGCTTAGAGGCCAAGGCATAGGCAACTTGGTAAACCAAAACCAAGCTCTCTTGTGTAAGTGGCTCTGGCGATTCTCATAGGAGCAAGGAGCATTATGGACGGATATAATAAGGAGTAACTATGGTACCATACGCAATTTATGGGATGTTGGGATAGTTGAAGGAGTCACATACCATTGTCCATGGAAAGCTATCAGCCAAACCTATGAACACTTCTAAGCGAGCCTCAAGTACTCAATTCGAGCTGGTAACAAAACTTTTTTCTGGCAGGATGTGTGGATCAGGGATCGACCATTACGTTTGGAGTTTCCACTAGTTTATGCGACATCAAGAAGCAAACAGGCCTTTGTTGAGGAAATGCAAGTTGCACAAAGCGATGATTGCTCTAGCGGGTGGGACTTCAAAATGCGAAGGCGTGTTAGCAATGATACACTTGTTCAGGAAGAGAGCTTAAAGAATCTCGTGGATCCTATTTCAATCAACACGGGTACTTCAGACACAAGAAGGTGGAATGTCGACTCATTGGGAATCTTTTCAATCAAGTCGATTTTTTTTTATCTTAGTATGGTGCGACAATCAGAGACTATTCTTGGCGACAACCTCTGTTTTGGAAACAAACCACTCCACCAAAAGTGAAGTTTCTAGTTTGGCTTGTCATACAAAGGCGAGTTAATGTTGGGAGATGATGCAATGACGCCGACCTGATTTATACATCTCTCCCCATGTATGTGGGATGTGTAGAAACTATGGGGAAAAGGAAGATCATCTATTTTTTCATTGTCACGTCGCATGGCTCCTATGGACACATTTTTTGAATGAACTTAATGAGACTTGGGTGGCTCTAAGACTATATGAGCAACTGTTGATGGATGGTTATGTTATTGGCAGTAATATGATGAAGAAAGTGCTATGGCAATGTGGTGCCCAGGCGGTGGTATGAAACATTTGGAGGGAACGCAATGCAAGACGTTTTAAAGGGGTGGACTCTTCGTTGGAGGACATTTGGGACAACACTCACCTTCTCATTTGTAAGTGGGTCTCAACGAATCAGACTTTTTAGAATTGGGGACTCAATAACATTCTAAGAAGCTGGGAACCTATGCTTGATTTCGATCCCAGTTAATGTTATTTTGGTTGTTGGTTTTGTTGGTTGTTTGGGTCGGGAGGTGGATTGTTTCTTATGTCCCATATTTTTTGTAGTGGAAATAATTATCTGTTGTCTTTTGTGGACTGTTTTTTGGCTAATGCTTGGTGATAACAAGGAGGCAACACCCCTCAGTTTGTAAATAATTACTGTATAGGGGAGAGGGGTGTACATATCCTCAACACCCCTCGTGTTCTCCTACTGATGCGGAACTGCTGGTGTTCTAAATGGGTTACAATTAACTTGGCAAACCAACATTGATCGACTTATCCTGGAGGTGGACTCTGTAGAAGTGTTGGAACTCATTACTAATCTTCATCCTCACACCAATCAAACTCATATTATTGACCAGATTAGGGAGATGATGAATCGAAACTGGGAGATTAAAGCTACTTGGGTTCTAAGGGGGAATAACATGTGTGTTGATTCGATGGCGAAACTAGGATTAGCAAAAAAGGAAGTGGTCACCGTATATTTAGGGGGATGTATTCAATTGGAGGATTTTATAGGATTTTAAAAGAGTTTGGAGGATTTTGAAATCAATGTGTACTTAATTTGGAGTTTAAAGGATTTTAATGGACTTTTGAAAAGTTAAGGGGTATTCAATTAGGATTTAGGATTTGGACGGATTTTAATGATTTCTAAAATGTCTAGGTGTATTCAATTTTTAAACACATTAGGATTTTGAAGGATTTTAATGGATTGTGATGGATTTCTATTCAAAAAATGAACATGACAAAATCTCACCTCTACCCATGAGATTTTGGATGGATTTTGGATAAGTCCATCCAAATCCATCAAATTCCAATGAAATCCATCATTTAAACGAATCCATGCATTTGTCACATTGAACACGACCCTCCATTTAATTTAAGCAGCGGCTAAACAGAAACGGACCCAAGTTTTGAATTTTTACTTTGTGTACCCTACTTTTTACTTAGTTTACCCCACTTATATTCTTAAAATTCAAAAATACCCTTTATGTTTGTTTGTGCCTTTTAAAGATATAAAAGCATTTAAGTTTTTTTTAGCCAATTAAAAGCATTTAATTATTAGTTAAATTCATTGGTTAAAGCTACATAACTTAAGTAATTATCTTAACATCATCTATGGTCATTTCATTCCAATGATAAAATAAATAGAAATAAATAATAAAAAAATCTAGGTATGTTATAATTGTACTCTTGTTTAATGGTTATAAATTAATGATTATAAATAAAATAGAATTAAAAAGAGCATAGAATATCTTACAATATTCAATTAATCTTAAAATACCATGTGTTTAACATTTTATAATTCAACTTCGAAAGAATGCAAATATGTAGATAAGATAATTCACATGAGTTAAAGAGCAATGTTAAGCAAATTAATGTCGAGCGTCAAGCATTTTGAGACAAGAACAATCAATACAGAACTGCATAAAACATCGTAAGCTTTAAAACTTTGAAAATTATTGACACAAACCTTTGGTAGGAATTTTGCCAATTAAGTACCTTTGTAGATCTGATTTGCTTTAAGGATATTTGTAATTGATGCTCTAATTGTTCAAGCTCCTTCCTACTTAGTAAATCCAAGTCTTCCCCTTGAAGGTTTCTGCATTTCATCAAAAAATTATCTTGATAATAAAATCAATTTTCTTCTTCTTTTTTTTTTTTTTTTTTTTTGTTAAAGAATCAATTTTATTCTTATCAACGAAAAATATGTAAATTAGAAATGCTAACTTAATTAGTGTTTGCACACTGCATAGTTGTATCTCATAGACAGCGGTTTCATAATAAAGAAACTATCAATAAATTTATAATTTTAATTTTTAAGAAAAAAACTAATTAAGTTACAATTAGAATCATCCTGTGACGAGCACACTAAAAGAATTAAATTTTCAATTGTTGCTCTAATAAAAGAAACATGATTATTATTAATAATACCTTTGAAATTGTTGTAAAACTTCAACTCTAGCTTTCAATCTTAAATATTCTTGGTAGGTACCCTGCGTCAAATATGAACACAGCAATATTTCAAAAAAAAAAAAGAGCACAACAAAGAAAAATTCTAACTAAACATAATAATCGAAACAACGTTAAGAATAATCATCTTTTTTTCTAAAAATAACGAAGAAGCAAAAAGTTAATTTATCCAATTGTAGGCTTTATAGACATAACAATTATTTTAATGATCTGTAACCATGAGTGGAACTAGAGGGACGCCCACCCTCCCCCCCCGGGCCTCGGGACCCCCTTGCATATACCCTGCCCCAGGCAACTCTCCCGCCCCTTGATTCCTCTCCTGCCCCCTCCTACGGTCGATGCACTTTCCATAAACTATAAATGTAGTCTAAATAATATTGGTCCTAATACAAACAAGCCGAATTGTATTAGATGGATAATTTGTTATTTAAATAATGTGTATACACTGTTAAAACCAAAAAATTAGTTTCTTTATTAATTATTGGGGAATATTGATTATAACGACCCTCAATTGCTTAAGTCTCGAGAGTCGACACTGAGGTATATTTTTTTATTTTTCTGTGATATTTGTACTATTATTTATACCTAAATATGAACTATGTATGTCCTAGTGCGTGATTTTATTTTGTGTATTGCCTTGCCATTGATTGTGAGGTTTTGCCTAGGAAAACGAGAATTTTCAAGCAAAAAGGGTATAATACGAATATTTAAACACCGAATTGATAATTAGTAAATTATCGGAAAATAATAAATAAATAATTGATATGTGAATACGTTGATATGTCTGGGGAACGCACGACGTGAGAGTTGTGAGGTGGTATGGGTCCGATAACCCGAGGAGTGAGCGAGAATTTTGTTAAGTGGTGAGTTTGAGTCACCTAGTGAAGTCACAAGATGGAGTTAGATTTGTTGGATGGATTGAAGAGAGACCACAATATGTGCCTCAGGATACGTGCATGAGAAAGATGAGTGAGAAGTATAAATACCCTCCATCACCTTTTCTCTCTCCTCTCTTTCTCATTTTTTTTTCTCTTTGAACGAAATGGAAATTGGAATAAAGGTTTCGGGACTTTGCGAGCTTGGATTCACGACGAGGATTAACCAACTACACATAATAAGGTGAGATCTTGACTCCTCTCGTGATTCCCTATGTTTTGGCGATAATTTCATGGGTTTTCACCACGATGATTTCGGACGATAGTTTGGGGATTTCATTCTATTGGGGTTTTAGTGATGTGTTAATGATCAAAGGGTTGATCAAGTGGTGTTTTGAAGGTTGTTTTGATGATTTGAAGTTTGTGGTAATTTTTTAGAGGATTTTTGGTGTATTTTTTAATCGGGGTTTCGACACAAAGCGAAGCTATTTTTGAATGGTTTTGATGTCTCTAAGAGTTTGGGATAGGATTGAAATGCGGCGACGCAAGTCGGGGTTCCAAAAAACCTCAAAAATAGGTTCAAGGTGTCACACCGTGAGGGACGTCGTGGAGAGTTTTCTTCCACGGCGTCAATCATAACGTGAAAACCAGAGACGTTGGGGAGTTTGACGCTTTAAATGACGTCGTGGGCAAAACCCCGATGGCGTCATTTGTAGTGTCTCAACCTATGAGGTTGAAATTCCACACTTTATGTGACGTCGTGGGATCTAAAGCCTGGCGGCGTTACCCACGATGTTTGGAATGGTGAAAAACAAGATTTTTCAAATAATTTTCAAAACTTTTGGAAAACTTTAGGGGTTTATCTAGGGTCATGGAATGACTTGCGTCAAGATCGGTGTTTTGCGATTGGTTTTAGGTACGTTAGTGTAACGGCCCAAATTTATTTAATCAGGATTAGCGTTAATCACGGAGAAACGGGTTAATTCAATCAATTTGGCAAGTTATGAGTACCCAGATGTTGTGTTATTTGTGTATGTTGTGTGTCTATTATTGTGATGTGGGAATGTATTATTATTATATAAACATCACATGTGTGAACGTTATCGGGTCACGAGTCGGGTATATGTCCCGTGTGTCGGGGGTCTGGACTGGTACGGTATCGAGTAGCCAGCTACGGGACATGAGTGCATGGGATTATTCTCGAGATGCACAACAGGGTGATCCAAGGCAATGGGTGTTATGATAAGGTGTACAGAAGCAGGTGACACAGGTTGTTCAGGAGCCTTTAGATCAACCTCGGGATGCGTGCACACAGCAGATTAGAACAAATGCTATAAATAGACGATTGATCGAGAATGCATGCAAATAAATCACTTTCCAACCATTATTTCTTGAGAATTCAGAGAAGAAACCTGTAGGGAAGGGTGAATTCGAGCGTGGGAGAGGGAATTCGAGCTTCAGAGCACGGATCCAAGGTAAAATTATCCCTCATAAATATGAATTTTTGATAAAATGTGTGAAGTGAGGATAAAACGAATTTTTGGATGAAATCATTACTGTTTTAGCTGGATTTGGTGTTCTAGAGGTTGGTTTTGATGAATCATGTTGATTTGGATCGAATTTGTGGGAAATTGGAGTAATTTGGATCAAATTGGGTTTTTAGATATGCATGTTGATTCACTGGTATTGAGGTGTAATCGTGTTAAATCAGTGTTGTAGTGTGGTATGTAGTGTGATTGAGGTGTTTTCTAGTTGATAATCACGTTGGGTGTAGGAAAAACCCTAGGAAGCTAGAATTCGTTTTTCGAATTTCTGGGCAACTTGCAATTAGCGCGCTAGGTGATGAACACTAGCTCGTTAATCATGTTGGGGAAGATGATGAACACTGCCGAAAATCAATTAGCGCGTTAATTGACCTTATTAGCGCACTAATACCAGAACCCCTGAATTTTTAAAAAAAGTGCAATTGAACCTAATGGATAACCAACCTACTTAATTAACCAATAAACACTATAAATGGACTTCAGGGACTGGGGAACCATAGCTCGGACACTGGGGAGCTAGGCGGGTCAGATTAACGGGTTCGAAAGTCGGAGAGCGTATTTCAGATGCGTAAAACCCTTGAGAAAGTTACACTTTAAATTCATTCCATGTAATTTATCGATTATCTTATCGTATGCGGTGACTGCTGGTGGTCACCCATGGTTTTCATCTTGGTTATGGCTACACGCTTGAGCATGGGCTAGTCTGCGACGGCGACCGTGTAGATAACAGTAGAATGTATCTACAACTGTCTCAAGGGATTAAGGGTACTCTTGAAACTAAAAAGCTTGGAAAGGAGTACGCCCGTTTACTAAGTTTAGGTGTAGTCATTGTAAGCCTGTTATTAAGCACTGGTTTGTGCTAAGAACTCCGTTTTGTTATCGTATGACTAGCGGGTCATGGTTTTATCGTGATTAAACGAGTGATGATTTATTATCTGTTGATTTTACGTTTGAGCCCATTTAGTTAATTATTTGTTGGATTTTGGATGTTTTACATTTCCAGTTGATATGTGAATGATGTGATGTTGTGATGGTTGTTTACTGCCAGCCATGGGGATATGATTCCTGTTGTCAGGGTCATATTCACATGTCTCGCAGGTTATTGCTATTTTCATGATTATCGTGTAGACTCCTCTTGGGAATTTACTCACTAGGCTCGTTGTTGTATGTGTTGGGCAACTGAACGCAGATCCTGGTACGAGCAAGAGCAAGGGAAATGAGGTACTAGGCGACTATATCTGAGTTCGTTGCTGCTGACAGCTCATGTTTTGACTACCTAATATGTATGTATATATTATTTTGTTGGGTTTTGAGAACTTTAGAACTTTATCACATGTATATGGATTATTGTTTACTTCGTCTCAGTTATATACATGGTGTATATTTTCGGGTTTTCCACTACTTAGGTTTAATAAATACTCATAAAATACAAATTAAATGCTTCCGCTGTTATTATTATTAACCAACTCGTTAGATGTTTAGGAGAATTTAACATTTCAATATAGTAGGATTAGTTAAACGAAGCGCCACTTCACAGAGCTGCAGACGTGGCAGCAGTGATGACGTGTCCAGTGACGTGACAGGCGCTGCTGGGCTTGCGAGCGGAGGGCGTGGGTCACGGGACGACCCCTGAAGATTGGGGCTGTCACAACTTGGTATCAGAGCAAGGTCGATAAGGCCTTGAAATAAATAAGTTTAGAGGAAGATAATAAATCTTAAACAAATAAACACTAGTTGTGGAAACCCAAAGATCCTAACTTAGAATCCTAGTTGGGAAGCAAATATAAGTCAGGTAGAGGTAAAGACTTATATATGTGTACGATTCTACTTGTCTACTATATATGTACAAATAACGTAATGATCCGACGCACGATTTTTAATGCAAATTTCGATGGACGGGCAGCAGATTCCATTGGGTTTAGAAGAAGGTCAGGCAAGTGATTATACCGGAGATGGAGGTATGGATCCTGCAGTAGCCGAACGATTTGCAGCACACGACGGACAGTTTGAGTTACTCCTGGATATGATAAGGGCACAGACAGCAGCCATAGCATCATTTGCAGCTGATCGGCCACAGAGTACGACAGAGATTATAGCAGCACCTATCATTCAGACGGTGCCGACGCAGGTATTAGCACAGGACACTCCAGCAGTAGAGGTCACACTGATAGTGGCATCAACTTACGTATTCGAGGTGACATTGACATCAGAGGTCAGGCTGATGAGGGAGTTTATCAAGTTCGAACCAGGGTATTATTCTAGAGGGCTCATTACACATCAACGGCTGCACAAGTGCATGAAAATCCCATAAAGCAGTCAGGCACGTATCTCAAGGCATATGTTGAGAGGCGACGCGACAGTGTGGTGGACAGCATACACCGACACGCATCCAAAGCCAGCTACGTGGGCGGAGTTTTAGCGCATCTTTCACGATCAGTACATTCCCATCGAGGTACAGTTGAGGTTGAGGAAGGAGTTCTTATCGCTTCGACAGGGCAAGCAGTCGGTCATGCAGTATATGGATAGGTATAGGTACCTACTGCAGTACTCCATGGATGTTGCGGGGACCAAGCAACTCCAGGTATATTATTTCGTCAGAGGACTAGAGGACGAGATAGCCAGTGTCATAGTCTCCAGTGGCGCTCAGACTCTACAGAACATGTACGATCGAGCTCTCACACATGAGACATATTTACTTCAGAAGAGCACCAGACAGGCATCTGTAGGTATAGATAGACAGACTGGACAGAGTTCTAGGTTAGACCACGGCCAGAAGAGGCAGCACGAGCGCTACAGCAATGAGGATAGGCAGGGATTGTCGAGGCAGTGATCGAGATGGCAGAGTATATGCAGTACCAGTGACAGCAGCACCACAACAGCACTACACTCCGGACTAACGAGGCAGAGACCAGAAAACACAGGGTCAAAGCCAGGGGTCGGGGAGTGGACAACTGAGACAGGGGTTCATATGTTGGCGATGTGGACAGGAGGGCCACATCAGACGTAACTGTACGCAGGAGTTAAAGACTCCAATACCTAAGAGTCCGGTGCAGACTCGAAAGCCAGTGCATGCGACTGAGCCAGGCAGGGAAACGTCCATGCGCCAGCTTCAGGGTAAGTTATTTATCTTCATAATTATATGTTATGTTTTGTGTTAAGCATACATGACGTATTTGATGCATGGTTGATTTATGTTTATGTGGTCAGTGGGGCCACATGGTTATGGTTGTCAGCTTATATGGCAGGATTGACCATGGTTTAGTGGTTAAATCAAAGTTATGGTGTGGAGATACACGATGGGTAAATTAGTGTCAGATGACCGAGATTGGTGACTGGATTAGGGTTCTTGGTCACAGGTTTTGCTAGAGTACAGGTGGCAGTGATGTTAGGGAAAATTCGTGACCATGGTTCACGTGTGCGACATGCACCTGTAGCTCGATGTGATGACTCGACCCTGTGAGTGAGAACGAGAAGGTATTGTTCGACCTTGTGAGTGGGTGTGGTAGTGTCCAAGGAACTGTAGAAGAGTTAGTCAGTGGTGGAATTGACGGGGAAGTGTGCAGTTCGATGAACAGGGGATGTTACTCGGGATTGTTCAATTTCGAGGACGAAATTCTCCTAATTGGGAAGAATTGTAACGGCCCAAATTTATTTAATCAGGATTAGCGTTAATCACAGGGATTAACGGGTTAATTCGACCGTTACGTGGACAGCTAGGCGGACTCGGATATGAGTACCCAAGTTATATTGTGTTATGTGTATATGTTGTATGTCTATTATTGTGATGTGGGAATGTATTATTATTATATAAACATCATATGTGTGAACGTTGCTATCGGGCAAGGTCACGAGTCAGGTATCTGTCCCGAAGTGCGTGTCGGGGACCGGGTACCGGGTATCGGGTAGCCGGGGTACGGGACATGAGTTGTCGGGGAGCTAAGTGCTAGTGTGACTCACATATGATTTTTATATGATTTATTTGGTGACCTAACCTAAGGTTGAATAAATGGATTAATTGAAGTCCTATAGTTGGATAGAAAAAATCAGGATGCATGGGATTATTCTCAAGATGCACAACAGGGTGATCCAAGGCAATGGGTGTTATGATAAGGTTTACAGAAGCAGGTGACACAAGCTGTTCAGGAGCCTTTAGATCAACCTCGAGATGCATGCACACAGCAGATTAGAACAAATGCTATAAATAGATGATTGATCGAGAATGCATGCAAATAAATCACTTTCCAACCATTATTTCTTGAGAATTCAGAGAAGAAACCTGTAGGAAAGAGTGAATTCAAGCGTGGGAGAGGGAATTCGAGCTTCAGAGCACGGATCCAAGGTAAAATTATCCCTCATAAATGTGAATGTTTGATAAAATGTGTGTTTTAATGAAGTGAGGATAAAACGAGTTTTTGGATGAAATCATTACTGTTTTAGCTGGATTTGGTGTTCTTGAGGTTGGTTTTGATGAATCAAGTTGATTTGGATCGAATTTGTGGAAATTGGAGTAATTTGGATCAAATTGTTTTAGACATGCATGTTGATTCACTGGTATTGGGGTGTAACCGTGTTAAATCGGTGTTGTAGTGTGGTATGTAGTGTGATTGAGGTGTTTTCTAGTTGATAATCACGTTGGGTGTGGGGGAAAACCCTAAGAAGCTAGAATTCGTTTTTCGAATTTCTGGGCAGCTTGCAATTAGCGCGCTAGGTGATGAACACTAGCTCGCTAATCACGTTAGGGAAGATGATGAACAGTGCCGAAGATCAATTAGCGTTAATTGACCTTACTAGTGCGCTAATACCAGAACCTCTGAATTTTAAAAAAAATGTGCAATTGAACCTAATGGATAATCAACCCACTTAATTAACCAATAAACATTATAAATGGACTTCAGGGACTAGGGAACCATAGCTCGGACACCGGGGAGCTAGGCAAGTCAGATTGACGGGTCCAGAAGTCGGAGAGCGTATTTCAGGTGCGTAAAACCTTTGAGAAAGTTACACTTTAAATTCATTCCGTGTAATTTATCGATTATCTTATCGTATGCGGTGACTGTTGGTGGTCACGCATGGTTTTTCATCTTGGTTATGGCTACACGTTTGAGTATGGGCTAGTCTACGATGGCAACCGTGTAGATGATAGTAGAATGTATCTACAACTGTCTCGAGGGATTAAGGGTACTCTTAAAACTAAAAAGCTTGGAAAGGAGTACGCTCGTTTACTGAGTTGAGGTGTAGTCATTGTAAGCCTGTTATTAAGCGTTGGTTTGTGCTAAGAACTCCGTTTTGCTATCGTATGACTGGCGGGTCATGGTTTTATCGTGATTAAACAAGTGATGATTTATTACCTGTTGATTTTACGTTCGAGCCCATTTAGTTAATTATTTGTTGGATTTTGGATGTTTTACATTTCTAGTTGATATGTAAATGATGTGATGCTTTGATGGTTGTTTACTGCCAGCCATGGGGATATGATTCCTGTTGTCAGGGTTCACATGTCTCGCAGGTTATCGCTGTTTTCATGATTATCGTGTAGACTTCTCTTGGGAATTTACTCACTAGGCTCGTTGTTGTATGTGTTAGGCAACTGAGCGCAGATCCTAGTACGAGCAAGAGTAAGGGAAATGAGGTACTAGGCGACTATCTATGAGGTCGTTCTATAAGCTAGTAAGGAGGTGCATAGTAATTCATTTTCCATTATCGTTGTTTCTATTGAATTGATCCATTTGTTAGAATTTCATTCTTATATTCCTTGGTTTAATGTCTTTGGTGTAAGTGTATCGTGAAGGTACTCTTGGGATCATGTTTAGCTGGGCTAACGTGAGCACTTCTGCATAAGTGTTGTCCACCCACCTAATCATGAGTTTCTTCCCAATATTGGATTTTTGTGGATTGATGTGGTTTTAAACCGCTTATTGGCCTCCTTTGACTCGATAACACACATATATCATTGAATCACTTATTAGTCTATTTATCATGTAATTTGTGTTATTTATCTGCCTTTCAATACCGCATGATTCTTAGACTGCTTTATTGGTAATTCATGAATTACTGTTTATGTTCTTTTGGCTTTACTTTCAATTTATCACGTACTCACCATCTAGTTTGTGATGGTGGGTGTAGATCGGGCGGAGACTAGCAAAGGAAAGGAACTGATGCTTAGTGACTTCCTCTGAGGACTCTCGGAGCCATTTCTTTCCTTTTATATTGTAGGTTCTGCCTTTTTGACTTGTGATTATTGCACTTTTATGTTTTTGATAACAATGGGTATATTTTGGAATTGAGTGACTAGGGTTATCATGTATTATCGTATTGTTATACTTTGTCACCAAATTTACATGCTTATCGATTCTCAGGGTTTCCACACTATAGGTTGTTCCTGATTTTCTACTTATTGAGTTATTTAAATGATTATAGTTGATTTCTACTGCAAATTTGCCTGATAATGACATAATCTAATAACTCAACCTTTAAATTGATAAAGTAATGAGGAAGGAAAGATTTGAGGCTGACTAGGCATGCGTAGACTTCGCAGTAAGGACTCGGGGATCCACGTAAGTTTAGGCCGGGCGATGCCCAATTTTATGGGGAACTGGGGCCGTCACATTGATTGTCAAGTCATAACTCATAAAAATCATAATTTTTTTAATAACTCTAAATGAGTCATATAAACACTTGTTAGAAAGGTTGGTATTGAAATCTATTGATTTTTTGACCAAAATTTGATAAAACTCAATTTCGAGTTGCGATTAAAATATTATGAAAAAATTCTCAATTAATTATGGATAAAGATTATATATAATCCCGAAACACCTCGTGAAAAATAAATTTGCTAAAACTCTATGCCTCATTTTCATTATTTTAAGACTTAAAATAATTTAGAAAAAACTTGGGAGAATGAGAAATCATAAAAAGTCAATGTAATATATATTTTTTTTTCTAGTTTGACAAAAAATCTTATAATTCAGCTCCTGTCTCGTAAGACTTTGGAGTATCTTATTAATTTATTTTGCAAATCTTACAATTATTAGTTTATTATTATATTTAAACTTTTTAATGTAATTCCTTTATTTGGCCTAAAAAATATAATTCTTTTATTCGACGTGAATCTTATTTTATGTGATCCACTTAAGCCATATACGAGTCAAGTTTAGTTATATTTAGGCAGGCTTAACTCAAACCTTACTTTCGATAACTCATTTAGGTCAAAAATTCATTTCTAAGTAAAAATACTAAAATATTTTATAAATTTCATGAAAGACACAACCCGACCTACAAATGCAAATTAATTTAGGTGGCATGCGTATCAAATTATCGCATTTTATATAATATTCTTGGGTATGGTCTAGTCTATATTGTCTTTATTTACAACTTAAGTCAGATCCACGACGTCGGGTGCACATGTTGGATGAGCTCCAAACTTGTGAATAGTTTTAGGTTAAAGTCCCCCCCTAAATAATTTTTTTGGTTCTGCCTCTGTTTGTGACTCTCCTTGATACCAAAAAGATAGAAAACATGTTTCCAAAAAAATAGATAAAAGAAAATAAATTACCTGTGTCTCCTTAGTAGATGTGTTATCCTCCAATGCACCATAACTACATTTTTGATACCTTTCAAGCGTCGTAAACATGCTAAATGAAACACACACAACAAAAAAAATATATATATATATATTATTTTGAAAAACATAAAGATGGTAGAAAATGCATATATATACTCTATGAAAACAAATAAAATAAAGCAGTAATTCTCATAATTCTCTGCTCAACTAAGACAATCAACTCAGTCCTCAAGCTTTAAATTTGTAATTGATCTTAGAGATCTAGATTATTCAACTAAGTCAGTCGACACAGTAATTCTCATCGTATACAATGATAATTACATCAGTGATATAGCAGGTTGATTATACACATGGTCGCCCAAATTTATCAATTAATTGTAACACTTTTTTTTTTATTTTTGTTCAAAATTAATTGTAACACTTTGGTCACAAAACTATTGTGTGTAACAATAAAATTACTCAACTTTACAAATCATTTCACTAAGTCACTACTCGGTTGTTTATATGTTAAATTCCGGTGAGCGTGCACATGTATATACCAAAGTGAGACCCTTATATTTTGAATGATGTATAATTATATAACTCCTTAGGACCGAAACCTTATCACATATACTAATTAATACGTAATTATGCATTTAATTGTCAATGTATAGCAAACTCATGAAATAAAATAAACTGCATGCGGGGTAGAAAGTATAAAGATTCAAGGTAAAGTACAAAGTGTCTCTGATAGATGCAAAAACTATAGAACGACAACAATTGTGATGGTCTTAACACATCTATCGATGGCATGCGTTTACAAGGGGAAATATTCACGTCTATCTACTAGGGTTTTTCGTGTTCATTTATTTTATGTTTACTAGCTACTTTTTCAGGATCATAATTTACATATGCAACTTAAATTGCGTCGTCAAATGGTTCTACTTAGCTAGATTGATTTAATGACGTTGATGATCCTAATGTACCACTCACTGTTCACAATTGAATACGTATAAGAAATAACTCAGCTGAACCACAACTCGTAAATTTAGTTCTCTCCTTCCCTAGCTAAATATTTTCCTTCCAAATTTTCATGCAATGAAATCTAAAGCCAAAACATAAATATAACGAATTTTCTCATAAATGCATTAAAAAAAAAAAAACTCTACATACTTGAAAATTTAACCTGAAAATTAGATTTAGAACTCAATTCATAATGTTTGGAAATGGAATAAAACCTTTCCAAGGGATAATATTATTTAACAGTGGAAAAACATGTATATATCATGGCATGCATTTACAAGTGGTAATATTCACTCGCGTCTCTACTAGGGTTTCTTGTGTTCATTTCTTAGGGTCATAATTTATTTATAGAAACTTAACTTGTGTCGTCAAGGAAATATTAGTGGTAAATTAAAGGTAAAGTATACTTCATTTAATTCAATTGTAACAAATTAATCATATGTGTGAACACTTCTTTTTTTTTTTTTTTTGATAAGATGTGTGAACACTTTGAAGAGCACACAGCGTCCGAGCTACCTGCCCGTACGTACCCGAACGCACCCGGATTAAATGAAAAGGCTTAAAGTGTTTCATGTGAGGTAATCAAATGACCAAAGTGGAGAAGATTTGTTTAAAGAATAGTTAATTTATCAATAAGATCCATTAGATCTGCTTAATTAAACCAAATATTCATCATCAGTAATTAAATTACTAAAGTCAAACACTGTAAAACAATCAGATCATCAGCACACAGATGTTAAAAAAGAAGAACATGGTACCTAGAGCTGCTGCAGAACTCGTAGAGTTTGCATCTCGAGGAGAAGATGATGAGAGCGACCTCGGCGTCGCAAAGAACCGAAAGCTCGTAAGCTTTCTTCAGAAGCCCGTTCCTCCTCTTGGCAAACGTCACTTGCCGATTGATCTTGTTCTCGATCCTCTTCAGCTCCACCCTTCCTCTCCCCATCCTAGCTAGCTTCCTCAAAACTATATATTATATATAATATAATGCTTTTAAGGAAAGCAAAAAAATTGTTTGATAACTTCTCGTTTTCGTCTTCCTCGGCTTTCCTACAAAACCTGGGTTTCCAACACCGGGGCAAGAAATATAAGCTACTAAAAGTGTCTCCTACTTGTCTTTACTTGCTTTTAGCTAAACTGATATGACCAGGAAGTTTGTTTTATAGACAGGGCTATTATAATGCAAATATGTTGCTGAGCATGTGAGGCTTGTTGTGGGACGTTGTAGAGTCGGGCGTGGAGTATCAGCTCTACATTATTCAACTGTCACATCCAACGTCTTGGTCGACCTTAAAAACCCTATCTGACAGACCACGTGTCTGGTTTGGAGAGGATGGTAAATGTTTTTAGTTGAAACTCTTGGTCAATGACCATATATACGGTCCTCAAAAATATATGGTCACTGTTGTTTTTTTTTTTTTTTCTTCTTCAAAACAAAATTTCGAGTTTTTTTTTCTTAAATAATAAAATTATGTTGATAAATCTAAAAAAAATATATGTTAATAAATGTTAGGGTAACTCAAAATGAACATATAAAATAGACACGCACTTGTATATATTCATTAGATGTGCTTAAATTTCTGTGTGCATATATTGATATGCTCATTTCCCTTGTCCATTTTGAGTCAACTCAATGTTTTCCATTATATTCCCTTAGCACTTAAATAAAGAGTCGGAGCTTATATATAGAAACAGATCCTTAGTTGAAGTAAGGCCCCATAAAATATCTATTTTTGATAGCAATTCTTGCCCTATATTGATTGGTGTAAAATTGAACGTATCGTATATGCACAAGGAATACCAATTGTATAATAAAAAAGAAATGAACGTCTTAGAATTCATTGACTACCCAACTATTTTTGCTAGGTGCAATTTGTTAGATAAATTACCAAAGGAAGATGCTAGAATAACACCCAAAGTCATTTTATAACACACAGGGTGTGTATCGTGAAGTGCACATGAATGGCTACCAAAAATGTAGGTCCATAAATTACGTCACTAAGGTGTGACTTTGGAGTGTCATTCTAGCATTTTCCATTACAAAAAGCTTCTACTTTAGTTTATCTTTTTTAAGTCCAGCTAAGTGCATCCACCGTTTACTAAGTGCACCTCATTTTGCGTGGCACCCCAAATTCAAATTTTAACTTTTAAGTGCACCCCACATTTTTACCAAAATAACCTTTCACCTGAACTGAAGCACTTAACTCTAAAACCTTGGTCGAGACATCTATTTTAGGTTCGGCGACATGTAATCAAGACTTATCCATTAGGCTCAGAGTTGTCCAACCAAACCTCTTTGATGAGATTTAGTTGACAACTACCAACCTAAAGGTTCGGTGGGTTCCGACCGACTCTACAATTAAGATTCGTCAAGCTATGATCGACTCTCCAAATAGATGTTCAGTGGGGTCCGACCGACTCTCCAACAAGAGATTCGAACCTTCGAAGCCGAACTACTCAATGATGCCTACAAGTCACAAAGAAGAGAATGTGTTTGGTGAAAAACCCTACATTGTTCAACTGTCACATCCAACGTCTTGGTCGACCTTAAAAACCCTATCTGACAGACCACGTGTCTGGTTTGGAGAGGATGGTAAATGTTTTTAGTTGAAACTCTTGGTCAATGACCATATATACAGTCCTCAAAAATATATAGTCACTGTTGTTTTGTTTTTGTTTTTTTTTTTTCTTCAAAACAAAATTTCGAGTTTTTTTTTTCTTAAATAATAAAATTATGTCGATAAATCTAAAAAAAATATATGTTGATAAATGTTAGGGTAACTTGAAATGGACATATAAAATAGACACGCACTTGTATATATTTATTAGATGTGCTTAAATTTTTGTGTGCATATATTGATATTCCATTTTGAGTCAACTCAATGTTTTCCAATTATATTCCCTTAGCACTTAAATAAAGAGTCGGAGCTTATATATAGAAACAGATCCTTAGTTGAAGTCAGGCCCCATAAAATATCTATTTTTGGTAGCAATTCTTGCCCTATATTGATTGGTGTAAAATTGAACGTATCGTATATGCACAAGGAATACCAATTGTATAATAAAAAAGAAATGAACGTCTTAGAATTCATTGACGACCCAACTATTTTTGCTAGGTGCAATTTGTTAGATAAATTACAAAAGGAAGATGCTAGAATAACACCCAAAGTCACTCTATAACACACAGGGTGTATATCGTGAAGCGCACATGAATGGCTACCAAAAATGTGGGTCCACAAATTACGTCACTAGGGTGTGACTTTGGAGTGTCATTCTAGCATTTTCCATTACAAAAAGCTTCTACTTTAGTTTATCTTTTTTAAGTCCAGCTAAGTGCATCCACCGTTTACTAAGTGCACCTCATTTTTCGTGACACCCCAAATTCAAATTTTAACTTTTAAGCGCACCCCACATTTTTACCAAAATACCCTTTCACCTGAACCGAAGCACCTAACTCCAAAACCTTGCTCGAGACATCTATTTTAGGTTCGGCGACATGTAATCAAGACTTATCCACTGGGCTCAGAGTTGTCCAAGCAAACCTCTTTGATGAGATTTAGTTGACAACTACCAACCTAAAGGTTCGGTGGGTTCCGACCGACTCTACAATTAAGGTTCGTCAAGCTGTGATCGACTCTCCAAATAGAGGTTCGGTGGGGTCCGACCGACTCTCCAACAAGAGATTCGAACCTTCGAAGCCGAACCACTCAATTATGCCTACAAGTCATAAAGAAGAGAATGTGTTTGGTGAAAAACCCTAACTCGTAGACACAGTGAAGAAGAAGAGATAGAACCGATGAGAAGAGAAGATCGTTCACTCTCTCTCACACAGTCCGTCTTTATATATATATATATTGCTGAACAGTAAAATTACACAAATGTCCTTTCTTATTTACAACATGCAACAGTAGAATTACCTATATACCCTTACATATTTCCTACTACTGTTTAATGATTTATCCTAACATCCCCCCTCAAACGTAGGGGTACCGAACGGACACCAAGTTTGTCCCTTAAATATTGAAACCGAGAAGCAGAAAAGCATTTAGTAAAAATATCTGCAAGCTGATCCTGTGTTGGAACATGATGCATGCCAAGCTGTCCAGCCAGAACTTTGTCACGAACATAATGAATGTCGAGTTCAATGTGTTTGGTGCGAGCATGATAAACTGGATTCCTAGCCAAAGCTGCTGCACTCATGTTGTCACACCAAATAGTCGGAGGAGCTGAAATGGAAATATGAAGTTCAGTTAGTAAAGAAATTAACCATGAGATTTCAGCAGTTACCTGTGCCATTGCTCTATATTCAGATTCCGTAGAGGAACGAGAAACAACAGCCTATTTTTTGGACTGCCAAGCAACTAGATTAGGACCAAGAAAAACTGCATATCCAGCAATGGAACGACGATCATCTGGTGAAGAAGCCCAGTCAGCATCTGAAAAACCTGTCACAAACAACTGCGAACCCGAATGGAATGATATACCCAATGTATCAGTACCTTTAATGTAGCGTAGAACTCTTTCACAGCCTGCCAGTGATTAACTGTTGGATTTTGCTGAAATTGACTCAATTTATTAACAATAAAAGAAATGTCTAGTCTTGTATTGACCAAGTACTGTAAGCCCCCTAAAGTACTCCTATACAGAGTGGTGTCATGAAAAGGAGGACTACTATCTGCATAGAGAGGCTTGTTAAGTGAGAAAGGAGTATCAATTGGTTTAGCATTTGACATACCAGATTTTCTAAGTAATTGATGAATATAGGCAGTTTGAGTGAGGTATAAACCACTATTGTCTCGTCTGGCTTCCATACCCAAGAAATAATTAAGTTCACCAATATCAGATAAAGCAAAACTATCATGTAATTTAGAAATAAAAGATCGAATCGAGAATTATTAGAACCAAGAACAATTATATCATCAACATACACTAAAAGATATAATACCGAGAACCATCTTTAAAAACAAATAAGGAGTTATCACTTTAGAATTATAAAAACCCCACGAGACAAGAGTGTATTTTAATTTATCAAACCAAGCTCTAGGAGCTGTCTCAATCCATATAATGCCTTATGTAATCTACAGACATAATCTGGATGGACAGAATCAACGAAACCTTGAGGTTGGTTTGTAAAGACCTCCTCACTCAAAGAACCATTTAGAAAGGCATTATTAATATCAAGTTGTCGCAGAGACCATCCAAACTGAATCGCTAATGATAATATAACACGAATAGTAGCAAACCTTAACAACAGGGACTATATACCTCATCAAAATCAATACCCGGAACTTGTTTAAAACCTTTAGCCACTAACCTAGCTTTATACCTATTTACAGAACCATCAGAATTTCGTTTTATAGAAAAAATCCACTTATTAGTAACAAGATTGTGAATATTGTTATTGGGTACTAGAGACCAAGTCCCATTTTTAATCAATGCATGATATTCCTTATCCATAGCCTCCTTCCATTTAGGATCTTTGAGAGCTATTTCACACGTAGCAGGAATATCATCCATTTTTACACAAGAATCAGCAAACAATACTTTCTTTTTACTAATCCCATCTTTAGCTCGTGTTATCATTGGATGAGTATTAGTTGGTGCATTAACCACTGGAGGAGAAGACTGAGGCTCTACTGGAGAAGACTCAGATGTAGGATTAGACTGAGGCCCAGAAGATAGTGTTGGACTTAAAGCAGATGAAACAGGACATACATTAGGATAAGGTAAGGGAACACTCGGTAAATGAGAGACAAACGTAAACAAAAAAGAAGAGTTTAACTGAAACAATTCGAATAAGGAAAATCGAGATTCATTAAATAACACATTTCTAGTAATAAACACTCTACCAAAGAGAATTCATGCATTTATACCCTTTATGGATAGAACTATACCCAAGAAACAAACATTTTTCTGATCTAAATTGATACTTATGTTTATTATACGGTCTAAGATACGGAAAACATGCACGACCAAAAAACACGTAAGATGGTATAATCTGGGAAAATTTGAATAATTTTTCATAAGGAGACTTACTATTTAAAACCACAAGAGGCAATCTGTTAATAATAAATGCTTTAGCTTTCACATGCATCCCACCGAAATTTCAAAGGTAACTTACTTGCAGCCAACAAAATGAGACTCATTTCAACAATATGTCGATGTTTACGTTCAGCCCTACCATGTTGTTCATGTGTATGAGGACAAGGATGTTGAAAAATAATGCCATGTAAATCAAGATATGGTTTAAAAGATCTATATTCACCACCCCAATCAGACTGAACCTTTTTTATGGTAGTTTGAAATTGGTTTTCAACCATAGTTTTAAAATGAATGAATGCTTTAAGAGCATCAGATTTCAACCGTAATGGATACAACCATGTAAATCTAGTGCAATCATCCACAAAATGAATATAGTAATTGAAACCACCCGGAGAAGTAAGAGGAGCAGGGCCCCACAAATCTGTATGTATTAGATCAAGAACATTGTTTGCAATATGAGAAGAAGAAGAAAAAGGTAGAGCATGTGTTTTCCCTAGAGGGCAGTGTGAACAAAAATCAATTGCAGACGAAGTATGCGACGAAGATTATTATGCATAACCCGAGTTAACACCTTATGTGCAGGATGGCCAAGTCTGGAGTGCCAGAGACATACTAGATCTTTAGAAGAAGTGAGAAAGGCAGTATGAGGAATTTGAGAAGAATTCTTTAATCCAAAAAATTTGTAAAGACCATTGTGAAGACAGCCGTGAAGAAGCACCTCATTGGTTCGAGAGTCCTTCACAAAACAATCATTAGAGTGAAACTCTATTAGGACATTATTGTTACGAGTTAACTGTGAGACACTCAACAAATTTTTCTTAATACCAGGCACACATAAAGTATTTGCAAACGATAAACGAGAACTAACAGAAGGTAATAAAGCTTAACCAGATGCAGTAATGTTTAAATACTCACCATTACCAACCATTAATGAGTTTTTACCTCCATATGGTGTGCTGTTCATCAGTTGAGTGGGATCATGTGTGATATGTGAAGACGTTCCACTGTCCATATACCATGAGTTATCTTGAACAGGTTCAGTGGTACCAAAGAAGGAATTATGGGATTATGGATGAGTAGTGTTGAATGGGTGAGTAGTGTTGAATTTGGCTGACTGAGGAGGAGGGATGACATTAGACTGGGATCCCATATATTTCATATCCCCTCTGAAGTAACGTACTGCAGCAGAGTGGCCAAATTTGCCACATATCTGGCACGTAGGTTTAGAATTGTTATTTGTTATAAACCCTCCTCGGCCTCTGCCTCTACTGCTTCTACTACGATTTCCAAATCCAATAGACCCATGTGATTGACCTTGAGAACCTATTGTTTGAAATCCTGGGGAGTTGCCAGGATTATTTTTGTTTCCCGATTTGTTATTACCAGATTTCATCACAACTGAGCGAGCAGTGGGGGAGACATCCAACAGTGACATCGAATTGATGCCTTGACTCTCCTGGAATTGGTCTAATGTACTCTCAAAATCAAGTAGACAAGACTGAAATTCTTGCCAATCAAGCATATGTATTTGTCGTTTTGTAGAACAAGAGTGATCGGCAAGTATTCAACATCCAAGCCAATCGAGACAATTTGATATTAGATCCTCAATACTACAGGAGATCCAAATGATAGCTAGATCATTTGCACAACTTTTCATTATTCGTAGATACTCACTAACTCGTTTTGATCCTTTCTTAGTGGATTGTAGTTGTTTCCGAGAACATGCACACGTGACCTATTACTTTTGCCACAAGTGTGCTTCAATAGCTTTCCACAAATCATGAAAGCGGTGCGACTTATCTTTGGATCAACAATGCTATTAGCTACTTCAGTGTCATTGCGAAATCATAAGCCATCCATACAACATGCGATCTCTACCAAACCAAGATTTATGTCTTTGGATTCGGTGAGCCGTCCTCCAGAATTTTCTCAGGGCATGGCAAGGTGCCAAACAGAAACCCATCTAACTCAAACCCTTCAATGACAGGTATTACAGTAGACCTCCATAATAGGAAGTTTGTTTCATCCAGTTTGATTGTTACAAACTGGCTTAGAGAATTCCCAAATGGACCACTTGAAGGTCCTATGCTAGATCCTCGAATCTCATCTGATGAAGTCGGGTACTTCGGAAGAACCGAAGAAGAACCGACTTCACCTAGACCAGATGCATGATCCATCATAGAAAAATCAACCAGAAATACACACTAGAATCGAAACACGTACCTCAGATCTCCAGATCCACCGTCTGCAACTCGTTAGAGTTGTAGATCTATAACTTTCGTGATAGATCCTTTGTCGTTGCTAGTATATCTAGTGTTTCTTCAGATCTATCACCACGTTTCACAAACTCCTCAGATCTACACCGCACCAAGCCAGATCTTCTCAGATCTATACCTCAACAGGCCAGATCTGTGACTCCTGCTCACAGATTATTTCATCAACTGAGTTGATCGATGTGTTTGAAGATGAACCTTTCGATCCGCGAGATCTCCTCAGATCTATACCTCAACAGCCCAGATCTGTGACTCTTGCTTACAGATTCTTTCATTAACCGAGTTGATCAATGTATTTGACGACGAACCTTTCGATCCGTGTTTGCTTCATCAACACGAAACCTTACTGATCTCCAGATCTGTACCGTCACACTCCAGATCTGTGTACTGTTGTTGCAGACACTGATAGAGCTTCGTCGGCGTTAGCCTCACGGCTCTGATACCATGTTTGGTGAAAAACCCTAACTCGTAGACACAGTGAAGTAGAAGAGATAGAACCGATGAGAAGAGAAGATCGTTCACTCTCTCTCACACAGTCCATCTTTATATATATATTGCTGAACAGTAAAATCACACAAATGTCCTTTCTTATTTACAACATACAACAGTAGAATTACCTATATACCCTTACATATTTCCTACTACTGTTTAATGATTTATCCTAACAGAATGTGTGAGGTGCACTTAGAAATTGTAGTGGGGTGCACTAATCACGATTAGGGGCATAAGGGTCATTTTGTAGTAGGATTGACTTTTTTAAGTTTGACTTTTTCTAGGACGTACTTAGTCGAACTTTTTTTTTTATGTGTATTTTCTTTTTTGAAAATTTTATACCTATTTAATCTCTTTCAAGTTTGACTTTTATTTACGAAGTGGCTAAATAGACTCCATTTTTTTCTGAAAGGACCTCATTACTTCTTTATATACCTCAGTTTTAAATTTTTTTATTTCAAATACTCCACTTTTGTTAAAAAAATTCCAAGAATACCCTTGCTCACAACTTCACCCCCAACATCCCTCAATCCTCTTCTTTTCTCGGTTTAGCCATTGTAGAGCACTTGTACTAGATCAAAAGTGTCGTAGGAGTTTTTTTTTCGTCAAACAAGGTCGGATGTGGTCGCATAGTACCATAAAAGTGAGGAAGCTAGTGTCGTTAGCTAGTTTCAGACGCACAAGGCCAATACCTCTTTAAAGGCTTAGGCCAACTCCTCTCAAAACCTAAACCCAAGACCTCTTTAGAGGTCTCGACTGCCTCCCACCAAGTGTAATAAGGTCTCGATCTCAGTAGGAGACGAAATGAACCAGCTGATGAGACCTCTTTAGAAGTCTCAGTGGGAGCCAGCCGAAATAGAGGTCTCAACCCTATCTATTTGAGACCTCATTAGAGTTGGACAATACTTTATTCATTAGGCTTGAATACATTTGAGTACTCATACTCGTGGGTCAAAATTTTCCATAACCACAAGTCCAAGACAAGTACTTTTTGGTCACATGGTGGGGGGTTTGGTATTAATTTGCCGTGCCCCAACCTATATCCCATCTCTTTTCCCACTTCTTTAGCTCCTTATTTCATTCTTTTCTTATCTCCATTTCATATGTTCTCCCACTCTTTATTCCTTTATATCTCGTTTGCCAAGAAAAAGGACAAAATTTGTCCTTTCAACCATGTAATTGTTCAACTTCCCTCTAATCTTGTACTTGAAATGCATCACGTGTCGTACTTCTGTTGGCCCCTTCTTTGGCTCTATAAAGTACCTTTGCATTTGGGACCAAACACCACGCGTCTCGCTTTATAGAATGGAAAATTAGGACGAGGGGTCAGCTTTTACTAAACCCGGTTGCATCTTAACATGAGACACGTTCAATGCCAAATAATTAAGTGGTAGTTCATATACCAAACCATTAATTGTGCGGTAAAAAGTACTAGGTTCAAGTCACTTGTTCTCTAATGCAGAGAGGATCTTCTAAACTTCAACTCCACAAACAATACAATCTGGGGCAAGTAACTTAGAAAAGTCGAAAATTCTCTTTATTCAAAAAAAAACTGACTTTAATTCAACCAAAAAAAAAAATGACTCTAAAACAAAAGTAGGGTGTCCTTATATAGTGAAACTCTAAAAAGCTACTAAAAATAGCAAAATAGCAACAGGCCTTAAAAAAAACGTAAAATAGGAATTAGACGAAAAATAAAAGAAAACACCACAAACCGCATAAAAATCAAGAACCCTTAGCCAAAGTTATGACAATTACAAAATATTTTAAAAAAAAGAAATATATAAAAATGTAGATCTAAATACTATAATGGTTTTGGTCTTTAATAGAGGTTTCAAAACCTTTTTTTTCCTTCATATTGCAACTTCTTTTGATCATACAAAACCCCTATTAAAGATAAGTCATGGGAAAAAACGTGTTCGATGGGTCGTGCTTTAATTACTAGAAGAGTTTTGGCCTTTAATAACAACTAATTGATAGGGGTTTTAAGCAACCTCAACGTAATAACTGTATTAAAAATTAAAACACGACTTATTGAACTTGTTTCTCACGTAACATTTAATAACACTCATCTTTAATAGGGGTTTTGAAACCTTTATTAAAGAGCAAAATTGTTCTTGTGAAACAACCCAATTCGACCTAAAACAACATGCATAGGACCAAATATGCCACGACTTCTTATCGTTGGCCAAGTATCTAACTACATAATATGTGGAACCCTACAAAACTTACGAAACTGCTATTCGACCATATTTATTCAAAATGTGCAAGATATTTCTTGGACTTTATTTTCTTATCAAAACGCATAAAGAACGTCCAAGTACATCTACAATGACACCACAAAGTCACGCTGAGTGATGAGAAGTGCAGGCTCTGCATGAAAATGGTATGGCTTTGGGGTGTGTCCTCACAATTCCCGATGCATAACACATGAAGTGTGTGTCCCAAGGCGCACACAAGAGACTCTCAAGGCTGATGGGACTTTGATATCACCAAACTCACACCCCCAAAGTCACATCGACCATGGAAGTCGTCCGTGCGAGCCTTTGGATATACGCCGCGTATGTTATGCATCAAGAACTGCGCGCATGTAACGACCCTCAAATTTGACCCGCAACATGTGTCACGTTTCAGGATCGTTGACCTAGACCGTCATGACTTGTTATACTTGTCCAAGCCTCGGGAGTTGACACCGAGGTATATTTTATTTTTCTGTGGTGATTGTATTATTACTTATATCTGAATGTAAACATCGAATGTCCTACTGCGTAATTTCGTTTTATTTATCGCATAGACTTCTCCCATGAGGTTTTGCCTAGGAAAACGTGTCAAGAGGAATTACCAGGTGAATTACAGGTATAATAAACACAGGAAATGAATAATTAATGAATTATTGAGAAATTAAATATGAAAACGAATTAAGATGGAAATGTATACCAATTGTTAGTATGTTCGTTTGCATGCGACGGTGCGTGTCGTGTTGCAGGGCGGGTACCGAAACACCTGAGTAAAACCCAATTTGTTGTGCTCAAAGGATAAGATCAAATGACCAAGTCATCAATCCAAGTTAGATAAGTTGGTGGACGACCTAAACTAGGACCTTTGGATGTTCCTAGGGATGAGCACCACACACTTGATGAAGTGAGAAGTATAAATAGGGGTTTTGATGAAATTTTGTCAACTTTTCTCTCTACTCTCTATTTGAATCCGAAAATCTTGAGAAAATTGAGAGGGTTTGTTGATCTTGGGTGACAATTTGAAGGCCTAGGAACGATCAAAGGCAATAACCAAGGTGAGATCTCGACTCCTTGTCTCGTTCTTGTCATTTCGGGCATAGTTTGTTGAGTTTTAGTCGAGATTTTTTAGCATAACACTTGCCACGAATTTTCAGCATTTTAGTATGTATTTTGGTGGTGTTGGAGACCAATTGTAGCATGTATATTGTTGCTTTGGTGGTGTTTGAAAGAAAGTTGAGGATTTTGGGCAATTTTGAAAGGATTTGGGTTTAAATTGGAAAATGGTTTTAAGAACGGATTTGAATGGTTTGAACGTGGTTTTGGGTGTTGTTTGAGAACCCTAAGGGAATGGGATAGGATTGGAACACGGTGACACGAGCCAAGGTTTTGAAAACCCCGAAATTCGAAAACAACACGAGGCGTCACTAGTGGCGCCATAAAGTACAATACTCCATGGCGTGGACCACAGCTTGCAGGGCAGCTTGCTGCCCTGGATGACGTTTTAAGTGACGTCGCAGGGTTGTGAATTCCACGACGTCAGTCGCGACGTTTATGGCAGCAAGCTGCCCTAGAGAATGTTTTATGTGGCACCGCAAAGGTATGACCCCCACAGTGTCGACCCTATTTTGGGTTTTTATTTTATTTTTTTCAAGACTTTTGGGGATTTATATAGGAATATAATATGACTCTAATACAACCAAATTTGGTCTAAATGAATACTAGGGATTTAGGAAATCAAATTTGGAAGTATTAGGAGCCGCGAGAGGCAATTTTCGCGTCGATTGTGGTAAGTAAACCTGTTAAGGAAATGCATAGTAATTCATTTTCCATTTTTCTTGTTCTCATTGATATGGGCTACTCTTGGATTTCCATTCTTTATTATTTGGTTATGTGTTTATGGCCTAAGTGTGTCGAGAAGGTACACTTGGGATTATAGCTAGTTGGGCAAATGAGAACGCTACCTGCGGGTGTGGAGCTACCCAACCAAACGTGAATTTTCCCCGGGTACTGGATTTGTTGTGGCTTGTTGTGGACTTAAGACCACTTAGTATTCCTTTTTTTATTCATACGCACTCATTATCGTTGTGAATACTTGTTAGTCTGTTTATCATGCACTTTTCACGTTATTTATTTGTCTTTAAATACCCGCACGATACTTAGACTGCTTTTAAATGATTCATGAATTATTGTTTATATCCTTCTGGTTATTACTTTCTACTTTATTGTACTCACCATCTAGTTTGTGACGGTGCATAGGTGCAGATCAGACAGAGACAAGCAAAGGCAAGGGACTAATGATTGGTGACTTCCTCTGAGGACTCTTGGAGCGATTTCTTCTCTTGCACTACTACATGTTCTGTCATTTTGGATTGTGATTATTGTATATTACTGTTTTGATAACACTAGGATATTCTGGGATTGAGTGACATAGGATATCATGTATTATCGCCTTTTATATTGTTTGTCACCAGATATGCATGATTATCCACTCATTTCAGGGTTTCCACACTTTAGGCTGTCCTGACTTTATATTTACTGAGATATTTAGAAATGTTCAAGTTATTTCCGTTGCATAACAAATAAAAACTTGCGTAACTTGATAACTTAGCTTTAAAATCTTTATTTTAATGAGAATGTAACTATTAGAGGTTGATTATGCCTGCGTTGACTTCACAAGGATTGGCTCGGGGGTCCACGTAGGTTTAGGCCAGGTGTGACCCAGTTTTATGGGGAACTGGGGTTGTCACAGCGCACACCCTAAAGTCACACCCACTTTTATACAAGACCCATGCTCCATGTCACCTAGTGTGACTTTAGGTGTGACTTTGGAGTGTCATTATAGCATTTTCTAATGTAAGAAGATTTTTTTTTGAAAACCCAATATAAGAGATTAGTTTCATAATCTTCTCTATCTTATTTATTATAAATTATATCTATACAAATCTAGAATGAATATTTCCATCATTGTTTCGGTTAAGACTTCCCATTGCCACCAATCGCTTCTCCTCTACATGTGCGTTCTTCTCAATAATTGTCCTTAGATTTGTCAATCTCTTATTGAAAGTTTTGAGTTCTTTCTTTTCTTTACTGAAAGTTTTAGTTTTTTTCCTCTCATTAGAAGTTTGTTTCTTTATTATGGGTTTAGCATTTTATCTATAGACTATTATGTTCCAAATGTTTATCAATAAAACGGTCATTAATTGTCACATTGTTCTAATATTACAATCGTATTGCTTCATCAAAGTCAACTTGTGACAATTAAATGTTCTCTGAACAATTAGGATTTAACAATTCAATGCACTTTTTATTAAGGTAATTGGTTATAGTTTGATTTTATTCAATTGAATATACTGAGCAATTAATAATTAATGAGATTTCTATTTTTACTTAAATATGGTTATGAAAATATGTTGTAAAACTTATAAAGATAGAATAAAAAATATAAAATTAAAATAGAAGTAAGACTATTACCAATGGATGCAAAAATTACGAAATACAGTTGCAATAATAGCCAATAGGTTCACTTAAAAACTACGAAAAACAAACGTTGGAGAAATTTGATGGTACGAGACTAAACCTAAGTTGACATTCAAAAAAAGCCGGTAAGTTTTCACTTAAAAACTAGAAACAACGTCTCAAAAAAAAAAAAAAAAACACATAAACTGTTATGATATGGATGAACAATTGATCAAGACTTTGTATGACTAATCATTGTCAAGCATGGCTCTTACATTGAGTGGTAATATCAAGCATGGCTCTTACTTGCATCCATATCCAATGTACTCATTATTTCATGTGTTGTCAACATTGCTTGTAAAGAGTCGTATGACATGTGATGTATGTGTAACTTGTAAACATTGTCTTAGTACTTTTATCATCATCACCAAAGGGCTTATATAAAGGGTATCAACCTCATTGTAAAAACACACCAAGTTGTATACTACTTCTCATTTCAACTCTTTCATTTCTTCTCTTCTACTTTGTAGTTGTAGTTTTTTGTAGTTCTTTGTAGTAGTAGAAGTTCTTAGTTCTTCTACTTTCCTTCTCTAGTTCTAGCAGTCTCAATTCAATTCACAACAGAAACAACCAAAGTTGAAGAAATTCGATGGCACAAAAATAGACCTAAGATAACTTAGAGGAATTACTTAAAAGCGCGTTATCAAGTGTATCAAATCAAGAAGGGTGGAGAAAGTTGTTCCTTGTAACCTACTCCAACTATTTTGACATTGAGACTTTACTGTTGCAGTACCTAAAGAACTTTTCTCTTATCACGAACGGTGTCTCAAATTAAAACCAAGAAATCTCCATTAAACAAAACATATTCACTGAATAAATTGTAGCTATAACAGGCCTTCAAATGAAAAGAAAAGGAAGGCGGATCAAAAATATTCTTCTCAACTTCACGAGGAAAAACAAAAAACAATAGAGTTCAATAATTCAGAATCAAATATATAACTAGAAGAAAAATGGCTTCAAAAAGAAAACTAGAAGAAACATAGAAAAGGATAATTAGACAATGAAGAAATGATTGCTCTATACAGTATCAATATTGTTGAATCATCTATCTACCAACCAATTGGGTGGCCCAATGGTTTTGTATGGATTTGGAAGCAAGTGGTCATAAGTTTAAACCTTGGTGAGTGCAAAATTGTTTCTTTCCTATAAAACAAATAAAAAAAATAAAAAATCATCCATCAACAAGTCAATGAAATTTTATTAGAACGACCCTTCCCATAAATATTGGACCTGTTTACAGCTATAAGAGATGAATTGTTACAATCACTTGACCCGCCAAACAAAACGTAAGAAATGCGCATATGATTCTCCACATACTTTTCCAGTGCTACGACAGGACATAAACCACTCCAACAATAACATTTAGTAGAGCTTCAAAATTTTCAGTGAAACAATGGCACAAATTGTTACATCGCTTTTCAATCTGTCACTTGATATTTGCGTTTCGAATGGAAGATTTGCAAGCGCCTGCACTTGTCATGAATGGTACGCCCTTGAATGTAGCTATGCCCTTTTCATCTGTACATAGATGCTGCATCCATAGAAAACGTCTTAATCAGAAAACATAAATAAAAAAGTACCAACAACCGTTTCGCCCAAGTGGTAAGGGACTTGGTCCCTTTAAGTGAGGTCTCGAGTTCAAGTCTCGTGAAATGGAAAAAACTTGGTTGGGAGGGCCACCCCCATATATATATATAAGTCATCATTTTGGTTGAATAAAAAGATCAAAGATAAATTAAAGTTGAGATGGCAAGCCCAGTATTACAAGCATGTAGAAAAGCATAATTAAGCTAGTTTATAAAGGTTGTTCATTTCTGACATTAGACTGATCGACAGTTTCATTGCCATGTCGAGTGAGGTAGGTAGTCGCAGAAATTGATAGGACACACCTGATGAGCTTAGAGAGGAATCCCACCTTTTTTCTTATTTCTCAACTGGACCAATTTAAGATGACATACCAAATTCAAGAGCCAATATCAATTAGTTTCCAAACAGATGAGAGTAACAAATCAAAGCAAACTACAAACTCTATCTACATAAGCAGAATGGTATTGATTCATAAGCTTAGCAATTCCAAAGCATCCCTAGTGAGATGAATGAGGAGGTATCACTTGCCAAAATCAAGGTTGGGGGTTAAACTCATGCTGGAGTCAGGAATGTAGTAATAAAGTTGGTTTCTTATCAAAAAAATAAAATAAAATAGAAAACTTGACAAAGTATACCGGAGTTATCTTCTCTAACTGCTTCTTCTTTGGGTTTAGAACATCTTCTGGCTTTCCGTCATGCCTGGATGTAAAGAATTCAGAATAAAAAGTTAAGGAAGCGTTAGTTCCAGTAAATTTCCAAATGGTAGATTAATGTCACCAATCATTTATCATCCATTTTTAAAAGGTTGTTATTGAATGGGTAAACTTTTCAATGAACGGAAAAATACTTTTGTTAGGAAATACTTCTAATAATGAAAGTCGTATACAGTAAATAACTAAATATAATGGAAGTCACAGTAAACTAACAAGAAGAATTTGACAAAAATTTCTAAAAAAGAAAACTGATGTTTGTGAACCATGATTTTCCTCCCAAATTGTGAATAACCTTCATCATTTTTATGAAAAAGGTTAAAAACAATTATATATAAGGCTGACTAATTCCAGATTAGTTAGGCCTAATATTATGATAATTACGTGTTGATATAGAAGATGTGATTTTGATGTGTTTTAATTCAATTCATCTTATCCAATACTCCTTTTGAATCAAATCAAATAACACTTCAGGTAAATCTTGATATATACCCTCATAGAAGCCACTAAACTTTATTCTGTAAATATTTAATTTTCAAATGGCAAAGTTCCATGTGCTCTCTCTTGCGTCATGTTTATGAATTCACTGACTGAAATTAGTCTTTAAGCATAAAACTAATTCAACAGCATAAAAAAATGAAAAAAAAAAAAACCACAAAGGACACCAAATTAGCTTTCAATTGTCTGAAGCCCCAGTCCCCCAGGCCATCACCCAATTGATTGCCCTTCAAATGGTAGTGACGATACATTAAATAGCTCATATCTGGACTAATAACGATACATGAAATTGCTCATATCTGGACGGCTTAAGAAGATAACAAAATTAATGGTGGGTAGCTAGATAGTGAAGCCAGCCTAAAACACAATAAAGTAAGCTTTTGTGGATTGAAAAAGAAAGTTGACAGAAAATAGATATGATGTTCGGGATATTTGAATAGAAATAGGTATTCTGATTGACCAGAGGAACTTCGAGAAAAAGACAAACACACTGTAGAATTATAAGAAAATTCCATAACTAATAAAGAGAAGATTGAGATTCAAGCTGGATATAGAGCCAAATGTACAAATTCCCACAATATCCTCAAATGAGGAAAGAAAAAGAAAGACCAACTGGCCAGCAAAATCATAGATAATTAGCGAAACCTTTAGGACAGTTAATGATAACAGGGTAAGAATTGCAACAGGAGAATCTAATGACGCCTCAGATCATAACAGTTCTAGTTATCTCCATTCATTGTTGTGTGGCTTGCAATTTTGTTGGCAAGAATGTCAATACCAATTTTACTCTTGAGATATACTATTGTCCTTCGTAGACTTCATCTCTTCAAGTATTTTCTACTCATCTGATACAAGTTTTACACCAAACATCTTCTTCGTCCTCTTTTATTTATTATTATTTTTTTTCAGAATTCTTCCTCTTTTATTAAGACAATGAATAGCGACGGACCAATGGTTAAATTTCTCAAAATCCCAACTAACAAATGACAATTTAAACACCCAGTCCCAACAGTGTAGAGCTCACTCAACCCTGCCATTAATCAGGGAGGTGGATAAGAGGTCACGCACTCGAAGAAAATTTAACCTTTTAAATCAGTTCATTAATTCAAGAAATAGCACAGAGGGGAGGAGGGGAAGCCCCCGATCTCAAAAGAACTTCACTTGTAACTTTGAGGCACATATGATAAAAGAAAAGCATAGAAAGTGTTAAAAAGAAAAAGAATTGGGCAAGAGAAGAGTCAAACAAAAGGCTGAGAACATCCAATTTTTTAAATAAAGGGAAACCCCCAACCTAAGTTCATGTATCAACGTGAAAACAATCATAACTATCCCCAATGAGGAGAGAGCTTCCCATTTTAGAAGGTTGATAGAACTTCACTTGTAACTTTGAGGCAAATAAGGTAAAAGAAAAACGTATAGAAGTTAAAAACTAAATAAATTATGCAAGAGAAGAAAATCCAAGAAAAGGTAGAGAGCACCCTATTTTCTTACATGGGAGGAAAGCCCCAAACCTGAGAAGGCTTATGGAATTTCCGATGTACATTCGAGGCATATAAAATAGAAGAACCATGGCATTCAACAAAAGGGAGAAAATCATTTAGTAAAGAAAACCATAACTGCCCACAATGTTCTTTTGGCGCTATTCACTAACAATAGAACTGCAAACTTCAAAAGATAAAGAAAAGTGGCAACTATTTCCAACCAGCTATGTGCTTTTGAGCACCTTAAAATGAAATAAGATATTTTTTGACTAAAATACCCCTCATTTATAATAACAAGACTGACATAATACAATTCAACATCCTACCTTACCCCTCACTCCCTCATCCTTGCTTCCCTTCTCAAAACACCGTGTTGGCGAATCTCAAACGAGACTCCGACAACCACAAGAAAGGGAATATTCAAAACCAACAAGTCAAGTTATCTTCTTCAACAAATCCTACCTTCTTTTAAAGGATATTGAGAGTTGATAGCATATATACACATTACTTGGTTTAAGGCATAACTTCAACTCGTTTCAATATACGATAGGATCGAAGTTGAGTTTTAAGAAAGTTTGGAAGACAGATGTATTTTTCATGTGATTTGGCAAGGATTTTATGTTGGATAAACCATTTTTGTCATTTGTTCTACCCACGCTTGCCTAGGAACCATGCTAAGCATATTCCAGTTTGACCCAACTGAAACACCTCGTTTGAGATCCAATTGGACAACATGCATATGCTACCAATTGGAACAAACCATTATCTTAGCCATGACGCCCGGTTCTGTTCAATCAGGACAATGTGCAAAATATGAAATGCATATTTATGTCCAATTTCTCAAAGATATTTGACCTACCTTATGCATTTTGTACTTTTGGGTGGGTGGAAAAGAAAACAACAGACCATTTAATAGATCACACCGAACATTTAACACTGAAGAGTAGAGAAGAACTTATAGCATGAATTATGGGAGTGGGAAAAAGTCAAAGGAACATTTTTTTTTTTTTTTCAAACCCAAAGGATTTGTTATAGTAATTAAATCTTCAGATGTCGTTGTCAACTATGCGGATTGACTAGACAGGGATAATATTGACTTGTCCATTTTTTTTGGTGTATACACACATTGAGAAGAACAAATAGTTGGTTGTTATTGGTAATGACAGAGGCAGATTACCAAAAATATCATGCACAGAAAGAAGCAAATTACCCAAACCTACAACAACGTAGAAGATTCTTCTCATCATCTGCATCAACATACCTACCTAGTTTCATGAGTTCTGCATTGATTTTAAGACCTCATTTTTATCTTTATTACGGAATAACATTTCCAAAAATCGTTGCTCCAATTTTTACACGCTGCTCTAGCTTGCTTACCCCAAGAATGAAACACGCTCCCCAATTTTGGCTCCTTCAGGAGGAATCAGAGGTTCAACAGCTGTATGATCCTGGTTAGAAGCACAAAGCACCTGAAACAGAGAGAGATTACTTAATACTGTGAAGGGAGAAAAGAGTATTCTACTCCCAACCCAAAACCCACAAAACAAAAGGGAGAGAGAAAGTGAAGACAATGGTACTAGAAAACCCAAAAAAAGTAGAAATTACTTAATATTGTGAAGGGAGAAAAGAGTATTCTACTCCCAACCCAAACCCCAAAACCCACAAAAAATGAGACGGAGGGGGGTAAAGAAACAAGTACATAAATGAAGATTCTTACGAAGATGTGTGGTAAACTCTTAAAGAGAGAATAAGAATACATAAATTCAAAGAAAAGTAGGAGCATGTCGTCAATTGCACGAAATCAAGTGCATGGAAGAGTTTGATCCATGTAGCTGACTCAGACTAATTTGGGATTGAGGCTATGTTGGTATTGTTGTACTTAATTCAAAGACAGATATAGAAGAAATTGAAGACAGTTCCAGACATTATACCAGTCCTGCAGATACCACATCTCTTAGCTTTCCAGGCTTCACATTCGTGATTAAAACAACCAGACGGTTCTGCATGACAGGACGAGAAAACAAAGTCACTTATCATCTGAGGATGTACCAAAAATTCGTCATTCCATTTAACAATAAAGTAATGAGAAATAAACAAGCTTACAGCTAAAGCATCCGGAGCGCAATACTTTGCAAGACCACTGACGACTTGACGCACGTTACCGTCCCCCAAGTCTATCTCCTCAACCAGCAAACTGTAAAGGAGTTAAAACACATGGCATAAACATACAACAACAAAATTTAGTTGAAGTCGGCTAATGCATATGGCACTCATAAATAAAAAAGGGGAATGCTACGGTGACTCACTATAGACACTCCTATGAGCACGCACCTTTTTTTTTTTAACAATTTTGTTGTCGTAGTGAGTGTCCATAGTGGGTAACCTTAACATTATTCTCAAGCACAAAATTGTAAAAAAAGTAAAAAAAATTAAAATTCAACGTGTGTTCTCTTAGTGAGTGTCAATGGTGAGTCACTTTAGCATAGCTAAATTGTCACAGCTCTGAAGGGATTAACCTTAAACAATATTTGATGTTTGTTATAAAATTTAAGGTTGATTGGCAAACTATAGTTTGAAGTTTACACTCCATATCAACAGGTAATGCACATCGTCACGGACACCAAGTAAAGAGGCGTGAAGAAGAAAATATTCAAGTAGAACAAAAAACTGAATAAAACTCAACCTAACCTTGATCAAAGCTTTATTCATGTTAAAAAGCTTAACGACCTATTATTTTCTTTAACATACTATTTAATGAAGACGAAATCTGTTCTTGTCGTACATTAAAGCACGCACCCTCACCCTTGTCATTTTAACTTACAAGTTTACCAAGTTCTAATTAATTATTTAAAACATTTGACTAGACCAATTCACATTTTCCCATTGCATCACCCATTAATCATACAGAAAAAAAATCTCGAAAATTCATCCCACAATCTCAATCATTTACTTCTTTATACTATTCATATTTATACATATATATAGTATATCTACCAGCAAAGGGTGTCATGATCCTTTGTCCAGATCCATCCAAACTCGTTAAGAAAGAGTTTGGCCACATTTTTAATCCAACAAAACGGATCTGAACAAAAAAACGTTGTTTGTTACAAACACAAGTACAATCCAACATAAATTTGAAAGAAAACGTACCCGACTTGTAATTAATTTTCATCTTGATATTTTCACAATACAACAAAAACATAGCCTCAGTCCCAAATTAATTGGGGTCGGCTACATGGATCAAACTCTTCCATTGTGCTCAATTTAGTGCAATTGATGGTGAGCTTTCCAAACCATTCAAATCCCTCCTAATTAATGTGTCCCAGTTAACTTCAGTCTACTCCTATCTCGTTGAATTTCTTCAGTTGCTATTGAGTCAAAGTTTTCTAGTGGGGGCATTTGTAGGCTGTCTTTGCAGGTGACAAAACCACCGCAACCGCCCTTACCTAATCTTTGTGTCAATTGGTACTATTCCTAATAGTCTTTGAATTTATGTATTTCTTATTCTATCTTAAAATTTTCACAACACATAACCTAATTGTAACGAACCCTAAAGCCATACATGTCATGTCAATTTTACTGCATTTCTTACATGTTTGCGATGCTCTATTTACTTACCATTTTGATTAGATTGCCAAGAATTTCATAATTGCACATGTTGCAGATGTGATTTCAATAGCTAATGTTAGAAAGATATTGTATCACAGCCTGCACATCATAGACCAAGAAGGGATGAGTCCCATGTGTGGAGAGATTTCGAAGTTATTCCGGCTGGTTCTTATCTTCTTTATTGGAAAGTCAGGAGGGGGAAATATAAGCATTGTGGTGTTGTTGTCTAGGCAATAGACATAACGGAGCCAATACCATGAAACTTCGAATATCTAGTTGTTCTTCATGAACTCATCCTGTTTATTATGATGAGGGTAAAATGCTATTCGAACAAGAACAACCATAGTGCTAATTGTACATGAGGATCTGCTTTGATTTGTTAAACATGAATTCAGTAGATCTACCACAATTATATAACCTCATGTCATATCAAGGAATACTAAAAAAGATGATATGTTGAAGCTTTATAAAAGAGAAAAGAGAAGACTTCTATAATCCTATAATCTACTCTTGGAGTGATGTGCTTGACCTTGACCATTGATATGTATAGTGCTTTCACTTTGGTAGTTATATTTGCACGAGAGAATTCTAACTGTTTGTCACATTGCATGCTGCCTGCACACACTGGCTGTTTCCAGCTCAAAGAAATAGATTGTTTTGAGAGCATCACTATCATGGAATTTACATCAAAGTGTTATAACTTATAGCTGTTACAATAGATAATGGTAGCCTGAATGACACATTTGTCGCAATTCTTTAAAGCCGGTTAAGATTGAAAAAGCTAAAGTCTTTATAAAAGATTAAAGTATTACATTGCAAGTTCTTCTTTCTTTTATCCACCATAATTCTTCAAATACAATCAGGTAATACAAGGAAAAAGAAGTAAAATATAGGTATAATAATACCTACACACAATACTGTATCATGCCTATTCTTTGAGTTGATTCATCATTAATTCATTATTGATTTTTACAGTTTTCAGCAGTCTAGCAAAATATTATGACACTCAACTGGATTCATTAATCAACTAATTCCCATCATTGAGTTCCAACATTTATGAGTTTCTCTTACACGTGCACACACACAAAAAAACAAAAACAAAAACAAAATAAAAGACAAAATATGAAGTATACCTATCAGCAGATGGATGCTTCCACGCCTTGCGAATAACGCCAATTTGTATATTAAGGAGACTAATGCTAAGATCAGCATCTGTCTCCGTCCCTTTTGTTTCGGATACTATTTTCTTTTCCTCAGTGGACTTACGGTCTAATACAGGCTCCTTTTCAGCATTCTGGGCAAATAAAGCACCACAAAATTGCATTAGAATGAAGTGAAAAGATTAAGATCAGAGTGTTGATTGAAACGAACACAAGACTTAGAAGTATGGTTGAACAAAAAGGGAAGACAAGTTATATATTTAGATAATTCCTTTAGAATCTGGTGGGCTATTTACATCTACGAACTACGAAGGAATCTTGAAACAAGAACACTTAGATTCATGTGGGTCATTGCGCATGACAAGTTTTTATCTCATTTTATTTTGAGAAGAAACAAGCAAACTATATTAAGTAGGAATTGTAAGATTCAAGCAGAAACAAGGAATAGAACCATAGGTTCCAAAGAGTAAGAAACCGAGAATTTAGTAAGAAACATTCATAATTACGCCCAATCACTTAGCTACGCAACCATGGATAACAAACAGTACACAAATAACATCCCAAAAGAGCATTGAAAACTTCTGCGAACCCCACTTACGCATTTAAACACTTAAAAGACTTTTTTCACCTCCAAAGACGACTTGCAAATGCCGCAGTTCGAAAACTAGACTCAATAAAAGTGAAGATATTCCACGATGTAAGGTAGACCTAAGTTAACTTGTGCATTGATTAGGAGGGATTTAAAGGGTTAGGAAAGCACACCATTAAGTGCACTAAATCAAGCAGAATAGAAGAGCTTGATCCATATAGACGACCTCAAATAATTTGAGATTTAGCTTTGTAGTTGTTGTTATCCTTAGAATACCTTTTTTATATGAAACATCATTTATAAATGTTAATGGACTATTACATCAAAAACATTTCTAGAAGCCTCAAATCTATCATGAACTATTTTTTTCATCAAATTCATATAATACACCAAAAATCACTTTTCCAATTGCATAACAGCTCAAAATTGAGGGCAGATATGGCCAACATGGTGAAAAGCTTTGGTAATTTGAAAGTTAACTTATCAAATAGACTAAATTACCACTAAACCATGAGAAAAAATAGAAAACTAGCAGGTGAGTATGCCGTATTTCTGCTCAATGTGGTTTGCTCGCTTAATGGAGGAAAGTCAACCAATGTACCGCTTTGCTATTATGCTCTTATGGTAACAATGGTAAGTCTGTATTAGATGCGTTGGCATTCACTTAACCAAATTTCTTCTCATGTTGGTTGCATAGTACACTCGATCTTGAGCGTTTTGCAGTTGAAACAACAAGCTTTAGTTTGTGATATATCTAATAAAGAAAATAGCTTATGGTAGACATGAAACTTCTAGCAATGTTCGTGATTATATATCAGTAAAAAGATATAACCCATACAAAGTAAGTACTCCAAGGGCTATCCAAGAAAGAAGAAAATGCAATGTGAGGCCAGCATCATAAAACAAAGAGATTCCCTCAGCCTATCGAGATCCCCCAACTTCTATTCCATTAATCAAACGAGAATCCCAAGTTTTCTTGGCAACAAACAAAGAATCACTTGTGCTTAACAAAATCCCACATGGCCTCTCTTCTCATGCTCCTATCCTCGAATATTTTACCATTTCTTTCTAACCATAAGTGAAAAAGAACTATGGAGAAACAAGCAATTCATGCAACTATGCTCTGACACAAGTGATAAGACGGATAAATTTGTGTAGAGACCTAGATCAATTTTTTAGCCATTTGATAAGGGTTCCACACGACTCTTCATGAAATCTTACGCCAACTAGAAAAAACTTCTAATTTTTCTCAAACGTGAAAGAAAAACTGCACCGCAAAACAACTTATGCATGGTTTTGAAGTTCTGCTTCCACAAGATACAGCAATGGAGAAAAAGAACACCCGTCATTTAGTGGTTCAAGTGCAAAATGCACCCAACATTGTCAAAATGAAGCAACATGATGCTTTCCTTGAAAAATAATTAAAAGTAAGTTAGAGAGCATCAATAAGCTTAGAGAGAACTGATTTGCAAACTAATATTCTGGATGAGACAAACACACAAATGACATGGAGAGGGATGGAAAAAGATTCTAATTCTTCCAAAATGTGAAGGAAAACAGATAGTCCTCCAATTCTCTAAACGTGAGTGCTTAAATAAAGTCCAATTCATAGTGAAAATAATCAAAGTCTATATGGTCAATCAAAAAAAAGAGATAAGACTGTCAATATAGACTAAAGAAGTCATATAGGAAAATGTAAGTAATTGCAAAATTTGTCAGCATGCCTATGTCTACGGTCCTCCTCCCAAAATTAATAGAGAAACCTGTTTAACTTTAATCTTAATATTGATCAACAGGACAGCAAGGACAGAGACTATGAATTCCTATGGACTAAAAATGAAGCCTTTGATCCTAGTTCGAGATATTTTCTCATTAACTCAAACACCATACTTCATACTGGTTAATCTAGCCAATAAAAGAGACAGCAAGGTAGTAATGCCATATAACCAAAAAACAGTAAGTTAGGACAACAAAAAGTTTCCAATCAATCACAAAATAGCAAAAACTGGAGGGAGCTATACATGAGATAATTACTCCTAGACATTTGTCACATTTCTATAGAGAGGAAAGAAATAAAAGCTTATCAATCTTATGAGCATTCTCAACAAAACCAGTACTGTTATTGTGGTAACATTATGGTCAAGATCAAGACTTCATGATACACAAATTACCTCGATAGAACTCTTCTTTGATTTTGAAACTGCTTCCAACTTCTCTTCTGTCTTTAAGCTACTTGCACTCTTTTTTAAACTTTGATCAGATTGCAATTCAGCACTGTTTTTTGAGATCTGGTATAGGAAACAAGTTATTAAATAGCTACCTCAGAACAGCAGACAAGGACCAATTGCTTTGAGATAAACATGGTTAGTGACCAAATGTACTATAGCAAAATTAATAGTATTCATGCCTGAAAAATACACATATTTCTCCTACTTATGAAATCATCACCAAAAAATAAATAAAGATAAAATTACAATATGAAAGAAAATTGCATTGATTTTATCTGAGGGATAATGTTCTACAAACATAACTTTATTAGGATAACAAAAACTAGGGCTGGTCCTGTGTATTTAAGGGACTCGTACCAAATGAAAAATGAGAAATGAACTAGTTTTATTATAGAGGTTATTGATTAATTAACCTGCATATAAATATATAACGATTAAAAAATCTGTTGTAGTTGTTCATATTCAACTGAAAATCTGAAACAATGTCAAATGTATTTATAATTCAACATAAAACTTTAGTTTCAACAATATGTATGGTGAATTGAATATACATAAAAATGCTAGTTAGAAAACTTTTCTTTTTGATGTAAAATGTAATTTTGACAAATTTAAATGAAAAAGCCTCCTTTTCAAGTTTTTTGAACTTAATAGGACAATAATATAATTCAGCATTTTCATGGTACCGTACACCAAAAGATAGCAATTAAAAAAATAAAGAATGCTATCCGCATCTTTCCCTTGAAAAAATAATAAAAGTGGTCAATAATTCCCCATTACATTGACAGAAAACATAGATAAATGTGTCTATACGAACCAATAACAATGTATGGCTTATAGAACTACTGCCCACCCACGAAAACATGACAATAAACACCATTCAAAAGTTAAAATTAAATGAATTAATTTCCACTCAATGACTTTTCGAATTCTGTTTAAATGTCGACTATCTTCAAAGTTAAATCTATGCAATAAATAGGCAAGATTAATGTGATAGGCCTCCAATCAACCTGAAGTATTCTCAACGGCATAAGAAGAGTGATGGGACACATGTCAAGGCCTCAGCGGAAGCTACCAAGTGATGTACCCAATTGGTCCAATTAGTTACACTAAACAAGTATATAAGTGGGAATAAGAGTAAGAGGGAATCATTCTTGATGTATGAATTTTGTTCAGGAGTAAATAGACTACTTGAATTGTCTATCTTTCCCTGTAATTCCTGAGTTTCTATCAATACAAATCTCTTTCCTCTCAATTTCTCTTAAATTCGCTAGTTAAGCCTATCGAATTAGTATCAAAGCCAGATCTAATTCAATGGGGGTCCTAAACAAAACGATGCTAAGTTTGTGGATGGAGAAAGAGATGGATCGCATGCGTAGGGGAAAGCGATCAAAATGAAGAAGAAGATGATACTCTAACACAAAGCCTGGCTCAGGTGGTGCAATCGTTGAGCGATGCTCAACGTTCGTTGCAAGCATTGTCCAAGGGCAAGGGTATCGCAGTCGATGATGACGGCAATGTGTCTGTGGTCAGTGGTGGAGTGAAGCCCGATCTCTGCAGATTCGAGGACCGAGGCTGAGCAGTTAGATCCGAGACCACAAGGTTGGATCCAACTCTTCTTATCGTCCTTATGATTTTGCTTCTATGGGAAACACTTCCGACCCCTACACCATTACTGATGCATGGCACGGTGGTCGAAAGCTCCAACTTCCCATTTTTAGTGGTGTGAATTTGAAAGGGTGGTTATTCCAAACGGAACTTTATTTTGAGATCAATCGGTTCTCCGATTCGAAACGAATTATGGCTACGGCAATCTGTTTCGACGATGAAGCGTTCGCATGGTTTTGATGGTCTGATTCACCCATTCCTTTTGTTAGTTGGCTAGATCTCAAATCATAGTTGCTCAAGCGATTCAGTGAGACTCAATATGGCAACCTCAAGGAACGCCTTCTTGATCTCAAATAGACCAGCACAGTTGCAGAGTTCCGCCGAGATTTCGAGACGTTATCTGCGTCGGTGTTGGGAATTGCAGAGGATATCTTAAAGAGCACATTCATTCATAATTTACCAAAAAAAAAAAAGAGCACATTCATCAAAGTGGTTGCAACTCGAGCTCCGAACAGAGGTGTGACTGTTTCGGCCAATTGGGCTTTCCGATTTGATGGAGACGACCCAGATGGTGGAGGACAAAATGTTAGCGAATGGGTTATGCCAAGGTGCACTAGTGGATTCCAGTTCAGGCCCTAAAGCATCTTCAACGAAGTCACTGGGCCCTGATGCGTCTTCCCCTGGGTCCATTTCTTTAGGGTTCAAAGCCACTGCCCCTATTGTGAACCCACCTCATTCTAACCCTAAACCTATGAGATGTCGTCTTCAACTCACAAAGGCCAAGTTTCAAACACGGCGCGCTAAAGGACTGCGTTTCTCTTGTGATGAGAAATACAATCTGGGGGCATGTTTGCAAGAAACCTCTTCAATTGATGCTTGTAAGCGACAACAAACCAAGAGGGGTCGACGACTTCGGCGATAATGCAGAAGGAGTTGACGAACGCGTTGCATCGGAGGGTCTCGACGCCATGGAACTTTCACGGCAATGGGGTTGTCCGTTCCAAGCACGATAAAGCTTCATGGCATGTTGGGTGCTAAGGAAATCACAGTTCTCATCGATTGTGGTGCTACCCACAACTTCATCTCTCAAGATCTTGTTGAGGAAATGAAATTGCCACAAGTTGTAACGTCTCATTATGACGTGGTGATGGGCATAGGGACGGCTGTGACGGGTTGTGGTAATTGCAGGGATTTGACTCTCCAAATCCAAGAGTTGGAGGTACTGCAAGATTTTCTCCCTCTGCAGCTGGGAAGCACCGATGCAATTTTAAGCATTGTGTGGCTGCGTAATTTGGGTAACATGGAGATTAACTAGAATCGGCTCATTATGAAGTTTAGTTTCAAGGGTAAATCCTATCTTTTACAAGGTGACCCTAGTTTGTGTAAGCGCATTATTTCTTTGAAGTCTCTTTATAAGGATCTTCTTCATGATGGTCAAGGGTTGTTGGTTATGCTCGTTGGTTCAGGTTGATTCTATGGGTTCTTCTTCACTTGAGTTCCCGCCTTGGTTTAGTGCTCTTTTGCAGCAAAGAGCAGTTCATTAAGGTGTTTGGCTCTATCAAAAATTGAACACGCTAGTACTCTACTGCCTACGACTGGTCTAGTGAACGTGCGGCCTTACAAGTATCCCCATTTTCAAAAATCAAAGATTGAGAAATTGGTTCGGGATATGTTGCTCGTGGAAATCATTCAACCTTCCACAAACCCTTTTTCGAGCCCAGTTCTCTTAGTAAGAAAGGATGGGAGTTGGCGATTCTGTGTCGACTATCGTGCACTAACAAGGTGATCGTGCCAGATCGATTTCCTATTCCTGTTGTTGATGAATTACTTGATGAACAACATGGAGCTTCTACTTTTTCCAAGCTAGATTTGAAATCTGGTTATCACCAAATTCGAGTAAAGTCCTCGGATGTTCCCAAAACTACATTTCGGCCCCATGAAGGGCATTACGAGTTCTTGGTGATGTCGTTTGGGTTATCCAACGCGCCAGCAACTTTTCAAGCTCTTATGAATCGAGTATTTCGACCCCTTTTGCATCAATTTGTACTTGTGTTTTTTGATGATATTCTTGTGTATAGCAGGGACCTTACAACACACATGGACCATTTGTCCCAAGTTCTTCAGGTCTTGCAAGACAAAAGCCTCCATGTCAATGCAAAGAAGTGTGTTATTGGGCAGCAATCTATTGAATACCTGGGGCATTGGATCTTTATTGATGGGGTTTTTGTGGATCCCTCTAAGATTCAAGCTATGCAATGTTGGCCTTCTCCCACCAACATCACAGAGTTGCGTTGATTTCTCGGGCTTACGGGCTATTATCGACGTTTTGTGGTGAACTATGGGTCAATTGCTTGCCCTCTCACACAACTGCTCAAAAAGGCTGCCTTTGGGTGGTCTGAGGAAGCTGAAAAGGCATTCCTTTTATTGAAGGCGGCTATGATTGATGTTCTTGTTTTAGGGCTCCTTGATTTTTCTCAGTCGTTTGTGTTGGAGACTGATGCTTCAGGGTTTGGGTTAGGGGCGGCATCGATGCAGCATGGGCGTCCGATTGCTAATTTTAGCCAATTGTTGTCCCCGCGAAACCAACTAAAGTCTATCTATGAACGGGAGTTTATGGCTATGGTTCTGGCGGTTCAAAAATGGCGGCACTACTTGCTTGGTCGTCATTTTCTCATCAAAACTGATCAACACAGCTTGAAATACTTTTTGGAGCAACGGGTGCTTCAGTCGGAGTACCAGAAATGGGTGGCTTCTTGGGTATGACTTTGAGATCCAATTCAAATTCGGTGTCACTAATAACTCTGTTAATGCTTTCTCGTGCATTCCCCCTGCTACCGGTGTCTCCTTGAACTCACTGGTCTCCCACCGCATCCTTGAAGTGCAGGATATTGAAAATGCGGTAGCACAAAACCTTTTTCTCTCTAAAGTATATGTTGATTTGCAGCATGGTTCTGATGCTTGGCCTGATTATGTTCTCCACCATGGCTTGTTGCTTTTTAAGTCCAAATTAGTCTTGCCTAAAAGCTCTCCTTTCTTGCAGCAGATTTTGTTTGAATACCATGATGGGGCTCTTGGGGGACATTCGGGTTTCCTTCGCACTTTCAAACGCATTGAGTGGGAATTAAATTGGGTGGGTATGCGGTAGGATATCAAGCGTTATTTGGTTGAACATTCTATTTGTCAACAACACAAGTATAAATCCCTTTCCCCAGCCGGACTTTTACAACTGCTTCCTACCTCTCAGCAAGTTTGGGAAGACGTTGTGATGTATTTCATTGAAGGGTTGCGCAAATCTAAATGGCTTTTCGAGGATATTTGTGGTAGTGGATCGTTTGACCAAGTACAATCATTTCATTTCTTTGGCTCACCCCTTTGCTGCGAAATATGTGGTCGTTGTCTTTGTAAAGGAAGTGGTTCATTTACACAGGTTTCCTCAGTCTATTGTTTTGGACCGTGACAAGGTTTTTCTCAACTTTTTTTGGTCGGAACTTTTCAAACTTCAAGGCACTAGACTACACCATAGCACAGCATACCACCCTCAATCAGATGGGCAATCTAAAGTGGTTAATAGGTGTCTTGAGACCTACCTGCGCTGCTTTGCTTCCGATAAACCAAAACAACGGAGTTTATGGCTAGCTTGGCTAAGTTTTGATACAACAGTTCTTTTCATGCTTTTACTAATATGACGCCTTTCAAGATTGTTTATGGTCGCAACCCTCCCCCGATTGTTCGCTATGGTGCTTATGCAACTATTGTTGTCGATTTGTATGATCGGCTGTGATCTCATGATGCTATTCTAGATGGGTTAAAGTTTCATCTTCCTCGGGGCCAAGCTAAGATGAAATCAATTGCTGACCCCCATCACAGAAATGTGGAGTTTCTATTGGTGACTTGGTGTACTTAAAACTTTGCCCCTACAAACAACACTCTTTGGCTTGTCGTCCTAATGAGAAGCTCTCTCCTCGTTTATTTGGTCCATTTAAAGTTATGGAGAACATTGGCGTTGTGGCTTACAAGTTGGAGTTACCTTCGTCTTCATCCATTCACCTGGTTTTCCATGTCTCACAGTTGCCAATGTGGCTTACAAGTTGGAGTTACCTTCGTCTTCATCCATTCACCTGGTTTTCCATGTCTCACAGTTGCATCCCGCTTTGGGATCCCTAGACCGCGTCCAACTTCTTCCTACTTCCTTCACTGCTGACATGGAGTAGGGTGTCGAACCGGCTCGTGTGGCTAGTTTTCACCGAGTTGTGAGGGGTCGTGAAATGCTAATTTATTAGGACTTACCTGATTTCGAGGCTACTTGGGAACCTGTGGACATCATTCGGTGCCAGTTTCCGGATTTTCACCTTGAGTACAAGGTGGGTTCTTGTGGGGGCGATATTGATAGGCCTCCTATCAATCTGAAGTATTCTCGAAAGGCATAAGAAGAGTGATGGGACACGTGTCGAGGCCTCAGCAAAAGCTACCAAGTGATGTACGTAGGTACCAATTGCAAATTGGTCCAGTTAGTTACACTAAACAAGTATATAAGAGGGAATGAGAGTAAGAGGGGATCATTCTTGATGTATTAACTTTGTTCAGAAGTAAATAGACTACTCGAATTGTCTATCTTTCCCTGTAATTCTTGAGTTTCTAGCAATACAAATCCTTCTTTCCTCTCAATTTCTCTTCAATTCGCTAGTTAAGCCTATCATAATGTTTTCAAAAAAAAGAAAGAGAGGCATGATTAACAGTTATTAATTGGGGGATTCAACGGTAGTTTACTTTACAAAAATTGAGCCAATACATACTTTAATTTACCGAAGTTACTTAAATTAAGGTGTGTTAAAACCTTTCAAATTATTTTACTTCAAGAAAATAGTGTATTATATTATATTACTTTAAGAAGTGTTAAGTGCACTGAATGTGGATTACCCTTCATCTTATATCTATTGATATCCCAAAAGTCTAATTTATTACTTGATGTAATTACATGTAATATTAGCCATTTTGTATCATTCTCATTATTTGAAATATTGTAAATTGTGACCCTTGGAATTCTTGTCATTATAACCAAGATCTTATATAATGGGGTGCCAACCTTGTAATGTTCACTCCAAATTGGAATGAAAAGTTTTTCAACGAGCCCTCACTTCTCTCGTCTTCAATTTCCTAGTCCTTTATTTTTACTTTCTTGCAGTAGGCTTCCAGTTTAACCGAGTTACTAAATTAAGGAGTGTTGAGACCTTTTAAATTATTTCACTTCAAAAACAATAGTGTATTATATTACTTTAAGGCGTATTAAGGGCTTAAATGTGGCGTTAAACGGTACAATGTCTTCATAAGTTGCTAACTAAAAGATTTTATTTAAATTTCTTTGATTTAAAAATGAAGCCACAGTCACGGTTTGGGTGGTCACGTAGCTAGGCCTGCCCCAGGCAACCCTACAAAAAATGTCCAGGAAACAGATGGTTCAAAAAATGGAAATTGATAACCAAGTTAACTTACTTTGGCCAAGCCCTCCAACTATTGAAAGGAAATGCAACAGCAGTTCTAAATTCTAAATCTTAAAACATTAGTGAATTCAGTAGAATGTTACTCACATGGGGCTCAAATCCAACCTTCTGAACTGGTATTCTTTCATATAAATTGTCGAGATCTTCATTGCTCTACAAACACAAACAGATAACTTAAAAGCTACAACCGCTTTTATCAGCCACAAAAAACATAAAAAAAATAAGAAGAGTATGGAGTAAGAATTTAATCCTTGTAAGACATTATCCGATAACTCTTCATAAAAGTATGATTTGATCGATTTGAAGACTGAATAATATAAAGAAACGGAACTGGTTATTAAAAGATGTTAACCAGTTACTGTATGCTCCCAAGAATCCAGAATTGGAATCAAGCACCAGAAAAGAATATGCCAACCTGGATGTAGTCCATCCATCTTAGCACATTGGGATACTGCTGCCTCTCTGTAATTGAAAGACCATTCTGCCATTGAAACTTCAGTTAGTGATAATTGACCTTAAAAGACATGGAAAAGTAGAAGGAATCGATTACAGGAACTAATAAAACCCTGACAATGGAAAATCTCTAGAATTTCTCCATCTCACAAATACAAAAACAAAAAGTCCTCAATCCCAAATTAGTTGGGGTCGGCTAAATGGATCAAACTCTTCCATTGCGCTCGATTTAGTGCAATTGAAGGTGTGCTTTCCAAATCCTTTAAATCCCACCAAATCACCGTATCTCAAGTAAGCTTCAGTCTATCCCTACATCGTCAAATTTCATGTGATATAGTATCTAAAACTACTTTTGTGCAAATGACAAGTTACATCATTCTAGCTAACTATGAAATCAGCTGAAGGTTGGGAGAGTGAGCAACCACGTCTAGATTAAGTTGGCTTGAAAAGTGAACAAAGGTGAATCTAACCTGAAGTTTTGCAATCCCATGTAGTCAAACATAAATTCAATGAAATTCTCAAGCGAAGATGAGCAATGAGCATATTTCAATCTTAACAATTCAACTACATACAGCCATCCCAAAGAACAGAAGCAGGCAAGGGCCGAAAACAAGAAGAACCTAGCCTAAGGAATTATTGACCTAATTCAACTGTATGTGAACGTCTATAGAGCATTTGGCATTTTTCTTGACAAAGTTTGGCCATCTGATCATGTAGGTGTTTAAGATTGTGATGTAATCGTGGTATCGTACGTAGTTCGAGATTGATCACATAAAGCCTATACTACTCCTTCCTATGCGTGGACTACTGGATCACCTAATTGAAGAACATGGGAGGCGTAACACCAATGTTGATTCTCTGATATACCCGTTATTTCCTGCAGCCTTATTTGTCACCTAACAATTCTGTTAATTCCCTAAAACGTGCCTTGTGAGCACATGTTGATGCCGCTATATATATATATTGATGTAATGAACCTTAAGCGGTAGTTTTTGATACAATTTTGAATACAATCAAGTTTGTGAGCTGTGTGCTCTGGTTTATCCCCCAAAATCCTTGTCGTTCTTTCATTTCGTTACATCAATTGGTATTAGAGCTTGGTGAAGCTGGTGTCCATGGCCAATGAAAGAAATGATCGAGCCCACCCTGCTGGCGATGAACAGGGGGTGCAGGCCCTGTGGGCAGCAATGCAGAATATGTAGCGAAGTTTTGAGACATTTATGTTAGAGCTCCAACGCAATTTCCCAATGGGTCCAGCTCCTCAACTTCATGACAATTCTGATCCCCCCCCTGAAGTGGAGCAGAAAGGGGCCGCACTTTTGATAGGGCATAAAGAGGCCGAGGTAGAGGACGTCCTCCAGGTGGTCACTTACCTCAACGTATGCAACATCGCCGACCTCCTGCTTCAGATTCTGATGAAGCTAAATGGGATCTCCCCAGGAACGACCCCAGAACACATTGACATCATGGCCATGGCCATGGTCACCATTATGGTAATGGTAATGAGTTCCCAGATTATAAAATTAAGATCGATATTCCATTCTCTGATGGTCATCTTCACATTGAGGATTTCCTTAATTGGATTCATACTGTGGAAAATTTATTTGAGTACATGGATGTGTGCCAGAGGAGAAACAAGTTAAATTGGTCGCTTATAAGCTACGTTGTGGTGCTTCCACGTGGTAGGAGCAATTGCAGACTAACCGGCGGCGAGAAAGGAAGCCTCGTGTGCACACTTGGCCCAGAATGCGACAATTGATGCGAGCAAGGTTCTTACTAGCAGACTATGAACAACTTTTGTACCAACAATATCACCATTGTGCCCAGGGGGCTCGGTCCGTAGCGGCATAAACTAAAGAATTTTATCGTTTGAATGCGCGGTGTAATTTAAACGAATCTAAATCTCTTCACGTTTCACGCTACATCGGTGGCCTTAAAGATAACATTCAAAACCAGTTGGTCTTGCGACCCATCTGGAGCCTTTCCGAAGGGGTTACGTTGGCTCACAAAGTGGAGGTTCAACTCTTTAAGGGTCCTCAAAAACTACCCTACTTTCCCCCAGCTCAATCATCTACTATGACTACATCGACCCCTTCACAACCTTCAGCTACGTCCTCTCGCCGTTACGACGAAAGCAAATTGAAGCAGCCTGTTAGCCCTGCCCCTGCACCCAATCCCTATGCCAAACCCATCTCAGGAAAGTGTTATCGATGTGGGCAACAAAGCCATCGTTCCAATGATTGTCCTCAGAGGCGTTAAGTGGCCCTTGCTGATGATGGTACTATTGAAGATTCAATGGGTGATGTCCCTGATGAACACACATGAGGTTGAACTTGTTACAGGGGATGATGGTGAGCAAGTTAGCTGTGTTTTGTCAAACTTTACTCCTCAGTCCAAAACAACCACCTATAAACCAACACCACCAGATCTTCCACACTTGGTGTGCCATTAAACAAAAGGTCTGCAATGTCGTCATCGACAGTGGGAGTTGCGAGAACATTGTATCTAAATCGTTGGTGAAAGCTTTGGAGTTGGGTTCATGGAGCATCCGAACCCTTATAAAATCTTGTGGATTAAAAAGGTTGGCGAGACTAAGATTACTTCACAATGTCGAGTGCCTCTCTCCATTGGTAAATTTTATAGTGTTGTTGTGCTTTTGTTGATATGGATGTGTGTCATGTTCTTCTTGGCCGCCCTTGGCAATTTGATGTCAAATCTATTCACCAAGGAGACGAGAATACTTACTCATTTTGCTGGAACACTCGCCACATTAAGCTCTTACCTTTTGTGTCCCCTACCCCATCCGTACCTTCCCCATCCACACCACAACTCCTCACCATCCCTAGTTCAGCTTTTACAAACCTTATCTCCCAAAATAAACAGTTGTTTGTTCTGCATTGCAAAGAAGTTGATACCCAAACCCCTCTCATCCCTCCTCAGGTAGTCACCTTACTTGAGGAATTCTAGTCCATTACACCTTCTGACCTTCCTGCCACACTCCCACCTTTACGTTCCATCCAACATTGTATTGATTTGGTCCCTGGCTCTTCCCTTCCAAATCTCCCTCATTATTGAATGAGCCCTTCTCAACATCAAATCTTGCAATCCCAAGTAGAGGACCTATTGGCCAAAGGATTAATTCGCGAAAGCCTTAGTCCTTGCGCCATTCTAGCCCTACTTACACCCAAGAAAGATGGTTCATGGCGTATGTGTGTGGATAGCCGTGCAATCAACAAGATCACAATTAAATATCGATTTCCCATCCCCGTTTGGAAAATATGTTTGATTGTTTGGGCGAAGCTTCAGTGTTCTCGAAACTGGACCTTAGAAGTGGTTATCACCAAATCAGGATCCGTCAAGGAGATGAGTGGAAAACAGCGTTTAAAACGAAGAACGGTCTTTTTGAATGGCTTGTCATGCCTTTCAAACTGTGCAATGCTCCCAACACTTTTATGTGTTTGATGCAACATATCCTTAAACCACTCATTGGGGTTTCACTGGTTGTCTATTTTGACGACATCCTTGTCTTCAGCAAGGATACAACTTCTCATTTAACTCACCTTCGAACTATGTTTACCATTTTGCAAGATAATAAGTTGTATCTCAACTTGGGCAAATGCATTTTTTGTCAAGATCGCTTATTATTCTTGGGTCTTCTCATTAGTGCTGATGGAATTCATGTCGATTCTCATAAAGTTCAAGCTATACAAGAGTGGCCATCCCCAACTAATATTCATGGTGTCCGAAGCTTTCATGGGTTGGCTACGTTCTATCGTCGCTTTATCAAAAACTTCAGCACTCTTGCTGCGCCATTAACTGATTTCCTTCGAAAGAATCGATTCCATTGGGGCCCTGATCAGCAACAAAGCTTCGAACTCCTTAAAGGTTGTCTCACCTCTATCCCAGTATTGGTGTTACCTGATTTTGATAAAATATTTGAACTAGAAACTGATGCTTCCATGCTAGGCGTTGGTGTTGTATTGATGCAGGGAAAGAAAGCCTTTGTTAGTGAAAAACTCAGTGATGTCAGACAAAAGTGGACAACTTATGAACAAGAATTCTATGCCATAATATGAGCACCACATCATTGGGAGCCTTATCTTATACAGCGGGAATTCATTCTTCATAGTGATCATTCTGCCTTTTAATACATCAATTCGCAGAAGTCTCTTAGCCGTATGCACGCTCGTTGGGTTCTTTTTCTTCAAAAGTTCACTTTTGTTTTTAAACATAAACAAGGCTGCCAGAACATGGTTACGGATGCTTTGAGTCGACGTCACTCTCTTCTCATTCAATTAACCACTTCCATTCTTGATTTCGACTCCGTAAAGGATCTTTATACTACTGATCTTGATTTCGGTCATATTTGGTTTGCTTGTACACACAAACTACCCTTTACTCATTTCTTCATTGATGATGGCTTTCTATTCAAAGGACACTCTCTTTGCATTCCAGCTACTTCCATTCGATTGTCATTAATTGAAGATGCTCACTGTGGTGGTCTATCAGCTCATTTAGGTCGCGACAAGACACTTCTTCTCATTGATCGTTTCTACTAGCCCCAATGAGAAAGATGTTTATAAATTCGTTCAACGTTGCGCTATTTGTCAATCTGCTAAGGGAGGTTCTACCAATGCTGGTTTGTATACGCCGTTACCTATACCTACATCAATTTGGGAGGATATTTCCATGGATTTCATCCTTGGCTTACCACGCACACAATGTCATGTTGACTCTATTTTTGTGGTTATTGATCGATTCTCCAAAATGGCCCATTTCATACCGTGCAAAAGAACTACCGATGCGAGCAATGTTGCTAATTTGTTCGTCAAGGAAATTGTGCGTCTCCATGGTGTACCCAAGTCCATTATCTCTTATTGCAATGTCGAATTTGTAAGTCATTTATGGCGATCGTTAAGGCGAAAGTTCAATACGAAATTGCAATTCAGTAGTGTCTACCACCCGCAGAGTGATGGACAAACAAAGGTTGTCAATAGAATACTGGGTAATATGTTACATTGCTTGGTCGAGGATTATCCAAAGCAGTGGGATCCCACTCTTCCTCAAGTTGAATTTGCCTTCAATAGTATGACTAATCGTTCTACCGGTCACAGCCCCTTTATGATTGTCTATACTAAGCCTCCCTCAATGCCACTTGATTTATTTTCTCTCCCAGCCACTACTACTAAGAAGGCCACTTCCCTCGCTGATCACATTGCAAAGCTTCACGAAGAGGTTACTTCCAAGTTGCATAACTCTAACACCAATTACAAGGTTGTTGTTGATAAGCATCATCGCTTGCAAGTCTTCCAACCTAGTGATTTGGTCATGATCCACCTTAACAAACATCGCCTTCAACAGACACCCAACCTCAAGCTCCACCCTCGCAAGATCGGGCCTTTTTCCTGTTAAGCAACGATTGGGAGTTAATGCATACATGATATACCTTCCCACCAATTGCCCCTATCACCCAGCCTTCAATGTCGTCGATCTCACCCCATACCATCCACCAGATGTTGCAACTGTTCAAGATTTAAGCTCGAGGACGAGCTTTCCAAACAAGGGGGCATTGATGTAATCATGGTATCATACGTAGTTCGAGATTGATCACATAAAGCCCATACTACTCCTTCCTATGCGTGGACTACTGGATCACCTAATTGAAGAACATGGGAGGCGTGACACCAATGTTGATTCTCTAATATACCCATTATTTCCTGCAGCTTTATTTTTGTCACCTGACATTTCTGTTAATTCCCTAAAACGTGCCTTGTGAGCGCATGTTGATGCCGCTATATATATATATTGATGTAATGAACCTTAAGCGGTAGTTTTTGATACAATTTTGAATACAATCAAGTTTGTGAGCTGTGTGCTCTGGTTTATCCCCAAAAATCCTTGTCGTTATTTCATTTCTTTCATTTCGTTACATCATATTGCTTTCTAGGCACTTGACTATACAATTTTAAATAACAAGGAGAACAGAGACAAAAGCTTGAAAAAGAACAATCAGTGATCAAGAGAGAGAGAGAGAGAGAGAGAGAGAGAGAGAGAGAGAGAATGGGATATCATACCACAAGTGAATGCAAAATGGAAAACACAAGAACATCTGCTTCTGAGATTTTGAGCCCTCCCAGAAGCACAGACTTCAGTGCCAAATCTTCATTCAATCCTTCAATGGCTCCTTTGCAAGCTTCAGGCTCGATAGGAAAAACATCTACAAACTTTACCCACTTCATAACCTAAGAAAAATAATAATGAAAATTCCATATTAGAGTTAACAACTTGAAATCAGATTATACACATATCCTTACCACACAGTTTATAAACTTTATTAATATTAGTGCATGCAGTTCAGCATAAATTTGATTGTTTTTATCCTAGAAACAAATTAAATACGTAACTTTGGGCAGACATTAACTTAAGACAGTGAGCATACAAATCAGATGTTCATTCAAACTAACTAAATTTACCTCATTGCTATTAAGAAGGCCTTCTCGTCCTGAGAACTTTACAATGTTTGAAAACACTGCTTTAATGTCATTGGTTCCAACACATTCACTTGAGAAACTTTGCTGTGAAATTATGCATAAAACACCAAGTACAGTGGTTAAAAGACAAGGATTTTCTGCTCAACATTAAACTCCACCTAGAGCAAACCAAGATTTTATCACAAAAGAAAAAGAGCCAAAATATAGAGGCTTATAAGTAAAATCAATCACATACACAACTTATTGCCTAAAGTTTTAGTGTTTGTAGTTATCAAAAGATGTAATTCTATCCAGTCTTCTAGGCTGGATAACTTTACAACAATCACACACGCACGCACACACAATCAAAAAAGAGAAATGCAAAAGGAGTTTGTTCAAAGTGGGAGTGTTTCAAAGAAGGATTTTAGCCTAAGTTCAAAGCATAGCAAATTGAAAATTAGTTACTTCATCTTTCCTCAAAAAAAATTAGTCACTTCATCAGAATAACTTAACACTTGCGCCCTTTACCAGACACTAAGGGATTATGCATAATCTGCATTTGTCACAAGCATGAATTGAAAAAACTATATTTCTGAATTATAATTCACAAATGAAAAAGGAAAATGATAATCTAACACACTTTGGACGCACTTTGTCTTTTAACCTATTTATGACTCTTTCTTGTTTTTCTAGGCCCCCACATCTACCAAAACACCATAAATAGGCTAAAAGACAAAGTGTGCGGCCAAATTTTGTTAGATTATCATTTTCTAATGAAAAAAGTGCAGTCATAACATCAATAAGAAAATAAACATAACATATAAATTACAAGTTCCTTATCAAATAAGTATTTCGGACAATTCTCATTCAAAAAATTGAATTATGATTCACAAAAGAAAAATCTAAGAATGTTGATCTGATGGAATCATTGGGAGCACCATTCAATTGCCAACTCAAATTACAATTTCAATAACAACAAAAAGTTTTCACTTGCATTACTAGAAGGTAAACACTCAAACCCTAATTTTGGCTAGATTTGGTTATGATTGCGATCCCCAGCAGCAATTACTTCAACTAAAACAGGGGAGCGTCTGGTACTACTGAATGACCCGAAGAGATCAGTGAAGAATTTGTGGCGCACAAACAGGGCATGAGCGAGCAAATGCGCGTAAAAAAGAGAGATTAAGATATGATTTGGAGAGCTTACGGGGCTCAAGGAGAGATGTTTACAGAGAGCAGAAACGAGAGCTTGGTTTCGGTTGAGGAGAGAATCGTTGGCGGCGTCGTTGGCTCCCATTTCCGATTCTACGCTCCCAGAAACTCCGATACCAGGTAAGTTGGGTCGAACTTGTAGGCCCTACAAGACCGAGCCGACCCGGTCTAACCTAAACAACCTACCAATTCAGTCTAACCTACTTTACTTAATAGGGATCGAATTTGATGAAGTTACGCGGGTTGACATAATATGCTTAAATTTAGACTATTTTCAATCACAAAATATTATTTTTTCCTTCATTTTGCATTTTGTCATGTTAAACTTTATTTTTTATTTTTATTCTTTTTTATAATTTATTTATATCAATTTTAATAAATTATTTTAAGTACCTAAAAATCTCAAAAAAGTAATTTTTTTTAATTTATACAAACCTAGAATAAATATAAAAATGTAACATATTTAAAAAGTTGAAAAATAAAAAAATAAAAAATACAAACAAAATTGTATTTTAGACTAGGAAATGGCGTTCGGTTTGAGTGATTGAACGTCCTTTCTCCAACCGAACTGCAAAATGCAATTCGGTTGAAGATGTTCCTACACGATTAATTTACATGCTTGAATTTACATGTATAAAATACATTGATTTGTGTATAATATTATGTAGGTGACAACAAAGTATTTAAACACAATATATCATATAAAAATTTAACCAGAAGAAAGTAATGCATAGAAAAAAAAAAGTTGCAAAATCACATCTTTCTTAAAAGAGGGGAAAACACACACGCACCATGCACATGTTTAAAATACATATATACATACTTGGATGCATAGAGTTTAAACATACAATTAGTAATCAGATCTAATCCATGCAAATAACTAATTTTATAATCAGTCTAGTCCACAAACTAAAATTGCAATTCAATTGGCATTATTTGGCTTGGACTGGACTGGACTGGACTGGACTGGATCCGTGGATTACAGGATATTTTTTGCACCCTCCCTCTTGCTCCCTTGGTAGTCTTTTATAAATACTTTGTTCATGTGAATTACAAATGCAATTAGAGAGAATTAAGGAACTAAGTCGCGAGTACTAAAAAAAATTGTAAAAACTATATATATTTGAATACGATTCTTAATGGGTGACATGAACACTTATTGGAAAATGCCTTAAAGTTTTGTTTCGACGATGCTTGAATGACACCCTTAAAGTTAAACCGGAATGCACACCCCTTCCAATCTGTTGTCGTTTTCACATCGCAATGCGAGCTCATGCATCTCGAGATTTAAAACACGGTTGGATAAGGGGGTGTGCATTCTAAGGATGTCACTCTAGCATTTTTGAAAATTTTATGGCCAAAATCGTCATACGTGGTGTCATAGTTGACCCTACTAATCCTCACGTCGAGCTGAACATTGAAACAAAACGCTACATTATCCTTGCAATACAACATTCACTTGGTTGGAATTAGTGATTGATTGAATGAATAAAATAATTTAAATTTTTAAAAAGTATCTAAAGATTTTACTAAGCAAAGTTTTAACATATGCATAGATTGGAATTCATAGTTTTTTTTTTCATAGCTTGGGTTGGAGACTACTCTATAAAGTGACGAAAAGGTTGTTTTTTGCCTCTCTTTTTTTCTTTGTATAATGTGTTGTGCAAGATTACATTTGATTTCACATGAAACGAATTGTATCCTATAAGAGACATGTCTTAAAAAAAAAAGGAGAGATATGCCGTAAACATTTATAAATTCAAACTTGTGACCTCTAAAAGCCTTAAGCAAACAATTAAAAGGTCATTTTATGCATTTTTATTGAAGGAAATTGAAAAACATGAAGCAGTGGGGCGAATAAAAGAAAGATAGGTTGCTTATAGCCTTAATCTTTTTATTTTTTTATCTCCCCATATTAGGTCTCTTGGTTTATGCAATTAATATAGGTAACATAATATTAATGTTTTAATAATTACCTCATCTATATAAGGCTTATAAGCTACAAAATTCTAATCACATCATGCACTCACCTCTCAATCTCTCTTTCAATATCTAATTTAATTTATTTTACAAGCATTTGAAATTATTCTAATCCCTAGCAAGCTAGCTTTCATCGTGTTTCTTATGTTACGCGCACATCATGCACTCACCTCTCAATCTCTCTTTCAATATCTAATTTAATTTATTTTACAAGCATTTGAAATTATTCTAATCCCTAGCAAGCTAGCTTTCATCGTGTTTCTTATGTTACGCGTGTCATGAGGTCTTTGGCATTGGAAGTTGTTCTTGAAGTCCGGGTGGTAAGAATTATATATAGAATTATATTTTTTATGACTATTAACTATAATTGATCTAATTTGTCATTTGTCACCCACATGCACTGTAATTTGTCATTTGTCACCCACATGCACTGTAACGCCCCGATTTTAATTAGCCGTTAATAATGACATGTTTGTATTCATGGTTGACAGCTTAGACGCTCGTGGACCCCCACAGATAGGTCAGGGCGCGCCCGGAGTTAGGTAAATAGTGATTTCATGTGATGTCGTGCATTTTTTGTGATGTTTGTATACAAATATGTTAAATGGCATCGCGATGTGTGTATATATTGTGTTGTTGATATGTGAGACAATGTGACGAGTATTCATCTCGATATGCATGTCGACGCGAGTACCGGGTAGGCTAAAAGACAAAATACTAGGCCAGGGAATTAATATACACATGAAAATGAAAAAAATGAAATAATTAATATGTGACGCCAACTTGAGGTGATTAGAGGCACGATAGTTCGCGTATGTCGCACGTTGGAGTGCAAAACCAAGCATTGAAACACCTGAGTGGTGACTTTATGTGTTGTATACAACGAGAGAGTCACAAATTGAGTCGTTTGGGATGGAAAATGGGGTAATTAGTGGCCATATATGAGCATTGATGCACTTGTTGTGAAAGATCATTTGGGGGTATATAAGTTGACTTTTTAAAGCTCCCCATCACCTTTTCTCTCTCTCATCATTCAATCCAAAAATCACAAGTTAGGGCAAGGGTTTTGAGCTCTTTTGATGATCATTTGGAAGGGCAAAGTTTGAGGAAATCATAAACTAAGGTTGGATCCTTAATCTCCTCATCTTTTCTCTCTTTTGGTTGTAATTTTGGGCATGTTGGTGTTGAATCTGGGATGTGGAGTTTTGCTACTAGTTTTGTGTGGCTCTTAGTTGTCTTATGGTGGAGAATATGTTGTTGTTGTTGTTTTTGGTTTTCTAATTGAGTTTCAAGTTTGCAAGTTTATATTGATGGATTTTCAAAAAGTTTGGTTTGATCTTGTTTATTTGTTGTTTATATGATGATATCATGTTGCCTCTGAAATTTTCGAAGTGTTGTGAGTCCCCTACAAGGCTAGGATGAGGTCGACGACATATAGGGTAGGCCTTGGGTTCGATTTCACAATTTTAGCTCTGTTAGAATTTTTGGAAATTGATCACCCAAAGCGCTGACCAGGGGCCTAGCGCGCTGGGTAATCTAGGCAGTTGGGAGGATGAGGAAGAACACCTAACGCGTTGGGCAACCCCTCCAGCGCTCTGTGCAGGACAAGGGTAGTTTTAAGGGTTGTTTTGGAGATTTTGACCTAATGCTTATATAAACTAACATAAAATACATCTAATTGAATCTAAATCAATGATAAATGGTATTAGGTGAATTCAGGCGGTATTTTGATTGTCGAGTGTTTAGCGGAGTCAGACCAGGGTTTGGTTTTCGGGACGCGGAGTGCGGTTTGAGGTGTGTAGTATCTCAATTAAAATTTTCTGAGCATTTACATACTTTTGGCATTTGAATTAAGTACTGTTTATTCCATTATTCTATTTCCTGTTATGGTATCGATATGGACGAACGTTGAGGCTCTCCTTCCGTGCCATTTCCATATGTATGTTCACTAGGCCATAACACGTGTTGCTAGAGATTTCGGTGGATAGTTCGACCCGATGATCATTTCGAGGCACGTATATATAAGTTATGGGTATTATGCCGACCACTGAACGGATCCAAAGATTGGCCTTGTTTGAGTGCTACTCGCCGATAGTGCTATGTGGAAGAGTCTGAAATATGGTGCTAGTCTGACCCTAGGCTCTAGGCATACAGTTCGAGCTTTACTATTATTTAATCATGCGATGAGCACAATTGTCTGTTTTTATTTTTGCATGTTTATTTAATAGCTTTATTTAAATTTCAGTATTTACTTTTGTGATTGCTCATTGAATTTCCTTAGAAATACTCACTCTGGACTCGTCATCGATCTTTTTTGTGATGGCTTGAGTGCAGATCCGAGTACGAGTCGCGAGAAGGGAAAGCTTCCTAACTATTTGTGATTCAGAGATGACTGACTGGACTCGTACGTTTGTATATATGTATTTATCATTTTATTTTTGGGATTTAGGAACTGTGATACACTTATGGATATGCATTTTGATATTTTGTGACATGATAATGTATTTTACAGTTATTTGATGACTTATGGGTTTTCCACACTAGGTATATGATCTAATGACATGGCTTTAATGTTCTTAATTTGATTTGTCATATTTTAAGTCTTCCGCTGTGGTTTGAGTGTTAAAATGATATCTAACAAATGACTTGAGTTAAGTAACAATTTAAACTCTAATTTGTTTATAAATGATGGATTAATGATGACTGGATGAGATGATTGTGTGTGGGACACACCTGATAGCTACGTGGCTAGGTTGTGGGCCCACATTGCCACCGTGGCGGTCCTATGGGGATTTGGGCCGCTACATGCACTTAGCACTTCTAAGTTTTGTTTAGTTTTGTCCTATTTTTTGAGTGATTAGTCTTATTTTTAATCCACATTAAGTAGTAGTTGTTAATGCTTGATCATCCTACTTAGTTAAAAATAAAAGAGATTCCATTCAAATGTAAACTACATAAAAAATTTGAATATATATTGATGTTTGATATTGCCCGTGCACGAAGCACGGGACATCGACTAGTATATATATAGATAAAGGCCTCTGATTGCCACATGACTTATTCTCAAGCTTCCTGATGGGTTTCGGGGTTCATGCGCAGCGGAGATTTCAAAACAATTTTGATAAAAACCCCAACAGGATCCGAATTTGATTCCATTAAAACACGTTTAGACTATGAAAACTTAATCATACCTTAGTCGCAACGTACCTTTCTGAAGGTTAATCGATCTCTAAGGCGCTGCCAACGACGAACGCCCTCTACTAGATGTCCACACACGAACGGCGACCGAGATTCAAAGTGCTAGCTTTGAGAGAAAACCAATCCCTTTTTTTTTCTCCAAAACAATTCAGAACATACCAAAAACCCTTTTTGTTTCTAAAACGAAAATAGAGTTAATGGCCCTTTTAATTTTTCGTCCTCAACTATGTATTCTGACTCAAGGCGTCTATTTATACAACCCTTGTATATAGACGGTTAAGCAAATTACACATATACCCCTACTTAAAGAAGTATAAGTGTAATACAATACAAAGACGTTTCGTCATGAATTTTATCATATAAAATTCATTCTTCCGAATCATTTTAAAATCTCGCAAAACCATTCTCAGTGTGCGACCCAATAGGCTCATACAACGTTGGCAGTGTACCAAAACACATTTTGGTATACAAGTCATAAGCGGCCTCTAGCAAGACATTATGACTACCCAAGTTGTACGAATATCAAATCGATACAACCTAATCAATAGTGTATATAACATCCTTTTGTCACGCGATATCCTTTTGATCAAACATAAGGCATGGTATTGTCATCCAACATGTTCAATCGTACTAGTCTCGATCTCTAGGTAAATGAAAACATCCAAGTGACATTGATCAATATCAATTCACTTAGACTAGGCCTTTTAACAGCCTAACACATCGAGGATCCACTAGATATCTCTCTTTATATAAGAGGGACAAATTCTATCTCGATTACACAACTTCACTACATTATTCACACAAGAACCAATCACAACCTTTATAATCATCCTAAGTTAAAGACAACGTTTGATTGCGTCAAATCACCGTATTCCTAATGTTGAAGTCTCTGGTAATCTCAAGTCGAGGACCGAAAAATATACCTATCATGAGAAACAACTATGACTTAATCCATGTGATGTTCTCATAGCGGGTCATCCAAGACTTTGTTCCCTAACAAGTACTCATGATCTTGATTCGTATTCCTATACGTATGATCATTGTATGATCATCAATCAAGACTCACACTAGTCTTAATTCATTATAGTTCCCGAAGTATAATAATCGACTAGGGACATTTAGGATATTTCTATAAATACCCATGGATCTTATTATAATGTAAACATGCAAATCAATTATAATAAACAGCAAATGAAATCCTCTATTTTATTAACTAAAAATGTATTCATAAAGACTTTTAATGGATTGACCTAGGGCACATTTCCCAACATCTCCCACTTGCTCTAGGGCCAATCATTCATGCATCTAATGCCTAATGATCTAACATGACCATCATGTTTCACTTGTGGAAGAGCCTTTGTCAATGGATCCGCAACGTTGTCTTCGAGGTACTCTGCAAATCTTTACGTCTCCCTCTCAATAATTTCTCTCGATGAGAGATGAAAACGCCCGAGTATATGTTTGGATCTGTGGTGTGATCTAGGTTCCTTGGCTCGTGCTATTGCCCCGTTATTGTCACAATACAAACAAACAGGGGTTAGCAATACTTGGAACCACACCTAATTCGAAATGAACTTTTTGATCCAAATCGCCTCCTTTCTTTGCATCGTACGCCGCAATATACTCAAACTTCATTATAGAATCCGCCATGATCTCTTCTTGCTTCGAACTTTTCCACTTTACATCGCGCCCCCATTCGTAGTAAACACATATCCAGATCGCGATCGAAATCATCTATATCGCTTTGAAAGCTTGCATCTGTGTAACCATTTACAACTAGATCATTTTCAAAACCTCCATAGACCAAGAACACTTCCTTAGTCCTTCTTAAGTACTTAAGGATGTTCTTTACTCGCTATCCAAGTGACTCTCACTGGATCCGACCGATATCTCGCTTGTAGTGCTCAAAGCATATGATACATCGGCCGAATGCATAGCATGGCATACATGATAGATCCAATAGCGATGCATATGGAATCTTATTCATACGGTCTCGCTCATCATTTGTCTTAGGACATTGAGTCTTCTTGAGACTTATACCATGAGACATTGGCAACAATCCTCTTTTAGAGTCTTGCAAACGAACCTATTCAAGACCTTGTCTATGTAAGCACTCGACTTAGACCGATTAGCCTCTTAGATCTATCCCTATAGATCCTTATCCCAAGAATATAGGCCGCATCTCCTAAGTCTTTCATTGAGAAACACTTCCCTAACCAAGCCTTGACATTCGCAATGTTGGGATGTCATTTCCAATGAGTAATATATCATCAACATACGATACTGAAAAACAACTACACTCCCACTGACCTTCTTGTATACACAAGGCTCATCTTCGTTCTTAATAAAACCAAAATCCTTGATTGCTTCATCAAAACGAAGATTCCAACTCCGAGAAGCTTGCTTTAATCCATAAATGGATCTTTGAAGCTTGCATACCTTCCTAGAATTCTCAGGATGTATAAAACCTTCAGGTTGTGTCATATACACGTCCTCAAGCAACTTTCCATTAAGAAATGCTTTGTTTTTACATCCATTTGCCATATCTCATAGTCATAATATGCAGCAATGGCAATTAAAATTCTTATGGATTTAAGCATGGCTACTGGCGAAAAAGTTTCATCATAATCAACACCTTGAGTCTGCCTGAAACCTTTTGCTACAAGTCTTGCTTTGAAAGTATGCACTTTGCCATCCATGTCAGTTTTCTTTTTGAAAACCCATTTACATCCAATGGTCTTACCACCTTCAGGTAAATCAACTAAGTTCCAAACTTGGTTGTCATACATGGATTGCATCTCGAGTTCATGGAACTTAGCCATTTATCCGAGTCCGGTCCGGACATAGCCTCCGATAAGTGGTGGGCTCATTTTGATCTATAAGCAACACATCACGACTATCGGTAATGAGAAATCCGAATCTCTCTCGGCTCATGTCTTACCCTACCAGATTTACGTGGGCCTTGTGTCACTTGCGGAGGTTCAATCGGTTCGAACGTTGTTGAACTTCCAAGATAGCGGTTCGTTGTTTATTTGTGATTCTTGAACTTCTTCAAGATTTATTTCTTTCCCACTAGTGTCTTTTGAAATAAACTGTTTTTCCATAAAGGCACCATATCGAGCAACAAACACTTTGTTCTCGGCGGGATTATAAAAGTAATATCCTTTTGTTTCCTTAGGATACCCCACAAATAAACACTTATCGATTTAGGTGCTAGTTTTTCGAAACTTGTCGCTTTACGTAAGCCTCACAACCCCAAATATTAAGAAAAGACAAACTAGGTCTCTTCCCATACCATATCTCATATGGTGTTTTATCAACCGCTTTAGAAGGAACTCGATTTAGAGTGAAAGCTGCAGTTTGTAATGCATAACCCCAAAAGGATAATGGAAGATCCGCATGACTCATCATAGATCGAACCATATCTAATAAGGTTCGATTTCTCCTTTCGAAACTCCATTCCATTGTGGAGTTGCTTTGGTGGAGTCAATTGGGAGACAATCCCACAATTTCTAAGATGATCATCAAATTCTTGGCTTAAATATTCACCACCTCGATCTGATCGAAGTGCTTTGATAGTTTTACCAAGTTGATTCTGCACTTCATTTTGAAATGTTCGAAACATCTCAAATGATTCAAATTTATGTTTCATAAGATATACATAACCATATCTCTTTGAAATCATCGCAAATGTAATAAAGTACGGTAACCTCCTCTAGCCATTGTGTTTATAGGACCGCATACATCGCATGTATTAGACCCAATAAATCACTTGCCCTTTCACTATGTCCAGTAAAGGGACTTTTAGTCATCTTGCCTAGTAAACAAGATACGCACGTTTCATATGATTCCAAATCAAATGAATCTAGAAGTCCATCTTTATGGAGCTTCGTTATGCGTTTCTCATTTATGTGGCCAAGACGACAATGCCAAAGATAGGTTTGATTCAAATCATTTGACTTGGATCTCTTTGTATTTATGTTAAAGACTGGAGTATCTGTGGACCTTTTCATGCTTAGAATATAAAGACCATCACACAAATCAAAATTTGCATAAAAAATGCCTTTACGAGAAATTGAACATCTATTATTCGCAATAATAAAATCAAAACCATCCATATCCAAACATGAAACAGAAATGATGTTTCGCTCAAGCAAGGCAGAGCACATAATAACAATTATTTAAAGTTAAAATAAGTCCACTAGATAAAACTAAGTCATATGATCCAACAACCAGGGGCAAAGAACTCTTGCTCCATTCCCTACGCGGAGGATGACTTCTCCTTTCTTCAACTTTCTACTTCACGGTGAGTCCCCGCACATTTATACAAATGTGAGATCCACATCCGGTATCCAATACCCAGGAATCACTAGTAGATAAATTAATTTCAATAACATAAATACCCGAGGTGGTAGTCGCACTACCCTTTTTCTTCTTTAGATCTTCCAGATAGAGTTTGCAATTTCGAACCAATGTCCAGTGCATGGCGAAATGACAATTTCCTTCCTTTTCCTTTTGGTGCTTTGAAGCGAGAACAGTGGGGGGCTTGACTTGTTCCACGAGCTTTGCTACAGTGCAGCGCAGCCTTGGCAACTTTAGCCTTGCCTTTGCCTTTCTTCTTCATTCCCTTTCCCTTTTGGACCATCAACACATTACCGAGAGGGTTTCTTGATATTTTGTTCAGCAGTTTTGAGCATCAAATGCAACTCGAAATTGATTTCTCCATATTATTCATATTGTAGTTCATCACAAATTGTGAGTAACTCTCCGTAATGAATTTAGGATCAAATCCGTAGCCAACTCTTGGCTTATGGGAAATCCAAGTCTATCAAGTTGGTCAACATAGCCCTTCATCTTCGAACATGAGGACTAACTCGACGCACCCTCGGTCATCTTACAAGAATGCGGGTTCTTGATGTCTCGAACCTTTCTTGCCAGCTTGCCGTTGGAACATTTCCTTCAAATAAGTTACATGCCATGTCGTAGGCTTCCATTAGTTCCATGTCCTTCGAAGTTCGGGAACCATAGTTGCCAACATAATGCATGCAACATCGTAGAATCGTTGACATGCTTATTATGCGCATCCTTCACAAACTTTTGTAGCATTGATCGTGGGTCCTCGGGGATCGGAGCATCTAGGACATACAACTTGCGTTCATGCTTGAGAACGATTCTCAAGTTTCGAACCAATCAAGAAAGTTAGTCCCGATAGCTTATCCTTCTCAAGGATAGATCGCGATGACAGGGGATTATTGTTACTTGAAGAGGCCATTGATCTACAATAAAGATTATGCGAGTTTATTTTAGTATAGAGGAATAGACTCCCACTAAATTAACAACCCTCCTAAAACATACTTGTTTATTTAGGGGACTAAATCCATATTTCACCTAATTCTATGACAAATACTACGGCATGAAACACGAGAACTAGATTATTTAGGTAGGTAATGAGCTTACCAATTACATCTTATGTAATTTTAGATACTTTTATGAGATACGGACATCTTATGTCTTAGCATGTTTTTATCTCATCATATGCCTAAAGTCCAAAACTATTTTGATAGCTTTATTAAGTCGGACCAATTTAAACATTTAGGTAACTCTTACCCAACTTATCTCACCAAGATAACACAATACACCCAACTATGGCTGAAACTATATTAGTGCGATCGAGGCTTTGACAAGTGTTTAAAATTGGATGGCAAAAAACTTAAGATTTAATAGAGGGATTTTATTCAGTTTTAGTGATTTTAATTAAACAATGAAATATCATATATTTTATTGATTTGTAGAACCACTAAACAATTTAGGAAATTTTATGCTATTCACTAATAGAAGCCGGTCAATGGCGGAATTCCATGACCGGTCCAATGGATTTGGGAACAGGGGCGGCCCTTAGTTTTTTTTTTTTTTTTTTTTTTTTTTTTTTTTTTTTTTTTAGAAGACAAATCTTAATTCCGAAAATTGAAATTCGCTATAGAAAATCATATTTTTCGCTGATTTTACTATACCAAATTTACCCCTTAGTTTATCCAAAATTAAGTCAATTAAAACGTTTTAATTAACTCGGGCCCACATCTAACTAATCATCTTATCCTAATCCAATTAGGACTTTAGATATTTGAATCCTAGCATATCACAAATAACAACCTTTTCCATGTTTATCTCCTATCCAATAGGGATAATAAAACCGATTTTGCATCTATCTCCTAATCTAATTTGTTATCTTATCTTTATCAAATAGAAACATCATAACAAAATAGATATATCAAGATAAATAAATAATTTCGAAAACTAATTATTTGCAATTTCGATCTTCATCCAAATAATCACAAACATGTAATTGGATCATGAATTACTATCTCAATCGAACCTAATCATATTAGTTTCGAATTAATATTCGTACTTTACAATTTAAGAAACTTAAATTAATGTAACCTAAATATGCATACTACGAATTACGAGATTTCATCCATGCATCAATACACAAAAATAAAGATTATACCTAATGGTGTCATGGATCACAGAATACGAAATTCAATTCATTAAAATTATTCGGACCTAACATGATTACTTACATGTATGAAACTGATTTCAATTAAATCACGAATATATGTATCATATACACAAAACATGATAATAAATCTCATAGAAAACTTATGTATATCACATATACATCAACTATTGTCATGCTTTCAATCATATATCATAAAACATGCAATGAGTTTAATGGAATCAAACTCGAAGGCTCTGATACCACTGATGGGTTTCGGGGTTCATGCGCAGCGGAGATTTCAAAACAATTTTGATAAAAACCCCAACAGGATCCGAATTTGATTCCATTAAAACACGTTTAGACTATGAAAACTTAATCATACCTTAGTCGCAACGTACCTTTCTGAAGGTTAATCGATCTCTAAGGCGCTGCCAACGACGAACGCCTCTCCTACTAGATGTCCACACACGAACGGCGACCGAGAGATTCAAAGTGCTAGCTTTGAGAGAAAACCAATCCCTTTTTTTTTCTCCAAAACAATTCAGAACATACCAAAAACCCTTTTTGTTTCTAAAACGAAAATAGAGTTAATGGCCCTTTTAATTTTTCGTCCTCAACTATGTATTCTGACTCAAGGCGTCTATTTATACAACCCTTGTATATAGACGGTTAAGCAAATTACACATATACCCCTACTTAAAGAAGTATAAGTGTAATACAATACAAAGACGTTTCATCATGAATTTTATCATATAAAATTCATTCTTCCGAATCATTTTAAAATCTCGCAAAACCATTCTCGCAAAAGTGCGACCCAATAGGCTCATACAACGTTGGCGGTGTACCAAAACACATTTTGGTATACAAGTCATAAGCGCCTCTAGCAAGACATTATGACTACCCAAGTTGTACGAATATCAAATCGATACAACCTAATCAATAGTGTATATAACATCCTTTTGTCACGCGATATCCTTTTGATCAAACATAAGGCATGGTATTGTCATCCAACATGTTCAATCGTACTAGTCTCGATCTCTAGGTAAATCGAAAACATCCAAGTGACATTGATCAATATCAATTCACTTAGACTAGGCCTTTTAACAAATAACACATCGAGGATCCACTAGATATCTCTCTTTATATAAGAGGGACAAATTCTATCTCGATTACACAACTTCACTACATTATTCACACAAGAACCAATCACAACCTTTATAATCATCCTAAGTTAAAGACAACGTTTGATTGCGTCAAATCACTTGTATTCCTAATGTTGAAGTCTCTGTAATCTCAAGTCGAGGACCGAAAAATATACCTATCATGAGAAACAACTATGACTTAATCCATGTGATGTTCTCATAGCGGGTCGGTCCCAAGATTTGTTCCCTAACAAGTACTCATGATCTTGATTCGTATTCCTATACGTATGATCATTGTATGATCATCAATCAAGACTCACACTAGTCTTAATTCATTATAGTTCCCAAGATAATAATCGATCTAGGGACATTTAGGATATTTCTATAAATACCCATGGATCTTATTATAATGTAAACATGCAAATCAATTATAATAAACAGCAAATGAAATCCTCTATTTTATTAACTAAAAATGTATTCATAAAGACTGTTAATGGATTGACCTAGGGCACATTTCCCAACACTTCCTTCTCGCCATGTCATCAACTTTTATGTCCCTTGCAACCATTAATTCGATAAATTATACAACCACTACTTCAAATAATTATGTGACCATTTTATATATATATATATATATATATATCTAAATTTGTCTCCTCTCCAAAACCCTAAAATTATTTTTTTGATTCACTCTTATGATTTTTGTTCTTGAACCATTGTCGATCCTCTCAACGATCGAAGGTAGTTCCAATAAAATTTCGTTTGCACTTTGTTCATTCAATAAATAATAGATCTAATTAGATTTGCGGAGATTAGTTCATCTTTGTTGCAGTGCATCTTCATCAGCAGTGTTGCGTGGATTTATGCAGCACGTTGGATTGATTTGTCTCTAATTTTTACTTTATAGTTAATTTTCTTCCATAGTTGGAAGTCTTTGATTTGTCTTCTCTTTATTGGAAAGTTTTAGGTTTTTGTTCACCTTGTTGGGAAGTTTTGTTATTCGTTATGTGGGTCTAGTACTTTTGTATATTGTCATGAGTTTTAACATTGTAGAGAACAGTCACTGAATGTCAAACTGATTCAATTTAAAAAAAAGTCAAATTAATGACAGTTTGTTTGCACAAATAGGATTAACGAATTAATGTATTTGATTCTAGTCTAGTACTGTATTGAGCCATGAACGATTAATGAAATTTCGATTTCTTTTCAAATATATATATATATATATCTAAATTTAATAATTTAATAATATAACATCTTTCTATTTTTTTTTTGTTTCCAACTTTTTTTCAAAGTTTTTTTGTCTTTCTATTAAGTTACAATAATATCAATTAAGAATAACCTTTTTAACTAGCTAATAATAATATCCAATTAAGATGGTAATTTTTTTTTACGTTATTCTAACGTTTTTATTGTCTTTGTATTAAGTTATAATAATTAATTCCGCGCGACATGAACTATTAGTCTCGGTGTCTAACTACCAAGATGTAATGCTTCAGTCTAATACTATACTATTGATACATATATTATAGACCTTAACGCTGAACCACCAAACCACACAAGCAACAACAATGAAACATGGAAAAAATTGAAATGAAACGAAAAGGAACACGAAATCGAGCAAAAGCTTACCTCATTGTGCGATAGATCACTTGTTTTTTGAGAATCCACTGACATCATGTGTCGGAAGAATTCCAATTCATGCCTTAAATGGATGCTTAAAAACACCACCACCAACAAAATAAACCAAATAAAAAGAACTACAAAAAACCATGAAAGATCCTCACAAATCAAACAAAAAACTAGCAGGGATGCACTTATAGGAGGTGAATGAAAGTGTTTTGCTGAAGTTTTTAACCAGAGTTTGATTAGAGTTTGAGGTTTAATAGTTTTTTGCCCCTTCATATAAAAAAGGTTTTTTGCTCACCCATACCCCGCTCACCTATATCCCAGTCATTCAATCGAACCTCTCTCTTAAATCGCACTCTCATCCCCAACCCAAATTTGACAAAATTTGGGCAAAACCCCCATCAATTTAACATCGTGAATGCATTCTTTACTTCTTTTCGTATTGATTTTTGGGTTGTTTTAGGTATTTTTTGTTGTTTTGTAGTCAATTTTTGTATTGTTGTTGTAGGATTAAGGGTTTCGATTTGGGGCTTGAATCTCGTATTTTGGACATAAAATGTCGATGGAATCAAGATATGAAACGATTATGAACAAAACCTACTATTTTTTTTATCATTTTCATGAGTTTTTTTTAGAGTTTTATAAATTTTTTGTTCATTCTAGTTGCCAACATGGTTTCAAACGCGCACAACCAAAACCTCTAAATCCATGGACAATACTTTCTCACTTCTAAGATACAACGAGACTAAATCCAATCTTGTTTGATGAAAAAAATAGTATAATGCTCTAACAATGTCCAAAAATGGAGAAATGAAGATGATCAAGGGGGTGTTGGGGGATGGGGGTGAGCAGGAGCAAGGGTACTTTAGGTATTTAAGAAAAAAAGGTAGGGGTGCATTCATGAATTGAAAGCCACGAAGAGAGAGAGAGAGAGAGAGAGAGAGAGAGAGAGAGAGAAGGTGGTTAAAGTTAATGGAGGAAGTGGCGGAGGGGCTATGGGGCCTGGCGGACGGCCACGAAGAGGCTGGAGACATCGGAAGATCCATCAAGTGCTTGGAAGCAATTTGCCAGAGCCAAGTCTCATTGTTACCAATAACCGAAGTCAAGACTCGGCTACGCATCGCAACTCTCCTCTTGAAGCACACCCACAACATCAACCACGCCAAGTCCCACCTCGAAAGGTCCCAATTGCTCCTCAAATCCATCCCTTCCTGCTTCGACCTCAAGTGCCGAGCCTACAGCCTCCTCAGCCAGTGCTACCATCTCGTCGGCGCCATCCCCCCTCAGAAGCAGATCATCCTCAAGGGCCTCGAGCTCACCGCCTCTGCCGCCGATGGGTATTAACTATTAATTGCTTCTTTCACATCATTCCCTTTTTTTATTATTAGGGAGCAGCTAAAAGGACCCCTTTACTCTTTGTAACCCATTTTTTGTACTCCATTTTTGAGTTGCGCTGTGTGCACCTCTCATCCTCTCATGACACCCCATTGATTAGGGTACCCCAACAATTTATCACGGCACCCCAGGACTTTTACCAAAATGTCCCTAGTTTGTGAAGCAACGCATCCCACTACCTAAGATATATGTTAAAATTGTCTCGGTCATGTCTTGCCGAGACCCGTATTACAGTGTCAGTCTATACCAACCGACACCCAAATTAGGTAGTCAAATACCCAACTCGATGGGTGACCACCAAAACTATACAAGTAGTCTCGGTGGCCTAGTGTCGAGGCATGTGTGTATGTCTTCATCGAAACCAACTGACACAACCTATGTCTCGGTCCTGTGTGTTCGAGACCATATGTTCTATCATTTCCCACCGAAACTTGAAACGTAGTGTCACGCTATGGGCACCCCACCGATTACTCAGGGCACCTCGGGACAAATGTGTCATTTTCTTTTATAACCAACATAAATAAAAAAGTCGGGGTGCCCTGAGAGGATACCAGGTTGCACATAGCGCGACTCCCATTTTTTTACAATACAATGGTTAAAACTGAGAAAAATGAGAGGATTAAGTGGTGTTGGGGTGAGGCGTAAGGTATTCTTTCGATTTAGAAAAAAGGTGGGATATTTAAAGTAAGAAAAAGTGGGGTACAAAGAGTAATGAGTCCTATTAGCAAAAAATGGGGTCCCTTTAGCGCTACCTTATTATTATTATTATTATTATTATTATTATTGTGATGAATACTTTTCTTTGAATTGAATTGTAGGTTCACCATAAAGCTGTGGTCGTGCAACTTTTATTCACAACTTGCAAATGCGTTGGTGATTGAAGGAGATTATGGAAGTGCCGTCGCCTTCTTAGATAGAGGTTTCACATGTGCTTCTGAGATATACTATCCAGAGCTGCAGGTGAGTCACACTTTGTTGCTTAATGAACTTTTCAGAATGATTAGATTCTTATATATATGTATTTCTAAAATTCTTAGACCAGATGTTCTTTGCGACTTCAATGCTGCACGTGCGGCTCATGCAATGGGAAGATTTAAACTCAGTTGAGAAAGCAGTGCAAAAATGCAGTGAGGTTTGGGAGTTCATAACGCCTGATAAAGTAAGTTCAAATGTTCTTGGTTATGTTTGATTATCATTTTCTCGAAGATTAATAGAGGAATGAGTTGTGGTAACTGTCTACAAATAATATATTGCTGTTTGGATGAATGTCCTTCGGGCTTTAGTAATGCAGTTTAGTTTTATTTGTTTAAGCAAAGTAGGTTGTGCTATTTAGCAAATTGGTCTCAATCTAAACCCTTTCTTATTTTGAAATTTCCTAATTCTTCATAATATTTTTGCAGACTGGAACGAATATTATTAATTTATAGGCGCCCCTGAACAATTAGTTATTTAGTGATTGGTCCATACACAATTAATTTTCCTTCATACATGATACAATCCAGTTTGAGGTTTGAAGAGTTTGACAACATTCTCCCCTGCCCTTGTGACTTAATAACGCAATCAAATAAAACCCATTTTTATCTAGTCATTTATCCGCAAAATATATTTTAATTCCGACTTGCTGTCGAACTCCTTGATCCTCAAACTGGATCGTATCAAGTCACGGTTACACTTTCAATTTATGGGGTAAAATTGGTAATCATACTAGAATAAAATAACTCAAAAGGCTTCAGGTTGAATTAAACTTTTTAAATTCAAAATGGCATTCACTCATTCATTATAATCATAAAAAAGCTTATTAGATTATTCAATAACTAACATTATTCAAACAATCAATGTCTGCTTATTTTTTGTATAGAGGTTCAAGTATTTATAAAAGCTTATTTTATTAATCACTCAAAACTTGGTCCCTCTACTTTTCTCTAAAATTCTTAGATAGAGGTTCAAGTATTGTGCTTACGCCCTTCTGCCTTGGGGGTTGCGTAGAATATTTGGGACAAAGCCATGGTAGCAGTCTCTTAGCTGAGGCCTTTTATTCCTTGGTTGTTGTCGTCAATTTCCTTTTTACATTTTTAGTTAATTTCCTAATGAATTTCAGATTAATATGTAAGTACATAGTATAACTTATTTAAGTCAAGATGGTAGATGCATAACTTGCCAAAAGGTAAGGTTTGGGGCGGTCGTGAGTTCGACTCCGACTTTAGTTAAAGAAAACTTATTTAAGTCAAGATGTGATTAGATAATCACTAATAATTATCAATAGAACGAACTATATGATGGTTAAGTTCAGTAAATCAGTCACATTTTCCTACTTTTTCTTTTTCTATATTTTGTTTATTTTTCTCTTTGAAAACCTAAGTGTTGAAGTGTTGAATGAAACTCCGAGATACAAAAGACATACAACAGATGTGAAGCTGTCTTCTCGCTCAACTGCCTAATAGCCTGCAAAACATCAATGACTTCATAAAAGGTGTCAAACTATTTTTCTTATTGTATTTATATTTTATTAGGGTTTTGTTGAGTATTATAGGCTTGATTATTCGCTATAGGCTGTATTTAGACTTGTGGTGTGCATTCCCTTGTGTTTGTTTCACCAGTTGCCCTCCCCAACTTCACATGGATTCTAATGTCTGGGTGCTTCTATTTTTGTGATCAAATCTGTTGGTGCTTTTTATGATTGACCGTTATACTAGTAAGATATTAAGAACTTTTTTCTCAATGATGAAATTTGGGAAAAAGTGTATATCTCTATTGTTAGACTCGTACGAGTTAACTCAGTTTTATGGTCTACTGAGTTAAATGGACCTATTACTAAGTCCAATGCATGAATCTTGCAGTTCGAAAGGGGTCGCGACCCCAACCCAAAATCTCAATTCTTTTTTCTTTCTTGACTTTTTTCGTTAAAGTGTGTCGATCTCTCCTTACTACAAGGGGATGGGTTGATTCTATGATGAGAGAGAGTTAGCGAGAGAGAGATCTGCGAATTGGGTGAGAGCGAGAGAGAGAGAGAAATAGCGAACAAGAGAGGAGAGAGCAAAAATCAAGTTAGGGAGATAAAGTAGGCACAAAAAACAAACCTAATGAAAGCAAGTTTTAACACATTCTCTCTTTCTATACACGTTCCCCCTTGACTACTTTTATTGTATATTCTAGTTTAGTTATTGGTTTATATGTTGGCATATTTCATTCTATATATACAAAGTAAAAAAATCTTGACTACAAAGTACTAACTATATCAAAATAATAGATATTTGTATATGAGGAAGTAAATATGTAGAAAGATTCTTTCACTCTATCTTATTTTCCTCTTTTGTAGCTAGATATTTCTTGTGATTTGTAAATCTTGATCCATATTTTAAACTTATATATATATATACATTTAAAATTATTTAGAAGTATTTATAAGAAATTGAAAAAAATCTTACGATATACGATTCGATTAATCAACCACCTTTACCGATTTTACGATTCGATTTCAGTTTTGATTTGATAACTTTATTTTTTATCAAAATTTTATTTGTTACTCATGGGAGGCTACTTATGGGTGACAATACTTGTCATGTTGGTGTGATATATTTATTTCCTTGTGTTAAATAACAGGGCATGTTGTGGTTGTTGTTGCAAGTTGAGCTTCAAATGTCTACATTCATAAATAGAATTTCCATCAAATTTAATTCTTTTTTTTGGATTTTCTTCTAATAATAAATCTACTGGTGATTGTATAGAATAATAATGTTTAGATTTCCAAATTAGATGAAAAATCTAATTTGAGTCCAAATTAGATGAAAAATCTGTACTTAAATTTGTATTGTTATCAATAGGATTTAATTCTAAAAATTCACCTGATTGTGGTTCAGTCATAGTTGATTGATTTTCTAAATTAGCTATTATAGGAGATTTACCTTCTTTATTTTCTTTATCTGTAGGATTTATTTGTAGTGTGTGTAATGTAGATGCTATAGTTTGTAATAACTCATTTGAATATTTTGGTTTTATAATTGGTAAAGATCCTTAAGTATCTTTTATCATCGGTTTTCTCAAAATAAGTTCATTTTTTGATTCTGATTGTGTACTTGTTGATGCTTCATTTTTCGTAGGACCTTTTGAAAGAGTAGATAAGTAGACATTAGTAAAGTTATTTTGTTCTATAATATTTCTATTAAGTTATAATTGTTTTCAAAAGGGATTTCAAATTTGACTTTGATTTTGTAATTTTTGTTAATTATTCTTTTGTTTTCTAAAATTGATTCATCTATTGTTCAACATTAGGAAATTGAGTTAGGACTTTCCTAGTCGCGTTGTAAGGCTAGCAAAATGTAAGGCTAGCAAAATGATGAATGTAAGTCTAGTAGTAAATCGTTGACCAAGCCAAATCTTAAAACCCTAAGAACAAACATGAGTGAGTTAATTAAGAAAATGAAAGGTGCTCTTTCTTTCAAAAATCTAAATCCAAATCTAAAAATGATCATAAGTTTATGTTAAAAACAAAAAAAATGAAGTCAAAAATAGATCTAAGAAATATAAGTGAAATTTCTTATAATGACATAGAACAATCCCTTCAAAATTGGGATATGCCAAAATTGACCCAAAACAAATTTATACATAAGGTAGTTTTTCAAAAAATCAAGATTTTGTTATAAAACTTGAAGAAGATACTAGATCTATAGATGCAGAGTTCAGGAAATACTTTTAATTTCTCCAGAAAAAATAAAAGGTTATAGAGAAAAATATAAATATTTACATATAGGATTAATTCAAGTAGCAATAAAACCATTAACTGTTTTAGGTCTTAACACCTCAGTGTTAGCATCTCTGTTCTAGATAAAAGACACTTAGAATTTAATGATTCTTTATTAGGAATGATTGAAGGAAGTCTGTCTGAAGGGCCAATTTTCTTTAATTGTTTTCCTAATTTCACATTAAGCCTACATGATCAATTCACACATGAAACCTCAACATTAAATTTGTATACACAAGGATTTAAAATGAAAGGAATATGTTCTAATGTAGTTGTTGTTATTAAGATTTATTATAAATTAATGCATACAATAATCTCGACAGTTGATTATACCAATTTGCAAAAAGGAACATCCACTTTATTTTTGACAAACATAGAAAAGAAATTAATCACAAGAAAACAATTAAGTTGAAAGGATATAAATATACCTAAAACTTGGTTAATACAAGATGCAAATAAAGAAGAAAATCCTACTGATAATACAAATGATCAAATACATACAATAATAGCTCATGACGATGGGCTAGTTGAAATAAATTTTGCATCCAGAAAATCTTGCTTAACAGTATAAAAGAGGAATCTGTTTATGAGACTCAACCAACACGAGCATCCACCTCTAGGTTACCTACCCAAATAGCTTATCCAGTAACACCTTCAGAAGATAACGCTACAATAAATGATTTTACTGATTATCAAATTCATATGATTAAAGCAGAAGATGAAGAGCCATTTGAAATAGACTATCAAAGCTTAAAATATCAGTTTCTTAAACATCCATTAACTCCTATATTCTGTAAAATATGTTTTAAATCTCAACAAGCACTTATTAGAGAAAAATATTTTGCCTATATACAATGCACAAAACAAAACATTCAAGCAGTTCGAAATGGGTCGCGACCCCAACCCCAAAATCTCAATTTTTTTTTTTAATTATATTTTTTAACTTTTTTCTTTAAAGTGTGTCGATCTCTCCTTGCTACGAGGGAATGTGTTGATTCTATGATGAGAGAGAGTTAGCGAGAGAGAGATCTACGAATTGGGTGAGAGCAAGAGAGAGAGAAATAACGAACAAGAGAGGAGAGAGCAAAAATCAAGTTAGGGAGATAAAGTAGGCAAAAAAAAAAAAAAAACTAATAAAAGCAAGTTTTTACACATTCTCTCTTTCTATACACTACTTCTTTTATTGTATATTCTAGTTTAGTTATTGGTTTATATGTTAGCATATTTCATTCTATACATACAAAGTAAAAAATTCTTGACTACAAAGTACAAACTATATCAAAATAATAGATATTTGTTTATGAGGAAGTAAATATGTAGAAAGATTCTTTCACTCTATCTTATTTTCCTCTTTTGTAGCTAGATATTTCTTGTGATTTGTAAATCTTGATCCATATTTTAAACTTATATATATATATATATATTTAAAATTATTTAGAAGTATTTAAAAGAAATTGAAAAAAATCTTATGATAAACGATTCGATTAATCAACCACCTTTACCGATTTTACGATTTGATTTGATAACTTTATTTTTTATCAAAATTTTATTTGTTACTCATGGGAGGCTATTTATGGGCGACAATACTTTGGTGTGATAAATTTATTTCCTTGTGTTAAATAATGGGGCATGTTGTGGTTGTTGTTCCAAGTTGAGCTTTAAATGTCTACATTTTTGGATAGAGGGAAAGAATCGATGATAAGATTTGATGGTAATTTGCTACTGGAATTTCAAATGAACAGTTGAAATTATCACTCAATGCAATAGTTTTGATTTCATGGATCATTAGCTTCCTAAATGCCAAATGCGGCGAGTATCCGCTTCGAAACGGATCCGGACACGGAATACGTGTCGACGCGGAAATAATGAGGTCAGACATGGCGGATTGACAAGGGTGAGACACTCGCAGTGTGAGAGGGAGGGAGGGGGAGGGAGGGAGGGAGGCGAGAAGTGTTGTGTACCTGGTTGACGAGGGAGCAGACGACGCCGACAAGGTCACGAGAGAGGAGAGATGAGAAAGATGGTCAATCGCGAGAGAGGAGAGGCTAGAGATTGAGCGCCGCTGCCGTAGCCACAGGAAGGAATGGGATAACGATTAGGGTAGGGTTGTGGCTGTAGGGTGTTTTAAAACTTGAAATTATTCAAAGTTCCAATAATACCCGTATGTCATATATAATAATTAAATATAACCAGAAGGTATCAAATTCACATAAACACTATGTAACACCAACACCAACACAATAAGTAACACAGAATGTAGCACAATATGTATACCATCACATTTACTTACATACATACAATAAAATTATTAATATATATGTATATACATATAAATATTTACATAACTTTAGCCGAGTCCAAGTACTCGTGTCTAATTATTTGGAGACATGTAGTCGAGTTCACGTATCCTTTAAATTAGAAAATAGCGAGTTCGACACCTAGATATGTACTCGTACCTGACACCCGTATAACCTAGGATGAAGGATATAATCAGCATTTAGTTATTTTTTTTCATCAAAGTCATACAACAACATTTCTTCTCAAAATAAAAGTAGTCATACGATGCCAATACTATTGCATGGACAACCACAAATTTAAGTAGAGCAGCACCTTCAGGTTAAACCATTTCAAATTTCATGTGCTTTTCGCTGCTTCACTGTCTCATCACACCCTGTCCCACTCACCCCTCACGTACACATATTAAGTCACATGAAAGCACATTAAGCTAACTTCTATTTATGGCTATTAATTTGCAAAACTTGTGTAAAGTGTATTTTCATGTTGGTATACTCTTTCCAAATCAAAGGTAGTGCTATAGTGTTCTTATTGCTATATTTTTACCGCTTCGGCCTAGAATTCCAGTGCTGCTTAATACTTTTGTTTTGGATTCTAATCTTTGCTTACTCACCTAGAAACAACAATGCCCTGGATTATTATTTTACAACGAGCTGCTTCACACATTTTATCGACTAAGGATATGCGACTATAAGAATGCTGGTCAGAATGTTGAAAGAATGGATGCTGCCATGAAGAGTGATTTGCAGAAGATGAAGCGCATCCGAGAATTAACCATAGAGCTCAATTCCATAAATCAGGGTCTCTCTCAATCTGACCTACATTACAGGGATCGAGCTGCTTTGCTTGAAAAACAAACTCATCTCCAAGAACAAATTCTAAGTATTAATAGTTCTAGTGGCTCAGAATCTGTTGCACCACCGTACTTGGAAAATGCTAGAACAGCATGGGAAGATAAGTTGATACTGGCTCCTCCTCCAATAGATGGGGAGTGGCTACCAAAACGGGCTGTTTATTTACTGGTTGACCTTATGTTTGTCATATTTGGGCGTCCCAAAGGGCTATTTAAGGAGTGTGCTCGAAGGACACAGTCTGCACTGCTTTCGATACAAGGTTGGTTGTGTTGGTTTTATTCTCCTGTTGATTAGTGCCAACCATTTGTCATTTTTTCCTCGATTGTTCCATGTCTACTGTTAAGCTCAATTTTAGTGTACTTTTTATTTTTATTCTGTCTTTAATAACCTTACGTGTAAAATGATTTTTATTCGTAAAACTTTTTTCTTCTCCATCTGCTAATTGAATAAAAAGGAGAAGAAAATTGTTAGAATAAGATACTACAAAGTACAAACCATCGCTTATTCAGTGGCATAGTAATGCATGTGGTACAGATGCTAGGATTTGGGGCATGAAATACATCCCACATGATGGTTAAGTTACTTATTAATATGTGAATGCTTTCATATTTTTCACTTTTCTATAGAAGAGTAGATAACATAGATGGTGTTCCAAGAAACTTACATTGATTATTTTGGCCACAACATCATATGATATTTGGAGACTGAAAGAGTTTGATTTAATTGACCTCTTTAAGTTTTCCCTCTTGATTCTAACGAACTTCTCATTGTCTCCTACAAGAAGACTTTGAATTAAATTGTTATGGTATGTGCAGAGGAGCTTGCGAAGCTTGGAATCTCTGATGGCGTGCGAGGTTAGCTTCATTTTTTCTATTAGTTAATTTTCGTCTGATCTTTTCTATATTAGGAATTCGGGAGAGTTGAGTATCCTCTTCTATTTAGCCAATTCTGCATGAGTTACTCTATGGTCTTACTTTGTTTCTGGAGCTCTTAGAGTTATTGTTTAGATCCTCTTATATTTTGATTCATTCTATCCCTAGTTTTGTCACGAGGATGAGCTTTTATGCTAATAATAGGACATCTTCATTTTCCCAGAGGTGGACTTGAGACACTCAGACATCTGGATGGCAGGTGTTTATTTAATGCTTCTAATGCAATTCTTGGAAAACAAAGTTGCTATTGAGCTAACACGATCAGAATATATTGAAGCGCAAGAGGTATTAGATGCTTGGAATTTCAGTGTGCATTGTACATTCATATCTATACCATTTTCAATATCTTGTGGGGTTTTCTCATTAAAAGACATTTTAGCATTTCTCATTAATGGTGTAGTCGACATAAGCTCTTGTGCACTGACTGAGCTAATGTGCTTGATGTATTACACGCTTATCTTCCTCCTACTGATGAAAATTGAGATATACAAAATTACGAGCTGACAAGAACAAGATCCACAACATTCGAGAGGTTGGGTCTGTCCTACAGTCCTACTCAAGACTATCTCACTTAAAAGTTTCTTTACTGCCCAACATTTCGACCAACACACACAAACACATTTAATGCCAATACAAAAAACACATAGTTCCGAGCAAATGGGTATATATTTTGGCTTCATTATATTATGTACACATACACAAACACAAAACACAATGAGACTCAAATATATATCCATATCATGGGAACATCATTTTAGGACAATTGAATTTTGATCTAATGGTTAATACACATGTGCTTTAATTGCTATACATGGCTCATTAAGTGCTTGACAACACAATCATCGTAACAACCCAAAAATCCAAAATACTCACATTGGGGTATTTTGGTAATTTAACATTTTATTTGTGAAATGGTGTGCCTAATATGTATAATATATGTTAAATAAGCTAATTAAGTGGGAGTTATCTCGAAATTAGGGGAACTAACTTAATTAAGACACATAAATGGGTTTACACACAACTAGGGGTAATTTTATAATTATTGGGGTTATTTGGGAACCGTAATCCTATATATACTAGTTATAAGTTGTGTGGTCTCATTTTGCTAGAACACAAACCAAGTGAGGACAGTGGAGAGAATGCTAATTCGAGATGGTGAATTAAAGGTGAAGGAGAGTGCACAACAACACAAGGACTCCAACTAGGTAATATCTCAATGTCCATCACCTCAAACTACTCCATCTCTTGTTATTTGTGGTTTAGAAAGGGAGCGGCTAAACGGACCCCACTAATTGCTAAACGTTCCCCAGTTTTGTGAAATTACCCAACTACCCCTCCATATAAAAGGGTTTTTACTCACTATACCCCACTCACCCCATACCCCAGTCACCTCTCTCAAATCACACTCACCCAAAACCAGCGAAATCCAACGAAATCCGAGCAAAACCATATGGATTCGACGCCATGGGTGCATTCATCATCTCTCTTAGTGTCGATTTCGAGGTTTTTTTTTGGATTTTTTTTTCTTTTTGAGTTGTTTTGTTTGTGAATTTGTTTTCGGGTTTAGGGCTTCGATTTGAGGCTTAAATCTTGCATTTTGGGTATAAAGTTTCGATGAAATTGAAAATATTAAGTGATTCCGAGCAAACCTCACTATTTTTTTGGCCATTTTCATGTATTGTTCAAGGGTTTTGAAGTTTTTTTGTTCATTTTGGTCGCCCGCGGGTTTCAGACTAACAGAGCCGAAACCTCTGAAGAGGTGTCGGACGAACAGAGCCGACACCTCTGAAGAGGTGTCGGACCTTATAGAGGTTTCGGTTGGATCCCTCCGTCACCCACTGAAACCGAGTTATCTTCGCATTACCGGTCGGAGTCGGTCGAGACCTCTAAAGACGTGTCGATCCTGTGCGGCTCTGTTCGTCCGAAACTCGAGGGCAAGGGTATTGGGGTGATGGTGATGGTGATGGTGAAGGTGATGGGGTATACGAAGTAAAAAATGGGGTACACTAAACAAGGGTATTTTTGGAATTCTAAGAAAAAAGTGGGGTACGCGAAGTAAAAATTCAAAACTGGGGTACGTTTCGCAATTAGTAAAGTCTGTTTCGCCGCTCCTATTAGAAACTTTAGTGGCCATTAATGGTGGTCTTGAAGCACAACCACTAAACAATGGTATGTTTGCGTTTCAAAGACCACAAATGGGTTGAGAAACTCCTTATTGTGGAGATTTGAACAATTTTGGTAAGATTTTGAGAAAAAGTGAGGCTCTGGCACATTAGGGGACATCAAAAAGTGTTGAGGGGCCGCCGTTGTTGAAGTGGGTTAACGGGTCACCACTGTTGCCGCTACCTTGTGGTGTGGCCTCAAATATGGAAAATCGAGGGAGGGGTGATACTTTGGCCACCCCCCCATACCACTGCCCACCCAAAGGAGGAGGGGTTGGCTGGGGCGCACTAGCACCCTAGGGCAACTAAGGGTCGAAACGACCCTTGGCCACCTTAACCAGCTAAAACAGTGGCAAAATTGTCCATGACCTCAAAAGGAGGCGCACGTCCGGACCCTCGGGGGAAGAACCTGGTGGGTCCCACCCCTCGCATTGGTGAAGGAGGACCACTGGATCCATACTTGTAGACCCGAAATAAATTTAAAATTGTAAATTAGAATTTAAAATGCGACTTGTCGTTTGATGTGATGTGCTTGAATTGTCTAGATTCTCGAGACAGTTCACATTGGACCCCGAGCACATAGGGATCGAGATTAGAAATTGCAGCGTGTCGAGGCAAGTGGGGAGCTTGCTCAATTATCAAATATGGTTTCATATTAGTTATGATAGGTTTCACGCTTTGAATTAGAGAATTGAGAAATAGGTTGTATCTTGTTATTGGCTTGAATATACTTATCTATGGGATGCATGTGTGTTGCACTGAACTTATGATGTTTTGGCCCCACAAGAGTGGCATTTGGCACCAAGTGTCCTACCAATGTTTAAAAAAGCTTGAGGCGTAACTGAGGCGTTTTTTCTGTGAGAAGTGAGGCGTAAACCTTAGTGTGGAATGAGTCGTAAGCCTCAGTAAATTTTTTAAAAATAGTGTGAAGTATTGTAAAAAAATTCAATAAACACAAATACATTCACTAATACAATTGTTATAAACAAAAAATAATACATAATAAGTTAAAAACAAAGTAAAATAAGTAAATTTGACGCAGCTAACCTTATCACTGAAATACAACTATCGAATAGGTTTACTAACAATGTTTACAACAAGTCAAAGCATCTTTGGTGAGATGGTAGAGACAAGGTTTGGGGAGGTCATGAGTTTAATTCCCACTTAAGTAAAAAAGAAAAAACAATGTTTACAACAAATATCCATATAAAATTTCAAAAATGAAATGTGAATGTGCCCAATAATCTAAAACATTCTTGAATCATAACTTTCAAACAATAAAAGTAAAGTTTAAACTTCAAAGTTCAAAATAGTGTTATAAATCTAATGATCATAAAAGGCATGCTCATTTAGATAGATATGGAGTCAAACTCAATAAATTAGGTTTAAAACTTTAAAATGAAATCTTTAACAAGTTTAGCATAAAAAGTTAAAACATTAAGCTTTCAAAACATGTGATTCAATGTCCAAATTAATTCTCCTCAATCTCATATGTCATGTAGTTCAATGATAGTGGGGGGAATCAAGGATCCTTAATTGATAGTGTAGGAAACACAACATACATGCATTTTTGTAAATAACTTGAACTTAATTTTTTTTTGAAAAAATAAAAAATATTAAAAAACATTAAAAGGCATGGCTAAGTGAGGATTAAGCCTCACAGCGCCTCAATATGCATTGTATTGAGGCGTAAGCCTCACTAAAAGTCATTGAGGATTAAGCCTCGGTACGCATTTCCCAAAAAAACCACTGAGGCTAGCCTCGGTTTTTTTTAAACATTGGGCCCTACTACTCAAATAATCAACACGTAGGTGGCAACAAGGAAAAGGAGTTGGGATTACCTTTACCTGGAAATCCTTGAGAAAGGAGTTGGGACTACCCTCTCCTGGAAATCCTTTGGAAAAGGAGTTGAGATTATTTTCTCCTAGAAATCCTTGTGACCGGTCACTTAGGAAATGAGCGATGTGGTTAACTTCTCATGGAAATCTTAAATGATTTTGGTGCACATATCAGTGATGGCTTTGGACAAACCTACTATTAGTTTGATGGCACTAATGAGGGGACACAATGACCATTGTGTTCACTACTGGTCTTTGTCACCTTAAGGGTAGGGGTATGGGGGCCTGGCCAAAGTGACACCCCTCCCTCGGTTTTCCATATTGAGGCCTACGCGGTGACGGTGACCTGCCGCTCCTCTCTCGTTGCCCCTCTTCGGCAACTGCGGCGGGCCGACGCCTTGCACGACGCCCACTTCCCCCCCGTTTAGGGATCCTCCAACGTGCCAGAGCCTTCCTTTTTCTCTAAATCTCACTAAAATTGTTCAAATCTCCACAACAAGGAGTTTCCTAATCCATTTGGGGTCTTTAAAACACAAACACACCATTATTTGGTGGTTGTGCTTCAAGATCACCATTAATGGCCGCCAAAGTTTTCAAACCACAAATAACAAGAAATGGAGTAGTTAGAGGTGATGAAAGTTGAAATATTACCTAGTTGGAGTTATTGTGCTGTTGTACAATCTCCTTCACCTTCAATCACCATCTCTAACTAGTGTTCTCTCCACTTTCCTCACTTGGTTTGTGTTCTAGTAAAGCTAGGCCACACAACTTGTAACTAGTATATATAGGTAGGGTTTATGAATTATGGTTCCTAAATAACCTTAATAATTACAAAATTACCCCTAGTTGTGTGTAAACCCATTTATGTGTCTTCATTAAGTTAGTTCCCCTAATTTAGAGCTAAATTTCACTTAATTAACTTATTTAACATATATACACACATTAGGCACACCATTTCACAAATAAAATGTTAAATTCCAAAATACCCCCGATGTGGGTATTTTGGATTTTTGGGTCGTTACAATCATAGTTCCCATCACATCGGTATATACTTCGGATATATATGGTTGATTCTACCATGATGATTGGAGAAAATTAGCATAGATTGTGATTTTTATTTTTAATCATTAGATTTATATTCAATGTATAATATAGCTTCTTGGTACTTGCACATATTTAAGTGTTATTAATGTAGCTATCAAAATAACCATTAGAACCAACCGGTTAGCACAAGTGGGAAAGGACTTCGTCCCCCTAAGTAAGGTCTTGAGTTCGAGTCTTGTGAATGGAAAGAATTGGGTTGGGAGGGTCGCCCCCACATGGAGCTCGACAGTACTTGAGCATGGATTAGTCGGTGCGGTTGGCGTTGGACACCACGTGGGAACAAAAAAAAAAAAAAAGAAAAATCACCATGAATGGTGATTTAAAAAAATAACCTTGAATGGTGATTTAATAATATCTAAGTACACATGCTCAAAATCTCAAGACACTTTTAGCCGAGTCCCAAGTTCCCTTAAAAAGTGGAGAATAACTAAGTCTGACCTCTAGACGTAGTGGTACTTAAGTACAGATGACATAGGTTTGTTATCTTTATTATGAGTGACTTTTACTAATATAGGTTGACCCCCAATCATTTGAATGCCACGGAGGCGAAATGCCTCTGACATCCATCTGCTGGCATATTGAAACTTTGTACTTGTTTGCATCTATCAGTTGTTTTTTTTTTGATGACCTTGGTTGCATCGAGCTTCGCCCGACTAATCCCCCCAAGGGGGCACTGTAGCCTCCACCCAAGTTAGTTTGGCCAGTGGCCCGTCGAAGCTTGACACAAGCGGGGAATCGAACCCAGGACTGTGCGCCTACCACACAATCCCGAGTACGCTCTTACCGCTAGGCCAACTTGATCGGGTTTGCATCCATCAGTTGTTGAGCATAAGCTGCTGCGTGGATCCAAGTTCAAATCTTCTTGTTGTTTTAGAACTTTCTTAATGTGTTTATACTATGTCTATATAGTCATAGTCTCAATATGAAGTCATAAAGAAACATAAAAAATTTGTTCATTTTGCAGGCTTTGGTGCTGATGAAGAATTGGTTCATTCGCTTTCCAACAATCTTACTGGGGTGTGAGAGCATCATTGAGATGCTGAGAGGACAATATGCTCATTCTGTTGGCTGTTTCAATGAAGCTGCTTTTCATTTTCTTGAAGCTGCAAAGGTTTGTTGTTCTCATCATTGTCATCTTTTATTTAGTGGATTGAATTATACGCCACCGAAATAAATTTGTAAAAGCTATGATGAAATGTTGTACCTGTTTGTGGCTTATGCTTTCTATGATAAACTTACTTAAAAGTTTTGGCATCAAAACATAATGATTTAAACTAATACAAAAGCATATTTCTTATAAAAAAAAAAAAGAAAAATACTTGCTGACTCTTTATTTTTTATTATTTTTTATTTTTATTTTTTTGATCTACTTGCTGACTCTTTATTCTTCAGCTGTCAATAAAAATTGATGTCTCCATAATAACAACTCACTGTTTTCTAATTTGAAAATATAGGTATGTATTGATTCTAAAGGCTTTAGAGATATCGTGAATAAGAAATTAGAATTTAGCAGAATATGTTAAGAGTCTAAAATCTAAGTTGACTAGAAATAAGATCGAATATATCCATTTTGAGTTTAACAATAGTAGAAGATGATGAAGGATTGCAATTGGTTGAAGTATAAGTCCTTAACCGTTTTAGATATTTAAGATTAATCATACATAAAGACGAACATGTTGATGGTGACAATACACATTGTATTCAAGATGAATAGAAGAAGTAGAAGAGTGCAAAAGGTGTAATATATGACCAAAATATCCCTGTTGCTATTAGGCTAGCTATGCTTTAGGGTGGTGAATGTTAAGTGTAATGATCCTTGGCAATGAACCTAGTTACATGTTTAGACGTTGTAGAATTGTTATTGTGCCCAATCTTGACTAAGACACAGACTCGTCTAGTCATCCTAGGTTGAGTCTTCTCGTTTACACCAAGTTGCATGAGTAATAGCTTGCTTTCTTATTGCATAATACTAGTCTTTGATAGATTGCTCATACAAGGGTAAGAAGTTTGAAATAGAAACTACAACGCCAACATAGCCTCAATTCCAAATAGATAAGAAAACATATGATAAAGTAAATAAAAGCGAGCTTCTAATGAGGAAAACTTCTAAATAAGCTATCTAACTATCTAAAAAAGGAAAACTCTAAATAATCAGATTAGTGGAAGCTGCCTCTATCTTCCTTCTTTGGTATTTTTGACAAAAAAGGCATCCATACTCTACCAAAAAAAAAAAAAAAAAAAAAAAAAAAGGCATCCATATCATCACTCTCCTCTTTGGCTTCAAATTCAGGATAAGCAAATAAAGGGTCAGCGGGGAATGTTATCATTGCCACCATGTTCATCTTCAGGGATTCCTCAATCTTAAACATGTGTTCTCAGTTGTTCCTCAGGTAGTAGGATTCATAACAATATAGTACAAGCCTTCAGATCTCATTTTGGCCATTTTTTCTTGAGTGAGTCTCTTCACAAAAGTGTGGGACCCTTGTCATTTGTCTACAATCTGGCTGAATGGTTAAACACTTTCTTTTAATGTAGAAATCATGTTATTGGACAAGGTTGTAATGCCATTAGTTGTCTTATGAGTTGATCAACTATCGATGGAGAGCAATACATGGGGTGCTATTTGAAATCTTTTGCTTACATTCTTCTGTTTGGTTCATGTTCATTGCGACTCATAGATTTCATGGTTGTTTCATCTTAATGTCTATTCGGAGGTTTTCAACTAACCTTGCGGTGAAAATATCTACTTGTTGACAAGGCTTCATGTCAGATGTTTAATTATGACTAGAATTGGCATCAAATCGTTGATAGCCTTCCACGTAACATGTTTGTTGTAAGTTGTCTAACTCACCCAATGATTGTTACTCAATTGGGGCTCGAATCCTACGTGACAAAATCGTTGAAGCGTTGGAGGTCTTTGTTCTTTTGTTTAACTTGATCCAACCACAAGCGTGCTTCACCCACAACATTTAAACGCCACTACGCCACCTTATTTCCTTAGAAAGTCTTTGGATGGATTTTCAGTACCATCATACGTGGGAAACTCCATGTTTGTGTATCTTGATATTGTATGTCCCTTGTACTACGTGTCGAGATCTCCCATTGAGTCCACAATCATTGTGTTGCTCCTTAGCATCATCGCTGATGGGTTTTTTTGATGTTCGTTGAACCACAATCAAGAGATGAACCATCTATTTTTCCAATGCTCGTTGTTGGGTTATCATTTGCTCTTGAAACCTTCAAGCGTCTTTTTCACGGACTCCACGTCACCCACAATCATTGGCTTTGATACCAAATTCTTACGATACCTAGTCATTGGTCTAAATGTTGCGGAGTTGTGACTTTTTCCTTCCGTTAAAAGAAAATTGTGACTTTTCCCTATTTCAAGTAGGAGACAGATTCTTCGTAGGCCGAGTCTTCACACTCATCCAAGCTTGCTTTCTAATTGCATAATACGAGTCTTTTACTAATTGTTGATTCATGGGTAAAAAGTTTGAAGATAGAAACTAACCATTATTAAATAAACTAAGATAAAGAAACACATAATAAAGTAAATAAATGCAAGCTTCTATGAAGGAAATTTTTTTTTTTTGGTTTTCTGTTTGGTATCAGGTGTCAACCGCACCAATAAATCCATGCTCAGTAACTGTCGGGTTCCATACAAAGACCGATCCTCCCTATCAGTTTTTTCCATCCATGACACTCGATCTTCTAAATAAGCTACTGTCTATCAGGAAAATGAAACTTCTAAATAAACTAATTAGTGGAAGTTGTCTCTATCTTATTTGGTATTTGTGACCAAAAAGGCATCCATTTCAGTTGAACCTAAAGAAACAACACATACATAAACTAGGTATAGTGGTGATGCAAATGCTAGTTGATTGTGTGGGGAAGCACTTGAAGATAAAACAAGAAATATGAAGTTTCAAAGAAAAGTAATAGTACATATGGATCCAAAATTTTGGGAATGGTGGTTGTGGTGGTTTAGACGCATCCAAAGACGACTTGCAAATGCCTATATTAGATAACTTGAACAGTAGAAATTGAAGGAATTCAACAATGTAGGTTAGAGCTAAGATAACTTGGAATGCATAATTATAAAGGATTTATAGGGATTTGAACTACATCATCAATTACATTAAAAGTCAAGCTCAATGGAAGCGTTTGATCCATGAGCCCGACCCTAAGTAATTTTGGATTGAGACTTTGTTGTTCATGATAATGATGTTCGTATGTATATATTTATGTGATAAATAAGATGCAAATGAAAAAAAAAAAACTTTACTAGTTTATGGTATTGTTACTTAAGATGGATCTATGAGTATGTTATTGAGTAAATGTGACTTTGATATATTCATAAATACAATTTTTATTAGGCCCATTAATGCTATTTTAGAATAAGTTAAAGCTTTGATGCATTATTATTATTATTATTATTATTATTATTATTATTATTATTATTTAAATCAAATTAATACTAAAAGTGTGGACTAGCATGGGAAATGAATTCAAGAAATTAATGGGGAGAGACATGTCCCTTGTAGTCTAGATGTTATTCTTTTTTGCTGCAGAAGCACAATTACCATATATATATATATATAATATTGGTAATTCTGCAATGGAGCCCAAATATATACCCATGCCAAGAGAACCCCTTAAAATGTGTTGTGCATTTATGACTCATGTATTGTAATAAATGTCCCAAAACATCGACCATTGGATTAAAATCCAATGGTAATTTTATGGTTCCCATGGTAGTAGTACCCTTAATTAAAAGGGTTGTTTGTTAGTTTTTGGTAATTTAGATCTTATTTAATTTGAAATCCTTTTTTTGTTATTTCTTTTTTTCTTTACAAAGAATTGAGTAAAGCAGTTACTTCTGGTGAAACCTAAGATTCTGTATCATGAATTACTCCGCATGCTGGGACACAGCATAACTTACTTGTGTCTATGAAATTCCATTGCAGGTAACTCAGAGCAAATCAGTGCAAGCTATGTGTCATGTTTATGCTGCTGTTTCTTACATATGTATCGGTGATGCTGAATCATCTTCGCAGGTGATATTCCTAATATCCTTAAAGCTTTAGCTCATGTCTGGAGAAGTCCTGCGTTGTCCAATCATTTTATCATGTTATGACGGGATGTATTTGATCGAGCAGGCATTGGATTTAATTGGACCAGTTTACCAAATCGTAGATTCTTTTGTTGGAGTCCGAGAGAAAACCAGTGTTCTTTTTGCCTATGGTCTTCTACTGATGAAACAACATAATCTGCAAGAAGCACGGTAATCCTTTTGTTTTAATCAATGATTCCTTTGTTGGAGAGACAAATGCCTTTGTTTTCTACTGAAGGGGTTAAATTTGATGTAGTGAATGCAATAAATCTCATTTTGTAAAATCTATATGAGGCTTGTAGTTTAAGGAAGAGGTTGATTTTGAATGTGAAATTTAGTTTCTCACTTAATTTTATATTAATGGTTGTGCAGCATTCGCTTAGCCGGTGGCTTGAGGTTAACGCATCAACATTTGGGAAATATTCAACTTGTGTCCCAGTATTTAACAGTTCTTGGCAGCTTAGCTCTTGCCCTACATGATGCTGTACAAGCCAGAGAAATTCTGAAGTCATCTTTAACATTAGCAAAGACGCTCTATGATGTTCCAACTCAGATATGGGTGCTGTCAGTTTTGACAGGTAAAAGAAAGTGTTCAATGAATTCCTTATTTTGTTTTCGGATTGTGAGAGCTTGTTGTTTTTGTCAGGATCAATGATCATGGGCAGTGAGGCATGCTTAAGTATTAGTATTGTTACATGCACGTCACCATGTGGCTCAAATTGTTGCTAGAATTTGCATATCATATTATATTTGGACTACCTATTAGAATTATTAGACGGTAATTGGGCTAACTTTTCTTCACGCGGGCGGTGGGACCGTGCGAGTGTTGGGATGTGTGGACCGAAAAGTTTAGTCCCACATTGGTTATCTATGGCTTCTTGAAGAAGTTCATAAGAGTGGATGTTTCATCTCATAGTACCGAGGCCTTTTGGAGTAAAACCCCACACCTAATGCAGAGGTGGTTAAGTTGGGGACAATATCGGTACTAGCGGAGATCCATGTGCCTGCGCGGCGCACACGAGGATGGGGGTCCAACAAAGTGGTTTCAGAGCCGATGGTGCGGCTGGGACAAGACATGTTTGTTGGTGGTCGCATGTGTGCCTCGAGTTGTGCTCTCCCTCGAGATGGTAGCGATGATGGATCATGCGGTGTGCCCATCTTGGATGGATTTCGGTCCAAGGTGGAGATTGTTGGGATGTGTGAACCGAAAAGTTTTGTCCCACATTGGTTTTCTATGGCTTCTTGAAGAAGTTCATAAGAGTCGATGTTTCATCTCATAGAACTGAGACCTTTTGGAGTAAAACCTCACACCTAATATTGAGGTGGTTAAGTTGGGGACAATATCGGTACTGGCAGAGATCCACGTGTCTGCGCACTCAGCGCGGATACGCAATATAGAGATCAAAGAGAAGTAGTACACCAATCGATGGAAAAGTTTGGGAAGAGCGGCAGGAGTGGTTTGGACACATCTTAAGAGGACCTAAAAATGCCTTAGTTAGAAAACTCGTCGCATTATAAATTGAAGAAATTCAATAAGATATAGGGGTCAACCTAAGATAACTGGGGATGCAATTAGGATGGATCTAAAGGATTATAAAAGCATGTCAGCAATTGCATTTATTTGATTGGAGTGGAAGAGTATGATCCATGTAGCGAACTCCAACTAATGTGGGATTGAGGCTTTGTTATCGTTGTTTGTCATCTTTTAGAATCAGATAAAGAATTACCATGTTTTCCTCTGGTTGTCAACCTATCAAGCTGCGTGGAAGCATTTGATTTATGTAGTAGACTTATCTAATTTGGGATTGAGGCATTGCTGTAGTGGTTGCCTTTTCGACTTGTGTTTTACATCTATCAAATTTGACTTTGACTTGTAATTGTAGATTTTTTTTTTCTCGTACTTGAGACAAATCTTGTTGAGACAAGCTTATAATGGTGCATAGGACTTGATGGTATGGACAAGGCGCGATTGGATTATCAGGATTACCTCATCTCTACTAGAGATAATAATCGTGATTTATTTAATCATTTTCTGTCCAAAAACCTTAAAAATGTTAGATTAACTAAAAGTTGGACATCAGTCTTCCACATTTAGATCTCAGTCCTAATGTTACTCCTTTAAGTCCTTTTTGCTAATGTATTATGGGGGGTTTTGGTAATATGGCTTCTTAAGATTTTACTTCTGTAATGATCTTATTTGTTTAAAAAAAAAAGGTTTTGATTTTTAGTAAGAAAAAGAACCTGAACAAACCTTTTGGTTTTATAGTACGTGTTCAATTCAAATTGGATTTGGCTTATTGATATTTTACTCTTTTTGTGATCTTATCTGCAATATTTTCTGAGGAATTGCATATCAAGAATTATAAAATTAGTAAGAAAAAGAACCAAAATGAACTTATTAGATTTTTAAAACTATGTGAATGCACTGTCTTCGAGAAGTGAATCATCTTTGCTTGACCTACTTCATAGGACTGCCTTTTGGTCTTACAGTTCATGTGATGTGAACATTCAAATTTGAATTGGCTTATTATTAGCTGAAGTTTACGTCATAGCTTATGTGTACAGCAGTTGATAATTAAGACTTTCCCCTGCAGCCTTGTATCAAGAACTAGGGGAGAGGGGTAATGAGATGGAAAATGCTGAATATGAAAGGAAAAAGATGGATGATCTTCAGAAGAGACTCTCTGATACTCGGTCATCGATTCATCACATTGAGCTGGTAATAGAAAAACATTTTACTCTCACACGCATGCTCACACACATGCACACAATGCGGGCACCAACACACGCACACATAAAGTTGGGGTGCACGACTAACTCCCATGGCATTAGTTGAATCAAAGAAAGGAAAAGCTGAAAAGGGTCTAGACACCCATGGTTATAAAAAAAAATGTATATATATTATTTTCCAAAAATGTCCTACAAGTAACTATTTGTTATAACCTTAAGGTTAGGGGGGAAGGTTTGAAACCTCATCCCTATTTTTCAATTTACTCTACGCGATGGCATCTAGTTCCTCAAAAGTATATTTCTGGGGGGTTTTGATTAAAAGCACGAAACATGATGTCATAATGGCCGTGGGAGAAAGGTGAAAAGAATGATATTCATGGAAGAATAGTCAATTTCTAATATGTTTTTTCACCTATATTTTTGGAACTTTGCTTAATTATTCTATTATCTATTGATATTTGCCAATTTTCCATTAAAAAGTGAACATGTCTTTGTCTTGGAAAAATAAAATTCTAGTATAAGATTTATGCGAGTTAAAAAGAGTATGCTTCAATGTTCATTTCCATGTTTCTGTTTACCCTTCTGTCCACAGATTGAGAAGTCAAAAATCAAAGTTCAGCAGTTACATGAAGTTGACATTAAACGAGCCATTGCTGGTCCATCAATGAAAGTGAATCTTGATATTCCAGAATCAATTGGTTTGTCCACCCCGTCGTCCGCTCCTACAACATCAAGGCTAGTTGACATAGACTCTGGAAGGAGAGGTAAGAAGAAATTGTAATTAATCTTTTGCATAGAAAAAGCTCATTTATAGAAATCAACGCTAACTCCTACATGTTCGACAGTTCGACCTTGTATCTCCATTGAACTTGAACTTACTGATAGTTACTGCCCTGATTAACGATTTCTGTCATTCTCTTTTTCATCAAAATGCTAGAACATGTGTTTCTTTTGGTTTCTTTAGCATCATCGCTTCTCTTTGGGTCCAATTCAGTAACATAAATGGTGTAAGAATTAGCTCTGTTGTACTCAAGTTGCAACACAATGTGATTCACTATCATATTAGTGATTTTCACTTCTCCAGTCACCCTTCAAATAGAGAAAAAACCAGGGAGATGACACCCCTCTTGTTGCCGTAGAGAAGATGTATATAAATGTTTTTTTAATAGCAATATAGAAAAGTATATTTATAGATGCTTTCTTGATGCTACACGAAGTTCTAACCCAGATGGGTTGGCCCAACAGTAAGGGCAAGCTTGAAATTGTGTGGGTTAGGCACACGGTTTTAAATTTGATTTCCTGTTGTGTCAAGATTGTCTTGGCCACTGAGGTTGGCTCATATCGATTGCATTAGGGTCTCGTGGGAATAGTCAGACTTGTCTGGATACCCACGGATATCAAAAAAAAAAAATGCTTTACGAAGTCCTCTAACACTAACTTAAGCCACGTTTCCCAACAATTGCGTTGGTGCGTAAGTTGGTATCAAATTTGACATTGCTAACTTGTTTGCTCCAATTACAAATGGTGAATCATCAAGCTTGACGCAAAGTTCTTAAGATGAAAAGAAGGGGTTGCTATTTGCACACCTCCATTCACCTTACACCACTTAAAACACTAAATTTTTTGATGAAGCTAAACGAACCCTACTTCTTGCTAATCAGGCCCTACTGTTTTTTTAAAAAATTAATGCATATGTGAAATGACTCAATTGCCCCTCCATATAAAAGGGTTTTCCCTCACTCATACCCTGCGCACCACACTCACCTATACCTTTGTCACCCATCTCTTTAATCACTCTCACCTTCGGCCCAAATATGATGGAATCTAAGTAAAATCACATCGATTCGACGCCGTGGGTGCATTTCCCATCATTTTTCATGTCGATTTTTAAGTTTGTTTTAGGTTTTTTTGTTTTTTTACTTATTTTTTAGTCAATACTTTTTGTAGTTTCGTTATTTCGTTTAGGGCTTTGATTTGAAGCTTGAATCTCATATTTTTGACACAAAATATCAATGTAATCGAGAATATCTAGTGATTTTGAGCAAAACTTACTAATTTTTTTGGTCGTGATCATGTATTTGTTGGGTTTGGAGACTTGCAAAGACAACCTACAAATGTTTTCACGAGAAAACTTGGCTCAATAGAAGCTGAAGAAATTTGACAAGTAGGGGTAGATCGAAGTTAACTTGGGATGCATTAATAAGGAGGGATTTGAATGGTTTGAAATGCTCACCATCAATTGCACTAAATCGAGCACAATCGAAAGAGTTTGATCCATGTAGCGACACTCCAATTAATTTGAGACTGAGGCTATGTTGTGCTCGATTTAGTTGTTGTTTTATGTATTTTTTTTGGAGTTTTGAAACTTTATTATTCATTCTTGTCGCTCGTGGGTTTTGGACACATTGAGCCGAGACCTCTAAAAAAGGTATCGGTTACACAGGTTCGAGACCACTTTGGAGGTCTTGGTCACACAATAGGGTTGGCGGTAGGTGACGATAGCGGTGACATAGAAGGCAGTGGTGTTAGGAGGACAATAGTGATAGATCGTTGGCGGTGGCGGAGGTCGACAATGGTGGTTGGGGAGGATGGTGGTGTGTAGAAAGGAAGGAGGTGGTGTGTGGGAGGTAGGGATAATTTAGTCCAAAAAATAAAAGTGTGTGATTTGTGTAGGCCCACGTGTAGTGTCACCTCAGCTGCGTGCTATTAGCGGGTGCCTCTTGTGGGTCACCTTAGTATTTTTCATGAGAAAAATATACCAAAAGCACATAAATTGAATGCAAAACTGAGGAAGAGCACTCATATTGACTAATTACGGTATTTTTTGGTGATTTAGCCGGGTGGATGGGGTTGGTGTTGTAGGATAGACAAGTGTGAGAGTGGGGTGAGTTTGTTAAAATTGGGGGTACAATCAACAAAAATTAGGATCCGTTTAGTCAATGGTTTATATGGGAGGGATTATGAGTCATCTCGTGTAGGGATTAAATTTTTTTAAAAAAGTGGTGTATGTTTAGCAAAAAGTAAGGTCCGTTTAGCCATGATCTTAAATGAGTTTAGGGTTTAATCCTTGCACTACACAAACCACCTACTCGATCTCAACACTTCATCACCTCCGTTGTCACCAATTGCCACCGCCCTAGCCACCGGCTGCCACGGCCGCCCTTTATTGCTGGTCACCACCAACCCTGCTGCCCTAATCACCTCGTCCACTGCCAAAAAAATGCCCATCAAAATTGGACACACGCATGCACCTAGAGAGCCCTCCCCTGCCAAAAAAGCCCATCAAAATTGCAGTGTGTGTTTTAGGTTGAGGAGGTGGTTTGTGTTGTGTAAGGTTGAGTTGGTCAAAAATTTTAAAAGTGGTGTGTGTATTTAGGTTGTTTGTAAGGTGAATAAGCTTGTGCAAATAGCAACCCCTCCTCTCCATTTGGGGTTAATAGTGCCCGAGCTTAGATTAATCGCATGAAAAAAAAAAGATAAAAAACAGCAACCCCCACCTACATTAACAGTGATGTTATGACATGGGTTAATATTATTGATTGTTATTGAAATTTGTAGATTGTAACACTTTGGTTACAAAATTTACTTTCGTATCAAAAAAACCACTCAACTTTAAAAATAGCTCCAACAAAAATCACTCTACCCACTTTACATGGAATCATCAACGTATAAACATCGCAGCACGAGAAAAATCTAAGGATGAAAACTAAAAAGTTAAGAGTACTGTTCATCTTCTTCGGCCTCGTTTGGTTCATTTTACTAACTTTCAGGGAAGTTAATCACTAAGGAAGTTACATTTTTCTCGTTTAGTTTAACTTTGAACTCCTTTGAAAGTTTTACATTTTAAAAACAATAAAATAATGTAATTGACATAAATGCCTTTTACGCTATTTTTGAGAAAGATTGTAAGTAATAAAGGTAGAGAAATCATTAAATGAGGGTAAAACTGTCCATTCCATAACTTACTCACCTCCTTAAGTGAGTTATTTTCTCCTATGTCGTAGGCAGCGCATGGGGCTTTTCATCGGGGGTCTAGCGAGTATGTTGCATTGTATTGGAGTGGGAAGGGGAAGCTGATGTGGGCGAGATTGGATGTGAACAGGGGCGTGCCCACTTGATGCTCTTTGGGCTCTTTATGGCATGTAGGAGACTCAATCAATCGATATCCATTAGTGATTCAATTGGTTCAATTAATTGTTTGATTATTGATCAATCTCATCAGCGATGAACTGGGCATACTCTATTCCAATACACACTTCTCTCTGGCGTTTAAGTGAGAAGTGATCTATTGGGGAATTTAATTGATTCTATTTTTTCAATGGATCATGTGATTAATTTACAGGACGGCTATGTGCACCCCAGTCAACACTCAGGGCACCCCATTTACAAGGGCACCCATTGAATTTATCAGGGCACCCCCAAATTAGACGAAAATGCCCTTGAACCCTAAGACTGAGGAACCCCACCTATTTTGGCTATACCCTAAACCCTAGAACTGGTTTCCATTTTTTCGAAACCTTATTTCCTACAAAAGCTTTCATTGCCATTGTGATTTGGAGGCGAAATCAACTAAATCTCATATTTTTCATCGTTCTCTCCCACATATTCCTGGTTTTTTCGAGTTGGACAGGTTTTTTCGCCCAGTTGGAGTGGTCAGCGGCTAGGGACAGGTTCAGATTTGAGTTCATTGTGAAATCGAGAGGGAAAGTAAGGTACGTTTGAGTTTTTGTTCGATTTTATGTTCATTTGGTTCGTTTTCTTTGTAGTCGTCTATGAAAATGCTTCAATATCTGGGTTTTCTTACAAACCCGTAATACTCGGCTACACAGGACCGTGATATAGTCATTAATCTCAGAAATACCATACCGAGACTTATGAGTACTTCTCGTTTGTATCCAAACGACACTTAGCCCATATAAAATTTCATTACATTTCAGACACAAGTAACCGAGATTCTTGTTTTTGTTTTGGTGACAGTAGACCGAAGGTCGTATATTACTTATGCGTAGGTTTAGTCTCGGAGGATAAATACCGATACTTTGTGATAGATCTCGGTTTCGTCATACCGAAATTTTTCCTTAGGTTTCGGTTATGGTATACCGGCATTTTTGTTTTGCTATCGGTTATGCCATACCGATTCAGTGTTGAAAATATATTTTCTGGGTTTTTTTTTTGCTGCACAAGAGATTATATGGTTACTATGTCTTTCTCTATCAGATATGGCTCGAGGAAAATGTACTGTTTCCAGAGAGGATGTCGATGGAGAGCCCACGAGAGCACAACGAGCACGAGCACAACGAGCATCGGTCGTGGCTGCTGCTCCTTCTCCTGCTGCTCCTGCAGCTCCTGTTGCTCCTGCTGCTCTCTGCTCTCTTCCTTCTGCTCGCTGCTGCTGCTGCTTCTTCTCTTCCTTCTCTCTCTCTATTCTTTGCTCCCTTTGCTTGTGATGTCCGTGGTAAGAGGAAGGCATAGACTGCATCATATCGAAAGGCGAAAGTGCAAGCTGTTGAGGGTGTACGTGGACGCAGACCGGTGAGGGATAATGTCGAGGATGAGGCATCTCATGTCCCTGTGGGGAGCAGTAGTCGGGGTGATGCCGACGGGGATGAGGCCCGCAGGGCAGCAATGGAAGAAACGACCACATCCCAACCACAAGTAACTAGGAGTAGTAGCGGTATTGTTGGTGGGAATGTTGTGGAGCCCGAAGATGACTCATCTGCTCCTTTCCCTGGCGGTCCTATTGACCGTTCTTTGTTGAAGAGTTTTAAGGATCATGTTGCTGCAGCAATTTGGAATAATGAGGTATGTAGCCTTTTTTTTTGGCAAAATATCAATTCATTTTCAATCAAATTATTACTTTTGCTATTCATATACGATAATGTATTTATGAATTATGTTTTTTTTGTAGCATCGACCGTTGCTTAAGTGCATAAACCACGGGGCTCAAATAGCTGAGTGGGATTTGCAATCTTGTCACCCCGACACCCAGGGACTGCAAAGAATCATTCAGAGGTCGGGTTTGGCTCCACTAATAGACTGCTCCTATTGGAAGGCCAATAAGGAGGTGATATCAGCTTTTGTCGAGCGGTGGCAGCCGGAGACCAATACATTTCATTTACCATTTGGTGAAATGTCCATCACGCTCGAGGACGTGAGCATTTTACTGAAGATCCCAGTGACGGGCAAGGTGGTGGCGGTTGAGAATTTTTCAAGGTACACGAGAGGAGTCCCGCAGGATGCAATTGAGTTAGTTTCAAAACTGCTCGGGGTTTCTCCTGACGAAGCAGAGGAAGAGGTTAACATTACGAAGGGTCTCACAGTGCGAGTAGTTTGGCTGAAGAGTCGTTTTTGCCCACCCAAGTCCAAGTCTTCCAAGATACTTCCGGTTCTCTACTACGTATCCTCCGAGTGGAATGCACTTTGCACGTGCATACTTTTTGTACTTGCTCTCTTGCACCCTATTCGCCGATAAGAGTGGGTCACGAGTTTCAATTTCATTACTGAAGCTTCTGGAGAACTTGGATGAGGTCGGGACTTACGCATGGGGTCTTCTTTGCTCTAGCTTATCTTTACAATCATCTCGGGTCGACCACCGGGGTAGAAGTGTCGCAGATTGCAGGGTACCTAACTTTGCTCGAGGTACATATTTCTTGTGCATTACTTGTGAATCGGCCAATACAAATCCAGTACTTTTTTTATTTTTGTTGATTCTTTTTTTAGGGATGGGTATACGAGCACTTCCCACTCCAGCTTGCTGCGTCGAATGCGAAATACATGGACCACCTTCAGCCACGTGTCTCGAGGTGGGTACAGAAACATGAGACGGTAGCTAACGTGGACAAGCTAAGTAGTATTCGTAGGACCCTTGATAGGTTACGACCAAGTGAGGCACTTTGTATTATTACTTTGAGTTTGATATTCCAATTTATCAAACTTCATATTTTAATATAAATTGTTTGTTTCATTGGTGTAGGTGACGTGGGACCCATACAGTGACATCAGGACAGGCGGTATTGCTCTACCGATGGCCTTCTACTCTGGTTGTCTGAAGTACATGGAAGTTGTGGAGCCATACCATCCGGAGAGGTTCCTTCGACAGCTTGGCCATGTTCAAGGAATACCGCCGTCTCCATATCGCCCCCTCGAAGCAAATCGAGGCCGCACTGCAATGAAATACTCGGTTAAGTACTCATTCCAACCGGAGAATTGGGAAAGGTGGCGTAGCCATTCACTCTCTGTTGAAGATCGAGGGGAAAGGCGAGGTTCGAGTTCATGGTTTGCACACCGAATATACTGCCATGGTTCACACGAGTTTCACATCCTACCATTGAGAACCTAGCGCACAGTGATGACTTCCCTGATACGGTTGGTGATAATGAGTTATTGGAGGTAAGAGCCTTGCAACCATTTGAATTTAAGTTGGTTTATCACATTTCTTTTGTATTATTTATTCATAGTTTCTCTATTGGTTTTGAACAGCGTAATCGACGGGCATTGGATAACGTATTGGCATGGATAGACTTGCTGGCGGGTATGGCCAAGATGGAGGCTGCTGAGAAAATGGCGAATGATGTCGTGGACTACTTGACGGGTAGGGGTCTTGGTACAGGTACCACCACCACCACGACAACACCAAACTCCGAGTGCACCTACTGCTCCTTCACAACATGACAGTACCCAACCCGAGAAAGTGTGCCTACCCCAAGTTCTATTGAGCCTTCGGTGAGAAAGAATGCCCCTCTGCCCACCCCAAGTTCTAGCCAGCCACCTAAGAGGAAGCCCCCCACGACAACATATGTTAGTCGCAAAGCGAAGAAAGCAAAAGGGCTCAAGTGAAAAAAACATGTTGTTTGTCTTGTTCATATGGTATTGTTTAACTTGTTTGGTATTTGATGATGGATGATGTTTAACTTGTTAATTTGGTATTGTTTACCTTCTTCGGTATTGTTCTATTGAATTGATAATATTTGACTTGTTAGTCATGTTTGAATTGATGTGTTCTACTACTACTATTTGTTGTTCTATTTTTGTCACTTGCCATGTTTGCAATAAGTTACCACGAGAGAAATCCACGGCCCACGCGCCACGAACGAGAGTACTACGAGAATTATCGGTTATGCATGACCGTGATTGGTCCATTGAGCTCGGTCGCCTCCATGCGAACCTGCCATATTGGCCAAATTTTATATAGTATCGGTCATGCACACCCGCAAGTAATGTCTAACTTACGGTCAAGTGGTACCGAAACTTATGTATGGTCTCGGTAGTTCATCACCGAAATTATTTCGCAACTATTACACATAACGACTCGGCCTCCTATTATCACAACTTTGCAGATAAAATCGGTTACGGAATTCCGTAATTCATGAATTAGTCTCGGCGATGAAAAACTGATTGGTAATTAAGGGTCTCGGTTGCATTTGACTGATGCTCACATGCAAGGAACACACATTGAATCGACCACATGCTACCGCAATTATTTGCAGTAAATCGGTTATAATGTTCTGTTACTATGGTCTACTTTTCGGTCATTTTTCACCGTAATTTAGCAAGAATCTCGATGTCATGTAACCGAAGTATTTAGGGCACCCCATTGTTGGCTGCTCACGAACCTTAATGTCCGAGATTACAATGGGTGTCACGGTTCTGTCTGTCCGAGACTTGGGGGTAGTTTTCGACCTTCTGTAACCGATCCTTTAATTGAGAGTACAAACTTGGCATATCATGAATTTATCCATTCAACAAACATCAATTCAAGTTACATACATCAACAAAAGTACACAAAAGCATCATGCCAAGTTTCGAAGACATAATATTCATTCAACAACATCAATTCAAGTTTGCTTAAGGTGACGCTAAGTCTACCACGAAGGGCGTGTGTAGATGAGAAGATTGAACCGGGACTTGTGCTTGGATGTTAATACCAAAACCCCACCCTTGAGCATCAACATTCGCGAAGGTCTTCCACACCAAGAATACGGGGGGAACCGGTGCATTAGGCTTGAATATGACCTGTCAAATGGAGGAGCAACATAAAAGAAAGAATAAGTAACATGCATTGACATATTAACCAAAATTTAATATAAACGCTAAAAACTTACCCTAACCCAATGAGTGTCGTTGACATTTGTAACGCCAATAACTACCCGATCTTTCATAGGCGGAGGGGCATTACGTAGAGGAAGAAATGTCATGCAACAACCATATGACACGTTGACAAGCACAACATTAAATGTTGTTGCAATTAGAAGTCCCATGTCTGGAAGGGTCATCCACTTGTCGGACCCGACATCCTTACCTTCAAAGAATTGCACAGCTCCCTTAACTTGGTCGAAGTAACTTCCAAGCAAATCCTTCCAAAACTCTTGGTTCTCTTGTAGTTCATTAACCATAGCTGTTCTAACCCTTTTCCAACCATCTATATCTGAGAATCCAAGACCGGCGGCAACACAACGAAAGCCACAATTTCCATCGCTATCCACATTTACTGTAGTCTCAACATGTTGAATCCAATCCGGTTGTATAGTGTGAATGAATCCAATCTCAGATACTCCCATAGATGCCCCACGTGTTCGATGTACTTTATTCTTAACTTGTTTTACTTTCCTTCGCGCACTGGCTGCCTCAGCGGGTGTAAGTACATATTCAAAGCCACTTGGATCTCTCGTCGTAGAAGTATCATCTTCCTCGGCTTTCCTCTTCATCCCTCTCTTCCCTTTCTTCATTTTCTTGCTCCCTATAACATAATTACCAAAACTATCAAGATTCGGTCTCCCCCTTGTCTTCACTTTTACCTGCGGTGCAATACATGACGTCGAGGAAGGACAACTAATCTCTCTTAGTTGTTGAATAGTCCTAACACGCGAATCCTCATCAACGAATGTTTCAAACTTAGACACAACTCTTTGAAGCTCGTCATTCAAGTTATAGGAAGTCCGATTCACTGATGCATCGGGTACCATACTCAACTTCTTCCAATACACATGTATGTCTTCAAGTGGTATAGGTGAACCAGCTAAAATATGTACATTAAGCTCGTGTGCACACGGAAGCCCACAAGTGGTACGTAGGTCACAACCACATAAGCTCCGGTTTGTCCCAACATTCACGCCACGTTCAACCTCGTTACGAATCAACTTAAGCGCTTTCAGGGATACATAACCCCGCAAACGGCTATACAATCCATCCATATATCCATATTGCACAACATTCAAACTAACCTCAAACGACGATTTGATCCTATTATGTTGTATGTCTAACATTCCATGAATTACACTCCACAACGCCTCGAAGTTTGCAGTACATGTGTCGAGATGCTGTTTGAGAGTGGAATGTGCAGACTCAACCCTTTGCGTTGTGGTTTCTCCAAGATGAAAAAGTGGATTTGTTCATGCACGTACAAATCTATTCTTGTAATCCCGCAACCAAGTATCCTCCAAATAATTAAGCAGACCTTTCATATCTGCATACTCAACACGTAAGGTAGCCAACATAAGCTCGAATGATGCTTCGGTCATAGCATACATCAAATCCGTCCACCTCTTATTGAAGAGTTTAAAGTCATCATTTCGTGCGAACATCTTTTTGGTGTTGGTCAACACCATTTTGTTGATATGCCATGTACAAAGCTGGTGGGAACATTGTGGAAAAACTTCTTCAATTGCATTAATTAGGTCCAATTCTCTATCAGTGACAAAAACACTAGGTGTAGGCCACCCGTCTAGTAAACCTCTCAAAATGTTCAATGCCCATGTGTAGTTGGACATAGTCTCTGAAGATAAAAAATAAAACCCAACCGAGAATGTAATGTCTGTCGAAGTGACCCCAACAATCTCCAACAACGGCAATCAGTACCTATTGGTCTTATATGTGCAGTCCATTAGAAGAACGTATGGAAAAGACCTTAATAAGTTGATGGAGTCAGGATGGGACCAAAACAAGTCTGTAACTACATTCGATTCGTGGTCCTTCCTATGCCATGACAGATACATATTGTCTTCCAATAAATGTAAGAGTTGTTGCATTTGAGTTCTCCCACCAGCTTCTTTAATTCGATTCCTTTGTCGTGCATTGTATATTGACCGCAATGTTGAAGCATTGTTCTTATCCCTTTGCCTCAAAGTGTTTAGGATCTGTCGTGGCCTAACATTAGCCTTACTCATCTGATCCAAAATAGCTACCTCATCCTGAGTCAATCTTCCAGCATATGAGTGCCCTTCCAAGGAATTCGCAGAGTTGTGGTTGTGCATGCCACATACCACACTTACATACCAATATGAGTCTGGGTGTTCCTTGAGTTGAATAAGAAAAGGGCACTGACATTTTTTCGTACCGATGTTTGGTCTTGTGTTGTCCTCTTCCTCTGCGTTTGTCAACTTACGTGGTATCTTCTCAATTAATTCAGCTTTAGCAATTCCAACTCTTTGGGAAATACCCCTATATGTTCCAGATCTCTCACACGCAATTGTGACCCTTCCCCTACGGCCATTCCCTCCGGCATCAGACTTCTTTATAACTAGGACAAACTTTCTAGCACGTCCTGTCTCTTGAACCCATTTGAGTGCCTCTTTTCTAGTTTGAAATGGTGCATCCCGTTTGAAAAGATAAGAGATATCTTCAAATGCACTTGTCGATGTTACTTCCTGCAAGAAAAATTCAAATATCATAAGTACTCGGTGTTAAAAGTTAGAAAATCCTTAAAAACGCAATTCTCGATAGTACATGGTCGACACGTAAAGGATAGTTTCAGTAGGTCACAACCAAGACCGTTCAATATATCTCGGCACACGACCACCGAGTCCACTATCAACCCTTTACATAAAATGTTCGGTTATATACTACCGAGAATTACGTTTAAGTATCGGTTGTGTGTCACCGATATATATACAGATATCTCGATGTTGTATGGCCGAAACAATCGTGTACGTGGTACATTTGCATATTGAGAAACCCTAGACCTAAAAAAACTTTAAAACTCACCTCCAACTGCCTCGATTCATCGTCACTTGAGTTTTGTTCATCCATTGTACACTAAAACACCAAACGATTTGCTCCAAACCCTAAGTAAACAAGAATCATCAAACACCACCATTGTCAACACCAAAACACACCAAACGCAAGATTCAAACACTCAAAAACTGAACAATGGATGAGGATACCGACCTTGTATAAACTCTTTCAGCCAATAACGTCGTGACCGATCGTCGATGGAACCGAGGTATAGGGATTGAACGGGATTAACCAAGCTCAAAAATGGGGTGGGGTGCCTTGGTAATTCTGATTTTTTGGGTTTTTGTTGTAGATTTAGGTTGGAGGGCACATCAGTCATTACACATACAATTGAAAAAAATGGGGTGCCCTGAGTGTTGACTGGGGTGCACATAGCCGGCCTCTTAATTTATGGGTTAACCTTCTCCTAACTGTATATTAACAATGATACATTTTATATTGTTGTTGCTATTAATGTATACTGTTACTTTTATTGTGTGACCATCAAACAACAAACACACATCATTACACAACATAAATATTACCACAGATCGCGATGAATTATGTGATTCGTCGAGCATCGTTGGAGTTCCTACGACAGTGATCACACTACCACTATGGAGCACGATCCGTATACACAGCCTAGAAGCGGAAGATGAAGAGAGAACACACACTATTCTACTCTCTAGAAACACACACAACAAGTCATGTTCTTTATCTCCTTATGAGATATTTATAGGTTCTCAAAAGGTATGAATGTTCAGGGTGCGATCCTTTGTAGAAATTCCATGGATGTGTTCCTACACTTACTAAAGGAAATAGTACAAATCTTCATATTATGGCTCCACACAAGAAAATGAAGAGACACGACTCTTCATACACATGACTCTACGCATGTGAAACTAATACTAACAATCTTCCACTCGCACATAATGTGGATAATTATCACACATTTATGGGTGTTTTTAGAGTTTTTTTTGTGTATATTGAATTTCACCCACTCGCACATGAAGTGTGATGGTTCTCAATCTTCCTCGATAACTTTCATATTAGTTAATAGGCCGTGTGACCGTAAGACAACCTACAAGTGGGAGCTCTACACTAGCAATAAGCAACAAGCAACATAGAGACATCAACCCAAAAAAAAAGTCTAACATGTCCTAGATCCATTATAGTTTGATCAATTCAAGCATCTCTAATCCCTCAAAAAATAAAGAGACTTACTTGAACCACTACAAACATTATACAAAATATCTACAATTATATTCTGCATCTTGATATTTGCGAATATAAATGATCCGAATTTAGGATAGTGTATAGCATGATGAAAAATTAATGATCTTCCTTTTTGCTCTCCCACTATATAATAGAACAATAATTGCTTTCCCAGTAAAGCTCCATTAAGCCAAATCAATCATGGCCATTGATAACTTACCAAAGTAGCAGACGTTATCTTTCTACCTTATAGTGTAGTCAAAATTCATAAGAACATACAGAAAAATGCCATATAAAAATGATAGCTTAAGGCTCACATGGTGATGAAGTAGGGATTTATTCATCTCCTCCTAAGATGGTCTACTAACACATGCATTCCATATAAGCATGCTACAGTGGAGTCACTCTTCAGGAGCATATGTTCGACTCTGAAACAGTGTACAAATCTTAGTCTAGTCGCTATCGCAAGCGCCTAACCCGAGTTCTGTATAGCTCGCTATCATTCAAGCGCCAAATACTAGATCCCGCATTTGGTATCAACTTCATTACGAACATCATGGATAGTGGGAAATCCAAGTCATAATATTGATCTCATCTTGACCTCTATCAAGGCAACATTTCTACATAAAATGAGCTAAATGAATCCAGGTCCCCAACATATTCAATCTTAACAATAACCTCAAATGTTTCATCTTTGCTTGCTATTTCCAAGTGCCAAAGGCGATCACTCATGTGAGAAAACCGATCATCAAGTCCGAAACATACTAATCAACATAACAAATTATTATGTGTGCTATAGATAATCAAATAAGCTTTCATAAAAGCTATACTACATTCATTAAATAACAAATTTCTCAAACCTAGAATGAATCAATCCTGGGTTGGATAGATATCAACAAATCAATCTTATCTCTTAACAAATATTAGGACTGGTTGCGTACTTTTAGTTTCCAACAACATTCAAATATGGTACACGAGCCATCTTTTCCTTTTCATTTAATGATTGGGGATATAAATTAAGGCTTAAAGATTTGCCTCTTGCAACTTATCGCGCCTTATACCGATCTATGGAATCATCAACATTGTGTTTGACTTTCAGAACTCATTTATTATATATCGATAGTCTTACACCCTTGATAATAAATTAACCAAGTCCAATACATGGTCAACTTTATGTATGTGATCCCCTCATTAGTATGATTACCAATGAATACATAAAATATCATGTATATAGGCTATACATCCCATGACCACAAATAATTAATTTGCTTTTCATCCATAGTTCTTATGGATAGTTGGCATAGATTTTGACGGAACGCAATTCAAGATGTAGGCAACATGAAAAATTTCCCTTGCCTTTCTTGTCTATCGCGCTGGTAGAGGGACCTGTGGGGTAGAGTGGGGTGAGCTAAAGAACCAACGATGCTCAATAAGAGGAAAGACTCGCTCAAACATTAAATATGCAAGTACTAGCTAGTACTCATGCAAATTCTACATGACACCAAATTCATACTCATAACACATCATGTAATAACCGAATAAATGTAAATCATAACCAAATATAAACATATAAATGAACACATAATTCAATACAAGTAAAGGCATTGTTCATGCTCATCGTAGTTATGAAAATGAATTCATATTCTAAGACGAATGAATAAATAGTATTTCCATTTCCAAATTAGACATCCAATAATCTTTGTGTTAATATTTCAAGTCGTATTCCATTCACTATACTATACATAAAAGCATAACAGTTTTACAACACATTTGATAAACATTCATTTATTTCATGCATGATAATATTCATCATTTTTCATTTATAAAATCTATACATGACATACATATAAAGTCAAATGAGAGATTTAAATGAAATGCGATAGATATATATATATTAATATAATCCGTTGTTCCATTCAATGCGAACTAGATATTGGTAAGGATCCGGTGACCGAATCATCTATTTTCGAATTGGTGCAATAACTAGTGGAAACGCAATGGCCGTTACGCCCTCTAAATAATTGCACCAAAATAAAGATAGATTCATCCAAGCCGTCACCGCTACACGTCTCAAAGAATCATCAAGTAGCAAAGGATGGAACTCCAAACCTTTACCCTCGAATAATTCACCTTATGCATTCAATTAGTCAAGTAAACCCTCGGTGGTTAACTACCACGACATTTTGGGGCGTCCAAGATATAGACTACTTGCTAATTTGGTCCGCGGTGGAACTCCACACATTCTGAGGCACCGAATAACATAAAAGGCAAAACAATGTATTCACAATTCCATATATAATAGAGATCCAAACCAATATCACGACGCAACCCATTCCCAAGTCGTTACATTCAAAACATGCATTCCTAATTATCTAATAATCAAGCCATATTTAATGCATGAGCGAAGCTCCCCACTTACCTGGACCCGCCGCGATGCCTATACCGACTCCTCATGCATTTGGGGTCCCACGTGAACCGCCTCGCGAATCTACGCAATTTATACAACTCTACATAAGAATTTCATTCAATTTAAAGTTGGATATTTTAATTATTAATTTATATTTGTGGATCCAAATGGTGTGGGTCCCACGTGATGTGCCGTTTAAGGGCTTTGTCGAGGGTGTCGACGCCCATCATAGGTTTATCCTATTTTTATTTTATTTTATTAAATTATTTATTTATTTATTTGGCCAGGGACCAATTTGGTCCCTGTTTGGTGGTACAGGGACCAAATTGGTCCCTGTTTGGTTAGCCAGGGGCGTCCCAACCCCTGGTCAACGGTCCACCCAGCCCCCCAGGGGTGACTGGCCCCTGGAATGGTCCAGGGGCCTGTCTGTCCCTGGGACCGAAACCAGGGGCAGACGCCCCTGGCGTCTCAGCTTCCATGGGCGGGGGTGTTTCCCCCACCCACCCCAACCCTCGGATCTAGGTCCGAGGGTGGTCCCCAGTGCTCGCCGGCACTGGGGACCCCTCCACCGCGGCTCACCAGCCTCGGTGGCGGTGATGGAGGAAGTGGGGTGGCTATTGCCACCCTCTTCTTCCTCTCTGTTATGGGGTGGCAAAAGCCACCCCCCCATATTAACGGTGGCGCCGCTGCTCCTCAGCGGCACCACTGTCTTCTCCGGCGGCGCCACTAGGCGCCGCCCCCAAAACCAGCGGCTCCCCTTGGAGCCGCCACCCCTCTTTCCCTCTTCCTACATAACAACACAAACCAAAGAAGAATAAAAGAAAAAAAGAAGAAAGAAAAGAAAAAAGGAAAAATCACCACAAGAGATTACCTCTCATTGATTTATCGATGCTTCCTCTTCTTCTCCTCTCTCTCAAACTTGTTGAAATAACAAATGGGGTGACTAGGGTTTGCAACATATCCGTATATAGTTAGTGTTTCTCACAAATTCAACCCAAATGACATAAATACCCCTATGGGCCCAATTTCCTCGTTAAGCCCATTCAAACTATTTTCACTTAGTTCAAGTCTTGTTAAGATTAATTTTGTGTAACAATTTCATTTGTTCACATACTTTAATATAAAATTAATAAAATACCTTTAAAATGGGTCGGAGAATATTTGAGTCGTTACAATATCCCCAATTTAAAGAATTTCGTCCTCGAAATTAAATCAAAGTCATATCTCAAGATTCAAAGAGAAATGGAAAATTCTCTATCATGGAATCCTCCCGCTCCCAAGTCAACTCTTGTTCCCCATGAAATTGCCATCAGACTTGCACTATTGCGTATTCCTTATTACGTAATTTTCTTATTTTCCTATCCGTTATCTGGATCGGCTGCTCATCATATGACACGTCCTCCCTTAGATCAACTTGCCCCCAATCAATCCTCGGTGCGTGTTTATTATGTGCCTTCCTCAACATGGAGATATGAAAAACATCATGTACTCCTGCTAATTGTGGTGGTAACTTGAGACGAAAGGCTACTGGTCCCACCTTTTTCTTGATCTCGAATGGTCCGATGAATCTTGGAGATAACTTTCCTTTTAACCCGAATCGGTGGTGCCCTTTCATAGGAGAAACTTTCAAAAGCACGTATTCCCCTTCCTTGAATACAACATCTCGATGGTCCTTATCGGCATACTTTTTCTGACGGCTTTGGGTGGTTTCTAGTCGTTGCCTAATAATCTTAATTCTTTCTGTTTGATCATTAACCATTTCTTGTCCAAGCAACACCACATCTCCGACCTTGGTCCAACAAACTGGAGATCTACACGGTCTCCCATAAAGAGCCTCAAAAGGTGTCATACCAATGCTTGCTTGAAAACTGTTATTGTATGCGAACTCGCACAACGAAATGTATTTTTCCCAACTTCCACCGAAATCCAATACACAGGCTCGAAGCATGTCCTCAAGTATCTGGATCAATCTCTCGGTCTGCCCATCAGTTTAAGGGTGAAAGGTCGTCCTGAGATTGAGTTGAGTTCCCATTTGGTGCTGAAACCCTCTCCAAAACTGAGAGGTAAATCTCGGATCACGATCCGACACTATAGTCACCGGAACCCCATGTAACTTGACAATTTCATTGATGTACATGCCTCCAAGTCTATATGTTGAATATCCCATGGAGATAGGAATAAAATGTGCCGACTTAGTCAAACGATCTACAACCACCTAAACCGCATCATGTCCTTTTTGTATGTTTGGCAACCCCGAAACAAAATCCATGGCTATGTGTTCCCACTTCCATTGTGGAATAGGCAATGGTTGCAATAATCCTCCCGGCTTTTGGTGATCTGCTTTTACTAGCTGATAGATCTCGCAGTTCTGAATGTAAGTAGCGATGTCAACTTTCATCCCCGGCACCAATACATTCGTTTCATATCTTGATACATTTTATTGCCTCCCGGATGCACTTGTAAACCATGATCTATGCGCTTCTTTGAGTAAATCATCTCTCAACTGTCTATGAGATGGTATCCATACTTTGTCTCAGAACCTCAACGCCCCATCACTTGACAGTCTCCAATCCTTACCATCACTGTTATCCGCCAATGACCTGTACCGTCCATAATCAGAATCAGCCCTCTGACAGTCAATCACTTTAAACAATGCTACTGGCTCCGCTTTCATCTGAATATGCTCTTGATTCCTTATGACATCTGAGTCTTCTACAGGTACTTCATGTATTTGCATTACAACTTCAGACTCTGACTCCAATCGAATACGGCTCAAAGCATCCGCCACTACATTCGCTTTCCCTGGGTGATACTCAAGTGTGAAGTCGTAGTCTTTCAAGAATTCTAACCACCTCCTCTGTCTCATGTTCAAATCACTCTAAGTAAATAGGTACTTCAAACTTTTGTGATATGAGTAAATAGTAAACTTTTCCCTGTACAAATAATGTCTCCATAATTTCAAAGCAAACACCACTGCTGCTAATTCTAAGTCATGCACCAGATAATTTTTCTCGTGAATCTTCAGTTGGCGTGAAGCATAGGCGATTACTTTCTTGTCTTGCATTAGTACTCCTCCCAATCCAATCCCTGAAGCGTCGGTACACACTGACAATTCCTTACCGGACTTTGGTAGGACCAAAATAGGTGCGGTGGTCAAACGCTCCTTCAACAACTGGAAAGCTTTTTCGCATGCATCACTCCAAATATAAGTAACATCCTTCCACGTCAACTCAGTAAGCGGTGAAGCAATCGACGAGAGATTTTGCACAAAACACCGATAATATCCTGCTAGTCCTAGGAAACTTCGTATTTCTGAAGCATTTTTAGGTTGTGGCCATCTAAGGATCGCCTCAATCTTCGTGGGATCAACTGTTACACCTTCAGCATTCACCACATGGCCCAAAAATTTCACTTCTGAAGCCCAAAACTCACACTTGCTTAGCTTAGCGTAAAGCTTGTGTTCCCATAATGTTTGCAACACTTTCCTAAGATGTTTTCTATGGTTCGACTTAGTCTTAGAATATATCATAATGTCATCGATAAATACAATCACAAACTGATCGAGGAACAGTTTGAAAACATGGTGCATCAAATCCATGAACATGGCTGGCGCATTGGTAAGTCCAAACGGCATCACTGTGAACTGAAATTGACCATATCGTGTACTAAATGCTGTCTTTGGTATGTCTTTTTCTCGTATGCACAGCTGATGGTACCCCGATCTCAAATCTATTTTCGAAAAGAATCTTGCTCCCCTCAGTTGGTCAAATAAATCATCGATCCTGAGAAGCGGATACTTGTTCCGAATAGTCACCTTATTCAACTGTCGGTAGTCAATACACATTCTCAAACTATCGTCCTTCTTCTTCACGAATAACACGGGTGCTCCCCATGGTGAGACGCTTGGGGAAATTAAACCTTTCTGAGTCAACTCCTCTAGTTGCTTCTTCAACAATTTCAACTCGGTAGCTGCCATACGATAGGGTGCCTTAGAAACTGGTCTAGTACCGGGAATAAGGTCAATCACAAAGTCAATGTCTCGATGTGGAGGAAGTCCTGGAAGGTCAGAAGGAAAAACATCTGGAAAATCCCTAACAACAGGAATCTTCTCAATTAGGACTTCTTGTCCCTCCTCTCCCATAGAAGTTAGACTCGCAATAGTCTCTATCTCATCAAAAGTCGCAACTCTACTTCGGCTGATAACATTAGCCAAAGAACAACCTCTAAACTCAAATGGAGTAGTGCCCGGAATCTGAAAGGTCGCCGTCTTATTGAAACAATCTATCTTAGCGTGATACGTCTCTAACCAGTCCATTCCCAATAGTGCATCATATTCTAAACACTCTAACACTCGCAAATCAAACGGCATAGTATGATCCTCCAATTTTTATTATGCACCCCTCACATGCCATATTAGGGTATATCTTTTCGGTGGAGACTGTGCTCAAAATCAAGTATGTGTGTGCTCTAATTGGTGTCAATCCCAAAGCATGTACCATAGCCCCCGAGATAAGAGAAATAGTAGAACCAGAATCAAATAATGTATGCATGTTACGACCATTAATTGAAACCGTACCTGCGACTAACTGTCGCGCGACTCTCTGATCCTGTTCCGCAATAGCATGGACTCTTCCTCGAGCAACTTGGGCTGCACTCTCCTCAGATGATGGTGGGTAAGGACATTGGTTCTTGTAATGCCCCGGCGTCTTGCAGCGAAAACATACAATATGTGACTTCTGAGCATTTGGCTGTGGCTGCGCGACACTACCGGATATACTCGGCCTTGGCCCTACTGATCCCCTGCCACTATTCTTACTCAGTTGCAGTGGACGTGGCTGTTTAAATATTACACCCTGGTTAGTCGAAGGTGCGGAAGTATGGGAAGGTGTGGTGGTCCCCGTAAAATGTGTGTGGCCTTCGATGCTACCACTGAGTGTGTCGGTCCGCTTGATGCTCCTCCAAACCGAAATTTCTTTGAGTTTTTCTTAGAACCCCTTTGATAACTGTCAAAGTTTCTTTTTCCCTGACCATACCGACCAGATCGTGTCTCATCAATGCGTAGTGCATCCTCACAGTCGAGTGCCCTGTTATACACTTGCTGAAATGTCTCTGCCCTGATGCTGCCACTAGGGAGTGTATCTCCTCCGTCAACCCATCAACGAAACGTCTCCTCCGTGTCGTTTCAGATGGAACATACTCGTGCGCAAACTCCGCTAATTCATTATACTTTGCTGCATAATCTGCTACACTCATACTGCATTGCACTAAGTCAAGAAATTCTTGAATCTTTGCTGCCTTTACTGATTCTGAAAACCACTCATCATAAAACAATTTCTTGAACTGTGTCCAAGACATATTAGTCCCTTGAGCTCTTTCGATGGACAACCACCATTTGTGGGCTCGATGCTCCAACAAGAAAGACACTAGAGGTACCATAGTCCACTCATCAATACTTAGAGTCTTCATCCTCTTATCCATGTGCAAGATCCATGTTTCAGCCTCTACGGGATCCCTATCCCCATAGAAACGAGGTATGTCATACTTCATGAACTCCTTTTGTGATTTTCCTCTCCGATATGCCTCTGTATCCTTGTCTCCTCCATGTACAGCTGCTGCCACCGTATTAGTGACGGAATTCGTGCCTTCCTCTGCTACTTGGTGCTCATGGACAGGTTCTAGTGGAGGATTAGGCCCCTGTCCTACTTGCACTTGCTCAGCTGATCTAGCATTTCCTTGTGTTTGTATAAGTTCCATAATACGGGCCATATTCCTTTATTGAGCAGACGCCATTTCTTGTAGGGCTTTTTGATGTGACTCCGTCAGGGAAGAGATGCGCTGCTCCATTTCCCTATGCCAATGTCTATCATCTCTGTCCTGAGCATCCCTCAAATTATGCGAACTTCCCCCATGGTTACTCATAGTGCACTGTAGAGCAACAAGTGGTTAGTCCAATAATTTGAGGAATTTGCAAAAATATCTAATGTTATAAATATATTACATTCATAAACATATAACAATATATTAACACTTTATCTTTGGTTTTCGATCCCTTCCCAATCTAGAATTTTGACATTTGTGCACATTAAGCCGACTCAAACCGATGTCCTATACCATGGATTTGCTCGAATTAAACTTGATTTTTGATTTTTTTTAATTTAAGGCTCTACAACTTAGGTTTTTCTAACCAAATGTTTCCCTAGGTTCTAATTTCTAGGCTCTGATACCAACTGTCACGACCCTTCCCTGACCTAGGGTCAAGTCACCCGGCCCAAACCGTTACCTAAACCCGATACCTGAACCAGGCCCAAGTAACGGCTTGGCACGCCTATGTAAACCTCCAGAATAATCATTCTAAACAATATATATGATAATAAGAGTGTGAAAAATAATCACAACAAAACCATATAATCCTGTATATCATAATAAGATCTATCATCTTTAATATTTAAATGTCTCATACAACTTCATAATAATATTATAAAGGTTCAAAACTACCCATTAACTAATTCTCAAGTTATAACCCACGTACGAGGTTTACAAAACGATTAATATTAATAATATGCTAATATCATACGAGGCTTACATATGAAGGCACTTCAAGATAAATCATTTCCCTTGCCTTTCTTGTCTATCGCGCTGGTAGAGGGACCTGTGGGGTAGAGTGGGGTGAGCTAAAGAACCAACGATGCTCAATAAGAGGAAAGACTCGCTCAAACATTAAATATGCAAGTACTACCTAGTACTCATGCAAATTCTACATGATACCAAATTCATACTCATAACACATCATGTAATAACCGAATAAATGTAAATCATAACCAAATATAAGCATATAAATGAACACATAATTCGATACAAGTAAAGGCATTGTTCATGCTCATCGTAGTTATGAAAATGAATTCATATTCTAAGACGAATGAATAAATAGTATTTCCATTTCCAAATTAGACATCCAATAATCTTTGTGTCAATATTTCAAGTCGTATTCCATTCACTATACTATACATAAAAGCATAACAGTTTTACAACACATTTGATAAACATTCATTTATTTCATGCATGATAATATTCATCATTTTTCATTTATAAAATCTACACATGACATACATATAAAGTCAAATGAGAGATTTAAATGAAATGCGATAGATATATATATATATATTAATATAATCTGTTGTTCCATTCAATGCGAACTAGATATTGGTAAGGATCCGGTGACCTAATCATCTATTTTCGAATTGGTACAATAACTAGTGGAAACGCAATGGCCGTTACGCCCTCTAAATAATTGCACCAAAATAAAAATAGATTCATCCAAGCCGTCACCGCTACACGTCTCAAAGAATCATCAAGTAGCAAAGGATGGAACTCCAAACCCTTACCCTCGAATAATTCACCTTATGCATTCAATTAGTCAAGTAAACCCTCGGTGGTTAACTACCACGACATTTTGGGGCGTCCAAGATATAGACTACTTGCTAATTTGGCCCGCGGTGAAACTCCACACATTCTGGGGCACCGAATAACATAAAAGGCAAAACAATGTATTCACAATTCCATATATAATAGATATCTAAACCAATTTCATGATGCAACCCATTCCCAAGTCGTTACATTCAAAACATGCATTCCTAATTATCTAATAATCAAGCCATATTTAATGCATGAGCGAAGCTCCCCACTTACCTGGACTCGCCGCGATGCCTATACCGACTCCTCGTGCGTTTGGGGTCCCACGTGAACCGCCTCGCGAATCTACGCAATTTATACAACTCTACATAAGAATTTCATTCAATTTAAAGTTGGATATTTTAATTATTAATTTATATTTGGGGACGCAAATGGTGTGGGTCCCACATGATGTGTCGTTTAAGGGCTTTGTCGAGGGTGTCGACGTCCATCGTAGGTTTATCCTATTTTTATTTTATTTTATTAAATTATTAATTTATTTATTTGGCCAGGGACCAATTTGGTCCCTGTTTGGTTGGGCTGGGAGGTCAGGGGTGTCCCAGCCCCTGGTCAACGGTCCACCCAGCCCCCCAGAGGTGACTAGCCCTTGGAATGGTCCAGGGGCCTGTCTGCTCCTGGGACCGAAACCAGGGCCAGACGCCCCTGGCGTCTCGGCTTCCATGGGTGGGGGTGTTTCCCCCACCCACCCCAACCCTCGGATCTAGGTCCGAGGGTGGTCCCCAGTGCTCGCCGGCACTGGGGACCCCTCCACCGCGGCTCACCAGTCGTGGTGGCGGTAATGGAGGAAGTGGGGTGGCTATTGCCACCCCTTCTTCCTCACTGTTATGGGGTGGCTAAAGCCACCCCCCCATATTGACGACGGCGCCGCTGCTCCTCAGCGGCGCCGCTGTCTTCTCCGGCAGCGCCACCCCCAAAACCAGCGGCTCCCCTTGGAGTCGCCACCCCTCTTTCCCTCTTCCTACATAACAACACAAACCAAAGAAGAATAAAAGAAAAAAAGAAGAAAGAAAAGAAAAAGGAAAAATCACCACAAGAGATTACCTCTCCTTGATTTATCGATGCTTCCTCTTCTTCTCCTCTCTCTCAAACTTGTTGAAACAACAAAAGGGGTGACTAGGGTTTGCAACATATCCTTATATAGTTAGTGTTTCTCACAAACCCAAATGACATAAATACCCCTATGGGCCCAATTTCCTCGTTAAGCCCATTCAAACTATTTTCACTTAGTCCAAGTCTTGTTAAGATTAATTTTGTGTAACAATTTCATTTGTTCACATACTTTAATATAAAATTAATAAAATACCTTTAAAATGGGTCGGAGAATATTTGGGTCGTTACACGACACCCAGGTGAATTTTATGATTTTGTGATGTATGTATTAGTATTTTAGTATTTTACGAGTCTCGAGCCGTTCAGGCGACTTTTGGTAGAGTGAGGTTTCGTCTAGTTGAACGGGGGATAAAAACACAATAGAGAATACCAATAAATGAATTTTCTAATAATTTAAATAATTAGTTGATGGGATGTGGCGAGAAAAAGGACGCGACAAACCAAATTTTGGAGAAATACAGACCGAGGAAATGTAAGATCAATGTGGGAGTCGGATAGTCTCGCAACATGCGGGCTATGGAATAGAAACTGTTAAAGTGACACATCATAATGAGGAGGGCCATGAGATTTGCATTGAGATGTGTATGTATGTTAAGATGAGATGATGTGGTAAAAGATCCATAAGGGCAATTGTCCAAGAAGTGAACAGGTGTTAAGGTAAGGGCAAAAAGGTCATTTGATTAATATATATACAAAACGTGGGTTTGCAAACCCTACTATTCATCATCTCCTTCAAACACTACCGCCACCTCTCCTCTTTACTCTCCCCCACTACCATCACCAAACCACCGGACCTCCGACCAAGCCAGAGGTGGTCGGAGACCGGGATGACATCCTCCTCTTTCTCTTTCTCTCTCATTTGCTCTCTCGGTCCCTCAACTCGCGGCCTCACGTTCTCTCTCTCACTCTTGGCTGTGTCGCCTCCTCTCTGTTGGACAGCCACCCTGCACCATGGAAATGGCATCTCCACCACCCACCGGAGATGCCTAGGTGAGTCTCTTCCACCTTTCTTTCCCTCTTCTCTCTCGGCTTGTACTCTCCCTTACCTTTCTCAGCCTCCACTGTGGTAGTTCATTTTCCCCCCGGCTGGACCGTCACCACCACCAGCCACCACGGCGTTGGAGCCTCCACCACTCACCGGAGATGCCTAGGTGAGTCTCTTCCATCTCTCTCTCCTTTCCCTCTCGGCAGTTTACTCTCTCTCTCTCTCTCTCAACAGTTCACTATTTTTACTCACTTTGCACCATTTTTTGGGATTGTTTTGGCCATTATTTTGGGGCTGCCGTGGCCGGTGGGACCGTCCCCAATCACGGCTGATCGGAGGTGGTCCTTCGACCACTCCACTGGCCGGAGGTGGTGCCTCCATGTGATGCTTGTGTGAGCTCGATTGGAGTGTGTTTGGGAAGCCTATGTGAGTTCGGTTTTCATGACTGTTGGGACTGTTTTGAGTTTCGTCGTGGCTAGTGTGTCGTCCCTCGGTCGAGGCTAATCGGAGGGGACTCTTCGACGATGCCGCTGACCGGGGATGACCCCTCTACCTATGTCCAACAGCCACGTTTTGTGCATGCGTGTGTGTGGGTGTGTATAACAATGGGGTGCACACAATAGTGGGGTGTTGTGTGCACATAACAGTGGGGTGTGTGTGATATGGGGTGTACATAATGTGTGTGTGTGTGCACCACAGTTTGGGGTGTGTGACCATAAAGTGTATTATTTTATGTGTTGGTGTGTATTGAAATAAAAAGTGATGTGTATGGATAGTTTATAATTATAATAAAATGTAAATGGGTTTGTATTAGAGCCCAATAAGGGCTCAACAAGATAATTAGATGGTAAAGCCCATAATAGGTATGTGATGGTGTTTGGTATGGGCTTATATGTTAAAGCCTAATAAAAGTCCAACAAATAAAACATTTAAATGTTTATGGAGATGGTGTTTGGGCCCAACAAGAGCCCAAAGAGGGATATGTTTTATGAAAAGGACAATAATCATAGAAATGGATTGATCCACGATGGTTTGAGTCGCCTTGATTAAGTGTATTTGAACTAAACATACAAGAAACACCCTAAGACGAGGTACTAACCTTAAACCAATATTCGGGTTTTAAACCTTTATCAGGTTGTCAAGAACTCGCGGGGAATGCGTTAGATTCACGTGAGTGTGTTCGCGGGTTGCGATAGTTTAGGTAAGTACATACGTACCTTGTATGTGTGTATGTTAGTAGGCCGGTAAGAAAATAACATGTGATTTATACATTCCTCTATTCATTGATAATGTTGAATTGAGCCTTGTTTGAAATTCCATTCCATATTCTTTGTTGTATGTTCTTGGCATAAGTGTGTGTCTCAAAGGTATCATGTGGTCCCGCACTAGCTGGGACAACGATGCCTCTGCGCAGGGTAACTGACCACCCCTAGTGTTGTGTGTACTGGGTACTGGATTCGAGAGGTGTTGCAATACCTCTCGATTTCAAGCTGCGCTAGTGTTGCGACATTGCCCGGAGAGATCTTGTGAGATCTTTGCCGTATTGCTGTGAAATTAGACCACTCATGGGCCTTTTTTGAATCTTAGAACATGCAAATTTCGATTGTTTATCTATCAGTCTGTTTATCATGCACTTGATTTATTTACTTACCTGTTATTTCATTTCCGCATGATATTTAAACTGCTTTGTGGTTAAATCATAAATTACTGTTACATTCTTCTGGCACTACTTTCGATTTCTTCAGTTGCTCACCGTCTAGTTTGTGACGGTGGGTGCAGATAGGGTGGAGAGCAGCAAGGGCAGGGGGCCTTGCCTAGGAGACCTACTTTGAGGACTAGCAGCGGGATCAGAGAGACTTTATAGTATGTGTTTATGTTTTGTTGATTTGTATATCGTTTCATACTTATGTTTTTGGGATTATTGAACTTGGCATTTTTGGTGAGACTGATATCATGTATACATCTTATCGAATTGTACATGAATACTCGGGGCTTTCCACACTTATAGAATTCCTATATTTCTGTTGATTGAGTTATTTCCCCTTGTTAATACTGTTTAGTCTTTCGCTGTGTATTATTGCAATAACTCTTTCATAAATTACTCTATTGACTGCATCGAAGGCTGATTAGACTCGTCAGGTTGCCAAGTGATGACTTGGGGCCTGCACGGGTCTAGGTCGGGCGTACCCAATTGCACGGAGAAATTGGGGCCGTCACAATAAAGTTTAAAGCAATCGAATGCTTCAGATTTGTGTGTGAGCAGATAAACATGGCCATAACACAAATAATCATCTACAAATGTGATGAATTAAGGTGTTTAATGTCTAGCCCTTGCATTCAAATATAAGAATGGATTAGTTGTTGAGGCTCAAATGCTCGTTTGGCTTTACTAAATGGCATTCTAATTGTCTCTCAAATAAGACAACTTTCACAAGTAGACAAGGTTACTTTGGCGAGTGCATCAAAAAGGAAATCTCTAGCCAGCCACATTTAGCCTTTCTTGTCCAATATGACCTAATCGGGCATAATCGATTGTTGAAAGATATCACATAGAATTATTATCTTCATTTACGCTAGAATAGTAGATATCCATTATTGGTAAACCATTTTGTATAGCCAAAACCATAATTGATATTGTCGAAATATATTTTCACACCATTATCTGCAAACATAAATGTAAATCCAAAGTTCATCCAGCTGAGCACCAAAATTGAGTTATGCGAACCTTTGGAATGTACAAATACATCATGGAGATATAAATTCATCTTGATCACAAGTTTGGACGAATGTGCTTATGCCATGAACATTAGCATTTCATTAATCTCCTAAAAGAAAATTTTGACTTCCCATAGAAACTTGACGAAAACTAAACATTTTCTTGCTCGACTTCTTGCTATGAGGTCAGTTGCTCTAGAATCATCAACTCACAATTGAGGAGAATGAGCAACTTAAACTTGACTGATTGATAAGCAGCTATAGGTTAAGAGTTGTGATGCAACTACCTTATTCGTCTCAGTGCATTCACGTTTCCAACTTTTACAATACAGCAAGTGACTTTGGATTTGTCCCGTATTCCCCCTCTTTTGCCTCTTTTATTCCTCTTATATCTCTGCATTTCTTGCATGAGAAAAATTAAAATCTTACTTCTATAGATTCTTACGCTGACCATGAGAACTTGACTCAACAACACATAAGTCGGACACTTTCGTTGTGAGACATATTATGATTCATTTTATCCCATGAAGAAGACAACAATCTCAAGAACCGCTTGAACTTGTTGTTCATCACTGATATTATGTCCGACTACTTTAAACTCTCAGATCATTGCTAACATCACTCTTATATTTTGCTTGATAGAGGGATTAGTCTTCTTCTAATATGAATCAAATTTCATGGTCAGACTACGCAATTTGGCAAAAAAAGTAATACCAAAGTGACGTTTGATTGCATCTCACAAATCTTTGGCAGAGGAATATTACTCAAACTCGCCGATCAAGTTATTTTGCATGCTACTGAGCATTGTGAAACGAGTACAACGATCTTTATCAAGTCATTTCTTATAGATTGCTTGATTGCGTCGATGTTGAGTCGTATTTCTCTCCTAAGGAACAACCATTGTTTGGTCAATGGTAGTGAGAACATCTTGCTCATTCAAGGCGTTTTGGATTTTACGATGCTAGATAGCGTAATTCTCATTATCCAGTTTTTCTCCCTTATGCAAACTAGTCACAATATTCTTAGTACCCATAGTAAGACAAATTTTCATTTAGTATGAGAATTAACGAATGACACCACACAATATATGTACATTCCGCAAAAACCTAAATAATTGTTAAAACCCAATGCAAGGTGCATGATTGAAAATTCGTTAAAACTCTTAATCATCACATGCACACACAATTAAAATTCTAACTTTTATCTAATTAATGGCTATACATTTTAATATTGGTTGCACCGCCTTTTGGGCAACTCCCACTCGAAATAAGATACTTTAAATATATATATATATATATATATATATATATATATATATATATACGTTTTATGCATTTAAAAAATTGGACACCGGGTATAAATTGAAGCATACATATGCATATGCATATAGAGTCATGATATCATGCAAACTGATAAAATATATATGTCATGCATATAAATGAATAGAATATAGAATCTACGAACCATTTAAAACATAATTGTAATACAAGCACTAATTGTTCTGCTACTCAAGCTCCTGTGTGCTAAATTCCAAGCGACTAGAATTAAAAAGAGTACAACCTCTCAAAACATTTTGAACTTTCCAATGTCCTGGTAATGCTATTTGGAGCTCCATTTTTCTTAAAATTTTAAAACGTTACGAAGTCAAACTTATTCAAAATGTGTTTTTTTTTTGGATATCTGAAGGGTATCTAGAATTTGACCACACCACAGTTGACACCTACATGTTGAGGTGGGCCTCCCCTTAACTAGTCCCTCAGGGTCAATGACACGCCCTAATGCGATTAACTAGGCAAACCGCAGGAGATTAGAACACACGACCTCTGCCTCGAGTCAGTTGGTTGCACGCCTTGTCTCGCCACTACACTAGCCCGGCGGGGGCTATTCAAAATATGGTTTAACCCAAATATATTCAAAATATAGAGTTTTTTTTTTCATCTGGATTAAACATGATTTCAAGTATTGATTCTATAGGTTTTTATATGGACTGAAGTCAAGATGTTATGAACAATTGTACCTACCATGCACTTCTTTTCCTTTTAGGACCCACCAAAAACATCTCTACCAACCCTAACTTAAATATGCATAGTTAATTTGAAATTATTTAAAATTTTTAGACAAATTAGTGAAATTATTTAGGACCCATCAAAAACATCTCGCTACACTTGCGGGCTCCCACGTGTGAAGCACGTCCAAAAAACTAGTGTAGTATATATATATATATATATATATATATATATATATATATATATATATATATATATATATATATATATATATAAACCCTAAAACCCTATATATATATGATACTGTGGGGGTATTGTAATCAAATGCCACCACTAGTTTTTTTTTTTTCTTAACCAAATGTCGCCACTAGTTAATTCGATCATTGAGATTTTTTCAAAAAAATTCAAAGTGAGATCAAATGGACATATTCGTCCAATAAACATATATGCATGCGTCTATGGGGATTTATAAAAAATAAAATAAAATAAAAAATTCGGCTAAGTGCACCCCACCATTTACTAAGTGCACCTCATTTTACGTGACACTCCAAATTCAAATTTTAATTTCTAAGTGCACCCCACATTTTTACCAAAATACCCTTTCATCCAAATTAAAGCACCCAACTCTAAAACCTTGGTCGAAACATCTATATTAGGTTTGGCGATATGTAGCCGAGACTTATCCATTAGGCTCGGTGTTGTTCAATAGAACCTCTTTGGTGAGATTTAGTTGAAAACTGCCAACTTACAGGTTTGGTGGGTTCCGACCGACTCTCCATTTAAAGATTCGACAAGCTGTGACCGACTCTCCATCTAAAGGTTTGGTAGGCTCCGATCGACTCTTCAACAAAAAACTCGGACCTTCAAGACTGAATCACTCGATGATGTCTACAAATCATAAAGAAGAGAGTGTATGGGGTGCACTTATAAATTATAGTGGGGTGCACTAATCAAAGTGAGGGGCATAAGGGTGATTTTGTAGTAGGATTGACCTTTGTCTTAAGCTTGACTTTCTCTGAGGTGCACACTTAGCCAGACTAAAAAAAACATGTAGAATAGAGAATAAAAAACTGGTCAACATAACAAAAATTTCAGACACACTAACCGATCATTAGTAATGATAAAAAAAACTAAGTACGAAATCATTGCTTAAAGGGCTCTAATACCATTTGTTACTTTTATTGTGTGATTAGCAAACAACAAACACACATATCATATACACAACGGAAGAATTAAATATAAATATTACCTCAGATCGCGATGAATTATGTGATTCGTTGAGCGTCGTTGGAGTTTCTACGGGAGTGATCGCATTACCACTATGGAGCACGATCTGTATTCACAACCTAAAAGCAGTAGATGAAGAGAGAACATACTATTTTACTATCTAGAAACACACACAAGTCGCGTTCTTTATATCCTTACGAGATACTTATAGATTCTCAAAAGGTATGAATTTACAGGTGCGACCCTCGGTAGAAATTTCATAAACGTGTCCCTATACGTACTAAAGGAAAGAGTACAAATATTCATATCATGGTTCCACACAAGAAAATAAAGAGACACGAACTCTTCGTACACGTGACTACACGTGAAACTAACACTAACATATACAAATTACATAATCGAAGGGGCGACTCATTAGCGTGTTTAATTAAGAGACTCTGTTTTGTGAAAAGTGTAAATTAGAGATCCTATGTAGTGCTAGTAGTATTGATGATACCGTCTTCTCATCATATTTTTGTTTTGGGTGACGAGTACTAGAGGACTGGGTGAATTATATGTCTCATCAAAGTCTGTTGTTGACTGAACATCCACCGCTTTGAAGGTTTACAAATTGAAAACCCACCCCTTTAAAGAAGATGAACAATACTCGTAACTTTTTAGTTTTCATCCTTAGATTTTCCTCTACTGCGACGTTTGTGCGTTGATGATTCCAAGCACAAGCAACAAAAATCGTAACCGAAAGTGGATAGAGTGGTTTTTGTTGGAGCTATTTTTAAAGTTAGAGTGATTTTTTTTTATACAAAAGTAACTTTTGTGACCAAAGTGTTACAATCTACAAACTTCAATGACAATCAATGAAATTAACCCTAAATTAAAGCAACACTTCAGTTTGAACATTTAGCATTCATGTGTTAGCAACTGCTTTTTTTTTTTTTTTTTTTTTTTTTTTTCCAAACTCTAAAATTCTTTTTCTTAATTCTCATTTGTGATTTTTGTTCTTGAACCACCGTCGATCAAATTCCTTTGCACTTTGTTCATACAATAAATTGCAAATCTAGTCAGATTTGTGAAGATTGGTCCATCCTTGTTGCGGTGCATCTTCATCAATGGTGTTGCGTTAATTTGTGTGGCGTGCTGGATTGATCTTGTCTTTTTTTCATTTTATAATTAGTTTTGCTTCTCTAGTTAGAAGTCTTTGATTTGTCTTCTCCTCGTTGGAAAGTCTTAGATTTTCTTTTCCTTATTAGGAAGTTTTGTTATTCGTTGTATAATTCTAGTGGTGTTTTTGTGTATTGTAATGACTTCAACATTGTAGAGAGCAGTATCTGATTGTCAAACTGTTTCAATTTTATAATCGCATTTACAGTCAAATTAATGGCAGTTCGTTTGAACAAATAAGATTAGCAAATCAATGTACTTGATTCTATGTTTAGTCCTGTATTGAGCCATGAATGATTAATAAAATTTCGATTTCTCTTAAAAAAAGAGAGTTTTGACTTGATTAATGTTAGGATAAAACAGTGATTTAATAGTGTGTGTTTGTATTGTGTTTTGTGTTGTGTTATGTTAAGTGATAGTGAAGTATATTTGGATGGTTAAGATGATCTCTAGATTGTGACTTGTGAAAGAGATCTGATGGCTGTCATGTAAACAGGTTTTCTACTATAAATAAAAAGAGACCCGACTCACTCTCCTTTGCTTGATCGCAAAGAAAAGTGAGAGAGTCATTTTCTTCTTCTTCTCATGTTCTATTACAGATCGACAACCATTCTTACATGGTATCAGAGCGTTCCTGCTCGCGCTACTGATCCTGGTTGAAGCCTCGAAGAGTCGTCTCTGTGAAGAAGATTCAAGTCTCATATGAGAAACTTCTTGAATCAATAGCTAGGGTTTCTATCCAAGAAGCTGATCATCATGTTTCACATGCTCCAAGTCTGAGAATCTCAGATTTACGTTGAAGAGCGTTCGATCCATGTTGAAAGGCGTCAGATCTGCAAGCCAAGAAGCCGATCGTCTTCACCTCACCAGATCTGAGTCAGAGAAGTTTGGATCGTCGAAGTCCTATTACAGATTAACGTCAAAGAACGTTAGATCTGTTAGTTTTTCAGTCAGATCTACTGTATAGTTCATCAGATCTGGACATTTCTTGTACAACAAGCAATGCTCTATCAAGTCCGAACGCGATTTGATAAGATTACACGAAGAAGTTGAAGATCTGAGTTGTCTGATTGAAAGTTGCTCTCATGGAGACTGGTTCTGGTGTGATTGAGCACGGTAGTACATCATCTATGCAAGAGTCACCGATAAGTTAGATGAAACAAATTTCTTGTTATGGAAAACAACCGTAATTCCACTGATCGAAGGACAGGATTTAGATGGACATCTGTTTGGTACTTCACCGTGTCCAGACAAGGTCTTGCCGGATGGTTCTATGAATCCGGAATATAGGTTGTGGTTTGGTAGGGATCGAATGTTGTTTGGTTGGTTGATGACTGCACTTACTCCAGAAGTAGGAATGAGCGTCTGTAATCCAAATAATCCACTACGTACAGCTTGTGAACTGTGGAATGCGATTAAAGTCTATTGTGGTACAAGTAACCGCTCACAGATTCAAGTGTTGAAGAAACAGATTCAGAGTTTGAAGAAAGGAAATCTAAAAATGAGTTCCTATCTGTTGAAAATGAAGGGACTCGCTGATAGTATGGCGATAGCTGGTGTAACAACCCCAAATTTTTAACTGACTTGTGTTGCACTTGTTAGAATTGTGACCCGGCTACGTGAATACTGGACAGTATTTCGAACTTCGGGAATCGACACCGAAGTGATTTTATGATTCTTTGATTGTGTGTATTAGTATTGTAGTATTTTACGGGTTTCGAGCCGTTCGGGAGGTATTTAATTGAGTGAGGTTTCGACTAGTTAAACGGGGGAGAAAAACAAGTAAAACATACAAATAAATGAATTTTTAATTTATTTAATTAATTAGTTGGCGAGACAAGGCGAGACTACGCGAATTACGAGAGTCGGAACAAGGAAAAATGGACCGAGGAATGTCGTTTGAACGCGGGAGTTAGTTAATTACGCAACGTATGGTCTATGAAATTGGAATTGTTAAATTGACACAGTTTAATGGTGAGGAACCATGAGATTGACCTCGAGATGTGGGTATGTTGAGGTGGAGAGTCATGCAAGTGACAACACACACACACTTTAATGTGTAATAAAGAGAAATAAATAGAATGGTTACACACTTTAATGTGTAATAAAGAGAAATAAATAGAATGGTTACACACTTTAATGTGCAATAAAGAGAAATAAATAGAAAAGTAAAAAGACCCATAAGGGTAGTGTTTTAAAAGTGTGTAGGAATTAAGTTGGGGGTAAAAATGTCATTTGGCCTTATATATATAAAAAAAAAAAAAAAGAAAACCCTACACTATTCACCTCCTTCTCCAAACACCCACAAACCGCCACTTATCTTCTTCCTCCCTTCATCTCTCTCGTCGGTCTCCCACTCGGTCTCCCTCGCCGAACCTTCACCGAGGTCCGCTTTCTCTCTCTCTCTCTCTCCCCTCTTTCTTACGTTTTTCACTGTTTTTTTTAATTTATTGTTGTTTTGGTTTCGCCGGAAAACGCCAAGCTTGGCGGCGCTATCGGCCGACCGCCGCACCAGGGAGGTTGTCGAGGACTAGATCTCGCCCATACTAATGTCCTACAACCCTCCGTGTGTCCGAAATCCGCTATTGCGTTTTAAAACAGTTTTATTATTTCATGTGATTGTTTTTGTGTTGTATTTTATCTTATTTTTATTCTTTCTTTTGCCGTAAAATCGCATGTTTGAAAGGATTTGCTGGTTGAACCATCATCAAAGTGGGGGTTATCACGGATCTTGCTCATGTCCTCGATGGTCTCTCGCGGTTTTGGTTCATCTAAAATACTATTAATATTGTTATTTTGACGAATTACTTGTTATGATTTTTATTAAACAATTGGACTCGTTGTAGTTTCTTAATAATGTTGCGTGGTTTCGTGTTTTGATCATTCTTTGTTGATGACGTCGGTGTTGAGTTTTCAGTCAAAGTTTTGTCAATTTGGGTTTGATTTACCGATTGAATTGTCGAGGTTTTCGAGTCATTTAAAAGGATGGGAAAATGTGAAGGGTATCGACCTAGGATTAATTAATGCCTCGACCCATTAATTAGAGTTTCCAACCTTGTCAGGTAGCGGAAAACTTGGGAATACGCATTAGAAACGAGAGTTTATTTCGCGGGTCGCGATAGTTCAGGTAAGTACAATTGCCACAAGCATTTGTACGTTTGTAAGCCAGTAAGAAAATGCCATGTGATTCATTATCTTTCATTTTGTTTCGTTATGCTCTATTATTGGTATTCCCTTCCATTTCTTGTTGTGTGTTTTTCGGCGTAAGTGTTTTGTCTCGAAAGTACTAGGACCTGCACTAGAGGGATAAAACGCGGGCACTCGTGCGCACGAGTGTGTGACCACCCTTAGTGACCGTGTGACACCGAGTACTGGGTGGATGGGTTCGAGTCCCTTTCCAGTCATAGCTGTGCCTTCGCTTGTGTCGATGCCCGGGAAGACCTCGCGAGGTCTTCGCCGTTATGCTATGGTTTAGACCACTTATGAGCCTCTTTTGATTTCTTGGAACACACTTGACTTTCGATTGATATCTATTAGTCTGTTTATCATGCATCTTGTTTATTTAAATTCCTGTCATTTTTATTACCGCATGATATTTATACTGTTTTACTTATGTTATCATGAATTACTGTTATCTTCTTCTGGCATTACATTCGATTTTATTCAGTTGCTCACCGTCTAGTTTGTGACGGTGGGTGCAGATAGGGTGGAGAGCGACAGGGCAAGGGACCCTGCCTAGGTGATCTATTGTGAGGATTAGCGGCTGGATTTGGAGACTATTTTATAGGTTTCTTTATGTTTTGCTTTTATGTATATCGTTTTATATATATATGCTTTGGGATTATTAAACTAGGCAAATTTTGATGAGATTGGTATCATGTACCTTTGCATTTCCAATTGTACATGAATACCCGGGGTTTTCCACACTTATAGAATTCCTCTACTTCCTTTGATTGAGTTATTTCCCCTTTATTATAATTATTTTAGTCTTCCGCTGTTTACTGATGCAATAACTCTTTCATAAATTACTAATTTGATTAAATTGAAGGCTGACTAGGCTCGTCAGGTTGCCGAGTGATGACTCGAGGCTTGTATGGGTCTAGGCCGGGCGTACCCAATTGCATGGGGAAATTGGGGCCGTCACAGCTGGTGCCCCAGTAAGCACGGCGGATTTGATAACTAACTGCTTGTGTGGATTGGATGCAGAATACCTTCCCATTACCGCATTCCTGCAGCGTCAACTAGATCTCTCCTGGCAGGAATTTCAATCTGCTTTGATGAGTTTTGAAAGTACCTTAGATCAGCTGAATCTTGGTCATAGTCTGAATGCTCTGTACTTGTCCGACACTTCTCCGACACTTCTCCAACTGCCAATTCTGTCGAGGCGAAGAATACCGGTAATAGAGTTGGTGGGAACATGTCTAATGGATCTGGACAAGGATATAATAGTGGTCAAAACAACAATAATGGTCCTCGTAACAGTAATACCAATTGGAGCAATCGAGGTCGAGGTGGTAGAAATCGCGGTCGTACTGGTTTTCGACTCCCCAACAATAACAAACCAACTTGCCAAATTTGTGGTAAGTTTGGTCACTCGGCTGCTGTGTGCTACTTTCGAGCAGATATGAAGTATATGGGCAACACTCCACCTATCCATCAACAGCCACAATTGAAGTTTGGACCAGCTACTATGCCATCTCAGACCTCATTCTTCGGGACACCTGAATCTGTACCAGACAGCTCTTGGTACATGGATAGCGGAGCTTCCTCTCATGTTGCTTCGGATCAATCTCAACTACATAATGTCATGCCGTATGGAGGTAATCATTCCTTAATGGTTGGAAATGGTCAGTATCTCCCTATCACTTTTACTGGCTCTGCATCTATACCATCTTCTCGTTCTAAACTCTCATTTAATAACACTTTGTGTGTGCCTAGTATTAGGAAAAATCTTTTAAGTGTGTCTCAGTTGACTAGGGAAAATAATGTTTTAATTGAGTTTCATCCTAATGTGTGTCTTGTGAAGGATATCAAAACCAGTGAGGTTCTGCTTCATGGATCTCTCCACAATGGCCTCTATCGTTTCTTTGGTCCTCGAGCATCTTCTTCTAGTACTCATTCTACTTTTCTTGCTTCGACTAAGGACTTAGCCAATCGTTGGCATTCAAGGCTTGGTCATCCATCTAACAAAGTACTGAAACAGGTGGTGAATAACCATCTTCATATTCCTTTTACTTCAACACTTGATTTCTGTTCACACTGTCCTTTGGGGAAATTCATGCTTTACCATATTCTACTTCTTCTCTTGTTTCGAAACATGTCTTGGACTTAATACATACTGATTTGTGGGGACCTGCACCTGTTACCTCTTCTGATGGTTTTAATTACTATATACATTTCCTTGATGATTGTACTAGATTTACGTGGTTATATCCTTTGAAGTTTAAATCTGATGCGATAAAAGCATTTCTTCATTTTAAAACTTTAGTTGAAAATCAGTTTGGTACAACTATTAAGAAAGTTCAGTCTGATTGGGGTGGTGAGTTTCGAACTTTTCAACCTATTCTTGATTCTCATGGCATTCTCTTTCAACATTCATGTCCCCATACACATGAACAAGATGGGAGAGCTGAGAGGAAACATAGGCATATTATTGAAATGAGTTTAATTTTGTTAGCACAAGGTCAATTACCGATGAAGTTTTGGTGGGAGGCTTGTGAAGCTGCTGTTTTTTTGATTAATCGATTACCTACTCCTGTGTTAGGTGGTAAATCACCTTATGAGGTTTTATTTTTTTGTTTTCCAGATTATACATTATTACGAGTTTTTGGTTGTGCCTGTTTTCCATATCTTCGACCTTATAATAAAAACAAATTTCAATTTCGTTCCGAAAAACGTGTTTTCATCGGGTATAGTTCTCGTCACAAAGGATATAAATGTTTGAATCAATCAGGCAGAGTATTTATAACTCGGAATGTTTTATTCAATGAGAATGAGTTTCCTTACGCTTCCTTATTTTCCAAGCAGTCTCCGTCCATTGTTTCTTCTCATTCTAATTCTTACAATACTTGGTTTCCATGTGTTTCCTTACCTTTACCAAGTTCTACTTTGCCTAATGTTGCTTCTGTTTCTCCATCTATTTCTACTAGTCCTCCTGATATTGTTGAGTCACAGTGTCCTAGTACGTCTCAGTTACCCGATTTACACTCACAACCTAGTGTTACTACTTTCGAAGATAATACATCAGTTTCTAATACTAGTGCACCACACAACACACACTCAATGATAACACGAGCTAAAGATGGTATTAGTAAAAAGAAAGTTTTTATGGCTAACTCTGTCGACTCTGTGCCTGAGATTCCTACTTCAGCTGAAATAGCTCTCCAAAATCCTAAATGGAAAGAGGCTATGGATAAGGAATATCAGGCTTTACTGAAGAACAATACTTGGTCTTTAGTACCTCACTATAATAATCAGAATATTGTGGGAAATAAATGGATTTTTACTCTCAAAAAGAACTCTGATGGGTCGATTAATCGTTATAAGGCTCGATTGGTAGCTAAGGGATTTAAACAAGTTCCCAGGATTGACTTTGGAGAAACATATAGTCCTGTTGTTAAGTCATCTACTATTAGAGTTATTCTATCTCTTGCAGTACATTTTGGATGGTCATTGAGACAACTGGACATAAATAATGCTTTTCTAAATGGAACATTGTGTGAAGAAGTGTTTACAAACCAGCCTTTAGGATATGTTGATTCTTCTTTTCCTTCTTATGTTTGTAAACTTAACAAAGCTCTTTATGGACTGAGACAAGCACCTAGGGCCTGGTTTGATAAACTTAAATCTACTCTTATCTCTTGGGGCTTCACAAATTCTAGGGCTGATAATTCTTTGTTTGTTTGTCGTAATGGTGAGTCTGTTTTATATGTTTTAGTGTATGTTGATGATATTATTGTTACTGGCTCACATACATCTGTCATTCAGTCGTTTATTACACAGTTGCATAACAGTTTTTCTTTAAAGGACATGGGTGAACTTAATTTTTTCCTTGGTATGGAGGCTCGTAGAGATAAGAGTGGTATTTACCTCACACAATCTATTTATGTTCAACAGTTACTGCAGAAAAGTGGAATGCTCAATGCCAAGGCCATTGACACTCCATTTTCTGCAGGAAAGCCTCTCTATGCAGATGGAAGTCCTTTATTTCATGATTCCACTCTGTATAGAAGTTTATTAGGGGGCTTACAGTACTTGGTCAACACTAGACCAGACATTGCTTATATTGTAAATAGGTTAAGTCAGTTTCAACAGTCGCCTACAATTACTCACTGGCAAGCATTAAAAAGGGTATTGCGTTACTTAAAGGGTACCATGGAGTTAGGTATTTGTTTTAGACCTGGATCTCAGTTGTTTCTCACAGGTTTTTCTGATTCCGATTGGGCATCATCACCAGATGATAGAAGGTCAGTTGCAGGGTATGCTTTGTATTTCTTGGACCTAATCTAGTGTCTTGGCAGTCCAAGAAACAATCAGTGGTGTCTCGTTCCAGCACTGAATCAGAATATCGTGCTCTTGCCCAGGTAACTGCAGAATTATCATGGTTAGTATCTTTACTTCATGAACTTCATATTCCTATTTTTGCTCCTCCAACTGTTTGGTGCGACAACTTGAGTGCTGCAGCGTTGGCAAAGAATCCTGTATATCATTCTCGAACAAAACACATTGAATTGGACATTCATTATGTACGTGATAAGGTATTGTCTGGTCATCTGTTTGTGAATCATGTTCCAAGTCAAGACCAAATTGCTAATGTCTTCATAAAGGGATTCTCTGCTGCTTGCTTTTGTTTTCTACGTGACAAACTTGGTGTATGTTCCATTCCCCTTCGTTTGAGGGGGGATGTTAGGATAAAACAGTGATTTAATAGTGTGTGTTTGTATTGTGTTTTGTGTTGTGTTATGTTAAGTGATAGTGAAGTATATTTGGATGGTTAAGATGATCTCTAGATTGTGACTTGTGAAAGAGATCTGATGGCTGTCATGTAAACAGGTTTTCTACTATAAATAAAAAGAGACCCGACTCACTCTCCTTTGCTTGATCGCAAAGAAAAGTGAGAGAGTCATTTTCTTCTTCTTCTTCTCATGTTCTATTACAGATCGACAGCCATTCTTACAATTAACACTATTACAAAAAATATTTTCAAAGCTAAAACTCCTTCCAAAATATTTACAAATCTAGCATCCTTGTCTGATGTGTCATCGCTTGGGTGGCAAAAAGAAGCAAAAAGTGACAAATGTGCATAAAACATTTTCCTAAATCACGATTTCCCTTTGAACATCTGATTTTTGCGCTATAGTGAAAAGTGTGTTCCTAAACCACACTTTCCACTCAACATAAACACGAAATAGAAGTGTGTTCCTAAACCATGCTTTCCACTCAATACACAAAACAACCAAATTCTTGAAATATATTTTTATGCTTGCAAAGAAAGTGTGTCCTTAAAATTGTTTTTCCACATAACTTGAACAAAAAAAATGCATTTATGGTTGCAAGGAAAGCGTGCCCTTAAAAAATGTTTTCCACTCAACTTAGAAAAAAAAAATTACAAGGAAAGCGTGTATTTCAATTGTAAAATAACATTTTTTCAATTTTTTTCTCAAAATAGACATGTTTAGCAAAAGGGTCGTATTATCAAAACACATACAATATGGACCTGTGGTAATTGTTGGATTTTTATTATTTACATACGCTATGATGATGTAATGCTACACCATGTAAAAAAATTGAAAAAATGTTATTTTACAATAGAAATTGTAACGGCCCAATTAATATTTGTCGTTATTTTATGACGTCATTACAGACATGGACGCCAGCAGGGACGCTTGTGGGTTCCACAGTGAGGCTGAAGTACCGCCGTATTAGGTAAATAGTATTTTTTGTATTGTTTTGACTAATTTGCGATGTTTATGTTAAAATAGGTTAACGACATCGCGATGTGTGTAATTATATTTTAAATTGACGTGGGAGATTGTGTGATGAGTATTCGCATCGATATGCGTGTCGACACGGGTACCGGGTAGATTAAAAATGAAATTTTAAGTTGAGAAAAAAATATTACACATAAAATGAATTAAATGTGATAAAATATGTAAATTGTTGTGCGCCTAGTAAAACGCGGGGTCGTGGTCGACACGCGTGGGTGGTACGTTAGTGTGCACGCCCGAGTATGCTCGTTGGCGCGTACGACGAAATTTTAGGCGCGAAAGTATAGGTGAGTATATATATATGTATATAAGGAATTTAATATATATATATATAAATATATATTAAAAATCAGAAAATAAATAAATAATAGTGAAATTACCAAAAAGGGTATTGAAGGAAAGAAGGGAAATGGATATGGATAAGGGCAAAAGGGTCATTTTACCCAAAAATTGGTGATAAACACCACCGTCACCACCATTTTCACTGTTTTGATGAAAAACCGAGAGAAGGAATCGAAGAGGAAGAGAAATTGAGCTCGTGTTGGAGAGGCGAAGGAGGTGAGTTTGTTGACGTTGTTGTGTTATTTTTGATGTTGTGTTGTTGTATGTGTTGTTGGATGGTGGTGGTGGCGGTTTGGTGGATCGATGGTGGCAGGGTGGAGCTCGAGAGCTCGGACGAATTGCGAGAGCAATTCGTCCGAGGAGGGAGACGACTCTCGCAATTCGTCCGAGGAGGGAGACGACAGTCGTCTCCCCTCTCCCCTTTCCCTCTCCCTCTCGATTCATGGAGAAAAAAAAAATGGTGAAACAGAGGCGCTGCTGTGCGCCTCTGTTGGAGAAGAAGAAGACCCAACCGGGTCGGGCCGACCCGGCCTCGTCTGGCGGGTCCGCCGACTCCGGTTGGCCGGTTCGGTTGGGCCGAATCGGACCGGTGAACCGGTCCGGTTCACCTCTAACTCTAAAAAAAAAAAAAAAAAAAAAAAAAAAAAAAAAACAGTTTTGAAAAAAAAAATATGGAAAATTCATAGAAAATTCATATAAAATAGGAAAATTTTAGAAAAATTACATTTTGATTAAATAAAGGAAATTTGGGGTTTTCTTGGAAATGTTGGCGAGATAATAGTCGGGGTTTTAGCCTCGAAAAACGAAAAATTGACATAATATATTAAATTGAAGCTAATTTAGTGATAAATGATAATAGGTATATTTCGGGTGATAATTTGAATTGTCGGCATTTATTGGAGCTGGACTAAGGTTTGGTTTTCGAGACGAGGAGTGCGATTTGAGGTGTGTAGTATCCCAATTGAACTTCACTTTAAGTATTTACAGTTTGATTTATTTGAATTCAGTTCCATTTATTCTCTACTCCATTTCATTATTGCTTTACGGTGGCTGAGTACTCTCACCTGGTGACTTTACGGTAGTGGAGTGTACTCCTACCTGGTGTCTTTACGGTGTTGAGATCACTCCCCACCTGGTGCTTATTCGTTACGGCTATAAAGTCCACTAAATCATAGCATTTGTCTAGGTATACGCCGGTGAATAGGCTACCCGGGTATGGTAGGCTTGTGTGGGTGCGTCGTGGGTCTACGCCGACCACCTAGAGGGTCCAAGGACAACCCATTAGTGTGTTTTCATGGGCCGTGCCTGGGGAAAAACCCGAAGTATGACTTAGTGAGATTTTTATGTGCACGTACTTTGTTTCATCACTATATTTATGCATGCGATGGTCATTTTTACAGTTGTCTGTATTCTTTTGTTTCGCATGTTTAAATAATAGTATTTTAAATTCCAGTATTTTTACTTCCGTAATTACTTGGTAAATTTCCTTGGGATTACTCACTCTGGACTCGTCATCTGTCTTTTCGTGATGGCTGAGTGCAGATCCTAGTACGAGCCGGGGAAAGGGCAAGCTTGAGGACTACATCGATTGATAGCTCTAGCCCTTCTCGTACGTATGTTTATATTTACTTGTTTTATGTTGGATTTTGGGACTTGAGAGATAGGTTGTATATTTTGATATTTTGAGGACCTTAGATGATATGTATATGATGTACAGTTGATATGGTTTCCACTTAGGCATTTTGCTCATAATATACATGAAATTCAGGTTAAATCTTTACATTGATAGTAAATCTTCCGTTGCGTAATTTATGGTTAAATGATATTAAAGGAATAAAAGTAAATTCATAACATCAAAGTTAACTGATAATTGATTGATAATTGATTGATAATAAATAATTGGGCGTGGGACACAGCTGGTGGTGACGTAGACAGTTGTGGGCCCATGTGGCCTCCCGTGGCGGACCAATGTGGAAATTGGGGCCGTCACAGAAATCGTGTTTCAAGAACACGCTTTCCTTGCAGTGTTTTTTTTTGTCCAAGTTGAGTGGAAAACATTTTTTGAGGACAAACTTTCCTTGCAACCATAAAATGTATTTTTTTGCCCAAGTTGTGTGGAAAAACAATTTTTGAAGACACATTTTCTTTGCAAGCATAAAAAATGTATTTCAAGAACTTGGTTGTTTTGTGTATTGAGTAGAAAGCATGTTTTAGTAACACGCTTCTATTTTGTGTGTATAATGTGTGGAAAGCGTGGTTTAGGAACACGCTTTTCACTATAGCCCAAAAATCAAATGTCCAAAGGTAAATCGTGATTTGAAAAAACATTTTATGCACATCTGTCACTATTTGCCTCTTTTTGCCATCCAAGCGATGACACACAAGATGCTAGATTTATTGATATTTTAGAGGAGTGTTAGATTTAGAAATATTTTTTGGAATAATGTTAATCAAGTCAAAACTCCCTTCAGCCAACCCGTATCGCGGTAAGTATATCTATTAATGTGAATAGAGACAATTAAATGGAAACTCTAGAAAGTACATTAATTTACACTGATGATCTTTAACGAATTGCTTACATCTAACTGCATGACATACAACAGATTAAAAAAAATGGTGAAAAGAGAAAGAAAACTTGAAGCAAAACATCCAGAACCAACTGCACAAATACACACAAATCAGATCTGAAGCTTAGAATTAATGTAATATACCTCTATATCTAATTGTGTAGTATGATAGGTCACTATGCAACATCAAAATCTACAACAGAAACGAGAAATCCTCCAACCCCTGTGCCTCCGATAGCTTCTTGGGTCAGCTTTTGCCATTTTGACGGGACTGCTATTCCACTCAGAATGCATACTGTAGACGCAAGAAACTGATGTTAGGCTTATTCAGTGTAGAAATATAGATTGTAATTGTATAGAAAGAAGACTTACACAGGGAAAGCGAAGGAACGCGTGCTGGTTGTGCTACTATCCGACCGAAGAGATGTGCTGCCAGAATATGGTATCTGCCCTGAATAAGGTATTGGACCTGATACATCTGTCATGGACAAAATTGAATCTCCACAATTATGAACAAAAAAACTTCGGTTTGAAGCCGTTCGACTGTCAACTGCAGCTTCATCGGTGTTCCATGTGTTCAAAGTTTGAGCAGGCAGTTGAGTTTCAGCATTTTGCAAGTCTTTCTCCCCACTGTCCATTCCTGGTGGTGAACTTGGGAAATCAAAAGTGATAATGCTTCCAATTTCCGACTTGCTATCTGACGGAATGTCTTTTTGTTCATTGCAATATGAATCCTCGGCTATACATGTTATGTTGCTTGCAATATCTTCCTCCTTACTTGTATCCTGTAATCTTACCGCATTACAACTTATCATATTCCAAAATGTAAATGGGACTCTACAGCAATACATAATTACTTCAAATGAGAAAAGAAAGCTGATTTGAGGAACCGATTACTACTAAGTTTTTTTTTTATTTTTTCTTGAAAAGTTCAGTTCAACTCATTTTCACTGCAATCTTGATACTCTTAATTCAAGCTGAAGAAGGAAAGATATTTGAGTGACAAGATATCCATTTTGAAAAAAAAAAAAAAAAAAAAGAAAGTAAAATTAGTTTGGTCATTATCATGAGAAATGCAGTTTATGTAGTAGAATGTTAGTCGATAAAGTACCTGATCCGCTAACTGATGCCCCTCTTTTCCATCAAAATCAAATTGTCCTTGATGCGTGTGAGAATCATCCACTTCCAACTGCTGCGCTAGATGTAACTTTTCTGGTATATCTTCCTCATTAACATTCACCTTTTCAATATGATCCACCTCTCCCTCGCTATTCGAAGTAGAACTCTTAGAACTGCATATGTCAACATCTATCTCACAGTCATACTGCAAAAAAGGGTTGTACTGATTTGAAACCGTTTTCCCAATTTCTTCAAAATATTCTTCACCATTCCCAAGAAAATTCTCTCCAGCAGATTCCCTAGAAACATCTTCCTCGTAATCACATTTGACAAAGGGATTTGTCTGGTTTGGAACGATATCTGAAGTTTCCACCATTTCTTTGCTCCAACTATCATTTATATAGAAGTCTGTCTGCAGAAAGCTAAGAAGTCCCTTGTCATGCAGGTCAAGGTTTTCTATTGAAATCTTGTCACAAGATAGAAGTCCATCATCGACACATATGTCCTTCACAACCTGATGATAAGCTCCATCTTTGAAGCAGACAAGCTCAGGGAGTTGATATTCCATCACTATTTTGTCAGTACACAGCTCTGTATCATTCTCAAAGTAAACGCTGCCAACAGGATCAATAAAAGGATTGACAGAATCACCACCCTTATCCTTTCGATCTAAGGAGCATTCTTCATTGAACCAATCACTTGCTTCTTGTGAAATTTCAGCGCCATCTCTGACTTCTTCCCTCATGTAACTGCTTCTTTCAATGGGCTCAGGCAGCTCATTTTCCGTTACTTTCTTCTTGGCATACAGTTCTGTTTCATGCTTGATTCCATTAGCGGAAACTGCAACCTGGTTTGTAGAATCTGTACTCATCCCCCGTGTCTTGTCTGTTGGACTTTCCTTGTCCACTAAATCATGTTGTTCAGGTAAGTCCTCATGTTTGTTTTTACTTTTCTCCAGATCTAGTAAGATTTCCTTCTCAGATGCATAATTTAGGCTATTTAAATCAGTTGAAATATGATTTATTTTTTCCATTATGTCATTCTTTCCTACCAACTCGCCAGTTTGAATAGCATTTTCATCTTACTGACACATAGAATCAATTCTGGGAGCCAATTCCGCTAAGCTATACATGCCCACTCAATCTGAAAGAGAAAAAAGAAGCGGAAGATTTTCAAACGCAATGCCTCGTACTTTGTAAAATCAAAATTGGTAAGTACTTGACCATATAGAATTCCTTTTTTTTTTTTTGACTCAGCCATGTACAACTCAAAAACTGTTATCTAGTTTCAAAGAAGATTAACTAAATTTTGCACGAGCGTTTGGAGGGGCTGTTTTTGAAACACTTCAGAAACAGTTTTACACAATGCAGCTCAAAATTTGCTCAAACATGAAAACAATAATAATAAAAAAAAAAAGTTTCCACGAACATTGTTCATCTATGATGAAACAAAAAGGCCCATAACTATTAACCAAAAAAAGGCCCATAACTTCATGCATGTATTCAAAGTTTCAAATTAGTAACTCAAAATAAAATGAACACCATGAATCATCTTTCATATGAACTTTTTGATAAAAAAAATTCCTTTCAAAACTCCTCATTATTCCGAGAATTGAGAGTTTATAAAAGAAGTTTAACTGGTTCTGTTTCCACTGCATGTTAAACTATATCTAATTCTTAACATCCGTGGAGATGAGTTTGTAATAAAGACAACAATGGAAAAAGCCTCATTTGTCATCCTTCGCAGCAGGTAATTGTCGTAGAACAGCTAATGGTTGTTGTAATACCTCTAGTATGAGACGAGAACTCTAACCATCCCAACTATCTAAATAATGACCCATTTAACGATTACCTACACTAAAGTTCATTGAACGAATGAAAGAAATATGTAATTTCATGTAAGTTAATTGACCTAAAAATAGTAAGTTAATTAAAAATGGGAAAAAGAAGATACGAGCCATTTCAGTCCCCCAGCTGCATTTTACTTTGTTTTCTCTTTTTTGTCTCACAAAACAATGGTTCATTTGTGAATCACAAGTCTTTGGAGTAGTTGATAAAAAAAAAACTTATGCAGTATTCATATATGATTACCAAAGAACATACCGTCAATTGTATTTTCTATTAAATTCCTGATTGGGTGATTGAGAAAAGAGTCCATTTGAGTCAATTCAAGCCAGAAAAAGTATCACGTGGCATATATTCATGGAAACTAACTCAATTCTTCACATTAATACAGGTCAACAAGAATACTGAGAATGCAAATTATTAACTATCGACTCATTTACGAATCATAACTTATTTGCATATTGACTCAATACAACAAGTTTCACCAAGAATAAAATGATTCATTTTCAAAATGCCCAAGAACCAGAAACCAACTCAAAGTTCAGTTGACCTTAACACTATCAGGCTTAATGATAACAGCCCAAAAACTCTCTACAGACAGAGTTTGTCTCAATTGTTAAAGAAATCCTGTTTTAAGGGTAAATAACCTTACCAGGAGAAAAGATCCAATGATCTTTATATATACATATTTCTATCTGCTTTCTACATGGGAATATTGCTAACCCGATTGAACACTGGACAAAATCATGCTAAATTACACTAGTCAAAGAAGATTAAGCGCCAGTCACAATATCTACAGAAAAGAAAGCTTACTTGTGTTTCAAGAACGATAAATGTAATACTAAGTATTAAAGAGATAATGCATTAAATAGTTCAGAAAAATGGACCAGTATTGCAGCTGTCATAAAGTAAGCATGAGGAAACAAAGGGATCTAAGAAAGTAATGGACAGGATTGATTAAGGAGGTGTGATCAATCTAACAGCTTCCTTCATTAATTGCATAATGCTTCAATATATAGACTTCTCTTGCGATGAAAATAGAGACATCATTAATTGCATAATGCTTCAATATATAGACTTCTCTTGCGACGAAAATAGAGACTAATAAGTTTTTAAAAAAATAGAAACTAATAATAGGAAATAGAAACTATTAATTAAAAAATAAGAAGCATACTCTAATAGAAAGAAACATATTCAAATAGAAACTTTCCTAATAACAAATACCTAAAAAGTACTAGTAATTACTAATTAAGCCCCTCAATGTTCCACAACCACGAGCAAATGTTCCTAGCAACCCTAAGACCATCATGAAAACAAAATTGAAGGTTTTTGACCCTGATCACGGCTAACTTAATAACTCAAGCAATCGAATGGATTCTTACGTCCTGATACTGTATACAAACTAACTGCATACAAGCTAACTTAAACATCTAGACATGGTTTGAGTCATCAAACGTGTGCTAACACTGTGGGCTAAACATAATGAAGAAAGTTGTAATATAAAAGCAGTATCAGTTTCAACAATCTACTAGAAACAGAATCAATTCAAAAGTTGAAAACTCCTTATTACGTGGGAAAAATTACTAGGTGCATGTTTCAAGCTTTAGTAAAGTAACTACAGATGTGCTCCAAAGTTTGTGATAATTCTAATCACTAGACGCTAAAGTCTCGTTTTGTTAATTATAAAGTGCACCTTATCAAGGTAAAATACCACAGGAACAGGAAGCATCTTGAACACTAGATGACTTGGGTTAGAAAGATAACCAAAGTCCAATTAAAATATGGGAATCATAATCATTATACTTACTGTTCGTGACATTCTACGAAATGAACTCAATCCTATTGGTATATAAAGTCCAACTGAAACTTGAGAACGCAAGCGTTGTACCAACTTTCTAAGGTATTAATAAACTCAAAAATTCATGAGGCAAAAGAAAGCATTATTTCAGAATCCATAACCAGGAGCCATCTTAAGTCTCATAGACCAAGTTAGATTGTTAACTTAAAATTACAAAGTGGCATGCAAGTGTAGCTAAAAGTCAGGAAAACAACAAAGTTGGTTTCATACTCTCTCTTCCTATCTATATGTTTATTGTTCGGGGAACTATTGTTACTAGTTGTAGCAGCACGTATGATCGACATATGAAATCAAAGCATACCCAAGGATTTTATAAAAGTAAAGGTGGCAGCCACTAATAATCAAGAGAGAGGAAACCAAGAACGAATACCGAGAAGAATTATACAAAACCACGATACAGAAAAAATAAAAAGAAATTGAATCGATATAAGGAACTGTAGCAAATCATTCCATCTCTTTCGCCAATAAGGTGAAGGTCATACTGAATCACCTTAATGTTTCCTCATTTTGGTCACTCTACTCTCTAACTCGTAAAAACCAAGCTACTGGACGATTTCCTTGATTCTCTTAACTAAATAACATTCAAATATGGCGTGTCGAAGTGGATAACAAATCGGCATACCTTCTACTTCTAGTAAAAAATATTAGGAGTTGCGTTAGGTAGTACCCAACTAAATAACTCACTCATTTTCAAGGAGAATTCTCAATCACAACTACTGTATGGCTGCAATTCTTACAGAACAGGGTCTGAAAAGAGCAAAAAACAAAAATAAAAATAAAAATAAATTAAACAAATTAATTTTTTTTGGGTAATGAAAAAAAGTATTTTAATCCTCACCAAGAAATCTTCTCTAAGAATAAGCGCAACAGATCTCACATGAACAAAAAGGTAATTATTCAGATCCAACTACTCCACTTCCACAAAAAAACAAGAGAATAATCGAAAATATAAACCCAAAACAAACGTACCCTTGTGTCAGCCCCTAAAACAACATTTCTTTTGCCTTTATCGCCTCACAGCAGACAATTAATCCCACTCACCTTTCCCTGCAAAAAGCAGCAAAGTAAAGTAACAAAAACAACAAATCTCTCCAAAAACACCAAAAACTAATAGACAAAAACTAACAATTGAACAAAATAAAACAAAACAAAACCTGAGATGAGCTTCAGCTGGTCTGAATAAGAAGAAGAAGAAGAAATGCGTACTATTTTCGATCTGAAAACGTTGGAGGTGGTTGAGAGAATGAAAGGAACATCAATCTAACCCTAGGAGATAAAAGGGGGGACGCATTAAAGTCAAATGAGCAAAGTGTATTTATTATTCTCTCCAAAGCGCAGCATTAAATATCTCTCTCACTACAGCTCATAACGGAAGAAAAAGCAATATTATTGTTATTATTAAAAAAAAATAGAAACAGAGAGCACCACTTCAGCATCACCACCTCGATTTTCATGACTCATGCTCATGACTCATGACTCAGAAAACAGAAAATTAATTTACTTCTTCTCTTCAACAGAATTGATAGTATATAGCAGGCTTAGCACTTTAGCAGCAGTGTGAAGCGGTTGCTGCAACAGAATTGTGATTGTGATTTGCATTAGAGAGCATCGGACGATTCATTGTCTGGAGAATTCTTAACAAGAGACCTGATTTGTGTTTGTCTTGGGCGAATCGGACGAACCGGAGGATCGTTGACCGCCAATCTGACGCCCAAAAAGGGTTTCCCTGAACTACTACTACTCTAACTTGGGATTGCACTTGTATTATAAAATGGACTTTGCTGCAATGACGCTCCTACAAGGCACATGGAATGCCCACCCTTTTATCTAACCGTCCGTGTCCATCTTAAGATGCGCCCTTACATATCTCGAGATTCAAAATACGATTAGATGAGAGTATGCATTGTGATGTGACTTGTAGAGGTGCGTGCGTTTTAACATTTTCCTTTTAAAATACTGGCTGTCCACACCAAACAGACTAAAAAAAACAAAAAAACAAGAAAACTAAAAAACAAACAATCATAGTGTGAATGAACTCACGCGTGCGGGTTGGACTACCCATACGAGTTACACCAAGAGGGGTGGGATTTTTGAGCCGGTGAAGGTGGCTTTCCAACTAATTCAGTACGGAGAAGTAAAGGAAAATGATAATCTAACACATTTTAAGTGTACACAATTTATTTTTTAGCTATTTATAATTCTTTCTTATCTCCTCTTGGTGTAGGCCCATATCTGACAAAATATTATAAATGGCTAAAAAAAGAAAGTGTGCACCCAAAGTATATTAAATTATCATTTTTCAGAAGTATATGGGTAAGGTATATGAGAGTTTTCCATGTACTGGACCCGTTCTTATTTGTAATATCAATATAAGGAAAATGGTGCTAGTGAGGCTCGTCAGGGACACTAGGCTCACTTAGGCTTTATAGGTTCAGTGTGGGTCTATTATGACCAATTAGGTTTGTTCGTTTTTTTTTTTACTTAAGTGGGAGTCGAACTCACAACCTTCCGACTTGCCTTTTAGTAAGTGGATGTCTCTACCATCTCAACTGAGATGCTTTGAGGATTAGGTTATGTCCGTTAAATGTCAGTAAGCTTGTATTTGCTCATCGTGAGCTTATAATTAGAGCAAGATTGCCTCTTAATAGGATAAGTATGAAATTACCTATTTAAGTTTAAAAAAACACACTTGGGGCCACCTAGGTTAGGTACGCATGTGTGTGTGCGTCCGTCAATTTTTGTCAAGCACACATGTATCTCGATGAGCATCAAAGAAATGTGCACCAACGCATGCCTGCCTTAGGTTACGCTAGCATTCTCCTTATTAAAATTACATGTAAGTACCTATTTTTCAAACTCTACTAAATAAATGTGTTCGATGTCAAAATAATAAAAAAAATGTTTGGGTAGTGGGCACTCAAGGAGTCAAATCATCTTAACAAGTTCGAATAATACTTTTACTTCCCAAACTCGTCTTGAACTCATATAAATTAGATTTAGGCTTTGGGGTCTATGGGTGAGTGGGGCCCGTGCATGGATGGAGTTTCATTCCGTCATCGCCCCCGTTGAATCCCCGTGGAGAAATATTTTTTTCCATTTAACTTCTCAGGGGAATTTTTATCATTTTCTCTATGGGGATCCCTGTGGGAAAACTTTTTCATTTGAATAATCCATATATCATACAATAAAACAATCTACTCTAAAATAATTTAATAACGAAAATCTAGATGTTAAAGATATATAAACCTAATGTATACTAATATGAATATAATATATAAACCTATATATAGTATATATCATATGGTATGTATGTATGTATGTATGTATAGTATAGTATAGTATAGTATAGTATATTACGCAGGGGTGGATCTACATGTGTTTTGCTTTGGGCTACAACCCAGAGCAAGACACATGTAACCCCTTTATATTTATACTTAGGTTCTTCAAAAATTGTCAAGTTTCTAAACACCAGCCCACCTCATGAAGAAGTATTTTTACACCTAGCCCACCCCAATTTTAAACAAAAAAATATCAATTAAAAAATTAAAACAAAGAACGAAATTTGTATTTAGTTCACTGATCTATTATTGTAATATATTGTCATTTAACTACCATTAGTTCCTTCACTTTTTCATCTTATTTTATTTCTTTAAATGAGGACTTGGTTTTATGGTCTTTAATTATCATATAAGATTTTAAATTGTTTGGATTAGACACAAAAATAAAATGAGCTAGCTAGTTTGTGGTGGTTCAATTAGTAGATTAAATTGCACCACGATCATGCATGCCGCCAATGACAATCGGGTCGAACATTATATTATAAGAAAATTATTTTCGTTCCATTGAACAAACTAAAGCTAATTTAGATGTTATTACCTTCTTTTCTTTTTGGTTACCCACGTGGTGTCCGCGCGCCAACCGCACCGATAAATCTACGCTTGGGCAATGTCAAACCCCATATAGGAGGCGAGCCCTCCCAATCCATTTTTTTTTATATTCGAGTAATCGAACTTCAGACCTCGCTTAAGGAAACTAAGTGCCTTACTACTTGAGCCAACTGGTTATTTGTACTAGCAAACATATTTATATTGTAAAAACATTTGATTTTTACTGCGAACTATGATGACGTGGGTAGCTACAATATTATCAATTAGCTTATTTTTTTAAAGAAAACTATAATTAACACTATAGCTAATATGAATAGATGGTTTTTTTATTTGAATAAAAATTACATATTAGTTATTTAAGTCTAGCTCAATGCTCCTAGATATCCTGGATCCGCCCTTGATAATATGCATTATAAATATGGTAACACACTATAATATGTATGAATGTATGTGTTATAAATTTATATAATTGAACTCCTCATTGGGATTCTCCGTGGGGATATCCATTGAAGTTTCCTATGGGGTTCTGATGCGAACTACAAATGTATGATTTCATGGTGGTAATAACAACTTTATCTAGTGATTGAGTTGCGAGATATCAATCATTGGAGATGGTTTAATATTAATCCATTGTCCAATTAGAAAATAAAGTTAGGCAACTTATTTTTGAGTTTGGAATTGTAAATTAAACAACTAATTAAAAGGTAATTAACTAATGTAATGAAATTTAAATTTGGATTTTAAGCAATGGAGAAAGATACCCAAGGAGACGATTTCACTTACGTTGTATCCTTTTGTTCCAATTTAATTTGAAAAACTCCAAATTAATGTAAAGATAGGCGAATTTTCACTCCACTTTGAGGTCTCGGTGATAGAGATTCTAGTGTTGCACTCGAACTCCACCGGTCAGTGTGAGTAGTGTAAGTGCAACATCACATTAGACTCCAAATTCGTTAGCCTCCTTAATCAATAGTCATCGGTCGACGTGCCACATGTTATAAAGTTGTGTTTCTCCAATTTCTAGTTGGAAGCCTCAATAGTCATGGAGACCTCCAAACCATAATTTTAACACCTACTTGATCAAGGTAAACATAGTATTAAACACAAGAACACAAAAATCTATAAGAAATGAAGCAAATAAACAAATTCATATTGAAATTAAAAGGAGTCCAACCGGGATCTATTAATTCTCGAGAAATAGTAGATTACCCATTTTGGTGTGATTAACAACACAAAACACCATTGAAACTAAAAAGGAGGGCAGTTATTTTAACCCGTTCAACCTATCTTTTTGTCCAATCTATAAAAATAAGTTTTTTTTTTGACTAAAATGCCTATTGAGTCAATGACTTTAATACCCATATACAAAATTTACCTAATCTCCCCAACCCAATCCCCTATCTCCACTCTCACTCACATTGTGTTCGTTTAGATACAAGATCTTTAACTATAAGATAAGGACAAGCTATTACCGAAACTAGTTCTAGTTGACTAAAGAGCGTCTCTAATGTAATGTGGATTGGATGTCAATGTATGTCATCTAAGACTAAATAGACATTAGAGTGAAAATGCCTCTCAAATGGAATGTACATTTTGAATGTCGAAAATAAAGTAGGGCCGATTCCAATACTTATTAACATTAGTTTGCTCAAATAGAAAATAAAGTTAGAAAACAAATCAAAATTCTCCAAAAAAAAAAAGAGTCTGGCTAAGTGCATCCCATTTTGCATGGCACCCCATATTCAAATTTCAATTACTAAGTGCACCTCACATTTTTACCAAAATACCATTTCATCTGAATCGAATACCTAACTCAAAAACCTTGGTCGAAACATCTATATTAGGTTCGACGACATGTAGCCGAGACTTATCCATTAAGGTCGGTGTTGTTCAACCGAACCTTTTAGTGAGATTTAGTTGATAACTGCCAACCTAAAAGTTTGATAGGTTTCGACCAACTCTTCAATTAAAAGTTCGGCAAGCTATGACCGACTCTCCAACTAAAGGTTCGGTGGGCTCCGACTGACTTTCTCCAACAAGAGATTCGAACCTTCAAGGTCGAACCACTCTATGATACCTACAAATCACAAAGAAAAAGTGTGTGGGGTGCACTTAGAAATTGTAGTGGGTGCACTAATCACAGTGAGGGGCATAATGGTCATTTTGTAGTAGAATTGGCTTTTTTTTTTAGTTCGGCTAAGTGCATCCCAGAAAAAGTCAAACTTAAAAAATAAAATCAATCCTATTAGAAAATGTATCTTATGCCTCTCACAGTGATTAGTGCACCCCACTACAATTTCTAAGTGCACCCCCACACACTCTCTTTTTGTGATTTGTAGGCATCATCGAGGGGTTCGGCCTCGAAGCTTCGAGTCTCTTGTTGGAGAGTTAGTCGGAGCCCACCAAACATCTAGTTGGAGAGTCGGTCACAGCTTGTCGAACCTTTAATTGGAGAGTCGATCGGAACCCACTGAACCTTTAGGTCGGCAATTGTCAACTAAATCTCACCAAAGAGAATCGATTGGACAACACTGAATCTAATGGATAAGTCTTGGCTACATGTCGCCGGACCTAAAATAAATGTCTCGACCAGGGTTTTGGAGTTAGGTGCTTCGGTTCGGATGAAAGGATATTTTGGTAAAGCTGTGGGGTGCGCTTAGAAATTGAAATTTGAATTTGAGGTGCCACGTAAAATGAAGCGCACTTAGTAAAATGTGGGGTTATGAACTTTTTTTTAAGTTTGACTTTTTATGGGATGCACTTAGTTAACGGTGGGTGCAGGACTAAAAAAAATCACTAGCAAAATAAATAGTCTGAGAAAAAAATTGAAAATAAAAAAAGTTAGCGATATTGAGACGAAGCTGAAGCTCTGAAATGGCAACGACGACACACTAATAACACTCTTAGCTCTCATCAATGGCGACGATAGTTACTCTTCATCTCTCTCGAATCACACCATCCCACTATCACTCACCCTCCCCAACTCTTTCCGCCGATGCCCAACGAGGCCCCTCGCTTCCATTTCTCAGGGTATCGTTGTCTCTGCTTTGCTCTTTTCAATGAAATTGAGTTGAAATTGGGATTCCATTCAATGTTTTTGTGGAATGTGCGAAAAAAGGTTGGACCTTGAGATTTATGGTGATATGGATGGAAAGATTGCTCCTCGTAGATTGCAATTATAGTTGTGAGACAAAGGAAGAGAGGTATGATGTTATTGTGGTGGGAGGGGGGTATGCCGGTTGCGAAGCTGCGCTTTCGTCGGCTCGATTGGGGGCAAAGACGCTTCTTCTAACTCTGAATATTGATAGAATTGTGTGGCAGGTCGGCATTTCTTACGTTTTGATTGATTGGTATCTCGTTATCTTCATTTTGGTTTCTTAAATAACTCGTTCCATTTGGAAATGAGAAACCTCGTTCAAGGGCTCCATATTGTATTTCTTTCCATAAGAGTGGAATGGAATCTAATAAATAATTAAAAGATAAAGTTGTACGTCCAAAATTTTAACACACTCTCAACCTATACTTTGGGCGCACACCTTTGTCTTTTAGTCATTTATGGTGTTTTGTGATATGTAGGTGTCACACCTATGTAAACAAGAAAGAATCATAAATGACTAAAAGACAAATATGTGCATCCAAATTGTGCGTTGAGAGTGTGTTAAATTATCATTTTCTTAATGAAAAAGCGCTATTAGCTCTATTCACTATGACCTTATAGGCTACAACAATAACATTGCCTTGATCCCAAATTAGTTGGGGTTGGCTGGATCAAACTCTTCCATTGCAGTTGTTTCAGTGCAATTGATGGTGTGCTTTTCGAATCATTTAAATCCCTACTGATCAATGTGTCTCAAGTTGACTTTAGTCTGCTCCTACCTCGTCGAATTTCTTCAATATCTATTGAGTCAAGTTTTTACTGGGGCATTCATCCCTATAGGCAATTGTTATAAAATTTTGAGTGACCTTGGTTAATGAGATATAGAGCATGAGATGACGGACTTAACTCAATGTTTGCACTCGTGTCATTATTAATTTCATTTCCAAGTTCTCCTCTTCACTTTTTATAAAAAACTTGAAGTTTCTGTTTTATACGGTGGTTGTATGTTATAGATAAACATAATTTAACATAGTTACTACTGCTCTGCGGGGTTATTATACTGTTAAGAAGAGGTGCAAAACTTGGTATGTTTTTAGAATAATGCGAATTGCTTTTCTTCTGTACAGCCATCAGCAGTTGGAGGACCTGCAAAGTCCCAATTGATTTATGAAGTAGACGCACTTGGCGGGGAAATTGGCAAAATAACAGATCGGTAACTTTGAAAACTATTCAAAAGTGTCAAAAAGTTTGTTCACTATAGGGTTCGAGTTGAAATTTCTAGTTGTTTGGTAGCTCGACAGATTTCTTATAGCTTGTTTTTGCCTCTCTAACCTGATTTTCTAGAAGCACTAGAAACTCTGATCGACCAACTGACCAAGTTCAAAATGTAAATGGTTCTGGGTTTTGTGACACGCGTAGAGATTTCTTAAATCATGCTTCCAGTGTGGATCTTCCTGACGGACTGGCTCAATTTAATTATTAGGAAAGCCCAAATTATAAATACACCATTCTTTCTTTTTTGCCTATTTTTTTTAAAAAAAAGAATATACAAGTTACAACTTGCCTACTATAAAGTTTGAACTCCCAACCTTATATTAAGGCTAGCGCCGGTCCTGGAGGAGGGGTGAGTAAGGCGACCACTCTGCCCCCACCCCCCTCGCGGCCTCCACATTAATATATATATATATATATATATATATATATATAATATTTTTCTTAATTAAAAAAGAATTACAGCTTATATTATTAAGCAATAAAATGTTACTTAACAAATTGTTCATATATTTTTTAAATTATATTTTAATTTTATACTTGTACAAGTAGTTCTTTCAACTTATTCTCTCCATCTTAGTGATATTATCTTCTTCTTTGCATTTTGTATACGTTATTACTCTTTACTTTCTTTTTAAGTATTATTGACTTTTGACGATGTTTTGAGGGGTTTTGATCATGTTATTGTGCATCAGTTGAGAAAGTTTTTTGTGAGATTTGTGCGGTCTTACATAGGAATAAAAATTTGTTCTTTTTTTTTCACACATCTATAATTGAGGGGCCCCAAAATTATAATTTTTCCCAGGGCCCCTAAATACTTTGAGACTGGCTCTGTATTAAGCAACCCCATACTGATAGTAAAGTGTTTAATCTAGGGGAAGAAAAATGAGAAACAAACTGAAAAATAGAGAAAAATAAATAAAAGAGGACAAAAAGAATTTATGTGGTTCGGTCAATATGACCTACGTCCACGGCAAGATCTCTACGAATTGATTATATCAATGAGAACTGATTACAAGAGAACATAACAACAAAAAACATACAACTCTCTTGGTGTACTGTATCTACTTCAAACAGGGCACTCCATTTTATACATAGAGTTGTTGGAAGTTGAGGGAATATGAAGTGGCATATGACTAGGGGACTATTTTTCCAAACATGGCAAGCGTGGCTTCACACACGATGAAAAATCTCAACTAATTATTCAGTTAATATCTCCACAAAATCTCAACAATTCTCCCACTTGAAGTCATGTTCTCAAACAAACAAGAAATTCTCGTCATTACCTATCTGTTACTTTGCTTTAAGCCCAAGAGAAGTTTCTCAAGAGAAGTGCAACAGTAAGTAAACTTCTCTTTTGCTACTGGTTTTGTTAACATATCTGCAGGATTAGACTGTGTACTGATTTTATGCAACAAGATTTGTCCATCTTCAACCACCTTTCGCACAAAATGATAATGAACTTCAATATGCTTTGTTCAAGAATGAAAAGCTAGATTTCTCGCCAAGTGTAATGCACTTTGACTATCACAGTACACAGAAAACTGGTCTTGGTTCAATTTGAATTCACCAAAGAGTCTCTTCAACCAAATTTCTTCTTTGCAAGCATGAGTAGAAGCTATGTATTCAACCTCTGTTGTTGACAATGCTACAACTGGCTATAATTTTGATTCCCAACTTATAGCATCACTTGCCATAGTGAATACAAGACCTGAAGTAGACCTTCTCTTATCTAAATCCCTTGCAAAATCAGAATCCACATAACTAACACAACTTAAATTGTCATAACTATAACATAAGCAAAAATCTGAAGTGCCCCTTAAATATCTAAGGATCCACTTTACAACTTTCCAATGATCACAGCCATAGTTCGCTATGTATTTACTAACAGCTCCCATTGCTTGTGCAATATCCGACCTGGTAGATACCATGGCAAACATAAGGCACCCTATTGCTGATGAATATGGGACTTGAGACATGACTGCCTTCTCTTCCACATTACTAGGGCATTGAGTTGAACACATCTTCAAATGAGTAGGAAATGGGGTACTCATTGGTTTAGCATTTTTCATGTTGAAGCGCTACAATAGTTTCTTAACATAATGCCTTTGAGACAACTAGACATTCCTTTCCTTTCTTTCTCTAATCACCTTCATCCCAAGAATTTCATTTACTGCTTCTAGTCCTTCATGTCGAATTCCCTAGCTAATTGAGCTTTAAGAGTAGATATGTACTTCATGCTATTGCTTGCAACAATCATATCATCAACATATAATAGCAAAATACAAAAGTACCATCATTACAATCATAGAAATAAGCATAATGATCAGCTTCACATCTATGAAAACCCAAGCTCACTACGAAGGAATCAAATCTCTTATACCAACATCGAGGCACTTGTTTCAAACCGTAAAGAGATTTGTTCAACTGACAAACCAAATTCTTCTTCTTTTCTTCTATAAAACCTTCTGGCTGCATCATAAATATTTCTTCATCGAGATCTCCATGTAAGAATGTTGTTTTTACATCTAATTGTTCCAATTCCAAATCCAAATCCAGAACAACAACTATGGCCAAAACAAGTCTAATGGTAGTTAAGCGAACAACAGGAGAAAAAATTCATCAAAATCAATACCTGGTTTTTGAGCATAGCCTTTCACTACCAACCGGGCCTTAAATCTTTCAATGTTGCCTTTCGGATCCTTTTTATCTTGTAGACCCATCGACACCCAATTGCTTTGTGACCTCTTGGTAATTGAACTAATTCCTAAGGTTGTTTTTGTACAAAGATTCCATTTCTCCTCCATGGCACACCTCCATTTGTTTGCTCTAATTAAATCATATGCTTCTTTGAAAGAAGTAGGTTCATGCTCATCTGCTAAAGCAACATAAGCACTAACACAATTAGAGTGAGATTTAAAAGAAGTCACATAATCATCAAACCTTGTTGGAGGTACAATTTTTCTTCTTAGCTGATATGGAATTGCATGTGAATCTTTCTTTATGCTTGAATCGACTTCAACATCTTCTTCAAGAACATGATGACTATTGTAACATCCCCTAATCTCAATTAGAGAATATTTGGCCTGAAACCCTAATTAAGCCCCGGTAAACCAGATCGAACCTAATTAGAGCCAGCAGTCTTATACTTATTCCTGATAATAACCTGTATATCTTGAGATTACATAAATAAAATAAACAAACGCAGCGAAAAATTTAAAACTTTTTCGATAAACCAAGATATACAATACCGGTATGAACATCGGTATTGAGCTCTTATTCCCACCCTGATTATTACAAAATCATAAAGCAATGTAACATATATATATATACACACACACAACGGTAAAACTCACTGCACCGTAAAGAAGATACTAAACTCCTGACCTTCTCCTTTCCTGAGTTTCAAGTCCTAATGTAGATCCACACCTGAAAATGTTAAGGTGGGTGAGCTCCTACATGCTCAGTAAGTGACTCTCATACTAACCATCAACTATCAATTAATATCAAGGCAATGTATAACAACATGAATCAAATTCATATCTAAAGGAGCATATGAATCAATATAAACAATATATATAACAGATGTAAGTTCCTTGGTTTATTGCAATGTACCCGTAATTTGTATTTTCAATATCCGTATTTGAATTGAGTTGCTCTCTCACATTATCAAGAACCAGTCACTGAGCATCTAACCAGTTATTGTCAATGTGCAGCCAACTCATAAAAACATAGAGTCGCACTCCCTCATCATCACTAAACCAATCACTGTTCATCTGATTGGTTTATGACTAATGAGGCGCCAACTCAATAGGAAAGCATTGATCGGGATAATTCCCAAGTCTCTGGGGGCGTAGTGATGGAAGGCCACCCCATCACAGTTCTAAACCCCAGGCCGATTCGTCCCGCCAAACCTCTTTTCATATTCCATTTTCATTCAAAACATTTTTGTAAAACCAAAGTCAAATCAAGGTACATTGCCCTATTCCCAGTCCAGTATACTACATGTTCTAATAATACTATTTTACATTGCATAATTGATAAAAGATACGAGTCCCACTTACCTGTCATGAGCTTTCTATGTTTTACTGATTTGTACGACTTCCCGGAGTCCTCAAACCTTTCCACATCGATCCATTACTAAAATAGACCAACTATTATCAACTTAAGTCCCATACTTATTTATTAACATTCCTAAACTGGTCCCATTCGAATTTGGAATCTCGGGACCTAATTTCTAACCTATTTTGACCATTTTACGCTTTTCAAGGTAAAAACCCTGGTATAAAGTCTCATCTGACTTTCGAATTTCTCATTTTCCATAGAAATCCCTTAAGTTCTATTTGTTTGGTCAAAATACTATTTTTCCATATTTTTTTTTTCTATTTTTCTGGATTTTCTTTTCCATTTTCTCTCTTTTCTTTCATTTTTTTTCTTTTGGTTTGTGTATAAACCGGGCCGAACCGAGTTCGGCTCAACAGAGCTGAACAGGCTCGGTTCAGCACCTTCTTCTTCACAAGAACAGAGCGGCTGCTCTTTTATTTTTATTTATTTTATTTATTTGTTTTCTTTTTCTTCGATTGGGGTTGGCTCTCAACCCCAACCCCAACTCGGTTTGGCAAGGGAGACTACTCCCTTGTCGTCTCCACTCTTGGCCATGGCTTCCGCCATGGTTGAGCTCTTCACTCTCACAACAATGGTACACACCCACATACACCATTGCAACAACAAAAATAACAACTCAATAACACACTCGCCTTGGCGTCACGAGCTCGTCGTCCTCGATCTCCTCAGCCTCACGAGCTCTGCCTTCTCTCTTTCCCTCCGTGATCTCTCAGCTTCTCACTCTCTCTGTTTCAACTTATATTGAAGAAGTAGGCGGTTGGCTTGGGGAATTACTAAAATACCCCCAAGCATATCCCCTCTTCTTTGATTGGCAATTACCCTTAATGGTAATTTTACATTTTTCTGATTTATTATATATATTTATATATACTAATATATATATATATATATATCGATATATTGTGCCTAAAATTCTGGTTAGCACTCAAACGAGAACTCTCGGGCGTGCACACCACTGTACATCCTATGTGTGTCACTCGTGACCCCGCGTATCACTCTGCGCCTGAAAATTTATTATTATTTTCTATTTTAATATATATTTATATATACCCATAATTTATATAAATATATATTTATGCCTATAATTATGTAATTTACTCCGACGAGTACACTCGGATGTTAACGCTATCCTGCGTCTCATGTGTGTCCACATGACCCACACATGGTATTTGACGTCTCATCATTGGTCCAATTATTCATTTATACATACTAGTACACACCAAACAAACACAATACATCACGCAAATCACACACGCGTCAATCGTGACAAACCGACCTTAACCACAAGCCTAATTCAGATTAATTAATATTCAGATTAACACTAATCACATGTTTAAGGTAACAGGTCGCTACAGTCTCCCCAATTTAGCAACAATTTCGTCCTCGAAATTAAAGGTACGTACAAGTCACCAATAATTTCGAAGAGTAATGGGGTTTTCTCTTATAATTCCTGTTCCTTAGCTTTCTCATTCCTTGCTTGTCTAGTATATGTGATTGCACCTCCCTATCACTAGCACAAAGCTTATCTCAACTTTACTTTGAAGAATAAACGTAACTAAATTACCGTTTCATTCTTCTCTTTCAGTTTAATAAAATGTGAATAACACTATTCCATTAATTTCACTTAATTCGAATCTCTATAGCCCGTTCATAGGTGAGATTCCTAAGATACCATTTATCTTTTGACACCTCTAACAACCTATGTGTTGGGAAATGTGCCCTAGGTCAATCCATTAACAGTTTTTATGAATACATTTTTGTTAATAAAATAGAGGATTTCATTTGCTGTTTATTATAATTGATTTGCATGTTTACATTATAATAAGATCCATGGGTATTTACAGAAATATCCTAAATGTCCCTAGTCGATTATTATACTGGGAACTATAATGAATTAAGACTAGTGTAAGTCTTAATTGATGATCATACGATGATCATACGTATAGGAATACGAATCAAGATCATGAGTACTTGTTAGGGAACAAAGTACTTGGACCGACCATATGAGAACATTACATGGATTAAGTCATAGTTGTTTCTCATGATAGGTATATTTTTCAGTCCTCGACTTGAGATTACCAGAGACTTCAACATTAGGAATACAGTGATTTGACGCAATCAAACGTTGTCTTTAACCGGATGATTATAAAGGTTGTGATTGGTTACTGTATGAATAATGTGGTAAAGTTGTGTAATCGAGATAGAATTTGTCCCTCTCATATAAAGAGAGATATCCAGTGGATCCTCGATGTGTTAGACTGTTAAAAGGCCTAGTCTAAGTGAATTGATATTGATCAATGTCACTTAGATGTTTTCGATCTACCTAGAAATCGAGACTAGTACGATTGAACATGTTGGATGACAATTCCATGCCTTATGTTTGATCAAAAGGATATCGTGTGACAGAAGGATGTTATATACACTATTGATTAGGTTATATCGATTTGATATTCGTACAACTTGGGTAGTCATAATGTCTTGCTAGAGGCCGCTTATGACTTGTATACCAAAATGTGTTTTGGTACACTACCAACGTTGTATGAGCCTATTGGGTCGCATACTGAGAATGGTTTTGCGAGATTTTAAGTTGGTTTAGAAAAATGAATTTTATATGATAAAATTCATAACAGAAACGTCCTTGTAGTGTATTACACTTATACTTCTTTAAGTAGGGGTATATGTGTAATTTACTTAATCGTCTATATACAAGGGTTATATAAATAGACGCTTTGAGTTAGAATACAAGTACGAAAGATTTAAAAAGGCTGAAACTCTATTTTCGTTTTAAGAAACGGCTTAGAATTTTTGGTATCCTCTGGATCGTTTTGGAGAGAAACAAAAGGTTTGGTATTCTCTCGAAGCTAGCACTTTGAATCTCGGCCTCCGTTCGTGTGTGGACAGCTAGTAGAGGGCGTTCGTCATTGGCAGCGCCTTAGAGATCGATTAACCTTCAGAGAGGTATTGCGACTGAGGTATGATTAAGTTTTCATAGTTTAAACGTTTTTAATGGAATCAGATTCGGATCCTGTTGGGGTTTTTCTCAAAATTGTTTTGAAAATTCCGCTGCGCATGAACCCCAAAACCCAACACTATGATGTTTGTCATGTTTTCTCTTTTTCTTAAGAATTGTTGCAGCTCAAGCATTGACGAATCCGCTAAGGATCAACAATATCATGTCTCCTACCTCTGTCCACCATAAATAAACAGCAAGGTCAACATATGTGCGTATCATGTCTCCTACCTCTGTTCACCACCAATGAACAACAAGGTTAACATATGTGTGTCTCCTACTTCCATTTCACCTATCGGTGAATTGCAAGGTCAACCACACAACATTCTCATCATTTTTTTCGATATTTGCTTGAACCTTATAGATCTCGTCAATCTATACACTACAACTTTATCCTCATATTATTCGTTTCCTTTATATTGTAATTATACTTTACCTAGTCTGCTCTATTTCCTCTGTGTAGTTCTTTTTTACTTCATTCATTCTAGTACAATATCTCTCATTCTTATCTCTCACCCCTATGGTAGAATAAGAAATAACATACTTCATTCTGTAACCCCTCGGATTACTAAGATCATTAGAGGAACTCACACAGTTAAATTGATTCTTTCAGTGATTATCATGATGAGACACAAGCTCAATCATACTTGTTGAATTAAAATTAGTAACACAATCTCTTCGTCAATATGAAGGAAATATATTGTATCGAAATTAAGACTGGTTTTCAGTTTATATCAATAACTTTTTCCCTTAGTGGAAGCAAGTCTCGGATCTCTATCCCGAATATTTTTAATATCATACCATCTCATATCTCCCATACAACTATTTTGCTCAATCCTTTCGAGCATAACATATGCTTTCACTGACAAGAATCTTACAGACTAGATTCCCTCATCAACTATAATTCATTGTGCTGACGTCTATTTCTCATTACAAAATTTATAATCGTATTTCGTTTCTCTTATCAGGTATAGATAAGAATCTACCTAACTCTTTAGGTTTCACTACTCAATATTACATACTGAATACGTCTCATGTCTCTTTATAATCTCCCTATCTATCATCATGTCAACCCATTTATAATTCGTTCATATACCCAAATATGATATAGCATTACATATATCAATAATATAAAGAGATTCCTGATATATTCAAAATCATTCTTGTCTAACCTTCCTCCTGAATCAAATTTTCCTTTCAGAATTTAATACGTCTAACACAATTTCCATTAAAACATCTAATATGGACACTACTCATTCATAATCAATTTCTAACACATTGAGTAATTCCAATTAGATTTCTTAATCAATCTCATTACCTGTTGATTCATTCATTTACTGAGTTCAATCTCATTCTTAACTCCAAAGAAAGGACTGGTAATTATCAATTCCAACCTCTCAATTGATGATATGCCTATGGAGGACTTTACTTTATTCATCAATTTTATCTATCTCTCTTATGAGATAACACTGAGAAGTTTCTATTATAATTACATCTCTTGCGCCTTTCTTTCATTCAACTATTAACCATCGTCAATCACTTTATATGAGTGATTCTTCAGAGTGAATATATCATTTTTCCATTATAGTAACTCATTACATTACAAATTTATTTCACTCTAGCATAATTATACTCTTCAAACTCTCATAGTTTGAAGCTTCCCTTAAATTACATGTTACCAGTTTCACTAGTTTTCCACAATTTTCATCTATTATTTAGTGTTTCCCCTAAGATATTCTAATCTTAGGAATACTAAACGACATTCATACCCTTGTACATGATACAACTGTACTTCAAAACCTCTTATTGAATGAATGAACTTGCACGTTCTATCCAATCAACTGAATTTATACTAATACTGGGATCCTCATCCCTATCTTATCATATTCAAGTCTTCTCTCTAAAACTTATTTTTGCAATTCATTCAATCCATCATTTGAAATGCATATTTTCAATTCTTCATTAGCAGTTGATGCCTTATAATAGTTTGGTACTCTTACCAACACCATTATTTCATATTAGTTTCCCTATGAACTATATCAAATGTATTTACTACAATCTCTTGCTTTATTGTGTCAACAAATAACTACTTGGATAAAAATATTAAGATACACCTCTAACTTTTCCGTAATCCAAGTATAATTGAGCAACTATTGTAGTCAAACTACATTTCAATTTCCTCAAGGCATCATTTGTATTATGTACAACTCATCCTCATTCCATTATAGTGTTAATTGAATATACAATACAACTATATGACAGTTATCTGTTTAAGTTGTTTGTATCCTTCAATCATTTCATGTTTCACAACTTTTCTATCTCTGTGTTGAATATAATACAACTCTTCAATTGTCTTAATCTCAGTCAAATTGTGGCGGCCCCAAATTTCTGGGCCGCCCCGTGGTTAGCTACCCCCGCCTCAGCTCCGGAAGTTGCTGCCACGTGTCTCTCTGCCTTCGTACTTTAGGTAGTTGTCATGTAATTTGTTAAAGTCATTTAATTTATCATTTTCAAAGAAATTAACAGCGGAAGAATTTAAAGTTTAACAAAATTGCATTCATATATATATATATATATAAAAGTTTTACTGATCAAACCTATAGTGGAAAACCCTACCAGTCTTGTGCATACAAAGCGATCAACTATAACAAGATATGTATACCAAGAAGTGTGTATCCAGCTTTCCCAACCCAAAAGATAATACAAAATATGTGAATATCTACACACATACCAGCAGGCCTCGGCGTAGGCAAGTCAGATGAAATCGCCGATGATCCCCTTGCCCTTGCTAGTATTAGGATCTGCGCTCAGCCACGACAAAAAGATAGATGGCGAGCCCAATAAGTAAAATCCCAAGGAAAACCACCGTGCATAAATAATGGAAATAATTAACAGAGCCAATAAGTAGTGTTAAATAAACATGCGGAAGGAAGGAAAATATGCAGACAACTGCTCAAAGCTAAACGCATGTATATAAACACATTGATAGACAAAGGGGTGTGAACACAGCTACTAAGTGTGTACTAGGACAAGGAGCCCTGGTCGTGGCCCATGCCTCCGACCCTGCGACTGTATCCCAGCGGCATTAGCCCTAGTGGGCTAATCGAACGCGTGAAATGGAGTCCAACTCGGGATATCGTCTACCGAGTTCCTAGATCACGCGCTACACACCTAGCCAGCGACCTCAACTACCCGTGGATACATAGACGGTACCATAACCGTCCCATTAGAAATATAAATCACAGATTTTCAAGGAAATAAAGCTCAATGGAAATAAATAAGTACATGCAGTAGTGGTGTTCAGTTGGGTTTTACGTACCCGAAAATACGCACTCCGACTTCTCGGACTCGTCAGTACGCCCCACCTAGCTCCCCAATGTCCGAGCTATGGTTTCCCGGTCCCTGAAGTCCATTTTATAGTGTTTTATACTTTTTGAAAACATATTATATCATTTTATGATATTATATTATATTTTTAATTTTTCAGTTGTGGTACCTCTCCCGGGCTGGGTCGGGGTTCCAAAAATACTTGAAAAGTCTCAAAACCACTTTTCTACCTTTTTCTAATTTTCTATATTTTTCTAGAATTTTTCCTAATTTTTCTGATATTTTTCACATATTTTTCCTATTTTCCAACAAATAATATATATAATATCATAAAATGATATTTGAAATTGGATTTCCGGTGCGGTCGGAGGGGACATTTGAAATTGGATTGCCGGGTGCCATCTCCACGACGGGAGCAGGGTCGAAAGAGAGACAGAGTACATGCAATGGCACAGCTAGATCCAGGAGCTACCAGGCAGCTAATTGAGGGTACGTTACTCATTCACAGTAGACTTATTCATGTCATGTTTGACTTGGGTAGTACATTGTCATTTATTGCTGGACGGTTAGTGGGGGAGTTAGGGTTAGACACACACACACTAGAGACCCATCTTGTTCTCAGCACGGCTGCTGGGGATAAGATTTACCCTAACCGGATAGTTCGGGACGTCATGGTTGAGGTTGCCGAACATCAGTTACTAGCTGATCTTCGAGTACTGGAGTACCTAGAGTTTGATGCACTCTTTGGTATGGATTGGCTGTCAGCTTACCTTGCACAGATAGATTGTTATGGGAAGAGGGTAGAGTTCCGTATTCCGGGTTTACCAGAGTTTACGTTGATCGGGAATGCCTCCGAATTGCCTATTACGAGAGGTAGATTAGCGACTGCTCAAGAGATGGAGGACTTTGCAGCGATCGTTGAGCCTGAGACCGGAGTATCTGTTAGGATCGAGGACATACCTATAGTCCGAGAGTTCACGGACATTTTCCCAGATGATTTACCCAGATTACCACCACCACGGGCGATAGAGTTTATTATAGAGTTGTTACTAGGGACCCAACCTATATCTAGCAGACCTTATCGTATGTCGCCTATGGAGCAGGAGGAGGTCAGGAAACAACTAGAGGAATTGTTGGCGAAGGGATTCATTCAACCGAGTATGTCACCGTGGGGAGCGCCAGTGTTATTTGTGAGGAAGAAGGATGGATCGTTGAGGATGTGTATGGACTATCGGAAGATGAACCAGGTAATGATTAAAAATCGTTACCGGCTTCCGAGGATCGACGATCTGTTTGACCAGCTGACGGGTGCACAGTTCTTCTCGATGATCGATTTACGCTCGGGATATCACCAGTTGCGGATTCGAGAAGAGGATATCAAGAAGCCTGCTTTCAGTACCAGATACGGGTTGTTCGAGTTTACGGTGTTACCGTTTGGGTTAACGAATGCTCCGGCAGTTTTCAAGGATCTGATGCATCGAGTACTGAGACCCTACTTGGACCGATACGTGATAGTCTTCATTGACGATATACTGATATACAGTCAAACGCGAGAGGATCACGAGAGTCATCTTCGATCGGTATTGACGACGTTGAGGGAGCATCGGCTGTATGCGAAATACAGTAAGTGTGAATTCTGGATGAGGGAAGTGAAGTTTTTGGGACATGTGATCAGCGGTCAGGGCATTTCTGTTGAAGGAGACAAGATTAGAGCGGTAATTGACTGGAAGAGACCGGAGACTATTTTTGAGATACGGAGTTTCTTGGGTTTAGCAGGTTACTACTGCCGATTTGTACAGGATTTCTCCACGATTGCAGCACCGATGACGAGGTTGACGAAGAAGGATGTTCCATTTGAGTGGTCTGAGGAATATGAGCAGGCATTTCTGGAGTTGAAGAAACGGTTGACGACTGCGCTAGTGTTGGCATTACCTGAGCCAGGGAAGGAGTTAACAGTTTACACTGATGCATCGGGAACTGGACTGGGATGTGTTCTGATGCAGGAAGGACGACCAGTGGCTTATTTATCCAGGCGATTGCGACCATATGAGTGTAACTACCCCGTACACGATTTGGAACTTGCGGCAGTTGTGTTTGCGCTGAAGGCTTGGAGACACTACCTCTACGGAGAGAAGTTTGTGCTTTACACTGACCATCAGAGTCTACGTTACATTTTCACACAGAAAGATCTTAATATGCGTCAGAGGAGATGGTTAGAGTTGTTGAAGGATTATGATTTTACGATTGAGTATTATCCTGGAAAGGCTAATGTAGTGGCTGATGCATTGAGCAGATGCGGGGTTGGCAGTCAGACCGAAACTCGACACATGAGACTGTTGGAGATGGCGTCAGTTATGAGCATGTTAGACCTTTTGGTTATGCAGGATCTGCAGATTTGTGGTCAGATGAGGGTACCGACAGTGTCACTGGAATGGGTATCGGAGTGTTAGAGGGCTGATGGGCTTTATGGGCGGTTCAGTGGATTGGCACGGGATCCCGAGTGCACTGATTGGGCGGAGACATCTGATGGATGATTGCGGCACCGAGGTCGACTATGGGTACCAGCCGTGTCAGAGATACGAGATAGTATATTAGAGGATGCTCACCGATCGCGATACACAGTTCATCCGGGCAGAACCAAGATGTACCATGACTTGCGAGAGATTGTTTTGGTGGCGGGGATGAAGGCGATGTGTGGTGAATATGTTCGAGGGTGTCACATATGTCGAGCGGTGAAGGCGGAGCATAGGCGACCTAGAGGATTATTGCGTAGTTACCCCATTCCTCGGTGGAAGTGGGAACACCTCGCTATGGATTTTATCGGTGGATTACCCCGGACTTCGAGGCGACATGATGCGATTTGGGTGGTGATAGATAGATTGACGAAATCGCACACTTTATACCGCTTTCGATGAGGTATACGTTTCACCGATTGAGCAGATCGTTCGAGCGAGATCATCGGATCGCATGGGGTACCAATCTCCATAGTATCTCGACCGGATCACAGTTCACTTCGAGATTTTGGGAGGCGATGCAGAGCGCTTTGGTACTAGGTTGCGGTTCAACACGGCTTATCACCCGTAAACAGATGGCCAGTCTGAGAGATTGATACAGATTTTAGAGGATATGTTGAGAGCTTGCGTTTTGCAGTTTGGAGGCTCATGGGAGGATTACTTACCACTGTGTGAATTTGCCTACAACAACAGCTATTAGGCTAGTATCGAGATGTCACCTTATGAGGCGATGTATGGGAGGCCCTGCAGGTCACCAAACGTGTTGGGCGAGCCAAAGATACGATTACGATTGGGCGGAGATAGTTGTTGATCACACGAGAGAAGATCCGACAGATTCGTCGAGAGGCTTCGAGCAAAGACAGACAGCGAGAAGAAATACACGGATAGATACCACGACGATCCCGAGCTATGAGGTTGGTGATATGGTTTACCCGAAGGTTTCTCCTTGGAAGGGCCACGAGAGGTTTGGGATTAAGGGAAAACGGCGCCGAGATTTATCGGACCATATTGAGTTGTAGCGAAGGTTGGCAGTGTGGCGTACAGATTAGATTTACCGGCGGAGTTAACAGGGATTCATCCTACCTTCCACATTTCGATGTTGCGATTGGCTAGGACCGGGCCACGACCCATGGTTGACGTGCGACAGGTGGAGGTTCAACCTGACGTGACTTACGAGGAGTGGCCATTGGCGGTATTAGATCGTAAGATACAAACTCTCAGGAACAGAGAGATAGTGAAGGTACTCGTGCGGTGGCAGCATCACGGTACGGAGGGACTTACCTGGGAGTTGGAGTCGACCGTGCGAGAGCGTTATCCCCAGTTATTCCACGGTATGTTCTAAACTAACTCAAATTTCGGGACGAAATTTCTTTTAGTTAGGAAGAATTGTAATGGCCCGTTATTTTATTAACACTGTTATTTACCTTATTTCAGATTAGGACGCCAGCTCGGACGACACGTGGACGCCGCGGATAGATTAGGCATGTTCTGGACCTAGGTATTGACTGTGTATTGTTGTTTTTCTAATTTCGGTGATTTATTGATATTTTCATTTTCTTGATAATGATGTATTATCTGTCACAGGTGTGTAAAAGTAGTATTTGTCGGGTGAGGTTGAGCGCCGGGGTCCGTTCGTAGGACCGGCCAATGCGGGGTTGGTAGCAGTGAGGCCGGGCGTTGGGGTTTAATTAGATTTAAATTATTTAAACATGCTATGGTTGAGGATTTATTTAATTAAATGTAAATATATAAGCTTAGGCTAAGCTAAGGGAATTTATTGGGTACACTAAGTGTGGGACCACCTCGGGAAGCGTGCGAGACACGGGGCACGGGGTGCCGAGTGGTCGGGGAGTTAGTGTGACTCTATTTACAAATTTATGGAATTTATTGATGTTTAGAATAAATTATATAAGTTAAATCAAATTGGAATAAATAGAATCCTATAGTTTGAAATGAATAATCAGTACACCTACGATTTTCATCGAGATGCACAACAAGAAAATTCGAGATACAAGGTGTCATGATAGGGTGTTCAAGAACTGTGTGACACAGGGTGATCAGTGGCAGTTGGATTTACCTCGAGATGCGTGTGCACGTGAGATTAAAACACACCTATATATATACATCGATAGATCAAACATGCAAAAGGAAGCATTTCTCAAACAAATTGTGGGAGATCAGTGAGTAAATTTGAGGGTTTGAGGGGACGAAATTGAACTTGGAGAGGAGATTGAGCTTCACAACAACCGATCTAAGGTAATTTACCCTCATTTTTGTTGATTTTTCATTAAAATGGATGTTGGAGTGAAATTTCATTTTCGATAGATTTGGCCACTGTTTTTACTAGATTTGTGGACTTTGAAGTTGGTTTTGGTGATTTACATTGTGTTGGTTCGAATTTGTGGAAAAATTGAGGTGATTTGATAAATTTTGAGTTATTTGCATGTATTTTTGATCCGAGAATTTGGGGCCGCCACACAAATCCCTTGACTCATAATTTAAGATTCAACACATATCCTAGTGGTTTTCAGTTGAACTTAACCATTGCACATACAACTTTTGGTATATGTCAATTTATTGTCAGAGTTCCACATAACTCTACAACAATACTTTGTGCTTTTGGTAACGTTTCATCTATTTTCACATTCGTCATCATTGTCAACTTAATGATGATCTTATCTCAATAGAGTTCAACAACTATACATCTTTCTATTATTAAACATAGCATGAGCTCTAGTGAGTTTCTATGGTCTAAACCATAATTTTCTCATATTGTCAAGTTACCACTTGACTATATTTCTCAATTATGATCTTTACTCAATGGCAACCAAATCTCAGTCAGCACTTGAGAACGATTGGTTTCATTTCAGTTATCAACTTGAGTTGTCAATTCTGGGAAATAACAATCATTCACTCATAATTTTTTATTCAAGTTAACTCATCACTTAAATTGAGTTCTCAGACTCATACAATTCTCATAATACCTCAAAGTAAAATATAATTGATCATTGGTTTGGTATCAAAATTAAGTAATTGATGAATTCCTAACTTAAGTTGTGATAAAATTTCAAGCAATTCTACTAAACACATTACTTGAAACCTTAAATTCACAATCTTACATTCATCAAGCTTGCTTTTCCATTACCGACCTACTACGTTTTACCCAAACCATATGAATTTCAAGCGATTACTCTATTTCCACAAATTATCACAGAATTTATAAATTTCAACATTTTCCATTATATATTGCAATCAATACCAACCTCTTAATATACTGCTTACCTATTCATTCCCAGTATTGTACATCATTCTCTGGATTCTCAATCCTTAACTTTATTGACAACTCATTCTCCCCAATTTAGAATGAACTAGTCCAAAAGATCAAATTAAATACCTCACTAACTCACTGTCATATTTTTCTCAACTTACCTGAGCGGTACACTTCCTATCTTCATCAGATATTTCTGATGACAAGAGTGTTATATCTATGAATCTTTCTGTATTAATACCTCGAAAGATTCTTAAATAATTTGATGTTAAACCTCTACCTTTGACCTTTCCAGTCCTTAGGCTTATGCAGTTGTTACTCACCTTCCACTTTTATTTTTAATTTACCCTTACCTTTCAAGTGATTTTACTTCCTCAACAAGATATAATTGATCAAAAACATAAATTTCTCTCAAATCCTTCAACTCTCAACTCTTGTTGTAACTGTTCACTTTTAGAGTAACTTCATCATTTCCTTACCATCTCAACATTGAGCTACACCTCAATCTAGTATCCTCACATATGTATGGCTCTTCCACATCATCATTCCTTTCTCTTTATTGCTCTATTAGAAAGTACAGTTACCCACAACAACACTAATAAGCCATTTCTATTCCGCCTTCGGTATGTGCAACTATATCCCAATTATACTGACAGGCTTTTTTATTATTATATTGTTAGTGCGTGCAGTTACATCGCAACAACACTAATAGACCTCTTTCTTATCAACTAGGTTCTCATTACATTTACCACTAATTTTCCTTCTTGCATGACTTTTCATCCCACTTAACTAATCTCAACACTAGTATCATTTCTACTCAAAGTGACTTATCACCTTTGAGTTTCATTGTCAATCATTTCATATTTCATTCACCTTTTATGATCATTCCATCTGACCTGTCTCTAAATCCAGAACCCATCGTTCCTTCTACACTGATTATTTCTCATCAGATAATATCAGTGAGGATACAGACCATTAAAGACTATTCCATTGAGGAATTATATCTAAACTCTTCATTTTCCATATCTATATTAGTAGGGTTCAGGGTTGTACAACCCTAACCCTCAATATCTAAACATTCTCATCTCATAAGAAATAGATGGATATAAACTATTTTATTATCATTTCACTGTCTTCCCTTATCTTGTTATCTCTGAAGTCCAGGTTTCCAAGAACCCTCACCATCAATTTTCCTTTGACTTACCAAATCATAGATGTGAGATAAGACTTTCAGATTCATTCATAGGCAAGGCAATGCAGCTATATCTATCGCATAGATATAATATCAACTTAAAAATATATGTCTCAAGCTTTTATCTTTCATTATCCCCAAAAACATCGATAAAAATCGTTTATTTAGTCCTAGGTTATCCCTGACTTAAGAACCAATCTCCAAGTCAGTTAACCTAAATTTCCATTTCAATATACAGGTACAAATTTAGGCATTAATCCTTATGTATCAGAGTTATCACACCATTCGAATCTATTCGAAAGTGCTAACCTCAGTATCTGATACTAATCTATATCAGAGTTATTCCATTAACTGATAAGTGGAATAATCATGCCAAGCTTCACCAACCAATCTCTGATATCATACTATATCAAAATTGTCTCTTACTTCGAGACCAATAATAACTTAAGTTTGTAAAGCCCTGGCTCTGATACCAACTGTAACATCCCCTAATCTCAATTAGAGAATATTCGGCCTGAAACCCTAATTAAGCCCCGGTAAACTAGATCGGACCTAATTAGAGCCAACAACCTTATACTTATTCCTGATAATAACTTGTATATCTTGAGATTACATAAATAAAATAAAACAAACGCAGCGAAAAATTTAAAACTTTTTCAATAAACCAAGATATACAATACCGGTATGAACATCGGTATTGAGCTTTTATTCCCACCCTAATTATTACAAAATCATAAAACAATGTAATATATAGATATATATATATATACACACAACAGTAAAACTTACAGCACCGTAGAGAATATACTAAACTCCTGACCTTCTCCTTTCCTAAGTTTCAAGTCCTAACGTACATCCACACCTGAAAATGTTAAGGTGGGTGAGCTCCTACATGCTCAGTAAGTGACTCTCATACTGTAACGGCCCGAATTTAATTCGCCGTTATTTGTGACGCATTGCAGACGTGGCGAACAGCTCAGACACTCGTGGGACCCGCAGCTAGGCTAGAGCGCGCCTGGAGTTAGGTAAATAGTTATTTCGTGTGTTGTTTTGTTTAATTTGCGATGTTTATGTTAAAATAGGTTAAACGACATCGCAATGTGTGATTATATTTTAATTGACGTGTGAGGTTGTGTGTTAAGTATTCGCCTCGATATGCGTGTCGACGCGGGTACCGAATAGACAAAAAGATGAAATATTAGGCCGGGGAAAATATTACACACATTAAATGAATTAAATGTGATAAAATAGTAAATTGGTGGGCGCCTAGGGACACGCGGGGTCGTGATCGACAAGCGTGGGTGGTACAGTAGTGTGCACGCTCGAGTACGCTCATTGGCGCGTACGACGGAATTGTAGGTGCGAAAATATAGGTGTGTATATATATTTATATATATATATATGTATATAATTAATTTAATATATATATATATATATATAAATCAGAAAATAAATAAATAATTGTGAAATTACCATAAAGGGTATTGAGGTTGTTAAGGAGGAGATAATATTGGAGGGGCAAAATGGTCATTTTACCTGAAATTTTGATAAACTCTCACCGCCTTCTCTCTCGATAAATCGAAAGAAAGAAGAGAAAAAAAAAAAACAGAGAGAGCAGACGAGAAAGAGAGAAGCCGAGACGAAGAGAAGGAGGAGGTGAGCTCGTGGGATCGAGGAGAATGAGGTGAGCTGATTGTGGTTCTTGTGATTTTGTGTTTTGTTGCTGTTGTGGCGTTGTGTTGTGTGGTGGAGGTGGTGGAGAGCTCGGCCATGGCGGAGCCATGGCCGAGAATTGGAATCAGTCGGGGAGGGAGACGAAGTGTGGTCTCCACCCTCTCGATTCCATTGATGAAGAAGAAAGAAATGAAAAGAAGAAAAAAAAAAAAAAGGTTGGTTGTTCGAACCAGAGACGCTGTTGCGTCTCTGGTCGAAAAAATGGAGAAGATGCACACGCACGCCGTGCGTGTGCATCCTTTTCTAATATAATAATATATATATATATATGTATATATATGTATGTATATATATATATGTATATATATGTATATATATATATATAATAGGAGAAAAATAAGGAAAAATATGGAAAAATTGTATTTTGACTAAATAAATAGAAATTGAGGAATTTATATGGAAAATGAGATTCAAAAGTCGGAGGAGACTTTATACCGGAGTTTTTACCTTGAAAAACATAAAATTGACATAATATGTCAAATTGAAGCTAATTCAATGATAAATAATCTTAGGTACATTTGGGGTGATAATTTGGATTATCGGGTGATTATTGGAGCTAGACGGGGTTTGATTTCGGGACACGGAGTGCGGATTGAGGTGTGTAGTATCCCAACTGAAATTACTTGAGTATTTACTTCTTTTGGCATTTGAAATTCAATTTCTTTCATTTCAATACTCTATTCTTGGTTATGTTTATATGGGCGGACGTTGAGCGAGGCTCCCTCCGTGCCATTCTTGTGTGTATGTCCACTACACCATAGCACATGCTACCAGATCGAACTTAGGCCAAGTGTCACGTTGTGGTATGTGTCGATGCGCCGTTGGTGTAACGCCGGCCATCGAGCGGATCCAGATGCTTGCCCTGCTGGAGTTTGACTCGCCGGTAGCATTCTGTGGAAGAGTCCGAAGTATGGTGTAGTCTGACCCTAGGAGCTAGGAACACACTTTGCACTTTTCCTATTATTTATTCATGCGATGAGCACAGTTGTCTGTATTTATTTCCGCATGTTTATTTAATAGCTTTATTTAAATTCCAGTATTTACTTTTAGAAATGCTCACTTAATTTCCTTGGGAATACTCACTGGACTCGTCATCTGCCTTTTGTGATGACTTGAGTGCAGATCCTAGTACGAGCAGGGGCAAGGGAAAGCTGCCAGAGTACTGTTGAGCCGAAATAGCCTGACTTGTACATTTGTATTATATTTACTTTGTTTTATTATAGGTTTGGGGTTTTGGAGAAACTTTATATATATTGAATTTATTTTGGTGATTTCAGAGGTACTTATGATTGTGCATGGGTTTTCCACATTAGGTTTATGGTTTAGGTTACACATTTACAGTATCACTACCCGAGTAATGCATTAGAAAGGCTTCCGCTGTGTGAATTTGAGGATTTTATAATGATTTAATATATTATTTGACTTCGATACAACTTAATCAATAAATGGATAATTAATAAGGTTTAAAAAGATAAAATGGAGGATGTAATCCAATGTAGAGCACAGCTTTCGCTGGTAAGACAGACTGTGGTCCGCATTGGCCCTGTGGCGGTCTATTTGGAAAATGGGCCATTACACATACTAACCATCAACTACCAATTAATATTAAGGCAATGTATAACAGCATGAATCAAATGCATATCTAAAGGAGCATATGAATCAATATAAAAAATATATAATAGATGCAAGTTCCTTGGTTTATTGCAATGTACCCATGATTTGTATTTCCAATATCCATATTTGAATTGAGTTGCTCTCTCACATTATCAAGAACCAGTCACTGAGCATCTAACCAGTTCTTGTCAATGTGCAGCCAACTCATAAAAACATAGAGTCGCACTCCCTCATCATCACTAAACCAATCACTGTTCATCTGATTGGTTTATGACTAATGAGGCGCCAACTCAATAGGAAAGCATTGATCGGGATAATTCCCAAGTCTGGGGGCGTAGTGATGGAAGGCCACCCCATCACAGTTCCAAACCCCAGGCCGATCCGTCCTGCCAAACCTCTTTCCAGATTCCATTTTCATTCAAAACATTTTTGTAAAACCAAAGTCAAATCATGGTACATTGCCCCATTCCCAGTCCAGTACACTACATGTTCTAATAATACTATCTTACATTGCATAATTGATAAAAGATACGAGTCCCACTTACCTGTCCTGAGCTTTCTATATTTTACTGACTTGTACGACTTCCCAGAGTCCTCAAACCTTTCCACATCGATCCATTAACTAAAATAGACCAACTATTATCAACTTAAGTCCCATACTTATTTACTAACATTCCTAAACTAGTCCCATTTGAATTCAGAATCTTGGGACCTAATTTCTAACCTATTTTGACCATTTCACGCTTTTCGAGGTAAAAACCCCGATATAAAGTCTCCTCTGACTTTTGAATTTCTCATTTTCCATAGAAATCCATCAATTTCTATTTGTTTGGTCAAAATACTATTTATCCATATTTTTTTTTCTATTTTTCTGGATTTTCTTTTCCATTTTCTCTTTTTTTTTTTCTTTTGGTTTGTGTCTGAACTAGGCCGAATCGGGATCGGCTCAACCGAGCCGAACCGGCCCGGTTCAACACCTTCTTCTTCACGAGAATAGAGCGTCTGCTCTGTTTTTTTTTGTCGATTGGGGTTGGCTCCCAACCCCAACCCCATTTCGATTTGGCAAGGGAGACTACTCCCTTGTCTCCCTTGCCGTCTGCACCCTCGGCCATGGCTTCCGCCATGGCCGAGCTCTTCACCCTCACAACAATGGCACACACCCACGTACACCACTGCAACAACAAAAATAACAACTCAACAACACACAGTCTGTAACAACTTGTTACTTTAAGCATGTGATTAACAGTAATCCGAATAATAATTAATCCGAGTTGGGCTCGTGATTAAGGCCGAATCGTCACGATTAACGCGCGTGTGTGGAATTGCATGATGTATTGTGTTTGTTTGGTGTGTAGTAATACGTATACGTGAATAAATAAATAATCAGACTGACAAGGGAATGCCTAATATCAGGTGTGGGTCATGTGGACATACATGAGACGTGAGATAGTGCTGACGCTCTAGTGTGCTCGGCAGCGGAAATTACGTAATTATAGGCATAAATATATATTTATATATATTATGGGTATATATAAATATATATTAAAGTAGAAAATAATAGTAAATGGTCGGGTGTAGAGTGATACGCGGGGTCACAAGTGATACGCGTAGGACGTACAGTGGTGTGCATGCCCGAGAGTTCTCGTTGGCGTGCTAACTGGAATTTTAGGCGCTATATATTAGTATATAAATATATATAATAAATTAGGAAAATGTGAAAAGACCAAAAAGGGCTTCTAGTTGAATTGAAAAATGGATGAGCACAAGGGCAGTTTGGTCTTTTGCCTGACCAAACCGCCTCTGTTTTCTTTAAAAATCCAATTGAGAGCAGAGATAGAGTCGAGATCAGGAGGAGAAGGAGAGGGCGACGAGAGAGCTCCGGATGGCGAGCTTGCGTGATCGAGGAGAGCTTGAGGTGAATTGTTTTCGTGGTTGTTTCGGTTGTATTGGTGTCGTTGTTGATGTTGTTGTTTGGTTGAGGTTGGTGAGGTTCGACCATGGCATTGGAAGGGAGAGTTGTCTCCCTGTTGAGGTTGGAGATTCGAAGTCGATTGGGATTGGGTCGGGAGCCAATTCCAATCGAAGAAGAAAAAAAAAGAAAATGGAAAAGAAAATCCAGAAAAATAGAAAAAAATATGGAAAATTAGTAGTTTGGCCAAACAAATAGAAATTGAGGGGTTTCTATGGAAAATGAGAAATTCGAAAGTCGGAGGAGACTTTATACCGTGGTTTTTACCTCAAAAAGTGTGAAATGGTCAAAATAGGTTAGAAATTAGGTCCCGAGATTCCAAATTCGAATGGGACCAGTTTTGGAATGTTAGTAAATAAGTATGAGACTTAAGTTGATGAAAATTGGTCTATTTTAGTTAATGGATCGATGTGGAAAGGTTTGAGGACTCCGGGGAGTCGTACAAGTCGGTAAAACATAGAAAGCTCAGGACAGGTAAGTGGGACTTGTACTTTTTATCAATCATGCAATGTAAATTAGTATTATTAGAGCACGTAGTGTTCAGGACTGGGGATGGGGCAATGTACCATGATTTGGTTTTGTTTTACACAAATTGTTTTGAAATAAAGAATAAATTCGAAAAAAGGTTTGATGGGACGGATCGGCCTGGGGTTTGGAACTGTGGTGGAGTTGCTAACCATCATAGCGCCCCAGTGACTTGGAAATTATCCCGAACAATGCTTTCCATTTGAGTTGGCGGCTCATCAGTCATAAACCAATCAGATGAGCAGTGATTGGTTAGTGACGATGAGGGAGTGCGACTCTAGCTTTTATGAGTTGGCGGCACATTGACAAGAACTGGTTAGATGCTCAGTGATTAGTTCCTGAAGATGTGAGAGAGCGACTCAATACAAATACTAAAATTTAAAGTACAAATCATGGGTACATTGCAATAGACCAATGAACTTGCATCTGTTTATGTATTGATTATATTGATTCAAATGGTCCTTTAAATATGCATTTGTTGCACATTGCTATATATTATCTCTTGATAGTAATTGATAATTGATGGTCTGTACGAGAATCACTTATTGAGCATGTAGGAGCTCACCCACCTTAACATCTCCAGGTATGGATGTACGCTAGGACTTGGAACTCAAGAAAGGAGAAGATCAGGGGTTTAATATCTTTTCTACGGTGCAGTGAGTTTTCTTGTTGTATATATATATATTACATTGCTTTATAATTTGTAGTAATTGGGGTGGGAATACAAGTTCAATACCGATGTTCATGCCGGTATTGTATATCATGTGTTTTATCGAAAAAGTTTTAAATTTTCCGCTGCGTTTGTTTTATTTTGTTTATTTAAAATCAAGATATACAGGTTGTTGTCAGGAATTGATAAAAGGCTGCTGGCTCTAATTAGGTACAATTTGGTTTAACGGGGCTTAATTAGGGTTTCAGGCCGAATATTCTCTAATTGAGATTAGGGGATGTTAGACACTCACCTTGGCGTCGCGAGCTCGCCGTCCTCGATCTCCTCAGTCTCATGAGCTCCGCCTTCTCTCTTTCCCTCCGTGATCTCTCGACTTCTCACTCTCTCTGTTTCGACTTACATTGAAGAAGAAGGCGGTTGGCTTGGGGAATTACTAAAATACCCCCAAGCCTATCTCCTCTTCTTTGATTGGCAATTACCCTTAATGGTAATTTTACATTTTTCTAATTTATTATATACGTATTTATATATACTAATTTATATATAAATATATATATATATATATATATATATTGATATATTGCGCCTAAAATTCCGATTAGCACGCCAACGAGAACTCTCGGGCGTGCACACCACTGTACATCTTACACGTGTCACTTGTGACCCCGCATATCACTCTGGGCCCGAAAATTTACTATTATTTTCTATTTTAATATATATTTATATATAGCCATGATATATAAATATATATTTATGCCTATAATTACGTAATTTAGTCCGACGAGTACACTCGGATGTCAACGCTATCCCGCATCTCATGTGTGTCCACATAACCCACACATGGTATTTGACGTCTCATCATTTGTCCGATTATTCATTTATACATACTAGTACACACCAAACAAACACAATACATCACGCAAATCACACACGCGTTAATCGTGACAAATCGGCCTTAACCACGAGCATAACTCAGATTAATTAATATTTGGATTAACATTAGGTAGCTGGTCATTACAACTATCACCTTCTGTAGGATCAAATTCACTAGTTTCACCTCTGATTTCCCTATCAACTGTCTCAAAATTGTTTCCAAGAACCTGCTCAACTGAAACATTAGTTGTTCTTTGTTGTTTGGCCACACCCAACAAAGAATCCTCATCAAAAACAACATCTCGGCTAATAATAATTTTATGGGCAATAGGATCCCATAATCTATACCCTTTCACACCTTTTTCATAGCAAAGAAAAATACATCTTTTTGAGTTCATGTCTAGTTTAGTTCTCTTATCCCTTGGAACCCATGCATAAAAATCACAACAAAAAACACAGAGGAAAGAGTAATTAGTGGTTTACCACTCCAAATTTCTTCAGGAGTTTTTAATTCAAGAGAAATTGTAGGTGACCTATTAATTAAATAACATGTATTTAAAGCCTCGCCCCAAAAAATCTTTTTCAGCTTTGCAACATTCAACATACTTTTAACACGTTCCATGAGAGTGCGATTCATCCTCTCAGCAACACCATTTTGTTGTGGTGTTCTAGGAACCGTAAATTTTCGTCTAATACCATGCTTACTACAAAAAACTTCAAACTCTTTTGAACAAAACTCCCCCCATTATTAGTTCTCAAACACTTAATTTTGACACCTTTCTAATTTTCCACTAATGCTTTGAAAACCTTAAAATTTTCAAACACATCAGATTTTCTTTTCAGTAAATAAGCCCATACTTTATGTGAAAAATCATCTATAAAAGAAACAAAGTATGAACAACCACCTAAAGAAATTGCAGGTGCTTTACATGTATCAGCATCTATCAAATCAAGAAAATTCTTATTTTTGCAAGTAGACAAAGAAAAGGCTACCATGTGTTGTTTTCCAAACACACAATCTTCACAAAAATCTAAAGAAACAGACTTAAGATGAGGAATTAAGTTTCTTTTAGATAATACCTGTAGCCCTCGCTTACCCATATGCCCTAAACGTTTATGCCAAAGCATTGTTGAATCCGGCTTGGTGTTTGCTACAACAGCTTCCCCAAACGTAGTCTCACCAATCAACCTGTAAAGATTGCCAACAAGCTCACCTTTTGCTACTGTCAATATGCCTCTAATTAACTTCAACTGACCATTCCCACCACTGAATTTCAAACCATGACTATCAAACATTCCTATTGAGAGAAGAATTTTCCTCAATGTAGGAACATGTCTCACATCAGAAATCTTGCGAATACACCCATCAAACATCTTGATTATCACATCTCCAATTCCCACTACTTCGCATTCTCCATCATCACCCATATAGACAACACCACCCTTACAAGATTTGTAAGTGCATAACCATTCTTTATGAGGAGTCATGTGAAACGAAGCTCCAGAATCAACAATCCACCTGTTTGAATTTTCAACTCTTTCTAATGTAGGTAAAGCATCCCCATATGCAAAAACATTAGAAGATTCCACAATATTTCCATGAGAAATGACATCAGTTTTAGGATCCTCACCTGCAGCCCTTTTGCCCTTGCATTCCTTTTTCAAATGCCCTATTTTGCCGCAGCCCCCAACATCTCACTTTCTTCTTTGCCTTGGATTTTGATCTTGACTTGCTTCGGTCATTGTAGTCTCGATCAATAGATCGTCCCTGTACCACCATGGCATCACCGTGAGAGCCAACACTAGTCTTTCGTCTAAGCTCTTCAGTTAAAAGTGATGCTATTATAACATCTAAATCATGAATCTTTACAAGACTTAAATTCATGATCAAATTATCCCAAGAATCAGGCATAGAACAAAGTAATAGACATGCTTTTTCATCATCTTCAATTTTCACATCAAGAGCCAAGATTTTGCTGATGAGTAAATTGAAATGATTGAGATGCTCTTGAACTGATGCACCATCCTTCATTTTCAATGCGTATAATTGTCGCCGCAAGAAAATCTATTCGTCAAAGATTTTCCTTCATAAATATTCTTTAGCTTGTCCCATAATCCTATTGCACTTGATTCTCCTTCAACATTGAACAACACAGTGTCTTCTAGAGCAAGAAGAATGTTTGCAACAACTATCTCATCTTTTTTTGCAAATGTCTTATCTGTCATTCCTTCAGGTTTGCCATCCTTCCCCAAAAGTGCAACAACGCATCCATCTTTGACCAATACAACATGCATCTTCAACTTCCAAAGTGCAAAGTTTGTTCCACCAAAACGTGGAATTTTGAACTTGGCTGCGTTTTTCCCATCCATAATTCTAAACACTCAACTTATTGAAGAGATGCTCTGATACCAAATTGATAGCAGAGTGTTTAATCTAGGGGAAGAAAAATGAGAAGCAAACTGAAAAACAGAGAAAAATAAATAAAAGAAGACACAAGGAATTTACGTGGTTCAATCAATATGACCTACGTCTACAGGCGAGATCTCTACGGACTGATTATATCACTGAGAACTGATTACAAGAGAACAGAACAACAAAAAACATACAACTCTCTTGGTGTGTATCTACTTCAAACAGGGCACTCCATTTTATACATAGAGTTGGAAGTTGAGGGAATATGAAGTGGCATATGACCAGGGACTGTTTTTCCAAACATGGCAAACGTGGCTTCACACATGATGAAATATCTCAACTGATTATTCAGTTAATATCTCAACAAAATCTCAACACATACCAAATCAATGAGTCATGCACTTGGTTAGTGATTATTAACTTATTTGGCAAAATTAACTGATGATCAAGTCTCTCTCTCTATATATATATATACACAATGGAGACCAAATATATATTCATGCCATGGGAACCCCTCAAAATGTGTTGTGCATTAAATGCTTTATGCATTTATATATACCCACGTCATGGGTACACTATTTAGAACCATTGGATTTAAATCCAACGCATTAATCGAGACGACATAAATGCATAAAGCATTTAATGCACAACACATTTTGAGGGGTTCCCATGACATTGATATATATTTGGTCTCCATTGTAGAATTTCCCATATAAAAATATATAGATATATTTTGTTTCTTGGTGTAGACGGTTATGAAAAGTTTTATATTCTCTATTTAGTTCCTCAATCTTGTTGTAAATTGTGCTATCATTTTATCCCATACGTTTTGCACATGCATCTTAAGGCATCTCCAATCCAAGGTGCTACTATGCAACGCCATATTTAGCGTTGCTATGCATTGCACTGTAGCATTAACGCCATTTTTTATTTTTAATTTTTAACTAATATTATTAACAAATAGAAGATTCTTGGAATATACTCATTTAGTGTGATGTGTTGGACATGACATTGGATTTTCCCAAAATTTTTACATCTGTACAGTTAATATACTTTTAAATCCGTAAAGTACTGTGGGTTTTCTTTTTGTTGGCAATCTAAAGTATTTCGCCTTTTGAAAAGGCGAAATTAGAGAAGTAAAATTCAAGTACACGAATGACGTCTTTTGTAAAGGCGCCATTCGTGTTACGTGGATCCACGTCACACAAATAACGTCTTTACAAATGACGCTATTCGTGTAAACGTAACATGAATAGCGCCATTTGTAAAGGCGCTATTCGTGTGACGTGGATCATATGTGGATCCACGTAACATGAATGATGCCTTTACAAAAGGTGCCATTCGTGTTACTTAGATAACACATATAACACAAGAATAACGCTTTTGGAAAAGGCGCTATTCATGTGATGTGGGCAATGGCCAATGCCACATGAATTTGTATTGAGATGTTGATGCGCATGGGGCACCGTTGTGTGGTGTTGTGGCAAGGTTGTATTAATGGCATTGATTTATGACACTAATTCAGCCATTTTGCTTAAACTTTGTTATGGTATTAGAGCCTGCAATTTTTCTTCTGATCATCTATTCTAGGCTGTTTTCTGGTTTTTTTTTCTTTTGTCTTCTTCGTTTCGGGTTGATTTATTATCAACAATTTGGTTTTGTAATTTTTCGGTTTATGATGTCTACCGAAAATTTTTCCGGCAAATCTTCGGAGACTTTTGCCATTAGACTCACAGGTAAGAATTATGCTGCCTGGGAGTTTCAGTTTAGAATATTTTTGAAAGGGAAAACCCTTTGGAATCACATCGATGGCAGTTCTTCGGCACCTACAGACGCTAAGGATCTTACGCAATGGGAAACCAAAGATGCTTGCATCATTTCTTGGATCTTAGCCTCTATTTAACCACGTATGGTTAACAATCTACGTTCTTTTGGTACAACGAAACAAATGTGGGATCACTTGAGACACATATACCACCAAGAAAATACTGCGCGACGCTTTTAACTTGAACTTGAGATCAGTCAATTCAGTCAAGGTAATCTCTCCATTGAGTAATATTATTCTGAATTTATTAACCTATGGAGCGAATATTCTGGTATTATCTATTCTAAGGTCTCTCAAGAGACGTTGGAAGGTCTTCAGGCTGTTCATGAAGAAAGTAAGTGGGATCAATTTTTGATGAAATTGAGACCAGAATTTGAGACTGTACGGGCTGGATTGTTGAACAGAAATCCGGTTCCTTCATTAGACATATGTGTTGGTGACTTATTGCGTGAGGAACAGAGGATGGATACCCAAGCTGTTATAAGTGGGCCTAAAGAAACTGCTGCTTTGGTCAATCTGGCTTATGTTGCACAAGGGAGGAATCGACGGAAAGGACAATCGCAATGCTATAGTTGCAAGGAGTTTGGGCATTTCACTTGCAATTGTACTAAGAAATTATGCAACTACTGCAAACAACAAGGGCACATTATCAAGGAGTGTCCTACTCATCCAGAGAATAGGAAAGCCCAAGCCTTTCAAGCTGTTGTTTCGTCTTCTACAGTTAATGGCGGTGTTTTTACGACCGCAAACGCAAATCAACCAACCCTTACTCCAGAAATGGTACAACAAATGATTCTCACAGCATTCTTTGCTCTTGGACTTCAAGGTAACAGTAAGCCTACTACTTTTCCTTGGATTGTTGACTCTGGAGCATCCAATCATATGACTGGCTCACCTAATTTATTATATAATGTACGGGAGTATACTGGCACACAAAGTATTGAAATTGCCAACGACAGTAATCTTCCAATTACAGCCATTGGTGATATTACGCCTTCTTTTCGTCATGTATTTGTTTCTCCTGGATTGTCTACTAGCCTTATTTCTGTTGGTCAAATGGTGGATAATAATTGTGATGTGCATTTTTCTCGAAATGGTTGTCTTGTGTAGGATCAGGTGTCGGGGAAGGTAATCGTAAAGGGGCCTAAAGTGGGTAGAATTTTTCTGCTGCAATTTTCGGTTCCTAGAAATTTGTCTTTATCTTCTGTTATTGTTGAGAATAAGGCTGCCATTTGGCATAAACGTTTGGGTCATCCGAACAATGTGATTTTGTCTACTTTAATGAATCATGGTTTTCTTGGTAACAAAGATCAACGTTTCCACTTTGATTGCTCTACCTGTAAGTTGGGAAAAAGTAAAATTCTACCTTTTCCTGTTGGGAAATGTACCCTAGGTCAATCCATTAATAGTCTTTATGAATACATTTTAGTTAATAAAATAGAGGATTTCATTTGCTGTTTATTATAATTGATTTGCATGTTTACATTATAATAAGATCCATGGGTATTTACAGAAATACCCTAAATGTCCCTAGTCGATTATTATACTGGGAACTATGATGAATTAAGGCTAGTGTGAGTCTTGATTGATGATCATACGATGATCATACATATAGGAATACGAATCAAGATCATGAGTACTTGTTAGGGAACAAAGTACTTGGATCGACCGCTATGAGAACATCACATGGATTAAGTCATAGTTGTTTCTCATGATATGTATATTATTCAAATCCTCGACTTGAGATTACCAGACTTCAACATTAGGAATACATGATTTGACGCAATCAAACGTTGTCTTTAACCGGACGATTATAAAGGTTGTGATTGGTTACTGTGTGAATAATGTTGTGAAGTTGTGTAATCGAGATAGAATTTGTCCCTTTCATATAAAGAGAGATATCCAGTGGATCCCTCGATGTGTTAGACTGTTAAAAGGCCTAGTCTAAGTGAATCGATATTGATCAATGTCACTTAGATGTTTTCAGTCTACCTAGAAATCGAGACTAGTACGATTGAACATGTTGGATGACAATTCCATGCCTTATGTTTGATCAAAAGGATATCGTGTGACAAAATGATGTTATATACACTATTAATTAGGTTGTATCGATTTGATATTCGTACAACTTGGGTAGTCATAATGTCTTGCTAGAGGCCGCTTATGACTTGTATACCAAAATGTGTTTTGGTACACTGTCAATGTTGTATGAGCCTATTGGGTCGCACACTGAGAATGGTTTTGCGAGATTTTAAGATGGTTCAGAAAAATGAATTTTATATGATAAAATTCATGATAGAAACGTCCTTGTAGTGTATTACACTTATACTTATTTAAGTAGGGGTATATGTGTAATTTACTTAATCGTCTATATACAAGGGTTGTATAAATAGACGCTTTGAGTTAGAATACAAGAAAAAAAAGATTTAAAAAGGGCCGAAACTCTATTTTCGTTCTAAGAAACGACTTAGGGTTTTTGGTATGCTCTGGATCATTTTGGAGAGAAACAAAAAGGTTTGGTATTCTCTCAAAGCTAGCACTTCAAATCTCGGCCGCCGTTCGTGTGTGGACTGCTGATAGAGGGCGTTCGTCATTGGCAGTGCCTTAGAGATCGATTAACCTTTAGAAAGGTACATTGCGACTGAGGTATAATTAAGTTTTCATAGTTTAAACGTGTTTTAATGAAATCAGATTCGGATCCTGTTGGGGTTTTTCTCAAAATTGTTTTGAAATCTTCGCTGCGCATGAACCCCAAAACCCAACATTTCCTTCATATGGAAGTCGTGGTAATACATGTTTTGAGATTATACATTCCGATGTTTGGGGTATTTGTCCTGTTATCTCGCATGCACAATATAAATATTTTTTAACATTTATTGATGATTACAGCCGTTTCACATGGATTTATTTTTTGCGCACCAAGGTTGAAGTATTTACTATTTTTCAAACTTTTCTAGCCTATATTGAGACGCAATTTTCTACATGTATTAAGATATTGCGGTCTGATAATGGAGGGGAATACATGTCACATGAATTTCAGGGATTCTTGCAAAATAAAGGTATTATATCTCAGCGATCGTATCATTATACCCCTCAACAAAACGGGGTGGCTGAACGTAAGAACCACCAATTGTTGGATATGGTTCGAACATTGCTCTTGGAGTCCTCTGTTCTAGCTAAGTTTTGGGTGGAAGCTTTATCCACTGCAGTGTATTTAATCAATCGCTTACCTTCTTAACAATTGAGGTTTGATTCTCCTTACCATCGTCTCTTCGGTTCACATCCTCAGTATGACATGTTGCACACTTTTGGATGTGTTTGTTTTGTTCACCTGCCTTCTCATGAGCGTCACAAACTCATGGCCCAATCAGTAAAATGTGCTTTTATGGGGTATAGTAATACTCAGAAAGGATATTTGTGCTATGATAGTGTTGCTAATCGCATGCGTATTTCTAGAAATGTGTTTTTCTTTGAAAGAGAGTATTTTTTTCAGCAGCACGTATCTCATTTTGATAATGTTTGTCTTCCTACCTTTGATAATCTGTCACCACCCATTGAGCGTTTTAAACGCGACCATGTCTATCAGCGAAGACGACCCCCCTCTCCACAAATCCTTCCTAACCCTGATCCGGTAACTACTCCGGTGACTGCTCCAGTGGCTCTCCGACGATCACTCCGTACCATTCATCCTCCAAATCAGTATGGTTTCTCTGCCATTTTAGCTGACGCTGCAGTTCCAACTTGTTATTCTCAAGTAGCTACACAGGCATGCTGGACGAAAGCCATGCAAGAAGAGCTTCAAGCTCTTCAAGAGAATCATACTTGGGATATTGTTCCATGCCCTACAGGTGTAAAATCAATTGGATGTAAATGGGTATATTCCATAAAGCTCCGCTCTGACGGGTCTCTTGACAGATATAAAGCAAGGTTGGTGGCACTTGGTAATCGACAAGAGTATGGAATTGACTATGAAGAAACATTTGCATAAGTTGCAAAGATGACTACTGTGTGACTTGTTCTTGCTATTGCCGCCTCTCAAGGTTGGCCATTGCGTCAAATGGATGTTAAGAATGCTTTCTTACACGGAGACCTTAAGGAAGAAATCTATATGACTCCACCATCTGGATTATTTTCTACACCATCAGCGGATGTTTGTAAGCTCAAACGATCACTCTATGGCTTAAAACAGGCATCACGTGCCTGGTTTGACAAGTTTCGGTCTACACTTATCAGCTTCTCCTTTGTCTAGAGTCGGTATGATTCTTCTCTGTTTCTTTGCAAAACTTCGAAAGGCATAGTTTTACTCTTGATTTATGTTGATGATATTGTTATTACGGGTAATGACTCTACTTTGATTTCACAACTTCAAGAGCACCTTCATCAGTCCTTTCATATGAAGGATTTAGGTCCTTTGCAATTTTTTTTAGGTCTTGAAGTGCATTCAACTACTGCTGGTCTTTTTTTACATCAACATAAATATACTCAGGATCTTATTTCTTTGGCTGGTCTGCAAGATGGTCGCTCGGTTGACACCCCTTTAGAGGTAAATGTCAAATATCGTCGGGATGATGGTAATTTTCTTTCCGATCCCTTTTTGTATCGTCACTTGGTGGGAGTCTAAATTATTTGACGATTACTCGGCCGGATATTTCATTTGCTGTTCGTCGCATTATTCGCTATTTGCAAGGAACTTCTGATCGCGGTCTTTTCTTTCCTGTGGGTACTTCCATTCGTTTAGTTGCATACAGTGATGCGGATTGGGCTATTTGTTCTGAGACCCGACGTTCTATTACCGGTTGGTGTATGTTTGTTGGTGACTCTCTTGTATCATGGAAAAGTAAGAAGCAAGACAGAGTTTCTAAATCTTCATCTGAGTCTGAATATCGTGCGATGTCCTCTGCATGTTCAGAAATTGTTTGGCTCGGGGATTATTGGGTGAACTTGGATTTTCTCAAGTTGAGCCTACTGCACTTCATGCGGATAATACTAATGCCATCCAAATTGTCGCCAATCCAGTCTTTCATGAACGTACGAAACACATTGAGGTGGATTGTCATTCTATTTGTGATGCCTATGATAGTCATGTTATTTCACTTCCTCATATCAGTACTGCACTTCAAACAGCTGACGTGTTTACGGAGGCTCTTTCCCGAGACCGTTATCAGTTTCTGGTTGACAAATTGATGCTTCACAATCATCCAACATCAATTTGAGGGGGGATATTAATGGCATTGATTTATGAGACTAATTCAGCCATTTTGCTTAAACTTTGTTAGGTTGTGGACCTGCGACACATGACATGGCGGCTAATGGATTTTGAGGCTGCTACATGTACGCAAATTTTCATATATAATGCAGATGGAGATGGAGAAAGAGGAAATCAAGTGCTAAAGTTACAATGAGACCACTTTTAAGTTCTCTTATTTATGAAGAAAAACTTGAATTAACAGTAAGATCTTCAAACTAACTATCTCTTTCAAAACAATTAATAGATTTTTTTTGGTTTTTCAATTTGGCTTTGCTATTATGTCATTTGCATTTTCCTTATTATGAATTGCTTATGATGCATGTTTTCATAACACTATGCAAAGATGAAGGTAAAATGTTAATTTCGTCGTGTTGTGTACTTGAAAAATTAATTGTTGGAGGAATTCAATGAAAATGGTGTTAAGTTTGAGGAATGCTACACGGATATATCAAAACGCACATTGGTGTGTGAGTTATCCATATGCGCCTCGATTTAGTGTGGAACACACCTAATATGTGTTTTAGTATAGTTTGGGTTGATGTATGTATAGTATTTTCAATTTAGTGGGCGAGGGTGTGGTTGAGGTATAAGTTATATGAATTACTCCTTTTGAAAAGAAGTTAACCATACAGTTAACATTTTGTTCAAATGACTCCTTTTCAAAAGGAGTAATTCATGTAATTCACTTGCTACCTCGCACTCACCTGCCACGTCACACACACCTACACTAATAACACCTTTTCAAAAGCCACAATACATTATTTTTGTGATTTTAAAGAAATCAACCCTATTTGATGAATTTAAAAAAAGAAAACAACATTACTTTTTTAATAACTCCGATTTTCACATGCTTTACACCATTTTGGTGTAAAACTTACACCAATTTAGTGTTGATGGTTGGAGATGCCCTTAGTCCTTGTCCAATGATCCTCTTTCTATATATTATGATGCGCGGCTATAACAATATTGTGAGGCAAAAGCCAATCACCCTTATATCTCTATGTATTGAAAAGGCACACAAAATGTCCACCAAGTTAAGCTCACGAAAGTCAACCTCGAATTTTAAGCAAAAAGGATTAATTTAATATTTTAATTTGGAGTTGCAGAGCTGCCTGATAATGGGCCTATAGTATTCCCAAAATTTTGCATCTTGATAATGTGGGGTTCAACTTGACTGATTGTTCTCTTACTTATTCAGTTATCCTATGGTTATTCTCCAATTCCAAGAAAGAATCTTCATTTGGACACAAAAGCTGCTAATGCCTCAACTCTGAAATCTACTCTACTTTTGCCACCAGATTATCTTATGGATTTTAAATTCATGTTTCCTTTTGAAGTTTGCATAATACTGCTGACCACAACATATTTATGCATTTAATCATTATCAAATGATTCTATTATAAATTCTGAAAAAAAATTTATTTGTTGATTGTCTTGAACTTACAATAGGTACTTACAGAAGCGTGTTCTAAATTTCTCAAGAGGTCCTGCTGTTCGTGCACTATGGGCCCAAACTGACAAGAGGGAATATGCCTTGGAAATGAAAAAAGTGTAAAGGTTAGCACTCCTAAATTTCATGATTAAACATCATCATAGATGCATAGTTTATTGAACTCGTTGCAAGAGACTGGTTGTATACATATTTGCATTTTAGCAATTTTACTGGATAATTTTGCAAGGTATGTTCTATGTTGTGGTTTGGGTTTTGCGTTGGCCAATAGATCTCATTTGTTCCGGTGTCAAGGTCTTGCTCTGAGCAAACTATCCGTTAGAGAAACATTTTTGGGATCACTACTCTCCATCAGTTATTGTACTAAACCAAATACTATTGATGGAAAACTTATACATTGAATAGTCTTTTGCTATATTTTAATAAATTTGATCAAGTTGTGTAGTTAAGGTGATATTTTGGGGATTGATATCTTATTAGTCTGTGATTTCAAAAGGATTTGCTGTTCCAACAATTTTAAAAATTGAAACTTGAAACATATCTCACAATTAATTAAGCATCTTTTTGGCCCTAGCCTTGAAGAGTGTGATGGCTGTCAACACGTACTCTCATTTATCATACTCTCATTTATCAAAGTTAAGTTTTTCAACCCTTTAGTTTTCTTCACTTGGAATCCAAAAGAATAAATAAAAAAAAGATTGTAAATCATACATAAGCCTACATTTTTATTGGTTTGTTGGTGCATAACATAAATTTGGGATTGAGACTTTGTTATTGTTTGGTGCATAACATAAGGAATGCTAATAAAATGCACTACTTGTTTAACTAGAGCATAATCAACTGATTTGTGTGTTAAGGAAAATCTTTTGAATTGTTAGAGGGTATTTTTCATTTTCAAATGTAAAAATGACTGTAGCATTAACTTCTATTGAATTGCATTTTCTAATAGAAAAGGAGAATGTTGGTTTTAATATACTTTTTTGTACTTGCGGAAAAATAAGAGTAGAGAAGAAATGGACGAAAAGGTTGTTTATGTGTCCTTTTATGATTATAAACATTAACATTATCAGAAATCATTGAAAAAGTATTAAACATTTTTAGAATTAAGCGAAACTAAGAAAGCCCCGCCTAAAAAGTATTAAGAAATTTTTCTTGTCAAAGTCAACTAGTTATCTCAAAGGCATCAAAAAATAAAATATAAAAAGTTGTTTTTCTCTAAACGCATAAAATCAGGAAGCTGTTTTACACTAGGAAGGATATGGCAAATGGACTTGTTCTTACTGTTGTGAATTTATGTTTACAATGTTTTATATCCAAACTCCTATGGCATTTTGTAACTTTTGTTCATGTACACTCTTACAGCACACGTAACCTTTCTATTAGAGAGGCTATGCTAACGGAAATTCTACTAGGAAAAAATGACAAAGTAGAAGGTGTTCGAACTTTCTTTGGGATGAGCTTTTATGCTCCCTCTGTTGTTCTCACAACTGGAACTTTCAGGAGTGGCAAAATTTGGGTTGGAAGAGCATCAATGGCTGCTGGTAGAGCAGGTGAATCAGCTTCTCTTGGACATACAGAGAACTTACAACACCTAGGGTTTGAAACTGATAGGTTGAAGACTTACTGCTGCACGTTTTATCAAAATCTTATTTGTATGTCCCTTAATACTTAGTTTTATAAATTAAGCCCTCGTGAACTTATTTCTGCACTATTTGTGAGGCAAATTGATTATATGAGTAAACAAGGTTTTTTATTTTTATTTTTTATTTTTTAATTTTTACTTCAGCCCGAAAGTTGATTAATCCAAAGATATATTGTGGTGGTTATTTGGTTACTGGTTTGGAAATGAGGACTAGAAGTCTGGAAATACTTTCACACCACTGATGGAAGATGAGTCTGACTAGTTTATGTTTTCCTTTTTCATATTTTCGCTTGTTGGTTGTGCTTGTTGCACTTGTGGCATTTGATCCTGATTTCCACATTGAGAGAGAACAGGTGTGCTGCTATTTGAAGGTAACTCACCAACTCATTAAAGATAATTTGCATGAAACTCCAACATACGATGGGTTGGTTGAAGCTAAAGGTCCTAGATACTGCCCTTCTATTGAAGACAAGGTATGGCTTGGATTGGATTTGTCTTAATCTTTTGTCAATATGACTTAATTTGTTTTCGTGCTTGATGTTTTTTGGTTGTAGTGGTCCATAGATTCATAAATTAGGTGACATTTTGCTGAATATTCAGTTATGACACAAATTTATGTGCCTCAGATTTAAGTCATGAATGGGAGGAAAAGGATATGAATATTTTTGGTACGTTTCATGGGAGTTACTAGTATGAAAAGAAAGTATGGACATAGAATTGTACATAAATTAGTTTGTTATGTTGATTTCCTTTAGTATGAACGAAAACCTAATGTAAATTGCATTCTTGAAATTGCTTTGGGCTTGCTTCATTACAAACTACTAAATATTATGTTCTGTTACTACTTTGTAATTCTTTTTCTGCATAGAAATATCGTTTAACAATCTTCCTGTGGATAAGAAAATTATTTTATCTTGAAAGTCTTTGTGTCAACTTGTCTATATTCTAGGAGAAGATATATTGTTTTACTAAAAAAATAAAAGAACAAAATATAAAACAGAGAAAATTTCATTAGGTTACTTGAACATTTTATTTTTGGATTTATGACGCAGCGGAAGTCTTCCGAATTGATTATTCGACACTATGAACTATACAATTCAGGGCCTGAGAATTAAAACCCCAAGTTTCCAAAATGAAACACTATTCTTTATTAAAAAAAGATAATAATCAACCCCTAAACTATTACATATGTAGCCTTTATATAGGCTTGTAAAATAATAAGACTCTTAATTCTAATAGAATACCAAAAGACACATTAACTGTAATTCTAATAAAACTCTTACTACCAATAACTCCTATTTAAACTCTAACTTTGACACAAAAAGGACACAAAACTTGTAATTCAACTAAATAAAACCATCTTATCTAATAAATAAAAAAAATCATAATCTAACACAAACTCTTATTTGCATCATTCTCTCTCAGTTGAGAAAATTCGTCCTCGAATTCAATGTTTGAATCATTATCCCGCACATGACGTCTATGGTCTTTATCTTTATCATTCTCCCGCGGTTTAAGAAAATTTGACCTTAAATTTCGTTCCTTCGTGCGGCTTGTGATGCGAGACAAATTTATCTTCAAAGATAGGCTTGATCTCATAATCTGAAAAGCTAACAACAAAGTTATGATAGTTGGAAAAGTCCTTCACGAAAGATTGGTAGACGACCGCATCACCAACCACTTCTTCAAGCACTTGAGAAACTTTAAACAATGAAACCACTTCGATGACAGAACCGTTTTCGCAAAAAACTATCTTGTCCTCCACGAAGTCGCCCATCACTGTCAAACTTTGGCGCTTCGTCAAAGTTTTTTGATTCTTCCTCAAAGAAGATTGGATCTATTCGCCGTGCGTCATTGTAAAGAATAATAACCCCATCTATTTCTTCTTTAGGTACAAATTCCTCCTCGTCGGAATATTCCTCTTCTGGCATTTCACCAAAAGCAAACTCCACCCTCAATTGCATGGTGACCCGAACTGATTTAAGACACTGATACCAAACTGACGCAGTGGAAGTCTTTCGAATTGATTATTCGACACTACGAACAATACAATTCATGACCTGAGAATTAAACCCTAATTCTCTAAAAAGAACCACTGTTATTTGTTAATAAAAATCAATCAATCAACCCCTAAACTATTACATATGTAACATTTATATAGGCTCGTAAAATAGTAAGACTCATAATTCTAATAGAATACCAAAAGACAAATTAACTGTAATTCTAATAAAACTCTTACTACTACTAACTCCTATTTAAACTCTAACTTTGACACAAAAAAAGACATAAAACTTGTAATTCAACTAAACAAATCCATCTTATCTAATAAATAAAAAAATCCTAATCTAACACAAACTCTTATTTGCATCAATTTCAGATAGTGAGATTTTAAAATAAAGATTCACATCAAATATTTCTTGAACCTGAGGGTCGAAATGTACCTGAACTGTATGTGCAGATAAGCAAGAAGTTTTTATTTTCTTTTTGACAAGTTGAGCTCTACCCTTGTCTGATTATTCTATGAAACTTGTTTTATTTTTTTCTTAAATACATTTTTCTGTGAGATTTTCCAGTGGTTTGTATGGAAATTGTTTTTTAGCATCTTATATTGAGATTGTCATTCAAGATCTCTGAACATATTGGTTATACGTGAGACTAAGAGCATCTCCAATGGGATCATGGGTTGGGGTAAAAATGGAACTTATGACACAATCCACATCCAACCCAAAAAATGCTCTCCAATGAGATCATTGATTGTGGATGTATAGCTAATGTGGCAGGAAATCAAAGTGGAGGGTATCTACCATAATGTCTACTTCTAGACATTATGGTACATATTCTCTCCACTGCCACATTATCATTGTTTGTTATAGAAAGTAAAAAAATGTCCTAATCTATGGTCTAAATCCATTGTCCATTAGAGATCATTTTGAGATTTGAATGTCTATCTAATGCCACATAGGATAAACATCCTCCCCACATTCATGACAAGACACCAATCTATGGTCTAAATCCACATTATTGAACATTTTCAAAACAATAAATGTTTAGTCCCACATGGAAAATTTTGGCCCACAAAAACAATATAAAAGGTTTTACACTTCTTTAAATGTTAAAGGAAGCTCCACATGGAGCTATACAAAGTGAGCCACGCGCGTGTGCGGTGCAGCTCATATGGCACTTAGCGTGTGTGTGTGGGTGGCTAACCATGGCCACAATTTTTGTCATTTTCGGATATGTTGCAAGTGAGTAGTTAACTCAACAAGTAAATGAACAATTAATAAACCCATTCAACGAGAGAAAGTGGAGCAGTTACCAACTGACCACTCAGTTGAAACTGCCCACTACCCCACTCTCTTCTCTAACTGGTTTGACTGAAGTTTTATAAAAAAAAAGGCTTAGGAGCAAGAATAAAACATCAAAAATCTCAGCAAAAGCTTATGATCAGTTTTCACTTCTGCAAGTGCAAATTAGGTCTTCATCGTATCCTTTTAGGATTTTTGCTGGACTCTTGCAGATAAAAGTGCAAAAGTTTCCTTTTGGAAAGTGATACTACTACACGCTTTGAAGCCGTTTTTCTGTTTGTTAGTCTAACAATTTAAAAGAAACTTTTTGTTGTTGCAATGGCTTCGATCTAGCATCTGTATTTGAACATCGTGAAGCACGATCGCTTCGATGGAGGAGATTTTTTGAGGTGGCAAAACCGTGTCCATTTCTTGCTGGTGGCACTTCATCTGGCGTATGTTCTGAATACACCTAGACCTGTAGAATCCGATGATGAAGTTGCAAGCAGATCAGGAAGGGGCATATAAGTGGGAAACGGATGACCACACTTGCAGATGTCACATTCTGAGCGCGATGAAGGACTTCATGTCCGATCTCTACCACAACGTTCCCTCTGCAAAGGAACTGTGGAAGAAACTGGAGGCCATGTACCTCAAAAAGGACACAACAAGAAATTTATTATTTTCAATTTTAATAATTTGAAAATGGTAGATGATAGATCTATCCTGGCACAATTCTGTGAAATTGAGAGAATTCGTAATCATTTCTATTAAAACAATCTTGTTATGGATGAAACTATTGTTGTGTCTTCTATTATTGATAAACTGCCACTATCTTCGAGAGAGTTCAAACGAACTCTGAAATATCAAAAATAAGACATCACTCTTGATGAACTTGCTAACCATCTTCACATAGAAGAGGATTGTCGCATGCAGGAAAATGAAAAAGAGCAGAATGCTCAGGATGTTTCAAAAGTGCATGTGGTGGAGGATGCAAAGTACAAAAAACCCTCCCTGAAAGGGCTAAACAAGCCTAGTGGTTCGGGAAAACAGAATAACCAAAACCAGAATCAAAAGAAGCAGAAAGTAACTTGTTGGTTCTGCGGGAAAGATGGCCACTTCAAGTCTGATTGTCACTTCTGGAAGAGGAAGAAAGGAAACAACATACTTCCTCAAGTAATGCAGGAAATGACAATGATAACCTCATTACCATGATTTCTAAGATCAACATGATTGAGAAAGACATGACCTAGTGGGTTGATTCTGGAGCTACTCGACACGTCTGCAAGAACAAGATATTCTTTAAGACCGTGGAGGCATTAGATGAAAATACTGTCTTGTACATGGGAAATGCGGCTATTGTCCCTGTCAAAGGCATAGGTAGTGTTGAACTTAAGTTCACTTCTGGAAAGACTGTAACACTTACTAATGTGTACTATGTACCAGAAGTAAGGAAGAATCTGATGTCGGGTAGTTTGCTGAAAAAGTTTGGTTTTAGGATGGTATTTGAGACTGACAAGTTTGTAATGTCCAAAAGTGGTATGTATATGGGGAGGGGTTATGCTTATGAAGGTATGTTTAAACTGAATGTAATCGTTTTATCTAATAAGAATATTGCTTCTACGTATCTTGTTGAGTCTGCTTCATTTTTATGGCAACTAGATTGGGACATGTTAATTTCAGAAAATTATATGACATGGTAAATTTGGAATTACTGTCTTATTTCGATAACAGTGAAGGAAATTGCATTACATGCATGAAAACAAAAATAACCATAAATCCTTTTCCTAAGGTTGAAAAAAAAACTCAAATTTACTTAATTTGATACATTATGATGTAAGTGACATAAATGGTACACCATCAATAGGAGACAATAAATATTGGGCCAAGCTATTCGGACCTCGCTTTTTGCTCCTTTACCCCCATTACTTCGTTATACCCCTATTTTGAATTTTTTTTTACTGCTTTTACCCCAATTTTTGGTAAATTATCCCAAAACTATCCTCATCTTCAACACACCTACCCAACTCATGTACCCATAACTAAACTTGTCGCCACCTGCATTGTTTCGCTTTTCTTGCGTTATCGAACACTCGTTTGAGGTTGTCGGTGCATTATGAGTGTTTTAGTTACTCAAAACCCATCGGATCTACGCTAGGGACCACCGCGATTATCTTCATTTTCTTTTAGTCTTTTGAATAACTTTTTTACCCTAAAACTTTGTGGGTTTTGTTCCCTATGAGATTCTCAGTGTATTGGTCCTTGGTTTTCAGTTGAAGGTGTCGAAATGTACGATCACACAGGGCCAAGACCTTGTAAAGGGTCTCAGTCAGGTTTAACTGAGAGGGCTAAAAAGGTATCGACCACACTCAACCGACATGTTTTTGTTGGTATCGATTCATCAAAAGCGAGACTTATGAATGCGTAACGGTCATGTGTAATCGCTACGTTAATAGATATTGCAGTTTCATTCCTTCAATACTCTAATATATAATAAGTAGACTATTATGGGGCGCACACAACAATTTGATGGGTATGACTAGCATATTGACGCCTAGAGTGTGAAGTTATGAGTGTATATTGGAGATCTTCGACCGAAACACTTGAGCGGGTTTGAGTGGTGTAGTTAAGGTGGGGTACAGAGAGCAATTCGATGGGGTATGAGCATCATTTCGGCGCAGTAGGGCCAATATTTATAAGTGTTTCACGGTAACATAAAGCTGATATGAAACTATGGGTCTCGACCAACATGCACCACTATGTACTGTATATTGTTGGACACACAGGACTGATACACATGTTGTACATCTCAGACCTGTGTGTCTGCACAGTCATGAAAAATAACAAAAATTATCTCGTACTGCTCGAGTTTACTTCATTTTGGTGATTCCTTCAACATTTTTCTCCTAGAATGCGCCAATCAACGCCAAACTCAAAGCCCTAAAAATAAAAAAATGCAATAACCCTGTAACAATCAAATAACCACTAAATGGCCCAAAAAACCAAACGAAAGGGAATCGACTAGAGAACGAATTTATCAAGTTTATTTTGTGTAGTTTCGCACTTATTTAGTCTGTTGGAGGTCGAGTGTGGGGGTGGAGTTCGTGGGTTTTCCACGAAATGCTCTTGGTTCAAAAAAATTCGTGGGAGTAGTGGGTATGGGAAAGTAAAACATCTTTATATATGGGGGCATCAAAGACATTTCATAAGGGGGTTAAAAAAATTCAAAAATGGGGTATAAAGAGCAAAAAGTGGGGTCTGAATAGCCTGGCCCTAAATATTTTATAGCATTTATTGACGATTACAACGAGTTCTATTACATTTATTTGTTGAATTCTAAAGATAATGCAATGGTAAAGTTTTGGGCCTATAAGGCAGAAACTGCAATGTGAGACCTTTATAAAATGTTTAAGGTCTGATAAGGGATGAGAGTACAATAATCCTAAGCACTTTGAATCCAATGGAATAGTCCATGAGACTACAGCTCCCTATACGCCACAAGAAAATGGCATGGTTGAGCGCAAAAATCGCGTTCTAACTAAAATGGTAAATGTTATTCTATCAAACTCAGGTTTAAGTAGTGGATTTTGGAGAGAGGCATTATTAACAGAATTCCACAAAAGATGATTAAGGTCACCCCATATGAGCTTGCGAATAAGAGAAAATCAAACCTTAATTATTTAAGAGTTAGAGCAATAGTAAAGGTACCTGAATCCAAAAGGAGGAAATTGGGTGAAAAGGGAGTGGAGTGTATATTTATTGGATATGCACAACATAGTAAAGCATACAAATTCATGGTAATCGCGCCTAATAATCCGATTTCAGTAAATACTGTGATTGACAAATGTAATTTTTGATAATACCATATTCAAATCTGTTTCCAAAAATATTCCTGAACAAAACCAAAATGGGAAGGAAGTCATAGAAAATGAAGATGACAAAGAAATAGTAGAAGTTCCTGAACTTTGAAGGAGCAAACGAGCTCGAAAAATCAATTAATTTGGTTTTGATTTCTATACATTCCTAGTTGAAGGAAGTGGAGAAACAATAACTAGACAAATTCCATATTGTTTTAAAACTGAAGCTGGTCCTAAAACAATAGAGGAGGCAATGAAAGAAATAGATGCAGCTTTCTGGAAAGAGGCATTTAATGATGAGATGGATTCACCCATCCGCGCGTGCATGCGCGGGCACGTGGATCTCCACTAGTACCGATATTGTCTCCAACTTAACTACCTTAACATTAGGTGTGGCGTTTTACTTCGAAAGGCCTTGGTACTATGAGATGGAACATCCACTTTTACGAACTTCTTCAAGAAGCCATAGATAACCAATGTGGAAGTAAACTTTTCGGTCCACAAATCCCAACACATCTCCACCTTGAACCGAAATCCATCTAAGATGGGCACACCGCATGATCCATCGTCGCTACCATCTCGAGGGAGAGCACAACTTGAGGCACACATGCGACCACTGACAGACATGCCTTGTCCCAGCCACACTACCACTTTGTTGGGCCCCATCTGCGCATGCGTGCGCGGACACATGGATCTTCGCTAGTACCGATATTGTCTCCAACTTAACCACCTCAATATTAGGTGTGGGGTTTTACTCCAAAAGGTTTCGGTACTATGAGATGGAACATCCACTCTTATGAACTTCTTCAAAAAATCATAGATAACCAATGTGAGACTAAACTTTTTGGTCCACACATCCCAACATATCTAACTGGGTTGGTGCCTAAAGTTGGTGCCCAAAGTGCATTACTCTAGCAGTTCTCTTTCACAAAAACTTGGGAAAGAAATTGGAAAACGCATTGCCATTGGGGAAAGAGAAACATTTCAACCGCTCTTGGCTAGCTTAAATTTCAGAAGATGATAGGAGAAACAGTCGAAGTACAGGAATGGGAATCAAAGGTTGCAAGTGCCTTTTAGCGAAAAAGTTCTGCAACTTATGAGTGTGTCAAGATCTTATTTGTGTTGATAAAATTGTCAATATTAGCGAGATTCGACGCTTTTTACAGGATTAGTAAATGATATCTTGGAGGCTTTTTGTGCGTAACTATTTATCTTGTAAAGCAACAAAGTTGATTTTCTCCACAATCGTTGAACCAACTTTTAGAGCTGGTATACCAGATTATCAGAATGTCATGTTTTGCATATCATCTGTGAGCTCAAGTGCTCAACTGCCGTTCTGTAAACCTGCTTTGAGACCACAACTCTCTTGACATTATAAATTAGTAGATGCTTCATTGCAGTCTTGATTTGCTTTTCAATTCATTGGATCATTAAGTACTCATTAACAAGAAAAGTAAACTAGGAATAACACCAATTAACACAAGGATTAGAGAATGATGGTTTTTTTGGACACCTCCAATTGCGGTTTTGGTACGTGGTAAAAGTGGGTCATCCTAAGAAAATGCTAGGATAACACTTTTAACATGCACATTTGGCATGCAGTTGTTTAAATATATATTGATTTAGTTGCAAAATGACAACGCACAACTTAAGGAACACCAATAATTGGGTGTCAAATGTACGTGTCAAAAGTAGGCCATTCAATTATTTTTCTTTGACAAATTTCAAACGTAGAAGTCAAAAAATAAAACCAAACAAGACCTATGCCTTTGGCCTGTCTTAGGTCAAGTAAATTATTTGGGAAGTAAGTTTATAATGCACTTTTTTCTCAGCCATGCAACTTAACGCCTAAACCGCATCTCTATCTCTGATTGTTTGAATCTTTCCCCCATGTTAGATCCTATTCTAATAATTCTATGCTTCATTCAACAAATGAACCAAAAAACACCTAAAACATTCTTGAATGAATTTTTCTCCACATTTTCAGACTGCTCTCTGAAACATTCATTTCAAATGGGCACCATGAAACATTCATTTTCCATTGTCCATCTCTGATTCTTTCAGTCCTTATCGATGATTCAATGCCAGTAGCCGATTCACAAACGGGCAATACCTGTCTGGTTCACCACTTGTTTTTTCTTCGTGGCCATTGTAACCGGCGCAATTTTCTTAGTAATTTACATCTCTGATCCAGTAGCCCCTGCATGGTTTCCTGTTGCAGGAACTGTGTTAGTTTCCTTGGCTCTTTTGGATACTGACATGTCTGTATCGGGGTGTCACCATTGGTCTCAGAGATGGCAGTGGAGCCACCGAAGGTGGCAAACCTCGCGGTGCTCAAAATGCAAAAACTACTACAAGAGATTCTATAGATTCAGCGACGGAGTTGCAGGTGGTGTCTCCCGGAGGTAATGGTAGGAGGGTTCGTTTTGGAGCGGTTGAAGTTGTGGAGGAGCCCGATGATGGTGGCAGGCCAAGCCAAGGCGCAGACGACAACGATGAGGAGCATACGCCGAGTATTGTAAATGATGATGGATATTATGACATCTCATTAGATTTAGATTCTGCAAATGAGATTGACATACCATTAGTTTCATCAAGTCCACCTTGAACTGGTTGTAGAGGTTATTGTTTCAACACTAGATCACTTGTTTTTGGCAACATTGGCGCATCTGGTGAACTGCATTGCTTAGTACTTTGTGAATTTTTCCGTTTCGCTGTACTTTACCCGCAAGTGGCCGCCCGTGACACTTCTCTACGAGCCATTGATCTCCTCAGTACTGATACTGTCCCCATCTTAACCACCATTCATATTTTAGGTGTGGGATTTTAACTCAAAAGGCCTCACCCTTTATCTTTTAGGTGTGGGATTTTAACTCAAAAGGCATCAGTCCTATTAGAGGAAGACAATCTCTAATATACTTCATTTAGAAGTTTTATTTTCTAATGTGGGACTATTATTTCGGTTCACACATCTCAACACTCCACCTTGGACTGAAATCTATCTAAAGGGGTTTTTCTTGACAAGTCAAGATCGAACTGTCGGCTCTGATAACATGTAGAATTTTTTTGTTTCTCGGTACTTTGCCTACAAGCGGTCGCCCACGGCACTTCTCTGCGAGCCATTGATCTCCCCAGTACCGATATTGTCCTCAACTTAACCACCCTTCATCTTTTAGATGTGGGGTTTTAACTCAAAAGGCTTCGGTACTATTTGAGGGGAGACAATCTCTAATATACTTTATTTAGAAGTTTTTATTTTTCAATGTGGGACTATTATTTCGGACCACACATCTCAACATACTTTTCACCAGATCTGATCAGAAAACTAGAGGTAAAACACTTCGGCCAGAGAATGTAAGGATGCCTTCAACCTTGAAAGTTGTAACTCTTCATGCATAATCTTCAAATTCTGGATTACAACGCACAATGTCAAGAACTCACTGGTTGACAAAAATACAAACCAACAGCTAGCAATCTTTCTTCTTTTTTTCTTTTCATTAACAATGGGTGTGTTAGGAAACTAATTGTGTATACCATAACTTCCCCACTAATTGTGTATACCATTACTTCTCCACTAATTATGTATACTGTAACTTTTTCATTGATTGTGTATACTATAACTTCCCCACTGATTGTGTAAATTTTTCCTTATATCAAATAAGTTTCCAAGTATATTGTTTTGTAGGCTCTATAAAGAAGAGCATCCCGTTTGTATACAATTTGCCTAGGTTAACCCAAATCAATACAATTTCAAATTACATTCTCAATTATTTCCATGTAAGAAAAAAAATAATTGAAATTGTATTGATTAGGATAAAATAGGGCAAATTGTATACAACCGGTTGCTCTTAGTTATAGAGCGGTACAAAATAATATACAATGGAAATAACTGAGTTGCACAATTAGTGGGGAAGTTACACAATCAGTGGGGATGTTACACAATCAGTGGAGAAGTTACAATCAGTGAGTAAGTTACACAATTAGTGGAGAAGTTATGAATATACGAAAACTAATGCATAAATGTTGTAATCATACAAATATGGTAATTACCATAAATCATAATAAACAAATATTGCAACTACATAGTTGCCTACCAGGGTGTTCGAACCTTTTTCACTCCGCCTTACTTTGGTTTGATGCCTTACCTCCATAACCTGGGAGAAAACAAGGGAATATATAATGTAACTACCAATAATTGAACTTACAACCTCTACCTCGGTCAGAGTTTATAGTGTTCATTTCTTTGCCACCACATTACATCCCTTGGGGGCACCAACATTACACATTGTCCTCAAACCAACCATAAGGTTACAAATTGAGGTGATGACAAGAAGCCTAGAATCCTCATGTTTTACATGAATGGAAATGCATGTAGCAGAAATGTGGTGCTTAAGTGGATGTGTGGTAAAACTCGTAAAGATATAATAAGAAACACAGATAATTCAAAGAAAAGTATGAATAACACCAATTGACACAAAGATTAGGGAAGAACGGTTGTGGTGGTTTGGGCACCTGCAAAGACAGCCTACAAATGCTCCTATTAGAAAAACTTGACTCAATAAAAATTGAAGAAATTCAACGAGGTAGGAATAGACCGAAGTTAACTTATTGGGACGCATTAATTAAGAGGGAATTTGAATGGTTTGAATTAATGCTCACCATCAATTGCACTAATCAAGCACAATGAAAGAATTTGATCTATGTAGCCAACCCTAATTAATTTGAGACTGAGGCTATGTTTATTTTGTTCTAGAAGTAGGGAAAAATTAATTTTTATTAGTTGAGTTTGTTGTTGGGCTTCTCTTTATTTTTTGCTTATATTAGTAGGCATTTTTGTCCTTCTTTGAATGTCTGTGATGGTCTTTTAAAAGGGTTGTATTCAATTGAGATTTTTAGAGACTTTTAGTTAATTTTATTGACTAAAAAAGTTTAGGGGTATTCAATTAAAACTTTTAGAGAGTCTCTAAAAGTTTGGTGTATTCAATGTGAACTTTTAGAGACTTTTAAAAAGTCTCTAAAAGTTTTGGGGTATTCAATTTAAACTTTTAGAGAGTCTCTAAAAGTAAGGGGTATTCAATTTGTTTAGAAATTTGGTAGATTTGTGGGTTTGGATGACTTTTGGAGACTTTTCATCTAACCCTATATATGTTGAAAGTCTTCTCCATCTCTTTGCCTCCACGAGAAACTTTTGGAGACTTTCTTTTTTCTTCTTCGTGCCTCTCTCTCTCATCTCGAAATCTCTCTCGCTCTCTTTTTCTCTCTCGGTCGTCTGCGCTCCTCCATTCGACGTTGCTTCGCTTCTCCATCGCTGCCTCGCGTCTCCATCGCAGCCTCGCTTCTCCATCGCTGCCTCGCGTCTCCATCGTTTGCTTCGAGAGGTAACATCCAACGTCTCTCTCTCTCTCTCCCTCTCTCTCGCTTCTCCAACGTCTGGTTCTCTTTGTAATGCATTGACAATGTGTTGCTTCTGTTTATTTGCTTTAATCCTTTATGATGTATTGTTTCTTAAAGAACAAAAAATGTGCTTTTATGTCTCCTTTGTTTTATAGTTACATTACAGATGAAGAGGGTTGAGTGGTTTTTCTTTGCATCTCCTGAATTTACGCTAATCAAAGAACGTACTTCTCTCTCCACGTAATGCATTCACAATGAGAGCCCTCGAAATCGCCTCTTCTCCCCTTCTCTTCTTTGTGTGGTTTCTCTTTGCATCTCCTGAATTTATAGTAGCTGCCGATAGGAAAACCTACATTGTTCACATGGACAAATCTATGATGCCCAAGGCATTTGCATTATGGACAAAATCCCAGCAAATGTATGCATTAAGGTCCTGGTATCATGGTTGCATGATTTAATTTCTGTTGGCTGAGTATTGTTGGTGTCTCTATTTGTCCTTTTTCTTGCATTGAAAAACCTAATCAAACTAATTTTTATATATATGATTATAGTGCGATGGGAGACTCACAAGTAACTGTTGAAAACCAAAAAAAAAAAGAAAAGGTGTGGTAAAATATACTACATGGATCGTGGAAGAGAGCAATGAGTTGCTTAAATTGTTGGTTGATGCTGCAAATCGTGGATGGCGCGATAGTAATGGTGCTTTTACTAAAGCAACCATTGAAACAAAAATACTTCCTGTCCTTAATGCAACACTTGGATGTGAAAAAAATTTCTTAAATTACAAAAGTCGATGGAGATGGTTCAAAGACCGTTATCAAGGCTATGTTGAGCTTATGCGTTGCAACTTTGGATTTGGATGGGATCACTTTACCAAAAAATTCACGGCAAGCAATGAAGTATGGGAGGAATACTTCAAGGTGAGATTTTTAATTATTCCATTAAGATATTGTACCGAAGTATGTATTAACTCTTTTTTGTTTTTGACCAGTCTCATCCTAACCAAAGACATTATCAGACGGATACGTTTGCCGATTATGATGACTTAAGGATAATTGTCGGAAATGCAACTGCTTCGGGGAGATACTAGATTGGACTTGGGGATGATATTGATGCTAGGACATTTGAAGTAGAGGAACCTAGTGGTGATGTATTGGAAGATCTTACTTATGACTATGATGCGGAGGCTTTTGTATAAAGAAACGAGCATCAACAGAAAAACCTATATCAACCTCCAACAGTTGGAAGCTTTAATGCGCCTCCAACAATTGAGCCAATGAATTTGGAGGTTCATTCAATAACCAGGAAGAGGAACAGAGTTGAGAAAGAAAGAAATTTAGACTCGAGCAGAAATAATAATTTTCAAATGGATTCTTTGAATAAAACAATTTCTAGTTTTGCTGATAAGGTTGATAGATTTATGGCTAGAGACCAAGGATGTTGGAAGCTTATTAAGGAAATCCCATATTTGACTGATAGTACTCATTTCAAGGTCCTCGAGTTGTTGAACACAAGAGCTAAAAAGATTGATTTTATGGAAATGTCTTCTGAAGAACGTTCTAAGAGGATAGCGTTTCAGTTGACAGAATAAGTAGTTATTTATTTTATAATTTTTTTTGGCTTGCACTTAAAATTTATTATATTATTTTATTAATGACTACATTCGTATTTTATTAGTTAGAGATTGTTTTTTTTTCAGACTCCGCCAGAATGTTGGATGATGAATAATACTTTGTTTGAAGTTAATAATATTTTTTAGCATTATTCAATATTGTCCTTGTCGGCCATGATTTAAAATTCCACATGTTGAATGTTATATTTTTCGGCATGTTTAATTTTTTTTTGATTTTTTACATGATGTCTCATTTAAACATGCAAAGATATGATGAATCAGAGGAAGTGGAAATGGAAGAGAACGAGGTGGAAGAACTAATAGAGATACTTGAATGTTTGTTGGTTTCTATGCAAGCAATTCTACAAACATTGCATGAAGTTAAACTTTCTATGTATTGTGAGCCTGTTACACAACCGTTAACCAGGCGCTCTGTAACTAGAAATGGGTTTGAATACATAGAAACAATATTGAACGAGGATGCAGAACACTTTCGAAAAATTTATAGGATGTATCTTGACGTGTTTCAAAAGTTATGCAAAATTATTAGAGAAAAAGCTTTGGTACATGATACACGATTTGTAACTATTGAAGAAATGTTGGCTACATTTTTACTCAATGTGGGTCAAAATTTTCGATATTGTTTGATTCGAAAAACCTTCAATAGATCGCATTTTAGCACTAGCCAAAGTTTCAACAAAATTTTAAGGGCTCTGAACGTAATTGCAATAGATATGATGGCAAAGCCTAAATCATCTACCCCACAAATCATAAGAGATAGTACAAGATTTTATCCTTACTTCAAAGTAAGTTCTAATTATTGCTAGAGTTGTTATAATAGAATTGATTTTTTTTCTTGTTGTTGTTGATGATGATAATGATGATGTGGTCATTAATTGTTCTTGCTCTTTATTTTTAGGATTGTATTGGAGCTATCGATGGTACCCATATTCCAGCAATGATTGTTGGAAATGATAGTAGCAACTATCGCAATCGTCATGGCTTCATTTCTCAAAACGTCTTGGCTGCATGCAACTTTGATTTGGAGTTCATATATGTTCTTAGCGGATGGGAAGGATCGGTGCATGACTCAAGAATATTGACTGATGCTTTATCTATGAGAAATGGACTTAAAGTACCACAAGGTATGATCTAATTAATGTCAAAATTACTTGTTTTTATATTCTGTTATTTAAGTACCACAAGGTATGATCTAATTAATGTCAAAGTACTTGTTTTTATATTCTTGTATTTAATTTATTTATTTTTACTATGTTTTTAGGTAAATATTTTTTGGTGGACTGTGGTTTTCCGAATCGGCGTCAGTTTTTAGCTCATTTTCGAGGTGTTCGTTATCATCTTTCTGATTTTACCGGGGAAGGGCGACATCCTGAAAATGCTAATGAATTATTTAATCTTCGACATGCATCTTTGAGGAATGTGGTTGAAAGGTTGTTTGGCATATTCAAATCACGGTTCACGATTTTTAAAACAGCTCCTCCATTTCCATTTAAAACTCAAGCAGAGCTGGTGTTGGCTTGTGCGGGATTACATAACTATCTTCGCAAGGAGTGTCGTTCCGATGAATTTTCAATTGAATTAGATACTGAAGATGCATTATCCTCAGATAGTGAAGAATATGATGATTTTGAAATACTTTCTGAAACTCAAGAACAACAAAGGGAGAATGCCAACCAATGGAGGAATTTTATAGCTACTGAAATGTTGATGTAGTAAATAATAATATGCATTAGATCTATGTTCTTTCTTTCATACTTTATTTGTTATTTTTACAATAAATATTTTTAATAACCTTAGCAGTTTATTTTTTCAATTAAAAATTAACCGAAGCTTTAAAAAATGTGCAAGAAGTCCATCAAAGTCAATCGACCTCTTTTTTTTTGTTTTTTGACTGGGGTTGAGCTTAAACTCTTCCCTCCCCCATAGCCGAATACAACCATAGCCAACCTCCCCCTTAGTCAAGTCATCTTCTTCCTCTCTCTCTAGTTCGACTGTCTCGGTCTCTTCTATTTTTTTTTCTTTATTGATCACTTCTCTCCTTTCTCCCTCTCCCTCTCCCTCTCCCTCTCCCTCAATCACACAAATACCCACACATACACAGTCCCTAAAATTAAAATTAACAGTCTCGTCTTCTTCTTTTCTTCTTTATTCATCATAGGAGCGAAATTGAGAGAGAACAAGAGAAGGGATTGAGAGAGAGATTCAACAAGACAGTGCGGAGAGACGAAGGAAGAGCAAAGCAAAGGTTGAAGATGGTGAAAAGTGGGGCACATACCCCTATTCGATTTCGAGATTTACATGGATGTTTATCAAAAGTCATCCAAAAAAAAGTTATCAAAGTCTATTAAAGTCCTTACAAAAGCCCATTAAAGTTACTAAAAATCATTAAAAATAAAGTCTATCAAAGTCTACCAAAGTTTTTAAAAGTTTACAAAAATCTACAAATCTCTATAAGTCTCTAAAAGTCATCACTTGTAAAAGTAACTAAAAGTCTCTAAAAATCTCAATTGAATACACCCCCTCTTAAAAGAAATGTACACTAGTCACATGCCAAGGTAGATAATTGTTGATTACTCGGCAATGGACCAAGGTATATTGTCAATAAGGAGAATTGTTTGCTCACCCAAATTGAACCGCAGTTCATTCACAACCAAGTTACTTAAATTAATGTCAGTACATATTTAGTTGAGAACTTGAAAATAAATGTCGCCACTACAATTAAAGGCACTATTCGCAATTAATTAAGCTAGCTTTCTAGTTTCTACATTTGATTTGGAAAAGAGTATTACATTCCCCACAATCTTACATACAACCCCTTGAAAAAGGGCCGACAAATCCCCCACAATCACTGCATTTCTCTGACACCGCCCATCAAAATACTCCAATCATTAATTTACAAGATGGGTCAGATCAAGTATCTTCAAAGCAATCAAAGAATTTGATTTCGTTCAGGTAACCAAATTGTTCTATTAATTTTATTTTTGATTTTGCACCTATTCTCAATGCTACTCTTTTTTCTTTTTCTTTTTTCTTTTTTTATAATAATGGAAGTTGCCTATTAAAAATCTTCCAAATTAAATTGTTCAAAATATCATGAACAACTTAGAGCAAGAGAACTAAACACTAAATTTTCAAAGAAAAAAATTAATTCTTTATTAAAACATAATCAATTAATTACTTAACTAAAACTATTACATAGCCTTATATAGGCAAGTAAGAAATTTCTAATTCTAGCCAGTGAAACAAACGTTGCACAAAGAAATAAAATAAAAATGATAATTTTTAATTGATCCTAAAAATATGAAAGTTTTTAGTTTAATATTCCTAAGATATACATATCTTCCCAAGAAAAAGCACATAATTCTTTTTTTTTTTTATCTCAAAAAAGCATATACTTCTTAAATAATAGTTAACCCCATAATAACAACTCTTGAAAAAAAAAATCCCTATGATAACAACGGGATAGTGCAGAGTGGAGATCTTAAAATCACTTTTTTGAGTTTACTCTCTTGATTTAAGATCTTGAACCACCGCCGATCTTCTCTTTTGATCGGCGGTGGTTCCAATCTTCATTTCTCTGTATTTTATGCATTCAATCAAGTGCAGATCTTTTCAGATTTGAGAAGATTGGATCTACTTGTTGTGGTACTTCTTCCTCAATGCTCGTTTTTGGTCTGTGCGGCTATTGAGTTGGTCCTTTATTGTATTTTTAGGTAGTTTGCATTTCCTTTGTTGGAAGTCGTGATTTTGTCTTCTCCTTGTCGGAAAGTTTTAGCTTTTCTTCTCCTTGTTGGGAAGTTTTGTTATTCGTTATGTGGTTCTAGCGAGTGTTTGTGTATTGTAATATGTTTCAACGTTGTAATGAACAACTCCTGATTGTTAAACTGTTTTAATCTCACAATCGCATTTACAACCAAAGTAATGGCAATTCTTTTTTTTTTTTTGGTAGGAAATGGTAGTTCTTTTGAACAAATAGGATTAGTGAATCAATGTACTCTTTTGATTCTATGTATGGTTCAGTACTGAGCCACTAATGATTAATGAAACTTCGATTTTTCTTCCAAAGAAAAAAAAAACAACGGAATAGTAAAATAAATTAATAAAAAAATAAAAGGAAACAAAAATCTCTCTCAAATATCCAACTATCGTCCCTTATGAATGTTACCTGTTGCATGGGTCCCACGTGCACGCACCGTATCTTCATTAATACTTTAAACCACTCCTGCATCACATATATTGATCATCAAAAGTGTAGCTTACAAAAACATTCCTCCAACTTTATACAATCTTCACAAAATGACTATGCCCACCGATAGCCAAAAAAACCAGAGGCTCCACGGACCTAAAAAATAGTAGCTGCTTGTGAACGCGGATCGATTAATTATCATAATTTGATTATATGTTAGTTTTTTTTGTTTGGATGACTTGAACTGATTTTGTTTGTTATATTGTAGTTGATTAATCATGGGATTATTGAGGAAATGATGAATGAAGTGATGAGTTTGGGGAAAGGAGTTCTTTGAGATGCCATTCATGGAGAGATCGAAGTTGTGTTGTGATGATAGTCATACACCATTATGCGTGAAATCGAGTGTGTTTTATGAGGCAGAAAAGATTCATTATTGGAGGGACAGTCTTAGGCATGCATGGCATCCTTTGGAGGAGTTCATGCACACTTGGCCTTCAAAGCCTGCTAAATATAGGTGAATAAATAGAACAAGTTATAATTATTTGTTTATCTACTTTTGCAAGAATTGTTAGGATGACACCTTTGTTGGAACTAGCATTCTAAATAAACACTAATTGGAACATGGCACACAATATAATAATTGATAACAATGTAAGTCATTAAACATTAATGATCTTTGTGTGAACAAACACAAAGATCATCTAATCTAAATTGCGGAAATAAAATAAGAATTACCTCCAGCCATTGTTGTTCTTTCCAAAGCTTGATCTTTCAATTTCTTCTTCTCCTCTCCTTAATGGTGTTCGGAGTCAAAACTTTTGGGAGAATAGAATTAGGGACCAAATTACGTTGATTAATATCCCAAAAGATAACTGTCCATCAACTGTTATCTCTAATCATAATTTGACACTTGTAATGTGTGGGGCCCACATGGATCACTTATGATAAGTATAATTTAACAAATACTTACATTCTCCCACTTGATCCATATACACATTACCACCAAAATTAAGAAATAAAATACATGAATCATGGCGATAGGTCCTCTATCAAGTGAGTAATATCTTCCATGTATCACAATGCATTAAATTTCTTAACATATTGTCATAACTTAATGAATAAACCTCATGTTTATTCTTGGTCCAAACTTAATGATATTTCTCAAATCAAATAAAACATGAATGTGTACAAAATACATAAGTAAAGAAATACCTCAAAAGAGTTCCAACAAACATCATTCTTACAATAATAATCACATAATAGATCTAAGTCCCATCCTATCAACATGATCCTTAAACTTCATTGGTGGCATGCCTTTAGTTAAAGGATCTGCTATCATTAATTCAGTGCTAATGTGCTCAATGATCACTGTTTTGTCCTTGACACGTTCCCTTATGGCTAAGTACTTAATGTCGATGTGCTTGCTTCGACTCCCACTTTTATTGTTCTTAGCCATAAAGATAGCAGCTGAATTGTCACAATACATTCTCAATGGCCTAGAGATAGAATCCATGATTCTAAGCCCAGAAATGAAACTCTTTAGCCAAACATCTTGAGAAGTAGCCTCAAAACAAGAAACAAACTCAGCCTCCATAGTGGAAGTAGCAATCAATGTTTGCTTTGCACTTCTCCATGATACAGCTCCACTAGCTAGCATGAAAATAAATCCCAATGTTGATTTACGTGAATCAATGCAACCAGCAAAGTCTGAATCTGAGTATCCAGTGACTTCCAAAGTATTAGTTCGTCTATATGTAAGCATGTAGTCCTTTGTCCCACGAAGGTATCTCATGACCTTCTTTGCAGCTCTCCAGTGGTCCATACCCGGGTTACTTTGATATTTTCCTAACATCCCAACTGCAAATGCTATGTCAGGTCTTGTGCAAACCTGAGCATACATCAAGCTTCCAACGGCCGAAGCATAAGGGATGTTAAGCATTTGTTCCCGTTCGAGATCATTTTTAGGGGATTGGTTCAAACTTAACTTATCAGCCTTCACAATGGGAGCTACACTTGATGAACAATCCTTCATTCTGAATCTTTCCAAGACTTTGTTGATATAGGCTTCCTGAGACATTCCAAGAATACAACGTGTTCTGTCTCTATAGATCTTAATGCCAATAACATAGGATGCATCTCCCATGTCCTTCATATCAAAGCTATTAGAAAGGAATTGTTTCACTTAAGCATACCCTTATCATTTGTTGCAAGTAAAATGTCATCCACATATAGAATGAGAAAACAAATTTTGCTCCCACTAACATTCTGATATATACAATTATCCATAATATTCTCAACAAAACCAAATGAAGAGATAACATCATGAAACTTCAAATACCACTGTCGGGAGGCTTGTTTCAATCCATATATAGATTTCTTAAGCTTGCAAACCAAATTCTCATTGCCAATAGGGGAAAATCCTTCTGGTTGTTTCATGTAAACCTCTTCCTCTAGTTGACTATTAAGAAATGCGGTTTTCACATCCATTTGTTGCAACTCAAAATTAAAATGTGCAACCAAAGCCAAAATTATGCGAAGGGAATCTTTCTTAGATACAGGAGAAAAAGTTTTCGTGTAATCAATTCCTTCCTTTTGTGTGAATCCTTTTGCAACAAGTCTGGTCTTGTATCTCTCAATGTTGCCTAATGAGTCCTTCTTTGTCTTAAAGATCCATTTGCATCCAATTGCTTTGGCTTTTTAGGCAACTCAACAAGGTCCCAAACATCATTTGATGACATAGAATTCATTTCATCAATCATAGCATCATACCATAATTCAGATTCAGCACAATTCATGGCTTGTGAAAAGGATTCAGGATCACTCTCGACTCCGACATTATAGTCCAATTCTTGCAGATACACAATGAAATCACTAGGTATTGCTGACCTTTTAACTCTAGTAGATCTTCTTAATGTTGCATCAACATTTTCTTGAAGATCATGTTGATCAACTTTTTCATTTACTTGAGGTACTTCATGAATAATTGGTTGTTCTACCATTTCAAGTTCTTCATGAACAACTTGATCTACTGGAGGATTGTCAACAACTTGTGGAGTTTGAACTCTTTGTTCCTCAATTCTCAATGGAACTTGAGCAAAACTTGGAATGACATACATATGATCACTACTTGATGTAGAAGGAAGATCATCAAAATGAACCATTTTAGGAACATTATCCTGAAAATGATTCCTCCCACTAATCATGTCATTCTCTAGAAATTTTGCATTTCTAGATTCCATAATTCTAGTGTTATGAGAAGGACAATAGAAGCGATATCCTTTAGACCTCTCGGCATATCCAATGAAATACCCACTAATAGTTCTAGGATCTAACTTCTTTTCATATGGATTATAGATTCTCACTTCACACGGGCATCCCCAAACGCATATATGTCACAAACTAGGTTTCCAACCTTTCATTAACTCAAATGACGTCTTTGAAAAAACCTTAGTTGGAACCCTGTTTAATATATACACTGTCGTTTTAAGAGCTTCACTCCACAAAAAGATAGGTAGAGTTGCATTACTACGCATACTCCTAACCATATCCATCAAGGTCCTGGTTTCTTCTTTCTTTACACACCATTCTCACTTGGAGAACCTGGATTGGTGTATTGAGGAACTATTCCTTGCTCTTGAAGAAACTTAGCAAATGGACCAAATGCTTGTCTATCCTCAGTGTATCTACCATAATACTCACCTCATCTGTCAGATCTGACAATCTTAATTTGTTTCCCACTTTGTTTCTCTACTTCAGCCTTGAAAACTTTAAAGGCATCCAATGCTTCATTTTTATGATGAAGCAAGTAGACATACATGAAATGTGAGAAATCATCAATAAAGGAGATAAAGTATTTTGGACCAGTCTTAAAGTCCATATCTGGACAACATATGTCAGTATGTATGATTTCTAATAATGTTGAACTTCTATGAGCACCTTTCTTGGATACTTTAGTCTGCTTTCCCTTTATGCAGTTTACACAAATCTCAAAATCAGCAAAGTCAAGAGCACTTAGTACTCCATCGTTTACTAATCTTTTGATTCGATCCTTGGAGATATGTCCCAATCTCCGGTGCCATAACATAGAAGATTCACCATTCATGACACTTCTTTTCAAACAAGTAACGTGCATTGCAGTGGCATTATTTTCTAAATTCAAACAAAATAAACCATTCGATAAAGTACCATGTCCAACGATATTTGATTTAAATATCAAATCAAAAGATGTTCCAGAAAAGTTGAATTGAAATCCCAAATACAACAACTTGGAAACTGAAATTAAGTTTCGGAAAAAATTAGGTACATAGAAAACATTGTCCAAATTTAAAATAAAGCCACTAGACAATTTTAACATGCATGTCCCAAAAGCTTCCGCATGTGAGCGCATTTTATTTCCTGAATAAATGCTCAACTCATTTCCTGCTGGTTTCCACAGATTTATCATATCCTGCAATGTATTGGAAACATGGATTGAAGAACCAGAGTCAATCCACCAAGTATCATGTAAAGTATCAACCATATTAGATTCAAAACAAACATATGAAATTGATATACCTTTCTTTTGAAACCACTGTTGGAATTTGATGCAATCCTTCTTCATGTGTCCCTTCTTTTGACAGAAGAAACACTTGGATTCTTTCTTCATAATTCCACCTTGGGGTTGCATTTTGTCTTTCCCCTTCCAGTTGGCTCTCTTGTCCTTTTTCTTCTTGTCCACCGTCAGTAACACACCATTCTCTCCTTGCTCTATAATCAGTCTACCCTCTTCCTGAACACACATGGTCGTCAACTCGTTGATCGACCATTTATCTCTATGTGTGTTATAAGAGATCTTAAAGGGTGCATACTGAGAAGGGAGTTTGTTCAAAATGTAGTGGACTAAGAAGCTCTCAGACATATCAACCTCAAGTGTTTTGAGTCTAGCCGCTATGTCCCTCATCTGCATGATGTGCTCGCGCACACCCTTAACTCCGGTCATCCGTAGTGATGAGAATTGCATGATAGAGTACTGGCGAGTGCCTTTTCAGATGTCTGAAACTGATCCTCGATGGCCTTAAGCAATGGATGAACCTTGTCATACTTCTCCACCGTACCCTGAATACTAGCCGTTATGTTCGTTTTAATGAACATAACACAAATGCGGTTAGATCTCTCCCATTTTTCATAGAGATCAACCGCGTCAGGAAGACTAGCCTCGGTGATTGCTGGTGGTTCATCTTTACGTACGGCAAAATCTATATCCATTACTCCCAAATGGAGGAGAATTCTCTCCTTCCATACCCTATAATTCTCTCCATTAAGAGTCGGGATCTCAAACTTTAACTCAGAACCTAAGACGGGTATATGAGTAGCTGCAAATATTAAATAAATAAACACATGCTTAACAACAAATAGAGACTACAAATAATATGTTATGCCAATGCAAACATAATAAAAGAAATAATCAAGTGACGTAAAAACATGCTTGTGGGCTAATGCCTTTACTCAATAAGATTCATTAACCATATAATAAAACTATCAAATTATTTTCATTTTCTCAATTCCTGTGGGTTAATTAAGAAAATAAAAGTTGATATACTATTCTAATTAATAATATGAGTATAGTAAAATATCCTGTGGGATGAATTTTACCACAACCATATTACTAATTACAACAAATGCATGAATGATCCTATATAATTTAGAAGTTGTGGCCACTCTAACATTATTTAAAATTTCACATGTATGCATCATCTTACATTTAATCAATGAATTTCTTAATGTATTGCATCCTTATTTAAGCAATACTAACAAATTATATACATGCATATATACTTCGTGGCATATTATCTCATATATTATTTAAATAAAATAATTAATGTGCCTGAAAACTAAATATATAGAACATAATACTCATCAAGTGATTATCAACTTCTACCAAACATGTATCAGTTCTATTATATATGCATATATATATATATATATATATATATATATATATATATAATCCCTCTTATGCACGTGTACTACTCTTAATATGTAGGCGTCATATTCATATAGCATATGTCAATTTCAATTTCAATTTCAATAATACACACAACATTAATCAACAATATGTTAATTTATGCCTCCAAAATCCATGCATATTGAACATGCCAAACAAATATATGTGACATAGCTACACTGTTTTGTATAAAATTTCATATACTTGAGTGTAGCAAACATTAAAAAAAAAAATGCTATTCCGCCTAATTTGATTTCAATGATATACACACTTTAATGTGCGTACAGGAGGTCAAATTCAGAATTTATAGGAAATTCTCCACATCACCGAAACTAACCATGTGAGTATTTCAGTTTATCCAAAATTCCAAAATATTACGAAAAATCCTTTTCGGCACATGTATTAATAAATCCAATAACGCCAAACAAATCGGAATTGGAATAGGGAAACGCAAAATACCAAATAAGGATCGACTTCAAAAAAAAAAATTCCAGTAATGTCGATCAAAACAATACTACGGAAAAATTCTAGATCGACATGATATGAATCAAAGGTTTAACCACATGCCTCTGATACCAATTGTAAGTCATTAAACATTAATGATCTTTGTGTGAACAAGCACAAAGATCATCTAATCTAAATCGCGGAAATAAAATAAGAATTACCTCCAGCCATTGTTGTTCTTTCCAAAGCTTGATCTTCCAATTTCTTCTTCTCCTCTCCTTAATAGTGGTCGGAGTCAAAACTTTTGGGAGAATAGAATTGGGGACCAAACTATGTTGATTAATATCCCAAAAGATAACTGCCCATCAACTGTTATCTCTAATCATAATTTGACACTTGTAATGTATGGGGCCCACATGGATCACTTATGATAAGTATAATTAAACAAATACTTACAAACAAGAGGTAAGCATGCAAACAGATACAATTAACAAGTAAATTACACAAATAAAATGTACCAGAGGCTTGCAAATTGCAATGTCCTAAGACAAAATACTTCTCTCGAATTCGGTGATGAGTTATACTAGGAGCTTTGTCCCCAAGATACAACTGGTATGAACTTTGATTATTCACCAATCAAAGAAACTTCAAACTGCATGAATTGCTTCTCTCTCAAAAACACTAAAAACACATATAGTTTACGTCGAAAATCTGTAATCAACTATGTAGATGCTCTCTTCATTTATAGAAGATATATGTAATTGTCTCAACAGTTATTAACTTGTTCTTATTTCGAATTTTAGAGCACTCTCCAAGTGGACTTGGACAGTTTAATTAACTGTCCATGACCATTAGTGGCCTGGTTCAGTAACTCCTAATTTCAAAATACACTAACTGTTGGTGCTTTGTTTTATTTAAAAAAAAAAAAAACAAAAATCAAATTCGAAAATTGACAAGGTTTATGATTATGTTAAGTGTTGTATCAAACCAAAGACCAAAAGCCCTTGTCAAATATACTTAAATAAAGTGTCACTTATTATTAAAAACCCAATGGGCCACTCCACTCACTACAACCCACTTGCACACAAACAATAAGGAAGTGTGTTGAATAATATTTAAAGTGAGAAACAAAACATTTCTCTCGTATGAGGACTAAAGGTTTTGTTGTCACTTTTACAATATAAACTTGAACCACTATGTTCAACAACCTTTACATCCCAACAAGAGTATTGAAAGCCTAATTGACTGTTGCATGCATACTGATCTTTTTTTTTTTGGTTTAATTACTATATACTGCCTCCGGTCAATAATATAAGTCATTCTAGCAAAAACTTCTTATTCAAAATTGTAAGTCGTTTTCAGAATTCAAAAGTGTATTTATTATTTTTTTACCCATTTTACCCTTATACAATTCAGACATTTATGATTCTTCAATTCTTCGATTCATTTAATGCCAAAAGACGTATATGTAAACTACACTTGTAATTAAGGCTGCCTTAATTCTTATGTCTTTAGCTTAAACGACCTACATTTTTTACCGGAGAGAGTATGTTTGTTTTTTTTACTTGTATAACATCTCTTCTCTTTTTTCTTACCGTCATAAAGAGAGGTGGTAGGGCCTTATTGTGTGAAGGTGAGAGGCCTGGCTTTAAATTAAAATTAATGGAGTTGATAGCTGAAGGATTAGGATTTCAATCAAATTACTTTGACAACGGCAACATTATGCGAATACAATCTATATGGTTGTCAATCACTAGCCGCTGTGCCCAGATCCAAGTTTGACATTAGGGCTGCCAAAGCATAATGACCATAATTAAGTCATCACTCTTCTTACTCAAGATGTGTCTGGGCTTCAAATGCTCAAAGATGGTTAATGGATGAATGTTGAACCTCTCCCTCATGCATTTGTTGTTTTATTTGGCTTCCAAATGCAGGTGCCTACATATGTTTTCTTTTTAGTTAAAAAAAAAAACCTAAACGACCTTTAAATTTACTGAGAGTTCTTGATTGATCAAGACCCTGAACTTTTATTTATTAATAGTTAGTCCCTGGATTTTTATTCTCCCCCAATTGAGCCATAAACTTTTCTTTTTCTCCAATTGAGCTCTTAAACTTTTTTATTTTCTCCCGTGAGTCCTATTAAAACTTTTTTTTAGTGGGAATCGAATCACCATCACCTGAGGTCTTATCTTTTTGACAAGTGATGTCTTTACCATCTCATCAGAGAGGCTTTGACCATATTAAAACTTTGTTATTGTACAATTAATTAAAGAAGTTTTACATGTTTTGGTGCAGGTTAGTAGCAATGGCAAGCTAATTAAGGAGCGTTGATCATCGAGTATTGACCAATTCAACTACTACTCGAACAACAATTACTACCCAAATGTCTTGTACCATGGAGTGCATCAAGTGTCCAGCTGAAGAACTGATGGATGAAATAAATCCTGCAAAGTATAGGCCTTACAAATATCAAGAGTTTATGGAATCTTATTTGGCAGCAAGTTTCGACAGTGAGGAGACTATGGAGGACTATACACTTTAAGCTACAACTAGAACTAGAAAAAAGGTCTTTAATAGCGTTTGAAAAACGTTGTGATATTGTTTTAATTGCATTGTTACCCCCATGATATTAAAAACACAAGCCTATCCTACCCAAAAAAAAAAAAAAAAAAAAACCTAGCTATGACAACTTTTAAGAAACGCGACAAATAAGTTATTTATTGCTCGGAATTTGTTTTCCCACGCCAAGCTCATTGAACTGCTTAAAGATGTTGGTGGCATCATTTAGACCAAAAAGTGAAAAATCTTCGGGCATGGTAAAGCCCAAAAGTGCAAAATTGCAAATTTGTAGAAATTCGTCTTCGAATTCAATGCATGAATCATTCTTCCACATATGATATCTATGGTCATCATCTTCATCATTCTCTCGCGGTTCAAGAAAATTCGACCTCGAATTTTTGTTTCTTCGCGCGACTTGTGATCTGAGACAAATTTATTTTCAAAGATAGGCTTGATTTCATAATTTGAAAAGCTAACAACAAAGTTATGATAGAGATGGAAAAGTCCTTCACCAAAGATTTGGTGACGCCCGTATCACCAACCTCTTCTTCAAGCATTTGAGGAACTTTAAATAATGAAACCACTTCGAGGACAAAGCCGTTTTCTCCAAAAGACTATCTTGTCCTCCACGAAGTCGTACCCATCACTGTCAAACTTTGGCGCATTGTCAAAGATTTTTGATTCCTCATCAAAGAAGATCAAATCTATTTGCCGTATGTCACCGAAAAGAAAAAGAACTCCAACTATTTCTTCCTCGGATACTAATTCCTCCTCGTCGAAATATTTCTCTTCTAGCTTTTCACCAAAAGCAAACTCCACCCTCAATTGCATGGTGACCCGAGCCGAATTAAGGCTCTGATACCAAACTGACGCAGTGGAAGTCTTCTGTGACGGCTAGCTTAGTTTAATTATTAATTAATCTTCTAATTTCAGACTCGGACCCAATTCAGACCCACGTGGACTTCGCGAATTAGTCTAAATCACGTCTGTCGAGGTATAATTATCTATTTTATATTTGTGTAATACTTGATTATATGGTAGTTTTAGATGTAGCATAACACCATGTGTACCGTTGAAATTCGCGTTTTACGCTAGTGTGAGCACGATGAGTAACGCCTCTCGATGCGTGCAAATGCGGGTACAGGTACGGTATAGCTTAGATGGACTTAGCTATGATAAATAATGACATTCTAAGCTAAGAAAATTAGAACTATGGAGTTAAATTGAATAAAACACAATTAGGCTGACAATGAACCCGATGTGCCTTGCGATGCGCGAAGGCGCCAGGTGCACAAGTAAGTGAGGCTTAGTCTAAGTATGATATATTATGGACTAATGAAAACATTAGGCTAAACTAGATAAGACATAATGTGTCCTAAGTTGCCTAAGTGAGCTAATTAATAAGATTTAACTTAAGTGTGTGCATAAGTGTGTGTAGCTACAACCCTTAAGTGGCTTAAGGGAGTGACACTCACTACAACATAAAAGATCTTTTGTGACGGTTTTAAACTGCCACGAAAGGTTTTCATAATAGTTTAAAACCGTCACGAGATCCGTCATGTTTTCAAATGTTATAAAAGCTCAAGGCCTTTCGTGACGGTTAAAAACCGTCATCTTATCTAAAATAAAAACAATAGAAAAAACCTTTCATGACGATTTAAAACCATCACAAAAAGGTTTCCAATTTTTTTTAAAAAAAATTAACGCTATTTCCTGCGACATATAGCAAATTACTGTTGGGGCATGTGTCATAGGTCAATCTACAAACATTGTTTATCTTACAATTTTTTAGTTAATAAAATAGAGGTTATCCTTTGCTGTTTTATTATAAGTGATTGCATATTTACCTTATAATAAGATCCATGAGTATTTGTTGAAATATCCTAAATGTCCCTAGTCGGTCAATATACTGAGAACTATAATGAACTAAGACTAGCGTGAGTCTTGATTGATGGTCATGTGATGATTATATGTATAGGGTTACGAATCGAGATCATGAGTATTTGTTAAGGAACAAGGTACTGGACCGACCCACTATGAGAACACCACATGAATTAAGTCATAGGTGTTACTCTTAATAGGTATATCATTTAGTCCTTCGACTTAAGATTACCATAGACTTTAATATTAGGAACGTGGTAATTTGACACAATCAAACATTGTCTTTAACCGGACGATTATAAAGATTGTGATTAGTTATCATGTAAACAATATGTGAAGGTGTGTAATCAAGAAAGAATTTGTCGCTCTCGTAAAGAGAGATGTCAGTGGATCCCTCGATGTTTTAGATTGTTAAATGGCTAAGGCCAAGTCCAAGTCCAAGTCCAAGTGAATTGATATGAACAACGTCGCCCCAAGTAAATTGATATGAACGTCCCTTGGATGTTTTCAATCTATCTAAAGATCGAGACTAGTACGATTGAATATTAAGAGTGACTTTCCATGCCTTATATTTTATCAAAGGATATCGCACGATAAAAGGATATGATATACATTATTCATTAGGTTGTATTGATTTTAAAATTCATGCTACTTGAGTAATCATAATGTCTTGCTAGAGACCGCTTATGACTTGTGTACCAAAATAGTTTTGGTTCACTACCTATGTCGCATGAACCTATTGGATCGCACACAAAGAATGATTTTGCGCAATTTCAAACGGTCAAGAGTATTGAATTTTATAAGATAAAATTCATAATATATAAACCCTTATGATTCGTTATATGATAATTTATTAATAGGGTTATATGTGTAATTTGTTTAAACGTAAATACAATAGTTGTATTTCAAATTTACTTAAATATCGTAAATACAATAGTTGTATTACGAATAAGATTTTAAGTGAAAGCTTATCTACGTATATAAGTAAAGGGTGATACCTAAAACGTAAAAGAAGAATTTCGTTTTTCCAATTTTCAAACTCTCTGAATTTTGGAAGAGAAAGAAAAACATTTTCAATTTCTCTTTGAGCTAACACTCCAAATTATGGTCACCGTTCATGTGTGAATTTCTGATAGAGGTCACACACTTGAACCTCTTGAAGTTCAAATAATCAGATAAGGAAATCACGAACCAAAGTATAGTTTAAATTTTAGATCTTGTTTAATAGAACTTATTTGCGATCCTATTAGGAATTTTCAAAATTGTTTTGAATTTTCTGTTGCGTATGAACCATAAAAACCCAACAGTTACATATAATTAATCTGAGCCTCTGCATATCCTTCACCAATGTTGGCAATGTACAATGAGTTTAAGACTTCTCTCTTACACAACATATAAATGCAAACTCATTAGCAATCCAACTTAGCTAAAACCCAAAACTAATCACAGAGAATTAAAACAACCAAGAGAGAAACAATGAGAGTTGGTGCCTTGACTAAGATGCTAATATCATGGGTGGTGCTCTTGATTACCATGGCTCATGTCATCGAACCAAGTACAGGGCACGACTGCATTACCACATTCTTCTCTTTTCTTGTTCAGCTGATCCCTTGCAGGCCTGCACTTCATGCCCTATACAGTCCTATCCAACCAAGCGATGCTGTGAGTATGAAAAATTAACCTGAAATGACAATGTCAAGCTTAGGAAACAAGGGTTTCTAATGAATGCACATAAAGACCAAAAAATACATGTGAACAGGATAGGTAAAATGATACATGAACTCAAGAACTACAATAGATAAGCTAGAATTCAACTGCTAGTTTTCAGTTAAAAGCAGTGAGTTTAAAGTTTTCAATGGAATCAGCCAATTTCTTTGTGCTCAAATACAGGCTCATCATTAGCATGGATATACCAACAAGGATCAGAAAAGCAACAATATGCTGAAAAATTTAAAGTTTTCAATGGAATCAACCAATTTCATTGTGCTCAAATACTTAAAAATGGAACAATCCTAGCTCATTGCGTAACTAGAAAAAGACAACCACAAGATCGCAAAGGTAATGGGAACAACCATTGCCAAAATAACACCAATTGTATGAAATAATATTCCTGCAAAAAGAACATAATTTAAAATAGTAAGCACTAACATATTCGACAATCTCAAAGTCAGGTCCAAATTTCCCAAACTAAACAATACAACATAATGATACAGTTTATAGACATACTAAAAAGTTAATCCAGCGACATAAGTACAAGCTAAAATGAAAATATTATATGATTATCAAAAACTATCACCCAAGGCATTGGGTTCAATTAAGAGCCTCTCATCTACTGGTTTCTAAAATGACACTATTTTTCTTAAAGCTACCCATCTGAAACAACAAAAACACATCAAAATATAGACATATAAGTGATTTTCTCAGAGATTGTACACAAGTGCGTAATAGACTTGAAAAAAAAGAATAGTTATGAATTAAATGGATAATTTTCAAATTCAAGTTGAGGATAGGTTATTATCTTCCAATCAATTAAGGATGGGTAATGATGATGAATCAAAGAGTTACAACATGTCGAAAAAGGAGAAATTTTTCAATATATAGAGAAAAAAGTGATAGTACGTCAAGGAAAAAAAATTGATGGTGAATAAACTATATAATCCACATAAAAAACAATTCAAAGAAAATTATATCTTTACCTCTCTAGCAATCCTATTGCGTAGTTCTTTTTTTTTAACTTCCAAACTCTGTATCGCCAGCCTGCATGTTTACAAACAATTAAGTTATAACTAATAAAGTGGGAGCAGAATAACATTTGCACAATATTTTAATGGGGGTCACTCCAACAGAACCACTTGTGGTAGGAATGTCCTAGACATCTATTTCTAGCATCTGAAACATAGAGAAGGTTATAAGATTCAGTGATGCATGAGAAGTCAATTCAATGATGCTAGCTACAAGTATAGGAACTAATGAGGTTGTAATTCAATTTTTGAGAAAACGACATCTCAGATAATCCGACAAGGTTACTAATTACTGCCGCAAGTGCAAGTCAATTCGCAAAAACCTTTTTTCAATAAAAAGCAAAACAGTCTTTTGTTCTAGCTAGATAAACAGAACCTTGAGAAGTATTCAAGGCCACAATTAGTTACCTTTTTTATGTAATTGATGACTTCTGCATCTCGAATTTTATTTCCGCCTCGATCAGTGACTTTGAACACTAGCAAATACAATTTTGACTAGCTAAGAAGATGAAGTTCGGGCTTAAAAAAATTGGATATTTTGTTGTAATATATCATGTAACAGTACCATCCATGAACCATCCCCCATCAGAAGATGTGTATGCCTTTATTATGATGAGCTTTAAATCAGTGAGAACTTGAACCACTTGCAATAAAATTCCAAATAAGAACCTGCAGGTTTAACAGTAGTATAAAACCTAAAAAACAGTGCAAAAAATAGCAAACAAAAACAATTTTTTTGGAGATTACCAAGAACATTGACAAGAATATTGGGAGATTACCTTACCAATAAAAGCTCTGATCTGACTTGCTCTTCTCCTTTGAAGGGTAATCTGGACTCTAGCTTTCACGAATAAACTAATCAAACCAGTTCATGCATCAGAAGACACATTTCTAACACTAAAAATTGCATGTGTGAAACAATCTTCACAAAATTCGAGCTCTTTCAAGCTCATCTAGGACTTATTCATCGAATTCTAAACCAAAAAAATGCAAATCAACACAAATAAACACACATCAAACCCTAGAAACCCTGCTTTCATGAATTCCTAAAAAAACCCAACCAATCAAAACACCAAAAACCATAGATCGGACAGCTTAGTGATCGAGAAACATCGACAACCACAAAAAGTCGCTGAAAAACAAAATCGATCAAAAACTCTTAGACTACAAATCAAAAGGCATAAACAAACCCTAAAACACAACGAACTAAGAAGAAACGAAGATCTGTAAAGAGAGGAGGAGATGACGAACCGAATGCGATGAACCAAAACGCGATGGAAAATGAAAACCCTAGGCGAGATTCAGAGTGGCTCTGATCGGAGAGACGAAGACAGGGCAATACCTAATCATCAAATCGCCTGCAACGCTCTCCAAAATGGTAACCGTCATCTAAACCTCATCTTTCCTAATGGATTTTGCACCCCGTTATCTATATCTCTGTTATCAAAACAGATTAATGTTGTAGTGACTAAAGAGACAGAAAGTGGCGGGAAGGAAGGAGGTACCTAGAATAGACCTCGAGATACACGCTAACTTGATGATGAAGTCACTTACTATACATTACAAGAAAATCTATCTTTAACAACACTTAATTATGTCATTATACCATACGTTGTTAAAACTTATTGAATTTAACATATAATTAAATATTATTTAAGATAAAAAATAATGATTAATGATTGATTAAATATTATAAAACAAAAAATTTAATTAAATTTATAAATCATTATATATTGTTTTTTTAATTATAGATATTTTGGTTGTACATTAATTATGTAGGAAATAACTTTTAACGATATAGAGTATGATATAAAGAGGACTAAGCTTTTTTGATGGCGTGGCAGTTGCAGATGTTTTGTGGGACAATAACTTTTGATCTAGGAATCCGATTGAGTTTAAGACTTTATCAAGAACTTTCTATTTTCTTATTCAGTTAGGGTATTTTCGTAATTTAATTTATTTAAGTTGTTTTTAGAGTCTTAGTAGGATTAGGCGTTTTGAGTCTTAGAAGGATTAGGTTTTTGATTCATAGAAAGATTACAATTTTGAGTTGTAGAAGGATTAGAGTTTCTAATGGGCTATATAAAGCCATGATTAGGGCTGTAATCATTATGAATTATTATCAATTTTTATCAATTTATTTAATTTCGAGTTTTATTAAAACTTTAAGGATTATTCCTTTGTTTAAGCGTTTATGCTGCGTCATTTTTCTCATTCATTTGTATACAACTCAAGAGAGGAGAAAGAGAAGAGTTAGGGCTGGAAAATTTGGAGCATCAAGAGAAGATTTGAGTCAATTCCTCACAAGAAAAAATCAAGTGTTGAAGATCAAGGTAAGGTTCAAACCACTTTATTCTCCATTTATGCATGATTTAGGCATCAAAATGTAAGCATGAGTTAGGGCTTTTGTATTATTACGAATTTGTTGTCCATTGAGGTTTCTTAATGTTTTAACTCAATTTTTAGTCTACAACTAAGATTTTTGATATATATGTCACTCGATCCATGTCTTGGAATTTTTGTTGAATGTGGGTGATGAATTGATGATTTAATGGGCCCGCCATATCTTCCAAACTAATTATTCAACATACGAATAATATAATTCAGGGCCTTGAGAATTAAACCCTAATTCTCTAAAAAGAAACAATGTTTTTTATTAAAAAAACTCAATAATCAATCTCTAAACTATTACATATGTATCCTTTATATAGCTTGTAAAATAATAAAGTTCCTATTTCTAATAGAATACCAAAAGACACATTAACTGTCACCACAAGTTAACAAACCTGAAATGCAATTTAATTGCCAGAAACCCAGAAGTATTCCACACCTATATATAAGCTTATTTTCTTTTTAAGTAGTCGATATGAGACTATCCCAAATCATTCTCCAACAAAGGCCAAATGTTTAGTCATCTTTCTAGTAAAGTTAAGTAGAAGTATAAATGTTTGACAATAGTAGAAATAAATGTTCCATCAACAGCTGAGAACCAGGGTACATGCTTGTCTAAAACAGCTGAATTATGAATTATGAGGTGCGTACCATCGTCCATGGGCTCTCCATCGCTTGGGAATTAATTGGGATTTCGTGATGCCGTGCTTCAAATGGATAGCAAAACAAACAATTTCTATAATCAATGATGGCATATATGTCGGTAGCTAATTTTGAGAATTAGGTAACTCCGCAGCAGTGGTCGGTTCATATTAGACACACTTACAGAGAAGGAAATGGAACAGTACCCTTGTCAGTTCTGACATCATGTCCAATTTTATTATAAAGGCTTGATCTAAGGTGAGGAGAGTATAGTGGTGGCTAATTTTTTTATATAGGCTATAAGTGTGGAAGTGGGGTTCATTTCAAAATGTCAAGGTAAGATGAAGTGTCCACTCTAAACTTATAAACCTTTTTTTCTTTTTAAGTAGTCAATGTAAGACTCTCCCAACATCTCCAACAGCCTTGCTTCAACCTCCAGGCCTTGATGTTCCCCATCAGAATTATTCAGATGACACTCAGCTAAACCAGATCTTCTCAGATGACATTAGAGGAGTCTTGTTTCCAAGACTTTGTATTATGTAGTTTTCATGCTACATCCCATGTAATCGAAAAAAAAAAGTACTCATCAATCGTGAAATCGTGAGATGATAGCATTTCAATGAACTCTGGCGCGAAATTAATTTGGGAATAGGGATGTATGAGTGACAACTAATACATTAGTTGCTTTAACTATAGCTCAATTTTTTTTGTCAGTATATAACTATATAAGTATTAAGTAGTGTGTGTGTATATATATATATATATATTTGTTTCTAACCCATATCATACCTTTTTTTTTTTGAAATTTTTTTATTTCAACAATACCATACCTAAATAATTATACGGTACTTAGACAATTTCCTGTGTGGTAGTCTTAATTATAATGCAAAACTTTACATCAAATGGCCAAAAAAAAACCTATAAAGGGAGTTAATTAGCTAGGATGCATGCGGTGTAAATAAAGCAATTAATTAACAAACCGCACACAGTGGATTTTGGCGGTCTTTCAGAAGAATCAATTTATGCTTCATGCCTGTCAGCTAAAAAGTAGGAGTATTTTTTCAAAGAATGCTAGGATGCATAACATGCAACGCGAAGTTATTTGTGTCCTTTAAATATACGTACACTAACAATTGAGTGTCAAGATAATACGCCAGCCAATCATTTTCTTAATTACTTTTTAATTACATAAATTAAGCTACAAAATTAGTACTAGTAGTAAAAAGGAATTAAAGACAAAAAAATACAGTGTCCCACCGGAATAATCATGATGAGTAGTGAGAGTACATGAAAATAGTTAAGTTAAAAATTGAGATGCTTTTGCATTGTTTTCACTAATTTGTCAACAGAAAACGACCTTCTCGTTTTTTCTTTCACATGTTCATCTGCAAGGACATAAGAAAACGACCTATATATAATATCCTAGGGCATGCTAGCGCGCAAAATATATACTATTGAAACATCTCCAGCTAAGGATGGAGCCATTATATTGATTTTTCTTTTCGAGAAGGATGGATGGTATTAAATACTGGGGCGGGAAAAAACTTAATTATTTTGTCAAAAGTATGTCACCCTTGTTGTGAATTAAATTGAGACTTGCTGGAATTAAAGAAGGAAAGTAGAAGAACTAAGAACTTCTACTACTACAAAGAACTACAAAGAACTATAACTACAAAGTAGAAGAGGAGAAATGAGAGAGTTGAAATGAGAAGTTGTATACAACTTTGTGTGTAAAACAATGAGGTTGACACCCTTTATATAGGCCATTTGGTGATGATGATAAATGTACTTAGACAATGTTTACAAGTAACACATACAATACATATCATACAACTCTTCACAAGCAACATTGACAATGCATGGAATAATGAGTACATTTGATATGGATACAAGTAAGGGCCATGCTTGATACTACCACTCAATGTAAGAGCCATGCTTGACAATGATTAGTCATACAAAGTCTTGATCAATTGTTCATCCATATCATAACACTCCCCCTTGGATGACAATTGTTGAGAGAATGTGCCTCGTTAAAACTTCTACTAGAAAAAACCCTGTGGGAAAAAATCTATTAAAGAAAAAGAGTACACATTTCTTATTAATCTTAAGATGAGTATAATATTGTTAGGATTGCCTCATTAAAAAAACCTTGCTAGGAAAACCCAATGGGATAAAACCATAGCTAAGGGAAAAAAAGTGCAATACACTAATCAATAACTCCCCCTCATGTGAACATGAATAAAACTTGTTCAGTTTCTTTGCTTGCAATGTCTTTACGTTTACGCAAGCCAATACCATATGTAAGCCTTTTAAATGTCGTAGTTGGTAAGGCTTTTGTGAATAAATCAGCAAGATTATCGCTCGATCGGATTTGCTTGACATCAATTTCACCATTTTTCTGAAGCTCATGTGCATAAAAGAATTTTGGTGAAATATGTTTTGTTCTTTCCCCTTTTATGAATCCTTCACTTAATTGTGCAATACATGCTGCATTATCTTCATATAATATGGTTGGAGAATCTTTTATTGAAGGCAATCCACATGATTCTTGAATATGTTCAATCATGTTTCTCAACCAAACACATTCACGACTTGCTTCATGAATTGCAAGTACTTCAGAATGATTGGAAGAAGTGGCAACCATAGTTTGTTTTACTGACTTCCATGATACAACAATATTACCACAGGTGAATACATATCCCGTTTGAGAACGGGCCTTATGGGGATCTGATAAAAATCCAAAGATCAAGCATAACCTTGGAGATTCAATTTTACCCCTTCGAGTAAAATAAACCCATGTCACTTGTTCCTCGAAGATATCGAAAAATGTGTTTAACACCATTCCAATGTCTTCGAGTTGGTGAAGAGCTATATCTTGCAAGTAGGTTGACAACAAAAGCAATATCGGGTCTTGTACAATTTGCAAGATACATAAGTGCACCAATTGCACTTAAATATGGTACCTCCGGACCAATTAACTCTTCATCACTTTCCTGAGGTCAAAATGGATCCTTATCCACTTCAAGTGATCTGACAACCATTAGAGAGCTCAATGGATGTGCCTTGTCCATATAAAATCTTTTTAATAATTTTTCAATATAATTTGATTGATGGACAAGTACTCCACTTGAAAAATGTTCAATTTGCAAACCAAGACAAAGTCTTGTTTTTCCAAGTTCTTTCATTTCGAATTCCTTTTTCAAGTATTTGGATGTTCTAACGATGTCATCGTGGTTTCCCACTATATTTAAATCATCAACATATACAACAATAATCACAAATCCTGTTGATGATCTTTTAATGAAGACACATGGGCAAAGCGGATTATTTACATATCCTTCTTTCAGTAAATAATCACTAAGACGTTTGTACCACATTCGTCCGGATTGTTTCAACCCGTACAAAGACCTTTGTAATTTTATAGAATGCATGTTATGAGGTTTTGATTTTATTTCATCGGATATTACAAATCCATCAGGGATTTTCATATATATCTCACTTTCTAGAGATTCGTACGGATATGTTTATAACGACATCCATTAAATGCATATCAAGCCCTTCGAGACGCAAGGCTTATCATGAACCGAAATGTGATTGCATTTATAACAGGAGAATATGTTTCCTCATAATCGATGCCAAGTCTTTGTGAGAAACCTTGAGCTACAAGTCTTGCTTTGTACCTTGTAACTTCATTTTTTTCGTTTCTCTTTCGTACAAATACCCATTTATATCCAACAGGCTTTACGCCATTTGGTGTTTGGACAATTGGTCCAAAAACCTCTCGTTTCCTTAACGAGTTTAGCTCTGCTTGGATAGCATCTTGCCATTTTTGCCAATCAGGTCTTTTTTGGCATTCGTCCACTGATCGTGGTTTTGGATCATCATCATTTTCACATATTTCAAATGACACATTGAAAACAAATATATCATCAGGAACAATTTTATTTCGATCCCAAATCTTACCAGAGTTTAAATAATTTATTGAGATCTCATTACTTTCATCTTTTTCATCTTTTTCTAGAGGAAGTTGTTCCACATCAGAATCAACTTGTTCCACAAACCCTTTATCAAAGGATTCTTGTGCTTTCTCGGGAGTATTTTGATTTGTATTTATTTTTACTCCCGTTTTCCTTTTTCGAGGAATTGTATCCTTTGAACCAACCAGTCTTCCACGCTTTAAGCGTTTCGTTGGTTCTTGTGCATTTTGTTGCACATAGACATCAATTCTTGCGGAGCATTTACAAATGGAATATGTGATTTTGTCACTTGTTTTGCATCATTAAATGCATCTCGGTAATTGATTTGCAATTTGTTGCAAATGAATGATCTTTTGAACTTCAAGTTCACATTGATTTGTTCGTGGATCATAATGTGATAAAGTTGATGCATTCCAAGCAATTTCACGCCATTCCTTTTGAATTGACTTCTTATCTCCCCCTAATGGTGAGAAAATTGCTTCATCAAAGTGACAATCAACAAAACGTGCGAAGAAATAAATCCCCGTTAAGGGCTCAAGGTATCTTATAATGGACGATGAGTTAAATCCAACATAAATCCCAAGCTTTCGTTGTGGACCCATCTTAGTTCGATTGGGAGGTGGTATAGGAACATACACTGCACAACCAAAAATTCTTAAGTGTGAAATATTTGGTTGTTGACCTAAAATGAGTTGCATGGGGAATGTTCATGGTATGCGAGGCCTATAACGAATGATAGATGCTTTGCATGAAGGATCGCATGTCCCCAAACCGAAGTTGATAACTTAGTTCTCATGATTAAAGGTCCGGCAATTAATTGAATGCGTTTGATTAGAGATTCTGTCAAACCATTTTGGGTATGCACATGTGGAACAGAATGTTCAATGGTAATTCCTATAGACATGCAATAATTTTTAAATGCTTGAGATTGAAATTCCTCGGCATTATCAAGACGGATGGTCTTGATTGGGTTGTCAGGGAATTGTGCTCTTAACTTAATGATTTGCGCTAAAAGTCTAGCAAATGCAACATTGCGGGTCGAAAGCAAACAAACATGTGACCACCTAGTTGATGCATCTATCAAAACCATGAAATATCTAAATGGTCCACAGTGAGGATGAATAGGTCCACATATGTCTCCCTGAATGCGTTCTAAGAAAACTGGGGATTCCACAACAATTTTACTTGGGGTGATTTAAATATCAATTTACCTTGAGAACAACTAGCACAATTATAATCACCAGCTGAAATTTTTTTGTGAATCCTTAAAGGATGTCCATGCGAATTATTAATTATTCTTCACATCATTGATGATCCTGGATGACCAAGCCGGTCATGCCATAAAATGAATGTCTTTGGATCATTAATTTTCTTATTTAAAACAACATTCGTTTCGACATGCCTTATATGAGTAAAATATAATCCAGAGGATAAAGCTGGAAATTTTTCTAACACTTCTTTTTTCCCATTTGAAACCAATGTGACATAGAGAAATTCTCTATTATTTTCGTTCATGGTTTCAATGTAATATCCATTTTGTCGAATATCTTTAAAGCTGAGTAAATTTCTTCCGGATTTTTCAGAGTATAAGGCATTGTCAACATGAATTATTGTTCCCCTAGGCAACATAATATTTGCTCTTCCAGAGCCATTAATCAAATTGGAGATGCCAGATATTGTTTAAACATTAGCCTCAGCTAAGTTTAAATTGGAGAAATATTATCTTCTTTTAGGATAGTGTGCGTTGTAGCACAATCAACAAGACATATATCGCCATAATCTGAACAAATAACTTGATGATCCATTTCTACATTGAAAAACAATATGGTATTAAAGAAATACCCTTTTCGTAATAAAATACGACTATATTTAGGCAGCATAGCCAGCATACCCTTTTTGGATCGTTAGTCAACAAAAACATGGTAAAATATCACAAAAATATTTGGGTATTGTATATATGACAATATTTAGGCAAAGATAACCTTTCATACGTGACAAAAAAATGTCACAATTATGAGCGCTCCTCGTCAATACTAATTTACCCTTTCTAGTGGTGCACCACTTTTTATTTTGACTATCAATGGAATTGTCAATATGACTTTTACCATATCTTTTCACCTTTTCCACGTCCATAAATTTGTAATTGCGACCATGGTCATTATATGCAACATATGCTTCTTAATTTGAAGCTAAACCAATTGGACATGAGTGATATTATATTTATAATATCTTATTATTTTACTCAAATACCACGAGACAAGGATTCAATCCATAATTAATATTTAATGGATTGACGTGCGCGCTCGATAATTTGTTGCGATAATACATCGAGGCGAGCCACGTGACTTTTATTTGTCTCATCAGTCATATTTCTACATAGCCTCAATATAGAGGTAATTGAAATTGCGAATAATAAATGATATTTGATCGATATAAATTTTGTAGCATGAGACCCAAATTTACTCATTTTGAGCCTTTTGGAGCATCACCAATTTTGGCCTTGATATAGATAGCTCCATGAGGTGAAATGATAATATAAAGTGAAATATTCACTTTTCAAATCTCTAAAAGTCTAAAGAGATATTTGACGAATAAATATTTATACGCATAGCCTTGCATAGATACTTTATATATAATTTGAGCATCCCGTTGCCTTGACAAGTAATTAGTATTGTCAATATTGTTAAGGTAATTAATTCAATTATAATTAAATAAAATCTTTATGAAAATAAGGATAAACTAAATAGTTTTCTTTTTATATAAAATAGATAATATACCATTAAATATATGTTCACAACTTGATTATAAATACGCAAAATGTAATACTTGTATGAGTTGGTGGGACAACCTCCAGGTTGGGTGGCGAGACGAAGTCTACTTAAAACCATGCCTCATCGAACGGGATAACCCGTATCCCTTTCAATGTTTAGCTTTACCGGGGACAAGGCTTACCCACTATCAACCCAAACTCATAACACTATTTGCAATATAAAAAATCAAGAATGGAGCATAATTAATCATTTGTAGTATAGCGAGAAAACTAGTTATGTCACATATTGACTTTTGATTTCTGATGTAGAAGATCGTACAAGACGCAACTACAGAGCATACTTTCGTAATCGGTGACGTTATAATTCATAGTATATGAATAAAGTATGCATATAAAAGTGAAGCAACCAAGATAATATAGAAATAAACCGAACTCATAAAAGTTATACCTTCCTAGCTTTGTCTCCTTAACAAGTCTTCTTGAACTTCAAGATCTCCTTAATGCTAGAGCAAGCTCGTGCTGATAACGTGTTGTGAATTGAATTGAGACTTGCTGGAACTAGAGAAGGAAAGTAGAAGAACTAAGAACTTTCTACTACTACAAAGAACTACAAAGAACTACAACTACAAAGTAGAAGAGGAGAAATGAGAGAGTTGAAATGAGAAGTTGTATATAACTTTGTGTGTTTTTACAATGAGGTTGATACCCTTTATATAGGCCCTTTGGTGATGATGATAAATGTACTTAGACAATGTTTACAAGTAACACATACAACACATGTCATACAACTCTTCACAAGCAACATTGACAATACATATATGGAATAATGAGTACATTTGATATGGATACAAGTAAGGGCCATGCTTGATACTACCACTCAATGTAAGAGCCATGTTTGACAATGATTAGTCATATAAAGTCTTGATCAATTGTTCATCCATATCATAACAACCCTATCCTTGTCCCATATGTTATATATATACTTGTTGTAGAATGCTTTCTCCAATAATTCAAAACTCATGCATGATCCATGAATTAATTGTTTCTTTTGGAGAATTTTGTTTTAATTCTCAATACATTGAAATGATAGTGCATGGATTCGCCATTCAATTTGAAAGACTTCTCGATGCGTCACTTAATTTTTCTGATAATTCAAAACTCAAGCATGATTCGAAGTACATATTTTTTTTGGTATAAATATATATACATGATTTGAAAATAAGTCGTTTTCATGAAAAAAAAAAAAAGAAGTCATGAGACTTTTTGATCTATACTTCATCGTCTTTAGATATTGTTGTATCATGAAAATAAATTTAAGCTATTTTTTCATCAGCTTTTGGACCGCACAATATTATTTTGATTGACTGAATTGTATATATGTTTGCGCCACTTGTTTTATAGGTATGAAGGCTTGGGATGAGACCCAAGTGATGCAGTATAAGAAATAGCAAACAAAATTTTGGAAAAGTTTGACCAAAATTAATTTTTATTGACTTTTGGATGAGCTGACTATGGAATTTTGAAATTTTGAAATTTTGAATTTTTACGACGACCAAGGCTTCATTAAGACCAAGGCTTCATTGAAGACATGGCAGTGATCTTTGGAGATGAAGGTTGTGTTGTCACAATTATTCCAATATCGACAAGTTTCCAAGTGCAAACAGTGATTAGCGATACGACAGTCAATCAATGCCCTGTTGAAGTTGTTGCAAGTACAAAAGTCAAATTTGCAACAAAACATTTTTATTCGTTAACCACAGACGATGTAAATTTCAATGAAAATTTTCAAAACTTTCTCGGTCACATTGATTTGGATGGTCTTGAAAGTGAGAATGATGACTTTATCTTATTTTCTATTATCGAATCAGTCAAGACTACTTTTGAGGAGAGATTATTCTGGATCAAAAGTCACGAGAATAGACCAAAATTCGAGGGCGAATTTTTTCTACTAAGGAGAGAATAATGAAGATGAAAATCATAGACGTCATGTGTGGTAGAATGATTCAAGTATTGAATTCGAGAACAAATTTTCTCAACCAGGAGTGAATGATACAAATAAAAGCTTGTGTGAGATTAGGATTTTATTTATTAGATAAGATGGTTTAGTTTAATTGGATTACAAGTTATGTGTCCTTTTTATGTCAAAGTTAAAGTTTCAATAGAAGTTAGTGGTAGTAAGAGTTTTGTTAGAATTACAGTTAATGTGTCTTTTGGTATTCTATTCGAATTAGGAGTCTTATTATTTTACAAGCCTATATAAAGGCTATATATAATAGTTTAGGGGTTGATTTTTTATTTTTACGAAATAAAGAACTATGTTTCTTTTTAAGAGAATTAGAGTTTAATTCTCAAGGCCCTTAATTGCATTATTCGTGTGTCAAATAATCAATTTAGAAGACTTCCGCTACGTCACGAGGACATGGATTTATTGAAAATGACGTTGAGATTAATACTCATTGTTGTGCCATGACAACAATGCTTTCCTCAGAAATTGCAATTTTACTATTTTTAAAAAGTTTTAGTTTGATTATAACTTTTAGTAGGAGTTTTTATTTTCGATGTCGTTTAAGGTGTTAGGTTTCTTATTTGGTCTAAATTTTGGTTTAAGGTTTTTTATACTTTTGCTATTTTTGGCAAAAATTAGGGTTTTGCTATATAAAACGCCCTACTTGTTGTAATTCGTTGATTTTTAATTAATTGATAAATTTTAAACTTTTGTTTAAGTTCTTTCCTTGAGTTGTTTATTCATGGTCTTCAAGCAATTCAATTTGAAAAATCCTCGTTGCATTACCAAACAACATTGCTACTTTCTCCACCTGCATAGCTTTTGGAGTGCAATATTATTTTGAGTGACTGAATAGAATGTTTGATGAAAATGAAGACCATAGACGTCATGTGCGAGAGAATGATTCAAGCACTGAATTCAAGGAAGAATTTTCTCAACCGGGAGAGAATGATGCAAAGAAGAGTTTTTGTTAGATTAGAATTTATTTATTTATTATATAAGATGGTTTTGTTTAGTTGGATTACAAGTTTTGTGTCCTTTTTGTGTCAAAGTTAGAGTTTAAATAGGAATTAGTGGTAGTAAGAGTTTTATTAGAATTATAGTTAATATGTGTTTTTTGGTATTCTATTAGAATTAGGGTCTTATATATTATCTTACAAGCTTATATAAAGGCTACGTATATAATAGTTTAAGGGTTGATTATTGAATTTTTTTAATAAAGAAAGTGTTTCTTTTTAGAGAATTAGGGTGTGATTCACAAGGCCCTAAATTGTATTATTCATGTGTCAAATAATCAATTTGTCAAATAATCAATTTGCAAGAACTTCTGCTGCGTCAGTTCGGAAGACTTTCGCTGCGTCAATTTGGTATCAGAACCTTAAAAGCGGTTCGGGTAATCATTCAACTGAAGGTGGAGTTTGTTTTTGATGAAAAGCCAGAAGAGGAATATTCCGACGAGGAGGAATTTGTATCCAAGGTTCTTTTTCTTTACGGTGACGTACGACGAATAGATCCCATCTTCTTTGAGGAGGAATCAAAAAACTTTAATGAAGCACCAAAGTTTGACAGTGATGGGTACAACTTCGTGGAGGACAAGATAGTCTTTGGAGAAGTCGATTTTGTCATCGAAGTGGTTTCATTGTTTAAAGTTCCTCAAGTGCTTGAAGAAGTGGTTGGTGATACGGGCGTCAGCAATGAAGATAATTTGTCTCAGATCACAAGTCGCAGATAGGAACAAAAATTCGAGGTCAAATTTTCATGAACTGCAGGAGAATGATGAAAATGAAGACCAAAGACGTCATATGTGAGAGAATGATTCAAGCATTAAATTCGATGACGAATTTTCTCAACTGGGAAGGAATGATGCAAATTAGAGTTTGTGTTAGATTAGGATTTCTTTTTTTTATTTCAAGAATTTTTTATTTATTAGATAAGATGGTTTTATTTAGTTGTAACGCAACGGAAATCTTCCAAACTGATTATTTGACACTACGAATTATGCAATTCAAGGCACAAGAACTTAATCAAAGTTTGAATTTTATTCAATAAACAAAAAATCTGATTACAGCAAAAAGGGTGGTTTAAATAGCAAAACCCTAAAATTGCCAAAAATAATAAAAGTCCAAAATACCATAAATTAAAACTAGACGAAATAAGAAAGCTAATACCACAAACGGCATACAAAACGAAAATTCTTATTAAAAGTTGTAATCAAACCAAAACTTACTAAAAATAGAAAAATTGCTAATTTAGAGGCATAAACGAAGGAATTTGGCCAAAATACGTTATAGTCGCGACATTAGTCGTGGTACTTGATCACCACGCCGTTTCCAATAAAAGCATATCTTCGGAACTGCCGAATTCCGTAGTCGGACTGTAACGACCTAAAATTCTAACATGTGCCACATGTCAATCTAGGTATATGTGGACCCTCCGTTATGATACAATCATCAAATTCTCGGTCGTCGACGCCGAGGTATGTTAGTTTTGTTTGGTGTTGTATTATATTGTATTTCATTAGTAAAATTTCAAAGTTTCTAACGTGTGAGGACGTTTGCGTACGAGTGTTGATATTTCGAGGTAAGGTTTGGTAGTCCGGGGGACAAACTTAACTAAAAACACTGACAAAACACAAATTTATAAAATTATAGGCTTGTTGGCACGTGGTTACGACCAGGTGCGCGTGATAGGCGAGTCGCGGCGCGGTTCGAGTTCGACAACACTAAGGCGAAGTTGGAGATGACCAAGTGTGGAGCTCAAGTTACGTAATGAAGTCACATATGAAGTGTTGGAGTTGGTGGGACGACTGAAAAATGGACCTTTGGATGCACCTCGAGATGAGTGTGCATAAGTGGATGAGGAGAGGGGTATAAAAACCCAACACCCACCCTTTTCTCTCTTTTCCTTTCTCATTCTCTCTCTCTTCTTCCTTAACTTCTTCTCCAAGCAACTGGATAGACTGGTGGTGGCCAGAGCGGCACTAGAGGCGACGGTTTCGGAAGATCCGAGGTAAGATCCTTTATCCCCACGTCATTCCCTACGCGTTGGTATGTGTTTTATTCGTGTTCGTCGCGATGAAATTTGGACACCACTTTGAGATTTTGGACTCGATCAAAACTCTCAACATTTTGGTGATTCTCATGACGATTAATACGAGTTTTGTGAAGGCGGTATTCGATTTGGGGAAGTTTTGGAATTTTGATAAAATTTTGAAGTATTTTTGTTTTGGGTTTTCTGTCAATGATTACGGACATTTTGGGATGTGGTGTTTTTGGAATGGTGTTGAGTTCCCGAAGCAAAATGGACCAAATCGGCTCAAGGCAGTGCAAGGCGCGGGTGTGAAAAAACCCTGGCAGTCCTTTTGGCGACAGCGCCCGGAACCCAATTTTTCACAAATTTTTTGTGGATCTTCGAAATAAATTGGGGACTTCCCGGGGTACCTAAACGGGTCTAAAATACAACATAATAACCCGAAAATCAACTCGGAAACACATTGAACATAAAATAAGGAAAATTTGATAAAAAATGATGAAAAATCACAATAAATTGTATTATTAAGATTGTTAGCAAGTGGTACTACGTAGGGATGAGTCGGAGTTCGCGAGAGTGCGATTAACTTGGATTGGAGGTAAGTAAACCAGTGAGGAACACTACAGTTATTTCTTGAGCTTTAAATTTATTATTGATATTGTTCAATGTTATTTTGAATTTTCATTATCTTGAGTTGTCTAAAGGCAAGTGAGTCAAGCTTGATCCTTGCAGAATTCCGAGCCTTCTGTTTATTTATACCAAAGGTTTATGGCTGAGGATCCGTGATTTGGTTGTAATGATAAGAACGGGGTAAGAGTTCTCTACCAGATTGTTGGGGACTCTGCACTCGCGTAAGGATCTTAAAGAAGATTTTGTCCTCAACTTCGAGCCTTTGAGGAGATTATGTCCTCGACTCAAACGACTTTGATTGGTCAGGACCATTTGTGCCTTTCCTTTGCATTCCAAGACACTTAATTTTGATTGTTCATTCTTTTATTTACAGTCTTTATATATTCATGCGTTCCCTGTCCTTTCTTTCTATCAACATGAATTGACTTCTTAATTTATTTAATTCAAAATATTGTATTATTGTTCCTGCTTGGCGTTATTTACCTGGGCTCGTCATTCTTGTGTTTGACCGAGTGCAGATCCACAGTCTATTAAAGGGAAGGTTGTGCAACTAGGAGATATAATTTGAGCGGCCCTCCTCTACTTGATATAGGTGACTATTGGTTGTTTTATCTACATATATTGTTTTTGAACTTGAGATTTTGGGTTGAGCGATACGGGATATGTATGATCGACATTGATGATACTCTCCTTTGTTTCACATGGTGGATTTGATTAACGTGGTTTTCACACCTTAGTTTTGTCCTAACTTAATGCTTTGAGTTTATTAATTAGTTATGAGTTTAATTCATTTCCGCTATGTTTTTAATAACTTGCTAAATAATTAACTTCACCTTTAAATGCCTAATAAATGAATAAATGGTAAGAAATGCTCACTGGGCCAGAGCGACTCAGCGGGACTGGCTCGGGGTTTGTGTGGGTTTAGGCCGGGCGGTACCTAATTCTAAGATTGTGAAATTTGGGACCGTCTGACGGACCCTCCAAAAGTCAACCAGAATTATTTTTAGTCAAACTTTTTTCAAAAAAGTGTTTGACACTTCTTAGACTGCATCAACTTGGATTACAAGTTTTGTGTCCTTTTTGTGTCAAAAAATTAGAGTTTAAATAGGAGTTAATGGTAGTAAGAGTTTTATTAGAATTACAATTAATGTATCTTTTGGTATTCTATTAGAACTAGGAGTCTTATTATTTTACAAGCCTATATAAAGGCTACATATGTAATAATTTAGAGGTTGATTATTGATTTTTTTAATAAAAAACATTTATTTTTTTAGAGAATTAGGGTTTAATTCTCAAGACACTGAATTGTATTATTCATCCGTCAAATAATTAATTTGTAAGACTTCGGTTCGTCAATGTTTGTTGGGCTATTTGAATTAATTGCATTAAGTAATCTTTGTTGTTAATGTTGTTGTTTTTGTTTTATTTATGGATGGTGACAGGGAAGGACAGCTTGTGCTGCTATATAGGCTACTCTTTACCAAATCTAACCAAACCCACCCCTACCAAGGACGTTTTCTTTTTCCATCAACTCTCGCGCGCTCTCTTCTTCATCTCCACGGACAACTTTTTTTTTTTCTTTTTCTTTTTTTTTTTTTTTTTTGGTAGGACACGTACAACTTATTAGTTTATTTTATCTTTATCATCGACCTTAAGCCGATCTTTGTGAGAGATAGGAGTTTAAGTATAAACCCACAAGGAAAAGTGAGTGAAAAGTCTAAAATGCCCCTATTTAATGTTGGTGACCTACCACCACCCACCATATTCAAATCATGAGGGTATTTTCGTCATTTCACGTCAAAATTGGATGGGCTTATGTAATGACAGGGTCCCCCCTGTCTTACATAAGTTAGATAAGTCTTCAACCAAACAATGCTTATCTCTACGGTAAGCGAATACTCCAACCAAACACCTAAGTCTTAAAGCATACGGTCGACGATACCTAATTTAAATGATTTTGTGAAGTAGTTTGGCCCAACACTTTTATGCGAAATGTACATCTAGATGTGTGCACACGTAACTCGATGCAAAATTGAACAAATTTCAACTACAAATGCGTTTAAATTGTATTGGAATTAACTTTTCTTTTTTTTTTTTCAATTAATTTTTGAGTGAAATCTTTTGAACTTTTTGCTTGGGTAAATCAGAAACTACATGCCAAGTTAATTAGTGGACCAAGTTAATTAGAAGCATTTTTGAGCCGAGTCTGATGAACTTTTGTCACGCGGGATCCACATTTTATGTGCACATATACACATTGCTTTGTATCATGTTTAGAAGAACACATAGCAATATTGTTTTACTCTCTAAAATAATTGTACTACGTAAAAATGAAACCTATCTTAAGATCTTGAGCAAGAAAATTTTAATTTAATACAAACAAATTAATGGATTCTGATCTTTTTTGTTTGCAAATAATGGATTCTGATTATTAGTTGAAGTAGTATGTACACAATATATGCTAATCAATATAAACTCGTCACTAAATCAATCGATCCCCACAAGAATAGTGAGTACCATATATGCATGAAACCACTACAACCACCACCACTGCAAGTACTAGTAATGGCGGTTCAGCGACGTCGGGGAAGGCCAAATCCGCCAATGACCGACCCCGGCATGGACGAGCAACTGGCCCACTGTGGATATGATGGGCGGAAGATATATAGTGGGGTTTGAATTTCAAGTCTTCAAGTCGAGCCTTGAAGGTGTTGGGTTTGGTTCGGGAGGTCCGGCCGGCCCCGTGTTGTGACGCGCGGTGGTCGAGCAGGAGGCCAACCACAGGAGGCAAAATCAGGACCACTGTGGTTCGCCTCCTGCTAGACCACTGTGGACCTCCCCAACCAAACCCAACACCTTCTCGACCGATTCGCCACTCCATCGGTGTCAGTATTCAGTTCATCCACGCCGACGCCATTACTAGTACTTGCAGTGGTAGTGGTGGTGGTGGTGTTCATTGATTCATGATGTTGTGGGGATCGATTGATTTGGTGATGACTGAACATGCATCGATCTCTAGCTCTATTTGATAGTCATCGATCGATCTCTCTGTTTGGAGCTCGTGAGGGCTCAGGAGCAACGCAGATAATTAGTAGTGAGTCTGGCATATCAGGGATGAATGTATTTATAGATAGATGAAAGGAGACTATAGGAGAGATACATCTTGTAAACACCTCATGCATAAACAACATGAGTTAATGCTCTTTGGTCTCGTTTGGTTCGTTTTTGCTATCTTAGTGTTAGTTTGGAGTCTCCTTAGAAATAATATTTTTATGTTTGGTTCAACTTTAAACTTGTAGGGAAGTTTCAAATTTCCAAAAAAAATAAAAATAAATTGACATAAATAACCTTCAAACAAGAGAGATATGTGTAATAAAAGAGTCATTAATGAAGGGTAATTGTGTCTACAACTCCCGGGAGATAACTCCCCTAGGTGGTGGGGGAGATAACTCGCATCCAAGTGCTTAAGTTGGGAGATAACTCGTAGAGAAGTTGGACAACCAAACAAGATTAGTTCTCAACTCTTTATATATCTCCCACGAGATAACTATACCCCTAACCAAACAAGACCTTTATCAATAAAACTTGTTACTCAAGCTTAGTTACCTTATTATGTTATTGTTAATTTGTTAATTAATTAGTATCAAATTAAAAATGGTTTTGAATAATTAGTGTCAAACCATTGTTAGTTTCCTAAATAATAATAAGAAATATTAGTATCAAAACTAAAATGTAATCGCAATTTATTCTTTGTTTAATATGTGAAGCTATTATGTTAGCTTGTAGCTTGTGGGTAACATGCATACACTCTGCTATTAGAAAAGTAAAATGATAACCAAAAAAAAACTAACACTACTAGATGATGCTTTTGCTTTCTTTCTCCATTTTAATATAAGAGTTACGTCTTGTTCTCAAATGATGGGGCAGTCAATAGCAATATTTGATGGTATGGTTCATGAACTTTTGGCTCATCTGCACATAACTTCATTCTTATGTTGTTTTTTTTTGGTTATTTTTTTGTGTTAGGTGTTCCTAGTATAAATTTTTGATATTTTGTTTGGCGAAACATTTATTACAAGTCACCTAAAATCGCAGGCTACATGATAAAAAAATAAAGCAACGTCTAACTCTTTTTAAATCCTTATGTTGTTTTTATCGCATCAAGGATCACCCCAAAAAGCATGTTTATTTCTTTGGTTATATATTTAATCTAGCTAACCACTTATCACTTAAAGTACATGAAAATTTGGTCTTTAATTGACATCAATTCCGATTTTTATAGGAAATTAACCAACTCTACAAAGTACTTAATTTTGTGTTGTGTTCCTAGTATAACTTTTGTTAGGGCATGTGCCCTAGGTCAATCTTACGAACATTATTTCCATCGTTATTTTGGTTATAATAAAATGGAGAGTTTCATTTATTGTTCATTATTGTAATTGGTTTGCATGTTTGCATTATAATAGGATCCATAGATGTTTACTGAAATATCTTAAATGTCCTTAGTCGGTCATTATACTGGGAACTATAATGAATTAAGACTAGTGTGATTCTTGATTGATGATCATGTGATGATCATACGTATAAGGATACGAATCAAGATCATGAGTACCTGTTAGGGTACATGGTACTGGACCGACCCGATATGAGAACACCACATGGATTAAGTTATAGGTGTTACTCATGATAGGTATGTCATTTAGTCCTCTGACTTGAGATTACTATAGACTTCAACATTACAATTATAGTGATTTGACACAATCAGATGTTGTCTTTAACCGGACGATTTAAAGGTTGTGATTATTTGCTATATATGATTAATGTGTGAAGGTGTGTAATCGAGATAGAATTTGTCCCTCTCGTATTGAGAGAGATATCAGTGGATCCCTCGATATGTTAGACTAATAATGTCCAAGCCCATGTGATTTGATATGATCAACGTCACTTGATGTTTTTAGTCTACGTAGACACTACAATGAAAGGGTCTTTAGCGACAAAATACTTTTGTCACTAAAGATAAGTATTCATCGCAATTAATCTTTTGCAACAAAATTTCGTCGCTAATTTTTCGTTGTTGTAGCCAAGTGGGAAAAGACATTTGTGACAGTGAAAAAACTCGTTGCCAAAGCATCTCTTTTGCAATGGCTTGAGGATCTTTTTCCGTCAAACAAAATTCTTAATGAATACTCATTAGCGACGAGAAGATTCGTAACAAACAAGTTACTACAAAAAATTTAAATTCATTGCAAAAAAATTTACAAGTACGCATTAAAATTTTGCAACGAATATTTTGTTCGTCACAAAAACTTCTAAACAACAATTTACCTTACTAAATTGGATTTAGTAGTTTAGGATGACTTTTGTCACTACTTTTATTTGCTAACGAAATTTGCTGTGGAATTTAGCTAATTACAATATTTATCGCTAAAAAATAAACACTTTCGTAATAAATTTTGTTACTAAATATATCATGCATTAGAAACAAAAATAAAATGTGTCGATATATATATATATGTGATTATTTGCAACATATATTATTCGTCAAATGTTTTGTCACAATAGAGTATGTCGCTATACGGTACATTTAGTCACGAGTTTCTTAAGTTGTCGCAAAAGATAGTGTTTTAGTAACAAAACCATGTCGTCGTAGTAAAAGTCATCGCTAAAGAAGATGTTTACCGACGACTTCTATTGATATTGCTAAAAATACAGTGTATTAGCAACCAACATGTTTAGTCGTCGCTAAAAATTGACTTTAGCAACAAAATTTTGTTTGTCGCTAAAGACCGAATTTGTTGTAGTAGAGATCGAGACTAGTACAATTGAACATTAAGGGTGACTTTTCCGTGCCTTATGTTTGATCAAAGGATATCATACGACAAAAAGATATGATATATATTATTGATTAGGTTGTATCGATTTTGATCTTCGTGCAACTTAGATAGTCATAATGCCTTGCTAGAGACCGCTTATGACTTGTGTACCAAAATAGTTCTGGTTCACTGCCAACGTTGCATGAACCTATTGGATCGTACACAAAGAATGGTTTTGCGAGATTTTAAATAACTCGGAATAATTAGTTTTACATGATAAAATTTATAACATAAAAGTCCATATGATGTGACATGTTAATACCTTTTTAATCTAGGGGTATAATGGAAATTCCCTTACCCAGCTATATACAAGGGTTGTATAAATAGTTGTGTTAAGTGAATTCACATTACAGGAGAAATTAGGGTTGGAATCTAATTTTTGTTGTAACGGCCCAATTTTAATTATGTCATTATTAAGACATATTTTCAAACGTGAATGACAGCTCAACACCGCATAGACACCGTATCTAGGCCCGGGGCACGTTCGACTAGGTAAAATAGCTATTTTGTATGTTATTTTGCCTAAATTACAATGTGTATATTCAATTATGTTAATTTACATCGCAATGTTTGACGAGCGAGATAGTGTGACGGGTATTCGCCTCAAAAAGTATGTAGATGCAGATATTGGATAGGCGAATTGCAGGTACACTAGGTCGAGGACAAATACACGCATGACAAATAAATAAAATGAATTAAATAATTAATATAAATCGTTGTTTAGTGGTTTAGTGACACGATCGTACGCGAATAGCACTAGTCGTGGTACGGGGTGTCGAGTATTAGAATGCCCGAGAATCAATTATTTGTATTGGAAGGATAAGACCAAGAGACCAAGTCACATATTTGTGTCACTATTTGAGGACTTTTTGACCAAATCTAGGCCATTGGAAAAGGTCTAGGGATGTCCATAACACACAAGATGAACTTAAGACTATATAAAGTTGTTTTCTTTCATTTCCCATCACCTTTTCTCTCTCCTACTTGTGAAAACCCAATAACTGGAAGGTTGTGAGGGTTTTGGTAGTGATTTAGAGGATCAATTGGCGAGTAATCAAAGATTCGAAGTTAGATTCGCATTCTCATATCTGTTAGCTAACTTTCGAATATATTTTCCTAGGTTTTGACGTAATTTTTAGGGAGTTAGTCAAGCTAATTGGATTTTAGAGTGTTGTTATGAATTTGGTGTGGGTTTGGAGTATTAATTTGTGGATTCATTGAGGTAGTAGTTGTTTGAGAAAAATGATGTCTTATCGACATTTCGACGGGAATTGTCAGCTTTATCGATTTGATCGTGGTTTTTATCAAGGTTTGATAGTCCCTGATGGTTAGTTTGGAGAACCATAAGAGGTTGGAACGAATTTGAGTCGCGGTGGCAAAGCCGTGGGGAGTAAGCCCCCACGACGGCACCCCCTGCGGAGTTAAGCCAATGAAGAATAAAAAAAATAATTTAATTAGACACTAGGTCTCATTCTCTTAACCTATTGGGAACCTATCCCGGGGATCATTACCAGGCATAATGTGGATTAAAAATGGTAAAATGGACTTATAAATTGAAATGATAATTTTTGAGTTTTCAAGTATCAAATGGATTATTCAGAAATAAGGTATTCAGCATTGTTGACGGGGGGTACTGGACACACAATTGGAGGCTTGATAAGACCATTTTGCACTATTTGAAGTACGGTTTGAGGTGTATAGTAACTCGATTTAAATTTTCTCGAGTATTTACTTGCTTTTATTTGTTTTCCATTCCATTTATTTTGTCATTTGATTTCGTTGTGATTATTTGGATGGTTGGTTGAGTTTACTCTCACTGGGTTATTCTGTTGTGTGTATATGTATTTCTAGACCATAACATATGTACCAGGGGTCTTGGTGAATAGTTCAACTCGAGTTACCATGCCGGTACATATGTCGGTGTGTCATAGGTTCCACGATAACCACCGAGAGGATAAGGGGATCAACCATGTTCGAGTTTACTCACTAGCAGTGCCTAGAGATAGTCTAAAGTATGGTGCTAGTCTGACTAGGTTTTGACACACGAATGAGCTTATCTATTATATATTCATGCGATGAGCACAATTGCTTTACATTTTATGTGATTATTTAATAGCTTTATGGATTCCTTTATTTATTTTCGTAATTACTCAATGAATTTCCTTGGGAACACTCACTATGACCTCATCATCTGTTTTGTTGTGATGACTTGAGTGCATATCCTGGTACAAGTAGGGGCAAGGGAAAGCTTGCAGACTATTTGTGATTTAAGACATTAAGGCCCAACATGTAACGACCCTAAAATCTAACTCGTGTCATGTGTCATTTTAGGTCATACTTAGGCTCACTTATCATGATACGAGTGTCCAATTCTCGATCGTCGACACCGAGGTATGTTATTGTTGTCTGGTGTTTGTATTACTTATTTTATTACCTAAATGTTAATTCTAATGTCCCAAACGTGTGAGGACGTTTGTATGTGCGTGTTGGTGTTGAGGAATGAGTTTGACTTGGAAAAAATGTGTGTTATAGGTATCGGGCAAACTGTTAGCAGGTAATTAGTTGTGTGGGGGACAAATTGAATAAAACACTGACAAAATACAATTAAATATAATAATTAATTGATGTGTAACATGTCTGGTATGTTGGTACGGTTGTGAGCACATGACAGTGCAAATCGTAGTGCCGTCCGGGTGCGAAAATGCCTGGGAGAGCCTTGATTTATGGATAAGTGATAAGGGAAGTCACCCAAAGGAGGCATAAAGATGAGTGTGAAATGGGTGGCTGGTGTGTATATTGATCATTATATCATCCTTGAGACGCGTGTGTGGATGATGATGAAGAGATTGGTATAACAGGATAAGTTGTCACCTTTTCTCTCTCACATCACTCTCTCATTCATCGAAATCAAGGGGAAGGGTTGTGGTTTTAATGGTTTCTGTTGCAAATCAATGCCAAATATGTGACCAACAATGTGTGTTAAGGTGAGATCTCGGATCCTCGCTTAATTCTCTTTGTGTTGGCGTAAGTTTTATGCGTTTTTGCTGAGATTTTTTTAACGTTATGTTTTCTAGAAATTTTTTTTGGTTTTGTTGAGGATGTGATGATCGATTGGACTGTATATCGGTGTTGCTATGGTTGTTGATGAGGAGTTATAATTTTGAGCCATTTTAATATATTTTTGAGAATTTTCGTTATGATTTTCCAATCGATGAATTGTGAAAGTTTTGACGAGTATTGAATGTAGTTTTTGATGATAACGAAGGTTCTTACGAGTTTGGGATAGACTCAGAACACAGTGACGTAAGTCGAGGTTTAAAAAAACCCTGAATTTTTGTTCTGGTGTCGACGCTGCGAGGGACGTCGTGGAGCCTAAAACCCCACGACGTTTGGGACAAGGGCATCCCTGTCCCCACGCTTTAAGTGATGTTGCAGGGTGTTCATCCCCACATTATGAATTGTTCATCAGATCAATTTTTAGAAAATTTTCAAAAACTTCGAGGATCTCTCGGATATCCAAATGGGTCCAAATATGTCCCAATACCTGGGTAATTGACCCAATTATGCAAATGAATAAAATTATGGAAAATTAGAAAAATAGAGGAAAATTAACGAAAATTGTAATTAAATGAATACCAAGGAGTGTAATTCATTGACGAGAATACGGGATTCGATTTGATGAAGTGTTGTGCGTGTGAGTGCTCTTAGTATCGGATACCGTTAAGTAAACCAGTGATGAATTGTACAGTTATTTAATTGAGCTTTAATTTGTTATTGTATCGCTATGTATCTATATTTGAATTTCCATTCTGATTGAGTTGTCCGAGGGCCAGTGATTCAACAGTGATCATTGGGAGGTGTGATGATCTGAGGTAACATACCAGCGTCATGACCTCGGGATGCACTGCACGTTGTATTGATTTTGTGTGAGATGTGAGTTCTTAATTGCATTGCCAGGAAGACTCTCAATCTTGAGGATTTAGGGTTGAGTGTTGACCACATCCTAGAATTTGAGTCTTGTAGGTTTTTCTCGACTCAACGACCGTTTGGTTAGAACTACTTGCGTCTCTCTGTTTGATTTCCTGTACACTCATATTCGATTGATTCATATTTATTTATAATCTTTGTATATTCATGTTTTCCCTGTACATTTCTTTCTATCTGCATGAATTAGACAACTTATTTATTTCTAAATGTTATATACATCCTGCTTGGCGTTACTTACCTGGGCTCGTCATCCTCATTTTTGATGACTGAGTGCAGATCTGCAGTTTAGCAAGGGAAAAGCACCACAGTTGGGTGATCTACTTTGAAGATACTAGAGCGGTTCTCCATCTTGACTAATGTAGGTTTTATTCATTTTATACTATGCATATATTTGATTTTGTCACATTGGGTTTTATGGGTTTGTGAGAGATCTTGGGACATGTATACATCAATATTACTCTCCTCTGACTTGATATGTTGATGATGATATATACACATGCGGGGTTTCCACACTCAAAGCTGTCCTGACAGGTGTTTGGGAGTTGATTCTATTAGTTTGAGGATTTGTTATTTTCGTTTTACTTTGATAACTCACTAATTTGAATAACCCAAATTTGTAAATTCTATTAATATCATTCTAATTTATCTAAGTTTCCATAATAATTTAATTAGTGTAATTGGGTTGATTTTCGAGGTATTGGGTAATATTCGGAACTAATTGAATACCCGAGAGGCCCATAAATTTTCTAAAATTTTTAGACAAATTGTCCCTGTGAACAGTGTCACATCGCCACAGGTGTCGTGACCTCGTTGTACTGGACGACGTCCCCCACGGCATCTTCTCTTATTATTTTTTTCCTCTGCTCGAGCCGTCGTGAGTGGCGCCGTGGGAGATAACTCCTTACGGCGTCCCTCGCGGCGCGTTCAGCAGAACACCAATATCCGAGATTTTTCGAAACCCCAGCTCGTGTCGCCGTGTTCCAAGTCTATCCCAAACCCTTAAGGAAGTTCATGACAACATACTACCTAACTCCCTTTGCGTTGAAACCCCGACAAAACACACCGATTCAAAAATAACACAAAATTCTTCAAAAATTCTAAAAAATTTCATTTCACTTCCAATCCATAAATCAACCACCAATTCATCAATCAAACCATTAATCAATCCCTAAAACATCAATCAAAATCAATTTTCAACATTTTTTCGAAAATTTGTCCGAAATCGTCATGATGAAAACCTGCAAAAATAATGTCATCTTGTGGAAAAATGATAAAATGGATGAGGAGAGAAAAGTTAGTTTTTATATCAATCTCCCATCTCATATCATGCACAAATCTCGAGGCATATCTTGTGTCTCCTCTTCAATCTATCCAACAACTTTAACACAATAGTTGTACTTCAACGAGTGACTCCATTTTCACAACTTAGTAGTTTCTCGCACACAACGCGTGTTCTCGAACCTGTTTCAACTCTCAACTCGCATCACGTGCGTTCCCGGACACAACCTCGCTCCCACATTTTATTTTATTATTTATTATTTTCAATAATTCACTAATTATCATTTTTCGGTGTTTAATTATTCGCATTATACCCTAAAATTTCTATTTTTCCTAGCCGAATCTCACACAGAAATCCGTGGCGATTAATACTACAATAACCATACATTAACACATACAGAGCTCTCATTCAGGTATAAATAATAATACAAACATCATTGAAAATAAAATATACTTCAGTGTCGACTCTTGAGGCTTGAGTAGTTTGATAAATTATGAGTAGGTCATGGTCCTGTAAAACACACTACACATGTCACCAATTAAATTTGAGGGTCGTTACACTAAACTTGCGTTGACTCGCAAAGTTGGTTGGGGGTGTAAGTCTAAGCTTGGCAGGGCCCAATTTAGGGTTGTGGAACTGGGGCCATCACAGTTGATATAAGAACATAAAGTCTTAAAACTTGACTCTTGATTACTCATAAGCAGTTAAGACACAAACCAATAAAGTAGTTAGGATAATGGTTGAACTTAGAGTGGAACCCTATGATCCTGACTTAAGTCTTAGTTGGGAAGTGAGGAGAGTTAGGGAATTTAAAACTGGACAATGAGCTATTTGATGTGTTGTATACTACTATTATCAATAGTTATATCCTGATCGAGAACTCGCTTTTGTTGCGGATTGCGATCGCCGATCAGTCCGAGACCCACTATATCGGTTCGAGATATGTTCAGGTGAGGTGAATGCTTGGTGGTTGCCAAGGGCAACCCAAAGACTGGTCTGAGTTTAAGAAAATGTTCAATCAAAAGTAATTCCCGCCTTTTGTTATGAACATGAATAGTTCAGAGTTCCAGTCAGGTGCAGAGACAGGGACATACGTCTAGTCAGGCATAGGGCAGGGACGGTGTGGTCCACCCGGATTGGGACCTCAGAGAACATGCTGCGAGTATGGACAGATAGGGCATTTCATCAGTGCATGTCCAGGACTAGGCCAAGGGCAACCACAGCATAGCCGGGAGCAGGTTCATGCCGTTACCGCACCAGACCAAACTGCTACCTGTAACATAATTGAGGGTATGGTTTATATTTGCAATCGATTTATGCATACCATGTTTTATTATGGTTATACAGTTTCATTTATTTCGGGCGTATGGTTAATGAGTTGAGATTGAGACCCACTAGACTGAGAGACATTTGATCCTTAGCACAGCTTTTGGGACAAGATTTTATCTGAACTTGTTGTGTGTTGATTGTTCAGTAGAGATAGGGAGTCACGTTTTACCTGCTAACCTTAGAGTGTTGGAGTTCCTATAGTTTGGTTATAACAACCTATTTTCCAAATAGACCGCCATTGGGGCCAATGTGAACATACAATCTATCTTACCAGCGACAGATGTGCACCATATTGGATTATATCATCCATTTTATCATTTTAAGCATTATTAATCACCAATTTAATGATTAAATTGTACTGAACACTAATTACATGCTAAATTATCATTTTAACCTCAAATTATCACAGCAGAAGTCTTACAAACACATTAAATCAAATAATAATAATCAAAATATGTGATATAAACCATAAACCTAGTGTGAAAACCCATATGTATCCAAAAATACCTCATATGTCACAAAATATCAAAATATACAAAGTTTCAAAGTATCTCTCAAACCTAAGTTCCCAAAATGAAAACAAATACATATAATACAAACGTACAAGTTGGGCTATGTATCTCTGAATTAACAGTACTCTGGCAGCTTGCCCTTACCTTGACTCGTACTAGGATCTGCACTCAAGCCATCACAAAAGGCAGATGACGGGTTCAGAGTGAGTATTCCAAAGGAAATTAAGTAAGCAATACTAAAAGTAAATACTAGAATTTAAATAAAGCTATTAAATAAACATGCGAGAATAAATACAGGTAACTGCGCTCATCGCATGGATAGATAATAGTGAATGCTCAAAGTGTGTTCCTAGAGCCTAGGACCAGACTAGCACCATAATTCGGACTCTTCTACAGAATCCTGCATGCAAGTCCCGCTCAAGCAGGGCCAGTATCTGGATCCGCTAGGTGGTCGGCGTAGTACCTACGACGCACCCACTCGTGTCTCAACGCGATTCTCGGGTTGAACTACTCACCGAGTTTCCCTGATACACGTGTTATGGCCTGGTTGGCATATACATTGGAATGGCACGGAGGGAGCTCCGCTCAACGTCCGTCCATTAAATCACAACCAAGAATAGAGTATTGAAATAACAAAAATTGAATTAAAATGCACAAAGAAGCAAATATTCAAGTAATTTCAATTGAGATACTACACACATCAAACCGCACTCCAACTAATCCCAAATGCCGCCAAATCATGCCCACAACGCTTGTCCAATCCTCGATCAATCAACCCTAAGCCTGATTATCAAAATTATCCATAAATTTCCCTAAATTCCAACTCCTAACTAAGTCATTTTTTATCAATTTAAATCCCCATTAAATTGATTATAATCATCAATAAAACCCAATTAAAATCTCATTTCAGAAAATTCATTTTTAAATTTTATTTTATCTTCTGTTCCAGGCGCCGCAGGTGGCGTCGTCGTATTCAACAGCTCCACGGTATGCATCATGACGTGCTGGACGTTGTGACCTACACCACCAAGACCAACCCTCCCACGGTGTGAACTAAAACTTCTGTGGGAAATTCGCCTATGGATTGGACACCGCAGGTGACGCCGTGGGAGTTTTCTCCCCACGGTGCCCCTGGCGCTGACTGAACCGGTAACGCCCTTAAGGGATTTTCGAGCCCCTTCGGCTCGTCGCCGCGGTCCAAACCCGTCCCAACATCGCATATAAACACATATAAACCATTTACTGCCATAACCCCTTGACGGAAATCGTTCAAAACCAAAACCCCAAAAAAATCCATTCAAAACCCTACTTTTCTCCCAAAACTCCACAACCAACATAACCTCTTCCACAAAACCAATACAAGTGCTTAAACATACCACCACAATCCATAGCAACAAAGCTCCTAGCTGGTGCGCTCCAACCCATTTCTGAAACCCACGTAAAAACTCGTAAAAACACACCTGAAACATAAATAACGAGATAGAGAATAAGATGCTAACCTCATATCGTTGATTTCTTGTCGTTTAGACCTCCAAATCTCCTCTTGAAATCAAGCAAAACCATATTCACACCTCCAATTTTTGTCCAAAAGAATAAGATGAGAGAGAAAATATGACAAGTGATGAGAAAAGTTGTCTATTATACCCAAAATGTGATCTTGTGTATGTGTATCTCAATGCTCAATCCAAGGGCTCTTTTGAGGTCAAATAGTACACCTTATAGTGACTTGGGTGGTGACACCTCCCTTGACTTTTCTTTGCTCAAGGCTAAAACCTAGGTGTTCCGATACCCGAATCCCGTACGTACCTTCGCGTCCCCCGCGTATCCTCGCGCCACGAACGCATATATGACATTATTTATGAATTATTAATTGTATTTTATCATTTCCCATGTGTACATGACTGCCCAGCCTAGTGTATTATTATTTGCCTACCCGGTTCCCGCATCTGTACACTATTTGGGGCGAATATCCGTCACACTATCTCGCACGTCAATAATACAATAATATACACATATTGTGATGACAATAACCTAATCATACAAAGACATCACATATTAAAGCACAACAACATAAAAATTACTATTTACCTAGCTCTAGGCGTGTCTTGGCCTATCTGCGGGTCCCACGAGCATCTGATATATCAGCTACGTCTGCACACTCGTCATTAATAACACTGAATTAACTTCGCGCCGTTACATCGATGCTTTGTTAGGCATGAATTGGTTGGGTATGTAGAAATCTATTGTTTCAACAAGAGGATCACATTTCAGATTCTTAAGCATTCAGAGTTTAGTTTTCAGGGGACTTCGACCAGCTTACCGATTACCAAAGGTAGGGTAGCTTTTAGCATAGATGTCGAGATATTTGCTAGTGTTTTGAGTATGACGGGGAGAGTTAAGATTAGGATAGAGGAGGTACCTGATATGTGCGAGTTCCTAGACATTTTTCCTGCTGAGCTACCAGGTTTACCACTGCCTAGGGAAATCAACTTCATTATTGATTTAGTCTCGTGAACCAAACATATATCTATTTCGCTGTACCGTATGGCTTCGATAGAGATAGATGAGCTGAGATCACAGCTGGATGAGTTGTTAGAGTTGGAATTTATTTACCCGAGCATGTCACTTTGGAGCGCATTGGTCTTGTTTGTTAAGAAGAAAGATGGCACCCTAAAATTGTGTATTGACTACAGACAGCTCAATAGGGTTACAGTGAAGAACAAGTATTTACTTCCTCATATTGATGGCTTGTTCGATCAGCTGACAGTAGCACAATGGTTCTTGAAGATTGATTTGAGATATGGGTACCATCAGTTAAGGATTAAAGGAGAGGACGGGGAGAAGATTGCTTTTTGTACTTTATATGGGCATTATCAGTTCACAGTCATGCCTTTTGGGCTCACTAATGCACCAATGATGTATATGGATTTGATGCATTGAGTGTTGAGACATTACTTGGATAGGCTCGTCATTGTGTTCAATGACAACATCCTTATTGTAACGGCCCGTTATAATTATAACACCGTTATTTAATTATTTCAGATTAGAGCGCCAGCTCGGACAACACGTGGACGTCGTGGATAGGCTAGGCATGACCCGAACCTAGGGTACTGATTGTGAACTGCTATTTTCTTTGAGTTCTGTGATGTATTATTATTACTATTATTATTATTATCCTATATTATTCATCATATGTGTGCATCTATAATTTCTTATCGGACGAGTTTGAGCGTCGGGGTTCCGTTTCGTAAAGCACACCAACGCAAAGCTTCGGTAGCTTTGAGACTGGGCGTTGGGGTTAGACTAGATTTAATCATAACAACATGACTATGGTTGAGGATTTAAATTAATGAGATTTAAATATAACCTTAGGCTAAGTTAAGTAATTCAATTAGGTACACTAAGTGTGGGTTCGCCTCGGGGAGCGTGCCAGACGCGGGGCACGGGGAGCCGAGTGATCGGGAAGTTAGTGTGACCCTACTTACCATTTTATGAAATTTATTTGATGATTTGGGTAGGCTATATGAGTTAAATCAAGTTAGTATAAACAAATCCTATAGTTGTAACTAAATAAATCAGCACACCTAGGATTGCCCTCGAGACACACAACAGATGAGGTACAAGGAAATTAGTGTCATGATAAGGTGTCCAGGAATTGAGTGACACAAGCTTAATAGGGACCGCTAGATCAGCCTCGAGATGTGTGTGAACGTTAGATTAGAAGAAACACCGATAAATACCAACTTGATCGGTGGAGACATGCAAAACCAAACATTCCAAACATTTTTTTTCAGGATTCTGAGAGAAGAAATCCTTGTCAGGGAACGAAACTGAGTGTTTGGAGATTGGATTTAGACGTTCAACAACGAAATCTAAGGTAATCTACTCACCAAATCTTTGATTTTTATGAAAATTTAATGTTGTTGGGTATGTTAAGGTTCAACGGGTTTCTGACGAATTCATCACTGTTTTTTCTGGATTTGTTGTTTGTGAGGTTGGTTTAGATGAATCATGTCAATTCGAATTGGATTTATGCACAAAATGAGTGGTTTGGTAATTTCAAATTTTAGAAACATGCACACTTTAATCCTTTGTTTTGAGTGAAAAATTTATTTAATCGGTGTTTTGGAGAGGAATTTGATGTGGTTGGAGTGTGTGAGTTGTTTCTATGATGTTTGTAAGGTGTTAGGAACCAGAAAAACCCAGAATCCATTATTGGAATTCTGGGCAGAGCACACCTAGCGTGTTAGGTGATGAACATTAGCGCACTAGACACGCTGGGGAAGATGATGATCTTCGTGCATGAACAGTATACAAAGAATCACCTAGCGCGCTAGCTACCCTACCTAGCGCGATAGGTACCAGAACCCCTAAATTCCTAAAACATGAAATCGAGCCTAATTGATAACAAACCCTCTTAATTAACCAATAAACACCGGAAAATAGATCTCATGAGTCACGGGACAGTAATTGGAGTTGGGGACTAGTCGGGGGTTGGACCAGGGGTGTTTTCGGGGTTATTGAGCGCAGTTTGAGGTATGTAAAACCCAACTAAACACCACTATTGCATTTACTTATTGTTTATTCATTTGAGCTATTAATTTTTGATAATCTGTGAGTCTATTCTTACTGAGACGGTGGATTTTTCCCGTTTATGTATCCGAGGGTTGCTGTGGTCGTTTGCTAAGTGTGTAGCGCATGTTCTTAGCCTCGGTAGATTATATCCCGAGTTGAATACCGGTTCACGTGTTCGATGTAACCCACTAGGGCTAATGCCGCTAGGACACAGTCGTAGGGTCGATGGCGTAGGCCACGACTAGAGTTCCTGGTCCTAAGTACACACCTTAGTAGCTGTGTTCACACCCATTTTTATATTTGTGTGTTTATATTCATGCGATGAGCTTTGAGCAGTTGTTTGCATTTTTCCTTCTTTCCGCATGTTTATTTAATACTATTTATTGGCTCTATCATTTATATTCTTAAATTAAGATGCACGGTGGTTTTCCTTGGGATTTTACTTACTGGGCTCGTCAACTGCCTTTTGTGATGGCTGAGCGCAGATCCTAGTACCAGCAGAGGTAAGGGGATTCTTGGCGACTACATCTGACTTACCTACGCTGAGGCCTACTGGTACGTATGTTGGTAGTTATATTTTTGATATTTTGTATTATCTTTTGGGGTTGGGAGACTATATGTCACATCTGTACTTGTATATATACTGTTATAGTTGATCGCCTATATGCATAGTACTGTCGGGATTTTCACTATAGGTTGAATAAGTAAACTTTATATGCTCTTTTGGTAATATTAAGACTTCCGCTTTATTTTGTTATAAATGCTGATTATTTAATTAAATTTAACTGTAAAATGTAAAACTATATGTAAACTACTAAATAAATTGACAAGAAACGCAAGGGTGTCAGATAAATGATGAGCATGCGTGGCATGGGCAGAGGCTTCAGGTGTTGAGGCAGGAAGCAGCTGACCACGAGGCAGCCTTGGAATTTGGGGTCGTCACACTTATCTACTCCAAGACAAGTGAGGATCACGTGGAGCAGCTCAGGACGATTTTGCAGATACTGAGGGAGCATAGAATGTTTGCCAAGTTTAGTAAGTGTGAGTTTTGGCTTACTGAGGTGGGAATTTTTTGTCACATTTTCGGAGCTAGCGCAGTGTTAGTGAACCCTGCGAAGGTTAGAGTAGTGATTGATTAGCCTACACCGCGATCAGTGACAGATATCTACAATTTTTTTTGGCTTGCCAAGGTATTACAGACGATTTGTTCATGACTTCTCGGAGATTGTGGCACCTATGATGCAATTGACGAAGAAGGATACGCATTTTCAGTGGAATGACAGTTTTGAGGAGACATTTATGACATTAAAGGAACATTTGATTACTGCGCTAGTTTTGGTTTTACCTGAGTTAGGGAAGGGTTTTGATGTGAACACCAATGCTTCTAAGGTTGGTTTGGGTTGTGAATTGATGTAGGATGGTAGAGTGATTGCCTACGCGTCCCGACAACTGAAGATTCACGAGAAGAACTAACTTACGCATGACTTGGAGTTAGCGCAAGTGATTTTCGCACTAAAGATTTGGCGTCATTATCTCTATAGTGAGAGATTTGTGTTAACTGACCATAAGAGTTTGAAGTACTTATTCACTCAGAAAGAGCTAAAATAAGACAAAGGCGTTGCCTTGAGTTCCCCAAGGATTATGATTTCTCTTTGGAGTACCATCCGGGGAAGTCCAATGTGGTTGCAGAAGCATTGAGCCACAGAGGGGTTGACTCGGAGGTTGTTACTTGTTACATGACATGAGTATGGGTTGCTCGAGGCGGTCGAGGTGATGTATTCTGTTGATATTCTGACCAGCACCAAAGTGTTGATTTGTGGACAGATGAGAACTCATACAACGTTGATTCAGAGTGTACTCGAGGGTTAATGAGCTGATGAGCGGTACCAGAGGTTTCCTAAGTTTGCTCAGAGTCCGGATCATCCAGATTAGAGTCAGTCGACAAACTCATGCCTGAGGTTTAGAAGGTGACTGTGGATTCTATCAGTGGCTGAGTTACGCAATGAGATACTTTATGAGGCACGCCGCTCACATTTTACGGTTCATCCAGGCAGGATCAAGATGTATGCATATGTGTATCATTTTTTTGGTGGATGAGGATGAAGACTGATGTTTCTTACTACGTTTGAGGGTGTCATATATGTCCGTGAGTTAAGGCTGAGCATGACAGATTTGGTGGGTTATTCCAGCCAGTTCCCATCCTCGGTGGAAGTGGGAGCATATTACCATGAACTTTGATAGTGGCTTACCTCGATCTTGGCAGGGACATGTGTAACGGCCCAAAAATTTATATTATTTTCTGTGTGAAGACGTGTACTATCGGTGTATTCTCATGTCTGTGTGACGGGACGATGACGTCGAGTTGCGAGTGGAATTTTGCCTAGAAGAACATGACAAATGGGTATCGACAGAAGAATTATGGGTACACGAGTCGGGGAAAAGGAATTTAGCGGAATAACGAGAAATAAAATATAAAAATAAATTAATTCAAGGAATTTACGGGCCGTTAGTAATTTCATTAGTGCGCGATGGTGCTAGTCGTGGTGCAGGCCGGGCGCAGGAACGCCTGAAGAAAAATTAATTATTAGTCAAAAGAGGATGAGAACAAGGGGGTGTCACCCAAGTGAGTGCATTAAAGTGGTTGGGCTGGTGTGTTTAGGTCCATCAGATGTGCTTCGAGATGTCGGTGTTGGCCAAGATGAGGCTCACAATATAAAAGGTGGGTCAACCCATCTTTCTCTCTCATTTCTCTCTCTCTCTCTCACTTGCTGTCTAAACCTCTACCGACTAGTGTGGCCGCAGCGGCACCGAAGGTAGCAGTTTCGAGTGATCCGAGGTAAGATCCTTCATCTCCTCGTCGTTTCCTACGCATTGGTGTGGGTTTCATTCACATTCGTCGCGACGAAAGTTGGACACCACGTTGAGATTTCAGATTCAATCAAAACTTTCGACGTTTTCGTGATCCTCTCGACAATCAACGTGAATTTTGTGAAGGTGGTTTTCGATTTGGAGAGTTTTGGATTTTTGGTGGATTTTTAGGGATTTTCAAATGATTTTCATTTTGGGTTTTCTGTTGAGGTTTTCGGACGTTTTGGAGTGTGTCGGGGATGTTTTTGGAATGGTGTTAAGTCCCCGATGAAAAATGGACCAAGTCGGCTTAAAGCGGCACGAGCCGGGGGTGGCAAACACCCCAGAAAGTCCCTTAGATAGGGGTGCCAAGCGCGGCGCTGGGGACAGATAGGGGTCTCTCTGTCCCCCACGCCGTGGGGACGCCGTGAGGGATAAACCCTCACGGCACACCCTAAATATGACTGGGGCTGAGTCCCTCTTTGCCCCACGCCATGAAGGCACCGTGGGGTACCCAACGGCGCTGCCCACGACGTTTGGGGTAGAAACACCCTGCCCCACGCTGTGGAGACGTCGTCGAGGGTAAGACCCTCACGGCGTCTCGGCGGCGCCTAGAACACTATTTTTCCCAAAATTTTGTGGAATCTTCGGAACAAATTGAGGACTTCCTGGGGTACCTAAACAGGTCCAAATACGACCCAATAACCCTGAAGTTGACCCGTAAACACATTGAACATAAATATAGAAAATTAAAAAGGGATTTCAATTACACGCGGAATAAAACGTTAATACTACCAAATTGCAACAAAAATGCTTACCAGGTACTTAGTAGACAGTGACAGGCTTGCGGGGACGTCGGTAGCGCGTGAGAGCCGCGAACGCAGAGTTTTGCGCGATATTTGTGAGTAAAACCAATCGGAGTATTTACATTATTTCATTTGTGCATTTATTTAAGCTATTATACTTGTTGAGCAGTATTTCCTTGTGGACTATGAATTGTTGAATTCTTTTTGGTTATATCTATCTTTGGTGGTTTATCGGTGTGGATTTGCTTCCATCCTTTGAGTTGTCCCAAGGTAAGTATGTCAAGCGTGATCCTTGCAGAATCCTGGGCTTGCGGTGTATTATACCGGGGTTTACATATGGGGATACGTAATTGGTTGTGATGATATGTATGGGGTGAGAGTTCACCACTATATGGCTAGGGACTCTGCACTCGTATAGGGGTCTTAGAGGAGATTCTATCCTCGACTCCTAGCCTTTGAGGAGATTCTGTCCTCGGCTTAACGACTTTGATTGGCCGAGACCACTTGTGTCTTTCCTTTGTATTTCGAGACACTCCATTTCAATTGCTCATTCATTTGTTTATAGTCTACATATATTCATGCGTTTCCTGTCTTTTCTTTCTATCTGCATGAATTGATTGCTTAATTTATGTGACATTTGAAATACTTTTAAAAATTCTATTAGTATTTTTACTCTCTACATCACTGTACTCACCGTCTAGTTTGTGACGATGGCAGACCGACGAGCAGATAAAAGCAAGGAATTAGCGCTAGGTGATTGAAGTCGAGGACCACGAGGCGGTCTCCTCCAACGTATTGAGTAGGTTTTTATATTATGTATTTATTCTGTTTTGAAACATGGGTTATGGGGTTATTGAGAGACATTGGGCTTGTATGATATTATTGATGCTCTCTTTTGATTATTATGAGGGATATGATTTATGGGGTTTCCACGTTCTAGGTTGTCCTGACTTGTATGTGTTGAAGTTTATTAATCAGTTTAGAGTTAAAGTGTTTCTGTTATATTTGATAATAGCTCATTAGTTGATTAACTTCACATGTAAATACGTAATAAATGGTAAAGGGTAAGGAAGGCTTACTAGGCCTGCGTGGCTCAGCGAGGTGGACTCGGGGGTTCGCACAGGTCTAGGCGAGGCGATGCCCAATTCTAGGATTGTAGAATTTGGGGCCGTCACAGTTGGTATCAGAACGTAAGATTTAAGACCTAGTTCTTAATTTAAAACACAATCTATTAAGGCACAAGATAGCGGAAGTTAGGACTATGGTTAAGCTTAGAGTGGAACCTTGTGAACCTGACTTGAGTCTTAGTTGGGAAGTGAGAAGAGTTGGGGAAATAAGAATTGACTATATGAGCTATTTGATGTGTTGTATACTATTACTATCGATAGCTATAGCCTGATCGAGAATTCGCTTTCGTGACAGATAGCGATGACTGATCAGCCAGATTCTAGTGGTGGCGGTACAGAGGATGCTCAGCAGAGACTTGGTGACATGTCTCAGTTGGTCACCTTACATGGCCAGCAACTTGAGGAGATTCTTCGATTACTGAGGGCACAGACTGTACCAACAGGACCTATAGTGACTGAAGAAGTATAGGTTCAGACAGAAGTAGTACTACCTACACCAATAGATGATATGGTGAGTACCCTCATTGACACGAGTACTAGAGCGCAGCTAAGGCGAGGCAGACTCGTGAATTTATGAGACATCAGCCGGAGAAGTTCCACGGGGAACTGACCTCGAGACTGCAGAGAAGTTTATGATGAGCCATGAGAAGATACACGATGTATTGGCTACACCGGCACACATGCAATCGAGTATATCTTCAGCCTTATTGTTCGGCGAGGCCGATGTTTAGTGGCGCACTACGGTGGCATCGAAAGGGAAGCCTAAGGACTGGGCTGAGTTCAAGGAGAGGTTCGAGCGAAAATACATCCCTCTTACAATCTGCAACCTGAAGAGGACAGAATTCCAAAATATTCAGCAGAGGTCAAACTAGTCCATGATGCAATATATAGACCGATACCTACGATTGATGGAGTATGTCAGAGAAGAAACTAACTCTGACGCCGACCAGGCGTATTACTTTGCACATGGGCTACTCGACACTCTTGGTTCGGTAGTTGTGACGACAGCTCCGAATACATTGCAGGAGGCCTACGAGAGAGCCATGGCTAGTGAAGGTTTTGTTAGCATTCTTACCAAGGAGGGTACCGCAGATCTAGTGTTAGGACTGGATGGTGATTACAAGAATGATGACGTGGAGATAGCTGCATTACAAACACGTTCAGTATCTACGGGGTTGGTTCACATGCTCCAGTGACCCGTGTCGCTAGGTGATCACCTCAGCGTATACAGACGGGACGGCGACAGCCGTATAGTACCCAGAGCGGAGGCAGTGGATCGTAGGGAGATAGATGATGTTACCAGTGCAGGCAACCAGAATACATAGCCATTCATTGTCTTCAGATGGCGAACATGTCGCAGGCCAGTGCTCTGTTACACGTGTAGGAGATAGCACATGCCATTATAAACCCTGATTTGGAGACGACGCGAAACCCAACGGCGGGTAAAACTTGATTCTTGTGTCTTGGCATGATTTTATTGTGTTCAGTCTGCAGGTTATATTCGACTCGAGTGAACTCTAGGTGAGTCTGAGTTAGAATAGACTCTAGGTTGGTCAGTTGTAAATGGTGACTCTAGGTGAGTTAGGGATTAGCAGTGGCTCTAGGTGAGTCAGACTTGGGGAGACTCTGTGTGAGACAATAAGTAGAACGTACTCTGTGTGAGTAATGGTGAGGAATTCTATGTGAATACCCCCTTCGAAGTATGGTAGATATTCAGCTATGTGTGATGGTTCTGTGTGAGTCAACTTTCGAAGGGGAGAAGCAAACTATGTGTCATACTCCGACTCTGTGTGAGCCCTGACTCTGTGTGAGTTTAACCTTTGAAAGGATATCTAGTTGTGTGTAGTGACTTTGTGTGAGTCAATATTTCGAAATGGTGGAAAAAGGTTGTGTGCGACGACTCTATGTGAGTCAACTTTCGAAGGAGAGGAGCAAACTGTGTGTGAGCCCTAACTCTGTGTGAGTCTAACCTTTGAAAGGATATCTAGCTTTGTGCAACGACTCTGTGTGAGTCAATATTTCGAGGTGGTGGACTAGGCTGTGTGTTAAGACTCTGTGTGAGTTTAGACTCTATGTGAGTGAAAGTAGACTGTGTCAGGACTCTGTGTGAGTTTAGACTCTATGTGAGTAAGGGTGGACTGTGTGTCAGGACTCTGTGTGAGTTTAGACTCTACGTGAGTGGGAGTGGACTGTGTGACAAGACTCTGTGTGAGTATAGACTCAATGTGAGCTAAAGGGAGTTGTATGCGTAGATTCTATATGAGTCTAGGATTTGTGTGAACTTGAATAGAGGCACATGTTTGACTCTAGGTGAGTCTACACTTCGAGGGAAAATGATATCAAGCTATATGCGCGAATTTTATGTGAATCCGACATTTTGCCCAAAACAGACTATATGTGAGCCTGTAATTTATGGAACGACCATAGACTGGTTAAGTTAGCTGTGTGCCCACCAGTTAGAGGGCATGATCTCACCTACTCACGTTGGAACGGGTTCACGTGAGTATGGGTGGAGGAATTGGTTAGAAAGTACTTTTCCTGCTGTGTGCATTTTATTAAGGTTTCGCTCGAGTTAAGATTAATTTCGAGGACGAAATTCTTATTAGTTGGGAAGACTGTAACGACCCAAAAATTTATATTATTTTCTGTGTGAAGCTGTGTACTATCAGTGTATACTCGCGTCGGTTTGACGGGACGGTGACGTCGAGTTACGAGTGGAATTTTGCCTTGAAGAATGTGACCAACGGGTATCGACAGAAGAATTACGGGTACACGGGCCAGGGAAAGGAATTTAGTGGACGATCGAGAAATAAAATATAAAAATAAATTAATTCAAGGAATTTACAAGTCGTTAGTAATTTCGTTGGCGCGCGATAGTGTGAGTCGTGGTGCAGGCCAGACGCTGGAACGCCCAAAGAAAACTTAATTATTAGTCAAAAGAGGATGAGAACAAGGGGAAGTTACCTAAGTGAGTGCATTAAACTGGTTGGGCTAGTGTGTTTAGGGCCATCAGATGTGCCTCGAGATGTGGGTGTGGGCCAAGATAAGGCTCACCCTATAAAAGGTGGGTCACCCATCTTTCTCTCTCATTTCTCTCTCTCTTCTCTCTTTCACTTGTTGTCTAAACCTCCACTGGACTGGTGTAGCCGGAGCGGCGCCGGATGCGGTGGTTTTGGGAAATTCGAGGTAAGATCCTTCATCTCCTCGTCGTTTCCTACTCATTGGTGTGGGTTTTATTCGCGTTCGTCACAACGAAAGTTGGACACCATGTCGAGATTTTGAATTCAATCGAAACTCTCGACGTTTTGGTGATTCTCTTGACGATCAACGTGAGTTTTGTGAAAGTGGTTTTCAATTTGGAAAGTTTTGGATTTTTGGTAAATTTTTGGGGATTTTCAAATGATTTTCGTTTTGGGTTTTCCGTTGAGGTTTTTGGACATTCTGGAGTGTGTCGGGGATGTTTTTGGAATGGTGTCGAGTCCCCGATGAAAAGTGGACCAAGTCGGCGTAAGGTGGCACAAGCCGGGGGTGGTAAACACCCTAGAAAGTCCCTCAGATAGGGGCTCCAAGCGCGGCGCTGGGGACAAAGAAGGGTCTCTCTGTTCCCCACGCCGTGGGGACGCTGTGAGGGATAAACCCTCATGGCGCACCCCACATATGACTGGGCCAGAGTCCTTCTTTGCCCCACGCCGTAAAGGCACCGTGGGGTACAAAACCCCACGCCGTGGAGACGCCGCTGAGGGTAAGACCTTCACGGCGTCTCAGTAGCACCCAAAACCCAGTTTTTTCCAAAATTTTATGGAATCTTCGTAACGGATTGGGAACTTCTTGGGGTACCTAAATGGGTCCAAATACGACCCAAGAACCCTGAAGTCAACCCGAAAGTCGACCCGGAAACACACTGAACATAAATATGGAAAATTAAAAAATGATTTCAATTACACGCAGAATAAAATGTTAATACTACCAAATTGCAATGAAAATGCTTACCAGGTACTTAGTGGACCGGTGATAGGCTTGCGGGGAAGTTGGTAGTGCGTAAGAACCGCGAGCGCAGAGTTTCACACGGTTTTTGTGAGTAAACCAATCAACATATTTACATTATTTCATTTGTGCATTTATTTGAGCTATTATACTTGTTGAGCAGTATTTCCTTGTGGACAATGAATTGTTGAATTCTTTTTGGTTATATCTATCTTTGGTGGTTTATCGGTGTGGTTTTGCTTCCATCCTTTGAGTTGTCCCAAGGCAAGTGTGTCAAGCATGATCCTTGCAGAATTCCAAGCTTGCAGTGTATTATACCGAGGTTTACGGCTGGGGATACGTAATTGGTTGTGATGATATGTACGGGGTAAGAGTTCTCCACTATATGGCTGGAGACTCTGTACTCGCATAGGGGTCTTAGAGGAGATTTTGTCCTCGGCTCAACGACTTTGATTGGTCGGGACTACTTGTGCCTTTCATTTGTATTCCGGGACACTCCATTTCGATTGCTCATTCATTTGTTTACAGTCTACATATATTCATGCGTTTCTTGTCTTTTCTTTCTATCTGCATGAATTGATTACTTAATTTATGTGACATTTGAAATGTTGTTAAGAACACTATTGGTATTTTTACTCTCTACAGCACTGTACTCTTTGTCTAGTTTGTGACGGTGCTAAACCCTAAACCAGACCGATGAGCAGATAAAGGTAAGGGACTAGCGCTAGGTGATTAAAGTCGAGGACCACGAGGCGGTATCTTCCCGCGTATTGAGTACAGTGGTTGGATCTCAATATCGCCTATCATCCACAGACTAACGGGAGAGACTGATTCAGATTCTCGAGGATATGTGTGTTGGAGTACAGTGGATCATGGGAGGAGTATCTTCATTTGTGTGAGTTTGCCTACAATAAAAGGTATCAAGCTAGTATTGGTATAGCATCATTTGAGGCACTTTATGAGAGGCCATGCAAATCTTCATCTTATTGGGTGAAGCCCAAGGATGTGGTAGTTATTGGGCCAAAGATTGAAGTAGATCACATATAGAACATATGTATGATCTGATTGAGACTGAAAGGTGCGTAGGAGAGGCAGAAGAAATATTACATGTATCACGAGGAGTTAGAGTATTAAGTCCAGGACTATGTCTATCTGAAGGTATCTCCGATGAAAGGTCACAAAGGCTCGAGATTAGAAGGAAGCTTGCGTTAAGGTACATTGGTCCATTTAGAGTGGTGAAACAGATAGACAAAGTTGCGTACGAGTTGGAGTTGCCACCTCAGTTGTCTGGGATCCACCCTGTATTCATGTTTCAATGCTTCGACTCGATAGGTCGAGAGAGGCCAGACGATCGACAGTGGACTTAAGCCAGATGGACTTGAGGGAGGACATCACTTATGATGAGTAACCTATTCAGATTTTGGATCGTAAGGTGAAGACTCTGAGGAACTAGGGGATCTCATCAGTCCTTGTCAAATGGCAACACTACGAGGACGAAGAGCTAGCGTGGGATCTCGAGTCTTATATGCGCGAGTATTTTCCCCACCTTTTTTGATTTGGCAAGTTTTCCCTTTATTTTGTTTCAATTTCGAGGACGAAAATCCAATTAGTTGGGAAACTGTTATTACCCTAAAATCTAACTCGTGTCACGTGTCATTTAAGGTCGTACGTGGGCTCATTTGCCATGATATGCATATCCAATTTTCGATCATTGACACCAAGGTATGTTATTTTTGTCTAGATTTTATATTACTTATTTTATTACTCGAATGTTAATTCCAATGTCCCAAACGTGTGAGAACGTTTGTATGTGCACTTTAGTGTTGAGGAATGAGTTCGGCTTTTAAAAAAACGTATGTTATGGGTGTTGGGTGAACTGTTAGAGAGTAATTAGTTGTCTGGGGGACAAATTGAATAAAACGCTAACATAGTACAATTAAATATAATAATTAATTGATGTATAACGTGTCTAGTACGTTGGTACGGTCGTGAGCACACGACATTGCGAGTTATGATGTTGTCCAGGTGCGAAAATGCTTGGGAGAGCCTTGATTTGTGGATAAGCAAAAGGGAAGTCACCTAAAGGAGTCACAAGGATGAATGTGAAATGGGTGGCTGGTGTGTGTGTAGATCATTAGATTATCCTCGAGACGCGTGTGTGGATGATGATGATGAAGAGTTTCATATGAAAGGATAAGTTGTCACCTTTTCTCTCTCACCTCACTCTCTCATTCAACGAAATCAAGTGGAAGGGCAGGAGTTTTGGCGACTTCCTTCGCAAATCGACGCAAAAGGAGCGACCAACGGTGTGTGTTAAGGTGAGATCTCGGACCCTCTCCCTATTCTCTTCGTGTTGGTGTAAGTTTTACGAGTTTTTGCTGAGATTTTTCGAATGCTATGTTGAGCAAGATTTTATGCAAATCTTTTTTTGGTTTTGTTGAGGATGTGATGATCGATTGGAATGTGTATCGGTGTTGCTATGGTTGTTGATGAGGAGTTATAATTTTAAGCCATTTTTGATAATTTTTGAGGATTTTTGTTGTGATTCTCCAATCGATGAATTGTAGACATTTTGACGAGTATTGAATGTGGTTTTGGATGATAACGAAGGTCCCTACGAGTTTGGATAGGATCAGAACGTGGCGATGTAAGCCGAGATTTCATAAAACCATGAATTCTTGTTGTGGTGTCGACACCGTGGAACTTAAAGCCCCATGACATCGATCACAACGTCTGGGACAGGGGCATACCTGTCCCCATGCTTTAAGTGACACCACAGGGTGTCCACCCGCATGGCATGACACTGTTCATCAAACCAATTTTTAAAAAAATTTTGAAAACTTTGGGGACCTCTCGGGTATCCAAATGGGTTTGAATACTACCCAATACCCGGGTAATTGACCTAATTACACAAATGAATAAAATTATGAAAAATTGGAAAAAGTTGAGGAAAATTAATGAAAATTGTAACTAAATGAATACCAGGGGGTGTATTGGACGTAGTGTCGGACATGTTAGTGCGTTTAGTATTGGATACAGGTAAGTAAATCAGTGAGGAATTGTACAGTTATTTCATTGAGCTTTAATTTGTTATTGTTTTCGCACTGTATCTATCTTTGGATTTCCATTCCGATTGAGTTATCTGAGGGTAAGTGAGTCAATAGTGATCCTTAAGAGGAGTGGTGGTCTGAGGTAACATACCAGCGACATGACCTCGGGATGCACTGCGTGTTGTATTGATTTTGTACGAGATGTGAGTTCTTAACTAGATTACCAGGAAAACTCTCGATCTCGAGGATTTAAGGTTGTTGGGTGTTGACCACATCCTAGAATCTGAGTCTTGTAGGTTTTCCTCGACTAAATGGTCGTTTGGTTGGGACTGCTTGCGCCTCTCTGTTTGATTTCCTAGACACTCATCTTCGATTGATTTATAACAGTCTTTGCACATTCATGAGTTCCATGTACCTTTCTTTCTATCTGCATGAATTAGACTACTTATTTATTTCGAAATGTTATACATCCTGTTTGGCATTACTTACCTGGGCTCGTCATTCTCGTGTTTGACTGAGTGCAGATCTGCAGTCTAGCAAGAGAAAGGCTCCACAATTAGGTTATCTACTTTGAGGATACCGGAGCGGTTCTCCCTCTTGACTGATGTAGGTTTTATTCATTTTGTATTATGTATATATTTGATTTTGTCACTTTGGATTTTATGGGTTTGTGAGAGATCATGGGACATGTATACATCGATATTGCTCTCCTCTAACTTGATATGTTGATGATGAAATACACATGCGAGGTTTCCACACTCTAGGTTGTCGTGACAGGTGTCTGAGAGTTGATTCTATTAGTTTGAGGATTTGTTGTTTTTACTATACTTTGATAACTCACTAATTTGAATAACCCTGTTAAATTGTTATAATAATGTTTAAATAAATGGATAATAGTAAGGAAGGTTGACTAGGATTGCGTTGACTAGCGAGGTTGGCTCGGGGGTCCACGTAAGTCTAGGCCGGGTGGAGCCCAGTTTAGGGTTGGGGAACTAAGGTCGTCACACGACTCGTACGTTTGTTTTTGATATTTTATTTTCGTTTTTGGGATATTGGGAACCCTCGAGACACCATTATTTGTGTATTATACATATTGGAGGTTTTAATTATAACATCTATATGATACATTTTTCATGGGTTTTCCACATTACATTGATGCTCCTATGACTTGAATTCGTATATTTTACTGATTAATCAAGTCTGATAAGTCTTGCGCTAATTTTGATGTTTAATTATGATTTTAACAGATGAATTGAATCCAATTGTTAATTTGAATTATAAATTATGTAAACTGGGTTATAGATTGAGATTTTGAATGAGGTTAAGTAAGTTGGTTGCACGTGAGACACAACAGCATTGTGACATGGCAGGGTTGTGGGCCCACCGGGCATCATGTGGCGTGCCTCGGGATTTTGGGGCCGCTACATTCGTTTTGAGAAAAACGAGTTAGGTTTTCCAGCTGTTCTTGAGTTTAAGGAGAACAAAAACTGTTTTTGTGTTCTCTCAAGGGCTATCACTTGAAATCTCAGTCATCGTTCATGTGTGAATTTCTAATATAGGACGTTCGTCTTTGACAGCATCTTATAGATCGATCAACACAAGAATGAAATTTACACTTGATGCACGGTTTACGTTTCGTCAATCAGTTTGATGGAACTTGGATTTGATCCTTGGAGTTTTCGAAATAAAATTTTAAAATTTTCGTTGCGTTTCGAACCCCAAAACCCATCAACTTTTTGATACTTTGTTTGGCAATACAATTATTACAAGTCACCTAAAACCTCAAGCTACATAATAAAGAATAAAACAACATCTAACTCTTTGTGAAATAAAAAAAACAAGAAGAATAAAGAACTTTACCATTTCCTAAAAAAAAAGAACTTTACTATTGTTGCAATAATTTTTAAATGAGGAACCCTTAACCTAATTTAGCCCTAATTTCTCAAAAAAATACCTTAATTATTTATAGTTAAGTAGTATGTAACTAAGTTGAAGGATATAAAAACATGTATAAGGGAAAAGTTTTAGTCTTGGCACAAGTGCATTATTGAATCCTTTCCAGAAGTTTGTACTACATGAAAGTTACTTGCATAATGATGCAAATAAGAGTTTGTGTTAAATTATAATTTATTTTATTTATTAGATAAGATTGTTTTGTTTAGTTGGAATACAAGTTTTGTGTCCTTTTTGTGTCAAAGTTGGAGTTTTATTAGAATTACAGTTAATGTGTCTTTTGGTATTCTATTAGAATTAAGAGTCTTATTATTTTACATGTCTATATAAAAGCTATATATATAATAGTTTAGGGGTTGATTGATTTTTATTAATAAAGAATAGTGGTTCTTTTAGAGTATTAGGTTTAATTCTCAAGACCCTGAATTATATTGTTCGTAGTGTCGAATACTCAATTCGAAAGACTTTCGTTGCATCAGTTTGGTATCATAGCCTTAAATTGGTTTTGGTAATCATGCAATTAAGGGTAGAGTTTGCTTTTGGTGAAAAGCCAGAAGAAGAACATTTCGATGAGAGGGAATTCGTATCCGAGGAAGAAATAGATGAGGTTCTTTTTTTTTACGGTGACGCACAACAAATAGGTCCGATCTTCTTTGAGGAGGAATAAAAATACTTTGATGAAGTGTCAAAGTTTGACAGTGATGGGTACGATGTCGTAGAGGACAAGACAGTTTTTGTAGAATACGATTTTGTTATCGAAGTGGTTTCATTGTTTAAAGTTCCTCAAGTGTTTTAAGAAGTGGTTGGTCAGGTGTCAACAAATCCTTCGTCAAGGATTTTTCCAACTATGGTGTCAACAAATCCTTCGTGAAGGATTTTTCCAACTATCAGAATTTCGTTGTTAGCTTTTCAGATTATGAGATCAAGCATATCTTTGAAGATAAATTTGTCTCAATTTGTGTTAGATTAAGAGTTTGTGTTAGATTAAGATTTATTTATTTATTAGATAAAATGATTTTGTTTAGTTGGATTACAAGTTTTATGTCATTTTTATGTCAAAGTTAGAGTTTAAATAGGAGTTATAGGTACTAAGAGTTTTATTAGAATTACAGTTAATGTGACTTTTGGTATTCTATTAGAATTAAGATCTTATTAGTTTACAATCCTATATAAAGGCTACATAGTGTAGGGGTTGATTGATTGATTTTTATTAATAAAGAACAGTAGTTCTTTTAGAGAATTAGGGTTTAATTCTCAATGCCTTGAATTGTATTGTTCGTAGTGTCTAATAGTCAATTAGGAAGACTTCCGCTACGTCACATAAAATAAGACAATCAATGCATTTTGTGCAAATTAAGCAAAGAATTAGACATTGACATTTATTAATGCAAGGATAAACCTTATTTATTGTCATTTGCAATTCAAATCATGTGTTAAGTGTTATTTGGACTCATGAGTTTGGACTTACAAATGTTTTTTTTTCCTCAAGCAATAAATAAAGCAAACACAACTTGTAAAATTCCTTTTTTTTATTAGCAAAGACCAAATCCGGTCTAGGTTACAACTGTAAATGCAGGATATCCTGCTCTAGCAACATGAAAATATGATTGACAATATATTTCCAAATCTTAAAATCAACATCACACTGAAAAGTTTCTTTGGTTATGTGGTATGCTGATAAGTGTTCATTTAGGCATAATTTAGTATAGGTTATTAGGTGTAATTGGACTATATTTATTCTATTTTATGGTGATAAATGCATACTTTAGGAAATTAGTGATTTATTGGAATAATTTGAGAATATATATCTAATTATATTTAATTCTCATTTTTAGCAGAAACGGAGTGCACGGTTGGATCCGGAACGAAAAAATACTCAAAATAGAGTATACACTTGTAGAAATCGGACACCGGAGGAGTTGTTTTGGGCATACACAAGAGAGGGAAAAATTGGAATTTAACGTGACACGTGGCGGCATCCCAATGGACCGACACCACGTCAGCAGCTCCCACGTGAATCGGCGCCACGCGTACTCACGATCATCGCCTCGGCCATCCGCCGTCGATCCGCCTCGAGATGCGTGCAGGTGCTGTCTCCCAGATTTTCGCACGACTCTTGTGCGCGTTTTCCCGCCCAAGCATTCGCCACGTGTCCTCGCCTGGTTGGTCCAGCTCATGCCACGACAGCACCTCAACGAACCAGCTTCTGCCATGTGTCACGCTCCTCTCACGCACGTCACAACCAAGACTCTCTCCAATCCAACGCGCCACATCGTCGCCGCGCCACACCAGCTCGCCCAATCACGTGCTGACACGTCAGCAAAGCCCAGAAATCACCCAATCCGGTTCTGCCATGTGTCAAGGCCGAAAATACACCCAAAAACAGTTTTCTCACCTCCAGAGACCAAATTTGAGGGATATAAATTAGTACTTAGGGATTAGGGAAAGGAGGAGGATCTATTTTATATTTATTTTTAGTTTAGTTTAATTATGTCTAGTTAGTTCCTCCATCTAGGTTGAAGGTGGATCAGTCAAGCCTACGACTTGGGAATCCTTTTATCAGGTTTATTTATTTTTAATTCTTATCGATTCTTTTCTATTATTTATTTTCCTTGGTATTATTTGAACAATTGAGGTTAAACACTAGTTTAAACCTTGATTTACATGTCAGTGAGTTGTAAGCACCCGTGTTTGTGCAATAAGACCACACTAGTGGCAATTGACCATACCAATTGATTAGAACCTTTTGGGACTGGTTAAATACCTTAGAAATCTAGGCTAAATCGGGAGCACTAGCGATCCGGTTGTCTAGGTGTAGTGCATTCACAAATCGAAGTAATGCGACCAATGCGTTAAATCTGGAGCACTAGCGATCAGGTTGCGTGTTTGGTTAGGGAAGTAGTCAATGGTCGTACCTTGGCTATCGAGATTAGGAAGTGCGAGGAACCGAGTGCATCACCGGGTCCATAGCTGCACTAGATCATAGATTAGTTTCATACTTTTCATAAACTGACAATTAATAAATTCAATCCCAAGTTGTATGGCGAGACTGTGAAACTGAATACCTAGACTTCCTTCTTTTAATTAGATTTCCTCTCATTTAATTTCTGTATTTTCCATATATTTACACATTTTCTCTAAAAACTCTAATTTCCTTTTTTGTATTTTTCTTACCTGAGAAAGAAACCAATCTCTGTGGGATCGACCCTTTACCACTATCTACAAAATAGTTGGTTTAGGTTATTATATATTTTATTGACGCGTTCGGCGCGCGTCAATTTTTGGCGCCGTTGCCGGGGATTGGTTTTTCTTTCTTTGGTGTAGGTTTATATATTTTATTGACGCGTTCGGCGCGCGTCATATGCACAGATATTATTCTCTCTAAATGTGTGGTTAAAAACTACACTCCACTCCCTGTCCGTCTCCCTTAGAATATCATGAATCAATGGATCTTGAAATTGGCTTCGTGTTGAGTCCAAAATAAGATCAATTGCTTGCTGCGAGTCTAGCTCCACAACGAGTTTCCTACATCTTTTATCCCACGCCAATTGCAAGCCATATTTAACTCCCCATAATTCGATGCAAAGAGGTGAACACTGACCCAACTTTGTTTGAAATGCAGCTTGAAAATTGCCTTTCATCCCCCGTATCACTCCTACCGCTGTGGCTTCCCCATCTTCCCCTCATACCACCCCATCATAATTTATTTTCAGCCATCCATTCTTTGGTACTACCCAATGGCAATGCTTTCTTCTTGTTAGAGCCTGGCTCGAGGTCGACCATAAACCTTCGATCGGTTCTGTAAATAATGGATCGCGTGACTTCATATCCTGTATCAGATCAGTTCTTAAACATAGTGTTATTTCTTCAAGACCACAACTTCCAACAGGAGACACCAAACATTACCTTCTTGATATGGTCTTTCTGACTGAGGTTCGACATTAGCCAATCCACTAATGTTGATGTATAGAAGAGTGGAGATGATATCATTTGGGGTAGGGATTTCCAAACTTGGCGAGCTAGTTGGCACTCCCTTAAAATATGTAAGGTGGATTCGTCATATTCACGACATCAATCACATATCCCATTCTCTTATATTCCTCTTACAACACAAGACATTTGTACGTAGTCGATTGTGCAAAGCAAGCCATATGAAGGCACGAATCCATTGAGGGCTACTCCACTTCCAAATGAAATCCCAATGTCTTGCTGTTAATTGGTAGTGCGTCTCTATGACTAAGGCATATGTTTTTTCCAGTGTAAAAACACCCTTCTTATCAACTGATTTGGTTTGGTCCCCTCCGCTAATTAGGAATTGGGATAGCTCTGATCTTTTCACATACCTCCAATGGCAAATACCAATGTAATCTGGCAAAGTCCCAAGTCCCCGAACTCGTAATGAAGCTGGACACATGCTCCGTCCAATCGGATTCCTTAAGGTTATTGATGGCGTATGCGAGAGTTCTATTAAATTCTCTGCCCACTTATCCTTCCAAAACAAAACATCATTTCCATCCCCTAGATTCCACATGAGTCCTGATTTGAATATCTCCAAATTGTTTCTCATGTTTCTCTAAACCATTGACGTTGGCTGAGCCTTCGAGCCATTCGATTCCCTTTCCTCCCCTTTACAATATTTTCCTTTTATGACTCAGACCCAGAGACGTTCCTTCTCAATGTAAAACTCCCAAACAATTTAAGTATGAACGCCTGATTTTGATCTTAAGCCTTCTGTAGTCCCAATCCTCCTCTGTTCCTAGGCTGAGCATAAAGTATCCCAATTAACGAGATGCATTTTCCTTTTTTCAACCAAAGATCCCCAAACAAATGCCCTAGCCAATTCATCAATCTCATCACATATATGTGTCGGTAAGCGATTTGATTGCATAAGAAAACTTAGTTTCGCTTGTAAACATGCCTTCGCCAGAGTTAATCGCCCAGCCAACGATAATTGTTTCACCTTCCAACTCGATAGTTTGCTTCACACCATTTCAATTATTTCCTTGTAAGTGTCTTTGCATATTCTATCATGTAACAGTGGGGAGCTTAGGTATTTGCCCAAGTTATTTGTCATTCCAAAACTGAATCCTTCACTGATCTCCCTCCTCATGTCGTCTGATACATTCTTTGAGAAATATATCTTGGTCTTTCAGTGATTGACTATCTGGCCTGAGCTTGATCCGAAAGCCTGCAAAATTCCTCTTATAACACCAATTTGAGCTGGAGTGACCTCCGCAAAGAGGAACATGTCATCTACGAAGAAAAGATGAGATAGTATTGGCCCCGATCTTCCCATACAAATGTCTCGCCATTGACTATCGTCTACTGCTCTCTGAATGCCCTGTGATAGAATCTCCATACATAAAACAAAGAAGTATGGAGAAAGTGAATCTCCTTGTATGATACCTCTTAAAGGGATGAAAGACTCATATAAACACCCATTCCATAAGATCTACATCCTACTTGATGAAATACAAGTCATGATTCTTTGTTGTAAGCTTTCAGGGATGAGGAGCTTTGCTAGTGTTTGTTTGATGAAGAACCACATTAACCGATTGTACGCCTTTTCAAGATCTATCTTTGTGGCCATCCATCTGCTCCTTCCTGTCTTGTGCCACATTGAATGTATCACCTCCTGAACGATGATGGTATTGTCTGTTATGTTCCGACCAGGTACAAAGCTAGATTGCATCCTTGATATCCATCTCTCCATTTGCTTAAACCTATTGGCAATGAGTTTTGTGATAGTTTTATGGACTAAATTGCAAAGACTTATTGGGTGGAGACCTACAAAACAAGTTTGAGTAGTGGGTTTTTGGGATTAGTACAAGTAGAGTGTTATTCAATGAAGTTAAGAGAATGCCATGAGTAAAGAATTCCTTCACACACTCGATGACTGACTCATTAACAACACTACACTGTTTTTGGAAAAATAGGGCTCCATCCGTTTGGTCTTGAAGCTTTAAAGGCTCCTATCTCAAACATAGCATCACTGACTTCTGTTAGGTTAATTGCTTTGGTGAGATATGTCCTTTCATCATCCGACGCCTCTGGTAATAGTATTAGCCAGGGGACCCCTATAAATGTTAATTCTTCCTCTGTGTATAAATTCTTGAAGAACTGCAAGGCCGACTATTGGAGGAGTAGTTAATCTGTTACCCAATGTCCATTGTTGACATATAGGCCCTCAATATAGTTTTGTCTACTCCTGTGCAACGTACTCAAATGGAAGAATCATGTATTCTTGTCCCCTAGTTGGAGCCATTTGGACCTAGACTTTTCGAACCAAATCAGATCTTCCTAAACTAGCACTTCCTCGAACCTCCTTTGGATACCCTATTTTTAGTGTATAGAGTTTCTGTAGGGCCTACTACCAGTTTGTGTTCCACTGCTTCAAGTTCCTTCTGCAATTTCTTCTTTCTCTAAAAGATATTCCCGAACACCGATTTATTCCAGCCTTGCAATTTCAAAGAGAAATCATACGCAGCCAAGGTATAACTCTCCTCTTTATTCCAATTCAATTGAACAAATTCTGATAAGCATTCATGGGTGATCCAACTTGCCAAGAATTGAAAGGGCCTTTCTTGAGATGGGAATTCCTTTATCCTCTTCGTTCGTAACAAAAGAGGGCGATGAACAGACTTCATCATAGGGAGGTGTGATATAGTGCTATCCATAAATCTCAATCTCCAAGCTGCATTACACAGAGCTCGATCAAGTCTTTCTTGAAGGCACCCATGAATCCAAGTGAATTTAGGCCCAATAAAGCCCATATCCTGTAGAGAGCATGCTTGCATAAAGTTGTAAAGTTCTTTACATTTCAATTGGTTCGCTTGATCTCCCCCACTCTTTTCATGAGCTGTCAAGTACACATTCAGATTACAATGATTATCTAAGGACAGTCATCCGAGATCTGAAGGTTTTCCAAGTCTGTCCACAGGCTTCTCCTCAGGCTTACAATTGGTGATGCATATACTACATGTGACGGCCCCAGTATCCTAAATTGGGTACCGCCAGGCCTAAACTTACGTAACCCTCGAGCCAATCTGAGCGAGTCACGCAAGCCTAGTCAGCCTTCCTTTACCGTTTACCATTTTAAATCATTTACAAGTTAAAAACATTAATTAATACATTATCATTAACATAGCGGAAGCAGTCAATCCTCAAACTAATCAAGGTAATCACAACCATATAAAATAAGACATCATAGAGTGTGGAAACCTTGCATATGTATATCATCATAAATGATCAGTTAGAGGAGAACAACATATAGATATACATGCCCAGAATCTCTTAAAAACCCCAAGTCCCAAATGTTTCAAAACAATATATATAATAATATAAGACAAGTCACCTATATCAGCTAAGTGGAAAGGCGTGCTCTGGTATCCTCAAATCAAATCTCTAAGTTCTGGAGCCTTTCCCTTGTTAGTATGTGGATCTGTACTTCGTCAAATACAAGAATGACGAGCCCAGGTAAGTAACGCCAAGCAGGACATAAATACAATATTTCGAAATAAATAAATAACCAGTTATATTCATGTTGATAGAAAGAAAAGACAAATAATGCATGAATAAGTAAGATTGTAAATAAATCAACTGAGCAATCGAAAATGAGTGTCCCGAAAACAAAAGAGAGGCACAAATAGTCCCGACTAAACGATTGTTAAGTTGAGGTAAACACCTTCAAGACTCGACGCTTAAAACACGGTACACTTACGTTGTCCTAACGTCCACGCGAATGAGATTCCCTGGTAGTCTAGGTAAGAACACTCATCCCGTATAGAACCAGAACCATTATCGTGCATCCCCAGCCGTCGACCACTGGTATATTACCTCAGGAAGCCCAGAGTTCTGCAAGGATCACGTTGACTCACTTGCCCTTGGACAACTCAAAGGAATAGAATTTCCAAAATGGGAATAGAATAATAACAATAACAATAACAATAACAATTCAAAGCTTAAGAAATAACTGTAAAATTTTTCACCGGTTTACTTACTTGTTTCCAACTAATACGCTCTTAACCGAACCCTAACTCGTCTCCTACGAATCCCCAGATAGCCCGTCACCAACTAAAACCCTATTAACCATTTAATTTGAAATTTCCCATAATTACCCTCATTTTATCCAATTTTCTATAATTTTATTTATTCACCTATTTAGGTCGATTACTCGGGTATTTGGTTGTATTCGGACCCATTTGGATATCTGAGAAATCTCTGAAATTTTTTGAAAAATCCTAAAATAGGTCTGTGAATAGTGCCACACCGTCGGGACGCTGTAGGTTTTTTCTCTTAACGGCGTTCCTACGGCGTGGAAAATGGGGCTCACTACCCCACACGCCATAGGTGGCGCTGTAGGGATCCTTACCCTGGGCATAACCCTCGCGGCGTGAGCCCTGGAGCCTCTGCTTTAGACTCCGTGGGTAGCACCGTGAGCTGTTTGTGCTCACAGCGTTGCTCGCAGCATCCAGTCCATAACGCCTGTGAGTCGGGGTTTTTGACAACCCGGCTCGCATCTCCGTGCTTCGAGCCTATCCCAACTTCACTTAAACCTCCAACACAACACCAAGCCACCTCCGGCTCGAATCGAAACCCAACAAAACACTTCGATTTCGAAAATTAAACCATAATTCACCAAAAATCCCAAAAATTTAGAAAAACACTCCAAATATAAAACCACTTCACGAATCCTCAACAACTCAACCATTTGATCCATAATCCATCAAAAGAACTCATAAAAATCGATTTTCTAAATTCGTTGTCCGAATTTATCGTGACAAAAACACACAAAAATACCGCAAAAGGTAGATATGCACGTAGAGAATTGGATTCTCACATTGGATTTCGACGTCGCGCGTTCCTATAGCGTCAAATCGCGGCAAAAACTCCTCGGAACCCTCTATTCTAACGTGATCTTTTCATTTGAGAGAGATGAGAGAAATGAGGTAGGAAAAAGAAAAAGTGATGGGGTGGCTTTTATACTCTCCCCATCATCTAACCCACACATGCATACCGAGGCTCATCCCTTGGTCTCTTTTCATTTCTCGTAACCACCTTGACACAACTAACTAACTTCAATAGGTAACTCACCCAACACTTAGCTGTATTCTCCCATAGTACTTGCATTTTCGAACTCGTTCGTCATGTCGTCCCGGACGTACCAACATATCAAACACGACTCTCAACTTTTAATTATTATTTATTATGTATTTAGTCAGCGTTTTTAATTCATTAATTTCCCCGAACTGCTAATTACCCGACAACTATTCGCCCGAAACCCGTTATTCGCGTTCCTATCGAGCCGAACTCGTTCCCCAATACCAATGTTCACACTCAAACGTCCTCGCACTTTTGGGACATTGGAATTTACATTCGTATAATAAAATATAATAGAAAACATTGAACACAAATAACATACCTCAGCGTCGACGACCGATAATTTTACGACTGTATCACGACGAATGGGCCCATGTACGACTTAAATTGGCACATGGCACGAGTTAGAATTTAGGTTCGTTACATTACAGTACCCAATCCTTTTTCAAATCCTTGCTTCCATTTGAATAAAATCCATTGCTTTTTTGATTTTATTACTTCTACTGAAAAAAGAGTGGTCATTCCACAAATGTCATATGCCACCAGAAAAGCCGATTGTATCCTCTTTCTAACATTTACTAAACCCTAACTTCCGAATCACCGCATCTATCGTATCACCACTAATTCTCGACTCAAAAACTGCTACGATGTCCACCTTATTTTGCTTCATTGTCTCCTTAAAAACCGTAATAAAAAGAGGATTTTTGGTCCCTTGGCAATTCCAAGATAGTAATAACATTGATAACAAATATAAAAAGTAACTAAGAAACCGATAGCTATTGACCACCACCATTCGAACCTGGTTAATTAGTTACTCCATTATCTGAGATCATATGCTCAGATGCTTCTTTCTCTCTTGTTTTCATTTCCTGCCTTTAGGACTCTCATTTTGCACTAGCTTCTACCAGGATTTTTTAACCATTATTGACAGCGCTCTGCATCATTCTTGTTCAACTGCATTTTTTACCCATATCAGCTGCTAATTCCTCTGTTGAGATACATTGGAATAGTACAGAGGCTTCTACTCTCCTCCTCATCCCTTATTTGTCTGTGAGGTTTTGGAAAGGAGGGATCTTCCATGCATTTTCTTGGATTGAGAATTTAGATGAAAGATTCTCCATGTTAGGCCCACATGCCTTTAAGGTATATGTGGGCCCTGATAGCCCTTGGTTTATTTCAGGATATTCATTCTTGGAAGGTCCATTTCCTTTTGGCCCATCGCCCTTAGGCCCATTTATTTTTGGGACATATTTCTGGGTATGTGTCACACTTTTAAGATTCTTCTTCTTTTCTTTCCCTTCATTGCCTATTTTGGAAGCTTGACCTTGATTAGTTAAGGTTCCATTTTTCGTGGAGAAAATTATGGTTTGACTTTTGTCGTTATCTTTTGAATTCTTGACTTCCAAATCATTTAATTCGCTTAAATAGACCAATAATTCAAACTGATTTTTTTGGTTTCCTTGTTTGACTCCTTAATGTTTCCTTCCATTCAAATCCCCATATTTATGTTTCTCCTCCCTTAATTCTCGCCCTAGATGCTCTCCTCACCCTTTTTTGTAATTTCTCCATTCCAACGAGGCTTCCTCTGAAAAATCATCCACGACCTAAAATTAGAATCTTCGACAGCATGCGGAGGCGGCACACTACCTCCCATGTCATTTGAACTCTTATTTTCCGTGACTACATGGGAATCCTTAGGAGCATTAAGGAGGCATGCAATGTTACTGTGCCCCACCTTTCCACAATGAAAGCATATGTGGGGAAGCCCTTCATACTCCACCTTCAGCCAAAAGTCTTCCATTCTAAATTTTGACATAAGAGATTTTGAGAAGTCCAATTCCACCGCCACTCGAGCAAACCCCCCTCTGTTAGCTGTAGTAGTACTTGAATCCACCTTAAGCGACCGTCCCATTACATTTCCAAGTCCCCAAACGATAGATCATGGAAATACTCCGAAGGGAGGTTTGAAAAACGAATCCAAACCGCTGTTTTCGATATTGATGCAGTCGCCACTTGAAAAGATGACCCCCATTTTTGCACAGAAAGGGCATGGCCAAGAATTTCATATGGTCCTCCGAGTAAAACTCTATCCATATCTCCTGCACACATAAATTGAACCAAATAAAAATAATTAGAGAGATCCATAACTCTATAGTCTCCTTTAGGGTGTCACATTGCTACGATTCTATTGCATAACATCCTATAACCTAACGATCTTTCCATCAGTTTCACCACCACCGCGTTCTCCATTTATTTCTCTAACTTGCTATGCAGGTTAGGAGAAAACTTCACCTAGGGACCTAAAGCATCCGAAGTAATGCTCATATCTAGTGCCAAATTTTCTGAGAATCTTCTGTTTACGGCATTGACTAGACGATTCCTGTACGTTTTACGAGTATCCAGATCATCGTCGACCTCCATTCCTCTTTCTTCGGCTCAACGCAAGTGATGTCTTTGTAAAACTCCTTTCATGTCTCTTGAATATTCGTAAGAATTTGAAAAACCTCCCTATGAGTTCGGACTCATAAATCCAAGTAGATATATTGTTTTATATAAGCATAATTATTTTGTTTTTTTGTTAAATGTGAAAAGAAGGTGAAAAGTTAAAAATAATCAGCATACTGAAACATGTATTTCGAGTGAAATTTGTGTTGATTCCGATGGATTTGGAGTTGAAGGAGCATTGTTTCTACATAACCCTGACCATATCTTGGCATGGTTCTTGCAACCAATCTTCTGACATGGTTGAACTATCTTTTATGGAGTCAAGCCATGAAAATCGCACTAGATTTGAAGATGAAGACATGCTTTATTGATGGAAGGTTTATAAGGCCAAAATCTACAAATTAAATTCAATATTTGACAGATAGATCAGATCGAGTCGGTTGTATGATAACTTCGTGGCTTTAAAAAAAATCAAAAAAATCAAAATGCATTGCAGATGCTTTTCTTTACAATACCTCTACATTTGATTTGTGGAATGAATTACGAGAGAGATTTGGGGAATCTAATAGTCCATTACTCTATCAATTAAAAAGGAAAATTAGTTCTACAAGTCAAGGTGATATTTAAATCTCAAAGTATTATACAATACTTAAGAAATTGTGGGATGCTAAGTTAATTATCGCCTTTCCACGATGTTTTTTGTATAATTTCAACAAAATTGATAGATATGGATTTAAATGAAAAACTTGCACAGTTTTCTAATGAGTCTGAATGATATGTAGATCCTATTAGGAACCAAATTTGATTATGGACCATCTTTCAAGTATAAAACAAGGCCCATTCAATGATAATTCGAGTGAAGAAACAAAGGGAAATTCATTTGAAAGATGGTAAAGAGCTTTACTCAAAATAAATTTAGTAATAGGAAATTTTATGAAGACAGTCAAACAAGGATGAACCATTTTGTGAGTTTTGTAAAAGGAAAAAAAGGCATAGAAATTATTAAGAGGGCTGCTATTTTAACCCTTCCAACCTCTACATACACCCAATCTAAATTGATTACCCAATTAATTTTCAAAATCATATATATCCACTGAACAACGGTTGGGGAATGTGCCTTAAGCCAATTCTATAAATGTCATTTAACTATTAAATAAATGCATGTTTCTTCTATACAAGTATCTATGAATAATTATTGATTATTCTAAATGTCCCTAATCAGTTATTATTATGAGAACAATAATAATTAAAGACTAACATGAGTTTTGATTGATAATCATGTGATGATTATGCGTATAGGGATACATATTACGATCATGAATATTTGTAGGGAAAAGATACTAGATCAACCGGTCCGCTATGAGAACGCTACATGGTCAATGCCATAAGTAGTTCTCATGATAGTTATATTATTTAGTAGTCCTCCGACTTGAGATCACCAAAGACTCCAATATTACGAGGACAATGATTTGACACAATTAAACGTCATCTTTAATCGAATGATTTAAAGGTTGTGATTGGTCATCGTTCGACTAATATGTGAAAGTTGTGTGATCAAGATGAGATTTGTTTCTCTCTTTTAGAGATAGGTATCTGTTGGACCCGTCGATATGTTAATTAGATTGATAAATGGTCATATCTAATGAATTGACTGGATCACTGTCACTTGACAATTTCAGTCAACTTTAAGATCGAAATTGGTAGATTGAACTAGGAGGGTGACATTTTCATGTCTTATGTTTGATCAAAAGATATCACGTGACAAAATGATGAACTGCATAGACAAGGATAAACTATTTTGTGAGTTTTGTAAAAGGAAGAGGGAATACAAATTAAGGGGCATACAAATTAAGAGGGCTGCTATTTTTTTATTTTTTTTATTCTTGACTTCAATGAAAATCGAATCTCAATCTCTTGAAGTGTTACCTTTTTGGTAAGTGATATCTTTATCATCTCACAAAAAAAAAAAAAACTTTGACAAGTGCTGCTATTTTGTTAGAAGGTTTTTTTTGTCAAACAATTTATTTTGCATAGATTTTTTTCATATAATTTATTTTGCTTAGATTTGGTGGGTGGAGAGGTTTGGAGCGTTGAAATAACACGATTCCAAATTAAAAGCACGTTTCGATGTTTATCGAAAAACTTCACCCACATTTTCTAAGAAAATAAAAAGGCTTCACCTACTGTGCAACAAATCTACGTACGTAAACTACGTCACCCTATCAAACAATCAAACAAGATTCCTGACGTGCCGTCCCCAACTCGACTTCAAGTCTAACAACCCCACCCAATCCCCCACCAAACGAACCACGACCCATAAACGTAACCTACTCTCAGATCCACCTCGAGATCACATCAACGCCCCCCACCACGACCACAACCCATCCATCCTCGCATCTCACCATCGTCACCCCCACCACCAAAATCCGCAAATCCAAAAACGCAAGAGACTTCCCTCATCACAAACGCATCGATTTCAATTCTCAAATGCAAACCTTCGTCGCTGACGTTGGACCGAAGCTGCGCATCGCAGCCGCGTCTGCATCCACCGCTCGATCGGCATTGCATCCGCCGAAATTCCTCAGATTCAAACGCGCCAAAATCAGATTTCTTTCGTCTTCTTCTTCTTCTTCTTCTTCTTCTTCTTCTTCTTCTTCTTCTACTTCTTCTTCTTCTTCTTCCTATTCTTCTTCTTCTTCTTCTTCTGTTGTTGCGAAGCCATTGATCTGCACGGCCGACGAGATTCACTACGTCGCCGTGCCGGAGACGGACTGGAGGCTCGCTCTGTGGCGATACGTTCCGCCTCAGCAGGTTTTCGAGGATTGGTTTTGGTTGTGATTGTTGTTTGTGTTGTGGTTTTGCTGATTAGGGTTTGGTGTTTTTGTAGGCGCCGCGGAGGAATCGCCCGCTGTTGCTTCTCTCCGGGGTTGGGACCAATGCCATTGGGTTCGATCTGTCTCCTGAGGTATATACATATATAATTTTTTTTCCTTGGTTGTTTATGAAACAATTTGGTAGTAAATAAAAAACAACTAGCAAAAGTGAGGATGTTTAGGTGGATTTGTGGTAAAATTCGCAATGATAGAATAAGAAATTCAAAAATTCAAAGACAAGTAGGAGTAGCACCGATTGACACAAAGGTTAGGGAAGGGCGGTTGAGGTGTGGTTTGGTTACCTGCAAAGACGGCCTATAAATGCACCTATTAGAAAACTTGACTCAATAGAAATTGAAGAAATTTGACGAGGTAGGGGTAGAACGAAGATGACTTGGGACGCATTAATTAGGAGAGTTTTGAATGGTTTGGAAAGCTCACCATCAATTGCACTAAATCGAGCTCAATGGAAGAGTTTGATCTATGTAGCCGACCCCAATTAATTTGGGACTGAGGTTATGTTGTTGTTTATGAAACAAGTTGACCTTTACATTGTGAGTTTCTGTGATGTGATTATGAGATGAAGTTGTGTTTGCTCTTCACGAGTTCACATTGTCAAAGTAACATGTTTAAGATGTTAAGAAGTGTTCTTGTTGGCAGTATTTATATTGTTATAACTATCTATAAATGATTTCAACGTCTTTCTTGAGTTTTGGGATTTGCAAATTTACCATTGTGGGGATTAATAATTAATAAAGCATTAAAAAGGAGATTATGTTATTGCTCGTGCAATACCAACAACCTGTTAGTTCGAGTGGTAAGTTTGATTGGTTCCTATTAACCAAGTTTCGGTTTCGAGTATCTTGGATAGGGCTAGTTGGGTTGAAGGGCACGCCCCTTGCCAGGGGCTTGATTGTTATAAGTATGAACTAGTCATTGTAGTTGGTGTCGGATATAACAGTGGAAGCTAAATAAGATATATTACTTGTGTGTGGAATCTTATGATTGATAAGTGAATTGATCCGTCATTTAGATTGGGTGCAATGGCTCCTTAAATCTTATTAAGGTTGGAGACCCATTCTCCTTGTAGAAATTTGTAACGTTAGTAAGATTTAGTAGTGTTTTCTCCAAATTAGTGAATCTATTTAATGCGAAAAAGAAATCTAGTCAAATGAAAGATCAGAAAAAATCTTCTGATGGAAAATAAGCCTCTTCTTGAAATCATTGGCATGTTGCAAATATGTGTCCACCCATCAAACTCTGCTCCTATTCCTCTTCTGTATGCAGTCTTTTTCTTGCCTTTTAACTCTCACACTGTAATTCCCTTGGACTGATCCACCACCTCTGCGTTCACAACATTTCGTCAATTGAGCTGTATTTCTTGGTCTTCTGAATTATTTGGTTAAAAAAAGGAACTACATTTCCAGCCTCTGACAAATGTAAATGAAAAGTTATTTCTATCTCTGAGACACATTATTTTAATGGGCTTCTGCCAACAACGTAATTGCGTTTTCTTGCTTTGTGGTTATGATGATCAAAATTTTACTGAAGACACTTTAATTTTCAATTTCTTCTTTATGCATGAAATTTGTGCAGTCTTCATTTGCACGTCATATGTCAAGCCAAGGATTTGATACATGGATTCTTGAAGTTCGAGGAGCTGGATTGAGCACAAGAGGTGTGGGGACTGATTCAGTTGAGCAGTCTATGATAAGTAACACTATCTCTGAATTAGCAAATCCCACTAATAAGAATGGTGTTGGTGGTGCTGCTTCCATAAAACAAAAACTCAGCATTCGCGCTGTTACTTCAACAGAGTCTCGGAATTTGGATGCAAACGGATTTGGAAAGGATATGGGGACTGTATGGGACGAGTCACAGTTGGTGACTAAGTTGACAGAAACCTTTGTACGCTTGTCTGAAAGACTTTCAGGCTTTCTCAGTGAAGGTCAATCAAGGGTCATGTTTGCTCAGTTATTTGATCAAATATCAAAACTTTTAGAAGATAGTCAATTATCTGAACGTTTTAATGAGATCAGGGGAAAACTTTCAGGTCTAGTAGAAGCAAATCAAAAGTCTGCCGTTGCAACTCAAGTAAGAGACTTGAGTCAAAGGCTTGTAAATATTATTGAGGAAGGACAGCGATCTGTGTCTCCACAACTCTATAACTTGCAAGAACGCTTTTCTACAACCATAGACAATTTCCAGAAGCAGCTTGACTTGATTGTCAAATATGATTGGGACTTTGATGACTACCTGCAAGAGGATGTTCATACTGCGGTGAGGTGACATCTTCTAATGCTAATCAATGTAAATGCTTGTGTATTTATATGTCGTTTTCATTTTTTTTTGCCTTTAAATTTGATTATGTCTTCAGTCCTGTATATATCACATACCATTTTTGGCTGTTGTTTTCAACTTTTTTTTTTGTTAGTCAATTGTTTTAAACTTCATGTGCATATCTGGCTAGGTAATTACTAGAGTTCATGACATGAATCTGATAAATTTCTTTTTCTTTCTTGTTTGGCCATAGATGGAATATATAAGGACTGAGACCAAGCCAGAGGATGGTAAATTATTTGCAATTGGTCACTCTATGGGTGGAATGTTGTTGTATGCTATGCAATCACGATGCAGTAAGAGCGACCTTTTAAATTTTTGTCTTTAGATTATTCTATTCTTTATAATATTTTCATTTATGGGTCTTCAAAATGATATTGAACTATTGATAATTCTTGTGTCTTGGAACTGCAAAAGGATGCTTGCTTACGGAAATTGTTTTTTTTTTCACCTTTCAATTTCTTAACATGTATACTATGTGGAATGTTTGTTTTTGTGATTCAACTTTAGCTTTTTATGCATTACTATGAAGGAAAATGAGTTTTTGGGTTTCGATTCTTCTTCAGGAAAAGAAAATGTTCTTTCTTTGAGTAAATGTTGATTAATTGACCATTCACAGTAATCATATGTTTCATGGACTGGCAACTCAATTTTCTGAGTGCTATTTTCACTGCATGTATGTTAAGGCAAAGTTAATGGGGAGAGGGAATTGAGAATTTGAGACAAAATCAAAAGTTCATCAAAGCAGCTAGAAATCTTAGATTAAGAGACAAAATAAGACATAAGTTATAGTCTTTTAGCTGAACTGATTAAGGTGATTTACATGACTTTGGTGAGAATTGAAAGTCCCCTCTCCTTTTGGTGCTTGATTTGATTAATGTGCTTCATGCGGTTGAAAAATATTGACAATCCATAGAGATATGCTATACTTCAAGTGAATATTTGCGAGAAGTCAAAATGAAGGTTGTGCAAAGCATGAAGTTGCTGAGTTTCAGATATATTGATGTTTGTGTACAAATTTCTTGAGGCAAGATAAATGGAAGTGGTGGGAAAGGTTTTGATAGTTCTACTAGAATGTATTCAAGTCAATGACTAACGGTCTATTATACAGGAAAAGGCTGAAAATAGAGAATTGTGTTATTTTGAATAGTAGTATTATTTATAACATAATCTTTTATGATAAGAGGTGAGAATTGAGCCCATGGGCTTATACTTAGTGAAAGTATGTCAGACCATTGAACCAAGTTTTCAATCTCATCGCAAAAGCTGGTGTTTGCTTTACACATGGATAGTGTTTCTCATTGAGACAAGCAACGTCCTCATTTTTCATGCCTAACTCAAAAACCACTTCTCTAATGGGAGACAGAGGCTCCCTACCAATAATGTTCCTTGAACATCGTCTATACTCTAATTACGGCCGACTGAGAATATATATACCTTAGCATTTTCTCTGCTTTATGTGACAAATGTAGTCATTGGGATTCTTCAAAACATTATTATAGCATTAGATCAGGTTCTAGCCATAATTTCACCAATTCGTTGTAGCAATTGGTGATGCCATGGTCATTTTGCTGATGTTGCAAAAGTTGATCATTACGAATTGCTTATTGTAGACTGCTGTAGGATGAAATAAATGTGGCCTTCCAATGGTTAGCTCAATTGAATTGACAATCTTTCATTTTCCTGATTTAAAATCTCTTGTAGAGGATTTAGAGGTCTCACCAGTCCAGATCTTGCCTTTACCATCAATTCACATTTTTATGGGCTAAGTCCACTCGTTATAATTCTGTCCGTGAGTTTATGACCTTGAGTAGAATGGTGTTTTGCAAATACCGTAAATCTACAGAAACTAAAACAGTAAAAATTGTAGACATTGAATGAGTGATTTTGGATAGTCGGAATTAACTTCTAGGATTCTTTTTTTTAACAATGGCCATTGCCCTCTTGCAAGATACAGTGATGGCGAAACTTTGGTATATCGTTACTGTCATTGAATGAAATCATCAATGTCAGTTTCTTTAGATGTAATTGATTTTCTTAGCCTAAAGAAACAGTAAATGGTCTCAAACTCTGGCATTAGGAATCAAGAAAGTGTGGGTACACAACAGGGCATACTGCCTCTTGGGGAATTCTTTAGTTTCTTTTGCCTGAAGCTCTTAATGGATTATGTGCCTGTAGGTTATACATGAGACAGTTTGTGGAATACTCAATTTGTCAAGTTTATTTGGCTTTCTCGGTGGATGACCGGAAGAAGCTAGGAAGCATTCCTTAGGTGTAAAACATATCAGGATTGTTGCACTTGAGCTTGTGTGCATCTGTTTGGAATGCTTATTGTTTGATGCCAGAAAACTATAATTTTCTTAATTATTTGTATCTGTATTTCTTGAGTAACTAACCATACAAGTGCTTGTTTTGTTCTGCTGATTTATGGGCTTGCTAAAATCATTTTTCAGGTTTCGAAGGAAGGAACTCTGGATTGAAGGCCATTGTTACTTTGGGATCGTCTCTGGATTATACAACTTCAAGATCTTCTTTGAAACTGCTGCTACCTCTTGTGAGTGCAAAAGTGTTCTCATACCTTGATTGAATCAGATATTATGCCATTAGATTTGTTTTGGTTGAATGCTTAATGCTTTTGCGATGACATGCAGGCTGATCCTGCACAGGCCCTTAATGTCCCTGTTGTTCCGTTGGGGACAATGCTTGCAGCCGCTCACCCTTTTTCTTCTCGTCCTCCTTACATCCTCTCTTGGCTAAATGACCAAATCTCTGCTGAGGGCATGATGCATCCTGAGCTTCTTGAAAAGCTCATTTTGAACAACTTCTGTAAGTATGACATCATTCCTTATTAATTCATTCATGCTTCACTTCCTTGGTTCATTGTAGTTTTTTATCTCTTCTTTATTCTAGAAGGCAAGGTGACGTGTGTGCACACATTCGTTGCATTCTTACGTTGATTGTTGAAGTTCTGATATAAATTTCAATAGTTACAAGTTTCCCAAATTTAATCTACATTTTTATCAAAAATTGAGGCATTCGCTCAAAGTACTTGATGAATTTACTTTATATAGGTAAATATGAATAAATTTGTCAACTTAATTGGTCATTTGGACTTTTTCTTGTATACTGTGACTCTCTGACTTCTGAAGTGTATAACCTTGTAAAAGTGTTGTTAATGTTGATGCTAAGAATATTTTCCAGTCTCCATACCACATTATGACAGTTGACTAAAAAATGATAGTCGCTCGGAGCATTTCATCTTCAAAGGTTGGCTTATTTGAAAACTTTCTTGGTGGTGGTCACATGGGCTGCCCAAATTCTCTGATTAAGGCATATATATTATGTGAACATAAATGATGAACAAATTAACTGTAGAACCTGTAGTTATAGCTGCTTACTAGTTAAAAAACCCTGCAATTCTCAACTTTCAATTTTCAAGTTGAATATTTTGATTTGATTTAATCTAATGCCTAAAGATTGATATCGTGATCCTAATTTTTAGATTGTCAGTTTAATGTTCATGTACTCAAACCTCTAGAAATTAGTATGTTGCGTTTTATTCTTTAGTCACTTTTAAAGAAGGGTCACTATGCTGGAAGATTTTATCTCTACAGGATGCCCTAAATGGCTAATAGTAAAAGCCATGTGATCAGTTCCATTAAGATACACAAGAATGAACGGTAGTCTTTATTAGTATGTCATATGCCATTGCCTTCATTCTTAAAATTTAGTAGGTAAGATCTACCAAAAAGAATTTAGTAGGGAAGAATCAGTATCTAGGTACAGTTATAACAAAATGTTGAAAGGGTCGGTACTAGTAATCCTAAATTATGCAGCTAGACGCATAAAATATACATTATTTTATTTTCTAAAGCTGTTTATTTGTTTTACATAAAATTGGAAAGAAAAAGAAGAAGAAAAAACTCTTGCAATTCATTTGAATCCAATCCCACTCTTACTGATTTTATGATTTGAATGGTTTAACTATAGATAACATAAGAATTTTGTAAGCTTCGAAACAATTTTATTGTGAATGTTAAATAATCCATGATTTTCCAGATACATTGAATCAAAGCCCTCTCTTGCCAAATTAAAATTGTACAAGGTCTATGCTAGAAAGATTTGGAAGCATGGGTGCGATTAATAGTCATAGAAATGAAACTTGTATTTTTTTGTTACTTCAAAAGAAGATGGACTCTTGAAGAGTCCAAGATATCATAAACTTTTTATTTTATTTTTTTCAAAAGAAGATGGACTCTTGGAGAGTCCATGATTTCAAGTCAGTTGGCTTTGTGACTTGTCCATTCAAAATAATTTCAAATGCCTAGGCTACTAGGATAAGAGAACACTGTATAGTGTATATGAGTCTCTACTTGCTTTTGTTACAGGAAGACTAATTTTATATAAAGGGCTGATAGATAATGATACCATTGATGAGTGTTGAAAGAAAAAAAAGGTTTTCGCTCTTAAGATTGATTTGCCAAAGGCCTACGATGATGGGGAATGATGTTTACATGATCATGTAATTATGTAAATGTAATGGAAAAGAAAGGCAAGGGGAAAAATGGAGGAGCTAGATTAGAAGTTGTTTGGCTGAGTTCCTTATTGAATAATAATTAACAGGAGGCCCTGAGAGAAATGCGAAGCAACTGGAGAAATGGAGAAATAAGACGGGGATTAATTTTCCTTATTCTTATGTACATTAGTTGTGGTTGTTCTCAATAGTTTGATAGAGAAGGCCAAGGATGCTAATCTTGTTAGGGGCATCAAGGCGGGAAGGGTGCATATTGAGATTTTCATTGTTAGCTCACCGCTAACACTATTCTTCTTCGGTGACGAGAAGGAAAATTTATGGCACACCTTGGATATTATGAAATGCTTCCACATAGTTTTGGGTTCAGAGGCTTTAAGTGTTGAAAGTGTCTATCATCAATTGTGTTGGTTGCTATTCCAACGTACTTCATGTCTATCTTCAGAATGCTTGATTAGATTTACAAGGGTTGAAAGGATCATGAGAGAATTTTAGTGGGAGGAATACAATAACAAACATTCAATTGGTCAAGTTGGCAAAGTTGTGGAATCCTAAGAGATACAATAGGTAACGATTGTGCTTGTTAGATAGCAAAATGTGGCTTTGAGGTCAAAGAGGCAATGGAGGTCCGTAAATGATAAAAAAAGATTCACTTTGAGCTAGCATAAAATGGTTGGTTTTGTGGATGTTCTAAGCCGAGCTATCCATAGGAGCCCCTGGAAGTTCATTCATTTTACTAGTCAGTACTTGAATCTTACCTCAAATTTATTTATTTATTTTTTGATAGTTGTGGATGTCCAAATCTTTTTTCTTTTGGCTCCTCCCTAAGCCTTGATCAATCCCACGAGAGTTAATGGGGCACCCCAACCTCATGACCGGGAAGAAACCAACACATTTGGAGGTGGATGGTAAGATGTGATCTCACGAACTTTTGTGACCATTCACTAAGCACATTTCAATAATTTTACCACCGCACCAATTCTATTGGGGGCATCTTACCTTAGTAATATTACTACACCCATTATAAGCTACCCCTGAAAAATTGACTTTATAATGAAAAGGCGCTTTGATGAAAAGGCGCTTTGCAAAGCCTAGTAGGACTAACTCTTATTGGTCTCCCTATCATTGAGATCTCTAAGAAAGTGAAGCATCCTTAAGATAATTATAAGGACTTAAAGGAGTGAATGGGGTAACTATTCCTACCGAAAAGAAATTGGGTGATAATGAAGAATGGATATACATTCTAGGAAGTACTACACCCATTATAAGCTGGAAAATGATAATCTAACACACTTTGGGCGCACACTTGGAGCGCACACTTTGTCTTTTAGCTCATTTATGGCTATTTTTTGTCTCCCAAGGTGTGGGCCTACATCTGACAAAACACCATAAATGAACTAAAAGACAAAGTGTGCGTTCCAAGTGTGCGCCCAAAGTGGGTCATTTTATCATTTTCCTTATAAGCTACCCCCTGAAAAATTGACTTTATAATGAAAGGGCGCTTTGCAAAGCCTAGTAGGACGCACTCTTATTGGTCTCCCTATCATTGAGATCTCTAAGAAAGTGAAGCATCCTTAAGATAATTATAAGGACTTAAAGGAGTGAATGGGATAACTATTCCTACCGAAAAGAAATTGGTGATAATGAAAGAATGGATATACATTCTAGGAAGTACTTCGGTTTGAGTAAACTTTGTCCTGTCCTAGTATCCTCACAAAATATAATGTACTGATCGTTCCCAACCTTATGGTCCCCCTAAATATATGAAGTAGTGCTAAGATTTTCCATGGGCTTTTTGAAGCGGAATTTAGGATCCATCTTTTCTGAAGTACTCCATAACATGAAACAACTTTGAATGACTTTGGCTTAGAAAGCATGTCCTCTTTTAGAAAACTCCTCAATACTGTATGTAATCACTTCGAATAGTCATTCTTAAAATGTTGTTCAGCAGCTGCACCGTGTTTCCAAGGGCGTTTCATTGTTGTCTTTGTGCTTCACATTCAATTTGCTTCTATTTCCTTTTTCAACTTTAGTACCAGTTAATAATTGTTGCCTTCTTTATCCTCATTCACAGGCACAATACCTGCTAAACTCATCCTGCAGTTAACTACTGCTTTTCGTAAGGGTGGATTGTGTGACAGGACCGGCACCTTCTTCTATAAGGATCATCTTCACAAAAGTGAGGTTCCTGTGCTAGCGCTTGCTGGAGATCAGGACTTAATCTGCCCACCTGAAGCTGTGTATGGTAGGCCAAATTTGAAATGGCCAATAACTCTTTATGTTGTTGAGAAATTCATTAGGCTGACATTTTCTTCTAACCATGTTTAACGTGCAGAAACAGTAAAGATTATACCTCAAAATCTAATCATATATAAAGTGTTCGGAGAACAAAATGGCCCGCACTATGCGCATTATGACTTGGTGGGAGGACGAATGGTAGGTTATTGCATTAATTCCTGTCAAGATATTTACATCTGCGCTTGGTGTGAGGTCTAAAATTTATTCTGTTTTTAATATCAAAAACCATTTTGGACTTGGTCAAAATTTGAAATTTTGATGATCAGTTTTCTAGCGTCTCCTGAATTTTTTAAGGAAGCAAGAAACCAACAAGGTGGGTGAACTCTAAAATACGATTCGGAAAAGTAATTTTGAACATTCGTTTTCAAAAAGTTGTTTTGGATCTTATACCAAGTGCAACCCAAGTTTCTTTACTGTTTTCTAAACTTTTCGAATCTAGGCCGTTCATCAAGTGTATCCATGCATAGTTGATTTCCTGGCCGGTCATGACACATGATATTCTGCAAAAAGAAGCTCGGATCCTCTCCACACAATTTTCAACGTGGAGGCTCCTCTCATTTTGGCCCAAAAGGAAACCAAGTCATTTTAGCAACATATACTGATGAATTCCGAGGTACGTCGACATGAAGAATTCTGTGCAACTATGAACACTTCAACAATGAATTCTGGGAAGTTGGTAAATCAAAGTTGTGGAAGATGAGTTGTATCTGTACTTTTTGTAGATAAAAATATGAATTGCCAAGTGATTTTCCAAGCAGTCATGGTGAAGAGTTGGTGCTTGTAATTTTTGCCAAGAAAAGATATGCAGAAAGATCAACAGTCCAATCAAAGGAGTATGAAAAAAAAAATCATACGAGCAATTGCTCTTTTCTATACTTTTAATTTTTATGTCAAAATGCCTGATTGAATATGGATATTGTATTGTAAAATGTATACGTTTCCTTTGTATTTGCTTGTACCGGTTTTTGTGAGCATTAACACTTGTTTTTTGGTTTTGGTTTTTGTTTTTGTTTTTGTTTTTGTTTTTTTTGGTTTTTTTGTTAATTTTTTTGGTTTTTTACTTGGTATCTGAGGTCGATTACCACAATTAATTCACACTTCGAACAGTATTGAACCTCACAAAGGAATTAAATCCTTAATTGACATTTAAAAAAAAAAAAAACTTGATTAACATTTTTTCTCATGTTGCCTTTTAGTTCGGGGTGCACACGGATTGGATCCGGTCCAATTAGGGTCAATTCGCAATCTAATCCAATAATTGCGGATTGGAAAATTACAATCCAATCCAGTCCAAATAATTCATCAATCCAATCCAATCCAATTTGTAAAATGCGGACTGGATTGGATCAAGTTTTGCGGATTGACATTTTTATATCCAAAGATTTATGAAATTAAACTTAATCAAATGAAACACACAAATCATACATTTTATGAATGATAAATTAACAAATACATCTCACAAAATCTATAACATATTATTCAAAAACTTGTCATCATAATAAGCTTCAATATGCAAGTCTTACATGAATAAACATGAAAATTAAGTGCATGTTGCAAACATAAAACCCACAAAAAAAGGTTTGAAACATAACAAAAGATTTGAGAACAAGCATAGTCTTTGAGTTCTTATGAAAACTTAAACACAACATACAAGTGAAGTGATAACAAAATAGGAAACAAAAACTTTATTCCATTACTAATCTCTATTTTCTTCAAGTCTCTTCTCATATCTTAGTTATATGCTCCCTACCTGAGTTTTTCAAATTAAAAAAAAACACACACACACAGACACAAAAAAAAAAAACAAAGAATAGAAAACATGAGTCATGATTAAGTAAGGTAATTTCATATCATTGAGGCGATGAGCAGCAGGGAGGGAGGGAGATGCGAGGTGAGGAGCAGCGGGGACGGGGAGGGATTTTTTGTTTTAGATAGTGAGTTAGGGTTTTTCATATGTGCTTATGTAAACGGATTGGATTGGACTGGATCCGCGGTTTTTCATTGAAGAATCCGTGATCCAATCCAATCCGACCGGATTACTGATTTTTCAATCCAATCCGGTCCAAGGGATCAAAAAATTGATCCAATTAGTGATAATTGGTTCGAGTTGGATCGGATTCGCGGATTATGCCAATCCGTGTGCACCCTACTTTTAGTTTTAAACATGGGTTGGTTTGGCAAGCACAAAACTCGGTTATAATATGAAGAGGATGATATCTATATATATGGGTTCTTCTACAATGAAGACAAAATATTTACGCATGTCATGGGAACTTCTCAAAATGTGTTCATGGCATGAGTATATATTTGGTTCTCATGGTAGTAGTACCCTATATATATATATATAAGTAAAAGTAAGAGGAAAGAGAAATTTCAAAACTTAATCTCATGTTTCTAATTTTCTAATTATCTCAGTTTTCTTATTTTCTTATTTTTTGTTTATTATTTATTTCTATTATTAAATTACATTATTATTATATCTGGTCTTTGAAAATTTTTTGCTTCGGAATCTTCAAACTTTTTGCTTAGGAAGAGTTCTTGCAATAAAGTATAATGTATGCATCTATTACTAATTAATAGTTTGTGGAACTCCAAACAATGGCTATATACATGGAATGGAGTGTTGTGTAAGTTTTTTTACTATAAATATCACCTCTCATCCATTCTTTTTACAATCCATACGAACTTGCCTTTTTAGGCGCAACTAGTATAGCAAACCATCGAACAAGTTTGCATCTCCTTCCAATGAGATTGTGAAATCTTTTTTAGTCGCAACTGTGTCTCTGATTTTTTTTGTTTATTAATTAATAATTTAGATGATGTGTTTTGTTTACCTTTTTATTGTATATTTTATTTGTAAGAAATACGAGTAGATTATTGTGAATTGCGATTTTAATTGTAAAAAAATTACAGTATGTTCAAGTAAATTAATTTATTAACTTTTTTTAAAATATTTAATAATCTTGCAGGAAATCGACTTGTATATATAAATAAGTCGAAGGAAAGAGAAATTTCAAAACCTACCTAATTTCATCTTTCTAATTTTCTAAGTATCTTAGTTTTATTATTTTCTTATTTTTTGTTTATATTTATTTCTATTATTAAATTACATTATTATTATATCCGGTTTTTGAAAAGTTTTTGTTTCAGAATGTTCTAACTTTTTGCTTTGGAAGAGTTCCTACAATTAAGTATAATGTATGCATCTATTACTAATTAATAGTGCGTGGGAACTCCAAACCATGGCTATATACATGGAATGGAGTGTTGTGCAAGATTTTTTCCCTATAAATATCACATCTCATCCATTCTTCTTGCAATTCATACGAACTTGGCTTTCTAGGCATAACTGGTAAGACAAATCATCGAACAAGCTTGCATCTCCTTCCAATGAAATCGTGAAATCTATTTTAGCTGCAGCTTTGTCTCTGATTTTTTGTTTATTAATTAATAATTTAGATGATGTGTTTTGTTTACCTTTTATTGTCTATTTTATTAAAAAATGATAATCTAACACACTTTGGACACACACTTGCTGCGCACACTTTATCTTTTAGCCTATTTATGGTTCTTTCTTGTCTCCCGAGACGTGGGTCCCTGTAACAACCTTAAAATCTAACTCGTGCCACGTATCAGTTTAGGTTGTACGTGGACCTCTTGCTATGATACACGTGAACAATTCTCGTTACTCGACACCGAGGTATGTTTGGTGTTTTGCATTATTATTTATTTACCCAAAATTAGATTTTAATGTTCCAAACGTGTGAGGGTGTTTGAGTGAGAGCATTGACGCGGATAAATGGATTCAGCTCGAGAAAATGCGATTTTCGGGAGTCGGAGCAAACTGTGGTCGGGTAATTAGTTGTTCGAGGGACAAATTGAATAGAAACACTGACAAAATATAATAATTAAATGTGGTACGACAAGTTTAGTTAAGTATGGTAAGAAAATTAGTGTATAAGAGGTTGGTATGTCATGGACAAAGTTAAGATATATGGGGTTTTGATATGACAAAGACCAGTGTTATGAGCGTTTTATGAAGATGAACTGTTTTGCTGAGAGTTTGGCTCAATTTGGTGAAAAATCAAATTCAAAACGGGCATCGAAAGTTAAAAACCGTCAAAATAGAGATTTATGAGAATTAATATATGAAAAGAAATTAAGCTGCTGACAAGCAGCCGAGGGTTTATATATGAAAAAAATAAAAATTGATTGACTCTTTTGTTTTCAACAGAACGAATTTCGGTCGTTGAAGCAAAACCCTTCAACTCGGGTTTTCGCACGTGGAGCTTCGTACGTCTAATTTTCATCCGGTTTCTCTCTGCAAAATAGTAGAGCATCGCGAGACGGTCAGTTTGAGCCAAGTTATCGATGTGGAAGCAATGGATTCAGCCCGAAATCTGGTAAAATCTCAATTCATTGTCTTTTTCCTCAAGTCAATTAGAAATCTCGTGATTTTTCGATTTCTTTCACAGGGTTTTCGTAGCAATTGGTATCAATTATTGTGTATTGACGTAATGAGTTGATTTGCGTCAATTTGGGATAAATTCTACTGGCGTGGGATAGGGTTTTTGTGATTTGAAGTGATGCGAATTAGTTGATAACAGTTTTGAAGATATTTTTGCAGTTGATATTAATTTATATTGGGATTTTGGATGAATTGAATATTTGTTTTTATTTAAATTGACTCAACGGACTGTAGAAATAATTGAAAGTTGGTATCGAGTGGTGTTGTAGTATTTATTGGCACGATTTGAGGATTTAACTGCAAAAATATTGATTTGAAGAAGTTTTGTTAGTTCAAAACAAATAAAGTTTACATTGTCAACAGGTTATATGGAAAATTTATAACTCACCTGTTTTTTTATCCGATTTGAGTGTTCTTGAAGTTTATGGAAAGTACGAAATGCGTACTACAAGTTTCTTTTTGGTCAGTACGACAAATATTGAGGTTTTCAAGGTTAAAAAGTTACCCCAAGTTAGTTAGTTGAAGTTATAAATAATTATTTTTGGAACTAGCTCTTGAACGTATTTTGGTCGCAGTTTTCATGATGTTTCATGATTCGATTTCACTTGAAGCTTAACCATAAAATAATTGGGTATGTAGGGTAGTTATTAGAAACGTGTGAGTGCGTAGTAACGTTGAACACAGGTAAGTAAATCGGTGGGAAAATTTACTGTTATTTCTGTGAGCTTTAATTTCTTATTGTTATTGTTCTATCATGTTTTGAAGTTCTATTTTGATTGAGTGGTCCAAGGGCAAGTGAGTCAACATAATCCTTGAGAGTTGTGAGTTTAGCTAGTGCTATAAACCAGAGGCCAGGCACTTGGGATGCACGATATGGTTTGTGGTTTCATACGGAATGGGAATTACTTCACTAGATTGTTGAGTTCCTATTCGTGTGGATTTTGGGATGGTGTGAGTCGGCCATGTCTTAAACTTCGAGCTTAGAAAGGGTAGCTTATTCCTCAGCTCAAACGGCTATTTCACTAAGTCGGGACTATTTGTGTCTTTCCTTTTTATTTCTGGACACTCATTATCGATTGCTTTCAGATTTATTTCCATTCTTTATTTATTCATGCATTCCCTGTCATTTTCTTTCTATCAGCATGAATATTGATTGTTATTTATTGTGAAATACTGTAAACATCATGCTTGGCGTAACTTACCTGAGACTCGTCATTCTTGTGTTTGATTGAGTGCAAATCCACAGTCGAGCAAAGGAAAAGCTCCTCAGCTTGGTGATTTGCTTTGAGGATAGCAGAGTTGTACTATCTTTGGACTCGACTTAGGTTTGATTTTGTATTACTATAATTATATGTTTTGAAATCGGGTTTTGGGAAATGAGAGATATTGGGCATGGATATGATGATATTCTCTTATGTGATATGACTTTTGGTAATGATGTATATAGTTGTTGGGTTTCCACATTTCTAGGTTATCCTAACTTATATCTTGACGTTGTTATATTAGTTGGAGATGTTAAATGCTTCCGCTTATCTCTGAATAACTCACTAATATTAATAACTCTCACTTAAATTATTTAGTAAATGAGAAAATGTAAGGTAAGGCTGAGTAGATTTGCGTTGACTACGCGAGAGGGACTACGTAAGTCCAGTCTGGGCGGGGTCCAGTTTTAGGACAATGGCGAAATTGGGGCCGTCACAGCCCCACATCTAACAAAATACTATAAATAAGCTAAAAGATAAAATGTGCGCCCGTATGTTAGATTATCATTTTCTTATTTTATTTGTATGAAATATGAGTTTATTATTGTGAATTGCAATTTTAATTGTAAAAAAATTACAGTATGTTCATGTACATTAGTTTATTAAATTTTTTTAAAAATATTTAATTTTGTGTAGGAAATCAACTAGTTCTAACATACCTTTTGAGTCTGGCTAAGTGCATCTCAAAAAAAAGTTACATTTAACAAAAGGTCAATCCTACTACAAAATTATCTTTATGCCCTTCATTGTGATTAGTGCACCCTATTCCACTTTCTTCTCATTTTGTGCACCCACTCCACTTTCCTCTCATTTTGTGCACCACATCATCATCCATCCACACACTCTTCTTGTAATTTGTAGGCATCATCGAGTGGTTCGGCCTCGCAGGTTCGAAGCTTTTGTTGGAAAGTCGGTCAGAGCCTACCTAACCTCTAGTTGGAGAGTCAGTCACAACCTTATTCTTTAATTGGAGATTCGGTCAGAACCTACCGAACCTTTAGGTCAACAGTTATCAACTAAATCTCACCAAAGAAGTTCGGTTGAACAACACTGAGCCTAAAGGATAAGTCTTGGTCATTTGTCGTCGAATTTAAAATAGATGTCTCGACTAAGGTTTTGGAGTTGAGTACTTCAGTTTAGATGAAGAGTTCCTTTGGTAAAAATGTGAGGTGCACTTATAAATTAAAATTTGAATTTGTGGGGCCATACATAATTGAGTGCACTTAGTAAACATTAAAGTGCACTTAGCTTGGCTCTATTTTCTTACATACAATTGCTACAACACTTATATGGCACTGATGTGGACATGAAGTTGGTCCCACAACCAAAAAGACTCTATCAAATTTACCTTTCTTTTGTCTCTTTATTTTTGTCTTTAATACAACAATGAAATAACAAGAGTGCCCTCATCTTCTTCACACCACTACCTACTCCCACCACCGCCCTTCCCTCACCGGCTCCCCAAATTTAAACTCAGTCCGAACTATTCCATTACTAAAATTTGAAATTAGAACTATAAACTCTGCACAGAATCCACAACGAAAGAAGAATAGCTACAATTAGTACATTTATGACCTAAACCCTAAACAAGAACAAAACCAAATCAATCAATGCGAAACATTTCACACAAAATCGATGCATTAACCACATAACTAACCAACACAATCTCTAATTAACACAGTAACTCATCCAATCACGCACCACTAAAAAAAAATCAAATCTTTACTCAACCCACCAACAAAAAACCCCAAAATCTCCATCCAAACCAAAAGTGCAAGCAATTCAGCACAAAGCAAAATCCCAAACCCTACGCCGATCAATGGGATGGCGTCGGCGGTGGCCCTGGCCTGGGTTTCTGGTTGGAACATGGACTAGAGCCTGTCAATGTTCACGATAGGGTAGTCGGATTGGTTCTGGAGCTTGCGGAAGTATTGCATGCCGATCTTGCCGAAGTAGCCGGGGTGGTACTTGTCGAAGAGGATTCGTTGAAGAAAATCAAATTGCAAAAGCCGGTTAGTTGAAGCAGAATAGGCGGAGTTACTTAAGATAATTTACAGTGGTAAATTATGGCTACAACGGGTAATGGTCAAGTTCAACCGACACTACCAGTATTCGATGGAAAGAAGTTTGATAGATGGAGCACTCAGATGAGAGTCTTGTTCAGTTTTCAAGACTTACTCACAGTCGTTGAAGATGGGTTCGAAGACCCAGGGGCCACCGCTACCCCGACACAAAAGGAGCTTCGCAAGAAAGATCAAAAGGCACTTTATTTTATTTTGCAAACGCTTGATGATGTGACGTTTGAGAAAGTGCAACTGGCGAAGACATCAAAGGAAGCGTGGGACACTTTAGAGACGTCCTACAAGGGTGCACAAAGAGCCAAGAAAGTTCGGTTGCAAACTTTGAGGCGGCAATTCGAGTTGATCGAGATGGATGACTCAGAAAATATAGAGAAGTACACTAATCGTGTTCAGACAATTGTCAATCAGTTAAAGATGAATGGCGGAGAAGTCGCTGATCTCGATGTGAACGAAAAGATTTTGCGCACATTGACCACAAAGTTTGACCACGTAGTAACTGCTATTATGGAGTCTGGGACAGATTATGAGACCAAGTCAGTTGAAGAAATCATTGGTTCGTTACGAGCACATGTGAAGCAAAGCAACGAATTAATGAAAAAAGTGAAAAAGTCAAGCATCTTGAGCGAGGCATTGAAGACTACAATTGTCCCGAAGCGAAAGAAGGATTATGGATTCAACAAATAGTGATCAAGACAACAACAATGGCGAGGTTCGAATAATAATCAGCGGTGGTGGGAGAGAAATAAAGGTCGTGGACGAGACAAAGGTCGCGATCAACAGAGAAATCAGATTCAGTGTTACAACTGTCGCAAGTTTGGGCATATAGCCAGAGACTGCAACACTAAAAAACATGCAAAATCTGTTGCACATGTGTCTTTTGCCCAAGGCGATGATTGTCCCCAGACACTCTTTTTGGTTTCGTCAGGCCAAGAATGTTCACAAAACTACACGTGGTATCTTGATAGTGGATGCTCTAACCACATGTGCGGTAATAGAGACTTGTTTGACGATTTAGATGAGTCAATGACGACGGAGGTCAAGTTTGCTGATGATAGGAAACTTCCAGTCAAAGGAAAAGGAAGAGTTCTAATTCAGTTGAAGAACGGTGATCATCAGTATATCTCTGATGTTCTTTATGTGCCTACAATGAAAAACAATCTATTGAGTCTCAAGGGCGACTTGTAGAGAAAGGGTACACAATGAATTTGAAAGATGGCCATTTATCCATGTTCGACTCTAGAGGTATTGCCATTCTTAAATCTCCTTTGAAAAATAGGTTATTTCGATTGAGATTAAGACAGGATCTTATCCGTGTTTTAAATCTATTGTTTCTGATGAGTCATGGTTATGGCATCTGAGATATGGTCATCTGAACTTCAAAAGTTTGACGTTGCTCACTCAAAAGAGATTAGTGAAAGGATTGCCTGCTATTTGACATCCTGAGCAGTTTTGTGAAGGGTATATTTTAGGGAAGCAACAACGACAGTCATTCGCTTCCGACACTCCGTGGCGTGCCAAATCTCCATTACACTTGGTTCACTCAGATATTTGTGGTCCTATGCAGACAGCTTCACTAGGAGGGAGTAAATATTTTTTGACTTTTATTGATGACTACAGCAGGAAGATTTGGGTGTATTCTCTTAAGAACAAGTCAGACGTGTTTACGTGTTTTCAGAAATTCAAGGCATATGTGGAGAAACAAAGTGGACGCTACATCAAGATTTTGAGAACAGATGGCGATGGTGAATACAAGTCCTCCATATTTTCTGATTTTTGTGATCATCATGGGATCAAGCATGAGATCACTCCACCACATACACTACAACATAATGGTGTTGCAGAAAGAAAGAATAGGACTATTATGGACATGGCTCGTAGCATGTTGAAAGCAAAAGGTTTACCTAATTCTTTCTGGGCTGAAGTAGTTGTATGTTCAGTTTATTTACTGAATAGGTCTCCCATAACAGCAATGTCTCATCTTACTCCAGAAGAGGCTTGGAGTGGTTACAAGCCAGGTGTCAGACATTTAAAAGTGTTTGGATCCACTGCGTATGTTCATGTTCCTGATGCTAATAGGAAGAAATTAGATGACAAAGGCGTGAAGGTCATTTTTCTTGGCTATGTTCCAGGGTGGATTGGAGCATACAAATTTTATAACCCAATTACCAACTCTGTAATTGTCAGCAGAGCTGTATTGTTTGATGAGGCAGATGCATGGATTTGGGACACAAAAGGCAAAGGAATTGCTCGATCTGCTGCAATCAGGTTTAATGATGAGGCATCTACTTCAACAAGTGGTTCTCCTACCACATACACTGTTTTGCCTAGTACAAGTATTAGACTCCAGAGTACGAGTGATAGACCACAGAGGAATCTTAGGCTACCGACTCGCCTTCAGGATTGTCAGATTACTTCTGATGATGCGGTTGACGATGATGGCATTTTAGTTCATTATGCCATGTTTGCAGATTCAGACCCTATTAGCTTTCGTGAAGCCGTGCGAGATAGATGTTGGGTTGATGCTTTGAATTCTGAAATCGAGGCTATTGAGAAGAATGACACTTGGGACCTTGTTGATATTCCTCAAGGTCATAAAGCTATTGATGTCAAATGGGTTTTCAAGACAAAAAGGAAATCCAATGGAGACGTGGAGCGTTACAAAGCTAGATTGGTGGCTAAAGGATATGAGCAGAGGCCTGGCTTTGATTATCGGGAAGTGTTTGCTCCAGCTGCTCGCATTGAGACGGTCCGGTTATTGATTGCCATTGCTTGCCCAAATGCCCAAGGTGGAAACTTCACCGATGGACGTGAAATCACCTTTTTAAATGGCTACTTAGATGAAGTTGTTTATGTCAAGCACCACCGGGATATGTTCAAGAGGCGCGGTGAAGAAAAAAAGTTTATAAACTGAATAAAGCACTTTATGGCTTAAAACAGACCATGAGCTTGGAATAAAAGGATTAATGAATTCTTTCAGGGTTATGGACTCGAAAAGTGTGCTTATGAACATGCTTTGTATGTGAAGATTGATGCTTATACTGGTACTGTAATGATAGTTTGTCTTTATGTTGATTTAATTTTCACTGGAAATGATATCAACATGATCAGAGACTTTAAGGCAGCTATGATGCGAGAGTTTGAGATGACAGATGTTGGTCTAATGTCATACTTCCTAGGCATTGAGGTAAATCAGCGAGATGATGGCATTTTTATATGTTAGAAACGATATGCAGCTGAGATCTTGAAGAAATTTGAGATGTCTAGCTGTAATCTTGCTTCTACACCCGTGGAGGTTGGTACCAAGTTGTCCAAAACAGGACAAGATGCACCCGGTTGACTCGACATATTTCAAGCAGATAGTTGGGAATTTGAGATACCTGACTTGCACTAGGCCTGATATTCTTTATGGCGTTGGATTACTCAGTAAATACATGGAGCACCCTAGACAATCTCATTTGGTTGCAGCAAAGAGAATTCTGCGCTATATCCGAGGTACTACTGATCATGGGTTATTTTATTACACTTCAATGGATAGTTCTTTGTTTGGCAATTCTGACAGTGATTGGGGAGGAGACCAGGATGATCAAAAAAGTACTTCTGGCTATGCTTTTTATTATGGTTCTACTATATTTTTATGGTCTTCGAAGAATCAGTCTGTCGTTGCATTGTCTACCTGTGAGGCTGAGTACATTGCAGCCGCCTCTAGTGCATGTCAGGCTATTTGGTTGAGAAAATTATTATCACAGATTCTTTTTCCGTGTAATGGCCCTACACCAATCTATGTTGATAATGTTTCGGCCATTGATTTAGCGAAAAACCCAGTTACACATGGCCGGAGTAAGCATATTGATATGCGATATCACTTTCTACGTGATCAGGTGGAGAATAAAGAGATAGAGCTGGCATACTGCAGATCAGAGGATCAAGTTGCAGACTTGTTTACCAAGGCATTGAAGATTGAGTCTTTCATGAAGTTTAAGGCTATGATTGGGGTTTGTCCAATCTGAATTATGGGGGGATGATTTTTAATTTAGATAGGTAATTTAGATTATGGGGGATGTTAGAGTTGTAATCTAAATTACATTAGTGTTTGAGTTTAATTAGGATTATGAGTTATTAGTGTTTGAGTTTGATTAGGATTTCGAGTTAGAGTATGAGTCTATTTAGGGTCTCCTAGTTGGATTAGGAGTATGTTTATGTGAGTCTATAAATTAGAGTTGACCCCCGCATTGTAATTAACGAGTTTATTTAAGAGATTAATAAAGTGTGTCATTGCGGTGTCTCTAAACCTAACACCAAACCCCCCGATGCGAAGCAAGGGAATATCTCCAAGTCCATTACAGAGATCTGGGCAATCTGGGGAGCCCCATTACCGGATTTGCAGAGGCGGCGGAGCCTTCGATTCCTCGAGGTTGGGGATTAAAGAGATTGAGAACGATTGAGAGAGAGTGAGAGTGAGGGATTGAGAGCGACGGAGAAGAGGGCCCTTGATCCGCAACTAAACCTGATCATGGACTTGGAACCTGCTGGGCCCACCTAAGCCCATGGATAAATTATCGGACTTTGATAGTCATTTGTAAGAAAAGTTCGGCGCGATCCTGAGCCCAGTTAAGTCCGCTTTCAAGTGGGCTGGGCTTGGGCCACCTTAAAAAGTTTAAGCCCGACTCAAATACAAGTTAGTGACTAAAATTTTTAAAAATAATTAATTTTATAGGTGGGACTTAACCTTGGGACACAATGGTCACATTAGGTGATGCTTACCATTTGAGCCACTTTTTTAATTGCATAACAAAAACATATATAATATACATATAAACATGAAAGTTATCGAAAAAGCCCATAAAAAATTTATTAATTGAACATAAATAATTTATTTTTATATTTTTAATATTTATATATTTATATATAGGCTTATGAGTTGGGCTTGGACTTTATATTTTTGATATGGGTCGAGCTTAGGCCTATGTGTAGGCTCGCATATATATGATGGGTCGGGCTTGGGTTACTATTCTTAGGCTCGGTCCCGATTGGACCCGAGCCTGACCTGACCCAAGCAAGACCCATGAACAGGTCTATCCCCAACACATCAGTAGTAGTACTGGTGATTGGCAGCAGCGAGACGGTGGGGAAAGGGTGGTGGTGGGAGTAGGTAGTAGTGTGAAGAAGATGTGGACACTTTTGTCATTACATTATTGTATAGAAAGAGACAAAAGAAGGGTAAATTTGGTAGAGGTTTAATGGTTGTGGGACCCACTCCATACCCACATCAGCGCCGTAGCAAATAGCAAATGTATGTAAAAAAAAGTATGTTAGAATATCATTTTTCATAATATAAAGGCCAAATTAGTTAAAATATCCTCACCTTTTACTACTTTTGTTATTATATCATAACATTTTCAGATTTGTTATTATATCTCAACTTTTCTAGATCGATAAATTAGTATCCAAATTTACTTTTGAACTCCAAATTTGATAAGGTGACACCTAAATAATAAACTTAATTAAAGAATTTAGTAATTATTTTAGTGATTATAGGTGATCAAGTGGCTTTTTGAAGTCATTATTTTGGTGCAACCCCATTAAATTTGGAGTTAAAAAATGAGTTAGAATGCAATTTATTAATATCGAAAGGTTATGATATAATAACAAATTCAAAAAGGTTAGGATATAATAACAAAAACAGCACGGTTAGTGTAAACCAATTTTTACTATGGGTAAACCAAATGATGTGGTCACCCCACGTATTGATGAGGGCACCCCAAAACCAATAATTCTTTTTCCAAAATGCCTTGTCCTTGTGCACCCCATATTTCATTGTTTGCTCACATCACAGAGGCGACGCGAAGAAGAAGAAGAAGGAGAAAACACTCGAGCCCTAGGTCTTCGCGTTCACCCCATCTTCGCATCCATGATTTTTGCGTCAAATTTTTCGCAGGCGATTGTTGGAGGGAATGGTCAATTTTTCGCATCACACCTGGGTTCAACTCGACAGTAAGGTTTATAGATTTTTGGTCGATATTAGTGTTTGAGTTTGTGGTTGTGGTAAATAGTTGAATTTGAAGACCATTTTCTATTTTGTATTTCAAATTTTTGTGTAAGTATTTTAAAACTTGGTCGGTTTAGGGTTGTTTCTGTTTCCATAGATTTTTTTCAGTTTTTATACTGTTTTTGAGCTATTTTGGTGGTTGTGTATGTGCTTGTAAATGTTTTTGATATAATATGCTTGTCTATTTGTGCGTTGTTGATGGTCGTCTTTAGATCGGTGCACAGGATCAAGTGACATAACATTGTTTAGTTTACTTCAACCGAACAATGCATGTACTGTTAATCGATCTTCAATGACCGAACCAAATAGTGGTGTTCAAAACTTGTTTGATGCACTGTTCGGTAGCGTTCAATACTTTTGTACTGATTTGTTATTGTTTCGATTTATTTTGTTTGTTGTCTATATGTTGGTTATTGTTTAGATCAATTTTGAATCTCAGTCTATGGTTTGTTCAGTGTGAAGAGACTAATTCGATTATAAGTGAGTATTTAAAATAACTTTGATCGATTTCATATAACCAAAAAATTGACGTTCGGTCGATATTAACTTACCGAACAGTTGTGTCCGTAAATAAAGATTTTTGACTTATAGTTGTGTATTACTTGATTATGCTTTTAATATATGCTCTTGACCAAATTTTGTTGTTGTGTATGAGTTTCTTATAGTGTTTTAGATTGGATTTTATGGTATAATTTTTGGTTAGTTGGTGGTCCAGGTTCGTTCGGTTGAGCCAAACTGTAATGGCCAAAAATCCACATTGGTCCACCACGGGAGGCCACGCGGACCTATAACTAGTCACGTAGCTACTAGTTGTGTCCCACGCCCAACTAATCATCATTATTAATTAATTCAGCCTTAGTTAATCAGTAATTAACATTTTAATATTTGTAATCAACTGAAGCTTTATAATATGTAAATTCCTCAAGTCAGATAGCGTCAATCCTATGTGGAAAACCCGGTAAAGTGCACTGTATACTACATAACAAAATGAGATACATACATGTACTGGTATATCAAACAGTCCCCATAAACCCAAAAATAAGTCAATACAACAAAACGAAAACATACAAGTCGAACTCCGTCGGTGACAAGGTCACAGGTAGCCTGCGAGAGTCTCCTTGCCCTTGCTCGTAGTATATCCTGCACTCAATCATCACAAGAGGTAGATGACGAGTCCAGTGAGTAAAACCCAGAAGTACACAAACCAACATTTATAATAATGGAAGCCAATAAACTGTTAAATAAACATGCGCAGTAAAACAGACAACTGTAATTAAGACGCATGCATACATAACACCGATAAACACCAATAATGGATGTGTGCTGTGTAGCAGGACTGAACCCTAATCCAGACATCGGCATTCCCCTGGTGGCTTCTCCAACCACCTCACCGATTTGAATCTTTATTTTGTCCCTATTGTCCAACCTACCCAAGTCTGCCCACACATCATAGAGTAAACCAGAAGATCCGGTGCTAAATGACAAAACCAACCGTGCAACATGAGTATGAACATGGAAATAGAGTAAACAACGATAAACAATAATAGCTAGAATCAAATGAAATTATATAAATAAACACTCGAGTGTGTTTCTTATAGGTTTTACTTACCTCAATCACATTCCAATTACTCGATATTTGTCCCGGTCTGATCCCACTCTCGCCTCGGGATGCGCACCCGACACCCAACTATGGTCTTCTAAGTCCCTGGTGTCCGAATAAGTCATTTTATGTGATTTAGTATCAAACTAATTGATTTTATATCGTGACAATAAAAATTATAATTTTATTCCAATTTTTAGTTGTAGCACGTTTTTCGAGTTATATCGGGGTATTTAACGCCCAAAAAAGTCTCGCAAACCACTTTACTACTCTTTTTCAAATTTCTCATATTTTCTCAATTTATTCTGAATTTTCTATATTTTTCCATATTTTTACCAATTTCACCCTTTACGAGGTAAAAACCCCGACACAATGTCTCGCTAACATCCCGAATATTTCACTTTTTATAGAAATTCATTAATTTCTATTTATTTAGTCAAAATATAATTTTTCTGAGTTTTTTCCATTTTTTAGGAATTTTTCCATATTTTTCAGATTTAATTTAATTTAAAACTATTTTTCTATTTTTTTTTTCTCTTTTAATGGATTGGGAGGGAGGGGAGACGACACCCATGTTGTCTCCTTCCTCGGACGAACTGCTCTTGCAGTTCGTCCGAGCTCCCCAATCCATCACCACCACCACCACCACAATACCACCGACACACCAACAACAACAACAACGCCACCATCAACAACAACAATAACCAATCCTCACCTTTGCCAACGTCGTCAACGCCGCTTCGTTGAGCTCTCGACCTCGATCTCTCTTCCTTCTTCTCTCTCTCTCGGTCGACTAAGGTGAGAAAAATGGTGGTGACGGTGGGGGTTTTATTGATATTTTAGAGTCAAATGACCAAAATGCCCCTGCATTCTTATCCTCATTCTTCACCATCAAATGCCCTTTTTGGTCATTTCACAATTATTTTATTTTTATTTTTTGATTTTAATATACATATATATTTATATATATTTTAAATTACGTATATATACATAAATATATACATTTACCTATATTTTCTCGCCTACAATTCCATCGTGCGCGCCAACGAGCGTACTTGGGCGTGCACACTACACTACCACCCACGCGTGTCGACCACGACCCCGCGTGTCACTATGTGCCCACCAATTTACTATTTTTGTCAAATTTATTCTATTTTTATCAAAGTAAACGCATTCCCTGACCTAGTGTTCCCGTCGCTCGCTTGTCTGGTTCCTGCGTCTGCACGCATTTTTAGGCGAATACCCGACACGCAATCTCACCCGATCTAGTCAATATTAAACCATACCTGCGATGTAATAAGTCACAGCCTAGTCATTATCATCATAGTTAATCAAACAATCAGTCAAAAATAATACTTTCCGCCCGACCAGGTGTATCATCGCTAGTCCGTGGCGTCTTCGTGGACTTAAGTTGGCGTCCACGTCTGAAAATACGCGAATAACGACCTTAATAAAATTTGGATCGTTACACAAATCGAATCTCAAATTATAGGTTGGTTCTCGCACACCGAACAATTTGATATTTATCGGTTTCCTCCAACCAAATGTAATATTAATGTTAATTAGAATGATTGAGTGTTAATGTTGGGTTCATATTTTATGACATGCTTATAGGTATGGCTAGCACAAAAAGGACTGAGGATGTCAAGAAGGTTGAGAATTCTAGAAAGACTGAGGAGGTGCAAGAAGACTGCAGAGACAGGCAAGCGTGTTAGCATGAGAGCTCAAACCACATCTTACAAGAAATTGAAGGAGTTGGGAAGGGGTAAGGGAGATAACGAGTTACACAATGAGGCATCTGCAGTACAGGCCTCGGAAGGGCGGGAATTGGCAATTCGTAGTAGCCAAGTTAGTTCGGCTGAAGCATCCTCACTTAAGTCAAGTGAAGAGGATCAGGAAGAAGTGCAAGACCAGTCAAGCGAGGAAAAAGAAAGCAAAGATGAAAGCGATGATGGAAGCGAAGCCGAAAGTGGAGAAAAAAGTGAAGAAGTACATGAGGAAGGAAGTGAAAGTGAAAGTGAAGATGAAACTGGCGAAGAAAAAGAAAAGGAAGAAGGTGAAAATGGAAACTAAAAAACAAGAGGAAAAACAAAATGAGGAGGAAGAAGAACAAGATGAGGAGGAAGATGTAGAAGAAGTTAAGGAAGTGAGGGCCAATGCCAATGTGGGTGGCAAAGCCAAGTTGGGACCATCGGGCAATAAACCGACCGAAGACTATTCAAAAGAACCTTTTTGGGTGGGCCCACAAATAAGGAGTTGTTGACTAGTTTTCACAATCATGTTGCCGCTGCTATATGGAATACCACGGTATCTACGTTAGTCTACAATTTGCAATTATTAACTGCAATATGAATTGTTTCAAAATCATTTTAAAACTTTTCCTATTGCATTTCTAATCATATGTATTTTGGTATTTCATGAGTGGCCCTTGCTCAGATGTATCAATCATGGGCACCAATTAGCAAATTGGGAATTACTGAAGACCTCCAGTCGACGTCACAACATAATTCAAGCGTCGGGGCTAAGTGCACTAACCAAATGCTTATACAAGCATGCCACAGGAATCTCATTACGGCTTTTGTCGAGAGGTGGCAGCCGGAGACCAACATATTTCACCTTCCTTTCGGTGAAATGACAGTTACACTTGAGGATGTCGACATGCTTTTGGATATTCCCGCGATGGGTAGAGTTGTTGAATGCGACATCATTTTGAGGGACGAAGCAATCGACTTGGTGTCTAAGGGTCTTGGCGTGTCGGAGGCAGAGGCAAAAAATCAGTTGAACAAGAATTTGAAAGTCAAGATGTCCTGGCTTATGTCAATTTGGGGATCTAAACCAACGTTGTCGGTGAAAGACAAGAAAAAGAAGTTGATATATCCCAATGTTGAGTGCACTACCCGAGCCTACTTTTAGTACATGTTGGGATGCACTCTCTTTGTTGACAAGACATCCACGCTAGTCCCCGTTGAACTCCTGCAGCTGGTATATAAGTTGGATGAGATCCATACATATGCTTGGGGTGTTGTAGTTTTGGCTTACTTGTATCGAAAACTTGGATTGACATCTCAGGTAGGCATATGTCAAATAACTGGGTATATGACGTTGTTAGATGTGTGTATCTTATATTTCGTTAAATTTGAAAGTTGTCTCTTTTACATGAATTGACTTTTTTTTATTCATTTGCATTGCAGGGATGGGTGTACGAGCATTTTCATGGAATTGTTCGCGAAGCACACCTGAGCACAAGTTATGTTTTGATCCTCCCGCGTGTGTCCAGGTGGGATGTCAAGTTAGAGCAGGGCCTTAATTTAGAGCATGTTCAAAGGTTTCGCAGAGCACTCAATAATGCCCAATCAAACCAGGTGTGTGCTTTGTTGTTAATTATTTTGGTTAAGTTGTTATGATGTTTCACTGATTTTTTTAAATTTCTTGCTATTAAAAGATGTAGTATGGGATGAAGTTTATGTCAATTGATTTGGTGGTGTTTCAAAATTTTGAAAAATTCATTGTCCGGTCGATGAGGTCCGAGCAAACTTCATCTGTTCGAATCTTAATAACAGAACATTAAGTTTTTGTTCGACGTTTGACAATCGATCAATATTTTAAGAACAGTTAGTCACTTTTTATTAATTTTTACTTTTGTTAGTTATGTGAATTTGTTAATTACATGTCTTTCTTAGGTTACGTAGGACTCGTAATCGAGCATCAGGACCGATGAGGAGGATATTACCGAGCTCGCTTTCTATACGAGGACCATCAAATATTTTGGGGTTGTAGAGTCTTATAACTCAGATAGATTCTTAAGACAAATGAGTCACGTGCAAGGCATCCTCGCGAAACCATACGCTCCGACTTGAGCTAACAAAGGGAAGGTGGTACAAAGTTATGTGGTTAAATACAATTTCCAATCTGAGAATTGGGAGAGGTGGGAAAATCACGTACTTCCATAAAATTGAGAGGACGACGTGCGCCTATCCCATGGGGTACGACCAATGGCTACATGGGGTGGTTCAATGGCATTTCACACCAATCGTTGAAAATCCAGAGAGAATCAATCCCGACACCAAAGAAGAGGATGATATCTATGATGTGAGTTGTCTATTTGTTTTCATGTCTTATGTTATATTTAAACATCAAAATAATAACTTTATATAATTCGTGTTATGTTGTTTGTGCAACGGGTGCGACGGGCAGTGGATGTTGTGACGGCATGGAAGTCGTTGCCGCCTAGTGAAGTAGCTAACACAGCTGCAGTTAAGATGGCGGACGAGGTCTTGAAGCACCTCGCGATGTCAACTTCTGGTGGTCTGTGGAAACGACCTCATTAGCAGCCACTCAGTCCCATGCAGGTGGTTCATCGTCAAAACAAAAGGCAACGACAACGGCGACAAGACATTCCCAAAAGGGGAAAAAGAAGAAGAATGGAATATGTATTTTGTTCTAAACAATGTGAATTGGTTTTTCTTCTAAACATTGTTAGTTGTATTGTGTACTAAACTTTGATTTTTTATGTTTGATACGTGAAATTCTCATTTTATTTTTAACTTATTCGTAATGACTTGTTCTTTAATCATTTAGTGCAATGTAATATACACATTTTGATTGTTCGATCTTGCAGGACCGAAGTATAATATACTATTCAGTTTCATGTTACCAATTAAATTATAATTCATCGGTAGAGACTGACCGATCTAACTATATTGAATTCGTAAATTACCCTTTTTGTTTTGTTACACACAACTGACCTAAATATATTGCTATTTTCTTTAGTTATCCATGATCGAAATAAATATTTTTGTTCAGTTCCTTAATTCCGATCATTAGCAGTTGATACTGGATGAGGGCCTAACCGACCTGCATAATGATTAAAGAAAAAGTTTTTTCCAGTTCACTCGGTCGGGCTCGACTGAACAACCTATTAGTATTGTGCACCCCACATCAATATAAGTGCAAACCATATTTGTGGGCAGCCCTATTTTAAAAAACCAAAACACTCATTTGCACAACCAAGTCGAAGCGAATATGAGAAGAAGGAGGACATCCTACTTCGCACAAGCAAGTCGAAGCGAGTACAAGAAGGAGGACACCCTAGTTTCTATAAGAATTTTCAAGGCATTATGTGCATTTCCAACTCTGCCGGTCGTACCATAACCAAGATCAAATTTATGGTATGTCCATGATCGAACAAAGCGTTCATTGTAATGCCTAACCCATGTATCTATCACATAATCAAGTAGTCCATTCACACAACCATACTCGTCGGCCATATTTGACATCCTTGTATTGAATATACTTTCAGAAGTGGAATTCATCAAAACATTCCACCTTGTCATGAAAAGGTTAAAGTCTTCATTACGTTCAAAATATTTCTCGGTGTTCGAAGCCACTCCCTTATTAATGTGCTAAGTACATAACAATTGAGTCAACATGGGAAAGATCGACTCGATTGCATTCATCAATCCCAACTCCTTATCGATAACTATCACATGTGGTTTAAACCACCCATCCATGAGGGTATTACGATTCTGCAATGCCCAAAGATAGTTGTCTTTCTTCTCTGATGAAAGAAATGCAAAATTCACAACAAAAGATAACCCAGTTAACGTGACACCAGTGATCTCTAGCAAAGGCATGCAATATCTATTTGTCTTGTACGTGCAATCCATAAGTAAGATCAATGAGAAACATCGTAGTAACTTGATGGAGTCGGGATGAGCCCTAAATAAGTCAGTGACAACATCATTTTCCTCGTGTTTCCAATGCCACGTGAGGTAAGCATGTGTGTCAAGTAAATGCATGAGTTGTTGCATTTGTATTCTTCCTCCAGCCTCATCAAACTTGTGTTTTTCCTTGCATTGTATATCGTGCGCATGGTTGATGTATTTTCTTTTTCCAACTTCTTGGCCCTCTTCTTCAACGTGTCCAAAATCTCTCGAGCGTTTACGTTTCCATCCATCATTTGTACCAACATAACATGTTCTTCCGGATCTAACACTCCAAATAATTTCTAAGCTCATGGTTATGATGCTCACACAACACCTTCACATGCCATAAACCATGTTCCTTAATATTTATTACAAATGGACAACCATATTTTTTGGTGCCACATTTACCCTTTGATGTCCCCTTCAAAACCTCCCCATTTTCATCCACCACAATTTTTTCCTTAACAATTTTCGCACTTTCACTAGCTTTCATTTTTTCAACTCTTTGGACATCGCCCCTATAAGAACCAGACCTCTCACACCCCATGTTCACCCTTCCATGACGACGAAAATAGCCCCCCGCATCGAAGCCTTTCATGACAATGACGAATCTTCTACTAGTTCCCTGCATTTGAACCTATTTGGCTGCCTTAACCCTACTTCTAAATAACATATATGTCTTGAAGTCGTTAGTATTGTCAAAATACTCAAAAGAGCAAGAATTTTTGTGCAAGATGGTAAGTTATTAGACCTTGATTCAAGTACAACAAAATATTACAAAATAAACCCTGAAAATATATTGTTCGATCAACAAAGACCGAATAAAACTATTATCTTCAGTAATGAGTAGCCGAAAAATATAAGTATCGATTGGCTAATATGTATCGAACAAACGAAATTTGATCGGTCTTTATTCACCAAGCAGACTCGAAATTCTTTAAGCAATTTCGTTCAGTCCATATTGACCGATCAAAGTACATTACATCGGTCATGCGTGGCCGAACTAGAGGGCGGAAACCTGAGTTTTAACAAGAAAAAAAAATGTAGAGTGATTCAAAACTCATTAAATACCTCTCCGTCTTGCACATCTGCATCTCCTACAACTTCTTCCTTCATTTTTTATGGTAAATACCCACAAAACAACGCAAATATATAAAGACCTAGTAAAACACCAAATTTTGTTCAAACCATTTCAAATGCATACTAACAACAATGCAACTTAAACATTTTCCAGCTACAACAACGACGAAATGGACTCTTACGATGGTAGAGGCCTCTGAATTCGTGAGTTCGCTTAGCCGATGGTTGGAGAAGATCGTTAGAGTCGAAGCTTGAACTTCAAGCTTCCTTTGTGGGGTGCACACGTCTTGAACGAGAAAGGGTTTGTGAGAAACTGTAAGACTAATGAAGGGTAAAGAGGTCATTTCATATGGGGGTATATGTGAAAATTGAGTTACTGGTTTGCCCATAGTAAAAATTGATTTGCATATAGCCGGACCCTAACAAAAATTGTAAGAGGTTAGGATATTTTAACCAATTAAGCCTAATATAAAATACTCTTATTTATTTGTCTACATAATTAAAAGCTAAAATCAAATTAGAGGCAATCAGAAAACAACACATGGGTAGTCTGTAGTCCTATGGGACCTTTAATTGTGGAGATCGTGGATCTCGGGACTTCCTTCTTGAGCGGTCAATTTTCTTAGAGTATGGCTAAATGCACCTAATGTTTACTTAGGGTACTCTGATTCTGAGTGCACCCCAAATTCAAATTTCAATTTATGAGGGCACCTCACATTTTTACCAAAATACCCTTTTATCCTAACCGAAGCACCCAACACCAAATCCTTGATCGAGACATCTATTTTAGGTTCGGCAATATATGACCGAGACTTATTTTTTAGGCTCGGTGTTGTCCAACTGAATCTTTTTGGTGAAATTTGGTTGAAAACTGCCAACCTAAAGGTTCGGTTGGTACCAACTCTCCAATCAAAGATTTGACAGGCTTTGATCGACTCTCCAACTAAAGGTCTGGTGGGATATGACTGACTTTTCAACAAGAATCGAACTTGCGAGGCCGAGTCACTCGACAATGCCCTACAAATCACAAGAAGATTATGTGGTAGGGATGATGGTGGATTGCAAAAATGAGAGGCAAAGGGTGGCGGGGTGTATTAATGGCAGTGAAGGGCATATGGGTCATTTTACAATAAAATTGACCTTTTTTAAGTTTGACTTTTTTTCTGGGTGCCTTAAGTAAACGCTGGGGTGAGTTTAGCCGGACTCTTTTCTTATATACCTAGAATAGGAAATGGTGTAGCACCTTAGAAGCCTAGCTAGATAAAAATGTCCTGAAGGATGCATTCCCTTCAGTCAATCTCTTTCAATGTACTTTTTGACCTCTTGTATTCTTAGGCAGTGTCAGCCCTGACATTTTGAGGACTTAAGGCGAAACTTACAAATGAGCCTTCATTACAATTATTTCATTTTATTTATCTTATTAATTACTTCCTCCAGACAATAATATATGACGTTTTGGAATTTCTTGGCTTCAAGAAATATATGATGTTTTTGAAATTCGAGAGAACTTTTATACCACTTATACCTACTTTACCCCTCTTTTAACTCAAACATTAAACTCACAATTAATGTTTTCTTAATATGTGTGTTTTGAGCGAAAAGTCTTATATTTTTTACTGGAGGGGGTATTAAAAATAAACTAGAATTGTACTTTAAAAATCAATTTCACGTCATTTCCCTCGTTTTTTTAGATTTAAGACCGACAATAAAAAGTGTAGTTTACTTTTGCATAAACTGTGGGGGCCTTTTTAGTAGGTTCGATCCTTCAAACTTTGTCATTCATTTAATCATTTTTACATACCTATATATATATATAGTAAGTTAAACACATGAGTTGGGGAGCATGGGGTGGTCACCCTTCTTGCCCCACCTCAAGCACACCCCTGTTCTTAGGCATAAAAAAAGTTTTTTCTTGTCTAAACCACCCGGTATCTGAATTTTTTTACTACTTCGAGTTCATCCCGAGTGGTGCACCGTATAGATATAGAGCTCCCAACATTAGTGTTTTCATTTCCATTTCGGATTAAAGAGTAGAATGCTAAAACTGCTTACATCAAAATTGAACGTGAGAACCATGTTCCTATTGCATCTTCAAAATAAAAATTAAGGCAATAGCTAATAGGCCCCACTTCTTGCTTAGCGGACTCCATTATTTCGTGCACCTCACTTTTTTTTTTTTTACTTTTAATACCCAATTTTTTTTTAAACTGAAAGAATACCCCCACCCTCACCCTAACCTCCCTTAATTTACTCATTTTTCTCAATTTTAACCATTGTATAGTAAAAATGGTGTACAAAAAGTAGGGTACAAAAAGTAATGAGATCCTCTAAGTAAAAAGTGAGGTCCATTTTGCCGCCCCTAAAATAAATTGAGATTAGTTGGAAGTTGGTAAAGTCTGCAAACACCATTAACAGATGTGTGGCCAAGATTTGCCACGGTATTAGAGGTAGATTACATTCTCGGTACACATGATTGATTTGTACAGACCAAGTAACAAAGGAGAAGCTCCTCTAGGGGTTCAATCAGACTCCAGCTTCTTCTCACATGTTGGCTAAAAAAGGCTAAAATTTAAGATCCTAAATAAGAAACTGCTTAATTATCAGTTTTCAGGTATGTTATAAGGTTTAGCTAAATCATTATTTAAAAGAGAGAGAAAGAGACTTGATCATCAGTTAATTTTGTCAATAAGTCAATAATCACCAACCAAGTGTATGACTTATTGATTTGGTATGAGGATGATTAATGTGAGGTTGGGAGTAGGGATGCAAACAGGTAGGGTAGGGAATGGGGACCTCATCCCCATACCCATACCCACTTAAAATTCGTACCCATGCCCATACTCATTTGGGGATGAACTCTCATACCTATCTAATCCTCATAGAGATGAAAAATCCCTATGGGGAAAACTTTTTCCTCGTTGAAGATTTCCGCAGGGATTTTTATGGGGACTTTTGCGGGGATGGAAAATCTCTATGGAAAAGTTTTTTTTCTCCATTCCATTCCCATACTGGGGATTCCCATAGAGATGTTTTATGAGAATTTTTGCAAGGATGTGGAATCATCGTGGAGAAAATATTCTTCCCACTTAATTTTCCTCAAAAAAAGAATTATAAAAAATAATGTGTTAAAAATACATATATAACAACACAATTGTGGAAATTCCAAAAAAATAAAGTAGCTACATATCATGCAATTAAAGTTCTAACTTCTAAGTGCTAACACTTATTTTTGTAACAAAAAAAAGTGCTAACCCTTATAATTAAGTTTCAACAAATTCATAACAGTATATATAAATATAAACTATATGTAAAGTCAACAACACCTAGGGCCCAAAAAAAATTTTAGGAGGATCCTATAAAATAAAGTTTTGCAATTTTTCTCATTTGATCCTAAATTCATTTTCAATACATTTGATCTTAAAATTGTACGACATAAATATAGTTCTAAGCAATTCAAAACAAAAACATATAGTTAACTAAATAAATTAAAATTATAAATCTCATTAAGGTTTTTTGTTATATGTATAATAAGTGTTTCGGGGTGGAAACTAAGTAATATTATATTGTATTATATTTATATATAAATATCACATGGTATATAAATTGACATATGAGGATCTCCATAGGTAATCCTCACGGGTATCCCCATTAGGGATCCCTGTGGGGATTACCCATGAGTATCCTCGATATTTTATTACTCATCCCTATACCCATACTCATGTATATATGAGATTCCGTACCCATCCCCGCCCCCATACCCATTTAAAATCTCTATACCCGTACTCGTTAAAGTAAATCCCCGTCACTCATGGAGATTCCCATGCCCATTTGCACCTCTAGTCGTGAGTTCAAACTTTACAGTAGGCTAGTTGTATGTTTTTTCTTTCTTTTTTTTTAGGCAAAACATATGTTTTGGTTCTTGAACGTTGAGTCTTTTATACTTTTGGTCCCTGAACTTTTATTAGTGTATATTTGATCCCTAAACTTTCATTGTTGTACATTTGGTCCCTGAACTTTTGAGTTTTTTTTTATGATTTTGGTCCTTAAACTTTGAGTTTTTTTATGTTTTTGGAGGAAATTAAATTTTTTTGACATTTGTTGGTTGATGTTAGTCGTCCAGTTCAGTAATATAAACCACTTTACTCTTCTTGACTAGTCACGCGACACTTTTATTATCCACGTTGATGAAATTTAATACTTTAAATGATATAAGGATTAAATGTAGATCTTTGTGAAAGTGCAATGACCAAATGTGTAATATTAAAAGTTAAAGAACTAAAAAATATAAAAAAACACAAAGTATGAATGATGGGTTTTGTCTTTTTTTATTTTTAAAGAATGGTACTAGAATGATATCCCTAGAACTCACACCCCAACTAACACTTTCTACCCCAACCGTCCATGTCCACCTTGAGATGCGAGCTTATACATCTCGATATTCAAAACACAATTGGATGGGGGTGTTGGTTGGCGTGTGATTTCTAGAGTTGTCATTTGAAAAAGATAAACCTTAATAATCATCAACCTTTGTTCGATTCCGGAAAGACAGAAATGAAGAAGGGAACCACTTGAACCCTAAACCCCTGCAAGAGAAAATAACAAGAACACAAAATGAGACGAGCCGCGCTGAAATGCGCCTCTCTCTGCTCTCACGTCCGCCATTATCGCTCTCTCCAAACCTTCAAACCAAACCCTAACTTCTCCTCTCCTCCCCCTCTCTCTCGCGCTCTCCAATCTCCCAGATTCTTCTCCGCCGACTCCGACACCGACAACACCAACTCCTCCATCGCCGCTCCACAATCCAACCTCCCAACCGATCCAATCGAGAACAACAACAACAACCAGATTTCTGTCAATGTCAAAGACGTCACCAACAAAGGTAAGCGCGTCATGTGTGTGAGAGAAATCTCGTGTTCTTGATTTGAATTTGAATTTGAATTTGAATTTGTGGATGGATGCAGAGCTGAAGGCGGTGATGGAGGCGTACTTCAAAGGCGACGAGCAGGTGCTGCCGGAGATAATGGAGGCTATCCTGAAGAGGAAGCTGTCGGGGAAGCACGAGGAGACGGACGACGAGTTGATGGAGGAGTTGAGGTTCAGGCCCATAGATGATGTCAAGGATAAGGAGTTCGACTCCGATTTCGACGAGGCGCACCAGACGGATGAGGACATTGATAATCTGTACAATGCCAGGCAGATTGTGGAGAAGAGGATGATGAAGGATGAGTATTTTAATATGGATGATAAGAAATGGGATGAGATGATCAAGGAGGCCACCGAGAAAGGGTATCTTAAGGATACTGTTGAGTGTGAGGGAATTCTTGAGGATATGCTCAGCTGGGACAAGCTTCTGCCTGGTAACATATTCTTTTGCCAATCCAAAAATCGCAACCATTTTGATTGGTAACATCATTTACTATATATATATATATATATATAGATGTTCTTGATTCTGTGAAACAAATGAGTGCACTCATCATCCACTTTTCTTAATGTCGTCGGCAATAGCTTTTTCCACGACCAAGGCATGTATGTTCTCTCAATCATACTTGTGCGTGGATCAATTAACTGTATGCCTGCTACCAAGTATGTTGGTCGTGTGAGTAACTTGTCTAAACTGCAGTATGAGAATTCTCTGATCTTGTCCCACCTACCCCAAATTAAATTAAATTTTTTTAGACGCTGAATTGAGACTGAGGTCTAAATGAGTGATTTTACATGAATTCTATCGAAGTTGGGAAAACAAATAGATATAAATTGCAAAATTCAATACTAACTTGTAAGAAACAAGATTGTAGTTAGCGTTATTTTTTATTTTACTATATAAAGAATAAATATTAGTCAATGAAAGACTAGAAATCAACCTTACCTTGGGTATGAAGAATGGATTCCAACATATTGCCAAATGAAGAAAGAAAAATATCAAACATGATCGAAACTATTGAAATTGAACGTAAGAAGCTGAGAATTGAATTATAAAAAGTGGAAGAGCATAAGCAACATGCTTCCTTTATGTACCAGGGCAGACTTGGATCTTACGTGCACTTTGATTAAGTTATTTCTAATTCTCTACAATGTTGAAATTTTACAAAAGATTCCTGCATTGACTTAGATCACCTCAAATCAATTTTGAGTTTTAAGTGATCAAAGTCTTAGGTGAAGTCAAGTTTTTTATTCTTGGTCAAAACTTTCATGCAAGGGTTTCAACCTCAACTGGCTTCGATTGGAGATTTGAAAATGCTAGTTATGGTATATTGTCCATTCCATTTGCACTAGCCATATGTATATGATAGGTATCAAAGTTAATTAAATGATCCATATTATTGTTTAGGGATATGATTGTTCTTCTTGGGTGTTCTAGTAGGTTCTTAGAGTAAGGAAAGGGTATAAATAAGGGGGAGAAAGATAGTGTGAGGATCTTGTGAATTGCTTGTAAGATTTCTCTGTTTAGAGGGTTTTGGGAGAGAGATAGACTTCTCAAAAGACTTATCAATTTTGTTCTTGTTGTAATTTCTCAATTTAGATTAATTGAAGTGTTATTTCAATTTGAATTCTTATCAATATAAAGTTTCCCATTTCACTCTAGTTCATTTTTATGCTAAGCTGTCGGCAATGTTATCTTTCTTCATTATCATTCCTCAAGTCTACTTTGTCCTTACTTTTTCCTTCTTCGACATTTTTCAGTTTTTGTGAAAACTACAGCTTTAAGTCCCACATACTTTAAATTGACTTAGCGAAATGTCTTGGGGAAGGAAAGACGCATGATTTTTTTTTTCTCTTCCAGTTGTGAAGGTGTCAACTTCTTTTGTGATAAGTTTTGTGAAGGTTCAACTATATACTTCTTCCTTTATTGATTGTAGTGTTTGGAAAACCTTGATTTCCTGAATGTCAATGGTGATTTGCTGTACTTCCATCTTGTTATCTTATGACGTTACTCTCAGTTCTTCTCTTCTATGCAGTCTGTTATCTTGATCTTATGTTAATGTTTCATGAATGATCTGTTCGCAATTGAAGTTGTTACTTCAGTTTGGTGAATTCTCTTTAATTTGCTTTTTTTTTAATTTTTTATTTATACAGATGAGATAAAACAGAAGGTTGAAGCGAAGTTCAACGAGCTTGGAGATATGTGCGAAAGAGGAGAAATTGACCCTGAAAAAGCTTACGAGTTGTTTAAGGAGTATGAAGATCAGATGGTTCTTGAATGTGCAAATATTATGGAGGCTGAACAGCCCAATGTTGATGAGGATACAAGCATTTCGTCAAAGGAATTTGATCCGGATCCACCCGGTGAGGGACCAATTCTTAGGTGGAGAACAAGGGTAGTTTTTGCTCCTGGTGGGGATGCATTCCACCCAAAAAATAGGAAAGTAAAGCTCTCTGTGACCGTTAAGGAGTTTGAGCTTTCAAAGCATGCTTTCCGACGGCTGAGGGAATTAGTTGGAAAACGATATCATCCTGGGAGGGATGAACTTACGATCACCAGTGAAAGGTAGATAAATCCATGAAATGCTTAAACTAATCGATCCATTTCCTGGCATCTATTTTCTCGGTTGTGTTTTGAGTGTTTGCATCGTTCTAGGGTTTTTAAAATGGGTGTAATGTTGACTGAATTATGTGAAGATTTTGAAATTGGCAGTAATCCTTGTGCCTTTATTTAATTTTCCAGGTTTGATTACCGGGAGGAGAACAGAAAAGATTGTTTGAGGACTCTTTTATCTTTGATTGAAGAAGCTCAAAAGGCAGATGCATTAGTGGAGGAGGCTCGGACTTCTTATGTGAAAGACAGACTCAAGGCCAACCCTGCATTCATGGAGAGGTTACGGGAAAAGACATTGAAGATGCGAGCTGCAAAGTCGCCCCTTCCTGCATGAAATCTTTGGCAATGGGGACTACTTGAAATGCGTGCTGTCCTTTTCATACTCTAATGGGGATGCAAAGCAATCTCGACTGTAAGAGACTTGCTTTGGCCACATGAGTTAATTAATCAAGTTGGAACAAGAGCTCTATCATCATTTGATGTGCTAGACAAAACATGCCAATTGGAAGGTGTTTGTGATGTTCCCATAATACATGATCTTTCTTTTTGTGATATCAATAAATATGCATTTTCATTGAATTCAATTCCTCTCTGGTTGTCCCCGACTTCTATCACTGTACTTTCTTTTTTATTTTACTGATCACTACATGACTTATTAAACTAGTATGGGAAATGTGATGCATTTTTTGTTGTCCAATACTCCAATGTTAGTGAAAACTCTTGATGAAAAACTAATGCTGATGGAATTTTATTACATATTCTTTATTTTTGGTGGAAGGAATTTTTACAAATCTCTCAATTCTTATACTACTGATACTAGATTTGAATTATCAATCCAAGTTCCTGTGTAAAAATGATCTCTGATCTCTAATCATGTTTAGTGGCAGGGAGAGGTGGTAATTCTGCAGGAATGCGTCTGAGAATCATTTCAGATTGATCTATTCATGTGTTCCAAGTTTTGGCCTGTCTTCACTGAAAAATTGTGGTGACTAATTAACAGGAAGTGATTGTTAGTGGCAATGGTGGTATTATTGTCACGAAACAAAATTTCTGGTAGGGCAAGGATGATGGCTCTTGTACAGAGAAATTGCTTTTGCTTTATATATAGCAATATATGCAATGTTTCGTATGGCCTTTTTCTATATGTATGCTGATGATTTGTGTCTGTTGAGACCTTTTCAAGTTCTTGAGGTCTTGTTCATTGTGAAACATTGAACAATAGAAGTTCTACTTTTTATTTGAAAAGCACTTTTACATTGTAACAATTGTCACATTTTGTGCTTACATTTTTTTTTTATTGTTCAAATAAAAGGGGTTTTAGATTGATTACAACGTAAATCATGGCTTTTCTACTTGTAGTTGTCACAACAGAGTTGAATTGGATAGAGCAGAAGAATCAAACAATTCAATAGGGAGATATAGATAAGTTATTTCATGTATTTTGAACTCATGTATAATCTGAGCTTCCTGTTATTTTTCCAAACAGGTTCAGTCATCCTGTGGATGCCTTTATTGTGCTCTGAAGACTGTAATGGCGATTGTTTCACAATGAGCAAACCTTTGCATCGACAAAAGTTGATTTACACAGCTTCAATTTCCCTACCAGGTACAGAAATCATAATGGCCTATCACTTATTTTTTGTTGTCTTTTCATCTCTCTTATTGGTGAAAAGCTTACCTATGTTCGCCATTGGTTTCTGTCTTTTCTTAAGTGTAACAGAATTTGTGCGACTCATATAAAATGATCCTGGGGAGGCAGGCCGCCGAGACTTGATTCTTCTCATTGGTGTTGAGGCTGGTGTATCCTTAGTTGATTTACTTGGTAATTCAGCATTACGATTCGAATCTGCAGCTTCTTTTGTTGCTCCCCCCTGTTGCACTTCCACCAGTTTGCCTAGTTCATTCTCAGCATCTGTTTTTTCTTTCAGCGACTTCTTGATTTTGAATGCCTCTTGCTCTTCGACGACCTTAAGCTCTCTTGTTTGTCTGTGTACCATTTCAGTCTTCATTAGTATCTCCTTCTCACTTGCCTTCAGAGCTTCAATCCAAGCCAGGGCAGCTGAGACTTTTGTGTCTGCGATTTCCTCAGCTCCTTTTGCACGTCCTTTCAAATAATTGTACTCGAAACTTGATATCGTTATAAAAGAGTTATGCTGTGCTGTCGAAGCTCTTGTCCTCATTATTTTCTCACTAAGAGTCTTCAGGTTGTCAAGAGCTGTTGCTTCCGATGCTTTGATAGCTTCAAGCTCTTGCGTCGCAGCTAATAGTTTCTCCTCAGATGCATCAATCTCTGCCTCAATTTTCCGTGTTTCTTCTCTGATGCTTACTGTTTCTTCACTTATCAGCTCCCTCTCCTTCTTTGCTGCCTCAGCCTCCGTCGTTAGCTGTTGAAGCGTTGACGAAAGATTGGACACAATTGATTTAGCTTTCTCCTCTGCTGATGACACTGCTTCTAATTTGGACTTGGCTCTCAAAATTTTTGAATGGAGATTCTGAACTGTGGAGTCTGATTTTTCCTCAATCTTTTTTAGCCGCGACGTTTCCTTAGAAACATGCTTGAGCTCATCTCTTATTATGTCCATAGAAGACATAAACTGAAATCCTTCTTCTTTGATGCTAGCAAGTTCTTTCTTGGCTGCTTCAAGTTCTTCTCTGGCAGATGTCAAAGCAGTTTTTGATTCTTCGTCATCGGGGTTATCCGTTTCTTCGCTCCTTAAAGTACTATCCATCTCCCACTTTTTATCCATTGCCTTGATTAAATTCAATTCATTTTTTAAGGCGCCAACATCAGAGTTTACAATCGCTAACTCGTTTTCAAGATCCTTCGAGCAGTCAATTTCTTGAATAATTTCATCCATTCTCTTCTTGGTTTCATCAAATGTGAATGAGAATTGAGCGGCCTCAGCTGCCCTTTGTGCTTGAATGTCACTAAGCTCTTTATCTGCCTCTATTTTAGCCAATTCAACTAGCACTTGTTCTTCATTGACATCTTCGATTTCTTTTCTAAGAGCTTCGATGGAGCTTGAATAAGCCGTCAATCTCGAATTTGATGCTTCACTTTCTTTATCAGCTTCAGATTTTCTTTCCAAAAGGATAGCCATGTCTAGCTTAAGCTTGGTCAACTCCTGCTTAACTAAGTTCAATTCTCTCATCACTTGAGCATACTGATCATCACTTGCTTCTGCAACAGTCATTGCCCATTTTTCTTCATGAATTTCAGGTTTCTTCAATGCTTCCATTGCCCTTTTCTGCGAACTAGCTTTAGTATTAGATTCCTCAATTTTAGAACTTAGATCCTTCACTGCACTTTTGGCCTTGATGAGTTCGGATTCCGCTTGGGATTTCGTGTAATCAGCAGACCTTTTGCTTTCGTCGAATCTACTTATGTCTCTCATTACAAGACGGAGTTCCTTCGCTCTTGATGATGGCTTCTTAAGGCACAAAAAATACATTAAAAAAAATCATTAATAACACCTTCTCTACAGTCAAAAACTTGGATTTAAATTCACCAAAAAAAAAAAAAAAAGGATTTAAAGAGTTTGAAGATCCGTACCTCTGAAAATGGCATCTGGGTTTTCTTCGAATCTGCTTTTACTCCATTAATTTTGTCCCCAAACATGTTCACAGCATCTTTAACTGTCCCAACTCGCTTTTGGCTATCTGATTGTAGTCTGTCCATCAGTCTCTCTCTCTGGGTAACAAAGCAGAACTATTAGGCTTCAGTATGCCTCATTTACAAGTTGAAATCACAACAATTCATTTCGTTTCATTCATGTTCTTGTCTTTCATATAAAACCCATGTCAGAAAAACTTTCCTTAATTTTCTCTTCCCTCAAATGAGAGTTTGTTTGTTCAATCAAATTAGGTCTCAGTTCAATATATGTGACATCTTAGAGAGCGCGCGTGTGTGTGTGTGATGGATACTCAAAGAGTGTGTGCTAGAGAGTACCTGATATTTGTAGCTTGAAATGTGATAATGCACCAAACAAGATTGTGGGGTTTGAAGAAGATAAAGAGAGGGAGGGATGAGATGGTTGGCTGTTATTGGAAGTTGGTAATGTCGCCTGTACATGCCATGTAATTTTAACCTTTTCAGCCACTACAAAATCTAATACAAAACACCAATAAAGTTGGATTATGAGCTTGACTCTGGAGATGCAGTGCACGGTTTTTCCTAGGATTACAAATTAATAATACCACTTTTGAAGGGTAATACTTTTTCTTTGTCAGATTTTGAAGGGTAGTACTTTCCAATACTAAAATGGTACCTCCAATTCAATGAGTTCCCACCATAAAGGCCTAGTGATGCATGCTCAACGAATATTATTATTATTATTATTATTATTATTATTATTATTAAGGCCTAGTGATGCATGCTCAACGAATATTATTATTATTATTATTATTATTATTATTATTATTATTATTATTATTATTATTATTTTAGGTTATGCTCAAGGGCAACTCTAATGGAACGCCATATTGGATGATGGTGTTGGGCTGATGCTCCAGCCATCCTCATGGCGTTGTCCTGTTGTTTTTAGTGGCAATAACAACATGAAATTTTTTTTTAAAATTTATCATTTTTATTGATGTACTTTTGGTGCAAAGTTAAGTGTTTATGGTTAGAGATGGAAATACTGTTTTTGGTACTTTTTGCACCAAAATGGAGTGAAAGTTACACAATTTTGGTGTAATGCATTTGAGATGATGAAGGGGTTTTGTATGAAAACTATGTTGTCCAAAAGAAATTTATATATATTGTCATTTGGTGAAAAGTGATAACACTTTTAACGCATGTGCTTATAATTTGAGACAAGTGCCTCTTGAAATTGTTGAAAGCTAGTAATAAGAAAAAGGAAACGGCTAAACAGACCCCACTTTTTGCCAAATGGACCTTATTACTTTTTTGTACTTCAATTTTGATTTTTTTTTACTGAAAATATCCACTTTTTTTTAAAAACTCCAAAATACCCTTGTTCACCCACCCCCACCCCCACCCCCACCCCACCCCACCCCACCCCACCCCACCCCAATCCCAACCCTAACCCCACCCCCAACACTCATCAATCCTCTCTGTTTCTCGATTTTAGCTGTTGTGGACCACTTGTGTTATGTTGGAAGTGTCGTAGGAGTGTTTTTTCATCGAAAAAAGTCGGATCAGATCTCGTCATGCCCTAAAAGTGAGGAAGTGTTGCATGCGGGTTTTAAACGCACAAGGTCGTGACCTATTTGTTTCAGCCCGACTCCCTCAGAGACCTTTAAAGAGGTTATTAGTCGACTCTTACCGATACCTTTAAAGAGGTTGCGGTCACTTCCTACCGAGATTGTTAAGAGGTCTCAATCTTGGTGGGAGACAAAGGGAACCGACCGAGACCTTTAAAGAGGTTTCAGGGGGAGTCAGCTAGTCTCGAGACCTCTAAAGAGCTCTCAATCCTATTTGTCCGAAACTCACAGGTGACAAGAACAAGAATAACAACAAAAACAACAACATCGCCTCAGTCCTAAATTAATTGAGGTCGGCTACGTGGATCCAACTCCAAGAAATACATGAAAACAACAAAAAATAGTGAGTCTTGCTCAGAATCGTTTGATATTCTCGATTCCATCGACATTTTGTGCTTAAAATGTGAGATTCAACACCCAAATCAAAGTCTTAAATCTTGGCAACAATGCAAAAAATGACTAAAAAACAATAAAAACCCAAGAAAATCGAATAACTTATACGAAAAGAGGTGGGGGATGCACTCATGGTATCGAATCAATGTGATTTTATTTAGAATTCGTCGGATTTAGGTTGAAGGTGAGGATGGGATTCAATAGTGGAGTTCAATTGAGTGATTGGGGTATGAGCGAGCGAGAGTGAGTGAGGTAAGAGTAATAAAAAAATCATTTCATATGGAGGGGCAAATAACATTTCATGTAAGGGCAAAAATGAAAATTTAAATTAGGGTCATTCGCTCAGCAAAAAGTATGGTTTGTTTAGCCGCTTCCTTAAAAAATACCTACTTAAATAGTTAGTAAATATCAAATCACATAAAATAATGAGTTATTTTAATAGGAAATGCTAAAAAGGCATTACGAAGTCACACCAAACGCACAATAGACGTGGCGAGTAGGGGCCACAGATGGGCCTGATGTGTGTGCGAGTGCATTTGGGTATGTTGATGTCAAATAATAGAGCACACTGCTTCTAACACAAGTTCAGTCATTTGTCAAAGCCTGTTCCGAAAATGTCCCATCGTCATATGAATGTGGGGTTAATTACACACATGGTCACCGAACTACACATGTTGTAACACTTTGGTAATTAAAGTTTACTTTAAAACAAAACAATCATTTAACTTTTTCAAATATTTCACAAAAGTTACTTTGATATGACGTGGCACGTAAGTGGCTTTGGTAGTTTTACGATTGATAATAGTTTGCCTCGACATTTGTACTTACTCATCAAAATGTTTATCCAACTATTCTAATTAAGTATGTCAAATAAAATATCCTAAGACCCTCGCCTCACAATTAACACTCACCAATATATATTGTGAATTTTCGTTTAAAAAAGAAGCGGCTAAACAAACCCCACTTTTTGCTAAGAAGACCCCATTACTTCGTTGTACACTAATTTTAAATTTATTTACTTCAAATATCCCACTTTTTTTAAATCTCAAGAATATCCTTGCTCAAGTCATCACCCTTACCCTTGCCGCAACACCCATCAATCCTCTTCATTTATCGATTTTAGTTATTGTAGAATACTTGTACAAGTTCACAAGTGTCATAGGATTGTTTTTTTGTAGAACAAGGCCGAATGTGGTCGCGTGGTGCCCTAGAAGTGAGAAAGTGTTGTATGTGGGTTTCAGACGCACAAAGTCGAGACCTTTTTAGTGGTATCGACTACCTCTCACTGAGATTGTAAAGAGGTCTCGGTCTCAGTGGGAGATGGAGGTCGCCAGCTAAGACCTCTTTAGAGATCTAAGTGGGAGTCAACCAACCCTGTATGTCTGAAACCTGCGTGCAACAAGAACAAAAAAACTCAAAAAAATACATGAAAATGACCAAAATAAATAGTGGATTTTGCTCAAAGTCGTTTGATATTCTCTATTTCATTGATATTTTGTACCTAAAATGCAAGATTCAAGCCCCAAATTGAAGTCTAAAGCCCAACAACACAAAATATTGGCTTAAAAACACCAAACAAATCCAAGAAAACCTAGAAATCAATACGAAAAGAGGTGAGGAATGCACTCATGTCGTCGACGCAATGTGGTTTCGTCTAGATTCTGTTGGATTTAGGTTGAAGGTGAGAGTGTGATTCGATAGTGGGGTTTAATTGAGTGGCTGGGTATGCGCAAGTGAGTGGGGTATTGGTGAGCAAAATCCCTTTTTATATGGAAGGACAATAATGTCATTTCACTAAAGAGCAAATAGGAAATTTGAAAATTGGTCCCCTGTCAATCTCTCCCCGTTGCGATGTATAACGACCCCAATTCTATAACCTTAAATTGGGCTCCGCTAGGCCTAGACTTACGTAGACTCCGAGTCAATACTCGCGCAATCAACGTAAACCTAGTCAGTCTTCCTTACCCTTTACCATTTATTAAGTTATTTAAATTGAGTTATTATATATTAATGAGTTATTCAAAGTAGAACGGAAGCAAAAAACTCAAACTAATATAAATACTCCTAAGACACTACTCAGTACGACCTAGAGTGTGTAAACCATGCATATATATACCAACATCAAGTCAGAGGAGATTACAACATAGTATACATGCCCAAATTCTCTCATAACCCATATCCCAATATTTTCAAAACATATACATATAATACAAGGAACCTACCAATATGCGAGATCAGATCATATAATAGTCCTCCACTTCAATCGTCTATCATTGGTCCTTTACCTTTTTCAACCCTGCAATATGACGTGGCTGCACCCACCGTCATAAAAAGGACGATGAGTATATAAAGTATAATAGTAATAACCAATTGGAGTCTCAACATAATTTCAAATATCAAATAAACGGCTAAACATGTATCATGCATAGGTATCACAAAGATAATAATAAGCAACATGATAATGAATAACTGAGATATCGACGATAAAGGAGTGTCCAGGAAAACAAAGGAAAGACGCAAGTAGTCCCGACTAGTAAAAAAGTCATTTGAGTCGAGGAAAGAACTTACTAGACTCGGAGTTTAGGACGTGGTACACTCACACCATCCTAAAATCCATGCAGACGAGATTCTCTGGTAGTCCAGATAAGAAATCTCACCATATATAGAACCCAAACAATATCGTGCATCCCTAGCTCCTGGGCCCTGGTGCATGACACCAGATAACCCGATCTCGCAAGGATCACGTTGACTCACTTGCCCTTGGACTACTCAATCAAATAGAATTCCAAACTAGGATATAACAATAACAATAATAACATATTTAAAGCTAAATAAGGATAACAACCAAATAAATGCATAAATGAAATTATATAAATGCTCCGATTGGTTTTACTCACCGTACAACGTGAAACTCCGCACTCGCAGCTATCACACGTCACCCAAACTAATCGGTTACGCTCCTTACCAGTCCATTAAACACCAATAGATTTATATGGTTGTTGTTCTCTTTCTTCTGCAACGTATACAACTAACCAACTTTGAGCATACTTTTCACCGGAGCATCAGATCACCTTGAAATTGATTCTAATAGCTTCACTGCATACCCAATTATATTATGAGTCAAGCTTCAAGTGAAACCAAATCACAAAACCTCGTGAAAACTGCGATTAAAGTACACTCGAGAGCTAGTTCTAAAAGTAATTATTTATAACAACTTCAACTAGCTAACTTGGGGTAACTTTTTAACTTTAAAAACCTTAATATTTGTCATACTAACCAAAAAGAGATTTGTAGTACACATTTCGTACTTTCCATCGACTCCAAGAATACTCAAATCAGATCACAGACGGAGAAATTATGAATTTTTCAATACAGCCTGTTGACAATGCAAACTTTATTTATTTTGAATTAACAAAACTTCTCCAAATCAATATTTTCACAGTTAAATCCTTAAATCTCGCCAACAAACACCACAAAACCACTCGACACTAATTTTTCATATATTTCCAATGCACGTGGAGTCAAATTGGATCAAAACCAATAATCAATTTATCCATAATCCCAATTTAAATCAGTATCAACTATAAAAACATCTTCAAAGCAGTTATCAACTGAATCTCATCAACTCAATTCACAAAAACCCTATCCTACGCTAGTGAAATTTATCATAAATTGATACAAATCAACCCAATACATCAATTCATAACAATTGATGCCATTCCTATGAAAACCCCATGAAAGAAATAGAAAAATCGCAAGATTTCAAATTGAATTGAGGAAAAACAGCCTGAATTGAGATTTTACCAAATTTCAGGCCGAATCCCTCATTTCCACCGTGATAACTTGGCTCAAACTGACCGTCTCGCGATGCTATACTATTTTGCGAAGAGAAACCATACGAAAATCGGATGTCGAGAGAATCGCATGAGAAGAATCGAGCGGAAAGGGTTAGGGTTTGAATGAACAATTCTTTCTGTTGAAATGAAAATGAATCGATTGATTCATTTCATTTTTTATACTAAACCTACAGCTGCTTGTCAGCAACTTAATTTCTTTTTAATTATTAATTCACGTAAATCTTTATTTGGATGTCGGTGCTCATTTTGGATCTGATTTTTCACCAAATAGAGCTAAAATCTCAGCAAAATAGTCCATTTTCATAAAAAAAAAAAAAAAAAAACGTCCATAACACTAGTCTTTGTTAAACCAAAACCCCAAAAATTTTAACTTTGTCAACGACATACCAAATTCTTATAGACCAATTATCTAACCATACTTAACCAAACTTGCACCAATTTAGATTCAATTTAACCTCGACTACTGCCAATTAGCATGAAACTCGAGGTAAAGTCTTGCACCAATTTCGTTCTCATTTGACTTAATAATTGGCCCATCTCGGGCATTTATGCGTCCGGCATGCACCACAACTCACACCGTTGTGCGCTAATGAAAACACTAACGACCCAAACATATTCCCATATTAATTAATTATTGTATTTTATTTTCTAGTCATTCATGAAAATCATTTTTCGAACCCGTGTACTCGTATTTCGTTCGCCCGATACCCGTTCGACACATTTTCCTAGGCAAACTCTACTCGTAATTCGAAATCATCGTCCTGTCACACAGACACGAGTATAAATAGGCACTACACATCGTCATATAGACATAACACATTTTTCGAGTCGTTACACCATGCTCCACTCTTCGCCACCCCTCACCCCCGAATTCGTCACCCCCTGCCACATCGCCTTTGCCATCTCTAGCTCCTTCAATTCCTTGCCCAAATGATGTAGAGATTAGATTCGAATTTGGTGGATAACATCATCACCACCATCAACCCGAACAAATTGTGAGGATTTGTGTTTCGCGATTAGGGCAGCGATATGCTTAGGGTTTTGATTTAAGAGGGGATAGACCATGTTGTAATCGAAATAATTAGGGCTGCAAGGACTGTAAAGGAAATTATAGAGGGAGATTATAGAGAGGGATTTTGGAGAATGTGAAGTTCTTTATGATTTCTTTTGGTTTTCTTTTATTTTAATTCACAATCTATTTAGGGTTAAAAAAAGAAAAAAAAATTCAGAATCTATGTGTGTTAATTGTGAGGTGAGGTTTGTCTTTGTCATGACCCAAATCTCTAACCTCATTTTGATTCCTTAAACAAGATCACCAACCCGTGACGTGAGACCCACACCATGATACATGCACTGACCGAGACATGTGGCCGAGGTATATCGTATTTTTGTAATGATGTATGCCTAATGTTATGTATTTTGTAGACTTACTAAGTCGGTTCGTACAGTTGTAGGCGTCAAGACGAGAGCGGGGACGAACCTTAAGTTGTGTGCGAGCCGGGGAGACGGGTTCCTAGCATATGGTAAGTCTTATTTATTTGTGTTGTAGAAATTGAGGAATTTTTTATAAGCCTATGGTTGTATCTAAAATGCAAATCAAATTAAAGTCCTATAGTTTTTATTTAAAAACATACAACACTTGGATTTACCTCAGGATACGAGTTAGCACACACTCCCATGATATGTGTGTCAACATGTGTCACTTAGCTGGAATTAGTGGGTTAGTAGGAGTGAATAAGGGACACAAGATTGTATGGAGATTTGAGTTGTGCATTTTGATCAAGACCAAGACTATAAATAGGACACTTAAGCCTTTGCATCAAATTGCATGTACCCAACAAGAAAAAAATCAGATTTCAACTCATGAGCTACTGGAAAATTCACAACCTAGTCAAAAGAGTGAAAAATTCATCAAGCAAAGGAATTCAAGAACTAGGAATCAAACCAAGCACACTAGGTAACCAAATCTCTCCTTTATGCTTTCAAATTTCTATGAAATTGAGCCTCTAATGATGGAGCTTTTGGTTGAAAATGGAATGAGAGTCTTTCTAGTTCTGGTTTTGGTCCAAATGAAGCATTCTTTGAATTTCTAAACTTAAATTTTGGATTTCTACAAAGTTGCTCAAAAATGGGGGTTTTTACATGATTTCAGTTTTTATGATTTTCGAGCTGCGAAATGATTTTGTTTTTGAAATCTAATAGCATTTTCGAAATCCTTGTGTTTTTCTACAAAATCTATTATTAACAATTTCAAAATCAGTTTTGGTTTAACAAGTTTTGAAACTTAAGTGTTCATGTTGTTCTTCATTTGTTTAATAAAATACATGAATGGATTCTCTTTTAAATTGATGTTTTGATGAATGCATGTTGTATAATGAAGTGTCTGCCTTGTGAATGTTTGGGAGATGTTGTGGCCCTTTGTGAAGGTTGGCAAAGGATCCCGAGTCAATGGCGAGAACCCCGGACAAGTTCGATGTTGAAACAAAAAAAAATTAAACTGCAAAATTCTGGCATGCAAAATAGAAGAATTTTGAGAATTTGAATTGCAGATTCATTGCAGAATTGCAAAATTTTAGCATGCAGAATTGCAAAATTCTGCAATTCTAATTGCAGTTTCACTGGAAAACACATAACCTAACTTAGACGCATTAATTAAGTCTAACACCTTTACTCGACCTAAACTCACATTAAACAGTCTAAATACACTCTAAGACATACTTAATCATACTAGGAACTTAGGAAAGGTTCTCCAGAGTTCGGGGGCACGAATTGGAGTGTCGGGAGGTCGAATTTGATTAGGAGATTTGTGTGATAGGCAAGTATACCCAATGACAACTTTACTTGGCATTTCAATTCCATTATTTACTGTCCTTGCATAATCCTTTTGACTATAATACCTTTGTATTCTGATATCATGTGTTGATTGCGTTTATGCTCACTTAATGAGTTCTTGCTTTCATGATATCCTTTCTTTTGATTTGGTTCATTGATTCCATGCCCTAAGCTATGTTTATTCTATCTGTTTTAATTATAAATTGGATGATAAATAACATGCTATTAGGATAGTAGATATGTTGTGAATGCTTAAATGGACTTGTATTCCCTATTGTTTAGATGTTTAGATATTCATATGCCTTGATTATCCATACTTGGTATTTCTTGAAATTAAAAAGTAGTTTTCACATTTAGGTCCCGTACTCGATCGAGGTGTGCACGATTCTCGGGTTAGAGTCCCAAGGGATGTCGACACATGTTATCGGACACTGTATGACACTCGCAGTTAGAGTCTTTGAGGTGGTCTACACACCAGGGTTAGAGTCCCGGACAACACTTGTGTTAGAGTCCCTCGTGCTATATGATTATTGAGTTGGAGTGACGCGGTTCACTGCCGACCGGACCTAAATCACTACTACTTAGCCTAGTGTCAGTATTACTTGTTTAACTCTGGTATTTATTCGCATATGGTTTATTTTCCATATTTCCTATTTATATGCTTTTAAATACCATTTGAATATTTGGAAATGCAAATTAAACTTGTCATAGGGGATTATGTTATATTCTTGTACTTACCATCTTTTTATGACTGTGAGTGCAGAGTCGTCTACCAGCAGGCCGGGCCAGGAGAAAATCGGTGATTACCTCTGAGTTTGCGGCGCGACACTTCTTCGATTGTAGGTCTTGGTATTTTGATTGTATTAGTTGTATATGTCTTTTAGATGCTATTTGGGTTGTATATTGGGTTGAGCGTTAGTTCCCAACTTGACTTAGATTGTCATACTATTTTACTGTATTTTGAGGATTACTTATATGTGATATCTGTGATGGCCCCTCCCATAATTTAGGGCACCGCTCGACCGAATCCTGTAATTAATCCCTAATCCTAGCCTCATAGGATTTAACTACGTATTAGTCAGCCTTACAACCTATACATCTCGTATTCTATTCAACTTATGATATTTAGTGTTAATTAAAACTTTATTAACATGGTTTTTCATTTAACAGAAGTCTTATACAATTAATCCGGAATTTAAATTAGTATATTATGCAGAAGCCAATTGAAAAATAACCTAAGTGTGGAAAACCAGGAAGTGACATCATATATATCAGGTAACCTCAAAATATAATAAAACAGTCTAAGTCTGGTCGAGGAACTAACGCTCAACCCAAATGCACATCCCAATGTAATAAAAGACATAACATCTAATACATACAAAACATGAACAAAAGTCGTGTCGCGCTGTTGCTCAGGGGAAATTTCATATCTTCTCCTTGCTTGGCCGGCTGGTAGAAGGATCTGCACCCACCTTCATAAAAAGGACGGTGAGTACAAGAAATAAACAGAAATCCCCGATGACAAGTTTAAATTGCATTTTCAAATATAATCGATTGGTATTTAAAAGCATATAACTAGAAAGGCTAAAACAATAAACCATATGCGAGTAAATACCAAAGTTAAACAAGTGAAACTGACACTAGGCTAAGTAGTAGTGAATTAGGTCCGGTCGGCAGTGAACCGCGTCACTCTGACTCTATAATCATAAATCACAAGGGACTCTAACTTAAGTGAGTGCAGGGACTCTAACCCCGGTGTGTACACCACCTCAGGGACTCTAACCTCGAGTGCATACAATGTCAGGTAATATGTGCTGACATCCCCTGGGACTCGAACCTCGTGAGTCGCGCACATCTCGATCAAGTACGGGACCTAATTTGCAAAAACTACTTTTATATTTTCAAGAAAGACCAAGTATGGAGTTTCAAGGCATAGACATATCTATACACCCTAACAAACAAGGAATACAAGTCCACATTAATATTTATATGACATTTACTAACCTAATAGCATGTTATTTATCATTTATTTCACATTTAACAACAAGAATAGACATAGCATGAGATAGAAGCAATGAATCAAATCAATAAGTGGATATCATGCAAAGCTAGACTCATAAGTGAGCATAGAACACCAAGGACATATGATATTAGAATACAAAGGCCAACAGTCCAAGAAGACTAAACAAAACAACAAGTAAGGAAATAAAATGCTAAGTAAATTTGTTAACGGGTATACTCACAATGCAAGCAAATTCCCTAGCTATCTGGCCTCCCAACACCTCGACACGTGTACCCGAACACCCGAAATCCCTACTGAGGTTTTTAGATATCATTTTAAGGTGTTTAGGTTTTGTTTGAGGTGTGTTTATGGTGTAGTTAGTGTTGCAGGAAATTCAGCAGAATTGTAGAAATTTTGCTATTCAGGTCTCCCAGCGTGCTGGGGTGCTCAGCACGCTGAGTGCAAAAACTTAAAAACATTTCTGGGTTTCCTGCAACCCAAAAATGGTCAACTCCCTAGCCTTTGGATCTCTATTCTCCACCACCAGGGATCCAATTACCTCCTCCACAACATACATACACCAATCACTCCATATTTGCATTCAAACTTCATATAAACTAAGAAATTTTGCATGCATTTCAGAATTTTAAATGAAGAACATACTCAAAACTGGAAATTTAATCCAACCAAAAATCCACTGATTTTCGAAACCTCTTATGGAATTTCAAGTGTTTTTAATGGAGAATCCAAATATGAACTTATTTTTTAAAAATAGACTCATATTACAGTTCAAAATTCTTAAAATCAAAATCATTCCAAAAACCCCATTTTTTGGCAAAGACTTGTAAAATTTGAAAAATGGAACTTTAAGTTTGAAAATCATAGCTTGTAAATGCTTCACAATACACATTAAAACACTATGAAAACTCTGAACAAAAAAACCCCTTTGAATTAAAAACCCAAAACCCTAATTTGTGTTGCATGAAAGTGAAGGAAAGCTTACCCAAGTTGTTGTTATGGAGTTTTGTTTCATTCCTAACTTGTGTGGAAACAACCCACAATTCTCTCCTAAATTTTTCCAGCAAAGAACCCTCTCTCACAGCTCTGATTTGTGTTTGAACCAACATGCAAAATGAAGCAAATGAAGACAAGCTAGTATTTATAGTGGGTTCTTAATCTAGTGTGTTTTACCATGATCCTAGGTTGATCAAATGATCTCAATTGGCTCCTACATCCCACTAAATTCAGCCAAGGGATACACATGTGTGACACATGTGTATGGGAGTGTGTGCTAGTGTGCATCCCGAGGTAAGTCGAAGGGTTGTAGATTTTTACTTGTAACTATAGGCCTTGATTTGATTCACATTAACACATATAACCATAGGCCTATATAACTTCATAATGCATGTAAATTGTAACGGCCCAATTAATAATTGTCGTTATTTACAACGTCATTGCAGATGTGGATGCCAGCGGGGATATTTGTGGGTCCTACAGTGAGGACACAGTACGCTAAGTTTAGGTATACAGTTCATTTTGTGTGCTTTTTTTGTGTATTTGCAATGTATATGTTCAATTTACTTAAATTGCATCACAATATGTGTTTTTGTATCGATTATTGACGAGTGAAGTAGTGTGACGGGTATTCGCTGCGTATAGCGTGTAGATGCGGGTACCAGGTGGCGAATGACTAGAACACTAGGCCGAGGAACTAAATACATATAATAAATGATAAAATCCATTAAATAATTTACATAAAATGACGTTGAGGCGGTTGGGAACATCGTTGTGTGAGAATAGCACAGCTAACAGTACGGAGCCAGGTATCGGAACGCCCGGGAATATTGGTTGTAGCTAGAAGGATAGGTCAAGGACCAATGTGTGAGTCAAGTATGTCAAGTTGTGTGGACCATTTGACCTCATCTCAGCCCTCCAATCATGCTTTGAGATAAGTGTGTGAGTTGAGATGCAAATGTTTATATAAATATCAAGATTTATTCACTCCTCATAACTTTTCTCTCTCCTCCAAGGTGTTGGACAAAAATTGAGTGTGGTGTGATGGTTTTGTGAGATTTGTGTGACAATTTGGTGCTCAAAAAGCCAAGGGAAATTGATATTAAGGTTAGATTTTCGATCCCCATCTCCTTTTCTACGATTCTAGGTATTTTTCGGGGATTTTGACGGTGGTTTCGGGTTTGGGTTTGAGCACACCAGGTGTGTGAGGTGTTGCTATGGATTTTGAGTTAGTTTTGAGGTTGGAAATGTGGATTTGGTGTTGATGTTGTTGTTATTTCGGTTTTCAAGCAATTTGCCGGGTTTTTGGTCAAAAAACGTTGAGTTTGTGTTTCTGACGTGTGTTGTCGAGGGGTTTTAGTTGTATGAGCTTGATTGAGTGTTTAATGGGTTGATGGAGCGAGCGCGGATCGCGGCGACAAGCCCGGGGGTTCGAAAACTCGATAAGACCCCCTCTTTCGCAGACGCCGCCAAAGGCGTCGTGGGGTTCAGAAGCCCATGGCGCCACTCGTGGCATCTAGGGCAGAGACGAAATATGGGATATATTGGGGACATTTTTGGAGACACCGTGGAGAATGGACAACATGACAGAGTTGTCACGACGTCGTGGCGACGCCGCACAGGGTTGAATGCGACAACGTCCTCGGCGGCATTTGGGGCAATTTTGAGACAAATTTTTAATAAGAATTTACCAATTGGGGGGTTGTCCTAGGGATTGATATAGTCTATTTGGAATGTTCTAACGATGATTTCATTGATGATTTAGGTATTGAATTAAGGTTTTCAAGGTTTGAAAATTTAATTGATTTATCATAAATTAATGAATTAGGTTATTTTGATGGGTAGTTAGACACGCGTTGAAGATGTGCATTTGGGCTAGTGACATAGTGGAGCGCAGTTTGAGGTGTGTAGTGTCCCAATTGAAATTCACTTTAGTACTTACTGCTTGGTTATTTGAATTTTGTTCTTTTTTTGTTCGGTAATCATATTTCCCTATTGTTTTACGGTTGGTTGAGTTTACTCCCACCTGATGTTCATTCATTGTAGGGGCACAGGGTCCACTAGGCCATAGCATATGTTCTAGTCATGAACCGGTGAATATGCTACACGGGTGTGCTAGTTATGTGTGGATGCGTCGTGGGTCTACGCCGGCCACCTAGAGGGTCCAGGGTCACCTATTCAAGTTATCCTCACGGGTCGTACCTGACGGATAGCCCGAAGTATGGCTCTAGTCTGACTTTGATTGTGCACGCGCTTTGTTTCCATGCTATTTATATTCATGCGATGATCTTCCACAGATGTTTGTATTCTTTTTCTTCCCCATGTTTATTTATAGTATTTTGATTCTAGCAGTTTTACTTATATATTTACTTAGTGAATTTCCTTGGGATTACTCACTCTAGACTCGTCATCTGCCTTTTGAGATGGCTTGAGTGCAGATCCTGGTACGAGCAGAGGGAAGGACAAGCTTGAGGACTCCTTGTGATTAACTACGATTTGCCCTACTCGTACGTTTGTTTATATTTATCATTTTATGTTGGGTATGGATTGTGAAAGATACATTTTGACATATATATGACTTGGAGGTTTATCTTTTGATAGTACATTTTGGTATGGTTTCCACTTTAGGTTAAATGCTCATAAAACCTGCTGCTAATATTTAATTTGATGATGCAAGTCTTCTGCTGAATATTTTGAGGTATAACATACATAACGAGTTCATAAGTTAACTTGGAGCTATAATTTGTGAAATTGACATTAAGTTAGCAATAATTGATTGATGATTAGCTATGAGCACGTGGTACACAGTTAGATGGTGATTTGGCAAGGCTGTGGGTTTGCGGTGTACGCCCTAACGACCGATGGATTTGGGGCCGCTACATAAATATTTTATTAATTCATATTATTATTAAATAAGACTCACCAAAAGTGTCAACTACCCGGTTCCCCGACTTGTGCACAACTCGAGGCGTGCCCCCGCTCTCGTCTCGACACTTACACTATATAAACCGACTTAGTAAGTCTACACATTACATTACACTTGGCATACAATCAATACAAAAATATCATATACCTCGGCCAGGTGCCCTGGTCGGTATGCGTAGCACAGTATGGGCCCCACGTGACGGCTCGGTGATCCTGATTAAGGGAATCAAAATGAAGTTAGAGATTTAGGTCGTGACAATATCATTTCTTGGTTTTCCATACGTAGGGTTATTTCAATTAGGTTCCGCATAAACTACTAATTGTTTTCGCATAATCAATAAAGCTCTCGCATTAACCGATTAAGACTCTGTTAAATAATTAATCTTATAAAAAATTTTAATTAACTCTAAATTTCATAAGTTGATAGGACGAGTGTATTACTTATCCTAAACATGAGTAATGATGTGAATAGGTTGTACGGCTAACTAATAAGTAGTTAAGTCCTACGTGGATAAAATTTGAACTTAATTACGAGATTAGGCCGAGCGGTGCCCTAGATTAGGAGAGGGTCGTTATAGTCTTTAGGACATTTTATTTTACACGCTTAACTAGAATAGTTGCATAGGCATCTTGATGAGTAAGGATGTTGAGATAAACTGACATTAATTTTAAAGTTATACTACCAATGTCGCTTAAGTGTCACGTCATATCAAAGTGGCCTTTCTTGAAATGTTGGAAAAAGTAGAATGATTTTTATGTTATCAGGTAGACTTTAATGACCAAAGTGTTTTAACATATATATAGTTTGGTTATCATGTGTGTGTATAAGATGAAGTGGAAGAGGGGAGTCGATTTTAATGACCACCACTAATGGTCTCACCCAACTTGACCCTAGATTAGTCCATGCCAATTGATAGGTTCGGATAACGATGGTGATACGTATCTATATTGTTCCAAGTTGTATTGGGCCAAGGATTAGATTATGTAGGATTACTAAGTTAGACCCATTTTTATTTTAAGTTATTTTAAGTTGTTATTTCATTTGGGTCCAATATTGTAGGGTTTGTCAGGTATTTAAAGCTTTATACTCAAAAAGAACAACAAGAAAGAAATCAAGCAACTTTTATTTCATCTATCTTCTTCTTCCTTTGATGTCTTTAGTTTCCTTTTAATGTCTTGCATTTCCTTTTAATATCTCTTAATTTTAGTAAATTTGATCACATCTCTCAAATGGGTATATCAACGGTGCTTTCATTTTCAATCCTTAACTCCCGCCCAGTCCACACAGCTTGAAGAACTTCAAGTGTTTGTTGATGATATGGATATTATGATAACACCAAATCATGAATTTGATGCCAATGTAGCCGCTTTGGACACCGCTATTATCGAATTGCGTGCTGATTTTGAAAAGAGGGATGTTGAATATTATGAGCAAGTTCCACAATTTTTCCCTCCTCCACCACCGCCCCTCCCTGATCCTAATCCTTACTACCAGGGGCGGAGCTATTAGCATAGCTTCCTTGGGCTGTGGGTTGCCAGCCCAGGGCAACCTTAAAAAAAATTAGTACCCATTGGGGCTAAAAGACTTTTAGCCCACCTCAACTTTAAAGCCAAGTCCATTTTTTTTGTCAAGCCCACCCCACCTATGCATTAACCGCTCAAAACCAAAAAAAAAAAAGAAAAATGCACACCACGCACATGCACGACCAACGCATAAAAATGAAAAACGGAAAGACAAAAATCAAAACAAAGCATATTTCTCCAGTCCGCCCTCTACCCCTCCAGGTCCCCTCATTCTCATTACCAATTTCCCACTTCCTTAAAAAACTTTTTATCCTCTCTTATCCTACTATTTGCTACATCTATACCAATAGGAGAAGAAAAAAAAATGAATTGTAGTCTCTTGGCAAAAAGAACAACAAGAAGTGATTGGTGATCCCATATTCCATTGATCCACCTATTTTGAAAGTTTAGGTAAACTTTGTTTTTGACTTTTCCATCTCATTTATTTTAATAATCTATATTTTACATTGTCTGTCTTTGCCATGTTTTGTGATTCTTTCCTCTTCTCTTCTTTTAAATCATCAAAACCCTTAGTTGATATGTGTCATTAAATTCATGTAAATAAGACTATGTTTGTTTTCTTGTTAAAGAATTATTTTTAGGTGATTCATAATATGAAAAATAGATTTATTTTTGGTGTTTAAATAGATTTGTTTTTTGAGTTAAGAAGCTTTTCTTTTTAATTTTTTTTTTCTAGATTGTAATTTTAAATGATTGTGCTCTATTAATTAGGTTGTCTTTAATGGAACATTATGGCAAGAAGAGATTGAAGACTCTTTATTCATTTTTAAGCCGAGAGGAGAAACATCAAAAGGAGACACGCCTCCATCTAATGTTGAAGTTGAGCAACCAACTCCTAATGAAGTAGAATCCCCTAAGTCACCAACTCAAAGAACTGGGATTGATTACAACTCTCTAGAAAGAGATCCAAATTTGTGTATTTCAATTCGAGAATACCCTGTCAATTTACGGGATGAAGTACGAAGGGCATACATAAAAATTGACCCTTATCAACGAAAGTTGGTAGAATATCCTCGAACTCCATTTGGAAAACAATACCGTAGATTCAAATATTGTTGGTTTGAAAATTTTCCATGGTTAGAGTATTCTCCTTCGAAGGATGCTGCATTTTGTTTTCCTTGTTATTTTTTTTAAAATGATATTGCACCTCGTTGCATATTAACTGATGAAGGTTTTACAAATTAGAAGAGAATTAAAATGGACAGGACATTGCATTTTTTGTGCATATTGGGGGTATCAATTCCTCGTACAGGCATTGCGTACAAGTTGTTAAGGATTTGTCGAATGTTACTAATCATATTGATAGGTTGTTGAATGCACAAACATCTGAAGAAGTTCAGCAGAATCGATTACGACTAAAGATAAGTACTGAGTTTGCTCAATGGCTTTCCTTACAAGCATGTTCATTTAGAGGTTATGACGAGTCTTCAAGTTCTAAGAATCAAGGAAATTACGTGGAAATGATAAAACTTTAGGGGAGATTAAATGTCAACATTAATGGCGTTATATTAGATAATGCTCCAAAGAATGCGAAGTACACCTCAAATATGATTCAAAAAGAGATTTTATATATCATGACTCGTATGGTAAGAACTAAAATTTGTGAAGAAATTGGAGATAAAAAGTTGTCTTTTAGTTGATGAAGCTAAGGATGAATCTGAGAAGGAGCAAATGGCTATTGCCTTGAGGTTTGTTGATTGCCAAGGTTCTATCAAGGAACATTTTTTTTACATTGTGCATGTTAAGGACACCACTGCTCTCACACTTGAGAAGCATATATTGGATTAACTTGCTCGATATAACTTACACGTTCATGACATACGTGGTCAAGGATATGATGGTGCTAGTATTATGTGTGGGGAATGGAATGGATTACAAGCTTTATTTCTTAGATATTGTCTATATGCATATTATGTGCATTGTTTTGCCCATCGATTGCAGCTAGCATTAGTTGCATCTTCTTCAAAGGAAACTTCGATTTTGTTGTTCTTTTCAAAGTTGACAGCCATTGTAAATCTTATAATTGTTTCTCCTAAGCGTATTGCTGAGTTACAATCCATCTATGCTGATTTTATTGCTTAAAAGATTGCTAATGGAGAACATGAAACTGGCAGGGGAGTTAATCAAATGGAAAATTTACAACGTGCAAGAACTACTTGATGGAGTTCTCAATTCGATTCTATTTGTAGCTTGGTGGATATGTACCACGCCACTGCTAAAATGCTTTATAACCTAAAAAATGATGGACCAAATCCCGATGTTCGAGGAAAATCACTTGGTTGTTTCATTGATGTGGGAACTTTCGATTTTATATTCATATTGCATTTAATGCATAGAATCATGGGAATTACACACTCACTTTTTCAAGCGTTGCAATACAAATCTCAAGATATTTTGAATGTTTTGGATTCAGTTGTAATAACAAAAGTTCTACTCCAAATATTGAGAAATGAGATCTTTGACCATCTTTTATCGTATGTGGAGTCAAATTGTAGAAAGTATGGTGTTGATATTTTCGATATGAATGTTTCCTACAAAGAGGGTACTGGTCGTTCTTGTCAGCAAAGAGATCTCATTACAGTTATTCATCACTATCACTATGATGTGTTCAACTCTGCAATTGATAATCAGTTGAAAGATTTGAACTCTAGATTTAATGATGATGCACTAGAAATCCTGAAACTTGCATCTGCCTTACAACCAAATGACGATTTCAAATCATTTAATGTTGATCACATATGTCTTCTTACCCAAAAATTCTATTCTGATGATTTTGGCGAACAAGACATGCATCATTTGAGATGTTAATTGGAGCATTATGAGGTCAATGTATTGCACCATGAAAGCTTTCAAGGGATACAAACACTCTCTGATTTGTTGAAGATTTTGATTCTAACAAACAAGTCACAACATTATCACTTAATTGATAGACTGATTCGCCTTATTTTGACTATTCCCGTGTCCACTGCAACCACAGAACGAGCATTCTCTGCTATAAGTCTTATTAAAACAAATCTTCGAAATAAAATGGAAGAAGATTTTTTAGCAAATACTATGGTGATGTATATTGAACAAGAATTTGCGGAGGATATTGATCTAGAATTAGTGATAGATGAATTCGATTCTTCAAAAAAAATAAGGGTGCAACTATGATAGGTTCTATTCTATTTATCTTGATATTTATATTCGATTGCAATTGAATATATGAATATTTATATTAGATCTATATTAATTATTTTTATTAATTGTTAATGTTTGCAGTTGGCACCATTTTTCAATGATGAAGCTTTTGTAGATAGTGATAAAGGGTCGATCCCATAGAGATTTGTGGTCTTTTTAAGGTAAGAAAAATATAAACAAGGGAAATTGGGGTTCCAGAGAGAATATATAAATATTTTAAAAATAGAGAAATTAAATGGAACGGAAATCTAATGAGAGTGAATCTAGGTATTCAGCTTCACGATATTCACCATATAACTCGGGACTAATTTCATTAATTGTCGATTTATGAAAAATATGAAACTAATCTATGATCTAGTGTTGCTATAGACCTGGTGACGCACTCATTTCCTCGCATTTTCTGTTATTGGCAGCCAAGGTACGACCGTTGACTACTTCTCTAACCAAACACCTAACCTAATTGCTAATGCTCCAGATTTAACGCATTGGTCTCATTACTTCGATTCGTGAAGGCACTACACCTAGACAACTGGATCGCTAGTGCTCATGATTTAGCCTAGATCCCTAAGGTACTTGACCAGATAGCCAATTGTCACAAATATGAGTATACCGCATAAGGACGGACGTTTCGACTTCAATGACAAAGGGTGATCAATCTAATATGCATGCACAGGCCTTTAAACACAATTAAATAAATAAACATCATAAAGGATTCCCAAGTCGTAGGCTTGACCGATCCACCTTCAACATAGAAGAGAAACTAGCAAGACATAATTAAACCCTAATTCTAATGCAAAACGGAAGTAAAATAAAGGATTCTTTCGTTTGAGAGTCTATTGGTATTTATAGAAACACGCCAAAGTAGGTTGAAAAACTAAAAACCCCGAAAAGTAGGTAAAATTCCAAAATTTTGAGTCTTCAAGGTAGCAGCGTGTTAGCGGCGTCTTCACAGCATTTTTTTTGAGCTCTCTGGTTCAGAAGTATGTGAGTCACGTCGTGAGAATTTGCTAATCACGACGTCCTCACGGCGTGAAAAATTCCTCTGCCTTGCAATGTAATTTTGGACTGCTTAGAAACTGAATATGAAGAAGCTTGCGAGACATGAAAATATTCAGCTTGGAGTCTACTTTCCAAAAAAGGAAACAAAAAGTCATTTGGATTTGAGATGAGAAAGTTATGGCCTTTATACTGAAGAGTCATTAAGGAACTTGGCCAAACTTTGCCAACTATGTATTGCTCTATTGAGCCACTTCAAATCCGTATCTCATTATTCTTATGAGAGATGAAGATGTCCGTCTCAAAGTCTTCTTTCCAACAAGACCATCGATGAGTCGTTCTGACTTTGGATGTGAAAGTTATGGCTTGTGAACTGAACATCACTCAATTAAGTTCATAACACGATTTTTGCTCCAAAAACGTCCGACTCATGTAAAATCCCTGAAACACATAAAGCAAGCATTTATCACTTTGAAACAAGATAAATATAGTCTATTAACTCTTAATAATCTATACTAAATCATGTCTAAATGACCACTCATCAATGAAGCTTTTGCATTTTTTTGACGTGAAGATTTTGCTTTAAAATGGTAATGTTTTTAACAAAAGCACATCATGTATTAGTGCTTTATTGTTATAAATCACTTGTTAGAATTTATATTATTCTAAAATTTAGTTTGATCTATTCTAATTGTTGTCACTTTGTGATCTTAAAGTGACTAATATTTGCTTGAATGATTTATGGTTTTAAGTCATATAGTGTTTTTTCAACTATATAAATTGCGACATTAAATAATAGTAATTAAGTTGATAATTGTGTTATATCTGCATTTGAGGTGAATCATTGGCTTTACAGAAAAAACACAAGGAAAAGACGGATGTGCGGCTCTGAAGATTAATATGAGCAAAGCCTATGATCGAGTTGAATGGGCGTTCTTGGATGCAATCATGATCAAAATGGGGTTGTGAGGCGGTGGGTGGACTTGATGATGATATGTGTCTCGTTGGTGAAGTACACTTTCCTTATGGATGAACTTGAAGTCAGCCATATCATCCCCTCTAGAGGTATTCAACAAGGAGATCCTATCTCCCCTTACTTGTTTCTATTTTATGCGGAGGGGCTCTCGTCCATTCTTTCAAGGCAAGAATCTCTAGGGAATCTACATGGTTGCAAGATTGCTAATAATGCACCTGTTATTTCTCACCTATTTTTTATCGATGATATTTGTTTTTTAAAGCCAATGTCCAAGAGACGGAGACAGTAAAGGAGTGCCTGAGAGTCTATGAAGAGGCGACTGGCCAGACTATTAACTTCGACAAGTCATCCTTGCACTTTAGTAGAAATACTCGGCCCGATGTTGCAGAGAATATTTGCCAGTTACTTTATGTCACTAACACCAATGCGATTGGATTATACTTAGGACTACCTAGTAAAGTTGGAGAAACAAGGAAAAAGTATTCTCGTATATTCATGACAAGGTTCATCATCAATTACAAGGGTGGAAAGGGCAAATATTGTCTAGATCTGGAAAAGAGGTACTGCTGAAATCAGTTGTTTAGAGCATCCCTACTTATGTGATGAGTGTATTCCTTTTGCCAACGAGATTGTGTGATAGTTTGGAGAAGATGATGAAAAAATTTTGGTGGCTATCGGACGTGGATAAGCATGGTGGGATCCGATAGGTGACTGGAACAAACTATGTGTGCCAAAAAAGCTAGGTGGATTGGGAATGAGAAAGGTTCATGAGTTCAACATTGCCATGCTGATGAAACAAGCATGGGGTCTTCTTGAAAATTCCACATTATTGTCAGCGAGATTACTGAAGGCGCGATATTTTCCAGACACAATTTGTAGATGCTAATTTAGGAAGGAACCCAAGTTATGTTTGGCGAAGTATTATAGCATCAAAGGAAACACTTTTGAATCAATGTAGATGGAGAGTAGGAGATGAAACTTCAATCCAAGTGTTCGGTGATCCGTGGCTACCAGATAAGAAAAACAAAAAGGTTCAAACAATACCCCTGGCTGAGTTCTTTAACCCAACAGTTGATACTTTGATGCACGAAAATTCTTGAAGATGAGGATATCTTATATGATATGTTTGAGGAAAGAAATCAGAAGTTGATAAAGGCAATCCCAATTTCTTATCATTGTAGCAAGGATGAATGGATGTGGAAAAGTAACTCAAAAGGCATATATACTGTAAAGAGTGGCTATAAAGCAGTTGCGATGAATGTAAATGGCAGTACAGCTCAAAGAATGGTAGAATTCTGGAGTGGGATTTGGAATTTAGGGGTACCACCAAAAGTTAAAACTTTCTTGTGCAGGGTAGTCTTCGACTACTTGCCAACGACGATGAACCTGATTAGTCGGAGAGTCCCAATTAAGCCAATGTGTGGGGTATGTAGATTGGAAGCTGAAAGTGTATTCCATGCTTTAGTATGATATATTAAGGCAAGGAAATGTTGGGAAGAATTGGGAATTGGTACAACTCAAGCACATAATTCTTTTATATAATGGATAAGTAAATTGTTCAATGACTCTACAAAAAAAGTGATGGAAATGGTAGCAATGGTGACATGGAGCGTATGGAATAATCGAAACTCTACAATTTGGAGTAATCGACATCAGTCACACACACACACACACACACACACACACACACACACACACACACACACACATATATATATATGATCCCAACAAGTTGGCAATGACCGAGGGAAGAGTTCGTCACTTGTAATGTAGATGCAGCAGTGCTTGAAAAGAAAAAAGTTAGCTCATATGGAGTGGTTCTAAGGGACAATAGTGGACGATTTGTGGCTGCCTTAGCAGGAAAGTATGAAAGGGTGTTCAAGGCAAAGGTAGTTAAGGCTATTGGAGTTAAAAATGCACTATTCGGGCTGAAGGACAGAGGCGAGAGAAGAGTAAAGTTGGAGTCTGATGCACTTGAGGTGGTTCAGGCAATTCAAAATAGGCACAAAGATAAATCCTAATTTGGAGCTATAATTGATGATTGTGTAAAATTGGTAACGAACTTGAGGTCCTATATTATTTCTTTTGTTCGTCGATCAGCGAATGTAGCGGCCCATACATTAGCAAGAGAAACTAGTTATATGTCTAGTCGAAACGAGTGAGATGTTGTACTCTCGTTTCTTTTGAATGTACTTGCGAGAGATGTAGAATGAATAAGAGTTGGTTGTGGTTTCAAAAAAAAAATTGATAATTGTAGTGTATAAACATGCATAACTATTAAGAAAAGTGCTAGTGTGCCTAACATGGACTCACGCGTCAGACACGCACTTGTCATCTGCCCTTCGACATACCTCGAGATGTGTGCGTGCCCAAGAATCCAGGCCGGCCATGTAGTTGGTGAACCAAAACATTTTTTTAATTGTTAAATAACAATAAGATATATACTAGTTTTAGCCCAAGGCTTCAAAAAATCCTGACTCCGCCCCTGGCTGTGAGTTATTTATGGTGTGCTACATTTAAATGCAGAGTATACTTATGGAACCATTATATCAAGGAAAATGATAATCAAACACACTTTGGACGCACACTTGGGGTGCACACTTTGTCGTTTAGTTCATTTATGGTATTTTGTTAGATGTAGGGCCCACGCTTAGGGAGACAAGAAAGAGTCATAAATAAGCTAAAAAACAAAGTGTCCGCCCTAAGTGTATTAGATTATTATTTTCCTTATATGAAAGGCACTGTTCTATGAGGAATGCAACGAAGTACAGGCTATTTTTAGTCTACTCATCTTGGTAGCACATAAGAGCATATTTCATGTTCTAGAAAAGTTAACAGATTTGTCTCATCAGACTCTAATTCATTGGAACATATCTCTTGAGGAGAACTTTAAGAATGGGGGCAAGATAGAAGCTTATGATGGAATGATTCATGACATACACCTTGTTGTTGATGTTCTGGACAGTGGTTTCTTTGAAGATGTGCTTGCAATATGTCTTCAAATGAAGAGCTTTGGTTTCAAGTTCTTTGTGGTGTGTTCTCTTTGTGCACATGAATTATTTGATGATGTGCTTCAAAGATATCATATTCATGGGACTTCAATACTTGCTGGTTATCCGAATTTTAATGTACTGCAAGAAGCCCTCAAAGTGTTTGATGATATTCCTAGCAGGCCAACAAACATCAGTGTGCTCCTTTGTTCATGACTAAGTGCTTCACATTTAAAGCTTTTTTGGATGGAAAACAAGTCTGGCCAATAAATTCAGTGGTACACTATTTTTCTATGGGAGATATGGTCACCATGAAGTTACTTTTGGGGTATGAGATTGTTATATGTTCTTGTGATCCATTGCTCAAGTCCACCAGATCCATCCTTCAACAATCACCACTTGAAGTGCTTTCTTGAAGGGTATGTGATTTGTGGGTTTTATACTGCAGTCAACATTGGAATCTATTGCACATTGAAGCTGATATAGGAGTTCCAACCACCTTGAGGATAAGGTGAATTTTGAAGGGGTTGGTAGTGCTACGTATTTATATTGTTCCAAATTATATTGAACCAAGGATTAGGTCATGTAGAATCACTAAGTTATGCCCACTTTTATTTCAAATTATTTTAAGTTATTATTTCATTTAGACCCAATATTGTAGAGTTTGTCAAGTATTTAAAGCTTTGTACTTAAATGGAACAACAAGAAAGAAATCAAACAACTTTTATTTCATCCATCTTCTTCTTCCTTTGACGTCTTTATTTTCTTTTTAATATCTTACATTTATCGTTAATATCTCTTAATTTTAGTAGATTTGATCGGTTCATATCGTGGCTTTGACAAAAAAAATTTGACAAAAAAAAAAAAAAAAAAAGAGAAAGAGAGGTGAATGATGAAGAACCGTCGGATGAGAAACCATGAAGCGGTGGCTTCTATTCGTCCACGTGTAAACCAGCACACGTGTTGTTTGGTCAGCAAATGAAAAACAGGTTCCCCACATATGAGAAAGGTAACGGTGGGAAGTTTGGCACAAAAAATATCAATTATCTTTCTTTCTTCAGATTCCTCATTCTCATGAATGATGAACAGAGTAAACAACAAAACACAAACACACATTCCCTCTTCTCTTTGTTGCTGTTTTGATGAGAGAGAGAATTGCTGCAACTGCTCATCATCAGACGGCAGAGTAATAGAATGCACGACGAGCGCGTGCGCTCTGTGCGTGTGTTGCCCGTTAGCAATACTATGGTGCTTCGTAAAACTGCCCATCAATTTGGGCTGGAAACTCGCCAAACGCGCTGCTACTTTCTGCTGCTGCGGCTGTTGCGCTTCGCGGACCAATAATAAGATCCTCGCCGCGTCTTCGTCTTTCTCAGATCTCGATCACGATCACGACATGATCTCCACCAACAACAGCCGCCGCGCGCGGCACTGCTCAAGATTCTCTTCACGCGCTCGATCAATCTAAATGTAATTAAATAATTAATTAGTTGGAAGTAGTTGGAAGTGAAGGAAATTGAGATGTGTGGTTTTGGTTTGATTCGTTTGGGGGGTTTCGGTTGGTTCTCGACCCGAGAGAAGAGTCTAGAGATTGTTAAGGATATTTCTTTCTTTTTTTCTTTTTTTTTTTATTACTTTGCTTTGGCATATATATATATATATATATATATATATATATATATATATTAAACTCCACCTATGTAATCCACTTTATGCGCTGCATAGCCGGTCCCAAATTCGGATAAAAGAGGAGGACTCTGACGTCCAATGGGTAAAGGAGATCCTGAGGGGGTGCGCTGCATAGCCGGTGTCAAATCTGGTCAAAGGAACATATAATCAAAAGTGATGATAATTAAATCTTAGTTACATTTCATTTTAATAAGAAGATGCAGGTGTGTTTGGTGTGGGCCAATCTGCGCACATATTTGGATGAGAGATGCTGATTCCCGAAGTCACATCAGCCTTGGTAGCAGCTCGCATGTGCATTAAGATACACACCAAGCATGTTATGCATCAGGGACGGTAGGTGCATGCATCTCAGGGCATGTATGAACGGCTCCTAGATCAATGTGACTTCAGGATGTGAGTTGGATGTCATTGTTGCATTTCTCTATCACTTATTTGTAAGCAATTTGAATCTTCTCTTTCAACGTATTCCCTTAAGGAAGTTATCTCCTTGAGAACAAATTGACAAAATCACATCTCATTAATCACATCTCTATCACATGTTTGATGGGTATTTATGTCAATTTCCTATTTTATTTTATTTTTGAAAACCATTTCCCTATTTTATTATTTTTAAAATTTGTAACTTTTATGTAAGTTCAAAGTTGATCTAAACATGAAAATACAAACTCCCCCATGAGTATTTCCATGTTAGTAAGTTGACAAAAATGAATTATTGTAGAACTTTAAATACACTTTGAAATACGTGCGCAAAGATTTCAATACAAAATTTAAAGGACAAAAATAATAAGGTGTCAAAAGTATGTTAATCAATCATCTTCCTTTTTTTTTTTTTTTTTTTTTTTCTTTTTTTTTCTTTGAAAGACTTTTAAAGTAAATCGAGTAAAAAAATGTAGTGTAGATGATCTTGTTACGGAGCTTTAAAATATAATTATTTTATTTTTGAAGTTTTATTTTTATTTCAAGTATAATTCATTAAGAAAATCATTTTGTCACCATTGTAAAATTGTTTGATGTATCGACCCACTTAAATTTTATGGGTCTACTTTGATCAATTAGGTATGTTCATTGAACGTTAGTAAGCTCGTAATTGCTCTTTATGAGCTTGTAATTGGGACAGGAATAAAGATTACTTTTTTTTTGTGTTACCCACCTGGCATTCGGACTAACCGACTACTCCGGGCTCGAGCCGTAAGACCATATGACATTTTGGCTCTCCCCAAGGTCGAGGCCTCCATTCGAAGGGTGGCCAATAATGAAATTGTCTATTTAGGCTTAAAAAAAAAATATTTAATTATATATTTTAAAAAAATAAAATAAAATTTACCCTCAACCTCAACAGAAGCATCTTTTGCGATGCAAATGACATTTCTTACAGTGTATATGTGGTGAAATTCGATCTGATCGCAGAAGATGACAGATAGTTGGATTCGAGCGGCAGTGGAAGCGATCCACGCGACCCCAACTCAGGCCGTTCTCTACATCTCTGGTGGCGCTTCTCAGGTCGGTCCTATAATTTTTTTCTTTCCAACTCTTCATCTACAACATCTATCCCGCAAATGATTTGAAATAATATATGTTTCAATCAACAATCAGGCACTTGGGTGGTTGATGTCTGCTCCTGGTGCTTCAAACACAGTCCTTGAAGCAGTAATTCCTTATTCAAGAACCTCCATGTCCCAATTGCTCTCCAAGGTACTAATTATTATCTGCCCACAATATGCCCAATTCACATTTTTTAGGCTTTTAATTATCTGGGTATTGTTTCAATTGATCAATTTCAGATTTTATAAGAATTTTTTTGGTGATCTATTGGTTTTTTTTTTTTTTTTTTTTTTTTTTTTTTTTTTTTTTTTTTTTTTTTTTTTTTTGGTGACAATTGATGGGGTTCTCCGTTGTTTTCTGTGCAGATACCTACTCAGTACGCTAGTCACCAGACTGTAGAGGGCTTGGCGTTGTCGGCGTACAATCGCGCACTTAAGCTATCTTGCCCAGGTGCTCAATTTGCTTACTTTGTTACTGAGAATTGTATGATAATGGCTGTAGTAGCCCAATGGCTTTGTTCTTCATACAAACCCTTGATGACTATTGGGAAATTTTCTGTTGCGACTTGGTCCCTTGCCGCGAACTTCCCTGCCTGATTCATGTGGTATATTAATCTAAGGAATCCTATGAAATGATGCGTAGGCACTACATTGCCTAGATGCATCCAACAACCTAGGAATCATGTTGATGCCTTGACGGCATTGCTACTCGTTGCTTAGTTTCTTTAGTGGAGCGAATTGAAGTCATTCACATGATTGGGCGATCTCATTGATTGTGACAAACTACTGTTAGTTTTTGCGAGCAACTGTTGGAAAATGTTCTGAAACATTCATATATCTGCTATTCGGTTCTGGATTTTGAAGTGTCCATAAAGTACTAAGCATATGAAAGCATGACGTAGTTGTAATTGCCTCTAAACAATGTCAATTTGACAATTAACAGATGTAATGTAATTCAATATTCTGTTTTTGACTTCAGTTGTGGTTTGTCGCAGGTGTCCCAGTTATGGGTGTGGGTTTCACAGGGGCTTTGGCTAGCATACGCCCAAAACATGGAGATCACAGGTATCATCTTTTCTTGTAGCTTGGCATTAGATATTAGATTCTAAAATGCTTCTGGTTGTCCTTTAGTTATGTTTCCCACTCAAAAGTTATCTATTGTTTTGATGTCTAAAATGGAAAATCAAGTGCTGAATTCCCTTGACGAGCGTTTCTATGGAGAATTCATCTTGGAGTCAATCATGTGAAAGAGTGCTAAAAAAATCACATGAAGAGGCTTATTTCTGTTCGGAAAACTGTATTTGAAGTAAAATCACGCAATTTTTACGTACACGTATAAAGTTCAGACATTATATGGTACCGATAGTTGGGGTTGACTAGATAGAGAGATCCACAGATAAAAATAAACCACATGATGAGAGAATTAACTAGAAACTTAACTTTGCTACTAGTATAATTATTTAAGATGCAAGTGTGCTTAAGGCAAGAGTAGTCTATAAGGCCAGAGGGTGCACGCTTGAGTGCAGTGAGGGACACTATTGAGTGGAGCGAGGCTCATATACATAGTACGTGTGTGCACGTGCGTGTGTGACATCTTCATTTCTTCTATTACCCAAATTCGTCATAACATTTCTAATACTTTTATCCTGTTTATGTATTTGTTTTTGAATAAATAAAGCTTCTAGGCTAATAGGATGTTTCACTGTTTTAGTAACTGAGATAAGATCATAACCTAAGTGGGCAGACCATTCCAAAGAGCCGAAGCACAAGGAGCAGTAAGCCGCGCACCTTATTACGCCTTAAGCTTAGAAGAGGGATTAGCATGGTTTACGTACGTCTCTGACAAGCATCCTTACTACACTTGTCTTTTTGATTTACTATTTTTGGTGAAAAGGCCGATTGCATTAGTGAAAAGCAATTGTCATGTGCCTTATAGTTTACTTATGTGAATGCTATACGTCCACTTGAATGGCCTGATCTTTTATTCTGTTTGTAAAATGGTACTCATCTGCTGAAAGCCCATGCTGGAAATAATACTTTATTAGTAAAATGAAGAAACAGAATATTCTTATTTTAATTAGAAACTCGATCAACTGAAAGGCTTAGGGTTTGCTCTTTGTTTTTTGCTTTCATTTGAGCTTGGAGGAATCATTTCATGGAGTTCTCTCTTGTTTGAATTTAAACTTGACTGCTTTCATTCCTATAATAAAACCACCACAATTTGTGCAAAAAAGAAACTCCTTTCTCACATTCGGTTGTCCCTGATTAATATTTTTGAATTTATGTTAGTGCAGCTATATAAATTTACTTTCAAAGTTTCAGAGTATCAAAGTTTCCTTTTTCTGCTTGTTAGTTTTCTAGTCCTTTCTCTTGGACGTATTTAGTTAATCCATATTTGGTCTTGTGTAGGTTTTTTGTATCGACTAGAACTTCTGATCAAATGTCGGTATCTCAAGTTATCTTGTCAAAGGTATTTTTTGATCTCTTTTGTCTTCCTTTCATCTAAATATTTTGTTTATCAATTTTAATGACATATTTAGCTATAACTGTTAGGGTTTGCGAAGTCGGGAACATGAAGATAAGATCTCTAGTCATTTTTTATTGAAGGTGAGTTTCAAATAATGATACAATTCTTATCTGAAAAGGATGAACTATTTATCATATCTTTTACTTATATTATCAGGCAATTGCAGATTCATGTAGAGTTTCAGTCTCATTTTCATCAGAATTGAATGACTCTGAACTTTGCAAAGACACTGAAAAGCAGTTCACTGAGGATGATGAACTGCAACAACTAATAAATGGAGAAATATGCATGAAGATTTATCCATTTTCAAATGGTATAGTCTTCATGTCACATCGTATGTATATAAATTGTGTGGCATCATTTTTTTTGGATCTCTTCTTTACTGTAAAGCATGTGAAAATGCAGACTGTCAATCTTCACATTCAGAAAGAAAAATAATTCTGCCTGGTTCTTTTAATCCATTGCATGATGGCCACCTCAAACTCATGGAAGTCGCCATGAGGTATGAATACACTGGTTTAGAAACGTACGATTTCCAAGTATGTTTATTTTCAGGATCAATCTATGCCCATTGTGTTCAAATAAACTCGTTGAAGTTGCTGTGAATAGTACATTTTACATTGACTTTCTCATTTGACAAATTTGTCCTGCCAAGAAGTCTCTGCTGAAACAGGTTCAATCCGTCTTAGGTAAGATTTTTTTTTCTTGAACCAAGTCTTAGGTGAGATGTGATTTCAATTTTTACACTAAGGTTAACTGTGCTTTATTGAACTTAATTATACGTGTGGTTCTACATTAAGTGCAGTCTTCTTGAAGTATGTGTTATTGGTTACGGCAGTCTTATATGATATTTTCTTATTGTAGCATATGCGGCGACGGTTTACCATGCTTTGAGATTTCAGCTATTAATGCAGATAAACCTCCATTGACGGTAGATCAAATCAAAGAACGTGTCAAACAATTTGAAAAAGTTGGTATGCTTGATACAATTGGCCTTTTTCTTTCTCTATCTTTAATTTGACATTTTTTCAATTTCATCTTTACTTCAACATTATTAAATGTTTTCAACAACAACAACATAGCCTCAGTCCCAAATTAATTGGAAGCATTAGCCTTTATGCTTGTAACTGTAAGCTATCATGTTTTTGCCAAAAGTTGGCTTGTTTGCTTGTCTAATATAGTAATATGTCTAATGTGTTCATTAATTTATGGGAGAGAATGAATTCTTATCTTGAACAAATTTCTTTTAACTTTGAGAAAGTTTCAAAGTTATATTGAATTCTATGTCACGAATGATTATTTCAGTTCTAATGTTACTTGAGCCTTATAGTACGGCAAACATAAACCTTCCAAATGGTTGTTCAGTATTGTGAACTTTGATGAATCATGTTACTCCTCTGTTAAGTTAACAAACATGATTTTAGCCAATTTGTTGGTTCTAATAAAGGGAGACAAGGTCTCTTATTCCATAGAATTTGACGCCTATGGACCCATGCTCGAGGCACCTAGCAATAGCTACCTGTTTATGACCATGTTAATCACTCAACGGCCATATTGTTTCTGTAGTTTATGAGCATTGGCCTTCAATGCCTAAGCTCAAAGCAAATTCTGTCGTTGCAGATCATGTTACTCGTACGCTGTTACTGATCTGCTACATTTTTTAGTTCTCTTTTATTGCAGTATCTATGGAACTTGGCTTCCCTATTGTCCATATTTTTGTGCTTGTTGGTTAAATTAGCAAGTGAAATAAGTGGACTTGAGCAATTATTCATTTGCTACTATCTTGACGTCTATATGCTTAGGTTTGCCTTCTGTTTATGATTTTGTGATGGTAGGAAAGACAGTAATAATCTCCAATCAGCCATATTTCTATAAGAAAGCAGAGCTTTTTCCGGGAAGTGCTTTTGTAATTGGGGCAGATACAGTTGCACGGCTTATCAATGTAACTATCTTTTGTCTTTTTGTACGAGAAGTACATTTTCTTCTATAATATTTCAGATATTTGTCCTTATGAAAGGCAGTCTACAAGTCCTTTGTAATTCCGAAGGTAGTCACGTAAAATGTTACTGTTTCGGGCAGTTCCTTACTATCAATTCACTTAATTTTGTAGCCAAAATATTATAGTGGAGATTATAGTAGAATGCTGGAGGTACTACTTGGATGTAAGAACACAGGATGCACTTTCCTTGTAGGTGGGCGAAATGTAGATGGCGTTTTCAAGGTGATCCTACACTGCAAAGCTTGCCCAAGTTTTTTAAAGTTCTCTTTTCTCCTTGACAACAGAAACTCATTGTATGTGTTGGGTCTTATTTGTGCAGGTTCTTGAAGATTTTGAAATCCCAGAGGAACTAAAAGATATGTTTATCTCAATACCACAGGAGAGATTTCGCATGGATATTTCTTCAACTGAATTACGACAAAGGATGGGAACGGTGACTCCGAATCTGTAAATGTAAAGAATGTTGAAATAATTCAATCTCTTGTTACTGGAACTTCACATAAATAAATCATTCATATCAATACTTCAACCAATATAGAACTAATATGATGCGTGCAACTTCTTTTCCAATACTTGACTAATATTTTTGTGTTGGTTACAATGAATGATCGCAATACTTGACTAATATATTTCTCTTGCTTTGTACACATTCTTTGTAATTTTGCTCATCAGTTTTTGTTTATTTGATGTATGCTGTTGCTAGTTTCAGATATCAATACGGGTATATGTCGACTAAGCTATTTGTTGGTTAGGATTCTATACTCATACATATAATATGTAAATGAGATTATCAAAGGTGTTACTTCAGTACATGTGTGAAGTGGATGCATACTCTCTAGGTGGATTAGTCTTGAGTTTTGCAAATAGCTTGCTTGGTTACACTTCCTTGGAAATTATAAGGTTTGCAGTTAATTTTCTTGGATTGAAACTAAGATTTGGATTAGTTTTTCTTGGATTGAAACTAAGATTTGATTTTGTTTTTCTTCTTTTTGTTGAGAACTATTGATACAAAAGAAAAGAGAGGAGATTAAGTGCTTAATCTATCTTGCTATTTTCTGATTTTGTATAAAGCCACTGATGGGACTAAGTGTATGTTGATTTGTTCAACTAGTATAAAATAACAAATAGTGATTATACATACTGTCCAAAGAAGTCGTTTGATAACATGGATGAACTAGTATTAATGCTTCCAATTTCTCTGTACTCTGAATAACAATTTTACAGTCTATGTTCTTTTATGTTGGACTCATCCACCACAGCCTCCACCACATCCGCCGCCGCCACATCCAGCTGCGGCGCACCCACCGCCCTGACCAGCAGCACTTGCTCTCTCTTTCGAAGCACCATCCCCGCACATGGAGATAATAAAGCTTATGGTCAGAAAGAAGGCCAGCAACGCAACCAGCAGCACTGCAGAACTGTATCCGTCGACGGCGTTAGTGCTGCTTGCTGTGATTATCGCCTCCTTCCACTGCCTAACCATCTTAAGAAACTTAAGGCTCTCTGTGAGTCCCTTTGGGAGGTATATATGGTTCTTATCTTATTCTTTTGTGCATGTTATAGAAGGTCTCCCGTAATTTATTTTGGTCTCTTAGAAGTTAGAATAGTCAGCTCCAGCAAACCCAGAAAAGTCTTCTCTTCATGTTTTATTTAATGGATTGTAGTAGTATGGCAACCTCTAGAATTGACTCAGCAAAATTTAAGCATGTACAGAAGGGAAGAAAAGAACGTATTGACCTTTTGGGCATTTGATGGACATGTGGCTTACAAATGATACCTTAAGATATAATTGGCATGTACAACTAATCAAGTTTTATTTAGGACCTTGATAAAGTAATCGACTTTGGGTACTGCCAAAGGACATCGAGTGTCGTGAAATACACCTTGAAGATAATTAATTTCTTTTTCTTTCCTCTGTATTTTCCTTGAGTTTATTGATTGTTGGATTTGAGCAGTGTATACACATAGATATATAGGTATTTTAGTAACTACCTAATAACTACTTGGTAGTTATTTGTATGTAAATAAATATGGGAAGATAGTTTGTTCTTATCTTCTAAATCTTGAGCCAAATTGAACAAAACTTAAGTCTCTGTGAGAGTTCCTCTACAAATTACAAGGTACTTAGGCTGTGGTTCATGGTATCCTCCCAATTGATGATCTTGCCTTTTGACATGTGAACAAACAAATGCTTCCGATCCGCTTCCGCTTTCGGAAGTTCTTGTTTTTTCTTTGTTTTTTTTTTTGAAACCACAACCAACTCTTATTCATTCCAAATCTCTCGCAAGTACATTCAAAAGAAACGAGGGTACAACATCCCACTCGTTTCGACCAGACATAGAATTAGCTTCCCTTGCTAATGTATGGGCCGCTACATTCGCTGATCGACAAACAAAAGAAACATTATAAGACCTCAAGTCCGTTACCAACTTCACAAAATCATCAATTATAGCTCTAAAATAGGATTTATCTTTGTGCCTATTTTGGATTGTCTGAACCACCTCAAGTGTATCAGACTCCAACTTTACTCTTCTCTCGCCTTTGTCCTTCAGCCAGAATAGTGCCTCTCTAACTCCAATAGCCTCAGCTACCCTTGCCTCGAACACCCCTTCATACTTTTCTGCTAAGGCAGCCACAAATCGTCCACCATTGTCCCTTGAAACCACTCCATATGAGCTAACCCCTCTCTCTTCAAACACTGTTGCATCTACATTACAAGTGACAATCCCTTCCCTCGGTCGTTGCCTACTTGTTGGGATCACTGTCGATGGCTCAACCTGAGGGTATGCCTTCTCTGTCTCGCTGCTTTCCATGCTACTAGGTATGACTTCGCTACCTCGACAATATATGTATGTGACTGATGTCGATTACTCCAAATTGTAGAGTTTCGATTATTTCATACGCTCCATGTCACCATTGCTACCATTTCCATTACTTCTTTTGTAAAGTCATTGCACGGTTTACTCGTCCATTCCATAAAAGAATTGTGTTTGACTTGTACCAATTCTCAATTCTTTCCAACATTTCCTTGCCTTAATACATCCTACTAAAGCATGGAATACACTTTCAGCTTCCAATTTACATACCCCACACATTGGCTCAATTGGGACTCTCCGACTAATCAGGTTCATCGTCGTTGGCAAGTAGTTTTTTCTTTATTAATTAGTTTACTACATTGATGCTTAACGCTATTGACTTTCTTGGGATTAGTTGAACTTGGGTAGGAACTAGGCAGAAAGTAGTGTTCAGACACCCATGATTATTGGAAAAAGAAAAAGAGAATATAGATGGACTGGTAACTGCTTTGTGTTGGCTGTCTTTGTGAGGGATAATGGTGAAAAGTGAAGGAAGTAGCAGAGGAATCCTTCAACCATCACCCATGGCAGGCTAGAATTAATGAATTATGAATTATGATTTTTTTTTTTTTTTGTGCAGTTCTGCTTTGCTCTTTAGAAAATGTAGAGATGGAGAAAATAAACAAGCACCAAAACATCAACATAGCTGTATGTATATCCAATGTATGTATGTGTTTATTTGCAAATAGTGGTTTGAGAAAAACTACTATACAAATGCTTTTCATTTCTACGTACGCTGCATAACCAATTCATGTTTTACTTATTTATGTTGAATTCATCCACCACCACAACCGCTGCCGCCGCATCCAGCTGCAGCACACCCACCGCCACTGCCAACGCCAATGCCGTGACCAGCAGCCCTGGCTCTCCCTTTTGAAGCACCATCTGCACACAAGAAGATAATAAAGCCTGTGACTAGAGAGAAGGCCAGCAACACCACTACCAGTGCTGCAATGCTGTATCCTTCGGTGGCGCCACTACGAGGTGTGATCAGCACCTCCTTCAACTGCCTAAGCATCTATCAAACTCAATCTCTCTCTCTCTCTCTCTCTCTCTCTCTCTCTCTCTCTCTCTCTCTCTGAGTATCTATATTTTAGTGTTGAAGGAGAGAGGGAAGTGTGGTTCTCATTGATGCTTTGGGAAGTTGCTCCTAATCTTATCGTTTTGTATTTGTTATAGAAGTCTTCCTTAGTTTTGTTTTTATAGGAAAGTCATCTTAGCAAAGTCTTCTAGGAAATGATCTTCCCTTCAATTCACATTTTATATAATGTATTGAACTAGCAGGGCAGCTTCCATAACCAACTTCGGCTAAAACAAAAACATAAGCATAGAAAAGAGTGTTTGGGGCATTCATAAACTTTGCTTGAATTGATTATTATATAGATGAGTTTATGTGTGTTTATTCAAATTAAAGTTAAAATTTGTTCAAAAAAAAACTAAGGTTAAAATAAGGTCGCACTATAGGTCGTGTTATGCGCACCCCACTATTCATGTGGGAAAGCCAAAGTTAAGGGCACGACAAATTCAAATATATATTAAGGGAATGCCACGTGTCACTTTTGATTCTTTTCGTATAGCGTCACACGGCACATCCCAAAGTCTTCCCTCATTAAAATCTCATTTCGAAAAACATTTCCACTTCCCAAATTCAACTTCAATTGATGGTTAAACGTCACGTCATCAACTCCAACTCTAATGGTCCCCACTTCAAAAAACGAAAACGTTTTCACTCCTCAAATTCAACTCAAACTCTAATGATGGTCAAAAGCCACGTCATCTCTCCAACTCTAATATATATATAGGGATTGCCACGTGTTACTTTCTATCCTTTTCGTAGCGTCACGTGGCACATCCCAAAATCTTTCCTCATTAAAATCTCATTTCAAAAAACGTTTCCACTCCCCAAATTCAACTCCAACTCTAATGATTGTCAAACACCACGTCATCTCTCCAACTATAACTCTATGTATTGGTCGATAATCCTTGAACTAGAGATTCGATGGACTTCGGTTGATTCTCCATCTAAAGGTTCGATGGATGTCAATGAACTCTCCAACTAGAGAATTAGACCTTCATTTTGAAATATCCTAAAAAACTACACAAAATGTCAAAAAAAAAAAAGAAAAAAAAAACATCGTCATCTTGCAAATCATCCTTCATTGCGTAATTTTTGGTCGTTTGTCCTACAAATATATTAATCACACGAGGGTGATGTAAAAGGACAAGGTGGGATGTATGAAACAAGAGGAATGGGATGAAGGTGCACATTACACGGTTAAGGCATAAGGGTCATTTCTCTTAGGAGTAAGGCTGGAAATGACCCTCACTTAAATACGTGGGTCACCCTCAAACCAAACTCAAATCCAAAGGGTCAAGTTCATGACCCACAATATGTTCATAAAGAGGTGTAAATCCAAATCTGAATGTACAACTAGCTAGAAGAATTCTATTAACCCAAACCAAACGTATAAATCAAGGTACGCTGCAGTGAGTGTTTCCTCTTCTTTGTCAAAGATGGGATTTCAACCATATATGCATGTGATTTTGAAATACGTGTTTCAATATGCCTAGTTATAAAAGGAAGTGGGGGCGTGTCCAGATAAGACAGGGAGGAACCGTCCACCAAATTAAGTGGGTAAGTGGGTGCCAGGCTTCCAGCGGCCTAATTAAAATTTTCGCTTCCAGCTAGCTGCACCACCATTAATTATACGTGTTAGTTTTTTTTTTTTTTTTTTTTTTTTGAGAAATTCTAATTTGATCAGAAATTACACCTCGTCAAAACATCTGCTGATATCAACGCTCGAAAACCAATTATTTTTGGATGGAACCCACGTGTGCCACGGCAGCGAGTGCTTCGACCTGATATGATTTTTGGGTCAAATTAACATTCCTCTTTTTTATTTTTTATTTTTTTTTTCTCATGCAATTAGTTTGTTCACCAAATAAATAATTAATAAAAGCGTCCAGCTGATATTGTATCAAGAGAGGAATTAATCTAAAGAGGATAATTAACAAAGTAAATAAATAGACTTTGACCTTGTTTGGTTAGAGGTAGAGTTTTTTATCGAGAGATAACTTGCAAGGAGTTAATAACTAATCTCGAACTTCTCGGCAAGATATCCCCCCTTTATAAGAAGTTATCTCTCAGGAGTTGTGGACACAATTATCTCTTATTAATGACCCTTTTACTACCTATCTCTCTGCTATTTATATCAATTCATATCTTTTGTTATTTAAAAATTTACAACATGGAAATATTAACTCAAAGGAGTTAACTCCTAGAAGATAGCTCCAAACCAACACGTCAGTTAGCAAAAATCAACCAAAAGGCTAAAGTTAATATTTTGTCAAGAGTAAAGGAGGTGTGATAGGAATGAAAGCAACGATGAGGATGGGAGTTGTAGAGGTTTGGCTAAAAGAGGTCGTTGGCTGTGGCAATAATTTGATGGTTTTAGAATAGAATAAGTTTATTGTATTTATCGAATGTACAATATGGTGCCCTATTTATATAATGGTACATAACTAAATTAATGGAGGCGTTACGCAATCAGTGTAGACGTTATAGAATCAGTGGAGGTGTTACATGATTAATGTAAACGTTACACAATCAGTGTAGACATTACACAATCAGTGTGACATTACAAAATATTAGTTTCCTAACATCCCCCTCAAACTCAAGGTGGTGGCAACAGAACCACTTGGGTTTGCAAAAGAATAAGATGAGGATACACAAAGTTAGCGACAATTTTGCTTGGGGACACCAGATCGCGACGAACGGATGCAAGTGATAATGGACAGAATCTTCAGATAGGTAGGCGAGTAATGAGCGTGATTACTGAACAACGGAACAACAAAGTCGACGGAATGACTAACGGAGCTAAGTCAGCGGAACGACTAATGGAACAATATAGTCAGCGGAACGACTAACGGAACAACATAGTCGGCGGAACGACTAACATAGCTGAGTCAACTGAACGACTAACAAAAAATCGTTTTGCCATATAGACTATCCGCTTTTTCCTTGAATTGGGTTCCAAACCTTTCTCCGTTGTGAGTGACTTCGCCGGCCAGAGGCCTGACTCCTTGTGTAGACGGCTGGATCCCTGTCTTATGCACTCTTATGCATATGCACTGGTTAGAGGAGAGATTAGAGTCGCTTCGGCATTAGCTTTCTGACCAGAGAGAACTACTATGCCAGAGGCTGGTGACTGAGTAGCATGTCAACGGGCACTGAAAGGAGTGATCAAAAAAAACATTTTCCGACATTCAAACTTTCCGTCTCTTAGGTGTAGATTATTCTGATTCTCCTCATCTTTGGGAATGGATTCTTGGTGCAATTGCGCGCAATGTTCGTGAATTTGACTTCATGGCAGCCTTTACAACCGTGAACGCACCATTCAAACTCCCCAATGCTTTGTTCAATTGCCAAACATTAACTAGTTTAAGGCTTTCATTGAATGAAAATACAAGCTTTCCTGTTTACTTGCCTCTTCACTGGCCTAGTAGCATTAGTTTACCCAATCTCAAGGTTTTGCGTCTTTTCCGAGTTTCCTTTCGAGATCTTTACGCTGCCAGTAAGTTCATTTTGAGCTGCCCGTCTCTTTTAACCTTAGAATTACTACATTGTAGTTTTGATGGTAGAGGGTGTTTCTGTATCGGCTCGCCATCGCTTAAGTTCTTGACAATACAAACTCCGGTTCACTTGACTTCCCCCGACGATTCCTTTGTCATAATAGGAGTATTAGCACCAAATCTTAAGTATCTGTTATTTGATGCGGACATGAGAATGGGGTTTTTATTTGTGAGGGCCAGGACTCATCTCGAGCGCGCCGCAATTAATATGGAACTCTTCAAAGGAACAAGGAGTCTTTTGCCTTTAGTTGATCTTCCTTTTACTGACAAACTAAAGAAAGTGCTTGTTCGATATGTAACAAATATTATAGGAGCAGTTCACCTAACAGAAGATCTAACACTAAGCCCCTGGACGCTTCAGGTATGTGCTTTGTTTCGATAACATAGAGGTATAGTTAATTTATCAATTGAGTCCCAAGAAAGTAGTATGATAGACTTGTTTGACGGGTAGAAAGGGGGTGTCTTTTTTAATGATTTCATATCAATTAGTTATAAACTGCTCAATTGATGCATTGACAAGTTGCTGATAATAACATTATTTCCATGATAGTGATTACCTTCACATGCATTTGGTTCTTTGAAAGTTGAATTGAATTCTATGGCAAAGCAAACTATTTATTTTTTTTTAACTGTTTGCCTTCTCTATTGACAAGGTTGCCTTTGAATCCCGTATTGCACGACAAGGTCTATCTTTAAAATTTCCCAATTTGAAGCGTTTGAAGCTGCGAACAAGGTTTTCTCGACAATGTGCTATTTCCATAATGTACTTGCTGAAGACAACTCCTAAAATCGAAACTCTTACGATGGAGATAGTTGAAGTATAGATTATATATAATGGGTTTTCTTTTCAAGCAATATCTTACTTATTTGCAAATTTGTATGTAATTTTGTTTTTTTTTTTTTTTATTACAGAACACTTTTTCATTGGAGCCACTAATCTTGGATGAGGTATTTTTCTTTTCTTATTTTTTTGTCAATTTTTATGTATACATTACAGACAACTAATCTTGTGAATCGCTAAGATGTATCATTGAATCTTTAATTTCTGGTTATTAGAATAAATCAACTGCTACGCATGTTGGGGATTGGTGGAATTCAGAGTTGTCAAATGAATGCATGCTTCATCACCTTAAAGATGTGGAGATATCTGGCATAGTTGGATGTCTGGCTGAAGTGAAACTTTTACAAGTTGTGCTGAAGAGGGCTACAATTTTGCAGAGAATGGTTCTACGTACTTCTGCAGAATCCACTGTCGAAAATAAATTGTTGAAAGGCTTGAGCAAGATGTTGCTGGAACTCCCTCGAGCCTCTTCAAATGTTGCTCTAGTGCTTGTTTAAGAATTTGAAAGCCGAGGCCGGTTCTGACATTTATGTAGGGGGAGGGGGCCGGGGCCACAGCAAAAAATAGGGGCCTTTTGTATTTAACTAGTTTTCTATAAAAAAAATCACTCCATCAAATTATTTTTGATATGCTTATGTTGTTATTAGAGTCGTACAATTTTATCAACTACACATTTCTTTATGTATATAGAGTGTGGGTTACTATTTAAATTTTTTTCAAAAATATTAATATATAAAAAGTACTTCATGTTTTAACTTGATGATAAATATGATCATTACAAATAATAGAAAAAATTAAGTAAAAGGTTAATTAGTTTTAACGTAATAGAATATGTATCAATTAAATTATTTATATATAATACTAATCTTTTTTTAGTTATGTTTTCTATCAAAACACCAATTAATTTATAGAAAAAAGTGTTAGTTTTATTGATTTATACAATTGCCTAGATACTATTTTTCTTCGAAGCCCAGATAATCGTATTTTTGAGTTTTCATTTTTTAACCAAAACAGCAGTTGATTCTTTTAAAAAAATTGTTTATTAATTTATTCACTTGTCCAAATAAGATATAAACACAAAGAGGGAGAGAGTCAGGAGAGAGAGAAAGACACCACGCTAGCGGATGACACAATTGCAAGGTGCATGAAGCTAGAAAGCAAACATTTAAATACAAACAAAAATATGAACATACATTTGTGGGCCTATATGGTGGGGGCAAATTTGGGGGCCTATCTGGGGTGGGGGCCTGCCCTACCCCAGAACGGGCCAGTAAAGCCCTATATATATTTTCGGTCTCTGTTACAGTTTGTATTGCAATTGCCACCTCCACATCCCTTAGCATGCACCTCTTACCTCTCTCTTTTGAAGCTCCATCAGCACTGCAGAAGTTTGTTTTAAATAACAGACTGAACTAGTGTGGCAACTTCCATGGCCAATTCTAACCAATTAGTAAATAGTAACGAGTAATGTGACAATTTTTGGCATAGTTGGATGTCCAACTAAAGTGAAGCTTGTGGAAGTTGTGCTGAAGAGGCCCGCATTTTTGCGAAGAATGGTTCTAAATAGTTATGCAAAACCCCCTATTGAAAAGAAATGGTTGATCTTATTAAAAGGATCAAAAAGAAAATGGTTATATATATATATATTTTGATAACCATGGGTGTCCAAACCTTTTGAGTCTGACTAATCCCATGGGGCAAAGTCGATGGCACCCACCCATTAGCCAAGAGAGACAGATAAAAAATGACTTCAATGTGAGAGCCAAGATTCGAACTCGAGCGGCCTCCATAGGTTACAACCCTTGTACTACCCCAACACCACTCCACCTCACCCGCTGAGTGCTGAGAGCCTCTTCAAATAGTGCTCTAGTGCTGCTCTAAGAACTTTACAACTCCACATATTTTTTGTCTGTGACAGTGTATATATGCAGTACAAAATAGTGGTTTTGAATGGAACTGCTATGGAAATGCCTATAATTTCTTCTTTTTTCTTTTTTTTTTTTTGGTAGGAGAAATGCCTTTAATTTCTTTATGCAGTGCAGAAGCAATTTGTGGTTTGTTCCCTTTTATGTTGAACTAATACGTCTTACCCTTTACTACTGCAACTGGTACCCCCGCATCCGGTCGCGCCGCACCTGCTGGCACTCTTTTGAAGCCCCATCTACACTAAAGAACTTTATTTTCTTTGACAAAAAAAAAAAAAAAAAAAAAAAAATCTTTATTTTTGGCTTTGTTTGGTTGGGGTGTGAGATAACTTGCGGGGAAGTTGAAAAACTAATATTATTTGGTTGGCTGGCTTTATAAACTTAACTTCTTAACTTCCCTGCAGGTTATCTCCTAACTCACAAGGCTACACCCACAAGGCAGAGTTAACTCCCTCACACCTGAGAAAATTATCTCGCAGATACTTGTAACAAAATTACTCTTCATTAATAATCTATTACCTACATCTTCTCTCTTATTTGAAGGCCACTAGAATAGATTTTAGCAGTTGTGACTTGTGTGGGTCCATTGGTTTTTGCATTGATGTGTGTGCATCTATGCATGCGCCAAAATGTGTTTTTGCGTGCCCATTTTTAGTCGCCTTGGCATGTTTAGTCTACGCGGCCTCGAGCGAGTATTATGCACTGAGACTTTGTACAAGTGAAAGCATAACAAAATGCATTTTTAACTCCAAATGGGCACCTCAATATGGGGAGTCCATTTGATCCCCCTCAACAAGGTCTCAAGTTTGAGTCTCATAAATGAAAAAAAACTAAGTAGGAAGGCCTGCCCCCCAGGGGCCGACAGTGCTTAAGTATAAATTAGTTAGTGTGGTTGGCACCAAACATCACATGAGAAATCTAAAAGAAAAAAAAAACAATAATGCTTTTTTAGACTCCAAATGAGCACCCCAATGAGTGTGTGCTAAATTGGCTTGACAACAAGAAAGTCACACTTAGATATACACAAATCTCAGTAAATAATACTCAGCTCGAGGCCGCCAAGACGACTCCTATTACCCATTGTGAATGGGATTTCATTTACACACAATAAAGTCAATTCACTTCATTCGTCCACTCAATGTCACTCCACAAGTCTCAATGTAGGAACGCTTTAGTGAGAGCATCTCCAATGGTAAATGTGGATTGGAGATGTGGATTGCCGTCACATTATTAATGTAGAGGGAATGTCCACATTATGTAGCTGAAATACACATTCAATAATAAAAATAGTCTCCAAAGGATAATGTGCATTTCACCTTCTGTATAATGTGACACACCTTTTTAGTATTTATTAAATTATAAATAAAAATAAAGTGATTCTTTTAGTTCAATTTGTAATATAGCTTTAAAAGCCCATCTTTGTATGGTTAATAAAAGTGATTTTTATTTATTTATATTTAATTAAAATACGTTTTTTATATATAGTTACTTCAGATTTTTAGTTATCATATTAAAGGCCGATATTTTTTTAATATTATTTATTTATTTATTTTTAAAGCCGTCTATTTTACAAGGAGAGCATAATTTGTTTGCACAACTATTCTTTTGATTTCTTGATATTTTCGGCTATTTTTTAGTTTTTTTTGATGACATGGCTTGGTAGATGTTGTCTATCGCATCCTCTAATTTTAGAGGGTGTGATAAGACAATGTTTACCATTTTTAATGTCACGTCATATCGCAGCTAAAATCCACGGCTCCTCAAATCCACAGCTCCATCGGAGATGCTCAAACCGTTTCTTCTTTCTCTGAGCTAGCTCTTAGAAGAAGAATGACATGGAAGAAGATTAATGGCGACGGAGACAGACTCAGCAATCTCCCGGAGTCTCTCCTTCATCACATTCTCTTCTTTCTCGACGCAAAATACGCGGTAAGAACCAGCATTTTGTCTTCAAGATGTACAAATTTGTGGAAGTCTCTCCCTCATTTAACCTTCGAAAAGTCAATCACTCCCAACAATGATATCTTTGTGAATTTGGTGAATGGAGTACTATCGTTCGCGGCGGATCCGATATTCAAACTTTCCGCCTCTTAGGTATAGATGATGCGGATTCCCCCTAAACACCAGACACTAAACACCGAGACGATCCTGGTACGTGCTTTGCTTTGATAACATAGATGTGCAGTTAATTTATCCATGATTGTTATGTTTACCTAACATGAACTAATAATGAACTGCTCAAATGTTGTGGTAAATCAGGTGTTAAGTAATTAGACTTTTGTTGATGTTACCTCATATTACTGCAATTTACTTGCAGCCCAAAATCAAGTCATTGGTCCATATGCATTAACAAGTTGCTGATAACATTACTTCCTTGATGGCTACTACCCAAACTCTTCACTCTAAAGTCTAACCCAAAGTACCCGACACCCGAAAAATTTGGGACTATCCATTTATAAAGCTTCACGTGTAAAGAATATTCAATATGTAAAAAAGAAGAAAGAAAAAAATAACTAAGGAGAAGAAAGAAAAAAATAACTAAGGCCTGCCTATTATAAAATAAGGATTTGAAATAAAGAGAGAATATAGGTTTATAGGCAAGTATATACATTAACATTGCTACATATATCTAAACATATTTCTCCAAATTTTTTCGTTGTTTTTGCCATGTCCCCGTGTCCTTAAATTAGAGAATAAGCAGGTACGACCTCTAGACACATACCCATACCACACCCATCCTGAGTCTGAGTAACTCAACTTTACCAACATTTGGAGCTTTGAAAGTTGAATTAGATTCTTCGAGAAAAGTGAAGTACAAAATTCCTCTGCCTATTTAATTTGTATTATGGTTGTTATTGTTTGTTAAATTCTCATGCTCACGCCGCTTGTGCGAGCTCGTGGATCTCCTCTGCTAGCATCGATATTGTTCCCAACTTAACCACCTTTCATCTCATAGGTGTGGGGTTTTAACTCAAAAGGCCTCAGTTCTAGTTGGAAGGAGTTAATTACTTATATTCTTCATTTCAAAGTTTTATTTAATTGATGTGGGACTAACTTTCGTTCCACACATCTTCAACACTCCCCCACGGACCGAAAGTCACATGATCCAGGGGGACTTTTTTTCTCCCAGAACCATAGGCTCTGATACCATATCAAAATTCTTACGGCTGTGTCGCACACGTGTGCGCAAGCTCGTAGATCTCCTCCTCTAGCACCAATCTTGTACCCAACTTAGCCACCTTCAACTTTAGGCGTGGGGTTTTATCTCAAAAGGCCTCGGTACTAGTTGAAAGGAGATAATCACTTATATACTTCATTTCGAAGTTTCATTTAATCGATGTGGGACTAACTTCCATTCCACGCATCTTCAACATTATTGATAATTTGATATGGGGCTATTGGGCATAACTATTTTTATACTTGGTTGTAAAATAATTTTTTCCATGAACTGCTCAAATTTTACAATCCAGTTTCTTTCAACCAGCACACCCTCGTGTTTGCAATGGAAATTTTGAAATGATTTGTTTCACAAACGGGGCCTCAATAAAATTTCACAAGCCTCTCAAGTAGACCTATTTATGGGCCGGGCTTGAGCCTAAGAATCTTAACCCAAGCCTAACCCACCATATATACGTGGGCTTATATATAGGCCCAAGCCCAGCCCATGTAGAAAATACAAAGCCCAAGCCCGGCTAATCAAGCTCATATATAAATATTTTAATATTAAAAACTATACAAAATAAATTATTTATTCACTTAATAAATTTTTTATGCACTTTTTGATATCATATGTGTTTCTATGTATATATTATATATTCATTTAATGTGCAAAAAGGAGAAGTAGCTTAAATGGTAAGTATCATGTTATGTGAGCTTTAGGTCCTAGGATCAAATCTCTCATACAACACAACTATTTTAAAATATATTAATATATTAATTATTAACTTGTATTCGGACCGTGCTTGAACTTTTTAAAATGGGTTGGCCCAACCCACTTTAAAGAGGGCCTAACAAGGCTCGGGCCCGGGGCCAGGCTTTTCTTAGGTGGGCCAGGCGGGCACACTCGAGCCAATGATCAGGTCTACTCCCGGGGTGTTGTAAGATGTGGCTTGCATAAAATGTGGGTATAAGGTGCTCATGAAAATCATATTTTGGTGTAAGCATAGAGCTCATGAAAATCATATTTGGTATCAATGAATTAATTCTTAACAAGTTCTAATTTATTTATTTTTTCTCAGTTACTTGCCTATTTTGTGACAAGCTTGCTTTTGGACCCCATATTGCACAACGAGGCATATCCTTACAATTTCCCAATTTGAAGCATTTGAAGTTGCAAACAAGGTTTTCTCGAGATTGTGCTCTTTCCATAATGCAGTTGCTGAAGACGTCTCCTCAAATGGAAACTCTTAAGATAGAAATAGTTGAGGTATAGATTATATAATGGGTTTTCTTTTCAGTCAATTGCTTAGTTAATATAAGTGTTTGCATTTGTACACCTGCATCTACTATTTCTTTTTTTTCCTTCCTAGAATTTTTTTTCATGGGACCCACATATATTGGATCAGGTATTTTTCCTTTCTTGTTTCTATTTTTTTTTTAATAATAAAGACAATTAAGTTTATGGATTTTTCTTAGGTCCGTCTTTTGAATTATTTAAAGGCGTCATTGAATCTTCAATTTCTGGTTATTAGAATAGTTCAGCTTCACGTATTGGAAAGTACATGGATCCGTAATCGGTCTATGCGGGTGTCCTTGTGACCTGTGAGAGATTAAGGTGAAAAGTGTAGAAGAGACAATACTAGCTCAAGAGGGAGGCTAGCTTGTCTGACTAAGCTGGCTTGCTGCTTTATTTAGTTCTCTTCCTATGTAGGAAGTAGCAGAAGAATCTGTTCAACTACTCCCCATGGCAGGCTACAACTGATTTTAAAAGACTAATAAATTCAATTTAGGGCAGACAAGATAAAGAAATTAGCTTTTTCTGCAGTTGATTTTCACACATGTAGAGGGAGAAATTCTTGAAGGTGGTCAGGCTTAAAAAAATGATCATAACTGAAATTCTTTAGGTTGGAATGAACTCTAAACTAAAATACAAACTCTTGAATTGAGATTCAATGATTCATATCGCCTCTTGAGACGTGTGAATTGTTGTAAAAATAGACCGGATAGAGCAAGACCACGACAAATAATTTGGGATAATAAAAGTGAAGAAAAATGGACACAGAGATTTTTACGTGGAAAACCCCCAAACAAATTAGGGTAAAAACCACGGGCAAGGATAGAAGAATTTACTATGAGAAAAATAGTAGGTGTTACACTATCTCTCTATTTATAAAGGAGAAACATTGAAAATATCTCTCTTTATAATAGGAGAAACACTCACTCTCTATTTGCTCACAACAGAGCACACTTGCACATTGCACTGCTATCTTGTGCTCTGAGCTTCTGCTTACTCTCCATTTTGTTCTAACGCGTTGGGCCTATTTATAGGCAACCAAAGATGCGTCAAAGACGCGTTGGTCAAAGACGCGTTTAGTGCATTTTCCTTGCATGTGGGTCCCACGTGTGGGGCCCACATGTTTCTTCACAATCTCCCACTTGAAGATTTGATTGAGAATCAATCAGATCTTGATGCGTGTCGAGCGCGTCAAAATAAATATATATCCCGATGAGATTACCAATAACCACAAGAACTGCAGTAGTGGCAAGCACGGGGTCGAACCACAAAGACCAAGTTTTCAACTTAGGTTACTAACCTAAAACTAACCTAGAGTGTTCAAGAAAATGTCTCTAATTTTACTAAAAATAATAATTAAAATACAATGTAAATAAATCAATCAAAATGGAAAAGAACAATCCAAACCATCAGTTTCACGAATCTCTTCAATTTGGCATAATTTTAAATACAAATCCTCAATCTAATTAAAGCATGCAAATCACAAGTAATTTAATGTAGTTATAGACCCGGTAATGTACGCGGTCTTCGCGCTTCGATGTCGGTAGCCAAGGTACGACCGTTGACTACTTTCCCGACCAATTACGCAACCTCGATCGCTAGTGCTCCTGGATTTAACGCATTGGTCGCATTACATCGATTAGTGAAGGCACTACACCTAGACAACCGGATCGCTAGTGCTCCCGATTTAGCCTAGATTCCTAAGGTATTTGATCGGTCCCAAAAGGGTCTAATCAATTGGTATGGTCAATTGCCACTAGTGTGGTCTTATTGCACAAACATGGGTGCTTACGACTCATCGGCATATGAATTGAAGTTTAAACTAGTGTTTAACTTCAATTGTTAAAATAATACCAAAGAAAATAAATTACTATGAAAAACAAATTAAATAAATAATAAAATAGACTTCACATATGATTTATGCCAAAAAGAATGATTTGATCCACTTCCGGTTCAGATTGGTGAGTTTAGCCGGCCATCGACGTCATAAACTCCATTAAAATCTAGACACAAAGTGTAGAAAAAGAGGAGAGAAAAAAATAAAAAAAACAGAGAGAAAAAGAGAAAAAACCATCATCGTCTCCTCCCGACTCTACATATATATATTGGATGGCCTTCAGTAGATATCTCCGTATCTATCTCCCGATCCATATATATATATATAATATATGTAGATACAATCTTATCTAAACAAACAAACAAAAAATATACTCATATTCTGTTTCCATGCACACGAGCATTAATTAGGCATCACTTGATCATCATCGATCCATGTTGATGCAAATCTCGAAACCAATCCTATGAACTCTCAAGCATGCATATCAACTCCTATGTGTCGCACTACACCGGATCACCACCTCCTTCACAACACTAACGCACACGTTTCTAATTTGTAAAACGTGTTCTCCACTGGCCGTGACACGGCTCTTCTCCACGGCGATGCACAAATGAGCTCTCTCGTTATCTCGTACGCAAGTAGCGCTATTTGCAGTACAATCAACATCGGTGCGACGCCATCTAGCCAATGGATGGATGACATGTGGCACCGTAAAACTTCAATTAGCCAACTCTCATGTATACACTGAAAGAAATCCTCCGGTGTCCAATTTTTTCAAGTAAATACTCTATTTTGAGTATTTTTCCGCCCCGTATCCAACCGTGCACCCAAAAAGTCTTGAAAATGACAAATAGAGATAATTAGGCCCATAATTCGGAGAATCAACACTAAAATCTATAAATAAACTATATATATTATGTATAAATAACAACTTATCAGATCTTCACACCATTCTTTCTTCCTTGCTATTTCCATGTTGCTTACATTTCTGTCAAGCCGCATGAGGATCGACACCAGATAAATTTGTCAGCATTGATCGTCTTCGTCAGAAAATCTGCTAGGTTGTCTGTAGTATGAATTTTCTGCATGTCCACGGTTCCTTCTTCCACTTTCTCACGAACGAAGTGATACTGAACTCGTATATGCTTTGTTTTTGAATGAAAGGCTGGATTCCTTGCGATATGCAAGGCACTCTGACTGTCACAATACAAAGTAATTTTCTCTTGTTTGTGCTCGAGTTCCTCCAACACCATCTTCAACCATACTGCTTCTTTACTAGCTTGTGTAGCTGCGACATATTCTGCTTCTGTTGTTGACGTAGCCACAACTCGATCATAGCTTTTGAAACCCAACTTTATCTTGTCCCGCCAAAGTGTGTGAACACATATCCAGTGGTGGATTTGCTTTTATCGAGATCTCCTGCATAATCAGAATCAACATATCCACTGACAATAAAGTCTGATCCTCCGTAACATAATGCAACATTTGAGGTACCCTTGATGTATCGTAGATCCTCTTTACAACATTCCAATGCTCTCTCGCCAGATTCGCCAAGTACCGACTAACTACTCCCACTGCTTGTGCAATGTCTGGTCGTGTACAAATCATCACAAACATTAAGCTTCCCACTGCTGATGCATACGGCTTTCGAGACATTTCCATCCTCTCTTCTTCACTGCTAGGACTCATACTTGAGGATAACTTGAAATTAATAGAAAGTGGGGTAGAAATTGGCTTACAGTCTTGCATGTTGAAACGACGCAAGATCTTCTTCAAATAATTTTTCTGAGAAAGCCAAATCTTTCTATTATTTCTGTCTCGATGAATTTGCATCCCTAGAATCTTGTTTGCTGGTCCCAAATCTTTCATCTCGAACTCCCTAGCCAACTGAGCCTTCAATTCTTGAATACGATCTTTGTTGGGGCCTGATACCAACATGTCGTCTACATACAACAGCAAAACAATGAAATCATTGTTACCAAATCTCTTGCAATATGTGCAAGGGTCTGCATTTAGTCTGTTGTAACCAAGGCTCATTATGAAGGAATCAAATCTCTTGTACCAACACCTCGGCGCCTGCTTTAGACCGTACAGAGATTTGTTCAACCGACAAACCAAGTTCTCATTTCCTTGTTCTTCAAATCCTTCTGGTTGGAGCATATAAATCTCTTCTTCAAGATCTCCATGAAGAAAAGTTGTCTTAACATCTAGCTGCTCTAGATGTAGATCAAAAGTAGCACACATCGCTAGAACTACTCGAATCGTTGTAAGTCGAACCACGGGGAAAATATCTCATTGAAATCAATGCCTTCTTTCGAGCATATCCTTTCACCACCAATCTTGCACGATACCGCTCCACTTGATCATCATCAAGTTTCCTTTGATCTTGTAAACCCATTTGTTGCCAATGGGCTTCCCGCTCTCCCGGTAATGGCACTAGCTCCCATGTTTTATTTTTATGGAGAGCTTCGATTTCTTCCCGCATTGCCGCGTCCATCGAGATGCTTCCGAGCCATGCATTGCCTCTTGAAGAGTTGATGGTTCTCCTTCCTCGGTTAGAAGACAAGATGCAACATTGTTTTCCATAATATATTCGAGTGCCGATCTGGTGCGTTTCTCGTGCGAGATGATCTACGAGGTTCGGAACTTCAGTTCACCTGGTTCATTCTCCTCATGTTCTGCACAAACTTCTTCGAAGAATCCTTTCGTTCGATTCACATTCCACCCGTGTCTCGTTGTAGTTTCGAAATGCTATCATCTTTCTCTATTTGTTGTACCTTGTCCTCTCGTAAAGAGAACATCTCGTCGACTACAACCTTGTGGGTAGTGGAATCCCACAAGCGATACCCTTTACTCCGTCAAGATACCCCAAGAATAAGCATTTCCTGGATTTTGGATCTAGCTTTGTAGTTTCTTGGGCATTGTACATAGCGTACACTCGGACTTCCAAATACATGGAGGTTTGAATAGTCAACTGGTTTACCAGTCCACATTTCCATCGGTGTCCTCAACTCAATTGCCGTTGATGGAGCCCGATTTATCAAGTAACAGACGGTGTTGATCGCTTCAAATTTAAAACTTTTTTTCTAAGCTGCGCACTCAACATAGCTCTTGTTCTTTCTAGTAGAGTTCGTTCATCCGCTCTGCCACTCCATTTCTTGAGGAGTGTATGTTTGTAGTGAACCGTCTTTTGATGCCTTCCTGTTTGCAAAAGCTATCGAACTCATTGCCGTATATTCTCCTCCATTATCGGTCCTCAAACACTTGATCTTCTTCCCGCATTCAAGTTCAACCCGCGCTTTGAACACTTTGAAGATTCCGAACACATCCGCTTCCTCTTCTTGATTGGATACACCCAACATCTCCTCGGAGTAATCATCAATGAAGGACACAAAATAATTTGCTCCTCCTATTGATGTGACCGGTGCTTGCCATACATCGAGTGGACCAATTCTAGAATAGCCTTACTTCTAGAATTTGATGTGTTAAACTTCAACCGATGTTGTTTGCTTGTTACACAATGCTCACAAAAGGGTAGTGACACCTTTGTGAGGCCTGGAAGTAGCTTCTTCTCAACAAGGATTTTCATTCCTTGTTCGGACATGTGTCCAAGTTTCGGTGCCGATCATTGCAGATCTCTCACTTGAACAACTTGAAGCAACCGATGCTTCGCCTTCCCGAAGAGTCTCTCCCATGAGCAGGTACAAGTTTGCAAAAGAACCTTTTCTCCCTTCATAAGTACAAGCGCTCCTCGACCGATTTTCATGATCCCTTTCTTGACTTTGATTTCACAAATCAAGATCATCAAATCGTCCCAAAGATAGCGATTCTTCTTGAGGCCTTCCACATGTCGCACTTCTTGGATAGTGCGAACAAGCATCCGTCATACATCTTCAACATGATGGTTCCGATGCCAATGACCTTTAGAGCATGGTCATTACAACTGTATACGTATCCTCCTAAAATAGGTTCATAGTGATGGAACCATTCTCTTCGAGAGGTCATGTGATACGTCGCACCCGAGTCGATAATCCGGACATCGAGAGAGTTTTTTCCTCGCTTTTAGTTGTTGTTGCCGCCTCGCAACACAATGCAGCCTCCATCATTTGAAGTGCTAGCCACATTTCCTTGAGGATCGGAGTTTTTCAAACTCCAACAGCCTTTCTTCAAATGACCCTTCTTGCCACAAATTGTAGCATTTAAAATTCTTCTTGCTTTTTGACTTTGATCTACCATGATTGTGACTCCCACTGGGGCCACGTTCGTTGATCTTCCTCTCATCACGCCGTCAGGGGCCTCCACTTGTTGTGAATCGGCTCGCTCGTCTTCTTTGTTCTTGCGCCGATTTTCTTCTTCTAGAACAAAGAAATGCAACATCATCGAAGGCTAAACAATCCGTTAAGAGATTATTTGTCGATTGATGATGAGTTGATCATACGAATCCGGTAGACTTTGAAGCGAAGTTCAAGACGTTCTTGCGATTCTATTTTATAACTCAATGATGTGAGTTGAGAAAATAGTGTATTCATCGCATTGATGTGCTCCGTCATCGAAGTAGACTCCGCCATCCGTAGAGTGTATAATTTCCTCTTCGAAAAAAATTTTGTTGTGGAGTGACTTGGCCTTGTACAATTTTCCAAGGTGATCCCAGATCTCCTTGCGCTTTTCTTCTCTTCAATGCTTGACAATACTCCATCGCCTAGTGACATGAGATGAAGATTTGCAATAGCATTCTCGTCCATCTCGTTCCATTTGGCGTTGTCTTCGAAATCACCGGCCTTTCGCCGATGGCCGCCAAACAATTATCCTTTCTCAGGGATAGCCTTCATCTTTAATTTCCACAAATGAGAAATTACTCCCGTTGAATTTCTCAATCTTGAACTTTGTCGCCATTGCTTCTATCACAAATTATCTCAATTAGGCTCTGATACCACTTGTTGTAAAAATAGACCGGATAGAGCAAGACCACGATGAATAATTTGGGATAATAAAAGTGAAGAAAAATGGACACAGAGATTTTTACGTGGAAAACCCCCAAACAAATTAGGGTAAAAACCACGGGCAAGGATAGAAGAATTTACTATGAGAAAAATAGTAGGTGTTACACTATCTCTCTATTTATAAAGGAGAAACACTGAAAATATTTCTCTTTATAATAGGAGAAACACTCACTCTCTATTTGCTCACAACAGCACACTTGCACATTGCACTGCTATCTTGTGCTCTGAGCTTCTGCTTACTCTTCATTTTGTTCTAACGCGTTGGGCCTATTTATAGGCAACCAAAGACGCGTCAAAGACGCATTGGTCAAAGACGCGTTTAGTGCATTTTCCTTGCATGTGGGTCCCACGTGTGGGGCCTACATGTTTCTTCACATGAATCCAAGGGTTTTGAATGTAAAATCACCGTAAAAAGTGATTTTTCCTCATCACCATGGTAGGAGTAGAACTACCTATATCGGGTGATTCTATGTGAAATACTGGTTTGAGAAAATATACCAAGGAAATGCTTTTGATTTCTCTGTACATTGCAGAACCAATTCGTGTTTTACTTCTTTATGTTGAACCTATCCACCACCACAACTGCCACTGCCACCATCCTGATGCAGCACACCCACCGCCATGACCGACAGCGTTCTCTCTCTCTCTCTCTCTCTCTCTCTCTCTCTCTCTCTCTCTCTCGTGTAGCATCATCTGCATACCTGGAGATAATAAGGCACTCCACCACGAAGTGTGATTGGGACCTCCTTCCATTGCCTAACTCTAACCTCATCTATGAAACTTGATGCCTCTTAGTGATGCCTTGGGAGGTTGCTTCTAAATTAATGTCGTCCTTTTGTATTTGTCATTGAAGTCTTCCTTAGTTTTGTTTTACTAGAAAAATCCGCTTAGCTAAGTCTTCTAGGAAACGGTCTTCTCTTCAGTTAACATTCTATATGATGGATTGTTGCGTGAAACTTCTGTATATAAGATGAATGTGTCTATTCAAACTTTATTTATCATTTTATTTTGTTCATATACTTTTTTTTATATTTTCTCTCATATTCCTTTTTTTTCTCAAACTTCTCATATTCCTCTTTTAAGCTGGAGATTGCCTTGTACTCCACAAAACTCCAAGTCTCATTGAAACGCTACACTGACCCTTTTTTTCTTCTCACTTAGGGATTCTCTAGGGATACTCTACAAAGAAGAAGAATGGCGAAGAGGATTGATGGTGATGAAGTCGCACTCAGCAGTCTCTCGGACTCTGTTCTTCATCACATTCTATCCTTTTTGGACACCAAGTACACGGTAAGAACCAGTATCTTGGCTTCAAGATGGAGAAATTTGTGGAAATCTCTCCCCCATTTTACTTTCAATAAGACAATCACTCCCCATAATAATCACTTTGTGGATTTGGTAAATGTGGTTCTAATCGTTTGTAATTGGATTCTTGGAGCAATTGGGCAAAATGTTCGTGAAATCAAAGTCGAACTGGGTACGTCCTTGAAGAAACTAATCAAACTTCCCAATTGTCTGTTCAATTGTCAAACATTAACTACTTTCAACCTTTCATTGGATAAAGTTACAAGCGTTCCTTACTACATACTTTCAAGCTTTCATTGGATAATTATATGACCCAATCTCAAGGCTTTGCATCTTTTCCGAGTTTCTTTTGGAGATTTTGAAGCTGCCAGTAAGTTGATTTCAAGTTGCACCATCTCTTTTAACCTTAGAAATGTTACATTGTTGTTTTGATGCTAGAGGGTGTTTTGTTATCAACTCGCCTACTCTTAAGTTCTTGAAGATGCAAACTTGGGTTGTCTCGTCCACGACCATGCCCGATTGCAATATCAGAGTGTGTGTACCTAATCTTAAATATTTATTGTGTGATGATGACATGAGAAAGGAGTTTTCTCTTGTGAATGAGCTTGCTTATCTGTAGCATGCTAAAATTGCTATGGAAGTCATCAAGGGACGGATGAAATGTTCGCCTTTAGATGATTGGCTTATTGATGACGACCAGAGGAAAAGGATTGTTCGGCGTGTAACAAGTACAGTATTTTGGAAGCAGTTCGCAGCACAAAAGATCTAACTCTAAACCCCATGACTCTTCTGGTATGTGCTTTGTTTTGATAGACATAGGACTATGATTGATTTTTCATGATTTGATATGAATTCATGTTTCTTATTGTTATGACTATCCAACTTGAATTAATAATGAATAGTTCAAATGTTCTGGTAAATCAGTTGTTAAGTAATTAAGTTCTTGTTGGTGTTAGCTCACTGCTCACATTATTGCAATTTACCTGCAGCCTATAATCAAGGCATAGGACCTTGTGCCTTGACACGTTTCTAATAACACTACTTCTTTGATGGTTACTATCTTTGCACACTATTGAAGCTTTGAAAGTAGAACTAGATTTTCGGGTGAAGTGAACTATTAGTTCCCACCCCAATTTCATTTGTATTATGAGGCCTTTTTGTTATTATTGATAATTGGATGTAATTCCTTCACTATATTATTATTGGATGTAATTCCTTCTTCACTTTATTGTAATTTTCATGAACCATTTAAAATTTTAAATCGACCCAACTTCCTTCAACCAACATTTCTTCGTCTTTGCAATGAAAATTCTTAAAAAAATTTATTTGTTTGATAATAACGAGTCCATCAAGGTTTTACAAGCACATGGGTGTTTTAAGACGTGCCTTGTATAAAAGTTGAATATGAGTGCTTCTAAGTTCTTACACCAAATTAAAAGTGTCATGTCTCTTTGTAATGTGTTTTTGATTCAAGAATAGGGAGCTCCTAGAAATTATGTTTGATATCAATAATTCCTAACAAGTTCTTCTGATTTTGTTAACTACTTGCCTTTTTGTGACATTGTTGCATTTGAATCCCGTCTTGAACAAGAAGGCCTATCATTACAATTTTCCAATTTGAAGCATTTGAAGTTGCAAACAAGGTTTTCTCAAGATTGTGCTATTTCCATAATGTACTTACTGAAGACATCTCCTCAAATCGAAACTCTAAAGATAGAAATAGTTGAGGTGTATGGAGTGTTTTAATGGTTTTCTTTTCAATCAATTGCTTACTTAAAGAATTGCTGACATCCCACCCAAAAATAAGTAGTGTTCGCATTTGCACATCTGCATCTAATTTTGCTTTTTGCTTTTCAGAATACTTTTTCATGGGAGCCACTAATCTTGGAAGAGGTATTTTCCTTTTCTTTTTTTCTTTTATCTTCTTTTTTCTATATATAAGACAATCATTCTCAGGGATCGTTTACATATGTATCATTAAAGCTTTAAGTATGTGCATTGAATCTTTATTTTATGGTTCTTAGAATGGATTACCTTCTATGCATATTGGGGGGTGGTGGCAATCAGAGTTGTCAAATCAATTCATGTTTCATCACCTTAAAGATGTGAAGATTTCTGGCATAGTTGGATGTCTAACTGAAGTCAAGCTTGTAGAAGTTGTGCTGACGAAGGCCACAATTTTGCGTGGAATAGTTCTATGTACTTCTGCAGAATCGCTTATTGAAAAGAAATGGTTGATAGGCTTGAGCAGGATGTAGTTGGTTCTAAGTACTTACAGAGCCTTTTTTTCTTGACTCTATGACATACATATATATATATGCTACAAAATAGTGGCTTGAGCAAGATGGTGTTCATCCTCTTTTATGTTAGGACGCATCCATGACACCCTTACCTCAATTGTGTTAGAGAATGTGTTGTTGCATTGTGTAGCTGTGTTGTAAATGTGTTGCTGTAGATATCACTTTGTCTATGAAACAAGTTATGTTATACTTTTGCATGATATCGTTGTACAACACTGTTTAACATAATAGATTGGAAGGGCTCAATTTTTATTTTATTTTTTTCAAGCCTGTCACAGAACTTGGAGTTCTTCATGCTCTACATTCTCTTGGATCTGTTATGTGTGATTTGGTCCAAATGGACGGATATGTGATTTTGTCCCTTGCAATATATGTTGATGGATCTTCCGAAGTGAATCCAGAATTGCAAACCAGCTTAATTGTGATGAGTCATCAGTTTTTCAATTGTTATGTTTAACCGATGCAAAGATCTCGAGAGATCGTGATTTAATTCTAGTGAAGTTAAAAAAAAAAAAAAAAAAAAAAAAAAAAGAGTTTTTTTTTTTTTTTTTTTTTTTTTTTTCTCAAATGCAGAGTTTTCACTCTGGAAGGTGAAATGGGTGAAAATGCTTTTTGGCTTTTAAGTCTTGCGCAACAAAACTTCTCTTCTTCTATACGGAAATAAGTTTTCTTAATGTCAAATGGTGAATAACGCGCTTTATAAATATTCATTGGTGAACATTATCAAGAGTTAATGTTCCAAGTATATGTTATGTTATTTATATAATGATACAAGTCAACACAGGCTCCTAATTTGGAACGATAGTTTTGTTTTAATTGTCAAGTATATTGATAAAAAAAAAAAAAAAAAAACTAATTGTTAAGTATAAAATTAAAGGTGAAGAAACATTGTTATCAAAAACAGTTAGAGTAAGATTTCATTACAATTATCGACTATAAACTGGTATTTTCTTCAATTTTCATTTCATAATTTGTCTTCCCTAGTTGGAAGTTTTGATTTCATCTCTTTGTTGAAAGTCTTATGTTTTCTTCTTTTGTTGAAAGTTTTATTGTTTGTTATATAGTTCTAGTGATGTTTGTGTTTGTTATTTGTTCCAAATGTTGTAACAATTCCTGATTGTCAAATCATTTCAATTTCACAATTAGATTCATAGCCAAATTAATAACAACTCTTTTGTATAAATAGGATTAAGAAGCAATGTATTTATGATTCTGGTCCTATATCAAGCCATTAATAATTAACGAAATTTCTATTTTTCTTCAAAAAAAATGATTTAATTACAATTCATTCACTTATTAAACATGTGTTAAGTCACAGTTAAAAAAATGAAGCTACAGTTTGATCATAGTTTGAAAAAGAAAACATATGAGGTGCTTCTTAGTTATTACAACAAAATAAAATTGTCATGCCTTGTTGTAATGTGTTTTTTGGTCCAAGCATAGGGAGTACAAAAATTATGTTTGATATCAATGAATTCTTAACAAGTTTTTCTGATTTTTTTAATTGCTTGCCTTTTTTGTGACAAGGTCGCCTTTGAATCCCGTCTTGCACAACAAAGCTTATCTTTACAATTTCCTAATTTAAAGCATTTGAAGTTGCAAACAAGGTTTTCTCGAGATTGTGCTATTTCCATAATGTACTTGCTCAAGACATCTCCTCAACTCAAACTCTTAAGATAGAAATAGTTGAGGTATGGAGTGTATAATGTGTTTTCTTTTCAATCAATGGCTTACTTAAAGAAGTGTTCACGTCCCACCCAAAAAAAGAAGTGTTCACATTTTCACATCTGTTTCCAATTTTTCTCTTTTCTTTCAGAATATCTTTTCGTGGGAGCCAATAATCCTGGATGAGGTATTTTTCTTTTCTTGTTCCCGTTTGTTGTATAAGACAGCCATTCTTATGGATTGTTCATTGAATCTTTATTTTCCAGTTATTAGAATCGGTTAACTTCTACACATATTGGGGAGTGGTGGCAATCAGAGTTGTCGAATCAATGCATCTTTCGTCACCTCAAAGATGTGAAGATTTCTGGTTTAGTCGGATGTGTTACTAAAGTCAAGCTTGTGGAAGTTGTGCTGAAGAAGGCCACGATTTTGCAAAAAGTGGTTCTATTTAGTTCTGAAAGTTCCTCTATTAGAAAAAATTGGTTGATAGACTTGAGCCAGGTGTTGCTGGACGTCCCTTGAGCCTCTTCAAATGTTGCTCTTGTGCTCGTCTAAGTACTTAAGAGCCCTACTTTTTTATGTCTCTGTGGCAGGTAATATATATGCTACAAAATAGAGCTTTGAACGGATCAAGTAATGTGGAAATGATTTTATTTTCTCTGTGCCAATATTTAGTTCTTCCTCAATGTTTAGACTCATACATCACACCATCTACCTTAACTGTGTGAAAGAATATTTGTTGTAACATGTACTGTAACACTATGTGGCTGTGTTGTAAATGTGGTAGTTTTTCTATTGTAACAGCTTATGTCTTAGTCTTGTGTAATATTGTTGTAAAAAAACTCTTAATATAAACAGTTGGTAAAGGCCCAAATTGTTTTTAATATGGAGCCTCTTAGAGAACTTGGAGTTCTTCTTGCCGTTGTACATTCTCTTGGTATCAAGAGCTACGGTTTTACTACTCTTCTTTTTTTTTTTCTTCTAGATATGCTCTTGATTTTTTATTCAATGGCATCTTCTATCCCAATTTTTTTTCTTCCTGACATTACTAATATTTCTACAAATTCTCTCAGTTTTTTCTTGCCATCAAGCATAATATCATTTGGTCCTTGAACTTTTACGTATTTGTTGATTTTGTCCTCAAACTTTCATCAGCTCACTTTTGGTCCCCAAACTTTCATTTCCCTCTACTTTTGATTTTTTTGTTAAGTTTGAAAAGTAACGGATACTAATGAAATGGTCACAATCGTTTTTTGAGGTTGATGAATCAATTGTGAACCGCCTATGAATTGCTCATGAAGCACTTTGCCAGCGACCGCTGTTCTTCAAACTTAACAACAGAACCAAAAGTATATTGAAATAAAAGTTCAGGACTAAAAGTGAACTGATGAAAGTTCGAGGACCAAATCAACGAAAGCTTGAAAGTTTAGGGACCAAGTGATACTTTATGTGATTTAACTATCTGGTTTAGACAGTTCAAGTGGAGAATGTTATCTTTGCCAATTGAATAGAAGAGTTCATATATGGATGGATCTGCTAGTCGTCCTTTGCAATATGTTGATTGATCTTCTATAGTGAATCCAAAATTTCTCGCGTAGTGTTGCTGCTGTTGCAAAGAATTACTGATCCTGAGTTGGCTCTTTTCTTCTCCTAATCCTGAGGTTATGACATATTAATTGTCATGCCTAGGAGAAGTCTTTTGCGGGTATTTTAAAGGCTTGTTTGATGCCAACTTTGCCTGCAACTTCAAACCATGAAGAAAGGTAGTTTTTCTAAGGTAGATTACCTTATCTAGATTAAAGGCCTTTGTAATAGCTTAGCTGCATCATCTATACCTATCTTTGAGAGTGATCAAGTCCTTTATATTCTTGGTGGTTTGTACAATGCTTTTGTTGTCTATAAAAACACTACAAAGTGAACCTTTTTTTTGTCACTAATTCTTATAATAATAAAAACTAGTAAGCTATTTAATTAAATATATTTTTTTATTACAAATGGCAACCGTCTATTTGGAAGACAATTAATTTTGTCCCAATGACAAGTCACATAGCAATTACAAACTTAGGTTAAGCAGACAGACTTAACCCGTCAAAATAGACTAATATGACTTAAATGAGTCGCAAAAAATCAACAAAACCCACGTGAGCTTAGTGGGCCTGATGTACCCACATAACTACTTGAATCTATAGCTAACTCGGATTATAACTTTTTTTTAAAAAAAAAACCTGAATTAAAATATTAACTGGCGGCCTGTCACTTTTTTTTTTTTTTTTTTTTTTTTTTTTTTTTTGGACGAAGCCATCCACTTATGCTAGATTTCGACCCCATTTTAGTTATTTTTAATTAAATAATTTTGTTTTTAGAGAAATATTCCTAAGGGTGCCGCTATATACACCCCACATATTTATAAGGGCAAGTTACAATTTTTGTTGGCCCCATAATTATAATTGTGCCTCATAAGAAATTACCCACTTACCCCTTAGAAACCAAACAATGCCTCACACATCCTCCCTCTCGATGTGCACCCCACCTAACCCATCTACACCTCCGACTCAAACGACCTCCTTCGACCTTATAAACCATAAGGATAGTTTAGAACATCAACCATTAAAAAGGGGTGCCCAAATAAATACTTGGGGTGTCCAAATCTAGTGGCTTACCTAATTTTGTTCTTGAGAGATGTTGTATCGTTTACCAAAACAGAACATTGGATAATGTTACAGTTCTTCGTAATTACTGGCTTGGTAACTTGCCTGTTTACCTTCCTGGTACCATTAGTTTACCCAATCTCAAGGTTTTGCGCCTTTCCGAATTTCGTTAAGAAATCTTGATTTTGCCACCAAGTTAATTTCGAGTGGATAATGATATTTGATATACTTAGCCTACATACATTCGATACAGAATGGTACAGATTTCATTGGGATATGTGTTGTACATATCTCAAGAAAATCTAGACTATTGTGTATTATTAGAATCAATCACAAATCATAAAATTATGTTAGTGATTGATTCTAATATGTATCGAATATATGTAGGCAAAGTATGTCAAAATATCATTTTCCATTTCGAGTTGCCCGTCTCTATTAACCTTAGAAATATCACATTGTAGTTTTGATGTTAGAATCGTTTGTTTTGTTATCAATTCGCCTAAGCTTAAGTTCTTGACTATGCGAAATTGGGTCAGCTCGACAACTACATATTATTGCAGTATCAAAGTGTGTGCTCCGAATCTTAAATGTTTATTGCGTGATGTTGACCTGAGAAAGAAGTGTTCTTTTGTGGGGGAGCTAGCTTATCTAGAGCGTGCTAAAATTGGTGTGGAATTCGCCAAGGGAATGAAGAAATTCTTGCCTCTAAATGCTTTGACGTTCCTGGTATGTGCTTTGTTTTGATACACTAGCAAGTAGCTAGGGTATATATGAATTCATGTTCCTTATTGTTATGTTCACTTAACTTGAATTAATTGTGAATTGCTCAATTGTTGTGTTGAATAACACAACAATTGATTTTTGTTGGTATTAGCTCATATTATTGCAGTTTACTTGCAGCCCATAATGTAGTCATATATAAGTCCTTTATGTCTTGACACATTTGGTAACACTACTTCCCTGATGTTACTACCTTGCACACATTTGGAGCTTCAAAAGTTGAATTAGATTAACAATTAGTTACTCAGTCCCTCCCCCTATTTAATTTGTGTTATGGGTATGATTCTTTCTTTACATTTTTTTTTTTTGGTACATAAAAATTTCTTTTAGTACATGATTCTTTCTTTATATATATATATATATATATATATATATATATATATATATATATATATTTTTAGGCAAAAAAATGAATTCTATGAACTGTTTCAATTGATCAACCTTGCTTCCTTCAATCAACATGTCTTTTTGTTTGCAATTAAAATTCTGAAATTATTTTTGTGATGATGGGGGAGCACATCAAACTCTCACAATACCTCTGGGTGTTCTAAGACGTGCCTGCATAAAATGTGGGATGTGAGGTGCGTCTTACAACAAATTAAGAGTGTCATGTCTCTTGTTATATGTTTTTGGTGTAAGCATAGCTAACTCTTGAAAATCATGTTTGATATCAATGAATTTTTAACGAGTCCTGATTTTTTTTGGGTGACAAGGTCGCCTTTGAATCCTGTGTTGCACAACAAGGCCTAACTTTACAATTTCCTAATTTGAAGCATTTGAAGCTGCAAACAAGGTTTTTTCGAGATTGTGCTCTTTCCATTATGCACTTGCTTAAGACATCTCCTAAACTCGAAACTCTTTAGATAGATATAGTTGAGGTATAGATTGTATTATGGTGTTTTTTTTTTTTTTGGTTACTTGAAGTAGTGTTCACATTTGCATATCATTGTCTAATTTGCTCTTTTTTACTATTTTCAGAATAGTTTTTCATGGGAACCTCTAATCTTGAATGAGGATTTCTTTTTTCATGCTTTTGTATATATACACACTAATCTTATCTACACATATTGGGGAGTGGTGGCAATCAAAGTTGTCAAATCAGTGCATGTTTCATCACCTTAAAGATGTGAAGATTTCCGATGTAGTAGGATGTCTGACTGAAATCAAGCTTGTGGACGTTGTGTTGAAGAAGGCCACGATTTTGCGAAGAGCGGTTCTATGTTGTTCCTGCTGGCTGTCCTGCTGTGGCGCACCTGCTGGCTGTCCGTTTTGAAGCTCCATCCGCACTGCAGAACTTTGTTTTATATGACAAAAACAGAAGGAAAGAAAAATCAGTATTTTTGGTTGTTGTCATTTAAGTGTGCCCTTATTTTTATGTCATTTCAGGTCTTGCTTCATATACCTATTCTTTGCATGAAGACATTTTAAAAAATGTCTTGCCATCACTGGCTTTGTTGAGTTTGTACATGCATTGAAATTTCCAGTTCAAGCACATAACACATAGGTTTCTGTGATCTAGTCCTATATTGTAGATCAAATTATTTCATGGAGTGAGATTTCATTAGACAGTGGATGGTCTTGTTTGAAATGGATTCTCCAGTCGCAGAGTCAAGCAGGCAATCAGAGTTGTCAAATCAATGTGTGTATCATCGCGCACCTTAAAGACGTTTTCTGTTGTTTGACTCTAGTCCAGAATCCTCTATTGGAAAGAAAGGGTTGTTAGACTTGAGTCAAATGTTGACGGATATCCCTTGAGCCTCTTCCAGTGGCAGGTACTTTTAATCGTGGAAGAGTACTTCGGTGCATTTTGCAAATTCTTAATTTTTCTGTGCGGTGCAGAACCAATTAAGTGTTGATTTTCTTTTTATGTTGGAGTCATACATCCCACTGTGGCGCACCTGCTGGCACTCTTTCGAAGTGCCATCTGCACACATGGAATAATGATCATGAAAAAGGCAAAGAAATCCACTGCTACAGCTGCAACACAGTATCTGTTGGCAATGGCACCACCTGGTATGATCCCTTCCTTCACTGCCTATAGATCTATTGAACTTCTCTCTTTCAATCCTTTAATTTTAATCTGTTGAGAAAGGGAAGGACTGTTTTGGGAGGTTGCTTCTTAAATTATCCCTTCTTGTTTGTTATAAAAGTCTCCCTTTGTTTTGTTTTCTTAGAAAATTCACCAGAACACCCTAAAAGGTTTTGAGTCACGCCATGTGTACCTCAACTTATGATCAGGGCACTCCAACTTTTTTTTTTTTTATGTTAGATTCTAAAAGGAAATGACACATTTATCCTCGGAGTGCCCAGAGTAACCGGTGGGGTGCTCAATAGCATGACACTACATAACAAACAATACGTTTCGGTCTCGGGGAAATGATCAAACCTATGGTCTCGAACACACAAGACCGACATGTAGGTTGTTGTTGGTTGGTGTCAACCACGACATACACACATGTCTCGACACAAGGCCTCCGAAACCACTTGTATACAGGGCCAGTCCTATTATTTTTAAGGCATGGGGCAAAGCTTAAAAATGGTACCTTCTATATAAAAATAATATTTTTTAATTTAATTTCAATTAAATTATTATGTGAGCTAGTTATGAATTGTATGCATTTAACTTAAAATCAACTAATTATATATTGGACTTAAAATTACCCAATTAAGATATATATTTTTTAGACATTTTGACTTGAGACCAACAATTAACGAAAATTATAACACTTATTATTGTTAGAGTTAAAAAGGGTTAGTAATAAAAAGAACTACATAAAGTAACAAAAATGCAATAAATATATAATAGCATAAAGGAAAATGATAATCTAACACACTTTGGTTGCACACTTTGTCTTTTAGCCTATTTATTGCTCTTTTTTGTCTCCCTAGGGGTAGGCCCCACATCTAATAAAACACAAGAAAAAACTAAAAAAAAGGTTAGTAACTAAAAAAAAAACTAGCATTCACAAGAAAAAAAGTAGCAGTATTGTCAAAGCCTCTCAGATGAGATGGTAGAGACATCACTAGCCAAAGATGTAAGACATCGGGAGATCATGGTTTGATTCCCACTGAAATAAAAAACAAAAAAACAAAAAACCGAAGTAGGACGCGTAAGAGATGTTGTTGGGATGAGAAAGAAACATTTTTTTTTTCCGTTTGCAAGATGTTATTTCTTTTTTTTTTGAGGATTCATTTTTTTTTTTTGGTAGAGGATGCATTTCTTGTTTGTTACTGCAACGGCCCAAATCCACATTAGGACCGCCACGGGATGCCACGTGGGCCCACAATCGGCTACGTGACTGTTGGTTGTGTCCCACGCCCAACTAATCATCATTATACCTCAAAACATACAGCGGAAAGCAAGTTTATAAACTCATAAAACCTAATGTGGAAAACCAAACCCAAAATGTAGATTATACATAAATGTATCAAGTGTTCCTCAATATATCACAATGTGAACTTGGATCATGTACATGGTAAGTAAGTCTCACAACCCAATCCTAAGAATATAATATATACATACAATCAAGCATGCGTACGAGAGGAGTTGTCCACAATCGGTCAGTCATAGATAGTCTTTAAGTGTCTCCTTGGCCCTGCACGTATCAAATCCTGCACTCAAGCCACCCAACAAATACGGTGACGAGTCCAGTGAGTAAACTCCCAAAGAAAACCATCGAGTAAATAATAACAAGTACAACAACCAAAAAATAGCATTAGCTACACATGTAGAGAGTATGGGTAGCCATAAAACCCTGCGTGTGTAGGTAACCAGCATTCAAGATGATCAACAATTACTCATGATGTACAAACATGTTCCACCACGATTCCAACAAAACCAGATAGAGATGGAACGAGAGCGAACAAACTAGATCATACTTCGCCAATCCGAGCGCCCAGCGGAACACATCCCACCTGGGATCCACCCAGACCACTAACGGTGACCAAAACCGATCGTAAACCCACCGAACACGTGCACCCCGCGGCTCGGGTAGCTATTCACTGGCGACGCAAGTACACGCGCTACAATCTAGCATGCTCATTCACGTACCACAACCATCTCGAATAATCCCCGATAATAAAAACAAATTCAATCCAATCAACACACACCAACACATGATCACCATGAATATGAATAATGGGAATAGTAAACGCAAAAATTGAAAGAATTAAATACTCCAAATGTGTTTCTGTTGGGGTTTACACACCTATATCGCACTCCAAACGTCGTTCCTAGACCAAATTATGCCTCAAATGTGTCCAATTCTTGCCAATAATTTAACCTAAATTCATCATTCCCAATCAATTACACTAGTCCTAAACCTCGAAAAATTAAATTCAAAACCCCAAATCATCGATTTAACTATCATTTAAACCTTTCAAATAACCCATATAAACCTATATACTAGACCCCATTTGGTAAATTTTTATTAAAAAACTTAAGTCCCAAACTGTCCAAGACGCCGCAGAGTTTAACATTCACGGTGTCCTGACGTCGTGGACACGCCGTCACATTATCTCATCATGGTGTCTTCAAAACGTCTCCCAACATTTTTCTCACATTACGCCTTTGCCCAAGATGTCGCGGGTGGCGCCGTGGGTTCTAAATCCCACGGCATGCTTGACGGCGTCTACGACAGAGAGGGTTTTTCCAAATTTTCGAACCCTCTCGGCTCGTTGCCGCGATCTATGCTCGCTCCAACAACTCATTAAACACCCCACAAAGCCCATGAAATCGAAACCCCTCGACAATACACATCCGAGATCCAAACTCAGCATTTTTTTACCAAAATAAATCACAGCCATAACCTCAATTCCAACACCAAAATCCATAGCAACACCCCTACAAAGCTGGTGTGCTCAAAACCCACATCGAAACCTCCATGAAAATCCTCGAAAAATACCCCGAAACGTAAAGAAGGAGATAAGGATCAAAGATCTAACCTTTTATCGATTTCTCACGAGTTCTTGAGCTCCAAATTGTCGCACAAACCTCACAAAACCCTTGAGTGCTCTAGATTTTCATCCAAATGTGAGTGAGGAGAGAGAAAAGTTGGTGAAAACCAACAACAACAACATATATATATATATACTTCTATGTCATCACCACTCACACACCCATCTCAAGGCCTAATCCAAGGGCTGAGATTGAGTCAACAAGTCCCATATAAAGCCAAAACACTTGACTTTGTTGTTTGGTCCAACCCATAATGCATAGTTACAACCCAACTTCCCGAGCGTTCCAATACTCGGCTCCGGACAACGAACTCTCCCATTCTCGCGAACTGACGATCCCAAACACTCCCATATCATTTATCATGAATTATTGAGTGTATTTTATCATTTATTTCATGTGTTTAGACACTAAACCTAGTGTACTAATCATTCGTCACCCGGTATCCGCGTATATCCGCTATACGCAACGGATACACGTCACACCAACTCGCTCATCATTAAACAATATAAACACATATATTTGTGATGCAATTTAACTAACTTGACCCTATGCATCACAACTTCACCAAAATAGCACACAAAACGGACTGTAAACCCTATCCGGTTGTGCTCCATCTTCATTATGGGACGTTCGTGGGTCCTTGCTAGCATCCATGTCCTCACTGACGTCACCAGTAACGCCTATTGCAAATTGGGTCGTTACAGTTACTTTGAGAGAGAGAATACATAAATAAAAAAAGGTATGGAGATGTGTGTCAGGAGAAAAGGCAACGCTTGTAGGGTGAGCTGTGAGCACATTTCTTTTTCTTTGTTGAAAAAACTAAAATAACATGTGAACTTACAGAACTACCCTTACTTCATATTGAAAATGGGCTTCTTTTTGAATTGGGGGGGCCTGGGTGATCGCCCACCAGGCCCCCTTACAAAACTGGGTCTGTTTGTATAGTCTCAATGGTCATCCATCGAGTTGGGTGTTTGATTAACCTTATTTGGGTGTCGGTTGGTATAGACCGATATTGTAATATGGGTCTCAACAAGACATGACCGAGACAACTTTAACATATGTCTTAGGTAGTGGGGTGCGTTGCTTCACAAACTAGGGGTATTTTGGTAATAGTCCTGGGGTGCCCTGATAAATTGGTTGGGTGCCCTGATCAATGGGATGCCCTAATAGGATGTCGTGATGCACATAGCGCGACTCTTTATGCAAACATTTTATCAGATTTCCATTAACAAAACTAATACAAAATGAAAAATCAAAGCAAAATGTGTCGGGCATTTTTGTGGACTAGGTTTGAGAAATGATATTCATTTAGTTTGATTGTATGTGCAGTAAGTCAATTTACCTATCTTACGTCGACAATGTAAGGGTAGAACAAGATGTGAGATAACTTGGGATAGATTCATTAAGAATGATGTAAAACATTTTAAATGCATGACATCTAGGGCATTAATTAAATCAAGCAGACGAGCAAAGTGATAGGATTTGATCCATATAGCCGACTCTAACTAATTTAAGTTTGTGTGGTGTAGCTGTTGTATATATACTTGTCATATGCATGTAAATTTAAATTAAAATAAGTTGGTTATTAAAGAAGGAAGAAAAAGAAAATCTCTTTTGTTATCAAATAAGCATTTCCATACATGTATACATCTTAACTTTGGAATAACATGATGCCTGTTGCATGATATTTGTTAAATTAAACAAATCGATCCTTGCAAATTTTTATTATTTGGATTTCTTCGGCTTCACCGGACCTCTTGGAATCTTGTTAAAAACTTTGGAATCAAGTTTCCTGTACAATTTCTTGAGGTTTTGGTTCCCTTTCTTAGCTACCCTGTTCACCTCATCTTGGTAGTTCTCGTACATCACCGGTAGTGTCATGGCACACAGAATCCCTAAAGACCACAAAGTCACATAAGTATAAATAATGTCCATAAAAGATTATATATTTGTAGACATATTTAGAGATATTAATTACCTAGGTATAAAAGACTTGTGATGCTGAAATATGTTCCAATGACTGCCAGTATCCAGAGCAAGCCGATCACCTGATTGTATATACAAGTGAATAGAAATTAAATGGTGCAATTTGAACATATATACTAAATGGTGTTTATGCATTCGGGTTCATGATAAATTAATAAGCCCTCGAATTTGGTTTAGTTGGATAACTTCTTGAGAAGTTGATTTCTTAGGAAGTACACATCCATGAAAGTTGATGTTTGTCTCTTTGTTTGAACTTTCTACTTTGTGATAAGTTGGATATGTATGTATCGAAAGTATATGTCCAATCTTTTTTCATTTAAAAATATTAAATTGTTGTGATTGACTATATAATACCCTTTAAAAAGATTTTAAAGTTGGATATTTGTATGTGATGTAGATAAAGATTGATTAACACTTAGGTATATACCAATAGAAAAAATGGTAAATCTCTTCCACTGGAGACATAGTAGATGTTGATAATGAATTGACTGAGACGCCTGTGAAAAGACATAGCTGCTTGTTTGAATGCAGATTCAGACAAGATGATTTCAGGGATTTTGGGAGGACTCCTGGAAAAAGAAAATAAAAAAAAATTTTCATTAATACTCGCTACAGATCAAATTTGATATTAAGTTGGCGTAATGGTACTAAAAAAATTTAACTAACAGAAAAAATGGAAAACTCAACACTATAGAAATCGAAGGAATTTGACTGTATTGAGGGTATATCTAAGCTAACCTCGAATATATTGACAGGGAATTAAGAGTTAAAGGATTATAAAAGTATGTCATCAACTACTTTAAATCAAGTCAAGTAAAAGCATTTACAATGATATGAATGCATGTGGTATTACCGATTGAGAAGGGGAGCGACGTTACACGAGATGAAAAGCAAGAGCATAGCAGTGATGGAGAGGTGGCAGAGAAGTGTGACGAAATGGTACTCAGCAACCTCAAAGAGGAACCAAATCAATGATGCCCCTATCAATATTGATGCTGATACGATCTTTTTCCTCCACAGCACAACATCAGAAACTGCAAATTGCATTTCTCAGCTATAGACAAGGGAAGCAATTGATAGATAGGCTCATGATGCACACACAAAAAAAAAAAAAAACAAAGCATAATTATAATAACAGTTGCATTTGAAGCTAGAGAATTGAATTGCCACTTTTACATTAATTATGGTCTATAGTGCAAATAATGGTGTGTTTGATAGTTGGGAAAATTGATCACTTATTCTTTCTTAGAAAAACATACCTTTTCTTCCTCCAAGAGCGGCATGTAGAGTCTTGCGACTGAAGAATCTCGTCGATGAGGAGGCGGAATATCGGCGACCGTCATCACTATCGGAAGAATAGATCGGCATGATGGTTTTGATTACAAGTAATGCAACAGCAGTAGTATAACTGTTTGATAATGGATTTTGGGCAAAAAGGACTGCATATATATAGTACCATTAGAGAGAGTTGAGGGCATATTCTAAAGCTTAGAAGAAAAAGAAGGCGAATGGGTGAAGAAAAGGATGGCTTTTGGACATCATGGAAGTTTAATTCACATGCTACCTCCAACGAAGCATAATTTCATGCAATAGTGATATTTGTTCCTTTTGCTTTCTTGGACGTATAAAGGTTTTCAAACGGTATATATACTAATTATGCACCCTAGTCAGGTTATGCAGAATACACTTCCACGCATGTATAGGAATCTCCATAGCCTGATCAGGTGAACAACATATGATTAATGTATTGTTCTTGTTCTTGAAGTATATATTGGTGATCATTCGAGAGAATGAAGCAAAAATTATATATGGGTTCATAGACTAATGTATCATGAACTTGCTAGAGCCTAGAAGTCATAGATTTATTTATTTTATTTTCTTGATAACCATGGGTGTCCAAACCATTTCTTCAGCTCTTCCTCACTTTTGGTTTGACTAATTCATGATTATTAGTTAGGTTCCTCAACCCCATAACTAGGGAGAAACCAAAGAAATATAATATTGCTACAAGAATCGAACCTATGACCTCTGCTTTAGTCAGAGTTAAAGTATTTTTCTTTTACCACTACACCACGCCCTTTGAAGGAAATAGAAGTCATAGACTCATCATTAACTTTAGTAGAGGTCTCAGATCTATCATGAACTTGTTACAAGTCTATGATCCATCACGGACTATTTTTTTTTTTTTTATCGAATTACTTAGAACTATATAAACTAAAGATTGAGTTTAGTATAGAGCCGACATGAGAATAAGTTTGGTCAAGCACTGAAAACCAACTCATCTAAATGTTGATTCAAAATTAAACCATGAGAACGAAAACAACAAATTGTCATGATTTGGCTTTTTTATTGGGCAACATCACAATAAAACTTAATGTTTTCTTTTTTCCTTTTCTTTTTTTTTTGACTTTAGTATGGGAGTCAAACCCACGACCTTCCTAAATTTTGCCACTTCCCTGAACTTTGGCTTGGCAAGTGATGCCACATCCCCTTCTCATTGTGTTCTTCTCATTGTTCAATAGTTCACTAGAAATGCTTTTGACAGTCAATGGTGAAAACAAGGAAAAGCTGAGCATTTTCTGCGCCAACGGTTAAAAGGGAAAAGGAATAATTTCTAATTTTTTAAACGAATGTACTAAATTAGTTCCTTATTAAAAGAATGTGAGAGGTAGAGACATAATTTGTCAAAAAGATAAAATTTTAGAGTGATTCGACTCCACTTAAGTCAAAAAAAAAAAAAGTTTGCTACCTTCAAAAAACAAAAAAATCTACTAATTATTAATTTTTTCACTACCCACGGACACCACATCGAATAATTCAAACTCGATCATTGTTGAATCCTATAAGGCCCTGTTAAATTAATAATGCAGATCCACTAAGTGAGTGAGAGGATTAATAATTAGGATCGCAATTAATTCCACCTCTTTTTTTCTTTTGATAAATTATTAATTCCACCTCTTCTATCTAACTTTGACTTGCATGAATTTATAGTATTGTTCACTAAGGGTCTGTTTGATAGTAAAGAAAATGAAAAAAATCATGGAAAATTTTTTATTTTTTTGGTGCAACCGTTTTTTCTATTGTTTGATAGACTTATAACTGCACAAGGAAAATATACCACACCCCACTATTTTCTTCATTTATTTTCTTATCTTTTGGCTAAGAAAATTAAGATTTTCTTTCTCTCCCTCTGTGCGAACGAATCACATCTTCGACCTAGACCAACTCAAACATCCACATTCGTGTTCCTTTTTTTCGTCTTCTTCACCACGTCGCGACGCCTTCACCAGATTGATTCAGGATATTGAAGGTCACAAATTCAATTTTGATCTTTGGAGTAAGAGAAGAGAGTGATTTTTTGTTTTCGTCTTCATCAATCTTTAGGGCGAATCGATCGCCACAACTGTGCTGCCATCCTTCCTGAAAACCCCGTTTCTCTCCACCTATTTGGATCCAATCCTCACTACCTACTTTGAGAGATTGAAGAGGAACTCTGCTTTGTTATTTGGGTTGGAGTGGCTGAGAGATGAGGAGGTGTTGAGTGTGGTGAGAGGGGGATATCGAAGGTGATGGGGTGTTTGATTTTTTTAGTTGAGGAAAGATGGGGTGCTTAATTAATCAGATGGAGTTTTGTGTTTTGATGTTCAGATTGGTTCTTGAGACTTGAGAGTAGTTGATGGCACACACCTATAAATGTTTTAAGAAAATTCTCTCTGTTGCAATCAAACACCTCCGAGAAAATTCTCTTCAAACGATTCTCTTGAGAGATTTTTCTATTGAAAATTGTTTTTTCTCAAAGGAAATTATCAAAGCTGTCAAACAGACCCTAAAATTCAACAACACGATAAAATAATTTAAAATTAGATTTTTTTTTAAGAACAGATTCCTAAATTAGAAAACTATTTTTCTATTTGAGGTATTAATTTTTGGAAGATGCTATACTGGGGTGACATGAGACCCACATAAAAAAAAGCCCAAGCTTCACCGTTTACTTAATGCACCCTGATTATGCGTGCACCCCAAATTCAAGGCCTCATTTGGTTCATTTTACTAACTTCTAAAAAAATTTTCTTTCATGGAAGTTTAATTTCCTGGGAAGTTAACCACTAAAGAAATTGTACTTTTCACGTTTGGTTCAATGTGGAACTTCTTTTAAACTTCTTAGGAAATTTCACATTTTAAAAATAATAAAATAATGTAATTGACTTAAATGCTCTTTACACTATTTTTAAAAGAGATTGTAAGGAATGAAGGTAGAGAGAGAGAAACATTAAATGAGGGTACAAGTAAGGCTGAAAATTTTAGTAACACGACACGACATGTAATAAACATGTCATGGATTTGACATAAGTAGGTTTGATCATAAACAAGTTAATCCGTTTATACATGATTAATAAATGAGTCATTAACATGTTAACCTGTTTGATTCATTTATAACTCGCTTAACATGATTAAGGGATGATGTATAAATAATAAATATGTTATAATAAATAAATTATTACAAAATTCACTTATTTAAATATGTATTCACCTATTTGACTACATGTTAATTACATGATTTATTTTTTATTTGCAGACATCCTTTTCCATACTTAACCTTATTTTTAGTGGAAATATTTATTTTACTTTTAATATATTATTTAGGTTTAAAATTTTATTCATAATTATTTATTAAAAAATATAAAAATTTATACATTTTATATAAGATTTTGGTTGTCTTGTATATATTATTTGTTACGAGTTATTTTCCCTTCATTATTAACAGTAAAGAGTAAAGACTTGAATGAAAAAGTAAAGTAAAATTTAAACTACTACATTTTCATTATAAAAATTTATAATTATATTCATTTAAATTTATTCATATACATATTTTAAAAATGTAGTAAAAAAATTATAAAAATTTTAAAAAATTATTAAATTAAATAAAATATTTAATAAACATGTGACACAAAATACCGACATGTTTATAACATGACCCACTTAGACACAAAAACGATTAACACGATTAATAAACATGTCATATCATGGGTTTGCATTGGTCAGGACATGTTTACGACACGACACGTTTACGACTTGTCGACACGAATTGTCACCCCTAGGTAGAAGTGTTCATTCCCCCTCACGAAGATAACTCACTCACCCCACCCAAGTGAGAAATCTTCCCTATGTGGGGAAGTTAGGGAACAAACTTTCAATGAAGTTTTTTGAAAATATCCAACCAAACAAGACGAGTTGGAATTTCCCTGGAAGTTATCTCACTTCCTTCAACTTCCCCTCGAACCAAACAAGGCCCAAATTTCAATTTATGAGGGCACCCTTCATTTTTACCAAAATATTCATTTATCCCAGAGACGAAGCACCCAACTCCAAATCCTTAGTCAAGACATTTATTTTAGGTTTGGTGACATATGACTGAGCTTTATCTTCTCGACTCGGTGTCGTTCAATCAAACTTCTTTGGTGAAATTTAGTTGACAACTACCGACTTAAAGATGCGGTGGGTTTCGACTGACTTTCCAATCAAAGGTTCAGCAGACTTTGACCAACTCTTCAATTAAAGGCTTGATGGGCTCTGACCAACTCTCCAACAAGAGACCCAATCTGCGAGGCCGAGCCACTCGATGATGACCTACAAATTACAAGAAGAAAGTGCGCAGAGAGATAATGGTGGGGTGCACAAAACGAAAGGAAAGGGTGATGAGATGCACTAATCACAGTGAGGGGCTTAAGGTTCATTTTACAATAGGTTAGGACTTTTTTTAAGTTTGACTTTTTTGCTAGGTGCCCAAAGTAAACGGTGGAGTGCCCTTAGCTGGCTCTGAAAAATCGGATGTGCCTTACACACCAGTGTGTATATAGAGGAGCACACGGATGGCTCCCACAAACACGAGTCTGCATGCTACATCGTCGGCGTGACTTTAGATGACTTTGAGGTGTCATTATAACATTTTCCTTAATTTTTTAATTACAAATTAAATTCGCGAATCAGTAAACCATAAAGCCTAACAATGCCATAGCTCCATTTGAGAAAAAAGTTAGAGTTTTCGACCAAGTTTAAGACTCGAGCCCTCAGCCTCGTGTCTACTTTGACCATATATTGATAACGGATATATTAAATCATTGAGCTATAATTATATATCACTTGATTGGTGAAGAAGAGAATAATGGCATCCAAAGAAAATCAGGAATTACTCTAGCTTGTTTTAATTTATTCTATCTTATACTGTACTAACTAAAAAAGGACAACACCACTTCCCTTCATATAATATAAGTAGACATATTTTCAACTATCAATAAAATCTCGAAAGCACCACCTCATTTCCTCAATATAGGTAGGTATATATATATATATATATATTGATTTTCTATAATCACCGTGGTAGCAAAGCCTATATATATAATTAATTATAAAGCTAAGACGCCCTTATCATCTGAGTTAATTAAACTCAGCAAGTTGGGAAGGGAACCCCGCACGTGCTGGCCACCCTCCTCGCGTTAGGAGAGTCCACATAGCCCCTCAGAGTAGGGTCCCTCTTGTACTGACAAAGGCATGGCTTCTGCTCCTTCAATTTTGTGCAGCAAGCCCCAGATGGTGGTGCAGGGGAGGTCATTGCACCTAAACACGGGGCCAACTCGACAACGTTGCATGTCACTGCACTTGAAGTGGGCACATTAGTGATCAGAGCAAGCAAGGCTACCACCACTACTAGAGGAAACACAAACAACTTGTTCATCATCTTCTAATTGATCTATCACAATTTAAAGATGAAGAGAGATTTATGTTTTGGTTTTGATGAGTTTACTAGTTTTTTCTCATGAATTTATAGAGGTGGGGTGGGAAGGCCATATATGCAATTGATGTGCCAAGTGCAAAAGAGACGGTGACAAGTGTAGCAGCACTTTGTTACAAGTGTTAATGGGCTGTTGTGACTTTTATTTTAGTGGATGTGGGTTATGTATTAAGCGCACTATATATACACATAAGATTTTTTAAAGGTGTGTATATCATTTTAAGATAAATTGACTATTATTATGAAGACTTTTTTTAAAGGTGCCTAATATCATTTTAAGATAAATTGAGACACATTAATTAATTTGGAGATGTTGATCATTTTAAATTTGAAATCACATCATTATTAATACTGAATACCATTCAGTTATACCCCCTCGTTGCTAATTCAATATGGACCTTATTTATTATAAATTTCATTAAAAAAAAAAAATCTCTCCTAAGAGATGTAATGAGAAAAGATTGAGATGAAAAATAAAATTTGTGATACAACAGCAACAACACAGACAAGGAAACTCAAAGTCAAGTCGGTTCTAGTGAACCAGTTCATGTCGCCAAGTCAGCAACTTAAACCCCAAAATCACTCCCTCCTAAATTGAAAATGTTGAGAGTTTGTGTTATTTTTGATTAATTGAAAATTGGTGATTTACCAAAAAAAAATAAATTTGAAAGTTGGTGATATTTTTGCACAAATACTCAAAGTTTGTATTATTTTTGATAATTAGCCCTAAATATTATATGCCGTAACATCAATATATATATATATAATCAATAAAATATATTAGTCGCCTTTCAACATAAATTTCACGAAATAAAAACTATTTTGTGACAAATGTAAAAATTAATTTTGTGACATATGTAATGTGCTACCAAAGGACAATTGCGGCAACTTAGACCATCTCCAACCACAATACTCTATTTCCCCCTCTATTTTACAATTATGGCACATCAAACTCTATTTTTTCTCCAACCACAAACTCTATTTCTATACCAAAAATCTATTTCTTACTCTTATTTTTTTGTTATTTATTAGTATTAATTTTAATAAATTATTTAATCATTAAAAACTTATGAAAAAAATATATTCATATTTTTTTGAAAAAGAAATACTTATTGATAATTTTTTAAAAGAAAAAAATAAAATGAAAATTCTATAATAGAGGAGAAATAGAATATGATTGGAATAGTTAAAACTCTAAAATAGAGTACCCATTGGAGTTGCTCCAACATTTTGCTTTTTGCAATACTACTAATGGTAGTACTTTTTTGAAGTAAAATAGAAATTTCATTAATGAATGGCTCGATATAGGACTATATATAAAATCGATATAAACTACTCCATTTAATTGTAGAATTACCTTATATAGCACCAAAATTATTTTAGCTGTTAATTTTGTATTGGGCCTGCTCACACACACGAATGCAAGCTCGTTGGATATCCGCCAGTACTGATATTATCCCAACTTAACCACTTTTAACTTATTGATGTGAGGTTTTATTCTAAAAGACTTCGGTACTAATTAGGAAATATCCAAACTTATGTACTTTGATCTGTATGAATTTTCACTTAACCAAGGTAGGATGACTATTAATTATTTTAGTCTACACATTTTCAACACTCCACCTTGAACTGAAATTCATCTAAGATATCTTCTTCTATGTCCTAGCCGAATCGTTGTTTCTGATACTATGTTAAATTTTTCGTTGAGTAAGCACAAGCCTGTGGATCCCACTAGTACTGATATGTCTCTAACTTAATCAACCACCTCAACTTATTGGTGTGGGGTCTTAACTCAAATTAAAGGGGCCTCAATACTAATTGAGAATACATCCACACTTATATGTGCTTTTTATATATGAAGTTTCACTTAACTGATGTAAGACTATTAGTTAGGTCCACACGCCTTCAACATTAGCATTTCCAAATAAAAAGAATAAAAAGAATTAAGCTTCTAGCTAATTAATTGTCCCAGTCTCACCTAATTGTTGGAAATTAATCACATAAGAAATTGCATTGAACCTTGCAGAGTCCATGTATTCCTCTTGACTTCTTACACCGGCCTGATGACCTCAACAATATTTATGATCTATAAATAAAGAGAATACGCCTCTATGCTCTCTCAAGTATTTCTTGACTACTTTTCTTTGCTCAAATTACTACTTCGATCAAGCTACATCTTATGTACAATCAAAATTAATATTACAAGGCTTGTGAGGAATGAAGATGAAGGTATCGATAGGCTTTGTGCTATCGTGTTAGTTGCAAATGATCAAGTCGAAGTGAGCTTGCATAGCAACAGAGCTGGCTCCATGTTTCCCGGCGATAGCCTTTGGAGCTGCTCCATCTTCGGCCTGTTGTTCCAAGTTGAGGGTTCAAAGGCCGTGCCTATGCCAGTATAGAAACGACCCTAATCTCAGGAACTATGTCAACTCTCCTAACGCTAGGAGGGTTCTCATCTCCTGTGGCATCCCTGTCCCTAATTGCTAGAGGCCTCTCGATCTCACTTAACTTGAAATTAGAGTCCTTTTATTTATACTTTTATGAATATAAATTAAATAAGCCCATGCACTGATGTAATGTCGACGCAGCTTTCCCCACTAGTCAAATGGCCAAATTTATATATATATATATATATATATATATATATATATATATATATATATATATATATTTGGAGGAGAGAAAGTTTCACGTGCTCACTTCTTTCACTGTTTTATTTTTAAAATTTTTTCAATTTTTCTCATTTTCCTACTTTCTATTATTTATTTTTTTGTATTATTGGTTGTCTTAGGATATATTCATCCCTCCAATTTCTTGGACAATGTAAAGCTCAACTAGCTTATATTCATCCCCCCAATTTCTTAGACAACGAAAATTCCTACTAGCTTGCAAAATACAAAGAGACCATTACAATTAAGTGCGATACATTATAAATTTAAGTTTTCATTAGCTCAAACACCTAACTTCACTCAAACCCCCACAATTTTTTATCTCCCTTAATTCTCCATTTGGTAGTCCAACTCTAACTTCAGTTCTTCTTCTTCATCAAATCTAATTTCTTAGATCTAATTGAACAACAGTAATAACACAAATCTGTTCAAGGCTTAAAATCTCAACAAACAGGTGAAAAATTGACACAACATCTTAAATCATTTTATGTGAGCGGTTGGTTTTGGGGTAAGAGGCAACTTGGCGTGTTGGCGTCTTTTTATTTTTGTTTTTCCTTTTAGTTTGTTGGGGTATCTTTGAATTTTTGGTTTTTGATGGTGGGAGTTTTTTCCTGCGGATCATTCTCTGCATATTTTCTTTTACCTACGTCAATTATTGTAACAATTGAATATTAATTGAGTAAGGGGTGGGGTAGATATGTGGAGGTTGGCTTTTATGAGATTCTTTTTTGAGTGGGCTAAGATGGGTGGTCATAAGACTCACAATTGCGATCCTCCATAACTTTGATTTTGTTTTCTAACGAGACGAGTTTTTTTTGTATAGTATAACAAAGGGAACTTTTTGTAAGTAGATGGGTAAGATTATTTTTGTTTCTCCATTCTTTTTGTATATATATTTTTTAACAGATTAATAAAATTTTTTATCTAAAAAAATAACAAAAATTTGTTCAAATCAATTAGCCTATTAAAAAAGGGCTTAAAGGGTTACTTTCAACGTCGATGTTCTCTCTCACGCGAAATCCACGTGACCTCCTCAACTTGGCAAAAGAACAGCGTTTCTTGTCCTCACTAACAGTTGCGTCTCTTCGTATTCGATTTGTATTTTTTCTACGATGAGATCTCATTTTCTAAACCGTTTTTGATCTTTCTTTCTTTGAATCAACACTGATTCTGCAATCACGTCAGTCTCTCTCGATCTTCTCTACTCTATGCCCCTGCTCTTTCTCTCTCAAAAAGGTACCTCACTTTGATCTCAAAAAAAAAAGTTTTATTTTTTCTTGAATTCGATTGTTTGTTTATCTACGATGGATTTGTCAAATAATTGATTGCTTTTTAATTTATTTATTATTGTGTTATCTTTGATGTTGCGTTGTTTCTTGTTCTTATTTTTCTGTCGAATTCTTTCTTCTGTTTCACGATTCCGCATCTCATCTTCTTTACTTCACTGCTCTTCGATCTTCTCTTCTCTATCGCCTCTCTCTCTCTCTCTCTCTCTCTCTCTCTGGTGAAATCTCTCTCTCTTCTCTCTCTCTGGTCTCGCTGAGTTCCATAAAGTTCCCTCGCTAACGCACATTGCATGATGACTATTACTGCATTAGATTAAGTTGAGATGTCCTTTCTTCATCCTAACCTTGCTCTTCCATACTAACACTCTAAAAAACGATTTCCACATTGATTTTCTTGTTGTTACACTCAAACGATTCATTTTTTTCTTTTCTAGATCGCAATGGAAGCTTCAATCCTGTCGAAAACCTTCATGGAGGCTAAACTGTTGAAGATGTCGAATATGAAGGTTGGTTCTTACCTTCCCTGCTCAAGTGTTAAGATCTTATTAGATCTTGAGATGTTTCATCCTATAAGATTTGAGATCAATTCTGAAATTAAGGACAACATTTCAACAATTTGTTTTCTATGTTGTCCTCTGTGCTAATTATATATTATGGAAACTGAATCAATCTCCTTCACAAATTTGAAATGGTGATGACAGGTTGTTCCAAAGCCCAAGACTTTCATGCCTTTTGATAATCTTGTTGCGCCCTCTCCTGCTCTCTTCCTTCGATGCTTGTCGGTCTTTGCTTCAACCACTCTCTTTCAAATGCCGACCTTACCAAACACTGATTCTAGGTATGTGTATGAGTTTCAAGTACTCTATGTTTTGTATGATTGTTGATCTTAAATTGTTTCTTTTTTCTTTAAATCTACAACATCGTGTGACCATTGTGTGTGATCCCCCTATCCTTAGCCCTTGTTATCTGCATCTGTTTATTTAAAAGCCAAAGATTTGATTTGAACTTCATCTCTCTTTATATGTGTTTTAACTTGGAATGTTTCTATTAGTGATTGATACCCTCATTGTTTTATGTGACCCTTTCAATCACCGTTTGAGTATTCTGACCCTTCCAAGCACACGCCCCTCACAAGCTTTACCACTGAGCAGTGGAGTTAAAATATTACTAAAGAAATTCAGTGACCAAAATATTCTCACTCTCAGTTTTCGCATTGCTGCAATTTTATCAAGTGGATGATTGTTTGCTGAAATTGTATTCCTTCTTTATGGAGTTGTTGATCTTTAATGAGCTAGTTAATTTAATCATAAGCATCGCCATTACTTTGCGAAAAGTTATGAAGTTAATGCATTTTATGGAACTTGATAAATCTTGATTTTTTTTACGGCACTGATTCTTCACAATGTTATATCCTTGTAGCTTAAACTATGAAAATTCTGGAGGAATTCATCTACCTCTATATTTTGTTTTACTCTAGAAAACTGTACCCAATGAATGCATACTTTGTTCATTGAACTAGCATATTATACTTTGGCATGTAGTTGTGTGGACGTACTTTACACGGGCTATTTATTTCTAGAGTTAATATATTTATGTTTTTTGGCTATTGCTTTTTAGCCTTTGCAAATCAGCCAAAAGATCAAATGTTGTACCTTTTCATCCTTGAATATCTGAGTTCTATATCTTGTTCTTGATGTATTATCAACTTCTTATAATTTATGTAAAATGTTGTTTGTAATTTTAATATTTAACATCTATTTTAGTAATTCTTTCGATTCTTATATTTAATGATTTTGAGTTTTTAAAATCGTAACAACTAAAGGGTTCCAAAAATAACTTGGCTCGACAAAAAATTGAAGCTATAAAAAAAAAGCTACATCAAAGACCAAAAATTGGAGAATGACTGCCCCCTATCAATCTTTCATCGGTATATTTAATGATTTTGAGTTTTTTATAATTTGTCATTGTTGTATAGTTCTTTTGGTTGAGGGAATGTACATCAATTCTTTAAGATCATTATTGTTGTACAAAGGTAGGATTTTTATATGGGTGATCAGTTTCCTTCATGGTGCAAGTTGGATATAAAGTAATTAAGCTTTTCAACTTTTTATTGTTTCATGAGTTTATTGAGAATCACTAACGACTATATGTATCATTTTATGAAGAAAGCTATGGCATCTAGATGATATTTTAGGTACTTGATTTTGTTCCTTATTTAGGAAGTTATAGTAAACAAACCCTAACTTCAATGTTTTAATAAGAAAAAAAATTAAACTACTCGACATGAAATGATAGGACCAATAGCCTTAGAATCAATGTTCTTGAATTTTTTACTTAATGATTTCTCTCTGATTTTTATCTACTGTTTTTATTATCACTTCTCTCTTTGATATGTTCTTAATCCAATATATTAGTCACGTCTTTAAGCAAATCACAGTTGCTTACAGCAAACTTGACACTGAAATGATTTACTAACATTTTAAAAGAAGTGTCTTTCATTTGCTAAACTTGACAATGAAATAGATTTTATCATATACTTCTAAAGATCATATTCTTAAAGATTCATGAATAGCTTTGATCCTTCTATTTATCTCTTGTTGATTGCTCTTTGTTCTATTTCATCATATACTTTAAGATTCATGAATAGCTAATTAGAATTTGTTGTGATTTGTGGTATTGAATTTTGGTGAATTGGTTCTATTTTCGATGGTTGAGGTTTGCATAATTGATGATTTTTCTTTTAGTCTTTGGTCTTTTGGTTTGTAATTTCTTTCCTGTGTTTATCTATTTCTACTTCAATCCATTGTTGTGAGTTGCGACTAATTCTGGAAATTTAAGTAGTGTTTACAAATTAGGGCTTTGCTTTGTGGTTTTTGCATTTGGTTGTGTTTCAATATTTTGGAAGGAGCCCAATCATGAAAAGCTTGACATGAATATCCATAATAAATTTTATGCCGTATTGAAAATGCGAGGGTTCCTATCAGAGTAACATGCCAAAAAAATCGATGTAAGTGCAACAATAATACATGAAAAATGAAATCATTGTCCAATATCTTGCTACCAATGCAACACCGCCCTCATAAATTTCACAATTAAAAAATAGATAAGCGTGGTTTTTTCCCTTTTATCTTTTCCTTTTATCTATTTTTTTAAGAACATAATTTGTATTTGTGGACAGACTTCAGGACTGCCATTAGCAATGGTTGAAAATGGCATCAATGACTCACAGGCACTAGAGGCAATCAACATTGGTATGTGATTGGTGCTGGAACAAACATTACCATTGAAGCAACTAATATTATTCTCCTGAAAAGTAATATAGAAGATGTGCACACTGCAATCAGCTTGTCCTGGAAAACATTCTCGCAGATTCGCCCCAACTAAATTTGGCTTTACATTATTAACTATTTGTCATTCCTATATACCCTTATAAAAAGGGGTTAATCGATTGCTTTCAACGCTCATCACGTGAAAATCACGTGTTGTCAAATAATGTGGAGTCGATTCATATTGAATTTGTTATTTTGTCTTCCCGTATTGATCCAAGTCTCCCAAACCGTCGTCTTGTCCCTCTAAACCACCCCTAAGCGTTCTCACTCTCTCTTTTTGGTCAATTTCTCTGTTGTGCTTTCTCATCCACTCTCATTTCTCTCTCTATGATGCTCTTTTTCTCGTCGATTTCTTCTTGTGCCGTCTCACTCTCTATTGTACTCTCTGCACTCTATGAAAATCTCTCTCAATCTCCCTCCCCAATCGGATAAAAGGTTCAATTTCGATTTAGGTTTTCCCTTTTGAGGTGGTTGTTTGTTGATGCCCTGATTTTTAGAGTTGTGATGGGTTAATGGGAAATTGGAAAATTGTGTGTGTTTGTGTAGGTTCCTTTATATATATGGGACCTTGTTGAGTAGTGACTGCAGCGATGTGCACACATTCTTTGTCCCGATCTTTTATCGATTTCTACTGGTAAGTTTCTCTGTACTTTATTCTCAAAGTAAAAAAAAAAGAAGTTGTTTTTAATTTTTATCTTCTAGTCCTAAAACTTCTTAGTTTTGTTCGATTGTACTCTTCAAATAGAATGGAAGGGCAGATAACATCACACTTTTTATTTTTTCATCAATGATAATATATGCTTTGTGCGTGTGTTTGTGTTTGTTCTTACAAACCCTTGGCTAAAGATATTTGAAAACTTGTAATTCCCTGTTACTTTGCGCCACATATTAATAGCTAGAAAAATAGATAATTCTCATTCTTGATCTGATCACTAAGGATACCATACAACAATCTATCAAATCATTTTGAACAGATTTAGTTCCCTATCAAAAAACCCGAAAAATCAGAAGACATTCAATTATATTCACGTGTAACTTTATTAAATTGAATTCATATATTATCCCTCATTGTTACATGTATTCAGATTACTTTCTCAATTTCCAATGTGTAGAAATTTATGTTCTTGCTTATGTGTTTGATAAAGTCTTAGCTTTACTTTGAAGTTCTTGTATTATATGTCTGGCTATTACTTTGTTTGGTTTGTGTTTGAATAAAGACTTAGCTTTACTTTAAAGTTCATGTATTATATGTCTAATTATTACTTTGTTCGTTAATTTGGATGTACAATCAACCATGAATTTGTTTCCACGAACTAGCGAAAACAAATGTGTCTTTGTGGGATTTTACAGGGAGTGGCAAAGAAAAAGGAGATAAAGGCCATACCTGCTTTCGTGGTGATGAGGTCGGGGAATGTTGTCGATAATGTGGTCAATACGAATCCCGAGGAGATAAGGAAAAGAATTGACAATTTTGTTACGATCATCCGTTTATAGCACTTGATTTGGTGTATATGTGGCTTCTCTGGTGGTTTATATGGGTTCTTGTTCAGTCAAAATGTTCATTATTGTCGGACTTGTATCGTGCATTTTTAACATTGTAAATCATTACAATTGTGATGAATCTGTTCTATATTGTTGCTTCCAATTTTTTTTTATTTTTCCCAAGCTTCCAACATGTTTGGATTATGTATTAAAGTCCCAAATTAATTGTGGTCGGCTACCAAGCTTAATATTTATTATTATCAAATAATATCAGTTCTCGTGATATGACTTTACATACATGCAACATGTTCTTTGAATTTATTTACCATATTATGCTTTTAGAAAAAAAAAAAAAAAAAACCTAAGAAGTGATGAATATTATACTTTTTTTTCTTATATGAATATAGTTAAAAAATCAAATCATATTGAAAAAACAAATATATGTAATTTGTTTATATGGACTTTAGAATAATAAAAACAAATTATAAGAAAGAATTTCCGCGAGCACAGCGAGCGGACTCAACCGTACGAAGTGTAACGACCCAATTCTTGATGGCCGTTATTGATGACGTCATTGTGGATGTGGACGCCAGCGAGGACATTCGTGGGTCCCACAGCGAGGCTGGAACACACCTGAACTAGGTATACAGTCCGTTTTGTATGCTCTTTGTGGTAAATTGTGATGAAAATGTTCAAGTTAGTTAGACTTTATCACAATATGTGTGTTAATATAGTTTATTGACGAGTAAGGTGGTGAGATGCGGTTTCGCCGCGACGGGCGCATCGACGCACGGACCGAGTGTCGGACACGGGGCACGGAGTGCCGGGTAGTCGGGGGACTAGTGTGATCTTATTTACAAATTATGGGAATTTATTGAGTGAATTTGGTAATTTATATAGGCCAAATCAATTGAAGTTGTAAAGTGCTATAGTTATAGCTGGATTAATCAGGATCCATTGGATGGTTCTCGAGATGCACAACAGGGTGGCTAGTGTCATGATAGGGTGTTAGTGAGTTGGAGTGACACAGGGTGAACAGTGATCACCAGATTTGCCTCGAGATGGGTGTACACGCTTGATCAAAATCAATATATATATACATGGTTGACCGATCAAACAAACGAGGAAGAGAGGAAAATAGGGGAGATTGAGAGAGATCGGTGGAGAGGAAGAGGAGAAGAGGGAGAGACCATCAACTAAGGTGTGAAGAGTGACTGGGGTGTTCAACCACAAGATCCAAGGTATGGATTTATCATGCTTGGGTTTTTATGAAATTTTGGTGAAGGTTGGAAATTTGTGGAAATTTAAGTTTGGAGAAATTAAACATTGTATTTGGTTGAGATTTCATGTTCATGAGCTTAGTAGAACATGGTTTTGGGTATTTGATTTAATTTGAGTGAAGTTGGGTGATTTTGGAAAGTGAGTTTTGAAAGCGTGATTTCCATGATTTGTGGATTTTGGTGTTTGATTATGGTAATTCATGTTTAAATGGTGTAATTAAGGTTATTAACGTTTTATGGAAAGATGAGAATTTAAATTAGCGCGCTAATCACGCTAATTGAAGACGATAAGGAACAGTGATTGATTTCATTAGCACGCTAATTGATCTCATTAGCGCGTTAATTGTTCACTGGACTCTCAAAAATTGAAAAATGAGAAAATGAGTCAAACTAACATTATGAACCCATTAATTGATCATTAACCCTCACAAATGAATTCCAGGAGTCTCGTAATAGTAATTGGAGTCGGGGATTTGGAGGAATCGGACTGGGGTTTGGTTTTCGGGTAATCGGAGTGCGGTATAGGTGCGTAAACCCCAACAGAAACACATCTGGAGTATTTAATTCTTTAAATTCTTGTGTTTATTATTCTTGAAATTCATATTCATTGTGATCATGTGTTGGTCTGGATATTGGTTGGTGTTGAATTTGTTTTCATGATCGGAGTTTAGTCGGGACGGTTGTGGCACGTGATCAAGCTTGCTAGATTGTAGCACGTGTACTTGCGCCGCCGGTGGATAGCGACCCAAGCCGCGGGGTGCACGTGTCCGGTGGATCTGTGAGTGTTTCCGGTCACCGTTAGTGGTCCAGGTGGATCCTGTGTGTGATGTGTTTCCTCTCCGGGCGCTCGGATTGACGAAGTATGATCTAGTTTGTGAGCTTGCGTTCTATTTCTGTCTGGTTTTATCGGAATTGTTTTACAATTCCGATAAAACCAGACAGAAATAGAACGCAAGCTTGTTACCTACACATGCAAGGTTTTATGGCTGCCCATACTCTTTGCATGTGTAGCTAACGTTAGTTATTGGCCTCTGAATCTGTTTATTATTTACTCGATGGTTTTCTTTGGGAGTTTACTCACTGGACTCGTCACCGTATGATTTGAGTGCAGGATTTGATATGTGAAGGGGCAAGGAGACACTTGAAGATTATTTGTGACTGACAACGGGATCTACTTCTCTTATACGCCTGGTTGGTTGTATGTATTTAATTGATTTATGCTGGGTTTGGGTTGAGAAATTGGTTGCATATTTTTTATATTTTGAGGATCTTGGATGATATGTATATGATTTACATTTGGTATGGTTTCCACTTAGGTATTATGCTCAGGAAATTCAGGTTAAATCTTTAGGTTGTTCATATAATCTTCCGCTGCGTAATTTATGGTTAAATGATATTAAAGGAACAAAGGTTAACTCATAACATCAAAGTTAACCGGAAATGGATTAATAATGGATAATTGGGCGTGGGACACAGCTGGAGGTGACATGGTCAGTTGTGGGCCCGCGTGGCCTCCCGTGGCAGACCAATGTAGAAATTGGGGCCGCTACACGAAGCACAGTCACGAACCTAGTATATATATGTATATATATATAAGAAACTGGTTAAGCCTCTTTAATTAACTAACAAGCGGGATAGGGAAGACCACAAGTGGCGAGAGCTTTTCTTCCATAACGAGAATTGACATATTGTTCAATTTTTATAATAAAGGTCACAATCCAAGATGAGGAAAGTATGTCGACTAATTTTATGTATGGGTCATAAGTGTGAAAGTGGAGTTCACTTCAAAATGTAAAGGCAAGATGGAGTGTTCACTCCACACTTATAAACCTTCTTTTTCTTTCTAAGTAGTCGAAGTGGACTATTCCAACATCTTCAACACTCCGCCTCCCGCAAAACATCAATCAACCATTTTTGTTGGATGTCTACAAGGCCCTTGGACAATGGGCAATCAAACCAACTATTGACTTTGATACCATGTTTAATTTTTATAATAAAGGTCCCAATCCAAGGTGAGGAAAGTGTGGTGACTAATTTTATGTATGGGTCATAAGTGTGAAAGTGGTTCACTCTAAAATTTCAAGGCAAGATGGAATGTCCACTCCACACTCATAAACCTTATTTTTCTTTCTAAGTAGTCGATGTGGAACTATCCCAACATCTCCGACACATATCTCCCGAGACTTGGGTTTTTCTTAAACTGGCAAAAGCATGTTTTCTGAGCTCTCAACCCAGAACAACAAGCCGGAGGGGAAGGGGCGTCGTTCAAAAAACGCTCCTGCACAAACCAGGAGCGAGGAAGCATTACATGCTGCCATGGTGACTTGCACTTGATCACTTGAGAGCAAAACAAGTGTAATTATGAAGATGATGAAAAGTGTTGATAAGTGTTCATTTAGGCATTAATTAGTATAGGTTATTAGGTGTAATTGGACTATATTTACTCTATTTTATGGTGATAAATGCATATTTTAGGAAATTAATGATTTATTGGAATAATATGAGAATTTGTATCTAATTATATTTTATTCTCATTTTTAGCAGAAACGGAGTGCACGGTTGGATCCGGAACGAAAAAATACTCAAAATAGAGTATACACTTGTAGAAATCGGACAACGGAGGAGTTGTTTTGGGCATACACAAGAATATGGAAAAATATAACAGGAAATGACACGTGGCGACATCCCATTGGACCGCCCACGTCACCGACAGCCGCCCAACCAATCAGCGCCAAACACGTCAGCCGTCCGCACGTGCAGCTCGCCACGCCATCCACACAGCTCAGCGCCTTGTTCCAGACCACACGATCGTCCTCGAGATGCGCAACAGCACCAACTCCCAGATTTTCGGTGATAATCGTGCTCTCTTTCCCGCCCACTCGCCGCCACATGGCGATCTCCTATTCGACCGCATCGCGCCACGTCGGCCGTTCGCGTCGCTCCTCCAATCCAATCCGCGCCACATCAGCCTCGCCACACCAGCTCCCTTAATCACGTGCTGACACGTCAGCAAAGCCCAGAAATCACCCAATCCAGTTCTGCCACGTGTCAAGGCCGAAAATACACTTCTCACATCTATAAATAGGGATTGAGGGAGAAGGAAGGGGGATCTATTTTATATTTATTTTTATTTTTAGTTTAGTTTAATTATGTCTAGTTAGTTCTTCCATCTAGGTTGAAGGTGGATCAGTCAAGCCTACGACTTGGGAATCCTTTATCAGGTTTATTTATTTTTAATTATTATTGATTCTTTTCTATTATTTATTTTCTTTGGTATTATTTGAATAATTGAGGTTAAACACTAGTTTAAACCTTAATTCATATGCCAGTGAGTCGTAAGCACCCATGTTTGTGCAATAAGACCACATTAGTGGCAATTGACCATACCAATTGATTAGAATCTTTTGGGACTGGTTAAATACCTTAGAGATCTAGGCTAAATCGGGAGCACTAGCGATCCGGTTGTCTAGGTGTAGTGCATTCACAAAGCCCAATGCGACCAACGCGTTAAATCGGGAGCACTAGCGATCAGGTTGCGTGTTTGGTTAGGGTAGTAGTCAACGGTCGTACCTTGGCTATCGAGATCAGGAAATGCGAGGAACCGCGTGCATCATCGGGTCCATAGCTGCACTAGATCATAGATTAGTTTCATACTTTTCATAAACTGACAATTAATAAATTCAATCCCAAGTTGTATGGCGAGACTGTGAAACTGAATACCTAGACTTCTATCCTCTCATTAGATTTCTTTATTTTTGCAATATTTATATTTCCTTATTTTTTGTATTTTTCTTACCTAAGAAAGAAACCAATCTCTGTGGGATCGACCCTTTACCACTATCTACAAAATAGTTGGTTTAGGCTTATAAATTTATTTTGACGCGCTCGACACGCGTCAAGTGTTGTGTGTTGATGCTTATTGTTCATCATGATGATGTGCTACACAAACAATATTGAGAATATGGATGATTTTGTTGTAAATTGAAATGAAACTTGCAAGAACTAGAGAAGGAAAGTAGAAAAACTACTAATTTCTACTACTACAAAGAACTACAACTACAAAGTAGAAGAGGAGAAATGAGAGAGTTGAAATGAGAAGTTGTATACAACTTGGTGTGTTTTTACAATGAGGTTGATACCCTTTATATAGGCTGTGACGACCCTGCCCCGACCTAGGGTCGGGTCGCCCGGCCCAAACCGTTACTTAGACCCGATACCCGAATCAGCCCAAATAACGACTTGGCTCGCCTAAATAACTCAACGCGAATAATTATTCTAAACAATATATATAATAATAAATGTGTGAAAAGTAATCATAACTAAACCATATAAACCTCGTATATCATGATAATATCTATCATCTCTAGTATTTAAATGTCTCATACAACCTCATAATAATATCAAAAGGTTCAAAACTACCCATTACTAATACTCGAGCTATAACCCACGTACGATTACAAAACAATTTAATAATAATAATAACCTAGTAATATATGAGTCTCACGTGAGATGAAAGCACTTCAAGATAGATCCTTTCCTTGCCTTTCTTGTCTATCGCGCCGGTAGAAGGACCCATGGGTAGAGTGGGGTGAGCTAAAGAACCAACGATGCTCAATAAGTGGAAAGACTCGCTCAAACATTAAATATGCAAGTACTACCTAGTACTCATGCAAATTCTACATGACATTCAATCCATACGCATAACACAAATGTAATAAACTCGAATACATGTAAATCAAAACAAACTTATAAGCATAATCATTTAGTACATAATTCGATCCAATTAAATATATGGTTTATGCTCAAATGCGTAGTTATGAAAGATGGAATTATATTCTAAGAAGAAATATCTAAATATTATTTCCACATCTAATTTAGATATGCAATAATTTTATATATCAATATTTCAATTCAAATTCCAATCACCATACTAGACATAAAAGCCTAACAGTTTCACAATACATTTGATAAACTTTCATATATGTCAAGCATAATAATATTCATCACATTTCATTTATAAATTAAAACATGACATATAAATAAAATCACACGAAAGATTTAAATAAAATGCGATAGATATAAATATTAATATAAGCCGTTGTTCCATTCAATGCGAACTAGATATTGGTAAGGATCCGGTGACCGAATCATCTATTTTCGTATTGGTACAATAATCAGTGGAATCGTAATGGCCGTTACGCCCTCTAGATAATCGCACCAAAACGAAGATAAATTCATCCAAGCCGTCACCGCTACACGTCTCAAAGAATCATCAAGTAGCAAAGGATGGAACTCCAAACCCTTACACTCAAATAATTCACCTTATGCATTCAATTAGTCAAGCAAACCCTCGGTGGTTAACTACCACACACTCTGGGTGTCTTTGGCCCTCGGTGGTTAACTACCACACACTCTGGGGCACCGAATAACATAACAGGCAAGACAATGTATTCACAATTCCATAGATAATAGAGATCCAAACCAATATCACGACGCAACCCATTCCCAAGTCGTTAATTCAAAACATGCATTCCTAATTATCTAATAATCAAGCCATATTTAATGCATGAGCGAAGCTCCCCACTTACCTGGACCCGTCGCGACGCCTATACTGGCTCCTCGTACGTTTGGGGTCCCACGTGAACCGCCTCGCGAATCTACGCAATTTATACAATTTTATATAAGACTACATAAGTATTTTACTAATTTAAAGTTGAGTATTTTTAATTATTAATTTATATTTGGGGACTCCAAATAGTGTGTGTCCCACATGATGTGCCATTAAGGGCTTTGTCGAGGTTGTCGACGCCCACCGTAAGTTTATCCTCTTTTATTTTATTTTATTTTATTTTATTTATTTTATTTATTTTATTTTATTTTATTTTATTTTATTTTTTTATTTTTTTATTTTTGGGCAGGGGCATTCCAGCCCCTGTTTGGTTGACCAGGGACGTTTCAGCCCCTGGTCAACAGGGTCAAACCCCCAGGGACCGGGCCTGGCCCCCGGAACCGGTCCAGGGGCCCGTCTCGCTCCCGAGACCGAAACGCAGTGGACGCAGGGGCGCCCCGCGTTTCGTCACCACGGGGGGGGGTTTCCCCCACCCCCCCAACCCTCGGATCGAGATCCGGGTGGTCCCCGTGCTCGCCGAAGACTGGGGACCCCACCGCCGCGCCGACCAGCCGTGGCGGTGGTGGTGGTGGTGGTGATGGAAGAAGGGGGGGCAATGCCACCCCCTTCTTCCTCACGGCAATGGGGGGGCGGCCAAGCCCACCCCCTCCCTTCGCCGGCGCGGCGCGCAGAGACAGACAGCGGCGCCGCTGTCTCTCCGGCGGCGCTGGTGGCGCCCGCCACCCCACCCATCTCGGTGGCGCCCTAGTGGCGCCGCCTCACCCGCCAACATCAAAACAAGAAGAAGAAGGAAAAAGAAAGAAAGAGAGAAAGAAAGAAAAGGAAAGAAAGAAAAGAAAAACTAGAAAATAGGAAATCACCACAAGATTTTTCTCTCCTTGATTGTTCCTCCTCTTCTTCTCCTCCCTCTCCAAGTTTGTTGAAGCAACCACTAGGGTGACTAGGGTTTACAACTTATCCTTATATAGTTAGGGTTTTTCACCAATTTAACCCAAAATTACGTAAATACCCCTATGGGCCCAATTTCCTCGTTAAGCCCAATCAAAACTATTTTCACTTAATCCAAGTCTTGTTAAGATCAATTTTGTGTAACAATCTCATTTGTTCGCATATTTTAATATAAAATTAATAAAATACTTCGAAAATGGGTCTGAGAATGTTTAGGTCGTTACAATATCCCCAATTTAAAAGAATTTCGTCCTCGAAATTTAAATCAAAGTCATACCTCAAGATTCAAAGAGAAATGGAAAATTCTCTATCATGTAATCCTCCCGCTCCCAAGTCAACTCTTGTTCCCCATGAAATTGCCATCGGACTTGCACTATTGCGTATTCCTTATTACGTAGTTTTCTTATTTTCCTATCCACTATCCGAATCGTTGCTTCATCATAGGACACGTCCTCCCTTAGATCAACTTGCCCCCAATCAATCCTCGGTGCGTGTTTATTATGTGCCTTCCTCAACATGGAGATATGAAAGACGTCATGTACTCCCGCTAACTGTGGTGGTAACTTGAGACGAAAGGCTACTGGTCCCACCTTTTTCTTGATCTCGAATGGTCCGATGAATCTTGGAGATAACTTTCCTTTTAACCCGAATCGGTGATGCCCTTTCATAGGAGAAACTTTCAAAAGTACGAATTCCCTTCCTTGAATACAACATCTCGATGGTTCTTATCGGCATACTTTTTCGACGGCTTTGGGCGGTTTCTAGTCGTTGCCTAATAATCTTAATTCTTTCTGTCTGATCATGAACCATTTCTGGTCCAAGCAACACCACGTCGCCGACCTCGGTCCAACAAACTGGAGATCTACACGGTCTCCCATAAAGAGCCTCAAAAGGTGCCATACCAATACTTGCTTGAAAACTGTTATTGTATGCGAACTCGCACAACGAAATATACTTTTCCCAACTTCCACCGAAATCCAATACACAGTGCTCGAAGCATGTCCTCAAGTATCTCGAATCAATCTCTCGTCCGCCCATCGATCCCGAGGGTGAAAGGCCGTCGAGATTGAGTGAGTTCCCATCTGGTGCTTTGAAATCCTCTCCAAAACTGAGAGGTAAATCTCGGATCACGATCCGACACTATAGTCACCGGAACTCCATGTAATCTAACAATTTCATTGACGTACATGCCTCCAAGTCTGTATGCTGAATATTCCATGGAAATAGGAATAAAGTGTGCCGACTTAGTCAAACGATCTACAACCACCCAAACCGCATCATGTCCTTTTTGTGTGTTCGGCAGCCCCGAAACAAAATCCATGGCTATGTGTTCCCACTTCCATTGTGGAATAGGCAATGGTTGCAATAATCCTCCCGGCTTTTGGTGATCTGCTTTTACTAGTTGACAGATCTCGCAGTTCTGAATATAAGTAGCGATGTCAACTTTCATCCCCGGCCACCAATACATTCGTTTCATATCTTGGTACATTTTGTTGCCTCCCGGATGCACTGTAAACCACGATCTATGCGCTTCTTTGAGTAAATCATCTCTCAACTGTCTATGAGACGGTATCCATACTCTATCTCGAAACCTCAACGCCCCATCACCTGACAGTCTCCAGTCCTTATCTTCAATGTCATCTGCCAAAGACCTGTACCGTCCATACTCAGAATCGGCTCTCTGACAATCAATAACTCTAAACAATGCCACTGGCTCCGCTCTCATCTGAACATGCTCTTGACTCCTTGTTACATCTGAGTCTTCCACCGGTACGTCTTGTATTTGCATTACAACTTCGGACTCGACTCCAATCGAATACGGCTCAAAGCATCCGCCACTACATTTGCTTTCCCCGGGGTGATACTCAAGTGTGAAGTCGTAGTCCTTCAAGAATTCCAACCACCTTCTCTGTCTCATGTTCAAATCACTCTGAGTAAACAGGTACTTCAAACTTTTGTGATCTGAGTAAACAATAAACTTTTCCCCGTACAAATAATGTCTCCACAATTTCAAAGCAAACACCACTCTGCTGCTAACTCTAAATCATGCACTGGATAATTCTTCTCGTGGATCTTCAGTTGGCGTGAAGCATAGGCGATTACCCTCTTGTCTTGCATTAGTACTCCTCCCAATCCAATCCCTGAAGCGTCGGTGTACACTGACAATTCTTTACCGGACTCTGGTAGGACCAAAATGGGTGCGGTGGTCAAACGCTCCTTCAACAATTGGAAAGCTTTTTCGCATGCATCACTCCAAACATAAGTAACATCCTTCCGCGTCAACTCATTAAGCGGTGAAGCAATCGACGAGAAATTTTGTACGAAGCGCCGATAATACCCTGCTAATCCCAAGAAACTTCGTATTTCTGAAGCATTTTTAGGTTGTGGCCATCTAAGTATCGCCTCAATCTTTGTAGGATCAACTGTCACACCCTCTGCATTCACCACATGGCCTAAAAATTTCACTTCGGAAACCCAAAACTCACACTTGCTCAACTTAGCATAAAGTTTGTGTTCCCTTAATGTCTGCAACACTTTCCTTAGATGCTTTCTATGGTCCGACTCAGTCTTAGAATATATCATGATGTCATCAATAAATACAATTACAAACTGGTCGAGGAAAGGTTTGAAAACACGGTGCATCAAATCCATGAACATAGCGGGTGCATTGGTAAGTCCAAACGGCATCACTGTGAACTGAAAGTGACCATATCGTGTACTAAATGCTGTCTTTGGTATGTCTTCTTCTCGTATGCGCAACTGATGGTACCCCGATCTCAAATCTATTTTCGAAAAGAATCTTGCTCCCCTCAGTTGGTCAAATAAATCATCGATCCTGGGAAGCGGATACTTGTTCCGAATAGTCACCTTATTCAATTGTCGGTAGTCAATACACATTCTCAAACTGCCGTCTTTCTTCTTCACGAATAACACTGGTGCTCCCCATGGCGAAACACTTGGGGAAATTAAGCCTTTCTGAGTCAACTCCTCTAATTGCTTCTTCAATTCTTTCAACTCGGTAGCCGCCATACGGTACGGTGCCTTAGAAACTGGTCTGGTGCCCGGAATGAGGTCAATCACAAAGTCAACGTCTCGATGTGGAGGAAGCCCCGGAAGATCTGAAGGAAAAACATCTGGAAAGTCCCTAACAACAGGAATCTTCTCAATTATGACTTCTTGTCCCTCCTCTCCCATAGAAGTTAGACTCGCAATAGTCTCTATCTCATCAAAAGTCGCAACTCTACTTCGGCTGATAACATTAGCCAAAGAACAACCTCTAAACTCAAATGGGGTAGTGCCCGGAAACTGAAAGATCACCGTCTTATTGAAACAATCAATCTTAGCGTAATACGTCTCTAACCAGTCCATTCCCAATAGTGCATCATATTCTAAGCATTCTAACACTCGCAAATCAAACGGCATAATGTGATCCCCAATTTTAATTATGCACCCTCACATGTCATATTAGGGTAAATCTTTTCGGTGGAGACTGTGCTTAAAATCAAGTATGTGTGTGCTCTAATTGGTGTCAATCCCAAAGCATGTACCATAGCCCCCGAGATAAGAGAAATAGTAGAACCAGAATCAAATAATGTATGCATGTTATGACCATTAATTGAAACCGTACCTGCGACTAACTGTCGCGCGGCTCTCTGTTCCTGTTCCGCCATAGCATGAACTCTTCCTCGAGCAACTGGGGCTGCACTCTCCTCAGACGTTGGTGGATGTGGACATTGACTTCTGTAATGCCCCGGCGTTTTGCACCGATAACATACTACATGTGGCTTCTGCACATTCGAATGTGGTTGCGCGACACTTCCTGATACACTCGGCCTTGGCCCTACCGATCCCCTGCCACTATTCTTACTCTGTTGTGGAGGACGTGGCTGTCTGGAATGTCACACCCTGGTTAGTCGAAGGTACGGAGGAATGGGAAGGTGTGGTGGTCCCCGTCAAAATGTGTGTGGCCTTCGATGCTACCACAGAGTGTGTCGGTGCACTTGATGCTCCTCCAAAACGAAATTTCTTTGAATTTTTCTCAGATCCCCTCTGATAACTGTCAAAATTTCTTTTTCCTTGACCATACCGACTAGAACGTGTCTCATCAATGCGGAGTGCATCTTCACAGTCGAGTGCCCTGTTATAGGCTTGCTGAAATGTCTCTGCCCCTGATGCTGCCACTAGGGAGTGAATCTCCTCTGTCAACCCATCAACGAAACGTCTCCTCCGCGTCGTCTCAGATGGAACGTACTCATGCGCAAACTCTGCTAATTCATTGTACTTCGCTGCATAATCTGCTACACTCATATTGCCTTGCACTAAGTCAAGAAATTCTCGAATCTTAGCTGCCTTTACTGATTCAGGAAACCACTCATCATAAAACAATTTCTTGAATTGTGTCCAAGACATATTTGTTCCTTGAGCTCTTTCAATGGACAACCACCATTTGTGGGCTCGATGCTCCAACAAGAATGATACTAGAGGTACCATAGTCCACTCATCAATACTCTCGTTGTCTTCATCCTCTTATCCATGTGCAAGATCCATGCTTCAGCCTCTACGGGATCCCTATCCCCATAAAAACGAGGAATGTCATATTTCATAAACTCTTTCTGTAATTTGCCTCGCCGATGCGCCTCTGTATCCCTATCTCCCCAAGGTACGGCTATTGCAACTGTATTTGTAACGGAATCGGCACCTTCCGCTGCTATATGATGCTCTTGAACATGTTCTTGTGGAGGATTAGGCCCTTGTCCCACTTGCACTTGCTCGGCTGATCTAGCATTTCCTTGTGTTTGAATAAGTTCCATAATACGAGCCATATTCCTTTCTTGAGCGAGACGCCATTTCTTGCAGAGCTTTTTGATGTGACTCCGTCAGGGAAGAGATGCGCTGCTCCATTTCCCTACGCCAATGCCTATCATCTCTGTCCTGAGCATCCCTCAAATTATGCGAACTTCCCCCATGGTTACTCATAGTGCACTGTAGAGCAACAAATGGTTAGTCCAATAATTTGAGGAATTTGTAAAAATATCTAACGTTATAAATATATTACATTCATCAACATATAACAATATATTAACATTTCATCTTGGGTTTTCGATCCCTTCCCAATCTAAAATTTTGATATTTGTGCACATTAAGTCGACTCAAATCGATGTCCCATACCATGGATTTGTTCGACTTAAACTTGATTTTTATTTATTTATTTATTTAAGGCTCTACAACTTAGGTTTTTCTAACCTAATGTTTCCCTAGGTTCTAATCCCTAGGCTCTGATACCAACTGTGACGACCCTGCCCCGACCTAGGGTCGGGTCGCCCGGCCCAAACCGTTACTTAGACCCGATACCTGAATCAGGCCCAAATAACGACTTGGCTCGCCTAAATAACCTGCGGAATAATTATTCTAAACAATATATATAATAATAAATGTGTGAAAAGTAATCATAACTAAACCATATAAACCTGTATATCATGATAATATCTATCATCTCTAGTATTTAAATGTCTCATACAACCTCATAATAATATCAAAAGGTTCAAAACTACCCATTACTAATACTCGAGCTATAACCCACGTACGATTACAAAACAATTTAATAATAATAATAACCTAGTAATATATGAGTCTCACAGATGAAAGCACTTCAAGATAGATCCTTTCCTTGCCTTTCTTGTCTATCGCGCTGGTAGAAGGACCTGTGGGTAGAGTGGGGTGAGCTAAAGAACCAACGATGCTCAATAAGTGGAAAGACTCGCTCAAACATTAAATATGCAAGTACTACCTAGTACTCATGCAAATTCTACATGACATTCAATCCATACGCATAACACAGCATGTAATAAACTGAATACATGTAAATCAAAACAAACTTATAAGCATAATCATTTAGTACATAATTCGATCCAATTAAATATATGGTTTATGCTCAGCGTAGTTATGAAAGATGGAATTATATTCTAAGAAGAAATATCTAAATATTATTTCCACATCTAATTTAGATATGCAATAATTTTATATATCAATATTTCAATTCAAATTCCAATCACCATACTAGACATAAAAGCCTAACAGTTTCACAATACATTTGATAAACTTTCATATATGTCAAGCATAATAATATTCATCACATTTCATTTATAAATTAAAACATGACATATAAATAAAATCACACGAAAGATTTAAATAAAATGCGATAGATATAAATATTAATATAAGCCGTTGTTCCATTCAATGCGAACTAGATATTGGTAAGGATCCGGTGACCGAATCATCTATTTTCGTATTGGTACAATAATCAGTGGAATCGTAATGGCCGTTACGCCCTCTAGATAATCGCACCAAAACGAAGATAAATTCATCCAAGCCGTCACCGCTACACGTCTCAAAGAATCATCAAGTAGCAAAGGATGGAACTCCAAACCCTTACACTCAAATAATTCACCTTATGCATTCAATTAGTCAAGCAAACCCTCGGTGGTTAACTACCACACACTCTGGGGTGTCTTTGGCCCTCGGTGGTTAACTACCACACACTCTGGGGCACCGAATAACATAACAGGCAAGACAATGTATTCACAATTCCATAGATAATAGAGATCCAAACCAATATCACGACGCAACCCATTCCCAAGTCGTTAATTCAAAACATGCATTCCTAATTATCTAATAATCAAGCCATATTTAATGCATGAGCGAAGCTCCCCACTTACCTGGACCCGTCGCGACGCCTATACTGGCTCCTCGTACGTTTGGGGTCCCACGTGAACCGCCTCGCGAATCTACGCAATTTATACAATTTTATATAAGACTACATAAGTATTTTACTAATTTAAAGTTGAGTATTTTTAATTATTAATTTATATTTGGGGACTCCAAATAGTGTGTGTCCCACATGATGTGCCATTAAGGGCTTTGTCGAGGTTGTCGACGCCCACCGTAAGTTTATCCTCTTTTATTTTATTTTATTTTATTTTATTTATTTTATTTTATTTTATTTTATTTTATTTTTTTATTTTTTATTTTTGGGCAGGGGCGTTCCAGCCCCTGTTTGGTTGACCAGGGACGTTTCAGCCCCTGGTCAACAGGGTCAAACCCCCCAGGGACAGATCGGCCCCCTGGAACCGGTCCAGGGGCCTGTCTCGCTCCCGAGACCGAACGCAGGGACGCAGGGGACGCCCTGCGTTTCGTCACCACGGGGGGGGGGTTCCCCCACCCGCCCCAACCCTCGGATCGAGATCCGAGGTGGTCCCTGCTCGCCGGACACTTGGGGACCCCACCGCCGCGCCGACCACCGTGGCGGTGGTGGTGGTGGTGGTGATGGAAGAAGGGGGGGGCAATGCCACCCCCTTCTTCCTCACGGTTTCAATGGGGGGGGGTGGCCAAGCCCACCCCCTCCCTTCGCTGGCGGCGGCGCCGAGGAGACAGCAATGCGCATTGTCTCCTCGGCGGCGCTCGCTGTGGCGCCGCCACCCATCTCCGGTGGCGCCCTAGTGGCGCCGCCTCCACAGATCCGCCAACATCAAAACAAGAAGAAGAAGGAAAGAAAGAAAAGAGAAAGAAAGAAAAGGAAAGAAAGAAAAGAAAAACTAGAAAATAGGAAATCACCACAAGATTTTTCTCTCCTTGATTGTTCCTCCTCTTCTTCTCCTCCCTCTCCAAGTTTGTTGAAGCAACCACTAGGGTGACTAGGGTTTACAACTTATCCTTATATAGTTAGGGTTTTTCACCAATTTAACCCAAAATTACGTAAATACCCCTATGGGCCCAATTTCCTCGTTAAGCCCAATCAAAACTATTTTCACTTAATCCAAGTCTTGTTAAGATCAATTTTGTGTAACAATCTCATTTGTTCGCATATTTTAATATAAAATTAATAAAATACTTCGAAAATGGGTCGGAGAATGTTTAGGTCGTTACATAGGCCCTTTGGTGATGATGATAAATGTAGTAAGACAATGTTTACAAGTTACACATACATCACATGCCATACAAATCTTTACAAGCAATATTGACAACACATGAAATAATGAGTACATTGGATATGGATGCAAGTAAGAGCCATGCTTGATATTACCACTCAATGTAAGAGCCATGCTTGACAATGGTTAGTTATACAAAGTCCAATTGTTCATCCATATCATAACACTCCCCCTCAGATGACAATTGTTGAGAGAATGTGCCTCGTTAAAACTTCTACTAAAAAAAACCCTGTGGGAAAAAAATCTAGCAAAAGAAAAAGAGTACACATTTCTTATTAATCTTAAGATGAGTATAATATTGTTATGATTGCCTCATTAAAAAAATCTTGCTAGGAAAACCCAATGGGATAAAACCATAGGTAAGGGAAAAAAAGTACAATACACTAATCAATAACTCCCCCTCATGTGAACATAGGAAAAACTTGTTCAGTTTCTTTACTTGCAATGTCTTTAAGTTTACGCAAGCCAATACCATATGTAAGTCTTTTAAATGTCGTAGTTGGTAAGGCTTTTGTGAATAAATCAGCAAGATTATTGCTCGATCGGATTTGCTTGACATCAATTTCACCATTCTTCTGAAGTTCATGTGCATAAAAGAATTTTGGTGAAATATGTTTTGTTCTGTCCCCTTTTATGAATCCTTCACTTAATTGTGCAATACATGCTGCATTATCTTCATATAATATGGTTGGAGAATATTTTATTGAAGGCAATCCACATGATTCTTGAATATGTTCAATCATGTTTCTCAACCAAACACATTCACGACTTGCTTCATGAATTGCAAGTACTTCAGAATGATTGGAAGAAGTAGCAACCATAGTTTGTTTTACTGACTTCCATGATACAGCAATATTACCACAGGTGAATACATATTCCGTTTGAGAATGGGCCTTATGGGGATCTGATAAAAATCCAACATCAGCATAACCTTGGATATTCAATTTTACCCCTCTCGAGTAAAATAAACCATGTCACTTGTTCCTTGAAGATATCGAAAAATGTGTTTAACACCATTCCAATGTCTTCGAGTTGGTGAAGAGTTATATCTTGCAAGTAGGTTGACAGCAAAAACAATATCAGGTCTTGTACAATTTGCAAGATACATAAGTGCACTAATTGCACTTAAATATGGTACCTCCGGACTAATTAGCTCTTCATCACTTTCTTGAGGTCGAAATGGATCCTTATCCACTTCAAGTGATCTGACAACCATTGGAGAGCTCAATGGATGTGCCTTGTCCATATAAAATCTTTTTAATAATTTTTCAATATAATTTGATTGATGGACAAGTACTCCACTTGAAAAATGTTCAATTTGCAAACCAAGACAAAGTCTTGTTTTTTCAAGTTCTTTCATCTCGAATTCCTTTTTCAAGTAAACGGATGGTCTAACGATGTCGTCGTGGTTTCCCACTATATTTAAATCATCAACATATACAGCAATAATCACAAATCATGTTGATGATTTTTTAATGAAGACACATGGGAAAAGCGAATTATTTACATATCCTTCTTTCAGTAAATAATCACTAAGACGTTTGTACCACATTCGTCCGGATTGTTTCAAACCGTACAAAGACCTTTGTAATTTTATAGAATGCATGTTATGAGGTTTTGATTTTATTTCATCGGATATTACAAATCCATCAGGGATTTTCATATATATCTCACTGTCTAGAGATCTATACTGAGATATCTTTAACGACGACATCCATTAAATGCATATCAAGCCCTTCAGAGACTGCAAGGCTTATCAAGAACCAAAATGTGATTGCATCTATAACAGGAGAATATATTTCCTCATAATCGATGCCTGGTCTTTGTGAGAAACCTTGAGCTACAAGTCTTGCCTTGTACCTTGTAACTTCATTTTTTTTCGTTTCTCTTTCGTACAAATACTCATTTATATCCAACAGGTTTTACGCCAACTGGCGTTTGGACAATTGGTCCAAAAACCACTCGTTTCCTTAACGAGTTTAGCTCTGCTTGGATAGCATCTTTTCATTTTTGCCAATCAGGTCTTATTTGACATTCGTCCACTGATCGTGGTTCTGGATCAACATCATTTTCACATATTTCAAAGGACACATTGAAAGCAAATATATCATCAGGAACAATTTTATTTCGATCTCAAATCTTACCAGAGTTTAAATAATTTATTGAGATCTCATTACTTTCATCTTTTTCATCTTTTTCTAGAGGAAGTTGTTCCACATCAGAATCAACTTGTTCTGACAAACCTTTATCAAAGGATTCTTGTGCTTTCTTAGGAGTATTTTGATTTGTATTTATTTTTACTCCCGTTTTCCTCTTTCGAGGAATTGTATTCTTTGAACCAATCGGTCTTCCACGCTTTAAGCGTTTCGTTGGTTCTTGTGCATTTTGTTGCACAGAGACATCAATTCTTACAGGAGCATTTACAGCTGAAATATGTGATTTTGTCACTTGTTTTGTATCATTAAATGCATCTGGTAATTGATTTGCAATTTGTTGCAAATGAATGATCTTTTGAACTTCAAGTTCACACTGATTTGTTCGTGGATCATAATGTGATAAAGTTGATGCATTCTAAGCAATTTCGCGTCATTCCTTTTGAATTGACTTCTTATCTCCCCCTAATGGTGGGAAAATTGCTTCATCAAAGTAACAATCAGCAAAACGTGCAGTAAATAAATCCCCTATTAAGGGCTTAATGTATCTTATAATGAACGATGAGTTAAATTCAACATAAATCCCAAGTTTTCGTTGTGAACCCATCTTAGTTTTATTGGGAGGTGGTATAGGAACATACACTGCACAACCAAAAATTCTTAAGTGTGAAATATTTGGTTGTTGACGTAAAATGAGTTGCATGGGGGAATGTTCATGGTATGCAGTAGGCCTATAACGAATGATAGATGTTGCATGAAGGACTGCATGTCCCCAAACTGAAGTTGATAACTTAGTTCTCATGATTAAAGGTCTGGCAATTAATTGAATGCGTTTGATTAGAGATTCTGTCAAACCATTTTGGGTATGCACATGTGGAACAAAATGTTCAATGGTAATTCCTATAGACATTCAATAATTTTTAAATGCCTGAGATTGAAATTCCCCGGCATTATCAAGACGGATGGTCTTGATTGGGTTGTCAGGGAATTGTGCTCTTAACTTAATTATTTATGCTAAAAGTCTAGCAAATGCAACATTGCGGGTCGAAAGCAAACAAACATGTGACCACCTAGTTGACGCATCTATCAAAACCATGAAATATCTAAATGGTTCACAGTGAGGATGAATAGATCCTCATATGTCTCCTTGAATGCGTTCTAAGAAAACTGGGGATTCCACAATTTTACTTGAAGATGATTTAACTATCAATTTACCTTGAGAACAACTAGCACAATTATAATCACCAGTTGAAAATATTTTGTGATTCCTTAAAAGATGTCCATGCGAATTATTAATTATTCTTCGCATCATTGATGATCCTGGATGACCAAGCCAGTTATGCCATAAAATGAATGTCTTTGGATTATTAATTTTCTTATTTAAGACGACATTCGTTTCGACATGCCTTATATGAGTAAAATATAATCCAGAGGATAAAGCTGGGAATTTAAATTCTCAGATGAAACAAATCATACTGAATAATTTCTAGATAAGGCATTGACAACATTATAGTGGTACCATATATTGCAAAAACATTAGCCTCTGCTAAGTTTAAATTTGATAAATATTTTTTATATTACAATGTACATGTAGTACAATAAGCAAGACATGTGTTAATTATTCGCTTTTATTTAGCTCATAATTTGAACACATCTTAATGTGTCAATACTTAATTGAGCTATTTTTAATGGTAAAATTCATAATTTTGCCTTGATTTTGAAGGCATGGTAAAAGATCAAAAATATTTGGGTATGTATATGACAATATTTAAGCAACATAGCCTTTCGTACGTGACGAAAAAAAGTCACAATTATGAGCGCTCATTGTCAATACTAATTTACCCTTTCTAGTGGTGCACCACTTTTTATTCTGACTATCAATAGAATTGTCAATGACTTTTACCATATCTTTTCACCTTTTCCACGTCCATAAATTTGTAATTGCGACCATGGTCATTATATGCAACATATGCTTCTAAATTTGAAGCTAAACTAATTGGACATGAGTGATATTATATTTATAATATCTTATTATTTTACTCAGCTACCGCGAGACAAAAATTCAATCCATTATTAATACTTAATGGATTGACGTATGCACTCGATAATTTGTTGCAGTAATATATCGAGGCGAGCCATGTGGCCTTTATTTGTCTCATCAGTCATACTTCTGCATAGCCTCAACATAGAGGTAATTAAAATTGCAAAATAATAAATGATATTTGACTGATATAAATTTTGTAGCGTGAGACCCAAATTACTCATTTTGAGCCTTTTCGAGCATCACCAATTTTGGTCTTGATATAGATAGCTCTATGAGGTGAAATGATAATATAAAGTGAAATATTCACTTTTCAAATCTCTAAAGAGATATTTGACGAATAAATATTAGTATTATACGTATAGTCTTGCATAGATGTTTTATATATAATTTGAGCATCCCATTACCTTAACAAGTAATTATTATTGTCAATATTGTTAAGGTAATTAATTCAATTATAAATAAATAAAATTTTTATTAAAATAGGGATAAACTAAATAGTTTTCTTTTTATACAAAATAGGTAATATACTATTAAATATATGTTCACAACTTGATTATAAATACGCAAAATGTAATACTTGTATGAGTTGGTGGGACAACTTCCAGGTTGGGTGGCGAGATGAAGTCTACTTAAAACCATGCCTCCTCGAACGGGATAACCCGTCTCCCTTTCAATGTTTAGCTTTACCGGGGACAAGGCTTACCCACTATCAACCCAAACTCATAACACTATTTGCAATATAAAAAATCAAGAATGGAGCATAATTAATCGTTTGTAGTATGGCGAGAAAACTAGTTATGTCACATATTGACTTTTGATTTATGATGTAGAAGATCGTACAAGACGCAACTACGGAGCATACTTTCGCAATCGGTGACGTTATAATTCATAGTATATGAATAAAGTATGCATATAAAAGTGAAGCAATCAAGATAATATAGAAATAAACCGAACTCATAAAAGTTATATCTTCCTAGCTTTGTCTCCTTAACAAGCCTTCTTGAACATTAAAATCTCATTAATGCTAGAGCAAGCTCGTGCTGATAACGTGTTGTAAATTGAAATGAAACTTGTTAGAACTAGAGAAGGAAAGTAGAAAAACTACTAACTTCTACTACTATAAAGAACTACAAAGAACTACAACTACAAAGTAGAAGAGGAGAAATGAGAGAGTTGAAATAAGAAGTTGTATACAACTTGGTATGTTTTTACAATGAGGTTGATACCCTTTATATAGGCCCTTTGGTGATGATGATAAATGTACTAAGACAATGTTTACAAGTTACACATACATCACATGCCATATAATTCTTTACAAGCAATATTGACAACACATGAAATAATGAGTACATTGGATATGGATGCAAGTAAGAGTTATGCTTGATATTACTACTCAATGTAAGAGTCATGCTTGACAATAGTTAGTCATACAAAGTCCAATTGTTCATCCATATCATAACAGATTTTAATTAGATGGAATTCTCAATTTATAGAACTTTGAGAGGTGAAAAATATATTAAGTGTAAGAGTGCATAATTAAGTGATCAATTCAGATGTAAAACTAGGCAATTTACACATTAAGTGCATTAATGGAGTTAGTTGGCTGTTTGTGTGGCGGACCACTACAAAGTCTACAATAATGTGTGTAGAAAGCAAGAGTACAAATATATAGTACTATAAATTAAGAAGAGAATTTGAAATGGAGTGAAAGATGACAATCAAGAATTAATGAAAGAAGGTGACTAATAACCAAAATATGACACCAATATTATTTTGACAGTAACAAGACTTGATTTATTAGTAAGCAAAATATGAAATAATAGGCGGAAAACAATATGTGTTTCCTTAAATAAAGTCAAAAAAAAAAAATCTTGCCAGTGTAATAGCGGAAAAGACATTTTGTCTTTATAATGAATGATAAAAGTTTAACGATGCAATAAAGAAAAGAAAATAATTAAGAATAACGCGGGCCACGACAGGCTTCAGGCCTAGTCGGGCTCAAAGAGTACTTTTAACCTCTTGTATAAACCCACCCAAGCCCATCCAAACTAAGGATTTCTTATTAATTTTTCTTTTTTTAATAAATTAAATATATTTAATGAAAGTTTGAAAATAAATACGAAGTAAAAGTTACTCTAGTGGTATGAGTTGTAATACATGACTTTGGTCGATGTGAAGGTTCAAGCTTTAGTTTCAACATTTTTTTTAAATATTAATTATACTAAAAGAATTATTTTTAAGTAGTTTATGGGTAGGTCGAATGAGTTTGAGTTTTCAAATACAAATTCAAACCCATCCAAACAAGGCAGACCAGGCCAGGCTAGTACCCAAGCATGTAAATAGATCTAGGGTAAGTAATTATTTTTCCTTTTATTTTTTCAAGTCAAGTCATTATTATTATTATTATTATTATTATTATTATTATTATTATTACTACTTTACTAAGAGTCAAACCCACAACTTCTCTATATGAAAGTGCTCATGCCACATCCATATCACATATTCACTAGAGATACTTTTCCTCTCATGCTTATTTAATTATGTGACCTCTTCGTTTCCTTTCTATCATTTGAAAGATGCATAATCGTTTGATTATGGTTTTTCATTATTTAATACAAAAAAAGAAGCAAAACTAGATCATGCATCAATCTAGCGACATCTTTATGATTAGATTCCCAATCTATTTCTTGCATCACCAAATTAATCCATATTAATAGTGGAATATATTAAACCAACGTACCTTGTTTCGTTGAATTGCGAAATGGGACAACAAGTTTATTTAATTAATGCTCTCTGATGTAAGCACACACTTGTTGTTTTCCTCAACGTTGTCGTTGCCGGTTGAAAACCGTCAACCCATAATAGTCTTAAGATTGTTGGAGGGAATTTTCGAAAACTTAATGCAAAATACAAGAAAACTTAATACAATCAATCGAGGTTGAGTTATACTCAATGTCCTTAAGACTATTTCGCCCTGCTATGGTGCTCACGGTCTAATGACGATAGTCCCCTAGGATACAACGATCATACTAGTAATTGTAGCACTCCAAATTACTAATCTACGAACCAATCTATGATTTAATACTCTCTCAAACTCAAAATCATGTAAAATAGACAAAGAGATTTTATTTTACTCATTTTCTTAACCTTTTAACATCTTAAAAAATAATCCATCTAGTGAATATATATATATATCTATATATATATATACTTTCATGTGTCTATAAGGCAAAACATACCGCTTGGTGAATAGATACATCTTTTAGTCTGTTATGTCTCTCCACAAGAGTACACACCTTTTCACATAATTTCCATTTAAATAATAAACAATTAAATAATATAATTAATTCTTCCAACAAAGTCCACACGTCTTCAACATTAGCATTTCCAGATAAAAAGAATAAAAAGAATTAAGCTTCTAGCTAATTAATTGTCCCAGTCTCACCTAATTGTTGGAAATTAATCACATAAGAAATTGCTTTGAACTTGCAGAGTCCCTGTATTCCTCGATTTCTTACACCGGCCTGATGACCTCAACAATACTTATGATCTATAAATAAAGAGAATACGCCTCTATGCTCTTTCAAGTATTTCTTGACTACTTTTCTTTGCTCAAATTACTACTTCGATCAAGCTACATGTTATGTACAATCAAAATTAATATTACAAGGCTTGTGAGGAATGAATATGAAGGTATCGATAGCAGTACTTGTGCTAGTCGTGTTAGTTGCAAATGATCAAGTCGAAGAAAGCACGGCAGCCACTTGCATAGCAACAGAGCTGGCTCCATGTTTCCCGGCGATAGCCTTTGGAGCTGCTCCATCTTCGGCCTGTTGTTCTAAGTTGAGGGTTCAAAGGCCGTGCCTATGCCAGTATAGAAACGACCCTAATCTCAGGAACTATGTCAACTCTCCTAACGCTAGGAGGGTTCTCATCTCATGTGGTATCCCTGTCCCTAATTGCTAGAGGCCTCTCGATCTCACTTAACTTGAAATTAGAGTCCTTTTATTTATACTTTTATGAATATAAATTAAATAAGCCCATGCACTTATGTAATGTCGACGCAGCTTTCCCACTAGTCAAAATGGCCAAATATATGTATCTTGATGAGGTAGCTATATATTTATGGTTGTATGTACTAAATGATCTCATGAGTGTTCAATAAAATATGAATACAACCTTTTTACTGAAAGAAAGGGTAACCATAAAAACTACTACAAACTTTTGTCATTTTTACATAAATAACACCAACTTTCAATTTCGTCGAAAATAACACTAACTTTCAATTTTATTTTTCATTGTAGCACGTTTTAGGCCCTGGCTTGCGACCTAAACCGGTTTTTGAATGGTTCATTTGAGTCGGATCAGCGAAAATCTAAATCTCACATTTTTTTATTGAAACCTCTAAATCTCACATTTAATTAGTTTTAATTTTTGCCTTTTTTTGCAATTAAAAAACAACGAAATTAAATCTAAGAAAACGAAAACACAATGGAGTCCAGAAAACAAAAAAAATATAGAGGTCTGCTAATGCAACTCATCCATCCTCTCTCCCCATCCACAAATTAAAATTTTATAAATTCACCCAACAATATATTTATTTTGGCCTCTTTGACTAGCCGCAGTACATGAATTGATGCAAATATCTCACCCTATCTGTAACAAAAATGAGTAATAATAATCTTAATCGATGCACAGGAAGTTTGATTGTTTGGCTGTCAAGTAAAGACTTGGAAGCGGCCCCTTCAATCTTCAATGATAACATTGAAAGAATATGTTGGAGTATATAATCCCAAATCGAAAATATCATAAGAGTTGGTGTGGTACATAAGTGGTGTAGATTGGATCTTAGCACAAACCAATTGGTTTTGTGCAAGATGGGCTCCAACTCCATTTTGTATACCCACATGTGCGTGCGTGACCCAACACTCTTTGGGCCCATAAATTTCTATATTGTATCAAAGGAGAACGATCTTGGGCTCGTATTTGAAGACCTGGTTGGGCTAGCGATGAAGTCTAGACTCGTTTGTTGGCCTAGAGCCTATAAGAGTTAGTCTAGGCATGTTTGTGTGGACCTCTAAGAGTAGGTTCGCATTGGCAAGTAACAACTAATCTAGGCCTAGTTGCAATTGAGGGGGAGTGTTGGAGTATATAATCCCACATCGGTTATATAATAAGAGTTGGTGCGGTATACAAAGCCAATTAGTTTTGTGCGAGATGGGCTCGAACTCCATTTTGTATACCCACATGTGCGTGTGTGACTCAACACTCTTTGGGCCCATGGATTTCTATAGAATAATAAAAAACTTCAATTATTAAGTTCTTTCAATTAGTATTATAAGGAAGAGAATAATTGAAACAAAAAAAAAATAGAAAGAGAAGATCGCAAAAAAGAGGGCGAGGAGACGGATATGAACAAGATTTATACAAGGGCAATTATGTCATTTAACTTTAAAGGGATTTGGTACAATAAAATTGTTTTTGACACCGGGTAAGAAGAGAGGATCGATGGGTTGCAATAGCAGCCCTCAAAATATAAAGAATAATTAAATCAAAACTTAAGTTTGCATCTTTTTTTTTGTCTCGCATATGAAAGTTGATTGAATGAACCAAACTCCAGTTTTTAATCTCCAAGAAAAAAAAAACGAACTTAGGTTTTTTATTTCCTCTTGTCCTTCGATTTTTTTTCGTTATTTTTTAAATTTTGTTGCTTTTTAATAAAAAAAAATGATTAGATTTGGAGATTTGAGTTTTTGTTGACCTGGTTCAAGTGAACTGTAAAAAAAAAAATGGGTTCATGTTGCCATGTCACGCCTAAGAGCCTCAAATCGATTCAATGCTAAAATTAAAAAAAAAAAATGTAAGTTCATATTATTTCTAATGAAATTGAAAGTTGATGACAATTTTGCAAAAATGACGGAGGTTTGTTATTTTTTATAGTTAGCGCTATATAAAAAAAAATTGAGTAACTAACCATTTAATGAAAGAAATAAAAATAAAAATATATGAGTTATCCTCTCTTTCATTTTATTGATCAGAATCTGATAAAAATTATGCATATTGACGCATATCATAGCTTATAGAAATAGAAGCTTAGAATCTTAAATCCAAGATCCCATGATCAAACATGATCGAGTTGCTGCTCTCAAACAACTCTTATTTACTTAGTTATATATATATAAGAAACTGATTAAGCCTCTTTAATTAACTAACAAGCGGGATAGGGAAGACCGCAAGCAGCGAGAGTTTTCCTTGTATAAGGAGAATTGGCATATCTCCCGAGACTTGGGTCTTTCTTAAACTGGCAAAAGCAGGCTTTCTGAGCTCTCAACTCGGAACAACAAGCCGGAGAAGGAGGCGTGCCGTTCAAAAACGCTCCTGCACAAGGCGCGAGCGAGGAAGGATTACATGCTGCCATGGTGACTTGCACTTGATCACTTGAGAGCAAAACAAGTGTAGTTATGAAGATGATGAAAAGTGCTGTGTGTTGATGCTTATTGTTCATCATGATGATGTCCTGCACATACAATATTGAGAATATGGATGATTTTAATTAGATGGAATTCTCAATTTATAGAACTTTGAGAGGTGAAAAATATATTAAGTGTAAGAGTGTATAATTAGGAAAATGATAATCTAACACACTTTGAGCATACATTTTGTTTTTTAGCTTATTTATGGTGTTTTGTTAGATGTGAAGCCCACACCTAAAGAAATAAGAAAGAGCCATAAATAAGTTAAAAAATAAAATGTGTGCCCCAAATATGTTAGTTTTATCATTTCTGTATAATTAAGTGGTCAATTCAGAGGTAAAACTAGTCCATTTACACATTAAGTGCATTAATAGAGTTGGTTGTTTGTGTGGCGGACCACTACAATAATGTGTGTAGAAAAAAGCAAGAGTACAAATATATAGTACTATAAATTAAGAAGAGAATTTGAAATGTAGTTAAAGATGACAATCAAGAATTAATGAAAGGTGATTAGTAACCAAAATATTATTTTGACAGGAACAAGACTTGATTTATTAGTAAGCAAAATATAAAATAAAGTCACAAAAAATTTGAAACGGCTCAAAATTTTTTTATTTGTAAATAATGACGTGTATTATTTATTTATATTCGTGCGCAAAATTTGTGAAATTATCGACGATATACAGGTAAGATTTTGCCTCAAAAAAATGTTGATACGAGTATCAAGTGTGTAAAATACGGGTATACAAAGTTTGAAAAATAAATATATTGAGAGAGAGAATCGGTTAAAGTATTTTGGTATGGTGATTTAGATTGGAGGGGATATAATGTAACTAGTTGTTGGTCAAGTTTGGTGTGCATTCATAAAAAAGCAATAAAAAAGAGAAAAAGAAAATCAAGAAGAAAAGACACTCCCCCTCTATATTATTGACACCTAACTCACCCATCACCTCACCTTATCTCATCACCCCCTGTGATTTTTCTCTCTCCAATCACTCCAAATCACTCCGTCACCGTCACCGACACACACCCTCTCTCTCTCTCTTCACTCGGTCTTCTCCTGACCCTTACCATCACCCTCACGGCTTCTCTCTCGGCACCGCACCCATTCGCGGACTCCCTCAAGCTCGCGGCCCTCAACAAACACCACTCACCGGTGACTCTCACTCAAGGTAAGTGATTGTGGTGTATTTGTTGAAGATTATGTTCTTATTAAGAGAGTTTTTATGGGGTTTCTAGTTGATTACATTATTATATGTAATCAAGTATATTTCATATATAATGTATTTATATAAAATGGGAACAAAGTAATGATTTTTGATAATTAATTGGTCGAGTCAAGACTTGGCTAATGTGGCCCAATCGAGACGCGTCCAATGTAGCTGTAATTTGAAAAATATCATATTTTTGAAAACTGAGGTAAATAGAAGGAAAATAATATTAACTAAATTATTTTTGAATTAGGCACTTTAATGCACCTAATTGAATATCAATTGACACCAGAGACATAGGGAACTAGTGTCAAGTGTTGGGTGCGCGTTGCAAGGCATGAGTGAGCCATTTCGGAGCTGCTTTGGTGGCATTTTGAAGCATTTTAGGTATGTTAGTAAGCCAGTTAGAAAATGTATAGTAATTCATTTTTCATTATTGTTGTTTCTATTGAATTGAGCAATTTGTTGGAATTTCGTTCTTATATTCCTTGATTGAGTGTCTTTGGTATAAGTGTGTTATGAAGGTACTTCTAGGATCATGATTAGCTGGGCTAACGCGAGCACTTCCTGCAGGAGTGTTGTCCACCCACCTAATCATGAGTTTTTCCCTAAGTACTGGATTGTTGTGGATTTGTTGTGGAATGGTAATAGATATGTTGTGGCTTGTTGTGGTTATAAACCGCTTATTGGCCTCCTTTGACTCGATAGACACTCAAATATTATTGAAATACTTGTCAGTCTGTTTATCATGTAATTTGTGTTATTTATCTGACTTTAAATACCCCATGATTCCTAGACTGCTTTATTGGTTATTCATGAATTACTATTTATGTCCTTTTGGCTTTACTTTTTTTTAGTAGAATTATGGCTTTACTTTCAAATTTTCCACATACTCACCGTCTAGTTTATGATAGTGGGTGCAGATTAAGCAGAGACGCGCAAAAAGGAAAGAACTGATGATTGGTGACTTTCTCGACTTTCTCTGAGGACTCTCAGAGCGGTTCCTTTCTTTTCACTACAGTGTGTTCCGTCCTTTTTGACTTGTGATAACTGTATATTATGTTTTTGATAACAATGGGGTACATTTTAGGATTGAGTGCCTAGAGATATCATGTATTATCATATTGTTATATTTGGTCACCAGATTTACATGTTTATTCAGATATTTTAGGGTTCTCATACTTTAAGTTGTTCCTGATTTCCTATTTATTGAGTTATTTAGTTGGAGTATAATTTATTTTCGCCGTGAACTACCTGAAAATTATATAATTTAATAACTCAACTTTTAAATTGTTAAATTAATGAGAAAACAAAGATTTGAGGTTGATTAGACATTCGTTGACTTCTCAAGTATGGTCTCGGGGGTCTACATAAGTTCAAGCCGGGTGGAGCTCTGTTTTATGAGAAACACGGGTCGTCACAAAACCTTACCAATATAATAACGGAAAAGACATTTCGCCTCTATAATAGATGATAAAAGTTTAACGATGCAATAACGAAAAGAAAATAATTAGGGGTAACGCGGGCCACGATAGGCTTTAGGCCTAGTTGGGCTCGAAATACTTTTAACCTCTTGCCTAAACCCACCGAAACCCATCCAAACTAAGGATTTCTTATTAATTTTTCTTTTTTAATAAATTAAATATATTTAATGAAAGTTTGAAAATAAATACAAAATAAAAGTTACTCTAATTATGAGTTGTAATACTTGACTTTGGTCCATGTTATGGTTGAAGCTTTAGTTTCAACATTTTTTTAAAATACTAATTATACTAAAAGAATTATTTTTAAATAGTTTATGGGCAGGTCGAGTGAGCTTGAGTTTTTAAATACAAACTCAAATCCATCCAAATAAGGCAAATCGTGTCAGGCTAGTACCCAAGCATGTAATAGATCCAGAGTAAGTAACTATTTTTTGAAGTCATGCTCATTATTTATTATTATTATTATTATTTTAGTGCAAACTCACAACTTTTCTATATGGAAGTGACCGACGCGACATCCATATCACACATTTTCACTAAAAAAATGCTTTCGCTTTTATGCTTATTTAATTATGTGACCTTTTTGTTTCCTTTCTATCATTTGTTTCTCATTCTAATGCAAGTGCTACCAAAAAAAAAGGGCGAGGGGTTAAATTAGTAAAAAATAATAATAATAAATTATCTTTTCTTTTGGTTAAATAAGGATGACTAGTAGAGAGTAGAGAGTCTATAGACACATCAACCAAGATGATTATGACCAACAAAGAAAAAAGGGCCAAGAAGATAATAACACATCAACCACCAACATCTCGTCTCCACTCGTGAATCTAGTGTATGGTATAATAATGAGACAATTACTATCATCAACCACGTGGCGTTCACATCAAAATGACCACCGAGATAATGAAATGAGAGCTGTACGATTGTCCTCTCACTATCATCGTGGCCCAAACACTGATGTAGGAGGTGTGTCGGTCACAAATTTTACCGCTCTAGACTCGTAGTTTAGACTTTTGTTATTATATCATAATATTTTTAAATTTATTATTATATCATAATTTTTTTAAATTGATAAAATTATATCTAAATTTATTTTTTAACTTTAAATTTGATAAAGTAACATATAAGTAATGAGCTTAAATAATAAATTTAATAGTTATTTTAGTAATTAGAGGTGATAAGGTGGCTTTTTAAAATCATTATTTTTATGTCACCTCATCAAATTTAGAGTAAAAAGTGACTTAAGATATAAATTTATCAATTAGAAATGTTAGAATATAATAACAAATTCAAAACGGTTAGAATATAATAACAAATGTTGTAAAAGGCTAGGATATTTTAACCAATTAAGTCCCTTTTTTTAAGAGAAATCAAAATTTCATCAATCATTTATGGCTCAATACAAGATTAGATATAAAATCATGTACATTGATTTGCTAATCCTATTTGTGCAAACAAAATGCCATTAATTTAGTTTTTTTTTTCTAAATTGAAACGATTTGACAATAAGGGATTGTTCTCTACAATGTTGAAACTCATGATAATACATAAAAGTACTATAACCACAAAATGAATAATAAAATTTTCCAACAAGTAGAAAACAAATCAAAGATTTCAACTAGGGAAGAAAACTAACTATAAAGTAAAAACTAAAGACAAATCAATCAAGTGCGCTGCATAAATCCACGCAACACCGTTGATGAAGATGCATGTGATGACCCATCTCCTAATCTCGTAATTAAGCACTAATCGTATTCACGCAGGACTTAACTACGTATTAGTCAGCCTTTACAACCTAAAGGCCTTTTTTCTCGCGTTCAGGATAAGTAATACACTAGTCCTACCAATTTATAAAATTTAGAGTTAATTAAAACTTTTTATTAAATTAATTATTTAGCGGAAGTCTTATTGATTATGCGGAAGCAATTAGTAATTTATGCGGAAGCCATTTGAATAATCCTAAGTGTGAAAAACCAGGAGATGATATCATATATAAATATATATATATATATATATATAAGTAAACCTTAAAATATAGTAAAACAATATAATAGTCTAAGTCAGTTCGAAAAACTAACGCTCAACCCAATATACAACCCAAATAGTATCTGAAAGACATACAAACTAATACAATCAAAATATCAAAAGACCAACAATCGATGCAGTGTCACGCTAGCTCAAAGATAATCACCAATCTTCTCCTTGTCCGACTTGCTGGTAGACGGCTATGCACCCACCATCATAAAAATGACGGTGAGTACAAGAATATAACAGTATACCCGATGGCAAGTTTAATTTGCATTTCCAAATATTCAAATGGTATTTAAAAGCATATAAATAGGAAAACTGGACAATAAATCGTATCCGAGTAAATATCAGCGTTAAACAAATGATACTAGCACTAGGCTAAGTAGTGGTGATTTAGGTCCGATCGGTAGTGAACCACGTCACTCCAACACAATAATAATATAACACGAAGGACTCTAACTCAAGTGTTGTCAGGGACTCTAACTCTGATGTGTAAACCACCTCAGGGACTCTAACCTCGAGTATCATGCAGTGTCAGATAACATGTGCCGAAAAGTTTAATGGCGGTACGAAGAAGTTCCAACGGTATCATCCAGAGAAGTTTAATTCATGGTGTCTTTGCTATACTGGACCATATAAGGTTGAACATCTCGTCAACTTCGATGTTTGGAGAGGTTGATGTATGGTGGTGTGGCGTAGCATGGAGGCTACGAAAGGGAAGCCCAAGGACTGGGCTGAGTTTAAGGAAATGTTCAATCATAAGTATTTTTTCTTTCGGTTGGGAACATGAAGAGAGCGAGTTCCAGAACATCAAGCAGGCTAATGGCGTGACAATGATGTTGTATATGGGTCGGTGCTTAAAGTTGATGGAGGATGCCGGGGCATAGCCAATTCAGACGTTGATCAAGCATACTACTTCATGCATCGCCTCCTGAGCAACATTGGGACCATGGTGGCGACCACCGCTCCAGGGACTTTACAAGCGGCCTATAAAAAGAATTTGGCTAGTGAGACCTTTTTAGCACGTGCACTGGGGCAGTAGTCATGGCTCTAGCATCCATACAGTCAGACTAGTGTTCTAGAGGTGACAGGAGGAGGAAAAGACGAAAACAGTGGAGGCAGAGATAAAGCTTAGAGTGTTGGATCTGTAGCATTTCCACCTTACATAGTGTATATTGTGTCATTACTATCTGCTTCAGTATAGAGTCATGCAAACACACCACTATAGCAACACCACTTTAAAATCTTGTAAAACATATAGCCGCAATGATCGGTTCCTCAACAACTCTCAACGCGGGAGTATCAAAATGTTGAGGGCAGTGGCAGTGATAAGGGCAGAGGTATAGACCGAGTCAGGGAAAAGATACATCCAGAGACAGGGTAAGAGTTTCGGTCACGTGGAAAAACAGAGAAAGAGCATTTCATCTGGACTGGTATCACAGCAGGCGTGTCATGAGTGTGAACAGATAATGCACTTCATCAGTGCATGTCCACGACTGGGCAGAGGGCAGTCGCAACAGTCGCGAGTAGTTTCACGCCGTTGTCGCACCAGATCTGGCTACTACTCGTAACCTGACTGAGGGTATGATTTACATTTGCAGTCGTTTTATGTACACTGTGATTGATTTTGGTTCTACGGTATCTCTTATTTTCGGTCGCATGGTTGATGTGTTGGGTTTGAGACCCACTAGATTAGAGAGACCCTTAATCCTTAGCACAACTGTTGGGGACAAAATATACCCGAATTTGTTGTGTGTTGATTGTTCGGTAGTGATAGAGGGTCATGTCTTGCCAGCAAACTTGAGAGTATTGGAGTTCCTTGAGTTCGATGCTTTATTGGGTATAGATTGGTTGGGTGCCTTATCATGCGCAGATCCATTATTTCAACAAGACATTCATATTTCACATTCTCGAACATCCCGAGTTTAGCTTTCACGGCACTGCGACTCAGTTACCGATTACTAGAGGCAGAGTGGCTACTAGCATGGATGTTGAAACATTTGCTAGCATTATGAGTACGACAGAGAAAGCTGAGACTAGGATTGAGGAGGTACATATGGTATGTGAGTTTTTGGATGTGTTTCCAACGGAGCTACCTGGTTTACCACCGCCTAGAGATATCAACTTCATCATTGATTTGGTTCCCGAAACCAAACCTATATCCATTCTACCGTACCATATGGCTCCGAAAGAGCTAGAGGAGTTGAGATCACAACTCGATGAGTTGTTGGAGTTGGAATTCATTCACTTGAGCATGTCACCTTAGGGGCGCGTCGGTCTTGTTTGTAAAGAAAAAGGACGACAACCTGAGATTATGTATTAATTATCGACAGCTCAACAGGGTTTCAATGAAAAACAAGTATCCACTTCCTCGTATTAATGACTTGTTCGACCAGCTGACAGAACCACAGTGGTTCTCGAAGATTGATTTGAGATCTGGATACCATCAACTAGGGATTAAAATAGAGGATAGAGAGAAGACTATTTTCACACTCAATATGGGCGTTACCAGTTTATGTCATGCCTTTTGGGCTAACGAATGCCCCCATGATATTCATGGATCTCATGCATCGAGTGTTGAGAGAGTACTTGGATAAGTTCATCATTGTGTTTATCGACGACATCCTTATCTACTCCAGGAATCATGAGGATCATAAGGAGCACCTCAGGACGATTTTGCAAATTTTGAAGGAGCGCAAATTGTATGTCAAGTTAAGTAAGTGTGAGTTTTGGCTTACAAAGGTCGAATTCTTGGACACACCGTTAGAACTAGTGGAGTGTCTGTAGACCCCGTTAAGGTTAGAGCAGTGATTGATTGGCCTACACCAAGATCAATGACAGATATTCACAACTTTCTAGGGTTGGCAGGCTATACTGACGTTTTAGTTCAAGACTTCTCGAAGATTGTAACGAAGAAAAAAATCAGTTTTCAATGGAATGACAGTTGTGAGCAAGCCTTCTAGGCTTTGAAGGAACGCTTGACTACCGCACCAGTGTTCGTACTACCTGAGTTAGGTAAGGATTTTGAAGTGAACATTGATGCTTCTATGGTTGGTTTAGGTTGTGTTTTGATGCAGGACATTAGAGTGATAGCCTACGCGTCCCGACAATTGAAGATTCACAAGAAGAATTCCCTACACATGACTTAGAGTTGACAATAATGGTCTTTGCACTAAAGATTTGTGTCATTATCTGTACGGGGAGAGTTTTGTTTTATTTACTGACCATAAGTGTTTGAAATACCTCTTTACTCAGAAAGAGTTGAATACGCGACAAAGGCGTTGGCTTAAGTTCCTCAAGGATTATAATTTCTCTTTGGAGTATCACTCGGGGAAGGCCAATGTCGTCAAACGCATTGATCCACAGAGGGTCAAACTCATATATTGTTACTAGTCACATGAAACACGAGCATGGGTTACTCGAGGCGGTTGAGTTGATGTATTTTCTTAATATCTCGACTAACACCATGAGTGTTGATTTGTGGGTAGATGAGGACTCAAACAGTGTCAATTCAGAGTGTACTTAAGGGTCAGCAGGCGGATGAGCAGTACCAGAGGTTCATGGAGTTTGCTCAGAGTTTAGATCATCCAGATTGGAATCAGTCGATAGACTCATGCCTGAGATTTAGAGGGCGATTGTAGATTCCATCAGTGGCTGAGTTACGTGATGAGGATCACCGCTCACATTTTACAATTTATTCGAGTCGAACAAGATGTATGTTGATGTGCGTCGTCTTTTCTGGTGGTCGGGGATGAAGATCGATGCTTCTGATTACGTTTGAGCATGTAACGGCCCAATTTAAATTGCCGTTAATTATGACGTCATTGCAGATGTGGATGCCAGCGAAGACAGCCGAGGGACCCACAGCGAGGATGTAATGCACTCGAATTAGGTATACAGTCCGTTTTGTATGCTTGTTGTGGTAAATTGTGATGAAAATGTACAATTAGTAAATTTCATTACAATGTGGGTGTGCTAATGTAGTTGATTGACTAGTGAGGAGTGACCTCGGGGTGCGTGCGGACACGGGACACGAGGCACGAGGTGCCGGGTAGTCGAAGAAACTAAGGTGAGCTTACCCATAAATTTTGGAAATTTATTGAATAAAATAGGAATTGTTATGAGCTAAATCAATTGGAAATCAATAAGTCTTATAGTTGAGCTGGATTAAATAACCACAGTTGGATGGTTCTCGAGATGCACAATGGAGAGAATTGATGTGTCAAATGTCATGATTAGGTGTTAGTGAGTTGGAGTGACACAGGGTGATCAGGAACCCTTGGATATTCCTCGAGATTCGTGCACACACTTGATGGGAACCAAGTATATATATGTTTGTGTGTTTTGACCGATCAAATGGGAATAGAAGGAGAGTGAGATTGAGAGAGAGCTTGAAGAAGAGAGAAATCGGTGGGGGAGAAGAGAAGGAAGAACAACAACATTCAAGGTGTGGAGAAAGTGATTTTTGGCTTCCCACAACAAGAATCTAAGGTATGGACACATTAAACTTGAATTTTTAAGAGATTCTTTGAGTGGGTTTGAATTTGTAAAATTCAGATTTGTTGAGGGATTATACACTTGGGTTGTTGAGAATGAATGTGAATGAAAATGGCATGAAATGGTTGTGGTTTTTGAGCAATTTGGAAGAAATTTGATGGATTTCTAAAAATGGGTTTGGAAATGTGATGCTTGATGATTATTGGATTTTGATGTTTAAACTTGATAATTTTGTGTTTAAATGGTATTTCTGAGGTGTTGGAATCAAATGAATGGTGTATGAGGTGGTTTGGAGTGGAAATTTTTGAACTGTAAAAACCTGGACAGAGCGCGATTAGCGCGCTAATAGGAGGACCTAGCGCGCTAATTACCCTCTGGAAAATGATGAACAGTGACTTAGATGAATTAGCGCGCTAATTCATCTCATTAGCGCGCTAATAGTTCACTGGAATGTGTAAAATTGGAAAATGAAGAAATGAGTCTAACCAACATTTTAAACCTATTAGTTGATGATTAACCCTCATAAATGAATTCCAGGAGTCTCGAAATAGTAATTGGAGTCTGGGTTTAGTCGGGAATCGGACCGGGAGTATTATCGGGGATTGAAGGAATCGAGCCGGGGAATTTAATTCGTGGGACGAGGAGTGCGAATTGAGGTGTGTAGTATCCCAATTGAACTTCACTTTAAGTATTTACTGTTTGATTTATTTGAATTCAGTTCTATTTATTCTTTACTCTATTTCGTTATTGCTTTACGGTGGTTGAGTACTCTCACCTGGTGACTTTACGGTAGTGGAGTGTACTCCTACCTGGTGTCTTTACGGTGTTGAGATCACTCCCCACCTGGTGCTTATTCGTTACGGCCATAGAGTCCACTAAGTCATAGCACTTGTCTAAGCATACGCCGATGAATAGGCTACCCGGGTATGGTAGGCTCGTGTGGGTGCGTCGTGGGTCTACGCCGACCACCTAGAGGGTCCAGGGCCGACCCATTGATGTGTTTATGGGCGGTGCCTGAGGAGGAAACCCGAAGTATGACTTGGTCTGATTTTTATGTGCACGTACATTGTCTCATCACTATAATTATGCATGCGATGTTCCCTTTACAGTTGTCTGTATTTCCTTTTGTTCCGCATGGTTAAATTATAGTATTTTCAATTCCAGTACTTTTATTTTCGTAATTACTTGGTGAACTTCCTTGGGATTACTCACTCTGGACTCGTCATCTGTCTTTTTGTGATGGCTGAGTGCAGATCCTAGTACGAGCCGGGGAAAGGGCAAGCTTGAGGAGTATATTGATTGATCGCTCTAGCCCTTCTCGTACGTATGTTCATGTATATTCGTTTTATATTGGGTTTTGGGTTGAGAGAAAGGTTGTATATTTTGATATTTTGGAGATGTATATGATGTACATTTGATATGGTTTCCACTTAGGCATTTTGTCCATAATATGCAAGATAAATCCTTATGTTGTTCAATTAAGTTTCCACTGCTAATTTAAGGTTATATGATATTAATTGAATCTAATTTAATGAGAATTGATCGATGATGGATAATTGGGCGTGGGACACAACTGGTGGTGACGTGGACAGTCGTGGGCCCGCGTGGCCTCCCGTGGCGAACCAATGTGGAAATTGGGGCCGCCACATTTTGGTATCAGAGCCTAGGTTTAAGGACCTAGGGAGTGAGGTGTGAGTTATGGTTACCTCTGACACCTTTGAGAACTTGAGATTTACCAAGAGAATAAATTTGATGAATAAAACTTAGATGTGGAAACCACAAGTGAATGATTAAAGGCTTAGTTGGGAAGAGATGTGAGGCGGGTAGATTCAGGAAATTATACATATGCTGACATCGGACAATCTCTCTGAGTCTGATCCATTGCACGATGGTTGTGCAGTTTATGATGGACAGACAGGCTCCTACTACTCCGCCCACTACTCAGCCGGAGGTTGGAGAGACTAGTGATCATACCACTAGTGACATGGCCGATTTGCGAGCTATGATGCGAGACCGACCGAAAGAAGAGCTTGATTCAAAGAGAGCAGCGGCAGCTATTACAAAGCAGCTCGAATGGGCGAGTTGATGGAGTACATTCGGAGTTCGGGGACACCAGCAGTAGCACCGACTGCTGAGCGTGCTGCACCTACTACCACGCAGACAGCATTAGCACCAGCTGTTGCTACACAGGCGGCTGGGTCAGAGACAGTTATAGAGAGAGTTGAGCCTGTGGTAGTACCAACAGAGACTACAGTGGTGACACCCACCACAACAGAGCAGCAGGTAGGGACTTCGACTGCTAGGAGTAGGATGTCAGAAGCAGCGAAGATGGTGAAGGACTTTATGAGGTTTAATCCTACGTACTTCACAGGAGTCAGTGATCCTGAGGTTGCAGGACGTTGGTTGATGACTCACAGGCGACTACACCAGTTGTTGGAGGTACCCGAGATAGATCAGGCGCGTATTTCAGGCTATTGTTTGAGAGGTCAGGCTGCAGTTTGGTGGACCACCTACACTGATATACATGGTACGCCAGCGACGTGGGGAGAGTTTAGACAGTTATTTTTGGATGAGTATATTCCCACAGAGGTGCAGCTACGATTGAGGGAACAGTTCTTGGGACTACGACAGGGTAACATGTCAGTGTCACAGTACATGGATCGATTCAGATATCTCATGATGTATGCCATGGATGTAGCTAACACGGAGAGATTACAGATCTATTACTTCATCAGAGGCCTAGATGAGAGGATTGGTGGGGTGATAGTTGCGGCTGGTGCGGAGACGCTACTGAGTGTTTTTGACGAGCATTGGCTCGCGAGACATATTTACGACACCGGGGAGAGCTTGGAGATAGGGTCGGACGAGCTCTGGTCGATCGAGACCGAAAAAGACAGAGAGAGCAGTCTGATCGACAGAGACACGATTATCAGGGGCGACGAGATAGGCGTCCTGAGCATCAGAGAGGAGATGAGAGGCAGGTGGTGTACGTTGCTGCACCTGCACCATTTGAGTAGCCACGACAGCATGTTCGAGGTGGAGGAGGTCGTGGTAGGGGACAGAGATATCGAGGTCATGATAGGGCCCAGGTTCATATAGTGTCACAGTCAGATTGGCAGGATACACGACGATGTTTCAGATGTCATCAGGTCGGACATATACAGAGAGATTGTCCGATGTCAGCTTCATCCTCACGACCACAGATTGAACCAGTTAGGGAGAGGGCTCATGCAGCTGCTACACCTCACTCGTCGTACAACGAGCGTGATGCGACTCGTCACCATCGTCGAGGTATGTTATCTATATGCGATGTCTTCATGCATGTATTATTTGATTCCGAGCGAGTAGCATCTTGTCATTTATATCGGGACGTAGGGTCGGACAGTTAGGATTACAGGTTGAGACTTTAGACCCACATCTTGTCCTCAGTACAGCTGCTGGGGATAAGATTTACCTTAACCGGATATGCCGAAATTGTGTGGTAGAGATTGAGGGGCATCAGTTACCCGGTGATTTTCGTGTCCTAGAGTATTTAGAGTTTGATGCCTTATTGGGTATGGACTGGTTATCGGCATATCGCGCACACATTGATTGTTTTGGTAAGACGATAGTATTCGATATTGAGGGCATTCCCGTATTTACTTTTGTTTGGACGGCGTCAGACTTACCGATTACTAGAGGTCGATTAGCTACGACCCAGGAGATGGAGGTGTTTAGGGCAGTGGTTGAGCCCGACCTGAGACCAGAAGTTAGAGTAGAGGATGTCCCAGTAGTGTGTGAGTTTCTTGAGGTGTTCCCAGACGATTTGCCAGGATTACCACCTCCTAGAGCAGTGGAGTTCATCATTGAGTTGATTCCGGGGACACAGCCGATATATAGCCGACCGTACCGGATGTCAGCGTCGGAGCAGGGAGAGTTGAGATCCCAATTGGAGGAGTTGTTGCAGAAGGGTTTTATTCATCCCAGTATGTCTCCTTGGGGCGCACCGGTTCTATTTGTTAAGAAGAAGGACGGTTCTTTGAGGATGTGCGTAGACTACAGGAAGCTGAACCAAGTGACGATTCGAAATCGTTATCCACTTCCTAGGATTGATGATCTATTTGATCAGTTGGCGGGTGCTAAGTTTTTCTCGAAGATTGATTTACGATCTGGATATCATCAGTTGAGGATTCGGGAGAGTGATATCGAGAAGACAGCGTTTAGCACGAGATATGGGTTGTTTGAGTTCACAGTCATGCCATTTGGGGTGACTAATGCGCCAGCTATTTTTATGGATTTGATGCACCGAGTATTACGACCATTTTTGGATCGTTATGTGATTGTATTCATCGATGATATCTTAATATACAGTAAGACTCGTGAGGAGCACGAGAGACACCTCGGAGATGTTTTGATGACGTTGAGGGAGCATAGATTGTACGCTAAGTTCGGCAAGTGCGCTTTCTGGCTGAGAGAAGTGAAATTTCTCGGACATGTCATTGGTAGTCAAGGAATATCTGTTGATGGAGACAAGATTCGAGCGATCATTGATTGGAGGACACCCGAGACAGTTGCAGACATTCGTAGTTTCTTGGGGCTTGCGGGCTATTACCGGCGGTTTGTGCAGGATTTTTCGTTGATTGCAGCGCCGATGACGAGGTTGACCAAGAAGAATGTTAAGTTTGAATGGTCTGAAAGCTGTGAGGCAGCATTTTTAGAGTTGAAGAGGAAGTTGACTTCTGCGCCAGTGTTGGCTCTACCTGAGACAGGGAAAGGCTTCTCGGTCTATACAGATGCTTCCGGGACTGGGTTGGGATGTGTGTTGATGCAGGAAGGACACCCGGTTGCATATTTATCGAGGCGATTGAGACCTCACGAGGAGAATTATCCGGTGCATGATTTAGAGCTAGCTGCAGTTGTGTTTGCACTCAAGGCGTGGCGACATTATCTTTATGGGGAGCGATTTATGTTATTCACAGATCACCAGAGTTTGAGGTATCTGTTCACTCAGAAGGATTTGAATATGCGGCAAAGACGGTGGCTCGAGTTACTGAAAGACTACGATTTCGCGATTGAGTACCATCCTGGGAAGGCGAATGTAGTTGCTGATGCATTGAGCCGTAGTGGTGTAGAGAGTCAGACTGTGCTGCGGCAGATGACACATGAGCATGGATTGCTGGAGGCCGCGACGGTGTTGTGTTTGTCAGATGCTTTTGCTGATGTTCATATCTGTTGCCAGATGCGTGTTCCTGTGGTGTCGTTAGAGAGGGTCGCTGAGTGGCAAAGGGCTGATGGACATTTTGCTCGCTTCAGCTGTCTGGCTCAGGATCTGGGTTGCACAGATTGGTCTAGTGGTTCGGACCAGTGCTTGAGACACAGGGGTAGGTTGTGGATACCTGAGGTGCAGGAACTACGTGATAGCATTCTTGAGGATGCACACCGTTCGCGATATACAGTTCATCCTGGCAGGACCAAGATGTATCATGATTTGCGACGTTTATTTTGGTGGCCTGGGATGAAGGCCGATGTGGGTGCATATGTGAGAGCTTCATATTTGTCGACGAGTTAAGGCCGAGCACGGAGACCACTGGATTGTTACGACCACTACCGATTCCACGGTGGAAATGGGAGCATGTTACGATGGATTTTGTGAGCGGGTTGCCACGGAGCATGCGAGACGTCATGATGTTTGTGTGGGTTGTGATTGATAGATTGACGAAATCTGCGCACACTTCATCCCTATATCGATGAAGTATTCGTTTCCTCAGTTGAGTATCATTTTTGAGCGAGAGGTTGTTAGATTACATGGAGTACCGCTCGTCTATTGTGTCTGACAGAGATCCCAGGTTGACTTCGAAGTTGTGGGAGAGCATGCAAGAGCAGTTTGGCACGAGACTACAGTTCAGTACGGCTTATCATCCTTAGACAGATGGTCAGTCAGAGAGATTGATACGGATATTGGAGGACATGCTTAGGGCATGCATTTTACAGTTTGGAGGTGCTTGGGAAGAGTATTTGCCGTTGTGCGAGTTCGCGTACAACAACAGCTATCAGGCGAGTATTGGTATGCCACCATTTGAGGCTTTATACGGCAGACCTTGCAGATCATGTGAGATATGACAATGAATTAAGGTTGAGCATCGGAGACCCAATGGTTTATTACAATCACCTCTCATTCATCGGTGGAAGTGAGTGCATATTACCATGGACTTCGTTAGTGAGTTACCTCGATCTTGGCGCAGACATGATAACATATGGGTGACTATAAACAGGTTGACGAAGTATGGCACTTTTTACCGATCTCTACCACAAATCGGGAGGATACGTTAGCGAGCTTATACGAGCGAGAGATACTTCGACTGCATGGTGTTCCATTGTCGGTCGTGTTAGACAGAGGGCCACAGTTTACATATAAGATTTGGCAGAGTATGTAGGCACAGTTCGACTGCTGCTGGATCTCAGTACTTCCTATCATCTACATACTTATGGACAATATCATCTATCAAATACTTGAGGATGTGTGTGTTAGAGTACGGTGATCCAAATACTTGAGGATGTGTGTGTTAGAGTACGGTAGTTCATGGGAGGAGTAACTTCATATGTGTGAGTTTGCATTCAATAAAGTTATTAGACCACTATTGGTATGACACTGTTTGAGGCACTCTACGGTAGACCGTGCAGATCTTTATCTTGCTGAGGAGCTCGAGGATGTGATGGTTATTGGGCCAGAGATTGTAGTGGATCACACAGAGAAGATACGTCTGATTAGATTGAGATTGAAAGATACGCAAGAGAAACAAGAAAAGTACTACAACATGTATCACGACGAGTTAGAGCATGATGTTGGAAACTATGTTTATCTGAAAGACTCTTCGATGAAGGGTCACGTGAGATTTAGGATTAGAGGAAAGCTTGTGCCGAGATTCATTGGAGTGAAGAAATTAATAGGCAAAGTTAGGTTTAAGTTGGAGTTGCCACCTCAGTTATCTGGGATTCACCCTATATTTCATGTTTCATTGCTTCGATGGATAGGTCGAGAGAGGTAAACAATTGACAATAGACTTGAGCCAAATAGACTTTAGGGATGACATCACTTATGATGAGCAACCTATTCGATTTTGGACCGTAAGGTGAAGGTTTTGAAAAACAAAGAAATTTCATCAGTCCTTGTCAAATAGTAACACCACGGGATAAGGAACTAACGTGGGAGCTCGAGTCATATGCGCGAGTACTTTCCTTACCTATTTTGATATTCGGTGAGTTTCTCCCATGAGTTTTGTTTTAATTTTCAAGACGAAATTTCAATTAGTTGGGAAGACTGTAACGACTTTAAAATTTAACTCGTGCCATGCATGTCATTTTAGGGTCATACCGTGGGACCCATACCCCGTGATATTCATGTTCCATTCTCGGTCGTCGACATCGAGGTATGTTATTTTTCTCTTATTTGTATTATGTATTTTATTACCCGAATGTGAATCCATTTACCCGAATGTGAATCCATTTGTCCAAATGTGTGGGCGTGTTCGATTACACATTTGAGTTACGAACAATTCGGCCTAGGGAAACATACGTGAACGAGTAACAGGCAAACGAAATACGGCTATACGGAGTCTCGAGGGGACAATTTATATAAAACACTAACAAAATGAAATTAAATATGATAAACAATTAAAATGGGAACATGTTCTAGTCATTAGCATTGTCAATGGCACATTACGGTGCGAGTCGTGGTGCAGGTCGGGTGTTGAAATTCTCGAGGAAATTAGTGAGATGTGTTAAAGGGGATAAAACTAAAAGACCAAGTCACAAAGTGTGTTAGAAAAATTGGTGGATGGTTTAAATTAGGGCCCTTAGATGAGCCTCTGAATGAGCAAATGGGTCAAGATGAAGTCAATAGTATAAAAATGGCTTTTTTTTTTGTTGTTCCATCACCTTTTTTCTCTCATCTCTTAAGAAAATCCAAAAATTTTGAAGAGGATTTTGGTGATTTTGAGTGGAGATTGAAGCTAAAGGATTAACCAACAACGGGGACAAAGGTTAGATCTCGATTCCTCGTTCAATTCTCTTCGTGTAGGATGTAATTTTACGAGTTTTCATCGAGATTTTTGGAGCGTCACTTTGTTACTGATTTTTTGGTTTTTGGAGGTTGTTGTGATGGTGTTTGGTGATCAAAGATGGCATGTATGTGTCGTTGTTGTGATTGTTGAAGGAGTATTGAATTTTCGGTAAATTTGTTGGGTTTTGTTTTAAATTGTGAAATCGGATTTGTGGACTTGTAACAACGGTTTGAATATGATTTGATGATGGTTTTAAGTTGGCATCGAAGTCCGCACGAGGATAAGATAGGCTCGGAACACGGTGATGGGAACCAGGGTTTCAAAAACCTTATAATTTATTGGCAGCACTAAGCGCCATGGAGAGCAAATCTCCACGCGTTTGGGGTGGTGAACTGCCATAAATGACGTTTTCGGGGGTGCCGTAGGGAATTACTCCCTACGACGGCAACCACGGCATTTGGGCAGGGGGTGCCCTGAGCCACGTTTTGAGAGGCCTCACAGGGAATTGACCCCCACGACGTCAGTCACGGCATCCAGGGCAATGGACTGCCCTGGACCACGCTTTAGGTGATGTTGTAAGGAAATGACATCCATGGCGCCACCCGAGGCATCGACCCTGTTTTTGAGAAAAATGTCTAAAAATTTGTAAAACTTCAAGAATTTTTATACGTGTATAAACATGACTCTAATATAACCAAACTTGATCAAAATGATTACTAGGGAGTGTAATTCACTGATGAACATACATGATTAGTTTAGTGGCATGTTGGGGCTGGTTGAGTGCATGTTAACTTCGGATACAAGTAAGTAAATCAACTAGGAAATGTACACTTATTTCGATTGTGCTTTAATTTAATGTTATTGCACGATATCTATTCTTGGAAATTCCATTTTGGTTGAGTTGCCCAAGGGCAAATGAGTCAACAGTGGTCTGTAGTAAGACTGGTTATCCGAGGTATTATTCCAGAGTCATGACCTCAGGATGCACTGCACTAGTTTGTTTGGTTTTATACGGGATGAGAGTTCTTAGTTGGATTACCATAAAATCTCTCATGAACGTGGGTTTAGGGCTTGTTTGGTTTGCCACGTCTTAGTTCCCAAGTTTGCTAAGTTTTCCACGACTCATTGACCTTTTGGTCGGGACTACTTGCGACTCTCTATTTTGAATTTCGGGCACTCATTTATCGTTGTTTATCGATTCATTTACAATATTTCATTATTCATGTGTCTTTATAGCTTTCTTACTATCTGCATGAATATAGACTGCTTTATTTTATTTCGAAATATTGTTTAGAACCTTATTGGCATTACTTACATGGGCTTGTTATTTTTGTATTTGACTGAGTGCAAATCTACAGTTGAGTAGGGGAAAACTCCATTATTGGTTGATTTGCTTTGAGGACATTAGAGTGGTCCTCCCTTTCGCATTTTCGTAGGTCTTCTGGTATTTTTGTATTACTTATATACTTGTTTTTGTCATATGGGATACATTGGGTTTGTGAGATATACTGGGACATGTATATAATTCATTTCACTCTCCTTAACTTATTATACATGTTGGCTATATATATTCTGGGTTTCCACACTCTAGGTTGTCCTGACTTAATTGGTTTATAGTTGTTCAATTTGTTTGAGGTAAAACGTTTTCACATAATCTTTAATAACTCACAAATTTTAAATAACTCAGCTTAAATTATTATAATCCTCTGCTTAATTAATGGATAATGGTAAGGAAGGCTGATGACGTGCGTCGATCACATCAATAAAATAATAACCTTAACCAACTATTTTGTAGATAGTGGCAAAGAGTCAATCCTATAGAGATTGATATTCTTTCTAAAGTAAGAAAATAACAATAAGGGAAATCACTGGTTTTTAAAAGTGATCTAATTAACTAATCTAATTACTAAAAAATCTATACTATTATAATGAGGATTTTTGGGCAGTGGCCGTGAAGCTTTTTGGCTAAAACTCCCAAGAATGCCCTCTATAATATATATCTTAGATCATTAAAATTAAGGGTAAATGCGTAAATACACATTGAAAAATTCAAATATTTTAAGTTTTTAACATATCATCCTCTTATTTAGTTTATTTATAGTTATCTTAACTACTACATCTTCGTTTTCCTCTCCCTCATAGCTCCTTAACTGCTACACAGACGAAAAGGTAAAATAAAAAAAAAAAAAAAAACTTGCGGAACCCATAAGAATAGAAGACGTTGCACTTGATTCACATGCTTACACTAATCTCACTTGCCTATTCACATTCAGAGGTAATTCTTAATTTGATAATTTTTGTACAAATTTGAATGATCAATGTAGTATATATTGTTTATACATGAGATTTTTTGTTTGTTTTTTTGGGCAAGCGATTGATTTATGGCTTCCTCACATTGAAATAAACACTAACTCTAATCTGTTTGACTTTTACATGAAAGGTAAATCTGATAAATACAGAGTAAACTAATAGATTTATGTGTTTTCTCTTTCTCTTCGAGGCATATGAATAGGCTGAGCATCATCTATACACACTTGGGTATATATATAGATTGGGTTGATTTTCATAATTGGGGGTACTATAAGCGTTCCCATTGGGGGAACCTTGGTTTGTAGAGGCCGAATGTAGCAGATAGAGATATTATGTAACAACCCCAAATTTTTAACTGACTTTGTTACACTTGTTAGGATTGTGATCTGGCTACGTGAATACTGGACAGTATTTCCAACTTCGGGAGTCGACGCCGAAGTAATATTATGATTCTTTGATTGTGTGTATTAGTATTTTAGTATTTTACAGGTTCCGAGCCGTTCAGGTGATGTTTAGTTGAGTGAGGTCTCGCTTAGTCAAACGGGGGATAAAAACATAATAAAGAATACAAATAAATGAATTTTTATTAATTTATATAAATTAGTTGATAGTATGTGGCGAGAAAAAGGGCGCAGCGAGCCAATTGACGAAAAAATACAGGACGAGGAACGTCGTTTGAACGCGGGAGTTGGTTAACTACGCAACATACGGATTACATGATAGGATTGTTAAAGTGATACAGCCAATGGTGAGGAGCCAGACCTCGAGATGTGTGTGTGTGTTGAGATGAACGGCCATGCAAGTGACAACACACACCTACTTTAAGATGTAATAAAGAGAAAAAAATAAATAAAAAGACCAATAAGGGCAATTGTTTTAAATTGTGTAAGAAGTAACTTAAAGGGCTAAAGAGTCATTTCACACTTGTTCCATATATAAGAACAAACAAAAACCCTACTATTCACCCATCTTCTCCACATACACACCCGAGTCTACTATTCCCTCTCACCGCCGCCCCTCTTCTTCTCTCTCTCTCGCAGGTAACCGGACCCAAAGACGCCGGAGTTGCTGTCGACCGAAGGTACGCATCTCCTCTTCTCTCTCTCCCTCTCAGCAGTGATCTCTCTCGAGCTCTCTTGTCTCGGATCTCTCTCGAGCTCTCTTGTCTCGGTCTTCCTTTTTTCTCAGCCATGCACCACCGGCTCTGACCGAGCTAGTGGTGGTGGCCGGGGTTCACTCTCTCACCAGAGATCTCTATTTCTCTCTCTATCTCTATCTCTATCTCTCTCTCTTGGTTTCTCTCTATTTCTCACCCTCTCTCTCGATTTGCTCACTGCCGCTGTGACTGTCCGACTGGGGGGAGGTGATTGTCGTCATCGAAGACGACCCTACGAGGTCACCGGAGCCTCTAAACTCCCCCTCGTGACGGAGCAGTGGTGAGGTTAGAGTTTTATTCTTATTTCTTTGTGAAACTGTTGTGTGTGTGTACTCTCACCTTCGTGTCTGGTCAGCATATGGGGCACTCCCGTGACCAGGGACCAGTTGGGGACGACTTCACGGTGGTCTACCGAAGTCCCCGACAGTCCCAGAGCACCCCCATCGCTGTGGTCGTTGTGTACATGGTCGAGATTCACTAAAACCTTGTTTTTCTACTATTTTCTACTGTTTTACTATTTGGGATTTAGGCGGCTGCCGGAGTTGCTGCCGGTCGTCGGGGACGGTCGTGGGTGGGCCTTCCTGGCCCACCAGAGACCCTAAATTCTAGAAGTGTCGCTGGAATAGTGTATATATGTGTATGAGACGTGGTTTGAGCAACTGTTTGTTGTTGTGTTCAAATGGACTGTTTTGGTTTGCTTCGCCGGAATTCGCTGCCATGGGCGACGCCATCGCTGTGCCACCGTGCCCGGGGATGTCGGGGACTAAGCTAAATCCATGCTTGTGTCTCATGACTCTTGGAGTGGCCTAAAAATAGTGAAGGTAGAAAAGAGTTGTGGTGTTTAAATAATTTCCTTTATTTTGTTATCATTTCATGTCAACTTCAACATCAAGTTCGTATGTATGGTGGGAATACGATTTGGTTGAGGGGTTTTCCGGCAACTCAATGTCGTGGTGACCCCTCCCCAATGTCGGAGAACATCAACATGTTACTACAATAGTTTTTCGGTCTCGATTGGTGTTCGGTCTTAATTATGTCTCGAGAATATGTTGTGTTGAAGTTTGAGGTCGTAGGGACATTGGTATGTGTGTGCGGCGTAGTATGTGTACATGTATACTTCACGCCGAGCAATGAGTTGTTGGTGTCATAATTTCGCGGCAAATTGCATGTTGTGAGTATTTCCTTCCGTTTCGACCCTACGTTGTGTATAACTTGGTCCATGTGTGTTTGAACGTCGCATGCTAAGGGTTTATGTATTGCGAATGGTTATGACGTCGTGGTCACGTCACCGGTACTCGAGGCCATGGCGTGACCTAATTACGACTGAGCCGAGCCTAAGATGTGTGATTAGGCTTACATACGTTATGATTTTCAACCCAAGAGAGAGTATTCAGTTTTCTATCAATTTGCCGAGTTGTTTAAGTACTTAAAACGTTGGGAAAACACTAGGGAATTAACCTAGGGTTAGTTGATGAATTGAACCATTAATTAGAGTTTCCGAGCTTATCAGATAGCAGGAAACTCGGGGATGTGCGTTAGAACTCGTGGGAGTGTTGTTATTCACGGGTTATAATTCATCAGGTAAGTACATTTGCCACAAGCTTATGTATGATTTGTAAGCCGGTAAGAAAATGCCATGTGATTCGTTATCATTTATTCAGATTCGTTATGCTCTATTATTGGTATTCCATTCCATTCCTTGTTGTGTGTTTCCCGGCGTAAGTGTTTCGTCTCAAAAGTACTAGGACCTGCACTAGAGGGATACGCGGGCACTCATGTACAGGAGTGTGTGACCACCCTTAGTGACCGTGTGACACCGAGTACTGGGTGGGTGGGTTTGAGTCCCTCCCATCATAGCTGTGCCTTCGCTTGTGTCGATGCTCGGGAAGACCTCGCGAGGTCTTCGCCGTTATGCTATGGTTTAGACCACTTATGGGCCTCTTTTGATTCCTTAGAATACACTTGAAATTCGATTGATATCTATAAGTCTGTTTATCATGCACTTGATCTATTTAAATTCCTGTCTTTCTATTACCGCATGATATTTAGATTGCTTTACTTGTTATATTATGAATTACTGTTATCTTCTTCTGGCATTACATTCGATTTCTCAAGTTGCTCACCGTCTAGTTTGTGACGGTAGGTGCAGATAGAGCAGAATGCAATAGAGGCAAAGAGCCCTGCTTAGACGACTTTTTGTGAGGATTAGCGGCTGGACTTGGAGACTATTTAGTAGGTTTTATGTTTTGCTCATTTGTATATCGCTTTATATATGTATGTTTTGGTTTATAGAACTTGGTATTATTATTGAGATTGGTTTATCGAATTGTACATGAATACTCAGGGTTTTTCCACATTATAGAATTTCTAATTTCCCTTTGATTGAGTTATTTCCCTAATGTTTAGTTTATTACAATTGTTTAGTCTTTCGCTGTATATTATTGCAATAACTCTTTCATAAATTGTATAATTGAATGATCGAAGGCTAACTAGGCTCGTCAGGTTGCCAAGTGATGACTTGGGGCCTGCACGGGTCTAGGCCGGGCGTACCCAATTATACGGGGAAATTGGGCTGTCACATATTAAGCCTTTTTTCTTGGGGTGCGACCCTGCGATGGTTGCAAGTGGGAATGAGTCTCTTCATCATAGGGAGTATGGGATATCAGAATTTTCGATTCCTATGGAGTATGTAAGGGACGGGTGGATGCACCAGACGGAGAATAAATGCATGTAATGTCAGGGAACCACTCCAATTACTGTTTCATATCGGAACTGTTGGGAGCTCAAGCAAAAAAACCTAGAAGGCTGCGCCAAGGAGGCAATACTTCGGGGAGAAGAGCGAATGTTAGGAATAAGAACACTGGTGGGCAACAACATCCGAATTACTCTTTCCTCCCATCAATAAAAAATGTGGACAAGTGCATAATGCACAATGCTAGAGAAGCAATTTTGATGGGAGTCATTTGAAGATTTTCTTTTTTCTTTTTTCTTTGCAATATATCAATATTATATGTAGCGGCCTCCAATTCATCGGCAGTTACGGCGTGTACCGCGGGCTCACAGCTCTGCCAACTCATCACCCAGCTATGTCCCACGACCACTCGTAAACTCAATATAATCAAATTCTTGTTAACTTTAAGTTATGCATTAATAATTATTGATTTAAGTTAGCTTTGGATTCTTTATTATCATTTTACCTTAAAGTACGCAATGGATAATTAAAATCAACAAGGTGTTTTATGAGCATATTACCTACGGTGGAAACCATCTCAAAATATACAAATATACATATCAACTGAGATCCTCAAAATATCAAAATATAACCTACAAATTATATACAAGTCATATCTATCTCTCATACACTAAAACCCAGCATAGAACAAGGAAATAAAAACAAACATACGAGTAGGGCAAATGCAATCAATCAATGTAGTCCTAAAGCTTGCCCTTCCCTCAGCTCGTACTAGGATTTGCACTCTAACCATCACAAAAAGGCAGATGACGAGTCCAGAGTGAGTAATCCCAAGAAAATTCACCAAGTAATACGTAAATAAACTGCTGGAATTTAAACTATTATAAATAAACATGCGGAACAAAAAAATACAGGCAACTGTGGAAGATCATCGCATGTATAAATATAGCAGTGAAGCAAAGTGCGTGCACAATCAAAGTCAAACTAAGCCATACTTCGAGCTACCCGCCAGGCACAGCCCGTGAGGATACCTCTAACGGGTGACCTGGAACCCTCTAGGCGGCCGGCGTATATTCACGACGTACCCACACATGCCTATCATACCCGGGTAGCATATTCACCAGTGCATGCCTAGATATAATCTATGGCTTAGTGGACCCTATGCCCCCGTAACAAACAAACACCAGGTGGGGAGTGATCTTAACATCGTAAAGACATCAGGTAGAAGTAAACTCAACTATCGTAAAGTCACCAAGTGAGAGTACTCAGCCACCGTAAAGTAATAAGGAAATAGAGTAGTAAATGAACAGGATTGAATTCAAATAAATCAAGCAGTAATTACTAAAGTGAATTTCAGTTGGGTTACTACACACCTCAAACCGCACTCCTAGTCCCATAAATTAAACCCCGGTCCAGCTCCAATAAACACCCGACAATCAAAATTATCACCAAAATGTACCTAAGATCATTTGTCATTGAATTAGCTTCAATTGGGTATATTATGTCAATTTTACGTTTTACGAGGTAAAAAAACTCCAACAACATCTCGCCAAAGTCCCGAATACCTTACTTTTCATAAAAACTCATAAATTCTCATTTATTTGATCAAAATATAATTTTTCTAAGATTTTTCTATTTTATCTAAAATTTTCATTAATTTTTCAGATTTTTTATTTTTTTTTTGGTTAGGCTAAACTGGACCCGATTCATCTGGGTCCGATTCGGCCCAACTGAACCGGCCATCAACTCACCTTGCCTTGTGACGACTTCGTGGAGCTCGCGATCTCTCCACGATCCCTCTCTCTTTCCTTCCTTCTTCTTATCCTTTGGTCTCTCGATTTCGATCGAAAATAGAGAGAAAAATGGGGTGTCGGTGGTGCTATCCACATTTTGGAATCAAATGACCAAAATACCCCTATGTTCTTATCCTCTTCCTTAACAATCAAATGCCATTTTTGGTCATTTCACAACTATTTATTTATCTATGATTTTAATATATATTTATATATATACATATCTATTTTAAATTACATATATATATATTCGCCTATATTTTCGCGCCTACAATTTCGTCGTGCGAGCCAACGAGCATACTCGAGCGTGCACACTATCGTACCACCCATGCGTGTCGATCACAACCCCGCGTGTCCCTAGGTGCTCATCAATTTACTGTTTTGTCACATTTAATTCATTTAATGTTTGTATTATTTTCTTCGACCTAGTATTTCATCTTTTAGCCTACCCAGTACCCGTGTCAACACGCATATCGATGCGAATACTTAACACACAATCTCATACGTCAATTGAAATATAATTACACACATCGCGATGTTGTTTAACCTATTTTAACATAAACATCGCAAAATTAAACAAAAACAACACACAAAATAACTATTTACCTAATACGGGCGTGCTCCAGTGTGACGGCCCTAAATTTCCAATGCATTTAGGTACGCCCGATCTAGACCCATGCAGGTCTCGAGTCGATACTCAACGAGCTTAACAAGCCTAGTCAGCCTCTAATTAATCAATTTAACAGTTTATGAAAGAGTTATTGCAATTATACGCAGCAGAAAAACTAAACAAGTATTGGGAAATAACTCAATCAAACGAAAATTAGGAAATCTATATAAATGTGGAGACCCCGAGTGTTCATAGTATCCATCCCAAAAATGATCCCAGTTCAATATCCAACATCGTATATAAAACATCATACAATCAACAATAAACATGAATCAATCTAACCTAATCCTGAAGTCGCGTACTTTGATAGGTCCTCAGAGAAAATCACCAAGTAGAGGGCCCTTGCCCTTGCCGCACTTCGGAATATCAGCACCCACCATCACAAACTAGACGGTGAGCAACTGAGAGAAAATCGAAAGTAATGCCAGAAGAATTTCACAGTAATTCATGAATATCAAATAAAGCAGTCTAAATATCATGCGGTAATTTAAAGACAGGAATGTAAATATATCAAAGTGCATGATAGGCAGACTGGAATGATAGCAATCGAAACATGTGTGTTATAAGAGTCAAAAGAGGCCATAAGCAGTCAAAATTCACAACAATAACCACAACAATCCAGTGCCTAGGTTCACACAACACCAGGGGTGGTCAGGCACTCCTGCAGAGAGTGGCTCGCGTTTCCCCAACTGGTGCGGACCACATGAAACCTTCACAATCGGTACCCAGGTTCACACAACACTGTGGGTAGCAGTAATTCCGATAGCAAATACCCAAGTTTCCCCAACCAGTGCGGGCCACATGATACTATATCGACACACTTACGCCAAGAACACACATACCAAGCAAATAAGTGAATTTGAATGCTAATAATGGATAATAGCAAGAATAGCAATAAATGATAATGAATTACATGAGAATTTCTTAACTGGCTTACTAACGTACACAAGCTTTAAGGCAAGTGTACTTACCTGAACTATCGCAACTCGCGTAACAACACTCTCGCATTCTTGCACGTATCCCCGAGTTTTCCGCTACCTGACAAAGTCGAAAACTCCAATTAAATGGGTCGAGTCATTAACTAATCCTAGGTTGATACCCTTAGCATTTTTCCATCGTTTTAAATGACTCGAACAACTCGACAATCTAATAGAAAAATGAATACTCTCTCTCGGATTTGAAAACCACAATAATAACCACGACTGCGATATCACCATATCGAAAATCATGAATTATAGGCTCGGCTCAGTCATTAATTGGTCACGTTATAGTCTCGCGGACTGGCGACGTGATCACGACGTCACTACCGTCCAATCAACTTAAAAACATAATATCAATATTGTTTGACAATAAAGACTCAATAAAACTCAAAATGACCATACACCTGCGAGTAAGGAGACTCGCGAGTGTGGTCCAACGTCTGTAGGGTGCCAACACGACATGGAAAAGTCGTATGCATGCTCTACGTCACGTCAACGATCATTCGATGTGATAAAAGTACTCACACATGAATTCGGCATTACAACGACTCATCACCATCGATATGGACACTCCGGGAGTTATGGGACACACATGAGAGTTTTGTTGTGATTCACGACACTCCCTTAGTCATAGCGTTTGGCGGCAGTGCCGACCATATACAATGGTTTGCGACGAGACGAGTAATAACGATATCACATGAAATGACGCTCACAAAACTCACCACCACTAATAGAGACGTTTCGGGGGCTGTAAGACTCCATGATGGACATGGTAAGGTCTCCGAAAATCCCCCTATATCCTCACATCGACGGTAAAGCCGTCGTAACGGTGGTTTCCGACGTAAAAAGTATAAATGATATAAATGAATAACGTCGCTATTTTGGGCCACCCCGAGAGTCGTGAGACACAAGTTGGACTTAGCTTGGTCCCCGACATCTCTGGTCACGGTGGCTCCACCCATGGCAGCGAACTCTGGCGAGGAGGAGCTCAACAGTCCAACAACAACATAAATAACAACATTTGCGCAAACTAAGATTCAAACACATATATTCGCAAATCTATCAATCTTTTGGGGTTGTAGGATTTCTGGTGGGCCAGGTGGGCCCACCCACAACTGTCCCCAACCACCCAAGACTCCGATAGCCACTCCAAAACCCAACCATAAAAACAGTTTGAAAAGAGAATAAACCAAAAATAACAGTTAAGCTCGGCCATGTACCCAATGACTATGACGATAGGGGTGTTCCCGGACTATCAGGACCCGGCGAGACCATCATGGGTCGTCTCCGACCGTCCCCGACCTGTCGATCCAGCCTAACAGTGGCGGAACACCTCACCAGTGCTCAAAACCGTTGTGACAGTGGGAGAAAGGAAAAGAGAGGGATAGAGGAAGAGAGAAACCGAGAGAGAGATAAATGTACCTCCAGATCCGACGACCCAAGACACCTCCGGCGAGTGTCCGACACTCCAACGCCGCTGAGAGAGGTGGTGGCTTGTCAAGGGAGGGGAGTGACTGAGAAAAGAGAGTTCGAGAAAGTTAACAGCTGAGAAGGAAAGAGAGACAGCACCTCCAGTGAGACGTCCGGCTGTCCAGTGTCGGTGGTCGGCGGTGGTGCACCAAGGAGAGATGGACTGTGGTGAGAGAAAGTGAGGACAGTGGTGAGATGAGGGAGAGGGAAAACTGTGAGTGAGTGAGAGTGAAGACAGAATGTGAGTGAGAGTGAGGGGGGTGTTTTGTATTTAAAAACAAAAAGGTATGGTGTGAATAGGGTGAATAGTATGTTAGGTGGGGTGTTATCTCAATTGTGTCCACCCATCTCCACCTAACCAAGCATCCCGAGGTTGATCCAAGGTCTCCATTATTGGACTGTGTCACTTTAACAATCTTACACCGTGATCCATTTGTTGTGTATTTATCCAACATCCGCGCTTTCCAACAACTTTCCCCAATCTGTCTTGCCTCCTCGGTCCATATTTCCCTGTCACGTATTTCGCCTTGTCTCGTATAAATAAGTAATTAAATTATTCAATAATTCTTTTAATTATATTTTAATTGTATTTTTCTCCATCGTTTACCTAGGTGAAGCCTCACTCAGTTTAAAAATCGCCCGAACGGCTGAGACCCGTAATGAACTACAATACTAATACACACATCACAGAAACATAACATTACCTCAGTGTCGACTCCAAAGGTTTGAAATACCGTCTAGTATCACGTGGTCGAGTCACGGTCCTAACCAGTGCAATACCAGTCGAGTTAAAATTAAAGGTTGTTACATCCAGCCTCGTTGTAGGACCCACGAACGTCCCCACTGGCATCCATGTCTACAATAACATCATAAAATAATGGCAATTATTAATTGGGCCAATACAGTTCTTCCCAACTAGTTTGAAATTTCGTCTCGAAATTTAAGTTATACTAAATACTCACCAGTAAATAACTGAGGATATCTCTGTCTCATAGTTGACTCAAGCTCCCAAGTGAATCCCTTAGTTCGATAATGCTGCCATAGTACCAATACCTTCGGGATCTCTCTGTTTCGTAAAGCCTGTATCCTGCGATCCATAATCTCTATTAGCTGCTCCTCATATGAAACATCAGGACGAACCTCAATCTGTCTGATGTCAACCATCGGCCTCGGTCTCGATCTAGCTAGCCTCAACATAGACACATGAAACACTGGGTGCCGTTAATTTTAATGGCAACTCCAACCTGTACGCCACTGTGCCGACGCGTGCCATGACTCTGAACGGTTCAATATATCTCGATGCTAGTTTCCCCTTAATCTCAAACCTCTGATGACCTTTCCAGGGCGAAACCTTTAGGTACACCAAGTCATCCACAACATAACTCAAACCCTCAAGATACCTATCAGCATACTTCTTCTACTTGTCTTGAGCTGCTTGCAATCTCAATCTAATCTGTCGAATCTTCTCTATGTGATCAACAACAACTTCAGGCTCAATCACTGCCACATCCTCAGGTGCTGCCCAACAAGCTGGTGACCTATAGGGTCTACCATACAAGCCTCAAATGGTGGCATACCAATACTCGCCTGATAGCTGTTGTTGTACGCAAACTCGCATAACGGCAAATACTCTTCCCAAGCACCTCCAAACTGCAAAATACATGCTCTGAGCATGTCCTCCAATATCTGTATCAATCTCTCTAACTGACCGTCTGTCTGAGGATGATAAGTCATACTAAACTGAAGTCTAGAGCCAAACTGTTCTTGCATGCTCTCCCATAACTTTGAAGTCAACTTGGGATATCTATCAAACACAATAGATATCGGCACTCTATGTAGCATAACGATCACTTGCTCAAAAATAATACTCAGCTGAGGAAACGAATACTTCATCGATATAGGGATGAAGTGTGCAGACTTCATCAATCAGTCAAAAACAACCCAAACAGCATCGTGACGCCTGGCAGTCTGTGGCAAACCACCGACAAAATTCATCGTAACATGCTCCCATTTCCAGTGTGGAATGGGTAGCAGCTGCAACAATCCAGCTGGTCTCTTGTGCTCGGCCTTAACCTGCTAACATATATGACAAGACCTAACATATGCCCCCACATCAGCCTTCATCCCTGGCCACCAGAACAAACATCGCAAATCATGATACATCTTAGTCCTGCCAGGATGAACTGTATACTATGAACGGTGTGGGTCCTCAAGAATGCTATTACGTAGTTCCTATGCTTCAGGTATCCACAACCTGCCCCTGTGTCTCAAGCACTCGTCTGAACCACTAGACCAATCGGTGCAATCCGGATCCTGAGTCAGACAATTGAAGCGAGCAAAATGTTCGTCAGCCTTTTGCCACTTAGCAACCCTCTCTAACGACACAACAGGACCACGCATCTGACAAAAGATATGAACATCAACAAGAGCTTCAGACAAACACAACACCGTCGTAGCCTTCAACAATTCATACTTATGTGTCATCTATCGCAACACAGTCTGGCACTCTACACCGCTCCAGCTCAACGCATCAGTAATAACATTCGCCTTCCCAGGATGGTACTCAATTGTGAAGTCATAGTCCTTCAATAACTCGAGCCACCGTCTCTGTCTCATGTTCAGATCCCTCTGAGTGAATAGATATCTCAAGCTCTGGTGACCTTGTTATAACATGAACTGCTCCCCATAGAGATAATGCCTCCAAGCCTTCAGTGCAAACACAACTGATGCTAATTCCAAGTCATGCACTGGGTAATTCCCCTCTTGGGGTCTCAATCGCCTCGATAAGTAAACAACACGCATCCCAACCCAATATCGGAAGCATCCACGTAGACCGAGAAGCCTCTCCCCGCTACAGCTAAATCCAACACCGTCGCAGAAGTCAACTTCCTATTCAACTCCCAAAATGCTTCCTCACACTCCTCAGACCACTCAAACCTGATATCTTTCTTGGTCAACCTCGTCATCGACACTGCAATCAAAGAAAAATCTTGCATAAATCGCCGGTAATAACCCACAAGCCCCAAAAAACTACGAATGTCTGAAATCGACTCAGGTGTCCTCCAATCAATAATCGCTTGACTCTTGTCTCCATTAACAGATATCCCTTGACTACTGATGACATGTCCGAGAAACTTCACCTCACTCAGCTAGAAAACACACTTGCTGAACTTAGCGTACAATCGGTGCTCTCTTAATGTCATCAAAACATCTCTGAGGTGTCTCTTGTGCTCCACACAAGTCTTACTATATAACAAGATATCATTGATGAATACATCGATGAATACAATCACATAACGATCCAAAAATGGCCTCAATACTCGGTGCATCAAATCCATAAAGATAGTCGGTGCATTAGTCACCCCAAATGGCATGACTGTGAACTCAAACAATCCATAGCGCGTGCTAAAAGCCGTCTTCTCGATATCACTCTCCCGAATCCTCAACTGATGATAACCAAATGGTAAATCAATCGTTGAGAAAAAACTTAGCACCTGCCAACTGATCGAGTAAATCATCGATCCTAGGAAGTGGATAATGATTTCGAATCGTCACCTGATTCAGCTTCTTGTAGTCTACGCACATCCTTATAGAACCATCATTCTTCTTAACAAAAAGAACTGGTGTGCCCCAAGGAGATATATTGGGATGAATGAAACCCTTCTGCAGTAACTCCTCTAACTGGGACCTCAACTCCCTATGCTCGGATGCTGACATCCTGTACGGTCGGTTGTATATCGGCTACATCCCTGGAATTAACTCAATAATGAACTCAATTGCTCTAGGAGGTGGTAAACCTGGTAAATCGTTAGGGGGACACATCAAGAAACTTACACACTACTGGAACATCTTCTACTCTAACCTCTGGTTTCAGTTTTGGCTCAACTACCGCCATAAATGCCTCCATCTCTTGAGTGGTAGCCAGTCGACCTCTGGTAATCAGTAAGTCTGACGCAGTACCGACAAAGGTAAATACTAGAATGCCCTCAATATCAAATACTACTGTCTTATTGAAGCAATCAATATGTGCCCGATACGCCGCTAACCAATCTATACCTAATAGCGCGTCAAACTCTAGGTACTCAAGAATACGTAAGTCAGCTAGTAACTGGTATCCCTCCACCTCTACTACACAATTCCGGCATATCCGGTTAGGGTAAATCTTATTCCCAACAGCCGTACTGAGGACAAGATTTGGGTCTAAAGTCTTAACCTATAACCCTAACTGTCCGACCATACGTCCCGCAATGAAAGATAAAGTACTACCGGAATCAAACAATACATGCATGGAAATATTGCAAATAAATAACATACCCTCAACGAGCAGACAAGTCACACTCGATCTGGTTGTACAACAGCAGGTGTAGCAGCAGCATGGACTCTCTCCCTAGCTGCCTCAATCAGTGGTCGTGATGAAGAAGATACCATCGGACAATCAACATCCACATGTCCGACCTGATGACATCTAAAACATCGTCATCTCTCCTGCCAACTAGACTGTGACCCTGTTTGAACCTGAAGTCTATTACAGTTCTGACCTCTTTGTCCCCTGCCACGACCTCCTCCATCTCTAACACAATGTCATGGCTGCTCAACAGGTGTAGGTGTAATAACATACACCACCTGCCTCTCATCTCCTCTTTATTGCTCGGGACGCCTATCTCATCGACCTTGTTCCTGCCAATCTCTCTGTCGACCCTGCTGATCCTGTCTCTATCTATCAGACTGATCTATCTATCTTTTCGGTCTCTGATCAGACCGAGAACTCTGCCCAGACCTATCCATCAGCACCTCTATGTCGTAAATATGTCTCGCGAGCCAAAGCCCTAACATATATAGCCTCTAAAGTCTCAGCTTCACTCGCTACAATCACACCACCAATCTTCTCATCCAATCTCCTAATGAAGCAGTAAATATGGAGTCTCTCAGTGTTTGCCACATCCATGGCATACATCATAAGATACTTGAATCTCTCCATGTATTGTGATACTGATATGGTACCCTGTCTTAGTGCTAGAAACTCCTCTCTAAGTCTCAACTGTACCTCAGTGGGGATATACTCGTCAAGGAATAACTGTCAGTGTACGTCGTCCACCAAACTGTTGTCTGGCCTTTCAAACAGTACCCTGAAATCCACGTCTGATCTGTCTCTGGTACCTCTAACAACTGTGTAGTCGTCGGTGCGTCATCAACCAACGCCCCGCAATCTCTGGATCACTGACCCCAGTAAAGAAAATGGGGTTGAGCCTCATAAAGTCCTTTACCATCTTCGCTACCTCCGACATCCTACTTCTAGCGGTCGAAGCAAGTACCTGTTACTCTGTAGTAGTAGGTGTCACAGCGGTAGTCTCTATTGGCACCACAACACGCTCGACCCTCTCTATCAATGTCTCTGAACCTGCTGTTTGTGTGGTAACAACTGGCGCTAATGCTGTCTGAGTAATAAGTACAGCTAGCTCAGTAGTCGGTGCCACTGCAGGTACTCTCGAGCCTCGTATATACTCTATAATCTTCGCCATTTGTACCTGCTGTAACAACTGCTGGTCAGTAACTCTCTGCACTATAGTTCGCAGATCAGCTACCTCTCTAGTGGCGGAGTCACTAGTCTCCCCAACCTCCTACTGAATAGTCGACGAAATAGTAGTAGAAGTCTGTCCGTCCATTGTAAACTGCACAACTAACGTGCATTGGATCAAACTTAATATTTACGCGTATAATATTTATTTTACAATCAAAACATACATATATATATTCCTGATTCTACCCATCTCACATCACTTCCCAACTAAGGTTTTAGTCATTCACTTTGGTTTCCACATCTAGGTTTATTAAATTTTAAGCTCTTATTAAATCTCCAAATTAAGCCTAAGGTTTCAGAAGCCTAGGCTCTGATACCAAATGTAGCGGCCTCCAATTCATCGATAACTACGGCGTGCACCGCGGGCCCAAAACTCTGCCAACTCATCACACAACTGTGTCCTACGGCCACTCGTAAACTTAATATAATCAAATTCTTAGTAACTTTAAGTTATGTATTAATAATTATTGATTTAAGTTAGCTTTGGATTCTTTATTATCATTTTACCTCGAAGTACGCAGTGGATAATTAAAATCATCAAGGTGTTTTATGAGCATATTACTTAAGGTGGAAACCACCTCAAAACATACAAATATACATATCAACTGAGATCCTCAAAATATCAAAAATATAACCTACAAATTATATACAAGTCATATCTATTTCTCATACCCTAAAACCCAGCATAAAATAAAGAAATAAAAACAAACGTACGAGTAGGGCAAATGCAGTAAATCAATGTAGTCCTTAAGCTTGCCCTTCCCTCGGCTCGTACTAGGATATGCACTCAAGCCACCACAAAAAAGCAAATGACGAGTCCAAAGTGAGTAATCCCAAGGAAATTCACCAAGTAAATAAGTAAATAAACTGCTGGAATTTAAAATACTATAAATAAACATGTGGAACAAAAAAAATACAGGCAACTATAGAAGATCATCGCATGCATAAATATAGCAGTGAAGCAAAGTGCGTGCATAATCAAAGTCAAACTAAGCCATACTTTGAGCTATCCGCCAGGCACGGCCCGTGAGAATACCTCTAACGGGTGATCCGGAACCCTCTAGGTGGCCGGTGTATATTCACGACGCACCCACACATGCCTATCATACCCGAGTAGCATATTCACCGGCACATGCCTAGACATATGCTATGGCTTAGTGGACCCTATGCCCCTGCAACGAACAAACACCAGGTAGGGAGTGATCTCAACACCGTAAAGACACCAGGTAGGAGTAAACTCAACTACCGTAAAGTCACTAGATGAAAGTACTCAGCCACCGTAAAGTAATAAGGAAATAGAGTAGTAAATGAACATGACTGAATTCAAATAAATCAAGCAGTAATTATTAAAGTGAATTTCAGTTGGGTTACTTCACACCTCAAACTGCACTCCTCGTCTCGTAAATTAAACCCCGGTCTAGCTCCAATAAACACCCGACAATTAAAATTATCACCCAAATGTATCTAAGATCATTTGTCATTGAATTAGCTTCAATTTAGTATATTATGTCAATTTTACATTTTACGAGGTAAAAAATCCCTGACAACATCTCGCCAAAATCTCGAATACCTTACTTTTTATAAAAGCTCATAAATTCTAATTTATTTTATCAAAATATAACTTTTCCAAAATTTTCCTATTTTATCTTAATTTTCTATTAATTTTCCAATTTTTTTTTGGGTTGGGCTGAACAGGACCCAATTCATCTGGGTCCGGTTCGGCCTAACCGAACTGGCCAACAACTCACCTCGCCTCGCGACGACCTCGTTGAGCTCGCGGTCCCTACGACCTCATTGAGCTCACGATCCCTCTCTCTTTCCTTCCTTCTTCTTCTCTCTCGGTCTCTCGATTTCGATCGAAAATGGAGAGTAAAATGGGGTGTCGATGGTGTTATCAACATTTTGGAATCAAATGGCCAAAATACCCTTATGTTCTTATCCTCTTCCTTAACAATCAAATGTCATTTTTCGTCATTTCACAATTATTTATTTATTTCTGATTTTAATATATATTTATATGTATACATATCTATTTTAAATTACATATATATATAAATATATATATATATATATTCACCTATATTTTCGCGCCTACAATTTCGTCGTGCGCCAACGAGCGTACTAGCGTGTTCCTAGGCGCTCACCAATTTACTGTTTTGTCACATTTAATTCATTTAATATTTGTATTATTTTCTTCGACCTAGTATTTCATCTTTTAGCCTACCCGGTACCCACGTCGACACGCATATCGAGGCGAATACTTAACACACAATCTCACATGTCAATTGAAATATAATTACACACATCGCGATGTCGTTTAACCTATTTTAACATAAACATCGCAAAATTAAACAAAAACAACACACAAAATAACTATTTACCCAATACGGGTGTGCTCCAGCCTTGCTGTGGGACCCACGAATGTCCCCGCTGGCGTAGCGACAATTATTAATTGGGTCGTTACATTATATGTAGGGATTTGAATGGTTTTAAACATAATCCTATGTTGTCCTAAAAAAACAATATAATTTTATGTTCTATATTTTTTATTGTGTTTTTTTTATTTTATTATTTATTTTATTATTTATTTTATTTATTTTTTAATTTTTTAATTTTTTTTGTAGATACATTTTCTTTTGCAAAATGATGGAAGTCACTTAAACCAAGTGATGGATATATATATATATATATATATATATATATATATATATATATTTCATCAAAAAAAAATGCTTGGGGCGTATTGTTGGTATTATTTTAGTTTAATGATAGAAACATTTTCATGTCCATTAGCGTTCCACATAAAGTAATCAAACTAAAAATTAGGGAGATAATCAAACGTTTTATGGCTATTGATATTCAATTAAAGTACACGATTGCAATATATATATATCCATCACTTGGTTTAAGTGACTTCCATCATTTTGCAAAAGAAAATGTATCCACAAAAAACAAATAAATAAATAAATAAAATAAAATAAACAAAATAAAAATATAGAACATAAAATTATATTGTTTTTTAGGACAACATAGGATTATATTTAAAACCATTCAAATCCTTACATATAATATTGATATATTGCAAAGAAAAAAGAAAAAAGAAATTCTTCAAATGACTCCCATCAAAATTGCTTCTCCAGCACCGTGCATCACTTGTCCACACTTTTTATTGATGGGAGGAAAGAGTAATTCGGATCTTGTTGCCCGCCAGTGTTCTTATTCCCAGCATTCGCTCTTCTCCCTGAAGTACTGCCTCCTTAGCGCAGCCTTTCTAAGGTTTTTTGCTTGAGCTCCCAACAGTTCCGATATGAGAGAGTAATTGGAGTGGTTCCCTGGCATTACATGCATGTATTCTCCCTCTGGTGCATCCACCTGTCCCTCACATACTCCATAAGAATCGAAAATTCTGATATCCTATACTCCCTATGATGAAGATACTCATTCCCACTCGCAACCATCGCAGGGTCACACCCTAAGAAAAAAGGCTTAATATCTCTATCCGCTACACTCGACCTCTACAAACCAAGGTTCCCCCAATGGGAACGCTCATAGTACCCCCAATTCTGAAAATTGACCCAATCTATATATATACCCAAGTGTGTATAGATGATGCTCAACCTATTCATGTGCCTCGAAGAGAGAGAGAAAACACATAAATCTATTAGTTTACTCTATATTTATCAGATTTACCTTTCATGTAAAGAGTCAAACAGATTGGAGTTAGTGCTTATTTCAATGTGAGGAAGCCATAAATCAATCGCCTGCCCAAAGAAACAAATAAAAAAGTTCTCATGTATAAACAATATATACTACATTGATCATTCAAATTTGTACAAAAACTATCAAATTAAGAATTACCTCTGAAATGTGAATAGGCAAGTGAGATTAGTGTAAGCATGTGAATCAAGTGCAACGTCTTCCGGTCAGCTGCCCAAGAATCCTCATTATAATAGTATAGATATAATATGTATATAGTATGTTTATAAATAAAATTTTCCCTAACAAACCAAAACAGAAACTTTTAGGGTGTGTTTGATAGCTTGAGAATTTTCAAGAGAAAAAACAATCTTCATTTGCAAATTATCTCAAGAAGATTTTTAGAGGACAATTTTTCTTGAAACTGTTTGTTAGCACATTAGAAAATTTTATTTAAAAAAAAAAGTGATTTGTGCCACAAAAAGTGACTTTTACCCTTCTTTCTCACCTTTTAAAGGAGAAAATAAATGAAGAAAATTGTGGGCTGTGATTTTTTTTCTCTATGTAGTTACAAAGCTATCAAACAATAAAAAAGACAGTTACACCAAAAAAATTAAAAATTTTTCCGTAACGTTTTTATTTTCTTTGCTATCAAACACACTCTTAATTCTTCATTTGGCAAAAAAAAAAAAAAGAAACTTTCAATTCTTCGTTTGCTTTCTAAGCAACTCCACAACTCCACATGAACGCATGGACATAACATGGATCGTTGGATCTTCATCATGCCTAGATGGCACGCATCTCGAGGGAAATCTTAAGGACATCTTCATGATCGCATGCCTGCTTACGCACCACGTATATCGAATCACCTCATTCACCCATTAACGCACGCGCGTTCTATGTGTATGCCGCATATGCCACGCCATCACCTGGGTTCTTCACGTGTAGGCCCAACAATGCCACCTCAGGATGCATATCAACACAGTTTTCAAGTTAAAAACGTACTCAAGGATATGAATACTCAATTTTGCATAGTTTTTCATCCTCGGATTCAATCGTGCACTCCATTAAATGCAAAAATGACAAATAAAGATAATTAAGCTAATATTTTGAAGACTTGACCATAAAATATGCAAAGAGTCCGACTAAGTGTACCCCTACCTTTTACTAAGTGCACTCAAGAAAAAGTCTAACTTAAGAAAAAGAGTCAATCCTACTACAAAATGACCCTTATGCCGCTCATTGTGATTAGTGCACCCCACCACAATTTTTAAGTGCACCTTACACACTCTCTTCTTTGTGTTTGTAGGGATCATCGATTGATTCGACCTTGAAGGTCCGAATCTCTTATTAGAGAGTCGGTGGGAGCCCACTGAACCTCTAGTTCGAAAGTCGGTCATAGCTTGCAGAACCTTTAATTGGAGAGTCAGTCGGAACCCACCGAACCCTTAAGTTGGAAGTTGTAAATTAAATCTCACCAAAGAGGTTCATCTGGAAAACACCTAGTCTAGTGGATAAGTTTCAGCTACATATCGCCGAACCTAATATATATGTCTCGACCAAGGTTTTAGAGTTGAGTGTTTTGATTCGAATGAAAGGGTATTTTGGTAAAAATATAGGTGCAATTAGAAATTAAAATTTGAATTTGGGGTGCCACGCAAAATGAGATGTACTTAATAAAAGGTGAGGTGCACTTAGCTGGACTCTATATAAATAAACATAATAAATACTACATAAAATGTGACTTATCAGCTGACTGAAGATTGACTAGAACTGCGTTGACTTCAAGATTATTGATTTAGGGTCCACGTAGGTCTAGGCCGGTCGAGTCCGTTTGGCTAGGAACTGGGGCCATCACAGTGGTGGGGCTTGTCGCCTCTGTGTTTTCTCATGGGATTGAGCTTTAAGAACATCTCTAATTAATGGTAAATGTGAATTGTGGTTGTGAATTTTTGTCACGTCGTCAACGTGAAAAGGATGTCATTCCATGTGACTCAAATAGATATTGGACTAAAAAAAATGATCTCCAGTGTTAGATGTTGATTGAACGTCAATTGATGATGTAACATTTCTTTTTCAATTTAAAAAAAAACAAATTCCAACCAATTATAAAAAAAAAAAAATGGAATAATATGTGGTTGTCAATTTGAATGTCTAGAGTTCACATCTAAAATTGACAATGTCAAATTTTTTTTGAGTCGCGCTATGTGCACCATTGTATCCTCTCAGTATCCTAACAATTTATAAGGGCACCTAAGACTTTTACTAAAATGCCTCAATTTGTGAAACAACACACTCCACTACCCAAGACACATGTTAAAGTTGTATCATTCATGTTTTGTCGATATCCGTATTACAGTGTCAGTTTATACCAACCAACACCCAAATAAAGTAGTCAAACACCTAACTTGATATGGTGACTACCGAGACTATACAAGTGATATCAGTGCCCTTGTGCCGAGACATGTGTGTATGACTCGATCAATACTAACTGATTCAACAATCTATGTCTCGGTTTTGTGTGTTCGAGACCATAGGTTCGACCATTTCCCATCGATACCTGAAACGTAATGTCGATTAATGTAGAGTCGCGCTATAAGTACCCCACCGATTACTCAAGGCACCACACTGATTACTCAGGGCACCCCAAGAAAAATGTGTCATTTTTTCTTAGAACCTACATAAATAAAAAAAAGTCGGGGTGTCATTTTTTTCATCTCAATACACATTCTCAATGGCGACTCTTTTTTTTATGTCACATTAGCATGATATTCTAAATACAAATTCTCAATGGAGACCTTTTTTTATCTCATCTCTTAATGTCAATTTAATCTTAGATGGCGCACATTGACATTCAATCAACATTCTATTTGAGATATCACAACACAATAACATACTCTATGTATAGGGTGGTTAGGGTTTGGAGCATTTATTGATTTTTTGTGATTCTTTAGTTAGAACCATCGTCGATCTTCTCTTTTGATCGGCGGTGGTTCTTATAACAATCTTTATTTTCATTTATACAATAAAAGTCGGATCTATTCAAATATGAGATGTTTAGTTTCTTTCGGCCTACAACAGTTGTCAAATTTATCATTGACACCACTTGCCTCTCCTCCACACGTGCATCTGCTATCATTCAATTTCGTCAACACTTCTATATGCTCGTGTATGGATCTGCGCTAGTTGGTTTGATATTTTCACTAAGTTTTTTTTTTTCAATAAGTTGTTGTCTTCCCTTGTTGGAAGTTTGTTTTTGTTTCCTTCGTTGGAAGTTTTTTTTGGTTTTCCCTTGTTGGAAGTTTTATTTTCTATTATACTTCTATTGTTGTAAATGCAAAAGACATGCGTATAAGTTGTATATAAGTATACAAACATTCGCAACGTCGATTTTATCTCATCAAGGAGTGAGAAAAAATTGCTATTGATGTAATTTCATTGTTTTTTTTTTTTGGCAAACATGTAATTTCATTGGTAAATCAGATGTAATAACAATTTCTTATGAATGAAAATATCTTTTCGTTAAAAAAAAAACATTTCATTGGAGATGCTCTAATATTGTTCGTGGATGCGATGATTCTCATTTATCAATGCAATTTAATTGCGCCTTGAAAAAAAAATCTTATATCTATATACTTTAATTAATTTATAAATATATATTCGTCTTCACATGATGATTTATACATCGAACTGCATTGATTCAGCTGCATACTGATTTATATGTTAATTAATTCATATACCTTATATATAGAATATAACCTTGTTACGTACTACATCAAATTATATTATTTGACAATTGACAATCAAAAGACGCAAAGGAAAATTATTTTCTTGACATTTTTTTGGTACATATTTTTGCTATACAATAGTATAAATTTCTTCTACCAAAAAATAGTATAAATTTCTTTAAAATTTGTGCAACCCACATCTTAATCAAATCTGCATAATTATGTAATAAATATATATTTTTTAGAATGTTAGATTATCACCTTCCTAAAAATAAAGTTGATTTTCTAGGAAAAAAAAAAGAAAAGAAGCAAAGGTGATGAATTGCTGATATAAATGCAAAGGAAGTCATCCCACAATGAATGGCCAAGAAAAAAGCTCACAATTGACTTAATTATTGGCCTAGTAAATATGACATTCAAAGTGCCTGGCTGGATCTTTGAAAAAAAAAAAAATGAGCCTGGCCAGATAACAGTAACCGCATACAGGGCACTTGTACGCAGTCAGATACACCTCAAAACACGTAATTTATACGATACGAAGCACATCTAACAAAACAAAAAAATGGCCTTAGCTGTAACAATATGCGTCATCTAGTACTTCATTACATATTTGAAAAAAAAATTATGAAATGACGCACTTTTATTAGGTACATTTGCTACAGAATTGTTGATATTATACCGATATATGTGCATACGCATCTCAAAGTGCGTCGAAAGGACCTAGATAACAAGTGTGCATCACATATATATATGTATAAATATCAAAAGTATGGCCATGCATGTCTCAGTCAAAATGGGCAACAAATTGACCACTCAAACCTTACAGATCCTTGCTTTGCCATAGTGTTTACTTTTCCTAGTCAAATATCACTTCTCTTACCCTCCAAAAAAAGTCCACCTACAACTTGCCCTCCAAATCTCCCATTCAACAATTATAATGTTCTTTCCCCAACTCCACAATCCTCTCCCCTCTCACCCTAATGAATACCCAAACCCCTTTTTTCTTCTCCCTAAAAAATTTCATCTCTCTAGCCTTCTTGTTGTTGTTATTGTTGTTAGTGCCACCCAAAGTTGTATCAAATGACCCAAAATTTGAGGCCTGCAGGGGTGCCTTCAACTGTGGTTCTGGCTTAAAAATAAGGTACCCTTTTTGGGTGCAGGGCCATCAAGAGCCCTATTGTGGCTTCCCAGGGTTCAACATCTCCTGCAAGAACAGTAAGCCGGTGCTTAAGATTTCTAGCAATGATTATGCTATTGTTGATATTGATTACCATAAGCAGTCTCTTAGGGTTTCCAATTTTGAATCTTTTAGTAGTAATTGTACAATACCTATTGTTAGTCATAACCTTACGTTCAATCAGACTCCTTTCAAGTTGGGTGTTGACAATGTTGATTTGTTTCTCTTCTCCAATTGTTCTGCTCCATTCTCTAATGAGACCTTGGCCTATTCCATCAATTGTTCGAGGAATAATTCGTCAGGGAATCGTCGGTCTTTCGCCTTGTTTGACAAGGATAAGGCTTTGAGTTATGTGAACCAGTCAGGAAAATGTGATAGTTTGGTGATTGCGCCGGTGGATAGCAGTTGGAGTCGTAATATCAGTGGTAATGATAATAGGGATTATAAGTTCGTTACGGCGGTATTGAATAAGGGATTTCAATTGACTTGGAAAGCTAGTAGGTGTGAAGTATGCAATAACAGTGGTGGGATCTGTGGTTTTGATTATAAAATGTTTAATTTTATGTGTTTCTGCCCTGATCGTCCTCATTGGAAGGAGTGCCGTGGAGGTAAGTCCCCATCATTTACTTATGTCTTAAGTTCTAGATCATTTACTTAATTGAAGAGTTAAGGCTCCAATTGAATTTTTTATTTTAACTTGATGCGACTTCGAATTTCATTCTTGATATGATTATGGTTCCTGTGAATATGTCACGTGCGCATGGGATGTTATAGGTCGCGTTCATGTAAATATCCGATTTTCCTGTTGTTGGATTAGTAAACACCTGAATTCAGCAAGTGAAAATTCTCTTGCCTAAAATTCCAAGATAATTGGAAAAGTAGCATTGTCTCTTTTTTTTTCTTAAATGTCGAATTCTGAAATGTCTAATGTAGTATTTTCAACTGTATCAAATCAGAAAGCAACGTAATAACTGAGATAATTTCAAGTCAATATCACTAATGGACATATCAATCAAATGATATACCCCCTTTTGAAATGTATTCTTTTTCTTCATAAAGAAAACACATTCTAGAAAACAAAAAGTCAATGGAAGGTCCGTGGCCCTCGAAGCCCAAAATTAACACGTGTTGGAGCTCAAATGCTGAAAATTGTTTTTTCCTGATGTTCCTATTCAAATTAATGTCATGGATGAAAAAACTATGAACTCTAAATTAGAGACTTATTCAAGCAAGGAATAAATTTTAGCTAATGACGATCTTTCCTACCGATTGGTTGTGCCTTTCTCGCTTCACTTTCCTTTGCTCTCTATCTTGTGTAGTAATGTAGTATTTCCACTTCAAGATGTGACATGAAGGAAATTATTAGACTGAAAACTCAACTGTGGAAGGGACTAAATATATGCTACTCTTCAGAATCCAACCTGGCTTGGAAAGTTTCGAACTCACATGAATGAAGAATAGAACTATTCTATAAAGGTCCTTTGGTTATACATTACATTATCCGAAAAATCTTTCAGATGAACTCATGGTCATGCTAGGCTACAATGCCAAACGACTATTCAGTTTTCAATTCCTGCTCATTTTTTCACCTTTGATCTCAATCCATGACATTGGTCCATTCGTCAATCTTCCTTGCCTTACAATTGACCTTCCCCAGTTTTTGATGAGAACTTGATTTGCCCTGTTTCATGTGTCTTGGATACACCAAAGATAATGTTGAGTTTCTAAAATATGGTCCTTGATTTAATGGCCGGGGGATCAATGAAGGAGATGTGGATGCAATATGGAGGAACAAAAGGAATTGATGTCATGAGTCTCCTTTTCTACTTCCTTGAAACTGTTAGAATATGTCAGTCCCACCTTCCCAATTCCAGACCAATTTTCACAGTATAGTTATATTGATAAAAAAAACCTGTGGTGTAGACAACTTCAACTCATGTCAATATTTCTCTATTTTGCAGCGTATGAGCTAATGAGGTTTTAATTTGATGAATTCTTTATGTGAAATTGTGAATAACAACAAAGGTTTTTATTCAGGTTTTTAGCAAGGTTTTGAGTCTATAATTCGCAATCGAAAATTGATTTTGCAGAAGGGGCCATTTTTTTAGCAGTGAACGTGAAGTAGTGAATTGTGAGGTGTTCTGTTATTTAGTTGCACAGTGCTGAGATATGTTGGAGTCTTCAGTATTTAATATTTTAATGAGCAAAGGAAAATTTTATGAACATTTTGAAGAGTAAGTTAATCAATAAAGAATTCAAAAAATCAAACTGTGTTTTAAAGAATAAATGAAGTGTACATTGGTAAGGTGAGTAGCTTCTTTTTTTTTTTTTTAGAATGAGTAGCTTCTCTTGTGAAGACGGGTTTAGCATTTTATGTTGTGTAGCTTCTCATCTTTTATTTTTATCCTTTACATTTATGTTGTAAAAGTCTATAAGTAGGATATGATGAGCTGTTTTGGAGAAAAAAAAAACTTTTCCAAAATTTAATTTTAAAGATAAAATCCAGCCTCGGGTTTCATGTGAAGGATATTAATTAGCATCATAAGTTAAAGCTGGAGTAAGTCTTTCTAGATAATAACATTAATTCAGCAATGTTGTTCATTTTTTCAAAAGATAGAAGAGATTTGCATCCTACTTTAATAGATTTGTAAGATACAAAGGCCAATAAAAATCATCTATTGAAAATAGTATTGTGCTGCTTCGGAAAACTAAGAATATCAAAACAATATCTATGAAAATAAAAACATGAAGTTTCATTGCTAGCTGAATCCTTCTGTTGCCATATTAATGAGGCGTCTCATAAATGTTCTAGAGAATCCCAACATAAAGTTTAGGCTTCTGTATCTGTTGTATCACACTTGCACAAACATTGTTACTGCTCTTCGTCATCATTGGCATTTTCCCCATTTGCACTCTCTTTTTTTTCCCTTCTAGCTCTGCACATTATGGATGGGTTGGCATGTTGTGGGATGGTACTAGGAGAGCTTGTATTCAATAGTTGTTGCAGCCTTGTAGATATAGATCTCATTCCTTCACCAGTTATTGTGGATTTAGAACAATGAATTTGCCTCTTTTCTTTTTCATCAAAAGATTTCTTGCAAGCAGCATTTGACAATGTTGCAGTTAACTATTGATTTCACCAGTGGGAGTTCAAATCCCGTAGGGAGCAAGAAAAGTTGGTTTCTTTCTTATATATATATATATATAAACTATTGATTGCATCCGTAGAATGAAATTATATCCATATGTGGAGCTTGTCTTCTTTGAACATGCTAAACTCATTTAAAATAATTTTTTAATATGAATCTATCTAGATAAGTCCTCAGTGTCCAGCATCAGCTGCACTAATGCAATGTATTTGTTCTCTTTAATTTGCCGAAACCAAAGTTTCAGATTACCTAGTGTAGGTCTTCAATATTTTTGTATATTTCTTGATATGAATCCCAACTCTTAATCACTTTAGTTTGAGGAAATGTGTAACTTTACTTTCTAACTGACCAAATTATAAGATGAAGGTTATCATTGCTTTGAAATTTGTTTCTAACATGATTTCCATTCATGGTACTCCATATTGCTTGTCTTTTCTTTTGTTTTCCTTTCCTTATTTCTTTGGTTTACCAATCATCATGATCAAGGATGCTATTCTCTATATGATGTCTCTGTCTCCATGGCAGTTAATTAGATAGCACCAAATGAAATATTGTCTTCAAGCATGTTTCTTGTTTGTTCATGGAAGAACTTTTTGCATAGAGCATAGCTTCTAACTTTTGTGTGTTCTTCTTACACTAAAATGAATTATTGCATTTTCTCTTTTATGACACAGAAGAGCTGCCCATTGGAAAGAAGCTTGCAATAGGTATTTACTTTCCTATTACTCATCCTTTCGTTTCTTTCATATATATTAGTTCCAAATGAGACTTTTATCTAATTTTGTCCCTCGGAAATCAAAACACACTCTTTTCATGGTTGCATTCTTCCAAAATAAGGATGGTACAATATAGTTCTCATTACAACTGAAAAGGCTTAACGTACGTTTATTAAAACTGGACCCAACCTAACCTAGAACTATTGATTCTGATAATATAACCTAATTTGTACTTTATATTCTAAAAGATCCTCGTAAAGTTTAATTGTGCTGTTTCCATTTGAACTATCAAACTAATCAAGAGCTTTTTCCGTATTAGATTCTTTTCATTTTGTTTTTTACAAAAGGTTGGTAGAAACGAAAAAAGATCATTGTTGTATCTGGTAATCTTGAAATATCATTTTAGATCTATATTTTTCTTATTGCTGTCATTTTTGCTTGCGGAATAGCATTGATGAGCTTTCTATATTTTATGATTTATCTCTATCTGACTAATATGCATGTACTCACTCAGACACTTATAGGATATCTTCCATTAGTTTGTACGAGTCTTTAAATTGTTGTTAACATTCAACACACTACAAATTTCTCTGACATTATCCTACTTAAAAATCTGAATTTTCAGAAGGATCAAAAATTGAACTGGTCTACACTTGGTATAGTTCGAATTCAATATTAAATTATTAATGCAGGGGAATCTAATATGACCAGGAAATGTTTTGAGAATATTTGATACCATGAAATGTTATAGAGAACTTCATCACGTGTTTGGAAGACCCAAATTCCATCAAGATATAATACGCAAACACTTTTATCCTAAAACATATAAAATTAAATTATTATCTAATATTTGTCCTATCTAGAATGCTTAAAAATCATTTTATGGGCTACTGCATGTCCACGTCTTCTATTTTTTGCATTTGTAATTGATTTATGGTTTGCTTTCACTTTTTGTTTTTGAGAATTTGAGACGAGCTCCAAAAAGTTGTAATGGTTTGCTTTCACTTTGTTTATGCATTGTATTTTCTACTAAAAATGTTAGTCTATTTCTTTTTTCGAAAATTTGTTTGGATGGTTTTTACGTTTCTTTCTGTTCTTAGTTTACATATCATTTGTTAGAAGTGAGATTGACCTACACTTCTACTGTTACAAAATTTACATATTCCAATTCAGAAGTTACTATTCCTCTGCAAAGCATAGATTCTAAGATCATAAATTAGTCCATTCATAAAACATTTTCTAATAGAAATGGGAGTCGGATTTTTTTCCTTGACAGTTTTACGTTGAAAAAAAAAAAAAAAAATGAATCATGCACTTGTATCTATGATCCTAATTCAGTGGATTTTGTTTTGGTAACATTTCACTTGCTTTGAAATCGAAATCAATTTTGTTTTTGAAAATAGAATAAATTCATTGATTGGAGAAGTTTGAGGACTTTGGGCACCATGTTTCCTCAAATAATTTTGTGTCTCTAGTGTCAGAATGTATAAAATTATGCTGTCATTCATCATGCAACAATTTTGTATCATTGTTATGTCCAGCATATGTTCCCACACTCTATTTGACTGTATAGACAAACACAACATCTTATGGATGGTATGGTGCCCACTCCTGATTTTTTATCTTAGGTTTGGGTTCGGGGGTTGGTGGAGCGTTCTTAACATGCCTTGCCTTTGTCTTTATCCTTATCCGCAAAAGAAGGTTATCTAGTGCCGCAACCTGCTTCTGGGGAAATATTCTTTCTGATTCAACATCAAAAACAGACTTGGAAAGTAGCAGCACTTCATATTATGGAGTCCATGTCTTCTCCTATGCTGAACTCAAAGAAGCTACTAACAATTTCGATGTCTCTAGAGAACTCGGAGATGGTGGCTTTGGCACTGTATATCATGGTAAGATGGAACTTTTGTTAATATCAACACAATATTGTGCCATGCAATACTTGATTTGATTGCAATATGTGCGTCTAAACAAATGTATTTGGTCAGGAAAAATTCAAGATGGGCGATCAGTGGCAGTCAAGCGAATGTATGAATACAACTACAAGCGTTTTGAACAGTTTAAGAATGAAATAAAGATCCTTGCGCAGTTGCGCCACCAGAATCTGGTCTCCCTTTATGGGTGTACATCATACCAGAGCCATGAACTTCTCCTTGTTTATGAATTCATTCCCAATGGGACTGTTGCTGATCATCTCCATGGTGAACGCAGCAGAACCGGCTTGCTCACATGGCCTATCCGAATGAGGATTTCTGTAGAGACTGCAAATGCACTATCTTACTTGCATGCTTCTGATATCATTCATCGAGACGTCAAAACTAACAACATTCTCCTTGACTGTAATTTCTCTGTGAAAGTTGCAGATTTTGGATTGTCGCGGCCCTTCCCTACGGATGTAACCCATATATCTACGGCTCCTCAAGGGACTCCTGGCTATGTTGATCCTAAGTACTACCATTGCTATCAGCTTACTAACAAAAGTGATGTTTATAGCTTTGGAGTAGTGCTTTTTGAACTCATATCATCGAAGCCGGCTGTAGATATCAGCAGGCATCAACATGAAATTAATCTGTCAACAATGGCCATCAACAAGATCCAAAATGGTGCTTTGCATGAGTTAGTCGATCCAAGTCTAGGTTTTGAATCGGATTCAAACACAAGACGGATGATCACATTGGTCGCAGAACTTGCATTTAGGTGTTTGCAACCAGAAAAGGAGATGAGGCCTTCAATGGATGAGGTTTTGGAGGTTCTTAAAGGGATAGAAAGCAATGGGTACAAGATAGAAAAGCAAGTAGAAATGGATGTTCCCGCTGACGATATCAGTTTGTTAGACAATACTCAGTTGCTTTCGCCAGATCTTACGACAGATAAAAGTGTTGGCATTCCTACTTCTCCTGACACCATTGTAGACAGCAAAAGCTTAAGCTTTTCCTGATCAACTATTTATATTTTCACCACTGTTGTTAATACTTTTTTGGTGAATGTAACATGAGTACTCTCAATTCAACCACCCAACTCAAACCAATGACTCTTAATTTTTTTTTTTTCCTTTTTTGCAGCTTGTTTTGTACAGGTTTTGCTTGTTGCTTATGGTTTTCTTACGTGGATAATTAAGTACTTGTAAAAAATAAAAAAGGTGGATAGGTATATATGAAATTCAGGACTCTTTTAGTAGTTTTGGGGATAGTTTTAGATAGTTTTTGGGGTGTACCAATCCCTAAAAATACTAAGTTTTAGATAGTTTTTGGGGAATAATCACAAGCAAATTAGAAGTTACCAAAGAAGTTCTTCATTATTCCATTCTCTTATATGTGATACAACCCTTTGATGTATGATATATGGAAAGACACATGGTTAATGATCACATACAGTCCTTGAAAGGTTCCGAGAGTTGCTCCTCAAAGCTTGTAATCCTTGAGCTAAACAAAGAAATGACACTAGCATTGCATCCATCCAATACTACTAACCATGGCATTTGATCTACAACAGAATACTGAAAATCAACAACAATCCCAAATTATATATAGTTAGCGCTGGCTACACGGATCAAATTTTTCGTTTTGCTCGATTTAATGCGCATGATAAAAGAATACCATAGAAACAAAAAAGAAAGTGATACCATTTATTAATAGAAACTTGTATCAACTCATCCAATTTTTCCACGGAAAAATGTTATTACATTTGCTACTCTTTTTAGACAATTTGTTGCCGAAGAAGATCAATGTCAGACTACAAAGATTGTCAGCAAAATTTATTTTTTCAACAAAGTCACTTGCCACCAAAAATGACAGAAGCAAGTGTAAAGAATTGAATGAGAGCCAAAAGACAAGATAAATAAAAAGAAAAAATGAAAAACACAATTATTTCTATCAAGAGTGAAGCCCTTGCTTTCCTCCATCTTCGGTTCTTCCACGAATTTGCCATGAAAGAAGAAACCTCAAACAGAACTGAAGTGGCAGCAAGAAAATTGAACGGCCTAAGTAGGAAAATTACAGCATAGCTCTACAATCAAGATGCAATGCGCAGCAAAAACCTATGTATCATCTCATAGCTTGTAAATGTTATGACAGCAGCAGGGGTAGTTCTCAGAAGGTTAGTGGCACAACCGCGGTAAAAACCAGCGAAACCTTCCTTATGAAAGACCTTTCTGATGCAATCCACAACACCCTCGTATTGTGGATGACAGTTTCGAGCTTGTCCTTGCTCTTGAAGCCTTGAACGCACAACCTGAAATCATTAGTGAACTGAAAATGTCAAGAGAAAAGCAGACACTTGTACTGACTTCTTGGAGGACAGACAAAGTGAGACTAAGCTGTAATGCTAAAAGTTTAGGAGTTGGAAAGAATATGTACTTCATGAGGGTATGTCATTACTGAAGCAAGGATTTTAGAAATTGAGGAGGCAATAGCGACGTGCCCAGGGCTTAGCTTGTCGACAGTTGTATTATCTGAGTACTTTAATCATCAGCAACTGTACCAGAAGTGCAAAAGAAGCAACTGAAGACTTTCTGCATTTGGAGAACATCAAATTACCTCTACTTGCAATATAAGACTTGGCTTTTTCATACACTGGGAACTGAATGGCAACATGGCTTACGCCAACTAGCGAAGGCAAAAGACCACTGTTCAAGAGATTAAAAGAACTTCAGAAACAGCCACGCCATAATGCACAAAATTGTTAAATACTTGGCTCTCATTGGATTAAGGCTGTCAGGAATGCCTTGAAATGCCCAAGCAGTGAATCTCATTCTCAGCATGAAAAAGGCAGGGCAAATATGCAATTGTCATGGCCCACAGTGAGGGCCATTTATACGAAGTCAAATATGCCTCATAAGGAAAATGTATGCGTCCAACAGGTGAAACCCATATGTTATTACTTCCATCAAGTGAAGCACTCAGAATCAGGTTTAGCACAAATAATGATCAGCATCAAGTGATTTGCAAATACCAAAATAATATTAGACAAAAAAAAAATTATAGGCTTTAATGCAGGAAAGAGAAACATACCTATAAAATCCCCGGTAACCCTCCTCATGTACAATCCTTCGAAAAGCAGAAAAAACACCGCTGTAAGGAACCACTTCTGGTCTCATTCCCTGGGTCTAAAGATGACAGAACATAATTGAAATAAGGGGTCCAACCACAAAAAAGATGAAATAACTTTTTGGAGGAGAAAAGCTACTGCAGTTCAGATAATTATTGTTCCCCCTCTATTAAGTAATTTATGACCAAATAAAACAATTAGTAAACGCAAACTTGTGTTCTCCAAAAAAAAAAAAAAAAAAAAAAAAAAAAAAAAAAAAAAAAAGTGTGAATGCAAACTTGCTCCTAACAAATTATAAAATTATTAATGTCAAATCTAGCCAAACATACCAAATGTAAAATTTTGAAATCAACTAATTTTGTTTCAGATTGATTATCTAATAAAAACGTAAGAAATCAGATGATATAGGAGTCTTATGTCAAGTTCTGGTCTTTGGAAGCTTTTACGGCATGATGAACATAGCACTAAATCTCCTTTGTATTCAAGGAAAAACTTCTAAAAATGAAATATCGTAAACAAATGCAACAGGCATGTGGCCCTGATACAGTGTTAAGACATTATCAGGTAAATCCAACAACAAGGCCTGATTGTAACTTACCTAGTAAAACAAGTATTACAACAACAACAAAGCCTCAATCCCAACTTAGTTGGGGTCGGCTACATGGATCAAACTCTTCCATTATGAAATAGTAAAATATGTATTAGTGGATAAGGAAATGGATTAAACTCACTTGAAGTCTGGTCTTTACAACCCAAAATGGACTGGTTGCAATGGCTGTTACCACTCCAGCACCAGAAGCACAAGCCACATGCGCACCAACTGAGAGCTGATTGCCTTCCTCCACTACAAAATCATAAATTGGAAAATGAAACATGGATTCAACAAGAAGCGCACAAATGGACAAAAGCATATACTAAAGCACTTCATGAATAATTTATGAGGTGAACATCTCTCATGAAAAAGTACAATATTAAATTGATTTGAATAAGTTTACAGGGATAATAAATTTTCACAGATTAATAGAAATAATATATCTTTGTTCGTTAAGCTCAAACAGAAAATAGTCAACTTCATCCAATGAAATAAAATTAAAAGCCTTTAATTTGGAAAGATGAAGATGATAAAAACCAACCATGGGAGTGAAGCATGCCTTCGAGTTGCTTATAAACAGTAAAATAAACCTATAAAAAGAACAATAACATGAATTAAGCTTTAGCAGCAAATATACACAAAAAACATAGTCTCAATGCTAAACTGACTGACATCCATTTTAGCAGGAAAAAGAAAAATCAAAAGTAATTTTATCAATTAAGGATGAGCAAAGCCAAAAAAGAAACAATAAATGGCCAAGACAGCCTTTAAAAAATAAGACAAACTAAAACATAGATCTCCCAAAAGCACGTCACATTTAAAAAATAAAAGCTCTAGACAACTGTAAGACATTCAAATACGAAAGAAGTAGAACCAATAATTAATTTCACCAGAAGGGACTCTAGAAGCCTGCTATACAATATACTTAATTGTTGATGAATAGAATCCAAACATTATCTATTAATATTCAGATTTGATGATAATTAAGATGGGAATAAACTGCCAGTTAAGTACAACAACAACAACAATTGAAAATCTTCAATAAAACTAGTTCTGAAAAGTTTGAGTGCAATGGAAGAGTTTGATCCATGTAGGGACCCCCGACTAATTTGGGATCTATGTTACCTGGACTCGGGTGCGGGTGTCGGGTACGGGTACGGGTACGGTTACTAGTTTAAAGGTCGGATCCACCTATTCTCTAATTTAAGGACATGGAGACTCGGCAAAAAGTGTCTAAAACTTGCATGACATATGCTTATATATATGTAATAGCTTATACACCTATATTTTTTTCTCATTTTTCATTTCTTACTCTACACTAGAAAGTTCTTGTTAAGTTTTTTTCTTTATTCTCTTACATTTTAAATCTTTTAATACAAAGAGCTCTTCAAATGGAGTATCCATATCTTTTTAAGTGTCAGACTAGTTTCAAGTATCCGACACGGGTACTTTGGGTTAGAGTGAAGGGTCCGGGTAACATAGTTTGGGATTGAGGCCATGTAGTTGTTGTTGTCTGTTAAGCTAGGGAAAGTAAACTTGTTAGTTAATCTTGTAAAGATAGAAACAAATTGACATTAGTTTAAGAAGACACTATTGAAATCCTGACATTATAAAGATTAGGGTAAACTGACGGTTAAAAACTTTTGAAATAATGGATGTTAAAAAAATTCCCAAAACTTGTATAGACAATAAATAATGAAAGGAAAAAAAATGGATGGTGTATATGAAAAAAAAATACTATCCATAAAATAAAAAATTCAAAGAACAATAGAAACGTAACATACTTGAAACATATAATGTGATAAAATAAAAGATTTGAAAGTTACGAAATTTTTTTAAAATAATCCCATCGGTTCAAAGCACAAAATAATAGACAAAAAAGAAGGAAAATTCGAGAAGACAAAAAAACAAGAATCTTAAGAGAAAGAAAAAGAAGAATTTAAGATTTGGGAGTACATTCAAGTGTGTGATGGAAAGGAGTACTTCCTAAAAGGGAATGCAATCATTTTTGGAATCAGAAGACTTTAAAATAGTAATAATAATAATAATAATAATAATAATAATAATAATAATAATAATAATAAAACAAATTTATGGGACACTAGACTAATTTAACACAAAATAGTCCATGGTTACTAGAATCTTTGAACTTGACTAGAACCGTTAGACTTGTATCGAATAGTGGAATTGAATAAATTGAGTGATTTAATTCGATTTGAGATTATTGCCTCGAGTCGAATCAATACGTGTAGGATCTGATTCAACAACTAATCGCTCAAAGAGCTATAAATTGCTGATTTTACATCTTTGAATTCTCCTTTCGGATTAAGTTCGTATCCAAGAAAAAAAATCATATTCAACACTTATACGAATGTTAAATTAGAAAATACTCACAACTCGGGGTGCCTACCTTGAGGAAGAATAATGAGTAAGCTTGCACACTTCTACAAAATATCACTTTAATAGATAAGATAATAAACTTGCAATCACCAGAATGAACAAACAAACTCCCACACCAACCCAACCAACAACTAAACTCCACATGGGCAGACTCAAGCTCTCAAGTTTCAAGTTCATGTAGAGGTGCAAACATGGCACCACAACAGCTACCACTTGGTTGGCCAACAAGAATGGCTCACAATGCTTGTGAGTTGTGATCCAAAGATACATGTATGTGCACTAATAAAAATGTCAGCTATTTCAACCCATCCACCATCTCTTCGCACCCATTCTAAATTGACCACCAATCACCTTTTTAAGGAAGAACATCAACCCACCCAACAATAATGTAGAAACTCCAAAAAAATACCCTTACCAATCCAACTTGGCCCGTTGATCAAACCCACCCCACCCCTCTAATTGCACCCCCTTCCTCTCATTCTCTCCACGCATGAATCCCAACTCTCTCATCATACCCCTCTTCGCAAAATGGCAATGCACAACCATGCTCTCACTTGTCGCTTGACACTCATCTGTCCCTCTGTCTCAGTTCTAAAGTCATTTGATTTTCACTTCATTCTTGGTTTTAATCCTTAGTTTTAGTTGGATGCAAGTTGTTTTGGTGTTTTAAGGATGCATCTTACTCGAAAAGGTGTGATTTTGTAGGTAGTTTGAATCAAGGAGGCTACAACTGCATCTTAGATCTCAGTCACACGAGGAGAAGACCCATGTTACGGATCTCAGCCAAATATGGCCAAAATGCCTATGAATAGGAACAAACATGGAGGACTTGCACTTCACACCAAGTGCAATTAATTCTCCCTCTCTATCCCTCCTACATCTACATACACATACATAAATATAAATTAATACATGCAATGCTCCCCACAACCCCTTCTTTTCTCATATAAATACACACATGACTAATCTCTCCCTAATAGAAACCAAATCATGTCATGTAAGGGACCTTCGCAGTTAATTCAAAAAAAAAAAAGTGGTGCAAAACAAAAATCTCGGTCAGCTGCGACCAATATTCATACATAAGTTTCGGCCATGATCTACCAACATTCACCCATGAATCTTGACAACCAAGATTGATGGGGTTTAGGGTTTAGGCACTAAATCCGACACTAAGGATGAAAAGCATTGATCAAAATCATCCAAACAAAGTCAAAAAATTCTGAAGACTTACCTATTTGTTGTCCACACAACCTCCACAATCTATTTTTGACTTCATTCTACACCCGAGATTGTTGGAGGCTCGTCAGTGGATAAAAAGAGAGGAAGAGAAGAACATGAATGAGAGGGGGAAAGGAAGGGAGTGGAGTGTAGAGGGGTGAGGTGGGTTTTACATAAGGATAATGTTGTCATAAACTCAAATGGTGTTTTGGTAATAAACTTCAGTTTTTATATTAGGTGGAAGAGAGGATAGATAGATTGCAATAGCTGCCATCTTAATATACAGCCATCATTTTCCACAAACACACATGTCTGCATGGGAAGATCTACAATATGCACATCTTTTAAGCATACAGTTTTTCCGGATATAAGTAAGTAGTCTGGTAAACATTTGCATAGCTCAGAGTAAACATGCAGAAATGAATTAAATAACTTGATTGGTTATTAAAATTAATGAAAAAACAATTGCGTGCAACTAATGATTCCCATGAAAACAAGACATGCATAACAGATTTTTTAACACAGAACTGAAACAAAGCCTAGATCCAAATTAGTTGGTTGGGCTACAAAAATCAAACTCTTCCAATCAATTTGATTCAATGCCTTGATGACATACTTCCAAAATCCTTTAGTCCTTTTGATCAATGCATCCCAAATTATCTTAAGTCTACCCTTGCCGTCAAATATCTTCAGGTTTTACCTTGTCAAATTTTCTAAACGAAGAATTTGTAGGTCTTCTTTGAATGTGTCCAAACCACTGAACCGCTAGCCCTTCCCTAATTTATGCGTTGATTGGTGCCAGTAATTTTCTTTGAATCTCCTTATTTCTTATTCCATATTTACGAGTGCTATCACACAATCACCTAAGCTTCTTCATTTCTGCTACATTCATTTTATGTGTGTGTTGTTTCTTTGTTGCTCAATATTCACTTCTACAAAGCATAGCTGGTCTAAATCTGGTCATATAAAGTTTTCATATTAACTTAAAAAAGATACTTCGATCACATGTTAGTATGTTACACCTATTGCATTCCTCCACTTCTTCCATCCAACTTCAATTTTTTGTGTAACGTACTAATGTTATCCTCAATATAACTATCTTTTTGCATGATTGATCCTACAATATAAAATAGTTCACTTTACGAACTTCAATTTCCCTAATTTTACTATTCTAAGTTACACCTATTGCAATCCTCCACATCTTCCATCCACCTTGAACTTTATATATAACGTCATCCTCAATATAATCATCTTTTTGCATGATTAATCCTAAATATCTAAATGGTCACCTTAGGAACTTCTATTTCCCCCTAATTTTACTACTTTCTAACGTATTCGTCCAAAGTTGTAATTTTCTATTCACTCCATCTCTTGTTTTGTCCACTAAAACAATTTTGTTGAAAAAAATATACACCATGGTATATCCACTTTTGTAGTTTCATATATTTTTATACTTGTTATGACTCCTTCGTGCATATCTTTAATAGTGTCTATGTACCGATCATGCACTCATTTTCTTTCAAAAACCCATCAAAGAACATTTATAGGAACCTTATTATATGCTTTTTCAAAGTTTACAAATATCATGTGAAGGCCTTTTTTCTACATTCAGTTTGTGCCACGCAACAAACTAACTGATTGAACGATTACAAATAGAGAAATGGGTACACAATGAATCTTATAGGAGGAAAAAGTAAAACGTTATCCAAGTTCCAGATATTACAATTTCAGGGATAGAACATATTTATTGCAGATGCTACAAAGGTTTCCTAGATAAAGAAAAATAAGAAAGTAATAATTAGAAAAGAAAATCAATGACGAGCTCAATACTTTTGAAAACATTAGCTACAGTTTTCAGAAAACAAATTTTAAAAGAAATATACTCACGGCCCAATTTGGAATAAGTGCCAATATAGTGGGAGAAAGACCACGGTACAGACCCCTCACACCATCCTTTTTTATAATGTCTTGCATGCTTGCAACAATCAAACTACCTGATTTCACCATGAAAAGAAGGCACCACAGATGCCAGAAATTAAAACAGAAGAACAGAAACAGGGAAAGTCTACCTTTTTACTCCTAAAACAAGTAACGACAAAAACTCTTGACCGTTACTAGTAATGTGAGCATAGACTCAAAAGAGTTTTTAAGAAACTTCTTAAAGTTCATCAAGAAAAAATAACTGAACATTTCAACAAAAGCAATACATAAGTATGACCGTAAGACCAATGTCCAGAGTCCAGACGAAAGACAGAAATTGTGACTCTATATAACAGCATCAAGAAGAAAACTCTATTCTGTTTCTATAATGCCTGTCCAGACCTATCAAGCATATACAAGCGACTTCCAACATAAACTAAATATAGAAAAGTAGGAGTCGAACATAAAGTACACATAGAACACTACCAGTAAAGCACCTCTCCAATTAACTAGCTCCCACACATCAAGCATATATCATGGTTTTAAGCATGAAAAAACTTATTGATTTTTGCAACACTGTTTCATATACCTTGCAACAGGTGACAAGACCATTTTTTGGCAAAAGAACATAATGTATAATTCAGTATACCCTTAAAGTTCTCTCAAGGTCAATACTCAAGATGTAAGTTGGAGATTAAGACACTGCTGTATGCATATATAGTTTTATTTTTCATGAAACTTGCATGCAGAACATAGATCACTCCATGCAATAACTATAGCTATAAAACATCATACATATGTATCACCCGTTTAAAGACTTAAAGCTCACATTTAAAAATAGAAACAGTACAGTTCATACAGTCCACGTATTGGCTAGTTGATCGACTAATAAAAGCAACTATTAGAAACAGTACAGTAATTACAGCCCAACACATACTAGCTATTTGATTTACTAGTTACAGCCTCTGCCAAAAGTATGCATCAGCCAGTTAATTGTGACAGGTCAATTAATCAGGCCAACAAGAGGTTGACTGACAAGTAACAGATCATCAGTCAACAGATTCAAGTACAATTATTTTGACTAATGATAATAAGTAACAAGTTCTCACTAAACTAACCAGAAGTTACCTTTTATATTATGCAACTCACATCATGCTCCCTGGTTTATATGTGCAAATGGAATGCTTTTATCCATAATCCATCAAAGAATTGATGAGACTCACCTATCATAAAAAATTGTCTGTTCTTTCTATGGAAATTAAGTAAATTAATAAGCATTTTCTCCAACATTTTAACCCAACTAAAGGAATTCACTTCTGCAGTTGAGGTGGAAGAAAATAAGAAATTCAAGAAGTACAACCAATTAGACATGCATGCTATGAAATTTCTAAACATTTGTCAACTAAACCAACTACTCCGTGGAAGGTAATATATTTTACATGTGAACTAATTCATCCGATTTGCTCCATTCTCAGCACGATAGATAATTGTACTAACTTTTGGATAAGATTTTAAATGTGTACATATTCATATTGCCTTAATATTAATGGGCAGTTCATTGTGAATTTATTTCAAGATTTAACCAACAAAGATGCAGATCAATCATTCAAATCATAGTCATTGTATTAAATTATCAATCACACAAGATTAGCATTATGAAAAGGACTCAAAATCACAGGGACATAAGCCAAACAGTTTAGCGTTGCCAGCGCTGCTAACCTCAAAACTCACCCGACAACTGTGATAACACTAATGGTGAACTCAACTAACTGCCAACTCAAGACAACTAATTTCCTAGAACTGTCATTTGCTCATAACCATGCCAATATAACTGCATCAAATGAAACAAAACCATCCGACGAAGTCAAACTCGTTTGCCAAACACTCTCACTAGATACCACAAAATCATACATTCTCAACAGCTAATCAAACACAATTAATGCGCTAAAGACCGTAAAAAAGCTACCTTTTTTACTCGAATTAGGCAGCTGCGGCAACCCATGAACCTGAAGCCTCGTCTTGATCACATCCAACGGACAAACAAATGTGGCCGCAATAGCACCTGCACCATCAAAAACCAAAAAACCCCCAAAACACTCACTCTCCAAATCAATCACAAAAACCACAAAAAACAACAACCCAGAAAATAAAATTGACAGACAAAAAACAGTCAGACCTGAAGCGGCGCCAGAAGCAGCGCTGCAGAGAAGATCTCTCGCGCTTCGGCCTTCCGATTGATTACCCATTTCGTCAATACTATTCTCTACATAGAGATCTCTTCACCGACATTAAATAGCTCTCGATCGGTCTCCGGTCCTTGGATTTGAAGGTTTCGCCCGAACTGCACTCTATGTGTTTGACGAAATGTCTCAGAGAAAGGAATCGCATTTGCACGGCAACGCAACGCAACGGGTCTTAGACACGGAGTTTAACGCGATGAGTAGTAGATGGTTCTAAAGCTGTAGTAATATCCCCGTCTCGGACGGGCTTCAGCCCTGACTTGTCCAAGAATCTAAAGAGTTGGAGTCGCCTCACCAATTCTCATTCTCATGGGATTATTATCAACACGTGCGGTACACGTGATGTGTGTATTTTCTAAGTAAAACTAGGAGTCACGATACAATAACCCGACACAAACACTATATGTTATAAGCAGGATAGGATTTGGGTCATAAACGGGTCAACATGATTAGACACAACTAAAATGTAGGCCATTAGCAAGTTAACCTATTTGATAACAAGTCAATAATGACACATTTAACATCATTAAAAAATAATGTATAAATAATAAATAATGACACATTTAACATCATTAAAAAATAATGTATAAATAATAAATAGGTTTTAATAAATAGATTAGTACAAAATTCACCTATTTGATAACACGTTAATAACATGATTTTTTTTTGCAAGATATATCTTTTATAATTATTCATTGTGAAAAAAATTATAAAATCTTTTTCCAAAATCAAATTTAGATGTTTTTTTTGAGGATTCTTATAGCTTTTTTATACTATATTTTTTGAAAGCCTTTTTTTTGTTATTTGTTTTGAGTCATTTCCTCTCTATTGTTACGACTTATATAAAACTTGAATAAAAAATAAAATAAAACTTAAAGTGTAACGATCCACTCTAATTAATCTTAATTAATTTATTAATACATATTATGGCCTTAAGCTCGAACCCACGGGGACACCACAAACAAGTCTAGGGCACTCCTGTCAAAGTAATTAACAACTATTTTTGTATGATGTGTGTCAATTTGTTGTATTAGTATTTAATAATTTGCATTGCACTAGTGTTTGATTCCATTGGTCGCATTGTGTGTGTGCGCGCGTTAAGAGTGTGGGACACCCTGGATACATGTGTAGCGCGGGTATGGGATGAATTGATGACTTAGGTATTTGATTGCTGAAATTACTGAATCAATGCGTGTTACAACAGGAAATGTAGTTTGTTGTAACAGGGAATTAAACAGTACTGGAGTATAAATAAAAACAGTAAAGCAAACCATAAGATCAGGAGATTATTCACACAGTTCGGTCCACAACCTACGTCTGCGGAGCCACGCCCAGATGTAAAATCCACTATGAACACGTACGATCTACATGACTCCTTTAGTGACTCCTCACTGAGCTCCTACTAGCATCTCCTACACTTCTCTGGATCTCACACACAAGTCTCCCACTTGCAGGAATGAGGCTCCTCCTCACACACTCCAAGTCCCATTACAACTCGATAAATAAGTGAGCACACACTTTCACTGTACAAAACAAAGTTAAAAGATATGAATCAATGAATCAATCATACTCTCTACTTTCACACACACACAAACACATATATATGTAAATCTACTGTAATCATCTACCATGGTTAAGAAATAATGAGAACCTTAAGACTGTTTATAGGGACACCATACATCCATCCATACGAAGTAACTGAAAAATAAAATTGGAGTTTACAGTACTCAATGGAAAGGAAAGTCTACACTGTTTTGATTGGCGACGAACATCACATGGAGAAACATGATGATCCAATACATTTGCAGGAATGAAGGAATCCAAATGGTTAGCTACAACATAGGAAGGGTGACCAAGACGGTGATGCCAAGAAAAAATAGGACTAGCAAGATTACAAGAAGCTAGTGTATTCAAATGTTTAGGCAAATCAGAAAATGACTGAAGAATCTCTGGTGTGAAGGAGGCTGAGTCAATGATGTATAATCCAGCAATAACTTTTCCTACAGCAAGAACCTGAGAGCTTTGAAGGTCCTGTAATAGACAAAGGCTTGTGAGGAATTTTGCTCACTGAGAGCAGATTATGCTTGAAATCTGAAATATGTAAACAAGATTTCAAGAGTAATTTTGGAGTAAGACTGACATCTCCTATGTGTTCAACAAGTTTCATAGTTCCATCTGGAAGGTAGACAGGAGTATGTTTGGAAGGAATAATGGGATTCTTTAAAAAATTGTAATCTATGCACATATGGTTTTGAGGCCCCAGTATCAACAATCCAAGATGTATGACTAATCAAAGCATTTGAAACATACCTTCATATGAAAAACTGTAGCATCAGAAGCAATTCCTTTTCCTCTCAATAAATTTGCAGAACCTTTGTTCTGATCATTTACTAGTTTCTTATCCCTATCAGCCTTAAACCACTCAGGATAGCCATGGATTTTGAAGCAAGTCTCCTTGGTGTGCCTTTTTCTTTTGCAAAATTCACAAAACAGCTCATCTTTGTTATCTAGCTTCTTAGAATTTCCTTTTGTGTAATTCTTGTTTGTAAAACTTTTGGCTAACATTGAAGATTCAACTTCTGAAGTAAAACTTTTGTGTCAATCCAAATTCTTCCATTACTTCTCTGAAGTGCCAAAAACATTCATATCAATCCTGATAACAACAAAACCCAAAACCCAAAACCTATCTATAAGAGATTGAAATTGAAAAACCTTACCTTTATTTCAGAGATTGGAATGCACGCGATCGTGATTGTTAATAAAAACATTCAAGCGCATACAACCCCACTTGACAAACAACTCTGGCGTGTAAACTCTGTTGCTCTCTGTTGTACACAACACATACAACCTCACTTAACGAGGTTGTACTCGATCGAAGAAGGCACGGGTTTCTGTTTCAATAGCAACCCCCAAAATCATCCATCGGTAATTGATCACCTCTAGTCCATGCTAATCCTTTGGGGCCGGATCTCAAACGCCCGCCAGAGATGACATATATATATATATATATATATCCGTTGTTGGATTGCATGGGGAAAATGGCGAGGAGGAGCGTTCGAGAGGTTGAGAGGGAGACATGTGAGGCGTGTAAGGATGAGTTTCAAATGAGTGGAATGGATGCTAGAGTCACAAATTGTGGTCATATATTTCACTTCAACTGTATCTGTATCTGTATCTTTGACATCGTTTGGTTTATTTTACTAATTTCAGGGTAGTTTTCTTTTAAGGAAGTTTAATTTATTTAGAAGTTAACTATTAAGGAAGTTGTACTTTTCACGTTTGGTTCAACTTTGAACTTCTTGGAAAGTTTCACGTTTTAAAAATAATAAAATAATGTAATTGACACAAATGCCCTTTACACTATTTTTGAGAGAGAGATCGTAGGGAATAAAGGTTGAGAGAGAGCACTAAATGAGGGTAGGAGTGTTCATTTCCACTCAAAAGATAACTCACTCACCCCCTAAGTGAGTTATCTTTTCCTATGTGGGGAAGTTATCGGTCAAAATTTCAGAGAAGTTTTTTAAAAACATCCAATCAAACAAGGCGAGTTGGAACTTTTCTAAAAGTTATATCACTTCCTTCAAACAAAGCCTTTAAGTGGCATAAGTCCTACCCTCGTTGCCCGGTTTGCCGATTTTACTCACATTAGAGGCCTTTTTGCTTATTCTTTTACAACATGTGTGAAATTAATACTTGCATATATAAAGCTGAACATTCTTTTCATTGTATGTATCTCTCAACATATATATCTTTGTTTTTTTTTTTTTGATAAACGTATATATCTTTGTTAATGATGGACTTTGCGTCACTTGAGTGACTTTGATTGGAATCGGTTGATTTTTTTTCAGTTAATTGTATTGTATCGCTAATATATTGGATTTCTAATGCGGCAGAATATCCTTCCATAAAAAAAAAAGGGATTCTCGATTTTTTTCGCGGAATCCTATCAGTCTTCCAATTCTAGAGTGCGTAATTTGATTCAAGAATTAGAGTTTCATTTGAAATGGAGTTTCAAGACAAAACAAAATTTAAATTTCGTACGGATATTGCTTTAATCAAGATTAATTGTGCAAAAAATCATTTAATTTAGAATCACAAGCTTCAGACTGCAAATGCTTGATATTTTTTATTGGTTGGAGTATTAACTAAGCTAAGCTCAGGCTTAGCTTTAAGACTGTTTGGTTGGAGTGTCAGCTAAGATTTGACTTACCAAAGCCCTTACATTCATGCTTACCAAATGACAGGGTCCCCCTTATCATTAGATAAACCCAACTCAAGTAAACAAAAATTACATTTTTACCCTCATCTTCTCCATCTATTGCAGACCTTTTCTCCACACACCAAACCCTCCACCATTACTAGACCTTACATCATCACAAGGACGATTTGGAGGTGGCTTTCCGGCGTCGTCGATGGGAAGGGCATAACAGTCAATGTAATCAAGGCCGGCTTTCCAGCGTCGTTGAAGGACAATTTGGAGGCAGTGAAGATGATGGCTAAGGAGGTTGGGGACATTGTAATGACCTTAAAAATTCTAACTCGTGGCATGTGTCATTTTAGAGTCATATAGTGGGTCCAGCTAGCCGTGGTATATTTATTTCAGTTCTCGGGAGTCGATACTGAGGTATGTTATGTTTGTTCGATGTTTTATATTATTTATTTATTACCCGAATGTTAAATTCAATGTCTAAATGTGTAAGGACATTTGTAAGTGCGCGATAGCATTGAGGAAAGAGTTCAGCTAAGGAAAATGTGCGTTACGGGAGCTAGATGAATAGTAAATGGAAGTCCTAGGGGGACTAAATAGACTAAAACACTGACAAAATACACATAAATTAAATAATTAAACGTTGTGTAACGTGTCCGGTACGTGGGTACGTTCGTGAGCACGCGACGGTGCAAGTTGTGGTGTAGACCGGGTGTGAAAACGCTCGAGAAGGCTTGGTTTTGAGTCTGGAAAGGGGATTAAGTCTTAGACAAGTCAAGAGAGTCCCTATTGGAGTCATGAGAGTGGTTGGGATGGTGTGAAGGAGAACCTTAGGATGACCTTGAGATGCGTGCGTGAGAGATGATGAAGGAGTTGATATAAAAAGGGTTGTCACATTTTCTCCTTCCTCCATTTGCTTTTTTCATCAAACGAAATCGGTGTGAGGGAGTAAGGGTTTTGAGATTTTCGAGCTTGGATTGACGTCAAGGAGTGTGTATCGACGCTAATAAAGGTGAGATCCTGGATCATCTCTCAGTTATCTACGTATTGATATCGATTTTGGGGGTTTTTGTCGCTATAATTTCGAACGAGGAATTGGGATTTCGGTTTTTGTGAGGGTTTAATGAATGTTTTGATGATTTTTAATGGAAAAGGATGTGTTGCTATGGTTGATTGAGTTATTTGAAGTGTTATGGAAGTTTTGTGGATTTTTGGAGATTTTGGATGAATTATCGGTGTCGGGATTTTGCGAATGTTTTGATGAAGGGTGTGGATGGTTTTGGGTTTAGTTAGGTGTCCCTAAGAGTTTGGGATGGACTTGGAACGCGGCGCGGCAAGGCGAGGCGGGGTTTCGAAAAACCCCAGATTTGAGTTGTGGTCTCGACATCGCGAAGGACGCTGTGAAGCACAAAGGCTCACGGTGTCGATCACGGCATCCATGATAGAAGGTCCTAGAGAACTTACGCTTTAAGTGACGTCGTGGAGCGGAAAGCCCCACGGCGCCACTTACGGTGTCTAAGGCAGATAGTGAATAATATCACGCTTTAGATGACGCTACAGGGTTTGACCCCCACGGCGCCACCTGCGGCGTGGTACCGTTCACAGTTCAAGAATTTAGAAAATGTTTGAAAATTTTCGGGGATCTCTCAGGTGTTCAAATGGGTTCTAATACGACCTAATACCTGGGTAATCGACCCAATTATGAAAATGAATAAAATTATGGAAATTGGGAATAAATAGGAAAATTAATAGAAATGAACTTACATGAATGTCAGGTAGTTAGCGAAGTGTTGGTTAGTCAATCGGGAAATTTCATTAGGAAACGTGTGGAGCTACGGGGAGCATTTTAGCGGGATTCGAAGTGAGTAAATGCAACAATAGAATCAACATGAATGTTTTTTTATTTCTTTACTGATTATTCCTTGAAATACGAGCTCTTTGTACTCTATTGTAGTTCAAGTGACCTAGGGTTTAGGTAGTTCGCCTATGATGAGAAGTCTCAACGAGTTTAGCAGTCGGCATAGACTGTGGCTTCTCGTTAGAGAATATCGGAAGGATTTAGCATCTGGTTTGTGACTATGGCTTTCCTTTTGTAGTGTGTTAGGAATTTAGCAGTCGGCTTTGTCTATAGCTTTTCCTAACAGAGTGTGCGTTCAGTGAAGATGTCTTTCGAACCCACTGGTTCGTACGGGGTGGATTGAGCAGGGGAGACGATTTTGGGCCCATTATGCGATCACAAGCTGAGGAGTTCTTGTGACTCACAGTTTGATTTGGGACTATCTATTCGCATGTCCGATTGTTTCCCGGACACTTGATTATCGTTGTTTGAGCTTGTTGAATCTATTTATCATGCAATTTGCTATTTATTTCAGTTTCTTGTTATTATTGAAAATTCAGTAGTTTATGTTGAGATATCTATTGTTGTTGTTTACTGTTATATTTTGTACTCACTATCTTTTTATGATAGTAGGTGCAGATCCACAGACGAATAGGGGCAAGACACCGATACTTGGCGATATTCTCTGAGGCACGCTCATAGCCGTTAGCTTTGCTCTCACTTTGTAGGTATTTTGTTATCTTGTTGCATATTTTAACTATGTATTCATTTGTTTGATCTTTTGGAGGACTCTTGGGGGTTGATCAGGTATGTATATGTGTATTTTGGGTTTTCAATTAATCTGTTATATAATTTTATATGTTGGACAAAATTTTCATATCTAGGTTAATTGAGTTGTAAATTGTTTAAATTTGTGGTTAAGTTAGTGTTTTAAGTTTCCACTGCACACCTAACTAACTGTAATTAAGGATAAATGATTAGATAGAGTTAAGGAGAATCTAAAAAGAGTGATCCAAGGTGAGTGAGTGAATAATGTATTGAATAATTGGTAAGTTAAGACTGACTAGACTTGCGTTGACTTGTCGGAGACTGACTCAGGGGTCCACGTACGTTTAGGCCAGGCGAGGCCCAGTTTGTGGTTGTTGGGGCCGTCACAAACACGGTTGATGGGAAGGACATAACAGTCAAAAAATAAATCTTACCTAAGACAATGGACATGGAAGCAAACAAAGGATTAGTTAACCTATTACTTGTGTTAGGTAAGCAAGTGAGGAATGCTTTACTAATTCTTGAACCAAATGGGCCCATGAATCAAACAATTTAATTTCTTTAAGGGCATACTTATCCTTTCCTAGGAAGGCCCCGTTTGGTTCAACTTTTGCTTTATTGCTTATAGGTTAGCTTAAGTAGTTATGTCATAATTGCTTTTACTATAAACAAATTTGGTGTATTTGGTGTCTCATTTTAAAAAGTATTTTTACCTAAAAAATCTTATTAAATCTCATTTGTAATATTGATAAGCATGGGGAGGGATGCTTATCCGAAAAATAGTTTTTCTGCGATTTGGACCCAATCGCATATTATCCAAATTAACACCCTTTTTTCAATTGAGTTACGATGCCACATCATCAATAAGCAGACTCTTAAGTTGAATCAAATGGGGTCGAAGTATAACCCTTGAAATTTTTTACAGATTTCAGTTCCAATGGCTCTCTAATCATTCTTCTTAAAAAATCTTAGTACAGGTATATCGAGTTGTTAAAGTTTAATTCGAATTCAAATATCGATTAAGCACTATTTTATATATACAAGTTGTTAGATATACTAGTTTAGTCAATGCAGTCACTGGTCAAGTGAATGGTCAAGATGTACAACAAACTGATCATGGTTAGGTCTCTACCATGGTTAAGTTTATGTCTAGTTAGTTAACTCAGTATGTTTAAAATCAATTGTGAGATCTGTATATATAAATACGTTTGTATCTTCTTGAACAAGTTAATAAGAATAAGAAACATTTACAGTTCTTCAAGTGTATGTTCTATTTTTTCTGTTCTTGATAAGGCTTGACTGTAGTTCAAGCAAATCAACCTCATTAGGTTAGATCTTCACATGGTATCAGAGCTACCAATGGCGTCTAATCGTTTGAGCTCGCCAGGAAGTCCTAGAAATGTGATTCCAGATGTGGCATCGATCGCCAAATCCTTGAATTTCAACTTGTCTACAAAGCTTGATGAGTCAAACTACATCTACTGGAAAGTGTAGGTGAAAACAATAATCAAAGCACTTGGTCTGAGTTTCTTGATCACAGAAAATCGTTTTTCTTCAAATCGACCATCATCTTCAACCTCTGGATCCTTCGATGATGAGGTATGGAGTAAAATTGATGCAATGTTGATGGTTTGGTTATTTTCAAGTATAGGAAAGGATGTGATTGGTAATGTCACGGAATGTGAATCGTCTTATGCGATTTAGACTACTCTTGAGAAATTGTATGCTCAAGCATCCATGGCTAGGGCACTTCAGTTGAAACAAAAATTGAATACGTTAAAGAAAGGTGCATCTTCAATCTCAGAGTTTGTAGTGAAGATCAAGAATATAGGTCTTGAATTGAAGTCAATTGGACAAATAGTCTCAAAATCAGATCTAATTCAGTTAGTTTTAAATGGATTAGGACATGAATTTGATTCTGTTGTTGTAGTTATCTCTTCTCAACAGAAGACTATGACTCTTCAAGATGCGCAGTACTTGTTGATGTTACATGAGCAAAGGATCGCTCAACTGAATGGTGGAAATGCACTTGATCTTACTTCACCTTCAGCAAATCTTGTTGTTAACAATGGAGAAAGGAAATCTCAACATGTTAAATTTGGAGGATTTAACAATGCAAACATGAATAATGGAAGTAATAGAGGAGGATACAATAGAGGTGGTAATAACACCAGAGGTGGACGAAATGGTGGAAGAGGTGGTAATAAGGTGTTCTGTCAGATTTGTTACAAACCTGGTCATATGGCTCTCCAATGCTATCAAAGATTTGATCAAGCCTTTCTTGGACCAAACTATCTTGGAACTGGTAATCATAATGGTCAGATCAAGAAGCCTCAATCAAATCCACAGTTCTTTAATACTTATTCTCAAGGAGGTTCAGTGATGCAACAATTTCCAAATCAATATGCCAATTTCCATCATTTTCAAGGTATGATGGCTTCTCCTAAATCAGTGAGTGATCCAAATTGGTTTATGGACTCTGGAGCTTCTTGCCATATGACTTCCGATTCTTCGTCATTGCAAAACAAATCTGAATATTCAGGTACTCAAAAAATTACAGTTGGAAATGGTGAAAGTTATCTATATCTTCAATTGGTTCTAGCACACTACCGTCTAATGTTTATCCTTCATATGATATCAATTTATGTCCTGTTCTTCATGTTCCTAATCTTGCCAAAAATCTTATCAGTATATCACAATTAACTTGTGAAAACAGTGTCATTATTGAGTATTCCTCTGATTCATTCTGTGTCAAGGACAAAGCAACGAGGAAACTTTTACTTCAAGGCAAGGTTAAGGATGGACTATACTGCATTCCCAGAAACACTTCTTCATCAGCTGATATCACTTCTACAGGTTCTTATTTGAACACACAACCACATTGTTCTTCATCACTTCATTGTAATAATTTTGTCACTACAAATTTGACTACAACTGTTGATAAGTCTCATACTTGGCATGCTCGACTGGGTCATCTTTCTCATGTCTGTTCTGCAAAAAGTTCTTCAGTTTTGTAAAACTGTTGTACCTAAGACTCCACAACATTTCTGTGATTCATGTAAGATTAGAAAAATGCATAAACTACCTTATACTCATTTTTCTATCACTACTTCTAGTCCTTTGGAGTTAGTTTATTCTGACTTATGGGGTCCTGCACCAGTGATCTCTTCCACTGGTTCTCGTTATTATGTAGTATTTGTTGATGCATTTAGTCGCTTCTCTTGTTTTATCCTCTCAAGCTCAAGTCAAATACATTTGCTGCCTTTCTTCATTTTAAAACTTCAGCTGAATTGCACTTGGGTACTAAGTTGAAGAATTTTCATTTGACATGGGACTTGAGTTCAAACCTTTTGAGAAATACTGTCTTGCAAATGGTGTTCACCATCATTATTCTTGTCCCTATTCTCATCAACAGAATGGAGTATCAGAGAGAAAGCATCGTGTAATAGTAGAAATGGGATTAACTCTTCTAGCTCACTCACATATGACATTGCCATTTTGGGAAGAAGCCTTCTTAACCTCTGTATTTCTCATCAACAGTCTTCCGTCATCCGTTCTACAATTTAAAAGTCCTTATCAAGTTTGTTTTACGAAACTTCCTAATTACAAGTTTCTTAAAACATTCGGGTGTGCTTGTTTTCCCAGCCTCATCTCATACTCTTCTCACAAATTCAATTTTCGATCTTCCAAGTGTGTTTTCATAGGCTACAGTCCTCGCCATCATGGGTATCGTTGCTTACACCCTTCTGGAAAAATTTATATTTCAAGGGATGTTGTTTTCAATGAAGATGAGTTTCCATTTCAATGTTTGTTTCAGATGTCTTCCTCATCCACTGCTACAACTTCCACTACTCTTCCCTTGTCTGTGTTTCAACATGTTAATGTGGTTCCATCTTTAACTGATTCACCCTTACATGTTCCAATGACATCTCCTGGAAATTCTTCATCTGGTCCTTCTGATGTTCTAATGACATCTCCTAGGAATTCTTCATCTGGTCCTTCTGATGTTCCAATGACATCTCCTAAGCCTCCCATCTTTCTGTTCCTATTGTTAATACTCATCACATGCTTACCAGAAGTAAGAATGGGATTTTTAAACCAAAAGCTTTGGTCACTCAGTCTCCATATGCCTTGTCAGCTCAACTGGAACCTAAGTCTGTAAAAGCTGCATTACAGGACTGTAACTGGTACAAGGCTATGTTAGATGAAATAAAAGCCCTTGACAAAAATTATACTTGGACTCTTGTGCCTCCTACTTCTTCAATGAGTCCTGTTGGGTGTAAGTGGATCTTTAAGATCAAGACTACTCCTACTGGTGCTATACAACATTACAAGGCTTGTCTTGTTGCAAAGGGATTTCATCAAACTCCTGGTCTTGACTATTTTGATACATTCTCCCCAGTTGTCAAGCCATCTTCAATACGTATTTTATTCATCCTAGTAGTGACTTTTGGCTGGCCTATTCAACAAGTGGATGTGAACAATGCTTTTCTTAATGGTGATTTTACTGAGGAAGTCTATATGTCTCAGCCAGAGGGTTTTGTAAATCAGTCTTTTCCACATTATGTGTGCAAGTTAAATAAGGCCTAATATGGCCTCAAACAGGCCCTAGTGCTTGGTTTTCTAAGCTCCGTGGAGCTTTGTTGGATTGGGATCTTGTCAACTCTCAGTCTGATGTTTCTCTCTTCTACAAGAGTTCATCTGACTCTTTATTGCTGTTACTGGTCTATGTTGATGATATTTTAGTAATAGGGTCTCATCCCTCTCAATTTCAATCATTGATTACTTGGCTTGATACCAAGTTTTCTCTTAGGTCAAGTGGACTATTTCTTGGGTTTTGAAGTATTTCGCAATTCTTCTGGCTTATATTTAACTCAACACAAATATATCCTTGATCTATTGCACAAAACTAGTCTTCAGGATTGCAAACCACTTGCCACTCTTTTTACTGTTGGGTAACGTTTATCAGTGTCTGATGGACGTCCTTTTGCCAATCCAACTTTGTATCGAAGTACTGTTAGTGCTCTTCAATACCTTACCTATTCTAGGCCTGATATTAGTTTCATTGTTAATAAACTAAGTCAGTTTCTTCAAGCACCAACTGATTCTCATTGGATTGCATGCAAAAGAGTCCTCCGATATCTCAAAAGTACTCTTCATCATGGTTTGTGGTTTAAACCAGCTACGTCTTTGTCTCTTGAAGCATTTACTGATGTAGATTGGGCTGGTGATGTGGATGATAAACGTTCTACTAGTGGTGCTTGTTTATTTCTTGGTGGCAATCTTGTGTCTTGGTCCTCCAAGAAGCAGTCTGTTGTTGCTCGGTCATCTCTGAAGCTGAGTATCGCGCCCTTGCTCATGGTGTTTCAGACATCATGTGGATTGTTTCTTTGTTATCTGAGCTGGGTGTACCCTGGTCTTCTCGGCCTGTTCTTTGGTGTGATAGTACTGGTGTTCGTGCTCTTGCTTCTAATCCAGTTTTTCATGCTCGCACCAAGCATGTTGAGATTGATGCTCACTTTGTACGTGAGAAGCTTGTTGCTGGAGTTTTTGATCTTTGATATGTTCCTTCTCTACATCAGACTGTTGATATTTTCACTAAGGTGTTATCTGGTCCTAGATTCTCCTTTCTTTGTTTCAAAGTAAGCCTTATATCTTCTCCACGATTTACTTTGAGGGGGGATGTTAGATATACTAGTTCAGTCAATGCAGTCACTGGTCAAGTGAATGGTCAAGATGTACAACAAACTGATCATGGTTAGGTCTCTACCATGGTTAAGTTTATGTCTAGTTAGTTAACTCAGTTTGTTTAAAATCAGTTGTGAGATCTGTATATATAAATACGTTTGTATCTTCTTAAACAAGTTAATAAGAAGAAGAAACATTTACAGTTCTTCAAGTGTGTGTTCTATTTTTGCTGTTCTTGATAAGGCTTGACTGTAGTTTAAGCAGATCAACCTCATTAGGTTAGATCTTCATACAAGTAATTAGTAGCGGAGGCCAGAAAACTTGGGGGGTAGAAGATGGAGGGGGTGCTGTGATGTCGGAGGGGATGGCGAGGAGGAATCCTGATGAAGTAGTAAAAGAAAATGAAGAAGAAGAAGTTGAGAAGCCATGGAACTTCTGAATCAGAGGGTAGGTGTTCCAGTGTTCCTCCCCCTCAAAAGGAAGCTGTTCCACACTCTGGCTGCTGCTGCTGAGCTTCCCATTGCCAACTTACGCTCCAGTGACCGCGCATCTTGAACCGGCTTGGAATCACGTTTCCTTTATCCAATCCTAAACATTACAGTTAGTTGAGGGACTTCTTTGGATATTCTTTTGTTATTTACGCTAACATATCTCGATGCAACCATCAAAAAACATATTCATGATATTTGCACACATAGCATCTCAAATACCAATGATCAGCATTAAGAGTAGGACTCTTAACGTTAGTCGTTGCCCCCGTGGGATTAGTCGGATTTTAATAGAGAGGGACCGAGGTAGTTCGGAATCCATAGTCATCTTAAAAAAAAGATTGGCAACCTCCATAAAAGTTAACAGTATAATTCTTATGCCATTTATGTTGTAATAAAATATGTAATAGATGTGTGGTGATAATACCAACAAAAAAATCTGTTTGGGTTCTTTGAGTCTAAACTTATGGGGGGTTTTTAAAACTTTTTACAAATATCAAAAGAGTTTTACAAATTGTTATTTCAAAGTCATTTATTGTTTAGGGATAATTTTAAAGACCCCCTTATGAGTCAATAGCATTACTCTAATACTAATAAGAAACTAACATAATTAGTAATTACAACATGACATACACACATATTGTCTCTCTTGAAACAAAATAAATTGTTGCGATAAAATCTATATATATCTCGGCTACCTAAATTATTCTTCAACTCTGATCTTCCTATTTAGCCACTTCCTTGCCCTTACTCATCAATATACCAGAAGTTCTCAATGATCAGGCTCGGCATTGGGCATGGGCGGTCGAGCGACTGCCCCAGGCCCCCACCCCCACCCCCACCTAAGGCCCCTAGATTTTAGCCATACTATAAAATTATGCTCGTTTTTTTTAATGAGACCCACCTTGAACATTATAGGGATATTGCTAGAGTAGCATCTTTGCTACAAATGTGTTTATTGAAAAATTATTGTAATATGCAATCACTTATTTGAGTATGAAAGGAAAAAAATGCACATTGAGTGGATCGCAACTACTACGTAGTAAATCTATGTAGAAAAAAAATGTCACACAATCATTTCTTTTATACGATCTCTCTACTCACTTAAATTTTGTTCTTTCTCTAATCTCAAAATAAATAAAGTTTCGATCTCAATAAATAAATAAATAAATAATGGTTAGCTAAATTCTCACCAAATAAATTTAATAAAACCAAAATCAAAGCAATTTTTCTAAAAATTAAATATGACTAAAAGAACAGTTGGCTATATATATTTTTTAATCTCAACTATAAGTACAAAAAGCACTCATTGCACTAAATCGAGTTCCATAAAAAAAATTGTATTAAATCAAGCGAAATGGAGAAGTTTGATTTATGTAGCCAACCCAACTAATTTTAGATTGTGGCTTCATTGTAACTATATGTACAAAAGAAAAATTATTTAAGGAAGTCAAATATAATTAAAGACCCCAAATTTTTATTTCACTATAAGCCCCTAAAATGACAAGATCAGCCATGTCAGTGATGGAAGGTAGAACTTCATACACACCATTGTGCACTCACCAACAAATGGATATAAGGTGTCAAAGCCTCGATTCCCACTGAAGTAAAAAAAAAAAAAAAAGGTATATAAGCCTATATCTCGTAATAGAGACTAGAGCTAGATAACGTATGCACTCTTAACTCCTAAATCATAGCAAGTAACACCAAAAAGAAAGATTCCCAAACTAATGTTAGTTCTAGCCCGGGATTAGTCGAACTTTAATCGAGAGGGGCCGAGGCAGTTTAGACGCCCATGGTCATCTAAAAAAAAAGATTGGCAACCTCCATAAAAATTAACAGTATAATTCCTATGCCATTTATGTTGTAATATAATATGTAATAGATGTGAGGTTATAATACTAATAAGAAACAAACATAATTAGTAATTACAATTTGACATACAGACAGAATGTCTATCTTGAAACAAAATAAATTGTTATGATCAAATCTATATATATCTCAGCCACCTAAATTATTCTTCAACTTTGATCTTCATATTTAGCCACTTCCTTGCCCTCGCTCATCAATATATCCTGAATTCTCAGTGATATTCCATACACACCGTTGCGCACTCATCAACAAATGGATATAAGCCTATATCTCATAATAGAGACTAGAGTTAGATAAGGTATGCACTCTTAACTCTAAATCATAGCAATTAACACCAAAAAAATAGATTCCCAAACTAAAAAGAGGCTTTTGGGCTAAAAACATCTTAGTTCCATGCAATTTTCAAGTAGAAAAATGGGTTCACTATGTGTACAAAAGTTCAGAGTACTACAACTCAAATCCATTAAATAGGGAATCCATTTTCTTCATGTACATGAAACCGAAGATGACAACATATTTGATGAAAGATAAAGATGGCTAGCCATTGCAAATGGGAATAATCTCTCTGAACCAACATATCTTCTAGACACCGTTGGGAGAAACACCATTTGTTTGTCATTTGAAAAATAAAATTTTGGGACTGAGGCCATGTTGTTGTTGTTGTTGTTGCTTAGCAAACTAAACGTTGAAGTTTGGAACCGGGACTAAAAGAATTACTTAGGCTCGTCCGTCAAGGTCACTAGGAACCATCATTTTCGTTCCTAAAGCTACTTAGGAATGAAGCATTTTTGTTGCTAACTTTGTTGCTGATAGTCTGCACCTAATAGTTCTCACCAACAAACTGTGTATTTGTTGCTAAACAACTTTCTGCAACAAATATATTCATTGCTGAAACCTCTTTTAGCAACAAAATCATTTGTTGTTGATCTGTTTTCTGCAACAGTAATATTTGTTGCTAGAGCCCATTGCATAAAGTTACCTTATATACTCCAACCTGCAAATAGAAACCTGATAAAAAAAAATAATGCAATTAATTGCAACACTTGGTACATTTAATTCCATGCAAAGAAAGCAATAAAATCAAATTTCTTGTCTCAATTATTAAGTCCAAGACATGAAAGAAAAAATGTCTACAAACACATTTTCAAATTTTCACAAAAATATAGTCTCATTTCTATGCAATCCCAAAATGGAGCAACTATTGGTTCAGTTTTAGATCCCCTGCAACTGAATATTCTTTGGGAGAAAAAATCAGCTTTCTTTTGGAACTCAGTTTGCCCGGCTCGAATTACTTTATTTTCTTCTCGTAATTTTGCTATATGAACTCAGCTTGTAAGCTTCTTTGAGGTGAACTCGATGCTCCTCCAGCTCTTGTTGCATGCTTAAAATAGTCTCATTGTCTTGAGCAAAATGATGTTTTAATGAAGGAGGACGTGGTCCGTATCCAAACCCTCTATAGTATCTTGGGCCAGTCCCTAAAACCTGAAACATTGAAAAACAAATAAATGAGAGATCATTAAGTGCATTATAACAAATCAACACAAGCATCCAAGGAAAGCAAAAATTTATATTTGCATGTACATACACAAGGAGACAAAATAGACTAATAAGTGGAATCAGTAGGACATCCTTTGAGAAATCATCAAACAATCAATTATATTAGTTGCAGATGAATTTTTTTTAGTGTTTAGTGACCATGAACATTGTAGCATATTTTTGTGCAGCGCTAGACATCAAAAACATATATGTGTAAAGCAACTTAAGAGATCAGATAAAAAAACTCATTCTCTATTGGGTCTGCTCTAAAGTCTTGCATGTCACACAATCACTTCCAATCCTATATTTTTTTTTTCTCAAAATCAAATCAATACAGATTCAGATGTCTATAATGTGCTAAGGTATACTCCCAAATCAAGCAGCATACCAATTGAAAAAGCTCACAAAAGAGAAGTACCATTAGACTCAAGCCCAGTCAACAAAATAACTAACATGACAACCCACTGTATAAAGTCCTAATTAGCCTAATTTGGGAGTCTATCAGTTCACAAACATAATTTGTCACAATAATGGTTATTAAGTGAAGAATCAGTTCTACAGAGTATGCTCATTGTACAAATATAATGTGGCATATGGTTCACCTTAGGAACGAAAATGATGGTTTTAGCAACAAAATCATTCGTTGCTAAATGTGATTTTTGTTGTAGTGGATCTAAAATATCTAAAAGGGTTCACCTTAGGAACTTCGACATATTCCAATTTCACTACTCTATTATCATGATTTTTACTATTAGTGAACTCATAATTCTGTTTATGAGTAACTTAGGAGCATTTCAAAGGCAAAAATACAACCAAGCGCTGATTGTTGAAAACAACTTGCATGTTTACTTGATTAAGCTTTTCTAATATTAAAAACAAAAACAAAAACAAAACAAAAAATATGATTAAGCCTCAAAAATAAACAGACAGAACAAAGATTGATATATTTTATATTTTTTTCTAGTTGAAAGCACCTCAACCACAACCACCATTGGTTTATGACATGATTTACTCAATAAACATTAAAGAGAAACAAACTACTTAAGGAACACATACATGGCCAACTACTATAGCAAAAGGTGCAAATTCAGCAAGATAAAAGGCCAGAAAATTGATTCGGGCAAAATCGTGCAATTAGAATACTTAAACTTCAACAGATATTTGAAGAATTTGCCTAATTAGAAGATTAGTTCATAGAAACCACTCTACAACTCAAAATTTTTTCCTAATTAAACTCATCTACCTAAATATGGATATGCATTACAACTTTAGGTCTGTGGCATTAGAATCCTTGCTTAAAAATATACCTTAACTCAGTTTTGACACTATTCTTGCTTCTTTATCATTAATTATACTGATCCCAGAGGTCAAAAATTCAGTTAGAATCTACGCCACCGTTTGAAGAACTTCATCCAAAAAGGCTGGATTTGTCATGGTAATCTCTGTACCAATTTACTGCCACCTCATATTCAACAAGATGTGATACATTTCCCTTTCTAGAAACCTCCAGCAGGAAATATGGCATTTTCCTTAATAAATGAAGAAATCCTAGAGGAGAATTGAAAAACTAAGAGGTAGTACATAGAAATGGCACTTAGGAATGATCTAATAAGTGTAGGTAGCTTATATTACACAAGAACCTCTTCTCCCATCCTTCAAGTCTTCTACAAATTCGTATTATCGGATCCCATGTACGTTCATAGTCATAGTCAGAGGTACCTTTAAGACACAGCCCCAAGTATCAATTACCACGATCCTTTAGTCACATTCCACTGGCTAAATTAGCAATCCTTGATGCATCCTTTATAATTTCAAGTTTTTGGCTCTTGGCCATATAAATAAACCTTCAACCCCATTGTCCAATAGAACATCTTTATGATGTTATTGGTTCCCTAAACTTTACTACTTTCTTCACCCTTACAGGAAAAAAAAAGAGAATTCCTTATATTTAAAAATGTGAGTGTCGTTCAATCTTTGCCAATTGAGAACCCTTTACAAGCTGCATCTCTTAAGCTCGATGAATCATCCTAGTCAACATGCCACTTATTAATGCACAAAGAAATATTGATGACCAATCCCCTTATCATAGATTTTGCTTTGCAAAAAACGCATTGTGCTTTCCGACTTCAACTGACAATCACGAAAAGGAAGCAACTGGTCATGAATTCAAGAAAATTATTCTTGGACTCTGCTTGGCAGCTGAAGTAGGTTGAGGCAACATCAAATAATTCAACGCCACATAATTGAAATATATAAATCAATCAATTTTTTTAAGAAAAAAATATATAAATCAACAAATTCAATGGTAATGCATCCAGCAAGTTGTGACCCTAAGTTCATTCAGAAAAGTAATATGTGCACCTTTCTCTATGATTGTATGAGCTGCATGAAACAAGACTTTTGATTCCACAAGTGGAACGTCATCCAAGTTTTCTCCTCTGGGTCATGATTGCCACAAGTGGAACAGACCTCTTTCACCAAAACTTTTGATTCCAATCCCTCAATCTCCTTCATTATAGAATCAAATGGAGAAGGAACACTTTTTTTTTTTTTTTTATAAAATGGAGGCAATACTCCTTTATTTTATATATATATATATATATATATATATATATTTATAAGTATGTACAAAAAAGTCAAATGCCATGGCCAAAATACAAGATATGGGCTATACAAAATGCCACATCAATCTTGCCCCAAAATGTCATATCTACCAAATTTAACTAATCCCTACCAGCAAAAATTAAAAAGCAAAAAATGAGTAGGTCCCTTGACGTTGAAGTGCTCAACCAATGTTTATGACACCAAGAATTTTGAGTCATGAGAAGAAACCACAGCTACCAAAGAGATCACAGCTGCCATAAATGGTGTTCATAAGTACACACATCAGTCGGTCAACCTCCCATCAAAATGGAGAAGGAACACTTGATTTCATAGTTCGGGCTTTTTTTTCGCAATGCGGTCCGTTCTTCTCTATTCCCATTCCTCAACTTATCATTTTCCACGAGCTGTATATATGAATCCATCACTGAAATTATTAAAAATCTGAACAAATAAATGACCAGTTATTCCTAAATAGAAAATCGCTGAGTAAAACCTGATGTCCAGACAAAACACTTGCAAAACTAATTTTCAAATCTGACGTCTAAAAACACCACGATGAAAACCCTCAAAAGACCCGTCAAAATGACGCACACCTCACAAGGAATAGAGTTGTTACCTTGATTTTCGCATTTGTTAGCTCCTAGGCTTCGTTCCGAGCTTGATTCCGATCAGGAATTCTTTCACTAGCTTTGTGTTCAGACGACGAGAGAAGAGAACGAAGCTTGCGTGAGGAGAGAGAGTGAAACTTATATTTATCTCTTCATCCACTCCTCCACACGTATCTCGAGAACGATCCTACGCTTCTCCTTTCATCCAGCCACTTAAACCACCACCTCCACTAACCTCACCTAACACACTAGGTGAGACACTTTAGTACACATCTCCATGCACACACTTCAATACGCGTTTTCGACCGTTCGCACCACGACTCGCACTGGCGTGTGCCTACGAAACTACCAAGGTATCGAACATGTTACCCAACGTATAAATATTATATTTTAATGTATTTTGTCAGTGTTTTATTCACATTTGTCCCTATGACAACTAAATACCCGACCACAGTTCGCCTCGACGCCTGCAAAATGCATTTCCTTGAGCCAAACCCGTTTATCCGTATCAATGCTCTCACACAAATGCTCTCACACGTTTGGAACATTGAAATCTAAATTTGGGTAAATAAATAATAATACAAACACCAACTAAAAATAACATACTTCAGTGTCGATGACTGAGAATTGTTCTCATGCATCACGACAAGAGGTCCACATATAATCTAAATTGACACGTGCCACGAGTTAGATTTTTAGGGTCGTTACACAAACCTTCAAAGAAAAAGTTAAAAATTAAAAAATATAGTATAAAGAAAACCCCAAAAACAAAAAGTGTAACTCACGTATGGATTGAGACTTAAAAAAACTCGTTGGTTTTAATTGGAGAACAAATTCAAATCATTGACTATGGAGGAACTAATTTTTCACTCTTCAAAAAAAAACTAATTATTTACTAACTTCTCACTTACAAATCCGTTTTTGAGTTCTTTTTTTTCTTCCCGTCGACGACTCATTGCTCTCTTCATTGAATCATTCTATTTAAACAATCCTCGTTTCCAAGATTATTTAGATTATTTGTATGCACCTTTTGTGTTCTTAGTATTTGGCATACCCGAAAATGAGAGGCATGAAGATAGGTATGTGAGAAAATTGTGAAGTTAATTAAAGTAACCGATCCAATTAACTTTCCATATTTGTTTTATATGCATTGTGGATTTCAGTTATGTGAGAAAATTGTGGAGTTAATTAAGGTAACCAAACTCATCAATCACCACTGTGGCACAATCAAACGAAAAAATGAGTTTATCTTAAACAATAAAAAAAAAAAAATCGTGAAGTTAATTAAGGTACCATTCTTTGTTGCTAGGACATGAATTGGAAAAAAGAGTTTTTGTACTTGGTAAAAGAGGGTAAACTTGTAATAAAAGCTATTTTGGCCTCGCCTTAACTACCTTGGAGGATTTCCATTATATATAAGATTGTAAATATGTATGAAGATTATAGGCTATTTTTAGGTAATAAATAAAGGTAATTAAATGGAAAAATAAAAAAGAAAATAATTAACTAATTATTATATAATCAAAGGTAAAAATGACTATTCAAGCGACGGAGGAATCTTTTAACATTAGTGCTTATTATATTTTGAATCTTTTAACATTGGTGCTAATTATATTACTTAGATATTCAATTATATCACATTTTTAAATCATTGTAGAATAGTCACGTATGTGCAATGGTCATAGTTTAAATTTTCATTACGAGAATAGAGTTCGAGTCTTATTAATGTCATAATTAATAAATGTTAGACCTGTAGTTAATAGCTAGATCAAATTCACAATGGATCTTGGTTCAAGTCTATTATATAGGACAATGCTATTTGTTTTTTTTTTTTGAAGAGAAATGGAAATTTCATTAATTATTCATGACTCAATATAGAACCAAACATAGAATCACGTACATTGATTCGCTAATCCTATTTGTGCAAACAAACTACCATTAATTTGACTTTTTTTTCGAAATTGAAACAGATTGACAATCAGGGACTACTTTCTACAACGTTGAAACTCATGACAATACACAAAGTACTAGAACCACAAAACGAATAACAAAACTTCCCAATAAGGAGAAGACAAATCAAAGACTTCCAACTAGGGAAGAAAACTAACTATAAAGTAAAAATTAAAGATAAATCAATCCAGCGCGTCGCACAAATCTACGCAACACCGTTGCTGAAGACGCACCACAACAAGGACGACCAATCTCTACAAATCTGATTAGATCTTTTGATTATTGAATGAACAAAAAGCAAAAGAGATTTGATTTGAACCACTGTCGATCGTTGAGATGATCGGCAGTGGTTCAAGAACAAAAATCACAAAAGTGAATCAGGACAATGCTATTTGTTACATATTTTTTTTTGAAAACTATTTGTTACATACTTTGTGTAACATCCCCTATCCTGATTAAAGCAATACTTGACCCGAACCTTAATTAAGCCCCGATACACTAGCTAGACTTAACTAGAGCCAATAACCTCATTCCGATACTTGATAAATACAGCCTGTATATCTTGATAATCAAATAATGATTAAACCAAAATGTAATGGAAATTATAAACTTTTTCGATAATTACAAGTTATATCAAAAACCAGATTAAACCTCGATCTTAAAACGATATCCCATCCTTGTTTATTACAAAACAGTAATTCAATGCAATATATAAATAGCAGGGAAATCAATGCAAATCAATGCAAATTCCCAATGCATTTGGGTACCCGGCATTCATGTACAATTCGAAATGCAAAGGTACATGATACAAATCTCATCAAAATTTGCCAAGTTTAATAATCCCAAAGCATGTATATATAAAACGGTGTACATAAAAGCAAAACATAATAAAAACCTATAAAATAGTCTTCAACTCCAAACTCGCTAATCCTCACAACAGATTTCCTAGGTAGGGTCCCTTGCCACTCTGCTTTCTCTCGCCCTATCTCGCACCCACCGTCACAAACTAGACGGTGAGCAACCGAATAAAATCGAATGTAATGCCAAATAGAAAACAACAAGAATTCATGATAATTCAAATAAAGTAGTCTAAATATCATGCGGAAATAAAAAGACAGAAATTAAATAGACAAGATGCATGATAAACAGACTAATGGATATCAATCGAGAGTTAAGTGTGTTCCAAAGAATCAAAAGAGGCTCATAAGTGGTCTAGTCCATAGCATAACTGGCGAAGACCTCGCAAGGTCTTCCCGGCATCGACTCAAACGAAAGCGCAGCTATGTCCGAAAGGGACTCAAACCCATCCACCCAAGTACTCGGTGTCACACGGTCACTACTGGGTGGTCACACACTCGTGGCGCGAGTGCCGCGTTTTATCCTCTAGTGCAGTCCTAGTACTTTCGAGACAAAACACTTACGCTCGGAATCACACATACAAGAAGTATGGAATGGAAGGCCAACAAGTAAATAATAACAAACACAATGGCATGAAAATGAATCACATGGCATTTTCTAACCGGCTTACAAACGTACAAATGCTTGTTTAAGGCAAGTGTACTTACCCGAACTATCGTGACTCGTATGACAACTCCGAGATCCTAACGCGACTTCCCGATTTCCTATACCGCACTCCAATTATCCAAATCCAGCTTGAATAAATGCCAAACAAATCAAAATTACCACCCGAATTATACCTAAGATTATTTGTCATTAAATTAGCTTCAATTTGATACATTATATCAATTTTCACGTTTTTCGAGGCTAAAACCCCGACTATATCCCGCCAACATTTCCGAGAGAATCCCAAAACTCATTTATGAACTCATTTCCTAATTTATCATATTTTTCTGAATTTTTCAATATATATATATATTTGCTATTTTTCTTCTATACATATACATATATATATACATACATATATATAGATATATATATATATTATATTTATATATATAATATTAGATAATGATGCACGTGTGCATCTTCTTCAAATTTGTTTTTCTCTTGACCAGAGACGCTTGCGTCTCTGGTTTCTTTTTTTTTTTTTTTTTCGTTTTGAAACCGAGAGAGAGTGGAGGAGAGAGACCACTGACCTTCGGTGAGGGTTCCAGCGAATGTGCTCCGGCCAGGCGTGGGTCGAAAGAGGAGAGGAGAGGAGAGGTGGCGGCGGTGGTGAGGGTGTTGGAGAAGGAGATGAATAGTAGGGTTTGATTGTTGAAACGGTTTGTATATATATAACATCAAATGACCTTTTTGCCCTTCTCCCTTTCACTTCATACATTTAAACACATCTACCCTTATGGGTCTTTTACCACATCATCTCATCTTAGCACACACACACATCTCTAGGCCAATCTCATGGCTCCTTACCATTAGGTTGTGTCACTTTTACAATACTAATCACATAGTCCGCATGTTACATATTTAACTAACTCCCACGTTCAAACGACGTTCCTCGGTCCGTATTTCCCCGTCAATTGGCTCGTCGTGTCCATTTTCTCGCCACATCCCATTAACTAATTTATTAAATTAATTAAAATTCATTTATTTATATGTTTTACTCCCCCGTTTGACTAGTCGAAACCTCACTCAATTAAATATCGTCCGACCGGCGCGAGACTCGTAAAATACTAACATACTATTACACAAAATCAAAGAATCATAAAATCACTTCGGCGTCGACTCCGAAGTTCGAAATATTGACCGGTATTCACGTAGCCGGGTCACAATTTTGACAATTGCCGTACAAGTCGGATTTAAAATTTGGGGTTGTTACAGCTCCCCACTTATTAGAATTTCGTCCCCGAAATTTATCTAATAAGTAAGCTAGATTAACGACTCTTCGCCTCTAACTAACCGATAAAAACTCGAGTGAGTCATTTCTTGACTCCGAACCGTTCGTGACCCTTCAAAGAAGAGACCTTCAGTATTCATAATCTCCCGAATCATACTCAAGCTCATCGTGATACTCGACAAGTATTTCTTATGCCACTCCCGGGCAATCTTAAGTCTCAAATAAAATTTCCCACAACTACCCAGATGCTATCGTAACCACGAGGAGATCGGGGCAACCACTAACGAAATCCATATCAATATGTTCCCACTTCCATCAAGGAATGGGTGGGGCTGCTGTAGTCCTCCAGGTCGTCGATGCCCAGCCTTTACGCGCTGGCATGTCACACGCTCGAACAATTCCGACACCTCGGAACATCATTCCTGGTCACCAAAATAATGTCGCATATCGGCGCACATCTTAGGTCGACCCGGATACACAACCAAACCGAAACGATAAATCTCCTGAAGTAACTCTTCACAAGCATCAGACCCCAATGGAATCCCCAGTCGCCCGCGATACTTCTAGCATGAGTCTGTCGACCGACTCGTCTGGGCAATATGAATTATCCACCATCTCATTGCACCGCTGGTATGACGCATCGCCTTGCTGTCCCTCACGCACAATGCCAAATGAGACGGTCCACAACATCGTTTGACCACGTATCTGGGTTCGGTAGTAGTCGTCGCACGTCCGCCGATCTCATCAACTCGAATGCCTCACATAAACCACGCTCGTAGGTTCTTTAACATATAACTACCTCTCGCATCCAATCCTTTGCAAAGACAACGCATCAAGAAACAACGTTGATCTTCTCGTATCCACAAATCAACGCATATAATGTTTATATCTAGTTCGCACCTCTCCCAAACCGTGGGCTTACAATCGCTTCAGACAAACTTAGATCCTCTTTCTCGAACCGTGGACTACCTCAAAGTCACTTCGACAAATGCTCGTTCATCATCGCCGAATTGCAAACCAATGCATAGTCACTTCAGCATACCTCAATAAGCTATAACCAATCGTGAACTCTCGCGAATGTCACTTCCAACAACTTGATTTTATCTCGCTTTCGATCAGTAGGTCCCAACCAATTCAAACAACCTAATTCAACTACGGTCTCTCTGGCCGCTCCCGTTTTCCCAAAATGTTAGGAATGTCACGACCTCGTCGCAAACATCGCCCACTACCACGACTCAAGCTTGGTGATCACGACGTAAGACGCTACGATCGCGACTCGTACGCCATACTCGTGAAAACCTCCCAACCTACTCGCGTCTCGACGCAAGTTTATCTATACCCAGCAAGAAAATAGATTCGACAAAGTTGTAACCGTGGCCACCATGTACACTACGTGTCCATGCATCGTAAGATGAATCACAACCAGATCACGTCCCGCCTCTCTTTAGGTGTACTTGTGGCTAGTTTTGGCACCATTGTGCCCAAACTTACCATCTCTTTCGACTCTTATCTAAGTTAGGTTTGTCTCATCCTGACAACACTTGCTAAGTTTAAACGGTAATACTCTAGCCGTGTCAATCAACCCTAACTCGTCACATGACGTCCAACGTCTTATTTAAACACCTAAAGCTTCATTTAATCGGTTCCATGCATGTCATATGATAACCAGGAAATTTTTTATCTCCGTTAGTATCACGAACCACTATAAGTTATTGTTCATTCGCCACGTGCACATCCTCGCACAAATCGCACATCGTTTCTAAAAATGTCCAGTCGTCCGCATTGGTAACACAACTTCCGCTTTCGAGAACCACTATCATCGTTCGAATTTCTCGTTCGTTTCCCATCATGTTTCCCCGATCGGCGCTCTAATTACAACTCGTGTCGATCGGGTTCAATCTTCTCGTGACTCTTCAAGAACAACTCGTTACGGTCCACGTCGGTACCTCCATAGAAATGACAGGGTCGTGCCTCTTGAACTCTCGCCATTGCGTCGACCTCAATAGTCGTCGTAATGTCATACACTTTGTCGGTGCACGAGGTACAACCGCCATAATCGGTGTCATTGAAGTGGTGGAAGGAAGCAAAGTCATGGTCGTCACCCCGGTGTGTTTGCCTCTTGAGTAATGGTTACTCTAGCCGTTGATGGTACCGATGCAACAAAGAATCGACGCCCTCATTATCGCCAAAATCTCTTCCAACTATCGCTTCTTGAGATGCGACTCTCACAAAAGTCTCAAAACTCGTCGATGTTAACAAATCGAGTACTCGACGTCCCGTTGTCGTCACTAGGACCCTTCGATCCGCCATCGCCCTCTCATAACGAAAGCGTATTTCGGATCAGTGGATAGTTACCGATACCATATAATACACACAACAATCGTAATATATATAAACATCACATCAGACTTATCCCACACTCCCCCATCTAAGTTTTTAAAAGGATTATAGGGTTTTCCACTCTAAGTTCAACCATTCCTAACTTCCGCTGTCTTAATGGTTTGTGTTTTAACTTGAGAGTCAGGTCGTTATAACCTTAAGCTCTGATACCAACTGTGACGGCCCCAAATTCCCAATGCATTTGGGTACGCCCGCCTAGACCCGTGCAAGCCTCGAGTCGGTTCTCGACAACCCGATGAGCCTAGTCGCCTCAAAACATCAAAAATTCAAGATTTATGAAAGAGTTATTGCAATTATAACACAAATGGAAGCAAAAGTCAAATTCAAATCAAATATTGGGAAATAACTCTATCAAATGGAAGTAAAGGAATTCTATAAGTGTGGAAACCCCGGCATTCATGTACAATTCGAAATGCAAAGGTACATGATACAAATCTCATCAAAATTTGCCAAGTTTAATAATCCCAAAGCATGTATATATAAAACGGTGTACATAAAAGCAAAACATAATAAAAACCTATAAAATAGTCTTCAACTCCAGTATTTCGCTAATCCTCACAACATGATTTCCTAGGTAGGGTCCCTTGCCCTTCGCTCTCTCTACCCTATCTCGCACCCACCGTCACAAACTAGACGGTGAGCAAACTCGAATAAAATCGAATGTAATGCCAATGAGAAAACAACAAGAATTCATGATAATTCAAATAAAGTAGTCTAAATATCATGCGGAAATAAAAAGACAGAAATTAAATAGACAAGATGCATGATAAACAGACTAATGGATATCAATCGAGAGTTAAGTGTGTTCCAAAGAATCAAAAGAGGCTCATAAGTGGTCTAGTCCATAGCATAACGGCGAAGACCTCGCAAGGTCTTCCCGGCATCGACTCAAACGAAAGCGCGGCTATGTCCGGAAAGGGACTCAAACCCATCCACCCAAGACTCGGTGTCACACGGTCACTAAGGGTGGTCACACACTCGTGGCGCGAGTGCCGCGTTTTATCCCTCTAGTGCAGGGTCCTAGTACTTTCGAGACAAAACACTTACGCCGGAATCACACATACAAGAAGTATGGAATGGAAGGCCAACAAGTAAATAATAACAAACACAATGGCATGAAAATGAATCACATGGCATTTTCTAACCGGCTTACAAACGTACAAATGCTTGTTTAAGGCAAGTGTACTTACCTCGAACTATCGTGACTCGTATGACAACTCCGAGATCCTAACGCGACTTCCCGATTTCCTATACCGCACTCCAATTATCCAAATCCAAATTGAATAAATGCCAAACAAATCAAAATTACCACCCGAATTATACCTAAGATTATTTGTCATTAAATTAGCTTCAATTTGATACATTATATCAATTTTCACGTTTTTCGAGGCTAAAACCCCGACTATATCCCGCCAACATTTCCGAGAGAATCCCAAAACTCATTTATGAACTCATTTCCTAATTTATCATATTTTTCTGAATTTTTCAATATATATATATATTTGCTATTTTTCTTCTATACATATACATATATATATACATACATATATATAGATATATATATATATATATATATATTATATTTATATATATAATATTAGATAATGATGCACGTGTGCATCTTCTTCAAATTTGTTTTTCTCTTGACCAGAGACGCTTGCGTCTCTGGTTTCTTTTTTTTTTTTTTCGTTTTGAAACCGAGAGAGAGTGGAGGAGAGAGACCACTGACCTTCGGTGAGGGTTCCAGCGAATGTGCTCCGGCCAGGCGTGGGTCGAAAGAGGAGAGGAGAGGAGAGGTGGCGGCGGTGGTGAGGGTGTTGGAGAAGGAGATGAATAGTAGGGTTTGATTGTTGAAACGGTTTGTATATATATAACATCAAATGACCTTTTTGCCCTTCTCCCTTCACTTCATACATTTAAACACATCTACCCTTATGGGTCTTTTACCACATCATCTCATCTTAGCACACACACATCTCTAGGCCAATCTCATGGCTCCTTACCATTAGGTTGTGTCACTTTTACAATACTAATCACATAGTCCGCATGTTACATATTTAACTAACTCCCACGTTCAAACGACGTCCTCTATCCGTATTTCCCGTCAATTGGCTCGTCGTGTCCATTTTCTCGCCACATCCCATTAACTAATTTATTAAATTAATTAAAATTCATTTATTTATATGTTTTACTCCCCCGTTTGACTAGTCGAAACCTCACTCAATTAAATATCGTCCGACCGGCGCGAGACTCGTAAAATACTAACATACTATTACACAAAATCAAAGAATCATAAAATCACTTCGGCGTCGACTCCCGAAGTTCGAAATATTGACCAGTATTCACGTAGCCGGGTCACAATTTTGACAATTGCCGTACAAGTCGGATTTAAAATTTGGGGTTGTTACACGTAGAGTCCTATAAACTCTTGATCTTCTCCATTCCTGAGTCGAAACGCACGTTGCTAACCTGAAATGTTAATTTAGGGAATGTGCGCTCCAACTTGCTCAATAAGTGATACTCATAGACATATCAATTATCAACTAATATCAATGAATCAGTGAATAGCAATATGAATCCACAACATATCTATTCAGGTATTCAAAATGATATAAAAATAAATAATTGAATGCATGTTAATTGAGCATTTGCAACCGTACTCGTGATTTGTGATTTAGATTTCAAAATAGAGTCGTACTCTTAAGTCACTCATGAATACAAACCACAGAATCCACACATAGCACTGCGTGTGATTGTGTTGGTCTATTCAAGTCTGACTTGAGCTACCAACTCTAACTAGAAAGTGGACGGCTAAGGTAATCTCCGACATACTGAGAATGAAGGGCGGAATTCATTTCTAAGCAGACCTTTTCCTGATCTCAGGACAAAGGGCGGAATCCATTTCCTAGGCTAGCCTTCACTTCTCATTCCTAGTCCGCCTTATCGACTCCTTCCAAAGATTTTCACATTTTAAACAGTCAAATCATAACACGTTGCTCCATTCCTAGTCCATAATGTTATATGAACTAAATATACTATTTACGAAGCATAATTGATGAGAATACAAGTCTCACTTACCGGTCGCAGTTTCTTAATTATTTATTGACCTTTCGAATCTACTAGCAAACTCCTGACAAATCTACACAAATATTAGTTAAGATTGGTCAATTTAGGTCTAAGACTAGTCTAAATACCATTCTAGAACCCTAACCCAAGTCTTGCGACCCAAACTCCCTTTTTCCTTTATTTTTGTCTAAGTAAAATATGTTTATCAAAATTGTTTTCCCAACTGAACTATTGCAGGCCATTTTTTAGCCTCTAAACATCGGAATTTGGAGAACACACCCAACAGAAATGTTGACGCTCTACTTCTTAGCTTTCTAAAAAGGCAAGCTTTGCTCCATTTTGATAAAAAAAAAAACGGAGTTACGCTAAAAATACCATGATAGCTCCAAAATCAACACAATTTTGGATAGCATGTTCTAAAAATAATAACTCCTAAATTGGACACCCCAAAATCGTTATTTTTGGTGGAAAGCTACCTAACATATCAATCAACAACATATTTGGGAATCAGCCCATTGAGATTTAATATGAGGAAGTTATGTGATCTGCTGTTTTGCGGCAATATAAAGTCATTTTAAGAAATCAACTTGTTCAAATGAACTACATGAACAAATTTCCAAACTTGGACAACAACTAATGACATAATTTATACCCCTTATTATAAACTCCTCAAATGGGTCTTAATGAACCCATTTAACCCCACAACAACTCAGAATTACTTCTCATTTCAGTCCTTCCATCAAAAACTATTGTTTTCATGTCATTTCAACAACTAGATTTGCAAGAACATGAACTACTTAACGTCCGCTGTTAAAGACATCAGTTATAGCTCACTTCAATTTCAAATAGGGCTTTTAATGACTTCAATTAGAATACCAAATACCTCAGCACTGAACCACACTTCAGTTCTCATGGTTTTCCATCCAAATCCTATACTAAAATCCCATCAATTGATTAAGTTCAAAGAGAAAAGAATGAAAAGCTCACCAAGAACTCCAATTCTATGATGACAGCAGTCGAGGTGGTGGCAGCAGCGAGAAGAGAAGATGAGGGTGGTGATGAGGATGGCAAGGAGATGAGGGTGACGACGGCGACGATGAGAAGATGGTGGCGACGCGCGAGAAGCGAAGGATGAGGTATATGATGGTGATAACGAAGATGGTGCAGGGATGATGGCGGTGGTGTTTTGAGTAAATGAGGAGAATTATGCTCATCACCTCTTGCTTAACACTTCAGTCAGCCACCCATCTCATGCTTCTCTCTCTATCACCTTTCACATACACATCTCGAGGACTATCCCAAGGCCACTTGCTTAAAATGATACATCTTAATTAATGCCCATATTGACACCCTTTGTACATTTTATATCAATTTTATTTTATATATATATATATATATATATATATATACTTTTCTATTTTCGCGCCTATAAATGTCCGTGCACGCCAACGACCACACTCGAGTAAACACATTGTACCTCAACCTACACATGTCACCCACGACCCCTGCGTGTCATTAAACACTCACCAATTAATTAATTATTTATTTTCAATATATATATATATATATATACACACATACACGCCTATAATCTCGTCGTGAGTGTCAATGAGTACATTGGGCGTGCACGCTACCCCATGACCCATGCGTGTCATCCATGACCCACACACAGTATTAGGCGTCCCATCATTTTTCAAGTATTCAATTACAGGCCAATTAATCCGATTTTTTTATAATTAATAATACAATATCTATACAAACACCAAATGACATGCAAATCCATACACACTAATTAAGACATGCCGAGCTTAACCACTCGGGTTAATTAGAATTCGAATTAATGCTAACACCTGCTTAAGATAACAAGTCGTTGCACTTTGGGTACATATATACATTGGATGCACAATGGTGTAAATTTTATTGACATCGATATGTGTCGCACGTATCTCAATAAAATTTACACCATTATGTGTATCCAATGTATGTACCCAAAGTATGTCAAAAAATGATTTTCTATTAAAATATACTAATCTTGATGGCTGTTTGGGCCCATTCAATAAAGTTTATATGCATGCTATGACTATATTTTGAATTGTCCACTAGCATAATTAATTAAGAGCTCGACTAAGTGCACCCCATTTTGCGTGACACTCCAAATTTAAATTTAAATTTCTAAGTGCACCCTATATTTTTACCAAAATACCTTTTCATCTAAACCGAAGCATCCAACTCCAAAATCTTGGTCGAGATATCTATTTTAGGTTCGACGATATGTAGCCAGACTTATCCACTAGGTTTGGTGTTGTCCAACCTAACCTCTTTGGTGAGATTTAGTTAACAACTGTCGACCTAAAGGTTCGGTGGGTTCCGACTGACTCTCCAATTAAAGGTTCGTCAAGCTGTGACCGATTCTCCAACTAGAGATTTGGTGGGCTCTGACTGACTCTTCAACAAGAGATTTGGACTTTCGAGGCCGAACCCCTCGATAATGCCTACAAATCACAAAAAAGAGAATGTGTGGGGTGCACTAATCACAATGAGGGGCATAATAGTCATTTTGTAGTACGATTGATCTTTTTTTTTTTTTTTTCAAGTTTGACTTTTTTTGGGTTGCATTTAGTAAAAGGTGGGTATAATTAGCCAGACTCTTAATTAATTAAGGCTTAAATGGCTACTCATGAGCTTGTATTTGAACAAAGGTTTCTCTTATAAGTGGTTGAGATAGCTTTCAGGATTGTTATTAATTAATATAATCAAAACCATATAGTAGTTATAATTAAGAATAATTGAAAATTGATTATTTAATTAAGAGGTGATATCTCTATTGATATAATTTAGTTACTACTTTCTTAAACAACATAGAAAAAATCATTAGGTTCATTTAAATGACGTAACCTAATTAAGTTAAACCTGATTCTCTTATTTAAATCGAAAGATATTTTTTTCCTATATTACATAACATAAAACGTTTCTCCACACAATGTTACAACAAGATAATACTAATTAATCACCCGTGTGTACACTGGCGAACCCAAGTAGGAGCTTGCCCTGGGGCTGGAGCCCTGGGCAAGCTCCACATAATTCCTATGCATATGTATTTTACCCAACAAAAATAGTAAAATATTTGATTTAGCCCAGGGCTAAGTTTTAGCAAACTAAGTGTATTATTACTCCAGCCTAACTCAAAAGCAATAAAATACTAGTTAAAAAGTCACTCATCAACTTGAGAGAGAAAACAATAGGAGCTCACTCCGTCGATCTATCTTATTCTAGTTGAAAAAATAATGACAAAGATATTGAATTTTACTTATGGATACATGCATGCATTTGATATACAAACTTGCTAGATTTCTTTGCACAAACTTTATGGGCACCGTAATTGGATGCACAATTTTTATTTTTATTTTTTTATTATTTTTATTTTTTGATGATTATTGGATGTACAATTCCAGAGAGTGCAATAATATTATGTGACAAATTGATGTATTACAAGTATATCACTTAATATTCTTTTTTCTAAAAAACATAAATAAGAAAGTAATTTGAAAAGAAAAAAATTTATACATCAATTCAATCGTAGATTTGATTTTTCTTTTTTAATTTTTTTCATAGATTAATTGAAATTTTAAAGTTGATGGCTTTTTTTAACTAGTAATTTATATCAATATTTTACTTATTTTTGTTTAAAGTTCTTTAGATTATTTAAAAATAAAGTAAAGGGAATACCAATAGGTAGTTGGTGCGAGTGGAAGCGACTCGCATTCCCTTAAACCCACACCCAGAGTTTGAAATTGGTTGTGCGTATAGAAACGATAATGTTGGGAGGTTTGATCCCCCTCTAAATGAAACGCGACTATCTGGTTGAATTTAAAGTAGTCGATTAATTTGGATACCAGGTGGTTTTGAAAAATATAATGAACTAAAAAAAACTTATAAATTTTGTAGTTGTTTACTCAATCAAAAGAGTGAAGTTTATGATCAAATTTCGCTCCAAGTCTTCGTTTTGCATTGGTTGCGACTTGCTCGAGCCGCTAATATGTGCATTAATCATAACAAATCATGATTGAATGATACCTCATATATTTAGTTAGCCCAGGGCAAAAGAAAATCTTAGGTCTGCCCCTGCGTGTGTACTCCCAATTAACTTTAGCAGTACCATGAGTAGTAATTTTCAAACCAAAAAAAAAAATCCTTATAAGACCACTCAACTCGTCCATAAAGATCTAAAAAAATCTACATATATAATCAAAAAAATATGCATTGAGTAAAAAAAATCTACTGAGATCTGGAATAATAAAATTAAAGGTTCATATTAGGGAAAAATTAATGCAAACACTAGTATAAAATAAGAACAACGAAAGACCAACAAAGAAAAAAAAAATAGAAGAATAGTTGCTGCGTGCCCACACTGCCCATGCAACATATCAACTATTCTTGCTAATCTTTTTATTTTTTGATCACTAGTGATCAATTCCTTTCATACAATAAGATTAAGATTAACTCAATCCATCAATCCATTAAAATGACTACAAAAGAGAATAATAAGATTGTTGTTATCATGGGGTCCACCGGCGTGGGCAAGTCCAAGCTCTCAATTGAGCTCGCCACCTCCTTCCCCTCCGAGATCATCAACTGCGACAAAATGCAAGTCTACACCGGCCTCGACGTCACCACCAATAAGCTCACGCCACGTGAGCAGCTCGGCGTCCCCCACCACCTCCTCGCCCACGTCGACCCCGCCGTCTCTGGCGAGCTCTCTAACGCCAACTTTCGCGTCGCCGCCACATCAACCACCTCCCAAATCCTTTCTCGAGGACGCATTCCGATCGCGGTAGGGGGTCCACGTCCTATATCCATGCCCTCGTCTCCGCCGACCACGACTCCCCCGTGGAGACCACCAACCCCGACTGGATACTCTCAGTGTCACCAGCCCTTCGTTATGACTGCTGCTTCATATGGGTCGACGTGGAGCTCCCTTTGCTCTTCGATTACCTCGGTCTACGTCTCGATGACATGATCAACGGTGGCATGTTTGATGAGTTGGCGGAGTTTTACAACCAATACGAGACGTACACGTCAGCGCCCGAGGGGCTGAGGAAATCCATTGGTGTTCCGGAATTCGAGGACTATTTTCGGAGGTTTTCTTCGGTGTCTCGCGGAGATGAGTCCTTATCCGGCGACGCGATGAAATTGATGTTTGAGGAGGCGAGGAAGGCCACCAAGGACAACACTTGTGAGCTGGCGAAGATGCAAGTGGAGAAGATCAAACGGTTGAAAGGGATCGGGTGGGACATCCAACGGTTGGATGCGACTGAGGTGTTCAAGGCGATGTTGGCGTCGGATAATAAGAGAGCTGTGGAGCTCTGGAACAAGGACGTCGCCGAGCCAGCCATCAAAATTGTGGAGGCATTCTAACAGATGGATCAAATATTTTTTTAAAAGAGTCCTACTAGCTGAGCTACTCGTACTTTGAGTTATGCCTAAAATCTACCCAATAAGGTCTTTGTCTTCTTGCCAAATGATCTTAAACTAGTCGATTTTCTATGTTATGTAATCTTTTAAGAGAAAGTTAATAAATTAATTTATATCAATAAATGGTAATATTTTATAATTAAAATTATAATTCACAATAATCAACTCATATTATATGTACAATAAATTATATTATATTTTTATTATTATTTTCAAGAAAATGTATAAAAACTTATTTATTTATTTATTTATTAGATTAAAAATATATTAATTAATATTAAGAGGTTTAATGTTAAGTTGGTTGTTCTCGTTTAAGTTTAACGTATTAATTACTTATGAAAATAAACATAATTAATGGAAACCACTTCATTACTTTAATTCATTAAATCTAGTATCATGTGACAAAGAAATAGATGATTTTCTAAAAAAGAAAGGGAGAAAGTTGAGAAAAGTGAAAATGTAGGTCGACGACGATCCAGATGCTCGTAAAACATACAGGGATTGTCTAGTTAATGCCGAAAATTGAAGATTCTCAGAAAATGTGGCACTGGAGGCAGGGGATATGAACATTACTTCGAATGCTCTAGGTCCCTAGGTGAAGTTTTCTCCTAACCTACAAAGCAAGTTAGAGAAACAAATGGAGAATGCAGTGGTGGTGAAACGGATGGGAAGATTGTTAGGCTACAAAATGTTATGTAATAGAATCGTAACAATGTGGCCCCCTAAGGGGACTACAGAGTTATGGATCTATCTAATGATTTTTATTTAGTTCAATTTTATGTGTGCAGGAGATATGGATAGAACTTTACTCGAAGGGCCATATGAAATCCAAGGCCATGTCATTTCTGTACAAAAATGGGGGCCATCTTTTCGAGTGGCGACTGTATCAATATCGAAAATAGCAGTTTGGATTCGTTTTTCAGACTTCCTTCATGAGTATTTCCATGATTCTATCATTTGGGGACTTGAAAATGTAGTTGGACGATCACTAAGGGTGGATTCAAGTACCACTACAGCTAACAGGGAGGATTTGCTCGAGTGGCGGTGGAACTGAACTTCTTAAAACCTCTTAGTTCAAAATTTAGAGTAGAAGAATTTTGGCCGAGGGTGGAGTATGAAGGGCTTCCCCACATATGCTTTCGTTATGAAAAAGTGGGGTACAACAACACTGCATGCCCCTTAATGCTCCTAAGGATCCCCAAGGGTCCGTAGTCAAAGAAAAGAAGAGTCAAATGACACGGGGTGGTGCGCCGCCTTCGCAAGTTGCCAGAGATTCTAATTTTGGGTCGTGGATGATTGCTCAGAGGAAGCCTTGTCGAAGTGGAGAAATTACCAAAAAAGGGGAAGAGAGAATTTAGGGCGAGAATTAAGGGAGGAGAAACATAAATCTAGAGATTTGAATGGAAGGAAACATCAATGTGTCAAACAAGAAAACTAAAAAAATCAGTTTCAATTATTGGTCAACTCGGGTGAATTAAATGATTTGGAAGTCAAGAATTCAAAAGATAACGACAAAAGTCAAACCATAATTTTCTCTACGAAAAAGGAAACCTTAACCAATCAAGGTCAGGTTTCCAGAATAGTCAATGAAAGAAAAGAAAAGAAGAAGAATCCTAAGAGTGTGACAAATACTAATAAATATGTCCCAAAAATGAATGGGTCTAAGGGCGATGGGCCAAAAGGAGATGGGTCTCCCAAGAATGAATCTCCTAAAACAAGCCAAGGGCTGCCCAAGCCCACATCTACCTTCAAGGCATGTGCGTCTAACATCGAGGATCTTTCATTTAAATTTCCAACCCAAGAGAATGCATAGAAGATACCTCATTTCCAGGACCTCACAAACAGATAACGGACGCGGAGGAGAGTAGAAGCCTTTGTACCATTCCAATGTATATCAACAGAGGAATTAGCAGCTAATATGGGTAAAAAATGCAGTCGAACAGGAATGATGCAGAACGCTATGAACAATGGTCATAAAATTCTAGCAGAAGTTAGTACAAAATGGGAGCCCCAGAGACAGGAAATGGAAGCACAAGAGAAAAACGCATCTGAACATATGATTTCAGATGATGGAGTAACCAATTAACCAGGTTCGAATGGTGGTGGTCAATACCTATCGATTTCTTAGTTATTTTCTATACTTGTTATCAATGTTATTACTATCTTAGAATTGCCAAGGGGCAAAAAATCCTCTTTTTATTACAATTTTTAAGGAGTTAATGAAGCAAAATAAGACGGACATCATAGCAGTTTTTGAGCCAAGAATCAGTGGTGATATGGCAGATGCAGTGATTCAAAAGTTGAGGTTTAGTAAGTGTTGGAAGGAGAATGCGATCGACTTTTCTGGTGGCATATGACTTTTATGGAATGACCACTCTATTTCAATAGAAGTAATAAAATCAAAAAAGCAATGGATCTTATTCAAATGGAAGCAAGGAACTGAAGAAGGATTGGGTACAGTAGTGTATGCATCGCCAACAGTAAGACTAAGAAGAAGCCAGTGGATAGACTTGGAAAACCTTAAGATCCCAAACGACTGTCCTTGGGTGATCATTGGCGATCTGAATGTGTACTTAACAGCTGATGAAAAGAGAGGGGAAGCACAAACAAATCAATCGAAATGTAGAGAACTTTATGACTTTATGCAACCATGCTCTCTACAAGAAATGGGCTTTATTGGGCCTAAATTCACTTGGATTCGTGGGCGCCTTTAGGAAAGACTTGATTGAGCTCTCTGTAATGCAGCTTGGAGATTGGGATTTTTGAATAGCATTATATCACACCTCCCTATGATGAAGTCTGATCATCGCCCTTTTTGTTAGAAACAAAGAGGATAAAAGAATTCCTATATAAAAAAGGCCCTTTCGATTCTTGGCAAGTTAGATCACCCATGAACGCTGAATTTGTTCAATTGAATGGGAATAAAGAGGAGAGCTATACCTTAGTTGTGTCTGATTTCTCTTTAAAATTGCAAGGCTGAAATAAATCAGTGTTTGGGAATATCTTTTAAAGAAAGAAAAAATTGTAAAAAGAACTTGAAGTAGTGGAACACAAATTGGTAGTAGGCCCTAAAGACACTCTATATAGTAGAAGGGAGGGTATCCAAAGGAGGCTCGAGGAAGTGCTAATCCAGGAAGAATTGATTTGGTTCCAGAAATCTAGGTACAAATGACTCCAATTAGGGAATAAAAATACACGATTCTTCCATTTGAGTACGTTGCATAGGAGGAGACAAAACTCTATTGAGGGCCTATATGTTAACAATAGGCACTGAGTAACAGATCAACTACTCCTCCAATAGTCGGCCTTGCAGTTCTACAAGAACCTATACACAGAGGAAGAATTTACATTTACATGGGTTCCTTGGCCATTACTGTTGTCAGAGGTGTCGAATGCTGACGGGACACACCTTTCTAAAGTAATTGACTCAACAGAAGTCTGTGATGCTATGTTTGAGATGAGAACCTTTAAAGCTCCAGGACCAAACAGATGGAGCCTTTTTTTTCCAAAAGCAGTGGAGTGTTGTTGGTGAGTCAATTATCGAGTGTGTGAAAGAATTCTTCATTCATGGCATTTTCCCAACTTCATTGAATAACACTTTACTTGTACTAATCCCAAAAACTCACCCACCAACTTGTTTTGCAGGTCTTCGCCTAATAAGTCTTTGCAACGTAGTATATAAAACTATCACAAAACTCATTGCCAACAGACTTAAGCCACAAATGGAGAGATGGATATCAGGGACACAATCTAGCTTTGTACCTAGTTGAAACATCACAAATAATATCATCAGCGTTTAAGAGGTGATACACTTGATGCGGTGCAAGACAGGAAGGAGCGGATGGATGGCCATAAAGATAGATCTTGAAAAAGCGTATGATCGGTTAAGGTGGTTCTTCATCAAACAAATACTAGCAAAGTTCCCCATCCCCGAAAGCTTACAACAAAGAATCATGACTTGTATTTCATCAAATAGGATGCAAATCTTATGGAATGGGTGTTTATCCAAATCTTTCATCCCTTCAAGAGGTATCAGGCAAGGAGATTCACTTTCCCCATACCTCTTTGTTTTATGTATGGAGGTTCTGTCACAAGGCATTCAGAGAGCAATGAACGATGGCCAATGGCGAGGCATCCGTATGGGAAGATCGGGGCCAATACTATCTCATCTTTTCTTCATATATGACATGTTCCTCTTTGCGGAGGCCACCCTAGCTCAAGTTGTTATCATAAAAGGAATTTTGCAAGCTTTCGGATCAAGCTCAGGCCAGAGAGTCAATCACCAAAATACCAAGATATATTTTTCAAAGAATGTATCAGACAACATAATGAAGGAAATCAGTGAAGGATTCGGTTTTGGACTGACAAATAACCTGGGCAAATACCTAGGCTCCCCACTGTTATATGATAAAGTATGCAGATACACTTACAAGGAAATAATTGAAAATGTATGAAGCAAACTATTTAGTCGAAAGGTGAAACAGTTATCGTTGGCAGGGTGATTAACTCTGGCGAAGACTTGTTTACAAGCGATACAAAGTTTCCTTATGCAATTAACTCGCTTGCTGGCACATATATGCGATGAGATTGATAAATTGGCTAGGATATTTGTTTGTGGATCTTCAGTTGAAAAAAAGAAAATACATCTCGTCAATTGGGATACTTTATGCTCGGCCAAGAATAGAGGAGGATTGGGACTACGGAAGGCTCAAAATCAAAATCAGGCGTTCATACTTAAATTGTGCTAGGAGTTTTACACTGAGGAGGAAAGTCTCTGGGTTCGAGTCCTAAAAGGAAAATATTGCATAAGGGAAGAAAGAGAATCGAATGGCCCAAAGACTCGGCCAGCGTCAATGGTTTGGAGAAACATTAGAAACAATTGGGAGATCTTCAAATCAACACTCACGTAGAGCCTAGAGGATGGAAATGATGTTTTGTTCTGGAAGGATAAGTAGGTAGAGAATTTAGTAGAACTTTCGCATTACGCCATCAATAACCTTGAGAAATCCGATTGGACGGAGCATGTGTCCAGCTTCATTACGAGTTCAGGGACCTTGGACTTTGCTAAATTACATTGGTATTTGCCATTGGAGGTATATGAAAAGATCAAAGTGATCCCAGTTCCTAATCAGCAAAGGGGACCGACTCAGATCAGTTGGATGTATGATAAGAAGGGTGTCTTTACAATGGCAAAAGCATATGCCTTAGTCACGGAGGTGCACTACCAATTACCACCGAGACATTGAGATTTCATTTGGAAGTGGAATGGCCCTCAACGGATTCGTACCTTCCTATGGCTTGCTCTACATAACCGACTGCCTACGAATGCCTTGTGTTATAAGAGGAATATAAAAGATAATGAGATTTGTAATCGATGTCCTAAAGATGATGAATCCATCTTACATGTTTAAGGGATTGTCAACTAGCTCTCCAAGTTTGGAAATCCCTACCCCAAATGATATCATCTCCATTCTTCTATACATCAACATTGGTGGATTGGCAGTGTTAAACCTCAGTCAAAGACCATCGCAAGAAAGTAATGTTTGGTGTCTCTTGTTAGAAGTTTTGGTCCTGGAGAAATAACACTATGTTTATGAATCGATCTGATACAGGATATGAGGTCAGGCGATCCATTATTTATAGAATTAATGAAATCCTTCGTTCGGAAGGTTTGTGATCAACATCGAGCCAGACTTTAGCAAGAAGAAAACATTGCCATTGGGTAGCACTAGAGGAGGGGTGACTGAAAGTAAATTGTGATGGGGCGATACGAGGGGAGGATGGAGAAGCCACAGCGACAGAAGATATACGGGGGATGAAAGACGATTTTCGAGCAGCATTTCAAGCAAAGTTGGGTCGATGTTTACCTTTTTGCGCTGAACTATGAAGAGTTAAACATGACTTGCAACTGGCGTGGGATAAAGGATGTAGGAAACTCATTGTGGAGCTAAACTCACAGGAAGCGATCGATCTTATTATAGAGTCAACACAAAGCCAATTTCGAGATCCATTGATTCAAGATATTTGTGACGGCCCTAATTTCCCCGTGTAATTGGGTACGCCTGACCTAGACCCGTGCAGATCCCAAGTCATCACTTGGTAACCTGACGAGCTTGTTGGGTTTTGGGGTTCATGCGCAGCGGAGATTTCAAAACAATTTTTGAGAAAAACCCCAAAAGGATCCGAATCTGATTCCATTAAAATACGTTTAGACTATGAAAACTTAATCATACCTCAGTCGCAATACCTCTCTGAAGGTTAATCGATCTCTAAGGCGCTGCCAACGACGAACGCCCTCTATCAGTAGTCCACACACGAACGGCGGCCGAGATTTGAAGTGCTAGCTTCGAGAGAATACCAAACCTTTTTGTTTCTCTCCAAAACGATCCAGAGCATACCAAAAACCTCTAAGTCGTTTCTAAAACGAAATATAGAGATTTTGGCCCTTTTTTTGTTTCGTCCTTGTATTCTAACTCAAAACGTCTATTTATACAACCTTTGTATATAGACGGTTAAGTAAATTACACATATACCCCTACTTAAAGAAGTATAAGTGTAATACACCACAAGGACGTTTCTGTCATGAATTTTATCATATAAAATTCATTTTTCTGAACCATCTTAAAATCTCGCAAAACCATTCTCAGTGTGCGACCCAATAGGCTCATACAACGTTGGCGGTGTACCAAAACACATTTTGGTATACAAGTCATAAGCGGCCTCTAGCAAGACATTATGACTACCCAAGTTGTACGAATATCAAATCGATACAACCTAATCAATAGTGTAAATAACATCATTTTGTCACACGATATCCTTTTGATCAAACATAAGGCATGGAATTGTCATCCAACATGTTCAATCGTACTAGTCTCGATTTCTAGGTTGACTGAAAACATCTAAGTGACATTGATCAATATCAATTCACTTAGATTAGGCCTTTTACAGATCTAACACATCGAGGGATCCACTTGGATATCTCTCTTTATATGAGAGGGACAAATTCTATCTCGATTACACAACTTCACCACATTATTCACACAATGACCAATCACAACCTTTATAATCGTCCTTAAAGACATCGTTTGATTGCGTCAAATCACTTATTCCTAATGTTGAAGTCTCTGTAATCTCAAGTCGAGGACTCGAAAAATATACCTATCATGAGAAACAACTATGACTTAATCCATGTGATGTTCTCATAGCGGGTCGGTCCAAGACTTTGTTCCCTAACAAGTACTCATGATCTTGATTCGTATTCCTATACGTATGATCATCGTATGATCATCAATCAAGACTCACACTAGTCTTAATTCATTATAGTTCCCAAGATAATAATCGACTAGGGACATTTAGGATATTTCGTAAATACCCATGGATCTTATTATAATGTAAACATGCAAATCAATTATAATAAACAACAAATGAAATCCTCTATTTTATTAACTAAAATGTATTCATAAAAGACTGTTAATGGATTGACCTAGGACACATTTCCCAACATCTCCCACTTGCTCTAGGGCCAATCATTCATGCATCTAATGCCTAATGATCTAACATGACCATCATGTTTCGCTTGTGGAAGAGCCTTTGTCAATGGATCCGCAACGTTGTCTTTAATAGGTACTCTGCAAGTCTTTACGTCTCCCCTCTCAATAATTTCTCTGATGAGATGAAAACGCCTGAGTATATGTTTGGATCTGTGGTGTGATCTAGGTTCCTTGGCCTGTGCTATTGCCCCATTATTGTCACAATACAAACAAACAGGGTTAGCAATACTTGGAACCTCACCTAGTTCAGAAATGAACTTTTTGATCCAAATCGCCTCCTTTCTTTGCATCGGACACTCGCAATATACTCAACTTTCTATTGTAGAATCTGCACGATCTCTTGCTTCTTCAACTTTTCCAAATTTATCGCACCCCCTTTCAAAGTAAACACATATCCGGACTACGATCTAAAATCATCTATATCGCTTTGAAAACTTGCATCTCGTGTAACCATTTACAACTAGATCATTTTCAAAACCTCTATAAACCAAGAACACTTCCTTAGTCCTTCTTAAGTACTTAAGGATGTTCTTTACTGCTATCCAGTGACTCTCACCTGGATCTGACTGATATCTGCTTGTAGTGCTCAAAGCATATGATACATCAGGCCGAGTGCATAGCATGGCGTACATGATGATCCAATAGCAGATGCATATGGAATCTTATTCATGCGGTCTCGCTCATCATTTGTCTTAGGACATTGAGTCTTGCTGAGACTTATGCCATGAGACATTGGCATACAATCCTCTTTTAGAGTCTTGCAAACTGAACCTATTCAGTACCTTGTCTATGTAAGCACTCTGACTTAGACCGATCAGCCTCTTAGATCTATCCCTATAGATCCTTATCCCTAGGATATAGGCTGCATCTCCTAAGTCTTTCATTGAGAAACACTTCCCTAACCAAGACTTGACACTCGCAATGTTGGGATGTCATTTCCAATGAGTAATATATCATCAACGTAAAGCACTTAAAACAACTACACTCCCACCGACCTTCTTGTATACACAAGGCTCATCTTCGTTCTTAATAAAACCAAAATCCTTGATTGCTTCATTAAAACGAAGATTCCAACTCCGAGAAGCTTGCTTTAATCCATAAATGGATCTTTGAAGCTTGCATACCTTCCTAGAATTCTCAGGATGTACAAAACCTTCAGGTTGTGTCATATACACGTCCTCAAGCAGCTTTCCATTAAGAAATGCTGTTTTTACATCCATTTTCCATATCTCATAGTCAAAATATGCAGCAATGACAATTAAAATTCTTATGGATTTAAGCATGGCTACTGGCGAAAAAGTTTCATCATAATCAACACCTTGAGTCTGCCTGAAACCTTTTGCTACAAGTCTTGCTTTGAAAGTATGCACTTTGCCATCCATGTCAGTTTTCTTCTTGAAAACCCATTTACATCCAATGGTCTTACCACCTTCAGGTAAATCAACCAAGTTCCAAACTTGGTTATCATACATGGATTGCATCTCAGAGTTCATGGCACTTAGCCATTTATCTGAGTCTGGTCCAGACATAGCCTCCTGATAAGTGGTGGGCTCATTTTGATCCATAAGCAACACATCACGACTATCAGTAATGAGAAATCTGAATCTCTCTGGCTCATGTCTTACCCTACCAGATTTACGTGGACCTTGTGTCACTTGCGGAGGTTCAACTGGTTCAGAACGTTGTTGAACTTCCAGTAGCGGTTCAATGTTTATTTGTGATTCTTGAACTTCTTCAAGATTTATTTCTCTCCCACTAGTGTCTTTTGAAATAAACTGTTTTTCCATAAAGGCACCATACCGAGCAATGGACACTTTGTTCTCAGCGGGATTATAAAAGTAATATCCTTTTGTTTCCTTAGGATACCCCACAAATAAACACTTGTCAGATTTAGGTGCTAGTTTTTCTGAGACTTGTCGTTTTACGTAAGCCTCACAGCCCCAAATCTTAAGAAAAGACAAACTAGGTCTCTTCCCGTACCATATCTCATATGGTGTTTTATCAATCGCTTTAGAAGGAACTCGATTTAGAGTGAAAGCTGCAGTTTGTAATGCAGTACCCCAAAAGGATAATGGAAGATCCGTATGACTCATCATAGATCGAACCATATCTAATAAGGTTCGATTTCTCCTTTCAGAAACTCCATTCATTTTCTTTTTGGTGTTTTGAAGCAAGAACAGGCTGGGGCTTGACTTATTCCACAGGCTTTGCGACAGGTGCAGCAGCAGCCTTGGCAACTTTAGCCTTGCCTTTGTCATTCTTCATCATTCCCTTTCCCTTTTGGACCATTAGCATATTACTAGAGGGTTTCTTGATATTTTGTTCAGCAGTTTTGAGCATCAAATGCAACTCTGAAATTGATTTCTCCATATTATTCATATTATAGTTCATCACAAATTGTGAGCAACTTTCCTAATAATGAATTTAGGATCAAATCCGTAGCCAACTCTTGGCTTATGGGAAATTCAAGTCTATCAAGTTGGTCAACATAGCCCTTCATCTTCGAACATGAGGACTAACGACGCACCTCGGTCATCTTACAAGAATGCGGGTTCTTGATCGTCTCGAACCTTTCTTGCCTAGCTTGCTTTGTTGGAACATTTCCTTCAAATTACGATCATGTCGTAGGTTTCCATTAGTTCCATGTCCTTCTAAAGTTTAGAAACCATAGTTGCCAACATAATGCATGCAACATCAGTAGAATCGTTGACATGCTTATTATGCGCATCCTTCACAGCTTTAGTAGCATTTGATGGTGGGTCCTCAGGGATCGGAGCATCCAGAACATACAACTTGTGTTCATGCTTGAGAACGATTCTCAAGTTTCTGAACCAATCAAGAAAGTTAGTCCCAGATAGCTTATCCTTCTTAAGGATATATCGCAGTGACAGGGGATTATTGTTACTTGAAGAGGCCATTGATCTACAATAAAGATTATGCAGAGTTTATTTTAGTATAGAGGAATAGACTCTCACTAAATTAACAACCCTCCTAAAACATACTGTTTATTTAGGGGACTAAAATCCATTTTTCACCTAATTCTATGACAGCTATGGCATGAAACACAGAACTAGATTATTTAGGTAGGTAACAGTTACCAATTACATCTTATGTAATTTTTAGATCTTTTTATGAGATACATGACATCTTATGTCTTAGCATGTTTTTATCTCATCATATGCCTAAAGTCCAAAACTATTTTGATAACTTTATTAAGTCGGACCAATTTAAACATTTAGGTAACTCTTACCCAACTTATCTCACCAAGATAACAAAATACACCCAACTATGGCTGAAACTATATTAGTGCGATCGAGGCCTTGATAAGTGTTTAAATTGGATGGCACAAGACTTAAGATTTAATAGAGGGATTTTATTCAGTTTTAGTGATTTTTAAGTAAACAATGAAATATCATATATTTTATTGATTTGTAGAACCACTAAACAATTTAGGAAATTTTTATCTATTCACTAATAGAAGCATTTTCGTGCGCTAGGATTAGTTAGATGGCGGTCCCATTGTGCCATTAGGTCAGTGGCGGGAAACAAAGACACACTTTTTTTTTTTTTTTTTTAGAAGACAAATCTCAATTCCGAAAATTGAAATTTGCTATAGAAAATCATAATTTTTGTTGATTTTACTATACTAAATTTACCCCTTAATTTATCCAAAATTAAGTCAATTAAAACCTTTTTAATTAACCTGGGCCCATATCTAACTAACCATCTTATCCTAATCCAATTAGGACTTTAGATATTTGAATCCTAGCATATCACCAATAACAAACTTCTCCATATTTATCTCCTATTCTAATTTGTTATCTATCTTTATCAAATAGAGACTTCATAACAAAATAGATATAACAAGATAAACAAGTAATTTCAAAAATTAATTATTTATAAATAAATAATTTCGAAAATTAATTATTTGTTTTGGATTTAAGATATTTGAATCCTAGTATATCACTAATAACAAGATTCTTGATATTTATCTCCTATTCTAATTTGTTATCTATCTTTATCAAATAGAGACTTCATAACAAAATAGAAATAACAAGATAAATAAGTAATTTCAAAAATTAATTATTTATAAATAAATAATTTCGAAAATTATTTATTTATTTTGGATTTAAGATATTTGAATTCTAGTATATCACTAATAACAAGATTCTTGATATTTATCTCTTATTCTAATTTGTTATCTATCTTTATCAAATAGAGACTCCATAACAAAATAGATATAACAACATAAATAAATAATTTCGAAAATTAATTATTTATAAATAAATAATTTCGATTAAATCGCGAATATATGCATCATATACACAAAACATGATAATAAATCTCACAGAAAACTTATGTATATCACATATACGTCAACTATTAACATGCTTTCAATCATATCTCATAAGAAAACATGCAATGAGTTTAATGGAATCAAACTCGAAGGCTCTGATACCACTGTTGGGTTTTGGGGTTCATGCGCAGCGGAGATTTCAAAACAATTTTTGAGAAAAACCCCAAAAGGATCCGAATCTGATTCCATTAAAATACGTTTAGACTATGAAAACTTAATCATACCTCAGTCGCAATACCTCTCTGAAGGTTAATCGATCTCTAAGGCGCTGCCAACGACGAACGCCCTCTATCAGTAGTCCACACACGAACGGCGACCGAGATTTGAAGTGCTAGCTTCGAGAGAATACCAAACCTTTTTGTTTCTCTCCAAAACGATCCAGAGTATACCAAAAACCTCTAAGTCGTTTCTAAAACGAAATATAGAGATTTTGGCCCTTTTTTTGTTTCGTCCTTGTATCCTAACTCAAAACGTCTATTTATACAACCTTTGTATATAGACGGTTAAGTAAATTACACATATACCCCTACTTAAAGAAGTATAAGTGTAATACACCACAAGGACATTTCTGTCATGAATTTTATCATATAAAATTCATTTTTACAACCATCTTAAAATCTCGCAAAACCATTCTCGATGTGCGACCCAATAGGCTCATACAACGTTGGCGGTGTACCAAAACACATTTTGGTATACAAGTCATAAGCGGCCTCTAGCAAGACATTATGACTACCCAAGTTGTACTTATAATAAACAAAGCAAATGAAATCCTCTATTTTATTAACTAAAATGTATTCATAAAAGACCTAGGATTGACCTAGGGCACATTTCCCAACAGAGCCTAGTCAGCTTCTTATTTAATCAATTTAGTAATTTATAAAAGAGTTATTGCAAAAAAATACATAACATAAGACTAAACAATTGTAACAAAGGAGAAATAACTCAATCAAGAGAAATATAGGAATTTTATAAATGAAGAAAACCCCGAGTATTCATGCACAATTCGATAAGCATATATACATGATACCAGTCTCACCAAAAATGCCAAGTTCAATAATCCTAAAAACATAAGTATGAAACGATATACAAATCAACAAAACATAAACACATACTATAGAGTCTCTCTGATCCCACTGCTAGTCCTCAAAGTAGGTCTCCTAGGCAGGGCCCCTTGCCTTTACTGCTCTCCACCCTATCTATACCCACCGTCACAAACTAGACGGTGAGCTACTGAAGAAATCGAAAGTAATGCTAGAAGAATGTAACAGTAATTTATGATTTAACAATAAAGCAGTCTAAATATCATGCGAAAATGAAATAACAGGACAGTAAATAAAACAAATGCATGATAAACAGACTGATAGATAAACAATCGAAATTTGCATGTTCTAAGATTGAAAAGAGTCCTATGAGTGGTCTAATTTCACAGCAATAAGGCAAAGACCTCGCAAGATCTCCCCGGGCAATGTCGCAACATTAGCGCAGCTTGAAATCGAGAAGCATCGCAACACATCTCGAATCCAATCTAATACACACAACACTAGGGGTTGTCAGTTACCCCTACATAGGGCACCTTCATTATCCCAGCTAGTGCGAGACCACATGATACCTTCGAGACACACACTCATGCTAAGAACATACAACCAAGAAAATGGAATGGAATTTCAAACAAGGGATCAATTCAACAATATCAATGAATAAAGGATGTATAAATTATATGTTATTTCCTTACTGGCCTACTAACATACACACATACAAGGTACGTATGTACTTACCTGAACTAGCGCAACCCGGTACCACTCCGAGACTCTAATGCTTTTCCCGCAATTTCTCAACTACCTGATAAAAGTTTAAACCCCGAATGTTGATTTAGAGTTAGTACTTCGTCTTAAGGTGTTTCTCGTATGTTTAGTTTAAATACATTTAATTAAAGCGACTCAAACCATTGTGGATCAATCCATCTTTATGGTTATTGCCTTTTTACAAAACATAACTCTCTTTGGGCTCTTGTTGGACCCATTTATCAAGCTTATACTCACCTAAGTAAGCCTTTTGTGTGGACACTTATTGGGCCTAAATATATAGGCTCATTCTTACATTTTATGCATTTGTTTTGGGCTTTAAGTTGTACCTATTGTATTGAATCCCTATTGGGCTCTACACAACCCATATACACACCATTTGTAAATTGTTATGGACACTTATTATAATTTGTGTGTTGGGCCCTTATTGGGCCTTAACACAAGCCCATAATTATTTAAAAAAAATGTCCATACCTATCATCCTTTTTATTTATTCACACACACACATACAATAATACACACACCCCACATTTGATACACCCCACACTTTGTACACCCCACTGTTATAGCACACAACACCCCACTGTTGTGTGCACCCCATTGTTGTATGTACCCCATACACACATGCACAAAAACATCCCACACTAAATATACCCTAACTACACACACACACTAGTTGATTCTCACAATGCACACACACACAAAATCGTCACACATACACACACCAACTGTCACAAATACACCTACAAAAACATCACACATGGGGTCACCTCCGGCCAGCAAAGTCGTCAGAGGATGACCTCCGATCATCCTCGACCAACTCCAGCGTCGGTCATCCAAGCCGTGGCCACCGTCAACCATAACAGTTCCAAAAACATGAAGAACAGTGAGACCGAGAAAACGAGAGAAGGAAAACCGAGAGTGTAGGAGGGGACCTCGACTCCGGTGATCGGTGAACCCTGGCCACCTCGGGACCTCCTACCAACAGTGGTGTGTCCGGCCAAGTTAGAGGGAGATGAATCGAGAGAGGGAAGTGCACCGAGAGCACAACTGAGAGAGAGAAAAAGAAAGGGAGAGAAGGAGGAGCTCATCTAGGCGCCTCCAATAGGTGGGGAAGGCTCCAACGACGAAGGAGGTGGCGATGATGACGAGCTTACCGAGAGGAGGTGGCTGCCACACGTGAGGTCGAAAGGAATCAATGTGAGTATAGAAAACCGAGAGTGAGTGAGTGAGAAAGAGATAGAGCCTTACCTTGTTGACGGCGTCCTCCGGTCTCGCTGGCCTCGTCGGAGTTGGCATCTCCGGTGGGACGTGGTGGCAGTGGCAAGAGGAGGGAGGGAGTGAATAGTGGCGGCTAGGGTGATTGGAGGTGATGAATAGTGATTAGGGTTTTCTTTCTTTTTGTTTATATATGTGTACTAAGTGTAAAATGACTCTTTTGCCCTTAAGTCAACACTTGTTTATTTCTTGGACAGTTGCCCTTATGGGTCATTTACCTCATCAACATGACTTAACACACATACATATCTCAAGGCTAAACCTATGATCATGGTCACTTTAATAATTTTTATCCTATAGCCCAGCTATCCAACTTCCCGTTGATATTGTGTTTCTTCGGTCAGTATTACTTCGCAATTTAGTTTGTCGCGCCCGTTTTCTTGCCACATTCCATTAACTAATTATTTAAATTATTAGAAAATTTATTTATTGAGTTTTTATCCCCCGTTTAACTAGGCGAAACCTCACTTAACTAAAAATCTTTGATCACAAAATATTAATACACAAAAAAGAATCATAAAATTACCTCGGTGTCGACTACCGAAGTTTGAAATACTATCCGGCCTGTCACAATCCACGTGTAACACAAGTCGTAAAAATTCGGTCGTTATTTTTTATGTGAAATTCATTTAGATGTTCCACATCCGCAAGATTTTCAAAATATTTGAGAACATATTCCAAATCATATTTTCATGTTGCTAGAGCAAGATATCCTGCAGTTATAAATGTAACCTAGACCGGATTTGGTCTTTGCTAATAAAAAAAAGAAATAGATAATTAACAAAATTAAACAGTCTTATAACTTATTGTTATTGCATTAAGGGCCTCTCGACTTGCAAAGAGTGCCCACGTTACAGTTCTCATCACTTTGTAAAGTCTTGATTTTATAGTTTAAGTAAACAATCTTCTAAGCTGGTTTGTGAAATGGATGAGGTGAAGCACTCAATTCAAAAGGGAGTCACCTCCACTTGCTCTGCTTCGACTATCGCAGGTTTCTGATAATGTTTGATCACATATTCAAAAAGTCTAAACTGGGCCGTAGTTATTTTTTATGTGAAATTCAAGATGTTCCATGTCAATAAAATGCGTGAGTTCAGTATGGAGACCTTATGCTAAAATGGCTTTTGTTGTATAATCATTGAAAATGTCAAAATGGTGAGCATATTAAAATGGCTTCAATAATCATTGAGAAACAAAAGTGCAATAAGTCAACAATGATCTTAGAAACACAATTGAATCCAATGTCATTTTTCTCTTCCACGAATAGGATTTCTAAGGAAATCCACATAAATCATCATATTAGCAAATAGTCACTCCCTTTAATTATTAGAAACAAATGCTAAAGCGATCTCATATGCAATCAGTCTTCCAGCAAATTCAAATAGAAGCCTTGGAATTACTTCACTTCTTCTCCTTCTCCTTATCTTTTCATTATCTCTTACATCATTCGCAAAAACATGGAAAAAGATGTAAGACTTGTTCTTGGACACACTATTATCCATGATCCCACAACTACCCAAATTTCAAACCAAATTTTCCCGGCATGTATGATATTGTATTCTCAAAAACACCAATAATATGTTCTTCTTCACCTTGTCCCCATACCTTGCACACACTCCCATCAATACAATTTCTAGAAAAAAACAACAAATTCGAAAATGAAACTTCAACACTTGAAGAGAAAAAACGTCCCCCAATCTAGTATAAATAATTTGAACCATCTTTTCCATATCAACTATCTAATTCAAACAATTATTCAAACTATTGGTGTGCATTTTCATTGAGTCCCATAATATGAGTACCAGGGGACTTTATACTAACCATGATACTAAGCGGACGACGAACGTGTTGTAATACAAAAAGAGAGGCAGTGAGTGCTTGCGTAGTGAAGGACCCCTCGATGCCGAGGCTGCGAGGGAGAACAATTCTGATCATGATTATTAGTTTAAAGAATCACGTGAACTTCTTCTTGCCTTGACTCATCTGGCCTGTTATGTATAGATATAAATGCTCAAACGAAGATACATATATAAAGAGAGAGAGAAAAGTCAAGGCACATATGGCACTCTAGAAAGTGTGTTTTTTTTGGTAGGAAGAAAAATATGTTTTGATGTTTGAGTTAATATTTGTTTTTCTTTTTGTTACATATGAGGGAGTTCTTTGGATAGTAGTAGTAGTCATCTTTGTCTTTGCTATTCTCTACAACGTTGAGGGAGTTTTTGGATACTACTCTGTCATTTGTGCATGCACATCTGGATGCAAGTGCAAAGGATGATGATATGGTAACTGACTTTGAGCACTATGATTTGGCATCAGGTTATGGGGAATCCATCGATACGCCCTTGAAAGCTATTCACACACATGTTGAGGTGTGTCGTGCGGTTCCCACTCAACCTGGTGCCAAATCTAAAATCTCAATATCCAAAGTCGGTCACTAAAGCATTTTCTTATTGCATGAGTATGTCACCCTACCACTTTCCTTTCTTTTTTAATAACCAACAACTTGACTTCAACATGAGTTCTAGCTATCTCACTTAGACGTCGTAAAAGTTTTTTTTTTTTGTCAAATTCGTAAGAAGTTAATAATATATATATATATATATATATATATGTTTTAGTAATATATACCCAAGGTTACTAACTACTAATCTACATATATGCAAACGACATATATACCATATATTATAAGAGATATGGTTCGAAATTAAAAGAGTACTACAACCTTATCATAACTCTAAAGAGGTATAAATGAATAACTAGTAGGTTTCAAACCATTACACTTAGACAATACTTTGTATTTTTAATTAAGTACATGTTGTTGTGCAAGAAAAAATAAAATAAATAAAATAAAGTACATGTTGATTCATCATTTTTATAATTAATTTAGAAGAAAAACTTGCATGCCTTGAAAGCGTTGTTATTAATTAGAGTGGCTTATTCACAAAAAAAAAAGAAATTTGCTATATCGATCTCTTCTGTCTAGGGGGATTAATATAGTCAGTGGCTAAATGGACCCCAGTTTTTGTTAAACATACTCCATTTGCTCATTATATCCCAAATTCTGAATTTTAATTGCTAAACATACTCCAATATCTCATTTATTCGTCATCCCTTAGACTCTACTCTTTAAGTCCATGTTTGTAACTCACGTGCTAGAGCCGCAACGTCACTCGACGTATCTAATGGAGGATCACGGACTCCACTCTAATCTCCAGCATTAGGCTGGTCACCATCACGATTTGTAGTAGCAAATAGCGAGCCTCAATTAGTCTTACGTAACGATATATTATAATACACATTAAAATTTAACATGCTAAAAATAATATATCATTCCCCACTTCCCAACTATACTTAAGTTCTAAGGATTTTCCACACTAAGTTCCTTTGCTTGTGTTTTATGTTTATTTAGAGTCATGATGATAAACATTTATGCTCTGATACCAACTGTGACAGCCCCAACAACCACAAACTAGGCCCCGCCCGGCCTAAATCTACATGGACCCCCGAGCTAGTCTCCGAGGAGTCAATGCAAGTCTAGTCAGCCTTAATTTACCAATTATTCAATACATTATTCACTCACTGGACCACTCTTTTTAGATTCACCTTAACTTTATCTAATCATTTATCCTCCAAGTTAGTTAGGTGTGCAACGAAATTGTTTTTAACATCAACTTAAAACGGTTTACACCTCAGTCAACCTAGATGTGGAAAATTCTGTCCAAACAACATCACATGCATATAACAGATCAACTGAAAGCCTAAAATGAACATATACATGTATCAACAGTCAAGTTCAACTCCCAAAGCCCCAAAATATTAAAACAAATGGATACATAGCTAAAATATAGAACAAAAGGACAAAATACCTACAAAGTGAGAGCGAAGCTAACAGATCTAAGCGTGCCTTAGAGGATATCGCCAATCATCGGCGCCTTGCCCCTACTCGTCTGTAGATCTGCATCCACTGTCATAAAAAGGACAATGAGTACAAAATATAACAGTAAACAACAACAATAGATATCTCAACATAAACTACTGAATTCTCAATAATCACAAGTCTATGAATTATGCAGGGTATAACAAGAAACTGAAATAGATAGCAAATCACATGATAAATAGATTCAACAAGCTCAAACAACGATAATCAAGTGACCGAGAAATAAATGGATAGGTGAATATATAGTCCCAATTAAACTGTAGGTCACAAGACCTCATCAGCTTGCGATCGACACAGTAGGCCCAAAATCGTCTCCCCTGCTCAATCCACCCCGTATGAACCAGTGGGCCTGAAGGTCGCCTCCACTGAACGCACACTCTGTTAGGAAAAACCACAGACAAATTCGGCTACTAAATTCATAACACATTACCGAAAGAAAGTCAGAGTCACAAGCCGGATGCTAAATCATTTTGATAGGCTCCAACGAGAAATCACAGTTTATGCCGGCTGCTAAATTCGTTGAGACTTCTCATCACAGTCGGATTACCTTTAGGTCACCTGAACTAGAATGGAATACAAAGGGCTCTCATTTCAAGAATAATCAGTCAAGAAATAGAAAAACATTCATGTGAATCTATTGTTGCCTTTGCTCACCTCGAATCCGGCTAAAAATGCCCTCACGTAGCTCCACACGTTCCCCAATTAGTTGCCAACACTCCGCTCGTCACCTGAAAATTATTACGACCAATTTCCGTTAATTTTCCTAATTATCCCAAGTATTCCTCAATGTTTTCAAGTTTGACCAATTTTCTACAATTTTCTAAATTATTGCTCCTTTGCGTAATTGGGTCGCTTACCCAGTATTGGGTTGCATTCAGGCCCATTAAGATACTCGAGCGAAACCCCAAAATTTTCATGCAATTAAAAAATATTTTTCAATATTTTCTAACTATTTTTGCCAATTTCACGCTTTATGAGGCAAACCACTGACAAAATGTCTCTCCACAATTCCAAAAATTTCACTTTTATATAAATTCCCAAATTTCCATGTATTTGGTCAAAATATAATTTTTCAAGATTTTTTCCCATTTTTTTTGGAATTTTTCCTAATTTTTTTAATATTTATTCTAAAAAAACATATTTAATTTATTTATTTATTATAAATAAATATATTATTATTTTAATAATGGATGGGTCTTTAAGTCGGGTCGGGTCCGACCTGGTCCGCCCCAACTGGGGTCAGATCAGGGCCGACCAACCCGGGTTGGGTCCGATCCGGCCCAGTCGGGTTTAGGCTCGAGTCACCACGACTCGGCCTACCTCCCCTTTTTCTCCAATTTAACGAATAGAGAACATTTTGCTCTCTGTTTGTTCCAACATTTTTTTTATATCATTCTTTTTAACAATCCATCAACAACAATACCAACACCAACAATCACTAATTCACCATCAACAACTCAACAAGAACAACAACACCAATCACCCCCACACCCACAACCACAACACCAACATTAACAACACAAATCAACAACAACAAACTCACCTTCGCCAACGTCGCCAACTTGTTTCCTTGAACTCTCAACCTCGCTTTTTCGGTCTCTCTTTCTTCTCTTCTCTCTTTTTCTCTCCTCCCTCTCGGTCTAATTTTTCGCGAGAATGATGGTGGCGATGGGGTGTTGTTGACATTTTGGGGTGGGGTCAAATGACCATTTTGCCCCTCCAATCTTATCTCTTCCTTAATAAGCCAATGCCCCTCTTGGTCATTTCATTTTTTTGCTTATATATCCACATTTATATATATTCTATATATATATATATAACTATATTTTTGCACCTACGATTTTGTTGTGCGCGCCAATGAGCATATTCGGGCATGCACACTACCATTTGACCCACGCGTATCGCTCACAACTCCACGTATCACTTGACGTCCACTAATTTATTATTGTATCCCATTCATTATTTTCATTAGTAATTATCAGTGTTTTTATTCTATTTTCGTCCCCTGGACTCTCAAATACCCATTTAGCGCGTTCTTTCGTACTGAACTCGTTCAATGATACCAACGCACACTCACCACGTCCTCACATATTTGAGATATTGAATTTAATATTTGATAATAAATAAATAATACAAATCACCAAACAAACGTAAAATACCTTGGTGTTAACTCCCGAGGACCAAAACAAGTACATCACGGCTAACTGGGCCCACAATACGAACCTAAAATATCACGCAACACGTGTTAGAATTTTAGGGTTGTTACACTATTTATGATGATCTTCATATCTGCGGTTAGTCTAATCGGGATTTGGTAAGTTTTTGCATTTAGTTTATTTTGCTTTTGTTGTAAGGTTCGATGGAGGTGATGATGCTCATAGTTGAGCGATTTTCTGAATGTGTAAGAGCACTTTTATTTTGTCATGTTACTATAGTTTGATAGATTTTAGTCCAGTAGGTTATCCTTTTTTTATGGCATGTTATATCTTGCTACTTATAATCTCCACTTTATTATTATTATTATTATATATATATATATCATGTTCCATTTCACTTCTTTTCTCTTCTCTTTGTGATTTGACATTCACATTCTTGTTTCAAAAACCTTGAGGACAAGGGTTGAGAAAACTTTGTGGGTGTTTTCAAGAATTGAGGCATTGTGGAATGGATTGGTTGTTTGTTGGAATTTGCGCACATCAGGTATAACAGTTTTATTTTTGCGTATTCCATGGGTATGACCAATATGGTATGGTTGTGTTATTCTTGTTCACTTCATTTTCACTCATTTCTATTCTACCATTTCATATCATTCATCATCTATTTATGACATGTCATGTAGTATACTGTTTAAGTTAGTAGTATTATTACTAGATGTAGTTCATAGTAGTATATGTGGTTATATATGTGTCTATGCATGTGTTAGTCTATAGTTAGCATCATTAAGTCTAGTTTAGAGTTACCCAAAACTTTGTTAAGTGCTTTTGATAGTGAATGAGTTCATTTAAGCCACTCTTGAGACTTGAGTCCTTTTGAACATTAGGAGATACACTCAATTTGGAGCGTTGTTCAGCATTGTTGAGATTATTTATTGGGGAGCTAGTATGAGGTTTTAGGCTTTATGCTAGATACCAAAGAGGGCAGGCGACCCTATTTTGCAACTAGTCAGATTTCTAGGGTGCTAGAACGAGAATGTAGCCCATTTGAGACGAAAATTCATATGACTAAATCACTTTAAAGGAATGATTAGGATTGGTAATACTTTAATGTACATTGGAGGATTTGCTTAATCATGGTGAAAGTGAGAAGGGTCGACAAGAGGTTTCTTTGAAAGATTTTGGAGAGTCCCACAGATTCCACGGGAAATGGAGCAGGGAATTTTGTGGTGGGAAAAAGTGAGAAAAATGGTTTCCACAGGAAATAGAGCAGGGACCGTACTACTTAAGAAATTTTTTGTAGAATAAAAAAAAGATCATAGATATAGATGAATTAAGGCAAAATTCTATGAAAAACTCCTCAAATAAAAAGATTTGGTCGAGTGTTTATAACTAGATTAATTGAGTTACTCCAATGTTTTGAATCCAATAATGTCCTACTTAAAGTTCGATTAATTTTCTTTGGTGTTAAGTCTACAATAATGAAGAGTGTGGTTGTATTTTTCACATATGGCCCTTTTCAGTGTTGATGCACTATATTTATAAAAATTATAAAGTTGTGTGCTTGAGTGTAATAGCCCTGAAAAATCTTGAGTAGTTGAAGGCCTTGTCTTGACTGAGTCTAATTCTTGAAAGTGTAGTTTCTACTAATATTTGGACTCCGTCTCTAGACAAATCTTAACTCCGAACTTCTTTGAGGTAATGGTCGATTTAGTGGCGTGAATAAAAAAAAGAAACTCCACTTAACTTTGTGATTGGTATAAGATTATTAGGTTTAGTCATTGTAGTACTAGGAATCTAGATGTTAGGAATATGTATATCTTCATTCACTCATTTTGCTCGAGACGCGCAAAGCTCTAAGTTTGGGGGTGTTTGTTAAGTTTCTAATTTGCATTCTTTAGTATAGTAATTTAGGTATTAGTGGACTTCAATTATCTCAATTGTGGTGATAAACTCTCACTTTTGTGGATTTCAGGTATTTCGAGCCTAGAGATGAATATGAAGCAAATATGGCACTCGGGGAAGAAAATATAAAGTTTGGGATTGCGCAACACCAAGTTGGCTAAGTTTGGTCAAAGTTTCTTAATGATCCCGCTTCAGTATAAACATCATAACTTCCCCATTTCAAATCCGAACGACTTGCCGTTCTTTTCTTGAAAAGTAGACTCCGAGTAGACATTTTCATGTCCCATGAACATCTTGAAATTCGGCCTCTAAATGGTTCAAGATTGCATCACAAGTTGGAACAGACTTCGGTGCCGCCAAGGATGCCGCCAAGTACAAATTTCCAAAACGTGAGCCGCAGCGTCCTAAACATAAGCTCACTATTTTGCACACCTCCATGGACATCGTGGCCTCCAAAGGGTGCGGCGTGAGGCGCGGCGTCGATCCCAGAAACTCGAAATTCCTTCTTTTTTGAACTTTTTATGTTGAAAACCACTTTAGGGGTTTCATATAAATAGTAGTTAAGTTGTTCTACAAATAAAATTTTCTGGTTTTACACCATAACTAATAGGAGAACTTTGTTTTCGCTTATAATGCCTGGCTAATCATCTTGATCTAGGCCAGTGGTGGATCGAACAAAGTCTTCAACTTTGGAATTCATCACGAGGTTTATTTAATCTATTTTTCATTGATTTTATGTCATGGTTTATTTCCTTTGTCATTGAACATTATCTAGGGCTAGATTTGATTGTGTGTGAAGGGTCTCACATGCATATTAGGTTGACTACCTTTAGTTATTGAGTCGAAGCATCTGTCCTTGCACGATAAACTCATCCAAGTAATAATTGACCATACTAATTGGTTAGTCCCTTTCAAGACCAATCAAGTGTCTTAAAATCTAGGCTAAATCGGAAACACTAGTGATCCGGTTGTCTAGGTGCAGTGCCTTCATAAACCCCTATATGATCAACACATTAAACGTAATTTGCACGAGTCTAGGGTTGTGTCTTTGGTTAGAGAAGAAGTTAATGGTCGTATCTTGGCTACTGAGACTAGGAAGTACAAGAGCCGAGTGCGTCACCGGGTCTATAACCACACTAAGTCATAACTGAATTCATATATTTACATGAATCGAAGACTGATGAATTACACAGGTTGTTGAAAAAGTTCGAGAATCTGAAAGCCTAGGTTACTTTCCTCCCTTGAATTCACTTTTATAAAACTGTTTTTACATTTCTTCAGTTTTAATTGTTCTCTCAAACCCTCGATTTCCTTCTTGTTATTTTCTTATCTTAGAAATACTACCAATCTCCGTGGCATCGACTTTGTAAAGACCTTAAAAATCTAACTCGTGTCACATGTCATTTTAGGTCATATGTCACCCATTTGCTGTGATACTTGCTCAATTCTCGGTCATTAACACCGATGTATGTTATTTTTGTTCGGTATTTGTATTATTTATTTATTTACCCAAATTTAAATTTCAATATCCCAAATGTATAAGGACGTTTATGGTGAGCATTGACGTTGAAAAATGAGTTCGGCTTGGGAAATACATGTGGTATGGATGCCGGGTGAACGGTTGTCGAGTATTTAGCTGTCCGGGGGATAATTGAATTAAAATACTGACAAAATACATTAAAAATATAATAATTAAACATTTTATGAAATGTTCAGTACATTAGTATGTTCATGAGCATACGACGATGTGAGTCGTGGTGCAGACTGGGTACGAAAACGTCGGGAAGGCTTGGTTTAATTGGAATGCATGAATGGGTGTCACAAAGTGCGTTAATGTTGGTGTAGCCGAGTGTGAAGTGAGATAAGCTGGGGTGAGTGGCTGGTGAAAATAGGAGATCTTGGATGCACCTCGAGATACGTGTTTAAAAACTGATGAAGAGATATATAAGTTTGTCATTCTCTCTCTCTCTCTCTCTCTCTCTCTCTCTCTCTCTCTCTCTCTCTCTCTCTCTCTCTCTTCACGTTTTCTTTCTTCTCTCAGTTTCGTTCAAACAAAATCAGTAAGGGGGGTTTAGCGATTGGATTTTGGAGTTCATGATGACGCTGTGAAACCACCAATCACACGTACGAAGGTAATATTCCAACTCACTACGAAGTTCTCTACGCGTTGAGGTATGTTTTGTGGGTTTTATCGCGATATTGTGGGATACCATATTGGAGTTTTGAGTTTTCTGAATGTTTTGAGGTGTTGTAGGGATGGCTTGATGAATTAAAAGCTCAAATATGTGGTTATTTTGGTTGTTGGAGTTGATTTGGAATTGTTTGGGATTTTTGTTGATTTTTAGTTAAATTTCCATATTAGTGAATTTATGGTCGTTTTGATGGTTTTGAATGTTGGTTTGGGGTTATAATGGACATCCCTATGAGTTTGGGATAGGCTCGAAATGTGGCAACACGAGCCAGGGTGTCGAAAAACCTCGAATTCCACTTTAGGAATCGATGTCGCGAGGGATGCCGTGAGGCCTGGAGGCCACAACGTTGATCACGACGTCCAAACTAGAGAAGGATGGTGATTTCACGTTTTTAGTGACATCGCCACGATTCCACCCTAAGGCGTCACCTGTGACGTGACACTGTTTATTAGACTAAAATTTTCAAAAATTTTGGAAAACTTCAGGGATTTCTCGGGTATCCAAATGGGTTTGAATACAACCTTCCAAATAGGTTTGAATATAACCTAATACTCGTGTAATGACCCAATTAAATAAATGAATAAAATGATGAAAAATGTGATAAATTGGAGGATAATTAATAGATTTTATAATAAATTAATTAACAAGGAGTTGTAATATAATGATAGTCATACGGGGATTCGTTAGGAATGATTCAGAGTTATGTGAGTGCACAATAGATTTAGATTGAGGTAAGTAAACCAATGAGAAATTTTACAGTTATTTCTTCGAGTTTCAATTATTATTGTTATTGCTCTGTTCCTATTTTGAATTTCCATTCCGGATTGAGTTGTCCAAGAGTAAGTGAGTCAACGTGATCTTTTGGAGTGCGAGTTATCTGATGTAATATGCCAGAGCCAGGAGCTCGGGATACACGATATTGTTTGTGGTTCTACACGAGGTGAGAGTTTTTCGCTAGATTGTTGGGAAGTTCTTATTTGCGTGGATTTTAGGATGGTGTGAGTGTACCATATCCTAAACTTCGAGTCTTATAGGTGATTTTCCTCGACTCAACGACCATTTGGTCGGGACTAATTGTTTTTCTCTATTTTGATTCTTGGACATTCATTTTCGATTGATTCATGTTTATTTACTTCCAGTCTTCATTTATTCATGCGTTTCCTGTACTTTTCTTTCTATCAACATGAATAAAGACTGTTTATTTCTTTCGAAATGTTGTAAACATCCTGCATTGGCGTTACTTACTTAGGCTCATCATTCTTGTGTTTGACTGAGTGCAGATCCACAGTCGAGCAATGGAAAGGCTCCACAGTTAAACGACTTACTTTGAGGATACCGGAGCGATTCTCCTTTCACCACTGATGTAGGTTTTGATACATTTTGTACTATGTATATATTCATTTTGTTCACATTGGGATATAAGTTAATGAGAGATCTTAGGCATGTATATTCAGATATTACTCTCCTATGATTTGATGATATGGTTGATGGTATACACATGCAAGGTTTCCACAATCTAGGTTGTCCTGACTAGTGTCTTTGAGGTTATTGTATTAGTTTGAGATTTTGATGCTTCCGCTATACTTTGATAACTCACTAATATAAATAATTCTTACTTAAATTGTTTAATTAATAGTGAATGGTAAGGAAGGCTGACTTGGTTTGCATTAACTTTGCGAAATCGGTTTTGTGGTTCACGTAAGTCTAGGTCGGGTGGTGCCTAGTTTAAGGTTGTGGAATTGAGGTCGTCACAGACCCTTTGTAACTATCTACAAAATAGTTAGTTTAGGTAATTATTTTATACATTAGTATAGTATGTGGATCTATCAAAATGCAACAAAAGGGTAAATCTATATTTTTAGAAATAGGCGCAAAAATGTAATTTTCTAGATATTGGGGCCCTTTGGTACTTAATATTTTAAATAAGAAAAAAATATCATTCATATATATAGTCATGAACGTTATTTAATAACATTGATCTTTAATATATGGGCAAAAAACTAATTCATTTTGTATAACTAGGTTAATTTAGTAATTTATCATGCAACATTTGTTTCGTTAAGGGTGTTAGCAAAGGAATGACGATAAAATCAATATCATTTTCTCAAGAAAAAACTTATTTTTCCCACCCTAATAGGTGAGAAAAAATATGAACCTTAAGATAGAAAATTAGCAATCGTGAGAAAATGTTCTGCGAGAAAATCTTAATTATTTTCTTTTCTAAAGTAAAAAAATCTTAGTTATTAAATGCAAGAAAATATCATTTTCTCATGGAACTTATAATTTTTCTTAGAATATTTTTCTTTTTCATGCTATTAAATAGGGCATTAAAGTATATATGATTGTCATATTGAATGGATCCCAACAACTACATAGTAAATGTATGTGAAAAAGTCACACAAACATTTCTTTTATATGTTCTCTATACTCTTAAAATATGTTCTTTTCTATAATCTCAACATAAACTAAATTTAATAAAATCAAGTTCAAAACAGTTTTTTTTAATTAAAAAATTAAACTGAGTAAAATAATGGTTTAACTGTGTATACATTTTCTTCGAACTCAACTATATGCATGCTTTTTCCTTAAATACATATGCATATATATTAGTATTTATATATAAAATTATAATAATATTATAGCACTAAACGAGGCACGTCAAAGGTTAGTATTTAAGGAAGAACCAACACACGTGTGCCCTCTATTCATCAAAAAACATTTGGGCCTCTTAAGTATTAACTTCGTCTTGAGTTTGAGTCTCATGCATCGAGTTCCATTCAGTTGAAGAGTCAAAGCCCTTTATGAGTCAACTTGGCTCGAGCTTAGAGTAATCGATTAGTTTAGATATCAAGCGGTTACAATAATAAAGGAAGTCAAATATAAATGGCCATATATTTTTATTTTGCTTAGCCTCTAAAATGACAAGACTCGCCCCTGCTTCTGTGAACTAATGTCTTGCGGCGGGACGTGCCATTGTCATTCTATGACTTCTCTCTTTTTATTTAATTTATAAACAATACGTTTGTGTTTTTTATGTTATATTTTTTTGTCCTTTTGGTTAGTAATCTCATCCTCTTACCAAACATGCTTTCACTGTGTTTTCACCGTTTGTGTATTATGATTGTCTGCTGCATTCATAGGAAAACACTACAATAAAAAGTAAAAACATAGACGTATCGTTTGTGTGTTATGGTTGTGGGTTACATCAGTAACGCATTACTACAATAACAATTTTTATTTTTATTTTTATTTTTATTTTTTTTTTTTTGTAGGATACTACAATGACAATTTGACAAAGAAAAAAGAAAAAAAGAAATACTACAATGTACAATGACAACACAAACCCACAACAAGACAGGCAATACCCATTGCCAGTGGTAACACAACACTGCTATCACTCATATGCACTACAGTCATAAGTAGCACATTACGACTGCGGGGTGCATCTGTCATAAAATGGGGTGAGATTAGTGGTACCGAAATTACCACTCCTCCCGAGAAAAGGCACCCTCTCTTTCTTCCCAAAAAGTTCAAATTCAGTACTTATTTCTCCCTCCAACGCAAAATGCACTCCATCGGTGCCATCACTATATTATTTAGGAAATGATGGGTTGGACGTGGTTGAATGCGAGTGTGATTGGCATCTCAAGATATATCATAAAGTCCTCACTTCGTAGGTGCCTCTAACCAGATGGTCAAAGTAGTCAAACATATTTAGGAAACTATTACCAATGAGAAGTCAGGATGATAATGAGATATCATTTCCACACCACAAACGCACATTTATGCTACCACAAGATGTGAAGCATATACAAATCTTAGTACATAATACGCAAGTCAAGGCTACATAAAGAGGTCTTGCAAGCTAATGTATGTTGAGGTATATTCATTATCATTCTAGTATTTTCCACATTTAATACCACCATGATAGAACCCAACCCCCACTTCTCTCTCTATTTTATTACAACAAATATTGTTCATCAAAACAATACTACTCTTGAAACCCCATCAATGGCACCAAAAACCCACCTCAATCTCACCCTCACATTCTTCCTCCTCACACTCTCACTCACACTCTCCATTTCCACCTCCCAACACCCAGATCTGAACCCTCTAATTGTTTGTGTGTTATGGTTGTGGCTTACATCAGTAACGCATTACTACAATAACAATTTTTATTTTTATTTTTATTTTTATTTTTATTTTTTTTGTAGGATACTACAATGACAATTTGACAAAGAAAAAAGAAAAAAAGAAATACTACAATGTACAATGACAACACAAACCCACAACAAGACAGGCAATACCCATTGCCAGTGGTAACAACAACACTGCTATCACTTATATGCACCACAGTAGCACATTATGACTGCGGGGTGCATCTATCATAAAATGGGGTGAGATTGGTGGTACCGAAATATGAGGACCCAAATTACCACTCCTCCCGAGGCACCCTCTCTTAAAAAGTTCAAGTTCAATCCTTATTTCTCCCTCCAACGCAAAATGCACTCCCATCGGTGCCATCACTATATTATTTAGGAAATGATGGGTTGGACGTGGTTGAATGCGAGTGTGATTGGCATCTCAAGATATATCATAAAGTCCTCACCTCATAGGTGCCCCTAATTAGATGGTCAAAGTAGTCAAACATATTTAGAAAAATGTTACGATGATAATGAAAAGTCACACCACAACATATATTGACCCATAAATACTATTCATATCTACCATGGGATGTGAGGCATATACAAATCTTGATATATAATACGTAAGTCGAGGCTACATAAAGAAGTCTTGCAGGCTAATATATGTTGAGGAATATTCATTATCGTTCTAGTGTTTTCACATTTAATACCACTATGATAGAACCCCAACCCCCACTTCTCTCTCTATTTTAGTACAACAAATATTGTTCATCAAAATAACACATGAACCCTTCTCTCTACTCTTGAAACCTCTCGTCAATGGCACCAAAAACCCACCTCAATCTCACCATCACATTCTTCCTCCTCACACTCTCACTCACACTCTCCATTTCCACCTCCCAACACCCAGATCTGAACCCTCTAATGGCCTTCAAGTCCTCCAGTTCAGACCCCAGCAACAGCCTCTCCACATGGACCCTGAACACCACCAATCCATGCTCCAACTGGTACGGCGTGAGCTGCATGAACAACCGCGTCTCCCACATCGTCCTCGAGGGCCTGGGGTTGCGCGGCCCCCTCGCCGCCCTCACCGGCCTCCCCAGCCTCCGCGTCCTCAGCCTGAAACACAACCACCTCTCCGGCGCCCTACCCGCCAACCTCTCCTCCCTCGCCTCCCTGAAGCTCCTCTTCCTCTCCCACAACTCCCTCTCCGGCCCCCTCCCCCCTCCCTCCCCACCCACCTCTACCGCCTCGACCTCGCCTTCAACAACCTCTCCTCCGACCTCCCCTCTCTCCTCCCTCAACCGCCTCCCCCACCTCCTCACTCTCCGCCTCGAGTCCAACCGCTTCACCGGCCGCCTCTCCCCCTCAACCTCCCCAATCTCCAAGACTTCAACGCCTCCCTCAACCTCCTCACCGGCCAAATCCCCAATACCCTCTCCAACTTTCCCCATCCTCTTTCATTAATCAGAATCAGAATCAGAATCGGAATGAGAACACCCTTTGCGGCCCCCCGCTCCCACCTTGCAAGCTCATTGACAGCGACCCGTCAAAAAACCCTCCTGCATCTTTTAATAATAATAATAATAATAGTAATGATCATCCAGTGATCTCCTCCTCTCCTACCTCCAATCCCACCATCAATGCCACAACGGCCTCGCCCGCTCACGGGAACAAAATGAGCGCCGCGGCGATATTGGGGATCGTGGTGGGCGACGTGGCGGTGCTGGGCTTGCTTTTAGCATTGGTGTTTTGTTACTTCTACCGGCATTTGCGGGGAAAGAAGGGGACGGTTGGAAAAGCGGTTGGTAGGCAGTTGGTGGAGAGTGAGAAGATAGTGTATTCCAATAATAATAATGATGATAAGGAGGGCGGTTTTGAGAGGGGGAAGATGGTGTTCTTTGAGGGAGGGAAGCGGTTTGAGCTGGAGGATTTGTTGAGGGCGTCTGCGGAGATGTTGGGGAAAGGCGGTTTCGGGACGGCGTATAAGGCGGTTTTGGATGACGGTAACGTGGTGGCCGTTAAGAGGTTGAAGGAACTTAACGGTGGTACTGGTAGTGGAGGGAAAAGGGAGTTTGAACAGGTGATGGAGACGTTAGGGAGGTTACGGCACCCTAACGTCGTTAGTTTGAAGGCTTATTACTTTGCCAGAGATGAGAGGTTGTTGGTGTTTGATTACATGCCCAACGGTAGTCTCTTCTGGCTTCTTCACGGTGAGTGGTTTTCCGTTACGCTTAGCTAATTAATATAAAGTGAAAGGCCTAAATTGACCCTGGCTGGGAAGTGGAACAATAAGCTCCTTTTGACCCAACTTTTGTCTCAATCAGTGTCGCTAATTGCAGTGCTTTTTGAGCTTTTTATACCTGTGTGAATCACCTACTCTGGCGACTAACTAGCTATGGTGCCTTTGTTTTCTCAAACGAAGAAAAAGAGTAGTGGTTGATGGGTCCACCACGTTGATCTAATGAAGCCCAAATTTTCCCTTTTTGCTGTCACAGTGACCGCTTCGCTGTCACACAAACACACACAAGCGTGCTATGTAGCATACTCTACGTTAAAGCATGTATAATCATTAACATCTTTTGCATATATAATTAAGAGTTTCGCGCTGACGGCACTGATTAGAGCACCCCAGCAATTTATTAGGGCACTCTGGTACTTTTATTAAAATATCTTTTTCGTTTGAAGTGCGAGCATCCCACCACCAAATCGAATGAAATCCTTCTTTTCTCCCTTCCATCATGACATCATGGCCTCAATATACCAAATCCCTTCACTTTCTTGTTTGTTTAAGGTAGATTTGTTGTTTTTATGGTCGGACGTTGTGCTTAACTTCAATCCTGTAGTGTTCGATCACACAGGGTCGTGATCTGTCTTCTAGTCTCGGAAGTCCATTACCAATACATTGTGTAAGTGTCGGTTAATATCAACCGACACCTAAGTGAGAAGGACCCTTAGACCACGTGGTTGTGTATCACCGAGACTATTGGTTTTAGTCTCAATGACCTATTACTGAGACATTAAGCTATGTTTTGGTTGCTTTCAACCGAAGTGTAATAAAAAGCTACGTTTGGGATTAAACTCGGTTGGTAATAATCGACACCTTTTGTTAGTTATCAGTTATAGGGTACCGAGACACTTCAACATGTCTCAGTCCTGTGTGATCGATAAATTCGTGTTCGTGGTTCACCTTCGAAAATGGAAAAAAAAACACCCACAAAAACCATAAAAACTAATTTGTCGTGTGCGACGTCTGCCTCTCACTCATTTTCTTCAACTATTAGACTTTAAAAACACTTAAAACTCGTCGAATCTCCGGGTGGCGACAGATCGACAAACGCGATTGACAAGGGCTAGTGTGCACTCTTTGATCGACAAACGCAATGTCTGGCCCGCGGCAGATCGACTTGACTTCGTAAAAAAATCGAGTTTTCAAAAGTGGAGTGCCCTGATAGGCCATTTGAATGGGCATGTGAATTGTTGGGTTAGATGAGGGCATTTTTGTCAATTGGTTATAAAATCAGTTTTAATTAAAAATGGCAGGGTGCCCCTAAGAGGATTGTGGGGTGCCCTTAGCGCGACTCTATAATTAATTGCACATGCATTGGAGTCTGTTGTGTTTTGAGTTGTGCTTGTGCATCTTAAGTAGTAAATCTTATGGTGGATCTGCGATTGGTGTATGATTTGATTTTAACAGTGTATTATAAAGCAGAGAATCCCAAAAATCTTTTATTTTTGAGACGGACTCATTAGTTCAAATAGCACTACCCTACTTGTAATTGTACCTTGGTTGCCATTATTCGAGTGCTTCACACTTGAGAATGTGAAAAATTATGCCATAATGCAATGGATATGTCATTAAGTGAACCATCATTTCTCATTTTTCTTTGACAAATAATAATAGTAATCGAGGATACAATTTGCAAGAAATAAAAAATTATGATATTTTTATGAAAACTTGAAAGGACATGATATAATTTGCCTATTAAGCTTTGTTATGACATTACACTTTACCAAAAATCTTTTATTATGCTTGCATGTGAAAGTGCAATTCTGATTTACTAATTGAAGGTTGATTGGATGTGCCTTAAGATTTTTCTTATAGGCATCTAAATTTGTTTTTTTATGTTTGTATCTACCCTACAAATGCCCTCGTTAGGAAACTCGACTCAATAGAAATTAAAGAAACTTATCGATATTGTAGGAGTAGACCAAAGCTAACTTTGAACACATTGATTAGGAGGGTAAAGAATTTGAAAAACACACCATCAATTGCACTAAATCAAGCCCAATGAAAGAGTTTGATCTATGTATGTAGCCGACCCAAATAATTTGGGTTGTTGTTGTGATTGCATCTGCCATATTTTTGCTTAGAATCTCAAATTTGTGTTTTCAATGTGGTTTTGAGCAGGAAATAGAGGGCCAGGGAGAATTCCACTAGACTGGACTTCAAGGATGAAGATAGCATCAGGAGTGGCTCATGGACTGGCCTACATCCACCACTTCTGCGTCAATCGAACAACAAACAAGCTTTGGCATGGCAACATCAAGTCGACAAACGTTCTTCTCGACAAGATTTACAATCCCAGGCTCTCAGACTGGGGCCTCAACACCCTCTTCGCATCGTCTCCCACAACCACCAAGACAGCAGCAAGGCCGCCTAACGGGTACAGAGCGCCGGAGGCCTTGGAGAGCAGGAAGTATTCACATCAAAAGGCCGATGTATATGCCTTTGGTGTTCTCTTACTCGAGATCTTAACAGGGAAATGCCCATTAGTTGTCGACAGCAATGGCATTAGCAGTGGCGGCGCTGTGCTTGATTTGCCAAGGTGGGTGCAGTCAGTAGTGAGAGAGGAGTGGACTGCAGAGGTGTTTGATTTGGAGTTGATGAGGTACAAGGACATTGAGGAGGAAATGGTGGGGTTGTTGCAGATTGCCATGGCTTGTACTTGTGTATCACCTGATCAGAGACCTAGAATTGGAAGTGTTTTGAGGATGATTGAGGAGATTCGGGGCGTCGAGGTTTCGCCCTCTTATGAATCGTTCGATTCAGATTCGCCGTCAGTGTCTGAGTACACAGACGGATAAGCAGCTAAGTACATGGAGAGTGTACTGAATGTGCTTTGTTTTCATGGAGAGTGTATTGCATGCATGCATAGATGGCTCAACAGCCCAGACACTTTGGATGAAATGAAGGGTTGAAAAGAGAGATTCTCAGTTTTTGTATTCTCTAGCTTTACATGTGATGATGCTGATTGGTGATGGGGGACAAAGCTGAATGTGAAATTGCATCCAACTGGGGAGAGAAAAAGAGAGACATGTTGATGGTTCTGCTTTTATTTTTTTTGTTGCAATTATTGAGCAGAGTGTCGTTTAGTTTGCATCTCTTAACACTATGAAAAAAAAAATCCTAAAAGAAAATGAAAGAGTAGGTCAATCATAATCTCAACATGCGGTCTTATTATGTTCTGTAGCAGAAAACATGAGAGAATTCCATCTGCCTTATACAGTGGTATGTCAATGTTGTTCATGTTGTCTCTCTCTCTCTGGACCATTTGCACTACTGAGCAACTGTTCAGATTTATACGTTGTAATTTACAAGTGGATGTAATATCACATTAAGTTTAATCGGACAAGAACATAATAGAGTACTTTCTTAGTGTATTTTTGGTATACGGTTTAATCTGATTACTCAGAGTTGGACACTATTATTGGACACATAATGGGCGGTCCTCTAGACGAAAGTTGCTCCATATACACGTAAAGATTAGAATCCTGATCGTGCTTAAAGGACATCTAATTTCTTACCATGGAACCCAACATTTGTTGGTATAGTACTTATTGTAAGTATTAAAATCCAAGTAAAGTAGGTGATAAGTTGAGCAATGGCTCAAGAGAGCTAGGATGAAATTTCCTCGCAAAAAGGAAGCAAACAGTACTCATCCTACCATTATAAGTGCAGTTGGATCCATTTTTTATTTGTGTCAGCAATGCTTTTGAAACATCCTTCTTCAGAAAGCTTTTCGGGTGCGACCCGCGGGTCGACCAATCAACCCAAGTAATGGTCCTGTTGGAATTGAGACCTGGATTGATCATGGCCACAAGGGTTGCTAGGTAATGCTCATCCATGTAGCATGGAGGCCTACAGTGATCTTTGAAAACTGGGTAGTACTTCCTGTCTGAGACTATCTGGATGGCAAGCTTGCGGTGGACTTCAAACCACTGTGAACCCTTTCGCCAGTCGGAGATAGATATAGTAGGCGCCATTCGCTTGTTGTATCGGCCACGACCAATGCGTCTAGGGTCGTCGAATGAGCTAAGGAAGCTGTGGTTTGAATTGATGAGGTGGTTGTAGATTGTGGTGAAGTTGAAGATGGGAATGCAGGTTTCTGAGAGCAACACAAACCTCTCATTTGAGCAATCCAGTAGAGCATTTGCTAAGAGTCTTCTTTCAGCGTCGACCATTGAAGCCCTTCCCCATTCAACTGGCTGTAACAAGAATAGAATTAACCATGTGTACATCAATACAAGTTGTTTGTATGTCAATTGGCAAGTGAGACATAATTTCATGCATACATATGTAACTGGCTGACCTTGCTTGGTATCTGACGCTTATGAAACACCGATGATTCAGGGTGGTCGTTGGTGAACTCAGGTGAGGAATGAAGGTAGATAGAGAAGAACCTCTCATGTCCCTTGAAGAACTTTTCCCATATAGGCCCTAGTGGCAATCTCCCTCTAGCTAAGAACATAAAAGCAACCTTTAGAGTCTGTCGGTGTGGATGACTTAAGACAAGCGGCGGCATTGATGCTCGCTGCATGAGCTCCTCCTCGCTCATCAAATGCCATACCTCCTTGGAATTCACTGTCAAAGATAAGTTGATCGCCAAAGACCGCGATGAAGAAGAAAGTGGCAGCGCATATGATTCATGGGAGCTCGGAAACTTTCTCAGGAGATCCTTCATCAGCAAGCCCATTAGAATCACAAAGAGTGCCAATGATAAGCCAAAGAGTAATGTGGCTATGAACTGAAAACTCCCATCTCTAATTTCTCTTCTACCGCACGGAGAGAAGTCTTTCCCCAACACAGTCATCTCTTCCACTCTTCTCTTGACGTAAACCTTCAGCGCCGTTGCGAAAATGTGCATAAATTGGATCTTCTTGAGAAGAACAGCAAATCCTATTTAAGAACTCATCACAGGTAGAGCTCAGAAAACGTTGTGTTTGTGCATCAGCTAAATCTTAGCAGTGTAATTAGTGGTGGGCACATGAAAAGTATTGAATGTGGTGAGTGTTTTGGCTAAGGAATTGAGCTTGTACTTTAGACACATGATTTGCCCAAATAAAGCAGAGAATGATGCATGGGAGGCGTGGTGTCTTCTCACTTGATCACTCTATGCACGAGAGTGAACAAGGTTGTCAAATGGATCTATCCTGTCCAGGAGCTAGGAAATACAAAACCGGAACTGGTAATACTCTTCGTCTTCGTCGTCTGTCCTGAGTTCACATAAGCTGTTGCTAGACAACATTGTTGTCACAAGTTAGTTTTACAACCTCTGAAATAGCGATAATTTGACATTCAAAATCTCTGGGCTTATCACGATTAACATCGATAATGTCGAACATAAATGAAAATTTTGATCTAGCACACATACAGAGTCGCCTAAGACCACCAACACTTTGTTCAGGCATTTATTGCTTTCAACAAACGAACTTCTTGGCTAAGTTCATGAAATTACTTGGTTCCTACTTCCTATCACTACCTAGCCACTGAGTTCAGTCTCACTGTCAATCAAACTGCAGGACTCAAAGCAAGCTCAATTTCCTCCAGGGACCGGCCTTTCGTTTCGATCACGTTGCTCGCAATGTAGATAACAGCCAAAACACAAAATACTGAAAATCCCAAATACACTGTGCTGATGCCGAACTTGTTTACAACACTCAGGAAATAGAGACCGATGGTGAAGTTGGACACCTGCAGAAAAGTGAGAAGATGAAATTCATGAATAATGCAAGAGAAAGAGTAGATGACAGATCCGAAATGCACCCAAAATATGATAGAATCAGGAAAAAGTGCAAAAGATTTCTTCATCGAAAATGCAAAAAATAGTATCAAATTCAGTGAACACACTAAGCATATTTATTGTGATAACATGAAAAAAATCACTAGAACCAAATTGAAGAGAAGATTATGAAAAAAATAAATGCAGTGGAGTCGCACTATTGCACATCATCTTTGTAAAATACAATCTACAAGTACTTCTAATAAATATTGGTACCTAGCATCTAGTACTAGAATAAAATCATTCAGTTTTTAAGCAGTGCTGACCAAATTGAAAGAATAAGGTTCTTTTTATCATAAAAAATAGCCTGCCGAAGGCCGGAACATAACAAACTGAAGCAATATCTAATCTGTACAATTCCTCCAAGAGGAAATAAATTTTACTACTGTTTAATGAAAAAATATTGATCTTCAGTTTTTCAGCATTTACCCAGTGCACGCCCAATGACAAGGAGACTGCCTTGGCTCTGATTCTGGAGGCAAATATCTCAGGCAAGAGCAGAGCTGGAACAGGCCCAGCGCCAAGTGAAAAAGACAAAACGTAGCTGTTCAAAAGCACACAAGACGTATATTAGCATCATTAAGGTTGATGGAAATAGGCAAGAGGCCCCAAGACAGGGTTATGCAGGAAAAAAAATAACATTAACTCACAGGACTGTGCCCAAAACAGCAAGTGCGCCTGCGTATGGCGCAAGAACCTTCCATGTAAAAGACAAGGAGAGAAGCAGCATGGACACGGCCTTCAAAAAATAAAAGGAAAATCACGTCATAAGGAGTTGAATGAGGTCCTTATTAACTTCGAGTTCATAACAACATGGTTAATCTATAAAAATAAAGTCGAATCTCAAGCAAACAATAGCCAAAGGCACAAATTATGCTCTCAAAGAAATTTCAGGATGACCAACAATGAAGATGAACATTCCCCAAAATTCGTTGATAAAAAAAATGAAACAATTTAAATACAACACAAGAAGCCATGATAATCACTGGAATGGACCTCAACTAAATGACATTTGTAAACTAACCATTGATAATCACTGGATGACCAACAGTAAAGATGATTGTTGTTCCACTCCTTTCTATAGAACAAATTTAGTGGCGGTTTGAAATTCTAGTATGGAAATCAAAAGAGAAAAATAAAATAACTTAATATAGCACTCTGGATTGATTTCGATCCCCTTCAAGAGGTGATCATTTAGGACAAGACTTTTGAGAGCTTATTGTTACCAATTAGATAGATTATGTAACTATATTGAAATTTGAAAATGAAATGCGCGCAAAAGAAAAAGATAAAGAAAAGGCCAGTTAGTTTAGATCTTTGGGGCTGCCAACTCTACCTAGCTAAAAATAAGAGGCCAAGAGTTGGCAAAGCTTCAATACTGCTGTAAGCAAATAACTAGCAGATATAATCTTTAAGTCAAGGTCAAGTTTCTAGAATGAAATGATTGATTCAAGAAGGTTTGGACAATTTAAGGATGAAACTAAAAAATGGCCAATTCAATCTACAGCGAGCAAGGCAGCAACACTAAATTGTTTGTTTTCAATAGAGCATTTCGTAAAGATGTAACAGAATCAGTTTCCTTCATTGAGTTCATTCAAGGCTATTAAGAGTTAAAAGTTTCTTTTCCTATACAAGCTTCAAATTAAAATATTGCATCGGACCTCACTTAGAACTCATTCAGGAATCCTTCTTTGCATTTACATCCTTATCAAAAACCAAATCCATATTGTGAAATATTTGATAACTAAAAGAAACTCTGGTGATGTACTCATTTGGTGGTTGATGTTTTTCCTTCTCACATCACACCTTTTACTTTCAGTAAATGAGCCTTCTAAGTCTATTCAAATTCCATTAGTAAGGAAAATAATGATGTAATGTGAAAAGGAAGGTAGATTGATGCTGAGAAAGTTGAGTTAAATTGGAATTTGGAGATAGACCGGGAGGGATAGCGTGTTTAACTAGAAGCTCAATATTGATGCTTTTATCAACAAGATTAGATATAAACCAGAAACTGTTCACAATTTGGAAATTCATCATTAAAGGCTTTAAAGCAAAAGTAGAAATCAAGATATTGTAATTTGTACACAGTAATTCAGTAGCCATCAAGTGATGTAGGATTGAAGAAAGGGTAGTGCTACATGGACACACTTAAAGTCACACACCTACTTGATAAAAATAAGTACACGCACATCTCAAGATGCATCACACGGCTTTGAAAGAGGTGTGCAACTTTAAGTGTGTCGAAATATCATTTCCCTTGAAGAAAATCCGCTGGTCATTAGTATCTGGTTCTGGAACTAAACATGCACAACTTGTCGCATATTATGTCAGAAGGATCAAAATCAGGAACATTTTTAAAATCATCAATTGGCAAAGGTCAGCAAAATTATTGGATTCATCAATAAGTAGAACATCACATTTTCAGCCTTCAAAAAAAAAAAAAAAAAGAATATCACATTTTCAAGATTATGGATCTGAGAAGCTAAACACCACTAAAATAGCACTACACACTGCATTAAGTTTCGAAGTTCAGAATAACTCTAGAAAGTCGCCGATATGTTCAAGATGAAAAACACTAAAAAATTACCATTCCGCTAAAGCTTGTCATTATAAGACTCTTCCTTCCTTTCTTGTCCATCAAAGTAGAAGCAACAAGTGTGCCTGCATGGTGACCGGATCTATAAATGACTTGAACGCAAGGTAGATGCGTTCAAATAGGAGAGATTCCTAACACAACCATAGATAAGCAGTGGGGCATCAAGAACTAACCAAATACATTAGCTGCTCCAACAAGAGCACTGGCTGCAACATCAGATTCAATTCCAGCACTCCGAAACACAGAAGTAGAATAGTATACTACAGCATTTATTCCAGCAAACTGTTGAAACAAAAAAATCGCTGCACCGACACTCACAACTGCAAAATAGCATGGACGTTATAATTCAAAATAAAGTTTGAAAAAATTTCAAAAAACAGAAAAGATTGTGAAATTATAATTGAAGTGTCAGAAAACATAACAGTAAGTGTAAGGTGGGAATTGAACATGATGCAAATGGCACAACATTAAGTCATAAACTAAATCCAAGCACGAAATGTAGCCCTCAATAAGTAACAGGCATACATGAGTACAAATCAACATAAGGAAAAATAAGAAAGATAAAAAGACAATAAGTTTTATTTTTGTTTTCACATTATATTTCCGTATAACACAATTATAACTGCTAGTCAGATCATAATCTTATAAAAAAGGCCCACTATGTGCACCCCAATCATCACTCAGGGCACCCCATTTTTTTCCTAATTGTATGTGTAATGACTCATATGCCCTCCAACACAAATCCACAACAAAAACAAAAAAAAACACAACTTTGGGCACCCCACCACCCCATTTTGAGGCTTGGAAGCATGAGTTTTTGTGTGTTTTGACCTTTATGTGTTTTTGGAATGTACCACATACACGAAAGTGTCGGACGCACAGGACCAAGACATAAGAGGATGTTCTAACCGAACCCATTGTGAAATGGGTAACTTGTTCGATCGGTTACCGGGTATCGAGACATAAGAGGATGTCTCGGTTACCAACAACCGGGACATCCTCTTATGTCTCGATCTCTTTGATAATCGAATCCATTGTGAAATAAGTTACTTGTTCGATCGGTTACCGGGTACCGAGATGTACTGCAGAGTCTCATTCATGCAGTTCTAAGACTTACTCAATAGTCTCGGCCCTGTGTGGCTGAACATTACGGGATTGTGGTTGAACTCAGTGATGGGTACATTCCCATGACAGACAACACGAGATAAACTCAATGAAAAACACCCTCAAATCCCATATGATTCAACATCAACCATCTACCACAAGTCATCATTCAAACCCTCACCTCGCAAACACCGCAAACACTCACCCGACCCTAAAAAACAACAAATCGAGGGGTAAACAAGCAAGAAAATGAGGAGATTTGGTAGATTGAGGCGTCGAATGACGAGATTTGGTAGATTGAGGCGTCAATTTGTGATGGGAAGGAGTGCGAAAGAAGATTTGGTGGTGGGGTACCTCACATTGACGAAGAAGGGCATTTTCGTCTAACTCAGGGGTGCCCTGAGAAATTCGATGGGTGCCCTATAAATGGGGTGCCCTGAGTAATGACTGGGGTGCCCATAGCGGGCCTCTATAAAAAAAATTGATTGCAAAGCGGGTTGCCTAGGCATTTTGGGGCAAAACCGTCAAAGCAATTGCCTAGGTGGGTAATGTCCAAAATAACTTTTAGAAAATTGAATAAGCTAATTACAATTAAATTTGGCTATATGGATACTCACACAACAAAATCTTAGCATAATAAATGTCACATAAGGACTATATCCTTGAAGTATATATTGAATATGTCCTGGAGTGACTAATAGAAAATTATTATTACTTAAAGATCTATAAATAAATAATTTAGGGACCTCTAAAAAATATTTTTTTAGCTGCCTAACCATCGTCTAGGTGCCATCTAGGCACCACTTCGCCAAGGCCAAGGAAATTGCATTGGCGCCTTGCAATCCTTGTTATAATATATAAAAAGCATTTACTCAACTATTTGTTGGAGAGAGAAGGTGCCTCACTGACACCCACAACTGTAGAACCATGTTCTAAATTTAGAAACTCCTATGAACGGTTTATATGTCCCATCACAATTATGATCATTGTTTTGCTAGTTATCATCATATCCTTTTATATCAAGTAATTATATATGTTCCTTTTTAGGGGTTCCTCTCCTCCAGAATCCCCATAATTGTTAAAAAAATGTCGCTCTTAAACACCAAAGCACATGACATTATTTGTTACATGTGTTCAAACAATTTTATAACCGAGAAAGAAGTACAGTGATTTTATATGGCAAAACATACTTTTTTGTCCTTGAACTTTGAGTATTTTATGCTTTTGGTCCCTGAACTTTTATTAATGTACATTTGGTCCCTTAACTTTCATTGTTGTACATTTGGTCCCTGAACTTTTGAGTTTTTATGCTTTTGGTTCCTAAACTTTGAGTTTTTTTATGTTTTTGGAGTAAATTTTTTTTTTCTACTTTTTTTGGTCGATGTGAGTTGCTCGATTTAGTAATATAAACCACTTTACTCTTCTTGACTAGTCACGCGACACTTTTGTTACTCACGTTGGTGGAATTTAACACTTTAAATGATGGACTAAATATAGACCTTTGTGAAAGTTCAAGGACCAAATGTGTAGTAATAAAAGTTCAGGGACCAAAAACATAAAAAACACGAAGTTCAGGAACCAAATGATGTGTTTTGCCATATTATATCTGAAAAACCAATTTACTAATGCAAATACTACTTCCTTAAATATAATAATATATATTAATCTAATCCTCTCATTTTAATTGAGACCACTACTAGCTATTATTAAATGCATATCTCTAAAAGCTAACCTTATCGTCTTGTCCTAGATGCCCATCCGAATATCACATTTTGCAAAAACTTTCTAAATCTATTACCACTGTTCCTCCCAATGTTTGCTCCATGAAGTATGGATGACGAAATAGAGATGTTACACCAAATGAACAAGCAATGACTTCAAAGCCTATAACACTGCCACTTTCCTAAAGGAAACTTTTGCACTCCTATTTGCAAGAGTCCAGCTAAAAATTCAATAGAATACTATGAAGTCCCGATTTACACTAACAATAGTGAAAAATCGAACCAGAGCAAATGTTGTAAATTTTGGTGTTTGTATTCTTCTTCTTCTTCCTCTTCCTCTTCCTCTTCCTCCCTTGCCTCACATGCCTCTCTTCTTATAGTTAGAGAAGTAGGACAGTGGACCATTATCAATTGAGGGGTCAAATGATAACCGCTCCACTTTAATTGAGTGTTCAATTTGTAACTGCTCCACCTTAATTTGTTGAATGGATTTTGTAACTGCCCATTTATTGGGTCTATTAACTACCCACTTAATTACAACAAATTCTTTTGAAAATGTCTAACATCTTACACTCACTTCACTTCACTGATGTTTCTTTAACTACATCATACATACTACATTCGAAATTATTAATGCTAGGGAATAGTTGAGTTTAAATACCAAGAGTTTCACTCCTTGACATACTTTGACAAACAAGAAAAAGAAAAACCTGTTAATGCTTGTGCTTAAGAAATCATTCATGGAAGTCATTTGCATACTAAGCAAGGTGAAGATCAGGTATAAAAATCACAAAGATCGTGCATTATGGGAGAAGAAATATAATAATAATAAATAAATGGAGTTCCAGATCAGTACAACTGACCAGTGATTGCAAGGTGACCTAGGCAGGATGTCCTTGTAAATAATTTTTAAAAAACTGAAGGGGCAATACAATTAAGTCTGGTACAATGCTACCCACCAAACAACAAAATCTTAACATATAGTTTATGTTACAAAAGGACCTAAAGGCTTATTAGTATCCTTATCCTTCAAGTATGCATTGAATGCGGATTATAGTGACTAATAGAAATTACTGTTATTAAGGACCTATAAATAAATAATAATTCAGGGGCCTTTTTTTCATAGGAAACGAACTTTTGAATTAGTAAAAAGGTTTGACAAATTCAAAGCAAAAGTAATGTAGTCAACAATAATGGAAACACATTACAGTTCTAATAGCAATCCTATCCCACAAATACACTTGTCATTTTCATTCCACTATGGATCTCCAGTTTCTCTCCCACTCTTTAATTGAGAATCCCAAGTTTTTGTGAGCAACCATCCACATTCCAACATGATGTTTCATTTGCATTGTTTTTTTCTGCAAAGATTCTTCCATTTCTCTAAGTCATATGTACCAAATTACCACCGAAGTGGATATATTCCAAGCAATTTTGAAAGTCATGGAGGCTCTCATGAGGTTCCCACTTGAGAAAATGTTATCCCACTCCATAGATGTGTCGTCCATCTTCCCAAAATCTGCAAGCATTGCCCTCCATATCCTCTTGGTATAACTACATTCCAAGAATAAGTGTTCCAAATACTCACTCGCTCTTTGGCATAGTGTGCACCAACTATGACCAAGGATTACCTGGGGTATCCTCCTTTGAAGTTTATTATGAGTGTTGATCTTAAGAGATACCATCCTAGCGAAAATTTTAATTTTATGGGGTATAGGAGCTTTCCAAATGTAGTTATAATGGGTATATGGTTGGTTGAATCCATTGTGAATAAGGTTGTGAAAGATGGACTTGCATGAGTAGTGACCACTAGTGTCTAGGGACCAACTTGTGCGGTCATTGGTACTCAGGGAGGACTTAAATGATTCTAAAGCCGATAAACATTGTGACGTCTCTTCTACTTTCCTATTTGTTAATGGTTGGGGAAGGTGGAAACTCCACCAAGTAGGGCTAGAATCAACAACAAACTCAGAGAAAGTTGCATTTTGTTTTTTGGACAGTAAGAATATGCTTGGAAAATGTCTGGCGAAGGTCTGTTCACTACACCAAGGGCCTTCCCAAAAAAGTATAAGATCACTTTTTCCTACCCTAAATCTAAGCAATGCCTAGGAGGTGGAGGTGACGAACTTCCATGGACATTTGTAAGTGCTTTGGTTTTGAACTCCAGCAAACCACCCGTTCTCCAATGTTTCACAGCTGTCAGTATCAATGATTGGCTTTGACCTCCTACTTTTGGGAAACGGTATGGGTTTACTGGGTAAACATATTTAAGAAAATAAGACCAAGCAAATCTTTTTTGACAATCAAATATTATCTGAGTGATTGTGATAGAAAAAGGGGGTCGCCTTCGTATATTTTATTGATAACCAAAGAATAGGGGTTACAATCTCGCGAGGACACCCTAAACCCTGAGAGAAGACTCTCTTCAACTCAACCCTAAATTTCTCAATACAGTTCTTCGATGAGGAGCTTACACAAAACAGCTCCTATTCATACCACTCACATTTACCCCTAGTCCTTCTCATGAGCTGGACACATTTTGACTCACAAACACAAACTGACACACTTAACAGACTTACTTATAGACTCACCCACTTACTGCACTGCTTGTTCTGGCCCATTCACTTCTAAACTGACTCACTTGTGACAGACTTCTTACCTCTGCGATGGTACACTTTTGTTATAGTTGGGCACTTGTGCTATTAATACTCTCGCCTTGGAGAGCCACCTTGTCCACAAGGTGGAAAGCGAGGAACGACTTTCGTACGTGTCGAACAAGCTCCCACGACGCATCAGCCGGAGGAAGAGAAACCCACTTGATCAAGACTTCGGGGCCAGCAGTCTCGGAATGATATGCGAGGACAGTTTCGGGTTCCAAAGGCACCACCACTGAATCAGCCAAGAAAGGGGGCAAGGAAGGAGACACTTGGGTTGTACCTACTGCTTTTTTGAGTTGGGAGACATGGAACACCAGATGAACCATCGCCGAAGGGGGAAGCTCCAATCGATACGCCACGCTGCCGATTCGGGCGATAACTTTGAACAGCCCATAAAACCAGGGACTTAATTTCATGTTGGTACGCCGCGATACAGATTGCTATCGGTAAGGGCGAAGCTTGAGATAAGCAAAATCACCCACATTAAACACCACATCACGGCGCCCTTGGTCGGCCTGTTGTTTCATACTATTTTGGGCGACCAACAACTAATCTCGCAGCTCACGCAAGGCTTGGTCTCGTGCCAATAACATAGCATCGAGGTTCGTTGGGACAACACATGGAGGAATGTCGTACTGAAAGAGAGGAGGATCCTTGCCATACACAACCTTGACGGAAGAACATTGCAAAGAAGAGTGGTGGGACGTATTGTACCAATACTCCGCCCAATGCAACCACAAGGACCATTGGTGGGGCCGCTAACTAATGAAACACCGGAGATAAGTCTCGAGACACCAATTTACCACCTCGGTTTGGCCATCAGTTTGGGGGTGGTACAGTACTTCAGCGCAGCTAGGTATGGTGAAGGCGAAAAAGCTCGCTCCAGAAATGGCTCAGAAACACCTTGTCGCGATCCGAAACGATTGTTTGAGGAAAACATCAGCAACACCTTTCGCAGAAAAAGGATATTTAAGAGGAAAAAAATGAGCGTACTTACTCAGTTGGTTGACCACCACAAGGATGGAATTGAAGTCTTGAGAGGGAGGCAAGTCGTCGATAAAATCCTGTGATATATCATCCCATATGGCAGCAGGAATAGGTAGAGGCTGCAATAGACCGGCCGGCGCCATAGTTTCGTATTTATTCATCTGGCACACATCACAGGTGGCTACAAACGAGCTGATGTCTTGCCTCATACCCTCCTAATAGAACTCAGCGGAGAAGCGCTTGAATGTGTTAAGGATGCCACCATGTCCCCCCACTGGACCCGAATGGTATTCTGATAGTATCTTGTGCTTAAGGGAAAACGAAGAAAGAATGGCCGGTCTATTCTGGAACAGCAAAAGCCCTGATAAGAACCAAGATCAAATAGGGGGTCGCCTATAGCTTTATTGATTATGAAAAATAGAAGGGGAATATACCTCACGAGTGGGGAAATCCTAAACCCAGAGAAAGAGACTCTCTCTTCTCAAACCCAAATACCCAATACAATTTACTTACAAGATGCCTTCCAATAGAGGCTACTAACTCTTTATATACCCTTCCTAATCTCCACACTCCTGAGCAGTTGTACTTACATGACCCACTAGACACCCTACACTATTCACTCCACACCCAAGCGCCGTTTCTAATTCACTGCTATTCACTGCTCCCACATTCCTTTGCTGGTACACCTTCCTGATAGGGGGACGCCCTGGAATGCTATCACGTCCCTGATGCATTTTCCACCTTGGTTTCGAGTTGACATCCTGTTGTATGGCTGTAAGGATGAACTGCAGGAAAGGGTCATTGGCTACTTCAGTCGACAAGTGAACATCACCCCAAACAAAAGGAACTGAAACTGCCTGTAACTCGAAGAGAACCGGGTAATAGGAAAGCCCATCAGTCACCACTTTAGCTGCCCCCATTAACTTGAGTAACTAGCGTTGGTACTCCGGTGCAACCAACCGCTGTCAGAGGAGATACTTCAGACTTCGCTGATCAGTACGGACAAGGAATTTCTGACCCAACAAGTAGTGACGCCATTTCTGCACCGCCAGTACTATCACCATTAGTTCCCATTCATAGGCAGATTTTGATCGAGCCTGAGGTGATAAGGCCTGGCTGAAAAATGCAATTGGGTGATCCCGCTAGGACAAGACAGCATCCACCCCAATCCCAGTGGCGTCGGTCTCAATGACAAAGGGAGAATCAAAATCAGGAAGGGCGAGAGTGGTAACCTCCTTCATGATTGCTTTGAGCAGGGTGAAGGCGAAGGTAGCAGCCTCAGACCATGCAAAAGAATCTTTCTTAAGGAGCTGAGTAAGAGGTGCCGCAATCTTTCCGTAATCGCGGACAAATCATCGATAATACCCGATGAGGTCGAGGAAGCCACGTAAATCCTTAGGGGTGGTGGGCTGAGGCCACAGTTCCATGGCATGGACTTTATCAGGATCAACAAGGATACCTTCACTGGAAATGATATGACCCAGATAATCCAGCCGAGACCTAGCAAAGCAACACTTTTTAACGTTAACAAAAAGAGAGTTGGCTTGATGTATAGAAAGGACCTGAGAGAAATGCACACGGTGATTAGCCATCGACTTGCTACAGATGAGAATGTCGTCGAAAAACACCAGAACAAATCGACGAATAAGGCCCTTAAAGATAGTATTCATGAGAGATTGGAACGTGGCAGCAGCGTTTGACAAGCCGAAAAGCATAACCAGGAATTCATAATGTCCTTCATCAGTGCGGAACGCCGTTTTGGGAATGTCTTCTGTGCGCACCTTGATCTGGTGGTAGCCCGAGCGCAAGTCAAGTTTGGAGAAGAAGCAAGCCCCGTGCAACTCATCTTACAGTTCTTCAATATTCGGTATGGGAAAACGGTCAGGAACTGTGGCCTTGTTCAACGCTACATAATCCACACAAAACCTCAAACTGCCATCTTTCTTTTTGACTAATAGTACAGGACACTGAGTTGAATGATCCTGGAAGCCCACATCTCATTCACTAGCTTCTCGATTTCTAACTTCTGAATTTGTGGGTATTTGTAGGGACACACACGCACCGGTTCAGTCCCCTCTTTCAAGATGATGGCATGGTCACACCCTCGCGACCGCGGTAAGGTGGTCGACTTGTCAAACAGGGACGCAAACTGCTCAAGAATCTCGGTAATACACTGCTCCACACTCCCATCAATCGTCGCAGGCGGGACTAATTCCCCACTCCAGCACTCCACCAAGAAACACCCTGCCACCGAATTGAAAGAATGTTGATGCTTTTGCAGGAAACTAAGGCACGGTGCAAGGTAGGATTCTCCCGAATCAGCATCCACTTCCCTCCACAAAAGATGTACACAGTGAGATTGGGCCAATCATCTGTCGTCATTCCCAACGACATGAGCCACTGCATCCCCAAAATTAGATCTGAACCGAGAATGGGCAGCAGAAAAAAAAATCTATCTACACCGTCAAGTCTTGGAATGTAAGCAACACATCCTTGCACACCCCCGCACCAGGTATCGTAGTCCCCCCACCTACCAAAACACCATAGTCAGCAGTAGTAGAAATAGATAAAGCAAGGCACTTACTAGATTGGAAGACATGAAGTTATGAGAGGCATTGCAATAAATTAAAACCACCACATCCAACCCGAGCACACTGCCTTTAACCTTGATGGTGCGGGGCGTGGGTTTCCCTTCCAAGGCATGAGAGGATAACTCCGGTATTGCCCACTCCTGTGGTTCCCCGGACTCTTCGAACATCGGTCCGCCCCAGTCGTCATCATCATTGTCGACTAGTATGACTTGCATCTCCTTTCTGTGACAACGATGCCTTGCAAACCACTTCGAGTCACAATGATAACACAGGCCCTGCTTCCGACGCACTTCAGCCTCCACCTCGGTGAGGCGTTTGAACCTGGGGGGGTATGACAGCCGGTGTCGTTGTCTCAAAGCTTCCACTCCACACGAGTCGCATGCTCGATGGCCCCCTTGCAACGTTTGCAGTGACTCCACCATCACCTCGACGCAAATTCAATCAAACAATCCGTTGACAAACACGGCTATCTTCTGAGTCTCGGTGGCATCTTCCATCTGCAAGATCAACAACTCAAAACACTATTTGTATTCCGCAACTGTTGACTCTTGTTTCAGAAGGAAAAACAGTTGGTACAAGCTCAGAGGATCGGCGTCCATAAACCTTCCGATGAGTTGCCTTTTCAGCTTTGCCCAACTCTCAAAAGGTTTGATTTTCTCCTCCAACTGCAACTATATCTGGGCCGACCCGATCAAGCAGATGCGCGTAGCATGGAGCCTCGAAACCTCCACCCTATGTTACCCGGACCCTTCACTCTAACCCAAAGTACCCGTGTCAGACACTTGAAACGAGTCTGACACTTAAAAAGACATGGATACTCCATTTGAGGAGCTCTTTGTATAAAAAGATTTAAAATGTAAGAGAATGAAAAAAAAAAACTTAACAAGAACTTTCTAGTGTAGAGTAATAAATGAAAAATGAGAAAAAATATAGGTGCATAAGCTATTACATATATGTAATATATGTTATTACAAGCATATGTCACGCAAGTTTTAAACACTTTTTGCCAAGTCTCCGTGTCCTTAAATTAGAGAATAGGTGGGTCTGAACTTTAGACTCATACCCGTACCCGACACCCGCACCCGAGTCCAGGTAACATAGCCTCCACCATCTCATGAAGCGTGAAATAGTGCTCGGCGTTGTTAAGCCAAACCAGCAGATCCTCGCCATTGCATAGTGGCATCTTGATTTTTCGAACATCTGGTGTAGTTCGGTAAGGAGTAACCTTCAGATCTGAACGATCTTCGCTACTCAATTCGTTTGGGGGGCCTGGATCTGTCAGGTCTACTCGAATCTGGGGTGTCATATCGCCGATCTCCCCGATTTGGCTCACACCAGACGCGGTTGTGTTATGTTGCACAAACAGAGCCTTGATCTGCCGTAAAGCGTCCTGGACTTCCTTCTTCAGATCGCCAAATGAACTCTCCAGGGCGAGAAGGCGCTGCATTTGCTCCTCCAACGTATCCATTTGTACCTTACTACGCGAATTTGCCTTCGGAGCCATGGTTGCTCTGATACCAATGATAGAAAGAGGGGGTCGCCTTTGTATATTTTATTGATAACCAAAGAATAGTGGTTACAATCTCGCGAGAATGACACCCTAGACCCTGAGAGAAAAGACTCTTTTCAACTCAACCCTAAATTTCTCAATACAGTTCTTCGATGAGGAGCTTACACAAAACAGCTCCTATTTATACCCCTCTCACTTAACCCTAGTCCTTCTCATGAGCTGGACACATTTTGACTCACAAACACACACTGACACACTCAACAGACTTACTTACAGACTCACCCACTTACTTTACTGCTTACTTGTTCTGGCCCATCCACTTCTAAACTGACCCACTTGTGACAGACTTCTTGCCTCTGCAATGGTACACTTTTGTTATAGTTGAGTGCTTCCTTGTGCTATCAGATTGCTGACGCTAAGCAATAATTGTCTATGAAACTAAATCAAGAGATAATAATTAACTATCTGTTAAGGACAGAAAAAGTCTCTACAATCCCAGAGAGTTCGACATTAGTAGAAGTAGTAGGATTAGGACTTTATATGTTTTATCTGATGTAAATAATTAAGAGTATTAATACAAAGAATGCATTGCACAAAAGTCAAGCAGTCCTAAGAACCAAGGAAACATCAAGTATCTAGACACAATTATTCTCCAAGGAACTTTGAAAAATAGCAACATAACTTTAGGAGAAGGAGCAACTCCTAAGGGGTCATAGTAACGAGGCATGCACAAAAGTTTCCCCAAAACCCACAAAATCAAATGTGAATAAGCCACCCTCCTCCCTTTCAATTAAGAAGCGCTTCTGCCTTTTCAGTGTTTCAAGCAATCATCGTCTCCTTTCTCAAAAAAAAAAAAAAAAAAAAATCTTTCTCAAAAAGAACACACAATCATCCTCTCCATATTACCCATTCGGAGGGATAATTGAATGTATATGATTATGAAGAAGAGCATCCTAGGTTCTAGCTAAAATTATAAATGTATTTAACAATACATGTTTATTCTTTCGTTATATCTACTAAAGCAGTTACACATACAATTTATACAATTGAAGTATACTTTGATCATTCCGATAGAGTAGTTGACTGCAACGTTTTGATTAGTTAAGAACGGTCCAAGAGACCTGTCCACCCATCTCGAACGTGCACCAAAGTGACCAAACACAACAATACCAAAACAAAAAGATGAGATCGGGCAGTGAATCAGGTCATTAGGAGGGATTTTAAATGACTTGGAAAGAACACCATTAATTGCACTAAATCGAGTGCAATGGAAGAGTTTGATCCATGTCGCCAACCCCAACTAATTTGGGACTGAGGCTACGTTGTTAGTTTTTGTTGTACACAGTGTCATGTTATCATTTTCTCTAAACAACAACAACAAAAAAGCCTCAATCTTGTATTTACATGGATCAAACTCTTTCACTCCACTCGATGTAATGCAGTTGATGATGTGCTTTCACAATCCTTTAATCCTCTTAGGTCAATCCCTATACCATCATTTTTTTTTCAACTTCTATTATACCAAGTTTTGTCAATAGGACATTTCTAAGTAATGCAGATGATAAACAGCATATACTATGGCTAAAAAACTTGAGAAGTTCATTATCTTTTGCTTCTAGTTGCACGGATAAGAGTATTCCATATAGTAGTAACTCATGGGTGTCAAGAATGAATTAAAGTAATTAACTCATAAGATTATCATAAATAAGCACCTAAGTAATGACATATATAACTGAAATATACAATCAGAGAGATTTCAAACAAAAAGGGAGTGGTTTAGCTCCTGAAAAAAATGTGCATAATATCAACAAGAAGAAGCTGTTTCGATGTATAGTATAAAAAGAATATACCTTTCCTATAGCGGCTGCTGAAAAGATCTAACCATCCTGCTTCAGCTTCATTTGAACCCTGACTACTAGCTTTTAAGTCCTGCATAACTTCAGCAACTCTTTCTTTTCCCCAGAGCTTCCTTATAGCTGTTTCTGCTTGAGAATATTTCCCTTGCTATAAAATCATAAATTATTGTTTTGTGATATATTGATATCCATAATAAATCAATATATGATACTTCACACAGAGCAAGATATATGGTCATACACGCCAAAACAAATGAACAAACCTGAAAAAGCCATCTAGGACTGTCCGGGGAAAAGGCCATTCCCAAAGCCATCAAAATAGCAGGAACAATTGCAATACCGAACATGGTCCTCCACCTAAAAAGAGAGAAAACTGAATCAGAGTGGATGCAAGAGCGAATTGGAACTCCCTTATCTTTATGTCAAAATAGACTATCAGATATAGGAAGGGAAACATGATACAGTCCAGGACCTAGGTCCTTCACAAAATTGCAAAATGCAAAACAAACTAAGCAGCCACGAAGGCTTTTCTTATTTCATTTTTTTTTTTTTTTTTTTTTTTTTTTGCGTGTGTGCATGCGTGTGTCAATAAAAACTAGTTTACAATTCATTGTTACGTGGTTTGGCAAGCTCACCCACGTCCATAGTAGAAATCAAAAAGAATTTACCAGCCCAGTATGATGTTTACAGCCTACTTATTTGACTACTAATAACCTCAAATGACTTTAATGCTAGTGTTATTTAGCACAAAGGTTATTTGTAGCTTGGCATCTGAAGGGCGTATCCAGGAGACAAAGGGGATATCATCATAGGCAATTATATCATTAGGGAATTAGCTAGAAAATTACCATAAACAATCTCTACTGCGCACTTAGCTTTGGGAAACAAAGCCATCCAAATTGGACATGGAATATTTAGCAATGAGTGGAATGCCTGCTTGGCCCATCTTTCTAATCATTCAAGTGCATGGAAGTTCATATCATCACTCGATTCTCCCCCCTTCCGGCCTTCATTGAGCGCTTGGTGTAGCCAAACTAATTCAGCAATTTCACTTTTTCATTGTACTAGATATCTAGACCATCATGAATCCATCTCATCAAACTTTGAAAGGTCCAAACCGCCACCAAAATTCCTAGTTTGTAATATAAATCTTGGGAATTTGGAGAAATCTCCAAGGTAGTGACGTTTTAGAGTTAAGGTGTCTTCTAGCTTTTCTTGGGCGATCAAATTATCCTACATAAGAGAATGCGAAGCTTCCCGTTCACCAATGTTTTCATGAAAAAAAATCCTTTTGTCCCTTATTGATATCCAACTTTTTCCTCCCTTAGTCCTAATATTTGAAAATCTAAACCATCACAAGGTTAAGAATTTGGTTTAGCTTACAACTCTCAGATTGACACAAAGTAGAAAGGAAACTGTTCGTTACTCTATCTCCAAGTCATGGTAACTCGTATAAAAAAAATTAAGAATTAAATGATAAATCTATTCGTCATCAACTTTGCTTTAAGTTTATGGGAAAACCCTTAAAAGTAGGGATACTCCTATCCCCATGAGTTCCTGACTAAGTTTATGAGAAATAAACAAGCAGAGTACAAGAATGGATCGGAAGAGGGAATTAATCAAATTCCACACCTCTTTTTTGGTTGCACGGAAAAAAATTACCCATGATCTAAAAATAACTTTGAGATGTGGTTTTGCAAGATTGATTATATGTTTACCGTCTTTCTCAAGTTAGAGGTGTCTTTATTTTGATGCTGCAGGAAAACATGTTTGTTGTACCTTTCATTTCATCCAAATACCTCTGGCATCAGCAAGAGGTTCTCAACTCATATGTTATGTGAAAAAAGGTGATCATTTAGGACATTACAACTTTGCACAAGATAACTTTCCCGTTACCTGAATTTTGAGCTTTCTGAAAACATTACTTATTGCAACAGACCCAATTAAGTACAAGTTCCTCAGCCATAATATATCTGAGTGTGTGTGTGTACATTTTGCACGTAATAAACCGTAGTTTCTTATAGGTTTCTTAATCTGTACTTGAGACAATATTTCAGGTTTCTGAAGTCTGAAATAATGTAATAACAATTGTGATTAACAGAATACTGCATTCAAATTACACGGGCATCCTCCTTTTATAAACGCATTTATTAATTGTGTGGTTATCAGGATGGAAAACTATCTAGTGAATCCCTATAGATTCAGCCAAAGAGAAGCATACAATATTGTTTTTCAGAGAATTTTAGTTATGGCAAACATTACCATGAGGGATTTGCTGCTAAAGGCAACCCAGCCACCAATGCGACCAGAATACCAATGCAAATAAAAAGTTGGTTGACAGTTCCAAGTGTACCGCGAATTTCTGTGGGGGATATCTGTCATCAAATACCATGTCAATCAAAAGAAGAAATCTATATAAATTACATAACTCATGTATAGTGAGATGAGAACTACATCAATTAACATTTCTACCTCAGATATATAAAGTGGGACAAGTGCAGATGACACGCCAACCCCTATACCAACAAGTAATCTGCCAATTATCATTGAATTTACACTCTGCGCCGTAGCACTGCATGCACAAACCAAATAAGGTCAACATAGCCTCTCCTATCATCAATTAGACTATAGATTATCATCTCAGTGACAGTGAGTGAACCTTAGAAATGACCCAAGAGCCAGCGGGATAGCATCTAGCATAAAAGTTTTTGTTCTGCCTAGCTTGTCTGCTAATGTTCCTCCAGTAAATGAACCAACAGTAGCACCAGCAAGTGTAGCACTAACAACCCATCCTAGAAAAAAATGCAAGATTGTACACAAATGTCAATTAAGAGTATCAAATAGATATTTCACTCTGCAACTCTAAATTCAAAAATTGGAACATAAAGGCATAGCCAAAAGGACTATGAACCGAAAGAAACAATATGTTACACATATCAAATAACAAACGAATCAAGATCACCGATAGTCAACTAAACTCACTAGGGGATCGATCGTAATTGTGTTACGGTAAAGTTAACACACGATAAATCATAACTTATGAGATATCAGATTTTGAAGTGTACAAAATACAACTCTTTCCTACCAATACATAATCACTATTCATTCTCACAAAGAAAAAGAGAATTCTACTTTTAAATGGGTTACTATTATCAGGATCTCCTTTATCCCTTTTTATCTTTTCGGGAACTCTGGTATCAGAATTCACGACACCAATGAGATACACAAATAACTAGCGCACAAAATACAATAGCAGTTGCTATTTGCATTGAAATAAAATCGAGCAAGCTTCAAAACTCACCTTGCAACACAGTGTTCTCCGCGATTCCCAGATCCTTGGCAAGGTACTCAAGCGCACCATTCACCACACTGCATATCAATAACACAATAATGAATTAAGATTCGTAGAACTAAAGGTGCTGACTGTAAAACTTGAACTACATTGTAAGTAAAAGCTAATGTAGCGAAACACTGCGTTACAATTATAAGCCACCATGTCATACACACCCTAGATGGTATCCAAACAAAATCGCTCCCAAACACGCAACAGCGACGTAGGGAAAAACAGATCCGGAAGACTGCCCCGGAGGCTTACTCGATGTAAGCTGCTCGAGATCGTCTCCTAAAACAGCCATGCATACTGATTAATTTAATTCACCATCCACATAGAGAAGATATTATGAGATCAAATCAAAACAAGATTAATAAACAAACAAACAAACCAGAAGCTTGGGCCCTAACAAATCTAGCCCTCGCTGCCGCCGCCGATGACGACGACGACGACGACCCAACCATAGTTTCTACTCTCATTCTAGCTCCGGCAAGGCCCGCTCCCATATCATTCGAGTCGAGGCGCAATTCACTATTATAATTTTTACAGCTAATGCAACGACTCTTCACATTCAAACTCCTAATACTAAATTGGCCAATTCTAGATAGGACCCTCCTCCGGTTATGAAACTCGGAACCGACGACGCCGACGCCACCGCCACCGCCGCTACCTCTGATCGCAGCCGCCGATCCCTGCATTTCCCCTGCCAGCCATTGCAACTCAGATTTCACATAAATCGCCAATTCACAAAGTCATATACATCACGTCTGTGACCAAAATAAAAAAAGTCAAACATTAAAAAAAAATAAAAATCTATCTTTAGCAAGCATCAGAGACTTCACAAAGAAAACAAGACTTACTCGCTCGAATCCTAAACAGGCGATCGCAAAAACTGGATAAGTCGAAAAACAAGATTTCAAAACCATTATAAATCGTTCGATAGAACTCGAGAATCGAAAACGGATGCCTCGAAAGACGTGAGGGTTTAAAGAATGGAAACAAACCTATGCGTGTAAAACCCGAACGAAGAAGAGCAGTTTGGGAGAGTGGGTGGATTGGGCTTAAACTCTGCGTCTCTTTCGCATAGAAGACGAAGAGGAGGAATGGAAGAAGAAAAAACAAAACAAAATGAGTGGGGCTTTGATAGGTCCGCTACTATGTCGGAGAAAATGAAAGTGGAGTACTCATTAGCTTTCACTCTCTCTCTCTCTCTATTATTGTTGTTGTGTTGTTGTTGTTTGTGGCTTGAACGGTAACCAACAAAGCAGGGGAAAATTGGAGCATTATTGAGGAGTGAGGAGGTTGGTGGACTACAAAGCCAAGAAAGTTGACATAGGTTAGACCTCTTTTTAGATGAAGTCTTGGGTGGTTTTAGGTGGTACGTCAATCAAATGATGAAAAGGAAAATGGTTTTTGTAATTCAGCACAACACATTGCACTCACGTCTTAGCATCTTCAGTATCTCTGAAAGTGAATCACATGTACACCAACAATTACGCGGTGTTAGTTGTTTCTAATCTTATATCAAACTGTTCATACATTTGTTGCTTAATGACACCTCATTACTATTATGTCAAACTGATTGACAAGTGCTAGGCGTAACTTACTTTGAACATCTAAAATGGATACTCGATTATTAATGTCCCGTTACAAATATATGAGTTCGTTAAATGTACCTTATCATTTATTGAGTGCACCCTATTTTGCGTAGCACCTTAAATTTAAATTTCAATTTCTAAGTGCATCCCATATTTTTATCAAAATACCCTTTCTTCGAACCAGAGCATCCAACTCCAAAACCTTGGTTGAAACATCTATATTAGGCTCGGCGACATGTAGCCGAGACTTGGTTTTGTCCAATTGAACCTTTTTGGTAAGATTTAGTTAACAACAACCGACCTAAAAGTTCGATGGGTTCCGACCGATTCTCCAATTAAAGGTTCGATAAGCTGTGAACCAACTCTCCAACTAGAGGTTCGGTGGGCTCTGACCAACTCTCCAACAAGAGATTCGGACTTCGAGGCCGAACCATTTGATGATGCATACAAATCACAAAGAAAAGCATGTGTGGGGTGCACTTAAAAATTGTAATGGGTGCACTAATCACAGTGAGGGGCATAAGGGTCATTTTGTAGTAAGATTGACATTTTTTTCAATTTGACTTCTTTTGAGGTGCACTCAGTAAACAGTGGGGTTGCACTTTAACCGAACTTAAATGTATTGATTTGTATGCTCACAAATATCGATGCACAAATTGTGATGGCCCAAGTTCCCCATAAAATCGCTCTGAGAGTCCTTATAGGAAGTCACCAAGCATCAGTTCCTTTCCTAACTAGTATCCGTTCGATCTGCACCGACCGTCACAAACTAGACTGTGAGTACGTGATAAATTGAAAGTAAATTCAGGAGGACATTAAGAGTAATTCATAAATAACCAATAAAGTAGTCTAAGAATCATGCAGTATTTAAAAGCAGATAAATAACACAAATTACATGATAAACAGACTGACTAGTATTTCAACGATATTTGTGTCTATCGAGTCAAAGAAGACCAATAAGCAATCTATAACCACAACAAGCCACAACATATCCACAACCGTTTCCACAACAAAAATCCACAACCATTTCCATAACAATCCAGTACTCGGGAAGAAACTCATGATTAGGTGAGTGGGCAACATTTTTGCAGAAGTGCTCACGTTAGCCCAACTAACCATGGTCTCAGGTTTACCTTCTCGATACATACTTAGGCCAAAAACACTCAACCAAGGAATATAAAGAAAGGAATTACAACAAATGGCTCAACTCAATAGAAACAACAATAATGAAAAATGAATTACTATGCACCTCCTTAATGGCTTACAAGCATACCTCAATCGATCGCAAAACCTCATTCCTCACGCGGCTCTAACTTGTTTAATTTGATTTCTCAAAGCATTGGTATTTATTTAAACCCAATTTACTTGTGTTAGAGTCATTCTATGACTCTAGATAAATCCCCAAAGTTTCTCAAAAGTTTTGAAAATATTTAAAAAAAATCAATGTTTTACTGTTTGAGATGCCGTCGTGGGTGACGCCGCCATGGTCAGGTCCCAACGGCATCATTTAAAACGCCTAAATCCCAACTCTCTAGTTTGAACGTCGTGGTAACACCGCTTAGGGTATTGACCCACAACGTCACTTAAAACTTCAAACCATTTGGTATGTGGTTTGGACGACGTGATTGACGTCGTAGGAGATAATGCTCCACGACGTCCCTCGCGGCGTGAAACCGCGAACACTTATCAGGGGTTTTCCGGAACCCCGGCTCATGTGTTGCCTGTTCCGAGCCTATCCTAAACTCATAGGAACGTCCAAAACCATTCAAAACCACCTTAACCTCGTGTAGAAACCTCGACAAACCCCGATTTGAAAATTATGTTGAAATTCCCCCAAAAATCCTCAAAAATAACAAAAACTCCCAAATCATCGAAACCATCATACCAACACCATTTGTTTCAACCATCGAGTACAAATCCATCAACAATATTCAATAACATTGAAATCCGAAAATATTGTTCGAAATCATCGTGACATCAAAACGTAGGGAATCACAAGAGGGGTCGAGATCTCAACTTATTTTACGTAGTTGGTCGATCCCTTGGTGTGAATCCGAGCTCGAAACACTGAGACCCATACTCCCACTTCATTTCATTTCGTCAAATGAGAGAGGAAAGAAAAAGAGTAAGGAGAGAGAAAAGTTGATGGGAGGGTTTTTATACCTCTCATTCATCTTTTCTCACGCACTTATCCCGAGGCACATCCAAGGGTCTCTCTTCAATCCAACCACCAACCATGACTTAACATTATAACTTCAATAGGTGACTTGAACTTCATAACTTAACATTTTCTCACTCAACCCTTACGTTTTTGGACCCATACCATATCACAAATCACACGTCATGTGTTCCCGGACACACCATTGTATTCGCATATTAATTATTTATTTCATTTATTATTTTCCAATAATTCACTAATTATCATTTCCTGTGTTTAAATACTCAAATTATACCCGTTTGTCTGAAAATTTTGTTTTTCCTAAGTGAAACCTCATACACAAATTCGGTGCAATAAACAAAACAAAATCATGCACTAGGACATATGAAATTCACATTCGGGTATAAATAATAGTATAAACATCACCAAAAAATAAAATTTATCTCAGTGTCGACTTCCGCGGCTTAGATAATATGGCAAGTCAAGAGAGTCAGGTCACAGTCCTAAAACATGACACATGACACGAATGAAATTTGAGGTCGTTACATAAATCAATAGACACCAATAAGTATGTGGCCATTTTGAGTGTCCAAAGTGGATCACCCAATTATTTTTCTTATATAATTGTGTTTGTGAGTGCTATGGCAAGCACCCCAGCATGGAGGCGTACTCGTCATCTGCCCTTTGATACACCTCGGGATGTATGAGGTCAATAATCAAAGGTAGATGGTGAGTGTGTGTCCTTTGTGCGTGTTGATTTTGGGGCACCAAAGCATTTTCAATTGTGATTATCCTACTTTTCTGATTTTTTTTTTTGGTATGATACTTTTGTGATTTTCTTTATCACACAAACTTAGCTTCTTCTTCTCCGCTTGCAATTGGGGAAGTGAGAAACTTTGCAGGCATTTTATTCGAATAAATTTTAAGACTGTTCATGGCAAACACAAATTAGCTTAGGATCTATCTTTTTTTTTTTTTTTTTTTTTTTTTTGACTTCTACTTCGACCAAATAGTTGTGTTTGATGAATTAAAAATAAGCTAAATTGACTGTAAAATTCTTAAAACTAGCTATAAGCGTTTTTTTTTTATTATACAAGCTACTAGCAACTAATTAATTATATCAATGACAACCTTTTTTAAAGGCCTTCGATTCAATACACTTTAATGTGTTTTTTTAGTCCTCTCAAAACCCTATTTTTTATTTTTTTGTTCTCGTTCTTGATTATACCTTTTGAACTATTGTCGATCCTCTTTTGATCGGCAGTGGTTCTAAAAACCTCTTTTGCATGCTCTTATTAATTAAATAAACTTAGATCTATTCAAATCTGATGAGATGATATTAGTTTTATCCCCGTTGCGGCCATCATATTCACTATTGACAACAATCACTTTTTTATGTCTGTATCCTTCCCCAAGACTATTTGTGGATTTGCCCTTATAAGGTTGGTACTCGGCATTGATTTTTTTTTCATAAGTAGTTGTTTCCAAGGTTTAATTTGTCTTTCCTCATTAAAAGTTTTGTGTTTACTTCTCTTGTCGGAAGTTTTATTTTTCATTATGGTTCAGTGATGTATTTGTGCACTGTCGTATTTCATATGTTTGTCAAGAGAATAGCCACTAATTGTCAAACTATACCACTATTACGATCGTAGTTCTTGAAAAGCCAACTTGATGGCGGTTGAATGTTCTTTTGAATAATTAGAATTAGAGAATCAATTTGCTATGTTCAGGTGATTGGTTTTCTATATGTCTCATTTTGTTCCATTGATTGTATTAAGAGTGATTAATGATTAATGAAAATTTTATTTCTTCAAAAATAAAGTACAATTGAATGTGTTTTTCTTTTTCTTTTCTTTTTTGTTTCTCATGTGGTGTTCGGCGAACAAACTAATTCACACTTAATCATTGTCATACCCCATATAGGGGGTGGCCCTCCAAACCCATTTTTTTTTTCATTTGCAAGACTTGAACTCAAGACCTTGCTTAAGGGGGCAACTCTTTACCAGTTGAACCAACCAGTTGTTGGTCAATATCTTTTTCTTTTTGGTGTGTACACAATTGAATTTTTTTTTTTTGAAGAAAAATCGAAATCTCTTTAATCATTAATGGCTCAATACAGTACCAGACATAGATTCAAGTGCAATGATTCGCTAACCCTAACAAATTGCCATTCATTTGGATGTGATGCAATTGTGAAATTGGAACAATGTGAAATAAATGACTGATCTCTACAATGTTGAAACATGAGACAATATGCAAACACAATTAGAACCACATGACGAATAACAAAACTTCTTAACCAAGAGAAGAAAACTTAAAACTTCCCAACAAGGAGAAGACAAATCAAAAACTTTTAACTAGGGAAAATAAACTAACTATAAATAGTTTGTCGTGAAGACAAATTGGAGCCACCGCTGATCGAAAAGGAGAATCGGATGTGGTTTAAGAACAAAAAACTCAAAGGAGAATCAGAAAATGAGTTTTAGGGTTTCGGACAAAAAAAAAAAAAAGAGAAGCGGTGGCGACTGGATGAATAGTTTGTCGTGGAGACGAGAGAGTCCACAATTGAATATATTGTTAACTTATTAGAACAATGATTTTTTTTTAATTAGAAAAAAATATAATGAATAAATGCGATCCTCTTTTGTTTGTTCAAAATATTACTCCATGGTACGAAGCCAATTCAATTTAGAGGAGTCCACTGTATCAATTAACTATTTCTCTGTGCGCTGTACATTTGGCCTCAATTTGGCCACAGTGATGGTGATGTTTATCGGTGGCGAGTTTTTTTTTGGAGCGATACGACTTGTCTTCCGGTCTTGTTCGTGTCGTCTCCATCTGCATGCGGATATGTATAGTCCAACTATATCATGGTTCATGATAAATAATTCAGGTCTACATAGATCATGATAGAAATAATTTAGGTCTACATGAATCTTAATAATTATGCGAATTGTCAAAGTCATAGGCTCACTTAAGTTTTATAGGTTTATTATGTCGATCCACCTATGTCTTTATAAGTCTATTGCAACCAATTATATCTATCTGTTAAGCGTTGGTAATTTTATAACATATTGCTCCTCGTGGGATAAGATTGCCTGTTAATGTATCAATTTATGAAATTGTCTATTTAGACTTAAAAAAAAGTCTGTTAGGCCTAAAAAAAAAATATAGTCTATTTTTAGATTTTTCGCAAACGCAACTGTTATGCCATAAAGAGAGAGTTATTGAGACCTAACCACCGTTTGGGACCAAAATAAGTCGGGTAGGTTTGGTCCCATAAAATTAATAAATGTACTTGCAGTTGTGACCTAAATCATAATTCAATTATTTTATATTATAGATATTTTTCATACTCAATCAAATGTAGATACTACCATTAAAAGCATATCATCGCGTGTTGTCTGCCTATTTCTTTTTTTTTTTTTTTGTTTAGTTATAAATGATCTATAAATCGAGGCTATGTTCTTTAACAACCAACAATAGCAATCGATCAATTAACTGGTAATTTGGTATAGGTAGCGCAACGGCTATTCGAACCCCACCTTTTGCTCTGTTTACCCCATTACTTCGTTGTACCCTATTTTTGAATTTTTTTTACTGCGCTTACCTCACTTTTTTGTAAATTATTCTGAAACTACCCCTAGCCCTAAACGTCTCTACTCTCTTTCATCCCCGCGTTCGAACCCCACATACCCCACAATTAAATTTGTCATCACCTTCCTCTGTTTGATTTTTTGGCCTTACCGAACCCTCAACCGGACTCTCCAATGCATTTCGAATATTTTTGTGGGTGGAAGCTCGCCAAATCTGTAGGCAGCAGTGGTTGACAAAGTGAAGGAGTGTCAGCTTGTACCTTCATCTACTATCAACGTATTGGGTGAGTTATTTGCCCAATTTTTTTTATGAGATTTGTTCCCTATGAGTTTGTGATTGTTTTCTCAGTGTTTTGTGTCATTTTCTTGTTGGGTATACGGTTTAGGGTTTAGGGTTTGTTTCAAGTCATGGTCTCGATGACGACGACAACATAGAACCGATACACCATCAAAGGGTGTCGCTTACATATGACCGTTATCTTAAATTTTTGGCGGCAATAGTTATCCAACATTTGTTCATAGGTAGCGGTTAATAAAAATTGATACATATTGAGACATGTTGGTCATTTTTGACCGATACCATAGCTATTGGTTTCGACTCTATTCAACTAAAAATTAGGAAAGTGAATTGTTTGTTGCTTTTATTTAAACTGTTTACCTAATTTTGTTGTTGTGGGACTAATTTTACCATTTCTTGTGTTTAGTTATGGCCAAATAGAAGATGGTCGCGCGGAACCATCCGAAGAGCTGCGGTTACAGCTGTCGTAAAAGCCAATAGTACCACTGTAAGGTCCCAGCTGCAACTGTAGGATATGCAAGGCCCACCAAACTGTTTGTCAGTCTATGGTTGTGCACACAACTCTAACATGCCACTCATCATCCACCTCGTGATTTATGACAAACTTAAACTCACAACCGCACTTCTTAGTGCCAGTTAGTTTTTCTTCTCTTCATCTTCCCATTTTTTAGTACTTTTTTTCTCTTCCCCTTTACCTGTTTAGAACTATACTTCTCAGTCCATTCACAACCAATCGTCATTCTAATTCATCAACCATTCCCACCACCGTCGACATCAGATTTCAATATAATCACAACAAATCCACATTGGGCAGTTGTATTCTGAGCCCAAGTGAGGGCCTCCTCTCTAGACTTCAAAGGCACATTTTGTTTGAATGCGGAAGTAAGGTCTGGGAAGGCCTCCCCTTCCCTGAAAGTACTAGCCCTAGATATACTGGCTTAATAAACCATATTAACCTAAAAGCAAGAGAAGAACGATTAAAAGCAGGATCAATGTCTAAAATCCAAGTTTCAATTTAAAATTATAGGTCGCGACCGAAGCAAACCGATAAGTCAATGGACTTGTCGGTAGAAGCAGACCGATAGGTATCAAATTTAGCAGACAAAACATACCGCCAAGTCACACAAGGGTAGTGGCGGCTAAAATAGGCCAATAGGTATTGAAAGATAAAGGTCGTAACAGACTATCAACCATTTATCCCTATCGGTCATGTGTGACCGCACACCATGCGATTCATAACCATGAACACCAACTTATAAAAATGACAAAAAAATGCACAAAGTAACACAAAACTTACCTCTTTGTAACAACCCTCAATTTTAATCCGACTAGTGTTGCACTGGTTAGGAACATTACCCAATACGTGATACTAGACAGTATTTCGAACTTCGGGAGTCGACACCGAAGTGATTTTATGATTCTTTGATTGTGTGTATTAGTATTTTAGTATTTTACGGGTCTCGAGCCGTTTGGACGATTTTTAGTTGAGTGAGGCTATGCCTAGGTAAACGGGGGAGTAAAACATACAAATAATGAATTTTCTAATAATTTAATTAATTAGTTGATGGGATGTGACGAGAAAACGGGCGCGAGGAACCAATTTATGAAGAAATACTGAACGAGGAAACACAAGATCAATGTGGGAGCTGCATAGCTTTGCAACATACGGACTATGGGATATAAATTGTTAAAGTGACACAGCTTAATGAGGAGAGCCACAAGATTGGTATCGAGATTTGTATATATGTTGAGATGTGATAAAAAGGTGAAAGACCCATAAAGGGCAACTGTTTTGAAGTGTGTGATAAGGAAGTTGAAGGGCAAAAATGTCATTTGACCAAATAAAATGCATATAATAGTGTGTAAGAAGGAAGTTGACGGGCAACTATTCATCTTCTCCTTTAACACACACTGCCGCCACCCCTCCTGCTCCCCCACTCGGCCTCACCAGAATCGTCACGCCGGAGGTTCGTGATATCTCTTTCTCTCTCTCTCTCACTGGTCTTCTCGTCCTCACTACTGTCCGCCACTGGCCGTCGCTGCCGTAGGTGGTCGGGGACGGACCCTCGTGGCCCACCGGAGCTCCCATATCCCCGTGAGACATCTGTATGTTGGATACATATAGTAGATATTGTCCATTTTCTGTTTTCATGTATTAGTTGTTATTTTATGCCCTCGCCAGAACTGCCATGACCGGGGGCGTTGCTGGTCGAAACACTTGCGTGGGGGTTGTCGGGGACCTCTCGATGACCTCGATGATGCCTCGCTGCCCTTGTTGTGATCGATTTGGTCATGTTGGAACTGTTTTAGTGTCTTGAACCTAGGTTATGTTGTCATCTTGTGTGGACTGTTTAAGTCCTCATCGGAAACTGCCCCTAGGGGCGGCGCCGCCACTGAACCACCAGGACGGGAGGTTGTTGGGGACCCCACTTAGCCTTGGCTTGGGTCCCACAGCCCTCCAGAGTGGTCAATAACAATGAGACGAGTGCAAACTTTCGATATTTCATGTTATGTTCATTTCATGAGTGTTATGCTCATCCTCGCCGAAATTCGTTGTCTTGGGCGACGCCACCGCTGTGCTACCGTAACTGGGGATGTCGGGTACCAAGCTAAGTCCATGCTTGTGTCTCACGTCTCTCGGAGTGGCCTAAAACAGCGACGTTATTGTTATATTATGTCATTTTTTGTTGTATGCGTGTTGTAACCTTCTCGTCGGAAACCACCCGTTGTGGCAACACTGTCGTTGACGCGATGACATGGGGGATTGCCGGAGATGTTACCATGTCCGTCATGGAGTCTCACAACCCCGAAGCATCCATATCAATGGTGATGAGTCGTAATGGCAAAGTTATGCGTGAGTTGTTCATATGACGTTGAGTAGTCGTCGACGTGACGTAGGGCATGCACATGACTTTCCCATGTCGTGTTGGCACTCTATGGACGTTAGACCACATCTGTGAGGTTCCCAAACTCGTTGGTGCATGATCATTTAAAGTCGTGTTGTTTTACGGATTTGTGTTTGAAGGTCAGGAATTGGTTATGATGTCGTGGTCACGTCGCCAGCTCATCGAGGCTATGACGTGACGCACATACGATTGAGCCGAGCCTACGAAACATGAGTAAGCTTATATGCATTGTGGATACCGATTTTGTGATACCATAGTCATGGTTATTGTCATTATTTTTCAAACTCGAGAGAGTACGTTTTCATAACGTTTTGACGAGCTGTGTAAATACTTAAAACACTGGGAAGAACATTAGGATTGACCTAGGGTTTAGTTGATGACCTGACCTATTAATATGAGTTTTCCAACCTTGTCAGGTAGCGGGAAACTTAGGGATATGTGTTAGGGACACGAGTCGTACGCGGGTTGCGATAGTTCAGGTAAGTACATTTGCCCTAAAGCTTGTGTACGTTAGTAAGCCAGTTAAGAAAATACCATGTGATTCATTATCATTCTATCATGTTTGCTATGATCTACTTGTTGGCATCTCTGTTCCATATTCCTTGTATGTGTGTTCTTGGCATAAGTGTGTGTCTCAAAGGTAAATGCGGCATGCACTAGAAAGGATAAAAAGCGGGCACTCGCGCGTACGAGTGTTTGACCACCCCTAGTGATTGTGTGATATCATGTACTGGATTGTTGTGGTTATTGATGTTGCGACATCGCTGTTGTGGATTTGTTGTGGATTTTAGACCACTTATGGCCTCTCTTGACTCGTATAACACGTATGTTTCGATTGATATTATTTTCAGTTTGTCTATCATGCATATCGTTTATTTAAATTGTTGTCTTCCAATTCCTGCATGATATTTAGACTGTCTTGCTTGATAATTCATGAATTATTGTTATATTCTTCTAGCATTACTTTCGATTTCTCTCAGTTACTCACCGTCTAGTTTGTGACGGTGGGTGTAGATAAAGCAGAGTGCAGTAGAGACAAAGAACCTTGCCTAGGAGACTTTATGTGAGCGGCTGAACCTGAGAAACCCTAGAGTAGGTTATATGTTTTTGTTTGTATGTTGCTTGTTATTATTATAATGTTTTGGTAATCATTGAACTCGGGATTATAGTTTGGAATTAATATCATGTAATGTCTCGTTTGACCTTGGCTTATTGTACATGAATATTCTCGTTTACGGGGTTTCCATATATGTAGATTCCTGATTTCCGTTTGACTGAGTTATTTTCCATTAATTGTTTAGTATTAAATTTTCTTCTGATGTGTTATACTTGCAATAACTCTTTCATAAAACTTATAATTTGATAATTGGAGATTGACTAGGCTCGCCAAATCGCCGAGCACCGACTCGGGACCTGCACGGGTTTAGGCCGGGCGTACCCAAATGCATTGAGAATTTGGGGCCGTCACACTTTTCTTCCTGGATTTTGCTTTGTTCTACAATTCTTTGAGACATTGTGGAAGCTATGGCGCAAAAGTCACCACCAAAGGGGAAGCCCTAAAAAAATTGAAATGGCAATGGCCAAAACTAGTCAAACAATAACCAAACAATGAAGAAAAATCGTCAAAACGAAGATAAAAACAAGTTCACAACAAACTTACCAAGTCGGTTTTAAGTCGTTTCATCAGAGTTGGGTTAATCGGAGGTCAAGTGTGGAAGTCGAGTTCGTGGTGTTCCTGCTAAACACTCTCTCTTCAAAAATTTCACAGGGGGTCGGTGGGTATGGGGGTGTATTAAAAAATAAAAAATGAGGTATAAATAGCAAAAGAGGTGCAAGTATTGCAAGCTTCTACTATATATATAAATAAAGAGAATTCGAGAGACCAATCAAACCCCAATCAACGAATCCCAAAGAACAATCGAACCTCTACTTTTATTGAAAGCTGTAAGAATGAGTCTAAAAGTTGATTCACATCTAGAGTATGTTTACTCCCCGGATCTGATTCATGGGGACTTAATCTAGGGGATGATGGAAAACGAGGAGGCTTCATCTAAGAGTTGGAGGGAGGTTGTAAGAAAGGGAAAACAAAAAGTGGGGGATCCCCAAAGTCGCTAGCAAAATGCTCAAGGAAATAGGTGGTACTTCAAGGGGATAGGAAAAAATTTATGGTAGAACTGGTGAAGAATGGTTGTGTAAGGATCTTTGAATATTCTCCAAAGGTGACCTTTTCGGTGGTTGTGTCGATCTAGCGACGAGCACACCGAATGCGATCATCAGCCATACCACTGCAGAATACTAAGGCGACGTCCAGGTGGCGGAGAGGTTCACAGTATCCGCTGCACCACATGACCGCCTAGTAGCCACGTCACCGACGCTAGCCGCGGTTCAGACGGAATGTGACAGTGAGGGAGACATCATCTACCACACAACAAGTCAGAGAGGAGGGACGTTGGGTGATTCAATGTGTTTAATTATTGATTTTGTGTAATGAATTGAGTAGCCAACAACTATGATTTGAAATCATTTTTGAATTCTTCTCTGACCATGAATTCAAGAACCACAATTTGGGTTGCGAGAAGATTATATAACTCGGAGTTATTGGGCAAATAGATGAAAGGACTGAGTGGAGGGGAATGTGGACTTGAAGGACTGAGTTGGTAGAATGGTGAGAATTGAGGGATTGAATTGGTCCATTTACTGGTAATTTGGTATATGGTTTGTTGAGTATATAATCTCACATCGAAAATATAATAAGAGTCGATGTGGTATATAAGTGGCGTAGATTGGATTCTAGCACAAATCAATTGATTTTATGCAAGATGCACTCCAGCCCATTTATATATCCATATGTGCATGTGTAGCATAATACTTTTCGAGCCCATGAATTTTTATATGGTATCAAAGTGAAACGATCCTGTGCTCGTATTTGATGACTTGGTTGAGCTAGCGATGGAGTCTAGACTCATTTGAGACCTAGAAGCATATAAGAGTAAGCCTATGTATATTTGTCCAAACCTCTAAAAATAGGTTTGTGTTTGGCAAGTGTCAACTAGTTCAGGCCTAGTTGCATTTAAGGGGAAGTGTTGGAGTATATAATCCCACATCATAAATGTAATAAAAGTCAGTGTGGTACATAAGTAGTGTAGATTGGATACTAGCATAAGCCAATTGGTTTTGTGCAAGATGGGCTCCAACCCCATTTATATACTCACACGTGCGTGTGTGGCCTAACACTCTCTGAACCCATGAATTTCTATATGGTTGCATATACATGAGGTGAAGGTTAAAGTCTTTTTGTAAACAAGTCAAAGCGGTGCAAGTATTACGAGCTTCTTGTATATATAAAAATCTAAAAATCTACAACCCTAAAAAAGGTTTATAGGTGAGGATATGATTTTTTTTATTGGTCATATGAGTTTTCTTCCTTTACGATAGGACTATACCATGGTGTATGTTATTTGAAGATGATATTGTCTTAGTGAACAAAACAAGAGATGGAGTGAATAGGAAATTAGAACTTTGGATGAATACATTAGAATTTAAAGGTTTTAAGTTGAGTAGGACGAAGATCAGATACATGCATCATGAGTTTAAAAATACTAGACATCGAGATGATGGAGCGGTAAAATTAGGAGAAGTAGAAGTTCTTAAGGTGAACCACTTTAGATATCTAGGATCAATCATACAAAATGATGATAATATTGAAAATGATGTCACACATAGAACTCAAGGTGGACGGAATAAATCTAGGAGTATAGCAATTGGTTTGTTCTGTGATAAAAATAGGCCTATTAACGTAAAAAGAAAATTTTATAGGATTGCAATTAGGTTAACTATGATCTATGGAAGTGAATGTTGGGCGGTAAAACAACAACAACTACATAAAATGAACATAGCATAAATGATGATACTTAGCTGAATGTGTGGTAAAACTCGTAAAGATACAATAAGAAATACAAAAAAGTAGTAGTGTGACGGCCCCAAATTCTCAATGCATTTGGGTACGCCTGGCCTAGACCCGTGCAGGTCTCGAGTCAGTACTCAGCAAGCTTGATAAGCCTAGTCAACCTCCAATTAATCAATTTAACAGTTTATGAAAGAGTTATTATAATATACGCAACGAAAAACTAAACAATTATTGAGAAATAACTCAATCAAACGAAAATCAGGAAATTTATATATATGTGGAACGAGTGTTCATTGTATCCATCTAAAAAATGATCCCCAGTTCAATAACCAACATCGTATATATAAAACATCATACAATCAACAATAAACATGAATCAATTTAACCTAATCCTGAAGTCACGCACTCTGAGAGGTCCTCAAAGAAAATCACCAAGTAGAGGTCCTTGCCCTTACTGCACTCCGAGATATCTGCACCCACCGTCACAAACTAGACAGTGAGCAACTGAGAGAAATCGAAAGTAATTCCAGAAGAATTTTACAGTAATTCATGAATATCAAATAAAACAGTCTAAATATCATGTGGTAATTTAAAGACATGAATATAAATAGATCAAAGTGCATGATAGGCAGACTGAAATGATAGCAATTGAAACATGCGTGTTCTAAGAGTTAAAAGAGGCCATAAGTGGTCAAAATCCACAACAATAACCATAACAATCCAGTGCCCAGGTTTAGACAACACTAGGGGTGGTCAGGCACTCCTGCAGAGAGTGGCTCGCATTTCTCCAACTGGTGCGGGCCACATGACACCTTCACAATTAGTACCCAAGTTCACACAACACTGTAGGTAGCAGTAATTCCAATAGGAAATACCCAAGTTTCCCCAACCAGTGCGGGCCACATGATACTATATCGACAAACTTACGCTAAGTAGACACATATCAAGCAAATAAGGGAATTTGAATGCCAACAATGGATAATAACAAGATTAGCAATAAATGATAATGAATCACATGAGAATTTTTAATAAGTTTACTAATGTACACAAGTTTTAAGGCAAGTGTACTTACCTGAACTATCATAAATCCGCGTAACAACACTCTCGTGTTCCTATCCCGTATCCCCAAGTTTTTCACTACATGACAACGTCGAAAACTCCAAGGTTAAATAGGTCGAGTCATTAACTAATCCTAGGTTGATACCCTGGTATTTTCCCAACATTTTAAATGACTTGAAAAACTCGACAATTTAATAGAAAAATGAATACTCTCTCTCAGGTTTGAAAACCTCAATAATAACCCCGACTGCGATATCACAACATCAAAAATCATGAATTATAGGCTTAGGCTCAGTCATTAATAGGTCACGTCATAGTCTCGCGGACTGGTAACGTGACTACGACGTCACTGCCGTTCAATTAACGTAAAACACATTCACGACTCAACACGAAACTCAACATAACCATACATCGACGATTATGGAACCTCACAGTTATAGTCCAATGTCCGTAGAGTGCCAACATGGCATGGAAAGGCCATGTGCATGCCCTACGTCACGTCGAAGACTACTCAACGCGATAAAAATAACTTACGCATAACTTTACCATTTTAACGACTTATCACTATCGATATGGATGCTCCGAGAGTTATGGGACACATACGAGAGTCTTGTTGTGATCCCCAACCCTCCCTTAGTCATGGCGTCCGGCAGTAATGCCGACCATATACGATGGTTTGCGACAAGGCGCGCAACAACATCATCATAAAATGACGCTCACGAAGTTCACCACCACTAATAGAGACGCTTCGGGGTCTGTGAGACTCCATGGTAGGCATGGTAAGTCTCCGACAATCTCCCTATATCCTCGCGTCGACGGCAGCGTCGCCATGATGGTGGTTTCTGGCGAGAAGAAAGCATTAACAACACTTAACGAAAATAACATAAAACACACACAAATGCCACTATTTTGGGTCACTCTGAGAGTTGCAAGACACAAGCATGGACTTAGCTTGATCCCCGACCTCTCTGGTTATGGTGGCACAACGATGGCTCTACCCACGACAGTGAATTTCGGCGAGGAGTATAATCCCAATGTGGAATGACATGAAAATGAAATAACAAACACTCGCGCTTGCCTAACTGTTATTGGCCACTCCGGAGGGCTGTGGGACCTAAGCCAAAGCTTGGTAGGGTCCCCGACAACCTCTAGTCCTGGTGGTCCAGCAGTGGCGCCGCCCCTTAGGGCATTTTCCGGCGACTCAATAAATAGTTCAATATGAACACAATAACAAACACTCGCCCAAACCAAGACTTATACACATATACACGCCATTCCAGCAACACTCTGAGGATGTAGGATCTTTGGTGGGTCAGCACGACAGTCCCCGACCACCCTAACGACTCCGGCAGCCGCTCCAAACACAACCACAAAAATAGTTTAAAAAAATTGAAGCTAAGGTACCAATGAATTTTCGGTTACATAAACCATGACCTTGACGTTGGGGAAGCTCTGGGACAGTCGGGGACTCCGGTGGGTCACCATGATGTCGTCCCCAACTGGTTCCCTCGCCGACCGACGTGAAGCAAAGAACATGCATACAACACTTTCGTGAATAAATAAAAATCTAACGCACCACTGCTCTGCTGCGAGGAGAGTGTTTAGAGGCTCCGGTGACCTCGTAGGGTCGTCTTCGATGACGATAGTCGCCTCCCCAGTTGGACAGGCGCGGCGGTCAGTGAGCAAAAAAGAGAAAGAGAGAGAAAGAGAGAGAAAAGAGAAATCGAGAGAGAGAATGAGTGGAGGAGGACCTCCGGTGAGTACCTTTGGTCGTCTCTGACGACAACAGTCCCATCCCAGTCCAGCAGTCCTTGAACCTATCCCAATAGATGTGTGCACTGCCGAAGGAATGAGAGAGAGAGAGAGAGAGAGAGAGAGAGAGAGAGAAGGAGAGATACACTGACCTCCGGCGAGGTCCGGCTATCCAGAGTCGGTGGTTGACGGTGGCGCACCAGGAAGGAGGAGGAAAGTGGAGGAGTGGTGAGAGAGAGGAAGGCCGGTTGGTGAGAGGGTGAGGTATATTTATATATATAAAGGAGATGATAAATAGTAGGTGAATATTAAAGTAAGTGTGTGATGCCACATTAATGACCCTTCATCTCAACACACATACGCATCTCGAGGTTAATCCCAAGGCTCCTCAAATTATAGTTGTCACTTTAACAATCTATATCCCCTAGACTATATGTTGCGTAGCTATCCAACTCTCTCGTGTCCAAACAACGTTCTTCGGTCCATTTCGCCCCTTCGCGCGCATAGTTTCAACTTGCTCCTTTAAATAATTATTTAAATTATCCAATAATTCATTTATTTGTATTTTAACAGTGTTTTACTCTCCCGTTTATCTAGGCGAAGCCTCACTCAGTCTAACAGTCGCCCGAACGGCTCGAGACTCGTATAAGATTACAATACTAATACATACATCATGGAAACATAATATTACTTTGGTGTCGACTTTCGAAGTTCAAAATATTGTCTAGTATCACGTAATCAGGTCACGATCCTAACCAGTAAGACACTAGTCGGGTTAAAATTGAAGGTTGTTACAAGTAGCATCAATTGGCTCAAAGATTAGGGAAGTGCGGTTGTAGTGCTTTGGTCACCTGCAAAGACGATATACAAATCGATGCCCCAACTAGAAAATTTGACTTAATAAAAACTTAAAAAATTCAACGAAGTAGAAGTTGGCCGAAGTTAACTTGGGATTAGACCTGTTCATGGGCCGGGCTTTAGGGTGAGTCGGGCCCGGACCTAAGTACCTTGGCCCAGCCTAACCCGCCACCTATGTTCGGGTCTATATCTTAGCACAAGCTCAGCCCATGCAAAAAATACAAAACCCAAGCCCAATCCATCAAACCCACATATTTTCTTATTAATAAAAATAATTATATTTTTTTAAAAACAAGTATTTTTAAAATTTTTCTTCCATAAATTTAAAATAAAGTGTAATGTTTTGTAGATTTTGCATATATTTATATTAATATACAAATAATACACAAAAGATGTATGTAACATATTGGTAAAGAACAATCATCACTGTAGAAGGTCTCGAGTTCAAATCTTGTCTCCAACATATTTTTTTGAAAATATTGACATTAATTTAGTGAGGGGCCAGGCTTGGGCTATTAAATCGGGCTTAGGCGGCCTCAGGCCTAAGGAAATTTTTCCAAGCCCTACCCATTAGTCACAGGCTTAGGCGGGTCGGGCAGGTACCCAAACCCGTGAACATGTCTACTTGGAATGAATTAATTAGGAGGGATTTGAATAGGTTGGAAAGCTCACCATCAATTGCACTAAAATCGAGCATAATGGAAAAATGTGATCCATGTAAGGCTATGTTGTTTGTTGTTGTCATTAAGTTTTTTTTTCCTTTAACCATAACGTGATTATTATGTCGACCAATGTTTCTAAAATTATGAATAGTTCAAACCCATGTAATTAACAAAAAAAGTTTTGTATTTCTATGTTATTTAAATTATTTAATTCATTTAATGGAGACTGCTCACTCAACCACACTCGTTAACAACAAGATTATTGGAGCCAAATGTTTTCCCAATGCAAGTGTGTTTGAGGCAGGGTTACGTAGGAACCCAAGCTATATGAGGAGGAGTATAATGGAGGTTTAGAACTATAGGTGGAGAGTGGGGAATGGAGCGTCAATCCGTGTTTTTAAGGATCCATGGTTACCGAATCCAGTGAACCATAGAGTGCAGAGTGCACCGCCAAACAGTTTGGAGAACACCATGGTGCAACAACTATTTTGTATGGAGGAAAAATCTTGGGATGGGGATTTAATTAGAGATATTTTTGTGGAGCGTGACCGAGATTTGAACTTAGCAATACCATTGAGTAACCAATTTCTACAAGATGATTGGATGTGGGGAAAGGACTCTACGGGGATGTACTCTGTTAAGGGTGGATATAGAACTTTGATGGGGCTAAATGATACCAAGAACAATCCAAACTAGTTCCAGTGTTGGTCTCGTATGTGGAATGTGAAAATCCCTCTAATGGTGAAAATATTCGTATGGCGAGTAGTCCAAATACTTTTCCAACTACATGAAATCATTATAATAGAAAGGTCCAGATTGATTTGATGTGTGATGTAATGACCCAAAAAATATGACATGTCTGGGTGACGACGTATACTACCATTTATACTTGTGTTTGTGTGACAGGATGGTAACATCGAGTTACGAGTAGTATTCGCCTAAGAAAACGTGTAGAACGTGTATTAGGTGAATGAAATATAGGTATACGGGTCTGGGAAATGATTTTTGTAGACGACAAAAAAAATACAATAATTAATGTGGGAATATGTTTGGGTCGTCAAAAACTCTATTCGCACGCGACGTTGCAAGTCGTGGTGCATACCGGACGCAAAAATACCTGAGGAATTTTCGATTATTAGCCAAATTAGATATGGACAAAGGGGGAGTCACACAAGTGTGTTCAAGAGTGGTTGAGGCTGGTGTGAATGAAGACCTTTGGATCAACCTCGAGATACGTAAACACATCATGATGAGGAGACCATTATAAAAAGGTGAGTCAACCTCACTTCCCTCTCATTTGTCTTTTTTTCTCTCCTGTTCACACGAGAACGAGCTGAGGCGGAGAGGGTGTTGACGATTTCGATGCAGATCGACGCCAAAAGGATCACGCTACGACGCAAACAGAGGTGCGATCTTGACTCCCCGTTTAATTGTTGTCGTTTTGGCGTATGTTTCGGTATTTTTATTCGAGTTGAGGTTTCGAAGGTTGGTCATTCTTATGGTTTGAGGGTGGATTTATATGGGTATCAAGGTCTCTAAGAGGTTGGGATAGGCTCATAACATGGCGACGCGGGCCAGGGTTACAAAAAACCCCGGTATTCATATTTTGGAAGTGACATTGTGAGAGACGTTGCGGGGCCTAAACGCCCCTTACGTTAGTCATGACGTTCAAACCAGATAGGGTTGGGAATTTGACGCTTTAGATGGCGCCACCGGGTTTTTAACCCACGGCGTGACACTGTTCACAAGGTCTAAATTTGAAAAAATTTGAAAACTTCGAGACTTCTCTAGGGTATCCAAATGGGTTCGAATACGACCTAACACCCGTGGAATTGACCCAAAATAATGAAATGGGTAATATTTGGAAAATGGGGAGAATTAACAAAAATTACAATTAAATATAAAATTAGACTCTAATGCAACCAAATTGGATATAAAATGATTACCAAGTGCTTAGTGGATTGTGACGAGCGTATGGGATCGGTTTGGCGACGTGTGAGAGCTGCAAACGTGGAGTATCGTGTAGTACTGTGAGTAAAACCAGTGGGGGTATTTATATTATTTCATTTGTGCATTTAAATTGGTTGTTATCTTTATTGAACAATATTTCTTTGTGAAATATGATTTCTTGAATTTTGTATGTGATGTTTATCCTTGGTGAATTATCGGCTTTGTTTTTCCTTGGATTCCTTAATGAGTGGTCTTTTGGGTCTAAGTGGGTGATATGGTGGTTACGGGTGATGTGAGACTACTTAGTGATCTCTTTCACCATCGTAACTACACAGATTCTGGACGTGCCTAAACCCGCATGTTTAGGGATTAATAATCTGACCGTAAGTTGAACTGTGTGTGGGCTACGGTAGTGTGATTCATACTAAACTATCGGTGGTTTGTTTAGGTCCAGAATCTGTCGGGGAAATCAGGTTGTGCACTTTGTGTTGCAATCTGATAGACTTGGAACATTTAGATGCCTTTTTACTTTGTGCTCTCGACACTCATTTCTCATTGATATCTCTGTGCTTTATTTATCATGCAGTCTTTTATTATCTTTGAAATATTCACGCATGATACTAGTTTAGCTATTTATTTGGCATTTGAAATGATATTGAAACTCCATTTGATTATTATTGTTATCTTTTGTACTTACCATCCTTTTTATGACGGTGGGTACAGCCCCGTCATATTGCAGGAGTGACAGGGGAAAGGATTGGCAATAGATGATTGGCGTTAGGACAACTAGGTGACCTCATTTTGTCTACAATATAGGTTATTTGTATTATTTATGTATTTATTTTTGAAACACTGGGATTTGGGTTTGGGCATGCATACAGTATTCGAATCTCCTCTCACTTGTTATACTTATGGATGTATACATACGCATGGTTTCCACACTTTGGGTTGTCCTGACTAGTGTTTTAGAGTTGTTTTGAGTTAGTTTGAGATTTTAATGCTTCCACTATGATCTGATAACTCACTTAAATACATTTAAAATTTCTTAATTAATGGTAAAAGGTAAAGAAGGCTTACTAGGCTTGCGTGGATTGCGCGAGGGTCGACTCGGGGTCTACGTAAGTCTAGGCCGGGTGGAGCCCAATTTTGGGATTGTGAAATTGGGGTCATCACAGTCAGTATCAGAGACTAAAGTTTTGAACTTTGCTTTTGATTAAATCATAATTAATTAAGACACAAATCAACGAAAGTTAGGACAATGGTTAAACTTAGAGTGGAACCCTATGATCCTGACTTAAGTTTTAGTAGGGAAGTGAGGAGAGTTGAAAATTTTAAAATTTGACTAGGAGCTATTTGATGTGTTGTATACTATTACTATTGATAACTATAACCTGATCGAGGACGTGTTTTCGTGACAGTATTGTGATGGCCGATTGGTCAAAGTCTAGTAGTGGCGGTTCAGGGGATGCACAGTAGTGATTAGATGAGAAGTCTCAGTTGGTCACTTTGCATGGCCAGCAGCTCGAGGAGATCCTCTAATTACTGAGGACACAAGTTGTACTTGCAAGTCCAGTGGTAGCCGAGGAGGCACAGGTTCAGACTGAGGTAGCACCATCTATACCTGCTGAGGATATGCTTATTTTGCCCACGAGTACCAGTACTCGGGCGACAACTGAGGCAATTCAATCTCGTGAGTTTCAACACCCAGAGAAATTTCACTGTGGTACGAATCTTGAGGCTGCAGAGAGATTCATGAAGAGCCACGAGAAGATCCATGATGTGTTAGCCACACTGGAGCACATGAGAGCTTCGATTTCATCAACATCCATGTTTTGAGAGGCAGACACCTGGTGGTATACCATAGTTGCTACGAAGGGCAAGCCTAAGGACTGGGCTAATTTCAAGGAGAGGTTTGACCAAAAGTATGTTCCTCTTGCGATCCGTAACTTGAAGAGGACCGAGTTTTAGAACATCAGGCAGATGATTGGTGAGACAATGATGCAGTACATGGGCTGATACTTGCGACTAATGGAGTACATCGGGGTTATAGCTAACATCGATGTGGTTATATGGTGGTAACTACAGCTCTGAGGACGTTACAGGAGGCCTATGATAGGAATATGGCCAGTAAGTCTTTCTTGGGCATGCACGCCGGAGCATTGGTTGTGCCATCCGCACCATCATAGTCGAGAGTTAGTTTGGGAGATGATAAGAGGAGGAGACATGATGATGATTATGAGGATGATGACAGAAGATAACTGCACCATAGACCGGTTTAGCAAATATGATGGCAGTTCCTTACATTCCAGTGACTAGTGTCGTTGACGATCACCTCAGGGAGTACTGACGGAGCAGTAACACCCGTACAATACCCAGAGCAAAGGCACTAGATGTGGCGGCCCCAAATTCTAAGGCCGCCCCGTGGCATCCGATTTCCCTTGCTAGTGCATCAGAAACTTCTGCCACGTCACTCTCTATATATTTTACCTGACTTTCTCGAGTTTCGTGCTAATTAATTCAATAATTTAACATTTTACAGCGGAAGTCTATATTTAACCAAAAGAAATATATATAGAAATACTGATTTATCCTATAGTGGAAATCCCGGAAAGTACTGTATATATGGCGATCTACTATATCAGTTAATATATACAAGTACAAGTGTAAAATATGGTCTCCCAGTGCCAAAATATTATACAAAATATCAAAATATAGATATTAACACACGTACCAACAAGCCTCGGCGTAAGTAAGTCAGATGTAATCGTCGAGAATCCCCTTACCCTTGCTAGTACTAGGATCTGCGCTCAGCCATCACAAAAGGCAGATAACGAGCCCAGTAAATAAAATCCCAAGGAAAACCATCGTGCATCACAATTTAAGAATGTAAAATGAAATCAATAAATAGTGTTAAATAAACATGCGAAACTGAAGAAAAATGCAGACAACTGCCCAAAAGCTCATCGCATGAATATAAACACAAAGAGATACAAATGGGTGTGAACCAGCTAATCCTAGATGTGAACTGAGGACCAGGAGCCCTGTCGTGGCCAACACAATCGACTCTACGACTGTGTCCTAGACCACACACCCAGTAAGCGACCATACAACCCGAATACATAGACGGAACCATAACCGTTCCAGTAGGAATGGACTCGAAGATTATCAATAATAATAGCTCAAATTGAATAACAATAAGTAAATGCAGTAGTGGTGTTCAGGGGTTTTACGTACTCGAAAATACGCACTCCGACTTCCTGGACCCGTTAGTACGCCCCACCTAGCTCCCCGATGCCCAAGCTATGGTTTCTCAGTCCTTGAAGTCCATTTATAGTGTGTTATACTTTTTGAAAATATATTATATAATTTTATGATATTATGTCATATTTCTAATTTTCCATTTGTAGTACCTCTCCCGGACTTATGTCGTGGTTCCAAAAATATCCGAAAAGTTCCAAAATCACTTTTCTACCTTTTTCTTAATTTTCTATATTTTTCTAAAGTTTTCACAAATTTTTTTGATATTTTTCAACTATTTTCCCATTTTCTAGAAAATAATATATAATATAAATTATTTAATTTAATTTAATTTAATTTAATTTTTAATTTAAAAAAATTATTATTTTTAATTGGGGGGCCCACCTGGACCGGTTCGGCCCGGTTCAGGGGACGCACGCGTTGCGTCTCTGGTTTACACCAGAGATGATTTCGTCTTTTTTTTTTTTTTTTTTCTTCAATCTTGCCTCCTTCTTTCCTCCTCTCCATTATCTCTTTACTCTCAATCCATTTGGAGACCCTCAAAATCTCAAAATCTCACCTCAAATCCTCAAAAACAACCCCAAATTCTCGTATTTCATGCATGTAACTAAAAATTCGAATTACTCAATTTGTCACCAAATGCATGCAAATCCGAGTAAAACCAATGTAATTCATCAAAACACAACTCATGAACATCAATTTTCCTAAAAACAGTTGTAAATTTACTCAAAAATCCGAATTTACCAACAACCCATTTTAATGGAAATTCAACCAAAATAAGAGTTTATTTCCTGTAAATTCCTTCATTTGATCGCCCAATCTAGCCTTCAAACCCTCAGTTGTATTCTTTAATCAACGATCTCTCTCCTCAAGATCCCTCAAATTTGTTGCAAACGTTTTCATTCTTTGCATGTTGATCGATCGAGGTGTATATATAGTTGTGTTTTAAATCTCACCTGCACACACATCTCGAGGTAAATCGGATAGCCCTTGTCAAGCCTGTGTTACCCAATTTCTGGGCACCTTATCCTAACACCATCTATCTTGAATCTCCCTGTTGTGTATCTCGAGAAGCATCCTAGGTGTACTAATTATTCAGTTCAAACTATATGATTTTATTATAATCCAATTGATTTAACTCATAACACCTATTATAGTCATCAATAAATTCCATAAATTTGTAAATAGTGTCACACTAACTTCCCGACCACTCGGCACCCCGTGCCCTGTGTCCGATGCACTTCCCGAGGTTGTCCCACACTTAGTGTATCTAATTGATTTATAACTTAGCCTAAAGTTATATTTAAATTTTATTATATTAAATTCCTAAACTAAAGTCATGCTATATTGTTTAAAATCTAATCACACCCCAACTCCCGTCCTCACCGCTACCATACCCTCGTGTTAGCGTATTCTATGACACAAAACCCTGGCGCTCAACCTCGCCCGACAAGTAAATATAAATACACACCTGTGATGCATAATACACCATAATAATAATAATAATAATACATCACAGAACTCAGGCATACATTAATACATAATCAGTCCCTAGGTCCAGATTATGCCTAGCCTATACGCGGCGTCCACGTGTCGTCCGAGCTGGCATCCTAATATGAAATTATTAAAATAACGGCATTAATAAATAACGGGCCGTTACAATTCTTCCCAACTAATTAAAATTTCGTCCCAAAATTTAAGTTAATATAAGACATACCGTGGAATAACTGGGGATAATGCTCTCGCATGGTGAACTCCAGCTCTCAGGTAAGTCTCTCCGTACCATGATGCTGCCACCGTACGAGTACTTTCGATATCTCCCTGTTCCTGAAAGCCTGGATCTTACGATCTAATACTGTCAATGGTCGTTCCTCATAAGTTGTGTCAGGCTGAACATCAACCTGTCGTACATCAACCATGGGTTTTGGCCCGGTCCTAGCCAATCTCAACATCAAAATGTGAAAGGTATGATGAATCCCTGCTAACTCCATCGGTAGATCTAATCTGTACGCCACATTGCTAGCCTTCTCTACAACTCGATAAGGTCCAATAAATCTCAGCGCCAGTTTCCCCTTAATCTCGAACCTCCGCTAGTCCTTCCAAGGAGAAACCTTCAGATAAACCATATTACCCACCTCATAGCTTAGACTCTCGTGGTAACTATTCGCATATTTCTTCTGTTTATCCTGTGCCGCTCGAAGCCTCTAACGAATCTGTCGAATCTTCTCTATGTGATCAACAACTATCTCCGGCCCTATCGTATCCTCCGGCTCTGCCAACACGCTGGTGACCTGCAGGGCCTCCCATACAATGCCTCAAATGGTGGCATCCTGATACTAGCCTGATAGCGGTTGTTGTAAGCAAACTCACACAGTGCTAAGTAGTCCTCCCACGAACCTCCAAACTACAGAATACAAGCCCTCAGCATGTCCTCTAAAATCTGTATCAATTTCTCTAACTGACCATCTGTCTGAAGGATGATACGCCGTGCTAAACTGCAACCTAGTTTCAAACTGCTCCTATATCGCTCCCCAGAATCTCGAAGTAAACCTGGGATCCCTATCAAATACAATGGAAACCAACACCCCATGTAGTCTAACAATCTCCTGCTCGAACGGTCTGCTCAACTAAGGAAATGTATATCGCATTGAAACTGGTATGAAATGCGTCGATTTCATCAGTCTATCAATCACTACCTAAATAGCATCATGTCGCCTGGACGTCTGCGGTAATCCACTGACAAAATCCATGGTAAGGTGTTCCCATTTCCACTGAGGAATGGGTAACGGCTGTAGCAATCCACCTAGTCATCTATGCTTCGCCTTCACCTGCTGACATATGTGACACCCTCGAATATAATCGCCAACATCAGCCTTCATCCCTGGCCACCAAAACAATCTCCGCAAGTCGTGGTTCATTTTGATTCTGCCTGGATGAACTGTATAACGCGACCGGTGAGCATCCTCTAATATACTATCCCTGATATCTGGTACCGCCGGTATCCACAGTCGACCTTTGTGTCGCAAACAAAGATCTAACATCTCTGTCCAATCAGTGCACTCAGAATCCCATGCCAAACCACTGAACCGCTCATAAAGCCCATCAGCCTTCTAACACACTAATACCCGCTCTAGTGACACTATCGGTACTCTCATCTGACCACAAATCTGGATATCGTGTGTAGCTGTAATGTCTGACATGCTCATAAGTGATGCTGCTTCCAACAGTCCCATATGTCGCGTATCGATCTGTCAGTCAACTCCGCATCTACTCAAAGCATCTGCCACTACATTGGCCTTGCCATGGTGATACTCGATCGTAAAGTCATAATCCTTCAGCAACTTTAACCATCTCCTCTTATGCATATTTAGATCTCTCTGTGTGAATAGATAGCGCAGACTCTGATGATCAGTGTAAAGGACAAACCTCTCTCCGTAGAGGTAGTGTCTCTAAGCTTTCAGCTCAAACACAACTGCTGCAAGCTCCAAATTGTGTACGAGGTAGTTACACTCATTTGGTCGCAATCGTCTAGATAAATAAGCCACTGGTCGTCCTTCCTACATCAGAACACATCCTAGTCCAATTCCCCATGCATCAGTGTAAACTATCAAACTCTTCCCTAGCTCCGGTAATGTCATTACTGGTGCAGAAGTCAATTTCTTCTTCAACTCCAAAAATGCCTGCTCACACTCCTTAGACCACACAAAAGGAGCATTCTTCTTCGTCAACCTCGTCATAGATGCTGCAATCGTGGAGAAATCCTGTACAAATTGGCGGTAGTAACCTGCTAAACCTAAGAAACTCCTATCTCAAAAATAGTTTCTGGTCTCTTCCAATCAATCACCGCTCTAATATTGTCTTCTTCCACAGAAATACCCTAATCGCTGATCACATGTCCCAAGAACTTCACTTCCCTCATCCAATATTCACACTTACTGAACTTCGCATACAGTCGATGCTCCCTCAACGTCGTCAATACTGATCGAAGATGACTTTCGTTATCTTCTCGCGTCCGACTGTATATCAATATATCGTCAATAAAGACTATCACATATTTGTCCAAGTAAGGTCTCAACACTCGATGCATCGAGCGTTCATCCATGAAACCCGTCTGATTGGAGCGTCGTTGTAACGGCCCAATTTTCAATAGTCGTATTGGTGACATCGCGCGTGTAGAATGGCTCAACAGGACCGACGAACAACATCCCATAGTGAAGACGAAGCACGACCGGATAGGGTTTACAATCCGTATTGTATGCTCTGGTGTTGATAAAAACACCACCGACACTCATTTTCTCACATTTGATCGATCGAGAGGAAGATCGAGAGGAAAGAAGAAAGAACGAAAAGAAGAAGAGATCGAGAGATCGAGGCCTGGAGCTCGTGGGATCGAGGAGAACAAGGTGAGTTGTGTTGTTGTTGTTGTTGTTGTTGCATTGTTGTACGTTGTTGTGGTGGTGATGGTGGTTCGGTGGTGGAGATGGAGTTCGGGAACTCGGACGAACTGTTCCGAGGAGGGAGACGACTCCCATGTCGTTTCCCCTCTCCCTCTCCCTCTCCCTCTCCCGATTCAAAGAAAAAAAAAAAGAAGACGAACCAGAGGCGCACACAGCGCCTCTGGGAAGAAGAAGGGGGCACCCCACGGGCGGCTGCACCGGCGCCCAGGCCCATCCCGGGTGGGCCGGGCCAAACCGGCCCTGGCCCGACCCGGTCCAGGTGGTCAGAATCTGTCCGACCCGGTTGGGTCGGGTCGGACCCGGTTCAGGGGACCCACCCCATATTATTTAATTAATATTTTTTTTATTTTTTTATTTAAATAAATTAAAATAAAATAGTTTTAAATAAAATAAAATACAGAAAAATAGGAAAAATATTTAAAAAATTATAAAAAAAATTCTGAAAAATCTAGAAAAATATGAGAAATTGGAAAAAGGGTTCATAAAGGAATTTTGGGATTCTCTCGGAAATGTTGGCGAGATATAGTCGGGGTTTTAGCCTCGAAAAACGTAAAAATTGATATAATATATCAAATTGAAGCTAATTTAATGACAAATGATCTTAGGTATAATTCGGGTGGTAATTTTGATTTGTTGGGCATTTATTCAAGCTGGACTGGATAATTGGAGTGCGGTATAGGTGCGTAAACCCCAACAGAAACACATCTGGAGTATTTAATTCTTTAAATTCTTGCGTTTATTATTCTTGAAATTCATATTCTTTGTGATCATATGTGGGTCTGGTTATTGGTTGGTGTTGGATTTGTTTTCATGATTGGAGTTTATTCGGGACGATTGTGGCACGTGATCAAGCATGCTAAATTGTAGCACGTGTACTTGCGCCGCCGGTGGATTATGACCCGAGCCGCGGGGTGCACGTGTTCGGTGGGTTTGTGATTCATTCCGATCACCGTTAGTGGTCCGAGTGGATCCCAGGTGTGATGTGTTTCCTCTGGGCGCTCGGATTGACGAAGTATGATCTAGTATGTGAGATTGCATTCTACTTTTGTCTGGTTTTATCGTAACTGTTGTGGAGCATATTGTTGACATTATGATTATTCGTTGATCATCTTGCGTACTTGTTACCTATACATACAGGGTTTTATAGCTGCCCATACTCTTTGTATGTGTAGCTAACATTAGTTATTGACCTTTGAATCTGTTTATTATTTACTCGATGGTTTTCTTTGGGAGTTTACTCACTGGACTCGTCACCGTATGTGTTGGGTGATTTGAATGCAGGATTTGATAATTACAGGGACAAGGAGACGCGTAAAGATTAGATTGATTGATATCCTCTTCTCGATTTGAGACTTCGCATAATTTAAGGATGATATCCCGAGCATAAATCAATCTTGATAATTGAAGAACTGGGACACAAATGCGGTGACTTGTCAACTAGTCAAACAAATCGTCTTCTTGATCATCTCGAAGTGGATATCCCGAGTTCAATCTTCGATTGTCATCTAATTCGATCATCCAATAATCTATACATCATCCTCTATCACATCCTCATCGATCCATCTTTCTTCTTCACAAATAGTACTGGCGCTCCCCACGGTGACATACTCGGATGAATGAAGCCTTTCGCCAACAAGTCCTCTAACTGTCTCCTAACCTCCTCCTGCTCCATCGGTGACATCCGATAAGGTCTGCTAGATATAGGCTGGGTCCCTTGTATCAACTCTATAATGAACTCTATCGCCTGTGGTGGTAAACCGGGTAAATCATCTGAAAGACATCGGTAAACTCGCGAACTACTGATACATGCTCAATCCTAACAGGCACTCTGGTCTCGAGCTCAACAATCGTTGTAAACTCCTCCATCTCCTGAGTAGTCACAAATCTCCCTCTCGTAATAGGTAACTCAGATACAGTCCCGCTTAATGAAAAGTTTGTCAAACCCAGAATACTAAACTCTACCCTCTTCCCGAAATAGTATATCCATGCATGGTACGCTGATAACTAATCCACCCCAAAGAGTGCGTCAAACTCTAAGTACTCCAGTACTCGGAGATCAGCTACAACTGATGTCCGGCAACCTCAATCATGACGTCCCGAACTATCCAGTTAGGGTAAATATTATCCCCAACAGCCATGCTGAGAACAAGATGGGTCTCAATGTGTGTGCAACTAACCTTAACTCCCAAACTAATCGTCAAGCAATAAATGATAATGTACTACCCGAGTCAAACATAGCATGAACTAGTCTATTGTGAATAAATAACGTACCCTCGACTAGCCCGGTAGCTCCGGAATAGGCTCCACCGCATGCACTCGTCTCTATCCGGCCCCGACGTGCCACTGCATGCACTGCCTCAAGTCTCTATCCGAACCCCGATCACTTCGTGGCGATGGTGCTCTCTACTCGTGCCTCAAGTGTCCATCTCTCTCCATCGCACCTAAAACATCACAGTGCGTGTCTTTCGCCTCCCCCCACACGGCTCTGCCTCCCTCATCGGATCTCTCGACCCCGACCCTGGTCTCTCCCATAACCCCCACGAGAGTACTACCAGACGATGGGTGACCTCCTGGGAAGTCCTCCCGCCCCCGATCCCCGAATCTTATCCCTTAGACCCCGTGTCTCGAGTCGAGAGAGGCGAGGTGGGACATGGATCGGGTTAGTGGCTCCACCCCCCGCTCGTGCGACTAGTGCTGGGTCAACAGTGCGAGATGTAGTAGCATACATCACCTGCCTCTCATTTCCTCTCCGCTGCTCTAGACGTCTATCTTGTCGACCCCGATCTCTCCGCTCTCTGCTATCTTGTCGATCCCGATCCCTCTCGATCTCTCTGTCCTCTCGATCGATCGAGAACTCTGCCCAAACCTATCCATAAGCTCACCTCCGTGTCGTAAATATGTCTCGCGAGCCAATGCCCTATCATAAACAATTTGTAGCGTCTCAGCTCCACTCGCGACAATCATGCCACCTATCTTCTCATCCAAACCTCTGATGAAATAGTAGATCTAGAGTCTCTCGGTGTTCGCCACATCCATGGCATACATCATAAGGTACCTGAAATGATCTATATACTGTGATACCGTCATGCTACCCTGTCTTAGTGCTAGGAACTGCTCTCTAAGCCTCAACTGTACCTCAGTGGGAATATACTCATCGAGAAACAACTGTTGAAACTCAACCCACGTAGACGATATGGAATATGTGTCGGTGTAGATCGTCCACCATACGGCTGCCTGGCCTCTCAAACAATACCCTGAAATAAGTGCCTGATCAGCCTCCGGTACCTCTAACAACTGATGTAAGCGACGGTGTGTCATCAACCACCGTCCTGCAACCTCTGGATCACTAACCCTAGTAAAGTAGGTAGGGTTAAACCTCATAAAGTCTTTCACCATCTTCGCTGCCTCTGACATCTTACTCCTAGGCATCGAAGCAACAACCTGCGGCTCGGTAGTAATAGGCATCACCTCAGTAGTATCGGCTGGTACCACAACAGGCTTAGTTCTCTCGATCGTTGTCTCAGTCCCTGCGGCCTGTGTGTCAACTGCTGGTGCTAACGTGGCTGAAGGGGTAAGTGTAACTAACTCCGTAGTCAGTGTCGCTGCAGGTATTCTCGAGCTCGATATGTACTCCATAAGCTCAACCATCTGTGCCTGCTGCAATAACTGCTGATCCGTAACTCTCTACACCATGGCTCGCAGATCGGCTACCTCCCTAAGGGTGTGATCACTAGTCTCCCCAACCTCTTGCTGAGTAGTCGGAGGGATGGGTGTAGGAGTCTGGCCATCCATAGTGGTCTGCATCGATTTTCGTGTCCGAATCAGTTCCCTATATACGTATGCGTATAGTATATACAAATACAACAATACATATATCACATAACAATCCTAACTTTACCCGTTTCCATTGCTTCCCAACTGAAAGTTATAGGCAATTCGTCGGGTTTCCACATCTAATTTGGTTTAAAGTTTATGCTATTTCGTTAACTTATTTTATTTACGGCCTTATCAACCTTGCTCTGATACCAACTGTGGCGGCCCCAAATTCTGAGGCCGCCCCGTGGCTTCCCATTTCCCCTGCTAGTGCATCAGAAACTTTTGCCACGTCACTCTCTATCTATTTTACCTGGCTTTCTCGAGTCTCATGCTAATTAATTCAATAATTTAACATTTTACAGCGGAAGTCTATATTTAACCAAAAGAAATATATATAGAAATACTGATTTATCCTATAGTGGAAATCCCAGAAAGTACTGTATATATGGCGATCTACTATATCAGTTAATATATACAAGTACAAGTGTAAAATATGGTCTCCCAGTGCCAAAATATTATACAAAATATCAAAATATAGATATTAACACACGTACCAGCAAGCCTCGGCCTAAGTAAGTCAGATGTAATCGTCGAGAATCCCCTTACACTTACTAGTACTAGGATCTGCGTTCAGCCATCACAAAAGGCAGATGACGAGCCCAGTAAGTAAAATCCCAAAGAAAACCACCGTGCATCACAATTTAAGAATGTAAAATGAAATCAATAAATAGTGTTAAATAAACATGCAGAATTGAAGAAAAATGCAGACAACTGCCCAAAAGCTCATCGCATGAATATAAACACAAAGAGATACAAATGAGTGTGAACTAGCTAATCCTAGATGTGAACTGAGGAATAGGAACCCTGTCGTGGCCAACACCATCGATCCTACGACTGTGTCCTAGACTACACACCCAGCAAGCGACCACACAACCCAGATACATAGACGGAACCATAACCGTCCCAATAGGAATGGACTTAAAGATTATCAATAATAACAGCTCAAATTGAATAACAATAAGTAAATGTAGTAGTGGTGTTCAGTTGGGTTTTACGTACTCGAAAATATGCACTCCGACTTCCTGGACCCGTCAGTGCACCCCACCTAGCTCCCCGATGCCCGAGCTATGGTTTCTCAGTACATGACGTCCATTTATAGTGTTTTATACTTTTTGAAAACATATTATATAATTTTATGATATTATGTCATATTTCTAATTTTCCATATGTGTTACCTCTCCCGGACTATGTCGGGGTTCCAAAAATACCCGAAAAGTCTCAAAACCACTTTTCTACCTTTTTCTTAATTTTCTATATTTTTCTAGAATTTTTACAAGTTTTTCTAATATTTTTCAACTATTTTCCTATTTTCCAGAAAATAATATATATATAATATTATTTAATTTAATTTAAATTAATTAAATTTTAAAAAAAATAATTTTTTTTTAATTGGGGGGCCCACCTGGACCGAACCGGTCCAGGTGGTTAGACCGGCCTGGCAGAGCGTGCGTCCCCTACCCAAAGATGGAATCGTCTTTGGTTTACACTAGAGACGATTCCGTCTCTTTTTTTTTTCTTTTTTTCTTCAAACTTGCCTCTCTTCTTCCCTCTCTCTCCATTATTTCTTCACTCTCAATCCATTTGGAGACCCTCAAAACCTCAAAATCTCACCTCAAATCCTCAAAAACAACCCCAAATTCTCGGATTTCATGCATGTAACTAAAAATTCGAATTACCCAATTTGTCACCAAATTCATGCAAATCTGAGTAAAACCACTGTAATTCATCAAGACACAACTCATGAATATCTATTCTCCCAAAAACAGTTGTAAATTTACTCAAAAATCTGAATTTACTAACAACCCATTTTAATGGAAATTCAACCAAAATGAGTGTTTATTACCTGTAAATTCCTTCATTTGATCACCAAATCTAGCCTTCAAACCCTCAGTTGTATTCTTTAATCCACGATTTCTCTCCTCAGGATCCCTCAAATTTGTTGAAAACATTTTCATTCTTTGCATGTTGATCGATCGAGGTATATATAGTTGTGTTTTAAATCTCACGTGCACACACAACTCGAGGTAAATCGGACAGCCCTTGTCAAGCCTGTGTTACCCAATTTCTGGACACCTTATCCTAACACCATCTGTCTTGAATCTCCCTGTTGCATATCTCGAGAAGCATCCTAGATGTACTGATTATTCAGTTCAAACTATAGGATTTTATTATAATCCAATTGATTTAACTCATAACACCTATTCTAGTCATCAATAAATTCTATAAGTTTGTAAATAGGTCACACTAACTTCCCGACCACTCGGCACCCCGTGCCCCGTGTTCGGCGCGCTTCCTGAGGCAGTCCCATACTTAGTATATCTAATTGATTTATAACTTAGCCTAAAGTTATATTTAAATTTCATTATATTATATTCCTAAACTAAAGTCATGCTATATTGTTTAAAATCTAATCACACCCCAATGCCCGTCCTCACCGCTACCGTACCCTAGCGTTGGCATGTTCTACGACACAAAACCCCGGCACTCAACCTCGCCCGACAAGTAAATATAAATACACACCTGTGATGCATAATACACCATAATAATAATATTAATACATCACAGAACTCAGGCATACATCAATACATAGTCAGTCTCTAGGTCCAGATTATGCCTAGCCTATACGCAGCGTCCACGTGTCGTCCGAGCTGGCGTCCTAATCTAAAATTATTAAAATAACGACGTTAATAAATAACGGGCCGTTACACTAGATCGCAGGGAGAGAGGCGGTGTTACTGTTGTAGGCAGATGGGTCACATCGCTATCCATTGTCCTTAGTTTGCGTGAGTGTCGTAGGATAGCACTCAGCTGCACATGCAGGAGAGAAAACATGTTGTTAAGAATTTGGATCCAGAGCCAACACGAGACCCAGTGGTGGGTAAGATTTATTTTTGCATTTGGGCATTATTTTATATTGTTAGGTATGTAGTTTAGATCTGACTTGAGTGAACTCTAATTTAGTCTGGGTTAGAATCGACTCTAAGTGAGTCAGATGTAGAAAGTGACTCTATGTGAGTTAGAGATTGGAAGTGACTCTAAGTGAGTCAAGGGTAGAAATGACTGTGTGAGTTTGTGGTTAAAAAGTACTCTATGTGAGTAGTAGTAAGAAATTTGTCATAGATATTTAGTTGTGTGTGACGACTCTGAGTGAGTCAACTTTCAAAGGGAGAAGTCAACTGTGTGTAATGCTTCTTACTTTGTGTGAGTCTAACTTTGAAAGAATACCTAGCTATGTGCAGTGACTCTGTGTGAGTCAATATCTCGAAGTGGTAGATGAGGTTGTGTGCTAGGACTCTGTATGTGTCTAAAGGAAATGGGATGTATGTAATGAATCAAGCCATATGTGTTGACTCTATATGAGTCCTTACTTCGAAGAATGATATCGAGTTGTGTGCGCGACTTTGTGTGAGTTTGATATCAATTGAAGGTAGAAGCTGAGTGCACGATTCTGTGTGAATCCAGTATCTACCTGATAACTCTGTGTAAGTTAGGAAATGAAGGTGAGATGCCGAGCTATGTGTGCGAATTCTGTGTAAATTCAGTATCTATCTTATCACTCTAGGTAAGTAAGATATCGAGCTATGTGCGTGTATTATGTGTGAATCTGATATCTACTCCCAAAAGATTATGTGTGAGTCTCTAATTTACAGGACGACCATATATTGGTTAGGTTAGTTGTGTACCACCAGTTAGAGAGTTTGGTCTCGCCTACTCACGTTAGAACGGGTCCACGTGAGTGAGGTTAGAGGGATTGGTTAGACATTAATTCTCGGTCGTGTGTTTTTATTAAGATTTCGCGCAAGTTAAGTTTAATTTTGAGAATAAAATTCTTATTAGTTGGGAAGACTATAACGACCCGAAAAATATCATGTCTGGGTGATGACGTGTATTAACTTATTTATACTCGTGTCTATGTGACAAGACGGTGACATCGAGTGACAAGATGGTGATGTCGAGTTACGAGTATGGTTTGCCTAGGAAAACGTGTCGAACGAGTATCAGACGGATGAAATACTAGTACACGGGTTCGAGAAACGATTTTCGTAAACGACTAAAAAATAAAATACAATAATCAATTAATGTGGGAATATGTTTGGGTCATCAGAAATTCTATTCGCGCGTAACGGTGCGAGTCGTGGTGTATGTCGGGTGCAGAAACGCCTGAGGAATTTCTAATTATTAGCCAAATTGGATATGGACAAAGGGGGAGTTACACAAGTGTGTTCAAGAGTGGTTGAGGCTAGTGTGAATGAGGACCTTTGGATCGACCTCAAGATACGTAAACACACCATGATGAGGAGACCACTATAAAAAGGTGAGTCAACCTCATTTCCCTCTCATTTGTCTCTCTTTTCTCTCCTATTCACGCACGAATGAGCTGAGGCGGAGAGGGTGTTGACCATTTCGATGTTGATCGACGCCAAGGGATCGCGCTACGACGCAAATGAATGTGAGATCCTAACTCCCCGTTCAATTGTTGTTGTTTAAGCGTATGTTTCGGGTATTTCGTCTGAGTTGAGGTTACGAGAGTTCGTCGTTTTATGGTTTAGGGTGGATTTGGGTGGGTATGAAGGTCCCTAAGGGGTTGGGATAGACTCTGAACATGACGACGCAGGCCGGGGTTGTGAAAGTATTCACGTTCTGGAAGTGATGCCGCGATAGACGCCATGGGGCTTAAATGCTCACAGCGTCCAAACTAGAGAGGGTTGGGAATTCGACACTTTAGATTGCACCGCCGATTTTTGACCCACGACGTGACACTGTTCACAGGGACTAAATTTGGAAAATTTTCGAAAACTTTAGGACTTCTCTCTGGTATCCAAACAGGTCCGAATAAGACCCAATACCCGAGGAATTAACCCAAAATAATGAAATGGGCAATGTTTGGAAAATGGGGAGAATTAACGAAATTAAAATTAATCAGGGTTTCAGGCCGAATATTCTCTAATTGAGATTAGGGGATGTAACATCGTCTCGCAAGTCAATCTAACTCAAGTCTACCATCGGTTGCCGGCTTTCGCTTGACTTGTCTAGTCGAAGCATAGAGATATGAAAAATTGGATGAACTCCAACGAACTAAGGCGACAACTCTAACTCATATGCACGTTTATTTGTTTATTTTAGCGTTTCCACACTATAGATGGACATAACTTTACATTATTTGAGTTATTTAAACTTTCTAAGGTTTATTTCCATTGCGTAATTACTAGAAATTACCATAACCTAATAACTCAACTTTTAAATTGTTCAATTAATGAGGATATAAATATTTGAGGCTGATTAGGCTTGCGTTGACTTTGCAAGTATGAACTCGAGGGTCCATGTAGGTCTAGGCCAGGTGGGGGCCCAATTTTATGGGAATTGGAGCTATCACACATTCCAACCACTTAGTTGTGCCTTCATTGTGCAACTGTCCTCTTGATCTCGGATTCGTGCTCTAAAATGTGTCGCTCGAATGCACCCACCCGATCTTCCACTAAGCGGCAGTTGTGCCCCATACTTGTGCCAAAACCTATCCTCAACCTTGTACATAGTTTGACAGAATAAATTCACAATTTCCTCCTTTAACATGTTGCATTCGTTCCTCATCATGGCTGACACCTCCGTCTTCAAGCTAGCATTGGTTTGCTGGATGACTACCTTAACCTTTTCAAGGTCCTCCTCAGTAGTTTAGAGCCTCTAAAGTATTTGTTGTTGCTAGGATTGTGTTGGAAGGGCTTGTGCAGATTTAGAGATGGTTTCATTCACATGTTGGTTCACCCCACCCATCTCCATTGGTAGAATGAAAGTTTTATGGTCCGGGAAAGTCACATTGTCAGCTTCATAAACATGGTCCTCATTTTGGTCATGAGTTACCTAGGACCCGTTGACTTGGTCTGATCATCATTAAGGGACACTCGCATTTGGGTGTGATCATCATTTAAGGTCACTCCCACTCCATGTTTAGTTGGTTCAGTTGGTGATACCTCCTACAACCCTAACATCAAGACATAAAAGCATCAATAAATTGACATAACAAACAAGAATAACAAACAACAATGCTGATAAATGGATTCGTTTTAAAGAAATGTCAGAATTCTTACCTTCTTTCTGCTCTTGACCTGGGGGAGAAATGTTTGTTCCATTGTGCTTCTCACTGGTAGGTAAAGGAAGAGTGAGAGGCCGAGAATCTTATTTGAAAGTTCCATCGACACCATGGTTGGTTGAATTCTCAACTTGGGTAACCTAAAAGCCTAAGGCATTACACATGAAGACATTAGCACAATGCATACAAAATAAACTAAAGAATTTGAATCAATATAACATATTACCTTCCTCTTTGACCTCTTTCTCCTGGGGGCTATCATATGAACCTTTTTGGTTCTATTCCGGGTATGATTCCCCAATTCTTCCATGATGTCTTCCTCTTCATTTCCATCATCAAATTCAGAGTTTTCTTTAAAGTCATCCTCATTCGAGTACTTCGACACATCATTATTCTCGGTAGAATGGCCTCCTTCTATTGAGTGTCGTATTTGTCTCAATTTAGGTGTGACTTCTTCCTCTTCTTGCCCCTAACTTCTACTTATTTTATTGATCAGGTTCAGGTGCATTCCTTTCTTCTTTTGGTTCTGTTGGGGCTTTTAATATTGGGGTATTTGATATCCACTTCCCATCCACATTGGTGTATGACATCTTGTTGAAATTCCTCTCTCCAATTATGTCACGAGTGTTTTTCAGTACACCTTCATATTCATATTTCGAAGGTCATGGGGGACCTTTTTCCAAAACAACTTGCATAGATGGTTGACATATGACAGACCTATCTGCTTATCTTCTGGTTTCATTCTGGTAGTTACCTTCAACATGTGTTCAACCATAATGTAAGCTAAGTCTACAGAACATACAGTCAAGATAGCCCATACCATGAAAACAACAAATTAGGTCATCCATGTAACGATCCAATTATTAATTCTCATTATTTATGACGTTATTACAGACGTGAATGACATCTCGAACACTCATGGACCCCTCAGCTAGGTTGAAGCACGCCCAAATTAGTTATACAGTCAGTTTTGTGTGATGTTGTTATGTTTGCGATGTAATTATTTAAATTAGTTTATTTACATCGCAATGTTGTGTGTTTATATTGTTTATACCGAGCGAGACAGTGTGAAGAGTATTCACCTCGGGTAGCATGTAGACGTAGGTATCGGGGAGGCGAATGGTTAGTACACTAGGTTGGGTGTTTATATACACACAATAAATGATAAAATACGCTAAATAATTAGTGTAAAATGTAGTATATACGTTAGTGACGCGATTGTACACGAAACAGTCCAGGATTAGGTATTGAAACACCCGAGGATTGGTTGGTTTGTGTTGTGAGAAGGAGAAGTTTGAGATTAAGTCATACATGCAAGTCACATATATTGGACTAATTGACTCCACAAATGGCCTAGAGATTTGATTAACACATTAGATAAGGTTTTGGGTATAAGAGTCAAGAAAACACACTTTCACATCCTTTTCTCTCTCATACTCTACATTTGGATGAAAATAAGGAGGTGAAGATAAGGTTTTTTGAGATGTGGAAGCTCATTGGAGGTGTTGGATCAAATGGAAATTGATTTACAAGGTTAAATCCACATTCTCCTCGCTGTCATCTATGTTTCGAGTGCAATTTCTTGTGTTTTGATAAGGTTTTGGGGGTGTGAGTTGAGCACACTAGCTATTATGGTGTTGTTAAGGTTTCAAGTGGTGGTTTTGAAGAAATATGGATGTTTTGGTGTTGGTTTGGTTGTTGGTATGGTGTTCATAATGGATTTAGGGTTTTGGCCAAGAAAACTTGGGGTTCTCGTTTTGGATGTGTTTGATTGAGTTTGGTTATTTATGGTGTTTTGGATGTTTGATGAGTAGTTGGGATGAGCGCGGACCGCGGCAATGAGCCGAGGTGGTCCAAGAACCCCATAAAGTGTTCCTAGCTCAAACGTCGCTAGGGGCGCCGAGGGGTTAAAGCCCACGACACCACCCGCGACGTCTAGACTAGAGACCCCCAATACCCCATGCTTTAAATGGCATCGTAGGGGTGGTGTACGTGACGGCATAAGTCACGGCACCAGTATCAGGACTCACTGTCCTGGGTGCCGTGAGGTGCACCGTGAGCAATTACTCATAGGTGCCATTCTCAAAATCCAGAACAGTGACATAAAATAAACTTTTTAATAAAATTTGGCCTATTTGGGGAATTTCCTAGGGGTTTATATAACCATATGGAAGGATTAATAGGTGTTTTAACAGTAATTTGGTGTTTAATGAGGATTTATGAGGTTTGGGAATTGATTAGGTTTATCTAAATGTTGGTTTTAGGATTTGATTTGACGGGTAGTTGACATGCAGTTGGGTCATGTATTGACATTGGCATTATTGGAGTGGGGTTTAAGGTGTGTAGTATCCCAACTGAAATTCACTTTCAGTATTTATTGCTTGGATTATTTGAATTCTTGTTTCGTTGTTCAATTATTCATATTTTCAATATTTATTTATGGTCGGTTGAGTTTACTCCCACTAAGTTTATTCTATTGTGTTGAAAATGTGACCCACTAGGCCATAACATGTGTTTTAGGGGTATGTCGGTGGATTGTTGATCCAACGGCTGATTTTTCCTATATATATGTCAGTGGGCTGTGGTATACGCCAGCTACCAAGCGGACTTAGGGATTTCAGTCAGTTTGAATTTACTTACTAGTGTTGTCTGGGTGATAGTCCGAAGTATGATGCTAATCTGACCTAGATCGCGCACTCACTTTGATTTGCTGCTACTAGATATACATGCGAGGGTCTTTCCCAGTTGCCTGATTTTTTTCTTCCGCATGTTTATTTAATAGTATTTTAGTTCCAACATTTATTTATATTATTTACTCGATGAATTTTCTAGGGATTACTCACTCTGGACTTGTCATTTGTTTTGTTGTGATGGCTGAGTGCAGACCCCAGTACAAGCAGCAAACTAGAGGACTTCCTGTGATATACAACAGAGTCCATACTCGGACGTTTGTTTATATTTATTTTTTTCTATTAGGTTTTGGGACATAAGAGCTTTTGGACATGTGTATGACCTGTTGAGGTTCATTTTGATATTTTGATGGAACATGGTAGATATATATATATATATATATATGTTGATGATAGTTGAATGGGTTTTTCACACTAGGAAAAATGCTCCTCTATTTGATTTACTTAATTAAGTCTTCCGCTAAATATTTTGAGCTCGATGCATAATGAAAAGCGGACCTCAGATTTTGGGCTTGCCACAATCTGAGTGTGTGCCCCGATTTTAGGTACATGGCAATGTATCACCACTCGGTGCACCAGCCTTGTCTCTACAGTCATTTTAGTAATCAAAGGTTTTTTAGGTTATTTGGTATAGCCCCTCCACAGATATACTTAAGTGCTCTCAAATGTGAGTAACCCTCTACTACCTCACAAACATTTTTGTACCTATAACACTTGTAATCTCAACCAGGCAAGTCAAACAAGGACCTGAACATCCTATTACTAACCTAAAGAGAAACCCCATTGACCCATGATACCAAAGCATTTGGGTTGTTCTCAAATTTGTGCAAGTGTGCATAAAAATATGTCATGTGTGATTCATTCATGGGCAACTTAGTTTCAATAAAGTTAAGCCACCCTAACCTCTCAAAACAAATCTTGACATTAACACCTTCAGACTCGAAGTAAGGAAAATCTAACTTTTTTGTTTTGATGAGTCTCCAATTCTTGCAACGACAACTCAAAGAGGTTGCTTTTCTTCTTCTTCTTCTTCTTGTTTTGAACACACCCTTGAGTGACCCTCACATTTTCCTCTACAACAATGCCATCTTCACCATCTAGTATCACCAGTGGGGTATCTGTAGTGTTTGGAGGAGGCCTAGCGAGCTTCCTTAGCCTTGAAGATGATCGTTTTGGCAGATTGCTTGCCAATCCTTTCTCCGTTTTGACTCGGAGTACATATTCAGCTTGCTTCTTTGAGCCCTTCTGAATCGATGCATTGCCCAATTTGGAAGATGGATTAGAGGAACCACCAACTTCTCTTGCAGCCCTTGCCTTCGCCTTCATCATTCTAAGGGTGTTACAAATGCGTTACAAAGAAGAGGAAGTAGATAGCTAGAGTAATGAATTGGTGTTTCAATGAAAAGCCAAAAAAATGGATTCTCCACTCCCTTGCCTTATCCACTAGCTACCATTAACTCACAATTAATGTTCATCAACTCCCAATCCACTCCCCTACTACCCATTTAAGTAACCGCAACTCCCCTCCCTCATTCATGACACTTGGCAAACATGCACCTCTCCATCTCTCCACTAACCCCTACTACCTTTCCCCATAACTCCTCCTTCAATTGCAACCTATAACCGATGAAACCAACAATGAACCATCAATACATAAACCATAATTTTATAGATTATTTGACAAAATTAACTGATAAGGGAATGCATACAAGTAACATTATGGCAATAATTCTAGAAAAAAAAACATTATGGTGATAAGGTGGTATCTTTTCCCTATATAGAAAACATTGGAGATAATGACCCCCTTATCACAACTTACATTAGTAAAGCAAAAAATATATATATTACAAAACAACAAAATGATTTTTACCTCTCCCAAAAAACAATTTGCAACAAAATATATATTGTAAAAACAAAAGGAGGGTCTGCCAACCAAAAATGTACTACATGGACAAGTTTAGATTAAGCAAAAGGGTCGAATAAGTAAGCCAACCAAAATGACATGTTAATTTCATTCAAAATGGTCATGATAAACTAACTACTAATGTTGTTGGCTGAGTCCCCCCTGAAACTCCGTTGGGATAGTCCATTCATTTTTTCCATCCCTATCTGCGCATCATTTGCATTGCTTCTATTATCTCCCCACATCGATAATAGATTCCAAATCGGGTTTTGTATCCCCTTTAGACACCTTCCCCTATCATTTTTTAGACATGTACTTAGTAACTTCATAATACACATTACTAATTTTGTAATTAAATCATAAATAAAGTGGTTAAAATGTGGTTATACCTTCTTGAAGACTCTGACTCTCTTACTTGTCATCATAGTTGACCTTTTTTTTTTTTGATGCTCCCTTATTTTGAGAGGGCAATGTAAAATCTTGGGATTCCATTGGAGGTCAATCTTCATTCATGTCCATCACCTGTTGGGAAGACTTCTATTTTGTCTTTTTCTCAACCGGTGCCTTAAACCTACTACTAGGTCTTCCCTTTATGTTTGACTGCTTGGGCTCCTTAATTGTGTATTAGTACTATCACTCGTAGGTTGTCGGGGGTCCCGGGAGAATTTTTGGGACTTGGCTTCTGATCTGGCATGTCAAAAAATAGCCCCTTTGACTTATCCATGGTCTCAAGTACAAGCTTAAACCTTGCAACTGTTTGGGCTCCAAAGTCAGCAAGTCGAGTGCATCTAGTAACAATAACGTCATATCTTTCAATAACGATCGTCGCACTAGCATCCAACTCCTTTATGTGTAGCTCCTTTTCATATGTGCGTATGAAGTCTTTCCTCCAACGGTCATTGATGTACTGCAGTAGGATGTACATGATATCTCGGTCACGGAACACACAAAGTGAATGACAACAGAGAATCCCATTAAAAGCAAATGATCGGCATTCACAAATTACTTCTTGTATGGCCACCCCATAAATGATGTTGAAAGTCTTTGTGATCATACTCCCATCATCGCATATGTTTATTATCTATCACACGTCGTAATGTATGTATTCTTCGTCGTTGCAGACTTTTATTTCCATGCAGTCCAACCCCCGCAACACTTCATCTTGGAAAATCTCGAATTACCTTGTCCATGTATATTATTACCGTTTGATACTTGCATAGTTGTTTGCAATTCACGAGACACTTTTTATGAAACGATTTGAAGTCTTCATTTATCTCACTATCCCACCTCTTCTTTAATGCCATTTCATATTGGCCAATGAATTCTTTAAGAGAGGTTTTCGTGTTAAGATATTCGTCAAAATAATGATTTATCCCCTCGCTCCTCTGAGTCGTCGACATCCCGCCCAAAAGTCCCAGTTCACGTATATTGGAACCTATTTCTATCTAATGGCGTACAAGTCCTTCCACCAAGTACTAAATTTCTCACTGAGGGAGAAGTCTGTGAACAATTTAAGCCATTTAGTTTCAAACTCATCTGCAGTAAGGGAGTTGTAAACTGCCCCTTTTAACCTTAAGATAATGCGTTCCCGGTCATGATGACCATCTACCTTCTCAGGCACCTTCTTTTTATGTGCCACATACACAACCTGTGTCGCACGTTAGGGAAAACTTTCATTGCAGCTGCCCAATAGAGGGGGCATTAATCGGTAATGATGGCTTATGGCTCTTTCCCCAAACAATCAAGTCATGTACTGAAAAGCCACTCATAGTTTTCCTTCTTCTTATCACCAAGTAAAGCACAACCCAACAAAATAGATTGATTATAATGGTTCACACTGATAAAGGGAGCCAATGGCATGTTGTACTTGTTGGCTAGGCACATTGTATTAAAAGACACCACATCTCCGAAGTACTAATAAGCTGATCTAGCCTTGATGTCGGCCCAAAACACATATCTCAGCTCATTATGCTCACCTAAGGCCATTAGGTGGAAGAAATTGGGGGTTTGTTTTTGCTTCTTTTGAAAATGTTTCACTGCCTCCAAATCCCCACATCCAATCCTGAGTCATTGTTCAGAATTAATGTGGTTTCGTATATCTTTATCATTGAATGTCATTTGATCAATCCCTGCTATATGAATGAACTCTGCCATGAAAGACTTACAGGGTGGAATCCCAACACGAGCATTAAATTCCAATCACTTCTTAGCTCCAATTGAAATGAACTTATTGGAACAATAAAATATGGACTTTGATAGGCTATTAAGCAAATGATTATGCTCCAAATAAACCTTGTTGAGGTGCCATTTACAATCCGACATTAACCTATCATTCACTTTGGCACAACAACCACACCTTGCACTAAGCCTCCTCTTTTGTATGCCCTTTTGGTTTTTTTAAAGCCTTACTTACAACATGTGAAAACATACTTCCAAACAACTCCATTTTTCTTATCCGTTAATCGAACTTTGATTCCAAATTCATTCCTATTCGCATACTCCTGAAATGCTTTTATAACATCTTCGGGACTATCAAACACCGTGCCTAACTCAGGGGCCTTTGGTTCGTCATTTGCAATTACATCATCGTCAACAATATCAGTGCCAATAGCTTCACCCCCCTCCTCATCTTGACCATTTGCATTAGTTGATTCAATGCCATCATTAGATCCTAAATCAACTACTGACTCCACTGGCTCGTTTAAATCAAATGAAGGGCACCATCGTATTATCTACAAAATGAGCGTTGTTGCATTAATGATCAATGTGTAATATGGGGTTTGTCACGTGAAGGATTTTCTTTTAAGTTATGCCTAATGGAATACAATTCTTAAATGAAAGGACAAATCAATGAGTAAATCGTGGCTATCAAAAATTACTTTAGCCAACAAAACATACTAATCCTTAAGGACAAATCAGTTCGGCCAACAAAACCTGTTCATTCCATCTCAAAAAAATTGATTTCGGCTAGCTAAACATGTTAAACCAGTAAGAAATTTGATTTCAGCCAACAAAACTTGTAATTTCAACCCTAAAAATAAAAAGGACAAATCAATGACTATCCATGGTGAAGTAAAAAAAATTTAGTAAAAAATTTGAGTTCAACTAGCAAACATGCTAAACCCTAAAGGAATCTCAGCTATCACTGAGAACAAAACCCTAAATTCCCTGCCCCAAACAAACAAAACGCTAGAAACAACAAAATACATCAACTTTAACAAAAGATTTGATGAATCACTTACATGAAACATGAAAGACTGTGATTGTGGTCCCTTTTTCTTGCCTTAAAAGAAACAAGATTCTTTGCTCTCCCAATATCAATATAGCTGAGACGAGGACAAACCAATCAATGGCTCCGATTATATCTCCTTATCACATGCCTCCCTTCCATACGAGGACGAACCAATCTGTCTGACCGGCTGTGTCAATGAGCCCATAAAATCAATTAGCCCCTATCAATTCGAGACTAGAGTTTTTGTTCCAGTTGTGTCAACGAAGTCAGTCACTGGTTTTGCTTATGTCGATGAACCAGTCAGTTCGCGATGAAGACAGGCAAGGGACGAACAAAGGTTTCGATTAGCCCCAAATGTGGAAGAGAAACTTATTTAGGGCTTTGTCTAATTTTTTGGAGGGAAATTCAAATTTGCTACAATAACTAGTCAAATTCAGGTCAGAGCTACAGTATATTAAGAGACATCCGATTTTTTTTTTCATATTTTGTAGAAAAATCGATTTTGAATTTTTGATAGCTAACAACTTGAGGCCCACTTTGTATGAGCCATGTGGACACGGTACCTAAGTCAGTGCTTCTACCTGGATCACTATAGTGTTCTTGCGAGGCTGGAGTAGTCGAAAGAATATTTGCTTTAAATATGCAAGTAGATCTAGGAAAAGTCTAGCACACTAGCTAGCAGTGCGTGCTTGTTACGAAGAAACTAACAGTACTACAATAATTGATATGAACTCCTCCTGAGTGGAGACTAGAAAGGTAAAAGGATTCCATCACAAGATACCGGCCAAAACATACAAAAAAAATATGACAGACATAGCAAAAAGGGCAGCTACCTTGCTTGTAACAAAAAGGAAACAAGTACAAATGGGGATGGTGGTGACGTGAAGAGGAGGAATAATGGCTTTGATTTTGTGCCAAAAAAGCACATGGGTCTCCCAATAATTTTCCCATCCGAGATATGTATGATGCCACTATTTAATGCTTGTTTGCCAAGTGGGCAGGGATTTTTACTATGGGCAGTTTTTGTTTGGGCCCAAATAAGCTAAAAAATAATTTTGCTTTTCCGTGCTTGCCCAGCTGTATCCCACTGAATTGTTGTTTAGGGATACAAATAGGTAGAGTAATTATTACAGAGTAACAAAATTTACCTTAGTGGGTACATTTATGAAAATATTAAATGGATATAGGATAGGGATGAGTATAAAATCTCGTACTCACAGAGATGGGTAATAAAAAATATCTACGGAGATCCTCATGAATAATATCCACAAGGATACTCAATAGAGATACATATGAGGATTTCTCATGGGACCCTCATATATCAATTTTATATTATATAATATTTATTATTTATATATATACCATATAATATTTATATATAAATATAATATAATATTATATAGTTTCCACCCAAAACATTAATTATACATATAATAAGAAACCTTAATAAGATTTATAATTTTAATTTATTTTGTTAACTATATGTTTTGTTTTGAATTATTTGTAACTATATTTATATTTTACAATTTTAGGATCACATGTACTGAAAAAAATAATTAGGATCAAACGAGAAAAATTGCAAAACTTTATTTTATAGGATCATCTTAAAATTTGATTTGGGGCCCTAGGTGTTATTGACTTTATATATAGTTTATATTTATATATACATGTTATGAATTTGTAATTTATTGAAATTGTTGTTTTCCCACGTAATTCTACATCCTCAAAAAAATCTCCATGAAAATCTTTTCAGGGATCCCCAATAGAGAATAGAATGGGGAAAAGAATTTCTCCATGAGAATTCTCCATCCTCGTGAAAATACCTATGGGGATCCCCAATGAGGAATAAAATAGAAAAAAAATTTTCTCCATGGGAATTTGATGGGTAATGAGAATGGATACGAGGATAGGTGATAGATTTTTAAGTGTATGAGTTTGGAGATAATGTGTCATCCCCTACTTTACCCATTTGCATCCCTATACTTACTTGAAAAACCACTTAATCATTAATTATCATGTGCCACTCACAACTACTATCCGGGTCAGAATTTGTCGACATGGCCTCATCATTTGTTTACACGTGTTGGGTGATAGACAATAAAATTAGGCAAGATGTGCAAGTAGATAATAACACTACCAAAGCATGTATACTCATAAATATTTGTGTGTCAATTTGACATTAAAACTGGTACTCAATTGGATCAATCGATCAACATTTTTTTTTGTATTTTTTTGGTTGGAAAATTGACATTAAAAATTGAGCAAAAGAGACTAATGCATCTTTTCTAAAATACATAAAGACTAAAGGAAAATATATTTTGCTTTTACATTTATTTTGGTAGTATATTTGCTGCACAATAGTGTAAATTATCTTCGACTCTCCAATGTGAAGCGGCCAGAACCCAGCCGATTCCATCCTGAGTCGCCACTGACTCAGCGCCCGTGAAGTACGAACCCCCTCGCAAGCCGCCACGTTGCAGATCTGACGGCCCGACCGTTCATCCCTACTGAGCACTGACTGCTCAAGCGAGTCGAACAGGGCCGAGTAGTAACGCAACGAGTCGTTGAACCTGTGAAGAAAATCCGAGCCGCTGTGGTCGAAACGGGGCGGCCATTGCATCACTTGTTTTATTACCCGAATCGATCATAAGCTGCGTCGTCACAAATCGCTTGATTTGAAGCGAAACGCACGCTTTCGAGATACGGACATTACTAGTTCTTGCAGTGCTGGTGGAGGTGGCGTTCATTGAGTGATCTAAAACTAAACATTTGAGATTTCAACTCTCTTGACGAATGAGCGGAGAGACTTTCTATTTGCCTCTATTTATAGACCCAATTGGGCAAAGGAAATACAGATACACAGAATCATGACGACATGTGGCACTCTCTCATTCGCTTACGCACTCGCACATCTTACATGACATCTGTTATACACACATCGCCTCTCTTTTTACAATACACCAACTCGTTATGAAGCATTGGATGCTCTCGCCTCCTTTAATTCCACCCTTTATTATTCACACCCGTGATCCCAATTACTAGTTGATGAATGATGATGAACTAATCAGCCAGTAATGTACAATATACGTACAATCACAAATAAGGCATCGTTTGATTTATTTTACTATCCTGTGAAGTTAACCACTAAGGAAGTTGCAGTTTTCACGCTTAGTTCAACTTTAAACTTTTTGAGAAATTTCACATTTTAAAAACAGTAAAATATTGTAATTGACATAAATATCTTTTAAACTATTTTTAAGGAGAAAGAAGGGAGGAGAGAGAGCATCACATGACGGTAAAAGTGTATATTTCCCTTCAGGAAGATAACCAATCAAACAAGATGAGTTATAATTTTTCTAAAAGTTATCTTACTTCCTTCAACTTACCCCTAAAAATTATCGTGAACTAATTAATTAAGGTTTTTGTGACATATTCTTCATTTCTTTTACGAGTTATATTTTCCGAGTGAACTAAAACAAGGTGAGTTATATTTTACGAGTGAATTTTGAAGTGAAGGGCTTGGTCGAATGAACGTAGAAACTAGAAGTTAAGCTAGCTAAATTAGTGCGCACTTGTAGTCCTGGCGAATATGTAATGCCTTTTAATTGTATATAGTGGTGACATTTATTTTCAAGCTATCAACCAAATGTCAAATGTGTTTACATTAATTAGTTATATAACTTGGTTCTAAATGAACTATGGCCCAATTTGGGTCAACTGCCTAATAATCAAAAATTAATGTTGGTCATGTGACTCATGAATGCACTTAAAGACTATCACAGACACTAAAAGAAGGTCGACAAATTAAATATACCTAGCTCCCAATATAAGCAAAAAACAAAAGCCCAACAACAAACTCAACTAATTAAAATTAAATTTTCCCTACTTCTAGAGCAAAATAAACAACATATATAAAATAAGAAAATATTAGTAAGACCCATTTTGGAACACTAGGGACAGACATTCGGTAATGGTGTCCTCCATTCATACATCAATGTCTATACACACAAATCCTGATGTCAAATGGATGGATACCATCACTAGATGTCCCAACACCGAGTCACCCTAGCTAGCATCTTACTCTCAAGTCAAGACCAACAAATTGAATGAAGTATAATTCCACGTAGCGAAGCCCATTCTGTCACATAGTTTTTCTTTTTCATAAACAAAAACGTCGTGAGTACTTTTTAGGGACGGTCGGCCCCCTGCCCCCCTCCTAGATCCGCCTCTGGTGTTTAACTTGGTGTATATAAGAAGTCCCCACCAATAAGAAGTCCAACAACACGTGTTTAACTTGGTGTATATAAGTTTCTATAAAAATAATAAACAGATGACAAATTTTGATAGTTAACAAAAGACAAATTTGAATGATCAAGCTAGCCAACTAAAAAGGCTCTATATAAGTTATAAACTATACTTTTTATAGTCGGTCTCAATCCTAAGATAAGGAAGGAATTAAAGGTGTGAAATTAATTTTTGTGTTTAATTTGAATAATCAATATGAGAAAAACTACTGCAACATTTGAACATATTCCTTTCATTTCAAATATTGTAAATTTAATTGAATTGAATAGAGTATTATCATAATCACAATAAGTTCTTAAAATTTTGTTAACTCTCGTTTCAACTCTCTTTCTTCAGTTTCAATTCTTCATCATAGATTACTTCTACCATTTTCTTTATAATCACAATCCCATTTATCGATTTTCATTTGAATCTGATCCTGTGATATTGGTATCAGAGCCTAGTTCATCTGAAAATCCAGTGCTATTACTCAAATCAAGTTCTCCATTATCATCTCCTGAGTATTTAATTGGTTTTAAGTTTGATTATGATTTCGATTTTGATTTCGAAAAAGGATTTTAAGAACTTATTACTATGAAAATGTAACGACCCAAAAATTTGGTTATTTGTGGATGATAATGCATGTATTAGTATGTTAGTATTTTTACGGGTCTCGAGCCGTTCGGGCTATATTTTAAATTGAGTGAGGTTTCGACTAGTTAAACGGAGGATAAAAACAAGTAAAACATACAAATAAATGAATTTTCTAATAAATGTAATTAATTAGTGTTGAGATGTGGCGAGAAAACGGGCGCGGCGAAACAATTTACGGAGAAAATGGACCGAGGAAATGTAAAACTGATGCGAGAGTTGGATAATTTTGTAACACACGAACTATGGAATTAGGATTGTTAAAGTGACACAAGTGAGTGAGGAAAGCCATTGGATGGTCATAGGGATGTGGACATGTGTTAAGATGAGATGATGTGGTCAAAGACCCATAAGGGCAATAATCCAAGAAGTGAACAAGAGTTAATGTAAGGGCAAAAAGGTCATTTGATGTTATATATATACAAACCGTTTCATAACAAACCCTACACTATTCACCTTCTTCTCCAAGCTCACTGCCGCCACCACTCCTCCCTGGTTCGCGGACCACCGGCGTTGGACGGCCAGATCTCTCACCGGAAATGCTCTCTCATCTCATGGTCTCTCTCTCCCTTTCGTTTGCTCTCGGTTTCTCTCACTCTCTCGATCTCCCTCTCTCTCTCTCTTCTCGGTCACTCACCTCCTCCATGTCTTGGCTGCACACCGTCGACCACTAGTGGATCTGGGTTGAGGGACTTTGCTGGAGAATGTAAGGGTCTCTCTCTCTCTCTCCCGGTTTCTTATTCTCTCTCTTTCTTGTGTTTGCGTTCTCGCTCACTGCCTCACTTGTGCCTGCTGTTTCGAGGCTAGCTTGTTTGCAGAGGTGGACGGCCGGGACTGGGGTAAGTAGGGATTGTCTCGACGTTCCCGGAGACTTCCTTGTGCGGTGGACAGGGTGTTTTTTGATGGGGTTTGGTTGTTGTCCTGTTGCATTTATTTTATTTTATTTTTATTTATGTGTGATGTGTGTGCGTTAGTAGCTATTTTCGGTGTTGCAAGGACCAAGGGCTGGTCGGGGATGACTTCTCGGTGGACCATCAGAGTCCTCGATGGCCCTAGAGCACACCACAGCCACGTTGTTGAATGTTGAGATCGGTTTTACAATCGTTACTCCTTATGCTTTGTTGTTTCGATTTGTTTTTAATGTCCGTCAACTGTTGGCTGCTGTTTTGCCACCTTGTGCCACCGTCGCAGACCGCCATGACCTGGGGTACGTCGGGAACACTCTCATGAACCTGTGGGTGCTTCCCAATCCCCGGAGCGGTCTATATACAGGCAGTTGTGGTTTAATCTTGTATGATGTATCGTTGTGTAGTTGTTTGGATTGTTTTACTGTCTCGCTGGAATATGCATGTGTAGGTAGTCCCACTGGCCAAACCACCGAGCATGGGGGGTTTTCGGGGACCTTTCCATGACCTCGAGGATGCCTTACTGCCCTTGTATTTGATTTGTTCGTGTTGGAACTGATTTGATGTTTTGAATCCATGCGAAGTTGTTGTCGTGTTCGTGTTGAACTGTTTTGAGTCATCGCCGAAATCCGCTGCCGTGAACGGAGCCACAGCTGTGCCACCGTGACCAGAGAGGTCGGAGACCAAGCTAAGTCCATGCTTATGTCTCATGACTCTCAGAGTGGCCTAAAACAGCGACATTATTGTTTATATTATGTTATAGTGTGTTGTATGCAGTTTGTACCTTTCTCACCGGAAACCACCATCATGGTGGCTTTGCCATCGATGCAATGACTTGGGGAATTGTCAGAGACATTACCATGTCCATCGTGAAGTCTCACAACCCCCAGAGCGTCTCTATTAGTGGTGGTAAGTTTTGTGAGCGTCATTTCATGTGATGTCATTGTTGCACGTCTAGTCGTAAATCATCGTGAATGGTCGGCATTGCCGTCGGATGCCATGATCAAGGGAGGTTCGGGGATCACAACAAAACTCTCGTGTGTGTGTTCCATAAGCCCCGGAGCGTCCATATCAATGATGATGAGTCGTTATGGCGGAGATATGCGTGAGTTGTTTATAGTGCGTCGAGTAGTTGTCAACGCGACGTAGGGCGTGCACACGGCCTTTCTATGCTGTGTTGACACTCTACGGATGTTGGACCACACCCTGAGTTCCTTACTCGCCGGTGTATGGTCATGTTAAGTTTAGTATTGAGTCGTAATTGTTGGACGACATCGAAGTTGTGTTTCAAGTTGGTTGAACGGTAGTGACGTCGTGGACACACCGCCGGTTCTCGAGACTATGGTGTGATCTCATATGCGACTGAGCCGAGCCTAAGACTTTTAATTACGCTTACATAAGTATGGTTATAACAACCAAGAGAGTCATTGTGTTTCGTTGTATTTTTTGTTCGATTTACCGATTGAGTTAACGAAGTGTTCGAGTTATTACAACACTGAGAAAATACTAGGGTACCAACCTAGGGTTTAGTTAATGATTTGACCCATTAATTAGAGTTTCCAACCTTGTCAGGTAGCGGGAAACTCGGGGATCCTTACTAGGAACGCGAGAGTGTTGTTACACGGGTTGCGATTAGTTCAGGTAAGTACACTTGTCTCAAAAACTTGTGTACGTTAGTAAGCCAGTTAAGAAAATACCATGTGATTCATCTTCATTCCATTGAGTTTGCTATTATCTATTTGTTGGCATTCCATTCCATATTCCTTGTATGTGTGTTCTTGGCATAAGTGTGTGTCTCGAAGGTACATGCGGCCTGCACTAGAAGGGATAAAACGCGGGCACTCGTGCGCACGAGTGTTTGACCACCCCTAGTGATTGTGTGATACCATGTACTGGATTGTTGTGGATTGTTGTGGATATTGTTGTGGTATTGTTGTGGATTTTAGACCACTTATGGCCTCTCTTGACTCGTAGAACACGCATGTTTCGATTGTTATTGTTTTCAGTCTACCTATCATGCATCTTGTTTATTTAACTTCCCGTCTTTCAATTCCCGCATGATATTTAGACTGCTTTGATTGATAATTCATGAATTACTGTTATATTCTTCTGGCATTACTTTCGATTTCTCTCAGTTGCTCACCGTCTAGTTTGTGACGGTGGGTGCAGATATAGCGGAGTGCAGTAGAGGCAAAGAGCCTTGCTTAGGCGACTTTTTGTGAGGATTAGCGGCTGGACTTGAGGAACCCTAGAGTAGGTTATATGTTTTTGCTCATTTGTATATCGCTTTATATATGTATGCTTTATGTTTATAGAACTTGGTATTATTATTGAGATTAGTATCATGTATGTTGATTTATCGAATTATACATGAATACCGGGGTTTTCCACAATTATAAAATTCCTAATTTCCCTTTGATTGAGTTATTTCCCCTTGTTATTTATTGTTTAGTCTTCCGCTGTGTATTATTGCAATAACTCTTTCATAAAGTACTAAATTGATTAAATTGAAGGCTGACTAGGCTCGTCTGGTTACCAAGTGATGACTTTAAGAACTTATTACTATGAAAATTCTTTTGAAAGTTAAAATTTCGTTTTCTTTCTGTTAATTTATCTTGTGTTTAACCTTCGCCATTGGAGTTAGGAGCTTTCCTAGTCGCGTAGTAAGGCTAGTAGAAGGGAGCGTAAGTCTAGCAGTAAATCGTTGACCAAGCTAGAACTCTAAGAACCCAGGATAGGCATGAGTGAATTAATGAAGAAAATGAAATCTCCTCTTTCATTAAGAAAACATAGTCCTAAGTTTGATTCATCCACTCGACATCAAAATCTGATCATAAATCAATCATAAAGCCAGAAAAAATGAAATCAACAATAGATTTGAGAAATATAAGTGAAATATCATATGAAGATATAGAACAATCATTGCAAAATTAGAATTTGCCTACAATAAATCCAAAACAGATATATACTCATAGAACTTTTTCCAAAAATCAAGATTTTATAGTTAAATTAGAAAGAAGAAACTAAATCAATTGATGCAGAAGGTCAAGAAATACTTTTAATCTCTCCAGAAAAAATTAATTCATATAAAGAAAAATATAAATATTTGCATATAGGATTAATACAAGTTGCAATAAAGCCATTAACCGCTTTAGAACTAAGTTTTGTATTAGCATCAGTAAGAGATAAAAGACATAAAGTTTAATGATTAATTATTAGGAATAATTGAAGGAAGTTTGTCTGAAGGACCTATTTTCTTTAATTGTTTTCCTAATTTCACAATTAGTTTACATGATCAATTTGCACATGAAGCATCAACATTAATTTTATATACTCAAGGATTTGAAATGAAAGGAATATGTTCAAATGTTACAGTAATTTATCGAATTTATTATAAATCAATGCATACTATAATCCCTGCAGTAGTATATACAAATTTACAAAAAGGAACATCAACTTTATTTTTAACAAATTTAACAAATAAAGTAATTACTAGAAAACAATTAAGTTGGAAAGATATAGACATACCAAAAACATGGTTAATTCAAGATACAAATAAAGAAGAGAATCATGTTGATAAAATAAATGATCAAATTCATACTATAATAGCTCATGATAATGGGCTAGTTGAAATAAATTTTGCTCCAAGAAATCTTGCTCTACAATTCCATCATCATTAAATACCGAGACTTATTATGAAACCCAACCTGTTTATGCATCAACATCAAAATTACCAACTCATATAGCTTATCCTGTTACACCAATAAAAGATAATGTTTCCATAAATGATTTTAATGATTATCAAGTTAATATGGTTAAAATAGATTATGAAGAAGATTTTGAAATAGATTATCAAAATTTAAAAGAACAATTTCTTAAACATCCATTGACGCCAATATTCTGTAAAATTTGTTCAAAATCTCAACAAGCAATATTTAGAGAAAAATATTTTGCTTATATTAAAAATAATAAACAAAACATTCAGTTTTTTGATTATTTAACACTATCTTGTCCAAAAATAATACATAAAATAAATACTGTGTGGAAAGGAACAAAAGGAGAAAAATACATTCAGACTCATCCGCCATTAACTTCTATCAAAATAAATGGGAATATTAAGGCAATACCATTAAAAAATACTTTTGGAGAAGAAAAACCTATATCAAGAAAGGATTTAAATCATTTAATAGAACAAAATAATTATACAAAATATTTATTTATCCTCTTTAGCAAAAAATACTTCTAATACTCCTCTACAAGTAAGACAAAATCCAATACAGAGGCTGATACAATATTAAAGAAACCTATGATGAAAGATAATTTTAAAAATCTACCTTTAATAAAACCTAATCATTCAGATGAATTATTACAAGCAATAGCTTTAAAATTAAGTACCATAGAAAAAATCAAAAAGATAAAATAGAAAAGTTATTAGAAAATAAGGAAAAATTACCTGAAATAAATACTTTAGAACAAAATCTATTAGAAATTACTGAGAGTTTGTCCGAAAATTCATTAAACTTAAATCCATTAAAAATAGCTGAAACCGATATAGAAATATCATCAGATTTGGGTATAAATAAACTTCATTTTCCTAAAAAACATAAAAATTATAACACAGTACATAATAAACATTATTATTCTAGACCATCCTCGGTAGATATGATTTTAGAAGAAAAAAAGTGAGAAAAAGATTAAATATGATGGTGATTCAATTTATGAATGGAATATAGATGGATTATCAGAATATAAGATCATGCAAGTAATGCAATAAATGTTAACTTATTTAATAGCATGTACATTAAAAAATCATCCAGAACCTAATATAGTAGAGCCATATCTGTAGGATTTACAGGCCAATTACACGGATGGTGGAATAATTCTTTATCTACTGAACAAAGACTTGAAGTTCTAAATTCTATATCTAGAGATGATAATAATAACCCTATGTTAGATGACCATGGAAAAGAACAATTCAATGGTGTAAGAACTTTAATAACCAATATCATTTAGCATTTTATAGGAACTTTAGTGCATATAGAAGAAAAAATTAAGGATCAATTGCAAAATCTAAGATGTAAAACATTATTAGATTTCGATGGTATAAAGATACATTTTTAACTAAAGCATATACATTATCTGACAATGCAAGATTCTATAAAGAAAGATTTATATCTGGATTACCTTACTCTTTTGCAGAAAAGGTTAGACAAATATTAAGAACTAAATGTCCTGGTGGAAATTTAGATTACAATATATTCACGTATGGTGATATAATTCAAATAATACAGATAGTAGGAATGTCAATATGTAATGATATCAAATTAAAAAGGCAATTAGATAAATAAAAGAAAGATGGTCGAAGAGAATTAGGGGATTTTTGTTATCAATTTGGTCATGAAGTTACACAAACACCAATTAATAAACCAAATTATAGAAGAAGAAGAATACAAAGATTTAATAATAAAACTAGTCAAGAATTTTATTATAAAAATAATAGAAGAAATAAAATTAAGCACCAAAAGAGAAATTATAAATTTACTAAAAATAAAACTAATAAATGTTTCAAATGCGGAAAACCAAGTCATTATGCAAATAAATGTCATTTAAAAAACTATAAAAAGAAAGTCAATGAGATAATAGAAAGTGAGTGCTCTTTAGAAACATGCAAATGCATTGAAAATATACAAAATACAGATACAGATACATTTACCTCAGAATCAGAAGATGAAATATATGTACTAACAACACATGAAGAATTAATATTAGAAGTAGGTGAACAAATTGATGACCCAATATTAAAATATAAATATTATACAAAAATTTTAAATAGAAATAATGATATTGAAAACGCTTCTCAAATATCAAGACTAAAAAAAATGAAAATTAAATAAAATTACAAAATCAAATAGATATACATAAAACTTATCATACTATGAAAGATATAATTAAAGATGTAAATATAAAATCTAAATCTTTTATAGGACCTACTATAAATTCATTACAACATGAAATAAATCAGCTGAAAGAAGAAATAAAAATTTTTAAAGAAAAAATAATTAAAATAGAAGAAGAGAATGTAAATTCAGAAAATTTTTCTGTTTATGATAATAATGTATTCATAGAAATACTTACGACTTATACACATCAAAGATGGTTTACTACAATAACATTAAAAATAAAAGATTTTAAATGCTCATTACAAGCTTTAATAGATTCAGGAGCAGATCTAAATTGTATAAGAGAATGTTTAATTGCTTTTACAATACTGTGAAAAAACAAACAGTCGAATTTTAACAGCAGAAGGAAATAAATCAATAATTAAATTAAAAATTTCTTTTGCTCATATATGTAAAAATAATGTTTGTATATTAACATCCTTTATAATAGTTAATGAGTTACAACATGATATGTTATTAGGTACTCTATTTTTACAAAAAATTCAACCATTTTCAGTAACATGAAGTGGAATAAAATCAAGTATAGAAGATAAATAAGTTATTTTCAATTTTATTAATAAACCAAAAACTAGATATTTAAATCAATTAATTAATTTAGTTGAACATAAACAAACTTTTATAGGACAATTAAACTTAGAAATTAAAATTTTAAAAATAGAACAAATTATAAATACTCCATCTTTTCAACAGAAAATTAAGATGTTTCAAGATCAATTAATTATCAAGTGTTGTTGTGAAATCCCATCAGCATTTCGGGATAGAAAAACTTATCAAGTTTCTTTACCTTACATTAATGATTTTAATGAAAATAAAATACCCACAAAATGCCCCTTTAGAATTTCAAAAAATGGGATGTTATGTCATTCGGTCTGAAAAATACCCCTTGAGAATTTCAAAAAATTAATATTCCATCCTTATTATGAATATATTTTAGTATATATAGATGATATCCTTAAATTTTTCAAATCAATTGATGAACATTGGAAACATTTGTATACATTTCAATCTATAATAATTAAAAATGGATTAGTATCATCCCAAAGGAAAATAAAATTTTTTCAAATAACTATAAACTTTTTAGGATTTAACTTTTTAGGATTTCAAATACAGAATCAAACAATAACTCCTATCAATAGAGTTATCGAATTTGCAAATAAATTCCCTGATCAATTAATAGATAAAAAACAGTTACAAAGATTTTTAGGTTGTTTAAACTATTTATCAAATTTCTATAAAAATTCGGCAACAGATAAAAAAATGTCTTTTAGAATTTCTTAAAAAAGATGATAAATTTCTTTGACCCCTAATCATACAGAAGCAATAAAAAAGATCAAGTTAAAAGTAAAAGTTTTACCATGTTTACATTTAGCCAATTCTACTTATCCAAAAATCATTCAAACAGATGCCTCAGACATAGATTATGGAGGAATATTACTTCAAAAAATCCCTTGAAGGAAATGAACAACTTGTTTGTTATACATCAAGACTTTGGAATAACACCCAAAAGAATTATGCTACAGTTAAAAAAGAAATTCTTGCAATTGCTTTATCTATTCAAAAATTTCAAGCAGATATTTTAAATAAAAATTTTTTAATAAGAGTTGATTGTAAGTCAGCAAAAGAAATACTTTTAAAGATATAAAAAATTTAGTTTCAAAACAAATATTTGCTAGATGACAAGCTATTTTGAGTATTTTCAATTTTGATATCGAATATATAAAAGGAGAAAATAACTCCCTTCCTGATTTCTTATTCAGAGAATTCCTTTTAACCTTATAAATTCTTTGTTTCAGATCATCATGGATAAGGGTAAATCTCTTTACACTTATCAAAGACAAAATAAATTCTCTCCATTATTCAGCCAGTACAATAATCCAGCCTCCAATTCTGATCAAAGATCCAGTTATCAGCTGAGAAGCTATTTTTCTATTTACCCTTTTGATTATCATCATCATAGCCTCACTTTGGATAATCAATTTAATGCCATAATTCCTACTCCTCATAATTCCATTCCTAAATGTCTCAATGAAATTTTATGAAGCTTTACTTTCGCAAAAAGATTCAATTCTTTTTAAAAGTCTAATTCAGAAAAAAAAAATATTAGTTAAAAGATTCATGGATCCCCGGGTATCTGTGATCCTCTCATATATTGGTTAGTGAATAAATTATATAATTTTGGAATTCAGCCGGATGTGCAGAATGGCAAGACTATAAAACTCTTCGCCGAATATGATTTTAATTGGTCAAGCAATGAAGAGAATACTCTTATACTTCTTTGGACTATATTAGGATGCCCAAAGATAGAGATAATCATCGACAATATTGATAACACTTATGTATATGAAGGACTTTGGAGGACTCTAAACACCAAGTTTCTATTATCATCTTTCCAGTTGACTATATTCATTTGGTAAATCTTGTCATAATCATCAAAAGCCACATTAGACACATCAAGTCTCATTCTTCAAGAATTGAAGAAAATGCAAGAAGAATCCAGAAAAATTAATAATAGACTTCAAAAAATCTTGTCTAAGTAGGAGGCTTTTATTTTTTTTTCAATTAAAGCCTATATATATGGTTTAAATCATGTAAGATGGAGATTGATCGATTATGAATAAAGAATTTGATTTCTTTTTAGAGAATTTGGTTCTAATTTAACAAATTAGAAGACAATGAAGTTGAAGAGAATGGAGAAGACTTTCCAATATACTAGATACATAGTTGTGATACAAGACATATATATATTCTACTCTAGGCACTAATCGCTCATTATTCGTTCATTATTTTTTACCTAAACTAGCGCTCCTAAATAATGAAGATACAATATTTAAGATACAAAGAATAATTAGTGGGTGCCTAGTATAGAAACTAATTTATACAAGAATGTTTCCATGTGTATTCCATTACTCCCCCTTAAGGTAGAGCATGAAAATCTGAAATGCCCAATTTGCGCATAAGAAATCGAAATTGACGTCTCCCCAAGCCTTTAGTAAGTAAATCTGCTAGTTGAATATGAGAGGGAATATACTGTGGTAATAGTTCCCCTAAAATCAACTTTTCTCGAACAAAGTGACAATCTACTTCAATGTGCTTCGTTTGTTCATGGAATACTGGATTATTTACTATGTGTAATGCAACAATATTGTCACAGAAAAGACTCGTAGGTGCCAATTGCATACAGATAACTCTCGCAACAAGTTTCATAGCCAAATTACTTCATCAGTAGCCATAACCATCGCACGATACTTTGCCTCGGCCAAGGAACGAGACACTATAGATTGTTTCTTGCTTCGCCAACATACATGTGAGATTCCAATTCGAATATAAAGACATGTTGTGGATTTTCGAGTCAATGGGCAAGTAGCCCAATCAACATCGCAGTAGGCGTGTAATACTAAGTCATAATCACGTTCTAATAAAATTCCTTGTCATGGATGTAACGACCCAAATTTAGTTAATCAGGATTAATATTAATCACGAGGATTAACGGACTAATTCGAGGGTTACGTGGACAGCTAGGCGAACTCGGATACGAGTACCCAAGTTATATTATGTTATTTGTGTATGTTGTATGTCTATTATTGTGATGTGGAAATTTATTAGTATTTATATAAGCATCACATGTATGTAAGTTGATGTCGAGCAAGGCTACAAGTCGGGTATATGTCCCAAAGTGCGTGTCGGGGACTAGGTACTGGGTACGGGATAGCCGAGGTACAGGGCATGGGTTGCTGTGTAGCTCAGAGCTAGTGTGACCTCATATATGAATTTATATGATTTATTAAGGTGGCATAACCTAAGGTTGAAAAATGAATTAATGAATTAATTGAAGTCTTATAGTTTGGATAGGAAAAATTAGCGGGCATAGGATTATCCTCGAGATGCACAACAGGGTGATTTAAGGCAAATGTTGTCATGATAAGGTGTCTAGGAACTTGAGTGACACAGGGTGATCAGTGACCGTCAGCTCGTCCTCAGAACGCATGCACACATCAGATTACCACAACTATTATATATAGAACGAGATCAGTGGCGTCCATGCAAATCCAAACATTTTTCTTCTGGAATTAGGGACATAAGTGAGAGAAATCTGAGGTTGGAAAGGACGATTTAAGCTTTGGAGAGTGATCCTGGGCATCCAACAATCAAAGCTAAGGTAATTAAACTCTCATTTTGATTGAATTTCAATAAAATGGGTGTTGTGGTGATCTCATATTTATGAGTGAATTTACTATTTTTTTAGGTTATTTAGAGGTTGTTGAGGTCTTTTATGATAAAATATATTAGTTTTTCTTAGAATTGTGAGGATTTGTGACCAATTTGAAGATTTCGTGATTTATGGATATGCATGTTTGATCCTCTGTTTTTGGTGGAAAACTTGTTTAATGAGTGTTTTGAAGTGGAATTTAATGAATTTGGAGTGTATGAGGTGTTTATATGATGTTGTGAGGTGTTAGGAATCATAGAAACTCATAATCCATTTCTGAAAATTCTGGGCAGCGTGCAATTAGCGCGTTAGGTGATGAACACTAGCGCGCTAATCACACTGAGGAAGACGATGAACAGTGTCAAAGATCAATGAGCGCGCTAATTGATCTAACTAGCGCGCTAATATCAGACCCTGAAATCTATAAAACATGAAATCGAACCTAATAAATAACCAACCCACTTAATTAACCAATAAACACTATAAATGGACTTCAAGGACTGAGAACCATAGCTCGGACACCGGGAGCTAGGCTGGTCGGATTGACAGGTCTGAAAGTCGAAGAGCGTATTTTAGGTGCGTACACTTGAGAAAGTTATACTTTAAATTCATGGCGTGTATTTTATCGACTAACTTATCGTATGCGGTGACTGCTGGTGGTCACGCATGGTTTTACATATTGGTTATGGCTACACGCTTGAGCATGGGCTAGTCTGCGATGATGATCGTGTAGATGAGAGTATAATGTATCTACTACTTTTTTGAGGGATTAAGGGTACTCTTAGAACTAAAAAGCTTGGAAAGGAGTACGCCCAGTTCCTGAGTTGCGGTATAGTCATTGTAAACCTGTTATTAAGCACTAGTTTGTGCTAAGAACTCCGGTTTGCTATTGTATGACATGCGGGTCATGGTTTTATCGTGATTAAACGAGTGATGATGCATTTATATGTGGATTTTACGTCGAGCCCATTTAGTTAATTATTTATTGGATTTTGGATATTTTACCTTTCCCGTTGATGTGTGAATGATGTGATGTTGTGATGGTTGTTTACTGCCAGCCATAGGAATATGATTCATGTTGTCAGGTTCATATTCACATGTCTCGCAGGTTATCGATGTTTTCATGAATATTATGTAGATTTCTCTTGGGAATTTACTCACTGGGCTCATTGTTGTATGTGTTGGGCAACTGAGCGCAGATCCTGGTACGAGCAAGAACAAGGGAAAAGAGGAACTAGGTGACTATCTCTGAGGCCGTTGCTGCTGACAGCTCGTGTTCTGATATCTAGTATATATATATATTTTGCTCGTCTCACTTATATACATGGTGTTTATTTCCGGGTTTTCCACTACTTAGGTTAAATAAATTCTCATAAATTACTAATTAAATGCTTCCGCTATTGTTATTATAATTTGTAACCTCTTAGATGTTTAGATAAATTAAACAACTTAATATAGTAGGATTAGTCAAACGGAGCGTCACTTCACGGAGCTGCGGACGTGGCAGCAGTGATGACGTGTCCGGTGACGTGACAGGTGCTGCTGGGCTTACGAGCGGAGGGCGTGGGTCACGGGATGACCCGGGGAGTTGGGGCCCTCACAATGGACACCTTTTTCAAGTATGATAACACACGAACAAGACCTTCCCAATGCTCAACTTGAGGTTCAGTCATAAATTGGCTAAGCATATGTACGACATAAGTGATGTCAGACCTTGTAATAGTTAAATACAATAAACGCCCCCACTAACTTTCGATATTGGTTCGGTTGAGAGAACATAATGCCATTGTCTAACTCATGATTTTGCTCGACAGGAGTCTCAACGAGCTTATAACCACTTAGTTCAATTCTGTCACGATGTCTAAAACAAACTTTTGCTAATTCAAAAACAACCCATTCGGAACACGAGCAACTTCGATAACGAGAGAGTACTTCAAGTTTCCAAAATCCTTGATCCTGAAGCAGCTGTTAAGATATCGTTTAAAACTTGCACATTCACATGAGCTATTACCTGCCAAGATTATGTCATCAACATATACTAGAAGTCCAAGAAATATGCCATCTTTCGTGTACAAGAAAAGAGTAGGTTCTGCAGTCGATTGCTTGAAACCATATTCTCTTAAAACTACTGCAAGTTTTGTAAACCAATTTCTTAAAGCTTGTTTAAGACCATAGAGAGATTTTTGCAACTTAAAAACTGCATTTGACTTCTTAGAATTGAACCCAAGTGAAAGTTTCATATAGATTTCTTCCTATAAGTCCTTGTGCAAAAAGGCATTGTTGACGTCCATTTGATGAAGTTCCCAACCTTTGGCAACAATACAGCTAGGAAGACACGAACTGATACATGTTTTGCCACAGGAGCAAATGTCTCTATGTAATCCTCCCCCCGTACTTGCGTGAAACCTTGAACCACCAATCGGGCCTTATAGCGTTCAACAGTTCCATCGGTTTTGTATTTGATTCGGTATACCCATTTGCATCCAACAATCTTTTTCCTATGAGACAAGCTACTATTTTCCATGTTTCACTTTGTTCGGATGCTTTGATCTCCTTGTTCATAGCTTCAGCCCAACGTTCATCCTTAATGGTCTGAGAATAGCTAGTTGGCTCATCGTGAGAATCGATGGCCACTAGAAAAGTTTTGTAAGTTGAAGTAAAATTACTATAAGAAATGTAATGTGTTAAGGAATAAGCCTTACCAGCAAAAATCTTTTGGACTGGATGAGATGGTGCTAATATTGAGTTACACACATAGTCCTTTAAATAGCTAGGAGGCTTGCTATCACTATAGAGTTTCCCTTCATGTTGCAAAATTGCATTGTTTTGCAGCTCGTTATGTGATGATGACTCCTCATGCTATCCAGACCTATCACTGGTACTAGTACACATTTGCTCAACATAACTTTCTTATTGCATGCCATTACTTTGATCTTGCCTAGTTTCATCTGTCATGACAGCAAGCTCCCCCTCTCTTGAAGTGTCTGGCATTTCACGAGCTTCATCATCAAGGAAGGGAAAACAATATTCATAAAAATATACATCACGAGACACAAAGAAATCTCTTGTTTGTAGACTGAACATTTCCAACCTTTTTTCCATATGGATAACCAACAAAAACACATTTTTCTGCACGTTCTCCAAATTTATCTTCGCCAGTACCTTGTCTTTTTGCATAACCAAGGCACCCAAACACCATTATGTAAGAGTATGACGCTGTGACGGCCCCAATTTCCAAAGCAACTAGGAATGCCCGACCTAGACCCGCATAGGCTCCCGAGTCGGTACTCGGCAAGTCTATACGCACCTAGTCAGCCTCAATTCGTTCATTTACAATTCAAAATATGAGTTATTAGATTTTACAACTTATCAGATTAATACGCAGCAGAATTCAACTATAATCATTTTATAACTCAAAGGGAAATCATAAATTTCTAATAAATGTGGAACCTTGAATACAAGATAAACGTGTAAAGCCTAGGTGACTACAGTATGATGGGGGCAAATAAATGATATCCAAGTCTCACATCCCAATTCTATCCATAATGTTTCAAAACAACATATGTAAATAAAAACAATTACATACTACGCAACAAGGAAAGAAACCGTCCCCAAGGAGCACTCAGAGGAAGTCAACTATCGTCGGTCCCTTTCCCTTGTCGTTACCCGTCTTATCTGCACCCACTGTCACAAACTAGACGGTGAACAACTGAGAGAAATTGAAAGTAATGCCAGAAGAATATAACAGTAATTCACAAATTTCCAAGTAGAGTAGTCAAAATATCATGCGATAATTGAAAGGTAAGAAATAACAAAAAAAGCATGATAATCAAACTAACATATAACAATCGAAAACTGTGTTCCAAGAAATCAACAGAGGCCATAGGCGGTCATAATCCACAACAATATCCATAACAATACAGTGCCTAGATTCACACAACACCATGGGTGGTCAGGCACTCCTGCCGGGAGTGGCTCGCATTTCCCCAACTGGTGCGGGTCACATTACACCTTCGCATCAGTTCAGTACCCAGGTTCACACAACACTATGGGTGGCAGTAATTTCGGCAGAAATACTCTCATTCCCCCAACTAATGCGGGCCACATGATACCTACTCGACACGCTTACGCCAAGAAACACACAACCAAGGAATAGATCGGAATGTCAAGTATGAGATTACATCAATAATCACAATCATAGATGAAAATAGAATCACATGATACTTTCTTACTGGCTTATTAACTTACCTGGTACGTCGCATACCCGTCGCACTCTCGCGATCCTAACCCTTTGTTTGGGTCCCTAAACAACTTTTCAATGGTTTGACAGAATTTATAGTCTATTAGTCAATAAACAAATTATAGGATAACCACCAAATTTTCTCTTTTTTTTTTTTGGATTTTTCCTTATTTTTTGAGAACTTATTCAATCTTAATTTATTTTTTTATTATTTTATTATTATTATTCTGGGTCGAGTCGGGTCTAGCCCGACCTCACTCGGCCCTGCCCTGGCCAGGCGCTGGGCCTGGTCCAGCACTCATTTAGGGGGGAAAGTTCGCGTTACACACATCATGACCAAACATTCAACAAAACTTCTCCCATAACGTTCGTCCATACCAAACACACATACACGTTTTTCTCAGCGTCATAGAGCACATGAATCTTGAAAACGTCTTGCATATACCAAAAATCGAAATAACGAATCGACTTTACGCCGTAATATACGACATGATGCTCAAACATAGGGAAAACACCATCACTGCAGAAATCAGAAAAAAAAATCTTGTGAGATACGTCATTAGCCTATGTACTTCGCAGCGTCTCAGGGGCGTAAAAACGAAACAGACTCTAATCTGTTGTCCATGTATGTGAGAGACGTCGTCGCACTAGAGCATACGACGTCTCCACGGCGTGCACTGTAAAACCCATATTCAAAACAACCACAAACCCCAATCGAAACCTCACTCTTGGCGATCAACGCCCACATGTTTTCGGGCATCAAGACTCCCCGAAATAGACCCAGATTATCGTGGGAAGCTCAAATTTATTTGAAAACCCAAAACGTACACCAAATTTGAAAACCCAACCAAAATATGTAAAATCGACATTAAACAGCAACACCGGCTCGATGTCGCATGTTAATTGCTCCGGGGGTTGCCGAGACACTGGTGGTTTACTAAGATTCTTCTCCAACAAGGCACCCTTGGTCATCGCGATGTAATTAACTAATAACAACAACGCATAAATCGTAAAGAACTACAAAGAAGGAGATCTCACTTTTTCCAGCAAGTTCTTGTGACTCCAGTGACACTACGATGGGTGGGATAGCCTTACAATGGTTGTTCATCAAGTTTCCTTGCTCACCAAGTTTGAGAGGAGAAAAGAAGAGAAAGAGAGGAGAGAAGGGGAGAAAATGAGAGGAAAGTGTGTGGTGGATCCTTATATAGGCCCACACATTACCAACACATACGCATCTCGAGGTCGTTCTAAGTAACACCACTTAGTTGTCCACCTATCCTAACACCTCTCAATATGACTCCACTAGGTAACATGCTCACCACTTAACTAACCAACTCTCTGGTCTGTTCTCAAGTTCTCGCACTCCAAACACACCATGACTCGCAAGTCGTGTGTTTTGGTCTCGCCGACACTCTCTCGTCGTCAATCGACTCAATTACCATTAATTGGCTTATTTATTAATCATTTTAAGTGTTTTAAAGTCTCGTGTACCCGTACCCCATTTGTCGATGCGCGCTCGACTAGTTTTTCTACTCGTTTACCGACTTCACTGTCTGGTCACTTAAATATGAGTATAAATACATAGTACACGCAATCATTCACAAATAATCAAATTGTTAGGTCATTATAGTCTCTCCAACTGACAAGAATTTCGTCCTTGAAATTAGCTCTAACTCAAGCAAATAAGGAGAACCATCACCCGTTCACACCTCCTCCAAACTGCGGGCTTACAACCGCTTCGGATAGCTTGGGTCTTTCATATCAAACTGCGAACTCCCCCAGATTTGCTTCAGACAGCTCTCTCTTTACCGTTGAATTGTGGACCGATGCAAAGTCACTTCAAATAGTTCAACATGTTATGGCCAACTGTGGACTCGCGCAAGAGTTACTTCCAATAGCTCAACATCAGGTATTGAACTGCGAACTTGTACGAAGTCCCTTTAAATAGCACAACACCTTAAATCTGCTCCTTTCCTCCACATCTATCAAACTGTGGGACTCTGCCACTTCAAAGAGCTTGATTTCATCTCAGTTTTCTAACTGCGGGTCCTAACTACTTCAAACAACCTAATTCGTCTACGGTCTCTCTAGACCGCTCCTATTTCTCAAAATGGTAGGTATGCCAACGATCTCGTCACAGACATCGTCCACTACCACAACATAAGTCAGGTAATTACAAAATAAGACGCTATGATCGCGACTCGCACATCAACCCCGTGATGACTTCCCAACCCACTCACATTTCAACGCAAGTTTATCTATACCTAGGCAGTAAATATGTTCGACAAAGTTATAACTATGGCCATCACGAATACTGCGTATCTATGTATCCTAAGATAAATCACAACCTGTCTTATCCTGCCTCTCTTTAGGTGTACTCATGGCTAGGTTTGGTAACCCATTGTGCCCAAACCAACCACCTCTTTCGGACTCTAATCTAAGTTAGGTATGTCTCATCCTAGACAACTCTGCTAAGTTTAAACGGTGCTACTCTAGCAATTATCAACCCTAACTGTCACATGACGTCCGACATCGCATTTAACCACCTAAAGTTTCAAATAATCAGTTTCATGCATGATGTATGATAACCAGAAAAGTTTTTTACCTCTGTTAGGATCATGAACCACTGTCAGTTGCAACTTAGTCACCATGAGCACGTCCTTAATGGTCTGAGACTGATCGTCATCCTGTTGGTCCTCATACAAATCTTGACATCAGTTTTAGAAATGTTCGGGTTGTCCATACTAGAAACACTTATTCTTTTATCGAGAACCACCATCGTCGTTCGTATTCCTTGTTCGTTTCCTGTCATGTCCTTCCGATCGATGCTCTGACTGCAACTCGGGTCGATCAAGCACAATCTCCTCGCGATGATTACTCAAATAACTCTCCCTAGTCAAGCTCCTCTCATAAGCTCTCTGCAGCATCCCTGGCTCAGTAGTGACGATCGCACCTCCGATCTCAGGTAGTAGACTTTCAATAAAATAGTACACTCGGTTTGCCTCCGTGTCAACCGAACCTCCAGCCATAGATAGTACTGATAGTGTAGTCGCAACCAACGCCTTCAATATCGTCAGAACCTCCTCCAGTCGCTGATCCTGAAATGCGACTATCTGCGCCAACACATGAAGGTCCTTTACGCAACATGCTAACGACATACCGTTGTCATTACTAAATCCAGCAGAATCCGCCCTCGCTATCTGACAAAGAAAGTGAGTTCCCAGATCGGCGAATAACTACCGATACCATATAATACACCAAATAAAACATACTTATACAATTTAGTTTTCAATTTCTTTACCCGACTCATCCTCACTCCCCAACTAGGATTTTAAGTCAGGATCATATAGTTCCACTCTAAGTTCAACCATACTTAATTTTTGCTGGTTTACATGGCTTGTGTTTTATGAAAATTGAACACGGTACGCTCTGATACTAACTATGTTGGTATCACAATTTTCATGGCCACAGAGTCGTAAAACCTTAGGCTCTGATACCAACTGTGACGGCCCCAATTTCCAAAGCAATTAAGAACGCCCGGCCTAGACCCGCATAGGTTCCCGAGTCGGTACTCGGCGAGTTTATACGCGCCTAATGAGCCTCAATTCGTTCATTTACAGTTCAAAATATGAGTTATTAGATTTTACAACTTATCAAATTAATACGTAGCAAAATTCAACTATAATCATTCTACAACTCAAAAGGAAATCATAAATATCTAATAAATGTGAAACCCCGAATACAAGATAAACATGTAAAGCCTGGTGGCCACAGTATGATGGGGGCATATACATGATATCCAAGTCCTACAACCCAATTCTATCCATAATATTTCAAAACAACATATGTAAATAAAAACAATTACATATTATGCAGCAAAGAAAGAAATCATCCTCGAGGAGCGCTCAGAGGAAGTCACCTATCGCCGGTCCCTTTCCCTTGTCGTTACCTGTCCTATCTGCACCCATCGTCACAAACTAGATGATGAGCAACTGAGAGAAATTGAAAGTAATGTCAGAAGAATATAACAATAATTCATAAATTTCCAAGTAGAGCAGTCAAAATATCATGCGGTAATTGAAAGACAGGAAATAACACAAATAGCATGATAATCAGACTAACAGATAGCAATCAAAAATTGTATGTTCCAAGAAATCAACAAAGGTCATAAGCAGTTGTAATCCACAACAATATCTACAATAATCCAGTACTCAGGTTCACACAACACCATGGGTGGTCAGGCACTCTTGCGAGGAGTGGCTCGTGTTTCCCCAACTGGTGTGGGTCACATGACACCTTCACATCAGTTCAGTACCCAGGTTCACACAACACTACGGGTGGCAGTCATTTCGGCAAAAATACTCTCATTTCCCTAACTAGTGCGGGCTACATAATACCTACTCGACACGCTTATGCCAGGAAACACATAACAAAGGAACAGATCGGAATGCCAAGCATGAGATCACATCAATAATCATAACCATAGAGGAAAATATAATCACATAATATTTTCTTATTGGCTTACTAACTTACCTGGTACGTCGCGTACCCGTTACACTCCCACGATCCTAACCCTTTGCTCAAGTCCCCAAACTACCTGTCAATGATTTGAACCCCAATATGTTGGGTTTATAGTCAATAAACAACTCTAAGATAACCCCTAAATTTTCTCTTTTTTTTGGATTTTCCCTATTTTTTCCAAAATATATTCAATCTTAAATTATTTTTTATTATTTTATTATTATTTTTCTGGGTCTGGTCAGGTTTGGCCTGACCCGACTCGGCCTTGCCCTAGCTAGGCGTTGGGCCTAGTCCAGCACTCATTTGGGGGGGAAAGGTCTGCCTTACACACGTCGTGACCAAACATTCAACAAAACTCCTCCCACAATGTTTGTCCATACCAAACACACATTCACATTTTCCTCAGTGTTGTAGAGCACATGAATCTTGAAAACGTCTTGCATATACTAAAAATCGAAACAACAAATTGACTTTATGCCGTGATATACGATGTGATGCTCAAACATTGGGAAAACGCCATCACGACGAAAATTAGAAAAACTCTTGTGAGAGACGTCGTGAGTCTTTGTACTTCGCGACGTCTCGTGGGTGTAAAAACAAAAGTCTCTCCTCTGTTGTCTGCGTACGTGATAGACGTCATCGCATTATAAAGCGTATGGCATCTCCACGACGTGCACTGTAAAACCCATATTCCAGACAACCACAAACTCCAATCGAAACCCCACTCTTGGCAATCAACGCCCACATGTTTTTGAGCATCAAGACTCCCCGAAATCGACCTCGGATTGTTGTGGGATGCCCAAATTCACTTGAAAACCCAAAACCAACATCAAATCTGAAAACCAAACCAAAATCTGTAAAATCAATATTAAACAGTTACTCTGGCTCGATTTCGCATGTTGATCGCTCCGGGGATTATCGAGACACTGGTGGTTCACCAAGATTCGTCTCCAGCAAAGCACCCTTGGTCATCGCGATGTAATTAACCAACAACAACAACGCGTAAATCCTAAAGTACTACAAAGAATGAGGAGTTCTCACCTTTTCCAGTGAGTTCCTGTAACTCCAGCGACACTCCGGTGGATGGGACATCCCTCCAATGGCTATCCACCTAGTTTCCTGTGACGGCCTCAAATTTTACAATCCTAGAATCAGGCACCGCCTGGCCTGGACCCACGCGAACCTTTGAGCCACTTCCGTCGAGTCACACGGGGCCAGTGAGCCTTTCTTTACCATTCAATCATTTATCAAGCATTTGAATGTGAAGTCAATTAATTAACAAGTTATCAAAGTATATAGCGGAAATAATAAGTCTCAACAAATCAATTAACTTTTAAAGCTTCAAGTTAGGACAAAAACCTAGAGTGTGGGAACCACGTATATTATATATACCAAGTAAATCAAGGAGAGTATCATCCAAGTCATAAACATCCAACAATCTCTCAACCCATAACCCCATGTACAAAATAATATGAGTAACTAATACAACTAAAAAGTCACCTATATCAATAGATGAGGGCCGCTCAAAGTATCTCGCCTAACTACACATCCTTTCCTTTACTGGACTGTGGATCTGCACTCTGTCAAACACAAGAACGACGACCCGAGGTAAGTAACGCCAAGTAGGAACAACCATAACAATATTTTGAAATAAATAAATTAAACAATCAATTCATGTAGATAGAAAGAAAGGACAGGGAACGCATGAATATAATAAGACTATAAATAAATGAATGAGCAATCGAAGTTGAGTGTCCCGGAATACAAAGGAAAGGCACAAGTGGTCCCGACCAATCAAAGTCGTTTGAGCGAGGATAAAATCTCCTTAAAGGCTTGAATTCAAAGACAAAATCTTCTTTAAGACCTCTACGCAAGTGCAGAGTCCCCAGCAATCTAGTGGAGAACTCTCATCCCATACATGTCATCGCAACCATTTACATATCCCCAGACGTAAATCCCCAGTATAAATACACCAAGAGCCTGAAATTCTGCAAGGACCGCGCTTAACACACTTGCCTTAGGACAACTCATAAGAATAGAATTTGCAAGATGGCATTAAATAATATAATAATAATTGAAAAGCTCAAGAAATAACTGTAGTGTTCCTCACTCGCTTACTTATCTCAATCCAAGCTAATTACACTCTCGCGGACTCTGACTCGTCCCTACGTAGTCCCGTGTGCTAATACTCTTGATAATACAATTCAACGTGGTTTTCCATTAAGTTTTATCCAATTTTTCTTATTTATGTTTATTTTGTTTTCGGATCGAATTCTGAGATATTGGGTCATATTGGGTCATATTTGGTCCCATTTAGGCTAGGCAGGATACTGACCTAGGGTATTGACTGTGTACTGCTGTTTTCCAGTTCTGTGATGTATTATTATTATCATTTCTGTATTATTCATCACATGTATGTATCTATATTATCTTGTCGGGCGAGATTGAGCGTCGGGGTTCCGTTTTATAGAATGCGCCAACGCGAGGGTTTGGTAGTTGCTAGGACAAGCATTGGGGTTAGACTGAATTTAAATAATAATAATATGACTATAGTTGAGGATTTAAATTAATGACATTTAAATATAACCTTAGGCTAAGCTAAGTAGATCAATTAGGTACTCTAAGTATGAGATCGCCTCGGGGTACGTACCGGAAGTGGGGCACAGAGTGCCGGGTAGTCGGGACGTTAGTGTGACCCTACTTACCATTTTATAGATTTCATTTGATGGCTTAGATAGGTTATATAAGTTGAATTAAATTAATATATACAAATCCTATAGTTGTAACCAAACAAATCATCACACCTTGGATTGACCTCGAGACACACAACGAAGAGATACAAGGCGATCTGTGTCATGATAAGGTGTCCAAGATTGAGTGACACCAGCTGATAAGGGACCGACCGATCTACCTCGAGATGCGTGTGTGTTAAATTAGAGTAACAACTATAAATAGCACCGTTTAGTGGACACATACAAAACCAAAACATTTTTTCTTAACAAAAATCCAAGAATCAGAGGGAGGAAACTGAAGATTGAGGAAGAAATTGTGTGAGGGAGAGTTGAGTTAGGCATCCCACTACAAATTTCAGGTAATCTACTCCCCCCAAATCTTTGAATTTCCATGGAAATATGGGTTTTGTTGAGTTGAAGTGATTTCAGATTTTTTGAGGTATTTTACAACTATTTTTTTCTTCATAAATTGATGTTCATAAGGTTTGTTTTAGTGAATTACGTCGATTTGGAACAAATTCGGGGGAATTTAGAGTGATTTGGGTAAATTATAGTTTTATGGACATGCATGTAGATCCATTGGTTTGGGGTTTAATTGTGGTTAAATCGGTGTTTTAGACATATATTTGGTGCGATTGAGGTGTGTATATATTAACAATCATGTTTGGGTGCTGGAAAAACCCCAGAAACCCAGAATTCGTTGCTAGAATTCTGGGCAGCAGCGTACCCAGCGCGGTAGGTGATGAACATTAGCGCGCTGGGCACGCTGGAGAAGACGAGTCTCCTTCCTGGGCGAAGAATCGCCAAGCGCGCTAGCCATTCTGCCTATAGCACTGGGGACCTAACGCCCAGGAATAGTAACCAGATCACCCAGCTTACTAGCCACCAGGCCTAGCGCTCTGGGTACCAGAACCCTAAAATGTTAAATAGGAAATCGAGCCCAACTGATAACAAACCCACTTAATTAACCAATAAAACACCAAAAATTAATCTCAGGAGTCACGGGACGGTAATTGGAATCGAGGACTAGTCGGGGTTCGACAGGGGTGTTTTCGGGGTTATTGAGAGTGGTTTAAGGTACGTAAAACCCAACTGAACACCACTACTGCATTTACTTATTGTTTATTCATTTGAGTTATTAATCATTGATAATTTGTAAGTCCATTCCTACTGGGACGATTGAGTTTTCCCGTCTATGTATCTTAGGGTTGTTGTGGTCGCTTGCTAAGGGTGTAGTGCGTGTTCTCAGCCTCGGTAGATTATATCCTGAATAGAATACCGGTTCATGTGTTTGATGTAACCCACTAGGGCTAATGCCGCTAGGACACAGTTGTAGGGTCAATGGCGAAGGCCACAACCAGGGCTCCTGGTCCTAAGTACACACCTTAGTTAGCTGTGTTCAGACCCATTTGTATATCTATGTGTTTATATTCATGCAACGAGCTTTGAGAAGTTTTCTGTATTTTTCCTTCTTCCCGCATGTTTATTTAACACTATTTATTGGCTTTGTTATTTACATTCTTAAATTACGATGCACGGTGGTTTTCCTTGGGTTTTACTTACTAGGCTCGTCATCTAGTTTTTGTGATGGCTGAGCGCAGATCCTAGTACTAGCAGGGGTAAGGGGATTTTTGGCGATTACATCTGACTTACCTAAGCCGAGGCCTGCTAGTACGTTTTTTGGTAGATATTAATTTTGATATTTTGTATTATCTTTTGGGGTTAGGAGACTATTTCCACACCTGTACTTGTATATATTACTGTTATAGTTTGATCGCCTATATGCATAGTACTGTCGGGATTTCCACTATAGGTTGAACAAGTTAACTTAATATGTTCTTTTGTAATAATAAGACTTCCGCTTTTATTTGTTATAAATGTTGATTATCTATTTGCAACTAAATCATTAAATCTAAAGCTATATGTAAACTGCTAAATTAACTGGCACAAAACTCAAGGTTGTTAGATAAAAGGATAGACTAATGATAGACCAGGTGCTTCCAGTGCACGGGCAGGGGAAGTAGTTAGCCATGTGGCGGCCTCAGAATTTGGGCTCGTCACAGGTTTTATACCCCATGGCGCCTTCATGGCGTGGGGGGGCGTGGGGATATAGAGACCCCCTCTATCCCTACCGTCGCGCCTTGCGCCGCCACCTGAGGACCGCCTCAAGTCGATTCAGTCCATTTCTCTTTAGGGATGCAATACATTCCAAAAACATCATTGACACGTACCAAAACGTTTGGAATCCTTAACGAAAAACCCAAAACGAAAACCATAGAAAATCTCCAAAAATTCATCAGAAATCCCAAAACTCCCCCCCAAATCGAATTCGTCTTCATAAAACTCGTAGTGATCATCGTAAGGATCAACAAAACATCTAAATTTTTTATTGAGTTCGAAATCTCGACGTGGTGTCCAAATTTCATCATGATGAACACGGACAACACCTATACCAATGCGTAAGAAATGACAAGGAGATGAGGGATCTTACCTCGGATCGCCCGAAACCGCTGCTGTCGCGCCGCTCCAGTCGCCACTTCCTTCGGTTGCTTAAGAGAGACGTTAGGGAAGAGAAAAAAGAGAGAAAAGAGAGAAAGGGGTGGGTGTGGGGTTTATATACCCTTCACCCAAATCTTGTCCCAACAGTCATCCCTAGGCCCATCAAGTGGTTCATAATCACCCCATCCCACCAACTTATGTGACTCCATTGGGTGACTTTAGTTGACTTGCTCCTCACTCTAGCCTATCCACCTCATCTCTTGTGCGTTCGGACTCGACCCGCGCCACACTCAGCATGGCTTGTGCACTTGGTTGAATCGCGTACCAATTATTTCGATTATTTTATAGTTTGTATTTTATTAGAGTTTTTAACTTAACTTTGTCCCCTGGACTACTAAACATCGTCTCGCACAACTAACACTTGCACATAAAAGTCCTCACGCGTTTGGGAGATTAAAATTATTGCTAAGGCTATACAATATAATATGAACATTGAACAAACATAGCATACCTCGGTATCAACGTTCAAGAATTGATGATTGTACCACGACGGAGGGCTCACGTACCACCTGTATTGACACGTAGCACGGGATAAAGTTTAGGATCGTTACATTTCCTTGCTCACCAAGTTTGAGAGGAGAAAAGAAGAGAAAGAGAGGAGAAAAGGGGAGAAAATGAGAGGAAAGTGTAAGGTAGGTCCTTATATAGGCCCACACATTATCAACACACACACATCTCGAGGTCGGTCTAACTAACACCACTTAGTTGTTCACCTATCCTAACATCTCTCAATGTGGCTCCACTAGGTAACATGCTCACCACTTAACTAACTAACTCTCTAGTCCGTTCTCACGTTCTCGCACTCCAAACACACCACGGCTCGCGAGTTACGTGTTTTGGTCTCATTAATGCTCTCTCGTCGTCAATCGACTCAATTACCATTAATTGGCTTATTTATTAATCATTTTCAGTGTTTTAAAGTCCCGTGTTCCCGTACCCCATTTGTCGATGCCCGCTCCGCTAGTTTTTCTACTCGTTTACCGACTTCACTGTCCGGTCACTCAAATACGAATATAAATACATAGTACACACAATCTTTGCAAATAGTCAAATTTTCAGTTCGTTACAGACGGTGCCTTTCCAAATAGGACCTTAAAAGGTGTACGCCTCCTAAGATGCTACTTAGAGTGTAATTAATAAGATGAGTTGTTGTCATAATGCACTCTCCTCAAAACGTTAACGGTAAACCTACTTGAAAACACAAAGCTCGTGCTACATTGAGAATGCGTTGATGTTTTCTTTCAACTCTTCCATTTTGTTGGAGGTACCAACACAAGAGGTTTGGTGAATTATTCCTTTATTGAGGAAAAATTCTTTAAGAGGGCATAAAAATTTAGTGTCATTGTCACTTCGAACTATCTTGATATCAACATCAAATTGTTTATGAACCATGGGATAAAAAGATACAAAAATTTTGTAAGCTTCTGATTTTTAACGCAAAAGATATACCCAAGTGCTTCGAGTGAAGTCATCCAAAATTGTTAGAAAGTAATAGGCTCCTAAGGAAGATGGGGTAGAATAACGACCCCATAGATCATAATGTACCAAAGCAAATGCATGAGAAGCTATACTATCACTTAATGGAAAAGAAGTCCGTGCTTGTTTAGCTCTATGACAAGTATTGCAACATTTTATATTATTACTAGTAATATCAAAACCACAAATTTCAGTCAAATATGACAAGGCCCTATGAGAGGAATGGCCCAAACGTTTTTGCTACAACTCTTCTGTACACTTCTTGACAATCATTGCACGAGCACTATGTGTGTTGCGCATATAATAGACACCGCCTTTATGATCACCCATTCCAATCAAAGTCCGATAGATTAGGTCCTATATCATACAAACATTCATATAGCAAGTAATAGCACAACCTAAATCTTCACACAATTTCCTTGTAGAAATCAAGTTAAATTTAAAACTTGGAACATAAAGAACATCCTTCAATTTAATATATTCATTAATATCAAAATCACCAACTTTGTTTACTTTTAAAGTTGTTCCATCTGGTATGACTACCTTTTCATCTGTCCCAGCATCATGGACATTTTTAAGAGCATTAAGATTATTGGTCACATGGTGGGATGCACCACTATCAAGGATCCAATTTGACAAGAGAACATAAGGGGATTTCTTACTAGAAAATGTATCATGTAGCATGGTCCCCGAGTCTTCAGTACTTAACACGAACATAAGGCGGTCTAATTGGTTGTGTAAGAGATGGCATTTGAACAATGTTGCTCGATGATCTTGCTTCATCACTAACAACTCCTACGTGGTGGCCTTGAACAACATAAGTTCATTGTTGTTTTGACACTACGATTACCATCACCTCTTCCTTAACCATGTCCACCTTTGTTGCCACCTTGATTCTTCCAATATACAGGATGCCCAATAATTTCAAAACAACGAATTTTGCCATGCCCAATTCGCTTGCAATGACTGCAAACTGGAAGATTTTCTCCAATACTTTTGGAGAAATTTGGTTGAGCCTTTTGATCTAATCGAGTGCGACTAAGAAATGTTGTAGCCTGCACTCTCGGATCTTCACATTTCTCAACTTTCAACTGAAGTTCTTCTTTTAATATTAAGGCAAAACAACAAGTAAGATAAGGTAATGAATCCAAAGAAATAATATTCGACCTGACTATCACATATTGATCCTCAAGAACCATTAAAAACTTGAGCACCTTGTCTTCTAACACATTAATCAAGACTTTACATGATGAGCCATATTTGCATGTCTGGGTATTATTGTATTGATCTAAATGGTCCCATAACCCTTCAATTTGGCATAATAATCTGTAACAGTCATACATTCTTGCCTTATTTCATTAAGTTCATCCTTTAATTGATATATTCAAGGACTATGTCCTTGCCTTAATTCATTAAGTTCAAGCTCTACCCATAGTTCCCTAGCAATATCAAATGAGATAATGGCAGTTTGAATATTTTTGTTTACACAATTAAATATCCAAGAAATTATCATGGCATTGCACTTATCCCAAGCAATTTTATCACCAGCATTAACCTTTATTTTGTCAAAAAATCATCAACAAAACACAATTTATTTTTAAATTTCAAAGCTCTTTGAAAAGCCTTTTGCCAAATATTATAATTTTCTCCATCAAGAAAAATTTGACTAATGGACATATCAGGAACATCTGAGGGACTCAAGTAGTACACTGAAGTAGGATCGCTAATAAAGGGTACCTTATTAAACGAGCTACCATTACCTCCAGTACTCATGGCTGCTACAAAAAATTTTCCTCGATCCTTTGATATGCTTGAATAAGATAGGCGTCCATGTGTCGGCTCACACCATTCTCTACACCACCAAGGAGTCACACAACTCGAGCACTAATAGGGCACACACCTTTCATGCAAATTAACAATTGTAGTGAAAGTCACCACCGCTCGGATACCATAACAAATTAGAATACAATGAGATGAAGAGAATGGAGAAGACTATCCAATATGCTGGATACATAGTTATGTTACAAGACATCTATATATACTACTCTAGGCACTAATCGCTCATTATTTTCTGCCTAAATTTGTGCTCATAAATTCATTGTTTTCTCCCTAAACTAGTGCTCCTAAATAATGAAGATACAATATTTAAGATACAAAGAATAATTAGTGGGTGCCTAGTGTAGAAACTAATTTATACAAGAATGTTTCCATATGTATTCCATTATAATTCTTAATGCCTTGAATTGATTATGCGTGAATTTGTTCAATCAATTAAGATTACTTTTGCTACATCAGTTTGGTTTATTAAAAACGACGTGGTAATCAAAACTCATAGTGTTGCTTATAGATCAATGTTTTTTTGGCTTAATTACTTTGTTTAGGCCTCTGAAATCAAATGATGCAGATGCATGTGTGGAGGAGAGACAAGTGGTGTTAATGATGAATCTGACAACTGTTGCAGGTCGAAAAAAACTAAACATCTCAGATCTGAATAGATCAGACTTTTATTATATAAATAAAAATAAAAATTGTTATTGGAACCATCGTCAATCAAAAGAGAAGATCGGTTGTAGTTCTAACTAAAGAATCACAAGAAAATAATCGATGCTCCAAACCCTAGCCGCCACTTTCCAAAAAACGATTTCTTATTTCGTCTATTTTATGGTTTAGGTATTTTAGAATTTTTACTATTTTTGACAAAATTAGGGTTTTGCAATAAAAAAGCACCATTTTTGCTGTAATTCATTTAATTAAAGAAATTTCGAACTTTAGTTTAAATTCTTGTCCTAGATTGCTTGTTCATGGGTTTCAAATATTCAATTTAAAAGATATTTGTTCAACGCATTAATTAGTATCAGAGCCTCAATTCGGTTCGGGTGACCATGCAAACAGTTGGGCACTACCCTTAATGTCGTGGATGGCACCGTGGAGGTTTAAACTCCACGGTGCCGGTCGAAGCGTCGATACAAAACCCCTATTTTTGGGGTATTTCAGATATCCCAGCCCGTCGTCGCGATTCGAACCCGTTTCATCATATTATGGTCCTCCAAAACAACCATATAGTGTATTCAAACCTCGACAAACCCCGACTGAATCGATAAACTCGACGTATTTATGCCAAAATGCCTATAAAATATGTTTTTCCTCAACATCAACAACTTCATCACTAAATGCTCAAAACAACAATGAAAACCATAAACTCAACCAAAGAAATCAGTGAGCTTGGCTCACCCTTCGAAACCTTCACCAAAACCAGCGAAACAATGACTGAAAGATGAAGAACGATGACGAGATTACGGATCTTACATCGTTTTCTTGATTCCTAGCTTCAATCCTATTCAAATCACCTCCTAAGTTCACCAAAACTTCCTAAAGCACTCTCTATTTTCAGATTTTCTAATGAGATGAGAGAGAAAATATGATGAGATTAGTCAAAATTGACCATTTATAGTCCCAAATTAGGATCTCATGTGTTGTGGGGATCTCAAGGCCCATCAAATGGCCAAGATTTGGTCAATTTGTCCACCTTTGGTGACACAAATGGTGACTTGGTCTCTTGGTCTAATCTATTCAACATACCAATTATTGCTCCTCAAACGTTCTAATACCCGGCACCCAGCAACTCAACTTGTTGTACTCAGCCATGAAGACAGAATTAGCCCATCAGACAAGTTGATGTCCTGTAAGTGCACGACTTTGTTCCACAGGTGGAATTGTTCGAACTGAAGGATGGGAACAATTTTACATCTTAAACAAAACCCACAAAAGCAGAAGTCATATATATATATATATATATATATATATATATATATATATATATATATATATATATATATATATATATATACTAATTGAATTCTTATATAAATATTATTTTGATTAAAGCCACGTTCCTATATCGATTATTTGTCACATTTAATTGTATTTGTCTATGTGAACCCATTCCCAGGCCTAGTGTTCCCGTAATTCGCCTGCCCGGCACCCGCGTCAACACGCTTTTCGGGGCAAATACTTATCACACTATCTCGCTCGGTCTATCAATATAATACACACATGCGATGTAATAAGTTAAGAAATAATCATTACCATCGCAGTTACACAAATTAATCAGTTAAAAATAACATTTTTCGCCCAATTCAGGTGTACTGTAGCCTGTCCGTATCGTCCCCGTGGACCCGAACTGGCGTCCACGTAAGAAAATACACAAATAACGACAATAATTAAAATTGGTCCGTTACAAATACACCCCCCAAAGAAACGTTGCTTACACAAAAGAAAGCTATATAAACTAAAGTTTTCACTATTACTTAAATAAAAACGTTGTTGGCATTAAAAAAAAATGAAAATGAAAACTTTGTTAAGTAAATAATGAATAGTTTTCATAAAAAAAGAAGCGACTAACTGAACCCTACTAATTGCTAAACGAATCCCAATTTTAAATTTTTACTTTATGTACCCCACTTTTTACTTAGTATACCCCACTTTTTTCTTAAAATTCTAAAAATACTCGTGCCACCCCATCACCCTCACCCTCGCCCCAGCACATTTCAATCCTCTCCAATTCTTGGTTTTAGTCATTGTAGAACACTTGTACTATGTCACTAAGTGTCGTAGGAGTTTTTTTGTTGAACAAGGTCGGATGTGGTCGTGTCATGTCCTAGAAGTGAAGAAGTGTCGCCTGCAGGTTTCGAACTAACAGAGTCAACACCTCTAAAGAGGTGTTGAACGAATAGGGTCGACACCTCTTTAGATGTCTCGGCCGACTCCAACTGATAATACGAAGATAACTTGGTTTCATTGGGTGACAAAGGGATCCAGCCGAAACCTCTTTAAAGGTGTCGACATGGTTCGTTCGCTTCTTTTAGTCCAAAACCGGTGAGCGACCTGTACAAACAAAAAAACTTCAAAACTTTTCAAAAAATACATGAAATAGCCAAAAAAATAGTGAGTTTTGCTCAGAATCACTTAATATTTTTGATTTCATCGAAACTTTGTACTCAAAATACAAGATTCAAGCCTCAAATCAAAGCTCTAAACCCAAAAATAAATTCACAAACAAAATGACTCAAAAAGAAAAAAAAACTAAAAAAAAACCTCTTAATCGACACTAAAAGGGATGATCATGAATGGACCCACAACGTTGAATCCATGTGGTTTTGCTTGGATTTCATCAGATTTGGCTAGTTTTTATTGAGTGCGATTTGAGATAGGTGATTGGGGTATAGGGTGAGTGGGGTATATGTGATGGCCCCAAATTCCCAATGCATTTAGGTACCCCGACTTAGACCCGTACAGGTCCCGAGTCGGTACTCAACGAGCCTGATGAGCCTAGTCAGCCTCCGATTAATCAATTTAACAGTTTATGAAAAAGTTATTGCAAGTTATACGTAGCAGAAAAATAAACAAACTAAACAATATGGGAAATAACTCAATCAAGGGAAATTAAGAATCTATTATGTGGAAAACCCGATATATTCATGTTCAAATTAGAATAACAGACACATGAGATCCATCTCAAAAATGATCCCTAGTTCAATAACCAATACAATATATATAAAGCATCATACAATCAAATATAAACATAAACCTACTCTACGGTTCGTCAATTCAGTCGCTAAGCTCTTCACAGGAAATCTCCTAGGCAGTGCCCCTAGCCCTTTGAACACTCTGACATATTTGCATCCACCATCACAAACTAAATGGTGAGCAATTGAGAGAAAATCGAAAGTAATGCCAAAATAACTTCACAGTAATTCATGAATATCAAATAAAGCAGTCTAAATATCATGCTATAATTGAAAGGCATGAATGTAAATAGATCAAAGTGCATGATAGACAGACTGAAATGATAGCAATCAAAAACATGTATGTTCTAAGAGTCAAGAGAGGCCCATTAGCGGTCTAAAATCCACAACAATAACCATAACAATCCAGTGCCCAGGTTCACACAACACCAGGGGTGGTCAAGCACTCCTGCAGAGAATGGCTCGCGTTTCCCCAACTGGTGTGGGCCACATGACACCTTCACAAATCAGTACCCAGGTTCACACAACACTGTGGTTTCAGTAATTTCGATAGGAAATACCCAAGTTTCCCCAACCAATGTAGGCCACATGATACTATATCGACACACTTACGCCAAGAATACACATACCAAGCAAATAATGGAATTTGAATGCCAACAATGGATGATAGCAAGAATAGCAATAAATGATAATGGATTACATGAGACTTCCTTACTGGCTTACTAACATACACAGGCACGTAGGCGAGTGTACTTATCTGACAATGCAACCCGCGTAACAACACTCCCGCGAATCCTAACGCGTATCCCCGACTTTCCCGTTACCTGACAAGTTCGGAATATCTAATTAATAGGTCAAGTTATTAACTAACCTTAGGTTAAACCCTAGTATTTTTCCAAGTATTTTAAGTGACTCGTAAACGTTTTTAAGGCTCGATTAACTCGATAAATCAATTTGAAGCACAACAACTTTCTTGGGTTTTGAAAACCACACCAATGTAAGCCCATTCATAAAATTATAGGTTTGGCTCAGTCGTATGTAGGTCACACTATGGACTCAAGGACGAGCGGCGTAACCACGACGTCACGACCATTTACAACACGTAAACCTTTAACATGCACAAACCTAATGCATGCGATGTTCAAACATATAATAATGTAAAACTAACGTTCATGAAAATGACTCAAAACACCGGGACATGACAACAAGTCTCATCAATCCATGATATCCACAACATTCCATACACACCTGAACATGATTTCACTTAATCGAAATGCAACCAAAACGAAAACATAACTCATAGTAATCACAAGCCTCTCACATACATTGTGTGTTCATCGACATAACCAAACAATGATAAACCGAATCACACCTAAGGTCGAAACCTTCACTTCGACTTATGATTATTGTTCAACGTTGGGAAAGGGTTACCTCAACATGGAATGGCCAAAGAGCGCCTCACCTAATTGGATTTCAACACATACATACAACAATCTTAGCCTAAAATCAATATCCACATGAAATCATACACAATCATGCTATCACACTACTATTTTGGACACTTTAAAGGACTGTGAGAAATTCTCATGGACATGGCAAGGTGTCCGGCAGTCCCGCAGGTCACGACGTCGAAGGCAGCGCCTCCCCAGTAACTCTGGCAGTTGCAACATCAACAACAAAAAAGGGTATAACGACCCAAGTCAACAACCTTACAGATATCGCGATGGGGGGTGCTCCAGGTCCGTCGGGGCTCTAGTGAGTCACCGTGTGTCATCCCTGACGAGTCCCAGTCACGGCAGTAGCCCCCCTCCGATTGGGCAGACACGGCAATACAAAACAATAACCCACAGCAAACCCACGTTACTGTTCACCGCGGTGGAGTTGGGCTGTTTCCTAGGCTCCGGTGGCCTTTTAGGGTCGTCTCTAACCTCCACAGCCGTCACTCCAGCCAAACAGAACCGCCCCCATGAAGAACAGTCTGAAACTAGTGAGAGGAAAGAAAGAGTGAGAGAGAAAGAGAGAGAGAGAGAGAGAATACTTACAACCTCCGGTGGCCTTGGGCATCTTCGATAAGTTTCGACCACCCCTGGAGCCGCTGAGGGCCGATGGTTGCTTGCCAAGAGAGCGAGGAGAGGAGGGAGAAGAGAGAAAGTGAATCGGGTGTGAGAAGATTGGAGAAAAAAGTGAATAGTAAAGTGGGTGTGGTGGGATCCTTTTATAGCCAACTTTTCATCATATAACACACCCGCATCTCGAGTCTGATCCCACGACTCTCCATTTTAAGCTGTGTCACTTTAACAATTCCTATTTCATAGTCCCGTGTGTCGTGTAGCTATCTGACTCCCACATTAGTCGTGCACTCCTCGGTCCGTATTTCTCCATCACGCGCGTAATCCCGCCTTGTCTCGTCAAATAATTATTTAAATTATCTAAAAATTTATTTATTTGTATTATTATTATGTTTTACTCCTCCGTTTACCTAGGCGAAGCCTTGCTCAAACTAACAGTCGCCTAAACGACTTGTGACTCGTATTAGACTACCGTACTAATACAAACAACATAGAATCATAAAATCACCTCGATGTCGACTCCTGAAGTTTAAAATACTATCTAGTATCACGTATCCGGGTCACAGTCCTAAAAGGTGTGACACAAGTCGGGTCAAATTTGAGAGTTATTACAGTATAAGTGAGTTAAAATCCTTTTATAAGGAGGGGTAGTTGGGTAATTTCATAAAAATGGGATCCATTTAGCAATTAGTGGGGTCTATTTTGCCAATCCCTAAAAAATGTAAATAATGAGTAAGCTATAACAAGTTATACATGTCACATCCACATAAATACGTCCACATAAGTTATCGATACTTCTTGTTATTAATTGCTTTTATGAAAAAATATAATTAAATAAAAGCTAAAAAACATATTTCTAGTAGTGATAGTGGATAGCGAAATGAAAGTATCTCATTCGTCATGTGACTCTATTTTTGACTTCCACCCATCGTGGAAAAGGTAGAAGAGATCAGCCCCACCTACTTTCCCAATTCCCATATTGGTGAACTCCTCCAAAGAGACTGGGCCGTAGAATTGACTATTGATATTGGTTTCGAGGCTATCTAACACCTGTACGGACTCCATGGCTAAATTGGGCCTCCATTCCAGTGATAATTAAAACAATTTTAGACCTCCTACAAGTATAGCTTTACTTCTAGACTTCTAGCACATGATTGTAATTACTAATAACACTAAAAGCAATAGCCTAATGTAAGTTTGGTCTGAAAGGGATTGAAAGTGAGTCTTGGAGAGAAACCCTAAGCGCTGCACTGCTTAGGGTTTCTCTTTTCTCCTCTCCACACCCTCGGAGCTCCCAGATCTGAGAAGGGCGGGGCTTATAGTAATGTCAAGGCCCGCTCTAGCGATCATGAGAATCGTAGGTGACCCATAAGGTCTACGACCTACTCTTTTATTCCCCTTTCCTTCTCTTGGTTCCTCTTCTTTCCCTCTTCCCCACCTCTTTTTTGTTGCTTTCAATGTTTTCTTAGAGAGAAGAGGAAGGGGATGGCGGTTAGTGATCCAGATCTAAAGAGACTTAAGAGGGAGTTTTTGGGAGCGATGATGGCATACTAGCAGACCGCTAATGAGCATCACCTGCATGGGCACGTCCCCGACTTGTGACTGTAACGACCCATTATTTATTAATGTCGTTATTTAAATTATTTCAGATTAGGACGCCAGCTCGGATGACACGTGGACGTCGCAGATAGGCTAGGCATGACTTGGACTTAGAGACTGACTATGTATTTGTGTTTTCCTGAGTTTTGTGATGTATTAATATTATTATTATTATGAAGTATTACACATCACATGTGTGTAAGTTGATATTGGGCAAGGTTATGAGTCAGGTATATGTCCCAAAGTGCGTGTCGAGGACCGGGTACTGGGTATCGGGTAGCCGGGGTATGGGACATGAGTTGTAGGGGAGCTGAGTGCTAATGTGACTCATCTATGATTTTTATATAATTTATTAGGTGGCCTAACCTAAAGTTGAATAAATGAATTAATGAATTAATTGAAATCCTATAGTTGAACTGAATAATCCGTACACCTAGGATGGTTCTCGAGATGCGCAATAGAGAGATTTAAGACAGCTAGTATCATGATAGGGTGTCCAGTAGTTGGGTGACACAGGGTGATTAGTGACCGTCCGATTAGCCTCGAGATGTGTGTGAATGCCAGATTTAAACACAATATATATATATACGATTGATCGGTGGAAGACATGCAAATCTATAAAATTTATTAGAAATTTAAGGTTCTGAGGGAGAGATTTTGCTGGGAAAACAAGGAATTTGAGTGTTGGAGCTGGTTTGGGTGATCAAACGAAGGAATCTAAGGTAATTTACCTACAAATTCTTTGAATTTACTGAAATGGATATTTTGAGTAGAATTTTGATTTTCGAGGGAATTCATCACTGCTTTTGGTTAAATTGATGTTCTTGAGGTTGATTTTGAGGAATTACATCGTTTGGAATCGGATTTGTGGAAAATTGAGGTGTATTTGGTGATTTTGGATTTTGACATGCACACTTTGATTTTTCGGTTTTTATGAGAAAACTTGTATAAATTGGTGTTTTAAATAGCAAATTGATGATATTGGAGTGTATGAGATGTTTGTAGGATAAATTGAAGTGTTGAGGATCAGTGTGCAATTAGCGCGCTAGGTGATGAACACTAGCGCGCTAATCACGCTAGGGAAGATGATGAACAGTGGCGAAGATCAATTAGCGCGCTAATTGATCTTCCTAGCGCGCTAATAACCCCCTGGATTTTAAATTAAAATATGAAAACGAGCCTAACTGATTAAAAACCCAATTAATTGACCAATAAACCTCGAGATTAGATCTCAGGACTCACGGGATGGTAATTGGAGTCGAGGTCTAGTCGGGGGTCAAACTGGGGGTATCTTCGCGATTTTTAGAGCGGTTTGAGGTACATAAAACCCAACTGAACACCACTACTGCATTTACTTATTGTTATTCCTTTTAGCTGTAAATTGTTGATAATCCACGAGTCCATTCTTACTGGGACGGTTGAGCTTTCTTGTCTATGTATCCGGGGAATGTGTGGTTGCTTGATAGGTGTGTGGTCTAGGACACAGTCGTAGAGTCTTTGATGTGGGTCACGACAGGGCTCCTGGTCCTCAGTACACATCTTGGATAGTTGGTTCACCCCCATTTGTGTATATTCTGTGTTTATATTCATGCGATGAGCTTTGGGCAGTTGTCTGCGTTTTCCTTCTTTTCCACGTGTTTATTTAACATTATTTATTGATTTCCAATTACATTCTTAAATTATGATGCACGATGGTTTTCCTTATGATTTTACTTACTGGGCTCATCATCTGCCTTTTATGATGGCTAAGCGCCGATCCTAGTACTAGCAAGGTTAATGGGATCCTCGGCAATTACATCTGACTTACCTACGCCGAGGCTTGCTGGTATGTGTGATGACAGTTATATTTTGATATTTTGTATAATACATTGGGAACTGGGAGACTATATTTCACACTTGTACCTGTATATATTAATTGTTATAGTTGATCGCCATATGTATAGTACTTTCCAGGATTTCCACTATAGGTTGAATAATTAAACTTTATAAAATGCTCTTTGGTGATATAAAGACTTCTGCTGAAATTGTAAACTACTTAATTAAATAGCACAAAAGTCAAAAGTGACAGGTAGAATGGATAGACGAGGACGTGGCAGAGGCTTCCGGTGCTAGGGCATGGGAAGTAGCTAGCCACAGGGCGACCTTGGGATTTGGGGCAGTCACAACGACAGTGTCAATGGTCGTGTAGTAAGGCTTTAAAGTAATGGCTCTTGAAGGATTTGGTATGATGCGTCGTCATCGTCAGAGTGGTCTCTCCTTTTCTGAGATATGAGCTCGCTATCCAGTGCGTTTATGTTTGTGCTCAATCTTCTTATTTTTAGGGTTTCGATCGAGTGTACTTCCTAATTGCACGCAGATGATGCCCCCACCGTTAGGGTTTGTTTCCCTATTTATGGGGGTTTTGTGTTTAGTGTTTGTAATTAGTTGTCCCCTTTAGAGGTTGTCCTCCTTTTTTATCACGGCTTTTATCTGGTTTTAACCAGTTTTTCTCCCTATCAATTGCTCCTTCAAGGTGCCCGATGATGGGTCGCAATGAGATTTTATGCCTCGATTGCTCTCGTGGAGATCGAGCTTTCATATTGTATTATCGATGTAAAGGTTCTCATCATAAATGAATTCCATTAAAGCTTTGACAAAAAAAATGTAAGTTTGGTCAAGAGGCCTTTATCTACCCAAAAAAAAAAACTATAAAACAAGGCTTTAAGTGCAACTCCAACCCAACATTATTTTGTGGTTCGATGGAGTGTTTGGCGTTAGATTGTTCTTCAATCCAGCATCAAACGCATACCAAATAGGTGCTAGAGACATTTATAGTGGGCCCTACAAACTTATAGGTTTATTTTATTATTTTTTGTGGGTTTCACAATATAAAATTTAATATAAAAAGAAAGAAAAAGAAAGTTATTATAATTGTGTAAAAGATAGTGTAATGGATTTGTAACGTTCCGTTCCTTAATCTAAGGCATCACTCGACCTAATCCCGTAATTAAGTCCTAATCACAACCACGTAGGACCTAATTATGAATTAGTCAGCCTTTACAACTTATTCTCCTAATTACACGCGTTCAGGATAAGCATTACATTTGTAACACCTTTATTGGATTTTCAGTGTAAATTAAAACTTTTAACAGTTTACAAATTTAAGTGGAAGTCTTAACAGTTTATGCGGAAGTAGTTAAATAAATCCTAAGTGTGGAAACTAGGAAATAACGATCACATGATATATATATATAATGAATGGTGAATATAAACTAGTGTGTAAGTCATGAAAGGTCGGGCAACTATCGATCAATCCAATATACAACCCAAACAGTATCAAAAGACGTAACAGTAATAATAATACAAAATATCAAAACCTACAAGTCAAGTCTAAGTCACGCTAGAGGCTTAGAGGTAGTCACCAATCTTCTCCTTGCTTGGCTTGCTACTCGACAGATCTACACCCAGTATTGTAAAAAGAACGGTGAGTACAAATATATAACGATAACTCTCGATGATGCATGTATTCATATTTCCAATATCCAAAAGAGCGGTGTTTTAAAGCGTAACAAATAGCCAAGAATGCTCTAACTAACATATGTTGGAAAATACCATAGATAATCAAATGAGACTAACATGGGCTAAACAGTAATGATCTAGGTCCGGTCAGCCATGAGTTACATCACATCAGCCTTGTTCCACTATCGTAGGGCATGAGCTCTCTCAATGCCTCATAATTGTCCATAATTGTCAATTCTCGTCGATCACCGTAGTTCATTACATCGTGTGTAGCATGAGTGTAGTGGAGAGTGTCGACATCCCCAAAGTTCAATGACGATGTGCCACCCACTTTGTATTTAGTGCAATGCACCCTAGATTCTAAAAACTACTTTTGTCATCAATAAAGACTTGGGGTTTAGAATACATGTCAAGACTAAGTGTTATGCAAAACACATTATTCAAGAATACAAGTCCCTAATCTAAACCCAAAGTTGGCTACCTAATAGCATGCTATTAACAACTCAAACATCAACAAAATAGCGATATAAGACATAAGGCATAGATATGAGTTCAAGGAATATAAATTCAACAAGATATCATGAAAACAAAACTCAACACTTGAGGAATAGCAAACACAAGTCATGATATTGGAATACAAAGGCATAACATAGTCTAAACAGACTAGCAAGAACTGTAAATATAGAATGAAATGCAAATAGAGACATCAATGGGATTGCTTACAAGTTCACGCAATTTTCCTAGCTAATTTTGGCTTCTCAACGCATTAAACCCCGTTATCGGACTTTCGAGAACTCCCTCTAGGTCCCTGGTGTGATTACACATGTTTTAGAGTAGATTCAGGTCATTTTATATGGGTTTAGGCTAGGCCAATAAGGTTAAGTTCGAGTTTGAGGTGTTGCACGAAATTAGAAAGGGGTTGCCCAAAACACTTCACACGCTGGTTGTATTGCCCAACACGCTAAGTGCAGTAACCCAGAAACCTGCAATGGAATTCTGGGGCACTCGAGCATCACTTCCTCATCGGCCCCTAGACCCTCGTTCTCCTCCACCAAGGGTCTAGAACATCCTCCAATATCAACATACACCAGACACTTTGTTTTTATCATTAAAACATCAAATTAGAGTAAGATTCATGCATGCATTTCATGAAAAACTTTAATAACATCAAAAGATTCAAAAGAGTACAACTTGGTGAAATCAAAACTGATTTTCAAAACCCTTGATGCTATCCCAAGCGATTTTTAACAAGAAAATCAAAAATGAAGTTAGATTTTACAAACAAACTTGTTTTAAAGCCCAAAAATCAAAATTTTAGATTCATGCAAGAACCATCAATTTGAGCAAGACTTTGTAAATCCGTAAATTGAGGCTTAGGGACTCAAACATGGGTCTCTTTTTTTATGAAGTTGATGCATTAAGATGGAGTAAAGCATACCTAGCTTGTTATGGTTTGACTCAGCTTTTATACATGATTTAGGTTGATGAACTTCCCTTAATAGCCTCAATTTTTCCAGCAATTTTCCCCACTCTACAACTATGATTTTTTTTGTGTTCTTAGACATGCAAATGAGGAGAAGTTCGAAGTGTTATTTATATATGGTTTGGTCTCATCAAGTGTGCACACCCATGTGACATACATGTTAACACAAGGTATGTGGGAGTATGTGCTAGTACAAATCCCGAGGCACATCTATGTGTTATCAATTTATGCTATAACTATAGGATTTCCAATTTGATTCAATTAATATGCATACCATAGGTCATGTAATAAGTCATTTAAGCCACATTTAATTAAATTTAGACTTACAACATCGCTTTCTACCCGGTCCCACGACTCGTATGCAACTCGAGGTGTGTCCTCGCTCGCGTCTCGACAACTATAACTGCATGAACTAACTTAATTAGTTTACACAATTACATAACACTAAGCATACATAACAACAAATATAAAATATACCTCGGCCACGTGCCCTGGTCAGTGTACGTATTTCACGTGGGTCCCACGTCACGGGTCAGTGATCCTGATTAAGGAATTAAACAAGGTTTAGAAATTCGGACCGTGACAGAATTGGAGATGTAAATAATTTTTTCATTTGTATTTTTTACACTGTTTTTTTTTGAAAAACCACAATGATTTTATTATTGCAAATCCTTCGTCAATACATTCAAGAGGAATAAGGGAACATACATCTACTCGTTTCGACCAAACATAGAACTAGTTTCCTTCGCTACTAAGTAGGTTGTTACGTTCATTGATCTACTTACATAAGTAACACGATAAGACCTCTGGTCCGTTAATAACTCGACACAATCCCTTACTATTGCTCCGAAATAGGAATTGTCTTGTTGCTTGCTTCTGAGGGCTTGAACTACTACTAATGCATCCATCTACAAGTGGACTTGGTCATCTCCCATTCTTTTTAATCAACTTAAAGCTTCATGAACTGCTAAAGCCTCTGCCACTCGCACCTCAAAAACCCCTTCCAACACTCTCCCACAGCAGATATAAATTCTCCCTCATCATTCTTTGAGACAACCTTAAAAGAGCTCAATCCCTTCTCCGTAAATATTGTTCCATCCATGTTACACTCAATGATTCCATTCGCTGGTTTTTGCCACTTCTTCGCCCTTACATTAACCCTTTCAGAAGGTAGCGATGAGATGAGACAGCAAAAGGAAACAACCTGAACTGGTGATTAGCCGTCATCCTTCCAAATCAGAGCATTTCTATTGTTCCATATGTTCCACGCAACTACCATAACCAGCTCCAACACTTCCAGTGGAAGGGAAGTGAAAACATGATTCATCCATTGCCCAAAGGAATACAAGCTTGCTGGGCTAACATTCGCTTTTTCCCAACATTGCGCTGCAAATCTGCAGGTTACCAGTGCATGTAGTTCTTCCTCCTAGTTTTCTCGACACACCTTACATGTTAGATCAATTGGAACTCTTCGGTATAAATTTCTCGACGTAGGTAGAAAATTTCTTGCCGCCCTCCATGCGAAATTCTTAACTTTTTGCGGCACCTTTAAGTTCCATGGCCTCTGCCATTTTTCGAATTGTGAATGAACAAAGGTTACAGCCTTACAAGGCTATGGTTAATCATAAATTTGTACCCGTTCTTGATAGTATACATTCCTTTTAAATCCCCTTCCCACAACCATCCATCCATTTTATTCCCATGACATAAAAGTATCGAGTGAATCAATCTCTGATCTCTCTCTACAAACAGATCTTTTATAATATATTTATCCCAGTTCCTGTCCTCCATACAGAACAAAGCATTAACTGTAGCACTTTCCAACTCCACTGGCACTGCTCTTTGCACATTTCGGTTCTCCCTATCAGGTAGCCAAGGTTCAATTTGGGTATAAAAGGGTATAAAAGGTAATTTATATATTTTAAGTTTTACCTATTCCGGTGCCAAAATTGTTGATTTTGGATTTCGGCAAACTACCCAATTTTCGTTAATATTAGTATTATTATTATTTTCGTTGAATGGCTTACTTAGAAAATATTTTATTTTATGTATATCAACACAAGTGTTTGTAAAGTCTACAAATTTAGAGTCTGTAGATAAACATAAATTTGGAATTCATGTAGATGTCATGCTTATCATGTTGTTTATAGTGATATCAATGAATCAATTATATATATTACATAATATTTATTGAAATATCATATGATTACATTGAAATTAAAACGTATACAAATTACATGATATGCACAGTACGTATACATATTGCATATGATTAGAGTATATGGATATGCACAGTACATATACATATTACATAATATCAATTGCAATTTGTGATATGTGTATATATATTATTTAATATATGCATATTAATGTATGTCACATTATTAATTGATTAATTTATTGTCATGCATGTATGCATATGATTGTCATGTATATCTTGATTAAAATAATAATAATAAAATTAGAGTATGCTTAATTAAATGTTTATTTATTGAAAAGCTTGTTAGTCACCAAAGTGGCCTAGCTTGAATAGATGTTAAATATTTAATTAAGACCAATTAATTATAACGCTAGGAGATCACCCAAAGGTGGATCATTGCTTATAATTAATGAAACTTAAGAGATTTATCTTAATACTTAATTAAAATAAGTATGTTTTATCCAAAGATATCTTACTTATTTTTCTAAGTATGATTGATTGTCTATGAAAGTATGCTTATTCAGAATTTGATATAGCATGAATTATGTATTAAAGTATCACCCAAAGGTGAACTTAAATACATAATAAAAGTATTGTATGTCTGAATCTATTAGATTTAACTCAAAGCATTAATGCGAATAATTTTGTTATATTTGCAGCGTCCTCTAATATGTTTGCCTTGGGTAATATGATGGTTAAGTTCAATGGGCTTAACTATAATGATTGGTCTGAATGCAGATCCGGTTCAAGCCTAACTGGTGTAATGGACCTTGACACAGGCAATAATTGTAGACGAAAAGCCCGCGGCCATTACTGAGGCTAGCTCCGAAGAGGAAAAGTCTTTATATGAGGCTTGGGAGCGGTTTAATAGGCTAAGTTTGAATTTGATGCGAATAACGATTGCAGAAAATGTCAAACCATCTATGCCCAAGACAAGCGATGCAAAGGAATTCATGATCCAACTAAAAGAGTACTCACAATCGGACATTGCTGACAAGTCCATTGTGGGAAGCTTGATGAGTGAGTTGACCACTAAGAAATTTGAGTGGTCACAGCCCATCCATGATCATGTGACTAGTATGTCTAATTTGGCAGAGAAGCTTAAGGCAATAGGTATGGACGTGAGTGAATCATTTCTGGTTCAGTTCATTATTAATTCCCTTCCTCTTGAGTTTGGTCAGTTCCAGGTGAATTATAACACCATAAAAGAAAAATGGAACTTGCAAGAAATCAAGGCCATGCTCGTACAGGAAAAAGGGAGATTAAGGAAACTGAAGAGTCACTCAGTTCATCTCACTATGCATGATGGAGCTAGCAGCAGCAAAGCTATCCCAAGAAGGAAGGACAGAAAGAAGGACAAAGCCCCAATGAAAGTCCATGAGGGTCGAATCCATAAGGAGCTGAGGTGTCACTTTTGTAGGAAGAGTGGACACTTCAAGAAAGACTGTCCGAAACGAAAGGCATGGTTTGAGAAGAAAGGTATACATTACATTTCTGTATGTTTTGAATCAAACTTAATTGAAGTGTCTAATAATACCTGGTGGCTTGATACTGGTGCAACTACTCATGTTTCACATATTATGCAGGGATTCCTTTCAATCCATCCCATAAACGGAACTGAAAAGTTCTTATTTATGGGGAACAGAATGAAGGCACGCATAGAAGGGATCGGAACTTACAGATTAATCCTGGATACCGGATACTTTTTGGATTTAGAAAAGTGTTTTTATGTTCCTGAATGTTCAAGAAACCTTGTTTCTGTATCAAGATTGGATTGTGTAGGCTTTAATTTAAAGATTGGAAACAGTTGTTTTAGTTTATTTAAACAAAAATACTATTATGGTTCTGGTATTCTAATTGACAACTTATATCGTTTCAATCTTGATAGTATGTTTATTGAATCCTTGTTTAATGTTGAGCATGTTATTGGAAATAAACGTAGTGCACATGATGAGTGCTCTGCTTTTCTTTGGCATCAAAGATTAGGTCACATATCCAAAGAAAGAGTAAAAAGATTAGTGAAAAGTAATATCTTACCTCAATTGGATTTTGTTGACTGGGATTTATGTGTGGATTGCATTAAGGGAAAGCAAACCAAGCATATATCAAAACATCCTGCCACAAGAAGCAGTGAGCCTCTTGAATTGATACACACCGATATTTGTGGTCCTTTTGATGCTCCATCTTGGAGTGGTCAAAAGTATTTTATCACCTTTATTGATGATTACTCACGATATTGTTATCTATACTTGTTGCATGAAAAGTCTCAGTCAGTGGACATTTTAGAAGTATTCATTAATGAGGTAGAAAGGCAGCTAGATAGAAAAGCAAAAGTGGTGAGATCTGATAGAGGTGGTGAATACTTTGGAAAATATGATAAAAGTGGACAATGTCCAGGTCCATTTGCAGATTTCCTTAAAAAGCGAGGTATTTATGCACAATACACAATGCTGGTATACCTCAACAAAATGGTATAGCTGAAAGGCGGAACCGTACTCTTATGGATATGGTTAGGAGTATGTTAAGTTGTAACACTATACCTTCATCATTGTGGATGCATGCCTTAAAGATCATTGCATATCTCGTTGAATAGGGTTCCTAGTAAATTAGTTCCTAAGACTCCTTATGAACTTTGACCGTAGGAAACCTAGTTTGAGACATCTTCATATTTGGGGATGTCAAGCAGAAGTACGGATATATAATCCACATGAAAAGAAACTTGATGCAAGGACTATTAGTGGTTACTTCATTGGTTACCCTGAAAAGTCTAAAGGGTACATATTTTATTGTCCTAACCATAGTACGAGAATAGTTGAGTCTGGTAATGCTCGGTTCATAGAGAATGGCCAAAATAGTGGGAGTGAAGAACCAAAAAATGTGGATATTCATGAAATTTAATTAAAAACTCCTACATCTAGCATTTCTCCTCAAATTGTTGTTCCTCTTGTTGTATCAAGGTTACGCAATAAACCCAGACAATAAATCATTGTTCCAAATGAGGAAAATGAACTTATTGTTAATGAACCAGCTAATGATGCACAAGTTGTAAATGATCAAGTAGAACAACAAGAAATAGCATTGCAAAGGTCTGTAAGGATAAGACGACCAGCAGTATCAAATGACTATGTGGTTTATTCACTTGAACATGAATGTGATTTGAGCATTGACAAAGATCCAGTCTCATTCAAGCAAGCCATGAAATGTGATGATTCTGAAAAATGGTTTAGTGCCATGAAAGACGAGTTGAAATCAATGGATGATAACAAAGTCTGGGAATTAGTCGAGTTGCCTGAAGGTGCAAAGCAAGTTGGTTGCAAATGGGTCTTCAAAACAAAAAGAGACTCACATGGCAATATTGAAAGACATAAAACCAGACTTGTCGCCAAAGGTTACAATCAAAAGGATGGCATTGACTATAAAGAGACCTTCTCTCCAGTTTCAAAGAAGGACTCTTTAAGAATTATAATGGCTTTGGTAGCTCATTATAATCTTGAGCTTCACCAAATAGATGTGAAAACTGTCTTTCTGAATGGAGACTTAGAAGAGGAAGTTTACATGGATCAACCTGAAGGTTTCTTGACCACAGGAAAAGAAAACTTGGTGTGTAAATTGAAGAAGTCAATATATGGATTGAAACAAGCTTCCAGACAGTGGTATATTAAGTTCAATAATACCATTACGTCGTATGGTTTTGTAGAAAACACTGTTGGTCGGTGTATATACATGAAGATCAGTGGGAGCAAGTTTATCATATTGGTTCTATATGTTGATGATATTCTTCTTGCTGCGAATGATGTTGCTATGTTACATGATGTAAAGAGATTTCTCTCTATAAACTTTGAAATGAAAGATATGGGTGAGGCATCATATGTGATAGGAATAGAATTATTCCGTGATAGATCGCAAGGATTGTTAGGTTTGTCTCAGAAAGGATATATCAATAAAGTATTAAAGAGATTTCAATAGGACAAGTGCTCTGCAGGAGTAGTTCCAATTCAGAAAGAGGATAAGTTCAGTTTAATGCAATGTCCTCATAATGATTTGGAACGTCAGCAAATGCAATGCATTCCTTATGCGTCATTAGTTGGGAGCTTAATGCATGCTCAGACTTGTACTCGACCGGATATCAGTTTTTCTGTTGGAATGTTGGGTCGATATCAAAGTAATCCTGGAATGGATCATTGGAAAGCCGCAAAGAAAGTACTTAGGTACTTACAAGGCACCAAAGATTACATGTTGATCTACAAACAGTCGAGTCATCTCGAAGTGATTGGGTATTCTGATTCAGACTATGTCGGATATGTGGACTCGAGGAAATCTACATTCGGTTACTTGTTCCAATTGGCTGGAGGAGCAGTTTCATGGAAGAGTGCGAAGCAGACTGTAATTGCTACTTCAACTATGGAGGCTAAATTCGTGACATGCTTTGAGGCCACTATTCATGCATTATGGTTGCAGAATTTTGTGTCAGGACTTGCTATAATAGATAGTATAGCTAAACCTATAAAGCTATCTTTGTGATAATTCCAAAGAGTTTTTTTTTCTAAGAATGACAAGTATTCAAAAGGTGCAAAACACATGGATTTGAAGTACTTGTCTGTCAAAGAAGAAGTGCAAAAACAAAGAGTGTCGATTGAGCATATTGGTACTGATCTGATGATAGCGGATCTATTAACTAAGGGATTACCGCCCAAAACGTTTATTGGTCATGTTGAACGTATGGGTATTATAGACAAGTCCTTGTTAACATAATATTGTGGTATGTATACATACATTTATAATTGTATTGCTCATATTATTGTCATGACACTTGTGAATTCAATTAAAGCTTTGTCTTTACTTATGTACTTGTTACCTTCATTATATTTCAATGAGATAACATTATGGTTAGAGGGTTGAATTATCCTTATTAAAGTTATACTGGTTGAGTTGATTGTGATACATGGAAGGAATCGTGTCGATTAAATGACTTGTGACCACCATGATCTAATCATTTTAATTCAGTGAAAAAGTGATTTGATAGATTCAATAAAAGTGCGCAATTATATTTTATTTTGAATCATCAAGTCATAACATGGGTCAAGTGGGAGATTGTTAGATTATCTTTTCCTAATTAATCTCTATTATATGTGACTCATATTATGTTGTTACGTACTTCATGTTTTGGGCCCACAACTTAAGATCCGTATTGAAACCCCATCACCTACCCTCCATTTACATTTCTCCACTAGCCTAACATGAACTTCCATTATGCTACACCACATGAAGCTTGAGTTTCTCCCTACAATAGCCTCGAACAAGTGTGTTCAAGGGTAATACCTAGCCTTTAACAGCCTTGCAACTAATGAAAGTTGATTATCAAGTAACCTCCAAACTTGTTTCATTAGCATTGCCAAATTGAACTCCACCTTTCGCGTCCCCAAAACCCCCAGCTTATTTAGGCTACATAACTTGTTCCAATCTCCCCACATTATTCCCCCATACTATCTACGTCAGAAACCCACAAAAATCTGTTCATCATGGTCTCAAGTTGTTTACACAACTTCATTGGCAATGAGAAAACACTAATTACATAGTAGTAGTCATCGATTGTATCACAGACTTGAACAAAAACTTCCTTTCCTTTCCTACTCAAGAACTTGAATGGTGCAAAAGTTGCACCATATTTTGAAATTTGCTAACGTAAAGTTGATAATATATACCAATAACAACACGCCACGTGAACAAAAGATTAAAAGTGGGGAGGGCAAAAATGTCAAAAACATCTATTTTATCCACGTGATACATTGTTATTAGTAGATATTACAACATTAACTTTCTAATATTAGCAAATCTCCTCTCCCCATTTTATGTGTAAATTATAGGAAAATAATAATCTAACACACTTTGGGTGTAAAATTTATTTTTTTGTCATTTATTACTCTTTTTTGTCTCTCAATGTGTGAGCCTCCATATTTAACAAAATATCATAAATAACTAAAAAATAAAGTGTCGTCCAAAGCGTGTTATAATGCATTGAGATGACGAGAACTTGAAGTTAAGCTGCCACGTGTCATATTCAGCAATCTTTTAGTTGGTTTACTTAACCGACTCCACGGACACAGAAGGCTCACCGTCGTCGTAAAATTCTTCAACGCCATCGACTCATCGTGTCCAAAATCACGAACCACCAAATCACAAAAATTGAAAAAAATTCAGTTACAGTCCTCGAAAAAGCTCTCCATTTTTTTCTTCGCAAAAACCATTCCAAGAAACCCTAAATTCTTCGACGAGTCTCAATTTCCGAATTCGTTGAATCGCATTGTCGTCGTTCACAGATCTGGATCGGTAGATTTGATTGAGCCGTTGATTTCGAACGATGTGGAGATAGCGATCGTGGTTGGGAGATTGTGAAGAGAAAGAGAGATGGGTCCGAAGACGGAAGGATCTCGCGTAGCGCATCGAGATCCTTACGAGGTGCTGAGCGTGACCAGGGATTCGTCTGATCAGGAGATCAAGGCCTCGTACAGGAAGCTCGCTCTCAAGTAAGCTCGATCGCGATCGCGATCGCCGCCTTCGCTTTCAATTCGTTAAATTTTAAGTGGATTGGTAGTTGCCTAATCAAAAACTGAGGTCTTGAATTTGATCTTGGTGGAATTTGGTGTTAGAATGGTTAGAAATTACTATGAAGAGCCAAACCCTGGTGCATTTGTAAGAAATTAGTGAGAAGTTGGGGAAGCTTTGCGGTTAGCGTGCCCATTCGATTTATTCCACTAATGAGGAAAGACACACATAGTGCATAGGGTTGGAGTTATGACCTAAATCAGGATTCTTAGGTTGATTTAGATTGGATTTGACATTGGAGTGAATTTTGGACTTTCTATTTACATTTTGTTTGTTGGCGAAGAATAGGCCATATTAAAATTAAGTGTCAAAGGTGATAAGACATCTGCTTCCTCGAAGTGTAATTGTTTGCGCAAGCCACACATACGTGTGAACTAGCTGTAATAGAGACTTGGTTAGCAAAGCAGTTGTAAATGGAAATGGTTGTCTGTGCTGCTTTATTGGGATACAAGCCTCACAATGTTGTTGAGTTGTTTTAGATGCTGCTGGGTCATTCATAGCTCTCTCTTACTAAAATGGTAGATAACAACTTCAAATTCTTGCAATTCATACACTGTCTCTTGTGCCTTCACAATGACTCGTAAGAAATAGTACATTGAAAAGATGGGGAAGATCTAGATTTGATCTCATTTGAAATAAACGATTGTTCAAAGGAGACCTAAAAATGGTGATGCCTCTGTCTAACATGGTAAGATGTCTTTACCTTTTCTCTAATATCCGCTCATGAGCTCAATAGAATGTTCTTCATGGTTGGTACATAGAAAACATATGAAATGTACTGATAATAACATTTTTCCATTGGATCAAAATTGTGCCTTTAACTTAATAAAAAGGGTGACTCCCCTCCGATGGGGATCTTTGGATCATCATTAAACTTGAATTATGTTTTCATTGACTCGTTTAACTTTTCACTAACTCTTTGTGGCCACAAATGTGGCTGGAGCATGCACTTTCACGATACAATGTATTGTTTAGGCGGCTCTCTTGGACATATGAAACCATCAACGATGTCTAGTGACTTTGATTACCACAAGCTAGGAGCCAATGATGCCTACTCCCCTTATTCTACGATTGTTTATTCTTGTAGTCAATAGCTTTATGTCCTAAGTTACTAGCTTTATTTCCAGATTTGCCATGTCCATGACATTTAATCTGGTACTTATCAGTATGATCACCATGAGAATGTCTGCTTTCACGACCTTTATTAGCTTCCGACTACTCCTAATTGTACTTTGTTGTGTCGATATCATTGCTTGAAAAATCAAACTATCAATGTAGCACTAGTAGATGCATCACTTTTCTCATACAAAGCATGTTGAAAAACACTTAAATGATTTTAGATGGAAGAACATTTTGTGGAAGAACTTCTATCTTGATTGTTCACAGTGTTTTCAAGGCGGCGATGTGGTGTTAGGTGTTTTAGCGCTGCCTAGTTTAGGTGGCGTCTAGGGAAAAAATATTTACTTAGACCTCCCTAAGAAATAATTTAATTTATTTAGAGACCCCTCAACAATAAGGGGCATACTTTTTCACCTACACATTATCATAAACAAATTTTCACCTCCACACTTTTTCACATATTTTGAAATAAAAATATTTTCAAATAAATAAAATAATTAAAAAAAGTTATGAAAATTACATAGACCTCTTTGAAAAGTTTTAAAAAATAGTTTTAGGCCCACCGCCTGCCTAATTAAGGACTAGGCGGTGGTCACCCCTAAACGCCTAAGGCGGCGTCTTAAAAACACTGATTGGTCATCAAGGCTTTCACCTTTCAAGTGGTTTTAATTGTACTGGAATTCTACTTCCTTCTTTTCCCTCGTCTAATATGATTAACTGCTTCCCTTTTCTTCATTTCGACAGTCCTGAATTCATGGTTTAGAACTTCAAATTTCTGTTTCTTACCTCCATTATGTGAGTAGTCTGTGAAGTTATGCCTTTTTTCTTACTTTTTCTTGATGATCCTGATATATTGTCACGTTGTCCTTTTGCTGATTGTAAGTATGAAATTCCGTTTTGGGGGTGTTGATGGCTGACTGCATGGTGTTAATGGCTGACTGCATGTCTTAGGTTTACATTGTTTGTTTCTCAAACCTGTACTGTGTAATTTTAATCATTTTCACTTTTTTATTATTTTTTTAAATCCCAAATGAGCAAGGGTGTGATTCACATAGTCGCCTGGGTGAAAAATGAGCAAGATCAATTGTGCTAAATCGAGCGCAATTGAAGAGTTTGATCCAAGTAGCCTACCCCAATTAATTTGTGATCGAGGCTATGTTGTTGTTGTTTTTTTTTTTATTTATTTTTTTATAAATCATGGGTATGCACTAAAGGGAATTATATAGTGGTTGGCTATAATCTGGAACACAATACATACCATCTGATCTTTCTTCCTTTGGTTGTAATTATCTTTTTGTAGTTATATACATTTGTTGATGCTATTTCCTTTAACTAATTCGATAAGTGTTATTTTCAAAATAAAGGCTCACGATTGATTTTGTGATTTTATCTCAAATTTGAACAGGTATCATCCAGACAAAAATGCCAGCAATCCTGAGGCTTCTGAACTTTTCAAGGAGGTTGCTTATTCTTATGGTATTTTATCAAATCCCGAAAAAAGAAGACAATATGATTCTTCAGGATTTGAGGTCAGGATGATTTATCTTTTCTTTTTCCCCCTCTGTTACTGTATTTTGGCTCTAACTGGGAGGCAACAAATAAATGATAGCTCATTTGTACAGATGATTCCTACAGTTCAACTAATGATCTTTCTAGTTTAATTGACTATATAGTAAAAAAGTATTGCAGAGATCTCACAGAAAGGTCTAAATATTACTTTTTAGGATTTTCTATGCTGTGATAAAATGCCTAAAATGTGCCATTTGGAGGCAAATTGTATCATTAGTTTCTATAAAATAAATTGTACGAAATTACGTCTAGTTTTGGACCTTATGGCAATAGTCATGCAGGCTTTGGAAAGTGATAGCATGGATATGGAAATTGACTTGTCCAACCTAGGAACTGTCAATACAATGTTTGCTGCATTATTCAGGTGAGAATTCTGGCTGTATTCAAGTAAATGTGGCTTTACATCGGTCATTTTATGTCCACTCATTCTTAATGTCTCTAGCAAGTTGGGTGTCCCCATCAAAACAACAGTTTCTGCTACTGTTCTTGAAGAAGCTATGAATGGAACTGTGACTGTGAGGCCTCTCCCTCTTGGAACATCTGTCAGCGGAAAGGTAACTCAGCTTAACTTTGGATGAGTCCCTTATTCAAGTGCTCTATCTCTTATTGTTTTTCTGATGTGCAGGTAGAAAAGCAAGGTGCCCACTTTTTTGGTGTCTCAATAAATGAGCAGCAGACCCAAGCTGGAATTGTAGTAAGAGTTACCTCAGCTGCACAGAGTAAATTTAAGGTAATCATTGTCATAATATGTCATGCAGTTGGCTACAATCTGTTCTATCTGCTTCTTATCTTATCTTGAGACCTGTATTCAGAATTCACTGGCAATAACACATGCTACGTTAAAACTTTTTTGCAGCTGCTTTATTTTGAGCAAGATGTCAATGGAGGTTATGGCCTGGCTTTACAGGTAGAAACTTGTTTTATTGGACTTCTGTTGTTTGACGCAACATGTTATCCTTTTCATGAAGATGCTTGATATTTCCTGTTTTTTCTGTTTATTAGGGTACTGGGGTTAGGTATTCGATGTAGAAAAAGAAAATGAGATATTTTCTCATTATTTGAACTCTAGTAGGTTGAGGTGTTTGATTGAATGAAAAACAAAGGTTTTTCTTATTATTTATCTAATAATGGACAATCGTCCCAGACTATTCAAGATCAAAAGGTTGCTTGATTGAACTGTTGAATTCTGTCAAGAGTTGCAATTGATGGTTAATTTGTTGGCATAATTTAATTGATGATGACTCTTAACTTTCGTTGAAATTTAGTAAACTTTAAACAATACAGGTTGATGGTGCAAAACAACATGTATGACCTAAATCGTTCCATATTTAATTTATTAGTCTGTTGTTTTAACAACTAAACAACTTGTGAATTCTACCACATTTAACACTTATATCCCTTCCATTTAATTGGTATTTGGGAGGATTTGAAGGACTTGGAAAGCACCCCATCAATTGCACTAAATCGAGCATAATGGAAAAGTTTGACCCCAACTAATTTGTGTTTGTTATATTTTAAGTCGTGAAAATTACTTGTGCTTTATTTTATAAAGCTTTAGGGCATGCAACCTGACACTTCACTTTGTCTAAGAGCTCCTGTTTGCTGTTATATATATAGGCAGCTAAATACTTGAAGTGATTATTGGCCATAACAAGACTTACTTTCTTTCCCCAAATTGCCCAACAGGAAGATAGTGAGAAGGCTGGAAAAGTAACTTCTGCAGGAATGTATTTCTTGCATTTCCAAGTGTACCGTATGGATTCAACTGTTAATGCGGTATGCAACCATTTTTTCACCTTTTTGAAGGGACCTCTCTAGAACACTGTTTCTTAAGTAATCAGTTTATCCTTGGTTTGCTGCTATTGCAGTTATCAATAGCCAAGGACCCGGAAGGTTCCTTTTTTAAGAAGCTGGAAGGTCTTCAACCTTGTGAAGTCTCAGAGTTAAATGCTGGCACTCACATATTTGCTGTTTATGGTCTGAATTCTCCTACCCTTAGATTTCAGTAGCCAATCCATTTTTGTTCTTATTTCCTGATCACCATTTGAATTCTTTAGGTGATAACTTCTTTAAGCCTGCTAGCTACACAATTGAAGCTCTTTGTGCTAAATCCTACGAGGAGACCACTGAGAAACTCAAGGACATTGAAACACAAATTTTGAGGAAGAGGAATGAGTTGCGGGTATTCGAAACGGAATATAGACAGGTATAACACTAATTTTTGAACTAGGATAGGTCAAGTGGGTACTTTTTGTTTGATAAGGCTTTACAATTTACAAGTGGATTTTGCAGGCATTGGCTCACTTTCAAGAAGTCACAAATAGATACAGCCAAGAAAAGCAATCTGTAAGTTCTATATTTGTGCGGTATATAAGTTTGTCTTAAGCAAGCCTGGGCTGGTGGTATTTTTTTCATCTTTTTCTTGGTGTTAATTCAATGTCCTCCAAATGCGTTGCTCTGCCTTGGTTTTGTAGACGCAAACTCTTTAATTGCGGTATATAAGTTTGTCTTAAGCACGCTCAGTGCCTCTTGTGTGCTGTATTAGGATAACTAATGACCACAAATAAATGTCAAATGCTACCCTTTTGTTTGTTTTATGGTGCCAACTCCACACTTGAGTCTTTGCGACCAATTTTCTAGTGTTTGGCGTTTTGCGTTGGTGCTTCTTGCTACATGTTCTCCTTGTATATAAAGTGATAAAATTTGGGCTTTGTCATCGTGGAAGAATATTCTGTAAAGAGCATGCTTCTTGGAGAAATTCTCTTTATGCCCACTGCTTTCCTGAGGAAAATTCTGCTCAGGATTTGCTCGGTGAAGAAGCATTCCTGAATCCTGATTGGAAGTTCATGATTTTTCCTTTCTTTTTGTGTATGATTATGCAGAATAGGTTTATTACGTTACTTAAATGTGCCAAACAAAACTACTCCTCCCATTTATTGAGCATAAAAATCCTACAAATTCTCTTTATGCCCACTGCTTTCCTGAGGAAAATTCTGCTCAGGATTTGCTCAGTGAAGAAGCATTCCTGAATCCTGATTGGAAGTTCATGATTTTTCCTTTCTTTTTGTGTATGATTATGCAGAATAGGTTTATTACGTTACTTAAAGGTGCCAAACAAAACTACTCCTCCCATTTATTGAATATAAAAATCCTTAAATGGCTACTAAACATAATACTTACAAGAAAGGAATAACAGTATTATGACTATAACTATGTAGCCTATGTGGGTCCATTCAGACCTCATATTAGCTCTCAATCTTGTTAGATCTCATAGTGTGTAAAATTAACTATTTCTAGGTTTTGAATCCTAACCTTAAGGTTGAAAGATCTCTTTACCACTAAATCAATGGCTTTGGTAATGAACTAAAAATAAATTCTGAAATTAATAAATTTTACTGGCACTCTTTTGAGTGGTTGGTTTCCTATACATACGACATTGTAATTGATATAATAGTTTTCTTAATGGAATAAAATTGTTCGCTTGTTCTTTCTTCCATTTGGCATCGGAGCGGAACTTATGCTCTCTTCTCACTTGTCTATTCTTACGATTCTCTTTCTCTTTCTACCTCTTTTTTCATTTAATAAAAGTTTTTCTTCCCTAAACATGTGTGCTTGCTATGTTATCTGGACTCGGGTGCGGGTGTCGGGTACAGGTATGAGTCTAAAGGTCGGACCCACCTATTCTCTAATTTAAGGACACGAAGACTCGGCAAAAAGTGTCTAAAACTTGCGTGACATATGCTTATATATATATGTAATAACATATATTTAATGTATGTAATAGCTTATACACCTATATTTTTTCTCATTTTTCATTTCTTACTCTACACTAGAAAGTTCTTGTTAAGTTTTTTTTTTATTCTCTTACATTTTAAATCTTTTTATACAAAGAGCTCTTCAAATGGAGTATCCATGTCTTTTTTTAAGTGTCAGACTTGTTTCAAGTGTCCGACACGGGTACTTTGGATTAGAGTGAAGGGTCCAGGTAACATAGTGTGCTTGTTCTCTTTTTTATTATTTTCTTGTAGAAACTTGTTTAGTTGTTTTTCTATATAATGTAAAAGGTTTTACAAAACATATAAAAGCATAACCTTATTCAAGATATGTGGCCTATGGCTGAGTTTTTAAGTAAAAGAAATGTAAAGATGAAGTTAGAAAATTTATGCATTTTAATGATTGTTCTGTCGTTGTAAATACTTTTTTAGTTTGTTTTTTTTTTAGTAAATGCCATATTTCAGGGTCACATATAAGTTATTTTAGCATTTCACTATCCAATTATATCCTGAGTTTTAAAGGATTTTTCTTTTCTATAATACAATTACTAGGATTTTAACAGTCTTGACTTTCTAGTAACAAAAGAATTTGTGGACTTCTACATCACTTTTCTTCTATAAAAAAAATAATGGATGGCGATGCATAGGGTAATGGGTTTAGGATGCATTTGTAGTTCTCATATATCTAGAGTTTTATTATATGAGCCTCTTATACTTATTAGGGTGGTCAATTTTCTTGATTACCATGTTCCGCTTTGTAAACAATCCATTGTCTCAATTGAAAAAGGATACCTATTTATTCATATTCTTATAGCCAATGTGGTTGTTTAGTGTGTAGTTTAATTAGTTCTTCCTTTCTTCCTTAGTAACTGAAAGATGATAACGCACATATGGACCACTCTATGGATTCAAATGTGCCAAACACTCTAATTTCTTTAGTGGTTTTCATCAAAAAAAATTTCTTTAGTGGTTTGGCCAAAGCACCCTAGTGAGATGGATGAGGCATTGCATGTCAAAGGCAAGGTTGGGGGGTTCAAGGCATGTTGTAGCCAAAGGGTGTTGTTATTAAACCAGTGTTTTATTAAAAAAACCTTTAGTGATTTGCTAGTTGTGCTTTTTTGCTTCTTCAGTTACTCATTACATTGCGTAGTAATATGTTAAACTAGGAAAAGCCCTGGGGATCAGTGAGTCTGTGGAATGGCATTCGTTAAGTAATGGAATAAGATCTTTTGTACTGCAATTTCACATGTTTCATATGGTTTAGTCTGTCTTCTTGGATCCATTTCATTGGGGAGTTTGATTCCACTGTTTCTTTTGAACAGGTAGACGAGCTACTGAAAGAAAGAGATAACATCCATTCTTCGTATACCGTGTCCAAGACTGCGACTGATGCAAGTGAGAATGATGCTAGCAGTAGCAGCAAAATTACCGGTGAAGAGTTCAAGGCTACCAGTCCTAGTGAAGAAGGAAATTCTGATGGGAAGGATAAATCAAGCAAAAAGAAATGGTACAATCTCAATCTTAGAGGCTCTGATAAAAAGCTTGGTTGAGTACTGTCCAAAACGAAAAGGCAAACAGCTAGGCACGTTGCATTCAGAACTTATATTGCTTTGGAGGAAGTACATTCCATATTTGCATCCACCTGCAGTGATCTCATAATCGACCTGCCGAGGTTATCCTTGTATTTCTTCATTTGTTTCTCTATATTAATGGTTTTGTGATCTAGTTCATCTGCAATCCGTTCAATACAAAATGGAAATCCCCAGATATGTGTATCATCATTTCTTCGATATCCAGACTTCCCACAAATTTTAATGAGAAGATTTCTCCTATTCATTTGAATTGTCGTGGCAACTCGTGATTCTCTCTGTTGCAGATGGCATTTGTTGGATCACAACATCAAGCTAAGGTGGTTCCTTCGGCAGTGGTATTATTCATGTATTTATTTTTCATTACCGAACTTCACAGGTTTTGATATTAACAAAGTTCCTCTTATTCATTTGAATTACTATGTGAATTATGAGTCTTTCCTCTTTTTTACTTGAGAAGAACTTGTTGGATCTTATTTTTATGGAGTGTATAGGTGCCAATTTGTGCCCTTATTGTACAACTACATTGCACCACACGTTCTTATTTTCAGAAGAAGCCATGTGCTATTTTAAGAGTACAGAATAGTGTAATTTCAGTAAATGGGAGCCATATGATCCCCGGCCTATACACGGATGTCTTCTCATTCTGCCTAGGCCTGATTTAATTTAGATTGGAGTTGGGCTTACTTGTAAAGTTTAACACGTTGGAGATAAGGGTTGAACTCAAGACCCTTTACATTGTTCTTTACTAGATGTGCTACATCCATCTTTTATATTTTATTTGTTGTTAATATAAATATATATAAAATTTACAAAATACTACACTTTATTTTAATTTTATGGAAGAAGATTTTTTTCAAAATGCTTATTTTTTAAAAAAAATATAATTATTTTTATTAATAAAAAATATGTGAGTTTGATGAGTCGGGCTTAAGTTTTATATTTTTTGTATGGCCGAGCTTGAGTTAAGATATAGGCTCGAAATAGGTGATGGGCTGGGTTTATGTCAAAGTACTTAAGTTTGGATACAGTTTGAGCTCAGTTTATGAACAAGTCTAATTATAAGCTAATCTTGGAAGTGTGCACAGTTGAGAAGTTTTTTCACTTTCCTCCATAGCTTTGTGGTGATTATTAGGAAACAATTAGAATTTGTCGGTGTACCTTTGGTGCACATCGGAATGCGTGTGCATGCTTGCTTTTACAAATATCAAGAGCCATCAACAAATGAGTGTAGTTTTGTGTATCTTTCTTGGGTAAAGATTTTCCTTATCATGCTAGATTTACCCATTGCTACGGTAAATTTATATAAATGGTTGGTTTTTTTTTCTGTCGGAGTATACTTATTATTTGGAAAAATGATAATCTAACACACTTAGGGCGCACACTTTATTTTTTACTCATTTATAATTTTTTTTGTCTCTAAAGCATGGGCCCCACATCTGATAAAACACCTTATTTTTCCTATTATTTGTACACCATTTCTGAGTTGGGCTAATTAATGGTCCTTATTTATATGGTTATTTTTCCCTTTTTATTTGTAATAAATATTTATTTTTGCCAAACGCACTTGAAAATCACTTATAATAAAGTGTCCAGGCAACCTGTATTTGAGAGCACCCCAAATTTGAATTTTGTTAGTGAAAGCACTATAGTTTTTTCACCAAAAACCTATAATACTCCTTTGTCTCAACCGAAGCACTCCATCTCCAAAATCTTGATCAAACCTTCACGAATCACATTCTTCACTTCTTATTGGTATTTTCAATTAATTGGATGGTATTACCTTGTGTTTTTGTGCTTTGTTGGATCCATTTTCTTAGTGTTTTAAATCACTTTTGCATGATTTACCCTGATTTTACTAAACTCTTTGAGTCGTATAGTGATATTTGTACGTTTTAATGCGCTTTAGGTATGTTTTCTAATTTCATTGGTCGTTCATTGAGTTTTTGGATAATTCTTGAGCCGTTCGTACAGTTTGGCAACACAAGGTCGAGGCAACATTTTCAAGTTCGGCGACACATTGCCGAGACTTTATCTTGTACGTTCGTTATGTCTAACCGAATGTTGAAACTTAGTTGACAAGTACTGAACTAAAAGATTTGAGGACTCTTTAATTAAGAGTTTGATGGGTTTCGACTAACTCTCCAACTAGAGATTTGGACCTGTGAGGCTGAACTATTGGTGCCTTACAAATCACAAGTTGAAAGTGTGGGAAGATAAAGGTGGGATGCACAAAACGAGAGAAAAAATGGGGATGGGTGCACTAAAAGCAGTGAAGGGCACAATGGGCCATTTCATTAGAGTGACATTTTCTAAAATTTGTCTTTTTTCATTATGGTGCCCTTATGGAAGTGTGGGGGTGCGTATTGGAAAAGTTTTTGTGCCATTACGTGTTGATTTTTTTTGTTTTTTTATTAACCACGAACATCTAAACATTTGTTTGAATACTTCCATAAGCTTTGAGATTGCAGAAAGAGAGTACTATACACCAATGACCCGATGTTTGATTGTTGTGGAAAATTGAACTCGAGATTGTGCGTCTACTCCATACAGTCACATCTTCGCTCTTACCATTAAGATAACTCGCTCGAGTTGTGTCCAAGTAATTTTTAATTGGCCAAATTAGTTAAAATATCATAACCTTTTACATTTTTTATTATTATATCATAACTTTTTAGAAATTGTTATTATATTATAACCTTTCTATTATAAATTTGTATGCTAAGTCACTTTATAACTCTAAATTTGATGAGGTGTCATCTGATTAGTGAGCTTAAAAAATAAATTAAATGGAGTAATAATTTTAGTAATTATAAATGATGAGGTGGCTTTTTAAAGTCATTATTAAGATGCTACATCATCAATTTTGAAGTTAAAAAATAATTTAGAATATAAATTTATCAATGTAAAAAAAGTGATATAATAACAAATTTTGAAAAGTTAAGATATAATAAAAAAAGTTGTAAAAGGTAAAAATATTTTAACTAATTAAACATTTTTTAAATTAGCCTATATTATCGCAATATTGCCATTTGACCATTGAGATTGAGTTAGGGGTGCACACGGATTGGATCCAGTTCAATTAGGGTCAATCCGCAATCCAATCCAATTATTGCGGATTGAAAAATTACAATCCAATCCAATCCAATCCAAATAATTCATCAATCCAACTTAATCCAATTTGCAAAATACGGACCGGATTGGATCAAGTTCTGTGGATTGATGTTTTCCTATCCAAAATTTATGAAATTAGATTTAATCAAATGAATCACAAGAATTATATATCTCATGAATGACAAATTTACAACATACATTCCACAAATCTATATATAGCATATTTCCCATAAAATTGTTATCACAATAACCTTCAAAATATAAGTTTCTACATAAATAAATGTATTATCCACAAATTTTCACCATACATCTTCACAAAAGAACAAACAAGTGTACGTTGAACATACAACCTACAATAAAAAGGTCAAAAACATAATAAAAGAGTTAAGAACAAGTATAGTCTTTTAGATATTTTAGTTTAGAGTTGATAGTTTGAGTTGATGCTAATTAAGCTACTATAGTACATATGATGAAATATATGTATGTGTTGATGTGTTAAACGAACTGGATTGGATTGGATCTGTGGTTTTTTAATGTAGGATCCGTAATCCGATCCAGTCCAGCCGAATTAATAATTTTTCAATCCAATCCACTCCAAGGGATCAAAAAATTGATCCAATTAGTGATAATTGGTCCGAATTGGATCGGATCTGCAGATTAGTGCAATCCGTGTGCACCCCTAGATTGAATCATAGGAGTCAACGAGTTCAGCCGGAATCAAACACAGAAAAAAAGGAAGTGTTATAAGAGAATACTTAATTAAATGAGTTCTGTTTTCAAAATAAATGAATAAATAAATAAATGAGTACTGAAAAGCGCGCGAAAATTTATAAAAAAGTTCAAAAATGTTTTGGCGCCAAAATGAAAACCCAAAACGAGCATGGCGTCCCTTTTCCGGTTCAGAGCTTACATTCAGTTGAAAGCAGGAGAGGAACGAAAATCAGGGACAAAAGAAGAAATGGGCATTCCTCATCTCCTAAGATTAATGAAACCGTTCATTGAACAAATCAACATCAAGAAATACGCGGGCAAGCGTGTAACAATCTCTCATTTAGCTTTTGCTTACATTGACAGATTTCACTCAACTTCTGATTCAATAAGTCAATTCATTTTGCTATGAATCTCTGAATAGGTTGGAATCGACGCGTATTCATGGCTTCACAAGGGAGGTAAATTAAATAGATTTTATTTGGCTGATTTTGGTGTTTTTTTTTTTTTTTTTTTTTTATTACAAGATTTTGCTTGCTGGGTATTGTTGATTTCGGACCCTGAATTTTTTTTTTTTGTGCAGCTTATTCATGCAGCTTGGAGCTGTGTACGGACTCGGCGAACGAGAAGAAGCTGCATTATGTGCAGTACTTTATGCACCGGATCAATTTGCTTCGTCACTGCAAAATCATTCCGGTTGTGGTGTTCGATGGGGGGAATATTCCTTGTAAATCTTCCACCGAGGATGAGCGCGGCAGGCAAGGGTGTCTCCTTTCTGTGTTTGTTATGTAGGTTGAAATTAATGTGAATAATTGGGATTAGGTTTTAGTTTGTGCATTCTCTTTGTTTAATTGGGTGTAGGAAAAGAGATGCTAATCTTGCTTTGGGAAAAGAGAAGCTCAAGGAGGGGAACTATGGCGCCGCAATTGTGATGTTCCAGGTAATAATTTCATATTACTTTGGTGGTAATTATTCTTTTTGTCAATTGATTCGTACTTAATTAGAGAAAAATATTTTTTGCTATTTGTCAATTGATTCGTACTTAATTAGAGAAAATATTGCGTGAGGCCGTAATTAGTGTTGGCTTTAACTTGATATCCATACTTCCTCTTTTATTCGAAGGGCGTCTGTCTTTCGCGACTGTAGATGAAGACCTTGGTTGCCAATTATTGAAATGTATAGAAGGGTTCAAGTGTTTCAACACATCTTCCTTAGTTCAATATATAAATATACTGGACTTTTCATAATCTGATATAGTTGATTGTTGAACTTATTACAATCAACATTTTTTTTTGAAAGAAAAGAGACCACAACTTCTCCACTATGAGCTAGGCTCAACTCCATACCAAACCAGTGAGCCATCCACTTAGTTGGTCTTAAAATCGACACGTTTGGTACTGTTTTTGGTCTCTAGCTGAACTTTTATTGCCTGAGCATAAATTTTCGTATTGTTACTCCATTGATCATAAAGAGTCTTTGTTATTTGAATCAATTTTAGTTCATACCACTAGAATGATGACCGCAACACTGAGTATGACGCAAAGTATAGCGGTTCTCTGGTATTAATCTAATGCTACTTTCATTTGAATCCATGCCTAAAATTTATTCTTCAACTCTTCTGCTCTCTTTTTCTTCTTTGATAGAGAGCAGTGAATATTACTCCATCCATGGCGCATCAGCTGATCCAGGTACACTTCCACAGATGTCTATTATCAACTGATTGATCATTATGGATTTTTTCTGAGTTCTTTAAATATATATATGGAGTTCAGGTTCTGAGATCGGAGAATGTTGAATTCATAGTTGCTCCTTATGAAGCAGATGCACAATTAGCATATTTTTCAAGCCTTGAAACGGGAGGAGGAATTGCCGCTGTGATCACGGAGGACAGCGATCTGTTGGCTTACAGTTGTAAAGCTGTAAGCAGTTTGCTAAAATTTGAACTGAAAAGAGAGTTCAGCTCTAAAACTTTTGAAAGACATTCTTTTATTTGCTTGGTCTTGAAGTTCCCTTACTTTAGCTCTTTGGTCTCGACCAGATTGTTCTAAAGATGGATCGCTATGGCAATGGCGACGAGATTGTTCTTGACAAGGTTTTTAAGTCTTCAACCTTCAACAAGTTCACTAAGGAGTTGTTCACAGGTGATCATTTCTCTAGCTTTTATGAGGGATTCGGATAGATTGTCTATTGTCACCCCTCCCTATGTTGTTCAACTAAATCTACTCAATAATTTCAATGTCTGTGATTGTTGGGACAGCTTGATATCAATTTTCGGGTCTGAACTCTTACTTTTACGCCACTTGCAATCTAAAATAGTATAAGAGCAATAGTTTCTTAGGTATGCCTGTGCTGATTTGCTTACCACAAATTGACATTGTTTCAGGAATGTGCGTCTTGGCTGGTTGTGATTTCCTTCCTTCAATTGCTGGAATTGGGATAAAGCGTGCATATTCATTAGTTTCCAAGTATAGGAATTTAGACCGGGTAAGTCATTGCATGCAATATTGTGGTTAACAAAAATCATTAGTCTGAGCTTTTCTCTTAATAAATTTTTTAACTAGCTAGTCTGCTAGTGGTTCCAATGGAAAAAGAAATAGTAAAGATATATATGGGTTTGTTTATGCCAGGATAAAATGCAAAACCAGGTTAAATTTGGGTGTTTTAAGTGTTATAAAATGGTATGACAAAGACAATCTTTTTTTTTTTTAAGCAAAGAAACAACTTTGCACTTTCCAAGGTTTGAACCACCCATGACCTCTTACTTTCAAATCCCACACCAAGACATTGGACCATCCAATTGGTTGGTGTATGACTAAGAAAGTGTTGGAACAATTAATTATATTATTTAATTGTTTATAATTTGAATGAAAATTATGTGAAAAGGTGTGTACTATTGTTTAGAGACATAATAGATCAAAAGGTGTATCTATTCACCAAGAGGTGTGTCTTTTTCTAATAGACATATAAAAGTCTATATATATTCACTTGATGGATTGTTTTAAAAAATAGATATATATAATTAGAAGGAAAAGCAAATAGGTCAAATCAAAATGTCTTTCTCTATTTTACATGCTTTTGAGTCTGAGAGAGTATTGAATCATAGATTGGTTCGTAGACTAGTGATTCGGAGTGCTACAAATCACTAGTATGATCGTTGTATCTTGGGAGACTATCGTCATTAGACCGTGAGCACCGTAGCGGGGCGAAATAGTCTTAAGGACATTGAGTATAACTCAAGCCTCGATCAATTGCATCAAGTTATTTTTCTATTTTGCACCAAGTTTTCGGAAATCCCACCAACAATCTTAAGACTATTTCCGTTGGTGGTTTAATTCAATTCGGTCCCTCGCCATCATAATTACACTTGATCTTACAAAGGCATACGTTATATCGTGGATCATCTGGTATGTGTTAAATTATTTTAAATTGGTTTGTGCATTTAAGAGAGGAATATATCATTACTCAACAGTCATAATGAGATATCATGGATTTGATGATGAATTTATAATTGAAAACAGTGAGAATTGTACGTGTTTATTAATAGTCGTGAATTAACATGGTGTGATGGCATGCTAACAGATCTCATTCTCAATTATGGTATGTGTGGAACCAAATCACGATCGAGTGTAAGAAGGCAATGCTTGATACAAAGCCTTCACTCCCTTAATTAATAGTCGTGAGTGTCCATGGAGTCAGGGGTATGAAGAGATGCACATTGGTGATGGGTACATGTTGCAAAAGGCTATGGCCAACATGGTGTTGAATGCTAATATATAGATGAATGGTGCAACAAAAATTAAAGAAGCACTACGGCTAGCAACCTGATTTGGCCCTAATCTCCAATGGTCCATATTTTTTAAAAAAAAGTGCAAGAATCAAGAGATTAACCATGATGTATATGGTTGTAAATTTATTGACTTCTAAAAAGGACTATATCATGGATTAAGTCCAAAGGATGTAGATTTATTCAATGAATCTTTCATCATGAATGCTATATAATAAAATTGTGGGGGTTGAAAGCAAATTTAGTTGCTACTCTTAACTTTGATAGTTATATCTTGCGAGTTGAAGATATATTATTAAATGTCTATGAGTACTTGAAAAATGTGGGGTTGCACATAAAAACTTTTGTCTTCGGATTAAAGAAAATAAATTATAAACCCCAAGTAAAGCATTCAAGAATATATTGTATTGAAAATGAGTTATCAATAGTGAGATTGAATCCCTCAAGTTGAAGCCTTTGAAGATGGATAAGTTGCTTAAAATTAAGCAAATTAAATATATAACTTAAGGCTTTATTTGAGAGAAATTGAGCCTTGATTTCTTCGAGAGAAATTCACTAGTCCCTAATGACATGTAGCATGTTGGTTGCTAATAAAGCACACAAAAGATGTTGAGAGACACATCTTAAATGGTGAATTCACTTGATGGATTGTTTTAAAAAATAGATATATATATATATATAATTAGAAGGACAAGCAAATAGGTCAAATCAAATTGTCTTTCTCTATTTTACATGCTTTTGAGTCTGAGAGAGTATTGAATCATAGATTGGTTCGTAGACTAGTGACTCGGAGTGCTACAAATCACTAGTATGATTGTTGTATCTTGGGAGACTATCGTCATTAGACCGTGAGCACCGTAGCGGGGCGAAATAGTCTTAAGGACATTGAGTATAACTCAAGCCTCGATCAATTGCATCAAGTTATTTTTCTATTTCGCACCAAGTTTTTGGAAATCCCACCAACAATAAGTCTTGAAAAAGTTTTTAGTGCAATTACAAGCACCCCGTAATCCTCTCAGGGCACCTCGTCATTTTTAATTTAGACTGGTTTTATAACCAATTGACAAAAATGCCCTCATCCAACCCAACAATTCACATGCCCCTCTCAGGGCCCACTTTTGAAAACTCAATTTTTTTACAAAGTCAAGTCGATCTGTTGCAGGCCGGACATCGCGTTTGTCTATCAAAGAGTGCGCACTAGCCCTTGTCAATCACGTTTGTTAATCTGTCGCCTCCTGGAGATTCGACGAGTTTTAAGTGTTTTTAGGATCTAATGGTTGAAGAAAATGAATGGGAGGCAGACGTCGTACACGATAAGTTAGTTTTTATGGTTTTTGTGGGTTTTTTTTTTCATTTTCGAAGGTGAATTACAAACACGAATTTATCGGTCACACAGGACCGAGACATGTTGTAGTGTCTCGATACCCTATAACCGGTAACTAACAAAAGGTGTCAGTTATTACCAACCGAGTTTAATTCCAAATGTAGCTTTTTATTACACTTTAGTTGGAAGCAATCAAGACATAGCTTAATGTCTCGGTAATAGGTCACCGAGACCAAAACCAATAGTCTCGGTGATACACAACCACGTGGTCTAAGGGTTCTTCTCACTTAGGTGTCGGTTGATAACTTGATATTAATCAACACTTACACTATAGTATCGGCAATGGACGTCCAAGACCAAAAGACAGATCACGGCCCTGTGTGACCGAACCCTATGGGATTGAAGTTAAACACATCGTCCAACCATAAAAACAACAAATCTACCTTAAACAAGCAAAAAAGTGAGGGGATTTAGTATATTGAGGCCTTGATGTTGTGACGGAAGGGAGAAAAGAAGGGTTTCATTCGATTTTGGTGGTGGTGGTGGGGTTCTCGCACTTCAAACGAAAGGGCATTTTGGTAAAAGTACTAGGGTGCCCTGATAAATTGTTGGGGTGCCCTGAGAGGATTGCGAGGTGCCCTTAGCGCGACTTTATTAAAAATAGGGCTAACATTTTGTTTAAGATTTTCTGAGAGGTAATTGACTTTAAAAAACACTTGGAAATATATATATATACCAGTCACTGTGAAATTGTCATCACTGATTTAATGATGTGTGTCATATAATATATCCGCCTGCTTTTTTTTTTTTTTTTTTTCTTTTAAGAAAGTTGGAAATATATATATAGCTAACATTTATATATAGCTAACATTTTGTTTAAGTTTTTAGTCTTTTTCCTTTCCCTGAGGTTGTTTTAACTTTACAACAACAACATAACCTCAGTTCTAAATTAATTGGGATTGGCTATATATATGGATCAAACTCTTCCATTTTGCTCGGTTAAATGCAGGTTGTTTTAACTTTAAGCATTAAAAATATAAATAATGATGAATAATCATAAACATTGAAAAATTAATATGTAACCATCACAATGATATTATGTTGAACATATGAATTCTAGTTTGAGCAAGCTGCAATCTCGTCTGAAGGAGAACTCTTCTCAAAATTACGTGTCGTTCCTTGTGATTTTCACTTTAGTATTGCTTCATAACAAGCATTTTTCACAAGTAAATGAGGAGATCTTTTAAGAAACTGCACTTTACTGCCTTCTAGTCCCATTTTATTAGTCTCTCCAATGGCATGAATATGCAATTTTGATTTTTTTTAATAAACCAGAATTTCAGCCAAAAAGTAGTCTTTCTACATCTATTCTTTTCAGGTTTTGTCGGTATTGAAGTTTGAAAAGGGTAATCAAATGCCTGAAGACTACGTAAAATCATTCAAAGAAGCAGTTGCCGTCTTTCATCACGCAAGAATGTATGTGAAAAGTTTAATCCTTACATGTTTATCTTTTTAGTTTAATTTTTCCTAAAAGAACCATCTTGTACTAGTCATCTGATGTCTCTAATCTCTCTATAGATTTGATGCTGAAACAAAATGCATCAGACCATTAAAGCCTCTTCCAGAAGTGCTTCTGCAGTCTCTTGATGAAGGCCTGGATTTTCTAGGACCGTATCCTTTCTTAGTTCATTTCTTGGATAAAACTATAGGGAAAAAAATTAATTTAGTACAGATCAAAGTTTACGCATTAAGTATACTCTCTCTCTCTCTCTCTCTCTCTCTCTCTCTCTTAAGTGTCTATAAAGTGAATTTGCTGTTATGGCAATGTGACATCATATACTTCGGTGTGTCAAAACACTCTGATCGGTTATTGTACTCCTTAACCAATCATGAATAACAATTAGAGAAATTCCTTCATCATTGGCAACTGCAATAGCTGAGGGTCACTTAAACCCCATTTCTATGGAAGCGTTTGATTGTCTACCTAAAGTCGAAGCTCATCTGCGTCCAATCATCACTCTATCATCTAATCGTTCCGCTAGAGGCACAGCCGTGGTTAAGTCTACCCAAGAAAGCAGCTGCACATTTTCTTCATGCATAACTGCAGAAGATGTTCAAGGCAAGATTATTTACATTCTTCATTCTTAAGCTTTCGTTAACTGCATTTAAAAATACCATGCATACTGCACGCCACAAAGATCAATACGATTAAGCACTAAAGACTGCTATCCTGCTATAAATGCTTAGTGATCTTACAACACAAGATTAATTACTAATTCCTGACCATTTGGTTTCTCAAAGAGCTTAATTTACCTTAAACAGTCCACTCGGTTAATAAGATCTAAATAGTTTTAATAAGCAAGATTAGGCAAGATGGTGCTAAAGCGTCAACTGTTTCTTCACATCTTTAATGTGCATGCATGTATAGATCAAGTATGATGATATATCCTGTGCCTCGATATGTCCCCAACTGGTTGGGCATCATATATGACGTATTGATTTTCATATTCTAATGAAGTCATCTTGATGAATGCATACACTAATCTCTCGGTCTTAACTCTTATAAGTAGATGACTTGATTTTACTTCTAGTTTCTATGCTTTTCGTGTTTCTGGTTGTTCTTATCTGTGGTATTGTATCTCATTTTTACTATTTACTCCAGAAGTTGAAGAACAGAAGCCAATTTTGATAGAGAGGTACTTGAAGGAATCCATTGCACTCCATAGATTAATGAAACCACACGAATCACAGCAGAAATCCATTGATGAAGTTGGAAGTAAAGATTTTCCTTGCAACAATCCATTCAAAAGACGAAAGCTTGAGGACGACGTTTATTTGGAACAGCAACAGGATATTTCTGAACAAGTCTGCCAGGTTAAAGAAGCTGAAAAACCAGTTGAAATACTGTGCACAACTCCTCCTGGGTCTCAGGAAAGTGTGACATCCAAGCCCACCAAAAATATAGTTGTGGATAAAGCAGTAAAGAAAACTGTATCAAGGTTGAAAAGTAAAAAGAGCTGCAGCAATTCAGCGAATGGCAACAGCAGCATTCTCAGTTTTTTCAAGCCCTTGTAATTTGCTCTTAGCAACCTTAAGTTAATCAGTACCAAAAAAATCGACATGAAAAGCACACAGCTGTTGGGTTCCCTTTTCTTTTCATTAGACACGTAGTCCAATCTAAGTGCACCACAGACACGGATTGCACTCATTGTACACTATAAAGGCCTACTGATCAAAATATTTTACTTTAACAAGTTGTATCAACTATGTTCTAACCTTTAAAAATTATTAATTTTATCATAACCTTTTTGTTTTAGTATTAATTTATCTTCAACTAATTTTGGGTACTTTTTCTTTGAAATCAACATAATCTTCTAACTTTTTTTTTTATGATCATCCATATTGATTAATTTACAAATAAAAATTTTGTAAGTCTTGTATTTGAATTAATGTATGAGAACTCAAAAAAAAAGGCATAATGAGCAAAAATATCATAACATTTAGAATTTAGTATCAATTATATCCTCAACTAATTTAGGCCCTTTCCTTTGCCCACACATCTTTTTTTTTTTAATTTTCTTATTATACCATTTAAAGATTTATTCATAAATATGCATTAAAGCGTAATTTTCTTTTTATATATATATACATTCATGTATATAATACACAAATAGTAGTGTGTGTACATATGCTATTCAATCATATACATATAATAAATGCATAATTCTATTGAAGTACATAATTCTTTTGTTAAATTAAGCAACTATGGGTACCTTCTAATAAGTTTTATATGTTATTTTCATAGGTATATACACATGATTTTCAACTTACTATTTGTACTTTATGAATAACTAAAAAAATTAATTAAGGTATTAGCGTATTATTGATTTATAAATTATTTTTTTTGAGAGTTTTCGTAAATTAATTCAAACACGAGGCTTACAAAGTTTTAATGTGTAAATTGATCAATATGGATGATCATGAAAAGAAAAGTTAGTAGATTATATTGATTTCAAAGAAAAAGTCCTAAAATTAGTTGAGGATAGAATTAATATTGAAATGAAAAGGTTACGATATAATTGATAATTTTCAAAAAATAAGATAGAATTGATACAACTTGTAAAGATTAAAATATTTTTTATCATTAGGCTTACTATAAATTGGGAATATTAGTATATTACACAACTTATGTGTATAAGTGGTTGTGGTCTCTAAGAGAGTAATGAAGGTTTTTTTGCTGTCTCTCTTTGCTAAAAGAACAACGACCTAAGACTTTTCTTAGAAGACTCAACTTATTAGAGTTGTGATCAATAGAATTAGGTATGTTTGTGCAGTAAAATTTATTTAGATCAATGGTTTCTCGTACAGTTACGTTGATGGCTAAATCCAATTAAGTTCATGCACCAAATTAAGTGTGTCCCAGTTTGCACCTGTCCCAGTTTGCACCGACAATACACATGCATGTAAATCTATGCATCCTTGTCCAGGTGACACTTCTCTTCGCCTTTTAACTTGTACTCACGTGTCACGTCCCAAATGGACCAACCACTTTTTCAGTAAGTGGAATCCCCCTAGCCTTGTTTGGTTCATTTCTGTTAACTTATAGTGTTAGTTCATTCGGAGATATCTCTTTGAAGTTCATTTATTGGAGTTAATATTTCCATATTTAGTTCAACTTGTAGGGAAGTTGTAAATTTTTAAATAATAAAATGTATGAATTGACGTAAATAGTCTTCAAATAAGAGAGAGATGGGTAATAAAAGTGTTATTAATGAGGGGTAACTATGTCCACAACTCCTGAGAAATAAATCTCCATGGGGTGAGAGAGATATCTTTTACCTTTCCCTGTAAGTTGAGAGATAACTTGTAGAAAAGTTGAGCAACCAAATAATATTAGTTCTCAACTCACTGTAAGTTATCTCCTGGGAGATAACTCCACCTCCAACCAAATAATAGTTTTCTTAATGGAAAATGAAAGTGGTACATAATTTTGACACCCTATTGACACACCTAGCTATCGTGCGTTGTCTCGATGTGTATCAATGGCCCACGATCATCAGGTGTGCCAACCGAGTTTCTTTACCATGTAAGCATTTGCCTTTCTTAATTTGGTCAAGAAAGCTACGCTTTTATAATATAAGTTTTTCTTTAATTTCTAAAAGGCTTTGTGGCAGGCATGAAGCCTTTGAAACTTGATGATCAGCTTTTGCAGTTCAATCATTTTTTTTTTTTAAGAAAATGATAAAATGATCACTTTCAACATACGCTTTGGGTGTAGACCCTTGTCTTTTAATCATTTATAAATTTTTTTGTTTCTTTAGGTGTGGACCCCACATCTAATAAAACACCATAAACGACTAAAAGATAAGGGTGTGCGTCCAAAATGTGTGTTGAGAGTGTGTTAGATTATCACTTTCTTTTTTTTTTTATCAGAAAATGTAACATATATGATATGATTTAAAATCAATAAACAGACATACTTATACACACCATGAAAGAATTAAACATTAATGTTACCTCGAATCACAATGAATTACGTATTTTGCCTTTCGTCATTGGAATTCTTACTGTAGTGATTGTACTACCACTATGGAGTACGATCTTGTATCCACAATTTAAAAGCTGAAGATGAAGAGAGATTACATGTGCTACAATCTAGCATGCTTGATCACGTGCCACAATCGTCCCGAATAAACTCCGATATAGAAAACAAATCCAACACCCATCGACAACCAGACCAACACATGATCCCCATGAGTATGTATAGCAACAACAACAGTATATGCAAGAATTGAAAGAATTAAATACTCAAATGTGTTTCTGTTGGGGTTTACGCACCTATATCGCACTCCTCGTCCCAAACCAAACCTCGCTCAAACTCAATAGCACTCGACAATTCAAATTATCACCCGAATTATACCTATTACCATTTATCATTAAGTTAGCTTCAATTTAATATATTATGTCAATTTTTCGTTTTTCGAGGCTAAAACCCCGACTTTATCTCGTCAACATTCCGAGAAAATCCCAAATTTCCTTTATTTGATCAAAATATATTTTTTTTCTAATTTTTCCTATTTTATCTGAATTTTCTATGAATTTTCCAGATTTTTTTTTTCTTTTTCTTTTTTTTTTCCAAACTGTTTTCTGTTTGTTTTGTTTTGTTTTGTTTTTTTTTTTTTTTTTTTTGAATTGAGTTGGGCTGAACCGGACCCGGTTCACCCGGGTCCGGTTCGGCCCAACCGAACCGGCCCACCGCCTGACCCGCCCAGGACCGGGCCGGGTCGGCCCGACCCGGTTGGGTCGTCTTCCTCCCCAAACAGAGGCGCGACAGCGCCTCTGTTTTCTCTCTTTTTTTTTTTTTTTTTTTTTTTTACATGGAAGAGAAGGAGAGGGAGAGGGAGAGGAGATTGGGGAGACGATTGTCGTCTCCCTCCTCGGACGAATTGCTCTCGCAATTCGTCCGAGCTCCCAAGCTCCATTCCACCACCATTGATTCACAAAATCGCCACCTCCACCATCATCCAACGACATACAACATCAACAACAAAACATCAACAAAATCTCACCTTGTTCTCCTCGATCCCACGAGCTCCCGATCCCTCGATCTCTCTCTTCCTCCTTTCTCCTCTTCTTCTTCCTCATTACCACTCTATTCTCTAGAAACTTATCCAACGAGTGTGTTCTTTATCTCCTTATGAGATACTTATATATTCTCAAAGGTATAAATTTACGGGTGCGACCTTTGGTAGAAATTCAATGAACGTGTATACAAAAAGAAAGAGTATAACTCTTCACCTCATGGTTCTACACATATGAAAATAAAAGAGATGCGACTCTTCATACACGTGACTCCACACGCGTTACCAAAAACTCCAACATAAAGAAATTAACTTTACCAAACCATAGGGTCACTCAAGTCTTCTTGTAGTTTGTACAAGGTAATCTTGATCAAGTGGAGAGTCAGAAGTCTTTGTGTGATAGCAGCCTTGCTGATGATTGGAGACATGAATAATGTATGTGACATTTTTTTTGTTACATTGTATTTTTTGGGGTTTTAATTTTTTTTTTTATTCATTCTTGTCATCTTTTGGTTTCAAGCACACAAGGTTGAGACTGTTTTGGAGGTCTCGGTCACATAAGACTGAGACCAAGATCAAGACTGAGAGACCCCTTCAAAGATTTTGGCAGGAGCTTGCTGAGACATCTAAAGAGGTCTTGGAGTAAGCCACCGAGACCTCTTGAAAGGTTTTAGCTTTACGTGACTGAAACTCACGAGTGATACTTCCTCACTTCTAAGACACCGACGAGATTAAATCCGACCTTGTTTGACAAAATAACACTCATATGCCACTTCGGACCTAATACAAGCGTTTTAAAATGACAAAAAAGAGAAAAATGAAAAGGATTATGGGGTGAGAGTGAGGGTTATAAGGTAAGCAACAATATTTTTGGAATTTCAAGAAAAACAGATGGGTAAGTTTAGCAAAATTAAGTAATGAGATATGTTTAGCGTCGTGGGGGTTGTTTAGCTGTGACACACTTTATTTTTCCTTTTTTTTGGTTCCCTATACGACGTCCAGGGGCGTGTGTGTGTGTGACACATTTTCTTTTTTTGCTTATGGTTTTTTTTTATTTGACTTATTCTTTTCTGCTCATCTTTATATGGTATCTTACTTTTTTTAGAAGAATATATATCTATCTTACTTCAGTGCTTTGAAATATGTTTACACTTAGGTTAAAAATTCAAAACTTAAAATTGAGGCCATTGCACTGCAAGAAGAATACATATACTGCGTATAATATGTCTACGTATAGTCTTATATTAATTATGTAAATTTTACAATATTTGTTTAATAGATTAACTAATTCTCTGTGCAATTGTTACTTTGACAATACATATAGCGTCCGTTTGCTTTAGGTGATTGGGAAGTTAGTCGCAGGATAGAACGTGTAAACAAGTACGTCATTATATCAGCACATTAGAATTTTTGAATGATCAGCGTAACTTAATTAAATTGAATAATTTAAAACAAAATGACCTCCACCTCATTTATGCCAATATATGACATGCATGTAATTTTTTGGCCCCCGTCACACAATAGGGGTTGGCCTCCCCTTCGCTTAAAGTTTGGCTTCACCTCTAATGGTGTTTGCATCATGTGCCAACCACACAGATTAATATGAGGCAGTGTTGGACTCCATATAAGAGGTGACCCTCCTAACTCAATTTTTTTTATTTATAAGACTCGAATTAGAGACTTTAAGGTAAGGGGATCAAGTCCCTAACCACTTTGGCCATCGTGACACAATTTATTTAGGAAAATGATAATCTAACACACTCTCAACGCACACTTTAGACGCACACCCTTGTCTTTTAGTCGTTTATCGTGTTTTGTTAGATGTGGGGTCCACATATGGGAAGACAAAAAAAATTTATAAATAGTTAAAAAATAAGAGTGTGCATCTAAAATGTGCGTTGAAATTGAATCATTTTATCATTTTTCATTTATATATTGGTTGAGTAGAAAATAATTTGATGGGTCTCTTAAAGAGACTTTCTTGGGCCCAATTAATGTCACCAGGATATATCTAGCTAGGGGTGCACACGGATTGCACTAATCCACGGATCCGGACTAATTATCACTAATTGGATCAATTTTTTAATCCATTAGATTGGACTGGATTGAAAAATCACTAATCCTGGACTGAATTGAATTACGGATCCTACATTAAAAAACCGCGAATCCAATCCGATCCAGTCTGTTTAGCACATCAACACATATTCATATATGATCGTATGTACTTTAGTACCTTAAAGAGCATAAACTTAAACTATTAACTCTAAACTATGACATCTAAAAGACTATACTTGTTCTTTAACTCTTTTGTTATGCTTTTAACATTTTTTTGTAGGTTGCATATACGTGCACTTTTTTGTGCTTTTGTGAGGATGTATGGTGAAGATTTGTGGATGACATATTTGTTTATGTAAGAACTTGTATTTTGAAGGTCATTGTGATGACAAATTTATGGAAAATATGTTATATATAATTTGTGAAATGTATGTTGTAAATTTGTCAAGATGTATAATTCTTGTAATTCATTTGATTAAGTCTAATTTCATGAATCTTTATATAGGAAAACGTCAATCCGTGAAACTTGATCTAATTCGATCGGCATTTTACAAATTGGATTGAATTGGATTGATGAATTATTTGGACTGGATTGAACTGTATTTTTTCAATCCATAATAATTGGATTGGATTACGGATTGACTCTAATTGGACTGGATCCAATCCACGTGCACCCCTATATCTAGCTAGAGATGGAGCGATTTTAGTAGAACAAAATGCAGTCCGCATTAGCGCTTCGGCGCTTCTACTGCTGCTGCAATGGAGGAGGAGGAGGAGCTTCCTCTTCTTCTTCTTCCGCTCTCAACTCCGCTTCCCAGAAGAAGCAGCGCCAACACCAACTCGTCTTCATGGGCTCTCCGCAGATCTCTGCATCTGTTCTAGACGCCCTCCTCAACGCATCCAAACACCCCGACTCCATCTTTCAGGTATTGGGTTTCCACCATCTTTTGCAATATATGGTTTTTAATCTGTTTAGGTTTCTGCATAATATGAAAGCATAGTGCCCTTTAAAATATATGTGAATTCATCAATTTTTTTTTTTTTTAAGTGGAAGTCGATTTGGCAAGTGATGTCTTTAGCATCTCACCAGATATGCTTTGACGAATTCATCAATTTTGTTATGATGAGCACCTTTTGATAGCAGTGACAAATGTTATATTGGATGACAGAAATCTTTCTTTCCCTTTGGGCTCAGGTCGCAGCTATTGTTACACAGCCACCATCAGAAAGAGCTAGAGGGAGAAAGGTGATGCCTTCACCTGTTGCACAACATGCCTTGGACAGGGGATTTCCGTCTGATTTGATTTTCACGCCTGAAAAAGCTGGTGAGGTAATGCTTCTGGACTTCTGTTCACAGCACTAATTACATAGTTAAGGCAATAAAAAGATTTACTTGAATTTCACACCACTGTAATTGTCTTTCTTTATTCTGCAGGAAATGTTCTTGGCCAATCTGAAAACTTTACAACCAGATCTTTGCATTACAGCTGCCTATGGGAATATTTTACCCACCAGATTTCTTAGTATTCCACAGTTTGGTGAGTTAGCATGCCATGTACTTTTCATATATATATCATTTTTTTTAACAAGCAAATGAAAAATGGTGAGATGAGGAATGACATACATTGGTTTTTATTCAACTCTCGGACAAAGTAAAGTAGAAAAAGAAATGATAAACAACTTCGGATAAATATTACTGTTTGTCAATTGAATAATTTTTTTAAGAAAATGATAAACTTCTTTATGATAGAGACTAGTATTTGAGAATTGAGTTCACTTAACAGTACAATCTTCAAGATGGCATACAATTTTATTATTCTTGGTATCTGATCACATTTTCTGATTGTATGAACAAAAAATAAGTCTTATTATGAATTTCTGATCTCTGCTCCTCATTCTATTCCCTCTTCTTCCAAGGAATTGTGCACATGAGGATAGCCAATCATTGTCATGCCCAGTGGAACTTCGTTGTAATTTCATATGCAACTAGAATTATACATTTTGAGTAAACTGTGGCATTTGGTTTAAGTTGGAGTTTCAGTTTTTTATTTATCTTGAGCTATTCAATTGTCTTTCACGTTATGAATGAACATGAGTGACTCATAGTTGCTTTCCTTCAATCCGCTTTGGGTTATGAATGATATTATGTAGTGATATGTGAAAACCTTTTTAGTTGAAAAAATCTTGACAAGAGATTAACTAAATCAATATTTATCTTGAGCTATTCAATTGTCCATCATGTAATGTTCAAACGTTCTAAAGCAGTAATTCACCAATTAACAATATAGAACCAATACTTGTAAACTTCACTAAACTTGGTGGTTGAAAGTATTTGATCTGATGTAAATTTCACGCGGTCATGAACTGGGGCGAAGCCAGACTTGACTTCAAGGAGGAGCAGCTGTTGTCTAAATTTTGAAATTTCAAATACACGTATACTTAAGAAACATATATATAATAAAAATATATATAATTATCATATAAACAAAAAGCATAAAAATCAAACAAGTCCATATTGATGTCTTAAGAGAATTTAGACATTCTCTCTTTTTTTTTTGGTTATAGACATTCTCTCTTTCATGTCAACAAAATCATCTATTTAGAGAATTTATGTCAAATTCTTTGGCAATTCTCTTTTCAATATATACAAACAATGAAACAAAAAAATTAGAAAGAGTTTCGCATTCCATCTTGTTGTGTAGCATAGTCTCGACTATATTCATTGTCGAGAAAGATCATTTTGTTGTAGTTGTAGAAACTGGAGGGGTGAGAATAAGAGTTACTATGCAGTACACAAGTGGATAAAATTTCTGATTTTCTTGTTGTCACTAACCATTGACCTAAATTAGAAATAGTAACCAACTTTTGGAAATTAGGAAGTCACCGCTCTAGATTGAAATACTCAGTCTCAACTGCATCATTTTATATTTTTAAAATATTTGTAGGTATAACTTTTTTACCATCTTGCAAACATCATCAATTCTGAATGATTTGCAAATTACTCTTGGATCCAAAGCTAAGCTCACAATAAACAACCCCACTATGTGATCATTGAATTTATTATTTAATTCCTATAGTTAAGTGTGTATTACAAAACTAAAAATCTCAACTTTGTATAGATGCCCAATTGTAACTATATCTTGTTGATGATGAACTCTTCCTCTTCTAGCAACATATCATGCATTAAGATTTGGAATAGGTATGTTGACTGCTTCACAAAAAGGTCTCACATTCACAATTAGTTCCCATCTATCATCTCTAAATTTTGAATAAGCACCTTAATAGATGAATGAGATGTATCACATTCAAACTATCTTACGATTGAAGTTGTAGAGATTGACAAAACAAATAAAAAATCTCCAAAATATCTTTCATAAGTTGCATTATAAAAACAAATTCAAAAGAAGTTAGTGCCTTATAAGCTGCATCTGCACCAGCATGTTGAATAGGCTTTCCATCATCAATTACATTCAACATAACCTCATATGTTACATTAAACATTTTCATCAAACTAGAAATAGACTTTGAGTGAGAACTCCAATGAGCATCTCCAGCCAAGGGTGAAGGTCCCAAATAAAAACAATTTGGCCCTTATGTGTATATAATCCTCTTTGACAAAAAAGATGAAAAAAAAAATGTATATAAACCTATAAAAAAGTTATTTTCCCCCAGCCTCACCCATTTGTCTCTACTCCCATCCCGATTCCTAATCTCTAAAACCCCAAAAAACAAAAAAGAAAACTTAAAGAGCACACAATACACTCCCCTCCATTGCTCGACATTTCGATTCTCATATCCCACTTGTGATTCCATGATTCGTCAACTCCAACTCGGCTTTGCTTTGATTTTGTCTTTAAAAATCTGTAAGTGGTCCCCCTGTGCATTTGAATCTCATGATTAATCCTCTTTATTGCATTTCAATCTTCAATTCGTCATTTTTTTCACAAATTACAAATCCCTAATTCCAATCCATTGTGTTCTGCAACATTTGTCACACCCATCGGCCATCACGAGGCTATTGTTCCCTTCCATCTTTACTTTTGGGAGTTATCCATTGCACTGTTGCTCTGCAACAATTAAATTAATTGTGATTGTCAATCCAAGTGGAAGTGGTATGGTTTATGCAAAGTTCTTGAATATTTTTTTTTAGCAGCAGTGCATGTAATGTTTTCGTTGTCTATTCTTTAGAAATAAATGCATCTTAATCCATTATTGTTTAAATTGTGCAGATGAGTCTCAAATTTCTGATTTGGAAATATAGTTGCTAGCATTCAGGGATTTTTTAATTTAATTGAATATTGTTTCCTGATTAGGATACGACTTCATAATATCCCGTTACAATATATATTTGTCTCTATTGTATTGATTTAAATTTTCTGAAAAAACTTTTTGAAGGCTTAGAATCCAAGGTAAATTATGATTATAGGTGCTAATAATATTTTGATAATTCTTTAGTGTAAAGGGTGTAATTTAAGACAAATGTAGTTCTTGTGAGTTGTTCATTAATTATATATTCAAATTATTCTTGTAAGATGTTAAGCTGATAATTTATGTTTTTTTAGATGAGAGGCGTGACCGATTCTTATTTTAAGGAAAGTGTTGAAACTACACAAGATGTTGATGGGTCAAATCCTTTTGTGGGAATTGAACTTTCAAACAATGAAGACCTTCTTGAAAAACTTTTAAGAACTCAAACTAAATTAAAATCAATGTTTTCAATGCGGGGAGGTGGTGTTAGGCGGTTTAGCGGGGCTAGGCGGGCAAAAAAATATTTACTTAGACATCCCTAAGTAATAATTTGATTTATTTAGAGACCTCTCAACAGTAAGGGGCATACTTTTTCACCTATACATTCTCACCACCATATTTTCAACTCCACACTTTTCCACATGTTTTGAAATAAAAAATATTTTCAAAAAAGAATAAATTATATTTTCAAGAAAATAAATAAATAAACAATATTTTCAATAAAAAATATTTTTTTAATAATTATTTTCAGGCCCATCGCCTGCCTTATTAAAGGCTAGGCGGTGGAAACCCCCAAAGGCATAAAACGGGGCCTAGGCGGAACCTAGGCGCCCCCTTGAAAACACTGGTTAAAATTTGGACATCAATTCATTAAAACACGATCTAGAATTGAGGTAACAAGTATGAAAACTTCCTATTGAGAATAATAATAAAGTTAGAAAAGCCTATATTAAAGTTGGTTCATATCAACCTACACTAATAGAATATGCAAAATCTGTAGAAAAATATCCTTGTAGTTTTCAAGCATCATGGTTTAAATTATTTCCATCATGGTTGGAATATTCTTCCAACCATGATATTGCTGCATTTTGTTTGCCAAGTTATTTATTACACTCAAAATGAGATTTTTAGATATGATGCATTTACTACTAATGGATAGATTCAAATCACAAAAAAAGATGAGAGATGAAAAAATTGTGCATTTTTTGTGTAGTGGGAAGGATCTCACTTCTCTCTATTGAAATCAATGAAATGCATAAAAAGCATGCAAAGATCAAGTACCAAAGTCTATTTCTCACAATTTCACAAGTATTTTTTTCAAGTTTATGCACAATATGTGATGGCTGGTTCATGAGATCTTTCATATTCTTTTTCTGCCTTTCGATGTGGAGAAGTGAGATCCTTTCCAATACGCGCAAAAATTGCACGATTTTTTTCTCTCTCTAACCTTTTTCCATGATTTTTTGGCAAACTTTTCCATGATTTGAATAAGTCAATAGTAAATGCATTAGATCCGAAAGCCCATTTTGAGTGCATCAGATCCGGAAAGCCCATTTTCAATATGTAATAGATAACATGGTAGGCAAAATGCAATATTGATACTGGAATAATATTCCAACCATGATGGAAATAACTTTAACTATGATGCTTGAAAACTATAAAGATGCTTCTTTAGATTTTGGATACTTTTTGAGTGTAGGTTGATATAGACCAACTTTTTTTTTTGGGTACAGATACGGACCAACTTTAATATAAGCTTTCCTAACTTTATCACAATTCTCAATAGGAAATTCCCATATTTGTCATCTCAATCCCATATCACGTTCTAATAAATTGATATCCAAATTTTCATTTGGTTTGAGTGCTTAGCGATTTTTCAAGAGGGCCTTCATAATTCAAAGGTTCAATTCCACAAAAGGATTTGACCCATCATCATTTTGTGTAAGTTTCAACAACATTCCTCTTAAAATAAGAGCTGATCTTGCTTGACATCATTAAACAATAACAACTAAGCCTAAATCCCAAATTAATCGAGGTTGGTTACATGGACTGAATTCTTCCATTGCGCTTGATTTAGTATATGATGGTGTGCTTTCTAAATCCTTCATAACCTCCCTAATCAATGTATTCCAAGTTAGCTTTGATGTATTAGTTTTAGTTGAGTCAAGTTTTCTAACTTGGGGCATTTGTAGGTGGTCTTTGGAGGTGTTCAAACAACAACAACCGCCCTTCCATAATTTTTGCGTCAATTTGTTCTACTTTTTTAATTTGAATTTATGTATTTCTTATTCTATCTTATCTTTACAAGTTTTACCACACATCCACAATCCACCTAAGTATCCTCGTTTTCTACTATATTCATTTTATGTATTCATTGTTTCTTTACCGCCCTACATTCACTGCCATTAAGCATAACCATTCTTTTCATCTACATAAGGACATAAATTATCAACTTAACATTTATTAATAATAATAATAAATAATAATAATAATAATAAATATAAATAAAAAATAATTTGAATATATAATTAACAACAAACAACTTATTTATTCTAGAACTTCCTTTGTCTTGGACTACTCCCTTTGCATTAAAGAGTCTATATATTTTTGTATTTTCAACTTTTTCCTTTTTTAATTTTTGTAGCTTAATTTTTTGCCTAAAAAATAGCTAATTAAGTCGTTTCATTGATCAAGGTTTCTTTTTTTTTTTTTTAATAATATTTTTTCCTTAGCTTATTTTTTGCCTAAAAAATAGTTAATTAAGCCTAACAATAGCATCCTTAATTTTTTGAAAGTTACTAATAATAGTTGAAAATACAAAAATAGATAATATGACATCATAATGCCACATGTCATCTCCGTAAACCTTCTCACAGAAGTTGATCCTTTATATATTTATAGATTTTTTAATGCATAGTAATAATTTACCTAGGATTCTAAGCTAGCAAAAGTATTTTTTTTAAAAATAATCGATACCTTGTGCTCTATACAAGCATTCAATATATATTAAAAGAAAGACATTCAATATAGTATATATATATATATATATGAATTTAAAATAATCTATACATTATGCTCTAGACAATCATTCAATAATCTATACCTTGGATATTATGATGTGTATCCAAAAAAAAAAACAACATTCAATTAAATTTAAAAATCACATAATGTTTGCAAGTTGCAACTATATTTCCCAAATCAGAAATTTGAGACTCGTTAGCTCAATTTAAACATTAATGAACTAAATTGCATTTATTTCAAGAGAATAGAGAAGGAAAAAATTAAATGCTCTAATGCTAAAAATAGCCAATAACTTTGCATAAGCCATACCACTTATGTAAAGTTTTGCAAGTGTAAGGCCCGTTCCAAGTCATAGACTGGTTGTATATGTAGCTTTTACTATGAGAGTGGATGAATTCTAGAAAATGGCAAGGCAAGTTGGAGTTCTCACTCCAAACTTATAACCTACTGTCTTTCTACTCAACTAATCGATGTGGGGTTATTCCCTTGTCTCCAACACCCCATCTCAAGTCCAACTGGTCTAGCCAGTTGTGACTTGTCTTTTGTAGTCAACTTTAAGGTTTTTCGCTTGTGTTCTATTTGAGTTTCAGTGGTCTCTTTTTCTTTTTGGGCGTGTACTCTTGAACCATGGAAGCCACAGCTCTTTCAACTTGGATCTAGCATTATCATTTGTGTTTGCCCATTCTTTTTTTTTCTTTTGAGACTCCATTGTATTGGACTTCAATTGTTTGGATCTTGGATCACTAGGTTGTTAAGTGATTGTGGGCTTTGATCCCATGTCATAAGAGTGTGGATAGAGATAGAATGTCGTATGTGTAGCTTTTAGTTTGAGAGTGGGTGAGTTCTCTAAAATGCCAAGGGAAGTTGGAATTCTCACTCCAAACTTATAACCTATTGTCTTTCTCAAGTAGTTGATGTGAGATTCTTCCCTCATCTTGGACAAATTCCACTTGGATTGTCGATCATGGTTAATTTAAAGCGGCAAAGAAACCGTGCAATTTGTAGGGCCCCCACAATGTTCGATGGGTATGGCGAAATGCTGCAAAACACAAGGAATGGAAGTTGGAACTAGGGATTTGTAATTTGTGAAAAGATGGGCAAAATTGAAGATTGGGATGCAGTAAAGACTAAAGAGGAATAATCACAAGATCTAAATGCATAGGGGGACACTTGTGGATTTTCAGAGACAAAATCAAAGCAAAATCGAGTTTTGGCTGATGAATCATGGTATCGCAAGTGGGGTATGAGAGTCTGGATGTAGCAATGAAGTGGAGTGCGTTGTGCACTCTTTAGTTAGTGTGTGTGTGTGTGTGCGCACGCGCGCACGTGCATGTGTGTTATTTATTCCGGGGGTCAAGAATTGAGATGGGAGTACACACAAATAGGTGGGGCTAGGGCAGATTAACTTTTTAATTTTTATGGCTTTATACTTTATATACATATTATTTATTTATTTATTTGTCAAAAGGGTTTATACTTTATATACATACAAGTGGCGGTATTTTTTTTTTGGTGTGGGTAAGGTGGTGCCTCCTCCCCTTGTTAGAAACTTACTATTATCTAAATTGCTTTTATTGTAAGCATGGAATTGTGAAATTTTACTATTGTAGTGATTTCTTAAGAACCTTTTAGCATTCCTTAAATGATTCTGAACTCTGAAATATTTGAGTCTAGTTAATGATATTTTTTTTCTTTGAATTGTGTTTTGAATTTATAGATTAATCAATTTAAACAAAATCCTTAGAACCTTTATTTACCTATGGAAAGTTGATGTCCACAGGAACAGTAAACATACACCCAAGCTTGCTACCTTTATACCGTGGGGCTGCACCAGTTCAAAGAGCATTGCAGGTTTGTGTGTCTGGTGTTCACCAACATTATGCCCATTAAACTTATTGCATGTAATGCAAATCCTTTTTTTTTCCCTTGGATTAGGATGGTGTAAAAGAAACTGGGGTATCGCTTGCCTACACAGTGAGGGCTTTGGATGCTGGTCCAGTCATCGCCTCTGAAAAACTAAGGGTTGATGTTCAAGTTAAGGTATGCAAAATTGGAAAATTTTGATATATATATTTGGTACAAAGGTGTTGGAGTCCTTTGGACATACATTGAGATGTATGCTCACATATTCTTATGCACAATCCAAAGGACTCGAACAACTATGCAACGGATTATATGTATTCAAAGTCTGTTACATTACATGTTACTCATTTTTTCGCCATGTAATTTTTTTTGTCTTTTCATGGCAGCACTGACCTACTCTCTTGAATTGCAACCTTATTGAATAGTTTCACTTTCTTTCAACTATTTTTTGTCCCAACTCCCAATTAATTCATTTAAAGACGGCTGATGCTGAATTGTTGCTATGGTTTATTTACACTGACGAGGTCATATATTTCCTGATTGCTATGTTGGCATTGTGCATCTTAAAGTGATGCCTGTTTTGAGCACCATGAAGCTATATAGGAGTAATGATGAAAACGTATTATTGTATTTAATTCTAACTGCTCAAATGTGAGTGCTAAAAGACTTCTTTTCGCTTTTTCCCACAACAGCATAATACATATTGAGCTTCCTTCCAACTTGACCTTTTTAAAGGAATAAGATATTGATCCTGAATCAAGACAAGTGGTGGTGACATGGATTCAGTTTGCTGATAGATTATTCTTTCTATCTGTGATTTCATATTGACGGCATTCCATGATCTACATGCAGGCACCAGGCTTACTTTCACTACTTTTTGACCTAGGTTTGTTCTCTCTTCTTAATAGTTAATGATGAATTTAAGGGTCTAAATTCATGTGGGATGTACTTTGTTCGACTTAATTTTTCATGTGGGGTTCTATAATTTGCTCTGCTGACCATGTTTCATTTACCTGTGAAAAGGCCACAATGGAACAGTTTGATTGACGCCTTTTCAGTTGACCACTGATCCCCACCCAAAATATGTGGCTCTTCTTTATGTAGCACTAAGAAATGTATTCTACGTTGGGTGTTTCATATTAGAATGCAATTGCGTGAGTTTTGTAAACCGTTTGGTAATAGAAAATATGAGCCTGGGCTGCTAGGGATTTGCTCTCAGCAGCAAGTGGGAATGCAGTTTGAGCTGCTTTTTCTGAGGGATTTGGTTAGCTGGATAGAACTTTAGCGCTTCTAAAGTTATAACCATCAGTTACAGTGTTAGGTTGAGTAATGGTCTAACGTTTTATTCTAAAGCATACTTTTTTCTTTGGTATTCTATTACATTGATGGAGAACTACTGAATGGAAGAAGCTTTGTGTTAATTTTTCAAAGTTTAAATTTTGTTGATTTGTTGGAATAAATTATGTTGGTTCTTCTAGTATCAGTTAATGATGGGCATATAGTGCTTTATTCATTAACTTCCTTCAATCGTAGTAGAATTGCAAGTTTCTGTAGTATACTTTTGAGGCCATTAACTCCCTTCAGTTGTTTGACGTAGGACTTTCATGTTGCTAGGTTCTTTTTTTTCTGATCTTCATGATTGAAACGAAATAATTGTCAGACACTTTTTGAAGACAATCTAGCTCACAATGTTAAATATTTGTGTGTTTTTCGTTTTTTGCTTTTTTTTTTTTTTTTTTTTTTTTTTTTTTTTTTTTTTTTCTTTTGGTTTAAATAGTTGAACGTATTGTAATTGTGTACATCTAAGATAAGATTGATTTGAATTAGTTTGTGTTGTGTAGGATCTAAACTTCTTCTCCGTGAACTTCCTTCAATATTCGATGGATCTGCAAGGATAAGAGCTCAGGCCCAAGATGACTCGCAAGCCACTTTGGCACCCAAGGTAATTCCATTGATACAAGAAGCATGCAACCTAATGATGAATTCGGACTTTTCCTTGTGTAATATCCTCCATGTGTTTGCTTCATTAAGTTAATTTTGTTTCAATCAAGCAACTCATAAACTTGCACCTTTTATTTCTTGTAATTTTCTTAATAGCATAGTGATTCCCTAATCAATAACCAGAAGAATACACTGTATTGAACCATCACGAGCCTAGTTAAAACAAAAACCAATTTTATTAGTTGTAAAATTCTTCATTTGATGCCGAATGCAGATGCTTGTTTTTGAATTACATTCCCATGTTCTCGCTTGGGACCAAAACAAAAATTTTATGAATGTTGAACCTGCAATCGATATTGTAGAATGTTTTGATCAAATATAGCACAAGTCCTCAAGGGTCTCTAGTCACTCTTGTTAAAACTGATCTTAGGATAATTTCAAACACAAAACGTTACGGCAAACACCATTATGTGCTTGGAAAACCGGCAAGATTTTTTCTTCAATGAAGATCCTGAAAAGAAGGAATATTTTCTTTATCACCTAGTGCTTGTCAATGGTTTCAGCTGAAGTTTTCAGGCGAAAATGATTCCACTTGAGCTTTGATTTGTGGCCGAATGCAATGCAACATGAATTTGATTCATCTTCACACCCTTTTTTAGAGATTGTCTACTTCCTTTTGGCTGGTTTGAGTGCTGAACTTTTTTATGCAGATAATGCCAGACGAATCATGGCTAAGCTTTGATGAAGAAGCTATAGTGTTGCACAACAAGGTAACTTTTACAGCTCTTGAAATCTCTCCAAACTCAGGAAAAAACGACGTCTCTAGGTTCGGGCTTTTGCAGGATGGCCAGGAACCAGAGCCAAAGTTAGCATCACCGATTTGAACAATGGTCAGGACAGCATTGTAGACCTCAAAATTATCACTACAAGAGCATCCAGCCATGACAGCATTGATCATGGAAACAGAGATTACGTGACTTTCGTCAATGGTGCATTGGTTTTTCCATGTGGTGGGCGCTCCGCACTCGAGGTGTGGCCCTTCACCTACTTCTTTTAACCTTGAGTTTTTATTTATTTTTTTTTTTTTCAAGAATATTATTCCTTAAAATTGGTTTTATGCCTTCTCGTTCGGTCAGGTTTTGGAAGTGCAGCTCCCTGGCAAGAAAGTAGTGAATGCTACTGCTTTTTGGAATGGACTGAGAGGTAGACAGCTGAAAATAGTGAGTCAATCTGTAATGGCACATAGCAGTTGATTCCTCTCTATTTTGTTTTTCATGTAATTTCCTAGTTCTTCATTAATTTGAAAACCCTTTTCTGGTTATTAATTCACCCAATATTTGTGGGTGATTTTGCTCTACAAATGAGAAAGGAATTCTTGCTCTTTGCTTGTTTTCCTCAACATATCATCAAAACATGTTGGTATCAGAGCATCTCCAATGGTAAGTATGGATTGAGGCTATGGATTGCTGCCACATAAGCACTGTGGAGGGGCTGTTAAGGGGTTGTGGAGTAAATCCACATCCAATACCCAAAATTGTCTCCAATGCAGGATGTGGATTGTGTCTATCCTTGGTGATGTGGCAATAACAACTCAACTTCTTTGGCGGCAGATCCAATTTTTTCTCCTTCACATTTCGTTTTGCTTAAACGCATAAAAACCTCCCTGGTTCATGTCTTGTAGTACTTGGAAGAAATTAATCTTGTTGAATTCAAAAAAAAAAAAAAGGCTCACTCAACTTCTTTAATAATACTGAATACATATTAGTCTATGGATAATGTTATACATTCATGGTTTCAATTAGATTGAATATAAGTTAAGTTGATGCATATGTTTGTGATCGCAGTTGTGACTACAAATCAAGATGTCTTCATCGAATTTTGATTCTGATTCAAGCGATGATTTAGTTTCAATTATGAAAAAGTTTGATGAGCTTGAAGAAAATGATACCTTAATGAGCAGAAAGGTGGCTTTAGTACAAAATATTGCAACACATGTTTCTATCATAACTTCAACAATGATGATTGATAAAAAAGGTCCTCATGGAGGCTCTAAAGTGGGTAGACGTTACATACATCGTGATAGAAAGGAACGTCATGAACTAATTATCAACGACTACTTTAGAGGTGAGCAATCAAAGTATACATCATAGCATTTTCGACGTCGGTTTCGAATGGATATTGAACTGTTTGAACGCATTTTACAAGCAGTCAAAAGTTATGATGATTATTTTACACTAAAAATAGATGCGACGGGAAAAGAAGGATTGAGCCCTTTACAAAAAATGACAGCTTCTGTGCGAATGCTAGCATATGGTTGTCCAGACGATCTTCTTGATGAATATATTCAAATTGGGGAAAGCACTGCAATTGAGAGTCTAATACATTTTTGTGATGCTGTGATCGGAGTATTTGAAGAACGGTACCTAAGAAAGCCAACTTCAATTGACATAGCAATGTTACTCCAAGAAGGAGAGGAAAGGGGATTCCTGGTATGCTTGGAAGTCTTGATTGCATGCACTGGCATTGGAAGAATTGTCCAACGGCTTGGCATGGTACGCATACAAATGGTTTTAAAGGAGTTCCTACTCTTATTTTAGAGATTGTGGCGTCAAAAAGTTTATGGATTTGGCATGCTTTTTTTGGCATGGCGGGCACAAACAATGACATAACTGTTTTAGATAGATCTCCATTATTTGATGATCTAATTAATGGCGTTGCACCCCTATGTGATTTCGTAGTGAATGGTCATCACTACAACATGGGCTATTTTCTTGCGGACAGAATTTACCCAAAGTATGCAACGATTGTTCAGACAATAAGCCATCCTTCTTCCGTAAAAGAGAAAGTGTACACTGAACAACAAGAAACTGTGCGAAAAGATGTTGAAAGAGCGTTCGGCGTCTTGCAAAGTAGATGGCATATTGTTAAAGGTCCAAAGACGAATGTGGAATACAAAAGTTCTTGGGAAGATAATGAAGACTTGTATCATTTTGCATAATATGATTATTGAAAGTGAGCAAAGTCAAGGAATTAATCCGAAAGTTGGCAGCCTCATAGAGATGAAATGGTTGAAGATATTCATATAGAACATGATTCCAGTTTCCTCTCAAAAATGATTGATCAAACGAAACGAATGCAAGACCAAAGAGTTCACTACGACTTAAGGAATGATTTCATCGACCATCTATGGGATAGATATGGTGGTCAACAAGCAATTTGATGATCACATATATATAGCTTCTAACAATTGTCTCAAGGTGTTGACACTTGCGTCCTAATAGCTCTTCTTTTGATTTAAGTGTTTTTTTTTCTTAATGCATTTGATTTTTGCTGCTTTGCAACTGTTGTAAAAGAATGTAAAGAATTTTGGCGAAAGTAATTTTGCCCTTCTTCTTGACAAGTTTGCATTACCCATCCTTTATTGAACATTTTTCTATAGTGAATTATGATACTTTATTATTGTAGCATTATTTATCTTTTTAATACTTTTTCTGGTAATTATGTTGTGTTAGTGTGATTAAATCCAAGTATAAGAGATACACTGAATGATTTCAGAAAAAAAAAAAAAGCTTCATTGTAAGTATATGAGAAGCTCAAATGATAATATGATATGAATATATTATTTTTTGTGTGGGCAGGGCAGATATCTTTTGAACAAATGCTTGCACAAAGAAGTTTCATTTAAAACACCTTCAAGATTGAACTATTTCAAATTTGTAATCCATCAAAACTTTAATGAAAAAGAAATCCTTCATCAAAAGTTGAGTACTATTACTTTTTTAAATGTTCCAGAAACGAGTTATCATGGACAAATTAACTTCAGTCTTCATCAAAAGCTGAAAACTATTACATTCATCAACAAGTTCATCAAGGTCCGGCTTCGACTTCAAAACCATGTATGCTTTGATTAGGAGTATTCATGTGAGTTTCTTTTGGTCAGAACTAAAAGGGTTGTTCGCCATCAAATAGAGACCTTCAGCAGCAGCTATATGAAGAGACCTTCAAGCTGTAAAGAAATAAACGCATGAAACAAAAATATCATAAGCAATTGAGCATATATATAATAAATATTGCAAAGAAGCAACAATGAATCAATTGAGCGATAAAAGCTGAAATCTAAAATATAAAAGAGATAATTGTAGTACTGAAACATCAATATGCAAGAATGTTGTATTCTCCTCATAAGATGCAATAACATGAAATCTTGTTACAACATAAAATGAAGTGGTGATAGACGATATTTAAAAGAGTGTATATTGAAATGCATAGTGTATTATTTGCCTAATAAAAACATTTCAATTTCAGCATGAATAAAGCTGAACAAGATACTGCATGAAATCTTTGTTTCAACATAAAATGAAGTTGCGATAGATGACATTTTTCAAGATGATCTATGCATCACTGGAGTATATGTCCAGAACATTCATAAATGACCGCTTATCAATCCGTAGAAGTCTGCACAGTTCAAGTACTTGAACTATATAAGGTTAAGGAATATTAAAAAGGATAGACAATTCTCTGAATGAACTATAAGGTGGCAGGCTTGACACAGTCTCTTCTGATCCATCTTCTACTCTGCCTACTTCTTCCTGTACATGAGTGTCTCCTTGCAGGGAATTCCACAAATAATTCTTCAAACGACCTTTACAAAACCTGTGGAAGGTGATTGTCAAGATATGAAGAATAAGGAGGAAAAGATAGGAAGGTGTTGACGACTTGAGACCTACTTGTGCTCATTAGTCCAATCGGGAGGAGTTATGAAATTATCATTCTAATATTTAAAAAGGAAAGGTGTTGACAACTCCCTGGTATCCTGCATTAAAAAGATAGGTTCATAAACTTTTTAATTTTTTATTTTTTGCAAACAGATAAGGCTCATAAATTTAGAAACTATATATACAAACCTCTCCAAACATTAGTAACCATTCAAGGACTGCAAATCCTTTGCTCAATGTTAGTCACACAATAGCAGGATCAATAAACACAAAACATATGTAGGGAAGTTAGTCCCAACTCCACACTGTCAAGTCCCATTACCCATATCTTGCTCCTCAAACTTTCCAATAACAGAATGCCACCCAAGACACAGAAAGTAAAACCCAATATCTATCATAGTTGTAAATCCTAGCATGCCCTTTTGATGCGTTACTCACTATCCATCCCTGAGAAGTATGCAACAAGAATTTATCATGGTAACCAAAAAAAGAAGTCACGATCAGCTTAGATAAAGGAGTGACCACAAATAAAAAACAATTCTTCATTAAAGATAACTAAAGAAAAAATAGGACTATCTTTAAAAAAAAGGAAAAAAATAGGAATTACAAGTAAAAAAGAAAATGACTTGACTCCAACCCAAATAAAAAGAACATGAGTCCTAGAAAAAAAAAGACTCTAAAGAAAGGACTCCAACAAATTAGAAAGTGTTGAACTTACAACTAAAATTCTTCTCAACATCAGTTTGACGAACCAAAGTGTTTACCACAATATCCATTCTCTTTCCATTCTCTCATAATTTCAGTCTGATACATCTCAATTTCCTTTTGCAATGGCAATGGTAACTTGCTGACATCTGTATTGATGATCCGTTCTTGTTCTCGTCTTTTTTGAGCATTTTCTTTTAGTTCAAATTCTCTTTTTATGGCATATTCTTTTAACTCATGGTCTTTCTTATCTTTCTCCTTTCTCTGCTCTAGATCTTCTTTAAGATGCAACTCTAAAGTAGCTTGTAGCTTATGTAATGCATCAGCCACACCCCTTTCTTCATTCAACCTTCTCTTTTTTTCTTTAGTCGCTTTTCTTCCTTCTGGACGCTCAAGTCCTTGAGAACTGGCAACTCCTTGAGTCATTGGTGAATCTAAGTTAATGCCCTCATCTTCTGGACTATATGTAGAAGGCGTTGATAGGGGTGGATTGTCCTTCTCATTTCCCACCTTTTGCTTTCTGCAATCACTTGTTCTAGTCAATTCTTTAGAACACCATTTCGGGTTTTTTTTCAACAATTCCCAACAATGCTCAAACTTGAATGAACTCCCATTGTTAAGGTTCTCATACATACGCACTGCTTCCCGTTTCTACAAAAGAAAAAAAATATCAACTATTTAAAAAAGTAGAAACTCACATATGAAGTATTAGATATTACCATATCTTCTGGAGTTGTTCCACTTCTAGGAGTTCTTTCCAATCGTTCATAGTGTCCGTGGAACTTATTTACAGCAGCCATTATTTTCCCCCAACGACATTGCAACCCATTATTCGTTCTAGCTTCATCATACACTCCTAACCTTTCTTTCCAAACTTGCAAAATCCTTTCCCACATTGCTGAGTTTTTCTGATTGTTGCCAACGTCAGAGTCGATCGAGACATAAAGCCACGCCTTTGTTAAAGCTATGTCTTCGTCTTTAGACCAATTTTTGCTATTAACACCATTTTGAGAAAGGTCCGACCCATTGGAAAGCTTGCCTTTTTTTGTAGATCCTTTAGTGCTACTAGGCATTTGTATCTCAAATGGAGCTTTGGAACCATAAAGTAACTCTTGATATGAGTTAACTTGTCCAAAATTTTGAGGAGTATGTAAAGGATACGAGACATTCATTGGATTAAAAGTGAAATTGGGTTGGAAAGGAAGGTTGAATGGACCAAGTTGATTAGCTTGAGTTTGAAATAGTTGTGGGTCAGATTGAGAGGAATTAAAAACATGTTGAGAACTAATGGAGTCACTAGCATTCATAGGTTTTAGATCATTGTTAAGTTGTCTAGAATCCTGAGAATCCATTGAAGAAGTCTGGAAGAATTAAGACTACATTATTAGCATAAGCAAACAAAACTAGTAAAAGAAATAAGTACAATAAAAAAAATGTGGACAAACAAATAGTTCCTTCAATTTGATTGTGTTGGTGCATACAAAATTGTAGAGATGAACTAAAATGTATTACCAGTACCCAATTTCAAGACACATCTATATCAATTGAAGAAGAAAAATAAGATTGGAACATAAAAACTTCCACCCAATTTGAAGACACAATACCATCACATTTCAATTGATTGTATTCCAATTGAGATTGGGTAATTAATCTGGCTAACATATCCATTTGACCAAAAAAAAAGAAAATGCATGGCAATGAAATGAACAGATAGCAGGTATTTTTGATACATAAGTGCTTCATATTGCAGCTACGACAATTATCAAATAATCAAACTTTAAGATCTCTCTTAAGTACTCATTCACTCCTATTTCTATACGGTTTGCATATATGGAGACACCTAAGAGAGAAAGAGAGAATGTACAAATGTCAAACTTATGATGAGGAGCCAACAAATAATACCAATTAAGATTAAAACCGAGACGCCTCAGGAGCAAATCCTTGTTAAATAATATTAGCCCTAAAGCTACATAGCCGACAAGGAAGGACTCGAAAAACAACAAAAAGGTGATGGTAAATTTGTGTCACCAAGCAAGTTTCAATTTCCCCGTGTTGCAAGAGGGAGCTTTCTTTTTCACTCAAACAGAGTAACGTGTAGAGTGACAGATTGAGGCATACTCGATCTAGGAACATAGGAAATTCAACGACACATTTACCTAGTTCTATCTTTTATTATAGTTGGCGTCAGTTCTCTAAAATAGATCAATCAATGGATCGATTCACACAATTCACACCCAATTTCAGTTTGAGAATCACACAATTCACAATCAATGGATAAATCACGAGATAAATAATAAGATTGGGGATTTACGAATAAAAAATTAGAGATATGGGTTACCTGTAAGAAGAAGGATGAGGATGCTTGAAATCAAAAAAAAAAGATGAGGATGCTTTGAAGATCTGAGAAGAGAAAAAGAATGAGGATGAGGATGCGCGGGGTTTTTTCCTTTTTGTTTGCCGCCAACGTTTTCGTGAAATCGCTTTTGTTTGTTAGGTTATTTCGATTTTTTTATACGTGGCATTGTGGACAGTGTCTATCGCACCCTCTATTTCTAGAGGGTGTGATAGACAGTGTTTATGCCAATCTGCATGCTAGATTGGATCATTTTGTCATCCTAAATTTACAATTCCATAAGCACCTACTGGAAATCGTGCGAGACGCATTGGGACGTATAATGCTTGGTCTTTGAAAAAAAAGAAGTCTACCGCTATTCGCACCCCACGTTTTGCTATTCATACCCCATTTTTGAATTTTTTCTTTGTTTACTCCACTTTTTCCTTAGTTTACCTTAATTTTTTCTCAAAATTTCAAAAATATCCCTGCTCGCCCATCATCCTCGCCAAATGTCGTACGAGTGGTTTTTTTTCGTTGAATAAGGTTGGATGTGGTTGCTTCCATATCTTAGAAGCGAAAAAGTGTCGCTCGCGAGGTTTAGTTGCACATGGTCGAGACCTAAAGAGGTATCGATTGATTTCAATTGAGACCTCTAAAGAGGTAGCGGTTGAATCCGATGGAGACCTCTAAAAGAGGTCTTGGCTGACTCCGATCGAGATTGTGAAGATAACTTGATCTTAGTGGGTGATGTTTGAGACCTCTTTAGAGGTGGCCCTGCATGTTCGACACTTGCAGGCTACAAGAATGAACAAAAAAATTTTAAAACTCTAAAAATACATGAAAATGACAAGAAATAGTGGGTTTGCTCAGAATCGCTTGATATTTTTGATTCCATTGAAACTTTATATCCAAAATGCAATATTCAAGTTCCAAATCGAACCCTTAAACTCACCACAATAAAACCAAAAACAATATTGACTCAAAAAAAGAAAAAAACCCTAAGAGACCATAAAATTGACACTATATAGAGACGAGGAATGTACCCATGGTGTTGAATTAATAGGGTTTCGCTTGACTTTCATCGTATTTGGACCAAAGGTGAGAGTGCGATTCAAGAGAGGGGTGAGTGGCGTATGGGTGCATGGGGTGACTAGGGAGACAGGTTGAGAATAGTAAAACGTGAGGTGCAAATAGCCGGGGCCAAAAAGGATTATGCTTGACATAGCTATTGCTTATGCTTGTCGTTATACTAGAAAAATAGCTTTTGTATTACTTGGATATTTCTTGCGGTTGGTCTATGTGATACTTAAAAGAGTCGTGTTAAGGCACCCCGCAATCCTTTCAGGGCACCCCGTTGATTAGGGCACCCCAACAATTTATCAGGGCACCTCGATACTTTTACCAAAATACTCTTTCGTTTGAAGTGCAAGCACCCTACTACCAAATCGAATGAAACCCTTTTTTTCTCCCTTCCATCACGACATCAAGGCCTCAATATACTAAATCCCTCACTTTCTTGCTTGTTAAAGGTAGATTTATTGTTTTTATAGTCGAATGATGTGTTTAACTTCAATCCTATAGTGTTCAGTCACATATGACCGTGATCTGTCTTTTAGTCTCGGACGTCCATTACCGATAACATTATGTAAGTGTCGGTTTATATCAATCAACACCTAAGTGAGAAAACCCTTAGACCACATGGCTGTATATCACCGAAACTACTGGTTTTGGTCTTGGTGACCTGTTACCGAGACATTAAGTTATGTCTCGGTTGCTTTTAATCAAAGTGTAATAAAAAACTACGTTTGAGATTAAACTTGGTTAGTAATAACCGACACCTTTTGTTAGTTATCTATTATAGGGTACCAAGACACTACAACATGTCTCGGTCCTGTGTGATCGATAAATTCACGTTTGTGGTTCACCTTCGAAAATGGAAAAAAAAACCCCACAAAAACCATAAAAACTAATTTGTCATGTGCAACGTCCGCTCTCACTCATTTTCTTCAACCATTAGACTCTAAAAACACTTAAAACTCGTCGAATCTCCGGTCGGCGACGGATCAACAAACGCGATGTCCGGCCTGCGAGGATCGACTTGACTTCGTAAAAAATCGAGTTTTCAAAAGTGGGGTGCCCTGAGAGAGCATTTGAATGAGCATGTGAATTGTTGAGTTGAATGAGGGTATTTTTGTCAATTGGTTATAAAACTAATTTTAATTAAAAATGACGGGTGCCATAAGAGAATTGCAGGGTGCCTTTAACGCGACTCTACTTAAAGTTACCAAAATTTCTATCAGGGTAAGTGATTTTCATTAGCATCTCCCTACATGTTTTCTCACAAGCAATTATCAAGCAATAAGGTACCAAACGGGTTGAATATTGGTCCCAATGGGAGATTTTGTTTTTGATCAGAACGCATAGTTATATATTAAGATTCAAAAGGAAAAGGTCTGGGTGAGGGTTCACCCAAATACAGTTTCGACGCTTTGAAAGCGCAAGCTTGGCAAGAGCATCTGCTTGTACATTCAGAGATCTAGAGATAAACTGAAATCCATCGGGCTCCTATCTTTGATCAGATTGCGGATATCAAAGATCACAGGATTTAAATCGAAGCGTATCGATATAGATTCAGCGCTGGAACTCCACCCTCAACATCATCGGAGACAAGTTTGGATATTCCTTCAACGCGGTTACATTCATTGAGGGCAACCAGCATTTCTTGACATTCAGCTAATGGCAGAATGACTTTCATGTGTGTGCCACATTTATGGAAGAGTGATTTGATGAAAATTGAATTGATTAATTGGACCATAAAAGCCTTATTGGGTTGGCAATAAATAGTGTCCCATGACATTGTAAATGTGAATTGGGCAACTTAATTAATACTTCCGATTTTCAGAAGTTGAGGATCTCGGCTTATATGTGGGAATTGGCATTGAATAAATAGATCTCTAATGGTAAATGTGAATTTGTGGCTAAATTGATGAGGTGACATTTCTTTATGTAATTTTATTAATTAAAATGTAAAACTAAAAGTCTAAATAAAATAAGTAAATATTTTAAAAAGACTTATTATCCAACATTGATGTCAATTTGAATGTCAAGAAGTGACATTCAAAATAGGCAATGTCTATCCACCTCATCTGGACATTCAAAATGCACATTCTATTGGAGAGATTTTTTTTCACTCCAATGTCTATTTAGTCCTAGGTGACACACATTGACATCCAATCCACATTCTATTGGAGATGCTCTAAGTAGGGTTGTAAGTGGGACAAGTTCGTGGGGCAGAGATCTATCTTTAAAAAATTTTCGCGGTGATAGTGCCTCATCAATTTTGTAAAAATATTCATTTTGATCTCATAATAGATAAAAACTCACACCAAAATGTTTTAACGCACAAAAATGATATTAAGGAGAGATGAAGAAGATACTTTGATAGTTCATTTAATGATAGCCAAATTGATATCATAATAGATGAAAATTCAGGGGTGTATTCAATTGAGAATTTGGAAAGATTTTAAAGGACTTTTTATTGGGATTGGTTTTCATGAATTTTAAAGATTTGTTAGGATTTGTAAAGATTTATGTGGATTTCAAACATGGATTTTGACGGAATTAATAGATTTTTATAACAAACTAATCATAAGTACACATAACTTGAGAAACATCTAGTGGTCATGACTTAATAGCCCAATTCATTACTCATATTCTTCCTCAATGTGACCAAGCGCCAACGATGAACTCACTGCTTTATCAAAAAAAAAAAAGGATGAACCAAGAAGATGACTAATGAATTGGGCTGCAGCGTTCACAGGTCTGCAGTGGGTTCATCATTATATTCTGCACACAACAAAACAATGGGGACTTGATAACACAACAGAAACTGCCTTCATCCAAAAAAAAAAAAAAAAAAAAACCATGAACCCACTTCTTCCACTCCCCTTTACAAGTGGGTATATATTTACAACCAAAATGAAATAAATTCCTTCATTGTCCTGCACACAACAGAACCCAAAAAGACTTCCTTCCACGCAACAAAAACTTGCATCCACACAAAAAATCCCATTCCACAGTGGAGATCCATTTAAGAAAAAAACAACAACAACAAAGATAACAAAATCTAAACCTTTCATCCATTAAAACCTTAAAAAAAAAAAAAAAAAAGGATAACATGTCCAAATCTTCTACTTGAACACCAATACACAAACACAAACCAAACACAATAAACCAACAACACAATACTAGCAAAAAGAAGAGGGAAGAGACATTGTCGAGGGGAATGGCGGAGAGGAGAGAATAGAGAACAGAGTCGGCGACGCTGGAGAGAATGGCGGAGAGGAGTCGGATGAGGAGTGGAGAGCTGTGCACAACTGGCGGAGACGGTGTCAGATGGAGGCAGAAGTGGGGGACGGCTAGGGCTGAAGAAGCTTGAAATCCATCCAAATGCACGTCCCCCTTGTGAGAATTTGGAACTCAAATTGCTTATAGTTTTTGGAAACAATCCATCCAACTCCAAGATTTGCCCCAAATTCCCACAAATCACCAAAAAGTTAAATACCCCTAGATTGTTTAAGACAACCCACGAATCCGTCCAAATCAAAATTAAATACTCTTGACTTTTAAAATTTTCATCCAAATACATTGGAAACAAAATTAAATAGCCCAAGATTTTTAAATCCTTCAAACTTTTTTATAATCCATCAAAATCTCTAATTGAATACACCCAAAGAGAAATATAAACTATAAACTCAATATTAGGATTTCAGAAGTTAAAGAAGCATTGAAAAGATGAAAATAAGAAAAGCATGTATCCCAAATGAAATACCTATAGAGGTTTATAAATGTTTAAAAGAAATTGGATTGACTTGGTTATCAAAACTCTTCAACAAAATTATAAAATCAAAACAGATGCCAATATATTGGAGATCAAGAAGCATCTTTGGACCAATCTTTAAAAACAAAGGAGACATTCAAAGTTGTTCAAACTATCCGGAATTAAACTTATGAGTCATACTATGAAACTTTAGAAGAGGATAATTAACAATAGACTAAGAAAAGAAACAATAATATTGGAGAATCAATTTGACTTCATGCCTGGAAGGTCAACTATAGAGGCGATTTTCTTTATAAGAAGATTGATGTAAAAATATAGAGATTCCTATAGATGTTCTTTGGTGGGTTCTAGAAAGAAAATAAGTGCATGTAGATACATATAAATTATTAAGGATATGTATGAAATAGTAATAATGAGTATAAAGACATTTGAAGGAACTAGAAAAGAATTTTCCATTACGATAGGACTACAACAAGAATTGGTTTTAAACCCATATCTCTTTACTCTAGTTATGGATGAACTAACTAGGCGTATTCAAGAGGATATACCATGGTGTATATTATTTGCAGATGACATTGTCTTAGTAGACGAAACAAGAGATGAAGTGAATAGGAAATTAGAACTTTGGAGGAATGTATTATAATCTAAAGGCTTTAAGTTGAGTAAATCGAAAATCAAATATATGCACTGTGAGTTTGGAAATACTAGACATAGAGATGATGAAGTGGTAAAATTAGGGGAAGTAGAAATTCTTTAGGCGAATGTAACGACCAAATTTAATTGTGTTGTTATGCAAGTATTTTCGTATGTGACGTCAACTCAAGTCCATAGGGACACCACGAACAGACGAGGATATGCTTGGTTGGGCAAAAAAAATTATTTTTCTCTGATTGGTTACGTAAATGAGATAGTAATTATTACTATTTGACTTATTACATCGCATGCGTGCGTTTATATGGTTGATTACCGAGTGAGATAGTGTGATGGACATTCGCCTAGAAAATCGCATAGATGCAAGTACCGATGAGCAAATTATGGTTACACTAGGTTGGGGATGGGTTCACATAGGTAATACTATTTAATTTGACAAATAATCGATGTAGGAGCATGGTGTATGCCAATTGTATTGTTAAAGTTAAGTACAATTAATCGAGATGCCGGGTGTCGGGTGCTGGGTATCGAACACCCCGAGGAAAGCAATAATTAGTGCTTTGAAGATAAGACCAAGAGACCAAGTCACTCAAATGAGTCACAAGGATAGAATTCTTGACCAAATCCAGAACATAAGATGGATCTAGGGATGGAAACTACACATAAGATCAAGATGGGGGTATAAAAACATGACTTCGATGCTTTTCATCAACTTTTCTCTTACCTCATGAGAAAATTCAAAAATTGTGAGAGAAGTTGGGGGTGTTTGTGACCTTTGCTTAGTGATTTGACGAGGATTGGAGCTATAAATCAAGAATCGAAGGTGAGATCTATAATCTCTTCTCTGTTTTCTAACTTTTGGTAATGGTTTCGTGGATTTTGACGAAGTTCTCAAAGTATGCGCCGAGCTCACTGGTTGTGGAGTGTTAATATGGTTTTGGTTGTGATGTTAAGCATTAATTGATGGATTTGTTGAGGTTGTTGTTGTTGGTTGAGAAAAATGTATTTTGTCGGCATTTTTGGCGGAAGTCGTCGAACTTTTTGATTTAGTCGAGATTTGTTGACACTGTATGGTTGGTTTGGAGAATCATAGGAGGACGAAACGGGTTTAGACCACGACGATGGAGTTAGGTTTTCGAAAACTCCAAATAAGGGTTTCGGTCAGGTGCCACCAGAGGCGTCGTGGAGAGTAAATCTTCATGGTACCTGGGTAGCTCACTGCCTAGTTGGCATCGTGGGGATTTACCTAGAAAAATTATCCAATTTTTCATAATTTTATTCGTGCACACAATTGGGTCGATTACACGGGTATTGAGTCATATTCGAACCCATTTGGATACCCGAGAGATCCCGAAAATTTTCAAAATTTTATAAAAAATTGGCCCATGTGAACAGTGTCACGTCGCTGGTGCGCCATGCAGTTCAACTGTTGGCGGCGCCCCGACGACGTGAAAACGGACTCACTGCCTCAAACATCGTGGAGTGGTGCTATGGGCAACATATGCCCACGGCGTCGCTCACGGCATCTCGCCCAGAATGCCTCTGCTAAGGGTTTTTGACACCCTTGGCTCGTGTCACCGTGCTTCAAGCCTATCCCAACCTCGTCGGGACCTCCGTTACAACACCAAAACACCCTCGCTTGTGCCAACACCTCGACAAACCATCTATTTTGGAAAAATCATACAAAAATCCCAAAAATTCTCAAAAGTTCCATAACTTCTCCAATCAACAAACCAACTATCAATTCATCTATAAACCATTCCATTCTATCAAAATCCATCATAAATCTCTATTAAAATCGAAATTCAAAAATCGTTGCCCAAATTCATCGCGACGAATATATTCGAAATTGACGTCAAAACATAGATATACACGTGGGAAATCAATTCTCACCTTAGATTTTGAGTTTGAGTGATCCCTTGGCATTAAATCGCTGCGTGAAAATCCCCGGAACCTACACTGTTTTCGTTGTGTTCATTTGGATGAGGAAGAGAAGAAAATGTGAGGAGAGAGAAAAGGTGATGTGGTTTATATACCACCTCCATCATCTACACTCACACACGCATCCCGAGATGCATCATTTGGCCACTCTTAAATCCATCTAACTACCTTGACACAAACTTGTGACTCCATTTAGTGACTTACCTCAACATTTAGTAGTTTTCTTGCACAATACTCGCGTTTCGAACCCGTTCCGTACCACAATTCACTCGTCGCGTAATCCTAGATGTATCAACGTATCAAACGCGACTTACAACTTTTAATTATTATTTATTTTGTATTTAGTCAGTGTTTTTAATTCATTAAATCCTCCGGATTGCTAATTACTCGACAACTGTTCGCCCGAAACCTGTTATTCACGTTCCTATCGAGTCAAACCCATTTCTCAACCCCAACGCTCACACTTAAACGTCCTCACATGTTTGGGACATTGGATTTACATTTAGGTAATAAAATATAATACAAACAACGAAAAAAATAACATACCTCGGCGTCGACGACCAAGAATTGAACAACTGTATCACAACAAAATGGGGAGTCGATTTTAGGTTCGTTACAAAAGGTATCAGTCAATAGCCACTGTCATATATTAAACTTGATTTTTCATATGCTGGAATAGGCTTGGGAAGTTAAGGCTGCCCATGTCCATCGAGAAGGTACTAAAGCAACTAATCGGATGGCGGGACAAGCACTGATGAAAGACACATGAACACATTTCACACAGATACAACCAACTGGTATTAGTGACATTCTTTGTAACGACGTTGCAGGGGTTTCATTCCCTCGCACGTGCGCTATGTAATCTGGGTTTTTTTACCCCATCCTAATAAAAAAAAAGTTGTTACTTTGGTTTCTTCCAATTGTACATGTAATGCTAGCTTGGGATATGTATATGTGCATTACACACGAAGGTAACAACATTCACTAAAATAATTTTGGTCTTTAATAGATATTTCAAAACCCCTATTAAAGATAAGTGTTATTAAATGTCATGTGAGAAATATGTTCGATGGGTAATGTTTTAATTGCTAATACAAGTATTTTGTAAAGGTTGTTTAAAACCCCTATCAATTTGATGTTTTTAAATACCAAAACTCTTCTAGTGATAATAGCATAAACATAATAGCATAATAGCATGGAAACACATTGTTTCTCGCCTTTTTGTAAAATATATTTATTAGGTTATAATAAGTAAAGACTCATTTCAATAAACATCAAATCTAATCAGATTTATGGAGATTGGTTCCAATTAAATCTCTTTTGCTCTTTGTTCATTCAATAAACAATAAATCTAATTAGATTTGTGGAGATTGGTTCATCCTTGTTTCGGTGCATCTTCATCAATAGTGTAGCGTAGATTTGTGCGGCGCACTGGATTGATTTGTCTTTAAGTTTTACTTTATAGTTAGTTTTCTTCTCTAGTTGGAAATATTTGATTTGTCTTTTCTTTATTGGCTAGTTTTAATTTTTCTTCTCCTTGTTGGAAAGTTTTGTTATTTTTTTGTGGTTATAGTACTTTTATTTATTGTCATGAGTTTTCAACGTTGTAGAAGATAGTCATGATTGTCAAACTGTTTCAAATTTTTTTTAAAAAAAAACTAAATTAATGGCAGTTTGTTTGCACAAATAGGATTAGCGAATCAATATACTTGATTTTATGTCTAGTCTTGAATTGAGCCATAAATAATTAATGAAATTTAGATGTTTCCTCAAAAAAAAAAAAAAAAGTATAATAGCATAAACATAGTCGTTCCTAAAAAAAAAAAGCATAATAGCATAAACATGCGTTCCTAAAAAAAATAGAAAAAAGAAAAAAAAAAGCATAAATACCTGTATATTTAAATGAAGAGCTTTTGAAAGACACACCACACATGTTATATAAAACAAATGGATATACAATTGAGATCATGATTAGAAAAAATAAAATATAAATTTTTGTTCAAAGATTAGAAAAAATTATTACATCTTAAAGAGGCGATGTGTACAAAGTACGTGGCATATTAAAGCCAATCAACCACAACCATGTAACTTTACCAGAGTACACGTTTCACTTGCGTCTCTGTATATGGTTGAGTGTGAATATCAATGTGTACAATATTATAAATTTACAGAGTAATAGCTAAAAATCAACCATGTTCATTCATTCAATCAAGTATATATCTAAATAAATAATAGATCAACTACGTACATTACGTCAACTAAAAGAGAAAATAATTCAATAGTTGTCACCCATAACAAGCCCAAGGAATTACAATTTACAACATATCAATTAGAGAATAATTTTTTTATAGGAAAGAAATAACTTTTGTATTCACTAAGGTTTGAAGCATGACTTCTTACTTTCAAATCTCATATCAAACTATAGAGTCACTCAATTGGTTAGTATAAATTAGAAAATAATGGTCATGCATTAGTTAGCATGGACACGACTACTTTGTTTTTGTTTTGTTTTGTTTTTTTTTTTTTCTTTTGAAGAGAAATCAAAATTTTATTAATCATTCATAGCTTTATACAGGACTAGACATAAAATCAAGTACATTGATTTGCTAATTTGATTTGTTCAAACAAACTATCATTAATTTGGTTGTAAATGCAAAATTGAGACAGTTTGACAATCAAAGTCTGTTCTACAACGTTGAAACTTATGATGATATACAAAACTACTAGAACCACAAAAGGAATAACAAAACTTCCCAACAAGAATAAGAAAATCTAAAACTTTTCAATAAGGAGAAGACAAATCAAATATTCCAACTAGGAAAGAAAACTAACCATAAAATAAAACTAAAAATAAGATTAATCAAGTGCGTTGCACAAATTCACGCAATATCATTGATGAAGATACACCACAACAAGGATGAACCAATCTCTACAAATCTTATTAGTTTTGTTGTTTATTATATGAACAAAATTAAAAAGGGATTTGATAGGAACCACCATCGATTGAAAATGAGGGTTCAAGAACAAAAATTACAAAAGTGGACACGACTACTTTCTTGATAAAGTGTTTTCATAATCCATTATATATATATATATATATATATCCATCATCAAAGTTATCTTTAAGTAAAAAAAGATTGAAATTAAATTAAGAAATAAGTTAGCTAGAGTAGAATGAGTTTTTAATTGATGTGCCTCCATTGATCTCTTTATATATTGAAAACTTGAAATGCAAATGTGTCACTGAAATCTACACACAAATTATTTGAGATATAATTTTATAAATTAGGATTTCATTAAGGTATAGGGTTTTGGGTTCTTCATTCTACCTAAACCCTCCTCATTTAACAGGATAAGGAAAGGGCAAAAATTCAAGTGCATTCTCTTTTTTTTTTTTTTTTTGGAGAGCGAGTGCACTCTCCATATTAAAATATACAGATTGGTAGCTTTGTGGCTGATAACTCTATCATTAAAGCCTGACTTTGAATTTCAGACACGCCTATTGCAGTTATATGCAACTTGAAGAACAATCAGTTACACCTTTATCACATACAAAATATCAAAGCTGCATATTGGTGGAAATTATTAATCTTCCATCATAATGCCCTTGAAAGAGCCAAACCAAACTATCACCATCACTACAACTTCAATGTTTGATTAAAATTCTTCAAAAAAAAATCTAGAAATTACAATCACAATAGAATACCAATAATGGCCAAAGTCTTGCTATTTATATATAAGAGAGAACATGATTAATTAGAATTTAATGGATTGTAGAATAAATGTGCTAGACCTTATTAGTTGATATTTGTTCACGTTTATTGTCAATCTTGTTTGAATAACTAGGTTCATTATGGATCGATCCATACAATTATTGGGTCCCTTGCAGCTCACTAGACTCAGCTAAGCTCTATAGATTCACTATGTCCACTACACTTCAATCAAATTATTAATAGGTGGCAACTTGATATTTATATATATTATATAGCTTACTTTACCTCCATAGACTTTGGCCTGATCATGTTTCAGAAACAAATTAAACTTGGCCACATATGTACATATATCTCTTAAATGACAAATCCCATCACTCACCTACTTCTTTAAATACCAAACCACAATCAATCAACCATATGCACCCACAATCATATATAAGTACTACTTTTCCTTCCCTCTTCTCATCTTTTTTCTTTTCAAACTAGCTACTTGAACTATCACAGTTATATATATTTAGCCAAGAAATCTCATAGTTTTTGTTTTATTGAGAAGAGAAGTAATTCTTATAAAAAAAACAGGAAGAGGAGAACTAATTGAAGGAGATAATGGGGTTTCTTGATCATTTCTCTGGGCTCGTCTCTGTTAAGAAAAGGCGTAAACGCAAACAATTGCAGGTACTATTTAATAGACAATATGTATAGCATTGAATTATATACCAAAAAGATTTTATATTTTAGTTTTTACTAAGTTCAATAAAGCTGATTGGAAGAATTTGATTCACGTAGCATACTCTAATTAATCTTCTTTTTGATTGTTGTTGTTGATGTTGTTGTTGTTGTTCTTCAGACAGTGGATATAAAGGTGAAAATGGATTGTGATGGATGTGAGAGGAGGGTTAGGCATGCTGCTTGTCCGTCAAAGGTTTGTACATAATTATATTATGAAAAATTGATTTTTCATGTCTTATATATGCTTTGATATATATATATATATATATTTGAATTTCGACATAGTGCATATATTATTAATATACAATATACATTGGCTGATTTGACAAAAAACAATACATTGGCTGATGAGTGATGATTGAACTCCTAAATCTATTTACTGAAAAAAAAAAAAAAAACTCCTAAATCTATAGTAGGTACAGTATGAAAACTATGAAGGTACAAACTTGGGGGTAAATAATTAAATTCCTATTTAATTTAGGACTAAATTAAATCAACCTAAAAAAAGGACTAAAATCAGTTCCAAAGTTAGCATGATGAAGGCCTTGTTTGGTTGAGGGAAGTGCACTTTTTTCTTTTCTTGACTTCAATGAGAATCGAATCACGATCTTCCAAAGTCTTACCTTTTTGGCAAGTGATATCATTACTATCTCAACTAAAAGCTTTGACAATGTTTTAAGCAGAATTGCAAGAAGTTGATCAGTTGATCCACAATTAAAAGAAATCATATATACAAAAATTTAAACATTCAAAATAAAAAAAAACAATGTTTTAAGCACAAGAAATTGGTTTTCTTCAAATAAAAAAATATATAGATAGACAAATTTTAAGTTTAACTAATGATGATTTTAATAAATTTTCAGGGGCAAAGACAGTGGAGGTGAGCAGGAAGGAGAGCAGGGTGAGTGTGACAGGGTATGTTGATGCAAACAAAGTGTTGAAGAAGATAAGGAGCACTGGGAAGAAGGCCGATATGTGGCCCTATGTGGCCTACAACTTGGTGGCTTACCCCTACGCCTATCAGGCCTACGACAAGAAAGCTCCGGCGGGGTACGTTAAGGACGTGCCTCAAGCCATGCCCAGCCCTCGTGACCCCGTCGACGAAAAGTTGGTCACTCTCTTTAGCGACGAGAACACCCACGCTTGTTCCATCATGTGATCTTACATTATGGACTGCGCAACATCATCTCTCTATATTACTTAATAAATTAATTGTCTTTACTCGCGGCTCTATAATGTTTTTAGTTAAAAGTTCGTCCTTTGACTTTAACTAAAAAGATAGATAGATTGAGCTTATATTCTCATGACTTATGACGGTGATTTGGTTTGGAGGGTCGACTTTGAGTTGAGGTTTTGTTCTAATGTGTTTGTATATGAGGAATTTTTGTATATCATTACTCAACTTGGTAATTATTGGAAAAGTTTACAAATGATCCTTTTTGTATAGTATATACTACCTCCATCCATAATTATAGGTCGTTTTGACCAAATCACATATATTAAGGAGTGACTTAATTGTGGGTTGAAATGACCATATTGCCCAAAAACACAAAAATGAAATGGATGTTTGTAAATGCTTGTCAACATGTTATTATCGACACCTTTCACAAAAAATGAAATGGGTGCTTAATTGTAGGATGATATGCGTTATTGTCCTCCCAAATAATATCTAATCATTCAACAAAGATATGTCTATTATAGTCATTTCTTATACTTCATCATCTCTTACCTTTCTCTAAAAACCATTTTTTTTTTTTGTCAAAACTCTGTAAACTACCAATTGCATGGAGATAAGCAGCGCAACAAAAAATACAACAGAGATACAAATAGTGCAAAGATGTTTTGGTGGGTATAAGACATCCTCAATCATAATGCTCTATTTTTCCCTCTATTTTACAGTTTTGTCACATCAAACTCTATTTCTTCAACCACAAACTCTATTTCTACACCAAAACTTTATTTCTTACTTTTATTTTTTTGTTATTTATTTGTATTAATTTTAATAAATTATTTAATCATTACAAAAATTATGAAAAAAATATGTTCATATTTTTTTGAAAAAGAAATAATTATTGATAATTTTTTAAAAGAAAAAAATAAAATGAAAAATAAAAAATAAAAAATAAAGGAACTCTATTATAGAGTTGTGTGAATAGTGGAACTCCAAATTTGGAGTTTCACTATTCACCCAACTCTATAATAGAGAAGAAATAGAGTATGATTGGAGTAGTTTTAACTTTAAAATAGAGTACCCCATTGGAGTTGCTCTAACAGAAGATACAAACATTTCAGTCCCACATTGGGTTGCTCTATTATCTTCTTCATATACTTCCCTTTTTCACCTTCTCCTTCCCACACATTCCCTATAAAATCAATCTCTCAACCTACAAATGCCTTTATTTTCCCACATAAGGTTGTTGTTTCATTCATTTTCTCAGTATGTTTTGATGTATTTAGCTCTTATGTGATGGGTTGAATGGCTTCAGTGGATCTTGTTTATCTCTAATGGCGTCCATTAAACTTGGGCAATAATGATTCTCCTTATCTCCACCACAACAAAGATAGACGAAAAGAAGTAAATAAGCACGACGATCTACGTGTTTGAGAAAATCAAAGAATTTTAATCCTAATTAAATGCTTGAAATGAAGAAAATGGGTAAAAATACTCTTGAAGTTGAAAAATGACATATTTTTTAAAGAACAAACTTTCTAAAACGACCTTTATTTATGGAAGGAGGGACTTTACATTAATTAATTATCATTAATTTTATTCAAGATTGTGCATTGAGAAGCATGCGCCCACATCTCAAGGTGTATATTTGAAGTGATCAAACAACTATATAACATATATATATATATAAAGTTGAGAAAAAGTTATCAAGCTCTCTCTTCTCACCATTCCATTTTTCTATTTTTCTCATTTTTTTTTATATTTTTGTTATTTATTTCTTTGTATTATTAGTTGTCTTGAGATATATTCATCCCTTCAATTTCTTGGACAACGAAAAGGTCAACTAGCTTATATTCATCCCCACAATTTTTTGGACAACGAAAAGCCCAACTAGCTTGCAAAAAATGAAGATACCATTACGATTAAAAACGACGCATATAAATTCGACTTTTCATTAGCTAAAACACCTAACCTTCACTCAAACCCCACAATTTTTGATCTTCCTCAATTCTCCATTTGGTATGCCCAACTCTAACTTTAGTTCTTCTTCTACATCAAATCTAATTTCTTAGATCCAATTGGATAACAGTAATAGCACAAATCTATTCAAGGCTTGGAATCTCAATGAACAGGTGAGAAATTTGCACATCTTAGATCCTTTTATGTGAGCGGCTGACTTATGGGGTAAGAGGCAACTTGACATGTTGGTGTCTTTTGTTTTTGTTTTTACTGTTGACTTGTTGGGGTATCTCTGGATTTTTGGTTTTTGATGTCGAGTTTTTTCTACAAATCATTCTCTGCATATTTTCTTTTGCCTGCATCAATTATTGCAACAATTAAATATTAATTGAGTAAGGGTTGAGGTAGATATGTGGATGGTGACTTTTATGAGATTCTTTTTTGAGTGGGTTAAGATGAGTGGTCACAAGACTCACAACTGCGATCCTCCAGAACTTTGGTTTTGTTTTCTAACGAGATGAGTTTTTTTTTTTGCATAGTATAACAAAGGGGACTTTTTATAAGTAGATAAGATTGTTTTTGTTTCCCCATTCTTTTTGTACATGTATTTTTTTACAGATTAATGAAATTCCTTTATCCAAAAAAATAACACAAATCTGTTCAGATCTATCTTCATCTTCGATTCAAATCACTCTAAACCCTAATTAATCTCATTCTTATTTTATATATATATATATCTATATATCTATATATATTGGTAGGATTCTTATTGTTTATTTATAAGAAATATGAGTTGATTATTATGAATTGCAATTCTAATTATAAAATATTACAGTATGTTCAAGTAAATAAATTTATTAATTTTTTTAAAAAATTTAATAATCCAAGCGCAGGAAATCGACTAGTGCTATATATAGTACTAATGCATATACCATGCAAGTACCATGCTAGCATGTCATGTATAAGAAATTTTGGCCTTGCCAAAAGGACTAATAAGATGAGGGAGCCAAGGTGAAAACTAGAAAATAGTAAACAGAAGATACAAATAGATGCATAAAAAGCACTTTTATTATACTTATACATAAGCATTGGCAACACAGACGACACCGCAGTGTGCGCAGAACTTACAACTTCAAAACAAAGGGCTACATAAATAGAATTACTGAACTCGCGCTTAATTAAACTCATCATTTCTACACTTCTTGAGGCCTAATACTTCTTTCTGGTGAGCAACGTCTTGAACCAATAGGCTGACATCTTTGGGTACCTTCTGAGGGTTTTGTAATCAACGTAGACGATACCAAATCTTGAAGTGTATCCTGATTTCCATTCAAAATTGTCGAGCAACGACCACGCAAAGTAACCAATAACATTTGCTCCTTCATCAATAGCCTTCTTGAGCTCGGTCAGATAGCTCCTATAGAAATTAATTCGTGTGGTGTCATGCAGTGCCTTTGGCAAGGTGACATTACCAGGATCATCCATACCTTCGACATATTAACAAGAAGAATTTAAGAAACCTTGTAGAAAGCTAATTTTAATGAAGTAATAATTGTTATGAGTTTTCTAGTTCATACCATTTTCTGATAGAATGACTGTTGGGTTTCCATAATGCTCCTTTACATATGTTACAGCTTTATATAAACCCCATGGTACCATATAAAGCCAGTAAGAGTGTGCCTGCAAAGAGAGAATTGCATCAAATATGAGAGACTCTATATCATTTTAACAGCAAAAATGAAAATAACAATCCAAAATTGTATATTAGAGAAATCGTAAACTGAGTAACTGAAGTCAATCTGCAGCCACTGTAGAGATTTATAAGCACCGACGTATACAACATATTTGGATCAGTGAACAATAAGTTTAACTAAGAGTTGAAGTTTGGGAATTAGTGAATTATAATGTAGATATTGACTTACCCTTCGCCCAATTGGCACTCCATTTCGCTCATCTGGAGATTTCACACAAAAAATAGAGAGAAATAAAGTTTTGTCTCAGTGAAATGAAATGCAATTAATATCCTTTTTCTCTCAACAAATCTGTTTAGGTAAAAGAAAGCTTACAAGCAAATCCGGCATTCCAATCATTTTGGTAGCCAGTGACTACAGTACTGGTTATATTTGGATCATACATGTAATACGCCGTATATTGATTTACACCAAGAAAATCAATTGAGCCTTTGACCATCTTAACTTCTGCTTCTGTAAACTTAGGAAGCCTCTTACCAACAATTAGCTGCATTGTGCTCGGATATTCACCATATACAATTGGATGAAGGAACCTATGAAAATAAACCATCAATCAACATACAGATATAATTACCTCAGTAAGAAAGTGATCGCATTTAAGGGCATGAATTGAAAAATGTTACCATCCAATATGAAAATCCCTTGCCCTTTGAGCTGCTGCTTGGTCCTTCACTGATTCAGTGAGGGGCTCGTACCAAACAAAATCCAAAAGAATGCCAATTCTTCCTTTTTGTTTTGCCTGAAAAACAATCGATCATATATCAAAAGGCAGACCTGGAGGATTTATATGTAAAATTAATTAATGAGACTCCTACCTGATACTTTTCCCTGTATCTTTGAACTGCAGCTGCATGGGATAAAATTAGATTATGGGCCACGATATAAGGCTCAGTTGCAGAATTCCCAGCTGTACAATTTCCAACTGGTTTTGAGCATCGTGCTGGTGCAAAGAAACCATTGTCGTAACCAAGAGCAGCAACAACCCTCGGTTCATTAAATGTCATCCAGTTTTTAACCCTGTCACCAAATGTCTTGAAACAAAAGTCTGCATAATCTGCGAAATCCTTCCTGTATTGTTCAGCATCAATATTAAACCATACGAACTACTAATTTCGAATGAAGTAATAACTGCTCTCCTTAAGGAACAAGTAGCAGGGCAATGCAAGGAATATTAAAAGATTCAGTTTATGTTAAAGCTGACCAAAGCACCAAGAACAGAAGCAAGGATTATTACATTTAGACTAAGCACTTTAGAACAACCAATGTTGATCAAGTACGGTAGAAAACTACTTGATTAAGAAGTGCTTTCGATTATGAAGGTTGACACATCGGCCTCTTCTAGCAACTTACATATTCCAAAAGCTTGTGAATTGTTGAATTCACAATGTATAACTTGTGTCCAAATATGAATCCGACTTTGGTGAAAGCAAGAAACATCAAAAACATGAACCGCTACTAGTATTTCGTAATTCATCCTTCTATAATCTAACATCGAATTGGGTTGGGAGGCCCGACAGTGCTCGAGAGTGGATTAGTCGATGCAGTTGGTACCGGGCACCACGTGGGAAAAACCAAAAAAAAAAAGGGATTGAAGGTGTCACCAAGACAGCACCACAATGCATCACTTTTTAGCTTTACCGGTGGACGAACAAAAGCTGGCATTAATATTTAGGATGCTTGGATCCAATCAAATAATTAAAATAGTTTTAATTTCAAAACTAAAGGAAAATGTGCATCATGTACAATTGGGAGACAAAATTAATTAAATATATCCAGATGTTGCAAACAACTAATTTGGGATTGAGGTTATGTAATTGTTGTCATTGTTCACACACACGCAAACACACAAAAGAATCCACAATAAAAGCAACTTTCTTAATCAATGATAAAATGTTGGCATTTCTCTACGAATTTTAAGGAGAAATAAATTTTACTTACACAACTTGGTGCCCCAACAATCCCTTGTAGCGGTTTTCCAAAGCATCGGGAAGATCATAGTGATAGAGATTTGCATATGGAGTAATTCCTAGGCATGTGAATCATGAAACAAAATCAATATGCTTCGATTTAAGTCAAAACTATTCCAAAACAAATAATAAGGCTAGCTATATGGACTCAAGAGTCTAGACTCATAGGGATGTGTGAATAATTTTTACAAAAGTTAATGAGAAAGCATTAATTTCTCTTGGGTGTTTCAACAATAACACCAACTTTTTGAAGGATAAATTTGAAATAAATAAATCTATTGTGTCTGGACACACCCAATTCCAAAACAAATAATAAGTCAAAACAAAATTATTCCAAATCAATATGCATCGGTTTTCACAAATTCACTTTAAATAAATTATACTTTGAAGAGAATAATCATAAAAGCTAGCTTAAAAAGATTGAATTTTATGATCAATTTTGTTTTTGTAATACTTAACCAATTCTTCCAAAAATATGAATTAATCACCTCTCTCGATCATGTAATCAATCAATCTATTGTAGTAGGCAACTCCCTTCCAGTTCACCTTTCCAGTTCCATCTAACAAACAAAAAAAAAGGAAAAAAAATTAAGTTATTGGAAAAAAAAAGTTAGGTCAAACTATGTGCAACTCACTAAACACTAAGGGCAAGCCACAAAGGCCGCAACTTTGACGTTTTGCTCCAACTAATTTGAAATCTATTGGCTTGCCCTCAGTGTGTTTTATGGGGTACACATAAACGCGCTGAAAAAAGTTAAATATAATCTAAAAATCCAAAAATAAATCAAAATAAAAATTATTTATTTTTACCAGGAAAAATTCTGGACCATGAGATTGAGAAGCGATACGCATCGAAATTCAACTTTTTCATGATATCCACATCTTGCTGCAAATCCACGACCAGACAATTAACAAATAAAAAACAAATTTGGGTCACTTGATCACACATCGGTTAACGCATCTGGATGCACAAACTTTTATTCAATCACAATAAACACAAATCGCGATGTGGAAGCACACAAATCGATGCATAATCCTACGCGTACTTTGTAACGGTGGTACTGATCCACAGTGACCGCCGCAGTGGCGTTGTTCGCAATAGTCCCTGAACAACAACGGCAAGATGGGTTATGAATGGAAAATAGGGGAAAGGGGAGGGCAATTTGGGAATATACAGCATAATTACCGGGGATTTTGACGAAGACGTCCCAAATGCTGGGCCCACGGCCGTCCTTGTCAGCCATGCCCTCGACCTGATAGGCGGAGGTGGCGGTGCCGAACACGAACTCCTTCGGGAAGCTTCCTCTGCTCAGCCCTCCAGTGTCGAATCTCACATTCCCACTATTCGAGGCCGACGACGGATCATCTCCTGCCGTTGATGCTCTTGCATTAATGAATGACAATGCGACGACTGTGATCGTGATTATGATGAACGAGTGAAGCTCATTGCAGGGCTTCATAATCAGAAACCCTAAAACAGAAGAGACAGAGGTGTTCAGAGTTGAGTGTAGGTGAAGAAGCTGAGCTTAACAGTTGGAATTTGTAGAGAAGATAGAGGGGATGAAATGACGGAACTACCCTTGCTTTTTCCTTAGGAATGATATCTGAGCTGACGCTGACGCTCCCCCACGTCTTCCCATTAGGAATGAAATCTGACGGATCTCTTCATATCAGTAAAAAAATATCAAAAACTCTCATGGATCTAAGCTGAGGTGTATTCAATTTAATGATGGATTTTCATCATTTGATGGATTTAGAGAAACTTTATTCAAAATTCATTCAAATCTAATGGGTGAAGGGGAATTTCCTCTAACATATTTTTTTTATTAAAAATATATCACAATACTTTAAAATCTATCAAAATTCTAATGTATTTAAAAATTGAATATACTTAAAATTTTTAAAAATTTATTAAAATTTATCAAAATCTAATTAAATACCCCTTAACTTTATTAGTTGGTTTGTAGGGATATATATTTGTGCCATTTACATAAAATAATTAGTCTTATTGCACAGACACACCAACTCATACAACTTATGAGGTTTCAAGGAATGACGCAGGTTACAAGTCTCGAATACAAGATCTCTGCCTGTTATTGCTATGGAAGAGGAATGGTAAAATGAGAACCCCAAGTAACAATAAAAGTCATAAGGCCTGCTACAAGTGGGCAAAATGCATATCATACTAATTGAGCACATATCTTGAGATACACAATACAGACTACGGTAATCGCCAATCGGGGAACATTGTGACTTTTGTGGTAACTTAAGGTGTGTGAAAAATACTTTTATTGAAATAATAAAAAAAAACAAGTTTTCAAAAAAACAAATTATTTTTTTGTTAAAAAAATAAAATAAAATAAAATAAAATAATTGAAAATGTATAGATGTGGTTTTTTACCCTTTTTTTACCACTGAGAGGAGATAAAAAAATGTCGGTGCATACAAAATGATCCGAGTTTTGCTATTTTGACTTTAAATTGGCATGCTACCGTGTACACATTGGGAATCCCTTCAATGCACATCAAGTTTTATGTACCTATTGATGCACACATTGATCAACAATCATCAAGGGTCACTATTAAAAGCGTGCCAAATTGACGTTCCTATTTGGAGTAAAAAAAAACATCTCTCTATATTGAGGGACAGTTGTAAAGTTTGGTGGATATACTTTGAAATATGCATGCACATATAATGCACGATTGGGAGATCTCAACAATTCTATGTAGCAAATGCAAGTAACAAACTATAGCCCAATCATTTTCTTAAAACAAATTAACACCTTTTTTTTTTACTTCAACATGAGTCACATCTATGATTAATTTTACCTTTTGAAAAACTGACATCTCCTACTTCTACATTTTACCATAGATGTTTTAACTAACAAAATTGTTATCTATATCTATACTATCTATAATGCCAATACTCCATACAATTCAATTAATTTAAATTTTAACATAATTCCAACATTGCCCCAAAATGCATTTTTTTATTGATTTACAAAAATTTGAACAATTCAAACTGGGGCATTATGGAAAAAGCACTTATAGTTGGTTTCTTCAATTACTTCAACTTTTCACAAAATCAAAAATTAAACATAAACTTCTCGGTAATATTCTCCCACTACTTTAAATGAAAAAAGATAACTACTCCCACATGTTTTTCAAAAATTGAAAATAGATAACTACTACACGTTTCACCATATTCACTATTGAAATCAAGCAAGTTCTCCATTTACTATTAATCTAGCAAATTCTAGAGAAATCTCAAAACGAGAACAAATTAAAGGGTCCTGCTATTGAATGAAGATGTTGGAATCATCTTCTCCAAGTGTCTCCGCAACAAGTTCATTGGGTTCTCTCTACAATTCCCAATGTGTACACACATATATGTCATCCTTAGAATAATTGGAAAGAAGTCAGAGGCTAAGGGGATGGCAGATATTCTTTATTGGCAGGAGTTAATGTATGAGCAAATGTTATGCGTGGTTGCGTACATGTACTATCTTCGAATCGTGGTTTTTAGTCGTAAAAATTGAGTAATAAACAATTTCTCTTTTTTTTTTTTTTTCAAGTAACATTTTCTTAATTATTATTTACATTACATTTTTGTGTTTCTAAATTATTTTCTTTTGTTGCATGTGTAGACGTTTGAATGGTTAAAATTTTAATTTTGTGTGTTTTTATTTTTTATTTTGTGATTTTCTAAATTATACGAGTATTCCGTGTGTTTGTCATTGGTGAAAGGTTAATTTTGTATCCTACCAAAAAAAGGTTAATTTTGTATCACAAAGTACATAGATTGTTATATGGTGGAGATCATCGAAGTCACTTAAAACAAATGATCAAGTTTTTTATTTAAGAAAAGTATAGATCTATACGTTGTTTTGTAAAATTCATCTCCTCAAAATATTGGTGAAGTATAAGAAGTTTTACTCTTCTTAGATTAACAATTTGTCAACTTAATTAATACATTATACCATTTATAAGGGATGAGTATCCGATGTTGGGTTCTAATTTAATTTTGCAATGTCAACATGTATGTACATGTTTTGCGTAATTAGTTTCTATTTTTGATCTCACTTATTATCTTAAATTTTTATATTAAAATTAGAGATGTAGCAATTTTGAAATTTCTTTTGAAAGAACCAACTGGATTAAAGTCATGGGTTTCCTTGGGAGAAGCAATTGTTTATTTCTTATAAAAAAAAATCTTTTTGAAAGAAATATGAATAATTTGACATTGTGGAGATTTTTTTAGGCGACATGGTTGGATTTTAGAAGTAATTATTTCTCAATTTCATTCAAAAAATTTGTGCATCACGTGCGCCGATTTACTAGTTAAAGTTAAAACAACAATTACTCTCTCCGTTTAAAAATATAAGTCGTTTAAGGTAAGGGCACAAGAATTAAGATGGTCTTTTTAGTTATGAATGTAATTTACATCTACATCCTTTGACATTAAATGAATTAAAGAATTGAAGAATCATAAATATTTGAATTGTGTAAGGGTAAAATGGGTAAAAAACAATAAATATACTAACGAATTTCAAAAACGACTTACAATTTTGAACGAGAAGTTTTTGTTAGAACGACTTATATTTTTAAATGGAGAGAGTATTAGATTAGACACCAAAATCAAATGTAATCGAACTTTCAAACTTTCGACAGACGTGTAAGTAGTCACGTAACTAGCAAAGCATATAAAATTTGTTATTATTTTTAGGTAATTTGATTTGTTTTTCAATTTTCAGTTTCAGTCCACGTAAAACGCACGTGCCCTTCACTACTAAACAAGAAAGAAAAATATTTAGTTTGGATTTTTGCTCCAATACAAATAATTACAATTGGTGGAGATCCAATCCTCCCAAGTCTCGTCCATGAATAATCTAAATACTTTGGTTTCTCCAAGGGTTGGATGATCTATTGATTCTAAAGCCTGGTAAGAAGGAATTTAAAATTTTTAAACAACCATGCACGATAACCAAAAAAAAAAAGTCCTACTACGTTTTATTTTTATTTTTTTACTTCTGCAATTGATTGCTGAAGGTGTTGAGCTGCTCACGACTTACATGATTTACTATACAACAACAATTATACTAATGAAAATATTTGTTGAGTTAAGAAAATTCATATAAAGTATTTAAGTAATATGGTCTTATACCCTACCTCATGATAATTTAGTCTTTGATTACATCTAACATTTTAAGATTGAGTTATTCATATAGCTAGATTACTTTTTTTGGCACTTTCAGACTACTTACAAAGGTATAAGAGAGAATTTTTTTATCCAAGATATTTATGTATTAGAGAAAATGCTATAGTGACTCACTACGGACACTCTATGAGCACACACTTTTTTTTTTTTTTTTTTTTTATCAATTTTGTAGTCGTAGTGAGAGTCTGTAGTGAGTAACATTAGCATTATCCTAAAACACAAAATTGTAAAAAAAGTAAAAAAATTAAAAATCAACGGTGAGTGCTCTTAGTGAGTGTCAATAATGAGGTCACTTTAACATTTTTCCTTTTTTTATGCAGTTTGATTTCTGTTTTGGTTCATAGAAATAGATAAATTACATTTATTTTTTATTTATAAATTTATATCAAAGTAAAAGTTGAATTGTTCTTAAAAAAATAAAAGGTGAATATGTAAAGGAGATAGTAATTAATATTGAAATGACGTGATGTCTTTCGTATTTTAGATGGATGCCAAAACTTTTTCTTTCATTACTCTTTTTTGTCATATAGGGTAAAAAAGCGAAAATTTGACCAGACCTATTTGCATGGGAAAAAATATTCTCAAAGTGAGATGACACTTCAGTTCTTGATTGCTTTGCTTTTTGGTTCTTTATTTGGATAAGAGGGCCAATTAATCAACCGTTTTCATTTCTACGACTTAATCAGGTTTTATTGATGAGAATTCAAAGACAACAAAAATTACATGAACTAGTCGGCACCCGAGTAGGCAAAGCTTAGTGTCAAAATATTATATAAAAATAAATTTGTTGGTTTTCAAAAAAAAAAAACTTGTTGAGAAAAGAAAAGGTGAAACAAATTATTATGTAATCTTTGCTATTAGCTCGAAGTCAAGAACATTTTTTCTCTATTTTTCTGTATAGATTTTTATGGATAAGAAAAAACAACTTGCTCCCACCAGGTTTTGAACCCATGGCCTCTTATTCCTAAATCTCATACCAAATTATTAGACCACCCAATTGAGTATACAAAACTTTTCTTATTCGTATTCGGCTTATAATACTAATATTTGTACTCGCAAACTCAATTATAATGTGCATATAAATACCCGTAACTAATCCTAACCCTATTAAAATTACCAAACTCTTTTTTAAGAGAAATTGAAACTTCGTTAATCATTCATGGCTCAATACAGAACCAGACATAGAATCAAGTACATTGATTCGTTAATCATATTTGTGCAAATAAACTGCCATTAATTAGATTTTTTTTTGAAATTGAAACAATTTGATAATCGGAAACTGTTTTTACAACGTTGAAACTCATGAAAATACACAAAAGTATTAGAACCACAAAACGAATAACAAAACTTCCCAGTAAGGAGAAAAAAACTTAAAACTTTCCAACAAGGAGAAGACAAATCAAAGATTTTCAACTATGAAAGAAAACTAACTATAAAGTAAAAACTAAAGACAAATTAATCTAGTGCACTGCACAAACCCATGCAACACCATTGATAAAGATGCATCGCAATAAGGATGAACCAATATCCACAAATATGATTAGATATTTTGTTTATTGAATGAACAAAGAGCAAAAAGAATTTGATTAAAATCACCGCCGATCGTTGAGAGGCTCGGTGGTGGTTCAACAACAAAAATCACAAAAGTATTACCAAACTCTTATATGAATGTAAACGGGTAGGCTAGCGATGAAATTTACAGTACTCGTAACCGCTTATGATACTAATTAATTCTCACATAATTAATAAACTTATTACATATGCAATCTCTGAAGGACTCGAAGCCAATAACAATATCATCTATTTACTCTGTAGAAAAAAAGAGAATATAACTACTAAGCCAGTGTTTGGAGAAATCGAGTATTAGTTGTTGGGGCATGTGCCTAGGTCAATCTATAAACATTGTTTATCTTACAGTTTTAGTTAATAAAATATAAGTTTTTCATTTGTTGTATTATTATAAGTGTTGCATGTTTACCTTATAATAAGATCCATGGGTATTTGTTGAAATATCTTAAATGTCCCTAGTCGGTCATCATTATACTGGGAACTATAATGAATTAAGACTAGTGTGAGTCTTGATTGATGGTCATGTGATGATCATGCGTATAGGGATACGAATCGAGATCATGAGTACTTGTTAAGGAACAAAGTACTAGATCACCCACTATGAGAACACCACATGGATTAAGTCATAGGTGTTACTCTTGATAGGAATATCATTTAGTCCTTCGACTTAAGATTACCATAGACTTCAATATTAGAGTATGGTAATTTGCCACAATCAAACGTTGTCTTTAATTGGACGATTATAAAGATTGTAATTAATTATCATATGAGCAATATGTGAAGGTGTGTAATCAAGAAAGAATTTGTTGCTCTCGCAAAGAGAAAGATATCAATGGATCCCTTGATGTGTAAGATTGTTAAATGATCAAGTCCAAGTGAATTGATATGATCAATACCACGTGATATTTTCAATCTATCTAAAGATTGAAACTAGTACGATTGAACATTAAGGGTGACTTTCCATGCCTTATATTTAATCAAAGAATATCGTACGACAAAAGGACATGATATATGTTATTCATTAGGTTGTATCGATTTTGATATTCATACTACTCGGGTAATCATAATGCATTGCTAGAAACCGCTTATGACTTGTGTACCAAAATGGTTTTGATTCACTACCAATATCACATGAACCTATTAGGGTTGTACACAAAGAATGACTTTGCACAATTTCAAATGGTCAGAGTAATGAATTTTATAAGATAAAATTCATAATATATAAGCTTTTATGATTCATTATATGATAACTTACTAATAAAAGGTATATGTGTAATTTGCTTAAACAACGTAAATATAATAGTTGTATTATGAATAGAGTTTTAAGTGAAAGCTTATCTACACATATAAATAAAATGGTCATACTCAAAAACGATATAAGAATTTTGTTTTTTCAATTTTTGTATTTTCTGATTTTTGGGAGAGAAAGAAAAACGTTTTCTATCTCTCTTGGGGCTAGTACTTCAAATTGCGGTCACCGTTCGTGTGTGAATTTTTGATAGATGATGCGCGCTTCAACGTCTTGAAGATCAAACAATCAGAGAAGAAAATCACAAATCAAGATATAGTTTACTATTGTAGATCTTATTTAATAGAACTTATTTGCGATCCTGTTGGGGTTTTTTGCGATTGGGTTTTTCAAAATTGTTTTGAATTTTTCGCTCGTATGAACCCCGAAACCCAACATTAGTATAAGATAAACACACATTAATATTGCATTGAAGAAAAACATTAATATATAATTTAACAAAAAAAATATAATGAGAAAAAGAAATCTGAAAAACACTTAATCTTCCATTTTTTCCAAATAGTATTAAAACTTCAACTTGTAGTTTGCTAAAAATAATTGTTAAATATGACATTCCTAAATGCTATTTTAATTAATTTAACATTATTTACTTTTTGTAATGTCAAAAAAGTATTTAATATTTCCCCAATAGGGTCGAAGCAGTTTGGACACCCATGGATCTAAAAAAAAAGTATTTAACATTTCCTTTTTTTAAGAAACTAATATATCAATATACCACATTTAAATTAAAATCTGAAAGAAAACTAATATATCAACTAAAATGATAGGATAAAAAAACTAAAAACGAAATTATCCTAAATGAGTCATATGAATACTAGTTGAAAAGGTCTCAAATCATGGGCAAATCCAGAAAATCTTGTTGGGGGGCAAACTTTCACCTAATTTTTTTTTCATTCAAATAATTATACTAGTAAAACAAAGTAGTACAATAAAGTAATAATCATAATAATTTGTAATGTAAATTAAAAATATCGTTAAATTCTGCGTGGAGGGATGTTGAATTCTGCGATTTTGCATGTTTTGAAAACGCTGCAATATCCTTTTTTCATCTACATCTGTGAATGTCCCGCTCAATATAACACACCACTAAGTCATTCAACCATTCATCACCAATCTTATTTCGCAATCTTGTCTTGATAATGTTCATTGAAGAGAAAACTCTTTCAACCATTGCAGTTGCCACTGGTAAGATCAATGCTAACTCGATAAGGCGGTAAACCAATGGAAAAATTAAATGCTTTTGAGTTTGAACCATCTTCACGGAAAGACTTGCAAGATTATTATAACTCAAAAATGTAGAACTTCTTCTTACATCATGAATATATATTTGAAGTTGGTGTTCCAAGATTATATAGTCATGTGCATAGAAATTATTGGCATAAATCTTGAACATTCGAAGAAGCATATCATAATTAAATATGTTAAATGAGTCACTTGGATCAAGACAACCAATGCATCTCAATAACTCTGTAGAAGCTTCACTAAATTGATTATTCATCTTAACAACAAGTAAGTCAACTACAACAATAAAAATCTCAACACGATAATGGTGATAATAAGTAACTCATTGTCCCTCACTCCTTAAACGACCTCAAGCTGTTATTTTATCTTCCATATTTGGCACCAAAATAGACATTTTAACACAATATACATTAACCTCCTCGAACAATGAACCCCATCCATTTTCCCTGAGTCTTGCAAAAGATTTTTTATAGTTACAATCAACCCTATTGCATTGACAATGCTTTGATTTTTCTATTGCAAGGCATGCGACAAGTCATTTGTCAATCCCAACACTTTGATCATCAAATGCATGACAAACACAAATTCAAGCTTTCCATTTTTTCCATCAGACCTAATGCCTTGACTTTTTGTTTTTTCATAGATCCATCAAAATATACATTTTGCAATACCTCTAATACTGATTCCCACATATTAAAAATGCGAATTAAACTTGCATGATGTGAGCTCCACCAAGTGTCATCGGGTCTTGCAAGACTAGCCTCTTGATGTTCGTCTATTCATGAGAAAATCTCACTCTTTTCCAATTTCTCAATAAGATTTTCATGATGTTTTTTAAGCAATGCATCTTTTCTTTTACAAGAAGCATTCACAATGTTCACAATCATACTAGTATAGTGGAAGAAATAAGTTACAACGAGAATGTTCTTTGCAATAGAAATAACAACCAATTGCAATTGGTGAGCAAAACAATGAACATAAAAAGCAAATGGATTTTCATTTGAAACAAGTGTATTTAGCCCATTAAATTGTCTTTTCATATTTGAAGCTCCATCATATTCTTGCCCTCTTAATCTGGAGGAGGATAAACCATGACAAGCAAACAAATTATCTAGACATGCTTTGAGTGAAGAAGTGGAAGTATCACTAACATGTTCTATAGCAAAAATCTTTCAATCACCCGACCTACTTTGTTCACAAACCTTACTACCAAAGCTATTTGATCCTTTGTAGAATTATCACGAGATTCATCAACGAGGATAAAGAAATTATTGTCTCCAATCTCATTTAAAATAACCTCTGTGGTCTCCTCGGCACAAGCTTTCATCATCTTTTTTGAATATCCGAACACTTCATTTGATTATTCCCCAGAGCATTTTCATTAATCACATTTCCAACACTCTCCACTTTATTTTCATACCAGTTCAATATCTTTAAGAAGTTCCCTTTATTTATAGAACTAGTATATTCAACATGTCCGCGAAAAGCTAGGCCTTGCATAAAAAGAAGTCTTATAACATATAAAATAGTAGTCAATCAAGTTCTATATGCAATTTAAGTAATTTTGCTATGAGAATAAAACTTATGTGACACACTTTGCCTTTGATTATTAAAATCTTCTTGTCTTGCATTATTGTGACTATTATTGACTTCACCAACATGTGACTCAAAATTCTCCATTGCTTACTTCCAATTGTTAAAGCCTACTTTTGTGATGGTTTCATTTCCAAATCTATCACTCATTGATTGCTTAAAAATATAGCAATAAAAGCAATAAACCGTATCTTTTTCCATGCTATATTCTAACCAATCAAACTTTTTGAGTCATGCTTCTTTAAAACTCCAAAAATCTTTTCCTTGTAGTTTTCGAGGAAAATCATGACCAAATGGTTGACATGGACCCATCAATAGATACTCTCTTCTCACTTGATCTCTAATTCCTGTATCATACTCTTCAATTGATTTTCGAAGTCCGGGATCGACTGTAACGGCCCAAATTAATTTAATTGAATATTGGTGCTAATCACAATGATTAGTGGTTAATTCGGGCGTTACGTGGACAGCTGGGTTGACTCGGATAGGAGTACCCATGGTATATTGTGTTATTTGTGCATGTTGTATGGCTATTATTGTGATGTGGAAATTTAATATTTATATAAACATCACATGTGTGTAAATTATTGTCGGGCGAGTTTGAGCGCCGGGGTTTTAGTTGCACCAATGCGGGGTTTAGTAGCAATGAGGCCTAAGGCGTTGGGGCTAATTAGATTTAAATTATTTAAACATGTTATGGTTGAAGATTTATTTAATTAAATGTAAATATATAAGCTTAGGCTAAGCTAAGGAAATTAAATTAGGTACACTAAGCGTGGGACCGCCTCGAGAAGCGTGCGGACACGGGGCACGGGGTGTCGAGTGGTCGGGAAGTTAGTGTGACCCTATTTACAAATTTATGGAATTTATTGATGACTAGAATAGGTGTTATGAATTAAATCAAATTGGAGTAAATAAAATCCTATAGTTTGTACTGAATAATCAGTACACTTAGGATAAGCCTCGATATGCACAACAATGAGATTCAAGGCTAGATGGTGTCTTGATAAGGTGTCTAGGAATTTGGTGACAAAAGTGATCAGGAACCGTCCGATCGTCCTCGAGATGTGTGCATACGTGGGATTAGAACAAGCATATAAATATCGATGGATCGATTGAACATGCAAACTAAACAATTTTTCCCAAAAATTTGATAGGGAGATCAGTGAGAGATTCAGTGTTGGGGAGAGGTAAATTCAAGTTTGAAGAGGCGATTTAGGCGTCAAAGTGTGGATTTAAGGTAATTTACCCTTATTTTTGGTGATTTTCCATTAAAATGGATGTTAGAGTGAAATTTCATTTTTGATAGATTTGGCCACTGTTTTTACTAGATTGGTGGACTTTGAAGTTGTTTTTGATGATTTACATGGATTTGGTTCGAATTTGTGGAAAATTGAGGTGATTTGATAAATTTTGGGTTATTTGCATGCATTTTTGATCCGAGAATTTGGGGTTGTTTTGATGAATTTGTGGAGGAATTTGGAGGTTTTAGAGGTCTTTAATGGAGTGAGAGTGAAGAGAGATGGAGAGGAGAGAAGAAGAGAGCGAGATTGAAGAAGGAAAAAAAAAAAAAAAAAAAAAAAAAAAAAAAAAAAAAAAAAGAGACGAGTTTCGTCTCTGGTTAAAACCAGAGACGAAACTGTCTCTGAGGAAGAAGGGGGGGGCACGCACGCGTGCGTGCGTGCGTGCACCCTCGGCGAGGCCGGGCCAGCCCAGCCCAGGCCCATCCCGGCGGGCCAAGCCAACCGCCCGGCCCAACCCGGTGGGCTGGGCCGGGCCGACCCGGACCCGACCCAGAGGGCCGAACCGGGCCGACCCGGTTCGGGGACCCACATATATTATTTAAATAATATATTTAAATAATATTTTTATTTATTTATTTATTAAAAAAAAAAAAAAAAAACAGTTTTAAATTACGGAAAATAGGAAAAATAGAGAAAAAAAATATCGAAAAATTGGAAAAAAATTCTAGAAAAATATAGAAAATTAGAAAAAGGTAGAAAAGTGGTTTCGGAACTTTTCGGGTATTTTTGGAACCCCGACATAGCCCTAGAGAGGTACCACAACTAAAAATTTGTAAATTTTTATAAAATAACATAAAATTATAGAATATGTTCTCAAAAAGTATAAAACACTATAAATGGACTTCGGGGACCGAGAAACCATAGCTCGGACATTGGGGAGCTAGGTGGGCGATCGATGGGTCCGGGAAGTCGAGTGCGATTTGAGGTGTGTAGTATCCCAATTGAACTTCACTTTAAGTATTTACCGTTTGATTTATTTGAATTCAGTTCCATTTATTCTCTACTCCATTTCATTATTGCTTTACGGTGGCTGAGTACTCTCACCTGGTGACTTTACGGTAGTGGAGTGTACTCCTACCTGGTGTCTTTACGGTGTTGAGATCATTCCCCACTTTGGTGCTTATTCGTTACTGACCATAGAGTCCACCGAGTCATAGCACTTGTCTATGCATATGCCGGTGAATAGGCGCCCGCCTATGGTAGGCTTGTGTGGGTGCGTCGTGGGTCTACGCCGACCACCTGAGGTCCAGGGCCAACCCGGTAGAGATGTTTTCACGGGCGTGCCTGGGGGAAAGCCCGTATGACTTAGTCGATTTTTATTGTGCACGTACTTTGCTTTGCTACTATTTTTTTTATGCATGCGATGATCCTTTCACGGTTACTGTAATTCTTTTGTTCCGCATGTTTAATTATAGTATTTTAAATTCCAAGACTTTTACTTCCGTAATTACTTGGTGAATTTCCTTGGGATTACTCACTCTGGACTCGTCATCATCCTTTTTTGATGGCTTGAGTGCGATCCTAGTACTAGCAGGGGGTAAGGGGATCATCGGCGATTACATCTAACTTGCCTACGCCGAGGCCTCGCTTGGTATGTGTGTAGATATTATAATGTTTTGATATTTCGTATTATGTTTTGGGGTTGGGAAATTGGATACACACTTGTACTTGGTATACCTACTCGTTATAGTTGATCGCTGTATGCATGTGCACAAAGATAGGGTTTTCCACTATAGGTTTGATCGGTAACTTATATTTACATATATATGCATTTTGATAAACTTTAAGTTCTTCCGCTTGTTAATTTCTTTAAAATGATAAATTAAGTGACTTTAATGAATTATCGATAATTATCTAAAGTCGAAAGCTTATACACGTGGCGGTGGTTTCCAGTGCACTAGCGGGGGAAACGGGGTCCACTGGGCGGCCTCGGATCTTGGGGCCGCCACGGTTAATGTATCGAGCAAGGTCGATAGGGCTCTGAATTAAATAAAGTAAATAAAAGAGCATAAATTTTAAAGCAAATTAGATGTGGAAACCCGATGAATTGCCTAGAACTTTTAGTTGGGAAGCAATAAGAAATGGGTGGTTAACGAAATTATATGTATGTGTTATGATTCTACGTGTATTATATATGTATACGTATATCATGGAGGATCGCATACGACGCACGTTTTTCGGTGCGGATCGGCATGGATGGACGGTCTACTATACCCTCGAGAGACGAGACAAGCCGGCATTGTTATTAGGAGTCCGCAAGCTACAAAGTGAGCTTGGAGGATCGACTTACGACCCGAAGTTCGGATGACGAAGTACTCGAATATTACGGGACCAGGGCGCCGCAATTTCGAAATGGTCGCATCACTCACGACCGAGCCATCGTAGCGACAACGACTTTACCCGAGGTTATATGAGGGAAATGATCGACGTGGATTTGCGAGTACCAAGAGAGGGCCGGGCAGAGTTTTGGAGCGATACCACGCGAGAGCACACCGAAGTTAGAGACGAGGGAGACCGGTTGTGAGACAGAGACAGGGATCAACAGGGGTCGACAGGATAGGCATCCAGGCGCGAGAGAGGAGATGAGGGCATGTGGTGTATGCTACCGCACTCGCACTGTCGAGCAGCGACGACATCAACCTCAAGACCAAGACTAGGATAGGGATCGGGGTAGTCGGGACAAGGAACGAGAGAGACCGGGTCGGGGTCGAGATCCGGTGATAGGCATACTAGGATGCGAGAGACGCGCAAATGTTATAAATGCGGACGAGAGAGGACATCGGAGGGTCGTTTGCCAAGCCGGCACGAAATGCAAATGCAGCAGTATCGTAGGAGGCGACGACGACAAGCAAGCTGAGAGAAGTGCGACATGGAGATGTTCGGGATGGACAATACGAGCCGGTGAGGAGTGAGAGCATGCAACGACCGGCCTACCACGATGAGGACACCATATGCGCCTAGTTTTGCTACATCGGTATCGGTGGTTCACAGGAGAGACCGCGACATGTTCGAGAGATGTGCTCACCGTGGAGTTGAGGGCATATACATTGGGAATGCGCATTGATCCTAATGGCACCGATATTTGTAGAGCCGTTGCGTGTTCGAATTCGGGTTCGATCGTATCGAACCATAAGTTAGGCACCGACAATAAAGTGTCAACTATATTTTTGTGTAAATTATGGTAAAAACAACGTGCGAGTTGTGTTATGTATGAAGACTATCAAGTTGTTTTTTGTTATAATTAAATGAAGCCTAAGGATTTTTGCTATAAAATATATGTATGGGATAGATATATTATTGAGAAGGTTGTTTTATTCAAACATCATAATATGAGTGTAACTACCCCAGACACGATTTGGAGCTTGCAGCAGTTGTGTTTGCGCTGAAGGCTTGGAGACGCTACCTCTACGGAGAGGAGTTTATGCTTTACACTGACCATCAGAGTCTACGCTACATTATCACACAGAAAGATCTTAATAGGCGTCTGAGGAGATGGTTGGAGTTGCTGAAGGACTATGACTTCACGATTGAGTATCATTCTGGCAAGGCCAATGTAGTGGCGGATGCTTTGAGTAGATGCGGCGTTGACAATCAGACCAGTACGCGACACATGGGACTGTTGGAGGCAGCATCAATTATGAGCATGTCAGACGTTGCAGCCATGCATGATGTACATATTTGTAGTCGATGAGAGAGGCATGCAAAACGTGTCACCTGGAGCGGGTATCGGAGTGTCAAAGGGTCGATGGGCTTTATGGGCGGTTCGATGGATTTGGCACGGGATCCCGAGTGCACGATTGGGCGGAGACATCGATGGATATTTGTGGCATCGAGGGCGACTTTGGGTACCAAATAGTGTCGAGAGATACGAGATAGTATGTTAGAGGACGCCGACCGATCGCGCTACACACGCTTCATCCGGCAGAACCAAGATGTACCAAGACTTGCGTAGATTGTTTGAGTGGCGGGGATGAAGGCGATGTTGGTGAATATGTTCGAGGGTGTCATATATGTCGGCAGGTAAAGGCGAGCACAGCGACAGCGGATTGCTTTGCGGCGTTACCCATTCCTCAATGGAAATGGGAACACCTTACCATGGATTTTGTCGATGGATTACCGTAGACGTTTAGGCGACACGATGCGATACGGGTGGTGATAGACGATCGACTAAATCGGCGCACTTCATACCGATTCGGATGCGATACACGTTTCCTCGGTTGAAGCGAGACTGTTTGAAGCGGGAGATTGTTAGACCGCATGGGGTGCGGTTTCCATTGTATTTGATAGGGATCCCAGGTTGATTTCGGGATTACGAGGAGCGATGCAGAGCGCTTTGACACTAGGTTGCGGTTTAGCACGGCGTATCATCCTCAAACAGATGGCGGTCGAGAGCGATTGATACGGATTTTAGAGGACATCTTTGGGCTTGTATTCTGCGGTTTGGAGGTTCGTAGGAGGATTACTTACCACCGTGTGACGTTGCCTACAACAACAGCTATCGAGCTAGTATCGAGATGCCACCTTATGAGGCGTGTATGGGAGGCCCCGCAGTCACCAAGGTTGGGCGAGAGCGGAAGATACTGATTACGATTGGGCGGAGATAGTTGTTGATCACACGAGAGAAGATCCGACAGATTCGTCATAGGCTTCGAAAGCAAGACAAGACAAGCAAAAGAAGTATGCGATAGATATCGCGAAAAATCTAAGCTATAGAGTTGGCAAGGCCGAAGGTACATTATCTTGAAATCAAGACAATATGATTGCGGATATTAGCAACGATCGATAGAGTCACCAGAGACATTATTCACACAAGATAGAACATGCGTGAGGTGAAGGGTGGTGGGGTGTACCATTGGTGGAATCTCGGATGGAAATAATTCTGAAGAGTGAAGGACCAATTGATACACACCCTAGTGGAGTCCTGACGCATTAGAAGTGAGTTCAATAAAATGTTAGAGTTCACACAATATATAAGCTGATGAACCGAATGTACTCGAAGTGTTCTAATTTCGAGGACGAAATTCTTTTAGTTGGGAAGAATTGTAACGCCCAAATTAATTTAATTGAATATTGGTGCTAATCACAATGATTAGTGGTTAATTCAGGGCGTGGACAAATGGACAGGTGGGTTGACTCGGATAGGAGTACCCATGGTATATTGTGTTATTTGTGCATGTTGTATGGCTATTATTGTGATGTGGAAATTTAATATTTATATAAACATCACATGTGTGTAAATTATTGTCGGGCGAGTTTGAGCGCCGGGGTTTTAGTTCGGTGAACGCACCAATGCGGGGTTTAGTAGCAGTGAGGCGGGCGTTGGGGCTAATTAGATTTAAATTATTTAAACATGTTATGGTTGAAGATTTATTTAATTAAATGTAAATATATAAGCTTAGGCTAAGCTAAGGAAATTAAATTAGGTACACTAAGCGTGGGACCGCCTCGAGAAGCGTGCTTGGGACACGGGGCACGGGGTGTCGAGTGGTCGGGAAGTTAGTGTGACCCTATTTACAAATTTATGGAATTTATTGATGACTAGAATAGGTGTTATGAATTAAATCAAATTGGAGTAAATAAAATCCTATAGTTTGTATCTTGAATAATCGACACTTAGGATAAGCCTCGATATGCACAACAATGAGATTCAAGGCTAGATGGTGTCTTGATAAGGTGTCTAGGAATTTGGTGACAAAAGTGATCAGGAACCGTCCGATCGTCCTCGAGATGTGTGCATACGTGGGATTAGAACAAGCATATAAATATCGATGGATCGATTGAACATGCAAACTAAACAATTTTTCCCAAAAATTTGTTAGGGAGATCAGTGAGAGATTCAGTGTTGGGGAGAGGTAAATTCAAGTTTGAAGAGGCGATTTAGGCGTCAAAGTGTGGATTTAAGGTAATTTACCCTTATTTTTGGTGATTTTCCATTAAAATGGATGTTAGAGTGAAATTTCATTTTTGATAGATTTGGCCACTTGTTTTTACTAGATTGGTGGACTTTGAAGTTGTTTTTGATGATTTACATGGATTTGGTTCGAATTTGTGGAAAATTGAGGTGATTTGATAAATTTTGGGTTATTTGCATGCATTTTTGATCCGAGAATTTGGGTTGTTTTGATGAATTTGTGGAGGAATTTGGAGGTTTTAGAGGTCTTTAATGGAGTGAGAGTGAAGAGAGATGGAGAGGAGAGAAGAAGAGAGCGCGAGATTGAAGAAGGAAAAAAAAAAAAAAAAAAAAAAAAAAAAAAAAAAAAAAGAGAGACGAGTTTCGTCTCTGGTTAAAACCAGAGACGAAACTGTCTCTGGAGGAAGAAGGGGGGGGCACGCACGCGCTGCGTGCGTGCGTGCACCCCTGGCGGGCTGGGCCGGCCCAGGCCCATCCCGGGTGGCCGGGCCAAACCGCCCGCCCAACCCGGTGGGTGGGCTCGGCCGGGCCGACCGGACCCGACCGAGGGGCCGAACCGGGCCGACCCGGTTGGGTCGGGTCCGACCCGGTTCGGGGGACCCACATATATTATTTAAATAATATATTTAAATAATATTTTTATTTATTTATTTATTAAAAAAAAAAAAAAAAAAAAAACAGTTTTAAATTCTGGAAAATAGGAAAAATAGAGAAAAAAAATATCAGAAAAATTGGAAAAAAAATTCTAGAAAAATATAGAAAATTAGAAAAAGGTAGAAAAGTGGTTTCGGAACTTTTCGGGTATTTTTGGAACCCCGACATAGCCGGGAGAGGTACCACAACTAAAAATTTGTAAATTTTTATAAAATAACATAAAATTATAGAATATGTTCTCAAAAAGTATAAAACACTATAAATGGACTTCAGGGACCGAGAAACCATAGCTCGGACATTGGGGAGCTAGGTGGGCGTCCTGATGGGTCCGGGAAGTCGGAGTGCGATTTGAGGTGTGTAGTATCCCAATTGAACTTCACTTTAAGTATTTACCGTTTGATTTATTTGAATTCGTTCCATTTATTCTCTACTCCATTTCATTATTGCTTTACGGTGGTGAGTACTCTCACTGGTGACTTTACGGTAGTGGAGTGTACTCCTACTCAGGTGTCTTTACGGTGTTGAGATCATTCCCCACTTTGGTGCTTATTCGTTACGCCATAGAGTCCACTGAGTCATAGCACTTGTCTATGCATATGCTTAGGTGAATAGGCGCCTCTGGCTATGGTAGGCTTGTGTGGGTGCGTCGTGGGTCTACGCCGACCACCTGTAGGTCCAGGGCCAACCCGGTAGAGGTGTTTTCACGGGCCGTGCACAGGGGAAAGCCGAAGTATGACTTAGTCGATTTTTATTGTGCACGTACTTTGCTTTGCTACTATTTTTTTTATGCATGCGATGATCCTTTCACGGTTACTTTGTAATTCTTTTGTTCCGCATGTTTAATTATAGTATTTTAAATTCCAAGATTTTTACTTCCGTAATTACTTGGTGAATTTCCTTGGGATTACTCACTCTGGACTCGTCATCTGTCTTTTGTGATGGCTTGAGTGCGATCCTAGTACTAGCAGGGGTAAGGGGATCATCGGCGATTACATCTAACTTGCCTACGCCGAGGCCTCGCTTGGTATGTGTGTAGATATTATAATGTTTTGATATTTCGTATTATGTTTTGGGGTTGGGAAATTGGATACACACTTGTCTTGGTATACCTACTCGTTATAGTTGATCGCTTTGTATGCACAAGACAAAGGGTTTTCCACTATAGGTTTGATCAAAACTTATATTTACATATATATGCATTTTGATAAACTTTAAGTTCTTCCGCTTGTTAATTTCTTTAAAATGATAAATTAAGTGACTTTAATGAATTATCGATAATTATCTGTCGAAAGCGGTTATACACGTGGCGGTGGTTTCCAGTGCACTAGCAGGGGAAACGGGGTCCACGGGGCGGCCTCGGGATCTTGGGGCCGCCACATCGACAATGACATCACTCAAATTAAACTTAATACGATGTTTCTTATGCGCCACATTACTCGTATCGTCGTTGAGCTTGCATTAGGTCCAACATTTTTTGGTGTTGCTTTAAAAGGCTTCTTCATATCTATAAAGTAAATGAAATATAAATTCTAGATTAACTCATAAATTCAATAATAAACTCAACAAAAAAATTATGAGCCAAGAAAATGAAAATAATGATTCGTAAAACGAAAAGAGAGAGTTCTCGTACCCACAATCAATTTAAATTCACCACTTTTCACTTCTTTAAGTACTTTGAGTCAAATTCTCTAATTTAGTAACTAAACAACAAAGAGAACATCAATTAGATGCTTGAAAAAAAATCCTCTAGTTGGTGCAACATGTGCATAGAGAAGCTAGTTGTGTGGCTCAGTAGCTGACCAGTTGACAAGCATGAGATATCGACATTGTATCTCAGTGCATAGAGATGAAGCTTTTGTTTTTGGCAAGGGGGTATTTATTATTCCTAGTTTATTGTTACATATGACATAGGCATTGCCTCCCAATTCCCATTAATTAAAAAAAAAAGAATGGGTCCCTGCCTCCATGGACAATGTGGACATTTTTTTTTGATAAGTATGGGCTCAAACGCTAAGCCACTCAATAGCATTCCATATTTCCACTTCCACCCATTCACTCGTGCCACCAGCTGACACCCCATACCATATCTCATTCAAGACCACTTGACTTGGGTTCTCCATAAGTGTGAAGATTAAAGAGTTTCATGACGCCCATCGACATTTTCATTTCTTAATTAAGTTTAGTAATCAATGAAGATTGAAGAGTTAGATACCATACCTTTGGATCACTTCTTAATATTTGATGCTTCTCCTTTTCCTAAGCTTTTCCCCAATTTGTTAGAGCTTTAAACAATGAAAAATAAGGTTTGAAAAGCCCTTTTGTCTTTGAACTTTTATAGGGACATTTTTGTAATTAAGTATAAGTTTTGCCAGGTTTCAAAAAAAAGAATAAGTTTTGCCCTTAGTTGGATTTTTTACTCATAACCTTTTTAACCACAACTCGAAATCAAAATTCGTAAAATTCAGGTGGAAGTAGATTTCGAGATCTTTCTATAGAGTATTTATATGACCCATTTAAAGTTGTATTTTTTTATATAATATTTGACCCATTAAAAACTCGATCTTGAGTTATGGTGAAAAGTTGTAACCAAAATACTTGTATCTATTCCAAACTTGACTATAATGTGCATACGAATAATTAACCATACACAGTTTTAACCATATTTGAATTATCAAACTCTTATAGGCATGTAAATGGTTATGCTATCGGTGAAATATTACCCAACTCTACCGTTTATGATATTAATACTCATACTTAATACAAACCTTATTATAATATGTATATGAACACCCATAATACTTAGCCATATGATTTTTTTTTTGTCAAAGCGTATAACCTCATTAGAATTAAAGAAAAAAGTTTTCTATGGATGTAAATAAGTAGGTACTTGCAGAATGAAAAAAAAAAAAAAAATTTTATATGAATTTGCACTTACATTACAAGTTTGGATAAGAGGACAAAATTACTATAGAAATAACTATAGAAATAACTATGCTTGTTTAAGTAAAAACTCAACTTAGGCTGGTTCGAAAGTTGTTAAATGAACTGTTTGGTATGAATTTTCGCACTACTCGCACTAAATTGGAACTTATCATTCCTATTGGTGCCTTTACAGATAAACCAATTTTTTTCAAGGCACTTGGTATCCAAAGCCCAATAAACCCTAACTAATTCGAACTCGAGCCGAGTAGGACCATCAAGGCACTTGGTATCCAAATCCCAATAACCTTTATGGCAAAGCTCTCCCATAAAGGTTTTAAAGACAATCTATACCAAAGCTTGAACTCTTGATCACTTATTAAGGTTGATGCAATCCAGACCATCCAGTCAAACTCATTAGGTACAATGCTAGAATGACATTCCAAACACACAACCTTGTGGCATCCACTGTCTGTGTGCACCTCAAGATACAAGCTTACACATCTAGAAAATCAAAACACAATGGATAAAGGGGTGTGCTTTCCGATACATGTGGTTAGGGAGTCAGTCTAGCTTTTTTGTTTAAAGGATGATAATCTAATGTTGTAAGAGACATACATTTTTTATACAATAGTGTAGAATTAATTGAGATGTATGTGTTAAGATATGTGGACCAAAATAATAGTCTCACATTAGAAAGTAAAACTTCTAAATGAAATATATTAGTGATTGTCTCTCCTCTAATAGTATCAAAACCTTTTGAGTTAAAACCCCACACTTAAAAGACGAAGGGTGGTTCAATTAAGGACAATATCGATATTAGAGAGATCAATAGCTTATGAAAAAGTACCGCCGGTGACTAATTGCGGATAACGCACACAAGAAAAAAAAAAAATTCAACAAATGAATGTACCAAAATAATGTTAAAAAACCATTTTCCTTTCCATAACACCCCTAAAATGTCTTTAACAGAGGTCGCGTCTCGTTCAAAAACAAGACAAAAAGCCAGCAATTGGTCCAGACGGACGACTTTGTTGACCACATCATGTGTTGGGGAGAGCGACTAGGTCCACAAATTTGTCCTTATAATTCAGCTAGGTATGACCCAAAGTTAAAAATAAAGAAGAATCATTATAAAATGCTGAACAGAAGAGAAAAATCAAATATCATGCGAGCCAGCATTATTTGTCTTTTTAACTTCAATATTTTTTGTTCTATGCATAGAATACTATCATGGTTCTATATATATAGGGAACAAGATATGAATTATTGTTCCATTTGGCATTGGGAAGTAAATTTTGACCAAAGTGTCTTTCTCTGTGGAACTTTGCTTCGAAATTGATCCCAAAGTTGGATTTTCTTTTGATGATAAAATATCAAAGTTGGACGTTATAATTAAACCATTTCAAACATGTGCTGGAAGTGCACAAGATGGAACCATATGCAATCTAATAGAATGAAGCATATAATCAAAAGAGAAGTGATATTCTGTTAGGCTAAAGTTAAATTTTGAAGTCATATAAATCCTACAATTTTTTTTTTTTTTTTTTTTTTGGTTGAACATATAAATCCTACATTATATACATGAATATTCGTGCCTCCAACATATGTCAATGAGTATCACTTGGTCTTCAAGTAAGTGTATAACTTTCGAGTATCAATGCAACAGTTCCTTAAGTAAAAGTAGTGCTAATTAAACAAAGCCGTGTTCGACCGAAGCTTATGGCAAAGAATTGTACTAAATAACAGAAGAAATTAGTCCATCTAATAAAACCTTTAGTACTGACAACAAGGAGAAGACAATGCAACGGACCTGCTATTGTCACCAATCACGGACATGCAGGACCGACACATTTGTCGTCGAAACGTGTGATACACATTAAGGTGTGTTTGTGCACATCTCTATGCAAAAATCAAGGGACCCCAACATTGCATGTCGGTTCTGCGTGTTGGTGTTGGATTGCAAAAGCATTTTACACTAGAAAAACTGATGTGATTACGTTAGTGTTAAAAGATGTGAAAGGCGAAACCATAGAATCATATAGAGTACTGATTGAGGCCCTTTTTAATATGCTGGTGCATGACTATACGTCAAATGGATAATAAATAAATAATTGAAACTTTTCACTCATGGACGCACCTTGTACATAGCAAAGGCGAAGAGCATGCACTCTGCACAAGCGCATCAATCTACTTCATAACAACACCTACAGAGAAGAACACAATGAGGCAACAAAATCAAATCTTGCAGAAAAACTAATGAAAAAGGACCATTACAAAAAGAGTGGTCTTCCAGAACCCAAGACCGTCCGCTCGCAATAACTTAAGAGAGGGATAAAAAGAAACATGTTTATATTTTGTGCAGTACAACATAGAGATTGTGTAGTCTGCAACAACAGAAAATCACTTCCACAACACAACTGCCTCAGCTCTGTGGAGTCTCAAAATAACTGACCCAACACATGCTACTTTCAACTCCTTCCAAAACTTATCGTACACCTAGTGCGCCAACATCGTTGTCCTAATGTGACTCGAGATGGCTATATGGAAACACAACCGCAAAAAGTGTGCATTCGTCCAGTTACAAGCATAAGCATCCAAAATCGGCAAACCTGCATGCCACATGACATTAAACATTGAACACATGTATAAAGAAGAAACTCTAAACTCAACTTGCAAAATCACTGAGCATGATGCACTTACATAATTTATTGAGAAGAAAAATCAGCTCTAAGAACTCAATCCCATTTCTGTTACTGCAGAGTTAATCTCCAGACACGTACACATGCGTCCTCGCCTGAGCTGACTATACTGTGCTCATCAGTGAAAGCCAATCCATAGACTCCCCCAAGATGAGCACCCTTTATGGTTGTGCGGCTTGACGCTGGCTTGCCAAGTTCATATATGATGATAGACGTGTCAAGGGATCCGGTGGCGATCAGGGTGTCATCAGGTGACCAAGCCAGGCAGTTTATGCGTGCAGAGTGATACAGCATGTTCTTGAGCTTTACCTGCAGGTGGTAGTACACAAAATAAATAGCTTCCCTTTCCATTTCAATAAGCCAAGGAAGATGTTACTTGTTCAGAACTTTAAGATCTTTTTTATTTTTATTTTTTTTCCGACTCAGGATTCAGTGCCTTCTAACAATTCTTAAAAGCTATCACAGATTCAAGAGTTGTAGAAAGTCCCACAGCTGGAGTTAAACAAAAATACCTCATGAGTAATACGATCCCAGACAACAGCTTCCCTGTTGACATCTCCTGAAGCAAACATAGAGGCATCTGGAGAGTAACGTATAACACTAATAGCTCCTCGATGTTTCTCGAGGACTGCCTCTTCTTTCAGTGTATCACCAGATATAGAGTATAAATGCAATTTTCCATCCTGCCCACCCACAATTGCCTCACTCCCATCAGGTGCGATTGCAGATGCTGTCACAGCAAAGCCAAGGTTGGTGGTTGACAAAACCTTTTGGCCATGAAGTAATACAACACCAGAATCAGTTGAAACCAAAACAAGGTCAGGAGAAGCAACTGCAGGCTCAAATCCTTTGGTTGGCTACCGATATCAATGGCTTCTGCATCTCCACATTGACCTTCACGAAGAGGAACTCTACTCACCTGGATTTTAAGTGTGAAAAAGACATGACGATTAGAAGTAGAGAAAAAACAGAAAAAGAGAAGCAGTCAAAGTGAAATAAACAAGCAAAAGCATGCACATGGATTTATATTCAATGGTTTAAAGAGCTCACAATTGGTGGATTACATTAGCGCAATCCAACAATCAGAAAGATTTGATGAAACAAACAGTTTCAACATCGTTCACATGTTAGTACATTCATACAAATGAATTGCATGGTGAAAGAACTCTTTCTCTATCTTTTGTTCTCTCTTTCTTATTAATAGAAAAACAGAAACATTCTGATTAAAACAAGCATGAAAAGGGATTTCCGTGGTTTAAAGATACAGCAAAAGAAAAAATATCTGGCTAATATGTCCCCCTAAAACCTGGCCAATATGCCCATGCCAAAACGATCTAAAGTCATCAGTCATCAGTGGTAATGCTGCACTGTTGATTAGGTCCCTATGCGAAGCTCACGCAATTAGCTCATCTAGGAAAGGTATAATGCCTAGGAATTGAAAAATATCTTTTTGTTTCTGTATCTCCTTAAACAAATATTAAATAATTTACATATACATTTTATACAAATATTATTATTCAAATCCAAATTATGAAGTTCAATCTTCTACTGAAGACAGGCCCTTTTTGATATTCTTCAAAAATAAAAAACAAAAAGGACAAATTGCATTCTAATAGTACTTATATAGCATCATGATAAGAACTTAGTAAATGCTTAAGAGCACTGCAGTTTGCTTCATCACTGGTTACGCAATGAACTAGTCATGGCCTGGACTGACATACAACTTTTCCTCATCTGAACTATCCTATAATACTAATGGTTGTGTGTACAAGAATTTCTAAGGCCAGAAAAAGAAAATTGTGAAAAACCTTTCGCAAAATCTGTTCAGACCTAATCAATGTATTGTTGAACAATAACACCATGCTCTTTTATAACTTCAGCCCAACTTTGGAACTTTTAAATATTGTTTTGACAATCTTTAGTTAGAACCCTTTCCCTTAACTACCATCACAGCTTCACTGGTTCTTTATATTATTCGGGGTCAAACAGTTCAGTATACTTCATTTTATAAGCAATAAGGGTGAGAAAATTCAAACCGTTGTTAAGGCGATGCCTAGGGGAGGCGATTGGCCTATTTTCTTCAACACAAAATAATTATTTATCAACCCCCAACAAAAATTTAATTATTTTTTATAACAAAAAAAATTATTTAAATTAACTTTGTATGCACATGAGATTTTAATCCCATAATTACCAACATTTTCCACAACATAACAAATAATGGAAAGGGAACTCTGAGTTCCACCCAATATGAGAACAAAATTTCAAGAGAACTACTTTTTACATCTTATTTTAATAAAGGAAAGAAAGTGAAAGTAACTTAGAATATTGTATATCTAAATCCAAGAACAATATATTCAATAAAACATGAACCAACAGCATTAAAATTTTCAAATAGCCCACTCGTTACAGTTGCCTTGACGATTTAGTTGCAAATGGCCAAAGCTGCGGACTAGCTGTTGCCTAGGCTTTAGTTAGAACACTGATCTAAACCTACTTGTTCCTATTCATTTTTAAACTATACCCGTTATCAACATAAAAGTAAACCATCACAAAATCCTCATTTCAACAATCACCCTCATGTGTGATTTCACTGAAGTCATCTATAGAATCTTTAAAAGCATAATTGCATTCCAACCTAGTTTCATTCTAGGAATATCTGCAATCATCAATCTTTGTCTTTGATTGAATTGTTAACAAAGTACATGAAAATATTACCTCGTGATCTTTCTTGATTATAAACTTTAGTACACACTTCCATTTCCAATTCTACTTTTACTACAGAAATCTCATGTGAATTTCAATTAGGGTTTTAAAGGGAGTACATAAAATGAGAGCTGATTCCCTAAAGGTGACACATAAATTATTTACTTTCTTAGATTAAGAGGCCATTTGTCTTTCTCAACTTGAATACTTAACTGGAAAAGTGATATATCTAACCCGCCACTTTAGCGAAAAGTCCCTATGATAATGTCCTGAAATGCTCACATTGAAAACGATGAGTCCCAAGATCAGAAATATTACCCAGTGCATTCACTAGAGCAAGAAGCTTTGTATGTGGAAGGGAAATCTTGGTTGTAATTCCAACACAATCAAGAGGGTCATAAGAAATGAAAATGGAAACAACTTGAGAACTCCTGAAATTATGAGTAGGAAAAACGAGAAAAGAAAATCTCTAAACAGATTAATTACCTTGTTGTCAAAGCCAGATGAAATAATTTCTTCCTCAGTAGCAGCAAAGCATTTTATTTGGGAGTTGTCTTTCCTTGTAAGTTTACCACTATATCCAATGCCTTGAATCCATCTAACAATTATCCCATCATAGCTGCTAGACAAGATAACTTTCTGAATTCCAGGAAGCACCACTAGTGCGCTCACACTTTTCAAGTGCCCAGAGAATGACAATGGGGATTTATCTGGATCACTAGCAGAGAATAGACTGATGGTGCCACCAAGAGAAACGGTGACAAGATGATCATTCTGCCAAAGACATCCAACCAGCATGTCTTCCACTCCACCTAAACCAGGACATGCCAATGTTTTCTTCACTCTCCCATTGCCATCCGCAGTGATCTCCCATACTTTGGCTGACTTGTCAGCAGATACAGTCAGTACCTGCACTGATTAATTACCAGTTATTCCATAATGTTGGGAAAATGCAAATAACAAGGTCTATATCAATGGCATTTGAACAAACTAAAAATAAATAAATACAATATAAAACCATTTCCACCATGAGTGTCAAATGCCTAAGAAAACCTAAATATATCCGCCTTAAAAAGGATAACTAAGGGAAAAGGAAGTTGGGAAGAATCCTCTTAAATAGTTGGTTTTGATTCAACAACTTCGCATGAGGCGATTGACAAGTAAAAAATGATGATATGGTAATAGGATTGGCACATGCATGTTAAACAGGGCCGGTTTTGTTATTTTGGGGCCCTAGGGCGAAATAAAAATTTGGGGCCTTTATATTTGACTTCTTAAAATAATTTTTTTTTTTGTGAATATATATAGTTACAACAACAAAACTGTAATCTCAAATTAGTTGGGTTGGATACATAGATTAAAAAAAACTCCTCTATTTTGCTTATTTTTTTTTCTCCCAATTTTGCTTGACTTTTAGTGCAATTGATGGTGTGCTTTTTGTATTTATAGTTAAGTTTACATATTGTGAAAAAAAAAAAATTATATATATTGCTAACTATTCTCTTACTCAAATTTAATTTTTAAAAAAATTGTTTTGATTTTAGTTTTATTAAATTTAGTTGGTGGAGATGTAAACTTCTTTTATTTATTATTATTTATTTATTGAGACCAAAACTTTATTTATTTTGAGATTGTAGAAAAAACGCAATTAAAGGAGTAGACATACATATAAAATAAATTATTGTGTTACCAACAAAAAAAAAAAAGATTGTGTGACATTCAAAATGCATTGAATGATTTAGTTGATAAGATCTACTCAATATACATTGAGATGAGTACTTACATATTACAATGAGTTTTCATAAATGAACCCCAACAAATTTGTACAAAGATGATACTTTAGCAATATCCCACCAATGCCCAATCTCATCAAAAAAATAAAAAAATAAAAAAATAAAAAAATTGCAGCATGGCTGAAAATATAGGGGGCCTTGAGTGTGGGTGGGGCCTAGGGTAGTCGCCCGCCCCGCCCATGCCCAGCACCGGCCCTGATGTTAAACAGTGATTTGAAAGCTGACTTTCAAAATTATGGCCTTTAGAGCACAAGAACCAGCCTATTTAGAACAATACCAAAACTTTTCATTACCGAGGCAGAGCCTCCAATAGAACGTTAATACATCTAGTATGGCATTTCTCCATACTTTCTTTTCATTAAAAAACCACGAAAATTGGGCTTGTAGGTCCGCTACTTGGTTTGCTGATCGGGGAATGGCTCAAGGATAGCAAGGCACCAAGGCGATCCCAAGGCGATTTGTCTGGCCTAAGCGAGGCGGTGCCTAGACCAAACAAATTAATATTTACTTAGAGGTTCCTTGAATAATTATTTATTTATTTACTTATAGATCCTTAAGTAACACTAATTGCCGATTAGTCATTGTGATTCCTATTCAATATATACTTAGAAAATACTAACAAGGTCCTTGTGTAACATTAATTATGTTAAGTTTTTTGGGTAAGTAATCTTATTTCAAACTTAAATGCAAATAGCCCTTCAAATTTCTAAAAAATACTCAAAAGGACACCGCCTGCCAAAGATACCCCCTAGGCGGTTATGCCCCAAAATGCCTAGGCGATGCCTAGACGACGCTTTGCAATCACCAGAATGGCTCTAACATGAGATAATGGAAAGTTGGAAATCTAGAACATAGATCAATGAAGTCCCACAAATCTCTTTAACGCAGTTGGTCTGTTAATGGATTAATTGATTATCTTCAGAGTGTCAACTTCAACATGGGTATGTTGGAGGTTATGTTCAGCAGCAGCAATAGTTCTCTTAATGCTTAAGCCTCAGCAAGAACTGATATATTAAGAAAATCTTGCCAAAAAAGTCCTCCATTATGTTATAACGCCAAGGAAGTCCTTCATTGTGTTATAATTGACTCAAATTTAGAAGCAACACTAGTTGTACTCATCAATCACAATAAGTAATGTACCAAAAAAAAAAACAATAAGTTAATTATATCAACATCGACAAAAAGACATTTCCAGAAATCCTGAACATAGCTGCTTCGATAAAACTATTTCAAATATACATGTATAAGAAATTATTACTACAGCTCCGCTAACACTAACCTGTTTACTATCAGGACTCCAGCTAACAGCATAGATACTTCCTTTATGGCCATCTTCTGAACTCAGTTCCCCAATCTTCTCTCCAGTCTTACCATCATATATTATTCCCTTCTTATCCGAACTTACACTGATGAACTTGCTGCCATCTGGAGAGAACCTTATGCAGTTGACAAAATTTGCGTGATCCCTGCATGATCACACAAGAAAATAGATATAACTTAAAGTTCCACACTCTACAGGTCAAGTACCTTATATTTTCTCACCACTAGTTTAATTTTTCAAGGATAATAAGAGCTGCAATGCTTAAACAAAGAGACCTATCCTCTGGCTCTGAACGTCCATCTAGAAAAAAAAAGTGCTAGAAATATTAAGATGACAACAGAAGGTGGCTGCACCATTGCATCAATGATACAATAAAGACACAGGAACTCAAGTTTCCACAATTTCCCTCTAATATAACAAAGCCGAGTACTTTAGTCACAAACTGGCCTTAAAGAGTTCATAGGGAAGGCCAATCTTGCAGGAAATACAGTAGAAATACTCAAGTCCACCATAAGCTGCATAGTGCGTATAGCATATTATTTTGTCAATTCCACAAAATGGCACTTCCACACCTAACTGGCCAGGAATTTCGCAAAAAAACAGCATGTTTAAACTTTAGTACCTATGAGAGAGCTTGAACTTAAATGGCGGTCCTTCATAGAAATTCACCAAAAAGTCTTCTCCACATGTGACAATGCGAAATGGTCTAGTTGGCTTAAAGTCACAACTCAGCACTCGTCTTGAATGACCATCAAACTCACCAACATTAGTTCCAGAATCCCACCTACAAAAAGAAAAGCAGATCAAAAATATTTAGAAAACAAAGAAACACCAAACAAAAATAAAAATAAAATTTGACATCATAATGAATTTTTTGACAAGTGACTCCAACATGAGCTGAACCTGGGACCTCCCCCAACATTGTTTTTTAGCTAGTGATGCCTCATCCATCTCACTAGAGATGATTTTGCACGTTAAAATGAAACTAAAGGAGAAAATCTCATCGCAATGTCTTTCAAGCAAACCCATCTCCTGTTGAATTCCTAAATTCGTGAACAACCTTATTTTATCCTATAATTAGAGAAGATCCAAATGAATGTGAACGATCTCAGTCAAGACCCACTTTATCTAATGAAATAAAAAATGTTTCTTAATAGAGGAGAGAGTGATCTTGAACCAACAAATCGAAGCTTTCACTAATGCCCCATGTTACTAGTTATCTCCCTCAAAATTAACGAATTATTACTTGAGTGAGCATCCTCCGACTCTTTTTGATACAAATTCCAATGAAGCAAAATACAAAAGGAAAAGGAATTCACGTACAAATTGCAAAGCTACCGTGGAGATATAAATAATGAGAATGTGCAAACACAAAATCGCAAACACAACTATCAACATTAAGCAAATCCAACAAGTCAAGTCATGGGTCGTTAGTCATAGCAATTGAATATTTAGCAAATCCGATGTTAATCAAATTGATACAATAATAATAACAAAGCCTGAATTCCAAATTAGTCCCAAATTAGGTGGGATCGGCTACACGGATCCAACTCACATGAAAGCGCGGACGAGGGATTTGCCCTTGCCATCCCCAGAGGCGACGATCCTGAGGCCGTCCGGAGACCACCGGAGGTCGTCGATCCGGCCGGAGAGGACCTTGAACTCCTTCTTGAGCACGTGCTCGTTGTGCCTCCCCCAGATCCTCACCGTCCCGGACACGTCAGCGGAGGCGATCCACTCCCCGTTCGGCGAAAACCTAGCGACCGTTGCATTGTAGGCGTGCTCACCGTAGATGGAGACCTCGAGTGGCCTGTCGAGGTACCGGATGATCACCGATCTGCCGTTGCAGTACAGGATTGAGTTGGATTTCGGGTCCCCGGAGATCAGAATCCCTCGCCCTCGTTCGGTTGATGGGGCGCACGCGTACGTCTCTGCGAGAGAAGAAGAAGAAGAAGAAGAAGAAGAAGCCATTGTTGATTGTTGAGATCTATCTATCGATTGAAATGAAAACGAGAGAGACAGATGGGATGGCGTGGCTTCAACTTCTAACGGTAAACGAGGTTGAACACTTCGTTATACAAATTTTCATACCTTGCGATACTAAAACTCAACTAAAAGTTTATACACGAAAAATGCACTAATCCGCAGATCCAGTCTAATCCGGAGTAATTATCATTAATTGAATCAATTTTTTTTATTCCGAACTAGACTGGATTAGAAAATTACTAATTCAAGTGGAGTGGATCGAATTACGAATCCTATACTAAAAAACCCTGGATCAATCTAGTCCGTCTAGCACATCAACACATATACATATCTGATCATATGTACTATAATATTTCGAATAGCATCAAACCAAACTATCAACTCTAAAATATAATATTTAAAAGACTATTTGTCTAAACTCTTTTATTACGCTTTTGACATTTTTTATAGGTTGTATGTTGCAATGCGCACTTTATTTATTTTTATTTTTTTTTTATTTTTTGCTTTTGTTGGGGTGTATGGTGCAAATTTGTGGATGACACATTTAATTACATAGGAATTTGCATTTTGAAGATTATTTTGATGACAAGTTTGTGGGAAATATGTTATGTATAAATTTGTAAGATGCATGTTGTAAATTTGGCATTCATGATATGTATGATTTTTGTGATTTATCTGATTAAGTTTAATTTTTTGAATCTTTGGATAGAAAATGTCAATTCGTGGAACTTGATCTAATCCGGTCCACATTTTGCAAATTGGATTGAGATGGATTGATGAATTTATTTGAACTTGATTGAACTGTAATTTTTCAATCCGTAATAGTTGAATTGATTGCAAATTGACCTTAATTGGACTAGATCCAATCCGTATGCACCCCTTTAACTCCACCCCAAATTAAACCATGAGTACGGTTAAACAAAACTCTATTTTATGTTTATATTGTAGCAACTCCTATTATAAGTTCACCCACCTAGTCGTAGAAAAAGGTTCAAATGCAATCTTTCTAAATTACCCACCCTTTTACGTTTCCCTCCATCTAATGCACACCATCGTAAATAATTTGTTTCCTTCTCCTATCGTCTTTAATTTTGCTGCCTACACTGGCTTTTTCATTAGCACCATCATCTTGCCCCTTCTGTTGCTACATTGCTTTTATAATCGTTTGAGTCGTCATTGATGTTGCAAACGTTCCAAACCCAAGCGTAGAGGCAATATGGAAATATCAAGTTATTGTTTAGGATGAGTATATCAATCTTTTTAAAGAATAGGTGGGTGAACTTATCAATTGAGTTTATTACAACATATATAAGGTTTTATTTAACTGGACTCTTAAACCATAAAAACTCATCTCATTTTCCTGTTTTACTTTATTTCTAACCTCTACACACATCTCTGTCTCCTTGTCTATATACTCAACAACTCACCACACAAAATGCAACATCTTGAATGTTGTATTTAGTTGAAATTGATTCCCACTTATTCTTGGAGAAATGGAACATGGGGCAAATTGAGGGGCAAACAGATGCTAAGGGTACATTGGAGAGTTTACTAATAATTAAGAGGTTGGTTAGAACATCAACTAACTAACTTATTGAGGATCTTAAAAAAAAACACTTAACTTATTGCGGGCTATAAATAACATTAACTTAAATGAGGGGCTAATATATAGTATAGGGGGGCTTAATAGTTACCCCCTAATTTTATGACTACATATCCATTTAACTTTTTTTTTCAAGTGAGAATCGAACTTGTGACCTCCCTGAATCTTGCTCAAGTGATGCCTCTACCATATCACGAGAGATGCTTTTGCAAATATCCATTTAACAGTCCAATTTGCACTTAGCAAACTTGACTGCACTAGATAAATGAATTAATTGGATATAATAAATTGAAACTTCACCCTAATTGAATCGATACCATCTGTGTCCAGCAATCAGCCTTTACAAAAGCTAAGAGGACACAATGAAAGGAACCAAGTTTTAACAAGAATATTAAAATAGAAGACAATCAAACAACATTCTTTCATAAAGCTTTTCAAGTTTTTGTACACTGCTGGGTCAAGGTTCTTGACAGGTAAGTCACATTTTACACATGCACCATCTGCAACCAAGTCCGTCCGGTGCGCTGCACTCCCATGGCTGCCTAAGATGGAGAAGCGATCTTTCCTAACAACCAAACCAGGACGAAAACATTCCGGGTGCGGCTTGAAAGGTCAATTTTAGGGCATCTACACTTCCAGACTAGCAAGTCAGACCTCACCACCAATTTTATGGTTTATAAGGGGAGCACTTACAAGAGCATCGCTTGTTGAGGGAGTTTCTTTCTTGTCCAGGCCAAAGAATGAGCAGTTCTGAAAAGCGTCTACACTGTTCGCTATCAACCGGTTTAGGCCGCTGAGGCTGATACTATCGCTAAACAAAAGGTCTTGACCATGGTACCGCGACGAAGGCATATCCAAGTCTAATGGTCCTAGGGAGTCCGGCTGCAGAGCATAAACGGTTAAAAGATGATAAAACATTAAATAATAAATCCTAATGTTCGAAGAAAAGAAAACTGGAAGACTTTTAAGAGAAATTTATGTACCCAATAAAGGTCTGTCAACCCGCCAAGGTCCTTGGTAGAATCGTCGGCTTTACTAGTTAAGCCATTGTCATCCATTGGCTCTTCTTCTTGAATGGTGTCGTCCTCATTTCCTTTATCAGGAAGCTCCTAGAAAAAGATCACATAAACTACAACTTGAGTATAACTGTTATTTCATAAATAATAGAGACGCTTCCAATAAAATAGGTAGAAAGAAATGTGGATAACTGTGAGGGGTTGTGGTAAAACCTCATCGAAAACCCTGAAGCCGATTGAACTTGAGGTGCGCATGCAGTTCTCTAAAGCAGACCTGGTTGAACCAAATGAAGCTGGAAACTTTTGGAATGAGAAGGCATCACATGTTTCTTCAGCATCCAAGATGGAAGATGCATGTGGGATCTTAGCAGTTGGCTGATCAAGATTTTCTTGATGACGAGATATATGAGCAGCAATAGCAGCATCAAATGAATCACAGGTGAATGGTGTCTGCTGAAGAAAAGGAGAACTTCCAAAAATAGGTGTCTCGGCCATTTCAGTTTCCATGGATGAAGGTGTTTCAGTTAGTAGGTCTCCAACACTCACATTTGTTAGGCTATCAGCCCAGGCCCCCGCTGACAACGTTCTCATATTGTCCTAAAAGAAATTCAACGAGAAAAGATACTTATTAATGATTTATTTTATTTTTCCTGAGATTGCTCATAGCAGGGCTCTACATCTACAAGTATATATCAAGCACAAAACCGGCCCTATCTAAAAGCCATAAGTTATAGGATGATAAATAAGGAATAGATGTACCATATCTTCCCAGAGCCTCTTATTCATCCTTCCTCCATTATCACTTGCAGATTCTATATTGGAGAACCACCCATACCTTAAAGGAAGTATTACAAATTAGCGACACTTAGGATTCCCTAATGCAGTAGCTAGGTAGTGAACTTCAAAAAAATACCTCATGCGGAAAACTTGGGGACTTCCAATGGCTGCATAAACATCAGCAGCACTGGCAGCAGTGTCAGGTCTCCATCTTGGATGCCCTGCAAGGTCGTCTCTCTGAACGGTGTATGGAAAAATCATAAGCTCCCCTGATGCTATTCTTGAATTGCCCCATTTACGATTTAGATGTTCCAACACAGATGATATCTTCTTTCTGGCACTTAATGTAAGCTCCAAGTGCGGATTATGTTCATCCTACAAAATAAACCGATGTCTTGTAAGCATTTACTTGGAAGCTTAAACAACTGCCAGCGCTAAACCTTCCTCCTCCCAGTGGACCCAACAATACTCAAGATAAAACTATGAGAAACAGAATTAAAGAACCGACAATTTCCCACCTTTTCCAAGGCTTTTCGAGTAACTTCATCAATTGGGAACAATTGAAGTTTGAGTTTCATAGGGGGTTGTGAGCTGCTTTCTACTATCTCATTGTTTGAGGATGTGCAATGGTTATACAAACGGAAACTCTCTAAACCTGAACAATTAGATAGGCAGAAATTAGGTATTTTTAGTGTATTTGATACTTTAACAGATAGTTTCACTCTTGTTATCGCAACATACTGTTGGCAGTAGCAAGTTCCTGGGAACCGGACTCATTTGAAATTCCTTCAGCAGGAGTGACCTTTCCATTTGTAGTTGTCCGCTCCAAATGTTCAGCTGCATCTGCAACCAAAGAAACCCCAGCAATCGCTGCTCTCTCCCATCTCTTGTATGCAGCAGATGAAGTGCCACCTAACAGCGAATGGTGACAATCAGGTACTTTGCAGGCAAGATGTTTGGTTAAACAGTCATGAACTGGAGCTAATTTGACTGAAAACAAATATCGTAGCGAGCAAAGGACAATTTAATATAGTTTTTATTTATTTTCCTCAGGGGTTGACAAGGCACATCAAGTATAAGTCATCAAGCAATCAAATTTCTAACTTTCTGAATGATGCAAGCTTTTCCATCTTGCAGGCAATCGAAACTCATGCTAATGCCTCAATGCAGAATATAAAACTTGATCTTCTAAAAAATTGTTACTGTAAATTTTATTTGGAAACTGTGGTTTCCCACAAACAAGCCCAGGCAGACCACCACGGCTATTATATTCATCCTGGGAATAACTTGGCGCCACAAGGCCCACAACCCCATGTAAGGATATCAAAGAAAATAAATTAAAACCAACCGTCGCAGAATCAATGAATCATCCATACAGAACATATTACGAATTTACTACTGAGATATTAAGAACTGACTACCTCTGTATATGGCCTTTTTTAAGACAAAGAGTCAAATATTCCTTAAAAAAAAAAGGAATCAAATATTAATAGTTACCATTTCTTCGCCGTTGCTTCACTGCCTTGACAGCTGATAGGTCGACTTTGTTGTTACTGCGACTCAATCCAGTATTTACATTGCGCTTCACTGAAGAACCTTTTCCTGAACCTACTTTTTGAATGTTTTGACTATCATCGACAACTACTTTAACAGCGCGGTTATCATGTCCTGATGGCTTACCGTGAACAGAAACACTTGTTGGAGACCCAGATGAACTATTTTCACCTTGGGAGGGTCGCTTCCTTATGTTCTTCTTGCGATCTTTTAGGAGTTGGTGCTCCTGCAAGAAGGCTTTGTATTATATAGTGTGCATAAAAACTATGTATTAGAGGAAGTTAACAAGTTGATAAAGAGATCTAAAACTAACCAATGCGTCGATGAATATTTTAAATCTCCTAGGTTTCAGGTGAAGCTTTGAGGCTTTGCAGCTGTATTTTTCCAACAAGGACCACCTGGAAAAAACAGAGTGAGGGTGAATGTAGGTGTATTCCACATTATGTGAAGTTATAATAAACCAAAAACCTCCTACGAAGAAACAAATTACCTATGTAAACTATAAAGAACATGAGAAAGATAACTAGATCAGCACACAGCACTAAAGCAATGAATAGAATTCTGTAAAATACAATGAGTAAACGATTTAATTTGTATGATTTTAGAAAGCACCTATTGGTACAATCCGCATAATGAGAAAGACATTAAAGTTTCGTTCCATCTTTTGATTCTTTTTGGAAAGTGAACTGCGGCAATTTAAGTAGGATTTTAGTTTCCAATTGCATTATCATCTTTTAGGTATTTTGGTTTCCCATTTAAGGTTTGTAATTGGACTCAAAAAAGTTTTGATGATCAAGTAAAATGTTTCTCCTTGGAGCTACGTAGCTTATAAGCAAATACAATATATAGAACAGCAAGCAGCTCCCACTTTTTGAGAGATTAATACACAATTAATTTAAAGACAAGACATTCTAAATAAATATGAAAAATTTTGGAAAAGCTAAGTGCAAAATGCTAGTTGTGGATTACCATCGAAGCATTGCAGCGTTGGTGTCTTTGGAGTTTTTTGCATCCAAGCTAAATTCAGGACCCAGCAGTTTGTTCATGCGTCTTACAAGACGATAATAGTAGTGTCTGACCTGCAAAATGCACAAGTGCAAAAAATATTTTTTTTTTTGACAGAAAAATATCATATTTTATTACAAGAAGAAAAAAAAAAAGTATCTTCGAACTAGATAGAGCTGCATATTGCACCAATTTGCTCCCGTTAATTATGCAGCTTTTTCGAGAAAGAAACTACCATTAATTAGGCAACTAACCTTAAAAGAAATGCATTTTGTTACAGAAACAAGTGGTTACTCCATCAAACACATGCCACACTCGGAACACATAGAAACACTAACAAGAAGGCAATTGATACACAAATACAAATATCACGATAGGATGTGTCACGCTTGAACTTTGAATCTTGTATATTCAATAATATCCCATGCATGTTGTGGACCTGTTTTAGATACTTATTGCCTAATAAACATAGATTGACTGGTATGTGGACGAATGTTTTATCTATAAGGTGAAATAATTGTAACCGAGAAATCCACATGCAATGAATATTGACATTCAAACCAGAGCCCGTAATTCATGGCTAGATTTGTACACTACTTTCATACATCCAATATCCCTCCCCAAAATATAATTCATTGTCAATATCCAAAAACATAGCATGACATGTGGAAACCTTGACTGGAGGGCATCCAATATCTCATGTTTGAGTGGTATACTGAAAATTGTGGAGAGCACCTCACCTGATCCTTGTTTTTACTTTGTACACGACATGTAATCTTCTCAAAATTCTGCAATTATGGAATCCCAGGGTCTCCATTAGGAAAAAAAAAATATTATACTCAATCAATCCTGAAGAAAACAAGAGTTGAAGGTACACAAACCTTCCCGAACTGTCGCAATGCATTGAAGAAACTTTCCTCTTCCTGGCGTGTCCAGGCAGCCCATTGACGAGTTTGTTTCTTAGCTGTAAATAGCAATAAGAATCATCAGAATCCATGGAATTTTTATACATAATAAAATCTAATGATTATATCTTATTTTTTTGGTAAACTAATGATAATAACTTCATCCTTACTAAGGATAAGGCATACATGAAAATAAATTTGAAATTCTTAGTCATACCAGGCTGAGAATCAACAATGTCGGGAGAAGATGAAGTAACACCATATTCTCCATCCTTTGTCAAAGGATTGTTGGATGGCAAGGGAACCTCACATTCCAAAGTCACTTGTGACTCCATCAGTACAGGTTACGATGAATATTATGCTTGCATAATTTAAGAATTCATCATGCTTGCATAATTTAAGATTTCTTAGACAGCAAAGTATGTTTCGTATATGCACACAAATCGTTCATTTATGCATCCTGATTAAACAAGAAGAAAGAAGAAACATTAAAAAGGAAATCAGAGATAGAATAATAATTAGTACAACAACTTAACAAAGATGCAAATAGTGAAGCAAACAATTACAAACTATGCAAAAGTATACAGCTTTTAGATTTGGGATTAAATGAGTTGGCATTGCAATCACAGCTTAGCAATTTATAAATTGTTTGGTGTAATTGCGGTGAGATAACATGGCACCCCAAATAAGCAGATATCGCAAGTAGTCTCGAATGTGCTTTTATAAATTTGCAATTGCAATTTAAAATCACTTGCAAAAATTAACCTTTCCGCATGTCGTATGTCCGATAAAAGTTCATGAATTAAAGATACCCTTCTATAATATGATAAGAGGTTAAAATTGCCTTTTTAAATAAAAAAGTACGTTCTTTTACACTCTATCAAACAAGATTGTAACGCAACATCACTTGTCACTACTTGCCCAACAGGCTTTTAACTGCTTATGAATTCGTGTTAATTTTCATAAGCAATAAGCAGTCACTCTTCCAAACAAGGCCATATATTCACATAAAAAAAAAGACATTGCATGGAGCATATTGCAAGTGTTTACAACTTAAATCTAATGAACCAGCAACGACACAATTTTGAACAATACCACAAAATAATGATAATGTGAACTCCAATCAAACGAACTAGAAAGTTTATTCAAGAGTTAAAAAGGGGTGAAAGTCAGTAATCTGGATTAACTTAAGCAGAATGTTCTTGAAGATCATAGCAGAGAAAAACGGATCTTACTTGAACACTAACTTCTTTTTATCAGAAAAAACATTTTCATACTACTATCCTCATCAATACAAAATCTTAGAATTTCATTGAAGAAAAAGGACGTGTCAACATTTTCGTCAAAATCATCTAATAAATGATGGTAGCCATAAACTTCAACATAATTTTGTGTCCAAGAGCTTGTGAATTTATTACAAGAGTGGTCACAACGGATCTTTTCTTTCCTTTTGAGGATTTAAGAAAAGAATGGTTTTTAAAACAAAGAAGAGAAAGCTAAAAAAATAACTTGGACACGTCATTTCTCAATGTCGTGACCATGTTTGACTCGTTACATCAAAACAATACTCCTTTTTTTATAAGAAACCAACTTAATGATGACGCCCTTGACTCCAATATAAATCGAACCCCCAACCTTGCCTTTGCCAAGTGATGCCCCATCCACCTTGCAAGAGATGATTTGGCATCAAAACAATATTTATGGTCTTCGACGTATTTGGAAAGCCAAACTCGAGAATTCGGGAAATGAGATTTTATTGCTTTCCAAGTTTCTCAACTTCCACCTCTGTTTCTCCACGGATTCAAAATCTGTTAATTCTTCAAAAAAAATGTTGAAATTAAATGTTGAGTCTTGCCACTTTGACATCTATGTTTTTGGAAAATGAAAACTTCCATCTAAATTGTAAACCGAATATGATTAAAGCTATACAAAATACTGAAATAATTTGAAGGCATATATTTTGTAGACCCCTCCTGCCCCCAAATAGATGTTATTATTGATTAGAAATTATATCATCTAGATGTAAAAAACCAAGGGTATGTGGACATATTATGCTTCTAAAGCTCAACAAGAGAGAATTTTTAATGAATTGAGAAAATATCCTAAAATTTTTCCCTAGCATCTCTATCACATTACTCCTAGAATTTCAATTTGCATATTGAATGCTCGAGTTAAATAAACATTTGGATTCTTCAACTAGACAACAAACTGTCATTCTTCCCTCCGCATCATAGATACTGTGAAATCAATATTCTTGAGCTAGACCAATGTTACCAGGACTCAGACACGGGTGTCAAGTACAGGTAGATATCTAAGTGTCGGGTTTGCTATTTTCCAATTTAGAGGATGCGTGGACTCGGCTAGATGTGTCCAAATAGTTGGACATGAGTACTTGGACTTGGCTAAATTTATGTAAAAATATATACATATATTAGTAATTTCATTGTATTGTATACATATTGTGTTACATAGCGTTAGTTGATTTGATTTGACGCCTTCTTGATATATTTAAGTGGTATATAATGTATACGACTTCAAAAAAAAAGTGAGGGTATTATTGACATTTTCAATCATTTTAAGTTAAAACACATAAAACCCTAATTCTAACCCATCTCATACTTCTCAATCAAGTCGGTGCTCAACAATTCTCCTCTCCTCTCTCGCGATCTCAACTAACCCTAACCCTATTTCTCCTATCAAGTCGGCGCCAACACTTCTCTCGCTTCTCCTCTTTCACGACCTCGTCGACTCTCTCTTGTCAAGCACAGGTACACAACCTCTCTCTCTCTCTCTCGCGTTCCCTGCTTCAAAACTTCTTTGTTGGTGAGCCCCAAATCTTGATCCCTGCTTCAAAACTCCCTCTCTCTCTATTTCCCAAAAATCTTGGTGATCCGATTTTGCAGCCGCGTCTGTAGTTGATTTGCAAGGTCGGACACACCCCAGGGTTGATGTCCGTGTCGTTTCACATCGACACGAACACTCGACCCTAAATGGACAAGTCCGAGTATCATAGAGCTAGACAACAAACTGTCATTCTTCCCTCCAACAAAACTTCAAAGCCGAAATTCAAGACTAATTCTCCCATTTGGGTATAGCTCAACCAAATGAGGCATGCATAAAAACTACTAGAGATTATCTACAAACAAAGCCCTTAAAATACAATCTCAATTAAGATACCAATCATTGCATATAGCAAACAACTAAATCATCTAAAATAAAAATAAAACTAAAACTAGATTTCATTGCCATTAATTGAACTCAATTAATACGGTAATACCTGGTACCTATTTATCAACGAAACCCCCAAATCAAGAAAAATCAATCATCTCATCTGTAACAAACAACTAAATCAACTATGAGATCATTTGATTCATTTCCATTAATTGAACTCGATTAACATCTAGAACCTAATTTCTAGCAAACATCTACGTCTAAGAAATCAATCATCGCATGCAGCAAAAAAAAAAAAAAAATAAAAAACCTAACAAGAAATCAACACCTTGAACCCAGTTTTCATCAAAATATCTTAGTCAAGAACATATATTCCTCCTAAGTTATATCTCTTCAAACTCAATTAAACGAAGAAAAAACTTTTCAAACAATTAAAGCAAAAAACAAGAATTCATGTATAAAGATTTGTGCAATTGAGCAAACCCTAGAGCTCCAGCCAAGTAAGCAACAATGGTGAAGTCGAAGGAGATAACCTGACAGATTTTATAAATGTTCTTCTTCAACCAAAAAAAGAAATCCAACCAAACAAACGATGAGATCGAAATTTTTTTTCTTTTCTCGTGTGACAAAAAAGGAGGCAATTTTAGCCTAAGAAAATTTGTATCACCTGAAATTTAAAACAGTTCCTGCATAAATTTTAACATCCATAATCCATATTGGGTGTTGATAAGGTGTATATGTTAATATAATTATTTCGACCTTATCTAGCTGAATAGAAAGTTTAATTCAATTCAATGAAGTGATTTGAGAGGATTCTAAATATATAGATTCCCAAATAATAAAAGATTTTTCTTAATGAATGAGTAAAATAAGAATTGAATGCATAAATAAATGATAAAATCCATCATGGATTATGGTTGGGTGACAATGCTATAAAATGTTTAAATGGTTATGAAATCATGATGATTATAAATTTATGATCCTAATAGAAACTTTATTCCAATTCAATGGGGTGATTTAAGAGGATTCTAAATACAAAGATTCCCAAATAATAAAAGGTTTTTGTTAATGAATGAGTTAAACAATAATTTAATGCAAAAATAAATGATAAAATCCATCATGCATTTTTGGTGGGTGACAATGCAACAAAACGTTTACTTGGTTATGAAATCATGATGCTGATAAATGGAACATGCCCGGGATGGGACACGTGGTGATGGTGTCCATTCATTTGCGCATCGTGATTTGTAGACACACATCAATGCATGATGTACGGACACCATCACCGGGTGTCCCATCACCAGGTCATACTAGTATTTTTCGTTATAAATTTATGACAATGATTGATGCTACAAAATTTCTATACGCTAATATAATAATTTCAACCTTATCCTGTGTTACTCGGACTCATCATTTTAGGTAGAAGTACCCATGTTGAAACAAGCCGACACGGATACGAACACAAAATACCTATCGACACACCAACTTTGATGTTGGACAGAGTTGTTTTAAAAAATAATAATAAAAAACATCACTTCCTCTTCTCATCGTCTTCTTCGCTCGACTATAATTACAGTTGAAGTATGAAGTCAAAAGAGAGAGGAGAAAGATGAGAGATTTTAAGAAAGACAGAAGCATGTGTGTGAAAGGAGAAAAGATAGATCTAAGAGGTTTTGGAGTAAGAGAGAGGGTACCAAGGAAGAAGTCACCCAAAATAGAGCAAAAGCAAAGTGCAGTAAGTCTAACGAAGCAAATATCTGTCTCCTCCTATCTTCATTTTTAGGTTTCTCCATCCCTCTCTCTCAAATGAGATTTGTGAAGCACTCTTGATAAAACATAACTCTTGTACACAAATTTGTACAAATAAAGATATTTTAAGGGAGTGTTTGCTTATAAAAGTAAATTTAAAAGCAAAATAAGAATTGATATAAGTGAGAATCATAAAAGCAAAATAAAAATTGATTTGATTACCTTATAAGTCATGAATAAGAGAGAATTTTTGCCAAGTTTCTATGGTTTACACAACACATCTTCTAAGTCTTTGCATGCACGCCAACTGTTGCAACCCAATTAATACTATCTTTTCTGTTGATGAAATCTTCAATCATTTATTTATGCATTAAATTATTATTTTACTAATTTATTAACAAAAATCTTTTATTATTTGAGAATCTATATATTTAGACCCCTCTTAAATCACCTCATTGAATCGGATTAAAGTTCCTATTAGGCTAGATAAGGTTAAAATTATTAAATTGACATACACACCTTATCACCACCCAATATGGACATACAAAATTATGGTCTGAAGACTCGGAACAGTGTCTTGAATTTCGAATGACGCAAATACCTCATTTTTTAAGGCTAAGAATACCTCCTTTTCTATCATACGAAGAAAGAAAAAAACAGTAGTTTTCCATCTCATCGTTTGCTTGCTTTGGATTTCTCTTTTTGATAAAAAAAAACAGTGTCTTCACCGTTATTGCTCACTTGGCTGGAGCTCTAGGTTTGCTCAATTACGCAAACTTTTATACAAGAATTCTTTAGTTAATTGGTGTGAAGAGACATACTTTAGAAGGAATACCTATTTTTGACCTAGATATTTTGATGAAAATTTGGTTCAAGGTGTTGATCGAGTTCAATTAATGGCGTTGATCTTGTCAAGTTGATTTTTTGTTGATGTAGTTGTTTGCTGCAAGTGATGATTGGTTTCCTAAACTTGTATCTTTTAAATGAAATTTTAAGATTTTGCATTGATGAGGGTAGCAATGTGAAAATATTTTTTCCAATAAAAATAAAAGATAGCGAGTTTCATTTTTCTCTACTACGATGTTTTCAAGAACATTCTCCACAAATTAATTGATCAATAAAGACAAAATCGATTTCGGACACCAATGACACCACAAATAAAGAGAATAGACCTTGAGTCAACCAAATTGCATCGGGAGATTATGACGCCTAATTTTTAGTCAGAATAGATCTTACAAAGGTCTAACAAAAGTTATTTAGGGTTTTGGCACAACATTGGGACTGCTGTGAAGCATGGATTGGGTATAGCAAGCAAGCAATAATAACAACAAAAAGCAATCAGAACCAATTCAATGCTAAGCAAAAACACAAATTTCTTTCAATAATTCAACTATCTGTAATGAATAACCAATCGGTAAAACACGAATTCAAGAGATATGAAACAAGATTGTTAGGAGATGTGACCTTGGAAGAAAGAAAATCGATTGAGATCCAACTTCATCACCAATCCTAACAGCAGATTACGAGCAGTTGAGAGTGTAATTAAGAGAGACAAGATCCACAAGAGTGGTCTTGAAATCAATATCGTGATAACTACCAATTGTTCCTTTGTCAAAAAATTAGGGTTCGATTAAGGAGGAGAAATTGAGGCCGCGAACATGCAAATCAATCTCTCTGAATGATTGTCACGTTGAAGAAGAATGGTGGAAATGGGGGAGTTGGGTTCCAGCAAATGAGGAGTTTTCTTTTGTGCATGCACCCCACGTTTTTACAAGCAAGCAAGAGCATCTCTAATAGTAAATATGAACTGAGACTGAGACCATGAATTGGTGACCTCATCGATGTGAAGAGAATGTCTATCCTATATGACACCTATTTTCATGTCACCTAGGATGGATAAACATAGAATAACAAAAATCCTCTCAAATGCAAATATGGATGGGGAAAGTCACGTTGAAATGGCACAAAAAATAGAAGTTGTCTTCCTTAATGTATAGAGAAGACAATGAGGTTGATATTCTCCCCACTGTCATGTCATCATTTTTTGTTAGGAGAGTGGCTAAATGGACCACACTTTTTGTTGATCTTACCCCCATTGTTCAAGCATATCCTGAATTTGAATTTTAATTGCTAAATAGACCCAACTTTTTTTTTTCCAGAAATCTCCAAAATACCCTTGCTTCCAATGTTCAAACCACACCACCCTCACCCCGTTCTCCATCTTTCAAACCTTAAACCGATCCCCTCAGTCCTCATTGTTTCTCGATTTTTCGCCATTGTAGAGCACTCATACTAGGTCGGATGCGGCGTGGGAGTGTTTTTCGTTTGAATAAGGTCAAATCTAGTCTCTACAATGCCCTAAAAGCGGACTACCACGACATTCCAAGTCGTTTCACGCTTGGTTGAGTAAAGCTTTCGAATTAAAAGTTACTGAGTTTTGTTCCTCGTGAGTTTGTGCGTGATTTGATTGCGTTTTGGTTGGTCAGATTGGGGTTATGGTACCTAGGTTTTGGGTGTTAAGATTAGGAATGTTTTGTTTCCTTTCTTTCTTATTTCCTTTTGTTATTTGTTTCCTTTTATTCTTTGATTAGAGAGTAACTTTTAGTTAGAAACTTATTCCCTTATCAAAACATGGTATCGTAGCCTACGATTTGGTTGGGACCTAGGAGAATACATCTTGGATGGATTTCGATCTAATTTGATGTGAAGAATGTCTTTCTTCATGGAGAGTTGTCTGAGGAAGTATACATGGATCTTCCACCAGGATGCATCATGGCAGACAAACAGCGACACAAGGTACACAAATAAAATGTCATTATATGGGCTAAAACAATCTCTGCGAAGCATGGTTTGGAAGGTTCACTAAGTCAATGAAATCTTTTGGCAATCATCAAAGCAATTCTGACCATAACTTGTTCCGAAAAAGGCATCACGATAAAATCACGACACTCATTGTATACGTTGATGATATATGATGGTAACACAAAAGTAGGGAACGACCCTGACGAAAGACAAGCCCTAAAAGACTATCTATCTAGAGATTTGAAATAAAAGATCTAGGACTACTAAAATATTTTCTTGGAATTGAAGTTTGTAGATCAAGTACAAGAATTTTCTTATCACAAAGAATGCCCTAGATCTTTTAAAAGAAAGTAGAATGTTAGTTTGCAAACCAACAAATACACCACTAGAAGGGTTGAAGCTATATTTTCAGCTCGACCAAACACCAGTTGATAAAGGAAGATATCAAAGACTTGTGGGCATAATAATGTACATAGCTCATACAAGTCCAGATCTTGCTTATGCCTTGAATGTGGTAAGTCAATACATGCATAATCCCAGAGAAGAACACATGAATGTTGTTACACACATCCTGAGGTATTTGAAGAATGCTCTTGGAAAAGGAATCTTGTTCACATAAAATGCAAACCACCAAAATATAGAAGTATACACCGATGCAGATTGAGTAGCGCTATAAATAATAGACGCTCGCCCTTTAGTTACTTCATATTTGTTGGAGGGAATCTCGTGATGTGGAGAAATAAAAAGCAAAATATTGTTGCTCGCTCAAGTACCGAAGTAGAGTTTTGAGGCATTACATTAGGATTGTGTGAGATATTATGTCTAAGATTTCTTCTACAGGATTTGGGTACCCACATAAGCAATCAATCCAATTGTTTTGTGACAACAAAGCAGCGCATGATATTGCTCATAATTCTATTCACCACAATCGTACAAAGCATGTCAAAGTGGAGAGGTTCTTCATCAAGAGAAAGTTAGATGAGAAGACTATGGAGTTGCCTAAGATTAAATTAGAAGATCGATAAGCTGACATTCTCACTAAAGCAGTTTCTTATCGAATCTTCTCATCCTTTTTTGGCAAGTTGGGCATGTCTGATATCCATGCACCAACTTGAGGAGTGTTAAGATTAGGAATGATTTGCTTCCTTTAGTTTTTTGTTTCATTTCTTTCCTTATTTCCTTTCTTCTTTGTTTTCTTTTGTTCTTTGTTTCCTTTTTTTCCTTATTTCTTTGTAAAGCATTTTGTGTATTTAGGATAAGGATTTCTAATCAAGGGATTTGATTAGAGAATAACTTTTAGTTACTGTAAATAGAGATTGATCTCTCTATTGAATGATGCACATCTTACAAAGAAAAGTATGAATGAAAGTTAGAAACTTATTCTCTTATCAAAACAACATCAAATTGAGGTCCATCGAACGAGACGCTTACTCACGAACGAGACCTTTGAAGAGGTCTCAACCAACTATCCCCATGACCTTTGAAGAGGTCTCGACCTTGTGTAACTAAATCCCACGAGCGTAGGGGTCGCAAAACTGGTTCACGTGTCGTGTTCGTGTCGGCCTATGTTACCTGGACTCGGGTGCGGGTGTCGGGTACGGGTATGAGTCTAAAGGTCGGACCCACCTATTCTCTAATTTAAGGACACGAAGGCTTGGCAAAAAGTGTCTAAAACTTGCGTGACATATGCTTATATATATGTAATAACATATATGTAATATATGTAATAGCTTATACACCTATATTTTTTTCTCATTTTTCATTTCTTACTCTACACTAGAAACTTCTTGTTAAGTTTTTTCTTTATTCTCTTACATTTTAAATCTTTTTATACAAAGAGCTCTTCAAATGGAGTATCCATGTCTTTTTAAGTGTCAGACTCGTTTCAAGTGTCCGACACGGGTACTTTGGGTTAGAGTGAAGGGTCCGGGTAACGTAGGTGTCGGGTTGACCTACTCAGGTGATACGATTAGGGTCAACATAAACACGGGCCATTTATTTAATGGGTCGATACGAATCACACTACATGACACGAAATATAAACAAGTTAACACGACACGTGTACTACGTTAAGTTAAATGGGTCGTGTTAACTTTAAAATTCAAACGACCCATTAAACTCATTTAACATAGCAAACACATTCTTTTACTTCAACATGACCCATTTACTATATTCAATCTATTAATATGACATTTTCATTTTATTTGACTTATAAAGGACAAAGAATGTAAGACAATCATGCATGATTAATAAAATTTAAGAATACTAAACTTCAAAAAAAATTTAAAATACAAATCCTTTACTGATGTAGTTTAAGATAAAATAAGCTAACTAACACAAAAAAAATAGCAGTCATAGTAAATAGTAAATACCAAATCAAGTATATTTGATAAATATACTATTGTTGTGGTAAAAAGATGTGAGCTAATTAGAGAGGTATTTAAATTTTAAAATATTTACTGTCATTAAACTATTACATCATAGTACCTTACTACTATGTTAAATTGATTAGGTGATAGGTGGGTAGTGTGGTGAGTTTTTTCTTAGACAAAAAAAAACTACTAAAATTATTTTGACCCTTATAATAAATGGGTTAAACGGGTTATTGTGTTAACCTATTACACGACCCGTTTATTCTGGATTTTATAGAAGTTAAAAGTGTATACATGGTGCTGTCAAATTAATAGCCTAGAGAATTGCGAGCCCTCACAATTGGGTGCTAGGTGAATTTGATTAAAAATCATTCCAAAAAGCACAATGAGGAAGCACGGGGGCTCCTCGGAAACGAGCTCGGGCTAAGGAACGAAAAGGAAGCCACGAGGGGCGTTCAGGTAGAGAGCAGCGACACTGATGGAGGACGACTAAGAGGAAGAGAAAAAAGGAGTGCAATCTTTGGCAAGCTGACTCAACAACTCAAAAAACAATCCCGTCTTATTGGAATAGGTATAAATTTCGATATTTTTTTGGTTCTTTTTAATAAATAGTTCTAACTTCCATTCAACTTGGTATGCTAAAATTGAATTGTTAGAACTGAAAGAGAAAAATCTTAGATGGTTTAGAGGTTTATTTAGCAATTAAGAGACCAATAGCTGAAGTAACTTCATGATCTAGTGAATTTGATGTCCAACTTGCCTGTGGATTCAATCTAGAACAATTCAAGGAGTCTTAACTGTAAACTTGCTGTTGAAAAATTGCCAACAAGCCCAACCAAAACAAAATAAGAACTTCATTCGAGAGCAATATCTATGAAAATTCACACATACGGCAACCAACAAAAGTACAACGAGCAAATGATTATATTGAACGTGTTTGTACAACATGGATCCTCTTGAAGCCAAAAAGGATATAAAAAGTAAGGAAAACTAAGAAAAAACACACACATACGAAAAATTTTCAATCGGAGAATTAAGGGAGAACTCTTGAGATTGCAATCAAAGGAAATAGAAAAGAGATATGAAAAGCAATTTCAATTATCTTAGCCTCTTAGAGCAAGGTTTGTTGCATTAATTGCTAGCAGAATCTTATTTGGCATACAACAAATGGAATAAAAGAGATTCAATCGCTAATTAAGGTCACTCAAAAATCACAAAGGATGCAGAAAGACCACAACAAGAACATTAAGAAGCATAAAAAAATCTGCTTTTGTAGCAATGTTTGATATTAATGCAAAGTTGAGGTTTTTAATTTCTCCCCGTCTCAACCGTAAAAAAACACTTGAAATATGAAATAATTCTCAAATTTTCACAACAAATTTAAATAATCACTTTAAAAAATATTGGCCAACAAAAAACAATGTTCTAGCAACAAGCAATTAATTAATACATACATCAAACTTAAAGAATTAAGCGGTGAGTTCTTTGAAAAAAAGTGTGATTTTTTCTAATTTATACGAAGATAAGAGTAGATGGTTTTCTAATATATACATTGGGAACAGCTTAGATTTTCATTTTCTCCCCTTCAAAACTATACTTCACAGACTTGGTATGCTTATAAAGGATTAATGAATACATGATGACGCCTTTGCAGCTCAAGTAGCGGAATTGATATTGTATTTGATGGCTACAAACAAACTATGCATGGACAAGAGAGATGTTAATTTCTCGCCCCTTACGAGTCCTACACAACATTGAAGGACATTTAATTGTATATAGAATATTTTTCTTCTCAATACATAAATTGTAAAATTAACTTCTCATCAGCATAGGAGCAGGTCCACACGCGCGTAGCACGAGTAGAAAAGTAGAAAATTTTGATTTAGTGTTTCGTTCGAATTTGAACCACAAGAGGTGATATTATACATAATACATCCCCATTCTATATAATAAACAGGCAAAAATTGAAAGAAAACTACATCTATCCAATATTGACATAGTTTGAAACATATAATAAAAGGCAAAATGTATATAAACAGTTGATCATATTTCCAAATAAAAGAATGTCACTGACTCAAGAGGACTCATGCCATATGATTTTGTTTTCTTATTTACCAAAATCCGAAAAGGTTTGAAACATGACCATCCCCAATAAACTGAATTACTAATGGCTCAGTCAGATAACTGAAGGTTTCTATACATAAATTATGCTACTTGGCCATCTCCACATGAATATTGATAAAGAAAACTACCGTAAGAACAAGTCTTAACAGCTACCTTAGTCGAGTAGCATCGACTTCTTGCTCAGCAAGATTTGATTCATTTTGGAAAAAAAATTATACATTGGTGCCTTGTTGCTACAATGTCTATCTTTCATGAAATTCAGCTACGCAATGATGTTGATTTTCAAATCATAACCAGGCACCCCATCCAGACCACTTCAATAACCTAAAAAAAAAAAACTATAACCCTGGATCATTTTTTTTTTTTTTTTTAATTCAGTGGGAGTCGAACCTATAACCTCCCTAAACCTTGCCTTTTGGCAAGTGATACCTTATCCATCTCACCAGAGATGCCTTGGCAAGCCTAGAACTTAGTCTATAAATAATTCTCATGAACCAAATAGCAGTTTGTTTCCATCTCGTCATCCATTGCTAGTTTCTACATAACAACTAATATCAGAATTATTGTGTTCCAAATGCCGAGATTACAAAAAATTTCACAGATTTTGAACTCTATTCCAGAACTAATTCCATGCAATCAAATGCACAACAATTGCAGGAAACGAAAAACTAGGGCAAAGAAGTGATCTTACTTCTTTGATTGAAGCTGTTCCGCCTCTACTGCCCGAAACATCACAATCACCAACTCATTCAAAAAATTGAAGACGATTGAACAAAAAAACGGAATTGTAAGCATTAACAGCGAGCGAACCTTCTCGATGTAAGCAATAACAGGGCTTCTCTCGGTAGGCCATCTGTTCCGATTTCAGGAACCAAAGAGGGATTCATCGCCATTGAATTTGATCTGATCCAATCACTACTCTCTAATGCGGTCTCCTCTTCGTCGTATTCATCGTCGTCGTCGTCGATGGAATCGAAAGAGAGAGAGAGAGAGAGAGAGAGAGAGAGAGAGAAAATTTCTCGTTGGTTCCCTCGACCGATCTGTGTTTCCCACTTCGGCGATTCAACTAGGTCGACTGATTTCGTCCAAAAAAAGATTACGTCCAAAAAAGAAAAAAAAGAAAAAAAAACAGAAACTTGAAAAAATAGCCCAAAATCAGTGCAACTAATGAAAATGAAAAACGGATCCGTTACGTGGAAACCACAAATTACTATGGACAAATTATAAAAATAATAAAAAATATAAAATTTGTCAGATGGGAAGAGGTTTTCCTTTGGTGAGGAGAGTATTAATGGCACTGTCCGATTAGTTCCTAGCCTGTTTTTTTCTCAACTCCTTCTTTCATCTAACATATTTTTTTTCTCATTCCCTTTTTATTGTGAAGATTGTGTTTTTTTGTTTCCCTCTTATAAGCAAATACAATGGATCCGTTTGATCTGGCGAAACTATGTGACGCTCTTGAGGAGGCAAAAGGTCCGGTGGTGACCATGAGTAAGAATATGTATGAAGATGGATCCAAAAAATTAGATACTTGTCTGGTCGGAAAGGTGGTAGGGAACAAGGCTATCAATAGAGATGGTTTCATCACCACATTTCATAAAGTGTGGAACGGTATCGAGGTCACCATTGAATCAGTTGGTCGGGACAAATATGTTCGCGTTCTATTTCAAGATAAAGGCATAACGTCAACTAATCATCACGGACAGCCCATGGTCGTTCGATAAGCAACTCATTGGTATGTGCAAACCCACTAGCATTAGTGAACTCTCCCACATGGATTTCTTTCATGTTGACATATGGATTCAAATACATAACGTTCCACTCGTGTGTATGATGGATAAAGTTGCACGTTTCTTGGGGAATCTCTTCGGGAAAGTGAGAGGAGTTGATCTTAGGGACTTAGGGGACTATGACGGGAAGTTTCTCAGAGTTCGTGTCTCAATCAATATCGAGAATCATATGAGCATAGGCACACAGGTGTACATGGAAAAAGTAAAGAGAATTGTCCCCATCGCATTCAATACGAAAAACTCTTGAAATTTTGTTTTCATTGTGGTCGAATCGGACCTTGCTATTCTGAATGCAAGGAACTTGAGGGACATGAGGTAGATCCGGGCAATTTCAAGTACGAGAACTGGATACGTGCCAAACCACTAGCACAAATCCGTATAGAACATTACTTCTTCTGATAAGTCGTTTATTATGCATTATTTACCATTTGTTTATGGGTGTTTTTATGTCAAAGTCTCCAAAATACCACTAAATTTATACTCATCTCTTACTTTTAAATCCACGTATAGAAAAAATACATTACTTACTCGCAGAATTGGATGTCGGGGTTTTCTCGGAGAAGAACATACGGAGGCGACAACATATTATTTTAGGGTTTTTGTACTTTTAGTCTTTCTTCAATAAAAAGAGCTTGGTGTATTTCTTCAATTATGTCCAAATAATCCTTTAAGGATTCAAGCGGAGACCGATCGCGGCTATTCTATGACTTTCTAACCGCTTTGTAAGATCTATTTATTCTTTAATTTCACCGATTGATTGTTGTTTTCTAGTTTCTTTGGTATTGTTCTTAATATTATGGTTGATTACTTGATTGATGTGAAGGGCCCTCGCATTAGTTGTAGTTTGAAACCTATCGCCATCGAGTCGAATGCATACGTAATCGTGCAAACGACTCGTATTTGTGGCAAGTGGTCGCTCTGGTTGCGTTAATCCCCTCACAGAGTTTTAGACCATGTATCTTAGAAACATAGGTTGAATCGGACACGCTTGTTGTACCGGTTATCTAGGTGTAGTGTTCTCATGAATCATGAATTAGAGCGGTCATCATGTTGAACCCAAGGTACGTGCCTAGGGTTATGTGAATTGACTAGGGTAATAGTTAGAGGTCTTACCCTAACTATCGATAATAGGAGAACGAGGAATTCACGTCTTACGGGATTCTATAGCTACACTAGATCACGACATTCAATCTATCTTTGTTTAGGTCAATGATCGTGTATTTGTCATAGGATAGCCGTGTGAAGTTGATGGCTTGGATCATTTTTCTTATTGAATTCTTACTTCTCTACTTTTCTACTTCTCTACTTGATTATCCTTGCTTGCTAACTTTCTTGTTTTCTCTTAATCTAGTTCATTATTAAAACTCCCGATTTTCCCTTTCCGCACCTCCTAAAGGAATAACTTGGTTCTTGTGGTTCGACCCCGTCTTTACCGCTACTACAAATCCATTGTAGGATCCGGTATATATCAACGGGATATATATTTGGCACGTTCGACGCGTGACCAAATTTTGCGCCGTCGTTGGGGGATCAAGTCCCTTTCCTTTAGGGTTTTTTTTATTATTTTTTATTTTTTATGCATCGGAGACTTAAACATTTTGCATTTATATCATGTCATTCTATTTCTTTGTGGATTGTCACCTTCCTGCTTATTTTTTTTTATTTAAAAAAAAACCTTGAGGACAAGGTTTGGAATAAGTTTGGGGGTGATTTTAGGGATTGTGGACTACTTTCAGTTGATTGGTATGGAATTTGCGCAAGACATCAGGTATAATAGTTATATTTTTTTTTCTTTTTCTCTCGAGTATTGCGTATTCCATGGGATGGTATGTATGGTTGTGTTTCTCTTTTTCTTGTCTAATTCTTATCATTTTGCATCTTCATGCATTTCGTGACATCTCATATAGTATGTTATCTAGGATCATGCTGTTTATTGTTGTTTAAGTTGCATATGTTTTGCATATGTTAGATGCATTTAGGATCATTTAGCTTAGAACATTTAGAGTTGTCTAAAACCTTGTTAAATGTCTTTGGTTATGGATGAGTTGCATAAGTCACTTTTGAGACTTGATATTTTTTTGAGGTTTTGGAGACAAACTCACTTTGGTACGGTGTCCTGGTGTTGTTGAGATCACATAATAGGAGGCTAGACCTTTGTTTGGGCCTTGTACTAGATACCAAAAGGGTAGATGGTCAAACTTTTTCCAAGTTTGATTTCAAGGGTACTAGAACGATGGTGACACCTACTTGAGGCGTATTTCTTGTGATCGAACCACCATTGAGGGAGTGATTTAGGCCATCTTTGATATAACCCTTAGCCTCTAGCCTACCTAATGCGATTACTCTAGTTAACCCCCTCGAGCCAACCAAACTTTAACTTCCTTCAACCTAACACAAAACCCACACCCTTAGCCTTATACTATCCTTACCCAATTGGAAGCTTGGCTTAGACTTGAAATCTTTAAAAAGAGACATGAACAAAAAAAAAATGAGATTGAAGCGTTGTTTATATACCCGAAATAAGGGAAAATTATTCATGATAAAAAAAAAAAATTAACTCATGAATAGAGAGTCCCACCTAAAACGGTATCCGTAGGAAATGGAGCAGGGAGCCGGGTGGTTGGAAAAAGGTGAGGATTGCACATAATTCAAAGAAAAATCAGTTAAGTGCATTTGTAATCCTTCATGTTCTCTTATAATTTATCTTTTGAGAGTCTAAGTTTTCAGCTTTCCAATACTTCGAATTCCCTTATATCCTTTCCTTTGTACCCCACCCCAGCCAAGCCACAACCCATGAAAGTCCTATTGACCCTCATTGGTGTTAGATCCACACTAGTGGAGAGTATGGTTGCATTTCTCGCATATGGTACACTTAAAAGCGTTGATGCGCTATCATGAAGAGATCATTCTTGTGCGCTTTCGTGAATTGACCTAGAAAACCTTTGAGTAGTTGATGGTCTTGGTTTAAGCGGGATCTAATTTCTGAAAAGTGTGATTTCTATCAATATCCGGACTCCAATGCTGAACAAATCATAACTCCAGGCTCCATTGAAAAGACAGTAGATTTAGTGGCGATAAAAACCAAAGGTAACTCCATTTAACTTGGAATTGGGCATAGGATTAGTTAAGCATGTCTTTCATCATGCTAGGTTAGTATTGAGTCATTGTAGTATTAGGAGTCTTAGTTTGCATTTTAGGATTGTGTATCATCTACTTCTTTGCTCGGGACGTGCAAAGTCCTAAGTTTGGGGGTATTTGATAAGTCGTTTATTATGCATTATTTACCATTTGTTTATGGGTGTTTTTATGTCAAAGTCTCCAAAATACCACTAAATTTATACTCATCTCTTACTTTTAGGTGAATTCGAGGTCACGATTGAATTCGGGGCAGAAAAATACTCAAAATAGAATATTTACTCGCAGTAATTGGATGTCGGGGTTTTCTGCTACATTTTGGGATTTTATTGGTCAAACTGCGTCTCACAGGCCTTTTCCACCAATCATGCGCCACAAATCATGCCAATCAGCCGTTTCCACCAATCATGCGCCACAAATCATGCCATTAATCATAAAAACATTCAAATTGGGCATAAATCACTCCAACCGTTACAAAGACACATCTATAAATAGGGGGTTTGAGAGATTGAGAAGATCATCCTTTGTTCGGAGAAGAACATACGGAGGCGACAACATATTATTTTAGGGTTTTTGTACTTTTAGTCTTTCTTCAATAAAAAGAGCTTGGTGTATTTCTTCAATTATGTCCAGCTAATCCTTTAAGGATTCAAGCCGGAGACCGATCGCGGCTATTCTATGACTTTCTAACCGCCGTAAGATCTATTTATTCTTTAATTTCACCGATTGATTGTTGTTTTCTAGTTTCTTTGGTATTGTTCTTAATATTATGGTTGATTACTTGATTGATGTGAAGGGCCCTCGCATTAGTTGTAGTTTGAAACCTATCTCCATCGAGTCGAATGCATACGTAATCGTGCAAACGACTCGTATTTGTGGCAAGTGGTCGCTCTGGTTGCGTTAATCCCCTCACACTCCTAAAGGAATAACTTGGTTCTTGTGTCACCAAAAACCATTGTCGATATATCTACCCACCCATCTTCGCAGACGAGAAACCCTCGATACTACCCACCCCCGACGAGAGACCAAGGACTATGCGACGACAGCCCAAATAGAGGCCGTGATTGGATGCAAGATAGATTGGCAAAGGAGACTTTTCACGCAGAGGATGACGTGGCAGTTGATTTGCACGAATTTCTGATCACGGATTTTGCGAATATTCGTGCAAGGAATTTTGGAGGTTTGACTTCGGAGGGATCAGCTTAACAAATCTTGTCTATTTCAAAATCATCTTCCATATTAACAACCTTAACACCTAGTCAATTTCCAAATGCTCCAAACTTATCGTATTAAGCCCTGTAATCAATCCCAAGTCAACCAAGATTCAACATGTAACGGCTCCAATTCCACAACCCTGAATTGAGCTCCGCTAGGCCTAAACTTACGTAAACCCTGAGTCCCTATTCGCGTAATCCATGTAAACCTAGTTAGCCTTCCTTACCCTTTACCACCTATTAAGTTAATTAAGTTGAGTCATTCATTATTAGTGAGTTATCAGATCATAACGGAAGCATTGCAATTCTCAAACTAATAATAATAACCCTAAGACACCAGTTCGGATAACTTAGAATGTGGAATCCCCACATATGTATAACAACATCAAGTCAGAAAATTACATCATAGTATACATGCCCAAGATCTCTCATAAACCCATATCCCAATATTTTCAAAACATATACATATAGTACATAGGACCTACCAATAGGCGAGCTTTGATTACCTAGTAGTCTTTCACCTCAATCGCCTATCGCCGGTCCCTTGCCTTTCCTACGATACGATGATTCTGCACTCATTGTCATAAAAAGGATGGTGAGTATAGAAGTAGAACAGTAATAACCAAACAGATATCCAATATCATTTCAAAAGTCAAATAAACGGCTAATCGAGTATCATGCGTAGATATCACAAAGATAAGAAAAGACAGCATGATAATGAATTACTGAGATATCAATGATAAATGAGTGTCAAGAGCACAAAGTAAAAAACATCTAAGTGTTCCAAGTCCATCAAATTGCCACACCTAGTAAACAATGTGACTTCCAAGACATATTCTGGACCCACACAATCCAAACAGCTTAGAGTAAGGTACATAACCTCAGTTCACACACAGTTAACATATGGTTACCGAACACACGATCACCACAACCCCAAATTACAGGTTTAAACACGTCAAAAATTCGTGTACTCACGGTATAGACCGTGATCACCATATCGCCCACTTAGACCCTAAAGACCACTCATTTAGAATCCAAGAAAACCAAGTCAACAATCCACTAAAGATAAATATCACCAACGAAACTCAAGAAATCATATTCCATCAAGAAATACTGCTCAAGAAAGATAACAACCAAGTAATTGCACAAATAAAATAATATTAAAATTTCACTGGTTTTACTCATAGTACAACATGAAACCTCGTGTTCGCAGCTTTCAACGATCCCCAAACCGATCACGTAGGTTATCACTAGTTCCCAAGACACTTGGTAATCATTTTAATTAAGTTTGGTTGCTTTAAAGTTCTATTTCCATTTTAATTGTAATTTTTCCCATTTTCCAAATATTATTCATTTTCCATTATTCTGGTCAATTCCCTGGATATTGGGTCGTAGCTGAGTCCATTTGAATACCCGAGAGATCTCCGAAGTTTTTATAAATTTTCAGAATTTTAATATTGTGAACAGTGTCACGCTGTGAACCACGTTGTGAGAAAAAATACTCAATGGCGTTAATCAAAACGTGAAGTTCCCACTGATACTGTTCTAGACGTCGTAAGTCACGCCGTGGCCAATATTACTGGCGGCGTCGTATAAAGCCTGGGTTTTCTAACCTTCTCTGGTTCAGACGTCGTGACTGACACCGTGGCATATAGGCTCCACAATATCCATCGCGGCTTCACTTTTTGCACACATTTTCGGGGTTTTTCAACATCCCGACTCATGTCGTCGTGTTCTGAAGCTATCCCAAACTCCTCGAGACGTCGTTACCAACCCAAAACCAACCAAAACTGAGCTCTACCAAAATCTCAACTCAACCAAAACACCCGAAACTAATGTCAAAATGACACACATATGATGATAATGTTGAGATCCTCAAATCGGGCGTTCGTCGTTGCTCCACGTCGTCTCAAACTCAAAACCCCTTTGGACCTTCAGTCTCTACGTCTCAAGAGAAAGAAACGAAAGAGAAAGTGAGTGAAAAATTGAGAGAGAGATAGAGAACGATTTAAACATATCCTCATCATCCACCTTCATATGCATATCTCGAGGCATGTCCGACGGTCACCAACCACTCCAGTCGCCACCACCACTTCAACCATCTCCAGCCGGCTGATACAAAACGGTGACTCTACTAGGTGACACGCGTCAATCCTCGGCCATGTTTTCACCTCTCATCCACCTCACGACTCCCCCGTCGCGCACAAATCGAACATTAACGACCCGAACCCTTTCCCGAGTTAATTATTTAATGTATTTTATTTGTCGGTCGCCGGCAACTATCGTTTCCCCGACAATATGTACCCATATTTAGTCCGTCCGGCCCCTGTTAAACGTGTTCTTCGAGACGAACCTACTCGTAATTAGATGTCATCGTCCTGTCACACAGACACTTGTATAAATAGGTAGTACACCAAGCCATATAAACATAACCCAAATTTTCAGGTCATTACACAACACCTTTGCCTTGCTGGTCATACACCCAAATCACTCTCTACCCTCATAAGGCAAGTGTATAATTAGCCACCACTTTTTCAAGAATCCCCCCAATCATTGTAGATTACTTTCCTCCCAAACCATAATACTTTGAGGAATACACTTGGGGCCCAATCAAACATAGTCTCTGCTAGTCTCATAATGGAAACATCAATCAATGAAGGTGAAGGCCAGTAAAATCGGCCCCCTATGAACACCGAGGGCCCACTTGTGTCTAACTTACAAGAACAAGGTGTCACCCGAAAATGGAAAAGAGCAGCAAGGAATCCACAACTGCTACTGATAAAGAAGAGTAGCAACCCTAAGAAATTAGGAAAGAAGTTTGCAATTAGGCCAAAGAAATCCCCTGCAATACATGGAAAAAGAAATCAAAATCAGTTACAGGAGAACCCAATTTAGCAAACAAAAAATTAAAAGGCTTGTTGGTTTCTTCCTATAATCTGAATGAGACAAAGGTGTGCCTTGTTAGGCAGGATCGCCGACAAACATGATGACATTATGCTGGAATGTACATGGTTTAGGGAATTCCTATACAATCACGGTGTTGAGTGATCTAATTCGTCGTGCATCCCCCAACCATGTGTTTCTCTTTAGGACAAGGTTGTATGGAGTAAATGCAAAGAGAATGAAGTTTCGATTAGGCTTTCGTAACTATTTTGCAATCAATTGTTCGGGAAGAAGATGTGGTCTCATCCTTTTATGGAAAGAATGGGGCATTCAAATAAGATCTTTTTCGAAAGGTCACATTGACGCCTTCGTGACCATGGATGATGGCAAGAAGTGGTGTTTCACCGTGTTCTATGACAACCCCATTGCAGCAGAGTGTCATCTCTCTAGGACATTGCTACGACGATTGGCAGAGAATTTCAATTGTTCTTGGCTATGCGGAGGAGACTTTAACGAAGTTCTAAGCATCAATGAAAAGATGGGCAGGAGAGACGAGAACATTTCACAAATTGCTCAATTCCAAACTACACTAGCTAATTGTGGGCTGAGTGAACTGGGGTTTTCAGACCCCAAAATGACATGGACCAATGGAAAAAGTGGAAACCACAATATCCAAGAAAGATTGGACTGGTATGTGTCTAGTGATCCCTGGCGTACTACTTTCCCTGATGCCTCTATTCGGTATTTGAACTTCCTCAGATCTAATCATAGGCCTATAAAACTAATTCTAGAAGATGTTCTTATGGACAAAATAGGTAAAGGGAATTTTTAAAAATTTGAATCTTACTGGCTCTCCGCGGTTGACTGTGAGGGAGTTATTTCAAACAGTTGAACCTAGGAGGGTGGTAGATCTAATCCTTTTATTGATGTGAAGAAAAGCTTGGCCAAATGTGGTTCCAAACTTCAATCTTGGAGCACTAGGAGGTTCGATTTTATCCGAAAGAGGATTGGAACTTTCAAATATACTCTCAATAGCTTACACAATCAAGTCCAAACGGAGGCGATCTCTAAGCTGACTAAAGAGATCGAACGTAATTTAACGGGACTTATGGCAAAGGTATTGGCAAATTCGATCAAAAGTTGCTTAGCTAAAGGAAGGAGATCATAAAACTCAATATTTCCATCATAAAGCCAAAAGAATGAAGAAAAAGAGCACAATAAAAAAACTCACTTGCCTAGATGGAAGGTGCGTCAACAAATTGGAGGATATCTCAAAAGAAGTCGAATCTCACTTTTCAAAATTATTTACATCTAAGAGGGCCACGACAGAAGCTACTGAGGCGAGTATATAAATCTCGACCGTGTTCTTAATGATGATGAGTTCAACACTATGAATAGACCTTTCTCTAAGGAGGAAGTAGAGACAACAATGCGGCAAATAGGGCCGACCAAAGCACCAGGACCCGACGGTTTCCATGCCATATTCTATCAGAAGTTTTGGCACATAGTTGGCGACAAGGTCTCTGGGCATGTCTAAATGTACTCAACGGGGGAGTATCTGTTAAGATTTTAAATCATAGTAATGTTATCCTAATTCCCAAGTGCAGGAACCCTACTGTGGTCTCTGATTTTCGCCCCATCAGTCTCTGCAACGTGGTGTATAAGATTGTCACAAAAGCCATGGCAAATAGACTCAAAATGATCCTACCTGATTTGATCTCCCCAGACCAGAGTGCCTTCATCCCTGGTAGAAAAATTGAAGACAAAGTCATTACGACGTTTGAGCTACTACATTATTTGCACAAACATAAGGACTATCGAGATGGAGTTAATGCACTAAAGTTAAACATGAGTAAAGCCTACGACAGAGTAAAGTGGAGTTTTCTGGAAGTAGTTATGAATTGAATGAGGTTCCCGAACCGATGGATCTAGTTTGTCCTAAATTGCATCTCATCGGTGTCTTTTTCCTTTTGTATAAATAGGAAATCGATAGGAGAGCTTCTCCCAGAATGAGTTCTAAGACATGGTTGCCCTCTATCTCCTTATCCATTTCTGCTATGCACTGAAACACTCTGGAGAATTCTATATAGAGGAGAAGAGGATGGCAGATTCTTGGGTTATCAATGCATTATACAATGCCCTATAATTAACCACATATTGTTCGTTGATAATAGTATCATGTTTGTGAGGGTTAGGGTCGAGGAAAGTGAAAATCTGAAAGTAACACTTACTATATATGAAGAGGCTTCAAGACAACAGATAAATTTTCAAAAATCGGAAATAGTTTTCAGCGTTGCGATCGACTAGAATAGTAAACAACATATTGTCTCTCTACTGGGGTTGAATCCTACCACATAACAAGGGAAGTATTTAGGCCTTCCCACATTTATTGGTCAACAAAAGAAAAAAGGTGTTGGCAGATATCGTGGATCGATTGAGGAAGCGAGTACAATAATGGAATAATGATTTGTTCTCAGTGGGGGCAAAATAAGTACTGATTAAAGTAGTAATCCAAGCTATACAAAACTATGTGATGAGTATTTTTCACATCCTAGTCACTTTATGCAATGAAATCAGGTTGTGTATTACCCAATTTTGGTGGGGAAGAACACATGAGGGGAATAAGATTGCTTGGATTGGTTGGGAAAAGGCTTGTATCTCCAAAATGCTAGGAGGCTTGGGTTTCAAAGACCTGCAAATGTTTAATCAAATAATGGTGGCTAAGCTTGCATGGAGAATTTTTCAAGACGAGATGTCCCTAGTCGCGAGGTCCTCCGAGGAAAATATTATCACAATACACTTTTCCTCTATGCTACAATTAACAAAGTTCATACCTTTGGCAGAGCTTAGTTTGGGGAAAAGAACTGCTAATGAAAGGGCTAGTCTGGAGGGTGGGCAAGGGCAACCAGAACGATGCTTACACTTGACAAATGGCTTGATCACCTACATGTTTGCAAAATATGACTAAGGATGGTTATCACGATGTTGCACCTGACGAATGGCTTGATCATGTTGAGAGGGTTGATAATGTTTTGGGGGATGGTAAATCTGGTTATTGTGTTGTTGCAGCCCGTCTTGGCCATAATGAAGATGATGCATGGAAACAAGTGCATAATGATATGTATTGGGAGCTTCATGGTAACCAAAAACTTTGGTGCCCAATCTTTGATGATCGTATATTCGATAGTCTTGTAGAATTCTTGCAGCACTACAACGACACTGAGGACGTGCCATGTGAAAAGTGGATGACTATGCCTGATATGAGACTTGTCATTGCTACATGTTATGATGTCATTGTAGTGTGCTTAAAAGCATCAGGTGGTAGTTTGACATACCTACCACTTAGGGGCAAACCATCACCTTCACTAAGTGAGAGAGTCGTAATCAGGATTACACACGTATGGAACAACTATTACATGAGAGTAAAGTCAATCAACCATATATTTTTTTCTAGATGTAGTTGTAATAAATATTACTTGTTATTAACTGGTTCATCTTCTTTTACAGGTATTTTTCAAGACGAATGCCCCTTTTCATCAATTGTATTTGGGGTGGAAACCAAATGTACAATCGGAGGTGATAATATGGAGTGGGAACTTGAACATGAGAAACCCACCGGTAGTTGTATATTTTCAAGACGCAGTCCCAATTACCATTGACCTTGACACACCTTGATCTTTCATGTTACATATATTATTATCTGTACAAGAAACACTTTTTGTACATCCTTTCCATGACACACTTTCATATAAAGTCTAGGTGATGTCTTTTTATTGGACACACTCATTTTTTGTACATCTCATACACGACGTATAGTTGGATGAGATTTTGTAGATACAAACTTATTTTATATAGTATATATGATGTTGTCGTATCGGCACGTCAATTTTTTTAGGGGAGTTGGAACAGTATTATGTTCAAATTATACTGCTCGGTTAGGATCAACGGATTCATTTTTATTTGTTTGGTTTCAAGTACCCAAATAAAACTTTTAGCTCAGTATATGCTCACCGGACGACGCGTGTTTATTTAGTTTTAACTTTGTAGTATTTTATTTGGACAATTTTCATTGTTCACAATTAATTATTCGATCATTTCACACCAACTGTTCATATTTCATCAGACACTTTGATAGAAAGTATAGATGATGTCGTCGTATCGGACACTCATTTTTTGTACAAGATCAATGTATTATTTCATTATGAGGGGATTTGGAACAGTTATATGTTCAAATTAAACTGCTCGGTTATAAACAAATGATTAAATTTTATTTGCTCAGTTGCCAAAACCCGAATGAAGATGAATAACTTGGTATATGTTTACCGAACAACATGTGTTATTTTAGTTTTTAGTTTATGTATGTTTTTCGGGCAGCTTCTACCGATCAAAATTAATTAACTCGGTCGTTTAAGACCAAATGGTGATATTTCAGTAGGTAGGATTTACCCGATCAAATTTAAGGTTTCATTACTTTATCTTTTCAGCTTGGATCACTCGAGTAAAGTGTAATATTTTGGTCGTAGAGTACCAATCGAATGTATATATAATTTGTTATAAACTTTCTCGGTTTAGAACACCTGAATGCTTCGCAATTATTCGGCCATAACCGACCGAACAATCGCAAAAATCAATAATTTATATACAATGAAACAAACAACGCAAGTTCAAATATCTAAAATCAATTAAACTCCTAGTTCATTTGTTATGTTTTGATCTATGGGGAGGTCCCGTTGCCGTTGTCGTACATTTTGACCTATGGGAAGGTTTCGTTGGCGTTGCCGTTGTCGTTGACTTGCGCTTTGATGACGACGCACCTTCAGCAGATTTGCTTGGCGTTTGGGAGTCATTGCTAGCTGATGCTTTGGTGCCTGACGGTGCAGTTGGACCACCTATTGTTAGCTGTTGCAGAACCTCGCCCGCCATCTTCAATGCGAATGCCCTATTTCCTACTTGAGGAGGCAAGGCTTTCCATGCCTTCACGACATCCATGACCCGTCGTACTCGCTACAAAAATATCACAAGAATTAGTCCAAAGTTATTATTGTGATGTTAAATGTAAACCTTGAAAAAATAATGACAACTTACATGAAAGATTCGTGATCGTGAGTGAGTCCCGCTGGATTTTGAATTATCAGGTGCAAAATGTCTTTGAAGGAGCTCATGTAATCATCGGTCGCATCCTATGGGACTTTTGCATGTTCTCCTCTTAATTTAACCGACAGGACGTGATTTCCCCACATCTTCCAATAATTGTCCTAAAAACTGTACTTCACGACGTAACTAGACATGACATTTCCTTGTTCTGCTCATATAGGTTTGAGTGGATTACTGGCCTTGCTATGCACGTGACCCAACTGTCTCAAGAACCTAGCTGGTGATACAGCTCAATAATCCCATATACTTGATTGTCCTGGTGTAGAAAGCGACCTCGGCAATGTCCTCGTCTCTCATTCGAATACTTGAATACGAGTCCCATGTAACCTAGCAAAAACACACGTTCATGAACTCATTTATAAGTTAACAAATGAACGACACTAATATTTCACCAGAGACCGCTCATACCTTGTTGGCTGAGGTATTGTCATGTCTTTTTCGAAGCATCTAGACATGGTCCATATTATGGCCCTTCTCTTAATTGGCCTCCCACCTACAGACACGCGGAAGGGTTTCAACGTACCCTTTGTTCTTGCGTGCTTCTTGAAAATGAAAATGTTTGTAACTCCATGCCTGCAAATGCATAACAACAAAAAATAATTCAAGTACAAAAATACAATATTTATGCACCTTAAAAGCTTTGTAGCTTAATGACATACCTCAAGCAACGTCGTATATCCCGCAATTTGACAAACTTCTGCTCGACTAGCAACACCAAGTTGTTGGTACACATGCATAGGTACTAACACAACTATAAATCAAAAATCTTTATTTACGGACACAACTGTTTGGTAAGTTCATGCCGACTTAATGTCAATTTTTTGGTCATATGAATCTAATCAAAGATATTTTAACGGTCACTTGTGACCGAATTAGTTTTTTAACGCTGAACAAACTACAAATTGAGATTCAAAATTGATCTAAAGAATAACCAACATATAGACAAAAAACAAAATAGATCAAAACAATAACAAACTTGTACAAAAGTATTGAACGCTACCGAACGGTGCATCAAACAAGTTTTGAACACCACTATTTGGTTCGATCATTGAAGACCGATTAACATGCATTGTTCGGTTGAAGTAAACCAAACAATGCTTTGTCACTCGATTCTGTGTCACCGATCCGGCGACGACCATCAACAACGCACAAATCGACAAGCATATTAGATCAAAAATAGTTACAAACACACACAACCACCAAAATAACTCAAAACAGTATAAAAACTGAAAAAATATCCATGGAAACGGAAACAACCCTAAACTGACCAAGTTTTGAAATACTTACACCAAGATTTGAAATACAAAACACAAAACGGCCTTTAAATTCGACCATTTACCACAACCACAAACCCAAACATCGATATCGATCAAAAATCTATAAACCTTACTGTCGAGTTGAACCCAGTTGTGAGACGAAAAATTGACCGTCCCCTCCAACAATTGCCTACGAAAAATCTGACGTGAAATGTGATGGCCCCTGTGACGGCCCCAATTTTCCCGTGCAATTGGGTACGCCCGGCTTAGACCCGTGCAGGCCCCAAGTCATCACTTGGTAACCTGACGAGCCTAGTCAGCCTTCAATTTAATCAATTTAGTACTTTATGAAAGAGTTATTGCAATAATACACAGCGGAAGACTAAACAATAAATAACAAGGGGAAATAACTCAATCAAAGGGAAATTAGGAATTCTATAATTGTGGAAAACCCCGGTATTCATGTACAATTCGATAAATCAACATACATGATACTAATCTCAATAATAATACCAAGTTCTATAAACCAAAAACATACATATATAAAGCGATATACAAATGAGCAAAAACATATAACCTACTCTAGGGTTCCTCAAGTCCAAAGCTAATCCTCACAAAAAGTCGCCTAAGCAAGGCTCTTTGCCTCTACTGCACTCCGCTTTATCTGCACCCACCGTCACAAACTAGACGGTGAGCAACTGAGAGAAATCGAAAGTAATGCCAGAAGAATATAACAGTAATTCATGAATTATCAATCAAGGCGATCTAAATATCATGCAGAATTGAAAGACAGGAAGTTAAATAAACAAGGTGCATGATAGGCGGTGGAAACAATAACAATCGAAACATGCGTGTTCTTCGAGTCAAGAGAGGCCATAAGTGGTCTAAAATCCACAACAATACCACAACAATATCCACAACAATCCACAACAATCCAGTACATGGTATCACACAATCACCAGGGGTGGTCAAACACTCGTGCGCACGAGTGCCCGCGTTTTATCCCTTCTAGTGCAGGCCGCATGTACCTTCGAGACACACACTTATGCCAAGAACACACATACAAGGAATATGGAATGGAATGCCAACAAGTAGATAATAACAAACACAACGGAATGAAAATGAATCACATGATATTTTCTTAGCTGGCTTACTAACGTACACAAGTTTTTAAGACAAGTGTACTTACTTGAACTAATCGCAACCCGTGTAACAACACTCTCGCGTTCCTAGTAAGTATCCCCGAGTTTCCCGCTACCTGACAAGGTTGGAAACTCTAATTAATGGGTCGAATCATTAACTAAACCCTAGGTTGGTACCCTAGTATTTTCTCAGTGTTTTAATGACTCGAACACTTCGTTAACTCAATCGGTAAATCAAACCAAAAATACAACGAAACACAATGACTCTTTTGGGTATTATAACCACACTTATGTAAGCCTAATTATAGGTCTTAGGCTCGGCTCAGTCGTATGTGAAATCACACCATAGTCTCGAGGACCGGCGGTGTGTCCACGACGTCACTACCGTTCAACCAACTCGACACACAACTTCGATGTCGTCCAACAATTACGACTCAATACTAAACTTAACATGACCATACACCGACGAGTAGGGAACTCAGGGTGTGGTCCAACATCTGTAGAGTGTCAACACAGCATGGAAAGGCCGTGTGCACGCCCTACGTCGCGTTGACAACTACTCGACGCAATATAAACAACTCACGCATATCTCCGCCATTACGACTTATCATCATTGATATGGACGCTCCGGGGCTATGAGACTCCATGACTTACATGGTAAGGTCTCCGGCAGTCCCCCATGTCATCGCGTCGATGACAGTACCGCCACGACGGGTGGTTTCCGGCGAGAAAGTTACAACACGCATAACATTACATAAATGACATAATATATCAATAATGCCGCTGTTTTAAGCCACTCCGAGAGTTGTGAGACACAAGCATAAACTTAGCTTGATACTCGACATCCCCGATCATGGTGGCACAGCGGTGGCATCGCCCACGGCAACAAATCTCGGCGATGACTCAAAACAGTCCACACAACATGACAACAACATCACCTAGGTTCAAGACACTAAAACGGTTCCAACACGACCAAATTGATCACAACAAGAACAGCGAGGCATCATCGAGGTCATGGAGAGGTCCCCGACAACCCCCACACTCGGTGGTTTGGCCAGAAGGGCCGCCCACACATGCATATTCCGGCGAGACGTAATATAATAACCAATTTATGAAAACAGTGCACAATCGATCACGACACCCTATGCGACGCAAACGTGGGTGCTCCGGGGATGTGGGGATTTTGGGGCACCACTAGAGACCATCCCCGACCACCCCTGACCAGCGCCACCGCCTCCAGCAACGGCAAAACATGACAGCAGTGAAAACAGTCATAAAAACAGTTTCACAACAATAAAGAAAAACAGTGAGAAAAGAGAGAAAGAGTGGAAGAGAGAGAACCTATGAAGACCAGTGAGAGCTCCAGCGGAGGTCGTTTTCCGATCAGCAAAAAGAGCCGAGAAGGGAGGTCGAGATGATGGCCGAGAGAGAAGACCGTGAGAATGAGGGAGAGATCGAGAGAATGAAAGAGAGGCCGAGAGAGAGAGAACAAACACAGAGAGAGAGCACACCTCCGACCGGCTAACACCTCCGGCGACGTCAGTTCCTTCCCCAGTCAGCTAGGCGTGGGGTGGTAGTGGTGAGCATGGCGAGAAGTTGAGAGAGAGAAAGTCGCGAGAGCAGTCAAAACGAGAGAGAACAGCGAGAGTGAGAGAGAGACCGAGGGAGGGAGAGAGATGACTAACCTCCGGTGAGGTCTCCGACGAGGTTGGGTCCGATGAGGCCGAGAGGAGAGAGGAGGAGTGTCGACCGAGAGGGAGAGTGAAAGCCAAGAGAGAGAAACCGAGAGAGAGGGAAAGGGAGAGATGACTCGAGAGTACAAGAGAGGGAGAGGCTGTGACGGAGCTCCGGCGAGCAGGGTGACCACCGGCGAGGGTCGACTTCTGGTCACCAAGGAGCTCGGCTGTGAGAGAGACGGGTTGGTGAGAGAAGACTAGATAGGGTGTATGTGGTAGGAGATGATGAATAGTAGGGTTTTTGTTTGTATATATATATATATATATATATATATATATATATAGAGTAAACCATGTGAAATTACCCATTTACCCTTACTTTTATTACTTGCACATTTTGAAACACTTACCCTTATGTGTCTTTTACCTCATCATCTTAACTCAACACAAATACCCATCCCCATGCTCATCCAATGGCTCTCTTCACTACAATGTGTCACTTTAACAATTTTTATCCTGTAGCTCGTATGTTGCGTAGTTAACCAATTCCCACATGAATTTTTGCATTTCCTCCGTCAGTATTTCTCCGTAAATTGTCTCACCGTGCTCGTTTTCTCGCCACATCTCAACACTAATTAATTACATTTATTAGATAATTCATTTATTTGTATGTTTTACTCCCCATTTACATAAGCGTAGCCTCACTCAATTTAAAATCGCCCGAACGGTGCGAGACTCGTAAAATACTAAAATACTAATACACACAATCAAAGAATCATAAAATCACTTCGGTGTCGACTCCCGAAGTTTGAAATACTGTCCAGTATTCACGTAGCCGGGTCACAATCCTGACAAGTGTAACGCAAGTCAGTTAAAAATTTAGGGTTGTTACAACCCCAATTTTCGAAGCAATTGGGAACGCCCGACTTAGACCCGCGTAGGCTCCCAAGTCGGTACTCAACGAGTCTATATGCGCCTAATCAGCCTCAATTCGTTCATTTACGGTTCAAAACATGAGTTATTAGATTATAAAATTTATTAGATCATAAAATTTATTAGATCAATATGTAGCAGAATTCAACTATAATCAATCAATAACTTAAGGGAAATCAGGAATTTTACTAATAATGTGGAACCCCAAATACAAGATAATCATGTCAAGCCTGGTGAATACAGTATGAAGGGGACATATACATGATATTCAAGTCTCATAACCCAATTATATCCATAAAGTTTCAAAACAACGTATGTAAATAAAACAATTACATACTATGCAATAAGGAAAGAAATCGTCCCCGAGGAGCGCTCAGAGGAAGTCACCTGTAACGGCCCAATTTATAATTTCCGTTAATTATGACGTCATGGCAGATGTGGACGCCAACTAGGACGGTCGAGGTCCCACAAATGAGATCGAACGCACTCGAACTAGGTATACAAATCGTTTTGTATGCTTGTTGTGGTAAATTGTGATGAAAATATTTTAAGTAGTTAAATTTCATTACAATATGGGTGTTAATGTAGATTTTTGACGGGTGAGGAATTGTCTCGGGGTGCGTGCGGACACGGGACACGAGGCACGAGGTGCCGGTAGTCGAGGAAACTAAGGTGAGCTTATCCATAAATTTTGGAAATTTATTGAATAACATAGGAATTGTTATGGGCTAAATCAATTGGAAATTAATAAGTCCTATAGTAGGTCAATAAAACAACAACAACGAGTTGATGTTTCTCGAGATGCACAACAGTTCGTTTGTGTCAAGATAAGGTGTATGGAGTTGGAGTGACACGGGGTGATCAGAACCCTTGGATACTTCTCGAGATTCGTGCACACATTTGATCAAATGCCAAGTATATATATGTGTTGGTGTGTTGACCGATCAAAAGGAGAGGAAGTGTGTTTTGAGAGAGATTGAAAGAGAAATCGGTGGGAAGAAGAAGAGGAGGAAGAACAACAACATTTAAAGTGTGGAGAGGTGGATTTGTGGCTTCCTACAACAAGAACCAAGGTATGGACACAATAAACTTGAGTTTTTGTGAGATTTTTGTAAGGGTTTGAATTTGTGAAATTCGAATTTATTGAGGGATTAAACACTTGGTTTTGTTGGGGATAAATGTGAATGAGAATGGCATGAAATGGGTGTGTTTTTAAGTCAATTTGGGAGAGATTTGATGAATTTCTGAAAAATGGGTTTGAAAATGTGATTCTTGAGGATTCTTGGATTTGAATGTTTAAACTTGATAATTTTGTGTTTAAATGGGATTTCTGAGGTGAATGATGAGTTTTTGAGGTGTTGGGATCGAATAAATGGTGTATGAGGTGGTTTGGAGTGAAAATTTTTGAACTGTAAAAATCTGGACAGAGCGCGATTAGCGCGCTAATAGGAGGACCTAGCGCGCTAATTACCCTCTGGAAAATGATGAACAGTGACTTAGATGAATTAGCGCGCTAATTCATCTCATTAGCGCGCTAATAGTTCACTGGAATGTGAAAAATTGGAAAATGAAGAAATGAGTCTAACCAACATTTTAAACCTATTAATTGATAATTAACCTTCATAAATGGATTCCAGGAGTCTTGAAATAGTAATTGGAGTCTGGGTTTAGTCGGGAATCGGACCGGGAGTATTATCGGGGATTGAAGGAATCGAGCCGGGGGATTTAATTCGTGGGACGAGGAGTGCGAATTGAGGTGTGTAGTATCCCAATTGAACTTCACTTTAAGTATTTACAGTTTGATTTATTTGATTTCAATTCCGATTATTCATTAGTCCATTCCATTACTGCTTTACGGTGGTTGAGTTCTCTTACTTGGTGTTTTTACGGTAGTGGAGTTTACTCCTACTTGGAGCCTTTACGAGATCACTCCCCACCTGGTATTTATTCGTTACGGCCATAGAGTCCACTAAGTCATAGCACTTGTCTATGCATATACGGTGAATAGGCTACCCTGGTTATGGTAGGCTCGTGTGGGTGCGTCGTGGGTCTACGCCGGCCACCTAGAAGGTCCAGGGACAACCTGTTGGTGTGTTTGAGGGTTGTGCCCAAGGAGAGGCTCGAAGTATGACTTAGTCTGATTTTTACTGTGCACGTACTTTGCTTCGTTACTATATTTATGCATGCGATGATCCTTTCACAGTTGACTGTATTTCTTTTGTTCCGCATGTTTATTTATGGTATTTAAATTCCAAGACTTTTACTTCCGTAATTACTTAGTGAATTTCCTTGGGATTACTCACTCTGGACTCGTCATCTGTCTTTTTATGATGGCTCGAGTGCGGATCCGGTACGAGTCGAGGAAGGGCAAGCTTGAGGACTACATTGATTGATAGCTCTAGCCCTACTCGTACGTATGTTTATATTTACTTGTTTTATGTTTGGGTTTTGGGATTGGAGAGATAGGTTGTATACTTTTGATATTTTGTGGATCTCAAAGGACATGTATATGATGTATATTTGGTATGGTTTCCACTTAGGCATTTTGATCATGGAATTCAGGATAAATCTTTATGTCGTTCATTTAATTTTCCGCTGCGTAATTTATGGTTGAATGATATTGAGGAAATAAAAGTTAACTCATAACATCAAGGTTAACTGATAATTAATTGATAATGGATAATTGGGCGTGGAACACAGCTGGCGGTGACATGGTCAGTTGTGGGTCCGCGTGGCCTCCCGTGGCAGACCAATGTGGAAATTGGGGCCGCCACATCACCTATCGTCGGTCCCTTTCCCTTACCGTTACCTGTCCTATTTGCACCCACCGTTACAAATTATACGGTGAGCAACTGAGAGAAATTGAAAGTAATGCCAGAATAATATAACAGTAATTCACGAATTTCCATGTAAAACAGTCTAAGAATCATGCGGAAATCGAAAGACAGGAAGTAACCCAAAAAGCATGATAATCAGACTAACAGATAGCAATTGAAATCTATGTGTTCCAAGAAATCAACAAAGGCCATAAGCGGTTGTAATCCACCATAATATCCACAACAATCCAATGCCCAGGTTCACACAACACCATGGGTGGTCAGGCACTCCTGCCGGGAGTGGCTCACGTTTCCCCAAATGGTGCGAGCCACATGACACCTTCACATCAGTTTAGTACCCAGGTTCACACAACACTATAGGTGGCAGTAATTTCGACAGAAATACCCTCGTTTCCCCAACTAGTGCGGGCCACATGATACCTACTCGACATGCTTACACCAAGAACACACAACCAAGGAACATATCGAAATGTCAAGCATGAGATCACATCAATAATCACAACCATAGAGGAAAATATAATCACATGATATTTTCTAATTGGCTTACTACCTTACCTGGTACGTCCTGTACTCATCGCGCACTCGCGATCCTAACCCTTTATCCAAGTTTCCAAATTACTTGTCAATGGTTTAAACCCCAATAAGTTGGATTTATAGTCAATAAACAACTCTAGGATAATCCCTAAAATTTCACAAAATTTTCTCAATTTTTTTCTAAATTTTTCCCATATTTTTTTCCAGAATTTATTTAGTTTAAATTTATTTTTAATGTATTTTTATTATTTTCTGGGTCGGGTCGAGTCGGGTCTGGCCCAACCCAACCCGGTCTTGCCCTGGCCAGGCGCTGGGCCTAGCCCGGTTACACTAACATCAATATACCTGCAAACGTTGCACAACGCAAGCCCAAAAACGAAATATACACACTCACAAAACACTTGCACACAACGTCACGAAAACCGAAACAACATTATGATGTCCACGCCATCGTGATGCCATAAACACAAAAAACACGAAAACGCCCTTGGCGGCATAAAACTGAAACTCATCTCTGTTATTGCCGTATGCGGGAGATGCGGCCACACAATGAATGCGAGACATCCCCACAGTGTCTACCTGAAATCCAAAAATCAAACTTACATAACTTAGAAAACATGCATCACTCTAGGCGATCATCGCCATCATGTTTTTGAGCATAATGACTCCCCAAAAATCGACCCTGGATTGTCGTGGGATGCCCGAATTCACTTGAAAACCCAAAACCAAATATGAAAACCCAACCCATTTAGATCAAATTAACAAAAATACATCAAAGAACAACACCGGCATCGATGTCGCGTGTTGGTCGCTCCGGGGGTTGCCGAGACATTGGTGGTTCACCAGATTTGTCTCTGGTAAGGCACCGTTGGTCATCGTGATGTAAATTTAACGAAGAACAATGCTTAAAACGTAAAGGAAAGACAAGGAGGGTTGAGATCTCACCTTTTCCAGTGAGGTTGAGACTCCAGCAACCCTCCGACGGGTTGGACATAGCTCCCAAGGCTGTCCACCAAGTTGCTTGCTCACTAGTTTTTGAGAAGAGGAGAAAAGAAGAAGAAGAGGGGAGAGGGAGAGGAGAGAAAATGAGAGGAAAGTGTGGGGTGAGTCCTTATATAGGCCTATACCTTATCCCCACACACACGTATCTCGAGGTCAGTCCAATTAACACCACCTTAACTGTCCATCTATTCTAACACCTCTCAATGTGACTCCACTAGGTGACACACACACCACTTAACTAACCAACTCTCTGGTCAGTTCTTACGTTATCGCACTCTAAACACCCTATGACTCGAGAGTCGCGTGTTTTGGTCTCATCGACACTCTCTCGTCGTTAATCGACTCAATTATCATTAATTGGCTTATTTATTAATCATTTTCAGTGTTTTAAAGTCTCGTGTACTCGTACCTCATTTGTCGATGTCTGCTTGGCTAGTTTTCCTACTCGTTTACCGACGCCATTGTCCGGTCACTCCAATATGAGTATAAATACATAGTACACGCAATCATTCACAAATAGTCAAATTCTCGAGTTGTTACACGAAATCGTAGATGTGAAGATGGGGTGTACGCGAAGACCTAGGGCTCGAGTTCTTTCTTTCTTCTTCTTCGCGTCTTCTCCTCCTTCTTTTTCTTCGCGTCGCCTTTGTGATGTGAGCAAACAATGAAATATGGGGTGCAAAAGGGCAAGAGCATTTTGGAAAAATAATTTTTGGTTTTAGGTGCCCTCATCAATACGTGGGGTGACCACATCATTTGATTTGCCCACAGTAAAACTGATTTGCACTAGCCAGGCCAAACAAAAAGGCAACACAAGTCCACAATCCACAAGGACAAATAGGGGTGCATACGGATTGCACTAATCCGCGGATCCGGTCCAATTCGGACCAATTATCACTAATTGGATCAATTTTTTGATCCCTTGGATTGGATTGAATTGAAAAATCATTAATCCGGTTGGACTGGATCGGATTTCGGATCCTATATTAAAAAATCGCGGATCCAATCCGATCTAGTCTGTTTAACACATCAACACATACATATATTTTATCATATGTTCTATAGTAGCTTAATTAGCATAAACTCAAACTATCAAATCTAAACTAAAATATCTAAAAGACTATACTTGTTCTTAACTCTTTTATTATGCTTTCGACCTTTTTTATTGTAGGTTGTATGTTCAACGTACATTTTTTTTGTTCTTTTGTGATGATGTATGGTGAAGATTTGTGGATAACACATTTATTTATGTAGGACCTTATATTTTGAAGGTTATTGCGATAATAATTTTGTGGGAAATATGCTATATGTAGATTTGTGGAATGTATGTTGTAAATTTCTCATTCATGAGATATATAATTCTTGTGATTCATTTGATTAAATCTAATTTCATAAATTTTAGATAGGAAAACGTCAATCCGCAGAATTTGATCCAATCCGGTCGGCATTTTGAAAATTGGATTGAGTTGGATTGATAAATTATTTGAATTGGATTGGATTGTAATTTTTTAATCCACAATAATTAAATTGAATTACAGATTGACCATAATTGGACTGAATCCAAAATCCGTGTACCCCCATGACAAATATTTGGTGGCACATTAGTAATTATAAAACAACACGGTCTTGGAAGTCGTATCGCACCGCTGTGTCAATAATCAAGATAACGAAGGCAAGGAAACCAAAATTTGAAACGATGGCGCTTCAACAGAGCCGCAGCTTTTTCGCCTCCCCGGCTCCATTTCTCGCTCGTCGCTCGTCCCTACAATTCAATTTGCGGAGCTCTTCGCTTCGAATCTCTTCTTCTTCTTCTTGTTCTTCAAACAAGGTCATGAGTTGCGCTCATCTTTACAATTAATTTCAATCTCATCTGCAGTTGATGTTACAAAAATCTCTTCTTTGTTTTGATTTGATTTTGTTGTGTGTGTGTGTGTTGATCAGATTGAGAGGGCGTACACGAGCGTGGTGATCGTGCCGACCGGCGTGGGCGCTTCCATTGGCGGTTTTGCAGGGGACGCTGTGCCTGTCGCTCGCGCCATCGCCTCCGTCGTCGACTGTCTCATTTCTCACCCTAATGTGAGTGTGTTCCTCTTTTTTACCAAAATGCCCTTGATTCACATTGTTATTACCAAATTACGCGCCGGTCACCCAATTTTGTTACACTTATTAGTTTTGAAACAATACCAGTTTCTATGTGATCGGGAAGTTAAATCCACAAACTTATATATTTGTTTCGGAAAATACTTATTATACAACTCGTAGATGCCTTTCGATCTTGTGAGCTAATCAAATGATGTTTACATCTCTTGGTTATGGCATTAAATCGAGCGCATAATGGAAGAGTTTGATCTATGTAGCTGACTCCAAGTAATTTGAGATTGAGGCTATGTTGTTGTCGTAGTTTTTATTGTTGTTGGTTATGAGGCTATGTTGTTGTTGTCTTGGTTTCAATCAAGTACATGTTAGGAGAAGATTTAAGAGATAAAGCAAAAAATATATAGTAACGATAGCAAGAAGGGTGGGGGTTTGAGTCCTCGAGAGGGGAAGATAAGTTGGTTTCTTCTTCCTCAAAAAAAAAAAAAGGTTTAGTTGGTTTCTTTTGTCATCCAAAAAGCATATTAATGATAGCTTGAAAATAGTTATCTTAGTTGGAACAATAAATTTGATTTGATGACACCAGTGCAGTTACTAATCATACTTTTTACATCACAATTTTAGACCTTAGGCAAGTACTACAAAGCTAAGTAAACATAGATAAATAATTAAGTCACTTGTAATATTTTTTTTTTTCGTTTGATTTAAGTGGGAGTTGAACTCACGACCTCCCCAAAGCTTGCCTTTTGGCAAATGATGTATCTACCATCTCACCGAAGATGCTTTGGCTAGTAATTGTTGCCTTATACAGTAAGCTAATCACTGAACATGTCTGATTTTCAAATAAATCAAGTAATTGTTGCCTTAGACAAAGCATTGATGGACTACTACATGAGCTGTTAAAGTTTCATAGCTTTGTCAACCAAAAAACAAAGTTTTATTACTTCATGGATGTTCAAGCTAGCTATGCCAGATCTATATAGTTGTCACAATTCATAACCATATGAAGCAATGTCTGTTATTGAATCACTTATACTTGCATACTTACTAATATACAAGTGAAATAACTGTAAGGATGCAATGAATACCTTTTCTTTCAAGGATCAATTATTAATTTAAAAATGTCATACCATAATGCAATTATATCCTTATTTTTAGATTGATGATTTCAATCTATCAAAATGAAAGCCAACTTTGATGGAAGTCATTAAGCATCCTAAAGCACACAGCTAGAGCAAAAAAAGTAATGGGAACATTGATAATAATTTATCAACTATTTGACAGTATCGATCATATGGCTAACCAAAACAAAGTGTTGCTTATAGCCGAGCTAATAAAATTAGGTACGTGGTTGTCTTTAATCGGAATTATCATATGGTTACATACCAAAAAAAATTATCTTATGTTTTTACTTTTAAAATAAATTTTATGTTTTTAGTTTTTTTTTAAACACAAGTCTTATAAAGAAAAAAAAACAAAAACAAAACAAAACAATTACAAAACAAAAGTCTTAGTTTTCTATTTGGTGAACCCACACAATACATATAGGGAAAAGAAAAAGTAATGGTTCACCCCATATACATATTGAAAATAGAAATAAATTAGTAATTAACTTATAATCCCAAAGTAAAAGGAATTGATAACTCGTGTGGGTAGAGGTTAAAAAAAGAGCAACTCATTTGTGGGCCCCCATGACAAAAAATTTGGTGATCTGATGACCATTCATTTGAGGTGAAGCTTGCATCGTGGAGCAGGAACGACCGACCGATTTTGATGGGTGTTAATGCATGCGATGAATAGGTGATCAATAATCCGCTAAAAACAAAAGATCACGCCATGATCACACAAAGCAGTGCGTCGAAAAGCAGCACAATTCGCTCTTTTTAATAGGGTATAGATAAGGTCACCTAAAACCTACATTTGTAACAATATAAGGTGACCCACCTTTGAATTGTTTTAAGGACCATGCTATTATAACTTAGAAAAGACACACACTTGTTGGCGTCTCTTTGATGTGCTCAAGCCTACATGTAGGTGAAAATCAAGGGATGCCATGAAGTGTGTCTCTTTTCTAGGTTACAAAAGCATTTTCTTGTTTTAAGTTAGAACTTGGAATCAAGGGCATTGCATCCAGTGATATTTCATTCAAGGTCACTCAACTTTATATGAGGTAGGAAACTTGATGACCTATGTGTGCCATGTGTGCAAGTGTAGCTCTCCAAATTCCCCTACCGAAAACTAACCAAAGTGACTTTCTTGGCACATTTGGAAAAGTCAGGTAACCGTGTGCGTAATTAAGCCCCTTAATTTATATCAAATACTTTCGAGCCACTTTTATGTTGCAAGATGAGATGTGCTCCGTATCGTGTCTATTAGCGTGTATCAAGACACATTCGACAATACAAAAAATAGCTTGTGTAGTTGATGTCATTGTGGAACAACTCAGCAGAAATTATAGATTTCGTTATTGTTTACTGGGAATTGAATTGAAGGTGGGCTGGTTCTGATTTGTTTCATCAAAGCAGGTATTGAATGCAGCAATGCTGTACTGGCCGATGCCTAACGTGCTTTATGTTGAAGGTCATGCACTGGACAGGTTTGCGGAGGGGCTGTGGGGGCTCCAACCCGTTCACCAAAACAAGGTTTGCTATGATTTCAAAGCTTTTGTTTTTTATCCATTAGTTGTATTTTTGAGAGCAAGTGGCAGGGTGATCATTTTTAGTACCTGTAAAAGTGTTGATATTGATTTTGCTGATGTTGAAATGGAAATGAATTAGGTGGGTTTGGTTCTTGATGCTGGGATGGAGGAGGAGCTCCGAGTTCGGCATTTACAGGTTGCCGATGCAATGAGGGCTTCTCTTGGATTGCCCATAGTGGAATATGTTATTACAGACGTGCCCCTGGAGGTAAACAATGGAACCCTTACAGAGTTTCTTCAGTGAAGACTTCTTTTATTTGATATGAACACTGAATGTAATGTTGTGATTTAGGCAAGTTGTTTAATGCGAGAGTTGCAATTTGAAAAATTATAGTCTTCAGGATTATTAAAGTAATTATTAAATGCCAAATCGAAGTAAAACATGGGGCAACGTCTAATTAGCTAGTCGAATACATGGACAATTTCCCTTAGATCTATATTCTATCCAAACAAAAATGAACATTAAAAAAAAAAACTCGATTTTTAATTACGGGTCTTGTTACACATAAAAATGAATATGCAGTTGTCATGATCATCACCAAGGAACCATAATTGTTTCATGGCTGGACCATTTGGAGGTAACAAGTTGTTTATGAAATCATGTTTCTTTTTTTTTTTTTTTTTTCTCAAGCTATCAGTAGTGTCAAGTGTCAACGTTGGTCTTCGAATTTGTATCTTCGAAACCATTCTTACATTGAGAATCTCTTAATATTTGAATATCATATCTTTTTCCAAGCTATCAGTAGTGTCAACGTTGATCTTCTTTACAGAAGAGAATTCATTTGGGATTTTTGTGGATTTCTCATTCTTGGGGACCAGCTGATGCTCTTGTTTCTGAAAACCGAAGGTTCTTAAATGATGCCTTCTAATAGTTTTCTTTCCAATGAAGAGGAGTATGTTGTGCTTTAGGTTTCTTGTTGACAGAAATATGTATATTATCAGATCCTATTTTATTCACGATTGCAATTCAATTTAAATCTGCTACTCCCTCCGGTAAAAAATATAAGATTTTTTGCTCAAAACACACATATTAAGAAAGCATTAATTGTGAGTTTAAATTACATCTTTGCCCACATTTAATTCTTTAATCCATCCAATGAAAGAAAGACAAATGTTTAATTATAGTTAAATGTTGTTAAAAGAGGAGTAAAATAGGTATAAGAAGTGCAAATTTCTCTCAAATTTTGAAAATATCTTATATTTTTTAAAGGAGAGATTTTGTAGGAAGTCTTATATTTTTGAATGGAGGGAGTATTTTTTATTTCTCTTTTTCTTTCAGAGCTATGCTCCATTATTTACTGAAACTTGGTGTGGAGCTAACTCTATTGTGTAAAACACTGCATATAACTGGAAATACTTTCAGCTTTACTGAACAATGGGAAGGAACTGCTCTGTGAATTAAGATGCGACAACGTCCTTACAGGTTGAGACATGGGTTGATCCAAAATGTGGGAAATCAACCGGGAGAATTAAGCGTCCTGATTCACTTTTAAGAGCTGTAAACTCATTAGTTAATCACTCAAAGGTGAATGCTGTAGCAGTTGTTGGACGGTTTCCAGATGAAACTATTGAAGAAATGGAAGAATATCGCCATGGGAAGGTACTTTCCTGAGTTTCGTCTTTTATCTCTGGCTGCTGTCAACTTTAGTACCTCATATTGAAATGATCTTCTCTGACATTTAAGTAGTCATGAAAAGTTTTCAAAAAAAAGAAAAGAAAGTGATCAATAAATGCATGTTTGCTTTAAAGCTCCTTAAGCACTCATTTCTTTAGTGCCTTCATAACTGGATTCATGTTATATTGGGTTTACTTGGAAATAATTGAAGCAATACAAGTTTTTATTTATATGTAAGAGATGATTTCCTCTCGAAAAAGAAGCAGAAAAGTTACAAGGATAATTGGTGGAAAATTTCAAAAAAAGCTAAAAGAAAATAGAAAGGATGATTGGCGAAAGACAAGCGGAGATTATGCTACTGCATTTATTACTTCAACCAAGGTGTATGCTTACATAATGCTTGTTTGCTTCAGGGAGTAGACCTGTTGGCTGGAGTGGAGGCGATTATAAGTCATCTGGTTGTTAAGGAATTTCAAATCCCGTGTGCACATGCGCCTGCAATAGCACCACTCCCTCTAAGTTCGTCCTTATGCCCTAGATCTGCTGCTGAGGAGGTTAGAGCAGATTTATTTTGACTGTTCATTATTTGTTAACTGCTCTAGGCGGTGATTTATGGCAGCTCTATAACATCTTCAATTTGTTCTAGAGTCCTGGTCCAAAACCAAACATTGACAAGTATTTGTCGACACAGTGCATCTGACTTGACACTTGAGAATGCTTTAGATTTGATTCCATTCTCTTGCAAATTCTGTTTTCACTGAGAAAACTCTCCTCTTCAACATTTAAAGTCCATTGTACTGCGCTGCAGTGATGCATTGAACAAAAGTATCTGCCCGGAAATATTAGTAGACTATTCTCATGCATAAACTCCATTATCAACTTATCTAACTTCCAATTATCACCCGCCTGGGATGTTTGCCTGTACGAAGTGCCAGCCATTGATTACCTTTCCCCCTAGTTTTTGCTAGTCCTTGTTCTCCTAGAATCATGCATTGATCATAATACTGTTCGACTTCTTGTGAAAACATTAGTTGTAAAGTGAAAGAGTGAATGAAACTCCTTCAACTTCTCATATCTTGCTCAAAAGAGTTGAATTCTCTATCTGAAATTGTTTATATATTCATTTGAGTGGCATAATGTATCTTAAGAAAAATAATGCATCTAAATTTAAATACATGGAATGGAATTCATAATCTATCGCGATGCTTCTTCATACATCTTATATGCTTCATGACAGATAGGATATACTTTCTTGCCATGCGTGCTGGCGGGGTTAAGCAGGGCGCCCCAGTATGTGGTCAGAACATCTGGGTCCTTAGAGCACAACTGCATATTTTCTGGTGATGTTGATAGTGTAATTCTTCCAATTGACGCTTTTGGAGGTGATGGAGCTCTCGCTTTTGCTAGAAGCTTGAAAAATAAGGTAAGCTATCGACATCACTTAACAAATTGAATCTTACGATCTTTTCATAACAATTTTCATTTCATAAGAAAGAGGTTTATCTTTAGAATTTGCACAATGTGATGAAGCAATCTTTGTGCGCCTTTCGTTTTTTATTCAATTAAATTGTTCTATTTTCCAAACCCTAAACATAATACGGGTGTTTCTTATTTTCTTGTTATTAACTATTAACCTGAGTTTGACACAAGTGAAAAGAACAATGATACCATATGTTTCTTGTTTCAGCCTCTTATGATTGCTGTAGAAGACAATGAAACAGTTCTTGACGACACACCTGACAAACTCCAAATTGAAGTGGTATGCATATTTATGAACTATGTCATTATTTCATACTTCCGAACTCGATTTCAATATACCTGGTTCCTTGGGTTTGTTATGCTTTGCATGAATTTGGGAAAGTCGTTTGCAGGTGAAAGTCGCAAATTATTGGGAAGCTATAGGTGTCATTGCTGCTCACAAGGCTGGACTAGACCCATACTCTCTTCGTAGAAATGGAATCAGTAACCTTAAATGTGCTTCTGTTTTGCCTTATTGTAATGGATCTATAGCTTTGAGAACCTCATAATATAGTTTTGCTCCCATTGAGTTAGTTTTACTCTATTTAATGTAGTCGATTTGAGATGGTGAAATTAACAAAGTAGAAAAATTACAAAGCACATGCATACAGAGACTTTTTTTTTTTTTTTTTTTTTCAGGAAACGCATATCAGGGTTTTTTTTAGAGAAGTGATAATTTAAGTACTAGATCTGGATTAAATTGTTTAGATATAATTTTATGTATTTATATAATTGAGAACAAAGTTTTTATTGAATTTTGTCGAAATTGATGTTGATTAAAGGTATATGAATTTTTATTTATTCAATAAAAGTCAGATCTATTTAGATCTGAGATGTTTAGGGTTTTATTCAGCCTACAACAGTTGTCAGATTCATTATTGGCACCACTTGCCTCTCATCCATGCATGCATCTTCTATCATTAAATTTTGCCCCCACTTCAATATACTCGTCTATAGATATGTGCTAGCTGTTGGTTCGATATTTTTCATTAGGTTTTCTTTTTCAGTAAGTTATTGTCTTTCTTTATTGGAAGTCTGAGTTTGTCTTCCCTCGTCGGAAGTTTTGTTCGTCTTTTTCTTATTTGAAGTTTTATTTTCTATTATATTCTATTTGTAGAAGCAAAAGACAAGCGTATGAATTGCACATAAGTTTGCAAACTTCGCAATGTTGATTTGATTTTAAGGAATGGGAAAATGCTGCTATTGTTGTAATTTCATTGTTAAATCAAATGTAATAATGAAAAATTTTTGTTAATGAAAATGTCTTTTCGTCAAAAAAAAGAAGAAAGTATATGGATTTTATTTGTACATTGCTTTAAATTTAATTCTTAGTTATGACTCAGTTGTTTATATGAATAACATAATTGGTGTGGATTGATTTTTATATCATGTATTGGTTTCAACGAAAAGCAAAATTTTTCCAAACAAAGTTGACATATATATAAATACTAAATTCTACATTGATAAGAAGTTTATTTTATTTTATTTTATTATTAATTTTTGTGTCAAGTTACATTGGTACGAAGTTGGCACAACAAATATTCATAACACTAGCCCGAATTTGTTATCAAATATGCATCGAATCATGTTAACATATGATTTGATGCGCATACAATGATAAAATAAAAGAGGCTGATCTGTTAATTAGTACTACATGACATTTCTCTTTACAATTGTTTTTTATTTTTATTTTATTTTTTTATGGAATTCTCTATAAAATTATTAACGGTCTTACAAATAATTAATAAATTCTTTCAATGAAGCTACTCGATCAAAGAAGTGGCTGCCATTAACAAGTACTTAATGGCCTAAAATGTTGGTGGCACCAATTTCAGTAGAATAACTTCCTCTCTATTAAGGCAACAATGTTTGGTGCATAATCTGAATGTGCATTAATTTCCTTGAGACTTCACAATCAAAAAGTATTTTTCTAATATTTTTTTCTTATTATACTGTATTTTGTGTTTGTAAAGAATGTGTTCAATAATGAAATATGCAAAATATTGCCATTTTTAATATGCTAACTAAATTAAAAAAATTAGCTAGATATATAAATTCAGGATCAAATTCATCATATTGTTGCTTAAATTTACTCTAATATTAAGTTCAATGAAAAGAAACTAGACGTCTTTTAAATGCAATGAAAGTTATAATTCTAACGTATGTATGGAATAACTACAGTTAAGAAGGCTATTGCTCACTAATACCTATATTTATACTTGTATTAATGATATAATTTCAAATTCTAGAGCTGTGAAATCCAAAAAAAAAATGTCATAATTAAAAGTTTTGCTAATGATCATTATAGTTTATATCAATCTAAAAACTTAAAAAAATAAATTTTTTTAAACAAAATAAAAAATAAAACTTTGATTAATTCAACTTTCGCAAAGTCCAAATTATTAATTTCCCCATATTATATTCTGACATTTGTCCTGGAGTCATTGGGCTTGGATTAATTCGGCCACACTAAATCACTCCCCCTTTAACAAACAGCCGTCTGAAGAAATTACAAACGATTAAACCAGAAACGGCAGTTCGCCCCATCCTATTCCAAAACTACCCCTCATTTCCCACGCAATTACCTTCCATACCCGTATATAACTTCCTCAACCAACACCATCTATCTCCACAAGGAACGCATCTCGAGGCACACCCAATCACTGCACCTCCCTATATATATGTCTTGAATCACACACTATTTGTCTTTCGAGGTATAATATCTTGTATTGTTTGACTCTTGCGCAGTGTAGTCACGTATTTGAGTCTCGCTTTATATTGTCCACCTTATCAGATTAGGCTGTCACCAATCATGTCTTCATCTATAAACTAATCATATTATTGAGAGATTCCCACCACAACAAACCCAACGCAACATCCCACACACCATTCTCAAACACTGCTAACTTAAATCTCGATGAAAAAACGAACGGACACCACTTGGATTGTCACAAAACTCGTCAACATTTATTAGTGAGAAAATTCTTGATTAAGATATTTAAAAGCTCCAAGGCTCCAACTGTAATTATTGTTTTTGGCCAAATTTACGTATGTGGTGGATGCCGAGAATCTCGCCTTCTTCTCTCTGTCGCTTCTCGCCTCTCCTCATTTCCTTCATTTCTATTGTTTCATCAATTAATTGTTGTGAAATGACAGCAATAACAACATTCTTCATGCCTTCTTAACGTTGTTGTTGTTGTTGTTGGTCTTCCTTGTGGTTTCTGTTTCCAGATCCAAACCTCACAACCAACGCCACCATTTCCAAATCCACGAAAAGGGTAGAGAGAGAAAGGGGAGAGAGAAAAAGGGTAGAGAGAGAAAGTGATTTGGGTGGCAATGGAGGTGGGGAGGAGGGGGCAGGTGTTGTTGGATTTGGTGGTGGATATCGGACGGTTAGGGGGGTTTGGGGAGGGGATCAAGAAGGACTGCATTGATCTCAGCCGTCGGATTTCGCGCCTCTCGCATCTGTTCGAGGAGATTCGTGACTACAAAGGGGCGGCGCCGAAGGTGGTGGCCGGCGGCGGAGCTTCTTCTTCGGAGCCGAATTGCTGCGCCTTAGATGATCTGCTGGTGGCCCTCAAATCGGCTAAGAGATTGTTGTTGGTGGCATTGAATTCCACGGACTCCAATGTTGTGAGTGCATTTTGTTTTGTTTTCTCTCTTGTTTATCTTGAATTGTGTCTTTTTTCGTTATTTTTTTGTGGGGTTGTTTGATTTGGTTGATTTTCTGTGTTTTTGTTTGATTTGAGATTCCGGGTTGTTGAGAATTGATGAGTTTTTTTCACAATTTGAGGTGAATTGGTTGCAATTTTGAGGGGAATTTGGAGACGGGTTGGGATTGAGAAGAAATGCTGAATTGGGTCTTTTTGTGATGGCAAAGACTGTGATGGGGAATTATGAGATTTTTGCCTGTAATGTGTTTCGGAGATGTCGAAATTCTTAACAATTTTCTTTGTTTTTATGAGTTTTTTCTTCGTTTGAATGAATTTGAGGAGCCTTTGTTTGTTCGTTTATTTATTTATTTATTTATTTATTTATTTAATATTGGATTAATTAGAGACAGATTGATATGTGATGAATTTAAGATTTCGGATTTGGATTTTTTTTTTTCTGCAGCATTGGCTTTGTGGTGATTAGGTTGAATTTGCTTGATCAGATTTTGCCAATTTTTTCCCTGTTCTCTTAGATATAGATATTGAGAACACCCCTTTTCATTATGTTCATTTTAGGATCCTCAATTTTGGCCAAGGGCTTGCTCAATTCTATAGTGGAGATGGGTAGACAGAATTTATTATGATTAGCTAAGTATGCCTAATTTCTTGGTGAATGCAGAAAGACATATTGTCAATTTCCAAAGTGCCTAAAAATTGGGTGCTCTTAATATTTTCCAATCTTGGACTGTGTTTTGTAGTATTTGTTTTGTTTACTGCCCAATTTGTTTTGGGGCTGCAAAGAAGTTTTTTCTTCCCTCTCAGAAAAAAAAAAAAATCATATTTGTTAAATGCGCATTACTTTTGAATTTAAAGTTTATTTCTTAAAAACTTGTGTGGTCTGTCTTGTATTGTACTGTAAAGCAACAAGCTTGTCTATACTGCATGAGTGGATGGGATGTGGTCTTCTCAACCATAAGTTTGGATTAATTAGGGACAGATTGATACTTTATGAATTTAAAATACCAGATTTGGATTTTGTTCTGCAGCATGGCTTTGTAATGATTACGTTTGTATTTGTTTTATCAGACTTTGCTAATTTTCCCTGTTCTCTTAGATGTAGAAATTGAGAACTCCCCTTTTCACTATGTTATTTTAGAATCCTCATTTCTGGTTAAGGGTTTGCATAATTCAATGGTGGAGATGGACAGACAGAATTTATGATGATTAGCTAAATATGCCTAATTTCTTGGTGATGCAGAAAGTCATGCTGTCGATATCCAAATTGCCTAAAAATTGGTTGCTCTTATTATTTTCCAATCTTGGATTGTGTTTAATATTTGTTTTATTGACTGCCCAATTTGTTTGGGACTGCAAGGAAATTTTGTTTGGAAGCCAAGTGCAAGAAAATTTCACTTCTCTCAGAAATAAAAATTTTAAATAAGCATTACTTTTTGAATTTTTTTTTTCCTTAAAGAACACGTGTGATCTGTTTTGTATTATGAATCAATAAGTTTGCCAGTCTATACTGCATGTCGATGAGCATGTGGTCTTCTCAACTGTTTTTTCTGTTTCAATTTTACGTGTGGCAACACAAACCTTAGGAAAAACTCGACTGGGTTAGTTGGCTGCATATAAGTTGAGATCTTTGCTCTGATTATTTTCTTTGCATTCTTCAGTTGCTTGAAACATTTGTTTCAGCCACAAACTTCATGAAGAACTTGAATTTTAAATAACTTATGTGACGATTTTCTTCTTGAGTAAACTGGGATTGGGAATTACTTCATTATCTGAAGTATTCTCCTGCCGTCAAATGACTATATCTGGATGCTCATGGGTCGGACCATGAGTTTTGATTCTCCTCTCATTTTTTGTACTTGAAGCATGACTGAAATATAGTACTTTCCAGTTGTTAACATAATTACATGTAGAGATCTTTTCCCTCTCTTAGATTTCTTTCCTGTTTTCAGGATGATGCCAACAAGAAGACAACCTATGGCTTCCAGTGTGTAACTTTGCATTTGGAACGAGCATTGGAGAAGTTTCCCTATGAATATTTTGATATATCAGATGAAGTTCAAGAGCAGGTAAGGAATGATATATGAATAATTTTACTTTTTATTTGATATCCGTGGGTATCCAGGCAAGCCTGACTATTCTTACGAGGCCCTGATGCAATCGACATGAGCATACCCAAGTAGCCTGGACAATCTTGACCTCAACGTACCCCAGTGGCCTTGATATATGAATACTTTTACTTTGAATATCAAGCTTCACTTTCTCACTTACCACTGCTGTAAATGGATTTGTTAGGTTGGATTAGTAAAGTCGCAGTTGAGGAGAGCATCAGAAAGATATGCATTTGTGTCTCCTCGTGTTTTACCTCGTGCTCAATCTCAACCACTTGACAGAGAACTTGATCTCCTATCCAGTAGTGGAGTTATTCAGACATGGATTGATAATGTAGATAACCTCCGTCACGATTCTCAAATGGAATTGGATATTACTATAAAAGCTAGTGGTGTGATAGGGTCTTGCATTGATCAAACAGTATATGGATTGGAAGGACTCAGAACCTTTTCTTGTTCACCTGTATCACCAAAGCCGGTTAAGGTGGACGTGCCAAAGGCTAAAAAATCTGCCTCTATGAGTTCAGAGCAGAATGCAAAGGCGGAATCTGTTCCAATCCCGGATGATTTTCGATGTCCTATATCTCTTGAACTTATGAGGGATCCTGTTATTGTTTCCACAGGACAGGTAATGCTCCTTCATCTCACACTTATTGTTGCATCTTACAGAAATCTTTTTGTGAGACTATAATCTCGTTCTGCTTAACGCACATTTTGTTCTGATTTTCTCCCTTCTAAATCTGCAGACATATGAAAGGTCATTTATCCAGAGATGGGTTGATTGCGGCAACAAGACTTGCCCCAAAACTCAACAAGTACTTTGTAATTTGACATTAACCCCAAACTATGTACTGAGGAGTCTAATATCGCAATGGTGTCAAACACACAAAATTGAGCAACCGTTGGGTTTAGGTAGTGGAAGGATAAGAAAGAGTGATGGGTCATTTCATGAAGTTACTGGTGATGTTGGAGCAATCGAAACACTGGTCCGAAAGCTTTCTAGCCGGTCTGCTGAAGAGCGGCGGACTGCTGTCACGGAAATCAGATCTTTGTCCAAAAGAAGCACGGACAACAGGATTCTGATTGCCCAAGCAGGAGCTATCCCAGTTCTCATCAATCTTTTAACGTCAGAAGATGTGAGAACTCAAGAAAATGCCGTCACCGCCATTCTCAACCTTTCTATATTTGAGAATAACAAGGGACTTATCATTCTTGCTGGGGCAGTCCCTTCTATTGTCCAGGTTCTGAGGATGGGAAGCATGGAAGCACGAGAAAATGCGGCAGCAACGCTCTTTAGTTTATCACTTTCCGACGAGAATAAGATAACTATAGGGGCGTCAGGTGCAATTCCAGCCTTGGTGGAGTTGTTGAAAAATGGAAGCTTGAGGGGAAAGAAAGACGCTGCAACGGCATTGTTCAACTTGTGCATTTACCAAGGGAACAAGGGTCGTGCGGTGAGGGCAGGGATTCTTCTGCCACTAATGAAAATGCTAACAGATTCGAGCAGTTCAATGGTTGACGAAGCTCTAACTATACTCTCAGTTCTTGCTAGTCATCATGAAGGTAAGGCAGCCATTGCGAAGGCTACAGTACCAGTTTTAATTGATCTGCTAAGGACAGGCTTACCTCGGAACAAGGAGAACTCAGCTGCCATTCTACTCGTCTTATGCAAGAAGGATGCTGAAAATCTCGCTTGTATAGGAAGGCTGGGTGCCGTAGTTCCTTTAACTGAACTTGCCAGGAGTGGCACCGAGAGGGCTAAGCGCAAAGCTGCGTCATTGTTGGAGCATCTTCGCAAAATGCACCAGCTCTAATGGTGATGCTGCATTCAATCAATTGATATTTCCTTCTTTTCAGGTCATCGACAAACTGATTATACTTCATTCTTTCTCTGCACGGAAACTAAAGATTCCGACATAATTTATTTGACACTGTTTCATCTCTGTAACCTCTTTGTTGTTGTGGCTGTGATCATTTATTTTTTTGGTATCTGATTGACTGTATGAACTGATTTGTGTGACCGATTGCTTGTGCAGTAAAATTTCTTCTGTTGATTTGTTAATACTATGCAACAGTTCTAGTATTGAGTTCTATAATCCTAGACATCAAGGAAATCATGGAAAATAAACGTCTAGCAATTTAAATATTTCTTAGCTTATCGTTTTACCTTCGTTGTTCATCATTCCTCTGCAATCTCTTATGTTTCTTAAGATTATGATGATCTCCATAACTATCTGTTCCGAAAACAGGCAGTCTTATATATGATTTAATCTGAACATTGAATCGAAAATCAAGGAAGAAATTCAACCTGATTAGTCTGTAATGAATTATTTTCGCCTCTAATCACGGCCGATTGCTTTTTCTGCAACGAAATGCTTTAAGTTTCAAATATATGTACACACTTCTCCCTATTATTAAAATGGCTCTCCATCATCACCTACTCCAAATTGCATGTTTTGTCAAACTTAACAAACCTACAATTTTATTCCCTTTGACAATGCTACCAACAACCAGTGACTTTAGTGTCTCTAAAACCTACTACTGACTTCTTAACTAACAAAGCTCTCTCTGCTATGCTCAGTTTCAAGTTATAACTAAAACAAGAACACCAAGCAACAATGGGAAATAGTTTATTAGGAGGAAGGACAGCCAAGGTGATGCAGATGGATGGTAAGACATTCAAGTTAAGGACTCCGGTGCAAGTTGTAGAGGTTCTCAAGGACTACCCGGATCATGATTTGATCGAATGGGAAGCCGTTCGACGTCTAGGCATCAGAGCAAGGCCATTAGAGCACCACCAAGAGCTGAAGCCGAAGAAGCTCTACTTCCTAATAGAACTGCCAAAGATCCTCAAAGACAATGCTCCTAGAAGGGTGCGATCCGGAATACATATGAGCGCGAAAGACAGGCTCGAGAGCTTAATGCTTTCGCGAAGATCTGCATCGGATATTTCAGGAACGAGGCCAAAGAGTACACTTAGAATTGATGAAGAGAGCAGCCGAAATGCAATGCGGGTGAAGATGATGCTGCCGAAGGCGCAGGTGGAGAAGCTAGTAGGGAAGAGCAAGGATGCAAGTGAGGCTGCTGAGAAGCTAATGGAGTTCTGTTTGGAGAACAAAGGCTCAAAGGTTAATGGAGGCCTGGTGTTGCCTCAAAATTCTGACAGATTCAAATAAGCTGGCATTGGTATTAGTACTAGTAGCTCTGAAAATTATTTGTTTTGCACATGTAAGATCACAGTTTTATTTTAGCTGTTCAAGTGTTTTAGAATTAATCAATGACTGAACCAGAACACTAATTAGCACTTCACTAGTAATCCCCATCTTAACCACCTTAAACTGATAGGTGTGGGGTTTGAACTCAAAATGTCTCGTGTTTCTCATTATATATATATATATATATATATATATATATATATATATATATTAGTAGGGGGCATAGTTAACTTGAAACGCATTAATTATGAGGGATTTAAATAGTTTGGAAAGCTTGCCATCAATTGCATTGAATCGAGCACAATAGAAGAGTTTGATTCATTTAGCCGAGTCCAATTAATTTGAGGCTGAGGCTATGTTGTTGTTGTTGTTGTTGTTGTTGTTGTTGTATATTAGTAGCCTAGTATGGGGCGTAACTAACCTAAAAAGCCTTACAGTGGATGCAACACCGCAAACGTCTTCCCCCAAGATTGAACACAAATCACCTATAGCATGTTGCGACACTAAATTCACCATCCAATCTGCTGCACAATTTTCCTCGATGGATATGAGTAGTCTTGAGCGACCACTGTCTATTATCAAAGTCTGATAAGAAACATAATCGGCGTATTCCGATGACCAACATTGTCTAAGTGCACTTGTTGGAACTCATAATTTTTTTTTAATAAGAAAGAAACAACTTGCCCGCTGTTAATTTCTAAAGAACTGAATTTCATTAGATAAAATAACTAAGCCCCCTCAGACTTAAGATGATTCAAGAAAACCAACTTGAGGTTACAAATCGAATTAGTAAACCCGAAAAATCTAGGGTTCATTGTGGAGTGGATCAACGACCACCCAAGGAGATAGAAAAAGATTCGAATGCGATAAAGTTAGAATATTGGAACAACAAACAGCAAAACAACAAAGTCAACGGAACGACTATCGAAGCAGAGTCAATGAAACGACTAACGAAGCAGAGACGATGGAGTTGACGACGGACATTGGACATTAGAGGCGATGATAGAAAGATAGCAGAGTTGAAAGACCGACAAATAAGGGTGACGAACACAGGGGCTATTGCAAAAAAGGCTAATCTAGCAAATAACGACGACGATACGACAATAACAAGTCGGTGACGACGATATATCAATAAAAAGTAAGCACACAGAGCTGCTGCGAAAATGTAGTTTGGCAAGGAGAAGGCGGACGATGGCAATAAGTGATTCCGTGAGTAATTTGTTCTCCGTGGTTGAGCGATGAGCATGTGGGCACGACGAGAAGAATGGACACGATACGCATGTGGTTTGCAGGATGATGTAGACAGACAAATCATCAAACGATGATCCATAATGATGCAACACTATGAACAAAAATATCAAGTCATCAAACGATGATGCAGGGATGACGCGGCGATGCAAAGTGAAGATTTAAGCACATCGACCACAAAGATAGATGTTGGCAGCAAACGATGCAAACACAACACAAGGACAACGCGTCACGCGTAGATGTGCCGACTGAATGCGACGGCCACAAGAATGAAGAGAGGAGATGGGGACACATCAAATGCACGAGGACAAGCTTCACGGAAAACACTGTGCATTGCACTGCAGATCGGCGTGGCAGGGAAACACAGGCACGCAGGGTGTGCGCACAGACCTAGATGAACAAATAGTGACATAAATTGAAGCAGCAGATTGAGCAAGGCGATAATGGAGGCAAAAAGGGCAAAGGGCAGCGAAATAGATTAACTCAAAAGATCAAGTCAATAAACGAACTTGAGGAAGTCGACCGAAACAAATAAAAAATAAGAGAATACTCATAATCAAACTCGAATACCGTATTAATTTCTAAAGAATTGAATTTCATTAGATAAATAAAATAACTAAGTACAAAATACTTCTATATATAAATACCTAAAAGATAAAGAACAGATCAAAATAATGATAAGAGCAAATAAGAAGTTACAATCATATAACCATATGTTCAAACTATGACCTCTTACTAAACTATTGAGTCACCCAATTGGTTAACGAAACTCATAGTTTTTCACTCATGCCACTTTGGGTTAGAGTGAGAATTTTCTGATTTTTTTATATTATATATTCCCATATCATGAGAACATCTCAAGATATGTCGTGCATTAAATGTTTTGTGCATTTATGAATCATATAATAATATGTTGGATTAAAATTTAATAATTATAAATGTTGTACCATGACATAAGTATTTTTATTGTTTCTATAGTAGTACTACCCTATATATAGGGAGCTAGTATGAGGACACTAATTTTGACACTATTGACATGACAGCTGACGTGGAGAGCCAAGTCATCAAAAGTAGTAGGGACATTATGATGTGTTAGAAAAGGTGTTAACGTGTTTTCCAAATGGTGGTTTAAAAACTGATAGAAATGTCACTTCGCATCATTCATGCATTTAATATTTTGTACTTTCTTTGGTCTTTTTGTTCGTTCTCTCATCACTTCACTTCACTCTCTCTTCTCTCTCTTCACAGAACGTGTGGAGCAAGTTTTGACTCTTACCTGAGCAAGATCTACAGAGAGGAAAGAAATGAACGAAAGAAAGGAAGAGAAGGAAGACATAGTGGACGCTAGGTTGAGAGAGGTAAAGAGATAACCTCCACTCCGCATTTTCTTAGATTTGGATTGCAGACATGCTTGTTTATGACTTGGGCTGTTCGTTTGTAGGGAATATGTCACGGCCTAAATCTCTAATCTTGTTTTAATTTTCTTAATCAGGATCACCGGCCCGTCACATGGGACCCACACCGTGATACATACATCGATCAAGGCACATGGCCGAGGTATATGATATTTTTGTATTGATTGTATGCCTAGTGTAATATAATGTGTAGACTTACTAAGTCAGTTTGTACAATGTAGGCATCGAGACGAGAGTAGGGGCACACCTCGAGTTATTTGTGAGCCAGAGGAAATTGGGCAGTTGACACTATGGTGAGTCTTGTTTAATAATAATATGAATTTATAAAATATTTACATGCATTATGGAGTTATTTATGTCTATGGTTATATATGTTAATGTGAATCAAATCAAAGGCCTATAGTTACAACTTAAAATCTACAACATTTGGACTTACATCGGGATGTGTGCTGGCACACACTCCCATGTACTTGTGCCACACATGCATCCTTTGGCTAAATTTTAGTGGGGTGTAGGAGTTAATGTGGGACATTGGGTCAACATAGAATCATGACTACACACACTAGATGAACTCACAATTATAAAAACCTTCCTTGCTCTTTGTTGCTTCAAATTGCATGGTTTTAACAACACAAAATCCAGAGCACTCTTGGCTGAAAAATTTGGAGATCTCATTGAAGGATTTATCACCCAAATTTGAAGATCAAACATCTCTCATCAAACAACACCAACTGGGTAACCTGTCTTCACTTTTATGCATTTCCAAATTGAGTTTTTGAGTCCTAATCAAAGGGATTTTATGTTTTAAGAATTCTAACTATTCTATGTTGCTTTGAATGTATTTACAGACCCCAATCTCATTTCTCAAACATCTAGTTTCGGATTTAACAAGTTCTTGCCAAAAATGGGAGTTTTCCTATGATTTTTGGATTTGTTGATTTCGAACTGTAAAATGAGTTTATTTTCAAAGACAAAGCTTGGATTTGTATTCCTCATAATTTCCTAATAACCCAGCTATCAAGAACGTCGAAAATCAGTGGCGTTTTGAATAAATTAAAGTTTCCAGCTTTTCAAGTATTCTTGATTTAAAATTCTGAAATGCATGTCTTTGATTCATTTAAATTCGATATTTGAATGCAAATATGAAGTGTCTGGTGTATGTTTGATGTGGAGGAGGTGATTGAATCCCTGGTGGTGGAGAACACGGATCCAAAGGACTTGGTGATGGCTAAAATCGGGTTGTAGAAAACCTAGAAAAGTTTATGAGTTTTTGCACTTAGCGCGCTGGACGATTCCAGCCAGCGCGCTGGGAGACCTGAACAATAGGTTTTCCTGCAAACTGCCCAATTTTCCTGCAACACTAATACCCATTTAACACCCACCTTAACTGACCCTAATCAAGATAAAACCATGTCTAAACCTTTCAGGACCCTAAGGGAGTATTTTGGGAGTTCGAGTACGAGTGTCAGGGTGTCGAGAGGCCGGATAGGCTAGGAATTTGCTTGCATGGTGAGTATACCCGTTGACAAATTTACATAGCATTTTATTTCCATTACTTGCTGTTTTGTTTAGTATTCTTGAACTGTTTGCCTTTGTATTATAATATCATGTATCCTTGGGGTTTTATGCTTGAATGAGTCTTTGATAGCATGATATCCATTTCCTTGTTATATTCATTGATTTTATCATATACCTTATTGTAGTCTTGTTGTCTAATCATCAATTAAATGATAAATAGCATGCTATTAGGCTAGTAAATATCATATGGATATTAATGTGGACTTGTAATCTTTGTTTGAATGGGTGTTATATTTACCTATGCCTTGACATTCCATACTTGGTATTTCCTTGAAGTTAAGAAATAGTTTTTGTAATTAGGTCCCTTACTCGATCGAGGTGTGCGCGACTCATGGGGTTAGAGTTCTTGGGGACGTCGTCACAGTTTACCTGACTTTGTATGACACTCGGGGTTAGAGTCCCTGAGGTGGTCTACACATCGGGGTTAGAGTCCCTGGCCTCACTTGGGTTAGAGTCCCTTGTGATTTATGATTATGGAGTCGGAGTGACGTGGTTCATTGCCAACCGGACCTAATTCACCACTACTTAGCCTAGTGACAATTTCACTTGTTTAACTCTGGTATTTATTTGTATATGATTTATTTTCCAGCTTTCCTAGTTATATGCATTTAAATACCAGTCGATTATATTTGGAAATGCAATTTAAACTTGTTCTCGGGGATTACTGTTTATTTCTTGTACTAACTATCATTTTTATGACGATGGGTGTAGATCAGTCTACCAGCCGGCTAGACAACGAGAAGATAGGAGATTATCCCTGAGCAGTGGAGCGACACGACTTTTGTTGTAGGTCTATTTTTGATATTTTTTCCGTATTAGATACTGTATGTCTTTTTACACTTTGAGATGTATATTTGGGTTGAGCGTTAGTTCCTCGACCAAACTTAGACAGTTTTATTGTATTTGAAGGTTATTTGATATATATATATATATATATGATGCATTTCCTGGTTTTCCATACATAGGTTATTTTTCAATTGTCTTCCGCATAATCATCAAAAGACTTTCGCTAAATAACAAACTATGTTAACAAAGTTTTTAATTAACACTAAATGTCAAAATGGATTTGGATACGAGAAACGAGATAAATAGGTTGTAAGGCTGACTAATACGTAGTTAAGCCCCACAAGGCTAGGATTATGGCTTAATTACGGGATTAGACTGGGCGGTGCCTTAGATTAAGAGAGGGGCCATCACATAATAGCTACGAAACCATGTTGTTTTCGCGGGGATCAGTTTCATGCCCAATGTTTAAAAACGTGAACTGAGGCGCACCTTGAGGCGTATGTAACGGCCCAAGTTAATTTAATCAGGATTAGTGTTAATCACGAGGATTAACGGGTAATTTCGGGCATTACGTGGATAGCTGGGTTGACTCGGATATGAGTACCCAGGTTATATTATGTTATTTGTGCATGTTGAATGTTTATTATTGTGATGTGGGAAATTATTATTATTTATATAAACATCACATGTGTGTAAGTTGATATCGGGCAAGGTCACGAGTCGGGTATATGTCCCGAAGTGTGTGTTGGGGATCAGGTACCGGGTATCGGGTAGCCGGGGTACGAGACATGGGTTACCGGGTAGTTGAGTGCTAGTGTGACGCACCTATTATTTTTATATGGTTTATTAGTTGGCCTAGCCTAAGGTTAAATTAATGTATTAATGATTAAATTGAAATCCTATACTTTGAATCGGAAAATCAGCGTGTATAGGATTATCCTTGATATGCACAATAGAGTAAATCAAGGCAAATGTTGTTAGGATAAGGTGTCACGGTTTTGGATGACACATGGTGATCAATGGCCGTTAGATCAACCTCGAGATGCGTGCACACATTAGATTAGAATAAATGGTATAAATAGATGATTGATCGAGAATGCATGCAAAACAACATTTTCTTAAACAATTTTGAGAGGTTCTAGTGAGAGAAAATCGAGGTTGGGAAAGGTGAATTCGAGCATTGGGGAGTGATTTCGGGCATTGAACAACGGATTCAAGGTATTATTTTTATTTTAAATGTAATTTTTTGATAAAAAATGTGGTTTGTGGGTTGAAGATAAAACTTAGATTTTTGAAGAATTTCATCACTGGTTTTTGATGAATTTGGGGTTCTTGAAATTTAATTTGATGAATCTCATTATTGTGAATCGAATTTGTGGAAAATTGAGGTGAATTTGGTAAATTTTTGAGTTTATATACATGTACGTTAATCCGAAAATTTGGTGTTGTTTTGGTGGATTTGTGATGAAATTTTGATGCTTTGAGGACTTTAATGGGTTGAGGAGAAGAAGGTAGCCATGGGAGGAAAAAAAGGGGGGAGGGAGAGATGATTTCGTCTCTGGAAAAACCAGAGACGAACGCGAACCTGCCCGGTCCAGTCAGGTCCAGTCAGGGACTGGGAACCATAGCTCGGGCATAGGGGAGCTAGGCGGGTCGGATTGACGGGTCCGGGAAGTCGGAGTGCGTAGTTACAGGTGCATAAAACCATTGAGAATGTTACACTTTAAATTCATGCGTGATTTGTTCTGGTTAAGCGAGTATTTATTTATTTAGTTATCGTTATGTTTACTTAATTGGTTGCCATGTATATAAACTGTGATCATGTGTTGGTCGGTGTTTGATTTGTTCACATGGTCGAAGATTAATCGGGATGGTCGTGGTACGGAATTGAGCAGGCTAGATTGTAGCACGTGTACTTGGCGCAACCGGTGAATAGCTACCCGGGTAGCAGGGTGCATGTGTCTGGTGGGTTGTGATGTGTTTCCGGTCACCGTTAGTGGTTCGGGTGTAGTCTAGGCTTGATATGCTCAGCCGGGGCATCCGAATTCACAAATTATTATCTAGTTTTGTTAGACTCTGTCACACCTCTATCTAGTTTTTCATTGATATTGTTGGTTGAACCAGATTTCTTGAATGATGATTTATATTCACTGTGTGTGATTGTCATATTTGTTATGAATGTTGTTTACTGCCAGCCATGGGAATATGATTCTTGTTGCCAGGGTCATATTCACATGTCTCGCAGGTTATTGTGGTTTTCATGATTATTGTGTAGACTTCTCTTGGGAATTTACTCACTGGGCTCGTTGTTGTATGTGTTGGGCAACTGAGCGCAGATCCTGGTACTAGCAAGAGCAAGGGAAAGGAGGTACTAGGCGACTATCTCTGAGGCCGTTGCTGCTGATAGCTCGTGTTTTGATATCATGTATGTATATATTATTTTGCAGGGTTTTGGAACTTTAGAACTTTATCACATGTATATGGATTACTGTTTACTTTGTCTCAGTTATATACATGGTGTTATCTCCGGGTTTTCTACTACCTAGGTTAAATAAATTCTCATAAAATACAAATTAAATGCTTCCGCTATTATTACTGTAATTAGATAACCTACTAGATGTTCATGAGTATTTAACAACTTAATATAGTAGGATTAGTTCAACAGAGCGTCACTTCACAGAGCTGTGGACGTGGCAGCAGTGGTGACGTGACCGATGACGTGACAGGCGCTGCTGGGCTTGCGGGCGGAGGGGGTGGGTCACGGGACGACCCCGAAAGATTGGGGCTATCACACGTACACCTCAGTGATTTTTTCACAAAATACGCACTGAGGCTTAAGCTTCGGTGCACCTTAGTGAGACTTAAGCCTCACTGGACTGAGGCGTACGCTGTGACGGCCCCAATTTTCCCATACGATTGGGTACGCCCGGCCTAGACCCATACAAGCCCCGAGTCATCACCCAGCAACCTGACGAGCCTAGTCAGCCTTCAACTTAATCAATTTAGTAATTTATGAAAGAGTTATTGCAATAATAAACATCGGAAGACTAAAACAATTATAATAAACGGGAAAAATAACTCAATCAAGGGAAGTAGAGGAATTCTATAAGTGTGGAAAACCCTGGGTATTCATGTACAATTCAATAGGTAAATTTACATGATACCAGTCTCACAAAAGAAATACTAAGTTCAATGATCCCAACAATGTATATATAAAACAATATACACATCAGTAAAAATATAAACACCTATTAAAGAGTCCTTCTGATGTTGCTGCAAATTCTCACAATAGATCACCTAGGCAGGGTCCCTTGCCCTTGCTGCTCTCCGCCCTATCTGCACCCACCGTCACAAACTAGACGGTGAGTAACTGAATAAAATCGAATGTAATGCCAGAAGAAGATAATAGTAATTCATGATAATACAAGTAAAGCAGTCTAAATATCATGCGGTAATAAAAAGACAGGAATTTAAATAAACAAGGTGCATGATAAACAGACTAATACATGTCAATCGAAAGTCAAGTGTGTTCCAAGGAATCAAAAGAGGCCCATAAGTAACGGCGAAGACCTCGCGAGGTCTTCCCGAGCATCGACACAAGCGAAAGCACAACTATGACTAGAAGGGACTCAAACCCATCCACCCAGTACTCGGTGTCACACGGTCACTAAGGGTGGTCACACACTCGTGCGCACGAGTGCCCGTGTTTTATCCCTCTAGTGCAGGTCCTAGTACTTTCGAGACAAAACACTTACGCCGGGAAACACACAACAAGAAATGGAACGGCATACCAATAATAGAGCATAACAAGACTGAATAAATGATAATGAATCACATGGCATTTTCTTACTGGCTTACAAACGTACAAATGCTTGTGGCAAATGTACTTACCTGACTAATCGCGACCCGATATTCACTCCGAGACTCTAATACGTTCCCCGTGAGTTCTCGACTACCTGATAAAGTTTTGAATCTCGAATATTAGTTTAATGCTCGCATTTAGTCTTAAGGTGTTTGTTTTATAAATTCGTTTTAGAGTCGTTTGTTTAGGCGACTCGAACCATTAGGAAAAGTTCCCCGATACGGTGAATATGTTCCTACTTTCATAGATTATGAACTTTAACATCATTTTGTACCTCTTTAGGCTCTTGTTGAGCCCAAACTCTAACTCCATAATTATTTTTTATATTTTATGTCTTTGTCTTGGGCCTCAAGTTGTACCTACCTCATTGGCCCTCATTTGGGCCTTAACACTACTCATTTACATATCATTTATATTTTTCATGGACCTCTATTATGTAATGTGTATGTTGGGCCTTTGTTGGGCTTTAACACAAGCCTACAACAATTAACTAAAGGTGTCCATAATTCTCCTTTTCATTTATTCACAAACATAAAATAATACACACACCCTACACACATACATTTTCATTATACACACACATGTACAACTGTTGTGTGCACCCACACATCACACACCCCACTGTTATGTGCACACAACACCCTGCTGTTTTGTGCACCCCACTGCTATTTACACCCCATGTTCACAGGTATTAATGTTGCTTTATTAAATAAAACTATATAATATACATTAATCCATTTTTTTACACCCACAACCATTATGTACACCCCACTGTGGTGTACACATACACGCTGGTGTGTACACCCCACAGTGGTGTACACATACACCCATTCATGCACCCCATGTACACCAAACCCCCCAAACCGTCATGCATTACACCCAAAACAGTTGAGAAAAAACTACATAAAATCATGAACACCATGAAACCCGAGAAAAAAGAGAGGATGAGGGGTTCACCTAGGGTGGGACGTGGAGGCTCCGACGGCGAGAAAGGTGGCAGCGACGACGAGTTCGCCGAGAGGAGGAGGGGTGACGTGAGGCCGAGAAGTGGAAGGAGAGATCCGAGAGAGAACAACGAGAGTGAGAGAGGAGAGGACCCGAGACCGAGAGAGAGATCGCGTGACCGAGAGAGAGGCCGAGAGTGGTGTGGAGGAGAGACCGAGATGCCAGAGAAGGAGGGGGCAGCGGTGGTGTTGAAGAAGAAGATGAATAGTAGGGTTTCTTTGTTGTTGTTATATTTATATGGTCAAATGAACTTTTTACCCCCAACTTGCTTCCTACACCATTTTTAAACCATTGCCCTTATGGGTCTTTTAGTTTATTTATTGATTTTTCTTTATTACACATTAAAGTATGTGTGTGTTGTCACTTGCATGACTCTCCATCTCAACACATCCGCATCTCGAGGTCAATCTCATGGTTCCTCACCATTAAACTGTGTCACTTTAACAAATTCCAATTTCATAGACCATATGTTGCGTAATTAACTAACTTCCGCGTTCAAGCGTTCCTCGGTCCGTTTTTCCTTGTTCCGACTCTCGTAACTCGCGTAGTCTCGCCAACTAATTAATTAAATTAATTAAAAATTCATTTATTTGTACTTTTTACTTGTTTTTCTCCCCCGTTTAACTAGTCGAAACCTCACTCAATTAAATATCGCCTGACCGGCTCGAAACCCGTAAAGTACTTAAAATACTAATACACACAATCAAAGAATCATAAAATCACTTCGGTGTCGACTCCCGAAGTTCGAAATACTGTCCAGTATTTACGTAGCCAGGGTCACAATTCTGACAAGTGCAACACAAGTCAGTTAAAAATTTGGGGTTGTTACAGTCTCCGCCACTTATTAGAATTTCGTCCCCGAAATTTATCTAATAAGTAAGCTAGATTAACGACTATTCGCAACTCCTAACGAGACCGATAAAAACTCAGAGTGAGTTATTTACTGACTCCGAACCATTCGTGACCCTTCAGTGGAGAGACCTTCAGATATTTAAAGTCTCCCTGAATCATACTAAAACTCATCGTGATACTCGACAAGTATTTCTTCTGCCACTCTGGGCACTCTTAAGTTTCAAACAAAACTATCTACAACTACCCAGATGCTATCGTGACCACGAGGAGATCGGGGCAACCACTAACGAAATCCATATCAATATGTACCCAATTCCATCGAGAAATGGGTGGGGCAGTAGTAGTAGTCCTCCAGGTCGTCGATGCCCAGCCTCTACGCGTTGACATGTCACATGTTCGAACAATTCCGACACCTCGAAAATCATCCCTGGCCACCAAAAGTATGTCGCATATCGGCGCACATCTTAGGTCGACCCGGATACACAACAAAACCGAAACGATGAATCTCCTAAAGTAACTCTTCACACACATCAGCCACCAATGGAAACCCCAGTCGCCCGCGATACCTCTAGCATGAGTCTGTCGACCGACTCGTCTGGGCAATCTGAACTATCCACCATCTCACTGCACCGCTGGTATGACGCATCGTCTTGCTGTCCCTCGCGCACAATGCCAAATGAGACAGTCTACAACATCGTTTGACCACATATCTAGGTCATAGTAGTCATCGGCACATCCGCTGAACTCATCAATTTGATTGCCTCACGTAAACCACGTTCGTAGGTTCTTTGAAATACGACTACCTCCGCATCCAATCCTTTGCAGCGTAACGCATCAGCAACAACGTTGATCTTCTCCTATCCACCAATCAACACACGTAATGTTTATATCTAGTTCGTACCAACCAAGGCTTCGAACTCTAACAACTCTAGTACTCGCATGTTTACTGGCAACTCGTAGTCCCCTAACACTATCGAAATGTCAAGAATATGCACATTCGAGTATATCGCATCCTGATAGCTGTGACTAGGATTAAGGTCTGCTACGTCTATTAAGTTTTCAACCCTAACAGGTCTACCAAGCGTACAACAATCAAGGGATCAACATAACTTGAATCGAATACGATATGCATGCAAGTACCGCAAATGAAAAGCATACCCTCATTAATGTGTTTGGACGCCCCCTGTCCGGCTCAACAACAGCTTGAACACGCTCTCTCTGGTACTGGTGATGCTGCGACGATGCTCTTGCTGGCTGAGGGCACTCCCTCTGAAGGTGGCCAACCTGTCCGCATCTGGTAACACGTACGGGTATCCTGCGACCTCGAATCGACTCGGCCTCGTCCCCGTGCGCAACCATGAGTGTGGGTCTGACTAGACCTCTGCGTGCTCCTCTCGCCTACCTCCTCGGTCCAACATCCCTGCTCTCAATATCTGCCTCTGCGACTGCTGGTCATGTCGATTAGGCTGCGGTGAATGACTGGCAAAGCTTGGCACGGGTGGAACGGCCTGTATCAAACGTGTGGTCTGCTGTGCAACGGATCCTACACTCTGCGCCCGATGCCCATGATTATCCCATCTGCTCCTCTTTCTCTTCCTGTCCTGCTGATAGTGACTATCTGATCGGGTCTCCGCTCTGTTCACCCTAACCTCATTCGGATGCGTGAGCAAGTAACTCTCCCTCGCTAAACTGCGCTCGTACGCAATCTGCAAAGTCTCCGGCTGCGTAGTGACTACAGAACCTCCAACCGTAGGTAGCAAACCCTCAGTGAAGTAATAGACTCGATCAGTCTCGGTATCTGAAGATCCTCCAGCATAAGGTAATAGTGCAATAAACCTACCCATGTAGTCCATCACTGATTCATCGGTGCTCTGCCTCAGTGCTATAAACTCATTCCTCTTCACACGAAGAACAGTCGGCGGGAAGTATTTCTGGTTAAATTGAGTTTTGAAGTCGATCCAGTCTCTCGGAGTGCCTCGGGTAGTAATGATAGCCGTCCACCAATCATCCGCTTCCCCCTGAAGCATAGATGAGGAAATCGTCGCTCTCATGTGATCCTCGGTCGCGATAATAGTATGAATCTTCTCTTGATTCTTCAGGAAAAGCTCTGCGGCAGTTACGTCTGTACCACCAAAGAACTTGACTGGATCGTGCCGCTTGAATTCTCTCCACTGCCTCGCCTCAGCAGTGGCCTTAGGGCTCTTTTCCGGAGTAGTGACCGGAGTAGTGACTGGAGTAGTCTCTGCAACAACAATCGGCATAGTCGGTGTCTCAGTCGCTTGTACTATCTCCGTCTGTAACGAAGGTGTCTCTGCCTCGGTCTGCGTACTTGTCGCAACAACTACTCCCTCGGGAATTGCCGCTATCAGAATCGGAGTGGTGGAATCCGTATCTACTGGAGTCTCCATCCCCTGAGTAGTCGGAACGGATGGAATAGGTGTGGTCGGGGTCGATGGTGTCGCGATAGTCGGTGCGGGTATCGTCAACGACCGCACTAGATCCTCAAATCTCTGTGTCCAAGCGCGAAACTCCTCCGAAGTGACAAATCGAGAATCAGTCGTCCCTCTGTTGTCGCTCGGACCTGCCTGATCCGCCATCACTGTCTGAACCAATAGAGCGATACTTCGGATCAATACATAGCTACCGCATACCATATAGTACACACAACAATCATAATATGTACAAATCTAAATCCGACTCATCCCGAACTCCCCCATCTAAGTTTTTAAAAGGATTATAGGGTTTCCACTCTAAGTTCAACCATTCCTAACTTCTGCTGTCTTAATGGTTTATGTTTTAAATTGAGAGTCATGTCGTTATAACCTTAAGCTCTGATACCAACTGTGACGGCCCCAATTTTCCCATGCAATTGGGTACGCCCGGCCTAGACCCGTACAAGCCCCGAGTCATCACCCGGCAACCTGACAAGCCTAGTCAGCCTTCAACTTAATCAATTTAGTAATTTATGAAAGAGTTATTGCAATAATAAACAGCGGAAGATTAAAACAATTATAATAAACGGGAAAAATAACTCAATCAAGGGCAGTAGAGAAATTCTATAAGTGTGGAAAACCCTGGGTATTCATGTTCAATTCAATAGGTAACTTTACATGATACCAGTCTCACAAAAGAAATACTAAGTTTAATGATCCCAACAATGTATATATAAAACGATATACACATCAACAAAAATCTAAACACCTATTAAAGAGTCCTTCTGATGTTGCTGCAAATTCTCACAATAGATCACCTAGGCAGGGTCCCTTGCCCTTGCTGCTCTCTGCCCTATCTGCACCCACCGTCACAAACTAGATGGTGAGTAACTGAATAAAATCGAATGTAATGCCAGAAGAAGATAACAATAATTCATGATAATACAAGTAAAGCAGTCTAAATATCATGCGGTAATAAAAAGATAGGTCTTAAATAAACAAGGTGCATGATAAACAGACTAATACATGTCAATCGAAAGTCAAGTGTGTTCCAAGGAATCAAAAGAGGCCCATAAGTGGTCTAAACCATAGCATAACAGCGAAGACCTCGCGAGGTCTTCCCGGGCATCGACACAAGCGAAAGCACATCTATGACTGGAAGGGGCTCGAACCCATCCACCCAGTACTCGGTGTCACACGGTCACTAAGGGTGGTCACACACTCGTGCGTACGAGTGCCCGCGTTTTATCCCTCTAGTGCAGGTCCTAGTACTTTCGAGACAAAACACTTACGCCGGGAAACACACAACAAGAAATGGAACGGAATACCAATAATAGAGCATAACAAGACTGAATAAATGATAATGAATCACATGGCATTTTCTTACTGGCTTACAAACGTACAAATGCTTGTGGCAAATGTACTTACCTGACTAATCGCGGCCCGGTATTCACTCCGAGACTCTAATACGTTCCCCGTGAGTTCTCGACTACCTGATAAAGTTTTGAATCTCGAATATTAGTTTCAGGCTCGCATTTAGTCTTAAGGTGTTTGTTTTATAAATTCGTTTTAGAGTCGTTTGTTTAGGCGACTCGAACCATTAGGAAAAGTTCCCCGATACGGTGAATATGTTCCTACTTTCATAGATTATGAACTTTAACATCATTTTGTACCTCTTTAGGCTCTTGTTGAGCCCAAACTCTAACTCCATAATTATTTTTTATATTTTATGTCTTTGTCTTGGGCCTCAAGTTGTACCTACCTCATTGGCCCTCATTTGGGCCTTAACACCACTCATTTACATATCATTTATATTTGTCATGGACCTCTATTATGTAATGTGTATGTTGGGCCTTTGTTGGGCTTTAACACAAGGCTGCAACAATTAACTAAAGGTGTCCATAATTCGCCTTTTCATTTATTCATAAATATAAAATAATACACACACCCTACACACACATACATTTTCATTATACACACACATGTACAACTGTTGTGTGCACCCACACATCACACACCCCACTGTTATGTGCACACAACACCCCACTGTTGGGTGCACCCCACTGCTATTTACACCCCATGTTCACATGTATTAATGTTGCTTTATTAAATAAAACTATATAATATACATTAATCCATTTTTTACACCCACAACCATTGTGTACACCCCACTGTGGTGTACACATACACGCTGATGTGTACACCCCACAGTGGTGTACACATACACCCATTCATGCACCCCATGTATACCAAACCCCCCCAAACCGTTATGCATTACACCCAAAACAGTTGAGAAAAAACTACATAAAATCATGAACACCATGAAACCCGAGAAACAAGAGAGGATGAGGGGTTCACCTAGGGTGGGACGTGGAGGCTCCGACGGCGAGGAAGGTGGCAGCGACGACGAGTTCGCCGAGAGGAGGAGGGTGACGTGAGGCCGAGAAGAGGGAGGAGAGATCCGAGAGAGAACAACGAGAGTGAGAGAGGAGAGGACCCGAGACCGAGAGAGAGATCGCGTGACCGAGAGAGAGGCCGAGAGTGGTGTGGAGGAGAGACCGAGATGCAAGAGAAGGAGGGGGCGGCGGTGGTGTTGAAGAAGAAGATGAATAGTAGGGTTTCTTTGTTGTTGTTATATTTATATGGTCAAATGACCTTTTTACCCCCAACTTACTTCCTACACCATTTTTAAACCATTGCCCTTATGGGTCTTTTTGTTTATTTATTGATTTTTCTTTATTACACATTAAAGTATGTGTGTGTTGTCACTTGCATGACTCTCCATCTCAACACATCCGCATCTCGAGGTCAATCTCATGGTTCCTCACCATTGAACTGTGTCACTTTAACAAATTCCAATTCCATAGACCATATGTTGCGTAATTAACTAACTTCCGCATTCAAGCGACGTTCCTCGGTCCGTTTTTCCTTGTTCCAAATCTCGTAACTCGCGTAGTCTCGCCAACTAATTAATTAAATTAATTAAAAATTCATTTATTTGTACTTTTTACTTGTTTTTCTCCCCCGTTTAACTAGTCGAAACCTCACTTAATTAAATATCGGCCGACCGGCTCGAAACCCGTAAAATACTTAAAATATTAATACACACAATCAAAGAATCATAAAATCACTTCGGTGTCGACTCCCGAAGTTCGAAATACTATCCAGTATTCACGTAGTCGGGTCACAATTTTGACAAGTGCAACACAAGTCAGTTAAAAATTTGGGGTTGTTACATACGCCTTCATAAGGTACGCACTGAGGCGCTGGAAGGCTTAAGCCTCATTTAGGGAGGCATTTTTTAATGTTTGTTTTACTTAGAGTACAATTTAATTACAATAATGCCATTAGACCCAATGACCCATCGTGTCTTAACTTCTAAAACCGTAAAATCCTATCAATGTCGATCCCATCTTCTTCCTTGCTTCACGATGGACTTCCCTGCTTCGCGACGGACTCCAATCAGGGACTCTTTTCTTCTTCTTCTCCTTCTCCTTCATATCTTCTTCTTCTTTCAATTTTTTCACAATGATTGTGGTTGTCCAACAACAACACATGGACAACAACACGATTTGTGTTGCTGTCAAATGTGTTGTTGTCATGTGTGTTGGACAGCAACACATTGAAAGTTGTCATGTTTTTTTTAGTCCAGCTAAGTGCACCCCATGTTTTACTAAGTGCACCCAATTTTGCGTGGCACCCAAATTCAAATTTCAACTTCTAAGTGCACCCCAAATTTTTACCAAAATACCCTTCATCCAAACCGAAACACCTAACTCCAAAACCTTGGTCGAGACATTTATTTTAGGTTCGACGACATGTAGCCGAGACTTATCCATTAGGCTTGATGTTGTCCAGCTGAACCTCTTTGATGAGATTTAGTTGACAACTGCCGACCTAAAGGTTCGTTGGGTTCCGACCGACTCTCCAATTAAAGGTTCGGCAAGCTGTGACTAACTCTCCAACTAGAGGTTCAGTGGGCTCGACCGACTCTCCAACAAGAGATTCGGACTTTCGAGGCCAAACCTCTTGATGATGCCTACAAATCACAAAGAAGAAAGTGAGTGGGGTGCACTTATCACAGTGAGAGGCATAAGGGTCATTTTGTCGTAGGATTGATTTTTTTTTTTAAGTTTGACTTTTTCTGGGGTGCACTTAGTAAAATGTGGGGTGCACTTAGCCGAACTCTTTTTTTTTTGAGGAAATTGAATGTTGTCATGTAACTCATGTTGATTTGTGTGAAATTTGAATTTTTATTTGAGAATCTTATTAAGCACTACTATTTATTTCTAATAGTTGCATACTTGCATTTGTGAATGTATTGATTATGTATATATAATTCTTAATAATATTTTATATGTTATTTTCAAAAATTTACTGAGGCTTATGCCTCACTTTGCACTAAGGTTTACGCCTTGCTTCTCTTGAAGAAAATGTCTCAGTTACGCCTTTATAACATTTAAACATTGCTCATGCCTTTGTAAATTGTCCTCATGAGAAGCCATGTTTCCAATGCAACAAGGGTGAGTTCGTGCTGAAACGAGTGAAGAAGATATCCCCGAATAAGGGCCGACTGTTTTTTACATGCACAACTGCGAGGTGTCGTGTCTTTCTCTAGGGGACAAGGCTAAGAAACAGGACGCAATGGGGAAAAAGGTGATCAATAAAGGGAAGATCAAAAAAGTTTATTTACTTGATTATGATATGAGTGGAAGTGAGGATGAAGAAGGAGGGAGTCTGCGAGACCATGATGCTACCTTGAAAATGATGACCTTAATGTTTGAGAAAACAATTATACCACGACCGAGAAGAATAGTCGAAGCCTCAAAGTCAAGATGAAGGAGATTTCGTTGAGGTTTTTCAAGTAGCTAGGGACTTATCTTGGTTTCTACCTTAAATTGTTGAGTCTTGGTTGTGTTGCTATGTTTGTAGTTAGTTCTTGCACTAGTCCACGCCTTCTACGCTATTTTGATGACTATTTTGCTTCAATATGCTTAAATGGTGAAGTCTGGTGTTTTTTGCTTTGGTTTCTACCTTCAAAATTGGTTACTGTTTACTAGTGTTGTTATGTTTGTGAAGCTATTTTGCTTGAATATGCTTAAATTTGTGTGTGCACTTAAAACATTATTGAGTTGAGCATACTGCATTATGTATGCTCAAGCCCGAGCATTGTATACTTAAATGGTGAAGTCTGGTGTATTTTGATGACCAATAATATTATTTTGTGCATACTCAACTTTCAGTATGCTTAGAACTCAAAATGGTCAGTGCATGATCAAGTTGCGTATGAGTGGTGATAAGTCAATAATTGTGTAGCTTTATTAGTGTGTAATTTATGTGTTTTTAGTCACATTGGTCTCCAATTGCTATTTATTTTTCTCTTATTTGTAATTACAGATTTACGGGGTGCATAATCGAAATTGAAGCAAAAATAGCAAAAAATGAGTGTTTCGATTGCCAATGGTGTTTTGCCTCGAAAGACTTGTTGGTGTGGATCTTGAGACATTTTGTGAGACGTCTTATATATGATTTGCACATGCTTTAAAGTCTCGCATGCATGATGCATGAAAGAAGACACATAAGTGCTAAGTTCGATTTGGTGGATGATGACATCATGCATTTATAGAAAAAGGGAATTGATCCAATATTTCTTGCGTACAGTTGGATTGATGAATTGTTGATTTTCCTAAGGTGTGTGGCGGTGCTTGATAATATGCTATGCAAGGGTTTACATGATGACAAGTGGTACAATAATGGAGATGTGCGTACATAATGCAAGAAAAGGTGAGCAAGCACCAATTGTGTTCTCACGATTGTCCTCGAAGAGCGTGTTGCATCAACAAATTAATTAGGAACGAATTGTGTTTTGTTATAGCAAGAAATCCGGGTAAATAAAATTAGGAATAATATATAGTTCGAAGGGGCTGAACTGTCTGTCTCTCTTAACTTCGTCTTCTTCTCTCTCTCCTTTGCCGATTTTTATCTCTTCTCCTCTCTGTTCTTTTATTTTTTTGGGATGCTTTGTATTTTAGTTCTTCAACCATGAGACCCTAAGTCTATGGCCTAGGCAAGACTAAGAGGGAGTTCGACCACCACTATTAATGAATTTGTGAGATCTATTTAATTTAATATTTCATTTCTTTTTTTATATTCTATTTCTTTTGCATTGTGTTGAATCTAAGGTTAGATTTATTTATTTGTGAAGGGTCCTCACTTACATGTTAGGTTGACTACACATAGTTAGTGAGTTGAAACGTCCGTCAAGACTTAACCAAGTGATAAGTGGCCATTTTGATTGGTTAGTCCCTTTCGGGACAGGTCAAGTGCCTTAGGAATCTAAGCTAAATCGGGAGCACTTGCGATCCAGTTGTCTAGGTGTAGTGCCTTCACGAATCGCATTAATGCAATTAATGCATTAAATCGGGAGCACTAGCGATCCGGTGCTGTGTTTGGTTAGAGAAGTAGTTAATGGTCTTACCTTAACTACCGAGACTAAGAAGTGTGAGGAACTGAGTGCGTCACCTGGTCTATAACTACACTATAATATAATTGAATTGCATATTTTTGTATAGATCGACGACCAAATCCAATCTTTTGTCGAATCGAACTCATATGTCTTGACCTAGATATTTTAATTAATTGTTTGCAAATCTAGTTTTATTTATTTATTTAATTTCTTAGTAATTAGATTTGTTAATTAGATCACTTTCAAACCCACAATTTCCCTTTTTTATATTTTCGACCTTAGAAAGATTACCAATCTATGTAGGATCGACCTTTTACCGCTATGTACAAAATAGTTTATTTAGATTAATGTTTTATTGACGCGTTCGACGCGCATTAAGTGGATGTAGTTATTGGTTCATCACTTGTCAATGGAAGTCAATGCAGTCCTACTACATATGACTGGCTATGTTAATCTCTTATAAATGATTTATTTACATATATTGACATCGAGAAAGTAACTGTAAACACACCAATATATATATAAAAGACTTGAGACTTGGGCTGTGAAGGTCGTCTCATTTCAAATACTCTAATCGAGCATTACGATGAAAGTCTTCTCATTTCAACTACTTTAATCGAGCATTACAATGAAAGTTTATTTGAAGGTTAATTTGATGACTCCTTGAACTAGTTGTTTAATTTGATGTCTAATTTGTTGTTGCAGTGATAACATTATTGTGAGCATACTCAACCTTTACTCAAAGTTGAGTATGCTAAAAAACTCAATAGTTTGTGGATCAAAAAGTTGAGTATGCTCGAAAACTCATTGGTTTGTGATCCACGACTAACACACCTTAAATTAACATTCACCACCTGGGAATTTAAGTAAAGTTTCAAAACATCTAACTAATATACAACACATATTTGCATGAGATAATGGCAATAACACCTAAACACGATAGAATCTAAACATGATATGATATTAACAACAACATATAACATACCACCTAATATATAAGTAACATATAATGTCAGGTGGGGAGCTATGCTCTAAGATTTAAGCAAAATATTCAATGTTATCCAAGCAAAACATACCATATAAAGTTAATAAAACATAGATTGTGTTGAGCACTACTCCAAGATTGAACAAAGACTGACACTAAATGTACGTAGTGGAACATAGCTTAACACCAAAGATACCAACACATTGTACGTGGTGGAGCATAGCTTAACACCTAAAATATTACAAACCATTGTTTACCAAAATAAGATAGTTTATGAGATAGAAAGGAACAAACAAAGGGTCAACATTGAGGTCGACGTGGTCAGGTTTCCATGTGCCCTTCCATTTCTTTCGCGTTTTCCTTTTGCCCAACTACTCTTCATACCTCCCAAGCAACGCATCAAACCACTCTATGAAATATACCACCATTTTTCTGTAATACTCTGTTTTCTTCACCAAATCATGTACGCGGATCAAAATTGGTTCCATGTCTCCATGTAGCAAATTCAAGTCGTAGGTAGCACACCGACGGACTTAGGTCAACACATCAGTTAGTTTTTTCACCTTTTTGTCAAGTTGAACAACATATTCAACAATGTGTGACTGCTCGTGCACCATGTTGTCCACTTGATTAAATTGAGCCTCCATGAAAACCAGCAAACCATGAAAATGTTCCTCCAACAACTGTTTCATTTCTTGCAACATCAACGACGATGAAGTTAAGCCAGTTGATGATGCAATAGGTGTTCCTCCGCCTCCCACATGGTCGTCAGTATTGCCATTCAAATTCTCCAATAATTTGCCCACCTCCATTGGAGCTTGCTCCAATGGGGTACCCATTATGTTTTCCCCTATAGTTCCATGCTCCATTGGAGCGGCCTCTAATGGGGCATCCAGAGTGTCTTCCCCTCTAGTTCCATGCTCCATTTGAGCAACCTCCAATGGGGTACCCATAGTGTCTTCCCCTCCAGTACCATCCTTTACATTTTCCTTAATAGAATCCACCACCACATGGTCATCGATGACAACCCTCTCCCCACTAGATTCCCCCTCAACATGGCCTCCTCAATACTGTCATGACTAACAAAATCCACCTCTGCTTCCTCACTCTCCCCATCCCCATTTTCATCTCCCTTAACCCCACTGTCAATATACTCAATCTCCATTGAAATACCCTCACCCCCACTCACATCACCCTATTCGTGATTCACATCATCCTAATCATCTTCCTTACTCGAACTAGTATGACCATTTTTTTCTACCCATTTTCCCGTGACTGGATTGAGAATCAATTCCATCAACAATAGATTGCTCTTTCTAAGAAAATGGTTGCGGTCATACTTGAACATAATGCCCTCCTCACTTAGAAGAAGAGAGGGGTTCATTCTCCTAAACAAGTTGGTTAGATACATGCCATAAGGTAAACAATCAGATTTCTTTTTTCGGGCCATTTTCAAGTGGTGATAAATAACATAGGGCAGATCAATCTTTTTCCTGTTCAAGATGCACCACACAAGGAACACGTCAAAGTGCAAAATGGAGGAAAAGCTACCAGTTCTAGGAGTGATGCTACAGGTGATCAGGGTATGTATGAGCCTAGCCAACACAGTTAACTGGCGTGTCTTTGGTTTCTTAGAGATGTCTCGGGGAGGTTTCTTGCATATTTGAAGGAGTGTCGTCCACCGATCAAAGCCCTCAACACAGGCAAAGTAATGGGTGTTGTAATACTCAAACTCTCCCTTAAGAAGTTTGAAGAATTTATTGAGTTGGTCAGGATTGACAGTGAAACGACACCCTAACATCTCGGACTTCATTAAGAGAGGGTCGTATGGTTCAGGTGCGTAAATGTTAGAGTAAAACAAATGAACAAGACGAGGGTATAAGGATAGGTCACCCACAAGGAAAGAAACCCAACCAAGATGATCAAAAAGCTCTTGAAGATTGAATTCTGTATTGTCAAAGAATAAAAAGTCCACACGACAAGGAAATAGTATTGTTCATTTTGAGAAATTGGACTTGTACGCCTCCACCGCCTCATCTGACCAACAACCCATTTAAGCGTAGGCATCTTCCCACTTCTTCTTTTCCTTCTTGAATTTTGACAGGCATTGCCTCTTGGCCGTCGGAGTGACTAGAGCCGCTTTTCTCTTTAGCCACCTCTCTTCGACTTTCGGACAGCAAGTGCAGGAGTTGCCAACTTCTCTTTTTTCCTGGTTGAAACAAGAATGTACTTGGTTTCCTTCTCCTTCTTGATACCACGACGAGAAGCGGTACGGTTATGAGTCACTTTGCCTCTGCTAATCGCCATGGTGAAGATGATGGAAACAATGGCACAGAGAAGAAGGCATAAAAAAGATGGTAGGACGTGGTGGTGATGTAGATAGGCGGAGAGTAAAAGAGAGGCTGGAATTCGTTATGATGTGATGGTAGTGGGTGTGATGATGAAGAAAATTTAATGACGTCCTAAAATAACGTGCTTGATGGCGTATCTCGAGACTATCACATCGCTTTGCTCCTTGCGCCACGTGTGCCTCCTCGAGAACCGAGGCATCTTTTGGATGGCTTACGATATGCATGATTGCACCACATATCCACTGCCATTCGATGCATTTAATGTGCTCAGTGAGATGAAGCGACGAGAGAACGAGACCAAAGTGAGAAAGAGAGAGAGAGAGAGAAAAGAGAGAGAGGAGAGAGAAAAGAGCGAGCCTAAAGCAGAGAGAGAGAGAGAGAAGGGAAAGAGAGGAGACTGGTTGGCATATGGAACATAGATATTGTATTCCTTACTAATGTTATTCGATAGTAATGTTACCAGATTAATTTGACCCAAAAATATTGAAGCATGTACATATTATATTTCATAATAATCCATATTATTTGGACACAAATATATTGAGTATATAGAACAAACAAGGAAAGATTAAAACATGAACAGATTGGAACTAAAATATTGTTGGGTCGGTGCAAATTCCATACATATATAAGCCAATGTAGATAGAAAAGGATCAACCTATACCAAAATGTCAATAACATCATATATTAATTTCTAAATATTAGTATGTTATTATCACGTAACGACATCACTAATTTTTTTTTCTTGGGCTCTTCACGGGGTCAACGTCACAAAAAAATCAATATTTTTTCTATTCAATACGTAACATGATAGGCTACTTAAGTTTGGCAGTTTTGTAGCCTCCTAATCCCAAAAAAATAACTTTAACCAACTAAAAAAAGCATGACCAACAAAGCATGCAAATCTGTCTAAATTGAGCAAAACAATCCAAAAAATAAGCGAAACATACCATAAAATGAGTAAAGCAAACCATAAAATGAGTAAAACAGACCAAAATGAGACCATAACTGTTTAACTGAAGCTCCGCAACAACGACGAAAATGAACTGTACCCAAGCACGTCTTTCGAAGTGAATATCCACGAATGTTGGAAGCTCATTGGTGAATATCCACAAAGTGAATATCCACGAATATCCATGAATGTTCGAAGTGAATATCCATGAATGTTGGAAGCTCATTGGTTGAATGTAGAAGAAGTGCCTCCTACATGCGATGGTGGTGCCTTGAACACACTGTGTGGTTGATCAAAGCCCTCTTGAGCATGCTCGGCTACTGGCTCCTTCTCTTTCTTTGCCCTCTTTTGCTTCTTTTATGGACTCCCAACAGAGTTGGAGGACTTATGTGTTTTCTCACCATTCGTTTTCGACTTTTTTGAACTCCCAACAACTGCCTTCTTTTGAAGAGTCACACCATTTGCCTTTTTTCACAGTCTCCCCCTACGATTAACTCGTAAAAGAAACTTGGAGCACACCACTTTGAGCATGCTCGAGTTGTGTTTGCTCATTCCAATCTTGTCAATGTCAATACGAGCTAGCTCTTCTTATAGTCTCTTGATGCAAGTTAGAACCCTATCAAATTTCGTCGCTGAATTACATGCCAAGCCAGTCAATTTAGCGTATCTTAAGGTAATGGCGTCACAACGATCATCACAAGTTGTGGCAACGATACAAAAATTCTCCCTAGCTAAAAGAAGCACATGTAATCGCTTGAAATCTTTCCTCCACCTTTGCATAATGTACTTGTCAAGGATAGCATTCACACTAAAGTAGTCTAACACACATAAGGAATGAAAACACATAATACCATAAAACTGAAATGACCTGCAATAAACAACAATAGTAAAGATAATGCATGATTTAAATTCCATAATATGAGCTAACTCAAAAGTGATGAGTACTTGCAGATACAAAACACAGATTCAGTATCGAATTTGTAAAGGACTTGGTATTACGACCCAGGCACACCTTTAGGGGGACTCACATCCTCCACCTTGAACAACCAAGAGGTTCTTTCCTGCTTAACCATATGCCCACGATAGTTCATTTTCCTGCTCATCTCAACTTGAAACTTAACAAACAGTGTAAATGTGTACATATATCTCATTTGCTCCTTGTAAAGTCGAAAAGAAACAAGTTCCCAATCCACATGAGAAGACTTGAAGTCAGCAACAACTTCTTGCTCGTATTTCCTGGCCAATTCAACATCATATTTTCTAATGAACTCCTTTAACGACGTCTTTGTGTTCAAGTTTTTTTTTGAAAAATACGTTAACTCCTTCTGATCATTGCGTGGTGGACATGTCGGCCTAAAAATGGTCTTTCACGTATGCTAGAACTCATTTTGCCCTAATAGCGTACAAAGATTGAAACTAATCAATCCTCTCCAATCCTAACTGTGTTACTACCTCATTCCAGCCCAATTCAAACTCGGTAGGAAGCAAGCTATCATACACAACTCTTTTCATTGATTCAGTGATTGCATCTCAGTTTTTACGATTGCCTAATTTTTCAGGCAGCTTATTCATAATGTGTCATAGACACAAGCGATGTGCATTTAGGAACACGTACGTCTACGATCGCTGCTTGGATAGACGTGCACTGATAAATGATTACTTCCTCTGGTGCCTTTCCATTCATATAAGTTAGCAACTTGTAAAAAGCCATTTGTACGTCTTGACTGACTCGTTTGACAAAAAAGCACAACCCAACAAGATTTTTTGCCCGTGGTATTTCACCCCAACGAATGGGGCCAAAGGCATTTCGTGACTGTTTGTCAAGTACATGCTGTTAAAAGAGATCACATTATTGAAATATGTGTGGGCGCTCCTACTCGCGTTTGCCCAAAACACATTTTTGAGCCGACCATGCTTATCTTTGTCCATCAAGTGAAAAAAATTAGAGTTTTGCTTTTGCATCCGAGCGAAGTATAAGCGTAGTACCTCTGCATCTCCTGCCATAAGCCTTAATCTCCTTATCGATTAGGCATAATTCCTTGCATCCATTTCACCAAAACCCAGCCAACTAATCCCTCATTCGGTCTCCTTAGCTATGGAAATAAGTTTTTTTGCAACTGGTATGCCAGCCTCATCATTGATGAAGAGTTTCCTTTTAACCTGTTCACTCATGAACTTGTGACTATGAAAGAATCTTGACTTGCTCAGACTCATAGTGTGATTGTGTTATGGATTTATGGACATGAAACTTCATAGACCATGTTCTAACAGCCGCACAGTTGCACATGTTGAACATGAGTCCTTGTGCTCATAGCAGTTCCTCTTTTCTTATCCTGTGTGTGCACTGTCACCCCTTGCTTAGTGTAAGCAAAGATGCACTTCCAAACTTCCCAGCCAGGACGTTGATACGTGCCTCGTAACTTTGTCTCGAACCTAAGTTAAAACGCATGTCTGTTGTAGTACTTTTGAGCAGACTCCCATGAGTTGAACGTCATGCCAACAGTTGGAGCAGGGTAAGACAATTCTACTACATCATCATCACTTTTATTCAGATTGGGGGTTAGAATTTGACGACACCTTCATCTCCACTTTCGTCTCCCTTTTCGTCGCTAGATATCTCTTCAATAGTTGTTTCGTCAGAGTCTGTACTATCTAGTACCTGCACCAACACCAATAGAGCATACATCCATTATAATACATACACAAATGTTCACAATACATTCATTTTAGGACCATATCGATCCTCAACAAGATCGAATAGACTAAGAGAAGTGTATAGACTAAGTACATTCAAAACACTAGAACCACAAAGATTCCCAATAGATTCAACATCAATCTACCCCAAAAAAAGAAGAATCTCAACCTTTTCAACAAATACAGATAAAATACTCTACTCATAATACAAGATGAATCAAGATTTTTTGACTAGATGAATAATTAATGCAAAATTTTCAGTGCCACAAAATAGTTTAAATGGATTTCTTACCTCGTAATGTGACGCGTTAATCTCCTTCTCCCTTTTTGTGTTATTGGCAGCCATGATTGAAGAGAAAATATCTCGATCTCCTTTGTGATATGATTGCGAAGTGAAAGATGGAGCAAGCTCCTTTGCTCTCTTGCAATGGGTGAAATTTGTGGGAATGAGAGAGAGAGATTTTGTTTTTGAATGAGAGTGTTGTCATCATCCCTAGGGGTAGGTACTGACAAGATTTGACAAGCACATGAGATATCTTCCCACCTTTTTTGGTGATGTGACAACTTCCAACCGTCATTTTGGATTCCCCTTACAATGACTACTTTTCACACTGCTGAGGTGGAATTTCCACATCATCCACCATCTAGGCAGTGTCAAAAGTAGTGTTTTTTTAAGTGTCCTACAAACATTTTCCATATATATATATATATGTCGGTAAAGTAAAAGTATGAAGTATGCTTCTTATGGGTTCCCTCAAGGTTTGAACACATGCCCTTTTACTTCCAAAAACCATAGCAAACCATTGGGCCAACAAATTGGTTGGCGAGAGTAATATTTTGAATACCAGAGATCAAGAGTCATGCTATAGGCACCCTACTGGTTGCTGCAGGGACCCCATTTTGTTGAATTAGTCTATTTCCCAATGAAAGTTACACATTTGCCCCTCTCAAACAATGGAGTGCCCTTATACAAGGCTGGGGTGCCTTTAGTGCGACACTAGGTTTCAAACATAGATTGTTGTGTCGATTGATGATAACTGACACTACGTTTTCGATCCCGGTGGGGAATGACTGAACCAGTGGTCTCGGACAAACAAGACCGAGACATAGGCTGTTCTGTTGGTTGGTGTCAACCGAGACATACACACGTCTTGACACAAGGCCACTAAGTCCACTTATAGTCTCGGTGGTCACTTATCGAGTTTGGTGTCTGACCACTATATTTGAATGTTGGTTTGTAACGACCCGTTACCTTAAACAGGTGATTAGTGTTAATCCTAATCCTAATTAACCTTAGTTAGGCTCGTGGTTAAACTGGATTGACTTAATTACGCATGCATGGATTTGCATGTCGTTTGGTGTTTGTATGAATTGTATTATTAATTATGGATATAATTGGATTAATTCGCCTATAATTAAATAATTGAAAAATTATGCCCCTAATATCGTGTGTGGGTCAAGGGTGATGCATATGGGTTGTGGGATAGCATGCACACCCGAGCGTACTTACTTGCGTGGATGGCAAAATTATAGGCGCGAAAATATAGGCGTGTATTTATATATTTATATATATTAGAATATATAAATATATAATTAAGAAAATAAAATAATAAAATAATAAATAATAAATTTATGGGCGCCTAGTGCCACGTGTGGGTTGTACAATAGTGTGCACGCCAATGAGACCAAAATTAGAAAATCGGAAAGTGGCTCACATTACTATTGTGTCATGTAAAGGTGATGGCCTAAGGATGTGCCTTGAGATTCATGTGGATTGATCAAGAGGAGGATCGAATGGATGGATGTTGGCGTGTGTCAAGAATAAGGTGGCAACTTCATAGCTTGATCCTTAAGCAAAGAAAGAGATTAGATGAAATTGATCTCAATGATCAACACCGCCACCACCATTTTCTTCAACTCGCGAGAGAACGAGCTGTGGGGATTGAAGTGAGTGAAGAAAGCTTGGAGAGGGGGGCTTGTTTAGCCATTAGAGAAGCTCTCCATTATTGGGTTTCGGTTCAACTCTAAGTTGAGGTGAGTTTCTTTACTCTTCCTATCAATTTTACTTCTCTCTATGTATAAAAAAAACACATGAGATTTAGCGGGTTATATGATGAAATGAAATAGGGGTATTGATCTAAGGCCTTTGGTTGTTAGCTGGGGTCATTTGAACCCGATTAAAATGTTAAAATAGGGACCAAGAACTGCTGTCCTGAACTGTCCTAAAATCTATCACAAAAATAGTGTTGTTGTGATTGTTCTAGGCAATGAAACGATATGAAAATGATGGGAAATCATGGGAACTGAATTCTGAGGTGTTTGAGGAAGTAAATGGATTCAATATAGGATCCATTTAAGAGATTTACATGGACTGAAATTCTGTCTAAGTCCTGTCCATGTTATTGTTGAAGTTTCAATTGAAAGTGAGGTTTTCTTGGAGTTTAAGTTGGAGTTTTGATGGTTTCATTATGGACAACATTAGCTAAATTTCTCGAGGTTGATTATGAGGTTTAAGAGGTTGGTTAGAACCTCAAATTAATAAGAAATAAGGTTATGTGCTATCCATATTGCAACGGCCCAATTTTTAATTGACACCGCTGTCAAGTATTTTTGGATGTGGACGCCAGCTTAGGTCCATGGGAACGCCACGTTGGTGGGAAATGTTATTTTTGACTAATTGATTTTGTAAATTCGATGGTAATTATTATTATTTAACTTATTATGTCGCATGTGTGAGTTTATATCGATGTTACCGGCCGAGATAGTGTGACGAGTAGTCGCCCCAAAAAGCATGTAGACATGAGTACCCGACGGACGAGTTACGGGTACACTAGGTTGGGGAATGGGTTCACATAGATAAATATAATTAAATGTGACAATTAATTGATATAGGAATGTGGCGTAGGTCAATTGTGTCGTCGAGGTTGAGTAAGGCAAGTCGATTTACTGGGTGCCGGGTGTTAGAACGCCCGAGGAATAAATGATTGGTGTATTGAGAGGATAAGACCATGAGATCAAGTCACCATTTGTGTCACCAAGGGAGGACTTCTTGACCAAATCAAGACCCTAAGATGGGCCTTGAGATCACCAAAGTACAAGGGAGGACATTTTGTCAACGCCTTTTCTCTCTCCTCAAGCTTTGGACGAAAACTGGAGAGCAAGTTTGGAGGATATGATTAGCTTTAGAGGTGATTTGAAGAGGTTTTAGCTAGGAGATCAAATATCCGAGGTAAGATCTGTGCTCCTCTCGTCATTCTTTATCTTTCGACTACGATTTTGCGAATTTCGGCAAAGGTTTCGAAGAGTGAGATGAGTTCACTGGTTTTGGTGTAGTTTTTATGATTTTTATTGTGATTTTTGAGTTAAGTTGATGAAGTTGTAGAGGTTGTTGGTGTTGTTGAAGAAAAAAAAGTTTTTATTGGGGTTTTGGTGGAAATATGTTGAGTTTATCAAATTTGTTGGGGTTTGTCGAGTTTTGAAGTCATGCTATGGTTGTTTTGGAGAACCATAGGAGTTTGGACAGCGGCGACGAAGCTTAGGGGTCCCAAAATCGACCAAAGAAGAAAACAAGGGAGACGCGCAAACGGTGTTGTGGAGAGTAATTCTCCACGGCATCACTCACGACGTGAGTTCCAGAGTTCACTGCCTGGATGTTTTGAGGCACGACGTAAGCATTTGCTAACGATGGCGCCAACACAGTAAATTGAAAAAAATAAAATAAAATAAAAATAAATAATAAATATTTGAAATTTCAAGTTTTGAGGACTTTATTGATTCATTAGGACATCAAGGACTTGGGATACCATAGTCAGGTATCAGGCACGCATCTCGAGGCGAGAACGAGATTAGATTGGGGATTATATTCGGGTATTGGAGCATGTATTGAGGAGCATAAAACCCTTGAGAATGTTTCACTTTATCCATTGTTTATCGTGTTTTATTCATTTCATATTTATGTGTCTGCTGGTGGGCACATATGACGGCCCCAGTTCCACAACCCTAAACTGGACCCCGCCCAGCCTAGACTTACGTAGACCACCGAACTAATCGCGTTGAGTCAACACAAGCGTAGTTAACCTTCCCTACCATTTGCCATTTACTAAGCCATTTAAAGTTGAGTTATTCAATTTTAGTGAGTTATTCAAAGTATAGTAGAAACAGTAAATCCTCAAACTAACAACAATAACTGTAAGACACTAGTCAGGACAACCTAGAGTGTGGAAACCCCGCATATGTATACCTTTATCAAGTTCAATAAGTCAGAGGAGAGTAATATCATAGTAAACACGCCCCAATATCTCATAAACCCATATCCCAATATGTTCAAAAACAAAATACATATAATACAATGACCTGCCCAATAAGAGAGAGGAAATCACCTAGCTATCTCAATGTCAATCGCTTATCGCCAGTCCTTTGCCCTTGTCAATCCTGCAGTATAACGGGGCTACACCCGCCATCATAAAAAAGACGGTGAGTACATAAAATAATAGTAATAACCAAGTAGAGATTCAATATAATTTCATATGCCAAATAAACAACTAAACAAGTATCATGCAGGAATATCACAAAGATAATAAAAGACTGCATAATAACCAATCACCAAGATATCAACGATAAATGAGTGTCAAGAGCACAAAACAAAAATGCATCTAAGTGTTCCAAGTCCATCAGATTGCAACACCAAGTATGCAACCTGAGTTTCCTCGACAGATTCTGGACCTAAACAAACCACCAACAGTTTAGTCTGAATCACACTACCGTAACCCACACACAGTTTAACTCACAATTAGACTACTAATCCCTAAACTGCGGGTTTAGGCATGTCCAAAATCTGTGTAGTTATGGTGGTGAAAAAGATCACTATGCAGTCTCACTGCACCCATAACCACCATATCGCCAACTTAGACCTAAAAAATCACTCATTAAGGAATTCAAGGAAAAAGAAGTCGATAATCCACCAACGATAGATATCACAAACTGAATTCAACAAAACCATATTTCATAAAGAAATACTGCTCAATAAGGACAACAATAAAGTAAATGCACAAATGAAATAATATTAAAACTCCCATTAGTTTTACTCATAGTACACCGCAAAACTCCACGTTCATGGCTCTCAAATGACACCAAATCGGTCTCGTACGCTCGTCACCAGTCCACTAAGCACCTGGTAATCATTTTTGATCCAATTGGGTTGCGTTAAAGTCTTATTTCTGTTTAAATTGTAATTTTCCCCATTTTCCAAACATGACTCATTTCCACTATTTTGGATCAATTCCCTGGGTATTGGGTCGTATTAGAACCCATTTGAGTACCCAAGAGATCCCCGCAGTTTTTGTAAATTTTCTAAAATCTAGGCCTGATGAACAGCGCCACGTTGTGGGGTCAAAACCTAGCAGCGTCACTTAAAACGTAAAATCCAATTTCCACTATTTTCAGACGCCATAAGGTGAATTGCTTCACAACGTCACTTAAAGCGCTGATTTGCAGAACCCTATGTTCTGGACTCCGTGACTGACGTCTTGGCCTTATGGCTTCACAGCGTCCCTCACGACAATGTAACCTGAATACGAATTCGAGGTTTTCAACACCCCCACTTGTGTTGTCGCGTTTTGAGCTTATTCCAAACTCCAAGGGACGTCCATACCAACTTAACTCACCATTCAAAGCCTCTGAAAAACCAAAACTCCAACGTTACCAACAAAAACACCTCGACGAAAACCTACCAAACATATGTTAAAATGTAGAGAACTTAGTGGTGAGTCGAGATCTTACCTCAACTCAGGTGTTTGGTCATTTATCAGCGTCGTTGTAAGCTGAAATCCAATCAAAACCCAAAACCTTGGTGTGAACGAGAGAGAGAGAGAGAGAGAGAGAGAGAGAGAGAGAGAGAGAGAGAGAGAGAGAGAGAGAGAGAGAGAGAGAGAGAGAGAGAGAGAGACAGAGAGACAGAGAGAGAGGGAGTTTATATATATATATATATATCTTCATCATCTCGTATGCATGTATCCCGAGGCGTATCCGACGGGCCCTACTTTCTCTAGCCACCTTAATCGCCTCACCTCCATAACACACTTGTGTGACACACTTGGGGACTCCCAACTCATTTAATACCAAAACAAAGCTTTCCCGGACAGTTTCTCGCACCTGGATCGCACCACGACTCACACCGTCGCTTGCGAATGGAAATACTAACGACTTGAACATATTCCTACATTAATTTATTATCGTACTTTATTTCCCAGTAGTCCACGAAAAATCATTTTCCAGACAAGTGTACCCGTATTTTGTCCGCCCGATACCCGTTCAACATGTTTTTCCTAGGCAAACCCTACTCGTAAATCAACAACACCGTCTTGTCACAAAAACACAAGTATGAATAGGTAATACACATCGTCACACATACATAACATATTTTCCAGGTCGTTACAGCATACATGGGTTTCACTCCATAAGCTTCGGTTGCATATATATATATATATATATATATATATTTGTGGTTGCTAAATTCTTTGCGTGATTCGCCTTGAGGCAAGGTTCATGTCAGTGATAATATGATACACTTGCGATCGTCGGAAGGGATTAGGGTGGTTCCTGATGAGTAACACCATTTGAGGGATCGTGTTGTTTACTGAAGTTAGGGTTTAGTCACTAGATTCCTTAATAGTATACATGCATGGCTCTTATCTTGTTTTATCAATGATCCGGCTAGGATAGGTCGGGGGATTTATTGTGTTTAATCAGTTAGTGATTTATTTGCTGCTTAACGTCGAGCGAGTTTACTTAAAAACTGCTGCTTTTGAAGTATTTTGTGATGTTTTAACTTTCATGTTGATGTTTTTGGAATGATGTATACTACCTACAACCATGGTAATGTGGTTATCTGTTGCTAGATGTCATATTCACATGTTTCATAGATTTATCAATTTTAATTCATGAATATTGTGTGGGCTTCTCTTGGGAAGTTATTCACTAGACTCGTCACTGTATTTATTGAGTGACTGAGTGTAGATCCTTCAACGAGTAAGAGCAAGGGAAAGGAAGTACTAGACGACTATTTCTGAGTTTATTGCTGATTCAATTCGTGTTTTTGGACTACAGTATGTATATATTTATATATTGTTTTTGCTGGGTTTTGGGAACTATAGAACACATAATACATGTATATGAATTTATGTTTATATTTGCCTCAGTTATATGCATGGTATTTTTTCGGGTTATCCATGTTAGGTTAATGCTCTAAATGACATGAATTTCACATTTATTTTCATGCTATTGAGTCTTTTGTTGAATTATTGTATATTGAATTTAAAACTCTGATAATTGAGGAACAAGTGACGTATGGTGCGCGTAGGACATAGTGGGGGGTGACATGACAAGGTTGTGGGCCTGCAACACATGACGTGGAGAGCCTTGGGATTTGGGGCCGCTACACATTTGGTTGTCATAAGCTAATGTAGAAGTTCTTCATCAAATATGCGATGAATTGAGTTTAAATTTTAGCTTATATACCAGATTACATAACTTTTCGTACATTTTTCCGAATGGGTCGATTTTCGGATATGTTGTTTATTAATATGTTAGGTAGCTTCCCATAAAAATTTTGATTTCTGTACGTATATTTTGGGAGTTATGATTTTTCTAAGTCATTGTATGGACTAGGCTATCAAATTGAGGCTACTTTGTGGTTTCATGTGTGATGCCTTCAATTCTCGTCGAAATTGAGCAAACCTTACCATTTCATAAAGCAATGAAGAAGATCTTCAACTTTTTCGGAGGGTGTGCTCTCCAAATTCAGTGGTTTAGATGCTTAAAAACGGTCGCAATAGTTCAGTTGGAAAATAGTTTAAACTAAGTGCCTTTTACTTAGAAATATTAGTGGAAAAAGGGAGTTCGGGTCGCTGGACTTGGATGGGACTCTGGCTAGGGATCTAGAATGGGTTTTGAACTAGTCTAAGACTTAGATTTATCTATCTTAACTAATGTTTGTGTAGATTTTTTGGGAGTTGCAGTAGGCTCGAAATGTCAATAAAAAAATAGAAAACTGAGATTGAGGTAAGTGAGACTCATATTCTTATCAATTATGTAATGTAAAATAGTATATTTAGTTCATATAGAGTTATGGACAGGGAATGGGGCAATATATTGTGATTTGACTATTTTAAATGTGAAAATCTTCGGAAGTGGTCGATAAGGCGGACCGAGACTGAGAAGTGAAGGCTAGCTTAGGATATAAATTCCATCCTTTGTCCTAAGATTGGGAAAAATATATGCCTGTAAATGAATTCTGCCTTCATTCTCAGTATGCCGGAGGTGACGCGCGCTGAACGCGATAATAAAATAATAACCTAAACTAAGTATTTGTAGATAGCAGTAAAGGGTCGATCCCACAGAGATTGATAGTCTTTCTACTATCAAGTATACAAAAAGGGAAATCGAGGGTTTGAGAATGTTTGAGAGAACAATTAGAATTGAAGAATTGTAAAAACATTTTTGTAAGAAAGAATATCAATAGAGGAAAGTAACCTAGGCATTTGGTTTCTTGAATTATCTCTAATGGAACATGGAATTCATTGGTCTTAGATCCATATAAAGATATGTTGTTCAATTATATTCTAGTGTAGCTATAGACCTGATAACGTACGCGGTTCCTCGAATTTTCTATTCTCGGTAGTCAAGGTACGACAATGACTACTTCCCTAACCAAACGCATAATCCTAGACTCACGCGAATTGGGTTTAATGCGCTAACTGCATAGAGCTTTGTGAAGGCATTACACCTAGACAACTGAATTGAACATGTACGGATGCTTCCAATTTAGCCTAGATTCCTAAGGCACTTAACTGATCCCAAAAAGGGCTAACTAATCAGTAGGGTCAATCGTTACAAGGATGAGTCTATTGCACAAGTACGAGTACTTCGACTCGATAACGAAGGGTAGTTAATCTAAATTGCAAGTGAGAGCTCTTCACAATGCAATCAAATATAACCCTAGAATTAAAACAATGCCAAAAGAAATAGAACACAAAAGAATAACAATGAAAAATAAATCCGTTAAATCTCACAAAGAATCACATGGTGCTAATGGCTTGTTTGATCCACCTCCGGCCTAAATCAATGGGTTTTAGTTGGACATGATTGAGCAAAATGCAAGTTTTCTATGAGTTTTTTTATCAACAAAAGGTGGAAAACGCAAAACAATTTAGTTTCTATTTATATGGCCAAATTCTTCATGGTGTCGTTAGCAGTGAAAATTAATCTGTTGATGTCCAGTTTTATGTCGTGGACCATGCTTTGGTGAAAATGTCCACGACGTCATTGGTGGCTGAAAGTTTTGGACTGGCTTGCAACATGATTTCAGGTGACTCAGAGCCTGAGTTTGATGATGATTGTAAAAAATGAAAACTTCCGGTTTTGAGTCTAGTTTTCGTCGTAAGAAACGACAAGTCATTCGATTACACTGAAGCTGGGTCGGTATGAGACTTGACTGAATCTTAGCCAACTTGATGTTCCGCAATCCCAAACTTCACATTTCCTTCCTTGAACCCTGGTTTCGCTTAATATTCACATTCTAAATCTCAAAAGCTTGAAATTATCAAAAGTGAGAGGTTGTCACTATAAAGTAGAGAATTAGAGTCCGATAATACATAAAATACTAAACTAAATAGTGTGTAAATATAGACTTAACAAGAGGTTACCTTAGTCGTCCACTATCCAGTTAGAGTTGGTAGCTCAGTCAAGCTTGAATAAACCAACAGAATCACATGTCAACCAACATGTGGACTCTAGGGTTATATTCCCGAGTGACTGAGAGTATGACTTCGTTTTGAAAATGCATGCAAGTTTACAAATCTTATCTGGTTGCAAATATATGTTGGACTCGTATTTAGTTATTTATTGTTTATATCATTTACAATGCCAAAATAGATATGTTTTGGATTCATATTGCTATCATTGATATTAGTTAATAATTGATGTGTTTATGAGCATCACTTATTGAGCAAGTTGGAGCGTTCATTCCCTAATTCACATTTCAGGTTAATGACGTGCACTTCGACTCAAAAATAGAGAAGAGTAGGAGTTTATAGTCTTCTCTATGATGCATCGACTTCCCTGTGGTATATATATTGAAATGAATTACTGTTTTGTAACAAATAGGGTTGAGATATGGTTTTAATATCTAGGTTTTTTTTTTCCAATTTTTGTATATCTTGTAATTGTCGAAAAAGTTTTAATTTTTGTAACGGCCCAATTAATATTTGCCGTTATTTTATGACGTCATTACAGACGTGGACGCCAGCGTGGACGTTCGTGGGTTCCACAGCGAGGCTGGAATGCGTCCGGATTAGGTACATTTGGGGAGATAATTTGGATTATCGGGTGATTATTGGCGCTAGACGGGGTTTGATTTTCGAGACGAGGAGTGCGATTTGAGGTGTGTAGTATCCCAATTGAACTTCACTTTAAGTATTTACGCTTGATTTATTTGAATTCGGTTCCATTTATTCTTTACTCCATTTCATTATTGCTTTACGGTGGTGAGTACTCTCACTGGTGACTTTACGGTAGTGGAGTGTACTCCTACTGGTGTCTTTACGGTGTTGAGATCACTCCCCACCTGGTGCTTATTCGTTACGGCCATAGAGTCCACTAAATCATAGCACTTGTCTAGGTATACGCCGGTGAATAGGCTACCCGGTATGGTAGGCTAGTGTGGGTGCGTCGTGGGTCTACGCCGACCACCTGAGGTCCAGGGCCAACCCATTAGTGTGTTTTCATGGGCCGTGCACGGGGAAAAGCCCGAAGTATGATTTAGTTTGATTTTTATGTGCACGTACTTTGTTTCGTCACTATATTTATGCATGCGATGATCTTTCTTTTACAGTTATCTGTATTATTTCTTGTTCCGCATGTTTAAATTATAGTATTTAAAATTCCAGTACTTTTACTTTCGTAACTACTTGGTGAATTTCCTTGGGATTACTCACTCTGGACTCGTCATCTGTCTTTTTGTGATGGCTGAGTGCAGATCCTAGTACGAGCCGGGGAAAGGGCAAGCTTGTGGATTATATTGATTGACCGCGCTAGCCCTTCTCGTACGTATGTTTATTTACTCGTTTTATGTCGGGTTTTGGACTTGAGAGATAGGTTGTATATTTTGACATTTTGAGGACCTTAGATGATATGTATATGATGTACAGTTGATATGGTTTCCACTTAGGCATTTTGCTCATAATATACATGAAATTAAGGTTAAATATTTATATTGATAGTAAATCTTCCGCTGCGTAATTTGAGTTTAAATAACATTAAAGAAACAAAAGTTAACTCATAACATCAAAGTTAACCGGAAATTGATTAATAATGGATAATTGGGCGTGGGACACAGCTGGCGGTGACGTAGACAGTTGTGGGCCCGCGTGGCCTCCCGTGGCGGACCAATGTGGAAATTGGGGCCGCCACATTTTGGTATCAGAGCTTAGGTTTAAGGAATCTAAATTGAGGAGCCTAGGGAATGGAATAGGGATTATAGCTAGCTTTGATATGGCTATATTTGGAGATTGAACAATAGTATAAACTCAATGAATAAACTTTAGATGTGGAAACCACAAGTGAATGATTAAAGGCTTAGTTGGGAAGTGATGTGAGGCGGGTAAATTTAGGAAATTACATATGCGTATGTTTTGATTGTGTACTATATATTATACGCGTATGTACTTGAGTCGATCCACTTTGCACTTTGGTTGTGCGGTTTATGATGGACGGACGACTCCTCCTACTCCGCCGACTACTCAACGGAGGTTGGAGAGACTAGTGATCATACCACTAGTGACGTGGCTGATTTGCGAGCTATGATGCGAGAGATTGACGAGCAAAGCAGCCTATTGCAGCGAGCTCGAGATGGCCGAGTTGATGGAGTACATTCGGAGCTCGAGGACGCCAAAGCAGAGCACCCACCGCCGAGCGTCTTTTTGTTACCACTCGACCGCATTAGCACCGGTTGCTTGCTACACAAAGGCGCACTGGGTCGAGACAAGCATTATAGAGAGGGTTGAGCTTGTGGTAGTACTAGTAGAGACTACGGTGGTGACACCCACCACTACAGAGCAGCAGGTAGGGACTTCGACTGCTAGGAGTAGGATGTCAGAAGCAGCGAAGATGGTGAAGGATTTTATGAGGTTTAATCCTACGTACTTCAAGGGAGTCAGCGATCCTGAGGTTGCAGGACGTTGGCTGATGACTCATAGACGACTACATCAGTTGTTGGAGGTACCTGAGGTAGATCAGGCGCGTATTTCAGGCTATTGTTTGAGAGGTCGGGCTGCAGTTTGGTGGACCACCTATACTGATATACATGGTACGCCAGCAACTTGGGGAGAGTTTAGACAGTTATTTTTGGATGAGTATATTCCCACAGAGGTGCAGCTACGATTGAGGGAGCAGTTCTTGAGTTTGCGACAGGGTACCATGTCAGTTTCGCAGTACATGGACCGATTCCGGTATCTCATGATGTATGCTATGGATGTGGCTAACACGGAGAGATTACAGATTTATTATTTCATCAGAGGCCTGGATGAGAGGATCGGTGGGGTGATAGTCGCGACTGGTGCGGAGACGCTACAAAGTGTTTATGATAGAGCATTAGCTCGCGAGACATATCTACGACACCGAGGTGAGCTTGGAGATGGGTCTGGACAGAGTTCTCGGTCTGATCAAAGATCGAAGAGACAGAGAGAGCAGCCTGATAGACAGAGACATGATCAGGGTCGACGAGATAGGCGTTTCGAGCAGCAAAGAGGAGATGAGAGGCAGGTAGTGTACGTTCACGCACTGCACCATTTGAGCGGCCTCGACATCGTGTGCGAGATGGAGGAGGTCGTGGTAGTAGAGGACGAAAAGGTCGGGGTCGTGACGAGCTCAGTACATATAGTATCACGATCGATTGGCGGGATACACGACGATGTTTTAGATGTCATCGGGTCGGACATATACGATTAATTGTCCGATGTCGACCTTCGTCATCACGACCATGATTGAGGCGGTAGGGAGAGAGTTCATGCTTCTTTACTACTACCTACTCGTCGTACAATACGGATCGAGTGCGACTCGTCGGCTTGTCGAGGGTATGTTATCTATATGCGATGTTTCTATGCATGTATTATTTGATTCGGTAGTACTTTGTCGTTTATATCGGGACGTAGGGTTGGACGATTAGGGTTATCTGTTGAGACTTTAGACCCACATCTTGTCCTCGATGCGGCCTGGGGGATAAGATTTACCCTAACCGGATATGCCGAGAATTGTATGGTAGAGATTGAGGGACACCGCTACTGTCGACTTTCGTGTCCTAGAGTATTTAGAGTTTGATGCTTTATTGGGTATGGATGGTTATCGGCGTATCGCGCACACATTGATTGTTTCGGTAAGACGGTAGTATTTGATATTGAGGGCATTCCAGTATTTACTTTTGTTGGTACGACGTCAGACTTACCGATTACCCGAGGTCGATTAGCTACGACACAGGAGATGGAGGCGTTTAGGACGGTGGTTGAGACCGACCTGAGACCAGAGGTTAGATTAGAGGATGTCCCAGTAGTGTGTGAGTTTCCTGAGGTATTCCCCGACGATTTGCCAGGTTTACCACCTCCTAGGTCAGTTGAGTTTATGATTGAGTTGATTCCGGGGACGCAGCCGATATATAACCGACCGTACCGGATGTCAGCGTCGAAGTAGGGAGAGTTGAGGTCCTAATTAGAGGAGTTGTTGCAGAAGGGTTTTATTCATCCTAGTATGTCTCCTTGGGGCGCACCAGTCCTATTTGTTAAGAAGAAGGATGGCTCTTTGAGGTTGTGCATAGATTACAGGAAGCTGAATCAAGTAATGATTCAAAATCGTTATCCACTTCCTAGGATTGATGATCTATTCGATCAGTTGGCGGGTGCTAAGTTTTTCTCGAAGATTGATTTACGATCTGGTTATCATCAGTTGAGGATTCGGGAGAGTGATATAGAGAAGACGGCGTTTAGCACGCGTTATGGATTGTTTGAGTTCATAGTCATGCCATTTGGGGTGACTAATGCGCCGGCTATCTTTATGGATTTGATGCACCGAGTATTACGGCCATTTTTGGATCGTTATGTGATTGTGTTCATCGATGATATCTTAATATACAGTAAGACTCGTGAGGAGCACGACACCTCAGAGATGTTTTGATGACATTGAGGGAGCACAGATTGTACGCTAAGTTCAGCAAGTGCGCTTTTTGGCTGAGAGAGGTGAAATTTCTCGGACATGTCATCGGTAGTCAAGGAATATCTGTTGATGGAGACAAGATTCGAGCGATCATTGATTGGAAGACACACGAGACGATTCTGAGACATTCGAAGTTTCTTGGGGCTTGCGGGCTATTACCTGTGATTTGTGCGGGATTTTTCTTTGATTGCGCGCCGATGACGAGGTTGACCAAGAAGGATGTCAAGTTTGAATGGTCCGAAGACGTGAGGCGACCTTTTAGAGTTGAAGAGGAAGTTGACTTCAGCGCCAGTGTTGGCTTTACCTGAGACAGGGAAAGGATTCTCGGTTTACACAGATGCTTCTGGGACTGGGTTGGGATGCGCGTTGATGCAGGAAGGACACCCAGTTGCATATTTATCGAGGCGATTGAGACCCCACGAGGAGAATTATCCGGTGCATGATTTAGAGCTAGCTGCAGTTGTGTTTACGCTCAAGGCTTGGCGACATTATCTTTACGGGGAACGATTTATGTTATTCACAGATCATCAGAGTTTGAAGTATCTGTTCACTCAGAAGGATCTGAATATGCGGCAAAGACGGTGGCTCGAGTTACTGAAAGACTACGATTTCGCGATTGAGTACCATCCTGGGAAGGCGAATGTAGTTGCTTGATGCATTGAGCCGAGTGGTGTAGAGAGTCGATCGTGTCTTTGCGGCGAGATGACACATGAGCATGGATTCTTTGGAGGCGCGACGGTGTTGTGTTTGTCGAGATGCTTTTGCGATGTTCATATTTGTTGCCGAGATGCGTGTTCTGTGGTGTCGTCGAGAGAGGTCGCCGAGTGGCAAAGGGCGACGGACATTTTGCTCGCTTCACTGTCTGGCTCAGGATCTGGGTTGCCTGATTGGTCTAGTGGTTCGGACAGGTGCTTGAGACACGGGGGTAGGTTGTGGATACCCGAGGTGCGGGAACTACGCGATAGCATTCTTGAGGATGCACACCGTTCGCGGTATACGATTCATCCCGGCGGACTAAAATGTATCATGACTTGCGACGTTTGTTTTGGTGGCCTGGGATGAAGACCGATGTGGGTGCATATGTGAGAGCTTGTCATATTTGTCGACGAGTTAAGTAGAAGCACGGAGACCAATTTGGATTGTTACAGCCACTACCGATTCCACAGTGGAAATGGGAGCATGTTACGATGGATTTTGTGAGCGGATTGCCACAGACTGCGAGACGTCATGATGCTGTGTGGGTTGTGATTGATAGACTGACGAAATCTGCACACTTCATTCCTATATCGATGAAGTATTCGTTTCCTCAGTTGAGCATTATTTTTGAGAGAGAGATTGTTAGACTACATGGAGTACCATTATCTATTGTGTCTGACAGAGATCCCAGGTTGACTTCGAAGTTGTGGGAGAGCATGCAAGAGCAGTTTGGGACGAGACTACGATTCAAGATTTGGCTTATCATCCTCGGACGATGGTCGTCGAGAGAGATTGATACGGATATTGGAGGACATGCTAAGAGCATCCATTTTGCAGTTTGGAGGTGCTTGGGAAGAATATTTGCCGTTGTGCGAGTTCGCGTACAACAACAACTATCAGGCGAGTATTGGTATGCCACCATTTGAGGCTTTGTATGGGAGACCTTGCAGATCACCAGCTTGTTGGGCAGCACCTGAGGATGTGGCAGTGATTGGACCTGAAGTTGTTGTTGATCATACCGAGAAAATTCGGCAAATTAGATTGAGATTGCAAGCAGCTCAAGATAGGCAAAAGAAGTATGCTGATAGGTATCTTCAGGGTTTGAGTTATGATGTGGACGACTTGGTATATTTGAAAGTTTCGCCCTGGAAAGGACATCAGAGGTTTGGAATCAAGGGGAAACTAGCACCGAGATATATTGGACCGTTTAGAGTTATAGCACGTGTTGGGACAGTAGCATATCGATTGGAGTTGCCAGCAGAGTTAGCAGGCGTTCATCCAGTGTTTCACGTGTCTATGTTGAGGTTAGCTAAGTCAGGACCGAGGCCGATGGTGGATATTAGACAGATTGAGGTTCGTCCTGATGTTTCATATGAAGAGCAACCCGTTGAGATTATGGATCGTAGAGTTCAGACTTTGAGGAACAGGGAGATTCCGAAGGTGTTGGATGGCGGCACGGGGATCCGAGGGACTCACCTGGGAGCTCGAGTCGACTATGAGACAGAGATATCCTCAGTTATTTACTGGTGAGTGTTGATTATAACTTAAATTTCGGGACGAAATTTCAAATTTAGTTGGGAAGAATTGTAACGGCCCAATTAATATTTGCCGTTATTTTATGACGTCATTACAGACGTGGACGCCAACGTGGACGTTCGTGGGTTCCACAGCGAGGCTGGAATGCGTCCGGATTAGGTACATTTGGGGAGATAATTTGGATTATCGGGTGATTATTGGCGCTAGACGGGGTTTGATTTTCGAGACGAGGAGTGCGATTTGAGGTGTGTAGTATCCCAATTGAACTTCACTTTAAGTATTTACGATTTGATTTATTTGAATTCGCCCATTTATTCTTTACTCCATTTCATTATTGCTTTACGGTGGTAGAGTACTCTCACTGGTGACTTTACGGTAGTGGAGTGTACTCCTACTGGTGTCTTTACGGTGTTGAGATCACTCCCCACCTGGTGCTTATTCGTTACGGCCATAGAGTCCACTAAATCATAGCACTTGTCTAGGTATACGCCGGTGAATAGGCTACCCGGGTATGGTAGGCTAGTGTGGGTGCGTCGTGGGTCTACGCCGACCACCTGTAGGGTCCAGGGCCAACCCATTAGTGTGTTTTCATGGGCCGTGCACTGGGAAAAGCCCGAAGTATGATTTAGTTTGATTTTTATGTGCACGTACTTTGTTTCGTCACTATATTTATGCATGCGATGATCTTTCTTTTACAGTTATCTGTATTATTTCTTGTTCCGCATGTTTAAATTATAGTATTTAAAATTCCAAGTTTTTACTTTCGTAACTACTTGGTGAATTTCCTTGGGATTACTCACTCTGGACTCGTCATCTGTCTTTTTGTGATGGCTGAGTGCAGATCCTAGTACGAGCCGGGGAAAGGGCAAGCTTGTGGATTATATTGATTGACCGCGCTAGCCCTTCTCGTACGTATGTTTATTTACTCGTTTTATGTCGGGTTTTGGACTTGAGAGATAGGTTGTATATTTTGACATTTTGAGGACCTTAAATGATATGTATATGATGTACAGTTGATATGGTTTCCACTTAGGCATTTTGCTCATAATATACATGAAATTAAGGTTAAATATTTATATTGATAGTAAATCTTCCGCTGCGTAATTTGAGTTTAAATAACATTAAAGAAACAAAAGTTAACTCATAACATCAAAGTTAACCGGAAATTGATTAATAATGGATAATTGGGCGTGGGACACAGCTGGCGGTGACGTGGACAGTTGTGGGCCCGCGTGGCCTCCCGTGGCGGACCAATGTGGAAATTGGGGCCGCCACAATTTTCGCTGCATTTTGTTTTTAATTATTAATCGATTATGAAGATATACATCTAGTTAAGTGTGGCGGCCCCATATTTCCCGGGCCGCCCCGTGGCCAGCTACCCCCCTGTCTCAGCTCCGGAAGTCGCTGCCACGTGTCTCTCTGTTACCAAACCACGCGTTGGCCTGTCCTACGAACGGACCCCGGCGTTCAACCTCGCCCGACAAATACTACTTTTACACACCGGTGACAGATAATACATCATTATCAAGAAAATAAAAATATCAATAAATCACCGAAATTAGAAAAACAACAATACACAGTCAATACCTAGGTCCAGAACAATGCATAATCTATCCGCGGCGTCCACGTGTCGTCCGAGTTGACATCCTAATCTGAAATAAGGTAAATAACGGCATTAATAAAATAACGGGCCGTTACAATTCTTCCCAACTAAAAGAAATTTCGTCCCGAAATTTGAGTTAGTTGAGAACATACCGTGGAATAACTGGGGATAACGCTCTCGCATGGTCGACTCCAACTCCCAGGTAATCCCTCCGTACTGTGATGCTGCCACCGGACGAGTACTTTCGATATTTCCCTATTCCTGAGAGTCTGGATCTTACGATCTAATACCGCCAATGGCTGCTCCTCGTAAGTTGCGTCAGGTTGAACATCAACCTGTCGCACATCAACCATGGGTCGTGGCCCGGTCCTAGCCAATCGCAACATCGAAATGTGGAAGGTAGGATGAATCCCTGCTAACTCCGCCGGTAAATCTATTCTGTACGCCACACTGCCAACCTTCGCTACAACTCGATATGGTGTGATAAATCTCGGCGCCAGTTTCCCCTTAATTCCAAATCTCTGTTGGCCCTTCCAAGGAGAAACCTTCAGGTAAACCATATCGCCAACCTCATAACTCAGACTGTCGTGGTATCTATCTGGCCTGTCCTGTGCTGCTCGAAGCCTCTGACGAATCTGTCGAATCTTCTCTGTGTGATCAACAACTATCTTCGGCCCAATCGTAACTGTATCTTCCGATTCCGCCCAACACACTGGTGACCTACAGGGCCTCCCATACAGCGCCTCATAAGGTGGCATCCCGATACTAGCCTGATAGCTGTTGTTGTATCCTCCCATGAGCCTCCAAACTGCAAAATGCAAGCTCTCAATATATCCTCTAAAATCTGTATCAATCTCTCGAATTGGCCATCTGTCTGCGGGTGATAAGCTGTGCTGAACTGCAACCTAGTACCAAACTGCTCCTGCATCGCCTCCCAAAATCTCGAAGTGAACCTGGGATCCCGGTCAGATACTATGGAGACTGGTACCCCATGCAGTCTGATGATCTCTTGCTCGAAAAGTCTGCTCAACTGGTGAAACGTATACCTCATTGAAACTGGTATAAAGTGTGCAGATTTCGTCAGTCTATCTATCACCACCCAAATCGCATCATGTCGCCTCGAAGTCTGGGGTAATCCACTAACAAAATCTATAGCGAGATGTTCCCACTTCCACTGAGGAATGGGTAACGGCTGTAACAATCCTCCAGGTCGCCTATGCTCCGCTTTCACCTGCTGACATATATGACATCCTTGAACATATTCACCAACATCAGCCTTCATCCCCGGCCACCAAAACAATCTCCGCAAGTCATAGTACATCTTGGTTATGCCCGGATGAACTGTGTATCGCGACCGGTGAGCATCCTCTAATATACTATCTCGTATCTCTGACACGGCTGGTACCCATAGTCGACCTCGGTGCCGCAAACATCCATCAGATGTCTCCGCCCAATCAGTGCACTCAGGATCCCGTGCCAATCCACTGAACCGCTCATAAAGCCTATCAGCCCTCTGACACTCCGATACCCGTTCCAGTGACACTGTCGGTACCCTCATCTGAACACAAATCTGTAGGTCTGGTATAACCAAAAGGTCTGACATAATCATAACTGACGCTATCTCCAACAATCCCATGTGTCGAGTCTCAGTCTGACTGTCAACCCCGCATCTGGTCAATGCATCAGCCACTACATTAGCCTTTTCGGGATGATACTCAATCGTAAAATCATAATCCTTCAACAACTCTAACCATCTCCTCTGACGTATATTAAGATCTTTCTGTGTGAAAATGTAGCGTAGACTCTGATGGTCAGTGTAAAGCACAAACTTCTCTCCTTAGAGGTAGTGTCTCCAAGCCTTCAACGCAAACACAACTGCCGCAAACTCCAAATCGTGTACGGGGTAGATACACTCATGCAGTCGCAATCGCAATCGCCTAGATAAATAAGCCACTGGTCATCCTTCCTGCATTAGAACACATTCTAGCCCAGTTCCCGATGCATCAGTGTAAACTGTTAACTCCTTCCCTGGCTTTGGTAATGCCAATACTGGCGCAGTCGTCAACCGTTTCTTCAACTCCAGAAATGCCAGCTCACATTCCTCAGACCACTCAAAAGGTACATCTTTCTTTGTCAACCTCGTCATCGGTGATGCAATCGTGGAGAAATCCTGTACAAATCGGCGGTAGTAACTTGCTAAACCCAAGAAACTTCGTATCTCAAAAACAGTTTCCGGTCTCTTCCAGTTCAATCACCGCTCTAATCTTGTCTCCTTCAACAAAATGCCCTGACCGCTGATCACATGTCCCAAAAACTTCACTTCCCTCATCCAGAATTCACACTTACTGAATTTCGCATACAGCCGATGCTCCCTCAACGTCGTCAACACCAATTGAAAATGACTCTCATAATCCTCTCGCGTCTGGCTGTATATCAGTATATCGTCAATGAAGACAATCACGTATCGGTCTAAGTAGGGTCTCAATACTCGATGCATCAGATCCATGAAAACTGCTAGAGCATTCGTCAACCCAAATGGTAACACCGTAAACTCGAACAATCCGTATCTGGTACTGAAAGTAGTCTTCTTGATATCCTCTTTTCGAATCCGCAACTGGTGATATCCTGAGCGTAAATCGATCTTCGAGAAGAACTGTGCACCCGTCAGCTGGTCAAACAGATCGTCGATCCTCGAAAGCGGGTAACGATTTTTAATCGTCACCTGGTTCAGCTTCCGATAGTCCATACACATCCTCAACGATCCATCCTTCTTCCTCACAAATAACACTGGTGCTCCCCACGGTGACATACTCGGTTAAATGAATCCCTTCGCCAACAATTCCTCTAGCTGTTTCCTGACCTCCTCCTGCTCCACAGGCGACATACGATAAGGTCGGCTAGATATAGGCTGGGTCCCTGGTAACAACTCTATAATAAACTCTATTGCACGTGGTGGTGGTAATTCGGGTAAATCATCTGGAAAAATGTCTGCGAACTCTCGAACTATAGGTACGTCCTCGATCCTAACAGATCCTCCGGTCTCAGGCTCAACGATCGCTGCAAAGTCCTCCATCTCCTGAGCAGTCGCTAATCTACCTCTCGTAATAGGCAATTCGGAGGTGTTCCCGGTCAACGTAAACTCTGGTAAACCAGGAATAAGGAACTCTACCCTCTTCCCATAACAATCTATCTGTGCATGGTAAGCTGACAGCCAATCCATACTAAAGAGTGCATCAAACTCTAGGTACTCCAGTACTCGGAGATCGACTGGTAACTGATGTCCGGCAACCTCAACCATGACGTCCCTAACTATCCGGTTAGGGTAAATCTTATCCCCAGCAGCCGTGCTGAGAACAAGATGGGTCTCTAGTGTGTGTGTCTAACCCTAACTCCCCCACTAACCGTCCAGCAATAAAAGATAATGTACTACCCGAGTCAAACATGGCATGAATAAGTCTACTGTGAATGAGTAACGTACCCTTAACTAGCTGCCTGGTAGCTCCTGGATCTGGCTGTGCCACTGCATGTACTCTGTCTCTCTCCCGACCCTACTCCCGTCGTGGAGATGGCACCCGGCAATCCAATTTCAAATGTCCCCTCTGACCGCACCGGAAACATCTGCGTGTCACCCGTCTCCCAGTCCGCACATCATCCGATCTCGTCTCCTGACCCCGGTCCCTCTCACCCCTGTCTCGGCCACCCTGATCTCTAACCTGGTGCTGCTGAGGCTGCTGCCGCTGCTGTGGTGCTTTGGAGCTATGGTGTGTACAAGCTGCCTGTCCCTATACTGATCCCTGCCATCTTGATGGTCATCCCAGCGACCTCTAATAAACTGGTCCCGCTGTCTCTTCGGCCTCCTATCCTGTCGAGAGCTCTGCCCAACCTCCATCTCGCCGATCTTTGTCATAGGAAGACCGTTCTTCTGCATCAAGAACGTCTCGTAGGTCAGTGCTCGCTCAAACATCGCCTGAACTGTTGGAGCCCCGGACGATACGATCGCGCTGGCAATGTCATCCCTCACCCAGGAATGAAGTAGTAGATCTGTAATCGCTCTGTGCCAGCGATATCCATCGAGAACTGCAGCAAGTATCGGTACCTATCCATATACTGCATCATGCTCTGGTTTCCCTGCCTCAGGGATAAAAACTCCTCCCTCAATCTCAATCGCACCTCCATAGGTATGAACTGGTCATAAAATATCTCTCGGAACTCTGCCCAAGTCGTGGGATCATCATGCGTCTCCTGGTAGTTAGTCCACCACACTGCGACATCGGATCTGAAACGCGTCCCAGATAATCTCATTCTAAACCTCTCTTTCGTGTTCAACTCCTTGTGCAGGGGCTGGTGCGATAAAATCTAATCTCCTGCAGTCTCAGGGTCTCCTCCTCCATAAAAGTAAGCGGGCTGAAACTTGAGGAAATCCCGTAACCTCCTGGCCTGCGGATCCATCACATACTCTGACACTACCGTCGGGGTAACCTCTACTGCTGCTACTACCGGTGTAGTATCGACTGCCTGAACCTCGGGTACCACTGCCTGAGTAAGAGTAACTGCGGTCTCTGTGGGTCCCGTAGTCGCCACTACCTCCCTAGACATAGCTAATCCAGCCATCATAGCGGCCTGCTCTCTCAATAGTCATAAGATCTCCGCTATCTGAGTCTCATGCGCCGTAACTCGATCTTCTAAGGGAACTGACGATCCTGAAGCCCTTGCGGTATCACTAAACTGTCCATCCATCGTGTCCTGCATCGTGATGCGTGTCCGGATCAGTCTCGTATATACGTATTCATATAGTATATATACACAGCAATACATATATCACATAACAATCCTAGCTCTACCCGCCTTCTTGCTTCCCAACTAAAGTTCTAAGCAGACTCATCGGGTTTCCACATCTAGTTTATTAAGGTTTATGATCTTGTAAAACTTTTTAACAAATTATTTCTCGAAACTCTCGCTCGATACCAGCTGTGGCGCCCCATATTTCTCGGGCCGCCCCGTGGTCAGCTACCCCCCTGTCTCAGCTCCGGAAGTCGCTGCCACGTGTCTCTCTGTTACCAAATCACACGTTGGCCAGTCCTACGAACGGACCCCGGCGCTCAACCTCGCCCGACAAATACTACTTTTACACACCGGTGACAGATAATACATCATTATCAAGAAAATGAAAATATCAATAAATCACCGAAATTAGAAAAACAACAATACACAGTCAATACCTAGGTCTAGAACAATGCCTAATCTATCCGCGGCGTCCACGTGTCGTCCCAGCTGGCGTCCTAATCTGAAATAAGGTAAATGACGACGTTAATAAAATAACGGGCCGTTACATTAAGTCTGGCTGGTGTACTAAGACTTGATTAAGGTTTCAGGCCATGTATCGCCCTAATTATGTTAGGGGATGCTACACGGTTGGTATAGACAAGCAATCAAATACAGGTCTCGACAAGACCTAACTGAGACCCGTATTTATGTGTTTTTGGTGGTGGGGTGCTTTAGTTGACATAAGGGATATTTTGGTAAGAAGTCAAGGGTGCCCTTGGAGATTCGATGTGTGCCCAAATAAATGAGGTGCCCTCAGTAACTAGTGGGTGCCTATAGCGGACTCTAGATCAAAATATAATCCAACATGTGATATACTACTAGTATAATATAAAGAACGAACGGAATGAAAACGTTTTACATGCACGCCGGAAGGCGGAAGTCCTTCTTTTGAATTAGTCATGTTAGCCAATTAAGACTATTAATGTGATATACTAAATTGCCTAATATTGCAAAAACATTCTACACGTCTTACTTCAAAATTGAAATATTCATTTTGTTTGGCAGTCAAGATATAACAGCCGGCAACTGTATTTCAAAGGGTACTAGTCTCTCGGTCAAACAACTAATTCTTTGAGGTCAAGATCATTCACGCTTCTCATTTTTTTCCACGAATCATCAAGTCATTGGAATCAGCTGGCAGACATTGGCACAAAGTTAATTTACACGACGGCTAAATTAGGCTAACACACAACTCATGGGTTACAGGATCATCTAAAATACAAACGGCAAATGCTAAAGTAAACCCGGCACTATTAATTTGACTAAAAATTTTCTTGCATGTGTTTGAAGGCATGTATAAGAATTTTTTTCTTCAAAAATAAAAACTTAACATATTTATTATTATTATTTTTTTTTGAAGAGAATACTTAATTAACATGTGTATTTTTTTAATAAGAAAGAAACAACTTGTCCCATTGTAGTTCAAACTCAAGACCTAGCTACTCTTACTTCCAAATCCTATACTAAATTATTAGGCCACCTAATTAGTCGGTAACATATGTTAGTAATATAATACTCTCTCCTTCCAAAAATATAAATCTTTCTAGCAAAAGTTCACTTTCAAAAATATAAGCCGTTTTAAGAATTCGAGATAACATTTATACCTATTATATCTATTTTAACCTTAGTTTAATTAAATATTTACACCTTTTTTTGTATAATTAAAGCGCTTGTTTATTTTGTCAATAGGTAAGATTGTTATTCAAATCCGTATTTAATGCTACCCTTAATATGTGTGTTTTTGGTCAAACTATTTATATTTTTGGATGGAGAGAGTAATAATCTTATAAACACCAATGTTGAAAGATTCCTCCATCACTTGAATGGTCGTTTTTACCCTTTAATTGATTATCTATTATTTAACCAATTACTTCTTTTTTAGCTTTTGTTTAGTTATCTATTTTTATTACCTAAAAAGTACCCAATCTATATACATATTTAAAATACTCCCTCTAGTAAAAAAATATATGAAATTTTGAGATTTTTTTGACTTCAAAGAATATAAGACATTTTCTGAATTCGAGAGAATTTTATACCTCTTATACCTATTTTACCTCTCTTTTAACTCAAACATTTAATTATAATTAAATACTTGTCTTTTTTAATTTATCAGATGAAATAAATAATTAAATGTGGGTAAGAATGTAATGTAAACTTACAATTAATGCTTTTTTATCTCACAATTAATGCTTTCTTAATATTTATGTTTTGAACAAAAGGTCTTATATTTTTTACCGGAGGGAGTTGTTATAATAAATCATTGATTATATTTATTTATATTTTACACTATAATGAAGCACTAATATCAATTTTGTAATTGACGCATGAAAATAAAATTAACGGTTTTTTAATCAATACTATTTTATTTTTTGTTGTTGGAAAGTCATGCATATTTTTTAAATAAAAAAATAATTGGTTAGATTAATTAAATTACCGCAAACGCGGGGAGTACGGGCTCAAAAGTGCATAAAACTAGTGTATTAAATATACCTAAAAGACATATATTTTAAATATATTAATTTTATATTAAAAATATAAATTTAACATGGGCCTTGATATGAAAACTCATTTTCTCAAAAGAAAACTTAATTTGCCCACCTTAATAGGTGAGAAAATATATAGGTCTTGATATGAAAAATTGACAATAGTGAGAAAATATTTCGCGAGAAAACTTTGGCTATCAAACACAAAAATGTCATTTTCCCATGAGATTTATCATTTTTCTTGACATATTTTCCTTTTTTGTTCAATAAAACAGAACCTTAGTGATTGTGGTCCTTTAATAGACCGAGAAACTCGGGCACATAAAAATCAAAGAACCTAAACGTCAAGAGTACATCAACCAATTATTTTCCAATACAAAATCCAAACATATATGCAAGTCTAATATAATTAAATACTTTTTAGCTGGCTAGGGTAATACTAATGTAACATACTAGCTAGTTGGTGTCCCTTTTGATACACATCGGAATCATGTTGCGCACACATATTGATGCAAAAAATCAAGAAATGCCAACAAATGAGTGTTTTTTATGAGTTATATATATAAACACTTTCATTTTTTATATAATAGCAACAAGCCTTTATATATATATATATATATATATATATATATATATATATATAATCAAGAAATGCCAACAAATGAGTGTTTTTGTGAATTATATATATAAACACTTTCATTTTTTATATAATAGCAACAAGCCTATATATATATATATATATATATATATATATATATATATATATATATATATATATATATATAATTAGCATACTTATAATACTTTCAAATTAGCATACTTATAATACTTGAAGAAATTTGCCGTCTCAAACTATTTCAGCCCCTGCTTAATTATTTTGATTCAATTAATTTCATTGGGTGCCGCAACCCCGTACCCGACAGAAACCAAGGAATATATAATGTCAAGGATGTATAGTCACAGTTTTGTTCGGCATTTAGTATAAGATCGAATGGCCAACGTCTGATCACGAGTCTTAAAGCTACATTTGGTTGTAGAAGTCGATTAACTAATCCTTAATTTTAAACTGCCACGGGTGGATATTTATCTTGAATATGTATATACAATTCCTTAGTGCATGTCCATCAGATGCACCTCAAAACTGCACCAAAATGGGTTGGTTCACAAAAGCATGTACATATAAACAGAAATTTAATTCAAACATGTGACAATCGTTATATGTCCAAATTGGCTGCATCAATAGTCTACTTGAATCATCAAAGCATGATCAGACCAACATTTATTATCTTTGGTCTTCCACTAACTCTTCACCAATATATAAATTATACCCTCTTTTGAAAACAAAGCCATCTAGCTAGCTTGTATATCAGAATATTAATTTTCATCTCTTTTGAATTCTCATTTCAGTATAACTAGCTCTTTTTAATTATCACTAGCTATACTGATCAATCAATCTCCTCTCTCTCTCTCTCTCTACATACAACACTTCTATATATTCACTGTACTTACGTTCGTTATCTTCTTCGATTGATGGCGCTAAGATTTCGGTTTCGTCTGTGCTTTGTGGCGATTCTAATTGTGGTATCAATGCAATTGAGCGAAAGCGCTAGGATTGCGAGAGATGTAATATTGAAGAACGAGCTCCCAAGAGGGCCGGTGCCACCTTCAGGGCCTTCTCCTTGTCACAACGAGTATGTCTCCTATCACGGGCAACTTTGGAGGCCTAATGGTGATCTCATCTGTGATCCTTAGAAATTAATGTAATTAAAGGTAATGAAGGAATAATTATTATTTTGTTTATTTGTGTAGAGTTTTATCAGGAAATTAAAAAGATGATGTCAAAAACTCCGCCTCCCAAGGATTTGTACTTTAGCTATATTCTATTAATGATAAGTTGTTATACATATGATTGCCTATCAATCTGTATATGAGACTTAATCAATTGATTAATTCCATATTGTTAGATTAGTTTCAAGTTTTTTTTTCAAGTTAATTATCATAATTATGCTTCGCAGCCTAATGATGATATTGTGAGCTTTAGTAATTTTTTTTTTATTATATTTTGTTCTGATGCATGTGAAAGCATGTCTTATAATTAAAAAAACCTGATCGCAACAAATTAATTGATCGACTGATGACCAGTCCAATTTATTATCGATCGTACCAGCATATATATGTTTTTTTTTTTTTTTTTTGCTACAATATGTTTTTGGTCTTATCATTGTTAGGGATAAGCCCATATTAACGCACATCAATGCAACAGAAACACAATCAAATGAACAATATTTATTCAATACTAAAATGTTAACAGTCAAAACTCTCCCAAAGTCGTGCACAAGTCATCACGGGTGCACACTCCAAGCACACATAAAACTAACCTACTATGTCTTTTATATAAGTCACAAACTTCTAATTACTCTCAAACTCTGACTCACAATCCCACTCAAACACAAATATTACTAAAACAATTAAATCCTGCTAAAACTCAAACTTACTAATTCGACACAAACTAAAACACTAAATCCTAATTAAATTAGGACATGGAGTTTGAGCCACCTTGACGAAAAACTCCACCAAACATACAATCCAAACGAATATATCCGTCACGAACAACCACGTTCAAACATCCAATCAATCGCTAGCATCAACACATCCAATCATGTGCGCACAAACATCCAATCTACCAAGGATCATAAGCGAAGAAGACAAACCTTGAAAGACTTATGTTATGTTTCCATTCATGTCACTCCACCACACACAATCAACCAGTTCTTCTGGTTACTCATCCAATCAACTTGATCCTTCACACAAACATCCATCCAACACGTGCAATCAATTACCCATCAACGGTTAACCACCAAACAACCACTTTGCAACAAAACACTCAACCACTCAACCAAACGTACACTATGGTTGACCACTCTTCAATCGAACAATCAATCTCAAATGCAAGCTCCACCTCGAACAAACATCTTGTTGAACCGATAAACAACTCTACTTCGATCACTCCATCTCAAAAAACATTAATCAAACTCACCCTATCAATCATCACACATCACGATCGAACCACATACGTACAACCCACGTCATCACACACCTCACCAAAGGAAATTTGGTGTACTACTTTCAAGCTTCATTGGCCTTCATCTACCGCATTCCATAACACATGCAAACTTTGTCTAATGCAACCAAATTGAACATCAAGCAAGCTACACCCTAGACACCTTACTCCCACGGTTTCACCGTGCACCACCTTTCACTATTCTTGTGTATGTATGATATGTCACTCCAATCTTCTTGCAAAAGCAACAAACACCACCACGTAATTGCATACAAATCCTATAAACAATTTCAACATATGATTGGTCCCTACCAAAGCATCACAAACATAAACACAACCACCTGCACCCATTGGACCAATCTTCCGATCTCACAAACATCAATGGATCGATCTCTCTTAAACCCATCAATCTTTAATTAACTATGGCAGAACCGCAACCACGATATTTTTATCACATGAAATGCACAGTTTAACATCTGAACATCGCTCTGATACCACTTGTTAGGGATAAGTCCATATTAACACACATGAATGCAACAGAAACACAATCAAACGAATAATCTTTATTCAATACTAAAATATTAACAGTCAAAGTCTCCCAACATGGTGCACAAGTCACACGGGTGCACACTCCAAGAACACATAAAACTTACTTATTATGTCTTTTATATAGGCCACAAACTTCTAATCACTCTCAAACTCTGATTCACAACCCCACTCAAACACAAATATTACTAAAACAATCAAATCCTACTAAAACTCAAACTTACTAATTCAACACAAACTAAAACACTAATTCCTAATTAAATTAGGACATAAAGTTTGAACCAAAAACCTAACAATTATTACTTACAATATGTGATCTGTGACGGTCCCAAAACCTGACGCCACCACGTCATACCCTGCGGGCCCACAATCCTGCCACATCATGGCCCAGCTGTGTTCCACGCACATCGTGTACTATTTATCAACCCTCTTACCGCTAACTGTTATATCATTTCCCTTAATAATTTGTCAAGTTAGCTAGTAGACTCAATTTCTTTTGTTTATTATCATTGGATTTTCAGCGAAAGACTTATAATCATGATTCATCAAAATAAAGCAGTAAAATCATGTCATAAGAGCATTTTCCTAGTGTCGAAACCCAACCAACGTACCGTCAATATATACAATGTACCATATGTCTCAAAATATCAAAATACCTCAAACTGTGTCATACACATGTCAAGTTACTCTCATGTCCCATCCCAACATAAAATGAGGGAAAATAATAATAAAAAAATGTACGAGTCAGATGCAAGAAAATCGATCACAGGAAGTCCTCTGCTTGCCTTTCCCCCTACTCGAACCAGTGTCAGTGCTCCATCAACACAACAAAACAGATAGATCACGAGTCTAGAGTGAGTAAACCCAAGAAACTTCACCAAGTAAATACAATAAATAAATATTGGACTTTAAAATACTATTAAATAAACATGCAGAAGAAAAGTAAATAGGCAACTGTACAAGACCCTCACATGAATATCAAATAGTAGTGAAGCAAATGTGTGTGCAAGGTCTTGGTCAGCCTAGCACCATACTTTGGACTATCACCCAGGTACCGCCAGTGAGTAAACTCGAATTGACTGAAATCCCTGAGTCCGCTCAGTGGCTAGCGTAGACCACGGTACACCGACATATACATAGGAAAATAGCAGTTGGGTCGACGATCCACCGACATGCTTATAAAACATATGCTATGGTCTAGTGTGCCACATGCCAATGCAACTGAATAACCCGGTGAGAGTAAACTCAACCGACCGTAAATTAATATCTAGAAATGAGAGTAAATGAATAATATGACATGAATTCAATAAATCAAGCAGTAAATACTCAAAGTGAATGTCAATTGGGTTATTACACACCTTAAACCGCGCTCCAACTAGTCCGACAATGCTAATACATGCCTCCAACTACGTGTCAACTATCTGTCAATCAAACCTAATACCTAATTTTTGACAAACCCAATCAAATCCCAAACCTTTGAAATCCTCCATTCCACATTAATAATGTCAATCCCATCAATTAAGCCAAATTTATAAGTTGTGTAAACCCCTAGATGAACCCCCAATAGGCCAATTTATTTTAAAACTTTATTTTCATTTTCTATTTAGGACACTGTGAGTGGCGGCGTCGTGAGCAAATGATCACGACGTCCTTAGCGCCATGACTCACGCCTCCATAAGTCCACCCCCACGACGTAACCTAAAACGTGGGGTGGGGGTGGCTCACTAGTTTGGACGCCGCGAGTGACGATGTGGGCTTTATTCCCCATGGTGTCCTTGGCGACGTCTAAACCAGAGACACTCCTTGGGGTTTCGGACCCCCCGACACGTCGTCGCGGTTTGCACTCATCCTAACCTCTCATGTATCATTAAATCAACTATGAGAAATCATAAACCCTTGATAAAACCAGTCCGAGACGAAATCCCCGAGATTTCTCGGTTAAAACCTGAAAATCTAACAAAAACAAAAACAATCCACAACAATACCAACAAACCCTCCATTGTTGCTCCAACTCAAACCCTGAAATCCATAACAACATTATGAAAATCATGTGTGCTCACTCGCATCCCCAAAATCCTCATCAAAATACGAGAAATCACACCCGATAGATAGAGAACGAAGAGGAGAGTTCGGATATAACCTCGTTTGTCAATTTCCATGTCTTTTAGTGCTCTAATTGAGCTCCCAAAGTTCACAAAAACCTATCACTCTTGTCAATTTTTCGTCCAAGAGAGTGTGGGGAGAGAAAAGGTGGCGAGGACAATATTTTCTCACTATTTATACCAAATTTGTCATCTCACGTATTGGTCAAATCCATAGGCCACTTGGATGGCTTAGATTGGTCAATAATTCAGCCCAAAATGACTCCAATGTGGACTTGGTCCCTTGATCCTTATCCTTCTCAAGACAACCCAAATGAATCATCAGGCATTCCGGTGCCCTGTCAATGTGTCGCGTGCCAATTGCGCACACTCGCGTCGCTAACATCTAAACAATGATCTATATTAATTATTTAACACATTTTATTATTTGTTATGTGTGTATTATCCCCGGCCTAGTGTATTAGTAATTTTCCTACCTAGTACTCGCGTCTATACACTACTCGAGGCAAATACCTATCACACTGTCTCGCTTGGTATTAATCAATATAAACACACACATTGCGATGTAATTTAACAAAATTGAACATAAACATCTCAAAATAATCAAAATAGCACGCAAAACAGTTTATTTACCTAAGACTGGTGAGCCCTGATTAACCTATCCGTGGGGTCCAGAGTGTCTTGAGCTGGCGTCCACGTCTGTAAATGCGTATAAAATAACGAAAAATTAGATTTGGGCCGTTACATGATCATTATTTTTTGAGTCGCGTTATGTGCACCCCAACTATTGCTCAGGGCACCCCATTAAACAAGTCCGAGAATTGACATGACGTATCGGTACCCTGTGTCCGACAACATTCGTCAAGACTCGACACCCATTGCCCGATACATGTACCAAAGGGATCAAACATGAGTTTGGTCACTTTATTCCGAGACTTATTCCAAAGTCTCGGCTACCTTTAACGGAGACACTACAACATACCTCGATCTTATGTGATTGATAAAGTCGTGTCAACATGAGTTCGGTCACTCTATACCGAAACTTATTCCAAAGTCTCGCCTACCTTCAACCGAAACACTACAACATGTTTGATCATGTGTGACCGATAAAGTCGCATACGTGGTTCACTTTCAGAAATGGCAAAAAAAACCACAAAAACCATGAAACTAACCTCATCGTGTGCGATATCTGCCTCCCACTCGTTTTCTTCAGCTGTTAGACTTTAAAAATGCTTTAAACTCCCCGAATCTAACAAACCACAAAAAAACGTGTAATCAGAGACTTACAAGGTTGGTGCACACTTTTTGATCGACAAATGTGATGTTTGGCCGATGACGGATCGACCTTACTTGATAGAAAAACTGGGAGTTTGAGTGTGGTGCCCTGATCATATGACGAGGTGAATCGGTTGGGTTGGGAGAGCAAATATGACATTTCCTTATGAAACCAATTTTTAATTTGAAAATGCTTAGTGCCCTGATCATAAACTGGGGTGCACATAGCGCGACTCTATTTTTTCTTTATTTTAATCTTTACACCTTTCAAGTGACAACCCTAAACTCGTAGGTAGCAGACGAGAAGGCTCAGCTTAATGAAGTACTGGTGATTAGCACAGCTAACATATATATAAGCTTGATTAATTGGTGTCAAATTAAAATGGTTCGGACGACACTAGAAGTAATATATAGCATACTATTGATATAAAGAACAAGTTTTTCTATTATATATATTTTAAAAACATATGGGACTAATATTTTTTTCGTGCATGTCTTGTTCTGTTTGCTTTTATTTTTACATATTATTTTACTAGTCAAGTTTTATAATTCCATATGTGTATAAAAATATTTATGAAACTCAATTTGTTGAAAAAGAAATAAGAAAAAGAAAAATAAGTTGTATTACTACAAAGTAATTTATTAACAAATTAATTAGAAGATTTGTATATATAATTTATTTAAAATAAATGAAAGAATATATTATATCCCTTTCTTAATTTGTCAATTTTAATGACATTTACTACTTAAGATGACTTTTTTTTTTATGTAAACATGATTTTTTTTGGGTTCCAAACATGACTTGATTTTTTTTCTTTTTTTTTTTTTTTGCAAAAACATGACTTGATTTTTTTTTTTTTGAAATAAACATGACTTGATTTTTAGTTATACGGATAGTATGTTATTTTTTATGTCGTGCTTACCCGCACACGTGGGTGCATTTAAGGACAAAGAAAAAAAATCTCTATCTAAATATTTCATTTCACCAAAATTAATTGTTTTAATACTTTCAAAAACAAATTATTGAAACAAAAATTGTTTTAATTAAGGACTACGTACTTAATTGGTTAGCAATAATCCCTTAATTTTAATACTACTTTTCTTTTCTTTTTTTCCTCGCCCAGAAACAAACAAATTAATCAACATATCACATAGGTACCGTAGTCGTTTAAACCAGGAAAATAAGCTTCATTAATTTACAAAATCTTTGCTTTCAAGAAAAGCTACGTAAAAAGTCTTTATTCCACTATTTTTCCTTCTTATATAGAGTAGTAATTAACTTATCGAGAAGGTAATGCATAGTTATAAAGTAACATGTTGATGTTACTATCGTCAACACAAAAAAACTAACACGATCATTACAATAATTATTTCTTTGAAGAAAGGCCGGGTTTCATCATCAACCAAACGCGTTTTGCAATTAATCACTAACATTTCCATCGTTTGACACCCGCACTAGCTCTTAAATATTTTCGGTGTGGCTCACACTTCCATTTGCCGCAATTTTCACTTCTACTCCAACTAACTGTGCTTTGAGTTCACACCAATTATAGTATCATAAGTATCAGAATTACGTCTCTGGCTAAACCATGTCTGGGACTTTTAAGCCTTGTTTTTGTACAACCCAAACTGAACATAGCGGTGCCTTTTTAGGCTTCAAAAAAAAAAAAAAAAAAAAAAAAAAAAAAAAAAAAAAAAAAAAAAAACTGAACATAGCCTGCACAAAGTTAAACAATTATATTTGTGTCTTTTTTTTTTCAGAAATATATTTGTGTCTTTCACTATCAACTACGTAAATTTTGTGAAATGGAAAAGTTTGATTCACTTAGCTACCAATTTTTTTCTTTTTTTCTTTTTTTGAGAAAATTTAGCTACCAATTTGGAATTGATGCTTTGTGAGCTATTAAGTTTTCTAAGTTAATTCATCGTGATGTTGGCAAAGAGGATGTGATTTCTTATGAAGTTGAACTTTGAATATCATCATGATATGCCAATCTGGTAGATACTTGCATTCTGGCCTAGAGGGCTAGCTAGAGATGTTTTTTCTTTTCACCAAGAAAAAGAAGTTCGATACTTTGATTTCCTCATCTATCTGATTGGATTTTCTATTAACCCGGCCCCTATAAAAGTGGCTTAAACGAAATGCTTTCAACGTCTAAAATTGGATTTTTTTGGGTGAAGACACCCGTTGACGTGTCCATTGTCGGGTCCCATACATGCTTCTTTTGACTTTTTTTTTTTTTTTTTTTCAAGAAATCGTTACCTCGATGACGCAGAGCTGACATACGCTGTTAAATGATGTCAACGGGCGTTGGCTATCAAATTTAGGCGTCAAATTTATTTTTTTGTTTCCTCCCGCCAAAACCACCCATCAGCCTCTCCCAACCACATTTCGTTCACCAAAATCTCCATTTTCCCAGGTCATGCCCGAAACCCTTTGTGTCGATTTTGAAGGTCACATTCATTCTCCTTTGTAACTCTTAGCAAATATCAGTCACAACTTATTTAGTGCCCTGATTTTGAAGACCAAAGGAGTACGTCCTACTTGTTGTGTGGACGCTTGCTGATAAGACTCTTGGTTTTGAGTGACTTGCTTTTGATTTTAAAGGTTTGTCTTCGTTTTCCTTTTATGGGTTCAATTTTCACCTATTTTCTAGATTTCCTGTAAGTTTATGTTCTTCGAAAATCTCGATGATGGTTTTGTTTCTTATTTTAAGATTCTCAATCCACTGTTGATGGTTGTTGAAGTAGAGCTGAAGTCAAGTCAAGTCAAGTCAAGAGCCGGAAGGAAAACGTAAATAAGCCATCATATTAATGGCTAGTGGTGCAAACAAGTAATGTCCTTTGTTGTCGTCATTTAGTTTAGTAGTTTCTTGCAACCAAGTTAAATTGTTTGTCTTCATCTTTTTTTGGTAGACAAATGTGCTTACAACAAATAGAGCTTCCCTGCAGCCAAGTAGCTACACAGATCTTGCAGTCAAGTGCGGCTGCATGTTACTACTATAGGGTCGTAGCATTGTAATTGATTGTGGTTGGTTAGGGTCATTTTTTGTAAATTAATAATCCACATTACTTGCAGGAATATGCCAGAGGTTGATGTAGAAGACTTTTGTATGAATTGTGGCTACGACGATCACTATGAAGAAAATTGCCTTGGAGGGAGGAATGCACAAAGTGTAAAGGTGGATTCTTATATAGGAGATACATCCAAAAAGGAGGGGACTCGAAACACAAACGAGGTTTATACATTTGCACCAATGATGATTAAGACTTAATTGAATGCTATGACATCTTTTTTCGCCAATATCTAATACTCATTGGTGGTTCGAACACATTTGCAACAACGATGATCATGGCAACAGTTCCCGAAGTGAAGTTAGCATCTCCAAGGATGTTGAGTTCGATGGCCTTTATCAATTTTCAAGTTCATTCGACCAAAATTTGTGTATCAGCAATGTCAAGCTGGGAAGAGATGTGGAGCCAAATGCAACTATCACTATGAAGTAGTGAGCACTGTGGCTTATCATGTAGTTAATTATGATGTTATTGTGTTTTTTAATTATGTTATTGTGCTCTTTACTATAATGGTTTAGCAATGTAATCGAACACACTTGTACTATTTCATGACGATATTTGAGTTTTATTGAATGCAGTCTATGTTGCATGTGTTTGATGGTTCTAAATGAAGTTTTTCACCTTTTATGTTTTTGAACATTTGTTGGGTATATTATATGTTCCCAATCTAGATCCTCCCACTTTTATAAAATCAATAACGTTGAGGCATTGAGGCGAGGAAATTAGAGTTAGATATCATAACAAAAAGTAATCATATTCATGAATCAAAACAACCAAGAGTAAACTAAAGATATGCTATCACAGGCTACATATATTGTTAGGACCCATTTTCTAGATGAATCTCGATCGGCTTTGCTCGATCCATAACTCGCCAACCAACTCGGTCATTGAGTTATGAACCAAACTAGTAAGCCTTTTATCAACACTAACCCTTTATCATTTATCAACAATTGAGATTTAATAAATGAATCATAATCGCAGTGCGAATATTATTAAATAAAACTTAATCAAAGTTTTGACATAAAAGTTATTTATGACCTTCAAAAGTTCTCAACTAGAATAATACCTCTCTAGTTCAAATTATTCAAATCCCAACCCCATGATAATAAATATAAATAAAAATAAGGTGAATGATTCGATCTCGAACCACACCAAATCAGAAATCGAAATACTCCTCTAGACAACTAGAGCTACTCCTTTCTCTTTGTTGACTCTTGATGAAGAACCTGTGGGGAAAAATGTTAGGTGAGCACAAATAGTTTAATGGAGCTCAAAAAGTCGGGTTAAGTTACGGGCGTTATGAACATTCCATTTAGTAAATGCAAAATTAAATAAAATGCATGACTTGCAAATATTTAATATGATGAAAGGAATAAACAAGAAAGTATATAAACAAAATATTTATCAATGCATCAAAATGTGCAAATGCTAGACATGTATGAGCTATTGTGATAGACTTCTCAAACACACTAAAGTTCGTGAAGGTTGACCCTACTATGGCCGTAGCGGTGTCAACACTCCATTCCCTTACACTATGCAAGATTCACCTATCACCAAGTCCACATCTCGTCCAACTAGGACATAACACCTACTACAAAATTTATTGAGAACATTGGATCTTATTCTTGTTCTCAATTATTAAATATTCATTCTGGGCAAGCTGCCCTATGTTGTTCTCCTTTGTACGGTGCAACTGTCCCGAACTCCTGGTCGAACTGGTAGCATCTGATGCAAGAACTCCTAGCGAGCTACACTAAGTTGTCTACATACAATGTCTAACATTGCACCCCGATTTACCCACATGACTCACTTACATGATTCCTATCATTTAGTCTAGTAGAGAGGTAAATAATCATAAAACCAATAACTTAAATCCCAACTTACATGGTACGCTAATTTCCAAATGTCTTGTTGGCACTCACAAAAATACTCCAAAGTTCTATCAACTTAAATAGGTTAAATGCTTATTAACTATACAAATTGACTTGATTTTTTTATAATAAAACTAATTTCGAAAATCTTTCGAAAAGTACCTTTAAAAATACTTATTCAAAACATTTTGAAGAATCTTTTCTTCATTCATATTTGAAAACCCACCATTTTACTTTATTTTATTTTATATTTTTTAAAATCAATAATAAATCTTTCAACGAAACTTTTCTAGTTTAAAAGAATTCCAATCAATAAGGAAACTTGTTTGAATATTTTAATAACATATAGATCTTACATAATACTCAAGTAAATCGATAGAAAACCCAATTAAACATCAACATCAATAGAGAAAAATTTAAAAACTAGATTAAAAGAGATTACCTAACGCGAGGAACTCCAAAGATCCCCTCCCTCGTTCCCCTCTCGGCTCTCTCTCTATTTTGTGTGTAGCCTTTTCCGCACACGTTTATTGTTTTAAAAGGAGATCAATCAAGATCCTAAATTTAATCCCCAAATCACGCCTTCCTTAATTTTCTCCCTCCCTTGCACACCAAGTTGACCACATTCAACGTACCTTGAATTTTAGGGGTTTCAAGATTTAAAATCTCGAACTTCTTAAATAATGAGATTTCAAAACATTACTTTCCAAAAGTAACAATCTCCTCAATTAATGGGAAATTTAATCTTACTTTCCATATTTATTTGTTCAAAATCAAAAGTGTTGACCACTTCAAACCTTAATGCCTTCTAGTCTTAATCTGTGGGCCCCACAAGCTTTTAAGTGAGTTAGGGTTTTCTAGTTTACACAAACATATATCTTATTTTGTTAAAAATTAGGGTCGTCACATATATAATCCCCTAAAATAAACTAAAAGATAGATCCCTAACACAACACCATTGACGAGTCATTAAACATGGACTTTTTTTATTGGGATTTTGCTATGTAAATTGGATTCGAAGTTGTGTTTTATGGTTCCAAATGATTACTTTCGAGATTCACATGGTATTTGAGAGTTTGTGCTTATTTCAGGCAAATCCAAGAAAGACGTGTTCAGTAAAAAATCAACAAGGTCAGCTTGCTAGAAGCAAGGCATGGTGCCAGGATGGACCCAGGTGCCAAATAGGGAGCCATAAAAGGATAATGCACAATACCATTTTTAAACGTACAATGCTGGATTCATAAGGCGCGGCGCCACCAACGATGCTAGAACAGAATTGGAAGTTTCTAGACCGACTTGATGTCCAATACTTGTTATTTCCTTCAACGCCGCCACCTGATGTCATCCCTTAATAACCACGGTGCCACCTACGATGTCAGGATCGCAGAACAAAAGTTTTGTGAATTTTTTGAAGGTTCTTAATCTCGAGGGTTGCTATTCTTATACCTAAGCACAAATATATAAAGGTAAACTTCTATGGACAAAAACACATTGTATTAAGAGTGAATTAGGAATATTGTGAGATAGATTAACCATGTATGACTAGGTTCTTTAATACCTAGGTTAGGGGTAAAGCTATTTAGTCCGTTAGAGTTGTTTTCCATGTCTTGTTAAGGTTTTCTTTAATAATAGTGTTTTGTTTTAGTTCTCTATCTTTATGTTGTTGTTTTCATGATGCCTTGATGGTGGTTCTTGAGTTTGTATCTTCTTGCAATTCTCTATTCGAGAAACTCCATTAATTTTAACATGATTGAGTCCATGATACCAATCAATTTGAGAAATGGCCATTACTTAGAACAAAGGACTTGACATACCTATTGTTATAAGTGAGTAACATTGAGTACTAGGTTAAATCTTGTGAATGGTTACCCAAGGTTTTCTAGTGGTCAGTGTTCCCACAAATTTAAATGTTGCTCACATTCTAAATCTTGAGAACAAAAAGTTGTACCTTTATTAACTTTTAACATAGATTGAGTCCATGATACCAATCAAGTTGAGAAATGGCCATTAGAACAAAGGACTGGTACCTATTGTAATAAGTGAGTAACTATCTATCGAGAATAAATGTTGCTCACATTCTAACTATAAAGTTGTTTTAGGAAGAAGTATTTAAGCCATCTCGAGAATAGGGAAACTATTTTAAAACCCATATTTCAAAGTCGATGAAACAAATCATGATAATAACATTAGGGCTAGATTGTGGATCCTCAGGCTTAGGTATGTTTCTTTTACTTTGATTTACAATTCTTTACTTTCCTATTTTTAATGTAATCAAACTATTTTCAAACCCCCCCATTTCCTTTTTGTTCATTAAACTTGATTTGACTGAGTCCTGCAAATTCGACCTTATGCTTACCACTGTTACATTCATGTGGAATTCGTAACCTTAATACAAGTTATATTTGACACACAACACGTGATCAAATTTTGGCGTCGTTGTCGGGGACTCAGTTCCAATTCAAATTTAACTTTTTTTCTTTTCTTTTTGTTGGATTTTTTTTGTATTTAGATCCTTGTCTCTAGCATATGTTTGCAGACAACTCAACAATAACCTTCTACTCCCCAAACTATAACCATTACGATAACTCATACTATTATAGTATGAATGGGGGTAAGTACATCAAATTTCAGACGTAGATTTTCTAATTGACCTTCTATTGAGTAACACGGTTATGTGGAAGCTTATGGAGTTTGTACGGATGTCTCTCATCCTACTAATGCTTGTCATTATTACCCGAAATATGAAAATCATCCTGAGTGGAGTTGTGTATCATCACAACCCAGCTTCTACGAGTTCACACAAAGCTCAGGAATTCCTTAACAAGAAGAACGTTCTCTTGAGGAAATCATGAAAAGCTTAGCCTCAATCCATGAACAAATCCATCAAGATAGTTTACGCTATCAAGAAAAAATTGAACGACACTGGCAAGAGGTGAATTCAAGTTTTCGAAATATAGGAATTCTAATTGGTTAAATAAATGCTAATCTTGAGAATTTGATTAATGAAGTAGAATTCACCATGCCTGTACATTCTAATCAAGAGGAGAGCACGAGTATTGTTACATTGAGAGGTATTGAGGAAGATAAGTATTGGTTTGAATCATAGCATATGTTTGTAGATAACTCAACAATAACCTTCTACTCCCCAAACTATGACCATTACGATAACTCATACTATTATAGTATGAATGGGGGTAAGTACATCAAATTTCAGACGTAAATTTTCTAATTGGCCTTCTATTGAGTAACACGGTTATGTGGAAGCATATGGAGTTTCTGCGGATGTCTCTCATCCTATTGATGCTTGTTATTATTACCTGAAATATGAAAATCATCCTGAGTGGAGTTGTGTATCATCACAACCCAGCTTCTACGAGTTCACACAAAGCTCGGGAATTCCTCAACAATAAAAACGTTCTCTTGAGGAAATCATGAAAGCTTAGCCTCAATCCATGAACAATTCCATCAATATAGTTTGCGCTATCAAGAAAAAATTGAACGACACTAGCAAGAGGTGAATTCAAGTTTTTAAAATATAGGAATTCTAATTGGTTAAATAAATGCTAATCTTGAGAATTTGATTAATGAAGTAGAATTCCCCATGCCTGTACATTGTAATCAAGAGGAGAGCACGAGTATTGTTACATTGAGAGGTATTGAGGAAGATAAGTATTGGTTTGAATCATAGGATGAACTTAAGATTCCTCCATCAGAGCCAAATGTTATGTTAGTAGAAGTTCATGAGAAGCCGAGAAGAAAGTTGAAGTCACTCTGGAAAACCAAAGGAACTAGAAGAGGGAAGCAAGGAAGACCAACCTTCGGTGTTGGTAACACCATATATCCCACTACGAATATTAGTTGAGTTTGAAACATGGATGGTAGAGAAAGAACATTTGGAGATGTTATGCATCATTGATACTTTTGTGTTAGATGGTCACGACAAGGTAGAACCCTTTCTGATGAAGGTCGTAGATGAACCTTGTGACGACCCCAATTCCACAACCCTAAATTGGGCCCCGCTTGGCTTAGACTTACGTGGACCTCGAGTCAACACTCGCGCAGTCAACGCAAGCCTAGTCAACCTCCCTTAACATTTACCATTTATTATGTTATTTAAGGTTGAGTTATTCAAGTTAGTGAGTTATCAAAATATAGTAGAAGCAATTAAACTCTAAACTAATCAAATAATCCCTTAGACACATGTTAAGATAACTTAGTGTGTGGAAACCTCGCATATGTATACATCCAAACAGTATAACAAGTCAAAGGAGAGTCAAATACTATATAAATGTCCCAAAATCTAACAAACCCATATCCCAATGTTTTCAAAAACGATATACATATAATACAATAACCTACCCAATAAGCGAGAGGAAATCACCTAACCGTCCTTAACGTCAATCGTTTATCGTTAGTCCTTCACCCTGTCAATCTTGTAGTATGACGAGGCTGCACTTATCATTATAAAAAGGATGGTGAATACAGAAGATAACAATAATAACCAAGTGGAGTCTCAATATAACTTCAAATATCAAATAAACGGCTAAACTAGCATCATGCATGAATATTACAAAGATAATAAGATACAATATGATAATACATCATTGAGATACGATAAATGAGTATTAAGAGCACAAAACAAAAAAATATCTAAGTGTTCTAAGTCCATATTGCAACACAAAGTACGCAACCTAACTTCCCAGACAGATCGTGGACCTAAACAAACCACTTCAGATAGCTAGGATGAGTCACCCTACCGTAGCACATACTTAGTTCAGCTCCCGGTCAAACTACCAACCTTAAACTGTGGGATTTGGCACGTCCAAACATCCATGTAGTCACGGTGGTGAAAGAGATCATAAAACAGTCTCACCGCACCCGTAACCACCATATCGCCCACTTAGACCGAAAATATCACTTATTAAAAAATTCACAAAAAATAAAGCCGATAATCCACCAAGAATAGATATCATAAACAAAATTTAAGAAATTATATTTCACAAAGAAATATTGCTCAACAAGGATAGCATCCTAATTTAAACGCACAAATAAAATAATAGAAATACTCCCACTAGTTTTATTCATAGCCACCATACGAAACTCTATGCTCATGAATCTATGGTCTTATCCCCAAGGACCCGGATTCGAGTCCTGGGGGGGCTAAAGACCACATAATAAATGGGGTGTGGATGATGAATTCCCACCCATGACAACCCACCGGATCCTAGTCACGTACGCTCCCCCCATCCACAAGTGCCCCCACCTATGGTCTTTTGCCCCCACGGTTGGGCGAACCGGGTCCCGGCAAACCACGTAAGTACGTCCACCTGTGCGCCTCGTGACTAGCGGTACACGAGTGCGCCCCAATGGATCCACCATGTTTTACACGTGATCCAATTTTTTGATCCAATTTAGTCAAGTTAGAGTCTTATTTTGCATTTAATTGTAATTTCTTGTTAATTTTCCCATTTTCCAAACATTACCCATTTCCACTATTTTGGGCCAATTCCCCAGGTATTGGGTTGTATTTGGACCCATTTGGATACCTGAGAGAAATCCCAAAGTTTCAAAAATCTCTAAAATTTAAGCCCTGTGAACAGTTCCATGTCGTGGGGGTCCACCCCTGGTGGCGCCACTTAAAGCGTGGGACAGGATAGCCCCTGCCCTAGATGTCATGGCTGGCACCATGAGGCTTTAGGCCTCACGGTGTCCCTCGCGGCGTCACAACTAGAATGTGACTACTGAGGCATTTTGTAACCTCGGCTCGCGTCACCGTGCTCCGAGCCTATCTCAACCTCGTATGACCTCGTTACCCATCCAAATCCTTTATAAAACCATAAAAATTGACTACCACTGATCTAACAATCAAATGAAAATACATAAAATCGATGCCAAAACGATAAAAATTGAACGGGGAGTCGAGATCTCACATTCGTTTGCGTCGTGGCATGATCCCTTGGCATCAATCCTCGACGAAAATCATGAAACCCCTTTAGCTTAGTTCTCATGTGAAGAAGAATAAGAGAAAAAAAAGAAGAAAATGAGATAGAGAGAGAGAGAGACAGGAAGAGTTGACTCACCTTTTTTTATTGGGTGGGTCTTATCTTGGTTCACAACCGTATCCCGAGGCATATCCAAAGGCCCTCATCAACACTAGCTAACCACTTTTGGTGACTCACTTTGGTGACTCTCCCTTTGTTCCCATCTCTTTTGTATTAATAATTGGACCTATCTCGGGTGTTTCTGCGCTTGGCATGAACCACGACTCATATCGTCACGCACAAATGGAAATATGATAAGCATGTGTGGGTGTGCCGTGAATCTACGTAGGCCACCTAGAGGGTTAGGGTCACCCGTTCTGGGTATCCTCACGGGTCGTGCCTGGTGATAGCCCGAAGAATGGCTTGGTTTGACTTTGATTGTGCACGCACTTTGCTTCACTACTATATTTATGCATATGATGATCTTCCACAGTTGCATGTATTCTTTTATTTCAGCAGATTTACTTTTGTATTTACTTGGTGAATTTCCTTGGGAATACTCACTCTGGACTCATCATTTGTTTTTTGTGACGGCTTGAGTGCAGATCTGGTACGAGCAGAGGAAAGGGTAAGCTTAAGGAATACATTGATTGACTATGATTGGCCCTACTCATACGTTTGTTTATATTTCATTGTTTTATGCTGGGTTTTGGTATGAATGAGACAGACATGGCTTGTATATGACTTGGGAGTTGATATTTTGATATTTTGAGGATCGCATTTGTTATGTATATGGATTATCATTTTGGTATGGTTTCCACTTTAGGTTTTATAATTACTAAACTTGTTTCCGTTGTATTTTAAGATGTTTTAAGAGTTCTGCTATACATTCTTATCTTATATGATGGTTGGTAGAGTTTGAGTGGTCGTGGGACACAGTTAAATGATGAGTTGGCAAGGCTATGGGCTTGCGGTGCACACTGTAGTGGCCGATGAATTTGGGGCAGTCACACTTATTTCTAGGGCTTTCCTATTCTTATACCTAGGCTTACTTATAAAAATGAGGGACCTCAATGGATGAAAACACATTGTATTAAGAAAGTTTTAGGAGTAGAGCAAGATAGAGTAGCCATGTCCGGCTAAGTTCTTTAATACCACGGTCGGGATGAAGCTGTCTAACCCGGAGTAGGTTTGTCTTTCATGTTTTGTTAAGGTTTTCTATTATAAAAGTGTTTTGATTTAGTTTTTTTATCTTTATCTTATTATTTTTCTCGATGTCACAATGGTGGTTTATGAGTTTGTATATTTATTGCAAATCTCCAGGTGTAAACCCATTAACATGCTATTAATAAACCCATTAATATGCTATTAATCAGGTTGAGTCCATGATACTAAGCGAGGTGAGAAATGGTGATCACTTAGAATAAGAGACCTGACACACCTATTGTTTTAAGTGAGTAACATCGAGAACTAAGTTAAATATTGAGAGCGGTTGCCCAACGTTGTACGGTGAGTAAGGGAAGTATTTATAGAGCAGTTGCTCTATCTATCGAGAATACGGGGATTAGGGTGTTGGTAATCCCAACACCTATAGTCGATCTAGGGAAACTGTTTTAAAACATATCTTTCTAAATCAATGATGTAAGAAATGGAAACAACATAGGGCTAGATTTTAGATTCCTAGTCTTAGATATGCATTATTTCTTTAATTTATAACATATTTATTTTCTTGTGTTTTAGTACGTAGAAAAGCTCTTTAAAAAACCCCCTAGATTTACTTTTTTATTTAATGAACTCAGTTTGAATGAATCTTGTGGACTCAACCCCATACTTGCCACTACTACATTCCAGTAGGATTGGTAACCTTTCACGGGTTATAGTTGACATGCACGACACATGATCAGTTTTCTTTAATAATAGTATTTTGTTTCAGTTCTCATCTTTATGTTATTGTTTTTAAAGATGTTAATGGTAGTTTTCGAGCTTATCTCTTTTTGCAATTCTCTATTTGTGAAACTCCATTAACTTGCTATCAACCCAGTTGAGTTCGTGATACCAACTGATTTGAGAAGTGGCGATCACTTAGAACAAGAGACCTGACACACCTATTGTTCTAAGTGGGTAACATAGAGTACTAGGTTAAATCTTGAGAGCGGTTGCCTAACGTTATTTAGAGGTCGGTGTTCTCACATATTTGAATGTTGCTCACATGCTAAATCTTGATAGCAGTTGTCTAAGGTTGTACGCTTGAGTAAGAGAAGAATATAGAGAGCGGTTGCCCTATCTATCAAGAATAGGGGAACTAGGTTATTGGTGATTTCAACACCTATAGCTGATATAGGGGATTTGTTTTAAAACTCATTTTTCAAAATCGATGAAACAAGATATGATAATAACATTAGGGCTAGATTGTGGATCTTCAGACTTAGGTATGTTTCTTTTACTTGAATTTACAATTCTTTGCTTTCTTATTTTTAATGTAATCAAAAAATTTTCAAACCCCCCAATTTCCTTTTTGTTCGTTAAACTTGATTTGAATGAATCTTGTGGATCCCGTGTTTTCAACTGCTACATTCTTGTGGGATTGGTAACCTTAATACGGGTTATATTTGACATGCACAACATGTGATTAACCATTAACTAAATTAAACATAAGTTCATAGACCACCATCAAAGTAGATCACCATCAAAATAGACTTCACATCTTATTTGTAGATGCTAGTAGGGAACAATTACCTTGCTTGTAGTCTTTGAGCCTTCTTTTCCTTTTGCCTCATTTTCTTCTTCGAGTTCTTCGGATATTAGACTCATACTGGTCCCAATTGCAACTGGATCAGAAGGTTTACTTGTCTTAATAACCTCATTTCTCAATTGAGTACCACGTGAAAACATGCGAGTCTCTAACTTATCGACTCGCAAGTCGTAGGTAGTGTAGCTCAGACTTAAGTTGTTGATGAATCGAGGTTCAAGTTCTCCAAGTGTCAAAGGTTCTAATGCATACTACGTTTGCTTGCCATGTTCCCTGTTTCCATTCTTACATGTACCGCATCAATTTTGGATGTTGGAGCTTGTTCAGTTTCTCTTTGTTTCCTAATGAAAGCTTGTTGCCTCTCTACTACATCAACTTGAATTTAACCACCCATAACCACTCATTCACACTAATTATTCACCCAATTAACCCAAATAAATAATGCAATATTTAATATTTCCTAAGGATTTATTCCATCAATTACTTGTCACACATATAATCACAAAAACATTGTTTTGACCAACCAACAAAATAGATTACATGAAACAAGGAATCAAAGTCTCCAATTTCATTCTTTCAAAGCAAAATGTAACAAAAGTTACAAATAGTCATAATATGTGAAATAATGTGACACATGATGTGACATCCCTATTTTAATAAACATGTATTATGATCTAATTATAAGATTAGTAGTTTTTAATCACAACACATGTTGTGGATTATGAATCGAATAGTCAAAAAAGAGAAATCACTAGGTTAATGTCATTTTTCGTTATTAATGCCTAGTTTGTTGAGGTATATCCTCAATTTGTTGTAATTGTATTGTAAGTGTGTATTTGAAGGGCAAAAGTGAAGATAAATAATTAGTTCCACGAAAACTTGTAAATATGAAAGTTAAATCTCACGTAGGATTTTACCTCGGTTTGTGTGTAAGTCGAGACTGGTGGTAATGTAAAATGAGAACAAAGTTAGAGCAAGACTTTGCCCCGAGTTTCATGTTAGTTGGTGGTGGTTGAGGTTGAGATTGGGTTCAAAATGGTGCAAGTTTGGTTATGTATGACAAGAGAATTGGTTCGTAAGAGCTTAGTACGTCATTGAAAAAGTTGACATTTTTAAGGTTTTGGTGTAATCAAAATCAGCGTTATGTACACTTTATGAAGTTGGATTGTTTTGTCTAGAGTTTGACTCAATTTAGTGAAAAAAGATATCCAAAACGAGCACCAAAAGTTAAAACATGTCAAAATAGGGATTTAAAAAATTTATGAATAAAAATAAATTAAGTTGTTGATAAATAACTGAAATTTTATATAAATTAAAAAAATCTAAATGAACCGATTCATTTCAACATAACATTGAAATGCTTCGTTCCTCAAACCCTTCAACTCACTTTCGCTCGTGGACTTCTGTACTTTTGATTCTCGTCTCGGTTTCTCTCCATAAAAGAGCATCGCGAGATGGTCAGTTTGAGTTAAGTTTTCACAACATAAATGAGGGATTTGCCTCGAAATTTGATAAATTCTCAATCTCTGGACATTTCCTTTAGTTTAATATACATTCTCATGATTTTTCGATTTCTTTCGCGAGATTTTGATGAAGATTGGTAGGAATTGTGGCGGCCCCAATTTCCACATTGGTCCACCACGGGAGGCCACGTGGGCCCACAACTGTCCACATCACCGCCAGTTGTGTCCCACGCCCAATTATCCATCAACCATCAATTATCATTAACTTTGATTCTATTAATATCATATATCTTCAAGTTAACGGCGGAAGCTTAAATAAACAATATAAAAATTCATCTTGTGTTTTATTAGCAAAATCCTAAGTGGAAACCATACCAAATATACATCATATACATCTCCATTGATCCTCAAAATATCAAAATGTACAACCTATCTCTCAAGCCCAAAACCCAACATAAAACGAATAAATATAAACATACGTACGAGTGGGGCTAAAACTGTCAATCAATGTACTCTTCAAGCTTGCCCTTTCCCCGGCTCAGATTAGGGTCCACACTCGACCATCACAAAAAGACAGATGACGAGTCCAGAGTGAGTAATCCCAAGGAAGTTCACCAAGTAATTACGGAAATAAAAAATCTTGGAATTGAAAATACTATAATTTAAACATGCGGAATAAAAGAAATACAGACAACTGTAAAAGAAAGATCATCGCATGCATAAATATAGTGACGGAACAAAGTACGTGCACATAAAAAATCAGACCAAGTCATACTTCGAGCCTCTCCTTGGGCACAACCCTCAAACACACCAACAGGTTGTCCCTGGACCCTCTAGGTGGTCGGCGTAGACCCACGGCGCACCCACACAAGCCTACCATACCCGGGTAGCCTATTCACCGGTGTATGCCTAGACAAGTGCTATGACTTAGTGGACCCTATGGCCGTAACGAATAAGCACCAGGTGGGGAGTGATCTCAACACCGTAAAGACACCAGGTAGGAGTACCCTCCACTACCGTAAAGTCACCAGGTGAGAGTGCCCACCGTAAAGCAAAAATGAAACGAAGTAGAGAATAAATGGAACAGAATTCAAATAATTCAAACAGTAAATACTTAAAGTGAAGTTCAATTGGGATACTACACACCTCAATTCGCACTCCTCGTTCCACAAGTCAAACCCCGGCTCAAAACCTCCAAATCCCGGGTGTCACTCCCGGTCTGATTTCTGACTAACCCCCGACTCAAATTACTATTTCGAGACTCCTGGAATTCATTTATGAGGGTTAATTATCCATTAATGGGTTCATAATGTTGGTTAGACTCATTTCTTCATTTTCTAATTTTTAAGAGTCCAGTGAACTATTAGCGCGCTAATGAGATGAATTAGCGCGCTAATTCATCTAAGTCACTGTTCATCATTTTCCAGAGGGTAATTAGCGCGCTAGGTCCTCCTATTAGCGCGCTAATCGTGCTCTGTCCAGATTTTTACAGTTCAAAATTCACATTCCAATCACCCCATAAACTCATTCATTCGACTCCAACACTTCAAAAACTCACCATTCACCTCAAAAACACCATTTAAACACAAAGTTATCGAATTTAGTCATCAAAATCCAAGAATCATCAAGAATCACATTTTCAAACCCATTTTCATATCATCATCAAATCCCTCTCAAATTAGTTCAAAAACACAACCATTTCATGTCATTCTCATACACACTCATTCTCAACTAAAACCAAGTGTATATCCCCCAACAAATCCGAATTTTACAAATTCGAACCCATTCAAAAATCTCATAAAAATCCAAGTTTATTGCATCCATACCTTAGATTCTTGTTGTAGGAAGCCACAAATCACTTTCTTCACACCTTGTTGGCTGTTTTTCCTCCTCTTCTTCTCCTCCAACGATCTCTCTCTTCTTCTCAAGCTTTCCCTCTTCAATCTCACACTCTTCTCCCTTGATCGGTCAACACAAAACATATATATACTTGGCTTTTGATCAAGTGTGTGCACAAATCTCGAGGAGCATCCAAGGGTTCCTGATCACCCTGTGTCACTCCAACTCACTAACACCCTATCATGACATTTGACACCTGTTGTGCATCTCGAGAAACATCAACTGTTGTTGTTTTATTCAGCCTACTATAGGACTTATTGATTTCCAATTGATTTAGCCCATATAAATTCCTATTTTATTCAATAAATTTCCAAAATTTATGGGTAAGCTCACCTTAGTTTCCTCGACTACCCGGCACTTCGTGCCTCGTGTCCCGTGTCCACACGCACCCCGAGGTCATTCCTCACTCGTCAATCAACTACATTAGCATACATATTGCAATGGATTTAGCTAATTTATACCTTTCCATCACAATTTACCACAACAAGCATACAAAACGGACTGTATACCTAGTTCGAGTGCGTTCCCTCTCTGTGGGACCCTCGACCGTCCTCGCTGGCATCCACATCTGCAATGACGTCATAATTAACGGCAATTATAAATTGGGCCGTTACAGGAATTGTTGTGAATTGATGTATTAGGTTGATTTGCAATGATTTAGGATGAATTCCACCGGCGTGGGTTAGGATTTCAGTGAATTGAATTGATACAACTTAGTTGATAACTATTTTGAATATGTTTTTATAGTTGAAACTGGTTTATATTAGGATTTTGAATTAATTGATTATTGATTTTTGTCTAAATTGACTCGATGTGCTGTGGAAGTATTTTGAAATTTGTATCGAATGGTTTCGTGGTGTTTGATGTCGAGATTTGAGGATTTAATTGCAAAAATATTGATTTGAAGAAGTTTTGTTAGTTCAAGATTTATAAATTTTTCCCTATCGACAGGGCATATTGGAAAATTTATAACTTCTCTTTTTGTAATCCGATTTGAGTGTTATTGAAGTCCATGGAGAGTAAGACATGAGTTCTACAAGTTTGTTTTTGGTGAGTATGAAAAATATTTAGGTTTTTAAGGTTAAAAAGTTACCCCAAGTTAGCTAGTTGAAAGTTAGTTGAAATTGTTATAAACTATTATTTTGGAAATAGTTCTCGAGCATATTTTGGCTAGTTTTAAAATGGTTTCATTATTTTTTTCGCTTGAAGCTTGACCTAAACGATAATTAGGTATGCACGACAGCTATTAGAACCACTTTCGAGGTGATATGACCCTCGAGAACCCCCGAAGTCTTAGAAATTGATTGGTTGTAAGTAAATCCCGCATTATTTATATATTTTATATTTATTATGGAAGTTTTGCATACCTTTGTTTCGTATATTGCACTTATGAGATTCTTGGACATGCGTTCATGCATTTGGGGTAAGTTACGCGACGGTTTGAGAGAGTTTTGAGACTTTCTTAAGTGTCGGGTCTATGACTTTTATGAGTACACCTTTGTGTTCATTGTGATCTTAGTGTCCTCTCCAGTAGGTATCGAAAGATCGAGGATCTAAAACGAATCGATAGATCTAAAACGAATCGATAGATCTCTTTAAACACCTATTCGACGGATTACCTTTGCATTACATCATGGCTATTTTTCTTGTACTATTATTATTTCATTAGTTTATCGCGCAATTACTAATGAATTGTTAACGGGGAGGTTATGGCTCATATTAGATATATGTTTCCTTGAAATTGCTAGCATGTATTACTATTTCTTTTTGTAGGTTTTTGCTTTTGGAAATCCAAATCTGCAATGTGCTCTTATCGATTCGACACTGCAATAGTACTTCATGTGGATCTCACCAACGCTTCAATTTTAGGATTTTTTTCTATGTGAGTCTTGATCACTATTCGAAGAAAATACAATTGGGTGTTGGTGGTTTGTTAGATCAGGTCAAGGCATGACGTGGTGGTCGACTCAGAGGTGGTGGTATGTCTTCCTCCTCTATTTTTGTATGAATATCGCTTTCGCCAAGAGATTGGGCAGTACTTTGTTTATTTGTGTTTGGTTTTTGTTATTTATAGTGTTTGTTTACTTAGATCTTGCTTATAGTTGTCTCCATTATTGCACTGGTTGCTTTTTTAATATGGTTGGGGTATCGTATTAGTGTGTACATATTAATTATAGAATTTAGTTTCGAGCTTTAATGAGTTTTAACATCTATTGTAATAAATTATCTTTCTCATTTGAGCTAGAGACTCGACATCACTGGTGTGTTGATGGAGACAAATGCTTGTTCTAATTACATGCCTATTTACATTATACATTCATTCCCAGAGGCCACAACATGTGACTCGATTTCATTTTACATTGATTCACTGGAGTCTTGGCTTAAATACAAAAAAGAAAGAGCTCAGCTATATGCACCCCCGTGTTCCATAAAGGCACCCCAAATTTAAAGGCACCACAAATTTGATTTTATTAAGAAACTAATATTCTATAACATCTACACTGATTCTGTAATGTCTAACTAATTGTGTAACGTCTACACTAATTGTATAACGCCTCCACTAATTCAATAACGTCTACACTGATTGTGTAACTCCTCAACTAATTCTGTAACGTCTACCATTCTATAAATACACACCATACTATACATTCGGAATATACAATAAACTTATTCTATTATGAAACTATCATGATATTAGAGCCATTGTTCCATTATGAGTAATCTCTTAGTTCTCTTCTTTTTTGCTCGACTCCCTCGGCTCTGTTTTGTTGTTTGATCTTATTCTTTTGTGTTTCTATTGTTTCTTCTCTTCGATTCATGGTGTTTCCTTCCATTGATGCTTATTCTTGCTTCCGTGCTTTTGTCGATTTTGTTTTGTTGCCTTCTCGCCTCTATCTTATATGCGGGGGTCTATCACTATTGTGTTTTTGTTTTGTTTTTTGCGTGGTGCATCTCTCTTTTATATTTTTTCGATAAGCCATATTTTACCATAATCAATACAATTTTCATGTGGGTTAATGTGCACCTCACCGTCCTCTACCTCTGCCTTTGTCATTCTGTCGACTTTGTTGCGATAGTCATTCCACCGACTCACCGTGTTAGTCGTTCTGTCGACTATGTTATTTCGTTAATCGTTCCGCCGACTAAACTCTGTTAGTCGTTCCATCGACTATGTTGTTCCATTAGTCGTTCCGTCGACTATGTTGTTCCATTAGTTGTTCCACCGAATCAACTCCATTAGTTGTTCAATTGTTCAATAATCACGCTCGTTATCTGCGTATTATACGATGCCGAACGTAGTTCTATAATGAAAAAAATATAATGTTGTTTGTCTTGCCGTCAACTCTGTTAACTCCAATGTTTGTTCGTTAACTCCGTCGACTTTGCTCCATTAGTCATTCCCCGACTGTGCTTCGTTAATCGTTCTGTCGACTCTGTTCTCTCTAGTTATGCGAGACACAACTCTGTATTCTGATTGTCCGAGACACAACTCTGTCCTATCTGGATTATGCGGGACACAACACTACCAAGCCACCTCGCATTCTCCATCTGTCCGCTCTTGTTGCTGCACCAACCCCTACGCGTTCGACACCAACTTTGTTTGCCTCAACACCGTATCCCCATCTGCCCAAGCATCGCATACATGTCAACATCTAGTTCAGGGCACTCTTCTGTTTCTTCTGTTTCCTCTTCCAATCAGACGACTGATATCTTCACTAAAGTTCATATTTCGGATCGCTTTCATGCCTTGGTTGACAAACTCAAGTTGATTTCTACGAATTCATCTTGAGTTTGAGGGGGGATGTTAAGAAACTAATATTCTGTAATGTCTACATTGATTATGTAACGCCTACATTGATTGTGTAATGCCTCCACTGAATCTGTAACGCCTACACTGATTATGTAACGCCTCCACTGATTCTGTAACGTCTACCATTCTATAAATATGGCACCATACTCTACATTCGAAATATACAATAAACTTATTCTATTTTGTAACTATCACATTTCATTTTATGAAAGCACTTAAACTTTTCTTACCAAAATCTTTGAAATACCTCTTCGTCCAAACAAAGCACCTCACTTCTAAAACTTTGATCAAACCCTCAAAAGTCACATTCTTCACTTCTTATTGGTGTTTTCAATCAATTGGGCAGTATTACCTTTCATTTTTGCACTTCATTGGATGTATTTATTGGTTTTTATGTCACTTTTATATGATTTACCCCGATTTGACCAAACCTTTTGAGTCGCATAGTGATTATTGTGCATTTTAGTTTGATTTAATACGATTTAGGGATGTTCTTTTGTTTCGTTGGTCATTCATTGAGTTTATGAGTAATTGTTGAGTCATTTGTATAGTTCGGCAACATAAGGTCGAGACGACATTTTTTGGTCGTTGACACATTGTCGAGACTTATCTTATATGTTTAGTTATGTCTAATTGAATCTTTTGGTTAAAACTTGGTTAACAATGGGTGAATTAAAAAACTCGATAGGCTCTAGCCGACTTTCTAGCTAATTAAGGGTTCTATGAGCTTCGATTGACTCTCTATCTAAAGGTTTCCAAACCACTCCATCATGTATTACAAAATCACAAGAAGGAATAATGTAGGAGGATGAAAGTATGGTGCACAAAGTAAGAGGAAAATGGGGATGGGTGCACAAAATGCAGTGAGGGATACAAGTAGGGGAAAACTAGAGGGTGGGCGATTGCCCCCCTCCACCCCGAGATCCCCTTGTACTATTTCAACCCTGAGCACCTATAATGGCCCAAATTATATTAAGATCGTTATGCACGTATTTTCTAATGTGGACGTCAACTCGGTTCACAAAGACGTCATAGACAGGCTACGGTACGCCTGGACTGGGCAAAAATGTTATTTTTTATTGATTGATTGTGTAATGCGATGATAATGGATATTTTATGGCTCGTTACATCGCATGTGTGGACTTATATGGATAGACCGAGCGAGATAGTGTTTTAGGTATTCACCCTGAAAAGCGTACAGACGCGGGTACTGGGCGAGCGAATGACGCGAACACTAAGCTGGGGAGAATGAGTTCACATAAACAAATATAATTAAATGTAATAAATAACGATTATAGGAACATGGTGTAGGCCGGAGATATCGTCGAGTTGTCAGGTGCCAGGTACTAGAACGCTCCTTGACTCCTCTCTCCCATCTCTTATAGTTGACACACTTCCTATAGGCTATAAATATAACCTAAATAATATAGTTGCTAATTGATCTAGTCGGAGTGTATTGAGTGGATTAATTTATTATTGAAGTAATGTATACATAGTTTTTTTTAGGTTAAGTAATATATACATAGTTAAATTAAATAACCAAAAAGGTAAGTTTCTTTATTGTTGAAAAATATCAATTGTTTAGTGATAATATAATTCTTTTATTCGACACAAATCTTATTTTATATGGTCCACCTAAATTCGATATGAGTCAAACTTAGTCGAGTCTAGACGCAGTCCCGTTTGTGAAAGGGGTACAAGCTGTGGAGTCGGGGGAGTCATCCGCGAACATGAAGGCACACTCCATGGCACTTTTGTTATTCCTATGCTTGGAAATTTCTCAGTCGAGACAACTGAGCTTCTAGCCATAAGAATAGGTATTCACGTTGCATGAGAAATAGATTTGGAAATCTCTTTGGTTGAGAGTGATGCAATTAATGCGGTGCAACGTATTCTCCTCTAAGTGACAATTGGAGTTGATGAGAACCTAATACTTGAGATATGTGAGTTGCTCCTCGAGTCCCACTACGATTGTGTGCACTCTCTACGAGAGACTAATAAAGTCGCGCATTATCTGGCATAAATGGTAAGTAGTAGTACTAATGCTAATGTATGGACCAATGAGTGTTTCTCTTTTATTGTCATATCCGTTGAGATGGGCCTTCCAAATTAATAAAATCTTGACTTTGTCCTTAAAAACTTAGTTAGGCTAGGCAAGCCTAACTTAAGCCTTGTTTTCAATAACTCATTTTTTAGGCCCACAACTCATTTTTAAGTAAAAATACCTAAATATTTTATAAGTTTAACCAGAAGTTACCGCCCAAGCTAGCAAATGCAAAAACATGCGCATCCCATGATCGCACTTTAGCGTATTCTTGAGTAGCGTCAAGTCTATATTGCAATTTTTATAACTTAAGCCAGTCACGACTCACGTTGTTAGACGCGTGTCGAGTGATCAGTATCCAAATTAATGAATAAGTTTAGGTTAAAGTCTCCTAATTGAGTTTTTTTGGTTCCGCCACTGGACGGGTGGTTGGCAATAATTATACATGTGCATGCAGTAAACTAGAAGCAGTAAAGCACGTGCTTGTAAACACCGAATCTCGTACAAAGAACACGACTTGTTCACTTCCCCACTCCTTGTGCGGCTCTTCTGATCTTCTCCATTCACTATTCTTCTTCAGCTGCTCCAGAACGATCAAAGAGATCTGTCTGTTTTAAGATCAGACGGACAGGAGCAGATTTACCCTAATCGATCGATCGATCGGTCAGACGGTAGTGGAAATCGATGGCTCTGGCGGTGTCTCTTCACTCGTGGGCCCCACTCACTCCTCCGCGTCCAACGACACTCGGCGGATCTCGCATCCGAAGGGCAGCAGAGCGGAGAGCGGCTCTTCAGGTACGCACGCGCACTCTCCCCACCTTCACTTTCATATGGGAAACACAGATTTGAAAGTGATGTTCGTTGTTTGGACAAACGTATGTTGTTGTTTAATTACGAAAACGCCCCTGAAAAAGGGGTTTCTTCTCCAAATTGAGAGAATGATGAAACTGATAATTCAGATGCAAAGTTGGTTGAATAATTACTTCAATAATTACAAACCAGACTTGCTAAGAAAACTAGGACTTACTTGGATGATGCACGTAATTAAATTCTATTTTTATATTAATAGATTTTTCCACTTGGGCTGTAGTTGATGCTTCTATGTCATGTTTTCTAATTTCAATTTAGTGGATTACTTTTTTGTGTTTTTTTTTTTGGGAGGGGGGGATTGAATCCTTTATTGGCGAGTTATGTCTAGGACTTTGAGTTGCTGGTTTAGTTGATATATGTTTTTTGACAGGAGGAGGTAACCTTTGGAAGGATTTTAATTCCATGTACTTCAGACATTTTGGAAGAGTTTGCTTCTTAGTCGCATATGCTCTAGTTGGTCCCAATTCCTAATAACGGAGGAGGTTGCGATAGGTTTACATCCTTCGTAAAATTAACTTCTGCCACTCTTTATGAAATATATCAAATAGATATAATTTGTTGTATTAAGAGTCACATTCCGGTCCTTTCTTTAAGAGCAACAATTGCAAGGCGTTGCCTAGGCATTCCTGAGCCTTTTTGGAGAAAATTGCCCAGTCTAGTAGCCTAGTGGTGTCCTTCTAAGCAACCTTTTGAAAGTTGAAGGGGCTGATTGCAGTTTTGTTGATACAAATACCAACCCAACAATAGAATCTTAATACCATCCGTGTTACATAAGGACCTAAAATCTCATTAGTCTTCGTGAAATGGTTGTCAAACTGTAAATTAAAAGGGAGGATATCTGATGCAACTACTTGTGTAGTTGATCGTAATTTTAATTAGAGAAATTGGATAGCAGAGATTGAGAGAGAAAGAAGAAGAAGATTAGGGGGAAGAATTGATTGAGAAGGGACTAGAGAGAAGAGATAGAAAGCAGGGTTAGAGAAGGAAAAGAGAAGATTGAGACAAAGATAGATTTGAGGGTTAAGGTTAGAGAAGAAGAGAGAAATAGGAGATAAGAGGTAAAGAGGATTGTATTTCTTGTTTGTCAATTACAATTCCTATTAAGGTAATTATAGACCACCATGATCTTTAATGAATAAACTAACCCTATTACATATATGCATCAAACTATACTAATCCTATTACAATTTATAGTAATATACCCCTATAATATAGATGCATCAATATTAGTGCAGGGATGTCATGGGAGAACCAACAGTTCTCCTTGGGATATATAGTTTCTTTCATTTAGGTACTAACTTTATTTATAGTTTTATCAACACTATGTATTATGGTATCTTCTCAGATGATTTTTTTGAAAAAAAATGAAAAATCTATAGATCTATATTTTTCATTTAAATTTGTATTGGCGAGGCTAGAATGGATGATGCATGGAGAGAATGGTGAAAAGGGATATCATTTTTGCAGTTCATATGAAGAAGGCAAGGGTGCAATTATGCTATCTCTTTAGCAGATCTATTCTCTTCATCTATATGTGATGAACACGAGGCTGATTGATGCTTTTGAAAAAGTCTGATCAACTTAAGTGTTGGGATGTGTGGACCGAAATATAGTCACACATCGGTTAAGTGTGACTTCATAAAAAAGTACTTAAATGTGGATTTCTCCCCAAATAGTACCAAGGCCTTTTAGAGTAAAACCCCACACATGTAACCCAAAGGTGGTTAAGTGGAGACAATATCAATACTAGTGAGATCCACGGACCCACGGATAAAGGCTCGGGCGGGCCCAACATAACGGAATGAACATATTTAGATTTGTTGAATTTTTCCGTCTTGCGGTCCGTTACCCGCAAGCGGCCGCCCGCGGCACTTCTCCGCGAGCCATTGATCTTCCCAGTACCGATACTGTCCCCAACTTAACCACCCTACAATCACTAATATACTTCATTTAGAAGTTTTTATTTTCCAATGTGGGACTATCGCACATCTCAACACTCCACCTTGGACCGAAATCCATCCAAGGGGCTTTTGCTCGACAAGTCCTGATTGAACCGTCGGCTCTGATTCCATGTTGAATTTTTTCGCCTTGCGGTCCGTTACCCGCAAGCGGCCGCCCGCGGCATTTCTCCGCGATCTTCCCAGTACCGACACTGTCTCCAACTTAACCACCCTTTATCTTATAGGTGTGGGGTTTTATCTCAAAAGGCCTCGGTACTATTAGAGGGAAGACAATCACTAATATACTTCATTTAGAAGTCTTTACTTTCCAATGTGAGACTATTATTTTGGTCCACACATCTCAACACTCCACCTTGGACCGAAATCCATCCAAGGGGCTTTTGCTCGACAAGTCCTGATCGAACCGTCGGCTCTTATACCATGTTGAATTTTTCCGTCTTGCGGTCCGTTACCCGCAAGCGGCCGCCCGCGGCACTTCTCCGCGAGCCATTGATCTTCCCAGTACCGATAGTGTCCCCAACTTAACCACCCTTTATCTTATAGGTGTGGGGTTTTATCTCAAAAGGCCTCGGTACTATTAGAGGGAAGACAATCACTAATATACTTCATTTAGAAGTTTTTACTTTCCAATGTGGGACTATTATTTTGGTCCACACATCTCAACAAGATTTATAGAGTGACAAGGAAAAAATGTTCATAATTCCGAATGATTATTGGTGTAAGAGATAAATCTCCAACTTGACCAGATTATCTTGTTATGAATATTGTCCTCATGTTTTTCCTTCCTGGCCAATAGGAAACTGGAGCTATACAAGCCTCTTACCCAACCAAAACCTTAAGCTAACTCCCTCAGCTTCTTTAAATGTTGTTCACTAGTTGATCTTGAAGGCTTGAAGCTATATATTAATTGGCTTCCTAGGGTAAAAAAAAAAAAAATAAAAATAAAATAAATAAATTGGCGTCCTAGGACTTCCCTCCTTTCTAATATCAGATTTATGAAGATATTTTGTCAGGAGTCTAGTATTGGATAATTTAGGGCAAAGTATTCTAACAAGTTCCTATGGCCTATAGGGCATGGGTTTTTACGGGTTACGGATAAAATTAGGATGGAGTGAGTTTGTAACTATGATACATCAGCCTTCAGCTAGCTATGTGTTCTGTTAATGAACATATTTTGTCAACTTCCAATCTAAGTTGAGGATGTTCTCTAATTAGGGTAATTAGCCTAATGACTGATATTATATTGAATACTGAAGGACCTTATCTATTTTGCGAAACTTAATTTATTGAAATTAGAAGAGTAGTGAATTCATGTGACAGCAGAAACATACCAAAGACACAAAATACTTCTTTCCACTTTAGTGGGCATTAGTAGAGAATGATATATCCGAGAAATCTTGCAATCTATCTGGAATTCCTTTTTTTTTTTCTATTTTTTTCCTTTTCAGCACTTTCCTTGCTTCACTTTGATTAACAAAATGCTAACTCTTTTGTTGCCTCTTTTAGTTGAGATCCATGGGTATTCAAGAACAACTGAAGCCGCCATCAAAACAAGTTACGACATCACGCAGAGATACCATAGTTTTCATGACTGGTATATCGCTAGCTGCAACCACTCTCCTCTCTGCTGACCCTGCCGCAGCTCGTGCTCAGACTGCAAGTATCGGGCAACAGATCTTGGATAAACTTGAGATGTTCAAAGAGATTTTTGGAATATCAAAATCAAAGGGCAAGATGCTGACGAGAAAGGAAAAACGCCAGCTCCACCATCAGCAAAGGAGAATGCATCACCAGCCAAGGAGGAAAAGGCAGAAACCAAAGAGGAAGAGAAACCACAGCCCGAACCAACCACGACAAAGGAAGAAACGCCTAAACTTCCAAGTCCTCTGAATGACTCTACAAAACCATTGGTGGATGCAACTCTTGCAGTATGATGAATAGTAGTAAGACCTCATACTCATCGCTGAGCTGAATTTACTATTATGAGATTTATCTTGTCTGCAAAATGCCTTGCATCGATCTGACTCCATTAATTGTTGTATGGATGTGTATGTGTTCATTATGTTTTAACTCTGACACAGATTCAAGTTAATCTTTTAAAAAACCCTACAATTACTGTTGATGATATGGAGTTTTTTATAACCATAATGAAACATCGATTACCTTTATTTTAGTTGCATTTAGTTATAAAGGGCAACAACCACCTCACTGATAATCATTTTAGTTAAGAAGTTGAATCCCCCTCATTTCAGTGGCATTGATTTGCCATGAACTAATTCACCATGGCATACCATGACAAATGATTGATGGTTGGATCTGCTACAGCATGCATTTTTTATCTATGATCATTTGCTTTAATTCTTCATATTGAAAGTGCTGCCTTACTCTTACTATTCACTCCGGTTGAGTCATAATCTTGTCTTTAGTTTTGGCTTTTGCATAATCATGTAACTGAAGTATAAGTAAATAATTGAAAATCTACAGTTTTCTTTGGTACAAGTAAAATTGGCGTAGATTGTGTTGTATGAGATTCAATATGTAGGATGATGATCAAGGCACTTGTATGTATGATCAGTTGCTTTTGCAAGTCTCAAATGTATTAATTGCTGAAAAATCATTGATTAATTTGTTTAGTGATGATTGGAAAGTCATGTCAGTAGTAGCAAACAATACCATGCATGCATGTAAACTATATATATATATATATATATATATATATATATATATATATATATATATATATATATATATATATATATAGGGGTGGGCAAATGGTTTTCAAAAAACCACCCAAACCGCTCAAACCGACCAAACCGCACGGTTTGGTTTGGTTTTTTAAGCTCGCGGTTTGGAAAACGACCAAATCATAGATTATGCGGTTTGGTCGCGGTTTTCATTTTGAGAAAACCGCGGTTTAACCAAACCGAAGGCATTTTGGTAAATACAAACCAAAAACCCTAAAAAAAAAAAAAAAAAAAAAAAACCACAAATCTCACATCTTCCTCTTGCTTGATTTATTTTTTTCGCTTGTTTTTTTTTTCATTTTTGCTTCTTTTTTTCATTTTTGCTTGCTTTTTTTTTTTTTGGCTTGCTTTTTTTTTTTTGCTTGTTTTTTTTTTTTTTTTGCTTCTTTGGTTTTTTTTTTTTCTTGAAAATAAATTGCATGAAAACCGCGAAACTAAACCGACCAAACCGCGCAAACCGCGGTTCGGTTTGGTGCGGTTTTGGTGATCTGCGGTTTGGTTGCGGTTTGGAAAATCACCAAACCGTAGACCCTCGGTTTGGTGGTTTTCCAAACCAAACCGCGGTTTGCCCACCCTATTATATATAGCTCGCCTATATAGCAAGAGCTGCATGTAATTTGTGGGAGTGGGATGACAAATCCACCGTTCACAAATGTTCACAAAAGCATGTCTTCTTGTGGAGAATAATCCAAGCTAGGATTAGGATTATTTCCTATTTTTCGACAAAATAACTAAACTATAAAAAGCAGATCTAATCAGATTTGTAGAGATTAGTTCATCCTTGTTGCGGTGCATCTTCATCAACGATGTTGGATAGATTTGTGTGATGCACTGAATTGATTTGTCTTTAGTTTTTACTTTATAGTTAGTTTTGTTTCTAGTTGGAAGTTTTTAATTGTCTTCTCCTCATTGAAAACTTTTGTTATTCATTTTGTGGTTTTAGTACTTTTGTGTATTGTCATGAGTTTTAACGTTATAGAGAGCAATCCTTGATTGACAAATTGTTTCAATTCCGAAAAAAACTAAAATTAATGGCAATTTGTTTGCACAAATTAGATTAGCGACTTAATGTACTTGATTTTACGTCTGTCTTGTATGGAGGCATGAATGATTAATAAAATTTCAATTTCTCTTCAAAAAAACTAAACAATAAAAGCAAGTCTTGTGGAGGAGAGCGAGATCTTGGGAGGCTCTCTTTTAGGGGTGCACACGAATTGCATTAATCCGCAGATCCAATCCAATTCGGACCAATTATCACTAATTGGATTGATTTTTTTATCCTTTGAATTGGATTGGATTGGATTGAAAAATCACTAATTCGGCTGGAGTGGATCAGATTACGGATCCCACATTTAAAAACTACGGATCCAATCCGATCCAATCCGTTTATCACATCAACACATATACATATCTCATCATATGTAATATAATATCTCAAAGAGCATGTACTCAAACTATCAACTTTAAACTATATAGTATCTCAAAGACTTTGCTTGTTCTTACCTCTTTTATTACACTTAAGACATTTTTTTGTTGGTTGTATGCTGCAATGTGTACTTTTTTGTGCTTTTGTTTGGGTATATGGTGGAGTTTGTAGATAACATTTTTATTTATGTAGGGACTTGCATTTTGAAGGTTCGTGTAATGACAAATTTGTGGGAAATATAATATATATAGATTTGTGGGATGTATGTTATAAATTTGTCAATTATAATATGCATAATTTTTATGATTCATTTTATTAAATTTAATTTCATAAATTTTTAGATAGGAAAACGTCAATCCGTGAAACTTGATCCAGTTCGGTTGGTATTTTGCAAATTGGATTGAATTGGATTGATGAATTATTTGAACTGGATTGGACTGCAATTTTTCAATTCGCAATAATTGGATTGAATTGTGGATTGACCCTAACTGAACTGGATCCAATCTGTGTGCACCCTACTCTCGTCTGGTAACCGCTTGAAAAGCTCGCGGGAGAGAGTTAGACCAAGATGGGCCTCAACGATGGGCCTGACTCCTGAACTGACATGGTTGGCTTTGGCCCTTCCGTAGGAAACTGGATCCATGATCCACTCTTGTTGCTTTTCCTTTGTGCCTTGTCATCTCAAACCCACCACGTTCCTCGAATGCCTCGATGTTTGAATGTGTCCCTCCTCTCTTTCTCTATCAATACCTACACCATGCATATATATGTATACGTCACAATTATATATCAACAAATATATTAGTCAACTAGCTAGTAATTTCTTACAAAAAAAAAAAAAAAAAAAAAAACTAAACTAGCTAGTAATTAAATTGTGATAGATTCATGAATAGTATAGTCCTCATCACATCCATTACTTAAATTAAGTGCTAGAATGACAATGGATATATCACATCAGAAGTCACTTCGCTCTTTAAGCGATTTATATGTAAGCCTTGAAATGAAGGTATATACAGATCCTAGTGCATAACACGTGGGTCGAAACTACGTAGACGGCTTTAGTGGGTTGATATGTATTTTGGTGTGACATACATGTAGTCATTGTAGTATTCTCCTTAAATTAATGATGTACGTACGTACGTATGTCCGTGCCACATGCAACATTTGTGTATTTTGTGTGGCCTAGGTAATGTATATTGCTAGTGATAATCACACACTGCAACATTTGTGTATTTTGTGTGGACTAGGTACTGTATATTGCTAGCTAGATGGCTGGGCATCCACGGAACGAAGAGATCTAGTAATTAATGAGATGAGAATGTATTAATGTTAATGTGGAGGTGAATGGTGATAATAGGGGAGGCAAGACGTGGTGCCAGGGTATAAGGAGGGAGAGGAGGTTTTTTTTTTGGCAGCGACTACTCGGACCCACCTTTTGATTCTTGTACTCCATTTCTGAATTTTTTACTTCGTTTAACTCACTTTTTAATTAATTTACCTCAAATTCTTTTTTAAATTCTAAAAATACCCTTGTTTATCCCATCATCATCATCCTCACCCTAACAATCATCGATCCTCTCTGTTTCTCTGTTTTTGTCATTGTAGAACACTTTTACTAGGTCACCAAATTTTGTAAGAATTTTTTTTTCGTTGAACAAGGTCGGATGTGGTTGCGATGTGTCTTAAAAGCGAAAAAGTGTCATATGGGGTGTTCGATCACACAGGGCTAACACCTCTGAAAAGGTATCGACCGACTTTGACCGCGACCTCTTAAGGGATAACAATAGAATCTAATCGAGACCTCAGTCGAATTCAACCGAGATTGTGAAGAAAACTCAGTCTTAGTGGGTAACGAATGGATTCAATCGAGACCTCTTTAGAGGTGTCTGACACCTCTTAAAGTTGTTGGTTCTGTGTGTCCGAACCCCATGGGCAACAAGAAAGAATAATTTTTTTTCAAAACTCCTAAAAAATATATGAAAATGACAAAAAAAATATATTGGGTTTTGCTCGAAATCGCTTGATATTTTCGATGCCATCAAAATTTTGTACCCAAAATGCAAGATTCAAGCTCCAAATCGAAGTCTTAAACCTAACAACAAAGCTACAAACAATAGCGACTTAAAAAAGAAAAAAAAACTCCAAAAAACCACAAAATCGACATTAAAAGATATGAAGAATGCACCTACGACATCGAATCGATGGGGTTCACTCGAATTTCTTCATATTTAAATTGGTGATGAGAGTGCAGTTGGGGAAAGGGACGACTGGGTTATGCGTGAAAGTCTTTCAAATTGATTATTCGATATTATGAATAATGCAATTCAGGACTTGAGAATTAAAACTCTAATTCTTTAAAAGAAACAATGTTCTTTATTAATCATCAATAATCAAATCATTCTTAAACGTTACATAGCTAGCCTTATTTGTAGGTAGGGGTGGGCACGGGTCGGGTTCGGGTCGACCCGACCCGATACCCGACGACCCGACTCATTCGGGTCGGTATAAAAATGACCCGCCAGACCCTAAACCCGAACCCGACCCGACCCGCCAGACCCTAAAGCCGAACCCGAACCCGACCCGAACCCTATAAAACCCACAAAAACCACAAAAACCATATAAAACCCATGATGACGCCCGGACCCGACCCGAACCCGACCCGACCCGACACTATTATGACCACACCCGAACCCGACCCGACACCGATGGGTCGGGTTTTATGACCCGACTCGTTTGCTCCACTCATCCCACCCGACCCGCCACCCGCCACCCGACTCGGGTGACCCGACCCAAGTCGGGTTCTCGCGTTTCGTGCCCACCCCTATTTGTAGGCTTAGGAAAAAAAAATAAAAGACGCAAAAATCTCAACCGTACCTAATAACAAAAGAACTTTCAAAGAAGTCAAAGACTCCTACTTTCTGAGTGACTTCTTGCCAAAAACCTGTACTCCACCTTTATTAGAGGACGACAATGATCGCTCCACCAATAAGGTGAAGAAGAGGCGTGAGGCGTGAGGCGGAGCTAAGTAGAGGGCTCTGGCTCTTTTTTTTTTTTAGTTATAGGTTGGACTAATTTAGTATTAAGCCCAATCTAAAAGGTCCGAAAGCTAGTTCAAGTCCAACAAAAAGTGTCACATGTAGAGATGTAGGTGGGGCAAAAAATTTCCATTCTTCGCAGGGATCCACCCCGATGGGGCGAGGATCCCCTGCGTGAGAGTAACACATTGAAGTGTATGTTGTAATATGATGTATTGAGTGAGTAAAGAGAGTGTAGAAAGTTAGTTAAGGTGTTAGTGAGTGATCAAGAGTATATGAGTGTTTGTTATGTAAAACAACTCCTGAAGTACTGATATAAATAGAGAAAAGAAGAGAACTCTGATTCGGTTGAACAGAGAGAAGTTTCATCTCGCTCTTCGTCTGTTCTTTGTTTGTTAATGTTCTTCATAGTTTCTAACATGGTATCGAGCCAATCGAGGCTTAGATCGCCATGGAAGACGATCCTTCATCTATCAATACGCATCCATCAATGTCGATCTACCGAAGCAAGCACCGGAATGGTGAAAGTGGAGGAATTGCTTTGGAATTGGGGGCGTTGGAGCCGGTATTTCCGGAATTGGAGTCTCTGGAGCATCAATGGCGGTTCAGACCAACAATGGTATTGGAATCACAGGTTCGTCATCTGTTATTGCTCATTTTGGACATTCTTTGAGTCAATTTATGTCTATTAAACTAGATGAGACCAATTACATGTTATGGAAGACATTGTTGATGCCTGCAATTAGAGGTTATAACCTAGATGGAATCTTGTTGGGAGATGTACCATGTCCACACAAATTTGATCCGAAAACCTAGGTGTTTTCAATCAAAGCTATCAAGATTGGAATTCTAAAGATCAATTGTTGTTACATATCATATTGAATTCTCTTTCTCCAAGCATAACATCACAGATTATGAGAGTTGCTTCATCATCATCTCGCTCATGTGGTTTGGGAAGCTATTGCAAACTTGTGTGGTGCACAAAACAAGTCAAGAATTCAGTTTGCGAAACAACATACTCACAAAGAAGAAAAGGAACTAAAACCATGATTCAAGTACTTACAAGGTTTGAAAGAAAATGCTTGATATTTTGGCCTCGACTGGTCTCCAATGCCGATTCGGACCTCATAGCAAGTGCTTTCTTACTTGCGGTCTGATGCGAATATACTACATATGCAAATTGTGTTACAAGAGAGATCTGCTTTATCTTGGCATGAAATGTATGCATCTTTACTAGGTTTTGAGGCTAGAATTCAAGAAGTTCATAGTGTTATCAGTAAATTTAGGAAACATGAATGTCACACTCATGAAAATGCAACATTTGTAAAGAATCAAAATGTTTCAAATAGGAGTAAGAATCAAGAAAGTCTTGGTCAATTTAATAACCAAGGAAGAGGTCATGGTAATAGAGGTGGATTTTGTGGAAGAGGCAATAGAGGCCGAGGAAGAGGTAGATACAATTGTGGAAATCGACCAACATGTCGATTTGCAAGAAAACAGACATGAGGCTACGCTTTGCTATTATAGGACCGATATGTCATATGGTCTGGGAATTGCTCAAAGATTCAAATGGAAATCAAATTTTCAATTCTCATCCTCCACCATTTAATCCTCGCTTTAGGCCACCACCATCTCGCACCAAATGCTTTCTATGCGACTAATAATGCAAGTCGGTTCGTTGCATCACCGAATCTGTGTGCGATCAAGCTTGGTATGCTTGATAGTGGGGCATCATCTCATGTGACAAATAACATGAATCACTGTACAATAGGGCTTCATATGCGGTACATCATCTCTTACTTGTAGGGAATGGTAGTGCACCGCCTATTAATTCTATTGGTTCTATCAATCCCCATAGTTTATCTCCTCATTTGCATTTCAATAATACACTTTTTGTTCCACAAATTGCCAAGAATCTGATCAGTATTTCATAGTTGATGATGAGAATCCTGTATTTGTTGAATTTCATTCAAAACATTGTTTTGTAAAGGATCTTCAATCCAAGAAGATTATTCTCAAAGGGAAGCTTAAAGATGGACTGTACTGATTCAAGACAAAGAGTCTTGTCACCAGGAGATCGGGGTACTCCAACCGTGTTGATGTCTGCTATAAAGTCATCATCCTCTTCGATGGCATGCTAGATTGGCTCATCCATCACTCAAGTTTTAGCTCAAATCTTGAAACATTGCAATGTGATTTGTAAATAAGAATAGTGTATCGATTTTTGTGAGGCTTGTAAGAGAGGGAAGATACATTCTTTGCCATTTCCTAGATCGTTGTATAATGCTTCACGTCCTTTGGATCTTATACATACGAGATGTTTGGGGTCCCGCACCAATAAAATCTTGAGATGGTTACATATATTATATCCATTTCATTAATGATTTTTCGAGGTTTACTTGGGTGTATCCTATGAAAGCAAAAAGTGAAGCTTTGGGTTTGTTTGTTCAGTTTAAAAACTTGGTGGAAAATCAATTCTCTACTCGTATTAAGTGTGTTCAATCAGATTGGGGAGGAGAATATAGACCTTTTGAGACATTTTTAGCTGCAAATGGAATTAAATTTCAACACCCCTATCCTTATACCCATCAACAAGTATGAGCATTGATATGTGAAATACAGGGTGAACTCCAAACAGCTGAGATGGAAACTCCAACTCATACGCGACTCTACCTATACGTTTCCCAACTCTGAATGGACCAATGAACCTCGGCGCAAGTTTCCCTCTGATCCCGACCCTTCATCGAAGGCACCTTCAGGTACACGTAGTCCCCGACCTTATACTCTAATTCCTTATGATACAAATCATGATATCTCTTCTGCCTCTCTTGCGCACATTTTCAACCTCAATCTGATCAAGCGTATCTTCTTTGTGTGATCCACAATAATCTCTGGCCCAACAGCTGCCGCATCCTCTGGCTCTGCCCAACAAGATGGAGATCTGCATGACCTCCCGTATAATGCCTTAAACGGTGCCATACCAATACTGGCCTGATAACTACTGTTGTAGGCAAAGTCACACAAGTGAAAATACACTTCCCATGAACCACTGTACTCCAACACACACATCCTCAACATATCCTCTAGTATCTATATCAAACGCTCTGACTGTCCATCAATCTGTGGATGATAGGTGGTGTTGAGATATAATCGCCTACCAAACGGTACCTGCATGCTCTGCCAAATCTGTGACGTAAATTATGGCCCTCTATCAGACACAATCGATAAAGGTACATCGTGCAGTCGAACTATCTCACGCTTGTACAACAACGCCAACCTATCCACCCAATGTGTGGTCGAAACCGGTAAAAAATATGTAGACTTCGTCAACTTGTCCACAATCACCCAGATATTATCATGAACGCGCTGAGACCGAGGTAAACCATTGAAAAAATCCATCGCTATATGCTCCCACTTCCACCGAGGATTGGGAAGTGATTGTTGTAACCTGTTAGGTCTGCGATGCTCAACCTTAACTCCCTGACAAATCTCACACCCTCGAACATAATCAGAAACATCAGACTTCATCCCCGCCACCAAAAATAGACGATGCACATCTACATTCATCTTAGTCCTGCCCGGATGAACTGTAAAATGCGAACAGTGTGCCTCATAAAGTATCTCATCGTGTAGCTTAGCCACTGATGGAATCCATAGTCGTTTTCTAAATCTCAAGCATGAGTCTGTTGACTAACTCTAATATGGATTATCTGAACTCTGGCAAACTCCAAAAATCTATCATAACCCTCGTCAACCCGATGACCATCTAGTACACTCTGAATAGAGACAGTCTGAATCCTCAACTGGTCACAAATCAATACTCCAGTGCTAGTCGGAATATCAACTGAAAACAACCTCTCGACCTCTTCGAGCAAACCATACTCGTATGTCATGTGATAAGTAACAACCTCTAGAGTCTGACCCTCTACGGTTCAATGCGTCTGCAACTACATTGGCCTTCCTTGATTGGTACTCCAAAGAGAAATCATAATCCTTGAGGAACTCAAACCAACGTCTCTGTCTCATAATCAGATCCTTCTGAGTAAACATGTACTTCAAACTCTTATGGTCAGTAAACAATAAAACCTCTCTCCGTAGAGGTAATGGCGTCAAATCTTCAGTGAAAACACTAGTGCCGCCAACTCCAAGTCATGCGTAGGGTAGTTCTTCTCGTGAACCTTCAGTTGTCGCAACGCGTAGGCAATCACTCTACCGTCCTACATCAAAACATAGCCTAAACCGACCTTCAATGCATCGGTGTTCACCTCAAAACCTTTTCCTAACTTAGGCAATACTAACATTGGCGTGGTAGTCAAACGTTCCTTTGAAGTCTGAAACGCTTGCTCACAACTCTCATTCCACTGAAATTTCACGTCCTTCTTCATCAACTACGTCATAAGGGCCGCAATCTTCGACAAGTCACGTACAAATCACCTGTAATATCCTGCCAATCCAAAAAAACTGCGAATATCTAACACTGATCTCGGTGTAATCCAATCAATCACTGCTCGACCTTAGTGGGGTCCACTGACGCTCTGCCTACCCTGACAATGTGTCCTAGAAATTCGATCTTAGCAAGCCAAAACTCGCACTTACTGAACTTGGCGTACAATCTGTGCTATTTTAGAATCTGCAACACTAATCTGCAATGCTCCTCGTGATCCTCACGAGTCCTGAGAGTAGATCAATATATCGTCGATGACCACGATGACAAAACGATCCAAAAACTGTCTCAACACTCAATGCATCAGATCCATAAACATCGCATGTGCATTAGTCAGCCCAAAAGGCATGATTGTGAACTGATTATGCCCATATCGAGTGCGAAAAGCAGTATTCTCCCTATCCTCCACTTTAATCATCAACTGATGGTACCCGATCTCAAGTTTATCTTCAAGAACCACTGTGCTTCTGTCAGCTGATCAAACAAGTCATCGATGCGCGAAAATGGATGCTTGTTCTTCAATGTCACCCTATTCAACTGCTGGTAGTCGATACACAATCGCAAGCTGCCATCCTTCTGTTGGGAAATGTGCCCTAGGTCAATCCATTAACAGTCTTTATGAATACATTTTTGTTAATAAAATAGAGGATTTCATTTGCTGTTTATTATAATTGATTTGCATGTTTACATTATAATAAGATCCATGGGTATTTACAGAAATATCCTAAATGTCCCTAGTCGATTATTATACTGGGAACTATAATGAATTAAGACTAGTGTGAGTCTTGATTGATGAACATACGATGATCATACGTATAGGAATACGAATCAAGATCATGAGTACTTGTTAGGGAACAAAGTACTGGACCGACCCACTATGAGAACATCACATGGATTAAGTCATAGTTGTTTCTCATGATAGGTATATTTTTCACTCCTCGACTTGAGATTACCGAGACTTCAACATTAGGAATACGGTGATTTGACGCAATCAAACATTGTCTTTAACCGGATGATTATAAAGGTTGTGATTGGTTACTGTATGAATAGTGTGGTGAAATTGTGTAATCGAGATAGAATTTGTCCCTCTCATATAAAGAGAGATATCCAGTGGATCCCTCGATGTGTTAGACTGTTAAAAGGCCTAGTTTAAGTGAATTGATATTGATCAATGTCACTTAGATGTTTTCAGTCTACCTAGAAATCGAGACTAGTACGATTGAACATGTTGGATGACAATTCCATGCCTTATGTTTGATCAAAAGGATATCGTGTGACAAAAGGATGTTATATACACTATTGATTAGATTATATCGATTTGATATTCGTACAACTTGGGTAGTCATAATGTCTTGCTAGAGGCCGCTTATGACTTTGTATACCAAAATGTGTTTTGGTACACTTTGCCAACGTTGTATGAGCCTATTCGCATTATCGCACACGAGAATGGTTTTGCGAGATTTTAAGATGGTTCGAGAAAAATGAATTTTATATGATAAAATTCATGACAGAAACGTCCTTGTAGTGTATTACACTTATACTTCTTTAAGTAGGGGTATATGTGTAATTTACTTAAACCGTCTATATACAAGGGTTGTATAAATAGACGCTTTGAGTTAGAATACAAGTACGAAAGATTTTAAAAGGGTCGAAACTCTAGTTTCGTTTTAAAGAAACAACTTAGAGTTTTTGGTATCCTCTGGATCGTTTTGGAGAGAAACAAAAAGGTTTGGTATTCTCTCGAAGCTAGCACTTTGAATCTCGGTCGTCGTTCGTGTGTGGACAGCTAGTAGAGGGCGTTCGTTATTGGCAGCGCCTTAGAGATCGATTAACCTTCAGAGAGGTATTGCGACTGAGGTATGATTAAGTTTTCATAGTTTAAACGTTTTTAATGGAATCAGATTCGGATCCTGTTGGGGTTTTTCTCAAAATTGTTTTGAAAATTCCGCTGCGCATGAACCCCAAAACCCAACAGCTTCTTCTTGACAAACAGAACTGGCACTCACCAGGGTGACATGCTCGAGTAGATGAAACCCAACTCTAGTAACTTATCTAGCTGACTCCTCAGCTCCTCTAACTCTCTCGGAGCCATCCGGTACGGTGGAATCGAAATACGTTTGGTTCCCGAGACCAAGTCAATAATAAAATTGATCTCCCTAGGCGGTGGTAACCCTAGTAACTCTGCTGGAAAGACGTCAGGAAACTCGCATACCACTGGTACTTCTTCCAACCTAGTCATAACTCACTCCGTCATACTCAATACACTAGCAAACATCTCAATATCTATGCTAGTGGCGACTCTACCTCAAATAATAGGCAAACTGGTCAAAGTCCCCTGAAAACTAAACTCTGGATGCTCTGGAATCTGAAATACGACCCTCTTACAGAAGTAGTGGATCTGTGCATGATACGCACCCAACTAGTCCATGCCAAGTAATGCATCAAACTCGAGAAACTCTAACACTCTCAGGTCTACTGGCATGACATGACCTTCTATTTCTACCAAACAATCAATACATAATAAGTTTGGGTAAATCTTGTCCCCAACAGCTGTGCTAAGGATCAAAGGTCTCTCTAGCCTAATAGGTCTCAAACCCAAATCATCAACCATACGACCCGAAATAAAAGATACGACGTAGCTGAATCGAACATAACATGCATGAAATGACTGCAAATGAAAACCGTATCCTCAATAAGACTATGGCTGGCAGTCAGATCTGGTGTAGCAACCGTGTAAACCTACTCCAGGCTCTGCTGCTGTTGTTTTCCTCAACACAGTCGTGGACACGCACTGATAAAAAGCCCCAACTGACCACATTCCTAACAGCCTCTCTGAGGATCCTGACCCAAATTGTGTCTCCTGTCCCTGCCCCAGTGCCTAACCATACTTCTGTCCCTGTCTCTGCACCTAACTGGAACCCTGACCTGTCTCTGGCCACTGACTTTACCATCAGTCCTCTAATAAAACTGTTGTTAAGAACCTGACTATGGTGGTTGCTGAGGTGAACTCACGTAACTCTGCACTGAAACAACTGGTACTATCGCGGTAAACGGTGAAGACACAACTAATGCTACGCTCTGAACTCGATCGCTCTGCCTCCACTGTCTCGCTCTCTTCCTCCTCCTATCCCCTCTAGACCCTACAACTGACTGTGAGGGTGATGACGACGGCCGGTGCCTTGGTGCATGTGCTTCCAAAGTTCTCACTAACCATAGCACGCTCATAGGCATCTTGTAACGTGCTCGAGCCGTCGTCACTATTACAGAACCGATCACATCCAGTAGACCGTGTACGAAATAGTAAGCCTGTCGGCGTCAGTATCGGATGCGCCATCGGCATACTCCATCAAACTCAAGTACCGATCCATATACTACATAACAGACTCTCCTGTCTGCTGTCTGATCGTCTGAAACTCGGCCCTATTCCGATTACGGGCCATAGGAGGAATGTACTTCTTGTGAAACCTCTCTCTGAGCTCATCCCAGTCCTTGGGCCTTCCTTTCGATGCTACTGTCGTATGCCACCAAATATCAGCCTCGCCAAACAAACATGCTGAAGAAATACTCGGCTATATATGTGTCGGTGTAGCCAAGACCTCGTGGATTTTCTCGTGGCTCCTTACAAACTTCTCTGCTGCCTCCAAATTAGTTCCCCGTGGAACTTCACCGGCTGGTGTCTCATGAACTCTCGAGCTTGCCTCGCCTCAGGTGTCGCTCTAACACCGGTATCTATCGGTGTGCTCAGTGTATCATTTGCCAGTGTCTCTGGCATATGAGGTACTATCTCAATTGGTTCAGGTGCCTCCTCAGTCACTACAGGTCCTACAGTAACTGTGGGTGTTGCTGGCGTATCCTGAACTATTGAAGCACTCCCAGCCTGAGTAACTGAAGCTGCTGATATGCTAGGTGATCCTATCGCCTGAGCTCTCAACAGTCTGAGTATCTCCTACAACTGTTGATCATGCAATGATATCCTCTGCGACATGCCATCCAACAGGCCCTGTACGTCACTCATACCGATATCATCGTACTAGGCTGATCAGCCATCATTATCTATAAAGAAAGTGATTCTCACAATCCAGACATAGCTATCGATAATATAATATACATCAATCAAATAGCTCATAGTTCAGTTTTTATTTCCCTAATACTCCTCACTTCCCAACTAAGACTTAAGTTAGGTTCATAGGGTTCCACTTTTATTAACCATTTCTAAATTCCGTTGATTAATGTCTTAATGGCTTATGATTTAAATCAAGAGTTGAGTACTTAAAACTTCGTCTCTGATACCAACTGTGATGGCTCCAGTTTTCAAACCTAAACTGAACCCCGCCCGGCCTAGACTTACGCGAAACCCCGAGCCCGTCTTGACGAGTCACGTAAGCCTAGTCAGCTTTAACCATTACCATTTACCGTTTATTTACAAATTATTAGCATTGATTAGTAAGTTATCATCAATGTACGGAAGCAAAGCTCAAATTAATCAATTAATCACAACCATGAAAAGATAAGACATCCTAGAGTGTGGAAACCCCGCATATGTATGCCATTATAAATGATCAGTAAGAGGAGAACAACCCAATAGATATACATGCCCAAAATATCTCACATACCCAAACCCATGTTCCAAACAACATATATATGCAATAATAACATCGCAGGTAAAAGTAATCATAACTCTCTTGCAGTGGACCACTCAACCAACAGAGATTCCAAAGATATAATGATGAAACTTAGCAATAACAACAAATTAAAGCTCAAGAAATAACTGTAAAAGTTCGCACTGGCTTACTTACCTGTAATTCAACTAATTACACACTCAACGAATCCCTAACACGTCTCCTATGACCTCCGGTGTCCCGTCAATGTTCAAAAACCCCTAATATACATTTAAATCGAAATTCCCATTAATTACCCTCATTCTATCTAATTTTCCATAATTTCATTCGTTAACCCATTTGGGTTGATTACCCGGGTGTTAGAGTCAGACCCATTGGGATACCCGAAAGATCCTCGAAAGTTTCCAAAAATTTTATAAAAATTGGTCCCTGTGAACAGTAACACGCTGCCAAGACGACGTGGGGTCCAATGACCTGGACGACATCTTCACGCATGTATATTTAGGTCGTCTGCCCAACACATACGTGAGTGACGTCGTGACCCTAGTTGGTCATGGCGACGTCCTCACGGCGTGTTTTCCTTGAGGCCCTGCCCAAGACGTACGTGGGTGATGCCATGCGTTGGAATGTTCACGGTGTCTCCACAGCGTCTTTTGTAGAACACCTCTGAAAACGGGGTTTAACTCGAGTCGCCGTGATTCGAGCCTATCCCAACTTCGACTAAACAACCAACACAACACCAAACTACCCTCGGCTCGCGTCAAAACCCTACCAAACCGTCGATTTGCCAAAATCATCAAAAGTTTCCCAAAAATCTCCAAAATTCAGAAAAATTCTCAAACATCAAAACCACGTAACAAATTATGTTTTGATCACCCTATCGACTCCCAATCAATCAAAACATCTCATAAAAACTAATTTTTCCAATTCTTTGTCCGAATTTATCGCGACAAAAACTTACAAAATTACTACCAAAACGTAGATATTCATGTGAGGAATCGAGCTCTCACCTTAGAATCCGTGATTGGTCGTTCCTGTGGCGTCTAACTGCGTCGAGAACCCCAAAAACCACACCATTTTTGTTTAATCGATAAGATGAGAGAGATAGAAATATGAGATGAGAGAGAAAAGTTGGTGGGATTGGGTTTATATACCCCCTCATCTCCTCACGCGCACGAATCTCGAGGATCATCCCTTGGTCATCTTTTCCTCTAGCCACCAACTGTGACAACAAATGGTGACTCCAATACTTGACTCCCACACTTAACTTGGTGATTTCTCGCACAATACTCGTGTTTCCAAGTTCGTTTCAATACCAAACTTGTTTGTCACGTCGCCCCGGACATACCAACGTATCGAACATGTTTTACAACTTTTCTTTATTATTTATTTTATATTTTGTCAATGTTTTTAATTCATTTAGTCCTCTGGACTGCAATTACCCGACCAACGTTCGCCCGAAACCCTGCTATGTCACGTAATATTCGAGCTGAACCGTTTTCGCGTACCAATGCTCACACTCAAACATCGAACACAAATAACATACCTCGGCGTTGATGACCGAGAATTAGACTCTGTATCACGGTAAATGGGCCCACATACGACCTAAATTAACACGTGGCACAAGTTAGAATTTAAGGTCGTTACAACTTCCTAGTATACTTCCTAGGATGGGAGGTGGGATAAAGACGTCTATCAAAAAATCTCATAGATCAATTGACCTACCTTAAAGGGTGTTTCTAGCAACAATTTAGATTTCAAGAGGCTCTATTTACATCCATTGGTAGGTAGCACAACCACTTTCAATGTCAAAAAATTAGTTTTCGTTTGAGTAATTGACCAAATCTTTCAATTCAATAGAAATGATCCCTACAAGAAGGGTAAAATACAAATTGGTCCCTGAGGTTTACCATAATAGCAAGTTAGCAACCTAACAAAACATCAAGCTTTTCAAGTAAACTTGAGTCTTTAATGTAAATGAGAATCTATTATATTAGTATTCAAAATTTCATGTATTTTGTTTCCAAGACTTGTCCTCCTTTAATTCATCAACTGCAAAAAGGATGCTTCCACATAGAACAACATTGAAGAGAAGATATTGGAATGGTATAAAAGGAAGAAAAAGTTAGTGAGGGTTAAAGATAGAGAGGATATTGGAATGGTATAAAGAAAAAGCAAGTGAGGTTAAAGATACATAGCACGCAAGTACAAATTAAGAGTGAACATATGGATGTTCGTTGTCCTAATTAGGAACCTTCCAACCTTAAATGACCCTAAACAACAGTATTTTGTACTTGCATAGAACTTGATCAATTTTATAGTAATTTACAATTTTTGTGAAATATTTAACTCAAGAATAAATAGAAATATAACTTTTAAAATTATGGAAGTAACAGTGTGCTTCATAGTTGATAAAAATAGTGTAGACTTGCAACACTCATAATTTACCATCCTAACGATAAAGACAATTTAAGCACGACATAAACTCTGTAAGTGATGATCTTAAAAAAAAAAAAAAAAAAAAAAAAAAAAAAAAAAAAAAAAAAAAAGTGATAAAAAAGTAATAAAAAGTGATAAAAAAATATTAGCGAACTTAGCAGATCACACTTTGGTGAGGGAGTCTAGTTCTTTGTCAGTCGAGTTAGTGGTGTATTGTACCACCGTTCCTAGTTGATGTATTGACTAATGATTGCAATAAAATTAGCTATGGGGTTTTCAAAAAAAAAAAAAATTTGGATGCAATTCTATGAACAATTCGAAACAATCAATCATGTGAAAAAAAAAAAGAACCAAGCCATTTGAAACTCAACTCATACAAGTGGTTCATGGAATAAAAAAGAAATGAAGCCCATTGATAAAATAAAATAAAAATAAAATAAAATAAAAAGATAGATAAAATTGGCTGCAATTCTATGAACAATTCGAAACAATCAATCATGCGAAAAAAGAAATAAATAAATAAAAATGAACCAAGCCATTTGAAACTCAACTCATACAAGAGGTTCATGGAATCAAAAAGAAATGAAGCCCATTGATAAGAATAGACGTTTTTAATATAAAACGCTGAAATCTAAAGTGCAGAGCAGACCTACTCTTCAGATCAAGTTAACTAGCTTCTCACCCAATTTATATATATATATATATATAAAGAAAATCTTCTAAAAAGAATTAATAAGGTCGCAACACGTGGCATGACAGGTGACACTTTCTATTCTTATTTTTTGAACGCATTTTTTTATGAAATTATTAATAGTTGATTTAAGCAATATATGTTATATGGAAGTGAATATTAGGCAGTAAAGCAACAACAATTACATAAAATGAACGGAGTAAAAATGAGGATGCTTAGGTGGATGTGTGGTAAACTCGTAAAGATAGAATAAGAAATACAAAAATTCAAAGCAACTAAGATTAGCATCAATTGACTCAAAGATTAGGGAAGGGCAGTTGCGGTGGTTTGGTCACTTGCAAAGACGGCCTACAGATGCTCCTCACTAGAAAACTTGACTTAATAGAAACTGAAGAAATTCGACGAGGTAGAGGTAGACCGAAGTTAACTTGGGATCAATGCATTAATTAGGAGAGATTTGAATGGTTTGGAAAGCTCAGCATCAATTGCATTAAACCGAGCACAATGGAAGAGTTTGATCCATATAGTCGATCCTAATTAATTTGGGACTGAAACTATGTTGATGTTGTTGTTGTTGTTAATAGTTGATTTGTTCGGGATAAATACGGTGTTGTAATAGGATAGTAATTTTTAGCAAATAAGGCTATTTTCTTACTATTTTTCAGATTACTTTCTTAATTGTTATACGAATAAGTATGTTACAAATTAATGATTTTTTTTAGATATATTAGCTGATCGGTCCGTATCCTATAAATTAGGTGCATAATCACATAAAAATTAACCCATTCTTTTTGTAACTTTTTTATTTCTGTAGCAGCCATTTTATAAACTTTAATCCATAACAATTATTAATTAACTAATGGTTCTGCTAAACTCTTAGCTAAAAGTATAAGGAAGATGTTACAAGAATATCCCAAAGTCACACATTAAGTCACACAGGGTGATGTACATGTGCCCACCTGAGAATGGGTGCATATATGCATATGCATATATGAATCTAAACACTCATTTAAGCCTCCCTCATTTTGTTTTTGGAATAACTATTTTAATAATTATATTATAATAAAAAATAAAAGTCACCTTTAGTTTGCTAATAAATATAATTAATAGTCCATTTGTCTCTTCTAAAGTTTATATACATAAGAGTTATTTGATAAAATAGCCATTAGAGAGAGCAACATCTAGTATAAAGAACTCATGTAAGTAATAGATTAACTCATTTCAAGTAATTTTATAACACATCACAGTATATGAGTGTGTAGATTTTTAAAGTTTTGCAATATATGAAAATTTTTATTTCAAGTCTTTTGTAATCGCCCCCCCTCTAGCTCGAGGCTGCGTCCGCCCCTGATTCTTGGTGCATAACACACGAGCGTGTTTATCCTGAGGCACGCATTAATGGCTTCCAAAGATACGGGTCTGCGTGTCAAGTCACCAAGTGTGACTTTAGAGTGTCATTGTAGCATTTTCTAAAAAGTCTTTTTTTTTGTTTCTCACGTGGTTTCTTTTTCAAAAAAGTTAGATGATGATGGTTTTAGTTTTGAGATGGTTTTGGTTTCGAGTACTCTACGGGGTTACATTATAAGTTAATTTATTTTCACTTCTTTTCTTTATTATTTTTTTTATCTAATATATTGATTGATAATTGATGTTGCCGCGTTCAAAGTGAGGGATACCAACTAGTTTAGTAATAATTAAAAAAAAAACTTAAAACGGGATCAAAAAACATCTCCACTAAGAATGTGCATTTTGGATGTCGAGCTGAGTAAAATGCAAGGAATGGACATTGTTTATTTCAAATGTCTACTTGTAGAGAGTGGCTTACATACGGTACGAATATTTGCAATCTCTCCAATCTGTCCACTTTTCCAAAGACAAAAAAGGCAGTGCAAACTTTGGTCTTTAAATCTGAACTTCTTAAGACTATTAATTTTATAGGGGTTATAATTATATATAATATATAGATTATAGATATAGATGTATAGCATTGAACAAAAACAGCTGCAACAGCTCTAGGATCTGGTACTGCATAAGCATGAAAACAACATTAATTGATCTTCACTCAGATTTAATGACAACTAGAAGTAATTAATAGTGAAGATATGAGTCAGAAAGATTTGATAATTTACTAAAACAGAATGGATAGTTTCAATAGAAAAAAAAAAAAAAAAAGAAATTCTATAGTACTGAGACACCATGCCTTCAGCTCTGCTTTACAATCCCAAGAACACCAACAGTCCTACCAGCCAACTTCCCACCAAAACATTCAACCCTTTAGTGGAAATCTGGTTGGCCCCAGAATAATAAGGATCCAGATTATATAAATTCGTACTCGCATCTAATCCTCCTATAGAAACAAGCGGCGTCGAAGGTGGTGGAAGGCTTGTTACATAGACAAGCGGCGACGACGGTGTTGAAGGTGGTGGGAGGCTTGTTACATAAACAAGCGGCGATGGAGGCGTAGTTGAAGGCGGTGGAGGTGGAGGACAGTACTGTAGTGGTGGTGGGGGCGGCGGCGGTGGCAACTGGCTCTGACCACATAGGTTCTGACAAGGAGTACATGATCCACACTTAATTCCCACACCAGGTATGCTTGAAACACTGCTTTCTTCATCCATAATCTCTCTTGTGGCTGCTGCAGCATTGTCTGACAAATTCATAATACCAATCATAAGAACACTCATTACTACTATTACAGAACCGATCGCATCCAGTAGATCGTATACGAAATAGTAAGCCTGTCGGCGTCAGTATCGGATGCGCCATCGGCATACTCCATCAAACTCAAGTATCGATTCATATACTACATAACAGACTCTCCTGTCTGCTGTCTGATCATCTGAAACTCGGCCCTATTCCGATTACGGGCCATAGGAGGAATGTACTTCTTGTGAAATCTCTCTCTGAGCTCAGCCCAGTCCTTGGGCCTTCCTTTCGACGCTACTGTCATATACCACCAAATATCAGCCTCGCCAAACAAACATATTGAAGAAATACTTGGCTTTATATGTGTCGGTGTAGCCAAGACCTCGTGGATTTTCTCGTGGCTCCTCACAAACTTCTCTGCTGCCTCCAAATTAATTCCCCATGGAACTTCACCGGCTGGTGTCTCATGAACTCTCGAGCTTGCCTCGCCTCAGGTGTCGCTCTAACGCCAATATCTATCGGTGTGCTCAGTGTATCATTTGCCAGTGTCTCTGGCATATAAGGTACTATCTCAATTTGTGCAGGTGCCTCCTCAGTCACTACAGTCCTACAGTAACTGTGGGTGTTGCTGGCGTATCCTGAATTATCGAAGCACTCCCAGCCTGAGCAACTGAAGCTGCTGATGTGCTAGGTAATCCTATCGCTTGAGCTCTCAACAGTCTGAGTATCTCCTATAACTGTTGATCATGCAATGATATCCTCTGCGACATGCCATCCAACAGGCCCTGTATGTCACTCATACCAATATCATCGTACTAGGCTGATCAGCCATCATTATCTCTAAAGAAAGTGATTCTCACAATCCAGACATAGCTATCGATAATATAATATACATCAATCAAATAGCTCATAGTTCAGTTTTTATTTCCCCAACACTCCTCACTTCCCAACTAAGACTTAAGTTAGGTTCATAGGGTTCCACTTTTATTAACCATTTCTAACTTCCGCTGATTAATGTCTTAATGGCTTATGATTTAAATCAAGAGTTGAGTACTTAAAACTTCGTCTCTGATACCAACTGTGATGGCTCTAGTTTTCAAACCTAAACTGAACCCTGCTCGGCCTAGACTTACGCGAAACCCCGAGCCCGTCTTGACGAGTCACGTAAGCCTAGTCAGCTTTAACCATTACCATTTACCATTTATTTACAAATTATTAGCATTGATTAGTAAGTTATCATCAATGTACGGAAGCAAAGCTCAAACTAATCAATTAATCACAACCATGAAAAGATAAGACATCCTAGAGTGTGGAAACCCCGCATATGTATGCCATTATAAATGATCAGTAAGAGGAGAACAACCCAATAGATATACATGCCCAAAATATCTCACATACCCAAACCCACGTTCCAAACAACATATATATATCCAATAATACAAAATTCACCTACTCAGCTAAGTGGAAAGCTTGCTCTAATGTCCTCAAAGCAAATCCCAAAGCTCTGGTGCCTTCCTCTTGCTGGACTGTGGATCTACACTCTGTCAAACACAAGAATGACGAGCCCAGTAAGTAACACCAAGCAGAATAGTAATACAACATTTCAAAATAAATAAACATCAGTCCATATTTATGATAATAGAAAGAAAGGAATAAGGAACACATGAAATGTATAAGACTGTAAATAGATCAATCGAAAAGTGAGTATCTGAGTTACAAAATAGAATTGCAAGGAGTCCAGACAACAGTCGTTGAGTCAAGGTAAAACCTACAAGACTCGGGTTCAGGACAAGAATATATATACCAGCCCTAACCCTTGCGACTATGAAATATCCATAACCTGGATAAGAGCCCCCAGCGTACACTCAACCAGGAGATATCAACAGCTTCTAGATAAGAGCTCACATCACAGGTAAAAGTAACCATAACTCCCTTGCAGTGGACCACTCAACCAACAGAGATTCCAAAGATATAATGATGAAACATAGCAATAACAACAAATTAAAGCTCAAGAAATAACTGTAAAAGTTCGCACTGGCTTACTTACCTGTAATTCAACTAATTACACTCAACGAATCCCTAACACGTCTCCTATGACCTCCGATGTCCCGTCAATGTTCAAAAACCCCTAATATACATTTAAATCGAAATTTTCATTAATTACCCTCATTCTATCTAATTTTCCATAATTTCATTCGTTAACCCATTTGGGTTGATTACCCGGGTGTTAGATCCTATTCGGACCCATTGGGATACCCGAGAGATCCTCGAAAGTTTTCAAAAATTTTATAAAAATTGGTCCTGTGAACAGTAACACGCTGCCAAGACGACGTGGGGTCCAATGACCTGGACGGCATCTTCACAGTGTGTATATTAGGTCGTCTACCCAATGCATACGTGAGTGACGTCGTGACCCTAGTTGGTCATGGCGCGTCCTTACGGTGTGTTTTCCTTGAGGCCCTGCCCAAGACGTACGTGGGTGACGCCGTGCGTTGGAATGTTCATGGTGTCTCCACATCATCTTTTGCAGAACACCTCTGAAAACGGGGTTGGACTCGAGTCTCCGTGCTTCGAGCCTATCCCAACTTCGACTAAACAACCAACACAACACCAAACTACCCTCGCTCGCGTCAAAACCAGACCAAACCGTCGATTTGCCAAAATCATCAAAAGTTTCCCAAAAATCTCCAAAATTCAGAAAAATTCTCAAACATCAAAACCACGTAACAAATTATGTTTTGATCACCCTATTGACTCCCAATCAATCAAAACATCCCATAAAAACTAATTTTTCCAATTCTTTGTCCAAATTTATCGCGACAAAAACTCACAAAAGTACTGCCAAAACGTAGATATTCATGTGAGGAATCGAACTCTCACATTAGAATCCATGATTGGTCGTTCCTGTGGCGTCTAACTGCGTGTCGAGAACCCCAAAAACCACACCATTTTTGTTGAATCGATAAGATGAGAGAGATAGAAATGTGAGATGAGAGAGAAAAGTTGGTGGGATTGGGTTTATATACCCTCTCATCTCCTCACGCGCACGAATCCCAAGGATCATCCCTTGGTCATCTTTTCCTCTAGCCACCAACTGTGACAACAAATGGCGACTCCAATACTTGACTCCCATACTTAACTTGGTGATTTCTCGCACAATACTCGTGTTTCCAAGTTCGTTTCAACACCAAACTTGTTTGTCACGTCGCCTTGGACATACCAACGTATCGAACGTGTTTTACAACTTTTCTTTATTATTTATTTTGTATTTTGTAGTGTTTTTAATTCATTTAGTCCCCTGGACTGCCAATTACCCGACCAACGTTCGCCCGAAACCCTGTTACTTCACGTAATATTCGAGCTGAACTGTTTTCGCGTACCAATGCTCACACTCAAACGTCCTCGCACGTTTGGGACATTAGAATTTAAAATTTGGGTAATACAATATAGTACAAAACATCGAACACAAATAACATACCTCGGTGTTGATGACCGAGAATTGGACTCTGTATCACGGTAAATGGGCCCACATACGACCTAAATTAACACGTGGCACAAGTTAGAATTTAAGGTCGTTACAACTTCCTAGTATACTTCCTAGTATGGGAGGTGGGATAAAGACGTCTATCAAAAAATCTCATAGATCAATTGACCTACCTTAAAGGGTGTTTCTAGCAACAATTTAGATTTCAAGAGGCTCTATTTACGTCCATTGGTAGGTAGCACAACCACTTTCAATGTCAAAAAATTAGTTTTCGTTTGAGTAATTGACCAAATCTTTCAATTCAATAGAAATGATTCCTACAAGAAGGGTAAAATACAAATTGGTCCCTGAGGTTTACCATAATAGCAAGTTAACAACCTAACAAAACATCAAGCTTTTCAAGTAAACTTGAGTCTTTAATGTAAATGAGAATCTATTATATTAGTATTCAAATTTTCATGTATTTTGTTTCCAAGACTTGTCCTCCTTTAATTCATCAACTGCAAAAAGGATGCTTCCACATAGAATAACATTGAAGAGAGGATATTGGAATGGTATAAAAGGAAGAAAAAGTTAGTGAGGGTTAAAGATAGAGAGGATATTGGAATGGTATAAAGAAAAAGCAAGTGAGGTTAAAGATACATAGCACGTAAGTACAAATTAAGAGTGAACATATGGATGTTCGTTGTCCTAATTAGGAACCTTCCAACCTTAAATGACCCTAAACAACAGTATTTGTACTTGCATAGAACTTGATCAATTTTATAGTAATTTACAATTTTTGTGAAATATTTAACTCAAAAATAAATAAAAATATAACTTTTAAAATTATGAAAGTAACAGTGTGCTTCATAGTTAATAAAAATAGTGTAGACTTGCAACACTCATAATTTACCATCCTAACGATAAAGACAATTTAAGCACGACATAAACTTTGTAAGTGATGATATTAAAAAAAAAAAAAAAAAGTGATAAAAAGTGATAAAAAGTGATAAAAAATATTAGCGAACTTAGCAGCTCACACTTTGGTGAGGGAGTCTAGTTCTTTGTCTGGTCGAAGTTAGTGGCGTTTCTAGTTGATGTATTGACTAATGATTGCAATAAAATTAGCTATGGGGTTTTCAAAAAAAAAAAAAATTGGATGCAATTCTATGAACAATTCGAAACAATCAATCATGTGAAAAAAAAAAAAAGAACCAAGCCATTTGAAACTCAACTCATACAAGTGGTTCATGGAATAAAAAAGAAATGAAGCCCATTGATAAAATAAAAAAAATAAAAAAAATAAAGATAGATAAAATTGGCTGCAATTCTATGAACAATTCGAAACAATCAATCATGCGAAAAAAGAAATAAATAAATAAAAATGAACCAAGCCATTTGAAACTCAACTCATACAAGAGGTTCATGGAATCAAAAAGAAATGAAGCCCATTGATAAGAATAGACGTTTTTAATATAAAACGCTGAAATCTAAAGTGCAGAGCAGACCTACTCTTCAGATCAAGTTAACTAGCTTCTCACCCAATTTATATATATATATAAAGAAAATCTTCTCGAAAGAATTAATAAGGTCGCACGTGACGTGACATGTGACACTTTCTATTCTTATTTTTTGAACGCATTTTTTTATGAAATTATTAATAGTTGATTTAAGCTATATATGTTATATGGAGGTGAATATTAGGTAGTAAAACAACAACAATTACATAAAATGAACGGAGTAGAAATGAGGATGCTTAGGTAGATGTGTGATAAACTCGTAAAGATAGAATAAGAAATACAGAAATTCAAAGCAACTAAGATTAGCATCAATTGACTCAAAGATTAGGGAAGGGCAGTTGTGGTGGTTTGGTCACTTGCAAAGACGGCCTACAGATGCTCCTCACTAGAAAACTTGACTTAATAGAAACTGAAGAAATTCGACGAGGTAGAGGTAGACCGAAGTTAACTTGGGATCAATGCATTAATTAGGAGAGATTTGAATTGTTTGGAAAGCTCAGCATCAATTGCATTAAACCGAGCACAATGGAAGAGTTTGATCCATATAGTCGATCCTAATTAATTTGGGACTGAAGCTATGTTGTTGTTGTTGTTGTTGTTAATAGTTGATTTGTTCGGGATAAATACGGTGTTGTAATAGGATAGTAATTTTTAGCAAATAAAGCTATTTTCTTACTATTTTTCAGATTACTTTCTTAATTGTTATACGAATAAGTATGTTGCAAATTAATGATTTTTTTTAGATATATTAGCTGATCGGTCCGTATCCTATAAATTAGGTGCATAATCACATAAAAATTAAACCATTATTTTCGTAACTTTTTTATTTCTGTAGCAGCCATTTTATAAACTTTAATCCATAACAATTATTAATTAACTAATGGTTCTGCTAAACTCTTAGCTAAAAGTATGAGGAAGATGTTACAAGGATATCCCAAAGTCACACATTAAGTCACACGGGGTGATGTACATGTGCCCGCCTGAGAATGGGTGCATATATGCATATGCATATATGAATCTAAACACTCATTTAAACCTCCCTCATTTTGTTTTTGGAATAACTATTTTAATAATTATATTATAATAAAAAACAAAAGTCACCTTTAGTTCGCTAATAAATATAATTAATAGTCCATTTGTCTCTTCTAAAGTTTATATACATAAGAGTTATTTGATAAAATAGCCATTAGAGAGAGCAACATCTAGTATAAAGAACTCATGTAAGTAATAGATTGACTCATTTCAAGTAATTTTATAACACATCACAATATATGAGTGTGTAGATTTTTAAAGCTTTGCAATATATAAAAATTTTTATTTCAAGTCTTTTGTAATCGGCCCCCCCTCTAGCTCGAGGCTGCGTCCGCCCCTGATTCTTGGTGCATAACACACGAGCGTGTTTATCCTGAGGCACGTATTAATGGCTTCCAAAGATACGGGTCTGCGTGTCAAGTCACCAAGTGTGACTTTAGAGTGTCATTGTAGCATTTTCTAAAAAGTCTTTTTTTTTGTTTCGCACGTGGTTTCTTTTTCAAAAAAGTTAGATGATGATGGTTTTAGTTTTGAGATGGTTTTGGTTTCGAGTACTCTACGGGGTTACATTATAAGTTAATTTATTTTCACTTCTTTTCTTTATTATTTTTTTCATCTAATATATTGATTGACACTTGACGTTGCCGCGTCCAAAGTGAGGGATACCAACTAGTTTAGTAATAATTAAAAAAAAAAAAAAAAACTTAAAACGGGATCATGATTAAAGGAAGAAAGAACATCAAACATCAAAGTGAGAACTATGGGTTTTTACTATTGGATTACCATGAAATCTTAATTTAATGGTGAATGATGTTGCACATTTAATGTGTTTTGCATTAAATACGGAATAAATGCTATATATTTGTGGTCCATTGATTAATCCATCAATTCTTTATTTAAAAGTTTTAAGTTTTTAATTTAAAATTATTGTTAGTGTTGAGATCATTAGTTAAGATTGTGATCGACTAGTTGGATTGTCATCACGTTGATCAGGTTGTTAGTTTGGTAAATGACATCCAAATCGTGTTCCACGTACGTGCTAAAATCAGAAGATAAACTTTGGGTGATTTGGATAAGTTACGCAGTTGTAACAGAACGCGGAAGGCAGTCTCTAGATCAGTTTGTTACGGATGAAAAAAACATTGGATTATCTCTAAATTCTAATAGTATGTAGATTGGATGTCAATGTGTGTCACTTAGAACTAAATAGATATTGGGGTGAAAAAACATCTCCACTAAAAATGTGCATTTTGGATGTTGAGCTGACATGAAATGCAAGGAATGGACATTGTTTATTTCAAATGTCTTACTTCTAGAGAGTGGCTTACATACGGTAGGAATATTTGCAATCTCTCCAGTCTGCCACTTTTCCAAAGACAAAAAAGGCAGTGCAAACTTTGGTCTTTAAATCTGAACTTCTTAAGACTATTAATTTTATAGGGGTTATAATTATATATAATATATAGATTATAGATATAGATGTATAGCATTGAACAAAAACAGCTGCAACAGCTCTAGGATCTGGTACTGCATAAGCATGAAAACAACATTAATTGATCTTCACTCAGATTTAATGACAACTAGAAGTAATTAATAGTGAACATATGAGTCAGAAAGATTTGATAATTTACTAAAACAGAATGGATAGTTTCAATAGAAAAAAAAAAAAAAAAAAATTCTATAGTACTGAGACACCATGCCTTCAGCTCTGCTTTACAATCCCAAGAACACCAACAGTCCTACCAGCCAACTTGCCACCAAAACATTCAACCCTTTAGTGGAAATCTGGTTGGCCCCAGAATAATAAGGATCCAGATTATATAAATTCGTACTCGCATCTAATCCTCCTATAGAAACAAGTGGCGTCGAAGGTGGTGGAAGGCTTGTTACATAGACAAGCGGCGACGACGGTGTTGAAGGTGGTGGGAGGCTTGTTACATAAACAAGCGGCGATGGAGGCGTAGTTGAAGGCGGTGGAGGTGGAGGACAGTACTGTAGTGGTGGTGGTGGGGGCGGCGGCGGTGGCAACTGGCTCTGACCACACAAGTTCTGACAAGGAGTACATGATCCACACTTAATTCCCACACCAGGTATGCTTGAAACACTGCTTTCTTCATCCATAATCTCTCTTGTGGTTGCTGCAGCATTGTCTGACAAATTCATAATACCAATCATAAGAACACTCATTACTACTACTGCCATTGTGGGTGCCGAATTGCCAGTCTGTGACAACTGCATTGTTCAGATAGAAGCTTTTTAGGAGCTCCAGAATGAATTTCTTGGGTAATTATTCTTCTTCTTGCTTGCATTACTATTATGAGAACATTGAGTAGTATTGATGAGGTTGTCTAAGTTAGGTGCACAGCCAATGTGAAGGTACGAGTAGTTCATTCATTTTGGATTGTAGTAATTAAGCTTGCAAAGAAAGCGAGTTGCATGTGGCCTTTGTAAATATATGGAACCCACACTCAAGGAGTCAAGAACCAATATATTGAACCTTAATTAATTATCATCAATTTTATGATCCCCAAACAGATGAAATTAATGAGCAAATTGGATTTAGTGTCTTGAGGGGTTGAATTTGTTAATTGTTTCTTATAGCTTATTTTCATAACTCCGATCCTATCTAGAATAGAGAAGCACCCTTACGCACTACATAACCAATCCCAAGTTCGAATAAAAGAGGAGGGATGTGCAACCAGCTTGCGAAAACATATTTGTCAATCTTTATGAAATGGATGGTTTGATCCCAAGTCCTAACTAATATGTGATTGAGGTTTTTCTGTTGTTGTTGTTTGCTTCTTTTGATGGACTAATTCAAACTCCATTTTAGGTGAGACTGATAAATTTTCTTAGCATATTTGATTGAAGAGCTCACTGTGACTAGTCATGAAAGAGCAGTTATTGTGTGCAGTTGAAGTGTTGAATGAAGAGGGGGGTTCACATGCACGATGCTAATTTTGTGGCAGTGAGTGCTGCATGTGGATTAATTGCATAGGAGACCGGATATCTCTGGTTCCAACTCTGTGGAGTATCATGCTAAACCTCTTAGATATCTCGGCGGCTCTCATACCACTTGTTGAGGCGTCGTATATATAGAATAGCCTAATAATTAAGAAGATACCCTTAGTTACATGTATATGTAAATATAACTAAGGTATATGTATAGCACACCCACAGAGGTTCCATCAATTAGCAGCCGATGTGGTTGAATAATTGAGTAGAATATTAAATGTAATTAAGGTTAGGATTATGCCCTGTTGGTGAGGGTAAGTTTAATTTAATACCTACCCCGTATAATTCTTACATACTTGAACCTTTTTTTTTTTTGTAAACAACACATACTTAAACTTAATTTGTCAATTTTGTTGCAATATATAATGGTTAAATTCTATTTTGATTAGGATTTCTAGTTACGTATTTGGCGTTGATTTCTATCAATAGTCATCATGAAATAATTTTTTTTTTTGATAAGAAAGAAACAACACCAATAGAAATAGAAATTTCAACCTCACAACTATAGCTTTATACCTAACTACTAAGCCACCCATCCACATTGGCGAAACCAAAAAATTAATTAATTAGAGGGAGCAAGTTTTACTTTCACCGATACTCATTAGCCCGATCCACCCAATGTGAGTCGAGCTTGAGTTGTAAGACTAATATAGACTCGACCTTATCCTAGTCGTAGACCTATACTCATTAGATTATTTTTTAATTATTTAACAATCCTAAATTCATAAAGAAATTTATTTTTAGATTTTCAATATACACATTATTAACTTGATAGAAGAGTGTCAATAGTAAAGAAGCGGAAAAGAGGTCGAGGGCGGAAGCGTGTAAGAGGGACTAAAAAGGGGTTAGGGGGTGGGAGCGTGTAAGGGAGGCAAAGACGTGCAAAGGGGATCGGGGGTGATATCGAGTGGGGTGCCTGTAAGGGGTCATGAGAATAATGCCTTATTAAGTAGGGAAGGACCAAAAAAACATGCAGGTTCAAACACTTACAATAAGTAAATAAATAAAGCAAACACAATACAACTAAAACCTTTGATGTCCCTTGAATATTTGTAAGAATTTGAAAAACATCATATGAGTTCGAACTCATGAGTCCAACACTAGAATGATTTTGGTCTTTAATAGAAGTTTCAAAACCCCTATTAAAGATGGTGTTATAAATATCATGCGAGAAACGTGTTCAATATATGGATCGTGTTTTAATTCATAAAAGAGTTTTGGTATTTAATAACACCTAATTGATAGATGTTTAAGCAACCTCTACATAATACATGTATCAGCAATTAAAACACAACTCATGATCATTGAACACGTTTCTCACATGACACATAACATTTATAACGCCCATTTTTAATTGGAGTTTTGAAATCTTTATTAAAGATCAAAATTATTCTAGTGAGTAGATTGATTGAACATATATTAGCACAAAAAAATCCACCAACTCCCTTAATTAGCCTTAATTTATTAAGAACCCACACAAAAAGAGAGCTCTCTTTTTTTTTTCAACTAACATGCCACACCTGCTAGTGGACCACATGCATCATATGCATGATCTCATCATATATATACATGTCTACCAGGAAGCTAGCTAGTCACAACGAGTACTTATACCTACAAACTCGCACCATTACTAACCACATCAACGTGCATTAACATACTCATGAGCACAAGTTCTAACAAGATTTTAATTACATACACATGCATGCTATCCTTTCAGTGCATATTCAGCGTTTCTTGCTGGTTGGCTCCTTCTGGGCATTGAAGTAAACGGTTGCCACCGGGAGGCCGAGCCCAAGTTGCGCGGCAAAGCTTCGAGTGCTGAAGTTGGCTCGGGAGGCAGGTTGCTCGAACACCATGTCGTCGGCCAATGCCGCGTTTTGCCTGAACAGCACCAGTATGTACCTGTGGATTCCCACAGCTGGCTTCGGTTCCATGTACTCCAGCACCTCTTTTCCTAAATAACCAGTTTGATCAAGGCACTACCACAATTTATTTGTAGAACATATATAGATGCTCCAATTAGTCACCAAAAAAAAGTTACCCACGAAGATGCTGCCAATTTTATTTATATTTATATTTTTTTCAAAACTATGGGTATCCAAACTAGGTCACCATCAATTGTACTAAATTGGACATCATAGAAGAGTTTGATCTATGTAACCGATAATTAATTTAGAACTGAGGCTATGTTGTTGTTTATCCAAGTTTTGGGCCTCACTCATCCCACAAGGCTAATAAGACGCCCCAGCTCCATAGCTCCATAGCCCAGAGCCCAGAAGATATCAAGAACAGAGATGCTACATTGATCAACTTAATTTCTTGATCTTGAGTCAGACTACAAGACTACCACCTCTGTCAAAAGGCTTAAATTAAGCCTCTATTGAGCTCTATATGCCACATTTATTTTAACTGCATGTGATCACAATGTGGTCCTCTAGGTTGATAATAATAATAACAATGTTAATCAAAAAAATAATAACAATGATGATAATCATGTGGGACAGCATACTACGTGTTTAAGTCGACGAGGACGATGAGGCTGACCACGTACATATTGCCACTTGGTACCCTTAGTTTTGTCCGCGTGTCAGTCCTACTCATCAATTCCATCATACCTACCACTATATATACTCTCCTTGAGCTCATCGGTTCATTGTATTGCTTGTCCCACCAGAACATAACTTCTCCCAAATTAATTAATTAATTAAGGCCGTATATGCATCAAACTTTTTCACTACACTTAATTTAGACTCTAAAGGTATATTTTTCAAATTATTTAAATCTCTCTTAACTAATAGATCTTTAAAAAAAAAAAAAGTTTAAGTTTGTTTCTATCTATTCATACCTTGTCTTGTCGATTTGCTTCAGTTTAAAACTATTAGTGGAAGCATATATAGGCCAAAAGTGTCCAAAACACCGCAATCACCCTCTTAATCTTTGTCTCAATTGAATTAATTTACAATATAGTGTTTAGATGATATTTTTTTTTTTGATAAGAAAGAAACCATTGTAAGATTTAAAGTTATGACATTTTACACTGTTTAGACGATATATAAGGTTTGAGCCTTTAATTAATTAGCAATAGTTTAAGCCAAGTCCTGTTGTTTTTTATAGGGAAAAAAAATAATTTTTTGGTAAGAATTTAAGCCAAATTCTAGCTTCTTAAAAATTTATAGTACTGACTCACCTCGAGATGCGTTTGCTCCTCCTGGAATATCCACTACAATCCTGAAACCACCCACGTAAACCAAACATATACGTATGTACATTAATTAAAGGCATATATAGTCATAAGATCGACAAGTACTATAATGACATTTGTCAACGCAGATCGGTTGCATGAGTCGTCTGTGTGCAACTCAACTCAGCAATGCATAGGGTCGCATTTGCATAACACAACCATTAGGGCCAAATGTGCATTCTGGTGTGTGTTCTTCTAGTCATAATCAGTATCCAAAAAAAGTCTAAGTCATAAATCAGATTCATATTTGCTTGTGTCTAGCTACAAGATATACATTGAGATGCGCATGTGCTGACCTCAATGCATGTGATTTAAAGATGCTCCTAAGGTGAATGTACATGTATGGAATTAATTAGTATATATACGTACCAATGGACCCACTCTCGCATGGTGGGCTCGCTCGGACTTGGCGCATCCGGGTCAGTCATCACCTATACATCCATGTAAATAACTTATGATATATTTTCAATGTAATTAGTAGCAATAAAATTTATGCATATATATGTCGTATAAACTACAACATTTTTAACAACTTGCAACTAATCTTTAATTTTGTCAAAAGAAAAAATGTATAAATTAACGTAGTCCTTGAAAAAAGATTTTACCAACCAAATAAATACATTTTTTTATCAAATACCAAGATGAAAGCATGCATTTTTCACTGCGCACTACATGCACAATTAACTAATTTTCATCTCATCATGCATGGAGTGTTAAAAACATTTGTCACATGCATATACTTTTTAGTAATATCAGATCATCACTTGTGTTCGTAGCAATGCCAACATTAACTAAGTATTCTTTAGTGTCTCATAAAACTTAATTATTAGCGGTAAAAAAATTTTTTATTACATAATATGGAATTTGTTGCACTGAATTTGATACTAACAAGAGAGTAGAGCGAATCAGGGTGGCCAGAGAGAAGAACTTTGGGAGGAGCAGCAGAGGCGAGAGAGGGCTTGATGTCACAGCCATTAGTGATGTGCTTGGACCCAAAACACACGGACATGCTCACTGTTGGCACAAACATGTCCACCACGTCCCCGATCACTCGGCCCAGCACTAGAGGATGAACTGAACCACCCATTATTTGACTATGTAGATATCACATAAACACTAAACTAAGTGCATGTACACACAAATACTATAGCTATAAAATGTTACGATCGATATGAGCAATATATATAGTACAAGAGTGAGCACACACAGAGAGAGAGAGTGTGGGCGTGCGTGTGGGTGTGAGTGATATGGGAAGGTAGGGAAGTTAAATTGGCTGCATATATAAGGTGGTGGTGCATGCATAGGCTGAACAAGTATGAAGGTGGCAGCTGCTACCACGTGTTGCTTTGATCGAGAAAGCGGCCACCACAGCGATGCCACACTTTTGACAAGTGTATGCGTCTCCTGAGTTGGTTAGATAAAATCAAATAAATTAAAATCACGATATTTTATTTAGTTAAATTAGTAATTAGTTAATCTTAACTTTTTTAAAGCAAAAAAGTACCTTCCCTTTTTTTTTTCTTGTGTTAAAGTAGCTACTCTTGTTCTTAAAAACTAAATAGTTAATATTTACTTTTAACCAATAAAAAGCTATTGGAGGATTACTTAGTTGTTTCATAAGTGAATGTATTATTTCCTTTAGTTTTATATATGAAAGGTTAAATTATAACAAATATTTTGAAAAAGTAATATACATTGCTTTTTAATTTTGTCAAAAAAAACAATATATATTGTTGAAGCTTACGTCAAAAGGAATAGATTATAATATTTTGATACATGACATCGTTTTGCGTAAGCTCTTATATTGTATGAATGTACATTCTTTAATTTATAATTACAAACAAGGATACAAATGATGTTGTTATAGCATTTTGTGAGATGGTAGAAGCATCACTTTGTTAAAAAGTAAGGTTTTGTTTATCAATAACTGGTTAGACCATGTGGTAAGGGACATGGTTCCTCTAAGCAAGGTTTCGAGTTCAAGTCTTGTGAATGGAGAAAACTAAGTTGGGAGGGGCGCCCCCTCATATGAAGCCTAACATTGCTCGAGTGTGGATTAGTCGATCTGGATGGCGCAAACACCACATGGGAACCAAAAAAAAAAGGGCCAAGGTTTGAGAAGGTCGTGTGTCGATTCACACTTAATTAAGCCAAGAAAAAAGAATATGATAACATTCATTTTTTTTTTGGTATCCCACGATCAAGGTATCCATTTGAGGATGGCCCTCACTTGAACACGAAACCTTGCATAAGGAGACCCACTTAGGCCACTAAAATGCTAATCCACGTTAGGAGGATTTATTTCGAAGTGCACGATGCAAAATTGAGCAAGTGGGGTTTCACAAATGCCACGTGTCGCATTTTTATTCGGCCGTCACCTCGTCCACGTCGCTCGTCCCAAATTATCACCATCCGCCATTTGAGATGGCCCTCCCATCTTCGCACTCACCAACTTTTTTTCCTCATTCACAAATACTTGAACACGAAACCTTGCATAAGGAGACCAAGTCCCTTACCACTTAGGCCAACCAGTTGTTGGTGAATAAGATATCATTCATGATTTTGATAAGACCACACTAGTGGCGAGGTGAATAAGATATCATTCATGATTTTGTGTAGACTTGTTCATGGGTTCGAGGTCACCCGACTACCCAAGCCCATGAACAATTACTTGGGTTTGGGCAACCCATTTCAAAGAAAAACCCAGCTTGACCCAAATTCGATTAGGCCCGCTTTAAATTAAGCTGGGCCTGAGCCACCTTATAGTCTGACCTGAATATAAGTTAATTATAATTAATAAATAATATATATTTAAACATAAGTTAATGTTTTAGGAGAGATTTGATCCTATAACCTAATGTACACATTGTAATATGATTTTTTTTTTTAGTTTTCCACGTGGTTTGGTGCCAACCGCACCGACTAATCCACGTTTAGGCATTGTTGGGCATTGTAACATGTTTACCATTTAAGCTACATCACTTTTCTACATAACAAATGTATATATAATACATATATGGGCTTGATGGGCCATAATTGAAATTTATATTTTTATATGGGCTGAGCTTAGGCCTATATATAGACCCGCATATGTGATGGGTCGAACTTGAGCTTTTATATGGGCTGAGCTTAAGCCTATATATAGGCCTGTATATGTGATGGGCAGCTCGGCCCATGAACAAGTCTAATTATGTGTACATATTTATTAATTTATATTATTCTTTTTTAAAAATTTTGAAGAAAATTTTTATTGATTTAATGTTGTTTGCAATCATGTTGTAAATAATAAATATAAACTATTTTAATTAAATTTTACGATTTGTCAACTATCTATTACTTGTGTACACGAGTTTTTTACGTACGTTAAACTTTTACTTTTTACGAAGTTGAACTATTGATTATAATGGTGTGTTGCATGAATTTAATGATGCCTTCACAACCATGAGAATTTGCTTTTTGTGATCATGAGACCAGTCTGCAACTACACTACGCACTACGCACTGACTTTTGAAGGTTGTTTGCATCCATCCATATTCCAATCACTCAAAACATGGTTCAAGACGCACCTGACGAGACATGAGTGAAAAGAATTCTCTTTCTTCATCATCAATCAAAATTCGATTTTACCACAATCCAATCACCATTCACATTTTTGCTTTTTCTTATCAATGAATAGAACTATGTACCTGCTGTGCTGTCTGTGCTTTCTTTGTAGCATTTTTGACAGTCTAAATCATGTCAAAGCAAGCATAATACTTTATGATAAAGTAAGGGAAAGCATTGCCAAGTACAGAAAATCACGGCAGCTCCTTAGTAGCGCATTGTTTGACAAAGCCTCAATGACAGTAAGAGCAAAAACTAGCTAGGCGACCCCTCGTGGGAGTATCCACCATTGCAGCTTTCCCTCTCTTTGTTTTCCAGGCGTCTTTTTTGGTTTGTTTTGATCAACCAAGTTGTTGCTTTCGAGCCTGCAAAAATAGGGAATAAGGATGTTGTCTAGTGAGGTCTCAATCTCTCAGTGAAAAACACAAGAACACATAACAATGAAATGAGCTTTAGATGGTAGAAAGACCAAACCTAATTTGATCCATGTGGCACGGAACAGTGCGCAGTAACTTCCCCAAATACTCAAGGCCAACACCACTTTTTTAATGAAAGATTCGTGCCTTGCACTCTGGTAATCGGTATCAATAAATTCTTTCACTATATTGTCATCAATATTGAACTGACAGCGAGGGACCGAATGTAGAGATCCAAGGGAAACTGCTAAATCAATGTGACATAAACTACTACACAGAAATTCTTCAGTTCTTGTGAACAAGGGTTGCATGTGATGAGAGGAAGAATTATGAACATGAGATAACCAAAGCAACTACCAAAAATCGTTGCAGGGACATGAACCTTTCCGAAAATGATGAAAACGGTTGGTGCCCCTCACAATGATTTCCCTGTTAGTAATCCTAGATGCAAGCTTAATGAATGAAAGGCAGCGCCGACAAATTCGGAGGTTTTTCTCCAAATTTCCCAACTTTAGATGAATCACTGTGAGCATTGGATGGTTCCTCTGCCCGGCAACAAATGTGTGAACCCTATCTTTAGCTTCGATCCAACTCTTACCCATCTCCTTCTTTGCACCAATATCCTTAAGAATTAAGCTTCCTTGACCAAGCAACTTCCTCCCATCTTTTATTTGTCGCGTATATGTTTGAAAGCAAAATGTGATTACCTGCATTTGTTTGGTTCGATCTCAAACAGTTGCTTCGCAGCCACCTCAACCAACTCAAGATTATGATAAATCCTGCAAGAACCCAGCAAAGAGCCCCACATGGAAACAGTTGCTTCCTCAATGCTTCCACACTTTGCATACAAGTCTATAAGAGAAGCGGCCACAAAAAAGTTTAGACCAAAGCCGGTTTTAACCAAAATACAATGTACCTATTTCCCTTCGATGAAAGAGGACAAGCCTGCACATGCACAAAGACATCCTTTTTTTTTTTTGAGCTCTATGGAGCAAAATCAATGCCTCCTCATGAAGCATGTTCTGCATGTACCCTGCCACCATCGAACTCCATGTTATGTGGGCATATACATCTTCCTACAAACACATCATTAGTCCTCGCAATTTTAAGAGCATACATGTAACTGCTTGCTCTCTGATATAGCTGACTTTGACGCACTAGCACAAATAAAACTTGAAAGAGTAAATTCACTAGCTAGAATGATTTCCTTCTCTTTGCATCTGCATAAAGAGCTTTAGAGCCTCTTCTTCGTGACCTTGTTGAGTATATGCACCGATCATGGTATTCCAAAACACTAGACTTCGTTCAAGCATTCTATTGAAAGTACGGCAGACAGCATCCACAAGCCACATTTGGAGTACGTATTTATGATGATATTTGAAATAAGAGTGTTTGACTCTAAACCAGCGAGAATCACTTGCCCGTGGCAGACCTTCCCATCCTTGGTCAGCTTGTTTCTCTAGCACATTTTTGCAAGAGATTCTCCAACATAGCACTTCCATAGAACTGAAAGCGAGAGGAAAACTCTAAGCACGGAGGGCCAAAATTAGAACCAGACAGCTGAAAAGCTTCTGAAATGGAAGTCAAACCATTAAATCAGGGCAATCTCTCTATCACTGACATAAAAACAATAAAAACAAATGAAACTAGAACAATTTTGGTCTTTAATAGTGGTTTCAAAACCCCTATTAAATATGGGTTTTAATAAATATCATGTGAGAAACGTGTTCATGGATCGTGTTTTAATTAACTAAAAGAGTTTTGACATTTAATAACACCTAATTGATAGGATTTAAGCACCCACTACGTAATACTTGTATAGCAATTAAAACACGATTCATCGAACACATTTCTCATATAGCATTTAATAACACCCATCTTTTATAGGGGTTTTGAAATATCTATTAAAGACTAAAATTGTTCTAGTGAAAGAAGCCATTTTGGGTCAAGCCTAAAAACACCAGAGTGTTGCGGAAACATGTTACGTTGTTACTTGTAGATAGCCTGGTATAAGAGTTGAATACAACTGAACAACATGGTGCAAGTTCAATCAATATAAACTCTTCTGAATGAATTACAAATTAACTTTATTTGCCTTCCCCCTTTTCTGTGTACAGTGTTTGATGTCGTGGCAGTTTCGAGGTCATAACTTTTGATCCAGGAATCCGATTAACTATTATAATATCTTTTCGGAAATGACATTTCGTGCTCTACAGCTGTCCCAAGAGCTACGCTCTCTGGGATTGGGTTTCGCGGATCTAAATTCCTTTGTTTCGGCCTTCATCGGGAGTTTCTAATTTTATTGTTCGGTTAGGGTATTTTCGTAATTTACTTATTTAAGTCGTTTTTAGAGTTTTAGAAGGATTAGACTTTTTGATTCATAGAAAGATTAGGAATTTGAGTTGTATAAGGATTAGAGTTTCTAATGGGCTATATAAAGCCATGATTAGTGTTGTAATCATTATCAATTATTATCAATTTATTCAATTTCGAGTTTTATCAAAACTTTTAAGGATTATTCCTTGTTTAAGCGTTTACGCTGCGTCAGTTGGTATTGATAATGATTACAACACTAATCATGGCTTTATATAGCCCATTAGAAACTCTAATCCTTATACAACTCAAATTCCTAATCTTTCTATGAATCAAAAAGTCTAATCCTTCTAAAACTCTAAAAACGACTTAAATAAGTAAATTACGAAAATACCCTAACCGAACAATAAAATTAGAAACTCCCGATGAAGGCCGAAACAAAAGAATTTAGATCCGCGAAACCCAATCCCGGAGAGCGTAGCTCTTGGGACAGCTGTAGAGCACGAAATGTCATTTCCGAAAAGATATTATAATAGTTAATCGGATTCCTGGATCAAAAGTTATGACCTCGAAACTACCACGACATCATTCTCTCCCACTTGAGAAAAACTCGACCTCGAGTTTTCTGGATACAAAGGATCATCATCTGGATAGAATGGAAAAATATCCGCCACATTAAATGTTTTGGATATTCCCATACTAGTAGGCAAACCAACAACATATGCATTATCATTGATCTTCCTCTCAATCAAATACGACCCATATTTCTTGGTACGCAACTTCTTGTCTTGTCAACGGGAATCTCTCTTCGCAAAAACACCATTACCTGATCACCAACAACAAAAAGTTTTTCCTTACAATGCTTATCAGCTTCCTGCTTGTACTTGGCATTAGATTCCTCAATCTTCCTTCGAATTGCCTCCATAGTAGACTGCCAATTCTCGGCCATATGCCTAGTTGCTACACTATTGTCTTTCTCCTTTGGCAATGTCAACAAATCTAACGCATGGGCAGGTGCTTTCCGATAGACTATATCAAAAGGTGTCATGCCAGTAGTACGATGAACTGAACTGTTGTAAGCAAACTCTGCCTGTGCCAACGTAGTATCCCACTTCTTCGGTTGATTTCCCACAATGCTGCGAATCAAATTACCCAGGGATCTGTTGATAACCTCCGTCTGTTCGTCTGTCTGAGGATGGGATGTACTGCTATAATTCAAAGACGAATCAAACCGGTACCAAAGTGACCGCCAGAAGTGACTAAGAAATTTGGTGTCTCTATCAGATGTAATGGACTTCGGTACACCATGTAAACAGACAACCTGCTCAAAATAGAGCTTAGCAATGTTCTGGGCATCAGCAACCTTCCTACAAGGAATAAAATGGACCATCTTCGAAAAACGGTCAACAACGACAAAAACAGAATCTGAACCCCGCTGAGTGCGAGGAAGACCAAGGACAAAGTCCATCGGCACGTCCTCCCAAATGTCCTGAGGTACTGGCAAAGGTGTGTAAAGACCAGTATTCTGTTAATGTCCTTTGGCTGTCTGACACACATAACAACGCTGTACAATCTTGGTCACATCCCTACGTAAATGCGGCCAATAGAAACGTTCCACAACAGCAGCAATAGTTTTATCTCTGCCTAGATGACCAGCTAAACCACCACCATGTAAATCACGAATCACCTTCTCCCTTAAAGACGATTCAGGAATACAAAGTTGATTGCCCTTCATCAAAAACCCATCATAAATGTGAAAATCCTCACAAGGCTGTCGAGCACTGCATTTACCCCAAATCTGCCCAAACTCTGCATCATCAGCATAGAACTCCTTCAAACAATCAAACCCTACTATCTCATTACTCAAAGTTACTAGCAAAGCAACTCTCCTACTCAACGCGTCGACAACTTTGTTCTGAACTCCCGCCTTATGCTTTAGTTTGAATGGGAATTTCTGCAAAAACTGAGTCCATCGAGCATGCATATCTTTACTGATGCGAGTCTGGCTATTTAGGTGTTTCAAAGCACCACAATCAGAATATAAAACAAACTTCTGACCCACCAAGTAATGCTCCCAAGTTCGTAAGGCACGCACAACTGAATAAAACTCCTTATCATAAGTGCTCCAACTACGCCTAGCATCACTAAGCTTCTCACTGAAGAATGCTACTGGACGTTTCTCCTGTGACAAAACTGCACCAATCCCAACTCCACTCGCATCACAATCTACCTCAAACAACTTCGAGAAATCTGGCAAAGCTAATACTGGGGCAGTACACAATTTCTCCTTCAATAAGGCAAAGCAGGGACTCGGTCTCATCACTCCATTAAAACTTCCTTTCTTCAAACACTCGGTCAAAAGGGGTCGCAAAGACTACTGAAATGTCGGATGAAGCGTCTGTAGAAACTAGCTAACCCCAAGAAACTTCGCAATTCAGACACTGTTTTCAGGGCTGGCCACTCTCTAATGGCTCGCACTTTCTCATCATCTACCTGAATGCCATCTGCACTGACGATAAATCCCAAGAACAGCAACTTCCTCGCCAGAAAGGTACACTTCTTTAGGTTCACATACAGTTTGTTCTCGTGCAACACAGTCAACACACTCCGCAGATGTTCTAAATGCTCTTCTTCTGACTGACTATAGATCAGGATATCATCAAAGTACACCACCATAAATTTGTCATGGAATGGCTTGAGAACCTGGTTCATAAGTCGCATAAAAGTGCTAGGAGTGTTTGACAACCCGAAAGGCATGACCAGCCACTCATATAGACCGTCCTTTGTCTTAAAAGTTGTCTTCCATTCGTCTCCCATCCTGATACGAATCTGGTGGTATCCACTTCGCAAATCAATCTTGGAGAATATTCGAGCTCCACTCAGACGATCCAATATATCTTCCAAGCGTGGAATGGAGAATTTGTACCCAATCGTAATCCTATTAATTGCCCTACTATCGACACACATTCTGTAACTTCCATCCTTCTTCGGAGTTAACAACGCAGGAACAGCACATGGACTCATGCTTTCCCTGATATGTCCTTTCTGCAGCAACTCTTGCACTTTGTCATGCAAGACCTCGCTCTCCTTTGGACTCATTCTGTAGTGTGGGAGGTTTGGCAAACTAGCTCCAGGAATTAGATCAATGTGGTGCTGAATATCGCGCATAGGAGGTAATCCGTCTGGCAACTCGTCTGGTACAATTTCAGCAAATTCCTTCAGTAAGGGTTGGACCTGCCCTGGTATCTCAGAAACTGACTCCTTCTCATTCCCTACCATGATCTGTCTCAGCACCAACGCATGCACCACCTGTGACTCCTTCACTGCTTCGTTCATCTCATGCTCAGTTTGTGTCAATATAAGGAAAGATCGTTCTTCCACTTTAGCAGTCTTGGAACGGTTACTTTCCTTTAAAGGAAACAAGTTAAACGTCACCCCCTCCTTCTCCAATTTATACACATTATCTCGCCCAGCGTGTTGTGCATTAACATCAAACTGCCAAGGTCGTCCAAACAGCAAATGGCAAGCATCCATATCTACTACATCACAATATACTTCATCCTTGTAAGAGCCAATGGAAAAAGGTACCCTGCAGCGCTCTGTCACCTGCACTTTCTCAGTTGCCTTTATCCAGACTATAGAGTAAGGACTGGGATGCTTCTCCATCTTCAGTTTCAGTGCCTCGGCTGTACCTCTACCGATGATGTTCTCACAGCTTCCACTATCTATGATCAGTTCAAACACCTGGCCATTGATAGTGCATCTCGTCCGAAACAACTTGTGTCGCTGACTGCCATCTTCTAGTTTAGGAGTTAACATCAGCCTTCTGACCACACAATTCTGTTCCTCTCCCTCATCATAGTCATTACAATCATCATCCTCTCCATCAGGACCGCAATAAACTTCCTCTTCTTCATCTCGTTCAATCACATTAACCTGCTTTCTATTGGGACATTCATTCGATCTGTGACCAGACTGCCCACAATGATAGCACTTGCCCACAATAGGCTTAGCATACGGATTTGCGGTTGCCTTTTGTCCCTCTTTCTGTTCAAGGTTTTTTCCCTGGTCCCTTATCTTCCTTCCGTTCAGTACTTCGATTCCAACCCTGGGTGGACTTACTCCGCTCTGCAAAACTCCTTGAAGTTTCCTCTCCGCTATTAGTCCTCTGGTAATTATCACTACCATAGGTTCGCCGATTGCCCTCATATCGATTTCCACCTCTGTCCTGCATCATTAATTCAGCCTTAATGGCTAAATTTTTCGCCTCGGTGATAGTTCTTATAACCTACACTCCAATTTTCTCCCAAACTTGCAGTTTCAATCCATCAAGGTATCGTGTAACCTGATGAACCTCGTTCTCCCTCAAATCATTCCTCTCAGCCAGTCGCATGAAATCCGTCGTATATTCATGAACAGATCTCTGACCCTGCCGACAGAGCTGGTATTGCTTTGAAACAATATCTGCTCATAATCTGGAGGAAGGAAATCTCGATCCTAATCATGGCTTGCAATATGATAAAATTACTTGGTTTGCATGCAACCTTAAAAAAAAAGTAGAGTTACATCAGTTATCTGTTTTGAAGAACAGTTTGAAAGAAATTTGCAAACAGTAGTTAAAACCACCTTTGCTACGGCCCTATGTCACAATGCCACAAGCACCGCCTTACGACATAATCTTAATGCCACCACAAGATCATCATCAAGCACCATAACTTTTTAACATCAGTTCAACACAGTGATACACTTAATCCACCACTGCCACGGCATCACATCATATTGAAAGCCAACCAAGATTTACTAGATTTATTTAAACTTTGAATCACTTTTATAAATTGGCAATGCAGTTCAAAAACATTGAAACCTGCTTAGCGTTTTCCCACAGTGAGTAAATAATTGCAGTTATTATAGCTTAATGACAAAATGGGGCGCATAATATCTTTTTCGATCAAAGCCAATAATTTCTCAGAAGTGGCTTTCTTAGATATATAGACACTTAGTAAACCACAACCCTTCACAAGATAATTGCTAGATTCATACATAAAACTATTTCTTCCATTTCCCTTCAATCTAGAGATCAAACAAGGAGCTAAATAAACTATCACCTAGGTAACGTACTCCATTGCATGCAATTAGGCAGTCTTCATATGGTTCTAAGAATGAATTAATAATTAAGCAATAAAAAGTGGTTTTCTTCACCTCCTAAAAAATAAAAAATAAAAATAAAAAAAATAGAAAAAAACCAAAGACGCTAAGGATATTGCTAAAATGAAATTTTAAATAAATGGAAAAACTCAAGGAATAAAATTTAAGAGTTGCCCACCAAGGTCCTCCAATGAGGATGGTACTTTTTCTTTGGCTGTTGAATTCACTTCATGAGTTTTATCTTCGTCTTTGTACTTCTTACAGTCATTTGGCCGAAGATCACGACCAATGTCCCGCACCCAACTTGCAGCATAAAGCCTAGATGCCTCCCTTAACACCTGCAAATGAAAAAAAAAATCAATCATAACTATATGACAATAAGCCACCAAAGTTTCAAATCATAGCAACTGAAAAGCAAAAAATGAACGATCATGATCACCAGATCATAAATATGTGAACACCATAATGAGAAATGAAGTTCATTTGTTGACATTGCTAAAAATTAAATGTAATCTCAAAATCATAGGAAAATCATACCAATTGTTAGGCAACTATGCAGTTGTTATATTTGTGTATTATGATTATGGTAGTTACCATATTTGTAAGATTATAGCATTTATGTATTACTCCCTCCGGTCAATAATGTAAGTCGTTCTAGCAAAAAACCCTTGTTCAAAATTGTAAGTCGTTTTCATAATTCGATAGTGCATTTATTGTTTTTTTACCCATTTTAACCTTAAGCAATCTAAACATTTAATTCTTCAATTCTTCCTTTCATTTAATGTCAAAGAACATATATATAAATTACACTCATAATTAAGACTCTCTTAATTCTTATGTCTTTACCTTAAACGACTTACATTGTTGACCTGAGGGAGTAGTTTTTGTATTCATAATTTCTCCATTAATTGTGTAACTTCACCACTGATTATGAAAATCAGTTATTTCCATGTATATTGTTTTGTACGCTTTATAAATAAGAGCAACTTGTATACAATTTGCCTTGTTTTACCCTAATCAATACAATTTCCTATTACATTCACATGGTATCGAGTCCTAACCTCCTCGGTTAGTTTTTTTTTCCCTATGAGCACAATCGTTGTTTGTTGTTTTGTCGTGCCTGTTGATCTGTCAATCTGTGCGAGATTGCAATCTGCTCGTCTCATATACCCGCCTCAAATCTACCTGTCCCATCTGCCTGTCTGTCAATTTTGCCCGTGATCACTTGCATCCGTTCATTGCGATCTGGTGTCCCCATGAAGAATTGTCGTTGATTTGGTGTCTCCTCATCTTATTCGTTTGCAAACTCAAGTGGTTTCATTGTCACCACTTTGAGTTTGAAGGAGGATGTTAGGCAACTATGCAGTTGATATATTTGTGTATTATGATTTATGGTAGTTACCATATTTGTATGATTATAGCATTTATGTATTAGTTTTTGTATATTCATAACTTCTCCACTTATTGTGTAACTTCCCCATTGATTATAAAAATCAGTTATTTCCATGTATATTGCTTTGTACAACTCTATAAATAAGAGCAACCCATTGTATACAATTTGCCCTATTTTACTGTAATCAATACAATTTCCTATTACATTCGCATCAATTTTGATCAAAATACAAAACTCTTTTGATTGCTTTATAAATATATTAAAGAATGCAAGGGAAGAAAATAAATAAGAAAGAAATCTTTACAAAATTAAGTAAATATCATAACTTCAGTCCCTTTCATATATTGATAACAGAGTTGTAACAAACCTTATCAAATCTAATGTAACAATATGTAAAACGTGTTATATACAATTGTATATAATACCTCTTGCTATCAATAAACATTCATGCTTTCTCATCACATCTAATCTTATATTTTATGGTATCGTAGCTCCTCTCCTACGAGCCTTGATTCATTTTTTTTTTCTCTCTTTCAATGGCCTCTACTAGTTCTATCAAGCATCGAATCCCCGCAATTCATGTGACACTCTCCATAAATAAGAGCAACCCATTGTATACAATTTGCCCTATTTTACTCTAATCAATGCAATTTCCTGTTACACTCACATCAATTTTGATCAAAATACAAAACTCTTTTTGATTGGACTTGTTATAAATGCCGAAAAGCAAATTCAAGCTAATACACAAAGCAGTCCTTATCATAACTTCAGTCACTTTCATCGTCAAAAATCTAAGTGATCCACAAAGCAGTCCTTACACATCAAAGTCGTATATAAAAAATTGCCCCTAACAAGATTTCTAAGTCAAGAAAAAAAACATGAACTTACACAGAACCGCTCCTTCCAAGTCAATTATCTACGCTTTTTTATATGAGGGGGGTCAGGTAAAGAAGAAGGAAATGCAATTTCCTTGAGGTCATATCAAACATAATCGTACACCTTCCTGCACACAACTTTCAACTTCATTCCGTTTTGTGAGTCTCACACATCAAACCTATGAAACAACAAACAAGGTTGCATAAGCACATCTTACCCAACGGCCCCGGCTCAAATAACACATCTATCAAGCCATCAACAGGGGTAGCAAAAACCCAGGTTCAAAAACCTAATTCTACCAAGTAGTCCTTTTATAGATTATTACACTAAAATAATTTTCTCAGTGGGAACTACACTTCACTGTAACTTCATAGTGAACAATAGCCATAAAAGTAAAGCATTGCCCTTTTATTTTCTAAAATTTGCCTTTACAATTTTTAAACCATCAACACTAAATAAAACTGAAGCTTTAAAGGCCAGGGTTATTTATAGTCGATGTTGATTCATCTTTTAACTTGAACGTCTCTAATTTAAAACCGAACATGGAACTTTGGTCAATCAACCATTTCTTGATAATTTTTTTTTGCATGCTCATCTTGATTTCAGCTTGAATGATTACAAACATTTTGATGACACCAAACCTGCATCAACTAACATCAAATTTCAACAAATGAGAGCGAAACAATCAATCACAAGTCTTTTGATTTCCCCATAACACGCTACATTGCAGTCAAACAATGATTGAGGATTCCCAGACAATTATTCAATCCATTAGCATTAATTTCAGGAAGTTACTAAATGTGGCTTTGTTTGACAACGTTAGCTGATAGCTGATAATCTAACTTAAAATTGTTAATCTAACTAATAACTGAAAAGTTACTAACTGATAGCGATAATCTAACTGATCAACTAAAATTGTTTGGAAGAAATAGCTGATCGAGTAGCTGATAAATACAAAATTACATAAAAAGGACATTTATATTAATTGGGTATATTATTTACATAACATATTATTTTTAGTTAAAATGTTACAAATCATGCTTAGGTATTATTATTTATTACTAATTATTTGTATATTCCCACAATTTTTTTTTTTTGGTAAAATATACCCACAATTGTTTAACACATCGTACCCGCACAATGTATGCAACCGTGCAAACTAAGAAATTAAATAAGAAAAAATGAATATTGTCTATGCATGCTATTACCTATCATCCACGATTCCACATACTGCATCACATTTTTAGTTTTGGTATATGGTCACACAACTAGGGGCAAATTAGGAACGAAAATAACAAACTGACGAATTTTTGGTGAAACGCTTATTAGAGTAGCGTTTAAGAATTTGGCGGATCATCTAGTTGATTTTAAAAATAAGTTGTCAACTCCTACCAAAAAAAAAAAAAAAAAAAAGATGTCAACCAAACATAACTTTTTTTGTCAAAGTAGCTTATAATCTAGCTTATAAGCTAGCTGATAAGTTAATTTGTGCTTGCCAAACAGAGCCAATATAACAGCTTTGTTATATATCAAAAAAAAAAACAAAACAAAACAAAAAACAAACATATAAAAACTCATTTAATAAAACTTGGAGAAATTCGACAATGTAGGAGTAGACCAAAGCTAAATTAGGACACTTTAATTAGGAAAGATTTAAAAGATCTAGAAAGCATACAATCAATTGCACAAAAGCGAGTGCAATGGCAGAGTTTGATCCATGTAGCCGACCCCAATTAATTTGGGATTGAGGCTACTAAAAAAGAAAATGAAAAGGGGATTAATGGAGCAAGCTCCTTTTAGATATTAAATTCAGTTATAATAGTATTGTTGCTCTTGGTGATTTAAAAAAGCAAAGTATATAAAATGGTGCTATTGAAACATGGACTTTAGGATCTCAGTCTTCTCGTGACATTGCCCGTGAAGAGAATGACTTGAGAGTTAATAAGAACAGAGAGAGAGAGAGAGAGACTTACCGAGAGAGAGAGAGAGAGAGAGGAGTTGGGCTTCGTTCGTCTTCGACTGGGGTTTTGCGATTGCGACTGGGGTTTTGCAACTGGGGTTTTGCGATTTTTCCAGGTCCAGTTTTACAAGGCCTTGTCCAAACTCGGCCCAATTTTAAATTTGGATAAGAAGTCTTTATCCAGACTCGACTCGAATTTGTTAAATCTTTGTCTGAACCTTTTTTTATTCCGGCCAAACAACACCGAATCGGCAGGCTCGGACACTAAATTGCCTAACCCCATATGACTAATTTTCCTCAATACAGCCCACAAGCTTACTACTGCCTACTACTACTCTGTGTGTGTGTGTGTGTGAGAGAGAGAGAGAGAGAGAGAGAGAGAGAGGTTGTTCTGACTATTTACCCCTAATTAAATGATGCTAATATGATGTTTGTAGTGCATATAAACATATTTAGTGGTTTAATGTGAAAAAGGTTTATTAGAAATAAATAAAAATAATGAGAAAAAAGGCATGAGTTGTATCCTAGGGGAGCAAAATATTTTATAAGTTTAACAAGGGTACAACCTAATTAAGCTAGCAATTGCAAATTAACCCAGGTATGCATGCGCGTCAAATGTTGCAATTTGTTCTTGGATATGGTCAAGTCTATATTGTATCAATCCAACCACGATGTCGAGTGAGTATCCAAACTTATAAATAGGTTTATGTTAAAGTTCCCTCCTCCCTAATAGAATTTCCTAGTATCACGCCACTGATCCAAAGTGTAGAAGATTTTTTGGCATATGGTACTGCTCTGAGCACATGAATGAAATTTGACAACAATGCCTATTGTAAAATTAATGGTAAGGATTCACAACAACAACAAACAACAACAACAACAACAACATATAGCCTCAATCCCAAATTAATTGGAGTCGGCTACACAAAAAAAAAAATTAATGGGAAGGGCATCACAATGGTGCACTTGCTGACATTAGCCTCTTACCATTGCAAGAGGTTGGTGACAACCAGTGTACAACTCAAGGCAACACTTGAATAAAAGATTTTTCTTTAGTAATAGTTTAACCTAAAACTTAATTTAGCTCATCCCAAAAAATTAAAACATTTATCCTAGTTAAAAAACACCACATGCAACTATTTTAGATCCGCCAAATGCTATTTTAACACTTTCAAAGTCACGCACAAGATAAGATTTAGTGGTTGGTAACAGTGTGACACACTTTGTTGTAGATGCACACACATTTCAAAATATATCGCATGAATTTCTAATAGATGTATGACTTTTTTATAGATGTATGACTTTAAATGTGTTAAAATATCATTTTTTTTTCTTTTATAATAGAATAAGGTATCACCCAAAATGAAGTAAAAAAAAAGGTATCACCCAAGATATCCCCAAATTCTATAAAATCTCCCAAAAAAGTCCCATACATACCCTAAAAAATTAAATGTTTTTGTTGAAAATTAACTTTCATTACATTAAGAATAAAAACCCAATAACATCTCCAATTCCCAAGCTTTTTTCATTTTTTATGAATTTATTTTTGACCAAATTGGTTAAAATATCATAACCTTTTCAACCTTTTGTTATTATATCGTAGTTTTTTCAGTTTTGTTATTATATCCTCACCTTTTCATAATAATAAATTTGTATCATGAGTGTGTTTCGAAGTCTAAAATTGTTGATGTGGCATGCCACCTCATCACCCACCGTTGTCTACATTAACTTTTGTTAGAAATAAATAGAAATAAATAAATAAAAATGAACGAACATAAAAAAAGAAAATAAAAATCGAAATTGACCCCTTTCGCTCCCACTCTTCTCCTTCCCTGCGCTCTGGACTCTCTCCTTCCCCGTGAAGCAAAGCCGATTGCCGATCTCCCCTCTCCATCTCCTTTGTGTTGCACCAACAATGTTGTGAGTTTTCTTTTTTAGAAAATGCCACTATGAGTTTGTTCTTCTTATTTTCTTTTTTTTTGTTGATTTCATCACTTTTGTTAATTCTTTGTGTTTTGATTATATTTCTTCTTTATTTTATTTTCAATTCTTAATTGTAAGTTTTTGTCAACAATTGATCAATAATTTGGGTCATTATGGGTTTTTGATGAATTTATCATTTGCGCTCTACAATCTCCCCATAATATATATATAAAGGAACTATTTATGTGAGAAGCTCTCATAATGGAATACGTGGCATATAAGAGCACTCAAAGATTGACATGTGGCATGATGATGTCACACTTTTTTTTTTTTTTTTTCGAGATTTTTTTTTACTGTTTTCTAGGCTTTTTTATTTCATTTTCTTATTGAGATTTCTTCTTTTTTTTCAATTGAGTTTTCAACTTTTATTGGGTTTTAGGTGTGAATTTAATCCCTAAAGTCTGACGAGTTGTTAACTCGATCTTTAAAGTTGAAGCAGGGCCGACTCGTCCCTAAAGTCCCTCGCCCACTCCAAATCAGTCCCCTCAACTTTGATGTCTTCCCCGTTAAAAAAATAGTTCAGCTTTGCCTCTTTTTTTTATACACCATCAATGGAACCAATTAAAAATGCTACAAGATTCAATAACAAATCAAGATTTTGTTCCATATTTTTTAATTGCTTCAATCCATGCATACTTGTTGCTAATGAACTCTTCAACATATACCAAAAAAATGACCTCTTCAACACCCTTTCCTTCTATCCCAATAACCCCAAAACTCACAACGATCAAGTACAAGAGAAGTCCAAAATGAAGTACACATAAGTTATTTGATGAAATATCCCAAAGAGGACCTGAGCACACCACGTTTTAAAATGACAATGGATTTGCGATTGAAATGGGTTTATGCAGTTAGTAGTGAAGTGATCGAAATGGGTTTGTGCAGTGGAGAGGAGCTACACAATAATTGTTGTTGATTTTTTGGCTCAAACTCCATGTCCTAATATAATTAGAATTTTAGCGTTTTAATTTGTATCTAATTAATAAGTTTGAGTTTTAGTAGGATTTGATTGTTTTAATAATATTTGTGTTTAAGTGAGATTGTAAGTCAAAGTTTGAGAGTAATTAGGAGTTTGTGGTCTATATAAAGGACCTGGTAGATTAGTTTTGTATGTGCTTGGAGTGTGCACTCATGGTGCCTTGTACACCACGTTAGGGGAGTTTGATTATTAATATTTTAGTATTGAATAAAGATTATTAGTTTGATTGTATTTTTGTTGTGTTAATGTGTGTTAATATGGCTTTTATCTCTAACAAGTGGTATCAGAGAATTGGTCGATCGTTTTGAGTTTGAAGATTGGTGACTATAGTTGATCAATCAAATGCTTTTCTTATGGTTAGTGATTCGTGGACTAAATTTAAAGATTTATAGTGTGTGCATTTCATGGCATGGGTCAAAGATTGATTAGCTTCAATAATTAGTGTAGATGTGCATCTTTATTTTTAATTGTTGGGTTGTTTGTATTTGAGTGATGCGTTGGTATGTATCGATTAAAGTAGCATTGGCATGCATGGGTCAGTGACATGCAATTTGTTGGTGTGTTTCATGTAATACAGATAGGGCTAGGTGCGCAGTGAAACCGTGAGAGAGGTATTGTCTATGGGGTGTGGCTAGCTTAACTTTAACTTTGGTTGCATTAGATAAAGATTGCATGTGTTATGGAGTGCGGTAGATGAAGGCCAATGAAACTTGAAAGTAGTACACCAAATATGCTTTGGTGAGGTGTGTGATGTTGTGAGTTGTACGTATGTGGCTCGATCATGATGTGTGATGATTAATGGGGTGAGTTTGATGAATGTTTTTTGAGATGGAGTGATCAAAGTAGAGTTGTTTATCTATTCGACAAGATGTTTGTTCCAGGTGGAGCCTACGTTTCAGATTGATTGCTCAATTGAAGAGTGGTCAACCATAGTGTTTGGTTGAGTGGTTGAGTGTTTTGCTGCAGAGTAGTTGTTTGGTGGTTAACCATTGATAGATGATTATTGCACATGTTGGATGGATGTTTGTATAAAGGATCAAGTTGATTGGATGTGTGTAACTAGAAGAATTGGTTGATTGTGTATAGTGAAGCAACATTGAATGGAAGCATAACATAAGTGTTATGAGGTTTCTTTATTCGCTTGTGATCCTTCATAGATTGGATGTTTATGCACACATGATTGGATGTGTTGATGCTAGCAATTGATTGGATGTTTGAACGTGGTTGTTCACGACGGCTATATTAATTTGGATTGTATGTTTGGTGGAGTTTTTCACCAAGGTGGAGATTGTTAGGGTTTTGACTCAAACTCCATGTCCTAATATAATTAAGATTTTAGCATTTTAATTTGTGTCTAATTAGTAAGTTTGAGTTTTAGTAGGATTTGATTGTTTAGTAATATTTGTGTTTGAGTGAGATTGTGAGTCAAAGGTTGAGAGTGATTATGATTTTATGGTCTAAATAAAGGACCGGGTAGATTAGTTTTGTGTGTGCTTGGAGTGTACACCCGTGGTGTCTTGTGCACCATGTTATGGGAGTTTGATTGTTAATAATTTAGTATTGAATAAAGATTGTTAGTTTGATTATGTTTTTGTTGCGTTAATGTGCGTTAATATGGCTTTATTCCTAACAAGTGGTATCAAAGCATGGGTCGATCGTCTTTGAGTTTAAAGATTGGTGATTGTAGTTGATCAATCAATTGCTTTGCTTATGTGGTTAGCGATTCATGGACTAAATTTGAAGATTTATGATGTATGTGTGTTTCATGGTATGGGTTAAAGATTAATTAGCTTCAATAATTAGTGATGTACATCTTTGTTTTTGTTTTTTTTTGGGATGTTTGTATTTGAGTGATGCATTGGTATGTATCGATTAAAGTAGCATTGGTATGCATGGATTAGTGACATGCAATTTGTTAGTGTATATCATGCAATACAATAGGGATAGGTATGCAGTGAAATCGTGAGAGAGATATTCTCTATGGGGTGTGGCTAGCTTAACTTTCACTTTAGTTGCATTAGATAAAGTTTGCATGTGTTATGTAGTGCGGTAGATGAAGGCCAATGAAGCTTGAAAGTAGTACCCCCAAATTTCCTTTGGTGAGGTGTGTGATGACGTGAGTTGTACGTATGTGGTTTGATCATGATGTGTGATGATTGATGAGGTGAGTTTGATGAATGTTTTTTGAGATGGAGTGATCGAAGTAGAGTTGTTTATTTATTCGACAAGATGTTTATTCGAGGTGGAGCCTACGTTTCAGATTGATTGCTCGATTGAAGAGTGGTCAACCATAGTGTTTGGTTGAGTGTTTTTCTGCAGAGTGGTTGTTTGGTAGTTAACCATTGATGGGTGATTATTGCACATGTTGGATGGATGTTTATGTGAAGGATCAAGTTGATTGGATGTGTGTAACTAAAAGAACTGGTTGATTGTGTATGGTGGAGCGACATTGAATGGAAGCATAACATAAGTCTTCTGAGGTTTGTTTCTTCGCTTGTGATCCTTCGTAGATTGGATGTTTGTGCGCACATAATTGGATGTGTTGATGCTAGCGATTGATTGGATATTTGAACGTGGTTATTCACGACGGCTATATTCGTTTGGATTGTATGTTTGGTGGAACTTTTTGCCAAGGTGGAGATTGTTAAGGTTTTGGCTCAAACTACATGTCCTAATATAGTTAGGATTTTAGCGTTTTAATTTGTGTCTAATTAGTAAGTTTGAGTTTTAGTAATATTTGTGTTTGAGTGAAATTGTAAGTCAGAGGTTGAGAGTGATTAAGAGTTTGTGGTCTATATAAAGGACCTGGTAGATTAGTTTTATGTGTGCTTGGAATGTACACCCGTGGTGCCTTGTGCACCACGTTAGGGAGTTTGATTGTTAATATTTTGGTATTGAATAAAGATTGTTAGTTTGATTATGTTTCCATTGTGTTAATGTGGATTTATCCCTATAACATAAGTCAATTCAACCATAGACTATAGACAATGTGTAATTTATATTGTTGTCTATTTCAAAAACCCTAATTCTTGACCTATTTTTTGTTTTTAAAAAGCGAAGAGATATCTTTAAAGAGAATATGTCTTTGAATGTAATGTGTTCTACTCTGCTAAATTATGCACTTCTATGTAGTTCAAATAATCATCAATGTTGGATGTTGTGATATTTTCCATTCATATTGGTATCTAGGGGAGGTTACTTAAAAGGGAAAAGGGAGAATAAACCAAGTGAAATCTACCAGGGGATTGATTTGAAGTGGGTGGGGGACTTTTGGGACTGAGTCGGCCCTGGTTTGAGTTTAGGGACTCAGTTAGCAACTCGGTAAAACTTCAGGGACTAAATTGGCCCTTTTGCCTAGGTGCCTATTCTTTTGATATTTTATGGCATATTTTTTGCAATCCCTATTTTTATTTATTTTTTATTTTGAAACTCGCCCAATCTTTTTGGATTATGTTATCACTTAATATATCTATCCTATCAATGCCTAAACTCACGTTATGGATACATACAAAAAATATACTCTACTTTTTTTTTACTTAAAAAATATATATATACTTTTTTTGCCACCAATATAAAAACATCTTAAACCCATGTTATGGATACATACAAAAAATTATGCTTTTTTTGTACCAAAATATAAAAGCATTTTACTTATAATTGAACTTTTAATGTACCATTCTCTCAAGTCCAAAAAAAAAACAAAAAAAAAAACATTTGTCTCTCTCAAGGCAAAGTTTCAATTTGCAAATACAAATATTTTTTCCTATTATTGTTTGATGAATTACAGTAATTTTTTTTGTGAAGTCTGATTTATTGTATTAGAATCATTTGTTGAACTACAATATGATTTTATTATCATAATCTCATTTAACTCAAAGGGGTAATGGTAGTTACATTCTTTATCAATTCAAAGTGGTAATGTGAAGTAAATTATGAATTACAATAATTTTTTTGAAGTCTATTTACTACAAGTTAATTTATGAAGTTTGATTTACTACAAGTGAAGTTTTAAAGTCTAACTTGTTATTTGTTGTTTGCTTTCTTTTGCTCTTTTTTATATTGTTAAAGCGACAAGTGGCGGCAATGCATGGGGGATAAGTTGAACAATAATTGAAAATACGGTTTGTTGGGGAGTTAAGGGAGGTAGGTTAGTGGGGAGGTGGGGTTAATGAAAGCAGCTTAGTGGGGAAGTGGGAGTTGGGGTATTAAAACTGCTCACCAACCAATACAACTCATGTTTTAATACACCGCCTCAACCCTCAACACAACCCTTTCACCACTCCAACTTATTCCATTCATCTCATCGACTCTGCTAGCCAAAGAGAAGTCAAAATCCTAGTAAAACCCAATCTTATTCATAACATGCCTAAATCAAAAGCTGGAGAACTTGAGATGCCACCAAATTTGAGGGACTATTTCACAGATCAACCTCCATTGAAGGAGCAGGCATGCCCTCCTATTAAGAATGAGGCCTCTTGCGAAAAAGAATCCCAATCTGGTCGTTTTCTGGCAAGAGGATTTTGGTGAAGAAAACACCCAAGAACCCCCAAATCTAAGAAAATTGTGACACCAATTCTACTGAAACAAACCTCTTCAAGGTTGATGAAGATGAAGAAGCTAAGAGTGCCCTTTAACATAGTTGATACTCCCATGCATGTAGATATTGATGAAGAGGATGATGGAAAGACCGACAATGTCGAAGAAGATGAGGTGAAGCTGAAAAAATGGGAGGCCCATTTCTTTACAAGTGTAATTCTAGAAACAAAAAGGTTGAACGTTGATTACTTTGATTCTCAAAATTTTTTTTTTAGGAAGTTGTTTCCTGAATTAGGGTGGCTTAATTTTGTAGAGACCAAACTGCCTATCAATGAGTAATACATGGCCTATTTCTTTGCACATTTGTTAATGGAGTGAGGGTTGATATCAATAATAGGCTCATTAGAAGGTTATATGAATTACTTATGGGAGATGTCAAGTGTTATGGACATCACCAGCTTAGTAGAGTGAAAGATACTTTTACTATCTCCAATGGCTCGATCTTTCTTTGTGGAGGGGTTTCACCAAATAAACCTAAAAAACCTATGATTTCCTAGATAACCCCTGAAGCCCGACTGGCCTATCGTGCAATAACCCATATACTTGTCCCTAGAGATGGCTCTCGTACTTCGTTGAGCCAGTTTGATGTGTTCATGACTTGGGCAATTCTTATTGGTTTCAAGGTGGACTCAGGGTACATTATTCTTCAACATATGTTGAGGGCCACCCATCAAAAGGAGCTCCAAAAGAAATAGTTTAGACTGCCCTATGCTAATCACCTCTGTAAATTGTTTGTTGCGACGGGTCTCCCTGCTCCCTCAAAAAATGAATACAAACAAGTCCTTAAAGATAGAAGTGACATAATTGGGGAGCAGAGCCTAGATAAGATGTTATACACTAAAATTGATGGGAAGTAGGTTTTGAAGTCCTTAGTTGAGACTTTGGCCAAGACAAGGACAAAAGGGAAGGCTTTGAGACTGCGGATAAGAGAGGGACAAAAAGGAAGGCAGTTCAAAGGGAGTTTGATGAATATGCATCTGACAATAGGGGGAATCGGTAGAGAAGGATGAAAAGGACGATTACTCCCTCGAAAACTCTAAAATGGGTTTGATGAAGAGGATGTTGATCTTCCAATGGATGAAGATGAATGTCCAAATGCTAAAATTGAAAGGGATCCCTACGACAACCAAGAGGGGGAATCTTGATGGAGAATGGGGAAGTAATCCCTAATTTTTTTGGTTGTTACTTTGTGATGTTTGTTACACTTATTTCATTCTTTTTGTTTTCATTTTGTAGTAATGTTATGTTTATTAAGATGTTGTCTGTCATTTCTTTTTTGTTGTTGGTTTACATTAGGTGAGTACAACCATCCAAGCCCAAAATTTCAAAAAATGAAGTTCATGGTGGAGAAACACGATAAGGGTAAGAAGATGATACAAATTTGTAGAAATTTGATTTTTCTTTCTTATTATGATCATAATACATGTGATATTCTTACATTTGTTCTTCTTTTATTATGATCACCTCCTGATCATAGTAAATGTTGTTTAGTTTTAGTTTTTCTTATATTAGGAGACCACCACGTCCCTCGAAGCACATGAATTCAGAGTGAGGAAGTCATCGAGAAACAACATGATAAGGGTCCATCGCAATGAGGCAGATATGCCCACTGCCACTCACTCTATCAAGGATGTCAAAGGTATTGTAGTAGATGATGACACTCACTCACACTTCTCCCCCTTACACACTCCTGCCTATTTCAACCAAGGACGGACTGAAGCAAAGTTTATCAAAGGACAGCCTTAGGGAAACCAAGGGCATGCTCATCCTAACTCCATTGAAGGTCAGACTCATTGCCACTTCAACCAACAAGTGTTGTTGGATAGGCTTCAGACCTTGGAGGAGAATGTTGAGGAGATCAAGGTGGTAGTCCAACAGGCATCCGCAAACCTCAAGAATGAACTGCATAATGAGTATAAGACATTCAAATAGGAGGTGACCAAAATTATTGTCGGACTCATGGAGAAGTGGAGGACAGGTTCGATGGCAAATTGGTCCAAAACTACCGTCAAATGGAGTCTCGTTTTGGTGGTGTTGAGCGAACATATCGAGCATGGATCAAAAATCAAACGAGAGGTTGTGTAACTCAAGGTGCATGTTGTTACTCCCTGGATTGTGTTACCCAGCTCGAACGTCAAAGACACGACAACCAGGGTGGACGATAAGAAGTGATAGAACATGAATATGTCTTCCTTCTTTAAGTTTATCAGTTTTCAATTTCAACTAACTTTTTATTTTACGTTTGTTAAAACTGAAGTTATTATATGTTTTTAGTAGTCTCGGCCAAGTATTGGCCTTAACTCTACTTTATGAGCCTTCGACTGGTCCTTAAAAGGCCGATGTGAGTCTAATATTGAAGGTTTATTAACTCATTTTATGATGCAAAGTGAAGTTTATACTTTGATGCTCAATATGATGTCTAAATTTTTTTTTTGGTAGTGATTTATCTCGATTTGGTTAGTTTTTCAACAGGATCGAAGTAATAATCATTCCCTTGCATTGGTAATGATTCTAACCAGATTATTTCCACTGGTTTTTATATCTTATTGCACGCATTAACAACCGTAACACGTGTAATGATATGAAAACATGAATCCCTCGTTGTCGCCTCACCCAGCATATCCAATTCCAATCAACAACGTGGAGGAGGAACAACAAGGTTCATGATATGTTTGTACTAAGTTGTGATCATACTTGAAACAAACAAAAAAAACAAATTGAAATCATACAACAATGAAGATAAAACTGCATAACTAAAATCATTAATCCTAAAAACAAAAATCATATTTTATATAATAAACAAACATACATTTCTCCATAAAACATAAATATCTTGACTTACTTTAGTTTTCATTAATAACTATACTACGACCTCCCTCACATGACTCGTAAGATAAATCAAAGTTCACAGTTTACCAACATAACCAAAACTGCTACATCAACATAAGCTCGAAGGTTATATTCCCATCACATAACTCACATTATTCAATTGAACTTTCAATTCCCTCTTCTGACTACCCTAGTTGTTATTTCAGATTCAATTGTCACTCCACCGCCAATTGATGATCGCTTTGTCAATAATATTGAGAACTTCATCTCGACATTCCCTTCCAATTGACTACCATTTGATGAACTTCCAGCAGCATCACTAGAACTATTGCCTTTACCAAAATGAAGAGTGTCTGACAGATGATTATCATTGTCAATGTCCTTTCTGTTTAGTCGAGGAGGCATTGTTGGGCGATGCAAAGGGATGTCGGTCCATGTGAAACACTTGCACCGATCATTATCACATATAGTAAAAAGTCGACCTTTGTTGGGGCCTTCCTTCTTGACAACCCTTTTCTTGAAGAAACCTATTAAACACATTGAGCAACGAGGCCTCCACGGCAAGTCCTCTCAAAGTGATCGTCCCTTCCACAACTCTAACAAGTTTCGCATATTAGAGCCATCACTTTCTATAAAACAATGTTATGTTACTACAATTTGACAAGCTAACAACAACAATAACAAAACACATTCATTCAAGAATTAGATATGCACAAATTCACCAAATACGAACACCTCGGATTTCACAAATTAGAATTAGTAACGTAACTAAATCAAGCACAACCCAGTCGAAACATAATCCCATTCAAACATAACCCCATTAAAACATAAATTGTCACCATAAAACCTAAATAAAATTTATTCCTACACAGATTACATTAAGAGAGCCCTAAACAATAGCCACGCCCTAAACCTCATATTCCCATTGAAGTGCCCTAAAACCCATATTTCCATTGAAGTTCAAATTTCAAAAGTATACTTCAACCTCCCCCCTCCCCCACACACAGAAAGCCCTACAAATTCTATCTCTTATTGACCTTAAATCCATTTGCCCCTTCGAAGCCCTAACTTAACAATTTTCAAAATTTTAAGAACCCTACATCTTGGTCTCCTAAACCCTTAAACCCATTTAAGACCATAAAGCTAGTAAACAAAGATAGGTAAATTAGGTATTGCACATGAAAGAAACGCTAAACTCAAGCCTCCAATACAAGCCCTAAATGGTCCCACTACAAGCCCTAGATAGTTCCCTGTTCACAACCATCAAATAAATGAGAATCTATATATAAGACGATAAAAAGCAAAAGAAAAGTCGATCAGTGATCAGTGACTGACTTACTACGTTCCAAGAATGGGAATGTTGTACGGGCAAGGTCATTCTTCTAGTTTTGACAGAGACTCCTTGCCTTATCCCTGAAAAAAAGACTCCTCCACAGCTTCTCCATTCGAACGCGTAGTCGATTCCTTCAACAAAAATGACACAGCTGGTCTCTTTCGATTTTTGGTCACCATGGTTTTTGGGTTTTTGGTCGAGAGAATATAGCAAATGAGGAAGAGAAGGGTTTAATCTACTCGCCCCTGAAGAAAAGACTTCTACTCGCCCCTGAAGAAAAGACTCTTCCACAGCTTCTCCACTCGAACGTGTAGTCGGTTCCTCCAGCAAAAATCACACAGCTGGTCTCTTTCAATTTTTGGTCACCATGGTTTTTATGGTTTCTAGTCGAGAGAATGGGAGCAAATGAGGAAGAAAAGGTTTTGATCTCTAGTTCTCACTCTAAAATGAAAAGCAAAAAAAAATGGAGGGAATTCAAAATAATTTGGGCACATCATGCTACAGTGCATGTTAGCAGAGTGTCATCCAGTCGTCAGTCGATTGACAGTCACCAGTCACCTTTTTTGACTTTTTTTTTGTTTTATTTTTTTTTTTTTTTGAAGATAGAACAGACGAGAAGGACCCACTGACAGGTCCACGTTGGATCCATGTCAAGCATTGCGAAAAGTCAGTGCCTTTTATGGGTTACTATAGTAATTCTCTTTTTTTATTTTCTACATAGTGTCCAACATTAATTGTATAGACTAATCTACATTCGGGCATTTGGTATGTACCCTATTTTTTTATTTACAAAATTCAAACTTAAGGCCCTACTTAAAAGAATTAAATTTTTTATTATTTTGAACCAACTGGTTGTTAACATCAATTTTCTCTTCATCTTCCTTTTTCCTTGACATTCATTCTTTTCTTTTATTTATCTTTTTTTAAACTTTTTTAGGAAATCCATTCTCTTTTTATGTGTACCTGATATCAAGTACCTTATTGAGCAAGCAAAAATATTGTTGTCGGCACTCGACACTTTTATGTGGCATCCCCACCACAAAATATATAAACAAAGTTGAATAGATTAATAAATAATTAATAAGATATACTAATAAATATGGTGAACAAAAAACTGACGCTCATCACGAGTCCACGTGGCATCATGTGGACCGACGATCTCCCACTATGCACCCCAACCCGTACAAGGTCACCTCAAAAGCAGAGCTCACAATGCCTCGCCACGTGTCTTATCCCAACAAGCCGCATCACGACTTCACATCTCTACAAGTCAACATCAATCCACTTTACCAAATCCCACCACGTGTCCCATCCCGATCGTTGTTTTTTTTTTTTTTTTTTTTTTAAGCCAACCCGATCAGTTTACCATTTTGGATCTTGCATTCTTGCACTGAAAAGTGAAAATGATTTGGACATTTCACCTAAAAAGGGTTCTCGAGATTATAAATTGTAAATATCTAAGCTGATGTGACAGGAAATTATAAAAAGTGACTCCCTCAATGTCTACTTCTACACATTGTGACAAACCTTCTACCTATTGCCACATCATCGTTTTTGTTATAAAAATTAAAAAATAAAATAAAATAAAAAGTTTCATTCCATATAACTAGACTTGATCATGGGTTCGGTGCGTTTCCAACTCGTCCAAGTCTGTGAATAAATAAGTGGGCTTGAGTACACATTTTCAAGAAAAAGCTAGATTTGGACTCGAGCCCACTTAGGACCACTTTAAATTGAGTTGAACTTTGGCCACGTTAAAAAGCCCTAGCTCTTCCTAAATACAAGTTAGTAATTAATATATTTTAAAATAGTATTATTTATGAGATTTGATCCTAGAACCCAATGCTTAGATTAATTGGTACACACCATTTGAGTTGCTTCTTATTTTTGTACAACAATTGAATATTTAATATATTTATATAAACACAGTGTCAAAAAATTTCATAAAAAATTATTAAATGAATAAATAATTTATTTTTATATTACTTGATATTAAAATATTTATATATATGGTTTGATGGGTCAGATTTGGACTTTGTATTTTTTTACATGAGCCCGCATGTATATGGTGGGCTGTGTCACAGGGCTAATGAAAGAGAGGTTTTTCTCCAGGATATTTTTCTCTCAATCGAACCTGTGGTGCCTAAGGGCCACCTTAGTTCAGCACACCAATACTCGAATTAAAGGGACAGCAAGCAATAGGCAACAAGGAAACATTTTTACTAGCTCTGAATTGGGAATACAACTGTGGAACTCTGTGCTTCCCCAAGCTCAGAGCCCTTGGCTTTATAGACTAGCCATTAGGTAGTTACATAACCAACTAGGACACATGTCCAATATACATCGATCCATAGACCTGGTAAAACACCACTCCCTTAGTGGTCAAGGCAGTTGCCCAACTGTCTTATTCCCTTGCTGCCATCTGGTTCCGTAACCGCCTTTATTACTGGGTCAATTAGCACATGCTCCATGTATTCGGGACAAACCTGGACGTGGCTTGGTCATGGCCCGGCCATGACCAAGGTAGTTCCCCAACTGCTAGGAACTACCTCGACTTGGTCTTCCCACGTTTCAAGGAACGTGGTCCATGCTTCTCTAAGGGACAGGGACTGCGTCTCGTGGTGCCTGGCCGTGCCCAGGCACGTTGGGTACTAAGCCGGGGCTTGGTCGAGTCCCACCGACTCGAGGTGGCCGGACTATGGTTCGTAGGTCTTCGCCTTGGCATGGTGCCCAAGGCATGCTCGAGGGCCTTCTTTGTCACTCTTGCCCATGCCACCCCTAGAAGAGAACCCACCTCCCTTTATAGTAGATGTTAAGCCGTTTCCCCAACTCCAATAGGAAACATCCCAAAATGAGACCAAACGTACTTTGACCAGGGTTAACGCCAGGGTCAAGGAAAGTCAACTGTGCCAAGGTCTTGCCTTGCCCGTGCCAAGGCATGACCTGGCCCGTGCTAAGGCATGACCTTGCTCTTGCCAAAGCATATGTTTACCGTGCAACACCCTAAGGTATGTCGTGCAACACCGTGCCCGCTTTAAATGTCACACCGTGCCCGCTTGTCACCTCACGCTCGTAAATACGCCCCACGTCATCCCACGCCGCGCCGTGCCATATCGTGCACGCGCATGCTCCGTGTCACCTCGAGCTCGTCACGATACACCCCGCATCACCCTGCGCCCACTAAGGTACGCGCCGTGCCACATCGTGCTCACTAAGGTAAATACCGTGCCCGCTAAGGTTTGCACCTTGCCAAACCTTGCCCACACCATGCCAAACCTTGCCCACACCGTGTCAAACCTTGCTCACTAAGGAAAACACCGTGCACTGAGCCCCAATATGTCCCTGGAGTCCTCCAAAGCCTTCCGAGCCTACCGAGACTCGGTCAATTGTTGAATTATCATGCTGCCCAGCCCAGCATGCTCAGATCCAGCTTATTGGGGTGGTAACAAACCTCCCCCGACCGAAATGTTCGATGCCCTCATCGAACTGCTCGGTTCCTGCCTCTTCTGGTAGTCTGAAATCTCCTTCTCAAACTGCCATAGGGTAGTATCCCACTCCCAAGTAGGTTCCTCCACATCAACCTACTTGATTAAGTAGAAAATTCGCCTATTTTCTTACTTTGCCCACGCACCTCGTGGTTTAGAATCTGTTCGATCTCTCCTGCAAATTCCTTCCTATCAAGGGTGGAGCTCGTCTGCCTTCATTCTGCCCTGGATGTGCCTGATTTTAATGGAAAGGTTTGAGATAACTTACATGAAATGTAGGGTGTATCTTTAACCTTTCTTGTAGCTTTAGGCGATAAGCTACCCTCCCAATTCACTTGACCACCTCAAATGGTCCTTCGTATCGCTGGACCAGGCCTTGTGTGTCTCCTTCTTGTTGAATTTCTTCAAGATCTAAGGAGTAAGCTTCAACAAAACGAGGTCTCCCTCCTGGAACTCTAAGGGTCTTCTGTGCTGGTCTGCATACTTCTTCATTCTCCTAACAACTTTAGCCAAATTGTCGTAAGCTGCCTCCCTCAGCTCTTGCTTGTTTCTTGTAAACCGATATGCCGCAGGGCTCGACCCCATCGACTTTGACTTGACTACTTCATGTGGAGTAGCCGGTTGTTGTCCTGTCGCCACCTCGAATGAACTCAACTCCGTTGTTGAGCTTTTTTGCAGATTATAGCAGAATTGGGCTGTATCAAATAAATCCACCCAATTCGTCTGACTTGCATTCACATAATGCCTGAGATAGTCCTCCAGTAAAGCATTGACTCTCTATGTCTGCCCATCTGTTTGAGGATGGTTTGTTGTGGAAAACTTCAACTCTGATCCCATCAGATTGAATAAGGCAACACAAAACCGTCCAGTGAACCGAGCATCTCGATCAATGATGATGTCCTCCAGGATGCCCCAATACTTCGCCACATGTTGTAAGAACAACTTCGCCGTCATGTCTGCATCGCAATTCTTTGAAGCAGCTATGAATGTAGCATACTTTGAGAATCGATCTACCACCACCAGTACGTTGGTCATTCCCTGCACATCAGGAAGACCAGTGATAAAATCCATAGAGATGCTCTGAAAGGGCCTCTCTGGTATGGGTAGAGGCTCCAGCAACCCTGGTGCCTTCCTTCTCTCCGTCTTGTCTTTTTGGCCTACAAGACAAGTCCGCACGTATTGATCCACGTCCTCCTCCATCTTCGGCCAAAAGTAGGAACGTGATAAGAGGGCATAAGTGCACTCCATGCCCGGATGCCCAGCCCATCGAGCATCGTGTGTCTCCTTCAAGAGTAGCTACTTTAATCCACCTGTATTAGAGACATAAGGGCGTCCTCCTTTGGCATAGAGGCCCCATCATCACACCAAAACCTCTGAGTGACTCCCTCCGCTACTAGCTTTAGCAACTTCTTACAAGTAGGATCTTTGCCTGTCTCCTCCTTAATACGAGGCAGGAATTCTCCTTCCAGCCTCACTACTGCTGCTACCATCTCAGCCACCACCTTGCGACTGAGTGCATCTGGAACTAAATTAAGCCTACCAGGCTTGTGTTCGAATTGTACATCGAACTCTGTAAGGAAATCCAACCATCTCGCCCGCTTCTTGGTTGAGCTTTTTCTGGCTCATGAAGTAGGTAATCGCTGAATTGTCTGTCCACACCACAAAATTGGTTCCCAGCAAGTAATGCCTCCAAAGATGGAGAACATGAATCACAACTAGCATTTCCTTCTCGTGAGCCGGGTACCTCTGCTCCGCATCCTTCGGTTTCTTGCTTTCGAAGGCAATGGGGTGTCCTCTTGGACAAGCACCACCCCCAATGCCCTATCTGAAACGTTTGTGTGCACCTCGAATGGTAGTTTGAAGTTTGGTAGTCCCAGCACTAGTTCAAAGGTAATAACCTGCCTCAACTCCACCATAGCTTGATTGCATTGGTCCGTCCATGCTCAAGCTCGATCTTTTTTTAGCAAATCTGTCAGTAGCGCCACCTTCCGTAAGTAGCCCTCAACGAACCGCCGATAGTAATTTGCCAACCCTAGGAACGATCGCAACTCCGAGACCATCGTGGGGTTTGGTCATTCCATGATAGCCCGCACCTTCTCTGGATCCATTTGCAATTTGCCCTGGCCTACAACATGACCAAGGAAAGAAATTATTTGCACAACAAACTCACATTTCTCCCTCTTTACATACAAATGGTTATCCCTTAAGGTAGTCAAAACCGTCCGTAAGTGATCCACATGATCATGGAGGTTCTGACTGTAAATCACTATGTCGTCAAGGTAAGCAACGACAAATCTATCAATGAATTCCCTCAATACATCATTCATTAAATTACAGAATGTAGCAGGGGCATTTGTCAAGCCAAATGGCATGACTAAGTACTCAAACGAACCATACTACACCATGAATGTCTTTGGAACGTCACCAGCTGCAATCCGAACTTGATAGTACCCCGACCTCAAGTCCAGCTTTGTAAAGTAGGTCGCACCAGATAACCGATCGAACAAGTCTGCCATAAGTGGAATGGGGTACTTGTTCTTCACAATCAACTTGTTTAGCGCCTTGTAGTCCACGCACATTCGAAGAGAATCATCGTGCTTGCGCTGGAACAGGACTGGTGCTCCATAAGGTGCCTCGGATGGCTGAATGAATCCAGCATCTAATAAATCTTGCAACTACTTCCTTAGCTCCTCCAACTCCTTTTGAGCCATTCTGTACGAGGCTTGTGCTGGGGGTTTTAAGCCGGGGATCAGCTCAATCTCATGGTCAATTTCCCTTTGTGGGGGTAATTGCTTTGGCAACTCTGTCAGCATCACATCTCCAAAGTCCTCTAGTACTTCAGCGACTACGTCAGGGATCTTTGATGTCGTTCCTGCCTTGGTCTCCACCAAGGCCGCTAGGAATGTAGGCTCCCCCTTCCTTAGTCCATCTTTCACCTGAATGTCTGAAAGATGGGATAGTTTCGTCTCCTTTCCTATAATTGTGTTAGTCGCAGGGACAAAACAAGGGTGGGACTTGTTCATCACGAACAGTCCTTTCAAGAACGGCATCAATGCAATGCTCCCCAAGTGCAAAAAGTCGTTCCCTAAGATGACATCGAAATCATTCAAAGGAACAACCATTAGGTTGATCTTTCCCTCCCAAGATCCAACCTTCAAATTTACGTCAGTGGCCATACCTTGAATTCGTTTTGCCTCCGAATTCACTGCCTTCATTCGACTGGAGTTCTCAACGAGATCCAATCCCAATTTCCCCACCATATGGTCTGCCACGAATGAGTGAGTAGCTCTCGAATCCACCATCGCCAAGACTCGTCTCTGGTTCACCTCATTAGCCCCTCCGAAGGGCTCGTCTTGGCTTGTTGAATTGCATTCAACAACTGCAATGAGTTCATTCGGGGCTTGCCATCATCCTTCGCGATCAAGGCCGAAAGTTTCTCCTTCTTTGGGCAGTCTCGTGCCCTTTGAGGACCATTACATATGAAACAACCCTTACCTGAAGAACTTGATGAGGGTTTTGAGTCTGCTTTAGGTGCTGGTTTCGAGCTCACTGGCTTAGGAGGAAAAGACTTCTTCTCACCCTTCTTCTGGTGGTTCTTGAACGGCTTCTTCTCTTTATTCTTCTCTTCGCTCGGGGAAGAACTAGTCTTAAAGTCCACAAGACTATCAGTAGCCGCAATTGCCCCAGGCAAGTCCTTCACTCCTTGCCTCCTTAGCCCGGCTTGAGCCCAACACTGCAATCCCGTGGTGAAATTGAAAAGTTTGTCCTTCTTCGACATGTTTTGATGTCCAACAAGAGGGAGGAAGATTCCTTCACATAGTCACGCACCGATCTCGTCTGTTTGAGCTTGCGCAAGGCCTCCCATGCTTGCCAAGCCGCATTGGTAGGAAAGAATTGATCCTTCAATTCCCTCTTGAGCATCTCCCAATCTACAATTTTAGGCCTCCCCGTAGCCACATCATCATCCACTCTGGTTCTCCACCAAAGCTTCGCATCACCCTCAAGGTACATAAGGGTCAAGATGACCTTCTGACTCTCCTCTGTGTCAATAGTAGCAAAGTACTGCTCCATGTCCCAAATGAAATTCTCAAACTCCTTTGCACTCCGCTTGCCAAAGAATTTCTTTGGTTCCGGCACTTTTGTTCGGGGCTTCGCCGCTACAGCACCTTCCGAGGTTTCGCCCACAGCTCGCTTAAGTAAGCTCACCTCTACAGCCATTGTCAAGGCTGTTTCGGTGGTAAGTTCTCCCACCGACCGCACATCTGCTACAAGCTCCTCAAATCTTGATTCTCACATAGCAATCATGGCTTCTTGTGACTCTCCCCTAGTCACCAATGAAGCCACCAACATTTCCAAGGCTTCAATACGTCGGGACGTAGTTGAAGACTCCGCCAATTCTACCATAGTAGACATCATTTCCATCATATGCTCTAGGTGAGACACCCTCTCACTTAGATCGCTTGTTGCTCGGGTCGTCATTGTCTCCAAACGAGGCTTTGATACCAATTGTCAAAGGGCCAATGAAAGAGGAGTTTTTCTCCACCAATACTCGAATTAAAGGGCCACCTTAATTCAGCACACCAATACTCGAATTAAAGGGACAGCAAGCAATAGGCAATAAGCAAATATTTTTACTAGCTCTCAATTGGGAATACAGCTGTGGAACTCTGTGCTTCCCCAAGCTCAGAGCCCTTGGCTTTATAGATTAACCATTAGGTAGTTACATAACCAACTAGGACACATGTCTAGTGTACATCGATCCATAGACCTGGTAAAACATCACTCCCTTAGTGGTCAAGGCAGTTGCCCAACTGTCTTTTTCCCTTCCTGCCATCTGGTTCTGTAATCGTCTCCATTACTGGGTCAATTAGCACATGCTCCACGTATTCGGGACAAGCCTAGACGTGGCTTGGTCATGGCTCGGCCATGACCAAGGTAGTTCCCTAACTGCTAGGAACTACCTCGACTTGGTCTTCCCACATTTCAAGGAACGTGGTCCATGCTTCTCTAAGGGACAAGGATTGGGTCCATGCTTCTCTAAGGGACAGGGACTGCGTCTCGTGGTGCCTAGTCGTGCCCAGGCACGTTGGGTGCTAAGTCGGGGCTCGGTCGAGTCCCACCGGCTCAGGGTGGCCGGACCATGGTCCATGGGCCTTCGCCTTGGCATGGTGCCCAAGGCATGCTCGAGGGCCTTCCTTGTCACTCTTGCCCATGCCACCCCTAGGAAAGAGCCTACCTCCCCATATAGTAGATGTTAAGTCGTTTCCCCAACTTCGATAGGAAACATCCCAAAATGAGACCAAGCGTACTTTGACCAGGGTCAACGCCAGGGTCAAGGAAAGTCAACTGTGCCAAGGTCTTGCCTTGCCCGTGCCAAGGCATGACCTGGCCCATGCCAAGGCATGACCTTGCTCGTGCCAAGGCATATGACGTGCCCGCTTAGGTAAATGTCATGTCATACCGTGTTTGTCACGGTATGCTCCGTGTCAGCTCACGCTCGTCACGATACGCCCCCGTGTCATCCCACGCCCGTACCGTGCCACATTATGCTCGTCACGGTATGCTTCGTGTCACCTCGTGCTCGTCACGATATGCCCCGCGTCACCCCGCGCCCACTAAGGTATACGCCGTGCCACATCGTGCTCGCTAAGGTAAATATCGTGCCCGCTAAGGTTTGCGCCTTGCCAAACCTTGCCCACTAAGGAAAACATCGTGCACTGAACCCAATATGTCCCTGGAGTCCTCCGAAGCCTTACGAGCCCACCGAGACTCGGTCAATTGCTGAGTTGTCATGCTGCCCAGCCCAGCATGCTTAGATCAAGCTTATTGGGGTGGTAACAGGCTGAGCTTAGGTTAAGGTTCTTAGGCCTAGACCCTATTGGATCAGACCCAAGCCTGACCATGAATAAGTCTACATCATATATAACATAAAGATAAAAAAGCCAAAAAAAACCTCGATCCATTCTTGAGGTGTCACCAATCTATGGTCTCAACCCTATTAGCTTACAATTTTTCCTCAAATTGACTTAGAGCATCTTCAATGGAAATGTAGATTAGGGATGGATGTGTGCCACCTAGGATGAAATAGACATCTCCAATCAAAAATCTTTCTTCAATGGAGGTGTGGATTTACAATGTGGATATGACGCGACATAAATATTCCCTCACATTATCTATGACACCCTTTAGAAATAGAGGGTACAATAGACAATGTCTACTAAACCACGTCATAAAAAACTAATTAAAAAAAGTCAAATTGGTTAAAATATCCTAACTCTTATAACTTTTGTTATTATATTATAACCTTTTTGAATTTGTTATTATATCATAACATTTCTATGTTGCTAAATTTGTATCCTAAGTCACTTTCTAACTTTAAAATTGATGAAGTAATATAATGACCCTAAAATCTAACTCGTGACACGTGTCACGTGTCATTTTAGGTCATACGTATGTCCACTTGCCATGATATATGTGTTCAATTCTCGGTCGTCGATACCGATGTGACGGCCCCAAATTTTCAATACATTTAGATACGCCCGGCATAGACCCGTGCAAATCCCAAGTCGGTATTCAACGAGCCTAACAAGCCTAGTCAGCCTCCGATTAATCAATTTAACAGTTTATGAAAGAGTTATTACAAGTTATACATAGCGAAAGAAATAAATAACTAAACAATATGAGAAATAACTAAATCAAGGGAAATCATGAATCTATTATGTGGAAACCTCGAATATTCATGTAAAAATCATATATGAACATTACATGATATCAATATTAACCCAAGTTCAACAACAACAACATATATATATATATATATATAAAACATCATACAAGCAAGAGAACATAACCTACGTCTAAGGTATATGTCGGTCCAGTCACTAATCCTCAACTGTAATCCCCTAAGCAAAGTCCCCGTAGCGGACAAAAATCCACACTGGTCCGTTACGGGAGGCCACATGAGACCACAACTAGCACGTAGCTGCCAGCTGTGTCCCACACCCAACTGACCATCATTATTAGTTAATTCAGCCTGAGTTAATCAGTAATTAACATTTTAATACTTGTAATCAGCGAAAGCTTTAAAATATATAAATTCCTCAAGTCAGATAGCATCAATCCTATATGAAAAACTTGATAAAGTACACTGTATATAACTTAACAAAATATGATACATACATGTACAGGTATCTCAAACAGTCCCCATAAACCCAAAAATAAGTCAATACATCAAAATGAAAACATACAAGTCGAACTCCATCGGTGACAAGGTCACAAGTAGTCTGCGATAGTGTCCTTGCCCTTACTCGTAATAGATCCTGCACTCAATCATCACAAGAGGTAGATGACGAGTCTAGTGAGTAAAACCCAAAAGTACACAAACCAGCATTTATAATAATGGAAGCCAATAAACTGTTAAATAAACATGCACAGTAAAACAGACAACTGTAATTAAGACGCATGCATACATAACACCGATAAACACTAATAATGATGTGTGTCGTGTAGCAGGACTGAACCCTAATCTAGACATCGACATTCCCCCGGTGGCTTCTCCAACTCCCTCACCGGTCCGAACCCTTATTTTGTCCCTATTGTCCAGCCTACCCATGTCTACCCATAAATCACAGAGTAAACCAAAGATCCAACGATAAATAATAATGTCAACCGTGCAACATGAATATGAACATGGAAATAGAGTAAACAATGATAAACAATAATAGCTGGAATAAAATGAAATCAAATAAATAAACACTCGAATGTGTTTCTTAAAGTTTTTACTTACCTCAACCGCATTCCAATTACTCGATATTTGTCCGGTCTGATCCCACTCTCGCCTCGAAATGTGCACCCGACACCCGACTATGGTCTCCTAAGTCCCTAGTGTCTGAATAAGTCATTTCATGTGATTTAGTATCAAACTAATTGATTTTATATCGTGACAATAAAAATTAGAATTTTATTCCAATTTTTAGTTGTAGCACGTTTTTCGCGTTACACCGGGTGCCAATCGCCCGAAAAGTCTCGAAATTCACTTTTCTTTTTCTAATTTCCACATTTTCTCTGATTTTTCAAAATTTTTTCATAATTTTCTAGCTATTTTTCATATTTTCAAAATTTTATTTAATTTAAAATATTTTTTTCCTCTGGTTGGGCCGTTTGGGTTTGGGCTGGCCCATGAATCGCACGTGTGCACCTCTTTTCTCCATCGAACTAGGGAGCTCCCTGGTTCGATGGAATTTTTTTTTTCAATTCGGTTGAGTTGGCTCCCAACACCAACCCCTCATCTTCTCTTGGCATGGATACTCCCATGCCATGTTCATCCTTGAATGAACTACATGGCAGTTCGTCCGAGCCCGAGCCACCCACCGAATCACCCCACCAATAACCAACAACAACAACAATAACTCACCTCACCTCCTTGGCCTCTCTCTCGTTCTCTCTTCTCCTTCTATCTTCTTCTTCCTTTTCGATCAAAAATGGAGAGAAATGATGGTATCGGTGGTGGTTATCAACAATTTAGAGGTGAAATGACCAAAATACCCCTACATTCTTCCTCCTCCTTCACATTTAAATACCTTTTTTGGTCATTTCACAATTTTTTTATTTTTATTTTCTAATTTTAATATATATATATATATATATTATATATATTTTTTAAATTACATATATACATATATAAATAAATATATATTCGTTTATATATTTTCGAGCCAACAATTTTGTCATGCGCGCCAACAAGCGTACTCAGGCATGCACATTATACTACCATCCACGCGTGTCGACCTCAACCTCGCGTGTCACTAGGTGCCTTACCAATTTACTATTTTGTCAAATTTATTTTTTTTTATCAAAGTCTCGTCTCTCGTCGCTCGCTCGTCCGGTTCCCGGGTCCGCATGCATTTTTATGCGAATACCCGACACGCAATCTCACCCGATCTAGTCAATATTAAACCACACCTATGATGCAATGAGTCATAGCCTAGTCATTATCATCACAGTTAGTCAAACAATCAGCCAAAAATAATACTTTCCGCCCGCCAGAGTGTATCATCGCCGGTCCGTGGTATTCCGTGGACTTGAGCTGGCGTCCATGTCTGAAAATACGCGAATAACGACCTTAATAAAATTTCGGGCCGTTACAGTCCCTTTCTCTTAGAGCACTCCGGTCTATCTGCACCCACCGTCACAAACTAGACGGTGAGCAACTGAGAGAAATCGAAAGTAATGCCAGAAGAATTTCATAGTAATTCATGAATATCAAATAAAGCAGTCTAAATATCATGTTGTAATTGAAAGGCATGAATGTAAATAGATCAAAGTGCATGATAGACAGACTGGAAGGCAACAACGATAACATGCGTGTTATAAGAGTCAAGAGAAGCCCATAAGTGGTCTAAAATCCACAACAATTCAGTGCCCAGGGTCACACAACACCAGGGGTAGTCACGAACTCCTGCAGGAAGTGGCTTACGTTTCCCCAATTGTTGCGAGCCACATGACATATTCACAAATCAATACCCAGTTTTATACAACAATGTGGGTAGCAGTAATTCTGGTAGGAAATACTCAAATTTTTCCATTAGTGCGGGTCACATGATACTATCACGACACACTTATGCCAAGAACACACATACCAAGAAAATAATGGAATTTGAATGCCAACAATGAATAATAGCAAGCATAAAAATAAATGATAATAAATTACATGAGACTTCCTTACTGGTTTACTAACATACATAGGCACGTAGGTGAGTGTACTTACATGACAACGCAACCCGCGAATAACCACTTTCGTGAATCTTAACGTGTATCCCTAAGTTTTCCATTACCTGACAAGGTTGGAAAATCTAATTAATGTGTCGAGTCATTGACTAACATAGGTTGAAACCCTAGTGTTTTCCCAACGCTTTAAATGACTCGAACAACTCGATAAATCAAACCAAAAATACACGACTCTATTGGGTTTTGTAAACTATACCAATGTAAGCCTATTCACGAATCATAAGCTAGGCTTAGTCATATATGGGTTACGCCATAGCCTCGAGGACCAACGGCGTGACCACGACGTCATAACCAATATACGATATTTTAAACATGCACTTACATGACTTTACGTTATGCCTTAACAACGTATGAAAAACGACTCAAATACCAACCAACAATAATCATAACCGAACACCAATCGAGACCAAGACCGTTATAACATCATGTTGGTGTTGTCTGACATTGGGGAGGAGTCACCATGGTATTGGGAAACCAAAGGCGGCATCTACCGACCAGTCGGAAAAATGAAGCACAACTTAAACATGAACCATCGACATCAAACGCATTCAATGTCATGACGTCGTGGTAATGTCGTTGGTCCTGGAGGCTATGGCGTAACCCATATACGATATTTTAAACATGCACTTACATGACTTTACATTATGCCTTAATAATGTATGAAAAACGACTCAAATACCGAACCAACAATAATCATAACCGAACACCAATCGAGACCAAGACCGTTATAACATCATGTTAGTGTTGTCTGACATTGGGGAGGAGTCACCATGGTATTGGGAAACCAAAGGCGGCATCTACCGACCATTCGGAAAAATGAAGCACAACTTAAACATAAACCTTCGACATCAAACGCATTCAATAATAGTAACACACGCCCATCACCATTAATATGGACACTTCGGAGGGTGGTGGGAACACAAGCAGAAGCTTTGTGAGGTCCCCGATAGCATTCCAGTCGCGGTGGTCCAGTAGTGGCATCACCTAGTTCGAAAATTCCAGCGAGGGACAAATCAATATAACTATATGAAATCATGACCAAAACAACCTAAACGCAACTGGTTCGGATAAACCAAATGTTGTGAGTCACCATCAAGGACTTGGAAGGTCCTCGATAACCCCCATACACATGGTGGTCCGGCCCAGCGCGCATCAGTTCGCGGCATTTTCCAATGAGACTCTCAACAGCGAACAAATTTGCTAAAACAGAGCACATGGACAGCAACGACACATATGCAGCGAACCAAGAATGTTCTAAATACGTGGGGACTTGGGTAGACCTTTAGGGACCATCCCCGACCACTAAAACCTACCGAAGTAACGGCCAGACGCGGCAGTAGTGGACAGACTCAACGAAAAAGAAACCCAATAATAACAATAGTCGACACCATAATGTAACTCAACCAGTAAACCATGTGTTCAGAGAAGGGATGCTCCAGGCTATTAGGACTCCAATGAGACCGTTGTGGGTCGTCTCCGACTGAATCCCAGCCGCGACACCACCACCAGGCGCGTGAAGACCAACACATCCGAGAGAAAACACAAAACAGTTGCCACAACAGTCCTCCATGTCCACCGCGATTTGGGGAAGCTCTAGAATCATCGAGGCTCTAGTGGACCACCAGGTGTAACCTCAGACCAGTCCTTGATCATCACCACCTCATAGCAGTGGCGGTCGGACACAGGACAACCACTAAATCGTGGATAAATAGAGAGAGGGAGAAACCTCAACTCCGACGACCCTACGAGACCTCCAACCACCACCTGAAACTTGCCTAGATCGGCTGTGGAGAAGGGAGGAGGAGAGTGAATAGAGGGAGAGGTGTGGATCGGTGGTGAGAGGTTTAAATAAGAGGATCGGTGGTGAGAGTTTTAAAGAAGAAAGTGAATAGTAAATTAGTAAAGTGGGTGTGGGTTCTTTTTTATAGCCTTTTTCTTTCCATCCTAACACCCACACTCATCTCGAGGTTGATCACTTGGCTCTACACATTTGGGTTGTGTCATTTTAATAATCCTATCTCATAGCCCGTGTGTTGCATAATTAACCAACTATCGCATTCAAACGACATTCCTCGGTTCGTCTTGCCTTACCTCGACTCCCGTAGCGCGTAGTCTCACCTTGTCTCGCCAAATAATTATTCAAGTTATTCAAAATTCATTTATTTGTGTTTTTACTATGTTTTACTCCCCCGTTGCTTAAGTGAAGCCTCATTCAAACTAACAATCGCCTGAACGGCTTGAGACACGTATTAGATTAAAATACTAATACAACAAACATAATCATAAAATTACCTCTGTGTCACTCCAGAAGTATGAAATACAATCCAATATCACGTAGCCAGGTCACGGTCCTGACAAGCGCAACACAAGTCGGGTTAAATTTGAGGGTTGTTATAACCGAGGTATGTTATTTTTGTTCGGTGTTTGTATTATATATTTTTTCACCCGAATGCAAATTCTAATGTCTCAAACATGTGAGAACGTTTGTATATGAGTGAATTCGAAGAAACATGATTTACGGGTGTCGGATGAACGGTTATCAGGTAACTAGCTATCTGGGGGGATAATTGAATTAAAAAACTAACAAAATACAATTTAAAATAATAATAAATAGTGGTGTAATGTGTCTAATAGTCGGTACGTCCGCTAGCACACGACGGTGCAAGTCGTAGTACATTTCGAGTCCAAAAAGCGAGGTTTTAAGCGGAAAATGGTTAAGTTATGAGTGCAAGTCACCCAATAGAGTCATAATGTTGAGTTAGTGGTTGGTGGCTGGTGTGAACAGAGCCATGAGATGGTCCTCGGGATGCGCGAGCGAGAGATGATGAAATGAGGATGTATATAAGGACCATCAACTTTTCTCTCTCTCTCATGTTGAATTTTCTTTTTCTCTCTCACGAGAAAATTGAGCTTGTTCGGTGATTTGCGACATGATTCAATGCCAAATGAATGATCCAATACGCGAGATAAGGTGAGATCCTGACTCCCCACGTGAATATCTACATTTTGACACCTATTTTGAGTGTTTTCGTTGCAATTTTTTCGGACCATTGTGTTGGGTTTCGGTTTTGGTTGGGTGTTTGTTGATGTATTAGTGATCATAGGAATGAATTGAGGGTATTGTTATGGTGGTTTTAAGGATTTGGATTTTTGTTCATTTTTTGTGAGAATTTTTTGGGATTTTGGACGTGATTTTTGGTATCAAAGGTTTTCGAACGTTTTGATAATGTTTGAAGATGGTTTTGGGTTTGGTTGGACGTCCCTACGAGTTTGGGATAGGCTCGAAACGCGGCAAGATGAACCGAAATATTAAAAAACCCCGGATTAATGATCTGGATAAGACGTCGTGGAGTACAAAGCCCCACGGTGTCGATCACGACGCCCAGGGCAAAGGCCCTGGGATTATCACGCTTTAAGTGACGCTTTAGGGGAATACCCCACGACGCCTCTCACGATGTCCAGGACAGAGGGGCAATAGTTTCACACTTTAAGTGACGCCACAGGGTTCTAACCCCTATGACGCCACCTGCACCGTGACACTTTTCATCAGTTCAATTTTTAAAAAAATTTTAAAAAACTTTTTGGATCTTTCGGGTATCCAAATAGGTCTGAATACAACCAAATACCTAGAAAATCAATCAATTATACCAATGAATAAATTATAAAAAATTTGGGTAAATTGGAGGATATTAATGGGAAATTACAATTAATTGACTATTAGAGGAATTTAGTTATTTACGACACACGGGGATTCGTAGAAGGTGAGTCGATACATGTGAGTGCGTGTTTAGCTTGGATACAGGTAAATAAACCAGTGTGAAATTTTACAATTATTTCTTGAGCTTTAATTTATTATTATTATTGTTCTATTCTGTTTTGGAAACTCCATTATTTTGAGTTGTCCGAGGCAAGTGAGTCAACGTGATCCTTTGGTAGGATGAGTTATCTGAGGTAATATGCCATAGCCACAAACTCGAATGCACGATACTGGTTTCTAATTCTATATAGGGTGAAAGTTCTTATCTGGATTACTAGGGAATCTCATCCGCGTGGACTTTAAGATGATGTGAGTGTATCATGTCTTAAACTCCAAGTCTTGTAAGTGTTTATCCTTAACTCAATGTCCGTTTGGTTAGGACTACTTGTGCCTCTCTATTGTTTTCGAGACACTCATTTTTTATTGATTCAGTTGTTTACAGTATTTATTTATTTATGCATTCTCTGTACATTTCTTTCTATCGACATGAATATAGATTGAGTTTTTATTTCGAAATGTTGTATATATGTCCTACTTGGCGTTACTTATTTAACTACCCATTCTCCCCAAATGGTCGCCACGATGCAAATGCAAGCCCACAACCTAACCTGCTAGCGCCAGTTGTGTCCTACACGCAATTATCACACCCAATCATCATCAATAAACTAATAATAAAATTATAAATCTAAATTATTACTGAACTCGAACCATCTGCTAAATATTGTTTAAAACCTCAATTTACAACAGAAAGCTCAAACCTGATAAATTAAGTTGAAAACATCATTTATCTAGTGTGGAAAACCCATACATCATCATTAACGGTAATAAAACCTCAACAAAGCCATAAAGTATCATTATACAGATCAAAATATATAACTCTCACTCCTAACCCAGTATAAAAACAGATAAGTATAGATATACAAACGTACAAGTCCGACTTTCTGTCATCAGAAGATCACAAATAGTCAGCTAACTTGCCTTTACAACGACCAGTACTCGGATATGCACTCAAACCATCACAAAAGGTAGACGGCATGTCCAGAGTGAGTATTCCCAAGGAAATTCAGTGAGCAATTACGTAAAGTAAATACTAAAATTTCATAAACTATTAAATAAACAAGCAGAAATAAATAAACAGACAACTGTGTTCATCGCATGATTTAAATAATAGGAGAGAATCAATAATGTGTTCCTAGCGCACTAGGGTCAGACTATACCATACTTCGGACTCTTCCACAGAGCACTGCTGTGAGTAGCACTCTAGCAAGGCCAGTCTCTGGATTCGCTCAATGGCCAACGTAACACCTACAATGCACCAACATGTTGCACGACGTGACACTCGGTCATCCTATTCACCAAGATCGATCATTAGCAACATGATATAGTGTAGTGGACATACACAAGAATGGCACGGAGCAGATCCTCAGCCAGCCATCCTTATATAATACTACAACCAGGAATAGAATAGAGAAACAAAAGCACTGAATTCAAATGCTAAAGGTAAATGCTCAAGAAATTTTAGTTGAAATACTACACACCTCAATCCGCACTCCACGTCCTGAAAACCAAACCCCAGTTTAACTCCAATAAATACCCGACAATCGTACTGTCACCCCAAGTCACCTAATATCATATATCTTTAAATTAGCTTCAATTGAGTATATTATGTCAATTTTACGCTTTATGAAGTAAAAACCCTGACATAACTTGTTACCAAAATCTCGAGTACCTCAATTTTCATAGAAATTCATAAATTTTCACTTATTTGGTCAAAATATATTTTTTTCTAGAATTTTTCCTATTTTTTCTAAATTTTCTATTAACTTTTCAAATTTTTTTTAACTGTTTGTTTTTTTATATATATTTTTGGTTTAACCCTGAACTGACAATCATTTTCCCCAAGTATAACAAAATGCACAGTGCGTTTTTGGTTTTTTTTTTTTTGGTGATAGGGTTGGCTCCCAACCCCAACCCTAGGTCGATATCACCATGTAGCAGCAGGGAGGCAACCCTCCCTCCCTTGGTTCCTAGTTCGGTCATGACTGTGGCGGCCCCAATTTTCACATTGGTCCGCCACGGGAGGCCACGCGGGCCCACAACTGTCCACGTCACCGCCAGTTGTGTCCCACGCCCAATTATCCATCATCGATCAATTTCTCATTTAAATTTGATTCAGTTAATATCATATAACCTCAAGTTAACAGCGAAAGCTTAAATAAACAATATAAAAATTCATCTTGTGTTTTATTAGCAAAATGCCTAAGTGGAAACCATACCAAATATACATCATATACATCTCATCTGATTCTCAAAATGTCAAATGTACAACCTGTCTCTCAAACCCAAAACCCAATATAAAACGAATAAATATAAACATACGTACGAGAAGGGCTAAAGCGGTCAATCAATATAATCCTCAAGCTTGCCCTTTCCCCGGCTCGTACTAGGATCTGCACTCAGCCATCACAAAAAGACAGATGACGAGTCCAGAGTGAGTAATCCCAAGGAAATTCACCAAGTAATTACGGAAATAACAGAACTGGAATTTAAAAGACTATAATTTAAACATGCGGAACAAAAGAAATACAGACAACTGTAAAAAGGACCATCGCATGCATAAATATAGTGAGGAAACAAAGTACGTGCACATAAGGATCAGACCAAGTCATACTTCGGGCTTTCCCCCAGGCACGGCCCATGAAGAACACACCAATGGGTTGACCCTGGACCCTCTAGGTGGTCGGCGTAGACCAACGACGCACCCACACAAGCCTACCATACCCGGGTAGCCTATTCACCGACGTATGCCTAGACCAGTGCTATGACTTAGTGAACTCTATGGCCGTAACGAGTAAGCACCAGGTGGGGAGTGATCTCAACACCGTAAAGACACCAGGTAGGAGTACGCTCCACTACCGTAAAGTCACCAGGTGAGAGTACTCAACCACCGTAAAGCAATAATGAAATGGAGTAAAGAATAAATGGAACTGAATTCAAATAAATCAAACTCTAAATACTTAAAGTGAAGTTCAATTGGGATACTATACACCTCAATTCGCACTCCTCGTTCTACAATTCAAAACCCCGATCAAATACTCCAAATCCCCGATAATACTTCCGGTCTGATTTCTGACTAAACCCCGGCTCCAACTACTATTCCGAGACTCCTGGAATTCATTTATGAGGGTTAATTATCAATTAATGGGTTCATAATGTCAGTTTGACTCATTTTCTCATTTTCCAATTTTGAGAGTCCAGTGAACAATTAGCGCGCTAATGAGATCAATTAGCGCGCTAATTAATCTCAATCACTGTTCATCATCTTTTTCACTCAGCGTGATTAGCGCACTAATTTCTCCAATTAGCGCGCTAATTGTTCGCTGTCCAGAAAATTTCCAAATTACAAGTTTGAACTCCAAACCCATAAATTCAATTTCCATGTTTCCATAAAATATCAATGACCTTAATTACATCATTTAAACCTGAATTACCATAATCAAACACCAAAATCCACAATTCATGGAAATCACATTTTCAAAACCCACTTTCCAAAATCATCCAATTTCTCCCAAATTGAATCAATTGTATAACCCATATCCTACCTTCCTTATAAACACTAAATCTCAACAAAATACAGTGCTTAATCCCTCAATAAATTTGAATTTTACAAATTCAAACCCACTCAAAAAATCTCATAAAAATCCAAGTTTAATGTATCTATACCTTAGATTCTTGTTGTAGGATGCCTAAAATCACTTCCTTCACCCTTGATGGTTATTCTTCCTCCTCTTCTTCCCACCGATTCTCTCTTCTTCAAGCTTCCTCTCCAATCTCACTCTCTTCTCCTTTTGATCGGTCAACACACATACATATATATACTTAGTTTGATCAAGTGTGTACACAAATCTCGAGAACAATCAGAAGGTCACCCAAGAGGGGGGGTGAATTGGGTTACCGAGAGTTTATCGCCTTTTTAAAACTTTATGCACAAGTAATAACAATAATGCATACACCAATGATAAATGTCAATGCTATGCAATCAAGAAGGGGGTAGAAGAGATGGAAATAAGACACGTGATTTATAGTGGTTCGATCCAACCGATCTACATCCACTACCTAACCTCCCCGGTTAGGATTTTCAAACTCCACTTATATTATCGATAAGTGTTACAACCTAAGCCAACTAGCCTAGTGAATGCCTAGCCTCAACTAGGTCTTTTACCCGATGTCTTACTGCAATAAGGTCTTATACAACCACCTAGCCGCAACTAGGATTTTCCCACCTAGACCCACCTAGGACGTTTCCCACCTAGCCGCAACTAGGATATATGCCTAGCCTCAACTAGGTCTTTTACACGATGCCTTACCGCAATAAGGTCTTATACAACCACCTAGCCGCAACTAGGATTTTTCCACCTAGACTCACCTAGGACTTTTCCCACCTAGCCGCAACTAGGATATATGCCTAGCCTCAACTAAGTCTTCTCTTTCGACTTAGATCCCACTAAGTCTTACAATCAAGATTTAAAGAATACAATTGAAATAGACTTTACAAAGTAAAGTGGTATCAAGTTCAAATACAAGCAAGCCTCCTAGAGTCTAACCACTCCTATGCATGCAAGTATGAAAACAATTGAGAAATGCAATTATAAAACTAATTTTATGCAAAACTCAAAACTGAAACCATTTCAAATAGATTAATGAGAACAAAACTGGTTTCAAATCCAAAGAACAAGAAGTTTGATAAAAATTGAGTTTAAGCACAAACTCTTGTTCAAATCAGTCCAAGGGTTTAATAAATCAAGTTTAAGTGCAAAACCCTTTTAGTTGTGTTTTACACACACTTCAAAGAAACCAACAACAATACATATAGATTAAGCTCAATGTAGTTTCTCCAATTTTATGCACTTTGAAGATCAAGTTTAAGCTCAACTAGTGCAAATTAGTCTTAGGATTTATGATATCAAGATTAAGCTCAAAATCCAAATACAACTATGCTCAAGAACACCACATATGATTTCCAAACAATACTCCAAACAAAAAGTATAGATTAAGCCCAAAAAGAGTAGGAAATCAAGAAATCTTACAACCCCAAGTGTGAAATCCGAAAATCAGTTTTGAGCAAGAGTTGTAAGCCTTAGAACACTTCCTTTGACCTCACTTGATGTGCATAAGTTCAGCTCCAACAATCCCCAAATGAGTGAATGTGTTGGATCTTCACTTTTCTTGCTAAAACATGAATTTAAACACTTTGTGTGTGTGATTTGAGCAAGAGTAGTCTACTCCTTGTTTGAGAATGTTCTTCTATATTTATAGGCAATTATATGACCGTTGTAAGAGATCCAATGGTTGAAAATTCATCAAAAATTCAAATTTTATTTCAAAAGCATTTCAAAAACAAGTTTGTCCTTTTTGAAAAGTTCAACAATGATTTTCAACAAGTAATGAGTATGCCAACTCATAGTTTGACATTATTTAAACTTTTAAATCAAGTCAAGTTTATTTTGAAAACTTCAACAACAAGTAATGATTATGCCAACTCATAGTTTGACATTATTTAAATTTTTAAATCAAGTCAAGTTTATTTTGAAAACTTCAACAACAAGTAATGATTATGCCAACTCATAGTTTGACATTATTTAAACTTTTAAATCAAGTCAAGTTTATTTTGAAAACTTCAACAATGATTTTAAACAAGTAATATTAACATACACATATAGTTTAATATAGTTTAGACTTATAGGACAGAAATCTTCGAGTAATCACTTGACATTTGAAAATCCATTTTAAAATCACGATATGTATGAACTAATGCAATAGGCTTGCTTAAGTGAACTTGAATACCTTACATTAAATTAACAACTCTTGGCCTTGATCTTTCGTCTTCATTCCTTTTTGTATGCCGAGTCTTGAACTTGTATAGCTTGAATGCTCGAATACCCATGATGTGATGTTTCGCAACCTTTGACGGAACTGAAATATACTTGATAAAACTTATTAGTATATTTCCACCTTGTTTGTTTCCATCAAAATTCCGGTCAGAGTTAGAGTGACTAACCACTTAGTCCAACACAATCCAAGGGTTCATGGTCACCCTGTGTCACTCCAACTCACTAACACCCTATCATGACATTTGACACCTCAATTCTCTCCATTGTGCATCTCGAGAACCATCCAACTGTTGTTATTTTATTCAGCCTAACTATAGGACTTATTGATTTCTAATTAATTTAGTCTATATCAAGTATCTATTCCATTCAATAAATTACCAAAATTCACGGGTAAGCTCACCTTAGGTTCCCGACTGTCCGGCACCCCGTGCCCCGTGTCCCGTGTCCGCACGCACCCCAAGACAATTCCTCACTCGTCAATAATCTACATTAACATACATATTGTAATGAAATTTAACTACTTAAAATATTTTCATCACAATTTACCACAACAAGCATACAAAACGGACTGTATACCTAGTTCGAGTGCGTTCAAGTCTCGCTGTGGGACCCTCGACCGTCCTCGCTGGCATCCACATCTGCAATGATGTCATAATTAACGGCAATTTTAAATTGGGCCGTTACAATGACTGAACCTCTCGACCGCCCAACAACCACAACACAACGACAACAACATAACACTCACCTCCGCCTCAGCCTCGCCTCGACGTCGCGAACTTGATCTCTCCTCTTCTTCTCTCAGTTTCTCTTGTCTCTCGATCGATCGAGTGGTGGTGGCGGTGATGAAATAACGATTTAAATCGTTATATATTATATATATCCAAATGACCAAAATGCACTTATGCCTATCTTCTTTTCTTAATAAAACATAAGCCATTTTTGGTCTTTTCTCATTTTCTTTTTCTTTTAACCAACGACACCAATTTGTGACTCACTTGCCACACTCTCTTATGCGAGATTCATCAAATCACTCCCCGACATTCTAACGCCCGGTTTCACACCACAAAGCCAACATATACTAACTAATTTATCACAAAACCTCAAGTTAGCATTACATATTAATTATTTTATTTCATTTTATTCATTTTCATGTGTGTATTAACTACCCCGTCCTAGTGTTATATCATTTTTCTAGTCGGTACCCACGTCGACACACATATCGAGGCACGTACATTTCACACAATCTCACACGTCAATGACAATATATACACATATCATACAATCATCACACAAAACGGTTTATTTACCTAACTCCAGGTGCGACCAGCCCTATCTGCGGAGTCCGCGGTATCTGAACTGTCAGCCACATCTGGCAAAAAAGTTATTATTAACGGCTAATTAATATTAGGTTGTTACAACTTAATCGTCATTCTTGTGTTTGACTGAGTATAGGTTCGTAGTCCAACAAGGGGATGGCTCAACAGTTAGTAAACTTGATTTGAGGATACGGAGCGACTCTCCTCTTGACTAAAGTAGGTTATTTTTTTGTATTATTATATTTATATATATTTTTGAAACAATGGGTTATGGTTGAGAGATTTGGGCATGTATATCTTGATGTGACTTTCCTTTGACTAGTTTATCGATGATGATATACATATGTGGGGTTTCCACACTCTAGCTAGGTTGTCCTGACTAGTGTCTTACAGTTATCATTTAGCTTGAATTTTATTGCTTCCACATTTCCTTTGAATAATTCACTAAATTAATTAGCTCAAATATTAATTGAATAAATAGTAAATGGTAAGGAAGGCCGACTAGGCTTATGTAACTTAGCGAGATTAGCTCGGGGGTCTAGTAAGTCTAGACTGGGTGGGGTCCAGTTTTAAATTGTGAACTGGGGTCGTAATAGGTAAATCTAATTAGTGAGCTTAAAAAATAAATTAAGTAATAATTTAGTGATTATAGATGATGAAGTGACTTTTTAAAGTCATTATTTAGGTGTCACGTCATCAAATTTGGAGTTAAAACGTGACTTAAGATACAAATTTATCAATGTAGAAAGGTGAGAATATAATAACAAATTTAAAAAGGTTATGATATAATAACAAAAATTGTAAAATATTAGGATATTTTAGTCAATTAAGCCAAAAAAATCCAAAAAAGTAGCGCATATAAAATAAGGAAATAATATCTATCGAAAAATCTCGTGGCATATAAACAAAAAAAAAAAAAACTTGCCGCACCAGGCGAGTATGGTGGAATGGTGTTGGGCCGTACAAGGGTATGTTCTTAGCTTGAGTCTCTCGTATTTGAATCCTGGTTCTCACATTGAAGCCATTATTTGCCTGTTTCTCCGGCTAATAGGTGTGGTACCACCGACTTAGCCCCATAAGATTAGTCATACCCGAAGGATGTGGATACACATGGTTATAAAAAAATTTGCTACATATAAAGAACCGTAATAAAATAGGTTGGTTTTTTAAACTAAAAAAGGCATGTTTTATTTATTACTTAAGATAATTAGAAAAACAAACTAAGAGAAAAATAATATTGAATAGAAAAAAATGTCATCGCCCATGGTATACACCGGAGATCATTTTTCAAGTTTAATGTTCATTTAAGCCATGTAAGATGGATATTCCCTCCACAATAATGACTAGGGGTGAGCAAACCACAGTTTGGGGGTGAAAACCCTCAACCCGCCACCAAACCGAGGGTTCGCAGTTTGACAATTATATAAACTATCACCACACCACGAACCATTAAAACTGCAACCAAACCAACCATGGTTTATACGATTTGATCAGTTTGGTTTTACGGTTTTCTTACAATACATTTTCAACAAAAAAAATAAAAATAAAAATTGGCATACATTTCATAAAAGTTCTTACATGTTCATCCACAAAAAAAAATACAATAAAACACATGACCATTCACTAAAAAACAATTAAATACAAAGTCAATTCATGAAATGCAAGGATTTAGTGACGAGGAAGGAGTGGAACATAAAAAGAGGCAAGGGAGGTAGAATGAATTGACAAATTATGTTTGAGTAATAAAGTTAGAGTTATGAAAGGTGTGAAATTATAGAAATTCTAAATTACCTTTTGGTTTGGTGAACCACAGTTTTCTATAAACAAAAACTATAACCAAACTACGTAATCACGGTTTTCAAATTTTCTAAACCACTCCAAATCGTGAGTTTAAAAAACAAACCATACCACACGATTTGAGCAATTTGAACAATTTTTTATGAAAATCATTGTTCACCTCTAATAATGACGTGACATAAATCTATAGCTTCAATCCACATTTTGCATTGGAGATGCTCTTAACAAGATCAAGTGCACTCGCCCTAATAATGGATTTCGCCCCGAGTGTGAATTAATGATGCCTTGTTGAGCACCACGTCGCCAAGAAAAAAAAATGGATTCAATATTACTTCGGCTCCAAGGCTCCACGTGGAACGCGGTGCATAAATCAGGTTAAAAAATCATTTTCCTTACCACATTAGGCCTCAAGTAGGTTTTCAACATTTATTTAACAAACCAAGACAAATCAGGGCCGTTGGATTCAACAACTGGAAAAAGGTTTGCCAGTTGTGATATGATTTATGATTGTGTATATAATTGGAGCTGTTGAATAAGCATTTCTAGGTTTTAGGGCAACAAAAGAGTGAGAGAGAGAAGAGAGGAGAAGAGAAGAGAAGAGGAGAGAATCGAAGTTGGGTTGATCTCGCTTGGTGCAGGTCGGGCACTTGGGGATTTGCCCACAAATGCCCACCTGCATCAACCGAGTTCAACCATTCTTCGAACAATACGACATGCGATATGAAGAATCGGACCTGTTGTTGTTTCCAGGTCAGATGACCACTTCATTTGATGTTTTTGGGCTCCAAGTTTCAATTTTGATTATTGATTTGGGAGTTTTAGATGGAATCTCTGATGGGTTTATTTGATTTCATGTTTTTATGGGGTTTTTTTGATTTTGGATTTGTGGATGTGTGGATGTGTGGATTTGGTTTGGTTTGGTTTGGTTTGGTTTGGTTGGCATTTGTTGAGTTTGTATTTGCTGTGAATCATTTTTTATGTAGTGGATTTCTTTTAAGATTTGTGTATTAGAATAGAAAGAATAGGATTTCATCTTGATTGGAATACACCGTTTTGGGTTGTTAGTGTATTAGATTCATTTAAGAGTTTGGTTCCTTTGCGTGAAGATTCATGCGGCGCGATTTTGTCTGGACTTCTTTGATTGCTTTTCTCTGATTCAAATTCAATTGATAATGATTTTCCTGTGAAAGTTGCATCTCTTGAATGAGACTAAGCGATGCATTCGTCATTTCCTTGTAGTTTTTACTTTTCTCAAAGTTTTATATATAATCATAAAATTGTTACTCAAAGTTCTATATCCATAAAATTGTAGGAACAGTTATAAAATTTGAGAGGGAGGGCTGGTTCTGAGGATTATACGGTGCAGGAGGGAAATTATAGTAAGGGGGCCCTTAATCTTATGTACTTGTTAAGGGGGTGCGTGTTTCATAGTTGTTTAAGGAGATATCCGATCAAAATATAGTTGTTTAATGAAATGAAGTAAATGATAATAAAATATTTTGTTATTTCCCGCCTTTTTTCCAAGCTTGAGATCGGCAATTAATGGTACTTTACGTTAACGGAGTTAAAAGTGGTTGGCATCCCAATTGAAACCAATTATAGAAAAACAGTATCAAAATATTGATGGAAGCAGTAAGCACAATGATTGTTGGTTGTAAGACTAAAATCATTAAACCAATTTCTCCATATTTTCAAATATTCTGTTATTGATTATAGATTGAGAGCTAAAATCGAATAAAGATTAATTAAGAGCGAAATCTGAAAAAGGATTATTTCTCAAGTAAAATTTTCATCTAACGTACGAAAATGATTATATATGTTACTTGTTAAGGTTTAGATTTTTTTCTGAAACAGATATGTTACGTTTTGATCTATGTTTTAAGTTAAGTTTGCAATGAAGACAAGTTTTTTAGTTTTTGGCAATACGAATAAGATTATATAAGTTAACATCTTAACTCTTTTTTCTTGTAATAATGAAATATTAAACATTACACAAATAAATAATTTTTTAAAAAGTGGGGCCCCAAAAAAGAGTAGTTTGAAGCCGTTACCTTGTTCGCCACCCCTTGGGACTGACTCTCAGAGGGAGATAGCCTAGACTTCATATTTTATAGAAGTAATGCTGTGAGCTATCTTTTCTTTTTTCCTTGAGAAATAATGAGAAGCACTAATTAGATATTCTTTTTAAAGCAGTTCAATTCTTGTCTGAGTTTGAGGGGTTTTTATCTGTGATCTGAGTACTTCTCCAGTTTTTATCTGTTAATTTTCTTCTGGGTTCAATTTTTGTTCACTTTGTTTTAGATAGGCATTTCTACTTGAGAAATGCAATGCAAGATATGGATGGATTTGTAAATCTTTGTTTGGGAATTATGTTGCAATGATTGTTCGAACAGATCGATTAGGAAATACATTACATGCACCAGAGAAAGTGTAAGTACTTTGCAAGATTAGACATTTGTATATGTTATTCAATATGTTACTTGAACTTTATGTCGTATAAACTGAAATGGACTGTATATTGTTTTTTTCTCTGAATAAAACATCATTAATTTATTACAACAACAACATAGCCTCAGTCCCAAATTAATTGGGGTCGGCTACATGGATCAAACTCTTCCATTATGCTCGATTTTGTGCAATAGAAAAATTGATTATGTTCAATTATTGGTAGACATATTTGTGTTTTTCTCTCCGAAGAAAAAATCGTGATCCATTTTAAGAAGTTGATATTTGCTCCGGTCCATCCAATAGCCATCATATGATCAATTCCATTTATTAGGGCCTTTCCTGCTGTCTTGTGAGTCTTCTGTGAACTGCGGGTTTTGGTGGAGAATTCTTTGTTTTCAGGATTTTTACAGTTTCATTACATTCCAAATTCCCAATTATTCATTTATGATACTGTTCTTTTGTTCCTTCTCTGAAAAAAAAGGCAAAAGATGTAGAAATTAGAAAAGATGTTTATATGGAGAATCTATATATTTTCGTAAAGAGAGGAATTCATATAGGAAATTAGGACCTCTTATTGAATGGAAGGCAAAACAATTAGTAGAACAGTATTCAAAAAAAAGAACTTCGATTAGTTTTTGCAATACCTTCTGAAGTTGGACTAGGGGAACCACATTAACTTCTGTCATTTCCCTTCCATTGTTGCTTCTAATCTTTTCTGGTATCTAGAACAACTCTGCAATGAGTGCAGACAGAATCATAAGAGCGAACAACTCAAATGATAATGGTGGTGTTGCTCGATCTTCTCATTCCCATGATATCCACGGAACGTCACTCTCTTAAAACCAGCCACCTGCCCATTCACTGGATGTCCAACTGTGAAATGATTCTTGCCTATTTGGTGAGTCTCTACTCTTTCGTAAAATCAAGTGATATGCTCTTCGTTAAATGATATTATTAATGATTAGTATACCTATTATCAAAGCAAGAAATTCTGCAATTGGGTCATAAATCAGAGGGTTTTGGCAGATGTAATAGGTTTGTGAGTCTTATTTGTAGTGTCATGGGTTTTTAAGTGAAATTGTCTTTGTCGAAAGCAACATATTTCATCTACTAAATTTTGTCCTGCAATAATCAATACCAAGATGAGTTCCTTTTTCCCTAATTTGTTTTTCCTCTCTTCCTACATCTTCTGCTTCACTTTAAACCAAAAACAACCTCCTCTTTTATAATCTGTGGTTGGCTTATGTGAAGTGAATGGTACATGAGTTATTTGGAATTGATAATATAATCAATGATTAGCATCCCACTATTATTGTGCATATAAGTATTTATGAGTCTATGACTAGAGTTACCGGATATTGCTATTCAAAAACCTACTGATATGAGTCAACAGATTGCATTGGACCGAACACCAAGCAAAATGGGAATATTAGATCCATGTAGCCGACCTTGTCTAATTAGGACTACGGCTTTGTTATCGTTACTGTATTGGTAACATTGATAATATTATATTGACAGCATTCTGAACAGGAGTGGTCGCTTGGACAAAACTGTTATTGAACGATCCTTGCTATAAAGAAACACAGGTTTTGCCATTTAGAATATATAATGATGCAACAATTATCAGAATTCTCCAATCTAGTTGTGTCAAAATTCTCAAATGATGAAATGTAGTGAATAAAAGATGCTTTCAACTATCCTTTTTGCTTTTCTAGTCAAAAGCATAAGATAGGTTTGGATGGTTAGGGTGACTCAAGCAAGCAATAATCGATATGCTTACCAACTCTTAGCTCACTGGATTCTTGAGAAATAACTAAAATAAACAGAAAGTAAAGATGCATCAGATTATGTCCTTAAAGGCTTCAACACGAGCAAATAATTCAGCAATTAGTGGCGCCGTTGTTGTTGAGGGAATTCTTTTTCAAAGTAAGCAAATTGATTCCAAGATAAAATATTATGAATCATTCATGAAAGTCATCGTCTTAAAGGTGTAAAATTTTTCTTTCTGGTTCCTTTGAGACAGGAAGTAGGCAGAATAACTACTTAGGTATGAAGCCATTAACTATAATTTTTTATTATGGGAAGATTGTATCCTAGAGACTATCTCCCAAGTATGTTTTTATTCATTAACCTTGGTGGCAGTTTACTTAACATTTTACTGACATGTAAGTGTATATATACATTTATTTCAGACTGAATTAAGTGAAAACTGTGCTCTCACTGCCCTGTGATCTACTGCCGTAACCTTATCGATGCAACAACATCAAAGGTAATGATAAAGCATCGAAGCAAGAGATTGAAATCAATGTACTAGAGTCAAGGAGGACCATCTTAATCTTTTATTGATTGAGAAGGGTAACATCTCTACTAAAGCAACAAAGACCAGTAGCATTTTAGACACTGCAACCCTCCAATGCCAAACTTTACCTAAATATGGACTAGAATACCTCTTACAAGCATCTCCCCCTATTTATAACTCTCAATTTACTAACCCCCTCTTACAAGCATCTCCCCCTATTTTTAACATGGGCTTTCGAAGTCTCCACGAGAAGTTCTTGAACTTTATCCAATTGAAAGTACATGATTTTTTCTGTTATCAATCATGGAAAATGTGTTGGAACCTTTGTTTTTGGCAAGCGAAATGTCTTTGAGGTTCTAAAGGTTCTTAAACTGATTTGGCAGGTTGGAACATGTGGCAATTGAGTTGTAGTAGTGTATATTTTTCCCCTGTTGTAAAACATAATGCTTTACCTAAAAATCAGGTGGGCCAAGAGGGCCTTCTCTTGAAGAAAAAAAAAAAAAAAAAAAAAAAAAGAGCAAAGTTTCGGATACAAAATTTTCATTTCTTTCACATGGACGTCTGGATTGTATTTGATTGATCTTTTACTCTCAGAAAAATTTAAATCTGCTGCAAATATTTAGTGGCATATAAGGTGAGTGCATGTATTTTTCAGACCGAATAGGTGACTATTGTTCCCTGCCTGTGATTACCTAATCTCACCAATGCTTTCGAGCGGCTACAACCCTCCAACTATCAAACAATGAAACGTTCCCAAATACAAAGAACCAGAATACCTCTTCCTTCAAAGCCTCCACGCAAAGTTCTTGAACTTAATCCAAGTGAAAGTACTTGAAAAATACAATCGCCAAGCCATGGAACAAATTAAGTACTGGAACCTTTGTTTTCAGAAAGAGAAAAGCCTTGGAGGTCACCTCGAAAGGTTGTACCCCAAAGGCCCTTCTCTGCCTTAAATAATCAGATGAAAAACCTTCAGGGTGTACCCCAAAGGCCCTTCTCTGCCTTAAAGGTTGAAGGTAAATGCATTTTTCCATTTTCTTTCAAACATTTATGTAAGCTCTCTCTACACCAACTGATAGTTTGTTCCTTATTGGTACAAGTAGTTTGCACTCCTTGTTTGAATTTTGTGTTGGGTGCTTTTGGGTAGGGGATCATCCATCATTAACATTCCAACTTGAAACAACATAGCCTCAGTTCCAAATTGACATTCCAACTTGAAACGAGGACAAATTAATCTAAAAAGGTAATCAACCAAGTACTTATCGATATGTAACACCAAGTCTTCTGTAGATGCACAGTAAAAACCAACGTTCGAAATATGAATAAATGATCTGTCACTGCAGAGGCTGATTATAAGCAGGTAATATTTCTGGTAATATGAGCACAGCCGTTCCGCCGTATTTGTTAAGCTCGTTTAGAATATGAGGTGATGATAACTGATGCACAACAATTGAGGTTCAAGCACGTAGAGCCTCAACTTTACGCGACATCCCGTCCACCATCTTTTCGATACGGCCCGCAATTGGTTCTTCCTGAGAAAATATAACAAAAATAAGCTTCACATTCAAATTTGATGCCAAACAAAGCATTCAACATATTATCTATTGAAGGCAAGGACAAAGGTCTTGCTATGACGAGAAGTCACCAGTGAATCTCGTCTTCTATCTGCAACTGCACATTGAGAGGTACTGATGCTAGCACTTCTGATCAGGTTACGGCCATTGCGGCTTGCGCCATCTATGCACTTTCGTGCATTTGCATTTTTGGATGCTATAGCTTGGTGTACCTTTGATGGGCTTTGCAGCTTGCCGCGGGAAGTGGATGGCGCAGTTCGCTTCTTGACATGATTACTTTTCTCAGGCTCCTCATCATTGGATACACAGACCCGCTCCCTGGAAGAGCAAGCAATATCAAGCAAAATGCACAGTTACATACGGGCATCTTTCTTACTTACCTGGGTACAGAGGCATATTGCCGTATGAGGGGCGTGGTTCGCTTTCCCTCCCCACAGTGCTCCTCCAGATGAGCAAACTGTTGCTTAAATAGATCAATTCCACTGCAATGACACAAGTATAGAAGTTACAGTTTCAATCTTTTGCAACTAGAATTTCTCAACTGAGAAGCAAGTACATCTTGAAATACCGGCATCACCCATGAACCCAGGAATAGAAGACAATAAAAAAGTTAACATAGATTTCAAGCGTATTGGGGAGGATGACTATCCTGTGTGACACTAGATGGACATTCAAATTCCAAAATGATCTCCAATAGTAATGTGAATTTATACCATGGATTGTGACTGTTCTTTTGTCTTCATGTGGATAATGTCTTTTATTTTGTTTATTTCCTTTTTCTTTGAGGGCTATTATGTCTTTTCCTTTATTTCTCCAACTAAAAGTGATGATGTGGCAATCGAAAGGATGTTTACCACAATGTCTAGAAGTAGACATTGGGGTAGACACCCTCTATTTAGATTCCCTGCCACATCAGCTGGACATTAGCAATCCATGGTACCATTAGAGAGCATTTTTTGGGTTGGATGTGGATTGTATCTTAGGTGGATCCATTTTCATCACAATCCATGGTCCCATTGGATATGCTCTTATTGGTAAGTGTTCTACGCAGAATGCACGGTATGGCCAATGTACTGTCTACTCTAGTACTTTAGTGCAGTCAATTGACCTTTGTTGAGAAGAACCCCATGGATTTTGCTTATCATCGAATAATGCCAATTTCTCCTACTTACAATGTCCTACTTTTTGAATCAATTATTTAAATAAATTTGAAAATAAACTAGTATTCTTGAATTCAAAAGATTAAAAACATAAGCAAGGTCGCATATATCGAACCTAAATCCCTCAAACATCATTGCCTGTGTTCAGACTATAGTGTGCAGCAGGATTGACAAAAGTTGGGTTGGCATAGTCACGCGCCTTACCAACATACAACTTTTCCTTCCTTTTCGAGGATGTGCGCTACGAATTTACTTTAATTCAAATATAATTACGTTCCCATAGCTTAAACCGTGAAGGTTTATGAAAGGGAGGAGTATAAACCGATCAACTCACAAGAACAAGCAAAGTCAAGGTAATTCAGTCTAAATTTCCGGCTTTGTAACAAAGCTACCTTTGGTCATTCAAAATGGTATATTTATTCTTTGATTGGAGTCCACTTGATCCTTATTTTTCAACCTCTATTCCATACTTCTAGCCTCCAGTAAAATTGGAATATATAAGGGTAATTTTTCTTTTTAGGATCAGCATATTAAGAAATTATGCAAATGCAGCAGGTCTTCGTCCAACTAGGCTTCAGCAAGAACAACATAGCCTCAGTCCCAACTAGGCTTCACAAAGATGAAATAAGAGTCTTGACAAGTTTCCATGGTAATATTAAATCTATTCAGAGATCTTCTATTCAGGTAAAGCAATTGAACAAAATGCATATAACGATATTATTATAGAAGAAAAAAAATATGCTAGTTGGTAACATAGAATCACTTGAAAAGCTTAGTAAAAAGCAATCAAGCATTATCAATAACTTCATATGTTGGCAACTCGACAATAAAAAGCATAAAACCATGCTTACCCAACAGCACCAATAAAATAACATACATGGAAGTTATGATTCCACATAGAAAACTTCGGGAACGAGATCAAATTGAGTTGAAGAGAATTCAGAGAATGACTGACCTTGGGTACATAAAGCTAGTGTGGTCCACACCATGAAGATGTTCCTGAAGCATTTGGGGATGATACTCCAATATCTGTTTACTTTAAACAGTCATTGACAAATGAAAATGCCTCAGATCAAACAGTATTAATTGCGAGTCATTTTCAGCAGTACCTCTCTATAAATCAGCTCCCGCACATCATCTTTTGTCAATTTCCTCCTTTCAAACTCAAACTCAAGTTTAGAAATGGGTTGTGTTGATGGTTCTTGATCTATATTTGCGAGCCCATGGAAATACGGATCAGCAAGTGCCTGCATATAAGATAGAAAGAATGGTGAAAAATGTCCAATTATAGTTTTAAGAATAGTCTCTATAAATTCTGAAGACTTTCTTCTGAATTCATTATATATCCTATTATAGTTTCAATAATGGTAACGCCGATTAACTACAATAAAGTTTTTGTTTAAACCATTCCATGTACAGCCAATTTGAGGTTGGAAACTCTTATGTGACTTTTTATCTATAATCAGCCAGGATTTTATATAAAATAACACCAAAAAACTTGGAATTTAATATCAGGAACAATTAGGAGGATTTATAAGGTATATTCAATTCCTTAGCCATAAAGCTAAATTTTGCTAAAATGAGAATAATTTTTCTGTAAATTACCTCCTCAGCAGTTGGCCGATCCTTTGGATCAAATGCAATCATCCTCTCCAGTAAACGAAGAGCTAATGGATCTGCTGAAGGGAATCTTTGAGAGAAAGGGATTGGTGATTTCTTTCGTATGCTACTTAAATACCTTCTTGCCTTTTCATTTCGAATCTGCAGGTTGTACAAAGGACTAAATATGAGAAACATGGAGCAAAAATGTAATGTAAACCATACAGCAACAATGGATAATCCGCAGCAGACATTAATAACTTTTCAACCATCGAACAACCTGTGCCTTGTTAATACCTGAACTAAAAATTTAGTTCTCTTAAAAAAAAAAAAACTCGATGAGAAGTAACAGTTCAGACGCAGACTGAATGATATCCTTGCACTTCTCCAACACCATCATATATTAGGTGGTTGAATCATTGGAAAAGTAAATGTACAGCAAACATGATAATTAAATAATTTAAATTAAAAGAAAGGGAGAGAACAAACCCTTGACATGCATTCAGAAGAAGGGGTCCCCAGCAAATCAGTCATGAGATCCAATTGCTGCACGACATTCTTTCCAGGAAATAGCGGTTTTCCTAAAAGCATTTCTGCAAATATACATCCTATACTCCAAATATCAACTGCAGGAGTGTACTGCAAAAACAAATAAAAAAGCGTAATAAATAATCCACTACTCACTTTCTAACCTCATTTAGGTCCTACATGAATTTAAATGTTGTTCTTCATATCACAAGGCACAATCGTATATTACATTTTATACGTCTCTTAAACTTTACCGGGTGGTTTAAAATCAAAGAAAAATATGCAAGTTTCAATGACTGGATACCAATCTAGAAAGATCAGTTAACTGCAGAATTGGGTAAGCATGAAATGGATATTGAGGAGACCTTTCCCCAAATTGCAAAGATGACCATGGTATGGCCTCTAACTGCAGACTCCAGTTGCAATAATTTGTTTATAGTTTCGTTCAACACACAAAAATTGTTGAACAAAAACCTAGGACAAACAATCCTGGTTTTGAGATAATAATAATAATATGCAACACACCTCTGCTGGTCAGATGCTGTCATTTACTGATGACATGTAAGTATCAGATGTGATGAAAGGAAATAAGACTCCGGCAATTGGCCGCAAACATTTTTCACCACTTGGGCACTAGCACTAGGGCACACACACCTGTGGTGGAAAATATTTGTGGTCAGATCCCTGTGTCTTATCTCCTCCATCATATCTGATATTAACATATCATCCACCATCCTCCCTCTTAAAAGTTGCCACTCCCCCTAAGTTTAGCTATACTATCAAGATTCTTAAATAAGCTCATCTAACACACACTCATTGGCATCGTCTTCAGCTTAATGCATGCCTTGAAATGCCATTCCACTACCAAATTATGCATTGGATCAAACTGTACTTGACATACTCAGTCCATCTTACAAAGGGAAGCCTAATTAATTCCAAGGAATTGTGCTTTTTAGAACAATGTTGATTGTGTCCAGCAATGGTCTTCTCTTCTATAAAATTTAAAGACCAAGGGGAAGTATAAATAACTTCGTCCAAGTTCCAAGGAGGCTCGAATTTTATCATGGAACGTTACAGAAGCATGCTTTTTACAATCTTTCTAGCCATTTCTATTCTTATACCAACTATAGAGTTTTTCAAATCCAATTTTGTAATGGACTTTTTTTTTCGAAATTGAAATAGTTTGACAATCAATGATTGTTCTCTACAACGTTGAAACTCACGATAATACATAAAAGTACTAGAACCACAAAATGAATAACAAAACTTCCCAACAAGGAGAAGACAAATCAAAAACTTCTAACTAGGGAAGAAAACTAACTATAAAGTAAAAACTAAAGATAAATCAATCCAGCTCGCTGCACAAATCCACGCAACACTGTTGATGAAGATGCACCGTAACAAGGATGGACCAATCTCTACAAATCTTATTAGATATGTTGTTTATTGAATGAACAAAGAGCAAAAGAGATTTGATTCGAACCACCGCCAATCATTAAGAGGATCGACGGTGGTTCAAGAACAAAAATCACAAAAGTGAATAAAAAAATAAAATTAAATAAAAAAATTAAAATTAAAATTAAAAAAAATAATAGCATTTTATTTTTAATATATTTTATCTTTCTTTTTTGGGCAATAAGTTAGAATTCATCAACCATACTTGACATTATTTCCTAAATTTGCTTCTCATAAGTTGGCATATTTTAAAAAAAAAAAAAAAAGACATCAGTTGTAACATATTTTCTAGCAAGTTAGAATGAAAACTTGTAAATTATGTTTTTTTTTCCTTGATTCGGTATGAAAATTCGTAAAACTTTGTTTTGCATGTATTTTTTTTTAATTTACTGTCTTAAAAAAACTAATAATTCTGGGATGTTTGGAAAACTGTAGAACCAAGCATTTAAAAAAAAAAAAAGAAAAAAAAGAAAGAAAAGAAAAGAAAAGAAAACAAATCAAAATAGTTGTATGGCTGACAAAGAATCACCTTGTCTGTTCCTCACTATATAATTGACATCAAATTCTTCATTGTAGCATGGCAACGCCAACCAATATCATAATCAGGAAGTCACTAGGAAAGAGAAGTAGATTTCTAGAGGAGACAAAATCTTTTAGTTATGGACATTCTAATAGTGTGGGAGTACATTATGCTTCTTGCATGGTGGAAAAAAGTAAAAAACTTCAAGATATCTATGACGTTTTGAGTTGATAGAATGTGTCTCAATCAAGTTGAGACAACAAAACAACAAAAACCAACCATTAGAATCTTGAGGAAAAAAATCTGAGAGAGTACCAAAATAGATCGATTGATTTGAGAAGAACTACAAAGATTACAAGATCAACCTCACATAGAAACCCCATAGAAGAGTCTTAAAATTCTCTCAAACCTATCACTTCAAGAGTGCCCAAATACATTCAAATTCCAAGATGTCCAAACAAACTAACACCTCTATTTATAATGTGACCCTCTAACTAACACTAGACGACTTAGAAGACTCTATGAGAGATCCTATCATTACTCCCCCCCCCCCCCTTAAGCATCCACCTTGTCCTCGTCCTTAAGGTGGAAAGAAAAAGAAACATACAAAGACCATGCTAAGATCCATATGAGCCTCAAAGTAACAAAACGAGGGACACCAAAAAATGAATGCACCATGAAAAAAAGAACCAAGCCAAGGTCCAGATGAACCTCACAACCCGCCGCTAGCAACATTATGACTATAATCGTAAACAAGGCATCCGTTACAACCATATGAGCTGTGGGCATGATAAAAGTCATAGCCACTAAAATAAAGACGTCCTCAAAAGAAATGAAATCCCTGACCCATATAATCGCAGTAACGCGAGGCAACATTTCAATCCATGCTAAGACCCAAATAAGCCTTATACCCAAGTAAGAAATGACCCACCATAATGGCGCCATCAAGAACGCCTCGAAAATGATCTTAGCAAGTTGTTGTGTACCATTCCAACCTTGCAATAAAAGCTGAGCAACAACACATAGCTCGCTTTGGGTGTACAAGTAAACTCAAAAAAGAAATGTGGTCCACAGAGAAATGCCATATCACCCATATATCCATTCCTATTTCTGGTGAGGCTGGAAAGACACAAACAAACACATCCATTGCACCTGATGGATCAAGAGATACTAAGGTAATGGGAAGAGTCATCTGGAAGGGGCAAAGCATGCAAACTCAATCCCATGTCAATTGATGTACCTAATACTCTAAATGTAGCAATTAACCCATACCAAAAGCTCCATGGTAGCATTAAAGATAGTTGAAGGATACCACAAATACAAGCAGACCCCCAAAACACAGTGATGTCTGCAATAGTCGAAATGGTCGAACACGCAATTGAAAATGTAAATTCAACATAATATATAAAGTAGATATGTGGTGCTTGTACCTTCATCGCCGGAGATGCAATAGATATCCACAGAAATAGCGAACTCCACCGAACTAGGAAGACACTATTCGATTGTCGACAAGAGAGAAAATTAGAAAGGTTAAAGATAAAACTAGCTCCCTAAGATGATTCTCGAAGAACGAACAACCCAAGTGGAACCAAGAACTTTAATTGAAGTAATAAGTACGTGACTCGAGGATAATCAGGCATCTTGATGCAATAGATTTTAGGTCTTCTAGTGCTTGCGTGAACATGAATGCAGTAACGAACAGATAGATGCAATCGCATATCTCTCATCGTCTAATAACCTCGAGTTCAGTATCCATCACTAAATGTCATCTTCCTCGAATTAACTGGCAGAGAGATCTAGCGCTCATAAGAGAAAGAAACCTCATCGAAAACTATGGTCGCCCAAGTAATGGAGGATGTCAGTAACAGAGGAGATCTTGGTGGTGGCCACGGAGGTAGATCTAAGACAACCTTAGTCGAACCCTCTATGAGCATGGTCTGATCTGGTGGTTTTGGTGGAAGTGGAGGGGTTGGACATGTACAAGAAGTCAAATCTAGCCACGTTAAGACCTTCTTGGCGCTCGATTCAACACGATGAAGTCGCACTTGTTGATTCAGTTGAATGATCATGGTTTGTATGGAACAAGGTGATAGATCTAGTGGTTTGTCGAGAGAACCAATGATCAATCCTTGTTGTAGAGGCTTTCGTACATGTAGATCGACTGGAGTATTCTGCAAATTTTGTGACAGCCAAATTTGAAAGTGCATAGGCCTTCTGAATTACCAATTTAGCCGAATGAGGTTGAATCTAAACTGTTGCTTCTCTTAACGATGAGCAGCGATGTTGATTTAGACAACCAGCAGTCGACAACACCTTAGACAACTCCGAATATGACAGATCTAAGATCTGTGACCCTCGATCGTCACCAACTTGTGATCTCAACACTCCGATAGGCAAATCCCCTCTAATTGTTGACCGCATGAGAAAAGGCATCAATCTTCTGCGTTAAGCCCCTGATCTCTTAACGCACTTCTAAGATCTCGAACCAAACTTCAGATCTAAACTCCTCCATCTCGTTGGTAAACACACATAGAAACCCCAGAGAAGAGTCTTAAAACTCTCTCAAACCTATCAATCCAAGAGTGTCCAAATATATTCAAATTCCAAGATATCCAACAAACTAACACCTCTATTTATAATGTGACCCTCTAACTAACTCTAGATGACTCTAGAAGACTTAAAGATCCTATCAAAATCATGCACTAACTTTCTACAATATCAGGACTCAACGACAACAATAACAACAACAAAGCGTCAATTCTAAATTAGTTGGGAGGTTTATCAAAAAAAAAAAAAAAAAAAATTGGGGTCAGCCGCACGTGATGGATCAAACTCTTGCACTCCGCTTGATTATATATTTAGCCCATTTTATTAAAAGTGGCAAATTTTTTACATAGGCTCTCTCCCAAAACAAAAGCGTTCAATAGAAAAGACATTCAAGAAATTAGACATTGTTTATTTTGATTCTTGGCATCATTTAATATAGATATGTTGTAATTTGTTGAAATTTTTTGCAAGTCAATTGAGTGCTTATAGATGATCATTTTGGTCTTCGTGTTCATTCACTGGTTATGTTTTGTAAAATGAACTGCAGTTTGATGTTAGTCACATTCAAGAAATTGTTGTTCTAAGGTTGGATTGATGAAGGTAAGGCATAATTACTAAGCGAAACATAGTTAATGATGTGTCCATCTGTAACATGCATGCTTAGTACCTTCTCTAAATGGATTGAGTTGGCATGCATTTCTTAGGCTTGCATAGTGGTGTTATTCTTGTTTCTTAGGCATCCATATCCCACTTGAAATCTTATATGCCACCAATTTAATTCCAACTTATGAACATGATTTTTTTCACTCAATTGTTTGGGACTTTACTCAATTCATGTGAACACTGCATTACAAATTTCTTAGTTTGTTATTTAGAAAATGCTTAAATCCAAGTTTTTCACCGAGTAAACGTCAGTATCAAAATCAAGAATTCGGTGGAAAGGAAGCTATGGGGTTGTTGGGTCGTCAATAGACATTCACAATGGAGAGAAAATGGTGTTTATAACATGTTTCTGATGCTTCTCGTATTCTTAAAGAGATTGTTAAGATTGATAAGATATGACAGTAACTGTTTACAACCTAATCGACACGATTGGTGGTCTTATCTTTATATATATGCAGTTGTAACTGTATCTTTTATCTTTTCTAGGTGTATATATATACATATGTATTGTAATCAACTCTGATCTAATAAAATTTAGTGCTTTAGAAATTATCATGGTATTAAAGCCAAAGCCCTATTTCTAGGTCAATCGACTTTGAGTTGTCGACCACTGCATGGTGTTTTGTGGTGCTCACGGTTGTTTCCTTGTGTTGCAGTTCTTGCTCCCATTCTTGTATTTTAGAGTTGTCATTCTCGCTCCCGTTAGCCTCGGCGTGAGATTTGACCCACGATTTGATTTGCCGCCCTCAGCCATCGTTTACTCTGTTCTTGTGCGAGTTCACCTTGCAACAACATTCATCAAGCATCTCGTCAAGAGCATCCCAAACGCCATCCCATGCATTTTGAGCGTGTCAATCTGCCCTTACCTTGCATTCAATATGACGTTTGTACGCAGTTTGGTCCTGCTCAGTCTGTTCATCGAACATGAGTGTCCTTGCTTCAGTTTGCTTGTCTACCTAAATGTGTGAGAGCCCCTGCTAGCTAGCTTGTACCGTGTGCCCCGTGCGTGATCATATGCATCTATATGTCGGTGCGTCTCGCTTGTTGTGCGACATTGGCTAGCTTGTGGGCCTTCCTTATCACACGTGCCTACTCCATCGTGTCCACCTACATCATCCTTTCACTCATCATCACTTGCTCTTTGCGGGTGTCCATCAGATCAACTTGCCTTGCGTTGCCATCACACCATCAGCCTTTATCCAAGCACTCTTGCATTAGCCTATCTATTGAAAAGTTAGAATATAACATTTTTTTAATCATAAATGAATCTTGTATGATTATTTAATTAGGATATATTCAATCTTTGTTTATTGTCCCCTGCCTATCTACATTTGTCTTTGTGGTCATCTCGAGACCATCGGCTCATCTGCCCAATCTGCTCATCAGCCTATCATCTGCCTGTGTAGTAGGTTGCATGTCTTTCGCAACGACAACTTCTATATTTGCTCCGTTATCTTGGGTGATCGTTGATTTCCTCCACAACAAACCCTAGATTTGTATTTGCCCTTTGTTTCTGGGTCGTCATTCATTATCTCCTGAACGAACCATAAATCTGATTCTTCTTTGTAGGTTGTCGTTCAACGCACAAGATTCGTCATACATTCATTTGACTTTGTTGTGTTGGTTGTTCATGTGTAATAGCCACTCAATTCACAAGCTTGGTTATCTGCCCGTCATCTATCTGCAAATCTGTCCATTATCTATTTTTTGTGTTTCAACCTACACACTACTAATTTGGTTGGCAAACTCAAGTTGCTTTTGACAAACTCATCTTAAAGCTTGAGGGAGGGTGTTAAAAGTGATAAGATTTGGTTGCACTTGATTACAACCTGATTGACACGATTGGTGGCCTTATCTTATATATATACACATATGCAGTTGTAATTGTCTTTACTCTTTTATCTTTTCGAGGTGTATATGTACTTGTGTATTGTACTCAACTATTATATAATAAAATTCAGCTCTTAGAAATTGTAAAAGATCAAGCTTCTCTGGCTTTTGCACCGTCCTGACATCGTAGAAATCAAGCACAAAATGCCTCCTTTTAGAGGGGTATTCAAAGATAACTATGTTGTTTTTGAGTTGAAGGAATCTTACCTTCACCAAGCGATTAAGGCAAATGGTGACCTTGCTCAACATTATTAGCTTTTCTTGTATCAGCTACTTCAATCTCTAAAATTCACACTTGCAGGTTAGACTGTCCTATTCCATCTTACCTAAAAAATTTAATTATTATAAGTGGCCCTCATCTAGTTATTCTTAATTAACTGCAACAAATGTGTTTCATAGAGATTTGACGCCCAAATATATCCTTGCCAATTCTGATTGCAAATTGAAGATTTGTGATTTTGGTGAGTCACTCGCTCGCTAGTGTAATTGCTTTCTCCGTGGTGGTCTTTCTCTACGATCTTGCCTTCTTGTTGCTTGCTGACTTATTGCACGTTGTGATTAGGTTACCTAAAGTTTAAAGTTAATAACATGTTTAAATTTCAACAAACCATCATTTTGGTTTTAGCTCTAGTTTTTAAGAAATTGAACTAAAACTGAAAACAAGCATCATTATAAGGAGTTTTCAAAGCTTAGTTGTTACAATAAGGTTTTGTTTAAAAAAATGTTACAATATTGTATCATTATTAACAGGCTTAAAATCGTATATATTGACCCAATCTCTCCGCACACTGAAGGGCTAAGAAAAGGGTTTTGCAGCAACGACCCAATAAAAATAATTTAACTTTAATCTTGGAGGTCCTAACTATGTGTGGTTGTAATAGGTGAGATGTACCTAATTGCTACTAAATCAGAAAAAAATGAATTAACCTGCCTGAAATGCACACCAAAAGTATACATAAATACACAGCGCATGGGCTAGTATCTTTTGTTGTTTGATATTTGCAACCATTTTTTTGGATTCAACAAAAAAATATCTGCATTGTAGTGATATTCCCATTATTTAACAAGGTGATCTATTACCCAAAAATGCACACCAAGAGTGTACATAAATACACAACACATGGGCAAGTATCTTTTGATGTTTGATATTTTCAACCATTTTTTTGGATTCAACAAAAAATATCAGCATTTTAGCGATATTCCCCTTATTTGACAAGGTAATCTATGACCCGTGCATATAACTAAATCATCAATTGTTCAAATTTTTGAAAAAAGAGTTAATTAGGTCTAAATTTTGGATAGAACTCAAGAAAACAAACAAAGTAAGAGCTATAAAAAGGACACAACGCTCCACACGTTATTTAGTACAACAGTTTATTGGCCTTCACATTCAGCCAAAACAATTGCAATTATTGCACCATATAGGATGCACATTGCTCCACCTAGTCAATAAACATGCTTTAAACGCATAGAAATCAATTCAATATGCATGTTTAATGCAAATGCACTGATACATCACCAAATTAGTTCAAATGCTTAAACTACGGTATAATATCTTTACAAATTATCATTTGTAAGACCCCAGCAACATCTATTTCAGTCACGCTTTCATACATAATGCAAGAACGGAATAAACAGAGAAATAAGAAGATATTTTTAATCTAGTTATGGTGTCGTAGGTCATGTAAATTCATAATGAATAGTAGAAGATTATAGTACGTACTTTAGAGAAAAAAGAACCGCAGAGCTCAGGAGCACGATACCACCTTGTTGCCACATAATCCTTAAAAAATAACCAATAAGATAATCAATTCACAAAGACACAATAAAGCACATTTTAGAACTACTTTACAGATGAGCTACTCAGATACATACCGTCCAGAATACAGCTGATGGGGTATCGTTAAAGGATGCACGAGCAAGACCGAAATCACAAATCTTCAACTTGCAATCAGAATTGGCAAGAATATTTTTGGGCTTCAAATCTCTATGGAACACATTTGCTGCAGGTAATTAAGAATAGGTAGTCAAGGACCACATATAAATAATTAACAAAAACTAAAAAAATAGGTAAAATCAAAAAGGAAAATCTAACCTGTATGTATGAATTTTAGAGCTCGGAGTAGCTGATACAAGAAAAATTGATAATGTTGAGGAGTAAGGTCATCGTTTGCCTTAATCACTTCGTCAAGGTCAGATTCCATCAACTCAAATACAACATAGATATCTTTGAATTCTCTCCTACAAGGAGGAAGCATTATATGCCTAATTTCTACGATATCAGGATGGCGCAAAAGCCGAAGAAGCTTGATCTCCCTAAGAATACGAGTAGCATCAGAAACATGTTCGAAGACACCACTGATCTTCTTGATTGCCACCTTCTCTCCAGTGTGAATGTCCACCGCTGACCCAACAACTCCATAGCTTCCTTTCCCAATGACCTCCTGTATTTGATACTGGCTTGCTTCTCCATACTCGGTAAAAAAGTCGGAGTCAAGCATTTTCTGAATAATAAACCAAATAATTCGTCATACATTGATATCGCATAATTTGGGTAAATTACCAAAGAATGAGCAAAAAGATCATGTTCAGAAATTGGAAGTAAATTGATGGCATATAAAATTTCAAAGTGGAATAAGGAAGCCTAAGGAACAAGAATAACACCACACTATGCAAGCTTAAGAATTGCAACACAGTGCAATGTAGACCAGCCTGATCTATTTAGAGGAGGGACTAAGCAAGGCATGCTACAGATGGACACACCATTAACTATGTATAGATGAGTAATTATGCCCAATCTTCAATTTAAAACATTAATTTATTAAATATGACATAAACATTAAACTGACTTCCAACTTACAAAACATAACCAATGGATGAACATGACGACCAAAAAGATCACTTATAAAAACTCGATTAAACAACAACAACATAGCCTCACTCCCAAATTAATTGGGGTCAGCTATAAAAACTCAATTAACTTGCAACAAATTCAATATCTTCTTATAAGAAACTAACTTTTACCCCTCCAAATTGCACACAGGGAGAGACTTGAACCCTCAACGTCTCTAGGTGACTGCATACCAAATCAATGGAGCTATTAGTTGGTTGGTCAAACCCATTAAATTATAAAAGAACAGCTATACCTAAATAATGTCAAGAATCAAGATACATCAAGAACTGATCTTCGACCCCCAAAACTAGTTGGATGAGTTTCTCTTCTGTCACCATCATATACATGGAAAACTAGAGCTAAGTAGGTATTACCCCAAAAGACATGGACTTGCGGAAAGTGAAAACCCAAAGCTTAATGGGCAAAGAACCAGTTGTTATTTACAAAATCAAACAACAAAGCCTCAATCCCAAATTAGTTGAGGTAGGCTACAGATCAAACTCTTCATTGCTCTCGATATAGTGCAATTGACGGTGTAACAATTCCAACCTTTATGATTGAATGCAAAGCATTGCACCAAGAAAGAAAGCCCTCTCTCTTCACCAACCAATGAAATCGAAAAACAAGCAAAGATTGGACGAATTGATGATTGAAAGCCCATCAAAATCGGAACTTTATCACAAAACATCCGTAATTAATGATAAATCCAACAAACGCGCAATCAAACCCTAACCCTAATTAGGCAAAAAGACGAAATTCAAACACCAAGAAACCCTAATCGACATCTCGAATTCCAACGTTATCCATACATAACTAACAAACAATCGAACAAATCAAAAACCCTAAGAAGACAAAAAAAAATCACTGACACCGAAACCGACACCGACCTTATGGGGATCAACAAAAACACCACCGCCAGTCGCAGATCTAACAATCAGTCGTTCGGGGACTTGGATCGATCGCAGAGGACGATCAACAACAATCGCTACTGTTCTTGATTGATTCTTTGGGATTGGTTTCCGATCATCACGAGGAGCTGAAGAGGAAGATCGACGACGACGAATCCACCGCAGAAACCCTTCAACGACGCCAGATCCAACCATGCCACGCTTCCACTAATCAAAAATGTTTCAACGGTTTGTCCCATTGAAGAATCTCTCAATCTTTGTAGATCTTTCAATCTCTCTCGATCGCTCGCTAGGGTTCTTCGTCGTGAAGAATCGTCGTCGTCGTCGTTGTTGTTATTGAGAATGGCGTGTGAGCGATTGGTTAGCTTTATTATATTATGAGAAGAATCTTGTATCGGTGTCAGGCGTGCGTCAGAGGATTGTATGGTTGGAAGTGACGCGAGAGGGATGATGTGGTACATGGGAGGCTGAGTTAGTTAGGTTTTTTGATAGATCTGGTCCGTTGAATGTTTTGATGAGGTGTTGATGTAGTTGTTTTGTGGAGAGGGGTGGGGATGTCGTCTTGAGTTTGATGCGGTTGAGAGTATCGGATAAGGGATGATTGTTGTGGAGGTCCAGTCTGGCAGCCCATACTGATCTATTATTAAGAGCCAATCAATAACCATATCTTTCTAGGATAAGAAAATTAATATGACCCTATTTTTTTTTGTACGAGCACTTAAAGACACATTGCTCGTACTCTAATTTTGAGTTTTCAGTATACACTTTTTACTTTTATGTACCTCATTTTTTTTCAAACTTCTAAAAATACTCTTTCTCACTGTACTCCACTTTTTTACTTTGTGTACTTCATCACTCTTGGCCCAATACCTTTTATTTATTATACCTCACTTTTTTACTTCATGTACCTCATCATCATCACCCTCACCTTCACCCCAATACCCCTACTTATTATATCCCACTTTTTTACTTCGTGTACCTCATCATCCTCACCTCAATACTAAGGTTATAAGTGGGGCAAGAAATTCTCACTCCCGCAGGCCAGGGATTCCCTGCATTTTACTCCGTCGGGGTGGGGCGCTGAGCGAAAGTTCGCTCCGCATAACGGGGCGAGGCAGAGGTAGGGATTACCCTTGCCTCGTGAGTTTTCCCCGTACCCCGCCCTATGGAGAATCCCCATCACCCCGCCCCACGAGGAATCCTCGTCTCCCCAACCCGTACCCCGTCCCACGAGGAATTCATTTTAAAAACATAGTCGAAATCTCGCGCTTCAGGCACGGGTAAGACTAAGTGTCAATATATTAGTTAAAAAATAAATAACTTAATGAGAAAAAAATTGAAAAAACACTAAAAAAATAATCTTACTGCATAATCTCGAATAAGTTTTAAGTGAAGAATACTATCATTTAATTTTTTTGTAGCAAAATTATAGAATTTGTATCTTGAAAGTTTAAAAACTTTTTGCATATGCTTATACAAAAATACAATCCTAATAAAATTAATTTGATGAGAAAAATGAAGTGATAAAAAGAAAAAAAAACTTATGTAAATATTAGTGAAATCCCAATTTAATACTTTATGAATAGAAACTATAGTTTTTTTAAAAAACGATTAATTAAAATTTTGTTGTCACAATAAGGATATGAAACAAATTGACATCTTCTAGAGTAAACTAAAAAAAGGGAGGTCGTTGTTCTAAACAATGCATACAGAGATTGTCAATCAATATAGGTCATTTCTAAAATATTTTTGTTTGCTCTTGAAAAGAAAAATAAAAAAGAGATAGAAATAAAAACTCAAACGTAAAAATCTAAATATAAAAAATACCAAAAACTAAATAGCTATCAAAAAGTCGAAAAAGCAAGAAAAATAGTTGATAAAGTAGCCAAGTGATAAGAAAAAGACTAAAGATAAGGATCAAAACATAAGGTGCACGAACGAAATTACATAAGAAACCAATTATATAATCATAATCAATAAGCGAATTAAATCAATTAATCATCAATACGTAGTTTTCAATAATGGTCTAGAACAAACGTTGATTAATTAAGTCTCCCCCTTCAAATACCATTTACCATACAATTGATTAAAAAATTTGCTTGACAGATATTCAATTGTTAATTAATATGATTGACTTATTCTAACTAATTATATAAAATTTGAAACTAGTAGTACTTAGGTAGAGTCGTGTTATATGTGCATCAAATAAAGACAAAAAAAGACTAAAGATTGCAGATCAAAACATAGACTTATATTAAGTCCACGCCCCGTAGGGAATCTAGTGGGGCGGGGAATGGGGCGACAAAGTTTGCCCCGTGGAGAATTTTGAAAATAAATCCCTGCCCCAATCCTCAAGAATGTGAGGATGGTATTTTTAATCCCTGCCCCGCCTTGCCCTATTTACAACCCTACCCAATACCCTTGCACACGGGTGTCAAACGAATAGAGTCAACATCTTTGAAGAGGTGTCGTACAAACCGGGCGACACCTTTAAAGAGGTGGTTTGTACGACACCTTTAAAGAAGTTTTGACTGACTTCAACTGATAATGCGAAGATAACTTGGTTTCAGTAGGTGACAGAGGGATCCAGCCGAAATCTCTTTAAAGGTGTCGGCCTGGTTCGTCCGACACTTCTTCAGAGGTGTCGGCTTTGTTAATCCGAAACCCGTAGACGACCAGAACAATAAAAAAAACTTCAAAACTCCCAAAATACATGAAAATAACAAAAAAATAGTAGGTTTTGCTCGGAATTGCTTAATATTTTCGATTTCATCGAAACTTTTGTACCAAAAATGCAAGATTCAAACCTCAAATTGAACTCTTAAACCCAAAAATAAATTTACAAATAGATGACTCAAAAAAGAAAAAAACCCAAAAAACCCTGGAAATCGGCACTAAAAGAGATGATAAATGCACCCACGTCTTCGAATCTATGTGGTTTTACTCGAATTTCGTCGAATTTGGCCAATTTTTTGTAAGTGCGATTTGAGAGAGGTGACTAAGGTACGGGGTGAGTGGGATGAGTGAGGTATGGTAAGTAAAAACTATTTTATATGAAGGGTAGTTGGATAATTTTATAAAACTAGGGTACATTTAACAATTAGTGGGGTATAGTGAGTACTAACTCTTTTATGGGTAATTTCATAAAATTGGGGTATGTGAAGTAATTGTTAGGGTGTTTTTAGCCACTCCCTTTTTTCCTTTGATAATCAAAATGGATCTGAAACCTTTTTGAAGCGACCCCAAAATTCGAAGCCCGCCACGTCAACCTTCATATGCCTAACCTGATGGCACTTGTAGCATTGTCGCCTCTCCTGCCAACCCGTCTATGTCACAACCTATACCTGACCCTGACCTCTATCCTCTATCATGGCCTCCTCGGTCCTTAGTCTGCTGCCGTGGTTGTTCAGTGTTTGCAGTGCAACAACGTAAACTACCTATCGATCGTCACATCTTTAATGATCATCACAACGATCTCTATTACTTCGACGCACCTGATCAAACTACCTATCACTCCGATGACCTCGTTGATCCTATCTTTGTCTATCAAACTGATCCCGCTACCTCTTCGGCCTCTGCTCAGGCCGAGAACTCCGACCTAACTGATATGGATAGACTGAAGCCTCAGGTCTTACTGACATCTGCAATAAGTAAGTCTCGTGGGCTAACGTTCGGTCATAAATATCCTATAACGTACGAGCCCCAAAATCTGAAGCCCGCCACGTCATACGTCATGGACCCTCAACTCTATCTATACCGGCCTAGTCATGTTCCATGAGCACCAAATCCTCAATCAATTCATTATTGCTAACTTTACTCAAATTAAATTATATTAGTCAGCTTATGGACTTCAAATCATATGTTTATACTATAAACATATTCAGCAAAAGACTTAAATAAATCAATCAATTAGAAGTGAACTATAAATTATATGAAGAGCATTGTTCCTAATGTGGAAAACCCATCAAAGTGTATCATCATCATATATATAATAGTTATGTCCAGTCTAATCATCAAAATGACCTAAATAAATCATATATATATCCAACTATCGCTCAAGTCCCAAAACCCAAGAGAAAACAAATAAAGTAATTAAACATATAAGTAGAGAGTAGTTGATCAATCAGAAGAAATCATCAAGCTTGTCCTTCCCTCTGCTCGTACTGGGTCTGCACTTATCCATCACAACAAAATAAATGACTAGTCCAGAATGGGAACCCTTACATGTATATCCAATAGCAATGATAAACAAAGTGCATGCACGATCTAGGTCAGACTAGCACCATACTTCGGACTATAACCCATGCACCGCTAGTGAGTAAACTAAAACTGACTGAAATCCCTGTTGTCTGCTCGGTAGCCGACGTAGACCACAACACACCGACATGTGAATAGGAAAAATTAGCTGTCGTGTAACAACCCTAAAAATTTAACCCGTGCCACGTGTCAATACAAGTGATACGTGGGCCCACGTCGTGGTACAGTCATCAATTCTCGGACGTCGACGCTGAGATATGTTAGTTTTGTGTGGTGTTTGTAATATATTGTATTTCAATATTTTAATGTGTGAGGGCGTTTATATACAAACATTGGTAGTTTGAGGGGACAAACTTAATTAAAAAACACTGATAAAATACAAACTTTAAATTTATCAAAATAATTGGTACACAATTCGACCAAGTGCACAAGACACGCAGGATGCGCGCGCACGTTGAGTCTAGATTGCACAAAGGACGAGGTGGATAGGCTAAAGTGAGGAGCAAGTCAACTGAAGTCGCTCAATTAAGTTATCAAAGTTAGTGGATGGGACTGTGAACAGACCAAAAAGACAGTAAATTTGTAAAGGGTATGAATAAGGGTAGGGGTATTTTGGTCATTTGACCAAAATATCCAAATATCAACATGCCACCACCACCATTCTCAATCGAAAGAGAAGGAGAGATCGAGGAGTGGGGAGCGTGGGTTCGTTGGAGAGCGTGGACGCGACGTCGATGCGAGATTCAGGTAAGGTAGTTGTTGATTTCGTTGTTAGTGTTGTCGTTATTGTTGTCGATGTTGTTGTCGAGGTTGTTGTTGAGGTTGTTGTATTTAAATGGTAAAAATGAGATGTTGATGATGGATAGATTAGTGGTGATTGTTGTTGTTCACTGTCGCCTCAGCAGGATTAGCTCGGGGCTTCACACAGGTCCAGGCCGAGCGGCGCTCGATTCAACGGTTGTGGAATTTATGGCCGGCACAAGTCAGGTCGACAATCCATCGACATACCCCTATAACACATGCTATGGCCTAATGTGTCATAATGCCAATGCAATAGAATAAACCTGGTGGGAGTAAACTCAAACGACCGTAAATAAATACTGGAAAGCAGAGTAAATAAAACAACTGGACAAGAATTTAAATAATCCAAGCAATAAATATTCAAATGAATTTTAGTTAAGTTACTACACACCTCAAATTCGCACTTCACTAATGCTAATGTCTAAATACACGCTCAAAACGCGTATCACTACCTATCAATTCAACCTAAAACCTGAATTTCCGATCAATCTAATCAATTTTCTAAACCTCAAAAATCATAATTAAATGTCATGACCTTAATAAAAACACTCATTAAACCATTTAATTAGGTTATATAAACCCCTAGATATACCCATAATTTTTTTCAATTTTATTTAAAATTGTCTAGCATTGTTCTTGTTTAGACGCCCCGGTGGCGCTGTGGCCTCAAACGCCCACAGTGCGCCAGGTGGTGTCCAAGCCAGAGAAGATTTTTGGGGTTCTCGGACCCCCTCGACTCGTCACTGCGGTCCGCGCTCGTTCAAACCGTTCACAAAAATCTAAAATACTATCATTTATCACAACCCCTTAACAAAAATTGTCCGAGACATAAACCCCAGGTTTTCTCGTGAAAATTGTAAAATTCGTGTAAAAGCCATCGCAACTAAGCAAAGCAACACCATAACCACACCTTAATAGCTTGTGTGCTCATCATACACCTCAAAAATCTCGTCAAAAACTTGAGAAATTAGGTCTGAAACGTAGAGAAAGAAATGAGGATCAAAGATATATCCTTGTATTCGATTTTCCACTTGATCCAACACCTCCAATGAGCTCCAAAACTCTCAAAATCCTAGCTTCCTTCTTCAATTTTTGTCCAAGCAAATGGAGGAGAGAGAAAAGGTGGTAAGAAGTAAGAGAAATGGGATATTCATATAGGAAATGTGATCTTGTGTGTCTCCCCAATCCCAAGGCTTATTTTGATGGTCAAGATGTGGTCAAATGGTCTCCATTTGATGACTTGCATGTGTAACTCAATTACATACTTGTTCCTTTACACACATCCTTCTCTTGACAACCACACCAATTCTCGAGCATTCCAACACCCGGTCCCAAACCGTTTCGCCTATACAACACGTACCCTCGCGTCACTCACATATATACGTTATTTTATATTGATTATTTAGCATATCTAATCATTTATTGTGTGTATATATAACCCCCGACCTAGTGTACTAACCATCCGCCTCCCCGATTCTCACATCTACATGCTACCCGAGGTGAATTCCCGTCACACTATCTTGTTTAACATATACAACATAACACACAAAGTCACGATATTAATAAGCTAATTCGAACAAATACATCTCAAATACATCAAAAAGCATACAAGAACGAACTGTATACCTATATCAGCGCACTTTGACCTAACGGTGGGGTCGACATGCGTCCAAGCTGGTGTCCACGTCTGCAACCAAATGTCAAATAATGACAAATTAGGTTTGGGCTGTTACACTTTTTCAATCTCTCCTTAGTTTCATTTGACTAATTGTTTTCAACTCTATAACCCTAAAAAAGCTTAAAAAAATATAAAGTTGCTGCCAAGAATTGAACCCGTTACCTTACTATATCTTCTTTTCAATCATGAAAGTGTCTAGATTACAAATTACTTTAACACATAAGTTTTTTTTTTGAAAACCACTCAGTTAATTTTATTTCAAATCATTAGCCAATATATCAGTGAGAAATAGTGGTACATAACACCAGGCCCGACCCTCAATAGGAGTGGGCAGAGCAAAGGCCCTCGGCCCCCTTTTTTGGGGGCCTCATATTTTTCAAATTGTAATATACATATATATATATATATATTTTATATGTAGATGAATACAAATTTTTAGGAATGTGAGAGTTGAACACATTAGGGTTTTTTAATTATTTTATTGTTTTTTCAAAGTTACTGTTTTTTCTTTCTTAACATTGAAAAAAAGGCAATTATAACAAAACGAAATCCAAAAAAAGAAAGAAAACGAAACGACGCAAGAAAAAAGGAAACGCATTACCCTCCTCAGCTCACTTTGTGTATTCCATATTGGCATTCTTGGGTGGCATCTTCTCGGGCAGTTTTTTGAGCATCCTATTTTTATTGATTGAGATATTCAATCTTCGTTCTTCAATCAATCTATTTGTGAAGCATGCTTGTTCATTCTTCAATCAATCTTTTTGTGAAGCACGCGACACAACATATTTAAAGATTTGGTAAATCTATTCTCAAAATCATCTCTAAATTTGAATGTTTCTCAAATCGGTACTATCTAAACTTGAGTACTTTTGCTCTATTTTCGTCTAATTAGATTTGCATTATTCTAGTTTGTTATATAATTAAAGTTTTTATTATTAGTGCATTACATTTTTTCTTAACTTGTTTTGATCTTGTGTGTTCTAGATTTTTTTGGTCATTTAGTGCATTTGTTTTTACTATAGTTACATAGATATGTGTCCTAAATATAATTCTAGATATGCAAAAAGACAAAAGAGGAAAATATTGGATGAGTTGAATCAATCACAAAAGGGGCCTAGAAAATTTGTAATTAAAAACTTAATCACAAAAGGGTGCCTAGTGATATAAATGATTTAAGAGAAAATAATTACAACAAAAATTGTTAAGGAAAATTGTGCAATTAGGAAATATGCATAAATGACTCCCATAATTATATTGTGAAATCACTCTTGTAATTATGTTATGCACAAATCACTCCCTTGATTATGTGCTACCTTATTTAGATGTTTCTTTTTGTATGTAATTGCATTTCTATATATAGAGACATGTAATAGATCGATACACAATATAATATAATACACAAAAGAACTTATCATATTCTATTAAGATTTGTTAAAAATAGTGAAATGAATATGGAAATTGAACAAGATGATAACCTAGAAGGGTTAAGAGATGAAAGTAATGAAAGTAAGTTTGAAATTGATCAAATTGATCATGAAATCAATAGTCATGTTTTAGAAGAAAACCAATTAGGTACTCAAATAAATATTTATGATCCAAAAAATTGGAACAATCTTGATACTACAACTAGAGATTTGATAGTGGAAAATGGACCTATTAGAGAGGACTGTGTTTATAAATATCCATTAGACACTAGTTCTAGACATTTTTCTCAATCACATTATACTAGAATATTACTAAATGGTGAAAAACAAGATAGAAAATGGTTAGTGTATTCAACAAATGCAAATAAGTTTATTGTTTTCATTGCAAGTTATTTAACACAACAAATATTTCTAGTGGTTTGATGAGTGAAGGACTTGATAGTAGGAATCATATTAGTAAAAGACTTAAATCACATGAAAATACTATTTATCATATCACTAATATGAATACTTGGATTGACTTGCATACTAGATTAAGAAAGTGTGAAACTATAGATCACAACATACAAGAGCAAATTCTTAAGGAAAAACTTATATGGAAACAAGTTCTTGTAAGGATAATTGCTGTAGTAAAGTACTTTGCTAAACATAATTTGTCTTTTCGTGGTACTCATGAAAGAATTTATGAAAATAGTAATGGTATTTTTTTAGGGCTAATTGAAATGATTGCAGAGTTTGATATAGTAATGCAAGAGCATCTTAGGCACATTAAAAATAATGAAATTTATAGTCATTATCTTAGTCATAAAATTCAAAATGAGTTAATTCTTAGATTATCTGTGACGGCCGCAAATTCTCCGCATTTGGGTACGCCCTACCTAAGCTCGTATAGGCCCTGAGTCGATACTTGGTGAGCCTGACGAGCCTAGTTAGCCTCCAATTAATCAATTTAATAATTTATGAATGAGTTATTGCAAGTTTAGCGCAACGAAAAGTAAAATAAACTAAACATAAGGGAAATAACTCAGTTAAAGGAAATCAGGAATCTATAATGTGGAAAACCCCGAGTATTCATGTACAAACAAACGTGAGATATGAATAAGTACATGATACCAATCTCAAAATGACCCTAAGTTCAATGATCAAAAGCATATATATATATATATATATAATGTTATACAACTGAGCAAAAGATATAATAGACCTACACTAAGGTCTTCAAGTCCAGCCGTTAATCCTCACAAAAGTCACCTAGGCAGGGTTCCTTGTCTCTACTGCACTCCGCTCTATCTGCACCCACCGTCACAAACTAAACGGTAAGCAACTTGAGAAATCGAATGTAATGCCAGAATAAGTTAACAATAATTCATGATAATTCAAGTAAAGCAGTCTACATATCATACGGTAATAGAAAGACAGGAATTTAAACAGATCAAGTACATGATAAACAGACTAATAAATATCAATCGAAATTCAAGTGTGTTCTAAGGATTCAAAAGAGGCCCATAAGTGGTCTAAATCATAGCATAACGGCAAAGACCTCGCAAGGTCTTCCCGGGCATCGACACAAGCGAAGGCATAGCCATGATGGGAGGGACACAAGTCCACCCACCTAGTACTCGGTGTCACACGTTCACTAAGGATAATCACACACTCCTATATAAAAGTGCTTGTGTTTTATCCCTCTAGTGCAGGTCCTAGTACTCTTGAGACGAAACACTTACGCCAAGAACACACAACAAGGAAAGGAATGAAATACCAATAATAGATCATAACGAATCAGAATAAACGATAATGAATCATATGACATTTTCTTATTGGCTTACAAATCATACATAAGCTTGTGGCAAATGTATTTACCTGACTAATCGCAACCTGTAGACACTCTCGTATCCCTAACGCGTATCCCCGAGTTTCTCGCTTAAAAACTCTAATTAATGAGTCGAGTCATTAACTAAACCCTAGGTTAACCTTTAGTATTTTTCCAAGTGTTTTAAGGACTCAAACAACTCGACAATTCGATAGGAAGACAAATACTCTCTCGGGTTTGAAAATCACAATAATAACCACGATTGCGATATCACAACATCGATAATCATAACGCATGTAAGCCTACTCATGAATCATAGGTTCGGCTCAGTCGTAAATAGGTCACGCCATAGTTTCGAGGACTGGCGGTGTGACCAGAATGTCACAACCATTTGTCAAACCTTAAACACGATAAAAAATGTAAAACTAACATTCATGAAAACAACTTAAAATACCGAAACATGAAAACAAGTCCCCTCAATCCATGATATCCACAATATTCCATACATGCATGAACACGATTTTACTTAGTCGAAACACAACCAAAATGAAAATACAACTCATAACACAAGTCTCTCACACACATTGTGTGTTCATTGACATAACCAAACAACGATAAACTAAATCACGCCCAAGGTTGAGACCTTCACTTAGACTTATGAGTACTGTCCAGCATTAGGAGGGTTTCCTTGGCATGGATTGGTCAGAAAATACCTCGTCTACACGGAGTTCAAACGCACACATACAAACAAGAAACCCGCCACATTTAAGATTTACAAAATCATAAACAATCACACTATCACACTACTATTTTGGACACACCAGGGGTTGTAGACATCAACAAAGGTTAGGTGAGATCCCTAACAACCTCCACACTTGGTGGTTTGGCTAGTAATGCCGCCAACAGTGGCGGTTTCGGCAAGACGCAAAACTAACTACGACACATGAAATAACGAATTCAAGTTCACCACCGCTATTTGGACGCCCCGGAGGACTGTGAGACACCCTCATAGACATGGAAAGGTCTTTGGTAGTCCCCCAAGGTCATGGTGAAGACGGCAGCGACGCCCCAATGGGCGATTTCTGGCGAAAATCACAAAATAACCTAAAAAGGGTAATACAAAAGAACACACCACTACCGCTATTGTTTAGAACACTCCGGGGATTGGGAGACACCCACATGATCGTGAAGGATTCCTTGACATTTCCCCATGTCACAGCGGTCGTCGGCGGTGGCGCTGCTCGACCATATAGCCCGGTAGCCGTGAATCACACCAAAACAAGGTATTCATGCGAAAACAGTTACACAATCAACAACCATTGCGATGGGGGTGCTCTGGGACAGTCGGGGACTTCGGTGAGACACTGTGATGTCGTTCCCGACCTGTCCCTGGTCACGGTAGTGTCCAACACCACCAACCAAACATGAAAAAAAATGACGAAAATAGTTTATGAGGTATTTAACAGTCGAAACCGCACCCTAAACTCCACGTCCGCCGTGGAAATAGGGAACTTTGGGTCTCCGTGACCTCTTTGGGTCACCTCCAACCTCGACGACCACCACTGTAACCGAAATAGGAGCGCAGACAACAAGGGTGTCGATAAACAAACGAGAGAGAAAAGAGAGAAATAGAGAGACAGATAGACAGACAGACCTTCGGCGACCAGTAAGAGCTCCGACGAAGGTTGTGGTCTGCTCACCAGGGGAGAGGGGAGGAGAGAATAGGAGGACCGAATTGAGAGTGAGAGAGAGTCGGTGGAGAGGACGAATGAAGGAGAGAATGAATAGTGAATTAGTAAACTGGGTGTGGGTCATTTTTATAGCCTTTTTTCTTTCCATCCTAACACCCACACTCATTTCAAGGTTGATCACTTAGCACTCCATATTTGTGTTGTGTAATTTTAACAATCCTATTTCATAACTTGTGTGTTGCATAATTAACCAACTCCCGCGTTCAAACGACAATCTTCGGTCCATCTTGCCTTGCCTCGACTCCTGTAGCGCGTAAAGTTTCGCCTAATAATTACTCTAATTATTCAAAAATTCGTTTATTTGTGTTTTTACTATGTTTTACTCTCCTGTTTACTTAGGCGAAGCCTCTCTCAGTTTAATATTTTTCCAAACGGCTCGAGACTCGTATTAGACTACAATACTAATACACACATTACAAAAACATAATATTATTTCGGTGTCGACTCTCGAAGTTCGAAATACTATCCAGTATCACGTAGCTGGGTATCGGTCCTAACAAGTACAATACAAATCGGGTTAAAATTGAGGGTTGTTATATTATCTTCTAAAGTTGGAGATGCAATTATTTTTAAAATCAAAGAGGCCAAATATTTTTCCGTAATACTTGATTGTACTCCAGATGTAAGTCATGAAGAACAAATGACTTTAATTATTTGGTGCATAGATATGTCTAACATTTCAATACAAGTACAAGAATATTTCTTAGAGTTTTTAAATGTGCATGACACATCTGGATTAGGAATTTTTAATGAATTACAATCCGTTTTAAAATCCCTTGACCTTAATAATGATGATGTGAGGGGGTAAGGTTATGATAATGGTGCAAACATGAAAGGTAAACATCAAGGTGTTCAAAAAAGGTTATTAGAGTTAAATCCTAAAGCATTTTACATTCCATGAGTTTGTCATAGTCTTAATCTTACTATTAGTGACATGGCACATTCTTGTGTTAAACCAATATCTTTTTTGGTATTATATATACAATGTATATATTCATTATTTTCTAATTCTACAAGAAGATGGAAAATTATGCAAAACCATTTACACGATTTTATGCTTAAGACATTATCTACTACAAGATGAGAAAGTCGTTTAGAAAGTGTGAAGGCTATAAGATTTCAAACCCCTAAAATAAAAGAAGCATTGTTGGAATTATCACAAACGACTAATGATGGTTTAGTAACTAATGAAGCTCAAAGTCTAATGCATGAATATGAAGATTTTGAGTTTTTATTAGGCATGATTATTTGGTTTGATATTTAATCTTAAATGTTGTTTGATTCCCATCCCAACATTTACTTTACAGTATTTACTGCATCTTCTCAGAAAAAAGGGGATAAAAAAGATAACTACATGAACTACATTAACTAATTTGGAAAAAACTTTAACAGCCATTCTAAAAATAAAATAGAAAAAAAAAACTTTATTAACAGCAACAGTAATTGGAAATAAGTTGATTTAGGTATAAATATGTTACTACAAACTAGATCTCAATACAAAAAAAATAAAAAAAAAAAATAAATAAATAAAATGTAACAAACTCTTCCACCAGCGCACTCGATTGTGTGCTTTCAAAGCTTTTTTCAATTTCTCCTAATTGTCCATTCTCATTATTTTACCTATTGATCCAAAAAAATTCTTATTAATTTACCTTAGATCTATTTTTATTATTGTCCAATTTTTTCGTGACATATTTTCTTACGGAGCAACCTCTAGAAAGGCCCATAAAAGAGAAAATTTGTGGATTCTAACATAAAAACACTCTATCCTTAAAATAAAAAAATGTCATATATGCTCAACGAATTGGAGTTCAAACAAATAAAAACAAAAATCAATAAATAGATGAGATCATACATTCGCGTGGCAAGAAAAAAAAAAAGATTCGTCTAGAGATATCACTTGCTATTATTTAAGGTCTACAACTCAATCTTAAGTTTTTATTTTATTTTATTTTATTTTTTAAGAGAAATTGAAATTTCATTAATTATTCATGGCTTAATACGAAACCAAACATAGAATCAAGTATATTGATTCATTAATCCTATTTGTGCAAACAAACTGCCATTAATTTGATTTTTTTTTTTTTGAAATTGAAACAGTTTAATAATCAGGGACTAATTTCTACAACGTTGAAACTTATGACAATACATAAAAGTATTAACCACAAAACGAATAACAAAACTTTCCAATAAGGAGAAGTCCTAAAATTTCACAACAAGGATAAGACAAATCAAAGACTTCCAACTAGGGAAGAAAACTAACTATAAAGTAAAAATTAAAGATAAATAAATCCAGCGCGCCACACAAATCCACGCAACACCATTGATGAAGATGCACCGCAACAAGGATGAACAAATCTCTACAAATTTGATTAGATTAATTATTTATTGAATGAACAACGAACAAAAAGGATTTGAGTTGAGAGATCGGTGATGGTTCAAGAACAAAAACATAAAAGGAAATCAAAAAAAGAATTTTAAGGTTTTGGAGAGAAGGAGATGGGGCTTTAGGATTGAAGTTACTAAAGTACAACTCAATCTTAAGTTAATAATGGTACATAATTTTGCCCATATTCTGCACGCATACTACTATATATTCAGTAAAAAATTTAGCACATAATCACCAAAAAAGATAAATTTAAGGCAACAATCTTTATTAAAAACTTATTTCACAAATTTCATTATATGCAAATCTTTACATTTCCTTCAAACATAATATTGCTGTTTCCAATTACTACTGCTCCAACACTAAAATCACCAAGGCTTGCTCATGCTCTCACTGCCACCTTCACAAACCCAAACATTTGTCTCTCTGATAGCAATGTTTGTTCTGTTCATTGTAGTGATTGTCCTGTTCATTTTCTTGTCCACCATTGGTGACGGCGCAACGACTGATAACAATGGACATTGGCAACGGGAACACTACTGAAAAGTCACATTTTTCAGGCAGCGAATATATGTCCACTGAGACGAGCTATATTGAGGAATTAGAAGAACGGCGAAAAAACGAGGAATTAGAGCAAGAAGAACGGCAAAGACACGAGAATTAGAGCAAGAACGACGAAGACAAGACGAAGAGGTGCATGAGGAAGAGGGCAGTGGTTCTTCAAGTAGAACACTTAGTGAAAGACAATGTTCAACTTGGGAACATTGTGATATCCACGAAAACCCAAAGAAGAAAAAAAGAGGATTTAAAAAATTTGTTAATTTCAAAAAGCCAAAGCATCTTTTGTGATAAGGAAGACATAATTTGCCAAAAAGGCAAGGTTGGAGGAAGTTTCAGGTTCGACTCATGTCTTGGAGTTCCTTATAAGAAAAATTGCTACTTTGAAATGAGATAGGCATGTATGTTAGGAACTCTATGCATGAGAATTAGATGGAGTGAGTGATTGCATGGAGAGTTTTGTGTCTTTGGCCTCTAGCTACTACTTCTATAACAAAAGTTGCAGACGTTATTTTTTAGCCATGTCCAAACTTATACTACTGGCACTACTGATAAACACAATGAGTAAGCCGCGGTAGAAAAAGCGGTAAAACGACGACTTGTATGCTTTCAAGAGCAATACTTGCAAAGTTGCAATTTCCATAAACAACCAACATACATGGATCAAACCTATGTTGCTACAAGGGATTCAACAACCCCAAAAAAATCACAAATATGAGATAGGAGAATTGAAAATGAGAAACCCCTTGCCCCTTAATATCACAATGTACATGATCTAGAATCCATTTGACAATGGTGGAAAATGAAAACCAAAGCTAAGATGAAATTTAACTTAAGATATGATAGAATATTAAACAACAATTTAGTTTGAAACTTGCAATGTCTAGCACCATTTACAAATTACAAAGAAAAAGAAGAAATAGCATGTCCCATGTTTTACCTGTCAAACTAAGTTAGGAACAACCGGACGACTACGGACAGCAGTAACACCACACATTATCTACACTTTCTTTGCCGTTTCTTTTCCGCTTAAGTACGGCACGAAGGTTCTCATGACTTCCTCGTATATTTCTCTCTTGTAGTCCACCACCTACATAAATATTTGTTAGACTGGTGGCCTTTAAAACAGTGGCTAATATTATGCATTTCATTTGGGATTATATTTGATGGCAAACCTGCTCAACAACGTCATCAGGGTTCGCCCACTTCCATTCAGAGAATTCTGGGTCTACTTCTCCTCTTGCTAGATTGATCTCACTGTCATCTGATGTTAATCTCATAAGAAACCTGCCAACTCTCAAAAATCGGCACTGTAAGGCAGAATTTTTTTAGGACATTGCAAGGCAGAATTGAAAGATAAATAAAATTTCAAATCAAGAGAAAAAAAAAATATTATGTATCATTATAAGATAAACAGCGGTCGTCGTCATTGTAATCGACCCTGCTACTATGTTTAGCATATTCATCTCAAACATAAGAACACAGCACACACACATCAGTTAGAAGTTCATACCATAAAGAGGATTCTCTATGTCCATTGTAGTGAATTTGGTCCAAGCCTCCAACATAGTTTTCAATTTAACAAGTGTATTTGAAATTTTGAATAGAGATAGTCAGATAGAGATAGAGATAGAGAAAAGGTACTGAGCATATAAAGTTAAGTTCATGAATAGGCTTAGGCTAAAACTTTTTGGAAAGGCTTCAATTCAGGTCTCAATGTGTTCTGTTAATCAAGTACAAAACTTTAATAGGGTACAAAACTTGAAAAGATGAGCTAAAGAGGACCTCTCACCACTTTTGTGCCTGCCCATGCCATTCGCCACCACCCCACAGACGGTTCACTTTGGCCTTCACGGAAGGAGGGAAATCATATGTCAACCATCTTGAAACCTGTCAACAGAACAGTATTGTTAGCTCTACGCAAAACAACGACCACTGTCCTATCTCATCGGCGAAAAATTGGTTCAAGTCTTAGTGCGCGTTGTATCCACCATCGAATGTAAATCATTTCAATACCAATCCACAATTCCACACTATTGTCCAAGCAGGCCTCCTAGTCGGCTAGTCCTCTTCCTATATATACCCTCCAAATCTCATGCAAGACCCGAAAAATAATTCTGCTCTTTCTCTACAATGGTTGAGTTGCTTTCTTTTTTTTTTAATACATGCACCTTCTGAAATTAAGGCTTCATAGATTTTGTGTTTCTCATAAATGAACATATTCTTGTGATTTCAGTTCTTTTCATCCAACTTACAAGAATAGCACATAGACCACGAAGAAATTTAATTTAACTGTTTGCCAACCTCGGTAAGAACTTCAGCAGACACTACTCCAGTTTCTTCTCTCAGTTCTCTAAGTGCTGCTGCCATAGGCTCTTCACCATCTTCAATGCCTCCCTACATTAAATTTTAATGCCAAACAAACATAATTTCAGTGAGCCTTGACTACAAGATCAAGAAACTACCTTTACAAAATCTGATGTAACAATGTAAAACTTATCATAAATAGTCTTCTGATATAGAACAACACTAGTCCTTCCTCGGAAAAAACATGAGCCATTCATTGATGTCCAAGATCCAGTACTATGTAAAATATAATCAGCTTGGTGGATCATCAATAGAACAAGTCTTTCTTTTTTACATTTAATCAAAGTATAAGAAGTCACTGTATCATGCATTAAACTATTAGGTATGAATATGCAATGTTAGGACGAACCTTCTACCCCTCGCCCACACTGCACTGTCAAGATCGAGTTACCGTTTATAGGTGAATCGCAGACTTTTTATCTTATGTGAATGATATTAGTGAATTATTGCCGAATTAATTACACATTGAAACAATTACGAGAAAAACATTCGTACAATTGTCTATTTAATTGAAGCAATTAGTTGTATTTATCACCTGGGGCATCTGCCAAGCTCCAGGATTATTCAATCTTGAAGCAACAAAAATCTGCAAAACAATCATAGAGGGTTATTAGTGGATGTTGTTCTGAGCTTAAGTGGGTTGTAAAATATGTTACCATCAATGTAATAGATTGTTGTACCTTTTCAAGTGATTGGAACATCAATGCAACAAATTTGACAAAAAAAAAAAAAAAATCATAGATGGTTTTTAGTTCTCTACCCAATTATTTGATTGGCACATAAGTAATTGAAACCAATATTGTACTAGCTACTAGACTACCAGTCAAACATGTTCCATACAAACCCCAAAATGTTCACAAAGACAATGTCTTTTTCAAAACCAAGTGAATTTTGGTTGGCACACAAGTGATTAAACTCAAAGTCAAATTAGGAATTCGCTTTCAAATATTTCTTTTTAAAAAAAGTTATGTTGTATTTTATTTATTTTTTAATGACCGAGAGTCCGAACCGCCTTCGCCCCTCCCAATCAAGGCCCCACTAATCTCACAAGGGTTAAGAGGCGCCCATACCACTAACTCAAATATCAAAGGAAAATGATGTTAATCATACCTAAATGATCCAGTTGTCGTGAATGGAATCCATCGTATCCGTTTTAGCGAGATTACTAAAGTCCTATTCTCAACCACTCCACAGTCATTCCGGGTCATAATTCTTTAAAATTTATAAGGTCAAAGACTAACCATTGAAAAGTTTTTCCGATAGGAAATTGAAATCAAACAAAAATTATACCAACAACAGAAATAATTTCCTGCTACAACATCAACAGATCCCAAAATTAAATCAACAAATGAAATCAAGAACCAACCGAGCAATAATCAACTGAAGTGAATTGAATTCGAGTTCATCAGTGACAGCACCAACAACATCAACAACAATAACCAGATCTATGAAACGAAATTAAGATCCAATCAATCAATTAAAGATTAATCATAGCATGTAGAGACCTGATTGTGAGAATTGACGAGACATACGCCAACATTGGGACGGTAACCGCTCGGCAGACCTTCCATTGATCAGATCGATCGAACAACGTTTTACATGAAAACGAAGGCTGAGAAGAATAATAACAGAGTGAGCGAACAGAGCAGAGCAGAGCAGACCTTCTTAAAAGGCCGCAAAGCAGAGTAAGTGCGTAATAACTTACAAAACAAGAATAATCTTTTAATTTTTTTTTTTTTTGCACAGAATTATTTTTCATTTTAAATGAAAAAAATTACGAATGAAACCATAACCATACTTGCTTATATCGATGCCTATATATATCACAAAGGTAAGTGTGGTTGGCTGAATATGTTAACTAATTAAGTCTAATATTTTCTTTGAAAGATAAAATAAAAAATACAAAGCACTAAAGAATGCAAAAAATTAAGAAAGAGTGGTAATGGTGATTTGAATGCATGCATAGATTGCCTGCAATCATCTAGATACTAAAATGTTTTTTGTCAAATGTCTAGTTAAAAAATTCATTAAACATAGTAACAAATAAATAAGCATTAGACTCTTAGAATTTATTTATTTTTAAGTTAAATAGAAATTTTATTAATCATGATGATTTAATACATTCAGTAGAAGACGAGACAGAGAATCAATTATCTTAATAAAAAGAATATTGATTCGCTAATATTAATTGTTCATTAAAACATTCAACTGACATAGAGTTGATTCGCTAAAATTGCAACTGTAACAATAATAAACGATATGACAATTAGTGATTATTCACTTGACAAATGTTTGAAATATACCAATATACATACATACTAAGACCATGACAAAAAATAAAACTTTCAATAATGAAAGACAAACAAAAAACTTTCGATAAAGGAAGACAAATATAAACTTTCAACATTAAAAGAGAAATATTTATTAAAAAAAAATTGTGATAAAAACTATTAAACCAATGAATATAAGTGTAGATCTATGCACAAGTAATAAAATTGAGAATTATATTATATTTTTTATTATATTTTGGGTTATGAGGCTGAGATGTTTGACTACCTGTATGATTAAGTTAAATCAAAGTTTAGATACTTAATTGTTTAAATGATACAAGAAGAGTGAAAGAATTTGAATAATGTAGTTGATTACTAATTTACTATCCTAATTTAAAATCAAGAATTTATTGCTGTTGTTATTATTTTTAAAAATAAATGATAATTAATCAATTATTTATTGTTTTTTTAAACCAATTATTTATTTATTGTTAATTTAATGAATAATGAATGATGATGGCAGTGGAGTCAAAAGAGTGCACACGCGGAGAGGATGCAGAGGAGAAGTGGTGGTGGGGCCCACTGAAAGGACGAGCGTTGACTTGTCTTCTCTTCCCTTCTCCTCCCTTTTTTTTATGGTTAATATTGTTCTACCATCAGAACCTGAAAAGGCAGTTTTTCATTAAATAATGAAAAAAATGATAAAATCAGTTTTTCATTAAATAATTTGTTTATAATTATCATTTTCCTTTTTATAGTGTATGGTGGGACCCACCTACGGTGTAAAGTACGTTTCTGGTTTCTCATCTTCTTAAGGAGAATGCTCTTTTTCCCGCAAAAAAAAAAAAGGAAAATGGTCTTTTCAATTTTTTTCTGAGAAGGAAGGAAAATGCTCTTTTACTAAGTAAATAAATGAAGATTTTATGAAATTAACTTTAGTCTTTTATCTAATGCAGTTTAATTAATTTAAAACTTTACTTTCATATTATGCACAGCCGCACGTAATATGTGCTGAAATATTTCCATCAATAGACGTAATTATGTGCAATGTATAATCACAAGGCTTAATTTTAAAATATTTTAATCTTTTATAACATTTATTATTATATTCTAACTTTTTTAATTTATTATTATATCTTCACTTTTTTACATTGAAAAAATTATATTAAGTCATTTTTTTACTTTAAATTTAATGATGTGGCACCTAAATAATAACTTTTAAAAATCACCTCATCATCTATAATTATAAAATTATTATTTAATTTATTTTTTAAGCTCATTAATTAAATGTTACCTCATAAAATTTAAAGTTAAAAGTGTAATAGTAGAATATAAATTTATCAATGTAAAAGTTAGATATTTTAATTAATTTAGCCTAATCACAATTAATTTGGTAGGTGCATATATGATGATTAAACTTGTAAAGATAAAAAAAATATTAAAACTTTTAAAAAAAGTAAGAGCAATACTAATTAACTTAAAAATTAAATTATAAATTAGTATGTAGTTGCGGTAGTTTTGACACTTTAATTAAAAAAGACATAAATACCCTAAATAGAAAACTCGATCCTATAAAAATTAAATAAGTGTGACGACGTAGGGTATATTGAAGTTAATAATAATTTTTTTTAAAGTTAAGAACATATAACCTTTTCAAATCTTGTCTCTTAACAAATGATCTCTCTAGCTTATTATATCTCACTATAAACATTTTGACTTAATTGAGATAAATAAAGTCTAACGGCAACATGAATTCCACTCATGCGCAACGGATTACGAATTTATAATCTATGTGGAACTTTATCGTTTGTATTTGATAAATATCTAAAATAATTGCATCCGAGTGGTGTGGTGTAGAGATATCAACTCAAGCTTAAGAGCTAATTGAGGCAATAGTCTTGAGTTCGAGTCACAACAACTATACGTATCTTCTGGTTATTTTAGAGTGTTGGAGAAGGTACTCTCTTTTTACAAAAAAAAAAAAAAAGAAAAGAAGGTACTCTCAATCATTCATATGAGACTTGTCAGACTTTAATTAGAAAAGGGCTGAGGTGATTTGGACACCTGCCTATGAATTTTAAAAATAAACAAATAAATAAATAAATAAAAGTATCTCGAATAGTTTTGATAGAGAATTTGACAAAAAGAAAAAACATAATTTTTGATATAGAGAGCGAGATATCGGGTGTTATGGCCACGGTGAAGCACAAACGGGAAATGGACTGTTTGTTTACGTTTGTTCAGGAGAGAGTTGACGTTAACTCAGACTTGTCGTTACAAATGTACTTCAGAGCTCAGAATGACGTCCACGTGCCAATGAATCTACGTGAGCTGGACTCTTGCACTGCGCACGTGCAAAGGTCCACTATCTGAACGGTCTTCGCAGACTTAATTTGAGAGGAGGATCACGACGTTGGATGCTCGTCTTTAGATCCACCCATCGAGGAGCTTACAACCGTTGATGAAACCATTCCCTGGATGTTGTCTTTAAAGGCATAATAATGATGGAAGAAAAACATGAATTGGTTTAGGTAGGGTTTTCTATGGCTCGAAAACTTCAAAGGGACATGCAAAGTTTGTAAATAAAATATAAAAATACAACTGTTTTTTAAACATAGGTAATCCAATTAATTTACATTTTTGGGGTGTTGTATAGGGGTTTGTGAATAAAAACTCAATATTTTTATTTTTATTTTTGTTTTATTTTTTTATATTTTACATTTTTTTAAACCTTAGTAGATCAATAATTTGATATGTGGCCACTTGTGTAAGGAGTTGATGATTAATTAGATCCCCTCTTATAAAAATTTAGGTATGTAAGTTATTTTTTATCTGAAAAAAATACATATTCTGAAAACTAGTAGAATGTAAAGAATAGATATTTGTTGAAATAACGTCGTTGTGGTTTTAAAGTAGCGGTAAGAATACCAAAAAAAGTAGCAGTACGAAAATCAAGTAATTAACGAGGAGGATGGAGAGTTTTTTTTTTTTTTTAAACTATATATGTCTTATGGGGTTTTACAATCAAGAGTAGGGAAAATGAGAGCTAGGTCGATTAATTAAGAATATGTATCCTATCAAAAAAATAAAATAAATAAGAATATGTATCTGGTTTTTTTTTAAAAAAAAGAAAAGAATATGTATCCAAATTAAGAGCAATTACAATGTTCATATTAAGGAAAAAAACTAATTAATGTTAAGGGATAAACCCACATTAAATGTATAATCACAAAATGGAAACACAATCAAAGTACAATCTTTATTTCAATACTAAAATAATTAACTAACAAACTCCCCAACGTGTACACTCCAAGCACACACAAAACTAACCTACTAAATTCTTTTTATATAGGCCACAAACTTCTAATCACTCTCGAACTCACAATCCCACTCAAATACAAATACTTCTAAACCAATCAAATCCTACTAAACTCAAACTTACTAATTAGACACAAATTAAAATACTAATATATTCTTAATTAAATTAGGACATGGAGTTTGAGTCAAAAACCCAACAATTAATTCTACCACAAAAAAATTTGATTAAGAAGACTAAGTAGTAAATGGGCGATCATATGGGGATGATTTTTTTTTTTTTTGATAGGAGATCATAGGGGGGTGATTATTAATTATGAACATGTATCCAAATTGACAATTATCAAGCTTAATCATGGCTTAGATTTGAGATGTTTTGACAAAATAAAAGTGTTCAGTAGAGGTAATGGGGAAATGAGGTAAATCATGAGAAAGTTGTTGATGATGGCAAAGAGAACTGATACTATGAAAAAAATTAAAAGTTATATAAGATAAAATAATGTCTAATCATCATCCCCGTTTTATCCCCTAAATTCAACACTAATGATAAGTTTATGATAAAGTGCAGACAATGGAGATTAGTAAGTCTAATCTTAAAATAAGCACAAGTTACGTTTGAAGATAATTGGCTCCACCAAGTTGACTTTTAGAAATTAATTATTAGATCGATGATTATTATTATTATTATTTTTTTTTATTTTTATTATTATTTTTGATATTTGAGGGTGTTTGCAGCCTGTTTTTTGCAACTAGTTTCCCACAAGGCCTTGGTGCAATCGGTCAAGGCGTACTCCAGTGGCCTGACCCTGTTACCTCGGGCAGGATGATGAATATTATTGACTCTATTCAACAGTGTTCGAGTATGAATTAATAGGTGCAGTTGACACCAAACACTACGTGAAGAAAATAAATAAATAAAAAATGTACAAATTACGTACTTGAACTACTTCGAACTATCATCAGTAAGAATTTTTAAAGTCTCCTAATTTCTGCTTTTTTTAGCTCGAGTACTGCTCCAATTAAAGGAACCATATCTAATTAGTTACCTTCAATAAATCTTGATTTTCCTGTATACATAGTGGCATAACCACACATGCCATCTCTTTTGCAGCCTTTTCTTTGAGAAAAAAAAAAAAAAAGAGTTTTGCTACCAAGTTATCTATCGCCTCTCGGGATATCAACTCTACACAAGAATGTGTTGAATAATGCGGAATTAAACGTATGATTCAAGGTGCACTTGATCAAACAGAAGAAACTAGCTAGTATATTGTTGATGTCCGGATGGAATGGCAATTCATGTAGCATTTTTCTTTGAAAACTGCTAGGGTGACGTGCTTTTGCTATATGCATTGGAAAATTCTAAAATGATAACACTAAAATAGTGCAACTTTGCACTATTTTAGTGTTGCACTATTTTAGTGTAACTTTTACACTTAATCTTAACTCTCTTCATGGAAATTGATTTTTTATCATCTCATTCAAGCTCTCCATAGAGACTGTTTGGCGTATACCTGAGTACAGAAAGGAATGCAAGGGTACTACAATTGCAGCAGTTGGCATTGAGAGTATTGGCTTGTGGGGGAACCTGTGTCATTATGGGAAATTATAATGCAATATTATCTCAGGAGGAAAAGTTTGGAGGAGTGCAGTGGGTTGCTGAGGAGAATATAGAATTGATGGAATTCATAAACGAAATCCAAGGTACTGATTTGAAATATGAGGGGGTTAATTTTACATGGTCAAACAAAAGAAGGGGTAACCAAGGAATTGTGGCTAGGCTTAACAAAGGCATAGCAAATCAGGGTGGTTAGAGAGGTTCCTTAGAGCAGTCATCAGACACTTATGTGTTAGTGGATTAGATCATGTGGCACTAATGTTGACACTTATGTAGTTTGTGTTAAGATTTTGACCGAGAGCAATGAAAATAGTAAAACAAGAAAAAAGAGAAAAAGAACAAATCACCAAAATTCTATATATGTTGGACACTCAGAAAATCTTATTCACGATTCTCAGTAGAAAGAGATATATATACTTATAGAGTAATTAGGCCCACATACCTAACATATCTTCCACTTGGGGCTGATTCTAAAAATTATTTTCTCGTATAGTAGTATCTCCTTCTCATGTAGTGTCTTCAGGCGGCGGCTGCCTTGTCGTCTTTCAAGTAGCAAGGCCAAGAGAAGTTATGCAAAACTTTAGCTTCTCTTTAGGGACTGACTTGGTGAGCATATCTGCAGGATTTTTGTTGGTGTGTACTTTCTTTAATTTGAAAGATCCTTCTTCAAGCATAGCTCGTATGAAATGATACCTTACATCGATATGCTTTGTCCTTGAGTGAAATGCAGAATTCTTTGCCAGATGAATTGCACTATGACTGTCGCTTAGTAGTCGACAATCCGCTTGCTTATGATCCAGTTCACTCAACAAGCCTTGTAACCAAGTCATCTCCTTACACGCTTCAACAACTGTAACATATTCAGCCTCAGTAGTAGATAATGCAACAATCTTTTGTAACCTTGATACCCAGGAGATTGCTGCACTTCCAAGAATAAACACATAACCTGTAGTACTCTTTCTACCATCAATGACACCAGCCATGTCTGAATCAACAAAGCCACACAACTGTATTTTTGCACTTGTATAGCACAGTGCCACATCTTTTGTTCCTGCAAGGTACCTTAAAATCCATTTTACTGCATTCCAATGATAAGAGCCAGGATTAGACATGTACCTACTCACAATTCTCACTGCATGAGAAATGTCGGGTCTTGTACAAACCATGGCATACATAAGGCTACCCACTATCGATGCATACGGGATGTTCTCCATATTCTTTTGTTCTTCTTCTATTTTGGGACTATGTTGTTTCGAAAGGTTTTTGAAATGCTCAGCTAAATGTGCTCACTGGTTTTGCACAATCCATGTTGAACTTCTTGAGCACCTTCGATATGTCCTCCCTTTGGCAAAGTTTTAGTAACTTGTTCTTTCTATCTCTTTCGATCTTCAAATTTCAAAATTTGTTTCGAAGCACCTAAGTCTTTCATTGAAAATTCTTTCGCCATTTGCTCTTTCAAATTTTCAATCTTTTCAATGTTGGAATCTGCAATCACCATATCATCGACATATAGGAGCAAAATAACATACGAATTGTCAAATTTCTTGAAATAACAGCAGTGATCTGCATGACAGCGCATGTACCCTATTGTTATCATGAACTTGTCAAACTTCAAATACCATTGTCTGGGGGCTTGTTTCAGACCATAAAGGTTTTTGTGCAACTTACACATTAGATGCTCCTTACCAGCCTCTACATATCCTTGTGGTTGCTACATGTATATATTTTCCTCCAAGTCACCATGAAGAAAGGCAGTTTTTACATCCAACTGTTCTAAATGTAGATCCTTTGCAACAACAATGCTTAGACAGTTCTAATTGTAGTCATCTTGACCACAGGAGAAAAAATCTCAGTAAAATCAATACCTGCCTTTTGTTGGAAACCTTTTACTACCAATCTGGCCTTGTACCTCTGAGAACCATCTTGCTCCTGTTTCAGTGTGTACACCCATTTGTTCTGAATCGCATTCTTTCCAGTTGGAAGCTTGACCAAATCCCAAGTCTGATTTGTGTAGAGAGACTTCATTTCGTCATCCATGGCTTTCTTCCATTCTTCCTTATTCTTGACTTGCATTGCTTCCTCATAGTAATTGGGTTCACCACCATCTGTGAGCAACAGATAGTGTATGGATGGAGAGTAACTGTCTGGAGCATTGATGGTTCGTCTTTCACGTCGAAGTGCAATGGGTGGTGTCACTGGCTCCTCCTGAACTTCAAGTTCATCAGTGTGTTCGGTAACACTCTGATCAGGATCATAGGGAGGGATATCGTCAAGTTCAAGATACTTTGATATTTTTGGTTCCTCTTTCTTCTTGATCCTATTCTTATACAACACATCCTCATTGAATATGACGTCTTTACTTCTGATCACCTTTTTAATCTCAAGATCCCATAGCCTATAACCAAAACTATCAACTCCATATCCCAGCAAGATGCACATTTTGAAATTTGCATCCAGCTTTGACCTATTTTCAGCATTGATATGGACATAGGAAACACAACTAAAGGTTCTTAAGTGTGAAAGTTTTACTTCCCTTTTTGTCCATTCCTCCTCAGGCAGTCTGCAATCAATTGCGGTAGATGGTCCTCTGTTGATAAGATAAGCGACGAGTATTCACAAACTTTCACCCAAAACTAACTTAGTAGCCCAAGACTCAACAACATGCTCCTAGCACGTTCTATAATGATGCGGTTCATATGCTCAGCTATATTGTGACGGCCCCAAATTCCCAATGCATTTGGGTACGCCCGGCCTAAACCCGTGCAGGTCCCGAGTCAGTTCTCGGCGAACCTGACGAGCCTAGTCAGCCTCAAATCATCAAAATTTCAACATTTATGAAAGAGCTATTGCAAATTATAACATAGCGGAAGCAATTTAGATATGAATCAATTATTGGGAAATAACTCAATAAAAGGAAAGTCAGGAAATCTATATATGTGGAAACCCCGAATATTAATGTACCTCAAACAAAAACCAAATAAAATCTTACATGATATCAAATACCTATGATTTCAAGTTCAAACCAACTTTTCGTAGCCTAAGGTGCTCAAATTCAATCGCAAATCCTCACGAAAGTCTCCTAAGCAAGGTCCTTTACACTTCGATTTCTCGGATAAATCTGCACCCACCGTCACAAACTAGACGGTGAGTAACTGAGAGAAAATTTAAAGTAATACCAGCAGAAGATAACAATAATTCATGAACATCAAATGAAGCAGTATAAATATCTTGCAAAAATTAAAGACAGGCAATATAACAAGATAAATGTGCATGATAAACATACTATCAGATATCAATCGAAAACATATGTGTTCTAAGAAAACAAGCGAGGCAGTGAGTGGTCACATCACAGCATACGGAAAGAGGACGCTGGCTCTTTCCGGGCAATGTCGCAACACTCGCGCAGCATCAGAGGGACACAGGCCTCCGAACGTATGGAAAGAGGGCACTGGCTCTTCCCGGGCAATGTTACGGCACTAGCACAGCTTGATACAAGAGGGACACAGGCCTCAAGTATCACATCGACCCACTCACGCCGAGAACACACATACCAAGGAAACAACAAGATAGGAACATCGACAACGACAATCAATAAGTATCAATGATCGAAAATGAATTACATGCAATGTTCTTACTGGGTTACAATCGTACACGAGCTTTAGGGCAAGTGCACTTACCTGAGCTATCGCGGCCCGTGTGACAACTCCGAGATTCTAACGCATCTCTCGTGATTTTCCGATTACCTAATAATGGTTTAAATCTTGAATCTTAGTGTAAGATTTAGCATTAAATCACAAGTTGATTTGTACGGGTTTGTATCATTTGTTAGGCTCTAGTTGAACTCAAATATGTGAGCCATTTTATATTGGTAATGTTGGGCCCTTATTGAACCCTAACCCAAGCTCATTTACATCACTTTATTTTATTCGTAAAGTGTCCATACTTCTCCTTTATTATTATTATTATTATTTTTATTTTTATTTGCACACACACACATGATATGACCACCTCACAACTAAGTACACTCCACTGTGAGGTGCACACAACACCTCACTGTTGTGTGCACCCCGCTGCCATATTCGTTTTATCACGCACCCAAACTGTGGGGTGCACATGCATATATATACAAGTAATCATATACATTTACCCACTCACACATGGTACACCCCACATCCAATAGGGGGTGTACAGTTTCATCCCGCACCCCAACAGTGGGGTGCACTGTGTTACATACCCCAAACTGTGGGGTGTTCATGCACCCACGTACTCACACGTTCACACACCGTCATGCACAGCGGTTCTCATCACTAAGGAGGACAAGACGGCGGCGGTACCCCCCAATCGGTCATGATCGGGGACAACACACCATTCACGGTGTCAGCAGATCGGTGGAGGCGCTGCACAGGCCGAGGGGGTGAGGGAGAGAGACGTCACGAGGTGAGTGAAGGGGAGCGAGAGAGAAAGCAGCCGAGAGAGGAGGGAGGGGTGCATACCTCGGGTGAGCTCGCCTTCGCTGGTTTTTCGAGCTGGTGTGACCTCGACGGTGGCGGCAGTGGTGACAGCGGAGAGGAGGGTGAGGTCGTGAGTGAGTGAGAGAGAGGAGAGTGACGTGAGTGAGAGAGAGGTGGAGAGGGAGACCGTGAGGATGAGAGGGATGCCGTGAGAGTGGCGACAAAGAGAGGCCGAGAGAGAGGGAGGCCGAGGAGTCGAGTGGGAGAGGGGGAGAAAAGAGGGCGGCGGTAGGGGTAGAAGAAGGTGAGAAATGTGTTTAGGGTTTTTTTTTGGCATATATATATATGTAACAATGTGTATTTACCCTTTTGCCCCTTTAAGTTACTTTTTACCCAATTCAAACAATTGCCCTTGTTGGTCATTCACTTCATCATCCTAATTGAAACCACACACAAATCTCAATGCCAATCTCATGGTCTCCTTATCAAGTAGTGTCACATTAACAATCCTACATATTTGTCTATTTGTTATATACTTAACCATTGCCCGTATTTTCCAACAATTTTCTCCGACTTGTGACATGCATATTTTTATCTGTCCCCCACAAATAAATGTCTAAATTATTACAAAATTCCTTTATTTAAGTTTTTCACTGTATTCTCTCCCCCGGTTACCTAGGCGGAAACTCACTCACATTGACAATTTCCTTAACGGCCCGGGACACACATTTAAACTATAATACTATTACACACATCAAAGAATCATAAAATCACTTCGGTATCGACTCCCGAAGTTTGAAATACTGTCCAGTATTCACGTAGCCGGGTCAAAATTCTGACAAGTGTAACGCAAGTCAATTAGAAATTTGGGGTTGTTACATATACCATTTTGTTGTGGTGTCCTTGGTACTGTCTTTTCTCTTCTGATGCCATACATAGCACAATACTCATCAAGTTCCTTGTTACAGTACTCTCCACCATTATTTGATCTCAAACATTTCAGCTTTAGACCTGTCTGGTTCTCCACTAGACATTTCCACTTTTTGAAAATTTCAAACACTTGAAACTTATTTTTCATAAAGTAAATCCAGAGCTTTCTAGTCGAATCATCAATGAAAGTAATGTAATAACGAGAGCCATTAAGGGAGGATACCGGTTGTAATAGCTCAATTAATAATTGTCGTTATTTTATGACGTCATTGTATACATGGACACCAACAGGGACGTTTGTGGTTCCCACAGTGAGGCTGAAGTACAACTGTATTAGGTAAATAGTATTTTGTGTGTTGTTTTGTTTAATTTTGCGATGTTTATGTTAAAATAGGTTAACGATATCGCGATGTGTATAATTATATTTTAAATTGACGTGTGAGATTGTGTGTTGGGTATTCACATCGATATGTGTGTCGACGCGAGTACCGAGTAGATTAAAGACAAAATTTTAAGTTGAAAAAAATATTACACACATTAAATGAGTTATTTGTGATAAAATACGTAAATTGGTGGGCGCCTAGTAATATGTGGGGTCATGATCGATACGCGTGGGTAGTACGGTAGTGTGCACGCCCGAATACACTCGTTGGCGCGCACGACGAAATTATAAACACGAAAATATAGATGAATACGTATATTTATATATAGGTAATTTAATATATATATATATATTAAAAATCAGAAATGGGAAATTACCATAAAGGGTATTGAAGTAAATAAGGAAAGAGATAAACATGAGGGTATTTCGGTCATTTCCACCATCAAAACCGTCTTCTTCTTCCTTAAATGTGAAATCGAACGAGAGGAAGAGCAGATGAGGAAAAGGAGCCGAGGAGGAGGAAGAGAAGAAGAAGACCGAGAGAGAGATCAAGAGGACGACGGGCTCGTGTGATCGAGGAGAACAAGGTGAGATTGTGCTGTTGGGTATTTGTATGTGTGTGTGTGGTCGGGAGGTTCAGCCATGGCGTCGAGCACAGCAGGGAGGGTTGTCTCCCTGCTGCTTCGTGATGTATAGGACGAGCTGGGGTTGGGTTGAAAGCCAACCCCAGCAATCCAATCGAAGCAACGAAAAAAAAAATCTGATCGAGCTCTGTTTCGATCAGATGAAGGAGATGAAGCTTGAACCGGGCCGGTTCGGCTTGGTTGAGCCGAACCGGGATGCAAAGTAGGGAGGGTTGTCTCCCTGCTGCTTCGTGATGTATAGAACGAGCTGGGTTGGGTTGAAAGCCAACCCTAGCAATCCAATCGAAGCAACGAGAAAAAAAAATTCTGATCGAAACAGAGCTCGAGCTCTGTTTCGATCAGATGAAGGAGGTGAAGCCTGAACCGGGCCGGTTCGGCTTGGTTCCGGTTCAGGCCAAAACTTAAAAAAAAAGAGAAAATGGAAAAGAAAATCCAGAAAAATAGGGAAAAATAGGGAAAAAAATAATATTTTGACCAAATAAATAGAAATTGAGGAATTTCTATGGAAAATGAGAAATTCAAAAGTCAGAGGAGACTTTATACCGGGGTTTTTACCTCGAAAAATGTAAAATTGACATAATATATTCAATTGAAGCTAATTCAATGAAAAAAAATCTTAGGTACATTTGGGGTGATAATTTTGATTATCGAGTGTCTATTGGAGCTAGACCGAGGTTTGAATTTCGGGACGAGGAGTGCGGATTGAGGTGTGTAGTATCCCAATTGAAATTCACTTTAGTTTTTACTGTTCTATTTATTTGAATTCAGTCCTATTTATTCATTACTCTATTTCATTATTGCTTTACGGTGGCCGAGTACTCACATCTGGTGTCTTTACGGTAGTGGAGTTACTCCTACCTGGTGTCTTTACGGTGTTGAGTTCACTCCCCACCTGATGTTTATTCGTTACGGGGCATAGAGTCAACTAAGTCATAGCACTTGTCTAAGCATACGCCGGTGAATAGACTACCCGGGTATGACAGGCTTGTGTGGGTGCGTTGTGAATGTACGTCGACCACCTAGATGTTCCAGGGTCACCCGTTAGAGGTGTTTTCATGGGCTGTGCTTGGGGAATAGCCCGAAGTATGACTTAGTCTGATTTTTACTGTGCACATACTTTGCTTCGCTACTATATTTATGCATGCGATGATCTTTTACAGTTGTCTGTATTCTTTTGTTCCGCATGTTTATTTATAGTATTTTAAATTCCAGCATTTTATTTACGTAATTACTTGGTGAATTTCCTTACTCACTCTGGACTCGTCATCTATTTTTTTTGTGATTTCTTGAGTGCAGATCCTGGTACGAGTCGAGAGAAGGGCAAGCTTGAGGACTACGTAGATTGACGCTCTATCCCTACTCGTATGTTTGTTTGTTTTTCTTGTTTTATGCTGGGTTTTGGGTTTTGAGTGGTAGATATGACTTGCATATAAATTGTAGGTCATATTTTTGATATTTTGAGGATCTCTGATGATATGTATATGATGTACATTTGGTATGGTTTCCACTTATGTATTATGCTCATAAAATACATGTTAAATCTTTATGTTGTTAATTTAATTTTCCGCTGCGTAATTTGAGGTTAAATGATATTAAAGGAACTTAAGTTAACTTGAATCAGTAATTATTAACACATAACATCAAAGTTAACAGGAAATTGATTAATGATGGATAATTGGGCGTGGAACACAGAAGGTGGTTAAGTGATCAGTTGTGGGCCCGCGTGGCCTCCCGCGGCGGACCAATGTGGAAATTGGGGCCGTTACATTTTGGTATCAGAGCTTAGGTTTGTGAAACCTAAGGGGATGAAGCGTGGGTTATTATTAACTCTGATACCGCTACATTTGTGAAACCCTAAGCTTGATTCGAGACTGAATAAGAGCATAAACTTTAATAAATTTAGATGTGGAAACCACAAGTGAATGATTAGAGCCTTAGTTGGGAAGTGATGTGAGACGGGTAGATTCAGGAAATTTATATACGTGTATGTTTTGATTGTACTACATATATATGCGTATATATTGAATCTAATCCAATGCACATTGGTTGTGCAGTTTATGATGGATGGACAGACTCCTACTACTCTGCCCACCACACAGCAGGAGGTTGGGGAGACTAGTGGTCTTACTACTACCGAAGCAGCAGGTTTACGAGCCATGGTGCAAAGAGTGACGGAGCAGCATTTACTACAGCAGGCACAGATGGCTGAGTTGGTGGAGTATATCCGGAGTTCAAGGATACCAGCAGTAGCACCCACTGCTGAGTTAGTTACGTCTACCACTCCGGCAGTGATTGCACCGGTAGTTGACATACAGGCACTAGTGATAGAGATAGTGATAGAAAGGGTTGAGCCTATTATGGCACCAGCTGAGACTACTGAGGTGACGCCTACTACTACAAATCAGCAGGTAGTGGCTTCGACTGCTAGGAGTATGATGTCAGAGGTAGCGAAGATGGTGAAAGATTTTATGAGGTTTAACCCTACATACTTTACTGGAGTCAATGATCTTGAGGTTGCAGGACATTGGTTCATGACGCACAGACGATTACATCAGCTGCTAGAGGTACCCAAGGCAGATCAGCCACATATCACAGGGTACTATTTGAGAGGTCAAGCAGTGATTTGGTCGACTACCTACACCGACACTCACTCCATACCGTCGACGTGGGCAGAGTTTCGACAGTTGTTTTAAGATGAGTATATTCCCACGGAGGTACAGTTGAGGTTGAGAGAGGAGTTTTTGGCACTGAAACAGGGTACTATGTCAGTAGATGAACCGATTCAGGTACCTTATGATGTATGCCATGGACGTGGCGAACACTGAGAGACTCCAGATCTACTATTTCATCCCGGGATTAGATGAGAGGATCGGAGGTGTGATTGTCGCAAGTGGAGGTGAGACTCTACAGATTGTTTACGATAGGGCTTTAGCTCGCGAGACTTATTTACGACATAGAGGCGAGTTGGTAGATAGGTCTGGCCAGAGTTCTCGGTCTTATCAGAGACCGAAGAGTCATAGAGATCGATCGACAGCGAGAGCGGGGGATCGCGGGGTTGACAGAGAGTTTGGCAGGATTAGGGTCGACGTGATAGACATCCCGAGCAGTAGAGAGGAGATGGGAGGCAGGTGGTGTATTTTACTACACAGGCACCTATGGAGCAGTCACGACAGTATGTGAGGGATGGAGGAGATCGTGGCAGGGGACAGAGAGTTCAGGAACGTGACAGGATCAGGTACCGACAGTATCACAGTCGGGTTGGCAGGAGACGCGTCGATGTTTTAGATACCATTAGGTCGGACATATACAGAGTAATTGTCCGATGTCAGCTTCATCCTCACGACCACAGATTGAACCAGCTAAGGAGAGAGTTCATGTTGCTTCTACACCTACTGTCGTACAGCCAGATCGTGGTGCGACTCGTTAGCTTGTCGAAGGTATGTTGTCTATTTGCGATATCCCCATGCATGTATTATTTGATTCTGGTAGTACTTTGTCTTTTATATCGGGACGTAGGGTAGGACAGTTAGGATTACAATCTGAGACTTTAGACCCACATCTTGTCCTCAGTATGGCTGTTGGGGATAAGATTTACCCTAACCGGATATGCCGGAATTGTGTGGTAGAGGTTGAAGGACACCAGTTACCTGTCGACTTCTGTGTCATAGAGTATTTAGAGTTTGATGCTTTATTGGGTATAGATTGGTTATCGGCATATCGCGCACACATTGATTGTTTCGGTAAGATGGTAGTATTTGATATTAAGGGCATTCCAGTATTTACTTTTGTTGGTACGGCGTCAGACTTACCGATTACTAGAGGTCGATTAGATACGACTCAGGAGATGGAGGCATTTAGGATGGTGGTTGAGCCAGACCTGAGACCAGAGGTTAGAGTAGAGGATGTTCCAGTAGTGTGTAAGTTTCCTGAGGTGTTCCCAGACGATTTGCCAGGTTTACCACCTCCTAGAGCAGTTGAGTTCATTATTGAGTTGATTCCGGGGACGCAGCCGATATACAGCCGACCATACAGGGTGTCAGCGTCGGAGCATGGAGAGTTGAAGTCCCAAATAGAGGAGTTGTTACAGAAGGGTTTTATTCATCCCAGTATGTCTCCTTGGGGCGCACCAGTTCTTTTTGTTAAGAAAAAGGATGGTTTTATGAGAATGTGCGTAGATTATAGAAAACTAAATAAGATGACGATTCGAAATCGTTATCCACTTCCTAGGATTGATGATTTATTCGATTAGTTGGCGGATGCTAAGTTGTTTTCGAAGATTGATTTACGATCTAGTTATCACCAGTTGAGGATTCGGGAGAGTGATATCGAGAAAACGACGTTTAGCACACGTTATGGATTGTTTGAGTTCACAGTCATGCCATTTGGGGTGACCAATGCGCTGGCTATCTTTATGGATTTGATGCATCAGGTATTGAGGTCATTTTTGGATCGTTATGTGATTGTATTCATCGATGATATCTTAATATATAGTAAGACTCGTGTGGAGCACGAAAAACACCTCAGAGATGTTTTGATGACATTGAGGGAGCACCGATTGTACGCTAAGTTCATCAAGTGTGCTTTCTGGCTGAGTGAGGTGAAATTTCTCGGACATGTCATTAGTAGTTAAGGGATATCTGTTGATGGAGACAAGATTCGAGCGATCATTAATTGGAGGACACCTGAGTCAGTTTCAGACATTCGTAGTTTCTTGGGACTCGCGGGCTACTACCAGCGGTTTGTGTAGGACTTTTCTTTGATTGCAGCGCCGATGACGAGGTTGACCAAGAAGGATGTCAGGTTTGAGTGGTCTGGAAAGTGTGAGGCAACATTTTTAGAGTTGAAGAGGAAGTTGACTTCTGCGCTAGTGTTGGCTTTACCTGTGGCAGGGAAAGGCTTCTCGGTTTACACAGATGCTTCCGGAACTGGGTTGGGATGCGTGTTGATGCAGGATGGACACCCAGTTGCCTACTTATCGAGGCGATTGAGACCCCACGAGGGAAATTATCCAGTGCATGATTTAGAGCTAGCCGCAGTGGTGTTTGCACTGAAGGCTTGGAGGCATTATCTTTATGGGGAAAAGTTCAAGTTATACACAAATCATCAGAGCTTGAAATATTTATTCACTCAGAGGGATCTGAACATGTGACAGAGACGGTGGCTGGAGTTGCTGAAGGACTATAACTTCGCAATTGAGTACCATCGTGGGAAGGCGAATGTGGTTGCTGATGCATTGGGCCGGAGCGGTGTAGAGTCGAGCGTTGTCTTTGCGGCGAGATGACACATGAGTATGGATTACTGGAGGCTGCGAAGGTGTTGTGTTTGTCAGATGCTCTTGCTGATGTTCATATCTGTTGCCAGATGCATGTTCCTGTTATGTCGTTAGAGAGGGTCGCTGAGTGGCAAAGGGCTGACGGACATTTCGTTCGCTTCAATTGTCTGGCTCAGGATCCGGATTGCACAAATTGGTCTGGTGGTTCAGACGAGTGCTTGAGACACAGGGGCAGGTTGTGGATACCTGAGGTTTAGGAACTACGTGATAGCATTCTTGAGGACGCACACCGTTCGCGGTATACAGTTCATCCTGGTAGGACCAAGATGTACATGATTTGTGACGTTTGTTTTAGTGGCCAGGGATGAAGGCTGATGTGGGTGCATATGTTAGGGCTTGTCATATTTGTCAGTAGGTTAAGGCCAAGCATAGGAGACCAGCTGGATTGTTACAGCCACTACCCATTCCACAGTGGAAATGGGAGCATGTTACGATGGATTTTGTCAGTGGTTTGCCACAGACTACGAGGCGTCATGATGCTATTTGGGTTGTTATTGAAAGATTGACGAAGTTTGCACACTTCATCCCTATATCGATGAAGTATTCGTTTCCTCAGCTAAGTATTATTTTTGAGCGAGAGATCGTTAGGCTACATGGAGTGCTGATATCTATTGTGTCTGATAGAGATCCCAGGTTGACTTCGAAGTTATGGGAGAGCATGCAGGAGCAGTTTGGGACTAGACATCAGTTTAGTACGGCTTATCATCCTCAGACAGACGGTCAGTCTGAGAGATTGATACAGATATTGGAGGACATGCTCAGAGCATGCATTTTGCAGTTTGGAGGTGCTTGGGAAGAGTATTTGTCGTTGTGCGAGTTTGTGTATAACAATAGCTATCAGGCGAGTATTGGTATGCCACCATTTGAGGCTTTGTATGGTAGACCCTGCAGATCACCAGCTTGTTGGGCAGCACCAGAGGATGTGGCAGTGATTGGACCTGAAGTTGTTGTTGATCATACCGAGAAGATTCGACAAATTAGGTTAAGATTGCAAGCAGCTCAAGATAGGAAAAAAAAAGTATGCTTATAGGTATCTTGAAGGTTTGAGTTATGATGTGGATGACTTGGTGTATTTGAAGGTTTCACCCTGGAAAGGTCATCAGAGGTTTGAGATCAAGGGGAAACTAGCACCGAGGTATATTGGGCCTTTCAGAGTTATAACACGTGTTGGGACAGTAGCATACAGGTTGGAGTTGCCATCAGAGTTAATGGGCATTCATCCAGTGTTTCACGTGTCTATGTTGAGGTTAGCTAAGTAAGGACCGAGGCCGATGGTGGATATTAGACAGATTGAGGTTCGTCCTGACGTTACATATAAAGAGTAACCTGTAGAGATTATGGACCGCAGGATACAGACTCTAAGGAACAGTGAGATTCCAAAAGTGTTGGTACGATGACAGCATCACGAGACTGAGGGTCTCACCTGGGAACTCGAGTCGACTATAAGACGGAGATATCCTCAGTTATTTACTGGTGAGTGTTTATTATAACTTAAATTTCGGGACGAAATTTCAAATTAGTTGGGAAGAACTGTAACGGCTCAATTAATAATTGCCGTTATTTTATGACGTCATTGTAGACGTGGACGCCAGCGGGGACGTTTGTGGGTCCCACAGTGAGACTGAAGTACATCTGTATTAAGTAAATAGTATTTTGTGTGTTGTTTTGTTTAATTTTGCGATGTTTATGTTAAAATAGGTTAACGACATCGCAATGTGTGTAATTATATTTTAAATTGACGTGTGAGATTGTGTGTTGGGTATTTGCATCGATATGTGTGTCGACGCGGGTATCGGGTAGATTAAAGCGAAATTTTAAGTTGAAAAAAATATTACATACATTAAATGAGTTATTTGTGATAAAATACGTAAATTGGTGGGCGCCTAGTAACACGTGGGGTCGTGGTCGATACGCGTGGGTGGTACGGTAGTGTGCACGCCCGAATACGCTCGTTGGCGCGCACGACGAAATTATAAACACGAAAATATAAATGAATACGTATATTTATATTTAGAGGTAATTTAATATATATATATTAAAAATCAGAAATGGGAAATTACCATAAAGGGTATTGAAGTAAATAAGGAAAGAGATGAACATAAGGGGTTTTTCGATCATTTCCACCATCAAAACCGTCTTCTTCTTCTTTAAATGTGAAATCGAACGAGAGGAAGAGCAGATGAGGAGAAGGAGCCGAGGAGGAGGAAGAGAAGAAGAAGATCGAGAGAGAGATCAAGAGGACGACGGGCTCGTGTGATCGAGGAGAACAAGGTGAGATTGTGTTGTTGAGTATTTGTGTGTGTGTGTGGTCGGGAGGTTCGGCCATGGCGGCGCCGTGGCCAAACCGGGAAGCAAAGTAGGGAGGGTTGTCTCCCTGCTGCTTCGTGATGTATAGGACGAGCTGGGTTGGGTTGAAAGCCAACCCCAACAATCCAATCAAAGAAACGGGAAAAAAGAATTCTGATCGAAACAGAGCTCGAGCTCTGTTTCGATCAGATGAAGGAGATGAAGCCTGAACCGAGCCGGTTCGGCTTGGTTGAGCCGAACCTAGTTCAGGCCAAAACTTAAAAAAAAGAGAAAATGGAAAAGAAAATCCAAAAAAATAGGGAAAAATAGGGAAAAAATAGTATTTTGACCAAATAAATAGAAATTGAGGAATTTCTATGGAAAATGAGAAATTCAAAAGTCAGAGGAGACTTTATACCAGGGTTTTTACCTCGAAAAACGTAAAATTGACATAATATATTCAATTGAAGCTAATTCAATGAAAAAAAATCTTAGGTACATTTGGGGTGATAATATTGATTATCGAGTGTCTATTGGAGCTAGACCGAGGTTTGAATTTCGGGACGCGGAATGCGGATTGAGGTGTGTAGTATCCCAATTGAACTTCACTTTAGTATTTACTGTTCTATTTATTTGAATTCAGTCCTATTTATTCATTACTCTATTTCATTATTGCTTTACGGTGGCCGAGTACTCACACTTGGTGTCTTTACGGTAGTGTAGTTACTCTTACCTGGTGTCTTTACGATGTTGAGTTCACTCCCCACCTGGTGTTTATTCGTTACGGGGCATAGAGTCAACTAAGTCATAGCACTTGTCTAAGCATACGCCGGTGAATAGACTAACCGGGTATGACAGGCTTGTGTGGGTGCGTCGTGAATGTACGCCGACCACCTAGAGGGTCCGGGGTCACCGTTAGAGGTGTTTTCACGGGCCGTGCCTGGGGAATAGCCCGAAGTATGACTTAGTTTGATTTTTACTGTGCACATACTTTGCTTCGCTACTATATTTATGCATGCGATGATCTCTTACAGTTGTCTGTATTCTTTTGTTCCACATGTTTATTTATAGTATTTTAAATTCCAGCATTTTATTTACGTAATTACTTGGTGAATTTATTTGGGATTACTCACTCTGGCCTCGTCATCTGTTTTTTTTTTTTTTGTGATGGCTTGAGTGCAGATCCTGGTACGAGTCGAGAGAAGGGCAAGCTTGAGGACTACGTAGATTGACGCTCTATCCCTACTCGTATGTTTGTTTGTTTTTCTTATTTTATGCTGGGTTTTGGGTTTTGAGAGGTAGATATGACTTGCATATAAATTGTAGGTCATATTTTTGATATTTTGAGGATCTCTGATGATATGTATATGTACATTTGGTATGGTTTCCATTTAGGTATTATGTTCATAAAATACATGTTAAATCTTTATATTGTTAATTTAATTTTTCGCTGCGTAATTTGAGGTTAAATGATATTAAAGGAACTTAAGTTAACTTGAATCAGTAATTATTAACACATAACATCAAAGTTAACAGGAAATTGATTAATGATGGATAATTGGGCATGGGACACAGTTGGTGGTTAAGTGATCAGTTGTGGGCCTGCGTGGCCTCTCGTGGCGGACCAATGTGGAAATTGGGGCCGCTACACCTGTGAAGGACCCCAAACGTCCGTGTGCACAAGTTCTAGCTTTTTAGTTTTGGGAGTTCTGCCCTTTTTAGAAAAACTGACAACTTTTTGTTTTCCAACCACACAACCTTCATATAGAGACAGATCAACACATGACAGTCCATCTAACTTCCCTTTTGACACCATTACCTTCATTCCCTTCTCACTCATTTGCCCGAGGCGTTGATGCCACACCTTTGCACTGACCTCAGAGGAGGCCACATTCATGGAGTTTTCATTGAGAACTCTGTAGAGAGTACCATCTCTCTGACCATGTGTTACTACCATGGCACCTTTTATGTGCTTCCAAGATGTTTTAGTGAACTTCATCTCAATACCTGCATCATCAGTAAGTTGGCTTACCGAAATTAGATTTCTTGCAAGTTTCGGCACATGTCTAACTCGTTGCAACCTCAACTGCGTCCCATTTTCCATTCCTATCAACACGTCTCCTTTACCGATTATGTCACAGGGTTCATCATCACCAAGGTACACCTTGCCGAAATTGCCCTTCTCATAATTAAGGAAATATTCTCTGTTGGAAGTAGCATGAAACGATGCACCAGAATCTAGAATCTAGTATCCAGTAAGATTCATCTTTACAGTCACAACACATGATCAGTGCTTCATCTGAACTTCATTCGTTTGAGACATTCACCGAGTTGCTGTCTTTGACGTTTTCATCTACCCTTTTCTTTGGTGCTTTACAGTCGCGCTTGAGATGACCTTTCTTCTTGCAATTCCAGCAAGTCATCTGAGGGCCCCTTGACTGACCTCTTCTAGATTGTGAGCGTCCATTTCCTCGGCCATTCGACCTCTTTGAGGATCTGCCTCGTTCCTCAGTATTCAGGGCACTATTAGAAACATCATCAGAAGAGTTGTTTCTCCTTCGTATATCTTCATCAAGAAGAACTCCCACTACATCCTCAAATTTCGAAATCTTTGGACCACGATGAATTGCTTACAGCCATAACCAGACCATCCCAACTATCGGGTAAACCCGACAAAATAACAAGAGCCAATACTTCATTATCAAAGATAATACCCACAGATTCTAACTGACTAGTGATGGTATTGAAATCACTCAGATGATCTTGTATAGGTCTACTTTCAGGTTTCTTCATATTAAACAACCGTTTCATTACGAATACCTTGTTTGACGCCGATGGTTTCTCATACATCCGTGTTAGGGCTTTCATCACATCTTGTGTGGTCTTTTCTTTGGAGATGTTGAAGGCTACCGATGGTGACAGTGAAAGGCGAATAGCACCCAAAGCCTTTCGATCCAGGATTTCCCAAGCCTTGTCGTCCATATCTATAGGCTTGTTGTTCTTGCCACCGAGCGGTAAGTAGAGATCCTTCTGATATAGGTAGTCTTCGATCTGCATCTTCCAAAATCCGAAGTTCGAACCGTCGAACTTCTCAACCCGTAACTTCCTTTCTTCTGTCATTACTCTCACTTAATAATAACCTTGCTCTGATACCAATTGTTAAGATTTTGACAGAGAGCAATGACAATAGTAAAACAAGAAAAAAGAGAAAGAGAACAAATCACCAGAATTCTATATGTGGGAAACCCTCTAAGGGAAGAAAACCCACAGCCGCCAACACAATCTTATTCACGATTCTCACACCTCACACTTTGTACATTAGAAAGAGATATATATACTTATAGAGAAAGTAAATCCCTATTAGAATACAATAGTAAATCCCTATTAGAATTCAATAGTAAACTAATCAGGCCCACATACCTAACAGTTTGCAAGAATTCGTTTTGATAATAGATGGTTGTCGAATGAGGAGTGTTCTGAGGTCATTAGTAATTTATGGGAGAATATGAAGGAAGGACAATTGAAGAGGGTCACTTTTGGGGAAAAAATGAAAATGCTAGTTGGGCGTCTGCAAGCTTGGAGAAGGAAGAATCCCTTAATGAACTCTAGAAGGCTCATGGACTTCACACAATCCAATTTGAAGGACTTATTTGAAGTAGGCTTCCCCGGATGTGGAAAGAATTAAGGAACTGGAAGGGAAGCTCGAGAAAGCTAAGAGACAAGAGGAAGAGTAATGGTGAACTCGTTCTCACATCGAGTGGTTAAAGGGAGGGGATAGGAACACCCCATAGTTTCATGCCATTGTCAAGAAAAGATGTCGTAGAAACTTAATTACAATCATATTGGGAGGAGGAGGTATATGTTGCACTGATGGATATGAATCCTAATGAAACACTCAAACAAGTTGCTTCAGGCTAAATAAGGATGGTTTAAGGTCGACATCATGCATATGTTTCAAAAATTCCATTATTCTTGCCATTTCGAGCGAGGCCTTAACGAAGTTCACATTGTCTTAATCCCAAAAGTCACGTCGCCTCAATCGGTAAAAGAGTTTAGAACAGTTAGTTTGTGTAATTCTTCTTATAAGCTCATTGCTAAAGTGTTTTCTAACAGGCTAACATCTGTTTTGAATGTATTTCTCCTTAAGGGTACCATTAGAGCGTTAGCACAGACTTTGGCTAAATTTTGGTGGGCTAGCTCTGCTAAAGAGAGGGGGAGAGAGGGATCCAATGGTGTTCGTGGGAAAAAATGTCAAAACCTAGAGGCGTTGGAGGGCTAGGATTCCGAGATTTAGAGTTGTTTAATATCAGTTTCTTAGCAAAGCAGGCTTGGAGGGTTAAAAAGGAAGAGACAACTTCTTTGTCAATTTTTGAAGAGTAGGTATTTTATAGGAAAAGACTTCATGGAAGTTGAAAGTGGGCCTAGGCCCTCTTGGGCGGGGAAGGGAATTTTGGAGGGGAGAAAACTGTTGGGAAAGGGATTGTGTTGGGATTGTGGAAAAAGAATCTAGTTCAGGAATCAACAAGACTTTATGCTGGAACAGATTATGGAAGATTCAGGCCCTTAGAAAGATTTTATTTTTTGTGTAGTGGTCCATAATGAATGTGCTACCTACTAAGCTCTCTTTTTGGCATGGTAAGGTAGTTCATGATCCCATATATCTTATATGTGGTAAGCAGGAAGAATCCCCATCTCATGTTCTTTTCTTATGTGACTTTGCACAATCGTTTTGGTTTGGGGCTCCATGTGGTTTTCGTTGTGTTTTGGGTGAAAATTTATTTATTAAAGAATTTTGGAGTTACCTGATTTCTTTTTGCTCAAAGAAGGAGGAAGGATGGAGGAAATTATAGTGTTGCACTTTTGGCGTTTGACATCTATGGAAGACTGCACTAATCTTTAAGGGGAAACATGAGAGTCCATCAATGGTGTTGGCAGAAACAACAAAGGTACACAGATTTCAGCAGGCAATGAAGAACGAGCTCACTGGAGATATAAGAATTGGATGGGTCGTCATCTCGCAAGTAGAGAAGATTACCAAAGCTAGTTCGATCTTTGTGGGATCATCATCTTCAGTAGAAATTGCGGAATGCAGAGCCATTTTATTGGCCATTCAAAATTGCATTGACTATGGAACTATTTCGAAAGTTTATTCTGATGCGAAAACAATGATTGAAGCACTGAATTCACCAATTTTTACATGTTGTGATATCGATCCCATCATTTGTGATGCGTAATCTAATTAGAGATTAGGACCCTTGGATTTCTGTTACATCTCAAGGGTTTACAATGTAAAAATTGATGTGCTGGCAAAATCGGCGAGCGTTGAAATTGTATTTGGCATAATTCTCACCCAGATACTTTTCTGGTTAATAGAAATATATATATATGTTTCCTAAAAAAAAAAAAAAAACTCCCTTCTCCAACCAATCAACACTATCTTACTTTATTATTATTTTATTTTATTTTTTTAATATTTTTTTATTTTTTTTCTAACATTTTCTTAAAATATAATCTTTTATATATTTTGAATATTTTATATGTTTTTTATATATTATATGTGCTTTTAATTATTTACAAATCATTACTACTAACCATACTTAATTAATTTTCAAAAAAAGAACGTATTAATTAAAAGAAGATTAATATACTTTAAAAATAAAAAATATATTATTCTGGTAAAATATTTAAATAATAAATAATTATTAATTATAGTAAACTAGTAAGATAAGCACAAATTATAAAATAGGATAAACATTAGATTATTAAAGATAAAAGATATGTACATAAATATTAAAAAAATAATAAAATACTATTTGGCGTTGTGAACAGTGTCGCATCAACATGTGCGCAGGATTGGTGCGCTATTTCACGGCGACATCGTCCAACCAAAATATTACACAAAAAATGGTGCAAAAAGTACTCAAAACATTATTCTCATCTCCAACCCTTACACCAAATCTTACACTAAAAGTTAGCCCTGTCACAAACTTTCTCGTATATCCACTCAATATTACATTTAAAAAATAAAAAATAGGACCCACAACTAACTTTTGTTAACTTGAGAAAAAAAAAAGAATATAAAAAATTAAAACTGTGCCATTCATGCGCAAGAGGAACAACAACATTGTTCCCTTACGCAAGAATGGCGCAATATATAGCGTTGGGTTGGCTGGACCTAACGCTCTATGCCAATGCAGTGCCATATTGGCACTGCATTGGAGATGCTCGAAGTAACAACACATTACACAACAACATCAACTATTTGGGTGACTCAATGATTTTGTATGACTTGTAGAAGTAATTAAGAGGTCATGAGTTCAAACTTTGATGGGTGCAAAGTTGTTTCTTTCTAATTAAAAAAACACATTGTGTATAGCTGATGTGTCGCGTGGGCCCCACCTATGTGCGATGTGTTGTGTTGAAATACAAGAGAGTATTAGTGCCTTCTAACACCGGTGGGCCCTACGTAACACATGAGCAGTTCTGTAATGTTGTGACTTAATGTTGTTGAAGAGCGCTAAGCGCGTTAATAAAAATGACTACCTAAACCAATTATTTTGTAGATAATGATAAATGGTCGATCCTACAAAGATTGGTAATCTTCCTAAAGTTAAAAATAACAAAAAAAAAAAAATTGAGGGGTTTTGAAAGTGATTTAATTAACTAATCTAATTACTAGAAAATTAAATAAATAAAAGAAATATCTTTGCAAAAACTTAATTAAAATACCTAGGTCAAGATATACGAGTTTGGTTCGACAAAAAGATTGGATTTGGTCGTTGATATATATATAACAATGCATTAATTTTTTTCTTTGATTCAAATTTGATACTAAATTTGAAAGATCAAATAAGTTTTTTAATTTATTTATATATATATATATAGCTATCCATACCACCATATCTTATTTCTCACTAAGCCTATGTGATGGATCGAAAATCAATCTAAAAAAAATAATGTTCACTATCAATGCAATTGAAAACTCATTGTTCTCCCAAAAAAATTAAGCAAAATTTATGTAGCCCGATCTTTATCTTCACTTCTTCATGTTTCAATTTCTGATCATTGTCCTCGTATCTTCTCTTCAGTTCGATCTTCTATTTTCTTGTTTATGTACAGTTTCCTTGCATGCCCGACTATTTGTTGGAAGTGTTAACCTTTTCCCTTTACAATTTTTAAACATGGGCATCAAACCTTCAAAAAAATTAAAAATTAAACATGGGCATCAAATTAAACATGGGCATCAAACCTTCAAAAACAAAAAGTGTAACTGACGAATGGATTGAGATTTTTTTTTAAAAAAACCTCATTGGTTTTAATTGGAGAATAAATTCAAATCATGCACTATGGAGGAACAAATTTTTTACTCTTCAAAGAAAAAAAATTAATTCTTTACTAACCTCTCACTTACAAATCCCTATTTGTCTTCTTTTTTTCTTCCCATCGACGATCCATTGCTCTCTCCATTGAGTCATTCTATTAAACAATCCTTGCCACCAAGATTATTTGTATGCACCTTTTGTGTTCTTGGTGTTTAGTATAACCCGAAAATGAGAGACATGAAGAGAGGAATGTGAAAAATCGTAAAGTTAATTAAGGTAACCAATCCAATTAACTTCTCATATTTGCATTGTATGCGTTGTGAATTTTGGTTATGTAAGAAAATTGTGGAGTTAAAGTAACCAAACTCATCAATCACTACGTGACACAATCAAACGAAAAAAATTAGTTCATTTTAAACAATAAAAAATAAAAGACTTAAGTACCCTTTTTTGTTGTTAGGACATGATTTAGAAAAAAGAATTTTTGTGCTTAACAAATGAGGGTAAACTTGTAATAAAGGCTATTTTGGCCTCGCCTTAAACTACCTTTGAGGATTTCCATTATATATAAGATATATATATATATATATATATATATATATATATATATTAATCAATTGTATTCTAGTGTAGCTATAGACCCGAACGTACGTGGTTCCTCGCACTTCCTATTCTCAATAGTCAAGGTACGTCACTAACTACTTTCCTAATCATACACACAACCCTGGACTCATGCGAATAGAGTTTAATGCATTGATCGCATAGGGCTTTGTAAAGATATTACACCTATACAACCGATCGCTAGAGTGCTCTTGATCTAGCCTAGATTCTTAAGACACTTGACCAGTTCCAAAAAGGGCTAACCAATTAATAAGGTCAATCGTAATTACAAGGATGAGTCTATTGCACAAGTACGCGATGCTTCAACTCGATAACCAAGGGTAGTCAATCTAAATTGCAAGTGAAAGCTCTTCACAATGCAATCAAATCTAACCCTAAAATTAAAACTTTGCCAAAAAAATAAAACACAAAAGAAAAATAATAGAAATATTAAATTAAATAGATCCCATAAATTTATTAATAGCAGTGGTCAAACTCCCTCGTAGTCTTGCCTAGGCCATAAGATTAGCCACTCATAATTAAAGAAATACAAAGCATAGAGAGGGATAAAAGAACATAGATACATAAAAGTCGAGAGAGAGAGAGAAATCGAACATTGACAATGAATTATATAACCCCTAACTCCTGATTCGGCCCAACTAGATTTCTTGATGTAGTGTGAACATCGAGGCGAGTCTGTGGTTCACATTGTGATAAGTTTGCACGTCAGTCGCTCCACTTTGCTAGGTGCAAACACACAAATTATCACAACAATCTTGTCAATTCTCATTAACGACACATGGTCCAACGCTAGAATTAGCATATTAGCCTCATCAAGGATAAAATACAAAATGCTTAATAAGGTCTGAGGTATCATACACTTTAATTTATGAGGTTTTAAAAATATATATTTTAATTTTTCTAATTTACTTTTAATTAAACAAAAAAATTCACTGTGTTAGTTCTAAGTTAATATTTTATTATTATATTATTTTTTAATGATGTGACATATTTATTCTATCAATAATACCTTTGACTAGTTTAAGTCAATATATTACTTTTTTTTAAAAATATGTATACATTTATATATGAATATTTTATTTGTGTTACAAAACATTCACACGTTTTAAATTATTAAAATAATAATTTATAAGGTTTCAAAAATAAATAATTTATAAGAAATGAATAATAATAATATTAATTCAAATGAAAATATATTTATCATTTAATAATAATAATAATAATAATAATTAATAATTCATATATTTAGTAAAATAGCTTAACAACTAAAATAATATAGCCATGTTAAAGTCAAAAAAAATGCGGCTATTTTGATTTTCACCTTGAAAAAATAAATATATATGTAAAAAAAACTGTGTGTATATCTAAAAGTAACAAAAAAATATGTATCTTGTCTTTTCAATTTACACCCTTCTATACAATTTGTTAAAAATTTTGTCAAGAACTTTTCTTCAAAAAAAAAAAAAATTTATAAAGAACCTACAAAATGTTGTTAGAGGCTATAAAAACAATTTAATAGTTGTTAATTAATTAAATAATAAGAGTATTTGAGAATCCAATTCAAAAAATTTATCAAATAATTAATTATACATTTAAAAAATTTATATGGAAGTGCAGTGGTAGATTTATTTCTTTGTGTGTTTTTCTTTTTGTGATGACATTTTAGTCTTTTTATATAAACTTAACTATAGTTTAGACAAAAGTTTGTCAGAGGAACCAAAGTGCATATTTTTTAAAACTCAGAGACTAAAGTGTGTAATACAACAAACTTCATTGGACATTTTATATTTTACCTCTTTCTTTTCTTTCTTTTTTTTTTTTTTTTTTTTTTTTTTTTTTTTTTTTTTTTTTTTTTTTTTTTTTTTTTTTTTCATAGCATGCATCTTCTCAAGACCCATGCATACGGCTGACGTGTTAGAATTAGCATATTAGCCTCATCTCAAGACCCACACGCTTTACGAGATTATTCACCACCGATCTCCAAAACATCCGTTTCCCCGATTTCGATCCTAATCATTATAAACCTATAGATAATAAATAAGAACTATTAGTATAGTGTTTTAAACACTTTTTGACATGAAACACGTTAAAATACATAAATAGGATCACACTAATTATCCACTTATCAGTTGTCATTTTAACATTTCTCATATGTATTGTCTCACATAAGCCGTTCATGCAGTCTCGACTCAAGTGTCATGCATCGAAATTTATATATGTTCGCATCCCGAGACACCCATGAATGACTCCTATAAACCAATGTGTCTTGCAGTGGTGGAGCCACGTCAAGGAAAAAAAAATTTAGTGATATTTTTTTTTGAAGTTTTTGTGATAATAAGTTTTGTTAAATTTGAATATCACCCACCTAGCTATCCCAAAGCAACAAGTCAAACCAAAAAGCTAACAAAAGTTCACTATCTCAACTCACTCAAGCTAACAAAAGCTCACTATCTCAGCTCACCAAAACATTAAAAAGTTCATGGTTGCAACTACATTTGATACTTTTGTGTAATTTTTTTGAGATATATATTTGCTACAATTTTTTTGAGATTGCATTGATATGTGTTCGCTCATATATCAATTCAATCTACTATATTGTGTAGCAATTGTAGGTCTCAAAAGTATATAATTGTAATGCATGTAAACATATATAATTGCCTAATTAGCTAGGATGAACATCAATTAAAAATTATTAATATGAAAAAACCTTGCCTCGCCAAATTGACACTGACTGATTAGGAATCGTGCAATATACCTCGAGATGAGTACGCGCACTGCATCTTATGACGCCTACCTAGTTGGCGTCAAAAGTAGAAAATCATGTTCCTATAAGAAAAATATACATTACTTTTAGCTCACGGCTAGAAAAAAAAACTTGGCTCCGCCTCCAGTGTCTTGGGTTGTTGACCTACCCACTGTCATTCTAGCCCTTCTATTTTTTTTAACAAGCCTTTCCATTTAAGAGAGATTTATTATGTTTGAGAAAGATAAGGGAGTTGGGAGACTTAATTGGGACCCAACTAATTCTTTGGCCTCTGCCTCTTATCCACCCTCCACATGCAATTGAATCCATCTCAACACTAACTCCCTCCACTCAACATCTCCAATACCCATGGCTTCCTTCTTCAGCTCCCCAACTTTCCTCTCCCACCCAGTCCTCCCCAGAACTCACACTCTCTTCTCCTCTCCTTCAGACACCCCAAACCCTCCAAGTACACCCACCCCAAAACCCCAATCTCTACAAACCCCCTCAACAGAGCAACCCACACCATTAACAATGTCTTCTGATGTGGACAAGTTGAAGAAGCCCAATAATGAGTCAAAGTCCAAAGTTGAGAGCACAGATTGGATTGCTTCAACATTGACTAGGCGGTTTGGGCTTGGGGCCGGCCTTGCCTGGGCCGCCTTTTTGGCTGTTGGGGTGGTCTCTGAACAGTTCAAGACCCGGTTTGAGGTCTCCCAACAAGAGGCCAATACTAGGTCAGTTGCTCATATTTGAATTATTATTCTTTTTTTTTTTTACCTAATTTGTTAATGAATTAATGTGCAATTGATTCACCTAATTAGTGTGGTTAATTTAATGGGCAATAGTTTTGGTTCTGGTTCTTAATTTTTGCTAGTAAATTAGTCATGGGGTGGTGGTCCCTTATGTTTTAAATTAATGGTTTTAATTCTTGAATCAATGCCACATTGTTGAATGTTTATGGTGTGATTTAAGATAAACTAACCACATTTATATGAGGAACCGCAACATTTATTAATTAAATATAAGGGTTTGGTATCTAATGCAGACCATAATTTTAGGACATACTACTATTTTTTGCCGTCTTATTTTGCTTAAAGTTCATGTTATTTAAGTGTCCTGTCATTTTAAAAATGTAGTCAATTATAGAGGGTTTGGAATAAATAATTTAGGACAGAGTAAGAATTTAAATAGGAGTAATTGTTTAATCAAATCTTATCTTTAATTTATATTGCAGAGAGATTGAGAAGGAAGAAGAGGTGGTGCTGCCTAATGGAATCAGGTATTAAATCTTAGTCCTAATCATTAGCAGTGCAAAACACCCTTCTATGGTATCCTTATATAATTGTCATCCTCCCACATTGCGATCGTCAACGAGCTATTGTTAAATGGAAACAATAAATCTATTTGGACTCAAAAGTTCGGACTAATAAGATGGCATTCAACATTTTTACAAATATTTAAATGACATCAAAGAAATTTTACTAGTTGTTGTGTTTGCTTCATTTATTGTTTAATGATGACTTTGAAAAAAAAAAATTAAGCCCGAATTTATGAGTCCAAATAACAGTACCCTAAACCCAAAATGAAAAATATTAGGATGACCCGTTTTGAGACACTATAAATGGACACTCGATTGTTAGTATCCATTAATTTTTGGATGTCAAAAATGGTCACCGTAGCATTACTCTTGTTAAATTCTCGTGATCGACTTGATTTTATGGCTCTGCCATTAGTGGTTATTATTATGGATAAATATTATTTATTAGTTACGGATATTTTATTTTAACTTTTATTTATTTGTAATTATCTTGGATTTTATTATGTAATTTATTTTTTATTTGTAGTTATCTAGATCTAATATGTAAACCGTATATATATGTTCATCTATGCACAAATAAAATTAACGAGAAAAGATGTGATCATTCTATTTTTCTTGATTTTTTGTTAGTTATGATTAATTTCTTTGGGTGTTTGTGATGGATTTCAGGTACTATGAGACTGAGAGTTGGTGGGGGATCATCTCCAAGGCCAGGAGACTTGGTTGTGATTGATCTAAAAGGGAAAGTTGAGGGAAGTGGAGAAGTGTTTGTGAACACATTTGAGGGAGAGCAGAAGAAACCATTGGCACTAGTGATGGGGTCAAGGCCTTACACAAAGGGCATGTGTGAAGGGATAGAGTATGTCTTGAAATCTATGAGGGCAGGTGGTAAGAGAAGAGTTGTAGTCCCTCCCAGTTTGGGGTTTGGAAACAAGGTGCAGATTTAGGTTCAGGTGTGCAAATCCCACCATTTGCTACCCTTGAATATGTTGTAGAGGTTGATAAAGTTTCCATAGCTCCAGCTTAATTAAGATGAAATTAAGTCAATTTGTGGTGCTTTATTCATTCTACCATGTATTTTCATACGTAAAATGCACGTAAATATTTTAATAGCGGTTGAGTTGAGTGATTGCATAAAGTTAGTTGTGACTAATTGGAATGGCTGGCCTTGGATAATTGAATACCAAATGAGGATGGTAAAACAACAATATGGTGTGTTTTAAACTCAAATTCATCGTTTCATGTTAATCTAATAAGGAAATGATTTATTGACAATGAAAGGTAAAATTACCCATGATCAAAACTTCTCAGGTGAGATGGTAAACACATTACTTGTTAAAATTGCAAGAACTTGGAAGATCGTGGTTCGATTTCCATTGAAGTCAAAAAAAAAAAAAAAACTAATTTGTATATTTTTTTTAATAACCTTGTCTTTTACTCAGTGATGCAGGATCTATTGTTTTGAAAATTACTTGAAATTTTAACTCACCTCTTCATGACAAGCTAATAAACGTATAATTTGTCCTAAATAAAATTGGTATGGTAGTAAAATTGCTTCAATTTATTTAGGGGTTAAAAGGTTATAGATCAAATCTTTTAATTTAATGCTAAACTAGTTCATTTTCTACGGTGTTATTAAAACTATACAATAAAAGATTTATTAATTATCTTACACCCATAAAAATATGTTAATTTTAAATAGTGAAATTGCATTATGTTTTTTTTTTTTTCCTCTTATTCTTTAAAGGGGGCAAGGAAAAAAATCAAATGAATTACAAGAAAAATAGATGAGATGTGAAATTTATAGGGGGAATAAAACTTGAACTACACTCCATTCATGTATCCACCTATGATTTCGAGTTGAACGTACTCATTCTATTAATCCATTCGTTGATAAGATAACCATTATTAATTATTAATAAATGCACACATAATACTTGATTCAATAAATCTGATGGGTTGACACGTCGTATGGTAAAACTTGCACTACACTCCATTTTATGTGTCTGCCCATAGTTTCGAGTTGAACGTTCTCATTCTATTAATCCATTCGTTGATAAGATAACCATTATTAATTATTGATAGAAGCACACATAATACTTAATTCAATTTTTTCTTTTTTGAAGAAAAATAGAAGTTTCATTAATCATTAGTGGCTCGGTACAGGACCAGACATAGAATCAAAAAGTACATTGATTCACTAATCCTATTTTTTTAAAGAACTGCCATTACTTTGGCTGTGAATGCGATTGTGAAATTGAAACAATTTGACAATTATGGGCTGCTCTCTACAACATCGAAACACATTACAATACACAAACACCTTCTAGAACCACATAACAATAATAAAACTTCCCGACAAGTAGAAGAAAATCTAAAATTTCTTAACAAGGAGAAAACAAAATCAAGATCTCTACAAAGGGAAGATAAACTACCTAAAATAAAACTAAAAATAAGGATCAACTCAATCGCTGCACAAATCCAAAAACGAGTATTGAGGAAGAAGTACCGCAACAAAGATATCCAATCTTCAAAGATCTGAAAGGATTTGTACTTTATTGAACATATAGAACACGAAAAGATGAAGATTGGAACTATCGACGAGCAAAAGAGAAGATCGCCGGTGGTTTAAGATCTTAATTCAAAAGAGAAAACTCAAAAAATATTTAGTTAATCTGATGGGTTGGCGTGTCGAAATTGGAATGGTGATAGGAGGTAGTTTCTTAACTTTCTCTCTCCTCCTATATATATATGTTGGTGTTTTCAAAGTTATGGATTGAGATTGATTGCGCATAACTGACTCTTGTGGATTAGTCCATTAAAGCTAAGTAAAGTGAGGCTGAAGAAAAAGTTTGAGCACCTAATTTTCTTTTTTAAGAAATGTATAATTTTTTTTTATGAAAAAAATGTGTATTTGATGTGCTGTCATCATGTGCAAGTAGGGTTGCAAGTGGGGCAGGGTGGGGAATTCTCGTGCCCCATCAATTTTGTGAAAAATATTTATTTTGATCTCCAATTCTTGGCCTTTTGACGCTTAACAACTCTCTCAATTTTTATTTTATTTAGGAAACTATTTTTCTCAAATAATTTTGTTTTTAATATTGTTATGTTGATTGAGTTAGGAATTACTATACTTAATTAAATATAAAAAATTTCTTAAATTAATATAATAAATAAATTTCATAAAGTTCTAACCATATATACTTTAATATATCCTTATGATACAATATATATAGTAGAATTGTTTAATAGTACAAGTTATGTTTTAGAGTTGGAGATCTTAAATTCTATTTCATACAACTACATAAGTTTTAATAAAAAATTACATAAACTTTTAGTAAAAGCTTGAAAAAATGAGAATTTTTATGCGGGTAGTGGGGCGGGAGGCAGAAAATCCAGACGGGATCCCCATGGGACGTGGGGTGGGGAATCATCATGGGGTGAAAGCTATAACAACCCTCAAAATTTAACCCGACTTGTACTCCACTTGTCAAGACCGTGACCCGGCTATTGTGATGTGTCGAGTATTTCGAACTTCGGGAGTTGACACCGAGGTAATTTTATGATGCTGTGATGTTTGTATAAGTATTATAGTTTAATACAATTCTCGAGGAGTTGACATAATCCGAGGAGGCTAATTTTTCTGTGATGATTTTAGTAATCCCAATACTAAATGTAGGTTGATGAGACTTTAAAGTTATTTGATTTATGAAAATTTAATTAAGACTTAAGGTGAATGGACCCTAAAGAAAGTTAATAAGCTAGATGGACTAAAGGCCTAAGAGGGAAGGGTACTTTAGTCATTTCCTGCCAAGATATACAACTTAACTTTACCCTAATTGTATAAATAGTCAATTATAAACCCTAGCCTCCTTTACAACAACACAAAGAGGGGATGAGAAGTGACGACCAAGTATGGGAGAGAGGAAAGGAGAGAGAGAGTCGGCGAAGAGAGGAACCACAAAGAGGAGTCTGACAGCGCGGAGGCGCGTCTCGGATGGATGAGGGTGAGAGACACCCCCAGGCGGACACAATGACGCCGCACGAGGCGCGATGGCCGAGGCCGAACCGAAGGAGTCCGGTGAGAGCGCGGTGGCGAGCATAGGACCAAAAGAGGGTAGATCTCGCACCCCTCCGTTCCCACTTTTCCTCCACGGCGGCCGAGAGGCGGCGCGACCTCCCGGCCGCCCGTGGAGATCCCCTCGTCGCGCGAAAGCGACGGAGGGTGGTGGTGGTCGGGGTCGAGGAGGGGAGCACAAGCTCCCCCATGATCGTCGATGGGGAAGATGAACTTCCTCCCTACCGATTGATCGTCAAGGGTCATTGACCCTGGACCGATGACCAGGGTCAACCGACCCTTTGACCAGTTGACCGGGGCCAAACCGCCCCCTGGACTCAACCGGGGGACCGGTTTGGCCCCGCACTATAATTTAAGGGGCTGAAATGTTCCAGGCCCCCTCTACGCTTCATCGGGGCACACACGCGCACTTCGAGGGACTCGACGACGGGTCCCACCTTCGACAATGCGACATCGGGACCCCGACAAGGGCTCTAAACAACACGAAACCCGCGGGACCCACACTAATGGGTCCCTAAAAGTAAATGAGTTAACGAATTAATGATTTTGTAATAGAATATGCATTGATATGTTGTTGTATGAATTGTCTTAGTGACACACGACAGTTCACATCGAGCCTCGGGTGCGCAAGGAGTGGTCTTAGGCGCGCCGAGTACAGGTAAGTGGGGAGCTTCGCTTATGCATTAAATATGGCTTGATTATTAGATAATTAGGAATGCATGTTTTGAGTTTAACGACTTGGGAATGGGTTGCGTCGTGATATTGGTTTGGATCTCTATTATCTATGGAATTGTGAATACATTGTCTTGCCTTTTATGTTATTCGGTGCCCCGAGTGTGTGGTAGTTAACCACCGAGGGCCAAATTAGCAAGTGGTCTATATCTTGGACGCCCTAGAGTGTGTGGTAGTTAACCACCGAGGGTTTGCTTGACTAATTGAATGCATAAGGTGAATTATTCGAGGGTAAGGGTTTGGAGTTACCATCCTTTGCTATTTGATGATTCTTTGAGACGTGTAGCGGTGACGGCTTGGATGAATCTATCTTTGTTTTGGTGCGATTATCTAGAGGGCGTAATGGCCATTGCGTTTTCACTGATCTTTGTACCAATTCGAAAATAGATGATTCAGTCACCGGATCCTTACCAATATCTAGTTCGCATTGAATGGAACAACGACTTATATTAATATTTATATCTATCGCATTTTATTTAAATATTTCATTTGACTTTATTTGTATGTTATGTGTAAATTTATAAATGAAAAGTGATGAATATTATTATGCATGACATATATGAATGTTTATCAAATGTGTTGTAAAACTGTTAGGCTTTTATGTTTAGTATGGTGATTGGAATACGAATTGAAATATTGATATATAGAATTATTGAATATCTAAATTAGATATGGAAATAATATTTAGACATTTCTTCTTAGAATATAATTCCATTTTTCATAACTACGATGAGCATAAACCATATATTTAAATTGTATCAAATTATGTGCTAAATTATTATGCTTATAAGTTTGTTTTGATTTACATGTATTTAGTTATTACATGTTGTGTTATGCGTATGGATTGGATGTCATGTAGAATTTGCATGAGTACTAGGTAGTACTTGCATATTTAATGTTTGAGCGAATCTTTCCTCTTATTGAGCATCGTTGGTTCTTTAGCTCACCCCACTCTACCCCACAGTCCCTCTACCAAATACGCGATAGACAAGAAAGGCAAGGGAAAGGATTTATCTTGAAGTGCCTTCATATGTGAGACTCATATAATACTAGTTTATTATTAATATTAATCGTTTTGTAAATCTCGTACGTGGGTTATAGCTTGAGAATTAGTTAATGGGTAGTTTTGAACCTTTATAATATTACTCTGAGGTTGGATGAGATATTTAATATTAAAGATGATTGATATTAGTATGATATACAAGTTATATGGTTTTGTTGTGATTATTTATCACACACTTGTTATTATATATATATATATATATATTGTTTAGAATGATTATTCCGCAGGTTATTTAGGCGTGCCAAGTCGTTATTTGGGCCTGGTTCAAGTATCGGGTCTAAGTAACGGTTTGGGCCGGGCGACCCGACCCTAGGTCGGGGATGGGTCGTCACAGTTGGTATCAGAGCATAGGGATTAGAACCTAGGAAAACATTAGGTTAGTGAAACCTAAGTTTTAGAGCCTTTTAATGTAAAGGTCAAGTTTAAGTCGAACAAATCAGTGGTATGGGACATTGGTTCAAAGTCGACTTAAAACGCAATAATGATAAATCCTAGGATGGGATGGGATAAAAAGAAATTTGAAAAAGACTTAATGTGATGATTATTTGCTACTTTGTATATATAAATATATCGTTAGATATATAGGTAAATGTCTTTCTTTAAGACGTGAAACCATGGTTTCACGAGTTGGGAATGACAATTAACAACACAAGAAAGTTGAAGGGAAGTCCGTCGAACGTTCCACATGCGTTGCAAGGAAGTCTACAACGCTTTACTGCAAGAATGGTTCTGATAGAACGACTAAACTTAGAGTGAAAATTGTATAGCGAGATGCGTCTATACTTGACGATAGAGTGGCAAATAAAGACTTAAGCAAGTATTGATAGACTTGAAAGGACAATGAGATGTCACGTTAAATACATAAGACGGAATTGTGACGTGGTCACATTTCAGAGAAGTAACTCTGACTCCGAAACTCTATAAGGATAATTAAAATTAACGATGTTTTGTTGAAAACGGAAGTTAACAATCCTAGTAAGGATGCAAATGAACCTTTAGTTTCAAACAATGATAAGCAAGTTAGTCTGGCCAGGAGGCTGAACTTAATTCAAGATATAGACGTCAAGTATACTCTAAAAAAATCTCTAATGCTCGATTAAGAGTGTGAATCATTGGTCTATAAATTCGATTTGAAGGTTATTGCTATAGATCGAATTATGTTGTTTCAGGTGATCTATTTTTTTTTATCGAAAATAATTTTTCGACTATATTGGACCATGATTTTTGTATTGTTTTCGAGTTGATGTTTGCCGCACTTTATTGAAGTTTTCATGGAAGGATTTAACGTGTCTTTACAAAATTTTGAAAAGGCAAACAAGTACAAAAAAAAAAATATATTTATTTTCCTTGGTGTTCAAAAGATAAAGCGAATAGACTCATACATATTTCGAAAATTTGACGTTGTAAGTTTAATCCTTACATAAAGAGTTTTACTGAATTTCAAGGTTTTTGATTTGATAAAAATGCAACGTATGTTTTGTGTCTATGTCACCATTGTGTGTTTGGAACACAAAATTTAGTTACCGTTATAGTTTACTTTTGAATTACATCAACTAAATCGATTTGAAAGGGATTTATGAATTGTTAGAAAATACGAGAAGAATTTCAGATGATTTCTATAAACTAAGCCTAGCTCGATTTGAAAAGTGGTTTTGATGAAAATTTGACAGTTTAAAAAAAAAGGTTTTGATTCGGATTTGACTTCTAAATTGATTGAATTAGATGTTTGTATAAGTATTATAGTTTAATACAATTCTCAAGCCGTTTGGCGATTTGATAATCCGAGTGAGGCTTTGCCTAGACTAAACGAGATTATAAAACACAGAAAATGACAATAAAAGCTTAATTAAATGATAATTAGGCTAATTGACGAGGTTAATTACGCTGGTGAGACCATGAGCACATGACACGCGAGTTGTGATGCATTGTGGGTTCGAAAATGTAAAGAACGGGTTAAGGAGTTGGTTAATTAAATGGCATGTGTGTCGCCTATTGGAGTTCACAAGTAGAGTTAGAGTGGGTGGATAACTTAAAAGGAAAAGGCTTGGATTTACCTCAAGATAAGCATGTGCAAGTGGATGAAAATGAGGCCTATAAAAGACACACCCCTCTCACATTTTTTCTCTCTTTCTCTCTCACACACTTTTCTCTCCATCTCTCCTCTCATTTTCTTCTTTTCTTAAACTTGGAGAACAAGGCAAGGCTGGACAACCATTTGGGAGGTGACCGGAGGTCCGTTGGAGTGATCAATCGAACGATCGAGGTAAGAACTCGATTCTCCTTGCAAATATCTACGTGTAGATGTCAATTTTGTTGAAATGGTTTCTAGTAACAAGCTTTGAACTCGGATTTTACCACTGTTTGTGAAGGGTTTGTGGTCTATGAATCAATCAAAACGAGTTTGATAAAGGGTGTTTAAGATTTGGAAGAGTTTTGAGTTTGAATGGATTTTCGAATTTAAATTACATTTGATGAATTCGTATGGTGGATTTGAATGTTGTTTCGACGTTGTTAGGATGTGCAAGTGGATGAAAATGAGGCCTATAAAAGACACACCCCTCTCACATTTTTTCTCTCTTTCTCTCTCACACACACTTTTCTCCCATCTCTCCTCTCATTTTCTTCTTTTCTTAAACTTGGAGAACAAGGCAAGGCTGGACAACCACTTGGGAGGTGACCAAAGGTTCATTGGAGTGATCAATCAAACGATCCGAGGTAAGAACTCGATTCTCCTTGCAAATATCTACGTGTAGATGTCAATTTTAATCACTTTTGTTGAAATGGTTTCGAGTAACAAGCTTTGAACTCGGATTTTACCACTGTTTGTGAAGGGTTTGTGGTGTATGAATCAATCAAAATGAGTTTGATAAAGGGTGTTTAAGATTTGGAAGAGTTTTGAGTTTGGATGGATTTTCGAATTTAAATTACATTTGATGAATTCGTATGGTGGATTTGAATGTTGTTTCGACGTTGTTAGGATGTGCAAGTGAATGAAAATGAGGCCTATAAAAGACACACCCCTCTCACATTTTTTTCTCTCTCTTTCTCTCTCACACACATTTTTCTCTCCATCTCTCCTCTCATTTTCTTCTTTTCTTAAACTTGGAGAACAAGGCAAGGCTGGATAGCCACTTGGGAGGTGACCAGAGGTTCGTTGGAGTGATCAATCGAACGATCCGAGGTAAGAACTCGATTCTCCTTGCAAATATCTACGTGTAGATGTCAATTTTAATCACTTTTGTTGAAATAGTTTCGTGTAACAAGCTTTGAACTCGGATTTTACCACTGTTTGTGAGGGGTTTGTGGTCTATGAATCAATCAAAACGAGTTTGATAAAGGGTGTTTAAGATTTGGAAGAGTTTTAAGTTTGGATGGATTTTCGAATTTAAATTACATTTGATGAATTCGTATGGTGGATTTGAATATTGTTTTGATGTTGTTAGGATGTGCAAGTGGATGAAAATGAGGCCTATAAAGACACACCCCTTTCACATTTTTTTCTCTCTTTCTCTCTCACACACACTTTTCTCTCCATCCCTCCTCTCATTTTCTTCTTTTCTTAAACTTGGAGAGCAAGGCAAGGCTGGACAGCCACTTGGGAGGTAACCAGAGGTCCGTTGGAGTGATCAATCGAACGATCCGAGGTAAGAACTCAATTCTCCTTGCAAATATCTACGTGTAGATGTCAATTTTAATCACTTTTGTTGAAATGGTTTTGAGTAACAAGCTTTGAACTCGAATTTTACCACTGTTTGTGAAGGGTTTGTGGTCTATGAATCAATCAAAACGAGTTTGATAAAGGGTGTTTAAGATTTGGAAGAGTTTTGAGTTTGAATGGATTTTCGAATTTAAATTACATTTGATGAATTCGTATGGTGGATTTGAATGTTGTTTCGACGTTGTTAGGATGTTGTTGAATCCCCCATGAGGGAGAATGGGGTCGACCGTAATAGGGAAACACTCCCATGGGTGGAAGAATAGAATTCCCAAACTGGGAATTATGTTTTTCCATCAGGGGAGAGCGCTCCCTACTCAGAGAGCGCACTCCATGTTCTGGGCAAGCGTTCCTAAAGAACAGGAGCGTGCTCCCCATACTATGGAGCATGCTCCACCTCCTGTTTACAAAAATTAGGCGTTTTGAGTGACGTCATGGGCCAAGGTCCCAATCGACGCCATTCAAGGCGTCCCGACCAGAATACCCCATAATGGATGTTTCGAGTAGCGCCGCCAAACCCAAAACCTCGATGTCGCCACGACATCCTTAACCGAAAATGAATTACATATTAATTTTAGACTTGGAAAACTTGGAAAAACTTTGGAGATTTATTTGGAGTTATAAATGGACCATAAAACCTATTTATTGGGGTTGAAACCATTAATAGGAAGTAGGGAAATCAATGGTACGAACTAGAGTTGCGGGAGTGGTCTTCGTGTCGCGACATTTGTCAGATAAGTACACACGTGTTATGTATGTGTATGTTAGTAGGTCAGTAAGGAAATATCATGTGATTTATACATCCTCTATTGATTGTTATTATTGAATTGATCTCATGCTTGGTATTTCGTTATATATCCTTGGTTGTATGTTCTTGGCGTGAGTGTGTGTCTCGAAGATATCATGTGGTCTCGCACTAGCTGGGACAATAAGGGTGCCTCCTGTAGGGGTAACTGACCACCCCTAGTGTCGTGTGTACTGGGTACTAGATTTGAGAGGTGTTGCGATACCTCTCAATTTCAAGCTGCGCTAGTGTTGCGACATTGCCCGGGGAGATCTTGCGAGATCTTTGCCATATTGCTATGAAATTAAACCACTCATGAGCCTCTTTTAATTCTTAGAACACGCAAATTTTCGATTGCTATCTATCAGTCTGTTTATCATGCACTTTGATTTATTTATATTTCTGCCTTTCAATTACCACATGATATCTGGACTGTCTTGTTGTTAAATCATAAATTATTGTTATATTCTCCTGGCACTACTTTCGATTTCTTCAATTACTCATCGTCTAGTTTGTAACGGTGGATGTAGATAGGGTGGAGAGCAGCAAGGACAAAGGACCCTGTTTAGGTGATTTCCTTTGAGGACTTAGCGACTGGACTTTGGAGTCTATTAGAGTAGGTTTGTTATTTGCTTGCTTGTATGTCGTTTTGTTATCATACATTATATTGAGATTGGAATCATGTATTTATGAGCTTCTCATATCGGATTGTACATGATTACTCGGGGTTTTCCACATTCATAGATTCCTGAATTTCTCTTTGATTGAGTTATTTCTCTTACTATACTTTGATTACTTTCCTCTGCGATTAACTTGCAATAACTCTTTCATAAAATGTATAATTAAATGAACGGAGGCTGACTAGGCTTGTCAAGTTGCCCAAATTTCGATTTGGGGGTTTGTATGGGTCTAGGCCAGGCGTACTCAATTGCACGGGGAAATTGGGGCAGTCACAAAAGCAATCCCCATTTGCACCTTGCCCCGTCACTACAAGTTATGTTTTAAAGTTGGAGATCTTGAATTCCATTTCATACAACTACATAAGTTTTTAATAAAAAAATTACATAAAACTTTAGTAAAAGCTTGAAAAAATGAGAAATTTTATGCGGCGAGTGGGACGGGAGGCAGAAATCGTGACGGAGATCCCATGGAACACGGGGTAGAAAATCTCCATGGGGTAAGATCAATCCCCATCCCCACCTTACCCCTCGTGACAGGGTAAGATTTTGCCTCGTGCCCACCCCGCGAGGTACAAAAAGGGATAATATTTGCCCCATTGAGGCGAAGCCAACCGCGATGAATGTTAGAATTGACGAGAGTTTGAAACTTTTGAAGAAGTATTGAGAGCTTTCATTGATTTGAGTCATCTATCAATACAAAAGACTGGTTTTTTTGCTACTTCTAGAGACATTTTACATTCATTAACTAAACTAACCACCGACTTGTAAAAAAAACTAAACTAACCACTAAAACTGCAACTTAAAACGACTGCCAAGTTCTCAAAAAGAAAAAAAAAACTACCAAGTCATCCACTATGGAAAATTGGAAATTTTGGGGAATTTAATGAAATTTGAAATATAAACAAAACACGACTTTAATTTAACCAACTGAATTCAAATGACAACTAGGGAGTGTAGTTCAGTGATGGGCACATGGAGAATCATTGGTGATGCGTGTTAGAGCGTTGGAGTGCGTGTTTAGATTGGATCACAGGTAAGTAAACCAGTGAGGAGTTATATAATTATTTCCTTGAGCTTTAATTTGTTTTTATTATTGCCCAGTTCATATTTTGGAATTCCATTCTAATTGAGTTGTCCAAGGGCAAGTGGGTTAACGGTGATCCTTGGAAGGACGAGTTATCTGAGGTAATATGCTAGAGCCATGAACTCGAGATTCACTACACTGTTTACTGGTTTGATAAGGGGTGAGAGTTCTTAGCTAGATTACTAAGATGTCTCTCATCTGCGTGGATTTAGGGCTTGTTAGGTGTTGACCACGTTCTAGAATCCGAGTCTTGTAGTATTTTCCTTGACTTAACGACCGTTTGGTTGGGACTACTTGCGCCTCTCTGTTTTGATTTTCTGGACACTCATATTTCAATTGATTCTGATTTATTTACAGTCTTTATTTATTCATGCATTCCATGTACCCTTCTTTATATCTATATGAATATGGATTGCTTATTTATTTCGAATATTGTATACATTCCACTTAGCGTTACTTACATGAACTCGTCATTCTTATGTTTGACTAAGTGCATATCCGCTTGGTATACATATGCGGGGTTTCCACAGTAGGGGCAAGGATCCACTATTTACTTTCAAAACTCTTAGTGTAGGTGTTTTTCCACGTTCCCAATGTGAAGTTAAGGCTTAAAATAATGATTTCTATTCATTTGTATTATGTATGTATATTTCTTTTATCACATTGGGTTTATGGGTTTGTGAGAGATCTTGGGATATGTATACTATATGTTTTTATATCAAAATTGGTAAAACTTAATTATAGTACAATTTCACAAGATCCCAATGTGACTTGATATACTTGATCTTTTAAATTTTAAAACTCTTAGAATTATACATATGCGGGGTTTCCACACTCTAGGTTGTCCTAAATCGTGTCTTGGAGATTATTTTGTTAGTTTGAGGTTTTAAGCGCTTCTGATATACTTTGATAACTCACTAACTTGAATAACTCATTTAAATTGTTATAATAATGCTCAAATTAATGGATAATAGTAGGAAAGGCTAACTAGGCTTGCGTTGACTTCGCGAGAGTTGACTCGGGGTCCATGTAAGTCTAAGTCGGGTGGGGCCCAATTTAGAGTTGTGGAACTTGGGTCGTCACAACCGTCCTCATCCCCACGGTGCGCGGGGCGGAGATCTATTTTCGAAAATTCCCTCGAGAGGAGTTTTGCTGCCCCATGCCTTGCCCCACAGAGATCCATTTGGGCTAAGAATCCCCGTGCCCCATTAATTTTGTGAAAAATATTTATTTTGATCTCCAATCCTTGGCCTTTTGCTGCTTAACTACTTTCTCAAATTTTATTTTATTTAGAAAACTATTTTCTCAAATAATTTTTTTTTTAATATTGTTATGTTGATTGAGTTAGGAATTACTATGCTTAATTAAATACAAAAAATTTCTTAAATTAATATAATAAATAAATTTCATAATGTTCTAACCGTACTTTAATATATCCTTATGATACAATATATATAGTAGAATTATTTAATGGTACAAGTTATGTTTTAGAGTTGGAGACCTTGAATTCCATTTCATACAACTACATAAGTTTTTAATAAAAATTACATAAACTTTTAGTAAAAGATTGAAAAAATGAGAAATGTTATGCAGGGAGTGTAGTGGGAGGTAGAGAATCCCGCCGGAGAACCCCGTGGAACACGGGGCAAGGAATCTCTGTAGCGTGTGAGATCGATCCCCATCCCCACCTCGTGAGGCGCAAAAAATAGATAATATTTACTCCATTGAGGTGGGTCCTGCAGTGAACGGATTTCCCCATCCCACTCACAACCATATGTACAAGTACTCTAGAATGTTAGAATTGACGAGAATTTGAGACTTTTGAATAAGTATTGAGCTTTCATTGACTTGAGCCATCTGTCAATACAAAAGACTGGTTCTTTCGCTACTTTTAGAGACATTTTCCATTCATTAACTAAACTAACCACCAAAACTGCCAAGTTCTCAAAAAGAAAATAAAGACCGCCAAGTCATCAACCATTCAAATACCATTTTGTCTAGCTACTAGTCAAAAAACTTGATTTTCAATCTGTGGAAAAAAAAGAAAAAAAAAAAAGAAAAGAAAATTCTGTGGTCAACTCAATCCAACCTTTTCATAATTTTGCCAAAGCTTGTAATAAATTGGAGGATAATGGTACAATCTCACTCTAAAGTCACATTAGGTGATGTGGTATATGGGTCATAATTTTTGAGGGAGGGGATCTTTTAATGTTAGAAGGGTAATATTGGTAATGTTTCCCAATAGCAACACGTCACGATGACAAAAAAGTAAAAGTGGAGAGGACAAAAGTGTAAAAATACATCTACATTGTACACGTGACATATTTCTAATGGTAAACATTACCAACATTACACCTCTTAACTTTAGCAAATCCACTCCCAGTTTTTGAGAGCCATTTGCGCACCTCGAAATACACATTATGTTACTCCAATATGACTCTTGGTGTGACTTTGAGTTGTTATTGTTGTTGTGAAATGGATAACTCTATTACGGATAAATATCATTTATTAGTTAGGATATTTTATTTAACTTTTATTTATTTGTAATTATCTTAGATTTTATTATGTAATATGTTTTTTATTTGTAGTTATCTAGATCTAATATGTAAACCCTATATATATGTGCATCTATGCACAAATAAATCAATGAGAAAAGATGTGATAATTCTATTTTTCTTAATTTTCTGTTATGGTATCAGAGCATTCTGTTCCACTTTTTGATTCGTCATATTATTCTCATTCCATTCTGATCTTTTTTGTTCAAAGTTAGGATGTTATCTTTCATTTTTTTCAACCAAAAGATCATTATATGGTCTTGTTTTCTTCCATTCATTAGGAATCATATCATTTTTTTAATTTTGTGCTTGGTCGTGATGACTTGCAATCGACCGGTGTTCAATTCGTTATTAAACAACGGATTGTCTATCAATCAACATTCGTTTTGAATGTTTTCTCTATTTAAAATTCGTTTTGATCCATTGTTGTTAAGTCTCAAGTTGGCCTATGTCCGTTGGATTTGAGTTGGCTAGTACGCTCGTCCAAATTGGCTAGTTGCCCGTTCGACTTGAGGATCCTATTAATTCTATCGACATTTTTTTTTGGATGTTTTTTCTTCAATTCAAAGGTTTTTCAGATGCTGACAATCGATGTCAACATCTTCACCGACGGATCTCAAGTGACCATGTTTTTCCTTCACGACTCATTTACTTTGATTGAAGACATTCTTGTTCAAGCTTCAGATATTTTGTTCAAGCTGGGCATCCAAAGTAGATATGCTCCCACTTGCGGGAGGCTATTACGGATAAATATCATTTATTAGTTAAGATATTTTATATAACTTTTATTTATTTGTAATTATCTTAGATTTTATTATGTAATATGTTTTTTATTTGTAGTTATCTAGATCTAATATGTAAACCCAATATATATGTGCATCTATGCACAAATAAATCAACGAGAAAAGATTTGATTATTCTATTTTTCTTAATTTTCTGTACCAAGTATCAAACATGTGTAACATCAAACATGTGTGACTTGTACATCTCTATATTGCTTGTAACCCCACTTTGTACATCCACAATTGACTATATATGTTTAGCTTAGTAACTTGTAACTCTATCATAGAGATGTACAAGTCATGTTAAAGTACATATATTCATGATTAAAGTACTATATATTGTCTACTTTGTAAGCTTGTACCTTGTACACTTCGTATTACTTGTAAGTCATGTTAAAGTACATATATTCATGATTATTAAGGGCCTATATAGAGAGTGCCTTCACTTGTAAATGACACACTAAGTTGTATAAAATTTCTAAATTCTCAACTATCTTTTCTAGCTCTCTTATCTCCTCTTCTCTGCTTGTTTTTGTAGTTTTTATTTCAAGTTTCTCATACTTCAGTTTTACAAGTTCTAGATAAGTTACAACTTGGTTTATAACACGTTATCAATACGAGTTGCTCTCGCGAAGGAGGTCTCGAAATCAAGAAAGTTTCTCAAGGAAACAAAGCTATGGGAAGGTAATGAATTTGATTTGGTGCTGGTATTTAGTGATATTACTTGATTTGATTTCAAAACTTTGGGTTTCATATGCATATTCATTTTCCACTACTTAGAAAAAAAATAGTGCTATGCTTGAGAATATGCAGCAAAGAGTTTGAAAGGAACATAAATTTTCATAAGTAATCAATCATCCTATCCAATATGGTTTCATGCATCTCTGGCTCGTTAATCAACAAAATTCACCCACTCTTTTAAGTCATCCCCTTGGTTCTAATGCACCTTTCTCTAAATATTCTGCTCCCACACTTTGCCTCTCTCTGTATGTTTTATTTAAGAGAGCAAAGAAAATTGGTGACTATGGGAGGTTACATAGGAGCCATTAACTAACTCCTCCCTAAATACTTGGATTCATCATAAAGTAAAAGAACAATATACAGTAGAAAAGGTGTTCGACATTAGGTAAATCATATTGATGCGTTGTCTTAATTTGGTACCATTAATTGTTATTTTTGTGGTGTTCTATTTCTGCTTTTACTTTTGTTGAATGCAATATTGAAGTATCAATTAAGGAGGGTGTCAAGGGGTCACTAATGAGAGGGTTTACCCTAAGGAAAATTTTCTCACTCAATGCCACTCTGTGGTGCATAAGGGCAACCTTAGTATAACACTCCAATAAAATTCACACTAACAAGTAACAACAGGCACAAATGAGAGCTTTACTGATCTTTGATTGATGGGTTACAACTCTACCACCTTATGTTTCCCCAAACATAAGGGGTTGGCTTTATAGAAAACAACCTGAAGTGGTTACATAACCGAATGGACACATATCCTACTTTACAAGCATCAAAGACTAAGTAAACCACACCACACTCTCATGTAGCTAAGCAGTTGCCTAACTGCTTGCCTCCTCTACTGCTACCTGACCTTGTAACTGCCATGACCACGTGATTAATAAGCACATCTTCCATGTGCTAAGGACTTGCTTGGACGTGCCATGGTCATCCTCTGAGCCATGACCATGGTAGTTGCATAACCGCCTAGGAACTGCCTTGCTTGACTTGGTCCATCTAAGCCTAGGGTCGCTCCTTAATTTTAGATTCATTCTTGGTGGTGCCTAGCTGAGCCTAGGCATCCTTGGGTGCGTGCCGGAGCTTGGCTAAGTTCGGGTCCTACCGGCACGGAGGTGGTTGCATGATGGTTTTTCGGCAAGGCCTTGGCATGCATGCCTAAGGCCTTCTCTAGGGTCACCCTTACCTTACTGCCCATACCACCCCTCAGGAGAGGTCCCCCTCCTATAGTAGATGTTAAGCTGTTCCTGACCCTCTAATAGGGAACATCCAAAAGTAAGATCAATCATACTTTGACTTGGTCAATGCCAGAGTCAAGGAAAGTCAATTGTGCTCCTGTCAAGGTCTTGTTTTGCTGTGCCAAGGCGTGACCTTGCTCGTGTCAAGGTATATGTCAAGCTTTCGCTAAGGTATGTGACAAGCCGCTGTGCTCGCGCCAAGGAGCGCCTTGCCCGCAGACGTGCTCATTTAGGTACGCGCCCGTGCCAACTTAGGTACTCGTTGTGCCCGCTTAGGTACGTGTCGTGTCTGCTAAGATATGCGCCGCGCACTTAGGTACGCGCGCCCGTTCTCGCTTAGGTACGCGCCGTGTCCGCTAAGATATGCGCCCGTGCGCACTTAGGTACGCGCGCCCATGCTCATTTAGGTACGCGTCGTGCCCACTTAGGTACGAGCCGTGCCCACTTAGGTATGAGCCGTGCTCACTTAGGTAAACACCGTGCCCACTTAGGTACGAGCCATGCGCTGAACCCCAATCCAACGCCTGAGTCCCACGAAGCCTTCCGAGTCCATCGAGACTCGGTCATTTGCTGAGTTATTCTGCTGTCCACCCAACATACTCCGATCTAACTATTGAGGTGGTAACAGAGGGCCACTATGTTAATGGCTCAAATAACTTATCTAATTCCTACCAAAAAAAAACTTATCTAATCATCACTTGCCATATATAAATTCAATGTTTCTCGTTCATCGTTTGTATAATGTGGCCATTTCTTATGCATGAATTCATGAATCCTTTTACTTTTGTAATTAATCGCTTATATACATGGCACTAGATAGCCAACAATAGAAATACCCTTTATTCATTGAAGTTGAGTATCATGTGTACAAGGTTGATGTATACATTTATATACATGGTTTGTTTACACGACACTAGCTAGCCAACTCTCTAGTTTTAAACCAATGTTTCGTCAATTAAGACTTCCTCGACAGTCTTGGACAAATTTCATGCGATGTAAGGATTTACTAGGTGCTATAACATTTATTGAAAATATAGTTGGTTGCTGGATATTGATTTATTTGAAATAACTTATCTCTCTAGCTTTGAAATAACTTTAAAAGTTCCTCTTTTGAACTAAGTTATCAAAACAATTTATCAAGTAAATATTATTCATTCATGGTGCATTATATACATGTCACGACGATTGCGAAAGTATGCTCTATAGTTGCGTCTTGTATGATCTTCTACACCAAAAAAAAAAATCAATATGTGACGCATAGTTTTTTCTCATAAAATTATAAACGATTAATTATGTTCTATTCTTGATTTTTTTGGGTTGATAGTGGGTAAGTCTTGTCCCCGGTAAAACTAAATATTGAAAAGGAAATAGGTTATCTCGTTTGAAGAGGCATGGTTGTTAAGTCGACTTTGTCTCGCCACCCAATCTGGAGGTTGTCCCACCAACTTATACAAATAGTGCATTTTGTATATAACTAATCAAGCTAGGAACATGTATTTTATCGTATATTATATATTTTATATAAAAATAGGAAAACTATTTACTATATCTTTATTTTCCAAAATAGTGTTCAACTATAGTTCAATTTGTTGTCTTAATACTTTTGACAAGAATTACTTGACATGATAACTAAATGCTAAAATTATATATAAAACATCAATGCAAGGCTATAAGTAAAACACTAATATTTATTCGCCAAATATCTCATAGAGATTTAAAAAGTGTATATTTCACTTTATATTTTCTTTTTACCTCATGGAGTTAGGTATATAAAAACCACAATTGGTGATGCTCCAAAAGATCAAAATGAGCGGCTAGGTCTCAAGCTACAAAATATATATCAGTCAAATATTAATTATTATTCTGCAATTTTAATTACCTCTAAGTTGAGATTATGAGGAAATATGACAATAATAAGACGGTCACGCGACCCGCCTCGATTTATTACTGTAACAAATATCGAGCGCATATGTCAATCCAATAAATATTATGGATTGGTTAGTCATGTCTCATGGTACCTGAGTAAAATAATGAGATATTATAAATATAATATCGCTCTCGTCCAATTGGTTCAGCTTCAAATTAAGAAGCGTATGTTGCATATAATGACCATGGTCGCAATAACAAATTTATGGACATAGAAAAGTTGAAAAGATATGGTAAAGGTCGTATTGACAATTCCACCAAAAGTTGGAATAAAAATAGTGCACCACTAAAAAGGGTAATTTATTATTGACAATGAACGTTCATGATTGTGACATTTTTGGTCACATATGAAAGGTTATTTTGCCTAAATATTGTCATATATATACTCAAATATTTTGTGATATTTTACCATGCCTTCAAAATCAAGGCAAAATTATGAATTTTACTATTAAAAATAGCTCAATAAAATTAGCACATTAAGATGTGTTCAAATCATGAGCTAAATAAAGGCGAATAATGTATATCTTGCTTATGTTACTACATGTACATTATAATATAAAGAGTATTTCTCGAATCTAAACTTAGCAGATGCTAATGTTTATGCAATATCTGGTATAACTATAATGTTGTCAATGCCTTATCCAGAAGTTACTCAGTGTAATTTTGTTTCATCTGAGAATTTAAATTCCCAGCTTTACCTTCTGGATTTTACTTGAATAAGGCATATTGATATAAATATCATCATATGATTTAATGACATTCATAAGATTAAGATGAAATGATCGATTTGATCATCCATGATCATCAATTACACGAATAATATTGAAAATTTGTGTGGGCATCAATTGCGGAACCAAAATATTTTATCAACTGGTAAATTATAGTTGTGTTGTTAGTCTCAAGGCAAATTGTTGGTTAAATCATTTTAAAGTAAAATTATTGTGGAAACACTCGTTTTCTGCTTATAATTTATTTATGAAAACAAGTAGCTTATTTATTCTTATAGTAAATATTTTCAACGTAAGCATCAACTAAGTATTTGCATGCGTATTTATATATTTTTAACTTATATTGGCTAAGACAATTCATTCAAATGATTTACAAAATGATTTAAAAAAAATTAAGTTAATAATTTTAGTTTTGAGATATGAAGTCATTGATAAAACATATTTAGTTCATTTAAAGTTCTGTACAACTTCTCATTTCTTCTCTTCTCCTTTGTAGTAGTAGTTTGTAGTAATAGAGGTTTTTAGTTCATACTTTGTGAAATGGATAACTCAAGTATCAAACATGTGTAACATCAAACATGTGTGACTTGTACATCTTTATGTTGCTTGTAACCCCTCACTTTGTACATCTACAATTGACTATATATGTGTAGTCTTAGTAACTTGTAGCTCTATCATATAGTACATGTTATGTCAATGTATTGTCTACTTTGTAAGTTTGTAACTTGCACACTTTGTATTACTTGTAAGTCATATTCAAGTACATGTATTCATGATTATTAAAGGCCTATATAAATGGTGCCTTCACTTGTAAATGACACACTAAGTTGTATACAATTTCTATATTCTCAACTATCTCTTCTATCTCTCTATCTCCTCTTCTCTACTTGTTCTTGTAGTTCTTATTTCATGTTTCTCATACTTTAGTTCTACAAGTTCTAGATAAGTTACAACTTGGTTTATAACAATTGCAACATCTTCCCAATTGTAATGAAGTGAATTATAAGGGCATTTGAGCATCTACGATTTAATTAATTCAATTAAAACTTCCTACCAAAAAAAAAAATTCAATTAAAACTCAATAATCACATGTTTTGTAAGGTAAATTGCTATCTAATTTGGATATAAATGATAATAATGAAATCCTACCAAAAAATATGATAATAATGAAAGATTAATGTTCTAAGTTTCTAACGCTCTCTTGCTCTTCAAATAGGTCAGTTGATTTGAGAACTTCGTTGAGTTTTGATTGAATTAATAGCTCAATAAATTAACTTAAACAAGTAACTTGTCTAGTAATAAAGTTTATGCACCAAACCTTTTATTAATTTCGACAAGGCAAAGGTAGGAGTGGACTGAAGTTAACTTGATATACATTAATTAGGAGGGACTAATTTGAATGGTTTGGAATGCTTACCATCAATTGCATTAAATCGAGTGAAATAAAAGAGTTTGATTCATGTAGCTGACCTTAATTCAGGGCCGGCCTCGAGCAAGGGCGGGCAGGGCAATGGCCTAGGGCCCCCACTTTTTTGGGGCCCACTTTTCAAAAAAAATTGTATATATATAATATATAGTTATTATATATATATGAGATGGCAGGATAACAAAAGATACCCATTCACTGATTTTTTTTTCTTTTTCTTTTGTCAATCCATTGCCAAGTTTTTAGCCAAAAAAAAAATGCTCCTACATATTAACACTAATAGGTTGGGGCTCCAAAAACGATTGTCTCCAACATTAAATAAAATTACTTCATAAATGTGTATTTATTACCTATTTACCTTATAGTGGTTTCGTATACATACAGTTTCTTGAAATAAATAATAACCTTTTGTCCAAGAAATTACTCTAAAAATAAAAAATAACCAAGAAAAAGGAAACAAAAATGGCTCCATAAATACACAAAAATGAAGTGCTTTATTTTTGAAAAAAAAATCCATCTATTCACATTCCCTTGCACATCTACACCTAATTAACTAAACTAAACTCTATAGATTTTGAGTTTCAATCTTCAATCAATCTCTATGTGATGCACGTTAGATTTGAAGATTCGGTAATTGTGATTTTAGATCAAATCCTAATTCAATTGATCTTTGCAAGTTGGTACAAGCTAAACTTAAGGATTCTAACTCCTCTTTTTTTCTTTTTTTTTTGGTAGGACTTACTCCTCTTTTAATCTATTCAGATTTGTATTATTCAGTTTTTTGAAGTGTTTTGTTGCTAGTGATTAGTGAGCTACATTTTCCTTAATTTGTTTGTGTTGGAAGATTTGTTTTTCGTTGTGTTTGTTAAACATTACTTTCATTCTTAAATCCTAAGTGTTGAAAGATTTGTTTCTTATTGTACGTTTTTTATATTTAAACAAAAAATTCATTTTTTTAAAAACCACTCTTAGAAAAAAAAAACTATAAAATACATTTTGTAAAAAAAAACCCGCTTTTAAAAAAAATTTAACTCCACCAATAAAAAATAATATTTTTCATTTACTGTCTCAAGCCTAAAAAGGAGGAGAGAAAGGCTATTTAAAAATCTTTTAAAAAATTTATTTATCATGAGGGGCCCCTCATTTAAGTTATGCTCGGGCCTCCAAATAGTTAGGACCGGCCTGCCTTAATTAATTTGGAATGAAGGTTACATTGTATTTGTTGTTGTGGTTGTTTTGTTGGTTTGAAGCAAAATCCTGTGTGTCAAAAGTAGTCAAAGGCGTACAATAACTAATCTTAAACATATTATTTAGAAAATATATATATCACGTGCCTAAATCTAAGGAAAATTTTAAAATAACAGTAAGTAATAGCCCTTGATGCGGCATCGACTCGTGTATTATACATTAAGATTTGTGTGCGCACACATGCCCTCCAAACACGACTATTTATGAGTCAAAGTCCAAACTTCTCCCCTCATAATAAATACAAGTTTTTACAACCCAACGAAACAGAACTCTCCAAAACACAAAATCTATAAAAAGAAAAAAATCCATTTGCACCAGCAGACCAAAACCATGACGACAGGCGGCGGCGGCGGAGACCTAGCGAGCGTGTTCAACCAGTTCGACGCGAACAAAGACGGGAAGATCTCGGCGTCGGAGCTCTCGGAAGTCCTCCGCGCCATCGGCACAGCGGCGTCCCCGGAGGATCTCCGGCAAATGATGGAGGAGATGGACAGGGACGGGGACGGGTACATCGACCTGGCGGAGTTCGAGGAGTTCCAGCGCAGATCGGACGGCGGAGAGGAGGCGGGGATGAGGGAGATGAGATCGGCGTTCGAGGCCTACGATAGGGACCGGAATGGGCTGATATCGGCCAAGGAGTTGCACATGGTGCTGGTGAGGTTGGGGGAGGGCTTTTCGGTTGAGGACTGTGTGAGGATGATTGGGTCCTTCGATTCTGATGGGGATGGGAATATTAACTTTGATGAGTTTCAGAGGATGATGATGATGGCCAATACCACCGACATTATTAATGCTGACTGAGGATGGATCATCCATCCATCCATCCATTTTTATCGTTGTAGATGTAACTTTTCTTCTTTTAGTTTCAGCGAAGGCATTCCTTGTATTTTTATGGGCATTGGATCCAAGTCCCTTTTCATCTTCATTACTTCTATTAAAAGTTACTCCTCTTCGGAGGCCTCGATACCAAAAACGAAGAAGAATTTTTTGGATTTGCCTAAAAAAGTTAATGAAAATGAATAAAAATTAAGTGGTTTTGTTGTAATTGGCTTACTCTCGAATTCATCCATAAAAATTGAGATTAATGACCAAAATTAAAGCCCTAAATACCACCGATAACAATATAAAAAATTACTCCAGAGTCCACCAAACATCTAAAAGATTGAGCCTAAAACAGTGAGAATAGTTTCACCAACGAAGAAGGGCCGACCTGGTCTCGCCGGAATCTCGTTAAATTTAGTCGAATTGAACTGTCCAAATCGAAGGCACATCGATGTTAGTCCTGTGTAGCTGAATAAAATGGGAACCATAGCATGCTTTCGCAGTTTCTCTTGATTGGTAAATTGAGATAAAACCTCTCCAACGATCTGAGATCTCCACTAGCCTTTCACTGCCTAGACGAGACCACACATGGTGACCAAAACAAACAGACCTCAACTAAAACCAACTAAGATGAGTCAAAACATATGGTGAGATGGTAGAGACATTACTTGTCAAAAAGTAAGGTATCGAGAGGTTGTGGTTTGACTTCCGCTAAAGTCAAAAAAGAAAAACCTAGGACGAAGATATAGAGTAGAAAATGATCGATTTGAGAGGTAAATTCTCTGTTATAGGGTTGCTATTCCAAGAAGAGGAGTGAGCGTGAGGGAGAAATAAGAGTTTATGTTTGAATCTGTGCGGTGCCTCGATTTATGCAAAAGGGGCATTTTCGTGCTTTCAGTTATAAAACAAACAGAGTACACCAATAAATTTCGAATGTGCCCCTAAAATTAACTTGCCCTACATAAAGCGTGGGGTGCATATAGCACAACCCTAACCAAAAACTGAGGTTGATTCAGTCGCTCCCTTTTAAATTTCAGTTATACATCTCCCTATATGACATTGAATTGATGGTTAGACCAGGAAAACGGGATAATGCGAGTCACATTGATTCCGTAGTGCACAAAAGTTAACCCCTTTGATGGCATGAAAAATAAAAAATCCAAACACTAGCTATCAACATCTTGTTCAAGTACTTGTTTCAAATTGTGCTACTTCTCATGAACAAACATATATAGGCTGACAATACCAGCCCTACTCAGAACGCTTGTTGTACATGTTCATGCGATTGTTAATCCTAACAACGGTGACCACAATTTGAGTTGCAGCACACAAAGAAGAGCGTCATACGTTCTTCTCCTCTAGAGGTTGCCTGCATGTTCATTATTTTGAAATTTTGCAATCAAGGTTTTATGATGAAATTCTAAATATATAATCAACTAATTTGGGTTTGACTTTTGTGGTTGTTAACTAAAAAAGCAACAATAAATGACATAGTATACTTGTTTGCTTCTAAAATACGCCCCCTTCACCCTTCTTTCAGATTTAATGTTTTAGTGCTATCATGTATCATGTAATTTCCAAGAACTCTGCTTGTCCCTAATCTACCAAAGTTCAATTTCCAATCAGACACCACTATGAAAAATTATAAATCATATGTTTCTCATATATAGAATAAAATGTGGAAATGAACTTGCAAAGAACTGGTTAACTTACCTGGAAGAATACCGCTTCCCCGTGATTGCATTTTGCACATCTAACAGATTTGGTTCGAGGAAGAGTTGGATCAGATGTTACATCCTGCAGAATCTGAGTACGCTCACCAATAGCGTGATGTACCTTATTTCTGTAAACGCAGTAGTTGTCGGCGACCTCCTGTATGATTCATTTAATAATCTTCATTAGAAACATAAAAAATGGTGGTGGTGTTCCTCCATTGATCAAGAATTTCGATTTTTCACCATTTTCCCATTGTAGGCAAGAATTTGATATCATAGATCCTGCCATAAGAAGACGCCATTTTCCTAACAAACAATCGCGGCATCAATCTGAGTAGAAAGTGATTAACTATGAACAGCAAGCCCTCCAAAGTCAGAATGAGCCTTTGAAATGTACCAAGATATAGGGGTGCATCTGCGATAGAAGAGTAGCGATCGACATCCAGAAAGATTTGTTTTTAACACAAGTATTCTAGTATGGTTTTATTTTTATTTTTTTATTTTTCTTGTTATTGCGGATAGAGGCATGACAAAATAACCTGATGATCACAATTGCGCCAAGCGTATAGGAGGACCTTCTGTTGCTTGTCTTCCTTGGGGTAGAGAATGTTGTTGCTGCTGAGAAAATTACAAAATTCAGATTCATAATCTTTATAAATAATGTTGATGAATGTAGCAATACAGCTTTGAGTTCATACACAAATGAATTAAGGATGAACAATTCCATACCATTCACAACAAAATTTCATGGTACTCATTTTGAGTTGTTGAATTCAGACTGTCAGATGTTTGTTCCTTCCAAATTGCTGCATCCGAACAACCATGGCTAAGTGAGTGTGAGAGGGAGAAAAGATTGTCCATCAACATGGCCTCCAACTGAATTAAAACAATCACCTAATACGCCTATGTATATGGATATTTCTCGTACACCAGTGATTCCAAATATGCTAAAAAGAATGAATGTTTAATTTGGTAATCAAAGCAGCAATTAGGAATGAACTTTTGTCCAGTTTCTGAAATACAAATCGAATCTAGTCCTTTCGTCGACTCCTCTAAGTTCTTTCCACCTAAAAAAAGACAACGCTAAGTTTTGCTTATTCATTTGGATATGTAACCAACCAAGTAACTCACTTGTCTGGTATGAGGCCTCTTGTGTATAAGAGGTTAGGGTTCAAATCGCAGCAGAGGCAAGTTGTAGATTCTTTCTTTTATATATGTTTAAAAAGCATCGGCTGAAGTATGTACAATCTCGATCCATAGTTATTCGCCATCATATTGCATTAGCACAGAACACAGGACATAATCAACTAATTAGTCAAGTTCACATTTATATAGCAATCCCTTAGGTCTCGATAAACATACAAGTTCAGAACAATGACAATCAAACAAGAAAACAATGATTAATATAGCCAACAACAAAGATTTTTTTTTTTGAAGAAATAGAAATTTCATTAATCATCAATGACTCTCAATAAATTCAATGAAACATGCAAGACGAGACATAGAATCAATCACCGTAGTAAATTAATTCGCTAATCCTAATTGTTCAAAAGAACATTCAACCACCACAAAAAAAACCAACAACAAAGATTAACTAAAGGCACGTCTACTACAAATCTCAAAAACCTCAAATTAAGTTCTAATTCTAACAAGCCCTAGCCAAAAGAACTCCAAATATAAAAGAACTCAAAATAGCATTGTACTATGAATGAGTGGAATTACAGTTGGATTGAGGCAAAGAAATATATATATATATATACTTCTACAATGGAGACCAAATATATACTCATGTCATGGGTACACTATTTAGAATCATTAGATTCTAATCCAATACATTAATCGAGACGTCATAAATGAATAAAATATTTAATACACAACACATTTTGAGGGATATATTTTAGGGTTTATCCATACCTGATGATGAGAAACTAGAGATCTCTCGAGAGAAAACCAAGAATCTTTGTTTTTTAATTCTCACGGGGCCCACGTGAAAGGATTTGGAAATGCACATCACGAAAAAAAAAAAAAAAAAAAAAAAAAAAAAGATTAGCCTTAAGACTATCACCAACCATAAAACTCTATTTTTCTCTCTATTTTACAGTTTTATCACTTCAAACTCTATTTCTCATCCAACCACAAACTCTATTTCTACTCCAAAGCTCTACTTTTATTTTCTTTTTTTTCAATTATTTATTTGCATTAATTTTAATAAAATCGTTCAACCAATAAAAAATTTAGAAAAAATATAATTTATATTTAATAAAATTAAATTGAATTTAACAAATTTAAAATATCTAAAAAGTTAAAAAAAAAAAAACATGAAACACTATTTTAACGATTTGGTGTTTCACTATTCATAGACGTCGAAATGGTGTTGGAAATGTAGTTTGGTTGGAGCATCTGAACTGCATTCCCACCAACCGAACTATATAATAGAGTTCGATTAGAGATGTTCTAAGGTTTTGCCTTTGAGAAGGGGGTGTTTTTTTCCAAATGTAAAACAAGTTGGTGGCTTTAAAGTTTAATCCAATCCTATGATTCACACCATTATTTTTTGAACAATAGACACTATATTATTTTCAACACTTCCTTTCAGGTCCCAAGTCGTATACCAAGTTGTAGCTTGAGTACTTAATTAGATCCCAAGTTTTTTTATTTTATTTTTTTGATAAAAGATCCTTAAGTTTATTACTAGTACGATATATGCATCATTCAAGTTGTGACTTGATTTAATTATGGAAGATGATTGGATGACATTCCCGTGACACAAATTAGTCACACGGCACACGTGGCGCACACTTGTTCAACGTTTGTCTGTGGTGGGCTCCACTAGCAACCACTTAAAATTAAACAAGTATGCTGGTGCGACCAATTTGTGTCACCAGAAATGTCACTATATCATTTTCCTTTAATTATATCATCGAGTTCAATGGGCATTCTCTAAATTGAAATTATTAACTTAATTGGACCTTTAACTTCAATAAATATTGCTCAAATTAATTATGACTTTGACTTAACTCACTACAAAAACAGGCAGGATTAGCAACAAAATTTAGTAATGGAATTCATTCTAATTAGCAGTGAAAAAACGACGAATAGGGTTTAAACACGAAATAGCAACAAAATCAATTCTGCTGCTAATTTTTAGCGCTAAAGTTTCCTTACAAAACATTCCGTCGCTATTCCGTTAGTAAAGTTCACTCCCAATTTCCCCTCTAATATTCGGTTGTTATTTCGTCGCTAAGGCTTAGCAACGAATTGTAATGCAAACGTGGAAATTGAAGTTAGCAACGGACTTAATTCCGTTGTTACCTAGCAACGGAATGGCGACAAAATAGCTATTTCGTTGCTAAGTTGGTTCAAAATAGCAATGGATTTATTTCGTTGTTAAAGCCAAAATATATTATCATCACTCATCTTCCCCATTTGCCTGCCCTAATTTTCTCAACACAGCTATCTCCTCCCTTTCTTGTCGTCGACAACAAAGCTATCTCCTCCCTTTCTTGTCGTCGACTACCACCACCACAACCGCGACCTCCACTGCCCTCTCTCTCTCTCTCTCTCTCCTCCTTCTCCCTCATTGTCGCCCCTCCTTAATTGCCTCCCTCTCCCTCCTCCTCCTCTCTCTCTCCTCCTCACTACCACCACAACCTCATCTCCCCACCGCCCTTGCCACCCCAACCCCAAAGCCCCCTATCTTCCCTACTCGCCCTTGCCACCACCTCCTTACGCAAAATCCCTATCGGTACTATTCATCATTTTATAAGAATTATCAAATTAGCGGAAGTTTTTAACGTATTAGCGGAAGCATTTTATATAAATCCTAAATGTGGAAACCAGGAAATAACAATCACAATCTAAATATGCAATAAATGACCAGCATATAGACAAAATGAAAGTCAAAATTCGGGTAGACTAACTCTCGTCCCAAAAACAACCCAAGCAAAAGACGTATATATAAGCATAATACAAAAATGTGACCTACATGTACAGCAGCTACGCGCTACGAACTCAGAGGTAGTCGCCAATCTTCTCCTTGCTCGGTCTAGTGCTGCTTGACGGACCTACACCCACCGTCACAAACTAGACGGTGAGTATAGTGATATTTAAGTGATAACCGGGGAATTCTATACTTCATTTCCAATTTAAAGACAGATATTTAAATGCATAATAAAGCAGAAAAAGGTGCTGAGAAAGTAATGCATATAAATATCACAGATAACCAAGTTAGATAGATTGACACAGGCTAAGTCAAGATGATCTACGTCCGGTCGGCGGTGAGAAATATCAACCAGCTTTTTTCCACTATCGTATGGAGATACTCTCAACATACTTTGTAAATTTTGAATATATATATATATAGAACATGCCGACAACCCCGTAGTTCAAGCTATGTGATGCCACCCAAGTAATAGTGGTGAGTGCCGGAAACCCCGAGGTCTAGTGACCTCGTGAATCCACCCATCTCTCGTGCAATGGGCACTAGATAATCTCCAACTTTTGTTTCAAGAATTTTCATTTCTAAGGTTCTACGATATCAACAATAAGTTAGGCTACAAAGCCTCAAAGGAAATGGAATACAAATCAATTACCACAGTAACCCTAATGCATGCATTTCTAACATCAATTATAACATTATTCATAATCAAATATGGCACATTAGGAAAGGAGTCAATGAAATCATCACAAGACATCACGCTATTTCAACATTCAACTTGAATAGAGCAAGGAAAACATGATGGTAGATTACTAATAAGAAGTCATCAAATTGACTGAAAGAGAATTTAATATGAATAAAATAAAGTAGGGAGTTCCCACAGTTTCACTTACAAGTCACAGGATAGCTCTAACTATCCGGCCTCGCGACACTCCGACTAGCGTTCCCGAACTCCCGTGACACCCCTAGGTCCCTGAAAAGTTATTTCATATCCTTTATTTATTTATTAATATTTTGTTACATAGATATATTTTATGTATATATACATATATGTGTATGTGTATATGTATATATATATATATACATATGTGTATTTGTATATATATATATATATATGTATGTATGTATATGTGTATTTGTATTTGTATATATATATATATGTATTTAGGGTTTAATCATTATTATTTTATTTATTATTTTATTTTATTTTATTTGTATATATACATGTGTATGTGTATATATAAATATACATACATGTATATATTATGTATACATATCCATATATGCATGTATGTATATGTATTACATATATATATAGTATTTATTATTATTATTATTATTATTATTATTTTTTATTTTTTATTTTTGGGGCTGGGCCGGGTCTGAACCGGTCTGACATGGTCCCCCCTTCTTTCTCAGCAGAGACGTTGCAACAAAGACGGCGTCTCTCGCTTTTTTTTTCTTCCTTTCTTTACTTCTTCAATCCACACAACAACTCCAACACCAACATCAACATCATAGCATCACAATCCACCATTTACACATTGATTTTTAAACAATTAACTTCATTCAACCTCACCAACACCACCATTAACGTTTACCACAACAATTAACAACAAAAAGGAAAAACTCACCTCGACAATGTCGTCTTCGTCTCGATCCACTCCGGTGACTCTCTCTCTCTCCGCCAGACTCTCTTCCTCTCTCTCCCTTTCTTCTTCTTCCTCTTTTCCCTCTTCTTTCTCTTCTTCTCCCTTGGTGGCGGTGGTGACATTTATTAGTGTTTTGGGGTTAAATGACCATTTTGCCCCTGCAACCCTATCTTTTCCTTAATAAGCCAAAGCCCCTTTTTGTCATTTCAAAATACTTTTCTGATTTTTTTTCGATTTTTTTAATGTATATATATTTATATTATATATTTATATAATATAAATATATATATATATATTTCCAATTCAATTTAATAAATTTATAACCATAGGCTATGATTTAATGTGCATTAATTTAATACATTGCATTTTACTAAGTTTAAACTTACCGCAAGTCTCACTATTCGATACCCCGGCTTGCACGCATCTCGAGGCGAGTCCTTGATCGCGTCTCGACTCGATAGCTACAAATATTGACTTAGTCAGCCTACACACATACAAAACACTAGGAATACATCAATACAAATATAAAATTTACCTCGGCCACATGCCTCGGTCTGTGTGCGCATCTCATGCGGGCCCCACGTTACGGGTCGGTAATCCTGATTAAGCAGTTAATCAAGATTAGCAAAATTGGGCCGTGACAAATATTCCTAACAAAATGGAAATTTCGTCCTCGAAATTAATTTAGGTTAGGGTATACCTGACTCAAAAAGGTACGGAAAACAGTCTCGCATATAATCCTCCCGTTCCCAAGTGAGTTCCGACTCGTTATGGAACTGCCACTTGACTTGTACCTTCGGGATAGACTTGTTCCTTAACTGTTGTACCTTTCGGTCTAGGATTTGGATAGGTTGCTCCTCATATGAGCAATCCTCGCTCAGGTCGATCTGACTCAAGTCAACTGTCGGTCGTGCACCTGCCTTCGACTCAGCTAGTCGAAGCATCAATATATGAAAGACCGGATGAACACCTAACATCTGCGGAGGAAGCTCTAACTCGTACGCAACCTTTCCAACCCGTTTCCTAACTCTGAATGGCCCGATGAAACGCGGTGCAAGCTTGCCTTTTACACCAAATCTCTGCAGACCTCTCCGAGGAGAAACCTTAAGGTAGACATAGGCTCCCTCGGGATAAGTGAGATCACTGTGATACTTGTCTGCATACCTCTTTTGTCTTTCTTGGGCTCCCTTAAGCTTCAGTTAAATCTGTCGTACCTTCTCTGTATGATCAACAACAATCTCAGGTCCTACAGACAATCTGTCCTCTGGTTCAGCCCAACATGATGGCGAGCGACAAGGTCTGCCATATAAAGCCTCAAAAGGCGCTATTTCGATGCTAGCCTGATAACTGTTGTTATATGCAAACTCACACAACGGTAAGTATTCCGCCCATGATCCGCCAAACTCTAGCACACAAGCTCGTAACATATCCTCTAGGACCTGATTGAGTCTTTCAGTCAGTCCGTCAGTCTGAGGGTGAAAGGCCGTGCTGAAATGTAGGCGTGTACCGTACTGCTCCTGCATACTCTACCACATCCTGGATATAAAGTTAGCATCTCTGTCTGATACAATAGTCAATGGTACCCCATGCAGCCTGATGATCTTTTTCTCAAACAACACACTCAACTGATCAAATGTGTAACGTGATGCCACTGGTAGGAAATGAGCAGACTTAGTTAGTCTGTCGACTATAACCCATATCGAGTCGTGTCGCCTGGCAGTCTTCGGTAAACCTCTAATAAAGTCCATGGCTATATCCTCCCATTTCCATTTCGGAATGGGAAGTGGTTGTAAGAGTCCCCCGGGCCTACGATGCTCCGTTTTCACTTGCTGGCATATTCCACAATTCCTGATAAACTCTGACACGTCCGCCTTCATCCCAGGCCACCAGAAATGTCTCTTCATATCATGGTACATCTTAGTCCTGCCTGGATGAATGGTAAATCGGGAACGATGTGACTCCTGAAGGATTTCGTCTCTTAACTCTGGCACTTCGGGTATCCACAGTCTGCCCCTAAACCTCAGACATTGATCTGATGTCTCTGCCCAGTCAACACAATCTGAACTCTGCGCTAACTCACTGAATCTCGTATACGACTCGTCGGTCCTTTGACCCTCTGCCACTCTCTGTGTGGACACGGTCTGTACTCTCAACTGCGCGCAAATCTCAACTCTAACATCCGTAGGAATATCTATCTGACTTGATGTCGCCGCTACATCGAACATCTCATACTCACGTGTCATATGACAATTGGTCGTCTCCACATCTCCAATCGGTCTCCTACTCAGCGCGTCTGCAACTACGTTAGCTTTTCCTGGGTGATACTCCAGAGAAAAGTCATAGTCCTTTAAAAACTCTAACCATCTACGTTGCCTCATGTTCAGCTCTTTCTGCGTGAAGAGATATTTCAAACTCTTGTGATCAGTATAGAGTGTGAATCTCTCCCCATACAGATGATGTCTCCAAATCTTCAGAGCAAATACTACCGCTGCTAACTCTAAATCATGTGAAGGGTAGTTCTTCTCATGTATCTTCAGCTGTCTCGAAGCATATGCTACAACTCCAATACCCTGCATTAATACACATCCAAGTCCTGTGTATAAAGCATCAGTGTACACTAAAAATCCCTGACCAGCCTCTGGTAACACCAACACGGGGGCGGTAGTCAATAATCTCTTCAGCTGAGCAAATGCGTTCTCACACTCCGCAGTCCAATTAAATATGATGTCTTTCTGTGTCAGCCTAGTCATCGGTGAAGCAATTTTGGAAAAATCCTTCACAAATCTTCGGTAATAGCCTGCCAACCCTAGAAAACTCTTAATCTCCGTCATGGACTTTGGTGTCGGCCAATCCATGACTGCCTGAATCTTAGCTGGATCTACTGCAATCCCAGCTGCCCAAACCACATGACCTAAGAACTTAACCTCTGCAAGCCAGAACTTACATTTGCTGAACTTGGAGAATAGCTTATGCTCCCTCAAAGTTTGCAACGTCTCCTTGAGGTGTTGTTCATGGTCCTCTCGTGTCCTCGAATAAATGAGAATGTCGTCAATGAAAACTATCACAAAACGGTCAAGATATGGTCTCAAAACTCGATGCATAAGATCCATAAACACAAATAGGGGCATTGGTCGGCCGAAAGGCATGACCGTGAACTGGTAATGTCCATATCTGGTGCGGAATGCCGTCTTAGACCTATCCTCGTCTCTGATCCTAAGTTGATGATACCCTGATCTCAGGTCTATCTTAGAGAAAAACTGTGCTCCCCTCAGCTGCGCAAAATAAGTCGTCAATCCTCGGCAACGAGTACTGGTTCTGACGGTGGCCTTATTCAATTGTCTGTAGTCGATACATAGTCGTAGACTACCATCTTTCTTCTTTACAAACAAAACTGGTGCTCCCCATGGCGACATTGATGGTGTAATGAATCCTTTATTTCCCAAATCCTGAAGCTGATCCCTCAACTCTTCCAACTCTTTCGGTGCCATGCGATAGGGTGGTATTGAGATTGGTTTGGTGCCTGGCATAAGATCAATGACAAAGTCTATCTCTCGAGGTGGTGGTAGTCCAGGTAAGTCCTCCGGAAAAACATCAGGAAAATCTTGGACCACTGGTATGTCCTCAAGTCGGGGTCCTTGACTTTCCGTTACGGCATACAAAGCTACTAGAGTCTCCATCTCCTCACTAGACGCTAATCGACCTCTCGTGGTGCTAATTTTCGGTGTACTACCTTGATGCATAAAAAGTGCGTCAAACTCTAATCGTCCAGGAATCTCAAATACCACTGACTTACAGTAACAGTCAATGTGTGCGTGGTATGCTGATAACCAGTCCAACCCAAAAAGTGAGTCGAACTCTAACGTCTCGAGGACTCTAAAATCGGCAGGTAACTCAACCCCGCTAATCTCTACTGGGACTCTCTCAACTAGACTGTTAAGATAAACTTTATCCCCAGCTGCGGTACTCAACATCAAATGTACGCTAAGCTTCACCGGAGTTAATCCTAAGACGTCTATTATGCGACCTGAAATGAAAGATATGGTAGAGCCGGAATCAAATAAAACATAAGAGTCTCTACCAGCGATAGAAATCGTACCCTCAATGAGACTTCGTGTGGCGCTGGCGTCTGGCTGAACTGGCTGCGCGACCATATGTCTTGCCTCCGGGCTGTGGTGGATGTCTTGCGGTGGCCGGTGGGAGCACTCCCTGACTACATGTACTGTCTGCCCACATCTGAAACATGTAACATGTCTAGACTGACCGAGCTGTCGCTGATAACTCTGACCCTGAGTCTGTCTCTGTCCCTGACGAGATCCCTCTCGGCCTCTGCCTCTGCCTCGGCCTCTGCCACCTTGCTGCTGATGGTGATGTGTCTCTGGTGGTGCCGGAAGTGCCAATCTCTCCGGTGCTGGTAGTGCGGGTCTGGACTGCGGTGGGGGGCAAGATCCGTGTTGTTGAACTCTGCGCGGAGGTAGCATATGATGCCTGGGGCACGACCGAGTGATGTGAGGTCGTCCCTGATCCCGATGCCCCTCGGTACCACCCCCTAGGTGCCTTACCCCTCTGTCGCCTCCTCTCATACTCTGCTATCTGCTCAGACAACCAAGTCTGACCTGGAGCTGCCCTATCAGCTACTCTACTCAGATGGTAAGTCTTATGGGCGAGGGCGCGCTCATAAATGTCACCAAGAGTCCGGGCTCCCGTGCCGACCACATGCTCTCCAATATCAGCTCTTAATCCAACCCCAAAGTAGTGCACATCCTCTAGTTCCTCTCTGACTAAATCCCCAGCAAACTGTCGCAAGTAGCCGTATCTGTCTCGATACTGCATACTTGTCTCATCCGGTCCCTGTCTCAAACTCATGAAGTCTCGCCTCAGTCTCATCCTAACTACTGGCGGAAAGTATTGCTGATAAAACTTGTCCTTAAACATCTTCCATGATGTGAAGTCCCCATCTGTCGCTATCGTCGTGCGCCTCTAAACATCAGCATCCCTCTGCAATGTATACGATGATAACTTGGAGCGTAGCCTATCCTCAATGCCCAATATCCTATGAAGCTTCTCCTGAGATAGTACCCACTTTTCGATCATCTGAAAGTCTCGAGTCCCGTCAAAATACTCTGGCTGAAGCCTGATGAAGTCCTTAATCAATTTGATCCCCACTGCTGAGTCAGATGATGTGGAGGTGCGAGAAGTCGTCGCCACTACTATATCTGTCGTCGGAACCGTGGCGGCTGAGAGAGCCTATGCCACAGTAATCACAGTCGTAGCCGGAACAGTAGGCGTCTCGATTACGGGTGTGGCCGTAGGAATGGAGGCTGGTACGGCAAACGGAGTGGTGGCAGTCGTAGTCACTGGAATGGTGCCCTGTGGTATAGTGGGCTCTGTCGTCGGAGGCGTAATAACGGTACGTGTACAGGCGACTGCCTGTGTGAGTGCAGTGATCTGTGCAGTGACGTATGCCATGAAGTCCACCAATTGCTGCCCCTGAGCAGCCACCCGGTCAGACAGCCTCTGCTGGTCGTCATCAGATGTGGTAGGAGGCTGACTGCCGCTAGCATCCGAGTCACCTGTATCACGTGCGTCCGTCATCGTCATCTGCATGTTGATAGCGACTTCGCATCAGCCACTATGAAGTGTATCGCGTATATATATATACATAATGAAATTAACACATATACTTTTAAAAAAAAAAACAAAACTCCCCAACTCACCTTCACTCGATTCCCAACAATATAGTTCCTAGGCGATGTTCATCTGGTTTCCACTTCTAAGATTTATGTTTTACGCAAGTTCGTGTTTTTCCTTATTTGTCCTTAAGGCTTTGAAACCTAGGCTCTAATACCAACTGTAACGGCCCCTATTTTCGTCTAGGGCACCACCCGGCCTAATCCCATAATTAAGCCCTAATTACACCACGTAGGACCTAATTATGTATTAGTCAGCCTGTACTACCTATTATCTCGTAAATTGGGTTCAGGTATAAGAAATCGCTATCAGTACTATTCATCATTTTATAAGAATTATCAAATTAGCAGAAGTTTTTAACGTATTAGCGAAAGCATATTATATAAATCCTAATTGTGGAAACCAGGAAATAGCAATCACAATCTAAATATGCAATAAATGACGAGCATATAGACAAACTGAAAGTCAAAAGTCGGGTAGACTAACTCTCGTCCCAAAAACAACCCAAACAAAAAACTTATATATAAGCATAATACAAAAATGTGACCTACATGTACAGCAGCTACGCGCTACGAACTCAGAGGTAGTCGCCAATCTTCTCCTTGCTCGGTCTAGTGCTGCTTGACGGACCTACACCCACCGTCACAAACTAGACGGTGAGTATAGTGATATTTAAGTAATAACCGGGGAATTCTATACTTCATTTCCAATTTAAAGACAGATATTTAAATGCATAATAAAGCAGAAAAAGGTGTTGAGAAAGTAATGCATATAAATATCACAGATAACCAAGTTAGATAGATTGACACAGGCTAAGTCGAGATGATCTACGTCCGGTCGGCGGTGAGAAATATCAACCAGCCTTTTTCCACTATTGTATGGAGATACCCTCAACATACTTTGTAAATTTTGAATATATATATAGAACTTGCCGACAACCCCGTAGTTCAAGCTACGTGATGCCACCCAAGTAATAGTGGTGAGTGCCGAAAACCCCGAGGTCTAGTGACCCCGTGAATCCACCCATCTCTCGTGCAATGGACACTAGATAATCTCCAACTTTTGTTTCAAGAATTTTCATTTCTAAGGTTCTACGATATCAACAATAAGTTAGGCTACAAAGCCTCAAAGGAAATGGAATACAAATCAATTACCACAGTAACCCTAATGCATGCATTTCTAACATCAATTATAACATTATTCATAATCAAATATGGCACATTAGGAAATGAGTCAATGAAATCATCACAAGACATCATGCTATTTCAACATTCAACTTGAATAGAGCAAGGAAAATATGATGGTAGATTACTAATAAGAAGTCATCAAATTGACTGAAAGAGAATTTAATATGAATAAAATAAAGTAGGGAGTTCCCACAGTTTCACTTACAAGTCACAGGATAGCTCTAACTATCCGGCCTCGCGACACTCCGACTAGCGTTCCCGAACTCCCGTGACACCCCTAGGTCCCTGAAAAGTTATTTCATATCCTTTATTTATTTATTAATATTTTGTTACATAGATATATTTTATGTATATATACATATATGTGTATGTGTATATGTATATATATATACATATGTGTATTTGTATATATATATATATATGTATGTATATGTGTATTTGTATTTGTATATATATATATGTATTTAGGGTTTAATCATTATTATTTGTTTTATTATTTTATTTTATTTTTTGTATATATACATGTGTATGTGTATATATAAATATACATACATGTATATATTATGTATACATATCCATATATGCATGTATGTATATGTATTACATATATATAGTATTTATTATTATTATTATTATTATTATTGTTATTATTATTATTTTTATTTTATTTTTGGGGCTGGACCGGGTCTGACCCGGTCCAACCGGGTTTGACCCGGTCCAACCCAGTCCAACCGGGTCCCCCTTTCTCTTTCAGCAGAGACGCTGCAACAGCAGCGTCTCTGCTACTTTTTTTTTTCTTCTTCAATCCACACAACAACAACTCCAACACCAACATCAACATCATAGCATCACAATCCACCATTTACACATTGATTTTTAAACAATCAGCTTCATTCAACCTCACCAACAACACCATTAACGTCTACGACAACAATCAACAACAAAAAGGAAAAACTCACCTCGACAATGTCGTCTTCGTCTCGATCCACTCCGGTGACTCTCTCTCTCTCCGTCGGACTCTCTTCCTCTCTCTCCCCTTCTTCTTCTTCCTCTTTTCCCTCTTCTTTCTCTTCTTCTCCCTTGGTGGCGGTGGTGACATTTATTAGTGTTTTGGGGTTAAATGACCTTGCAACCCTATCTTTTCCTTAATAAGCCAAAGCCCCTTTTTGTCATTTCAAAATTCTTTTCTGATTTTTTTTCTGATTTTTTTTAATGTATATATATATTTCCAATTCAATTTAATAAATTTATAACCATAGGCTATGATTTAATGTGCATTAATTTAATACATTGCATTTTACTAAGACCCCTGTGACAACCCCAACAGTTACAAACGAGGTCCTGCCCAGCCTAAATCTACTTGGTCCTCCGAGTCTGTCTTCGACGAGTCAATGCAAGTCTAGTCAGCCTTATCTTACCAATTAATTAAGTACATTATGCATTCACTCAATGTGGTTCACTTTTCAATTGCCTTAACTCTATCTAATCATCATTCATCTTCAAATATAGTTAGGTGTGCAAAGAAACATATAAACACCACTTAAGATAATTAAAACAGTTTACAACTCAGGCAACTTAGATGTGAAAAATCTAGTCCAAACAACATCTCATGTATATATAATCAACTAAAAACCCAACATAAATATATATATGCATTACCAAATATTTGAACTCCCCAATGTTCCCCAAAATATCAAAAATGCACGAATACATAGTCAACATATACACACCTACTGAGTAAGAGCAAAAGAACTGGCTCTGAGCCTGCCTCAGAGGATATCACCAAGCATAGGCGTTTTGCCCCAGCTCGTTTGTGGATCTGCATCTACCGTCATAAAAATGATGGTGGTACAATAAATAATAGTAAACAACAATAATAGATATCTCAACATAAATTTTGAATCTACAATAAACAACAAGTCTATGAATCATGCGATATATATAAGAAACTAAAATAGATAGCAATTTGCATGATAATAAATAGATTCAATAAACTCAACTAATGATAATCAAATGACCGATAAACAAACGGATAAACGAATAGATAGTTCGAATCAAACCGCAGGTCATAAAACCTCTTCAGCTTGCGATCGACACAGTGGGCTAAAAATCGCCTCCCCTGTTCAATTCATTATGTATGAACCAGTGGGCTTAGGGGTCGCCTCCACTAAACATACACTATGCTAGGAAAAGTCATAGATAAAATCGACTGCTAAATTCCTAACACGCTACCGAAGGAAAGCCACAGTCATAAGTCTGATGCTAAATCCTTCTGATAAACTCCAACGAGAAGCCACAGTCTATGCCAGCTACTAAACTCGTTGAAACTTCTCTCCACAAGTGGACTACCTAAATCCTAGGTCACCTAAACTATAATGGAGTACAAATGGCTCGCATTTCAAGAAATAACCAGTCAAGAATTATAAGACAATTCATATTATACTATTGTTGCCTTTACTCACTTCGAATCCTGCTAAAACACTCTTGCGCGGCTCCGACTCACCACCAAAATCGGTCCACGATATCGACACTAGTAGATTATGTCCCTGGTAGTCATTTAGACCGATTTATATTGTGTTAGAGCCTATTTGGGATAATTTAGATTTTAAATTCCAAAATTGCTCAAATTAGAAAGTTAATGCGATGACATGCTTTTCAATGAGAGTTTTCAGTGTAAAAATCCTCAAAAACTTCAAAATTAACTTTCCTATAATTTTTCTCAAATATTTTTAATTTCTTATATTTTTCTTGATTTTTCAAAATTTTTTGGTTATTTTTACTAATTTCATGCTTTACGAGGCAAACCCCCAAAAAGTCTCACAATTTTGAAAACTTCACTTTTCATATTTCTTTTTAATTTTTGATTTTAATATATATATATATATATATATTTTAAATTACATATATATAAATATATATATATATATATTCGCCTATACTTTTACGCCTACAATTTTGTTATGCGTGCCAACAAATTCACTCGGGCGTGCACTACCGTTCAACTCACACGTGTTGCCACGATCCTTGCATGTCATTAATCGCTCACTAATTTATTATTTTTATCGTATTTTGTCAGTTTTTTAATCTATTTAGTCCCCTGGACTCCTAATTACTCGTCACAGTTTGCCCGATAACGCACATTTTTTCCAGGTCGAACTCGTTCTACAACACCAACATGCACACTCACAACGTCTTCGCACATTTGGGACATTGAATTAACGTTTCGGTAATAAATAAATAGTATAAGTCACTAGACAAATATAACACACTTCGGTGTCGACTCTCGAGGATCGAAGCAAGTACACAACGACTAGCTAGGGCCCACAATACGACCCTAAAATGACATGTGTCACGAATTAAAATTTTAAGGTCGTTACAACCCCACTGTCCTCGCCATTACCACCAGTTGCCCCACTGCCCCCTGTCCTCCCCCCCTCGCCACCATAACCACCACCCCTCGCATTTTGCCTTTCCCTATTGCCCTATGTATTATTTCCATTTTTTAACTATTTTTTTAATATTTAACTATTTTTACTGTATTTTTTATTTATAGTTTTTATTTTATTTTTGTGTTTTTGTTATGGTTTGTAAGAAATTATTAATTAATTAATATATTGTTGTTGTTTGTGAAATTTTATTGTTAGTATTGTGGTCGTTGTCGCCACGCATTGAGGATGGATTGATATAAATTGCGTTTAGAAGTATTTATAAAATTTTCTAAATGGTTTTTTGAATTTTGTTTTTGTTGAATTAATTTATCTTTTAAAATTAAGAATTAAAAAGCAAATGTAAATTTTGTGTTATTTTGTGATTAATAATTTATCATAAGAATAAGTGAAATCATTAAATGCTTAATTATTATTCATGTAGACTTTGATTTATGCCTTATCTAACTCAATTTTATTATATTCATTGTGTGTCATGATAATATATAATGCATCCATATAAATATACAATACAACTTATATCCAAAAATGATTAATTGGGTGTCATTTTCTTGAACTAAGAGGCACACTATTTTTTTGTCTAAATCACCCTATATCCGAACTATTTGACTATTTTAGATTCAACTCAAATCGAGCAACATATTTTCACCAAAGAAAAAAGAGACACTGCTCAATCTTTTTCATTTGTGAGATTAAAGCGTACTTGAATTCATTAGTGGAATCAAAATTAAATTAATCACTTCATGTGTTTTTTCACTGGAAAAGAAAAAGAACAAACAATAGATTATTTCACAATCAATTAAGTAAATGATAAGAAGATAAACAATCCAACACGTATATTATCACAACTGAAAAAATAAAACATGAATATTAGAAATTTTGACCCTAAAAAAATTCAGCAAAGCACTTTTTTATTCAATCAACCAACGTGTAATAATGTATCTTCATTCTTCAACCGTTGTTACACGATTAAAAAAACTCGACATGGTCATTTGTGAAATGAATACTTTGTTCCTTCCCTTCTTAATTGCAACTTCTTCGCTCCTTAGTGCATAACCTCTCGCTCTAAACTTAGTGATCTTCTAGAAAACTACAACAGGAATACAAAATTTTTCTTATTAGAGTAGGTAATACAACATTTTTTTGACATATTTAATAAAATTAGAAAAAGAAAGGAAGATTTGGGAGAGAATACACACCTAATGTAGTGCTATGTACCGGTCATATATATTGATCATTAATTTGATCTGACAAACCAAAAAACTGAAATAAAAAAGCACAATATCTCATACTCCTAATAAGTGAACAACACAACAATTACTTTTACCTTTAATCCAATGTAAGAGACAATGAAAGATAAGTAATTCAAAATGAAATATGTACAAACTGTTATAAATAGGATTATCTACAATTGCGTGCATCACGATGATTGCGTGCATCTCGATGCATAAGAAAACAGTCACAATAATATATCAGTAAGTTTAAAGTACAATTGAATCATTGTTAATGCATGCAAATAAATGATTATTGATTGGCAATCAATTTTTTCTTACTATCTTGTTAAGGTAAATTAATTTTTTTTACTCTTGTTAAGGTAAATCAAATTGTTAATGTAACGACCCGAATATTTCTGTGACCCGACTCAGGGAAATTTAGTAATCCCAATACTAAATGCATGTTGGTGTTATTTTAAAGTTGTTTGATTTGTGGAAATTAAATAAGGCCTAGTGTGTTTAGGGCCCAATTAAAGATAAAATGGTGAAATTGAGTTGGAGACCTATAAGGGAGCTTTAGTCTTTTCCTATCAAGGTTGTATACAACCAAAGTGTTAAACCCTAACTATATAAACCTTGTTTTTGTTAGAGTTGGAGAGCCTCCATTACATTTCAATGCAACAAGAGAAGAGTGAGGGAGAATACAAAGGGAAGCTAGATAAGGAGTTTGGTTCATGGTGATTGAGAGCTTGTAAACTAGAGAGATCTACAAGGAGGTTACTCATCTTCTCCTTTAAGCTTTTTTTTTTGGGTTCCTTATGTTGAAATTTGATGGGGAAAGCTAAAGGGGTGGCATAGTCCAACTTCGCCGGTGAGGGCGGCGACAGTCCCGTCATCGTCGCCGCCGCTGCCAAGAAAGAGGGGCGCCACCAAGGGCACCCCGAGCAAGCTGAGAAGAAAGGGAGAGTGGAGCACCACCCTCCTCCAGGGGCGTCATGCCCCTCGTTTGAAACTAGGGGACAGAATGGTCCCTGGACTCATCCAGGGACCAGACTGGCCCCTATGGACCAGTCAACGGTCCAGGGTAGTTGACCCTGGACCAGTTAACTAGGGTCAACTTACCCTGGACCTTAATTGCAAAAAAAAATAAATTAATGTGTATATATATAAATGTATATGTATATGTACATAAATGAATTAAATAGAATAAAAACAAGTAAATGAAGGAAATGTACCTAACTTTCAAATGGGGTGTTGTACCGCGTACCCCGAAGGAAATGTCGGACGACACAAAAACCCGCGGGGCCCATACTAGTGGCCAAAACACAATTAAATTGAAACTAGTGACTTAGATTATAATTTGTATTAGAATATGCATTGATATGATATTGTATGAATTGTCTAGCGACGCGCGATGGTTCACATCGAGCCCCGGGTGCGCAAGGATTGGTCATAAGCGCATTGAATGCAGGTAAGTGGGGAGCTTGCTCAATTATCAAATATGACATGATTATTAGTTATATTTATGATTCATAATTTGAATTAAAGACTTGGGATTTATGGGTTGCGTCGTGGTATTGGCTCGAACCTACGTATCTATGGAATATGAATGCATTATTTTTCTCATCTATGTTATTCAGGGCCCCAGAATGTTTATGGAGTACCACCGAGGGCCTTATTAGCAAGTAAATCTATATGAATACCTCAGAATGTTGTGGTACCACCGAGGGTCGTTAACACCCCAGGATGTTATGGAGTTTACCACCAAGGGCTTTACTTGACTAATTGAATTCATAAGTAAGTCACGTAGGGACATGAGTTAGAGTTCTTTCTCTTGTACTTTTGAGACATAGGGATGTGCATTGGTGATGGCTTAGACGAACCTACTGTTAATTTGATGGGACAAATGAGAGGGCACATAAGGCCTGTGTGCTAGCTAGTTGTTTCCATCACCTCGAAAGTAGGAGAATCGGTCACCGGATTCTTGCCAATACCTAGTATGCATTGAATGAAACATTGACTTATCGTATTACTATATTTTATAGTACATAATCTAGCGAAACCCCCTCCTTTGCATGAAAGCTTGAATTTATGTAATGATTTGTCAATCTCTTTAATGCTATGCATGATTATTGTTGTTACCACTTGATGGCTTATGAATATGTCGTATTTGCTATGAAATGATGAATTCCTATTTATTTGTGACTTACAAACCTTATGTCCATGATAGTACTTGATGGTTCATTATACATCTATCTTTTATGAAATCCTGCTACCATGCTACTATTCAATAAATCCTTGTTTATTTTCAAATACATGCTAGTCGTTGCATGCTTATTAGGTATTACTTGCATATTTGATGGTTGAGCGGGTTTTCCGCATTACTGAGCTCCGTTGGTTCTTTTAGCTCACCCCACTTACATCTCAGGTATTCACGACAACGCTAGGTTGAAGTAAGGGAGAGACGAGCTTGAAGTCTCCTCTTGATGTGAGTCTTTGTTGATATATATTATATATATTTGATTTTGAAACTATTCAACTTGGGGTTAAAGTTAAAAATAAATCTTTAGGTAGCTTGAATCCTAGTTACCTTTAGTTGATCCACTTCGGAGATTTAATAACTTGTTTCGTTTAAATGAGCATGAACTCATGTATAATTTTATTAATATTCTATGAACTTAAATCTTTTGGCTTTAGAATATCTCTTTATATTTATTCTGCAGGTTTATTTGAGAGGCGTTCCAGATCGTTATTTGGACCTGGTTCAGGTATCGGGTCCAAGTGGCGGTCTGGGCCGGGCAACCCAACCCCAGGTCGGAGAAGGGTCGTCACAGTTGGTATCAGAGCATAGGGATTAGAGCCTAGGGAAACTTAAGATGTAGGGTCTTTAAGTTTAAAGGTCAAGTTAAGTCGAACAAATCAATGGTATGGGGCATTGGTTCAAAGTCGAATTAACACGCAATAATAATAAATCCTAGGATGGGATGAAACAATAAAAATTTAATAAAGATTTAATGTGATGACTATTTGCTACTTTGTGTATATAAATATATCATTAGATATATATGTAAATGTCTGTCCTTGAGACCTGAAACCTTGGTTTCATGAGTTGGGAATGACAATTAACGACAGAAGAAAGTTGAAGTGAAGTCCTCAGAAGATTTCACATGTGCTGTAAGGAAGTCTACAACAATTGTTGCAAGAATAGTTATGATAAAACGACTAAACTTAAATTGGAAATTGTATGGCGAGATGCGCCTATACTTAACGATAGAGTGGCAAATAAAGACTTAAGCAAGAATCGATAAACTTGAAAGGACAAAGAGACGCCACGCTAAATATGCAAGATGGAAATTGTGACGTGGTCACATTTCAGATAAGTAACTCTGACGCCGAAAACTTTATTAGGATAATTAAAATTAACGATATCTTGTTGAAAATAGAAGTTAACGATCCTAGTAAGGATGCAAATGAATCTTTGGTTTCAAACAATTTTAAGCAAGTTAGTCTGGCCAAGAGGCTGAAATTAATTTAAGATATAGAAGACACGCATACACTTAAAACTTCTAACTCTCGATTGAAGATGTGAATCATTGGTCTATAAATTCGATTAGAAAGTTAATACTATGAATCGAATTTTGTTGTTTCATGTAATTTATTTTCTCGAAAACTAACTCTTTTGACTATGTTGGACCTTGATTTTTGTATTTCGTTGAGTAGGTTTTTATCACATTTTGATGAGATTTTTAAGGAAGCATTCTACTTGTCCGTACAAAGTTTTGGAAAGTGTGAACCATTATAAAAGGAAATAGTTTATTTTTCATGGTGTTCAAAAATAGATATATATATACATATATATAATAAAAATAAAATAATGTGAATTGACTTATATGCATTTCAAGAGTTCGACATTGTAATTTTTATCCTTACATAAAAACTTTTACAGGATTTAAAAGCTTTTGACCCAATGAAAATGCAAAGTATCGTTTGGATCTATGTTACCATTTTGTAGTGTTGGAATACAAATTTTCTCGTAGTCGTGATTTATATTTTGAAAGTATATTGACCAAATCGATTCGAAAGAGGTATTACAATTTTCTTGAAATGCGAGAAAGCTTTCAGATGATTCCATAAAAATAAGCTAGACTCAGCTTGAAAAATGAAAACTTAATACTTTGAAATGGACTTTGATTTGGATTTAACTTCTCGATTGATTGAATTATGACATTCAAGTTTCGATCGAACTTGTGTAAAAGAAAAATAAAGCTAAGCTAGTTATCGATAGGTTGAATACTAAATATGATGACCCAAATTGAGAGTTAGCTCAAAGCGTAAGTGCATAATGTACGAGATGACGAATGAGAAATTAAATAATACATTGAAAATTACTTAATGAGAAAATCTAGTGAATACAAAATGTCAGATTAGTACACTCAAAGATGGATGAGTTACTAAAATTGAGGATCCAAAGTCAAAGACTATTTCAGTGAAATAGTCATGTGTGAAGATCGTGTTGCCAAGTAGAAAATTTGTAGATGTTGTAAAGATTAAATATCTAAGGTTAAAATGATATAAATCAAAGGTAACCACTGCAACAAAGAAATTATTCTAATATAATTAGAAGCGAGTTGACTCATAAAGTTGGGGATACCAGGAATTGATAAATTGTGTTCGAAATAAATGGAGAGTACGCAATAGCAGTACCATGACTGAATAATTAAGGAAGTCCCAAACTAAACGATATGTATGAGTCATATTAGTAGGTTTTAAAGAGCGTACGACGTAGTTAATAATATTATAATGAACTCGATGATAAGTGAATCATTAAAATCGGGGGTTCACCAATGAAAAGAATATTTTTGATATGATTAGTCGTGTGGACTCATAGTTTTTGAGTCAAAATGAAACCTAACCTGATTGGTAGGGGATGGTTGAATAAAAAATGACGTTGAATAGTAATCGAGGCAAATGATTATCAAATAACCTTAGTTAATAATGACTTGGTTCTTAAAATTGGAAATCCTAGAATAGGATCGACCATGGAAAAATAAATGAGTAACTTGGTAATAAGAAGAAATGCGAACTCAAGAGAGATAACATGTGCTGAAATAGTACCCTATTCAAGAACGAAATTTCTAATCGAAATGGTGACGTCACAAAGAATCATGTTGATTACCTTGATGTCGACTTTTCGCCACCTGGGGTTGTAGTATGTCGTTTCTGCTTCGTCCACACCCGCTCGCGTGAATGTGGGAAGTAACTTGTGATCCCTTGATAAAAGTCAAAGATTACATTAAACATATCTACCAAACTACACGGTTGAAAGGAAAGATGAAAGATCTGATCAGTGATAGGTCGACTATTAAAAAGTGGGGATCTTGATTAGGATCGATCCTCAATAAATTTTATACTATGTTATACACATGATACATCTACCAGGGATAGTGAGGAAATACCCTAAAACTAGCAATGAAACATGAATATATGAGTAAAGATCAAATTTCTTAAACTTCACATCATTAATAATTGTCGAATAAGATGTGTAGTTTATACTTGGAAGCCAGAGGGCTTAGTATAAGTCTAAAAGTGAAAGCCCTAATTTGATGGCGTAGGAGAATTTGAGATTGCAACCCAAATGGGTAAGCAATAGATTTGCAAATGGTTAAGTGTTAAGGATATCAACACGCGGAGATAATACTCGAATAATCAAGGTCGACACCATAACAGGTGACAAACATAAGCAAATTACGTGACATAGAGGTTTACCTAAGCATGAGATCATTTTAAATCAATCCCATGAGAAATCAGTTGATATTCTTATTTTCAAGAATCATTGAATTTGGAGAAAAGAAGAACACTATGAATGGTTTTGTGCTAAATATAAACAACGAATTATAAGCTAAATAGTGCAAGATACTTCTCGAAATAGGTGTAAATATGAGTTGGAGTGCCTTAAATTAAAGCTTTAGTAACAAATCGTACAAGATAAACCTATATGAGTTTTATGTACACATATTTGTACTTTATGGTTGAAGTATCCAACAAAATGTATATGCAGTGCGACAGTAGTAATGCACAAGTGTTATACATTGAAATATACGTTTGAGTTATGAACTTGAAATAACTAGATCGTAGTGTGACACGAGTTCTTAATAACCACATCTGGATCATAGATTATGTAACTCCTAAGAAACGACGTGAATGTCAGGTTCGAAACATGAAAGCTAAATCACCTTCGTTTCTCAGAGAGTGAGGTACTAAACACATTATAAGAGCTAAGAGTTAGCTCAAATGAAAAGGGACCATTGTATACCAAAAGGGGTCATGACTAAGTCAACAATGTTTAAAATAGTCATCCATGATTGTGAGAATTGATCAGTGCGAGAACGCAATACGATAGATCTCCCGAAAATCGAGATACAATGATAAGAGATTTTGGTATGAAATAAAAAAATGGTGATGCAATGGAGCGCATTCAGATAAATGCTGACCCTACTTAGAAATAATGACGATGTTAAAAATATTCCACAAGATTTTAAAAGGTGTAAGCTTGTTTACGTCAATTAGTCAAAAGTTGGCTTGAATTATGAACCTACAAGAATGAATGTCAATAAACATGTGATGCCAATAATATTAAGGTATTATTCTAGAAAGGAATACTATGTCTGCCTATTTGTAGCCTTCACAGATAAGCCGCAAAGACATAATGAGTCGTTCAATAATATACGTAACAGAGATGTTGATAGAGATGGTGTGCTAGTGCTCATGTTATAGCAGATAATTATCATTGTTTCCCTACTACCAGTTGGTGGTATGGTTTCAATGCCAGATAGGCAGAGATATTCTTTGACACAGATAGGCACCAGATCACATCTCAGTATGGTTTTACCTCTCTGCAAGTTGAGCAAAATGAGCGTCTTGAGCGTATATTGCGATTTCGGTGAAGATTATAAGGAATACCTTAAGAATACGTGACAACAGAAGAACTTGGCAAATGGATGATTATAATTATTCTATTGAGACCTATAAGAGAGGCCTTATGAATTTTGGTCAGTGGGATGGAAATGAAAATATTGAGATAGTAGAGTTGTAACGGCCCAATTTATAATTGTCGTTAATTATGACGTCATTGCAGACGTGGATGCCAGCGGGGATGGTTGTGGGTTCCACAGCAAGGCCGGAACACACCCGAACTAAGTATACAGTCCGTTTTGTATGCTTTTGTGTAAGTTGTGATGGGAATGTTTAAATTAGTTAAATTTCATCACAATATGTGTGTTAATGTAGTTTATTGACGAGTGAGAAATTGCCTCGGGGTGCATGCGGACATGGGACGCAGGGCACGGGGTGCCGAGTAGTCGGGGACTAGTGTGACCTTACTCACAAATTATGAGAATTTATTGAATAGAGTAGATAGTTATTATAAGCTAAATCAAATTGGAATCAATAAGTCCTATAGTTAAGGTGAATAAATCAACAACAGTTGGATGATTCTTGAGATGCACGATGGAGAGAATTGAGGTAGCAAGTGTCATGATAGGGTGTATGGAGTTGGAGTGACACAGGGTGATCAGGAGCCCTAGGATTATTCTCTAGATTTGTACACACACTTGATCAAATATCAAGTATATATATACATGTTTGATCGATCAAACAAAGAAGAGTGTGGTTTTGAGAGAGATTGAAAGAGAGAGATCGGTGGGAAGAACAGCAACTAAGGAGTGAGAAAGAGTGATTGGTGGCATCCAACAACAAGATCAAGAGGTATGGATACATCAAACTTGAGTTGTTATGAGATTTTTGGTGTGGGTTAGGATTTGTGAAATTCGAATTTTTAAGGGATTTAACATTGTATTTGTTGAGATTTAGGGTTTATAAGTATGATATGATATGGGTTGAGTATTGGAGCAAATTTGAGAGAAATTGGAGGATTTTTCTAAAATGGGTTTTTAAAAACGTGATTTTTGACGATTCTTGGATTTTGAGTTTAAGCTCGATAAATGTGTGTTTTAATGGTGTTTTTGGGGTCATTGAGGAGTTATGGATGTTTGAGAGTCGAATGTATGGGTTTATGTGGTGATTGGAGTCCAAAAATTTGAACTGGGAAAATCTGGACAAAGCGCTATTAGCGCTAATGAATGGCATTAGCGCGCTAATTGCCCTCTGGAAAATGATGATGAACAGTGACGAAGATAAATTAGCGCGCTAATTTGTCTCATTAGCGCGCTAATAGTTCACTGGAATCTGGAAAATTTGAAAATAAGGAAATGAGTCTAACTGGTATTTTAACCCGACTAATTGACTAGTAACCTTCATAAATGAATTCCAGGAGTCTCGGGATAGTAATTTGAGTCGAGGTTTAGTCAGAAATCAGACCGAGAGTAATATCGGGGATTTGGAGGAATCGGACCGGGGGTGACTTGTGGAACGAGGAGTGCGGTTCGAGGTGTGTAGTATCCCAATTGAACTTCACTTTAGTATTTACAGTTTGATTTAATTGAATTCAGTTCTATTTATTATTTACTCCATTTCATTATTGCTTTACGGTGGCTGAGTACTCTCACTTGGTGTCTTTACGGTAGTGGAGTTTACTCCTACCTGGTGTCTTTACGGTGTTGAGATTACTCCCCACCTAGTGCTTATTCGTTACGGCCATAGAGTCCACTAAGTCATAGCACTTGTCTAGGCATACGCCGGTGAATAGGCTGCTCGTGTATGGTAGGCTTGTGTGGGTGCGTCATGGATGTACGCCGAGCACCTAGAGGGTCCAGGGTCACCCGGTAGAGGTGTTTTCACAGGCAGTGCCTGGGGAAAAGCCCGAAGTATGACTTAGTCTGATTTCTACTGTGTACGTACTTTGCTTGCTACTATACTTATGCATGCGATGACCCTTTCACAGTTGTCTGCATTCTTTTGTTCCGCATGTTTAATTATAGTATTTTAAATTCTAGCATTTTTACTTACGTAATTACTTGGTGAATTTCCTTGGGATTACTCACTCTGGACTCGTCCTTTGTCTTTTTGTGATGGCTTGAGTGCAGATCCTGGTACAAGCCGAGGGAAGGGCAAGCTTGAGGACTACATTGATCGACAGCTCTAACCTTACTCGTACGTTTATTTATATTTACTTGTTTTATGCTGGGTTTTGGGATTTGAGAGATAGGTTGTATATTTTTGATATTTTGAGGATCTCAGATGATATGTATATGATGTACATTTCGTATGGTTTCCACTTAGGTATTATGCTCATGAAATTCAGGTTAAATCTTTATGTTAACAAGTTAATCTTCCGCTGCGTAAATTGAGGTTAAAGGATGTTAAAGGAACCTATGTTAATTTGAACCCGTAATTGTTAGCACATAACATCAGAGTTAACAGGAAATTAATTGATAATGGATAATTGGGCGTGGGACACAGCTGGCGGTTGAGTGGTCAGTTGTGGGCCCGCGTGGCCTCCCGTGGCGGACCAATGTGGAAATTGGGGCCGCTAAAATTTGTTATCAGAGCGAGGTCAAACCTTGGGAATTGGAGTTAAACAGGAGTATAACTTGATGAATAAATCTTAGATGTGGAAACCATGAGTGAATGATTAAAACTTTAGTTGGGAAGTGATGTGAGGCGGGTAGATTCAGGAAATTATATATACGTGTATGTTTTGATTGTGTACTACATATTATACGCGTATATACTGAGTCTGATCCAATGCACGTTGGTTGTGTAGTTTATGATGGATGGACAGACTCCTACTACTCCGCCGACTACTCAGCAGGAGGTTGGGGAGACTAGTGACCCCACCACTAGTGAGGTAGCTGATTTACGAGCCATGGTGCAGAGAGTGACGAGCAAGAAGCATTACAACAAAGTGACGAATGGCCGAGCGATGGAGTATATCCGGAGTTCGAGGGTACCAGCAGTGGCACCGACTGCTGAGCTAGCTGTACCTACTACTCAGACAACATTAGCACCAGCTGTTACCACACAGGAGGTTGGGTCAGAGACAGTGATAGAGAAGGTTGAGCCTGTTATAGTACCAGCTGAGACTACTGCGGTGACACCCACTACTACAGAGCAGCAAGTAGGGGCTTCGACTGCTAGGAGTAGGATGTCAGAGGCAGCGAAGATGGTAAAGGATTTCATGAGGTTTAACCCTACATACTTTACTGGAGTCAGTGATCCTGAGGTTGCAGGACGTTGGTTGACGACCCATAGACGACTACACCAGTTGTTAGAGGTACCCGAGCCAGATCAGGCACGCATCTCAGGGTACTGTTTGAGGGGTCAGGCGGCGATTTGGTGGACGACTTACACAGATACACATTCCGAGCCGTCTACTTGAACTGAGTTCTGACAGTTATTTTTAGATGAGTATATATCCACGAAGGTACAATTGAGGTTGAGAAAGGAGTTTTTGGCACTAAGACAGGGTACGATGTCAGTTTCTCAGTATATGGACCGATTCAGGTACCTGATGATGTATGCCATGGATGTGGCGAATACTGAGAGACTGCAAATCTACTATTTTATCTGGGGGCTAGATGAGAGGATCGGATGTGTGAAAGTCGTGACTGGTTCATAAACGCTACTGATTGTTTATGATAGGGCATTGGCTCGCGAGACATATCTACGACACCGGGGTGAGTTGGTAGATAGGTTTAGGCAGAGTTCTCGGTTTGATCAGAGACCGAAGAGACAGAGAGATCAGTCTAACAGGCAAAGAAATGATTAGCAGGGTCGATGGAGAGATTGGCACGATCAGGGTCGACGAGATAGACGTCCCGAGCACAGCGAGGAGATGAGAGGCAGGTGGTGTACGTTGCTGCACATGCACCATTTGAGCAGCCACAACAGCGTGTTCGAGATGGAGGAGGTCGTGGTAGAGGACAGCGAAGTCAGGGTCGTGATAGGGCTCAGGTAAATATAGTGTCACAGTCGGATTGGCAAGAGACGCGACGATGTTTCAGATGTCATCAGGTCGGACATATACAGAGTAATTATCCAATGGCAGCTTCATCCTCATGACCATAGATTGAGCCAACCAGAGAGAGAGTTCATGTTGGTGCTACACCTACTGTCGTACAGCCAGATCGTGATGCGACTCGTCAGCTTGTCGAGGGTATGTTATCTATATGCGATGTCTTCATGCATGTATTATTTGATTCCGGTAGTACTTTGTCGTTTATATCGGGACGTAGGGTCGCACAGTTAGGGTTACAGGTTGAGACTTTAGACCCACATCTTGTCCTCGGTACGGATGCTGGGGATAAGATTTACCCTAACTGGATATGCCGGAATTGTATGGTAGAGATTGAGGGACACCAGTTACCTATCGACTTCTGTGTCCTAGAGTATTTAGAGTTTAATGCTTTATTGGGTATGGATTGGCTAGCGACGTACCGCGCACACATTGATTGTTTCGGTAAGATAGTAGTATTTGATATTGAGGGCATTCCCGTATTTACTTTTGTTGGTACGGCGTCAGACTTACCGATTACCAGAGGTCGATTAGCTACGACTTAGGAGATGGAGGCCTTTAGGACGGTGGTTGAGCCAGACCTGAGACCAGAGGTTAGAGTAGAGGATGTCCCAATAGTGTGTGAGTTTTCGGAGGTATTCCCAGATGATTTGCCAGGTTTACCACCTCCTAGGGCAGTCGAGTTTATGATTGAGTTGATTTCGGGACGCAGACGATATATAGCCGACCGTACAAGATGTCGGTATCGGAGCAGGGAGAGTTGAGGTCCCAATTAGAGGAGTTGTTACAGAAGGGTTTTATTCATTCCAGTATGTCTCCTTAGGGCGCGCCAGTCCTTTTTGTTAAGAAAAAAGATGGTTCTTTGAGGATGTGCGTAGACTACAGGAAGCTGAATCAGGTGACGATTCGAACTCGTTATCCACTTCCTAGGATTGATGATCTATTCGATCAGTTGGTGGGTGCCAAGTTTTTCTCGAAAATTGATTTACGATCAGGTTATCATCAGTTGAGGATTCGGGAGAGTGATATCAAGAAGACGGCGTTTAGCACGCGCTATGGATTATTTGAGTTCACAGTCATGCCATTTGGGGTGACTAATGCGCCGACTAACTTTATGGATTTGATGCACGAGTATTGCGGCCATTTTTGGATCGTTATGTAATTGTATTCATTGATGATATCTTAATATACAGTAGGACTCGTGAGGAGCACGAGAGACATCTCAGAGATGTTTTGATGACGTTGAGGGAGCACCGATTGTAGGCTAAGTTCAGCAAGTTTGCTTTCTGGTTAAGTGAGGTAAAATTTCTCGGACATGTCATTTGTAGTCAAGGAATATCTGTTGATGGAGACAAGATTCGAGCGATTATTAATTAGAGGACACCTGAGACAGTTTCAGACATTCGTAGTTTTTTGGGACTTGCGGGCTATTACCGACGGTTTGTGCAGGATTTCTCTTTCATTGCAGCGCTGATGACGAGGTTGACCAAGAAAAATGTTAAGTTTGAATGGTCTGAAGATTGTGAGGCAGCATTTTTAGAGTTGAAGAGGAAGTTGACTTTTGCGCCAGTGTTGGCTTTACCTATGGCAGGGAAAGGCTTCTCGGTCTACACAGATGCTTCCGAAACTGGGTTGGGATGCGTGTTGATGCAGGAAGGACACCTAGTTGCATATTTATCGAGGCGATTGAGACCCCACGAGGAGAATTATCCAGTACATGATTTAGAGCTAGTCGCAGTTGTGTTTGCGCTCAAGGCTTGGCGACATTATCTCTATGGGGAGCGATTCATGTTATTCACAGATCATCAGAGTTTGAGGTATCTATTCACTCAGAAGGATCTGAACATGCGACGAAGATGATGGCTTGAGTTACTGAAAGACTACGACTTCGCGATTGAGTATCATCCTGGGAAGGCGAATGTGGTTGCTGATGCATTGAGTCGGAGTGGTGTAGAGAGTCGGACTGTGCTGCGGCAGATGACACATGAGTATGGATTGCTGGAGGCTGCGATGGTGTTGTGTTTGTCAGATGCTTTTGCTGATGTTCATATCTGTTGCCAGATGCGTGTTCCTATTGTGTCGTTAGAGAGGGTCGCTGAGTGGCAAAGGGTTGACGGACATTTTGCTCACTTCAGCCGTCTAGCTCAGGATCCGGGTTGCACAAATTGGTCTAGTGGTTCGGACGAGTGCTTGAGACACAGGGACAGGTTGTGGATACCTGAGGTGCAGGAACTACGTGATAGCATTCTTGAGGATGCACACCGTTCGCGATATACAGTTCATCCTGGCAAGACCAAGATGTATCATGATTTGCGACGTTTATTTTAGTGGTCTGGGATGAAGGCCGATGTGGGTGCATATGTTACAGCTTGTCATATTTGTCAGCAGGTTAAGGCCGAGCACAGAAGACCAGCTGGATTGTTACAGCCACTACCCATTCCACAATGGAAATGGGAACATGTTACGATAGATTTTGTTAGCGGTTTGCCACAGACTACGAGACGTCATGATGTTGTTTGGGTTGTTATTGATAGATTGACGAAGTCTGCACACTTCATCCCTATATCGATGAAGTATTCGTTTCCTCAGCTGAGTATTATTTTTGAGCGAGAGATCGTTAGGCTACATGGAGTGCCGATATCTATTATGTCTGACAGAGATCCCAAGTTGACTTCGAAGTTATGGGAGAGTATGCAGGAGCAGTTTGGGACGAGACTGCAGTTTAGTACGGCTTACCATCTTCAGACAGATGGTCAGTCAGAGAGATTGATACAGATATTGGAGGACATGCTCAGAGCATGCATTTTGCAATTTGGAGGTGCTTGGGAAGAGTACTTGTCGTTATGCGAGTTCGCATACAACAATAGCTATCAGGCGAGTATTGGTATGCCACCATTTGAGGCTTTGTATGGTAGACCTTGCAGATCACCAGCTTGTTGGGCAACACCTGAGGATGTGGCAGTGATTGGACCTGAAGTTGTTATTGATCATACCGAGAAGATTCGGCAGATTAGGTTGAGATTGCAAGCAACTCAAGATAGACAAAAGAAGTATGCTGATAGGTATCTTGAGGGTTTGAGTTATGATGTGGATGACTTGGTATATCTGAAGGTTTCGCCCTGGAAAGGTCATCAGAGGTTTGGGATCAAGGGGAAACTAGCACCGAGGTATATTGGACCTTTCAGAGTTATAGCACGTGTTGGGACAGTAACATACAGGTTGGAGTTGCCATTAGAGTTAGCAAGCATTCATCTAGTGTTTCACGTGTCGATGTTGAGGTTAGCTAAGTCAGGACCGAGGCCGATGGTGGATATTAGACAGATTGAAGTCCGTCCTAATGTTTCATATGAAGAGCAACCTATGGAGATCATGGATCGTAGGATACAGACTCTGAGGAACAGAGAGATTCCGAAAGTGTTGGTACGATGACAGCATCACAGGACTAAGGGACTAACCTGGGAGCTTGAATCGACTATGAGACGAAGATATCCTCAGTTATTTACTGGTGAGTGTTGATTATAACTTAAATTTCGGGATGAAATTTCAATTTAGTTGGGAAGAACTGTAACGGCCCAATTTATAATTGTCGTTAATTATGACGTCATTGCAGACGTGAATGCCAGTGGGGACGGTTGTGGGTTCCACAGCGAGGCCGGAACACACTCGAACTAGGTATACAGTCGTTTTGTGTTAAGTTGTGATGGGAATGTTTAAATTAGTTAAGTTTCATCACAATATGTGTGTTAATGTAGTTTATTGACGAGTGAGAAATTGCCTCGAGGTGCGTGCGGACATGGGACGCGATGCACGGGGTGCCTGGTAGTCGGGGACTAGTGTGACCTTACTCACAAATTATGGGAATTTATTGAATAGAGTAGATAGTTATTATAAGCTAAATCAAATTGGAATCAATAAGTCCTATAGTTAAGGTGAATGAATCAACAACAGTTGGATGATTCTTGAGATGCAAATGGAGAGAATTGAGGTAGCAAGTGTCATGATAGGGTGTATGGAGTTGGAGTGACACAGGGTGATCAGGAGCCCTAGGATTATTCTCGAGATTTGTACACACATTTGATCAAATATCAAGTATATATATACATGTTTGATCGATCAAACAAAGAAGAGTGTGGTTTTGAGAGAGATTGAAAGAGAGAGATCGGTGGAAAGAACAGCAACTAAGGAGTGAGAAAAGAGTGATTGGTGGCATCCAACAACAAGATCAAGAGGTATGGATACATCAAACTTGAGTTGTTATGAGATTTTTGGTGTGGGTTAGGATTTGTGAAATCTGAATTTTTGAGGGATTTAACACTGTATTTGTTGATATTTAGGGTTTATAAGTATGATATGATATGGGTTGAGTATTGGAGCAAATTTGAGAGAAATTAAAAATGTGATTTTTGACGATTCTTGGATTTTGAGTTTAAGTTCGATAAATGTGTGTTTTAATAGTGTTTTTGGGGTCATTGAGGAGTTATGGATGTTTGAGAGTCGAATGTATGGGTTTATGTGGTGATTAGAGTCCAGAATTTTGAACTGGGAAAATCTGGACACAACGCTATTAGCGCGCTAATGAATGGCACTAACGCGCTAATTGCCCTCTGAAAAATGATGATGAACAGTGACGAAGATAAATTAGCGCGCTAATTTATCTCATTAGCGCGCTAATAGTTCATTGGAATCTGGAAAATTTGAAAATAAGAAAATGAGTCTAACTGGTATTTTAACCCGACTAATTGACTAATAACCCTCATAAATGAATTTCAGGAGTCTCGAAATAGTAATTTGAGTCGGGGTTTAGTCAGAAATCAGACCGGGAGTAATATCGGGGATTTGGAGGAATCGGACCGGGGGTTGACTTGTGGAACGAGGAGTGCGATTTAAGGTGTGTAGTATCTTAATTGAACTTCACTTTAGTATTTACAGTTTGATTTAATTGAATTCAATTCTGTTTATTCTTTACTCCATTTCATTATTGCTTTACGGTGGCTGAGTACTCTCACCTGGTGTCTTTACGGTAGTGGAGTTTACTCCTACCTGGTGTCTTTACGGTATTGAGATCACTCCCAAGCTGGTGCTTATTCATTACGACCATAGAGTCCACTAAGTCATAGCACTTGTATAGGCATACGCCGGTGAATAGGCTGCCCGGGTATGGTAGGCTTGTGTGGGTGTGTCGTAGATGTACGCCGACCACCTAGAGGCAGGCCGATAGAGGTGTTTTCACAAGTAGTGCCTGGAGAAAAGCCCGAAGTATGACTTAGTCTGATTTCTATTGTGTACGTACTTTGCTTGCTACTATATTTATGCATGCGATGACCCTTTCGCAGTTGTCTATATTCTTTTGTTGCGCATGTTTAATTATAGTATTTTAAATTCTAGCATTTTTACTTACGTAATTACTTGGTGAATTTCCTTGGGATTACTCACTCTGGACTCGTCATCTGTCTTTTTGTGATGGCTTGAGTGCAGATCCTGGTACGAGCCAAGGGAAGGGCAAGCTTGAGGACTACATTAATTGACAGCTCTAACCCTACTCGTACGTTTGCTTATATTTACTTGTTTTATGCTAGGTTTTGGGATTTGAGAGATAGGTTGTATATTTTTGATATTTTGAGGATCTCAGATGATATGTATATGATGTACATTTCGTATGGTTTCCACTTAGGTATTATGCTCATGAAATTCAGGTTAAATCTTTATGTTAACAAGTTAATCTTCCGCTGCATAAATTGAGGTTAAAGGATGTTAAAGGAACCTATGTTAATTTGAATCCATAATTGTTAGCACATAACATCAGAGTTAACAGGAAATTAATTGATAATGGATAATTGGGCGTGGGACACAGCTGGCGGTTGAGTGGTCAGTTGTGGGCCCGCGTGGCCTCCCGTGGTGGACCAATGTGGAAATTGGGGTGCCACCAAGGGCACCCCAAGCAAGCCGAGAAGAAAGGGAGAGTAGAACACCACCCTCCCCTCCCGAGCATGTAAGGGCGCTGGGCAGACTGCCCAGCCGCCTCCAGGGGCGTCATGCCGTGGTTGAAACCAGGGGACAGAATGGTCCTTGAACTCATCCAGGGACCAGACTGGCCCCTATGGACCAGTCAATGGTCCAGGGCAGTTGACCCTGGACCAGTTGACTAGGGTCAACTGACCTTGGACCTTAATTGAAAAAATAAAAAATAAAAAATTAATGTGTATATATATTTATATATGTATATGTACATAAATGAATTAAATAGAATAAAAACAATTAAATGAAGGAAATGTACCAAACATTCAAATGGGGTGTTGTACCGCGTACCCCGAAGGAAAGGTCGGAAGACACAAAGACCCGCGGGGCCCACTCTAGTGGACCCAAAACACAATTAAATTGAAACTAGTGACTTAGATTATAACTTGTATTAGAATATGCATTGATATGATATTTTATGAATTGTCTAGCGACGCGTGATAGTTCACATCGAGCCCCGGGTGCGCAAGGATTGGTCATAAGCGCGTTAAATGCAGGTAAGTGGGGAACTTGCTCAATTATCAAATATGGCATGATTATTAGTTATGTTTAGGATTCATAATTTGAATTAAAGACTTGGGATTTATGGGTTGCGTCGTGGTATTGGCTCGAACATACGTATCTATGGAATGTGAATGCATTGTTTTTCTCATCTATGTTATTCAGGGTCCCAGAATATTTGTAGAGTTCCACCGAGGGCTTTATTAGCAAGTAAATCTATATGAATACCTCAGAATGTTGTGGTACCACCGAGGGTCGTTAACACCCCAGGATATTGTGGAGTTTACCACCGAGGGATTTACTTGACTAATTGAATTCATAAGTAAGTCACGTAGGGACATGAGTTGGAGTTCCTTCTCTTGTACTCTTGAGACATAGGGATGTGCATCGGTGATGGCTTGGACGAACCTACTGTTGATTTGATAGGACAAATGAGAGGGCACATAAGGCCTGTATGCTAGCTAGTTGTTTCCATCACCTCGAGAGTATGAGAATCGATCACCGGATTCTTGCCAATACCTAGTATGCATTGAATGAAACATCGACTTATCGCATTACTATGTTTTATAGTACATAATCTAGCGAAACCCCCTCATTTACATGAAAGCTTGAACTTATGTAATAATTTGTCAATCTCTTTAATGCTATGCATGATTATTGTTGTTACAACTTGACGGCTTATGAATATGTCGTATTTGCTATGAAAAGATGAATTCCTATTTATTTGTGGCTTACAAACCTTATGTCCATGATAGTAATTGATGGTTCATTATACGCCTATCTTTCATGAAATCCTGCTACCATGCTACTATTCAATAAATCCTTGTTTGTTTTTAAATACATGCTAGACGTTGCATGCTTATTAGGTATTACTTGCATATTTAATGGTTGAGTGGGTTTTCCGCATTACTGAGCTTCGTTGGTTCTTTTAGCTCACCCCACTTACATATCGGGAGATCATTTTCTACGAGTTAGTATTTAGGGTTGTTTTTTATGAAACTTTTTTGAGGACCATTATTGTAAACTTTTGTTGTTTTTTTATGAATATCTCTACTTTTGGACCAATTTATTCTATTATTCAAAATTTATTTTAGCAACGGAATAGCGATGAAATCTTCATTTTCGTTGCTAATATTCTACTTTCGGACCAATTTATTCTAATATTCTAAACTAAATATTTTATTAATATTGTTCGTTGTTAATTTGTTGCTAAATAGCAATAGATTAGTGAATCACTGTTTTACGTTGCTATTTTGTTGCTAAATAGCAACGGATTGCTAATTCACTTAGCAATGAGTATATAGCAACCTTTTTTTGTAGTGCCTTAACAAAGGTGTGAGCAATAGCCACTTTTTCTTTCCAAAACCTAAATTTTTTTATTCATTTTTGTGAATTTTGTTTTTGAAACATTGTCAATTCTCTTTTGATCGGTGGTTTCAAATCTCTTTTGCACTTTTATTCATACAATAAACAACAAATCTAATCATATTTGTATAGATTGGTTGATTCTTGTTGCAGTGCATCTTCATCAATGATGTTGCGTGGATTTATGTGGCACGTTACGTGGATTTGTGTGGCGCACTGGATTGATCTTGTCTTTAATTTTTATTTCATAGTTTTTTCTTCTCTAGTTGGTCATTGATTTGTCTTCTCCTTATTGGGAAGTTTTGTTATTCATTTTGTGACTCTAATAGTTTTATTTATTATCATGAATTTCACATTTACAACCAAATTGATGGTAGATTGTTTGAACAAATTGGATTAGCAAATCAATGTATTTGATTCTATGTCTGGTACTGTATTGAGCCATTAATGATTAATGAATTTTGATTTCACTTAAAAAAACTTAATTGGATCACCCAAGTCCAACCAACATTAAATTAACCAATAGAATTAAAAAATTAAATTAAATTAACCAATATGTGTTTGTTACATTAAAAAGAAACTACAAAAAAAAAACCAAAATGAGCATGAGATTACTTGTAGCATAAGTGTTTGTTAATCAAATAAAAATTGTAGCATTTGTGGAATTCTACAAAATAAAAACCTTAACCCCATCATACTTTCATAAGTGAAATTGTTCAAAATCCAACAAGAAATAGCAAATCATCATAAAGTTTTTTGATATATGAGGTTAGTAAATAGTGATCATGAGCTAGCTCTCACATATTAAAAGTGTAAAAAAATATTAGAAAAAAATGTCTTTTTTTTTTTTTTTGGTTTCTCATGTATATCCGGTGAACCGATTAATCCACGCTTGGGCATTGTGAGGCCCCATATAATGGGGTGGCCCTCCGTAAATAAAACACTATATTGTTTTTTTTTTTTTGATAAAATGAAACACTATATTGTTAAAACTTAACTAATTTGTGTAAATAATAAGTCTAATATATTATACTTTTTCATAACTTAAAATAATTATATGATACTATAAAAAGAATTTCATAATTAAATTAACAAATCATTACATGTAATATTTTGTAATAAAAAGTATTTTAATAAATTTAAATTGAAAAAACTTAAAAATTTTAACAACGTCAATATTAACATCATTTGATGTTAGAATAATCGAATAAATAATTTTCTATTTACCAAAAAAAAAAAAAATTTTGTAGCAGTGAATATTCATAGTTTTACATTACTCATAAAGTGGGCACATGCTAATAAATAGTTATAACTGTTGATGGTCAAAATAAGTAATAAAATGAAAAAAAAGAAATTTTTTTATAAAATAAAAGACAAAATAGTACTTAACAACTATAGTACTGGGAAATTTATCACTCCCATCAAATAGCATGTGCTCGAGACAACTGTTTTGTGCCTCCTAATCAAATATAATATCTAGCCACATTGTTTTATTATTTATTTATTTATTTATTATAAGATAATAGTTATTATTGTATAATTTGTATTTCATTTAAACTCTTAACTTATTTCATGCAATCCCATTTGGAGGTTGATACGTAATTAGGCTCGCATATTAATGGAAAAACTCTACATTGTTATACTGTGCGTTGCTAAAATTTATATAATATTTAACTTTTATATAACAAATTATCTTTTATTGCCTGATTTTACTCAAATCAATACAACTTCCTATTTCAGACGTGGTGGTTCCAATGATCAATCTTTATTTTTATTTATACAAAATGTAAAAGAAAAAGCTTGTCATGAGAAACTCTAAAGTCAAGAAAAGCGTGACTAGGGTTTGGAGCATTATTTGTTTTTTTAGTGATTCTTTAGTTAGAGTCATCACCAATCTTCTCTTTTGATCGGTGGCGGTTCCAATGATCAATCTTTATTTTTATTTATACAATAAAAGTCGGATCTATTCAGATATGAGATGTTCAGTTTCTTTCGGCCTGCAATAGTTGTCGAATTCATTATTGACACCACATTCCTCTCCTCCACACATGCACCTGCTATCATTCAATTTTGTCCACACTTCTATATGCTCATGTATGGATCTGCACTAGTTGTTGGTATAATATTTTCACTATGTTTTCTTTTTCAATAAGTTGGTCTTCCCTTGTTGGAAGTCTGTTTTTGTCTTTCCTCGTTGGAAGTTTTTGTTCGTCTTCCCTTATTGAAAGTTTTATTTTTTGTTATAGTTATATTGTTGTAGATGCAAGAGACAAGCGTATAAGTTGCACGTAAGTTTGCAAACTTTCGCAACGTCGATTTGATTTCATCAATGAATGGGAAAATGATCCTATTGATGTAATTTTATTGTTAAATTAGATGTAATAACAATTTCTATGAATGGAAATATCTTTTCGTCAAAAAAAAAATGTTTTATTACAAAAATAACATTTATTGACTAATAAATTTAACGAAATTCTTTGTTTTAATTATAACATATACTAAGTCAATATTTGATAATTTTTTAATGTATTGGCTATATTTTAAATATATATATTTTTTGAAAACATGTTTTAAATATATTTAACAATGTAATTAACTAAATTTTTCAAAAAAAAAACAATGTAATTAGCTAAAAGCAATTCTCATTTTGGAGTCATTTTATTAAAAAATTATATAGCCCTTAACAATATATATTTTTATTTAAAAAATTAATATATTTTTTTTTGTAGTGATTAGATCTATTCTTTTTTTTAAACCACCTGATATTCTGCTACTCGACTACTTTGAGTTTGTCTCGAATCGTGTGCTATATAAGTAGGGGAAGCTTCTAATGCCGTTGTTCCATTTTCAAGACTCGAACTCGAGTCATTAGTCAAAAGATATTAACCCACTTTCAGTTGTGCTAAACCTACCCCGTGATTAGATCTATTTTATAAGACTGTATAATCATTGTAGTTTGCCCAACATAGGCCCAACTTGGGCTTTAAGAATATTACAAGTGCTTGGCATGACCCATGCGTGTTAAAACCCAAGCATTTTAATTGGTGCACATTTATGGCCGAGTCTTAGCCTAAGCCTAACCTGAATTGAGGTCGAATGATTATATTTTAATTCAAAATAAATCAAATCTCCATAAGTAGCTAGGATTCGAATCTACGACCAATCAGTTAACAACCGATCGCTCTACCACTGAGCTACTGAGGAACAACGGGAAATTAGATCTCAGAGAATTCATTTCTCGTTCTCAACCCATGACCACTACAAGCCCAAAGCTTCCTTCGTAGTGGCTTCGTTCCATGCCTCATTTCATATGGAACCTCAAAGTGGCTCTATTTCATTATACCATGAGAATCATAAAAATACTCATTCCATGGGAATCTCATTTACAACTATTGGATTTGAATCCAACACATAAATCGATGAGTCATATATGCATAAGTCATTTAATGCACAACAAATTTTGAGGGGTTTCCATGACATGTGTATATATTTGAGCTCCATTGTAGAATTTCCTTTTATACTACTACTACTACTATCATGAGAACCAAAAAAATACTCATGCCATGGAAATATTATCTACAACCATTAGATTTTAATCCAACACATTAATCGATACATTATAAATGCAAAAAACATTTAATGCACTGAACCCTCTCGTTTCGCTCGCGTGAGTTTAATTAAAAAAAATAGCAATGTATACATATAAAACTATTAAAGGGCCAAACTATCTGAAAGAATGTGCCTTTTCTTGGAAGACCCTATTTGGTGTCACGTATTGAGTTCTTTGATTCACAAGAAATGAGTTTGTCTTCAAGGATATCCAAGCGTCAGTTATGGAGGTGATTTCTCAAGCTCGAGATAGAATAGATGAGATAATTAGATGTGGCGCTCGAACACATACCGCTGGTCTTGAAAGACAAGCTAAAAGGGAGACACGATGGAAGAAACCGGATTAGGGTTAGACAAAATTGAATTGTGATGGGGCGGTAACGAACGACCTCGCATGCTCATCCGCTATGAGGCTGTTACGAGATGACAGAGAGAGTTCATCTTTGGTTTTCAAGTCAAGTTGGACAGTTGTCCACCTTTGTCAGCAAAAATTTAGGCGTTATGGTTCAAAGTCCATATGGCAAAGGAGAAATGACTCACTAAGGTGGTGATCGAGACAGACTCATTAGAAACTATTTTGTTCATGGATCCTCGTCATACTCTGATTTTCATGGACTACCAGATCGAGGAGATTCAATGGACTCTTCATCAGATGTAGGGTAGCTACATTTGATACATCCCAAAATGTACTAATGTTTGTGCAGACTTTCTAGCGAAGAATACGTTCGGATTGCAGTATGGAGCTCATAGATTAGACATAGAGCCTCATTGTATTTCCCTTTTGTTAGCACAAGATAAGTGCGATAGCACAGTATAATTCTCAGCCCATTTTTTTGGGCCGTATTCCTACCAAAAAAAAAATCATATAAAATAGACACTTCAATAAAAACCCAAAATTTATTTAAAATTTCTTCATTGATCATATAGAGGAAATATATAGAGTAAAAAAACAACTAATATTCATATCTAAAAGTACACTTAGATACATAGAGTTTCATACTAAATAAAAATAAAAAGAAAAACTACACGAAATTTCTCAACAGCCAACTGAATACATAATCTAAAATTCACCACCAAAAAAAAAAAAAAAAAAACATAATCTAAATGCATGCTCAATACACCTTTTTTTTTTTTTTTTGTCAAAGGCCAACTGATACACTTAGAAGTCTCTTTTTTTTTTTTTGAAGTGGTAAAGTCTTGATCCTTTTTTTTTTTTTTTGGTAGGAAGTCTTGATACTTTAAATTTGTGATATCCACATTTAAAATCATCTTTAACTTTGGTTTAAATTCTTTGCCAATCGAGGAATGCAACACCGATCTGCAAGACGTGACAAGCATGTAGCAATGTGAAAGATAAATTGGAAATCAATGAATTTAAGTTAACATGTCAAGACAATGAAAAATAAATCAATAGTAGATGGAAATATACCTGCAATGGAAAAAGTTCTCCTAAAAAAGAATAGTTAAATAAAATGAATGTCTTAAGATTAAACATGCAAATATAACCTTAGGCCTTACGACAATCATTATATAGCAATGTAATTAATAAAAAAACACATACCTGAAAAAAAAAATCCTACGACAACCTTTTATTCGAGCAATGCAATAAAAAAATCAAATCCATGGAAAAATAATTCTAGGCTTGCATATATATATATACTCGCCATTGAAACCTTTCATAATGTATTATGCATTAAATGTTTTGTACATTTATGACGCCTCGATTAATGTATCGAATTAGAATCTAATAGTTGTAAATAGTGTACCGATGTCATGAATATATATTTGATTCTCATGGTAGTAATATATATAATTTCAAGAAAATGTTGATAATAATATATTCATCTCGTTTCTTAATATCTATCACATTTTACCTTGTGCACAAGAATTAAAGAAATAATTGGTCTCATTAAAAAGTTTTGCAATGAGACTAAACTACTCTTACATAAATGACTTGTTCTATTATAGGTATTATAGGAAAAAAAAGTGATTGATGTTATCATTAACTAAAGTGACTAGGTTTAGCCTATAAAAAAAAGTATGATTAGGTTTAGACTTGAAAATAAAGTAATTAATGTTTGCTTGCTTTTCTAATATGACGCCTTTGCTAAAGAAAAGAAAAAGTTCTCATGCAAATATTGATATATAACAAAGGGAGGAACAACTAACAAGTTTTGTTGAAACATTTTTGGTGAGATAGTTGAAGCATCACTTGTTGTTTTTTTTTTTTTTATTTTTTTATTTATTTTTATCTCAAGATAATTTCATTAAAGTAAAAATTTAGATTACATCAAATTAATATAACAAAGCATCACTTGTTAAAACATAATGTTTGAAGAGGTTGTGAGTTTGACTCCCATTTAAGTAAAAAAAGACAATAAACATTTTTTTTTTTTTAGAAAATATTAGAAGCACACCTAAGTATTCACACTCTAAAGCACATCTCCTTATCTAACCTTATTTTAAATCTCGATATGTGTAACCTCGCATGTGGATATTGATGATTGAGTTAGAGAATATGTGTTGATCATCCTTTTGGTTTTATCACGTCTCTCAAGAAACTAGTAACAAGTAGAAGTAATTTTGCTTAAAAAAAAAAACAAGTTGAAGTAATTTAATTAGGAATAATTATAATTATGACAATATAAAATACTCTTTTTTACAAAAAAATGGTTGATTCACTAGTCTGATACCGACATTAACATCTTGTTTTCTGTCCTTTGATTTCTTCTTCGAGAGTTGTAGCATTGTTTTTCGTTGGTATCAAAGAGACCATAACAACAAGGCAGTAAATCAATTTTACGCAACTCAGTTGGCTCCGTGTTACTCCGTCGATATACCTCACGATTCGTAATTATGTTTATCTAGCGGGGCGCCTAATAGGGTGACTAAGGCGGTCTACCAATTGTTTAACAGTTCGAATATCAGAAATACACACACACACACACACAAACTCTGGACAAACTCTCTCCAGTCCTTCAATGGAGAACGAAACCCTAGAATCGAAACCCACTAATGTCGCCAAATCCACCGAAGCTGAATCCACGAATAACAACTCTGTGGACGCCGCCAATGTAAAGCCTTCCGAGCCCAGGCGCGCTTGGGCCGACGAAGCAGACGACGACGACGAAGACGAAGTTACCTCACCATCACCATCACCATCACCATCACCATCGCCATCACCGGCATCATCGTCTCTTGGACTGGATCTCGGCCAGCTCGCAATTGACGAGTCCAAGAAGAAGAAGGCCGACTCCCTCGATGAGCCGGAAGACTCCAGCATCAAAGCGGTACTAATTTTCCCCAATTTTGCACTAATTTTGATCTTTCTAGGTTAATTTGGTTTTCTAGGGTTTTTGGTTGGTTTAGATTGGTTAAAGTTTGGTTTTTGATATGTTGTATTGGTTTGATGGTCTTGAATTTTGAATCTGAATCTAGGTCACGTCTGGGGATACACTTTATTCGACCGCGACGACATTTGAGGATTTGAATTTGTCGCCGGAGCTGTTGAAGGGGCTGTATTTGGGGATGAATTTCAAGCGGCCGAGCAAGATCCAATCAATTAGTTTACCGATGATTCTCACGCCACCGCATAAGGATTTGATCGCGCAGGCGCATAATGGGTCTGGGAAGACAACCTGTTTCGTATTGGGAATGTTGAGCAGAGTGGATGTGGAATTGAGGGAGCCTCAGGCGCTCTGTATATGCCCGACTAGAGAATTGGCGATTCAGAACTTGGAGGTTCTAATGAAGATGGGCCAATTCACGGGGATTACTTCAGTGTTGGCGGTGCCAGAGAAACCCGGTGTTGGTGTTTCTGTTTTTAAAATGGCACCTGTGACGGCCCAAATTGTGATTGGAACTCCTGGCACAATTGGGAAATGGCTGGGCCATAGGAAACTGGGCATGAGGGCGTTGAAGATACTCGTTTTCGATGAAGCTGATCACATGTTGGCTGAGGTTGTTGTTCTTCCCACTTATAATTTATTGGTTTTCACTGTTATGCAGCTTATTGTGTTTCTGACTTACTTGCACATCAATATCTTGCTTTTGTAGGGTGGATTTAGGGATGATTCTTTGAAGGTTATCAAGGCTATTGAGAAAGTGAATCCGCATTGTCAGGTTAGTTTCAAAATTGTTTATTCGTGTTTTTATTGAGGGCAAATGTGGATAAACAGTCCTCCCAAGACTTGTTTTGAAAGGATTCCCTGCAAGACCTTCTTAAGAATATCACGAGTTATATTTTATTTTGGTTGTTGAGAGACATGATGCATTTTTATTTCATAGACTTTCATGATGAAGCTGGCCCCAATTAATTTGGGACTGAGGCTATGTTGTTGTTGTTGTTGTAAACTTTCATGATGCTATTTGTTGTGTGCTTGTATATATTTTAGCATTTTGTTGTGCATTTAGATTAAATATTTGAATATGAATGGGTTCACTGACCATAATTTTTATAGACAAGGAAAGGTATATAAATTTTACACCTTTTCGTGCCATGACCTATTATTAGCTGTGTCCAAAATTTTAGGCACTTTTAGTCGAGTTTGCAAGTCCTTTAAATTAGTAAATAGCAGAAATAGCCTAGTTCTACCTTTAGGCTCATACTTGCACGCGACACCCATACTTGAGCTGCATAACACAACTCTCGAGTGACTAGCACCATTAATCAGATTCTCATGTAGTCTTTCTTACAATTATTGAACTCTCCGAGTCATTCATCCCATTCCCCTCTTTGAAACCATCATGTTTGCAACACGAAAGTTTCAAACACTTATCTTGTGTTTGTGTCTGGATAACATGGATTGATATGCTGATTTATATAACTGTTGTCTTTATTTCTTGCCACTTGGCATTAATTTGAAGCATGTTGTTTTCCCTAACCATGTTAGTTTTTTTTTTTTTTTTGGTGAAATTTCTTCGCATGTAATTGTTTCTCGATGTTTAAGAAAATCTAATTAATTTGGGGAAGTTCAAAGAATGTTTCTGCCATGGCCTCATATAGTAAATTTCCTTCTTTTGGTGCAATTTTGATGTGTCCTAGTGGCTTTTAAATGCTTAAAGAGTCAGTTTCAGTCTAAATAGTTTGAATTGTAGATTTTAGTTGAGTTTTTTTTTTATTTGTATTTTTATTTTTCTTAAAATGCATGTGCCAACTGCAAGTCAGATAAAGGAGGAGGGGTCCCAACTCCTTAGCCCATTATCCATACCTGAAAAATGGGGACGGTTGCGATAGGTTGACAACTAGTGTAAAATATTTCGCTGTCTATGAAATGGATCAAATAAATAGAACCATCAAACACACTTATTCAAGCATAATGGAAGAGTTTGGTCCATGTACCCAACCCCAACTAATTTGGGATTGAGGCTTTATTGTTGTATATGTTATTTTTTCTTGGTTATGGATTTTCTATAGGGTATGTCTTTTCGTCATTTTTTTAATAATGTTCAATACTTTGCAGTAATAGGCCCGTTTGAGGCCCTTGTAGCATTGGGATTCATTTTTTGTCACTTGAATGTACTTGTTGCCAACTATTATCTCTATGATTTATCAAATGTTGATTGCTTATAACTGTTATTGAATGTAACTAATTTAGGTCTTCATTTCCACTGCTTCGCTGAGAATTAACTTTAGGCTATGCATAATTTGATTGACAGTGGAAAAGTTGACAGCACAAATACTTATTGTCAGTGTCACCCTGCAGAACCTTACATGAAATCTAACCCATATGGATTTTTAACTCTAGATGAAATGTGTAGGATAGGTGGGAGGTGGTGAGACACAATAATCAATGTTGAGAGACCACTCTTTTATATATGCATGAGTAACTGCCAAACCATTTATTAAGAGAAATTGAGGGAAAGCATTGACCATGATTCATGATTGTGTACTTTCATTTGTTGGAACGAAGAAACTGAGATAGAACATGGAATGAGACCACTGATAGGGATGCAAGTGAGGTGGGTATGGAACAGGGAAAAAAGATTATTAAATTACACACAAGTCATGAGGTTTGCAGTTTTTAGTTGCTAAGCATGGTCATTTATCATAGGAAACATGGTTTTACATTAGTAAAAAGATTTTCATAACAAAACTTTTTTGCACTAGCTACGACTCTAAAGGACCTAATTGTAGGAGTTGTTTCAGGAATCTTATTTAACAGTTCTAATATTATCCTCATGAAGCAGTCAACTAGGACCTCTTGACATGTAACTTTTGTGACTGGTTATCCAAGTTCCGACTCAAAACATCTTCTAAGGCCTGCGCTGTTGATATGAAGTTGAAGTTATTATTTTTTTTTAGTTTTTCTGCTAATGATCCCAAGGCTGCTAAATTAAGACAGTCATTAATATGCATTCAAAATCTTGTGGTCTTCCTTATAATCGGCTCTCTTAGTCCAGTGTATTGGCTGCTGCTCAAAAGGACTGAAAAATTCCACACTCACAAACATATTTGCAACTGCAAGTTGCTATTGAGACTTCCTTTGAACTACCTCAAAACCCAATTGGACAATATGTTTGGGATTGAGGCTATGTTTATGTTGTTTACTTGATTCTGATTTTCTTAAACATTGCTTGTCAGGTGCTTCTTTTCTCTGCAACATTTAATGACGTTGTCAAGAGCTTCGTTTCAAGGGTTGTTAGGATGGTAACCAGCTCTTCGTCAAGAAAGAAGATCTTTCGCTGGAAGTGGTTAAACAATATAAAGTACATTGCCCTGATGAACTGGCTAAAATATCAGTCATCAGGGACAAGATTTTTGAATATGGGGACAAAGTGGGCCAGACAATAATTTTTGTTCGCACAAGAAGTAGTGCCGCAGCGTTGCATGAATCATTGGCCAAAGATGGTTACGTATGCACCAGTATACATGGTACTATTGATCATGAGAACAGAGACAAGGTTGTCAAGGAATTTAGAGAGGGATTAACTAAAGTCTTGATTTCAACTGACATCCTTGCACGAGGGTTTGACCAATCACAGGTGTTCCTCTCAATTCCTATTTGTTGACATATTGGGTTATGGCTTTTGCTTGTGTATGCATTTTGTAATACTACTCTTTTATATAGGTCAATTTGGTGGTTAATTATGATCTTCCTTTCATTCACGATCACCGTACGGAACCTGATTATGAAGTGTACTTGCATAGATGTGGCAGAGCAGGACGTTTTGGTCGTAAAGGTTTGTTTTGCTTTTTGTTACTAATTTTGTGTTTCTATTTCTTTCTTGTTTAAAAGCTTTTAGAGGTTTGCGAACATGTTGATTATGGTTTGTTAGTTTATGAGACGAAAGAAAAATTTTTCTGTGCTCTTACATTTTGCACATTGTGTGTTTGTTGGAAATAGCTTTTCCATGCTTTCTCTTTTACTTGATTATTCGTCTGCTTTATTGTCAAGTTTGATTTGGGGTGGTTATGATTTTTGGTCCCACTACTACATGCCCTTGCCCTAAACTAGTTGCCCTCCATATTGATGGGTTTTGTACTAAAGATTGTTTTATATAAACTTATTAGGTTTTTATTCCTTCTAAATAGTGAAGACCTCTTGTAAAAGTTGGTATATGTTTCCGCCCTATCCAAAAAAAGAAAATGGTTGAAGTGGGAAAATTGTGTTTGTGATTGGATAATTTTTTGCTGTGTTGCCAGAGAGATGTCTTTCGGAAATGGCAAATGAAGTTTTACAAATGGTGTCTTGAGATTATGTTTCTGTTTTTGGCTCTCCAACCACAATGTGTAAAAAACATTATTAATGAGAAGGGAGCACAAATGACCAGAGGCAGCCGTCAGAGAGTTTTGTGTTTCTTTGACCTTTTTCTTATTTTTTCCCTCTCTTTGCGGAGCCAATGCCGAGCAATGACAAAAATGGCTGTGTTGTTTGTTATGTTGGTTTAATTCTTGAAATAATTGGGATCATAGTGTTCTTTTTTTTTTTTTTTGCAAAATGATCATAGTGTTCTTTAGAAAATAAATGGTACCTTATTTTGTGGAGCTTACAATGCTACTTCTCATTCAACCAACAGGGGCGGTGTTCAACTTTTTGTGCACGGATAATGACTACGTATTGATGGACAAAATCCAGAACCATTTTGGGCATCAAGTGCATCAGGTAACACAACGGATTTTGATTTGAGATGTTGAGAGTGCAAGATTCTTTTTGCTCTCTACATTCTAGCTAAGAAGGATGTGATGGGCGTTTCTGCTGTAATCTAAATAGTTTCTCGGTTTATTGTTTCAGATTCATGACTGGAAGAGTGACGAGGAGTTCGAAAAAGCTCTTAAAGCAGCTGGCTTGCTTTGAAGTACTAATATACTCTTGTGTTATCTGTGTTCTCTGAAGTTTGCCATTTTAGACGAAACAAACTTCATCACTCGTTTACACTGTCCATATTCTTCTTCCAAAATCTTGTGTTGAGGCTGTCTCATTTTTTTTTTTTTCTAAAGTTTGCCCTTATTGTATTATGGCTCTTGCCCAGTTTAATTTTAGATTAATGTACACTACTATCTATTGAAACTGTTTTTGTTGTACTTATTTCCACCCATCTGTGATAGACTCGTTCATCAGATAGTGTCTATAGTAAATTTTAGCTAACGTGTATGGGTGTGACTTAGTAAGGGCGAAGACTAGATTATGTGAGTTAAAAGTATGACCTCGGTTTCGATTCCCCACGAAAGCCAAATGTTGGGCTAGTAGTGGTCTCTTTACGTAATCTCAGGGCTTATGAGACTAGTTAGACAAGTGTTTGGTACCGGTGATTAACAAAAAAGAAAAAGAAGTAAATTTTAGTTGTGGTGATGTTCAACATATAAGTCTGAGACTCGGTTTCCTTTAAGCAAGGTTTTAATTTGAGTCGCGCCAAGGGCACCCCGCCATCCTCTCAGGGCACCTCATCATTTTTAATTAAAACTAATTTTATGACCAATTGACAAAAATGCCCTCATCTAACCTAATAATTTACATACCATTCAAATTCCCTTTTAGGGCACTCCACTTTTGAAAATTCAATTTTTTTACGAAGTCAAGTTCGATCCGTCGCGTGAGCCAGACATCGCGTTTGTCAATTGCGTTTGTTGATTCGTCGCCGCCCAAAGATCGAGGAGTTTTAAGTGTTTTTAGAGCCTAATGGTTAAAGAAAATGAGTGGGAGACGGACGTCGCACACAAAAAGTTAGTTTTTATGGTTTTTGTGAGGTTTTTTTTTTTTTTTTTGAAGGTGAACCACATACACGAATTTATCAGTCACACAGGATCGAGACATGTTGTAGTGTCTTGGTATCATATAATCGATAACTAACAAAAGGTGTCGGTTATTACCAATTGAGTTTAATCCCAAACGTAGTTTTTTATTACAATTCGGTTGGAAGCAACTGAGATATAGCTTAATGTCTCTGTAACAGGCCACCGAGACCAAAACTAGTAGTTTCGGCGATACACAACTACGTGATCTAAGGGTCTTTCTCACTTAGGTGTCGGTTGATATAACCGACACTTACACAATGGTTTCGATAATGGACGTCCAAGACCAAAAGACAGATCATGGTCCTGTGTGACCGAACACTACGGGATTGAAGTTAAACACATCATCCGATCATAAAAACAACAAATATACCTTAAACAAGCAAGAAAGTGAGGGATTTGGTATATTGAGGCCTTGATGTTGTGATGGAAGGGGGAGAAAAAGGCTTTCATTCGATTTGGTGGTGGGGTGCTCGCACATCAAACAAAAGGGCATTTTGGTAAAAGTATCGGGGTGCCCTAATCAGCGGGGTGCCCTGAGACGATTGTGGGGTGCCCTTAGCGCGACTCTTTAATTTTTGGAGCTGCACACTTTATCTTTTAGCCTATTTATGAACTTGATAGTGATCAAACTTGGAATGGTTGGAGCAGTTGTTAGAAATGATGGCATAAAAAACTAAAAACAATGAGTCCGACTAAGTAAACCTCGACTTTAAGAAGTGTACCTCGAAAAAGTCAAACTTAAAAAAAAATCCTACTACAAAATGACCCTTTTGCCCTCATTGTGATTAGTGCACCCCACTACAATTACTAAGTATACCCCACACATTTTCTTCTTTGTGATTTGTACACATCATCAAGGAGTTCGGCCTCGAGGTTCGAATCTCTTGTTGGAGAGTCGGTCGGAACCTATCGAACCTCTAGTTGGAGTGTTGGTTACAACTTGTCAAACCTTTAATTGGAGAGTCGGTTGGAACTTACTAAACCTTTAGGTCGGCAGTTGTCAACTAAATCTCACCAAAGAGGTTCGGTTGGACAACACCGATCCTAGTTGATAAGTCTCGACTACATGCTGCCGAACCTAAAATAGATGTCTTTACCAAGGTTTTGGAGTTGGGTGCTTCGATTCGGATGTAATGGTGTTTTGGTAAAAATGTGGGTGCACTTAGTAATTGAAATTTGAATTTGGGATGCCACGCAAAATGGGGTGCACTTCCTAAAAACTGGGGTGCACTTAACCGGACTCAAAACAATCAAGCTTGCATCTTGTCTGGATGGGATGAGGTTAGGGATGTAGGTGGGGCGAGTTCGGGCGGGGAACGCAATCCCCATCCCCATCCCCATCCCCACTTTTGGCGGGGCGAGGATTCCCCACTTAAAATTTTCCACCGAAAAATTTTCTACCCCCATTCTCCACCCAGCTGGAGATCCCCACTCCCGCGGGGATTCTCCACCCCTACTATTTTTGATATAATATCTAAAATAAATAAATAAATAAATCATAGATACAAAATTTAATCATTAAAATCTCTTTCTTCACATACTTTAAATACTTTAAATAACATACTTAAATATTTTAAATAATATACTTACATTATTATATATAAATTTCAAGTTCCATTAGTTTTTTCTAGATAAATTTAGTTGTATTTGTTTAAAGTTAAAAACTTAGTTACATATCCCCATAAGAAATCCCCGTGAGGTGACAAGTAATACCCACCACCGCCCCGCATGGTGGGGTGAAATCTCTTCCATCCCCCGCCCCATGGGGATAGTTGACGGGAATCTCCGCCCCATCAGGACGGATCCCCGCAGGGAATGGAGATTCTCTGCCCCACCTACATCCCTAGATGAGGTCCTTCCTGTCTACTAGAGCTAGCTTGAAGAATTCTGTAATGCCTTGCATGTTCTTGATTGATTTTCTTGTACCATAACTGATTGAGACTTGCTTTTATAGTTTGTCAATTACGATGGATATAATAAACTTTATATTTATTTGGTTTGGTTTGGATTTTCACTTCAAATTCAACCTAACTTAACGCAATGAATCACTGCATCAATAAAGCCAGAGTGCACCATCTGATATGTGATTCTACATAAAGTCTTGGCATGCATTGTTGTAAACTGCTATCATGCACAGTTCATTGCCCCCTTGCTCAATTTAGTAGTGAAAGATAACTAATGAGAAGGAAAATTTATAATGCAGGTGATAATATCACTACAAAAGAGAAAGGTGGCACATTATGACGACGATTAATAACCTCAACGAGAATTAACTCTTACGATAATCGCAATTAAAATGCCAAAACTGCATACCATCTAATTAACAAAAGAGAAGCTATTAGTCATTGCAAAGGTATATCTCACTGTACATAGAGATCAGCACTGCAATAGCATAAGAGAGTGGCAAAATAGCTCATTTGGTAAAAGATTGGCAACTTAAAGTCTGAGTGTAAGGTCTGGAGTGGATGAATCCGTCGTCGGGGGTGGAGCAATCGGTACCAAATTCAAATTCGAGTCACCACTCATCAAGTGAAAACCCGACTGACCGCTGCCTTGTTGAGCCACCTGCCTGAAACTCCCAGGCCAATACAGCTCCCTTTCGCTAGGATCCATGAACAATGAATGTCCGACATAGTCATGGTCGAACCTTGCACTGCCTCTGATTTCATAAGGCCTCTCCGGAGGCACTATGTTGTGGTGAAATGATGCGTGCGCTTGGATGCCTAGGGAGCGGCAAGCTGATCCGTGTAGAGGTAGAGATGCAAGGCTTGCATACCTCTCTGAGAAGATGCCCATCCGCAAGGCTCTCTTTGCTAGCGATCGCTCCCTCTTGTGCGCATTTTGGTGCCCGCCTAGAGCTTGCGAACTGAAGAACTTGCGCTGACAGTAGTTGCACGAGAAGATTCTAGGAATAGTAGATGCTGGCGTAGTCCGAACCGCTTCATTACTACTTTCACTAGTACTCGATAATGATAGTCCAACTGATTCCTTCCCGGTCCCAAAATCTACAGCGGGGGTGTTGCAGTTGAGAGATAAATCGAGGGAGAGAAACCCAGGACTTGATTGAAGCTTGATTTGATCCGTGAGGCAAGACGTCGTGGCGTTGGCATCTTTCGAAGGATTGGAGGACGTTTCTTGAACAGATATGTTGGAAGCAACTTGGCTGCTGACACCTGATTCGTCTTCAGATAGTACTTCTGCGTCAATGTCACTGTTCTCTCCTTTCATGGTTGCTTTGGAGGTAAAGCTTAATTGTTGAGAAGTAGAGATCAATGCAGTGTGATCAACCACCCAGTAGCGCACCGATGGGCTATAACTTCATCTGTGAATGGGAGAGGAAGAAAACCGCATATATAGTTCGTTGAAAGTAGTTTTTAATTTCTAAAAAGAAAAGAGAGAGCTTGCTTGGAGCATCAAATCATCCATGAACCACAACCTCAGTTGGTAAGAAGAATTACAAGGGGTGCAGCTGAAAGTGTTGATGATTAGATGCAGTTAGGTTGGAAACGAAATTGGTTTCAATTGACATTTTCAACACTATTGTTCATAGAGCAACATTGCAAACCTACTAAGATGACCAAAAGGTTCCTCACAGATTGCTTGGATATTTTTTAATCAATTATAAACAAAATAGGACAACTTATAAAAGCTAAAATAGAAAAACTTCAAAACTTGGCATGTCCCCATTTCAAAACAAAAATAAAGATTTAGTACTGCAATTTTTTCTTTAGAACCATGGGTATGAAAACCTTCGATTTGACTAATCCCATGGAGGCTAGTTGAGCTGCAACCCTACAGCCTAGGAGACAACTCAAGAATAAAGACACTAATTGATGTTAAAAGAGGAATTAAAACATAAGAAGATCTTGTTTGAACAACCAAAACTCGCCGAGAAATCGAAAGCAATTTGCTTGATTCTAACTGTTTGAACACCTTCAACCAGCCCAAAATCAGTCTATTTTAATTTTCATATCAGAAAATGGAAAAGCCTTCAAATTAACCTCCCTATATATACATCTATTTTAAGGACAATGAAAAGCATTACAACCAATTCCGATCTTTAGTGTTCAATGGTCTCAAGCCAAGATTCACAAAGAGGACTGTAACAGAAATTATACAAATAAAAGTGAAAAAAAAAAGTCTTAATTTTCTGAAGGAACCAGATGGATGAATAGATATATAGTACCAATATTCCTAACCATATCATAATCTTCAAAAACACTCTCAAACATGTGGACATAGATGAGATGATGAAATTGTGGCTTAAATAGAGAGATCCAAAGAAGCCAACCATAAACAGCTACACTAAAACTCTTTGTTTCACATCTGAATTCCCAGATTTCACAAACCCCCCAACAGGCCCAAATCTAAGATACCCAAAAAAAAAATCATAAACAACAGAGAAAATTTACCCATATAAAACACTAGATGAAAAGAAGATCCTTTTCACCAAAAAATCAAACAAACACAAAATTCATGAAAAAACTCATTTGGGTAATGGAGTATACGGAATAAAAAAAGGGAATCATCTCTTAAAAAAAAAAAAAAAGAAGGGGGAATCATAATCTGCTCATCATTAATCCAAAATCACCAAAAATAAAATAAAATTGAGACGTTGTGCATTAAATTTGATGAGGGGAGAGAAAGAAAGAGAGATAATTAGTTACCATATAGAGTACATACTAAGTTGGTACTCTAAAAGCAAATCTCTTCAATTGTACAAAAGTGGAGGAGATGCCATTGAAACATGTAATCCTCTCTTATTAGTAGTACCCAGCAAAGGTTCTCTTCTCATGGGATGGTGGTCTCACCTGTTTTTGCTGGACAGAGAGAAAGTGCATGAGAGAAAGAGACAGAGGAGATTAAAAGGGAGGAAATTGGAAGTGGTGATGAGATCATACAGGGCTAGAGAAAGCAAAAGAAGGGTAGAGAGAGAAAACACTGTGGGTTTGTGTGTGATGTTTAATTATGGGAAAGCAAAGGTTTTGTTGGGTGATGTCAGAGAAGTCAGAGAAAAAGGTATTGGTTTGGTATAAAATTTAAGAAAAGAAATGAATGGGCAGAGATAACATAAATACTGACCACTGTTAGTTGAAAAATGGGCAACTACGAGATATGTTAGTAGTACACTAGCAGTGCCCACATAAGATATGTTAGGCACTTAACTCTCTCTAATTTAAAGGGATTTCATATGAGTCCACAGTGCATGGGACCATCTTCACTTTCAGAAACACCCATCATCTTTTTTTATGTTCCCCATAACAAATTAACAATGCCTATATATGTATACTCTCCGTTCCATGCATGGCATGCTATCTTACCATCTTTAAATCTACATGCAATTGTCTCTCTCCTCTAATATTATATATATAGAGAATTGCTACAATAACGATAGGAAGTCACACCACACTTATAAGAGCCATTTATGCTCACCTCAGATGCGGGTACGTATATATTCTGATACATAACACGCAAGTCGAGGTCGCATGGAGGGCTCATGTAGCCATTGTATGTGGGATGTGACTTACCCATTGTCATTCTAAAATTTTTCATATATATATATATATATAAAGGTTGTTAGTTGTTTGATCGGTTTGTTTCATTTATATAGAGCAACATCAACAACAATGCCTCCAGGGGCGTTTGGGTGAGTGGGTAGGCTACGGGGTGGAGACACATACATGGATCAATTGGAAAGAAAGAAACTTAAGAGTAGCTCACCCCTTAAAGTAATGCTTACGTTGCCATAAATTAGTCTAGTCCAAGGTTGCTTAAAATGTTGGTTCCTCTCTTAGGTAGGTTCTTCCTCCTATTCATTGATTGAGGTAACTGGACATAGTTCGAGTCCTACCATCTCCTCTCTCCCTCTTAAAAGTCTCTTGGGTTCCCTGGTGAGGAAAATTAAGGACCTCCGAGAATTAATCGGGTCCACCATTAGTCCAGCGTCAGCGATGGTAGCTCAAATACTCTCGGCAATAAATAAAAAAAAGAAAAATGACAAAATAATAAAGTCTGAATCCTAAATTAGTTGGGGTCAACTTCTAAACTCTTCCATCACACTCGATCAAGTGCAATTGATCATAAAGTGAAGAGCTTCGAGGTGATCTACAACAACAAGCTGAACATAAGGTGATAAGGAGTCATTTTTCGATCATATCTAACTTGAGGACAGTGAATCACAATATTAGTATAATTTAAGGGTGCACACGGATTGCACTAATCCATAGATCCGGTCCAAATTGGACCAATTAACACTAATTGAATCAATTTCTTGATCCCTTGTATTAGACTAGACTGAAAAATCACTAATCCGGTTGGACTGGATCAGATTACAAATCATACATTAAAAAATCGCAGATCCAATCCAATCCAGTCCATAATTACAACACACATATACATATTTGCATCATGAGAAATGCTAGAATGACATAGGATTGACACCCGGGTCAACGCATCTGCCCCAAAATCAATTGTTTTGGGGTGGGACCAGGGGTGTCCACACCAGAAGTTGCATTAACCGGGTTTCAATCCCAGGTCATTCTAGCATTTCTCTTGCATCATATGTACTATAGTATTTCAAATAGCATCAACCCAAACTATCAACTCTAAACTATAGTATCTCAAAGACTATGCTTGTTCTTAACACTTTTATTACACTTCAAATATTTTTTTTATGGGTTGTATGTTGCAACATTCACCTTTTTGTATTTTTGTAAGGATGTATGGTGCAGATTTGTGGATGACATATTTATTTATGTAGGAACTTGCATTTTAAAGGTTATTGTGATAACAAGTTTGTGAGAAATATGTTATATATAGATTTGTGGGATGTATGTTGTAAATTTGTCTTTCATTAGATGTATGATTTTTGCGATTCATTTGATTAAGTTTAATTTATGAATCTTTGAATAGGAAAACCTCAATCCGTGGAACTTGATCCAGTTCGGTCCACATTTTGCAAATTGAATTGAGTTGGATTGATGAATTATTTGTATTGGACTGGACTGTAATTTTTTGGTCCATAATAATTGGATTGAATTGCGGATTGACCCTAATTTGACCAGATCCAATCTATGTGCACTCCTATACCTACAAGATAGAAATCCTGATAGAATTTTTGAGTTATATTTAATCTAGGACTGAAGTTCTAGGCAGGGGCGAGCCAGACTTGACCTTAAGGGGGGGCCAACCTATGTATGTCTAAATTTTAAGGCTACAAATACACATGTACTTTAAAAAAATGCATATATAATTAAAATAATATAACTATCATATAGGGGTAAATGAATATGAGAGAAAAAGATTTAAAATATTATATATTATTTTATATATAATATAAAAAAGATCTTTATATGTTGTTCTTTATATTAAGATTATATTATTTAAACATCTTTATATATATTGTTCTTTTCAAAGTGAATGTGAGAGAGTTGATTAAAAAAATTATATAGGTGGTAATAGAAAAAGATTGTATAAGTTTTTCATATAATGAATTATTTTATGAGAGAGGCTCCGGAAATGTTGGCTTGTGGATCGAACTCCATCACTAATTCTTTGTGTTTATGAGTGTAGCTGTTCTTACTGCTGCATTACTGCACATACACTACTGCTACACACTTTGCTTTGAGAATTAGTGTGTTATTTTAAATGTATGCTAGATCTCGATGTCTATATCACACTTGTTTTAAACAAGGGTATTACTTTTACTTTTTTAATGTAGCAATAATAAATACACTATATTTCCAAGGGAAAACTGTTTGATTTTACATGACATAATGATGTTAGGGATGTATTGGATTGAAATACAGTCCAACATTGATTTATAATAATTAAACTTGCTTATAAGTGTGAATCTCTCTCCAAATAGTACCAAGACCTGAGCTAAAACTGATTAAGGTAATAAGGTGAGATAGTAAGGTGGGGCAATATCGATACTAATGAGATCTAATGAGATCTATAGAGCGGATACCAGTGCACACAGACCAAACACACGATCCAACAGTGACATTACATGAGTGCATGGATATTAAGGGGCATGTTTGGGAAAAAAGAATTCCTTGTATTTCCACTATTTTACAGTAAAACAGTGGTAAAAAAAAAAAAAAAAAAAAAAAAAAAAGAAACAAACAAACAAACAACAACAACACTGTATAAGCACTTGTGTGTGCATAAGTTTGAGTATGGATATATGTCGGGGTTTCGATTTCCAATGCTTTGTTACTTCCCAAAAAAAAAAGAAAGGATAAAAAACAAAAACAAAATAAAAGATGTGAAAGGAATAAAGAGTAACAAATATTATAAGAGTAAAGAGGGAGTGATGAGTGATATACATTTTTTAGAGTTTCAACAATAGCTAAGAAGTAACTTTGTTTTCTTGGATCTTGCAATAAAAACAAAGACAGTGCTTTCATATTTGATGTACCCTTTAGGGGTGTCAAAGGGTTGGCTTCTGCCCCAATTGCCTTTTTTTTTTTTTTTTTTGTAGGAATTGCCTTGTTCTTAAAAGTAGAATTGTTATTGATAGTTTCATAATCAAATAAGTTTATTGTATCTATTCGAATGTACAGTATGATGTCCTATTTATAGAATAATATACATAATCAGTGTAGACGTTACATAATCAGTGGAGGCGTTACACGATTAATGTAGACGTTACATAATAAATGTAGACGTTATAGAATATTAGTTTCCTAACATCCCCCCTCAAACTCAAGGTGGTGGTAGCGAAACCACTTAAGTTTGTAAATGAATAAGATGAGGATACACAAAGTTGACGACAATTCTATGTGGGGACACCAGATCGCAACGAAAGGATGCAAGTAATCACGGACAGAATCTTCGGATAGGTAGGCGGATAACGAGCGTGACTATTGAACAACGAAACAACATAGTCAACGAACGACTAACGAAACAACATAGTCGACTGAACGACTAACGAAACAACATAGTCGACGGAAAGACTAACGAAGCTGAGTCGGCAGAACGACTAACAAAACAACATAGTCGGCGTAACAACTAATGAAACAACATAGTCGGCGGAACAACTAACAGAACAACATAGTCGACAGAACGACTAACGGAACAACATAGTCGACGGAACGAATAAATCAGTGGAGACGTTACATAATCAGTGTAGATGTTACATAATCAATGGAGGTGTTATACGATTAATGTAGACGTTACACAATCAATGTAGACGTTACAGAATCAATATAGACGTTACAGAATATTAGTTTTCTAACATATAGAAATCCATGGGCCCGGAGAGTGTTGGGCTACATGTGCATATGGTGGGTATACAAATGTGGTTGGAGCCCATCTTTGCACAAAACCAAATGACTTGTGTTAGGATCCAATCTGCATCACTTTATACCACACCAACTCTTATTTATATTTTCAATGTGAGATTATATTCCAACACTCCCCCTTAAGTGCAACTATGCCTAAATTAGTTGTCACTTGCCAAACACAAACCTACTCTTTATTGGTCTGTAAATATGCCTAGGCCGCTTTTTATAGGCTCTAAGTCCACAAACTGGGTCTAGATTCCACCGCTAGCCCAATCAGATCTTCAAATGCGAGCCCAAGATCATTCCGCTCTGATACCATATAGAAATCCATGGGCACGAGAGAGTATTGGGCCAAACGCGCACATGGTGAGTATACAAATGGGGTTGGAACCCATCTTTACACAAAACTAATTGGCTTGTGCTAAGATCTAATCTACACCACTTTATACCATACCAACTCTTATTATATTTTTAATGTGGGATTATATTCCAACCGTTATTATCATGAATATTTCTATTTCTTTTTTATTTTGAGAGATAAAATTTTGCTTATAAAGAAAAAAATTGCTGTTTTATGTCAAATTCAGGAAAAGCTAGCTAGTGTGAGTATTTCTATTTCATTTTATTTTGAGAAATAAAATTTTGTTATAAAAAAAAAAACTTTTGTTTGAACTGATCATACTTGATGTCAAATATCGGAAAAGCTATACTAGTTTATTCGGACCCAACTTACTTTAAAATCTGCGTGTCTTAGAATTATGTTCACGTATATATTTTTTTTCAAAAGGATTATATATGTTCACATATATTAGCTTAATTCTCAAATATTACCTTATAACAAGTATAATTTTTTTTTTCTGAAAAATAAGTTGGAGGATAAAAAATAAAATTTATCTTATATAACGTCCAAATTAATCATCAATCTAATGCTTTTATTTTCACTATTATACAATACTTTTTTTTTTTAATTTTCTTGAATACTTATAGGTTAGCTATAGCCGTCTGAATTGAATTTCTGAGTTGAAACTCATGTCAAGCTATAAACCTTTCAAAACTCGACTTATATTTATAAAAATCGTGTATGCATATTTCCTACTTATATAATACAGGTTTGGCAAAATCAAGCTAGTAAGTATATCTTTTGGTGAACACGACCTAGCTAGCTAGAATATCAAATAGTGAAAATAGGAGTAGTCAATAGACACGTACTCAGGACAAAAATCAACATAAGGTGAGCAAGGCATGATTCATGAGACAAGTTTTCTCATGGTAGACCACAAAGACGTAATTGAAGACGTCAACTAAATCAAAGAAAAAATAAGAGATCACTCATAACCTAGCTCTGATACTATGATATTTTTTAAAAGAAAATAATCTTTATTGTATATCCACTTCGATTACAAACCCACAATATATAAAAACAAACTCAACTCTATCTTAACAGTCATATCTTAACAAATAAATCTATCTAAACAACTCAACATTATTGAAACCACCGTATCTTAACAACAACAACAACAACAACAACAACAACAACAACAACAACAACAACAATAATAATAATAATAATAATAATAATAATAATTTGATCTCTCTTTTATTGTTGAATTGATTGAAACCCAAGTCATGAAGCTAGTGGTTGAGGGTGGAATAATATTGAGAATGATATAAGACCACTATTAATTAGCAACTCAAGGGTTTAGGTTGGGAGTCAAAATCATCACACAGCAGAATGTCTTTGTACATATATAGTTTGGATATAGTGCAAAATAAGTGAGTTCACGGCCCTTGATGTTGGGGTCAAAAGGGACACAAACGCACACTAGAGGGAGCAAATGTGCCTTGTTCAGCCTTTGCATGTCAAACTATATTTGTATGTGTATGTGAAAGAGATAGTTCTCCCACTTCAAAACTAATTAGTCAAGTACACCACCAAAGTCTATATCTGGTCAAGCTGTAGGGTTTTGATAACCCAACCAACCCACCCACACATACAAGGAAATTAAGGGAAAACGAGAAATGGCTACATATAGAGATATAGAGAGAAAAAGGGTGCTTTCTATATATATATATATATATATATATATATATATATATATATATATATATATATATATATATATATATATATGTATATATATATTTATGGGTAGACTATTTACAATCATTGATTTTAATTCAACACATTAATCGATGCGTTATAAATACACAAAACATTTAATGCATGACACATTTTGAAAGATTTTCATGTCATATATATATTTGAGCTCCATTATAAAAAGAACCTTATATATATAATTCTTCGCCCCAAAATAGAAAACACTCTCTCCAATATAGATGGGCGTTCACGTTCTCATCATCTTTAATTTGGTAAAGTCAAGTCCACTGCGGAGATATTCTTCTACATAAACCGCCCTAGCTAGCCTACCATAGTTCTTAATGGATAATACTTCATATCAATATAGAGGACGACTGTAAGGTCATCATGGGATGTTGCTCAACTAATTCGTATATATAAATTAGTCGAGTTTAAATATGTATAGAAAGGTTCAGGAAAAGATTCAAACATTCACAATTATTAAAAAGAAAAATATTGTAACAAAAAAAAAATGAAGCCAAGAAAAAAATTATTTAACTACAACAATAATGGACTTTTTTTGAGGTCACAACAATAGTCGACTTTATTAATAAATAATGTACATCATTGCTTTATTTTTTTAGAGTCACGCTATGTGCACCTCAGTACCTTCTCAGGGCACTCCAAAATACATATAAATTGATACACTATTGAAGTGCCCTTATAAACAATTGGGGTGCACATAGCGGTGCTCTTTTTTTATTACAACTCGGGAAAATTAAGAATATTTGCCTGAAATCTTTTAATTTGTCTCAAATTTAGAGTAACTAATTTCAGTTTTAGTGAAGTACAGCAGACAGCTGATCTAAGCACTATATATATATATATATATATATATATATATATATATATATATATATATATATATATATATAGATCCATAAAACTTATATATTGGCGGCCTGCATAAGCATGAACCATAGTAATCTAGTTTATTCATATGAAAAATGATAATTTAATACACTCTCAACGCACACTTTAGTCGCACACTCTTATTTTTTAATTGTTTATAGTATTTTATCAGATATGGAGCCCACACCTGGGAGACAAAAAAGAGCCATAAATGACTAAAAGACATGAATGTGTGAGCCTAAAGTGTGTGTTAAAAGTAGGTTATTTTATCATTTTTCTAATCATATTACTAACTAGTTCATGAAACTCCCTCAAAAAAAAATGACTAGTTTACAAAATGAAAAGACTTAATTCCCAATTTTTATTTATTTTTATAAGAAAGAAGCAACTTTGCATCCATCAAGGTTTAAACTCACGACCTTTAACTTTCAAATCACATAGCAAACCATTAGGTCACCCAATTAATTTAATTCCCAAATGTTTGGGATGGCATGAAATTGGAGTTTATATCTGTATATCGAACAGTATAAGATTAATTAAGTAAAACAATTTTTGATATATATATGGTTCTTCTACAATGGAGCCCAAATATATATCTGTCATGGGAACATCTTATAGTGTGTTATGCATTAAATGCTTTGTGCATTTATAATGTCTCGATTAATGTATTGAATTATAATCCAATGGCTTTAAATAGTGTATCCATGAACATGAGTATATATTTGGTTCTCATAGTAGTAGTACCCATATATATATATATATATATATATATATATATATATATATATATATATATATAATCCAAATATATACTCATGTCATGGAAACCCTTCAAAATATTTTGTACATTAAATATATTATGCATTTATGACGCATCGATTAATGTGTGGGATTAGAATCTAATAGCTGTAAATAGTGTACCCATGCGCTTTGTACGAACGAAGTAATATAAGACAACTAAGTTCTAATATAAGAAACAAAACAATATATAAATAGGAAGAATGAAAGAGGCATATCAATCTAACAAATTATTTTTTTACCAGCAATTTCAATAAAAAAAGATTAAAAAGAAATTTTTTTTTTTGAATATGACAAAATATAAAATGGTAATGAGAGGTTTTTTTTTTTGGATATATGAAAGTTGATAGCTAGACTTTGTTATCTATAAATAGGAATGTATTTCTCTTGAAAAATCGTAATTGTTAAAAAATAAAAAAAAGAAAGGAAATATAATAAAGGATAGAAAGATATATCAATATCTATGAAATTGATTTAAAAAGGGTAAAATTGTCAAATTGAGTGAAAGATGAAAAAAATATGGATTTGTAACTTGCAAGAGATCCATTTTTAAAAAGGGTAAAATTATAAAATTAAGTGACGGATGGAATAACCAACATTCGTGCTTATTATATATACATATATATATATATATATATATGTATATATATCACAAAATTAAAAAAATTAGAAGACAAGAGAGTAATTTTGCTTACCTCTCAAGAATTGGTTATTGACTCTTTTATATAGTTTTTTTTTTGTAATCTAAAAAGGCACATTCATTATTCTTAACCCAAGAGGGTAAATCAACCTATTACAACATTTCAACAAGTGAAATGCAATAGATACTACATTGCATACTGAAGCTCGAAACTACTCTAATAAAATAGGAAAAACTTCTCCACAGAAGGGGAGAACTACCCCATAAAAGAGAGACATCTACCTCAATTTGACGAAAGATTTGCTTAAGGAGATAAAACTTAAATTAAACATAAACTAAACATAAGAACAAAACAAACATTAAATCCTAACGGAAGAAGAATTATATAAAGAAGGAGACCACCCAAAATACTTTGCTAGGATATTGTTAATTCCATCGTAGATGAAACCTCACCACCGCAACGCTATTGCAAGATTCTGCTTGCTTTGCTACTACCCACTATCATCGTTGTCCACGTACCGTCGAAAGTCATTAACAACCCCTAAATACCACGTAAAATCCCAAAATCTCCCATCTTTATCTTCGCTTGATCTTACCTTCTTCCACCATTACTACACCATCTGCCTATATTTCATTGAAAAACCATAAATCTAACAAGATATCTTTAGATCTAAAAACAAAGAGAATAAAGAAAGAATAAACAACACGAACATACGAAGAAAAATGAAAAGACAAAAGCAATGGAAGTATTGTTTTATTGAGAAGGTTGGTTGGACATAGATGTCGTTATTGTTAAGAAAGGTCGGCAGACTGCTATTGCAGCCGCCGGCCGAACTCCTAGATTTTGCAATGAGTGAGAGTTTGCAATGAGAGAGAGAGAGAGAGAGAGAGAGAGAGAGAGATCGGTGATTATTATTACAAGTTACCAACGACAACGAATAGTTTATATTTTATTTAAGTGGTGCTCCCTTGGCCTAAATGTGCATTGTGTCAAACAGTGCGTTAGTTAATTAATTATTAACCAAATAGTTAGTACTAGTACTAGGTCTTAGGAGAACTATATAATACCCAATTATTAGTTGGTTGGACCCGATAGATACTACGTATCAAATTATTAGTTGATTGGGGACCAAATAAATACTACTTAAGCGTGCTCCACGCATTACTTCAAAAAAAAAAAGTGATGCCCACTTTCAAGTTAATATTATCAACATTAAAAAAAATATATATATCTACCGAAAGCATGTTACTATAGATAGATTTCATTTATTAATTCTTCTCAAACAAGATTTTTTTTTTTTTTATTAAGGCCTCAAAAGCAAATTTTATTCATCAATTGTGATCAAAGTTTATAGCTGTGATTCCTGCGAAGATTTGCCAAATGTATGAGCCAAAGATGTAGCCCACACGCCACGTTACTAGAGTTAACTTTGAAGTGTCATTCTAGCATTTTCCTACTTAATTTATTTCAATACCTTGTTACTGTTTTCACATTGATTTTTTGTTGACTTCAATTGGACTAATCCAACCCATGACCTTTCCAAACGTTTTTTTTTTCACAATGATAATTACGAGTCTTAATTCTCCATATAACAATTACATGATTGGAATTGACATAACAATTGCATGATCTGAATTGACGTAAGATTGGTATCAATTCTTTGTACATATTAAGTTATAATAAATAAGAAAAATTATAATCTAACACATTTTGGGTTTGGGCGCATATTTATCGTGCACACTCTATTTTTTAGTCATTTATGACTCTTTCTTATCTTCATAAATGTGGGCTCCACATCTGACAAAACACTAAAAATAATTAAAAAACAAAAAAGTATATTATCATTTTTCATATAAAGGCTGTTCCTATCAAAAGAAAAGAATTGGTATCAACTCACAATAGTACATGTCATTACTAATTAATTATCCTTGTAATCTGCACCAATGCACCCTTCACATTTTTAAGAGGGGAGCGCAACATCGTTTTAAGGTTATTCGTGTCAAGTACGTACTATTTTGCAAAATAGTAGTCCCTTCAATCATTTTTTATAAATCGATCTAGCAATGACTCTTCTTTTTTTTTTTTTTTACTTAAGTGGGAATCGAACCATAATCTCCTAAGGCATTGCCTTTTTGACAAGTGATGTCAAAACAATAACCCCTCTTTCAAACTTATAAGTCATTTTGAAATTTAAAAGTGTATTTATAGCTTTTTTACTCATTTTACCTATATATATGTAAATTACACTCACAATTAAAAACTACCTTAATTTATGTATTTTATTCAAAACGACTTATATTTTTAACTGAAATGAGTATATAGTTTCAGATGTTAAAGGTTTTTATTTTTTCTAATTGGGTTTTGTGAAGCCCTAAGAATTTTTTTTTTTTTTTTTTTCACTTCAGTGGGAATCGAACCACAATCTCTCGAAGTCTTGGCTTTTGTACAAGTGAAAGCCTAAGATTTTATAAGTCGCAACAATTAAGAAGTGAATAGGAAACGGACATTATTATTGTCAATAATGGAATAACTTTGCCATGTACACAACAAATTGATGTCAAGCTAGGGACCATATAAAGACCAAGTCCTTGACATTATTGAAGATTGGTCTAGATATGATATAGTTTCTATGTTACTAGAGAGTTATTATCTTGGACCAAGTCATAAATATAAAGTCCAGCTAAGTGCACCCCTACCTTTTACTAAGTGCACCCCTAAAAAAGTCAAACTTAAAAAAAAATCAATCCTACTACAAAATGACTCATATGCCCCTCATTGTGATTAGTGCACCCCACTACAATTTCTAAGGGCACCCTAGAAAAAGTCAAACATAAAAAAATCAATCCTACTACAAAATAACCCATGTCTCTTACTATGATTAGTGCAACCCACTACAATTTCTAAGTACACCTCACACACTCTCATCTTTTTGATTTGTTGGCATCATCGAGGGGTTCGACTTTGAAGGTCCGAATCTCTTGTTGGAGAGGGTCGAAGCTCACCGAACCTCTAGTTGGAGAGTCGGTCACAACTTGCCAAACCTTTAATTGGAGAGTTGGTCAGAATCCACCGAACTTTTAGGTCGACAGTTGTCAACTAAATCTCACCAAAGAGGTTTGGTTGGACAACACCAAACATAGTGGATAAGTTTTGTACATGTCGCCAAACCTAAAATAGATGTCTCGACCAAGGTTTTAGAGTTGGGTGCTTCGGTTCGGATGAAAAGGTATTTTGGTAAAAATGTGGGGTACACTTAAAAATTGAAATTCAAATTGGGGTGCTACACAAAATAGGTGCATTTAGTAAAATATGGGGTATACTTAGCCGACTCTAAATATATGTGAACCAAGCAAATACCTAATTTAGGTTACGAAATTTTATGATTTAATTAATCAGTATTTCTTTTTTTTTATTTGTTGAACCATTTTCAATAAAATCATAATATTTAATTTAATTAAAAAAAACTTGAAAAAAGCATAGTTATCGTGTGAATTAAAATTATGTAATTAGTGAAAAACCATAGTCTTAAAAAATACTATATAATATTGGCTTCAAAAAGTATATATATCATGATTCAATTGCAACTGAATTAATAATTTAATTATATATATAAGAAAATTTTAAAATAGAAATCAAATATATACTCATGTCATAACCCCTCAAAAATATTTTGTGCAATTTATGTCTTGCCTCGATTAATGTGTTAGATTTAAATCCAATGGTTCTAAATAATGTACCCATGGTATAGGTATATATTTGGTTCCATAGTAGAAGTACTAAATAAAATAATTAAGTTCAATATACACATTAAAACTTTTATGATAAGTTATATTAAACCTTGATCTTATTCTATTTCACATTAAATTTAGAGACGCGCTATGTGCACCCCGACATCCTATCAGGGCACCCTAACAATTTATTAGGGCACCCCGAGACTTTTACTAAAATGTCATTTCGTTTGAAGCACAACACCCCATCACCAAATCGAACAAAACCCTTCATCTCTCCTTCCCATCACCCATAAAGGATTCAACATATCAAATTCCCTCATTTTCTTGCTTGTTTAAGGCAGATTTATTGTTTTTAGGGTCGGGTGAGTATTTAATGTCAATCCCGTATTGTTCAGCTACACAGGGTCGTGATCTGTCTTTTGGTCTCAAACATCCATTGTCGAAAATACCATTGTGTAAGGGTCGGTTAATATCAACCGATACTTAAATGAGAAGAACCCAAGACCACGTAGTTGTGTATCAACGAGACTACTGGTTTAGTCTTGGTGACCTATTACCTAGACATCAAGCTATATCTTGATTACTTCCAATCGAGTATAATAAAAAGCTAAGTTTGGGATTATACTCGGTTGGTAGTAACCGATTATAGATTACTGAGACACTCCAACATGTTTCGGTCCTGTGTGACGGATAAATTCACGTCCGTGTGGTTTACTTTCGAAAATGGGAAAAACCCCACAAAAAACCATGAAATCTAATCTTGTCGTATACGACGTCCGCCTCCCACTCATTTTCTTCAACCATCAAACTCTAAAAACGCTTAAAACTTGTCAAATTTTCAACCGACGACGAATTGACAAACGCGATGTCCGGACGATGACAGATCAACTTGACTTAGTAAAAAAATTGAGATTTCAAGAGTGGAGTGCCCTAAGAGGGCATTTGAATAGGCATGTGAATCATTGGGTTGGAAGGGCATTTTTGTCAATTAATTATAAAATCAGTTTTAATTAAAAATGGCAAGGTGCACTGAGAGGATGCCAAAGTGTACATAGCCAACTCTAAATTTATATGTATATATTGTTAATTCAACATTGTATTATATATTAAACAATAATGTGATCAAGATCATAGGAGTAAGTCTTTCTTTCTTTTCAAAAAATGAAACGGATCGTTTTGAGATAGGATATATAATAAGTCCACAAAAAAATGCAAATAAGTAATGCAAAAAGCAAACCTAAGAGATTAAGCATTAAGATACATTTTATATGCATAGAGATACACGAACCCTCCTGAATTCAATTCTTTTTTTTTTTGTGAGGTCTCGAGTATTTTTTTACCAGTTGTATTTAGGATTATAATTTATTAAGGAAAAATTTCACAATTAGTGTTAGAACCTAAGAATCAGAGGAACAAAAAACCTAGAAAGGAAATGAAGCAGAAGATAATCTCAGTTCTCGTCTGAATTGCGAGTCTCAGTTCTCGCCTGAATCGTAAGTCACTGAGAGTGTTTGTATTGATTTATATAGTAAGTACAAATAATTGTCAATCGTTAAATCACGATGAGCATTAGACCATTTAGCAACAGATTCTACAATCACATCCATCAGATCTAACACATACCATTAGATCTACCCTGAATGACAAAATCAACTGATTACATTAGTGATTGATTCTAATATCCCCCTCAAACTCAGAGGGAGTGAAACCACACTGAGTTTGTCTCATAAGTAGCAGAAGCGAGGAGCAGAGAATGCTTTAGTAAATACATCTGCAATTTGGTCGATGAAAGGGACATGATGAATATCTAACTTCCCAAATAAGACCTTATCACGAACATAATGTATATCGAACTCAAAAGATTTCGTTTGAGAATGGTAGACTAGATTCTTAGCCAAAGTTGTTGCACTCATATTATCACACCAAACTATAGGTAGGAGCAACAAGAGTGATCTTCAGTTTGCCAAACTAGACTACATCCAAGAAATTTTCACGATGACTTGTGCAAGAGCCCTATACTCGGATTATGTGCTAGAACGAGCACAACCTGTTGCTTCTTGGACTACCAAACAACTAAATTATGTCCTAAAAAACAACAAACCCTACAACTGACTTTCTATCATTTGGGCTAGCTGCCCAGTTGTAACAACCCGAAAAATATGCTATGTTTGTGTGACGACGTGTATTACCTATATATACTCGTACTTGTGTGATAGATGATAATGTCAAGTTACGAGTAGGGTTCACTTCAAAAAACGTGTCGAATGGGTATCGGACGAACAAAATACGGGTACACGGGTTCCGAAAATGATTTTTGTAAACGACCGACAAATAAAATATAATAATTAATTAATTTGAAAAATTGTTTGGGTCATTAGTATTTTCGTCCATGCGTGACGATGTGAGTCATGGTACGATCTGGATGCGAAAATGCTCAAGAAAGCTTTTGTTTTGGGTTGAAATGAAGGGAGTGTACCTAAACGAGTCACGCAAGAGTGTCAATAAGTTGAGGCGGTTGGAATGACTAGTGGGGACAGGGACCGTCGGATGTGCCTCGAGATACGTATGCGTGAAGTTGAAAGAGATAAATATATAAATTTGTTTTTTTCTTCCTTCGTTCTTCACTCTCTCTCTCTCTCTCTCCCGATTCACACCAACGTTTTAGGTTTCTACGAGTTTGAGCTCGTAAGGACACCGATAAATGATCAAACACCCGAGTTGAGGTAAGATTTTGACTTACCATTAAGTTATCTATGTTTTGACATATGTTTGGTGGGTTTTTGTTGAGGTGTTTTTAGTGGTAATGTTGGAGTTTTGATTTTTTGAAAGTTTTGAATGGTGGGTTAAGTTGGTATGGACGTCTCTATGAGTTTGGGATAGGATCGGAACGCGGCGACGCGGGCTGGAGTGTCAAAAAACCTCGAATTCGTGTTCAGGTTTCGACGCTGCGATGGACTCCGTGAGGACTGAAGAAGGCACAACGTCCAAAACAAAGAAAGCTCGGTAATTGTCATGCTTTAAGTGACATCATGAAATGTATTTTCACACGGCATTACTCACGGCATATCACTGTTTACAGACTAAAATTTGTGAAAGTTTGTAAAACTTTGGGGATCTCTTGGATATCTAAATGGGTTCGAATACGACCTAATACCTAGGGAATTGACCCAAAATAATAGAAATGGGTTTAGCATATGAGGTGATTAGTTGACTGGTGAGGAGCGTACGAGATCGGTTTGGTGACTTTTGAGAGTCGCGAACACGGAGTTTCGCATTGTACTGTGAGTAAAACCAACCGGAACATTTATATAATTTCATTTGTGCAATTACTTGGTTGTTATTTTTGTTCAGCATTATTTCTTTGTGAAATATGGTTCTTGTTGGATTCCATTTGTGATATCTATCATTCATGAATTATCAGCTTAGTTTTCTTTGGATTCCTTAATGAGGGATATTTTGGATCTAAGTGGGCGATATGATGGTTACGGATGCGGTGAGACTACTTAGTGATCTTTTCCACCACCGTATCTATAAGGATTTTAGACGTGCCTAAACTTGCAGTTTAGGGATTAATATTCTAACCATGAGTTGAACTATGTGTGGGCTATGATAGTGTGATTCATATTAAACTGCTGATGGTTTGTTTAAGTCTAGAATCTATCAAAAAAGTCAGGTTGCGTACTTGATGTTGCAATCTGATGGACTTGGAACACTTAGATGCCTTTTTGCTTTATGCTCTCGACACTCATTTATCGTTGATATCTCGGTGCTTTATTATCATGTTGTCTCTTATTATCTTTGTGATATCTAGGCATGATACTCATTTAGCCGTTTATTTGGCATTTGAAATTATATCGAAACTCCACTTGGTTATTACTGTTATACTTTTTGTACTCACCATTCTTTTTATGACAATGGGTGCAGCCTCGTCATACTAGAAGGATTGACGGGGGTAAAAGACTGTCGATAAGCGATTGACGTTAAGGTCAGCTAGGTGATTTTTGTCGCTTATTGAGTAGGTCATTGTATTATATGTATTTTATCTTTTGAACATATTGGGATATGGGTTTATGAGATCTTGGGACGTGTATACTATGATGTTACTCTCTTCTTACTTATAATACTGGATAATGGTATACATCTGCGGGGTTTCTACACTATAGGTTGTCCTGAATAGTGTCTTAGACTTATTGTTGTTAATTTGAGGATTTATTGCTTCCGCTATACTTTGAATAACTCACTAATATTGAATAACTCAATTTTAAATGGCTTAATAAATGGTAAATGGTGACTAGGCTTGCGTTGACTCGACGTGATTGGTTCGGGGGTCTACGAAAGTTTAGATCGGGTGAGGATCTAGTTTAAGGTTACAGAACTAGGGCCATCACACCAGTCAGCATCAAAATACCCAGTGATCAGAAGAGAATACCATACCATTTTAGTTGTACCCTTCAAGTATCACAAGTCCCTCTTAAGGACTTGCCAATGTGTAACAGTGTGAGACTGCTGAAACTGACTCAATTTATTTACAATGAAAGCAATGTCAGGACTAATGTTGACTACATATTGGAGACCTCCCAAAAAATTGCAATACAAAGTCTTATCACAAAAGTAGACTGCCATCATTGTACAATTATTTTCCAACAGAAAAGTGGTATCAATAGGTTTGGCTTGAGCCATCCCCCTTTCTGCAACAACTGATGAATGTAAGTTGTTTGTGTTAGATAAAGACCATTATCATACCTATGTGCTTCCATCCCTAAAACCAAATTGAGTTGTCCAATATCCTTTAACATAAACTGAGCCTTAAAAGATTGAATGGCATCACTATTAGAGCCTGTGATTATTGTATCTTCCACATAAACCAACACATAACACATGTTGTCCTTGATGATGTATGAACAAATCTTTGTTTGCTTTCAAATTAAGAAACCACCAAGACACTAAAGTGGACTTCAATTGATCAAACCATGCCATAGAAGTCTGACTCAAACCATACAAGTCTTTATGAAGCTTACAAACAACAGAGGGTTGATCAGGTGATACAAACCCAACTGGTTGATTAGTGAAGCCTTCCTCAGACAATTGACCATTAAGAAAAGAATTATTAATATCAATTTTTCACAAAGATCACCTAAAATAGACAACAAAAGAGTGGATGACTCTGACAATAGATTCCTTGACCATAAGACTATAGGTCTCATCAAAATCGGTACCGGGTATCTGTTTTAACCCTTTCGTCGCTAGTTTAGCCTTATATCGATTCACAGACCTATCGAAATTCTTTTTAATGGTGAAGGTCCATTTGTTACCAACAATATTTTGACATAAAGAATATGAAACAAGAAACCGAGTTCTAGTTTTCATTAAAACTTGATATTCATTTTTCATAGCCTTTCTCCACTTAGGGTCCCGAAGGCCACGTCATAGCCTTTCATAGGAATATAAGGAAAATCATGCTCGTGAAAAATCACATTTCGAGTAATATATACTCTCCCAATAGGACTTATATATTTGTATCCTTTATGTTTTGAACTGTACCCTAAAAAGACATACTGCTCAGACCTAAACTAATATTTTGATATTGAAAAGGTTGTAAATATGAAAAATGCAGACAACCAAACACCTTTAAAATCTGATAATCAAGTGAGACACCAAATAGTTTTTCATATGGAGAAATACCCTTTAGAACTTTGGTAGTAAGTCTGTAATAACATAGATAAAAGCTTTATAAGCATCCCACCAAAATTTTAAAGGTAGGTTACTATAAGCTAACAAAGTAAGATTCATTTCTACTATAATATATATGACGATGTTTTACGTTCAACTTTACCATTTTGTTTGTGTGTGTGGGGACAAGGATGTTGAAACACGATACCACAAGAATCAAGAATAGACTAAAAATACCTATACTCCTCTCGACAATCAAACAGACACATTTGATAGTAGTGTTGAACTGATTTTCCACTAAAGACTTAAAATGAAATTTTCATTCAGGGCATCAGACTTCAATTTCAAAGGATAAAATCCATGTAAACCTAGTGTAATCATCCATAAAAATGAATGTAATAGTTAAATCCACTGGGAGAAGTAAGAGGAGATGGTCCCCACAAATTGGTATGTATTAAATCCAATGCATGAGCAAGAATTTTAATAGATGAATGAAATGTATGTATCTTACCCAATGGACAATAGGAACACAAATCAATTACAATATTGGAAGTAATATGCAAATTGTTATGCAAAACCTGTTGAAGATCCATTTGGGTTGGATGACCAAGCCTGGAGTGCTACAAAATTAACAAACCTTTATTGGTGACAAAGAAAGTCGCATGAGACTGAGAAGAAAGCTTAGAAGGACCAGAAATACGATAAAGCCCATTTTGGAGAGTACCATGAAGTAGAACTTTATTGGTTGTTTTATCCTTAACAAAATATATAGGAGGATGAAACTCAATTAGTACATTATTGTCTCCGATTAGTTGAGAGACACTAATAATATTCTTTCTGATACTAGGTACACCCAATGAATTATGGAATGACAACTTAGAACTAGTGAATATAACTAATGCAGAACTAGTGTATGCAATAAGCAAATGTACACCATCACTAACCATTAATGACTAATTACTTGAGTACACGACATTGTTTGTCATCGAAGGCATCTCCCACAATATGCATGTGGCGACACTATCAACATACCAAAAAGTATCTTGACCAACATAAATGGAAGTAAAAAATGATGCTTGATGAGGTGGAGCATTTGGAGGACCAGGAAACCTCATCTATTATTGTTTACTATTACTAGAAGTAGATCTTATTTATTTCATATCATCACGACAATAGCATATAACAACAAAATGCCCAAATTTACCACAAACTTGGCAAGTAGCTTTACTTTTGTTGTTCTAAAACTGAAGCCCCCTCTTCCTTTGGATTGACCTCCCCCTCTGTTATGATTACCATAACTACCTCCTCTATTACCATTCTGACCATTACCAGTACCATTAAAATTTTATTGATTGGTGGCACTTCCCGAGAACCCAAACTTTGAACCATTGTTTCTCAATTCTGCAAACTTAGCAGAAGGAGAGGATACCTAAATACCCAATGACGATATGCCATTTGCAAGATCATACTATGCCAATGTATGCTCAAATCCTATCAACATGGCATGAAACTCCTACAATAGGAGATCATCTCGTCTATGTTCAAAGGCATTAATGGATAAATAATAACGATCTAAGCCTATCAAAATACTAGATGTGAGATCATCAATGCTCATAGGTGTTGGGAAATGTGCCCTAGGTCAATCTATTAACAGTCTTTATAAATACATTTTAGTTAATAAAATAAAGGATTTCATTTGCTGTTTATTATAATTGATTTGCATGTTTACATTATAATAAGATCCATGGGTATTTACAGAAATATCCTAAATGTCCCTAGTCGATTATTATACTGGGAACTAAAAAAAATTAAGACTAGTGTGAGTCTTGATTGATGATCATACGATGATCATACGTATAGGAATACGAATCAAGATCATGAGTACTTGTTAGGGAACAAAGTACTGGACCGGCCCACTATGAGAACATCACATGGATTAAGTCATAGTTGTTTCTCATGATAGGTATATTTTTCAGTCCTCTGACTTGAGATTACCAGAGACTTCAACATTAGGAATACAGTGATTTGACGCAATCAAACGTTGTCTTTAACCGGACGATTATAAAGGTTGTGATTGGTTACTGTGTGAATAATGTGGTGAAGTTGTGTAATCGAGATAGAATTTGTCACTCTCATATAAAGAGAGATATCCAGTGGATCCCTCGATGTGTTAGACTTTTAAAAGGCCTAGTCTAAGTGAATTGATATTGATCAATTTTATTTAGATGTTTTCAGTCTACCTAGAGATCGAGACTAGTACGATTGAACATATTGGATGACAATTCCATGCCTTATGTTTGATCAAAAAGGATATCGTGTGACAAAAGGATGTTATATACACTATTGATTAGGTTGTATCGATTTGATATTCATACAACTTGGGTAATCATAATGTCTTGCTAGAGGCCGCTTATGACTTGTATACCAAAATGTGTTTTGGTACACTGCCAACGTTGTATGAGCCTATTGGGTCGCACACTAAGAATGATTTTGCGAGATTTTAAGATGGTTCAGAAAAATGAATTTTATATGATAAAATTCATGACAGAAACATCCTTGTAGTGTATTACACTTATACTTCTTTAAGGGTATATGTGTAATTTACTTAATCGTCTATATACAAGGGTTGTATAAATAGATGTTTTGAGTTAGAATACAAGTACGAAAGAATTATTAAAAGGCCGAAACTCTATTTCGTTTTAGAAACGACTTAGAGTTTTTTGGTATGCTCTGGATCGTTTTGGAGAGAAACAAAAAGGTTTGGTATTCTCTCGAAGCTAGCACTTTGAATCTCGGCCGCCGTTCGTGTGTGGACAGCTAGTAGAGGGCGTTCGTCATTGGCAGCGTCTTAGAAATCGATTAACCTTCAAAAAGGTACATTGCGACTGAGGTATGATTAAGTTTTCATAGTTTAAACGTTTTTTAATGGAATCAGATTCGGATCCTGTTTGGGTTTTTCTCAAAAATTGTTTTGAAAATTTCGCTGCGCATGAACCCCAAAACCCAATAGTGGTATCAGAGCCTTCGAGTTTGATTCTATTAAACTCATTGCATGATTTCTTATGATATATGATTGAAAGCATGTTAATAGTTGATGTATATGTGATATACATAAGTTTTCTGTGATATTTATTATCATATTTTGTGTATATGATACATATATTCGTGATTTAATTGAAATTAGTTTCGTACATGCTAGTAACCATGTTAGGTTAATTTGAATAATTTTAATGAATTGAGTTTCGTGTTTTATGATCCATGACACCATTAGGTTCGATTGGGATAATAGTTCATGATTCAATTACATGTTTGTGGTTATTTGGATGAAGATCAAAATAAATAATTAATTTTTGAAATTATTTATTTATCTTGTTATATCTATTTTGTTATGAAGTTTCTATTTGATAAAGATAGATAACAAATTAGAATAGGAGATAAATATCAAGAATCTTGTTATTGGTGATATACTAGGATTCAAATATCTTAAATTCAAAATAAATAATTAATTTTCAAAATTATTTATTTATAAATAATTAATTTTAGAAATTATTTATTTATCTTGTTATATCTATTTTGTTATGAAGTCTTTATTTGATAAAGATAGATAACAAATTAGAATAGGAGATAAATATCAAGAATCTTGTTATTGGTGATATACTTGGATTCAAATATCTTAAATCCAAAATAAATAATTAATTTTTGAAATTATTTATTTATCTTGTTATATCTATTTTGTTATGAAGTTTATATTTGATAAAGATAGATAACAAATTAGAATAGGAGATAAATATCAAGAATCTTGTTATTGGTGATATACTAGGATTCAAATATCTTAAATCCAAAATAAATAATTAATTTTCAAAATTATTTATTTATCTTGTTATATCTATTTTGTTATGAAGTTTCTATTTGATAAAGATAGATAACAAATTAGATTAGGAGATATATGCAAAATCGGTTTCATTATCCCTATTGGATAAGAGATAAATATGGAGAAGTTTGTTATTGGTGATATGCTAGGATTCTAATATCTAAAGTCCTAATTGGATTAGGATAAGATGATTAGTTAGATGTGGGCCTGGGTTAATTAAAAATGTTTTAATTGACTTAATTTTGGATAATTTAAGGGGTAAATTTAGTATAGTAAAATCAGCTAAAAATATGATTTTCTATAGCGAATTTCAATTTTCGAAATTGAGATTCGTCTTCTATAAAAAAAAATCGGGGGCGTTACCTTCTGTAACCCCGTCCGCTGATCGCCCGCTGACCGGCCAGCAGGACCACCGTCTAACTAATCCTAGCGCACGGAAATTCTTCTATTAGTGAATAGTATAAAAATCTCCAAATTATTTAGTGATTTAACAAATCAATAAAATATATGATATTTCACTGTTTACATAAAATCACTAAAACTGAATAAAATCCCTCTATAAAACTTTAAGTCTCACGCCATCTATTTTAAACACTTGTCAAGGCCTTGATCACACTAATATAGTTTCAGCCATAGCTGGGTGTATTGTGTTATCTTGGTAAGACAAGTTAGGTAAGAGTTACCTAAATGATTAAAATGGTCCGACTTAATAAAGCCATCAAAATAGTTTTGGGCCTTAGGCATATGATGAGATAAAAACATGCTAATACATAAGATGTCTCATATCTCATAAAAAGATCTAAAAATTACATAAGATATAATTGGTAACCGTTACCTACCTAAATAATCTAGTTCTGTGTTTCATGCCATAGCTATCATAGAATTAGGTGAAATATGGATTTTAGTCCCCTAAATAAACAGTATGTTTTAGGAGGGTTGTTAATTTAATGGGAGTCTATTCCTCTATACTAAAATAAACTCTGCATAATCTTTATTGTAGATCAATGGCCTCTTCAAGTAACAATAATCCCCTCACATCGCGATCTATCCTTGAGAAGTATAAGCTATCTGGGACTAACTTTCTTGACTGGTTCAGAAACTTGAGAATCGTTCTCAAGCATGAACGCAACTTGTATGTCCTGGATGCTCCAATCCCTGAGGACCCACCAGCCAATGCTACGAAAGCTGTGAAGGATGTGCATAATAAGCATGTCAACGATTCTACTGATGTTGCATGCATTATGTTGGCAACTATGGTTCCTGAATTTCAGAAGGACATGGAACTAATGTGTGACGGCCCCAAATTCCCAATGCATTTGGGTACGCCCGGCCTAGACCCGTGCAAGCCTCGAGTCAGTTCTCGATAACCTTGACGAGCCTAGTCACCTCAAAACATCAAAAAATTCAAGATTTATGAAAGAGTTATTGCAATTATAACACAAATGGAAGCAAAAATCAAATTCAAATCAAATATTGGGAAATAACTCTATCAAATGGAAGTAAAGGAATTCTATAAGTGTGGAAACCCCGGGCATTCATGTACAATTCGAAATGCAAAGGTACATGATACCAATCTCATCAAAATTTGCCAAGTTTAATAATCCCAAAGCATGTATATATAAAACGGTGTACATAAAAGCAAAACATAATAAAAACCTATAAAATAGTCTTCAACTCCAAATAGCTAATCCTCACAACAGATTTCCTAGGTAGGGTCCCTTGCCCTTGCTTTGCTCTCGCCCTATCTGCACCCACCGTCACAAACTAGACGGTGAGCAACCGAATAAAATCGAGTGTAATGCCGCAGAAAAACAACAAGAAATTCATGATAATTCAAATAAAGTAGTCTAAATATCATGCGGAAATAAAAAGACAGGAAATTAAATAGACAAGATGCATGATAAACAGACTAATGGATATCAATCGAGAGTTAAGTGTGTTCCAAAGAATCAAAAGAGGCCCATAAGTGGTCTAAATCATAGCATAACGGCGAAGACCTCGCGAGGTCTTCCCGGCATCGACACAAGCGAAGGCACAGCCTATGACTGGAAAGGGACTCGAACCCATCCACCCAGTACTCGGTGTCACACGATCACTAAGGGTGGTCACACACTCGTGGCCGCGAGTGCCCGCGTTTTATCCCTCTAGTGCAGGTCCTAGTACTTTCGAGACAAAACACTTACGCCGGGAATCACACATACAAGAAGTATGGAATGGAAGGCCAACAAGTAAATAATAACAAACACAATGGCATGAAAATGAATCACATGGCATTTTCTAACTGGCTTACAAACGTACAAATGCTTGTTTAAGGCAAGTGTACTTACCTGAACTATCGTGACCCGTATGACAACTCCGAGATCCTAACGCGACTTCCCGATTTCCTAACCCGCACTCCAATTATCCAGTCCAGCTTGAATAAATGCCAAACAAATCATTTGTCATTAAATTAGTTTCAATTTGATACATTAGATCAATTTTTACGTTTTTCGAGGCTAAAACCCCGACTATATCTCGCCAACATTTCCGAGAAAATCCCAAAACTCAGTTGTGAACCATTTTTCTAATTTCTCATATTTTTCTGGATTTTTCTGAATTTTTCCATAATTTTTCCTATTTTTCTGGATTTTCTTTTCCATTTTTTTTTAATATTTCTTTTTAAGGGCGGTTCGGCCGAACCGGCCCGGTCAAGGCCGAACCGGCCTTCATCTTCTTCAATTTCTCTTTTTTTTTTTTTTTTTTTTCAACAGAGGCGTGCGCCTCTGTTTTTTTTTTGGATCGATCAAGAGGGGGAGGGGGAAGAAAACGTATGAACAGAGACCGAGAGGATGAGAGAGAGACCACCGACCTTCGGTGAGGGTTCCGGCGAGGTCGTGACTCGGCCCGACGATGGAGAGGGGCGGCGGTGGTGGGAGAGAGACCACCGAGAGCGAGAGAGATGTGAGGCCGAGAGGGAAGGATGAGAGAACGTGAGAGAACAAATGAGAGTGAAATGGAGAGGGAGAGAGAGAGACCGTGAGTGGTGTGGTGAAGAGGTCGAGATGGAAGAGAAGGAGGGGGCGGCGGTTTTCATCAAAGGAGAAGATGAATAGTGTATGAATAGGTTTTTTTTTATGAAACGGTTTGTATATATAACATCAAATGACCTTTTTGCCCTTCTCCCTTCACTTCATACATTTAAACACATCTACCCTTATGGGTCTTTTACCACATCATCTCATCTTAGCGCACACACACATCTCTAGGCCAATCTCATGGCTCCTTACCATTAGGTTGTGTCACTTTTACAATACTAATCACATAGTCCGCATGTTACATATTTAACTAACTCCCACGTAGATCTTGCGTTCCTCGGTCCGTATTTCTCCGTCAATTGGCTCGTCGTGTCCATTTTCTCGCCACATCCCGTTAACTAATTTATTAAATTAATTAAAATTTTATTTATTTGTATGTTTTACTTGTTTTTCTCCCCCGTTTGACTAGTCGAAACCTCACTCAATTAAATATCGCCCGACCGGCGCGAGACTCGTAAAATACTAACATACTATTACACACAATCAAAGAATCATAAAATCACTTCGGCGTCGACTCCCGAAGTTCGAAATATTGACCAGTATTCACGTAGCCGGGTCACAATTCTGACAATTGCCGTACAAGTCGGATTAAAAATTTGGGGTTGTTACAGTCTCCCCCACTTATTAGAATTTCGTCCCCGAAATTAACCTAATAAGTAAATTAAATTAACGACTCTTTGTAACTCTTAACGAGACCGATAAAAACTCAGAGTGAGTCATTTCTTGACTCCGAACCGTTCGTGACCCTTCAGTAGAGAGATCTTTAGGTATTCATAATCTCCCCGAATCATACTGAAGCTCATCGTGATACTCGACAAGTATTTCCTATGCCACTCCTGGGCAATCTTAAGTCTCAAATAAAATTTCTCACAACTACCCAGACGCTATCATGACCACGAGGAGATCGGGGCAACCACTAACGAAATCCATATCAATATGTACCCAATTCCATCGAGAAATGGGTAAGGCGTAGTAATCCTCCAGTCGTCGATACCCGCCTCTAAGCGCGGCATATCTCACGTTTGAATAACTCCGACAACTCGGAAATCATCCCTGGCCACCAAAAGAATGTCGCATACCGGCGCACATCTTAGGTCAACCCGGACACACAGCAGGATCAAAACGGTGAATTCTCCTGAAGTACCTGGTCACACACATCCGCCACCAATGGAAACCCCAGTCGCCCGCGATACCTCTAGCATGAGTCTGTCGACCGACTCTTGTCTGGGCAATCGGAACTATCCACCATCTCACTGCACCGCTGGTATGACGCATCGTCTTGCTGTCCCTCGCGCACAATGCCAAATGAGATGGTCTGCAATATCGTTTCACCACGTATCTAGGTCCTGGTAATCATCGGCACGTCCGCTGAACTCATCAACTTGACTGCTTCACGTAAACCACGCTCATAGGTTCTTTGACACACGACTACCTCCGCATTCAATCCTTTGAAGTGCAATGCATCAACAACAACGTTGATCTTCTCGTATCCACCAAACAACGCACGTAATATTTATACCTAGTTCGCACCAACCAAGGCTTCGAACTCTAACAACTATAGTACTCGCATCTTTACTGGCAACTCGTAGCCTCCTAACACTATCGAAATGTCAAGACTATGCACATTCAAGTATCTCGCATCCTGACATCTGTGACTAGGATTAAGGTCTGCTACATCTATTGAGTTTTTCAATCCTAACAGGTCTACCAAACGCACAACAATCAAGGGATTAACATAACTTGAATAGAATACGATATGCATGCAAGTACCGCGAATGAAAAGCATACCCTCATTAATATGTCTGGATGCCTCCTGATCCAGCTCAACAGCACTCAACACGCTCTCTCAGTACTGGTGATGCTGCGACGATGCTCTTACTGGCTGAGAGCACTCCCTCTGAAGGTGACCGACCTGTCCGCATCTGTAACACGTACGGTTATCCTGCGACCTCTGAGTCTGACTCTGGCCTCGTCCCTGTGTAGAACCATGAGTTTGAGTCTGACTAGACCTCTGCGTGCTCCTCTGCCTAACTCCTCGATCAGCATCCCTGTTCTCAGAAATCTGCCTCTGCGACTGTTGGTCATGTCGATTAGACTGCGGTGAATGACTGGCAAAGCTTGGCACGGGTGGAACGGCTTGTACCAAACGTGTGGTTTGTCGTGCAACGAGATCCTACACTCGTGCCCGATGTTCACGATTATCCCATCTGCTCCTTTTTCTCTTCCTGTCCTGCTGATAGTGACTATCTGATCGGGTCTCCGCTCTGTTCGCCCTAACCTCGTCCGGATGCGTGAGTAAGTAACTCTCCTCGCTAAACTACGTTCGTACGCAATCTGCAAAGTCTCCGCCGTGTAGTGACTACGTAACCTCCAATCGTAGGTAGCAAACCCTCGGTGAAATAATAGACTCGATCGGTCTCGGTATCTCGCAGATCCTCCAAAGATAAGGTAATAGTGCAATAAACCTACCCATGTAATCCATCACCGACTCATCGGTGCTCGCCTCGTGCCATAAACTCATTCCTCTTCGCACGAAGAACGGTCGGTGGAAAGTACTTCGTTGAATTGAGTCTTGAAGTCGATCCAATCTCTCGGGGTGCCTCGGGTAGTAATGATAGTCGTCCACCAATCATCCGCTTCCCCGGAGCATAGATGAGGAAATCGTCGCTCTCATGTGATCCTCGGTCGCGATGATAGTATGAATCTTCTCGTGATTCTTCAGAAAAGCTCTGCGGCCGTTACGTCTCGTACCACCAAAGAACTTGACTGGATCGTGTCGCTTGAATTCTCTCCACCGCCTCGCCTCGCGGTGGCCTTAGTGCTCTTCTCCGGGAGTAGTGACCGAGTAGTAACTGGAGTAGTCTCTGCAAAAAAATCGGCATAGTCGGCGTCTCCGTCGTTTGTACTATGTCCGTCTGTAATGGAGGTGTCTCCGCCTCGATCTGTGTACCTGTCGCATCAATTATTCCCTCGGGAATTGCCGCTAACGGAATCGGGGCGGTGGAATTCGTAGCTACAGGAGTCTCCATTCCCTGAGTAACCGGAACGGGTGGAATAGAAGTGGTCGGGGTTGATGGTATCGCGATAGTCGGTGCGGGCATCGTCAATGACCGCACTAGATCCTCAAATCTCTGTGTCCAAGCGCGAAACTCCTCCGTAGTGACAAATCGAGAATCGCCGTCCCATTGTCGCCGCTCGGACTCGCCGATCCGCCATCACCGTCTCGAACCAATAGAGCGATACTTCGTATCAATACATAGCTACCGCATACCATATAGTACACACAACAATCATAATATGTACAAATTTAAATCCGACTCATCCCGAACTCCCCCATTTTAGTTTTTAAAAGGATCGTAGGGTTTCCACTCTAAGTTCAACCATTCCTAACTTCCGCTGTCTTAATGGTTTGTGTTTTAACTTGAGAGTCAGGTCGTTATAACCTTAAGCTCTGATACCAACTGTGATGTTGGTATCACAATTTTTAGACAACTCTAAACTCTGTGTCTAAGGTTATAAAGCCTATGCTCTGATACCAACTGTGACGGCCCCAAATTCCCAATGCATTTGGGTACGCCGCCTAGACCCGTGCAAGCCTCGAGTCGGTTCTCGATAACCTTGACGAGCCTAGTCGCCTCAAAACATCAAAAAATTCAAGATTTATGAAAGAGTTATTGCAATTATAACACAAATGAAGCAAAAATCAAATTCAAATCAAATATTGGGAAATAACTCTATCAAATGGAAGTAAAGGAATTCTATAAGTGTGGAAACCCCGGGCATTCATGTACAATTCGAAATGCAAAGGTACATGATACCAATCTCATCAAAATTTGCCAAGTTTAATAATCCCAAAGCATGTATATATAAAACGGTGTACATAAAAGCAAAACATAATAAAAACCTATAAAATAGTCTTCAACTCCAGTATTTCGCTAATCCTCACAACAGATTTCCTAGGTAGGGTCCCTTGCCCTTGCTGCTCTCTGCCCTATCTGCACCCACCGTCACAAACTAGACGGTGAGCAACTGAATAAAATCGAGTGTAATGCCAGCAGAAAACAACAGTAATTCATGATAATTCAAATAAAGTAGTCTAAATATCATGCGGAAATAAAAAGACAGGAAATTAAATAGACAAGATGCATGATAAACAGACTAATGGATATCAATCGAGAGTTAAGTGTGTTCCAAAGAATCAAAAGAGGCCCATAAGTGGTCTAAATCATAGCATAACGGCGAAGACCTCGCGAGGTCTTCCCGGCATCGACACAAGCGAAGGCACAAACTATGATCGGAAAGGGACTCGAACCCATCCACCCAAGACTCGGTGTCACACGATCACTAAGGGTGGTCACACACTCGTGGCGCGAGTGCCGCGTTTTATCCCTCTAGTGCAGTCCTAGTACTTTCGAGACAAAACACTTACGCTCGGAATCACACATACAAGAAGTATGGAATGGAAGGCCAACAAGTAAATAATAACAAACACAATGGCATGAAAATGAATCACATGGCATTTTCTAACTGGCTTACAAACGTACAAATGCTTGTTTAAGGCAAGTGTACTTACCTCGAACTATCGTGACCCGTATGACAACTCCGAGATCCTAACGCGACTTCCCGATTTCCTAACCCGCACTCCAATTATCCAAATCCAGCTTGAATAAATGCCAAACAAATCATTTGTCATTAAATTAGTTTCAATTTGATACATTAGATCAATTTTTACGTTTTTCGAGGCTAAAACCCCGACTATATCTCGCCAACATTTCCGAGAAAATCCCAAAACTCGCTTGTGAACCATTTTTCTAATTTCTCATATTTTTCTGGATTTTTCTGAATTTTTCCATAATTTTTCCTATTTTTCTGGATTTTCTTTTCCATTTTTTTTTAATATTTCTTTTTTAAGGGCGGTTCGGCGAACCGCCCGGTTCAAGGCCGAACCGCCTTCATCTTCTTCAATTTCTCTTTTTTTTTTTTTTTTTCAACGAGGCGTGCGCCTCTGTTTTTTTTTTTTGGATCGATCAAGAGGGGGAGGGGGAAGAAAACGTATGAACAGAGACCGAGAGGATGAGAGAGAGACCACCGACCTTCGGTGAGGGTTCCGGCGAGGTCGTGACCGGCCCGACGATGGAGAGGGGCGGCGGTGGTGGGAGAGAGACCACCGAGAGCGAGAGAGATGTGAGGCCGAGAGGGAAGGATGAGAGAACGTGAGAGAACAAATGAGAGTGAAATGGAGAGGGAGAGAGAGAGACCGTGAGTGGTGTGGTGAAGAGGTCGAGATGGAAGAGAAGGAGGGGGCGGCGGTTTTCATCAAAGGAGAAGATGAATAGTGTATGAATAGGTTTTTTTTTATGAAACGGTTTGTATATATAACATCAAATGACCTTTTTGCCCTTCTCCCTTCACTTCATACATTTAAACACATCTACCCTTATGGGTCTTTTACCACATCATCTCATCTTAGCGCACACACACATCTCTAGGCCAATCTCATGGCTCCTTACCATTAGGTTGTGTCACTTTTACAATACTAATCACATAGTCCGCATGTTACATATTTAACTAACTCCCACGTAGATCTTGCGTTCCTCGGTCCGTATTTCTCCGTCAATTGGCTCGTCGTGTCCATTTTCTCGCCACATCCCGTTAACTAATTTATTAAATTAATTAAAATTTTATTTATTTGTATGTTTTACTTGTTTTTCTCCCCCGTTTGACTAGTCGAAACCTCACTCAATTAAATATCGCCCGACCGGCGCGAGACTCGTAAAATACTAACATACTATTACACACAATCAAAGAATCATAAAATCACTTCGGCGTCGACTCCCGAAGTTCGAAATATTGACCAGTATTCACGTAGCCGGGTCACAATTCTGACAATTGCCGTACAAGTCGGATTAAAAATTTGGGGTTGTTACATAATGGAAGCCTACGACATGGCTGTAACGCTGAAGAAAATGTTCCAACAACAAGCTAGGCAAGAAAGGTTCGAGACAGTCAAGAACCTGCATTCTTATAAGATGAATGAGGGTGCGTCAGTTAGTCCTCATGTTCTGAAGATGAAGGGCTATGTTGACCAACTTGATAGACTTGGATTTCCCATAAGCCAAGAGTTGGCTACGGATTTGATCCTAAATTCATTACCGGAAAGTTACTCGCAATTTGTGATGAACTACAATATGAATAATGTGGAGAAATCAATTTCAAAGTTGCATTTGATGCTTAAAACTACTAAACAAAATATCAAGAAACCCTCTAGTAATGTGCTGATGGTCCAAAAGGGAAAGGGAATGAAGAAGAAAGGCAAAGGGAAAGGCAAGGTTAAAGTTTCCAAGGCTGCTGCTGAACTTGTCGCAAAGCCTGTGGAACAAGTCAAGCCCCAGCCTGTTCTTGCTTCAAAACACCCAAAAGAAAAGGAATGGAGTTTCTGAAAGGAGAAATCGAACCTTATTAGATATGGTTCGATCTATGATGAGTCATGCAGATCTTCCTATATCCTTTTGGGGTTATGCATTACAAACTACAACTTTCACTCTAAAATAGTTTATTTCAAAAGACACTAGTGGGAGAGAAATAAATCTTGAAGAAGTTCAAGACTCACAGATAAACACTTAACCGCTACTGGAAGTTCAACAACGTTCTGAACCAGTTGAACCTCCGCAAGTGACACAAGGCCCACGTAAATCTGGTAGGGTAAGACATGAGCCAGAGAGATTTGGATTTCTCATTACTGATAGTTGTGATGTGTTGCTTATGGATCAAAATGAGCCCACCACTTATCAGGAGGCTATGTCTGGACCAGACTCAGATAAATAGCTAAGTGCCATGAACTCTAAGATGCAATCCATGTATGACAACCAAGTTTGGAACTTAGTTGATTTACTTGAAGGTGGTAAGACCATTGGATGTAAATGGGCTTTCAAGAAGAAAACTGTCATGGATGGCAATGTGCATACTTTTAAAGCAAGACTTGTAGCAAAAGGTTTCAGGCAGACTCAAGGTGTTGATTATGATGAAACTTTTTCGCCGGTAGCCATGCTTAAATCCATAAGAATTTTAATTGTCATTGCTGCATATTATGACTATGAGATATGACAAATGGATGTAAAAACAACATTTCTTAATGGAAAGCTGCTTGAGGACGTGTATATGACACAACCTGAAGGTTTTGTACATCCTGAGAATTCTAGGAAGGTATGCAAGCTTCAAAGATCCATTTATGGATTAAAGCAAGCTTCTCGGAGTTGAAATCTTCGTTTTGATGAAGCAATCAAGGATTTTGGTTTTATTAAGAACGAAGATGAGCCTTGTGTATACAAGAAGGTTAGCGGGAGTGTAGTTATTTTTCTGGTACTTTATGTTGATGATATATTACTCATTGGAAATGACATCCCAACATTGCAGAGTGTCAAGTCTTGGTTAGGGAAATGTTTCTCAATGAAAGACTTAGGAGATACAGCCTATATCCTAGGGATAAGGATCTATAGGGATAGATCTAAGAGGCTAATCGGTCTAAGTCAGAGTGTTTACATAGACAAGGTGTTGAATAGGTTCAGTTTGCAAGACTCTAAAAGTGGATTGTTGCCAATGTCTCATGGCATAAGTCTCCGCAAGAATCAATGTCCTAGGACAAATGATGAGCGAGATCGTATGAATAAGATTCCATATGCATCTGTTATTGGATCTATCATGTACACCATGCTATGCACTCGGCCTGATGTATCATATGCTTTGGGCACTACAAGCAGATATCAGTCAGATCCAAGTGAGAGTCACTGGATAGCAGTAAAGAACAACCTTAAGTACTTAAGAAAGACTAAGGAAGTGTTCTTGGTCTATGGAGGTTTTGAGAATGATCTAGTTGTAAATGGTTACACAGATGCAACTTTTCAACTGATATAGATGATTTTAGATCGCAGTCTGGATATGTGTTTACTTTGAATGGGGGTGCAGTAAGCTGGAAAAGTTCGAAGCAAGAGACTGTGGCAGATTCTACAACAGAAGCTGAGTATATTGCAGCGTCCGATGCAGCAAAGGAGGTTTGGATAAAAAAAGTTCATTTCTGAACTAGGTGTGCTTCCAAGTATTGCTAACCCTATTTGTTTGTATTGTGACAATAACGGGGCAATAGCACAGGCCAAGGAACCTAGATCACACCACAGATCCAAATATAGACTCAGTCGTTTTCATCTCATCAAAGAAATTATTGAGAGGGGAGACTTAAAGATTTGCAGAGTACCTACTGAAGACAACGTTGCAGATCCATTGACAAAGGCTCTTCCACAAGCGAAACATGATGGTCATGTTAGATCATTAGGCATTAGATGCATGAATGATTGGCCCTAGAGCAAGTGGGAGATGTTGGGAAATGTGCCCTAGGTCAATCCATTAATACTCTTTATGAATACATTTTAGTTAATAAAATAGAGGATTTCATTTGCTGTATATTATAATTGATTTGCATGTTTATATTATAATAAGATCCATGGGTATTTACAGAAATATCCTAAATGTCCCTAGTCGATTATAATACTGGGAACTATAATGAATTAAGACTAGTGTGAGTCTTGATTGATAATCATACGATGATCATACGTATAGGAACACGAATCAAGATCATGAGTACTTGTTAGGGAACAAAGTACTGGACCGACCCACTATGAGAACATCACATGGATTAAGTCATAGTTGTTTCTCATGATAGGTATATTTTTCAGTCCTCTGACTTGAGATTACCAGAGACTTCAACATTAGGAATACAATGATTTGACGCAATCAAACGTTGTCTTTAACCGGACGATTATAAAGGTTGTGATTGGTTACTGTGTGAATAATGTGGTGAAGTTGTGTAATCGAGATAGAATTTGTCCCTCTCATATAAAGAGAGATATCCAGTGGATCCCTCGATGTGTTAGACTTTTAAAAGGCCTAGTCTAAGTGAATTGATATTGATCAATGTTACTTAGATGTTTTCAGTCTACCTAGAGATCGAGACTAGTACGATTGAACATATTGGATGACAATTACATGTCTTATGTTTGATCAAAAAGGATATCGTGTGACAAAAGGATGTTATATACACTATTGATTAGGTTGTATCGATTTGATATTCATACAACTTGGGTAGTCATAATGTCTTGCTAGAGACCACTTATGACTTGTATACCAAAATGTGTTTTGGTACACTGCCAACGTTGTATGAGCCTATTGGGTCGCACACTAAGAATGGTTTTGCGAGATTTTAAGATGGTTCAGAAAAATGAATTTTATATGATAAAATTCATGACAGAAACGTCCTTGTAGTGTATTACACTTATACTTCTTTAAGTAGGGGTATATGTGTAATTTACTTAACCGTCTATATACAAGGTGTTGGGTAATGTGCCCTAGGTCAATCCATTAACAGTCTTTATGAATACATTTTAGTTAATAAAATAGAGGATTTTATTTGCTGTTTATTATAATTGATTTGCATGTTTACATTATAATAAGATCCATGGGTATTTACAGAAATATCCTAAATGTCCCTAGTCGATTATTATACTGGGAACTATAATGAATTAAGACTAGTATGAGTCTTGATTGATGATCATACGATGATCATACGTATAGGAATACGAATCAAGATCATGAGTACTTATTATAGAATAAAAACTGGACCGACCCGCTATGAGAACATCACATGGATTAAGTCATAGTTGTTTCTCATGATAGGTATATTTTTCAATCCTCTCCGACTTGAGATTACCAGAGACTTCAACATTAGGAATACAAGTGATTTGACGCAATCAAACGTTGTCTTTAACCGACAATTATAAAGGTTGTGATTGGTTATTGTGTGAATAATGTGGTGAAGTTGTGTAATCGAGATAGAATTTGTCCCTCTCATATAAAGAGAGATATCCAAGTGGATCCCTCGATATGTTAGATCGTTTAAAAGCCTAGTCTAAGTGAATTGATATTGATCAATGTCACTTAGATGTTTTCAGTCTACCTTGAAATCGAGACTAGTACGATTGAACATGTTGGATGACAATTCCATGCCTTATGTTTGATCAAAAGGATATCGTGTGACAAAAGGATGTTATATATACTATTGATTAGGTTATATCGATTTGATAATCGTACAACTTGGGTAGTCATAATGTCTTGCTAGAGGCCGCTTATGACTTGTATACCAAAATGTGTTTTGGTACACTGCCAACGTTGTATGAGCCTATTGGGTCGCACACTAAGAATGGTTTTGCGAGATTTTAAGATGGTTCAGAAAAATGAATTTTATATGATAAAATTCATGATGTAAACGTCCTTGTAGTGTATTACACTTATACTTCTTTAAGTAGGGGTATATGTGTAATTTACTTAACCGTCTATATACAAGGGTTGTATAAATAGACGCTTTGAGTTAGAATACAAGTACGAAAGAATTATTAAAAGGCCGAAACTCTATTTTTCGTTTTAGAAACAACTTAGAGTTTTTGGTATCCTCTGGATCGTTTTGGAGAGAAACAAAAGTTTGAAATTCTCTTGAAGCTAGCACTTTGAATCTCGGTCGCCATTCGTGTGTGGACAGCTGATAGAGGGCGTTCGTTGTTGGCAGCGCCTTAGAGATCGATTAACCTTCAGAAAGGTACATTGCGACTGAGGTATGATTAAGTTTTCATAGTCTAAACGTGTTTTAATGGAATCAGATTCGGATCCTGTTGGGGTTTTTTTTTTCTTTTTCTTAAAATTATTTTGAAATCTCCGCTGCGTTTGAACCTCAAAATCCAACACAAGGGTTGTATAAATAGATGCTTTGAGTAAGAATACAAGTATGAAAGAATTATTAAAAGGCCGAAACTCTATTTCGTTTTAGAAACGACTTAGAGTTTTTTGGTATGCTCTGGATCGTTTTGGAGAGAAACAAAAAGGTTTGGTATTCTCTCGAAGCTAGCACTTTGAATCTCGGCCGCCATTCGTGTGTGGACAGCTAGTAGAGGGCGTTCGTCATTGGCAGTGTCTTAGAAATCGATTAACCTTCAAAAAGGTACATTGGTACTGAGGTATGATTAAGTTTTCATAGTTTAAATGCTTTTTAATGGAATCAGATTCGGATCCTGTTGGGGTTTTTCTCAAAAATTGTTTTGAAAAATTTCGCTGCGCATGAACCCCAAAACCCAACAGGTGCACCAACGATTGCCAATTTATCAGAAATCCCCTTCATCTTTTGGAAGTACTTAGACATCTTCATCATTCCTTTTCGAGTTGTATGTAACTCTTTCTTGAGTTGTATGTAACTCCTTCACAAGTCCACTATAGCGACCCTGCGCCCTGATGGCCACCGCGTAGTGCGCCATGGGTCCCACAACCCTGCAACACCATTGAATTGTTATGTCCTCTGCACCGCTAACGTCTGTTGCTACACTAATTTCCTCAAAGTGCGTGCTAACTTTTCTTATATCATTCAAAGTTATCCTATAATTCAATTATATCATTAAGTTAGCCTTTTCCGTTATTATTCAAGTAGAATTTATTGTGTTTTTACCAGAGTTTTATAGAGTTTAAAAGTTATTTCAGTGGAAGACTTAGACATGAAAAGCATAAATAACATATAAAGGTCATGTCATGTAAGGCATTAATCTTACCATGGAAAACCCGATATAAAGTACACTGCACATAAATCAACAGGATAACTTTAAAAGTAAATATATACATTTACAAGTCTCTCAAAGTCCCTTGATATCCCAAAATAAAATTAAATATCAAAATAAACACCTACGAGTAGTGTGTCAAACATCGGACGAGCTTAGTGGTAGTCACCAAGAATCCCCTTGCCCTTACTTGTAAAAGGATCTGCACTTAGTCATCACAACAAAACAGATGATGAGTCCAGTGAGTAAATCCTCAGAAGAAAACCACCAAGCATTTAAAGTAGAAGACAATAATAATGTTAAATAAACATGAGAAATAAACAAGCAATTGTAAATGACAACGCATGCATAAATAACACCAAAGATATCAAATGTGCATGTAATCATCTTAGGCAGACTAGACCATACTTCGGTTTACCAGGCGTTCTTAGTGGTAGTCTATCACTGGATCACATGTTAAGCCCCCGTGGTGGTCAGTTCGTACCACAACACACCGACACACACACTATGAGGATAGCAGCTTGGGTTGCAATTCATCGAGGATGCAGGTGTCACTTGCTATGGTTGAGTATGCTAGTCAAATGTTACACTACGGAGTAAAACCCGATTGTGAACCACTCGATGAACCGTTTTTCATACATTACAACAAAATAGAATATGAAAAAGTAAAATAAGCTTGGACTGATAGCAAGAAGGAAATAAACAATCGCATGTGTTTCTTAAGGGTTTTACGCACCTCAAATCATACTTTAAATCATGAAAATACCCCAATCCGACCCCGCCTCTGTGACGACCCCAGTTCCATAAACATAAAACTAGACCCCGCCTAGCCTAGACTTGTGTAGACCCCAAGTCCCACTCACTCGCGCAGTCAACGCATATCTAGTCAGCCTTACCTTATTTTTTCCCATTTACTAAATAATTTATGTGAGAGTTATTAATATTAGTAACTTATTCAAAGATAAGCGAAAGCATTTAACATCTCCAACTAATATAACAACCTCAAGACATAAGTTAGGATAACCTAAAAATGTGGAAACCAAGCAAATATATAATCATCTCGACCACTTTGAGTAACCCATACTCATGTGTCATATGGCAAGTAACAGTCTCCAAGTTCACCCTTTACGACTCAATGCATCAGCCTTCCCCGGGTGATACTCCAAAGAAAAATCATAATCCTTGAGAACTCAAACCAACATCTCTGTCTCATATTCAAGTCCTTCTGAGTAAACAAATATTTTAAGCTCTTATGGCTAGTAAACAACACAAATCTCTCCCCATAGAGATAATGATGCCAAATCTTTAGTGAAAATACCACTGCTGCCAACTCTAAGTCATGTGTAGGATAATTCTTCTCATGAACCTTCAACTGTTTGGACGCATAAGCAATCACCCTACTTCCTGCATCAATACACAACCTAAACCGACTTTAGAAGCATCGGCGTTCACCTCAAAGCCCTTCCCTGACTCAAGTAACATTAAAACTGGTGCAGTAGTCAAACGTTTCTTTATGGCAAGAACGCCTACGCACAATCATTGTTCCACTGAAAATGCACGTCTTTTTTCATCAATTGCGTCATAGGAGTCACAATCTTCGAGAAATCTTTCACAAAACACCTATAGTATCCCTCCAAGCTAAGAAAACTATGGATATCTGACATTGATCTCGATGTAGGCCAATCAATAACTATTCTGACCTTAGCAGGGTCCACTGACACTCTGCTAGCCCCGACAATGTGTCCTAAGAAACTGTCCTCTGTAAGCCAACTTTTCCACTTACTCAACTTGGTGTACAGTCTATGCTCCCTCAGTAGCTACAAAATCATCCTGAGGTGCTCCTCGTGATCCTCACGAGTATTAGAATAGATCGGATGTCGTCAATAAATACAATGACGAATCTATCTAAATATGGTCTCAACACTCGATGCATCAAGTCCATAAATATGGTTGGCATATTAGTCAGTCTGAATGGCCTTACTGTAAATTGATAATGCCCATATCGAGTGTGAAAAACAGTCTTCTCCCTATCCTCCTCTCGAATTCTCTCGGCTGATGGTACCTAGATCTCAAATCTATTTTTGAGAACCATTGTGCTCCTGTCAATTGATCGAACAAGTCATCAATACGAGAAATTGGTACTTGTTTTTCACTGTCACCCGATTCAACTGTCTATAATCGATACACAATCGAAGGCTATCGTCTTTTTCTTCACGAATAAGACCGGTGCTCCCCATGGTTTCATGATAGGATAAATAAATCTCAACTCTAACAGCTCATCCAGTGTTGATCTCAGCTCCTCTAATTCTTTCGGAGTCATACGGTACAGTGGAATGGATATCGGTTTGGTACCCGGAACTAAATCGATAATGAAATCAATCTCTATAGGCGATGGTAAACCTGGTAGCTCAGATGGAAATAACTCAAAAAATCACGTATTACAGGTAACTCCTCCATCCTAGTCTCACTCTTCCCCGTCGTACCCAAAATACTAGTAAAGGTCTCCACCTCACTGCTAGAAGCTACCCTGCTTTTGGTAAGCGGTAATCTAGTCGAAGTTCCTTGGAAACTAAACTCTGGATAATCCAGAACCTGAAAAACAACTTTCTTGCTGAAGCAATGGATCTGTGCATGATACGCACCCAACCAATCCATTCCTAACAATACATTAAACTCTAGGAACTCCAACACTCTCAGGTCTACAGGTAAAACATGATCCCTTATTTCTACCAAACAGTCAACACATACCAAGTTCAAGTAAATCTTGTCCCCAGCAGCCGTGCTAAGGATCAAGGGTCTCTCTAGTCTCATAGATTTCAAACCCAATATCTTAACCATGCGACCCGAAATAAATGACATTGTAGAACCAAAATTAAATATGGTATGCATAAAATGACCATAAATATAAAGCGTACCTTCAACAAGGTTACGTGTAGCAGTCTGATCTGGCGCTACAATAGTGTGAACCGACTCCCTACTCTGCTGCAATTGTCCGCTGCTCAATCGTAGACAAGAACTAATGAAATGACCGGTCTGACCACATTCAAAATGCTTCTCGGAGAGCCTGAACTAGAAAGAATGCCCTGATCCTATCTCTAAGACTGACCAGAACTCTGACCACCTCATGTTCATCACTGTAGGCGGGAATTACTTCTGATTGAACATTTTTCTTATATTCGCCCAGTCCTTAGGCTTCCCCTTTGTAGCCACCATGCTACGCTACCAAGCATCTGCCTTACCTGAACATCTTCCGAACCTCCACGTAGGTCTCGAGCATATCGGCGATCGCAATTCGCAACAAAAACGATTTCGCGATCAGGACATAGCTATCGATAATAGTATATACAATACATTAAATAGCTCATAGTCCAATTTTAAATTCTCCAACTCTCCTCACTTCCCAACTAAGACTTAAGTCAGGATCATGGGGTTCCATTATAAGTTCAACCATTATCTTAGCTTACGTTGATTCTATCTTAATGGTATATGAATTAATCAAGAGTCAAGTTTTACAAACTTCGGCTCTGATATCAATTACGACGGCCCCAATTCCACAAACCTAAAACTGGACTATGCTCAACCCAGACTTACATAGACCCCGAGTCCCTATCGTGCAGTCAACGCAAATATAGTCAGCCTTACCTTACTTTTTTCCATTTATTAAATAATTTAATTTGAGTTATTAATATTAGTGAGTTATTCAGAAATAAGCGGAAGCATTTAACATCTCCAACTAATATAACAACCTCAAGACATAAGTTAAGATAACATAGAAATGTGGAAACCCAACAAATATATATATCATTACCAAAAGTCATATCACATGAGAGAATATCATCATATCCATACCCAAGATCTCTCATTTCCCAAAACTCAATTTCAAAACATATAACACTATAATACAAAACAAACTTACATCGAGTCCAAAGATAGACAGCTCCGCTATCCTCAAAGTAAATCACTAAGCTGAAGAGCTTTTCATTTGCTCGACTGTGAATCTGCACTTAGTCAAACACAAGAATGACGAGTCCCAGGTAAGTAACGCCAAGCAGGATGTTTACAGTATTTCACAATAAATAACAGTTAATATTCATGTTAATAGAAAGAAAATGATAGGAAATGCATGAATAAATAAAGACTGAAAATAAATCTAAACGCAATTGATTATGAGTGTCCAGGAATCAAAAAGAAAGGTGGAAGTAGTCCCGACTTAGTGAAACAGTCGTTTGAGTTGAGGAGGAACATCTATCAAACTCTTGCGGAGCCAAGGCAATTCACCATCCCAACTCAGACTTTTAGGACGTGGCCAACTCACACCATCCTAAAATCCACATAAATAGGAATTCCTCAGCAATCTAGTGAAGTAATTTCTACCCCATATATAGGAACCAAAAGATCAGCTCGTGAATATCAAGTTCCAAACTAGTAATGTGCATCCCCCAAATCTCAAGGATCACGCTGACTCACTTGGCCTTGGACCACTCAATCAGAATAGAGTTCCGAAATAACATAGAGCAATAACAAAAATAAATTAAAGCTCAAAGAAATAACTGTAAATTTCTCCACTGGTTTACTTACCCGTGTCCAACGCTAACACGCACTCGCACGCTTTCAATAACTACCTTGTATACCCAATTATATTACGGTCAAGCTCTAAGTGAAACCAAACCATGAAACATCATGAAAACTGTGACCAAATTACACTCGAGAGCTAGTACCAAAAATAATTATTTATAACTTCAACTAGCTAACTTGGGGTAACTTTTTAACCTTGAAAACCTCAATATTTGTGATACTGACCAATAAGAAACTTGTAGTACGCATTTCGTGCTTTTCATAGACTCTAAGAACACTCAAATCAAATAAAAACAGAGTTATAAGTTTTCTCATATGGCCTGTTGACAATGCAAACTTTATTTGTTTTGAACTATCAACTCTTCTTCAAATCAATCTTTTCACAGTAAAATCTTCAAATCACTCCAACAAACACTGCAAAACTATTCGATACCAAATTTTAACTATTTTCACAGCCCGTGGAATCAATTAAAATTAAAACAATATTTCATTTATCCAAAATCTCACTATAAATCAATATCAACTTCAAAAACACATTCAAAATTTTATCTACTAAGTTGCATCACTTCAAATCAGAAAAACCCTATCCCACACCGGTGGAATTTATCCCAAATTGGCGCAATTCAACTCAATACATCAATTCACAAAAATTTATACCAATTCCTACGTAAACCCCGTGAAAAGAAACCGAAAAATCACAAGATTTCTAATTGAGTTGAGGAAAAATACGCTGAATTGAGATTTTACCAGATTTTGGGCTGAATCCCTCATTTTTACCACGATAACTTGGCTCAAACTGACCGTCTCGTGATGCTCTACTGTTTTGCAAAGAGAAACTTAATGAAAATCGAACGTACGAAGCTCCATGTGCGAGAAAACCAATTAAAGGCTTTAGAACCTAAAAACTTCATTTCATTTTGTACGAACGAAATGAATGAAATGTTTATATATATATATATATAAACCCTCAGCTGCTTGCCAGCAGCTTAATTTCTTTTTATTTATTAATTTTCATAAATCCCTCATTTGTCGATTTTTAACTTCTGGTGCCCGTTTTGAATGTGATTTTGCACCAAATTGAGCCAAACTCTCAGCAAAACAGTCTATCTTCATAAAACGCCCAGAACACTAGTCTTTGTCACACCAAAACCCCATGTCTTAACTTTGTTCATGACATAACAAACTCTTATGGACCAAATCTTTTACCATCCTTTTCGTAGCACGATTAATTATTATATTTTACTGTATTTTGTCAATGTTTCTATTCAATTTGTCCTCCAGAAAACTAAATACCAAACCACAGTTAGCCCCGACTCCCGAAAATCGCAATTCCTCGAGCCGAACTCATTTTACCACGTCAATGCTCACTCAAACGCCCTCACACGTTTGGAACATTGGAAACTAATTTCGGGAAAATAAATAATAATACAAAATACCAACAAAAAATAACATACCTCGGTGTCAACTACCAAGAATTGTTCATATAGAGTGTTGATATGTGGGCAAATAAGGACCCAGATTGTCTCTATTTTAGAGTGTACTTGATGGTCAATAGAAAGATGAGCAATACCAGAAATTTCTTGGAGTCAGTCAACAGAATCAAGCCTGAGATTTAGAAGGCGACCGTGGATTCCATCTGTGACTGATCTACGCGATGAGATACTTTATGAGGCACACTGCTCACGTTTTATGGTTCATCCAGGCAGAACCAAGATGTATGTAATGTGCGTCGTCTCTTTTAGTGGCTAGGGATGAAGACCGGGATGAAGGGTGTGATATTCTTCAACGAGTGTTCGCGACTGGGGTTATTACGTATTATTGCCATGGATTTCAGAGGGTGATAGATATTCTTAACGAAGTCTCCAAGCGCACTTTATACCGAGTTAAATTTTATATGAGCTATTGTAGACACATGGCGTTCCATTATCAATTGTGTCGACAGAGAGGGCCATAGTTTACATCTCATATATGGCGGCAGTAGGTTATTACTCGACCCTATCATTTCTATTCCTTCTTGAGGATATGTAGAAATGAGATCATGATATTGCCATGGATTTCATGACACCATTTGAGGCATTGTATGGTTACCTCGATCTCACACGAGAGTATGGACATGATAGCAAACAAAAGAAGTATTATTTAGGGATGTGATATTTGTGGACAAATTAGATGAAAGGGAAGCGAAGTAGAGTTGCTTATGAGTTGGAGTTGTCACCTTTTATCCACCGATTTTAACCACACGATCGGGCTTGAGCGATAGATTTGAGGGATATGTTTCGGATCTTGAATTTTATAAAGAAGTTCCATCGAGAAAGATATTTGAGTCATATATGCACGAATATTTTTCCTACCTCTTTTGAGTTTGGTAAGTCTAATTTCATGGCGTAACGTCCTTAAAGTCTAACTCGTGTCACGTGTCATTTTAGGTCGTGCGTGGACCTCTTGCTCGTGATATATGTAAACAATTCTCGGTAGCCACCATGCTACGCTACCAAGCATCCGCCTTACCTGAACATCTTCCGAACCTCCACGTGGGTCTCGAGCATATCGGCGATCGCAATTTGCAACAAAAATGATTTCGCGATCAGGACATAGCTATCGATAATAGTATATACAATACATCAAATAGCTCATAGTCCAATTTTAAATTCCCCAACTCTCCTCACTTCCCAACTAAGACTTAAGTCAGGATCATAGGGTTAGTGAAATTGGGGCCATCACAACCTCGCTCCCGAGTTTTATACTATAGTCCCTAAACCCCCTAGGATCCATTTAAGTGTCTTAAAGTGGTTTAGATGTGTTAAGTTTATATCAAGTTACCCAAACCAGCAAGTTAAAAATTCATATCAGTTAGGATGGAACGCGCTCCTTGGCATAGGGAGCATGCTCCTGTTCTTCATCAAGAACATACTGCCCAAAACTTGGAGCAAACTCCTTAGCTTGGGGAACACGTTCCCAGCGTCAAGCAACATAATTCTCAATTCAAAAATTTTGTTCCTCAACATCTTGAGAACTTCTCCTTCACCGTCAACCCTACCCTCCCCTCGTAGAATAGCCACAAACACCATCAAAACAACTGTATTACAATAATTCATATCAAAATTGACAAATCATGCATTCACAAATTTTGTCCATCTCATCAATTTCCTCAAAATTCATGTATATACTCAATCAATTGATGAATTTGACTCTAAGTACACCTTGTTACACAAAAAATAAGTGAGTTATAGTTTCAAAATCGTTTTCATAAAAATCCTCAAAATTGAGCTCATCTTCATGGAAATTGAAAGAAGGTTTAAAAGCTCACCTTGATTGTTGATTCTTTTATAAATTTGTCTCCAATCTTTGTGCAAACTTATCTCTTTTCCTCTCCAAGAATTCATAATCTTTAAGAGTTGAGTGGTTGTCCAAATAAATATCTCACTAACTTGATATTTATCCTCTCATCTCATCAAACGTGTATACACGTATCTCGATGACCATCTTAAGGCCTCATTTTAAGTTGTCCAACTCACATTAATGATTCCATTAGAGCACTCATAGCTTAGTCTTGTTCAACTATCTCTCAATTACCCGATATCCTACCCCTCGGCACACTTCACGAGGCACATCATAGCCTATTATTTCAATTTAATTGACTTAACCTATGGATTTATTATTATTATTTTTCATCCTAGGGTACTTGTACTTCGCCTACCTAATACCGTACTGATACACTTTACGAGGCGAATACTTGTCACATCATCTCGCACGATTTATCAACATAAACACATACATGCGATGCAATATGAAGTAATTAAATCAATTAACATCGCAATAAGGCAAACATTATATAAATATAATCTATTTACCTAGTTAGGCGTGCCCTAGACTAACCGCTACGTCTATAACAACCCTCAATTTTAATCTGACTAGTGTTGCACTGGTTAGGAACGTGACCCAGCTACGTGATACTAGATAGTATTTCGAACTTCAGGAGTTGACACCGAAGTAATATTATGTTTCTGTGATGTGTGTATTAGTATTTTAGTCTTATGCGTGTCTCGAGCCGTTCGGACGATTTTTAGTTAAGTGAGGCTACGCCTAGGTAAACGGGGTAGTAAAACATACAAATAAATAAATTTTCTAATAATTTAATTAATTAGTTGATGGGATGTGGCAAGAAAATGGGCACGGCGAGCCAAATTACGTAGAAATACTGACCGAGGAAATGCAAGATTTATGTGGGAGTTGGATAGCTTCGCAACATACGAGCTATGGGATGGAAATTGTTAAAGAGACACAGCTTAATTAGGAGAGCCACGAGATTGGCATCGAGATTTGTATGTATGTGTTGATGTGATAAAGGGGTAAAAGACCCATAAGGGCAGATGTTTTGAAGGGTATGAGAAGGAGGATGAAGGGCAAAAGAGTCATTTTACCCATTTATTCATATATATAAACAACTAAACCCTGATTTCACTATTCATCATCTTCTTTGCTCTAACCCACTGCCGCCACACCTCCCCTCTCCACTTGACCTCACCGAAATCGACCCCACCGAAGGTCCTCTTCCACTCTCTCTCTCTCGGTCTCTCTCTCATCTCTCTCTCTCCCTTCTCTCTTTTTTTTTAGTAATCTTCTCTCTTCGGAGCTCTCACCGTCGTCGTTTCTCTCCTCTCTTCTCTCTCTCTCTTTCTGATCTGGACCACGACCCTCTCTCTCTCTCTCTTGGTCGTCGTAGGTTCTCTCTCTCTCTCTGGTCTTCTCGTTCTCACTATTGTCCACCTTTAGTCGTCGTTGTCGTAGGTGACAATGGTCGGGGACGAACCCTTGTGGCCCACCGAAGTCTCAATATCACCCGGGAGACCTCTGATTCGTGATACATATAATGTTGTTGTCCTTATTCTGTTTGATCACATGTGTTGATGTTTATTGGTCTCGCCGGAGTTGCAAAGCTCGGCAGCGCCGTTGGTCGAACCACCGTGACCTGGGGAACGTCGGAGGCCACGCTAAACCCCTGCTTGCGTCCCACGACTCTTGGAGTGGTCCATAACAGCGATGGTTGTGAGGTGTTGTATTTTCTTTGGTTTTTCTCTATTGTTGATGTCTCGCCGGAAACCACCCCAACTGGCAGCGCTATGGGCTGGACACCACATCCGATAGACTGTCGGGGACCATGGCTTGCCCTTGTTGGTACGCCAGTGCCCTTCAATGTGTCGAATCAGTTGTGTTTGGATTGTTTAGTCTTAATTTCATGTTTATGTTCATTTCATGTGCGTTATGCTCCTCCTCGCCGAATCCGTTGCCGTGGGCGACGCCAACGCTGTACCACCTTGACCAGGGATGTCGAGTACCAAGATAAGTCCATGCTTGTGTCTCATGACTCTCGAAGTGCCTAAACCAGCGACATTATTGTTTATATTATGTCGTTTATGTGTTGTATGCGTGTTGTAACTTTCTAATCGGAAACCACCCATCGTGGGGCGCACTTGTCGACGCGATGACATGGGGGACTACCAAGAACCTTACCATGTTCTTCATGGGGTCTCACAACCCCGAAGTGTCCATATCAATGGTGACGAGTTGTAATGGCGAAGTTATACGTAAGTTGTTTCTATCACGATTAATAGTCGTCGACGTGATGTAGGGCATGCACATGGCCTTTTCATGTCGTGTTGGCACTCTATAGGCATTAGACTACACCCGCGAGGTTCCCAAACTCATTGGTGTATAGTCATTTTGAGTCGTGTTGTTTTACGGATTTGTGAAAGGTTGGGAATTGGTTATGACATCGTAGTCACGTCGCCGGCTCATTGAGACTATGACGTAACCCACATACGACTGAGCCGAGCCTACAATTCATGAGTAGGCTTACATGCGTCATGGTTATCGATGTTGTGATATCGTAGTCATGGTTATTGTTGAGGTTTTTCAAACCCGAGAGAAAGTATTCATTTTTCTATCAAATTGTCGAGTTATTTGAGTTCTTAAAATACTTGGGAATACACTAGGGTTTAACCTAGGGTTTAGTTAATGACTCAACTCATTAATTAGAGTTTCTAACCTTGTTAGGTAGTGAAAAACTCGGGATACGCGTTAGGATTCGTGGGAGAGTTGTTATTCACAGGTTGCGTTGTCAGGTTAGTACACTTACCTTAAAGCTTATGTATGATTTGTAAGCCAGTAAGAAAATGTCATGTGATTCATTATCATTTATTTATTCCATTCCTTGTTGTGTGTTTCTTGGCGTAAGTGTTTCGTCTTAAGGGTACTAGGACCTACACTAGAGGGATAAAACGCGAGCACTTTTGTATAGGAGTGTGTGACCACCCTTAGTGACCATGTGACACCAAGTACTGGGTGGGTGGGCTTGTATCCCTCCCATCATAGCCGTGCCTTCGTTTGTGTCGATGCCCGGGAAGACCTCGCGAAGTCTTCGCCGTTATGCTATGATTTAGACCACTTATTAGCCTCTTTTGATTCTTTAGAATACACTTGAAATTTGATTGATATCTATTAGTCTGTTTATCATGCACTTGATTTATTTAAATTCATGTCTTTCTATTACCGCATGATATTTAGACTGCTTTTGCTTGATATATCATGAATTACTGTTATCTTCTTCTAGCATTACATTCGATATCTCCAGTTGCTCACTGTCTAGTTTGTGATGGTGGTGCAGATAAAGCAGAGTGCAGTAGAGGCAAGGAGCCCGCCTAGGTGACTTTTTGTGAGGATTAGCGGCGGGACTTGGAAGACATTATAGTAGGTTTTTTTATGTTTTACTTACTTGTATATCGTTTCATGCATATATTTTGGATTATAGAACTTGGTATTTTTGATGAGATTGGTATCATGTATCTTGGCTTATCGAATTGTACATGAATACCCGAGGTTTTCCACACTTATAGATTCCTACATTTCCCTTTGATTGAGTTATTTCCCTTATGTTCAGTTTATTTACTTTCCGCTACGTAAAACTTGCGATAACTCTTTCATAAATTGTATAATTGAATGATTTGAGGCTGACTAGGCTCGCCAGGTCCGTCGAGTACTAACTTAGGGACCTGTACGAGTCTAGGCTGGGCGTACCCAAATGCAAAGGGAATTTGGGGCTGTCACAATGTTCACGTGGATCAGGGCTGGCATCCTAGTATGAAAATAATTATTAATAACAAGGTTAATCAAAATCGGGTCGTGACATCCACAATGTAGTTCAATTGCAAGCTAAAGCTCATGTATCGTCTCCTTTGGAGTATTTCCTATGATTGTCGTTGCCAGATCTGGTGTCATGGCGTTGGTTAGTGTGACGGCCCCAATTTCCCCATGCAATTGGGTACACCCGGCCTAGACCCGTACAAGCCCCGAGTCATCACTCGGCAACCTGACGAGCCTAGTCAGCCTTCAACTTAATCAATTTAGTAATTTATGAAAGATTTATTGCAATAGTAAACAGCGGAAGATTAAACAATTAAAACAAAGGGAAATAACTCAATCAAATGAAGTAAAAGAATTCTATAAATGTGGAAAACCCCGGGTATTCATGTATAATTTGAAATGCAAAGTTACATGATATCAATCTCATCAAAATACCAAGTTCAAATATCCCAAAGCATATATATATAAAACGATATACACAAAAGCAAAACATAAGAAAAACCTATAAAATAGTCTCCAAATCCAGCCACTAATCCTCACAATAGATCACCTAGGAAAAGTCCCTTGCCCTTGCTGCTCTCCGCCCTATCTGCACCCATCGTCACAAACTAGACGGTGAGTAACTAAATAAAATGGAATGTAATGCCAGAAGAAGATAACAGTAATTCATGATAATACAAGTAAAGCAGTCTAAATATCATGCGGTAATAAAATGACAGGAATTTAAATAGACAAGATGCATGATAAACAGACTAATAGATATCAATCGAAAGTCAAGTGTGTTCCAAGGAATCAAAAGAGGCTCATAAGTTGTCTAAATCATAGCATAACGGCGAAGACCTCGCGAGGTCTTCCCGGGCATCGACACAAGCGAAGGCACAGCTATGACGGGAAAGGGACTTGAACCCATCCACCCAGTACTTGGTGTCATACGGTCACTAAGGGTGGTCACACACTCGTGCGCACGAGTGTCCACGTTTTATCCCTCTAGTGCAGGTCCTAGTACTTTCGAGACGAAACACTTACGCCGGGAAACACACAACAAGGAATGAAATGGAATACCAAACTGAATAAATGATAATGAATCACATGACATTTTCTTACTGGCTTACAAACGTACAAATGCTTTTTAAGGCAAGTGTACTTACCTGAACTAATCGCAACCCGGTATTCACTCCGAGACTCTAATACGTTCCCCGTGCGTTCTCGACTACCTGATAAAGTTTTGAATCTCGAATATTAGTTTAAGGCTCGCATTTAGTCTTAAGGTGTTTGTTTTACAATCATTTGTTGATTATGACCCAAACCGTTGTGGATTAAACCATCTCTATGGTTGTTCCTTTTTTTTTACAAAACATAACTCTTGTTGGGTTTATTTATCAAGTTTTATACTCACCTAAGTAAGCCTTTGATGTGAACACTTATTTGGCCTATATACATAAACTTATTCTTATATTTTACGCCTTCGTCTTGATCTCAAGTTGTATTTATTCTCAAACATAACATAATACACACATCCTACACACATGTACAACTGTTGTGTACACCCCACTGCTATTTACACCCCATATTTATATGTGTTAATGTCACTTTATTAATTAAAACTATATAATATACATTAATCTATTCTTTTACACCCAAAACCATTGTGTACACCCCACTGTGGTGTACACATACCCCCATTCATGCACCCCATGTACACCAACCCACCACCAAACCGTCATGCATACACCCCAAAAATTACAAAAATCCACATAAAATCATGAACCCGAGAGACAAGAGAGGAGGAGAGGTTCACCTAAGGTGGGAAGTGGGGTCTCCGACGGCGAGGGAGATGGCAGCGACGTGAAGCCGAGAAGAAGAGAGGTGACATGAGGCCGAGAGGAGGAAGGAGAGATCTGAGAGAGAGAGCAACGAGAGTGAGAGAGAAGAGATCGTGAGTGAGAGAGATATCGCGTGGCCGAGAGAGAGATGGAGAGGCCGAGAGTGAGGGAGAGATCCGAAATGGAAGAGAATGAGGGTGGGCGGCGGTTATGTTGAAGAAGAATATGAATAGTGTAGGGTTTTGTTTGTTGTTATTATATTTATATGGTCAAATGACCTTTTTACCCCCAACTTACTTCCTACACCATTTTTAAACCATTGCCCTTATGGGTCTTTTTACTTTTCTATTTATTTCTCTTTATTACACATTAAAGTGTGTAACCATTCTATTTATTTCTCTTTGTTACACATTAAAGTGTGTAACCATTCTATTTATTTCTCTTATGTTTTACTTGTTTTTCTCCCCCGTTTAACTAGTCGAAACCTCACTCAATTAAATACCGCCCGAACGGCTCGAAACCCATAAAATACTAAAATACTAATACACACAATCAAAGAATCATAAAATCACTTCGGTGTCAACTCCTGAAGTTCGAAATACTGTCCAATATTCACGTAGTCGGGTCACAATTTCTGACAAGTGCAACACAAGTCAGTTAAAAATTTGGGGTTGTTACAGTTAGCCATCCCTGAAGAAATTGATCTCTACTGAACCAGATCATGTACTTTGGATTAGGTGAATTATCTAATAGAACTTTGTTTGGAGGAGGCAATGTACCGAACATATATCCACCCAGTTCAAACCCTTGAGTTACAGCCACCAAAATTGACTTTCATAGAAAATAATTCGTTCCATCTAGTTTCACCGTAATGAACTGACGCAGACAATTTCCAAATGGTGTAAATGGTGAACCACCAGAGCTAGGGCTTCCACTTGACATCGACGACGATGGAGATCCATATTCAAACTCACTAGATCCACTATGTATGACAGACGATCTACACTTTCTATGTTCAAATCTCGTTGTTTCTTCTTCGAAACTTGTAGATCTTGACCAAACCCTAAATAGGTCCATCTCAAGAACTACAAAACCTCGTTAGATCTAGACTAGATCTCATGAGATTTATATAAAGAACCAGAAGCAACAATACATTTGAACAAGACTTCGACAAATTCGACTCAAAAACCACTCAAAATCGCTAGATCTAACTCAGAACACAATAGATCCATACCAAGAATTACAAAAACTAGATGAAATCGTTCAGATCTTTCCAAGAATCAACAAATCTAACTTCATCTTCATCATAGAGCACCATATTTGATCACACTATTCCTTCATTGAAGATCTCAACCTCTTCAAACCTTCACTTCGCAAAACCAGAGTTAACACCGAGAACCACTCGTTAGAATGCAAGACCGAACTTTAATGATGTTAGCCTTGAAGATTTGATATCATGTTAGAACTTAAGAATCAAAGGAACATGAAACCCTAGAAAGGAAATGAAATAGAAGAGACTCTCAGTTCTCAATTGAATTGTCGAGTCACTAAGAGTGTTTGTATTGATTTATATAGTAAGTACAAATGATTGTCAACTGTTAGATCACGATGGGCATCATACCATTTAACAATAGATCTTACGATCACAACCATCAGATCTAACGCAGTACATTATAAATATTACAACTACACAGACCACTAAATTACCTCAAATGACACAAACAATTGATTACATTAGTGATTGATTCTAATAACTAGCATAACCAAAATACCAGACACATAACTCATGCGACAATCATTTACTATATGCATATTTCATCACTTACAAAGAAAAAAAAAGATAAAAACTCAACCAAATACTTAAAGAAGATTTTTTTCCTACCAAAAAAAAGATTTTTTTCTAATTGAAGAGATTATACACTTTATGACGTTTAATGGACACAACTTTGAGATTATACACTTTATGACGTTTAATGGACAAAAACCACGGAGGAGTAATTATAAGCATTATGATGTTTAATGGGCATGCAAACCCAATACTCCTGTTCCACAATATGTCACATTTTCATGTGCATAAAAATCAAGGTAATGATGTATTCACCATTAAAATTTTATAGACTAATGGTGTTATTAACTAACGGGTAGTGCTTTTTGCACTCATGAGTCCAGACACAATTTTATTTTTTCAAAGACATCCTCAAGCAATAAATGAAACAAATACAACTACTTGTAAAATTCGTTTGATGCCTCTTGAATAGTATTTGTAAGAATCTTAAAAACACCCTCATGAGTCTGGACTCTTAAGTTCACATAGATTTAGAGTTCGGCTATACGCAACCCACCTTTTACTTAGGGCACCCCAACGAAAAATTCAAACTTAAATAAAGGTCAATCCTACTGCAAAATTATAACGACCCAAACCTGATTTGTCATTACTTGACACATGGTAACAGACATGGACGCCAGCTTGGATGCGTATGCACCCCACCATAAGGTCAGAACATGCCGATATAGGTATACAATTCTTTTTGTATGCTTTTTGATGTATTTGGGATGTATTTGTTCTAATTAGATTATTCGCATCGCAATATTGTGTGTTATATCGTATATGCCAAGCAAAGTAGTGCGACAAAATTCGCCTCGGGTAGCGTGTAGACGTGGAAATCAAAGAGGTGAATGATTAGTACACTAGGTCGGGGGTTAATACATACACAATAAATGATTAAACACGCTAAATAATCGATATAAAATGACGTATATACGTGAGTGACATGAGTGTACACGTTGGACAGTCGAAATGATTTGAGACTGAGTGTCGGAACGCTCGAGAATTAGTTTGGTTGTGAGAACAAGTGAGAGGTGTGAGCACAAAGTCACACATACAAGTCACTTAAAGGAGACTATTTGACCTCATCTTGACCCTTAAAATGTGCCTAAGGATTGGTGGACATATTAGATGAAGTATTTGGTATAAAAACCAAACAAATCTACTATCTCGCCACCTTTTCTCTCTACTTCATTGGCTTGGACGAGAATTGTGTGAGTTGGTTAGGGCTTTGGTGAGCTTTGGAGACCATTTGGAGCACAGGGGAGCATGGGATTCATTTAAAGAGGTTAGATCCTCGTTCTCCTCGTCATTCTCTACATACTGAACCTAATTTCTTAAATTTTTATGAGGTTTTCGGGAGTGTGAGTTGAGCACACCAGCTAGTTTGGGTGTTGCTATGGTTTCAAATTTGGTTTTGAGCAACAATATTGGTGTATGCGTTGTTCTTGGTTGTTGTTGATATGGTTTTTGAATGGATTTTACAGTTTTGTTGAGAAAACCCGGGTTGCATTGCAGATAGTTTTCGTTGAGGGGTTTTGATATATTATGGTATATTGATGTTGTATGAGCGGGTTGGACAAGCACATACCATGATGACGAGCCGAGGGGTTCGAGAACCCCAAGAAATTTTTCTGGCTCAGACGCTCGTCAGTTGCGTTGTGGGCATTAAAGGCCACGGCGCCACCTGCGATGTCTAAACCAAAACAAATACTACCCTACGCTTTATATGGTGTCGTGGGGGTATGAACGTGATGACGTCTGCCACGGTGCCCTGGACGCCTTGAGGCACGCATTGGAAGCCTTGTTTACGGCGGCGCCTCTAGCGGTGTCCTAAATAGTGATTGACAATAAATGTTAAATAAAATTAGGAGAATTTGGGGGTATATCTAGGGGTTTGTACAACCTATTAAATGGTTTAACGGGTGTTTTTATCGAGGATTTAACGTTGATTAATGATTTTCGAGGTTTAATAAAATGATTAGATTTATCGGGAATTCAGGTTTTAGGCTGAATTGATAGGTAATTAACACGTAGATAAGGCATGCATTGGTGTTGGTGTTAGTGGAGTGTGAATTAAGGTGTGTAGTATCCCAATTGAAATTCATTTGAGTATTTATTGCTTGAATTTTTTGAATTCTTGTCCAGTTGTTTCATTTACTCTACTTTCCAGTATTTATTTACGGTTGATTAAGTTTACTCCCACCACGTTTATTCTATTGTGTTGGCGTTATGGCACACTAGGCCATAGCATGTGTTATAGGGGTATGTCAGTGGATTATTGACCCGACTGCTGATTTTTCCTATTCACATGTCAGTGTGTTGTGGTCTACGTCAGCTATCGAGCGGATAACAAGGATTTCAGCCAGTTTGAGATTACTCACTGGCGATGCCTGGGTGATAATCCGAAGTATGGTGCTAGTCTGACCTAGATCGTGTATGCACTTTGTTTATCACTACTATTGGATAAACATGCGAGGGCCATTCCTAGTTGCCTGATTCTTTTCTTCCTTATGTTTATTTAATAGTCTTTTGATTCCAAATTTATTTATATTATTTACTCGATGAATTTCTTTGGGATTACTCACTCTGGACTCGTCACCTATTTTATTGTGATGGCTAAGTGCAGACCCCAGTACGAGCACAGAGAAGGGTAAGCTTGAGGATTTCTTCTGATTGATCAGCTACTCCCTACTCGTATGTTTGTTTACTTTATTTATTTTTTGTTAGGTTTTAGGACTTGAACGATAGTTGGATATGTATTATGACCTGTTGATATCTTTTTGATGTTTTGACTGGACATGACTGATATATTTGATGATTATTTGGATGGGTTTTCCACATTAGAAATAATGCTCTTCACATGATTCACAGTTCATTTTTATAATGATTTACTGGTTTATATAAGATTTTTGCTGAATATTTTTATTTTTAAACAGATGAAAAACAAGTCTATATGCTAACTTGTATAATTAATTGAGGAAAGTTAGCTATAATTTGGTTTGACTGATGAGTTGGTACGCGTGGGACATAACTAGGCCGGTATAGGTAGGGTTATGGGTCCATGATGTATGACGTGGCAAGCTTCGGATTTTGGAGCCGCTACATTTGGTATCAAAGCCTAGGTTTATAGAACCTAGGACTTGGTTTAGAGTCAAATAAGAGCATAAATTTTAACATTAGATGTGAAAACCCAAAGAGATGACTAGAATTCTAATTGGGAAGCGAAGGTGGGTAGTTTTAGGACTATTATATATGTGATATGTTTTTATTGTATAATACATATTATATGTATATATGCTGAGGCTAATTTGATGAACGTTTTGCGATGTTGATTGAGATGGATGGACAGTCTCTAACTACTACCCAGCCGACGATTACCAGAGGTCGTTTGGCGATAGCTCAGGAGATGGAGGCATTCACGGCGGCAGTTAAGCTAGAGTCGAGGACGGTGACACGTATTAAGGATGTCCCAGTTGTTTGCGAGTTGCTTGAGGTTTTCCCTGATGATTTGTTAGGTTTACCACCACCTAGAGCAATTTAGTTCATAATCGAGCTGATATCGGGGACACAACCGATTTATAGTAGACCTTATAGGATGTCAAAATCCAAGCATGAGGAGTTGAGGACCCAATTAGAGGAGTTGTTGCAGAGAGTGACATCGAGAAGACGGCCTTTAACACGCGTTATTGCTTGTTTGAGTTTACAGTCATGTCGTTTAGGCTGACTAATACGCCAGCTATCTTTATGGACTTGATGCATAGAGTTCTGAGGCCATTTATAGATTGATATGTAATAGTGTTTATCGATGACATCCTGATATATAGCAAGACTCGTGTGGAGCACGAGAAACATCTCAAGGAGGTTTTCTTGACATTGAGAGAGCATAGGTTATATGCTAAGTTCAGCAAATGTGTTTTTTAGTTAAGAGTGAGGTGAAGTTTCTCGCACACGTCATCAGTGGTCAGGGTATATCAGTTGACGGTGATAAGATTTGAGCGATTATTGACTGGAGGACACCTGAGTCTGTTGCTGACATTCATAGTTTCTTAGGATTGGCGGGCTACTATTAACGGTTTTTGCAGATTTCTTTACTATTGCAGCGTCGATGACAAGGTTGGCCAAGAAATTTGAGGTTTGAGTGGTCTGAGGAGTTTGATGACGTATTTTGGGATCTAAGAAGAAACTGACTTTCGCACCAGTTTTAGCATTACTAGAGGCGGGAAGAGGATTCTTAATCTACATTGATGTTTCCACTCGTTGGGTTACATTTTGATGCAGGAAGGACATCCAATTACGTATTTATCTAGGCGATTGAGACCCTACGAGGGAAGTTATTCGGTGCACAACTTGGAGCTTGCAGTAGTCGTGTTTGCACTGAAGGCTTATAGATACTATCTCTACGAAGAGCGTTTCATATTGTTCACGATCACCAAAGCTTGAAGTATCTATTTACTCAGAGGGATCTGAACATGCGACTGAGGCAATGGCTCGATTACTGAAAGACTACGATTTCGCGATTGAGTACCATCCTGGGAAGGCGAACGTTGTAGCAGATGTGTTGGGCTGAAGCGGCATTGAGAGTCAGACTGTGCTACGACGATGACACATGGGTATGGATTGGTGGACACATTATCGGTGATGTGTTTGACTGAGGTTCTATAACATTTTGTTGAGTGTCAAAGGGCTGACGAACATTTTGCTCGTTTCAATTGTCTGGCTCAGGATCCGGTTGCACAGATTGGTCTGATTCATCAGAAGGGTGCTTGAGACACAGAACAGGTTGTGGATACCTGGGGTACAAGAGCTACAGGACAACATTTTGGAGGACGCACAGCATTCGCGGTACACAGTTCATCCTGGCAGGACCAAGACTTACTATGATTTCTTATGGTTATTCTGGTGTCCAGGGATGAAGGCAGACGTGGGTTCATATGTCAGAGTGTGTCATAGATGCCACCAGGTTAAGGTCGAGCATACAGGATACCAGCCGAGTTACTTCAACCACTGCCCATTCCATAGTGGAAATTAGAGCATATCACAATGGATTTCGTTAGTGGTTTACCGCAGACTCAAAGAACCATCCTTCTTCTTAACAAATAGCACTGGTGCGCCCCAAGGAGACATACTGGGATGAATAAAACCCTTTTGCAACAACTCCTCTAATTGGGATCTCAACTCTCCCTGCTCCGACGCTGACATTCGAGTACGGTCGGTCAGTATATCGAGCTGCGCCCCGAATCAACTCAATCATAAACTCAACTGACCTAGGAGGTGGTAAACCTGGCAAATCGTCGGGGAATACCTCAGGAAACTCACACACTACTGGGACATCCTCTAATCTAACCTCTGGTCTTAGGTCGATCTCAACCACCGTCCTAAACGCCTCCATCTCCTGTGTCGTAGCTAATCGACCTCTGGTAATCGGTAAATCTGACGCCGTACCAAGAAAAGTAAATACTGGAATGCCCTCAATATCAAATACTACCGTCTTACCGAAACAATCAATGTGTGCGCGATACGCCGATAACCAGTCCATACCCAATAAAGCATCAAACTCTAAATACTCTAGGACACGAAAGTCGACAGGTAACTGGTGTCCCTCAATCTCTACTACACAATTCCGGCATATCCGGTTAGGGTAAATCTTATCCCCAGCAGCTGTACTGAGGACAAGATGTGGATCTAAGGTCTCAACCTGTAATCCTAACTGTCCGACCCTGCGTCCCGATATAAATGACAATGTACTGCCGGAATCAAATAATACATGCATGAAGACATCGCATATAGATAACATACCCTCTACGAGCTGACGAGTCGCATCACGCTCCGGTGTACGGTAGTAGGTGTAGCAGCTGCATGAGCCCTCTCCCTAACTGGCTCAATCTGTGGTCGTGAAGATGAAGCTGACATCGGACAATCTCTATGTATATGCCCGACCTGATGACATCTGAAACATCGTCGTGTATCCCGCCATCTGACTGTGACACTATATGCACCTGAGCCCCGTCACGACCCCGACCTCTCTTGTCCTCTACCACGACCTCCTCCATCTCGCACATGGTGTCGAGGCTGCTCAGCTGGTGCAGGTACAGTAACGTACACCACCTGCCTCTCGTCTCCTCTCTGATGCTCGGAACGTCTATCTCGTCGACCCTGATAATCATGTCTCTGTCGATCGATCGCTTCTCTGCCTCTCTTCGGTCTCTGATCTGACCGAGAACTCTGTCCAGACCCGTCTCCAAGCTCACCCCGATGTCGTAAATACGTCTCGCGAGCCAATGCTCTGTCAAAAACACTATGTAGCGTCTCCGCACCGGTCGCAACTATCACCCCACCAATCCTCTCATCTAGGCCTCTGATGAAGTAGTAAATCTGTAATCTCTCCGTGTTAGCTACATCCATGGCATACATCATGAGATATCTGAATCGATCCATGTACTGTGAAACTGACATGGTACCCTGTCGCAAACTCAAGAACTGTTCCCTCAATCGTAGCTGCACCTCTGTGGGAATATACTCATCCAAAAATAACTGTCTAAACTCTCCCCAAGTCGCTGGCGTACCATGTATATCAGTATAGGTGGTCCACCAAACTGCAGCCTGACCTCTCAAACAATAGCCTGAAATACGCGCTTGATCTACCTCAGGTACCTCCAACAACTGATGTAGTCGTCTATGAGTCATCAGCCAACGTCCTGCAACCTCAGGATCGCTGACTCCCGTGAAGTACGTAGGATTAAATCTCATAAAATCCTTCACCATCTTCGCTGCTTCTGACATCCTACTCCTAGCAGTCGAAGTCCCTACCGTCGTAGTGGTGGGTGTCACCACCGTAGTCTCTACTGGTACTACCACAGGCTCAACCCTCTCTATAACTGTCTCTCGACCCACCTTTGTGTAGCAACAAATGGTGCTAATGCGCTCGAGTGGTAACAGTGCGACGCTCGCAGCTGGGTGCTACTGCTGGCGTCCTCGAGCTCCGAATGTACTCCATCAGCTCAGCCATCTGAGCCTGCTGCAATAGCTCGCTTTTTCCGTCAATCTCTGCATCATAGCTCGCAAATCACCACATCACTAGTGGTATGATCACTAGTCTCTCCAACCTCCCGCCGAGTAGTCGGCGGAGTAGGAGGAGTCTGTCCGTCCATCATAAACTGCACAACCAAAGTGCAGTGGATCAGATTCAGTACATACGCGTATAATATATAGTACACAATCAAAACATACGCATATGTAATTTCCTAAATTTACCCGCCTCACATCACTTCCCAACTAAGCCTTTAATCATTCACTTGTGGTTTCCACATCTAAAGTTTATTCATTGAGTTTATACTATTGTTCAATCTCCAAATATAGCCATATCAAAGCTAGCTATAATCCCTATTCCATTCCCTAGGCTCCTCAATTTAGATTCCTTAAACCTAAGCTCTGATACCAAAATGTGGCGGCCCCAATTTCCACATTGGTCCGCCACGGGAGGCCACGCGGGCCCACAACTGTCCACGTCACCGCCAGCTGTGTCCCACGCCCAATTATCCATTATCAATCAATTATCAATCAATTATCAGTTAACTTTGATGTTATGAATTTATTTTATTCCTTTAATATCATTTAACCATAAATTACGCAGCGGAAGATTTACTATCAATATAAATATTTAACCTGAATTTCATGTATATTATGAGCAAAGTGCCTAAGTGGAAACCATATCAACTGTACATCATATACATATCATCTAAGAATCCTCAAAATATCAAAATATACAACCTATCTCTCTCAAGCCCAAAACCCGACATAAAACGAATAAATATAAACATACGTACGAGTGGGGCTAAAACTGTCAATCGATGTACTCTTCAAGCTTGCCCTTTCCCAGGCTCAGACTTAGGTCCGCACTCACCATCACAAAAAGACAGATGACGAGTCCAGAGTGAGTAATCCCAAGGAAATTCACCAAGTAGTTACGAAAGTAAAAGTACTGGAATTTTAAATACTATAATTTAAACATGCGGAACAAGAAATAATACATACAACTGTAAAAGAAAGATCATCGCATGCATAAATATAGTGACGAAACAAAGTACGTGCACATAAAAATCAAACTAAATCATACTTCGGGCTTTCCCCAGTGCACGGCCCATGAAAACACACTAATGGGTTGGCCCCGGACCCTCTAGGTGGTCGGCGTAGACCCACGACGCACCCACACAAGCCTACCATACCCGGTAGCCTATTCACCGCGTATATACCTAGACAAGTGCTATGATTTAGTGGACTCTATGGCCGTAACGAATAAGCACCAGGTGGGGAGTGATCTCAACACCGTAAAGACACCAGTAGGAGTACACTCCACTACCGTAAAGTCACCAGTGAGAGTACTCACCACCGTAAAGCAATAATGAAATGGAGTAAAGAATAAATGGAACCGAATTCAAATAAATCAAACTAAATACTTAAAGTGAAGTTCAATTGGGATACTACACACCTCAAATCGCACTCCTCGTCTCGAAAATCAAACCCCGTCTAGCGCCAATAATCACCCGATAATCCAAATTATCTCCCCAAATGTACCTAAGATTATTTATCATTGAATTAGCTTCAATTTCATATATTATATCAATTTTTCGTTTTTCGAGGCTAAAACCCCGACTATTATCTCGCCAACATTTCCAAGAAAATCCCAAAATTCATTTGTTTGAACAAAATATATTTTTTTTCTAATTTTTTTCCTATTTTATCTGAATTTCCTATGAATTTTCCAGATTTTTCTTTTTCTTTTTCCCAAAACTGTTTTCTTTTTCTTTCAAAACTGTTTTTTTTTTTTTTTTTTTTTTTTGAATTGGGCTAAACCGGACCCGGTTCACCCGGTCCGGTTCGCCCAACCGAACCGGCCAACCGGGTCGCCTCGACTCCGCCAGACCGGTCGGGTCGGCCCGACCTGGTTGGGTCTTCTTCTCACGAACAGAGGCGCACAGCGCCTCTGTTTTCCCAACTTTTTTTTTTTTTTTTTTTTTTTTTTATCGATTGTTGGGGTTGGTTCTCACCCGCCCCCAGCTTCGATTTGGCAAGGAGATCACTCCCTTGCATCACCACCCTCGTTTCCCCCGGTTTGATGCAACTCTCGGCCATGCTCCGCCATGACCGAACTCACACCACACCAAAACCACCAAACCGTCACCACCACCACAACACACACCAAATCAACAACAAAAACAACTCACCTCTTTGGTCTCGCTTTCGTTCTCTCTCCTTCTTCTTCTTCTTCTTCTTCTTCTTCTCTCTTCTTTCGATTTCACTGGTTTTTTTTTTTTTTTTTCCTTCTTTGACTTATCGAGAGAGAGAAGCGGTTTGATGTGGAATGACCATTTTGCCCCTCTCATTTTATCCCTTCCTTTACAACTTCCATACCCTTAATGGTAATTTTACATTTTCTGATTTTATTTTATAGATATATATATATATATTTATATATATACATTAAATTCCTTATATACATATATATATAAATATATATATATATATACTCACCTATACTTTCGCGCCTAAAATTTCGTTGTGCGCGCCAACGAGTGTACTTCTAAGCGTGCACACTAACGTACCACCCACGCGTGTCGACCACGACCCCGCGTGTCCCTAAACGCCCAACAATTTACATATTTTATCACATTTAATTCATTTAATGTGTAATATATTTTTTCTCAACTTAAAATTTCATCTTTAATCTACCGTGCACTCGCGTCGATATCGATGCGAATACTTATCACACAATCTCACACGTCAATTTAAAATATAATTACACACATCGCGATGTCGTTAACCTATTTTAACATAAACATCGCAAATTAGTCAAATCAACAAACAAAATAAATATTTACCTAATACGGACGCACTCCAGCCTCGCTGTGGGACCCACGAACGTCTCCGCTGGCGTCCACGTCTGTAATGACGTCATAAAATAGCGGCAAATATCAATTGGGCCGTTACAATTTCGTACGTGTGGGACATAACTAGGTCGGTATAGGTAGGGTTGTGGGTCCACGGCGTACGACGTGGCGGGCTTCGAATTTTGGGGCCGCTACAAAAATGACCATTATGCCCTCACTGCAATTAGTGTGTCCCCACCCTCCTTTTTCTCTCGTTTTGTGCACCCCACCATCATCTCTCCACACACACTCTTTTATGATTTGTAGGGCATCATCAAGTGGCACGACTTCGTAGGTCTATCATCAAGTGGTACGGCCTCGTAGGTCCAAATTTTTAGTTGGAGATTCGGTCAGAGCCTAGCAAACTTCTAGCTGGAAGAGTCGAGCAAAGCCTGTCGAACCTTTAATTGGAGAGTCGGTCAAAACCCACCGAACCCTTAGATCGACAGTTGTCAACCAAATTTCACCAAAAACATTCGATTGGACAACATTGAACCTAGAAGATAAGTCTCAGCCATACCTAAAATAGATGTCTCGACTAAAGTTTTTGGAGTTATGTGCTTCGGTTGGGATGAAGGGCTATTTTGGTAAAAATGTTGGATGCCCTTACAAATTGAAATTTAAATTTGAGGTGCACATAAAATCTAGGTGCCCTTATGGAAATGTAAGGTGCGTATAGCGGGACTCTAAATTTCTTGTTATAAATAGAACGAGGATAGAATTGTAAGAAAAGCATTTAATGCTTCCTTGATTTATCAATGTGATACATATTGTGGACCAAAAAAAAGTTCTAAAAGTATGACACATATATTATAGAACATAGGGACTAATAAGTAATAGCAAACCTATAGAATTTAAGTCACAATGAACCTATAAAATTTAATTGAGTCAGGTGAATCCAAGATTATTCTACCAAGTTTCAGATGAATTTGGACTAAATATATAGAGTATAAACTAAAGTTGTAATATTTATTGCGTATTTCACGAGATTATTTGAATCTTTGTTGTAAATGCAAGATCTTAAATTGAAAATAATAAACCGTACATACATCCTGTTTTTTTGAAAACCATGCATACATCTTAGAAATCAAAAACTAAAGACAGAAGGTGACTTTATCAGTGTTTTATTAATCAGCAACTGTAAAAGCAGAGCAGGAAGCATGGTTGAGACGAGCAGGAGGTGGGCAGGGTGCGCCACCCCATGACACGCACGTGACATCCGAAGCAGTTTCTCAATTCACCGACAGTTTTCACGCTCGCGCCGCTCCTTTGCTTCACTCTGCACCTGCACCTGCACCTGCACCTGCACCCCATCTCACAAAGCCTGCACTACACCACCACCCTCCACGTGGCACAAACCCACTTCATGCCATTGTCCAACCAAATTTAATCACCCCAACAACCAAAATGTTTATTAATCGGAGGTTTTTTTTTAAAGTTTATTAATTGGAGTTGCAAAATGCAACATGAGGATGAATAGGATGTAGGAAGTGGAGGAGGACTGTGATGCAGTCCCATTTTTTATTTTTTATTTTTTTGTCAATTTTTTTTGAAGTAATTATGCTTCTACGGTTCTACGAAAAAAGTAATTATGTGATTATGTATTCTAATTATATCATGTGAATTAGTGATAACTTATTTTAATTTTGTTTAGAAATGTCTGATAAATTTTTATCACGACCTTCCATAAAATCTCATGCAGTGCCACATAAGTAGGGTGGTCGGATTTTTTTACGAGAGTGATCGGAGTGTTTTTTATGAAACTTTTTATAAAGTTGAATGATATATTTGGGACAAATGTGAGTTTAGTGACCAAAAGTATCACATACCATAAAAGTTGAATGACTACGTGTTAAATTAACCGAACATGAGGTATCTTAATTATTTATTGATAGGATGCCAAAATGTTTATTAATTGGAGTGGCACCTATGCAACATGAGGTATCTTACTTATTTATTGTTAGGATGCCAACGTGTTTATTAATTGGAGTTGCACCTAAGCAGCATGAGATTATTTATTGTTAAGATGCCAAACCATCTTATCTCTTGTGAGACACACGAAACACCAGCTTTCTAAAGGCAAAAGGAGGTTGAGGATTAGACCCTTAACAGGTCCGGTTCTGATTTTTAGGTCTTAGGGCGAAACATTAAAAAATAGGCCTTTAGTAAAATTATTTTATTTTTTATCATATTAATCATTCAAATTAAACTACAATAATACCTTAAAATTGATTTCACACATTTAATTTTTCTCCATTCTTATTAGGATTAGATCCGACAATAAAAAGTGTAGTTTATAACTTATACGGAGTGTTTTTAGTAAGCTGGCTTGACCATTCAAACTTTGTCATCTATTTAATTATTTTTGTAAAAACCTATATATACTAAGTTAAACATATGAGTTGGGGGCATGGGGTGATCACTCTTCTTGCCCTACCCCGTGTATGTCCCTGCGACTTAAGGAAAAAAAAAGAATTAGTTATTATTAGGGAAATTAGTCTTAAAAAAATGCGTGAATTGCGAATTCTCCCTCAAGTTTGTGATACCTACGTGCTTTAATCACATTAAAATACGCATGCTTGATAGAAAGACTTGTCCAAGTGATGGAAACTAAATTACGGGAATAGAGTACTACATATTCTTGTATAAAAAAGTAAGTGATGATAGAGAGGGAATTTGCGGGAAACCTTAAAGTGTAAGAGCATCTGTTAGACTAAATGAATCAGCAACAACTTTAAAGCGTGTAGTAGTGCTAGTTTCGTAAAGGAAACTTTTGCACTCTTATCTGCAAAAGTTCATCAAAATCCAACAGGATACGATAATTAGCACTTGCAGTAGTGATAATTGATCTAGAGCACTTGCTGTATTTTTCTGTCTTTCTAGCTCTCAAGCCTCTCTTATTTATAGAGCTTCATTAAACAAGTTGAGATAGGAGTGGGATAATGGACAATTATCAATTGAGTGGTCAATTGATAATTGTTTCACTTTAATTTTATTGAATAGGTTTACTAACTGTCCATTTACTAGGTCTATTAACTACCCACTTAATTACAACAAATTCGAAAATGACAAAAAATGTGACCATGGTTAGCCACACATACACACTCGCACGTGTCTAGCACAAAGTGCTAAGTGCACATATAAAAGCGCTTAAAATGCGTATATGCGCCACGTGCGTGCCCGCAATTGTGGTTATTTGGGCATAGCTCTAGTGAGAGCTTCTATTTATCACTTAAACAAGTGAAAGAGTATATATACTCTTTAAATGTAAACTTTCTAACCAACGTGGGACTAAACATTTCTTTTGAAAATGTCTAACAACCCCCCATCAATTTCTTTTGAAAATGTTTAACAACCTCCCGCCATTTTCAAAATAAATAGATCACTGATCCAAGAACATTTTAAACATTATATGCATAAACAGTGGTATCTTGCGGTTTGAACAACTAATTTGTAAAAAGTTCATTGCATCGTCAGAATTATATGGTAGATAAACTTTGAACCAATGATTATATGTGATATGTAGCATAAACAGATCACATATACAACATACACCATCAAATTGCCATAAATTTCTTGACACATTCAACATTGGTCTTGTGTCCTGTATCTAGACATAGCATGAACATTTTCATGAAAAATCAAAACGGGGTAGACCAAGCCTTAAACAGAACTCTTTATAACATCGCACTTCACATCCACATAGGTAGTCTCCAGTCTAGTACCCCTCAATTTTAAACACCTTTGAAGACTGTTAAGAGATTAACTCAACCTCCTCCCTTTTCATGCGGGTACCAAACACTAACAACCCTGGATGGCTATAATGATATACTACTCACAGTCATACTAATAATGTACTTTGACTATATTGAACTTAAGACTTAACGTAATGTTAAGCGTCGAGTTGAGTTTCCATTATTGATGACTTTAATTCATGGACTTGAGACCCAACCCCCTTGATGTTTTATTCACTAAGTCTCTAAGTAATCCTGTAGTTAAAGGATCTGTCTAGTTTTGACTAGATTTCACATAGTTAATAGTGATAACTCCATTTGTTATCAATTCTCTGACACAACTGTATCTCAATCCAATATGTCTGGACTTACAATTGTACACTTTAGCTATAAGCTCTTGCCAATGTGGCTTCATTATCACAATGGATAGAAATATGAGCTATCGACTTAGGCCACAATAAAATCTCGTGTAATAATTCATGTAACCATTTAACTTCTTTTCAAGCCAAGGCTAACGCAATAAACTCTGATTCCATGGTGGAACCAGCTATTAATGTCTGCTTCTTTGAAACCTATGAGATTGCACCTCCAACAAATGTGAAGATCCATCTACTTGTAGAAGCATGATTTTGATATTTCACAATACAACTTGCATATGAAAATCCTTCTAAAACCGAAGGATATCCATTATAGCATAAGCCATAGTTAATTTTTTCTTCAAATATTTTAAAACTCTTCAATTGCAAACCAATGCAACTCGTTTGATTAATTGTGAATCTGCTCAACTTGCCTACTGCAAGGCAATATCTAGTTTGGTCCATGTCATTGCATACATTAATCATTTAATTAATCTAGAATATTCCAGTTGTAAAACTGGATTGCTTGTATTTCTCACTAGCTCAATATTTGGGTCTAGCGGGGATGAAACAGGGGCACAATTGGAATGATTGAATCTATTAAAAGTTTTCTCAATATAATGAGATTGAGTTAGAGAATTACTCTCTTCATCTCTTACAATTTGAATCCCGAGAATGACATCAGCTTGCCCTATATCTTTCATTTCAAATTTGTTTGAAAGAAAGTTTTTAGTCAACTGAACTTGTTCCAAGTCAGTTCCAAAATTAGCATGTCATCTACGTAAAGACTAATAATGACATCATTTCCTTTTTATCAAACTTGCTATATACATATTTATCATATTCATTTATTTTGAATCCATTAGCAAATACAACCTGGTCAAGTTTTTTATGACACTATTTTGGTGCTTGCTTTAAACCATACAATGATTTTTGCAATCTACACACTTCATTTTCATGACAAGACATAATGAACCCTTCAGGTTGGTCCATATATATTTCCTCATCCAATTTTCTATGTAGGAACGCAGTTTTCACGTCCATTTGGTGTATGACCAACTTGTAAATAGCTACGATTGCAATAAGCAATCTGATTGTAGCAATTCTAGCTACTGGTAAATAGGTATCGAAATAGTCTATCCCATGCTTTTGGATAAATCCCTTAGCAACCAGTCATACTTTGTGTTTTTCAATGAATCCATCAATTCTTCTTTTTCTTTTGAAGAGAAATTTGCATTTAATGGGTTTACACCCGGGAGGTAGATCAAGTAGCTTCCAAGTGTTATTTCCCATTATTAAATCCATCTCATCACTCAATGCCTCTTTTAAGAAAAATGCAACCCTTTCTTGTTGGGTTTTGGGGTTCATGCACTTTCCGGTAGAACCAACAAGTTATTTCTTTGGTTTTAGGAGATTTCAAAACTATTTTGAGAAAAACCCTCTTTTTCAACAATCAGATCTTTGAGAGAAATCTATCAATTTCACGAATCTACTACCATTTTAATCGATTCCATTAAAACACATTTATACTATGAAAACTTAATCATACCTCACTCGTAATGTACCTTTCACTCGAAAAATCGATCTCTAAGGCGCCGCTCAATTAGCACTTCAAACAATGTTTTAATATGCCTCCCAATCCTCTCTTACCAACAATGCTCGGACAATTATCACACACGAACGGCGGCAGAGATTTGAAGTGCTAGCTTCGAGAGAACACCAAACCTTTTTGTTTCTCTCCAAAACAATCCAGAGCATACCAAAAAACCTTAAGTCGTTTCTTTAAATGAAAATAGAGTTTCAACCCTTTTTTAATCTTTCGTACTTGTATTCTAACTCAAAGCGTCTATTTATACAACCCTTGTATATAGACGGTTAAGTAAATTACACATATACCCCTACTTAAAGAAGTATAAGTGTAATACACTATAAGGACGTTTCTGTCATGAATTTTATCATATAAAATTCATTTTTCCGAATCATCTTAAAATCTCGCAAAACCATTCTCAGTGTGCGACCCAATAGGCTCATACAACTTTGGCAGTGTACCAAAACACATTTTGGTATACAAGTCATAAGCGGCCTCTAGCAAGACATTATGACTACCCAAGTTGTACGAATATCAAATCGATACAACCTAATCAATAGTTTATATAACATCCTTTTGTCACACGATATCCTTTTGATCAAATATAAGGCATGGAATTATCATCCATGTTCAATCGTACTAGTCTCAATTTCTAGGTAGATTGAAAATATCTAAGTGACATTGATCAATATCAATTTACTTAGACTAGGCCTTTTAACAGTCTAACACATCGAGGGATCCACTGGATATATCTCTTTATATGAGAGGGACAAATTCTATCTCGATTACACAACTTCACTACATTATTCATACAGTAACCAATCACAACCTTCATAATCGTCCGGTTAAAGACAACGTTTGATTGCGTCAAATCACTGTATTCCTAATGTTGAAGTCTCTGGTAATCTCAAGTCTGAGGACTGAAAAATATACCTATCATGAGAAACAATTATGACTTAATCCATGTGATGTTCTCATAATGGGTTGATCCAGTACTTTGTTCCCTAACAAGTACTCATGATCTTGATTCGTATTCCTATACGTATGATCATCGTATGATCATCAATCAAGACTCACACTAGTTTTAATTCATTATAGTTCCCAAGTATAATAATCGACTAGGGACATTTAAGATATTTCTTAAATACCTATGGATCTTATTATAATGTAAACATGCAAATCAATTATAATAAACATCAAATGAAATCCTCTATTTTATTAACTAAAATGTATTCATAAAGACTGTTAATGGATTGACCTAGGGCACATTTCCCAACATTTCTTTCATTGCCTCCTCTACTGTTTGAGGATCTGTTTTTGTATTAAAACAGTATGGAATTTGTCTAATTACTGCTTCTCTACTTCCTTCAATTAAGAATGTATAGAAGTCATAACCAAATGACTTAATTTTTTGAGCTCGGTTGCTCTTTCGAAGTTCAGGAACTTCTACTTCTTGGTCATTTTCATTTTCTATGATTTCCTTCCCTTTTTGGCTTTGTAGAGGAATATTTTTGGGAACAAATTCGAATCTAGTCTCATCAAAAATTGCATCCCTTGATTCAATTATAGAATTCACTGAAAACCAAACTTGTATTATAACTAAAAGCGTCCTTCTTGCTCCCAAGCCTCTCTTATTTATAGAGTTTCAGTCAAACAAGTTGGAGAAAGGAGTGGGATAATGGACAATTATCAATTGAGTGGTCAATTGATAACTGCACCACTTTAATTGAGTGGTCAATTGATAACTGCTCCACTTTAAATTTTTTTTAATAGTTTTAGTAACTGCCTATTTACTGGGTCTATTAACTATCCATTTAATTACTACAAATCCAAAAATGGCAAAAAATGTGACCATGGTTAGCCACCCATACACACGCGCATGTGTCTTGTGCAAAGTGCTAAGTGCGCCTATAAAAGCACTTAAAATGCATCATATGCATAGCACATGCGCGCTCTCACGCATGTGGTCATTGGGTGTAGCTCTAGTGAGAACTTATATTTACTACTTAAACAAGTGAAAGAGTAAATATATTCTTTAAGTGTGAACTTTCTAACTAATGTGAGACTAAACATTTCTTTTGAAAATATCTAATAGCATCTCCAATAGTAAATATGAATTATATAGCTATGAATTTTTGTTACATCATCAATGTGGATGATATCCATCTTAGCTAGCATAATTAAATAGATATTAAATTTTGAAAGTGCTCTCCAACACACAACGTGAATTATTTCGAAATATTATTATTTTTTCGATATTAAAGAGAATTGTTGACGTGATTATATATTGCACCGTCTAAGAGAAGACACTATCAATTTTGGTTTCACACTACATCAGCTACACATTATCAATCCATAGGTGTATTAAAGAAAAGTTTTAGTTTAAATATTCATTGCATCTTAATTATGTGGCACACATTCTTTACCAATCCACATTAATTTGCATTCGAGATGCTCTAATATTACTTCCACCCTTTCCTTATTATCTAATATTTTCTCTCCCCACACTTTTTTTTGAAGTGAAATGTCGTCATGTTAATTATCCCTAAACGCATGTTATATGAAACAACAACAACAATATAGTTTCAATCCCAAATTAATTGACACGTTATATGAAACTTGAAAATAAAATAAAAGAAAAAAAAAGCATTAGATAAAGAGAAACAGAGGGAATAATGTTTACAATGTTATGCAATCAGTTAAAATAGAGGAATAATTTAAGGACAAGTGAAGCTAAAGTGCATAATTTTTCAAAAATAAAAGGAGTAATATACAAATTATGGCAAATTTCAAGGGGTGACTTCGTGATTTACCCCAAAACATGTGTTTTAATTCACTAATGATGAATGGGAACACTTTGAGATCCCACAACTTGATTTTGAAAATGGCACCACTACTTGAAAGTGGTCCAAAGCATGGGAAGCATATCCACTATATGAGTAGTCAATGGTCCCTAAATTAAACATCTCTCCCAATCACATCTCTTTCTTTCTAAACATGGATTAGCACTTAAACCTAGTGTATAAATAGTAGGGGTAGTAGGCTAATGGTGAAGCTAATTATAGCCCTAATTTAGAAGTGCTTAAACTAATAGCAGTGTTTAATTAGTACAATTTGATTCCCACCCACTTATACAACAAAGCTTCTGCATTACCTTTGTTTTATTTATTCCCTTATTAATCTATCTTAATTATGAGATTATAAAAGTTTAAAACTTGCTTACTCCAGCTTTCGCCCCTCTTTTTATTGCTTTTATGTGTGCATGCTATGCAGTTTGGCTTTACCAAATTATATTTTCTCTCTCTTTTTTGTTCTTTTCTTTGTAGACTTATGTTTGCATAACATGTGTAAGGCGGTGCTTTGCTTCTTTCATCCATTTTTGTAATTTTGTTGTTTTATTTTTGGTTTCCAACAAGCCTCTTGTGTGGAATACAGTGTTTTAACTGAAAGAGGATTGGTTGGTTAAACTATAGTCCATCATAATCAACCTTTTCAAGTGATTTTTATAACATAAATGTTATATTATTGGTATTACAAACGTCAAACACTTGCAAATGCACGTTTGGTATGGGGTAAATATGTAAACGGTAAGGGGTTAGAGCCTCAAAGGGAGTAAGATGTAGTTTCTTATCAAGAAAAAAAAAAAAGTTGGTACCTTTTAGGTGTTCGTGTTATTTTGGGTTCCTTGTGCTTACAAATTAATATGAATCTTCTAAATTTTTGAAACATATTTTTATAGGGCAAGGTGTATTGCCTGTGAAATGGTCAATAGTCAAAAGTACGTAATATAGTATATGATAAACATAATATTGCTAATCCTTTTTTTTTTTCTTGTTTACATTGCCAATCCTTTTTATTAAGAGACTAACTACTAGGACATTCAGACACATGATTTCTAATGAAATTAATTAGACTCTCAAATTGGAATCCAACAAATTGGCTTTCTTAACCACATTGCTATGACCACCATCACCTATATATTTTCATTATAAGATTAATTTAAATTAGTTTTTGCACATCTGTCAATGGATCTCACCACCCCAAGTCACCAATTTCTTGTAAAAGCTGATAAACAAAACTTTGTTACAAAAGTTCTTCCAAGTTTTACTATTTTATTTTTTATTTTTTAAAAAGTTTCAAAGAGTTGCAAAGTCTCTCACTTACCAAGTTTAATTAAATTTCAGTCAAAATAATTATAGACAGAGTATACATTGCCAACATGGTGGCTAGTCAGTACTGACTTTCTATAATATCAGCTGCAAGAGATAAGGTTTTGTCCATGGAAAATGTTAGCATAACTCGTGCAGGACACACAGGTCAGGCAGACGACGCTTGTGCGTGTTCCTTAATTTTTGCCAGATGTAGGGGGCATGCATGCATCCCAAGTCATATCAAAGGGACGTGCAATTTTTGGCCCATTTTTTAGGCCTTGTTCCTACCAAAAAAAAAAAGGGATATGCACAAGTACATGCCCGACCAACGTGTCCAACCAAAGTTACACTAGTGCGAGCTCTCATTTGTCCATACCCAAAACTCAACCATGAGAATGATCTATAGGTCGAGGTCATTAAGTCCCATAGAAATAGAAAAAGAGTGATAGGAAAAGTTAGGTAACATAGTTTTTAATTTTCTTACTTTTGTTCCTATTCTTCATCGAGTTAATTAACCTGCACAAGTCCTTTTTCTCTTCTTAAATAGAATTTGCACTTGGTCGTGATAGAAATACTAAAACCATCATTTTCAGCTAAGAAAAAACTCAAAAACTCCACTTAGCTCAAAGATCACAAACAATAATAGTAAGATCTATTGTCTTCTAACTTAATTTATTTTTATAGGCACAATTATTAGCAGTATTTATGCTATTGAGATCTATTCCCACAATGCCAACTTATTAGGTTAGACTTGTTGGGTTGGTGCTCTATAGATGAGTGGCCACACATAATTATTATGGTAATTAGAAGTGGCAATCTTTCATAAGCCTTTCTTCTTGGCTCTCTTTGAAGCAAGTTTTAAATAATGACAAAAGATTTTCAAAAGTGATTTTACAGCTACAGTTACTTTGATATACAAATCAAGCTGACAAATATGGTTACCATAAAAAGTCTGTCTCCATTTTCTTCTCCCACATGGTACTTGTAGACAATGTATATTCCCCAAGTCAACAACTACTATCTATGTGGGCTAACCTAATTGGGAAGATTACCCTTTATTAGTTATGGATATTATGAATTAGTCGAGATATTAGGCTCTCAATGTTGGCGAGAAGAGCAAAGTGGTTCCTCATATGTACATCATCGCCATGCTCTCTACCACCTAAAAATAAAGGCAAAACATATATTTTGTCCTTAAACTTTGAGTTTCATTAATGCACATTTGATTCCTGAACTTTCATTGTTATATATTTGATCTCTGAACTTTTAAATTTTTATGCTATTGATCTCCAAACTTGAGTTTTTTTGTTTTTAGAAAAAATTTAATTTATTTTTTGACTTTTGTTGGTCTACGTGATTTGTTCAGTTAAGTAATATGAACCACTTTACTCTTTTTGACTATCCACTCGACACTTCTGTTACCCACGTCAGTAAAATTTAACACTTTAAATGTTTGAAGGACTAAATGTATATCTTTGTAAAGTTCAAAGAACCAAATATGTAATAATAAAAGTTTATGTACCAAAAATATAAAGTTTAGGGACCAAATGACGACTTATGCCAAAAAAAACCTGAGCGACACAACCCACTTCATAAGAAATATTCTTCAAAAAGTTCAAAGAACATTGAACACATGAACAATTAGTAGATTCCAACCACTGCACTTTGCTCGAAGACAATAATCGATATCTGCCTCCAAATCTTAGGAATCAATAGTTCTTGATGCGTTGCTATTGTGATTTGCAGCATTGCTTGCTCGTATTGTCCAATATTGTGCACATTAGATCCAAGTGACTCAAAGTTGTATCAGTACAATGACAACAATGTAATCACTGTCACAAGAAAAAGTTGTACATTCTAGCAAAAGCATATTGTCTTCCATGATGTGAAAAAGATTCAATTAGAATCTCAGAATAACAATTTATCACCACTGGTAAACTTCTGTGGATTTAAGGGTTGCTTAGGTATAGACATCTCTCTGCTAAGGGCCTAAATTCTTTTGGTCAGTATTTGGCTTTACAGAATTAATTAGTTTCTTTAAGAGAAACTACAGCAGAAGCACTTGTTCTGATGGAGAGTTCGAAGTAAAAGCAAATCATATAATGTTTTTCATCCTTCACACACTAGAGATTGATCTAACAAGAAGATTTAACACAATAAGGCTAAAATAAAAACAAACATGAACTTCGCAATGCAGGTAATTGTGATTAAATAGTTCCAATAGTACATTATCCTCGGCAGAGAATTTTGTTAGCAACAATGGAACCATCTCTATCCTCCATGAGTTAAGCCTATTCAACCCTCTTTCTCTTGCGTCAAAAAGAAAAGGGAAATAGAGGGTACACTGACGGCGGTAACAGTCAGCTTCCAAAACAAACTGCTAAAATATTGGTGCTTGAACTATAAAACTACCTGCTCTCTTCAGTTTCTCTCAGTTTGATCTACTTTAGCTGCCAATTTGGAATCGGATTCCGGTTGACCATTAACACCGCCCTCCCGTGAGCCTGGATCCAGAGGGTTTTGAAGTTTATCCTGCAAAGATTCCAAAACAGTCCATTAAACTATAATGCAAATAGACAATTGCTAAAAGCTTTATTGTTCAATCTAGAAATACTACGCACTGTAAGAGAAGCGTTTTCTGACGCCAATTTCTCACATTCCTCCCTCATTCGCTCCAACTGCTCTCGAAGCACATTGTTCTCATCTTTCAAAGCATCCACCCGTTGAGCAAGTTCATCATACTCAGCCTGGATCCAGGTCAGTCCCTCATCAATATGTTGTTACAACTAGACAAAAGTAACCAACATTTTACTTTTCTTTCTTTTGTTCATTGAATCGGTTAAGGTGTAACGTGACAAAAAGTAACAAGATCCCTAAGAAAGGAGTTAGTAATTTCTAGAGACAATAATTCTTATCAAAAAAAATTTCAGGAGGCAATAACAGACTAGTGGCTCATATATATCAGTTGGTCTCTACGAAAATAGACTAATTCCGTGAGCAACTTTGGCTTCTAAACAATAGATACAACGGAAACTTGATAAATGCATGTTTCTGACCTGCTTCCTCAGCCTTGATCGGCGAGCTGATTCTCTGTTGGATTGTTTCCTGCGCTGCTTCTTAAGCTCCCTTTCATCCTAAATTAGAAAACAAGAGAGACTTGATAAATGAATTCTGCAGAGGCAATGATAAAAAGAGAGGGAAAACCTGTATCCACAGTTCTGAGGGAACACTATCACGAGAACCCACAAGAGTAGAGGGGACCATGGAAGATGGAGCTGGCACAGTAGGGAGCTTTGCTCGTCCTGTAGCAACTTGGGATGGTGCAGGTGCGCCCCAGTAGTCCATGCCAATATTCAGGTTTGTCGTTGGACCAGAAACACTGTTTGGTGGCATAGTCATGACCATATTCTGGTTCATCACAGCCTGAGTAGATGGAGCCGGTGTAACCCCACTTGTCACACTGCAATTAGCGCCCCCATTCTGGGCCTCAGCTGCATTGAACAATTACATGGCATCCTCAGTAATTGAAAGAGCAAGTAAAATTGGGAAAAAAAAAAAAGTGAGCAGTATCCCATTGAACTGCATACCATCAGCTGAGCTCTTTTCACTGTGCTGCGAACCCTGTCAAAAATAATCAACAATCATATGCATTCCAACAAAGAATATATGACAAAAAACTATTTCACTTGCATCAGAATTGAAAGACGGCAGGCTTTCTGTTAATACAAGAACACATACAAAAGGAGGAATATCAATGTTGGGGTAATAACATCACAGCATGCACTAGTTACTCCCGGTGTTTCACCTTACTTATTCCTAGTATTACGAGAAAGATGACTCTACAGATAAAACCATCTCGAACATGGGAGTCACGTAAAGCACAAACTTTCTGAAAATGTGTGAATCATGAACATTGATATTGATCCGAATAATCAGGCATGCTGGAAAAACAACAAACATACATTCTGCGAATTGGCATCACTCCCTTCACTTGATCCTTCCCCACCACTTTCGCCACTGCACTCATGATTAAGCAGATAAAAATGGTGCAAATGTGATATAATAAACTGAAACGAAACAAATCTGAAGTGCCTTTACCTCTGTGAGAAGCCCCCATTATATGCTCCAGGTGTTTTTCCTGTTTCACCACCCTTCCCCGTAAGCATGTTAAGGCTTCCTAAACTACCCTTTGATCGTTTCAAGGGATTCTTACTCTTCCCTTCACCTGACTTGGCCTCTGATTCCCGGCCACCACTTGCAGCACCCTGCAATGTCTCAACCTTCACTACTTGGAACTTAAGTATTCAGCTACCTAACGCTTATAATTTTTTCCCCTTCTCTTTATAAGAATGGTGCAAGTAATTTGCCACATTCAGATGGAAGATAGATCCACTTGGGCAAATGCAGCATATCTACCGCCGTATTTTATGATAATCTTTGGAGGACCAACTACTGGGACCAAAACTAAAACACAAAAAAGATGGAGAGAAATCAAACTTGGAAAAAAGGGTGTTGGGTTGGGTGTTGTGGCACATACGAACAAGTCTTTTTTTTAGGACACATAGGAACAAGTCTTGGTGCCTCTTACGAGCATGCATGTTGCAGATACTCGAGGAAAAAAAATACAACCCTTTGCTCAAACGGGGGCACATTCTATACTTATAATTCAAACATTACATAAGCAGATGTATTACATGTTAAAAGGAGCCTACATACATCAGATGGTTTCTAAGATTTCAGAAAACTATGAAAGCTTCTACTTATTAAAGGACTGTCAGTATTAATGCTGCTACAGCCCAAAATCAATAAATACTCACAGAAGCTTCAGCCGTCCCATTCGGGGAAAGCATCGCATAGGGATTATATGGATGAGAACCCTGACAAATATGTACAAAGTGCAGATAAGATAAAGAAAACTGTAATGCATCATAGACGCTGAATGATTAAAAAGAACAAGAAAGATTCAACAAAAACAAACAAAAATAGATGAAGGTACTGGTGGCATGGATGGATGAGCATAGAGTCCCCCATGTGGATACATTGCAACATAAGGAGGAGGTGGCGTTCCATATGGTGGAAGCATGTGCTGCAGGAAGAATAATAGTAACAAGAGTTTCAAATTCAAGAAATTAACAGGTGATTCTTGGCCAAGGTTCAAACAGATTCTACCTAGGGTTTCTCATTCCAAGCATGACCATGCCAATATGTCATGGGTAAAAATCAATAAGTAGATAGGAAACATGAAAACTCATCACATATACCTGTCCCCACATGTATGGATGAGTGTAGCCAGGTGGGGGAATTGGAGGGGTTCCGGCAGAGTTATAATATGCCTACAATTAGAGAGAAGAGCAGAAAGAGCTAAATCGACAGAAAATGCCTACAAAAAGTCATGCGTAAGAAGCTCAAGCTTCAATTACCTGAAACGAAGCCCAATCATGGAAAACAGCCGCAGAGCTAGTCGTTGGAGGTTGTTCCTGCAAAGTTTAAAAGAAACAAGAATAGAATAGAAATAACAAGGTAAGATAGACATAATAATGTAAAAAAATTCATCCAGCTCAGAGGTATCTATCTAGGCACACAACCAACAAAACTCCCGTACTGGTGCTGAAGATGACTTCGGAGTCTTTGCTTGAGCATCAGTCTCTTCGTTACCCATGATTAAAGGTTGGAGAATCCCTATAGCTTGTCCTTGTCCATGAAACGAGAGAGTTTCTTCACACTGTACCAAAAACGACAAATGGAACGTAAGAAAAGCTGAAGACCAGTAGGATTGCTAATGCACTGAAATGATAAACAGTAACTTCCTATTGAAGACTATCTGGAGAAAATGGTATAAAATAATAAAACATTATTTTCACATTCCCAAGGTAACTTGGGATGCATTAATTAGGAGGGACTTGTATGGTATGGAATGCTCACCATCAATTGCACTAAATCGAACACAATGGAAGAGTTTGATCCTTGTAGCCGACCAAAATTAATTTGGGACTGAGGCTAGTTCTTGTTGTTTAATCTTCAAATTCCCAAGGAAATGTTTACAAATAACAGGCAACATTTAATGCATTACACAATTTTACTTTAAAAAAAAGAAATATTTAACACACAGAAAAAAAGAACCTACAAGCATTGCAAGATATCATTAAGAATAAGTTGCCAGCATTTCAGAGGTTGCCTAAAGCTAGATAAAAACTGAAGCTCAAGTTATTAGGCCTCATTTCTCCGTAAAGCAACTCCACAGGCAGGTGGAGAGTTGAGGGAATGCACAGGAAGGTACAAAAGTACGTATGTTGTCGATATTAAATGCAGACATTGTTGTGATGGTTCAGCATTTTTCTAATTGGCAATAAGTTACACCAACAAGCTCAAACTTAGACAAAATTTTGATTACACAAAAGGCCCTTAATGAAGCTAAACCAATAAATTCTGTATTTCTGTAAAAAATTAAGCCTAAAGCCAACTAAGACCAGCCAAACATCAACTCAATCAAATACTCCACAAAAGCTCAATAAAAGCAAGAAAAAGAGGGATGGAAGTTGAGAAACAATAAAGTAAAAAACAAGCTACATAATAGACGAGGTGAAAATATAAATACTAAAGATAGGAACATTAAAAATAATTAAAATTCAAAGATCAAACATTGCTGATTTGCTTCACGAGCACACATTGTCACATTTATTTTAACCGGTTTCAGCAATGATATTTACTCCAAGAGTGGATAGATAAAATATCATATGATCAATGTTTACAAGCATTGCATAAAGCCTTTTCAGTTCAAACTACCCAAGGTGCTACATAGATGCGCAGTTCAAGTACTTTTATATGAAAATTGTTAAACACTAATACCAGACAAGAAAGAAAAAATTGACTATCTTTGTCTTCTTTTTTTTTTTTGGTGAAACCATCTTTCTCTTCTCATAATGCATAGATCAAAACTAAAAACCTAGTGGCTTCGGAAAAAAAAAAAAAAATAAAAATTTAAAAACTAGTATGTCTGCAAAATAGACATACTTCCTTTTATCAAAAGAATATATTGAAGATTGCAAATAAAGAGATGTTGAAAATTAACTTATCTACCAAAAAAAAAAATAACTTATCAAGATTGCTATTTCACAAATAGTTTTAATTTCAAAAATCTCAAAATAGTTCATACAGTGATAATACATATGAAAAAAAACAGATGAAGCAATCTGTTTAGTACTAATAGTGTAGGGCATGCCTTTAAAAATAGACGAGTGAATCACAACCTACAATGTGAGAAGGCTATCTTTCAAGAAATAAAAAAATGTAGTTAAAATGCATCGGGTGATTTCATAGAGACATAATCATCAATATGGTACAAGATTTAATACCCTAATCTAAGCACTAAAACTTAAACATTTATATCTATAGAGAAAACACTTTAACTTAAAATAGATGGTTCTTGATTTCTATAATATCCCAAACCCAGAATTTGCTATATCATAAAAACTGAAACCCACTCTTAGAATCCATGCATCCTGATCATTCCACATCAATTAGAAGGGAGAAATAAATCGAGTACTTGACTTGTAACAGCTAAATCCAAATTCAAAGAGTATCAACTAGAGTTGCAAGTGGGACTGGGCGGGCGGGGATCAAAATTACCGTCTTCCCCCCCCCCCCCGCGGGGCAGGAATTTATTTCTAGAAATTTTCCGTGGGGCAAACTTTGCCGCCCCACGCCCTGCCCCAGAGAGATCCTTGTAGGGCGGGGAATCCCCGCGCCCCGTTTTGGCACGTAACTACTTTCTCAATTTTTTTGAAAAACTATTTTTCTCAAATTGAAGTATTAATGTGATTTATTTTGTTTTTGATATGATTATGTTGATTGAGTTACAAGTTATCATACTTAATTAAATATATAAGATTTTTAAAATTAGCGTGGTAAATATATTTCAATGATGTTCTAAATATAATTTTATATATCTTTACGATACAACATATATAAGAGCTTACAATATATAAATATATATAGTAGAATTGATTTAATGGTAAAAATAGATTTTATTGTTGGAGATCTTGAGTTCCATTCTATACATTACATATGTTTTTAGTAAAAAAAATTATACAATTTTTAGTAAGAAAAAAAAAATGGAGAATTTTATGCAAGGGATGTGGGGCTGGAAATCCCCGTGGGGTGAGAACAATTCCCATTCCCGCCTTGCCCCACGTAGCGGGGCGCAAAATGCAAAGAATCCTTGCCCCATTGAGGTGGGGTCCCGCAGGGAATGGGGATTCCCCGCCCACTTGCAACCCTAGTATCAACTATGATGACAGTAAGTAGTTGAAGGGGGGTCTATATGTACGAACAAAATAGTGGACTCTAAAAGGGACTAAATAATAAATTTATAATACAGAAGAAACAATTGTGAATTGGAAAACAAGTCTAATCAACTAAAATGTAGTAAATAAAGTTTTCAACGAATGAAAAGAAAATGGCTACAAGAAAAAAAAATTGGTGGAAGAGTATAAAAGAATAATTCCAAATATTATGTAGATGTAAGATATAACAAATGCAAGTTGCATTTAGCATAACAAATGCATTTAGTTTAGGTCTTAAAATTAAGAAAATGCATTTAGTATAACAAATGCAAAACATGAAGGGTAAAAAGCCATTATAAATGCTATACAAAAAATAGTTTGCCCATTAAGTTTTGAGCTACTAAATTGCTCTTCTCAACCCAATTCAAATCTTTTATCCTCAATTACATGTCAACTAACCTATATGGATTCAATTTCTTCATTTCACCCTATTTAAGCACCATCCATGGTTAGCATAACAACATATCCTTAGTACAACAATTGCCATTTTTCTAATTCTCCACATACTTCCAATATTTTTTCCATAAGAATATGCTTTTATATTAATATTAGTAAAAAGGTCTTACTAACCAATAACCAGTTGGCCCATATGGTAAGGAACTTGGTCCCCTTAAGCAAGGTCTTGTGTTCGAGTCTTGCAAATGGAAAAAACTAGGTTGGGAGGGCCACCCCCCATATGAGGCCTAACAATGCCCGAGCGTGGATTAGTAGGTGCGGTTGACATTGGGCACCATGCACGTAGGAAACCAAAAAAAAAAAAAAAAGCCTTACTAATACAAAAGCAAAGAACAAGAGGAAAAAATAAGTGAAAAAAGATGAAAAAAATAGGTAAGAGGGACATACATCCAAAAAACAACCAAACAATCCCAAACTTAATCATAAAATCATCTAACAATGGTTAACTTTTTTTTGACGACCGAGGGTCAACTATTATTTTCATTAAATTTTTTTTCATTCCTTGTTGGAGAAACCAAAGGATCTCTCATTTGTTGTTTGCCAAAGAGTTGCACTATGTTTCTTGGTCTTGCATTTTTCAAATGTCCACTTGCCATCCTCCTTTTATTATCAAAAATACGGCAATTTAGCTCCATCCAAATACTAGTGCATCGTTTCTTTCTATCAAATGTGTGTGTGTATAGGGGTGCACACGGATTGACATAATCCGCGAATACGGTCCAACTCGAACCAATTATCACTAATTGGATCAATTTTTTGATCCCTTGGACTAGATTGGATTGAAAAATCATTAATCCGATTGGACTAAATTGAATCACGAATTCTTCAATGAAAAATTGCGAATCCAATCCAATCCGATCCGTTTACATAAGCACATATGAAAAACCTAACTCACTATCTAAAACAAAAAATCTCGACACCCTCCCCTCTCGTCCACACCTCGCCTCGCCTCTCCCTCCCCGCTGCTCCTCGCCTCGCCTCTCCTTCTTCGATCAGGCTGCTCCTCGCCTCTCCCTCCCCGATCAGTTTGCACTTCGCCTCTCCCTCCCCGATCGCGTTGCTCCTCGCCTCTCCTTAGATCAGCCGCTCCTCGCCTCTCCTTCTTCAATCAGCTCCTCGCCTCTCCTCGATCAATCTGCACCCGCCTATCCCTCCCCCTTCGTCTCTCGTTCACGTCTCTGTCCGCATGATCCGCACCTCGCCCTCTCCCCCCATTGTCTCTGTCTCGCACCTCGCCTCTCCTTCCACTCTGTCCGCAGCCTTCACGACCCTCCGTCCACGCCTCTCCCCCTCCGTACGTGCTCTCCCCTTTCCCTTTATCCGTGCTCTCCTTTCCCCTCTCGCCCGTGCTCTCCCTTCCCCCGCGCCTCTCGTTTGCGATACACTCCCACCCCCTCTCATATGCGACTCTCCCTTATTTCTAGGGCTTCGACGACCGACTTCGGGCCTCGGACCTCCGATGTGCAATTGCATCAAAAAGTAAGGGTTTTTTCTTTTTTTTTCCGATTCAATTTTTCAAATTTAGCTATACTTGTATGCCAATGTATTGGAAGTCTCAACAAGCTTTATGTATCACTTAATGACTAGTAAACCGAATAAAATATTTCTATCTTAGATGGATTATGGTGATCTACATAAGTTCTAGATGACTAATATCCCTCTGGTTTCGTTGTTACTGTTAAGCTACTTGGAACATTGAAAATGATGTAAATAACTCAATGAGAACTGAGAGACGGTATGATGATTTCTCATGAGCTCTTGATGAGTTTCTTGCTTTAGATTTGTCTTATGTCAAAATTATGCGACAGCATAGCGATTTGTTACGAAATAGAGGCTGTAATAACTGATAAATGCTTATAACTAAATAACAAGATCGTTAGCACAAGTTGGTACTCCTAACTTCCTAAGCTACTTTTTCATTTTAAAATCATTTTTAGTCCATCGAACCTACTGTTCGTTGTTGCATTTTTTTTTTCGATTCAATTTTTCGAATTAGTGTTGATTTGTGGAAGATGATATATTCACTATCCATTGTTTTTTTTTTTAGTTTAGTCAATTCAGTCTTTCGTAACTCTTGCTAATATTTTTTTTGTAGGCCACGAATTCACGATGAACAAAATGAAAGAGAGCGGGGCACAATCAACTACTTTCACCTCTGATACAAACTCAATGCCTAATTATACACTTGACAAGGGGTCCAGTCAGTCATCACCATCTTTTGATGTAGCTGAGGTATTGGAGGAGAAAGATTGTTCCAAAAGTGCAAAGAAAAACCACGTAAGTCGACTTCACTAGTTTGGAATTATTTTTCTAAGAGTGAAAATGGTAAAAAATGTTGTTGCACATTTTGTGGCAAAATTATGCATATGATCCTAAGAATAATGGGATAACAACATTATGGGCTCATTTGGAGAAGTGTGCCAAAAGCAAAAGCTTTTAGCTTTTCATAAAAGAAATGAAAGTGAAGATAGTAACTTGGTTGCAGTTTCATAGAACAAAGAAGCATGCAAAAAGACTGTTGCAGAATACATTTTAATTGATGAGCTACCGTTTAGACATGTACAAGGTCCCGGGTTTAAAAAGATGCTTAAAACTTTTGAACCAAGGGTATGTCTCAACTAGAGACATATAGGATAATTATGCACTTGAAAAGGAAAAAATGAAGATTGAACTAAAGAAAAATGCACCAAGGGTATGTCTCACTACTGATTGTTGGACGTCGACGCAAAAGATGAATTATTTGTCTCGCACTTGTCATTACATTGATTGTGATTGAAAGATGCAAAAACGAATATTGAACTTTTGTCAAGTTACTAGTCACACAGGAAAGGTCATAGGAAAGACTATAGAATCATGTTTGCTTGAATGGGGCATTGAAAATGTTTTCACTATTACAGTTGACAATGCTAGTGCAAATGATACCGCGATTGCATATCTTAGAAGGAGGATTAATGGATGGAAAGGTTCCATTTTAGATGGAGAGTTTCTACATTTGAGGTGTTGTGCTCATATTGTGAATTTAATTGTGAAAGATGGTTTGAAAGAACTTCATCATTCAGTGGAAAGCATTCGAAATACCGTTAATTATGTGAAATCATCTCTTAAAGAGGATTGAAGTTCAAGATGTGTAGAAAAAGTAAAAAGTGAATGCAAGGACTCTTTGGTAACGGATGTACCTACTAGGTGGAATTCCACTTACTTGATGTTGGAATCTGCAGTTAAATTTCAGAGTGCTTTGGAGAGATTGGATGAGGAATATAGTCAATTCATTAAATATTTTCTTGGTAATGGTGAAGGGGAAAAGAAAATGGTGGGACCTCCCACAAAATGTGATTATGAAAATGCAAAGATTTTTGTCAAATTCTTGAAGACATTTTATGACATAACAGTGAAGTTCAATGCATCTTTATCTCCCACTTCTAATATCTATTATCATGAATTTTGCAAGATTCAAAATCAGTTGATGAGATTCAATGTGACTGAAGATCTTTTGTTGGGGGAAATGGCTGCGAGTATGAAAACAAAATATGACAAGTACTGGGGAAATATTGAAAACATTAATTGTATGTTGTTTGTTGCCAATGTTTTGGATCCTAGATACAAATTGGAGTATGTGAAGTTCACCTTGGAAAAGTTGTTTATTGAATCAGTTGTTCAAGGGATGATCAGAAAAATTGAAATGACATTACATCGAATGTATCAACAATCATAAAGTTAAGTTTGATTGGTTCGAGTACTCAAGTTAATCTAGGTTCATCCCAAACAAGTTTGAGTAAGGCTGTTGTTGATGTAGATGATGATATGATGGTTCAATTTGTGATGCGAAAAAAGGAACGGGAAAGTGCTACGGAGAGGAATGACATTGATAAATACTTGTTGGAGCCAACGGAAGATCCACTAGAAGAATTTGATACTTTGGGTTGGTGGAAACTAAATAGCAACAAGTATGGAATTTTATCTCAAATTGCAAGAGATGTGTTGGCAATTCAAGTGTCCACTGTTGCATCTGAATCCACCTTTAGCACTGGAGGATGTGTACTTGATTGTTTCAGGAGCTCATTAAGCCCCATCACAATTGAAGCTTTGATTTGCTCACAAAATTGGTTAAAGTCAAAACTTGAACCAAATGAGCCATGCGATTATTTTGAAGAAAATAGTTTATATGAAAACATTGAGCAAGGTAACTCATTTACATAGTTCAACTTGTGGTATTTATATTTTAAAATATATTGTCTTCATATTTATATATCTTCTTTCAGAATTCAAAGGGTTGAACGTAGGGGTGGGCAGCGGTTTTCAAAAAACCGCCCAAACCGCCCAAACCGACCAAACCGCACGGTTTGGTTTGGTTTTTGAAGCTCGCGGTTTGGTCGCGGTTTGGAAAACGACCAAACCGCAGATTCGCGGTTTGGTCGCGGTTTTCATTTTGAGAAAACCGCGGTTTAACCAAACCGAAGGCATTTTGGTAAATACAAACCAAAAACCATAAAAATTAAAAAAAAAAAAAAAAAAAAAACCACAAATCTCACATCTTGGTAAATACAAACCAAACCGAGGGCATTTTGCTTGCTGTTTTTTCATTTTGGCTTGCTGTTTTTTCATTTTTGCTTGCTGTTTTTTTTTTTTTTGGCTTGCTGTTTTTTTTTTTTTTTTTTTTTGGCTTGCTGTTTTTTTTTTTTTTGCTTGCTGTTTTTTTTTTTTCCTGAAAATAAATTGCATGAAAACCGCGAAACCAAACCGACCAAACCGCGCAAACCGCGGTTCGGTTTGGTGCGGTTTTGGTGATCTGCGGTTTGGTTGCGGTTTGGAAAATCACCAAACCGTAGACCCTCGGTTTGGTCGCGGTTTGGTGGTTTTCCAAACCAAACCGCGGTTTGCCCACCCCTAGTTGAACGTATGATCTCAAACTGAAATTGATGATTGATAATATGACTTGACTTGAACAAGGCAAGTATATATTGCTATGCATTGTATATATTTTCTCTCAATGATATGAAATTAACTTACTTAATCATGACTCATGTTTTCTATTCTTTTTTTTTTGTGTTTTTTTTTAATTTGAAAAACTCAGGTGGGGAGCATATAACTAAGATATGAGAAGAGGCTTGAAGTAAATAGAGATTAGCAATGGAAGAAAGTTTTTGTTTCCTATTTTGTTATCACTTCACTTGTATGTTGTGTTTAGGTTTTCATAAGAACTCAAGGACTATGCTTGTTCTTAACTCTTTTATTATATTTCGAACCTTTTTTTGTGGGTTTTATGTTTGCAACATGCACTTAATTTTCATGTTTATTCATGTAAGACTAACATTTTGAAGCTTATTACGATGACAAGTTTTTGAAAAATATGTTATAGATTTTGCGGGATGTATTTGTTAACTTGTCATTCATAAAATGTATGATTTGTGTGCTTCATTTGATTAAGTTTAATTTCATAAATCTTTGGATATAAAAATGCCAATCCGCGAAACTTGATCCAGTTCGGTCCGCATTTTACAAATTGAATTGGATTGGATTGATGAATTATTTGGACTGGATTGGACTGTAATTTTCCAATCCGCAATTATTGGATTGGATTGCGGATTGACCCTAATTGGACTGAATCCAATCCGTGTGTACCCCTATGTGTGTATTAGAAAGGGCTGTAAGAATCATAGAATTCCATACATCTAACATCCCCATTCTATGATATAAAGTCGCCTTTTATATCTACTGCATTCATTAGTCTTCATTGTACATATACTATGGTCCTATTCATCTTAATTGATTCTCTCTTTTTGCCACTAATTAGTTCAACGCCTAACAGTGTATCTATCACATTCAATTAAAAGAAAAAGAAAGATGTTAACAGTGTGGTTGTAACAATTAACAAAAAACATATTAACTATGTCATTGCAAGTTGCACTAAGATTAATGATCAAAGAGTTTTTACGCAAGTACAAAAGGCAAAAAACAGCAGATAACTACCATAATTGTTTTTCTTTTATATAAAATGAACTCTATAACTATATAATGAGGTTTGTAAATCAATGTTTTCAAGGCAGCGAGGCGGTGTTAGGCGGTTTAGCTCCTCCTAGTCTAGACGATGCCTAGGCACAAGAAAACATTTGCTTAGACATCCCTAAGAAATAATTTAATTTATTAAGAGACCCCTCGATAGTAAGGGACATTTTTTCACCTACACATTTTCATCAACATATTTTCACCTCCACACTTCTCCACACATTTTGAAATAAAAAAAATATATATTTTCAAACAAATAAAATAATAACATAATTTAAAAAAATTATAAAGACCTCCCTGAAAAAGTTTTAAAAATATTTTCAGGCCCACCACCTAACTAATTAAGGACTAGGATGTGGGCACCACTAAACGCCTAAGGCACTGTCTTGAAAACATTGTTGTAAATGTTTAGGTTAGATGGACCATCCAAGAACCCACTGCGACCCTAATGCAGTTTCCTTGACCTAATGTAGGTAAATGCCTCAATGACAAAATAAAACCAATTTAGAGATCCCGAAATGATAAGATATTTATGTCCTTATATAATATTAATTTTCTATAAGTCATTGTGACTCATACACAATATATCGTTGAAGAAGACTAATGAGCTTTTAGGTCCTTACGCAACACAAATTGTGTAAGATTTGTGTTGTTGGATAATAATTCTTATTAAGAAACATAATTGCAACAAGCCCCTTCGATTTTGCAGAAAATATTCATGATACCCGCCCATCAAGGCAACTGCCTAGGTGGCTTTTCCAAAAAAACACCTAGGCAATGCCTTGCAATCACTAGGATCATCGCGGTTAAAATTTGTCAAGCACCAACCAAAACAATACATGAACAGATTAGGATAACATCTTACCATTTGAAAACCTAAGCACCAATGTTAAATGGATGAGCTATATGATAAAGTCTTAGAAATAATGATCTTAAGCTTCTTTTTTTTTTTTTTTGCCATATGGTTTTTAAACAGTACTGATGAATAGGTAATGATGTTGAATCTCACACTAAAATGCTAATTGCAATGAAACCATGGTACTTATAATCATGAATCAGAAACAAATTGATGGCGGTCATACTGAATTGAATTGGGATAGTTAGTGGTTTGTAAGATTCATGAGACAAGTGCGAATCTTAAACAATTTAGTGATTTTAAAAACATTTAAGTTTCAATATTACTTAAGATCAAAATAACCAAATCTTAAGCAATCTAATAATCTCATCTCCTTTTTTCTATCTTGGGTGAAATTAATAAATATTCAAACATCTAAATTTCTGAACTTTTTTTTAAAATCTTTCTTTTGATTTAAATTTTTACCAACTTATTTATCAACACCCATCAAAGTAGTCCCCAATAAGACTTAAACTCTTCTAGTTCTAGCACAAGTAGCTAATTACCAAACCATTGAGCTGCCACTTGGTTGGTAAATTTCTGAATTTTGAAAATAACATAATATAATTAACACAAATCCTGACCCATAAAACAGTAATTAACAAAACAGACATTATCCAAGTCTAAAGTCAACTAAAATTTGTTCACATAGGCATAGGGATGCAAATGGTTAGGGTAATACCCATGGGTTACGGGGATTTACCCTAACAGGTACGGGTATGGGGATTTTAAATGGGTGAGGATGCGGGGATGGGTACGAAATATCATACCCACACAAGTATGAGTACGGGGATGGGTGATAAAATATACCCACGAAGATCCCCACAGGGATCCAAACACCCAATGGGGATACCCATGAGGATTACCTATAGGGATCCCCATATATCAATTATACACCATATTATATTTATTATTTGTACACCATATGATATTTATATTTAAATATAATATAATATTACATAGTTTCCATCCGAAACATTCATTATACAAATGACAAAAAATCCTTAATAAGATTTTGAATTGTTAACACTTAGAAGTTAGAACTTTAATTGCATGATATGTTATACTTTATTTTTGTTGGAATTTCAACAATTGTGTTGTTATGTATGTATTTTTGATTCCTTATTTTTTATAATTCTTTGTTTGAGAAAAATTAAGTGAAATCAAAGAATATTTTCCCTACGGGGATTCCCCATCCCCGCAAAAATCCCATGAAAATCTCCACTGAAATTCCCAATGGAGAATGAAATAGGTAAAATATTTTACCTACGGGATTTGATGGGTATGGGGATGGGTACGAGAATTCATCCCCAGATGGGTATGGGTATGGGTATGGGTATGGGTATGGGTATGGGTATGGGTATGGGTATGGGTATGGGTATGGGTGATAAATTTTTTAGTGGGTACGGGTATGGGAATGAGGTTCTCATCCCCTACCTTACCCATTTGCATCCCTACATAGGCAAGTTGTTATCAAGTAAAATAGCCAAAGATGGAAAGAAAGCACATGCATAATGAGGCACAAAGATAAAGAATATTTACAATATACCAAATACAAATGAAAGTAAATTATCAATCTAGAAGTATGATAAAAATGTATTTGGATCTCCACATTGGTCATTTAGTTATCCTCGAGCTCATTAGTGTTCTTTCTTATTCACAAAAGTAGAACTAATTGGGAAACCTCTTTGAGCAAACAGCGCTCTTTAAAGAAAAAGCTTCAAAATTATCCATGTGAGAAACAGTACAATTATTTTGAGGTTTTTATGATTATGGCTAATATAAACTATCAGATAATGGAATAACTATTACATGAATTTGAACAATATGATAATTACATGACTTTTTGCACTAAATCGAGCACAATGGAAGAGTTTGATCCATACAGCCGACCCCAATTAATTTGGGACTGAGGCTATGTTGTTCTTCCATGAGTTTGAGCGTGTTTTACACATGATTCCACTCCTAGTCTATAATCGTATAACCACTTACTAGGCTATTTATATTTACTTTATCAATTTTACTGTTCTCGCTCAACAAAATATGCTCAACACATCATACAAAACACATGCACATACTAGATACTATAAACCAACATCATTCATCATCCAGTGTACGCACTAATAGGCAATAGAAAGTGATAAAATATGAAATTATGACTAAGAGAACTTATACCTAAATTGGAGTTTTTATATACTAGTTACCTTTTAGTTCGCTAATTTGTACATATGTAACATATCAAATTTCTTTTTTTTTAATGAAGTTTTGTAAATTTGGTGTAGTATACAGAAAAGTAAATATCTGATATTGTATTGGTAATGTAAAAATAAAAAAAAAAAACCTTAACTTTAACATTCAAATGGGTGCACCAAGGAGCACAGAGTTTCATAATACAAGTGTTGCTCAGATATCTTAACTTTTTCTATTTTCTCTCTTTTTTTTTTTTTTAAAAAAAAGTGAAATAAGCTTTTCAAAATAAGAATGACGCAACCACAAAAAGTCAGCTTTTACTTCCTCTATAATTATTCATAATTTTATGTTAAAATTCTGAAAAAAAATAGTTTAAAACTATCTTCATCTGGTTGTATTGCCAACATGAATCAACATGAATCATTCTAGTATTTAATAGATGAGTAAGTAAGTAGAGCCAAAAGTGGAGATAAGGCTGAGGAACATACCAATCACAAATTCATACATACATATAGCTTTGTTGTCAAACTCTTACGATTTACGAGTTAGCTCGGAACAAGGAAAAAACGAGTCGAGTTGGCTATTAAATCGCAACCCTACAAGAATCGCACGATTCATAAATCGAATCGTGTGATTTGATTTAACTCATACAAGTTAACTTGAAAGATTTACGAGTTAACTCGAAAGATTTACCAGTTAATTCATTTAACTCAATAAAGTGGTCGCTAGACTATCCAGTGACCTCAAGTTCCATTTTTTTATTGACTATCCAAAAGGAGAAAGTGAACTAGAAGAGAGAAATTAGCGAAATGGAAGAGGGAGAGAAAGAGAGAGAGAGAGAGAGAGAGAGAGAAAAAAGCGAAAGAAGAGAGAGAAAGCAAAGTAAGGAGAGAAAGGAAACTTTGGAGGTCTAAGAACGAGAGAGAGAGAGAGAGAGAGAGAGAGAGAGAGAGAGAGAATCCACTAAATACATGCCTTGTCTCACACATATTTGTACATAAAATAGGAAGTGTTTGGCACGTTAGTAAAATAACACCTTTTTTTACACAAAAATAGTTTTTCTTATTTAACTTTTTTATTAAAACTATTATATATCATTTAAAATTGAAAGAAAATCAATGAATACACAAATTAAAAGTGTTTAGAAGCATTTTTAAAGAATCGAAAAAAATCTTACGATTTACGATTCGATTCACAACTCACCCCTACCGATTTTACGATTCGATTCTAATTTGACAACTTTGATATATATACACAAGACCCAACACCCAAAACTTTGTATACTTATGATTACATTAGCAAGCAAATATTTTAACATATGCATAACAAACAGTAAAAATCTTATGATGCACAAAAAGCTAAAAGCAAAGTTTACTTGGAGAAAAACTATTTTAGAATTGAAACCATAAATATAGAATGGAGGACCAATCATTAAAATTGTGCCACCATAAAGACAATGACCTGAAATGTTCTAGAGTTTAATTCCTACACCTTAATTCTTAATATATAGAAAAACAAAAATCGTGAAAATTAATAATCGAAACATTTTAGAATCATAAATTGTAATCAGAAAAATAACTCCAAGAAGATCAATTTTATACAAAAATCAGTCGCACTTTTTACCAAATACTCTACAAAAAATACAGCAAACAACGCAGCCTCCCTGCTCTAAGCCAACCACAAAAAGAATGATCATCATTTAATGCTACCCACTATCTAACCAAGAAGTCATTTTACACTAGAGCTTCCAAATAAATCAAAAACCTTTCTTCAATCTTTTTCCATTGCTTTCACCACATAACCAAAGAGCTTCAATAACCACTAGATTCCATACTTTTTCGAGACCATAAAACTGCATCCAAGGCTTTGAATATCAAAGATCTTTTCTCAAGGAGAAAGGGAATCAGCTTGAATCACAAGCACCTTTAACATCTCTTGCCATGTGAATTGAACTCTAAAAATGCCAACCAATTGAAAATATGGTTACTTTTTGTAGAAGACCATGTTTTTATTCATTTTACATTTTTGGATGGCAAGCCAGTTGGATACCTTGACATTGTGGGTGATGGCCTCTTGCCAAACAAAAGAAGATGGGGTAAGATGTGAGATGACGGACCACCAATCAAATGAGATCAACATTTGCATAGTTAGTTTCAGAAGACTCAAGCTTCAATACTCTCTTGTTAGCCTATCCCTCGTAACAATTCCAACATAGAGAGGAGAGATGATCCAGGCCTATGGTTTGTCACACTTGTTGCTTCCTAATGAAATGAAAAAAAAAAATCAAGGTAGAAAGTTAGATGATGAACTGGGTTTGTTTGATAAAAAGTCTGATGTTCCCCACCATTACACAAATTATCTTCCTAAAACTTGCAAGAGTTGCCATTACCTACTTTGTGTCATTACTAAAGAGAAGCAAACATGATAAAAGAGAATTTCTATGAAACCAGAACTTAATCACTTTAGTGCTATTTTTCAAGACTACGTACTAATCATCTCTCCTGCTAAAGAAATGATTCAGTAATTGATCCCTTTGTATAAAAGAGTTTCACATTTTCTTCTAAGAAAGCCACATTCTTTTGTAGTGTAGTCAAAAGGCATGGCACTAGCCCTAACACCTACAAAGAGAAACCAAAAAGAGCTTTCTAGCCATCAAGTTATAGTCATCATGATTAAAAATCTAAAGAATCTGGCTATTCAACACCCTACATTTGTTGTAGCAACCTCTATTAAAAAATATCAATAAACTTCCTAATATACCCTTAAATAAAATGTCATTATTATGATATTAGGAAAATGATAATTTAACATTCTAGGAGACATACATTTGCTACACAATGATGTAGATTTGATTGAAATTCAAGGGGTCCACACATCCCAATCAAATCTATACCATTGTGTAGTAAGTGTATGTCTCCTAGAATGTTAGATTATCATCTTCCATGATATTATCCTTCAACCATTCTCCCTACTCCCCTCATCTACACTCTAGTTCTTCAATTTTTGACACAAAATAAATCAAGATTTATATTATACTCAAAATGTACAAGAGAATGATATAATTTTTGAATGATTTTATCATTGTTTTCATTTTCATTAGAGATGATAATCTGACATAGGTTTGGACCCGCAATGTCGAGGTTGATACAGAAGGTTCGGTCCAGTTCTACCATACTCTACATATAAGGCTCAGTAGTGCATGAACGAACCTTAGAATTCGGTAGCGTATCACCGATTCCTATATGTAGGGGTTCGGTGATACAAGGCCGAACCTTACCTATAGGGTTCGGTTAGACAAGGTCCAACCTAAATTATTATTTGACAATAACGACTACGACTCTAGAGGTACAATAGTGGCTATTCATCCGTAGAAATAGATGGAGCACTGAAACAACCCACCACTAGAGGTAATGAACCACGAGTAGCACGAGAAAGTTGGGAAGTTGTGATGGTGGTCGGGTCCCATCCTATTGAGACATCCATGGTGGATGTAATGGCACACCCATCTAGCATAGAGGCAAAGAAGAATGAAGAGGGTGATTAGGGCTAGACATGATGTGGGTTAAAGGAAGTAGTAATTTGGGTAGATTGCAATATTCTTTGGGGTGGATATATCAACTTTTAAAAAATAGGAGGGTGAACTTATCAATAAGGGTTGCTACAGCAAACATTGTGTGTCAAATAACTGAACTCAAATCTAAATGCACCCATCAACACATGCTTCACCCAATTCCAATTGCAACAAAAAAGAACTTCCAATTTTCTAGATAAACAACAGTGAGAACTTGGTATCTACTGTTACTACTTAAAATGCTAAGATAAATTGGACATAAAAGGTAAGAAGAAAAGCCATTATGACATTTGCCATCAGGATACTATCAGACTTCTTATCCCCCAAAACCACAAGTTCCTTACAAGACAAGAAGTCCAGCTGCTGGCAGCAGCAGCAGCAGCAGTAGTAAGAATAAGAATGAAGGCAAAAGAGAAGGAAAATAACGAAATATTGATCTGGACTACTGCAGAGGAGCACAACATCTTCAACAAGAAATTTACAACTGGAGGACAGCTCGGAAGAACAGAAAAACTCCAAGAATCAACCATGCAAACGCTCATATTTCACACAGCAGGACCGGAAATAACACATCCACATATTTGGCTTCAACTTATACATTTTATCATCCATCAATTAAGGTTCATGAATAGACGTTAGAGCATATACCATAAGAAGGTCAAATGTAGAAAGGAAGTATAAACCTAGAGACAATAAGCCAAAGCAGCTTTTAAATCCATCACCAGTAGAACTCATGAAATCCTATTAAATCATTTTATGCATAAAGATAAGGTTCGGTCCAATAAAAATATTTAAAGTACCACCTCTATTAACAGATATGTCATTTTTCCTCACAAAGATCTCAACATTCTGCTAATTAAAGTACTTCCTTAAATGTTTATTAAGCATGCTCTGGACTTCACTGCTATTGAATTGGACTCTTGAAAACATGCTGTTGGCAGGTAGGTTCCTAAACTTAAAGAAACATTTTCCCACCTTACATACAAGAACTCTTTACATTCCCGTGGTGGTTGGAGATTGGATGTCCGAAATACTACAAAAGCCTTCAACGCCAGATATCTCTAGGAAAGACAATATATATTCCCCATTCCCATAAATTTACAAAAAGTCAGCAAATTAAGGCATCGAAATCAAATGAAAGATATATTTCTCCACTTCTCAATCAATATAAAACCATGCATATAAAATGAAGCCTCCAAGGTAACAGAAAGAAACTTTAAATATTTCCTCAAGTATCCAAAGCTTCCAAAAAGATTATCTACTACCACCATACATGTCTTCTACAATGTATTCCAAGTAAAGACTGCCTTCAATATGGACATGAAACAAATTTCTTCCATTTATCGAAACTTTGAACATGTCATTCTACACCAAAAAAAGTACAGAGAACCCATTCTTTTTTTTTCTTTTTAACCAGACCTAACCCATTTGCTCAGTTAGAGGACTTTGTTCACTAAACATCATTGCACTTAACAACAACAACAACAACAACAGCCTCAATCCCAAATTAATTGGGGTCGACTACATGGATCAAACCCTTCCATTGTGCTCGATTTTGTGCAATTGATGGTGAGCATTTCAAACCATTCAAGTCCCTCCTAATTAACGTATCCCAAGTTAACTTCGGTCTACCCCTACCTCACCGAATTTCGTCAGTTTCTATTGAGTCAAGTTTTCTAGTGAGAGCATTTGTAGGCGTCTTTGCATGTGTCCAAACCACCGCAATCACCCTTCCCTAATCTTTGTGTCAATTGGTGTTACGCCTACATTTCTTTGAATTTTTGTTTTTCTTATTCTATCTTTATGAATTTTACCACACAATTCACCTAAGCATCCTTATTTTTGTTAAGTTCATTTTATATAATTGTTGTTGTTTTACCGCCAACATTCACTTCCATAGAACATAGCTAGCCTAATTGTGGTCCGATAAAATTTTCCTTTTAACTAGATAGGGATATTTCCATCACGGATCACACCTGTTGCACCTCCATTTTTTCCATTCAGCTTGAATTCTATGCGTAACATAATTTTCAATATTGTCATCATTTTGTATGATTGATCCTAGATGTCTAAAGTGTTTCAACTTAGGAACTTCTACTTCCCCTAATTTTATCACTCCATCATCTCTATGTCTAGTATTTCTAAACTCACAGTGCATGTATTCGGTCTTCGTCCTACTCAACCTAAAGCCTTTAGATTCTAATGTATTCCTCCAAAGTTCTAATTTCCTATTCACTTCATCTCTTGTTTCGTCTACTAAGACAATGTCATCTACAAATAATATACACCATGGTATATCCTCTTGAATATGCCTAGTTAGTTCATCCATAACTAGAGTAAAGAGATATGTTTGAAGTCGATCCTTGATGTAGTCCTATCGTAATGGGAAATTCTTTTGTAGTTCCTCCAAATGTCTTTATACTCGTTACTACTCCCTCATATATATCCTTAATAGTGTCTATGTATCTAGCACACTCCTTTTCTTTCTAGAACCCACCAAAGAACATCTCTAGGAACCCTATCATATACATCTCTAGAACCCACCAAAGAAAGTGAAATTTGAAATGATATTTCATGCCTTAATTTTTCTTCCCTAAAAGTAGGAATGATGGCTCTAGTTCAGATTGCCTAATTGTTAACTTCACCTTCTGAAAGGAACTTTGATAATGATATTTTATGCCCAACAATTGCTGAGATTACTAAATTATCTTATTGAACATATAGCTCGAATTGAATTAGAGAACTGCCATAAAACTCAATAAATAAGCACATAATATGAGAACAGAAAATCCTGAGATAACGCATTCACCAAAACGCTCTTCACGGAATTCATGGGATAGAAACAAAGTAATCTCAACACTCATGAAAAAAAACTTGTTTCACGAACAAAGTTTCACAACTGAAAAATAAACAGAAATAACAAAAACCCTACCCAAATAAATAAAATACATACAAAAACACCAGATTTCGGCAATTTAGAAGTTCATTTTGGAACTACTCACATGTGTTTCCTTGTTAAAAAAAAAAAGTGAGCCTTTGTTGCTTATCCAAAACAAGCTCAAAAAGAGCTCTAGCTAGTCCTGCTTCTCCTCCTCAGCAGAAACAAGGTTTCCCGCTCCTTAACTCAAAACAGCATTACAAGTCAACAGTCATAAACCGCGGAAACCATTCATCAAAACGAAAATATCGACACCAATTACACAATTCAAAGACAAGCCAACCACTGAGTAAGCTTCACATGAGGTCCATAAGCAGATAAACTCCCAAAACAACACTTGGTGATGTAGGGAACACTACAACCCTAAAAAAAACCCTAATCAGACTTAATTTTTTCAGCTAAACCAAACAAAACCCTAAAAACACCTAGCTTTCCCAAAAAAAAATCAAAACTTTGTCCAATTCACAACTAATCTGCTCTCCAAAATGAGTCCCAGTTTCTTCTACCAATCAAACCCTAACTAAGCACAGAAAAACAAAATTGGCATCTCAAATTGAACAAGAGAGAGCGAAAAGGAGATCAAAACCCTAGAATCAACAACAATCACTGAAAAATCGTACCTTTTTCACAAAGAGAGGTAGCAGAACCGCCAAATCCCCTCCATTTCTGACCTCCCCCCTTCGGCGCCTCAGTCCCTAGAAACCCTAGAAATTGAGATATGGGGACTTGGAGGGAATAAGAGGGTTTGTTGGGGAGGTGAAAGGGACAGTGAAGCTAATTAAGTGGTTGTTGAACAATTTGGGGATTGTACGATTAGGTCAACTAGAAATCAAGAGAGCTCAAATCGTGTTTTCAAATGAATTGCATACACACAGAAGAGTTTCAGAGAGAGAGAGAGAGAGAGAGTAAAATGTGTTCTTTCTTTCTCTTCCCTCCTTTACTGTTTTGGTTTGGTTTTGTTAACACGCTCCTCCGACCACCTTAGCAGCTCTCACTCTCTCTCTGTGTAAGTCTCTGCGAGCTCATCGTGTGCACCAACGGCGCACGTTAGCTTTGTTAGACACGTGGCTCTAGATCAGGACCAGAGCTCAGCTGCGGTCGTCGGTTATGTACCTTAGTTTCAGTCTATAAGCCACCTATAATCCATTCATAGAACTCCTCTAACTTTGCTTTTAATAATTGACGTCTACTTTGACCAAAAATTTGTGAATTTTATTGTAATATATAAAGAAAGACATTTAAAAAAAAAAAAAAAATAGGAGTGACAAAATAGGTTAGTGGGTTATGTACATGTCAGATTAATCCCTTAAGTGACACAATTAAGGTTGACAAAAATACGACTCATTTATTTAACAAGTTGACACGATACGATGAAAATTTTGAACCGATTGATACAACACGACATGACACATATAACCTATTAAGTTAAATGGATTGTGGTAAAATAGAATTGCATTCATATTTTTAAAAGTTATACAAAATTATTTATATATAAAAGTCTAATAACTTAAACTAACCAATCTTCCATGTTCAAATAACATATGAAAATTGAGAAAAAAAAAAAGTAAAAAGTAAAAATTGCTCTAAGAAAGTATATTTCAAATATCTTTATATAGAAAATACAGATAAAAATTAAATGTTTTACTTTATTAAATAGCTAAAGTTTTAGTTGGACAGTTTTGGCGGTTGTGTTATGGTTGGCGTGTCAACCAGTGACACGACTCATTTATTGTGTGTCCTAAATGGGTGTTGACACGTTTATAACATGAACCCACATAAGCTCAACCCAAATCTGCTAATCCATGTGTTAGGCGTATCGAGTTATTATGTCATGACCTATTTTGTCTCCCCTAAAAAAAATACTAATAAAGAAAGACCCTAAAGTAGTCTATTTTTTCTCAATTACATTGAAAGCTTATCGTGCTAGGTCCCTTAGTTTTAGAAACATAAGTAGCTTAAATTTGTTTTTTATGGTATATATCTCACTACCCTATGAAAAAAAAAAAGTCAAAATATCTTTATTAAAAAACTCTACTGAAAAATAAAATCAAGATGATTTGAAATGCTGACCTCAACTAATTTGAGAGATAAAAGATTTTTTGATTCATGTAGCTGACCTCAATTAATTTAATATTGAAGCTTCGGTGGTATTGTCAAAGACTAAATTTAAACTATATACATAGTAGTTAAATATGTTATCTTATAATTGTGTTGATGACGTCACAATATGTTTTTAAATTGATTTGTCTACGGAATTGTTAAAATAGTATTGGAGGGACTAAACTAGTGTTGTACTTCTAAAAATAGAGAAAAATAAATGCAGATTGGAGCAGTTATCTTAATTTCATTAGACCTTACGTTTTGTACTCACCAGTGTTGGTGGATATTGAAAACTATGGTAGAAGAGCGAACTAGCAGACAAATGTGTGATGCTCACGGAACTAATTGTCCTTATCATCAAACATAATCTGTCATAATTTGTATTTACATATGAAAATTACGATTCAAGCTTTCAAAATGTTAGTTTAATTATTACTAACCGAACCTCTTCACACATAAATTGCATGATACAATCCCTTCAAACGCAACTCTACCCCTTCCCAAGTCATTCAAAACGTTGCTTGTGTGACTAAATCATTTTGATCTTCTTTTCTTAATGGCAAAACTCATCAATTTAATTCCTGAACTTTGTGACTTTATATCTTTTATGCTTTAGTGTTTGAACTTAAATTATTACACATTTAGTCATTGAACTTTTGCAAAGATCTACATTTAGTCTTTCCATCATTTAAAGTGTTAAATTCCACCGACGTGAGTAATAAAAGTACCACGTGCTTAGTTAAGAAGAGTAAAGTAGTTTATATTACTGAATCAGACGACTTACATCGACAAACAAAAGCTTTAAACATAAATTAATCACCTCCAAAAGTATAAAAAAACTCGAAGTTCAAAGACTAAAAAGTATAAAACGCAAAGTTCAGGGACCAAATGTACAACAATAAAAGTTTAAAGACCAAATGTACACTAATAAAAGTTCATAAACCAAAAAAATATGTTTTGCAAGCAACCAGTGAGACTCAAACCCAAACCAATTTTGGAACAACCAGTGATTGTTGTGCGACCACATTCTATTGCCATTAGATTGGTGTTGAAAGTATGTTGTTGGAAATGTGTAGATTAAAAGTTAGTCCCACGTCGGCCAAGTGTGACTTCATAAAGAAGTACTGAAGTGTGATCTCCCCAAAAAATAAATAACATATGTTAAGTAAGCCAATTGATTTCCTGAAAATTTCCAAAAACAATTGGAGATCATCAACATCATTCAACCAAACAGGCAAAACCCCACATACTTGATCAAAAGAGCAAAACTTGATGAGAGATCTTCTCGCTCACTTCGCTAACAAGACTTAATGACAGTTAAGGAATTTACAGGTAATCAAGCAAAGAAATCGCTAGGCAGCCGCTAGGAAGAATTGAACTAGCAGCGTCGTAAGTATGAATACCAGATATACAACTCATCGAAAGCAGGATTTAACTCCTGCAATTTTAAGCATTCTCTTTCTACTACATATCTACACATGCAAATGGTCATCGAGGCTAATAGTACAGTTGAAACGGAACTGATTCTTGGGAAGGAAACAAGTTGAAGTAGAGTTATAACATCACCCAAGCTTGAATGTAGTGTCAGTTCAAGAAACTGCAGAGCCCCCATGAACCATCGTATCCATGAACCATCAACACGATTTCAGCTACGCAAACAAAATTACGCTGGCAAACTGCACTTCAATGGAAAAAAGAAAATTGCCAGCATTGGTTGCAAAAATTTCTTCCCTTGAAGATGGCCAAACGGGCATTGATTTTTGAGGTTATTCTTGTCATAGTTGTCAGACAGGTTGTGATTCAAAGAACTTTGAAACTGCTTGATACAGATTTTCTTCCTCGAAAGGCTTTGAGACATAACCATCCATCCCACATTTCAGGCACTCTTGATGAGTGGCTTGAAAAACATCTGCAGTCATGGCAAGTATTGGCATATGCAACTCTCCCTTGCCATCGGATCCAGCATTCCTCATCTGCTCATTAGCATTTTTTTCCATCTGGCGAATCCGCTTGGTCACCTCAAACCTGCAGTTAGTCATACACAAGTACTTCAGTCAGAGAACTCAAATACAAAATTCTACTTGCTCTGTTGAATGAAAGAAATGCATTGAATCCCCTCTTTATTGGATTCTAAATTGACAACTATTCAGTGTTTCATCCGTTTCTTGATTCCGAATCTAGCGTTCAATAAGTTTAAGGAGTCTCGTTCAAAAGGGATGTGCAAACAGACACATGCATAACACAAAATCAATAAAGTTTTTCCAAAAAAAATAAGCCCAGATAGACACATTCACTTCTCAGTTTTCCTAATTATTATCTTTGCGCAATATTACAAGACTCCCTCCCTCGATCATTCCTAATGCTTCATCCAAGTCGCATGGGCACAGACTCACTAGAAAAAATCACATCATATTAGTCTATGCTTCATTAACTACTAACCATTATATGCGACAAGTGAGCGAAGTTAGGAAACATTAAACCATCTATGTCTGAAAAGTTTATCCTGCCTTTTAAGGCCACAAGAATTTCCCCCTTGGAAATACTATCCAGAATGGTAAATTATTTTCCCCATGTTGCAAATTCTCTACATAGCCAATAAGTTACTATCAATTCATTTAAAGAGTTCAAATAAGTGCATATTTGAAGCTGTATGCATTAGCGCAGATTGCACATTCAATTCGATGGCAAATGCCAACAAAAAAAAAGGCAGCTGCAACTTGCAAAGATAAAATAGCGAGAAAACTAAAAATATTGCAATTAAGAAATCAACAAGTCTTACAATACAAACCAGAACCTCAATCTCTATAAATCTTAAAGGGTTGACTTCAAGGTAGCGGCTAAAAGATTTTAACACTTCAATCGAATCAGGTACCTAGATGTCTATGATACTGAGAAGTTATAATCAAAATCCCATTGTGAATACACAAATCCTAACATCTATAATTCAATCTAGCAGAAATCAATCAGAATCCCTAACACCAATCCTATATCATATTGAGTACGAAAGTACTTAATAATCCTGCAAGGCTGCAATTATCAATTCAAAGCCTCTTCTTTAGGACTCGTGGATTATGATTTTAGCAAACAAAAGAATCAAAACATAAAAGTACATAAATTTTAAATTGCAAGAAACTTGCATCAAGCCAAATAACATGGGTATGAAGTATATGATTATGATCACTACAATGATCGATTGTATGTATGTGTCGGTGGTATCTTGAATCCTATGAATTACAAATCTGAATTCTAATTGGATTCAGCGGAACCTCACCTCAATCAATTCATCATCAATTCACAATTATGACAGCCATAGTTGCAAAACCATGATATCAAAATCGAATAACATGAGAAGAAAATTCCAGAGGAAAGCCAAGCCTTTCCAAAGATGATAAACTTTACTGCTTAACTAGGGTAAGTTAGCTAAATGAATGGGAAAAAAGCCCATGAATCAAGAATCTAAAAGTAGGATCGCTAGCAATGCCTAGTTCTTGCTTCCAGTGTCTAAAACTAAGATCACTAACAAGGCTCGGCTCTTACATTTAGGCTTCTACAACTAAGATAACCAAAAAGGCTCATCTTCAAAGATAGATTTTAAAATTACTAAATTTCTTCCCAACATCATTGACAGAATTTCAACCTTCACAGCTTCTTCTATGCCTGAAAATAAAGAATCAATTGCCACACTGACTGAACACAAACATTTCAGTGGCTGGATACTTTTAAGCTAGCACTTGTTTAATTAGCTCCTCACCCATAGCAGTCAAAAATTATGCCAAGTCAGAAGAATTAATAATCCCTATTTAATAGGAAATTCATCTAGCCATCATCCCTCCATGGTGGCAAAGATCCCCCAACCTTAAAGTTTAGGGACCCATTCTTGAAAATGGAATATAAGAAGAGATAATGATTTAAAGCACTCCAAAAACAGTGTATAAATGTATGTATCAAAAGTACGGCAGTCAAACTTTATCCAACAGGAATATATTTAGTGTTATGTCAAGAGCACTGCATGAAGCAAGTAGACATTGGAGGGCTGTGGTGGTTAAATCAGTAAAAGTGGCACTGAAAGAATCAGTATGAAGCAAGTAGACATTGGAGGGCTGTGGTGGTTAAATCAGTAAAAGTGGTACTGAAAGAATCAGCATAGAATAGTGTTTACTCACACCCACCTCGTGCAGTGTTCCTTGCATCAATGCTTTTTGAGAAGAGTTTACAGACAAGATAATGAATGGAAATAACATTATTTGCTTCAGGAGTTTCATTTGATGAGAAGAGATTGGAAGCACAAATATATGCATATTATTAACAGAGCTACACCACAAGAAGGGACCACTACCATTTCAAATCCCCAAAATTTCAAGGCTGGACTTCTATAAATGAAATAACAAAGACTAAGAAGAAATTCTACTCAATGAGAAGCACAAAATTGGAAGCATAGGACAATTTGGCCTTGTGCAAGAACCAAATAGAAATTATTCATTATCAGGAACTTGCAGCAAAAATGAAACAACAAAGACAAGAACGAAAGTTCACTAAATGAGAAGCATAATAAAATTGGAAAGCACAACAAGATTAGCTTGAGCAACAAATAAAAATGAATCATTATAATGCACAGAAAAGAGTTTCCCAGACAAGTAAGCAAGAAAGATCTAGAAACATACCCATCCATTTCTGGCATTTGAATGTCCATGAAGCATGCATCAAACTTGTGAGGCAACTGAAGCATGGAAAGTGCAATTTTTCCACTCTCAGCACACTCCACATTAGCCCCAAACTTCTTGAGGGCACCTGCAGCGACTATGCGGTTTACCCTATTGTCATCAACAACCAATATGTTCTTCCCACCTAACAAACTATGAAGGAATGAAGATCCGCTGGGGAACTCTTTCCCTTGTTGCTTCTTGCTTCCCATTCCAAGAATCTGCTGAAGGCAGGCAGCAATCATACTTGCTCTCAGCGGTTTCACAATAGTCTCGTCAAAACCTTCACTCTTTGCTCTAGTGGATTCGGCATTAGAAATAGATCCAAGCAGGATCAACTTGGTTTTTTCTGTCACACGACGAAATTGCTTTAAGTCTAGCTTGGACAAGCCACTGTCCTCACTAGAAATCCAGGAGTCTTTCTCGATTAAAACAATATCTGGTTGCCTTGTGTTTCTGCTAAATTCAGACAAGTTATTATATAGGTTATGATTAAAAAAAATTGTACACAAATATATGCATATTATTAGCGGGAAATAATGCTGACCTAGTTCTCAAACGGCCACTCTGTCCACGTACTGCACCAAGCACCCCCTTAGTACTACTGGAAAGTTCGACAGCGATACCAAGTCTCCGTAGGTGGTACATAGTAACAGCACCTCTTGTTGGTTTTCTATCAACAACAATTGCTTTCATCCCTTTGAAACAAGTAGGTAAAGCCTCAGAAAGAGGTCCTTTAGGGTCATTAAATGCATTTTTCTCACATCTTCTCAGGACAGCAGTAAATGTAAATGTGCTTCCAATGTGAGGCCGACTTGTGAAGCTTATCTGCCCACCCATCAGCTCAACCAGACACTTACTGATGCTCAAGCCAATACCAGTTCCACCATAGTTCCTGGAGGTCGAGCTATCAGCCTGCATAAAGGGTGTGAAGACCCTTTCTTGAGCTTGTAAAGGGATCCCAATCCCAGTATCCTCCACAGTAACCATCAAAGTTACAGTGCCAGCTTCATTGTCACTTGTCCAGTTAGTTGAAGCATCTGATGGCAATTCATTGTTGGCAATAAAAGACATATAGTTTTCCCAACTATTCCGATCGTCAGCAGTTTCATAACCACTTAATGTATTGAATTGACCATCACCTATAACTCCCACCATTTCTGGTCCTCTTTTAAACGCTGGTTCAGTTTTGGTATCCATCATAGGCTTTCCATATTCTGCTAGATATACTTGAACAAATATATGCCCCCGCTCAGTGAACTGTTAAAAGGAAACGTAGAAAAACAAAATTAAGTTCCACTAAAACATACAAATGCAGAGTTCTTTTTTAGACCTTTTTTTCTACTTTTATTGCATCCTTTTTATTATGAGGCAAATAGGGGAGGTTTGAGGATCCAGATTTCACATTCAATCAATTACGGTTGGCAGTAAGGGAAAACTTTGCCACACTATCAAGTATATCACTGAGAGGGCCGGCCATAGGTTCGAATTGCTCTTTCTCAACTATTCAGAATGTAACTCTAATCATGTATTTTTCAAAAAATAAATAAATAACTCTAATCATGTAAACTGATGCCTGATCAGAATACCAAGACATAAACCCCATATTAAGCCTAAGCTTGCATCTCATCTATTAGTCAAAATATTCATGCAAACAAGTATATTAGACATCGCAAGAATATACTTACTTTTACAGAATTTCCCACGAGATTGGTTATGACCTGCCGGAATCTTCCAGGATCTCCAACGAGAATTTGGGGAACTTTATCAGAGACAAAGACAGCAAGCTACACTTCTCCAAGGGATTCACAGCATAATGATGAATAGGGAAGTACCAATAGTCATGGATATCAGAAAGAATTTCTAGTCAGTTCCAGCATAAAAACAGACTTAATGAACAGTTTGACTTGAAAAAAAGTGGGGATCCCTGTACTCCATTTGATATAGAGTAACAAATCTACAAAACAAAGATAGAACTCACAATTCTCAATGTATAGCTTTTATTAATTTACATCCTTCAAATATTGCATAACACCATAACATTACATTGACATAAATAATATGTGCTCCCTCTACATAAACTTTATAAACATTGCAAAAGTAAATAAACAGGAAACAGAAAAGAACATCCTAGGCCACCAACCTCAAAGAAAACACACAACATTGTTGCCTTTATTAGGAAGTAAACTACAGCGTGATCCCACAGCGATAATTGCATACCTCAATTCCTTTATCCGTAGACTTTCCTGAGAATAAGGAGAGAATATCATCTAGGTTCGATCGAATGTCAAAAGGAACAGCATCTAGCTCTAATTTTCCAGCTTCAATTTTGGCCCGATCAAGAACTTCATTTATTAATGTAATCAATGCTTTCCCACAGGCCTGAGCAGTTTGAGCAAAACCTTTTTGGTTCGTATTTAGATTTGTATCTAGAAGCATACTGAGCATTCCTGCAGTTAAAAGCAGAAGGTGTTCAGAAACGAAAAAAAAAATTACCAAAATAAGAAATAGATATGGAAAGAAAGAGCTAAGAAACTACAAATACCAAGAACACCATTCATTGGAGTTCTGATCTCATGGGATACAGTAGCAAGAAACTGAAATCAGAAAACATTAAAAAACACATCATTGCAGGAATGACTACCCAAAAATAAAGAATTAGATAAAATGCTAGTTTTAGTATCAAGTAATCCAATTAACGAGTTATGATGGTTTCATGCGAACCTGAGATTTAGCAACGTCAGCAGCTTCTGCTAGAACTTTAAGTTGCTGCATTTCACGAAAATCATCCTCAATTTTGACAATGTGAATTCCTGCACCATAGAATATATACCCTACTAGTAGACAGATAACGAAGAAGCCAATTGACGAATTGATTGCCATCCATGGTGTGGGAGGTGGTTGAAGGAACCTGTAAAGATTGCCAAAGTTTTATCAAAAATGTTGATAAACATTATGCCTTGGTAATCACTAGAAACAAGTATTGTCACTGGAGAACTTACCTACATCTCATTTCGTGTCTTCTGAATGGATCTCCAAAGTCTAGCTTACTTACACGCAAAAGAGACATGTCGCCATCTGGAAACTCGGGTTTATACATTACTAACTGATCAGAAGAATTGGTAATATCATATACAGTGACGACAATAGCCTGGTTCCCAGCAAGTTGTCCCAGCAAATTCTCCACAAGTGACTCAACATCGAAGGATCCACCGAGGTATCTGCGTGAACCAATAAGCCTCCCAAATATAAAATCAAGCCGGAACAAGGGATAAACGTTGATGCTTCGTAATTGTAACCAATGAAAACATTAAGAACTCATATCCAGATTGTTTAAGGCTTCAATTCTTTACTAGCACAAGAGAATAATAATATGTAAATCACTAAGATAAAGAATCTCAACTGTGTTTCAAACACTTGATCAAGCCCAACAAGACACAGTTAAAGTAGAACAAAAATGGGAAAAAAGACATAATATCTCACCCTGCAGAAGCTTCGACGCGCTCCTCCACTGTTGCATCGGAAGGGAGAATGGAATTATACACCGGGAAGGTCAATACAACGCCGAGATGATGAGATCCCAACAGCCTAAAAGGGTTTGTAAGAACAGCTTTCCCAGTAGCCCTTGCCCTCAAAATGTTCTCTCTATCTTCCTGTTTCACAAAAACACAATACTAATCGATTCAAGAATCTACCAAGAAAAAACTCAAAGAGGGGAAAACAATGACTTCAATCAAATACCTCCCCAGACATCATATCAATGGATTCAAGGTAATAGACCGTCTCCTGCACGAAGATCACTGGCGCGTATTCATCTCTAATTGGGGAAGGCTCCTTCTTCATTGTCTTGATTGTCCACCTATGTTGTTTTTCAAAACTATCCCTCATTGAGTGCACTACCCTTTGAGCATAAGCCACTCCACTCATCAATGGCCTCTCAAAGGCAGTCCTAGCAGTGTACTCAGCAAAAGTTTCCTAAATTTCACAAACCCACCATCCAAATCAAAATCCACAAAAAGGGCAACTCAAAAACCAACCAAAAACACCAAAAACACAAAGAAACTGGAATCACCTGATCAATGGCTGATGGGTTCTTGTAGTAATGGAAAGTGGAGACAAGAATTGCAAGGGCATGAACATGGTTCACACTAACACTGAATTGGTCTTGAAGCATTCTAGCCCTCTGATCACACATGCTAACAAGAACCTCTCTCCTCCTCACCATGATGTCTGCCTCCATTTTGTTGTAGATGTAAACAGCAACACAAGCAATCCCAACAATCCAAATGAGAAGCATTGAGAGCAACCTAGCTCTAGTCAGTTGAATGAACTTGTTGGCTCTTTGCTTCATTGGTAACTCATTCAACCTCACAGCCACAGCATGGACATGATGGCTGCTCTTCTTCATCTTCAAGCTCATCACTTACAATAATATCAAATTCAAAACCACTTCTTCACCAGATTTCTTGGTAGTTGTTGTTATTCTTGAATCCCAAGAGAATTCCAAGACCTACCCACTTCATATCACATCCGAAAAAACAAAACCCAGACTCCAGAAAAGGCAACAAAGCCCTTTTATCAAGAAACAAGTGGGCTATCTATGTTATTGATTTGATCTACATACTGTTGTTCCCATTCTTTGTTGTTGCATTGTTTCTTGCAATGAATTAAAAACTACACAAGAATCAAGAAGAAACAGGGGAAACAGAGAGGCGCATGACTGAGAAAGGTATCTTAAAAAGAAGGGAAGGTCTAAAAACCCAGAAATCTCGAGAAATCAAAACAAAGAACAAATGGGTATTTGTTTTTAAGCAGTTTAATCTCTATCTGGTCGCCCAATCATGGCCTCCTCTGTAAGCGTGGATGGAGTAGAGATGGTTAGAGACAAAGAAGAGCACGTTCACTGTCTCTGCTCTTTGTTTAATGAACCCACAAAAAGCAAAAAAAAAAAAAAGAACGATTTGACTGCAGAATTGTTTAATCTCTTCAAATACTAGCAAAGCATTACAAAACAACACCACCACCACCAAAAACAGAGTGTTTGAGAAACAGATAATGTTGTGTTATTGTTGTTGTTGTTGCTTGTTGTAATCTAATTAAATTGGCTTAAAGGGTAGCTGTGGAGTTGGGTTTGGGTTGTTGGGTGGTCGTCCGAATCACGCAAAATCTTCAATAGACAGAGTATTTGTAATATCAGATATTCTCTATATCTCCACTTTTCAAAACAACAGAATCGAATTTCTGGATATCTGGAGATACGCTAGTGTCCCCATTATCTCTTAAACTATTCTTCTTCCCTCTTGCCAGTAATCAATTGATCTGAGTGGTTAATGACTCCATTCCTCTTAAATTAAGTTATGCGAAGATTTCAGAGTTCTCATGGATGAAAAAAAACTTAGGGTATGGGGTTAGATAGAAGTGCCAAAGCGTGATTAGTCCATATGTTGGCACCAATACTATTGCACAAAAACAAAAGTATTCTTCTTTATAGCAACCAACAATCAATTGATTTGAATGATTAATGACTCAGATTCCTCTTAAGTCTGATCTTTAGTTATCGAGAATGAAAAATCTTAAGTATGGTTGAGATAGTGTCCAAACTTGAATTAATCCGTGCGTGTGAAACCAATACTTTAAAAGGGCAATTTTTCACTAATAAACTTGGAAGGGTCAAAACAGGGGAGGGAAAAAACAGGGAGCCCAGAAACAGATGAGCCAATGTGATGTACTTCTTTCTTGGTCAAAAGAGGAGTGATTGTTGAGGAGGAAAAAAGCAGGGGAAGTGTAAAGTGTAGTATTTGGAGTGATTATAAGAAAGAAAGAGCAGTTACTTTATTTACTCTGCCTTTCTTCTCTTTTTTGGTTTTTTTTTTCTGCTTTTTCACAATCTACATAGCACAAAACAACATAATGGGTGCCTCTTTTAATGAGTCGGTTGAGGGATTGGATTGGTGGTGCTTCTGGTAATCAAATCTGGGTTCATTTGGTGAAAAAATTTTGGTCTTATTTTTTTGCAAATTGAATTAGTGTCATGGTAAAGTTAGGAAATGTGTTTGATAACTAATAAGTTAATTACTAGATTAAACTTAGGAAGATACTTAAAAAAAAGTTCAAACACATATGATTTAAAATAAAGAGTTCTTTAAAGAAAATAAAAAATAAGCCAACCACACGCTTGTAGCATAATAAAAAAAAAAAAAAAAGAGCATAAAACTGTTATGATATGGATGAACAATTGATCAAGATTTTGTATGACTAATCATTGTCAAGCATGGCTCTTACATTGAGTGGTAGTATCAAGCATGGCCCTTACTTGTATCCATATCAAATGTACTCATTATTCCATGTATTGTCAATGTTGCTTGTGAAGAGTTGTATGACATGTGATGTATGTATTACTTGTAAACATTGTCTAAGTACATTTATCATCATCACCAAAGGGCCTATATAAAGGGTGCCAACCTCATTGTAAAAGCACACCAAGTTGAATACAACTTCTCATTTCAACTCTCTCATTTCTCCTCTTCTACTTTGTAGTTGTAGTCTAGTTCTAGCAAGTTTCAATTCAATTTACAACACGTTATCAGCACGAGCTTGCTCTAGCATTAAGGAGATCTTGAAGTTCAAGAAGGCTTGTTAAGGAGAAAAAGCTAAGAAGGTATAACTTTTGTTATTTAAATAAGTTCAATTTATTTCTAAATTACCATGGTTGTTTCCTTTTATTACATGCATAACTTCTATATGCATACTTTATTCATATACCATTATAACGTCACCGATTGTGAAAGTATGCTCTGTAGTTGCGTCTTGTACGATTTTCTACATCAGAAATCAAAAATCAATATGTGACATAACTAGTTTTCTCGCTATACTACAAACGATTAATTATGCTCTATTCTTGATTTTTTATATTGCAAATAGTGTTATGAGTTTGGGTTGATAGTGGGTAAGCCTTGTCCCCAGGTAAAGCTAAACATTGAAAGGGAGACGGTTATCCCGTTCGAGGTGGCATGGTTTTTAAGTAGACTTCGTCTCACCACCCAACCTGAAGGTTGTCCCACCAACTCATACAAGTAATACATTTTGCATACTAATAATCAAGTTGTGAACATATATTTAATCATATGTTATGTTTTTACATAAAGGGAAAACTCTTTTATATTAAATTTATTTTCAAAATTCTTTTCAACCATAGTTTGCATTTGTTACCTTATTATAATTCTTGTCATGATAATTCTATGCAAGGCTGTGTGTTATACATAATCATTTTGAAAAGTGAATACTTCACTTTATATATATTTTCACCTTATGGAGTTATACATACCAAAAGGGTAATGCTCCAAAAGGCTCAAAATGAGCTAATGAGTCTCTAATGCTACAAAAATTTATATCGATCAAATATCATTTATTATTCTCGCAATTTCAATTACCTCTATATTGAGGCTATGCGAAATATGATGATGAGACAAATAAAAGCCACGTGGCTCGCCTCGATGTATTATCGCAACAAATTATCGAGTGCGCACGTCAATCCAATAAATATTAAGGATTGATTTCTTGTCTCATGGTAGTTTAGTAAAATGATGAGATATTATAAATATAATATCACTCCCGTCCAATTAGTTCACTTCAAATTAAGAAGCATATGTTGCATATAATGATCATGATCGCAATAAATTTATGGACGTGGAAAAGGTGAAAATATCGTGGTAAAGGTCGTATAGACAATTCCACCAAATTTTGGAATAAAAGTGGTGCACCACTACAAAGGGCAAATAATTATTGACAATGAGCGCTCATAATTGTGACATTTTTAGTCATATATGAAAGGCTATTTTGCCTAAATATTGTCATATATATGCCCGAGTATTTTTGTGACCTTTACCATGCCTTTAAAATCAAAGGCAAAATATTATGAATATTATCATGACTCTTTTTCTGATTTGTCAAATATTATTTGTCCAAATGGATCAACAAATCATGTGTTCAAGTCATGAACCAAATAAGAGCGATATGTGTCTTCTTGATTGTGCTACAACGCAAATTCTTAAAAACAGAGAATATTTCTCCAATTTGAACTTAGGCGATGCTAATGTTCAAACAATATCTGGCATCTCCAATTTGATTAATGGCTCGGAAGAGCAAATATTATGTTGCCTGGGGAACAACAATTCATGTTGACAATGCCTTATACTCTGAAAAATCCGAAGGAATTTACTCAAATTTTAAAGATATTCGACAAAATGGATATCACATTGAAACCATGAACGAAAATAATAGAGAATTTCTCTATGTCACATTGGTTTCAAATGGGAAAAAAGAAGTGTTAGAAAAATTTCCAGAATTTATCCTCTGGATTATATTTTACTCATATAAGGCATGTCGAAACGAATGTCGTCTTAAATAAGAAAATTAATGATCCAACGACATTCATTTTATGGCATGACCGACTTGGTCATCCAGGATCATCAATGATGCGAAGAATAATTAATAATTCGCATGGACATCCTTTAAGGAGTCACAAGATATTTTCAATGGTGATTATAATTGTGCTAGTTGTTCTCAAGGTAAATTGATAGTTAAACCATCCCCAAGTAAAATTGTTGTGGAATCCCCAATTTTCTTAGAACGCATTCGGGAGACATATGTGGACCTATTCATCCTCACTTGTGGACCATTTAGATATTTCATGGTTTTGATAGATGCATCAACTAGGTGGTCACATGTTTGTTTGCTTTCGACCATTCGCAATGTTGCATTTGCTAGACTTTTAGCGCAAATCATTAAGTTAAGAGCACAATTCCCTCGACAACCCAATCAAGACCATCCGTCTTGATAATGCTGGGGAATTTCAATCTCAAGCATTTAAAAATTATTGCATGTCTATAGGAATTACCATTGAACATTCTGTTCCACATGTGCATACCCAAAATGGTTTGGCGAATCTCGATCAAACGCATTCAATTAATTGCCGCATCTTTAATCATGAGAACTAAGTTATCAACTTCAGTTTGGGGACATGCAGTCCTTCATGCAACATCTATCATTCGTTATAGGCCCACTGCATACCATGAACATTCCCCCATGCAACTCATTTTAGGTCAACAACCAAATATTTCACACTTAAGAATTTTTGGTTGTGCAAAGTGTATGTTCCTATACCACCTCCCAATAGAACTAAGATGGGTCCACAACGAAAACTTGGGATTTATGTTGGATTTAACTCATCGTCTATTATAAGATACCTTGAACCCTTAACAGGGATTTATTTATCTTGCACGCTTTGCTTTGATTGTCACTTTGATGAAGCAATTTTCCCACCATTAGGGGAGATAAGAAGTCAATTCAAAAGGAATGGCGCGAAATTGCTTGGAATGCATCAACTTTATCACATTATGATCCACGAACAAATCAGTGTGAACTTGAAGTTCGAAAGATCATTCATTTGCAACAAATTGCAAATCAATTACCAGATGCATTTAATGATGCAAAACAAGTGACAAAATCACATATTCCAGCTGTAAATGCTCCTGCAAGAATTGATGTCTCTGTGCAACAAAATGCACAAGAACCAACGAAACGCTTAAAGCGTGGAAGACCGGTTGGTTCAAAGGATACAATTCCTCGAAAGAGGAAAACGGGAGTAAAAATAAATACAAATCAAAATACTCCTGAGAAAGCACAAGAATCCTTTGATAAGGGTTTGTCAGAACAAGTTGATTCTGATGAGGAACAACTTCCTCTAGAAAAAGAGGAAAAAGATGAAAATAATGAGATCTCAATAAATTATTTAAACTCTGGTAAGATTTGGGATCGAAATGAAATTGTTCCTGATGATATATTTGCTTTCAATGTGTCCTTTGAAATATGTGAAAATGATGATGATCCAAACCACGATCAGTGGATGAATGTCAAAAAAGACCGATTGGCAAAAATGGCAAGATGCTATCCAAGCGAGCTAAACTCGTTAAGGAAACGAGAGGTTTTTGGACCAATTGTCCAAACGCCGGATGGCGTAAAGCCCGTTGGATATAAATGGGTATTTGTAAAAGAGAAACGAAAAAATGAAGTTACAAGGTACAAAGCAAGACTTGTAGCTCAAGGTTTCTCACAAAGACCTGGCATCGATTATGAGGAAACATATTCTCCTGTTATAGATGCAATCACATTTCGGTTCTTGATAAGCCTTGCAGTCTCTGAAGGGCTTGATATGCATTTAATGGATGTCGTTACAGCATATCTGTACGGATCTCTAGACAGTGAGATATATATGAAAATCCCTGATGGATTTGTAATATCCGATGCAATAAAATCAAAACCTCATAACATGCATTCTATAAAATTACAAAGGTCTTTGTACGGGTTGAAACAATCCGGACGAATGTGGTACAAACGTCTTAGTGATTATTTACTAAAAGAAGGATATGTAAATAATCCGCTTTGCCCATGTGTCTTCATTAAAAGATCATCAACAGGATTTGTGATTATTGCTGTATATGTTGATGATTTAAATATAGTGGGAAACCACGACGACATCGTTAGAACATCCGAATACTTGAAAAGGAATTCGAGATGAAAGAACTTGGAAAAACAAGACTTTGTCTTGGTTTGCAAATTGAACATTTTTCAAGTGGAGTACTTGTCCATCAATCAAATTATATTGAAAAATTATTAAAAAGATTTTATATGGACAAGGCACATCCATTGAGCTCTCCAATGGTTGTCAGATCACTTGAAGTGGATAAGGATCCATTTCGACCTCAAGAAAGTGATGAAGAGCTAATTGGTCCTGGAGGTACCATATTTAAGTGCAATTGGTGCACTTATGTATCTTGCAAATTGTACAAGACCCGATATTGCTTTTCTTTGTCAACCTACTTGCAAGATATAGCTCTTCACCAACTTGAAGACATTGGAATGGTGTTAAACACATTTTTCGATATCTTCGAGGAACAAGTGACATGGGTTTATTTTACTCGAGAGGGGTAAAATTGAATCTCCAAGGTTATGCTTGATCTTTGGATTTTTATCGAGATCCCTAAGGCCCGTTCTCAAACGGGATATGTATTCACCTGTGGTAATACTCATTTGTATCGTGGAAGTCAAGAAAACAAACTATGGTTGCCACTTCTTCCAATCATTCTCAAGTACTTGCAATTCATGAAGCAAGTCGTGAATGTGTTTGGTTGAGAAACATGATTGAACATATACAAGAATCATGTGGATTGCCTTCAATAAAAGATTCTCCAACCATATTATATGAAGATAATGCGCATGTATTGCACAATTAAGTGAAGGATTCATAAAGGGGACATGAACAAAACATATTTCACCAAAATTCTTTTATGCGCATGAGCTTCGAAAGAATGGTGAAATTGATGTCAAGCAAATCCGATCGAGTGATAATCTTGCTGATTTATTCACAAAAGCCTTACCAACTACGACATTTAAAAGGCTTACATATGGTATTGGCTTGCGTAAACTTAAAGACATTGCAAGTAAAGAAAGCTCGAACAAGTTTCACCCATGTTCACATGAGGGGAGTTATTGATTAATGTATTGCACTCTTTTTCCCTTAGCTATGGTTTTATCCCATTGGGTTTTCCATGCAAGGTTTTTAATGAGGCAATCTTAACAATATTATACCCATCTTAATATTTATGAGAATAGTGTACTCTTTTCTTTTACTATATTTTTTCCCACAGGGGTTTTTCTTAGTAGAAGTTTTAACGAGGCACATTCTCTCAATAATTGTCATCCAAGAGGGGAGTGTTATGATATGGATGAACAATTGATCAAGATTTTGTATGACTAATCATTGTCAAGCATGGCTCTTACATTGAGTGGTAGTATCAAGCATGGCCCTTACTTGTATCCATATCAAATGTACTCATTATTCCATGTATTGTCAATGTTGCTTGTGAAGAGTTGTATGACATGTGATGTATGTATTACTTGTAAACATTGTCTAAGTACATTTATCATCATCACCAAAGGGCCTATATAAAGGGTGCCAACCTCATTGTAAAAGCACACCAAGTTGAATACAACTTCTCATTTCAACTCTCTCATTTCTCCTCTTCTACTTTGTAGTTGTAGTTCTTTGTAGTAGTAGAAGTTAGTAGTTCTTCTACTTTCCTTCTCTAGTTCTAGCAAGTTTCAATTCAATTTACAACAAAAACCTCGAAAAAAAGAGAGTTATTCAAACTTTTTAAGGGAAAAATGTAGTGCGATACATTTGACACTCATTTGGCGCTAAATTTTCATTATCCCTTAGACACATCAATCTCTACACACAGAAACATCGATGAACAAATTAAGGGCATGAAGAAATGCGTGTCAGATATGCGTGGAAAAAAATAAAATGTCATACACTTATTTTTTTATCTTTTGAAGGAATATAAAATTAAAAAAGAATAAAAAGTATTTTTATTCTAAAAAACATTGCTGTCGAAGATCTTTGGACAGTGACTCCCGACAAGGGCGCCCGATTTGATCTTCGAAATGACGTTTTAACCCTTATTGTGTCTCTTTAATTACGAGATTTTGTATCGTATGCATGAGGCTCCAGAAACCTCAAACATCCCTGTAACATATGCGGTGTGTATCTATTTTCTTCTTCTTTTTTATAGTATCTTTTTTTGTTTTTTCAACCAAAAAAAAATTGCAAAACAATTTTCGTTTTCATTTTTTTTGGTTGTTCATTTATAGATAAATCCTGAAATTGAAAGCAATAATCATACTTAATAAATATTTTGATGATAATTTTCTTTTTAGCCTATCTTCACACACATGCACATGCTCGTTTGTAAATCTTCACTTCACTTGTGCCAATAATTGATAATACATGTAGATCATTAGATGTGACATTTTACATAGATTTTAGTCTAAATTAGAGTGATGAAAAATAAAACCTTACATTTATGAGTAAAAGGTAAATAAGTTGAAAATATTATTGTAATAATAAAATTATTATTTAATTTTTAATATAATTGATATTATTTATTAATATAGTATTTATTTTATTTCATTAATTTCATATAATAAGTTGATTTATCTTATTGAGTTATGAATCATTCAATGTGTCACTTTAGCCTTTAAAAAAAAAAAAAGATTTTAGCAGAAAAACATTATATTTTAACAAAAAATCTTAATTATATTATTGGGGTAAAAGTACTATGTCCTAGTGTGACATTATTTAATGCAAGTACTCGACATCATGAAATTTTTGTCAACCAATATACTTTTTTTGACAAATTACCAATAAACTACAACTGAACGCACATAATGTAATGATATTTCATTTGACTTCATCAAAATTATAAAGATTATTGAAATCAATTTTGCCTTGAAATGCTACTCTCTTGTTGGTCTTCCATATAGAAAAAGTGCCTTTTGACCGTAAAGTCAAAAATATGAACAAAATTTTCCATATAATTCCATTTGAGTGGGTTTCGGCATATACTGCTTTAGCTAAATACACAAACAGTAGTGTTTGAATGACGATAAAAGTCACTCCAACATATATTAGTCTACAAGAACTATTAATTTCTACCTCGAGATGTAAGCACACACAAATCTTGGTACATAACACACGGGTCAAGACCGCATGGGGGCTCTTGTGGACCAATATATATTAGGGTGTGACTAACTATTGTCATTTTAGCATTTTTTCATACACAAAATGTCATACGTGTAATGAAATCATAAAGGATTTAAAAACATCACGCTAAAGGGTACCCCGCAATCCTCTCAGGGCACCCTAATAATTTATCAGGGCACCTCAGTACTTTTATCAAATTGTCTTTTCATTTGATGTGCGAGCACCCCACCATCAAATCGAATGAAACCCTTCTTTTCTCCCTTCCATCACCACATCAAAGCCTCAATATATTAAATCCCCTCACTTTCTTGCATGTTTAAGGTATATTTGTTGTTTTTATGGTCGAACGATGTGTTTAACTTCAATCTCGTAATGTTTGGTCACACAAGGTCGTGATATATCTTTTGGTCTCGAACGTCCATTGTCAAAACCATTGTGTAAGTGTCAGTTAATATCAATCGACACCTAAGTGAGAAGGACCCTTAAATCATGTGGTCGTGTATTACTGAGACTACTAGTTTGTTTCTCAGTGGCCTGTTACCGAGACATTAAGCTATGTCTCGGTTGCTTTTAACCGAAGTGTAATAAAAAATTACGTTTGGGATTAAACTCGGTTGGTAATAACCGACACTTTTTGTTAGTTATCGGTTATAGAGTACCTAGACACTACAACATGTCTCGGTCCTATGTGACCGATAAATTTGTGTTCATGGTTCACCTTCAAAAATGAAAAAAAAAAAAAAAAAAAAAAAAAAAAAAACCTCACAAAAACTATAAAAACTAACTTGTTGTGTGCAACGTTTGTCTCTCACTCATTTTCTTCAACTATTAGACTCTAAAAATATTTAAAACTCGTTGAATCTCCGGACGGTGACGGATCGACAAACGCAATTGATAAGAGTTAGTGCGCACTTTTTGATCAACAAACACGATGTCCGGCCCGCGACAGATCGACTTGATTTCATAAAAAACTTGAGTTTTCAAACCCTGAGAGGCATTTGAATGGGTATGTAAATTGTTGGATTAGATGAGGGCATTTTTATCAATTGGTCATAAGCTCAGTTTTAATTAAAAATGGCGAGGTGCCCTGAGAAGGATTGTGGAGTGCCCTTAGCGCGACTCTTTGAAAATTGTCAACCTTCACTAATTTTTAGCTAATATATTATATACTAATAAAGGTAGAGCTGAAAACTCTAAGTAGAGGTGATTTTTTAATAAGAAAATATTAAAGTGACTCAATATTGACATTCACTAAGAGCATGCAACGTAATTTTTAATTCTTTTTACTATTTTTACAATTTTATGCTTAAGGATAATGTTAAGGTTACCCACTACGGACACTTACTATATAACTACAACATTGCTAAAAATATAAAAAAAATAAAAATTAGTGCTCATAGGAATGTCGATAGTGAATAACCGCAACATTCCCCTTTTTAATAATTATTGAAGTGTTGCTATCAATGGCAAAGGCAGGGGCGGAGCCAAGATTTTAAGCACCCGCCCACCTGCCCATAGACCAAATTAAGGGTGACCTAAGTATTATCATGAAAGGTGGGCTAACTTAGACATTTTTCATATTTGTTTTATTGATCAACTATATGTAAGGGGTTATATACAAGTTGCTATGTTATGCCTCATGGTAATGTTCTAAGTTACAATATAGCAGGTCCTATGGTCTGAAAAAAAAATAGCAGGTCCTATGCGTAGATATTTGGCATCTACATATGCTGTATATTACTCTCTCCCATCAAAAATGTAAGTCATTTAAGGTAAAGACACAAAATTAATATAGCCTTAATTACGAGTGTAATTTACATATATGTCATTTGAAATTAAATGAAAGGAAGAATTTAAGAATCATAAATGTTTAGATTGCATAAGAGTAAAATGAGTAAATATATATATATATATATATATATATATATATATATACTCTCAAATTCCGAATACGACTTACAATTTTGAACAAGAGATTTTTACTAAAACGATTTATATTATTGATCGAAGAGAGTATGAAGAGCCCTGCTAAAATAACCCACACTTAATCGATCTCTTTGGATGTCATCTAAATCACTTCAAAGTGTGTGTGCATGCATCGCGAGGTGAAAATGAATGGTATCCAAGGAGGTGGGTGATAAATGTTGGTTACTCCAACATTTTTCTAATAAGAATGCTAAATACTAAGGCATATACGTACTCAAAGGTCTCTATCACTCATTGATCGCTAGATGTGGAATACTGAAAAAAAATCTAGCAGACTAGTAGACTACAAAAGCTATGATTCACAACAAAAGTCGAAAGCCCACCAGTGAGCATTGTTGTTGAAATAAAGTATAAATAAGAGTTATGGTATGTGCCCGTGCATGTGTAGTGATAAGGTTGTAATTAATCAACCAATTTAACCAAAACTTCGGTTCCAGATGCTGCATATGTTGTCATACCAGTGTGTAATGATAGACACAGACAAAAAATAAAAGGACATGTTTAAATAAAATTTCATTTTTTTATTTGACATTACTAAACACACACCACTCATGCCCACACACTTTTTAAAATTTTTTTTGACTAAACCACCATCTCTCTTTCCCTCAACCAAACCTGGCCACAAGAAAGGGGATGGCGGTGATGTATGAAAGAGGTTTGGGTAGTTTAGTCATAAATTTTAAAAAATGTGTGAGTTTAGCAGCCCCTTTTTTGTAATAATGGTGACTGGACAAGTCAAGCATGAATATTTATTAGCCGACGCCCTGGTATTTGGAGCTTTCTTAGTAGTATTAATTTAATGTAAAATGATACCTCAAACAAAAAAAATAGGGTGTTGCTGGTGCCGCTATGTGACACCCTTTTTTAATTTAGGGGATCAGCTAACTTAATCTTATAATTAAGTTATAATCTTAATTATACAGTATTAGTTAGCCTTTACATCTTATATTCCTCATTAATCATGTATAGGATAAGTAATACATTAGTCCTACCAATTATTAAAATTTATAGTTAATTAAAACTTTTATTAAGTTATTTAACAAAAGTCTTAACAACTTTATGCGGAAGCAGCAGTTAAAGTAATCCTAAATGTGAAAACCAGGAAAGTAACGATCACATAGATATATCATAAAGTAGTAAATATACAATGTGAAAGTTATAGTAAAGTCGAGAACTATCGCTCAACCCAATATACAACCTCACATGTATCAAAAGACATAATACAACTAATACAACAAAATATCAAAAGGACCTATGGTATCGAAAGTAGTGTCGCACCCCTGGCTCAAAGGTAATCATCGATCTTTTCCTTGCCCGACCAGTTGGTCGACAGCTCTGTACCCATCATCATAAAAAAACGGTGAGTACAAGAAAATAACAGTAATCCCCAATGACAAGTTTATTTCACATTTCCAAACATTCTAATGGTATTTAAAAGCATATATAAATATGAAATACTGAAATATTAACCATATGCTAGTAAATACCAGAGTTAAACAAGTGATATTGATACTAGATAAGTAGTAGTGATCTAAATCCAGTCGATAATGAGTCGCGTCACACCAACTCAAAAATCATATATCACAAGGGATTCTAACTCGAGTGTCACTAGGGACTTTAACCCCGGTGTGTAGACTACCACAGGGACTCTAACCTCGAGTGTCATACAAAGTCAGGTAGCATGTGCCGACATCTCCAGGGACTCTAACTCTATGAGTCGCGCACACTTGGTCGAGTAAGGGACCTGGATGCTAAAACTACTTTATATATTAAAAATGACTTAAGTATAGATTTATCAAGGCATAGAGATAAATTACTAGCCTAAGCAAAGTGATTACAAAACTCATCAATGCATTTATTGTTATGTCTACACTAATAGCATGATATTTATCTCAATCAAATCATTTAACAACCAAGAACAACATAACATTGGTAATAAAGTCAATGAATCCAATTTAAGGGAATAGATATCATGAAATCAAGACTCAATAAGTGAGCAAAACACAAGACACATGATATCAAAGTACAAAAGCTATATAGTCAAATGGACTATGAAAACAACAACAATAATGGAAATGAAATGGAAAATAAAACATCATCGGGTATACTCACAAGTTTCATGCAAATTCCCTAGTTAATCATACCTCCCGACGCTCTGGCTCGTGCACCCGACTCCCAGAACAATCTTTAAGGCTCCTAAAGTGTTTAGACATGATTTTAAGGTGTGTTAAGGCCGGTTAAGTTGTGTTTAGGCTTGTGTTAAGTGTTGCAGGAAAGTTGAGAAAAATGAAGAAATTAGCTGCCTAAAACACTCTGCGCGCTGGCTGAAATGCCCAATGTTCTTTCCAGCCAGTGCGCTGCGTGTAGAAATCCAGAAATCTGCAATAGATTTATGGGTTTCCACAACTCAGGAAAATCCTATCCTTCATCCCTGGACCCTTGCTCTCCCTCTGCCAAGGGTCCGCAACACCCTCCACATTCAAAACAAGGTAGACACTTCGATTATATACACCATTCATTATCAGAATTGAGAGATTAAACGTATTGCATTAAACATTTGATGAACACCATGAAAGCCACAAATTCATAACTTAATGAAATCAAAACTGATTTTTAACACCCTTGATGCTATCCCAAGAGATTTTAAATAAGGAATTCAAAAACAAAACTAGATTTTAAAGACAAACAAGTATTAGAGCTCAAAATTCAAAAAATCATATTCATTTATGAAAACCCCAAATATTTTTCAAAACCTTCAAATTCGAAAACTAGACTTTGTAAACTGATTTGAAGCTTCATAATGAATCAAAATAACTCCAGTAACACTTTGAAATCGATTAAACAGAAAAGCCCTTTGAAATAGACACAAAATCTATTACATTGAATTCATGCAAGTAATGAAAATAAGCATACCTAAGTTGATGCTTGTTCCTAGCACATGCACCCCTCTTGGATGATGAATTAGACTCCTAGAAAATCCAATTTCCAGCAAATTTGAGTACCCACAGCTCTGATTTCTCAGTTGTAATGCATGCAAATGAGAAGGAAAATGTTCAAATGTTTCTTTTATAGTGTTAGGTTTTCATCTAAATGCATGAACATATCTCTATGAGATCTTGTGGATATTATTCACTCCTAACCCACTAATTTTTCAGCCATATGACACACATTTAGGCACAAGTCTTCATGGGAGTGTGTGCTAGTACACGAATCCTGAGGCATATCTATGTATGTTGTAATTTAATCAAAACTATAGGGCATTCCATTTTGATTTGCATTAACATACAATCATAGACTACGCAATTTATCATAAATTCATTATTAAAAATAATTACAACTTACCATAGACTAGCTACCCGGTCCTACGACTAACACACACTCGAGGCGCCTCCTCGCTCACGTCTCGCATGAATTGACTTAATAAGTCTACACAAATACAACACACTTGGAATACATCATTACAAAAATAAAATATACATCGGCCACGTGCCTCGGTCGATGTGCGTATCACGGTGTGAATCCCATGTCACGAGTCGACGATCCTAATTAAGGATCAAAATGAGGGTTATAGTTTTGGATCATGACACGCTATGTGCAACCCACATATTTGTAATTATTTGGGCACTCTAAATATTTATTTGAACTCCCTTTGTAATGTTTGATGTCTTAAACTACCCTTATGTTTTATAAGGGCACCCCACCATCAAAACAACACAAACGACACTTATAGTGGTTGAAAAGATTTATGAGCTCCAAATAGCAAGGTTGCATCACCATTAGTCGAAGGAGGTCGTCGAGTCGGAGATGTAGATGGGTTGGGGTGGAGTGCACAACGAGAGAGAACGACACTTACAATGGTTGAAAAGATTTTAGATTTATGAGCTCCAAAATTGCAAGGTTGTGTCGCTGGTAGTCAAAGGAGGTCGTTGGAGTCGGAGATGTAAATGGGTTGGGGTGTATGAGGCATTGTTTGGTTTCTAAGGGGCAAGTGGGTAATTTCTTATAGGGCACAATTGAAATTGTGGGGCAAAAAAATTTGTGGTTTGTCTTTACAAATATGTGGGGTACACATAACAACACAATATATATAACCATCCTTCTCAGGGAGTGGATTTTTTTAGTAGAAAATATAATTGATTAATCAATTTAAAATGACTCTACATAACCATATGGAATGGGGTTTTTTTTGGCAGAAAATATAGTTAATTACCTACTTTACAACTTATACGCATCTTGCGCAATTAACAAAGATACACTACTTGAAGTGCTATTATACTTTTTGATGATGATCAGGGGTGTCAAAACCGCTTTAGCCCCTCCTAATCAAAGCCTGTAGCGGCCCCAAATCTATCGGTCATTACGGTGTGCACCACATCCCACAACCTAGCCAACTCACCTCCCAGTTGTAACCTACGAGCACTCATATCTTAATACCAATCAAAATTTTGCTAACTTTAGGTTGTTTATTAATAATTATTGATTCAAGTTAGCTTAGGTTTCGTTATTATCATTTAACCTCAAAATATGCAACGGAAGACTTAAATCATCAAAATGATATTACATAGCAATTTTAATATCAATTAATCTAATGTGGAACCATACCAAAATGTAGTCCATATACATATCAAGTGTGATCCTCAAAATATCAAAAGTTAAACCTCCAAGTCATATACAGGTCAAAAAACGAGTAGGATAAATCGTAGTCGATCACCCAACATAAAATGATAAATATAAACAAACATACGAGTAGGATAAATCGTAGTCAATCACATGTAATCTTTAAGCTTGCCCTTCCCTCTGCTCGCACCGGATCTGCACTCAAGTCATCACAAAAAGGTAAATGACGAGTTCAGAGTGAGTAATCCCAAGGAAATTCACTAATAAATATATAAGTAAAACTGCTATAATCAAAATACTATAAATAAACATGCGGAAGAAAGAATACATATAACTGTGAAAAATTATCGTATGAATATGAATAACATGGAAATAAAGTGCGTGCACAATCCAAGTCAGACTAGAACCATACTTCGGGCTATACGCCGACACGACCTGTAAGGATACCTCGAACGGGTGACCCTGGACCCTCTAGGTGGCTGGTGTAGACCCATGGTGTACCCACACATGTCTAGCACATCCGGGTAGCATATTCACTGGCGCATGACTAGAACACATGCTATGGCCTAGTGGACCCTATGCCCCCGCAACGAATAAACACCAGGTGGGAGTAAACTCAACCAACCGTAAAGTAATCAGGAAATAAGATTTACTAAATAAAAAGGACATAATTCAAATAAATCAAACAATAAGTACTAAAGTGAATTTCAATTGGGACACTACACACCTCAAACCGTGCTCCACTAACATTCTTAGTCTAAATCACGCCTCAAATGCGTGTCCAATAATCATCAAATCAACCTAAAACATAAATCCCCGATCAATTAAACAAATTCCCAAACCTCGTATACCTCGATTCAAAACCTGAATCATCGATAAAACTATCGTTAGAACATCCCAAATAGACTATATCAATCTTTAGGACAAACCTTAATTGGTAAATTTTATTAAAACTTTTTGTCTCAAAACTGCCCCAAACGCCGCCAAGTTCAATCCTGTATGGCGTGTCCACGACGTCCTGGACGTCGTGACCACGTCGTCACGTTATCCACTCTCCACGGTGTCTCCAAAAACATCACTCCACAATTTCTCACATTTCGTTTCTGCCCCAGATGCCCGAATGACGCCGTGGGCTTATGAACCACATAGCGCGCCTGGCGGCGTCTGCAGCAGAGGGGGTTTTCTCGAGTTTTCAAACCCCTTCAGCTTGCCGTCGCGATCCGCATTGTCTCCATCAACCCATTAAATACTCAATCAAGCTCACACAACCAAAACCCCTCGACCAAACGTGTCCAAAATGTAAACCCCGAGTTTTTCAATCAAAAGCCTGAAAAATTACTTGAAAACCAAAATAACCACAACATCAACACCAAATTCACCATTTGTGACCTCACAACCACCATAAAACTATAGTAACACCTTGTCATGCTGGTGTGCTCAAATCCAAACCCGAAACCACCGTCAAAACACTCGAAAATTAACCCAAATCAAAGAGATGGAGATATGGATTGAAGATCTCACCTTGTTTATCGATTTCCTTCAAATCTTGAGCTCCAAATGATCACACAAACTCACCGAAATCCTCGACACTCTCACTATTTTTGGATTTTCCTAAGAGGAGAGAGAAAAGTTGGAGGAACAATGAAAAAATCCCATATATATATAATAATAATCTCATCCAACCTCACGCACTCATCTCTAGGTTGTGTTTGATGGTTGAGATGGTTCAATAAGTCCTCATTTGATGCCAAAATTGACCTACTCACTTGGTCATTAGCCTTATCCTTCTAGCTACAACCTTGGGCGTTACGATACCCAACTTCGTGCTGCGAACCATGTCATTCTCGCACAACAATGGTACCAACCGCTTCAATGTCCTTTTATATGAATTATTTAATGAATTTTATCATTTATTGTGTATTTAGTTCCCTAGCCTAGTGTTCTAATCATTCGCCATCCGGTACCCTCGTCTATACGCTATACACAGTGAATACCCGTCACACTGCCTCGCTCGTCAATAAACGATATGAACACATATATGCAATGCAATTTAACTAAATTGAACATATACATCGCAAATACACAACAAAAGCACACAAAATGGACCGCATACCTAATCCTAGTGTGCTCCATCCTCGCTGTGGGACCCACGAACGTCACCACTGGCATCCACGTCTGCAATGACGTTATAAATAACGACAATTATAGGAAAATGATAAAATAAGTCAAATGACTCACTTTCAACGCACACTTTGGACACACACATTTGTCTTTTAGCCATTTATGGCTCTTTCTTGTCTCTCCATGCGTGGGCCCCACTCCTGATAAAACACTATAAATAGTTAAAAAATAAGGGTGTAAGTTCAAAGTGTGTGTTCAGAGTGTGTTAGATTATCATTTTCCATATATATATATATATATATGGTACTACTACATGTGAATCAAATATATATTCAAGTCATGGGAACCTCATTTACAACCATTGATTCTAATCTAACACATGAATCGATGAGTCATAAATGCACAAAACATTTTGAGGGGTTTCACGACATAGTTATATATTTGAGCTTCATTTGTAAAATTTCCATATATATATTCTCTCAACCGTATAGTAGTAAAGATTATATTACTAAATTTTATTTTATTTTTTTGGATGCAGATTATACTGAACATTCAAATGAAGTGGTTAGTTTTTTTAATACTTTTTATTTCGTTTTAAGAATTAATGAGCAGTTACCACAAGTGCAGGTACAGAGGAATTGAATACTAGTTCCCATCAACCGTGTTCTTGTTCATATGTATCAAACAATGTACATTGACCTAGTCCTTCACTAAATAGTAAAATTAGGGTGATGACTCGAATGAATTTCAATTAGTATTTTTTTTTTTTGATATCTTCAATTAGTATTTGTTCTTTAAGACATTGTTCTTTAAGACATAGTTAATTAATTGGAGTTGAGTCATAGTTTTTCAGGCTGAGCTTTTATTTAATCATTTCACAAAACTATAAACCCTGTTTGACATAATTGGCCAACCTCCCTGTCACCATCTTCAATTTTGTGAGTCAATATGCCTTAAAAAAGTAAAGAAGCTTCATTTATATATGTTGAAGGACACTCTTTAATTACATTACAGTGATTACAATAGGCACTTCTGGTGTCCTTACTAGCATTACTTTCCTTCGGAGTGCTCATTTTAATTTAATTCCCAACATTTATTGTTCACTTGCCCAGTGTGTGGAGAAAAAAATAGTTTTTTTTGTCAAATTAAAAATAAAAGTAAAAATTTATCAAAAAAAAAAATAAATAAAAGTAAAAATAAATAGATTCAAACTTATAACCTCATTGAGGCCATGTGATTTTGAAAGCATGTCATGAAAGGCATTAGAAGAGCAAAGTTGAGTTTATGCTATGGTAGAAAATATATAATTAAAGAAAATGTTAAAGTGACACACTATTGACACTCACTAAGAGCACGCATTTTAATTTTTAATTATTTTTTTACTTTTTTTTTTACAATTTTATGTTTGAGGATAATGCTAAGGTTATCCACTATGGACACTCAATACGACTACAAAATTGTTAAAAATAAATAAATAAAAATAAGATGCGTGCTCATAGTAGTGTTCGCAGTGAGTTATTGTAGCATTCCCTTATAATTAACTTGTAGGTGGTGTACAACTAACCAATTAGACGACTCAATGCTTATGTAATTTGAGAGTATAAGGTCAAGTCTTTTGTATGCAATTGTCTCTTTCTTGCGAAGAAAAAAAAAAAAAAAAAAAAAAAAAACCTTGTAGGTCGTGCACGTCAATAGACGTCAATAGCAATGGCCAGCTATTATTATTATTTTTTATTTTTTATTTCTTAATTCCAGCTACCATACCTATGATATAGATGTTGTCTCTCTTGAATATGTATATAGTTGCAAAAGAAATTTTAGTTAGTAAATATAATAATTATCTGTTTATTTATTAAGTTTAAACTAAAACTCTTCTACTTAAGTAGTAATAATAAAGTATAATTAATGTTGTATACTTATACCACATGAACCAAATATATATTCTAAGGGGTACACTATTTATAACCATTAGATTTAAATCTAACACATTAATCGAGACAACATAAATGTACAAAGCATTTAATGTATAACACATTATGAGAGGTTTTCATGACATAAGTATATATTTGATCTCCACTATAAAACTTTTCATTAATGTTTATATATATATATATATATATATATATATATATATTCCATGCTCGTAAACATTGTACACAAATGAATTGATCAATTTGCATATATTCCCTCAAGACAAAAATATATGACATTTTGAAATTTTTGGCTTCAAAAAATATAAGATGTTTTTAGAATTCGAGAGAACTTTATACCTCTTATACCTATTTTATCCATCTTTTAACTCAAACATTTAATTATATTATAATTAAACACTTGTCTTTCTTTCATTGGATGAAATAAAGAATTAAATGTGAATGAGAATATAATTTAAATTCATAATTAATGTTTTCTTAATATGTGTGTTTTGAACAAAAAGTCTTATATTTTTTTCAAAAAATCTATTTGGACACTAAGGGTCCGGACTCAAATGGAGGTTTTTGAGATTTTTGTAAATATTAAAGGAGTGTTACAAGTTATAATTTTGAAGTATTGATTGCTTTGACTTTGAAATAAAAAATTTTCAAAAAACCCCCTAAGGGTCCGGACTCATGAGTCCAAGTAGCACTACTCTATTTTTTTACAGGAGGGAGCATAACATAATGCTTTTGTGACCCACTTTTCACACGCTACTTTGACATGCACACACTTGACTATAACTCTTGATTTTTGCATTGATATTGTGTACGCGCGCACTAAAAAATCAATATCAATGTGCATATAAGGAGACACGCAATAAATGCGTGTCAAAATGTTAAGAACCAGACGTACTAATTAAAGTCTCTATTATTTTCATGAAAATGAATGGTAATGACAAGCAGTAAAAATACAATCAAAATAAGCATCATTAAGTTTTACAATTAAAATAAGCATCATTATTAGTAGATCGTAATTGCGTTTTAGATAAAATAATGGGTGTACTACAATAATTATAACGTCCTTCAACTTGCAAATTTGTATCATTGCATCATGGTATGAGTCATAATTAGGATTTCAATTAATCTTTCCTTAGAAGAACCTTCTCTAAAATGTGTACCATTGAAATTACGATTTTAATAACTACCTGCCTTATAATGAATGAAATTCTCTTTTTTGGTTTCATTAAGCATTATTGCCTCCTAGTCAAATCTACTTAGCTTTATTAAGATTAATAAGCCATGTACGTATCTTCTAAAATTACACTTTTTTTGGGCTTCCAAAAAAATAAAATAATTACTCTTTCTTTTTTTTTTTGGATAATCATAGGTACTATCGGAACATTTTTTTAACCCCTCACTACTTAGATTCGACTATCCCACGAAAGCTAATTATTAACGCTTCATGCCTCGTGATTTGGGAGAAACCAACAATATTAATCAACTATTGAATTTTTTAATGGGAAATTAAATAAGTTTAACTACTGCACATATTAATGTGGCTCCACAACTTTAGTTTACATGTTCTTGACCTATATAAAAAAACTGATATATATACTACTCCATTTGTTTATAAATATTTATAATAGAAAATAAAGAATCAAAGTATTACACTAGAACAATTTTGGTCTTTTAATAGATATTTCAAAACCTCTATTAAAGATATGTGTTATTAAATGTCATGTGAGAAACATATTTGATGGTCAATGTTTTAATTCACTAGAAGAGTTTTGACATTTAATAATACCTAATTGATATGAGTTTTAAGCAACATTTACGTAATACCTGTATTAGCTATTAAAACACGACCCCATCAAACACGTTTCTCACATGACATTTAATAACATCTCATCTTTAATAGGGTTTTGAAATCTCTATTAAAGGGATTCGGTTTTGGTAAGGTTGAGAATGACAAGGTTGTAAGGTTGACCTATCTACATGTGACACGTGACATATTAAGTATTAAAAACAATCAAAATAAAAGTTCACTTCAAAAATAAATACCTAACATGCCACGTGTCGAATGTATAGATACGTCAAACTTACAACCTTGTCATTCTCAACCTTACCAAAATTGAATCCCTATTAAAAACCAAAATTGTTCTAGTGTTAATTGCTTCATTTATTAGTTGGAGTCAATCACATGATTCAAATTCTTCCCTTCACTTGATGGCATGCTTTTAAAATCATTTTTTATCAATATGTACCTTCCAAGTTATCTTAGATCTATCTTTACATTGGGGTCAACTTTAATTTTTAATGTGTCAAACTATTGTATATATCCCCACTTATATATATATATATATACAAAATATATAAAAGCACGAATACCTAACAAGTCAACGGTAAGTAAATTTACTATTTTACCATTTTCAACATACTAATTTACTAATTTACTAAATTATATATTGTAATTGTAATTGATAAAGATAATGAGTTGAGTCGTTCATATATTCAAACCATGTTACATATACAACATTAATTAAGTGTTCCACTTTAACTCAATATTTTTGATGTGTTTGAATGGTTTTACTAAATAGATATCAAAGTTGACAAACTTAGGTATATTTCAAAAAAATAAAGAGCCACATGTCCTATGATTTAATTTCATATACAACTTTTTTTCTTCATTTTTCATCTTGTCATCATTTGTAAAAAAACATGTTTTTTTTGAAATTAACTTTATTTATGTATATTATGTTTATTTATATAATCGAATCATACTTTATAAATTATAAAAATATGGTTTTGTAATTGAATTAATTTCCTCAAGTGTAGCGAGCGGACTCTTTCGCACGTAATGAAACTAATATATATATATTTCTCAGAATACACCAATACATGCATCTCTAGTCAGATTTATTTTATTTTATTTTATGAGAAAGAAATAATTGCCTCCAACAAGACTTGAACCCATGACCTTGTACTCTCAAACACTATATCAAACTATTAGGCCACCTAATTAGTTGGTATCTCTAGTGAGATTTATGATGGAGATATCATTTACTAAAAAATAAGATTTGAGGATGTTGTGAGTTTTACTCCTAAAGTAAAAAAAAAGGTAAGTTTAGGGAAGGTCTTAAATTTGACTTATGCTGGAATCACTTAACAAAAAAAAAATAGCCGCATATGCCATATCCAAGAGATGAATTTCTAGCTAGCAGTCAAGGCAGCATTATTATTATTTTTATTTTTTTTGTCAAACCAGTCAAGGCAACATTAATGTATGTATGAGATTAACTTGTCACATGCAATGTGTTCAAGCACCATATCTCATGCATATCTATCGGACTATCAGTCATATGTATCCCTTCAATTTGATGTCCATTTGTGATGTTAATTTCATGCAAAAGTATGCAAAAGCATATTGGGTGATCGAGTACTACGTCTACATGTTGTCAAGAAGCAAAAGAGATTCCATTCAAGTTGGCAAAGCACGTCCAGATGTTGACATAAACATTTGCTACTTATATAGTTGCTACCGACCGTCGGATGTATAACTTTGACGTTTCATCTCGATGAAACAAAAAATTATAAGTTTTCCATAGTTATTTATTTATTTATTTTTTGAGAAAAAGTAATTTGTAGTTTTGACATTAGTCAACTATTAACTTTAGGTTTTGTTTAAATAATATTTTTGGCGTATGAATTATTAGTAAAATGTATTTACCAGTTTGTTCATCAATTAGTAATGTTTAAATGATTAAAGCAGTAGTAATTGATATTTGCGGGTGATTAATATATGTATTCCCTAAAAAAAGAAATATATATATATATATGGGTATTACTACCATGTGAACCAAATATATATTCCCATCTCATGGGTACACTATTTATAACCATTAGATTATAATCCAATACATTAATCGAGGCGTCATAAATGCACAAAACATTTAATACACAACACATTTTAAAGGGGTTCCCATGGCATTGGTATATATTTGGGCTTCATTGTAGAAGAACCCTATCTATATATATAAGTTGAAGGAGAGAGAGAGTTTCACATGCTCTCTCCTTCCAGCATTTTATTTTTAACATTTTCTCAATTTTTCAAAATTTCAATAGTTAAGTATTTGAATGGTTGTAAAAAACAACCTCGGTCCCACCCAACAATGTAAACTCATCAAAGTGTACACACGGTCCCAGCCAACTCAATTTTTCAAATTTTTAAGTATTTGAATGGTTGTAAAAAACAACCTCGGTCCCACCCAACAATGTAAACTCATAAAAGTGTACACACACATTAATTCGCACACACTTCACAACATGAGAAAGTTCAAAGTTTTCACTTCGTAAAGTGCAAACTTCTAGCTTGGGAAGAGTTCCTGCAATGAAGTAAATATAATGTATGCATCTATTACTAATAATAATGTGTGGAACTCCAAACTATGACTATATACATGAAATTGAGTATTGTCAAAGTTTTATTCCCCCTTAAATATCACCTCCCATCCATTCTTCTTGTAATCCATACGAATCTATATGAACTTTGCTTTCTAGGTGTAATTGGTAAGGCGAACCATCGAACAACCTTACATCTCCTTCCAATGGGATCGTGAAATATTTTTTCATCTCAACTCTGTCTCAGATTTTGTTGTTTGTAATATATCTTTCTCATATTTTAATTTTTGTAATAGAAAAACTATGTACTTTGTGTTCATGTTTCTATGTACTATGTACAACCTTGCATCTCCTCCTTCAATCTTTTCTGCCACTCAATTAACTCAAGCAAATCCATGTCCTCATCATCTCCAAAGCCTTCAATCTCACCCCTTTTCCTACTTCGACTCTAAGCAAGGCGCAACACACTTTGGGGTAGTGCATAAGGTGTTTAGCGCCAACAATGTCTCCAAGTTCCTCCTTTTGCATACTTCTCACAAGCATCTTGATGTCATGGTTAGCATATACAATGAAGTTTTGGCTTGCATTCGTGATCACGTCTACGATTGTTTGCCCTCATCTTTACCTTTTAACAACAGATGCACACTCATGAAAAGTATTAGTATAGTGTATATATATGTAGATAGTATACATGCATAATTCCATATATTCATTCTCTTATCAAAAATTTCCATATATTCATTCTTAATTAATAATTCTTAAATTTTAAATTAATATATTTATTTTTAGTTATTTGTTTGTCAAATTTTTTAGTTTGTTGAATTGTGAGGATGACATAGATTCTCCATCATGTCTTGGTTAATTTCGAGCTCTGAAAGTAGAAAAATTTAAAAATATTTGGCTAGACCTTGGGCATAATATTAAAGATCCTATATTCTTTCCATTTTTTAATTTTTTTGAATTTCACTTTTCAAAATTGTCCGTTCCCCAAAGTTTTTAATATTTTTAAGAAATTGAAAGGCCTATATTCATTCCTATGTTTTCTATGTTTTAGGAAAACAAAACGACTCATGATATTAGAATCAATGAATTAAAGTAGTGATGTGGTTTCCTACAAAAAAAGTAGTTAAGTGGTTTCCATTAATTATGTTTATTTTCATAATTAATAAATACATTGAACTTAAAAAAGTACGAACAACTTAACATTAAACCTCTTAGAATTCATGTATGGATATATACATGCTATGCACCTCTTAATATTAATTAATGCATTAACCCGGACGGGTCGCCAAGTCGATAAGGACGAACTCGAGGTTGTGTGAGTTAAGCGCACGGTCCGGTTCGATTCCCGGATGGACAAGTTCATTCAACCACTGGCCCAATTACTTGGTCGGGATCCAGCGCCCCTTGGGGATTAGTTAGGCGGGGCCGGCTACCCCAAGGTTATCAAACAAAATAATTAATGCATTTTTAATCTAATAAATAATTTTTATACTTTTTTCTTAGAAATAATAATAAAAATATAATATAATGTGATGTACATATATATGATATGAGTTGATTATTGTGAATTGTAATTTTAACTATAAAACATTATAGTTTATTGATTTAAATTAATTTATTAACTTCCTCATAAAAGATTAAATAACTCATGCGCAGAGCGCATGAAATCGACTAGTATATATATAAGTTGAAGATGAGATAAAGTTATCAAGCTCTCTCCTCTCACCATTCCATTTTTATATTTTTCTCATTTTTCTTATTTTTTGCTATTTATTTATTTGTATTATTGGTTGTCTTAGGATATATTCATCCCCCCAATTTCTTAAACAACGAAAAGCTCAACTAACTTATATTCATCCCCCTAATTTCTTGGACAACAAAAAGCCCAACTAACTTGCAAAAAATGAAGAGACCATTACAATTAAGAGAGACGCATATAAATTCGAGTTTTCATTAGCTCAAACACTTAACCTTCACTCAAACCCTACAATTTTTGATCTCCCTCAATTCTCCATTTGGTATGTCCAACTCTAACTTCAGTTCTTTTTCTTCATCAAATCTAATTTCTTAAATCCAATTGGACAACAATAATAATACAAATCTGTTCAAGGCTTGAAATCGCAACGAACTGGTGAGGAATTGACACAACATCTTAGATCCTTTTATGTGAGCGGGCTGGCTATGAGGTAAGAGGCAACTTGGTGTGTTGGTGTCTTTTGTTTTTTTTTTTATTGTTAGTTTGTTGGGGAATCTCTGGATTTTTGGTTTTTGATGGTGCGTTTTTTCTGCGGATCATTCTCTGCATATTTTCTTTCTACATCAATTATTGTAACAATTGAATATTAATTGAGTAAGGGCTGGGTAGATATGTGGAGGTGACTTTTATGAGATTCTTTTTTGAGTGGGCTAAGATGGGTGGTCACAAGACTCATAACTGCGATCTTTTAGAACTTTGGTTTTGTTTTCTAACGAGACGGATTGTTTTTTTGCATAGTGTAAGTAGATAGGTAAGATTGTTTTTGTTTCCCCATTCTTTTAGTACAAGTATTTTTTGATAGATTAATGAAATTTCTTTATCCAAAAAAATAACACAAATCTGTTTAGATCAATCTTCATCTTCGATTCAAATCACCTTAAACCCTAATTAATCTCATTTTATTGTATATTTTATTTATAAGAAATATGAGTTGATTATTGTGAATTGTAATTCTAATTATAAAAATATTACAGTATGTTCATGTAAATTATTTTTTTAATTTTTTTTAAATTTAATAATTCTGCACCATTCCATTTTTCTATTTTTCACATTATATATATAAGTTGGAGTTGAGAAAAAGTTATCAAGTCTCTCCTCTCACCATTCCATTTTTCTATTTTTCTCATTTTTCCTATTTTCTGCTATTTATGTCTTTGTATTATTGGTTATCTTATAATATATTCATCCCCCCAATTTCTTGGATAACGAGAAGCCTAACTATCTTATATTTATCTCCCCAATTTCTTGGACAACGAAAAGGTCAACTAGCTTGCAAAATACCAAGAGACCATTACAATTAAAAGTGACATATATAAGTTTAGGTTTTCATTAGCTCAAACACCTAACCTTCATTCAAACCCCACAATGTTCGATCTCCTTCAATTCTTTATTTGGTATGTACAACTCTAACTTCAGTTCTTCTTCTTCATCAAATCCAAATGGACAACAATAATAGCACAAATTTGTTTAGACTTGCAGGCTCAACGAACTGGTGAGGAATTGACACAACATCTTAGATCCTTTTATATGAGCGGGTGGCTATGGGGTAAGAGACAACTTGGCGTGCTAATGTCTTTTGTTTTTGTTTTTACTGTTGGTTAGCTGGGGTATCTCTAGAATTTTGGTTTTTGATGGCAGGTTTTTTTTACGGATCATTCTCTGCATATTTTCTTTTGTCTACGTCAGTTATTGTAAGAATTGAATATTAATTAAGGGGTTGGGGTAGATATGTGGAGGGTGATTTTTATGAGATTCTTTTTTAACTGGGCTATGATGGGTGGTCATAAGACTCACAACTGCGATCCTTCATAACTTTGGTTTTGTTTTCTAAAGAGATGGGGTCTTTTTTTGCATATTATATACCTATATAAAGGGGACTTGGTAAGATTGTTTTTGTTTCCCCATTCTTTTTGTACATGTATTTTTTTACAAATTAATGAATTTCCTTTATCTAAAAAACAACACAAATCTGTTAAGATCAATCTTCATTTTCGATTCAAATCACCCTAAACCCTAATTAATCTCATTCTTATTGTATATTTTATTTATAAGAATTGCAATTCTAATTGTAAAAATATTACAATATGTTTATGTAAATTAATTTTTTAATTTTTAAAAAGATTTAATAATCCTGCGTAAAGCGCATGAAATCGACTAGTTGCTAAATAAAGTAGGGTGCATGAAAATTTGGCAATTCATGTCCCGATCAACGAACATGACACGGAATAAACAAAACGATGAGCAAAGCACCGCCCAACCCCAACCCACCCCAACTCCAACCCCAAGCACTCTCATTTAAGTCCCCCTCATATTGTTCCAAAGACTCTCTAAGCCCCCCTCATATTGTTTTTGGAACAACTATTTTAATAATTATATTATAATAAAAAACAAAAGTCTCCATTAGTTTGCTAATAAATATAATTAATAGTCCATTTGTCTTTTCTAAAGTTTATATATATAAGAGTTATTTGATAAAATAGCCATTAGAGGGAGCAATATCTAGTCTAAAGAACTCATATAAGTAATAATTGACTCATTTCAAGTAATTTTATAAACATATCACAACATATAAGTGTGTAGATTTTTAAAGTTTTGTAATATATAAAAATTTTATTTCAAGTCTTTTGTAATCGGCCCCCTTTAGCTCGATGCTGCGTCCGCCCCAAACCGGCAAAAAGGATAGAAAGGCAAAATCGGTCATATTATTCATTGAAGCAATTAGCTCTAGTGCCACATCAAGCTGATCAAATCATAGCAAACAGAGTGCTCAAAAAAAAGAAAAGAAGTTCTCTCCCCATCAGTTGCAAATTCAACAGCTCCTGCTCTGCCCCAGCAATTGTATTACCTCGAGTTCGAGCGAGAGAGTCAAGTTAATGGGTAAGTTGGTGGTCTTTCAGTTGGAGATTCGGCACATTATCTAATAGATGTAATAGAAATTGTATTAGTAGGCAAAACAAGGCAAATTGTATACAATAGGGTACTTTTATTTAAAAAGCCTTACGATATATAAAAAAGGAAACTAATATGTAAATATCGTAATCAAATAAATATGGTAACTACCATAATTACACATCCCCCTCAAACTCAAAGTAGTGACGACAAAACCACTTGAGTTTACAAACAAATAAGATGAGGAGACACCAAATCGGCGACAGTATTGCGTGGGGACACTAGATCGCGACGAACGAATGCAAGTGATCACAAATAAAATCAATAGATAGGCATGCGGAACAACCAGATCTGCAACAACATTGTAGCGAATAGGCATTATACATTGCAGACTGTGCTCGATAACGTATAGTACGTAAGTAACATGCAAAATCGCATGAGATTGGCTCGCACGGATAGACAAACATGCATATCTGCAACAATGTTGCAGCAACACAGGTAAGATAGACATAACATACAAGCAACTAACATGCATACATAATCGACGACGAATGACAAAATAGGTTGAATGATCAGGTTCTCTCGATCGCACAAACAAATTGAAACATATATAGATCAGATGACAATATTGAAACATATATAGATTAGATGACATCAAGTGATTTTAATATAAAACCAAAAAAAAAAAATTGCTTCTCTCAATCACACGGTTAAAGAAATTGTTGAGATGGACGCCCACACGAACAAAGGTGCAAGGAAAAGTACGGGCTGAACCATGCGAGTGCGTGCGGTAGAAGAGGACCTGTGTGCATTGGCAGACGGAACGAGCATTAGGCATGATAAATCACAACAATTCACAAACGACAAACGCACACGAATAAAGATAGGCACACACAAAGGGAATAGCGAGAAAACTAACCTAAGCAGCTAGGGCTCTGATACCATCACAGATGTAATAAAAATTGTATTGAGCAAAACATGACTAATTGTATATAATAGGGTGCTTTTATTTATAGAGTTATACGATATACAAATAAAGAAATTAATACATAAATATTGTAATAAAAAAATGGAAACTACCATAATTACACAAATATAGCAACTTGTATAGTTGCTAAGAACATCTCCAATAGAAATGTGGATTGGTGGTGAATTGAATGTGGGATACATGGGATAAAATAGACATCCTAACAAAAAAACTCTCTAATGATAGTGTGGATTTACTATGTGGAGATGATGTGGCACAAAAAACTGTTCACACTGTGAATCACACCGAGATAGACAATGTGTGTTGTGCCACATAATTAAAAACTAAATAAAAAAAGAGAAAAAATAGCCTTAAAAAATAAACCTCATTGTAATCGAAAAAATCTGCTTTATGCTTTGCATTTATTTTTTTGATATACATGCCCTGCATTTTTTTATTATTGTATATATGCTTTGCGTTTGGTTTTTGACATATGCTATGCGGTTTTTTTTTTTTTTTGAATTTTTGTATTTATCAGATAATAAGATAATTAGGAATAACTTTTAGAAAAAAGAAAAGATAAATTCAAACAATCAGTTTTTATAAATACGATATTTCTAAGAGCAACAAATACTATATTTTTATGCATAATCGTTTAATAATATTTCTTTTAAGAACGTTTAATAATACTTCAAAATTTAACGAAGTTTTAAAAAAAACTGTCACCTCATGGATAGATGGTGTAATCCACATTGCCCATTGAAGATTATTTTTAAAGTTGGATGTGTATTTATGCCACCTAGAGTGAACATCCTTTCCACATTGATGACGCGAACATGAATCTATAACACAATCTACATTTACCATTGGAGATGCTTTAACAATATCGAATATAGCCATCGATACCACTTTCAACAAGACCCTTAAGTAGACTAAGAAGTTAGGAGTATATTTTTAATGCTAATTACTTAAGAAGTTAGGAATATATTTTTAATGTTAATGGTCATCTCTTCTTGGCAATAGACCTCAATTTCATTTTGATATTAGAAACGGCTTTAATATTCTTTTTAATAAAAAAAATGTAAGCACTACTTGCAGCTGGTATAAAAATCACATGCTTTTCATTGTAAGTCCATTTAAAGTTCAATACATATTTAGATGGGGTAGGGCCGCCACACTAAGTTTGCTTCCACAGGATTATTATTTAAACTAGTTAATTAAAATTAACATTATAATAAATTATTTATAATTTTGTTAACAAGAACTAAAAATTTACTTCTTATATAAAAACGTGTGCAATTTATAAAATTTTATAAATCTAAGAATAACACAATTACATACACTACAAAATATTTTTACAAAGATGTATTGTTGAAAGGTACATTGTTATTTTACCAAAAAAAAAAGCTACATTGTTAAAACTTAATCAATATATAGCTGATATATCATAATAAGTTGTTTTTTTTTTTTTTGAAAACATCATAATAATAGTTTATTGGTAATGCAACGACCCATATATCTTTATATGCTAAATTTGCTTAAAAATATCTTTTATGTGTTAATTACTTATTTAATATATTTGTAAAATGTAATTATAAACAAACATTTTTTATATTCACTTCAAAAAGAAAAAAAATGTTGTAAATTACATTTTTTTTTGCATTAAATCAAAGATAATTTGGGTTTGTTAAACTTAATTAGGCTCCAATTTCTCATCTCACTCTATGCCCCCAAAATGATAAGATCGCTCTCCACTTATTTTGAAGATGTCTATTAAAGTGTGGCCTGACAAATCAATTTGTGGATCTACTAGATCTCCGTTGAGTGACACCCTTAGTAATAAGTAATAAGAACAAATCATTATATGCCCATAGTAATAAGAAACAATAACAAAAAAAAAATTTTTTTCTTGGTCATGAAAGAACAAAATATTTTGAGTAACAATAGCAAATAGCAAAATATTTTGAGTAACAAGAACAAATCTATCTCTCCTAACAGTAATAAAAGATTCAACTTCTCTGAGTATTCCTCAAATCTAATGATAAGACTACTAATAATTTATGCAAAGTAATAGTGATGATAAGATTACTTATGTTTTTTTCAAAAAATTTATTAAATGACAATTATAAGCATGATTTATTTAAAGAAGATATATTACTAGTAGACATATATCCAAGAGATTTTTTTTTTTTTTTGTCAAATATATCCAAGTGAATTTCTAGCTAGCATTCAAGGCAACATCAGTACATGAAAAACTTGTCTAGACATGCAATGGTTCATGCACCATATCTCTTGCATATCTATCGGACTATCAGTCATATTCCCTTTCAATTTGATGGCCATTTGTGATGTTAATTTCATGTATATTGCGTGATTACTACTTCTACATGTTGTCAAGAAGTAGAGATTCCATCCAATTTGGCAAAATCTAGATGTTGACATAAAAATTTGCTACATATATAGTTGCCAGTGCATAATTTCTCGAATTATTTGTTTTGGTGCTTTTCCATATATTTTTAAATAGAAATTAAATTCAATTACGGATTCTTAATCAAATTTTAGCAAGTAAAAACATTTGCATATACTTATTACGTCGAATTTTTTTAATAATATCATATGAAATGAAAATCTATTCTTTCCACGGCTCTATTTGGTAAGTACAAAGTAGTTTATTAGGTAGCTTATAATCTAGTTTATATAAACTAGTTTCTCTTTTAAGTTGTGTTTGATTGATAACTTATTTTGTAAATAATCTAGATTATAATCTCTAACTTCAAACGCTAATAGGAGTAGCGTTTACAATTAAAAACGCCAGATTAACTTTCCTCTTCCATTTTTGCCCTTTATTTGTTGTGCAAAACAATTTACACCGTCTTGGCGATCTTAATTTGTGTGATCCCACACACGTGACAAAGGGCTTTTTTTTTTTTTTTTTTATTTTGGTGTTTGCACACGGGCAACTATGTACAATTTTTTTTTTTTTTTTTTATGAGTCGCGTACATTTTGTGTAAAGTAAATTAATAAAACATTTGTATGAGTAAAAAAATCAATTAATAAAATATTTGTACGAGTAAAGCTTTAATTAATATAAACATGTCAACTTGTGTCACTTTATATTCATTAGCTACTTGATCAATTGGTTTTTCTAAACAATTTTAATTAATCAATTAGATTATTAGCTATCAATCACTAACTACTAAATTATTAACTAGTTTTACTAAACAGAGTCGTAATTGTAGTTATTAGGGAGACAAAATTAAATGGATTCCACTGCAGCCCAATCAAAGCACTTTATATATATATATATATATATGTTTTCTACTCCTCCCTTTTTCTTTTTCTTTTTTTTTTGGTTGGATACTCCTCTCTTTTCACAACGTCAGATTCATCATATTGTTGTTGTTTACTTTTATTTCACGTTGTCCTTGTTAGGAAATGTGTCTCAACATCTTTTAATGTCCCTCATGTAATGCTTTGAAATGTACGTACAAACCAAGTGGATGGAGGATTTTTTGGGATTTGATTTTCCTCCCTTTTTTCGTTCTTTGAAGAATAGCAAATCAAGAACTTAACTTTTAGAGCAGTGTTTCAATTAGTTATAGGTAGGGGTCCAAATTTGGAAAAAATAAAATAAAAATAGATATGGGTCCAAGGAGCACTAGAAATGTGCACTATTAATGTAAAGTTATTTAGGCATCTATTATTTGGGCCATTTAATGTGGATTTTGTCATACTTTCTCGATGATAAGAGAGTTTGATATGACTTTACTTCTTAATGTTTTTCATAAAATACATTAATCCCTCGGGTCCTTAATTGCCCTGTAGGGAGAGAAGGAGTGATGGTGGGGTTAGATACTGGAATAGGTATGGATGTAATGGTGTGAGGCTCAGATTGTAAAGGAGGATTGTCATGTGGAGGAACCATTAATGGATAAGGGAAGTCATGTTCATAAAAAATGACATGACGACTGATGTAATATCTGTTGGAAGGACTTAAACATATGTATCCCTTAAGTGAAGAGCTGTAGCCAAGGAATAGGCATTTGAGGGACCGAAACTGATACTTATTGGAATTGTATGGTCGAATATAAGGGTAGCATGCACACCCAAACACTCGAAGAATTGAATAATCAGGTGGGACTTGAAAAAGAGCCTGATACGGACTGATACCTTTGAGGATTGGAGTGGGCAATCAATTTATGAGAAAAACTCTGCTATTGAAATGGCATCCCTCCGAAAGTAGTAGGGAGTTTTGTCTGAGCAAGTAATGTGAGGGACATCTCAACTATATGCCTATGTTTGCGTTCGACCATTCCATGTTGTTAGTGAGTATGGGGACAAGGATGCTAAAAAAGAATCCCATGATTGCAAAGATAACCTTGAAATGGACGATATTCCCCTCCCAATCAGAACGAATGGCTTTAATAGGGCATGAAAACTGTTTTTCGACTAGTGTATGAAAGGTAATAACGGTTTGGAATGCCTCAGATTTATGTTTCAAGGGATAACCCATATAAATCTATTGAGATCATCAATAAAATGTATGTAGTACAGGTAACCCTGTGGTGAGGGGGTGGGAGAAGGACCCCATAAGTCTGTGTGCACAAGATCAAGAATAGAAGTTGCTATTTTATTATTCAATTGAAAAGGTAGAGCATGTGATTTCCCATATTGACAAGCACTACATACTCGATGAACATTAACTGGACACTTTTTATTACAAACTCGTAGAACTTGTTGAACGATAGACTGAGAAGGATGACCCAAGTGAGAGTGCCATAATTCAAAAAGAGAAGAAGAAGTCCAGTGGTAAGAGTTGTAGCATATGATTGAGGAGGAAACTAACTTGATGAAGGAGAAAATTGGTAGAGGCCGTCTTTAAGGATCCCTAATGTAAAACTTTGTGAGTATGAGCATCCTTGATAAGACATTTATCGACATGAAATTCAAGGAACACAAAATTATCAGTGGTGAGTTGAGACGCATAAATTAAATTCTTTTTAATGGAAGGAGCACAAAGGGGGGTATCAGACATCTTAAGAAGAGGACTTAAATTGCTTGAACCAGTGAATGTGATAGGAATTTGAGAGCTATTACTAACCATAATCCGTTCATTACCTGCATACTCTGACCGGTTGTTCAACATGGACGGATTAAAAGTGATATGGTGAGTAGCACCACTATCAAAGAACCAACCAGAATCAGCAATGAAGGGGTTGATGCTACGAATGTTGAGGAAGGAGCCTGTTGAGGATGTGGTTGTTGTGGTTGGGAATTGGGATCCATCCCATATAGGCATTATCTCAACGATAATAACAATATGGTGTAAGTATGCCCGATTTTCCACAGATCTAGCAGGTGGGACGATTGTTGTTGTTGTTAAATTGGCGTCCCCCTCTATGACCACCACCTCCTCTATATTTGAATCCTCCTCGAAATGGTTTCTGAGAGGTATTTGAAGAATAACGATTTGGAGTGTTATTGGTGCTTGGTTGAGTTAAATTTGCCGTGGGTATTGAAGAATTTAAAGTTGGTGTACTTGAGTTGTTCACTGATAAGACAGATAGGGCTTATAGATACTGCAATTGTGTCAATCTTTCTTCAAAATTCAACAAGGAAGCTTGTAGGGCAGGCCATGTTATGTCGGTTTTCTCTTGGAGAAGAGTAAAAATAGAAAGATACTCCCCATCAAGCTCAGTTAGAACACAAGAGATAAGATCATCAACTGGATAAGGTGTACCGGTTGTAGCCAAATTATCTAAAAATTTCTTCATCAAATTCAAAGAAGAAATCATGGATTGAGTACATTTCCTTATGGTTTGAAGGTTTGAACGACAGATCTAGATCTTGGCTCGATTTTGAGCACCACACATATCTTCCATAACTTTCCAGAGTGATTGAGCAGATGTGATAGATCCAACAATCGGTGTGGAGATATCTGGTGAAAAGGAGTTGAGAAGCAATCAAGTGAGCATCTGATCCTTGCTACTCCAATCTTCATACTTCGGGTTGATTTCACTAGATTTGAGCAATAGAGGAGGCACGACTTCTTGCCATACAGAGAAAACTTTCAAACTTGATTCCCCTCACAAGAGGCGATGACGAAAGACTTCCAGAGGACGTAATTTTCTTGATCCAATTTGATGTTCATTCCTTGAGTGAATGAATTTTCGAAGAGAAAATTGAGATTGCTCGTTGGAGCAACCCTTATTGAAGGCGTTTGAGAAGAAACATAATCAGGACTCATAGTTGGCGTTGATTCCGCCATGGTAAAGGCCTACATCCCCAACTATCTCTTCCACACCTCCGTTGGTCTCAGCTCCAATTACTTCTTCTGCACCAGTGAATACTCACCCCATGATCACTAGAACTAAGAATGACATATTTAAAAGAAAGGCACTCAATGCATCTCACATCGAGTACACATCCTCAACTAGTTATGGAATTACTCCTAAATCTACTAAGGAGGCATTATGATATCCTATTTGGTGCGCAACTATGCAAGAAGAATATGATTTTTCTAAGAACAATACATGGTCTCTTGTTCCTAGGGAAAAATATAAAATGAGAAAAATTTAAGAAATCAATAACGATGGTATCAGAACGGTTTATTAAAAGTTGAAAAGTAAAGAAAGATTATTTTGAGAACAAATTCAAGAACCTAAGTAATTAATAAGAGTTTTAATAAATGCCTAAGTTGGGGAGGAGAAATTAAAAGCTATATTATGATACTTTTGCTTCTATGTATATATTATTTCGGATAGATATAGGCTCGTAAAGGTTATGATGAGACTAGAGATACGAGGTAGCGCATGTAACGGTCGTTATTTATTAACGCCGTTATTTTAATTATTCAGATTAGGACGCCAGCTCGGACGACACGTGGACGTTATGTAGAGGTTAGATGGGAGAGGTTAGATGGGATACTGACTTAGGTATCTGCCTGATTTTTGATGGTTGGCAAATTCTATGATGTATTTTTATATCAATTGTGTGAAGTTCATCATAGGTGTGTGTTTACTTTATCTTATCGGGCAAATCGAGAGCGGGGGTTTCTTGTCGTGAGACAAGCCAACGTGGGAGCTGTGAGGCTAGGCGTTGGGGTTGAGTTGAATAAGTTTAGCAAGCATGACAAAGGTTGAGGATTTAATTTAATGGAAAGTTAATATAACCTTAGGATAAAATTAACAATTGGTACACTAGGTGTGGGACCGCCTCGGGAAGCGGGTCGGACGCGGGGCACGGGGTGCCGGGTAATCGGGAAACTAGTGTGACCTTATTCATAAATTTATGGAATTTATTTGAGGGTGTAGGTAGTTTATAGGAGTTAAATTAAATGATAGCAAAAAGGTGCTATAGTTGTAGCTGGAAAATTTAATATCCTTAGGATCATTCTCGAGATGCAAAATAGAGAGATTTGAGGAAACCAAGGTCATGATAAGGTGTAACGCCCTGAATCTTCCCCGATCCGATTTAGGGGCAATTTAGTAATTTAAATACTAAATGTGTGTTGGATTTCTTTGGATTGGATTATTAGTGATATAGTAGAATATCCTACACCTCGAGATGCACATTTTATGCGGTTTGAAGAGATATCAGAATATATGCCCGTTCTTATTAAGGAAACTCACAAGAAAATAAAGATTTAAAAAACGTTTCACGAAGAAAGTTATAAAAAAGGGCAAGATTTCCAAATTTAATAGATCCTATTGATTAAGGAAAGATTTGTGGAAACGTTCTTGGTCAAAATGCTCATTAAGATAAATTAATGAAAACAACCTAAAATATATTAAATAGGGAGTTAGACTTAAGGCCCAAGTAGGAGGGCACTTTAGTCTTTAATACAAAAGGATGTATGTAACCTAACCTAACCCTAGCCTATAAAAGGAGAAGTTAAGTAAACCTAGCCACCACTTGTTGTTCTACACTATTTGGAAAAAATAGGAGATTAAGGGAGGACAGCTTGTAATGGTGAGAATGAGTTTTGAGAAGTCAAAGAGATCAAATAAGTTCAGATTGAACATTCAAATCGAGCCCTAATGCGAAAGGATCAATACTAGGATTCGCGGCAAGTTTAAGGTAAGTGGGGAGCTTGCTCAATTATCAAATATGGCATGATTATTAGTTATGCTTAGGATTCATAATTTGAATTAAAGACTTGGGATTTATGGGTTGCGTCGTGGTATTGGCTCGAATCTACGAATCTATGGAATGTGAATGCACTGTTATTCATGGCCCCAGAATGTGTGGAGTTTACCACCGAGGGTCGTCAACACCCTAGGGTGTGGAGTTTACCACCGAGGGTCGTCAACACCCCAGGGTGTGGAGTTTACCACCGAGGGTCGTTAACACCCCAGGGTGTGGAGTTTACCACCGAGGGTCGTCACGTAGGGACATGAGTTGGAGTTACCTTCTCTTGTACTCTTGAGACATAGAGATGTGCATCGGTGATGGCTTGGACAAACCCACTGTTGATTTGATGGGACAAACGAGAGGGCACATAAGGCCTGTGTGCTAGCTGGTTGTTTCCATCACTTTGAGAGTAGGAGAATCGGTCACCGGATTCTTGCCAATATCTAGTATGCATTGAATGGAACATCGACTTATCGTATTATTATATTTTATAGTACATAATCTCGCGAAACCCCCTCATTTATATGAAAGTTTGAAATTATAAAATGATTTGTCAATCTCTTTAATGTTATTCATGATTATTGTTGTTACAATTTATGGCTTATGAATACGTGGTATTTGTTATGAAATGATGAATTCCTATTTAAGTGTGACTTACGAATCTTATGTCTATGATAGTTCTTGATGGTTTATTATAAGTCTATTTCTTATGAAATCCTGCTACCATGTTAACATTCAATAAATCCTTGTTTGTTTTTAAAATACATGCTAGACTTTGCATGCTTATTAGGTATTACTTGCATATTTGATGGTTGAGCGGGTTTTCCGCATTACTGAGCTCCGTTGGTTCTTTTAGCTCACCCCACTTACAATACAGGTTCATCAACGAGTGCGATAGAATTGAGACAAGGGAGAAACAAGCTTGAAGTCTTCATTTGATGTGAGCTTTGAGTTGATATATATCATGTATAGTTTTATTAATATTCTATAAACTTAAATCTTTTGGCTTTAGGATATTTCTTTATATTTATTCCGCAGGTTTATTTGTTTAGGCGTGCTAGACTGTTATTTGGGCCTGGTTCATGTATTGGGTCCGAGTGGCGGTCAGGGCCGGGCGACCCGACCCTAGGTCGGGGCGGTCGTCAAGTCACAGGTTGGTATCAGAGCCTAGGGATTAGAACCTAGGGAAACGTTAGGTTAGAGAAACCTAAGATGTAGAGCCTTTAAGTTTAAAGGTCAAGTTAAGTCGAACAAATCAGTGGTATGGGACATTGGTTCAAAGTCGACTTAACACGCAATAATGATAAATCTTAGGATGGGATGGGACAAAAGAAACTTGATAAAGATTTAATGTGATGATTATTTGCTACTTTATATATATAAATATATCGTTAGATATATAGGTAAATGTCTTTCCTTAAGACGTGAAACATTGGTTCCACGAGTTGGAAATGACAATTAACGACATAAGAAAATCGAAGGGAAGTCCTCAGAAGATTCCACATGTGTTGTAAGGAAGTCCTCAAAGATTGCTGCGAGAATGGTTCTGATAGAACGACTAAACTTAGATTGAAAATTGTATGGCGAGATGCGCCTATACTTAACGATAGAGTGGCAAATAAAGACATAAGCAAGAATTGATGGACTTGAAAGGACAATGAGATGCCACGCTAAATACGTAAGATGGAATTGTGACGCGGTTACATTTCAGAGAAGTAACTCTGACGTCGAAAACTCTATTAGGATGATTAAAATTAACGATATCTTGTTGAAAACGGAAGTTAATGATCCTAGTAAGGATGCAAATGCAACTTTGGTTTCAAACAATGATAAGTAAGTTAGTTTGGCCAGGAGGCCGAACTTAATTCAAGATATAGACGTCAAGTATACTCTAAAAACCTCTAATGCTCGATTAATAATGTAAATCATTGGTCTATAACTTTGATTTGAAGGTTATTGCTATAGATCGAATTATGTTGTTTCAGGTGATCTATTTTTTATCGAAAAATGATTTTTCGACTATATTGGACCATGATTTTTTGTATTGTTTTAGAGTTGATGTTTGCTGCACTTTATTGAAGTTTTCATGGAAGGATTTAACGTGTCTTTACAAAATTTTTAAAAAAAAGCGAACAAGTACAAAAAGGAAATAGTTTATTTTCCTTGATGTTCAAAAATAGATACATGTATATACATATATAAAAAAAGCTTGATTTAGCTTGAAAAATGGAAACTCAATACTTGGAAATGGGTTTTGATTCAGGTTTAACTTCTCGATTGATTGATTTATGACATTCAAGTTTCGATCGAACTTGTGTAAAAGAAAAATAAAGCTAAGCTAGTTATCGATAGGTTGAATACTAAATAAGATGACCCAAATTGAGAGTTAGCTCGAAGCGTAAGTGCATAATGTACGAGATGGCGAATGAGAAATTAATAAATATATTGAAAATTACTCAATGAGAAAATCTAGTGAATACAAAATGTCAGATTAGTATACTCAAATATGGATGAGTTACTAAAATTGAGGATCCAAAGTCAAAGACTATTTCGATGAAATAGTCATGTGTGAAGATCGTGTTGCCAAGTAGAAAATTTGTAGATGTTGTAAAGACTCTAGATCTGAGGTTAAAATGATATAAATCAAAGGTAACCACTGCAACAAAGAAATTATTCTAACATAATTAGAAGAGAGTTGATTCATAAAATTTGAGGATACAAGGAATTGAAAAATTATGTTCAAAACGAAGTACGCGATAGCAGTATCCTGACTGAATAATTAAGGGAAACCCCAAACTAAACAGTATGAGTTATATTAGTAGGCTGTAAAGAGTGTATGATGCAGTTAATGATATTATAATGAACTCGATGATAAGTGAATCATTAAAATCGGGGTACACCAATGAAAAGAATATTTCTGATATGATTTGTCGTGTGGACTCATAGCTTTTGAGTCAAAATGAAACCTAACTTGATTGGTAGGGGATGGTTGAATGAAAAATGGCGTTGAAAAGTAATCGAGGCAAATGATTGTCACATAACCTTAGTCAATAATGACTTGGTTCTTAAAATTGGGGATCCTAGAATAGGATCGACCCATGGAAAAACGAATAAGTAATTTCGTGATGAGAAGAATTGCGAACTTAAGAGAGACAACATGTACTGAAATAGTACCCTGTCCAAGAATGAAAATTTCTAATCAAAATGGTGACGTCGCTAAGAATCATGTTGATCACTTGTGGGATGTAACTTATGATCTCATAATAAAAGTAAAACATTACAAAAAAATAAAAATAAAAAACCTGAACAACCAAACTAAATGGTTGAAAGGAAAGATGAAATATCTGATCAGTGATAGGTCGACTATTAAAAGTGGGGATCATAAGTTACGATCGAACTCTAATAAGATTTATACTGTGCAATACGTATGAAATAATAATTAGAGATGGTGAGAAAATACCCTAAACTAGCAATGAAACATGAATATATGAGTAAAGATAAAAATTTCTTAAACTTAACACCATTAATAACTGTTAAACAAAATGTGTGGTTTATACTTGGAAGCCGAATAGATTAGAATAAGTCTAAAAGTGACAGCCCTAATGTGATGATGTAAGATAACTTGAAATATAACCCAGATGGGTAAGCAATAGATTTGCAAATGATCAATTGTTGAAGATATCAACATGAGGTGATAATGTACGAACATTTAAGGCCGAAACCTTAACTAGGGACAAAAGCATAAGTAAATTATACGACATAAAGGTTTACTTAAGCATGAGGTCATTTTAAATTAATCCCATGAGAAATCAGCTGATATTCTTATTTTCAAGAATCATTGAATTTGAAGAAAATGAAGAACACTATGAATGGTTTTGTGCTAAATATAAGCAATGAATCATAAGCTAAATAGTGCAAGATAATTCTCGAAATAGGTGTAAATATGAGTTTGAGTGCCCTTGAATTAAAGCTTTAGTAACAAGTCGTACAAGATAAACCTATATGAGTTTTATGTACACAAATTTGTACTTTATGGTTGAAGTATCCAACAAAACGTATATGCAGTGCGACAGTAGTAATGCACGAGTGTAATACATTGAAATATAAGTTTGAGTTATGAACTTGAAATAACTAGATCGTAGTGTGACACGAGTTCTTAATAACTATATCTGGAGCATAGATTATGTAACTCCCAAGAAACGACGTGAATGTCAGGTTCGAAACATGAAAGCTAAATCACATTCGTTTCTCAGAGAATGAGGTACTAAACACATTATAAGAGCTAAAAGTTAGCTTAGAAAGATGAGAATGGACCATTGTATACCAAAAAGGGGTCATGACTAAGTCAACAATGTTTAAAATAGTCACCCAGGATCGTGAGAATTGATCAGTACGAGGACGCAATACGATAGATCTCCTGAAAATCGAGATATAGTGATACGAGATCTTGGTATGAAAAAAAAATGGTGATGCAATGGAGCGCATTCAGATGAATGCTGAAACCTACTTAGAAATAATGACGATGTTAAAAATATTCCACAATATTTTAAAGGTGGAAGCTTGTTTACGTCAATTAACAATCAAAGGTGACAGAGGAGTTACGAGGTGGACCGTTAGTCAAGAGTCGACTTAAATTCATAACCTACAATAATGAATGTCAATAAATGTATGATGACAATAATATTAAGGTATTATTCCGTAAAGGAATACGTGTTCACTTAATTGTAACCTCACAGATAAGTCGCAAGGATATGATGAGTCGTTCTTTGATATATATAACCAAGATGTTGACAGAGATGGTGTACTAGTGTTCATATTATAGCAGATAGCTATCCATGTTCCTACTACCAGGTGGTGGTATGGTTTTATTGCCAGATGGGCAGAGATATACCTTTTTTTCAACACAGATAGACACCATATCACATCTTAATATTGTTCTTTCGTTTGGACGACTCGAGTGAACATTGCGACTTCGGTGGAGATCACAAGGGAATACCCCAGAAATGCGTAACTATATGAGAAATTGGCATGTAGCTAAGTATGATAGCTCTATTGATGACCTATACGAGGTAGCCTTTATGAATTTTAGTTTGTAAAATGAAAATAAAAATAATGAGATATATTAAAGTCATGAGTAAAACTTTATTTCATGTCGGGTACAGGCTGAATACGCAGGCAAAAATGCACCAACTAAAGGATGGGTGGTAAAATAAATCATTATGGACGGACACACCAAACTGCTAATGCAAATATTTTTACTTTCGAGGACGAAAGTTCTTAAAATTGGGGATGTTGTAACGACCTGAATCTTCCCCGATCCGATTTAGGGGCAATTTAGTAATTTAAATACTAAATGTGTGTTGGATTTCTTTGGATTGGATTATTAGTGATATAGTAGAATATCCTACACCTCGAGATGCACATTTTATGCGGTTTGAAGAGATATCAGAATATATGCCCGTTCTTATTAAGGAAACTCACAAGAAAATAAAGATTTGAAAAACGTTTCACGAAGAAAGTTATAAAAAAGGGCAAGATTTCCAAATTTAATAGATCCTATTGATTAAGGAAAGATTTGTGGAAACGTTCTTGGTCAAAATGCTCATTAAGATAAATTAATGAAAACAACCTAAAATATATTAAATAGGGAGTTAGACTTAAGGCCCAAGTAGGAGGGCACTTTAGTCTTTAATACAAAAGGATGTATGTAACCTAACTTAACCCTAGCCTATAAAAGGAGAAGTTAAGTAAACCTAGCCACCACTTGTTGTTCTACACTATTTGGAAAAAATAGGAGATTAAGGGAGGACAGCTTGTAATGGTGAGAATGAGTTTTGAGAAGTCAAAGAGATCAAATAAGTTCAGATTGAACATTCAAATCGAGCCCTAATGCGAAAGGATCAATACTAGGATTCGCGGCGAGTTTAAGGTAAGTGGGGAGCTTGCTCAATTATCAAATATGGCATGATTATTAGTTATGCTTAGGATTCATAATTTGAATTAAAGACTTGGGATTTATGGGTTGCGTCGTGGTATTGGCTCGAATCTACGAATCTATGGAATGTGAATGCACTGTTATTCATAGCCCCAGAATGTGTGGAGTTTACCACCGAGGGTCGTCAACACCCCAGGGTGTGGAGTTTACCACCGAGGGTCGTCAACACCCCAGGGTGTGGAGTTTACCACCGAGGGTCGTCTCGTAGGGACATGAGTTGGAGTTACCTTCTCTTGTACTCTTGAGACATAGAGATGTGCATCGGTGATGGCTTGGACAAACCCACTGTTGATTTGATGGGACAAACGAGAGGGCACATAAGGCCCATTGTGCTAGCTGGTTGTTTCCATCACTTTGAGAGTAGGAGAATCGGTCACCGGATTCTTGCCAATATCTAGTATGCATTGAATGGAACATCGACTTATCGTATTATTATATTTTATAGTACATAATCTCGCGAAACCCCCTCATTTATATGAAAGTTTGAAATTATAAAATGATTTGTCAATCTCTTTAATGTTATTCATGATTATTGTTGTTACAATTTATGGTTATGAATACGTGGTATTTGTTATGAAATGATGAATTCCTATTTAAGTGTGACTTACGAATCTTATGTCTATGATAGTTCTTGATGGTTTATTATAAGTCTATTTCTTATGAAATCCTGCTACCATGTTAACATTCAATAAATCCTTGTTTGTTTTTAAAATACATGCTAGACTTTGCATGCTTATTAGGTATTACTTGCATATTTGATGGTTGAGCGGGTTTTCCGCATTATTGAGCTCCGTTGGTTCTTTTAGCTCACCCCACTTACAATACAGGTTCATCAACGAGTGCGATAGAATTGAGACAAGGGAGAAACGAGCTTGAAGTCTTCATTTGATGTGAGCTTTGAGTTGATATATATCATGTATAGTTTTATTAATATTCTATAAACTTAAATCTTTTGGCTTTAGGATATTTCTTTATATTTATTCCGCAGGTTTATTTGTTTAGGCGTGCCAGACTGTTATTTGGGCCTGGTTCATGTATTGGGTCCGAGTGGCGGTCAGGGCCGGGCGACCCGACCCTAGGTCGGGGGCGGGCGTCACATAAGGTGTCATGGTTTTGGGTGACACAAGGTGATAAGTGATCATAGGATTGTCCTCATAATTGGTGAACACACTTGATCAAAAATCAAGTATATATACATGAGGATTGGTCAAAATGGGTGAAAAAGAGTGAGATTGATAGTGAGATTCGTGAGGAAGAGGAGAAGAGGAAGAGATCATCAGCTAAGGTGGAGAGGGATTTGAGGCGTCCAACAACAACAACAACAAGATCAAAGGTATTGAATCATCAAACCTTGGGTTGTTTATGAAATTTTGGAGTTGTTGGGAAATTTGAGGAAATCCAAATTGTTGAGGAGTTAAACTCTGTATTTTGTTGAGATTTAGTGTTCATGAGGTTGGTATGACATGGGTTGTGTATTTGATAAAGTTTGAGAGATATTGGATGAATTTGTGAAAATGGGTTTTGAACGTGATTTTAAATGATTATTTGATTTTGGGGTTTAAACTTGATAATTTGATGTTTAGTGACGTTTTTGATCTCATTGAGGTCTTATGAAGGAGTGTATGTGAATTGAAATGGATTGTTGTGGTGTTGGAATCCAGAAATTTGAATCTGGAAATTCTAGACAGAGCGCTATTAGCGCGCTAATAGGTAGAATTTAACGCGCTAATTACCCTCTGGAAAATGATGATGAACAGTGATTAAGATCAATTAGTACGCTAATTGATCTCATTAGCGCGCTAATGATCCTCTGGAATGGAAAACAGTGTGAAGTGGAACAAAATCAATTATAAACCAAATTATTGACCAATAAACCTTGAAATTAGGTCCCAGGAGTTCCCGGACAGTCGTTGGAGTCGGGGACCAGTCGAGGGTCGAACCGGGGGTATTTTCGGGGTTTGTGAGCGCGGATTGAGGTACATAAAACCCAATTGAACACCATTATTGCATTCATCTGTTGTATTCAATTGAGCTGTATATTCTTGACAAATCTATAAATTAATCCTACTGGGACGGGTTTATTATTCCGTCTATGTATCCGAGGAATGTGTGGTCACTTGCTAGGTGTGGTCTAGGATACAGTCGTAGGGTCGTTGGTATTGGTCATGACAAAGCTCCTGGTCCTCAGTACACACCTTGGATAGCTGGTTCACGCCCATTTGTGTATTCTTGGTATTTATATTCATGCGAATGAGCTTTGAGCAGTTGTCTGCATTATTCTTTATTCTCGCATGTTTATTTAACACTATTATTGGATTCTGTTTACATTCTTAAATTATGATGCACGGTGGTTTTCATTGGGATTTTACTTACTGGACTCGTTATCTGGTTTTTATAATAACTGAGTTCAGATCCTAGTACCAGTAAGGGTAAGGAGGTTATTGGCGATTATATCTGACTTACCTGCGTCGAGGCCTGCTAGTACGTGCATTGTTAGTTATATTCTTTTGATATTTTGTATTATTTTGGGATGGGAGACCGTAACCACTATTGTACTTATATATACCACTACTATAGTTTGATCGCTTATATGCATGTACAGCCAGGTTTTCCACTATAGGATGGACAATGTAAACTACTATAACACATTTTTGGAAATTATAAGGCTTCCGCTATTACTTATGGATAAATATCAATAATTTCAAGATTGTTGGATTAAAGAATAGATGAGTGACGTGGCAGATATTTCTGGTGCATGAGCTGGAGAGGTATCAGTTGCACGAGGCGACCCCGAAAATTTTGAGGCCGCCACAGTTGGTATCAGAGCGAGGTTTCGAGGAACCTCAAAATAAAATTTGGCAAGAACATAAAACTTAAACAAACTAGATGTGGAAACCCGATGAACTGCCTAGAATCTTTAGTTGGGAAGTGAAGGAAATGGGTGGAGCTAGGATTGTTATGTGATATATGTATTTGTTGAATATATATATATATATATATATACTATACGCATGTGTATATTGGGAACTAATGAGGACACGCAATCGCTGCAGACCACTATGGATGGGCAGACTCCTACTACCTCGCCTACTACACAGCAGGAGGTTGGGGATACGAGTGATCATACTAGTAGAGAGGTAGCTGACCTACGAGCCATGATGCAGAGGATTACAGATCAGCAGTTATTACAGTAGACCCAGATGGCTAAGCTCATGGAGTACATACAGAGCTCGAGGATACCTGCAGTAGCACCGACTGCTGAGTTAGTTATACCTACCTCTTCGGCTGCTGTTGCACCTGCAGTTGACATATTAGCAGCTGGGATGGAGCCATTGACAGAGAGGGCTGAGCCTAGTGGGACACCGGTAGAGAATACTGAGGTGACGCCTGCTACTACTGAGTAGCAGGTAGTTGTTTCGACCGGCAGGAGTAAGATGTCAGAAGTAGCCAAGATGGTGAAAGATTTTATGAGGTTTAATCTTACGTACTTTACTGGAGTCAGTGATCCCGAGATTGTAGGGCGCTGGTTGATGACACATCGACGACTATACCAGCTGTTGGAGGTACCAGAGGCGGATCAGATTCGTATCTCGGGGTATTGCTTGAGAGGTCAGGCAGCGGTATGGTGGACCACATACATTGATACGCATTCTACACCATCGACGTAGGCAAAGTTTCAACAGTTATTTCTCGATGAGTATATTCCCACTGAGGTGCAGTTGAGGCTGAGAGAGCAGTTCCTATCATTGCGACAGGAAACCATGACAGTGTCACAGTAGATGGATCGATTCAGATATCTTATGATGTATGCCGTGGATGTGGCAAATACCGAGAGACTCCAGATTTATTACTTCATCAAGGGTCTAGATGAGAGGATTGGTGGGGTGATTGTCGCGACTAGTGCGGAGACGCTACAGATTGTTTATGATAGGGCATTGGCTCGTGAGATATACCTACGACATAGAGGCGATATTATGGATAGGTCTGGGCAGAGGCCGAAGAGACAGAAGGATCAGTTTGATCAACGGAGATAGGATCAGGGGCGACGAGATAGGCGTCCAGAGCAGCGGAGAGGTGACGATAGGCAGTTAGTGTATGCTACTACATCTGCACCTGCTGAGCAACAACGACGATAGCCTCTCCGCCACAACACCAGTATAGACATCAGGGTGACCGGGACAGGGGTCAGAGGGACCGGGGCCAGGGTTAGGGATTTGATGACAGGTATACTGGGAGGCGGGAGACACGCAGATGTTTTAGGTGCGGACAGCGGGGACACTTGCGATATGAGTGTAGAGCACCATCACTTCGACGGGATCAGGATCCGGACAGGGACAGAGTGCATGCGGTGGCACAGCCAGATTCAACAGCTACCAGACAGCTAGTTGAGGGTACGTTATACATTCATAGTAAACTTATTCATGCTATGTTTGATTCTGGTAGTACACTATCTTTTATTGCTAGATGGTTAGTGGGGGAGTTAGGGTTACACACACACACTGGAGACTCATCTTGTTCTCAGCACGGCTGTTGGGGATAATATTTACCCTAATCGGATAGTTCGGGATGTCATGATTGAGGTTTCTGGACATCAATTACCAGTTGATCTACGAGTATTGGAGTACTTAGAATTTGACACACTATTTGGAATGGATTGACTGTCAGCTTACCATGCACGGATAGATTGTTATGAGAAGAGGGTAGAGTTTAGTATTTCGGGTTTACCAAAGTTTTCTTTGACTGGGACTGCGTCAGTGGTACCTATTACGAGGGGTAGATTAGCGACTACTCAGGAGATGGAGGAGTTTGCAGCTATCGTTGAGCCTGAGACTCGAGTATCTACCAGGATTGAGGATGTACCGGTAGTTAGAGATTTTGTTGATGTTTTTCCTAATGATTTACCCGGATTACCACCCCCTAGAGCGATAGAGTTTATTATAGAGTTGATACCAGGGACACCGCCTATATCTAGCAGACCTTATCGGATGTCACCGGTAGAGCAGGAGGAGGTCAGGAGACAGCTAGAGGACTTGTTGGCGAAGGGATTTATTCATCCTAGTATGTCACCCTGGGGAGCGCCAGTGTTATTTGTGAGGAAGAAGGACGAATCGATGAGGATGTGTGTAGATTACAGGAAGCTGAATCAGGTGACGATCAAGAATCGTTACCCACTTCCGAGGATTGATGATCTGTTTGATCAACTAAAGGGTGCACAGTTTTTCTCGAAGATCGATTTATGCTCAGGATATCATCAGTTGCGGATTCAAGAAGAGGACATTAAAAAAATTGCTTTCAGTACCAGATACGGATTATTCGAGTTTACGGTGTTACCATTTGGGTAGACGAATGCTCTGGCAGTTTTTATGGATTTGATGCACCGAGTGCTGATACCTTACTTGAACAGATATGTGATAGTCTTCATTGATGATATTTTGATATACAGTCGGACTCGGGAGGATCATGAGAGTCATCTTCGATCAGTACTAATGACGTTGAGGGAGCATCGACTGTATGCGAAGTTCAGTAAGTGTGAATTCTAGATGAGGGAAGTAAAATTTTTGGGTCATGTCATTAGTAGTCAGGGTATATCCGTAGAGAGCGACAAGATTAGAGCGGTGATTGACTGGAAGAGACCAATGACTGTTTTTGAGATACGAAGTTTCTTAGGTCTAGTAGGTTATTATCATCGATATGTGCCGGATTTCTCCATGATTGCAGCACCAATGACGAGACTGACGAAGAAGGATGTTTCTTTTGAGTGGTCTGAGGAGTGTGAGCAGGCATTCTTGGAGTTGAAGAAGAGATTGACTTCTGCACCAGTATTGACATTACCTGAGGCAGGGAAGGAGTTATCGGTTTACACCGATGCTTCGGGGACTGGATTGGGATGTGTTCTGATGCAGGAGGGACGACCAGTGGCGTACTTATCTAGGTGATTGAGGCCACATGAGTGTAACTACCTCGTACATGATTTAGAGTTAGCAGTAGTTGTATTAGCGCTCAAGGCTTGGAGGCATTATCTATATGGGGAGAAGTTTGTGCTTTACAGTGATCATCAAAGTCTACGCTACCTTTTCACGCAGAGAGATTTGAATATGCGTCAGCGGAGGTGGTTAGAGTTACTGAAGGATTATGATTTCATGATTGAGTATCATCCTGGGAAGGCAAATGTAGTAGCGGATGCTTTGAGTAGATGCAGAGTCGACAGTCAGGGCAGTATACGACATATGGTACTGTTAGAGGCAGCATCATTGATGAGCATGTTAGACGTTGCAGCTACGCATGGTGTTCAGATGTGTGGTCAGATGAGGGTACCGACAGTGTCACTAGAGCGGGTATCGGGGTGTCAGAGGGCTGATGGGCTCTATGAGCGGTTCAGTGGTTTGGCACGAGATCCCGAGTGCACTGATTGGGCAGAGACATCTGACGGATGTTTACGGCACTGAGGTCAATTTTGGGTACCAGCAGTGCAAGAGATACGAAATGATATACTAGAAGATGCTCACCGATCGTGATACACAGTTCATCTGGGCAGAACCAAGATGTACCATGATTTGCAGAGATTGTTTTGGTGGCCGAGGATGAAGGCTGATGTTGGCAAGTGTGTTCGAGGATATCATATATGTCAGCAGGTGAAGGTTGAGCATAGGCGACCTGAAGGATTGTTGCAGCCGTTACCCATTCCTCAGTGGAAATGGGAACACATTACTATGGATTTTGCAGTGGATTACCGCAGACTTCCAGACGACACGATGCCATTTGGGTGGTGATAGACAGACTAACGAAATCGGCGCATTTCATACCAGTTTCCATGCGATACACGTTTCCTCAGTTGAACAGACTGTTCGAGCAAGAGATTATCAGATTACATGGGGTACCGATCTCTATAGTATCTGATCGAGATCCTAGGTTCACTTCGAGATTTTGGGAGGCGATGCAGGATTAGTTTGGTACTAGGTTGCAGTTCAACACAGCTTACCATCCGCAGACAGATGGCCAGTCTGAGTGATTGATAGAGATCTTGGAGGATATGCTTCGAGCTTGCATTTTACAGTTTGGAGGTTCGTGGGAAGATTATTTACCTTTGTGTGAGTTTGCTTACAACAACAGCTAACAGGCTAGTATCGGGATGCCACTGTTTGAGGCACTGTATGGGAGGCCCAGCAGGTTACCAGCGTGTTGGGCAGAGCCGGAGGATACAGTTACCGTGGGGCCGGAGATAGTTGTTGATCACACAAAGAAGATTAGACAGATTCGACAAAGGCTTCGAGCAGCACAAGACAGACAGAAGAAGTATGTTGATAGATACCACGACAGTCTGAGCTATAAAGTTGATGATATGGTTTATCTGAAAGTTTCTCCTTGGAAAAGCCAGTGGAGGTTTGGGATTAAGGGGAAACTGGCGCCGAGATTTATTGGACCTATCGAGTCGCAGAGAGAGTTGGCAATGTGGCGTATCTGTTGGATCTACTGGTGGAGTTAGCAGGGATTCATCCTACTTTCCACATTTCGATGTTGCGATTGGCTAGGACAGGGACACGACCCATGGTTGATGTACGACAGGTTGATGTGCAGCCTGACGTAACTTACGAGGAGCGACCGTTAGCGGTGTTAGATAGTAAGGTTCAGACTCTCAGGAATAGGGAGATATCTAAAGTACTCGTACGGTGGCAGCATCACGGTACAGAGGGACTTACCTGGGAGTTAGAGTCAACCATGCAGGAGCGTTATCCTCAGTTATTCCACCGTAAGCTTTATTCTAACCCAAATTTCGGGACGAAATTTCTTTTAGTTGGGAAGAATTGTAATGGCCGTTATTTATTAACGCCGTAATTTTAATTATTCAGATTAGGGTACTGACTTAGGTATTTGCCTGATTTTTGATGGTTGGCAAATTCTATGATGTATTTTTATATCAATTGTGTGAAGTTCATCATAGGTGTGTGTTTACTTTATCTTATCGGGCAAATCGAGAGTGTGGGTTTCGTGTCGTGAGACAGGCCAACGTGGGAGCTGTGAGGCTAGGCGTTGGGGTTGAGTTGAATAAGTTTAGTAAGCATGACAAAGGTTGAGGATTTAATTTAATGGAAAGTTAATATAACCTTAGGATAAAATTAACAATTGATACACTAGGTGTGGGACCGCCTCGAGAAGCGGGTCGGACGAGGGGCATGGGGTGCCGGGTAATCGGGAAACTAGTGTGACCTTATTCATAAATTTATGGAATTTATTTGAGGGTGTAAGTAGTTTATAGGAGTTAAATTAAATGATAGCAAAAAGGTGCTATAGTTGTAGCTGGAAAATTTAATATCCTTAGGATCATTCTCGAGATGCAAAATAGAGAGATTTGAGGAAACCAGTGTCATGATAAGGTGTCACGGATTTGGGTGACACAGGGTGATAAGTGATCACAGGATTGTCCTCGTGATTGGTGAACACACTTGATCAAAAACAAGTATATATACATGAGGATCGGTCAAAATGGGTGAAAAAGAGTGAGATTGATAGTAAGATTCGTGAGGAAGAAGAGAAGAAGAAGAGATCATCAGCTAAGGTGGAGAGGGATTTGAGGCGTCCAACAACAACAGCAACAAGATCAAAGGTATTGAATCATCAAAACTTGGGTTGTTTATGAAATTTTAGAGTTGTTGAGAAATTTAAGGAAATCCAAATTGTTGAGGAGTTAAACTTTGTATTTTGTTGAGATTTAGTGTTCATGAGGTTGGTATGACATGGGTTGTGTATTTGATCAAGTTTGAGATAGATTGGATGAATTTGTGAAAATGGGTTTTGAACGTGATTTTAAATGATTCTTTGATTTTGGGGTTTAAACTTGATAATTTGATGTTTAGTGACGTTTTTGATCTCATTGAGGTCTTATGAAGGAGTGTATGTGAATTGAAATGGATTGTTGTGGTGTTGGAATCCAGAAATTTGAATCTGGAAATTCTGGACAGAGCGCTATTAGCGCACTAATAGGTAGAATTAGCGCGCTAATTACCCTCTGGAAAATGATGATGAACAGTGATCAAGATCAATTAGCGTGCTAATGATCCTTTGGAATGGAAAACAGTGTGAAGTGGAACAAAATCAATTATAAACCAAATTATTGACCAATAAACCTTGGAATTAGGTCCCAGGAGTTCCCGGACAGTCGTTGGAGTCGGGGACCAGTCGAGGGTCGAACCGGGGGTATTTTCGGGGTTTGTGAGCGCGGATTGAGGTACGTAAAACCCAATTGAACACCATTATTGCATTCATCTGTTGTATTCAATTGAGCTGTATATTCTTGACAAATCTATGAATTAATCCTACTGGGATGGATTTATTATTCCGTCTATGTATCCGGGGAATGTGTGGTCGCTTGCTAGGTGTTGTCTAGGATACAGTCGTAGGGTCGTTGGTATTGGTCATGACAAAGCTCCTGGTCCTTAGTACACACCTTGGATTGCTGGTTCACGCCCATTTGTGTATTCTTGGTATTTATATTCATGCGAATGAGCTTTGAGCAGTTGTCTACATTATTCTTTATTCTCGCATGTTTATTTAACACTATTATTGGATTCTGTTTACATTCTTAAATTATGATGCATGGTGGTTTTCCTTAGGATTTTACTTACTGGACTCGTTATCTGGTTTTTGTAATAACTGAGTTCAGATCCTAGTACCAGCAGGGGTAAGGAGGTTATTGGCGATTATATTTGACTTACTTGCGCCGAGGCCTGCTAGTACGTGCATTGTTAGTTATATTCTTTTGATATTTTGTATTATTTTATGATGGAAGACCGTAACCACTATTGTACTTGTATATACCACTATTATAGTTTGATCGCTTATATGCATGTACAGCCAGGTTTTCCACTATAGGATGGACAATGTAAACTATTATAACACATTTTTTGGAAATTACAAGATTGCCGCTGGTACTTATGGATAAATATCAATAATTTCAAGATTGTTGGATTAAGGAATAGATGAGTGACGTGGCAGATATTTCTGGTGCATGAGCTGGAGAGGTATTTGTTGCACGGGGCGACCCCGAAAATTTTGGGGCCGCCACAGCGCATCTACTCCGGTACACTAGACTTATGAGAAAGCAGTGAAGAGTGTACCTCACTACAAGGTGGCAATGAGAGGAAGGAATGAGCTCCAAATTTCAGTACAACCAAACTAGGGTCAGGGTAAAGGAAATGGAGACGAGAGTTTCTCAAAGTGTCAACAATATAAGAGGTATGGAATGTGCGACTAGATAGTGACAGCATTCGTAGCACCGATAGACATTATGTAGGCCATGAAATTGCTAAAGGCACCAAAGACTCAGGTGAGTCTGAGGACTGGATGCAGGCGGCAGATGCCACAGGTGGGACAACCAAAGTTTCAGGCATACATACTTGATTTAAGTGCAGGAGGCATAGTCACTACCAGAGTTAGTGCTCCAGCGACATCGGTGGGCAGTGTGGCCTAGTTGATTAAAAGACAAATGAAAACGGTAGCAGAGTCAAATCGAGACATAGCTATCAACTCGTTGAAGATATGAACTACTTGTCTTAAGCACCGCAGTGAGTGAGAAAATATACCCCTATCTTATCTATTGAGACTGTGTGTTCAAGATTAATAAGCATGACCTACCCATGAACCTTTGAGTTTTAAAGTTCCTTAATTATGATGCATTATTGGGAATGGATTGGCTTGACATTTATTACCACATTGATTGCTTCCGCAAGACAGTCATTTTTGAAATCCCAAATCTACCTCTATTTTTATTCAGAGGCAGAATACCTCCTCGACATACCACCCAAAGAAAAATGGCGACCATTAAGGAGATTGAACGAATGATGGGAGTAACCATTTTGAGAAAAGAAGGTGAGGAAGATGAGATTAAGAAGATACTTATTGTGCGAGAATTTCCGGAGGACTTTCCCTCTGATCTACCAGGTATCCATTCACATAGGGAGATTAAGTTTATCATCAATCTTATTCTTGTAACGAAGCCGATATCCATACCTCCTTATCGTATGGCACCTAAAGAGTTGCAGGAGTTGAAGACCCAATTGGAAGAGTTGTCAGAGCAAGGTTCCATAACCCCAAGTATGTTACTTTGAGGCGTTCAGTCTTATTTTGTAAAGAAGAAATATGGGAGTATGAGAATGTGTGTAGACTATTATCTAATGAATCGAGCAATTGTGAGAAACAAATATACATTACCGAGAATTAGCGATCTATACAACTAGATAAGAGGAGCTAAATTTTTCTCGAAGATTGATATGAGGTCAGGGTATCATCGGCTAAGGATCAGGGAGGAGTATGTTTCGAAGTCCGTGTTCAGTACGAGATATGGTCATTTCGAGTTTATAGTTATGCCTTTTGGACTGATAAACGTGCCTGCGATGTTCATGGATCTCATACATCGTGTATTTCGACCTTATCTAGATCAGTTTGTCATCGTTTTCATTGATGACATAATGATTTACTCGAAGTCCCGGGAAGATCACGAGGTGCATATCAAAATTACATTACAAGCATTAAAGAACCACAGATTATACGCTAAGTTCAGTAAGTTTAAGTTCTGGGCGACAAAAGTGAAGTTCTAAGGACATACCATCAGTGCAGAAGGGTGACAGTGGATTGTGATAAAGTTAAGGCAATGATTGATTGGGCGACAAAGGTGAAGTTCTAAGGACATACCACCAGGTGGTCAGTTTAAGCCATTACCCATTCCTGAATGGAAGTGGGAACACATCTCGATGGACTTTGTGGTTGGTTTTTCGCGATTACATAAAGGAAATAATGTTATTTGGGTCATAATGGATCGTTTTACCAAATCGACTCATTTTCTACCCGTAACTACCTAAGACACACTTAAGATGGTGAGCAAACTCTATATTGATTGGAATGTGAGGTTACAAGACACACTTAAGAAGCTGAGCAAACTTTATATTGATTGGAATGTGGGTTGCATTGAGTACCAGTATCCATCGTTTCATATAAGGATCCTCGATTTGCATCGATGATGTGGCAAGGTTTGCATAGACAGTTGGGTTCCAAAGTGCACCTCATCACAACATTTCATCATCGGACAGATGGTTAAACAGAGCATACGATACAAACTTTGAAAAGACATGCTCAGAGCTTGTGTGTTAGATTTTAGTGGCAGTTAAGAAAATATGTGCCCTAGTGCGAGTTTGCATACAATAATAGTTTCCAATCAAGCATCGGAATGGCTCATTTCGAGACTACTTTATGGTACACCATATCGTTCGCCAGTTTGTTGGACCGAGGTTAGTGAGACAACCTTGTTAGGATCAGAGTTAGTGCATGACTATACATATAAGATTAAACTGATCCGATGACGCATGAGTGCAATACAAGAAAGGCAGAAACGTTATGCAGATAAAAAATGTAGGACCATCGTGTTTAAGAAGGACGAATGGGTACTATTGAGGGTTTCTCCACGCAAGGGACACCAAATGTTTAGAGATCAAATGAAAGCTTGCGCTGAGATTCATTGGGCCATTCAGCATCACCAAAAGATTCGTACGGTAGCATATCAACTTGAGCTCTCTTAGCAGCTAGCATTAATTTACAATGATTATATGTCTCAATGTCAAGAAAGTGGTTCTCAAATGCATCGCGGGTCATTGTTTGGGCTCAGTTCTAGCTACAGGAAGATGCCTCCTATTGCGAGCAGCCTGTCCAGATCCTAGATAAGAAGGTCCGAACGCTCGAAAAATGGAAATATCGCTGGTAAAAATGACATGGCGATTTCAGGACGACGAGGAGACGACTTAAGAGCAAGAGAGCTATATGCGCGAGTATTTTCTTGACTTATTCTAAATTGAGGTATGATTTACCTTTTGAATTTCGAGGGTGAAATTTCTTAAGTTGGGGAGGTTGTGACGACCATAATTTTAAACAAAATAAGATATATCATGTTTGTGTAAACTAGGAAACCCTAAACTCACTTAAAAGCTTGTGGGGCCCACAAATTAATACTAAGAGACACTAGGGTTTGGAGTGGCCAACACTTTTGATTTTGAACAAACCAATATGGAAAGTAAGAATTAAATTTCCCATTAATTGAGGAGACCGTTACTTTTGAAATCTCATTATTTAGGAAGTTAAAGATTTTTAAATCTTGAAACCCCTAAAATTCAAGGTATGTTGAATGTGGTCAACTTGGTGTGCAAGGGAGGGAGGAGAATTAAAGAAGGTGTGATTCGGGGAATAAATTTAGGATCTTGATTGATCTCCTTTTAAAACAATAAACGTGTGCGAAAAGACTTCACAAAAAAGTAAAGAGAGTGCCGAGAGGGGAACGAGGAGGCGATCTTTGGAGTTCCTCGCGTTAGGTAATCTCTTTTAATTTAGTTTTTAAATTTTTTCTATTGATGTTGAGGTTTAATCGGGGTTTTCTATCGATCTACTCAAGTATTGTATGAGATCTATATGTTATTAAGATATTCAAACAAGTTTCCATGTTGATTGGAATTCTCTTAAACTAGAAAAGTCTCATCAAAAGATTTATTATTGATTTAAAAAATATAAAATAAAATAAAATGGTGGGTTTTCAAATATGAACAAGAATGGTGGGTTTTCAAATATGACAAAGAAGAGATTCTTCAAAATGAGTATTTCTAAAGGTATTTTTCAAAAGATTTTCGAAATTAGTTTTAATATAAAAATATGCAAGTCAACTTGTATAGTTAATAAACATTTAACTTATTTAGGTTGATTGAACTTCGAGTTTTATGATTTTTGAAATTAGCGTACCAAGTAAATTGGGATTTAAGTTATTGGTTTTATGATTATTTACCTCTCTACTAGACTATATGATAGGAATCATGTAAGTAAGTTATGTGGGTAGATCGGGGTGCATTGTTAGACATTGTATGTAGACAACTTAGTGGAGCTCGCTAGAAGTCCTTGCACCAGATGCTACCAATTCGATTAGGAGTTCGGGACAGTTGAACTGTACAAGGGAGAACAACATAGAGCAGCTTGCCCATAATGAATATTTAATAATTGAGAATAAGAATAAGATCCAATATTCTCAATAAATTTTGGCAGTAGGTGTTATGTCCAGTTGGACGAGATGTGGACTTGGTGATAGGTGAATCTTGGACAGTGTAAGGGAATGGAGTGTTAACACCGCTACGACCATAGTAACGTCAACCTTTACGAACTTTAGTGTGTTTGAGAAGTCTATCACAGTAGCTCATACATGTCTAGCATTTGCACATTTTGATGTATTGATAAATATTTTGTTTATATACTTTCTTGTTTATTCCTTTCGTCATATTAAATATTTGCAAGTCATGCATTTTATTTAATTTTGCATTTACTAAATGGTATGTTCATAACGCCCGTAACTTAACTTAACTTACTAAGCACCATTGAACTATTTGTGCTCACCCAACATTTTTCCCCTACAGGTTCTTCGTCGAGAGTCGACAAAGAGAAAGGAGTAACTCTAGTTGTCTAGAGGAGTATTTTTTATTCCTGATTTGGTATGGTTCGAGATTGAACCATTCACCTTATTTTTATTTATATTTATTATCATCGGATTGGGATTTAAATAATTTGAACTAGAGAGGTATTATTCTAGTTGAGAACTGTTGAAGGCCATAAATAACTTTATGTCAAAACTTTGATTAAGTTTTATTTAATAATATTTTGCTGCTATTATGATTTATTTATTAAATCTCAATTGTTGATAAATGATAAAGGGTTAGTGTTGATAGAAGGATTACTAGTTTGGTTCATAACTCAAGGACCGAGTTGGTTGACTAGTTATGGATCAGATTAGGCCGGTCGAGATTCATTTGGTAAATGATCCTGACAATTCCATTCCTAAATTTTGTTGCTAATTCGATCGCTTTTTGTAGTGAAGATGCTATAGAGAGTGCCCTAACAACAACTGACCAAAAGAAAAAAAAAAATGGGACATTCATGAAGTTCCTAGGGCTTGATGGGCTCTCTACAAACCTTAACACCACCACCATTTAACCTTGAACTCGAGAGAGAAAAGATAGCTGTGGGAGAGCGCCAAGATGGAGAAAAAAGAACGTGAGACGACGTGAAAAAGAATATTGAGTACGAGAGACGTTGAAAGGAAAGCTGAGCGACTGCTTGAAAGATATAAGGAGAACTCCTAATTGCGGTGAGTCTCGGATTATTGGATTCAAATAGAAATGGGAGTTGTTGTCGAAGAAGATGAATGGGAGTTGATGTGGAATGCGGAATCGGATGCGAGAGGGGAACTTGAATTCGACTTGATAGGGACAAAAAGGAAACTTCATCACGGTCGAAATGCATCGGATTCACTCTTTTAATATATATAAAGTGTTCAAAAAATCTTAGGCCTTGTTTGCGTTCGGAGAAGTTGAAGGAAGTGAGATAATTTTAGGAAAGTTTTAACTCACTTGTTTGGTTGGATATTTTCAAAAAACTTTTATGAAAGTTTGATCCCCAACTTCCTCCCACACAAGGGAAGATAATTCACTTAGGGGTGAGTGAGTTATCTTCCTAATGGAGAATTGATACTTTTACCCTCATTTAATGTTCTCTCTCTATCTTTATTCCCTACAATATCTCTCTAAAAAACAATGAAAATGACATTTATGTCAATTATATTATTTTATTGTTTTTAAAATATAGAACTTCTTCAAAGTTGAACCAAACATGAAAAGTACAACTTTCTTAGTGGTTAACTTCTCAGGAAATTAAACTTAAAAGAAAATTTCCCTCAAAGTTAGTAAAATGAACCAAACCAGGCCTTAGTTATATAATATGAAATCCAATTTTCAACTGATGAGTTTCAGTTCAGTTATTCTTCAATATGCCCCCATGTACTACTACAACAATAGAGGATTGCCTCAAGTCCTATGAAAAATATAAATGGAATTGGCTGATAAAACTAAGTTTCAATATTGATTGATTAAATGGCTCAAGAATCGTATAAGTTAGAGTGCCAATCCTGATCATACATGAGCAATTAACATACACTTTTTATATGCATAAGGCAATCAACATAAGCATGGTTGTCGATTTAATTCTCTCAAACCATAGGAATAATAAGCGCCCTCCTGTACATCAGCTTGAGCTTAGTGACATCTAATTTGTGCTTCCATGTGTGCGTTGCAACAATACTTTTTGTACTATGATAGCAAGTGGTCAATTTAAATCTAGGAACCAAGTCAAGTATTTGTTGCTTTGGTATTAGGAAGCATCTTACAGTATGTAGGATATTGGCTGCAGATTTTTCTTTTTTTTTTTTTCATTAAGTCAATAGACAAGAACACTAATATTTATATACATATGTAGTTATTCTTGATTATTTTTTCTTAATTATGTCTTCACAGAAGGACTAATTAAACTGAATGAGAGACTTTGGAGTTCTTGCAAATAGGCTTTGTAGTTTTCATTCCTTCTTTTATGTTTGCAAGTTCAGCGTCACTCTTGAATAAATCATTTCACGATATATGCATATATACTTACTAAGCAAAGTCTGCACCCGAACTTATGGAAGCTTCATATTTTGACCAACATAGTTTTCTTGGACGTTGTGGACACTCGCAATGTCGGACACCATTGCATTCCTACTTCGAGAGACCGCGAAGCACAAAGATAGGCCATTTTCCAACCCCTTAAGTCGCTTCACAATTCGACAGATTAATGATTCCCAAAACGCAGCTGATTTGGGGTCGCCGCCATGGGGTAATCCCAGGTACAGTAAAGGCCATGAACCGACGGAAACACCTAGGTCAGCCGCGTGTCTTGAAAGGTCACGTTCCTCCACATTAATTCCAACAATGATGCATTTGCTCTTGTTAAGCTTCAGCCCACAAAAACCATCAACAATGTTAAGGATGTTAGCCAAACAATGATTATCGTCCCGAACCATTAGTACGGAATCATCTGCAAACTGCAAATAGGATACGTTTATTTCATCCTCTCCAATGCATAGGCCTGTTAGCTGTGACGGCCCCAAAATCACATTGGTCCGCCATAGGGGGCTACTACGTGGGCCTACAGTTGGCCACGTAGCTGCCAGCTGTGTCCCACTGCTAACTAATCATTATATTTACATAATTGTCAAGTTAACTATTGATATATTGAATGTATGCGGAAGCTTCTGATTACTATAACTGAGCATAAATACGTTAAACATGTTACACCTATAGTGGACAACCCGAAAGTACATCAGTATATATGCGACAACTGCCATCAGTTATATACCAGTACTGAAAATGATATAGTCACAAGTCCCCAATAACAATAAATAAAACAATTTAATAATAACTACACATACCAGTAGGTCATCGACAGTGGACAAGTAAAGATGTGTCGTCCCTAATCTCCTTGCCCCTACTTATACACAAAGATCTGCACTTAAGCCATCACAAGAGGCAGATGACGAGCCCAGTAAGTAAAATCCCAAGGAAAACCACCGTGCATTATTAAAGAAATTAATAGCATCCAAAGATATCATTTGATAATCATGCGGAAAAGAAGGAAAATGCAGGCAACTTCTCAAAGCTCATTGCATGGATATAAAATACCAAGAAAAAAATAAAGTAGATGTGACCCTAGCTGACTAATCTATGTACTTTGGACCATGAGCCCTGGATATGGAATCTATCAATCCTTCCGACTGTGTCATAACGGTATTAGCCTTATTGGCATACATCGAACACATGAACCAGTACTCAACTTGGGAATAACATCTACCAAGGCCGTGAACACGCGCTACATACTTAGCAAGCGACCCCAACATCTCGCAGATACTTAAGTGGGAGTAACCTCAACAAACACAGTAAGAATAAACTTACAGATTATCAAGAATAATAACTCAAACGAATTGAAAAGTAAATGCAATAGTAGTGTTCAGTTGGGTTTTACGTACCTCAAACCGCACTCAATAACCCCGAAACACCCCTCGGTCCGACCCTCGACTAGTCCCGACTCCAAAGATTGTCCCGTGACCCCTAAGATTGATTACTGATTTTTAATGGTTAATTAAGTGGGTTTATTATCAATTAGACTCGTTTAAAGATTTAAAATTTATTGGGTTCTAGTCCCCAGCGTGTTAGGCTGGCTAGCCAGCTTGATGGGAGGTTTGGTTATCGTTCCTGGGTGTTGGGTCCCCAACGCATTGGGCGATTCTTTGCCCAGAAGGATATTCATCTTCCCCATCGTACCCAGCGCGCTAATGTTCATCACCTAGCGCGCTGGGTACGCCTCTGCCCAGAATTCCAGCAACGAATTTTGAGTTTCGGGTTTTTCAAACACCCAAACGCGATTATCAACACTCAAACACTTCAATAGCACCAAATTCATCACCAAAACATCGATTAAAACATGATTAAACCAAAAACTAATGGATCACACATGCATGTCCATAAAACCAAAATTTACCAAAATCACTCTAATTTTCCACAAATTCAATATAATTCATCATGATAAGCTTCATAAACACCAAATCCTTCAACAACAGTTATAAATTCCTCAAAAAATCAGAAATTTATTCAAAACCTAACATAAACACCAAATCCTTCATAACCATATTTTATCAAACTTCAAAGATTTGAGTGAGTAGATTACCTTAGATTCGTTGTGGGACGCCCAAATCCGCTCTTCAACCCTTAAATTCCCTTATCTAGTATAAACTTCTTCTCAGAGAACTCAGATTTGTTTGGAAAAATGTTGGGTTTGCATGCTCCCATTCATCGGGTATATTTATAGTTGTTGTTCTAATCTGGCGTGCACACGCATCTCGAGGTTATCTAACGATCCCTAATAAGTTGGTGTCACTCAATCCTAATCACATTATCATGACACTAACTGCCTTGCATCCACTTGTTATGTGTCTCGAGGATAATCCAGAGGTGTGCTGATTTAGCTAATTCCAACTATATGACTTAATATACTTGAGTTGATTTAATTTATATAACTTAGCTAACCCATCAATGAAATTCCATAAAATGGTAATTATTGTCACACTAACTTCTCGACTACACGACACTCCGTGCCTCGCAGTTGGTACTCAGTGCCCCGCACTTGGCACGCACCCCAAGGCGGTCCCACACTTAGTGTACCTAATTGATCTACTTAGCCTAAGGTTATACTAACCCAATTATCCCAAGTCCTCAATCAACATCACCTTATTATTGTTTGCCTTAGTTCATCCCCAACACCCTACTTAACGACTATCGAAAATCCTGTGTTGGCACGTTTTACAGACAAAACCCCGGCACTCAACCTTACCTGTCATCAACATACACGTATGCGATGTGGCATTTATATTAATAAACTTTAACACCACAATAATAGGCATACAACATACACAAATAACATATATATCTTGGGTACTCCTATCCGAGTCATCCTAGTTGTCTACGTAACGCCTGAATTAACCCGTTAATCCCCATGATTACCTTAATCATGATTAATTAAATTTGGATCGTTACATTAGCTGTCCATGAAGCTTCGCCGTGTCAATCATTCGGCCCATGGTATCGGCCACGATGATAAACAAAAAAGGTGATAGTGGATCACCCTGTCTAAGACCCCAGGTTGCACAAAATTTGTCCCTATTGTAGCCATTAATGATGATTGAGAACGATACAAACTTAATGCAACCAGAAACTCATTTTCTCCATCTTGCCCCGAATCCTTTCTGACCCAAAACATAATCAAGAAAATTCCACTCCACATGGTTGTATGCCTTCTCGAAATCGAGTTTAAGTATATATCCCTTCATCATCTTTTTTTTTTTTTTTTTTTTCTTCGTATCTCCCCCACTACCTCATTTGCAATAAGAACCAAATCAACCATTTGTCTACCTTGAACGAAGGTCCCTTGCTCTCTTGCAATTGTGGTGTCCATAACTAACCTGAGTCTCGCGGCTAAAACTTTGGATATCAGCTTGTAAAGACAAGTAACCAAACTAATGGGTCGAAATTCTTTCAATCTCAAGCGTGGTGTTTTTTGGGAATCAAGCATATTAGAGTCTCATTAGTCACTGAATCGATCACACCATTCCGATGAAACTCCATAAAAACCTTCAATACATCTTGCTTAATGACCCCCTATGATTGCTTGATAAAAGCCATTGTGAAGCCATCCTTCCTGCAACGCCAACCATACCTCCTGTTAGGTGAACTCCCTTTCCAAGCCATTAGCTTGGTCTTGAGAGATCGCTCCCCATTCGATTCCCTCCACACTCCAACATGTTGATGACTGGGAAGTGTAGAGCTTACGATAATAATCAGTTGCCAAAGTGGCAATCCCTAAGTCAGACTCCACAATCAGCCCGTCGTCCCCTCCCAGCCAATCAATCGCATTACTAGCCCTCCTTGTGGAGAGAATTTGATGAAAAAACCTCTAGTTTGCGTCCCCTCTTTAAGCCATTTTTGCCTTCGATTTCTGATGCATGATTTGCTGTTCTGTTAGGACAGTCTTTTCCAATTCCTCCTTAAGTAGTTTCCGACTGATAGCAACTTCATTGCTACCTAAACCCGCTGCCTCCTTACTATCAAGATGTTGATAGTAACATAAACATAAACATAAACATAAACATAAACCCGGCACCCCCTCCCTGAACAGAACTATTCCACCACATTGGCAACGACCTTCGGAATTCTGCTTTCAAATGTTGTAAAACAAGCTAATTATTAAATTTCACTCCGAACTTTTTCCACAGTAATCCTTTATATTTTCATCTCCTATCGGTTTCTTATGCATAGTCCTGGCATATTAACTTATAATTTTATTGAACTCTTTTTCAGTTTATCTTCACATTGCTATGTGCTTGTCTTGGCAGATCTTTGTGGCATCCCTGGTTGACAAAGAAATTGAACCAAGTTATAGATAACTTTAAAAGATGTGCATCTAATATTGTATGCAACAAATTTATCGCATCGAGTGTATTCAGTTAATATTTAGATTATGTATTTTTGGCTTCTTTTGTGATAGTGAAGCTATGTGCTCTGAGTGTACACTTTGGCCTAAGTGTGCACTTTTAGATCTGAAATCTTTTTTTTTTTGGTTACAAAAAACAAATCTTAAATAGTACAGGATACCTATTAAATAGCCCACATTGATTTCCTTTTAGAGTCTTTTTAAAATTATCAATTTCTATTTCAAAGTCTCAATTAAAATGAATTGTTCTATTATAAAGTTTTCGTGTTACTTTATAATATAACTGATACAATAACTATTAATATATAATTATATTATCTTTTTTTAACATAAAATAACTATTAATATATAATTAAGTATATATATATATAAACTAGTTTCATTAAGCCCGCTTGCTACGTTCGCGGGAATTAATTCAATTACAAAACCATATTTTTTATAATTCTTAAAGTATGATTCTAATTATATTAATAAACATAAAAATATACATAAATAAAGTTAATTTTAAAAAGACATGTTTTTTTTACCATCAACGACAAGAAGAAAAATGAAGAAAAGAAAGTTGTATAAGAAATTATATCATAATACATGCGGCTCTTTATTTTTTTGAAATGTACTTAAGTTTGTCAACTTTGATATCTATTTAGTAAAACTGTTTAAAACACGTCAAAAATACTTCATAATCAATTACTTATTCAATTGAAAAGATTAATCATATGTAATGTATTCAATTGAAATGTACTTACATTTTTTTTCTCATGAGGTATAGGCTTTATTTTTTTATTTTATTTTTTTTTAATTTCAGTGGGAGTCGAACCACAACCTCTCAAAACCTTGTCTTTCGGTAAATGATATCTCTACATGTCACCAGAGATATAGGCTACAGTTATTAGTTGTTGAGTTAAAGTGGAACACTTAATTAATGTTGTATATGAAAGGCGGTTTTAAGATATATACGGCTCAACTCATTATCTCTATCCAATTACAATTACAATGTATAATTTAGTAAATTAGCAAGTTGAAAAGGGTAAAATAATAAATTTGTTTACCGTCGATTTGTTAAGTATTCGTGCTTTTATATATATATATATATATTAGTTTATATATACTAGTTTAATGTGCTACGTACATTTTGAGCCTAATAATTAATGACAATATTTCTTTACCAAAAAAAAAAAGACAGTTTTTTATGTCTCTTATGAAAGCAAATCAAACTTCTACCTTGTCCAATTAATGCTTCTATGACTCACTTCTTGATTATGACAAAAGTCTTACATATAAGTTTTTTTTTTTTGATGAAAAGTCTTACATATAAGTTAGTAATTGATTAATTTGGTAATATATTAGCCAATTCTAAAAACTCACCTTAAAAATAGGTGAATCTAATTAATTACATAATTGTAATCATGATAGGATTAGCACAACAAAACCATCAATCGAATTACAAAATCTAGACACAAATAATAACAAAAAGTCTTACATATAATTTAATTGATTAATTTGGCAACATATTAGTCGATTCTAAAACTCACCTTAAAAATAGGTGAATCTAATTACACAATTGTAATCATGATAGGATTAGTACAACAAAATCAATTGAATTACAAAACCTCGACACAAATAATATATTAAAAAAGAGAGAAACGCATAATACATTAAAAGGGCAAATCGGTATTTTTGCTTACCACTTAGAAATCACATATTCGTGCTTTTATGTAGTTGATATACACACACACACACACACACACACACACATATATATATATATATATACTAGTTCGTGAACATGCCTCACACAGTTGAGTCCGTTCGCTAAGCTCACGAAAATTCTTTCTTACAATTTGTTTTTATTGTTCAAAAGTTTGAGTACACAAATTAAATATATTTGATTTTTCACCATTATTTGATTTCATTATATTCATATAAAAAAAGTATAATAGATATTTATCAGTTCTTAGGTATTTATTTATCTAAAAGCATAATATGGTAAATATATTCATAGAACATAACATTTATGTAAAGTTATCACGACTCGGGATTCGGTGTTGAATAATGTTTATTACAAGTGAGCATATGGAGAGGAATAAGAGGGTATAGCAATTGAAGGGGGAGACAAGAGGATCAAATTCTCTCCATTGATTGAATAAGTGAGCATGAGAGCTACGTTATGTTTTTCTAGTTACACATCTCTCATTGAGTATAATTTGAATCGTGATGTCTTGTGAAATTAGTCAAGTTTAGATAAAGAGAGGTTAAAAAAAGGTAAATGATAATCTAACACACTTTGCGCACACTTGTGGCGCACACTTTGTTTTTAGTCATTTATGGCTCTTTCTTGTCTCCCCATGCGTGGCCCCACATCTAACAAAACACCATAAATGAGCTAAAAAACAAAGTGTGCGGCAAGTATCTTGAGATGCGCCCAAAGTGTGTAGATTATCATTTTCCTAAAAAAAATTGGATGTTGCATTTTAATTTGAATAAATAAAACTCCCTGTTTTGCTTTATTTTTACTCATTATAGTTAAGATACAAAATTTGACTGGCAAACCGAACTTAGAAAATTTCTTTGTTATGATCCGTACGAATTTCTTGCACTACTAAATAGTACAGATCATTTGAAAGATTTTTAGTTATACATTTTTCACCTTATTTATCAGTCCAATTAATTTTTTTTGTGCAAACACTTAGTGGTTTAATTAAATAAAGCACAATAGCTTATATTTTACTTATAATTTATTCTAGTCACGCGGTACTGAGATTGTTCTAGAATCTGATCTTTTTTTTATACCTAAATAAATGTGACTTCTAAGAAATTAATACAAATTTAAATGAATTCAAGTTCCTATTATTAGTTAGGTTTTCTTTTCTTAAGTCCTAGAATCTGATCGGTTTGATTCACTCCAGAAGATGAAAATGCAATGACATGAGAGCTTAACAAAAACAAGTGAGTACTTGAAAAGGGTGGGTGGCATTCAAACTGACTAATTTCTGCCTATTTGATTCATTTGGCACTGTTGTGTAAGAAGCCTTGTTTGGCATGTCTTCTGCTCCCATTATTTCTCATTTTTCTTTTTCAAGGTTCCCATCATTCATCGTTACTATATAAACAAAATTAAATAAGTCCAAGCCTAATAGGTCTAGACTTCACTATCAACAACAACAACAAGAAGATGAGTTAAGTTCCGCAACCTGGATCGAATTATTCTGCTCTACTCAGCTTTTTTACCCATCTACATATAGCTCTAGTCTCACTCACCCTTGTAAAGGTTTATTGGGTCCCGTGGTCAAAGCTCTCCGAAATACATGCACACACCATCAATTTTTCTTCTTGTAATCGGGAGTTTGTTTGGGACGTTTCGATTTGTACAATTCATCTTTGATTTAATTTCTTTGGTTTATTAATATTAGCTAGTGAATTTAAAGTATATCAAGACAAAGTTTATTTTCTCATTAGTGTGTGTGTACACACACATCATCCATGATGTGCCCTGTGTTTTGTGAGTAGTAGTGTAGTCACTTTCATGGCTCATGTTCGTTGTTCTTATTTTATATACAATGTTTATTTAATTCTTTTTACATCATGGATGATGTGTGTGGTGTTTTAGTTAGTTGTTGGTGTTTCAATTTTTAAATACTATTTTACATAAAATAAAATTACATATATTATTGACTCATTCTAAGTATGATCTGCTTGTCAACAGATCATGCTATTATCATGTTCATTGAACTAAATATTGACATACCATGGTAGTAGGTTCTTGCAACACTTACTTGATTTGTCTTCATTGAGATTTTGGTATCTCAGTTGGTGTTTCCTATATGCTCAATGGGAAATTGTGTTGAATGTGAAGCATCTTACTGCAATTGAAGAGTTTGATCCATGTAGCCGACCCCCTAATTATTCTTAAAGTTTGCTTTGTAGATAAAATTGATGGTATCCCCAGCTAAACATGATAGACTCTTTCGACATTTGATAGAAAAAAAGGGAAAAAATTAAGATTAGGAAAGGAGTTACTCCTTCCCATTACAAGCAATGTTGCACTGAGAGGATTCAAAGATCAAACTTGTGATGTTTACGATTATCTTCCACACCGAGCTTTAGGTATATCCTTCGTCATTCATGATGCGACATGCACCCACACAAACTACGCACTTATATTTTCTAGTTCCATTGCAACTCCTCTACAATTGAAGTTTTACTATATATTTTTTATAGTTTCTTCTTGCCTATAACCCTGCGCATAATTTAATGATCTCATGTTGATGATGGGCCACCTAGAAGGTTGGAGCTAAATGTTAAGATCGACTATAGTGTCTAGGAATATAACTTTGTTCATTTCTAGCAGCTTTGGTCTTATATTATTAATTGTTTCTATTCTTTGTAGATTTACCAAATTGATTGGAGAGAAATACGAGTGAATCGGAGTACTTGGAAGATCAAATCTTGAATTGGTATCGATGGGCTTATGAGCAACCATGAGGTCAATCTTGACTTAGGTATGATCATTCAATCTTCTTATTAATTTCTTTAAATACAAAATTAATATTTTAAAAAATAAAATATAAATTAAAGAAATGTAAAATGGGAATTAGTAAGTTCTCTATACATAAAGTTTAATACAAATTTTAAATTTGTGTATTGGAGTTACGTCCATCTCTCTTATGATGAATATACAATTAATGGTCCCGACCATTTGGTTTATGGCTAAAAAAATACAATGATATGGTGTTGCGGCAATTGAAATTTCAAATTCTTCTTTAATTTTTGGTAGCTATTTCAATTTCTTTTTTAATACATAAAAGATGCAAATCCATATTGTTTAATTTAATTTGATAAAATAATTTCAAATATTAATATTTAGACATCATAAATATGATAAATTAACTCATTAAAGAAATTAGGCGCAAATTATGTAAATCAAGAACTATACATTTTATCGGATTTGAGTTCAAAAATCTTGAATTAAAATAAGAATGACTTTAGACAAAATATAACAAGATTGTATGCTATAAAATGAGATCAATACAGAGCCATATTCTTATAGTTTGACAACTCAAAAAAATTTGAACTTCCCCTATTAGTCATACTTAATCTTTCTTGAAATCCGTTTACGGTCAAGTCTCTGAGATATCAAATGATTCAGAACATTTGTCATTCGCCTATGCTCAATTATATATGACGTTAATTTTTTACTCGTTCTCAACCCTTTTTAAACCACACTTTCACTAAATACAAAATGAACATTTGAAAAAAAAAAAGAAAAAGAGAGATTGTGTTGAAGTTTCACTTGTAATAACAATTGCTTTCACGTCGTCTCTTTTTAGATCTTGTTCAAAGCCATCATTAAGGCTGAACAATTATGTAAGAAGAAGAAAGAAATGAATTAAAATAGAATGAACATCGGAATATGTTGAATCTGCATTAGCTGCTTGCCTTTTTTAATTATCTCAATGGAGTTGCTCTACACGCATGTTGAATTTACAGAAAAGATATATTTTAATCCATTATAAAAAAATGGCAGTTCCACGTAGAAAGGTTTGTATAGAGAAATCATGACATAAGCTAGGTTTCGAAAGAATCTCCAAATCAAATTAGAGTTATAAAGTTTCCCACAAGTGCGCCACACACCATGAGGATAGTTGTGCAAATGCTTAAAATATTCTCATTGCTCCTTTTTTTTTTTTTTGATTAAATGGGGAAGGCATGTAAGACCGCTGGGACTTGTCGAATGAAGTGCGAATTCGATGGTTGTAGTCTTGCAGATATGCCCTGCTTGTTAGCCGCAGCTCTGCTTGACGATGTCTAGTTTTGGATACGTGTTACACACATTCGAGCTTCCTTGCTGGGCTCGGGGCAAGTCAATTCTTACCTTTTTTTTATCGTCAAGATATTAAAATTGAAACATTTCATTCAGTTCTCCATAATGGGTATATCAAGCCCTCTAGTATGCTTGAAATATTGTCATCACATTAAGTAGAAGTAGAGAACTCCTATTACCGTTTGACAAAAAAAGAGAACTACTATTACCAACATCAAGTCATCTTTTCGACAAGAGTCAATGAGAGCTAGTGGTTCTTAATGCAAGGCTTTTAAGCGTAGTAACTTAAAGCAGGCAATTGAAAAGACTGAGATGAGGTCCAGCTCCACATAAAAAAAAAAAAAAAAAATGTTTAATTTGATCCGGCCCATAACCAAATTACCAATAAGGTCTAACTCACATATCAATCAAAAGACTGAAAAGACTGAGATTTATATGATTATACTGTATATATACTGCAAAAACAAGACAAAAAAATAATGCTAATAAATAAAAGCAATAATTCACAGGAGGAGAAAACTTACATGAATAGAAAAGAAGAAAACAAGTAAAAATTATTTTGTAGTGCATGAACAATGGCAATGTACAAGTACAACAATAGAAGCACTTACAAGAGCCAACATATCTTGAAGATAGTATCGGAATGGCATCTGCATTGCCTGTCAAAATGAAAAGGAAAAAATCAATATATAAATAAGCCAAACATGAATAATAGAGGGAGAAATCATATTCATCTCATCTTCTCCTTGGGGAACCACAGAGAAAATTAGTAAACATCATCTAAAAATTGTAGACATGCTTCCTCAACAGCTTACTGAAACAAGCAACCAAGGTCTCTCTAAACTAATAGCATAACATAACCACATGATAGGCAACCAACATCCTACCTATGAGCAAACAGTTAATCAAGCAATTCTATAAAACTTCAACCCACATGGTCAATCCTAAAGCATCAAATAAATAAACCATATTTATCCTTTAAATAAACACTTCCATAGCTAAAACATTTAACAAAAGCCATCAAGCTTAAAAATTCATAACTATCATAGACTGATTAATTATACTCACGCAATGAGATCCAAAGTCCTTCACCTTGCTGATTTTATTTGGTGTTAAATTTAAGATTTCGCCCAAACAATTCCATAGAATGTTAATCACATTACTCTTATCCGCTCGCTCCCCAACAAGCTAGCAATACATTGACAAAACTAAAGCCTTGAACATCGCGGAAACATCATCTACTAAATCCCAGCATTTATAATATTGACAATCATCTTTACAGATTGTTATAAAATGAGCAAACATAGGTCGAATCTCAACCCATCAAGGCTTTGTTATCCCCCCTCATCATTAGGGTGACTAGCCGTTTTAGATTACTAATAACCTGATAACCTAGTTAGCCTCTATTATCCTTGGGACACGCCTCATAATCACTGTCTACCCACAAGTAACTCAACCACTTATAACTCAAGTTCCTCGACTATTTTAATGGATCAAATTGGAAAACAAACCAGTGGCATAAATGTCGGTCATTCCCATGTCTAAAATACCTACAACAGAGGTATAAATGCCTAAAAGGACTCGTTACGCGAGAATATACACCACATATGCACATAATTCACATCGTGTCAACAAGTAGCATAAAAAACAAACCTTTAACCCTAAATACAATAACAGGGAACAATCACAACCATTCACTACTTCGTCTAATCCATGCAGACCTCCATTTTGATTCAATTCACCACCAAAGCAACGAAATCGAACAAAACGCACAAATCTACAACGCAAAAAACCTAAAAACTTGTAAATTGACACAAACACGACGATCAGAACATCTATCCGACGAAATTCGAAGCTCTAAGAGTTCAGGCAGATCAAAATCTGTGCAGATCGAATCCTAGCAAATCAACAGAGATCGAAAATTGAAGACCTACCTCATTTTACATGGAGCAAAACATGCCCTAGTTTCAAACAGAGAATGTCGAGATCGAGAGCAAAGAAGAAGAAGTTCGAGAGATCTGATCGAACCTGGAAATCAATGCTCGCATGAGAGATCTGATCGAGCAGAGCAGATGATCTAACACGGTTGATTCTGTGTGCAATCATGTGAGAGATCGCTTTGTGGTTGAAGATGAAGACGAATGATCGTAAGAGAAACTCAGAAAAACCTGTCGAGAGATAGAGAGAGCGAGTCACGAGAAGAGTTTTTTGTGAAAACTAAAGAAGGGTTGGGGATGGAGAGAGACGAGAGACGTAAAGTTGGGTTTTTCGTGAGAAGGGTTTTATTTGGTTCTCATAGAGCACTGTGCAACACTAAGATAACGGTTATCGTCATCTTTACCTATCTTTCATGACGGATTTCTCAAACTATCATTAATGGTTCTGTTATTAAAGAACTTTAATGTTGTAGTGCGTATGAAGTGACCAGCAAGACTTTTAAAAGAAACATATATCACATGCATTGTAGTAATAGGATAGTCGACAATTCATTGCATACGATAAGCACAGTTCTCACAACTACAAAATCGTTCCTTAAGGAGCCACAGCTATGTGAAACCACCAAAATATGTTCCTTAAAAACATAAAGAGAAGCAATGCAAACATAATCATATTCGGTTCTATATTACATTTGTAGATGAAGATTTAACAAAAATATGCGTTGTATTTGATCCAGCCTTACCGACTGCAATCATGATGTTGTACTGGAAATATTTTCAAATCATGCTTCCTCCAACATTTTAGCAGCTGCAGCTCCTATATGAAAAATGAAAAAAAAAAAATGAAACATCAAGAAACTATATTTAAACTATAAGAAGGTTGGCCATATTTAAGTTAATTTTTTCTATATTTAAACAATGAGATAACAGCTGCAGCTCCTATCTCATCGTATAATTTTCACAGGCAAATTAAAAAACATTAAGAAGGTTGGCTACATTTAAGTTAATTTTTTCCTTCCTATGTTTTTTTCTTGGTTGTGTGTTCCTATGTTTCAAACTATATAAGCATGTTTGGATGGATATTTAACATACCATTAGGTGGAAAAACACACTCAGTTCTCTCTCCTTGCAAACATAAGTTGATTCTCACCCTTGGGTGTAACAGTTCAATGTCACAATGAGCACAACATGAGCAACTATTATGGCATCAACCTTTTTGGCTTGTCATCAATAGATTTCCTAGTATAAGAGAGTGCACATAAGCTTTAAACCAATTTTTCGACGATCAAGTCACTCAGATTTTAATGTCTAGCCTCTCAAAGGTCTAAATGAGAAGCATCATCTATCGGCCAATCTCATACTTTTCATTAGACTAAAATTTAGGAATGTAATACGAGCTGAAAATAACCTCAATCCTTCTTCGTAGACGAGCACTAATAATACCTGTAACATTTGACAATTTATTAAAAAAATTGAATCAGGTTGGGCATTATAATTTTTAACGTCAATTATCATGAAAGTGACTGTTAAAATTAGTATAAGATCAAAAGGCATACCGAGTTTATTGCCATTGTTTTCAGTAAAGAAGGGCACATGGTAACATAACTTAATATGTCCTTGCTCATATTGAGTTCTTTGTTGTTGTGTGCATCTCATCTTCTATCCATTGCTTAAAAGACCAAAATAGATGTCCTGGTGACATGCTTAATAAAGGGAAAAAAACATGAATTTCCCATTTCAAAGACGCATAAAATGAAATCATTTTCATTATGTTAGTCTATACCTTCATTAGATGCAAAAAAAAAAAAAAAAAAAAAAAAAAAACCATTCACAAGAAAATAAACTTCATCAGATTAGCCCATGCCTCAATTTCTTGCTCTATCTCTTAAAAAAAAGTCTAAGTTAATTCTTTTCGGTTTCTACTCTTCATTATTAATGCACAATTAGATAAAAACAAGAATAAAATATTTTTTTTCCAAATGTACAGTTTTGAGAAAAGAATAGTTTAATAGAACTCATGTGAACTCGATTACAATGCCTTAACTGAGAATTTTAAGTAGAAATGAATACACTAAAAAGAGATAAATTTATAAATTTTGTTTCAAACGCAATATATTCCACAAATGAAATGAAATTTACTTAACAAATAAAGAACAAATAGATGAGGATAAATACCAGAACGAAAGAATGCAAGGGCAAGGGACAACATATAGAGAGAAGCACGGGCTAGACAAGCAAGAGAGAGCAGTACAACACCAGCCAGATGAGCGCGAGAGAGAGGGAGATCAACGAATTAATTGGGGATTATTGAGTGAAATCCACGAAAAAATTACCCAAATATAGCACCAATCTGAATTCCAGTTGTTAGATCTCAACGTGCAGTGCTCTAAAATGCTAAAATCTCAACATCTTGAGTACTAACTTAGCTGATGAAGATGGAAAGCGCTTAAAATTTTAACTATTACAAGTCAAAAGATACAAATCAACAAATAAAAACTATAGTTTGAGATATCCCTCATTGCATAAAACCAATAATCCTCAAATCACATATAAGATTAACAAAATTAAAAAGTCTAAATGTAAATAATTTGTTTTTAAGCACCTTTGACAATATGCTCTTATCTGCAAGTGATGAAGACACAACTAAATCAAAAGTGAGGAGTTAATTCAACTCCTCTCTCTAATACTCACTCAATCTTTGACGTTACTAGGGTAAGGGAGTGACTTCTTTATAAATGGCAATAACATATGAATTTGGAATCTTTGCAAGACACCTTCAACCCATTTCAACACCCACAAGCCTTCTTTATAATCAACAATAACATAGTAATACCAAATTTGAATAGAAAGAAATCTAGATGAAGATCAAACCTTATTATCCCAAAACCATTGAAACAAAATGCTCCCCAACACTCCCATGTCCTCTACATCCAACTTTCTCTCTCTAGATCTGCTCTACTCTCTCAAAACTCTCCAAAAGAAAAGTGTGATGGCCCCAATTTCCCATAAAACTAAGTCCTGCCCGACCTAGACCTACGTGGACCCCCGAGCCCTTACTTGCGAAGCCTACGCATCCTAATCAGCCTCAAATCCTCATATTCATCATTAATTATCATTTTAAATGTGTAAGTTATAGGATTATATAATTATTAGTAAATTCGCAGCAGAAATCACTATAATCAACTAATAATTCCATAAATGGAAAATCAAGAAAAATATAACCTATCATGTGGAAACCCTGAGAAATGGATAAAACATGTATATCTGGTGATCATAGCTAAACAATACGATAATACATGATATCCCTAATCACTCAATCCCAAAGTACTTCCCAGTGTTTTACAAAAAAACATAAGGTACAATAATCACAAACAAAATACAACACCTACTTTGTGAGTAAAGGAAGGAACTGCTCCGAGAATCCTCAGAGAATATCACCTAGCATCAATTCCTTTCCCTTGCTCGTCTCACCTCTATCTGCACCATTGTCGTCACAGACTAGACGGTGAGTGCGTGAAAAATTGAAAGTATAGCCAGAAGAACATAAACAATAATTCAAGAATAAACAATAAGATAGTCTAAGAATCATGCGGTATTGAAATGCAGATAATAATACAAATAGCATGATAAACAGGTTGACAGTTGATTCAATGAAATTTGAGTGTCTATCGAGTCAAGAGAGGCCCATAAGTGGCCAATTACCACATCCACATCACAACCACATCCACATCTACATCAACATCAATATCAATATCCACAATAATCCAATACTCGGGGTGAAACTCAACATTAGGTGGGTGGACAAGACTTCTGCAGAAGTGTTCACATTAGCCTAACTAATTAATGTGAACCCAGAAGTATCTTCACGACACAGTTACGCCAAAAATTCAACCAAGGAAATATATAATGAAATTTCAACAAAAAACTCAATTCAAAAGCAATATCAATAATGAAAACTGAATTAATGTGTACCTTCTTATTGGCTTGCTAACGCACAAAACGTCCTCAATAACGTAAAACGCCGATCCTCGCGTAACCCTCTAACTTCATTAATTTGAATTCTCAAAGCCTGACAATCATTTAACCCAAATTTGGTTCAATTAGAGTCATTCCGTGACCCTAGATAGTCCCCCAAAGTTTTTCAAAATTTTAGAAATTTATTTAAAAATCATTTATTTTTATTGTTCCAGACACAGCCAAAGGTAATTCCCACGACGTCATATAAAGCGCGAGTTTCTGAACCCTCTCTGGTTTGGAAGCTGCAGATGACGCCGCCAGGGTTTTGACCTACGACATCATCTAAAGTGTGGATCTCCAAACCAGTTCTCGTTTGCACGCCGTGATTGACGCCATGGGAGAAAACCTCCACGGCGTCCCTCGCGACGTGACACCCTGCAATCATTTCTGTGGTTTTTCAGAACCTGGCTCCCGTCGCCACGTTCCAAGCCTATCCCAAACTCTTAGGGACGTCCAAAACTATACAATACTTCGCCTTATGTCGAAATCCAGACAAATACCCCAATTCGAAAATTACACGAAAATCACCAAAATTTCCAAAAAATCTCACAAGCTTCAAATCATTAAACCAATTCACAAAATACCAATAGATCATTCATTTGATCATAAAATCATCACCCAAACTCGTTTTCAAACTTTCTTGAAAATCTCGCCCAAAATCATCGTGACGAAAACTCACAAAATTAACGTCCACACGTAGGTAAATACAAGAGGAGTCAAGATCCTACCTTTTTACGCGTGGTTGGTCGATCCCTAACGTCGCATCGAGCTCAGAAACATCGAAACTCCAATGTTTCTTTCGTTCGTTTGGTTCGATTAGAGAGAGAGAGAGAGAGAGAGAAAAGAAAAAATAGGGAGGAGAGAGAAAAGGTGATGGTGCCTTATATACTCCACCTTCCATCAATACACATGCACAAATCTCGAGGCACATCTTGTGTCTCTCCTTTAATCCATCCACCAACTATGACACCAACTTATAACTTCAATGGGTGACTCTCGTCCTTAACTTAATCGTTTCTTGCTCACACGTCTCATTCTCGGCCCATATCGCTTCACGACTCGCACGTGACGCGTGCCGAACGTGTCAAAGTAAATTACCTGATTTATTTCCAGGAACCACAAGGACTGCAGTAGTGGCAAGCTCGGGGTCGAACCTCAAGGACTAGGTAACTGACTTAGGTTTCAAGGAGAGAAGAGAAAACAGGAGATTTTGTAAGACTTTTAGAAACTTTGAAAACTTTTGAATTAGAGTAATGAAATGGAAGAAAATCTAGGTATTCAGCTTCACGGTCTTTGCAATACAACTTGGGATTGATTCCATTAATCATTGGTTTGTAAAATATGTAAGACTAATCTATAATCTGGTGCAGCTATAGACCCGGTGACGCACTCGGTTCCTCGCACTTCCTGATGTCAACAACCAAGGTACGACCGTTAACTACTTCCCTAACCAAATACGCAACCTGATTGCTAATGCTCCAGATTTAACGTGTTGGCCACATTACCTCGGTCTGTGAAGGCACTACACCTAGACAACCGGATCGCTAGTGCTCCCAATTTAACCTAGATCCTTAAGGTACTTGACCGAATGACCAACTATCACAAGTTTGAGTCTACCGCGTGAGGACGGACGTTTCGACTTCAATGACTAAGGATGATTAATCTAATATGCATGCACAATGCTATACACACAATCAAACCTAACCCTATTTTTATAAACAGAACCAAAGAGAATAGATCATAGAAAAAAATCAAAAGAATTAAAAATAAATAAACCTCATAACAGAATCCCAAGTCGCAAAGCTTGACCGATCCACCTTCAACCTAGAGGAAGGAGATTAGCTAGAAATAATCAAAGCCAAAAACCTAGTTTCTAATGTAAAACTGAAGTAAAACAAGAGTTCTTTTCGTTTGAGAGTCTATTGGTATTTATAGGAACACCCCAAAGTGGGTTGAAAACCTAAAAATCCTGAAAAGTAGGTAAGATCCTGAAATTTCAAGTCTTCAGGGCGGCGGCGTGTTCACGACGTGTTTTTTGAGCTCTCTTGTTCACTCATATGTGAGTCACGCCGCTAGAATTTGTTAAGCACGGCGTCCTCACGGCATAACTCACATACTCTGGCTTTGCAACGCGATTTTGGACAACTTAGAGGCCGAATTTGAAGAAGAACATGAAAATGTTCAACTTGAAGTCTACTTTCCAACAAAGGAAACGTAAAGTCATTTGGATTTGAGATGAGGAAATTATGGCCTTTATACTGAAGAGGGGTCATTAAGAAACTTAACCAAACTTTGCCAACTGTGTGTCGCTCTTTTGAGCCACTTCAAGTTCGTATCTCATGATGCTTGTGAGAGATAAAAATGTCTATCTCAAAGTCTTCTTTCCAACAAGACCAACGGTGAGTCATTCTGACTTCAGATGTGAAAGTTATGGCTTGTGAACCGAACAACATTCAATTAAGTTCATACCACGACTTTTGCTCTAAAAACATCTAACTCATGTAAAATCTCTGAAACACATAAAACAAGTATTTGTCACTTTAAAACAAGATAAATATAGTCCATTAACTCCTAATATCCTATACTAAATCATAAATAAATGAACACTCATCAGCACGTCGTGCGTTCTCGGACACAACATCGCCCTCACATATTTATTTATTTATTTTTTTGATAATTCATTAATTACCATTTTTCGGTGTTTAAATACCCGTAATATACTCTAAATTCTCGTTTTTCCTAGACGAATCTCACACACAAATCCGTGACGATAAACAAAACAAAATCACGCACTAGGATATACAGAGATCACATTCGGGTATAAACAATAGTACAAACATCACAGAAAAATAAAATATACCTCAGTGTCGACTCCCGATGCTTGAGTAGTATGACAAGTCATGACTGATAGGTCACAGTCTTTGAAACATGACACGCGCTACCAATTAATTTTGAGGACAAAAAGCACATAGAAAGACATTGAAATTAGAACTAAATCAAGATTCTTGATCAGTTTTGAAAAACACCCACTAATCAAGCATGTACTATTGTGCTATCCACAATGGGCTAGTTAAGGCCAAGGGCAACATTAAAGAACAAATCCTAAAACGATTCTATCCCACCCCCATTGTGAGAAATCTTGGATCAAATTCAATCAACAAAGCAAACAAATAAATCGTATGTCATCAAATAGAAAGAGCAAAAAACTCCAACTATTCAATTGTGTGAAATCCCAAAACCCCAAAGCAGTAATACTATCAACTTCATTCTTTAATCTCGCCTCTCAGCAACAATTCAATTATTCAAATCATAAAAGTCAAGAAGATTTACGAAATCGGTAATGCGAAACACAGGCAGTCAAAACCGCTTTAGATACCAACGATCGAAGGAGCCAAGTCCGCACCACAACAACTGATCGTCCGATGAAGCTTCGCCTATCTGAAATCCTATTCAATCTCCATTAGAGAGAGTGAGAAACGAAACCATGAAAGAACCGAAAACTCAAGAAGAGAGAAAAAAAAAAGAGATTAAAAAAGAAAACCCTAAAAAAGATTAGTGGTGACAGAGATGAGTGGGCACACAAGAAGGGGAGTTTTTGATGAAGAGAAAGAGTTAACAACAGTGGAGACGATTCGAGTGATATGGTTATCGTGTCCTTGAAAAAAAACATGTGATTGTGTGTGAGAGACGTTGACGTTGAAATACCAATTTAACTTTTTTTTATAAGGGTAATAGAAACCAAAAACCAACAACAACACTTACAAAACAATCAATAAAAAATGCGAACCATGATACAAAATATAAGATCTATCCACCAATGCAATTACCAATATAATAGATATAACTTCAAAAACAAATACAGTAGATGTAACTTACATAATGTGTCGAAATCCCAAAAAGAAAAAAAATAGAACAACAAAATATAGAAGGTTCTAACAATATTGAAAGGAACTTATCAAAAAATAAAACAATATTGAAAGGAAAATTTAATTGAGAAGGTGAGATATGAAAGAACTGTATACATGAAGCCAATCAAAAACAGCCCATGAGTGTGGTGCGTTACCTCAGATTTCCTTTTGTAAATGTTTTGCATTATGCAATTTCTTTGGTCACAAATTAGAATTAAATTACTGAAAAATGGTGTATTACGTGCCATATCTTTTATTACTACCATAAAAGACGGTGCATCTTCAAAAGGAATAATTCCAGAGAAAAAAAGATAAATTGTTACTTTTTTTTTTGGTAAATTGTTACTTTATGCAGAGGTTTGATGGTCTTGGGTAAAGTACTTGTAATACTGGATGAGATTGAGAGACTGCAAATATCGTAGAGTGAAATATACCACATAAGTGGATAGATCAATGATGCAGCCTACCAGGAATATACAATTGTGTAAAGGGAGGAAGGAAGGTCTCTTGAAAACTTGATAAAATTCTCATAATTGATGGCCTAACACCAAAATTAGAAAAATCACGTGATGTTGATCAAATCATTTTCTCAGATTTGGACAAACTAAAGAGCTACCCAACAAGCATCACAATTTATATATTGTATGTGCATAAAATTCAAATCCTAAAAACACATGAATTATTGTCCCTCCCACATTTCTTTTTTTTTAGAAAACCATGAATTAATTAGGCCAAACTTTATGTTGACAGCTTAATGGATTGGTGGGCCAATGAGGAGGAAAACAAAAAAAATGAAAAACCATCTTTTCAGTCTGCAACTTAGGAAGATAGTCCTTCACTTTCACATTTACATAGGTGATCCTCTTAAAATGTAGATATCAGATATCATGACATTAATTTCTATAAATTGATAATAAGTTAAGATCAGTTCCAATGCAACACATCTTCCTCCACACTCCACATGTATTCAATATTAGTTTCAAAGAAAGCTAAAAGCTTGTGATACACTCTAGAGTTAACTTGACTTAATCGACACTAAACAAATTCGACGAGACAGGGATACACCGAAGTTAACTTGGGATGCATTAATTAAGAGAGATTTGAATGGTTTGGAAAGCTCTCATCAATTGCACTAAATCGAGCACAATGGAAGAGTTTGATCAATGTAGCCGATCTCAATTCATTTGGGACTGAGGCTATGTTTATGTTGTTGTTGTTGTTGTTATTGTTGATCCCATGAATTACATAACAAGCACACAAAAGACTTACCATGGAATCATCCATCACCATAGCATTCTCCCCCATCATCCTCAAGAACAGAATCAACCCTTCTTTGCATTGACCCATTTCTGCATATCCAACAATTAAACAACTCCAACAATATCCACTTTCCCTCTCAGCATTTCATCAAACACTCTATGTGCATACTCCAAATCCTCCACCCACTTACGAATACCCAACAATTAAACACCTTCAACAAAACCCACACCACCATTAGGCATTTCATCAAACACTCTATGTGCAGACCACTGATCCCCCATCCCTTGGCATACACAGCGAGTAGGCAGTTAAAATTCAAAAAATTTCAATGAAACTCCGATTTCAAAACATGGGAATGAATCTGATAGGCCTATCTCACCAACTCCACATGAGCATCATAGTTTATATAAACACCATTGCATTCTTATAAGTCAGCAAAATAAAGAGAAGTCATCTAAGAAGTTATAAAATAAACACATTGGCAGAATCTAAGTTTATCTACTAAAAGACAATATCATGTAAAATTGAAGGAAATGAAAAGTGGTTTGTTGAGGAAAAAATAAAACAATTTGCACCTCTGTTTTTCCGAGTGTCGAAATGGGATGATCAGCAAATCCTGCAAGAGGCAAATGAATAATGTATGAAATTCATCACCAAAGAAATGTTGGTTTTTGTGGGCCCCACACAAAAATAGAAAAGTCCAACACATAAAGCAACAAATTGGAGTTTGAATAGGAATCTGACAGAGAGAAAATAGGAAGTGAAGAAATATATATGAGTCGATATTGTTGTGCAACTAGGAGACCGAAAAATAAGAGGTATTCTAGAGAAGTCAACAAGTAGTTCGGCTTGGTGTGCGCATAGGGGTATATGTGCATTATCTCTCTAAAGTTTTCTCTCTACATTGAAGAACAACAAGATCTTGAATCCGAAGACTCGCGGTGAAGGCTTTGGTGATTTCTTGGTGTTCAAGAAAAGAGGTGCAAGGGTTTGATACAATTGGGGTAGTATTCTTTGTTCTTAGTGTGATCATCTAAGTTCTTGGAAGAGGTATTTTATGTATTACTCCATTGTTGGTGAATCTCATTAAATTGAGATATCTTGTACTCTTTGTTGACATAGTGGATTGTTCGAGTTTGGCCCGTGGTTTTTACCTCGATTTGGAGGGTTTTCCACGTTAAATCTTTTGTGTCTTGTGGTGTGTTGATTTGGTGCATAGATCGTGGTTTGGTGGAATTTATTATTCATCTCGTTTCATTATTAGAAGGGGTTGAGTAAAAACCCCAACAAGTGGTATCGAGCCGCGATCAGGTTTGTGTTCGGGAATCTTTGTGGGAATCAAGATGGTGGATGATGATGATAAAGCAAGCAATATGGTCAAGTTGACGGCTACGAATTATTCAATTTGGCAACCGATGATGGAAGATCATCTTTATTGCAAGGATTTATTTGATCCAATTGAATTTGGACAAAACAAGCCGTAGAAAATATCTCGATGTTAATTGGAGGAAGTTGCACCGAAAAAGCTCATTGGGACTATTCGAAAGTGGATCGATCTCGTATTTATCACCATGTCAAGAAAGAGGTTGATGCACGGAGTTATGGAGAAAATTGCGTAATATGTGTGAGAGGAAGGGGCTCGAACAAGGCTTCTCTAATTAGAAGGCTTGTTAATATGAAGTACAAAGATGGGCGGTCGATGATAGAGCACTTGAATGATTTCAAGCATTGATCAATCAATTAAGTGCTATGAAGATTGTGCTTGAGGATGAGTTACAAGCACTTTTACTCTTGAGCTCGTTGCCGTAAAAGTGGGAAACCTTGGTGGTGTCTCTAAGTAATTCTGCTCTGGCGGTGTCTTGTCTTCATCCATAGTGCGGGATAGTCTCTTTGACGAGGAGACTAGGAGAAAGGATAAAGGCATTGAAACTTCACAAGCTCTTGTTACTACTTTGCAGAACATAGAGGCGTAAGTCGGTCTAGAGGTCCAAAGGGGCGGAGTAAATCTAGAGGCAAGTCTCAAGGAAAAGGAAAATTCTCTTGTTATCATTGTGGCAAGGAAGGACACATAAAGAAAAATTGTAAAGTGTGGAAAAGAGAACAGAATGATGAGAAAAATCAAAATAAAGCGAATGATCGAATACTACGGCTACGCTATATCGATGCAATTGAAGACTTGGTTGTGCTTTCTTTAGTTGAGGATCAAGGTCATGTCACTAATACGATATAATGAATGGGTTGTTGATTCTGCAAAGATCCTTCCATGCTACTCCGAGGAAGGATTTCTTCTCTGTTTATCGAGCAGGGGAATTTTGGTAAGGCAAAGATGGGGAACAACAGCTTTGAGATATAGTTGGCATTGGAGATGTCTTTGTGCAAACAAATATGGGTTGCACGGTAATTCTAAAAGATGTGCGACATGTTCCTGGATTCAAGCGTCGAATTTGTTTTCTACTCATGCTTTGGACCTAGATGGTTACTACAACATCTTTGGGGGCAAGGAGTGGAAACTCACCAAAGGCTCAATGGTTGTTGCTAGAGGAAAATTGAGCTATACACTTTACAAGACTCAATTGAAGACAATCGAGGTGACCTAAACGCAATTGAAGATGATTCTTCACCAGATTTGTGGCATAGGCGCTAGGTCACTTGAGTGAGAAAGGGTTGCAGTGTTGGCAAAGAAGTCTCATATTCCCTTTGCCAAAGGTAAATATTTGAACCCTTGTGATGATTGCTTATTCGGTAAGCAACATAGAGTTTCTTTTTCTTCATCATCTCGAAAGAAAAAGAAATTTACTTGAGTTAGTATACTCGATGTTTGTGGTCCCATTGATGTGGAAACTATGGGAGGTGGCAAATACTTTGTTACTTTTATTGATGATGCTTCACGGAAGGTTTGGGTGTTTGTGTTGAGAACAAAATGTCGTGTTCTTGAGTACCTCAAGAAGTTTCATATGATGGTGGAACGAGAAAAAGGCGTATCTTTGAAGTGCCTTCGTAGTGATAACGGGGAGAATACACTTCAAAGGAGTTCGAGAATTATTGCTCGAACATGAAATCGACATGAGAAGATCGTTCGGTACTCCTCAACATAATGGTGTTGCTGAAAGAACAAACAGAACCATCCTTGATAAAGTCAGATGTATGTTAAAAATGGCTAAGTTGCCCAAGTCGTTTTGGGGTGAGGCTCTCAGTACTGCTTGCTACTTGATGAATCGCTCTCCTTCAGCACCATTGGAGTTTGATGTTCCAGAGAGAGTTTGGTCTGGGAAAGATGTTACTTACTCTCACTTGAAGGTGTTTGGATGCAAGGCATTTATGCATGTGCCTAAGGAGCAGAGACAAAAACTTGATGATAGAACTGTTCCGTGTATCCTCTTGGGATTTGGAGATGCAGAGTTTGGTTATAGGTTATGGGATCCAGAGAAGAAAAAGATTGTCAGGTCCAGGGATGTGGTCTTTCATGAATATGAGACCATAGCAGATTTGAAGACATCAAAGAAAATCATAGTTGATGATGATGATGTTTCTGGATTGGAGTCTCCTTCCATTACTGATGCCACACATGAGGGAGACTCATTTGAAGAACATAGGGTTGATGTGCCAGAACCAGTTGATGATGATGAGCAGGGGGAGCAAACTCCTCCACCAACAACTTTTAGTTGAACCTTCACTTAGAAGATCCGAGAGGGTTGCTTCCTTCTACTAGGTACCCCAGTTCGAATTATGTTACAATTACGAAGAGGGGGAGCCGAGAGCTTCCAGGGAGTTCGATTCACAAAGACAAAGCTCAATGGATGAAAGCAATGCAGAGGAGATGAGTTCTTTGAAGAAGAACAATACTTATGAGTGGTGAAACTTCCAAAAGGTAGAAAACCTTTGAAGAATAAATGGGTATACAAGTTGAAGACAGATGGAGATAAGCTAGTAAAACATAAAGCTCGTTTGGTAGTGAAGGGGTTCAATCGAAGAAAGGAATTGACTTTGATGAGATTTTTTCCCCGTTGTGAAGATGAGTTCTATTCGAGTGATTTTGGGTCCGATCGCTAGCTTGGATCTTGAGCTTGAGCAGCTAGATGTGAAGACTGCATTCCTCCATGGTGATTTGGAGGAAGAGATTTATATGGATCAACCTAAAGGATTTGAAGTAACAGGAAAAACACATTTGGTTTGCAAGTTGAAGAAGAGCTTGTATGGACTTAAACAAGCTCCAAGGCAAAGGTATAAGAAATTTGACTCTTTCATGATGGGTCAAGAGTACACTAGAAAGATGCGAGATCATTGTGTCTACTTTAAGAAATATTCAGATGGGAAGCTTGTGATCTTGTTGCTCTATGTTGATGATATGTTGATAGTGGGGCATGATGTTTCCTTGAATGGAAACTTGAAGAAAGAATTATCGAGTTCTTTTGATATGAAAGACCTGGGGCCTAAGAAAACAGATTCTTGGCATGCAGATTATTCGTGACAGAGATCCAAAAGTTATGGGTGTCACAGAAAAGTATGTTGAGCAGTCTCTGAACAGATTCAATATGAACAATGCTAAGCCGGTTAGCACACCTCTTGCTAATCACTTCACACTTAGCAAGAAATCATGTCCCTCTACTTCTATAGATATAGCGGAGATGTCGATATATTCCTTACTCCTCTGTAGTTGGGAGTTTGATGTATGCGATGGTTTGCACCCGACCGATATTGCTCATGCGATTGGTGTGGTCACAGATTTCTCTCAAATCCTGGAAAAGTTCATTGGGAAGTAGTGAAATGGATTTTGAAATATTTGAGAGGTATTTCGAAGATGTCTTTATGTTTTGGGGGCTCGAAACCTATTTTGGAGGAATATACAGATTCAGATATGGCAGGTGACCTTGATGGCAGAAAATCTACTTCAGGGTATGTGTTCACTTTTGCAGGGGGAGCTGTATCTTGGCAGTCAAAATTGCAAAAATGTGTTGCTTTGTCCACGACAGAGGCAGAATATATTGCTATAACTGAAGCAAGCAAAGAAATGCTTTGGTTGAAGAGATTCCTTCAAGAGTTGGGGTTGAAGCAAGAAGATGGGTATGCAGTGAACTGTGATAATCAGAGTGCTCTAGATTTGAGCAAGAATGCTACTTATCATTGCCGCACTAAGCATATTGATATCCGATACCATTGGATTCGAGAAGTTGTGAATGATCATGAGATGAGTCTGAAGAAGATTCACACTGATAAGAATCCAGCTGATATGTTGACGAAGGTGGTGACTCGTGAGAAGCATCAGTCCTGCACCAAGTTGGTGGGGCTGAGTTGTTATTGACCATCAAATATGATTGAGATCTCCCCATGTGTTGGAGGGGGAGATTGTTGGTTTTTGTGGGCCCCACACAAAAATAGAAAAGTCCAACACATAAAGCAACAAATTGGAGTTTGAATAGGAATCTGACAGAGAGAAAATAGGAAGTGAAGAAATATATATGAGTCGATATTGTTGTGCAACTAGGAGACCGAAAAATAAGAGGTATTCTAGAGAAGTCAACAAGTAGTTCGGCTTGGTGTGCGCATAGGGGTATATGTGCATTATCTCTCTAAAGTTTTCTCTCTACATTGAAGAACAACAAGATCTTGAATCCGAAGACTCGCGGTGAAGGCTTTGGTGATTTCTTGGTGTTCAAGAAAAGAGGTGCAAGGGTTTGATACAATTGGGGTAGTATTCTTTGTTCTTAGTGTGATCATCTAAGTTCTTGGAAGAGGTATTTTATGTATTACTCCATTGTTGGTGAATCTCATTAAATTGAGATATCTTGTACTCTTTGTTGACATAATGGATTGTTCGGAGTTTGACCCGTGGTTTTTACCTCTGATTTGGAGGGTTTTCCACGTTAAATCTTTTGTGTCTTGTGGTGTGTTGATTTGGTGCATAGATCGTGGTTTGGTGGAATTTATTATTCATCTGTTTCATTATTATAAGGGGTTGAGTAAAAACCCCAACAAGAAAAGATGAAAAAAGAATTGGTGAGGGCAAGGGATGAAGGATACCTCAGAGAGAGAGAGAGAGAGAGAGTCGGGATGACAACGTAAAGATTTTCGTTGATTGAACAGAGTGTGAGTGTGTGTGTGTGATAGCAAAGCGAATGAAAGAAGGCAAGCGAGAGCGTGCATGCAACAGGAGAGAGGGAAAGCCGTAAGCAGCGAACGAGAGAGCAGTAGAGATCAATGATGAGCGTTAAACCAAAATCAATTCATAGCGTGAGCGTGACACGTGACTTAAAATCTAACTCGTATGTTATTTTGGTTCGATTTTTGTATTATATATTTTATTACCCGAATGTAAATTTTAATGTCAATAGGGGTGCACACCGATTACACTAATCCACAAATTTGGTCCAATTCAAACCAATTATCACTAATTTGATCAATATTTTGATCCCTTAGACTGAACTGGATTGACAAATCACTAATCCGATTGGACTGGATCGGATTACGGATCCTACATTAAAAAATCACGGATTCAATTCTATCTAGTCCGTTTAACACATCAACACACATACATATCTCATCATATGTACTTTAGCATCTTGAAGAACGTTAACTCAAACTATCAAATCTAAACTACAATATCTAAAAGACTATGTTTGTTTTTAACTATTTTATGACGCTTTTGACCTTTTTGTGGGTCATATGTTACAACGTGCACCTTTTTTTTATGTTTTTGTGAAGGTGTATGGTGCATATTTATAGATGAAATATTTATTTATGTAGAAACTTGCACTTTGAAGAATATTGTGAAAACAAGTTTGTAGGAAATATGTTATATATAGATTTGTGGGATGTATGTTGTAAATTTGTCATTTATAAGATGTATGATTTTTGTGATTCATTTGATTAAGTTTAATTTCGTAAATCTTTGAATAGAAGAACGTAAATCCATAAAACTTGATCCAGTCCGGTCTGCATTTTGCAAATTGGATTGAGTTGGATTGATGAATTATTTGGACTGGATTGGACTATAATTTTTCAATCCGCAATAATTAGATGGAATTACGGATTAACCATAATTGGATTAGATCCAATTCGTGTACACCCCTACTTGTGAGGATGTTTGTGTGCAAACATTGGTGTTGAGAAACGGGTTCGACTTGAGAAAAACGTACGTTACGGGTTTCGGGCGAAAGATTGACGGATAATTAGCCGGGGAACTAATTAAATTTAAAACACTGACAAAATGCAAATCAAATTAAACACTGACTGTAACAACCCAAAATTTTTAACTGACTTGCGTTACACTTGTCAGGATTATGACCCGGCTACGTGAATACTAGACAAGTATTTCAAATTTTGGGAGTCGACACCGAAGTGATTTTATGATTCTTTGATTGTGTGTATTAGTATTGTAGTATTTTACGGGTTTCGAGCCGTTCGGGCGATATTTAATTGAGTGAGGTTTCGACTAGTTAAACAGGGGATAAAAACAAGTAAAAAGTACAAATAAATGAATTTTTAATTAATTTAATTAATTAGTTGGCGAGACAAGGCAAGACTACGCATGTTACGGGAGTCAGAACAAGGAAAAACGGACTGAGGAACGTCGTTTGAACGTGGGAGTTGGTTAAATATGTAACATGCGGACTATATGATTAGTATTGTTAAAGTGACACAGCCTAATGGTGAGGAGCTGTCGCGGCCCAAATCTCTAACCCCGTTTTGATTTCCTTAATCAGGATCACCGACCCGTCACGTGAGACCTACACCGTGATGCACACGCTGACCGAGGCATGTGGCCAAGGTATATGATATTTTTGTATTTATTCATGCCTAGTGTTATGTAGTGTGTAGACTTATTAAGTCAGTTTGTACAGTGTAGACGTCGAGACGAGAGCGGGGACACGCCTTGAGTTGCGTACGAGCTGGGGAAAGAGTTTACATAGAAAAAAAAAAACAAAACAAAAAAAAAAAAAAAAAAAAAATAAAAAAACAAATAAAATAAAATAAAATAAATATATATACACTTACATATACATATATATATATGTATATATATATGTATGTATATACATAAATATATATAATAAATAAATAAATAAAAACACATGAATGATGATATAAAATGATACTTCAGGAACCTAGGGGTGTTCTGGAAGTTTGGGAGCGCAAGTCGAGGTGTCGGGAGGCTGAATTGACTAGGAATTTTGCGTGAATGTGAGTATACCCATTGACAATTTAAATTAACATTTCGTTCCATAATCTTGTTAGTTATTATATATAGTCATTGTTGACTATTTTTCCCATTATATTCTAATATCATGTGTTCTTGGTGTTCTATGCTCACTTGTGAGTCTAGTTTTGCATGATATTTACTTGTTGATTTGATTCATTGCCTCCATCCCATGCTATGTCTATTCTTGTTGTTTAAATGTGAAATAAAGGATAAATAGCATGCTATTAGGCTAGTACATATTAAAAAGGTTTTATATGGATTTGTACTCCCTATTTGATTAGATGGTACACTTGCCTATGCCTTGATATTCCATACTTTGTCTTCCTTGAAATTAAAAAAAGTAGTTTTAGTAATTAGGTCCCGTACTCGATCGAGGTGTGCGCAACTCATGGGGTTAGAGTCCCTGGGGTTGATGACACATATTACCTGACACTATATGACACTCAGGGTTAGAGTCCTTGATGTAGTCAACACACCGGGGTTAGAGTCCTTGGACTCACTTGGGTTAGAGTCCCTTGTGATTTATCATTATAGAGTCGGAGTGACGCGGCTCACTGTCGACCGGACCTAATTCACCACTACTTAGCCCAGTGTCAGTTTCACTTGTTTAACTCTGGTATTTACTTGCATATGGTTTATTTTTCAGCTTTCTTAGTTATATGCTTTTAAATACCAGTCGATTATATTTGGAAATGAAAATTTAAACTTGTCAAAGGGGATTACTGTTTATTTCTTGTACTCACCGTCCTTTTTATGACGGTGGGTGCAGATCCATCTACTAGGCGGCCAGGCAAGGAGAAGATAGGAGATTTTCCCTGAGTAGCGGCGCGGCGCGACTTTTGTTGTAGGTCCATTTTTGATATTTTGTATGTATTAGATATCATATGTCTTTTATTACATTGGGTTGTACATTTAGGTTGAGCATTAGTTCCCCGACTAGACTTAGACTTTTGCTACATTTTGAGGTTACCTGATATGAGGTCATTCTTGGTTTTCCACACTTAGGTTATTTTCCATTGACTTCCGCATAATATTATAATTTATTCTCGCTAATTAACAAATCATGTTAATAAATATTTAACTAACACTAAAGGCTAATAATGGATTTGGACACGAGAAACGAGGTAAATAGGTTGTGAGGCTGACTAATACGTAGTTAAGCCCTACAAGGCTAGGATTAGGGCTTAATTGCGGGATTAGGCCGGACGGTGCCCTAGATTAAGGGAGGGGCTGCCACAGGAGCCATGAGATTGGCCTCGAGATGTGTGTGTGTTGAGATGTGATAATGGGACAAAAGACTCATAAGGGTAGTTGTTTTAAAATGTGTATGAAATAAGTGGAAGGGCAAAATGGTCATTTGACCTTTATATTGTATATATAAACAAACAAAAACCCTACACGATTCATCTTCTTTTCCAAATACCCTCACCGCCGCCACTCATCTTCTTCCTCCCTTCATCTCTCTCGTCGGTCTTCCACTCGGTCTCCTTTCGCCGAACCTCACCGGAGGTTCGTTACCTCTCTCTCTCTCTCTCTCTCTCTCTCTCTCTCTCTCTCTCTCTCTCTCTCGGTCTCTCGGGTTCTCTCTCTTTCCCTCTCACTCACTCACGGTCTCGCCTCCCTCTCTTCTCAAGCCGTGTTCCACGACCTCAATGTGCCGCCGTCCCTGGCCAATCTCGAGGTGGTCGGAGGTCACTCCGTTCACCTGAAGTCTCTCTCTCTCTCTTCTCTCCCGATTTTTTTCCCTTCCTCTCGTTTTCTCACTGGTCTTCTTGTCCTCACCGCTGTCCGCCTCTTACCGTCGCTGCCGTGGGTGACGGTGGTCGGGGACGGACCCTCGTGGCCTACCGGAGCTCCCACATCCCCGGGAGACCTCTAGACATTGGATACATAGAGTAGATGTTGTCCATTCTCAGTTTTTCATATATTGGTTGTTATTTTATGTCTCGCCGGAATATTCACGTATGGGCGGCTCTGCTGGCCGAACCACCAAGCGTGGGGGGGTTGTCGGGGACCTCTCCATGACCTCGACGATGCCTCGCTGCCCTTGTGTTTGATTTTGTTGTGTTGGAACTGATTTGATGTTTTGAATCCATGCGAAGTCATTGTCGTGTTTGTGTTGAACTGTTTTGAGTCATCGCTGGAATCCGTTGCCGTGGGCGACCCCATCGCTGTGCCACCGTGACTGGGGATGTCGCGGACCAAGTTAAGTACATGCTTGTGTCCCACGACTCTCGGAGTGGCCAAAAATAGTGACATTATTGTCTATATTATGTTGTAGTGTGTTGTATGCATTTTGTACCTTTCTCGTCGGAAACCACCATCATGATGGCTTTGCCGCCGACACGATGACTAGGGGAACTGCCGGAGACCTTGCCATGTTTTTCATGGTGTCTTACAGCCCCGAAGTGTCTCAATCCGCGGTAGTAAACGTGAATGTGTCATTTCATGTGTTTTTGTCATCGGGATTTCATTATTTTGTGTTGAGTTTGTTTCATTTCAAAACTCATGGCATGAATACATGATTTGGTGATTCGAATTCATGCATACGTGAGAACATACAAGGGTCGGGTATTTGTTTGGTATAGAAGTGTATCGAGTGTTCGAATACATGGTTATTTCGAGTTATGGTATGGTTTTCAAAAATCTAAAAGAGATGTGTTTCGTTTGATTTTTCAGTCGATTTGCATCGAGTCGTTCGAATCATCAAAACATTGGAAAAAAAACTAAGGTATTCAACCTAGGTTTAGTAATGACTCAACCCACTAATTAGAGTTTTCGACCTTGTCAGGTAACGGGAAACTCGGGAATACGCGTTACAGACGTGAGAGTGTTTACGGGTTGTGATAGTTCAAGTAAGTACACTTGCCTTAAAAAGCATTTGTACGTTTGTAAGCCAGTAAGAATATGCCATGTGATTCATTATCATTTATTCAGTCTTGTTATGCTCTATTATTGGTATTCCATTCCATTTCTTGTTGTGTGTTTCCCGGCGTAAGTGTTTCGTCTCGAAAGTACTAGGACCTGCACTAGAGGGATAAAACGCGGGCACTCGTGCGCACGAATGTGTGACCACCCTTAGTGACCGTGTGACACCGAGTACTGGGTGGGTGGGTTCGAGTCCCTCCCGTCATAGCTGTGCCTTCGCTTGTGTCGATGCCCGGGAAGACCTCGCGAGGTCTTCGCCGTTATGCTATGAATTAGACCACTTATAAGCCTCTTTTGATTCCTTGGAACACACTTGACTTTCGATTGATATCTATTAGTCTGTTTATCATGCATCTTGTCTATTTAATTTCCTGTCTTTTTATTACTGCATGATATTTAGACTGCTTTACTTGTATTATTATGAATTACTGTTATCTTCATCTGGCATTACATTCGATTTTTCTTCAGTTGTTCACCGTCTAGTTTGTGACGGTGGGTGCAGATAGGGCGGAGAGCAGCAAGGGCAATGGACCCTGCCTAGGTGATCTACTGTGAGAATTAGCAGCGACATCAGAGAGACTCTTTAATAGGTGTTTATACTTTTGCTGATGTGTATATCGTTTTATATTTACATTGTTGGGATCATTGAACTTGATATTTCTTTTGTGAGACTGGTATCATATATATTTACCTATCGAATTGTACATGAATACTCGGGGTTTTCCACACTTATAGAATTCTTCTACTTCCTTTGATTGAGTTATTTTCCCCTTTATTATAATTGTTTTAGTTTTCCGCTGTTTACTATTGTAATAACTCTTTCATAAATTACTAAATTGATTAAATTGAAGGCTGACTAGGCTCGTCAGGTTGCTGAGTTATGACTCGAGGCTTGTACGGGTTTAGGTCGGGCGTACCCAATTGCACGGGGAAATTGGGGCCGTCACACTGACCATGTCTAACAATATACTAGCCATCTCAGATACTGTGACCTAGTTGATCTTGAGTCTCCTGAAAATGGGATTCTAAAGAAAGGAAAGGAAGGGAGGTATTTCTCGCAGGGTGCTGTCTTCGGGCTGCAGTCAGAGGTTCAATACATGTATGTGCCAAAGAAGATACGATCCTGAGACATTTACTAATGCATTCTAATGTATCTTTTTTTTCTTTGCAATTCCTTTTGGTGTATAGGATTGAATCGATTGGTTTAACTGAAGTTCAGGGGCAGTGTTTTAATGTACAGAGGAAGCAAATTACTCTTGTTGATAGTGATGGCTCCAAGTTAAAGGTTTCTTTTGTGGGGGTATTAGGTGGTCCTGGCCAATTTCTTCAGGTTAGCTACTGTATTCGATGTCCAGCTTGTATTTTCCTTCACCATCGATCTTTGCCTGTAATTTTTTTTTTTTTTTTTTTTTTCCAGTGTAGAATTGATAGACAATTTATTACAATGGCTTCAGATTGCAATATAGAAACCTGCGAAGAATTTTGTATTGAATACGGAAGTGCGACACAATTATATTTAGTTCCATTTATTCATCACAAGGAATAGGTGAGGTCCTGAATTGCTTCTTTTTTTTTTTATTATTATATCACAGCCTCATTGTCTCATATGAAGAATTAATATGCATGCTAATCTGGTGTTTTTAACATCACAAACCTGGCATCTGGGCTCAAAATCATTGGATGGGTAGAGCCAACACCTAACAAGAGCTTCTCAAGTCGTGTTACCTTGTGATTCTCAGGGCACAATTGACTTCAGTAATTATGCTTTTCGGGTTAGTTTCTCCTCAATTACATTTCATATCACTGTTTGAAATACACAACTTATTTTTCTGAATATCATTTTTTCTTTCTATGTTTATATTTTTATTTAAAATTTTTCCTATTATTGTTTTGTGAGTCGTGATAAATCAATAGTTAAAGACTCCATGGGGCTGGTGAAAGAGTTTATCACCATTTTGCTTTAGGCTCCTCTTTGTGAAAGAAAAATGCTAGAGTAACTCACTTTTGGCACTCACATTTGGCACGACATCATCGAATGCCATTCATTTCCACCTTAAGATTTGCATGCATGAATCTCGACGTAATTTGAATGACATCCAATGAGGTCGGTAACAAATACGGGTTAAAAAGTGAGTTCCTCTAACCGCAGATCTCTTTGTGAAATGGACACTATGCAGTCTCCATTGCATCCTTTCTTTTGTTTAGTTAGCGCACACTATTTTTGATACTTTTTAACAATTGGAGTAGATGGTACCTTACTGATGCATTGGAAGTGTTGCTGCCATTTGTTATGGATATTCATGACAAGATGACTGGCATCAACCTTTACGGTATTGTTACTGACATCTATCGAGAAAGGAATACTAAAGAAACCATCTTGTTTTGAGTATTGAAGATAAACTGGAGCAGTAACGGCAAAACTACAGTTTGTTAAATCTTGGTAATGATAAATCTTATGCCAGTTTCTCGTGTTTGATTGGTTTTATTTTTCTTTTCATGCTTGTTCTTCTATTTTTGGAATAGTACGAACCTACACAATGTCTACCCTTTCCCACAACACTCACACAACCCATGAGACTTGGACCCAGATCAATGTTGGGACAACCCAAATACCAGTCTGCCTAGTGACGCAACGTAAACGCTCAAACAAGGAAGAATCCTTAAGGTTTTGAAGAAAAACCAAACTTGAAATAAATTGATAATAATTGATAATAATTGATAATAATTACAGCCATAATCATGGCTTTATATAGCCCAATAGAAACTCTAATCCTTTTATGACTCAAAACGTAATCCTTCTGCAACTTAAAAACTTAATCCTTCTAAGACTCTAAAAACGACTTAAATAAATCCTTCTATGACTCAAAATGCATAATCCTTCTAAGACTCTAAAAACGACTTAAATAAAGTAAATTATGAAAATACCCTAACTGAATAAGAAAATAGAAAGTTCTTGATGAAGTCCTAAACTCAATCAGATTCCCAGATCAATAGTTACGATCCCACAAAGCATCTGCAACTGCCACGACATCATTCTCTCCCACCTAAGAAAAACTCGACCTCGAGTTTTCTGGATACAAAGGCTCATCATCTGAATAAAATGGAAAAATATTCGCCCCATTAAATGTCTTGGATATTCTCATATTAGTAGGCAGACCAACAACATAGGCATTATCATTGATCTTCCACTCAATCAAATACGGCCCATATTTCTTGGACTGCAACTTGCTATACTAGCCAACTGGGAATCTCTCTCTCCGCAAGAATACCATAACCTGATCACCAACAACAAAAAGTTTTTCCTTGCGATGCTTGTCAGCCACTTGCTTGTACTTGGTATTAGACTCCTCAATCTTTCTTCGAACCGCCTCTGTAGTAGACTGCCAATTCTCGGCCATGTGCTTGGCTGCTACACTGTTGTCTTTTTCTTTTGGCAATGTCAACAAATCTAAAGCATGGGTAGGTGCTTTCCGATAAACGACAGCAAAAGGTGTCATACTTGTAGTACGATGAACTGAACTGTTGTAAGCAAACTCTGCCTGTGCCAATGCAGTATCCCACTTCTTCGGTTATCTCCCACGATGCTGCGAATCAAATTACCCAAGGATCTGTTGGTAACTTCCGTCTGTCCGTCTATCTGAGGATGGGTTGTACTGCTGTAATTCAAAGACGAATCAAACCGGTACCAAAGTGACCGCCAAAAATGACTGAGAAATTTGGTGTCTCTGTCAGATGTAATGGACTTCGGTACACCATGCAAATGGACAACCTGTTCAAAATAGAGCTTAGCAATGTTCTGAGCATCAACAACCTTCTTACAAGGAATAAAATGGACCATCTTTAAGAAACGGTCAACAACCACAAATACAGAATCTGAACCCCGCTGAGTGCGAGGAAGACCAAGGACAAAATCTATCGACAAGTCCTCCCAAATATCTTGTGGTACTGGCAAAGGTGTATAAAGACCAGTATTCTGTGAATGTCATTTGGATGTCTAACACACATAACAACGCTGCACAATCTTAGTCACATCCCTACGCAAATGCGGCCAATAGAAACGTTCCACAACAGCAGCAATAGTTTTATCTCTGCCTAAATGACCAGCTAAACCCCCACCATGTAAATCACGAATCACCTTCTCCCTCAAAGACGACTCAGGAATGCAAAGCTGATTACCCTTCATCAAAAACCCATCATGAATGTGAAAATCCTCACAAGGTTGTCGAGCACTACATTTACTCCAAATCTGTCCAAACTCGGCATCCTCAACATATAACTCCTTCAAACAATCAAACCCCACTATCTCATTACTCAAAGTCACCAGCAAAGCAACTCTCCTACTCAACGCATCGGCAACTTTGTTCTGAATTCCCGCCTTATGCTTCAGTTTGAATGGGAATTTCTGCAAAAATTGAGTCCATCGGGCATGCATATCTTTACTAATGCGGGTATGGCTATTTAGGTGTTTCAAAGCATTACAATCAGAATACAACACAAACTCCTGACCCACTAAATAATGCTCCCAAGTTCGCAAGGCACGCACAACCGAGTAAAAGTCCTTATCATAAGTACTCTAACTATGCCTAGCATCACTAAGTTTCTCACTGAAGAATGCTACTGGTCGTTTCTCCTGTGACAAAACTGCACCAATCCCAACTCCACTCGCGTCACAATCCACCTCAAACAACTTCGAGAAATCTGGCAAAGCTAAAACTAGGCCAGTACATAATTTCTCCTTCAACAAGGCAAAAGCAGACTCAGTCTCATTACTCCATTGAAACTTCCCTTTCTTTAAGCATTCACTCAAAGGGGCTGCAACAGTACTGAAATGTCGAATGAAGCGCCGGTAGAAACTAGCCAACCCCAAGAAACTCTGCAATTCAGACACTATTTTCGGAGCTGGCCACTCTCTAATTGCTCGAACTTTCTCATCATCCACCTGAATACCATCTGCACTCACAATAAACCCCAAGAACAACAACTTTCTAACCAGAAAGGTACATTTCTTCAGGTTCACATACAGTTTGTTCTCGTGCAACACAGTCAACACACTTCGCAAATGTTCTAAATGCTCATCTTCTGAATGACTATAGATCAGGATATCATCAAAGTACACCACCACAAATTTGTCATGGAATGGCTTGAGAACCTTGTTCATAAGTCGCATAAAAGTGCTAGAAGCATTGGACAACCCGAAAGGCATGACTAGCCACTCATACAGACCGTCCTTCGTCTTAAAAGCTGTCTTCCATTCATCTCCCATCCTGATACAAATCTGATGGTATCCACTTCGTAAATCAATCTTGGTGAATATTCAAGCTCCACCCATCGATCCAGCATATCTTCCAGGCGTGGAATGGGAAATTTGTACCCAATCGTAATCTTGTTAATCGCCCTACTATCAACACACATTCTGTAACTTCCATCCTTCTTCGACGTTAACAGAGCAGGAACAACACATGGACTCATGCTCTCCCTGATATGCCCTTTTTTGCAGCAACTCCTGTACCTTGTCATGTAAGACCTCACTCTCCTTCGGACTCATTCTGTAATGTGGGAGGTTTGGCAAACTGGCGCCAGGAATCAGGTCAATGTGGTGCTGAATATCGCGCATAGGAGGTAATCCGTCAGGCAACTCATCTGGTATAATTTCAACAAATTCTTCCAGCAATGGTTTGACCTACCTTGATATCTCAGAAACTGACTCCGTCTCATTCCCTACAAGGATTTGTCTCAGCACCAATGCATGCACCACCTCACCTGACTCTTTAATGGCTTCGTCCATCTCACGCTCAGTTTGTGTCATTATAAGGAAAGACCGTTCCTCCACTTTAGAAGTCTTGGAACGGTTACTTGCCTTTAAAGGAAGCAAGTTAAATGTCACTCCATCCTTCTCCAATTTATACACATTGTCTCTCCCAGCGTGTTGTGCATTAACATCAAACTGCCAAGGTCGTCCAAACAGCAGATGGTAGGCATCCATATCTACCACGTCACAATACACCTCATACTTGTAAGTACCAATGGAAAAAGGTACCCTGCAACGCTCTGTCACTTGCACCTTCTCAGTTGCCTTTATCCAGCCTATAGAGTATGGACTGGGATGCTTCTCCATCTTCAGTTTCAGTGCCTCGGCTGTACCTCTACCAATGATGTTCTCACAACTTCCACTATCTACGATCAGTTCAAACACCTGACCATTAATAGTGCATCTCGTCCGAAATAGTCTATGTGCCGCTGATTGCCATCTTCTAATTTATGAGTTAACATCAGCCTCCTTACCACACAATTTTGTACGTCCCCCTCATCATAATCATCAAAATCATCTCCTCCATTAGGATCACAATAAACTTCCTCTTCGTCATCTCGTTCAATCACATTAACCTGCTTTCTATTAGGACATTCATTCGATCTGTGACCAGACTGCCCACAACGATAGCACTTGCCCACAATAGGCTTAGCATAAGGATTTGCAGTTACCTTTTGTCTCTCTTTTTGTTCGACAGGTTTCTTTCCAGGTCCCTTATCATCTTTCCGTTCAGTACCTTGATTCCAGCCCTGGGTGGACTTACTCCGCTCTGCAAAACTCCTTGAAGTTTCCTCCCCGCTATTATTCCTTCGGTAATTATCACTACCATAGGTTCGCCGATTGCCCTCATATCGATTTTCACCTCTCTCGCATCATTAATTCAAATTTAATGGCTAAATTTTTAGCCTCTTCTCGACGCTTCTTATAACTTGCACTCCAATTTTCTCCCGAACTTATATTTTCAATCCATCCAGGTATCGTGTAACCTGATGAACCTCGTTCTTCCTCAAATCATTCCTCTCAGCCAATCGCATAAAATCTGTTGTATATTCATGAACAGATCTCGACCTCGCCGACAATGGCATGGTATTCTTGAAACAAGATCTGCTCATAATCTGGAGGCAGAAAATCTCGCTGGAGCAACTACTTCATTCTATACCATGTCTGAACAGGCTGTTTACCTTCCCTGTAATGCCTACTCTGCAGCCTCTCCCACTAGGTAGATGCTCCACTCTTCAAACGACAAGCCACCAATTTCACTCTTTTTTCTTGAGGGATTTCCATATACTCAAAAAAATTATCTACTTTGGTGATCCAATCAACAAAGTCCTCAATGTTCAGATTACCAGAGAAACTAAGGATATCCATTTTTAACCTAAAGTCGCCCCTATCATGATTACCCCTATCATAATAATCATTATTATGCTGATTATTATTGTTATTATATCTGTCGCCTCGATCTCTCCTAACAGGTCTGCCCTAATCCTCGGCCAGAATCATATCCTTCTCCTCGTCACTGGAGTCACCACCAACAACTCGACCTCTAAAATTCACAGCCACTGGTGCAATAAGAGCATCGCCTCGAGCACGCTGATCTCTTGGATGTTGTTCATCATCACCCTCGTGTATGTTGGCATTCACCCCAAGGGTGTCAAATTTGTTAATCACCGCATCAAGGCGCTCGTCTATACGCCAGAATTGTTGATCGAGATTTGTCTCCAAGGTTCTGATTGCCGCCTCTTGAGCCTCCACTTTGGTTCGCAAGGCTTCAACATCTTGAACGACGTTCGGAATGCCATCGCTTCCACCGAACATCGTTAGTAAGAATGAAATTCACGCTCTGATACCAACTGACGCAGCGTAAATGCTCAAACAAGGAAGAATCCTTAAGGTTTTGAAGAAAAATCAAAATTGAAATAAATTGATAATAATTGATAATAATTACAGCCCTAATCATGGCTTTATATAGCCCAATAGAAACTCTAATCCTTTTACGACAAAACGTAATCCTTCTACAACTCAAAAACCTAATCCTTCTAAGACTCTAAAAATGACTTAAATAAATCCTTCTATGACTCAAAATGCATAATCCTTCTAAGACTCTAAAAACGACTTAAATAAAGTAAATTACGAAAATACCCTAACTGAATAAGAAAATAGAAAGTTCTTAATGAAGTCCTAAACTCAATCGGATTCCTGGATCAACAGTTACGGTCCCACAAAGCGTCTGTAACTGCCACGACATCACTTAGTCAAGCAGAGACTGGTTTCTTTTTATACTTATTGACATTATGGTGGGAATTCAATTATAAGTGATGCATATTTGGCCACGTACGGAGGGAAACAAATCGTATGGACACAATATGTTTTGGCAAAGAAAAACTCATTGTTATGTTGTGAAATATATTGAAATTGGGGCATTATGCCAAAACATCTCCAGAAGAGATGGATGGATGGGGCACTTGATAAAAGTTTAGGAGGTTTTAAGTGAGTCATCTTATAAAAGGAAAAAGAAAAGAAACTGGGGCATTGGCATTGTTATTGTAGTTGTTACTGATGCTTTTCTTCATTTTTTTTTTAATTTTTTGTTTATAACCAAGCAGAAAAATTGCGAATCTTGGAGGCTGTTTATTCCTGTTAATTGTACTATTGTAGTTTGTGGTACCCACTTCACAAATTTTCAGTATATTCTTCTTTTACAACCAACTACTTTAATTTAGATCTAGGATGTTAGATTTCAAGAATAGAACCCAAACAGGGGACTTGTGAACAGAGGCTTAGAATGCTGATTTTTTACTTTTAGATTCAATATATCAATGTACAAGGCAATAACCCATTTTGTAGGCTTAGTCAATGTGAGAATGAATCACTAATGTGATATGTTTATGTAATATATATGTGACCGTTGTAAGTGTGGGTGTATATATAACGAGTGTGTCGTGTGTGTGTGGTGTGTGTGACACACAGTGTAAGACGTGGACGTGTGTGGTACACTCATTTTGTTTCCTGTATCAATATATAAACTGAATATAGAACAGACGGTGGGATGATGTCTTTTCACTCAGTTCTATTTTCTTCTTCATCTTAGTTAGGGTTTATTCAACATGGTATCAGAGCCATTGATGGCTAGCGCCGTTAATGCATGCTTCAGATCACGGTAAGAAACTGATGCATAGAAGTTCATCATATCAAGAACGATGAACAAACAGAGGCTTCATCACAGGGAGATACCAGATCTACAAATCACGATGGTAGATCTACATCTCTGGTGGTTAGATCTGTGCCTCCGAGCGATGGATCTGCATCCACGACAACCAGATCCACATCACAGTACCAAATGTTAAATACGTTTGGGAACTCTCTGAATCAGATTGTTACAATGAATCTGGATCGCTCAAATTTCCTGAACTGGAAAGCAATGGTTCTATCCTTATTTCGAGGATGTCGTCTCGATGGTCATTTTCTTGGAACAATCGCATGCCCGCCTGAGATCGTGGCAGAGACAAATCCTGAATATGAAGAGTGGTATGCAAGAGATCAGTTCTGTTTTGGTTGGTTAATCAATGCAATATCCAAAGAAGTTGCATCTGTTGTTGTTGGTGCTAAGAATGCAAGAGAAATGTGGCGAAACATAGAAGATCATTGTGGATCTCACAGTCGTGCTCAAATTCAGGTATACAAACGACAGATCCAGTCAAACAAGAAGGGATCTCGATCGATATCTGAATATGTGCTTCAAATGAAGGAACTCGCCAATAATCTGGCTATTACAGGAGCCCCAATGTCGAATGATGATTTGATCTCAAATACACTGGCGGGTTTGGATGGAGATTACTTGCCAATTATCTATGTTTTACAATATAAGGAGTCATTAAGGTGGCCAGAGTTTCAAGCCTCATTATTAAGCTTCGAGGCCACACTCACGTCAAATCCAAGGTACTCAAGCAGTTGCATCGTTGTCACTGAATGAAGAAGTTCCATCAGCAAACTATGCTGAGGTGAAAAACCTTAATGGTGGAAGCATGCAAACCAGATCTGGTGGTCGTGGTAACTAGCCTCATAGAGGTCGAGGAGGCAAATCTCGAGGTCATGGTGGATTTTGATTTCAGAACAACAATAAGCCAACATGCCAAATTTGTGGAAAGTTTGGCCACTCTGCAACAGTATGCTACTTCTGGGGAGACATGAAGTACATGGGATCCTCTCTACTCCATAGTTTCATCAAGGGCATCCACGACCCTTTATGCAGTCTCCTCCACAACAACATTCATTCTATGCTGCTTCTGAACTAGGAAATGATGTTTCATGGTACGCCGACAGTGGGGCATCATCACACATTACATCAGATCCATCCCAGTTGAACAATTATGTTCCATATGGAGGTAATAAATCGTTAATTGTTGGTAATAGGCATTCATTAGGAATTTCTGGTATTGTAACTGCATCTTTACCTTATTCTAGATCGACATTATCATTTAAAAATACTTTGTGTGTCCTTCAGATTCAGAAAAATCTCATAAGTGTGTCACAGTTAACTCATGATAATAATGTTCTAATGGAATTCACTGCTCGTGATTGTTTTGTGAAGGATATCAAAACTAAGGTTCTTCATGGGATTCTTCATAATGGTCTGTATCATTTTTTGGTTCTCCAATGTCATCAGTTGTTAATAATCATGCTTTTCTTACTGTCAATAAGAATCTTTCCTCATTGTGGCATGCCAGTAGGACATCCTCGCACAAAGATACATTGCGAGTAGGTGTTACAGTTGGTAAATGTACCTGCTTTCTGTCGCCATGAATTTTGTTCTAGTTGTCCTTTAGGAAAAAGCCATGCATTACCTTTTCATTCATCTTTACATAATTATACTCATGTACTTTATTTGATTCATACAGACTTATGGGGGCCATCTCCTGTTAAGTCTACCAGTGGGTACAGTTACTATGTACACTTCATGGATTACTGTACACGCTTTACTTGGATCTATCCTTTGAAAGAAAAGTCTAATGCATTTTCTGCTTTTCTTCATTTCAAAAAGCTTGTTGAAAATCAGTTTTCATCAAAAATTAAACGTGTTCAATCTGATTGGGGTGGTGAATATCGCTCCTTTAAACCTTTCCTTGATTCTTGTGGAATTGTTTTTCAGCATTCCTATTCACATGTGCATGAGCAAAATGGGAGAATTGAGCGTAAACATAGGCACATTATTGAAATGAATCTTACTATCCTGGCTCACAGCAACTTACCCCAAAGGTTTTGGTAGGATGCTTGTGAGGCATTTGTGTTCCTTATTAACAAATTGCCTACGAGGATTCTACAAGGGCTATCTCCTTATAAGAAACTGTATCATAAACCTCATGATTATTCTCTGTTGAGGGTTTTTGGATGCTCTTGTTTTTCGTATCTTCATCCCTATAACTCTCACAAGTTTCAATTTCGGTCTGAACATTGTTTGTTCTTAGGATATAGCTCTTCTCATAAGGGTTATAAATGTCTACATAAATCTGGTCGCCTTTATATTACTCGTCATGTGGTGTTTAATGAGGAAGAGTTTCCTTATCATATGTTTTTCTCTAAGTCATCTTCCCTTGCTGGGTCTGAGTCTTCCTCTTCTGTTTTCTTACCTACTCCACCATTTTCTACATGTGCATCTTCTTTTTGTCCTTCGTTGGGTCAGTCTAAGTCTACGTCTGCGTGTGCGTCGATTCTGCTCATACTTCTCCTCAGCCTACTCTATTTCCTCAGTCTACCTCTCTTTCACCTCCTACCTCTCCTCCGGTGTCTAATTCTCCTCTGCCTAGGTCTATGGATATTTTTGAATTTGAGGTATCTCTTAATACTCATCCGATGATAACTCGATCTAAAGATGGCATTGTTATGAAAAAGGTTTTTGTGGCTACAACTACTCTGCCTATCATTGAAATTCCTAAAACTGTTGAATTGGCTCTCAAGGACCCTCAATGGAGAAAGGCCATGGAGACGGAATATAAGGCTTTTATCAGGACTAGCACATGCTCCCTGGTGCCAGCCTCTTCCCTCTCATAATATTTTTGGCAATAAATGGATTTTCTCCATAAAAAAGAACTTCGATGGCTCAGTGAGTCGATACAAAGCTAGATTAGTGGCTAAAGGCTTTAAACAAATGCCATCGACTTTGATGAGACTTACAGTCCAGTTGTCAAGGCCTCCATCATTCGTGTCATTTTGACTGATGCAGTTCAGTTTGGTTGGTCAATTAGGCAACTTGATATTAATAATGCCTTTTTGAATGGGTCTTTGATTGAGGATGTTTATACTAATCAACCTCTTGGTTTTATAGACAATCAGTTTCCTACTGTTGTCTGCAAGTTGCACAAGCCCTTATATGGTCTGCGACAAGCGCCTCGAGCCTAGTTTGATAAATTGAAATCAACATTGCTATCATGGGGTTTTATTAATTCAAAAGCTGATAATTATCTCTTTATCTTTCATTAACAGTCTGTGATTTTATATGTATTGGTTTATGTTGATGACATTATTGTCACTGGGTCACACACTACACAAATTCAACAGTTTATTTCCAAATTACATAATTATTTTTCTTTAAAAGACATCGGGGAGTTGAGTTTGTTTTTGGGTATGGAGGTTCGTCGTGATAAGACTGAACTGTTTCTCACACAAACTGCTTATATTAATCAACTTCTTCAGAAAGGGGGCATGCTCCAGGCTAAGGCTATTGACACTCCTGCGATAGTGGGCAAGCCCTTATTTTCTTATACATCTCCTCAGTTTAATGATCTTACGTTATATAGAAGTTTATTAGGTGGTTTACAATATTTGGTGAATACTCGCCCCGATATTGCTTTTATTGTTAATCGGTTGAGTCAGTTTCAACAGTCACCTACTATGACTCATTGGCAAGCACTTAAACGTGTCTTGCGCTATTTGAAAGGTACGTGTGATTGGGGTCTATGGTTTCGGCCCAGTTTGCAATTGTTTGTTACAGGTTTTTCTGATGCTGATTGGGCGACCTCACCAGATGATAGACGATCTGTATCGGGTTTTGCGGTGTATCTTGATGCTAATCTGATCTCCTGACAATTTAAGAAACAATAGGTGGTTGAAGCTGAGTATCGAGCGTTGGCTCATGTTGCTGCTGAAGTTTCATGGCTGCAGTCCTTATTGTCCGAACTGCAGCTTACTATTCCAGCTCCTCCTGTTGTATGATGTGATAATGTTAGTGCTCAGTCTCTTGCTAGGAATCCAGTTTATCATTCCCACACTAAACACATTGAGCTGGATGTTCATTATGTTCGGGATAAGGTATTGCGTGGTCAACTGTTAGTTCGTCATGTTCCTAGTCATGACCAGATTGCAGATTGTTTCACAAAGGCTTTTGCTGCGTCTAGATATTTCTTCTTAAGGTCCAAATAGGGGTACACACGGATTGCACTAATCCGCGGATCCGGTCCAATCCGGACCAATTATCACTAATTGGATCAATTTTTTGATCCATTGATTGGATTAGATTGAAAAATCACTAATCCGGCTGGACTGGATTGGATTACGGATCCTACATTAAAAAATCGCGAATCCAATCCGATCCAGTCCATTTAGCACATCAATACATACACATATATGATCGTATGTACTTTAGTACCTTAAAGAGCATCAACTTAAACTATTAACTCTAAACTATAACATCTAAAAGACTATGCTTGTTCTTTAACTCTTTTGTTATGTTTTTAACCTTTTTTTGTAGGTTACATATATGTGCACTTTTTTTGTGCTTTTGTGATGGTGTATGGTGAAGATTTGTAGATGACATATTTGTTTATGTAGGAACTTGTGTAGGAACTTGCATTTTGAAAGTCATTGTGATGACAAGTTTATGGGAAATATGCTATATATAGATTTGTGAAATATATGTTGTAAATTTGTCATTCATGAGATGTATAATTCTTGTGAGTCATTTGATTAAGTCTAATTTCATAAATATTTGGATAGGAAAACGTCAATCCGTGGAACTTGATCCAATCCGATCCGCATTTTGTAAATTGGATTGAGTTGGATTGATGAATTATTTGGATTGGATTAGATTGGACTGTATTTTTCCAATCCGCAATAATTGGATTGGATTACGGATTGACCCTAATTGGACTGGATCCAATCCGTGTGCACCCCTAGGTCCAAACTCGGTGTTGCTTCTCTCCCCCTTCGTTTGCGGGGGAATGTGAGAATGAATCACTAATGTGATATGTTTATGTAATATATATATATATATATATATATAGTGTGTGTGTGTGTGTGTGACCGTTGTAAGTATGGGTGTATATATAACGTGTGTGTGGTACACAGTGTAAGACGTGAACGTGTGTGGTACACTCGTTTTGTTTCCTGTATCAATATATAAACTGAATATAGAATAGACGGTGAGGATGATGTCTTTCTCACTTAGTTCTGTTTTCTTCTTCATCTTAGTTAGGTTTATTCAACAGTCAACAAACAAACTAACTAAAATAAATGAAGATAATCTAGGCACTACTAGTGCAGTTACAACTGAAACAGATACATGGGATACATGGACACAAAACATAACTAAGAACAAGTCAATAGATAACTAACATAAATAACTAAACCCACTAAAGCACGTTTGAATTAATAACTTCCAACATAAGAATGATATCATGTCTATATGATAAAATCTTCTCAATCTTCATAACAATTTCATTTGAGCTGTAAATATCTTGTCCTATTTTGTTTGAACAATGAATTCTTTTGTGCGCCTTGTGATTGAAGAGTCGAAGTATGTTTTACTTAGAGGACTCTTTTGACCAAATATAAAATAAAATAGAGCACTCAGCATCAGTAAGCCTTTGGCCTAAGAGCAATAGTTATTGCACATCTCTAAAAAGAAGAAATTGCACTGATTGGAAATTGTATTTCTTGGTCACATAGTATATATTTCTGGCTTGTCATGCTGCATGACTTTAAAAAAGTAGTAAGCTTTTCTACTTTCCGCTTCTTTCTTTGGATGTCTATACGTAGTTCGATCTTTTCTACTCTCCTACTAATTAGTTGAATCCAGTTTTCCATTATGCTATCCTGCAATATATTCTGTGAGCTTCCTGAGGTACTAATGATTAAATGCAATCGCTAACTTTTAGTTCTCTTTTGTTTTTGGAAGATTTTCAGCTAATGTATATGTGCTATGATGTGAGAAAATGTTCTTTGCAAATGATCAGTAATTGTGTATACCATATACAAAGAAATATTTGTACAAGTTTTTGCTAAAATCTGAATGTCCAACAAATTAAGATCTTTGGATTAATGAATTTGGTTTGGTTCCTAACCTCAAAACTTTTTGTGTGTTTCTAGTCAACATATCAAACTTCTATTTGTCCATCTCCAATGCGTATCCATTAATCTTCAATCAAGAGAAAGGTGGGCATTTTATGACTGTTAATATCCATCTTAAGCTTCAACTATTGAACTGAAATCAAAATTGAAGGACACGCTTAGTTTGATCCTTTTTCCGTTCTGTGGGGCAGTCACAAACTAAGAGAGCATACTTCCCACCCACAAAACTTTATTTTCTGTGTTTACAGTTCCTCTCTAATTCCATGATGAGTTATGTAGTATTCTAATGATTTCTCAGCATTGTGTAGAACTTTTTAAGGGCACATAAATGTTTTAAATTTTTTGTTTTCTTATCACAAGGTTGCTCCAGGAACTCACCTATCATTTATGTCTATTCATATATATATATATATATATATATATATTTACATATGGTGTATTTTGACATGCTAACTAAAAACTCTAATACTAGTTTGATGAGTTTTTGGTCAAGTGGATCCCTGAGTAAAGAAAAAGTCTCATTCGTGAGTGCATCTGCATCAAGAGAGGTAGTGGAGTTGGTAACTGGTCAATTCAAACATTTCTTTGCATTTACTGAATTATTCAATGCATCAGTCTTGATCTTTCAATATTCAATTATTTCATCTCATCACTGTTTTGTTTGATTCCTTTGCAGATTGAACGCCTCTGATCCCACTCGCTGCCCTGTGAAGATGACAATTCCTGAATCCAGAATTTGGAGGAGAAAGCTGCGCGGCATAATCTTCGTTGCTCCAAAGGGTATCCAAACCAGGAAAAGGCCGATATTCCCTTCTCCAGATCTCTATAAAGGACACACTTCATTCAACTCCAACGATGATGGTCAGCCCTTCAACGAGACCAAGCCGGAGAAAGCAGTGCAACCACCACAGGCCACCTCTAGAATCACTAATGATTGGGTGATCACAATTAATGATAAACTCGACAAAGTCCGGAAGTGTGAATTATCGAATCCATGGCTCGACAATTGCATCTTCAAAGTCCCCAGAAACCTCAGTGAAACCCACCCGAAAGCCTTCTCCCCTCAAGTTGTATCACTTGGGCCTTACCACAGAGGCGACCCGTCTCTCAAAGACATGGAGAAGCACAAATGGAGGCTCCTCCGCCACGTCCTTGACCGCACCGGACTCCATCTAGAGTTCTTCTTGCAAGTCATGATTGAGCTCGAAGACCAGACTCGACGGTGCTATGCAAAGCTCTCTTTGGCCGATGATATTAGCAGTCAAGAATTCATAGAGATGATGATGCTGGATGCTTGTTTCATTGTCGAATTGCTTAGAGTCTGCATCTATGGAATCATCTACTGTGGCTACTCTTGGGCAGACCCGATCTTGACCTCTCGCAGCGTGCTTCCCTGCATTCAACGAGACATGTTATTGCTCGAAAACCAGCTTCCTTTCTTCGTGATCGAACGGGTTTTTGCTCTTACATCTGATCCAAGCGACCATAAAGGTGTCTCAGTAGGCGAACTTGCTCTTCAGTTCTTTGATTCTATTCTCCCGGGATGCTATCATCCTGATGAGGCATCTGGCTGTGATGATCCACCTCTGCATTTCCTACACTATGTAAGGCAAGCTCTGATACCATGTTCATGGAAGAAGCCGACATTCGGGTGTTTGCCCGTTAAGCACGAGAGACATCCGCAGCTCCCACTGCACTGTGTCACAATGCTGAGAAACGCTGGAGTCAAGTTCCTAAAGAAGAATAGTGATAAATTCATGGACATTGAGTTCAACAACGGGGTTCTCCGCATGCCTCCTCTAATCATCCACGACTCGACAAAGTCCATCTTGCTCAATCTCATGGCCTTCGAGCAGTGTTACCCGCATTGCAGCACCCATGTGACTTCCTACGCGAGCTTCATGGATGGATTGATCAGCTGCACTAGAGACGTTCAGCAGCTGCGTTATAGAGGGATTGTAGTTCATGGCCTGGGGAGTGAAGAGGAGGTGGCCTCATTGTTCAACAAGCTTTGCAGAGAGATTGCTTTCGATGTCAATGACTCCTATCTTGCCGGAGTGTCTGCAGATGTTAACAAGTACTTCGATACCAAATGGCACAGGTGGCGAGCCAGCTTGAGGCGCGACTACTTCAGCAATCCATGGGCCATTGTGTCTCTTTTCGTAGCTGTTCTTCTCATTGGGCTCACCACCGCACAGACTTTTTATTCCATCTTTGCTTACTATTTCCCTCCGTTGTAGAACTTGCTCCGGCAGCTTCAATATTGCGGAGCAATTAACCGGCGAGGAAAGGGCCAATCAAAAAACACAGGTGAAGAACAATCTAGTAATGCTGCCTCTCTCAAGTTCTCAACTGATAAGTTTGTAGTGTATATGCATGTTTGGTGTTCTTGTTCCTAATACTCGTTGGGGGGCTGAGTTTGTGCAGTTCATAAAAAGGGGAGAAATGTTGTCATACAGCATTAAATAGAGCAAAATAGAAAGTTAGATCTATATATACTACTTTGACTAATTTGGAATTGAGCCAGCGTTGTTGTGGATGTTAAATAGTCGTCCAACAATGTACTTTTTGAGGAATGGAGAACCACAGCCATTAAGGGGAGGTAGGGGGATAATGTTCAACTTTGTAAAACATGGACTTGGGCTGAACTAATGCAAGGCTCAATAGCCAAACATGTCGCATTTGTGTTGATGAACCAGCAAGAAATAAAGAAAAGTGCCGGCCATTCCAGCATTTTTATTTTTTTATTTTTGTTTTTGACTTGTCTAATTGATAAAAAATTGACAATAAATAACAAGAATTCGTCTAATTGTTTTAGTGGCAAAGGACATGAGTTCCCAACTAAAAGGGTTGTGGTGAGATGACACGAACCCTCCTCTTAATCTGATGTCTCAAGTTCGAGCCTTGAGAATGAAAAAACTTTAAAACTCTTGACTAGAGAATCGCTTTTGTGGTCCAATGTTTCTCAGTTAGGGAGATATTTCCTTGCAAGTTGCAAAGCTTAACAGTGCCTGCCTGAGCATGAATTAGTTGACGACGCAATTGACGGAGATACCATATATATATATATATATATATATACTAGTTTTAGGTAGGTGCTATGCACCATCAAACCCACGAGCGTAGTCAAGTAAATAAATAACTCTTTTTTACCAAGGAAATAAATAACGTTAAAGCATGTAAAACTATTAAACCAGATCCAAAAAATTTTATAATAAGTTTTTTTTTTTTTTGAAACCATATAATAAGTTTATTTTATATGCAGAAAACCACCATTTTACTTAAACGAATACATGAATGCTTGCGACATCCAAGTTTGAGCATGTCCCAAAAAAAATCTCCTTGAGTTGCATGATAAAGAAATTGGCAATACTTCGTCAATAATTTAGGTCAATTCTCAGGCTCAAAGTCGATAAACATAAAAATGAATTTATTGAGAAAAATATAGTATAGATTATGAAGTTCGCATTAATCAATTAAGACAGATTAAGACAGAGAAGCTGGTTAAGATTTCTCTACTATCAATTCTCACCCATGAAAACCAGGCAGTTAAGACATTGATCAATCATCAAAGAATAGGCATAATATAAAATTTTGATGTCTTGATTACAGCAACACAGACTAAATCCCAAATTTAATGTCTTGATTAAGAAAAAAAATTCCAATGACGAAAACCCCAAATCTGCAACAACGACTGATAGAGATTGACGCTTCAAATAAGGCACCTTGAAATAACTCCAAATTGAGAAAGTCGGATTTGGGTGAGAGAGAGAGAGAGAGAGAGAGAGAGATACCTGCAACTGATAGGGAGATCATGGGCAGCCAGAGGCATAAGAGAGACAAGATTGACCGATCAGCGTGCTAGGGCATTCTGACAATCGAGAGACAAGAGAGGTATCGATAAGAAATTGAAGAATCAGGCGGTGCCCTGTTTGGGATCGATACAAGGAAAGGAAATCTTGAGTGAAACAGCTAAGAAAAAATCAATATAAGGACGCATAATATGGACTTCAATAGGCACCGTGCCTTCTTGAGGTGTCAGATTGAAATCGAGATGCAAATTTGTGCAGATTGAGGTAAGTCTAAGGATACAACATAACTGCAGCGCCCAATAGAAATACAAAACGCAAAAAGGGCCAATAAGGATGACAGGATCGAAATAGGAGCACAGGGTAAATTTATAATTTCAAGTAACGAAGGAAATAGACTTATTCTCGCTTTTATAATATAGATAGATATATAAAAAAAAAAAAAAAAAGTTCAATGGTACGAAACCCGTCAGATATACTTTCAGATCCATCAAGTGTAGATCTCGACAAGTCACAGGGACATCTTCGTCAATTTACTAGATTCAGTAGAATCCAAGTCAATTCGTGCATAGTGATGGCGCAGTCATCCTGTTGGGAACAAGTGTTGGAAAACATTAAGGAAAATGATAATTTAAGACACTTTGAACGCACACTTTGTCTTTTAACTTATTTATGGTATTTTGTTAGATATAGAGCTCACTTAGGGAGACAAGATAGAGCCAAAAATTGGTTAAAAGATAAAGTGTGCGCTCAAAGTGTGTTAGATTATCATTTTCCAAACATAATCACCTCAACAAAAAAGTCACACCATCATCACGAACCGTCCGATACCTCATCATGACAAATCTAACCTCATCTGAAGGTCCGAAATCCTCTCTCGCCTGTACACTCAAATAAGTACTCAATAAATAAGCTTTTATGGTCATGATCAGAGAAGGTTCGAGTCAGGATGAGGATGAGGGTGAGGGTGAGCGAGATGGAGAAGCAAGTGAGAGTGTGAGGGAGAGGGAGAGGGATAACAACGTAAATATTTCTATTGATTGAACACAGTGTGCGTATATGTGAAAGGGTGCGATAGCAAAGCGAATGAAAGAAAAGCAAGCAAACGAGAAAGCGGTAGAGATTAATGATGAAGGAAGATAGCGTGAGCGCGAGAAACAGAAACGATGGGGAGTCGGAGGATAGACGAGAGAGTGAAGAGGCATCTGTACCAGTCGATTTTGTCAATAAATTCAATGGAGAAAACCTTAGAGAGATCACGTGAGACTCCCACGTGCGTATCGAAACTTGAGAACATTGACATTGAAGTAACTTGTGTTTACATTAACTAGTTTTGAGATCATGCTTCGCACGAGCTAGCGGAAATTCAATTACAACAAAGTAAAGAAACAAATTAACGAAATTTGGTGTGAGCAAACTTGATTTATCTTCACAATATCTTTTTATATTGTAGGTTGAATAAAAAGTTTTCTTAAGAAAAATAAAGCAATATTTTTTTTCGAAAACAAAAATAAAGCAATATCTGAAGTTATCTTCACAATTACCTATCTTGGTGTTACTTCGATAAGGTGGAGTTTCTCACTTATTATTCATGCACTCAGTTCTTATAATTTGATGTTTTCCTTTCAATACTCAACCAACACGGAGCCATTTATACATTACTTGAACACCTTAATAAAGTTAAGCTTAATAGTGACTCTCAAATAAAAAGTCCAAGCCCATTAAATCACTGAGTTATGCACTGAAACCTAATTACATTATGAAAATAATTTTCTTTTTTTTTTTCTAATTGCATCTATACATTCTTAGAGTGATTAGAGAACCTTTAATCCAACTTGCTTTGAACATCAAATGTTTGTGGTCACACCCAACATTTTAATTTGACTGAAAGTGAAACTGCCCCATCTTCACTATCCAATTTTTATTTTTATTTTTATTTTTTTTTGTCTACGTGACTTTTAGCAACATGATAAAGATCGATGTTTCGATGATAATTCAATCAAAAAATGATGTTGACAAATTATTAACCGACCATCATTTGTAGAATAATGATCATCGCAAATGGCATACTCAACATTTAACTTTATTAATATTCCAACATTTATAAAAGAGAGACCAAGTTACACTAAATCTAGATCCTAATCAATTGGCTTATAATTTGGTTAGCAAAATCATGTATACTGGCTGGCTAGCTAGATTATAATAATGTTCTGTAATAATGAAGAAAACCAATCCTGTAATTGATTCAAGCAATGAATTTGGTTTTATAATAACATAACATAATATGCAAGTTAATTCATAGTTATGGGATTCATTGATATGTAAGTCAACTGTAATCAACCAAAACATGCAGAACAGAAAACAGATGAAAAAATAAACTAAAGACCCAAATTTTACACAATAAATAGAAGGGGGCATACATATATATATAGGGAAAATGATAATTTAACACACTTTGGACACACACTTAGTGTGCACACTTTGTTTTTTAGTCGATTTATATTATTTTAAGTCTCCCTAAGTGTGGGCCCACATCTAACAAAACATCATAAATGAGCTAAAAAACAAAGTGTGTGCCTATAGTGATAACGTATTAGATTATCGTTTTCCTATATCTAGATTTCTTGAAACATAGTGCTTTTATGGTGATTTCATGACTTGATATCATCAGTGCCCCATCCTCCATAGCTGTAGCTCTCTCCATCTTTCTTATGCTGGATTTTAGGAAAATGGGCCCACTATAAATAACCAAACATGTGTGGATTAGTCAGTTCATATTCTATTTTATGAAAATTAATAAATAAACCAAATCAAGAAATGCATTTAGTTATTGAAATTAAGTATGATAAGTTGAAAACTAACATTTTTAGCAGCAATACTGAATGCTTCTTTATGGGTGATGTTAGGTTCCCGTGGTAGGACCGCCCAAACAACATCTCATAGGAAAAGGAAAGTAATGGATCAACTTGTTGTGAAACGTGCTCGGAAGGTGAGGATTGAAGAAGTTGAGGAAGATCATTCACATGTAAATGAGGGTGCAAAGGGTGCAAAGGGTGCAAAGAAAACCATGATGGTGACGGAGACCACATTGAGTCTAGCAGTAGTGAAAGTAGGGGTGAGGGCAGTAAAGAAGACAAAGGAGGAGATGATGGAGATGATGACAATGAAGAGGGTGGTGACGACAATGGCGATGATCATGTTGGCGATGATGCCAATGAGGATAGTGACGACGTTGGTGATGGTGATGATGATCGTGAGTCTAATGGTAAAGGTGATGCTAATGATGATCGTGATAGTGAGAAAATTGATAAAACTGATCGTGGCAAGAGAGTCATTGGCAAGACGGTTAGTGCCAGTGCCATGACAGTCAATGCCAAGAATAGCGAACCAGTTAGGGGCAAGAAATTCAGTGGCAAGACAGTTAGTGCAAAGACAATTAGTGTCACGGTAGCCAGCAACAAGAAGGATGTTGCTAAGAAAGGTCGTGGCAAAAAGAAGGCTGCGATAGAAGACATGTCGGCTCCTTTCCCAGGTAGGCCATCTGACCGAACCTGTTACTAAGCATGGAGGATCATGTGGTGGCAGGGATTTGGCGGAATGAGGTAACACTTTGTTTCCAATGTAGCATTGTATTTATGTCATAATTAGTCCCGTATCGAATTGTATTACTAATATAGTTACATATTGATCTTTTAGCATCGACCATTGTTGAAGTGCATAAATCACGGTGCCAAACTAGCTGAGTGGGGTTTGCAGGCTTGCCACACTGACATTGCTGCCCTGCAGAAGATCATTCAAAAGTCTAGGTTAAGTGCATTCACCGACTGCTCCTACCCTAAGGGCAACAAGTTTGATTTCAGTTTTTGTGGAGAGGTGGCATCCTGAGACAAACACATTTCACTTTCTGTTTGGTGAAATGTCGATTACTTTGGAGGACGTGAGCATGCTCTTAAAGATATCAAGAGATGAGATCATTTCAACCAAGTAACAAAAAAGGAACACCTTTACACATTGTTCCCTCACTATCAGTATTTATTAACAAAAAATATCACATGTTTAAAAATATCATGTACAATGAAGACAGTTCAAGTTCATGAATCCTCACCCAAGTCAACTATTGATGGTGTTTCTAAATCTAAGCCATTGCTCGCTTATGTGGATCCTATTGTGATAAAGCCTTCTCCCCAAGCACGCGAACCGACTGGTACATACGTGCCCCATAATTGATAAAGTTTAGGTAATGGGCAACCCGGTTTCAACCTCACCTGTTGAACAATGAGGGATACATAGCAACGAAAAAGTTAATAGTTGATACAACAAGGAAAATAATTAGGAAATAATGGAATGAATAATTGGCATAGACAATGATGAGATAATTACCCCAATGAAGTGAATGGAGTCCATAATTGATATTCCAACGATGATACGACTACTAAATTCTGGAGGTGGTGTGCTTCTGAGCAGAGGGAATGTGAAACTCCAACTATTAGATAAGACAACTAACATCACATTCAATGAGGTGGATATAATGAGTCTCATATCAGGTAGAGTCATCCAATTGGCCATTGTTGCCTCATCCTTATCACATTGGATGGCAGCAAGTAACTTCTTAAAATCAGTGATCCCATAAATATCTTCCCAAAAATTTGTGTTGGTCGTTAACTCCTCAGCCATCCGCTCCATTACATGCCTCCACCCGTCCTTGTCAGATAAACCTAAGGACTTTGTGACAACCCGAAGCCCGTAGTGACCGTCATCACCAACATTAAAGATCCCGTCAACATAGGTACTCCATATTGCCGGATAGTGAGGTAATTTGGAAGCAGTGACAGACTATTCCTTAAAGAAACCACGTGTCCTATGAACTTTTGTTAGACGAATCTCAACTGATGGACGGGTCTGAAGTGGTGGGATCATCGTCATTGATGTTGTAGATAAAGTTACTATGGGCTTAACGGATGCTACAGATGAAGGAAATGGAGATCTGAATAACTTCTTCCATACAGAAGCCGACTCTTCCTCTGTAAGTGCATACTCAAATCCAGACGGATCTCTCGTTGTAGATGTATCATCATCTACTGCAATATTCTTTGCCGCCTTACTTTTCTTCTTTCCTTTTCCTTTTTTTCCCTTTCCATTTGTGCCAGGTTATCTCCCCTTTGCCTTGACTTTCTCTCGTGGAGCAACGGCGGGTGTACAAGAGGGCACACTAATCTCCCTAAGCTGTTGGATTAACATAGTGCGTGCATCATCATCATTATAACCCATAAATTTTTCAATCACCCTCTGAATATTAGCATGAAAGTTGTATTGCGTCCGACCAACACAAGCATCAGGAATGAGGCTTAACTTCTGCCAATACATATCAACATCATCAAGTGATATTGGTGAGCCATCTAATAAATGTAATCCAATCCCATGTGTACAAGGAAGCTCGTGCGTCCTGCGTAAGTGACAACCACACATCTCCTTATCAAATCCTATCCTCTCCGCCACTGGGAACTCATCTTTAATTAACTTTAAGGCTTGTTGCGATACAAATTCCCTTAAGAATCGGAATATAGGCTCAGTATAATCATGTTGAACAACATATAAGCTCCGTTCAAATGTGGCCTTAATAGCCGTGTGTTGGTTGCGAAGCATGACATCAAAGTTAGCTGTTAAGTTCTCCAAATGATGCTTAAGGTTCGAGTGCGTAGATTCAACCCTCTGAGTAGTTGTGATCCCGAGGTGTTTCACTTCATACGGAGACAAAAGACTCCTTGTAATCTCTTAGCCATATATCGTTCAAGTATGCAGGCAAACCACTCTTACTAGCATACTCATTTTAAATTTGTTGCAAAGACAATTCAAATTGCCCATAGGATTTTGAGTACATCAATTCGTTCTGTCTTTTAATGGAAATGTTGAAATCCTTACCCCGTGGCCACATCTTCTTAGTTTAGGTCATAATGTTTTTGTTAATGTGTCAAGTACACAATAGATGTCTACTATTCAGAAAGACTTCTTTGAGTGTACTTATTAGTCCCAACTCCCTATCCGTAATAATGACAGTTGGTGCATTCCACCCATCTAACAATTCATGCATAATCTGCAATGCCAAAGTGTAGCTCTCCTTGCTCTCTTTCGCTAAGACTGTAAACCCAACTGAGAATGTGACACTAGTGGATGTAGCCCTAACAATTTCTAAAAGAGGCATGCAGTAACTATTCGTCTTGTAAGTACAATCCATCCAGAGAACATTCGGTAAACACCGCAACAACATTATAGACTCCGGATGAGCCCAAAACAAATCGCTGGCCACATTATCTGTCTTTTCTATGCCAAGGTATATAGTCATGTGTCTCTATTAAGTGCATGAGCTGCTGCATTTGTGTTCTTCTCGCCGACTCCAATCATCGTGACTTTTGTCTCTCATTGTAGATAGCACGAATTGTTGAACAATTTGAATTATCTCTTTCCTTCAAAGTAGTTAGAATATCACGGGGCTTCACATTACCCTTTTCATCTGGTTCATGACAGCTAGCTCTTCAGGATTAAATCTACGTAAAAACGAGTGACCTTCCAAGTAGTAGCCAAGGTCATGGTTATGCTGGCCACACAACAACTGCACAACCCATAATGAATTAGGGACTTCTTTTATAATAATTGCAAATGGACAATTACATTTCCTTGTCTCCACTCCGTATCTTGATTTGTCTTCTTCTTCTAACCCCATCTTGGTAAGGGGTTTTGATATTTGTTTCTTGGACTTTGCAAGATTTTCGACTTTAACGGCTTTTTCTTTGCTTAATTTCTGGGAAAGCCCCCTAAAGATGTCACTAACGCAAACTTAAAGCTCATAGCTACTCCTTGAAGCCAAGTAATGGCTTCATTCCTCAATTTGAAAGGGCCTTTTGGAACGAAATGACTTACTGCAAAAATCAAATCAGATTAAGTCAGGTTAAAACAACGAAATATGTTTAAAACATTATAGTTTGGTTGGTTCAGACCGAATGAAAAGAATAAATGTCGGTAGGAAGAAATCGAGCTATATAGATAATCTCGGTTACCTCCAACCGAACCTACGTGTTGATCCAAATAATTAAAAATTTTCTCTTTCGGTGGGAAGGTACCAATTAAACTCATATTACTCGTTTCTTAGCAGTCGAGTTAAATGACTTAACTTCGGTACCATACATTCGAACCTGAACTTATCCAAATTCATCTTACCAATTCTATAGTTTGGTGGCACATGGACAAAGTTTGGAACTTGGATTCGGTATCATATACACGACCATAACGTTCCAACTTCAGTCATGTAACACCGAAACACTAGAAAAATCAAAACCAATATTATTTGTGAAGGAAATGGGAATTAACGGATATAATCACCTCTTCTTACGGTATCTCTGTAGCGACCCCAATTCCACATTGGTCTGTCACGGGAGGCCACGCAGGCCCACAACTGGCCACGTGGCTGCCAGTTGTGTCCCACGCCCAACTAACCATCATTATTAATTAATTCAGCCTGAGTTAATCAGTAATAAACATTTTAATATTTGTAATCAATGGAAGACTTATAAATTATGTAATTTCCTCAAGTTAGAGAGCATTAATCCTATGTCGAAAACCCGGTAAAGTACACTGTATATAACATAACAAAATGTGATACATACATGTACTGGTATCTCAAATAGTCCCCATAAACCCAAAAATAAGTCAATACAGCAAAATAAAAACATACAAGTCGAACTCCGTCAATGACAAGATCACAAGTAGTCTACGAGAGTCTCCTTGCCCCTGGTCGTAGTAGATCCTGCACTCAATCATCACAAGAGGTAGATGACGAGTCCAGTGAGTAAAACCCAGAAGTACACAAACCAGCATTTATAATAATGGAAGCCAATAAACTGTTAAATAAACATGAACAGTAAAACAGGCAACTGTAATTAAGACGCATGTATACATAACACTGATAAACACCAATAATGGATGTGTGCCGTGTAGCAGGACTGAACCCTAATCCAGACATCGGCATTCCCCCGGTGGCTTCTCCAACCCCCTCACCAGTTCGAACCCTTATTTTGTCCCTATTGTCCAGCATACCCAAGTCCGCCCACACATCACAGAGTAAACCAGAAGATCCGGCGGTAAATGACAAAACCAACCGTGCAACATGAGTATGAACATGGAAATAGAGTAAACAACGATAAACAATAATAGCTTGAATCAAATGAAATCAAATAAATAAACACTCATGTATGTTTCTTAAGGGTTTTACTTACCTCAATCGCACTTCAATTACTCGATATTTGTTCCGGTCTGATCCCACTCTCGCCTCGAGATGCGCACCCGACACCCGACTATGGTCTTCTAAGTCTCTGGTGTCCGAATAAGTCATTTTATATGATTTAGTATCAAACTAATTGATTTTATATCGTGACAATAAAAATTAGAATTTTATTCTAATTTTTAGTTGTAGCACGTTTTTCGAGTTACATCGGGGTGTGAACCGCCCAAAAAGTCTCGAAATTCACTTTTCAACCCTTTTTCAAATTTCTCATATTTTCTCAATTTATTCTGAATTTTCTATATTTTTTCCATACTTTTTACCAATTTCACGCTTTACGAGGTAAAAACCTCGACACAACGTCTCGCTAACATCCCGAATATTTCATTTTTTACAAAAATTCATTAATTTCTATTTATTTAGTCAAAATATAATTTTCTGAATTTTTCCATTTTTTAGGAATTTTTCTCATATTTTTCAAATTTTATTTAATTTAAAACTTTTTTTTTCACTTTTAATGGATTGGGAGGGAAGGGGAGACGACACCCATGTCGTCTCCCTCCTCGGATGAACTGCTCTTGCAGTTCGTCCGACCTCCCCAATCCATCACCACCACCACCACCACAACACCACCGACGCACCAACAACAACAACAACAACAACGCCACCATCAACAACAACAATAACCAATCTTTACCTTTGCCAACATCGTCAACGCCACTTCGTCGGCTCTCGACCTCGATCTCTCTTCCCTCTTCTCTCTCTCTCGGTCGATCGAAATGGGAAGAATTGGTGGTATCGATGGAGGTTATCAACAATTTAGAGGTGAAATGACCAAAATACCCCTACATTTTTATCCTCATCCTTCACAATCACATACCCTTTTTGGTCATTTCACAATTAATTATTTATTTTCTGATTTTAATATATATTTATATATATATTTTTAAATTACATATATACATATATATATATATATAAATATATATATATATATATTCGCCTATATTTTCGCGCCTACAATTTCATCATGCGCGCCGACGAGCGTATTCGCGAGTGCACACTACACTACCACCCACGCGTGTCGACCACGACCCCGCGTGTCACTAGGCGCCCACCAATTTACTATTTTTGTCAAATTTATCGAAATAAACGCATTCCCCGACCTAGTGTTCCCGTTGCTCGCTCGTCCGGTTCCCGACGTCTGCACGCATTTTTAGGTGAATACCCGACACATAATCTCACCCGATCTAGTCAATATTAAACCACACCTACGATGTAATGAGTCATAGCCTAGTCATTATCATCACAATTAATCAAACAATTAGTCAAAAATAATACTTTTCGCCCTACCAGGTGTATTATCGCTAGTCTGTGGCGTCTCTGTAGACCTAAGTTGGCGTCCACGTCTGAAAATACACGAATAACGGCCTTAATAAAATTTGGGCCGTTACAATCTCGTTTTCCATTCTATGTTCCTCGACCATTTGGACAAGCAAACACACTTGAAAACATGGAGATTAAAAACCTTGAAAATCAAACAAAACAAACATTACAAACCCTAAACACCTCACATCTCTACCGATTCTAACCCAATAAATGTGAACAGTACTTACAGTGTCGATTGTGTGTTATAAGGAGTTCCAGCGGAGTATCAGAGCGAATAAGACGGATGAAGAAGATGAGGGTTCTGGTTTAGGGTTCGCGAGAGTGAGTTTGAGTGGGGTGCGATTTCGATTCTGTGTATGGGGACAGGTAGGGAATTCGAACACTTCTTTGGGGCAAATGAGTTATTTCCACCAGGTACATTTTTGGTATTACAAAAAAAAAGGAGTGTTGAGGTGCACTTCCTAAAATGTGGGGTGCACTTAACCAGACTCATTAATTTAGGAGAAAAACTCACATGCAAGTTAAAAAAAACCTTTCAACGAGAAGAGGTAACTCAAGGATCACTCAACTTAGAAGAGGGAACGCACAAACCTCTTGAATAGAAGAGGAAAATCACAAACCTCTAGACAAGAAGAGGAAACTCATAAACCTCTCAACAGGAAGAGGAAAATCCCAAACCTCTCAACTAGAAGAGGAAACTCACAAACCTCACAACTAGAAGAGGAAACATACAAACCTCTCAACAAGAAAAGGAAAATCCCAAACATCTCAATAAGAAGAGGAAACTCACAAACATCTCAACAAGAAATGGCTATATTAAGACACTTAATGAGTTAAACTACAAATCCAATTCAACAGTATGTGATATATCTATACAAGATGATTAGGTTCATCCTGTTGCGGCAATTTTTTTTTGGTCAAATCCGTTGTTGCTATTAGATCCAAAACGCAATAAAGAGGTTAAACTAACAGCGATGGCGGCTAAAACCCCTAATTTTTCTTCCTTTGGTTCTTCTTGCTGATTCAACCTTTTGAGCCATAATCAATCATCATTTATGATCAGCAGTGGTTCCAATAAGCTCTTTTGCTTTTTAAATAGTCATGTATTATCTTTATAATACTTTAATTTCACATATAATTTTTATTCAAATACCAAATCATTATAATTGGATTCCCGCGAGTTCGCTCGCGGGAGCGGACTCGAACGTGCGTAGCATGTACATCAAACTAGTGTATATATCATTCTGGGGTACGTAGTTTGGATTGAAATGACTCTTTGGCCATAGTAAAGTTCTTGAAATTTCATTTTGGAGGGAAAAAATATAGATGGATCTTTTTTTTAATCTAAAAAGACATTCGACTTCGTAATAAAATAGATAATTTCTTTTTTTGATACAAAATTGATAATTGAGTAGCATCATGAAATTAAGTAGCTGATTTCTTACAACACATTTTAGAACGTTGAATGTTAGTGTCATGGATAATTGACATCAATTGTCTTAAAATGAATTAATAACTCAATGTGGTTCACGTGCTGATTTGGAGAACAACAATTTGTTAAGATATGTTGTTATAACAAGAAGATCAATATTAGTTATAACAGAGCCCAGAATCTGTTAATTGCGGTTTGTTATGATCCATCCTTATCCACGACCGAACAAGAAGCTGTTGGAGTTCGGTACAGATTTTGAGAGCGATAATTATTCACGTCATTCATGTGAAGAATGTGGATGTTGTTAAGGATCAAGACGATTGGATTCTAGTGATTTTTAAGATTTGGAGAGTCTTGTAAATCATCTATTTATATGTCAAAGTAGAAAGTATGTGTTCATCTCTTCTAACTTTGTTTTGTACAGTGAACAAGTGTTCACTTATTTGTTTATCGAGTTGTAAAGTCCCATGGAGACTTGGGTGCTAGTGTAAAGGTGAGCCTCAATTCTGCAAGTGGGAGACTTGTATTCCATCGAGGGGAGCTCGACGCATCGAGTGAAAGCTTGAGTATTTCAGTGAGGGGGAGCCTCGCCGTACAAGTATTGGAAGACTTGCGTAAAGTCCATTATGAAAGTAAAGAGTAGTGTAGTAATCCTAGTTAGTGATCACTGGTTCGGGTGTTGTGTAAATCTATAACTCGTTTATCTTAGTGGATTTTACATTTAGGCGTAGCCCCGCAGATGTAGGTATGTAGATTGTACTGTGTAAATAATCCCCTGATGTTATGGTTTCCTTTACAGCTTTCATTTACATTCTCGTATGATTTAATTTCTTGTTACAACTTACTACGTTTCCTGTTGTAACATGCATTAGCTTAATAATTTCATTGAAGAACAATTTCAAGCAAACAATTATTTTATAACATTTTTTTTTTTTTTTTTTTCTTTTATTTAAGCTCATTGAGCAAATCGTGACATTTAGGGAGACATCGTCTAATTAAATATCACAAATCTCAACGATAAATTTTACAATGAGCAATTTCAATCTTTACAACAAACAAAGTACTCGTCAAAGCCTCTCAGATGAGATGGTAAAGACATCACTTGTCAAAAAGGCAATACCTCGGGAGATCGTAGTTCGATTCCTACTGAAGTCAAAAAAAAACAAACAAAGAAAGTACTCAATTAAATAAATATAGAAACTTATAAAATTTAGGTGAATCACATTAAACTTATAGAAGTTGTAATAAACCTCAAATTTTATAATGAACCTAAATTATTCTACCAAAATTTACAGTATATCAACTTAACTTCTAACTAAAATTTTGTAATCCATTAATCCATTTAGGGGTGGGCACGGGTCGGGTTTGGGTCAACCCGACCCGACACCCGATGACCCGACTCATATCGGGTCACCCTAAAATTGACCCGTCACCCGACCCGACAGGCAGCAGACTGATATAAACCCGACCCGTTTAGGGTCGAGTCGTCGGCCTCGGGTCATCGGTGACCCGGTTTCGTGAAAAACAAGACCGTCGGGTCGGGTCGGCCGGGCGTGAGGCGGATGAAGAAGATGATGGTGGATGGTGCGAAGCGGATGGCGGTGCAAAGTGCAAATAATGTGTGTACTCGAGGCCTGCAGCTTGGAGACTTGGAGGTGGAGCCTTGTTCACCTCGAACCGAAGCAGGAAGAGCCGAAGAGGGGGTGATCGATGAGGAAGGCGAGGGAGGCTCTGCTCGACGAAGAGGGGATGATCGATGATCGATCGAGGCGAGGGAGGCGAGGGGACGCAGACGATGACGATGAGGCAGAGACGCAGACGCAGACGATGAGGCAAAGACGCAGCGTAGCAGACTCAGCGCTCAGCGGGACGAAGACGATGAGGCAGAGGCAGAGGCAGAGACCGAGACGATGACGATGAGGCAGAGCCGGAGACGATGACGATGACGATGAGGCGAGGCGAGACGATGACGATGACGATGAGAGAGGCGAGAGAGAGACGATGACGATGACGCGAGGTGAGACGATGAGCGAGGCGAGACGATGACGATGACGATGACGATGCGAGCGAGACGATGACGACGAGCAGGAGACGATGACGATGAGGCAGAGGCGAGCGAGCCGCCGAGACGATGACGATGACGATGAGACGAAGACGATTTACTTAGGGACTTAGGGTTGGGTTATTTGGTCGGCCTGGCCGGGTCATTTTTGATCATACCCGAAACCCGACCCGATACCCGACGGGTCGGGTTTTTTGACCCGACTCTTTTTTTTTTACCAGTCTACCCGACCCGCCACCCGCCACCCGAGTCGGGTGACCCGACCCGAGTCGGGTCTTCGGGTTTCGTGCCCACTCCTAAATCCATTAAACACAGGACTGGAACCTTATTCTCATTTATTGATGGTTAGACCTTTACCTATAAGGCTATAACTTTTTCTTTTTTTTGGTAGGAAGGCTGTAACTATTCTATACTGGACTAAATGTCTATATGTACCGAAAAATATCTCACATCAATTAAGTAAAATTTTATAAAGAAGTAGTGATGTGTGAATCTCTCCTCAACTAATACCTTAAAATAAAACTTTACACATGTGATTTGAAGGTGATTAAGATAAGAAAAATATCAATACTTGTAACCAGGGTTGTTCAGGTCAGCAAGCGCGTTGACTGAAGTCAATTCAGGTCATTCTAGCATTTCTTGTATTAGCCTTATGACCATTATAAATAAAGTTGGACCTACATTAAGTAGATCTGACTAATAAGTATATATCTAAGTAAAACTCACTCCCTTGACTAAATCTTCTAGTTTCGCTTCTGTCCACGACTGTCAATGTCGTCGTAGGTGGACATATTTTGAAAAACAAAAAAAGGGGTTTAAATTTAAAAAGATTATGCGGTCAAGAAAACAAAGAAAAAAACAACAAAGAATTTAAGTGCGCGATGTCGCTAGCTGTACAAACTTGAAACTACGTGCCGCTTCTCACAACCAAACAGTTCCCAACTGCCACATGGCAAACGACAGACAGCTAGCACTCACGAGTAACGTGGTCCCACCGTTTGTTTAGGTAGTCTGCGCCTTCCACGTGGCGACAAGAATTATGAGTCCAATCCAATGCGTCTGAGCTGTGTGGGCCCCACGCCACCTATACCGCATCCGACATTACCAAAGCCAGTCACATCAATTCCATGTATATTTTCATTACTCATATCTCGATGCATATACAATGATAACATAGCCCCGTTCATCTTACTAACTTCTTGAAAAGTTTTTTTTTTTTTTTTTTTAAGAAAGCTTAATTTCTTCATAAGTTAATTAATAAAGAAATTATACTTTTTCATGTTTTGTTCAATTTTAAACTTCTTGAGAAGTTATATATTTTAAAAATAATAAAATAATATAATTGATATAAATGTCATTTTTATTACTTTTTAGAGAGAGATAATAAAGAATAAAGGTCGAGATAAAACATTAAATAAGGATAAAAATATAAATTCCTCCTCAGGAAGATAACTTACTCATCCCTCCTAAGTGAGTTATCTTTTTCTATGTGAGGGAAGTTGGAGTCAAACTTTTAGAGAAGTTTTATAAAAATATCCAACCACATAAGGTGAGTTGGAACTTCTCTAAAAGTTATTTCGTTTCCTTCAACTTCCCCCCAAACCAAACAAAGCCATAATCTTTGTTAAGGCGTCTCCAACCCATCAACTCTAAAATAGAGTAACTCTAATACTGTTTACGTCTATTTTAGTGCACATAGTGACCCTAACACGTCTCCAATCCATTGACACTGTCTCTTACACTATCATCAAATTGGTGTAATAATTATAAAGAGGACATAGCTTTAAATAATACAATTGTAAAAAAGATGAATAAAAAATGGTCAACAGTGTTAGAAAGTGTGAATAGGGCCACTATTCACCCAACGCTATCCCACATATTTTGGTGTTCCATATATTGAAGCACCAAACTGTTAACACTATTCACCAAACTGTTAACACTATTCACCAATAAGTTGGTTTAATAAAAGTTAGGATCTGCTACATTGATAGAACTCTATTATTATACTTGATTTAGTAGAATTAATGACGAACTTTCTAAACTGTTTATATACCCTTTGCTCATTTATCACTACAACACTTAACGATGCAACACGTCGACAAGTGAAAAGACCCTAACATTTATTAATGTTTGATTCATTTCATGAAGAGTGACAAAAATTTTGCACCGATTTTCAACCTATTGCAACCATCTTCCATTTTCTATGAATGAAAAATAAATTTGAAACCTCCCTCCTCTATTTTTCATGAAAAATGAGGGTAGAACCTCCCTCATGTTTTGATATGAAAAATGAGTTTCGAAACCCATCTCCTTCTTCGAACTCAAGACCAACTCGTGCATAAAATATTCTACGTAGGCAAAATTATTTCAATACAGATCAACACTTTTTTTACAAACCATTCAATAATCAAATTATAACTGAACATTCTAAACTCGAGCAGTTGTCAGCTCATAAAGAGTTTGGCTCTCCCAAATCCCAATAAATAAATAAAAATAAATTAAAAAACTCCATAAGTAGATCTCTTGAGCTCAAAACCACTACTCAAGAAGCCCGATTGCCGATGTTGGTCTATGACACCACCATAATTTTTTTTTTTTTTTTTTTCATGATACGTGAGTCCGAACTCAAAACTTTTTTTAATTTCAAATACACCCTCACCACTATTTACACCACCAAATACAAAAAAACCCCTTTAAAAAGAACTGTTTTTTTTTGGTAGATCATGACACCACTATTTACACCACCATACAAAACCCTTTAAAAAGAACTGTTTCAATTGCAAAGATAGGGATTGAAGAGAAAATGAATCCCCAAAGCAAAGGGACTAAAAAGAAACCAAGGAAACGTACAGAACAACCAATTGACCAACATCAAGATACAACACCAAGGCAAGAAATTAAGGGAGTGAAGCACAATCACTTCTTCAAAACAAATATGAACATGCGCATATGAATCCCAAACTCCTACCTATCATCTACCTTCTTGGCTACCATTTTACCTTCCATCTTCTGATCTGAATGACTCCGCAAACCCAGACGGACGAGTTGGAATGCTGGTCTGGGTGTTGTCGTTGCTAGGGAGTAACGACGACGATGAGTTACCTTCCACGCAGCTGTTGCCCTCGAACGCTTGCCATCTCTTGAGTGCTTGTGGTAGAGTCATCTCTAGATCAATGCCGTAGACGTCTTCCTCCGAGACAGGGTCTATAGGCTTCCACTGCTCTGCTAGAGATGATAGAACGTTAACTACTCGCCCCATGTCGGGTCTTTGATGTGCCTCTCTTGCACAGCAGTGCCCTGCAAGTTCAGCCACTATGTTGATGTTCGCGTGCGTCTCCTCTGTGAGATCGATTGTTGGATCGATTGCTTTCTTGGACGTGTCTTTGTTGACTTGCATTCTCTTGAACCAGGTGACTAGGTGCATGCTTTCTTCGGGCTCATTCTCGTCAAGTGCTCTCCTGCCTGTGATAAGCTCCATGAGTATAACTCCGAAGCTGAAGACATCTGATTTTGTAGTCACTCTTCCCGTCACTGCCAAAAGGCCAATGCAACACTTTTAGTTTCAATTATCTCCATATTCGACGTAGGAAAAAGACTTGATGAAAACAATATAGATGAACAACAAAAAAAATAGCAATCCACATTAGATAAAATTGAGTGATCGACGAAAATGCAAGCAAAATTTCAAACAAGGCTGATTCGGAGGATGTTTTTCTCATGAAGTAATTGGTGCCACACTGCCAGAATAAGATTTCCACAAATTCAACGTTCAATCTAACAAAAACCTCACAATTTCAAGTTTTAAACCAAATGCAATTGGTAGAGTTAAAATGTTGGAGTCACACAAGGTTCATTTATCATTGGCAAACTTCGAATTAGTAAGGGCATGCGTGAATTATAACAAATCTGTAATAAGGCATTGGAAGAACATGTCCATCTTCTCAAAGCTGCAAAGAATTGAATCATCTAACTAATGGAGGATTGAAACTTGAATGTCCTACATATATGCCAAATTTCTAAAAACCAAATTCTATTGTTTTTAGTACTAATTGTGTAATCCAATCAACATAAGGTTCTACAAATACACAGAGCATATGCATGTCTTGAAATGTGTTGAAATGAATTCAACAACAACAACATAACCTCAATCCCAAATTAATTGGAGTCAGCTACATGGATCAAGCTCTTCCATTGTGCTCGATTTAGTGCAATTGAGTGCTTGAAATGAATTCAACATAATTTTTTCATGAAGCGTGAAGCATATAATGTAGACTAGAAATGTACCAAGTTATAAGGTGTTCAATTACATTAATTGTACTTTTGAGAGGCAATGGCATTCACTTCCTTTGCAAAATTGTTATGATGAGCATTTTGTAACCATAAAAAAGAATTCAATTATGCATAAAACTTGAATTAAAAGAACCTAACCTGCATACTCTGGTGCCAAGTACCCAAAGGTTCCGGCAAGTCTAGTTTGAATTGAGCCCTTTCCACTTGGAGCAAGGCGAGCAAGGCCAAAATCTGCAACCTTGGCTCTCATGTCATCATCAAGAAGAATATTGGACGGTTTAAGATCTCGGTGGATGTAGCTCTGTTGAGCCAAGTTATGCAAATATTCAACGCCTCTCGCAACATCAAGGGCAATGGTCAACCTCCTTGTCCACTCGAGTGGCTTCAACCCTTCTTCCTTCCAGTGAAACAAATGGTGACTAAGCGTCCCTTGAGGCATATACTCATACACAAGCAATCTCTCGTTTCCATCCAAGCAGTACCCGACAAGGTTAACAAGATGGCGATGCCTAACCTTAGTCACCAGAGCAATCTCAGACCTAAACTCAGTCAATCCCTTCTCACTCAACACCCCAGACTCCATCCTCTTCACAGCAATCTTGGTCCCGTCGTGCAATTCCCCTTTATAAACCGTTCCAAACCCGCCACGCCCCAATATGTTATGTTCACTAAAATTGTTAGTTACATTTCTAAGCACCTGAATCGAAATCACCATGTGATTAGCCTCAACCACATGAACATCACTAGAATCAGCACTAGTATGACTCAGTGCTTCACTAGAGGATGCAGCATTCTGCCCCGGCGCCGCAACCGTGATCTTCACCATTTCAGGACCGGACCCAGAATGCCGAGGATGAAGAGTCGCATTCGGACTCTGAACCTTGCCAAATCGGTTTCTTTTCTTCCTCCACATACAAAATCCTAACAATGCACCAACCAAAACTAAAACACCAACAATGCCCAATACCAAACCCAGTACAACCCCTATTTTCAAAGATTTCTTCTTCCCAGTGCCATCATCAGGTGATGAAGACGGCCCCGGCGAACCGCCACTCGGGGTTCCGGGCGATGCAGGAACAGGAATGTCCTTCCCAATATTGGGGTTCCCATCAGTATTAACATGAACATTACTTGTAAAACTTGGGATACTACCAGAAAGATTATTATTCGACAAATCAAGCATATTCAAGTCCTTCAAATTCGCTAACTCCTTAGGAATCGTACCATACAAACTATTGTTGGACAAAATAATCTTTTGTAATGAGTGCAGTAAAGATAAATCAGGAGAGATTGTACCAGTGAGACCCATTCTCTGGAAATTAAGCACAGTAATGTTACCATTCGGACAATTGATCCCAAGCCAACGATCACAAGGATTGTTCCCTTTCCAATCCTGTGCAAACCTTACAGGGTACCCCAAATTCTTGGCGAAAGAGAGCAATGTAGTTAGTTGAGGATCACAATCTCCAGGCTTTGGCAAGCAAAAACTGTTGGTTCCAGGGAGCGAATCGACCTCGACCGAGGGATCGAATTGCGGCATAGGCCCTTGAAGCAAATTGTTCGTCAAATTCACAACCCTCAGACTCTTTAGCGTTACCAGCGACGGCGGAACCGGGCCTGTGAACTGATTATCCCTCAAATTCAAATACCTCAAAGAGGTCGAATTCGAGAAATCAGGTATAGGCCCCGTAAAACGATTCAGGTTCAACCAAATCTCCGTCAAAGAGGTCATCCTCTGCAACACCTCAATCGTGCCACTGAGCTTCAAATCACTACCCTGCCCATTCAACCACAGCGACTGCAAACTCGACCCCGAAAAGCTCTTCGGGAGCGGCCCCTCCAAGCTGTTCCTAGCCAAATGCAACATAACCAAACTGGGGAAATTGTCCCCATCAAACACATCCGGAATTCCTCCCACCACATTCGCCGAGTTCGCAGAGAAATTCTGCAGAGACGAAGCGTCCTTGACGCTCTCCGGGATCGTCCACGGCGCGAACGGATTGCCGTCGAGATCCACCACTTGGAGCGAAGACAATCCAGCGAAGAAATCGTTGGGAACACGACTGAAGTTGTTGTTGTGAACGAGCACCACCTGCAGAACCCCCATGCCGCTCAGACTCGGCAAGGGTCCGGAAATGGAGTTCTGCTGGAGCTCAAGCCGTTCCAGTGACGTCATATTCTTCATGTCGCTTGGAACCGTCCCGGAAACGCCTTGGCTTCCTATCTGAATCCGCGTCACTCTCCCGTCCGAGCACTGGACCTTCGCCCAGTTACATGGATCTGGGGCAGACCAGTCCAGCGACGGAGGAATTTTCAGGCTCTTCTTCAACAGTTGCATCACCGCCGCGTCTCCGCCGTCAGTGCTTTGTGAGTCCGCCACTGTTACAAGTGATATTGAGAAGATGAAAGATACAAACAGCATGAAATGGAAGTTCATCATCTTGATTTACAGAGAATGAACAAAAAATAAATAAAAAAAACAGAGAGTTTATTAGGTCATCGGTTTTGGTTTTTTTTTTTTGGTGGGAAAGAGAAGCGGCGTGGATTGAGGGAGAATAAGGAAAGAATGAGGGGAAGAGAGTGGAGGAGTTGAAAAGGGACAGCAATGAGGGTTGGGAGGGTTTGTAAGAGAGAGTGAGGGCACATGGGTGGGGTCCACACGGGGACAGGGAGTCGGAATTAATGGAATCTCTTTCGGTTCTTTCGCTTGTGGCTATGGATTTACGTATTTGCCCTCGGGGTTTGTTGATAATGATTATGAGAATTAATATAAAGTTGCTAAATCAAATATTTTGTAAAAAAATGGTAATTGCATTAATGGTGCGAGATTTAAAATTTTAAATCGCCTATGTCAAACGATATTTGAACTTTTTTTTTTTTTAATAAACCAAACGAACTGCCATTAATTTGGCAATATATGTGAGAATAAAATAATTTGACAATTAGGGACAACTCTATATAACGTTGAAACTCATGACAATATACAAAATGAATAACAAAATTTTTTAATACCTAAAACATCCCAATAAGGAGAAGAAATCAAAGACTTCCAACTAGAGAAGAAAACTAACTATAAAATAAAACTAAAGACAAGATCAATCCAATGCACTACACAAATCCATGCAAGAACGTTGATGAAGATACACTGCAAAAATGATAAGTAGTCAATCTCCACGAATCTGATTAGATTTTTTATTTATTATTAGAACAAAATGCAAAAGGGATTTGATTTGAATCACTGCCAATAAAAATCACAAAAGTGAATAAAAAAAGAATTTTAGGGTTTTAGTGAAAGAAAAAAAAAGTGTTTTCGTTTATACCCTTTAATCACTTTTTTTGATGAAAAAATATTTTCATTCATAGAAATTGCTATTATATATCTGATTTAACAATGAAACTACATCAATAACAGTCTTTTCCCACTCATTAAAGAGATCAATTCGACGTTGCAAAAGTTTGCAAATTTATGTGCAACTTATACGTTTGTATTTTGCATCTACAACAATAGAATCATAACGGAAAATAAAACTTTCATCAAGGGAAGACGAACAAAAACTTCCAACGAGGGAAGATAAACATAAGCTTCTAATAAGGGAAGACAATAACTTATTGAAAAAGAAAACCTAATGAAAATATCAAACCAACAACTAGCGCAGATTCATACACGTACATATAGAAATGGGGACAAAATTGAATGATAGCAGTTGCAAGTGTAAAAGAGAGGCAAGTAGTGCCAGTGATTAATCTAATAAATGTTGCAGCCCAATGAAACTGAACGTCTCAGATCTGAATAAATTCGACTTTTATTGAATAGACAAAAAAAAATTGTTATTGGAACCACCGCCGATTAAAAGAGAAGATCGGTAGTGGTTCTAACTAAAAAACTACAAAAAAAAATAACCAATACTTCAAACCCTAGTTATCGTTTTTCTTCAACTCCGCCTCCAAGTTTTCTTATACCCTTTAATCACTTATTTATGTTTCTTATATTTTTTTTTACCTTTTTTTTAAGAGGAAAAAAAAAACTTAATTTGAAACTGAGGCTCTATTGTTGTTGTTGTTGTATAATAAAACAATATAATGTTCATTATTAATTATGGGTACAATTGTAATCAAAAAATTTATGGCTACAGTCTTGCATGATGCAACGATTAAAGTAGTGATAGTTAATGTCTTTGTGCCCCTTCATAAATTTGTGTGATTTTACATTTTTTTTTAAGAGAAATCGAAATTTCATTTGTCATTCATGGCAAAATATAGGACCAGACATAGAATAAGTACATTGATTTGTTAATTCTATTTGTTTAAACAAACTATCGTTAATTTGGCTGTAAATGTGAAATTGAAACAATTTTACAATCAAATATTGCTTTCTACATCATTGAAACTCATAGATGTAAGTGAGTGTTCAACACATATTTTTGTGAATATATATTTTTTGTGGTTTAGGAAAGGTAGCATTTTTAGGTCAATTTGCTTGTTCATTTGATTAGTCAATTGGATTAAGAGGCAAGAATGTTGTTTGATTGTGTTCTTAGGGATTTGTCAAGGAGGATTGTTGAGGCTGAGAAGGAGTTGATGTTAGCGAAGGGTCGAGGTTACCTTAGGAATAAGCGGCAAGAATGGATAAAAAAAACATGTAAAACTAAATAAAAAAAACCATAACAGAACAAAAAAAGAGAGGCAAGCGAGAGAAGATCGATGTACCTTTCTTATCAATCCTTCTACGACACAACGTTCTTCAGTCACACAAGAGTCGATCAAGACATTCGAGAAAGTGAGAATGAGGCGAGTGTCATTTAGTCGAGCGAAGAAGAAGACGTGAAAATGGCAATTGAGAGAAGAGGAAGTTCGTGGGAGTGGCAGTCGAGAGAAGATCGAATATGAAGAAGATGAGGCACGCAATTTTTTTTTAAACTAGGCTTTTTTTATTGTGAATTGAATTGAGACTTGCTAGAACTAGAGAAGGAAAGTAGAAGAACTAAAAACTTCTACTACTACAAAGAACTACAAAGAACTACAACTACAAAGTAGAAGAGGAGAAATGAGAGAGTTGAAATGAGAAGTTGTATACAACTTAGTGTGTTTTTACAATGAGGTTGATACCCTTTATATAGGCCCTTTTGTGATGATGATAAATGTACTAAGACAATGTTTACAAGTTACACATACATCACATGCCATACAACTCTTTACAAGCAATGTTGACAACACATGAAATAATGAGTACATTGGATATGGATGCAAGTAAGAGCCATGCTTGATATTACCATTCAATGTAAGAGTCATGCTTGACAATGATTAGTCATACAAAGTCTTGATCAATTGTTCATCCATATCATAACATTTTTTTCTTTTTGTACGGGTGTGGGGTTTTTTTTTTTATTCGTTGGACTTTTAAGAGGAGTTGATTTGGATTCCGTTAGCCCTTCCATTTGATTTAACTTTGGAAAATTCGCGAGGGCCCAATGTGATGCGGAATAAAAGTTGAAGGGTTCAATTATCAAAACCAAAATTGAGGGGCCAAATCTAAAAAAAGTTCAAAGTTTAAGAGCCACTTAATAGGTTTTGCCTAGAATGTACTCTCTCTCAAGAATTTTGATTGGGTAAACGGATATCTTTAGACAACCTTATAGTTATACTCTATTTACAATACCAAAACAAATACAAAAAAAAATCCATTTATTTTAGTTGGCACAATTAAGTTTAGTGGGCTACCTATATTTTTTTGCTGCCAAATAGTGTGGACTGCCCATACTTACGAGTGTGGAAATTGCAACATCTAATTTGAAATTAGTTCTTTAAAAAAAAAAAAAAAAGTCCTTCAAGTCAAAAAGAGGTTATGAAAATAATGATATCAAATACTCAAAGACTCCTTAACGGAAGTTCTTAAGTTCCAGCTTGTCTAGGAAGGAAATCACATTAAAAATTATACAAACTTAAAAATCATATAAAACAGACCACAAATTGAAAGAAAACCATACAAATTATGGTTTTTTTTAATAGAGTTTGTTAGGAAAATGATAAAATGATCCACTTTGGACGCAGAGAACATCTTTTAGCATTTATAGTTTTCTTTCAGGTACGGTGTGTGCTTAAAGTGTGTTAGATTATCATTTTCGTTGTTGGAACACCAGAGAACATGTCCCTCTTTCAGGGGCAATATGGTAAAAGAAAAGTCAATTGAGAATTTAATACGTGCAGAAGTAGCAGTTATGTCGTGTAGAGATGGGATAACCGCTTCTCCAACTACTACTACCATGTGCTCAAATCAAAGCGTATATTACGTGCATGCCCACATCAGAAAAATGATAATTTAATCCACTTTAATCGTACAATTTATTTTAAAGTTATTTATGATTTTTTTATTTTTTAGACGTATATTTTATATCTGATAAAATATTATAAATAAATTAAAAAATAAAATATAAATATGTCTAAAATGTATTAAATTATTATTTTTCTTTTTTTTATATATCTCAAGTTATTTAAATGAATTTAATTATTTTCATAACTTAGTGGCATAGATAATTTTTACGCAGTAAAAAATTAAATTTAAAACTATGTACCTAATCCATATAATTCCAAACTTGACCTTACGATTGATCAATCTATTTATATTGTATAAAGAGTTACATTCATCTCATTATGATTCCTAATTTATTTAATAACAATTGCAATTGTGCTTTATCTGTAATACTTTTATAAAAATCTCTTTAACTCTTTTATAATTTTGACATATTTTAAGTTTTTTTAAGCCTATTTTAAGTTATTTTGGACTTCACATTAGCGTCACATTTTATTTTTCTTTTTTAAAAGAGAGGATACACACAAAACTACGGTGTCCATAAATATTGCAAAAGCTATATCAAAAAAGTTTATAAAAGTAATAATAAGTCATGACGCCAAACAAGCCGCACCCCTCACGATGAGTTCGTAAGAAAAAAAGAGACCGGCCGCAGCTGCGAAGTCAAGAAGCTGCCACGCGTCGTGCATGTGCCTGGCTGTCACCAGCCTAGCATTTCCATTTCAATAAACTAATCAACGAATGGTGAGTCAATACAGACCTTTACACATCTTGTGAGTCCATTCACACTGACAATCGATGCATAAACGTCTCAAAAGCTGTGGGTGCACAGAAAAATTGTCAACCAAAACAAGAACCTAGCTACACTTGTGGAATCAGAATCGTTGGCATAAAAATGTGCACAGGATGTTCATTTCATGTAGTTTAAATTGACTTTAAACTTTAAAATAGATCTTTAATGGTGGATATAGATTTGTGACTCAATTGGTAAGATGACATTTTCTTACAATTTTATTAATTAAAACGTAAAAATATAAATATAAATAAAATAAGTAAATATTTAAAAAAGACTGATTATCTAACACGAATGTCAATTTAAATGTCCATAATTAAAATTTAAAATAGACAATGTCTATCTACATCATTCGACATTCAAAATACACATTTTTTGAGAGATTTTTTTACTTCAATATCTTTTTAGTCCTAGGTGGCACTAATTGGCATTCAATCCACATTTGGAGATGTTCTTACATGGATAAACATTGTCTAATTTGAATGTCAATTTTAGACATTCAAATTGACATCCATATTGGATAATTAGTCTTTTTAAAATATTTATTTATTTTATTTAGATTTATATTTTCATGTTTTAATTAATGAAATTACAAAAAGAAATGTCACCTCATCAATTGAGTCACGAATCCACATCTACCATTGGAGGCCTATTTTGAAGTTCAATGTCTATTTTAGCCACATGGAATTAACATCATCTCCATTTTAAGAATTCACATCCACAATCCACATTTACTATTAGAGATGCTCTAAAAGCATCCCCATTGGAAGTGTGGATGTGGATTGGGGAACTGGATTGAGGAAAAATATGTGCTACATAGGATATAATCGACATTAAAAAAAACACTCTCTAACTAAAATGTCTATTAGCACGTGAGTTGGCGTAACAATAATAATATATATTTTGAATGTTGATAAGTCATTATTTATGAACTTTTATATAGGGATTTTGCCAAGTAAATTGTATGTAAAATTGTGTTTTATGGTTCTAAATGATTACTTTTGAGATTTACAGGGTATTTGAGAGTTTGCGTGTATTTTAGACAAATTTGGGAAATAAGAAAAAGTTTAGTAGACTTGACGTCGCCAGAAGGAATGCACGACACCATGGTGAACTCACGACGCCACTAGAAACTAAACGCAAGGCATTAGAAATGCATAGATGACGTCAACTTATGTGGGGACAACACTAACCACGACGCCAAAGCAAAATTTAGTAGTTTCCAGACCAACTTGTTGTTTAAGACTTTCTATTTTACCCAGGTCGCCACCTGGCATCGTACACACATAAACTTGACGTCAGCCACGACGCCAAGTTTGCAGAATATAAGTTTTGTGAATTTTCGGAAGTTTCTTAATCTCGAAGTTGCTATTCTTGTACCCATGCACACCTACATAAACGAAGCACCTTTATGGATGAAAACACATTCTATTCAGAGTGAATTAAGAGTATTGAGAGGTAGAGTAGTCATGTCTGACTAGCTTCTTTAATACTACCTAAACACCTAGCCTTTCAACCCAATAGTCACAAGAATCCACTTTCGATAACCAAAATGCAAGTCTGGTACTCTAGCCTCAACTACTTAGGAGAGTCCACATAAAGCAATTGAAACCTCTATGATTTTCTCAATTGAAGCATCAACTTTGAAAAGATTCCATAGTCTTATTTTTTGATCCACTCTCCACTATCGTCAAACTTAAAAGACCAAGAATTATTAGGTCATTAATAGATTGTAGTGTGGCCATGACTTTTGTAACGTCCCAATTTTATAAATGTCATTATTCATTTTATTTTCACGGGACGCTACCAGACACGTGGGCATCAACTCGAGTCCACACAAGGGGATGCCTTAAGACAACGAGTAGTCGGAAAAAATGTCAAGACGGATACATTAAGACACGTCGAATTGGGCATAAATAGTCATTTTTGACTAGTTGGTTGCGTAACTGTAAGGATGATGATTATTAAATGCCTTATTACATCACAAGTGTGAATTTATATTGATAAGTCGAGCAAGATTATGTAACGAGTAGTCGTCTTGAAAAAGTGTCAGTACGGATAGATTAAGTTTAGGAAATGATTTGTATAAAATAAACAAGAAACATGTGAAAAAGTACTAAATTGGTGGGCATCTAGTGATACGCGGGGTCATGGGCGATACGTGTGGGTCGTATGGTAGTTACCGAGATATGCGCAACCTCGTATATAACACTCTCGGGCACGTATCCTCAAGTTTCCCGCTACTTGGGTATTTAAATGATCGCCCTTAGCATTTTCGTTTAAAAACGAATACGAAATTTTTCTAGAGAACTCGGCTCGACTCGACTCCATGAAAACTTAAAAACATAGAATTTTTTTTCTAGAGTAGGCATTCTTTACTTTGAAGGAGAAGCTTTGGGAGTTATGGGACACACACGAGAGTTTTATTGTGATCGACACTACACTAGTTTTGGCAATTGTCTTTTCGTCGAGTCAAGTCGAAAGCATGGAGTTAGCTTGGTCCCCGACATCCCCGGTCATAGTAGCCAAGATTTTGCATAAACCAAGACTCATACACATATACACACCATTCCAGCGACACTCCGAGGATGTAGGATCTCCAGGTGGGCCGGGTGGACCCACCCACAACCGTCCCCGACCACCCTAGCGACCACCCGGCGGTCGCGCTTAAACAAAATCAAAAAAATAGTTTTGAAAAGAAATCATACTAAATTACCAAAGTTTGGTTGTGTATACTGATGCTTCAAAGATTGGCTTGGGTTGTGTTTTGACGCAGGAGGACAAGGACAACCAGGGAGGAGAGAGGTGTGACCGTGATTGCATATGCATCTCACATTCAAACAACGTTTTTCTACGTTCCTTCAAATAATTATTTAAATTATCCAATAATTCATTTATTTGTATTTTAACGGTATTTTACTCAAGATTCATGAGATGAACTAGAACTTGATTTCATAAAAATTCATGAGATGAACTATCTAACGCATGATTTAGACTTGGGTGTTATGGTGTGTGCATTGAAGATTTGGCGACATTACCTGCACGGTATGATGTTTGCTTGTTCACTAATCACAAGAACTTAAAATACTTATTCTTTCATAAGGAATTGAATTTAAGGAAGAGACATTGGTTGGAGTTTCTCAAGGATTATGATGTTTCATTTGAGTGTCATCCGGGAAAGGCCAACGTGTTGCTGATGTTCTAAACAGGAGAGGGTCTGATGCAGAGATAGTAGTGTGTCATACGACTAATGAGTATGCGTTACTCGAGGCAACCAAGATGATGAGTTCAATTGATATACCAGCTACTATGTTCAATTGATATACCAGCTACTACTAGGACACTGATTTGTGTTCAGATGAAGATGTAAACCGTTTCAATTCAAACTATTCTTAAAGGACAGTAGGCTGACAAATTGTACTGATATTTCAGCGACATGATAGATAGTTCAAATTATCCAGACTGGCGTGGGCGATTGTGGATTCCATTAGTGGCTAAGATGTTCACTGAGGTACTTCAAGAGGCTTATCATTCTCCTTTTTTGTTCATTCGGGTCGGACTAAAATGTATGCTGACATGCGACGTTTCTTTTAGTGGTCGGGGATAAAAGTCGATGTTTCAGAGTTCATTCGAGCGTGTGAGATATGTCATCGGGTTAAGGTTGAGTATAAGAGACCTGGAGGTTTTTTGCAATCACTTCCCATTCCATAGCAGAAATGGGAACACATTGCCATGAATTTTGTAAGTGGTTTACCTTAATATCCTCGCGGACATGATAGTATCTGGGTGATTGAGGACAGGTTGATTAAATTTGCACATTTTATACCGTTTTTACTATACACATAGTTGACAGATTGAGCGGTCTCTACGAGTAATAGATAGTCAGACTACACGACGTACCGCCATCAATTGTATCAGACAGAGTATCACAATTCACTTCAATATTGTGGCAGATCATGCGGCACAATTTGGCACCAAACTTGACAAGAGTACGGTGTACCATCCACAGATAGAAGGACGGTCTAAGAGACGATTTAAGTGCTAGAGGATATGCTCAGGATATGTGTATTGAGTACGGAGGATCTTAAGAGGAATACTTTCATTTGTGTGAGTTTGCTTACAACAATAATTTCTAGGCTAGTATTGGGATGACTCCATTTGAGGCACTGTATGGCAGGCCATGTGTAGATCGTCATTATGTTGAGCGGAGCTCGAGGATGTAATGACTATTGGGCTATTGGGAAGGAGATTGTTGTGGATTACACTGAGAAAGTACGACAAATTCGTCAGTAGCTGAAATATGCTATGGAAAGACAGAAGAAATACTACGACAAGTACTATGACGAGTTAGAGTATGGCGATGGTGCATATGTTTAATTGAAGGTCTCACATCTGAAAGGACGAAAAAGGTTGGAATTAAAGGAAAGCTTACACCTAGGTTCATTAGTCCATTCAGAGTTAGGAACAGAGTTGACAAGGTTGCTTATGAATTGGAGTTGTCATCTCAACTCGTCGAGGTTCACCTAATGTTTCATATATTTATGCTTTGACTTGACAAGTCGAGGGAAGGACGACGATCGATTGTTGATTTAAGTCAATAGACCTGAGAAAGGAAATTACTTATGAGGAGCAGACGATTCAAATTGTGAACCTAAAGGTGAAAGTGTTGAGGAACAATTTTATACTTTCAGTTCTCATCAAATGGTAACATCACGGGGATGAGGAATTAACCTGGGAGTTAGAGTCACGCGAGCACTTTCCCTACCTATTTTGATTTCGATGAGTCTTTATTTTGAGTTTACGTTTAGTTTAATTTCGAGGAAAAAACTTAAAAAAGTTGGGAAGGCTTTAACGACCCTCAAATTTAACTTGTGCCACATGTCACATGTGACGGCCCCAAATTCCAAAGCATTTGGGTACGCCTAGCATAGACCCGTGCAGAACCCGAGTTGGTACTCAATGAGCCTGACGAGCCTAGTAAGCCTCCAATTAATCAATTTAAAAATTTATGAAAGAGTTATTGAAATTATATAGCGGAAAAACTAAACAAGTATTGGGACATAACTCAATCAAACGAAAATCAAGAAGTCTATATAAATGTGGAAACCCCAAGTTTCATGGTATCCATTTCAAAAATGATCCCCAGTTCAATAATCAACATCGTATATATAAAAACATCATACAATCAACAATAAGCATAAAACAAATCTAACATAATCCTGAAGTCGCTTACTCTGAGAGGTCTCAAAGGAAATCACCAAGTAGAGGGCCTTTGCCTTTTCTGCACTCCGGGATAACTGCACCCACCATCACAAACTAGACGATGAGTAACTGAGAGAAATCGAAAGCAATGCCAGAAGAATTTCACAGTAATTCATGAATATCAAATAAAGCAGTCTAAATATTATGCGGTAATTTAAAGAAATGAATATAAATAGATCAAAGTGCATGATAGGCAGACTGAAATGATAGCAATTGAAAACATGCGTGTTTTAAGAGTCAAAAGAGGCCATAAACGGTTAATATTCACAACAATAACCACTACAATCCAATGTCCATGTTCACACAACACCAGAGGTGGTCAGGCACTACTGCAGAGAGTGGCTCGCGTTTCCCCAACTGGTGCGGACCACGTGACACCTTCACATTCAGTACCCAGGTTCACACAATAATGTGAGTAGCGGTAATTCTGATAGGAAATACCCAAGTTTCCCCAACCAGTTCGGGCCACATGATACTAAATCGACACACTTACACCAAGAACACACATACCAAGCAAATAAGGGAATTTGAATGCCAACAATGGATAATAGCAAGGATAGCAATAGATAATAATGAATCACATGAGAATTGTTTAACTGACTTACTAACGTACACAAGCTTTAAGGCAAGTGTACTTACCTGAACTATCGCAACCCGCGTAACACACTATCGCGTTCCTATCACGTATCCCCGAGTTTCCTGCTACCTGACAAGGTCAGAAACTCCAATTAAATGGATCGAGTCATTAACTAATCCTAGGTTAATACCCTTAGCATTTTTCCATCGTTTTAAATGACTCGAATAACTCAACAATTAAATAGAAAAATGAATACTCTCTCTTTCGGACTTGAAAACCACAACAACAACCACAACTGGGATATCACGACATCGATAATCATAATGCATATAAGCCTACTCATGAATTATAGGCTCAGCTCGGTCGTTAATAGGACACGTCATAGTCTCGCGGACTGGCGACTTGACCACGACGTCACAACCATCCAATCGACTTAAAAACACAATATCAATATCGCTTGATAGTAACGACTCAATAGGAACTCAAAGTAATCATACACCAGCGAGTAGGGAGATTCGCGAGTGTGGTCTAACGTCCGTAAGGTGCCAACATGACATGGAAAAGTCATAGGCGTGCGCTACATCACGTCAACAATCACTTGACGTGATAAAAATACTTACACATGAATTCGCCATTACAACGACTCATCACCATCGATATGGACGCTCCGGGAGTTATGGGACACACACAAAGTTTTGTTGTGATCCCCGACACTCCCTTAGTCATGGCGTCTGGCGGTAGTGCCGACAATTCATGAAGGTTTGCGACGAGACGTGCAACAACGACATCACATGAAATGACACTCACAAAACTCACCACCACTAATTGAGACGCTCCGGGGCTGTGAGACTCCATGATGGACATGATAAGGTCTCCGAAAATCCCCCTATGTCCTCGCGTCGATGGCAGCGTTGCCATGATGGTGGTTTCTGGCGAGAAGAAAGCATTAACAACACTTAACGAAAACAACATAAAACACATACAAACGCCACTATTTTGGGCCACTCCGAGAGTCGCGAGACACAAGCATGGAGTTAGCTTGGTCCCCAACATCCCCGGTCATAGTAGCTAAGCGGCGGCGCCGTCCATGGGCTGGATTTTCCGGCGAGGCAAACCAAAACAGTCCATATGAACACAAAATACAAAACAACAACTCGTCTCAAACTCATGCTATTGTTCACAGCGATGGAGTTAGGGTGTCTCCGAGGCTCCGGTGGCCACTTAGGGTCATTTCTAACCTCCATAACCGTCACTCCGGCCAACCAAAACCATCCCCATAAAGAACAGTCCGAAACCAATGAGAGAAAGAAGAAGAGAGAGAGAGAGAGAGAGAGAGAGAGATAGATCGAGAGTGTACAATAGGGGGAGGGAGAGAGACAAACCTCCGGTGAGCTACCTCGCCATCCACTGGACTTCCACGACGGCGGTGTGCACGGCCAAGTTGGGAAGAATGGGCCGAGAGAGAGAGAGAAAACACCTCCGGTGAGAGTTTCGGCTGTCCAGTGCCGGTGGTCGGCGATGGTGCATAATGGAGGAGAGATGGATTATGGTGAGAGAGAGTGAGGACGGTGGTGAGATGAGGAGAGGGAGAGAGACCATAAGTGAGAGTGAGAGAGAGAGGGAACCGTGAGTGAAGAGAGAGAGACCGTGAGGTGAGAGAAAGGGGGAAATGTTTTTGTATTTAAAAACAAAAAGGTATGGTGTGAATTGTGGTGAATAGTGTATTAGGTGGGGTGTTGACTCATTTGTGGCCATTCATCTCCACCTAACCACGCATCTCGAGGCTGATCTAAGGACTCCCCACTATTGGGCTATGTCACCTTAATAATCCTACCCCATGGTCCATTTGTTATGTAATTATCCAACACCGTGTTTCCAACAACTTCCCCCGATCTGTCTTGCCTCCTCGGTTCGTATTTCTCTATCACACGCATACTTTCGCTTTGTCCAGTACAAATAAATAATTAAATTATTCAATAATTCTTTTAATTATATTTTTATTGTATTTTTCTCCCCCTTTTACCTAGGCAGAACCTCACTCATATTAAAAATCGCCCGAACGGCTCGAGAACGTAATGGACTATAATATTAATACATACATCACAGAAACATAACATTACTTCGGTGTCAACTTTCAAAGTTTCAAATACTGTCTAGTATCACGTGGTCGGGTCATGGTCCTTACCAGTGCAATACCAGTCAAGTTAAAATTGAGGGTTGTTACAGTCTCCCCTACTTATTAGAATTTCATCCCCGAAATTTCACTAATAAGTACACTTGAAACTATCGGCTATACACTGAACCTCTTCACCATCTCGAAGAGATCATTAAACCTCAAATTGAGTCTTTCTTGACTTTAAACCGGTTGTGACCCTTTAAAGGAAAGACCTTCAAGCCTTCCTAATCTCTCTAAATCATACCGAATTTCATCGTGATACTTGTCAGGTATTTCTTCTGCTACACCGAGGCACTTAAAAGTTTCAAAGGAATCTACCGTACTTTTTCAACATAATCATCAACAGTTTCAAATCCATCTGTCACAACATCCTCTGGCTCAGTCCAGTAGAAAAGAAATTTACGAGGCCTATCACAGAGCGCCTCGATAGGTTTCCTACCGGTACTTGTCAGACAATTGTTATTGTGCACAACCTCGCACAAGTGAGAATACTGCAAATTCCATAAACTTGTCCACGATTTCCTAGATGTTATCATGACTATGAGGAGATCGGGGCATCCACTATCAAAATCCATATCAATACTTTCCCACTTCCACCGAGGGATGGGTAGGTGGTGTAGCAGTTCTTCAAGTCATTGATGCCAAGCCTCTACACGTTGGCATGTCACACGCTCGAACAATTCCGATACCTTGGAAATCATCATGGACATCAATGGAAACCCTAGTCGCCCGCGAGACCTTTAGTATGAGTCTATCGATCGACTCTTGTCTGGGTAATCTGAACTATCCGCCATCTTCTTGCACCGCTCGTGTGACGCATCATCTTATGTCCCTCGCACACAATGCCAAATGAAATGATCTGCAACCTCGTCTGACCACGTATCTATGTCATGATAATCGTCGGCACTTCCACTGAATTCATCAACTCAGCTACCTCACGTAAACCACACTAATGGTCCTCTGGCATACAATTATCTCGGCATCAAATCCTTTGCGGCTTAAAGTATCAGCAACAACGTTGGTCTTCATCGGATGGTACCCAAAATGAGAAGTCGTAGTGCTCTAAGAACTTGAGCCGACACCTCTGTCTCGCTCCAGCATGCATGACACTTGCGAAGGTCTCCAACTTGCCTTCTCGTATCAACCGATCCAAGCAGGTAATATTCATAACCAGTTTGCACCAACTAAGGCTTCGAATTCTAACGACTCCGTACTCGCATGGCTACTAGCGAATCATAGCCCCCTATTTCTACCGAAATATCTAAAACAAATCGTGTTAGGGTATATAACATCCTGACAACCATGCTTAGGATTGGGGTCTGCTAAGTTTAACGAGCACCAACCCTAACTCGTCTACCATGCCCACAACAATAGATGGAAACAACATAACCCAAATCGAACATGGTACGCATGAAAATACTACAAATGGAAATCATACCCTCAACAAAGTCTCTGAATGCCCCTGGTTTGGCTCAACAATAGCCTAAACGCGCTCCCTCTGATGTTGATGGTGTTGTGGCTGAGCTTATGGCTGGTTGAGTACACCTTTTCTGAATATGACCCAACTATCCGTACTTGAAACAAGTACAGTATCCTGAGTATTAGGTGTCTAACCCTAGCCTCCTGCCTATGTAGTATAATCTGCCCAAACCTCTGACCCTTTCTCGGACTATCATCTCTACCGAGTAGACTAGCTTTGTGACTGCTGCGCGGGCCACATAGGCTGTGGAGGGTGACTTGCAAAGGTAGGTACTGGTGGAATTGTCAATGTCGGTCCAATGATCTGGGTTCAACCAAACCTACGCTATGTGCTCTAAAATCTTGATAACGAAACGTACCCCTCCTTTGTTTCTTATCTTGATGTCGATCCTCAGGACTGACCTTTGATTTGACTGGTCCGACTTTTAGTGGATGAGTAGAAAAATAACTCTCCCTCGTCAAACTCCTCTCATATGCCCTCTACAAAGTTTCGAGCTCGTAGAGACAACAAAACCTCCGACATCTGGTCGTAATCCCTCTGTAAAGTAATACACTCAGCCAGTTTCAGAATTTGTGGATCCTCCAGCATACGGTAATAGTGATATGAACTTGCCCATGTAATCCATCATGGACTCGTCTGCGCTTTGCTTCAACGCCATGAACTCGTTCCTTTTCATTCAAGGACAGTTGGCGGAAAGTATTTCTGGTTAAACTGGGTCTTGAAATCGATCTAGTCTCTCGGGATACATCGGGTAGCAACGATGATCATCCACCAATCATCTCGCCTCCCCCTGCAACATCGACGAAGAGATCGTCGCCTTCATGTGCTCCTCAGTGGTAATGATGGTGTGAATCTTCTCGTGATTCTTCAAGAACAACTCTGTTGCTCTAACATCGGTACCACCATAAAATTTCAACGGGTCATGTCTCTTGAACTCTCTCCACTGCCTAGCCTCAGAAGTGGCTCCCGACTCTTCGCCGGAGTCGTAACTGAAGTAGTCTCGATAGTGGCCACAGGTGTGGCTAATGTATTAGGCACATCCTTTGCCTGTGCTATCGGCGATGTTTCAGCCTCAGTCTGTGCATAATCGGCGCAACAATAACTCCCTCAAGTATCGCCGCTAACGAAATCAGAACCATAGATGCAGCAACAATCGGAGTCTCTGTTCCATGAATAGTCGTAAGTGGCAACGGTGTAGTCGAAGTCGATAGTGCCGCAGTAGCTGGTGCGAGTGTCCTTAACAATCGTACCAAGTCCTCAATCCTCTGGTCCTGTGTGATGCTCTTCTGCGTCAACGCATGTATCTCCTTTAGACATCGCATCAAAATCGCACCAATATTATCGTTCTGATCTGGCTGATCCATCATCTCATCTGACCAAGAGAAAGAACTCCTCGGATCAGTTTATAGCTACCGCATATCATATTTATACACATAGCAATCATAACATGTATAAAAAATTATCCGACTCCACCCATTACTCCCCAGTTAAGTTTCTACAGGATCATAGGGTTTCCACTTCTAAGTTCAACCGTTCCTAATTTTCACTGGTTTAAATGGCTTGTGTTTTATGAAATTTCAATCGAGAGTCAGGTCTTTAGAACCTTATGCTCTGATACCAACTGTGACGGCCCCAAATTCCCAAAGCATTTGGGTACGCCCGGCCTAGACCTGTGCAGACCCCGAGTCGGTACTCAATGAGCCTAGTCAGCCTCCAATTAATCAATTTAACAATTTATGAAAGAGTTATTGAAATTATACGCAACGAAAAAACTAAACAAGTATTGGGACATAACTCAATCAAACGAAAATCAAGAAGTCTATATAAATGTGGAACGAGTTTCATGGTATCCATCTCAAAAATGATCCCTAATTCAATAATCAACATCGTATATATAAAAAACATCATACAATCAACAATAAGCATAAAACAAATCTAACCTAATCCTGAAGTCACGTACTCTGAGAGGTCCTCAGAGAAAATCGCCAAGTAGAGGGACTTTGCCTTTGCTGCACTCCGGGATAACTGCACCCACCTCATAAACTAGGCGGTGAGTAACTGAGAGAAATCGAAAGTAATGCCAGAAGAATTTCACAATAATTCATGAATATCAAATAAAACAGTCTAAATATCATGCGATAATTTAAAGACAGGAATATAAATAGATCAAAGTGTATGATAGGCAGACTGAAATGATAGCGATCGAAAACATGTGTGTTCTAAGAGTCAAAAAAGGCCATAAGCGGTCAATATTCACAACAATAACCACAACAATCCAGTGTCCAAGTTCACACAACACCAGGGGTGGTCAGGCACTCCAACAGAGAGTGGGCTCGCGTTTCCGCAACTGGTGCAGGCCACATGACACCTTCACAATCAGTACCCATGTTCACACAACACTGTAGGTAGCAGTAATTCCAATAGGAAATACCTAAGTTTCTCCAACCAGTGCGGGCCACATGATACTAAATCGACACACTTACACCAAGAACACACATACCAAGTAAATAAGGGAATTTGAATGCCAACAATGGATAATAGTAAGAATAGCAATAAATGATAATGAATCACATGAGAATTGTTTAACTAGCTTACTAACGTACACAAGCTTTAAGGCAAGTGTACTTACCTGAACTATCGCAACCCGCGTAACAACACTATCGCGTTCCTATCACGTATCCCCGAGTTTTTCGCTACCTGACAAGGTCGAAAACTCCAATTAAATGGGTCAAGTAATTAACTAATCCTAGGTTGATACCCTTAGCATTTTTCCATTGTCTTAAATGACTCAAATAACTCAACAATTAAATAGAAAAACGAATACTCTTGTAACGACCCGAAAATTTGGCTATTTGTGAATGATGATGTGTAATATGTATTTATACTCGTATTTGAGTGACCGGATAGTGAAGTTGGTGAACGAGTAGGAAAACTAGACGAGCGGGATTCGACAATTGGGTTACGGGTACACGAGAGACTAAAAACATAATTAAAATAATTATTTAATAGTTTATTTGTGTGAGACAAAGACAAGAGTATGCATGTAACGGGAAAATATGGACCGAGAAGGCGAGATGGGTAGGGAAAAATGTTTGGAACAATACGGGTGTTGGGTAAAAAATTTGTAAAGTGACACAAACAAATAATAGGGAACCCTTGGGTTTAACTTTGAGATGTGTGGGTGGGTAAAAAAATGGGTGGATACAACTACCATACCCATTTAAAATTCAAACACCCCACCAACTCCCATCACTCAACTTACCTCACCACCCACCCCATCACTCACGTTTCCTCACTACCCACCCCCATCACTCAACGTCACTCTCTCACACACACCACACTTATATCACTCCTCTCACTCACACCTCACGGTCACTCTCATCTCACACCCTCATTTTCACTCATCTCTCTCTCACTCTTCACTCTCCTCACGAGCTCTATCTGTTCATCACTCATGGTCTCTCTCACTCTCCCACCTCACCATCGTCCCTGCTCATCATCGATGAGCGAACCAGGCTGCCGGAGGTTGCTGTCAACCGGAGGTGAGGTTCTCTCGTTTCTCTCTCTCCTCTCTCGGTTGTCCTCTCTCTCTCAATTTTTCACTATTTTTGTTATGTTTTCTGTGCATGTGGGCTGTTAGGGTGGATGTCGTGATAAGGATCGGTTGTGGGTGACTTTCGGTGACTCACCGGAGTCTAGACCATCCCGGAGCACCCCCTCATGGCCCATGCAAAATCCCTACTAGTGTTACACACATTGAGTTGATTTTATAGGGTTTTACCCTCTTGTCGAAAACCGCCGTGACTGGCGACACCACCGTCAGATCACCATGACCGGGACGCTGTTGGGGACCCCACCAATCTCCTACGTGGGTCCCACAGTCTTCAGAGTTGTCAAAACAGCCCTATTTAGCGTTAAAAGTCGTCATTTCATGTGAATAGGTGTGGTGGAGCCTCACCAGAAACCGTAACGGTGCTACCGGCCGCACCACCACCAGTAGAGGTAGTCGAGGGTCTCACCTAATATGGGTTGAAGTCTCGCAACCCTTGGTTATGTCTAAAATAGTGTTGTTAATGTGTTTTGTCGCGATTTCATGTGTTGTCAACGTCGATTCCATATTTGCATATGTTGACATAATTTTGAACTGGTGGAGGGTTTTCCGGTGTTCCCATGCCATGATAACCCTTCACTAATGTCGGACAACATCAGCAAGGTTCCTTGTTCTTTAGGACACGTCGGTTCAGTTTTCATGAGGAGTTATGGTTGAGTGTTGGTTTATATTGAAATAACGCGTGGCGATGAATGGTTATGACGTCGTAGTCATGTCGCCGGTCCTCGAGAGCATGACATGACCCACATAAGACTGAGCCGAGCCTATGATTCGCGATGAGTCTTATACATATTGTGTTTTCAAAACCCGAAAGAGAGTATTCATTTTTTGATTAAATTATCGCGTTGTTCAAGTCATTTGAAACATCGGAAAAATATCAAGGCTAAAACCTAGGTTTAGTTAACGATTTGACCTAATAACACGAGTTTCCAACCTTGTCAGGTAGCAGAAAACTCGGGGATACGCGTTAGGATTTGCGAGAGTGGATACGAGTCGCGATAGTTTCAGGTAAGTACATTTGCCCTAAAAGCTTATGTACGTTAGTAAGCCAGTTAAGAAAATACCATGTGATTCATTTTATTCCATTGTGTTTGTTATTATCTACTTGTTGGCATTTCATTCCATATTCCTTGTATGTGTATTCTTGGCATAAGTGTGTGTCTTGAAAGTACATGCGGCCTGCACTGGAAGGGATAAAACGTGGGCACTCATGTGCACGAGTGTTTGACCACCCCTAGTGATTATGTGATACCATGTACTAGATTGTTGTGGATTTTGATGTTGCAACATCGTTTTTGTGGAATTTAAACCACTTATTGCCTCTCTTGACTCGTAGAACACGCATGTTTCGATTGTTATCATTTCCAGTCAGTCAATCATGCATTCTTGTTTATTTAAATTCCTGTCTTTTATTTCCCACATGATATTTAGACTGTTTTGTTTGGGAATTCATGAATTACTGTTATATTCTTCTGGCATTACTTTTGATTTTTTTCAGTTACTCACCGTCTAGTTTGTGACGGTGGGTGCAGATAGAGCGGAGTGCAGTAGGGGTAAGGGACCATGCCTAGGAGAACTTTTGTAAGCGGCTGGACTTGAGGTACCGAGATGTAGGCTCATGTTTGTTTCTATTTGTACGACGTTATATATATGTATAATTGTTTTGGAACTGGGGATAGGATTTTGAGGAAGATTCCATTAGTCCATTTCCATATTTATATAGATTCCTAATTTCCCTTTGATCGAGTTATTTCCCAATACTTGAGTAATATGTAATTTGCTTCCTTTGTGTTATAATTGCAATAAATCTTTCATAAATCTTGAAATTTTGATGATTTGAGGCTGACTAGGCTCGTCAGGTTCGCTGAGAACTCACTCGGGACCTGCACAGGTCTAGGTCAGGAGTACCCAAATGCATTGGGAATTTGGGGCCATCACAACTCTCTCTCGAACTTGAAAACCACAATAACAAACTGGGATATCACTACATCAATAATCATAATGCATGTAAGCCTATTCATGAATTATAGGCTCGGCTCGGTCGTTAATAGGTCACGTCATTGTCTCGCAGACTGGCGGCGTGACCACGACGTCACTACCATCCAATCGACTTAAAAACACAATATCAATATCGCTCAATAGTAACGACTTAATAGGAACTCAAAATAATCATACATCGGCGAGTAGGGAGACTCGCGAGTATGGTCCAACGTCCGTAGGGTGCCAAAACGACATGGAAAAGTAGTAGGCGTGCGCTACGTCACGTCAACAATCACTTGACGTGATAAAAATACTCACACATGAATTCACCATTACAAAAACTCATCACCATCGATATGGATGCTTCGGGAGTTATAGGACACACACGAGAGTTTTGTTGTGATCCCCGACATTCCCTTAGTCATGGCATCCGGCGCAAGGGCCGATAATTTATGAAGGTTTGCGACGAGACGTGCAACAACGACATCACATAAAATGATGCTCACAAAACTCACCACAACTAATTGAGACACTCCGGGGGCTGTGAGACTCCATGATGGACATGGTAAGGTCTGCAAAAACCCCCTATGTCCTCACGTTGACGGAAGCATCGCCATGATGGTGGTTTCCGGCGAGAAGAAAGCATTAACAACACTTAACGAAAACAATATAAAACACATACAAACACCATTATTTTGGGCCATTTCGAGTGTCGTGAGACACAAGCATGGAGTTAACTTGGTCCCCGACATCCCCGGTCACAGTAGCTAAGCGGCGGCGCCGCCCATGGGCTGAATTTTCCGACGAGGCAAACCAAAACAATCCATATGAACACAACAATACAAAACAACAACTCGTCTCAAACTCATGCTACTGTTCACAGCGATGGAGTTAGGGTGTCTCCGAGGCTCCGGTGGCCACTTGGAGTTGTTTATAACCTCCACAACCATCACTTCGGCCAACCAAAATTGCCCCCATAAAGAACAGTCCGAAACCAGTGACAGAAAGAGAGAGAGTGAGTACAACATAGGGAGGGAGAGAGACAAACCTCCAACGAGCTACCCCGCCACCACTGGACCTCCGACGATGGCGGTGTACACGACCAAGATAAGAGGAGTGGGCCGAGAGAGAGCTCAAGAGAGATAATAGCTGAGAGAGAGAGAGAAAGAAAACACCTCCGATGAGAGGTCCAGCTGTCCAGTTCCGATGGTCGGCGGTGGTACATAAGGGAGGAGAGATGGATTATAGTGAGAAAGAGTGAGGACGGTGGTGAGATGAGGGAGAGGGAGAGGGATAGAGACCGTAAGTGAGAGAGAGAGAGAGAGAGAGGGAACCGTGAGTGAAGAGAGAGAGACTATGAGGTGAGAATAAGGGGGGAAGTGTTTTGTATTTAAAAACAAAAAGGTATGATGTGAATAATGGTGAATAGTGTATTAGGTGGGGTGTTGACTCATTTATGGCCATTCATCTCCATCTAACCACACATCTCGAGGCTGATCTAAGGTCTCTCCACTATTGGGTGTGTCACCTTAACAATCCTACCCCATGGTCCATTTGTTGTGTAATTATCCAACACCCGCGTTTCCAACAACTTCCCCGATCTATCTTGCCTCCTCGATTCATATTTCTCTGTCACATGCAAACTTTCGCTTTGTCCAGTACAAATAAATAATTAAATTATTCAATAATTATTTTAATTATATTTTTATTGTATTTTTATTCCCCGTTTACTTATGTGAAACCTCACTCATATTAAAAATCGTCCAAACGGCTCGAGACACGTAATCGACTATAATACTAAAACACACATCACAGAAACATAACATTACTTCGGTGTCGATTTTCGAAGTTTTGAAATACTATCTAATATCACGTGGTCGGTCACGGTCCTTACTAGTGCAATACCAGTTGAGTTAAAATTGAGGGTTGTTATATCACATTTCAATACTGTGACCTAGACCTAGACCGTCATGAATTGGCATACTTGTCCAAGCCTCTTGAATCGACACTAAGGTATATTTTATTTTTCTATAGTATTTGTATTATTATTTATACCCAAATATAGATTTTGAATGTCTTAATGCCTGATTTTATTTTGTTTATCGCGTCAAATTTGAGAGTAAGGTTTCGCCTAAGAATACATGTCGATATGGGTACCAGAAGAATTATGTGTATACAAAAGAAAATGATTTATTAAAATTATTAGAAAATTATGAAAAATGTGAAAATAAGTATTTAATAGTTGTGACTATTTGAATCGAAAATTTGATTTTAAGCACAACCCGCTCTGCAAGAGTCGAAGGGCAAACTCCCGACAAATGGGAAGTCAAATAAGATAAGGATAAGATCAAATGGTGGTGAGTGCTCAAGGTAAGTCACAAGAGTGGTTGGGATAACCCAATTAGGGGCCATTAGATTTTCGCGAGATCCGTGCTACACAAGTAATGAAAATTGAGGTATAAAAGGAGATTTTGAGATTTTTAACTTACAAACACACACATACACACATTTGAGCATTCAAATTTAAGGGTTTAGGGAGTGACTTCTTGGTATTTCATGAGGATTGAAGGCAAGAAATTGATCAAACACATCGACAAAGGTTATGTCTCGATTTAAGCAAATTTGCACTTTGATTTTGGGTTTTTTGTTGAAAATTCAGATTCGAAAACAAGGCTCATTGATTTTATGTGGTTTGGGAGTTGTTGTGATTCTTTATGAGTGTTAAATGTTGGGTATTGAAGGATTGTTAATGGTTGTTGAAAATTTAATGAATTTTGATGTTTTTGGTAATTTGATTGTTAATTTGATAAATTGGTGAATTTGTGTTATGTTGGGTGTTTGGGTAACACCATAAGGTGTGTTTTGAAACCCTTGAAGGTATCAAAGTGGCTCAAAAAATGGCGACGAAGATGTGGGGTTCGAAAACCCCTACATATACTCTCGATTTGGCGCACCCTTTGCGGCGGGCAAGCAAAGCTATCCAGTTTGGCGTCGTGAGGAGTTGTACTCCACGGCGCCACCTACGACGCTGAGACAAGACTTTCAAAAAAATGCAATGAAATTTGACAATTTTTGTCAAATTTCCTCGACTTCTTCGGACTCTCTCTCGGTATCCCATTAGTCCGATTTCGAACAAATACCTCTAAATTACCTTATAAATTTATGAAATGGATTCCCAAGGGTTTAAGGACTATCGAATGATAGCCGAGAATCGGGTCGGGATATTTATCAGTCAAATGGAACACCTAAATTTAAATTGAGATTTAAACTATTAAATAAGTGGATAAGACTCTAACGTGACCAATATTGACCCAAATGAATACCAGGAATCTAGTGGAATAGAGATGGGCATTTGAGGATCTACTTGGAACGTGTTAGAGCTACGAGACACGATTTTCACATTGATTGAGGTAAGTAAAACCAGTTAAGAGAATGCATAGTAATTCATCATCTATTTTGTTTTCTTTGTTGATATATGCTAATTTTTGAAATTCCATTCCTTTTATTTCTTGGTTGAGTGTCTAAGGCCTAAGTGAGTTAAGAAAGTACTTCTAGGTCTGGTGCTAACTAAACAAACGTGACCATTACTTGCGGGTGTGGTGCTAGCCAACCAAATGTGACCTTACCCTAAGTACTGGATCGGTGTGGTATTAGTGTGGTATTGAGACCACTTAGTTTGCCTTCCTTGATTTATAGACACTCATCGTTGTGATTATTTATCAATCTGTTTATCATGCACTTTTTCAATATTATCTGTCTTTAAATACCCAGATGATTCTTACACTACTTTTAAATGATTCATGAATTACTATTTATATCCTTCTAGTTATTTCTTTCTACTTCACTGTACTCATCATATAATTTGTGACGGTGGGTGCAGATCGGACATAAATGAGCAAGGGTAAGAGACAGTTGATTGGCAACTTCCTCTGATGACTCTCGAGGCAGTTTCTTCTCTTGTGCATATTGTAACAACCCAATTTTAATTAGCCATTAATTATGACTCGTGTGCATACGTGGACGACAGCTCAACATCCCGTGGACCCCGAGATTGGCCAGGGCACCTTGGAGCTTAGTAAATAGTGATTTTGTGTGTTGTGCATTATTTGTAATGTTTATTTGTAATTATATTAGATTGCATCACAATGTGTGTATTTATATTGTTATTGACCGTGCGAGGTAGTGTGATGGATATTCGCACTTGATTAGTGTATGGACGCGAGTATCGAGTAGGCGAATGACAGTACACTAGGTCGGGTAGTGATACACACATGAAAATGATATAAAATACATTAATAATTAATATTAAACATCGTATATTCATTCGTGATGCGAGAATACGCGAGACTACGCCCTGAGTCAAGTATCGGAACACCCGAGGGTTAGGTTATTATGTTGAGAAATGATGAGGTCAAGGGAGCAAGTACCCACTTAAGTTACATTTTTGTTGACTTGTTGACCCCATAGGAACCCTTAAATGAGGCAATGAGATCACCCCACACATAGGATCTATTTTTGGACTATAAATAGTCAATTGTATCTATCCTCACCACCATTTCTCTCCCCCTCAAAAGGAAAATTCAAAATTGAAAGTAGTGTGAGGGTTTTGTGAGTTTCAAGATACCATTTGGGGGTGCAAACGACGAGCAATGGACGATTAACGGTGAGATCCTTACTCCCCTCTCCATTATCTACGTGTCGGGTTGAATTTCACCTATTTTGATTAAAGTTTCAGGGATTGGTTTTGAGCACACTGGTTTTGAGAGTGTTGTTATGGTTTTTGTATTTGTTTTGGAGCAACAAATGAGGATGTGTTGAGGTTGTTGTTGTTATGATTTTTGAAGAGAAATTGGTGGTTTTGTCGAGATTTATCGGGATTTTCATCTCGACGTGGTCTGTCGTGGCTTTATGAGGGATTATGATTGGTATGTGGATATATGAGGTGTCGGACGAGTTTGGACCGCAGCACGAACACCTTAGTATTACGTTTCTAGCTCAGAAGTCGTCAGGATGTCGTGGGAGTAAACCTCACGGCGTCACTCGCGGTGTCCAAACCAGTGAGCCACCCCACACCCACGTTTTATGTCACGTCGTGGTGTGTGAACTTATGGTGGCATGTGTCACAACGTCCATATTGCTCACGACCGCGCCACTCACGACGCCCCAACCAGAAATTTAAATAAAAATAAAAAATGAATTTTTGAATTTAAGCTTATGTCGGGGATCGATACTGGGTATATTGTGGATTAATATGATAGAATTAGGCATAGAATGCAATTTGGGAGTTTTCAAATTTGAGGGATTAATCGATATCTTTGGATATCAGGCTTTGGATTTGATTGACGGGCGATTGGACACGCAGTCGGAGGCGTGATTTGACAGTGTTTGATTAGTTGGAGTGCGGTTTTAGGTGTGTAGTATCCTAACTGAAATTTTTTGCGTATTTAATGCTTTATTTATATTTGGAATTCCATTTCAGTTATTCATTGCTCTATTATCTTGTTGTAGCTATATAAACGACTGATAGGGTGATTCCTCGTCGTGCTATTCTTGAGCGTAGTCCACTAGTCCATAGCACGTATTGCCAGGGGTCTTAGTGGATAGTTCGACCCGAGTAACATGACGGAGCACGTGTCGTGCGTCGTGGGTCTACGCGACCATCGAGAGGCCCGGAGGCTGGCCATGCTAGAGTTTACTCACTGGCAGTGCTACCGGAGAGTTTGAAGTATGGTGCTTGTCTGACTTAGGCTTAAACACACACTTTGAGCTTTTACTATTATTTATTCATGCGATGAGCACAGTTGCCTGTTTATTTACCCGCATGTTTATTTAATAGCTTGTTAAATCCCAACATTTATTTTTGTATTTACTCACTGAATTTCTTTGGGAGTACTCACTTTGGACTTGTCATCTACCTTTTGTGATGGCTTGAGTGCAGATCGAGTACGAGTCACGACAAGGGAAAGCTCGCGACTACCTGTGACTTCTGAGATGACAGTCGAACTTGTACGTTTGTAATATATGTATTTATCTCTTTTATCTTGGGTTTGGGATTGTGAGAGATACCTTGACATATATTTTGATATTTTTTGACATTTTGAGGTTCCTTTCCTTTATTATGTTGATTATGGGTTTTCACATTAAGTATATACTTCAATAACATGATAGGACAACTTATTTTAATCTATCATATCTTAATGCTTCCACTAATGATTGATGAGTTAATAGATGATTGAAGTCCAGTAATATAATTTAAACAACAATAAAGATTATAATTTGAGGTTTAAACGATATGAGGTAAGTGAAATGGTCGTGGGACATAGTTGGCCTTGACGTGGCTAGTTGTGGGCCCACGCTGGCACCCGTGGCGATCCATTGGGGATTTAGGCCGCTACACATATGTATGTTCTATCATTTTGGTTTGTGATTATTTTATATATACTGTTTTGATTTCACTGGGACATTTTGGGATTGAGTGATATAGGATATCATGTATTATCGCCCTTTACACTGTTCATCACCAGATATGCATGTTTATCCATTTATTTCAAGGTTCCACACTTTAGTTTGTTCTGGATTTATATTTTCTTGAGTTATTTAGAAATGTTTAAGTTTATTTCTGTAGCAATTCATTTAAAAACTTGCATGATCAAATAACTCAATTCTAAAAGGCTAAAATATCTACGTAACTAATGAAGGTTGACTAAGCCTACGTTGACTTCGCGATGACTGATTCGAGGCCCATATAGGTTTTAGGTCGGGTGGGGCATAGTTTTATGGGAAACTGGGGTCGTCACATCAACTTAATTAGTTTACACACTTACAATACACTAGACATCCATCACATCAAAATTATTATATAACTCGGTCTCCGTGCCGAGTGTCAGACTGTGTACCCGTCATCAGGCCAGTCATGGGTCGGTGAACCTTAATTATGGACAAATCCGCTATTAGAGATTTTGGTCGTTACACACATCTTACCCTATAAGAGATATTTTAAAAAATTTAAGAGATTAGAAAAACCACACTGATATTTTAACAGTGAACAACTAGTAGGTCTTAACCTCTATAACAAAATAATGGTTGATCATGAGCTAAGCTTTTGTTGAAATGTTATCTAAGACGTTCACAAGTACATCATAGATCATAGATCAGTTGTAGAAAGTCAAATTTTTATTTTACAATTACTAACTTGCATGCCTTCTATGTAAGCATTCTTTTAACATAAGAAATAGATCAAATAGAGAATTATCATAAGAAATAGATCAAATAGAGAATTATCTACGGAAGCCCTTAGTCTTCTAAATCAAGACAAGATCTTATCGCCCTCATGAGTCTTAAAACTTTCGATATGATGGTACAAGTGCATTTTTATAAGCTTGAGGGAGAACCTTTAAGTTTCCTACATTAATGCCAATTTTCATCCCAATTTTCATCAAATTAATAACATAAAGGAAGCTCAAAAGACTTTAGGTAATTCATAAGTTACATAAATTAAACATAAGTTTGTGAGACATATAGCCATCTTACATACTATATTATTGAGAAATTTAAATTAATTGGTCTAAAGTTAATTATTACTCATTTCTTTTTTCTAACTAAGGTCATTAATATTAAGTGAAAAATGTCTTGAGGACATGAGACCATTGATGGCCCAAATGAGCAAAAAGGGCCATTTCAGCCCCTGAACTAACTATTAAGGACCAAGTCAACCCTTAAAGTGATTATTGGGCCATTCATACCCTTTAGTGAATTGACATGTCAGACCTTTCATTAACTTTTCATCTATTCCACCGTTATACGATGACGTGAATTACTGCTTATCGTGCTGACTAAGCATTAAAAAACTTTTTAATAATATTTATTAATTTTGAAGGGACTATATATATATGTATATATATATATATATATATATATATATATATACACACACAACACATTTATTCTTATATTTAAAGTCATTTATATGGACATGAATAGATTCAAAGCAAAGAATGCCTTCGAAACAATAAATGTGAGACCCACAAAAAATAAACTTGTTTGTCGCTTAATTCAAAAATAAAAAGGAAATTGTTTTGTTTTTCATACCTAAAAAAATTAATATTAACAAATTCTAACAAATAGGTTAATAAACTATTAGCTAAAATAAATAAATAAATTTAAATGAAAATTTTAGAGTAACATATAAAGTTAACCCATTAAAAATATATACCTGTTTGCGTTGTATGCATTGTACGATGGACCTTAAAAAGTGTGCACATATAACCGTCTTACATACCATACTATTGAGAAGTCTAAATTAATTGGTCTAAAGTTATTACTCACTTCTTTTTTCTAACTATGTCCATTAATATTAGGTGAAAAATGTCTTGAGGACATGAGACCACTGATGGCCCAAATGTGGGAATTGTTTGGAGGGAGACCAACCAGGTTATAGAGTGGTTGTCTTTTGTGTTGCTCCTCATCAAACCAAGTGCTGTTCTATATGCCCTAATGATGTAGCCGTATAGGTAGGTGTAGTAGTAGTAGTAGCTAGAGTCGATTAGCACAAAGGAAAATTAGGACATATGTAATGTGAGCTCCAGCTGTCTGACTTTGTTTTTCTTTAATAACTTCACTTTATAATTCTTTTTTTCATTGATAGAGATGGTATATTATTGTGCAAGGATTAGGTGTGCGTTTGAGGAAGAAGACAATGTAGATAATAAATGGGCTACCACTCCTTAGTACAGATCAGATCATGCTTTGAGCTTGTTGGGGTCGACCATTGATTTGACTTAACTTTTGGAGCAGTGCTTGTCATCAGTGAAGTTATTTTCCATCTCTTTCAATACTAATTAACCATAAAAACTAGTTGAGAAAATATTTGATGTTGAAGATGTTTAAACTGAAATAATAGTTCTTACATCAATTAAATGAAACTTTATAGTCCTACATCGACTAAATCAGTATTGAATCCTTTAGAGTGAAATCCAATACATGTAAGTTAAATATGATTAAGTTGAAAGCAATATCAATACTAACGAAGACTCATGACCATAAAGACCCATGGTACAACAGTCCATTAACTTTAACCACACAAACCCTAGCAACCTGCTCTCCACAAACCATTGCCGCACAAGAGAAGGAAACCTAAATCTGAGGACCGATGGCCTCCAGCAGGCCGAGGAACGTCAGTCCCTCCTCCCTTTCTCTTTTTCTCTCTTTTTCTTTGTCTTCTTTGTAGCGACCTCCTCCCCATCTTCCCTTCCTAGTTCTCATCTCACCTCCCATTCGCCCTCCTCCACCGTAATCTCTGTGAACCATCCCCACCACACCATCATGTATTTGTGAACCCACCACCATCATTATTTCCTCCCTTGTTTTCCATCCGCCCTCTTCCATTGTGCTTTTGTTTTTCTTCCTCCATTGTTTTGGGCAACATTTATACCAGCTAGATGTTGGGATTGTTGCAGGTTTCCAGGCGAGGTCGCCGCCGACGGTCATTTTGCCTAAGGCTTGGTCTTGGAGAAGAAGAAGATGGTGAGTTGGGGCTTGGTCCTCCGTAATTGGTGAAGTCATCCAACATGAAAAGAGACAATGGCAGCGAGTCACTTGTGGTGGGGAGCGGTCAGTGGTGGTGGTTCTCGATAGCATGGCGGTGACCTTATTGATGCGATATGGTCCATCCAATCTTCAGATATTCTTCTCTTTCAGTTAAGGTTCTAGTGTTTTTGTTATGTGGGTTTCACCTAAGTGCGGCTTGTTGTCCCCATTTTCAGGATAGTTCTCCCATTTGTTAAGTGGTTGTCTCTGCTTTAGGATTAGGGTTGGGGTCGCACTTTAGTGTGCGTGTTTTCAAAATTTGTTCTTTACTTCATTGTTGTAAGATCTATCTATAATAAATGCTTATTCGATTAAACTATAAACACCTCAATACAAAATCACTTTGACAAACAAAAAAGAAAACAGGTCCATTAACTTTGAATATTGCTAAAAAAAAAAAGGTTTAAACATGTGTGATCCCACTGATTAATTAATTGACAAGTCATCACAACCACTACAATGTTATACCATATAATATATAACTTAGTACTTGAGCTAAACCAACTATTGGTTGGTAACTGAAAGTGAGTTTTTGTTTGGAGGGAGACCAACAATGGAGCTAAATATTGGGTGGCTTTGACAAAAAAAGTACTATAGCTAAATTGATTAATCTTTCGCTTAATGATTTGCATAATATAATGCTATTTCTTTTTTATACTCCCATGATACCCCAGATGCAATCAACTTGAGCTTACTTTAGTAACCTGAACAATCTTAATGAAGTAAGGAATCCAACCTAATTAAGAATGTACTTAATCACAAATTTGAAGATCATAAATGGGCTTAAATTGGCCTCATTGGTTATTACAATGCTGCATAAAATTCATCTGCACTCTAATATAATTAGTACAATCCCCCAAAAAATGAGCTAATAGTTAAGTCTAAGCAAAGCCAATATATTGATTGAAGTCGGACCAAACTCATTTTATTAATACTCAATACAATAGAATCTTCAATGGGACAATTGATTGGGGTGAAAATGGATCCATCCAAGATACAATTCATATCCAACCCACAAAATGTTCTCCAATGGACCATGAAATGTAAATGTAAATCCTACGTGTGACAAGAATCAAAGTCGAAGGTCTTTACCACAATGTCTACTTCTAGACATTATTGTAGACATCATCTCTATTACACGTCATCACTTTTAGTTAAAAAAATAAAGAAAAGATATAGTAGCGCTATCAAAGAAAAAGAAAGAGACAAAAATAAATAGTATTATCCACATGAGGACAAAAAAAAAATTACAATTTATGGTCTAAATCCACATTACCATTGGATATCATTTTAGAATTTAAATATTTATTTAGTGCCATATAGAATAAACATTTTCTCCACATTTATAATTTTATACCAATTTATACTCTAAATTCACATTACCATTGAAGATGCTCCAATAATCTACGATCTTATTGTAATCATTGGAAAACAAGAAAAAAACAAAAACACAACAAAAAAGCCAAAATTGCACTGTAATGCGCATTGATTTGCATATAAATGACACAATTAATTATCAGCGTAATTGGTGCTCTAGTGAGGTTTAGTAGCTGTCATCGATAGTTATATACGGATGTGAATGAAAGCAACATCTGATCCATACGTGTCTTTTTTTTTTTTTTCATCATCTGATCCATACATGTTGGTTTGTGTGAAGGGTACATGTAATCCTTCCAAATTATTAGTTATAACCTAGCTTTTTCACCACCATAGCTGAATCGGATCACAAAAAAAGAGCATATTAATATGATGTGAAGTGGAATATTATGCATGTGTAGAGAACATGGATTTTGTGATCGAGCTTTACTATCCCTACTGTATAGCTTTCCAATATCCCCAATATATATTTTTTATTATAACCATGTATGACTCATGAGTATTAGAACTTTAGCCCTCCGATTAATCCATGAAAATAGTAAGATGCCAAAATCTCATAATTTGAGCGAAACTAAAGAATATAATTAATTGATTCCATATAAATATGTCATCTTCATACAATAAAACTGAGGCGACTCCACTAATTAAATCCGCTTGCGGTGGATATATCTAACTACAAGGACCTAATTTGAAAAGGGGGAGTGATCATTCACCAAATCTTTTAAGAGAACGACCTTACATAATGTTGATTAAAACATAAGTTACATATTTTGATTATCAATATGTAAGCATAATCTGAAATTATGAGACATAATGATCTAACAAGGCTTCCTTAGCAGTTAGCCGAAAGATCTGTTAACTGGGCGGGCCTAAGCAGGTATGACAATGGAACGACGACGACGACAACGACCACCACCACCACCGACGACAAGACAACAAATAAAAAACTCTGCTTCTCATATATGCCTCTGAATGAACAAAAGGAGCCTTGGTTTCTGACGAAAAAAGAAGGAAGTTTTGGTTTAGGGCCCAATAAAGAGGAAGCTTTGGTTATTGTTCTCGGATATAGCCCAATAAAGTCTCTTAAGTTAGGGCCCATCAAATTTCTCCCCAACCAGCATATGGCCCGTGACTCCTGCCCCTTCCTCACCCTTTATTTTTATTTTTATTTTGTCAAATCCCTTCTTGATCACCTTGAGAACATGCTCCCAAGTAGGGACAGGGGTGTACACGAATTTAGTAATCAACGGATCCAATTCAATTTGGTCTAATTATTGCAAATCGGATCGAGTTTTACAACTAGTTGGACAACATTGAATTGCAACAATATCAATCCATATAGATCGGATCGACTTATGAAATTTACATGTACAATCCATAAATCCAATACAGTTCAATTTGAAATGTTATGTACATGTAGATCTAGCCTTATAGATACATCTAGTTCTTAGTTGTTGTTTTCTATACCTATATTTCTTCTTCTTTTTTGTTGTATTACTTAATTTTTGAACTCCAATTTTATTTTTTAGTCCAACTTTTTAGTTTGGTCACATATAATTTTTATATTAAGTTGAATCAAATCTAATTTGTGGCAAAATCATGCACTTTGTTTTATGTTGTTTAATGATTATGAAATTGTTTTAACCAATGTGTATATTCTTAACTACGAATAACTATATGATGGAAATCCGCATACTTGATTCGGTTCAAACTGCATTTCATTAATTGGATTGAAAAGTTAAATGAGTTGGATCGAATTAAAATTTTTTAATCCATAATAATTAGATCGAGGAGCGAGTTGGCTTTAAATGGATCAGATTCGATTCGTGTACACTCCTAAGTATGGATGCATGATGGAGCAGGATTCCCTGCTTGAAATTCTCTACTAGAGAAATTTTTACTCTCATTCCCCACCCCCAACAGGGATTCCCCACCCCATTAGTTTTTTACACAATATCTAAAAAAAGGTATCAAAATATGATAAATATAAAACTAAAATCATTAAAAGCTCTTTCTTAGCAACTCTAAGTCGATTTTTAAATTTTATGTGAAACATTCACCACACAAAAAAAGAAATATAATATTTAATGATTTTGATGCAATTTCCTAAGGAATTTTTTTGGGATCCCCTATGGGGAATCCTTATAAGGCAGAGTAGAGAATCCTCATAGAGTGGGGAGGGGTAATACACCCCTATCCACCCATGGCGGGGATGAAATTCTCCCCGTCCCCTCCCATAAGGCTTAGTTGGTGGAGAATCCCCACCCTATCGAGGTGAATCCTCGCGAGGAATGAGGATTTCACACTTCATTGCACCCTACTCCTTAGGGGTGTGTAGTGTGCACCATAACCGATAGAAAGAGAGAGGTTATTTATTCAATTCTTATTGGTTTTTTTACCATATTTTCATTGATTTTTCTCGAGTTATGAGGTTTGACACCTAAATAACTTTTATAAAATTAATCAAATTAAGAAAGTGCTGAAAAAGGTTTAGGCATTCATAATTATTAAAAAAAAAAGAAATAAATCAAACAGGGCTACTAATCGGCATCCACACTTCTCGAGCAATGAAAACCAACATCCTCCCACTTTGTAAACGATTGATTTTCAAAATGAAAGAGGAACGTACTAAATGGACCCACTTTAAATACTCAATTAGACGCCTCGACCGAGGTTTCTAATGGTACATAGACATAGTTTAATATGCCTTGAGATACATGTTTGGGTGTATCGAACTGTGAACTGGTACATTTAATTAGGTGCTCAAAATCATTTTCAATTTAAAAAGGGTTACGCTATGTGCACCTTACTCATACTCAAGGCACCCCATTTATTTTATTTTTAATGTGAAAAGACTCAAAGGCCTCTCATAACCCAAACGACCAACACTTCCTTCCTACTCTCATGCACCCACCCATCAACGCCTCGTTGGGTGTTTTTAGGTCCAATGGATGAATAGAATGCAAGGGGGCAAACGTGGCACACTCGGGGGGTTGATTTTTTTTTTTTTTTTATGTTTTTTCTCCATTTCTAAATGTATATCATATGCACGAATGTCTTGGTTGCACAGTATCGAGACATATTATGTTGTCTCGATTCTAAAGATCGATACTTCAATCAAAGTCTCGAAATAATACAACCGAAAGATGACAAAATATCTTAATGACTACTAACCGAGGCTTATCTCAACATACCTTATTATGATACTCGGTTGAGCTTAGTGACACTTACTCAATGGTCTCGATGATGGACGGCCAAAACCAAAATACAAATCATGGTTTGTATGCCTGAACACTACGAGATTACAATTAAACCTAATTATAGATATATTTTTATGAAAATGAGGAGATTTGGTGGATTAAGGCCTTGATTTGTAATGGAGCAAAAGCGAAAGAAGGATAAATAAAGATTTGATTCAATTTTTTTATTCAGGTGGTGTGTGCGTTCATTCCGTTGAACGATAAGGACAATTTCGTCCATTTCCAAGGCGCAATGAGAAAAACGCTGGTTACCCTTTAAATGGGGTGCCCAGAGTACCCTCACTTGGCGCGACCCTACAAAACCAAAAGTAGGCCTTGATCGTTTACGCACGTGGCCGTACAATATTGGCTGCATGTCTCCCTTCTCACTGTCTTCCTCTTTCTCTGGCGAGAGTGAGACAACCGCACAGTCCCTCTCCTCCATCATTACGGCATGAGCAAGAATATCATGAAACGAACACAATATTCGAGGAAGATCGGTCGGTCGTCTGATAAATAAGTAAAGTCTCAAAATGCAGAGCGCTTCTTCTTCTAATACTAAAGTTCCACACCAAGATTTTTGGGTGAGATCTGAGCCGCGACCGCCGGCGCGAATCCCGAGGATCTGACGCGGCCGTCTCACCGGCGGCGACGGCTCTCCGCATTTTCCGCAGCCCACACTCCGGCGAAGTGTGCTCGTAAAACGATGGGTAAGAAATTAGTCTTCCCTTAAAATTTGACCTCATTAGCGATCTTGAACGTGATTAATTAGATAGTAATTTTTTTGTTAAGTTGCAGATAGTAATTTGTTTTTTTAGGAGTTATGGGGTTAGTGTGCGGACTAACTCTTATGGGATTAGTCAAGTCAAAAGTAAGGAGCTGCTGAAAAAGGGTTTGGAAGAAGACAATGCAGTGCAAGAAATTATACTTAGGGTTTGAGTTATAAAACTTGGACTTGGAAAGCACATATATATCAATTGCACTAAGTCTAGCGCAATGGAATCGATGATCCATCTAGCTGACCTCAACTAATTTGGGATTGAGGCTAGTTTGGGATTGAGGCTATGTTGTTGATTGAGTTATCAAACTACTTTTGGTACATTTTCATGTTATTTGGATTTTGATGGTGTTGTGGTGGGTTTTAACATTTGATGTGATAATGCAAGGGTTTAGAGATAGGAAGGCGGTATGCGCTAATACTCGGCATTTGTGGATTATAGTGATTAAATCAGCATTGTGTTATTTTTATAATATTTTGATGTTAAATTTCGCCTTTCATGGATGTGTGAACAAGTCCCTTGTTTTGGAGCAGATATTGATTCCGGGAGATATAAAAAGTTGAAAACTAGTGATGCCGAAACCACGGATTTTGGAATGTATGCGAGTGTGGCGAAAGATCTTGAAAGCCTTCTTGCTCGACAACGGAAGATGTTGGAGCCTTTTCTCGCACAATACTCGTCTACTCTTGCTGGTAGCTTCAAGGGCCAAACGAAGATGAGGCCTGTACATGGCAAGGATCAATGCCAAATTGTTGTGATTAGTGATTCTGATGAAGAAGATGACGGCGACGTAGTCTCCTTGGCATCTAATGACGGTCCTAAGGCTCCTGAAAGATCTCATTGTCTGCATGAAGATGATAATGTTGTTGTAATAGATTATACAACTACTTTTGAAGCAAAGCCCGAGCCTTGTGTTCAGCATGAAGAGAAGCCTATGGGTGAAAACTCGATAAAGGCCATTGCTGTAAGTATATTCTCTTATTCGCTTTTTTTTTCCACAGATAATCAGTAAATGTAAAGTTTCATATCCAAAGCTTAATTAAAAGTTGCATACACTCACTTTTTATATGCGTTGTTTCTTCATGACCTGACATTCACTTCATAAAGTTTAGTTGGTCTAATTATTGTCTATACGATTTTCCTTTTAGTTTAGTAGGGACATAATTTTTTTTTTTTTTTTATTTGGTTAGGACTAGGGACATAACTTTGATTGATAGTTAGAAACACTAATTTCAGTATGGAGGGAGTTAATTATTCATGTACTATGTTTTGCATTGTGAGTCAAGGATGATCCTCTCGCTCCATTGTGATTTGAAGGTCGTAGGTTCAAATTCAGAAATAGCTTATTGTCTCTTAATTCCCCGTAAATTTCTTTGTAATAACTTCTAGGCTCCCTGTAGTTATTTATTTTTATTTTTTATCATATTCTCTCCTTTCTTTCTCCCTTTACTGAATTTCAGAATCTGAATGTTATTTATACTTTGTTCTAAATTTCTTTTTTCATTTTAAAGGAATTTAATCACATTTCATAATATTATTCTTTTTGAACAAAAAAAAGTTGTTCTGCGAGTTTTTGAAAAAATCCTGTTCTCCCGCATTTCTGAATCCTGAGCATGTCTTTAAATTCAGGGAAGAGATGACCGGGAGGGGGGAACAGCAGGCAAAGGGCAGAAACGTTTTGACTGTGAAACAGAAACAAAAGAGGCACCAAGCAAAGAGCAGAAATGTATCAACTCTGAAATAGGAACTAAAGAGGGCAAAGGTATCTATGTTGGCATTCAGGACGATCTGACAAGCAAGAAAAGCAGCTCCAATTGTGATTTTGGTGATGGTCTTGGTGACATTTGGAGGGAAATGACATTAGCTTTGGAAATTTCAAGGTATTTCTCTTGTCAGCATTGTCCATTAACTGTGATAGCTTCTGCACTATCCATTAAGTGCAATCTTATATTTGTTATCTGGATAGAGTATTATACATGTTGTCCGCATAATTGGCCAATTCTATGGTGCTGCATGCTAGAAAAGGCTTATATGAGCACCATTTGAATGGAGAAACTCTTTGAACGTCCTCTTCTCAAAAAAATGTGGAGTTAGGGGATGGGTCATTTGAGAAGTTTTTGGGGTGCCTGATAATTTTTGGTTTCTTTCTGAATATGCATTATTGGAGGAGATGAGAGTATCCATTTTTGCATTATGCATTGAGGTCTGGCATGGATATGCCATTAACTGTTTGTTTGGCACAACAAGCATGCTTTTCAGCTTGGTTAAGGTCATTGATTTTTCTTGACGTGCTGGCAATCATAAGAATCTAGCACATGCATTTGAATTTGCTCGATTGTTGTTTTGCTTTAGAACCCATCTCCACTTAACATTTGTCCTGCAAATATTTCACTGCTTCAATTCGGTTAAAAATAAAAGGAAAACTTCTGGCAGTAGCCGCAGTAAGGACCTTTCTCTTTAACTTTGTCTTGCTAACTCTTTGCTTTTTGTTAGTTGTTTTTATTACACTGACAGAGAGATGCACACATACATATTTATCCATACGTGCATGTATGTATATAGTGACACTTTTTTGTCATTGCTGTTGTTGTTGGTATGTGCGTAATTACGTATGTGTATGTATGCATATAAACACGCATAAAAAGAAACTCCCATCATAAGAACAGTCTTTGACTTCAGGGTTGCGTAGATTTCCACATTTCGGTTAGTCTTCTGTAAGGACATACTGATTGAACAGCTCAAAGTTGGCCTTGTTTCTTGTATCAAATTCTGATTACCTGTTGGCTGCCGCTTTCTTCTTTCTGATGATTCTGATCTTGCATTTCTTAGATTTCTTACCAATTCAAAGCTTCTGTATGAAATGAATACCTAACTGCTTAATCCTGCCCAAAGATTTGCCCTTTTTTGATCGATCATTCATGTCTCTCTCCCTCTTGAAAATTTGAGCCTGGACTGTGTTGGTTTGATTTTAATCTTACAGATTTCTAACTGATGGTTGAACAAGAGAAAGAAGTGGTGAAGAAAATGATATTCAATACTTTTCTTATTGTAGTAGTTGGCTTCTTGATCATTAATATCGTGTCTTCTTTCCTAATAATTTCTTATCCCTCGATATATGGAAGAGTAATGTGGGAACACACTAGTTTATGGGCATATCTTCACAATTGGGAAAAGGACATGCATCAACTTCAGTTATCCTCATGCGAAAATTGATGTCTTTTGTTCCTCTTTTATGGCATTTGTAAATGAATACTGAATGATTGCTGCTATGGAGCAATCAAAAGCTTTGGGACAATGCCTTTGGCACAATACTTTTCTTCTCAGATGCACTTGTTGGCAATGCAAAATAGTAATACTACAGTATAGTGATGCTTTTTGTTATCTATGCTTGAAGCACATCAATGAGATTACAAATATGACCATTTTCTATGATAGGTTGAACTGAACTTTTTTTTCAAGGATTTAAAACTAGACTTCACCTTTGACTTCAATCAATTAAATCTCTGAAATAATTCAGAGAAGTCCTTTTTGATGTGGAGAATTTTGGTAAAACCTTGACACTAATGAACATTTAGTCATAGCATGTTCAGATTTTGTCAAAGCACATTAAAAAATCTTGTTCTTTATAATATTTCTTTTCTTTTCTCTTTATATACCTGATATAATGTTTTGTTAACTTCAAGCTTAATAGTTTTAATCCTTGTAGATATTATTTATTCCATATTTTATTAGTAAGTTAGAATCCATTGATTGTGCTTGACATTTATTTCTAGTTTTGCATTATCTGATATGCCTCTATCTTTTTTTTTTTTTGAGTAAATCTAATATGCCTCTATTCAGTAGGGGCATCTTTAAAAAAATTGGAGATTTGTTGCAAAACTTTTTTATATGTCAGCATTGAAATCCATAGATCATGTCATTTCCTTTGATAACATGCAAGATTTGTAATATTTTGTTTGGTTATATTTCTTTATCTTAAGTTTGAAGAAAACTTATTGATTCGGAAAGTTTAGGAAATTTTCATACCATGTTCTTTGTACAGGGAGACAGATGCTGGCCTGATTAGTTTTCATCTCAAAATAGTTTATATCACCTGTGGAAGGGAGGAAAGAGCAAATTCTCTCAGTTTGACAAATACTTAAAGAATTAGTTTAAAAAATCTAGGATCCTGTGAAGACTGAATAATCTTGAAATAGGCATCCATCAGAAAAGATATTCATTCAAGATGGTGTAATTTTGGATATTTTTTAAATTGTTTTGGATTTGTGCAGTTCCAAACACTTAATGATTTAATAGGCCACTTGGTTCTATGTCTACTATAGTCTAGGATTGGCTTTCTGGCTCAATGCAGAACTTGTTTGTTAAAAGGTGAGACAGGTAGTATATTTTATGTACTATATGTTTTACTTTTGACTATTGCAGTTTCTTCATACATTTTCCAGTGTTATTGTCGGAGATTTTGGTATTTACACATTAATTTCAGTCCTTATCTACTTGTTCAGGATGGTCCAGGAGGAATTTCAACTGGTGTTGAACAAATTGAAGAAGAGAAAGAAGAAGATTGTGCACATTCTTTTGTTCTTAAAGATGATCTCGGTTATGTTTGTCGGGTTTGTGGCATTATACAGAAGAGCATTGAGACAATATTGGACTACCAGTGGCTGAAAGTAAGGACCAATACTATATAAATATTTTCTTATGACCAGAATAATATATTATGCATAGTATTTGCTTATTGACAAACCTTGCTGTTTCTTTTACTCTTTCTTCTTTAAAAACTTCCCACTTCCCAATTCACTTCAGAGAAGATTGCGGATACGAATGTGATACCATTATTAGCACGGATATTTGTGCTTTTTTAGCCTTAAGAATTTTAACTTTGATTAGATTACTCTTGTTATTAAAATAATTGCTTTCTCCTTCTTTCCATGATGAAGGGAGGATAGTAGGATTCAATGAAATGTGGCTCCTTCATTAGTGTTCATCGAATCATGTAAATAATTTGATTTAGAGTAGATAATTGACAATTCTCTTGTTGGAGGGGGCAGTCTGAAATAGAAATAAGTTGGTTTAAATAGTTTTGTTTTATGCTCACAATCAATTGCACAAAATCGAGCACAATGGAAGAGTTTGATCCATGTAACCGACCCCAATTAATTTGGAATTGAGGCTATGTTGTTGTTGTTGTTATTGTAAATAGTTTTGGTTCCAATGGAAAAGACCTTTAAATCAGTTTTAATATTTCTTCTGGAACATTTCTCATTTGATAGTTTCCACATCTTGTTGATCAATGTGCATATGAAAATCTCTTGTTAAATCATCACCGTTCCTTGTCATGTGTATAGATGTGCTTTTGAGATATTTTTTCATTAGTTTTTTTTTTTTTTTTTTTTTTTCACTGTTTGTGTTGTTCAGTATATTTTTGAGTTGTTAATCAATGGTTGCATTACAAAAAAGGTTGTAATTGTACCTCTAGCCTCTTATTCAGCTGATGAACTTTTCAGTGCCATGGTTCTCTGCTGCTTTAGTACTTATTGACTACTAGGATCTTGATCTAGTACTTGGGTATTCTGTTTTGATTTTATGTGAACTTTATTTTGCTCTGTGCTATTAGTCTTTTAGTACCTTATCATCTTGGCTTCAATAAGTTGATTAAATGAGCATCGTAAGGGCCTATAATTGATTTTGTTCTTTTGCATGGTTTCACCATATTTTCTCTATCATTTGTTTTTAGTTTCAAAAACTTTTAGAATACGTAATCAAGTGTTCAGTGTTATTCTTTTTCTTTGATGTAGGGTACCAAAACCTCTCGAAACTACATGTCTGAGTATCAACGTACCAAGGATGGACAACAGAGTGAAGGGAATCTTTTATCTGGTGTCAATGCCTCTGATCATCATCATATTGTATCCGAAGCTGAATTATTTGTGCATCCTAGGCATATGAAGCAAATGAAACCACATCAAATCGAGGGCTTTAAGTTCTTGCAGAAGAACTTATTATCTGATGAACCAGGTGGCTGCATCATGGCCCATGCACCAGGATCTGGGAAGACATTCATGATAATAAGTTTCATTCAAAGCTTTCTGGCAAAATATCCGAATGGCAGGCCGCTCATTATATTGCCTAAAGGGATCGTGTCCACATGGAGAAACGAGTTCCAAAGATGGCAAGTGCAGGAAATTCCGTGTTATGATTTCTATTCACTGAAGGCAAACAACCGAGCTCAGCAGTTGGACGTGTTGAAGCAATGGATAGATCACAAGGGCATACTTTTTCTGGGGTACCAACAATTCTCCAAAATTATTAGTGATTATGCCAATGACAAGGTTGCTGCTGCATGTCATGACATCCTGCTCACAGTGCCAACTCTTCTCATTCTTGACGAAGGGCATACTCCGAGGAACAAAGAGTCTAATGTGCTTTGCTCCCTAGCAAAGATACAAACACCCAGGAAGGTGGTATTGTCCGGCACTTTATTTCAGAATCATGTGAAAGAAGTCTTCAATATTTTGGATCTTGTGCGTCCGAAATTTCTGAAGATGGATTCTTCTCAGGCCATTAGAAGACGTATAATGAGTAGAGCGCAAATATCTAGTGGCAAAAAGTTGTTCAAGGGTAATACAGACGTGTCTTTTTTTGACGTGGTGGAAGAGACGCTTCAGCATGAGGCAGACTTTAAAAGAAAAGTGACAGTAATACAAGATTTGAGAGAGATGACTGAGAAGGTTCTCCACTACTATAAAGGAGATTTTCTGGATGAGTTGCCTGGTCTTGTTGACATCACAGTCTTCCTTAATCTCACTGCCAAACAGAAGAAGTCGCTGGAGAATTTGGAGAAGCTTGGTAGGATAGAGAGTAGTGCCCCGGAGAGTGCTATATACTTGCATCCATTACTGAAAGAGTTCTCGAAGAGTAATACAGCAGAAGAAAAATACTCAACTTTGGATGAGGATGAATTGGACAACTTGGTGAATAAAGTGAATGTAAAAGATGGGGTCAAAGCAAACTTCTTCCTCAATCTTTTAGACTTGTGTGAGGCAGCCGGAGAGAAGCTTCTTGTTTTCAGTCAGTATCGTCTTCCAGTAAAATTTTTGGAAAGACTGATTATGAAAACTAAAGGCTGGATACCTGGTAAGGAGATATTTTCAATCTCAGGCGAGTCAAGCCCTGAGCATAGGGAATGGTCGACGGAACGTTTCAACACTTCCGCTGATGCAAAGGTCTTTTTTGGAGCAATCAAAGCTTGTGGTGAAGGAATATCACTTGTCGGCGCTTCGAGACTTCTCATTTTGGATGTCCATATGAACCCGTCGGTGACAAGGCAAGCAATAGGCCGTGCTTTTCGGCCTGGACAAAGAGAAAAGTACATGTTTACAGGCTTGTTGCTTCTAATTCCCCAGAAGAGCAACACCACAATGTTTCTTTTGGAAAAGAATTAACATCGAAGATGTGGTTTGAATGGAGTGATTACAGTAAAAATGTAGATTTCAAAATGAGGGTAGTCAATGCGAAGGACTCCGAGGATGCATTCTGGCAACGTTCTTCGTTAGTGAAGGACGTTAAAGTTTTATACCAAAGGTTTGTAGTATTTTTCATTATTTTTTATTATACTGCTTTAACATGATCTTCTCTTCGCCTAATTGCTGGATCTTCATTTTGTTCAGGTAAATCATTTACTTGCACTTATGAAGGATGATAGTTTGCTTCCGCAAAGATTTCTTGTGTAGCTAATTTTCCATGGTAGAAGGCTCTCTTGTAACCCTGTATATGTCTTAACATATGGTTTGCCTTTTCCTCATCTGAGATTTTTTGGGATGTTGATATGTGCTATGTGTCTATCTGAAAATTTCACCATTCTGGAACCTCTTTTATATTTTTTGGGCGGTTCCACTTTGTTCACAGATGTATAGAATGACTGGCCCAATGTGGTGGGAACTGTGTCGAAATTGTAAATTTTGGAGGTAGCAGCACATCCAAGCATAGAACTAACAAATTAAAGAATTCAGAGTTAAGACTCTAGAAGATATCAGTTCTACACAGGTTTTATGTATACAGCAAATACAATTGCAGTTCATGTTGTAAATTTTGTAAATGCAGGGTTCAGTCATATTTTTTGTAGCAAGTTTTTATTTATTCATTTATTTATTTTAATATTATTATAATGTGTTTTGTTTCAAGTTTAGCCGGTAATCTAAGAGAATTGACATATTACATCTTTAGGGGAAGCAAGTGGGGCAAGGAATCTCGTTCCTTACAGGGATCCACCCTGGCAGAGTGGGAATTTCTTGAAATTCGCTCACAGGCAAGGAATGGGGATAAGTGGATGTTTAGACTTTAGAGTAAAGATTAGTATTTTACGGTTTTTACCTATGCAATTTCCATGCTACCTAATTTGAGCACTGCTGAAGAAAAAAAGACAAGTATATACTTTTTTTTTTTTGTTCAAACAAAGACCCATTGCTCATAACTTCATTTGTTATCAAAGTTAATCAACTCTGTTAAATGTACGAGTGGTTAATGATGATATTTTTATCAAGCAAAGATCCATTGTTTCAAGCACCAAAAATCTCTAAAAAGCAATCACTTGAATTAGTGGAGTGATAAAGTTACTGAGAATCACTTGATGTTGATAACTAATAGATCATAGAATTGAATCTTATCATTCAACTTTAAATATATTAGTTTTTCTTGAGTCATGATGTTGAGGGTAATTGAATAACTCTCATGAGAATAGTCGAGCTTAAAAAGACTGACTACCACGATTATTAAATAAAATAAAATAAAATAAAATAAAAACTCTAGTTATGACTCAACTTTCTTAGAAAATCTCAAAAATCAATTAACAACGGAAAAACCATCTGATATCTTCCCGGAAAATTAAAACCAAACCAGAAATTCAATCCCAAAAGAACATCTCCTCAAATGCGCGTACACTCCGTGTTTTAAATTATTAATCGTATGTTCAGAGACAGAGAGAAAAAAAAATGCAAATGATAATCTTACAAACGTCACACAGCAAGTTACACGTTTCTTTGACGCCGTGCAATATGCTCGAGATGTGAAACCGCATATTTCGATGTGAATCACACGGTTTTCAAATAGGTATGTGTCCTTAGGAATATCAAAACAAAATGTTGATTGAGGGGTTGAGCGGTGCACCGTGTGACCGAGTCCGCGTGATTGGGGGTCAGGCTCGTCGAGTAGTCCAGTCCACCGCCCTATAGACTATTCATGCATGACTCATCAGCCCGGTCAACTCGTCAACCTCTCTCTCTCTCTCTCTCTCTCTCTCTCTCTCTCTCTAATTTGTTTTTCTTCTTCAAATTTGAATTAACAACTTCAACAAATTCAAAACTTCTTACCGTTTCCATTCCTCCCCGTTTTGTACATTCAAACTTTCAACGGTCAATATTCAAACCCCCCTTGAACACCTCCTCAATCACACCGTCTCTCTCTCTCTCTATAGATATTTACATTTCTATTTTTATATTTTGGTATGAACCGCGTAGTAGTACCAAGTATACCAACCTTGTTGTAGTTACATGTACCCTTCAAACATATATAATCTCCAAGGCCAACATTTGATCACAAAATCATAAAAAAAAAAAAAAAAAAAAAGTTTGCACATACAAATTGTACATATATAGTATACTATTAGAAAGCTAACTCTAGCTAGGGAAGATTGATTGATTGATTGGTTGGTTGATTGATTGAATATTTGAGTATGATTTCGACATGGCGAACGAGGAGGGCGATGAGGCGGGCGGCGAAGAAGACGACGATAACGTTAGGGGGGAATGAAAACGTTGAACTGTCCATACCGGCTCATTTTCGGTGTCCGATCTCGCTTGACCTAATGAAGGACCCGGTGACATTGTCCACCGGGATAACCTACGACCGGGAGAGCATCGAAGCGTGGATTGACGCCGGCAACCGCACCTGCCCGGTGACCAACCAGCCCTTGAGAAGTGGTAGTACTGGCCAAGATGAGCTTATTCCTAACCATACCATTAGGAGGATGATTCAAGATTGGTGTGTGGACAACAGGTCTAATGGTGTAGAGAGGATCCCTACTCCGCGTATCCCGGTGAGCACTGTTGTGGTTCTCGAGATGCTCTCGGCCATCACCGAAGCAGCTGGACAAGGTGACCTCAACGAGTGCAAAAAATTGTTGGAGAAGATGAAGAATTCGATGAAGGAGAGTGAAAGAAACAAGAGACGTGTGGTGGCGAATGGTGCCGCCGGCGTCCTTGCCGACGCCTTTGATGTTTTGGCGACAAACTCTTTTTCGCCTTCGGCGCCAATATTATTCGAAAACTCAAAGTTTGTGTTGGAGGAGATACTTGCTTTGCTCTCGTTGATGCGCCCATTGGACTCCCTCTCAAAATCCTACCTATCATCCTCACAACATTCCCTACGTTGCATGGCATGGTTTCTCAAATGCGGCGACATGCCGGCTCGACGAAACGCCGCGTTAGCCATCAAAGAGCTTTGCTCCGACCCCCAACACCTAAACACCATCATGACTACTAATGAATTCTTAGAAGAACTCATCGATCCATTGTTCAAGCTCATAAAAAACCCCATTTGCGCAACATCAACAAAGGCCTCTCTAATGTCCATCTACTACTTGATGTCCTCGAAACACGACTTGAGATCGAGATTTGTGAAAACGGGCATGGTGCCGTTGATCCTCGAGATGCTCGTGGACTCGGATAAGAGTGTTTGTGAGAAGGGCTTGGGTGTTTTTGATGAGATTATCAAGTGTGAGGAGGGCATTGAATTGGCTTACAACAATGCCTTGACTGCACCAGTTTTGGTTAAGAAGTTGTTGAGAGTGTCTGATTTGGCAACTGAGTTTGCTGTTAGTGCACTTTGGAGGCTTTGCGAGAATGGAAAGAATAGAAATGATGGAGATGTTTTTGTGGAGGTTCTTCAAGTGGGGGCTTTTCAGAAGCTTTTGTTGCTATTGCAAGTTGGGTGTGGAGAGAAGACCAAGAACAAGGCCACTGAGTTGTTGAAGATTTTGAATCTTCATAGAACCAGAGCTGAGTGTATTGAATCTGTAGATTTTAAGGATCTCAAGAGGCCATTTTGATTCATTTAATTTGTTTAGAAAAAATATTAAGGGACTAATTGTTTACTATTATTGTTATTTTTTGTGGTGTTTTATAGTTGGACTAGATCGATCTTATACTATATATATATATAATTTAATTTGATGCTATTTCCTTTTTTTTTTTCTTTTGATTGATAGTGCAGATAATAGATTTAGGAGCTCAACATGAATAAGCTATATTAGGGGTGCACACGGATTGCACTAATCCGCGGATCCTGTCCAATTCGGACCAATTATCATTAATTGAATCAATTTTTTGATCCCTTAGACTGGGTTGAATTGAAAAATCATAATCCGGTTAGACTAGATCGGATTACGGATCCTACATTAAAAAACTGCGAATCCAATCCGATCCAGTCCGTTTAACACATCAACACATACATATATTTCATCATATGTACTATAGTAGCTTAATTAACATCAACTCTAAACTAAAATATCTAAAACACTATACTTGTTTTAACTCTTTTATTATGCTTTCAACCTTTTTATTATAGGTTGTATATTCAACGTACACTTTTTTTGTTCTTTTGTTAGGATGTATGGTGAAGATTTGTAGATAACACATTTATTTATGTAAGAACTTATATTTTGAAGGTTATTGTGATAACAATTTTGTAGGAAATATGCTATATATAGATGTGTGGAATGTATGTTGTAAATTTGTCATTCATGAGATATATAATTCTTGTGATTCATTTGATTAAGTCTAATTTCATAAATTTTGGATAGGAAAACGTCAATCCGCATAACTTGATCCAATCCAGTCCGCATTTTGCAAATTGGATTGAGTTGGATTGATGAATTATTTGGATTGAATTGGATTGTAATTTTCCAATCCACAATAGTTTGATTGGATTGCGGATTGACCCTAATTGGACTGGATTCAATCCGTATGCACCCCTAGGCAATATTACCTGACAATCACCATTTCTCTTAATAACAAGATGATCCAAATTTTAATTTTTGAGCACACTTTGTTTTCAGCCATTTATAGTATTTTGTAAGATGTAAGGCTCACGCTTGGGGAGACAAGAAAGAGTCATAAATGCTAAAAAACAAAGTGTGAGCTCAACGTATGTTAGATTATCATCCTCCTTTTGCGGCAGCATGACTCGAACTTTACGTGACATATATACTTCATAATAATCAAGCATAATACATTTCAGGCTACCAAAAAAAAAGTACTCCAGTCAAAAATATATGACGTTTTCGGATTTTGAGAGAACTTTGTACTTCTTATACTTATTTTACCCCTCTTTTGACTCAATATTTAATTGTAATTAAAAACTTGTTTTTCTTTTCTTGGATGAAATAAAGAATTAAATATAGACAAGAATGTAACTTAAACTCACAATTAATGTTTTCTTCATATGTGTGTTTTGAGCAAGTGGGGGCTTTTCAGAAGCTTTTGTTGCTATTGCAAGTTGGGTGTGGAGAGAAGACCAAGAACAAGGCCACTGAGTTGTTGAAGATTTTGAATCTTCATAGAACCAGAGCCGAGTGTATTGAATCTGTAGATTTTAAGGATCTCAAGAGGCCATTTTGATTCATTTAATTTGTTTAGAAAAAATATTAAGGGACTAATTGTTTACTATTATTGTTATTTTTTGTGGTGTTTTATAGTTGGACTAGATCGATCTTATACTATATATATATAAAAAAAATTTAATTTGATGCTATTTCCTTTTTTTTTTCTTTTGATTGATAGTGCAGATAATAGATTTAGGAGCTCAACATGAATAGGCTATATTAGGGGTGCACACGGATTGCACTAATCCGTGGATCCTGTCCAATTCGGACCAATTATCACTAATTGAATCAATTTTTTGATCCCTTAGACTAGGTTGAATTGAAAAATCATAATCCGGTTAGACTAGATCGGATTACGGATCCTACATTAAAAAACTGCGAATCTAATCCGATCCAGTCCGTTTAACACATCAACACATACATATATTTCATCATATGTACTATAGTAGCTTAATTAGCATCAACTCTAAACTAAAATATCTAAAACACTATACTTGTTTTAACTCTTTTATTATGCTTTCGACCTTTTTATTTTAGGTTGTATGTTCAACGTACACTTTTTTTGTTCTTTTATGAGGCTGTACGGTGAAGATTTGTGGATAACATATTTATTTATGTAAGAACTTATATTTTGAAGGTTATTGTGATAACAATTTTGTGGGTAATATGCTATATATAGATGTGTGGAATATATGTTGTAAATTTGTCATTCATGAGATATATAATTCTTATGATTCATTTGATTAAATCTAATTTCATAAATTTTGGATAGGAAAACGTCAATCCGCATAACTTGATCCAATCCAGTCCGCATTTTGCAAATTGGATTGAGTTGGATTGATGAATTATTTGGATTGAATTGGATTGTAATTTTCTAATCGGCAATAGTTGGATTGGATTGCGGATTGACCCTAATTGTACTGGATCTAATCCGTGTGCACTCCTAGGCAATATTACCTAACAATCACCATATCTCTTAATAACAAGATGATCCAAATTTTAATTTTTGAGCACACTTTGTTTTTCAACCATTTATAGTATTTTGTAAGATGTGAGGCTCATACTTGGGGAGACAAGAAAGAGTCATAAATGCTAAAAAATAAAGTGTGCGCTCAACGTGTATTAGATTATCATCTTCTTTTTGTGACAGCATGACTCGAACTTTACGTGACATATATACTTCATAATAATCAAGCATAATACATATTCAGGCTACCAAAAAAAAAGTACTCCAGTCAAAAATATATGACCTTTTCGAATTTTGAGAGAACTTTGTACTTCTAATACCTATTTTACCCCTTTTTTGACTTAATATTTAATTATAATTAAACACTTATTTTTCTTTTCTTGGATGAAATAAAGAATTAAATATGGACAAAAATGTAACTTAAACTCACAATTAATGTTTTCTTCGTATGTGTGTTTTGAGCAAAAAAAAAAAAAAATCATATATTTTTTTTTAGTGGAGAGAGTAATATATATGCTACAGTATTTGAAAACGATATCGTTTAGTAGAGGTACATTTATGACCACGTTTTCATTGCAATTCAATTCTAACCAATGTTGGCTGTTCCATCAGAGTTCCAGTTCATAATTGGCTGTTCCATCAGAGTTCCAGTTCATAATTAATTTTCGATCAGCCGACCGGGGGGGGTAATCAACCCCAAAAAGAAATTACAAGTTTGCAACAGTAGTACTTAATTAGTTTCGACCTTTTTTTATTTTGTATTAAGTTTGGGGCAAACTAGCTCAGATTGTTACAAAAAGAAATTACAGTGCACACATACTCTTGGAAAAACAACCCCAAATTAACCAAGATTGTTACAAAAAGAAATTACAGTGCACACTACATTTAAATAAATAATAAAAAAAAAACTTAAAAAAAATCGCAATCTCAGATTGTTTGTTTGTTTTTTTTGTTTTGTTATTTTTTTTTTTTTTTTTGAAGTACAGATTAATTGGTTATATCTAATAAAAACCACCAATGGACCATGCACCCTTTTTTTTATAGTTGATGCACCTTGAGATGATTCTTGTGCTTAGCTCAGAAACGCATCTAACGAATCTTAATGCAATGAATTTCACCGTGACATTTTGAAGGTGGTGCTATTGTGCCACCACCCAAATCAGTACGGTCTTTTGACTATGAAATTAACTAATCAATTGAGTATTTGAGTTCGCTTAGCTTCTTTAACTTGTTATATGGGCAGGTTTTTTTTTTTTTTTTTTCAGAAGTTATATGGGTAGTTTAGTTTAGTTGAAAGGTCCCTCCAATTCAATTTTGTTTTTTAGCTTCTTTAACTTGTTATACAGTAGTTGAGCTTAGTTGAAAGGTCCCTCCAATTCAAATTTTTTTTTTCTTACGCACAATAGAAGAGTTTGATCTATGTAACCAACTCCAATTAATTTGAGATTGAAGCTATGTTATCGTTGTTATTGTCTTTTTTTTTTTTTTTTCATAAATGTCGATGCTATCGGAAAACGGGAATGCAAGACTTAGACTTGCTACCCTCATGCTTTGTTACTTCAATTCGATTAGAGGAAATACTAACCTAACTTTTATTAACATGAACATCAAATCCTAAGGTTTTCTCCATTAAACAAGGGCTATATAGACTAGTTGTCGACAATGAAAGCAAGTACTCTAATTCATATCGCTTCATTATACTTAATTTTTATTTTTATTTTTTTTTTTTGGTAGGAGCTTCATTATTCTTAATGGTGGAAGGTCTTGACCAAAACTGCTTAATTTATATTATATTGGTTTTGAAAGTTGAATCAAGAAAGTTTTGGTCCCCCATGCACAATCGTTTTTGTTTTATACATGGACACAAATCTCTTGTCATGTCACCCGTTAATTGCTTGAACCTTCTTTAAGGGAGCAAACAATTAATTGAAAGAACAAAGAAACTTTGTTAACAATTTTAGTAGCAACAAGATTGAAATAATAGTTAAGAAAAGCGGCCACTAGGGTTTGGAGCATTGGTTATTTTTTTGTAATTCTTTAGTTAGAACCACTGTCGATCTTCTATTTTAATCGGCAGTAGTTCCAATACCAATATTTATTTTTATTTATATAATAAAAATCGGATCCATTCAAATATGAGATGTTCAGTTTCTTTTGGTCTGCAACAGTTGTCCGCTTCATCATTGGCATCACTTGTCTCTCCTCCACATATTCATCTACTATCATTCAATTTCATCCACACTTCTATATGCTCATGTATAGATCTGTGCTAGTGTTGGTTTGATATTTTCACTAAGTTTTCTTTTTCAACAAGTTGTTGTCTTCCCTAATTGAAAGTTTTTGTTCGTGGAAGTTTAATTTTCCGTTATGGTTCTATTGTTATAGATGTAAAAGATAATTGTATAAATTACACATAAGTTTGCAAACTTTTGCAATGTCAATTTGATCTCATAAAGGAGTGGGAAAAGACTGATATTGATGTAATTTCATTGTGAAATCAGATGTAATAACAATTTCTATGAATGAAAATATATTTTCATCAAAAAAAAAAAAAAAAAAAAAAACTTTGTTGAGTTGTATACTGCCATGCCAAGTATTATTTTTGAAATTTAGATGTACAAACAAGTTATATTAGATCTCAACGAGAAATAGGAAAAACTGGTTGCATTCAAATGGCATATGGTATAGTTCATTTTCCTTTAAAGCAAAGTCTCGATTTCAAGTCTCCTTAATGAAGTAAATGACAATACCTGAGTGCTAATCAGCTGCGTAACCCCTATAATTAACTTGAGAGAAACCAAAAGTATATAATGTAACTAGCACGATTACAACCTACTATCTCAAACAAAGTAATGTAATTCATCTCGTTCCCACTGCAACACACCCCTTAGACTTAGATGCATAAGTGCATCTTAACGGTTGGGGACAACAATTACTTGTGTGGTCCATTGGTCTTCTAGCAAAGCTATGTGTACAGAAAAAAGAAAAGAAAAGCATGTGATAGAAACTTTTCTCTGTTAGACCAAACCCGCTGTTGAGGCTCCTCTAAATCTTACTAGTGTTCAAAACAACTTTCAATACAAGGACAGTTCCCTCACCTTTTAGAAGCTTCTGCTACATAACTGAAAATTAGGTCAAGAGTGCCTACACTTTCTGAGCTAATCTGCTACATCATATAATTACTATAACCATACCACATTAAGAAGGTAGATTAAAATTTATCGAGCTATTTAAAAGGTAAATAAACATTCATTCCATGATATTATTCTATTCATCTAGCTTGTGCACATGTACAAGTGCTTGCAAGTAGTTGATCATCAGAAAATTAGAAAAACTTTTTTTTAATATATATTTCAATTTAATAGCTCTGCGCCAATTAATTAATATTTAATTAAATTATCATATGTGAAATGAACTTTAAAACTAGATTGAAGATTTGAACTTATATGGGCCCCAACTACTTTTAACCTAACTGTATGCCAAACTTTTGTGCCCTTTGTCCTCAGTTGTTTAAGAAGTCCTTATCATTTAGGATATTAGCTCCATCAATATTTACCCTGTTATTGTCAAATGAGTTAGTAATCAAAGAGATATCTATCTAGACTCGCGCTTTTATTACAAAAACTACATGTACAGAGCTAATAACATGAAATTTTTATTTACTTACAAGTTACAGCTGATTCTCATAGCAGGTTCATAACATCTTTTGAAAAAAAATTGGAGATCGTTTTTTACGTGTACTGCCTCATGAGGCTTAATATAAGTATTTTATTTTGTTATGCGAAAAGAACACAAGGTCTTGATGTAATAAGGTTTTAACATAAAAGTTCATAAAGACACTACAATAGCTATTTTTTGTCAAATGAATCAAAAGAATAGGCTTTAAGAAACCCTGGATTGGGTGTTTATGACTTGATCTTCTTTCCACCTCTCTTTCCACCTCTCTACATCAGTTTTCATTATAAACAATAAAAAAATAAAAAAATAAAAAGGAAAGATAGACAAGAACCCTATTTACTTTTTGGGCAAAGTATAAAACCATATAAATTTACTTTAAGTTTCTTAAAAGGTACTATAGTCAAAGATTCAATATTTTAAAATGTCCAATTTTCTAACAAGTAGAAAGCTCAACAAAACAAGTAAACATCAGTAAGTGAACTTGGCCAAACGAACCAAACAAGAAAAAAAAAAAATTGTTTCACATACAAATGATAATTACTACAATTGCACCATATTAAGAGAAAGCTAATATATAACAGACGGATGTATGCATAGGATGCACATTGGTCTCTGCAAAACTGTTCAAACCACATGTTCTGGTTTAGTTTTTCAAATTTGCGGTTTGGAGGTGGTTTAAAAAACTTGAAAACCGCAATTCCGTGGTTTGGTGGTGGTTTTTATTTATAGAAAACCACGGTTCACCAAACCGAAGGAAATTTTAAGAATTTTTATAAATTTATACCTAAAACCTTAAACCTATAACCGTGGTAAATAAATCTTATTGGAATTTTTCGTTCTTATTAAAATTTTATCTTGTTGCTTACTTTTTATTTCTAATTGTTGTTTTATTGTAGGAATGAAATATTGAAATAATTAGAACTTGAAATGAAATGGCGTTGAAGCATTTTCATGTTGTTTTTTTTTTTTTTTTGATTTCAGCATTTTCATGTTGTTTTAACTTTTGAAATGAACTTAAGTAGAGCCTTAGACTCGTATATAATTTTGATTTGAGTTATTATGTTTCATTGTGTTTTGGTGGATGGTCATGTATAGACATGTTTTTTGTTGCATGTGTTTGTTGATAGACATGTATGGAATGTATAGAATTTTTTTCTTTTTTGTTGAAAATGTGTCGCAGGAAAACCGCAAAACCAACCAACCAGACCACAAAACCGCGGTCAATTTGGTTGCAGTTTTGAGGGTTTACAGTTTGATGGTGATTTGCAAAACTACCAAACCGCGAACCCCCGATATGGTGACAGTTTGAAGATTTCCACCACCAAATCGCGGTTTGACTGCCTCTAGATGCTACCACTATAGTGATTAGAGAAGTCACTATCTTGTAGTGTTTTCATTTATGACCATTAGATCAAAGATCCTACAACAATACTATTAATCATTATTCCTATAAATGATAATCTAATACACTTTGGGTACATGCTTTATTTTTTAACCATTTATGGCTCTTTCTTGTCTCCCCAGGCATGAGTCCCACACCTGACAAAACACCATAAATAGCTAAAAAACAAAGTGTGTGCCCAAAGTGTGTTAGATTATCATTTTCCTTCCATATATACAAATATGTTGAGATTTATTGGTCGAGATATGTATATGCTTTTACTAACGTTTAAATTTCTATCATGTGGATGAATGCAACCTATTTGGGCATGAGGCCGCCCTCACCTGCCTGTCAAACTTCTAAAGAACCACGTTTTACAACCAACTCATTCATGAGCATTAGTCAAATTCTCTCCATTCCCCTCAAAACTAGCAATATCTATTTATTATGAGCCTTTAAAAGCCCTTATTTTTGCCAAAACCATCTTGACAATTTAGTTGATCAATTGCTTTCATAGCATGGGACGATTAACAAGATGCATTGTTGCTATCTTTCCATATAAAAAACTGAACTTGTTATTCAGAGTAAACAACAAATCTCAAAATAGATGCAGTTAGCTTAATTGTACTATTGATATTGATTGTTTTGTTCAAACTTGTTTCCTACTACGTGAAATATGCTTATACCTGATAAAATTTTTATAAAACCGTATTTTTTTTTATTCAATTCAAACTCCCTATTCTGTCTAACCATGACCATGCCCATAAATATTTTTTTTATTCAATTCAAACTCACTATTGGAAAAGTCAATATCGGATTACTACATTTAAGTGGCCATGTCTTCAAACATGCTTAGTATGCTATGCATGGCAGCATGGGTGCTTTTAAAACATCGGATCAATTGCATTGCTCAAACAGGACTAATTTATCACCACCATCACAATTCTTAGGGAAAACATAAACAAATTTTATTCTTCACATGCAGCGACACAACATGTCCTAGAAACCAGAATTAGAATTGCAAACATAAGCAATAGATTGGTCTAGCACTAGAATGGAACATTCTATCCCAATACATATCTCAACAAATCTATCATAGACAATTCTTAACAAGAGGCGGTATTCAAAATAACTAGGATATTTCACTAGCATCACTAATTCCGTCGCAAAGTTTTCAACAAAAGACAAATAGATCGCTCACAAAAACCGATGAACTCGAGATGCAAATGAATGTCACATCAAAGGAGTTCTTAACATGGAAAGCTACTGATCCTTGTACCTCTTCTCAATTTCTTCCAAGTTCTGTATCTCTTTGTAGTACTTAGTAACACGATATACGCACCTGTACCAGAAGATAAATTTAAGACGTAGATATTATATGAAAATGATACCAACATTTAAAGAAAATAAGATGGTTTTATGAAAGTGGTTTCTTCATTACATACCAGTAAAGGAGGCATGCGGCAACACACAGAATAGCATTCCTTTGAGCTTTGTATATCTGCATTGACATATGAACACAGGAAAATGGGTATGGTCAGATTGAAACACAAAAGAGATCTGAACACCAATTTATTGTCCTATGACAGAAACTTAACCGATGCGCTTGGATGCTCTACTCAGGAAATGCTATGCTATGTTCGCTGCTACGTGAATCTACCACTGGTTACCAAGCAAATAAAAAATTTGCCACATCATAGATTGCAACCCATGCAGAAGCCAGTGACACAGCAGCACAAAGTTTTTGTTGACTAAATACAATGAATAGTTCAATTTGAAAGTTGTCAGAAAACAGGAATGAAGCTGCACAACTTTAAGAAACTGGTTGCTTCTAACAAAACCCTACTATTCCCAGCAACAAGGATTACTCTGCAGGAATCATTAAATGATACTCCATATGCACTATACTAAAATAGTAAAACTACTTTTGAAGTTCTATTGAGGAATTCGTGATAAAACTAGACCTGACTAAAATACACTTGTTATGCAATATTCAGTGATTCATAGATACAAGAAAATGAAGAGAAAAGTGAAGTGAGGAGAAGAAAAATAAATTAAGTCAACATCAAAACTGTTTTGACATTACAATGTTACTATTTAAGACTTAACCAATCCTAAAAAGGAAATCGTAGTGATTCCAATCTAAGCAACTTCTGCATTTAAACTATTCAATGTGAAGCACCCATAGATGGTAATCAAACAGGAATACGTGCAAATGAAATGAACAGGAGATAGAAAGGGCAGAAAATTGAAGAGAAAACGAAAGGCAAGAAGGCACACTTAGGCTTCAATATGAAGTGGATGCAGGGAGGAGAACTAATAACTTTTGTTCCCTCACTGTTGATCAAACCTGATTAATAATCCCTATATTCATAGATTCCACATAAGGCACCTCCCCCCATTTAGAAACTTTATCCATCAAAAGTTACATAAGGATTGAAAGGCAATACCTTCTAAACATATGGTTTTGATTTGCTATAATTTTAATGTCAAAGTTGGTAAAGTTTAACACGTGGTACATTTCTATTAAACCTCGTGTTAAGCATCACACCTAAAATTATGTCGTTCCTGCCCTTGCCTTTAGACTTAATGATATTAAGAAAGTGGCATAATTTTGGATGTAATAATTAACAATGCTCAATGAAAATGTGTCACGTGTTAAACTTTATCAACTTTCACATGAAAATACGTAGCAAGTCTAGTACCCTACCATTTGTTGTACAAAGATCTAATCTAAGAAAGCTGTTTGCTAAAAAAATTCTAAGAACGCTCATACCCAATAGAATCCTAATAGGCATTTGCATCACAAACAATATCAATTCTTTCTCTGATGTGGCTGCATCAAATGACATTCACTTTATCTTGTTTAGAATCATTAAGAGCCATCAATCTCTGATAAATCTCACTTGGTAATGTTTCCATCAACAGTGGAAATCCTATACTTTGAGTTATTTCCTGCATCATGCTTTCTTAGGCTTCCGAACATCACAATGCCTTCATCTCAACTAAGTTTGTTTTGAAAACTAAAAGTACAATGCTTTTATTATGAATATCCTTCCTTATTCAATTGCACATAATCGAGCACAATGGAAGAGTTTGATCCATGTAGCCGACCCTAATTGAATTTGGGATTGAGGCTATGTTGTTGTTGTTGTTGTTGTTGTATTCAATGGTTGGCCCAAATTTCAAACTTGTTAACCCATATTATAAGCTTATAAATATATGTAGAAATTTAAAAGAAAGAAATATGTATATTGAGTAGGCTTATTAATTAGTTCTCACAGTTTCAATGGGCTTCCTTCTGAAATTCTTTCTTTTTTTTAGTTTATTTCATTTTATTAGTGCAAATTAATATTATATATATATGTACTTTCCTTTTATTTGACTAGCCAACTATAAATTTTATTATTTTATAAAGAGAGGTTTTTTAAGGTTAAGAGAGGTTTAGTTATGAAGATGGATAACACTTTTATTCAACTCCCTACATAAGTTTCTAGCCGTAGAGCCAAATTTATACTATTCTTTTCCTTTCTCACTTCTACTTTCTCTACTTTAAGATTATCTTCCAAATTTCATTTCTTTTGAGCTATCAATTCTACACTTTTTACTTCCCTCTTTTACGTCTTCATGCTCCTCACTCATTGTTAGAATTTCCTATTTTTAAGACTCTGTTTTTTCTTTCGTGCAATAACCCCTTGTCGTAAGGATTTCATAAATAGATAATGTCAAAGCCATTTACCAAGAACACAATGTGGAATCTTCTATACGGCGAATGATACGCTTTGCAAAAGCTCCAATTGTCGTCATTCCAGTTTTTTTTTTCTACATCAAGGAAACCCCATCTCATATGCCGATGTACTTAAGATAAGTGATCTCAAGAAGTAGGACAGTTTTTGGTTCTAATCCGTGGGTCCTTGTGGAGGATAATGATGCCAATATCTTTCAAAAACCTAATTGATTCGATGAGTTTTTTCAATTAGTTATTAACTAAAAACCTTCTTGATCAAATTTGGTTGGGTCTTTTATTAAGTATTGTTTTCAGAAAATATTATCTTTGTATAATTTGTTTTTGATAAGAATCTTTGTATAATTTTAAAATAAATATAGTTGCCAAATATGCAACGATTCTTTTAGGAATCAATGAATTGTTATCAGGATGCATCAACAATAATTGAATAAATTTTGTCATCCTCCTCCGCACATAAGTTACAACGAAACAAATGATACCATGCGAAAAGACGAGGAAACACAAAATTATGTTGTAACTTTCTAGTAACATATATGGCATGTTACTATAAATGTGGTATACGTTAAATATAGTATATCTAACGTATATGGTATATTGTATTGTAACTTATTGTAATTAGATAAGTCTCTCAATTCACTAGATGGCTACCATAAGTACTGAGATAATGGTGAACGCCTTAGGCAAGAGGCAATACTAGCCGCATTCTACCCTCAAATATCGTCCCGACTACTTTCACTAGATTGATCTTTTGAAGTTCACAGCACTAAGATTTAGACAATACTAGCCGCATTCAACCCTCAAAGAACCACTATCTATAGGAAAAACGAACAATTAGACAATTCAAGAGCCGCTTCGCAATTGCGCCAAAAAGGCACAACCAAAACATTAGCATTTGATGCATCCAATTGCAATCTACAGTCCTAACACTAAAATCAGCGCAACCAATCAAATCTCATCAGAAAAGACCTAATTTAGAAAGATGAAGCACGAAAGTTGACTCATAATTCATTCACGACTCACAGATTTCTCGTATCGGTCTCGCTCGGAGGCTGTGCAGACCTCGCCGGTACACATCAACCGATGCTCGTTCTTCCAGTAAAGATCTGAAACAAGAGACGATCGTCAGCAATCGAGAGCAAACAATCAGAAACCCTAACCCTCGAAACGGAGAGAAACCAAACCTAGGAGCTGGAACCCGGCGAAGGGGATGATCCCGGCGGCCGGTTGAACGATTAGGGAAACCAATGCGACGATTTTGGATTTGATGAGCTTTGGCGAGGGGAGCGTCAGGAGGATCGCGACTGCCGCCTCGACCGCCACCACGTACGACAGTATCATCCACTGCAACGCCATTGATGCTCTCTCTCTCTCTCTCTCTCTCTCTCTCTCTAGGTTTGTTATCGGAAACAAGGGCTCGTTTGGCGCTTTTGTGGAGAATCGAAAACGATGCTTCGCGGCCAAGCGATCGCTGGCGACGTGAAGATGGTTTTTGTGTGTCACTTAATACATTGAGAAGCGTTGGATGGGTTTTGAGATTCTCGACCCACGTTAATCTTACAAAACTCCGGAGAAAGTAAAGTGCCATCCTACCTTATTTAAGATTCTTATTAGACAAGAAGTTTTTTCGGAAAGAAAATGCATTTTCTTGAAGAGGTTTCCTTACAGAAGTTGCAGATTTTATTTATGTTTTCTTTTAATTACGGGTGTCTTAGAACTTTTTTTTCAGCCTTTCTTACTTTGATTAGACTAATTTTATAGAAGTTAGGTCAAGTGTCTCAATCTTGTAACTCAAGAGCATGGTTCAAAACTTCGACTTCACCCTAAACTTACCCACTCAAAATTGGAAGTAATTCGGGAAAGTTAACTTTGACATGGGAAAGTTTTACAAAAAATTGTCGACATATGGAAGTTTATGAAATTCTATTTTAAATGCTAAAATAATTCAAATTTCTCCACAAAGACATTAAAAATACACTTAATCATACAATAATAATGCATAATAATCATAAAATAATTGCTTAAAATAGCTATTTTGCTACACAATTAATATTCATTTTGATATTATCGTATATTATAAAAATTGATTTTGAGTTATTTGTAAGAGAACACAATACCTATTTGTTTCATCTTTCAACCATATATGCACACAAATATATGCTCACTGATAAAAACTGTAACAACTTTAAAATTTAACTTGTGTCACGTGTCAATTTAAGATCGTACGTGGACCCATTTGTCGTGATACAATGTCCAATTATCGGTCATCAATGCCAAGGTATGTTATTTTTGTTCGGTGTTTTGTATTATATTTTATTACCCGAATGTAAATTTCAATGTCTCAAACGTGCAGGACGTTTGAGTGTGAGCGTTGGGGTTAGGAAACGGGTTCGACTCGATAAAACGTGAATAACGAGTTTCGGGTGAACAATTGTCGGGTAATTAGCAGTAACGGGGAATTTAATGAATTAAAAACACTGAATAAATACTAAATAAATAATAATTAAAAGTTGTATATCATGTTCGATACATTGGTAAGTTCGGGATTACGCGATGAGCAAGTCGTGGTACAAAACGGGTCGAGAAACACAAGTATTATGCAAGAAATGGCTAAGTTATAAACCGAAGTCACCTATCGAAGTGACTAAGGAGTGTCATAGTTGGTGGATGGATCAAGTGAGAACTAAGGGATGTGTATGTGGATTGGTGTGTGTGAGTAGATTAAAGGGAGTATAAAAACTACTTCACCACCAACTTTTCTCTCTCCTCTCCTCTCCCATTTCTCTTTCCCATCTCAACGAAAATATCACGTTAGAGCGTGGGTTTCCAAGGGTTTTCGCTACGATTTGACGTTGTAGGAACGCGCAAACTCGAAGTTTAAGGTGAGAATCCAACTCCCCGTAGTATATTTACGTTTTGACACTATTCTTGTGGGTTATCATCGCGATGAATTTGGGCAACGAATTGGAAAATTCGTTTTTAATGGATTCTTTATGGATTTAGATCAAGTGGAATGGTTTGTTGATGAATTGTGAAGTGGCTTTGGTGATTGGAAAGTTATGAAATTTTTCTAATTTTTTTGAAAATTTTTGTGGATTTTTAGATGGATTTTCGAAATTCGATGTTTTGGTGAGGTTTTGACAAGAGCCGATGGTGTTTTGGTGTTGTAACGTAGGTCCCGAAGAGGTTGGGATAGGCTCGAAGCACAGCGATGCGAACCAGGGTGTCAAAAACCCCCGACTGGGAGTGTCTGGTTGAGATGTCGCGAGTGATACCTGAGCACAAAAGCTTACGACGCATCTATGGCAAAAGCCCGAAGAACCGTGCCGCTTAGGTAAGAAACCCCACGGCGCCACTACGACGTGGCACTATTCACATGATGGCACTATTCACATGACAAATTTTGGGAATTTTTAAAAATTTTTAAGGATCTCTCAAGTATCCCAATAGGTTCGAATACGATTCAATACCCGAGTAATCGACCCAAATTGTGTTAAGGAATAAAATTATGGAAAATTAGATACTTTGAGGGTAATTAATAGGAAATTGCAATTAAATGGTTATCAGGAATTGTAGTTATCGACGGGCCATAAAGGGATTCGTAGGAGGCGAGTCAGTGTTTGTTTGAGTGCGTATTAGTTGGATACAGGTAAGTAAACCAGTGAGGAATTTTATAGTTATTTCTTGGGCTTTGAATTATTATTGTTATTGTTTGAATTCCATTTTGAAAATTCTATTCCTTTGAGTTGTCCGAGAGCAAGTGAGTCAACGTGATCCTTGCAGATTTTATGGGCTTTCTAAGGTAACATATCAGAGGTCAACGACTGGGGATGCATGATACTAATTTTGGTTTTATACGGGGTGAGTGTTCTTATCGGACTACCAGGGAATCTCATTCGCGTGGACGTTAGGACGGCGTGAGTGTACCGTATCCTAAACGTCGAGTCTTATAGGTGTATATCTCGACTCAACAATCTTTTGGTCGGGACTACTTGCGCCTCTCAATTATTTTCGGACACTCATTTTCGATTGCTAAATTGATTTGTTTACAGTCTTATTTATTCATGCATTCCCTGTCATTTCTTTCTATCAGCATGAATATGAATGTTTATGTAACAACCCCAAATTTTTTAACTGACTTGTGTTGCACTTGTCAGAATTGTGACCCGACTACGTGAATGCTGGACAGTATTTCGAATTTCGGGAGTCGACACCGAAGTGATTTTATGATTATTTGATTGTGTGTATTAGTATTGTAGTATTTTACGGGTTTCGAGCCGTTCGGGCGATATTTAATTGAGTGAGGTTTCGACTAGTTAAACGGGGGATAAAAACAAGTAAAGAGTACAAATAAATAAATTTTTAATTAATTTAATTAATTAGTTGGCGAGACAAGGCGAGACTACGCGCGTTACGAGAGTCGGAACAAGGAAAAACGGACCGAGGAACGTCGTTTGAACGTGGGAGTTGATTAAATATGTAACATACGGACTATAAAATAAAAATTTATTATTTAAGGGTAACTTCCCCAAACTTCCTCAAAAAACTTCTTTGATTTCTTTGATTTTTTTCATTTTTTTTCTCTCTTTTTAATGGTTTCGATGGAAGTCATCGAAGTTGATCAATGTTTCGCGAAACATGTCGAAGTTTCAAGCAACGTTTTGCAAGTTTTAATTAAAATCGATTTACTCCCTCACCTATTTGATCTCTCCCTTAACTACTACTTCCTCAATCACGCTAACGTCTATAACGTTACTAATTATTTTTGAGAAATATAACGTCTATTTAAAACGTTATAAATATAACGTCTATTTAAAACGTTATAAATATAACGCCTATTTAAAACGTTATAATTATAACGCCTATTTATAACGCCTAATTATAACGCCTATTTATAACGTCTAATTATAACGCCTATTTATAACGTCTAATTATTTTTGAGAAATATAACCTCTATTTATAACGTTAGATAATTGAGGGAGGGAGTTAGATAATTGAGAAATATAACGTTAACAATTTAAAAGTTAACACTATTTAAGACAAGAAACTAACATTTTCATATCGAGATCCACCATCGGACTTCATTATCGCTACATGTGGATGTCTTCTACAATAATATGCAGAGAGACATGTATGTGAAAATTGAATCATTGAGATTGAAGTATCTAAAAGACTACAAAAAGACTCTTCGATCTGAACTATGCCAAGGTTTGCAAGATGCAACAAATGTTGGAGAAGCATGTGCAGATAGAGTAAATGAATTATTCTTCCATCATATAATGGGAGTCTTATAGATATGTACAACCGCTACCAAGATGCAATGGCAATTGTTAGAAGGTAGCGAGAAACTCGAGGATACGCATTAAGAACGTGAGAGTGTTTACGGGTTGCGATTAGTCAGGTAAGTACATTTGCCACAAGCATTTGTACGTTTGTAAGCCAGTAAGAAAATGACATGTGATTCATTATCATTTATTCAGTCTTGTTATACTCTATTATTGGTATTCCATTCCATTTTTTGTTGTGTGTTTTTCGGCGTAAGTGTTTCGTCTCAAAAGTACTAGGACCTGCACTAGAGGGATAAAACGCGGGCACTCATGCGCACGAGTGTGTGACCACCCTTAGTAATCGTATGACACCGAGTACTGGGTGGACGGGTTCGAGTCCCTTCCAGTCATAGCTGTGCCTTCGCTTGTGTCGATGCCCGGGGAGACCTCGCGAGGTCTTCGTCGTTATGCTATGATTTAGACCACTTATTAGCCTCTTTTGATTCCTTGGAACACACTTGACTTTTGATTGACATGTATTAGTCTGTTTATCATGCACCTTGTTATTTAAATTCCTGTATTTTTATTACCACATGATATTTAGACTGTTTTACTTGTATTATCATGAATTACTGTTATCTTCTGCTGGCATTACATTCGATTTTATTCAGTTACTCACCGTCTAGTTTGTGACGGTGGGTGCGATAGGGCGAGAGCGAAGGGCAAGGGACCCTGCTTAGGGGATCTATTGTGAGGGTTAGTGGCTGGATTTGGAGACTATTTTATAGGTTTCCTTATGTTTTACTTTTATGTATATAGTTTTATATATATATGTTTTTTTTGGGATTATTAAACTCGGCAAATTTTGATGAGATTGGTATCATGTACCTTTGCATTTCGAATTGTACATGAATACCCGGGGTCTTCCACACTTATAGAATTCCTCTACTTACTTTGATTGAGTTATTTCCCATTTGTTTTAATTGTTTAGTCTTCCGTTGTTTACTATTGCAATAACTCTTTCATAAATTACTAAATTGACTAAATTGAAGGCTGACTAGGCTCGTCAGGTTGCTGAGTGATGACTCGGGGCTTGTACGGGTCTAGGCCGGGCGTACCCAATTGCACGGGGAAATTGGGGCTGTCACAGTTTATTTATTTATTTCGAAATGTTGTAATGGTGTCCTGCTTGGCGTTACTTACCTAGGCTCGTCATTCTTATATTTGACAAAGTCCAAATCTATAGACCAGCAAGGGAAAGGCTCCAGAGCTTGGAGATTTGATTTGAGGATACCGAAGCACGTTTTTCCACTTGGCTGATATAGGTGATCCTTTTGTAGTATTATATATATTGTTTTTAAACACTTGAGACTTGGGTTTTGAGAGATTCTGGGCATGTATATGTTGTTCTCCTCTGACTAATCATTTATGATGATATACATATGTGGGGTTTCCACACTCTATGATATCTTATTTAATATGGTTGTGATTATTTTGATTAGTTTGAAGATTGACTGCTCCCACTATGTTATTGTTAACTCACTAATCGATGATTTTGACTTGAAAATGATTTAAAATGGTAATCGATAAAGAAAGGTTGACTAGTCTTGCGAGATTGGCTTGGGGTTCACATAAGTTTAGGTCGAATGAGGCCCAGTTTAAGACTGTAAAACTTAAAGTGGAACCCTATAATCCTAACTTAAATCTCAGTTGGGAAGTGATGAGAGTTGGAAAAATTAAGAATTGGACTATATGAGCTATTTGATGTATTGTATATTACTACTATTGATAGCTATATCTTGATCGAGAATTCGTTTTCGTTGCGAAATGCGATCGTCGATCAGTCTGAGACCCACGATGGAGGCAGTTGCAGGAGGAAGAGACCCAAACAGTGGGGTCGGAGAGATAAAGCTTAGAGTGTAGGATTTGTTACGTCTCCACCTACTACAACGATAGTTCCATTTGCTCCAGCACGGAGTTACACTAGTACCCCACAACAGTCCGCACCATAAAGACCTCATCACCATTATTATCAGAGGACTGATGGTAGAGGCAATGGCCAGAGACAGGGTCAGAGTTTCAATCGGTGTGCGAGAGACGAGGACGGAGGTGCAGTCGGTCGACACGAGAGACGAGGGACAGGGTCAGCGTGGTTCATCCGGATCTGAATCTTAGAGGGGTTGTTGGGAATGTGGACAGTTAGGTCATTTTATCAGTGTGTGTCCACAACTGGGCCGAGGACAACAATAGCAACAGTAAAGCCTGAATCAAACATAATGTGCATAAAATGACTACAAATGAAAATCGTACACTCAATAAGATTACGCTTGGCAATCGGTCTGGTGTAGCAACCGTGTGAACCTGGTCCAACTCTACTATTGTTGTCCTCGACCCAATCATGGACATGAACTGATAAAATGACCTAACTGTCCACTTTTCCAACAACCCATCTGAAATTCAAATCCAAATCCAGATGAACCACGCTGACTCTGTCCCTATCTTTGTGCCTGACCAGACATATGTCCTTGTTTATGCACCTGACTGAAACTCTGACCCCTATCTCTGGCCACTTCCTCTACTATTAGTCTTCTGATAATAATGGTGCTGAGGACCTGATGGTGCGAATTGTTGTGGGTACTAACGTATCTCTGTGCTAGAGTAGATGGTACTATCGTTGTAGTAGGTGGAGACGTAATAGATCCTACACTCTGAGCTCTATCTCTTCGACCCCACTGTCTGGGTCTTTTCCTCATGCTACTATGTAACGGCCCATTATAATTATAACACCGCTATTTAATTATTTTCATATTAAGACGTCAGTTCGGACGACACGTGGACGTCGTGAATAGGCTAAGCATGACCTGGACTTAGGGTGCTAACTACGTACTGCTGTTTTTCTTGAGTTCCGTGATGTATTAATACTTGTATTATTATTATGAGGTATTATCCATATCAAGTGTGTATATATAATTTACTTGTCGGGCAAGTTTGAGCGCCGGAGTTCCGTTTCGTAGAACACGCCAACGCGAAGGTTTGGTAGCTGTGAGAACGGGCGTTGGGATTTGATTAGAGTTAATCAATATAGCATGACTATAGTTGAGGAATTAATTTAACGAGATTTAAATATAACCTTAGGCTAAATTATATAATTCGATTAGGTGCACTACGTGTGGGATCGCTTCTGGAAGTGTGCCGAACATGGGGCACGGGGAGCCGAGTAGTCGGGAAGTCAGTTCGACCCTATTTACCATTTTATAGAATTTATTTGATGACTTGGATAGGTTATATAAGTTAAATCAATTTGAAATTAATCAAGTCCTATAGTTTGAACTGGATAAATCATCACACCTAGTATGGTCCTCGAGATTTACAATAGATCAAAACAAAGCAACTAGTGTCATGATAGGGTGTCCAGGAACTGAGTGACACAGGCTTGAACAGGACTGTCCGATCAACCTCGAGATGCATGTGAACGCCAGATTAGAACCCAACATATAAATACTCATTTGATCATAAGGCATGCAAAAAGAAGCATTTCTCAACAAAAATTGTGAGGTTATGAGGAGAGAAATCGTTGATTAGGGAACTCAACTGAGGGATTGGAGGCTAGATTGGGAGATCAAACAATGAAATACAAGGTAATCTACTTACAATTTCCTTAGTTTTTTGTGAAAATTTCATTTGTTTGGGTTTGAAGTGAAGTTGGATTTGTTCTGAGAAATGTACAACTGTTTTTTTTAATGATTTGGTATTTACAAGATTTGTGTTGATGAATTCTACTAAATGGGATCAAATTTGTGAGAAATTGGAGTAATTTAGGTAAATTTGGTTTTTAGACGTGCATGTTTGATCCACTGGTTTTGGGTTCTAGTCGTGTTAAATATGTGTTTTAATGACGTAATTAGTGCGATTGAGGTGTGGTTGAGTTGACAATTACGTTGGGTGTTTGGAAAAACCCTAGAAATCTAGAATTCGTTACTGGAAATTATGGGCAGTGTGCAATTAGCGCGCTAGGTAGGTGATGAACACTAGCACGCTAATCACGCTCAGGAAGATGAAGATCTCCGTGCATGAACAGTGCACGAAGATCAATTAGCGTGCTAATCACCCCGCCTAGCGCGCTGATGCTAGACCCCTGAATTTTTAAAATATGAAATCGAGCCTAATTGATTACAAACCCACTTGATTAACCAATAAACACTCAAAATAGATCTCAGGAGTCACGGGACAGTAACCGGAGTTGGGGACTAGTCGGAGATCAGATCTGGGGTGTTTTCGGGTTTTTTTAGCGCGGTTTGAGGTACGTAAAATCTAACTGAACACCACTACTGCATTTACTATTTGTTTATTAATTTGAGCTATTATTCTTGATAATCTATAAGTTTATTCTTACTTGGGCTGATGAGTTTTCCTGTCTATGTATCCGAGGGTTGTTGTGGTCGCTTGCGAAGTGTGTAACGCGTGTTCTCAGCCTCAGTAGATTATATCCTGAGTTGAATACCGGTCCACGTGTTCAATGGAACCCACTAGGGCTAATGCCGCTAGGACACAATCGTAGGGCGATGGTGTAGGCCACCATCAGAGCTCCTGGTCCTAAGTACACATTTTAGTAGATGTGTTCACACCCTTTTGTATATCTGTGTGTTTATATTCATGCGATGAGCTTTGAGCAGTTGTCTGCATTATTCCTTTTTTCTGCATGTTTATTTAACACTATTTATTGATCTGTCATTTACATTCTTAAATTAATGTGCACTGTGATTTTTCTTGGGATTTTACTTATTGGGCTTGTCATCTGCCTTTTGTAATGACTGAGCGCAGATCCTAGTACTAGTAGAGGTAGGAGGATTCTTGGCGACTACATATGACTTACCTACGCTGAGGCCTGCTGGTACGTTTCGTTGTAGTTATATTTTTTATATTTTGTATTATCTTTCGGGGTTGGGAGACTATATTCCACACCAGTACTTATATATATACTGTTATAGTTGATCGCCTGTATACACAGTACTGCCGGGATTTCTACTATACGTTGAATAAATAAACCTTATATGTCCTTTTGGTAATGTAAAGACTTCCGCTTTAATTTTGTTATAAATGTTGATTAATTTAATTGTTTAATATTGGAATATGTAAATACTAATAAATGATGAATATGAGGGACGTGGCAAAGGCTTCAGGTGCTGAAGCAGGGAAGTAACTAACCACGAGGCGGCCTAGGAATTTGGGGCAGTCACATACTACCTCCACCATGGGTCTCGGACTGATCGACGATCGCATTCCGCAATGAAAGCGAATTCTCGATCAAGATATAGCTATCGATAGTAGTAATATACAATACATAAAATAGTTCACATAGTTCGGTTTTTAATCTCCCCAACTCTCCTCACTTCCCAACTGAGACTTAAGTTATGATCATAGGGTTCCACTCTAATTTCATCAATTCCTAACTTTCGCTAATTAATGTCTTAATGGCTTGTGATTTAAATTAAGAGTCGAGTATTTAAAACTTCGGCTCTGATACCAACTGTGACGGCCCCAGTTTTACAGTCCTAAACTGGGCCTCGCCCGGCCTAAACTTACGTGAACCCCCGAGCCAATCTCGCCGAGTCACGCAAGCCTAGTCAGCATTCCTTTACCATTTACCATTTTAAACCATTTTCAAGTTAAAAACATCGATTAGTGAGTTAACAATAACATAGCGAAAACAGTCAATCCTCAAACTAATCAAAATAATCACAACCATATTAAATAAGACATCCTAGAGTGTAAAAACCCTGCATATGTATATCATCATAAATGATCAGTTAGAGGAGAACAACATATAGATATACATACCCATAATGTAACGGCCTATTTTCCAAATAGACAGCTACAAGGGCCAATGCGGACCCACAGTCTGTCTTATCAGTGACAACTGTGCTCTACATTGGATTACACCCTCCATTTTATCTTTTTAAACCTTATTAATTATCCATTTATTGATTAAGTTGTATCGAAGTCAAATTATATGTTAAAGCATTATAAAATCCTCAAATTCACACAGCGGAAGCCTTTCTAATGCATTACTCAGATAGTGATACTATAAATATATAACCTAAACCATAAACCTAATGTGGAAAACCCATATATAACCATAGATACCTCTAAGTCACCAAAAAGTTCAATATATAAAGTTTTTCCAAAACCCTAAACTCATAATAAAACAAAGTAAATATAATGCAAACGTACGAGTCAGGCTATCTCTGTTCAACAGTACTCTGGCAGCTTGCCCTTGCCCCTGCTCGTACTAGGATCTGCACTCAAGCCATCACAAAAGGCAGATGACGAGTCCAGAGTGAGTATTCCCAAGGAAATTAAGTGAGCATTTCTAAAAGTAAATACTGGAATTTAAATAAAGCTATTAAATAAACATGCGAAAATAAATATAGACAACTGTGCTCATCGCATGAATAAATAATAGGAAAAGTGCAAAGTGTGTTCCTAGCTCCTAGGGTCAGACTACACCATACTTCGGACTCTTCCACAAAATGTTGCCAGCGAGTCAAACTCCAGCAGGGCAAGCATCTGGATCTGCTCGATGGCCGGCGTTACACCCACGGCGCATCGACACATGCCACGATGTGACACTTGGCCCAAGTTCGATCTGGTAGCATGTGCTATGGTGTAGTGGACATACACACAAGAATGGAACGGAGGGAGCCTCGCTCAACATCCGCCCATATAAACATAACCAAGAATAGAGTATTGAAATGAAAGAAATTGAATTCAAATGCCAAAAGAAGTAAATACTCAAGTAATTTCAGTTGGGATACTACACACCTCAATCCGCACTCCACGTCCCGAAAATCAAACCACGTCTAGCTCCAATAATCACCCGATAATCCAAATTATCACCCCAAATATACCTAAGGTTATTTATCATTGAATTAGCTTCAATTTGACATATTATGTCAATTTTACGTTTTTCGAGGTAAAAACCCCGACAACACCTCGCCAAAATCCCGAGAAAATCCCAAAACTCATTTATTGACCCATTTTCTAATTTCTCATATTTTTCTGGATTTTTCTGAATTTTTCCATAATTTTTTACCATTTTTCTCTATTTTCTATATTTTATTTTATTTAAAAACTGTTTTTAATTATTTGAATAAAATAATAAAATAAATTAAAAATAAATATTATTTAAATATTATGGGTGGGTCCCCCTGAACCGGGTCCGGGTCCGGTCCATGTGGACCGGGTCCGGGTCGGGCTCGGTCCGGGTTGGGTCCGGTCCAGGCCCACCCGGGTTGGGCCCGGTGGCCCGGCCCAGGTGGGGGATGCACGCACGCATGCGCGTGCGTGAATCCACCCATCGTCTTCTTCAGAGCAGAGCCGAGAACGTCTGGTTCTTTTTTTTTTTTTCATTCTTCTTCCTTTCTTCCTTCCTTTCTTCACCAATGGAATTGAGAGGGTGGGGAGACGACACATATCATCTCCCTCCTCGGACCGATCCAATTCTCGGCACACCCACAAACACCACAACGCACACAACAACAACGCACACAACCACAATAACAGCAAGAACAACAATCAACTCACCTCGACGTCGTCGTTGTGTTCGTGATCTCTTCGAACTCCTCCACCGCCCTCTCCTTCTTCCTTCTCTTCTCTTCATCTGTTTTTGTTTTTTTTTTTTCTTTCTGGGCGGTGATGGTGGAAAATTACCGAAATACCCTTGTATCCATCCACTTTTTTCTAAACAACCAAATACCCTTTTTGGTAATTTCACCATTATTTATTTATTTTCTGATTTCCATATATATATATTAAATTACTTATATACATATATATATAAATATATATACACACCTATATTTTTGCACCTACAATTCCGTCGTGAGCGCCAACAAGCGTACTCGGGCATGCACACTACCGTACCACTCACGCGTGTCGACCACGACCCCGCGTGTCCCTAGGCGCCTACCAATTTACCATTTTTATCACATTTAATTCATTTAATGTGTGTAATATTTTCTCCGGCCTAATATTTCATCTTTTTGTCTATTCGGTAACTGCGTCGACAAGCATATCGAGGCGAATACTTAACACACAATCTCATACGTCAATTAAAATATAATTACACGCATCGCGATGTCGTTTAACCTATTTTTACATAAACATCGCAAATTAAACAAAACAACATATAAAATAACTATTTACCTAACTCCAGGCGCGCTCTAGCCTAGCTGCGAGTCCCATAGGTGTCTGAGCTGTCTGCCACGTCTGTAATACGTCACAAATAACGGCGAATTAAATTCGGACCGTTACACAAAATCTCTCAAAACCCCAAGTCCTAAGTGTTTCAAAACAATATATATATATACAATACTACAAATGGATCACCTATATAAGCCAAATGGAAAGGCATGCTCCGGTATCCTCAAATCAAATCTTCAAGCTCTAGAGCCTTTCCCTTGCTGATCTATGGATCTACACTCCGTCAAACACAAGAATGACGAGCTCAGGTAAGTAACGCCAAACAGGACACAATTACAACATTTCGAAATAAATAAATAAACAGTCATATTCATGCTAATAGAAAGAATGGATAGGAAATGCATGAATAAATAAGACTGTAAACAAATCAATTGCGCAATCAAAAATGAGTGTCCCGAAAACAATAAAGAGGCACAAGTAGTCCCGACCAAACGATCGTTGAGTCGAGGCATACACCTACAAGACTCGACGCTTAGGATGCGGTACACTCACGCCGTCCTAACGTCCACGCGAATGAGATAGGCTTGGGGGTTCACGTAAGTTTAGGCCGGACAGGGCTCAGTTTAGGACTGTAAAACTGAGGTTGTCACAAAAACAATTATCGATTTATCTGTAAGAAAACACATTAGGTGTTGTCTTAGATAGTTAAATGACATGTATGTCCCTGTATTAGTTGATGTGTGTCACGCATGTGATGTGAGTCAAGATTGGTTGTGATTGTACCGCGTGTACGTCCCATATGAAAAGCCCTTTCATATATAAAGGGTTGTAGCTTATATTGTTCATCAATCAAGAAATCGAGAGAGAGCACAGAAGCTCTTCTTGATCTTTCTTTGCGAAATATGTGTAGATCTACTTCATTAATGGTCTATCCTCCATCATCGTCTTCTTCATCTCTCAAATCTACCCCGACCTCATTTCTCCATCCATTTCGGTAGTTTCTCTTCAAGTTTCGTCGATGTCATCGAATTCCTGCATTTTTATTGTGTTTTTTCTCTGTTTTCGTCGATATCACCAAACTTCTTCGAAGTCCGTCAATTTTTTTTTTATCGAATTTATACAATTCTTAGATCACCATCAGATTTCGCTTTGATGCTTTCTGTGTCGGTAAACTTCAGCCAAAGTTAGGCAAAGTTGGACGAATATTTAAACCTTGCTCGAGAGAAACTAAAAAAAATATAATATACCTAACAAGGATCGAATCACATAAACGTGCACTTTTAGATTTTTTTTAAGAGAAATCAAAATTTCATTAATCATTCATGGCTCAATATAAGACTAGACATAAAATCAAGTATATTGATTCACTAATCTTATTTGTGCAATAATTTTATTTGTGCAAACAAACTGTCATTAATTTGATTTTTTTAAAAAAAACTAAAACAGTTTGACAATCAAAGACTGTTCTCTACAACATTGAAACTCGTGATAATGCAGAAAAGTACTAGCACCACAAAACGAATAACAAAATTTTTCAACAAGGAGAAGAAAACTTAAAAATTCACAACAAGGAGAAGACAAATTAAAGACTTCCAACTACGGGAGAAAACTAACTATGAAATAAAAACTAAAGACAAATCAATCGAGCGCGCCGCACAAATCCATGCAATACCTTTGATGAAGATGCATCACAACAAGGATGAACTAATCTCCACAAATCTGATTAGATCTTTTATTTATTGAATGAAGAAATAGCAAAAGAGATTTAATTGGAACCATCGCTGATCGTTGAGAGGATCGGCAGTGGTTTAAGAACAAAAATCACAAAAGTGAATCAAAAAAAGAATTTTAGGATTTTGGAGAGGAGAGTTGGCTCTGATTTTTGGATTTTTTTGTCAAGCGTTATTGCACTTTAAGATTTTAGTATGTATTCAATTGATGGATTTTAAATGATTTTAAAGGAGTTTGGAGGATTTTGAAATGAATGTGTATTTAATTTGGATTTCAAATGATTTTAATAGACTTTTGAAAAGTCAAGGGATATTCAATTAGGATTTCGATGGATTTTAATGGATTTCTAAAAAGTTTAGGTGTATTCAATTTTTAAAAGCATTGGGATTTCGATGGATTTTAATGGATTATGATGCATTTCCATTCAAAAAATGTGTATGAAATCTCACCCCTACCCATGAGATTTGGATGGATTTTGGATCAAGTCCTTCCAAATCTATCAAATTCTATGAAATCCATGAAAATCTATCATTTAAACAAATCCATGTATTTGTCAAATTGAATGCACCATTAACGTGATGTGTGTGATTTTATTTATTTATCTATTTTTATAAAGAATATATTTTGTTTTGTTTTTTGAAAAAAATGAATCCAACACCATCTCCACATCATTTTGCATGGGGCTACAATATGGGGTTGCATTGTTGCATCAACACTAAAAAAGTGTTGAACTTAATCATTCTTTGAAAAAAAATTCAGAATATCATTCTCTTTTTTTATTTTTTATTTTTTTTAAATAATTTGAGGCGCACTTTTTAATGACTTTGTTTTTTGAGAAACATTTTTAATGACTTTTAAAACATCAATATTATTGAAAAAAACAATAAAAGATTATTTAGTGTAAAATTTATTGTGATGGGTTATAGATGGAATTGAATTTTACATGCATTTACACCTCTTGTTTTTTTTTTTTTTTTTTTGAGAACTTGCACTATTTTAGTGTTTATGGTTGGAGATGTAGTAAGGAATGGGAACCCAAAGGTAGACGAGTGCCAACTCCACAAAAGTTGCTCGAGTTCATGTGATGAAATACCTTAATCAAATTCATTTAACATGTACGATCAACAATTTAGTCCGAGATTAAAATCACATTACAAATTCACATGTTGGATGTGCTTATTGGACAATGCTAGAGTGATCTATTTTGGACACTAATTAATTATTGGTGTTCCTTCAATATGCATTGATTTTTTAATGATAATATACATTGATTTATATCCTACTCCCCTAATCCACAAATGCATTGGATATTGATGCTTTTATTTAGTTAGTAATTTAAATTTGATCAACTTTTTAAAAAAAGTGGAAGTGGCAACTTCATCTTTAAGAAATGTACAATCTGGAAAAGTTGCCCTTTCCAAATCCAACAAGCTAAAAAATTAGACAAATTTTACAAAGAATGCGTATTTACCTAAATATTGACGGCATATTTGGTGAGATGGACAAAACATCTTTTGCTGAAAGACTAGGATTAGAGAGATCATGAGTTCGACTCATGCTAAAATTGACACAAAATATAGACCTAAATTAACTTTAGATATATATTTGATAGTATTATAGTAATAGAATTGTAAAGATTATTAAAGCTACTTATAGGTGCAAAGAACCAAAGGTTTTCTCTGAAGGCATTTGCAGTTGATGTAGGACTGCACAATTGAGCCTTGTAGAACCACAAACACACCCAAATTTGTGAGAATATAGCCCCTACGTAGCCGATGTGGTGGTTTATAACCTCGTAGGACCCCAACACACCTAGGGGCCGAACCAGCTTCAAGCGAAAGGGGGGACAAGCTTTACCTTGAACCTAAGGTTGGTTGGCCCTTGATTATAAATGTGACTTTTGTATGACCTATAATTACTTGAATTGTTATTTTCAAATAATAAACACTCAAAATATTATTAATTAGAAGGAAAAAAAATCTTAAATCAATTTTTTTTTTTAAAAAAACTACTAAATATGTCAAGATGAGATTAATTGAGCATTACTTGTCAAAAGGCAAGCTTTAGAATGTCGTGGGTTTGACTCCCGTTGTACTAAAAGAATTACGATCTATAAAATGTTGTCAAATAGTAAAAGGTATACAATTTTTTTTTATAAGAAAGAAACAACTTTGCACCCACCCTAGTTTGAATTCATGACCTCTTACTCCAATAATTCATACCAAACCATTGGCCCACCCAATAGTTGGTATAAAAGGTATACAATTGGAAACAATATTAATAGCAACGATCTTTAGAGAAAAAACTAGAAAGTAAAGTCATCAAAATTAAAATAAGATGGGTAAAATCAGATTTTTTTACTAGATAATGGAAATAAAACTATGAGTATTACTGGGTTTTATTTTTGAATAACAAAAGTTTTACAAGTAAGAGAATTGTGAAGACAAGTATATACCTATACATACATATATATATATACACACACACACACATACTAGCTTGAACTTTAAAAAAAAAAAACAAAAAAAAAAAAAAAAAAAATTGGGGGAGGGGGAGGGGGAGGGCATAACTATACCAGTTCATAGGGTCAGGTGCCCGCCCCTGCCTGAGCCTGGCCTACTTGGGCTGGTCTTGGGTCATTAAATCATAAATAAGTCCAACCTGCAAAAATTCGGCGGGCTTGGGTTTGGACATTAGGCCCGGGCTCAACCCGCGGTTAACAATGTTGAAATTTTTATATATCAATTTATAAAAAAAACTATTGTTAGTGTGGTTTGAACCCGAGACCTCGAAGTAGAGTAGTGAAACTCCAAACCACTACTCCCCCCATTAACTTGTTTGTAATTATAAATATTAAAAATATATTTGGTTTATACAAATTTTAAGCAACCACCTTTATATCTGCCTAAACCTCGCCCAAGCCCGGTCCATTCCGAGCTTGGGCTTGCCACATTCAAATTTGGGCATGGGCGGGATTGGATAAAAACTTGAAAAAAAACCACTTAGGCCCGACCCAAGCTTGCCCAGGCTCACCCGTTGCACTGGTCTAGTCATAACCACTTATCGCACCCCCTCACCAATTATCACACCCTTGTCAATACTTCTGTCACCTTAACTACTCAGAGGTATACCTATTCATGGGGTGGGTTCAGTCGGGTCGGGCTCAGGCCGACCAACCAGGCCCGAACTTAATAACCTTGGCACAGCCCAACCCACCACCTATGTTCGGGCCTATATGAGACAACCCCAGTTCCCCATAAAACTGAGCCCCACCCGACCTGACCTAAACCTACATGGACCTTTGAGTCAGTCATCGCAAAGTCAACATAGGCCTAATCAGCCTCCAATAGTTGTTTTTCTCATTAATTTAGCATCTTAACGTTGAGTTATTAAGTTATGTCATTTTTTGAATAGTTCGCAACAAAATTAAAACTAAAAAGAAGGTTAAATAACTCAAGTTAAGTAAAGTTAGGACAATCTAAGCTGTGGAACCCTAAAATAAATGGATAAACATGTATATCTAGTGACCAACAATATACAATGCGATAATACATAATATCCTATATCACTCGATCCCAACATGTCCCAGTGAAATCAAAACAATATATATATATATATATATATATATATATATATATATACAATAATCACAAACCAAAATGGCAGTACATACATGTGTGCAAGAGAAGAAATCACTCCGAGAGTCTTCAAAGAAAGTCACCAATCATTGGCCCCTTAACCTTGCTCGTCTCTATCTCATCTACACCCACCATCACAAACTAGACGATGAGTATAGTAAAGTAGAAAGTAATAATTAGTAGGATCTAAAAAGTAATTCATGAGTAATTTAAAAACAGTTTAAGGATCATGCGAAAATTTAAAGACAAATAAATAAAAGAAAGTGCATGATAAACAGACTGACGAGTCATCCACAATAGTATTGAGTGTTTAGAATTCAAATAAGGCAAATAAGTAGTCCAATTCATTAAGTTGCAGGTCGCAACCACAACTTGACTTCATCTTATTAATCCATAGTGTAGTCGAGGCACACTTGGATTAACAACTGAATGTAGTCGCGGTACACCCATATCCAGTACTCAGGGTAAAGTCACATTTGGTAGGCTAGCACCATCCTCGTAGGTAATGGTCACATTTGGTCGGCTAGCAAAAAACCCAAAAGTACCTTCTTTACATACTCATGCCTTAGACACTCAACTAAGAACTTAAAACGCATTTAAATTTCTCAATATAACATTATATCAACCAAGACAAGGCAATTAAATGATGAATTACTATGCATTTCCTTAACTGACTTTACTTACCTGTAACACTTAGAAATGTCACTAAAGTGGCTTCAAAATGGCTCACTCATGCCCCCATCGCGTGTCTGACACTCGACACTAGTTTTCTATGCCACTTGTGTCAATTTACATTCAATTAAATATGTTAGAGTCCCTATTTCGAAAATAATTTATTTAGTTTCATTTTCTTTCCATTTACCTCAAGTTTCTAAAATTTGAGATTTTTCAGGTTGCGACTACAATGACCGCTTTGAACAAGTCCCAACTTGACTACTTTTCTCAAATTTAGCTTTAATTATTATTTTTCCAAACAAGGTGATAAACTTTTTTATTATAAGAAATGTACATTATTTTTATATGTATAGTTATCTATATATATATATTATATATGTATTATATGATACACATTATCCATATGTATATTTATTTTATCTTTTAGTTTTATTTTTGACTAGGCCTCATTTTCTCTTCTAGTGCATTCAACGAACAAATTTTTTTTTTTTTTTTTTTTTTTTTTAGGCCCAAACCCATGGGCTTGGGCCTAGTTGGTCGAATGAATGCAGCCAAACTTCTTCATCTTCCCTGTGCGTTCACGCTACTCTAACATGCGTGACCGCACAACATCTCCCACTTCTCTTCCTTTTTTTTTTTTGTTTGTTTTCTAGACCTTCTATCAAGCTTTGTTTTGGGCATGCATTCAACCATGTATTACATTTCAATATGTACATGATGGAATGCAAGAAATTCAACATTAAATTAAAAGAAAGATAGAGCACAAACCTTCATTATTGAAGCTCGGTTTCATCTTCTCCAACTCTCCATCTCAAGATAACAAAAACAACAATACCACCACCGCCAATAGTTTAAAAAGAAGTGTTTACATTATAGGAACCGATCACTTTCTTTCTCCTTCCCCTCGTTCTCTCTCCTCTTCTCAAAATAAATCAACTATGAAGCCTCTCCACTACTCATTTATCTCTTGCTCTACAAGTAAGCCCTCGTCGCCACATATTTTAAATTTCAATTTTTCTATTTAATTAAGTTTATCCTTATCTCTCCATATCCCACAATAATGTGCCACCTATCAATCAATTTTTTTTTTTTTAAAGCATAAAAGGCACATTCATTGTTCTTAAAATAGAAACATTACATTTCAACGAGTTCTTAACATTAATTTATTGTTCTTAACCCAATAGAATAAGTTAACCTATTACAACATTTCAACGAGTGAAATGCAATAGATATTACATTACATACTGAAGCCCGAAACTATCATAATAAAAAATAGGGAGAACTACCCCACAAAAGAGATGAACTACCCCATAAAAAGGGACACCTACCTCAATTTGGCAAAACATTCACATAAGGAGACAACCTAAATTAAACATAAATTAAACCTAGAACAAAACAAAAATTAAATCCTAACAGAAGAAGAGTTATATAAAGAAAGAGACCACCAAAAGTACTTTGCCATGATGAATTGTTAATTGCCTCGTAGACGAAACTCCACCACCACAACGTTATTATCAAGCCTTCGTGTACTTTAAGTTGCTTCTCACAATCATCGTTGCCCGCACACACTGCCAAGAGTTATCAACAACCTTTAAACACCTCATAAAATCTCAAAAATCTCTTATCTTTATCATTGGCCGATCTCACCTTCTCCCACCATTACTACACCATCTGTCTTTATCTCATTGAAAAACATAAGTCTAAGAAGATATATTTAGGTCTAAGAAACAAGGAGAAAAGAGGAAGAATAGACAATACGAACACACAAAAACAAACGAATAAACAAAAACAACAAAGCATTGTTTTATTGAGAGGATAGTTGCACATATATGTCGCTACTATTGAAAAATATTAGCCAACAACAATTATGGCCGCGCGGCCGAACAAAGAGTGGGGAATGAGAGAAAACTAGGTTTAGGGTTTTTGTAAACTCATTTTTGAATGTTATAAACTCAATGTTCTTTTTACCTATCAACCAAAATTTTATTCTTACAATTTCCATTTATGAAATAACCAAAATGCCCATCATCACTTAAGCTTAGGTATTTCAATTAATTAATTTCATTAGACCTAAGTTTCATCGATTATGTGACCTACCTAATACCCATAATTCACTCGGTACCCATATCGACACATCTTTTTTTCTAGGCAAAAAATTACTCATAAATTCAACAATAAAATTCATAAAATTTTCGCATGAGTATAATTAAAATAGTACACGTCATCATTCACAAATTAAAATATTTTTAGAGCCGTTACACTATATCTTAGCTCAAGTCCGACTCATGCAAAAAATACAAAACTCAAGTTCAGCCCATCTAACCCATATATATTTTTTTTATTAATAAAAAAGCATTTTTTTAAATGTTTATTTCATAAAATTAAAATAAAGTGTAGTAGTTTATAGAATTATTATATATTTATATTAACATTCAAATACAATACAAAATATGAATGTAGCATGGTGACAAAGAACAATCATCAATGTAAAGGGACTTGAATTCAAACCTTGATTCCAATATTTTTTGAAAAAAATAAACATTAATTTAGTAATGGGCTGGACCGGGCGAGCTGGGCTTAGAACTTTACAAGTAAGTTTAAACCCAACCCAAATTAAAATGGGTCTAGGCGGGCTCGGACTAAGGCAACCTTGACCTAAAAAAACTTGACCAAGCCCTACCCATTGATCACGGACTTGAATGGGTGGAACGGGTACTCAAGCCTATAAATAGGTCTACTCATAGTTGCAAAGTTTTCCCAATAAAGCCTTGACAATGTAAAATAGAGTGTGAGCAATAGAGCCAAACCTCCCAACTTAAGACTAAAATGATCGGTAACCTACTTGAACACCGATTCAATTGATTGTCACAAAATATAACTCTGAAGCCCGCACACATATATCAACGTGTATCACGCGAACTAACTAGATCGCTCCACGCCCAAAACTTTTCAGTTTCATAAAGTCACGTGAGTAGGCACCCTCCGCACGGAGGCAACGCAACACAAAAGCTCTTCACAAATAATGTGAAAAAAACACGGAACTCTTCTTCTCCGATCATCACACTTCGGAGAAAACCTAGTTCCTCTTCATTCGTTCAATTGCACTGAAACTCCCAAAACCCTAGTTTTCCTTCCAAGATTTCGAATCCATGAATCGAAATTTCGCTACCAATCTCCATTGAATCGCTCGCGAAGAATAACTCTCTAGGGTTTTAGTTCTTCGTTCGCCTTCGAAGATGTCGCTTCCGCCCATAGAGTGCAAGTACGTCACAGAGGATTGCGTTCGGGAATGGAAGAACGGGAGCGCCAATTTTAGGGTTCAATGTCCGTCTCCGCCTCTTCGGTTCGTTTACGAGCTCTGCTGCGCAATGGTAATGTTAATACGTAGTCGGTTTTGTTGAATTTATAAGGTTTTGTTCGTTGTGTTTGCGTTCTTGATTTTGTGGTTTGGTTTGTGTTGAAGGTTCGTGGCGAATTGCCGATTCAGAAGTGTAGAGCGGCGTTGGATTCTGTTGAGTTTTCTGAGAAGGTGTCGGACGAGGAATTGAGCTCGGTTTTCGCGGATTCTGTTACCCAAATGGCTCAAGACGTGAGTTTTAGGCTATTTTGTGTTTGTTACTGAACTGGAAGTGATGCGTTGGATGATAGGCGTGAGTCTTGAGTCGTTAATTATTCGTTCTTTCAAGGTGTTATGGTTTTTCAATGTCGATTGAATCCACTGAATGCTTATTCCTGTGAAAGTTTAGATTTCCCAAGTTCAACGTGTGGGCAGTTGAAAATCTTGATAATGGAAAACCATGAGGTAGCGCTAATGATTTGGTATGTGGTCTTCTATACATGAAGTTGAGGGTTTAAGTCTCCCGGTATCAAGTTTGAGTGGTATAAGTTGATTTCTTATCTAAAAGAAAAATGTCGATGGTCAACTCTTATAGTTATACCCTTCCAATTTGTCACTAAATGCTCAATCTCCTAAAACTTTTAATTTCCCAAGTTGAAGTGCTGGCGATAGAAAATCTTGTTAATGGCAAACCACGTGGTAGCGCTAATGAGAGATAGAAAATCTTGGTATGTGGTTAACCAGTTATCTGTATGTGAGGCTCAAGGTAGTTTGAGGGATACAAGTTGATTGCTTACTCAAAAAATATGACATTGAACAACTCTTATACCTCTTTCAGTTTTCTCTGTAACTACGCCTGCCTCACTTTTATTATCATTTTAAACAAGAATAGTTAGCACTTGCGGTGCTTTAGCTGGTGATATTGTGGAACAGAGGAAAGAGCTGAAATGTTTATACAAAAGTAATCTAAACTTTGAAGGGTCTTCTCATTTTAAATTATACACACCTCACACTATTATTTTTTTACTCTCAAAAAAGGGAAAAAAGGTAAAGGAAAGGAAAAGGAGTGGCTAAAAGTTACAACTCTTCTGATCTGACAGTGTAGCTGATGGTTAGTTGGGGAAACATGGAATGACTTTCCATCCTCAAAAATGAAGTTGAGGGAGAATAGAACTTTAATCTCACAGTATTTGCTTCTCTTATCTGTTAATTTACCCTGTCCAGTTCATTTGGTATGATTTTCTTCTGGAATCTTGCAGTATTTCTGGTGAAATTGATGTCTCCTAAGTGTGATTCTTAGAAAATAAATATCCTGTAATTGTGAATAGTATTGGTCCTTCAGTTTTGGCATGTTTTAAATACTTATGTTTCTTTTATTTTTATCAATACATAAAAAGTGGATTCTGATGGATAAGGAAGCAAATTTTGTGTATATCACTGCATATTTTAGGATAACTGGTCGGCATCCTGCACTTCGCGTGCGAGGCGAATGAAAATAAATTTGTTGAAAAAAACGTAAAAAATAATATTATTTAACCTTCTATATGAACTCGAAGTCGATAACAATTTCATCCAATTTTTTTGTACAAATTTTTTAAATAAATAGTCGTTGTCCAAACTCTTCGAGGGATGTTGAATATAAACTATGGGGTATCGAGAAACTTTTCTTACCTGTACCAGGTTTATGATACTAATACCCATGTGCATATAAACACCCATACCTTGGCCTAACCTTATTGGAATTTCCAAACTCTTTTAGGGATGTAAACGGGTAAGATACTCGTAAAACTTTTTTGCAAATACTCGTTTTATGATACTAATACCCGTAGTTGTCTAAACCCGATTATATTATGCATATATGAACACTTGTACCTAGCCATGACCTTGTTAGAATTATAACTCTTATAAATATGTAAATGGGTACGGTACGCAAAATCTTCCCTACCCATACCTATCCAAACCCTATTATAATGTGCATATGAATAACCGTGCCAACCCTAACCCTATTAGAAACACCAAATTCTTATAGTCAAGAACAATATCTTTCAAGTTGTAGAAAAAAGAGAGAATATACACTCAAAAGTAGAAAAAAATCAATTTCTCTCAAAAACTATCATATTGCTTCGATTAACTCTAAAAACACAAAACGACAGTTAATAGCACATAATCAATTAGAACAAACTTGACCTTCTTAAAAAACAATAGAACAAACTTGTGCAAACTAAGACTCTAACAATATTTCAAATGTTTCAACTTATTTATATAAAACAAAAGCAAATCAAAATATTGAGGGCTTTATAATATTCAACCCTTAGCTAAATAATGACCACTTTAGTTCTTCAGTTAATGGTACAAACACCAAAGAAGGAAAGTAGGAGCTCTTGTAATACAAATCTAAACTCTAATGGGGTAACTAAATCTAACAATTTTTTTTTTTTGAATGAACTAAATCTAATAGTTAAATAGTTCTATTAGGACTTTATCTAAAAAAAATAGTTCAATTAGGACTTGAACACGTTCAATAATTAAAGATGATTCTTTTAGCATAGACCGATTGTAATTATTCTAATATAATTAAACAAAAAATAGCTAATATCTTTTAAAATTAATTTATCACCTAAATAATAACTTAAATAATCGAATTATTCAACCAAAAAAGTATCAAAAAAAAATTAACCACAAAAAATATACATATTAATATTTATTAATCTAATCTAATTAAAAATATTGCTATTTTTTCTTCAAAAAAAATGTAGGTAATTTGTCTTAAAATTAATTAATCGTCTTAATAATAGCAAATAATGATATAAAAATAGCTAATTTTCCATAAAATTAACTAATTACCTAAATGATAGCAACAATTAGAATAGCATATAATGTAGTAATAGGTTGACCATAATCACATATAATGTGGTGGTTTTTATATATAGTACCACATAATTAAGGAGATAAAATATGTATAGAATACATATATCTACGATATGCATGGTGCATTAGTTAGAATAGATATTATACGGTAGATATATAAATGTGAATTGTAATCGGCTAATACAAAAAAAAAGCCAAAAAAAAAGCCAAATTAGTCGACTTATGTATTTGAAAGCTTATCAAACTATAAGTTTGACAACCATAAAAAACAAGAAGTTTGAAAATACATAAAATTGAAACAGTGACATCTTTATGCCGTGTTTCAATCCGTGAGTGCTTCTCACAAAAACAGTTCCTTTATATATATTTAGGGCACTACTACAATGGTAACCAAATATATACCCATGTCATAGGTACACTATTTACAACCATTGGATTCTAATCCAATACATTAATCAAGGAGTCATAAATGCATAAAGAATTTAATGCATAACACATTTTGAGGGGTTCCATGGCATAGGTATATATTTGGGCTCCATTGTAGAAGAACCCATATATATATATACTAGTTTCGTTACGTGCTTCGCACGAATGAGCTTGCTAGTTATGCTCGCGAGAATTCATAACCGGACCTTAATTATTGAGTTCATACTACGTACAAGGTTTAGAACTGTGTAAGGTTACAAGTATGCAATTTATAATGTGAATCACATCATACACAAATCAAAGAAAGGAGACATAAGAAAACAATTTATGAATTGAATATATATAGGAATCGAACCTAGGCAAAAAATAAAAACATGAAAAAAAAATTGGGGTGATGCAATTTACATATACATAAAAAAGGGCAAAAAATGTGATTTGGGGATGTATGTAAAATAACACAAAAACAAGGATAATACATTGATGTGTATGAGTGCAAAAAAGGAAAAAAATGTGATTTGGGGATGTATGTAAAATAACACAAAAACAATGGCAAAAAAGACTTTTTGCTTACCACTAAAAAATTGAAGATTCGTGCTTTTATATAGTTGATAGATATGCTTTGAAACTTTTGGTCTTGCTACTATGGTTGCTTCAATTCTGTTTTGCTTTATTCATAGTCATTGTCATCCATACTTCCCTTGTTAATTGCTCTACATTTTTTAATTGACCAAATTACTTCTCTATTATACGCGAGAGATGCAGTAACCAAAGTTCAATTAATTTGAAGGATAAAAACTTGACTTTGCCTAAGACTTCGGTCACTTAGAATTTGGAAGTGATTCGGTAAAGTATAATTTGATGTTGAGATTTTGAACCTAGTGAGTAGAGGCTTTAATATGTGGTGAGCTTCTACACAATTATAACAATCTACAATTTAGGTTTTCACTGAAAAGATAATATTAATGCTTTTGGATTGGAAACTTATTAGCCTCACAAGACCTTTCTCAATCACCTGGCTCTTAAAAATATCAATAATAATGCTGAAAATGGTTCAGTGCTATTTTTTTTTTAGTTATCAATGGTATGCTAGAACTTTAATGGTGGATATTTACTTAAAGAGTTCTAAGAAAATCTTGAAAAAGTTTAGATTGTTTTGCTTTGGGTTTTTATTTATGTGTTGAAGCTTCAAAAAGGAAGAAAGATTTGGAAAGTCGCCATATTTTCCATTATAGGTGCTTCATTTGGTGTGGAATTACTAGATGTTCAATATAAGTGTGTAGGTTTCTATCTATTTGAGAAAAAGTGAGTAAGCTTCTATAATGTGGGAGTCTTCAAGTTAATGGCTTCAAAATGATGGCAATATTGAGAATGATGTCACACATAGAATTCAAGCTGGATGGAAGAAATGGAGGAGTGCAACATGTGTGATTCGTGATAGAAATATGCCTACTAAGTTAAAAGGAAAATTTTGTAGGGCCGCACTTAGGCCAACTGTGCTTTATGGAAGTGAATGTTAGGCGGTATAGCAACAACTGCATAAAATGTACGTAGCAGAAATGAGGATGCTTAGGTGGATGTGTGGTAAAACTCGTAAAGATAGAATAAGAAATACAAAAATTCAAAGACAAGTAGAAGTAGCACCAATTGACACAAAGATTAGGGAAGGGCGGTTGCTAGTGGTGGCAAAAAAGGGGTCTGCACCCCCCTTTCATAACGATTAAATATAGTGTCCTGACCCGTACTCGTTTTTGAAATGGACACTTTTTTTTGTCGGGCTCCTATGTTTATAAAACATACAAGACCCGTTTTTTGTCCGGACCTGTTTTTTAATATAATAAAATTATTTTTTCACCTAATTATTTACAAAATGCATAGTTTTTATGTTACCATACATTCCATTACCACAAAAAATAAATTATATATTCAAAATTCAAATCTTGCAAGTTTCTATGTAAAAACATCATTGGTGAATTACAATACAAACATCATAATCGTTTTTAAATATACCAATAAATAAATAAAAATAATGCGAATTAATCGCTAAACAATTACCCGCTTTTTTATAAAATTTTGTCCGAACCGTAGCCCTTTTTTAAACGGACAAGAAAATATGTTCAAACTCGTATTTATTTAAGAAAAATCATGTCCGGACTGTTTAAAGCGGGTTCGGACAAATGTGGACAAACGAGTCCGGACACTTTTTGCCACCTCTAGCGGTTATGGTGGTTTGGTCACTTGCCAAGACACCTACAAATGCCCCACTAGAAAACTTGACTCAACAAAAACTGAAGAAATTCGACGAGATAGGAGTAGACCGAAGTTAACTTGGGACGCATTAATTAGGAGGGATTTGAATGGATTGAAAGCTCACTATCAGTTGCACTAAATCGAGCACAATGGAAGAGTTTGATCCATGGAGCCAACCCAATTAATTTGGGACTGAAGTTATGTTGTTGTTATTTGTTGTTGTTGTTGTTTGTATGGGATAAAGTTGCATAGGTTCACTGGGAGTTCCGTATACATTTTGCTTTTGTACAACCTTTTTATTAATTATGAGTTCTTTCCATTCTAGCAGCGTGCAAGTTCAACAATGACCTTTGAGGACTGAGGTTGTGAAGATACACTTACCTCTCCCATTAACATTGTGGCTTCATCCTTTTTATTTATTTTTTATTTTTAAATGTTTAACGTTACTTATGTATTGTTTGTAATTACTTTGTGAATGCTGCTTCACATAAATTTGTTAGTTGCACTTTTCACACCTCTCACTCTTTCCACTGGTTTTAATTTTTATTTGACTAATGTTTTTGCACACCAATGTAAACCATTTATTTTTAAAGAAGTTTTGAGATTTACTTATATGAGCCTTATGAGGGTTTCTAATATAGGTTGTATGATTTACTTTTCTTTTTCGGATGATGTTGTTTTTTTTTTTTTGTTTTGTTTTTTTTGTTTGTAATGTTTTACATGCTTCTTTCTATTGTGGAAACTAAAATTAAATGTGTATGTAATCATTATGCAGCTCACAATGCCAACAGATCATCGAGCTCGTTTGATCAAAGTGGTGAGTATATGTCTGTACTACTTCTCAACCAAACTTAATTACGTTTTCTCTTTTTTATGTTTAACTTTATGTTCTCTGGTGGTTTGTTGTGGGAAGAAAATTTCACATGCAATCTGATGACGTTTGGTTCTCCAAATCTTTGCTTTAGTTTGTAGTGTGGTTGATGAAGATTGTTAGTTCAGCTATTGTAATGAAAGCATTTAAAAGCTGGTAGATGCAAAACCCTTTTTCTTGCTTTAATGATGTAATTCGTGTGATCGTTCTTGTTTCTCATATCTTGAATGATGTAATTCATGTACAAGAAATAACCATACATTGTGGTAAGAATGGGAGAACTTCACTTTGTGGGGACTCTTCCATTTTGGCATGGTTGTCTAAGTTAATTCTGAAACAGGAGTTGTCTTTTGTTTATTTATTTATTTTTTCTGAACTAAAATGAATGTCATTTGTTTTCTGGTGGTTTGTAAATTCTCAGTCACTTCATCTGTCATGGTTTGACTTCTATTTCTTTTTTCCATATTATTTTCTTCAGGCTAAATGGTTGGTAGAATCTGCAATAGTTCCTCTTAGGCTATTCCAGGAGCGTTGTGAGGTATATATGCTTAAAACTACACTAATAGACATTTTCTGCTTGTGATTAGTTCATACATCTGTAAGCGTGCTGTTGGTGATGTATTTCTTAACATTCAGGAAGAATTTCTCTGGGAATCTGAAATGATCAAGATAAAGGCTCAGGATCTAAAAGCTAAAGAGGTATTGTATATTATAAGTTACTGCACTGATTTTATTTCCTGTTCTTGTTCCTGTTCTTTTGGTGATATTTGAGAAGTCGTGTTTATCTGTGAATGTGAGAGTATTCACACTGAAGTCAAAATGATTAGATCTAGACATCTAGTTACACCTTGTAAGTTTTATCCAATGCGGAGTGAATATCTTGAAACTAGTAGTGTGAAAAACTTGTTTTCTTATTCAAATTCTTCAGAACAAATTTTAAAAGGGTTAGCCATTTTTTGGGAAAACTACTTGTTAATTTCATATAACTAAGAAAGATGCACATATTTCTTTCCATGTACTGAACTGGGTTTCCAATTTTTTTAGAGCTTTACTCATTTTATGGGCTTTACTCCAACTGGATAAAACAGCTTTTTATTGTTTCCGTGTTCTAGTGATGATTGATGACTATATGCGGATCACAATTTAATCAGATTTATATACGAGATACTAATATTTATATCGGCAGATTTATAAGAAGTGGAATTCTTTTTCCAATAGCATTCTAAGGTTTGATGTCCTGCACTATTTCCTCTTATCTTGAAAGAGTTGTTTTCTTGCCTCAATATTGCTCACCATTATAGGTTTGGCATACTTATATGATCGACTCAATATTTTTCTTCTTAAAAAATAAATAAATTTATAAGCTTGTTTTTATTATTGCATTCATATATTGACGTCATCAAGTTGGTTGCTAGTACAGAAGTATCAATCACTTGCTTCATGTAAGAATAGTGAGAAGCTTATTAATTTCTATTAATTTTCTTATAACAATTTATTTTAGAAGTCTGGAATTGTAAGAAGATGCTCATTTATCATTGTTGTCAAATTTATCAATTATATAAGCGTCAGATGTCTTTGACAAAAAAGAAAGAAAGATAAGAGCCAGATGTTGGGAGTAAATGTTGCAGAATTGGCTAGAATGACTTTTAAAGTAGGATGCTTTATGAGATCTTGGTATAGGAAGTATAAGTAACTTCATTTAAGGGCTAGTAAATTTACCAAGGCACAATAAAGATGCATATTGTTAGTAGTAAGATTTGAACCTTTAGTCTTAAGGTTTGTACCTATTGTGTCAAACCATTGAGCCAAGGACTCCGTCCCTAACTTGGTTTTAGTTGATGAAGTCGATCTGTTCTGTTGCCTTTATTTATATATTATTTATTTTCTTTTGTTTGAATGCTTCATGTTCTAGGCTCTAGCTCTAGCAGCATTCCTTTTTCCAGTATTTTACGAGGGCATAGTCTAATTTTTAACGATGAACCTGTGAACCAGTAATATTTTTCTCTGCGACAGTAAAACTTAACATCCGAGGATTTTTTTTTTCTTACTTAATTCATCTTGAAGTTAAATCTTTAACTAGTTTGGCTGCAATAGTCAACAGAAAATACCTTTGGACACAAGCAATTTATAACTTTTTTGGAATTTGGACTTTCAAGTTTCAGCTGTTGACATCTGGTGAACATCATATACTTTGCTAGCCTTTTTTTTATGTATCTTCTAGCAAATGCACTATTAAGGGCTCTTTATTGTTGTTACTTTGATTGCAGGTTAGGGTGAATACCCGGCTTCTTTATCAGCAGACCAAATTCAATCTTCTTCGTGAAGAGAGCGAGGGTTATGCCAAGTTGGTATGTTTACAATCAATGCTTTTAGTTTATGAGTACACTATTTGAGAACAGTTGATAAATGTTGTGATTTAGAAAACAACTTAGAATTATCTTTGGAAGTATGGTAACCGAGTTCTGTCATTTTTTGATTTGGTTCCAAATATTGTATTCTTTTCCCTTGTTACATTTTGAAAATGATCCGATAGAAATCACAATTTGAATATACCTTGATTGGCCAAAAGAGGAGAATTTCAAAGAAACAAAACACAAAGCAATTATAGAGAAGACTACAACTACCTTAATTCTCTAACAATAGACCCTCAACTAAACTCTACTCACCGGCCCACAAGACATCATACCTCTCATTTATATCTTTTTGAGGCATGTTCACACTACAAGTAAAGAAGGTATTGGAATACTAAGAAATTACTATCATGTCTTTGAGTCTTACATTGATACCTATCACAACCCAACCACATGCTCGAGGGATTCTTTAACCAAAAATAAAAATAGTTATAAAGTTTAATAGTTTATATTATACATATAAAAAGTGCATAACCATACTACTCCCTGATTATTTTCTCCTTTGTATTTGGTTTATTGTATAGTTTGATCCCTGACCAATATCCAGTTCATTGTCCCTGTTAGATTTGTTGTCCTTTCGTAATTTTTTTTTTTTTTTTTTTTTAATTTTTTAATTTTTTAATTTTTTTAATTTTTTTTTTAATTTTTTTAATTTTTTAGTTAATTAATTAATTTTTTCTGTTAGTTGTTATGCGATATTGACATTGGTCGCACAAAAAACCATTTAATCTAACCATCTAATAACCAACTCATGAATTAGAACCAGGAGATGTGAAGAGGAAGGGATGGATAACCTGCACCTTTTGTTGGTAGAGTGTGCTTACTTAGCGACACCTTAGATGCACGCGAAGGTGCCGAAGATGTTCAGTGGGGCAATCCATCCTCGATGGAGTGAGAATGGAGCCTTAATAGGCATGATGAAGGAAATACAACAACAAAGCCTCAATTCCAACTTAGTTGGAGCTTGCTATGATGCATGTCGAATGCATCAATTTAAAACCCTTGTATAATTACCAGTTTCCACATTGATTTTTTGTATTGTTAAGCAAAGGGGTGTCGAACTTCAATGAATTGGATTTACCTAGGTCAAATGGGGTTTACATTGGTAGAAGAGAAAATAAAACTAATATAAGACGTTTTCAAAAAAAAAAAATAAAATAATGCAAAACAATTAACACAAAAAACCACAAGTAAGCAAGTAAGTAATCAATCAATTGTAAATTACCTAGATTGTGGACATTCCAAAGTCAATTCAATCCATTGCATGAATCATGAACATTAATCGTCGAATTTCAAAAGATAGATTCCAATTTCATCTCCTAGAGTAGCTATAGGATTTGGCATCACACCGAAACTCCTCGATTTCCTAATTTCGACAATTGCGATAAGTCTGTTAGGTGTTTTTCTAGCCAACATGCAACCCTAGCGTAGCACCATTAAATTTAACACATTAACCACATTAAGACTTGTGAGATCACTACTCCTAAGCAACCGAGTTGTGTAGCACACTCGATGTAACCTAGACTTATAAAATTAGATCAAAAGGGAGCGTATCAATTGGGATAACCACTTGCCACTTAGTGTTCAACACCTCACACAATTTTGGATGCAAAGAAATTGAACTAGCTTTAGATCTAAGATCTAGAATCATGCATGCATTCAAGACTACATAAAACCAAGTAAAGATCATGGTTAAAGCACAACAAGGAGGAAGAAAAGAGATTCAATTGAAATTCAATTACGAACATGAAATTCTTATACCATTCCTTTGCAATTGTTGAATTGAACTTTGTTCCATCTCCAATCTAGGTACAAGAACCCTTAGCTACTAATGATTCAAAAGCTCCTATTCCAAGTTTGGATTACAAGATTGAAAGCAAAATCAAAACAAGTTCTCTCCTCAAGAGCAACAACTCTAATTAGGAAAGTTTTACAAGTGATTGAAAGATGGTTTGAAAACCCTATCTTGTTCTATTTGTATGTACAAGGTGAAATCCCAAAATGCTACCAAAAATATGTATAAATGAGCTTGTAAACGCATTTGGCGTCGTCAAGGTGAACCGGTGGTGTCACGGCGAGAACCGTTCAAGGCAGTGGTGGTGCCACCTCGGTGCCGTCACTTTGATCCGGTGGTGTTTGCTGGTCCGAGTGATGGCCGGGAGGCTTTTGAGGTGCCATCTTGTGTCAACTTCCTTGTATGGTGGTGCCCATGTGGTGCCACCCTTGTGCTAGGTGGTCATCCTCTCCTTTTATTCCCTGTGCTCCGTCTTACTCAGTTTTCGCGTCAATCGACCTTGAATCCATTCCTTCTTCCTATTTTGGACTCCAAAACCCTAGAAATCATAAAAAGAGAAGTATAAGTTTCGTAATCTGAGACTCAATTTATGAGAACACCGTAAATATCGAGACAAAAAGAGCACAATTACACATTTATCTGGATACATGGATCAAACACTTCCATTGTGCTCGATTTAGTGCAATGTGTTTGATTCATTTCACAAAGAGTGACAAAAGTTTTACGTTGGTTGTCAACCAATCACAATCCTCCTCCATTTCCAGGTGTGGAAAATGGGCTCGAGACTTCCTCCCTATTTTTCAAGAATGGAAATGGAGGTCTCCCTTAATTTCAAATGTGGATAATGGGATTGAGAGTCCCTCCTCCTTTATCTTGACTAGGGATCGGCTAGAACATTGGTGAATTTGGTGGTGTTCATGATGAAAAAATGGTTTTAATTAATTTATACCACCCTTCCTTCTCTTCCATTATTGAATATTCTCTTGGTGATTGGGATGTAAATAGGGCGGGATGGGGCAGGGTAGGGGTGCGGAATGTGGTCCCCACTCCCCATCCCTACGCGGGGATGGTTTGTTTATCCCCTTCTTTGCCTATTCTCTGCTTGTAGATGGGGATTCTCGTGAGGATTCCCTGTCACACAAAATCTCCAATATCTTCAATTTCCCCATTAGAAAGCTATGACTTTCAAGATTGAACTAATGATCTCCAACTCAACTAGCACTATCTCTACTACTATGCCAATCCTACATTTTGTGTCACAGGTATATATAAAACTATATTTTTAACATCACTAAATCCATTTGAGAAAATAACACCACATATATTACTATATTTAGAAATCTTGTTGTATAATAATTTTTAACTACATCAAAGTAACAACACCAAAATAAATTAAATCACTCTCAGTAAAAAAAATTATTTATGATCAATTAATCATATTTTTTTTTTTGAAAAAAATCAAATAACTATACTCTATGAATGTGATATGCTATATTTGTATTTAATATACTCCCCCTGGTCACAATTGTAAGTGGATTAAGGTAAAGGCATAAGAATTAAGGAGTAATTTAATTGTAAGATATGATATTACTATATTACCCTTACTTTTATTAATGTCCTTTTTGAGTGAAACGAGATAGATCCAACTTGGACACTAGTAGATAAAAATTAATCAACTTTCAAAACTTCATTAATGAGGGCAAAATAGGTAAAATATGCTTGGGAATGAGAGAATGACTTACATTTTTGAACAAGGGAAGTGAGCTGGAACGACCTATATTTGTGACCGGAGGGAGTAATAGATACCACACCTCTAAAAATATATACTACTAGATCTTGGTGGTGGAATAAATGAAGATAACAAATGGGGATTACCAACAAAGATTCCCCGTGGCGATATACCCCTCCCATCCCCATCACCATCACCATCACCATCACCATCTCCATCTCCATCTCCATCTCCATCTCCATCTCCATCTCCATCCCCATCCCCATCCCCATCCCCATCCCCATCCCCATCCCCATCTCCATCTCCATGTCCCCATCCCTACATTGTTGGGATTCTCCGCCCATCCCTAGGTGATGCAATGCGGACTGATAGTTTCTAACACCATATCGCCATCAAGCTTCTTTATGAAGATTTTTTGATGGTTTCTCTTAGTATACTTATAATGTATTTATTGAAGATGTATCTTGCACTCTATTAGAGTTGTTTCCATATGCCTATATAGGTGCTCAATCATGTTTTGGGTTCTAAGTATGATAATATAAATTTTCAGAGCATGTGTGCTAATTTGTTTCATTCCCAAGTGACTAATTGAAGATGGAACGCCATCTTAGTGTACCAAATAGTCCAAGGTAGATAATTGTAAATCAATATTATTTTCAACTTTAGTATTTTGAACTAATTGCAACACAAACTCAAGTGTCTTAATGGGTTTTGTTATGGCCATCATTTATTATGGCAAGCATTCCCATTTTTGCCATGGGCATTTATATTTTCTACTTCGTTGTGTTTGGTGGAAGGTGCATTGCTTTTGACTGGTCGTGTAGCTTAATGATTGCTATTGTCCTTCACTATGGAAGTCACTATTTACCTGTGTTTATTATTATTATTATTATTATTATTATTATTTTGTCATATTTGGAGCGATGTTACATGCACTATTTCATTTTTGAGAAGTCTTATACTCCTATCTTATCTAATATTTTATATATCTTATGGAAATTTTATATTTATTCTTGTGTAATGGCAATGAAGCGAGTGATACTCAGCTTCAGTTGCGCTCTTGGTTTTCTATTTCCTATTTCTTTACTTATTTTCTTGTTTTGAAACATTGTCATTATTCGCTTGATAGAAGACTTGTTTTTGCCTTGACTTTTAGTTGCTGCCATTCTAGGTTACAGTTCTTTGTCAAAGTGCGGCAAATGCTACAACTGAGAACAAGTCTGGGACAACTATAAGCCTAATTAAGGTTTTAAGCTTTACTAATTTTCATTATTTGATGTTTTTAGCTTGTAAGATTTCTCATTCTTTGTTTGTATGTTTGAGTTCATTTAATGTATACATTTTCACAATAAAATATTCGATAGTTTCTCTGATTGATTATTCTTTTGTATTAAGATTTTTTAATTGATTGTCGAAACAATTGTATAATCTTAGTTTTTTTTTTTTGAAACCATATAATCTTAGTTCCTTGTCATCTCTGCAGTCATTGATTGGACATTTTGATCTCGATCCAAATCGTGTGTTTGATATTGTAAGTTGTTTTCATTTCTCATTATGCCTTCTTTGTCTTTATTTTTTTGATCTATTAAATGACCTTGATGTATAAGTTTTATTTTAAATGCATTGGGGAAAAAAGGTGGTAAAGTCAACTCTTGCACTTCTCATACTTTATGCACTACCTGTGGTACAGGTCTTGGAATGTTTTGAACTTCAGCCTTCAAATACTATGTTTTTGGATTTAATACCCATCTTCCCCAAGGTATAAATATTAATTGGCTTTTGACATACATTTTATTACTGCTTTATTGTTTTTGTTTAATGAATAAATCCCGTACTTTAAGCATTACTCCTTAATTAATTTACCTTTTGAAATTTAACAGTCACACGCTTCTCAAATACTGGGGTTTAAGTTTCAATATTATCAGCGGCTGGAAGTAAATGATCCTGTTCCTTTTGGACTTTATCATCTTGCTGCTGCGTTAGTGAAAGCAGACTTTATTGATCTTGATAGCATGTGAGTTTCTTTGTCTATGCTTGTTAAGTGTCACTTTTGACAGAATGAGATTTGTTCAAGTCTTTTGACAAACTTTTCTTGTGATATTGAATTTTGTATCTGTGACATTGACAAATCTGTATTGCACCATTTTTCTTCATCTAGACTTGCCTTTTGATATTGCAACTGTGAGCTTATGATGTTTCTTGAAACATCTTTCTTTAGAGTAAATTATGAATTCCCCCGGGGTTTGCATTAATATGCCCTTAATTCCTTGTAGTCCCTCTCGAAAATTTTAGGGATGTACCAACCTAAATGAATAAACGACAAACAGCATCCATATTAGAACTGTAGTACAGCCTTTTCTTTAAAAAGATGCATTTTTGTATTGAGAAAGTTCTAGAATTACTAAATTGCATATACTTGAAATTTGAAATATTTCAACCTAAGTGCATCCTATGTCAAACTATTAGGTATACGATCTTGGGTATTTTGACCTTATATGCAAATGAATTAGTTACTTAAGTAGGTGTTGTAAATAGAAGTGAAATAGTGGTGGAATTGTATTTCAGAATTTTGCTTGTCATCTTGGGTGCTCTGATTTTTTCAGAAGATTTTAGTGTCTCGAATTCAATTACTGTAGGTTCTGTTTACAAAGATTATAGTTCTTGGATGGATCTTTGAGTAATAAAGTTTGTGTCTATTTTTCCTTCTTGATCTTGTTCAGTTATTCGTTTAAATTCAATGTTGGATTGGTTTTGGAGCAATTCAATTCAATCAAGAAATACTTGTAAAGTCAGAAAAGAATGACAGAATGGAATAATTTTTATTCAGCCATTTTGGCGTGTTTAAATAGAAAATTACAGAGTAAATGCTTTACATAAAATTAGCAACTAATTGATCCTAATTAATCCTAATTGATTTACGAGTAAATGCTTTACATAAAATTAGCAACTAATTGATCCTAATTAATCCTAATTGATCCTAATTGATTTACGAGTAAATGCTATTAAAAACCTATTATACAAATAATTACTTCTAATTCTAATTAATTACAAATAAAATAAATATACTAAATAACAATCCTAATAATTATGTTAATATTCTCGACACCCTCCTCAAGTTTGGAGAATAGATATCGATCATTTCCACTTGGATAGAAACCCTTCGAACTTATCAGTAAAAAGTCCCTTAGTAAGAACATCAGCGAGCTGCTCAGATGATGGAACAAACGGTATGCAGATATCGCCGTTTTTCCGGTTTCTCCTTGATGAAATGTCGATCTATTTCGACATGTTTTGTCCGGTCATGCTGCACAGGATTCTGAGCAATATTGATTGCCGATTTGTTGTCGCAGTACAACCTCATCGGTTTATCTCCTTCAACCTTCAGCTCCTCTAAGATCTTCCGAAGCCATAACAACTCACATACTCCTTGAGCCATAGCTCTGAACTCGGACTCCGCACTGCTTCGAGAAACAACTGGTTGTTTCTTGCTCCTCCAAGTAACTAAGTTGCCCCAGACAAAGGAGCAATAGCCGGTGGTAGATCTCCTGTCTGTAGAACTTCCGCCCCAATCAGCGTCAGTGAAGATCTCCACTCTTCGGCTCCCATTCTTTGAAAACATAATTCCTTTACCTGGGCTTCCTTTCAAGTAATGAAGAATTTGATGTACAGCCTTGTAGTGTTTTTCTGATGGACAATGCATAAACTAACTAACCAAGCTTACTGCAAACGCAATATCTGGCCTTGTATGCGCCAAATAAATTAGCTTCCCCACCAGCTTCTGATACCGGTTCTTGTCCACAGCCTTAGCACCATCTTCTTTTTCGAGTTTCTGATTCGGATCGACAGGAGTTGCCACTGGTTTACATCCGAGTAATCCAATCTCTTTCAAGAGATCAAGAACATATTTTCTTTGTGAGATAACTATTCCTTTTGAGGATCTAGCCACCTCCATTCCAAGAAAATATTTGAGCTGTCCTAGATCTTTGACTTCAAACTGGTTGGATAAGAAGTTCTTCAGTGACTCCAACTCTACTATGTCATCTCCTGTCATCACAATGTCATTTACATACACAATTAAAATAGCAATTTGACCATGATTGTGTTTGTAGAACATCGTGTGATCTGAATGAGCTTGAGTGTAACCACATTGTTTCACAGTTCTCGTGAATCTTTCGAACCATGCCCTCGGAGATTGTTTCAATCCATATATGGATTTCTTTAGCTTACATACTCTGCCATCCTTCTTTAGCTCATCAAAGCCTGGTGGAGCTTCCATATACACCTCCTCCTCTAGCTCGCCGTTTAAGAACGCGTTCTTCACATCAAACTGTCTGAGAGGCCAATCCAGATTAGCGGCTAACGAGAGAAGAACACGTACGGTGTTTAGTTTGGCCACGGAGCGAAGGTTTCCTCGTAGTCAAGGCCGTATGTCTGAGTGAAGCCTCGTGCTACGAGTCGAGCCTTGTATCTCTCAACCGAGCCATCAGCATGGTATTTTATGGTAAACACCCACTTGCTACCTACACATTTTTTTCTTTCGGGTAAAGAGGTAAGATCCCACGTGTCATTCTTCTTCAGGGCCTTCAACTCCTCAAAGACCGCCTCTCTCCATCTCGAAACCTCTAGAGCTTCATGTGTCGACTTAGGTAGTTCATCATCCATAATCCTGGTGGAAAAGGCTTTGAAATCGGTGAGAGCTTATGATAAGATATGAAATTGGATATTGGATGTTTTGTGGTACATGATCGACACCTTTGCGTAAGGCTATGGGTTCAAAGAAATCAGTAGAAGGTTCTAAATTTGGAAGAGAAGTAGGAGCGAGAGCGATCGTACCTTGGACCTCGGTCGAGTCCGATGATTGGCCCACCTCGGGAGCCGGTGGAATATTACTTGGTTGAGTCCTCCTTTTAGAATAAACACGAAGTTCGATAGGTGGTTCCAAGTTGTTTTCGCTTGGGTCTCACGAGGTTGTGAATTTATAGGTTGTGAAATCCTAGGATTAGTTACGAAATAATTGATTCCACCGAACTATTTTCAACCGATTTTGGCAAAGATATTTGTTCTCAAAAACTCGGTTCGTAATCATTCTCCCCGGAATTGAGTTTTTTTCAAAAAAAGGTTGTTTTTCAAAAAAAGTGACATCCATACTTACGCAATATTTTCCAGATTTAGGATCAAAACATTTATACCCTTTTTGTGTTGGTGAAAAACCAAGAAATATGCATTTATGTGCCCTGGGATCAAGCTTTCCTCTATTATGGCCGTGTATATGAACAAAAGCAATGCAACCAAAAATTTTAGGTTTTAAATCGATGAACGATCTATTTTCAGAAACATATTCTTTAGTGCTTGCAAAGGAGTGATGTAATTAAGAACTCTTGTAGGCATTCGATTAATCGAGATAAGCTGCGCTTAAGAGCGCTTCATTCCAAAAACAATTAGGAACATTCATAGCAAATAATAACGCCCTAGACACCTCTAATAAATGCCTATTTTTCCTCTCACCACTCCATTTTGTTGGGGAGTATCAACGCAAGAACTGTGATGAATAATTCCTTTTCTTTCAAAAAATCACCTAAGATTGCATTAAAATATTCTCGGCCATTATCGGTTCTAAGAGCTTGAATATTAGTATGAAACGAGTATTAATCAAAGAGTGAAATTTTTTGAAAACATTTGCGACCTCGGATTTTTCCTTTAGAAGATAAATCCATGTGACTCTAGTGTGATCATCAATGAATGTGATGAACCATCTAGAACTGAGGCAATTTTTACCCTTGAAGGCCCCAAATATCACTATGCACGAGTGAAAAAGGTTTTAATGGCATATACTTCAAAGAAGGATAAACAGATCTATGATGTTTTGCCAACTCACAAACTTCACAACAAAAAGATGAAATGTCTTTATTTTTAAAAAGATTTGGAAACAAATATTTCAAGTAATTAAAACTGGGATGACCTAACCTATAATGCCACAACATTATGTCATTCTCGCAAGACAAGGTAGTAAAACATCTTGGTTTCGAACTTGTTCATCGAAGGATTTTCCGAGACCAAGTGATAGAGTCCATCAACTTCCTTAGCATTGCCAATCATCTTCCCGAACAAGGGTCCCGAAATTCAAATCCAAAAATGTTATTGTAGCAATACATTTGCAATCATGAATAATACGACTAACGAGAGATGAGATTGCAAGAAATCTTTGGAACATGCGGGACATTTAGTAATGTAAGAGATGGAGACATAATAATAGAGCCTTTTCCAAAGAACGAGGTTAGAGAACCATCGACAATTTTAACTTTCAAATTTTCGGATAAAGGATAATATGAAGAGAATATGGAGGAACTACCAAATCATATGATCGGTTGCCCCGAATCTATGATCCAAGGGTTTAATTTTGAGCCTAAATTTGTGAAAGTTGTAGGGTAAGTACCTTTTTGAGCTAAAGAAGAAGAGGCAATGTAGGATGATGAGTTAGAAGTGTTGGATATAATTGAATGAGAACTCATTAGTTGATACAATTGCTCTAGCCGTTCTTTCTTGAAGGCGCACGTCTCTCGAGGCGAGATTTTGGCTCTTTGGAAGTGTCTTCGGATGAGGCATGAAAACCCTTTGAATCACGAGGATTCCTGGTTAGATGGGTTCTCAGTGGCTTTCCATGCGGCTTCCAACATTTGGCCTTAACATGCCCTGGCTTGTTGCAATGCTCGCAGATTGGCGGTCTTTATCGGCTTTGCGTCGGTCGTTGCGGCGTGGTGGCGACTAGAGAACAGGCGAAGGCTCGGTGGGAGCCGGTGAGTGTCCTCCGAGCATGACGGTCCGCCGCTCTCCTCTCTTCGACCTCGGCAAAGACTTCTCTAGTACTCGGTAGTGGATCACGACCAAGAATGCGTCCTCTCACTTCATCTAATTCCTTATTAAGGCCGACGAGGAATTCGAAGACACGTTCTTTTTCCACCATTTTCTGAAACAAAGCCCTGTCCTTCGCACAGCTCCACTCATAATCGCTGAACATATCTACCTCTTGCCATAAGGTTTTAAGTCAGTATAATATTGAGTGACAGTTTTCACACCTTGTTTTAGCCTCCATAGCCGAGTTTTTAGCTCAAACCACTGTCCTGCATTCCCGAGATCAGAATAAGTCTCGTTCACAAGATCCAATGTCATGAGCCGTAGGTAGGAAGAGATAGGTTCTTCCTATACTCGAGTCCATAGAATTTATGAGCCAAGACATGATCATCGAATTCTCTCGCCTCCCATTTTGCGAACCTTCATCTTTCTCAGGTGGGTCTCGCATTGGTACCTGTAAGATAGTCGAATTTTCCACGGCCTCGAATGAACAGTTTCACGATTGGGACCATTGTAGGAAATTGTTTCCATTCACTTGTGAGAAGTGATGGAAAGGTTTTGGAAAGATTCAAGTGGTTAAGGAATTGAGGGTGAGCGAATAGAGCTCATAGAATCGATACCGAGGTATCATCGAGGGTTTAGCCATTTAGGCTCGATACCATAAAGTCGAAAAGAATGACGAGAATGGAATAATTTTTATTCACCATTTTGGCGTGTTTAAATAGAAAATTACGAGTAAATGCTTTACATAAAATTAGCAACTAATTGATCCTAATTAATCCTAATTGATTTACAGAGTAAATGCTTTACATAAAATTAGCAACTAATTGATCCTAATTAATCCTAATTGATCCTAATTGATTTACAGAGTAAATGCTATTAAAAACCTATTATACAGCTAATTACTTCTAATTCTAATTAATTACAAATAAAATAAATATACTAAATAACAATCCTAATAATTATGTTAATATTCTCGACAACTTGGTACACGAACGGATTCAAGATTGGCGACACCACTTCTTAATTAATTTGCACCACCAATCAGCCACCATCATATCCATTGCTATTGCCTCAACCTTTGACACCCTCTTTACAAGAAACTCATCCCTCTCTTAAGTCTTTTCTTTGCAATTACCCCAAGTTTCTCATTCCTATTCAAGCACAATCATACCTTGTGTACTTGGATTTCCTCCATGACTAGCTCTTTTATGGACGTAAATCCTCCAACCATATTTGTGATCGACCTTGGTTCTTTCGTGACATAAATCCTCAATTGTTAGATCCATGGACCTTTTCGATGCTATAGTTTGGTTTGTTGAGTTTTTCAACCCATTAGTGAAGGGCAAATTAGTCAAATTTGCTTGCCTCCTATTTAAATCACATTTACTAAAATTTGGTGGAGAGAGAGAACTACTTTGATTGAGGAGAAATTTGGGGAGAGTTTTGTTCTTCAAGCCCTAGCATTCAAGCATTCTTCAAGTGCTTGATTGAATGTCCAAACAGACTCCGTTCGAGGCCAGATTCGAAAGGGAGATTCGCGGTGTCGAGCTCTACATCACCATTGGTAGAGATTTCACTTTGCCCTCTTCTAGGTGCCATCCTCCATTTTCTCTTGTATTAAGTTCTTTGGCTAATATATGCTTCTATGCTTGTTGTTTTAATGATTTGTGTTGTTCATACCTCTAACTAGTGTTAGAGAAGCCCATTTGCCATAGTGGAGAGCTTTTCATAGGTGTTAGTCACCTTGTTGTTTTACTTCTCACTTTGAGAAGGTTTCCACGTTAAAGTCTTGGTGTTGTAGTTTGATTCTTGCATTTACATTGCTCTTTATTTGTTGGATTGCTCATATTGTGGTTGTGGTCCTTATTTGGCGACGCAAATAAGGACCACATTAGGTTATTTGTTGGTGTAGGTTCACCCCATTAGGGTTTGCATTTAGTGCTGAGTATTTCGTCATAGTTCCTCCACGATCGAGACCACTGTGACGAAATTCACCTTCATGGCTGTTTTCTTCTCTTCTTCCAATGGGCATCATGGCGTTGGATCATCCGATTTGGGATGATGCTGTTAGAACACTGATATTGATCGATTGAATTAAGAGGAATAACAATGAGTACAAACACAAAAGTAACCCAGAGAAGAGTCTTAAAACTCTCTCAACCCCAATCACTCAAAAAGTGCCTAATTACAATTCTAATTTCAAGATGTCCAACTTAAGTAACACACACCTATTTATAGTGTTTCCTTCTCACTAATTTTATAAGACTACTCTATGTGAGATCTTATCATTACTCCCCCCTTAAACATCCATCTTGTCCTCAAGGTGGAAAGAAAAAAGAACATACAAGGAAAATGGTAGAATAGCAGGAAGATAGACCCAACAAAATACGAAGCAAAGGTGCAAAGAGAACAATCTTGAGTGCAACATTTCTCAACTTCATTTCAACAAACACTTGATGCGCATTGCGGAAGTTGTAAGGAAACCAACAAATATCCATAGGGTGTAAATGTGAGAACAAACCATGTTGTAATCCATAGAAACCTTGTAGTATGAGGTAGAGATATACACAACACAATAGCAACTATCAAGGAAGGGAGCAACAATAGTGTAACCAATGCCAAGGCAACACCCAAATCAACCTTGAGGTCAATTGGCAATAAACGTTTCCTTTTGCAAGCGTTATGAGTGCATGCCTTGCTAGCTCAAGTGAAAGTCCATCACCCCGTGCGTGCCTGAAGCGCATATAGTGCATTCACATGAATGGAAGGCCAACACCCAATAAGAAAAGGCAACGACATAGCCAAAATATTGGGAATGGAAGACCCCCAAAATTGTACTAGGGTGTGGCTCTTATCCAACAAGATGGGATAAAGTATGTTGCTGAAAATTGTCCATCCAAGGAGAACTTCAAACATTCTCCCATTTGAAGGAATAGTGAAGAATCATTGCTAAAATGGACTGTAAAGTGGAGAACAAAGGATTCACAGTTTGCCTGAAGTATAAAATGAGAGAAGACATACCAATGTTACCAAGTGGGGAAGACAAAACATGAGACTTTAGATGGACCTCGAAATTTGTATGAACCAACAACTTAAAGAAAGTTGTTGAATGCTTAGATCTAAGAATATCTACAGGAACATCGAACACAGGTACCGTATAGGCCTCAAACACCATTTTTTCCAAGTGGGCCTACCACTTAAAATGAGGATGGGAATGGGCAAATCGAGAAAAATCAAAGGCCAAAACATCAATACCTAATGAAGATTAGGTGCACTTGTAGAACAAAACGTCGAAACTACCCAATATTCCCACCGTTAGATCCTTTTTAAATTGAACTTGACTCCATTGCATCGTCTTCTCCAAAAGCTTCATGCCCATAACCCCATTTGCAGAGGTTATCCATAAAAACTAGAAAAGAGAGGGGTGCAACAATAGGTTGACATAAGTAGATTGTAGAGTTGAAGATGAACAGTGGTAGCAATGGTGGTGGCCAAGGAGGTGGTGTGATCCAACAACGAGCCTTCCAAGACAAAAGGAGAACTCGCAACCCTAACACTTTCTTTCTACACGAGAATGCAGATCTGTTGAACTTTGATTAGATGAAGCCGGATCTGGCCATATTGAGACCTTCTCGACATCACATTCAACACGATGAAGTCGGATCTTTGTTGGAGAGAACTTAAATAGGTGTTGCACGAGAAAAAGAAGTACTAAATCTGAATCACCTTCGACCAACAACTTTTATGGCACTACCAGATTTGGTGGATATGGATCACCACCACTTTGCAACTTCTCAGAAACTACTAGATCTGGTGGATCTGGAGCTTGTGTGTTGTCGAACACTCCAATATGATGCTCTGCCATGACCCCAATCCCACATTGATGAAGGAGATGCTAGTCCAACCATTGAGCCAAGCCTTGGATCACAATTTTCACTTCAGATCCGAGCTCTTAAATTGACACCTCAATGGTTGAAATTCTTTTCACCTCCTATTCAATTCGATTCATTCGAGCTTCCATCTTATCTAATCGAACTTCCATCTTTGAAGAATGCTCTGATACCATTGATAAAACACTGATATTGATTGATTGAATTAAGAGGAATAACAATGGTACAAACACAAAAGTAACCCAGAGAAGAGTCTTAAAACTCTCTCAACCCCAATCACTCAAAGAGTGCCCAATTACAATTCTAATTCCAAGATGTCCAATCTTAAGTAACACACCCCTATTTATAGTGTTTCCTTCTCACTAATTCTATAAGACAACTCTATGTGAGATCTTATCAGATGCCTGTGTTTTCTCATTGCAAATCTAGAGATGACCGCAATGTCCTGTTTTTCACAGCAATAAGTTTATGCAGCGATACATCTATGCTGCTCAATGTGTTATAGTGCATAATGATCCACGATCTACTCAAACAAACTTCAATACATATTAAGTTGGCGGACCACACGATGTTCAAGAGCCACTCTTGCCTTCTGTTTATCTCCTATACTTGGTCTTTCTTGTCATATTTATCTTCTACTCAAGGATTCCTCCTTGGAAATGAAGCAGGTGGGTTCAATGAACACTGCACAAAAGTTAATGTACTTCACGTGGCTCCATGTCATGGCTGCAATTATCTTTCAGTGGAAGTGATTGATGAGTCGGCTCCTCTGGTTTGACCTAGTTCTTTCTATGTGCGAGAAATCTTTTACTGGAAAGTTTCCTTGGGAATTGGTCAAAATTTTTCTGTATTTTCGTTGAAGTTTAAATGCTTAAACCTGGCTCTCTTTATGCACTAGAAAGCTTTTACTGGAAAGTTTCCTTGGGAATTGGTCAAGATTTTGCTGTATTTTCAAATTGTGGATTCCCTGAGTGTAATACCGTGCTATGATAGACTTAGATTAGACTAGAGGAGGAATGATGGATGTTAGTTATTGAGTTGGGAAGCGTGTGCATGTGTATACACACAATGGTGAGAACTATCTAAAGTGCTTCATAGTACTGGTTCGGTTCGATTTGTTGCCCTAGTGTATTTTGACTGGCTCTTCAAGTGTTACTTGGTTGATTAGGAAGCCAACGCAACTTTGTGTTATTGGAAGTTATTTCTTGTTTATAGTGGCTCTCCACAGGCTTTTCCATTTGTGAGGTTCAGTTCATGAAGGGGACGAATTGATTGAATTAGAATATTGTGCTGATAAATTGTGGCACGTCTTAGGAGTTCACTGGATTGGAATGTGCGAAATTATCTAATTTGGTAATTCCTTCTTCCATTTGGCAGTGAAGGGTCTTAGTGATTGAAGGATAATTGATAGACATGACAGTAATTGAAGTTATGCTGTTGCAAATTTTAAGATGGACGGTTTCGTTCTCTGTTGATTGATCAATTGTGTTCATATTGAGGTGGTGGATTTAGATCCACTTCAGTACTTGCTGTGATTTCTGTTGAATTACTTGGATGCCATTTTTGATGATGTAAAAGAGTTTAGCTTTACTGTCCTGGTAATGATACATTGGGCCTGTTGCATTTTTCTAATTTTTCTGGTTTCATGTTACATGATATGTAGAATGGATTTTGAAAGCACGCCATCTAGAGCATTAAATTGAGCGGATTAGAATAGTTTGGTCTATGTAGGTGACCCCAACTAATTTGATATTGAGGCTTTGTTGTTGTATGTTATGTACAACGTAGTTACTTACTCCATTTTCTTTTTAAAGCTTCTTCTTATGATAAAATACTGAATTTGGATGTTATTCCATTTTATGCTATGCCTTTCAATTAAGATTGGGATTTCAAATATTTCTCATACTTCAGAATCTTCTTGCTACTCTTAAATGTTCTTGGTTAAATAATCTCAGACTTTTATGTGTGCTTTGACATCGTTTACAATTGTTATTTGTTGCATTGACAATGCTCTGATCGGCTTTCTTGTTATTTCATTTTTAACCTAATATGCTGCATTCTGATGGAGTTGCTTTTAATTGGTGAACCGTGTCTTTTCTTTTTAATGGTTGGATAAAGATCCGATTTCCAGGGATAAGGTTTTCTGCCATCTTATACTTTTCTTGTTACATTTCTCCTTCCAACACCTTCTGCTATTTCATAACTTTTAGTTTCACAAACAAGAATCTTGTCATCTGTTCCTGATGCTGACATATTTCGATTTGGTAGCTGGTGACTTTGGTGAAAGTTGGTACTTGGTAGAGGAGCTAGTTTCAGTTGTTGAATGTTGTAATGAATGGCATATTTACAATGATCAGGCCAATTCAGGTTGGTTCTCTTGGAAGGGTGGTGTGTTAATGCATTGGAGATGATGGAGACATCCATGTAAAATAACTTTTGTTTTGCATTGGAGATGATGAAGCCATCCATGGAAAATAACTTCCGTTCCATCTGATCCTTAATCAAGACCCATATTATTTGCTCTGGAGAAGGTCTTCAAGAAAAAGGAAAAAGAAAAAAGAAAAGAGAGCTTGGACGGGTTGATGACCGTGATAGTCATGAAGTTTGCGGCATATAACTTCACAATATGCCACAACTCTTTTCCAATGGAAAATCCTCAATTAACTCTTCTGGTGATGAATTGTTCTTGAAGTTCGATTATTTTCAGTTTTCAAAATGGAACACGTCTATATGAATTCTTGGTCCTGTCAAAATTCTGATGTTAGTCTGGATATATGTGCTCAATCTCATTAAAGCGAAAGAGAAGGAGCCATTGATGCCATTGATGCCATTGGAGTTTTTGCTGGCAATTAATGCATTAATTCTATAATGCGGAAAGAATCGATCCCTTATAATGCTTTGATTGAACTTTTGAAGTAACAACTGTCCTGGAAATATATACCCATTAGTAACAGAATACGAAGGTGCCAGGAGATGTATCTATTGTTGCACTGATTAAAGTTAACATGTCATCAGTTGAGAACTATCTTTTTGGAGGAGGTTGCTAGGGCCAGGTTAAGGAGATGTTGTTTTCTTGAAGTAATGTTGACAGTTTGAAGTTGAACATCTAGAACCTCCAGTGGTGAATCAATGTCGCTTTAAATTTAATTTTCATTGTGAAGTGACAAAAGAAGCTTAAATGGTGTGGAAGGAAAGTGCGATAAGTCCTAAGCAGTCAACTGATTTATTCCCAAGCTGCTCCAATTTTCTGAAGGGGAAATATGCTCTCCTTGCCATCGAGTTTCTATTATCAACTTTGTTGGCAGAGTTATGATGATATCTGGTGGAAACTGTGGGGCCACACTAATATCATTGCTGATTTAAGCCTTTGTTTACTATGTTATTCTTATGTATGTCAGGTTTGGAATGTCCCTAATGAGTTTTGTTTGTTTCTCTGTTCTGTTGATTTCTAATTCAGTTATATTTTTTTTAGTTATTTCTCCATGTTGAATCTTGCATTTTTATTGGTCCTGTTTAAGATGTTTGTTCTTTTGGTAATTTTTCCCTTTATATATCTCAGATATGCACATTTACTTCCTAGAGATGAAGAAGCTTTTGAGGAATATGAAGTATTTTCTTCCAAGCGTTTTGAAGAGGTATATCAGCTGCAATTCATCCCAAATAATTCTGACAAGCCTGGAGATTCTGAGGACTTTTTCCGTGCCTATATTGTGTTTCTTCACTTCCATTTCGTCCTCTCTTTTCTTTTTATTATTTTACTGGTTGCTTCATAGTGGGCTCTTGTGGACTTAAGTTGAATGAATGTTTATGATGTTCTGTTGAGAGACTTTTTTCCTTCTTTTGCAGGCCAATAAAATTGGCAAAATAAATCTTGCTGCTACTGGAAAAGATTTGATGGAGGATGAGAAGCAAGGGGATGTGACTATAGATCTTTTTGCTGCTTTGGACATGGAAAGTGAAGCGATTATAGCGCGCTCTCCTGAGTTGGAAAAAAATCAGAGCTTAGGTTTGCTCTTTGGGTTTATATCTGTTGATGATTGGTAAGTCCGGCTCCAGCCTTCAGGCTTTTGCTTGTACTTTACTTGAGACAATTCTCTTATGTTTCAGTGGTTATTACCACGTTGTATATTTCTCATTTCACATCAACTTCCCAGTCGTTGTGCATTGCTGCCTGTGTTGCTCATGTTGTCATACGTTTGGATAAGAATTAAATTCTTTCTGAATCTGTAAATCAGATTTATATGTCATAGACTGTAGAGTCTGTAGAAGAACTTTGAATCATTATGTATGTCTAAACAATGTTGACACTGGAAGTGAAGTTTTGTTATCAAAGATTGTGTTTTAAGTACATAGTATTTGAAAATTCTGCACATATTTGAAGTGTGGAAGTTTCTAACTTACAGCAGCAAATCATCACAAAGTCTATTCAAGGTAAAAAGTTAATATCTGTAAGTTTCAAATATTATGCATGAGGCCTTATGCCTAATCCTAACGCCTTATGCTGACAATAGAATGCTAGAAATATTCAGTCTCATAAAAAAATACTTAAGAACAGTGTAGAAGCCCACATTGTTTATTTCACCTTAATGCTATGTTTGTTTCTTCATTTTTTGTTTTTAACCTCAATATTCTTACTCCACGTTGCATTTAATCCTTCTTCTAGATCAAGAGTTGATTCCACTTCTTAGTTCACTTTGAAATAGGTTTTCCTTTCACTCATTTTTATTCTACTGTTAACATTTATCAGTTGATAATATATTCAAGTTTGGTTTCATATCTATTTTATTTGTTTTTCACTAGCTCGATTAATTGTATAATGAGGGATCGACTTCTTGGTCAAGATAATGAAGTTGATTTTCTTTGATTGCAAGGTTGAAAATTTTGGTTGTGGAAAATCCTTTATTTTAAGTTTAATGCATGGTTTTCGAATGTTTTGAGCAAATTAAGAGTTTCTCTTTGTAAATTAACACCTGTTGGCTGAACTGAAATTACACTTCCTTATAATTCCCTTTGAACTGAGGACCAATTCTATGCAGCAGAGAAAATGTTTCTTGTATTGATTATGGAAAGTTTATTTGCCCTAGAAACTTAAGCTCAACAAATTGCTCGAAGTCAACTTTCAAATCTATGTTTTGAAGGATGATGATTGTTTCCTAGAATAATTTAAATTGAATAGTTTTCGTTTGATCTTGTGGCAATGGCGTTAATAGAATAACACAATACAACAGATCTCCAGTTCAATTTCAGATTTAACATGCATATTATGTTATGATATTACTGTCCTAAATGTTCCTCCTCATCTTTGTCGCGATGTTTGGAAATTATCTTTTATTTTGATGCTGTAATGTGCGTAGAGTTTGGTAAGCAGCAACTGATTCTGCATTCTTTCAGAACTTTTTAGAGGGAGGATACTCAGATTTGAATCAATATCTTTCTCTGTTCTTATTTTTTCAGGACTCACGCTCACTTACTATTCGACCGTCTTTCTCCTCTTAATCCAGTTGGACATATTCATATTTGTGAAGGCCTGTTTAGGTATATCATAGTCTTCTTTATTTTTCTGCTGGCTTTTAATGTGATATCTGTCTTCTCAATTCCATCACATTCTTACAACCTGCTTATATGATAGATCATTGAATTTCACTTTATCAGTGTTTTTTCTCTTATATTAATATTTTTTTTCTTGGTTAGCTAACAATATGTATTTACAACTAGGCTTATTGAGAAATCAATTTCCACTGCTTATGATGTCTTTCACCAAGTGCATCTTCAGAGTGTTGGCTTGTCCTCTGTATCTGTTTCCGATTCTTCTGAAGGAATGGATTCATCGTCCATGCATAGATCTTTTGTAGATCTTCCACGGGAACTCTTTCAGATGCTTGCTTGTGCAGGGCCTTATCTACACCGTAATACTGTATTGTTGCAGAAGGTCTTTTGAGCACTTTCCGTTGTAGTTCACATTATCTTTTTCCGATTTTGCTTTGAGTTCACCATTCCATTTTGGTCCATGTTGAGATTTGCATTTATGATATGCTTGGGCAGGTGTGTAGAGTAATTAAAGGTTATTACCTTTCTGCTTTAGAGCTGGCGGGATCAGGTGGAGGAGTCAAGTTTCCTGGGTTCGCTGATAATGTGAAAAGAGATCCTCGTGTCCACCTCAAAGAAGCTCGTCTGAGGGTTGAGGAAGCCCTAGGAACATGTTTACTTCCCTCCTTGCAGCTAGTGCCTGCAAATCCTGCAGTTGGGCAGGAGATTTGGGAAGTCATGAGTCTCCTTCCATACGAGGTTAATGTTGCAACAGTGATGTAAATTCACCAATTTGATACCTGCCAATTTCCATGACTTAAGAGTTCTTCACTAACAAGTGAGGTGAATTATGTTGTTTAGGCTCGGTACCGTCTATATGGTGAATGGGAAAAGGACGATGAGCGAATTCCTATGGTTTTGGCTGCTAGGCAGACAGCAAAGGTTTTTCTCATTATTTCTTGCTGTTTGTTTTCTACAACTACAAGTTGCTGCATTTGCTTTCAAGAAACTGTACCTCATTGTCTTCTTGCAGCTGGATACCAGAAGAATATTGAAACGTCTTGCCAAGGAAAACTTGAAGCAGCTTGGTCGGATGGTTGCCAAACTAGCTCATGCCAACCCAATGACTGTACTTCGCACTATTGTGCACCAGGTATTATTTTTTGTCTATTTGAATCAATATCCACAATCGTCACAGAATGCCTTGATCTCCTATTACGTGTGTGTGTAAATCTTGTTCAACAGATTGAGGCGTATAGGGATATGATAAATCCTGTTGTAGACGCATTCAAGTACTTGACCCAGGTATTATTTTGTATTTCCTCTTTTACTGATTGGTTTCAGCTTTTTGATCTCTTTTTCTGCTTGCTGATAATGGTCATCCTGGTTTATGGTTTTAACCCATCAAGGTTTGAATTTTTATTGCGGAAACAATTTTGGTTAGGGATGACACTTTGGTGACAAAGCATTTCTAGTGACAGTGAGATGGATGAAGCATGACTTGCCATAGGCAAGGTCGAGGATTCAACTCATTATGGAGTCAAGGGTGCTGGTTTCTTATAAAAAAAAAAGAGAACACATTGGGTGAAACTTTTTATGGGAGAAAAATCAAGTTAATAATTTTGATTTTTTTCATCCGAAATTCTTTAATTCTAGTAGTTAAATAAATAAGTTAGTGACCTTTAGAGAGCGTGGTAAAAATGATAACTTTCAGTTGGATGTCAAGTGAAAAAATTCGATAGCATGAACTTTCCATTTTCTTTAGCTTGATTCTTGTTGGCAATTTGGAGTTTGATGAAATATTCATCTATTTTTGCCAGTATTTCAGCATTTTGCCTGAATTGGAAGTATTTGTCTGGAAGAGTTTGAGAGGAAAAGTGCTAAAAGAAACCAAGCCTAGCTGCATCTCCTGTTTGTTTCTGCCACCTCTTGTCCCATACAAATTCTAGAATTATGTTAATGGAAATAAGATTTACAGAAGTACAGCTGTGAAAGCCAAAGATCCTCACAACACAAAAATTAACCATTGCCGTCCTAAAGGGCTCCCCAATCTCTTTAGTTTTTTCCAAACAGACAAGGGATGATTTTGACCTAATTTAATGTTAAATGCCCAAACTATAGCCAGCTCTGTGAAACTTCCCATACTCTACACTCACCCTAGACCTTATTTTCATACAACCTCCAGTGTCCTTTCTAGCCAAATTTACTATTACCAGATAAAGAGTACTAACTTGTAAAGATTTGGACACCTCTTGGAATGGGAGGGGACTTGAAGAAAGCTCATTATTGTATCTTGGGTTTTGAGATTCTTCAAGGCCATCACCCATCCAAATACTTCAATTTTTTGAGGTTGCTTTCCAAATGAAGTTAGGTTGGAGTAACAAGAAATAATGGCTATCAACTAGGAAAGGGAATGAAAATTTACATGAAAAGTTATTGGAGTATCAAGAGACCAATTCACTCTATTCGGTAGCAAATAAGAGATACAATTTGTGTCAAAATGAGAAAGTAAGGCGCGTAAACATTTTGTTTGTCTCTTGGTTGAGATCCCTATGGAAGTTGAAATCTGGATGTGGTAAAAGACCTCCGCTACCTGATAATTAGATATGAAATAGTAGATGGAGAAGTTATGACATATGGAGAGGGAACAAAAGAAGGAAAGGCTGAAGCAAGATAGGATTCTCCACATCTGTGATTTTTCCAGAATCTTATTGCATCTCCTTTACCTCTGCCCTTTTTTTTTCTAGAGATGTGAACAAAAGGAGAGTAAAGAAAGGAAAATTCCTTTTCTTGAATTATAGGGTGAAACTCGAGGCGTTGTTCACAAGTCTGTGTCATTCTTGGTGAGACAATATTTGCTCTTAATGGATTTTGCCCACAAGGCTTAAATTTTCTTTGAAGACACGATGGCCATTTGGCTAAAAGAGCTTTGTTCATATGGAATCAAGGATAATTTTCCAAATTTTTTAAGGCCCTTCAAATATGGGTTTTAATTTGTATATAGCTACATTAAATGTGGTAAAGAAACAATACATATGTCGAATGAGTGTAGCACAAATATTGATACTTAGGTGGACGTGTTGTAAAAATTTGTGAAGATATAATAAGAAATATAGATATACAAAGAAAAGTACGGGGCAACGCCAACATATAGAATATTAGAGAAGGGCGTTTGCCGTGGTTTTGACTAATCCATAGCTGGCTTGAAAATGACTCAAAAACGGCGTACTTGAAATTTATGAATCTTGACATTGATTTGGGTACACCTAAGATAACTTGAGTTGCATTAGCTATGAAGGATTTAAAAAATTGTGAAAGTACATCATCGACTGCATTAAATTGAGTTGGGACTCAAGTGATGGAGTTTGTCCTATCAAGCAAATCCATTGGAAGTCCTTTTTTCTCAATACTCTTAACTGTTCTTGTTAAGATTTCTAAGTAGATGAAAGGTAGTTGATAACACCAACATAGGTGCTCGATTAATAGATTCTCCCTGTAGGATCTTCTACAAATCGGTATAATCGCTAACAATCCTCATATTCCTTTGAAGCGAAAGCATGGTGTGGAAGTTTTAGTAGTCATTCACATTTCTTTCAACTAGATGAGGCACTGTCACTTAGAATTTTCTTCAATCATTATAATCTATTAATATTTGGCTTTTGATACCACAACCTGTGTAGATTCCCCTGGCTACTGAGAAGAGATGCAATAATTTCATTTTTCTAGCAAAAATAGCAACACAGAGGGCAAAACACAACATCAAGGAGGGAACTTTTTTCATTCTAGTCATTGCACTTTTTATGGCCAAGAATCCTGGCAGTCACTTGTGCATCTAATAGGATCATAGCAATCTAGATAGTGTCAGCCTATGGAAAATAGGAAAATTATTTTCAGAGCTTTTTTTAAGAAAGATTTACAAGTAAAATTGTTTTGCCATGCGCATGATGGATGCAGAGAATGGATCATATTATTTCCTTATTGCTCTCTTCCTTCAAGGCTTGTGGGTAGATTTTACAAATAGGTTAATGATTTTTGTCCAAAAGGACTCAGAGAAATTTGTTTGGAGCACGGCTGCTTTTACTACCTTTTAATCAATGTCTAGAAAGGAACCAAAAGTTGCAATTGGAGTTAAATTTCAAGGTTATTATTCAGATAAAACTTAAATGTCATCAAAAGATTGTTTGCTTTACTTACCAACAATAATGGTAGTGGAACAATCAAGGTTCTGAGTGCTGTGAGATGATGTTTGATGAGAACACTTAGAGAAATATGTTTCTCTACTTTGTCGTGCCATTTGTTTTCATTCAGAGTAGGCCGAAGATACTTTCATGTTTTCTTTCTTTCTTTCGCGGCTTACCCTTTCTTCTCATTTTATTTTCATACTACAGTTTTATGATGCTAAAACCTCTAACTTGCACAACTATATTCCAAATTGAAAAATGATAATCTAACACACTTTGGTCGCACACGTTGGGCGCACACTTTGTCTTTTAGCTTATTTATGGTGTTTTGTTAGATGTGGGGCCCACGCCTAGGGAGACAAGAAAGAACCATAAATAGGCTAAAAGACAAAGTGTGTGCCTCAAGTGTGCGCTCAAAGTGTGTTAGATTATCATTTTCCTTCCAAATTATAGCTACATGTCGGGCTCATATTTTTTCTTGTTTGGATTGGAAATATATTTTCACTACTTTAATTGAACAGTTGATCTGGAATTAGTAAGAAATCCAGTAGCACAAGCCAGTGGTCCTTCCAATGAAGCAAGTTTTACATAGTGATAAGATTATGACTATCATCCTCTTTCTTGACAATAGTACTTTTTTTGATGGAGACGATATTACTTTTGATTCGATAAAGCCAGATTTATCAGAAATCGTAGTAACCAAAGCTAATCCAGGTTATTTAGGGTGCTGTTGATTTTTGAATATTTATTTGATTTGATTTTGCTATTTATATTGTGGCAACATGTGAACTAAGATATATATTCCATCGAGCTATCATTTTGTTTGGTTTTTAATCTGTGTGTGCATACATATTATCTTTTTGCATAGAAGTAAATTCTGTTATGTGCATCTTTGCTTATTGTATTACTTTGTTTACAGCTCGAGTATGATGTTTTGGAATATGTTGTCATTGAACGCTTGGCACAAGGCGGACGTAATAAGCTGAAAGATGATGGGCTTAATGTAGCAGATTGGCTTCAGTCTCTTGCTTCCTTTTGGGGTCATTTGTATGCATTTATATCTTCCTAGTGAACTTAAGCATGTTTATGATCTAATCTTTCTAATAACTTGTACTTGTGGTTCTCTGTGATTCCCTTGCCAGTGTTTGCCTTTTCAAACAATATAACATGTTTTGCTTCCTCAGTAATTCTGATATAGTGAGGAGCAGTTTGTACCTATTTACAAATTACAACAATGCATTTGTAAAAAGATTTCATTATTTTTAGAAAAAAAATTTGTGTCTTTTTTTAAAAAAATATAAATAAACTTATGTATAGTTGGAAAACTGAACATAATAGAAATTGAGCAAATTCGATGGCATTAGGGTTAGGGCTAAGATAACTTGGGATGCATTAATTGGGAAGGATTTATATCATTATGAAAGCACTTTTTCAACTACATTAAATCGAGCGGAGTGGAAAAGTTTGATCCATGTTGCCGGTCCAAACTAATTTGGGATGGAGGCTTTGTTGTGGTTATAGACTGATGTATGTATTTGTGAACCTAATAATTCTTATTACAATTGAAGAATTAAATAAGAAAATATGGAATTTGTTACTTGATTAGGCATGGCTTTGCATAATTGAGATTCTATTTTTAATTAATTTGCATCAATTATACGTTTGTTTTGTTTTTTGTCATTTAGAAATTTGATTTTTGTAGATCATAGCATTTAGTTTGTGGTAGAATCTTTTATTTTTTGCTTTTCTTTCATCCTTTTTCCCATCATTTTTTTTTGTGAACCTTTCTTTTTAATTTTTATACAGGTGCAAAAAATACCCTTCAATGGAATTGAGAGGTCTTTTCCAATATCTTGTTAATCAGCTGAAAAGAGGAACCGGGATTGAGCTTGTCCTCTTGCAGGTATTAGTTTCTATTACTTGAGAATGATAGAAGATCACAATGTGATATTGTTTGCTTTTGTTAAAATCTATGCATGCTGATTTTGTGGGCCTTCAGGAGCTTATCCAACAAATGGCAAATGTTCAATACACAGAGAACATGACTGAGGAGCAATTGGATGCAATGGCTGGGAGTGAGACTTTGCGGTATCAGGCTACATCCTTTGGGATGACTAGAAACAACAAGGTGCTTGCAGATAGATAGAAGATATTATGTTTGACAGTTTTCCCATGATTGATATTTCTTAAAGTCATATACCCGATTTGAAAATTTTGAGATCTTCTATTCTTCAGGCTAAACATTAGTGTCACACTTGCACTGTTCAGTGAACACTGTATTTTAAGTTGTCAAAACACTGGAAGTGTTCTTGTTGGTTTAGTTTCAAATTTCTGTTTCAATCTTGGTTGTCCTGTCCATGTTGGGTGTGCTACTTATCCTTTTCCTGTAAAACTTCCCAGAGAGCTATGCTATCTCCATTGCATCTGAAAGTCTTTGTGATTGTACTAAGTGATTGTTTTGTCAAATATTTGTGAAGATGCTTGTGGTCAGGTCTGTGTTTTTATCATTAAATCTTTGTTTTTGAAGGGCATTTGTTTTTTTTTTTGAGGTTTTTGAAGGGCATTTGTTTGTTTTGGGATCTCATGATTTTGGATTCAATTATTATTTTTGTCTGTTCTTTGATCCCCAATTAATTGTGGCCTCAACTAATCTTGGGATTGACGCTATGTCGTTGTTGGTGTTCTTGGATCTGATCTTTGCATTTGAACGACAATTGGGGCAATCTGATTTCTGGGTTTGTCTTGAATAATTTATTAGAATGGGTGAGCCTTTATCCCATTTTCTATTGTTTAATATTAGGATATGGGCCATATGGCTGTTGATGCTATTTAAATCATGATTTTGTTCCTGTCTTTTATTGTGCTCAACATAAGTAGTAATTTCCCCATGAGTTTTCTGTTGAGATTGTCATGTCAACCAATTCTAAGTATAGATTATTTTATTGGTGAAATAAGCTTGGAAGACTACTAGAATTGCAGATTTTCTTATTAATTTATGTGTGTGTGTGTGTCTTGATGAAGAATCTGACAGTTGGGATAACCTTAGTAATTCTAAGTGCAGGTGCTTTTTCTTTTTTCAGCGGTTTCCTTGAGTACTGTGGGCTTAATTTCCTGTTTTATAAGTTTGTGTGAATTTTTGTAGCTTACGTGTTGTCAATAAGATTCTTTCTTTCTTTTCTTTTTTTTGACATCCATCAATAAGATTCATTCTTACACAAAAATGTTTTTGCAGGCACTTGCGAAATCTACTAACAGACTTCGAGATGCATTGCTTCCTAAAGAAGAAGCTAAGCTGGCAATCCCTCTTCTGTTGCTTATCGCTCAACACCGCTCTTTGTAAGTAATGCAACTTGTCACTAATTGTGATGCTGTCTATGGGGTAAATTCTTATTTCTTACGAAACAAAAAAGCTCTTTATAAGTGATGCGACTTGTCACTGATTGTGATGCTGTCTATGGGATCAATTCTTATCTCTTACAACAACAACATAGCCTCAATCCCAAATTAGTTGGGGTTGGCTACATGGATCAAACAAACAAAGAGTGTTCTTTGTGTGGGATCTCACTTTATTTTCTAAATATTGAGGCTGTAGCTATTTTTTTTTTTCAAATTTTTTCCACTGAAAAATTTAAATTCATACAGAAATAGATATCCATGGATAATGGAGTATCTTTTTTTGTTCAACAGGGTTGTCATTAATGCTGATGCACCATATATTAAGATGCTGAGTGAGCAGTTTGACAGATGCCATGGAACCCTTCTCCAATATGTGGAATTCCTCTACAGTGCCGTAACACCAGCAGCCTCTTATGCGCAACTAATTCCTTCTCTAGGCGACCTTGTCCACAAGTACCATCTTGACCCAGAGGTATGTCCTAATTAGCCTTATGCTTGTCATTTTTGTGTTAAAGTCGTATTCCTCCTTATCTTTGCACCCAATCCCTTATTTTATTCAGGTTGCGTTTTTAATATATCGACCTGTCATGCGGCTTTTCAAATGCGCGGGAGCTCCCAATGTGTTTTGGCCTTCAGATGATATGGAAGACACACGCATCTCAAGCTCCGAACCCGAATCTTCAGACTCATCCACTAATATGGTTCTTGATCTTGGTTCTCTCGGAAAGACAATCATGTAATTCTCTTATCGGTTGGTTGTTCCACTTTTTAGATTTTGTTAATTTTTCTGACATTCATAATTGTAAATGCACTTGCATTTCTAGTTGTATTGAAACTGTGTGTAGCGGCTGTAGCCTATTCTCTATATGCTCTTTTAGACACCTATGCTACGATTTGGGTATGTGTACATGCATGCGCTGATGCATTTGTAATAATTATTCTTCCAAAGAAAACTATACAAGGAAACAGATGGTTTCATGAATGAGTTGTGCACATAGTTTGATTGTAAACTGTAAAGTAATCTCAGTAAGTCATGGTTACAATTTACAATTATCTGTGGAACAATAGAGGTTTGGGACATTTTGATTCAAACGAATTGAATCTCAGTTTGGATCTCACAGTAATGCCACATTATGGCTCTAATTCTGCAAACTGTTATCCAAGTCCAATATTATTCAGGCTGGAAAATGCTGAAGCATTCAGATGTGGATTGTCCTTGCCACCCACAACATGCTTGGTGCAAGCACTAGGAAATTCAGCCTCTTAATAATCAGATGTGTTGTTTTTGTATATGATGTATGTGAGTTTTCTTGAAATGCTGAGTTATATTTGTCGTGGTGCTTGTTGATTTTCATTTTTCAATAAAATGGAAACTGACACTGGGTAATATCTCAGAAACCTACAAGTACCTCAAGGAGAAATTTGGCAGTCGTCTTGTGTCTTAAATTAAGAGGTTCATGAGCATCTTGGATTCCTTTCAGGAATGAAAAGAAATGTTGATTCTTAGGTTTTCTTTCGGCCGGGTTTGATGGTTTTTGTTTTTTATTTCCATTTGAACTTGGGAAATAGCAAAAAATTTTTTTTTTTTAAATTTGTTATGGGATTTGGAAGTTAAGCTTTGTGTTCTCTGATGAGGATTCTGGTGTAAATTTATCTAACTAATCAAATATGAACATCAGATAAACCAGCATTGTTCAAAGCTTTGGAGAATAACATTAGTTTCAATCAATTGCAAGAATGAGACTTTGAGTATTGAAAGCATTTTACTCTTGAATCTATTATTTCATTCTCTATCCCCTTCTTTCTTCCACTCAATCCTGTCCTGTCTTTGTATGGTAGGTAATATTTGTGTTGCATTTTCCATTTTTAAATTATTTGATAAATCTTTCCATCTGAAAATTTCCTTATGCAGACTATCTCTCTGACATGCCTATTTTTCTATGCAGGTGGTCGGATCTTCTTGATACAGTCCGAACGATGTTGCCCCCAAAGGCCTGGAACAGCCTATCTCCTGATCTTTATGCTACCTTTTGGGGGCTAACACTTTATGATCTGTATGTCCCCAGAAATCGCTACGAATCTGAGATATCGAAGCAACATGGTGCCCTTAAAGCGCTCGAAGAATTTTCTGATAACTCTAACTCTGCCATCACCAAAAGGAAAAAGGACAAAGAAAGAATCCAAGAGTTATTAGACCGTTTGACTGGTGAATATAAAAAGCATGAGGAAAATGTTGCATCTGTACGGAGAAGGCTTGCTCGTGAAAAGGATAAGTGGTTAAGTTCCTGCCCTGATACATTAAAGATCAATATGGAGTTCCTTCAGCGATGCATCTTTCCACGTTGCATTTTCAGCACACCTGACGCTGTCTATTGTGCAATGTTTGTGCACACTCTACATTCACTTGGCACTCCATTTTTTAACACTGTGAATCATATCGACGTCCTAATTTGCAAGACTTTACAACCAATGATTTGCTGTTGCACTGAGTATGAAGCTGGTAGACTTGGTAGATTTTTGTATGAGACTCTTAAGATGTCTTACCATTGGAAGGTATTCTGCATGAATCATACAATACTAGACCCATTCTTTCTTTTTAGTGCTTATATATTGTTTAGTGATATTGCTCACACTTTTGGGATCTTTAATTTTCGTGAACATCTTATTTGTAGAGTGATGAATCAATTTATGAGCGTGAATGTGGGAACATGCCTGGATTTGCAGTCTATTATAGATATCCAAACAGCCAACGTGTCTCATTTGTGCAATTTATTAAAGTGAGTTACAATAAATTACCTTTAATATTTTTTCCTTCCATTTTTTTGTGCTCACTCTCTCAAAGTGGAAGGGAAAGAATCTGGAGCAAGTTTCTACATTAAACTTTTTTCACTTACCTGTATATTTAGGACTTGAGGCACTAAATTTGAGGCATTCTGCATTTGAAGTAACTATTTCCTCTATTGGTGTAATTGTGTGCTAAGCATGCAACAACAACAACAACAATATAGCCTCAGCCCCAAATTAATTGGGGTCGGCTATATGGAATAAACTCTTCTATTGTGCTTGATTTAGTGCAATCAATGGTGAGCATTCCAAACCATTCAAGTTCCTCCTTGTGTTAAGCATGCATGGTGTCTATTTTACATTTGGCATGTCTTCTATTTTTGGAACTATGTTGTTGTTTGTAAGTCTTCTATCATATGGCACATTAATCGCTCTACTGTTTATATACATAAATTCAAATAAAAGTAGTAGCACTAATTGATACAAAGATTAGGGAAGGATGGTTGTGGTGGTTTGGACACCTGCAAAGACGGCTTACAGATGCTCTCACTAGAAAATTTGACTCAATAGAAATGAACAAATTCGACGAGGTAGGGGTAGACTGAAGTTAACTTGGGATGAATTAATTAGGAGGGATTTGAATGGTTTGGAATGCTTGCCATCAATTGCACTAAATTGAACACAATGAAAGAGTTTGATCCATGTAGCCTATCCCAATTAATTTGGGGACTGAGGCTATGTTTGTTGTTGTTGATGTATGAGCTGGAATGGCTTTGGAAAAAGTTTGATTTCCAAAGAAGTTTGAATTTGGTATTGTAGTAATGATACCGATTGAGTTAACCTGATTTTTAGATTTTTATGTGAGCAATCATTATTGGGGCAGTGATTTTCATTCTGAAGAGGACTCTTAGTTCTGATGGATATATTGTATGAACAAATAAAGTCAATCTCAATTGATACCTTTGAGATTCATTCACAACATCTTTGAATTAAAACCCACATCTAATTTAGTCTTGATTGTTGACTCAGTAGAAAGTTTGACTATTTGGTATCTACAGTGATTCACCTTAGGAACTCCTACTTCATAAGGTACACTATTGTGGTCATTATGCAAGTGTTGGTCTTGTCGGAACAATTGGGTATGCATGGCATTGTTGCATATCTATAAAATGAACGTAGCAGAAATGAGGATGCTTAGGTGGATGTATGGTGAAACGGTAAAACTCGTAAATATAGAATAAGAAATACATAGATTCAAAGACAAGTAGGAGTAACACCAATTGACACAAAGATTAGGGAAGGGTGGTTACGGTGGTTTGGTCCCCTACAAAGACAACCTACAAATGTCCCCACTAGAAAGCTTGACTCAATAGAAATTGAAGGAATTCGAGGAGATAGGAGTAGACCGAAGTTAACTTGGGATGAATTAATTAGGAGAGATTTGAATTGTTTGGAAAGCTCACCATCAATTGCACCAAATTGAGCACAATGAAAGAGTTTGATCCTTGTAGCCGACCGCAATGGCCAGAGTTTTTGTTGTTGTTGTGCTTTGTTGAAACTAGCATTCAATTGATATATTTCATAACTGTAAAATGCCAATATTTTCTCCATATACATCTATTAGATACAATTTTGAGATTGTACTGAATTTTGAAGGCTGCTGCTTTTGACAGTTCAATGAGTGACATAAAGCTGTTATTTATAAAACTACTGCCATGAACTAAGCATAAGAATAAGTTTATAATGGGTTTTCTTTAAAGGCTTATATATAAAATATCCTAACCTTAACAAATAGTATCAATTATATCCTAACCTTTGAAATTTATCAATTATATCTTAACCTTTTTGATTTACTATCAATTCTATCCTCAATTAATATGGGCATTTTTTTCTTTCATAATATATGCCCACACATATATCTCTTCAATTTTACACCTTTAAAGATCATTCATACATATGCATTATAGCTCAATATTTATGATAAATATTTGTATATAATACGCATAGTTGCATATACATGTCTACTCAATCACATACATAGTCTAAGGATATATTTCTTTTGTCAAATTAAACAACTATGAGTAGCCTTCTAATAAGTTTTAAATGTCATTTTCATCATATGTATATACACATGATTTTCAACTTACATTGGTGATCTATAAACTAATTAAATTTGAATTAGATTGTAAATGTATATATCATTGATTTATAAATTTTTTTTTTGAGTCCTTTACACTTAATTTATACATGAAGCTTAAAATTTTTTGATATAAATTGATCAATGTGGATAATCATGAAAATAAAGTTAGAAGATTATGTTGATTTTAAAGTAAGAGTACCCCAAATTAATTGAGGATAGAATTGATAGTAAATTGAAAAGGTTATGATATAATTGATACCACCTATAAATGTTAGGATGTTTTTTTTTTTTTTTTTTTTTTTTTTTTTTTAATCATTATGCCTTCTTTAAATAAATCTATCGACACTAGCCTTTTTTATTTGGTCAATAGATTTTGTTGTTTTTCTGGAGTTTCTATTGAACATGTCTACATTTTTTATTTTATTTTTTATTTTTTTGCACTCTATCGAGCACAATGGAAGAGTTTGATCCATGTAAGACGACCCCAACTAATTTGAGATTGCGGCTATGTTATTTTTTTGTTGTTGTTGGGTGGTGGGAGGAGTGTGTCCTGTCACTATGGATAGTTTGGTACCAACAAATTCTGGTTGGAATACGGTTGTGTTTCTCTTTTCTTTTAAAAAGAGTGCAACAATTCATGTAATACTAGTTGAACTCATAGAACTTTCTCTCTCTTGTATCATTCTTTCTGATCTGGATATTTAGAGGCTGAAATGCCTATTTAGCTCAAGTCCTTTGCTTATCATTCTCCTATGAGGATGCTGAGTTCTTATTGGATGGATCCTGCAAGATGCCCCCTAAATAGCTGTACATAGTACATGATCAGGACTGTATGGGCAAGAGGTGAAAGTCAATTGTTGTTATTGCCTACTTGCTGCAGGTTTGTGCACTGCTTATGAATGGACAATTAAATTTGTCTAAATGTATGGGTTGTGCCAGAAACATACGTGTGAATTAGGTGAAAACCTTTCACTTTCACCAGCTTCCTTCACGGATCTCGTGCAACTGTTTACTTTTTCTAGACTTTACTATTACGGCTAAATGACTGGTTGCTTGCATTTGATTTTTGTTTAAAATCTTTAGGCCAGCCTTGAGTCCATTTTGAAATTAGTGGACAGCTAGAGATATGAACTTGAGTTTTCTCCTCTTACTGCCCCTGTCATAATCTTTGAATAAGTTTACTGCAAGGACGTTAGAAGGGTGTTGTTTTGTGATATTCACTTAATGATTTGCTTTTATTGTCTATTTAAAATTTTAGGAAGTTAGATATCATCTATTTGATATTACATGGTTGGTGTCAAGAAAAAAGGAGTGGTGGAAGAGCGAGATATGTTTTCAGTCTATCAACTTTCTCATACTCTTTTGGGAAGCCAAATAAATTACAACACCCTTGACTCCAACACGAATGAAACTCCCAACCTTACCTTTGGCAAGTGATGATGCTCATCTATCTAACTAGGTATGCTTCAACTTAGGAAACTGTTACATGCCTAAAATAAACTTGTGTTAACGTCATCCACCTATGGACATACTTAACAGGATGTACTTATTATTACTAGGGGCATAGATTGAAGTAAGAAAGTGGCTTTCTTATGTTGACATGGATCTCTTGACCTTTTAAGCATGTAATTATTTTAGGTTCAAATAAGGGATGTAAAAGGTTTGATGTTTGAACCTTTTAAATGAACGCTTACTGTAATCTTAACTTGAAATGGACGGTCTATAACTGAATTTTGCAAAAAGAATTTGAATAGTTTTAAATTTTTTTGACCAACCTACAAACTTTTAACATAACTTATATCTTCCTGAATTGTGTTTTGTTCTTGTTTTTCAAAGCAACTCAAAGTGTGTTCTCCTGAGATGCTGAGCATGATGATCGTATTCCTTGCATGTCTTATTGAGGATATAAAGCTTTTAATATATGATTTAGGGTTTTCAAAAAACAATATATATATATATATATATGATTTAGGATATTTTTTTGCTCAATACTTTAATTGCTCAGTTATTATGTTTGAGTTTTTGTATATTTGATTAGTTTTAATATACTCTTTAAGATGTTCATATTTTGCATATATTGTATTGAAGGTGCACTGGAAATGGAGTGGAAGAATTACACGTTTGCTCATTCAATGCTTGGAATCAACCGAGTATATGGAGATTCGAAATGCTCTCACAGTGCTGACGAAAATTTCTAGTGTTTTTCCAGTTACCAGAAAGACTGGTATAAACCTTGAAAAGCGGGTACGAAACATTTTTCTGGTGTTTTTTACATGATACATCTTGCTGATTAACCTTCTCTTTAATTGAATGCTTTCTTTTTCACTGGCTTATTTTCCTTTTTAGGTAGCTAAAATTAAAGAGGATGACCGTGAGGATCTTAAGGTGTTGGCTACGGGTGTTGCGGCTGCTTTGGCTGCAAGGAAGGTGATATGCTTATTCTCTTTCATTTTTACTTCTAAGAATGAGTGAATAGATTTGAAACATGTGACTGAAATCCCTCCTTTTCTTGTGCTTTCTTTTGGGATAGGATAAAAAAAATTTGTGGTTGCATATTATTGGAGCTGTTAATGTTACACCCGAATGGCTGTTTATTATGTGTTATTATGATTCTCTTCTATGACTTGATTGAGCTGCTTTTGGATTTATGTACAATGCATGAACTTAATTGTTTGAAGTTTTCAAAAACTGCAGAGTTCATGGGTTACAGATGACGAGTTTAATATGGGCGTCAACGTAAAGCCTGCACGCTCACCTTCATCTAAGTCTATATCTGTACCTATACCAAATGGTTTGGTCCTTAATAATTCTCAAACAGAGTCCGGTTTAACAAAGCATATTCCATCTGGAAACCAGATTAAAGAATCTGGGATTTCCACAAAGGACCAAGCATTACGTGCAAAGTCTACTGAAATTGGGACAGAGAGAGCTGAAAGTGTTTCAGTTCCAAAATCTGACATGGGGTTGTCCAAATCAAGAGTTGGTTTGTCACTGAATGGCACAGATGCCCAACCTGTCCTCATTACATCCGCTGTACAATTTGGAGTATCCAGATCTACAGAAGTTCAAAAGCATGTAGATGGATCTGCAAAAGGCACAATGGATGAAAACACGGTCAAAGTTGTTCCTAAAATTGCAGAATCAGAGGTAAGCTTTGTTTTGTTTTGTTTGTTTGTTTGTTTTTTTTTATTTTATTTTTTTATTTTATGACTAGATAAGGTAAGCTTTGTTAAGATGCACATTTCTTGAATTGCTTTTGGAATTGTTTTTTTAACATGTTTGAAGTGTTATTGGTGTTACTAAATAGACATAATGAAATTGCGAACTTGAAGTCTTTCTAGGCTTAAGATGCACATTTCTTGAATTGCTTTTATAATATTGGAATTGTTTTTTTAACATGTTTGAAGTCTTTGTTAGTTGGTTTAAGTGCGGCGTAGTTTGAGTGTTGTTGTCTATGTTGTGAACGAAAGAAAGAGTGAGTTTTATTTTTCTCACTGTTTGCTTTATATATATATAACGTGTTTTCATTAACTTATAATATTGCGGTTTCGTAGTGTATAATGTTTTATTTAAAGTTTTGTTTGTGGCCCCGTCTAAGTCTTTGGAGAGTGTTGAAAGACTAGTTGTTTTTAAGTGCAGGCGTAGTTTGAGTGTGGGAGAGTTATCCAAATTGCCCATTGCATACAGCAGTAGGATACTGACTGTCTACAAAACCAAGAGGCTGATTTGTATAAACATCCTCAATCAACGACCCATTCAAAAAAGCATTATTAATATCAAGCTGCCTAATTGACCAACCAAACTGAGCAATGATTAAAATGACACGAATAGTGGAGGCCTTAACCTCTTGAATTTGTAAGTCTCATCAAAGTCGATACCGCATTTGTTTAAAGCCTTTAGCCACTAATCTAGCTTTGTATCGACTCACAGAGCCATCAGAGTTCTTTTTTATTGAAAAAATCCATTTATTTCCAACAATATTATGAGAGGAAGAGGCAGGTACCAGGGACCAAGTGCCAGTCCCGATAAGAGCCTTGTATTCCATCTCCATGGCCTCTCTCCATTGAGGGTCCTTGAGAGCCAATTCAACGATCTTAGGAATTTCACTTTGGTAGGCACGTAGTTGTAGCTACAAACACCTTTTTCATAACAATGCCATCTTTAGATCGAGTTATCATGGGATGAGTATTAATAGGTACCTCGGATTCAGAATTATCCATAGACAAAGGTAACTGAGAATCAGAACCAGAAATAGAAGCATTAGGCGAGAAGAAGCATGATCATTAGACTTATCGAGATGAATTAGGCGAGGAAATGCATTATCCTGAGTAGGAGTATTAGGCGAGAAGAAGCATGAGCAGATATAGATGGAGACTGAGACTGAGACTGAATCAGAGAAGAACTAGAAAAAGATGTATTTTTAGAAAACAAAGGAGTAGGTAGAAAAATCGAAGAGGAAGACTCTGACCCAGCAGTGGAAGACGAAGTAGAAAACAACATATGATAAGGAAATTCTTCCTCATTAAACACCACATGACGAGTAATATAAAGACGACCAGATTTATGTAGACATTTATAACCCTTATGAGAAGAGCTATATCCTAAGAACAAACAACGTTCAGACCGAAATTGAAACTTGTGAGAATTATATGGACGAAGATACGGAAAACATGAACATCCAAGCAAGTTAAACCATTGTCTTTCTCCTCAACTAGTTGATGTGGGATTACTCCATCTCCATCACTACCCCTCAAGTCCAACTGGTCTAGCCTGTTGTGACTTGCTTTCAATCATCGTCACAAAGTCTTTTGTTTTTGGATTAGCCTAGACTAGTGTTCTTTTCAAGTCTCAGAGGCCTCTTTTTCTTCTTCGGCTTGTACTCTCTCCATTATTGACCTTTTATTTTTCGTGGGCTGTTAGCTACTATGAGCTCTAATAGCCATGTAAAGTGTAAAGTTTTGAATGTGGCCTGGTCCCAATCTGAGGCGACTCAGGAGAGTGTAGTGAGACTAGTTATTTTTATGTGTAGGCTTTGTAGAGGGAGAGTTCTCCAAAAATCCAAGGCATGTTAGAGTTCCCACTCCAAGCTTACAAGTCATTGTCGTTCTCATCAACCAGTCGATGTGGGATGACTCCATCTCCAACAGTAATTAAACAACATTTTGATGGGACGGGTTGCAAGAAATAGGCGTGTAGGTGTAGTGTTATCATGGAAAAAAATTGAAACCAATTGTGCTTTTATGCTGGATGTTAAGTGACAAGAAATGCTATTTGAAAGGGAATACAAGCTATTTGAGACTTGCTTTAATTTGACAGTGAAGGCAAAACAGTGTTGAAATTTGCTGATCATTTAAACTTCAACTGTTATGTATTTTGATTTGGAGTTTTATCATTGTAGATAATTATATATATAAAGAAACCAATATCGTGTTATATTGTGTTTAGCTGGTTGAGACTGAGTATATTGTCATTCCGAACATGAATAAAATTATTTTCTTTAAAATTTTCCATTGTTTTGGTTATTAAATTACAAGGGATAATCAATAAATGGAAAAAGACATCAAAGTTTCATTGACTTATTAAGTATTATGCAAAATTTGTAGGAGCTCTCTGAATATTTTGCCATTTGCATGCAATGTCGAAGATTCTTGAACTATAATATATGAGAGAGTTCTCTAGAGAACCATGAGCCCTCTATCTTCATTAGATAATGAGAACCAACAATCAAGCAGGGTGAACCACAAAACTAGAGAACACACACACACACACACACACATAAAAAAAAAATGTTTTCCATTTTTGTGGTTTAATGTTGATATGAAAATCTTCCAAATTAGCTGTCGTAGTTTGTTTCGTGGTTTGATTTTTCATTAAACTGGAAAAAGCAGACGAGACAAGAGGACCAAGATGAATAGGCCTACTTTTATTGTATGTATTCAACAACAACAATAGCAAAGCCTCAAATCTCAACTTATTTGGGGGATGGCTACATGGATCTGACACTTGAAGTCAAATAATTTTACTTATAATATCTATCATATCAAGTCTATTTATTAAGATATTTGCATTTCATCTTTGAATGTTCTCTAAACAACTGCAGCCACCCTTCTATAATATTTGCATCTATTGGTTTCATTCCTATTTTTAATTGTATCTTCGTGTTTCTTTTTTGATAAGAAAGACACCAACATATCACCCCGACTTGCCTCCAATGAGACTCAAACCCTCCCTCTTATCCAGTTACACAAGTAACCTCATACCAAATCATTGGCGCATCTTCGTGTTTCTTATTATATCTGTACTAGTTTTATCTCACTTCCATGTAAGCATCTATATCTCTGCTAAAATCATTTTTTGCATGCGTTATTTGTTTATTACCTAAATTAGGATAGTAATTGCGATCTTAAAAAACTCCTTTAGTTTTAACATAGATATTTTCGGTAGCACACCACTTCTTCCACTCAGCTTTAATTTTATGTGTAACCTCTTTCTTTATGTCCTTAAAATGGCCCACCTTTTGAGCTTCTCTTCTTCCTAATTGCACTCCATTATGTTGTTCCATACTGTTTGTGAACTCACAATGCATAATGGTCTCCTTACCTTGCTCCGCTTCACCATTTTTTATGGTTTAGTTCATCCATACCAATCCAAAGGAAATCCCTCATTTTCTTAATGATAACTAATGAAAGGAGTGAAACTAGAAACCAGCTATATTTGTAATGATTGTGTTAATTGATAAATGTATAATATAGTTGTAACTTATGTTCATATTTTTTTCCCTTTTGCTGGCATTTTTGAGTCCCATTATGTTCTTTTTAATCATATTTCTAATAAAATGTTCCTTTCTTATGTGGAAAAAAATGCTGACAGAATTATTAGTTGTGCTTACAAAATATGCAACAAGAATTATATAGATTCTATTGTTTTTGCTTCTGTGTTTCACCAAATTTGCAGTACCATGTGATTAGTTCATCAAGAGTGATGCACATTGGTCAAACAAAAAATGTTTAAATTTGTTGATGTGTGTGAATTAGTGTGGTTGCTTCCGTTAGAAAACTCAATTTAATAGAAAGGTGAAATTTGACGATGTAGGGCTAGACCAAGCTAACTTGGGACATTACTTATGAATGATTTAAAGGATTTGAAAAGCACACCAACTGCATTAAATCAAGTATAATGGAAGAGTTTGATCCATGTAGCCAATCCCAACTAATTTGAGATTGAGGTTGTCAAATAGTGTGGTTCATTCTCTTTTTTTGATAGGAAAGAAACCATCTTGCACTCCATACCAAACCAGTGGCAGTGAGCTACCAACTTAGTTGGTAGTAGTGTGGTTCATTATTAAAAACACTTATTGCGAATTATTAAATTGTTGATGCTAGATGTGGAAAAAAATGACTTGAGGAGATAAATACCTATAAGACTTGTCATTGTATGATTTCATTTCTGTTATTATCTTTATTTTTGCATTTTTAGAGAATCTTTAAAGGAGCCTTGTGATCTGTGAATTGAATCCTTATGACTATTTATTATAGGATCTATCAATTTTAACAACTGTGGTTTTAATACAGTAAAAAGATTCCTGAACGGAATTCTGTCCTCTTAATTGACCCCTTGAAATTAAATGTATCTAAGTTTTACAATATGATTCGTATGTGTTTTGCCTATGTTTACTATATTCAGATCAGCTCCAAATTAACATTATATAGGAGTTTTTTTACCCCTTTTTAACCTTTAGTCTAATTTAATAATTCTTTTACATAATTGTATATAATTGTTGTTTTTATGAAAACGAATTGTGCTATATTTGAGTACTTTTAAGAGCTAGAGTTATGGATCTCTACTTGTGGATAGATTTCAATGAACCAAAACGGGTGAATTTCGTAAGGCCCCCTTTAGGTCCTTTTGGGAATCCCATTTCCTTCATGGTTTAGCCTCGTGGATGATGTCTTCACAAAACGGGATCATGTGTGTTCTACCTATTTCCCTAGGTGTCAAGGTAATGTGGGATTAGTTACACATTAAGGGTAGTCGTGCCGTAAAAGTTAATTAATTTGCATGGATTCTGGTTGCCGTGTTAGTCTGTTTCTACAGTAATTTTAACTTTGAAGTTTGGACTTGTGAAGATACGACAGACCTACCATTATATATATATATATATATATATATATATATATATATATATAATCTTTTTAAGACCAAGCTGAATGCAAAAATCATTCTGAGTAGATATTTCTTTAAAAGTAGTATTACTGATTTGATAATCTACATAAATTAACATAAATAGTTAGTAGTATTTTCAATGGTGTATCAAACATGATCGTTTTAGAGCCAGTATAATTCGAAGGGCATTCAAGTTGGCCTTTCAGTTTCATGACCGTGAATGCAATTTCAGCTCCTTCATAAATTTGAACTGTATATCAACGACCATGTTGTAATGTTCTAAGTGTAGACAGATAAGAGCGCATGTTTTGTTTCTATAATGGGGAATATATTGTGGGCAAGCACACGTTTTGTTTGTGTAGAAGTGAAAGTCAGCTGCAAAAAAAAAAAAAAAAAAAACCGATGCAAACAGAGCAGGCTGTGATGTTGTTCATACCATACCTGTGAAACTTGCCATTTTCTCAATTATACCATAATCTTCTTCTAGAGTTTTATTTGTGGGCTAGTGTAATTCAGTCTCTTACAGTTTATAAGACCAGTTTTAAACTTCTGAGTTATTTTTGCATGCATCTGAGAGATGGTTTATGTATAAGCCTCAGTAAAGCCGTATTAATGTACCAATGGCACTTTGTGTCATTTCCCCTTGACTTTACATGCATGATTTTCTTTTGTGGAATATTTTGAGAACCTGAAGAGAAACATGAGTTTGATGTCTTCATTTCTTGTATTTTTTTCAGCAACTCAAAACTTCAATCAGAAAGTCGGTGCCAGCTGGATCTCTTGCAAAGCCCGTGAAAGAGACTCCAAAAGATGAAAGTAAATCTGGTAAATCTGTCCCTGGATCTTCTGCAGCTGCCACAAATGGTATTGTGGCACAAAGTTCTGCTAAGAGCTCAACAAATTCGGGTAGAATGTCTACTGAGGCACACGGTAATGCAAAGATGGATGCTGCACCTGCTAAGTCCTCTGAGATCAGAGCCTCTGTTGGAAAAGATGGTGATGATTCTGAAGTTGCTGAGGCATTGAAGGCTCTTTCCTCTCGATCTGCACTTTCACCCCTTGTTGAAGATTCATTTACTTCTTCCAAAAACTTAGATAAACAACAAAAGAGACCCATATCTAATGAAGAGCATGAAAAACTTGCTAAACGGAGGAAAGGAGACAGTGAAGTCAAGGATGGAGAGGGTGAAACTCGGTTTTCTGAAAGAGAGAGGTCATTAGACCCTCGTGTGCCTCATGCTGATCCTGAGAGACTCGGAACTGAAGATCAGGGTCTCACTCGGGCTGCAGAGAAGTTCTCAGACAGGTCAAAAGATAAGAGTGGTGAACGATATGACAGAGATCACAGGGAAAGAATGGAACGCATAGATAAGTCATCTAGTGAAGATGCATTGGGTGAGAGGTCTAGGGACAGGTCAATGGAACGATATGGGAGAGAACGATCAGTTGAAAGAATGCAAGAAAGGGCAACTGACAGGACTTTTGAGAGAGCAACTGACAAAACAAAGGATGATAGAAATAAAGATGACCGTGTTAAACCAAAGTACAATGAGACATCTGTCGAAAAGTCCCATCTTGATGATCGTTTTCACCGGCAGACTCTACCTCCTCCACCTCCTCTACCTCCCAACGTGGTTCCGCAATCTGTCAATGCTAGTAGGAGAGAAGAGGATGCTGATAGAAGGGTGAGTAATACAAGACATGTTCAGAGGCCGTCTCCTAGACATGAAGAAAAAGAACGCCGTCGGTCTGAGGAAAATTCCTCAGTTTCACAGGATGATAGTAAACGAAGAAGAGAAGAAGACAATAGAGATAGAAAGCGAGATGAGCGAGACAGCTTGTCCATGAAGGTACTTCATAGCTTCCATTTTTAAAGTTAGTTTTTGTGTTGATTTGTGTTATATTTGGATGATACTATTCTGAGTTATTTTGGGTAAGGATTCATCTGTTCATGCTTATTATTGTCACAATGCCAAAACAATTATCATTCTCAAACTATGTGATTGGTTTGTACAGGTTGAGGAGAGGGATAAATTAAATCTTTTGAAGGACGATGTGGATGCTAATGCAGCTTCCAAAAGACGGAAACTTAAAAGGGATCATGCTTTATCTGTGGAACCTGGTGAGTTCTCCCTTGCCCCACCTCCACCTCCCATTGCCCTGGGAATGTCCCAATCATATGATGTACGAGAAAGGGCAGATAGAAAAGGTGCCATGGTCCAGCGCCCCGGATACATGGAGGAGCCATTGCCAAGATTGCATGGTAAGGAAGCTGCCAACAAGATGACCCGCCGGGAAAGTGACCAGTATCCTTTAATACATTTTGTCTTTTAAGCATCCTGCTCTTTCTTCTTATATTTGCTCTTGAAAACATGCATCATTATTTCTTGAAAATTGTTTTAGATATGCAGTTTAATGTCATTTACGTTCCTTTTATTCCTCCATCCTTTTCTTGTTTAACTATGTCAAGCCTTAACTGCATGAAAGAGAATGGGAGGAAGAGCAGAGATTGAGAGCTGAAGCAAAAAGAAGGCATCGGAAATAGTTCTAGAAATCGACTGTGAATCAGAACGAAGTTCTATGGCTGGCATTCAGTCGTCTGTCCTGTCTCTCCTGTACTTCTATGAAATTCTAACGTTTATGTTCACCCTGTGTTTCTGGTGATGATGGGCCTTCCTGGAGTTCCGGTTTTCACTCAAATCTAGTTGATTTCGGTGCTCCAGATTGCTGTTTATTTTTCTGTAGTGCCGGAACTCTTCATTTGGGCATTACATTGTAGCAGTTATCGATCATAGACAGAAGCCTATTAGGGATTGCTGCTCGTTTGCAGTATTGGACAAGCAGTCGGTGCTTTCGTTTGCAGTATCGGACAAGCAGTCGGTGCTTTCATACAGGACAAGACTTCAAGGGGCCTCTCGTTAGCAGCAGTGCCATTCTCAGCAAAATCTCATGCCGTAACTCCAATGTCAGGTACACTTTGATCATAGGGACTTCGAGGAAAAAAACTCCTTCCTCATTTATGAGCATAAGCTTATACTGACTGATTGAAACTTAACGAACTGTTCCTTTCTCGTATCAGTAGATGTCTCAGAAAACGATTATAAGTTGAGCTTCCTCGTAAATGTAACAGGTGAATTCATAACTTTTGTTGAGTAACTTTGCTTGTATGCGCTCTGATTGGCAAATTTTAGCCAAGTAGTTTAAAATCTAGGGTTTACTGACTGCTAGCATTTTGTATCATAGGTTTTGTATTTTTTCATCTATTAGGGTGGCAGCAATGGCATTACTGTACATTGTAATAGACATTCTTCACATATTTTCATACCTTGATTAGAATCAATTGATCTTATTGAGGTCCCAACAAATTCTGGCAGCTCTTAGGCTTTGCCAATGAAATACTTAGGCCTCTACCTCGCTCTCTTGGCTATGAGAACATGAGTTAGTCATACATGCCTGGTCAGTTGGATATATGCAGTGCAAAAATAACACCATATTGGCGAAATGGTTATAGAGACTTCCTTCAATCAAAACTGAGTAGGTTGAGAAATTAAATGGAGTCTAAATCTAGAATAATCTGAAACACAGCATATTCTGGTCACTACAGATCAATTTCATTGGAACATTGCCTCACTAGCATGTTGTCCATAATTAACTGAAGTGATATAGTTTGGCTGATAGAAGGGATTGCATATTTGCATTGCTTTTGATTCATTGCTCTCTTCACTCCATTCATCACTTTCTTCCATTTTGTTGAACTCTTTGTCAAAGCAAAAGCTAGAAAAAATTGTATTGTGAAGAGAAGCACAGGTTGTGCTCGCTGAAGCTTCAAGAAGGCTCTCCCAATTGTCCATTTCCAGCTGAAGTAACGGCTGTATCTCTTCTTCCTCTTCATATTGATCAAATCTCTCCCACTGCTTAGCACAAACCCCAGCCTTCAACAATGGAACCAAAGCCTTCTTTTCTTCGTCGTCATCCTCCATAGACATTAAGCGCCAGCTACTTGTTGATGATGATGATGGTGTTGTTTCTGTTGTCGATGAAGATAAGTCCGTTAACTGCCAAATTCCGTCGAGGAAACTCTCTAGGGCTTGTACATGAATTTGTGGAATTTGATCCACGAAAGGGTACTCGTACGCCCCACAGAGATGAATAGCCTTGCAGGCTTTGTAGAACTCGCTTAATCTGTTGGTCTGTGTTGCTGCTCTCTTGTAGATTCCAAACGCCGAGATGCAACACTGGTACTGCATCTGGAGGAGATTGTCTAGGAGAAGAGCGATATCTTGACGAAATGCAGTGTAGTAGATGAAGCTGTCGCGCAAGATTAGTTGCATTGCACATCGAATGAGATGATGTCTTGCCGCAGGTCCGGCAGGGTAGCACTCTAGAGCTCGTTGTATTAGGCCTTGGAATTGTGGCAAGAGCTCTAGAACTTGGCCAAGTTGCTTCATCTTCTCAGAAAAGCTCCATGAATGCTGTTTGCATAATCAGTTTGTTATTAGTATTCAAAAATTGAATCGAAATGAAATGAAATGTAGACTACATAGTTATAATTTACGATTGTTTGCTCATTGTCACGATCGAGAGATAGGCAATTCATCAGGGTCTCGTCGAGAAAATAAGCATAAGAATGTATGAAAGTAGTATAATCATCAGAAGATGAGGAAGAGCCATCTCGAAAGCGACATGGAGCCAACGAGATCAAACCATTGGAGTGAGACCATAGAAGGTTGGACTTGAAGCCGCTGTTTTTGGGCAATAACCGAAGGAGGCGATGTAGGAGAAGAAGGCACTTTATAGCAACTCGCCAACATTGCGTTTTACCAAACCGGCGAGTGAAGCTCAGCACGAAAGCTCGCTGCGAAGAGGGGGAGAAGGAAATGAGCTTCAAGAGTTCATAGATGTACTTCTCGGATAGTGGGAGATTATCTGGAGAGGTTGCTTTGATGACTATGAGATCAAGATCACAATGCCCTCCTAGTTTTGATATCTTTGTATAACTCACGTAGGAGTGCTCTTTGAGAATTGTGTAGGCTTGCCTGAACCTTCTATTCATTGTGTGTGTAGTACAACAAGAAGTTTGGAACAAGTGTTGCTGAGATATGATTTATTGTGTTGATGATCATAAAGGTTCTTGTTTTTAAGTGGAAGAGCATCAAAGTGAACGATGGAGAGCGATATGAATCATAATTGGGTTTTGTTTGACTCTTTGGATTAATCGAGTGTCACAAGAACATTTTTCATTTGAAAATTATATAGCGACACCTATCACAACAAATTAGACTCGCAACCCCCGATGTTTAAATGTAGTACAAAAATACTAGGATGACTACATGAACTGGAACATCAACCACGTACCACGTGTATTGTGGTTTTACAAAGTCAGATGCACCTGTATTATGTGTTTTAAATTAAGTGTGATTCGAGGCGCATTTATATATATATATATATACTAGTTTCATAACGTGCTACACACGATAAAGCCTGCTTGCTTAATCGCTCGTAAGCGCAAAACTATAAAAAAGACAAGATATATTATATATATCTGATATATATATATATATATATATATATATATATATATTGGTAGGAATTTAATATAAAATAAAAATAAAAATAAAATATATAAGTTTGAACAAACTATCTAACAAACCATGGGTTCTTCAACAATTGGCGGTGGGGGCATTAAGTGATATGCATTGTTTTTAAGGTGAATAGAAATCATAAAAAATGGCAGTCATTTCTATCAGATGATGGCTTAAAAGTTGAGATTATTATTTTGATGCTTTTTCATTCCATACACAATTTTCATGGTTTCACTTATAACTCAGGTCAATGTAAGAAATTGTCAAAAAATGAAATTTGGTGCTCTCAGGTCCACAGAATCTCAACATAACTACATGTTATTGTTGCATCACAGGATGTTATATCATACTTTAAATCTTGAAACCTTCGCAGTAATTTGTTGTAGTTCATGAACTCAGCATGAGACTGATGTTGCTCCAGCTTCATGCAGATTCTCGACTGCTTCATCTGTAATTCATGGAAACGACATTGTGAGAAACGCCTCAAAGAGAAAAGTTGTTTAGTGTAGGACCTTCAGTAAATAGGGTGGTTTCTCAGTATAGAACATCTCTTTTATGGTCAGTTCCCATGGAAAAAGTGGTGAGATATGAAAGTCCAACTTTAGGACTGCTTTTACGTCTTTGGCATAACAACACCATTATTATTGGGTAAAGCATGGGACCATGGAGAGAACTGCAACTCCAGTAGCTCCTCTCTTGTATATCTAAGCCTCTCTACAAAATTATTGAAAAAATAACATTTAGATCAATGGGGTTCACTTCAGGGACCTTGTTTTCAATTGAAATGACCACCGGAAGATAATTCTCACCTACAATACACTCCCTTCTTGCGCTACATGATGTATTGTTCTTCTTAGGTCTTAGTTGCATTGCCTTCGAAGTTCCAGTTCCCGATAAATGACTAGAGGCACCTTTACAGACATGATTTACTCATAATTTATAAACACTGAACCAACGTACTTGTTCATAATAGTCTTTTATGATAATTATTTTTAAGTGAAGCAAATGGTTAGCTAAAATAATCTTCAAAAATAAACCACAAAAACCTATTATTTCTTGATCCCCCAAAAAGAAAATGGAAAGTGAAAGATGAAATACCCAGGGTGGTAGGAGGCTGGCCAGTTCTTCCTCAATAGAGATAAGGGAATGTTTGGGATCCTCATTTCAACCAAAAAATGAACACACCAAAGACCAATTCAATATGTTTTCATGGATTCTCAAAGTAGTATCTTATGAACTTTATTAAGAAAGTATTAAAATTGATCTTATTTTTTTGGTAGAATTGTTTAACTGCTTCTTTATTTTAAGAATCAAACCAACATTTTGCCTGTCTCTATCCTTCTATTTGAGGATGTATTGAGGATAAGATCAATATGCAATCAAATCAATGTTTATATGGTAATTTGATCTCTAACGACTACCAAGTTTTCCATCAACCCTTAAAAACAACCATATCAATGTAGTCACATCTAAGTTTGTAGATTAATTAGAGAGTTATATGCACAAGCTAGATAGGTTTAGTCTGAATTTGAGATAGTTTAGAAATTTGCTTTCAATACAGAAGAAGAAACTTACTAATTATAGATCATTGTAAGTTTAGAAGCATGTACCTTCTTTTTGCTTCTTAGATTGTAGCGACAGAGATCGTTCAGAGGTTATGCAAGGAGACGAGAGAGCTTCAATGAAATGGAGTCGTGATACATTTGATTTTGATGAAATCAGGAATAAGGGAAAAACCTCAATAAAGAGAGTCGCAAGAGAGAACGCTATCGAAAGTATATATCAAATGTTAAGTGTTGGGAATTAACAAAAGAGATCGAACGAAATCAGGAAATCAGAATTATGGAAAGTTTTGATCAAAATCGGATTATGGGTAAAATTGGGAGTTCAAGTAACGAAGGAAAGGAGAATTATTCTCACTTTTATTATCACTTTTATTATATATATATATATATATATATATATATATATATATATATGAGTTCTTCAACAAGAAGTCCCTTTTTAATGTTTACTAAGTAAATATGAATTTTTAATTAAAATTATATAAACGAAATGAAGAAATTATAAATGAATTAAGTAGACAATGAACAATTTAAAGTAAGCAATTGAAGACTCGAACAATTTATAATTGGAAATAAAAAATCTACTCATCCTAATAAAAGTATAAATGAAATAATTATATTCCCGCTATGTTGATTTTCCATCATCATCATCATCATTCCTTAAAGTTTAAGAGTTCGGCTAAGTGCACCTCACCATTTACTGAGTGCACCCCAAATTCAAATTTCAATTTTTAAGTGCACCTCACATTTTTACCAAAATACCTTTTCATCCGAATCAAAGCACCAAACTCCAAAACCTTGGTCAAGACATCTATATTAGGTTCGACGACATGTAGCCGAGACTTATCCACTAGGTTTGGCGTTATCCAATTGAACCTCTTTGGTGAGATTTAGTTGACAACTGCCAACCTAAAGGTTCGGTGGGTTTCGACCGACTCTCCAATTAAAAGTTCGGCAAGCTATGATCGACTCAAACTAAAGGTTCGGTGAGCTTCGACCGACTCTCCTTCAAGAGATTCGGACCTAGGAGGCAAAACCACTCGATGATGCCTACAAATCACAAAGAAGAGAGTGTGTGAGGTACACTTAAAAATTGTAGTGGAGTGCACTAATCACAATGAGGGGCATAAGGGCCATTTTGTAGTAGGATTGACTTTTCTTTTTAAGTTTGACTTTTTCCGGGTGCATTCAGTAAACGGTGGGGCACACTTAGCCGGACTCAAGTTTAAATAACTTACTCGATCATCAAGAAGTATACCACATTATATTTATTTATGAAAAGTAATTATTACGATGAAGTTTCTATTTAATTAAAATTTAAATAACTTGACCAAGAAGTATTTTGTGTGTCCATTTAAAGTCTATGAATCTTCTAAATAAGCGCCACTTTATCTTCACTTTTTGATTTGTTTGAGGGTTTGAATGACATATATTTGTCACTGTGTAACCTTGGCCTTTATTGAAATTGATGTGTGGCTTTACTAGTTTTAGAAAGGTCAGTTTTCTACTGAACCTGAACTCTAAACCATAATTTGAATTGTTTTAAAAATACTATTTGTTTTTCTTTCACTTTCTTGGTATGAGTCTCAATTGAAGGTTTATGTCCAATTTTAATTTACCTTTAGATTAAACTGTATTGCAGCTTGTCGACATGAATTTTTTGCTATACGAATTAATGTTTTTAATTTTTTTTATATATTTTTTCCGTTAGTAGTTTTGTGTCTGCCAAGTTCTTGACAAATTATATCAATGAAATTTCAATCATTGTTTTAGTATTCTTCTTCTTCAGGTAGAAAACACTTGTTGCATCTAACATTAGGAGCACAATGATTTGACAAGGTGGAGACTGGAAGTATTTTAACTGAAGATGGAGGTGAAGGTGATGGGAGAAAATCTAGTGAAAGGAAGAAATCTGATAGCAAAAAGCATCATTTCATCCTATTAAAGGTCGCATACTTGGTGTCGTTGTTTACCTTTAAGTTTTAAACCCAATGTGTTTGAAGGTTAATTTTGAGTATTCTAAGGCAATGGGGATGCACACTTTTGTTTCATTTGAACTTCATTTCATGTGGTTTGGGATAATATGTTATGAAAACTAACCTTCTCGATTGAATGAAATAGGACATAAGATAGATTTTTCATTTTTTAAAACTTTTGAAAATTTCTTGTTACGATTAGAATAAGCAACAAATATACTATGTATAGTCTCTTCAAATAAAAGATTGCAATCATGCTATCAAATCTGTTGGCTTTGACATCCAACTATATATTCTAGTAACTAACTTTTTTAATTCATTGGCTTCCCAAATTATGTCACCATTTTGAAAATTCTCTGCAACAGTCTGTACGAGTTCTGCCTTAATTTTTTTAATTCAAATAAGCCTTTCATCTTCATGGCATTGGATGCTCATGTAAAATTATATGTACATCAGTGAATTACGACCATGCGGAGTACAAGTAGGAATTTCAACTCATCACAATGTACACTTTATGCAGAATTAATTTAGTAGGGAAAGATGTAGATCTTTCACCTGAAATTATTTAGAACTAAAGAAATAGAAAAAAAAAAAAAAAAAAATAAAAGAGGCACAATTACATTGCAGAAGATTAATCCAACAAAATCAATATAAAGGAATGGTGGCTTATCAAGTTCACTGACTAACTGAATTTACACTTTGAAGGTAAGTTATTAGAGTCTCTTATTTCATCAATGTTAACTGCCCTGCATGCGCCCTGATATCAAAACAAAAAGCTGCTTGCATCTGCTGTGAACCTGATGATATATTTGATTTTGAGTTACAGGTTCTTGGTGGCGCTATGAAGGAATTCATTTTCTCTTGAAGGCTTGATAATCTTTGCATGACTTTTTGTAATCTTCAAATTCATTTTTGAAGGAATTCATTTTCTCTTCTTAGTTGTTTTCTAATACTCCTCTTATCGCTTTAGCACTTAAAATTGCACCATTCTTGGACTTCATTTGATCTATTTTGATCTATTAGATGCTATATCAACACTTTAGATTTTTTTAATTTCCATGTCATGCCATGCTTTAATCAGTACAGGATGATTTTGGTACTTGAGATATGATTTATGAAACTCAATGCATATAGTTGAAAACAATACTGATGCTAAATTGCTTAATTTACAGGTTTGGTAGAAATCAAAATGAGCCGGATGTTCAATATCAAGATATAGGATTGGACTATTCTATGAATGAATGCTTTAGGAATTGGGCTGGTTTAATTAATGTAAATGATTTCTGTAGTTTTTGTTTCATTGAGGAATGACTTCTGGACATCTTAAGGGAAAGTTTTGATGCATAGTTTTTGTCCTGTGCTGCGTGCTGTAAATTTTATGGGAAATCCAAATGAAAGAGTAAGTCTATAAAATAACCATATGAGGGCCAGTAATTTCCCTGAACTAATGCAAATAACCTAGCAAGGATATTGTCTGAAGAGTTTTCACAAGACCCTGAATAAGAATGATACCATGTTTCATCAAAACATAAAACAAGGCCGGCCTGTTCCAAAACTGTAGCTACATTAGAAAATACAACACATATATGCAGTATTTGTAATTTTGTATAAAACCAACAAATAAAGACAAATCTAAGGATATCATGAAAAGAAAACATCATACATCAACCTATTCAAGAAATACACCTACAAGCATGACACCAAAGAATCGATGAATATAAGAGTAATCAATAAGACAAAAATCCTAATTATACCATCTCATCAGCAAGAATCCCATTAATACCATTTTCGTACAGTCGTATCAGCAAATTTAATCCAGCTAGTTAAAAACAGGAACATTAAGATTTAAGACCACAATTATATTCTTTCATCAAACAATATTAAAGCACCCTATTAAACCATCAATAAAGTCTTATACCTGCCAATGTAATATTAAGAATTCGATTACAGCAAATTGCTTTTGCTTCTTGGATTGATTCCTCAAGGGCGATTGAATTGTCCATAGATTGATTGAATGGTGTGGGTGACTGTGAGAGAGATTCGATTGTATCTAGAGATATTGTTTAGAGGTTCTGCAAAGAGAGATTGTAGATAAGAGGTTCGGCCTGGCCGAGACCAGAGAGGTTCAATCAAAGAGAGAGATCGTTCAGATGTTCTACAAAGAAAGATTGTAGAGAGACGAGGTTCTGCGCTTCAGAGAAAGCCGTCAAACCATAAATCTTAGTAAAACATATTCAAATTGGACATTAATGTGCATGCATGCATGATGACTGCACTGATGATCACAACACATTCAGGATATATAAATACATGCATACATGTTATTGAATCATAGTAAAACGTATTCAAATTGGACATGTATATGATATATATTTAATGTTGCAGTTTGATAGAGAGACGTTGTGTTGGAGTTTTAGTTGAAAACATCAAAGTGAAAGAGCAACGAAAGAGGAGGCGTTGAAGATAGAGGAGGCATCAAAGATCGAAGATTTGGGAAATGGGCAAATTGGCGATTTCATGTAACAAAGTGTTAATGAATATTGCGCAATTAGGAAATATGCAAAACAAAAACCCGAAGATTAGAATAGTCTAGTGGTGTACCATATAATCGTTCAAAAGGAGAGATGTTCTTTAACACTAGTGTAGGAAGTCGATTAATGGTAAAGACACAATTTAAAGCAACTTCACCCCAAAAATTTTCAGGACAGATGTAGAGAGAAGTTGGGCACGTATAGAGTCTAGGATATGTCGATGTTTCTTTTCAGCTCGACCATTTTGTTGAGAGGTATACGGGTAGGAACATTGAACAATGGTACCTTGTAGTTTAAGAAACTGAATAAGGATAGAATCACGATATTCTAAAGCATTGTTAGTATGAAGAATCTTGATTGTACAAGCAAATTGAGTTTTGATCATGTTAGCAAAATCAATATAAGTTTAAGATATTTAAGATCGATGCTTTAGAAAATAGATCTAGGTGAATTTGGAAAAATCATCAATGAACAGTATAAAAATATCGATAACCATTCACAATTGAACTAAGTGCAAGACCACAAACATCAAAATGAACTAATCCAAAAGGAGTATTATTGATGGACTCACTAAGACTGAAAGAAGAAACATGTTGTTTGGCTAATTGACAATGCATACAATCAAAAGACTTAAACTTAGAAATACCCAATGACCCATTAGAAACAAGAGTACGAAGTTTATTGGCTGATGTATGACCAAGGAGAAGATGCCATTTGATAGACTGAGGGGGTGAAACTGCAGCAGAGATCTGTTTGACACTAGGTATGTGAAATGATGTGAGCTCAAATAATCATCCCACTTTGGTCCCCATTCCCATAATCTGACCCGTCGATGTCTTGTACCTGACAACTAGTAGGAGAAAATAAAATAGTCAATCGTTGGTCAAATAATTGGCCAACATAAATCAAATTTAGAGTCAGGTCAGGAACATAATGGTGTCGGAGATTTAAACTGGGATTGGATACAAATCTTGAATGAGTAACGAACATGAAACTACCGTTTGCAGTTTGAATGTTCGAAGAATGAAGTGAAGGGATACTGTTAGACAGAAGAGATAAAGTTGGTGTCATGAGATTACAGCACCCCGAATTAAAGAACCAATGATTATCAGAGGTGTCAGATAGGGCAGCAAGATGAAATGTATTATCTTTGATGATTGCTTCCAAATCACTCATAGAAAACATCGGAGATGTGTGTGACCCATCAGTGGTTGCAGCAACAACAAAAGGACTAGCGTTATAGGTAGACGTGTCTTGAATGTGCCTTTGGAATGAGGTCGTCGAGTTGGACAATTCGGTAAAATATGACCGCGCTCATGATAATAGGCGACATTCAACTGTAGGACAATTAGCAAACAAATGACCCGTTCGTTTGCAATTATTACAATAAGGTGCGTAGACTTCGACCATGATTAGGTGGTTGCGAAGGCCACTTTTGATGAAGGGGTGGAATTGACCAAGCCAAGACGAGTTTCTTCAAACAAAATTTCTTTCATAGCTATATCAAGAGAAGGTAGAAGATCACGATGCAGGAGGGCCGCTCGGACTGATTCATATGCAAGGCGAAGTGCCACGAGAACTTGAATGAGATGAAGATGGTCTTTGCTAATCTCAACTTGTTGCAACTGGTTCCATATTTGATGAATGAGTGCTAAGAAATCATTGATGGATTTACCAACTTCTTGTTTCAAACTATTCAGAGTGGTGAACAATTGATAATATTGAGCCAAACTAGAAGTTTTATATCTAATAGATAGAAAATCCCAAATTTCTTTGGCCGTTCCAAAATCAACAAACTGAATATGAATAGGAGTAGATGTATTACAAAACCAGGTGATGATTTGATGATTCTTACTATCCCGAGTCGTTAAGTGAGTCAAAAATTTGGTTTGTGTTTTTGTGTTATCCTTTTCTAGTTTAAGGTTGTTTCCGGTTACGATTTGCCAAAGTTTTCAACCAATCAAAAAACTTTTAATCCGTTGAGACCAAAGTGTATAGTTTGAACCATCAAGAATCATGGAGATAGGTTGTGAAACTTCACTCTTTTCCATTGAAACAATACGTGATAAGCAATGCTTGGTAGACAGGGATGCGTTGATGAGGCAGATAGAGAGGACAGAGTTGTGTCTTGCACAACCAGAGAGGACAGAGTTGCGTCTCGCACAACCAGAATACAGAGTTGTGTCTTGCACACACCAGAGAAACCTACAATTAAGGCTCTGATATCATGTTAGTTTCATAATAGAATAAGTTTATTGTATATCTTGATCTATTACATGTTTCTATATATAGAAATACAATTACATACAAAAGAAAACATCTAAATAAGGTAGCACATAATCAAGGGAGTGATTTGTACACGACGTAATTATAGGAGTGATTTCATGACATAATTATGGGAGTGATTTGTACATATTTCCTAATTGCACAATATTCATTAAAACGAAAGAAAATCGATTTATTCTCATATTTATATACGTGTTCGCTCTCGCTAGCATGAATTTAATTAATCTAACAACTTATTTTTATTATCAAAAATAATATACTACTTGACTTAAATATTTTTTTAAAAAATAGAAGTTTCATTAATGATTAATGGCTCGGAACAGGACTAGACATAGAATCAAAAAGTACATTGATTCGCTAATCCTATTTGTTCAAAAGAATGTCATTACTTTGGTTATAAATGCGATAATGAAATTGAAACAGTTTGATAATCAGAGACTATTCTCTACAATATTGAAACACATTACAAAACACAAATACCTAAAAACCATATAACGAATAACAAAACTTGTAACGGCCCAAATTTAATTTGCGTTATTGCTGACGTGGTTGCAGGCGAGGCTGAAAGCTCAGATGCTCGTGGGACCCGCTGATAGGCCAGGGCACACCCGAAGTTAGGTAAATAATAATTTTTATGTTATTGTGCATTTAATTTGTGATGTTTATGTGTAATTAGGGTTATTAGCATCACGATGTGTATATTTTATTTTGTTATTGACGTGCGAGACAGTGTGACGCATCAATTAGCATGTAGACGCGGGTATCGGGTAGGAGAATGATAGTACACTAGGTTGGGTAGTCATACACACATGAAAAAAATAAAATACAATTAATAATTAATAATTAACGTCGTATATGCGTTCATGGTGCGAGGGTACACGAGAGACACAGTGTACGTGTTGGAGTCAAGTGCGAACGCCTGAGGGTTTGTGTGTGTATGGAATAAGGATAAGTCAAGGGAGGCAAGTCACCATGTAAGTCACAAATATGAAAACTATTTGACCCAATCTAAGTCCTTTAGATGGGCATTGGGATACAAATGTGGGAGGATGAAGTTTGGGGGCATAAATATCAACAATTTCCTTCATTTCACTACCTTTTCTCTCTTTTCCCTCTTTTGAACGAAAATTGGAGTTTGGAATAGGGTTTTGTGGAGTTCTAGAGGTGATTCGAGCATCATACGACAAGGTTTCGCGATCCAAGATGAGAGGATCCTCTCTTCGTTATTTGCGTGTTGGTATAAAAGTTCGGGTTTTGACGTGGTTTCGGGTTTTGATTTGAGCACATTGGGTTTGGACAGTGTTGCTATGAATTTTGGTGTTGATTGTGGCAAACAAGTTGAGGTTTTGTTGAAGGGTTGTTGTTTTGGTTTTGGGAAGAAATTGGGTTTTTGATTGGATTTTGTCGGGTTTTAGTTTCGAATGGTTTCCATCGAGGATTTATGGCTAGACATGGTTTCTATATGATTATATGAGATGTTGGGACGGGTTCGGACCGCGACAACGAGTCGAGGGGTTCGAAAACCCCATTAGGGTGTCACTGGCTCAAACGTCGCCAGGGGCGTCGTTATTGAGTTTTGGGGTTCATGCGCAGCAGAGATTACAAAACAATTTTGACAAAAACCCCAACAAGATCCGAATCTAATTCCATTAGAAACATTTAAACTATGAATTTCTCTCCAAAACGATCCAGAGCATACCAAAAACCCTAAGTTGTTTTCAAACGAAAATAAAGTTTCGGCCTTTTAATCTTTTGTTTTTGGATTTAAACTTAAAGCGTCTATTTATACAACCCTTGTATATAGACGGTTAAGTAAATTACACATATACCCCTACTTAAAGAAGTATAAGTGTAATACACTACAAGGACGTTTCTGTCATGAATTTTATCATATAAAATTTATTTTTCTGAACCATCTTAAAATCTCGCAAAACCATTCTTAGTGTGCGACCTAATAGGCTCATACAACGTTGGCAGTGTACCAAAACACATTTTGGTATACAAGTCATAAGCGGCCTCTAACAAGACATTATGACTACCCAAGTTGTACGAATATTAAATCGATACAACGTAATCAATACTGTATATAACATCCTTTTGTCAAACGATATCCTTTTGATCAAACATAAGGCATGGAATTGTCATCCAACATGTTCAATCGTACTAGTCTTGATCTTTAAGTAGACTGAAAACATACAAGTGACATTGATCAATATCAATTCACTTAGATTAGGCCTTTTAACAGTCTAACACATCGAGGGATCCACTAGATATCTCTCTTTATATGAGAGGGACAAATTCTATCTCGATTACACAACTTCATCACATTGCTCACATAGTAACCAATCACAATCTTTATAATCGTCCGGTTAAAGATAACGTTTGATAGTGTCAAATCATTATGTTCCTAATGTTAAAGTCTCTGGTAATCTCAAGTCAGAGGACTGAAAAATATACCTATAATGAGAAACAACTATGACTAAATCCATGTGATGTTTTCATAGCGGGTCGGTCCAGTACTTTATTCCTTAACAAGTACTCATGATCTTGATTCGTATCCCTATATGTATAATCATCGTATGATCATCAATCAAGACTCACACTAGTCTTAATTCATTATAGTTCCCAGTATAATGATCGACTAAGGACATTTAGGATATTTCTGTAAATGCCCATGCATCTTATTATAATGTAAACATGCAAATTAATTATAATAAACAGCAAATGAAATCCTCTATTTTATTAACTAAAAGTATTCATAAAGACGAGGAACCTAGGGCTCCCACGGCGCCACCTACGAAGTCCAAACTCCCACCCATATTTTATTTCACGTCGTGAAGCATTTGTTCACATGATGGCGGCACCTGCGGCATCCGAGAACAGAAAATAAATAAAAATTTAAAATTGAATTTTCTAAAAAGGGTTCAATTGGGTTTTAATTGGAGGATTATAATCAATTAAATGGAGATTTAAATGGATAAAAATGAACATAATTAGGATTTTGAATTTGGAAAATTTACGGATAATTTTGGATAACAAACTTTGGATTGACTGATTGGGGAATTGACACGCACTTTGGGCGTGATTGGACGACATTTGGATAAGTCGAAGTGCGATTTGAGATTTGTAGTATCTCAACTGAAATTACTTAAGTATTTACTTATTATGGCTTTTGAATTCATATTGTCTTTCAATATTCTATTCTTGGGTTGTGGTTTATATGGACGGACGTTGAGGCTCTCTCTCCGTGCCATTCCCGTGTGTATGCCCACTAGGCCATAACATGTATGTCAGGGATGCACGTGTGGTGTGTCGTTGGTACTACGTCGACCACCTAGCAAATCCAGATATTAGTTATGCTTGAGTGGGATTCACTGCAATATTTTTGGAAGAGTTTGAATTATGGCTCTAGTTTGACTCTAGGCTCTAGGAACACACTTTGTGCTTTCACTATTACTTATCCATGCCATGATCACATTTGTCTGTATCTATTTCTGCATGTTTATTTAATAGTTTTATTTAAATTTTAGTATTTACTTTCGGTATTGCTCACTTAATTTCCTTGGGAATACTCACTCCGGACTCATCATCTGCTTTTTGTGATGGCTTGAGTGTAAATCTGAGTACGAGTCGTGGCAAGGACAAGCTTCCAAAGTATCAGTGATTCAGAAACGTCGATCCCGACTTGTACATTTGTATTATATGTATTTGTTTTTATTTTGGGATATGAGATTGAGAGATTACTATGAACCTTGTATTTTGATATTTTGAGATCTTTGAGGTGTATTTCTTGATATATGATGATGACATAAATTTTTTCACACTAGGTTTATAGTTTATATCACATGATTCAATATTTATTATCTGAGATAATATGTTTTAAGACTTCAGCTAATATATTTGAGGTTTGGAAACAATCTTAATAGATGACTTGAATTCATTAACAATTTAAACAGTAAATTGTGGCATATTGAGGTTAATAACGATAAAATGGTGAATGGATTCTATGTAGGCACAACTGGTATTGATAAGCCAAACTGTGGTCCCGCATTGGCTCCCTGGGCGATCTATTGGAAAATGGGTCGTTATAGAACTTCTCATAGAGGAGAAGGAAACCAAAAACTTTCCGACAAGGAGAATACAAAATCAAGACTTCTAACAAAGAAAAGACAAACTATCTTAAAATTAAACTAAAAGTAAGGACTAACCTATCAGCCGCACAAATCCAAAAAGCGTTGAGGAAGATATACCACAACAATTAGATCCAATCTTTTCACGGATCTGAAAAGATTTGCAGTTTATTGAATACATAAAAGACGGAGAGATGAAGATCAGAATCACCGCCGATCAAAAGAGATTATAGGCGGTGGTTCAAGATCTTGAATCCTACTTAACTTATATTTTGGTTTAATTGGCTTTTATTCAATTACCTAAGTAACATATATTCTTTTTTTTTTGGTAAATTAGTAATATCTATTCTAAGATAACATAAAAACAAATTATGAATCTAGATATATCGCAACTCACAATTTATCTAATCACCCCCTCCCAAATATTGACATCAATCTTAAGTACTAAACAATCATCTAACTACATGCTATCCTAAAAAAAACTATATGCTCTCAAACCAAGACTTTACAACCTTCAAGAAAAACCATGACTTTACAACCAAAAAATAAAATAAAACAATATTGATTAAAAAATGTTAAAAAATAAAAGTTCACGTGTCAATAGCAAAATTGATAGTAATGCTTCTATTATAGTGTAGAATAAAAAATATAGGCTTTGTTTGGTTAAAGGTGGAGTTAACTCCCTGGAGATAACTTGTAAAAAAGTTGCAACTATTCTGGATTTAGTTGCCCAACTTTCCTGCAAATTATCTCTCAACTTACATCCAAAGGTGTGAGATAACTTCTCTGCAAATTATCTCCACAACTTTATGTGGATGCGTGGCAAAGATTGTTGGTTAATTCTTCCTTGAAACAAGACTTGTTGCAAATAATGCGTGCACAAGAAGATATAAGAAAAGAATTATTGAATTGGTTAGTGCAAGATGAGGAAAAAAATGATTTGAGGAAATAAATATCTTTTTTTTGTCGAGATAGGTGGAGATCTAAGAAATGAATTATTGAATTGGTTTTTTTAAAATTCTTTTTAGCTTAATTAGTTAAAATATTCTAACCTTTTACAACTTTTGTTATTGTATCCTAATAACTTTAATTTTTTGAATTTGTTATTATATCTTCACCTTTCTAGATTAATAAATTTGTATCCTAAGTCACTTTTTAACTTTAAATTTAATGAGGTGGTACTTAAATAATGACTTTAAAAAATCACTTCATCACTTATAACTATTAAAATAATTATTAAATTTATTAATTAAGCTCATTATTTAGATGTCACCTCATCAAATTTAGAGTCAAAATGTGATTTGGGATATAAATTTATTAATCTAGAAAGGTTAGAATATAATAATTTAAAAAGGTTAGGATATAATAACAAATTTAAAAAAGTTAGGATATAATAACAAAAGTTGTAAAAGGTTAAGATATTTTAACTAATTTAGCCTTTCTTTTATGGTGATTATATTTTTGCTTTTAAGATAATCTTTAAAAGGACGTTGTGTCTTTGTGTTTAATCCGGCATGAATATTAAGAGCATCTCCAATGCAAAATGTGGATTATGGATGTGGATTCATACCACGTTATCACCGTGAAGGCAATATCCATCCTACGTTACTTAAATTGACATTGAACTTCTAAAACGTTCTCCAATGCACAACTCTGCTGCTCAACTCTTTATCTTCGCCAACAATTTGTGCTCCGTATACAACTCAATCTCCGATGGAAATTTACTTTATAAATCAATTTTTCATCTCATTAGAGTATTAGGTTAAATCAAATTGAGATTTGTTGATTCTTAAGCTTGTATCCCATCTTTCTTGTTCGCAATTTCTTCATAGGTCTCTGATCTCGTTGCTCTCTTGTTGTTCTCTCTCTCTTGAAATCAATGAACATGATTGTGTCTATGGATTCACTTCTGATATGACTGAGATGTGAATGGAGGTTCGTTTTTACATCTTATTTCCTCTTTCTAAAGTCTTATAAAGTGTTCTGATTTTTCTTGTAATCTTGGGTTTATGTTTGATCTAATACACTTACGAATTAGGTTTGATTTTCATCCAGATTTCTTGTAATTTCTTTTGACCCATAGGTTAGTGGCTATCATCAATTTTTTTCGGTTGATCGACTGTGTTTTGGTGGAAGGAGTCAAATTGTGTTAATCTCTATTCATCTTCTTTAGTGTAATCAACACAACTTTCATCTTACGTTCGTTTAAATTAACTTTGGTTGCATCTAAAAAATTATTAGAATAGCTATTTATGAAGAAAACAGAAACCTTCAAGGGTTTTGGGATATTGAATTTAGCCAAAGAGTAGTGCTACTTATACCCTACTGAAACAAAATTATAACTTGTAACACTCCTTTAATATTTACAAAAATCTCAAAAACCTCCCTTTAAGTCTGGACCCTTAGTGTCCAAATAGATTTTTTGTTAGCGAAATTATACCCTACTGGAACAATGGACTAAATTCCATCAAATACATTTACCTTGAGGTGCTTTGAGTATTTGTTTATAATTTTGAGGAAGTTCTCGGTTTTACTTGCGATTCTTGTGAAATAAAGATACATCGGAACTAAATCAATTTTGTAATAATTGACTTTGGCCTAGGGGTTGTGCTACTTAGGAAGGGTCTATATAGCTGTAGCTTATGTTACAAAGGAAAGACATGAAATTTCTTCATCGTCCATGAGCATCCTTTTCAATGCTTGCTTTCTACTTTCATCATTCATGACCTTGGGATCCCTCATCATGGAGCTAGCATTTATTTTCTCTTTTTTATTGTACTTCATGTGGTGCAACGCTTTTATTTTAACTCATTTACAATGCTTTTATTTGAACCCATGACCTCTTACTCGATTCCAAATCATATTAAACTATTGAGCCATCCAATTGATTAGATAATTGATTGTAGATTTTAATCATATTTCAAATTTCAAAATTTTTGGTGTTCGATATAACGTTCCTTGAGAAGATGATAGAGAAAAAACCTGTGAAAAGTCCCACTTGTAATATTTTTGATTGCTGCATAGTTGTTTGAGGCCTCTGACTATGATACGTTGTAAATAACATATCAAAATATAACTTACCTAACTTTTTTACGGCATCTTGTACCTCTAAGAAAGTATGTAAATCATTTTATATTATGTATGTGATATATGCAATGTATTTTCACTTGGTGTCAGTTGAAATATAATTTTGTTTTGAGAACTAAGTGTTTTAACTGAGTATATTGATTTTGCAAAAAAAAATAAAAATGAGTATATTGATTGTAAGTTCTTATCTTCTAAACATAATTGATTGATTTGTTTTTATTTTTTAATTTAATTTAATTTGTTTAAATTAATTTTGACAAGTAAAATTTTAAACACGTGCGAGGCGAGCACGTTATGGAAACTAGTATATATATATATATATTGAAGTAGTAAGTATATATATAATTTGGTCAAAAAAAACTTATATATCTATATTATAAAAGCACGAATAATTCGATTTTCTTTCGTTACTTAAAATTTTAATTTTACCCTTCAATTTCTATTTTCGCCTCCTACTTGTTCGCACTCCTCCACCCTTCACTCTGCCAAGTTCATCTCCATGTCTCTCCCTCGTGCGATCTCTTCTCGTTCCATAGTCCTCTCCTCTAACACCCGATTCTTCTCTCTCCCCTCTATAATGCACGTTCTCTTATTCTTGTAGCTAACTAGATTTGCCCGTTGTTTTTTTCCGAAGCAGAGTGCGAGACGGAAGAGAGCCGAGCGAGAGACGAAAGAAGAGAAACCCCTTGTTTTCTCCACCAATACATCAACCACAACCTCTTATCTTTATCAGCCTTTCCACCAAATCTCTCGAACATCACCTCCCGATCTTCACCTTTTTTACATTGAAGATGGAGATGATTATGAGGGATATTAGGTTTGAACCTTTACTTGCTCTTCCTCTGAAATCACTGTATTACTTCAATTATACATATGATGATTTTGAATGCTTGGAATTGGTTCACTTGAGTTAGCCTCTGAAATCACTGTATTACTTCAATTATACAAATGATGATTTTGAATGCTTGGAATTGGTTCACTTGAGTTAGTTATGGTTAGGGATATTAGGTTTGAACCTTTATTTGTTCTCTCCATGGTTGACAACTTTTTGAATAATTCTGATTTGGCGGTATATGTCATTGATCAAGCTTCCCTCTTTTAAATACTAGAAATTTATATCTTCTAAGCTTTCTAATTTTTTCAAATTAGATTTAGTTTTGAACAAAGATTTATTCAAAACATCTCCTCCAAAGAATTGAAAGCACATTTTAAATAATAGATATTTCTACCTAACTCAAACTTTATGCAGTAATGGTATCGTTGAGCACCATCACTTAGAGAAAATTTGTGACTTACAAAGTACCTCTAAGTCAACTAATTAGTGTGATTTCGCATTATATAACAGATTGTGAGTTCTTAATCTAGCTTATCTGAAAATTATTTCCACAGCTTGAAACCGTTTTCTCCAACTAAAATCATTGAATCCGAAACCGCCAATCCATGAAACACATTTTATGCATATGTTAAGTTTTTCCATTTTGGATGTTGTTAGTTGTGTCTGAAATGAGACTTAGGATATTCATTCAACTTTTCATGTTCTCCCATCTGGGTAGATCTCATTTGCGGCATTGCATATCAGATGTAGTTAAAAGTAAAATCTTACATCTTACTAGCAGCTTTTGAATTGATCGATTGGTTTGATTTGATTATTAGGGGGAGTTAAGTCCATAGATAGTTTCTTAATCATGTTCTTCCCGAGCGTGTTTGAGTAGTCCATTGCTTTTAGTTGTTTGTAGTTAGATACTTTCATTTCAATAGTTGTTTACTTTTACTTTTCATGCCTTTTGTGTATTTGCTTGCTATGATAAAATGTGTAGTTGTTTGTGGTTACCTACCATCATTTCAGTAGTTGATAGCTATTACTTTTCACGCCTTTTTAATTGCAAATAAATAGCAAAAACTCCAGCTTATCCATAAAGATTTCTAGAAGATATCTAATCACCTCATTAAGTTTAAATAATTATCCTTGAATTTCCTTGACTCTAGGTTAATTGATATATGGTGCTTTCACATTCCAAATGCGAATCGCACACCATTTAAATGTGACATTTTGCTCCTCTTGTCTTTTTATGAGAGAGATTGGTGAATGATAGTTTTAGAGTAATTCATCTCTACTTGTGTGAAAAAGGGTCTCAAAATGGTTCAACAGGTCTTGATATGGGAATGAAAAGGGTGCTGAAGCAGTTTATCGAACTTAGTGTATTATTTTACTAGCACTATACTTCTGCCTTTTTCTATTTATTGAGTTGTGGTATCTGATTTAAAATGCGAGAGCAAGTGTCAAATACTATAAACATCTTTGAATTATATACCAGAACTTCCCTCTTTGTACTATAAGCTATCTAATTTTTCTATACGAATATACTACAAACATTATTTGTTGCATTTGAAATTAAAAATACATTGCAGACACCTCTTCAACTTCACTGATTTATCAAAAGATTCTTAAATGTAAAGGTCAATCTGTTTACACCATAAATGACTATGAAGTTGTCCACTTTTATTAATGTAGCACAACATATACAACTAGTATGACCTCTTCCAACACTAAAAAGTATGATTCCTACATCCCTCAAAATTGTTAAAAAGATGTCATGTTTTGTCTAAGTATGTCATTGTGGGTATTTTTACCTTATTATAGAACAACTAACATATGGTCGCACTGCTTCTTTATTTTACTCTCCTCTTTTTTTTTTGTTTTCGTTCTCCCAAAACAAAAAATACTTAAAAATTATTATGTGATACTCATGGTCTATTTACTTAGCATAACAGGATTTTATAGTTTGCTATGGCATGTGGGGTAATACTAAGTTTCTAACTATTAAATTGTCTACTTGTTGCTTTCATTTGATTCATGATATACACTTTGGCATCCTTTCATTTCTTTCTTTCTTACTTTCTTTTTTTTTTCTTTTTTTTTGAAGAGCATCCTTTCATTCTATTCATATATTCTAAGTTAAATTGGTCCACTTTTTTTTTAGTAGGAAATTGGTCTACTTTCACAATTCCTATACAAGTTTCTTTTCCTGAGAAAGACAAGGATATTATGTGTTATAAAGAAGAGGAAATTGAGGAATATATAAAAATTTTAATTTTAAAAATTAAAGTTGTTTTACCATTACCCTAATTAGTGAAGGGAAAGCCCCTGATTAAATAAAATGAAAAACTGATTAGAAAAAATAATCAGTTCTTTTTTAATAGAATGAAAATTTAAACTTTCACGTATATTACCCTATTTTAAAAAATAGATGTGTTGAATAGTTATTTTTTTCAAAGAAATTAAGTTACAATATCTTCCTCACCATTGAATTTTTGGTGAGAATTCTTTTTCTTGTTCTGGTGAAATGAATTATATATCTTTATTAATGGAACCATTATGTTGTTTGTTATGATTTGTTAAGATAAATTCGGTTAACATCACGATCACCTACATGTCTTGTTCATTCTCTCAATGAGTTTGTTGTATTTTTTCTAACAATATTCAACAAATTAAAAAAAACTATATATATGTATATATAATCGATTATATATACATGTCTTGTTCTTTCTCCCAACGAATTTAAATCTAATTAACAAATATGTAAAAATCTAAGTGATTGAATTTCATTTTATATACCATCAAATTCATTAAAAATTTAATAATAAATTAATGTTGAAGTTTATACTTAATTCCTATGAGTGTAGCGAGGGGGTCCGTTCATGCGTAGCACGCCATGAACTAGTATATATATATATATGTGGATACATGCATATTTCTCCATTTTTGAAGCACTTATTTCCTTTCTCACTTATGCCACAAGACTTTTTTCTTATTCAGTTATTTTATTGGTATTTTTTTGTTATTTTGGTTGACGTGGAAGAGATTGACAATGTCTATCACACCCTTTAGAAATAGAGGGTGTGATAGACAATGTCTACACCAACTCAGCATCACATCCAAAATTCACAGCCCCATTTGAGACAATTTTTTCTCTTTAATGTCTATTCTATCCTAAGTGGCGCACATCCTCCTCCAATCCATAGCCCCATTGGAGATGCTCTAATTATGTGACTTGTAATTTACAAATTTATCCCCACTACATGCACCCCCTAACTTAGCAAAAGTGTAATTTAACTAATGAAGATAATTTTGTTCTAAAAAAAATAATGAAGTTAGTTTTTTCATATGGGGGCCTGGTTCCGAGTTTTATAGATTTGTTACTCGTGCAGGATCAACTGCATATGTAATAAATTAGCCTAGTTTGGTTGCTTTTTTTTTGGTGAAAAGTTTGGTTGCTTTTCTACCAAAAAAAAACAATGCTGGAATTATTAGCAATCTACAATCAAGAAGTGGCAAGGATCACAATAAGAACAAGAAATGTAGTTAAGAAGAATGAGTTATATTGATATTGATATAAAAAAATGAGTTGTATTGATATTTTTCAAAACTTGAACTGCACATTATATTTATAGGCTACTGATCATACCTATAGCCGTTACATAATGTTATATAGTTGTACACAACCTTTAGGAAACAACAACTAAATAATGAAAAGATTAATAAGACTATATTCTTGGCATTAACGACTAATTGATTGTCAATTAGCTGAGTTTCCTTATTTGTTGAACTTCCATGTAAGTAAGAATCTTTATGACCCTTGTCACTCCTTGATTGTAGATCATTATTATACTCCCACAAATTGAGCCGGGATTGGAGGCATGTTGTTTGATAAAAAGATATGAAAGAGCAACCTTGGATACAAATTTAGTAAATATATCTGCAATTTGAGCGGCAGTGGATACGTGTTTGGCAACAAATAATCCAAAGACATATGTTCAACAATAGTATGGGCCATAAAACGATATTTTGCTTCTGTGCTTGAATGTGAAATTGTTAGGGGTTTTTTACAATATGTTGTCGATGCCTTTCCATGATTAGCCCTTATGAATGGTGGAGATCTTGTACGGCTTTGCACTTTGTAGAAATGTTGAGAAACAATTTGAGTTAATTGATATCTTAAGCTGTTCAATTTTTATATTATAAAGCTCAATCCAAGGTGAGGAGAGTGTGGTGACTAATTTTATGTATGGGTCATAAGTGTGAAAGTGGGGTTCACTCTAAAATGTCAAGGCAAAATGGAGTGTTCACTCCACACTTAAAAACCTTTATTTTTTTTCAAAGTAGTCAATGTGGGACTATCCCAACATCTCCAACACTCCCCCTCAAGTCCAACTAGGACTTGACTGCAGAACATCAATCAACCATTTTTGTTAGATGTCTATAAGGCTCTTGGACAGTGGGCAATTAAGCCAACTATCGGCTCTGATACCATATTTCAATTTTTATATTATAAGGCCCAATCCAATGTGAGAAGAGTGTGGTGACTAATTTTATGTATGGGTCATAAATATGAAAGTGGGGTTCACTCCAAAATGCCAAGGCAAGATGAAGGGTCCACTTCATACTTATAAACCTTTCTTTTTCTTTTAAGTAGTCGATGTAGGACTATCCCAACATATCTAACACAAGCGATTTTGTGCTTAATGGAAATGTTGACAGATTTGAGCCGACTGATATTTCAAGAGATATTGCGCTTGGTTGGGATCTTAAGCGGCTTTGCAATTGGTTAAAATGTTGAGCAGTTATGTACTTGGCAAGAATCCGAATCGCTTATTGAGAAAAAAAAATTTAAGATGTCGTTGCAGAGGAGACATTACATCACATAAAAATATAGATACACACCAAAATGTCTGAGGGCATAGTGGATCAACCACATGCCCCCACAAACTCACCTAATCTCTGATACCTGATAAGTTGTTATTTATGCATATTATATATAGTTTATTTATATATTCTAGTGTTGATTCTCCGAAATATGGGCTCAATTATCTCTATTTGTCATTTTCAGGATTTTTGGGTTGCACGGTTGGATCTGGGATTGAAAAATACTCAAAATAGAGTATTTACTTGAAGAAATTGGATACTGGAGGGTTTGTTTTGGAGTGTACTTAAGAGTATGTGAATGGGAGTTTCGAAGTGCCACGTGTCTGATTGTGATTGGTCCAATCCGCACAGCTCGCCACGTGTCATTCGCCCAGCCGCGTCACACAACAGCAACAGCCAACCACTCGTGCCACGTCACTCGTCCAACCATCCTCTCTCCCATCCTCGTTGATCTTCCTCGGGATGCATGCTCACACGAACTCCCAGATCTTCGCACGACTTCACACGAGCTTCTTCTCCATTTTTGCCCACCATGTGTCCACGTTCAGTTGGTCCAACACATCACCAGCTCACCTTCCAGCCAATTAGAGCCCGCCACGTGTCGCCTAACCCCTCACTAGCACGTCACCACGCTCCTTCTCGTCCAATCACAGCGCGCCACATCAGCAACACCAGTAGAATCGTCCAATCACGCTGCGACACATGGTAGAGTCCAGAAGAACACCAAAAAATAGCCACAGTTTGTCCTCGGCGCACGTGTCATGCACCAAACTCGAAAATAGGCATTGGGGACCAAAATTTAGCAGTTTTAATTAGGGTTTTTGGTAGAGAGTCGGGGATCTATTGTTTTCTTCTTTTCTTAGTGTCTTATAGTATTTTCTCCTATTTTTCTACACTTTGTTTTTAGATTTTAATGGAGTTTATGACGACGATGTCCGGCTAAACTCATCAGTCTAAACCGAAAGTGGATCAAATCACTCTTTTTGGCCTCAAAACATATGTGAGATCTATTTATTATTTATTTAATTTGTTTTTCATAGTATTTTATTTTCTTTGGTATTATTTGAACAATTGAAGTTAAACACTAGTTTAAACTTCAATTTATATGTCAGTGAGTCGTAAGCACCCGTCCTTGTGCGATAAGACCACACTAGTGGCAATTGACCCTACCAATTGATTAGACCCTTTTGGGACCGGTTGAATGCCATAGGAATCTAGGCTAAATCGACACACGAGTGATCCGGTTGTCTAGGTGTAGTGCCTTCACAAAGCACATTACAGTTAGTGCATTAAATCCGAAACACTAGAATAGGATTATGCGTTTAACTAGGGAAGTGGTCATTGTCATACCTTGACCATCGAGATAGGAAAGTGCGAGGACTTGCGTACATTACCTGGTTTATTGCTACACTAATTTACTATGATTTGCATGTTTTGATTAGATTGAGGACCATATATAAAATTATGCCAAATTGAGGAGATTTGTGATACTGATGGTTTGAATTGTTCTTCCCCCTCTTAATTGATTTATTTGATATTTTAATTGCTGTTTTTAGTGAAATTAGAGATTAACTCTGTGAACACTCTAAGTTAGTTTTAGTTTCGTACCCTAGGTTGAAAACTTGGTTTTCATGGTTCGACCACGTGCTTGCCACTACTGTAGTTCTTGTAGTCATTAGTAATCTCATCGGGACTATATATATCTATATATTTATTTTGACGCATTCGACACGCGTCAATACCATAAGAACAAGAGATGTAGATAAGAAGAATGAGTTGTATTGATCTTTTTTTATACTTTTCAAAACTTGAACACATTATAGGCTATTGATTATGCATATAGCAGTTATATGACCATTATATAGACGTTACACAACTTTTAGGAAACAACAACTAAATAATAAAAATATTCATAAAACTATATTCTTGGCATTGACCCAATAGCTAATTAATTGTCAATTAGCTGAGTTTCTTTATTTGATGAACTTCCATGTATGTAAGGATCTTTGTGACCCTTGTCACTCCTTGATTGTAGATTGCTATTAAGAATAACATGCACCCCTAAATGCACATCACAATGCACCATGACCCCATATCTAGCTATCCTCATAATGCAAAACATAGTAGATACGAGTTCCGTGTGCAGTTAAGGGTGTATCATTTTAGCATTTTCCATTAAAAAAAGCAGAGTGGTGGGTGACGCAGCGGAGATTTTTCAAATCAGTTGAACGAATCCACGAACAACTTGATCTAGGTTAGAACTTAAGCCAAAGTTCAGAAAAATCTTTTATTTCAACCAAAACTACGAATTACACCCAATAGATCGCTTAAATAGCGAAACCCTAAAATTTGCAAAAATAGTAAAAAGTCTAAAAAGCCCTAAACTAAAAACTAGACGAAAAATAGAAACAAACGCCGCAAACGGCAATAAAAACGAAAATTCCTAATGAGAGTTATAAACGAAATAAAACTTTCCAAAAATAGCAAAATTACCGTTTCGGAGGGTGAAACGATGGAATTTCGCCGAAAAACGTCGTTATCACGGCATAGCCGTGTGTTGTGATCTCCACGCCGTTTCCAATAAAACCATGTCCTCAGAACGCCAAAAATCAAACGCCCAAACTTCGCAGAAATTACTAAAATGTCATCCTGTCATATCTTTCCATCATAAGCTAATTCTTGGACTTCATCATTCTCCCAATGGTGGACAGAATTCACCCTCGAATTCTCATCATCAAACGTATCCCCATAATAGGGAACAAAATGCTTGACATTAAATACATCAGCCGTGCGAATGTGACTTGGCAACTTCAATCTGTACGCATTAGGATTAATTTTCTCAAGAACCTCCACAGGACTAATCTTTCGAACTGACAATTTGTTGTAATCACCCACAGAGAACCGGTCTTTAGTGAGAACTGCCCACACAAAGTCACCCACTTCAAACTCCACGTGACGCTTCTTCCGATCTGGCATATTGTTTGTACTTGTCACAGCCTTTCCGCAAGTTATCTTTGACGATTGATGAATCTCTTGCAGCCTACTAACAAAGTCTTCTGCCTTGCCATGCCATCTAGTCTTATTTGGCACTGGTAATAGGTCAAGAGGACCTCGAGGTAGTACTGAATACATAACCTGAAAAGGATTAAACCCGGTATTTCGATTAACAGCATGGTTCTGTGCAAATTCCGCCTGGCACAACTTGAAGTCCCAACTCTTGACATTCTCACCCACCAAGCTCCTCAAAAGATTACCTAACGAACGGTTGACAACTTCAGTCGGTCCATCTGTTTACGGATGATAAGCACTGCTAAATTTCAGCTACGTGTTCACCATAGCCCACAAACTGCGCTAAAAATGGCTGAGGAATCTGGTGTCCCGATCTGAAACAATTGAGGTAGGACGGCCATGCAATCTATATACCTCCCGAAAGAACAGCTGAGCCACCTTTACAGCATCTGTGGTCTTCTTGCATGGGATGAAGTGAACCATCTTGGAAAAACGGTCAACCACCACAAAAATAGAATCATTCCCCCGATGTGTTCTAGGCAACCCCAGCACGAAATCCATGCTAATATCAACCCATGGCTGTGTTGGAATGGGCAAAGCATATATAGACCGGCATTAGTTGCGGTACCCTTCGAAAGCTGGCAAGTCCGACACCGCTGTACATACATGTCCACTTCCTTGCGAATGGTAGGCCAAAAGTAAGAGGCCTGCACTAGTTGCAAAGTGCGATCACTCCCAACATGTCCCTCCCCATGCAACTCTCTAATAATCAGCAATCTCAAGCTGCAATTAGGAATGCAAAGCTGGTTGCCCCGAAATAAGAAACCCTCATGCAGTATATAATCGGTACGTTCCCCACTCTGCACTTTCTCCACAATAGTAGCAAAGAAAGGATCAGTACTAAACAAATCAGAGAAGTAGGAAAACCCAGGTACCTCAATGGTTATGCGGCTCAACAAACTTTTCCGTCTGCTCAGGGCATCGGCAACTCTGTTGGTCACATCAGACCTGTGTTTCACCACAAAAGTAAAACGCTCCAAATAGGCCACCCAGGAAGCATGTCTGGCTGAGACCTTGTTCTGCCCATGTAAGTGTCGCAATGCTTCATGATCTGTAAATAGCACGAACTCTCTATGAAAAAGATAATGCCGCCAATGCTTTACTACTTGTACCACTGCATAGAACTCCACATCATATGTGCTATACCTCAACTTCGCCCCAGACAGCTTCTCACTAAAATAGGCAACAGGCCTATTATTCTGACTCAAGACAGCTCTAATGCCTACCTTGGATGCATCACTATGTAACTCAAATGGTAGGTGAAAGTCTGGCAACACCAAAATAGGTGCAGTGGTTAACCGTACTTTGATCAGTTGGAATGCTTCATCTGCCTTGTTGCTCCACCCAAACTTCACGCCCGTCATACAATCTGTAATTGGGGCCATGATACTGCTGAAGTGTGGAATGAACCACCTATAGAATGAAGCCAACCCATGAAAGTTGCAACCTCCGTGACTGTGGTGGGTTTAGGCCAAGTGCGGATGGCTTCTACTTTAGACTCATCAACCCGCAACCCTTCTCCGTAAATGACATAGCCTAAAAAAGGACCTTCGGTGTCAAAAATGAGCACTTCTTCATCGCAGCATAGAACTTCTCCCTGCGCAAGATAGTCAGAACATCTCGCACGTGCTGGAGGTGTTCCTCCTCATTAGTATTGTATATCAATATATCATCAAAATATACCACAACACACTTGCCTATCAAAGGTCTCAAGCTCTGATTCATGACTCTCATGAATGTGCTAGGTGCGTTTGACAACCCAAATGGCATGACTAACCACTCATACAGCCCCTCCCTAGTTTTAAAAGCAGTCTTCCACTCATCCCCAACTCTAATGCGAATCTGGTGGTACCCACTCTTCAAATCCAGTTTTGTAAAAATCTTCGCTCCACTCAATTGGTCAAGTAAATCATCCAAGCGAGGGATAGGAAAGCGATACCTGACAGTAATCTTATTGATTGCCCTACTGTCCACGCACATCCGCCAAGAGCCATATTTCTTTGGTGTAAGGAGGGCTGGCACTGCACACGGACTCAGGCTTTCACGGATGAATCCCTTCGCCAATAACTCTTCAACCTGGCTGTGCAACTCATGCTCACTGGGACTCATTCGGTAGTGTGGTCTATTAGGTAGTGACGCACCAGGTTCAAGGTCAATCTGATGTTGAATATCACGCAATGGTGGTAGTCCTTCTGGCATCTCATCAGGGAAAACATCACAAAACTCCTTCACAATAGGAATTGCAGCTTCAGGAACATCAACATCTCTATCTACCTCATTTCCCATCAAGATGTAAACGACCTTAGAATCCTGTAATTCATCTTCAAATCTTGCCAAAGACAGCAAACTGCTAGATTCTTTAGTAGGCTTAACTTCCTCCGGGTCTTTGGTGGGTACTAGAACAATCTTCACTCCCTTAAACATAAGGGTGTATTTATTGGTTCTGCCATCATGCACAACTCCCCTATCAAACTGCCAAGGGCGTCCCAGTAACAAGTGACAAGCCTCCATAGCCACAACATCACACCAGACTGAATCCTTGTAGTTAGCACCAATAGAAAAAGTCACCAAAGCGCGCTTCGACACCTTCACCTCACCACCCTTCTTCAGCCAAGCTAACTTGTAAGGTCTCGGGTGTTGTTCAGTTGCAAGACCCAATTTCTGAACCGCTTCAACTGAGACGATATTCTCGCAACTGCCTGCATCAATCATGAACCTGCACACCTTGCCTAAGATGGTACACTTGAACTGAAAGATGTTATTTCGCAGCCACTCATCATCAACGACAACTCTAAGAGTCATACAAGAACGCCTTACAACCAAGGCAAGCACCACATCTCCAAATCACGACCTCCTCGTCTGTGTTGTCAGAAGTGTCAAACACTGGTTCTGCAGTGATGTTGGCCTCTTCCCCTCCGTCTTCTTCTTCGTTCTCTATAAAGAGAGCCTTCTTCCCTTTACATTCTGACTTCCTGTAACCAACTTCGCCACAACCAAAGCATTTAATCCCACTAGTGCTAGGTCTGTTTGTGCGACTAGCAGGGTTAATTGCAAATGATATTACCCCCAGTATTGGCTGTCCCAACATTAACATTACTGGAAGTATTACTCACACCCCGACGTTGTTGTTTCTCTACCAACAATGCTCACTGGTGCGCTGCAGATAAGGAAGTCGGATCAAACATGTTGACGACATCTTGGATCTGCACCCTCAGTCCACCAATATACCACGCCACTAATTGGTCGTTATTCTCCTGTAGTTCGTTTCTAGCGACTAACTGATAAAACTCAGTAGTATAATCATTTACTGACTTTGCCCCTTATCTCAGATTCTGCAACCGTTGATACATAAGGCGTTGGAAATTGTAAGACAAGAACTCAGCCCGTAAGTGTTTTTTTATCTTCTCCCACGAGGTGATCTTCGCCTTTCCATTCCTATTCCGCATCAACTTCTGCTGTTGCCACCAAGCCATGGCCCTGTTGCGGAATCTGGTCGCAACCAGTTGCACACGCTTGTCTTCGGGCACACCTTTAAATTCTAGGACTTCTTCAACTGACGCCAGCCAGTCTAAGAATTCTTCCGGTTGAAGGGTGCCATGGAATTCTAGGATCTCCGTCCTCATCCCAGACTCCCACCGCCTGCGATCATCCTCAACTGCACGAGGCCTGTAGCGCCTCCTCGGTTCCTCAACATACTCATCCTCCCCTTCGGTAGAAGAATCTCCTACTGATTCATCACCAACAGGTTCCTTTCGATGATTACGGATACGATTCATATTCTGACCAAACAACTGATCGATTCTGGCTGTTAATTGTTCTACCACCGCGCCCATGCGTTGGTCAATCAATTGGCCAATTTGTCGATTCAGATTGTCACGGTCATACACCTCCTCGATACGCTGCTGGTTCCTCTTTGGCGGCATGACTTCTCCAATCACGCCGAAGCAAGCTCTGATACCAACTGACGCAGTGGAGATCTTCCAAACTAGTTGAACGAATCCACGAACAACTCGATCTAGGTTAGAACTTAAGCCAAAGTTCAGAAAAATCTTTTATTTCAGCCAAAACTACGAATTACACCCAATAGATCGCTTAAATAGCGAAACCCTAAAATTTGCCAAAAATAGTAAAAAGTCTAAAAAGCCCTAAACTAAAAACTAGACAAAAAATAGAAACAAACGCCGCAAACGGCAATAAAAACGAAAATTCCTAATGAGAGTTATAAACGAAATAAAACTTTCCAAAAATAGCAAAATTACCGTTTCGGAGGGCGAAACGATGGAATTTCGCCGAAAAACGTCGTTATCACGGCATAGCCGTGAGTTGTGATCTCCACGTCGTTTCCAATAAAACCATGTCCTCAGAACGCCAAAAATCAAATGCCCAAACTTCGCAGAAATTACTAAAATGCCATCCTGTCATATCTTTCAATCATAAGCTAATTCTTGGACTTCATCAGTGGGTCAATTCATTTGTAATAGAGTTCGATTAAACTAAACATTATTTATGTTGTAAGAAACCCTATTATAATTTTACCCCACTTATTTCTAAAATAATTTTAAATTTGCAAACTTTCTAAATTATCCATCCCTTAACGCATACGCCTCACCCACGTCTCCCACTAATATTTTTTTTTTGAAAACTCTCCCACTAATAATTTATTTCTCAATTTCATCGTCTTCACTTTTGTTACATCTACGTCGGATCTATCGCTACCACTACCATATTGCCCCTTCCGTTGTGACATTGCTTCTATGATCTTTAAAGTCGTTGTTGACGTTGCGGGGCCATTACCAATTAACCTGCGACGGCCCTAAATCTCCCGGGGCCGCCCCGTGACCCACGCCTTCGGCCCTCAAGCCCAGCAGCGCCTGTCACATCACCGGACACGTCATCACTTCTGCCACGTCCGCAACTCTGTGGAGTGATGCTCCGTGTAACTAATCCTACTATATTAAGTTGTCTGACACATTTAGCAGATTAGTTGATAATTACAATTATATCATCAATGGAAGCACTTAATTCATATTTTATGAGAAATTATTTAACCTAAGTAGTGGAAAACCCGATACAAACACCATGTATATAATCGAGACGAACTAAACAAGAATCCATATACATGTGATAAAGTTATAAAGTCCCCAAAACCCAAAGAAATAGTATATACATACATGATATCAAAACACTAGTTATCGCAGAAGAATCGGCCTTAGAGATAGTCGCCTAGTATCTCCTTTCCCTTGCTTCTCTTGCTCGTACCAGATCTCGCGCTCGCTTGCCCAACACATACAAAGAACGAGCCCAAATGAGTAAATTCCCAAGAGAAGTCTACACGTTAATCATGAAAAACCACAATAACTTGCGAGACATATGAATATGACCCCGACGACAGAATCATATTCCTATGGTCGGCGTAAACAAGATCCAAAATAAAACCATTCGATCACAACACAAGAGAAAATAACACACCATTCGAGAAATCTGGTCCAACCACGATATCATTTATAAGAAAACTAGATAGAAGTGTGACTGAGTCTCTAACCAAACTAGATCGTACTTCGTAGATTCGGATGCCCCTACCGAGCACATCAAGCCTAGACCACACCCAAACTACTAACGGTGACCTAACAAATCGCAACCCACCGGACACGTGCACCCATTGTCGGTAGCTATTCACCGGCTAAGCCCAAGACACGCGCTACAACCTAGCCTACTCAATTCCGTACCACAACCATCTCGATTAACCTCCGACAATGTGAACACATCAAACACCGTCCAACACATAATCGCAAAGCATATAACATGGCAACCAAAATATGTAACAAGGCGATAAATAAACAAATGAATAAACACATCATTTATATGGACAAACCACGCATGAATTAAAGTGTAACATTCTCAAGGGTTTTACGCACCCGTAACTACGCACTCCGACTTCCCGACCCGTCAATTCGACCCGCCTAGCTCTCCTATGCCCGAGCTATGGTTCCCTGGTCCCCTCGAAGTCCATTTATAGTGTTTTATATTATTAATAACACACTTATAATATTATATCATATATTCCATTTTGCGGTTGTGGTACCTCTTCCGACAATGTCTAGGTTCCAAAAATACCCGAAAAGTCCCGTACCTACTTTTCTACCTTTTTCAAATTTTCTATATTTTTCTAGAATTTTTCCCAATTTTTCGATATTTTTTTCCTATTTTTTTCCTATTTTCCGAATTTAAAACTGTTTTTTTTTTTTTTTTTTTTTTTTAATAAATAAAAATATTATTTAAATATATTATTTAAATAATATATGTGGGTCCCCCGAACCGGGTCGGACCCGACCCAACCGGTCGGCCCGGTTCGGCCCCTTCACGGTCCGGTCGGGCCGGCCCAGTGCCCACCCGGTTGGGCCAGGGGCTCGGCTTGGCCCGGCCACCCGGATGGGCTGGGCCGGCCCAGCCTCGGCCCAGGGGTGCACGCACGCACGCACGCGCGCGTGCCCCCTCCCTTCTTCTTCTCCACTGTAGGCGCACCGCGCCTCGGTTTCTTCTCTTTTTTTTTTTTTTTTTTTTTTTCATTTCTTCTTCTTGCTTCTTCTTCACTCTCCTCTCGATTTCTCTTCCATTTCACTCCATCGGAGACCTCCAAAACCTCTAAATTTTTCCTCAAATCAACCCAAACAACATCAAATTTTCTGATTCAACATACATGCAAATAAACCAAAAATTTACCAAATCACTTCAATTTTCCACAAATTTGATCCCAATTGATAAGATTCATCAAACTAAACCTCAAGAACACCAAATTGACCTCCTAAAACCAAGAAAAAATAAATAAAATCCGAATTCACCACAACCCATTTTAATCACATTTTTATCAAAAATTTCCATTAAAATAGTAGAGATTACCTTAGATCGATGTTGTGAGGCTCGGATTTCCTCTTCAAGCTCGATTTCGTCCCTCCAAAACTTCGATTTCTCTCACAAAATCTCTCAACGATTTGATGAAACCGTTTTCCCTCTTTGCATGTTGATCGATCAATGTGATATATATAGTTGTGTTTTAATCTAGCGTGTGTGCGCATCTCGAGGAAGATCGGACGGTTCTCTCGAACACCCCGCGTCACCAAAGTTCTTGACACCTTATCATGACAACGTTTGCCTTGAATTACCTTGTTGTGCATCTCGAGGATTATCCTATGCATGCTGATTTTTCTTATCAAACTATAGGACTTCAACCAATTCATTAATACATTATAGCTTAAATCACCTAATAAATTATATAAAATTCATAAGTACGTTACACTAGCACTCGCCTACCCGGCAACCTATGCCCCACCGCCACCCAATACCTATACCTCTGGTCCCGACACGCACTTCGGGACATATACCCGACTCGTAGCCTTGCCCGATGTCAACTTACACACATGTGATGTTTATATAAATAATAAATTTCCACATCACAATAATAGACATACAACATACACAAATAACACAATATAACCCGGGTACTCTTATTTGAGTCCACCCAAATTGTCACCGTAACGCCCGAATTAACCGTTAATCATCGTGATTAACACTAATACTCAATTAAATTAATTTGGGCCGTTACAATTCTTCCCAACTAGGAAAAATTTCGTCCCCGAAATTACGATAACCAATATCTCTTCTCGAAGTTGCAAAATGGACGCAACTACCCGCTATTCAACTCCGACACCCGTAGTCTAAATGGACTACTCAACTCTAACCCTTCAAAGAACGAATCAACCGAAATTCTTAGGGAACACATCTACCTATCCCAGGGAAACACATCAACCCGACCTCCTTGTGAACAAATCAATCCATCCCAGGGAAACACATCGCCTGGCCCCGGTGAACAAATCAACCAGCCTTCAACCAAAATCCCGGTGAACAAATCAACCAAGATCCCACCAAAACCTGGTGTACCAATAAATCAATCTCTCGGTGAACACATCAACCAATCTTCTATTAAAACCTGGTGAACAAATCAACCAAGATTCCACTAAAACCTGGTGAACACATCAACCAGCTTCTATTAAAACCTGGTGAACAAATCAACCAAGATTCCACCATCCTCTAGTGTACTAATCAACTATGATACACTAATCTAAGTGAACGAATCAACATAGATGCAACGAATGCATGAAATGCAACAAGAACAACAACTATAATGAATCAATCAACCTATATGCAACACACGCATAGAAAAACATAATAGTGACGTACCCCGCTCATGCTTCGTCGGTCATCTCTCTCGATCGGCGATACTACAAATAAGTGAACTCTTTCATCTGGCCTCGTGGAATCTCTCGGTGCTGGAAAGGCTCTACAACAATTCACACTAATGTGACCTCTCTCCGACCACACCTATAACATCTACGTCCGTCACTTCCTCCGACGGTCGGCCCCTCGTAGTGATGTCTATAATTACGGTCTATCCGATCTCGATTTCTACCTCTTTGGTCCCGTGTATAAGTTTGTTGTGGTGCCGACATCGCATATGCCCCGCCGTGCTCTGTCATCGCCTCTCAGTGCCGTCGATCCCGCATTGTTTCTATCCTCATATCGGGGACTACGATCCCGGTGATCACTCCTACTATCTCTATCGATTCCTCACATTGCCGTTTCGACCTCCCCCATCCGCCGTGAACCTCGCTCTCTCTCTATTCCAGTACCGACGCGGTCACCACTGGAATGCCATTCTTCCGTAGTAGGAATGTCTCATAAGTCAAGGCTCTCTCGAACATAGCCTCGTAACGTCGAAGCCCCGCACGACACAATCGCACTCGCAATCACCTCCTCAACCCCCGAACAAAGTAGTAAATCTCGCAAACGCTCGCACGCAATGTCCATAGAGAACCGCTGAAGATAGCGGTATCGGTCCATATACCGTAGCATCGTACGATTTCCCGCCTCGTGGGATAAGAACTCCTCTCTCAACCTCGCCGAACCTCCATAGGAATAAACCGATCGTAGAAGATCTCTCGAAACTCCGCCCAAGTCGCCGGATCGGCATGTGTCTCTTGGTAATTAGTCCACCACACCGCCGCGTCGACCAAGCAAGCATGTTCCGATAATCTTGCCCTATGCCTCTCCTCTCGTGTTCGCCTTTGTGCACCGCCGATGCGATACAATCCGCTCCCGTCGCCTCAGGATTTCCACCGCCATAAAAGTATGTGGGCCGGAATTTAAGAAAATCCCTCGCCTCTCTCGCCCGTGGATCCATCCTATACTCGGAGTAGTAGAAATCGTAGTAGCGCTTACAACCGCCGATAGAGGTGCCGAGTTACTATCTCTCGCCGGCACCACTACGGTGTAGTCTTAACAACGGTGTCTCATGCTCTACTGTTTGGCTCGCGGCCGATTCTCGCAGGCGTCACGCTGCTCTCGTTTGCATCGCAATCGCAGCTGGGTCTCTCGATGTCGTCGTGGGCCGTTATGGCAAATGCCCGAGCTCTCATCATGTCCAAGAATAGCTCAAACCGCCTATCGTGAGCGGCAAGTCGTGCCGCAACCGCAGGATCCCTAACCTCATCTCCGCATGATCCTCGCCCGGCGCCCACGACTCCCGACGGTGTGCTCGCATAGTCCGTCCATCAAGATCCGCACCGAAAGTCGTGCGTCGAATTATTACGTAGTCCGTATATATATAACATACAACCAAATCATAATACACATATAAGTCCTTACTCTACCCGACTTATACCGCTTCCCAACTAATAGTTCTAGTTAATTCATCGGTTTCCACATCTAATTTGGTTTAAAGTTTATGCTCGTTCCTTAACTTTGTTAATTCAAGGCCCTATCGACCTCGCTTCGATACCAATCGCGACGGCCCTAAATCTCCGGGGCGCCCGTGACCCACGCCTTCTCGCCTCAAGCCTCAGCAGCGCCTGTCACATCACCGGACACGTCATCACCGCCGCCACGTCCGCAACTCGTGAGTGATGCTCCTGTAACTAATCCTACTATATTAAGTTGTCCGACACATTTAGCGATTAGTTGATAATTACAATTATATCATCAATGGAAGCACTTAATTCATATTTTATGAGAAATTATTTAACCTAAGTAGTGGAAAACCCTGGATACAAACACCATGTATATAACCGAGACGAACTAAACAAGAATCCATATACATGTGATAAAGTTATAAAGTCCCCAAAACCCAAAGAAATAGTATATACATACATGATATCAAAACACTAGTTATCGCAAAGAACGCCCTTAGAGATAGTCGCCTAGTATCTCCTTTCCCTCGCTTCTCTTGCTCGTACAGATCTCGCGCCGCTTGCCCAACACATACAAAGAACGAGCCCAAATGAGTAAATTCCCAAGAGAAGTCTACACGTTAATCATGAAAAACCACAATAACTTGCGAGACATATGAATATGACCCCGACGACAGAATCATATTCCTATGGCGGCGTAAACAAGATCCAAAATAAAACCATTCGATCACAACACAAGAGAAAATAACACACCATTCGAGAAATCTGTCCAACCACGATATCATTTATAAGAAAACTAGATAGAAGTGTGACGAGTCTAACCAAACTAGATCGTACTTCGTAGATTCGGATGCCCCTACCGAGCACATCAAGCCTAGACCACACCCAAACTACTAACTATGACCGAACAAATCGCAACCCACCGGACACGTGCACCCCGTCGCTCGGTAGCTATTCACCTAGCTAAGCCCAAGACACGCGCTACAACCTAGCCTACTCAATTCCGTACCACAACCATCTCGATTAACCTCCGACAATGTGAACACATCAAACACCGTCCAACACATAATCGCAAAGGCATAACATGGCAACCAAAATATGTAACAAGGCGATAAATAAACAAATGAATAAACACATCATTTATATGGACAAACCACGCATGAATTAAAGTGTAACATTCTCAAGGGTTTTACGCACCCGTAACTACGCACTCCGACTTCCCGACCCGTCAATCCGACCCGCCTAGCTCTCCTATGCCCGAGCTATGGTTCCCTGGCCCCGAAGTCCATTTATAGTGTTTTATATTATTAATAACACACTTATAATATTATATCATATATTCCATTTTGCAGTTGTGGTACCTCTTCCGGACAATGTCGGGGTTCCAAAAATACCCGAAAAGTCCCGTACCTACTTTTCTACCTTTTTCAAATTTTCTATATTTTTCTAGAATTTTTCCCAATTTTTCTGATATTTTTTTCCTATTTTCCTATTTTCCAGAATTTAAAACTGTTTTTTTTTTTTTTTTTTTTTTTTAATAAATAAAAATATTATTTAAATATATTATTTAAATAATATATGTGGGTCCCCCGAACCGGGTCGGACCCGACCCAACCGGTCGGCCCGGTTCGCCCTTCTTCGGGGTCGGTCCGGTCGGGCCCGAACCGGCCCAGGCCCACCCGGTGGGGCTGGGCTTTTGGCCCGCCCACCCGGATGGGCTCCGGGCCGGCCCGAGCCCTCGGCCCAGGGCACGCACGCACGCACGCGTGCGTGCGTGCCCCCTCCCTTCTTCTTCCACTGAGGCGCACCGCCGCCTCGGTTTCTTCTCTTCTTTTTTTTTTTTTTTTTTTTTTTTTTTCTTCTTCTTGCTTCTTCTTCACTCTCCTCTCGATTTCTCTTCCATTTCACTCCATCGGAGACCTCCAAAACCTCTAAATTTTTCCTCAAATCAACCCAAACAACATCAAATTTTCTGATTCAACATACATGCAAATAAACCAAAAATTTACCAAATCACTTCAATTTTCCACAAATTTGATCCCAATTGATAAGATTCATCAAACTAAACCTCAAGAACACCAAATTGACCTCCTAAAACCAAGAAAATAAATAAAATCCGAATTCACCACAACCCATTTTAATCACATTTTTATCAAAAATTTCCATTAAAATAGTAGAGATTACCTTAGATCGATGTTGTGAGGCTCTGATTTCCCTCTTCAAGCTCGATTTCGTCCCTCCAAAACTTCGATTTCTCTCACAAAATCTCTCAACGATTTGATGAAACCGTTTTCCTCTTTGCATGTTGATCGATCAATGTGATATATATAGTTGTGTTTTAATCTAGCGTGTGTGCGCATCTCGAGGAAGATCGGACGGTTCCCGAACACCTCGTCACCAAAGTTCTTGACACCTTATCATGACAACGTTTGCCTTGAATTACCTTGTTGTGCATCTCGAGGATTATCCTATGCATGCTTGATTTTTCTTATCAAACTATAGGACTTCAACCAATTCATTAATACATTATAGCTTAAATCACCTAATAAATTATATAAAATTCATAAGTACGTTACACTAGCACTCGCCTACCCTACAACCTATGCCCCACTCCGCTACCCAATACCCGCACTCCGGCCCCGACACGCACTTCGGGACATATACCCGACTCGTAGCCTTGCCCGATGTCAACTTACACACATGTGATGTTTATATAAATAATAAATTTCCACATCACAATAATAGACATACAACATACACAAATAACACAATATAACCTGGGTACTCTTATTTGAGTCCACCCAGCTGTCACCGTAACGCCCGAATTAACCGTTAATCATCGTGATTAACACTAATACTCAATTAAATTAATTTGGGCCGTTACATAACCCAAACGTCGAGGTAACTTAGAGTGATCACATTATTTTTTATGATGAGTATATCAACCTTTTAAAAAAAGATAGGTGAAAAAATTGATGAGTTGTTACAACATAGATAGGGTTTGGTTTAACTAAACTCTTTAACACCCTGAACTCAGTGGCACATCTGCTAGTACGTCAAGAAAGTACTAAGTATGTATCTACAGTGTGGATGGATTGTATCCCAATGATTTTTTTTAAGAAAAATAGAAACTTCATTAATCATTAACCAGATATAAAATCAATTGTCCTAATAAAAGTACATTGATTTGCTAATCCTATTTGTTCAGCAGAACTGACATTAATTTGGTTGTGAATGTAATTATGAAATTGAAAAATTGTAACATCAGTGACTGCTCTATATAATGTTGAAACACATGACAAAACGCAAACACCACTAGAACAACATAACGAATAACAAAACTTCCAACAAGGGAAGTAAAACCTAATACTTCCAACAAGGGAAGACAAATAAAAAACTTTCAACTAGGGAATGCAAAATAACTGTAAAATTAAAAACTAAAAAAGGACCAACCCAACTGCTGCACAAATTCACGTACAACCATTGAGAAAGATGTACCGCGATAAGAATGGAACCAATCTTCACAAATCTGATTAAATATGTAACTTATTGATAAGCTAAAGTGCAAAAAAGATGTAATTTGAACCACCAAACAAAAAAGAGAACCGGCAGTGGTTCGAGATTAGAAATTATGAAAGAGAAGCAAGAAAGAACTTTAGGGTTTGGAGAAAGAAAAAAAAAATCGGCGGCTGTTCCAAACAAAAACAATGGAGGATTGCATCCGACTGTTTATTTCGCCCCATGTGCGAGTGGATTGGATGGAATTTTTTTTTTTTTTTTTCCCGAAAGATTGGATGGAAATTGGTTAAATGAATAAAATTCATCGGTTTTTTTGCAAAAAAAAAAAAAAAAAAAAAAAAAACCTGCACATTGGCACTCATTTATTTTCTTAACCAAGTGACACATGGCGAGTTGGGAGTGTTCATTGTACAAATTGTGTGCAATTCTCAACCGTATAATACTACAATGACATATCAAAATTACTTTTAAAGTCACTCCAACTCCAGGTGATATGGTGTACAGGCTCGAGTGGAAATGGGTGGCTTTAGGGTGTGAGCACGTAGTTTATAGTGTATAACATGCGGGTGTGCATCTAATACGTGCCATAATTTTTAAGGCTAGGTGACTTAGGCCCATCTACACAAGTCTTGTGATACACACCTTGTGTGTTATGCACGGAGAACTGTGTGTGCACACCCCAAATTCACACCAATTTTCATATGGGCCCACGCTTTACCCAATGTAACTTTAGGTGTGCCTTTAGCTTGTCATTGTATTTTCATTCCCCATTGTGGGTGAACTCATCAAATGTTTTATCTATCCCAAATCGTGGACTACTTATTAGTGTTGTACGAATCTTATGTTATAGAATGGAATACGAATTCAAATATTGATTTACCAAAAATTAGATTTAAAAAAAATAAAAATGATATTTTTTTGAGTCGCGCTATGTGCACCTTAGGCATCACTCAGGGCACCCTTTTTTTCCAATTGAATGTGTAATGACTCATATGCCTCTAACACAAATCCACAATAAAACAAAAATAAAAAATAAAAAACACAACTTTGGACACCCCACCACCCCGTTTTGATGTGTGACCACTGAACTCCACTACCCTTGTGCTTCCAACCGATTTCATCATCTCCGTCGATGATCGGACACGACGTTCTTGGATCAAAGAGTGCATATAAGGTTGGTATCTATCTATTTTTCGATTTTTGAGGTTGTTTTGGTGTGTTTTGACCTTTTTGTATTTAGAGTCTCGCATTTTGAAATGTACCACATACACGAAAGTGTCGGACGTACAGGGCCGTAACCGAGACATCCTCTTATATCTCGGTCTCATTGCTAAACGAATCCATTGTGAAATGGGCTAATTACTTGTTCGATCGGTTACCAAGTACTGAGACATCCTCTTATGTCTCGGTCTCGTTGATAACCGAATCTATTATGAAATGGGTTACTTGTTCTATCAGTTACAAGGTACCGAGACTTACTGCAGAGTCTCATTCGTGCAGTTCCGAGACTTACTCAATAGTCTCGGCCCTGTATGGCCGAACATTACGAGATTGTGGTTGAACTCGGTGATGGGTACATTCCCATAAAAGACAACAACAACACGAGATAAGGGAACAACAAACTCAATGAAAAACACCCTAAAACCCTATACAATTCAACATCAACCATCTACCACAAGTCGTCATACAAACCCTCACGCAACAAAACACTGCAAATACTCACCCAACTCTAAAAAAATAACAAATCAAGGGGTAAACGAGCAAAAAATTGAGGAAATTTGGTGGATTGAGGCGTCGATTTGTGATGTGAATGAGTGCGGAAGAAGATTTGGTGGTACAGTGCCTCACATTGATGAATAAGTGCATTTTCGTCCAACTCAAGGGTGCCCTGAGAAAAATGATGAGTGTCTTTCTAAATGAGGTGCCCTGAGTGATGACTGAGGTGCACATAGCACGACTCTTTTTTTTGTAGGAAAAAATGAAAATTTTAAATCAAATAAACCTCACATTGATATGGTTGCAGACTTGCAGTTATAAATACTTGGCCCTTATCATTAAATTCCCTTAGTACAGTAATACCAAATCTAAGTCCTTGTTTGGTTTGTTTTTGCTAACTAATTGTGTCCACAACTCTTGGAAGATAACTCTCTAGGGAGGGGGGAGGGAGAGATATCTATCACCCTAAGATATAAGTTGGAGATCACTTGCAGGTAAGTTAGACAACCAAACAAGGGCCTCGTTTGGTTCGGGGGAAGTTAAAGGAAGTAAGATAACTTTCAGGAAAGTCTCAACTCACCTTGTTTGGTTGGATATTTTCACGCCTCCAACTTCCCTCACATAGGGAAAGATCACTCACTTAAGGGGTGGGCGAGTTATCTTCTTAAGGGTGAATGTACATTTTTACCCTCATTTAATGTTCTCTCTCCTCCATTTTCTCTCTCTATAAAAATAATGTAAAGCATATGTATGTCAATTACATTATTTTACTATTTTTTAAATGCGAAACTTTCTAGGAAATTCAAAGTTGAACCAAATGTGAAAAGTGCAACTTCCTTAATGGTTAACTTCCCAATAAGTTAAACTTCCTTGTAAGAAAACTTCTTTAAAAGTTAACAAAATGAATCAAACGAGGTCAAGATTAGTTTTTAACTCCTTTATAAATTATCTTTCTAGAGATAACTCTACTCCTAACTAAAGAAGGCCTAAATTGGATATATACCAATTTTTATTTTATTTTTTTATTTTTGAGTTAATCACTTGTAACTTTTATAGTGGGAGAATTTACGGTTTCTTATCAAAAAAAAAAAAAAAAACTCTGATCTTTGCAAAGTGAGCGTCACATGAACGCAAATTTAACGCGACAAACTGTTTTGGTGGCACCTTCGTCCTATATTCACCTACAATCTGCAAGCGCACATGCGACAAAGCTGATTAGTTTGAATTTGATAGCAAAATATATATATATAGTCAAAAATTCTCCCCATGTAGAGATTGGAATCCAACCATTATGTTCCCATGGCATTATTTGGCTGTAATTTCTAAGGCTGGCTTGGAGACTACGGCATCAATTGGAAGTCTTCGTATCATTCATTTTCTTATAAAGTGATTGAGTGACATACTTTGGCTTACATTTACCACAATTCTAGAGATTTTTTTTGTTGGAGTATATAATCTAACATCTAAAATATAATAAGAGTTCGGCCCATTTTTTGGAGCCGTGTTCTTATCAAATATATATATACATATAAAATAAGAGTTGGTATGGTATACACGTGGTGTAGATTTAATCCTAGCATAAGCTAATTAGTTTTGTGCAAGATGAGCTCCAACTCCATTTTTATATCACATGTGCGTGTCGCCCAATACTCTTCGGCCCCATAGATTTCTATATAGTATGATCATGAGCTCGTATTTGAAGGCTTGATTTAGGCTAGCGGTGGAGTATAGACCCGTTTATGAGCCCAACACTCTTCAGGCCTATGGATTTCTATACTTTTAACATAAATCAAGATACAATAAATCTATTTGGGCGAACTCAAAAGAGGGTTTTAAAATTTTACAAATATTCATCAAAGTAATTTTACAAGTTGTTGTGGTTGCTTTATTTACTGCTTGAAGATGACTTTGAAAAAAAATATTTTTTAGTTTGGCCTCATGAGTCCAAATAGTACTACCCACCGAGATACACATATTGTTGAAAATGTGTGAACTGAAGGTTAGTCCCACATCGATTAAATAAATGAAACTTTGAAGTATATAAGTGATTAACTCCTCCCAACATGTTTCAAAAAAAAAAAACACCTCCAAACTAGTACCAAAACCTTTTGAGATAAAACCCCACACCTGAAGTTTAAAAGTGGTTAAGTTTGGGACAATATTAGTGCTAGCGGAGGAGATCCACGGGCTCACGCACGCGTGTGCGACACGGCCGTGAGAATTTTACATAGTATCAGAGCCGACGGTTTGATCGAGAACTGTCAAAAAAAGTCCCTTGGATGGATTTCGGTCCAAGGTGGAGTGTTAAGATGTGTGGACCGAAATAATAATTTCACGTCGAATAAGTGAAACTTCTAAATGAAGTATATAATTGATTGGCTCCCCTCAAATAGTATCGAGACCTTTTGAAATAAAACCACACATAAAATTGAAAGGTGGCTAAGTTGGGACAATATCGGTGCTAGCGGAGGAGATCCACGGGCTTGTACACGCATGTTGTTAGGAATATTGTGCAATTAGAAAATGTGTACAAATCACTCTCGTAATTATATTGTGCACAAATCATTCCCGTGATTATATTGTCCACAATTCACTCATATAATTATATGCTACCTTATTTTGATGTTTCCTTTTGTACGTGATTGCATCTCTATACATAGAGACATGTAATACATACAATACGATAGAATAAACTTATCCTATTTTGTCAAGATTTCAACATGGTATCAGAGCCTCCGTTTGGTTATGGATAATCTATTGTTTCTCCTCTTTTTTGGTCGACTCATTCCTCAATGTTTGTCGCCCTAATCTTTTGTGTGCACCATTGTTCCTTGTTATTGTCAGTTTTAGTTCTTCGTCTTCGTCAGTTATTTATCATTGTTTGCTTGGATGATCATTTTTGTGATGCTCATTGCTTGTCTTTCCACTCCGCATTTGTTCGTTTCATGACTTGGTGCCTACCAGAATCAACTATTCTTATTATTTTTGTTCTAATCAATTATTTCGTCTACTTATTTTAGTATATTAGTTTGCAAACTCAAGTGAGGGAGGGTGTTAAAATATGTGTATTGGGTATTTATTTTGGTTTGCAAACTCAAAGTTGTGTAATTAATAAATGTACACAAATCACTCTCGTAATTATATTGTGCACAAATCACTTCCATGATTATATTATCCACAAATCACTCATATAATTATGTGCTACTTTATTTTGATGTTTCCTTTTGTATATAATTGTATCTCTATATATAGAGACAAATGTAATAGATACAATACAATAGAATAAATTTATTATATTCTGTCAAGATTTCAACACATGTGCAGCACGATCGTAGAAATTAGCATGACACATGGGGTTTTTTCTCTCATGTCTCATTCGAATCATGGACTTTGATATCATATGAAAATCTATGGGCTTGAAGAGTGTTGGGTCACACGCGCACACGTGGGTATACAAATGGGTTGGAGCCCATCTTGCACAAAACCAACTAACTTATGCTAGGATCCAATCTACACCACTCATATACCACACCAACTCTTATTATATTTCTAATGAGGGATTATATATTCCAACACAAACATACACATCTCGATGTATGTTCGAGTCTCATAAATGAAAAAAACTTGGTTGGGAGGGTCGCCCCAAATAGGACCCGACAGTGCATAAACATGAATTAGTCGACGTGGTTGACACCAACCAACCATCGTGAAAAATGAAAAAAAGAAAGAAAAAAAAAAAAGTGCGATCTTTCTTCCTTTTTCTTATTTTAAAGTCTTCATATTATATTTTTAAATACAAGCTGATGACAGTAGCAGCTTCCATCCCATTGAAATACAATTTCGTCTTTACAAGCTCTTGGAGATTTGAAACTTACTGACGTTTAGAGACATACATAATTAGTTATAATAAATATATCTAGATAACTTAGACGAGACACATCGTAATAGAGCCTAGGTGAGCATAATGCTCGACAAACAACTATCACAATCTAAAGTAGACTTAAATTATTTTACCAAAATTTATTATAGATTAAGAGTAAATATTAACTAAAGGCCTTAACACAATTAATTTGCATTTTATGAGACTCAAACTTTATTCATTTTGTTAGAAATGCCAAACCTTGATCACTGCATCTAGTCTACCAAAGTGTCTTTATACCACTTGTACTATTTGTTATTGTATCATATAGTAATTAATAAAAACTTTAATAATACAATGAAAACACAATTGAGAGTTGACTCCTAAATATCCTAATATACAATTATCGCTATTTTACAATCAAAATTAATCTTCACAGCCACCATTAATTCATACAGTTTAGTGGCCTCCTTAAAATATTCATATAGTTGCATAATAATTACACAAAATAACACTATAAATGACCCGAAATATTCCAGTCAAAGTAAAAAAGAAACCGTGTTCTGCACGTGCGATTCATCACAAATATATTCCACTATTCGGAATCGACACACAACCTGTTTGACAAAATGTCTCTCTTTCCCACTCTCCTCTGTTTCCTCTGTTTCCTCTGTTTCTCTTCTCCTTCAACAGCCCAACCACAACAACAAATTAAACTACTATCCTTCAACATATCTCAATCCCCATGGCTCCCTGCCCAAAACCGCATCCTCGTCTCCGAAAACTCCACCTTTGCGGCGGGGTTCCGTCCCTCACCCACTTCGCCCAACCGCTATTTCTTCGCAATTTGGTACCTAAACATCTCAATAGACACCATAGTATGGTCAATCAGCCAAAACTCCCCTTTCAGCCCCACGACTTCCCTCGAAATCTCCCCCCAATCAGGCCTCCTCTCCCTCAACAGCTCCGGCGCCAATCTATGGCCTCAATTGGCTTCCGCCTCGCCGCCTAATTCATCCCAGCTCATTCTCTCCGGCATTGGGAGCTAAGTTTCGGGAACTGGTCGAGCTTCAAGTTCCCAACAGACACAGCTCTCCCACTCCAACTCATCATTGGGACCACCTTGTTTTCCACCAACAACAAGTACTCATTCGAGGGGTCTAACACTTTGGTCTTCAATTCTTCAAGTGTGTATTGGAGCATCACCAACAAGTTTGTGAGGTTGGAAAGTGATGGCACTCTTGTAAAGGATGATGGGTCTTCATTCATTCCTCAAGACGTCGCCGACGAGACCCGCCCGTTGCGGAGGTTCAACCTCGGCGACGACGGGAATATTCGGATTTACAGCTTCTATCGCAACCTGAATCGATGGGTGGTCGTCTGGGCGGCGATTCAAGAACCATGTATTATCCATGGCACTTGTGGTCCTAACTATATTTGCTTAAGCGGAAGCACTTCTAATTCCACACAATGCGTATGCCCGCCTGGGTTTCGCATTGCTGCGGACAGCAGCATGACCCGAACTTGTGAATTGAAGATCAAAACCACTTCGATCGTCACACGCCCGAAGTACCTCCAATTCGACTATGTAAACTACTCCGGCGGGTCGAACCAAACAGACCGCCAATCTCCCAACCTCTCCACCTGCCAATCCGACTGCTCGTCCAACCCGAGATGCCTCGGGGTTCGGGTTCAAATTCGACGGCAAGAAGTACTGCGTCCACCAAGTCGATCGCCTCCTAAACGGGTACTGGTCGCCGGGGACGGAGACGGCAATGTTCATCAAAGTCTCAAACTTAGAGACTGATCAGTCCAACTTCACTGGATTAACATCCAAGCTTGAAACTACATGTCCAGTTAGGATCAAGCTGGGGAACCCGCCGAGTGATTCGAATGATACGACGAGGAATGTGGCGATAATATGTGCATTGTTCGTGGTGGAGTTGGTGTCGGGGGCGATGGCGTTCTATGCTTTGTTGAAGAAGTATATTAAGTATAGGGACATGGCGCAGAGTGTAGGGTTGGAGTTGGTGCAGGCCGGGGGGCCGAAGCGGTTTGGATACGAGGAGTTGAAGACGGCGACGAAGGACTTTTCCGACGTGGTAGGGCATGGGGGGTTCGGGGTGGTGTATAAGGGGACGTTGCCGGATGGAAGGGTGGTTGCAGTTAAGAGGCTCAAGTCCTTCGGCTTTGGTGCTGGTGAGTTTTTCCAAAGTCTTTTTTTTTTTTTGCTCATCCTCACTTCATTTTAATAAACTTTAAAGAAATTAAAGAAATATAACGTTAACTACCTATCTTAATCAAACCCTCAACCTCTGCTTCTGCTTTTTTTTTATTAGAATTATGATGTTTATTTGCTAGTGCATCCAGTTTGAGTACAATTTGATTTTTTTTTTTTTTTTTTTTTGACGAAAATGGTTGACTTAATTTAACCAACAATAATCGGTGTGATATATTTAAAGATGGAGCTTGTTTGGATGGTTGAAGGTGGCACTATAAATGGCGTTTGATGGTAGGATGTCTAGTTGGATCAATTCAACGCTCACTCTTTCTTTTTTATTCTTTTTTTTTGGTACAATTAATTATCATTTATGGGGGTATTGCAAATCTGGTAGCTAGACTGGCAGTCCATTGTTTTCATCTATAATTTGATTAAGAAGTATTATATAATCTAATAGGAATAGCTGATAAATTATAAACTTCAATTTTTGACACAATATAATTAATAAATTTGACCAATTTCCAAAACAAAATTGCATACGTAAGAAAACAGCAAAACTTATATTTAGATTTTTAAACAATTATATACCAAGAGTATTCCAAATTAAAATTTCTAATTATTAACATTTGTGGTGTTGTTCTGAACAGGTAACAACGGTGGGAACGAGACACAATTCTGGGCAGAAGTGACCATCATAGCACGAATGCACCACCTCAACCTAGTCCGCATGTGGGGCTTCTGCGCGGACAAATCCCAACGCCTCCTCGTCTACGAGTACATCCCAAACGGATCCCTAGACAAATTCCTCTTCCCTTCTAAAACACCCCCACACGACTCCACAATTACCACAACACCGCCCCCCCTAGTCCTCGACCTCAAGATGCGCTACCGCATATCCCTAGGCGTCGCACGTGCCATCGCATACCTCCACGAGGAATGCCTCGAGTGGGTCCTACATTGCGACATCAAGCCAGAGAACATACTCCTAGAAAATGATTTCTGCCCCAAAGTCTCAGACTTTGGTCTAGCAAAATTAGCCAAAAAAGAGGACATGGTGAGCATGTCTAGGATGAGGGGCACTAGAGGTTACATGGCACCCGAGTGGGTCCGGATGGAGCCCATCACGGCGAAGGCCGACGTGTACAGCTATGGGATAGTGTTGTTGGAAATGGTAAGTGGCGTCCGGAGTATGGAGTTTAAGAGTGGGGAGGGAGTGGATAGTGAGGACTGGTACTTTCCTAGGTGGGTGTACGAGAAGCTGTACGAGGAGAGGAGGGTTGAGGAGATTGTGGACTGTCGGATGTTTGATGGGATTGGTGATGAGGAGATGGGGATGGTGGATCGGATGGTTAAGACTGCTATGTGGTGCTTGCAGGATAGGGCTGAGATGAGGCCGTCTATGGGGAGGGTGGCTAAGATGTTGGAAGGGTCTGTTGAGATTGCTGATCCTGGGAAGCCTACTATTTTTTATTTAGGGAGTGAGTAAAAAAAAAAAAAAAAAATCAATAAATCAATAAATGAAAATAAAATAAATGTAATGTACATCAAGATTACTTCTTGATTTTCAACTTAGATTTAGAAATGAAAATTTTGTGCACCAATGTAACCAAATGATCAAAAATAATAAAATTATAAATTAGCATGAATGTTACCTAAATTATTTACGGTCATAACCCTCTTTCACTGTTTGTCAAAGCATGTTTGGTGAGATGATAGAGACATTATTTGTCAAAAAGAATCTTGAGAAGGTAAAATTTTGGAGGTTGTGGTTTGACTCTCATTAAAGTGAAAAAAAAAAAAAAAAAAAAAAAACTTGTTGTTTAAAATATGGAAAATATTTTTGTAACTTAGGAAAGACATGCACAAACAACAACCACCAATTTAGCTGCTTTTGATGAGGTTTATGATTTATCTGACGGTTGCCAACAAGTGTGTTGTTCGTGCGTATGTCTACGTTAGGCCATCTCCAATCACAACACTAAAATGGTGCAACTTTTGCACCATTTTAGTGTAACTTTTACACTAAATTTTAAAATTATCTCCAACCCACAACACTATTTTTTACACTATCTTACTTTATTATTATTTTATTCTTTTCTAAAAAAATAATTAAGGTAACTATAGTTATATGTAAAGATAAAAACAAAAAAATAATAATAAAAAAAAATGGCGCGTGAAGAGTGCCGCACCAAATTGGTGTGACACTGTAGCTGTGCGCCATCCACGTAGGATGGCGCATAGCAAAATGGCGTTGGGTTGGCGCACAACCCAGCGCCATTTTATCTGATGTGGCATCCCAACCAGCGCCATTTTGGCGCTGGTTGGAGATGCCCTTAGTCCATAAAATATAGGATTGACTTTGAAGCTTTCTATGGTATAGACTTATGTAGATATGACCCTTAATTAGTGCTTTCATAATTTTTTTTACTTCAGTGAAAGAACCAACCACGACCTCCCAAAAATTTGTCTTATGATAAGTGATGTCTTTACTATCTCACCAGAGATGCTTTGACAATTAGTGCTTTCATAGTTGTACCAGTTTATTAGAACGAAGCATTTATATTGTCGTGTGACAAAAAAAAAACCTTAAATTAAGTTGTTTTTGGGCTATTCGGTAACAAAACAAATTAAAAAGATATGAGAAGAGAACTGCTAAAGTAACTCACTTTGAGCATTAACCAGTTAGATATCTTGCAATACGCGTTGAGATGTGTGCGTGCACATCTTAAGGCGAAATACACGACATTCGACTGAGTCGGTATCCGAAGTGGATTACTTTTGCATTTCACACATGAGAATGATAATTAGTTAATCAATCTCCTTGAGATTTTGTAATAGAAATATAATATTTTCTTTCGTCAAAAAAAAAAAAAAATATATATATTTTTCTAATTTTACCCAGTTCATCATCTTTTAACTTTAACAAATATAACCTTTTCATCTATCTTCAACTTATTAGGTCCTTGAATTTTTTCAAAATTTAATTAGAATCGTTTGTTAAGAACCTTGAGGTCCTTAGTTAAGGATGAGAAGAAAGATTTTTTTTTTTTTTTTTTAAAAGATGATGAGAAGAAAGTTGTTGGTTTGATTTGAGTCAGTCAACAAATCCTAGAACGTCTTGTCTACGAAGGAAATGGACTACTCCTCAAGAAGTCTTCGTCGCATTGCCGAACAATATTAGTACTAGTACATCAAAAGATATGAAATCTTTGCCACACATCTGAACTCTTAAATAACATACTCCCTTGATAACCTTGTGATGTGCATCAAGATACGCAACCTATGCGTGCATCTGAAAATGCATCACAAAGATCAATCATCAAGTACCATCGCGTGCTTAAAAGTGATAAAAGTTGTTATTGCGCATACGCAGACTGGTCGGGCCATTAACAAATTATGAGACGGACAGGCACTATATGTCAAGTCTAAAATTAAATGGGACCATGACAATTACAATTTTAGGTATTTGGTAATGGAAAATAATAATTTAACTCATTTGACACACATTTAAGGGTATAATTTTTATTTTTAATTTATTTATAATATTTTATTATATATAGAGCCACATCTAGAAAGATAAAAAAAAAATTATAAATGGTTAAAAATAAAGTGTGCGCTCAAAGTGTGTTAAATTATCATTTTCCTTTAGAAATAGACAAGAAGAGGTAGAAAATATAAAGAAGACGGTCAATAAAAGAGAATGGTTGGTTGATCTATTTATTTTTGACTTGATTGATACTTATTTATATTAATTTTAACAAAAATTATAATGTCAATGATGCAACTGTTGAAGATGTGTGAACCGAAATTCAGTCTCACATCGATTAAATAAAATTTCATAAATAATTATATAAGTTATTAACTCCTCTTAACTAGTACCAAAGCATTTTGAATTAAAACCCTACAATAAATATTGTTGAAGGTGATTAAGTTAAGAGATAATATCGATGCTAATGTAGTAAATCTACTCAGGACCTTAACTAGTACTGAAGTCTTTTAAGTTAAAACTCCACACCAAAGTGTTGAAGGTGAATAAATTGGGGATAAGATCAATATATGCACCGCGGTGAGAATTTGACAGCAACCCAAAATTTGGGGTCTTTCAAGTTCCGTTTGACAAAAAAAAAAAAAAATTCCTCTTAAGCCTTGGAAGTCATTGTTTTCATATAACTTTAAGGGTGAAATCAACTGTGAAAAACAAGATATACTATATAAAAGCAACCAATTGATTTCAAAAAAAAAAAAAAAGTTGGTTTCTCAAAAGTAAGAAAAAAAAACCAGTTGGTTTGAGTTCTAGTTGCAAGTGGGACTAGGCGGGGTGGAGATTTATTTCTAAAAATTTTTATGGGGCAAACTTTGCCGCCCTACGCCCTCCTCCGCGGGGATCCTACGGGGTGGAGAATTCCCACACTATATTAATTTTGTAAGAAAATATTTATTTTAATCTTCACTCTTTAGTCGCTTTGCACGTTATTACTTTCTCAATTTTTTTGTGAGAAACTATTTTTTCAAATTGAAGTATTAATGAGATTTATTTTGTTTTTGATAGGGTTATGTTGATTGAGTAACAAGTTATCATACTTATAAGATTTTTAAAATTAGTGTGGTAAATATATTTCAATGATGTTCTAAATATAATTTTATATATCCTTATGATACAACATATATAAGAGCTTACAATATATAAATATATATTAGAATTGATTTTAATGGTAAAAATAGATTTTATTGTTGGAGATCTTGAGTTTCATTCCATACATTACTTATATTTTTATTAAAAAAAAAACATATAATTTTTAGTAAAAAAAAAGAATTTAAAAAAATGAAAATTTTTAAACAAGGGATTCGGGACGGAGAATCTCCGTGGGGCGAGAATAATCCCGTTGGGGCCTTTACTCGCGTGGCAGAGTAAGGTTTTGCCCAGTGCCCCCTCTGTAGGGAGCAAAATGTTGGGAATCCTTGTCCCCATCGAGGCGAGGTCTCGTAGGAATGAGATTCTCCGCTCCACTTGCAACCCTAATTTGAGTAGTAAGCGACTCAATTTTTGTTAAGTGAATACTTGAATTTGAGTCGTTTATCACTCAAATCGAGTCCCATGGATTGAAGAACGTAAAGGTTTAATTGTAAGGCTCAAAAAAAAAATTTCTTAGTTTTTTTTTGTTTTGTTTTTTATTTTTTATTTTTTCTAATCGATAGCTTAATTGATCGGATTTTTTTGTCTAAATTATTGGTTGAGTTTGATGTTTGCGATTTTTTTTGTTTTTCAGTTAAATATAATGTTTTTGAGAGAGCCTAATAATATTTTCTTGAAAGAGCTCCATATACTAGACTTTTTTAACCATAGACTAGGCTTATTTTACGTCTAACACAAAATTCTCATAAACTCGGGTAGGGATGATTAAAATAGAGATTAAAAATTGAAGTTTGAGATAAATATGAGACAACTTTTTGTTCGACATAGCTAGAGTTAGGAATAGATTAGGCTATTCAGCCATGAAAAAGATGGGTAATTCAAAGTTTGAATAAATTATTGGTATTGAATACCACATAAATAAAAAAAGTGTTGTTGTTTCAACCGATTGAGTCTCTCTTCCCATCCAATCTAAATAAGCATCAATTGCTTTTTAAAATTCATATACCCACACAACTAAGGATGCAAGTTGGGCGAAAAATCCTCGCGGGGATTAGATTCTCCGCAACGGGACAAAAAATTTAAATGGAGATAGATGTGGGATGAGGAGAAAATTCATCACGTACTTGCGCGGGATATGGTTAAGGAGATGGAAAAAATATATACACTTGTGAGGAATCTCCATTGGGAATCCCCGTGGAGACCTCCATTGGTAATCTCTGCGGAGATCCACTTAGATATCCTCATATATCAATTTAAAATATATATTACTTGTATGTAAATTTATATTAAACAACACATACATACGTATACACCACATATGATATTATATAGGTTTATATATTATATATGCATATTAGTATATATAATATTTCACAGTTTCATCACCAAACTCTAGCGATACACATATCAAACAAACTTTAATGATGTTTAGAACTTTAATTTCTTTAGTTATATAAATTTAAATATAGAGTGGACTTTAAGAATTATTTTGAATTTGAACCTGCATTAGATTTTTTAAAAATAAATTTGTTTGGAAATATATGATTTAGAGCGGATGTGATGTTTGATATAGAATTTAATTACGTATTAGTTTATTTTTAAGTAAACTGTTTTAGTAATCGTGTGATATGTGAATTATTTCCCATGGGACATCAAATAAAAAAAAATCTTTCATGGGGATTACCAGGGAAACGATACAAATTCCCCGTGTGGAATTAAATGGTGAGAAATATTCTGCAGCGGGATTCTCTGCGAGAACCATTTTGAAGAATTTCAGTGGAGAGTTAAATGAAGAAAAAAAATTTATGCGGGGATCTAGACGAGGATAAATGTAACGCCCAATTTTATTAAGTCGTTAATTATTATTTATTTTCAGACGGACGCCAGCTCAAGTCCATTGGGATACTTTGGACATGCAAAATTCGAGTATATAAAGTTTTATGAAATAATTTATATAAACCAATAAAATAATATGGCAAAATAATAAATTGGTGAGAAATTAGTGACACGCGAGGTCGTGGTCGACACACGTGGATTGTACAATAGTGTGCAAACCCGAGTGCCTCGTTGGCGACGAAATTTCAGGCACAAAAATATAGGCGAATATATATATTTATATATAGAGATGTAATTTTAAAAAAAAATATATTTTTTAAAATTATATAAATATAAATATATATATCAGAAATTAAAAAGAAATGTGAAATGACCAAAAAGGGCATTTGTTTCATAAAGAAAATTGGATAAGGATGGGGTAAAATGGTCATTTCCCTCCCACCCACCTCCTCCACACACACACACCTTGTTTCCCCAAAAATTTGACCGAGAGAGATCGATTGCGAGAGAGAAGGAGAGAGCGTGGGAGCAAGAACTCGTGCGGTCATGGCATCGAGGTGAGTGAGTTCTTGTTTTTGTTGCTCTCACTGCCGTTGTTGTAGTTCTCGTTGTTGGTGTTCGGCCATTAATGGTGGTTGTTCTTGTTGACGGTGTTGTTGATTTTGAAGAAATTGAAGTTTTAATAGAGGTTTGGTTGTTGTTAATGGTGTTGTTGTGTTGATCAATTGGTAAGAAATAAGAAAAAGGAAAAAAAAGATAGAAAAAAAAAGATTGATCGAACCAGAGACGCTGGTTCAATTTGGAGAAGAAGGTGGCCAGGGTCGGGTCAGACCCGACCTATTTCAATATTAAAAATAAATAAATAAATAAATAAATAAATAAAACAGTTTTAAATTAAATAAAATCTGAAAAATATGGAAAAATTTAGAAAAATTATATTTTGACCAAATAAATAGAAATTAATGAATTTCTATAAAAAGTGAAGTATTCGGGATGTTAGCGAAATGTTGTGTCGGGGTTTTTACCCGTAAAGTGTGAAATTGACAAAAATATGAAAAATTCAGAATAAATTGAGAAAATATGAGAAAGTTGAAAAAGAATAGTAAAGTGGATTGCGAGACTTTTTCAAGCATTTGACACCCCGGTGTAACTAAAAAATGTGCAACAACTAAAAATTAGAAATAAAATTCTAATTTTTATTGTCGTAATATAAAATCAATTAATTTGACATTAAGCCATTGAAAATGGTTTGCTTTTGACACCAGAAACTTAGGATACCGTAGTTGGGTGTCTTGCACGCATCTCGAGGCAATAGTGGAATTGGACCGGCATATTTTCGGGGATTTGAGTGACTTTCAAAAGGAACTAAACCCTTGAGAATGCTTTACAACATTCGGTTCGATTTGTTTAATTTATTAGATGTCGTATATTTGTGTACAACGATATTAATGTCGAGGTTGGTTTATCACTAGATTTGTCATTTGTGCTGCTTTATTGAGTATTTATTGTTTTATTGTTTAGGATAAATTGATTTATGAAATATGATTGATTGTATGGTATGTTGTTGATTGTATGATATATGGTTCATTGTACCGTATATGGTTGTGGTGTTTTCTCTTATATTGTGATATTAGGTACCATGTCGGTCATCAGAAGACCAGGAACTGGCCATGCTTGAGTGCTACTTGTTGGAAGTACCTGGGATTTGGTTGTGTGGTTATATAGACGACTGGTAGGTTACGCCCTCATCGTGCTATTCTAGGTGTGTAATATCCCTAACTGAAATTCACTTTAGTACTTACTGCTTTATTTGTTTGAATTCAGTCATGTTATTCAGAAATCTTATTTCCTTATTGTTTTATGGTAGTTGAGTTTACTCCTACCTGGTGCTTTCTTTATGGTGGTTGAGTACTCTCACCTGGTGTTTCTTTACGGTAGTTGAGTTTACTCCTACTGGTGTTCTTTACGGTGTTGAGATCATTCCCCACCTGGTGTTTAATCATTTTACGGTGGCTGAATACTCTCACCTGGTGTTTCTTTACGGTAGTTGAGTTTACTCTTACCTGGTGTTCTTTACGATGTTGAGATCATTCCCCACTAGTCTTTAATCGTTTTACGGTGGCTGAGTACTCTCACCTGGTGTTTCTTTACGGTGGTTGAGTTTACTCCTACATGGTGTTCTTTACGATGTTGAGATCACTCCCCACCTGGTGTCTTATTCGTTGCGGGGCATAGGGTCCATTAGGCCATAACATGTGTTCTAGTGATGCGTCGGTGAATATGCTACTCGGGTGTGCTAGACATGTGTGGGTGCGCCGTGGGTCTATGCCACCACCTAGAGGTTCCAGAGGTCACCCGTTTGAGGTATCCTCATGGGTCGTGCCTGGCGGATAGCCCAAAGTATGGTCTAGTCCACTACGTTGATTCAACATACGAGCCACTAAAGGTATAATATTAGTTATGTATTGCTAACCCCTTGTCTTGCATGGTTTATTATATACATTTCTGGTGTATATTTTTTTGCTACTAGTACCTTGTTTTGCAGTATTTGTTGGTTATTAAACAGTTTGTTTATAGTCTTGATGAATGGCTATAATTCATGATATTGTTGATTTACTTGATTGATACTTGATGATTTTCAATTAAGTGTTGTTATTATGGTTTATCGGATGTTATGGTTTTGATATCGTACTACATTCATGGGAGTATGTTATTTTATTGCCAGTTAACATACTTGTATGAATAGTAGATGTATTTGATTTACTGTTAAATATTGTGTGGACTTCTCTTGAGAGTTTACTCACTGGACTCGTCATCGTATTTATTGGATGGTTTGAGTGCAGATCTAGGTAGGACCAGAGTCGCAGAGACATTGGGCGACTACCTTTGACGGCTTCCTGTCTAGGACATATTCATACGTGTACATTAGATATTTTACCTTATATTGGATACCGAGGGAAATTTTATGATACTAGTACATGTATATATATATATATATATATATATATATTACTTTGTCGTCTTATATACAGTGTATGGTTTCGGGTTTTCTACATAGAACTAATGATATTAAACTTTTGATGAATAAATTGCAAATTAACATATAAATGCTTCCGCTAGTTTATGGGTAAAATTAAAAGATAAACTTTGGTGAATGAGGTTGATAAATAACGTGGTGCTGTGGGACATAGTGAAGGTCGGTGATTAGGCAAGGTTGTGGGCTCGCGACGCATGACGTGGCGGCCTCGGGTTTTGGGGCCGTCACAACGAAAATAGGAATGAAATCCATCCCCGCATAGGCACGGGGTATGGGATGGATGATGAATTTTTAAATGATGATGTGGATGGATACTTGAACAAACTTTTTTGAAAGAAGCGGTTAAACCCAAATCTTGCTTCTTGTACCCTGTTACTTCATTGCATCCCAGTTTTTGAATTTTTTTACTTCAAATACCCTACTTTTTCTTTCTAAATAAGAAAAATACTCTCATCCTCAAACTCCAACACCCTCAATCCTCTCAATTTCTCGATTTTGACCATTATAAAACACTTATATTAGGTCAGAAGTGTCATATGAGTTTTTTTTTTCGTCGAAGGATTTGGTCTCGTCGTGCCCTATAAGTGAGGAAGTGTCGCTTGCAAGTCTCAAACGCATAGGGCCGAGACTATAAAGGTCTCGGTTGACTCCCACTGAGATAGCCTTCCATCGAGATCGGTGGCATGAAGAGGTCTCGGTTTCGATGCCAACCGAGACCTTTAAAGAGGTATCGGTGGGTGTCAACCGAGACCTCTTTATATAGAGATCGTTGTGGAAGTCAAGAGATCTTGACTCTGTGTGTCCGAGACATGAGAGTGACAAGAACCAACAATTCTTTTTTAAAACTCATTAAAAATACTTGAAAATGACAAAGAAATAGTGGGTTTAGCTCTGAATCGCTTGAAATTCATGATTTCATCAACATTTTGTACTCAAATAACATAATTTAAGTCTCAAATCAAAGCCTTAAACCTAATAACAATAATACAAAATCGACAAAAAAAAAAACTAAGAAAACCTTAGAAATTGACACGAAAAGAGATGAAAAATGCACTCACACTGTCGAATCAATGTGATTTCACTTGAATTTGGTCGAGGTGAGAGTGTGATTCGAGAGTGGGGTTTACTTAACCGAATGAGGTATGGTGAGTGACGGTGAGTGAGATATGGGTAAGTAAACCCTGGAGTAACAACGTTTTATATGGAGGAGTAATGATGTGATTTCGGCGTAGGGGCGCATCATTGAAATCCTTAGAAAATAACCTTATAATTGCTTCATTGAAATCCTTATGGCCTGTTTGGTTGGGGTATTAGGTTATCTAAGCATCATTGAAATCCTTAGAAAATAACCTTATAATTGCTTACTACTCAACCCACCCAAAATGTCAAAATGCCCTCATGATTTGAACAAAACCTTAGAACAATCCATCCGCACATTAAATAGGGGCATTTTAGACTCCACCCACTTTTCCTGGGTTTATACTTGGCCATAAAACTCCTATCTCTCACAAAGCGCCCAATCTGGTGTCCCTTATAATTGCTTACTACTCAACCCACCCAACAAGGTAACAACGAACAATCCCATCCGCACTCTCCATCCTGGTGGCCGCGCCTTCTGGTGTCCGCTCACTCTCACTTGCTGCTCACCGGCAAGGATGCCCTCTCCCTGTGCCCTAGTGCAGTTTTTCTAATGATTTATGCGTTCCTAATTGTAGATAGGAATTGATGTGGAAGAAAAGCAAAGGACTTTGAAAAGCAACTTGTTATCTTTTACTCGGCGTTACTTCTCTTCTGATGAAGTAGAATACCTTTGTGCTATTTCAGATCCGGAAATACAAAGGCAACAGTTCACTAAGCTATGGACACTCAAGGCAGGCTTTGATTGCAAGTTATGGTTAACCTTTACAGAGTTTTGTCACATGTTCTTTCATGCTTTGTAAATATATGTAGCAATGGATTAGCTAGAGATGACACTGTGCATTCGTTTACCTTGTTTTTGGACGGATTAAAGCCATCTTTCTCGAAAGGAGTTGCTGGCTCCAATTGTGGTTGCGGCCTTCTTGCACATTCAGCTACTGAGACTGGTTTTTTTTAGCTCCAGACAATTTTCTCGGTTAAAAATGACACCATCCTTGTATTGTGACATTCCCCTGTTCTGCATTCTGACAAAATAATTTTATGTGGTATCAAAAATAAAAAAACTTATTACGAATTATATGATTCAAACTTCAAGAGCTTAATTCATTAAAAAATGACTTGAGAGCTTTAAAGTTACGCCCATGGAAAAATTGAAAAATGCCACCCATAAAGGTGAGGTACGAATTTTTAATAAAACAATGTTATTAGGAACAAGCATATCGACATACACAAGCAAGTTTCTATAGCAAGGAATGATACTTGGAGTTGGAGCTATATTTGTTACTACTCTTCTTTAGGAAACAATTTGTGTACTGAGTACATGTCTTATATCTGGTTGATTGACTGTTTGCTCTTTTTTGTCAAAATTTGTTTAAAAAAGAATTCTGGTTAGTCACTCCCAAGTTTTCTGCAACTTACAAGCTTTCATGTCCTTTCAGGAAGCATATGTCAAAGCCATAGGACGCGGCTTCTCAGCTGCGCCTTTTAAGAGCTTCACCATTAAATTCATAGCTACTACTAACTCCAAGGAGCATGGTCTCTAAGGTATGTTTACTTAGTCCGCGCTAACATATGTTATTGCAACACCTTCTGGTAGGTTACGGCCATTATCCTCCTTACATGGCAATAAGCCAGTACAAGAATCTTTACCATGTAGAAGGTAAAGGATCTCGTAACCTGAAAAAAGGGCATTGTCATGTACATACATGGCATTGAACACATGATATATAGATAATGTTCTTGTTCTACTTTCTAGAATTCTTCTTTGTGAGGATTAAGCGAATGATTTATGTATCAAATGCCATATGTGACAATTGCAACCCTTAAATGGCATGGCACATGCACACGCATTGAGGTCACGAGTTTGTCTCGCCTTCAACTATCCTATGAATGTATATACTGTTGTTTCCTTGTATAGTACTATGCTTTTTCTTTTCCAATTCCTTGGTCTTGCTTAATAAGTAAATAGTATTGTTAGCCATTGTCATATGCAAGTCACTCGACATGCACGTTATTGTTAATGCACGAGGTTGTTTTCTCCAGGCATCCCACGTAGTTGTCGAAGCTATTGATACCTCCATACATCACACAAATAACTGGAGATTTGCACTCTTCGAAGTAGCCGGTTCCCACTATGCCGCCATTTGTGTAAAGGATTCAAAGATGGAAGGCGAGACTGTCTTCTTCTCCTTTTTTTTTTGTGAGACTGTCTTCTTTAGAATCAGTCCCAACATCGCAAACTAACAGACTAATAAAGGCTTAATTTGTGCTCTGCAGGTGAAGCCACCCCTCCAAAATTAAAAGTGTGGAAGACCATTCCATTTGTAGAGGATGTGAGCGTTTCTGTACCCCAGTTTTTATGTATTTAGAAAGGTAAGACTTTTATTTGTGGAGAGAACATGAAGTTCAAAAGCGTTTTATTTAGATAGGAATAGTCAACTACCTACTCGAGAAGTATTAAAAATCTAAAAACCACTAATTATATATAGTTGATCAATGTGCTCGGTTTCAAGTCTCGTGGTTGGAATAAATTGAGTTGGGAAGGCCACCTCTATAAGAGGTTAGTAAATAATAAGCATAGAGTCGGCACAATCGACCTGAAAGTTTTGCTATTTTTTACTCCAATTTAGCATGCACTCATTGAGAGTTCCTTAGATGCACATTGAGTTTTGTGCGCACATTGATGCAACAACCAAGGGTCACAACCAAGGAAGTGTCAAATTGGTGTGCCCATTTGAAGTAAAAAAAAAAAAGACATTATTCAAGATAAGAAAGAATCCTTTCTTGAAAAAAAAAAAAAGAAAAAAAAAGAGGTGGTCTAATTCTATTTGAATTGTTGGGCGTAATACTTTTTTTAGAATTATTTTTGTACTTTTTTTGTATTTCAACAAACACCAGACAGACCTAAAAAAGGAAAATAGGAAATAAATTCTTTCGATCCCCAAAAGAATATGAAAATAGTACATATCCTTACATTATTCTAATGGAAATTAAATTCTAGAGCCGTACAATCCTAATATTTAGAAATTGTCTTATATATGTGCTTTACTTTAAACTAAACGAACAATCTAAGCTCCATACATGAAATCAAAAACAAGAGAATGCCAAAGAAGAAGAAGGGGGTGGCTTTGAACACAAAGAAGAAAAAGAGAACAATTCCTCTTCATATATTATCATCAGCAATTCCTTCGTCTACCCTTGAAGCAGGCGCGCCATTGTTGAATTCTAAGATCAAACGTCGACGAGACTCAGACTTTGAACCCAATACTTCTCGTACAAGGAAAGCAACGTTAGTACAAGAGCACAACTACATCCCCCCATCCTCACCGGAGTATCATCAGTTTTTGGAGAGTTTTTCCAATAGTGCTACTCCTACAACAATTGAAGATGTACTAGGCCCATTATCAGAGCAGTTTTACTTGCCGGATTTTAACAATATTGCCACTCTCCAACTACCAACCGTTACTTCGACTCCTCCCACTACTATGAATTATCATCTTCAAGAGGGACAACGTCGTTTGGCAGAGGTATGTGCGTTAGTTACATAGCCTTAGTACATGGATTATCATTTAATTAAGAAGTCTAATGAAGTACTATACAAGTTATAAAGAGTTCCTTGAACAAAAATAAAAAATAAAAAATCAAGTTATAAAGAGTTAATCTTGTTTTCAAAAAAAAAAAGAGTTAATCTTTTTTTTTTTTTTTTTTTTTTTTTTTTTTATAAGCTCACGGGATTGTAGAGCTTAGGTGAGCCTCTAACCACATGGGGTCCTCATAACTATCATAATCAATAATGGATATGCTACTTATTTTACTACGGACTAAATATCAACTAAAGGTCTAACTTTTTTGGTCTTTGAACTTTAAGTTTTTTATGTTTTGATCCTGAACTTTCATTAGTATGCATTTGGTTTCTGAACTAAATATTTGAAACAATATTTTTTAGTTGGAGATAAATATGAGAAAACAAAAAAAAGTTGGAATTGTCAAAAATAGTGATTTTTTTTTCTTTTTATGCTTTATTTGTACATGCTATGATCGATTAGGTTTGTCCACTGAAATGTTAGTAAACTTGAAATAGTTCTAAGAGCTTATAATTGAGACAAAATTGTCTCTCAAGTGATCGAGCTTGTAATTAAAAAAAAAAAAAAAAAAAAAACTTCTCTATTATAATTATAATTATTAATATTGTCATTAATAGAAATGAGACTTTATTTTATTATAGCTAATTATTTACAAACTCTAAAGAATTATTATTGAGTTATATTTTGTGTTGGTTCTCTGTTTGGTAATATCTATGCAGATTGCATATACATCTATGATGAGATTAGAGAAACAAAGGCAAGACTTAATGGACAAGAAATGGAGTCCAGGATACGCGGAGGCCCAGTATTACAATAGTTTTAATGGAGAGACAAGCAATTATGAGTTCATGTTGAATGAAGAATTTGACGAATCTCATCTCATATTCAGAAGTTACGAGCCTTACGTTGATGATGAGAATGGTTTGTTCACAAGATCTTGGATTGATGATATGAAACCATTCTTAAGAGACACTGATTGGCCTTATTTGAGAAAGCAATGGAGAGAATGGTTTTGGAAGATCCCCAAGGTCACCTAATTTTTGTAATTAATGGAGGTATTATGGTGCAACAAAATATATGAATTTCACATTCTCACTATATTACATAGCTAGTCTTCAAGACTCTTTCCGATTCATTTGGAAAACTTCTCGGGAAGCATTTAATAGGGGCAAAGAGAGGGTCCCTCCCATCAATAATAGAAGTCAGTTTTACCCAAAACACACATTAAGGAATCCTTTAATTATTGGTCTAAATTACATTCATGCCAGTCATTTAATTATGTACGTGGTTAACTATACCGACATTCTATTTTATCCAGAGAAAAAAATAAATGTTTAATTGCAATTAAACATTTAAGTGTAAAATGAATAAAGAGGTACAAAAATTCTTTAGAATTCTAAAAACGACTTATATATTTTTGGCAAATTAAGAGTTTTTGTAGGCAAGGGTAGCTGAGGCGATTGGAGTTTGAGAGACTCTATCCTGACTAAAGGACAGAGGTGAGAGAAGAGTAAAGTTGACCTCTGATGCACTTGAGGTGGTTCAGACAATCCAAAATAAGCACAAAGATAATGTGACGGCCCCAATTTCTCCGTACAATTGGGTACGCCAGACCTAGACCCGTGCAGGCCCCGAGTCATCACTCGGCAACCTGACGAGCCTAGTCAGCCTCCTATTTAATCAATTTAGTAATTTATGAAAGAGTTATTGTAATAATACACAGCGGAAGACTAAACAGTAAATAACAAGGGGAAATAACTCAATCAAAGGGAAATTAGGAATTCTATAAATGTGGAAAACTCCGGGTATTCATGTACAATTTGAAATGCAAAGGTACATGATACCAATCTCATCAAAAATTGCCAAGTTCAATAATCCCAAAGCATATATATGAAACGATATACATAAAAGCAAAACATAAGGAAACCTACAAAATAGTCTCTAAGTCCAACCGTTAATCCTCACAAAAAGTCGCCTAAGCAGGGCTCCTTGCCTCTACTGCACTCTGCTCTATCTGCACCCACCATCACAAACTAGACGGTGAGCAAGTGGAGAAAATCGAATGTAATGCCAGAAGATGATAACAGTAATTCATGATATAACAAGTAAAGCAGTCTAAATATCATGCGGTAATAAAAAGACAGGAATTTAAATAGACAAGATGCATGATAAACAGACTAATAGATATCAATCGAAAGTCAAGTGTGTTCCAAAGAATCAAAAGAGGCTCATAAGTGGTCTAAATCATAGCATAACGGCGAAGACCGTGCGAGGTCTTCCTAGGCATCAACATAAGCGAAGGCACAACTATGACGGGAGGGACTCTAACCCACCCACCCAGTACTCGGTGTCACATGGTCACTAAGGGTAGTCACACACTCATGCGCACGAGTGCCCGCGTTTTATCCCTCTAGTGCAGGTCCTAGTACTTTCGAGACGAAACACTTACGCCAAGAACACACAACAAGGAATGAAATGGAATACCAATAATAGAGCATAACAAGATTGAATAAATGATAATGAATCACATGGCATTTTCTTACTGGCTTACAAATGTACAAATGTTTTTTAAGGCAAGTGTACTTACTTGAACTAGCATAACCCGGTATTACCCCGTGACTTTAACACGTTTCCTGTGTTTCTCAACTTCCTGATAATGAATCAAACCCCGAATATTGTTTTAGAGTTCGTGTTTAGTTTTAGGGTGATTCCCATAAACTTGGTTTGAATTCATTTAATTAACGTAATCCATACTATAGTTGATGCCCGTTACACCCTGGTTGGGCTCTTGTTGGGTCCATGTGTCAAACCTATATTCACCTAAGTAGGCTTAATATGTGGACACTTGTTGGGCTTAAATACATAAGCTCATTCTTATATTTTATGCCTTCGTCTTGGCCTCAAGTTGTACCTATTCTATTGGGCCTTTATTGGGCCGTAACATCACCCATTTACACATCATTTGTATTTGTTATGGACTCTTATTATATAATGTGTATTTGGGCCCTTATTGGGCCTTAACACAAACCCACAATTAATATTTAAAATGTTCATACACTTCATTGTTTTATTTATTCACACACACAACTGATGTGTACACCACACTGGTGTGCACATTCACACTTCACACACACCCCCGCGGTTTTGTGCACACAACACCCCGCTATTGTGTGCACCCCATTGTTATTTACACCCCATATTCACATGCATTAATATGTCACTTTATTACTTAAAACTATTTCATATACAATAATCCATTCTCACACCCCACAACTATTATGTACACCCCACTGTGGTGTACACATACACGATGTTGTGTACACCCCACAGTGGTGTACACACACACCCATTCATGCACCCCATGCACACCAAACCCAAAATCAAAACCGTCACCTATACACACTCACACAACTGTCCCTACAATACACCCATGAAACAGTCCTGCATAGTACCCCCTCCCACACCCCAACTGGGGTGTGCACACACAGCCATACACCCTGCCTAACACGCACACCACACACAACAACAACCATCTTTACAGCAAAGAAGAAAAGAAAGATTTAAATGAAACATACACTTATAACTCACACAACTGCTACACCTTGAGGGGCCACCTCCGGCCAGTGGAGTCGCCGGAGGTTCACCTCCGATCGGTCGTGGCTGGGGACAACACGCACAAGCCATAAAAGCCCAAACAACAGCCCAAAACAGTCACAAAAAATGGTGCAAAGTGAGTAAAAACGTGGTTGTAGGATAGAGAAAATGCAACTGCCGAGAGAGAAAGGGAAGAAAGAGAGATGGAAAAGACTCACCTAGGCGTCTCCGGTGGGTGGTGAAAATGCCATTTCCGTGGTGGGTGGCAGTCCAGCCGAGAGGGGACAAACAACAGCCGAGTAGTGAAAATGTGAGGCCTAGAATCGAGGGAGAGAAGAGAGTGAACGAGAGAGGGAGACATCTTCCTCGTCGACGGTGACCCTCCGGTCACCTCTGGCCTCGTCGGGGTCGGTGGTTTGGTGATGGCAATGGGGGAGAGTGAAGATGAGAGGTGGCGATGGTGGTGTTTGAAGGAGATGATGAATAGTAGGGTTTGCAAACCCACGTTTTGTATATATATATTAGCCAAATGACCTTTTTACCCTCCTCTTAACACTTGTTCATTTCTTGGACAACTACCCTTATGGGTCATTTGGCTCATCATCTTAATTTAACACATATACACATCCCTATGCGCATCCAATGGTTCTCCTCACCATATTGTGTCACTTTAACAATCTTATTCTATATTAACCCATTAGATTAATTTTATTAAATTATAAATAAGATCACACAAATTCTCGCCTACTCGGTACACAGTGCCCCGCGTTCGACACGCTTCTCGAGGTGGTCCCACACTTAGTATTCAAATAAGTTTCCTCATGTCTAAGTTATACTTTATTGATAAAATTGTATTTTCTCAACTAAAGTTATATTTTTTATTTGACTTTGTTTATTAATAATGTCCACGAAAACGGTTCCCGAAAACCCTATTTAACTAGATGACGCCTCACCCAATTAAAATATAGCCCGAACGGCTCGAGACCCGTAGAATACTAATATACTAATACATGCATCATCATCCACAAATAACCAAATTTCAGGTCGTTACAGATAAATTTTATTTTGAAGCTATAATTGATAATTGTGTGAAGTTAGTTACGAACTTGGGATCCTATATTGTTTCTTTTGTTCGTCGATCAGCGAATGTAGCGGCTCATACATTAGCAAAGGAAGCTAGTTGTATGTCTGGTCGAAACGGGTGAGATATTGTACTCTCATTCTTTTGAATGTACTTACAAGAGATTTGAAATAAATAAGAGTTGGTTGTAGTTTAAAAAAAAAGAATTTTTGCAGGATGACTTATAAAAATGACGAGAAGGAATATATAACTGTCGATCTACACCCAATCTAAAGACTATTCTTGTTTTGTTATTTTATCTTCTTCCCGATAAGTTTTTTCTAAAGAAGTTTTCTTTTCAAAAGTCAACCTCAAAGTTATATTTTTACGTTTGGTTCAGCTTTGTACTTCCTCGATTTCAATCTCATTTTTTCATTCTCACAGGAGCACTCAACGAAGAACAAAGAGATAGTTGGTGTAACGGCCCGATTTTCAATGGCCGTTATTGATGAGGAAATTGAGGACGTGGACGCCAGCAGGGACGTTCGTGGGTCCCATAGTGAAGACGGAGCACGGCCGGGTTTACAGTCCGTTTTGTGTGCTCTGGTGGTGAAGTTGCGATGTATGGGTCCAAATTAGTTAAATGGCATCGCAATATGTGTGTTAATGTAGTTTATTAACGAGTGAGGAATGGCCTCGGGGTGCGTGCAGACACGGGACACGAGGCACGGGGTGTCGGGTAGTCGGGAAACTACGGTGAGCTTACCCGTGAATTTTGGTAATTTGTTGAATGGAATAGATACTTGATATAGGCTAAATTAATTATAAATCAATAAGTCCTATAGTTGGGCTAAATAAAATAACAACAGTTGGATGGTTCTCGAGATGCACAATGGAGAGAATTGATGTGTCAAATGTCATGATAGGGTGTTAGTGAGTTGGAGTGACACAGGGTGACCATGAACCCTTGGATTGTTCTCGAGATTTGTGTACACACTTGATCAAACTAAGTATATATATGTATGTGTGTTGACCGATCAAATGAGGAGAGAAAGAGTGGATTTTGAGGAAGAGAAGAAGAGAGAATCGGTGAGTGGGAAGAAGAAGAGATGATTTGCTGAAGTTGGGGAGAGTGATTGGTGGCATCCAACAACAAGATCAAGAGGTATGGATTCATCAAACTTGGATTTTTATGAGATTCTTTGAGTGGGTTTGAATTTGTGAAATTCGAAAATATTGAGGGATTAAACACTGTATTTGTTGAGATTTAGTGTTTATGAGAGTGGTATGACATGGGTTGAGTAGTGGAGCAAATTTGGGAGAAATCGAAGGATTTTCTAAAATGGATTTTGAAAACGTGATTCCCATGATTTGTGGATTTTGGGGTTTAATTATGTTTAATTTGTGTTAAAGGAGGTAATTGAGGATATTGATGTATTATGGAAACATGAGAATTGAATTTATGGGTTTGGAGAGTCAAAATGTTAAATTTGGAAATTTCGACAACGAGCAATTAATTAGCGCGCTAATTGAAGAATTAGCGCGCTAATCACGCTGATTGAAGACGATAATGAACAGTGATTGAGATAAATTAGCGCGCTAATTGATCTCATTAGCGCGCTAATTGTTCACTGGACTCCCAAAAATGGAAAATGAGAAAATGAGTCAAACTAACATTATGAACCCATTAATTGATCATTAAACCTCACAAATGAATTCCGGAGTCTCGAAATAGTAATTGGAGTCGGAGATTTGGAGGAATCGGATTTGGGATTTGGGTTTCGGGTAATTGGAGTGCGGTATAGGTGCGTAAACCCCAACGAAACACATCTGGAGTATTTAATTCTTTAAAATTCTTGCATTTATTATTCTTGAAATTCATATTCATTGTGATCATGTGTTGGTCGGGTTATTGGTTGGTGTTGGATTTGTTTTCACTATCGAAGTTTATTCAGGATGATTGTGGCACGTGATTAAGCATGCTAGATTGTAGCGCGTGTACTTGCGCCGCCGGTGGATTGTGTCCTGAGCCGCGGGGTGTACGTGTTCGGTGGATCTCGTGATTTGTTCCGGTCCACCGTTAGTGGTCCGTGTGGATCCCAGTGTGGTGTGTTTCCTCCGGGCGCTCGGATTGACGAAGTATGATCTAGTATGTGAGATTGCATTCTACTTTTGTCTGGTTTTATCGTAATGGTTGTGGAGTATATTGTTGACATTATGATTATTCGTTGATCATCTTGCATGCTAGTTACCTACACATGCGGGTTTTATGGTCGCCGTACTCTTGCATGTGTAGCTAACGTTAGTTATTGGCTTCAATCTGTTTATTATTTACTCGATGGTTTTCTTTGGGAGTTTACTCACTTGGACTCGTCACCGTATGTGTTGGGTGATTTGAGTGCGGGATTTGATAAGTGCGGGGACAAGGAGACACGTAAAGATTATCTCAGGATCAAGGCGTGAACTACTCCTTTTATACGTTGTTGATTGTATGTATTTGTTTTATGCTGGGTTTGGGTTGTGAGAGTTATATTCTAGTTTGTTTATGACTTTGAGGATGACACTTGATTTATATTTGGGGACTACAATTTGTATGGTTTCCACATTAGATTAATTGATATTTAGACTTGTTACATTTGGTATCATTTAATGATTTGAGACTTCCGCTACGTAATTTATGGTTAAATGATGTTAAAGGGCATAATTTAAGGATAAATGATATTAGAGGAACTAAAGTTAACAGGAAATTGATTAATAATGGAAAATTGGGCGTGGGACACAGTTGGCGGTGACGTGGTCAGTTGTGGGCCCGCGTGGCCTCCCGTGGCGGACCAATGTGAAAATTGGGGCCGCCACATTTTGGTATCAGAGCAGGTCGATAGGACCTAGGTTTGAAAAACCTAAAGGGATGAAACGTGGATGATTGTTAACTCTGATACCGCTACATTTTGGTATCAGAGCGAGGTCAAACCTTAGGAATTGGAGATTGAACAAGAATATAAACTCAATGAATAAATATTAGATGTGGAAACCACAAGTGGATGATTAAAGTCTTAGTTGGGAAGTGATGCGAGGCGGGTAGATTCAGGAAATTATATATATACGTGTATGTTTTGATTGTGTATTACATATTACACGCGTATATATACTGAGTCTGATCCAATGCACGTTAGTTGTGCGGTTTATGATGGACGGACGGACTCTACTACTCCGTCGACTACTCGGCGGAGGTTTGGGGAGACTAGTGATCATACCACTAGTGACATGGCGATTTGCGAGCTATGATGCGAGTGGCGATCGAGCGATTGATTCAACGAGAGCAGCCTATTGCAAAGAGCTTAGATGGTCGAGCGATGGAGTACATTCGAGCTCGAGGACACCGACGCACCGCACCGAGCTCGAGCGTCTTTGCACTGTTACCACGCAGACAAGATTAGCACCGCATTTGCTGCTGCTGCACAAAGGTTGGGTCGAGAGACAGTTATAGAGAGGGTTGAGCTGTGGTAGTGCCCGAAAAGACTACGGCGGTGACACCCACCACTACAGAGCAGCAGATAAGGACTTCGACTGCTAGGAGTAGGATGTCAGAGGCAGCGAAGATGGTGAAGGATCTTATGAGGTTTAACCCCACCTACTTCACTGGAGTTAGTGATCCTGAGGTTGCCGGCCGGTGGTTGATGACACATCGACGACTACACCAGCTGCTGGAGGTACCCGAGGTAGACCAGGCACGTATTCCGCATTCTTGTTTGAGGGTCGTCGTGCAGTTTGGTGGACCACCTACACTGACATACATGCTACGCCAGCGACGTGGGGGGAGTTCAGACAGCTATTTCTGGACGAGTATATTCCCACGGAGGTGCAATTACGATTGAGGGAGCAGTTCTTGGGATTGCGACAGGGTACCATGTCGGTATCACAGTACATGGATCGATTCAGGTACCTCATGATGTATGCTATGGATGTGGTGAATACCGAGAGACTTCAGATCTACTACTTCATCCGGGGACTAGATGAGAGGATCGGAGGTGTGATAGTCGCTATTGGTGCAGAGACGCTACAGATTGTTTATGATAGGGCGTTGGCTCGCGAGACATATTTTCTGCAGAGCGAGGAGCAATCAGATCATCGTACACCCAGAGATGATTTGCAGTTGGATCATGATTCTAGTGACGATCGTGATTCGAGAGATGATCAGTACGACTATGATGACGGGTAGATAGATTGGAGTCGCGAGGACGACCAGGACCAGACTGATGATCAATTCAATAACGACGATCGCCAGGTGGTACATGAGATTGTACCTATACCGATACAAAGAACGAGTACGTACGTATTTAATCGGGATCGAGGGACCGGAGTTGTGGTCGGCGCTCACGAAGGCCGAACGATCTGAGGAGGAGACGACGTAAGTGTTATCGGTGCGGACAGAGAGGTCACATCAGTGTGAATTGTCCTGGAGCCTCTCCAGCATCAGGGATTCCACAGACCAGGAAGAGAGTTCACATTATAGTACCGCCAGTCAGAGAGACGACCCGACAACATGACTAGGGTACGTTGTTTTACTAGTCCTTTTTCATGCATTCGTTGCATATAGGCTGGTTAGTTTATTTTTTTATTTTTTTTTGAACCAGCATGTTCTAGTGGATGAGTTCACTAGGGTTTTTGTGAGATTGTGAGATTAGTAGATGTGTTCACTAGGGTTTTTGTGAGATTGTGAGATTAGTAGATGTGTTCACTAGGAGGTGGTTGTGAATCTGGTAGATGTGTTCACCAGGAGATTGTGAAACTGGTTGATTAGTTCACCAGGAGGTTGTGAAACTGGTTGATTGGTTCACCAGGAGTCCATTTGCAACTGGTTGTTGTGGGATTGGTTGATGTTTTCACCAGGGACTGGTCGATGTGTTCACCAGGGACTGGTTGATATGGACTGGTTGATGAGTTCACCAGGGATTGATTTATATACCAGGAGTGAGTGGACGACTGGTTGATCGGTTCACCAGTGGCAGGTTGATTTGTTCACCTAGATTGAGGTTGATTTGTTTACCAAAGTTAGGGGTTGATTAGTTCACCGAAAGTGGTAGTGGAATAGTGATTAATTAGGTTGACTACATTTGTTTAGATTAGTTGACCTGATAGATAATTGTATCTACGTTGTAGTTCTCTGAGACGAGATATTAGTTATCTCAAATTTCGGGACGAAATTTCAAATTAGTTGGGAAGAACTGTAACGGCCCGATTTTCAATGGCCGTTATTGATGAGGAAATTGAGGACGTGGACGCCAGCAGGTACGTTCGTGGGTCCCATAGTGAAGACGGAGCACGGCCGGATAGGGTTTACAGTCCGTTTTGTGTGCTCTGGTGGTGAAGTTGCGATGTATGGGTCCAAACTAGTTAAATGGCATCACAATATGTGTGTTAATGTAGTTTATTAACGAGTGAGGAATGGCCTCGGGGTGCGTGCGGACACGGGACACGAGGCACGGGGTGTCGGGTAGTCGGGGAAACTACGGTGAGCTTACCCGTGAATTTTGGTAATTTGTTGAATGGAATAGATACTTGATATAGGCTAAATTAATTATAAATCAATAATTCCTATAGTTGGGCTAAATAAAATAACAACAGTTGGATGGTTCTCGAGATGCACAATGGAGAGAATTGATGTGTCAAATGTCATGATAGGGTGTTAGTGAGTTGGAGTGACACAGGGTGACTATGAACCCTTGGATTGTTCTCGAGATTTGTGTACACACTTGATCAAACTAAGTATATATATATGTATGTGTGTTGACCGATCAAATGAGGAGAGAAAGAGTGGATTTTGAGGAAGAGAAGAAGAGAGAATCGGTGAGTGGGAAGAAGAAGAGATGATTTGCTGGAGTTGGGGAGAGTGATTGGTGGCATCCAACAACAAGATCAAGAGGTATAGATTCATCAAACTTGAATTTTTATGAGATTCTTTGAGTGGGTTTGAATTTGTGAAATCCGAAAATATTGAGGGATTAAACACTGTATTTGTTGAGATTTAGTGTTTATGAGAGTGGTATGACATGGGTTGAGTAGTGGAGCAAATTTGGGAGAAATCGAAGGATTTTCTAAAATGGGTTTTGAAAACGTGATTCCCATGATTTGTGGATTTTGGGGTTTAATTATGTTTAATTTGTGTTAAAGGAGGTAATTGAGGATATTGATGTATTATGGAAACATGAGAATTGAATTTATGGGTTTGGAGAGTCAAAATGTTAAATTTGAAATTTCTAGACAGCGAGCAATTAGCGCGCTAATTGGAGAAATTAGCGCGCTAATCACGCTGATTGAAGACGATAATGAATAGTGATTGAGATAAATTAGCGCGCTAATTGATCTCATTAGCGCGCTAATTGTTCACTGGACTCCCAAAAATGGAAAATGAGAAAATGAGTCAAACTAACATTATGAACCCATTAATTGATCATTAAACCTCACAAATGAATTCCAGGAGTCTCGAAATAGTAATTGGAGTCGGAGATTTGGAGGAATCGGACTGGGATTTGGGTTTCGGGTAATTGGAGTGCGGTATAGGTGCGTAAACCCCAACAGAAACACATCTGGAGTATTTAATTCTTTAAAATTCTTGCATTTATTATTCTTGAAATTCATATTCATTGTGATCATGTGTTGGTCGGGTTATTGGTTGGTGTTGGATTTGTTTTCACTATCGAAGTTTATTCGGGATGATTGTGGCACGTGATTAAGCATGCTAGATTGTAGCGCGTGTACTTGAGCCGCCGGTGGATTGTGTCCTGAGCCGCGGGGTGCACGTGTTTGGTGGATCTGTGATTTGTTCCGGTCACCGTTAGTGGTCCGGGTGGATCCCAGGTGTGGTGTGTTTCCTCTGGGCGCTCGGATTGACGAAGTATGATCTAGTATGTGAGATTGCATTCTACTTTTGTCTGGTTTTATCGTAATGGTTGTGGAGTATATTGTTGACATTATGATTATTCGTTGATCATCTTGCATGCTAGTTACCTACACATGCAGGGTTTTATGGCTGCCCGTACTCTTTGCATGTGTAGCTAACGTTAGTTATTGGCTTCTGAATCTGTTTATTATTTACTCGATGGTTTTCTTTGGGAGTTTACTCACTGGACTCGTCACCGTATGTGTTGGGTGATTTGAGTGCAGGATTGATAAGTGCAGGGACAAGGAGACACGTAAAGATTATCTGTGACTGAAGGCGTGAACTACTCCTTTTATACGCTGTTGATTGTATGTATTTGTTTTATGCTGGGTTTGGGTTGTGAGAGTTATATTCTAGTTTGTTTATGACTTTGAGGATGACACTTGATTTATATTTGGGGACTACAATTTGTATGGTTTCCACATTAGATTAATTGATATTTAGACTTGTTACATTTGGTATCATTTAATGATTTGAGACTTCCGCTGCGTAATTTATGGTTAAATGATGTTAAAGGGCATAATTTAAGGATAAATGATATTAGAGGAACTAAAGTTAACAGGAAATTGATTAATAATGGAAAATTGGGCGTGGGACACAGCTGGCGGTGACGTGGTCAGTTGTGGGCCCGCGTGGCCTCCCGTGGCGGACCAATGTGGAAATTGGGGCCGCCACAGTTAGGCCCCCATCCGCGCGTGCGCCGCGCGGGTACGTGGATCTTCGTTAGTATTGATATTGTTCCCAACTTAATCACCTCAATATTAGGTGTAGGGTTTTATTCCAAAAGGACTCGGTACTATGAGATGAAACATCCACTCTTATAAACTTTTTCAAGAAGCCATAGATAACCAATGTAGGACTATTTTCGGTCCACACATCCCAACAATCTCCACCTTAGACCGAAATTTATCTAAGATAGGCACACCGCATGATCTATCGTCGCTACCATCTCGAGGGAGAGCACAACTTGAGACACACATTCGACCACCAATAAACATGTCTTGTCTCAGCCGCACCATCGGCTCTGATACCACTTTGTTGAGCCCCATCCGCGCTTGCATTTGGGGTTACGTGGATCTCCGCTAGTACCGATATTGTCCCCAACTTAACCACCTCAACATTAGGTATGGAGTTTTGCTCCAAAAGGCCTCGGTACTTGAAATGGAACATCCACTCTTATGAACTCTTCAAGAAGCCATAGATAACCAATGTGAGACTAGATTTTTCGTTCCACACACCCCAACAATCTCCACCTTGAACCGAAATCCATCCAAGATGGGCACGCCGCATGATCCATCATTGCTACCATCTCTCTCTTGTGTCGCCAAATAAATATCACAACTACAATATGGGCAATCCAACAAGCAAAGAACAATAGAAGTGCAAGAATCAAACAACAACACACAAGACTTTATAACGTGGAAACCTTCTCAAAGTGAAAAGTAAAACCACGAGGGGACTAACACTTATGAAAAACTCTCCGCTATGAAAATGGGAATACAAAAGTCTTCTCTAACACTAGTTAAAGATATGAACATCATAAATCATCAAGACATCAAGCATATAAATATATATTGGCAAAGAACTTAATATAAGAGATGTGAATGATGTTACATAGAAGAGGGCAAAGTGAAATCTCTACCAATGGTGATGTTGAGCTCGATGCCGCAAATCTCCCTTTCCAATCTCACCTCAAACAGAGTCGGTTTGGACCTTCAATCAAACGCTTAAATGATGCTTCCAAGTTAAGGCTTGAAGAACATAAATCTCTCCACAAATTTCTTCTCAATCAAAGTCGTTCTCTCTCTCTCTAAAATAAGGCAAGTGCTTTATATAGGAAACAAACAAATTGACTAATTTGAAAAACCCAATAGAGATCAGTGTGCTTTATTTAGTTCCATAAAATCTAACCATGCATGTTTGTAACCTAAAAAAAGTCTAACCATGGGATGCGCATATCCCAAGGATCATCTCATGGATCTCATGAACCCAACGTGTATCACTATGCTACCTTGTTTGACCACACAACGTGTGTCACAAGGTGTATCCTACACTTCAAAAAATCTATCCAACTCAAAGTTGTTTACTTTTTTTTTTTTTTTCACATATTAGTTCATTTATTTTGTGACTTAGGTTCTCTCACCCATCGATCCCGTCAGTCATGCCACGTGAAGCATGCCTCGAAATGGAATGGAGATTGTCAATATGTGTCACTTAAGACTAAATAGATATTAGAATGAAAAAAATCTTTCCAATAAAATGTGCATTTTAAATGTCGAGCTAACGTAGATAAATATTGTTTATTTTAAATATCATTTCTTGATATGCAAATTGACATCCACCTTGGATAATTAGTCTTTTGTAAATATTTATTCATTTTATTTAGATTTTTGTTTTCATATTTTAATTAATAAAATTACTAAAAGAAATGTCACCTCATCAATTGAGACACAAATCTACATTTATCATTAGAGGCTTATTTTAAAGTTTAATTTCTATTTGAATCACATGAGATAGACATCCTCTCTACATTGAGAATCCACGTCCACAATCCAATGAAATGTGGATTGAATGTCAATACTTGCCACCTAGGACTAAATAAACATTGGAGTGAAAAAATTATCTCCAATGAAATGTGCATTTTGAATGTCAAGATGACATAGATAGACATTGTCTATTTTGAATGTTAAGAAGTGACATTCAAATTGACATCCATGTTGGATAATAGACTTTTTTTAAAATATTTACTTATTTTATTTAAACTTTATTTTCACAATTTAATTAATAAAATTACAAAAAGAAATGTTACCTCATCACTTGAGCCAAGAATTTACATAAACCATTGAAGACTTATTTTGAAGTTTAATGTCAATTTAAGCTACATGGGATGACATACTCTTCATATCGAGAATTCACACACACAACCCACATTTAAATCTCATTGAGGTAATTAGTTGAAGGTCAGTAGTCATTTGATTAAATAATTAACACCGAGTTTAGAAATTTCCCGCCTTTACAAACCTCCAATTGTCTCTTTTAGGTTACAAAAGTATTTATGAGTTTTAAAAAGAAATATTAGACCTCTTGACCTTTGAGAAGCAGGGTCGGTCCTAATATTTTAGAAGCTTACGGCGAGATGAGAAATAAGACCGTTTACCTTTGACTTGTTTTCTTTTTATATGCTCGTGCTATTCCTAGACTTAGTTCAACACTCCGCATTTCTTATTTTATATAGATGTGTTAAAGACTGTCCTCTTAAAAAACATTAATATATAAAAAGTATTTCATAAGATCATTACTAATAATAGAAAAACCCAAGTAAAAAATTAATTATTTTCCCTAATAGAATATATGTATCAATTAAATTGTCTATATATAATACTAATCTTTTGGGTAATCGTTAATTATGTTTTCTATCAAAACACCAATTAATTTCTAAAAAAGTGTTAATTTTATTAATTTGTACAATTTCCCAGATAATGGTATTGTTTGCGTTTATTTATTGTACATAGCTGATCATTTTTTTTAATCAAAACATCATTTGATTACTAGAAAAAATTGGTTTTATTAATTTATTGCATTCGTCCAAATAAGCTATAAACACGAAGAGGGAGTTTTCTCAATGGAGAGCCAATAGGTGGGGCCCTCTACAATGCCACACCACATAATGAGTTGATTGAGCTGACAATTGCAATGTAGATGAAATCGAAACATAAATTAATGAAAACCTTTCGTAAAAAAAGATTTTAATGAAAACATATAAATACATTAGGAAAATGGGAGCCAATCCTGCCTACCCCAGAACCGGGCCTATTGAGAAGTTCTGGTGTGTGCATTGTTTTTTTTTTAAAAAAAGAGAGAAATATCGAACCAACAGTTTTAACAATTGAGTGGCTCGATAGTATGATATGTCGTTTAAAAGTAAAATGTCATGAATTTAAAATTTAGAGAAAATAATTATTTCTTTCTTATAAAAAAAACCAACAGTTTTAATCTAGGTATTGAAGGAAAATAAGTTTCTAACCTACCTAATTTGGGGGTTGTCAAAAGTGAACATTAACTGAACTGAACAGTTACTATTTGATGCATTTTGAGATGTATTATGCACACACTCGAGGTAATGTATCATATAATCGTTCACTCAATTGTACTCTTGTGTAAAGTGGGTTTCTTTAGCAATGTCCATGTCAATAAGTATTCAAACAAGTAAAGAGTTGCTAATTAAGAAGAAAAATGTAAAAGTAATTCACTTTAACCATTAATCCAATAGAATCCGCATTTTGGCTTGAGATGTGCATTTTTCATTTTGATCTAACAGAGAGCTGCCCAAATAGGTTACTCCAGCCGTTTTCAATTAAGAAAAGTGAAAAGCAAGCACTAAAGCACACTAACATAGATATACACATAAAACTGTGCTAAAGCACTTAAATGAAGGCATGATTACACAAGGAAGTAGTATCTTAGCTTTTGGCCACAGAAGCGGCCACTTTGAATCTTTGAATATCAAATCAAAATCATATCATCATTATCGTCATCAGTTGTCCCTCCACAGCAGCCTAGGCTATTGTGAAAGTAAACCCGAAACCCCCTTAGCCTCTCAAACGGATCTGCTTGTCCCACTTATCACCAGCAACCTCTGAATCACCCTCTCTTTTCCACATCTCTGCAGAGCCCACAAAAACACACACTAAAGCCTCAAAACCTGCTTCAGTGGTTAAATCCTTATCAATGACAAATTAATAGTTCTATTGTCAAATATTTATGCGTATTGCTGTGGGTCAAGCTTGCCAATTGATGAACAAAACAAAAAGCAAAAAGCGACAAGAGTATGTTGAACATTGGGACTTTCTTTTGTTCAATCTCACACATTTTTGCAGTTGTTCAAACACGAGATTTTTGTAGAGTATTACTATTTCAACTTTTAAAGTTTAAATTCTTAAATAATTTTTAAAAAAATTTATTTTAAAATTATCTTTAACTAATAAATAACTTTAAAATATAACCTCTTTTAATATTTATAAAAATTTAAAAATCTCTTTATAAGTTCAAACAATTTTTTTTTTGTTTGTACTATTTTACTACTACTGCACCACACCAATTAAATGCAATAATATTGAGACTTAATTTATGGGTTAAATATGTATAAAAATACTTGGATCAAAAAAAAAAAATGATAAAATAACTCATTTTTAATTTATATCCTTATCTTTTAACTATTTATAATTTTTTTTTGTCTCTCTAGATGTATTTGACTAAATATTATGAACAGTTAAAAGAAAAAAATATATATTCAAAGTGTGCATAGGATGTTAAATTATCACTTAAAAAAAAAAAGAAAAAAATTAATGAAATTAAAGATCAAAAAAGACGAGTCATTCTTAAAGTGGAAAGAAATCATACTCATTCACATTCTCTTCTCCACTACTTCCAAGAAAAAGAGAACTATACCCATTAACCCCTCCCCTGTACATAACACTTGATTAAATGTACCCCACCCATAAAAAAAGCAAAATAAAAAAAAAGTGACCATGATGAACATATTACAAGTTACAGCACCTTCATTTAATATACCATTTTCCCAATATCCAAAAATTGAAAAACAAAAAAAAAAAAGAAAACTAGTTATGAATTCTAGCTCATGAGCTTCCATCTTCAATCTTGATCATGTCAACATGGAACAAAATCAGACTCTAAGAAGATAAACACTAAGTTCAGGGCCTCCATTGCTGTCAGGATTCATCATGTAAAAGGCCTCAGAGTCTCTAGACCCAACAACCCTCTCAAACTTGGCTCTCATATACATAAGCTCCCCCTCTGCCGCTGCTGCTGCAGCACCACCACCACCATAACTCCCAGGCAACACACCTGCACCCATACTTATAGGCTCCACAGCTTTCAACACCTTCAACTCCTCTTCACCACACTCCCTCCTTTTACCGTACCCGCATTTTTTACCATTGCAGTAAGTCCTCCAAAGGGGCTCCTGAATAAGCAACTTCAATGATGACACCCCTTCTTTCTTATCACACTCCAGCGCAATTCTCACCAGCCCGGACGCCATCTCTCTCACCAGCCCATTGATCGGCGTCGCCAGCTCTATCAAGAACGCCGGGGCCGATTTCGTGTCCTCTTGGATGGCGAAGTGGACGTGGCCTCTCCGGTGCCCGAATAGCGTGCCCACGACTACGCGGGCGCCGCGGAGGCCCTAGAGGGTGAGGATGACGAGGAGGGACATAATTAGGCGCGCCCGGCGGGCTGCCAGGGTCGTTAGGACCGACCGCCAACGCCTCGCAACTGTCACATTAACTGTCACTTTTTTGCGCGTCGCAGAGGTTGGTTGGTCTGGAGGAGTTAGAGTACTCGTCAGATAGGGAGAGGGAGGAGAAGGAATTTATCTTGAGATCTTTAGTATCTTCTTCTTCTTCTTCAGGTTTTCTTGGTTGTTGTCTTTTGAAATATTGTTGAAGACATTAATATTGTTGAGCTTCTTGCGCCATTGGAAGTGCCTTGAAGATCTAGAGAAGGTAGAAGAAGAAGAAGAAGAAGTCGTTAGTGGTGGTGGTGGTGGACTTGGTGGGCATGATTGTTGCTGATGAGTTCATCATCGCATCATTTGGGGGAGCGAAGCACTTGTTGAGTAGAGTATGAAGTACTTGTGGATATATATACATCTCATGATATGAATGAATGAATAAATAAATAAAAGCTAGAAAATACTACAACGACAAGAGGAATCACACTCGAAGCCATATCGGGCTATAAGAGCCGTCTAGATGGTTTTAATTAGTGTATCATGCATCAAGATTTATATATGTATGCATCTCGAGGTGCAAACAAACTTTGGATGTGATTTCATTCAAGCATACAAATTTTGGATGTGACTTCATTCAAGCATTTCACATGAATAATAGGAGTGGTTCAAAATTGGGGTTTGGTTTCTTTCACTTTTGTTTTTTTTTGTTTTTGTTTTGTTTTGTAGAGTTGAACAGAGTGGTGGGGCTTATCGATCTCCATGTATTCCTGTATTCTTTGCTTATGATGGATGATGTAATATTGCTGGTAGTGAATAAGAACCCTGACAAAAGAGATACTAGAGAGGGCCAACACCCAGCAAAAAAAGAGACACTGCATAACAAACAAACTAAAGTAAATAATTTTTGGAAGAGAGGGGGGAATCTGAGGGGACAAGGGCTGTGTGTTAGTTCTTTTTCGTTTTGGGGAGATGGGAAATACGGAAAGTGTGTGTGTGTGTGTGAGGTTTGTATGGCTTGACTGCCTCTATGGCTTGTTTTTCTGATTCACTAACAAGCGTTGGAAACTGTAATGATAGAGGGATTTGGTTGTCTTTGGTTTTTTTTTTTCTAGCTATGGGTCGTTGGGGAGCTGTTAATTAAGCATGGATTTGGATCATCAGCCCCCAATTTTTGACTTATTTGGGACCCTATTTCTTTTGTTTTTTAGTTTTTGCATCACTACAGGCTCGAGTATTACTAGTCTATTATAGAGATTGAGTAAACATGGGTGGACCCAGCCGGCCTAAAGGGGTGAGAGAAATTACAAATGACTTGAAATAAACTCTATAATAAATACATCTATCATTGGACATGCGCTTACATTATTATATAGTTAAAACAATTTATTACTGAAAAACCTCTTTTGTGAAGTTAAAAACTCAAAATTAATGAAATATATAGTCATCCAAAAAGCAAAATGAGGGTCTTATAAAAAAAAATAAAAAAAAATAATAATGGGGGGGGGCTAAAATATATAAGTTGGTTTGCCTTATATACAACTGGGGTGCTTTTAGTGTGTTTTAATGAATATAGAGGATAAAATAAGAGTCAGGCTATATGCACCCCACTCATTTGTAAAGGCAACTCAATTTTGAGTGTATTCTAAAATAAATAGAGACGCGCTAAATGCACTCAAGCTATACATAAAGACAATTAAGTGATTTAGTTTTTTTGAATCCACCTTGAAAATGACTCTTATGCCTTTTACTAAAATATATACATTAACAGTTGGAGTGCCTTTAGTGTGTCTTAATGAATTTGGGGGGATAAAATAAGAGTCAGGCTATACGCACCCCACTCATTCATAAAGACAACTCAATTTCGAGTGCATTCTAAAATAAATAGAGAAGCGCTAAATGCACTCAAGCTATACATAAAGACAATTTAGTGATTTAATTTTTTTGAATCCACTTTAAAAATAACTCTTATGCCTCTCACAAAAATATATATATTGGTTTGCCCTTATATATAATTGATGTGCCTTTAGTGTGTCTTAATGAATATGGGGGAATAAAATAAGAGTCTGGCTATACGCACTCCACTCATTCATAAAGACAACTCAATTTTGAGTGTATCCCAAAATAAATAGAGTTGCGTTAGATGCGTCGCATTTATACGTAAAGGAAATTTAATGATTTAATTTTTTTGAAACCTCCTTAGAAATGACTGAAATGCCTCTCATGAAATTATGTACGTTAATTTGCCCTTATATACAACTGGGGTGCCTTTAGTGTGTCTTAATGAATATGAGGGAATAAAATGAGAGTCAGGCTATACGCACTCTGTAACAGCCTATTTTCCAAATAGACCGCCACAAGGGCCAATACGGACCCACAGTCTGTCTTATTAGCGACAGCTGTGCTCTACATTGGATTACATCCTCCATTTTATCTTTTTAAACCTTATTAATTATCCATTTATTGATTAAGTTGTATCGAAGTCAAATTATATGTTAAAGCATTATAAAATCCTCAAATTCACACAGCGGAAGCCTTTCTAATGCATTACTCGGATAGTGATACTATAAATGTGTAACTTAAACCATAAACTTAATGTGGAAAACCCATGTACAACCATAAGTACCTCTGAAATCACTAAAAAGTTCAATATATATAAAGTTTCTCCAAAACCCCAAACCCATAATAAAACGAAGTAAGTATAATACAAACGTACGAGTCAGGCTATCTCTGTTCAACAGTACTCTGGCAGCTTGCCCTTGCCCCTGCTCGTACTAGGATCTGCACTCAAGCCATCACAAAAACCAGATGACGAGTCCAGAGTGAGTATTTCCAAGGAAATTAAGTGAGCATTTCTAAAGGTAAATACTGGAATTTAAATAAAGCTATTAAATAAACATGCGGAAATAAATACAGACAACTGTGCTCATCGCATGAATATGCAAAGTGTGTTCCTAACTCCTAGGGTCAGACTACACCATACTTCGGACTCTTCCACAGAGCCGACGAGTCAAACTCCAGCAGGGCAAGCATCTAGATCCGCTCGATGGTCGGCGTTACACCCACGGTGCATCGACACATGCCACGACGTGACACTTGGCCTAAGTTCGATCTGGTAGCATGTGCTATGGTGTAGTGGACATACACACAAGAATGGAATGGAGGGAGCCTCGCTCAACGTCCGCCCATATAAACATAACCAAGAATAGAGTATTGAAATGAAAGAAATTGAATTCAAATGCCAAAAGAAGTAAATACTCAAGTAATTTCAGTTGGGATACTACACACCTCAATCCGCACTCCGCGTCCCCAAAATCAAACCCCGTCTAGCTCCAATAATCACCCGATAATCTAAATTATCACCCAAAATGTACCTAAGATTATTTATCATTGAATTAGCTTCAATTTGACATATTATGTCAATTTTACATATTTTGAGGTAAAAACCCCGGTATAAAGTCTCCTTCGACTTTTGAATTTCTCATTTTCCATATAAATTCCCCAATTTCTATTTATTTGGTCCAAATACAATTTTTTCATATTTTTCTCTATTTTTCTGAATTTTCTTTTCCATTTTCTCTTTATTTTTTTTATTTTTTTTTCTTTTAAGTGTGAACCGGGCCGAACTGGTTGAACCGAACCGGCCCAGTTCACCTTCTTCTTCTTCACCTCGCCAAACAGAGCAGACGCTCTGTATTTATTTATTTTTTTTTTCTTTTTCGACTGGATTGATTCTTTTTTTCTTTCTCTCCATTAATGAAATCAAGAGGGTGAGACACACATCACCCCCCTCCTCAACTGTTTTCAAATTCTCGCTCCACCACCTCACAACACAACCCAACGCTACAACAACAACAAAAACAAATAAATCACCTCGTTCACCTCTCCACCACGAGATCACCACCTCTCCTCCTCTCGGTCTCTCGCTCTTCGTCTCGGCTTCTCTTCTTTGTTCTTCTCTTCGTTTCTGTCTTTTTTTTTCCTTCGACTTATCGAGAGAGAGAGGGCGGTTTGATGGTGGAATGACCATTTTGCCCCTCATGTCTATCTCTTTCCTTCTTTCCTTCAATACCCTTTTTGGTAATTTTGCATTTTGTATTTATTTTCTGATTTCCATATATATATATATATATTTATATATATATATATATTTATATATATATATATATATTAAATTACTTATATACATATATATAAATATATATATACACCTATATTTTCGCACCTACAATTCCGTCGTGCGCGCCAACGAGCGTATTCGGGCGTGCACACTACCGTACCACCCACGCGTGTCGACCACGACCCCGCGTGTCCCTAGGCACCCACCAATTTACCATTTTATCACATTTAATTCATTTAATGTGTGTAATATTTTCCCCGGCCTAATATTTCATCTTTTTGTCTATTCGGTACCCGCGTCGACACGCATATCGAGGCGAATACTTAACACACAATCTCACACGTCAATTAAAATATAATTACACACATCGCGATGTCGTTTAACCTATTTTAACATAAACATCGCAAATTAAACAAAATAATACACGAAATAACTATTTACCTAACTCTAGGCGCGCTCTAGCCTAGCTGCGGGTCCCACGGATGTCTGAGCTGTCTGCCACATCTGCAATACGTCACAAATAACGGCGAATTAAATTCGGACCATTACAATTATTCCAAACTAGGAGAAATTTCGTCCCGAAATTTAAATTAAACTTAAATACTTACTGGCAAATAAGTGGGGATACCGTTGTCGCATGGTAGACTCGAGCTCCCAGGTTAATCCCTCAGTTCCATGATACTGCCAACGAACTAAAACCTTCGGGATCTCCCTGTTCCTCAAATTCTAAATCCTCTTATCCATGATCTCCACAGGCTGTTCCTCAAATGACACGTCTGGTCGCACCTCAATCTGACGTACATCAATCATAGGTCTCGGTCCCGACCTTGCTAGCTTCAACATGGATATGCGAAACACTGGATGTACCCTCGTTAACTGTGGCGATAACTCTAAACGGTATGCCATTTTGCCGACACGTTCCTCCACTCTGAACGGTCCAATAAACCTTGGTGCTAATTTCCTTTTAATTCCAAATCTCTGATAACCCTTCCAAAGCAAAACTTTCAAGTACATCATGTCTCCAACCTCATAGCTCAGATCCCCGTGATATCTATCCGCATATTTCTTCTGTCTATCCTGCGCCGCCTGAAGTCTCTGTCTAATCTGCCTCACCTTCTCAGTGTGATCCACAACAACCTCAGGTCCTATAGCCGCTGTATCCTCCGGTGCCGCCCAACATGCTGGTGACCTGCAGGGCCTACCATATAATGCCTTGAATAGTGGCATCCCGATACTTGCCTGATAACTGTTGTACGCAAACTCGCACAACGGCAGATACTCCTCCCATGATCCACCAAACTGTAAAATACACGCCCTGAGCATATCCTCGAGAATCTGGATTAACCGCTCTGACTGCCCATCAGTCTGAGGATGGTTCGTAGTACTAAATTGTAGTCGAGTGCCAAACTGCTCCTGCATACTCTCCCAAAGTCTTGAAGTAAACCTCGGATCTTTTTCAGAAGCAATGGAGACCGCTACACCGTGCAATCTGATAATCTCTTTCTCGAAAATAGTGCTCAGCTGTGTAACTGAATATCTTATGGCAATCGGTATGAAATGTGCCGACTTTGTCAATCTGTCAATAACCACCCAAACTGCGTCATATCTCCTCGTAGTCTATGGTAGGCCACTGACGAAGTCCATTGTCACGTGTTCCCATTTTCACTGAGGAATAGGCAGCGGCTGTAGCAACCCAACTGGTCTTCTGTGCACAGCCTTTACCTGCTGGCAAATATGACAACTCCGAACGTATCTCCCCACGTTAGCCTTCATCCCTGGCCACCAAAACAATCGCTGAAGGTCGTGATGCATCTTGGTCCGACCAGGATGAATCAAATCGTGATCTCTGTGTGTGTCCTCGAGAATACTGTCCCTGAGCTCTGGTACCTCCGGTATCCACAAACGACCCCTGTGTCTCAAGCACCCGTCTGAATCCTCAGACCACTCGGTGCACCCTGGATCCTGAGCCAGTCCACTGATTTGTAAATACCGGTCATCAGTTCTCTGCAACTCAACAACCCGCTCTAGTGACACCGTAGGAACTCGTATCTGGCCGCAAATATGTAGCTCAGCAATAGACTCTATTACACACAACACCGATGCAACCTCAAGTAACCCATGCTCATGTGTCATATGCCGCAGGCCCATTTGACTCTCAATTCCGCTCCTGCCAAGCGCATCAGCTACGATATTCGCCTTTCCCAGATGATAATCCATAGCGAAATTGTAGTCCTTCAGTAACTCGAGCCATCTTTGCTGTCTCATGTTCAACTCCCTCTGAGTGAACAAATATTTCAAACACTGATGATCGGTAAATAATATGAACTTTTCACCATACAAATAGTGTCTCCAAGCTTTCAGTGCAAACACGATTGCCGCAAGCTCCAAATCGTGCACTGGATAACTCTCCTCATGTGGTCTTAATCGTCGCGATAAATAGGCCACTGGATGTTCGTCCTGCATTAACACACAACTCAACCCAGTGCCTGACGCATCAGTATAAACCAAAAAACCCTTTCCTGTCACAGATAATACTAAAACTGGTGCAGAAGTCAACTGCCTCTTCAGCTCCCAGAAAGCATCCTCACACTCCTGCGACCAGACAAATATAACATCTTTCTTGGTCAACCTCGTCATCGGCGCTGCAATCAAGGAAAAATCCCGTACGAATCGCCTGTAATATCCTACCAAACCCAAGAAACTCCGAATGTCCGAAACTGACTCCGGTGTCCTCTAATTAATAATCGCTTGAATCTTGTCCCCATCAACCGATATCCCTTGATTACTGATAACATGTCCGAGAAACTTCACCTCACTTAACCAAAACACACACTTGCTGAACTTGGTGTAAAGTCGGTGCTCTCTCAGCATCGTCAACACCTCCCTGAGATGACTTTCATGTTCCACACAAGTCTTGCTGTAAATCAGGATATCGTTGATGAAAACTATGACATATCGATCCAAAAACGGTTGGAGCACCCTATGCATTAAATCCATGAAGATCGCCGGCACATTAGTCAACCCAAATGGCATGACTGTAAACTCATACAATCCATATCGCGTACTGAAAGCGGTCTTCTCAATATCTCCTTCTCGAATCCTCAATTGATGATATCTCGATCTGAGGTCAATCTTCGAGAAGAATTTGGCTCCTGCCAACTGATCAAACAAATCATCGATCCTGGGAAGTGGGTAACAATCCCTAATAGTCACCTGATTCAACTTCCTATAATCCACACACATCTGCATCGAACCGTCCTTTTTCTTCACAAAAGAACTGGAGCTCCCCAAGGTGACATGCTAGGGTGAATGAATCCTTTCTGCAGTAAGTCCTTTAACTGAGTCCTCAACTCCTTCTGCTCCGATGCTGACATCCTATACGGCTTGCTATAAAGCGGTTGAGTTCCAGGAATTAGCTCGATAATGAATTCAACAGCTCTCGATGGTGGCAATCCTGGCAAATCCTCAGGAAATACATCGGGAAATTCACAAACAACTGGGACATCCTCAACCCTAATCACTGTCTTAATCTCTGGCTCCACCATAGCCGCATACGCCTTCATCTCCTGCGACGTAGCTAGTCTGCCTCGAGTGATAGGTAATGCTGACGCATTTCCGACAAATGAAAACTCGGGAATTCCCTCGATGTGAAATGTCACCGTCTTGCTAAAACAGTCGATTTGTGCATGATACGACGATAACCAATCCATACCGAGCATCGCGTCGAATTCTAAGTATTCTAATACTCTAAAGTCAGCAGGTAACTGATGTCCCTCAATCTCAACCACACAATCCCGACAAATTCGGTTAGGATAAATCTTATCCCCAGCTGCCGTGCTTAGAACAAGATGTGTATCTAAAGTTTGTGCATCTAATCCTAACAATCCTACCATATGTCCAGATATAAAGGAAAGTGTGCTGCCAGAATCAAACATCACATGCATAAAAGTATCATAGACAAATAACATACCTTCAACAACCTGTCTGGTTGCCACCCGATCTGGCTGTGTAACCCCAAAAACAACTGTTTGGGCCCTATCTCTGCTTTGATCGATCAGTGATGGTACCGCACCGGTCCGTACGATCCCGCAATAATATGTCCTACTTGACCACAACGATAACAAGTTCGAACTTCTGATCTGCCAGTAGTCCTCTGACTCTGTGCCTGGCTCTGGCCTCAGTTTTGGCCTCCCTGACCTTGACCTCTATCCTGTTTCTGCCGCTGTCTCGACCGATCAACTGACGTAGAGGCTATAGAATACGTTACCTCGTGATCATCGCGTCTATCTCGATTATCTCGACGATCTCTGTCACCTCTGCGACCCTGATCTGACTGCCAATCACCTCTACCTCTACGAGGTCTCTGGCCCTGACCTTGTTGACCTTGATTTCCTATTTGTCTATTCAACCTCTGACTAAACCGAGTACCCTGAACTGAACGACTCTGCTGACCTCGTATTGCATTCTGAATCGCCAATTTGCTAGCACTCTGCACTATATAAGTTTCCTGAGAAAGAGACCTATCGTATACCTGAGCCGAAGTAGTCACTCCACTGGAAACAACTCTGGTAGCTATCTTCTCATTCAGTCCTTGAACAAAGTAATATATTTGTAATCGGTCAGTTCCTGCGAGATCCATAGAGTAGGACAATAAATATCTGTACCTTTCCATGTACTCGGTCACAGACATATCGCCCTGAACCAGTGTCAAAAATTCCTCTCTTAATCGAATCCTGACCTCCATAGGTATATACTCATCCATAAATAATGTTCTGAACTCAGCCCAAGTAGTAACTACAGGATGTGTCGCTTTGTAGGTAGTCCACCATATAGCAGCAGCAAATTTCAGGCAATAACTAGCCAATCTCGGTTTATCCACCTCATCAACTAGTAACATCTCATGTAAACTCTCATGAGCCAATAGCCATATCCCGGCTATCTCTGGGTCTCCGGCTCCATGAAAGTACCCTGGAGAAAATCTAAGATAATCCTTCAACTTTTTCGCCTCCACTGTCATCAAACTCCCTGATGAAGACGCTATAGCTAGCTGCTCAATAATTGAAGGATTCACAACTATTGCAGTCTGTCCCTGAGTCTCAGCAGTCGTGGGAGCAACTGCAGGAGTAGTAACCAATGGTGCAGCTATAACTGTAGTAGGAGCTGTCACAGTCTCACGAGTCCTCAATAAATCCAATAACTGTGCGAACCTATCATCCACTGTCCGCGCTAATGACTCTAACGTCAATGTTGACCTAGCAGGATCGCTAGTATTCCCAACCTCTGGCTGAGTCGTACCTGAAGGCTGTCCATCCATCGGTATCTGCATCAAAGAATACGCCTCAGCACGAATATACGCGTGACGTAGGTAATATACAAACAAAAACATAACACTTATATCTTGATTTCTACCCATCTCTCATTGCTTCCCAACTAAGACTTTAGGCAACTCCTTTGGGTTTCCAAATCTAGAGCTTATTCAATAGGTTTATGATCAGGTTTTCCTCAAATTTGAGCCCTAGGTTTTCCTAAACCTAGGCTCTGTTACCAAAATTGTAACGGCCTATTTTCCAAATAGACCGCCACAAGGGCCAATGCGGACCCACAGACTGTCTTATTAGAGACAGATGTGCTCTACATTGGATTACATCCTCCATTTTATCTTTTTAAACCTTATTAATTATCCATTTATTGATTAAGTTGTATCGAAGTCAAATTATATGTTAAAGCATTATAAAATCCTCAAATTCACACAGCGGAAGCCTTTCTAATGCATTACTCGGATAGTGATACTATAAATGTGTAACCTAAACCATAAACTTAATGTGGAAAACCCATGCACAACCATAAGTACCTCTGAAATCACTAAAAAACTCAATATATATAAAGTTTCTCCAAAACCCTAAACCCATAATAAAACGAAGTAAGTATAATACAAACGTACGAGTCAGGCTATCTCTGTTCAACAGTACTCTGGCAGCTTGCCTTTGCCCCTGCTCGTACTAGGATCTGCACTCAAGCCATCACAAAAAGCAGATGACGAGTCCAGAGTGAGTATTCCCAAGGAAATTAAGTGAGCATTTCTAAAGGTAAATACTGGAATTTAAATAAAGCTATTAAATAAACATGCGAAAATAAATACAGACAACTGTGCTCATCGCATGAATAAATAATAGAAAAAGTGCAAAGTGTGTTCCTAGCTCCTAGGGTCAGATTACACCATACTTCGGACTCTTCCACATAATGCTGCCGGCGAGTCAAACTCCAGCAGGGCAAGCATCTGGATCCGCTCGATGTTCGGCGTTACACCCACGGCGCATCGACACATGCCACGACGTGACACTTGGCCCAAGTTCGATCTGGTAGCATATGCTATGGTGTAGTGGACATACACACAAGAATGGAACGGAGGGAGCCTCGCTCAACGTCCGCCCATATAAACATAACCAAAAATAGAGTATTGAAATGAAATAAATTGAATTCAAATGCCAAAAGAAGTAAATACTCAAGTAATTTCAGTTGGGATACTACACACTTCAATCCGCACTCCACGTCCCGAAAATCAAACCCGTCTAGATTCAATAATCACCCGATAATCCAAATTATCACCCCAAATGTACCTATGATTATTTATCATTGAATTAGCTTCAATTTGATATATTATGTCAATTTTACGTTTTTCGAGGTAAAAACCCGGTATAAAGTCTCCTCCGACTTTTGAATTTCTCATTTTCCATATAAATTCCCCAATTTCTATTTATTTGGTCAAAATACAAATTTTCCATATTTCCCCTATTTTTCTAGATTTTCTTTTTCATTTTCTCTTTATTTTCTCTTTTTTTTTAATTGTGAACCGGGCCAAACCGGTTGAACCGAACCGTACCGGTTCACCTTCTTCTTCCTCACCTCGCCAAACAGAGCAAACGCTCTGTATTTTTTTTCTTTCTTTTTCGATTGGATCGATTCTTCTTTTCTTTCTCTCCATTAATGAAATCAAGAGGGTGAGACACACATCACCCCCCTCCTCAACTGTTTTCAAATTCTCGCTCCACCACCTCACAACACAACCCAACGCTACAACAACAACAACAAAAACAAATAACTCACCTCGTTCACCTCTCCACCACGAGATCACCACCTCTCCTCCTCTCGGTCTCTCGCTCTTCGTCTCGGCTTCTCTTCTCTGTTCTTCTCTTCGTTTCTGTCTTTTTTTTTCCTTTGACTTATCGAGAGAGAGAGAGAGAGAGAGAGAGAGAGAGAGAGAGAGAGAGAGAGAGGGCGGTTTGATGGTGGAATGACCATTTTGCCCCTCATGTCTATCCCTTTCCTTCTTTCCTTCAATACTCTTTTTGGTAATTTTGCATTTTCTATTTATTTTCTGGTTTCCATATATATATATATATATATATATATATATATATATATATATATTATTAAATTACTTATATACATATATATATAAATGTATATACACACCTATATTTTTGCACCTACAATTCTGTCGTGCGCGCCAACAAGCGTACTCGAGCGTGCACACTACCGTACCATCCACGCGTGTCGACCACGACCCCGCGTGTCCCTAGGCACCCACCAATTTACCATTTTATCACATTTAATTCATTTAATGTGTGTAATATTTTCCCCGGCCTAATATTTCATCTTTTTGTCTATTCGGTACCCGCGTCGACACGCATATCGAGGCGAATACTTAACACACAATCTCACACGTCAATTAAAATATAATTACACACATCACGATGTCGTTTAATCTATTTTAACATAAACATCGCAAATTAAACAAAACAACACACGAAATAACTATTTACCTAACTCCAAGCGTGCTCTAGCCTAGCTGCGGGTCCCACGGATGTCTGAGCTGTCCGCCACGTTTGCAATACGTCACAAAAAATGGTGAATTAAATTCGGACCGTTACACACCCCACTCATTCATAAAGGCAACTCAATTTTAAGTACATCTCAAAATAAATAGAGTCGCACTAAATGCACCCCAGCTATACATAAAGGCAATTTAATGATTTAATTTTTTTAATCCTCAGAAAGGGCTCGTATGCCTCTCACTAAAATATATGCATTGGTTTGCCCTTACCCTTATATACAATTGTGGTGCCTTTAGTGTGTTGAATGAATATGAGCATTTACTGAATGCATATAAATAAATTAATTTAGGCATCTGTAGGTCGTATTTGCAGGTTTGGTCACTTGCACAGACGGCCTACAAATGCCCCCACTAGGAAACTTAACCTAATATTAACTGAAAAATTCAACGAGGTAGGGGTAAATGGAAGTTAACTTGTGATGCATTAATTAGGAGGGTTTGAATGGTTTGAAAAGCTCACCATCAATTGCATTAAACCGAACACAATGGAAGAGTTTGATCCATATAGCCGATTCCAATTAATTTGGGACTGAGGTTATGTAGTTCTGTGACGACTCCAAAACCCGAGGCCACTGCGTCATGCGTCGCGAGCCCACTTTACGACCCAGTTGAGTCCTATATGCATCATGTACCATTTAATAACTTTTTTACCACTAACTTTTATATCAATTCATTAATAGTTTGTCATTCAAGTTATTAAGTTAGCTAGTGAACTCAATTTCATCTGTTTATCATAATATTTATCATTGAATTTTCAGCGGAAGATTTATAAACATGATCTATCAAAATAAAGCAGTAAAATCATGTCATAGAGCATTCTCTTAGTATGGAAACCCATCTAAAAGTATCAACATGTACAACGATACATAGTCTTAAAACATCAAAAGTACCTTAAAGTGTATCATATACATGCCAGGTAATTTTTCAAGTCCCAACCCAACATAAAAACGAAAAACAAACAAACAAGCATGATCTGAACAGGCAGTGAATCACAGGAAATCCTCTAGCTTGCTTTTCCTCCTGCTCGCAGTGGGGTCTGCACTCTATCATCACAACAAAACAAATGACGAGTCTAGAGTGAGTAATCCCAAGGAACTTCACCGAGTAAATACAAGAATTTAAAAGACTATTAAATAAACATGCGGAAGAAAAGTAAATATGCAACTGTAAAGGACCTTCGCATGAATATCAAATAGTAGTGAAACAAATGTGCATGCATGATCTTGGTCAGACTAGAACCATACTTCGGACTATCTCCAGGCATTGCCAGCGAGTAAACTCGAATTGACTGAAATCCTTGAATTCGCTCGATGGCCGGCGTAGACCACAACGCACCGACATACGCATAGGAAACAATAGTCGGGTCAACTATCCATCGACATATTTCTAAAACACATATGCTATGATCTAGCGTGCTACATGCCAACGCAACTGAATAACCCAGCGGGAGTAAACTCAACCAACCGTAAATAGATATCTGGAAATAAGAGTAAATGCATAACATGACATGAATTCAATAAATTAAGCAGTAAATACTCAGGTAAATTTCAGTTGGATTACTACATACCTCAAAATGCGCTCCAACTAGTCCAATGTACCTTATGCACACCTCCAACTATATGTCAACTACCCGTCAACGAACCTAATTGCCTGGTTTCCGATAAATCAAATCAAATCTCAAACCTTGGAAATTCTCCATTCCATATTAACGATGTCAATCCCATCATTTAAGCCTACCATATAAGTTGTATAAACATTTAGGCAAACCACTAATAGGCCAATTATTTTTTTTAAATTTATTTTTCTATTTTTAGTCTGGACGCCGTGAGTGGTGCCGCTGTGGCAAATGCTCACGGCATCCAGGACAGTGAGCCAATGTCCTTGGCGCCGTGATGTGTGCCATCACGAGTTGGTATTCATGGCGTGACCTAAAGTGTCTCCTTGGGTGTCTCACTGGTTTGGACGTCGTAGGTGACGTCGTGAGGGTTTGTTCCCCACGGCGTCTAAACTAGGGACACACTCCTTGGATTTTTGGGGACCGACTCGTCGCCGCTGTCCGAACTCGACTTAACGTCTCATGAATCATTAAACTAACCATGAGAAACTGTAAAGCCTCGACAAAACCTATCCGAGATGAAAATTCAGAGATTTCTCGACAAAAACCCAATAATTTGACCAAAAATTGAAACAACCACAACACCAAAAATTCATAGTTGCTCCAAATCAAATCTTAAAACCATAGCAACACTCTTGAAATCAGTATGCTCAACTCGTATCCCCGAAATTCACGTTAAAACCCACAAAATTAGACCCGAAACATATACAATCACGAGGAGAGCGAGGATGTTACCTTGTTTGTCGATTTTCTCGCCGCTTGATCTGTCAAATAAGCTCCAAAAGTTCACAAAACCCTACCACCACTTCAATTTCGTCCAAAAGAGAGTAAGGAGAGAGCAAATGTGGCGAGGATAGGATTTTGACCATTTATAGTTAAATTCATAATCAAACATGTAGGTGCATCTCTAGGCTTGTTGTGTGCCAAAAATTGAGCCAATAATTCAGTCAAAATGCCTCTAATACATGGCTTAAATGGGGACTTCAATCCCTTGTTCCTATCCTTCTCAACACAAACAAATGCACCCTAGGGCGTTCTGGTACCCGGTCTCGCATTGTGTCACGTGCTAATCTCGCACACTTGCATCACTAATCAATAAACAGTGTTTTATATTAATTATTTAACGCATTTTATTATTTATCATATGTGTCTTATCCCCAGCCTAGTATATTGTAACTTGCCTACTCGGTACTCGCGTCTACACGCTACTCGAGGCGAATATCCACCACACTCTCGGTAAAAATACTACAAGAAGAAGGATTTTTAATGTTGAAGAATTAGTGAGAGTATTAATTCCCTTCACTATAAATAATTGTTAGTGAGAGAATTGAGATATATTGGTTTTTCGTTTTTGCGCCTAAAAATTTGGCCCCAAAATTATCTCAAATATCGAGAAACATCAAACGGAAAGCTAGAGAAATACTTTTTTCTTTTCAAGGCAAACTAGAGATTTTTTTTGTCTGTGAGTGTCTGCAACCTGTCTTCCGCAATTAGTTCCACAGGGCCCACCCCCGTGGCCTGACCCTCTTACTTCAGGCAGGATTCGAACTCACAGTCCCCCAATTACAACAACTTCTCGTGCTCTCCTCCAAGCCAAGCCGTTAAAAGAGAAATATTTGGATGTTATATGGTTCGTCACAGATTTGAGGGGGACGGGGATCGATATTTTAAGGCTTAATGCATGGTTGGGCAGATCTCGCAACGAAGACGGTGTTCAGTTTTCACAACTTGTATTTGGCCGAAACAGCGTCGATGAAGGTATTTGATGATGGGGACGATTGCTCACTCTCCACAGTGAGTGCAGTGAGTGTAGTGTAGTGAGGTGGGAGACGAAGAAGTAATTGGGAGCACCAAAACCCCCAATTTCCTAACACCTCACCGCGTCTCCATCTCTCCCAACTACCATTTCGAGTCTTTGTCGTCTCAATGGAAGTTTGGGAGACACGACTCCATGGTAGAGTGATAGGGAAAAATTACATCCGTACGGTTATTTTTTTTTTAAATTCGTAAATTACTATGATTTTCTTTTTTATTCTTTAATTAATGTATATCGTGTTTTCTAAATGCGTAATTGGGGTGACGTGGAAGTGTTGTGAGTATCAACAACCCAAATGGCACCTTTTGTAAAGGCACCTTTTCAAGAGGCCACCTCACCACCTCGTGCAACAACAACACGAATGGCGTCTTTACAAAAGGCGCCATTCGTGTTGTCACCTCATCTCGCCACACCTCACGTCTCCCACACATCTCCCACTATCTCGCCACACCTCACGTCTCCCACACGTCTCCCACGTGACGCCACACGTCCCACACATGCTGCTCCCCCATGTGCGCACCACGCATGCATGCACTGCATGCGTGGTGGCATGCGAGACCACGCATATGCATGCATGCGTGGGATGCCACACGTACACGACTTCACGGGTTAGCGTAGCAGAGATTCTCTGCATGCAGAGAATCTCTGCAAGCACCGGGAAAAATTACATCCGTACGGTTTTTTTTTTTAAATTCGTAAATTACTATGATTTTCTTTTTTATTCTTTAATTAATGTATATCGTGTTTTCTAAATGCGTAATTGGGGTGACGTGGAAGTGTTGTGAGTATCAACAACCCAAATGGCACCTTTACAAGAGGCCACCTCATCACCTTGTGCAACCGCAACACGAATGGCGCCTTTACAAAAGGCGCCATTCGTGTTGCCACCTCATCTCGCCACACCTCACGTCTCCCACACATCTCCCACTATCTCGCCATACCTCACGTCTCCCACACGTCTCCCACGTGACGCCACACGTCCCACACATGCTGCTCCCCCATGTGCACACCACGCATGCATGCACTGCAGGCGTGGGATGCCACGCGTACACGATTTCACGGGTTAGCGTAGCAGAGATTCTCTGCATGCAGAGAATCTCTGCAAGCACCGCCCCCTACAACCCCCTATCGACGACCTAGGGTCATCAATGGGGGGTTGAAAGTTGGTTGGGGACGGTGGGGAGATTTAAAATAGGGAGAGAGAGAGAGGCAGTGAGGTTTTCGTGAGAAGAGAGGGTTCGAGTAAGTGAGGAGCAGTGAGAAGAGAGAGGAAGAAAGTGTAGAGGGAGTGTGAGGGAGATCGAGAGAAGCAGTGTGAAGGAGAGGAAGAGAGTGTGTGGGAGATCGAGAGAGGACCGGCGACGGTGACGGCGACGGTGAAGGCGGCAGTGTAGGTGTAAGTGGAAGTGTGTGTGTTTGGGTTGAGTTTGTGAGTCGAAAGAGAGAGAGAGAGAGAGGAACAGCCGAGAGAGGGAGAGAGTGTGAGAGAGAGAGAGATGTGCCGAGAGGTGTCGTGAGAGAGAGGTAGGGAGTGATGTGGAGGGTGAGAGTTTGCCGAGAAAGAAAGAGAGAAAGGTAGAGAGTGTGCGAGAGAGGGTGAGGTGCCGTGTGAGAGTGTGAGAGAGGGGGTGAGAGGTGCCGTGAGAGAGAGAGAGGAGGGGGTGGGAGTGCCGTGAGAGAGAGAGGGGGAGAGTTTGTGAGAGAGAGTGAGAAAGTGAGAGGTGTTGTGTGAAAGAGAGAGGTCGAGATAGTGAGAGAGAGTGAGAGAGAGAGGACGAGATAGTGAGAGAGAGTGAGAGAGGGAGAGGTCTTGTGAGAGAGAGAGAGAGAGAGAGAGAGAGATAGTGAGAGAGAGTGAGAAAGAGGGTGAGAAAGAGGGGAAGAGAGTGTATGAACAACAGAGAGAGAAAAGGAGAGAGTATGTGGGTTTGGGTTTCGATTTGGGATTGGGTTGAGTGTGTTAGCTGAGAGAGAGAGAGAGAGGGAACAACTGAGTGTGAGAGAGCGTGTGTTTTCATGTATTTAGCAAACAATTCGTTGTTGGGGGAACATTTAGCCGAGAGAACCGATATTTTTAATTATTGTTTATATGAATATTTTATTGTTGTTTAGTTTTCATTTGAATAAAATGACTAAATTTATTTTTTTTTCACAGGGAATATTATTTTTTTTTGTAGGTAAAGGAATGTTAAATTGAAGAACAAACCGGAAGAAAAATAGTAAGAACAAAAATTTATTTATTTATTTATTTAATATATTTATAGTGTAATAGATTTTTTAAGAAAATGTGTTTATTGCATGGTGTGTGTAATTTAAATGTTTTATTTTTAAATAGCTAGTAAAGAATGTGAACATCATAGTTAACAAAATGTTACAAATATTAAACCCTATAGAAAAACTAATTTTTTTGTAGTGGTGGTCGTAGCTTATTGTGTATAGTGATAAATGCTTGATAATTATTTGGCACATTTTACGAATGAGTGGCAAATCGACCCAAAGATAAATATTATCTGTGTTATTTATTAGGCAAAACCCATCTTTTAGTCCCTGAACTTTCAGATATTTCTGCTTTTGGTCCCTCAACTTTGAAAACAACACATTTGGTCCCTCAAGTTTTAAATTGGTGAACATTTGGTCCTTCCATTAGTTGGTCCGTTTCAATTGATGACGTGGCAAACCAAACTTGTCATGTGGGCAAGTGGACCAGCCACGTGGCGCCACGTGGCCAGTTGTGACAAAAACCGGCGGTTCATTGAACCAGAACCGGTTTTTCTAAACCAACAGCCCTAAAATCCCCATTTGCCACTCCCTCCCTCACCTTTCATCTCTTCTTCATCGATCAAACACACATTTCAGCCCTAAAAGCCCCATCCGCCGCTCTCTTGTTCGCTGATCGACCCTCTCCCTCCCGAAACTGTCGATCGTCATCTCCTCACTCTCGTCGATCGAAAAAAATATAAAAATAAATAACATGCTAATTATCTTATTAAATCACTTGAAGGAAGAAATCGTTCATTTTGACCATAAAGTTACAACGAAAAACATTGCTCCAAATATAATTAAACTTCCAACCTACATGAAGGCAAGAAGAGGTCTTAAAAACGGCTCCTTGCCTCTAACAATTACGGACACAACACGAAATAGATGGACGTTCTAAACATTACTCCAAATATAATTAACATATTAAGGTTTACAGTCCTGCCTCCCTCTCCAAGCGTTGAAAGTGAATAAATCAAAAATAATTCCAATCTGAAGTGAATGAAAATGAACACCACGAGATCTCGCACACCCGTCAGCCACATAGCCCGCGCTCTCAGCGCTTCTCTGTCCTTCACTGCAAGCTCCACCCATCTCTGCCACCATCCCCTCCAAGCACCGCCGCCCTCCTCCCTCCACAACAAGAGTGAGGAGAGCAGAGATGAGCGACGACGAGAGTGAGGAGATGACGATCGACAGTTTCGGGAGGGAGAGGGTCGATCAGCGAACAAGAGAGTGGCAGATGGGGCTTTTAGGGCTGAAATGTGTGTTTGATGGATGAAGAAGAGATGAAAGGTGAGGGAGAGAGTGGCAAATGGGGATTTTAGGGCTGTTGGTTTAGAAAAACCGGTTCTGGTTCAATGAACCGTCGGTTTTTGTCACAACTGGCCACGTGGCGCCACGTGGCCGGTCCACTTGTCCACATGGCAAGTTTGGTTCGCCACGTCATCAATTGAAACGGACCAACTAACGGAAGGACCAAATGTTCACCAATTTAAAACTTGAGGGACCAAATGTGTTGTTTTCAAAGTTGAGGGACCAAAAGCAAAAATATCTAAAAGTTCAGGGACTAAAAGATGGGTTTTGCCTATTTATTATCAGTGTTTGATTATTGTGACAAGATATCAATTACAAGTTAGTATTAATGGAGTGTCCGGTGTATACACTATTAGTCGCCTCACCATCTCCAACAACGACAAGAAGGAAAAAATCTTTTACTTACAAATTTAATTTGTAAGTAAAAGTGTTAAAATTGTAAGTAAAAGTTTTTACTTACAAAATGTCGTTGGTAAAAACATCGTAAGAATAGAGTCGTCGGTAAAAGTTTACACTTACAAACTTAATTGTAAGTAAAGAGATCCTTTTTGACTTACGAACCCACCATCATAAGTAAAAGTGTATAATATCTGTTAATAAAATTTCTATTTGTTTTCAATAATATTCATTAATATAACTAGATTTTTCATTTAAATATTATTTTGTTTAATTTTTGTGCCTTTCATTATTTTTTCACGTTAATTTAATGAGTTTCGTTTTGGTATAAAAAAATTTAATGAGTTAGAAAACTTAAATAAAATACAGTTAACCTTAAATAAAATACAGTTATTTATTCTTGATTATTGTTCTGATCAGTTTTCCATCAATTTGACAAACTTTGTCTTATTCGGGAGCCCAAAGCTAGCTAGAATAGATCTAGCTGGGTAACCAAACAATGTACCAAAGCTCCTTCAACCAACAACTAGAAAGAGAAGAAAAAATAAAGTTAGACAGTTTAAAATTCATTTATAATTTTTTCATTAAAAAAATTAAAGAAATTAAAAAAATTGAATACAACCTTCAAAAAAGCCATATGATGTTTGAAGCTTGTAGCGACTTTGCAATAGACTCATGCATCTTACATGCACCCAATTAATATGAAGAAAATAAGTTGAAACGTATAGAATGCATTAGGATTAATCAACAAATGTAGGTGAAATGCAAATCAAAACCTTTGTAGAGATTGCATGTACTGACATGGATGAACCCATGAAATTAAAAGACGATGCAGAATCGAGATGAAGTGCAAGATCCTTATCTTTTTTGTGCCTATCTTCTTATTTTTGATATATTTTTGTGCCTATCTTTTATTTATTTTAGATTTATCGAAAAAAATAAAAACCATTTATTTATTATTTACTTGTACAAAAGACAAAATTCAAAATTAAATATTATATTACTGTTTCGTCCCTTTCTAGTGAAAGCTTAATTTGTTAATTAATTTTATTCTTCTTCTTCTTCTTTTTTCTAGTTTGGTAGTTTCCCTTTTATTGAGTATATATATTGTAAGTAAAAATACATATTTACTTACAAAGCTATACATATTACTTTCCTCTAAGATTCATAAGCAAAAGTTAGTATTTTTACTTGCGAACAAAAGTAGTTTATATAAATATATTTTTGTGAGTAAAAGAAATTCTATAACTCACTAAAAACTATTGCTGAATTGGGTCGATATTCACTTAATAATTATTAGCTTTTGCTTAGAACTCATGAGTCATAAGTACAAACAATACTTTTAGTTACAATTATATCAATTTTTTTTACAAACTTAAGAGTCATAAGCAAATATGGACTTTTACTTACACTTTTTATATTCGTAATTGAAGTTTTGTAATTAAAAGTCGAATTTCTTGTAGTGAACATTAGTAACAAAATACGTAATCTCGCATTCACAGTGTGTCCTCACTCTGCTCTCTAGTCTTGACAGAGACTATAAGCGCTTTGCCCGTCCGGATATAGTTATTTCCAATTGTTCGGTCAACTATCATACAATGAAAAAATCATGCCACTACTCATCTTTGAATACGTCAGACTATTCTTCTCCCTCTTCTCTGGCCACGACCATGCAAGGAAGTAGCTAACTTGCTAACTATGTGACCGCAATTGATCATATTCGAACTCACTATCTACCACTTGAAGCTTCGATAACCACTGATTAAGAATAATAACATTATAGACGATATATTTAGTAAAAACAATTAAACATTAGTGTATAACATGACCCTTTTACAAATAACATCTCGTTAGAGAAGCATAAAACAAGAAGTGATTGTTGTCCATACAAGTATATAAATGATGTAATGTGTGTTGGCGATCAATAGGAATGCACTTTTTTGTTAGGTAGTGCAAACTTCCATTTGTAGGTACACTTGAAAAGTAAATTAGTGTCAATATATATATTAATAAGTTCACATTGTAATGTTTTGATGCTAGAAAGTTCAATGACATTCCCACCTTACCAAAGAAGAAGATAATTCTCCACTTTATTTTGTCAAATTTCTCGATAATTTATTCTGTAATAATATTTCATATCAAACACTTTGAAAAGTATGGATGGATTGATATTGTCAATATTGACAATATTGATTATGCTAACACTATATACTATATTAACAATCTATTATGTCAATAGTGATCAAGGAAACATGAAACCTATGTACGTCAACTTGTCATTTTTCCTTTCTGGTTTACAAAAACATATTGATTTGTGTTGAATGAAAGTTTTTAATTGCAAGTGATAGTAATTACTATTTCTTCTACATTGTCCATATTTGCTATATTGTCAATAAATATTGTCATCATGAGACTATAACCTACTTCAATCAATCAATCGAATTTTGAATTAAATAAACACTAAGTGGTAACTACTTTTATGCTCATATTGTCTATATATTACTTATTGACAACATGCATTTGAAACGGCATACAAAGATAAAGAAAGCTTGTTTCTACCCAAAAAAGTAAATAAATAAAACTTGTTAGACGTGTCATTATTGTTGAATAATCCACGTAATACTTGTGTATATCTCCACTATGAAGAACTTTTGTATATATATGAGAAGCTCTAAGGCACGTGACAACAGTCGAATGCTTATATATATATGCAAGTGGGTGGCGTAGAGAACCTCTCAAATTGGAGTACATACTTTTGTAAGGAGTCAACAAAAAAACCATAAACCCTAGAATCACAACTCGTTTAATTGAAACCAACAAACAACATAAAACAAGAATCAAAGCCTAGAAATCATACAACACCCGTTCAAGAAGTGTCAACTCCTTCCACTATAAATTAAATCAAAGTTAAAGTGAAAAACAAACCTCCGTTTCTCCTCCTCACACCCAAACTCGAACAACAAGTTCTCAAGCAAAATTCAAACACGAATAAGACTTCTCACCGCCCAAATGCCCTAGGCACCATCTTCCTCTTTGTCACATCGAAATCACTTGTACATGGAGTGCTCAAAGTAACTAATGTAACACGGAGAGGGAGAGAAAAGAAGACCTTCGAGAGTGCAGAGAGAGAGAAGTTGTTCAAAAATTACTACAAGATGCTCCATTTTGATATAGGAACAAGAATAATTTTTGATGAGGATTTATTGAAAAGTTCGGTCGTGCCTCAAATCCTCATTTTGATCATTTCTTCGCTTGATATATATGTAATTTTTTTTACATTATCAATGCGGTAAATTATGTAGGTCATGGAAGGTAGGAACATCCCGTTTCAATTTTATGCATTTGGAGAAATTGTTAAGGTTTCGCAAGGCATCGAGTACAGCAGACCCCCATCAATGACCATGATTATTAAGTTTGGAACGAGTAAACATGAGTTGATGGATCACGTGTATAACGCGTTTGGTATTTCGTCCACTGAGACTCTCATTACGATGACGTATCGTCATGTAATAACTCATCCATCAGGTTCATGATATTTTATCCCCGTGTCGTTGCAAGACGAGACCCACTTCGAGTTGATGTGGTCAACAGTGGCGAATCTACCATTATCAGCGACGGTAGAGATTTATTTAACCTTCGAGCCAATCGAGCCTTATCAAAATTCTACTGTACATTCACAAGTGGTAGAAGAAAATGTGGACATGACATGCCCTGCATCAATGATGGAAAGATTACGTATGCAATCACCTATAGGTAATGTTGTATAAGATAGATTTGTTACTTCGATTGATGATGACATTAGTGCCCCCAGTGATGACCCTAACGAGGACCACGACAACGACATTGACGAGGACGTATGTCCCCTCGAGGATGCTGCGCCATCTGTTAATTGGGAAAGTATAAATATTGTTACAGACGACCCAACCTACGAACCTCCAGGGGCGAAAAACTTGCAAGATGATGAACAATTTGCAATTGACGAGGAGGAGTGCATGGAAGAAGCAAGCGATGAAGAAGTTTACCAACCATTGCCGGTGTATAATGAAATTGATTGGGAAGTGGCTAATTCTACTGCAACCCAACATTCTCATCATTCGACTGGATGGGACATACCTAATTTTGAGTTGGAAAGAGGAATGTGCTTTGACAATAAGAAAGACTTGCAGCATGCAATCAAAGTGTGGCATGTTAACAACTATTGTCAATACCTTGTTATGGAGTCAACTACAACCTTATGAGCATTGAAGTGCAGAAGTGCGCCGGAAGCTGGGTGCATGTGGCGTCTCCGTGCTTGTTTGCGAAAGAAGAAACAATTGTAGGAGATCACTCAGTTAGACGAGCCGCACAACTATATAAATCCCGGCATAGAACGCAGTCATGCCCAACTCGACGCCAACATGCTTGCACGTGAGATATAAAGCGTTGTTGAAATAGATCAGGTAATTACTATCAAGGCCTTGGTAGAAATGATTAAGCTAAAATACGAACATGAAGTTCCCTACAAGCGAATGTGGGATGCTAAAAGGAAAGCAATTGCAAATGCATTCGGAGATTGGGACGCGTCGTATGCTACGTTACCAAGATGGTTGGCGACTGTATATAATAAGAGGCCAGGGACGAAGATTGAGTGGTCACATAGACAATGGGCTGCAGATGAGATCAAGACAGAGCATCCTCAATTTCGTCGTGTGTTCTTCGCATTCGAAGCATCAATCAAAGGGTTCAAGCATTGTAGGCCTCTTCTACAGATTGACGCGACATTCTTGTATGGAAAATACAGTGGTAAGCTAATGATTGCCCTATCTGTTGATGGTAATGGACATCTACTTCCAGTTGCATTTGCAGTTGCGAAAAACGAATCAACCGACTCGTGGGGGTGGTTTTTGAGAATGTTGCGCAAACACGTGACCGATAGAGATGGTATTTGTATTATTTCTGACCGTCACTCTGGCATTCTCGAGGCTGTTAACATACCAGCAAATGGTTTTTGTCTACCAAGAGGATACCATCATTATTGCCTGCGACACTTGACCAGTAATTTTAACACGCATTTCAAAAATGATTCGTTGAAGAATATCCTATCTCGAGCTGCTGGTCAACATCAAGTGAGGAAATTTGATACATGCATGGAGCGTTTTGCTTATTTGTCATCAGGAAGTCCTCAATGTCTTCAATATGTGAATGCCATTCCCAAGGAACTCTGGACTCAATCACATGATGGAGGCCTGCGGTACGGATGGATGAATTCTAACGGGGTTGGTATGTATTCGATAGTAGTTATGTTTGTTATCCTATATGTGTTTTCACTGTGCTGATATTACTGACACGACATTATCTTACCATTGTAGAATGTTTTAATGGTGTATTGAAAGGGGCACGATTCTTGCCAATAACAGCAATGGTTCAAATGATTTACTACAGGTTGGTGACATACACCAACCGACGCAAGAGGAAATCGATGAAGCAATATCGCACGGCTCAATTACACAAAATATGCCATGGATAAAATTGCACATTATCAACAATCTGCAAGGAGACATTACGTGAAATTGATAAATCGCGACACTGGTGAGTTTAAGGTGCTCACTGGACGTCATGGCAATTGTATGCATAAAGGCAGTAATACACAGATTGTTATCCTGAGGAACTGGTATTGCAGCTGCAATAAATGGCAATCGTTTGGTTTCCCTTGCTCACACGTGTTAGCTGCATGTGCCCATATTCGAATTGATTATACACAATTTATTGAGCAATACTACAGGATGGACGTGTATGCACGATGCTACTCCTCTCAATTCAAAGCCATCCCCGATGAGAAGTATTGGTCAACTTTTGCGACGAAGATTTTACCAGATCCTAGGTGTAGACGTGGTCGAGGGAGACCAAAGGGAACACGAAGGCAAAATGAGATGGATCTTCCTAATGTTTCGAGGACCTTGCGATGTGGCATATGTCATCAAGAAGGACATAAACGAAGAACATGTCTGAATAGAGATCGTGGTCGAGTCCCTACTAGGAGGAACCGTTGCAGCATTTGTCGTGCAGAGGGACATAACAAAAAAAATTGTCCATCCATATCTCAACCCCAACCCCAACCCCCCAATCCAAACCAATGAGAGGATTTGTATTTTGTTTGTAAACGGTGTCAGTTGGTAATTTCATAACATTTATATTAATATAGTATAACCTTATGTTACGTAAAGTAATAGATACGTATTTGTTAATGTTATAACTCGTAGTAATGATTTGTTGTGAGTTTTAAAACTACTCGACCAATTTGTCTAATCACATAATTGTAGCGAGTACACATGGAACCAGGACCATCTGATCCTTCTCTTCTACGCCTCTAATCTACACACAGGTCATCGCAAGTCTGGAGGGGTCCGGTATATACATTTAACATGTATGTGCATAATATTTATGCAAAAACGTTTAATACAAATATATATATATATCGACATATTTTTTAATTGTAAGGTACATGATACAATGCGCGTGCGAAGAAGACTGGGTGTTGTTGATCGACGGATTAATTACCATTCTCGAATGATCCCTTACCTACGATCTAGTGGCTTTTATGGTGTTTCACGCGTAAGATTTTTTAGACTTGACTGGGCTTTGATCACCGCTTTCATTGAGAGATGGCGTCCAGAGACATATACATTCCACATGCGTTGTGGCGAGTGTACGATAACACTCCAAGACGTTGAGATTCAGCTCGGGTTACCAATTAATGGTATGCCTGTGACTGGAAGCACAGATGTCGACTATCTCGCGGTGTGTGAAAGACTACTTAGTGCAAGACCTCAACCACTTGACCTTTCTGGGAATAGAGTTCGTGTTTCATGGCTCGAAGACAATGTGCCACCTATAGAGAATGACAACTATGAGGAAATGGTTCGACGTTATGTTCGTTCATACATTCTACAACTTATTGGTGGTTGTGTGTTCGCTGACAAGTCGAATCAATATGTACATTTGATGTTTCTTCCATTGCTCGAGGACTTTCAAACAGCTGGACAATATAGTTGGGGAAGTGCATGTTTGGCATATTTATACAGGGAGTTGTGTCGTGGATCTCACTGTGGTGCGCACGAGGTCACTGGTGCGACAATTCTTATACAACTATGGGCCTGGGATAGATTTCCATTTATAGCACCAAGGCGCAAGCCTGTTCCTAGAGGTTGACCTCGAACGTGTGATAGAGTATACATGCCAAATGACGTTCCTTTGGAATATCGGTAATAAAAATGTTTCTCATGTTATTTTTAATAATTCATTGCGTCTTTTTAATTTACGAGAAATTTATTGTTTTGTATACAGATGGATAGTTGCATTTTCGGTAACTAGGACTGCCACACACGTTATATCATCATTTCGTGATGCACTTGACACGCAAAGGGAGAATGCTGTAGAGTTGCAACCATATGCTGATGTCATCGAGTCACTTCCACAATTATGTACTCAAGGTCACGGGAGCTGACGTTCGACGTGTCCTTTAATTTGTTTCCATATAGTTGAGTGGCATAGACCGAAAAGGGTCATGAGACAGTTTGGGCTGACACAGGTCGTGCCACCTCACTGTGATTTTGACATACGTCTGCACCGCGTCCAATTGAGAGGACACCCTCAAGAAAATTGGGCAGTGTATCACAGAAGATATATAGAGTTGTGGGAAAATTGTAGTAATACCATAGCCACGATAGAACAAGAAGGGGAACATGATCAGGTAGAGTACAAGAGGTGGTACAGATCTATCACCAGGCGATACATTGGACATGACGGGGCTCTGCGCGAATTCTCGGTAACCTTGAAACTATAATGTTGTTATCCTCATAAGTCATTTAAAATTGTTAACCAACACTGCATTTTTTTGTATATTAGTCTACATTTGCGCGTCAATTGGAGTGAGTGTTCACTGATGACGGGGTCGAACAAGGCATGGTTGCTCTACATGAAGGCATCAGAATCTTAGATGAGGATGAACGGCAAAGGACTACTCTGTGGAATGATGAAAATGTAGTTGAGCCGAACATAGATGACGAAGCATCTCAAGAAGAAGAGGAAGAACAACAAGAAGAGGATCAAAGCCTAGCAGATAGAGGGAGGAGAAGAAAAACAACAACAACTCAGACTGTGGGTGAGAGCAGTAAACGTTCTTCTCCACTACCTCCAACTCGTCCAACACCAAGAACGTCAGAGACTTTTGGTGAGAGCAGCAGACGTTCTCCTTCGCCACCTCTAACCCGCCCTTCTTCTTATGGGTACTCTCATTTGCCGCCCCAACGCAATCTGATGCTCATATGTTTTTGCCGAGGACACCGAGCATGAGTGTTCATCCATATCATTTTGATCCATATGCTCCTGGGCCATCATCTTCGTACATGGACCATAGAATACCTACACATTCAATGCATGGTTCATTGCCTCAATACATGCCAAGTCCATTTACTCCGCCATATTATAACTACAATATTCCATATAGTGGAGATGGCTCATTCAGGCCCTTATTAGGCATGCCACCTCATGTACCTTTCACCCTACTACATACAGGAAGTTAGTATGTTGGAATGGTTCAACCCCCTATCTTTGATAGCACTGGTAGTAGAGGTCAATCGAGCCAACACGAGGAAGAAGTTCAGTTGAGTCATCGAGCTCAACAGACTCAGCCGGACGTACAAGCACGGAGAAATCCACATCGAAATAGAGTACGATCGGTTTGCCACACGGAGGAGCAACGTCGACGTCGATAGAACTGCATCATACCTTTGTATGAGTGGGTTGATAGAAGTGTTTAAGGTCCCTTAGATGTCATGGAGATGGGGGTTGTACATTTGGATGAAAGCCAAGAACTATAAATACAAACTCCTAGCCTTTTTGCTTCACATTTGCATGTTGTTTTCAATACAAAAAAGAAAAAAAAATTCAGAGCTATTGGGGACTTTTATTTGCTGGAAATTGTAGTCCTTAGGAGGTTATTCATAATCAAGAAAGCGATCTAGTTATATACAATCAAGCATCAACCTTAAGGTATGCTCATATCTACTTATTTGTATAAAAATTAAGGGTTTTGAGCATTAGATCATAGGGCTTTTGTGAGAGACCAATTTCAAAGTGTTTGAAGAGTGGTCTATGATCAAATAAGAGCATTAGTTTTAGTATTAAACTTTTATTTTCGGATTTTTCAAGTTTTGCTCAAAAATTAGGTTTTTAAAATGAATGAGAATGCATGTTAAGTTTTTGACCTAATCTTTGTAAATTAAGCATAACTCACTCATCTGAACTCCAAATTAGGTGATTCCAATGCCACTTGAAAGATAACTCAAAATGGAACAACTTTGTCCTACTGAAAAATTTAGAAATTCTAGCGTTTTTCTGTCCAAAAACCCTCTGCAATTTTGATGTTGAATCTGAATTTTTTGGACCTCACTATTTTAATGCCTTATTATTTGAGGAATAACTCAATTATTTCTTATTGGATTAAGTTCATATTTAAGTATGATGTTCTTAACTATGATTTTAGACTTCATTAAAAAAATTATGATTTTTGGAGCTGTGGTTTAGGAGAAATAAATTGTACAAATTTTCTGGTCACACTTTTAAAAAAAAATAGTTTTAAGTTATTATCGTAAAAGTATCATATCTCTCTCATTTTTAATCGGAATTGTGCGTTCCTTATAGTTTTGGAAAGCTAAGACAGAGAGGACCAACCTAAAATCATTATTTTGTCAAAATTTAGTCATATAAATTTTTAAAAATGGGCCAAAAGATGAGGCTTGTCCGTATAATGGTCATTTGTATAAATGTTTTTGGGTCTTTTTGGTGTCGGATAGTATCAACGTTTAATTTAAAGACTAAGTTCATCTAATATAACCTAGATTGTCACCAGCAAACTTCGAGAGATATATGAGTCCGTTTGCGATAGTTTGGGTGACGAGAGGCCTATTGGACTAGGAATACTGCGTGAAAAAGTGAGTATACCTGATGATACTTTGAATTGCATTTCATTTCCTTTTATTACTTATTGATTGGCAGTCTTTGTGACTATATGGTGCCTTTGTACTCTAATATAATGATATTTGTTGATAATCTTCACTCTTTGAACTTATTCATCATGATATTGTTTTGTTGATGCTTTCATTGTATCCTTTTGTGTGCTCTATGTCTTCATTTGATGTTTTTAATGGTAAATGAGCTTTAAATAGCATGCTATTAGGATTAGAGAGTTTATGAGTGAGACTATGGACTTTGTACTCGACTTGATTAGTCTATTAGCTTGTCCATATGCTTTTACCATTCTATACGGAGTCATTTTTGAATAAATAAAGTAGTGGTTGGTGAAAATAGTGACAACGAACCATGACATACTCACTTAAGTAGGTTTAAGAAATCAAACCTAATTAGTAAATTTAGTTACACATTTGTTTGTTCATTTCGTAATAATTGATTATGACATTTACATTTGTTTTTAACTTACTCTTGAACCTTAAAAAAGTCATGTCAGGCAGAAATTATGCATCGTCATCTGGGGACGGATCTAGTGGATGATCCAGCAGACGATCTGGTGGTCGCAAAGATCTTCCATCTCGCGACTTGGATCATTCACTACTACGATCTCCCGCTGATGATGCTGAGCCTCAGCAGCGTCAAGAGCAACTCACTCCGCAACAGCTTGCTCAACAGCAATTAGCTTACTATCAACAACTTTTTGTCCGAGAAATGCTTTCTCAGAAACACCATCAATCACAATTTTATCAGTATTCTCGTCCGCCTTATGCGCAACACCCCCACCAGGCCCCTCTCCTTCAGCCATCGGGCCCATCTTTATTTGGCCCCGATGATCCAACCACTCTACAGGCTTACTCCTCTCAATCGGCGTCACAACTCCCTCCACCTATCGCTGGTCGTGTTACTTCTAGAGAATCTACCCACGCATCTCCCTCCCATCAGCAGTACTACCAGCATGTCACGATCGCTTCCTTCGACTCTAGTATGCATGCCTCCCCATCGAGGAGTCATAATCATGTCGAGCATGCATCACATTCATCCAATACTTCAAGCTACCCTTCGAGTGAGCCATCTATTAGTGGTGCCTCACGTAGATCACAACAAGATGATGAGCCAGCTAGGGCCCCGAGACGTAGAAGTAATGATGACCGAGGCGTGGGGTGGGTGTTTTTGACCGTAAAAACTACGAAAGAATTGTAAGTCAATGAAATATTATTACGTATATATATTTACGTTTAATGAACTTACTATAATATTGGTCTAACTTTTTTTTTTGTAAAAAAGTAGTGGTACTTTCTTGCATCCGTCATCCGAAGTGTCAAAGCAAATGACGCGGATATATAAATTCGATTTACATAAGGATGGCTACTGTTGGGATACGGTTCCCAACCATATCAAGGAGCAATATTTTAACAAATGGGCGGTAAGAGATTTTTAAATAAGAAAAATTAAGTTTCTTTTACTTAGCATATGTTGAAGACTTGACTTTCTATTATTACAGACTTATTTCGATTGGAGACGATCGGATGACGCTATGGTCAGACGTTTGTACGACAGGCAGATTGCCACTCGTTACGCTGACTTTGTTAGTAAGATGGTGAGGAAGCCGAAAAAACCAAAGCACATGTATCTCTCGGAGGTTTTTGAACATTACAAGAAGATGCGGTCTACTCCGAATATAAAGCAAAGTCAGAACAAGCGAGCCGAAATCGGAGATCAGAGGTGGGGGACCTAGTTCAGGTTCGTCTTGTGCACGGAGGTGGAGCCATATCCATCTATGAGCATTCGTTGAGACTGGTATGTTTTGGGGCATACATACATAGATACATACATACATATGTATACATTAGATTCATATAAGTTTCAAACTTAATTTTAAGTTAAACATATTTTATAGGAGAAGAAAATCGGTAGAAAGCCGACTGCTTTGGATTTATGTTTATATCTCCATACAAGGGATCATGATGGCGTCACTTTCTTGGATTCGAGAACAGAGGCGATTGCCGTAAGAAACTACTTGACCATAACTGTTTTTTGTTAATTATAGGTATCAATGACTTATATGACTTGTCAATGTTTAAATTCTTAATACAGGCGGCTATACACGAAAGGACCAAAGAGCTTTCACAGTTGCAGCCTGACACTCCAATTAATGAAACAGAATTATATTTGGAGATTGTGCAGCGAAATGATAAAGGCCGGAGATTTGGTCTTGGCTAGACACCGTCAGGGTCTAAGATGCGTAGACATGATGAATCTGGATCTTCTCATCCTATATTTGCAGATGATAAGCCATTTGACCAATTCAAGAAGGAATTCGAGGAGATGCAAGCAATGATACTAAAGATGCTTAATGACACGTCTGTAAATCGCGATCAATTGCTTGAAATGCAAGGACGGTTACATCGCATAGAACAGGGTTTCATGGAGAGATCAGCAGCACAAAAAAGGCAAGATGATGTTGATGATGATGATGATGTTGATGATGATGATGCCGCTCACAATGACTCAACGACCGAGGATGATGAATGATGATTTCTTTTTCACAATATCCAAAAAGGTTAGATTTTTTTAGTCATTTTTTACTTGATACTTATAAGTTTTTTTTATTAGGAACCATTATAAATCTTATGAATTTATTAGGAACCATTATAGAAACATAAATAATGTAAACCATATATTGAGTCGAGATTATTGGAGTAATGTTTGTTATTCACTAGTTTTTTCTATTTGTATTCTTTATTTGAATATTGAATTGGGAGACTCAAAAAGGTTTTACTTCTAAATAGAATGTTTGTTTTAGGTCTACATTGAACATTTGTTAAGAATGATTTTGGGATTTTGTGTTTTAATTGGTTCTACACAAAAAAAACTTATTCAAACTATATTAACATCTTTTATTTTGTGTTTTCATATTTGTGATATTGAATATATATGCTAACTGTTAATTAATTTTACTAATTTGTATTTATTTTTTCTTTTGTATTGAAATAAATATGATTTGTTCTTTATTATAGGTTATTTTCCATAAAATATATGACTTTTATATATGTGAATATCAATTTTGTATACCTCAAAGTTTAACTTATTTTCTTTTTCTTTTTTTTTTTCAGGAAACTATGGTATATATGATGAATGGAGTGTATTTTTATGATGGTTTTTTGGAAACTTATTTTGTGTTCTCCTGTTTTGATTTTTTTTTTGTATTGATATGAAAAGAGACAATTATTGATACATTGAGTTTATGTATTCAAATTTGATTAAATTCTATTGGAATGTATGGAATGTATGAATTCATTGGTGCCGTGGAATGTATTAACCAACCACCAACCGAAATGAATTAGGTGTTGGGTAATGTGCCCTAGGTCAATCCATTAACAGTCTTTATGAATACATTTTTGTTAATAAAATAGAGGATTTCATTTGCTGTTTATTATAATTGATTTGGATGTTTACATTATAATAAGATCCATGGGTATTTACAGAAATATCCTAAATGTCCCTAGTCGATTATTATATTGGGAACTATAATGAATTAAGACTAGTATGAGTCTTGATTGATGATCATACGATGATCATACGTATAGGAATACGAATCAAGATCATGAGTACTTGTTATAGAATAAAGTACTGGACCGACCCGCTATGAGAACATCACATGGATTAAGTCATAGTTGTTTCTCATGATAGGTATATTTTTCAGTCCTCTGACTTGAGATTACCATAGACTTTAACATTAGGAATACAGTGATTTGACGCAATCAAATGTTGTCTTTAATCGGACGATTATAAAGGTTGTGATTGGTTACTGTGTGAATAATGTGGTGAAGTTGTGTAATCGAGATAGAATTTGTCCCTCTCCTATAAAGAGAGATAACCAGTGGATCCCTCGATATGTTAGATTGTTAAAAGGCCTAGTCTAAGTGAATTGATATTGATCAATGTCACTTAGATGTTTTCAGTCTACTTAGAAATCGAGACTAGTACGATTAAACATGTTGGATGACAATTCCATGCCTTATGTTTGATCAAAAGGATATCGTGTGACAAAAGGATATTATATACACTATTGATTAGGTTATATCGATTTGATATTCGTACAACTTGGGTAGTCATAATGTCTTGCTAGAGGCCGCTTATGACTTGTATACCAAAATGTGTTTTGGTACACTGCTAACGTTGTATGAGCCTATTGGGTCGCACACTGAGAATGGTTTTGCGAGATTTTAAGATGGTTCAGAAAAATGAATTTTATATGATAAAATTCATGACAGAAACGTCCTTGTAGTGTATTACACTTATACTTCTTTAAGTAGGGGTATATGTGTAATTTACTTAACCGTCTATATACAAGGGTTGTATAAATAGACGCTTTGAGTTAGAATACAAGTACGAAAGAATTATTAAAAGGCTGAAACTCTATTTTTCGTTTCATAAAAACGACTTAGAATTTTTGGTATCCTCTGGATCGTTTTGGAGAGAAACAAAAGGTTTGGTATTCTCTCGAAGTTAGCACTTTGAATCTCGGCCGCCGTTCGTGTGTTGACAGCTAGTAGAGGGCGTTCGTCATTGGCAGCGCCTTAGAGATCGATTAACCTTCAGAGAGGTATTGCGACTGAGGTATGATTAAGTTTTCATAGTTTAAACATGTTTTAATGGAATCTGATTCGGATCCTGTTGGGGTTTTTCTCAAAATTGTTTTGTAATCTCCTCTGCGCATGAACCCCAAAACCCAACATTAGGAATGTATGAATTCATTGTATATGAATTTAGGGTTTAGGATATATGAATTCTGTATTGTTACAGATATTAATTTAGGGTTTAGTGTAATATATGAATGTATTAAACCCTAAAACCGTAAATATGAATTTTGAATGAATATATATACCTATTTCAAACCCTTATCACCCGAATTATACCTATTACCCGATATATTATGTTAATTTTACATTTTTCGAGGTAAAACCCCAGTATAAAGTCTCCCCCCGACTTTTGAATTTCTCATTTTCCATATAAAATCCTCAATTTCTATTTATTTCGTCAAAATACTATTTTTCCATATTTTCCCCTATTTTCTGGATTTTCTTTTCCATTTTCTCTTTATTTTCTTTATTTTCCTTTTTTTCTGTGGCGACGGGTGTCCCGTCGCCAATTATTCGCGACAGGGCACCCGTCGCCAATTGACGTGGCACGCGCCATGTCAACATCCACCAACTTCCACCAATGAATGGCACCTTTTGTAAAGGCGCCATTCATTCCACCTCATCCCACCCCAACCAATCACGCCTTTACTAAAGCCAGAATACATTAATTTTATAATTTTACAAAAATTTAACTTATTTAATGAATTTTAAAGAAAAACAACCTTACTTTTTGAAATCCCCCGAGTGATAGAGGAAACCTCGATCAAGGATGTTGACATGACTTATTTTTCACATGTATACATTATGAAAATTTCTTGTAAATGCAAGATGTTGAATTGTGCTTTCATTATTGCCAAGGGAAGGAGGTCTACAGGTTGGAGTTTATTTGGAGCTTAGTGTTGAAAGTTTTGATAAATTGCAGTCTTGTTTATTGTAAATAATAAATATATGTTCAATTACATTATTAATTATTATTATTATTTTCTGTAATGGAATAAAAGATTATGTAATGCACTTTTTGTACAATAAAATAGCTTATTTTTCATTGAATTGATAATTGTGTTCTTAGTACTCATCTAACAGTTTTCAGGTGGAAACACAAAAACTTGCAACAGTATCCTGCAAAAAATTGAATTCTTGAAAAGCCATGAGAAGCAGACTCTTTAATTGTGTTCTTAATACATGTTCTCTTTTTGTTCTCTATCACTGCATACACATAAATAAATTAATTTTTTCAATTTTATTTTATAGTTAGTTTTCTTTTCTAGTTAGAAGTATTTGATTTATCTTTTTCTTGTTGAGAAATTTTGTTATTTGTTTTGTGATTCTAGTAGTTTTCTGTATTGTCATGAGTTTCAACATTGTAGAGATAAGTCCCTAATTGTCAAACTGTTTCAATTTTGCATTTACAACCAAATTAATGACAACTTGTTTAAACAAATAAGATTAACGAATCAATGTACTTGATTCTATGTTTGAACATGTATTGAGCTATGAATATTAATGAAATTTTGATTTCTCTTAAAAAATAAAAATAAAATAAAATAAAATAAAAAATAATAATAATAAACTTAGGACATATTCCCTGCCATTCGACAATTATTTGGTTCTAGTAAAAATAGACAAAACACAAATACATATACTAAACAAAAGGAAAATCTAGCTAGTAGATGTTATAATCGTATCCAAAGATCGCAAGCATTCAATTAAGTCATTCTCCAACTATAAACACGACAGTAGATTAAATTTAGGGGGGAAGGCCTCACAAAAGCTTAAACGTTAGACATTGCGCAAAAGACATAAACTTCAATCCAGAGTCGAACATTGAATGCAAGATCAATCATTGGTGAAGAAGAAAGTAAGCCTTCACCTAGAGACCCAGACCTGAACCGGGATAGGTTGACCCGATGATAAGGGCCTTGAGATTGTATAGGTTAGGTGGACAACCCTAGTTTTGATTCCCAGCCGCGCCAAGATTGTTCGGTCCGCTAGAGTACACTCAGATCGATTGCACTAGAACCTCGTGGGAATAGTCATGTCAAGACTCATTTCCCAAATGAATTCCAACCGGCCTAGCCCACTCCATAACTTGCCAACCAACTTGGTTGTTAAGTTATGAACCAAACTAGTAAGCCTTCTATCAACACTAACTCTTTATCATTTATCAACAATTGAGATTTAATAAATGATTAATAATCGCAGTGGAATATTATTAAATAAAACTTAATTAAAGTTTTGATATAAAAACTATTTATGGTCTTAAAAAGTTCTCGACTAGAATAATATTTCTCTAGTTCAAATTATTAATAATACTTAATCAAAGTTTTGATATAAAAACTATTTATGGTCTTAAAAAGTTCTCAACTAGAATAATATCTCTCTAGTTCAAATTATTTAAATCCCAACCCCAGTTCAAATTATTTAAATCCCAACCCCATGATAATAAATGTAAATAAAAACAAGGTGAATGGTTCGATCTCGCACTATACCAAATCAGAAATTAGAAATACTCATCTAGACAACCAAAGCTACTCCTTTCTCTTTGTCGATTCTCGACGAAGAACCCGTGGGCAAAAAGTGTTGGGTGAGTACAAATAGTTCAATGGTGCTCAGTAAGTCGGGTTAAGTTATGGACACTATGAACATTCCATTTAGTAAATGCAAAATTAAATAAAATGCATGACTTGCAAATATTTAATATGATGAAGAGAATAAACAAGAAAATATATAAACAAAGTATTTAACAATGCATCAAAATGTGCAAATGCTAGATATATACGAGCTACTGTGATAGACTTCTCAAACACACTAAAGTTCGTGAAGGTTGACACTACTATGGCCGTAGCGGTGTCAACACTTTATTCCCTTACACTGTGCAAGAGTCACCTATCACCAAGTCCACATCTCGTCCAAGTGGACGTAACACCTACTACCAAAATTTATTGAGAACATTAAATTTTATTCTTATTCTCAATTATTAAATATTCATTTTGGGCAGCTGCCCTATGTTGTTCTCCCTTGTACGGTCTAACTGTCTCGAACTCCTGGTCGAACTGGTAGCACCTGGTGCAAGGACTCATAGCGAGTTCCACTAAGTTGTCTACATACAATGTCTAACAATGCACCCCGATCTACCCACATGACTTACACGATTCCTATCATATAGTCTAGTAAAGAGATAAATAATCATAAAACCAATAACTTAAATCCCAACTTACCTGGTACACTAATTTCCAAATATCTAGTTGGCACTCACGAGCGTACTTCGAAGTTCAATTAACCTAAATAGGTTAAATGCTCATTAACTATACAAGTTGACTTGAATTTTTTATAATAAAATTAATTTCGAAAATCTTTCGAAAAGTACCTTTAGAAATGTTTATTCAAAACATTTTGAAGAATCTCTTCTTCATTCATATTTGAAAACCCACTATTTAATTTTTTTATTTTTTATTTTATTAAATCAATAATAAATCTTTCGACAAAACTTTTCTAGTTTAAAAGAATTTCAATCAATAGGGAAACTTGTTTGAATATCTTAATAACATATAGATTTCATAAAATACTAGAGTAAATCAATAGAAAATCCGATTAAACCTCAACATCAATAGAACAAATTTAAAAACTAAATTAAAAGATATTACCTAACGCGAGGGACTCCAAAAATTGTCTCCCTCGTTCCCCTTTCGGCTCTCTCTCGATTTTGTGTGAAGCATTTCCACACACGTTTATTGTTTTAAAATGAGATCAATTAAGATCCTAAATTTACTCCTCAAATTACGCATTCCTTAATTCTCTCTTCTTCCCTTACACACCAAGTTGACCACATTCAACATACCTTGAATTTTAGGAGTTCTCGTGGGTCCCACTTGCCATTAAGTATTTAGGGTTTCCTAGTTTACAAAACAAATATCTACAAACATTATGTGTTATTTTGTTTAAAATTATGATCGTCACAAGTCAAGCTCACCTGAATATTTATGGATATCAATAAAAAAAAAAGCCTTGACCTTTTCATTGGTGAGCTAAGGTGGGCCTAGGCTGACCCTTTTTTTTTTGAAGGCCCTATCAAGTCCCGTCCAAGCCCAATATGGGTCGAGCTTGGGCGGGCCTAAATGAGCTTGCTACTTTTTCATAAAAAAATAAATATATATTGTTAAATCACTATGTTAGTAAAATATGTGATTCAACCTTTACCTTCTTTACACCACTGGTGTATTACAAATTTACAGGTCAATCAAATAAGCTAAAAATAAAACATCTTGCGGCCACCAAATATATAAATAGAAATAAAAAAAATCTCAATGCCCTTAAAGTTGAGCGGAATGTTCTGGATGTGCAAAGATGTGTACCTGGTATAAATCTAATAAATATTATTAAAAAAGGCACAAGTAATTAAAGTTGTATGGAATAAGTAACCATATCCTACCAAAAAAAAAAAAAAAGTAACCGTAGATTATGCAAAGGCATCTCACGAATGAGCCATCACTTGTTTAAAAACAAGATTTAGGAAGGCCCGTTTTACTCCCACTAAATTAAAAAAAAAAACCATGCATTGTATATAAAAGTGATGCGCACTTATCTATGCGGGTCAGTTCGGGCTAACAAACATCAGCCCAGTCCCCGCGTAATATATTTACAAGTTTTTATGGGCTTATCAAACCCTAAAAATCACAGATCTAATAAAGAAGAATGAGAGAGAGAGAGAGAGAGAGCAATGTGTGACCAATTTCCTTGATATCACCGACTTAGCATTATATAGTCAGTTCTAGATACAATCTACACCACACGATCAGAGAGAGAGAGAGAGAGAGAGAGAGAGAGAGAGCAATGTGTGACCAATTTCCTTGATATCACCGACTTAGCATTATATAGTCAGTTCTAGATACAATCTACACCACAGGATCAAATACATCACAGCTGTAATGACCCTCAATTTTAACTCGTGCCACGTGTCACGTTTCAATACCATGACCTGGACCCGTCATGACTTGGCATAATTGTTCAAGCGTCGGGGTTGACACTGAGGTATATTTTATTTTTCTGTGAATGTTCATATTATTTACTTATACCCAAATGTGAAATCCAAATGTCCAAATGTATTATTTCATTTTATTTATCGTATCGAATTTTGCGGCACGTTTTGTCTAGGAAAACGTGTTGATTCGAATATCGAGCAAATTACAGGTATACCAAGTTAGGAAATGATTTTGTATAAATAATTGAGGAAAATTGAAAAATTAATAATGAGTAGTAAACTATAGCCGAGGGCATTTGGGTCGAACAATTTGAATTTTGGCATGACTCGCTCTGCGTGTCGACGGGCAAAACGCCTGATTACTAAAAAGTTAAAGTGGACTCATCAAAGTGGTTGGACAACCCCATTAGTGGCCATTAGATGTCCAAGGGATACACACTAGTTCACATGATGAGATGGGTGTATAAAAGACACTTGAGATTTGTTTTAGGTCAACTTTCCAAGCCACACACACAAAAATTAGAAAAATTTGAGAGGGGTTTTGTTGATTCTTTGGAGTTCTGGGTGGCAAATCAACAATTAAACTCATCAATTAAGGTAGTTCTTTGATCCTCTATCAATTCTTGACAATTTGAACTTTGATTTTGGGGTTTTGAGTTAAAAACGAGGTGGGAATCAAAGCTCGCTGATTTTATGGTTTGGTGAGGTGTATTTGTAATTAAACGCATCATGATAAGGTGCTTGTTTGTGTTGATTTAAAGGGTTTTATGAGGAATCATGAATTTGTTGAAAAATTTGGTAAAATCGATGATTTTGAGATGCATATTGAGAAATTGTTGAGGTTGTTGTATTGGATGTTTGGAAATGCCCTATGATGAATTTGAAAGCCCTTAAAAGTATGGAATAGGCTCGGAACACGGTGATGAAGGAGGGGGTTCGAAAACCCCACATGCAAGTTCTCGAATCGGTGCCACCCATGGCGCACTGGGCAGCCGTGAGGATTGTCCCCACGACGCCACCTACAACGCTGGAAATAACCTGCGACGCCAAAAATAGAGAAGAAAAAAAAAAGAAATTGGACAAAGATTTTTTTAAGACATTTTTGGGCCTATTCCTGGGGATCTTCACTAGTTCGGATATGAATAAATACCTCTAAATCATCCTAAAACTTATGAAACGGATTCCTGAAGGTTTAAGGACTTTTGAATGACAGTTGAAAATATAACGGGGCTCGGGTCGAGGTATTTATGAGTCATAATAGACTCCACAACTTAAATTGAAATGATACTCTAAAATAAGTTTACAAGACTTTAACACAACCAAAATTGACCCAAATGAATACTAGGGAGATAGAGAACTGGTGACAAGCATTTGGGGACCGATTTTGGATGTGTAGGAGCTGCGAGAGATGATTTTTCGTGACGTTTAAGGTAAGTAAAGTTAGTTAGGGATATAGTAATTCATTATCTATAATTCTTTCTTGTTCTCGTTACGTGCTTTCTTTTGCAATTCCATTCTTTATTTCTTAGTTGAGTGTTTAAGTTCCAAGTGCGTCAGGCCTAATCCCATAATTAAGCCTTAATCTTAACCACATAGGACATAACTACGTATTAGTCAGCCTTTACATCCTATACTACTTAATACACGCGTTTAGGATAAGTAATATACTTGTCCTACCATTATTAGATTTTCAAAGTTAATTAAAAACTAGGCGAAATCCCATGCTTCGCGCACGGATAAAACTAAGTGTCAATATATTAGTTAAAAATAATTAATCTAATTAATAAAGAAAAAATTAAAAGAAAATGATAAAAAGAGAAAAAAAGAAAACTTATATAAAAAAATATAATCCTAATGAAATAAATTTGATGAGAAAAAGAAAGTGATAAAAAGAGAAAAAAATTAGAATCACAACCCAAATGTAATAATATTTGAATATAAGAAACATCAAAAATAAAATGGCTATGAAAAAGTAAAAACCTCTCCTCCATAGTTATGACTTGCTAATCGGACAATTCTATAGTATAAACTTCAGCCTTCAACGTAGACGCTCCCTTCAGCTACCAAAACCTCTCCTCCTAGATGCCTAATTGACACTGATGTGAGATGAGATGAACTATGTTTGAGTACACATAAAGAGAGAGAGAGAGAGAGAGAGAGAGATTTGGTGCGTGAAAGTGAAAACGTTTTTTTAGTGTTGGATCATTTTTTTCTTTTTATTATAGATTAATGGGAATTTGGAAAGTTTTGTGTTGAGACTTTTTGTTTTTTGTTTTTTAATGTTGGAACCTTTTTTTATCTTTATTATATAATTAATGAAAAGATAGAACGTTCAGTAAAGAGGAGGAAAAGTGTTGAATTTGAAGTTATATAATTAATGAGAAGATGAAACATTTAGTAGAGAAGAGAAAAACTGAGAGATTTAGTGTTGTGAAAGCGGAAACGCTTTTTAGTGTTGGGTCATTTTTTTTATCTTTATTATAGATTAATGAGAATTTGAAAAGTTTCGTATTTGGACGTTTTTGTTTTTAATGTTGGGACCTTTTTTTTATCTTTATTATATAATTAATAGAAAGATGAAACGTTTAGTAGAGAGGAGGAAAAGTGTTGAATTTGGGGATATATAATTAATGGGAAGATGAAACGTTTGGTATAGAGGAGGAAAAGTGAGAGAGATTTGGTGTTGTGAAAGCGGAAACGTTTTTAAAATTCAAATAATTGTTTCTTATTAAAATATAAAGTTCAAATAGTAAAAGGTAAATTTAATTATTATCAAATATTAAAAGGTTGACGACATGACAAAATACTATTGGAAGAAAGTGACTCAAGTAGTAAAAGGTTGGCGACGTGGCAAAATACTATTGGAAGAAGGTGACACGTGGCATCCTAAGATGTTACTTTATTCCTATTAGAGTGAAGTTGATGTGGCAAAAGAGTTGATGACATGGCGCTATGAGAAGGTTTAAAATTCAAATAACCGTTTCTTATTAAAATATAAAATTCAAATAGTAAAGGGTAAATTTAATTATTATCAAATAGTAAAAGGTTGACGATTTTTTCAAAAAAAAAAGGATGATGAGGTGGCAAAATACTATTGGAAGAAAGTGACTCAAGTAGTAAAAGGTTGACGACGTGGTGAAATACTATTGAAAGAAGGTGACACGTGACAACCCAAGATGTTATTTTATTCCCATTATAGTGAAGTTGATGATATGGCAAAAGAGTTGATGACGTGGCGCAACGAAAAGGTTAGAAATTGCCACATGGACACACCAAGGTTTTCCCTTAATATATATAGATTTTATTGAATTAATTAATTAAGCTAAAGTCTTAACCGTTTATGCGGAAACAATTAATTAAATCATAAGTGTGAAAACCAGGAAATAACAATCACATGAATATATGGTAAAGTGACGTATATAAACAGTGTGAGAGTCATAAAAGGTCAGGGGAACTAACGCTCAACTCAATACACACAACCCAGAATGTTCCAAAAGACATAACGTAAGATAATACAACAAAATACCAAGATACCTACAATGTCAAAAGCTGGATCACGTCGTTGGCTCAGAAGTAGTCTTCGTTCTTCTCCTTGCCCAGCCTGCTAGTCGATGGCTCTGCATCCACCGTCATAAAAAAGGACGGTAAGTACAAGAAAACAACAGTTATCGTCGATGATATGTTTATTTCACATTTCCAAATATTCTAATGGTATTTAAAAGCATATAAATAAGAAGTACTAAAAGATTAATCATATACTAGTATACTAAAGTTAAACAAGTGATAATGACATTAGGCTACTAGTAGTGATCTAGGTCCAGTCGGTCTTGAGTCGCGTCACGCCAACCTATTTTATCACAATGGACTCTAACCTAAATGTCACTAGGGACTCTAACCTAGGTATGTTGATTACCTCGGGGACTCTAACCCTGGTGTGTTGATTACCTCGGGGACTCTAACCCCGGTGTGTTAATTACCTTAGGGACTTTAACCTCTAGTGTCGCACACAACCAAGTAACATGTGCCGATATCTCCAGGGACTCTAACCCTGTGGGTCACGCACACTTCAATCAAGTAAAAGACCTAGATATTAAGACTACTTTATATATATTCAATAATGACTTGGTTATGAAATGGTCAAGGCATAGGGACAACTAAAGGCCTATACAAAGTGAGTACAATTCCATCAATATAATTACCATTGTCTCTACACTAATAGAATGCTATTTATAAGTCTATTTAATCAGTAAAACAACAAGAAATGGCATGGCATTTGGAAAATAAAATGAATGAATCATTACAAGGAATGAATATCATGAAGTCAAAACCCAACATGTGAGCAACATCAAACAAGACTTATGATATCAGAATACAAGCATCATATAGTCAAAAGAACTATGAAACAACAATTAAAACACTAGAAATGAAATGTAAAACAAAACATCATCGGGTATACTCACAAGTCACGCCAAAATTCCTAGTTTACCGGCCTCCCAACTTCCCAAATTTGCGCATCTAAACTCCCGAAATATTTTCCTAGGGTCCTTGGTTCCTAATATCAAATTAAACCAATTTAAGTGGGTTAAGGTCAGGTCAAATAGATTTGTAAACCTATAATCCGAAACAACCCCTTAAGTTCTTGTAAAACTTCAATTTGATACTTAGCATTGAAGCCCTAATTAAACGATCGTAAACTCCAAATCATCGAAGAAACTTGAAAATAAAGTTTTAGCTCTAGGTCTTGGTTTTCTATAATGGTATGGTGTGCAAGGTTTCGATATAAAATGGAGATATAAAAATTTACAAATAAAACTCGAATTAGAATCAAAATCAAACTAGCAAGTTTGTAAAACTCATTTCTCCAAATTTATAGCTCCACAAGGTGGATAACATACCCAACAACAACATACTAAAAGATAAGCTTAATCCAATGGTAATTGAGAGAGTTATGACTTGTCAAAATTCATTTTAAAAATTATAATAGCATTTCAACTACCTAATAACAGAGCATTTTGAGTTAGAATAAATTTGGATTTCAACATTTCTCCATAGCCACAAGTTTTAGTTCATTGAGTTACCTTTCCAACGACGTATGATTCGCCCCATTTGAAGTTCGTATGAGAGATTTATGGTCAATTTACAGAGGTTAGACCAAAAACTCAACTTGCATGCATCAAGAAACTTCAAGAGCACAATCCATTTGAAAAATCAATTTCAAATCCTTAAATTGGTGAACACAATGAACTCTCCATTCATAAAGTGACAAAAAATCAGTGAGCAATTTTAGAAATTCTTTTTAACAAAACACCCCCCCTCCCCCACCCCAAAAAAAAAAATTTTGGGCTCATTTTAATGAAAATGAGGTGAAGAAAATGATCACCTTAGTTGTATTGTGATCTTCTAACTTGACTTATAAATTATTTGAGCATTCTCAACTCTTTAAGTCTCCCAAATAAAATTTCAACTTTGCTGAATTTCATCTTCCTTGGTGTTATGAGCATGCAAAGTAATGGAGAAGAAAACAAAGTGTTCTTTATATAATGCATATTTTTATCAATTGGATTCACACATCCCCATGAAATCTAATGGTCCTAAACCACTCCTACTAGCCCACTCAAATCAGCCCTCTAACTCAAAAAATAACACGAGGCTTCAAATGAGGATGTACTTGCGCAAATCTCGAGGCTTGTCTATGGTTATTTCATTTTAAGCTATGTTGTATGTAACGGCCCAGCCCACCCGCGAGCCATGACTGGACCACACAAGTGGTGTGGCACTCCCCTGGAGTCGCACCACACCTCTCTGTCCCCCCACGTGAGCACCGCAGGTCTCTCTCACGTGGGCGCAGTCTTTCACCCCCTCCAGACTCGAACTGGGGTTCTGGAGGCTTAAGAGCCCCAATTTAACGAGTCTGGTACCACTGACTTCCCAACTAGGTGAAATTTCATCCCGAAATTTAAATTAAACTTAAATACTTACCAATAAATAAGTGGGGATACTGTCGTTGCATGGTAGACTCGAGTTCCCAGGTGAGTTCCTCAGTTTCATGATGTTGCCAACAAACTAAAACCTTCGAGATTTTTCTGTTCCTCAAAGTCTGAATCCTCATATCCATGATCTCCACAGGCTGTTCCTCAAATGACACGTTTGGTCGCACCTCAATCTGACGTACATCAATTATAGGTATCGGTCCTGACCTAGCTAGCCTCAACATGGATATGTTAAACACTGGATGTACCCCCGCTAACTGTGGCGATAACTCTAAATGGTATGCCACTCTGCCGACACGTTCCTCAACTCTGAATGGTCCAATAAACCTTGGTGCTAATTTCCCTTAATTCCAAATCTTTGATGACCCTTCCAGGGCGAAACCTTTAAGTACACCATGTCTCCAACCTCGTAGCTCAGATCCCCGTGATATCTATCCGCATATTTCTTTTGTCTATCTTGCGCCGCCTGAAGTCTCTGTCTAATCTGCCTCACCTTCTCAATGTGAACCACAACAACCTCAGGTCTTATAGCCGCTGTATCCTCCGGTGCCGCCCAACATGATGGTGACCTGCAGGGCCTACCATATAGTGCCTCGAACAGTGGTATCCCGATACTTGCCTGATAGCTGTTGTTGTAAGCAAACTCGCACAACAACAGATAATCCTCCCACAATCCACCAAACTATAAAATATACGCCCTAAGCATATCCTCGAGAATCTGGATCAACCGCTCCAACTGCCCGTCAATTTGAGGATGGTATGCGGTACTAAACTGTAGTCGAGCGCCAAACTGCTCCTGCATACACTCCCAAAGTTTCAAAGTAAACCTCGGATCTTTATCAAAAATAATGGAAACCGGTACACCATGCAATCTGACAATCTCTCTCTCGAAAATAGTGCTCAGCTGTGTAACTGAATATCTCATAGCGATCGGTATAAAGTGTGCCAACTTCGTCAACCTGTCAATAACTACCAAAACTGCGTCGTGTCTCCTTGTAGTCTGAGGTAGGCTACTGATGAAGTCCATGGTCACGTGTTCCCATTTCCATGAGGAATGGGCAGCGGCTGTAGCAACCCAACTGGTCTTTTGTGCTCAGCCTTTACCTGCTGGCAAATATGACAACTCTGGACGTACCTCCCCACGTCAGCCTTCATCTCTAGCCACCAAAACAATCGCTGAAAGTCGGGATACATCTTGGTTCGACCAGGATGAACTCTAAATCGTGACCAGTGTGTGTCCTCGAGAATACTGTCCCTGAGCTCCGGTACCTCCGATATCCACAAACGACCCCTATTTCTCAAGCACCCGTCTGAACCCTCAGACCACTCGGTGCACCCTGGATCCTGAGCCAGTCCACTAATCCATAAATACCGGCCCTCAGTTCTCTGCAACTCAGCAACTCGCTCTAGAGACACCGTAGGAACTCACATCTGGCCGCAAATATGTAGCTCAACAATAGACTCTGTCACACACAACACCGACACAGCCTCAAGCAACCCATGCTCATATGTCATATGCTGCAATCCCGTTTGAATCTCGTTGTCACTCCTACTCAACGCATCAACTATGACATTTGCCTTCCTCGGATGATACTCGATAGCGAAATCGTAATCCTTCAGTAACTCGAGCCATCCCCGCTGTCTCATGTTCAACTCCTTCTGAGTGAACAAATATCTCAAACTCTGGTGATCGGTAAATAGTGTGAACTTTTCACCATACAAATAGTGTCTCCAAGCCTTCAATGCAAACACGACTGTCGTAAGCTCCAAATCGTGCACTGGATAACTCTCCTCATATGGTCGTAATCGTCGCGATAAATAGGCCTCTGGATGTTCATCCTCCATTAACACACAACCCAACCCAGTGCCTGTGTGACGGCCCCAAATTCCCAATGCATTTGGGTACGCCCGGCCTAGACCCGTGCAGGTCCCGAGTCAGTTTCTCAGCGATCCTAACGAGCCTAGTCAGCCTCAAATTATCAAAATTTCAAGATTTATGAAAGAGTTATTGCAATTATAACACAAATGGAAGCAAAAATCAAATTCAAATCAAATATTGGGAAATAACTCAATCAAAGGGAAATTAGGAATCTATATAAATGTGGAAAACCCCGATATAGTCATGTCCAAGTCAACAAAAATGGATTGATGGAATCCACCTCAAAACATATTCCCCAGTTCCAAAACAAACATATATATATATATATAAACGTCATACAAAAAGAAATAAACATGAGCCTACATCTCGGTACCTCACGTCCAGCTGCTCACAAAAAGTCTCCTAGGCAAGGTCCCTTGCCCCTATTGCTCTTCGTCCTATCTCACCCACCGTCACAAACTAGACGGTGAGCAACCGAGAGAAATCGAAAGTAACGCCGAAGAATATAACAAGAATTCATGAAATAACAAACAAAACAGTCTAAATATCATGCGGTACTTGAAAGATAGGAATTTAAATAAACAAGAATGCATGATAAACAGACTGGAAAATGATAGCAATCGAAACATGCGTGTTCTACGAGTCAAGAGAGGCAATAAGTGGTCTAAATTCCACAACAATTCCACAACAACGATGTCGCAACATCGAAATCCACAGCAATATCCACAACAATCCAGTACATGGTATCACACAATCACTAGGGGTGGTCAAACACTCGTGCGCACGAGTGCCGCGTTTTATCCCTTCTAGTGCGGTGCATGTACCTTCGAGACACACACTTATGCCAAGAACACACATACAAGGAATATAGAATGGAAAGCCAATAAATTTGATAATGACCAGCACAAGGAAATGAAAATGAATCACATGATATTTTCTTAGCTGGCTTACTAACGTACAAATGCTTTTTAAGGCAAGTGTACTTACCTGATCTATCGTAATCCGCGTATGACACTCCCGCGACTCCTAACGCGTTTCCCCGAGTTTTCCGTTACCTGACAAGGTTGGAAACTCGTATTAATAGGTCAAGTCATTAAATTAGCTTCGATTTGACATATTATATCATTTTTTTATGTTTTTCGAGGCTAAAACCCCGATTATATCTCGCCAACATTTCCAAGAAAATCCCAAAACTCAGTTGTGAACCATTTTTTCTAATTTCTCATATTTTCTAGATTTTTCTGAATTTTTCATAATTTTCCCTATTTTTCTGGATTTTCTTTTCCATTTTTCTTTATTTTCTCTTTTTTTTTTATTTAAGGGCGGTTCGGCCGGACCGGACCGGTTCAGGGCCGAACCGGACCGGTTCAGGGCCGAACCGGCCCTTCATCTTCTTTAACGAAACAGAGGCGCACAGCGCCTCTGTTTCGATTTTTTTTTTTTTTTTTTCGTTTCATGGATCGATCGAGAGAGGGAGAGGGAGGAAAAAATAGAGGGATGGAGAGAGAGGGATCTCCGGTGAGGAGTGAACCCCGGCCACCACCATCTCCAGTGGGAGAGGTGGTTTCGTGAGAGTGAGAGAGCAAACCGAGACGAGAGAGAGAGAAAACCGAGAGGAGAGAGAGATCGAGTGAACACGAGAGAGAGAAGAGAGGACGCACCTTGCTTCGGCGAGACGTCCGGCGAGGCAGTCCGGTCGCCGGCGAGGACAGGGACGGTGGCGAGGTGGGGGAAAGGAGGTCGTGAGGGAGAGCGAGACGAGACCGTGAACGAGAGAGTGAGGGAGAGTGAACGTGTGAGATGAGTGAAAAGAAATGAGAGTGAGAGGGAACCGTGAGTGAGAGTGGTGGAGAGAGGAGGTGGGTGTGTTTTTTTTGTTTTTTAACATCAAATGGGTATGGTGTGAATAGTGGTGAATAGTATGTTAGGTAGGGTGTTGTCTCAAGCATGGCCTTTCATCTCCACTTAACCACGCATCTCGAGGTTAATCTATTGATGCTCCATTATTGGAGTGTGTCATTTTAACAATCCTACATCATGGTCCATTTGTTGTGTATTTATCCAACACCCGTGTTTTCCAACAACTTTTCCCCGACCCATCTTGCCTCCTCGGTCCGTATTTCTCTGTCATACGCATACATTCGCCTTGTCTCGTACAAATAAATAATTTATTCAACAATTCTTTTAATATGTTATTTATTGTATTTTTCTCCCCGTTTACCTGACGAAAACTCACCTATTTTAAAAATCGCCCGAATGGCTCGTGACACGCATTTAAACTATAATATTATTACACACATCAAAGAATCATAAAATTTCCTCGGTGTCGACTCCCAAGGTTCGAAATACGATCCCAAGATCGCGTGGCGAGTCAAGGTCCCGACACATGTCACACAAGTCAGGTTAAAAATCGAGGGATGTTACAGTCTCCCCCACTTATTAGAATTTCGTCCCCGAAATTAATCTAATAAGTAAACTAAATTAACGACTCTTCGCAACTCCTAACGAGACCGATTAAAATCATAGTGAGTCATTTCTTGACTCCGAACCGTTTGTGACCCTTCAGTGGAGAGACCTTCAGGTATCCATAATCTCCCCGAATCGTACTGAAGCTCATCGTGATACTCGTCAAGTATTTCTTCTGCCACTTCTGGGCACTCTTAAATCTCGGGCAAATCTACCGTACCTTCTCAATATGATCCTCAACAGTTCCAGGTTTAACTGCCACAACATCCTCTGGCTCAGCCCAGCAGGAAATGAATCTATGAGGCCTATCGCATAGCGCCTCAATCGGTGCCATACCGATACTTTCCTGACAACTGTTGTCGTGCACAACCTCGCACAAGTGAAGGTACTGCGGATTTCGCAACTTTGTCCACAATTACCCAGATGCTATTGTAACCACGAGGAGATCGGGGCAACCACTGACGACATCCATATCAATACATTCCCATTTCCAGCGAAGAATGGGTAGGTGGTGCAGTTGTTCTCCAGGGCTTCAACGTTCAACTTCCACACGCTGGTATGTCCCACGATCGAACAACTTCGACACCTCAAAAATTATCTCTGGCCACCAAAGAGATGTCGCATGTCAATGCACATTCTTAGGTCACACGTATCAGCCACCAATGGAAAACCCCAATTGCCCGCGATACCTCTAGCACGAGTCTGTCGACCGACTCTAGTCTGGATGTTCTGAACTGTCAGCCATCTCACTGAATTGCTGGTACGACTCATCGCCTGCTGTCCTTCGAGAACAGTCTGCAGTGAAACGGTCTGCAACCTCATCTGACCACAAATCGTGTCCCGGTAGTCACCGTACGTCCGTCGAACTTATCAACTCGGCGCCTCGAAGACCATACTCGTGGGTCATCGACATACGACCACCTCAAAGCATCGATCCTCTACGGCTCAAAGCATCGCAACCACGTTAGCTTTCCCGGATGATACTCTAACGAGAAATCATAGTCCTTCAAGAACTCTCAGCCAACGTCTTTGTCTCGGGTTCGCTTCTCTCCGAGTGAATAAGTACTTCAAGCTCTTGTGGTCTCATGAACAACTCAAAACGTACGCCATACAAGTGGTGCCTCCATATCTTCAATGCAAACACTATCGCACCAACTCTAAGTCGTGTGTCGGGTAGTTCCTCTCGTGAACCTTCACTGTCGAGATGCATAAGCGATAACTCGCCTCTCCCGCATCAATACACCACCCAAGCCAACCTTCGACGCGTCGGTGTACACAACTAAGTCTTTTCCGAGTCTCGGCAACGCTAACACAGCGCGTAGTCAATTTCGCTTCAAAGTGTTGAATGCATGTTCACACTCCTCATTCCAATCAAACTTTGCATTCTTCTTAATCAATTTCGTCATCGGAGCGGCGATCTTGGAGAAGTCTTGCACAAATCGGCGATAGTATCCCGCCAATCCCGAAAACTGCGAATTTGCGTAACGGTAGTCGGCGTAGGCCTCTCAATCACTCGCTGCTCTAACCTTCTCTCGGATCAACAAACACCGGTAGCTCCAACAACATGCCCAAGGAATCGGACTTCCGCAACCAAAACTCGCACTTGCTTGAACTTGGCAAACGATCGATGATCTCTCAAAGTCTCGCAACACTTGTTCGTAGATGCCCTCGTGCTCCTCACGAGTCCTGGAATAGATGAGGATGTCGTCTATGAACACAATCACAAACCGATCAAGGTATTCCCTCATCACACGATGCATGAGATCCATGAACATTGCGCGTGCATTAGTCAAGCCGAACGACATGATCAGAACCGAAAATGACCGTATCTCGTCTTTGAACGCCGTCTTTTCTCGATCTTCATCCCTAATCTGAGAAATGGTGATAGCACGATCGCAGATCTATTTTCGAGAACCATCAACGCTCTGTCAACCGATCAAACAAATCATCAATGCGCGGCAACGGATATTTGTTCTTCACTCGTAATTCGGTTCGATTGGCGATAATCTATGCATAGCCTCAAACTACCATCCTTTTTCTTCACAAACAAGATCGGGTGCTCCCCATGGCGACATACTCGGACCATGAAACCAAGCTCTAACAACTCGTCTAGCCGACTCCTCAACTCCTCAAGCTCTCGAGGTGCCATACGGTACGGTGGTATCGAGATCGGCTTAGTCCCAGTACAAGGTCAATGATAAAGTCTATCTCCTCGGTGGTGGTAATCCCGGCAAATCCTCCGGAAACACATCCGGGAAGTCGCACACAACCGGTACTTCGAAAAGCAAATCTCCCGTTCGCCCCGGTGCTTATGACACTCGCAACAATCTCAATCTCGCCACTCGTGGCTTCTCTCGCCTCGGTGATAGGAAGTAGCGATGCCGTACCCGAATGCCGAGCTCCGAACCATCTACTAACGGAATCGTGATTCTCTTCTCATAACAACTAATGTGAGCATGAAACGATCCCACCAATCCATGCCCAACAAAGCATCAAACTCCAAAAACTCGAGTACTCTCATATCTACTCGGTAACTCATAACCCCCTATCTCTACCGAAATATCGAGACACAAAAATTCGGGTAAATTTTATCTCCAAGCGGCGGTGCTAAGGATGAGGGGTTTACTAAGCCTAACGGGTTTCAAACCTAGCTTATCTACCATTCGACCAAAGAATAAATGAAACAGTGGAACCGGAATCGAACATGGTATGCATGAAAAGTACGCAAATAGAAATCATACCCTCGACAAGGTTTCGGGATGCCCCTGGGTCAGGCTCAACGGCTGCCTGAACACGTTCTCTCTGATGCTGATGATGCTGTGGCGGTACTCTTGGTGGTTGAGGGCACTCCCTCTGTATGTGACCGACCTTTCCGCACCTGAAACAAGTGCGGGTATCCTGCGATCCCTGAGTCCGCTCGGCCTCGTCCCCGCGGAACTCGTAATGCGAGTCTGACCAGACCCCTGTGTCCTCCTCTGCCTGTCTCCTCGGTCGATACCTCTACTCTCAATAGTCTGTCTCTGTGACTGCTGTCCTGGTCGACTAGGCTGTGGTGGATGACTGGCAAAACTGGGTACTGGCGGAGCAATATGTATCGGACGAGTAGTCGACTGTGCAACGGACCCTACACTCTGAGTCCTACGGTCACGGAAATTCCACCTATTCTTCTTCCTCTTCTTGACCTGATGGTGCTCCTCCAATCGGGACTCTGGTCCGACCGATCTGGTCTCCTCAGGATGAGTAAGTAGGTAACCCTCTCGAGCTAAACTCCGCTCGTATGCAATCTGTAAAGTCTCCGGCTGCGTAGTGACTACGGAACCACCGATCGCAGTAATAAACCCTCGGTGAAATAATACACTCGGTCGGTCTCGGTGTCGGTAGATCCTCCAAAGATAAGGTAACAATGATGAGAATCTACCCATGTACTCCATCACTGACTCATTAGCGCCCGGCCTCAACGCCATGAACTCATTCCTCTTTGCTCGAAGTACAGTTGGTGGAAAGTATTTCTGATTAAACTGGGTCTTGAAGTCGATCCAGTCTCTCGGAACACCTCTGGTAGTAATGATCGTCGTCCACCAATCATCTGCCTTTCCATGTAACATCGACGAAGAGATAGTCGCTCGCATGTGGTCCTCCGTGGCGATGATCGAATGAATCTTCTCATGATTCTTCAGAAACAACTCTGCTGCTCTAACATCTGTGCCGCCATAGAACTTCATAGGATCATGTCTCTTAAATTCCCTCCACTGCTTCGCCTCGGCAGTGGCTCCCGGACTCTTCGATGGAGTCGTAACTGGAGTAACCTCTGCAATAGCTGCTGGCGTAGCTGGTGTCTCTGTCGCTTGAGCTATCTCTCTCAGAAAAGGATGTGTCTCCGCCTCGGTCTGCGTGTCGGGTGCAACAACAGCTCCTCGTGCGCTCTAACGGAATCGGAGCGTGGATGCCGCAGCGATCGGGGTCTCGCCCTCGGGTAGTAGTATGTGGCAATGGTGTAGTCGGAGTCGATGGTGTAGCGGTAGCTGGTACGAGTGTCCTCAACAGTCGTAACATTTCCTGTAGCTGCAAATCCTGCGTCGCAACTCTCTGAGTCAAGGCATGCACATCGTCCGCACTGGCATATCGTGTGCCAGATGTGCCGCTATCGTCACCCTGACCGGTCTGATCCGCCATCGTCGTCTAAATCAAGAGAACGAACTTCTCAGATCAGTCTATAGCTACCGTATATTATAATAATACACATAATAATCATAATATGTATTAAAATAATTCGACTCAACCCATTACTTCCCCAACTAAGTTTCTACGGGATCCTAGGGTTTCCACTTCTCAGTTTGACCGTTCCTAACTTCCGCTGGTTTTAATGGCTTGTGTTTTATGAATTTACATCAAGAGTCAGGTCTATATAACCTTGTGCTCTGATACCAACTGTGACGGCCCCAAATTCCCAATGCATTTGGGTACGCCCGGCCTAGACCCGTGCAGGTCCCGAGTCAGTTTCTCAGCGATCCTAACGAGCCTAGTCAGCCTCAAATTATCAAAATTTCAAGATTTATGAAAGAGTTATTGCAATTATAACACAGCGGAAGCAAAAATCAAATTCAAATCAAATATTGGGAAATAACTCAATCAAAGGGAAATTAGGAATCTATATAAATGTGGAAAACCCCGATATAGTCATGTCCAAGTCAACAAAAATGGATTGATGGAATCCACCTCAAAACATATTCCCCAGTTCCAAAACAAACATATATATATATATATAAACGTCATACAAAAAGAAATAAACATGAGCCTACATCTCGGTACCTCACGTCCAGCTGCTCACAAAAAGTCTCCTAGGCAAGGTCCCTTGCCCCTATTGCTCTTCGTCCTATCTGCACCCACCGTCACAAACTAGACGGTGAGCAACTGAGAGAAATCGAAAGTAACGCCAGAAGAATATAACAGTAATTCATGAAATAACAAACAAAACAGTCTAAATATCATGCGGGTACTGAAAGATAGGAATTTAAATAAACAAGAATGCATGATAAACAGATGGAAAATGATAGCAATCGAAACATGCGTGTTCTACGAGTCAAGAGAGGCAATAAGTGGTCTAAATTCCACAACAATTCCACAACAACGATGTCGCAACATCGAAATCCACAGCAATATCCACAACAATCCAGTACATGGTATCACACAATCACTAGGGGTGGTCAAACACTCGTGCGCACGAGTGCCCGCGTTTTATCCCTTCTAGTGCAGGCCGCATGTACCTTCGAGACACACACTTATGCCAAGAACACACATACAAGGAATATAGAATGGAAAGCCAATAAATTTGATAATGACCAGCACAAGGAAATGAAAATGAATCACATGATATTTTCTTAGCTGGCTTACTAACGTACAAATGCTTTTTAAGGCAAGTGTACTTACCTGATCTATCGTAATCCGCGTATGACACTCCCGCGACTCCTAACGCGTTTCCCCGAGTTTTCCGTTACCTGACAAGGTTGGAAACTCGTATTAATAGGTCAAGTCATTAAATTAGCTTCGATTTGACATATTATATCATTTTTTTATGTTTTTCGAGGCTAAAACCCCGATTATATCTCGCCAACATTTCCAAGAAAATCCCAAAACTCGCTTGTGAACCATTTTTTCTAATTTCTCATATTTTCTAGATTTTTCTGAATTTTTCATAATTTTCCCTATTTTTCTGGATTTTCTTTTCCATTTTTCTTTATTTTCTCTTTTTTTTTTATTTAAGGGCGGTTCGGCGGACCGGACGGTTCAGGGCCGAACCGGCCGGTTCAGGCCGAACCGGCCCTTCATCTTCTTTAACGAAACAGAGGCGCACGCGCCTCTGTTTCGATTTTTTTTTTTTTTTTTCGTTTCATGGATCGATCGAGAGAGGGAGAGGGAGGAAAAATAGAGGGATGGAGAGAGAGGGATCTCCGGTGAGGAGTGAACCCGGCCACCACCATCTCCAGTGGGAGAGGTGGTTTCGTGAGAGTGAGAGAGCAAACCGAGACGAGAGAGAGAGAGAAAACCGAGAGGAGAGAGAGATCGAGTGAACACGAGAGAGAGAAGAGAGGACGCACCTTGCTTCGGCGAGACGTCCGGCGAGGCGATCCCGGTCGCCGGCGAGGACAGGACGGTGGCGAGGTGGGGGAAAGGAGGTCGTGAGGGAGAGCGAGACGAGACCGTGAACGAGAGAGTGAGGGAGAGTGAACGTGTGAGATGAGTGAAAAGAAATGAGAGTGAGAGGGAACCGTGAGTGAGAGTGGTGGAGAGAGGAGGTGGGTGTGTTTTTTTTGTTTTTTAACATCAAATGGGTATGGTGTGAATAGTGGTGAATAGTATGTTAGGTAGGGTGTTGTCTCAAGCATGGCCTTTCATCTCCACTTAACCACGCATCTCGAGGTTAATCTATTGATGCTCCATTATTGGAGTGTGTCATTTTAACAATCCTACATCATGGTCCATTTGTTGTGTATTTATCCAACACCCGTGTTTTCCAACAACTTTTCCCCGACCCATCTTGCCTCCTCGGTCCGTATTTCTCTGTCATACGCATACATTCGCCTTGTCTCGTACAAATAAATAATTTATTCAACAATTCTTTTAATATGTTATTTATTGTATTTTTCTCCCCCGTTTACCTAGACGAAAACTCACCTATTTTAAAAATCGCCCGAATGGCTCGTGACACGCATTTAAACTATAATATTATTACACACATCAAAGAATCATAAAATTTCCTCGGTGTCGACTCCCAAGGTTCGAAATACAGTCCAGTATCGCGTGGCCGAGTCAAGGTCCTGACACATGTCACACAAGTCAGGTTAAAAATCGAGGGATGTTACAGCCTGACGCATCAGTGTAAACCGAGAAACCCTTTCCTGCCACAGGTAATGCCAAAACTGGTGTAGAAGTCAACTGCCTCTTCAACTCCCAGAAAGCATCCTCACACTCCTACGACCAGTCAAATATGACATTTTTCTTGGTCAACCTCGTCATCGGCGCTGCAATCAAGGAAAAATCTTGTACGAATCGCCTGTAATATCCTGCCAAACCCAGGAAACTCTGGATGTCCGAAACCGACTGAGGTGTCCTCCAATCAATAATCACTTGAATCTTGTCTCCATCAACAGATATCCCTTGATTACTGATAACATGTCCGAGAAACTTCACCTCACTCAGCCAGAATGCACACTTGATGAACTTGGCGTAAAGTCGATGCTCTCTCAGTGTCATCAACACCTCCCTGAGATGTCTCTCATGCTCCACATGAGTCTTGCTGTAAATCAGGATGTCGTCGATGAAAACTATGACGTATCGATCCAAAAACGGTCGGAGCACCCTGTGCATCAAGTCCATGAAGATCGCTGGCGCGTTAGTCAACCCAAATGGCATGACTGTAAACTCATATAACCCATATCGCGTACTGAAAGTGGTCTTCTCAATATCTCCCTCTCGAATCCTCAACTAATGATATCCCAATCTGAGGTCAATCTTCGAGAAGAATTTGGCTCTTGCCAATTGATCGAACAAGTCATCGATCCTGGGAAGTGGGTAACGATTCCTAATAGTCACCTGATTCAACTTCCTATAATCCACACACATCTGCATCGAGTCGTCCTTTTTCTTCACAAAAAGAACTGGAGCTCCCCAAGGTGACATGCAAGGGTGAATGAATCCCTTCTGCAATAACTCCTCTAACTGGGTCCTCAACTCCCTCTGCTCCGATGTTGACATTCTATACGGCCTGCTGTAAAGCGGCTGAGTCCCAGGAATTAGCTCGATAATGAATTCAACAGCTCTCGGTGGTGGCAGTCTTGGCAAATCCTCAGGAAATACGTCGGGAAATTCACATACAACTGGGACATCCTTAACCTTAATCACCGTCCTAAGCTCTGGCTCCACCATTGCCACGTACGCCTCCATCTCCAGCGACGTAGCTAGTCTGCCTCGAGTGATAGGTAATGCTGACGTAGCTCCGACAAATGAAAACTCTAAAATCCCCTCGATGTGAAATGTCACCGTCTTGCTAAAACAGTCGATATGTGTGTGATACGACGATAACCAATCCATACCGAACATTACATCGAACTCCAAGTATTCTAATACTCTAAAGTCAGCCGGTAACTAATGTCCCTCAATCTCAACCACACAATCCCGAAAAATTCGGTTAGGATAAATCTTATCCCCAGCTGCCGTGCTGAGAACAAGATGTGTATCTAAAGTCTGTGCACCTAACCCTAACAATCCTACCATATGTCCAGATATAAAGGAAAGTGTGCTGTCGGAATCAAATATAACATACATAAAAGTATCACGGACAGATAATATACCTTCAACAAGCTGTCTGGTTGCCTCCCGGTCTGGCTGTGTAACCCCAAAAGCAGTTGTTTGGGCCCTATCTCTGGCCTGATCAGTCTGTAATGGTACTGGCGCTGGTCTGGTACACTCTGCCACAAGATGTCCTACTTGACCACAACGATAACAAGTTCGAGTGTCTGATCTGCTAGTAGACCTCTAACTCTGTGCTTGACTCTGGCCTTGGCTCTGGCCTCTCTAACCCTGACCTCTATCCTGCCTCTGCTGCTGTCTCGCTCGATCAACTGATGTAGAGGCCGCAAAATACGCTACCTCGCGATCATTGCGTCTATCCCGATCATCCCGACGATCTTTGTCACCTTTGCGACCCTGATCTGGCTGCCAATCACCTCTACCTCTACGAGGTCTCTGGCCCTGTCCCTATCGACCCTGATCTCTCATTTGTCTCTTTGGCCTCTGATTAAACCGAGAACCCTGAACTGGATGACACTGCTGACCTCGTAGTTCAGTCTGAATCGTCAATCTGCTAGCACTCTGTACTATATAAGTCTCATGAGAAAGAGACCTGTTGTATACCTGAGCTAAAGTAGTCACCCCACTGGAAACCACTGTGGTAGCTATCCTCTCATTCAGTCTTGGAACAAAGTAATATATCTCTAATCGGTCAGTCCCTGTTAAATCCATAGAGTAGGACAAGTGTCAAGAAGTCCTCTCTCAATCGAATTCTGACCTCCATAGGTATATACTCATCCATGAACAATGTTCTGAACTCAACCCAAGTAGTAACTGCAGGATGTGTCGCTTTATAGGTGGTCCACCATATAGCAACAACAGATTTCAGGCAATAACTAACCAATCTTGGTTTATCCACCTCATCAACCAGTAACATCTCGTGTAATCTCTCATGAGCCAATAGCCACCTCCCGGCTATCTCTGGGTCTCCGGCTCCATGAAAGTATCTTGGAGAGAATCTAAGATAATCTTTCAACTTCTTCACCTCCACTGTCATCAAACTCCTTGATGAAGATGTTACAGCTAGCTGCTCGGTAGTCAAAGGAGTCACAACTAACGCAGCCTCTGCTGGAACAACCACTGGTATAGCCCTCTCGGCATGTGTCTCGGCCCTTGAGTCTCAGCAGTAGTGGGAGCAACAACTGCAGGAGTAGTAACCAATGGTGCAGCTATAACTGTAGCAGGAGCTGTCACAGTTTCACGAGTCCTCAATAAATCCAACAACTGTGTGAACCTATCATCAACTGTCCGCGTTAACGACTCTAACGTCAATGTCAGCCTAGCAAGATTGCTAGTATCCCCAACCTCTGGCTGAGTCGTACTTGAAGGCTGCCCATCCATCGGTATCTGCATCAAAGAACGTGCCTCAGTACGAATATACGTGTAACGTAGTTAATATACAACAAAAGCATAACACATATATCATGATTTCTACCCATCTCTCATTGCTTCCCAACTAAGACTTTAGGCAATTCCTTTGGGTTTCCACATTTAAAGTTTATTTAGTAGATTTATGATCAGGTTTTCCTCAAATTCGAGCCCTAGGTTTTTCTAAACCTAGGCTCTGATACCAAAATTGTAATGGCCCATTTTCTAAATATACCGCCACGGGGCCAATGCGGACCCAAAGTCTATCTTACTAGCGACAGTTGTGCTCTACATTGATTTATATCCTCCATTTTATCTTTTTAAACCTTACTAACTATCCATTTACTAATTAAGTTGTATTGAAATCAAATCATATGTTAAGTCATTATAGAATAATGAAATTCACATAGCGGAATCCTTTCTAACGCATTACTCGGATAATGATACTATAAATGAGTAACGTAAACCATAAACCTAATGTAGAAAACCCATATATAACCATAAATACCTCTGAAGTCTCAAAAGATCAATATACATAAGGTATCTCAAAATTCCCAAACCCATAATAAAGCAAAATAAATATAATACAAATGTACGAGTCAAGAGATCTCAGATCAACAGTACTCTGGCAGCTTGCCCTTGCCCCTGCTCGTACTAGGATTTGCACTCAAGCCATCACAAAAGGCAGATGACTAGTCCAGAGTGAAGGTCACCCAAGAGGGGGGGTGAATTGGGTTACCGAGAGTTTATCGCCTTTTTAAAACTTTAAGCACAAATAATAATGATAATGCATACACCAATGAAAAATGTCAATGCTATGCAATCAAGAAGGGGGTAGAAGAGATGGAAATAAGACACACGATATATAGTGGTTCGATCCAACCGATCTACATCCACTACCTAACCTCCCCGGTTAGAATTTTCAACCCCCACTTATATTATTAATAAGTGTTACAACCTAAGCCAACTAGCCTAGTGAATGCCTAGCCTCAACTAGGTCTTTTACTCGATGCCTTACCGCAATAAGGTCTTATACAACCACCTAGCCGCAACTAGGATTTTCCCCACCTAGACCCACCTAGGAATTTTTCCACCTAGCCGCAACTAGGATATATGCCTAGCCTCCACTAGGTCTTCTCTTTCGACTTAGATCCCACTAAGTCTTACAATCAAGGTTTGAATACAATTGAAATATACTTTACAAAGTAAAGTGGTATCAAGTTCAAATACAAGCAAGCCACCTAGAGCCTAGTCACTCTTATGCATGCAAGTATGAAAACAATTGAGAAATGCAAATATAAAACTGATTTTGTGCAAAACTCAAATATGAAACCGTTTTAAATAGATTGATGAGAGCAAAACCGGTTTCAAATCCAAAGAACAAGAAGTTTGATAAAAATCAAGTTTAAGCACAAATTCTTGTTCAAATCAGTCCAAGGGTTTAATGAATCAATTTTAAGAGCAAAACCCAATACAAGTGTGTTTAAAAAAACACAACAAGTAGTTTCCCAAATCAATCACATAAGAATATATAAATTGAGCACAAGAAAAGCTAGGGAATGGACTTTCTTACAACCCCAAGAAGATGACTTGAAAATCAGCTCTGGAGAGGTTGTTGAACTCCTTAGAGTGTCCAAAGAGTGCTGGTTTTGAAGTTGAAGGAACAGCCTCTAAGTGTAGCTTGAAAACCCCAAGCTCCTTCTCTTGAAAAAATTAAGCACAAGTGTTTTTATTTGATTTCAAAACCTAACTTATGTGCCCTTGTGTGTTTGGGAGTGTTGTATATATTTATAGACCCATATATGACCGTTGTGTGCATCCAAGGGCCGAGATTTAATCAAAAATTCGAATTAAAGTGGATTTTTCAGCTTTATAAAAAAGTTGTCAGGACTGCAATTAGCGCGCTAATTTTATGACCTAGCGCGCTAACTCTGCACATAGCGCGCTAATAACAGTATTAGCGCGCTAACTGCAGGGACCTCAAAATAATTAATTCTCGTCCCTTGTGTTAGCGACCCTTTCACACGTCCTAGACCCAATAAACCCTCATATAACATATTGTACATGTTTGTTATGGGTCATATGGCCTATTTGGATGGTCCGGATATTTTCACAAATCCCGAAAATGGAAAATCTCGGTTTCATGATTTGCGAGGGACTTTTCTGCAAATATACAGTTTTCTTTTCAAAGATCTTTCAAAAACAAGTTTTTCTTTTTCAAAAGCTTTCACAATGATTTTCAAAAATGCGATATTAACATACACATATAGTTTAACATAGTTTAGACTTATAGGACCGAAAACTTCAAGTAATCGCCTGACATGTGAAAATCCATTTTAAAATCACGATATGCATGAACTAATGCAATAGGCTTGCTTAAGTGAACTTGAATACCTTACATTAATTTTACAATTCTTAGCCTTGATCTTTCGTCTTCATTCCTTTTTGTATGCCGAGTCTTGAACTTGTATAGCTTGAATGCTCGAATACCCATGATGTGATGTTTCGCAACCTTTGACGAAACTGAAATACACTTGATAAAACTTATTAGTATATTTTCACCTTGTTTGTTTCCATCAAAATTCCGGTCTGAGTTAGAGTGACTAACTACTTAGTCCAACAATCTCCCCCTTTTTGATGATAACAAACAATGTGAACTTGACAAGCATAAAACATAATACAAGTGTATGAACATCACATTAATGGTTAAAATTTAAACTCTTTCAAGTTCAGCACCTTTCTCCCCCGTTTGATACCATCAAAAAGTGGGGCATGAGAAAGATCATGATACCATAAGAAAGGCTCCCCCGTTTTATAAAAATGATACCAAATAAATGCTCCCCCTATCGATATGCATCAAATGAAAGCTTAAGGAATCTAGGCTCCCCCTATCAACATGCATGATTTGGTTTGTGATTCCAATAAATTCCTCATTTTTGGTACATGTCTTAACCCCAAAAAGAATAGATACTAACGAAAATGGGTATAAAGGTCTCCCCCTATCAATGTCATTCTCATTATCTAAAAGTCTCCCCCAAAATAAAACAATGGCTTTAACATATGACTTTGAAACATAGTAAATGTGCAGTTTGTCTGGTCAGGGGGTATTAGCGCGCTAATTGATGGACCTAGCGCGCTAATTGCTGGACCTAGCGCGCTAATGGAAATACCTAGCGCGCTAATTCCTCTCTGGAATTTCGGAATTAAAATTTTTGAGTTTTTGATGCACAACTCCGATTTACCTCAAACTTCATGGACACTTCATTACCACCATATAAAGATGATTAAAACACTTAAAACATGTGTAAAAGGTCCAATTTATGTGAAATGCCTAACTCACGCCGTGTCAATGAATTTGGCCAAAATGTGCTTGGCTACATTGTATTAATTCATTATGGTCCTACATAAAATGTATATGAGATGCAGTCATGACATCAAAAATCAGTGTATGCATGCTATGTGTATGTAACTAATACTAGACCTATCATCCTTAGCTCCTATATATATATATATATATATATCAATTTGTCGTTTTAGCACATTCATGTTCCAAAGTGAATCTAATTCACTCTATGAATCATGGACTTTGGTACCCATACACCTTTGTGTTCCCTAACATGTGTATCACATACATTCTTTTCTACCCATGCAAGTTTAGCTTTATTGGTCTTATTTAGTACACATTTGCCAACATTATGAGATCTATTGCATTTTAAGCATATCTTAGACTCGGCCAAAAGCTTTTCATAGCTCAATAGGCTTGCACCATAGCCTATGCCTCTCTTGTTTAGTGCACGTCGTTGTGCACCCAACATCATGTCAAACATTTTAGTGCCACTTGTGAACTTGGTCACCGTAGTGGTCAAGTCCTCTATTTCTTTTGCTAGGCCATTTTTCTCATTTATGGCCAATTCTAAGTCCTGTTGTAGATCATCAATAATCTCATTTTGAGATTCAATTTCACTAATAGCTTTGATCAAACTCTTTTTGAGTTGCTTGGCCTTCTTGACCTCCTTTTCTAATTCATTCCTAAGGTCATGAATAATAGACATATTATCCAATGCATTTACATCATCATGATTAAGAGAGATAGAGTCACTTACCTCACTCCTTGCCATAAGACAAAGGATAGCCTTCTCATTTTCCGACTCGGAGTCGGAGCTAGATGATGATGATGATGATGATGATGAGTCATATTTCTTGCTTCTTCTCACGTACTTGCACTCCGTTGCCTTATGTCCCGGTTTGCCGCAACTATAGCAAATCATCTCTCGTGATTTGCTTGCATTGTTTGCACCTTTGTACTTCTTCTTGTACTTGTCTCTTTTGTATGTTGCCTTCTTGAGCTTTCTTGATAACATGGCCACTTCTTGTTCAATGGAGTCACTCTCACTTGAGCTCACATCATCTTCGGTCGATGAACAATTAGCTTTTAAGGCATGCTCCTTCCTTGATTCTTTCTTGGTCGAACCACCGAGTGCTTCCAATCTAGCACGGTCTTTTAGCTCGAATTCGTGGACCGTCAACTCTCCACATAATGCATCAAAGGTGTAATCTCCAAGGTTTTGCGCCGATTGAATAGCATACTTCTTCGCATCCCATTCCTTAGGCAAGCCTCTAAGAAACTTGTACACCGAGTTCTCTTGATCATAATGCTTTCCAAGGTTTTTGATTTCATTCAAAAGCTTCGTGAACCTCGTTATGGCCGTGGCTATATCTTCATGGGGCTCTACACGAAAAGTCTCATAATGCTCTTCAAGAATCCTCAATTTAGTGTTCTTGACTTTTTGTGTCCCTTCATAATGCACTTCAAGTTTTTTCCACACTTCCTTGGCCGTTTGACAAGCACTAACTCGGTTGAATTCGTTCTCACTTAGTGCACAAAACAAATGATTCACAGCTTGATCATTTGAGAGCTCAATCTTGATCTCCTCGGCGATGTATTCTTTCAAGGGCTTGTTCGGTGGAGTGTAGCCATTCTCAATTGCTTCCCACAAAAATCTATTTTGAGCTCTAATGTAGAACTTCATCCTAACCTTCCAATGTGCATAGTTTGTCCCATCAAAGTAGGGAGGCCGAACGGATGAGTTGCCTTCCCTAAGGCGAGAAAAATCTAGAGATTGCATCTTTACACAAAAACACTCAAAGATACGTTAGTAACACTTTGAGCAATAACCCGCTCTGATACCAATTGAAGGTCACCCAAGAGGGGGTGAATTGGGTTACCGAGAGTTTATCGCCTTTTTAAAACTTTAAGCACAAATAATAATGATAATGCATACACCAATGAAAAATGTCAATGCTATGCAATCAAGAAGGGGTAGTAGAAGAGATGGAAATAAGACACACGATATATAGTGGTTCGATCCAACCGATCTACATCCACTACCTAACCTCCCTAAGTTAGGATTTTCAACCCCCACTTATATTATTAATAAGTGTTACAACCTAAGCCAACTAGCCTAGTGAATGTCTAGCCTCAACTAGGTCTTTTACTCGATGCCTTACCGCAATAAGGTCTTATACAACCACCTAGCCGCAACTAGGATTTTCCCTACCCAGACCCACCTAGGAATTTTCCCACCTAGCCGCAACTAGGATATATGCCTAGCCTCCACTAGGTCTTCTCTTTCGACTTAGATCCCACTAAGTCTTACAATCAAGGTTTGAATACAATTGAAATATACTTTACAAAGTAAAGTGGTATCAAGTTCAAATACAAGCAAGCCACCTAGAGCCTAGTCACTCTTATGCATGCAAGTATGAAAACAATTGAGAAATGCAAATATAAAACTGATTTTGTGCAAAACTCAAATATGAAACCGTTTTAAATAGATTGATGAGAGCAAAACCGGTTTCAAATCCAAAGAACAAGAAGTTTGATAAAAATCAAGTTTAAGCACAAATTCTTGTTCAAATCAGTCTAAGGGTTTAATGAATCAATTTTAAGAGCAAAACCCAATACAAGTGTGTTTAAAAAAACACAACAAGTAGTTTCCCAAATCAATCACATAAGAATATATAAATTGAGCACAAGAAAAGCTAGGGAATGGACTTTCTTACAACCCCAAGAAGATGACTTGAAAATCAGCTCGGAGAGGTTGTTGAACTCCTTAGAGTGTCCAAAGAGTTTGGTTTTGAAGTTGAAGGAACACCTCTAAGTGTAGCTTGAAAACCCCAAGCTCCTTCTCTTGAAAAAATTAAGCACAAGTGTTTTTATTTGATTTCAAAACCTAACTTATGTGCCCTTGTGTGTTTGGGAGTGTTGTATATATTTATAGACCCATATATGACCGTTGTGTGCATCCAAGGGCCGAGATTTAATCAAAAATTCGAATTAAAGTGGATTTTTCAGCTTTATAAAAAAGTTTGTCAGATCGCAATTAGCGCGCTAATTTTATGACCTAGCGCGCTAACTCTGCACATAGCGCGCTAATAACAGTATTAGCGCGCTAACTGCAGGGACCTCAAAATAATTAATTCTGTCCCTTGTGTTAGCGACCCTTTCACACGTCCTAGACCCAATAAACCCTCATATAACATATTGTACATGTTTGTTATGGGTCATATGGCCTATTTGGATGGTCCGGATATTTTCACAAATCCCGAAAATGGAAAATCTCGGTTTCATGATTTGCGAGGGACTTTTCGCAAATATACGCTTTTCTTTTCAAAGATCTTTCAAAAACAAGTTTTTCTTTTTCAAAAGCTTTCACAATGATTTTCAAAAATGCGATATTAACATACACATATAGTTTAACATAGTTTAGACTTATAGGACTGAAAACTTCAAGTAATCGCCTGACATGTGAAAATCCATTTTAAAATCACGATATGCATGAACTAATGCAATAGGCTTGCTTAAGTGAACTTGAATACCTTACATTAATTTTACAATTCTTAGCCTTGATCTTTCGTCTTCATTCCTTTTTGTATGCCGAGTCTTGAACTTGTATAGCTTGAATGCTCGAATACCCATGATGTGATGTTTCGCAACCTTTGACGAAACTGAAATACACTTGATAAAACTTATTAGTATATTTTCACCTTGTTTGTTTCCATCAAAATTCCGGTCTGAGTTAGAGTGACTAACTACTTAGTCCAACACAGAGTGAGTATTCCCGAAGAAATTAAGTGAGCATTACTGAAAGTAAATACTGGAATTTAAATAAAGCTATTAAATAAACATGTGTAAATAAATACAGACAATTGCGCTCATCGCATGAATAAATAATAGGAAAAACTCAAAATGTTCCTAGCCCCTAGGGTCATACTACACCATAATTCGGACTCTTCCACGAATACGGCCGGCGAGTCCAACTCAAGCAGGACAAGCATCTGGATCCGCTCGATGGCCGACGTTACACCTACGGCACACCGACACACGCCACGACGTGATACTCGGGTCGTACTATTCACCAAGATCGATCTGGTAGTACGTGTTATGGTGTAGTGGACATACACACAAGAATGGAATGGAGGGAGCCCCGCTCAACGTCCGCCTATATAAACATAACCAAGAATAGAGTATTGAAATGAAAGAAATTGAATTCAAATGCCAAAAGGAGTAAATACTCAATTAATTTCAGTTGGGATACTACACACCTCAATCCGCACTCCGCGTCCCAAAATCCAAACCCTGGTCTAGCTCTAATAATCACCCGACAATCAAAATTATCACCCAAATGTACCTAATAACCATTTGTCATTGAATTAGCTTCAATTGGGTATATTATGTCCATTTTACGTTTTTCGAGGTAAAAATCCCAAAAACTCATTTATTTACCCATTTTCTAATTTCTCATATTTTTTTGAATTTTCCATAATTTTTAGCTATTTTTCTCTATTTTATTTTATTTAAAACTGTTTTTAATTTATTTAAATAAAATAATAAAATAAAATAAAAAATATTATTTAAATATTATAGGGGTGGGTCCCCTGAACCGGGTCCAATCCGACCCAACCGGGTCGGGCCCGGTTCGGTCCACTTGGACCGGGCCGAGTCCAGGCCCACTTGGGTTGGGCCAAGGCCTGTCCAGCTCGGCCCAGAGGTGCACGCACGCACGCACACACGCACGCGTGCATGCCCCCCTCCCCCATCTTTTTCACAGAGACATTGTTACAGGCTTACAGCACTTCTAGTTCATCTTTTTTTTTCTCTATTAGATTGGGAGGGAGGGAGGGAGGGGGAGACGACACACGAGTCGTCTCCCTCCTCGGACGAACTGTGAGAGCAGTTCGTCCAAGCCTCTTGTGTCGTCTCCCTCCTCGGACGAATTGTGAGAGCAGTTCGTCCGAGCCCTCGAGGTACACCACACCACCACCAAACCATCACCACCACCACCACCGCAACAACAACAACAACGCACACCAACAACCAACAATAACACAATCAACTCACTTCGTTCACGTCGTCGTGCTCACGATCACTCGGCCAATCTCTTCTCCTTTCTTCTTTTTCTTCCGTTTCGGTCTCTCTCTCTTCTCTGTTTTTTTTTTCGATTTAACAAAGAAGAAGGCGGTTGGATTGGGGAAATAACCAAAATGCCCTTGTGTTCATCCACTTTTCCTAAACAAACAAATACCTTTTTTGGTAATTTCACCATTTTTTTTTTTTCTGATTTTCATATATATATATATATATATATATATTAAATTACCTATATATATAGTTATAAATATATATACACACCTATATTTTCGCGCCTACAATTTCGTCGTGAGCGCCAACGAGCGTACTCGGGCGTGCACACTATTGTACCACCCACGCGTGTCGACCACGACCTCGCGTGTCCCTAGGCGCCAACCAATTTACTATTTTATCACATTTAATTCATTTAATGTGTGTATTATTTCCCCGGCCTAATATTTCATCTTTTAGTCTACCCAGTACCCGCATCGACATGCATATCGAGGCGAATACTTAACACAATCTCACACGTCATTTGAGATATAATTACATACATCGCGATGTCATTTAACCTATTTTAACATAAACATCGCAAATTTAGTCAAAACAACACTCAAAATAACAATTTACCTAACTCCAGGCGCACCCTAGCCTAGCTGCAGGTCCCACGAGTGTCTGAGCTGTCCACCACATCTGCAATACGTCACAAATAACGGCGAATTAAATTCGGACCGTTACATTGTAGCTACAACTTAAGCTACATTCAATTATGTACTAACCATAGGTATATTACATAAGCTATTTTAATCTTTTCTAAGTAAATTAAGACTTACCATGTCACCCTCTACCTCGGTCCCACGTTGGCATGCATCTCGAGGTGCGTCCTACTCGCGCGCCACATTAGCGGTTAACAATTAAATAACAATTCAGGTATATATATTGTACACACATACATTACACTAAGCATTCATCACTCAAAAATAATATATACCTCGGCCACGTGCCTCTAGCCAGTGCACGTGTCCCAACGTAGGTCCCACGTTAGGGTCGATGACCCTATTTACGACTAAAATCTAGGATTAGAAATTTTGGTCGTGACAAATATTCTTGACAAAATGAAAATTTCGTCCTCGAAATTAGATTTACTTAAGGCGAATTCCTATTTGGATTGCACAACAAGAAATACTTGTTCAACACCAGACTCATTCAGAATTAACATACTCAACTCGATATTTTACTATGGACTATGAACTCATAGAGAGTCAATGCACACAACTCTATTCACCAATTCAAAGTATGAACTCTCACAGAGTAAAGGCACACAGGTTGATATCCTAACCTTAAGGAGAAAACACAGACCATCGTATACCGCTCGATATTCCCATCTCGAATGAGGGACTTACACATGATCGTTGCACACAACTTTATTCACTATACTTTAAAGGGTGGACTATCGCAGAGCTGCTCACTTGGTGGTTTCAATGTTTTGTTTGAGACATTTACACATACACACACACACACCGTCACCTAGCAAGAAAACCTTCACTTTCAATTTGAGTTTTAGACTCACACAGGGTCTTATAGTTAGTTATTCGATCTCTCATATCAAATCGGATCCACACAATGTCGTTTTATTGATGGTTCAGTAATCTAATATGGGTTGTGGACTCACCTAGAGTCGTTTAACTTACTAGTTTTATGTTATTTCGAGTGATAAACTTACACAAAGTCACCTCTCGTGCCTACGATCCTCGTTGAATTACCAATGTATGTGAATATCGGACTTCCTGGGATCTCGAATATAATTGTCTTACTAAAACAATCGATGTGAGCATAGTAGGCTGCTAACCAATCCTTCCATAATAGTGAAGTCACTTGCTAACTGACTCTTAATTCTTTGTCATTTAAAGAATATGTAATATTTTATTTAAATTTTCTTCTTATGAAAATTACCCTAGCATAAATTTCAAATGATATTAGCCTCAAAGCCCATATTTCTTAACTATCGCAGGTGGATCCACCGAACCACTTCAACCTTGGTTCACATATCACGGTGGGCGAGTCCACGTTCAGCAACCACATACATATCATGATATACGACACTTTGGTCATGGTACTCAAGAGAAATCTTGCTAGGCATAATTTTATTTTGAAAGTTTTGAGTGTGCTTATCAGGCAACGCTACTTCCATGATCTCACTATCAATCTCAATTTGGGTAACACCAAGTATGTTAGGTCGATCTCGACTGTAAAAGCATCGTTTCTCCCACAAATCAACTCGTGCAAATTGTTGTTGTGTTCGAGTTAGACAGTAAGTCAAAAATGCAAAAATAAATAGAAGCTTACCCTCGGTTCGGTCGCGTGTCGTTTCTAGGTCTGGCTCTGTTAGTACGTGAGCTCTTTCTAGACTGTGGTTGTAACGGCCCAAATCCACATTGGACCGTCACGGGAGGCCACGCGAACTCACAACCGGCCACGTGACTGCCAACTATATTCCACGCCCAACTCAACCGCACTTTAACTCAAATCATAAAGTGAAAATCTTGAACATCAAAATGTACAGCGGAAGCCAATATTCAATACAAAATTCTAATGTGGAAACAAAACCAAAATGTGACTATATCATATATAAAAGTCAAGATTACCTCAATGTGTCAAGATGTAAACATGGCTCATATACAGGTAAAGTAAGTCTCACAACCCATCACAAACAAAACAATATAGACATAAACAACCATACAAACGTACAAGTGGGCAATCCTCTGTCGATCGGTCGGTCACAAGTACTCTTCTAGCTTTCCCTTGCCACTTCTTGTACCTGGATTTGCACTCAAACCATCACAAAAACTAGATGGCGAGTCCAGAGTAAGTAATACCAAGGAAATTCACTAAGTAATTACATAAATAAAATGCAAGAATCCAAAATACTATAAATAAACATGTGGAACAAAAGAATACAGACGACTGTGGAAGATCATCGCATGCATATCAATAGTAAAGAAACAAAGTACATAGACACTCAGAATCAAACCGAACCATATTTCGGGCTATCCGCCATGCACGACCTGCGAGTAAAACCATCCAACGGATTGACCCTGGACCCTCTAGGTAGACGGCGTAGATCCTCGACGTACCCACACATGCCTACTATACTCGGGTAGCACAAATTCACCGGCGCATGCATAAACATATGCTATGGTTTAGTGGACCCTATGCGTAACACGAATAATCACTAGATGGAGAGTAATAGCATTACCGTAAAGACACCAGGTAAAAATAATATAACCTCTACTGTAAAAATACCAGGTGATTGTACGCTCAACCATCGTAAAGTATGCACCAAATGGGAGTAAACTCAACCATCGTAAAACAATAAGGAATTAAGATTTGCGAAGAAAAGGATAGAATTCAAATAAATCAAACAATAAATACTAAAGTGAAGTTCAATTGGGATACTACACACCTCAAACCGCACTCCAAACGTCGTACCCAACCCAACTCAATGCCCCAATCCTAGTCAAATCACTAATCGTACTACCTAAGTCTACAAAAGTCCGATGAATTTCAAATATCATAACCTCAAATATTCGATTCAAAACCCCAAATCATCGATAAAATCATCAATTAAACACCTCAAATAGTCCATTCAAACCCTTATATTACACCCCATTTAGTAAATTTTTAGTCCCAAAACTGTTCAAAGGCGCCGCCGTGGACGCCGCCAGGTTCAACCCTCACGGCGTCTTTACGGCGTCCAACCGTCACATTATCTCATCACAACGTCTTCAAAATGTCTCCCAGCATTTTTTCTCACATTACGCCTCTACCCAAGACGATGCGGTGGCGCCATGGGTTCTAAATCCCACGGTGCACCTGACGGCGTCTTCGACAGAGAGGGTTTTCCTAAATTTTTTAACCCTCTCGGCCCGTCGCCGCGATCTGTGCTCACTCTTACAACTCATTAAACACCTCAACAACACCAAACAACCCTCATTACACGTCCATACATGTTCAAAACTTGACTCGGTGGTTTTTCGGCCAAAAACTCAACAAAATCGCTTGAAAACCATAACCACCATAGCAACAACACCGAAACTACAACCATAACCTCAATTTCCAACACTAAAACCATAGTAGCACCCTACATAGCTGGTGTGCCTAAAACCCACACCAAAACCATCGTCGAAATTTCAAGAAAATACCCTGAATCGTAGAAAGGAGATGAGGATCGAAGAACTAACCTTATATTTCGTTTTCCACACGTTCTTGAGCTCCAATTGATCACTTGAAATCATAAAACCCTCACACCCTCAATGGATTTTTGAATTTCTCTATGAGGAGAGAGAAAAGTTGATGTACCAAATGAAAACCAACATATATATATATATATTTTCATCATTACACCCACACATATCACTAGACTTGATTCAAGGGCTGTGATTTGGTTAAATGGTTTCCAAATAGTGCCAAAATTGACTTCTCCTTTTGTTTCTTGACCCCATTTTGTTGCTACAACCATACACTTTCGGGCATTCCAACACCCGGCTCCTGACAGTTCGGTGTCCCGTTTCGCAAACTATCGATCCCGAACGCTCCCATACCATTTATTATGAATTATTGAGTGTGTTTAATCATTTATTTAATGTGTTTAGACCCTCGACCTAGTGTACTAATGATTCGTCGCCCGGTATTCGCTCTTACGCGCTAGTCGCGGCGAACACCCTTCACCCCAACTCACACGTCAATAAACAATATAAATAAGCATATTGCGATGAAAAATAACTAAATTGGACATAAACATTGCAATTACACATCAAAAAACACATAAGACAGACTGTATTCCTAATCCGTACGCTCCGAATCCTCACTGTGGGCCTTGCATCTATCCTTGCTGGCGTCCACATCTGCAAATGACATCACCATTAACGACATATTAGAATTAGGCCGTTACACTGGTAGCTACATTACAGATTTCTGAAAACTCGCAGGTTGCCAATACTAACGAACAATGTGTCAACTCTGACTACATCTGAAACAAGTTGGTTCTGTCCTCCGCATTGTAACTAAAACTTGGCTCTATGTTGGGCTCTGCTTCTGTCTCAATGCTAGTTGACCTCTGTCACTTAGTGTTGTTGTAGCTAACTGGCTCGTACGTCGACCTCTACCTTTGCGTGCTAAAGTGGCTAACTCCGTGATGTGAATTGTCTTTTCAATCTCTTACTCTGCCCAACTCATACATCTCCTGCAAGGATCGAGCTCCAGTGATGACTAGGTAGTGCACGATGTCTAACCTCAATCCATCGCCAAACTAGAAAGCGCCATCAACATCATTCTCAACAATTATCTCCAGTAAACTATTTTAAGTTTATTAACTTCTTCTCTATCATTGTGTTTCAATTAGATGCTGACTGTGCTGGTGATCCGACCGATAGATGCTCTGTGACAGCCCTAAATTCCTAATGCATTTGGGTACGCCCGCCTAGACCCGTAAGAGTCCCAAGTCGATACTCAGCGAACCTGACGAGCCTAGTCAGCCTCCAAGTAATCAATTTAACAGTTTATGAAAAAGTTATTGCAATTATACGCAGCAGAAAAACTAAACAAGTATTGGGAAATAACTCAATCAAACGAAAATTTGGAAATCTATATAAATGTGGAAACCCCAAGTGTTCATAGTATCCATCTCAAAAATGATCCCCAGTTCAATAACCAACATCGTATATATAAAACATCATACAATCAACGATAAACATGAAACAATCTAACCTAATCTTGAAGTCGCGTAATTTAAGAGGTCCTTAAAGCAAATCACCAAGTAGAGGGCCCTTGCCCTTGCTGCACTCTGGGATATCTGCACCCACTGTCACAAACTAGACGGTGAGCAACTGAGAGAAATCGAAAGTAATGCCAGAAGAATTTCACAGTAATTCATAAATATCAAATAAAACAATTTAAATATCGTGCGGTAATTTAAAGATAGGAATATAAATAGATAAAAATACATGATAGGCAGACTGAAATGATAGTAATCGAAAACATGCGTGTTCTAAGAGTCAAAAGAGGCCATAAACGATCAATATTCACAACAATAACCACAACAATCCAGTGCCCAAGTTCACGCAACACCAGGGGTGGTCAAGCACTCTAGTAGAGAGTGGCTCGCGTTTCCCCAACTGGTGCGAGCCACATACACCTTTACAATCAGTACCCAGGTTCACACAACACCGTGGGTATCAGTAATTTCGATAGGAAATACCCAAGTTTCCCCAACCAGTGCGAGCTACATGATACTATATCGACACATTTATGCCAAGAACACACATACCAAACAAATAAGGGAATTTGAATGCCAATAATGGATAATAGCAAGAATAGCAATAAATGATAACGAATCACATGAGAATTTCTTAACTGGCTTACTAATGTACACAAGCTTTAAGGCAAGTGTACTTACCTAAACTTATCGTGACCCGCGTAACACACTCCGAGACTCTAATGCGTTCCCCTCGACTTCTCGACTACCTGATAAGGGTTTGAATCTTGAATATTAGTTTAATGTTTAACATTTAGTCTTTATTTGATTTGCATAAGTTTGTTTTATTTGTTAGACTCTGGTTGGGCTTAAATATTTAAGCCCATTTCCATAAAATTATTTACTTGTTATGGGCCCCATTATATATTTGTTATGTTGGACCCTTATTGGACCCTAACAGAAACCCATTTACATACATCTTATTATATTTATAAATTATCCATACTCCTCCTTTTTTTTTATTTACACACACACATGGTACACCCACACCCCGTAGTGGGGTGCACAACACCATCATGCACCCCAACCGTGGGGTGCACACACCCTGTCATACACCCCAAATTGTGGGGTGTACATGCATACACATGCACACACACATACACACACATGCATGCACATGCACACACCACCCCCACTGCCAAACTGTCCACACCACACTCCCCATCACCCAGACTGTCCACACACACCCCATCATGCACCCCAACCGTGGGGTGCACACACACGCCATCACCACACAATGCACCACAGTTTCATAACTGTTGTACATGGAGGGAGCCTCCTCTGGCCAGCAACGATGCCTCCGATCTGCCTTGACCGGGGACGGTCCCATCGGCCACGACGACTCCAAAATAGAGAGAACACAACACCGGCCGAGAGAGGGAGAGAGAGAAAACAGTGAAGTGAGTGGTGTGCAAGACCGAGAGAGAGAGAGAGAGTTACCTTCGGCGAGTTCGCTTCCCGTGGACCATGCAGCTCGTCGACAGCGAGAGAGAGGAGGGTGATGGTGACGGTGAACGAGGAGAGTGAGGAAGGTGAAGCCGTGAGGGTGAGAGTGGGAGAGAGAGTGACGAAACCGTGAGTGAAGAGTGGAGAGGAGTGACGAGAGTGGAGAGGGAGAGAGACCGTGAGGGTGAGAGCGAGGAGAGGCCGAGAGTGTTGGGGAGGAAGAGGGAGGGAAGAGAGACCGTGAGTGAGAGTGGTGGAGAGGAGGGAGATCGTGAGTGAGAATGAGGGGGGAGGTGTTTTGTATTTAAAAACAAAAAGGTATGGTGTGAATAGTGGTGAATAGTGTGTTAGGTGGGGTGTTATCTCAATTGTGTCCACCCATCTCCACCTAACCACGCATCTCGAGGCTGATCCAAGGGTTCATCATTATTGGATTGTGTCACTTTAACAATCCTACACCATAGTCCATTTGTTGTGTATTTATCCAACACCCGCGCTTTCCAACTATTTTCCCCGACCCGTCTTGCCTCCTCGGTCCGTATTTCTCTGTCACAAGCATACTTTCGCCTTGTCTCGTACAAATAAATAATTAAATTATTCAAAATTTCATTTATTTATATTTTAACGGCATTTTACTCCCCCGTTTAGCTACGCGAAGCCTCACTCAGACTATTACCCACCCAAATTTCTCAATACCCGTCATGGACTACAATACTAATACACATAACACCGAAACATAATATTACTTTGTTGTTGACTACCGAAGCTAGAAATACTGTCCAGTACCACGTAACCGAGTCACGGTCCTACACAGTCGGTTCAAATTTGAGGGTTGTTACATGCTCCACAACTGGTTTCTGCTTCTTTTTGGGTGACTCACTTATTTCATGAAGGAGTAAGAAACAGCCAATTATTGATATATCGTGCACTTGCACACACTATGTCTGAACTTTTGTGGCTTCGATGGTTGCTACAAGACATGGGTGTTGTTCACTCCTCTCCCACCATTCTATATTGTGATAATCATAGTGCCATTCAGATTGTTCATAATGATGTCTTTCATGAGCGAACTAAGCATATAGAGAACGACTGTCATTTTATTCGCCAACATCTTTAGGATGAGACAATCTCTCTTATATATGTTTCTTCTCATGATCAGCTTGCTGACATCTTCACCAAAGCACTGCCACCTACTCGCTTTCATGAATTGACTTGCAAAATCAAGTTGGTTTCATTGCCACCACCTTGAGTTTGAGGGTGGATGTTAGGAAATTGATTGCTTATACCATAACTTCCCCACTAGATTGTGTATAACATAACTTCTCCACTGATTGTGTAAACCAGTTATTTTCATATATTGTATCATTCTATAAATAGGGCACCACATGTAAGTTCCTTATTCATTCAATAAACTTGTTTTACATAAGTTCACATGGTGACCCCTTAATATTAATTTAAAAATCCACTTAATCACCCAAAGTTAACAAAAAAATTATTAATTTTATGATTTGAACTCATTATTCTAAGCGTTATATTATCAAATTTGGAGTTCAAAAGTGATTTGGGATACAAATTAAACAATTTAGAAAGGTTATGATATAATAACAATTCTCAAAATGTTATAATATAATAACAAAAATTGTGAAAGGTTAAATATTTTAACCAATTTGACTTTTTTATTTTTGAAAACGATCGACCAATAGGCAAGTATTATTCACAGGGCCGATCTTGACACTTTGGGGTATGCACAAATTTGGGGGCCTTTTTTAATGGACCTGACCCTTCAGATTTTGACAATTTTTTTTTTTGAAAACAGATTGACATTTAATTTTTATTTTTATAATAGTTTATATATACCTAAATTGAATACATGTGGGCTTTCTTGTTGGTGGGGCTTGGGACGCCCTTCTTACCCCATCCCAAGCACGCTCCTAAGATTCATATATTCATCCCAAATTTCATTTAAAACATCGACATTCAAAACATCACTCGAGATTGCTAAGTGATTAATTAGCTTACTAATTACAAAGAAAATTAAGACCTTAGTTTGTAAAACAAAACAGATCTCATTTTTGTGATAAAAAAAATTGATTTCCTTTTGAGATATGGAATAGCAAATCATACATCTAGTTGAGTGGGGCCCAAAATTCCTTGTGTTTTTTTTCTTTTAAAAGATTGAATTTGTGCCCTCAAGGGTGTGGTATAGTAGTTTTGAAGAGGGCCTTGATTCGGAACAACTGCAATATTATTTCTCCTTTGACATTTGGGTTAGTGCATGGTAAGGGCGCCTTCGTAACTTCATGGGATTAGTCGAGCCTTAATCAAGAGGAGTTGTGGCAAGTCACCATTCTTATGAGAAAATGTAACTTTCCGATCAATTAAAAAATCTGCCACGTCCGATGCAGTAGGAATTTTTTCCTTTTTACAACAAAAAAGGATTGTTTATATAAACTTATTAATGCTAAATAATAAACATATTAGAAGTAACAAAAATGGAAGGAATCAGGTCAAAGCTTTTAAGGTGAAATGGTAAAGATGTCACTTGCCAAAAAGTAAGATCTCGAAAGATCGTGATTCGATTCTCATTGAAGTAAAAAAAAAAAAAAAAATGGAAGGAATCAACATAAAATTACTATCTTTTCAATGAAAAACTTAAAGTAATACACTGATTAATATTGGGTTAATCTCAAGTACGTACGTAACATACGTAATAAAAACACCACCACAAGATATCCTAAAAATTAACACCCTCGTTAAAACCTAGTTAATAAAACCTAAACATTGTAACTTTTTTATGTATGTATCCATTATCTAGGGCATCCACAGACCCTCAGAATGTTGCAGCAACAACTCTTGCCTCAAAGACTGCAACAACTTCCAGTACTTGCCATCGGCCATCGGCGAGTAAGCCCAGCTCGGTAGTTGGTAGTTCTCGGCGTCTCGATCAACGAGCATGTAACCATGTCGAGGGCTCTCATGAACGTTATTATCTGCAATGACAACAACGTGACCCTCTTCGATGAGCCCTTGAAGTGCAATCCTAATGGTTTCTCTCTTGTGATCAAGATCTCCATAAGCCCATTCTGCAAACTTTGATTCAATGTGGTCTAATATGGTTTCCTCGCTTGAGCCTCTCTCTACCTCTCTCAATTCTTGCAATGCATGTATCACAACCTAATTACCACCCATTAAACCAAATAATGAACAAAAAATATTATCTCGTTCAAATAAAATAATAAAACAAACCATAACAATAAAGTCTCTTTATAAATAAAACAATAATGCATGATAGCGAGCAAATCCTTTTGTAAATAAAACAAATAACGATCAATAAAGTCTTAATTTCAAATTAGTTTGGACGGGCTTTTATTTCATTATATTAATACCTTTACTGCGTGCTTTCAAATTAATTTGTGAATTGAGAAAAACCAAAAAGGTTTTCTATGTATATGACCTGGATCGACTCTGAATTAGTAAAATAGTAAGAAACCCTAGGTTGGAACCAACATGAGGTCGTACCAAACAAAAGACCCATATATATAGCAAATATATATGATGAAGAGAGACTAACCATGGTGTGATAATCAGGAGTGGGAGATGGGCATTCTTGCAAGGCATCCTCGTCATTGCGATCGGAATGCTTCATCGAAGTGTCGAATTCTGCCTCAGATCCATTAGGGGGAGGAGGCAAGGAAGAAGAAACAGTTGAAGATGGCACTTGTTCAGCACTCATGATGATCCATATATGGATGAACAATATTATTGCGGCCTCTATATATATGAATTGACTCTGCCCAATATTTATCTCTAGAGATATTGGAACAGCAACAAACGCATGTAGAGCAAATCCTAACAGATTAAATAGCATTCAAAATGAATGTGTATATAAAGGTCGTTTTGGTCTCTAATCAGATCAGATCTTTTATGGGGTACGTTCCTTCGATGAGAACAATTAAGGGCAATAAAAGCAATGAAATTGTTGGGTCCGTACAGGGGTTGGGACCTATTAATTGTTCACTTGGACCTCTTAAAGTCACTTTTTTGATTGAATCTCAAAGTAATCCTAGACTATAGGTACAAGATAAAGTTTGGAAATCTTGCAATACACATCAAAATCTATTGGAACATATACTTAACATGGTTTTTAACCTATCAAAGTCTTTCTGGTGAGATGGTAAAGACATTACTTGCCAAAACGTTCGTTCGATTCTCACTAAAGTAAAAAAATATATATATATATATATATGGTTTTTGACCTAGACTCGAGTGACATTGGTTAAGAGAATAAAAAATATATTTCATTTTCAGATTTGTTTTTTTATTTTTTGTTAACAACGCTTGATTTGATTGCAATGTATATAATTTGCACACGCGTTTTGAGAGGATCTCTCTCGCTCACCTATAAATGGGGAAAACCTTAAGTGATCTGATTCGGCAAAACAGGCTTATATGGCGCATCTCTCATTAGTAGCTATAATTGGAATATTATGAGAATTGAAGGGAAAAGTTTCCCTAACTACACCAACAAAAAAGTAGGAATAAAAATAAAAAAATTGTTAGCGTGACACTGTACAATTGAGTTGTGTTTAGAGTAATCTTATCCTGGTCATTACATTAGGATATATGTAACCCTTAATGATTGATTCACCATTAAAATTTCATAACAAGACTAAATCACCATCCCATAAATGACTTTATTTATTATGTTATTGTGTAAAAAAATAATTAATGGTATCATTAACTAATTAAAATGGAGTTATAGTACTTCTCTGGAAAGTGTGTGTTTGGTTCCCAAAACATTAGATATTTTCAAATAAGAAATGGTGTGGCTGAACAGAACCTAGTTTTTACTGAATGTACCCCAGTCCCAATTTTTTTTTCACTTTTCAATTTTTCCACTTTGAAATGACCAAATTGCCCTTCATATATATAGGGTTTTTTCTCACTCATACCCACCTCCCAAACCTTTTCGAGACTGAGCTCTCTTGCCGTAGATTATCACCATCCAATCCGGCCAAATTCAAGCGTGATTCTGGCAAGATCACATCGGGCCTTCGTCGGTGGTGCTATTCTCGCCATTTTGACGGTCTTTTGAGTCTTTTTTGTGTTGCTTTTCGATGGTGTTTAGGGCTTTGATCTTCGGCTCCCATCTAGACTTTTGGGGCAAAAAAGTGGATGGATTCGAGATAAGTAGGATATTTACAACAAAACGGTCAAGAAGAAATAATGAAAAATAACGGTAACAAAACGGTCAAGAAGAAATAATGGATTTTGAAATACCATTTCAAACCTTTTGAAATATTAATAATTTTCCAATAGGGGGATGTCAACAAAAAGAGTGGGTACATTTAGTAATTGAAATTCAAAATTGAGGTATATATTCTTGAGTAATGGGATAAGATAAACAAAATTTGGGGTTCGTTCAACGGCACCAATAATAATTGTGTTATCCAATCCAAACTAGGGATACACAGTTTCCAGGAAAGTGTCCTTGCCCTCCAACATACCCTCAATGAAACAAGACCCAACTAAGATTTTTTTTCCTTGTTAATTATAGATAGTTTAACATTTCAAAACATCATATTGTAATTAGTTAGTAATAAAAAAAATAATTAGTAATAGGGAGGTTTCCTATCTACTTAGTAGACAATGAGTCAATGATGTTGTTCGATTGTCCAACGGTACTCCTTTATCATAAAATACATGGAAACAAAGGTAATTTTTTTGAAGCCAGAAACAAAGGTAATTCACTTATTAATAAGCTTCTTTCTTTTTCACGTAACGTTTGGACCCAGCTGTATCGACTAATCCACACTTCAACACTAAATAATCCCCATTTGGGGGCGCACTCTCAACTCAATTTCTTCTTTCCACGAAACTCAAACTTGAGATTGCTTAAGCACAACTAAGACCCTAACCAATTGAGTTGTTGTTTTGCTAAGTTGTTCTCTTTTTCAGTCTAAATCACTCAGTATATGGACTATCCAATTATTTCGGATTTGCCTAAATTCACGCACCGTATAAGTGATGGAGAGCTCTTAATATTAGTGTTTTCATTCTCAGTACTCAAAATCGAGTCACTAGTTCATGAACAATAACCTGCTTCTAGTTGTGACGGGAGCTCTTAATATTAGCTAAGCTGTCATAACAAAATAAGTAATAATGCCCACACATGGGCCAAATAAGGCAATAAAATTGCTGGCTTTGCAGGGGGCTCAATACAGTGGACTGCCCATACAGGGCCCAAAGGCGATTACCGACCGAGCGTGTTAGTCACGTGAAGAAACAGTTGCTCGATCTTCTCAGTGTGATCTTCACTTTCTAAACCCCTAAAAATCACAAAACCATAATTTCTCGCTTCGATGAAATCTCAAATTTCTTACCTTGATCAGTAAAAACTGTTCTGGGTTTTCAATTCAGATCTTCTCTTTCTATCTCATCATCATCTATTCTCACCAATCAATTAAGGTTCGTATTCAGATTTGGTTGACTTGTTGAATTAGTTCTCTTTGATTCCTGTTTGAATTGACGTCTCGTTTCTGATGTTGTTGTTAATTTAATTAGTTTCCTTCGATTTCTTCATTTGTGCTCAATGTATGAATGTCTCTCAATATATGCATCTTTTTAAGCGTGTATGTTTTAAAAGAAGTTGAGCGTAGTGAAAGAGTTTGATCTATGTAGCCAACCTTCGGTTTTGTTGTTGTTGATGATGAGTCATTGAAATGTGTGAATGGTTTTTAATTTTATCGAGAACTGAGTTTTTTTTTTCAACTAAAGCCTCGTTTGGTTCGTTTGGTTCATTTTTGCTAGTTAGTTTGGAGTTATCTCTTTAGAGATAATATTTTCATTGGTTCAACTTTAAACTTATAAGGAAGTTTCAAATTTTTAAATAATAAAAATAGGGCTAGGCTATTCGGACCCCACATTTTTTACCCCGTTTTTTGAATTTTTACTTCGTTTACCCCACCTTTTACTTAATTTACCCCGATTTTTTTTTTCAAAATTCCAACAATACTCTTGCACATCCATATGGGCATACCCCATCACCCTCAACCCAACACCCCTCAATCATCTATATTTTTCGATTTTAGTCATTGTAGAACACTTTGTACTATATCACCAAGTGTTGTAAGAGTGTTTTTTCGTTGAACGAGATCGGATGTGGTCGATATGTGTCCTAAAAATGAAAAAATGTCGCTCGCAAAATTCGATTGCACAGAGCTAACACCTATGACGAGGTGTCGGCCGACTTTGACCACAACCTCTAAAGGGGTAATGGTCGGATTCGACCGACACCTTTAAGACATTGTGAAGAAAACTCAATTTCAATGGGCGACGGAGGGATCTAACCGAGACCTCTTTAGAAGTGTTAGCCCTGTTTGGCCGACACCTCTTAAAAGTTGTCGGCCTTGTGCGTCTGAACACCGTGGGCAACAAGAATGAACAATTTTTTTTTCAAAACTCCTAAAAAATACATGAAAATGACAAAAAAAATATAGGTTTTGTTCAGAATTGCTTGATATTTTTGATTCCATCAAAACTTTGTACCTAAATGTAAGATTCAAGCCCCAAATGGAAATCTTAAACCCAACAACAAAATCGCCAACAATATCAACTTAAAAAGGAAAAAAAAAAACCTCAAAAAACTACAAATTCGACACTAAACGAGATGAAGAATGCACCTACGACATCTAATCGATAGAGTTTCGCTTGGATTTCGTCGAATTTGGATTGATGGTGAGAGTGCGGTTGGAGAAAGTGGTGACTGGGGTTTGCGTGAGTGGGGTGATTGGGATATGCGTGAGTAAAAACTCTTTATATAGAGGGTGGTTGGGTCATTTAGCAATGATGGGGTAAAAGAAACAAAAATTGGGATCCGAATAGCCGCACCCTAAAAAATATGAATTGAAATAAATAATATTCAAACAAGAGAGAGATATGTAATAAAAGGGACATTAATGAAGGGTAATTGTGTCCACAACTCTCGGAAGATAACTCCCCTTGGGGGATGGGGGAGATATCTCGCACTAAGGGTGTAAGTTGGGAGATAATTTGCAAGGAAGTTGGGCAACCAAATAAGATTAGTTTCAACTCCCTGTAAGTTATCTCCAGGAAATAACTCCAACCCAAACCAAACAAAGCCTAAAGTATACATTGTAAGTGCTTGCCTTGAAGTCTAATTAAATAGTGAAGTGGTGAATGGTGATTCCTACTTGTTCTTTTATAGTAAAAAGGGACCTTTATGTTCATCGACTCTTATACTAGTTTGGAGTCTTTGGACGAATTTCCTTTGGCGAACTCTTGTTTTGTAACTAGAAATACTTTTGGTCACTTTTCTTTATACAATGAACCTAATATGTCTAAGCTCGAGCTCCTACATAGGGAGACTTGAACTCTCAACTTGATGTAGAGTTGAGATTATATTGAATTAGTGAAGCAATCACTTAGGTTGGCAATTTTCACCAAATTTGTTTTCATGTAATTGGATCTTTTCTTGTTTGTCATCTACTCATTTTTTTTTTTTAAAGTGACCTCTATATTACGCCTTTTTGTTGCTTATTCCTTTTTGCTAACCTTGTGATTAGCTTCTCACAATTGTTTCTTATCCCATGTTTTTTTATAGAATTATATACCCTTTTAGTGGCATAATTTGACTTATCTTTGTTGTGAACATCCTGATTAGAATTGGAAGCTTTTATCAATGTAGTAGCACAATAATTTTTCTTTATTTTTTAAAGTAATTTTTTAAGTTTTACTTTTAATTAAAGAGAAGGTGTCATCAAATGCTTTAAATTAAGCAAAATAAAAGTGTTTGATTCAAGTAGTCGAACTCAACTAATTTGAGATTGAGGCTTTTTTGTTATTGGATCTAATTTTATGAAACACTCATATGGCAAATCCTAATTTCATAAACAGTCACGATACAATGGATTATTATCAACCATAATCAAATAAGGTTTGAGTTTGTACTTTTTATTCCTATAGGCTACAACTAAAAGGTTATGGGGGACTTGCTCTTCATAATTTCCTCAAATTCTTCTCTAAATTAAAGCTAAATAAGTCACTTATTTGTTTGAACATGAGATTTAAATGTTAGATATTTTGCACATAGGACTTGCCGACTTGTAGGTTAAAAGGATAAAACTTAAAGGAGTTTTTAGCGACTAAATTTTCAAAAAAAAAAAAAAAGTTCCTACATCTTTTTAATTATTTCAAAATCTAAAGATTAACTGATTGTTTCAGTGCAACAATTGACATAATTTTAATTTGTAATAAAAAAGTAGCCTCTTGGAAAAAAAAAAAGTAGCCTACATCTTCAAAATGCTAAAGCAAGTTGTTGCAATGAAAACCCAGTGGCAACTCTGTGATGAAGATTAGCGCATAGTAAGCATAAGTCTCACGATCAACTCTATTTTGATTGGAATTTGAAAGAGGCGTGTTGTTAATGTAACCCAACCTAACACGTATTAACTGTAGAAATGGCTTGAGTAATTTGTTGTCCCTCAATCCAAATCAACATCTATTCTTATAGTTGACGCGGGTGCTGAAGTCTTCTGAGTAATGTTTGAATAGGATGGGGTGCGGATGTGCACAAGAGGGAAGAATGGGTGTTAGGTCTGGCGATATTCAGTAGCCAACCACGTCAACATCAAACCTCTCTCTAACATAATCATATTAGAGTTGGCTGTGAGTTTTATGTTGGCTAGGTAAGTGACTTTAGTGAAGTGTTTTTAAAAAGTTAGTGACTTTCGTTACTAAAGTAAGTTTTGTGACTAAAGCATTACTGTTTGGTTAAGTTTAAAGACTTTTTGTATGGTTTTATACTTTAGACGAACTTCATTGTTCTTCCACACACATACATCTTAATTATAGACTCTAATTGGTAACATCAACTGATAATCTAGCTGATAGGTGTTAATCTAGCTGATAGCTGAAAAGTTAGTAGCTGACAGCTTGATAATCTAATTTATTGATTAAGAATGTTTGGAGAAACTAGCAGATTAAGTAGCTGATAAATGTGAAATTGCATAAAATGATATAACTATATTAATTAATCAAATGATTTATTAGTTAACAATGCAGATTATGCTTATGCATTTAATGTTTCATGTGTCAATGCATTATTGGTTAATAATAATGTACATAAAAATGATTTAATAACCATTGAGTAATATAGTCAAAGCCTCTTAAGTGAGATGGTAAAACATCACTTGCTAAAAAGACAAGACTTCGAAAGATCGTGGTTCGATTCTACCTGAAGTAAAAAAAAAAAAAAGAAATGACGGAGTAGTGTACGTATTGATGGGTTGTAAAAAGGAAAACAATGGGTTCATGTGTTTAAAGTATATTCATGCGAGTACAATCCGATCATCGAGATGTGTTTAAAGAAAAATAAAGAATTTGATGAGTTTGTTGTCTTTTGTGGCACATGTGTTATTAGCACAAAGAACTTGGGCAAAACAGGGATAAAAAAGTTAAAGACGACATCTAAATTCTCAAACGCTACTCATGATAGCGTTTAAAAATTGAGATGATTATCTAGATTATTTTTAAAAGTTAGTCTACCAAACATAACTTATTGGTCAAGTAGCTTATAATTAAGCTAGCTTATAAGCTAGTTTGTGCGTGCTAAATAAAGCCTTAATGAAACACTAAAGAGCTCCAACAATTATGACCAAATATATTTCTCAATACACTAAAGAGCTCCAACAATTATGACCAAATATATTTCTCAATTCGATTTTTAGTAACTTTAGAGAAATACATTAGAATCTAAAGACTTTAAATTGAGTAGGACAAATACCAAATACATGCAATGTGAGTTTAGAAATACGAGACATCGAGATGATGAAGTGGTAAAGTTAGGGAAAGTAAAAGTTTCTAAGGTGAAAACACTTTAGATATTTAGGATCAATCATACAAAATGATGACAATATTGAGAATGATGTTTTACATAGAATTTAAGCTGGATGGAAGAAATTGAGAAGTGCAACTGGTGTGATCTGTGATAAAAATATGTCTACTAAGTTAAAAAAAAATTTATAAGACCGCAATTAGGCCAACTATACTTTATGGAAGTGAATGTTAGGCGGTAAAACAACAACAATTACATAAAATAGATGTAGCAGAAATGAGGATGTTTAGGTAGATGTGTGGTAAAACTCGTAAAGATAAGATAAGAAATACAGAAATTCAAAAACAAGTAAGAGTAGCACCAATTGACTTAAAGATTATGAAGGGCAATTACGGTGGATTGGTCACCAGCAAAGACGGCCTACAGATACCCCCACTAGAAAACTTGACTTAATAGGAGCTGAAGAATTCGACGAGGTAGAGGTAGACCGAAGTTAACTTGAGATACATTAATTAGAAGGGATTTGAATGGTTTGGAAAGCTCACCCTTAATTGCATTAAACCAAGCACAATGAAAGAGTTTGATCCATATAACCAACTCTAATTAATTTAGGACTAAGGCTAAATTGTTATTGCTGCAGCATAAACTATCAAAGAAACTCTAATTTCATCTTTCTGTACGTGATATTAAAATATATCAAAAATAGGAGAAACCCTAAACCGTAAATGCTAGTTACATAATGTAACGCACACATAAGTCATGCGCTATATAATCTCATATAGCTAATTTTAAAGTGTGGGATACTCATCGTAATATGTGCACACATATCTCATGATATATATTGCACCATTCCTAAATGGATGTATGACCTTAATAATTAGTAGTGTACGAGCCTCTACGACCTTAGTGGTCTTAATTAGCTTTTCATAAACCATAAATTTAAGATTTTTTTGGATAAGAAACAAATAAATAATTCCAACATGAGCCAAACTAAGACCCAATTTGCGTTTTTAAAAAAATGATGCTTCATCTCTCTCATTAGAGATGTTTTGACAAAATTAATAGTTCTTAAGTCTGTAAATACATATGTTCACAAGCGCAAAAGAGAACCACAACACAAATTAGATCCTTGGCAATATTTCGTCCCAACACCTTCTCCTAACAATAAAGTTATAATGGAAGACAAAAATAATAACCCCTCGCCTCCTCTTTGTAGCAAACCATCCAATCAAACCGTTGCTCCTCTGCCAACATTGACCTCGACAACACACACTCTTGCACTAGAAAAAACCAGTTTTTTTGTTCCACTAGGGCAAGATGATGAAAGGAGACGGAAGGATGACTTTTACCACCTCGCAAGCACATCGTGACCAACACCGCGGTCCTCCGAGGTTCTTTGTCGTGGCCGCCCGACGTACCAGATAATTAACAGTCAAGTAATGGGTTATTTAGTGTTGCAATAACGTGGTTTTGGTATAGGCCGAGATCTTGTCAAATTAAATAAATGTATATAGATATGTTTATCAAATAATGGTCTTCTGTACTGTCACCAGCGGTCTAAAGTGTTGTTTAATCGAATTCTATTTTATATTATGAAGTTAAGAGAAATTAATGTGATCATTGCAATCATCACTGCCGGTCCTTCGAGGCTCGGGACGAGTTTTTAAATAAGGGCCACTTAATTCACACTTAATAAAATTTTTAATTTTTTGACACAATTTTTTTTTTTTGAAAACATAAAAAGGTCTATTTGAATCAAATAAAGTTAATAATAATTTTAAAATATTTTCCCCCTCAAGAATCATATTTCTTTAATTTCTTTAATTTTTTTACTAGAAATCTCTAAACAACAAATAGTGGTCTTAAAAAATAGCAGCAACAACAAAAGAACACCTCGAAAAAAAAAAAAAATGAGAGAGAAAAAAATAGCTAGTAATTATATTAAACCTTTAAATAAATTAAATACAAAATTTGAACAACCTTTATCTATCAAAAAAGCAATTAAAAGCTCAAATAAATCTCCACTTCAAACAAGAAAAAAATTCTCAAAAATCCAATACTTTTTTTTTGAGTGTTCTTGCTTAAAGTTCAAAATATGAAAATCTTGTGCATATAAAGAGATGGTTACTTGGTTAGAAAAGGCGGGGCGCCGTTTGGTTGAAAATTTAAAGTACATGAGTAGAGGGAGATGAGATGAATATGGAGAAAGGTATGTGAAGATTTTTTTTTTTATATAGAAGGTATATATTTTATTTAAATACGGTAATATAAATATTTTGTTAAGAAAATATGGTAAATCATATCTCACATGTAGATGCCTACATGGAGAATTGAAAAAAGTGGAACCAACCTTTACTAATTGGTTTATGTTTTTAATATACACATTGTATTCAAATATGGTAAAGTAAATTAAAAAAGAAAATACGGTAAAGTAGGTCATATGTTCCATATATGCATATGAGGAGAATTAGAAAAAGTGGGGGGCATGGGCAATCCCTTATCCGCCCTTGTTTGGAGTTGGCCCTATTTGGTATTATTGTTGTTGTGTTTTTTTTTTTTTTTTTTTATAGTCGAGGTTATCCGCGCGACTGCCGCTGACAACTTGATACCGGACCGATGGTGGACTCAACTAATCCCTTGAGGGTCCTTAGTTGCCCCCATCAGAAAATCCAAGGAAGAAATTAGAGGAAGAAATGAGTGGGTTGATTTCAAATTCAACACCTTTGCCTTGGTTAGCATGTTAAAGAATGAAACTTACCACTCAACCAACGACCCTCGGACATTGCACCCATGTCATGGTCACATCAAAGATAACAATATTCTCTATTCATGGATGAGAATATATTCTCACCCAATGCTTCAAGCTTTTCGCTGTCTTTTCTAAAAGTATTTCATTCCTGTATTTATCTTGATCTAAATGAAATGTGCCTGATTAAAGTCATCAATTGATCCATTAGGTATTATTGTTGTGGTTGTTGCAAAATAAAGGTTGCTATAAGCCTACAATTATTATCCTATCAAATGCAAACCTTATTTACAATGAAGAAAATTAACTTGCAGTTTGATATGGTGAACCTGAATAAGGAATTGTGCACAAATGTAGTCATGTGAAGGCTGGTGGCTCATAAATGAGTTTGGATTTTTTTTTGTGGTTAGTGATGGCGTGGCAGTTGCAGATGTTTTGTGGGACAGTAACTTTTGATCTAGGAATCTGATTGAGTTTAGGGCTTTATCAAGAACTTTCTATTTTCTTATTCAGTTAGGATATTTTCGTAATTTACTTTATTTAAGTCGTTTTTAGAGTCTTAGAAGGATTAGGTATTTTAAGTCGTAGAAGGATTACGTTTTGAGTCGTAAAAGGATTAGAGTTTCTAATGGGCTATATAAAGCCATGATTAGGGCTGTAATCATAATCAACTATTATCAATTATTATCAATTTATTCAATTTCGAGTTTTATCAAAAACTTTAAGGATTATTCCTTGTTTAAGCGTTTACGCTGTGTCAGTTGGTATCAGAACGTGAATTCCGTTCGTACTAATGATGTCAGGTGGAAGCGGTGGCATTCAGAACGTCGTTCAGGATGTTGAAGCCTTGCGAACCAAAGTGGAGGCTCAAGAGGCGGCAATCAGAACCTTGGAGACAAATCTCGATCAACAATTCCGGCGTATAGACGAGCGCTTTGATGCGGTGATTAACAGATTTGACACCCTTGGGGTGAATGCCAACAGACACGAGGGTGATGATGAACAACGTCCAAGAGATCAGCGTGCTCGAGGCGATGCTCTTATTGCACCAGTGGCTGCAAATTTTAGAGGTCGAGTTGCTGGTGGTGACTCCAGTGACGAGGATGAGGATATGATTCTGGCCGAGGATCAGGGCAAACCTGTTAGGAGAGATCGAGGCGGCAGATATAATAACAATAATAATCAGCATAATAATGATTATTATGATAAGGGTAATCATGATAGGGGCGACTTTAGGTTGAAAATGGATATCCCTAGTTTCTCTGGTAATCTGAACATTGAGGACTTTGTTGATTGGATCGCCGAAGTAGACCATTTTTTTGAGTATATGGAAATTCCTCAAGAAAAAAGAGTGAAATTGGTGGCTTGTCGTTTGAAGAGTGGAGCATCTGTCTAGTGGGAGAGGCTACAGAGTAGGCGTTACAGAGAAGGTAAACAGCCTGTTCGAACATGGTATAGAATGGAGCAGTTGCTCCAACGAGATTTTCTGCCTCCGGATTATGAGCAGATATTGTTTCAGCGATACCAACGCAGTCGGCAGGGTCAGAGATCTGTTCATGAATATACAGCAGATTTTATGCGATTGGCTGAGAGGAATGATTTAAGGGAGAATGAGGTTCATCAAGTTACAAGATACCTGGATGGATTGAAAATACAAGTTCGGGAGAAAATTGGAGTGCAAGTTATAAGAACTGTCACCGAAGCGAAAAATTTAGCCATTAAGGCTGAATTAATGATGCAGGACAGAGGTAATAATCGATATGAGGGCAATCAGCGAACCTATGGTAGTGATAATTACCAAAGGAATAATAGCGAAAGGAAACTTCAAGGAGTTTTGCAGAGCGGAGTAAGTCCACCCAGGGTTGGGATCAAGGTACTGAACGGAAGGATGATAAGGGACCTGGAAAGAAACCTGTCTAACAAAAAGAGTGACAAAAGGCAACTGCAAATCCTTATGCTAAGCCTATTGTGGGCAAGTGCTATCGTTGTAGGCAGTCTGGTCACAGATCGAATGAATGTCCCAATAGAAAACATGTTAATGTGATTGAACGAGATGAAGAAGAGGAAGTTTATTGCGGTCCTGATGGAGAGGATGATGATTGTAATGACTATGATGAGGGAGAGGAACAGAATTGTGTGGTCAGAAGGTTGATGTTAACTCCTAAACTAGAAGATGGCAGTCAGCGACACAAGTTGTTTCGGACGAGATGCACTATCAATGGCCAGGTGTTTGAACTGATCATAGATAGTGGAAACTGTGAGAACATCATCGACAGAGGTACAACCAAGGCACTGAAACTAAAGATGGAGAAGCATCCCAGTCCGTACTCTATAGGCTGGATAAAGGCAACTGAGAAAGTACAGGTGACAGAGCGCTGCAGGGTACCTTTTTCCATTGGCTCTTACAAGGATGAGGTATATTGTGATGTGGTAGATATGGATGCTTGCCATTTGCTATTTGGACGACCTAGGCAATTTGATGTTAATGCACAACACGCTGGGCGAGATAATGTGTATAAATTGGAGAATGAGGGAGTGACGTTTAACTTGCTTCCTTTAAAGGCAAGTAACCGTCCCAAGACTTCTAAAGTGGAGGAACGATCTTTCCTTGTAATGACACAAACTGAGCGTGAGATGGACGAAGCCATTAAAGAGTCACAGGTGGTGCCTGCACTGGTGCTGAGACAAATCCTTGTAGGGAATGAGATGGAGTCAGATTCTGAGATTCCAAGGCAGGTCAAACCATTGCTGGAGGAATTTGCTGAAATTATACCAGACGAGTTGCCTGATGGATTACCTCTTATGCGCGATATTCAGCACCACATTAACCTAATTCCTGGAGCTAGTTTACCAAACCTCCCACATTACAGAATGAGTCCGAAGGAGAGTGAGGTCTTGCATGACAAGGTGCAGGAGTTGTTGCAGAAAGGGCATATCAGGGAATATCCAAGACATTTAATGTGGCGGATGTTTTTCCTTTCTATTGAGATGATGAACCTTTGTATCCAGAAAACTCGAGGACGAGTTTTTCTCGGGTGGGAGAGAATGATGGCGTGGCAGTTGCAGATGTTTTGTGGGACCATAACTTTTTATCCAGGAATCCGATTGAGTTTAGGGCTTTATCAAGAACTTTCTATTTTCTTATTCAGTTAGGATATTTTCGTAATTTACTTTATTTAAGTCGTTTTTAGAGTCTTAGAAGGATTATGCATTTTGAGTCATAGAAGGATTTATTTAAGTCGTTTTTAGAGTCTTAGAAGGATTAGGTATTTTGAGTCGTAGAAGGATTAGAGTTTTTAATGGGCTATATAAAGCCATGATTAGAGTTGTAATCATTATGAATTATAATCAATTATTATCAATTTATTTCAATTTTGGTTTTTCTTCAAAACTTTAAGGATTCTTCCTTGTTTGAGCGTTTACGCTGCGTTAGTTGGTATCAGAGCGTGAATTCCGTTCGTACTAACGATGTCCAGTGGAAGCGGTGGCATTCCGAACGTCGTTCAGGATGTTGAAGCCTTGCGAACCAAAGTGGAGGCTCAAGAGGCGGCAATCAGAACCTTTAAGACAAATCTCGATCAACAATTCTAGCGTATAGACGAGCGCCTTGATGCGGTGATTAACAGATTTGACACCCTTAGGGTGAATGCTAACAGACACGAGGGTGATGATGAACAACGTCCAAGAGATCACCGTGCTCGAGGCGATGCTCTTATTGCACCAGTGGCTGCGAATTTTAAAGGTCGAGTTGCTGGTGGTGACTCCAGTGACGAGGATGAGGATATGATTCTGGCCGAGGATCAGGGCAGACCTGTTAGGAGAGATTGTGGCGGCAGATATAATAACAATAATAATCAGCATAATAATGATTGTTATGATCGGGGTAATCATGATAGGGGCGACTTTAGGTTGAAAGTGGATATCCCTAGTTTCTTTGGTAATCTGAACATTGAGAACTTTGTTGATTGGATCGCCGAAGTAGACCATTTTTTTTAGTATATGGAAATTCCTCAAGAAAAAAGAGTGAAATTGGTGGCTTGTCGTTTGAAGAGTAGAGCATCTGCCTGGTGGGAGAGGCTGCAGAGTAGGCGTTACAGGGAAGGTAAACAGCCTGTTCGGACATGGTATAGAATGAAGCAGTTACTCCATCGAGATTTTCTGCCTCCAGATTATGAGCAGATCTTGTTTCAGTAATACCAGCGCTGTCGGCAGGGTCAGAGATCTGTTCATGAATATATAGCAGATTTTATGCGATTGGCTGAGAGGAATGATTTGAGGGAGAACGAGGTTCATCAGGTTACACGATACCTAGATGGATTGAAAATGCAAGTTCTAGAGAAAATAGGAGTGTAGGTTATAAGAACTGTCATCGAGGCGAAAAATTTAGCCATTAAGGCTGAATTAATGATGCAGGACAGAGGTGGAAATCGATATGAAGGCAATCGGCGAACCTATGGTAGTGATAATTACCAGAGGAATAATAGCGGAGAGGAAACTTCAAGGAGTTTTGCAGAGCGGAGTAAGTCCACCCAGGGCTGGAATCAAGGTTCTGAACGGAAGGAAGATAAGGGACCTGGAAAGAAACCTATTGAACAAAAAGAGGGACAAAAGACAACTGCAAATCCTTATGCTAAGCCTATTGTGGGCAAGTGATATCGTTGTGGGCAGTCTGGTCACAGATCGAATGAATGTCCTAATAGAAAGCAGGTTAATGTGATTGAACGAGATGACGAAGAGGAAGTTTATTGTGGTCCTGATGGAGGAGATGATTTTGATGATTATGATGAGGGGGATGTACAAAATTGTGTGGTAAGGAGGTTGATGTTAACTCCTAAAGTAGAAGATGGCAGTCAGCGGCACAGACTGTTTCGGACGAGATGCACTATTAATGGCTAGGTGTTTGAACTGATCGTAGATAGTGGAAGCTGTGAGAACATCATTGGTAGAGGTATAGCCGAGGCACTAAAACTGAAGATGGAGAAGCATCCCACTCCGTACTCTATAGGTTGGATAAAGGCAACTCAGAAAGTGTAAGTGACAGAACGCTGTAGGGTACCTTTTTCCATTGGTACTTACAAGGATGAGGTGTATTGTGATGTGGTAGATATGGATGCTTGCCATCTACTGTTTGGACGACCTTGGCAGTTTGATGTTAATGTACAACACGCTGGGAGAGATAATGTGTATAAATTGGAGAAGGAGGGAGTGACGTTTAACTTGCTTCCTTTAAAGGCAAGTAACCGTTCCAAGACTTCTAAAGTAGAGGAACGGTCTTTCCTTGTAATGACACAAACTGAACGTGAGATGGACGAAGCCATTAAAGAGTCACAAGTGGTGCATGCATTGGTGTTGAAACAAATCATTGTAGGGAATGAGATGGAGTCAGTTTCTGAGATTCCAAGGCAAGTCAAACCATTGCTGGAAGAATTTGCTGAAATTATACCAGACGAGTTGCCTGATGGATTACCTCCTATGCGCGATATTCAGCACCACATTAACCTGATTCATGGCGCCAGTTTGCCAAACCTCCCACATTACAGAATGAGTCCGAAAGAGAGTAAGGTCTTGCATGGCAAGGTGCAGAAGTTGCTGCAGAAAGGGCATATCAGGGAATATCCAAAACATTTAATGTGGCAGATGTTTTTCCATTCTATCCAAATGATGAGCCTTTATATCTAGAAAACTCGAGGACGAGTTTTTCTCAGTAGGAGAGAATGATGGCGTGGCAGTTGCAGATGTTTTGTGGGACTATAACTTTTGATCAAGGAATCCGATTGAGTTTAAGTCTTTATCAAGAACTTTCTAATTTCTTATTCAGTTAGGATATTTTCGTAATTTACTTTATTTAAGTCGTTTTTAGAGTCTTGGAAGGATTATGCATTTTGAGTCAGAGAAGGATTTATTTAAGTCGTTTTTAGAGTCTTAGAAGGATTAGGTATTTTGAGTCGTAGAAGGATTACGTTTTGAGTCGTAAAAGGATTAGAGTTTCTAATGGGCTATAAAATGCCATGATTAGGGCTGTAATCATAATCAACTATTATCAATTATTATCAATTTATTCAATTTCGAGTTTTATCAAAAACTTTAAGAATTATTCCTTGTTTAAGTGTTTACACTGCGTCAGCTGGTATCAGGTGGGAGAGAATGATGGCGTGGCAGTTGCAGATGTTTTGTAGGACAGTAACTTTTGATCCAGGAGTCCGATTAAGTTTAGGGCTTTATCAAGAACTTTCTATTTTCTTATTCTGTTAGGATATTTTCGTAATTTACTTTATTTAAGTCGTTTTTAGAGTCTTAGAAGGATTATGCATTTTGAGTCATAGAAGGATTTATTTAAGTCGTTTTTAGAGTCTTAGAAGGATTACGTATTTTGAGTCGTAAAAGGATTAGAGTTTCTAATGGGCTATATAAAGCCATGATTAGAGTTGTAATCATAATCAACTGTTATCAATTATTATCAATTTATTCAATTTCGAGTTTTATCAAAAACTTTAAGGATTATTCCTTGTTTAAGCGTTTACGCTGCATCAGTTAGTGTCTGTTTAGCATATTTGTACCTTGAATACACTGCAGAGATTTTTTCTTATACCACTTTGAAGACAGTACTATATTTTGTCTCCTAAATCGTGAAAGGTGTTGATTATTATGCATCATCACCATCAAGTTGCTTAGTTTAATTAAGGATATTATCTATTCTAATTGAGCGATGAAGTGTATAATGTATATACATTATTATGATTGTCAATTTGATATTAAATTTTATTTTGATGTATTGTATTGTCAATTCCTTGTAAAACTAGTTGTTTGGGATTTTTTTCCCCATTGCTTTTCTTGGTACTGCTAACTCTGTATATTTTCACTGGCATGATGAACAACAATTCTGTAATACATTTGTTGTGATATGGATCACTCTACTAGATTATGTAGTCCTTATTTTCTTCACTTTTCAATTCCTTGTGCGCATGTGGTCTCACGTTAATATCGATACCATGTATGTTTCATTTCACTGCTTCAACTTAGATTATGTAGTTATTTTTTCTAATCTAGCAATTCAATTTTCCTGTAATGAGAAATTTTGAAATCTGAAATGCATGTAGCAAGCAAGACGACAAGCGTGGAAGATTAAGCCGGGATGGTTTTGCAGGCAAGCTTGAGGCAAGCTGGGCAGTGTCATAGGTTTCCGATCTTCTTTCTCACAACGGTTAGCGGATTCTGTTGAAGTGGCTCGGACTAGACCATAAATTAAATTGATTCTCCCCATGAATCGACTCCCAGATCTAGAGGTATTTTTTCTTTGTCGATGTGGTTGGCTAGATCTGTGTTAACAGTATTTGAAATGTTGAAGACTTCAGTTGATGTACAATATTTCGCTTGATGTACAACCTCTATTCTTGGAGAGCATTTTTGTCTGGCTCCACAACTACATGTTTGAAGGTGTATTTCTCTTTCGACAAAGGAAAATATTAGCGTGACAAACACAACGGGCACCCAGTTCGCGCACGCATTTGCCCATCACTTCATTTTCGCTGAGATGATCCTGAGGCGCATCGACCAAAGTTATATGAGGATTCTCCTTCAACAAAACCTCAAAAATCCCACAAGCCTTGCATGTTTCTTAACGTCAATTGTGGCATTGAGTTCAAAGTTAACCATTGAGTTCTGCAAAGGACTCCAATGCATGTGACGTGTCTATCCTAATACACACAGTCATTGATCACTATCAAAAGAAATGTCACAATCTTCAGGACACCAAATACTAATTAAATAACGTTGCAACAAAAACATCTACACTTGATCAGTATCTACAATTCTATCTTCTTATAAATATTATAGTTTTTAGACACAGCAGCAACAACTACAAAGCCAAATTAGTTAGAGTTGGCCACATGAATCAAACCCTAGAAACCTCAAATTATGTTGTGTCTAAGAAATGTATATTAGCATTTTGCAAACTGCATACCTTTGTCATCTTCAAGTGTCTTGACGCACTTTGGCAACAAACATCGGATCAAAGCTATTGTATGGTTTATTGCTTAGTAGCCTCTCAAAATATGATATTTTCAAACCATTTCTCCGAGCAATATCAGAGCGCACCCAACATGATTGGTTTCCGGTAGCACCAGTTACCACAACCACTGTAGTTTCATCAGCTAAATTAGCAAGAACCACCATTACTTCTGGTTCAGTAGCCGACGAAGCGTCCACCAGAAAAATATGGCTGAAATGACCAGCTTCAATACCATTATCATATAATCGGAAACTGCTCACAAAAGTCGACAGTACGACCTTGTAGTTTTGCAGCTGGAGAAGTGATGGACAAGTGAAGCACTCTCCTTCAAATGGGCAGAAAGGAAGGATGTCGTAAGGGACACCATCAAGCTCGCGGAAAGCGGCATTTGCTCTAAATATATCCGACTCGGAGATCTCTCCTCTCAAGCTTCTCATAAACACATCGCATGTGCTGTTTGTAGGAGCACTGATAAGGATTCGACAGCCAGGAGAAGTTCTGTGGATTTGTAGTACTGCTTCTTTCACAACCAAACCTGTTGGAGATAGTTTCCCTTTGACAATTTTTGATCCATAGTTCGATCGTTCTCTTTCTGTTACAACCAAGAGTTGGCCTTCAATGAGATATGGAGGAGGATCCTTCAGCCTTGATATATTGTTGACTGCGGTACGCTGCTCCAAGTTAAGATTTCGATATGCAGGAGTGACAAGAGGTGAACTCAGTAAGCTCACTCTAGATGTCCGGGAGGGAAAGAGAAAGGTTTGAAACAGATGAGTTGAGCCAGCAATTGCTTTGTGTGATCTCTTGAGGCATACTCTGTTGAAAGAAAAGCTAACATCATACTTGCGGTTTTGTGAATGCTGTGAATGAAAATCATCCCCGAAATCAGCTAATACAAGGGAACTCTTCACCACGCGATACAGGATACCCTATTTTAAAAAGAAAGGAAGATGTTAGGATGAGGTGTAGTGATACAAAAAAAATGTTTGGTACATTCCAAAACACATATGGCTGACAGTACACACATGCAATGTAATTTAGTGCACGGAAAATGGTCGATTGACACGCTTTGGATACATACATTTGATACATAGTTCAAGTCCTGTCAATGTTAGAGTGAAATCTCAAAATTTGTCCCCACATCTGACAAAACACCATAAATGGTTAAAAACAAAAGTGTACACCTTAAGTGTGATAGATTATCATTTTCCTTTAGAAAAAGTCATAAAAAATGTAAGATATTATGCAAGTCATAGATAATAACCTGAAATGGTTCAACCATCTTTCCTGAAGGCTTTAGATGAACAAAGTCCCTAGATAAAAGGAATGGTCGTCTCTCAGGGACTGAACCAATTTCAAAGGCCACGAAAATTTTGTCATTTTGTACATCATTCTCAAACAAGAGCTTGTTCTGGTGGGACTTCTTGTAGATTGCTGCATTATGCAACTCGAGAGTAACATTATTTAACTGAAAATTACTCCATTTCTGCATAGAAGAAAAACATATCTTAGTTAACACTGTAATTCAAGTCAAAAGAAGAATCTATAAAAAAAAAAAAAAAAGTATTTGATTCAGCAACCTAAACCTTCAATGCAACTACTAAATAGGCCAATAGATTGAGATGTACATCATGAAGATCGTGTAAAAGAAGCAGATTTTTTTTTGGGGTGATTATTTTCAAACAACAATTTTTATGGTCAGCATCATTTTCTATTGAACATCCATATGTGGTTTGTTTTGCAAATTTGATGTAGCACAAGAAAGAGAACCGTAAGGAATCAACCTAAATTAAGATACAGTACAGTATGGGTGTCGACATTTATAAAAGCTTCTAATTTGCCAAGAAAAAAAAAATCGCATGTAAGCATGATCCATGATCTTTTTTTTTTTTTTTTTTTTTTTTTTTTGATAACCATGGTGTCCCAATAACCTTTTTCAGCCCCTCCTTACTTTCGTTAGAGTAATCTCAAGAGAGTTAATCGGGCGCCCCAATCCCACAATTCATGAAAAACCAAGAGAATATAATGTAGCTACTAAGAATCAAACTCATGACCTCAGCCTCAACCAGAGTTTACCGTGCCCATTTCTTTGCCACTGCACTACACACCCCTTGTGGGTAGCATAATCTATGATTAAACATAGATATGCAAGTTGGACAACAGATATAAGAAAATCAAACAAATATCAGTTCATAGTTTGTTAGCATATATGTCTTGGAATGAAGAGGAAACAATTTAACGATAAAAATGGACAGTAGTACTATGTCAACAAAAGTACCTTAATATAGAAGTCCTCGGCATGCAGCAATGCAGCAAAGTAGTCTTTATAAGTCGACGAAGTAATGGCTTTCCTAAGGACAGGAGGTACAATGTCCTTCTCAAATAAGTCCTTCAAATGATCAGGAATCACAAATAGAGGAGCTGCCTCCTTTTGAACCAAAACATATTTCGATTTCGACGGTATAGAAGAGGGCCTCAAAGGAACTAGCGGCGGTGGCTTCAATTGAGCAGATTTATTTTCAGATTTGGTCTCATGTACTTTTGCCGGAATCTGAACCGATGGAATTCGACCAAGACTAGGCCTAGGAACTTCTTCTACCTTAGCAGTCGTAGGAATGACCAATACATCCTTCGGGGGCGGCCTTGAAGCTAGGTTTGGTATAGAACTACTTTCCGAATAAGGCGATGCCGCCGGCGGCGGCGGCTGTGGCTTTGGGGGACGCGTTTGTTCTCGTGCATTGGAATTGCGCGGACTTGAGCTGATCCACTCAAGAAGGCGCTGAACAATCACAACCACGGTAACCGCCGCCACCACCTTAATAATAACCATAATAATGAACCAAATCGATCTCTTCTCGCAGCAGAGAACGTTTCGGTAAAGCAAGGCTTCCTTTCGTCTACCAAATCACAATTCTACTGTCACTATAGAAATCAATCGCGATCAATGTCGATCTACAACAGATAGAAATCGAATTCAAACATGTATAAATATGGCGAGATTTGATCGAGGGAGACACTTCTCATCGATGATCGGACACAGAAAAAAATGGATCGATAACGCAGAGAGAGTGACTGAGACCATCCACAATGGGGGTGTAGTGGTGGCGCGTGAATCGTACGCTCTCTCAGATGCTGAAACGCGAGCATTGGTGAGCCTCACCCAAGTGAGGTGGGGCCACGAATCTTTTACTTTTTTTTTTTTTTTTTTTTCAAGAACTCAGTTTTTATATTTTTTAAAGGTTTTAGCCAACTTTTTTTTTACAAAAATGTGTTGATTTTTTAAAAAAAAAAATGATGTGATATGATTATGAGTCTCATAAAATTTGTAGTGAAAAATTTAAATGATTGTGAGTATAAAATGTAGTAGAGGGGAGTGTAATGAAATGATGATATGACACTTCATTACACTCACAACACATCAAACCATTGTGAATGCTCTGAGTGAGAGTATTCATCTGCTTCAATAGCTTCTTACTAAAAAGGTAAATGCTTTCTACCAACAAATAAAAAAAAAAGCATCTCCAATAGTGTTAGGGATTGAGGGTTATGATAGAATAAACATTCCAATCAAAAACTCTTTCGATTCAGACCGTGAAAATGATGTTGAACAAATAACAGTGGACATTATGTCTACCAAGCCAGTCATAAAAAACTCGAATTACAAAAACTAAAAAAGTGGCGCATAGACAAAAAAAGGAAGTAACACAAACAAAAAATCTCGCAGCGTAAAAGAATCACAATCAAATAGGCCGGTTTTTATTTGTGTCTACATATATAGTCGTGAATTATCCTATAACTAGGAGTGGGCACAAAACCCGATGACCCGACTCGGGTCGGGTCACCCGACTCGGGTGGCGGGTGGCGGGTCGGGTAGGGTGGTTTTAAAAAAAAAATCGGGTCAAAAAACCCGACCCGTCGGGTATCGGGTCGGGTTTCGGGTCTGTCACAAAGTGGACCCGACCCGACCCGATACCCGACCCGAACAAAATACCCTAATGGCCTAATCCCTAAGTGAAGTCGAAGCCCCGCGCGCGCTCTCGCGTCTCTCTCTCACTCGTCTCTGCGTCTGCTCCTCACTCGCGTCCTCATCCCGACTACTCATCTCTCGCGTCTCGCTCCTCGGTCCTCGGTCCTCATCCCTCGCTCCTCGCGGCCTCGCTTTCCTCATCGATCATCGATCGATCATCCCCTCTTCGTCGAGCGAGCCTCCTCCGTCCTCGCCTTCCTCATCGATCGCCCTCTTCGCTCTTCCTCGCTTCGGTTCGCTCCAGCCTCCATCCGCACCGCCTCACGGCCTCACTCTCCGCCTCACGGCTTTTCGCTTTCGGTTCGATGATGGGTCGTTGAAGGAACCCTAAATTGGTTAGGTTTGAAACACAACATCGATCGTAGAGATGTAATTAGGGTTTTCAATTCGTTGTGTCAACATTTGTGTGTTAATCGCGCGATTGTGCGAAACCAGTGATGAAATTGGATTCTCGAAATCTCACGACGGTCATCGGAGACACGATCCGTGTCGAGGTCGAAGCCAAGATCCAATCTTTCGATGGTTTATATTATGTCATGTATGCGTTGATTCGCTTTTTTCGTTCTTGTTCTTGTTTTTGATTGAATCGAAGAGCGATCAAGCGCGGTGATGATGAAACTTGAAAGACCGATTTATTTCATGATCGGAAAACAATCCTCCTACTCATTCTCGAACGCTTGATTGTGCTTCTTCATTATTCTTGCTTTCTTTCTTTCTTTCTTTCTTTTGTCTGGTTTTTTGTTTTTGTGAGAGTTGTAGCCTTGTAGGAGCGAAAACCCTAATTTAGCCCTAATTTGTTGTCTTTATTAGGTTTCCTTGTGTGTGTCCTTGCGCTTTTTATCTAGTTTTATTTCACCGATTAAATATGCATTCATCTGTCTTTTTGTTCTTGTCATCTAATTGAATTATCTTCAACCACTCATTAGTTTATTCTAAATCTGTAGTTTTATATATGTTATCATGAAGTTCGATTTTTGTGGTTGCTTGCTTTTTTTTGGTTGTTTTTTGTGCTTTTTTTTGTTGTTTATGCTTTTTTTTTTGAACTCTTCTTTGGAGACCCGACCCGACCCGACCCGACCCGACGACGACGACGCTGTTTTTCATGAAACCGGTCACCCGACGACCCGACCGACGACCACCCTAAACGGGTCGGGTTTAAATCGGTCTACTACCCGTCGGCCTGGGGTTACGGTTCTGTTTTCCAACGACCCGACAAGAGTCGGGTCGTCGGGTATCGGGTCGGGTCGACCCAAACCCGACCCGTGCCCACTCCTACCTATAACAATGCAGATTATGCTTATGCATTTAATGTTTCATGTATCAATGTATTTTATTTTTTTTTATAAAATGTATCAATGTATTCAAGGGCGAATCTAAGAATTTACTTTGCCCCGAGTTAACTATATGTTATCAATTATTCTTGATCGGTTCTAAGTGATGCGACTTACTCGCGTGATATCCAACTATTTTTTTTGACTTTATTGTTAAATAATTTTGTGATTCCTAAAAAACTAATACTGATATAAGTTTTTTTTTTTTGAAGTATTTTAAATTATCGAAAAAGTGAAGTAAAAAAATTATAAGAAAAAAACCACCAATCATAAAATTTGAAATAATCTTATAAAGAAATTAAAAAAGAAAATCTCCGAAGAATATTAAAGAAATGTAGCTTAAAAAACCAAAAAGAAGCTGTTTTTTTTTTGGGTACAAAAGAAGTTGTTCTTTTTCTATATATATATATTGGACTTCTTTTTTCGATTGCGCATATATTTTTTTGATATGATTATAATAATAGATAGAACCAAGTGGGGTCTACATATAATGATTTGACACGTGGTTATTGATGTATAACAGGTTTTTTTTTGACAAAATATAACAGGTTGTACATTAAAAGGTAAAACAATGTAAAAAATAATTGTTATAGTTTATAGAATTGTGCAAAGATGTTTGCACGCATACCCAAGATGGTCCAATAAATGTGTGCAAACATTCTAATGAATGATATACCACTCACTTTGAAGCACGCTAAAGTAATCTAGTTTTGGTATTGACTTTGGGCACCGACTTAGTCAGATGCCATTTGAAACACATCAAGATATGTGCGCACGCATCTTGAGGTAAAAATGAATGGCATTCTATTGGGGAGGTGCTAAAAGTTGGTGCCAAAACTGGGTTACTCCAGCATTCTCCCTCACTTTAACCTATACTTCTCACTGAACAGGTGGGAGTAAAACACTCTTGGTCTCTTTTCCTCGTGAATGAGTGGGTGCACTTATTTATTTATTTATTTATTTATTTTGGAGAGCCCTGGGCTAAGATAAGTATTTCATTATTTTAATTAGGAGTGCAGTAAATATATATAAGGGGTCCTCAAAAATTAACCCTGGGATGCAGCCCAGTGCATTTAATACATAGCTCCGCCCTTAAATGTATTATTTTATTTTATTTTTTGATAAAATGTATAAATCGAATTTCAATAATCACTTACGTTGATAAATATCAACCACACAACAACAACAAAGTTTGAAGTAGAACTTCTAAAGACTAATTTCATGTAGGTTCTTTAGCTTCTCGCTCACCTGAATAACTGCAATATAAAATTAACTAGCTCAAATTAAAATTACCTCAAAAAATAGTAGCACACAATCCCTATTAAATTTCTTATTTCATACCCCCTCTAGACCGTGAGAAGAGACGTTTGAGAGAGTTGGTCAATTTTCACAAAGGTTGTTGCTTGAAAAAATCAACAATCATTAATATAATTTTTTTCATTCATACCCTTATGGTTATGGGAAAAGGAAGGGTAATGAATATAAAACGGATGAGATGAAACTTCACTACTTGAGCGTATTAGTCATTCAATAAATCTACTTAGACTCATGAGTCCGGACTCATAGGGAGGTTTTTAAATCTTTTATACATATTTAAGGGGTATAATGATGTATTAGTCGTTACATATCATATTCTCAAATAAGACTTCTTAAATATTGTGACTGTGGTAAAACGTCAAATAAAAAGATCTAGAGAGAGTAATAAGTGTCTTCAAAAAAAAAGAGAGAGTAATAAGTTTCGTTCACAAGTTTCAAGAGAACATTTATGACATACTAAAGCCATGTTTGATTGTGAAAAAAAAAAGAAAATACTGTAACATTTTTTTAAGAAATATTTTTCGAGTAAATGCATATAAGAATTTTTCTATACGTGTTTGATTGCATAGGTAAAAATTCTTTCTTTCACAACTCACCAACAAGAAATTTTGAAACAAATATGAAAACTTACCATATATATTAAATATGTATTAATTTCCATATGCAAAATATAAATTTAGTGTCTTAATAGAAAATTTTATTTTCTCATAAGAAAATTCAATTTGCCTACCATAATAGGTGGGAAAATATGTGTCTTCATATGAAAATTTGACAATCCTGAGAAAATGTTCCACGATAAAATTTTGGCTATCAAATGCAAGAAAATATCATTTTTCCACAGAATTTACCATTTTCCTTAGAACATTCACCTTTTATGTTCAACCAAACATGACCTAATTTTAATGGCTAATCTTATTTCATTACTTCTTATCCTCATCCCTCCATATCTTTTTATGTAACCTTATCATAGTTCACAATTTTTAAGGAGTCCCATTAATGTGTGCTGATTGGGGAGAATATAGTCTGTGATGACTAAATGGCTTCAAGTAGTGAAGTTTTATCTCACATTGGTTTAATATTTAGGAAAATGATAATCTAACACACTTTGGACGCACACTTTGTCATTTAGCCTATTTATGATGCTTTGTTAGATGTGGGGCCACGTATAGGGAAATAAGAAAGAATCATAAATAGGCTAAAAGACAAAGTGTGCGCCCCAAGTGTGCGTCCAAAGTGCGTTAGATGATCATTTTCTTAATATTTATTACCCTTCCTTTTCCCATAGTCATAAGTGTATAAATGCAAATATATATTAACGAGTGTTGGTTTTCTAAAATGACAACTACTGTGAAAATTGACCAAACTCTCTAAATCGTCTCTTATTATGGTTCGGAGGAGTAGTATTAAGTGGAAAGAGATGTAATTTATGTGTTTGAGAGATTTTCTTTTTATTAACTAAGGTAAATTAATGTGTTTCTTAACCCTCTTAAATTGTGATGTTTTCGAGGTGAATATATATATTTAAAAAACCCTTAATTAGTCCTAATTAATGAAAAAATCGCTCAAAAAAAGAAAAACCTTTTTTTTAATTTCACATAATACTAAGATTAGTCATTAACAATGGCAAAATTGGTATTTTGACATAAATGATTTTGTAAAACTTGTGAAAGACACTTATTGTGAGAGCATCTCCAACGACAAACTTCATTTTTCTCTCTATTTTGCAATTTCCGTCGAATCAATCTCTATTTGATATCCAACCACAAACTTTATTTCATCACCAAAACCCTATTTTCCATTCCTTTTCTTTTTAATTGATTATTTGTATCAATCTTAATAAATAATTTAACTAACAAAGAATTTAAGGAAAACATACTTTTTTTAATAAAGAAAAATAATAAAAATTTCCTACCCAATAATAATAATAATAATAATAATAATAATAATAATAATAATAATAATAATAATAATAATAATAATAATAATAATAATAATAATAATAATAATAATAATAAAATTGATATTTTTACAAAAGAAAAGATTTAGAAAATATTAAAGGCACCAACATTATAATTTTATTCGATTGGAGCTGGTTAAAACTACAATTATTAAGAATTGTTATAAATTAAAATGAAAAAAATAAAATAAAATAAACAAAGAACTAGAAAAAAAGAAAAAAAAAAGTAGAGAAAGAGAATTTTCATTCACATTGGTGGAAGAAACACATTGCACTACATCTCTTTTTATATGGCGACTTTGGCCATATAATGGGAGGATGTATGTAATATTCCCTAATCTGGATTAAGAAATTTTCGACCTGAAACTCTAATTAAGGCCCGGTAAATCAGATCAAACCTAATTAGAGCTAACAGCCTTGTACCTATTTCATACAATATCCAGTATATCTTGATATTCGACAAATAAATCAAACAAAACGCAGTGAAAATTTAAAACTTTTTCGATAAATATCAAAATATACAACACTGACATGAACCTTGGTGTTTAGCTCGTACCCCGACCCCAACTATTACAAAATTATATTCCAATGCAATAAATATAATAACAGGAACCACATTACATCGTAGGGAATATATTACACTCATAATCTTCTCATTTCCTAAGTTTCAGCATTCATCCCTAACCCGGAAATGTTAACTTGGGTGAGCTCCTACATGCTCAGTAACTGACTCTCATACCAATCATCAATTATCAACTAATGTCAAGGCAATGTATAACAACATGAATCAAATGCATATCTAAAAGACCATTTGAATCAATATAAACAATATATAAATAGATGCAAGTTCATTAATCCACTGCAATGCACCTATGATTTGTATTTCAATTTCGGTATTTGAATTGAGTCGCCCTCTCACATCATCAAGAACCAGTCAGACATCTGACTAGTTCCCATCGATGTGCCGCCAACTCATAAAACATTCGCACTCCCTCGTCGTCACTAAACCAATCACTGCTCATCTAATTGGTTTATGACCGATGAGCCGCCAACTCAATAGGAAAGTATTGATCGGGATATTTCCGAAGTCACTGGGGGCGCGGTGATGGAAGGTCACCCCATCACAGTTCCAAACCCTAGGCCGATCCGTCCCGCCAAACCTCTTTCCGAATTCCATTTTTATTTAAAATTTTTTTTGTAAAACCAAAGCCAAACCACGGTACATTGCCTCTATGACGGCTCCAATTTCCCCGTGCAATTGGGTACGCCCGACCTAGACCCGTACAGGCCCCAAGTCATCACTTGGCAACCTGACGAGCCTAGTCAACCTTCGATGCAGTCAATTGAGTAATTTATGAAAGAGTTATTGCAATAATACACAGCGGAAGACTAAACAGTAATAACAAGGGGAAATAACTCAATCAACGGAAATATAGGAATTCTATAAGTGTGGAAAACCCCGAGTATTCATGTACGATTCGATAAGCATATATACATGATACCAGTCTCACCAAAAATGCTAAGTTCAATAATCCCAAAAACATAAGTATGAAACGATATACAAATCAGCAAAACATAAACACATACTATAGAGTCTCTCTGATCCCGCTGCTAGTCCTCAAAGTAGGTCTCCTGGGCAGGGCCCCTTGCCCTTGCTGCTCTCCACTATGTCTGCACCCACCGCCACAAACTAGACGGTGAGCAACTGAAGAAATCGAAAGTATTGCTAGAAGAATGTAACAGTAATTTATGATTTAACAAGTAAAGCAGTCTAAATATCATGCGAAAATGAAATAACATGAAAGTAAATAAATCAAGTGCATGATAAACAGACTGATAGATAAACAATCGAAATTTGCATGTTCTAAGATTCAAAAGAGGCCCATGAGTGGTCTAATTTCACAGCAATACGACAAAGATCTCGTAAGATGTCCCCGGGCAATTTCGCAACACTAGCGCAGCTTGAAATCGAGAGGCATCGCAACACCTCTCGAATCCAGTATCCAGTACACACAACACTAGGGGTGGTCAGTTACCCCTGCAAGAGGCACCCTCGTTGTCCCAGCTAGTGCGGGACCACATGATACCTTCGAGACACACACTCATGCCAAGAACATACAACCAAGAATATGGAATGGAACATCAAACAAGGGATCAATTCAACAATATCAAGGAATAGAAGATGTATAAATCACATGTTATTTCCTTACTGGCCTACTAACATACACACATATAAGGTACGTGTGTACTTACCTAAACTATCACAACTCGGTACCACTACGAGACTCTAACGCGTTCCCGGCGAGTTCTCGACTACCTGATAAAGGTTTAAATCCCGAACATTGATTTAGAGTTAGTACCTCGTCTTAGGGTGTTTCTCGTATGTTTAGTTCAAATACACTTAATTAAGGCGACTCAAACCATTGTGGATCAATTCATCTCTATGATTATTGTCCTTATCGTAAAACTTATCCCTCTTTGGGCTCTTGTTGGGCCCATTTATCAAGTCTACACTTACCTAAGTAAGCCTTTTGTGTGGACACTTATTGGGCCTAGATATAGGCCTAGATATATAGGCTCATTCTTACATTTTACGTCTTTGTTTTGGGCTTTAAGTTGTGCATATTGTATTGAGTCCTTATTGGGCTCTAACAACCCCATTTACACATCATTTGTATTTGTTATGTACCCTTATTATAATGTATATGTTGGGCCCTTATTGGGCCTTAACACAAGCCCAAAATCATTATTAACAATGTCCATACATATCACCCTTTTTATTTATTCACACACATACAATAATGCACTTTATGGTCACACACCCCACACTTGATACACCCCACTGTTATGTGCACACAATACCCCACTGTTGTACGCACCTCATACACACACATGCACCAAATCGTCACACACTAAGTACACCACAACTGCCTAGACACACACTAGTCGATTCTCACAATGCACACACACACGTTGTTGTGTACACCCCACTGTGGTGCACACACACAGTGAGATGCACACCTCCTCCTAACCGAACTCCAAAATTGAAATCATAAACACTACACACCAACACTGTCTACGCACACATCTCAAAACTGTCACACATGGGGCCACCTCCGGCCAGCAGAGTTGCCGAAGGATCACCTCCATTCAGCCTCGACCGGCACCAGTCCTGGCCATCCAAAATAGTGGTACAAACCGTCACTAAAACAGTCCCAAAAAAAAGAAAAAATGCAAAACCAGTGAAACCGAAAGGGAGAAGGAGTGATCTCCGGTGAGAGGTGAAACCCTGGCCACCTCGGGACCTCCTACAAACGGTGGTGTGCGTGGCTAAGTTAAGGAGAAATGGATCGAGAGAGAGAGATAATCAGAGAGCATTACCGAGAGAGAGAAAGAGAAAGAAAGAGGAGAAGCACACCTAGGCGTCTCTGGTGGGTGGGGGAGGCTCCAACATCAAAGGAGGTGGCGGTGATGACGGTCCCGCCAAGAGAAGGTGGGTTGTCACAGCGTGAGGTCAAGCAGAGTGAGTGTGAGTATAGGCCGAGAGTGAGAGTGAGAAACTCACTTTGTTGATGATGGTTCTTCGGTCTCTCTTGCATCGCTGGAGTTGGTCGACCGCAGCTGGGGGTGACGGCAGTGACGAGAGGTTGGAGGAGGGTGAATAGTGACAACTTGGAGAATAGGAAGATGATGAATAGTGATTAAGGTTTAGGATAAAACTTTGTTTTATATATGTGTAAACAATGTGAAATGACCCTTTTGCCCTTAAGTTAACATTTGTTTATTTCTTAAACAGTTGCCCTTATGGGTCTTTTACCTCATCATCTTGACTCAACACACATACACATCTCAATGCTAATATCTTGGCTCTACTCATTATGTTGTGTCACTTTAACAATTTTTATCCTATAACCCGTATGTTGTGAAACTATCCAACTCCCACGTTGATATTGCGTTTCTTCGGTCAGTATTACTTTGTAATTTGGTTCGCCGCGCCCGTTTTCTCACCATACCCCATCAACTAATTATTTAAATTATTAGAAAATTCATTTATTGGTATTCTTTATTGTGTTTTTATCCCCCATTTAACTAGGCAAAACCTCACTCAACTAAAAATCTCCTGAACGGCTCGAGACCCGTAAAATACTAAAATACTAATACACACAATCAAAAAAATCATAAAATTACCTCGGTGTCGACTCCCGAAGTTTGAAATACCGCCCAGTATTCACGTAGCCGGGTCACAATCCTGACAAATGTAACACAAGTCAGTTTAAAAATTTGGGGTTGTTACAGTCTCCCCCACTTATTAGAATTTCGTTCTCGAAATTTAAATTAACAAGAAACTAATTGACAAACTTAGCGGAATCAAATAGGTAGGGAAAGTGCTCGCGTATGTAGGACTCTAACTCCTAGGTCAGCTCCTCGTTTCCATGAAATTACCATTTCACAAGCACCGAAGGAATTTCTTTGTTCCTCAACGTCTTGACCTTGCGGTCAACGATCTGAATCGGTTGATCCTCGTACGTAACATTGTCCTGCAACTCGATCTGGCTTAAGTCTAACGTCGGTCGCCGCCCTCCGCTTGACTTGTCTAGTCGAAGCATTGAAATATGGAATACTGGATGAACACCGGCGAGCTCTGGCGGTAACTCTAACTGATATGCAACCTTACCGACCCTCTTCACAATCTTAAAGGGACCGATAAACCTCAGAGCAAGCTTCCCTTTGATTCCGAACTGTTTGTGACCCTTCAGATGTGAGACCTTCGGGTATCCATAATCTTCCCAAATCATACTGAAGCTCATCGTCATACTCGTCAAGTATTTCTTCTGCCACTCCTGAGCACTTTTAAGTCTCGAGCAAATCTATCCACAATTACCCAGATGCTATCGTGACCACGAGGAGATCGGGGTAACCACTAACAAAATCCATATCAATATGTTCCCAATTCCATCGAGAAATGGGTGGGTGTTGCGGTAGTCCTCTAGGTTGTCGATGCCCAGCTTCTACGCGCTCGCATGTCACTTGCTCGAACAACTCCGACACCTCAAAAATCATCCCTGGCCATCCAAAGAGATGCTGCATGTTGGTGCACATCTTAGGTCGACCCGGATATACAACAAAACGGGAATGGTGAATCTCCTGAAGTACCTCGTCACACGCATCAGCCACCAATGGAAACCCCAATCACCCGCGATACCTCTAGCATGAGTCTGTTGACCGACTCTTATCTGGGAAATCTGAACTATCCGCCATCTCACTGCACCACTGGTATGACGCATCGTCTTGCTGTCCTTCGCGCACAATGCCAAATGAGATGGTCTGCAACATCGTTTGACCACGTATTTGTGTCCTCGTAGTCGTTGGCACGTCCGTTGAACTCATCAACTCGGTTGCCTCACGTAGACCACGCTTTTAGGTCCTTTGACACACGACTACCTCAGCATTAAATCCTTTGCGGCTCAAAGCATCAGCAACAACGTTGGTCTTCCCCAGATGGTACTCAAACAAGAAGTCGTAGTCATTCAAGAACTCAAGCCAACGCCTCTGTCTCGCTCCAGCATGTATGAAACTCACGAGGGACTCTAATTTTTCTTCTCGTATCAACCGATCCAAGTATGTAATGTTCATAACTAGTTCGCACCAACTAAGGCCTCGAACTCTAACAACTCCCGTACTCGCATGTCTACTGGCGACTCGTAGCCCCCTAACTCTACCAAAATTTCAAGACTATGCACATTCGGGTATATCCCATCCTGGCAACCGTGACTAGGATTGAGATCTTCTACGTTTAACGAGTTTACAACCCTAACATGTCTACCAAGCGCACACCAATTAAGGGATCGCATAACTTGAATCGAATATGATATGCATGAAAGTACCGTAAATGAAAATCATACCCTCAACACTGTGTCTGGACGCCTCCCGGTCTAGCTCAACAGAAGCCTGAACACGCTCCCTCTGGTGCTGGTGATGATATGGTGGTGCTCTCGCTGGCTGAGGGCACTCCCTCTGAAAGTGGTTGACCTGTCAGCATTTGTAACATGTACGGATATCCTGCGATCTCTGAGTCTGGCTCTAGCCTCGTCCCTGTGCAAAACCATGAGTCTAGGTCTGACTAGACCTCTATGTCTTCCTCTGCCTGTCTCCTCGGTCAGCATCCCTACTCTCAGTAGTCTGCCTTTGCGACTGGTGGTCCTATCGATTAGGCTACGGTGGATGACTGGTAAAACTCAACACGGGTGGAACAGCCTGTACGAGACGTGTGGTCTGTTGTGCAACAGATCCTACACTTTGCGTCTCGTGTTCACGAATAACCCATCTGCTCCTCTTTCTCTTCCTGTCCTACTGATAGTGACTATCAGATCGGGTCTCTGCTCTGTTCGCCCTAACCTCCTACGGATGCATAAGTAACTCTCCCTCGCCAAACTGCGCTCGTATGCTCTCTGCAAGCTCTCCGGCTCAGTCATAACAACGAATCTTCCAACTACGGGTAGTAGACCCTCGGTAAAGTAGTAGACTCGATTAGCTTCAGTATCTGCAGATTCTCCAGCATAAGGTTGCAGTGAAATAAACCTGCCTATATAGTCCATCACTGACACATCGATGCTCTACCTCAGTGCCATGAACTCGTTACTCTTCGCCCGAAGAACAGTCGGCGGGAAATACTTTTAGTTAAATTGAGTCTTGAAGTCGATCCAATCTCTCGGAATGTCTCGGGTAGTAACGATAGTCGTCCACCAATCATTTGCCTCCCCCTGTAGCATAGATGAAAAGATCGTCGCCCTCATGTGGTCCTCAGTCGCGATGATGGTATGAATCTTCTCATGATTCTTCAGGAATAGCTCTGCCGCAGCTATGTCTATGCCACCAAATAACTTGACTGGGTCGTGCCTCTTGAACTCTCTCTACTGCCTCGCCTTAGCAGTGGCTCTAGGACTCTTCTCCGGAGTAGTGACTGGAGTAGTCTTTACAGCAGCTATTGGCGTAGTCGGTGTCTCTGCCGCTCATACTATCTCAGTCTGTAACGGAGGTGTCTCCGCCTCGGTCTGCGTACCTGGTGCAACAACCGCTCCCTCGGGAATCGCCACTAACGGGATCGGAGCCGTAGAAGTAGCAGCAATCGGAGTCTCTACTCCCCGAGTAATAGTAGGTGGCAATGGTGTAGTCGGAGTTGATGGTGTAGTGGTAGCTGGTACAAGTGTCCTTAAAAAGTCGTAACATCCCCTATGACTGTTGGTCTTGCGTCGCAACTCTCTAAGTCAAGGCATGCACGTCATCTGCGCTAGCATATCGTGTGCCGAACGTGCTGCTATCGCCGCCAGGACCAATCTGATCCGCCATCGTCGTCTGAGTCAAGAGAACAAGCTTCTCGGATCAGTCTATAGCTACCGTCTACCGTAATAATACACTTAACAATCATAATAAGTATAAAAATTATCCAACTCAACCCATTACTCTCGAAGCTAAGTTTCTACAGGATCATAGGGTTTCCACTTCTAAGTTCAACCATTCCTAACTTCCGCTGGTTTAATGGTTTATGTTTTATGAATTTAAACCTGGTATGCTCTGATACCAACAGTGACGGCCTCAATTTTTCCGTGCAATTGGGTACGCCCGACCTAAACCCGTGCAGGCCCCAAGTCATCACTTGGCAACCTGACAAGCCTAGTCAACGTTCGATGCAGTCAATTGAGTAATTTATGAAAGAGTTATTGCAATAATACACAACGAAACACTAAACAGTAATAACAAGTGGAAATAACTCAATCAACGGAAATATAGGAATTCTATAAGTGTGGAAAACTCCGAGTATTCATGTACAATTCGATAAGCATATATACATGATACCAGTCTCACCAAAAATGCCAAGTTCAATAATCCCAAAAACATAAGTATGAAACGATATACAAATTAGCAAAACATAAACACATACTATAGAGTCTCTCTGATCCCGCTGCTAGTCCTCAAAGTAGGTCTCCTGGGCAGGGCCCCTTGCCCTTGCTACTCTCCACCCTATCTGCACCCACCATCAAAAACTAGATGGTGAACAACTGAAGAAATCAAAAGTAGTGCCAGAAGAATGTAACAGTAATTTATGATTTAACAAGTAAAGCAGTCTAAATATCATGCGAAAATGAAATAACATGAAAGTAAATAAATCAAGTGCATGATAAACAGACTGATAGATAAACAATCGAAATTTGCATGTTCTAAGATTCAAAAGAGGCCCATGAGTGGTCTAATTTCACAGCAATATGCAAAGATCTCGCAAGATGTCCCCGGGCAATGTCGCAACACTAGCGCAGCTTGAAATCGAGAAGCATCGCAACACCTCACGAATCCAGTACCCAGTACACACAACACTAGGGGTGGTAAGTTACCCCTGCAGAAGGCACCCTCGTTGTCCCAGCTAGTGCGGGACCACATGATACCTTCGAGACACACACTCATGCCAAGAACATACAACCAAGAATATGGAATGGAACATCAAACAAGGGATCAATTCAACAATATCAAGGAATAGAAGATGTATAAATCACATGTTATTTCCTTACTGGCCTACTAACATACACACATATAAGGTACGTGTGTACTTACCTCAACTATCGCAACCCGGTACCACTCCGAGACTCTAACGCGCTCCCCGTGAGTTCTCGACTACCTGATAAAGGTTTAAATCCCGAACGTTGATTTAGAGTTAGTACCTCGTCTTAGGGTGTTTCTCGTATGTTTAGTTCAAATATACTTAATTAAGGCGACTCAAACCATTGTGGATCAATCAATCTCTATGATTATTGTCCTTATCGTAAAACTTATCCCTCTTTGGGCTCTTGTTGGGCCCATTCATCAAGTCTACACTTACCTAAGTAATCCTTTTGTGTGGACACTTATTGGGCCTAGATATATAGGCTCATTCTTACATTTTATGCCTTTGTTTTGGGCTCTAAGTTGTGCCTATTTATTGAGTCCTTATTGGGCTCTACACAACCCCATTTACACATCATTTGTATTTCTTATGGACACTTATTATAATGTATATGTTAGGCCCTTACTGGGCCTTAACACAAACACAAAATCATTTTTAGCAATGTCCATACATATCACCCTTTTTATTTATTCACACACATACAATAATGCACTTTACGGTCACACACCCCACACTTTATACAACCCACTTTTATGTGCACACAACATCCCACTGTTGTACGCACCCCATACACACATGCACCAAATCGTCACACACTAAGTACACCCCAACTGCCCAGACACACACTAGACGATTCTCACAATGCACACACACTCACCGCTGTTGTGTACACCCCACTGTGGTGCACACAGACACATTGAGATGCACACCTCCTTCTAACCGAACTCCAAAATTGAAATCATAAACACTACACACCAACACTGTCTACGCACATACCTCAAAACTGTCACACATGGAGCCACCTCCGGCCAGTAGAGTCACCGGAGGATCACCTTCGTTCAGCCTCGACCAGCACCAATGTCGGCCATCCAAAACAGTGGCACAAACCGTCACCAAAACAGTCCCAAAAAAAAAGAAAAAATGCAAAACCAGTGAAACCGAGAGGGAGAAGGAGTGATCTCCAGTGAGAGGTGAAACCCCGGCCACCTCGGGACCTCCTGCAAATGGTGGTGTGCTCGGCTAAGTTAAGTAGAAATGGATCGAGAGAGAGATAATTAGAGAGCATAAACGAGAGAGACAGAGAAAGAGAGAGGAGAAGCTCACCTAGGCGTCTCTGGTGAGTGAGGAAGGCTCCAACATCGAAGGAGGTGGCGGTGATGACGATCCTGCCAAGAGAAGGTGGGTTGTCACAGCGTGAGGTCGAGGAGAGTGAGTGTGAGTATAGGCCGAGAGTAAGAGTGAGTGAGGGAGAGAGAGAGAAACTCACTTTGTCGATGACGGTACTCCGGTCTCTCTGGCGTCGCTGGAGTTGGTCGGCCACAGGTGGGGGTAGCCGCAGTGACGAGAGGTGGGAGAAGGGTGAATAGTGACGGCTTGGAGAGTAGGAAGATGATGAATAGTGATTAGGGTTTAGGATAAAACTTTGTTTTATATGTGTAAACAATGTGACCCTTTCGCCCTTAAGTTAACATTTGTTTATTTCTTAAACAGTTGCCCTTATGGGTCTTTTACCTCATCATCTTGACTCAACACACATACACATCTCAATGCTAATCTCATGGTTCTTTTCATTATGATGTGTCACTCTAACAATTTTTATCCTATAACCCGTATGTTGTGAAACTATCCAACTCCCACGTTGATATTGCGTTTCTTCGGTCGGTATTACTTTATGATTTGGTTTGCCGCGCCCGTTTTCTCGCCACACCCCATCAACTAATTATTTAAATTATTAGAAAACTCATTTATTGGTATTCTTTATTGTGTTTTTATCCCCTGTTTAACTAGGCGAAACCTCACTCAACTAAAAATCGCCTAAATGGCTCGAGACCCGTAAAATACTAAAATACTAATACAGACAATCAAAAAAATCATAAAATTACCTCGATGTAGACTCCCGAAGTTCGAAATACCGCCCAGTATTCACACAGCCGGGTCACAATCCTGACAAGTGTAACACAAGTCAGTTTAAAAATTTGGGGTTGTTACAGCCTCATTCCCAGTCCAGTACACTACATGCTCTAATAATACTATTTTACATTGCATAATTGATAAAAGATACGAGTCCTACTTACCTGTCCTGAGCTTTCCTATGTTTTACCGACTTGTACGACTCCCCAGAGTCCTCAAACCTTTTTCATCGGTCCATCACCTAAAATAGACCAATTGTTATCAAATTAAGTGTAATATTCATTTATTAATACTCCTAAACTAATCTCATTCGAATCCAGAATCTTGGGACCTAGTTTTTAACTTATCTTGACCATTTCACGTTTTTTCGAGGTAAAAACCTCGATATAAAATCTCCCCCAACTTTCAAATTCCGTATTTTTCATAGAAATCCACCAATTTCTATTTATTTGGTCAAAATGTCATTTTTCATATTTTCCTTTATTTTTCCAAATTTTCATTCTTTTCTTTTCCTTTTTCTTTTTATTTGCGTTTTTGGGCCTGAACCGGGCTGAACTGAGTTCGGCTCCACCAAGCTGAACTGGCCCAGTTCAAGACCCCCCACTATTCATCGTCTTCCTCACAAACTCCCCTCTTCGCACTGTTTTTTTTTCCATCACTGGGGTTGGTTCCCTCTCCAAGTCGGCCATGGCTAACACCATGGTCGAACCTCCACAATCACCACACAACTTTAACAACAACATCAACAGCACAAGCTCACCTTGATTTCGTTTCTCCTTCGCGAGCTCTTCTTCCCGCACTCTCCGTCACCCTCTCCTTCTCCCCCCTCTCTGTTCTCCCATTCTCACCGAGCTCTCTTTGTTTTCTCGATTTAACAGTGGAGGAGACAGTTTATTTGGAAAAATGACCAAATTGCCCTTGTGTTCATCTTGTTTTCCAATTAAACCAAAAGCCATTTTTGGTCTTTTCACATTTTTCTAATTTAATATATATTATATATATATATATATATTTATCGATGTTGTCACGCCTACAATCTGTTGTGCGCGCCAACAAGCACCCTCGGGCGTGCACACTACCATACGACTCACGTGTGTCACCTATGACTCTGCGTATTACTTGGCGCCCCGACAATTCACCATTATTCATTTATTTTCCATTTTAATAAATATTTATATATATCCACAGTATATATAAATATATATTTATGCCTATAATTACATAATTCACGCCAACAAACATTCTAGGGCGTCAATGCTATCCCGCGTCTCATGTGTGTCCTCCTTGACCCACACATGGTATTAGGCATTCCTTCATTTGTCCAGTTATTAATTTATAATTAATATTACACTCCATGCAAACACAATCCAACACACAATTCTACACACACGCTAATCGTATCTAATTGGGTTAACCCCGAGCCTGACTCGGGTTACTTGGGATTCAAATTAACGCTAATGACCTCATCACCTGCTTAAGGTAACGGGTCGTTACAATGTAGGTTCCAATAATTACAATGATAACTACATGATAAACTTGGGGGTTACATACTATCAATGGTTGGAATACAATGAGTCGTACATCCAAATTATTTATAACAAGAATGAGAGGGAATAAGATTATTCTTAGAATTAGGGGTGCACACGGATTGCATTAATTCGAGGATTCGGTCCAATCCAAAGCAATTATCACTAATTGGATCAATTTTTTGATCCCTTGAACTGGACTGGATTGAAAAATCTCTAATCCCACTGGACTGAATTGGATTACGGATTCTATATTAAAAAATCGCAGATCCAATCCAATCCAATCCAATCCATTTAGTACATCAACACATATACATATTTGATCATATGCACTATAGTATCTTAAAGAACATTAACTCAAACTATCAACTTTAAACTATAATATCTAAAAGACTATGTTTGTTCTTAACTCTTTTGTTATACTTTCGACCTTTTTTTTGTTGGTTGTATGTTCAACGTGCACTTCTTTTGTGCACGTTGAACAAAGATAGTCTTCTTTTGTATGTTCAACGTGCACGTGCACTTCTTTTGTGCACGTTGAACGAACATAACTTTTGTGAAAAGTTGTGGATGACATATTTATTTATACAGGAACTTACATTTTGAAAGTTATTGTGATGACAAGTTTGTGAGAAATATGCTATAAATAGATTTGTGGAATGTATGTTGTAAATTTGTCATTCATGAGATGTATAATTCGTGTTATTCACTTGATTAGTCTAATTTCATGAATCTTTGAATAGGAAAACGTCAATCCGTGGAACTTGATTTAATTCGGTCCGCATTTTGCAAATTGGATTGAGTTGGATTGATGAATTCTTTGGATTGGATTGGCTTTTAATTTTCCAATCCGTTATAATTGGATTGGATTGTGGATTGACCCTAATTGGATTGGATTCAATCCGTGCGCACCCCTACTTAGAATTGTGTTCACCTCCATAAGATTATATATTGTGAAACAGAGGGGTGTACCATGAGGCTTATTGAACGAACAACGACAAGGGCATGCCTTTCTGAGTTAGAGTAATAGGATCGGGAATGTATTTGCTAATGTTATGAGGTGTAATGTTGATAATGTCTACCAATAGAAACATGTCACATGTACAATATATATGTGCTTTTACACTTTTGCCCTCCTCACTTTTATTTTTTTGTTCACATGACACGTTGCTATTATAAGACATTACCAACATCACCATCCTAACATTAGCAAATCCACTCCCAATAGGATCCTATTTCAAAAGTATGCCACCCCGTATTTTGTGGTGAAATTAATGCTTCCAACAAACATTTAAAGTTATGCATGACTTCTATTATACCTTAAAGGGTATCATTCTAACATTTTCCGTTAACTAATCTGTAAACTTTCTTTTGTATTAATTGTTTAAAGTTGTTTGCCTTCTTATATGTGAAGTCAGCCCCTCGTAGCATGCAAACTTGCTTGAATTGCGGTTCTTAGTTTGAAAAGCCAGAACACTCGATCAACATAATATGAAGAAGAAACCTTGAAACTCACAAAATACATTGAAGTTAACCAAGTCCATTATTTTTATGTGAAAATCAGTCTTCAGCAGTAGAGCCTACCGTTTTGACCAAGTTGCCCTAAACTATACTTCTCTAACGTTGATAATAGTAATTTTAATTCTTAGTTTAGCAAGCCAGTGATGACAAATCAATTGCATAAACAAAAACTAGATGCTCTAATGACATTCAAAATATTACACTTTAAGTTCTCAAAAATTTAAATACAAAGATCAGCCAATTAGTCACGTGCTTCATGGTGTCCAAGTCAATAGCTGAACTAAATTTAGTGAAACACTTCATATGGTAGCTAGGTGGTGAGGTCTTTAAGGATCCTGAGAATTTTGAAGTGCCTAAATTACCACATTACCCTTGATAGAGAAACAATTTGCCTTACAATTTTGGCATTTCTAAATAATAAATGTAGGGTATTTTCGTCAACTGAATAAAAAGATATAGTTCTGACTTGCTTATATGCTTGCGATCTTCATTAGTTTACCAACACATCAGTAAGGTTAGAACTTGGAAACAATGGAACGCCAACACAGTTCATGGTCTCTATGTTCAAACCTCTTCTTCCTATCCCTCTTGATCTCTTCCAATCTCCTCACTTTCTACCTCTTCTCCTCCTCTTCCTCCTCGGCTTCCTCGGAGTCGACAATGTCCTGCCCTCCCTACTCCACCGCCGCCAATGTGGAAGCTAATGAACCTCCACCAACCCCCACCACGGATTTGGCACTGGAGTTTTTAGAATTTGCATCTCAACATCCATTCCCATTCGGTAAAAACCCGAACTCTGGCGAGGACCACCTCTACTCTCCAGTAGGCCACCCATGCACTCTCTTCGCCGACCACCTCAACCGCTTCATGTCATACACTGTCAATGGCTCTTGCCCGGACGATGAGCTCCTCGCCCAAAGACTCCTCTTAAAGGGCTGTGAGCCACTCCCTCGTCGTCGTTGTCGTGCTGCGGCACCAAATGATTATGTCGAGCCTTATCCTCTACCACTAAGCTTTTGGTCCACCCCCTCGGATCACTCCGTTGTGTGGACTGCATACGCTTGCAAGAATTATTCCTGTCTCATCAACCGCAAGTACCAGAAGAGCTTTGATGATTGCAAGGACTGCTTCGATCTTGCTGGTCGAGAGAAGGCTCGTTGGACAGCATCCGAAAGTCGAGGATTGGATTTCTCCATCGACGAGGTACGACATCTTTTACATCCTATCAATTGGTTGGTTTTTTTTTTTTTTTGTAAGAAAAACATAGGATAGATATCATTACTCAATATCAGTGATTACATCTAAAGATATGAGCACCCCCTATATCTGGTGGAACTTCAAACCAATCGAAGGGAAAAACAAACAATTTAGCTTGCTTAGCTAAACATCCTATTGGTTGTTAATATATAGTTAGCATCGCTTGCAATGTGACAATATAGTCTATGACTTCATGCATTTGATTCAAATTTAAAAGCTTGAAGGGAGAAGATTCGAACCTTGAACCTTAATTCAGATCTATGTATGTACTATTTATTTTTTAAAATTTGAAACAGGTGTTGGCAACCACGAAACCAGGGTCAATCCGAATCGGGCTGGACATAGGAGGCGGGGTAGGGTCCTTCGCAGTGAGAATGCGAGAACGAAACGTGACAATAGTAACGACATCGATGAACCTCAACGGGCCGTTCAACAACTTCATAGCTTCAAGAGGGGTTGTGCCAATGTACCTAAGTATATCACAAAGGTTGCCCTTCTTTGACAACACCCTAGACATAGTGCACTCCATGCATATATTGAGCAATTGGATTCCTACCAAAGTGTTGCACTTCTTGTTGTTTGATGTGTATAGAGTACTGAGGCCTGGAGGGCTGTTTTGGTTGGATCACTTCTTTTGTGTGGGAGAGCAATTGGAGGAGGAGTATAGGCCAGTGATTGAAAGTGTTGGGTTTAAGAAAGTGAAGTGGGTGGTGGGGAGGAAGCTTGATAGAGGGCCTGAGAGGAAAGAGATGTACCTCTCTGCTTTGTTGCAGAAGCCATTGAAGAATTCTTGGTAAATACTTGGATTAAATAGATGGTCTTTGTTTTCTTTTTTCTATATGAAATGAATTAAATTTGTTTAGGCATGAAGAGATAGTCAAGATATGCACGGATCTTTGTGCATAACACATGTCGATGCTATTTGGATTGTTTCATGTGGCTCGATATGACTTTAGGTGTGACTTTCCAATTGCGATTCTAATATTTTCCTTTCAGGAATTGGAACGAGTTGCGTTCCCGAATTTCAAAAAAGATGCACCTTCATTCTCAAATACGGAGTATGTGTCACATTTTGGGAAATTTTTTTGTTCCAACAAATGTGTCATATTATAATACAACATTAATTGTTTTATTTTCAATTTTAACAAGTCAATTTAGTCAATTTAGCTAGATTGATTTATCTTTAGTTTTTATTTTATAGTTAGTTTTCTTCACTAGTTGAAAGTTTTTGATTTGTCTTCTCCTTGTTATGAAGTTTTTAGACTTCTCCTTGTTAGGAAGTTTTTAGGTCTTCTTGTTGGGAAGTTTTGTTCTTTGTTTTGTGATTCTAGTACTTTTGTATATTGTCATGAATTTCAACGTTGTAGAGAGCAGTCAATGATTGTCAAACTGTTTCAATTTAGAAAAAAAAAAAAAGCCAAATTAATGGTAGTTTGTTTACACAAATAGGATTAACAAATCAATGTACTTGATTCTATGTCTGGTTATATATTGAGTCATGAATGATTAATGAAATTTTGATTTTCTTAAAAAAAACAATATTAATCACTTCTTCTTTTTTCGATGAGAAATAAAACATAATTTTTTGCTATGAGGCTCAAAATCATGACCTCTTAATTACCAAGGAACCACATACAAAACAACTGATCCATCTACTTAACTAGTCGACACCCGCGCTTCGTGCACTGGATATACCGAACTTTTACTCAATGGCTAAATGCCTTACTATAAAATTATTAACTATATTTTTTTGAGTTAAAAAAAATGATTAAATCTTCGCCACACACATTTCATCCAACAATTATAATCGAGAATTTAAGACAGGTTTTAGTATACAATTTTAAAATCATGTTGTGGAACTACAAATCATCTCCAAAAACACATCATGATTTGCATCAAAAAGATAAAGAAAGGAGCAAGAACAAAATAAGGAAACTAAAAAAAAAAAAAGAATAATTAAACTCTTCTGCAATCTTGTAGAATAAACTAAAAAACGGAGATCATAAACCTAAAAATATGCTTACCTATAATGTTGTCGACAAATCAAACCTAAAAAAAGAAGATTGACATTTTCATGTAATTTCCATTTGAAATTGATTTATATACATTTACAAGATATATATATATATATATATAAATGGTTTTCTTAATTAAATCAATGCATATTTGTAATTACTAAGTGAAATGAATGGTTTTGATCACATGTAATGGATATTGTAAGTCCTTATTAAGGGCATCATTTTCCTTAAATTGAGAACAATAAATCTACTTGGACTCATTATTAAATTTTTTATACATATTTAAGGGCATCATTTTCCTTAAAATTAAAAAAGGTTTTGAGTCCAGAGAATCGTTATTATTAAGAGTAAATTAGTGGTGAGACTACTCTCTTTTCCTTCAATTGCATTAATTAAATAACAGTTTTACATTTGTGGAACTTGTATAGTCAAAATAAGAAATTTTATAGAAGTTACAATATGCACGGAATTTGAAAAATCCTCGAAGAAGTATCCATTATATTGAAATTTAAAAAGCCTTACAAATTATTTGTAATAAAATTAGCTATGGAGTTAAAAAAAAAAAAAAAAAAACCCTCACAAATCTAGAGTTTCACATGCCTGCATGCACAGGACGCATTGCGTTGTGGATAAACACCAATTCGGCCTTATAGCTGGAGAATGTCCATGGTATTAACCTTTCTATTGTAGAGTGTCCAACAAAAGAATTTAACCTTAATTATTTGGAGAGCAAGGATCCAAATTGATTTGTACCCATAAAACTGTGTTGTCGACCCATGCAATAATCTAACAAAGTTTGGGCACATACCTTATTTTTTAGCTATTTATGACTCTTTCTTGTCTCCCCAAACATGTGGACCCTACATATGACAAAATTCTTAAATAGGTAAAAACAAAGTGTCTCCAAAGTGTGTTAGATTATCATTTTCCTAAAATATATATCCTTCTTACCAGAATAAACAGAATACTCATCTGCCCCATCAAAGTCCCATTTACACTGATCATGGTTCTTCATATTGGCCAAGGCAGTGGCAAGTTCGTACAGTGCACATGTATAGAGAGGGTAATCGAGCCGCGGACATGTTCTCGAGAACACGCCCCTTAGTTTGCAAGCCGTTCTGTATGATGATATTTTTGGCGTATCGTTTCCTCTACAGGGTGTACTTTAACCCCTTTTTTGTATTACTATACATCTTTAGCCCTCCTCTGATATAAAAAAGGTCCAAAATTACACTAATCAAGTACATGAGGGCATACACGGACCCCAGCCCGACATTGGGCATGGGCTGGGCGGACCTCCACCCTAGTCACCTGAATTCAATCCACATGCTACAAAATTCTGTCTATATTTTTTTTTTCATGAAACACAACTTGTGCATTTTTGAAACATTGCTAGAGTACGTAACATCTTTGCTGCACATTTGTTAGAGTTCATTGAAAATTTATTGTAATATGCAAGCACTCCTCACAATACATATTGAATGGATCAATCTCAATGACTGTGTAGCAAAAAAATTTTTTGAATAATGTAAGTTATATTCGATGTCAAAAAATATATAATGTACGAAAAGGGGGTTAAGCTATCTCCTTTCTTAAATGCCATTCTTTTTATAATTTTAAAATAAATAAAGTTTTGATCTTAAAAAATAAATAAATAAAAATTTAGATTTTCAACAACTAAATTTAATAAACCAACTAATCAATAGGGTGGCATAATGGTTTGAATGTGGTTAGTAGTATAAGAGGGTGGGGCTTTGAGGGAATCGGCCAAACATAAAGGCTCAAAATTTTTATTCAATAAATCTACTTGGACTTATGAGTCCGGACTTATATGAAAGTTTTTATATTTTTTGTATATATTTAAGGGATATAATAAGAATTTTACCAAAAAAACTGACAAATAAGACTACCCATTTTTATTTTACCCGGATCGGCGGCCCTGGACGGACCCTAAACAAGTTGTATCAAAAGCACGACTTCGTCAAGTTCATCATCAGTACATCTCCTTCGTAACCGTAAATTCCATGTAGGGCAGAATCCTCTGTTCCAACATCTTAACACATTTTAGAGCATTATGAAAACGAGATAGTGCATAAATGTTTGGAAATGCCACTTTAAAATATTCATGCCCTGTCCACCTATCTTCCCATAATTTTTATTTTTTTGTAAGAGAAATCAAAATTTCATTAATCATTAATAGTTCAATACAGGACAAACATAGAATCAAGTACAATGATTCGTTAGTCCTATTTATGTAAACAAACTCTTATTAATTTGCCTTTTTTTTAAATTGAAACAGTTTGACAATCAGAGATTATTCTCTAGAACGTTGTAACTCATGACAATACACAAAGTACTAGATGCACCACGACAAGGATGAATCAATCTCTACAAATCTAATTAGATATGTTATTTATTAAATGGATAAAAAGCAAAAGGAATTTGATTGGAACTACCGCCGATCGTTAAGATGATCGGCAGTGGTTCAAGAACAAAATTCACAAAAGTGAATAAAAAAAAAATTTAGGATTTTGGAAAGAAGTAGAAGCGGGTAAGAGACTTACATTCTTCTTTCTATTCCCAAAATTTTATTTGTATGCCATTTCTTAGCCGCAAAGTGCTCCCTCTTGTAAATTCATGAAGGCAGGACATAATGAATTTTTATGGCGCTCTCGATGTGGCTCGTCTAGCTGTCTCCAAATCTCATCCATTGATGTTGGCTCCTTATTTACTTCTGATAATGAATGCCCACAAAGAGTGTTGTACATTCTGATATCTCGCAAGCCACTTCAAGGCGAAGACCTTGTTTGTTGTCTCCATATCATCTACCCCAAAACCCCCCATTTCTTAGGAGTGACATCCCAATCTCATGCCACCAGACTATTGAGTTTTCCATCGCCTATTCTACTCCATAGAAATCCTCTCATCAAGGCCGAAATATATTCTAGATGCTACTCCTTTGACAACCATCCTCCCTTCCACGCATCAACTCTCTTTGTAATCTTCTGCACAATACGGTCATGTTCTCACCTGACATCGAATCCTTGTCGTTGTGTTTGTACCAATGCTAAATCATCCACATTAATCCCAGTTAACGAGCATTTTTGCATGCTAAGTTTCAGCCCAGAAATCATTTAGTAACCATGAACTACATTCATTATTCTTTCCACCGAGCCAGTTGCCACAGCCGCAAATAGTAGGAATCATCGGCAAATTGCAAGTGTTACATTGATTCGATCTATGCCTACCAGTAGCCCATTTATATTGCCAATTTCCTTTGTCGCACCCAACATTCGCCCAAGTACATCAGCCATGATGATAAAAAGAGAGGGAGACACCCCTTTGAGCTTTAATATGACCCCAAGGTTTACCATTGATAAGGATGGAATAGAAGACGGAACTCGCACAATAAAGACATCTATTTTTAAGATTTTAATACAATTATTATTATTCTTGTATGACAACCCCTAATAAGGCGGAGGCTAGGTTGTTGTTATATTATTCTTGTATGGATATATCATATATTTTCATTTCTATAATGTTTTACTTTATACATAGTTGGGTTATGTCATTTGTCCATATAATTCTTTGAAAAATGCTATAACACACAACCCAAGCTCGCATCCTAAGGTGAGCACGATAATTGGATAAGGGTTGTGCATTATTGTAACGACCATAAAATCCAACTCGGGTCATGTGTCATTTTAGGTCGTAGGTGGACCTCTTGCCGTGATGCGACACCGAGGTATGTTATTTTTGTTTGGTGATTGTATTATTATTCTATTTACTTGAATTTAAATTCCAATGTCTCAAATGTGAAAGGACATTTGAGGGTGAGCATTAATGCGGAGAAATAGGTTCAACTCGAGGAGATGTGTTTTACGAGCACCGGTCGAACTATGGTCGGGTATTTAGCTGTTTAGGGGACAAACGTAATAAAACACTAAAAAATACATTACTATATAATAATTAAAAGTGTTCGATACCTTGTAGGTTCGTTTGCACACAACGGTGCGAGTTGTTGTGACGACCCCAATTCACAACCCTAAAACTGAACCCCGCCCGGCTAGACTTACATAGACCCCGAATCATTGTGCAGTCAACGCAAATCTAGTAAGTCTTTCCTTACCTTTTATCGTTTATTTTAAAATTTAAGATGAGATCATTAATATTAGTGACTTATTTAAAGATAAGCGGAAGCATCTAAAATCTCCAACTAATATAACAACCTCAAGACATGAGTTAAGATAACGTAGAATGTGTGGAAACCCAACAAATATATATATCCTCACTATATATCATGTCACATGAGAGAATATTATTATATACAAGCCCCAAGATCTCTCATTCCCAAAATCCAGTTTCAAAACATATATATAAAAGTAATACAAACCAAACCTACATCGAATTCAAAGAAAGAACAGATCCACTATCCTCAAAGCAAATCACCAAGTTGTGAAGCTTTTCCTTTGCTCGATTGTGGATGTGCACTCAATCAAACACAAGAATGACGATTTCAGGTAAGTAACGTCAAGCAGGATGTTTTCGAAAGTAAATAACAATCTATATTCATGTTGATAGAAAGAAAAATACAGGGAATGCATGAATAAATAAATACTGGAAATAAATCTGAATCAATCGATAATGAGTGTCCATGAATCAAAATAAATGCGCAAGTAGTCAGAACCAATAGTCATTTGAGCCAAGGAATAAGATACCCATTCTAAGCTTAGAGTTTAGGACGTGATATATCACATAATCCTAAATCCATGCGAATGTAGAATTCATCAACAATCTAGTAAAGTAATTCCCACTCCATATATAGAAACCAAAAGATCAGCTTGTGAATATCAAGTTACTAAAACAATAATAATATATATCCAAAGTTCTTAACCTTTGGTTTATGCACTAGCTTAACCCACAACTTCCAAGGATCACGTTAACTAACTTGCCCTTGGACCACTCAACAGAATAAAGTTCTGAAATAGGATAGCAATAACAATAAGAAATTAAAGCTCAAAGAAATAACTATAAATTTCCTCACTGGTTTACTTACCCGTATCTAATGCTAACTCGCACTCACACGCCCGTTATTCATCCTACTAATCTTCAGGTATGTATTTACTGTCCTACAACACCTGTTAACCAAAATCTATCATTTATCCCATAATTTTACTCATTTACTTAATTAGGTTAATTACCCGAGTATTAGTCCTTATTAGAACCCATTTGAATACTCGAGAAACCCTCAAAATTTTTGAAAAAAAAAAAAAAAATTTGTCTGAATGAACGGTGTCACGTCATGATCGACGCCGTGGAAAAAATGCTTGGTGATGTCATCAAAAGCGTGAAACCCAAATTCGTCATTGGTTTAGACATCGTAGGGGAAAACCTCTCACAACGTCCCTCGCGATGATAGTTCCTGAAATTGTTTTCAGGGTTCCGACACCTCGGCTCGCTTCGCCGCATTCCGAGCCTATCTCAAGCTTATAGGGATGCTCAAATATAACTTTACCAACAATTGGTTTGATCAAAACAATTATCTATAACCCCGATATGGAAATTAACTCAAAAATCACGATAATTCCCCAAAAATACGAAACGCATCCAAACATAAAAAACAACCACATGGTTGTGATCCACACCAATCCATAAATCCATAAATTCATAGGAATGTTCAAAACACTTGAAAAACAATTTTCCAAATTCACCACCCAAAAGATACCTCGACGAAAACAATCAAAAGACCCATCAAAACAATGTACACCTCACAAGGAATAAAGGTGTTTACCTTGGTTTTCAAGTTTGTTCATGTCTTGGCATCATTCCGAGCTCGAATCCTCGTTGAGAAGTTTCTCCAATTCGTTCTCTCTCGATCGTGTGAAAAGAATAATGAAAATAACGATGAGAAGAAGATAAATAAACAAAACTTTATATTTATCTCTTTTCATCCACTACCCTATGCGTATCCCAAGGAAATTCGTGCTCCTAGTCTCACCTAGCCAATTCACCGCCCTCTCAGTTAACACCAGTTAACACACTATAATGACATTGCTGGGACACTCGATCCCATGCACACACCTCAATATGAGGTTTCAAACCCCGTTCGCACCACGACTCACACCGTCATGTGCCTTCGAACCTACTAAGACATCCAACACGTTACCCAACGTATAAATATTATATTTTAATGTAGTTTGTCAGTGTTTTATTCACATTTGTCCCCCGACAACCAAATACTCGACCATATTCGCCTCGACTACCAAAAATCGCATTTCCTCGAACCAAACCCATTTCTCTACGCTTCAATGCTCTCACTCAAACGCCCTCACACATTTGGAACATTGGAATATAAATTCGGGTAAATAAATAATAATACAAACACTAACCAAAAATAGCATACCTCGGTGTCGACGATCAATTATTGTTCTCATGCATCACGACAAGAAGTCCACGTATAACCTAAATTGACACGTGACACGAGTTAAATTTTTAGGGTCGTTACAGTTGTGGTCCGATTGATTCGAAAAGGTTGGGAAAGATCTTGTTGAGAAATGTGCATGGAAGGGAGTGTCCCAACATAGTCATCGTTGTGCGTTAGCCGAGTATTAGGTTAGTTGAATGGATGTAAGAAGAACAGTTGGATTGATCTCAAGATATGCATGTAAAACCGGACTAAAAGGATATAAATAAACTGTTTTTTCTTTCTCCATTTCATATTCATTTCTGCTTTGGAGAGAATGAGTTGAGGGAAGAAGTATCAATTGGATTTGAGCTTGAAACGACGTCATAGAGTGACCAAACTCAAAAACTAAGGTAACATCTTTACTCATCGCGAGGTGTTTGTCGTTTTGACGAGTCTTTTGAGGGTTTTCATTAAGGTAGTTTTGGATATCAAATTTGAAATTTATTTTTTGATTGATTTGATGGTTTATATGGATTGTTGGATCAATTGGAGCACAACCATGTGGTTGTTTGAGGTGTTTGTATTGGTTTTATAATTTTTGGGAATTATCGTGATTTTTTAGTTAATTTCCACACCGGGTTATAGGTGATGGTTTTGAACGGTTTAAATGTTGGATGTGGTGTATTTGAGTTTCCCTATGAGTTTGGGATAGACTCAGAACGCGATAAAGCAAGCCGAGTGTCAAAAAAACCTAGGATAGTTTCAAGAACTGGCACCGGGAGGGACGCCGGACTCATTTCACCCGCGGCGTTGATCATGACATCTGAACTAGTGATGATTTTTGTCTCATGCTTTAGATGATGTCGCTAGACATTCGGGCCACGACGCCATTCATGACGTGGCACTGTTCATCAGACCAAATTTTCATATTTTTTAGAAAAGTTTAGGAGTTTCTCGAGTACCTAAATGGGTTCAAATAAGGACCAATACTTAAGAAATTGACCCAATTATAAAATAAATAAAATGATAAAAAAAAAATTGAATAATTAATGGATAAATAACAAATTTTGGTAATTAATTGGTCAACAAGGATTATAGGACGGTAATAAGCACATGTGGGGATTTGTAAAGACGAATTATGGGTGTGTAAGTGCATATTAGTATTAGACACGAGTAAGTAAACCAATGGAGAAATTTACAATTATTTCTTTTAGATTTAATTTATTATTGCTTTTGCTCTATCTTGTTTTGAAACTCTATTCTATTTGAGTGGTCCAAGGGCAACTAGTCAATGTGATCTTTGCGAGATCGAGCTATCTGGTGTCATGCACTAAGAGCCAGGAGCTGGGAGCTGGGGATTCACGATATTGTTTGGGTTGTATACGGGGTGAGAGTTCTTATCTGGATTACCAGGGAATCTCTTATCCACGTGGATTTTTAGATGGTGTGTACTACGTCCTAAACTGCGAGTCTGTAGTTTCTGTCCTCGACTCAACGACTTTTTCACTGGTCGGTACTACTTTCGCCTTTCTATTGTTTCTTGACACTTATTTTCGATTGATTCAATTAATTTCCAGTCTTTATTTATTCATGCATTCCCTGTATTTTTTTCCATCGACATGAATATAGACTACTTATTTAATTTCGAAATAATGTAAGCATCCTATTTGGCGTTACTTACTAGGACTCGTCATTCTTGTGTTTGACTGAGTGTAGATTCATAATCGAGCAAGGGAAAAGCTCCCCAACTTGGTAATTTGATTTGAGGATTTTGAGCTATACATCCTTTGGTCTCGATATAGGTTTGATATTTTGTATTACAGTGTATATATATATGTTTTGAACTTGGGAATCAGGTTATGAGAAATCTTGGGCATGTATATTATGACATATACTCTTGTATATGACATATGGTGACGATATACATATGCGGGGTTTCCACCTTCTAGCTTATCCTAACTTATGTCTAAAGGTTATTTTATTAGTTTGAGGATTTTAAATGCTTCCGCTTGTCTTTAAATAACCCACTATCATCTTTAATTGTTGAATAAATGATAAAAGGTAAGGTAAGGTTTACTAGGGTTGCGTTGACTGTATGTAACGGCCCGATTTTCAATGGTTGTTATTGATGATGAAATTACAGACGTGGATACCAGTGGGGATGTTCGGGTCCCACAGCGAATACGGAGCATGATCGAATATGGTTTACAGTCCTTTTTGTGTGCTCTTGTGGTGAAGTTGCGATGTATGGGTTCAAGTTAGTTAAATTGCATCGCAAATATGTGTATTTATATTGTTCATTGACAAGTGAGCTGGTGTGACGAGTATCCATTGTGTATAGCGGGTATACGCGAATACCGGACGGCGAATGACTAGTACATTAGGCCGAGAGATTTAATACGCCTAATAAAGGCTAAAATACGTTAAATTAGTAATATTAAATGGCATTGAGGCGGCTAGTGCTCGTCGTTGTGCACGAACTACACCGGTTGAGGTTCGGAGTTGGGTATTGGAACGCTCAGGAAGGCATATAATTGGTGACAAATGATAGAGTTAAAGGAGAAAAGTAATGGTCAAGTTTGACACTTTATGTGGACTCTTTGACCACATCTAGGGCATCCAAACACTTGTCTTGAGATGTGGGAGTGTGAGTTGATGAAGATTTTATATATATATAGGTGATTTCTCACACATTTACCAACTTTTCTCCCTCCTCTCAAGATAAATCCAAAATGGTGAGAATGGTGGAGGTTTGGTGATTTTTGTTGATGGTTTGGAGCTCAAGGAATGAAGGAACATCAAAACTAAGGTTAGTTCCATGATCTCCATCTCATTCTTTACGTTTTGGGAGTGTTTTTCGAGGATTTTCACGAAGGTTTTGGCGATTTTGAGAACACCAGCATGAATGGGGTGTTACTATGGTTTTTGAGTTGGTTTTGAAGTTATAAATGGTGGATTTGGTGTTGGTATGGTGGTTGTTTTGGTGGTCAAAGTGATTTTTGGGTTTTTGGTCGGGAAAATCGGGGTTTACATTTCGGACGCACTTGGTCGATAGGTGTTAGTGGTTTAAGTTTGTTTTGGTGTTGTATGAGTTGTTGGAGTAGGTTCGACCGCGACAATGAGCCGAGAGGGTCCGAAAACCCCTAAGTCGCCCACTGGCGGAGACGCCGCCAGAGACATCATGGCATGTAAACGCCCACGGCACCACTTATGGTGTCTCGACCAGAGGCATAATTTGGGAAATGTTGTGAGACGTTGTGGGAAACGCCGCGAGGGTGACAACTTAGCGGCGCTTGTCACGATGTCCGGACACCGTGGACAAGTGAATAGTTGAATGAGGTGGCGTCTGGGACAGTTTTAGGACTAAAATTTAATAAAAATTTACCAAATGGGGTGTAATCTAGGGGTTCCTATGAACTATTTGGGATGGTTAAATGGTGATTTTATCGATGAATTAGGTATCAAATTGAAGTTTTCAAGGTTTGGGAATATGTTTTAATGATCAGGGATTAATGATTTAGGTTGGATTGGCGGGTATTGGACACGCAGTTGAGGCGTGCTAGCTGGATTAAGACGGTATTTGGGGTGCAGTTTGAGGTGTGTAATATCCCAACTGAAATTTGTTACAACCCCAAATTTTTAACTGACTTGTGTTGCACTTGTTAGAATTGTGACCCGGCTACGTGAATACTGGACAGTATTTCGAACTTTGGGAGTCGACACCGAAGTGATTTTATGATTCTTTGATTGTGTGTATTAGTATTTTAGTATTTTACGGGTTTTCGAGTCAGTCGGGCGATATTTAATTGAATGAAGTTTCGACTAGTTAAACGGGGGATAAAAACAAGTAAAGAGTACAAATAAATGAATTTTTAATTAATTAGTTGGCGGGACAAGGCCAGACTACGCGCATTACGAGAGGCAGAACAAGGAAAAATGGACCGAGGAACGTCGTTTGAACGCGGGAGTTGGTTAATTACACAACATACGGGCTAAGTGATTGGAATTGTTAAAGTGACACACTCCAATGGTGAGGAGCCATAAGATTGACCTCGAGATGCGTGTGTGTTGAGATGGAGAACCATGCAAGTGACAACACGCACCTACTTTAAAGTGTAATAAAGAAAAATAAATAAATAAATAAAAAGACACATAAAGGCAATTGTTTAAAATTGTGTAGGAAGTAAGTTGGGGGTAAAAAGGTCATTTGGCCATATATATATAACAATAAAAAAAACCCTACACTATTCATCTTCTTCTCCAAACACCACCGCCGCCACCTTTCCTCTCCTTCCTCTCCATCACTCTCGGCCTCCCTCTCGGTCACGCGATCTCTCTCTTTCTCGGTCTCGGGTTCTCTCTCTCACTCTCGCTGTTCTCTCTCGGTCTCGGGTTCTCTCTCTTCTCCTCTCACTCACGGTCTCGGCCTCCCTCTCTTCTCAAACCGTGTTCCACGGCCTCACTGTGCCGCCGTCTCTGGCCAACCTCAGGGTGGTCGGAGGTCACTCCGTTGACCGGAAGTCTCTCTCTCTCTTCTATCCCGGTTTGTTTCCCTTCCTCTCGTTTTCTCACTGGTCTTCTTGTCGTCACCGCTGTCCGCCTTTTGCCATCGCTGCCGTGGGTGACGGTGGTCGGGGACGGACCCTTGTGGCCTACCGGAACTCCCACATCCCCGGGAGACCTCTGGACATTGGATACATAGAGTAGATGTTGTCCATTCTCGGTTTTTACATATTGGTTGTTATTTTATGTCTCGCCGGAATATTCATGTGTGGGCGGCTCTGCTGGCCGAACCACCAAGCATGGGGGGTTGTCGGCGACCTCTCCATGACCTCGACGATGCCTCGCTGCCCTTGTGTTTGATTTTGTTGTGTTGGAACTGATTTGATGTATTGAATCCATGCGAAGTCATTGTCGTGCTCGTGTTGAACTGTTTTGAGTCATCGCCGGAATTCGTTGCCGTGGTCGACCCCATCGCTGTGCCACCGTGACTGGGGATGTCGCGGACCAAGCTAAGTCCATGCTTGTGTCCCACGACTCTCGAAGTGGCAAAAAACAATGACATTATTGTCCATATTATGTTGTAGTGTGTTGTACGTATTTTGTACTTTTCTCACCGGAAACCATCATCATAGTGGCTTCGCCGCCAACACGATGACTAGGGGGACTGCCGGAGACCTTGCCATGTTTGTCATGGTGTCTCACAGCCCTGGAGTGTCTCAATCCGCGGTAGTAAACGTGAATGTGTCATTTCATGTGTTTTTGTCATCGGGATTTCATTATTTTGTGTTGAGTTTATTTCATTTCAAAACTCATGGCATGAATACATGATTTGGTGATTCGAATTCATGCATACGTGAGAACATACAAGGGTCGGGTATTTGTTTGGTATAGAAGTGTATCGAGTGTTTGAATACATGGTTGTTTCAAGTTATGGTATGGTTTTTTTTCAAAAATCTAAAAGAGAAGTGTTTCGTTTGATTTTTCAGTCGATTTGCATCGAGTCGTTCGAATCATCAAAACATTGGAAAAAACACTAAAGTATTCAACCTAGGTTTAGTAACGACTCGACCCACTAATTAAAGTTTCCTACCTTGTCAGGTAGCGAGAAACTCGGGAATACGCATTAGGAACGAGAGTGTTGTTATACGCAGGTTGCGATTAGTTCAGGTAAGTACATTTGCCACAAGCATTTGTACGTTTGTAAGCCAGTAAGAAAATGCCATGTGATTCATTATCATTTATTCAGTCTTGTTATGTTCTATTATTGGTATTCCATTCCATTTCTTGTTGTGTGTTTCCTGGCGTAAGTGTTTCGTCTCGAAAGTACTAGGACCTGCACTAGAGGTGTGACGACCCTTCCCTGACCTAGGGTCAAGTCACTTGGCCCAATACCGTTACCTAGAACCGATACCTGAACCAGGCCCAAATAACGGCTTGGCACGCCTAAATAAACCTGCGGAATAATCATTCTAACAAGATATATGATAATATGAGTGTAAAAGTTAATCATAATAAATTCATATAATCCTGTATATAATAATAAGATCTATAATCTTAAATATTTAAAAGTCTCATACAACTTCATAATAATAATAAAAAGGTTCAGAACTACCCATTACTAATTCTCAATCTATAACCCATGTACGAGGTTTACAAAACGATTAATAATAATGTTAAACTTGTAATATATGAGTCTCACTTATGAAGGCACTTCAAGATAAATCCTTTCCCTTGCCTTTCTTGTCTCTCATTGGTAGAGGGACCCGTGGGGGTAGAGTGGGGTGAGCTAAAGAACCAACGATGCTCAATAAGAGGAAAGACTCGCTCAAACATTAAATATGCAAGTACAACCTAGTACTCATGTAAATTCTACATGACATTCAATCCATACGTATAACACAACATGTAATAACCGAATACATGTAATTCATAACAAAATTATAAGCATATTAATTGAACACATAATTCGATACAATTAAAGATATGGTTCATGCTCATCGTAATTATAAAAATGGATTCATATTCCAAGAAGGATAAATAACTAATACTTCCATTTCCAAATTTGTCATCCAATAATCTTCAGATCAATATCTCATATCGTATCCCATTCACATTACTATACATAAACATAACAATTTTACAACACATTTGATAAACATTCATTTAAGTCATGCATAATAATATTCATCATTATTCATTTATAAATTTACACATGACATACAAATAAAGTTACACGAAAGATTTAAATAAAATGCGATAGATATAAATATTAATATAAGTCGTTGTTCCATTCAATGCGAACTAGATATTGGTAAGGATCCGGTGACCGAATCATCTATTTTCGAATTGGTACAATAATCAGTGGAAACGTAATGGCCGTTACGCCCTCTAGATAATCGCACCAAAACAAAGATAGATTCATCCAAGCCGTCACCGCTACACGTCTCAAAGAATCATCAAGTAGCAAAGGATGGAACTCCAAACCCTTACACTCGAATAATTCACCTTATGCATTCAATTAGTCAGACAAACCCTCGGTGGTTAACTACCACACACTCTGGGGCGTCCAAGATATATACCACTTGCTAATTTGGCCCGCGGTGGAACTCCACACACTCTGGGGCACCGAATAACAAAAAAGGCAAAACAATGTATTCGCAATTCCATAGATAATAGAGATCCAAACCAATATCACGACGCAACCCATTCCCAAGTCTTTACATTCAAAACATGCATTCCTAATTATTTAATAGTCAAGCCATATTTAATGCATGAGCGAAGCTCCCCACTTACCTGGACCCGTCGCGACACCTATACCGACTCCTCGCGCGATTGGGGTTCCACGTGAACCGCCTCGCGAATCTAAACAATTCATACAATTCTATATAAGAATTTCACTAAATTTAAAGTTGTATATTTTAATTTTTTTTTAATTCATATTTGGGGACCCAAATGGTGTGGATCACACGCGATGTGCCGTTTAAGGGCTTTGTCAAGGGTATCGACGCCCTTCGTAGGTTTTATCCTATTTTTTATTTTATTTTATTAATTTTTTTTTAATTGGCTATTGCCACCCCCTTCTTCCTCACCATAATGGGGTGGCTAAAGCCACCCCCCATATTAGGCGGCGGCGTTGTCTTCTCCGGCGGCGCCACCAGGCGCCTCCCCCAAACCAGCGGCTCCCCTTGGAGTTGCCACCCCTATTTCCTTTTTCTTCAAAAATAAAACAAACCAAAGAAGAAGAAAAGAAGAAAAAGAAGAAAGAAAAGAAAAGAAAAAGAAGAATCACCACCACCACCAAATCAAAGAGAAAGAAAAGAAGAAAAGAAAAAAAAAAGAAAAGAAAAATAAAGAAAAACCACCAAAAATTACCTCCCCCTTGGTTGTTCAAGTTTAGGGTTTCAACACAAAAGAGTCCACAAACTTATAAGAGGTTTATATAGGTAGGGTTTTAAAGTAGGGTTGTTCACAAATTTAACTCCAAATTACATAAATACCCCTATGGGCCCAATTCCCTCATTAAGCCCATTCTACCTATTCTCACTTAGTCCAAATCCAAATCTTGTTAATATTAATTTTTGTGTAACAATTTGATTTGTTCCCATATTTTAATATAAAATTAATAAAATACCTTTAAAATGGGTCGGAGAATATTTGGGTCGTTACAAGAGGGATAAAACGCGGGCACTCGTGCGCACGAGTGTGTGACCACCCTTAGTGACTGTGTGACACCGAGTACTGGGTGGGGTGAGTTCGAGTCCCTCCCGTTATAGCTGTGCCTTCGCTTGTGTCGATGCCCGGGAAGACCTCGCGAGGTCTTCGCCGTTATGCTATGATTTAGACCACTTATGAGCCTCTTTTGATTCCTTGGAACACACTTGATTTTCGATTGATATTTATTAGTCTGTTTATCATGCATCTTGTCTATTTAAATTCTTGTCATTTTATTACCGCATGATATTTAGACTGTTTTACTTGTTTTATCATGAATTACTTTTATCTTCTTCTGGCATTACATTCAATTTTCTTCAGTTGCTCACCGTCTAGTTTGTGACGGTGGGTGCAGAGATAGGGGCAAGGGACCCTGCCTAGGTGATCTACTGTGAGGATTAGCAGCGACATCAGAGAGACTCTTTAATAGGTGTTTATATTTTTGCTGATGTGTTTATCGTATTATATTTACATTGTTGGGATCATTGAACTTGGTATTACTTTTGTGAGACTGGTATCATGTATATTTACCTATGGAATTGTGCATGAATACCCGGGGTTTTCCATACTTATAGAATTCCTCTACTTCCTTTGATTGAGTTATTTTTCTCTTTATTATAATTGTTTTACTCTTCTGCTGTGTATTATTGCAATAACTCTTTCATAAATTACTAAATTGATTAAATAGGAGGCTAACTAGGCTCGTCAGGTTGTCGAGTGATGAATCGGGGCTTGTACGGGTCTAGGCCGGGCGTACCCAATTGCACGGGGAAATTAGGGCCGTCACAAAATTCACTTTAGTACTTACTGATTGATATTTGAATTATGTTCACTTTGTTCAATGATCTTTATTTCCTATTGCTTTACGGCGGTTGTGTTTGTCCCCACCTGATGCTTATTCATTGCGGAGGCATAGGGTCAACTAAGCCATAGCATATGTCTAGGCATACGCCGGTGAATATGCTATCCGGGTATGATAGGCATGTGTTAGTGCGTCGTGGTCTATGCTGGACCACCTAGAGGGTCCAGGGTCACCCATTGGAGGTATCATCACGGGTCGTGCCTCGCAAATAGCCCGAAGTATGGTTTGGTCTTATTTTGATTGTGCACGCACTTTGCTTCACTACTATAATCATGCATGCGATGATCTTCCACAGTTGCATGTATTCTTTTGATCCGCATGTTTATTTATAGTATTTTGATTCCAATAGTTTTACTTATGTATTTACTTGGTGAATTTTCTTGGGATTACTCACTTTGGACTCGTCATCTGCCTTTTTATGATGGATTGAGTGCAAATACTAGTACGAGCGAAGAGAAGGGCAAGATTGAGGATTATATGTAACTTGCTACGATTTGCCCTACTCGTATGTTTGTTTATGTTTAATTGTTTTATGTTGGGTATGGGTTGTGAGAGATATATGTTGCCTTGTACATGACTTTGAGGTTTACATTTTGATATTTTGAGGATCATTGATGTATATATCTTGACTACATTTTGGTATGGTTTCTACATTAGGTTTTATGATTTATAAACTTGCATCCGCTGAACATTTTAATGTTTAAGACTTCCGTTGTATGATTTGAGGTGAAATGATGATTAGTTAGGCATGGGACACAGCTGGCAGTCACGTGGCCGGTTATGGGCTCGCATGGCCTCCCGTGGCGGTCCAATGTAGTTTTGGGCCGCTACATTTTGGTATCAGAGCGAGGTCGATGAACCTCGGGAAAAGGAATTAATAAAATAGCATAAAACTTAATGAATAAATTTTAGATGTGGAAACCACAAGTGAATGCTTAGAACTTTAGTTGGGAAGTGATGTGAGGCGGGTAGCTTCAGGACTATTATATATGTGTATGTTTTGATTATGTATTACATATAGTATACGTATACACTGGGTTTGATCCGATGCACGTGTGCGGTGCAGACTCTGATGGATAGACAGACTCCTATTGCTACTCCACCGACGACTCAGCAGGAGGTCGGTGAGACTTGTGAGCCCACTAGGTAGGTTGTGACTTTACAAACGTTGGCACATAGTATCACTGAGCAACACATATTACATCAGGCGCTGATGAAGGAGATTATGGAGTACATTCGGAGTACAAAAATGCCTATAGCGGCGCCTACGACTACTATTTTGGTTGTACATACCACCCAGACAGCCTTACCGCCAGCCGTGATCACACGAGCAGCAGTGTCAGAGACATTGATTGAGAGGACCGAGCATGTGGTTGCCCCAGCGGGGACTACCGCTGTGATTCTGGCTACAATAGAGCATCTGGCAGTAGCTTCGTCTGTCAGGAGCAGGATGTCAGAGGTGGCGAAGATGGTGAAGGACTTCATGAGGCTTAACCGCAGTGATCCTAAGGTAGTCGGGCGATGGTTGTTGACGTACAGGCGACTAAATATACTATTAGAGGTGTCAGAGTCTGATCAGACACGTATTTCGAGATTTTGTTTGAGAGGATAGGCGGCGGTTTGGTGAACGACTTACACGGATACACATTCCAAACTGTCAACTTGGACTGAATTTCGACAGTTATTCTTGGATGAGTACATTCCCATTGAGGTCCAGCTGAGACTCAGGGAGGAGTTTCTCTCACTAAAACAAGGCACCGTGTCGGTTTAAAGTATATGGAGAGGTTCTGGTACCTCATGCAGTACGTCATGGATGTGGCTTACACGGAGAGAGTCTAGATTTACTACTTTGTCGGGGGTTTGGACGAGAGGATTGGTGGAGTCATTGTGGTGAGTGAGGCGATACATTACGGGTTGTGTATACCAAAGCACTGTCTCGTGAGACTTATCTACGACAGAGAGATGAGATGATGAAGAGTGTTGGGCAGGGTTCTAGGTCTGATTAGAGGCCAAAGAGGCAGAGGGATGAATCCAACAGGGATTATCGAGCACCCAGGGTTGATTGGCACGCGGATTAGAATTTCAGTGACGACCATGATCCGAGAGGCGAATAGTATGAATATGATTATTGGTAAACAGATTGGGGTCGCTAGGACTACCAGGATCAAATCAATGATTGGTTCAATGATGACGATTATCAGGTGGAATAGGAGATTGTACCCATAAGAGATCCGAGGGACAACAATAAGAAGGACGTGATAGACGTAAGTGTTATAGTGCGGTCAGAGAGACTACATTGGAGTGGATTGTCAAAGAGCCTCTCCAGCATCAGAGTTTCCATAGACCGATGAGAGAGCCCACACTGTGGTACAACCTGTCAAAGAGACGACCTGACAGCATGAGTATGGTACGTATTGTTGCATTTTTTCATGCATGCGTTGTATATAGATTGATTAGTTCATGGTATTTGTGCATTTGTTACATTTCTATGAATGGGTTACATGTAGGTTGATTAGTTCACCTTTGGTTAGCACGTCCTAGTTGATGTGTTCACTAGGGTTATTGTGAGACTAGTAGATGTGTTCACCAAAAGGTTGTAAAATTGGTGGATTGGTTCACTATGACTCCATTTGCAACTGGTTGTTGTGGGATTGGTTGATGTGGCTCATAAGGGACTGGTCGATGTATTCACCAGGGATTGGTTAATATGGGACTAGTTGATGTGTTCACCAGGGATGGATAGATTTATTGGTACACCAGAGTTAGTAAACAACTGGTTGATCAGTTCACCAGTGACAGGTTGATTTTTTCACCTAGGTTGAGATTGATTTGTTTACCAGAGTTAGGGGTTGATTGGTTCACTCGAGAGAGTATTAGTGGAATAGTGGTTAATTAGTTCACCCAGAGTTTCCTTTAGGGTGTTAACCTAATGACTAATTGCATTTGCATTTTGATTCTTTGATAAGAGATACGAGTTGCTTTAAATTTCGGGACAAAATTTAATTAGTTGGGAAGATCAATGGTAATTATTGATGATGAAATTACGGACGTGGATGCCAGCGGGGACGTTTATTGGTCCCACAGTGAAGACGAAACACGATCGGATAGGTTTACAGTCTGTTTTTGTGCTCTTGTGGTGAAGTTGCGATGTATGGGTTCAAGTTAGTTAAATTGCATCGCAAATATGTGTGTTTATATTGTTCATTGACGAGTGAGCTGGTGTGACGGTTCCGCTGCGTATAGCGAGTATACGTGATATCGGGCGACAAATGACTATTACATTAGCCTGGGGATTTAATACGCCTAATAAAGATAAAATACGTTAAATAAGTAATATTATATGACGTTGAGGAAGTTGGTGCCGTCATTGTGCGCGAACTGCACCGGTCGAGGTTCGGAGCCGAGTATTGGAATGCCCGGAAGGCATATAATTGGTGACAAATTATAGAGTCAAAGGAGACAAATGAGGGTCAAGTTTGTCACTTTATGTGGACCCTTTGACCACATCTAGGCCATCCAAACAAGTTTTAAGATGTGGGAGTGTAAGTTGATGAAGATTTTATATATAGGTGATTTCTCACATATTCACCAACTTTTCTCTCTCCTCTCAAGAGAAATCCGAAAATGGTGAGAATGGTGAGAGTTTGGTGATTTGTGTTGATGGATTGGATCTCAATAAGTGAAGGAACATCAAAACTAAGGTTAGTTCCTCGATCTCCATCTCGTTCCTTACGTTTCGTTGTATTTTTTGGGGATTTTTTTTGGCGAGGGTTTGAGCACACCAGCATGAATGGGGTGTTGCTATGGTTTTTGAGTTGGTTTTGAAGTTGGAAATGGTGGATTTGGTATTGGTGGAGTGGTTGTTTTGGTGTTCAAAGTGATTTTCGAGTTTTTGGTCGGGAAACCCGAGGTTTGCATTTCGAACGCGTTTGGTCGATAGGTGTTGGTGGTTTAAGTTTTTTTTGGTGTTATATGAGTTGTTGGAGTTCAGATCGCGGCAATGAGCCAAGAGGGTCCGAAAACCCCTAAGTCGCCCACTGGCAGAGTCGCCACCTAAGACGCCGCGTGTAAATGCTCACGGCGTCTCTACTAGAGCCGTAATTTAGGAAATGTTGTGAGACGTTTTAGGAGACGTCGCGAGGGTGACAACGTGGCGACGCCTGTCACAACGTCCAGGACGTCGTGGACACACCGTGAAGAGTTGAATGTGGCGTGTCCATGGCGACGTTAGGGATAGTTTTGGGACAAAAAATTTAATAAAAATTTACTAAATTGCGTGTAATCTAGGGGGTCCTTTGGACCATTTAGGATGGTTAATGGTGATTTTACCGATGAATTGGGGTTTTCAAGGTTTGGAAATATTTTTTAATGATAAGGGATTGATGATTTAGGTTGGATTGGCGAGTATTGGACACTGCAGTTGAGGCATGCTAACTGGATTATGACAATATTTGGAGTGCGGTTTGAGGTGTGTAGTATCCCAACTGAAATTCACTTTAGTACTTACTGCTTGATATTTGAATTATGCTCACTTTGTTCAATGATCTTATTTCCTATTGTTTACGGTGGTTGTGTTTGTCCCCACCTGGTGCTTATTCATTGCGGGACATAGGTCCACTAAGCCATAGCATATGTCTAGGCATGCGCTGGTGAATATGCTACCCGGGTATGATAGGCATGTGTGGGTGCACCATGGTCTTTGCCGACCACCTAGAGAGGTCACCCATTAGAGGTATCCTCATGGGCCGTGCCTGGCGGATAGCCCAAAGTATGGTTTGGTCAGACTTTAATTCTGCACGCACTTTGCTTCACTGCTATAATCATGTATGCAATGGTCTTCCACAATTGTATGTATTCTTTTGTTCCGCATGTTTATTTATAGTATTTTAATTCCAACAGTTTTACTTATGTATTTACTTAGTGAATTTCCTTGAGATTACTCACTCTGGACTCTTCATCTATCTTTTTGTGATGGCTTGAGTGCAGATACAGTGTAAAAGCAGAGAGAAAGGCAAGATTGAGGATTATATGTGACTTTCTACGATTTGCCCTACTCGTACATTTATTTATGTTTAATTGTTTTATGTTGGGTATGGGTTGTGAGAGATATATGTTACATTGTACATGACTTTGAGGTTTACATTTTGATATTTTGAGGATCGTTGATGTATATATCTTGACTACATTTTGGTATGGTTTCCACATTAGGTTTTATAATTTATAAACTTGCGTCCGCTGTACATTTTAGTGTTTAAGACTTCCGTTGTATGATTTGAGGTGAAATGATGATTTTAGTTAGGCGTGGGACACAAGTGCAATCGCGTGGTTGGTTGTGAGCTCGCGTGGCATCCCGTGGTGGTCCAATGTGGTTTTGGGCTGCTACATTGCACGAGGGGGACTTGGGTTCTATGTAAGTCTAGGCCGGCAGAGCCCAACTTTAGGGTTGTGGAACTGGGGTCGTCATAATTATGGTATGACTTGTGGGGGTGTCATTCTAGCAAAGTCTTAATTATTTATACTTTCAAACAAATTTATTAATTTTAGATAACATGTTATGAATCGAGGGTGAGGGAGTCATCTTCCTTAGGGGAAGTTCAAAGTTATGACTCAATTGTCCCTCATTAAATCCCCCCTCTCTCTCATGTTTCCCTCTATATATATTTTAACAATTTTTTTTAGTTTCTCACATGGTAACACACCAACTAATCTACTGTCAGGTACTATCGAACCCCATATGGGGGCAACCCTCCCAACCTAATTTTTCATTCATAAGACTCGAACTCTAGACGTTATTTAAGGGTTGGGACCAAGTCCCTTACCACTTAGGTCAACCGATTGTTGGTTTTAATGGGTCTTTTAGTTAATTGCACAATTTATTATTTTTAAATGTGCGAAGTTTGAAGTTGAACTAAAAAATGCAAAAAATAAAAATAGAAATAAAACAAAGATTAGGGAATTAAGTTTCCTTTCAAGGTATTAAACTTCCTTAGAAGTTTTGCAAAATGAACCAAATAAAGCTTAAGTATATTTCACAAGGCTGCTAACACTATGAATAATAATAATAATTAATAATAATAATTAAAAATCCACCAATAAAAATTGATTTGTAAGATTGTAAAAATTGTAATTCAACTTTACTTTTTAAGGAAAGTTTACTTTTTTATAAAGGTTGTGGCTATTCGCACCCCACACTTTGCTTTTCATACCCCATTTTTAATTTTTACTTCGTCGTACTCTACTTTTTACTTCGTTTACCTCACTTTTTTCTCATAATTTCGAAAATATCCTTGCTCACCCCAACGCCTCTCAATCTTCTCTATTTTTCAGTTTAAGTCATTATAAAGCACTTGTACTAGGTCACCAAATGTCGTATAAGTATTTTTCTTGTTGAATAAGGTCAGATGTGGTCGTATCGTGTCCTATAAGTAAAGAAGTGTCATTTGCGGAGTTCGATTGCACATGTTCGAGACCTTATAGAGGTAATGGTCTCGACCGACTCCAACTGAGATTATTAAGAGAACTTGGTCTCAAAGAGTGATAGAGGGATCCAACCGATGCCTCTTTAGATGTGTTGGACCTGTGTGTCCAAAACCTGTTTAGAGTTGTTGGCCTTATGTGTCATCCCCCTCTTTAAAGTTGTTGGCCCTATGTGACTAACACACTCGTAGGCAACAAGAACGAACAAGCAATACTGACTCAAAAAAGAAAAAAAAAAACCACAAAAAATAGTGGATTTTGCTTGGAATCGCTAGATATTTCTGATTCCTTTGAAACTTTGTACCCAAAATGTAAGATTTAAGTTTCAAAATCGAAGTCATAAACTCAACAATAAAACCACAAGTAATACTGACTCAAAAAAGAAAAAATAAACCCAAAAAAATCTCAAAATTGACACTAAATGAAATGAGGAATGCACTTATGGCGTTGAATCAATGGGGTTTACAAAGATTAATTTTGTCAATTTTAGCCGGATGTGAGAGTGCGAATCAAGAGAGAGGTGAAGGTGATGTTTGTAAGTAAAAACTTTTTTATATGAAGGAGCAGTTGGGTAATTTTATTAAAGTAGAGTATGAAAAGTAAAACGTGGAGTGCGAATAGTCGTGGCCTTTATAAATCCTAGTATTAGGCTACTTGAAAAAATGTAAGCTTGGACACGTGTTTCTTTCCTCCGGCTCTATATGAATGCGGAAGATACTATTCCCTCTTTCATTTTATTATAACCATCTTTGGCTTCTAATTAAGTACATAAAAATCTGTAGATTCAGTACCAAAGTTAAACATAGATCGAGTAATTATATGTCCATAAATATGAAAATATCTTCAATAACAATGAATTGAACCTATATAATATTAAAGTCCTCCCCGTTTATGCATAACTATCTCAAATCCAGGAACGATATGCGATGATTAATAATAATGTCAAGTAATAATGTATGGGGCATGTCAATTAAGACCAACTCTAGCCAGTTTTTGACGCTGGTGGAGCTACAGGCTTCACGTTAGGGCACTCCATAACACAAACGCCATTTGTGAATAGTGCCAGTAAATGGTATAGCACTATTCACCAAATGTTTCACTATTCATCTTTATTTTATTCTAGTTATTGTTTTTATATTTTATTTTTTGTTTTGTATTTATAATAAAAAGTTCAAATTAAATAAAATAATGATAAAAAATAGTATAGAGTTAAAGATAGAGTTGATGGGTTGGAGACGTGAATAGTGTTAGTGTCACTGTTTACTCCAAAATAAACGTGAATAGTGTTAGAGTTACTCTATTTTAAAGTTGGTGAGTAGAATATGAGAAACAAATTATTTTGAAGTGTGCCTACTCAAATTACTTGCTCTTTCTCAAAATAAAATTGAGTAAGAACATAAAATAAATAAAGTACAAAGATGTGATTACTTGTTCATTATTTTACTTCATATTGTCATTTTTTTTATTGAGAACTACTTTATATTGTTATTAATTACAAGGATTATTGAGATCTTGTCTGGTAAAAAGTAAATTTTCATATAGTAATTTTAATTGAAGAACCATCTTTTTTTTTTTGTAGGGATAGAACCATCTTCATACATGGGTTAACGTGCACACTGATTGAATCCAATCCAATTAGAGAGTCAATCTGCAATTCAATTTAATTATTGCGGATTGAAAAATTATAGCCCAATCTAGTCCAAATAATTTATCAATTTAATTTGCAAAATGCGGACCGGACCAGATCAAGTTTCACGGATGGACTTTTTCTATCCAAATATTCATGAAATTAAACTTAATCAAATTATATAACTACAAAAATCATACATCTCTCGTGAATGACAAATTTACAACATACATCCCACAAATCTATATATAACATATTTTCCATAAACTTGTCATCACAATAACTTTCAAAATGCAAGTTCCTACATAAATAAATGAGAAATGCTACAATAATAATGAGAAGTCACACCTCAACACACATTGACCCACAAGAGTCATTAGTTTTTACCTCGAGATGTGTCACACATAGATTTTGGTGCATAACACACGGGTCGAGACTGCATGAAGGCTCTTATGGGGCAATGTGTATTGAGGTGCGACTTATTCATTGTCATTCTAGCATTTTTTTCATAAATATGTCATCTACAAATTTGCACCATACATCCTCATAAACACACACAAGAAAAAGGATAATAAAAGAGTTAAAAACAACCATAGTTTTTGAGGTACTATAGTCTAGAGTTGATAGTTTGAGTTGATGTTCTTCGAAATACTATAATACATATGATCAAATACATATTTGTTGTTTGTGATAAATGGACTAGATTGGGTTGGATACGCGATTTTTTAATGTAAGATCCGTAATCCAATCCAATTCAATTCAATTGGACTAATAATTTTTCAGTCCAACTTAGTTCAAATGATCAAAAGCTAATCCAATTAGCAATATTTAGTTGAAATTGAACCAGATTCGTGAATTAGCGCAATCTATGAACACCCTAAGCCAGCGTTGGTGATAAGTCGAGATCAAGTTCCAAAATAGTTCAAACAGCGATCTTGTAAAAATTAGTCGTGTTGCTAGCTGGGGTATTTCTGTAGTGGTCAATAAAGAAAGTTGCTCCGCCATATTCCACTCAGGTTCCATAGAATCCAAATAAGAGGTAATGTTGTTCCAAAAAAAAAAAAATAATATATATATATATATATATATATATATATATATATAATAAGGTTACGGCTTAAAATAGAAAAAAAAGTCAAATAAGTACCACAAACGTACTAATACTCTTTTTTTTTTTTGGTCAAGAACTTTAGTCATGAGCTAATTCATTTTTATTTCACAACATACATTAATTATTTTCTTTTTGGCACCACATTAATTAATTAATTAATTTAGGTTTGAGTCAAGTAAGACCACGATAGTAAAATTCTCTCTCAAAGGTTTTAAATGAACTACATATATACTCAAGACTGAGTTCGAGACTACTAGTTAAAACTAATGCAATTCGAGCCATAACGCGGTACCCTTAAGGTCTACTACTATTACTGTAACTCATTAAGTGTACAAATGTTATGTATTGTTATAATGGTGCATGTTGTGTTGTGTATGTGTAAGTGTGTGTGTACCGTGTATGTAATGGATATAATGGTGCATGTTGTGTTGTAGTATGGTGTGTGTATAAAATGGATGGTTAAGATATGTCTCGAGATAGGTATGTAACGAGAGATCAAAATGACTGTCATGTACATTACTCATTTGATATAAATAACAACGCTCAACTCTCTCAAAGAGAGAGTGAGACCATTTTCTCCTGAACTCCTCATCTTCTCATCTTCTCTGATCTTCATTGGAGATCAAACATGGTATCAGAGCCATCTTGGCTCGCGTTGTTAAAGATCTAATCCTGTGAATATTATCAGATCAAGATCGTGGCTCGCGTTGTTCAGATCAAAATCTCATCCTGTGCATATCAGCGTCGTCCGATCTAGGTTTCGTTTCTTACTCTACAAGAAATTCGAAGCAACGAACTGCAACAATAGATCAAGGTTCATCATTGTCCTATTTTTTTTTAGATCGAGACAAAGAAGAGTTGGTGATTTCATGTACGAGTTGTTCAGATTTGGTGTGCATATCATCAGATCTCCATAAACAATTGCTCAATCTGTAAGAACTGTGGTGTTTCATGGTCGATCTGCATCGATCCAGTTCAGTTCATGTAAGATCTAAGAGTTTTGTGAAGTTTCACATCAGATCTACATAATTTCAGTTCAGATCTTACTTGATCTACGCCGTCTTCAATCAGATCTGAAGAGATGGAAAGTGGTTTATCATCGCATGAAGCAGAGGTATCCTCGGTTGAGTTCAATAGTCATCGAGGGAACATGATGAACCCGAACACTCATTTCGGTAACTCTTTAAGCCAACTTGTTACTGTTAAGTTGAATGAAATAAATTTTCTTTTCTGGAAAGCCACTGTTATACCGTTGATTGAAGGTTATGACCTAGATGGTCATCTGTTTGGAACAACACCATGTCCAACAAAATCATTGGACGATGGAACTGTGAATCCGGCTTATAAAACATGGTTCAACAGAGATAGGATGTTATTTGGATGGCTTATGACGGCATTTACATCCGATATTGGCATATATGTGGTGAATCCTAAGAATCCTCTCCGCACAGCTAATGAATTGTGGACAGCAATAGAGGCTCACTGTGGCACGAATAATAGATCTCAAATTCAGGTGTTGAAGAAAGAGATTCAAGGAAAAAAAAGGGAACATGCGGATGAATGCATACTTACTAAAGATGAAAAGCCTAGCCGATAGTCTTGCGATTGCAGGAGCACCAGTTGGAATTGAAGATCTAATATCCAATTGTCTGTGTGGCTTGATGCTGAATACTTACCGATGACTGCTGTTCTATAACGTTGTTCAAAACTTACCTGGCAGGAATTTAAGTCATCGCTGATGAGTTTTGAAACTACATTGGATCAACTAAATGTGAATCAGGGCATCAATTCCTTAGATTTGCAAGATTCAACTCCCACAGCAAATTCTGTTGCAACTAAGAATAGTGGAGGTTGGGTTGGTGGAAACAATACTGGAGGATTTTCTCAGACTTACTCATCTGGTAATGGTCAATCAAGAGGATTCAATAATGATACTGGTTCTCGAGGTCGTGATGGTAGGAACAGAGGAAGAGGTGGCTTCCGATTCAACACTGTCAACAAACCAACATGTCAAATCTGTGGCAAGTTTGGTCACTTTGCAGCTATGTGTTATTTTTGTGGCGATATGAAATACATGGGTTCAACATAACAACTTCCCTCTCAACAACCGTTGCGTTTCAATCCAACACCTCCTCGGACTCAGACATCTTTCTATGGCACTACTGAATCTGTTCCAGATACTTCATGGTACATGGACAGTGGTGCGTCATCTCACATCACAGCTGATCCATCACAACTAAACAACTATCTGCCTTATGGAGGTAACAAATCTCTAATGGTTGGTAATGGTAAATACCTTCCAATTACAAATATTGGTTCTGCTTTACTTCCTTCTTTTAAATCTCGACTTTCATTTCATAATATTCTATGTGTTCCTAGTATTAAGAAAAATCTATTAAGTGTGTCTCAATTGACTAGGGACAACAATGTTGTGATTGAATTTCGTCCTGATGTCTGTCTTGTGAAGGATATCCGAACCAATGAAGTATTACTTCATGGACATATTCACAACGGGTTATATCGATTCTTTGGACCAAGCATTTCTCCTACTGATACACAATGCTTTTTCGGCCTCTCATTTTGACTTTCTTCGAGACAAACTTGGGGTTGTTTGGTTACCCCTGCGTTTGAGGGGGGATATTAATGTAACTCATTAAGTGTACAAATGTTATGTATTGTTATAATGGTGCATGTTGTGTTGTGTATGTGTAAGTGTGTGTGTACCGTGTATGTAATGGATATAATGGTGCATGTTGTGTTGTAGTATGGTGTGTGTATAAAATGGATGGTCAAGATGATGTCTTGAGATAGGTATGCAACGAGAGATCAAAATGACTGTCATGTACATTACTCATTTGATATAAATAACAGCGCTCAACTCTCACAAAGAGAGAGTGAGACCATTTTCTCCTCAGCTCCTCATCTTCTCATCTTCTCCGATCTTCACTGAGATCAAACAACTACCACACATTCTCTGATCTTCACTAGAGATCAAACAACTACCACACACTCCTTTTCACATACGTGTAAATGTAAACCCCTAATAAAATGTGCCTCAAATGAATGTCATAAAAACATATTCTATCAACAAAACAAACAAAATCATGAAAAAAAAAAAAAACAAAACAAAACAAACAAAAGACTACTCACGCTTATCACTTGTCTCGGGTTCCTTCGTGGTACTTGTTAACACTCAACTGTTTATTTGACGAAGGTCTGAATAAATCCAAATGGCCGTTAAGAAAAACAGGCAGATAATTATTATATTTTTTTAATCCACTAATCCACAGTCAAGCAAAATAAGACTACTAAATAATGATAAAGCTCTGATTCAGGTATTTAACGTGACTCCATAACTTGAACAGACCCTTTGATAATGATTAAAATTATAACCTGCCTTAATCAGGTCGTAAGAAAAAGCCACGTGCACACCAAAACACCCGACGCCATACACGCAATTGTACCTACCGCACCACTCTAGCAAAACCCCCCATAAATACGACCGTACATGCAATCTCATAAAATCTCACTCTTCAGCGATAGAGATAGAAAGTAAAAAAACCAAAGAGAGAAAGTAAATCATATCATCGTCATCATCATAATATCACAGCTTGTAACCCACAACACACGCAAGAAATCGCCGATTCCTCGTAGAAGATAATTAATCACTCCTCGATTTCCTCTCCCAAAACTTACCATCTTTAATTAACACCCCCACCTAAAATACCCAAAACGCCCCTAACCCCACTTGCTAATTACCCCACCAACCCTCACATTTCAACCTTGGTCAGTATCAACTTATGGGCTCATCCCAGCCGTTGGATCAACTGCAAAAATAGTAACGATGGCAGTGATGCAATGATGGCGGGGTTTCCACCAATCAGAGTAATCCGGTACGATGTGGGGCCGGGGAGTGGTACAGACAGTGAAGGAGTTGGTGTTGTTTAATTTGATTTAGCCAAGAGGGGTAGTTTCGGTATTGCGATACTTCATAGTTAATTCCGTGAAAACAGAGCGAGCACACTAAACGGCTTCTTGCGTTCCGTAAATCGTGCAAGGAGTTTTGGCGGGAAACTATTTTAGTGGCTCGAACCAGCCACGTGTCAACATCTCAATTAAACCTACTATTTTCAAGCCCATCACTTTTTTAGGGTTTCTTTATTTTCCTCCGTGCATCGATATACGCATACTGAACTCATGCGACGGCCAATTGCCATCATATCTCAACGGTCTAGATTTCAATTCTTCCAATCGGAGAATAAGCGACTGTACGGTCTCATCGACGAACGGCTGAGATTAGGTTTCGCTTACACTTATAAAAAAATGCCAAAAAAGGAGACACTGATTAGTCGGAGAAGCTTTTGATTGATTTTGAGTTCATACCGATCGAATCGTTCGAACTTTTCGACTCTCAATCTCTGTTTATCGATTCAGCAATGGTGAGTTCAGTAGAATTAATTTTAATTTTATATATATATATTGATGTTGTTGTTGTTGATGATGATGATGGTGGTGATGGTGGTGATGTTGGTGATGTTGTAAGGTTGGATTTGCTGTGCCGACGAAGAAGAAGAAGATTCAATCAGTGGCGATGGTGGAGTGGATGGAGAATTTCTTGAAAACGAGGTTCTTCGTTCCGTGTTCGGATCATCAAGAACTGGCGAAAAATGAGGCGAAAGTGTTCTGTATCGACTGTAACCGATGCATCTGTCAACACTGCAGTTCTTCAGAGTCACATATTATGCACAATCTGCTCCAAATTCGCAGATACGTTTATCACGATGTGGTCCGTTACCAGGACATTCACAAGCACTTCGATTGCTCTAAAGTTCAGGTAATTAGTCCAAGTTTCATTTGATTAGGCTTTTTTTTTTACAATCAATTTGTTCTTGATTTCGGTTAATTTGGCAGACTTACACGACGAATAATGCAAAGGTTGTGTTCTTGAATCCTCGGCCGCAGCCGAGACCGGCGAAGTTGAGCGGCGGCGGCGCATTCTGTAATGTCTGCGAGAGGGTCTTAACAGAGCCGAATCAGTTCTGTTCTGTAGCTTGTAAGGTAAAAAATATAAAATATCACTTTTAGGTTTTGGTATAAATCGATCTGATTCATTCATCTTTGAATTGTTTGAATTATTCAGTTTTCATTGAGCCCGTTCAAATCAAGAGACAAGATAATTAATGAGCAAACCGATCGTTCGTACGGTTCGTTTCGATTTCCAGAATTCAAAGAAGAATTGGATCGACAAGAACAGCAGCAACAACAACAGGAGCAATCGATATCGAATTCTTATACAGGTGAAATGGAATCGAGTGAGGAAAATCAGTCATTGACGACGCAATCGAATTCGCCAAGCTCCAATTCTTTTTGCCTAAAACCTAAGAAAATGAAGAAGCACAAGCGAAAAGGTGTTCCTCGCCGTTCCCCTCTTTTTTGATCACTCTCAATTCTTCTCAATCTAATTTCATTTTTTTTTTTCAATCCTGTTCATGTCATTGTTGCATATAGTATATGATATGATTATATGTTAGTATTAAAGTTGTAATGAAGAAAATAGTAGTAATATTTTTTTCTCTACTGTATCTGAAAAGTTTAGGACTTTTTTTTTTAAATCCAATTGATTCGAAAGACTAAACATACATTTAAGTTGATTAAATTGATTAAGCAGTATTTTTTTACAAGGAAAATAAGGGGCTTTTTTGTTGGTTTGTTAGAAAAAAAAAAATTATGTTTGGGGGATTGTTTGTTGTTGTGCTGTTGTGGCGGTCGTGGGTTGAGATTTGTCTCAATCTTTGTCTTGATTTTGAGTTGATATATAAAATGAAATTGTGATTATATGATGAGCGGTCGCATCAGCGTAGAAATGGCGGACAGCGAGGGCTAGGGCTGGGGGCCTCGTCTAAAGCGTTGGTTTTGATGACAAAATGCTGGGGAAGCTAAGGTCCGTTTGGCCCGGACTTCCATAACCAAATTAACCAAAATATTGTTTTCATTAACTTCCATTTTGTGTTTTTTTTTTTCGACATTCTTGAGATATTTGTAAGCAATTTTTTAATTTGTTGCCTCACTCCCAACTGAAAAAAAAAAAATTATATATATATATATACTCCCTCCCTCCCTCCGGTCAAAAAGTTAAAAATATAAGTCACAAAAAGCTTTCGTTTAAAATTTTAAGTTCTTTTTGAAATTGGAGAGTATATTTATTATTTTTTATCTATTTTACCTTTATATGATTTAAATATTTATTATTCTTCATTTCTTTAATTAATGTAATGTCAAATGACGTATATATAAATTACACATGTAATTAAGATTTTAATTGGTGTATCTTTACTTTAAACAATTTAAATTTTTGACTTTTTGACTTGAGGAAGTAAGACTTTTTGTTCAAAATATATATATTAAGAAAATATTAATTGTAAGTTTAAATTATATTTTTACCTATATTTAATTATTTATTTCATTCAATGAAAGAAAGACAAGTGTTTAATTATAAATAAATATTTGAGTTAAATGAGGGGTAAAATATGTGCAAGAGGTATAAAGTTTTTACGAATTTTGAAAATGTAGTATAATTTTTTAAGTTAAAAAATTCAAAATGTTATATGTTTTTTTGAGTTGTGCTATTTGGACTTATAACTCCAGACTCTTAAGGGATTTTTTTTAAAAAAATTTATTTTAAAGTCATCCTCAAGCAATCAATGATTTCGAAATAACTTGTAACACTCATTTGATATTTGTAAAAATTTCAAAAACTCCTTTATTAATCTGATATTTTTTTTTATTAAAGTGAGTATTAAGTTTTACCTTTATTTTCTTTCTTTCCTTACAAGTTTTTATAATTTAGCGAACTAATTCGGTGACATAATAATTTGATGTCATGATTTTTGGATATTAAGCCACTACTTCAATTATTGAAAGGATTTTTTTTTTTAAACTTTTTAAAGTTTATTATACTCGTTATTAAAAATTATTTTTTTCTTAGTTTTTTTTAAGGGTAAATAAGTAGAATAATCTTAAATTTTTAATTTTTTTAAAATAATTTCAAACTTTACTTTTGATCTCAATTTTATTTCATCTTTTTTTTAGTTTAATTTGGTGTGAGGTGACACATTAAATTAATAAAGTTGTTGATTACGGGAAAATGTCAAATTAATAAAAGAAAAAATGGTTCATTTTAAATTTTAAATTTTAAATTTTAAATTTTAAATTTTATAACAAACTATAGAGAAATCAAAGAAAAATAAAGTAAAAAAAGTAAAAAAAAGTAGATGGGATAAAATTAGAAAGTTAAAAGTTTTGAATTATTTTGAGAAATACTTAAAAGTTTAAAATTATTTGCATATTTACCCTTTTCTAAACATGATTATCCAGCAAATGCCCAAACACTCCCTCTCTAGTCGGTGTTTAGTTACGGAGTTTTAGATAAGTTGATGTCGACATGAGTCAAAGGGAACGAGAAGGTCGTGATTTGCGTATGCAAGTATGAAAGTATGATCGGACGATTCAGATTGTCTCACCTTAGTCAAAAAAGTGTGTGGGCGGTACCTCTAAATGAACATGTATTCGTCGATTTTGATATGGAGATGTGAAAAGACGTCCACACTACGTACTATAGGTTTTAGTCTTAAAGTCTTTTGGGATCCCAAGATTTGGTGAAGAACAAAATGTAGCCCACCCAAATTAAAAGTATGTGTTTTCTGCCCATTAAGTATTAAAAGCCCACTGTGCTAAAATAAATATAAATATATATATATATATATATATATATATTAAATGCTCTTTATTTATACAAGCTTTATGGCGTGGAGGGCCTATGTCACTTACTGTATATTCTTCTTGCTTGATTAATTCTAAAGTGAATAGAAGATTCGGATTGTTTGCCTATCTTTTATGATCGTGGATAAGCTCATGTCATGTATGAACGCTACATATATATGCATAGATTAATTGTTATAATTAATTAACCATGATTTATAAATTAAGAGTCCTATAACTTTTTTATATGTTAGGTTTTTTTTTTGCTTGCAAAATATCTACGGTTTTTACTTGTACAAATTTACAATAATTCTTTCTGAAAAAAAAATTACAATAATTCCTTCATATTTAGGTTCTACATATTAAAATTATCTTATAGTTTTGCTGAAAAAGCCAATAGCGAATAATTACTGCGTTTTTTAAAATATATGTCAGTTTGACTTTTGTACAAGGATGAAGAAAACGATTGTTTCACTAAAAAAATTTGAGTGACACTTAGTTGCCCTCTCATAAATAATTACAAATATTATGCAAGAGAAGTGATTAATTAGTATTAATGTCATAACTAATTAAGTTTTTTTTTCGATTACATGGGATGTAGATCACACTATATAATACAATGGGAAGGCAACCCTCTGTTATCATAACCAATTAAGTTGACTAGTGTATTAATTGAAAATAATTAGCCAATTGATGCTTTCTTGATTTATAAACAATAAATAGGTTAAAAATGTTATAGACATTCCGTGGGAATAAAATCAACTTGAGAGACTTACAAGAATTTAGATTTATCATAAAAAAAATAATTCAACTTGAAAATTTAAAACATGAAATTAATAATATTTAATTTCTTAATCGCAGATTATCGACTTCTTAGCTTTCAGTTAGACTTTGAGCTATTTTAGTCAAATAAATCTTTTTTATGATTAAGAAAAAAATCATGACTTATACACTTCGATCTCTTATTGAAGTAACCTCATAACGAATGAGTGAGCCATCCACTTGGTTAGTTTGTCAAACAAATCTTTTAGCTAGCTTGTTTCCATAAAACAGTTTATATATATTTTATTGGGTTAACTATTAGAAATAACACAAACTTTCGTCATTTTTGTAGAAATAACATAAACTTTTAATTTCATTACAAATAACACGAACTTTCCGATTTTTTCAATTTGGGCACGGATAGAAATTTGAGAGTTTTAGGCATGATGTTGTAACTTTAACCAATTATTTCTAAGTTTACTTGAATCGATTCAAGAAAAACTCAATCCTACATCCAATCAATATTATTTTTTTTGCAAAAAAAAGTTTCGCGTGTTTTTTTTTTTTTTCGATTGAAAAACAAAACTAAAAAAAATCAATCAAAAAAAAAAGAAATCAAATTAATGATTTAACAAAATCGATTAGAGGATGAGTTGTTTTTTTTAAGGTCGTGTTGATTTTTTTAATTATTTTGATCGCACCTAAAAAAAGCAAAAACCTTTTAAAAGGTGTTAGTGTGAGTATATATATTTTTTCAAATAAAGATGTGATGTTTTTTTTTTTTTTTTTTTGTTTTCTCGATTAGGCTATTTTTTTGAATGATTCCATTGTTTTTTTATTAGACGTAAAAATTTGATTAATTAGATGTGGGATTCAGTTTTTGGTGGTTCTCACTTGAACCAAGAAAAAAATTAGTTCACGTTGTCACATCAATGCCCAAAACCCTCAAATTCCTTTTCGTGTCAAAATTAAGAAAATGTTAAAAGTTTGTGTTATTTGTGACAAAATTAAAAGTTTGTAATATTTCTGTAAAATGCTGAAAGTTTTGTGTTATTTTTTATAATTTTTTTTTAAGTAAAATAGAAATTTCATTAATCATGATGGTTCAATACATTTCGGTAGAACAAGATGAGATATATAATCAATTACCTTGATAAAAGCATATTGATTCGCTAATCCTAATTGTTCATCAAAACATTCAAGTTAAACTGCTATAGAGTTGATTTTGAAAAACTGTGACTGTAACAATGTAATAGTTTGACAATAAGTGACTGTTCTCTTGACAAACGTCTGGAACACAACAATACACAAACATACTAAGACCAAAATGAAAAATAAAACTTTCAACAAGGGAAGACAAACACTAACTTCCAACATTGGAAGACAAATATGTATTGAAAAAAATAATTTAATAAAACTATCAAACCAACAACTATAAGCACAAATTCACGTACGAGCAATAGAATATAGATATGAGAGTTTCAGCAATAATCTATAATTTTCACCCTAAAAAAATATTTATGATAGTTAATCCTATTTTATTCTTTAAAGTGAACATTTTTTTGGCCTAATGATAAAAAATATCCTAACATTTACAAGTTGTATCAATTATATTCTAACTTTTAAAAATTATCAATTATATCCTAACTTTTTCGTTTTAGTATCAATTATATTCTCAACTAATTTTGGATACTTTTTCTTTGAAATCAACATAATCTTCTAACTTTTCTTTTTATGATTATCCATATTGATCAATTCACGCATTAAAATTTTGTAAGCCTCGTGTTTGAATTAATGTATGAGAACTCACAAAAAAATAATTTATAAATCAATGATGTGTTAATACCTTAATTAATTTTTTTTAATTATTCATAAAGCACAAATAGTAAGTTGAATCATCCGCATATACATATAAAAATAACATAAAACTTCTTAGAAGGCACCCATAGTTGTTTAATTTAACAAAAGAATTATGTACTTGAATATAATTATGTACTTAGATTATATGTATATTATTAAGTAGCATATGTACGTACACTACTATATATATATATATTATATACATGAATATATATATAAAAAAAAGCTTTAATGCATATGTATGAATAAATCTTTAATTGGCATAATAAGAAAAAAAAAATGATGCGTGAATAAAAAAAATAGTCTAAATTAGTTGAAGATAGAATTGACACTAAATTCTAAAAATTAGGATATAATTAATACAACTTGTAAAGATTAAGATATTTTTTATCATTAATCCTTTTTTTTCACCAATGCATGATGGCCTACTTATGGCCATGGAGCCTTGGGATGGTGCACCCTAGCAACATGTGGGCAAACACCTGACCCACGAGAGCCGTATTTTTGGGCAAGGCAGCATAATGTTTGACTATAAAATATAAATAAGAAAAAGAAAAGCAAACACATGCCCACTTGCATAGTCGTATGTATGAGGACTATTAGATGATATGTCAGTATACAAATAACTTTTTGATAGTAGTTTAATATACAAATAATAATGAGATCAATTCCATCATCGATTGTTTTTTTTTTTTCTTTCTTTCTTTTAATAATTGATTTTCATGCAAAACAAAAGAAGAATTCACAATATGTTGACAGCTACCTAAATTTTATTTTGTGAAAGTGACGACAGACATATATATTCACGCCAGACAAAGATAGAACAGCCACCAAAAAGGTGCCCAGCCTTTATATGTCATGGCCGTCTTCCGTCTTCTTGTCCATGCAATAATCTATAATTTTCATTCTCGTATACATGACAGGCATGTATAACAGTATAAATTCAAAAATTTATCAAAAAAGCTTAGATTAACAGCAATAACGTTTTAATTTCATATTAACTAGTTGGCATCCTGGATTTTGAAGAAAATTCAATCACTTTAAAAAATTTCTGTCTTAGGACATTGCTTCTCACGGGCATTGATTCTGATTAAATTATTTTTAAAACTTTGTGTTTGGGATTAAAATATTAGATGAATTTTTTTTTTAATGCGTAAAAAATTATTATGTAAGATGTGAACTCAAAGTCAACAACAAAATCATTCTATTTTTTTGAAAATTTTATTTGAAGAAATATTGACTATCCAAAGTCTTTTAAGGATGTAAATTGATAGGACCACAAAATTTTCCTTTACTTAGTTTATAACGATACTAATGTATGTACTTAACGCAAACTCGAACATGCAAATGTGAACACTTGTAACTTACTCTAATCTCTAATAGAATTATCAAACTCTTTTAAGGATGTGAATATGTATAGTACTCAAAAAATCTTTCATATACATGTACTCGTTTTATGATACTAATACTTGTCTATTTAAATATGATTATAATATGGATATGAATGCTTATACACTACCCTAACCCTATTACAATCATCAAATTTTTATAGAGGTGTAAACTGGCAGGGTACACGTAAAATCTTCTCTACTCATAGGTATGAACACATATATCTGTCGGCCCTAAACCTATTAGAATTACTTACTAAAAGTTATATTAATAAAGTACCTGTGAAATTTTCTCTACCTGTCTCAAGCTCGACTATATGAATAATTGTACCAACCCCTACTCTATTAAAATTACCAAATTTTCATATAGATGTGAATACGTAAGCTGCAGTGAAATTTACTTATCAACAAATAAAAATACTATAAAAACGAAAAAATAGTTAAAAAATAATCATTTTTTTGTAGATAAAAGGTTGTAAAGGCCATGTAACGGCCATAGGTCTTTTTATTGTAGATGTGTGACAGGTGCCTGAATAATAACTTTATGTTTTTTGAATTTGCGATGTTTATATTTAAACGACATCACGATGTGTGTAATTATATTTTAATTGACGTGTATATCACGTTGATTATTTCAAAAAAAACTCTATCACGTTATTTTGGAAAAGGAAAATAAATAGCTACCTAAAAACTAGCTATGTTTTAGGAGCCTAATTACTATATGTACACTCCATGTCTTTATCAAATTATAATTTCAGATCCTACAAAAAAAAAATTACAATTTCAGTTATTTCCACAAACTTTTTTGGAAAATAAAAAAATAGAAATTAATAACTACCTACAAAATTGGTGAAAATAGAAGGATAAAAAATAGGCCTATTTCACCAAAGAAAATAGAGTCGGCTAAATAACGTCGGCCATCGAATCCGATGCTTGCCCTGCTTGAAAAAAGGAACACACTTTGAGTTTTTTCAAATAGAGTCGGCTAAATAAAAAAAAGGCAAATGCGAAAAATAGAAACAGTGACATCATCATGCCACATGTCAATCCGTGAGAGCTTCTCACATTCCACCTGTCGCATTGTAAAATTTTCTCCCAAAAATAGTTCATATATATATAAATATATACTAGTCGACATCCCACGCTTCGAGCGCGGGTAAAGACTGAGTAGGTATGTATTATGATGTCCTAAGGATGCACCTTGGTCCCTTGATGAAACTTGGGTATAAATACCACCATGTGAGTCATTTTGGTCAACTTTCTCATAAAGCAAAGAGTAAATTCAAAAATGGAGAGAGAGAGAGGTTTTGGTGGCTAATCAACAATCAAATATGTCAATTTAGGTAAGATCATACTTCCACTTTCAATTCTCAACAAAAAGCAAGCTCGGATTTGGAGGTTTTTGATGAAAAACAAGATTGAACCCATATCTCACTGATTTTATGGTTATTGAGGGGTCATTAGAGGTTTTTAAAACATCTAAATGCTATGTTGTATTGGTTTTGATTATGGGTATGAAATTTGTGAAATTTTGGTGAAAATTGTGGATTTGGTGGTAATTTTTTTAATGTTGTGTTGTTGGTGTATTTAGTTGTTTGGGAATGCCTTATGATGGTTTTGGAAACCCTTGAGAGGAGGGAATATGCTCGGAACACGGTGATGAAGCTGAGGATTAGAAAACCCCCAAAAACTCATGTTGCAGCTTGCTACCTAGATTGGTGTCGTAAGGGACACCGTAGGATTTGTGCCCACGACGCCACCTGCGACACTTGGGGCAGAAATTAGACAATTTTATCCAATTTCTCTCGAACTTTTTAGGACCTCTTTCGAGTATATCCACCGATCCGAATATAAACAAATACCTTTAAAACCACCTTAAACCACAAGTAAAGGATGACGGGATCGAACTGGCGGGGTATTTTAAAATTGAATTGGAATCTGAAACTTAAAGTGAAATAAAACTATAAAGTGAGGGTACAATCGCTAACACAACCAAAATTGATCCAAATGAATATTAGAGAGTTTGTGGATTTGTGACGAGCATTTGGGGATCGACTTTGGTGGCGTACCGGAGCCGTAAGAGCGTGGATCAGAGGTAAGTAAACCAGTTAGGAAACGCACAATAACTTCATGAGCTTTTAAATGTTATTGTTTATTGCTTTGATATCCTTTTCTTGGAATTCCTACTCCATATGAGTGTCCGAGGCCAAATGAGTCAAGTGTCTCCGATAGGAGTGGTTATTTGCTAGATACCGGAGCTATGCCCTTGAGGCATTAGTTTGATTGATTGTTTGATCAAGGTGAGAGCTCCTATTTGAAGCATCGTAGATATCTTTCATCCGCAAGGGTCTATGTACAACAGGCGTTGCCGTGTCCTAGGATTCGAGTCTGTTTGGCATTGCCGCAACTCAACCCTGTGGCACCCACACTCGGTGGTCAGGATTACTCAGACGCCGCTCTTTCATTTCTTGTTACACTCATTAATAGTTGTTATTACACATTTATAGTTTTATTACATTTTATGCAATCCTTACAACTTTCTTTCTATCTGCATGAATTTTGACTGCTTTATTTATTTTGAAATGTTGCTTATATCCTACTGATCCTTACTTATCTAGGCTCATTATTCTTGTGTTTGATCGAGTGTAGATCCGCAATCAAGCAGGTGTAAAGCCCCGGTACTAGGTGATTTACTTTAAGGACTTCGAATCACTTTTGTAGGTCTTTCTTACAATTGATTGACTTATACATACATACATATACATATATATATATATATATATATATTATGTTTTGTCACATTGGGGTTTGTGAGACGTATGATACATGTATATGGATTTCATTTACACTCTCCTTACTTGATATACATGTTGTTTGTATACATGCAAGGTTCCACACCATAGGTTGTCCCAAATTTATTAATTTCGAGTTATTTAGTTTGTTTGAGTTAATTGCTTCCGCTAAACATGTAAAACTTGCAAATTTTGAATAACTCAACTTATAAATCTTAAATTTTGTTGCTTAACTTGAAATTAATGGAAAGGAAGACTAACTAGGTCTGCATTGGCAAGTTTTTGCTCGGGGGTCTACATAGGCTTAGACTAGGCGGGGCCTAGTTTTGTGGGGATCTGGGGTCGTCATAGTACACACCAGTCTATTCATATTCTTGTTATTGTTATGAACGGTCGGTTGAGTTTACTCACGTCGGGTACTCTATTGTGTGTTAATGGCACGTTAGACCATAACATGTGTACCTAAGCCCTCGGTGAATAACAACCCAAGTTGTTGCATCGGTACACGTTTCAGTGGGTCGTGGGTCTAGACTAACCATTGAAAGAACTACATGAAAGACCAGTGGGTGTGCTCACTGGAGGAGTCTTAAGATCCGAAGTATGGTCTAGTCTGACTAGAACAGACACACACATTTGCACTTTATTGTTATGTACGCATGTGATGATCCATTTATAGTTATCTGTTTACTTTTTGCATGTTTATTTAACAGCATTATTGGTTTCTTATTATTTGAATGTTCAATGAATTTTTTTGGGATTTTACTCACTAGACTCGTTATCTGTTTTGTTGTAATGATTGAGTGAAGATCCTAGTACAAGTAAAGACAAGGAGATTCTAGGCGACTATCTTTGATCACCTACTATTTGGAGCTTACTCGCATGTGTTTATTTTTGCTATTTTGTTATCTTTTGGGTGTCGAAGAACCATAGGAGATATTATGCATGTATATATTTACCTTTAGGGATTTTGTCCTCTTATATGCATTGTACCCCATTTTCGGGTTTTCCACATTTGGAGGTTGCTGTTCATGACATGATCTTTTATATATTATTTTTCATGTCTATAAAGTTTTCCGTTGTAAAACGATTGTTATTAAATTATAACTCTTGTAAAACACTCACATACTACATAACTTATAAATTGAAGTAATAGATAATAAATCTTAATAAACAACTTAATGTAATCTTGAATAACTGTTCTACATTATAGTAACACACGACAAACTAACACGCACATCGAGAACGTTGGCACTGAAGTGGAGCACGGGACCCAGCGAGTCAGTGACGTGGCAGTGCAACGGGCCCATCAGGCGCGGAGCAGCACACCCAGCAGCCTCGGGGCACGGGGCCACCACATGGAGAAGACGTGGAGCATGTGTTTTTGCATTGTAGGCTCACTAGAAGTTTGTGGGTTCGGTTGGCCGATGAAGTTAACTGCACCTTGGCTCATCCTACCTCTTGCGATAAGGTGTCTGTAGAAGGGGTATTGAGCGGTTCCAGTAAGATTGTTCAGTCTATGTGGGCTTCAGGGGCTATAGTGTGGAATGTTTGGGATGAGCGAAACTCGCGTATTTTCGAAGATAATTAGGCGGCCACGCTGAACGAAATTTGGTATTTTGTGAAGCTAAATCTCGCTCAATGGTTGTCCACTAATATTTTCTTCAAGGATTGGAGCATTAATGATTTACTTAGGCATTGGAGGCCAATTTTGGAGGTTATTATTTTTTATATTAAATACAACATGCTTTATCGAAAAATAAAATTAAATGTTCATAAGGACCATAACAAACAGTTGTTCGTGTGATCTTTAAGATGAATAGCTGGGTTAGTAATTTGGTACTTAGTAGAAGCACGCAACAAAGAAAAGTCAACCTGAATTGAGGCCCATAAAGTAAGGAAAGAGTATTCATATTTTAGCCCAGGTAGAGTGCATTAATAACATGAAATGCTTCAATAAAAGTCGTGAATAAGGATTTCAATTTCGTTTCTTAGTAGATTTGTTTTTTGATATCCATTCGTATCCAGGCGACGACCCTGACTATTCTCACAAGGTCCTAGTGCATGCAATCGGCCTAAGTGTACCCCTACGGCCCAGCTCGGACAATTAAATGCATACTAACAATTGTCTAAATGCTTTCTCAAAAAAAAAAAAAACAACAATTGTCTAAATGCATTTTTTTTACTTCAGTGGCAATCAAATCACTATGTCTCAAAATCTTACTTTTTTGACAAGTGATGTCTAATGCATTTGTTAGTACTTATTATTTGTACACTTGTACTGTTGTACGGGCCTCTTTAAGATCAAGGTTCTCAAATATTTAACTTTTCAAGACATATTAAAGTTTATACTTTATATTCTACATATATAGGAGGCATTAGACCTATCTAAATTATGAACACTGTAAGAAATATGCTTTGAAGAGTTTGGAAGATTCAAATATGTATATGACCTAAGAGACGAGATCAACATGTGCAGCTCAATATTGATAACCATTGATAACCATTGACAATTTGAAAATAGTTACATTACACACTAGTACTATGTATAGCCAACTGATCATCATTTCAAGCTCTATTTGTCATCTACAGTGGATAGCTTTGGATAAGCAAGAGTGTCTTGATTTCAATTGATTTTAACAAAGAAAATTTTTTTCTTAAAATAAAATAATTAAATACGTAAATTTGGGACTCATCAAATTGTGGAAAAAAAAAGGCCACAGCAGCTTGGTATATATATATATATATAGCACACAAGGTCCTTTATATGCCAAACAAATGCCATCAATTCACTAGGAGAATTAATTACCAATATTTGAAAAAACACACATATTTCTCGTAAAAATTACGTTTGACATACAACAAATTCGCTCTTTAGCGACAAAATAGATTTTGTTGCAAAAGCCTATTTTTAGCAACGAATAAGCATGTTTGTTAAGAATGCATTGTATTTTTAGCAACAACAATCAATGTCGTTGGTAACAATACTCTTTAGTGACGATTTTACCTACAACAACACGGTTTTGTTTCTAAAGCACGATATCTTTTGTGACAACTTGAAAAACTCGTGTCTAATTATACCATATAGCGACATATTCTATTGTGACATGAAGTTTGTTTCAAATACACTGTAGATTTGTCGCTAAAAATTACCTATTGCAACACATTTTTATGTTGTTTCTAATGTGTTAAATCTTTAGTAACGTGTTCAAAAAATTGTTGGTATAGTTAATCTTTAGCAACGACATCTATTATGACAACAAGTTTACCACAAATTCATAATAGTGACAAACAAAAATCGTTGCTAAAGCTTACTAAATAGCAACGTACTTTCCCGTTGTTTCTAATGTGTTGAGTCTTTAGCAACAATAAGTTAAAAAAACTTGTTGCAAGAGTCACTCTTTAGCAAAGATGTCAATTACGACAACAATTTTATAACAAATTCGATATAGCGATGCAATATTCGTTGCTAAAGCTTATCGAACAACAAAATATTTCCACATAGTTTTTACTGAGTTGAACTTTTTTTTTTGATGACCATGGGTGTCCACAGTCTGCCTTCTGTGACTAGTCACATGGGGCCCTGGTCTAGTCAGTCGTTGCGTACCTGTGACGGCCCCAAATTCTCAATGTATTTGGGTACGCCCGGTCTAGACCCGTGCAGATCCCGAGTCGGCACTCAGCGAGCCTGACAAGCCTAGTCAGCCTCAAATCATCAAATTTCAAGTTTTATGAAAGAGTTATTGCTAGTATAACACAGTGGAAGAGAATTTAATACTAATCAATTATTGGGAAATAACTCAATCAAACAGAAATCAGGAATCTATATAAATGTAGAAACCCCGATAGGTTCATATCCAAGTCAACATAATAGATTTTATGGTATCCACCTCAAAATCTATCCCCAGTTCAAAAACTATAATCATATGTATAAAACATCATACAACAAAAATAAGCATGAGACTACATCTCGATACCTCAAGTCCAGCCGCTCACAAAACGTCTCCTAGGCAAGGTTCCTTGCCTCTACTGCACTCCACCCTATCTGCACCCACCGCCACAAACTAGATGGTGAACAACTGAGAGAAATCAAAAGTAAAGCCAAAAGAATATAACAGTAATTCATGAACTTTCAAACAAGACAGTCTAAATATCATGCGAAAAATTGAAAGACCGGAATTTAAATAAACGAGATGCATGATAGACAGTCTGGAAATAAAAGCAATCGAAACATGTGTGTTCTACGAGTCAAGAGAGGCCATAAGTGGTCTAAAATCCACAACAATTCCACAACAGCGATGTCACAACATCGAAATCCATAACAATATCTACAACAATCCAGTACATGGTATCACACAATCACTAGGGGTGGTCAAACACTCGTGTGCACGAGTGCCCGCATTTTATCCCTTCTAGTGCAGGCCGCATGTACCTTCGAGACACACACTTATGCCAAGAACACACATACAAGGAATATGGAATGGAATGCAAACAAGTAGATAATAGCAAACACAACAGAATGAAAATGAATCACATGGTATTTTCTTAACTGGCTTACTAATGTACACAAGCTTTAAGACAAGTGTACTTACCTGAACTATCGCAAATCGTATCCACTCTCGCGAATCCTAACGCATATCCCTGAGTTTCCCACCACCTGACAAGGTCGAAAACTCTAATTAATGGGTCGAGTCAATAACTAATTTAAACTTTGGTGTTTTCCCAATGTTTTGATGACTCGAACGACTTGAACAACTCAATGAAAATCGATTGGAAAACCGATCAGAAATCCAATGAAAACACAATGACTCTCTTGGGTTTTGAAATCACAAAACGTACATATAAACCTATTCACAAATCACAGGCTTGGCTCAGTCGTGTGTGGATCACGCCATGGTCTCAAGGACTAGCGGCACGACCACGACATCATCACCACTGACATCCTATACAACAGTACTAAACCGAAACCATATATCCCTCACACACATCGTATGTTCATTGAGATAGCCAGTCAAAATCCTTTAGAACCAATTAGGAAAAACGTAAAGTGGTTTAGTTGTCAAGTATCGCGAAAACTCTATAACCAAATACCAATCAATGAAGACACTGACATGGCTACACATTGGTATTGTCCGACATTGGGAGGGGGTTTCCTTGGCATGAGATGGCCGAAAACACCTTACCTAGTCAGTGTTTTAAACACATTACATAAACAAAACTCAACTCAACACTTATATAAAAACATAACCATTACATCTAACATTTTAAGATCTTGGACACAACCAAGGGTTGCGAGACCTCAACAAGAGTTAGTTGAGATCCCCGACAACCTCCATTGGTGGTGGTCCGGCTAGTAGCACCGCCGGTAGGGGCAGTTTCCGGCGAGGCTCCACCACCCATATCACATGAAATGACGACGTTTTGCATTCGTCTAAACTGATTTGACAACTCCGGAGGGCCGTGGAACCCAGGTAGGAGTTTGGTGGGGTCCCCAACAATGTCCCAGTTACGGTGGTCCGACGGTGGCGCCGCCAATGAAGGCAGTTTCTGACGAGACAACACACATACAATGAATAGTAAAAAAATGAGATATACACACACCACTTGACATCTCCACCATTCAACGCTGCTTGGGGGTGCTCTAGGTTCATTGGGGCTCCGGTGGTCCACCGTTCCTCGCCTCCGATCAAAACCACATCACGGCAGCCACCCATTCGTCTAAAAAAAAATAGTGAGAGAATGAGAGAGTGAGAGAGAGATCTCCGGTGAGGGTGTGACCTCCAACCACCACTGGTTCCAGTAGTTGTGGCGGTGCAGTAAGGGTGGAGAGAGAGAGACTGAGATGAGAGATATACCGAGAGAGGTAGAGAGATCTAGAGAGTACGAAAGAGGGAAGGAGAGAGAGAGACCACCTCCGACGAGCTAACCCGCCATCCCTAGACCTCCGATGATAGGCGGTGTACACAGCCAGACGTGGAGGATGAGTGAACCGAGTGAGAAAGAGAGGAAGTTCGAGAGAGAGAATGAGAAGAAGAACTGAGAGGGAGAGAAAGAGATGAGGGGATGCATACCTCCAGTCGACGGCAGCCTCCGGCGTCTCCAGTCCGATCACCAGCAAGAGCAGGGGTAGTTGTGAGATGAGGGAGAGGAGAGAGATCGTGAGTGAGAGTGAAAGAGAGTGAATAGGGACCGTGAGGTGATAGGGTATGGGTGTATTTAAATTTAAGGGGGTATGGTGTGAATAGTGATGAACGGTGAATTAGATGGTGTGGTGTCTCATGCATGACCCTTCATCTCCACCTAACCATGCATCTCGAGGTTGATCCAATGGTGCTCCATTATTGGACTGTGTCACTTTAACAATCCTACCCCATGGTCCATTTGTTGTGTATTTACCCAACACCCGCTTTTTCCAACAATTTTTCCCGACCCATCTTGCCTCCTTGGTCAATATTTCTCTGTCACCCGCATACTTTCGCCTTGTCTCACACAAATAAATAATTAAATTATTCAATAATTCTTTTAATTATATTTTTTTACTATATTTTTCTCCTTCGTTTACCTAGACGGAACCTCACTCATTACAAATCTCCCGAATGGCTCGTGACACGCATTAAACTAAAATACTATTACACACATCAAATAATCATAAAATTACCTCGGTGTCGACTCCCAAGGTTTGAAATACATTCCAGTATCACGTAGCCGAGTCACGGTCTTGACCAGTGTAACACTAATCGAGTTAAAATTAAGGGTTGTTACAGTACCCCAGTGACCCGATTGGAATTGCTAGGGGCAGGAATCGAACCCTCATTGTTGAAGTAAGGAGTGTCATTATGGAGCTTGGCCCACCTCGAGTTCGCCCTTACCATCCCAACAACCCGACCGGGCTACTGAGTTGAACCTTTAGTTTCAACATATTATATATATTATGTTCTTAATTCTTAATTTGTATAATTACCTACAATTTTAACTACTAAGCATACGCGGGTTTCAAAAAAAAACACTAAGCATACGCTAAATAATACTTATTATTCAAATAGATGGTCATTATCCAAACTTGACCCGAATTTATGAAAAATTAGTTTGAATCATTTTTCTTTCAAATCTACATCTATGAACATCAAATGTATAGATGTTTGAGGAATACAATTTTAGTAGATATAGTTTCTATAAGGGGAAATTAGATTCCTTTAAATACTAGCTTAAAAAATATTTTTAGGGCATCTCCAACCCATCTACACTAAAATAGTGTAACATTAACATTATTTTAGTGTAAACAAGGATATTAACACTATTTACGTCTCGAACCTATCAACACCATCTTTTACACTATCTTACTTTTTATTATTATTTTATTTTATTTTATCTTTTTCTTAAATTTTTTTTGGTTCATAAAATTTAATCTATTAGATATTCTACTTGCAATTTCATTAACATAAAATTGCAATTTCATAAAAAAAAACATAAAAATGTAGTAATTTCTTAAGATTAATGAAATATGTATTTAATAAACAAATTAATAATTTTTTTGGCAGGAAAATTAATATTTTTTTTGTTTAACCATGTAGGGCTCTATAATTATCTTTAATGTAGTATTTTATGGTTTTGGTATTTATATTGTTTTTAATTATTTGCAATTTAAAATGTTAACATATAATTAATGTTGTGGAACATAAGACGAAATAAGATTTTTTTGAAAAAAAATAATAAAATGAAATTCACTGTTTGTTTATAAAAAATGTATATTTAATATAATTTAAAAAATAACTAGATAATTCATTAATTCATTAATCACAAGTAAAAAAATGAAATACGTTTTTTTCTTCAAAAAAAATGGAACACGTTTTTTTTGAGAAAAAAAATGAAATACTTTAATCACAAGTAAAAATATCAAAAAAAAATACAAAAAGATAAATAAGTAATTAATTAATATAATTAGATAATTAATAAATTAAGATTTTAAGATAAATATAAATATTTTATGTTTTTAGAGATAAATATGATTATAAAAATGTAAGATAAAAGATAAGTATAGTCGTTTGTTAAAAAAGATAAAGATAAAAGATAACTATTAAAAAAAAAGATTAACGTTTGTTTTTAGGTGTAGTTTATGTAGTATCAACAAAAAAGTAGTTGTTTTTTGGTTCAACAAAAAAAAAAAAAAGTGAACAATATGAAACGACGAAAAGAAAATAGGAAAAAAAAAAGAACGATTAGCACGATCAAAGCCACCTCACACCTCTCTCTCTCCGATTGTATTCTCTCCCAATTAATCATCGACAATCTCTATCTTGGGGTTTTCTTGGTTGAATCTCTCAATCAACTCTACAACTCATGGGATTTCGACGAGGTATATTCTTGAAATCTTTCTCTGATTTTTATTGCAAGAAATTAGGGTTTTTTCTTATGGATTTGTTTGATTTGTCAATATTGCTTTTTTAAGTGATTAGGCTGTTTTTTTTAAGGAAAATAATAATCTAACACACTTTTAACGCACACTTTAGGCACACACCCTTGTCTTTTAGTCGTTTATGGTATTTTATCATATGTGGGGCCCACAGTTGAAAAGACAAGAAAGAGCTATAAATGACTAAAAGACAAGAGTGTGCGTTCAAAGTGTGCGTTGAAAATGGGTCATTTTATCATTTTCCTTTTTTTAAATGATTGGTATGTTGATATGCTATTTTTATAGACAAAGGAGTGGAAGGAGCAAGGAGAACACTTAATTTAAGGTATCCATATTGTTACTTTATTTAATCAAATTTCTTTGAACTGTTAGCTATGGTTTTGGATTTCTTGCTCTATATAGATAGGAGGTACTAGATCAATACACATTATTGATCAAAAATAGATGTTTAGGGCTAGAGTTGCTTCAAAGATGTATATAAGAAGTGATGTGACAGGGCTAGTTTTTGCAGTCTTTGTATGCAGTGATACCAAACTATTAAGCTTCTATGTTCATCAATTATATATTTATCAATTGAAGAAGCATTTATGTTTAGAGATTAATTAAAGATGCATTTGTGTTTAGTTTTTATATAGTTGTAAACTATTTTTTTTTCATTAAGTATATCTAAGTAGATGTTTTTATTGTTAGAAAAGAAGCATGCATTTATAAAATATATTCATCGATCAGGGGCGGAGCTAACTTTAGAGTGTAGTGGGCCAACATTAATTGGTTATTTTTTGGCCATAGTACTACTATATATACATTTAACCAAATGCACAAGGTTATGAATGATTAATAATGTAATGCATATTGTCTCTTTTAACTTTATAAATGTTTTTTTTACTTCAACATTATGAATGTGTTATTCAATTCTCACAAAAAAAAATGTGTTATTCTAAGTTATGTACATACTTTTGAAATCTCGAGAGAGACAATTCAAGATATTTAGATTTTTTTTAGGATTCAATCACCGAACCTCATCACTCGACCGGGTGGGAGTACTATGTCTTCTCCTTTGACTATAAGTGTGATATGCCAAAATATCTAGTTAACTACTAACTTAGACAAGAATTATGCCAAATAAACATCTCTAATGAAATTGATAAGGTATAATTGTAAAAGGCAATACGTCATATTGAAGAGCCAAGGACTTGTTTTAACTAAGTTAGTTTCTTAAAAATTAAAGAAAGAAAAAAAAACTAAGCAAAAATTTCAATCCCAAGCACAAACTCTCACTATTTTGACGTATTAGTGGTGTTATAAATAAAATTCTTATATTAATTTAGTGGCTAAGAAGGTGAAGTATGTATAGAGATATTAAATAAGGTATATACTACGTAGTGATTATGCATTGTTAATATTAGAGTTTGAAATAAAATAAATTTAATTTATCAATATTTGACTTTTGGACTTAGCATAGATTGAAATGGGCTCTGTTAATTTTGAAATCCAAGTGCATCAAAAACTGAGGGGGGAGGGCAAGCTTACTATTTTATTCATTTACTGGATTGCTTGTAGCATGTAAATGCATAACTAATATTTAGTAGTAAAAATTTAATGCCCCTCCCACTATATACCTTGCTCCGCCTTTTTCATCGATTGAAGAAGCATTTGTGTTTAGTGATTAATTAAAGATTTATTTGTGTTTAATTTTTAAATAGTTGTTCACTTTTTTTATTAAGTATATTTAAGTAGATGTTTTTATTGTTAGGAGATTTAAATTTGGATAATTTTAAACTTAGGCTATTTGTTTTCAACTAGTTACAGTAGTTAGGAATTCTAGTATCATAATATCTAATTGTTGATGTGATGATTGTTTTAATAAAAATAAAATTACAGAGTAAAAAATGGATAAGAGTTGGATGGATAATGGAAATAAGGCAAGCAAGCAGTATATGGCTGGAGTGAATGCATTTCTACAATTTGCAGAATCGAGATTGGGTCGTACAGAAAACATTCGTTGTCCTTGTAGAGATTGTTTAAATACTAAGAAGTTTTCTCTGAGAGAGATTGATGTGCATTTGTTTGTTTATGGAATAAGCAAAATTTATAAAAACTAGATTCATCACGTTGAAAACCCACACTATCACCAAAATGCGTTCGATAATGTAGAGGAATCATCTAATAGATTTGCTACACGGACCCATGATAACTCGATGAACCAAGATCTCCAAAGATTATTAAGTGATTTAGGCGATGCGATAGAAGATGATGAACAACATTACAAGAATTATGACAATGTGACAGATGTCGAAGATGAAACCGTTCACGATGACTGATACAATCATCTCGTTGATGAGGCACGACAAGAGCTTTATCCAAGTTGTGCTAAAATGTCAAAGCTATCATTTGTTGTTATGTTGCTCCATTTCAAGGTGTTGAACCACTGGAGTAATAAGTCATGTACTATGTTATTGGAGTTCTTAAAAGATGTGCTACCAGAGGGTGCAAATATACCAAAAACATATAATGAGGCAAAAAAAGTGCTACAAGATTTGGGTCTAGGATATGAATCAATACATACGTGCAAGTACGACTGCTTGTTGTTCTGGAAGGAACATGAGAAAGATGATTTTTGCACTGTTTGTGGTGAAAGTAGATGGAAGATCGATGATGGTAAGGGAAAGAAAATACCGCACAAGGTGCTGCATTGTTTTTCTATAACACCACGTCTACAAAGATTATATTTTTCTAGACATACTGCAGAGGCAATGTGGTGGCACAAAGAGAAATGTCCCCAAGTAGATGGCATCTTGAAACACCCAACAGATTCAATTGCTTGAAAGGACTTGACAAACAATTTAATTGGTTTGCAAGTGATCCAAGAAATGTCAGACTCGGTCTTGCAGCAGATGGTTTTAATCCTTTTAGGACAATGAGCATCTCATATAGCATTTGACTTGTAATCATTATACCATACAACCTACCTCCATGGAAGTGTATGAAAGATCCCTTCTTCATGTTGTCTTTGCTTATACCCGGTCCTAAAGCACCAGGAAAGGAAATTGATGTTTACATGCAACCTTTGATCAAGGAGTTGATTGAATTGTGGGAGAACGGTGTATTGACTTTTGACGCATTTTCTCAACAACGATTTTCTATGCATGCAGCTGTGCTTTGGACGATTAATGACATTCCTTCATACGGAAATTTATCAGGTTAGGTTACAAAAGGGTACATGGCATGTCCAGTTTGTGCTGAACATACATGTTCAAGCTCGTTGAGAACAAAATTGGTTACATGGGTCATAGGAGATATCTACATACATATCATCCTTAGAGGAACAACAAGAAATTTAATGGGAAAAGGGAAGATAAAGTTGTACCTAAACCACAGTTTGGAGAAAAGATGCTTGCCCAGCTTAATTAATTGATTAGTGTTATGCGTACTAAGCATGATGTTTTGAAGAATAAGAAGTGTATCTCAAAAGATTTTAATTGGTGCAAGAAAAGTATATTTTTTGACTTGCCTTATTGGTGTAAGTTAAGCATTCCTCATAATTTGGATGTGATGCATATAGAAAAAAATATTTGTGATAGTATCATTGGGACTATCATGAATATAGAAGGGAAGTCCAAGGACACTCATAAAGCACAAATGGACTTGAAGGACATGAAAATAAGGAAAGAGCTTCACTTACAATCAAGAGGTACTAAATTGTTCAAGCCCCGAGCCATATTCATACTCACGCCTACAGAAAAATTAAGTTTTTGTGAATTCTTGAAAACAACCAAATTTCCAGATGGTTATGCAGCAAATATTTCCAGATTAGTCCATATTAGTGACAACAGTATAACTGGACTAAAAAGCCATGATTTCCATGTCATTCAACGATTACTTTCAATTGGTCTACATGGATTGATGGATTGTGACGTTTTGGCTGTTTTATCTGAATTGACAAGGTTTTTTAGAATTCTTTGTGCACGAACATTAGATTCTAAAGACCTTAAGAAGTTGGGGGAAAATATAATCATCATCTTGTGCAAAATGGAACTTATATTCCCTTCAGCTTTCTTTGACATAATGGTTCATCTAACTGTGCATTTGCGGCGTGAGGCTGAGATATGTGGTCCTGTTACTTACAGATGGATGTATCCAATCGAAAGAAATTTGGGTCGACTAAAAAGGAACGTGAGAAATAAGGCTCATCCTAAGGGATCAATTGTAGAAGCATATGTTGCAAATGACGCCTTAACGTTTTGTAGCATGTACTTAAGTGGTGTGGAAACAACATTCACTCGAGGGGAACGTAATATTGATTACATTCCTGATTGTGAAAATATTTCTCTATCAATATTTTTACAAAGGGTTCGTCCTATTGGAGCATATGATTATCATTTTATGGACCCAGAAGAATATCAAATGGCTCAGTGGTATATATTATACAACTGTGAGGAGGTGTCGCCATTTCTATTGTAAGTCTAAAACGGACATGCTCCATTTTCCTACACTTGTCATAGTTTTTTTTTTGTAGTCACAATTTTATTTTTAATGATTATCACAGGGAGCACATCAATGAATTAGGTGAGGAATGTAGCAATAACATCAGCCAAAGACAACAAAAATTATTTCTTAAGTGGTCTGAGAATAAGGTAGACATATACACCTACATTCTCTATTTTTATGGATATTTTGAATTTACAATAAGAGTTTGTTGTGCGTATAAGATTCCAACATTTTTTAATTTGCGAAATAGATACAAGCGATGCACGAGAAGAGATCACAAGAAATTAGTGATGATTTATACTATTTGTCTTGTTGGGCAGATATACGTGTAAAATCCTACTCAGGATGTTTAGCCAATTGGGTAAGGTTCCACACTATTGAACGGGATAGTCAACGTAAGACTCAAAATAGTGGAGTTGTTGTTAATGGTGATGACGATAGTAATATGACTCGATTTTATGGAACATTACAAGAAATTATCGAGTTGACTTATGGGGTAGATGCAAAGTTTACTTATTCAAGTGTAAGTGGTATGATACAAGTAGGAAGAAGTGTGGAATTCGTGAAGACTTGGACATTGTGTCAATAAGTGTTACAAATATGTGGTATGAGAATGATCCATTCATTTTTGCAAGTCAAGCACAATAAGTTTTTTACTTAATGGACACGAAATGGGGAGAGGATTAGCGTGTCGTTCAGACTTCAAGTAGCAGACATTTATGGGACTTTCCTCATAATGAAGTTGATCGAGAGGAAACAAATAATGATGCTCACAATGATGATAATATTGTATTTCAAATAACATCTTCATCTGAGGATAGTCTTCTTAGAGTCATCAGAGAAAGTATACCAACTATGCTGAATAAAACAGAAATCGAAATGGAAGATATACCAAGTGTAGAATTTAATATTGATGAAATGAACACAAAAGCCAATATCAATGACATAGAAATAGTTGACGAAGAAGACAATGATGATACAATTGCAGAATATTGTGATGAAAGCAAATACAATGATACTATTGCAAAGTATAATTATGATGAAAGTGACCATGATTGAGATTTAATAAAGCTATTAATGATGAATAATTGTGTATAGTGTTTAACTTCCAGGTACTTGTTATGAATTTATTATCTATGTATAAGTCTAGAAGTTTCATAGAATAACTTGTTCATTTGTTAAAAAAATTATATTTCATTTGTTTTTATTTTTTTAAGTTTGTAGGCTTCTTCATATAAAATGGCACCAGGCAGTATACCAACACCACCCATTCTAGCCCAAGATGAGGAGGAAATTGTAGTGCCAGAAACTCCAGCTAATACATCTGGTAAAATTCGGCTTGATAACTACTATTCTAATTTTGTAAATTTAGTATATAATTTATTCTTTAAATAAATTTTGATCATAATCAATTACTTTTTTATCTTAATGTACAACATTTTCATCTCGTCCTAATAAGCGCGGTAGATCAAAAGGAATGGCGCTTGAGAAGGTGGTGACTTTAACTGAACCAATAACTTTTCCTATCGATCCTGAAATTGGAAGACTTGTTGATGAAAGCTCAAGTTTGTTTGCTACTGAATGTTGAATTATTGTAAGAAACTTTGCTCCTCTTAAGTTTAGTGGATAGAAAACAATTCCACATAATAAGAAAGTTAAATTGTGCGATAAACTTAAGGTATTGTATTCTTTTTTATCTTATTTTTTTACCATGAATTGTTGATTATATTTTTCATGACATGCTTCAAGATTTATTATTGATTAGAATGTGTTAAATAAATTATTACTATCTATATTTTTTGTTACATTGCAAAATAAGTTTGACGTGGATCTTTCTCTAGAACACACCTTTAGATGTGTTAACGTAACAATGTCGAATGGTTATTGAAGCTACCGACATGAACTTCGAACTCATATAATGTCATTTCTTACCATTCAAGAAGCAAAAAGATGTACGTAAACCAACGTATAGTCAAATTAATGAGGAAGATTGGAACTGGTTATGCGAACACTTCAACACTGATGCTCAAAAGGTGTTGTTCTTATATATTAATTATTCTCTATTTTATAGTCATTTTTTCACTGCTTATTTTTTACATTAGCAGTATATTTCTTAGTGTCTTAAAATTCGGTTTGTAGAAAAAATCAGCAACAAACAAAAAGAGTAGGTCAAATGTGAAGTATTGTCATTGCTGTGGTATAAGATCGATTATGATAGTTCGTGCAGCTCAAGTAAGTGTTCATATTTCATATATGTATCAATATCAAATTGATTTAGTTTTATAAATTAAACTCTCTCTGTAAAGTGATGCTTATTTAGTATCGAGACTTTGTTGTTGTTGTTGTTATTATTGTTGTTGCTAAGAATGATTATGTAAGAAAAATAAGATAACAAATTCAATTAAATCTCTATCTCAATCCTTATGATTGTGTAGATATTTTTGCATAATTTACTTATATATGTTGTGTTTTATTTATGTTTGTGTATAGGAAAAAATGATGAAGATGATGGAGGATAAACAAGCAATCAATGATGATAATGAGGAAGAAGTTACAACTATGACGGAAGATCAGATTGTTGAAGATGTATTATTATGTATTTATACTTTTTATTCAATTTCTAAATATTTGCTCTAACTAATTTATAATCTTATTCATTAGGTACTAGGTGAAAAGTCTGGGCATATAGTAGGACTTGGCTTTGGTCCTAGATCTCATGTATTATCAAGCAACGAAAAAGTTATAGCTCCTCCTCCTCCTAATGAACACTTAACCCTAAATGCACGCCATGAAATTGATAAGAAAGCTATGAATGACCGCTTTGTTGAGTTAGAGAGTTACATGGCTAGATTTGTGAGATACCTTCCTAGGATGACTGATTCAGATGCTACTCAACCACCTGATTATACACAAGAGTAAATTTAAGGTAATAGTTTCCATATTTTATTTTAATATTAATTTATGAAATATAAATTATCAATTATGTTCACATATTTTTATTTATCTCATTATTATGAATATGATTTTATTTGGTCAAATAATTTTGACTTAAATTGTTTTCATCCCAATTAACATCAACAACAAAATTATAATACTTGTATTCTATGTCCATATACAACAGTTTCTAAATTTTTTTTTTTTTTATTTTATTTTATTTTATTTTTCAAAACTTGAAACTTTTTCTCTTTTTTTGGTAGGAAAACTCTCTCTTCTAAATTGTAAGGATGAACATGTCTTGTCTATGGTTCGACACTATTTTTGTAATTGTATTTGTTTCAGAGTAGCATTAATTTCAACACTCTTGTTGTCTTTGTTTCTGCATGTATATACATTTAGAAATCATTATTTCTATTACTGTTTCAGTCACAGTTGAATCCCATTGTTTATGTCACATTTGAATCTCAATGTTTGTGTAATAGTTGTATACACTGTTCCTGTGACAGTTTTACTCATTGTTTATGTGAGATTTTTACTCATTGTTTTTGTGACAGTTTTACACACTGTTTCTATTACAAGTGTTTTACACAGTTTTTATACATTGTCTCTGTTACAATTCTTTCTCACCGTTTCTGTTATAATTTTTTATTCACAGTTTCTTATTCACATTTCTATTATAGTTTTTATTCAATATTTTTGTCACAGTTTTTTGTGTTAGCTATTTCTTCCACTGTTTTACTTTTTTTATTACACAGATGTTGGCCTTTTCTTTGTCACAGTTTTTGAATTGTTTATGTCGTGGTTGATATTTACAATGAGCTTTTTTTTGTCAATGATTGTTTCTGCTCTTTTTTTTTTTGCACTATTTCATTTGGCACTATTTTTGCATTGTATTATTGTCTCAGTTTTGCTTGTGTCTATCTTTGTTTCACCATTACTCATCTTGTATCTTAATGTTTCATGGACTAAATCGATGGATATAACTATTATCTTGGGCTTGCATTCTAAATTTATTATTAAGTTGTTTATGTTTTGTCCTCATTATACACTATATTGATTTCTATGCTAGGTTGTGATGGTGCGTAGTAGATGATCCTATCTTTTTCAAGAAAACTTAGAGCAAGTAGAAAGTATATTATTTTGTGTTTTTCCTTGCATCGTAGAGATTGAATATATGGTCTTTAGCACTTTCTATTTAACATGTAGGATGTTGATTGTAGACGACGTGTTTTTTTAATGACAAATGTGAACTTTATTTTATCTATTAAAAGTGTTTATTAATGTTGGTATTCTTTGAATGTTAAATTGTTTGTGTTTTATTAGAACGTTGCTTAATAAATAAAATTGATAAAACTACTTTTATCAAAACCATAAAATCGTTGGTAAAGATGCTTTTGAAACAAAAAAGTATGTTGCTTAAACATTGACTTACTGACAATGTTGTTGCTAAAACATCGATATACTAACAAAAATTGTTGTTAAAATATAGATGATCTGACGAAAACTGTTGCTAAAATGTAGATATGCTAACGAAAATTGTTGCTTAAACATAGATATACTGACGAAAATTGAAATAAAAACAAATATTTATAATAAATATTATCGCATAAATATTATTTATAGAAACAAGAATCGTTGTTATTTAACGTTTGTAACAAACTTCGTAACTAAAATTTAATTAGCGACATAATAAAAGCTGGATTATTCTAACAAGATCCATAATGATCTTGGACTAAATCCACACGTAAGCGATAGATGGAAACCAAATCTAACTAAGCAACAAAAAGACTACAACCTTGATCCAAAAGAGTGAAGGAAAGTAGATTGGTCGGAAGTGACGCCTCAAACAAGATCACCATCATTGAATGATGCTGCCACTGGCCGCTCTCCGCTATTGGTGGCTCGCCGCCTTTGGTCAATCACCTTCATTTTGTTGGGTTTTTGGCTCAAACTCAACGTCATAATTTAATTAGGAATTAGTGTTTTAGTTTGTGTCTAATTAGTAAGTTTTAGTTTTAGTAGGATTTGATTGTTTTAGAAGTATTTATGTTTGAAGGGATCGTGAATTAAAGTTTGAGAGTTTGAGTTTTAGTATTGAAATAAAGATTGTTCTTTGATTGTATTTTCGTTGTGTGATTGTGCGTTTAATGTGGGTTTATCCCTAACACATTGAATGCGGAGGACCCAAACCTCATATCGTCGTCTTCATCATCTAGATTAGAGCATAAAGGCATAAACAAAAGAGTAAGAAAAAAAAATGAGGAAGGCAAAGTTGAGGAACAAGGAATAGAAAAGGAGGGGATCAACGACGACATTAGATCTCGCGATGAAAAAAAAAGTAGAAGAAGAAAGACAGATGGGGAATAAGGACGTAGGAGGGGGGGCTACTGGCGATAGTCGCCGGAGCGAGTGGAGCATCGTCGGAACCCTAACTAGCGGATATGAGAGCTTGAACTAGCTAGGGTTAGAGTTTTTGTAATAGAGAACTCATAAAAATCTCGTCTTTATATAGTGTTTTTCAATTTACCAATAATTAACACAAATTATTTACAAATGATTAATAATGATGTGTAAATGATTAATAATTAACACAAATTATTTACAAATGATTAATAATTAACACAAATTATTGACAAATTATTTAAAAATAATTAATAATGATGTACAAAAGCTCAATCTACAAACTACCTTTCGCTTTTGCAACATAAATTGCAAGGGATCCAATAACTGCACACAACTTTAATTAGCTGTCCAAACAAAGATAAGATTGCATCTTTTTTTTTTTTTTTTTTTTTTTTTTTTGTTTAAATCACCTAGTATCCAGACTATTCGATTACACTGAGTTCACCTTGAGTCGTTTAGCATATAGGTGAGGGAAGCTTACAACGTTGGTGTTTCCATTCCCACAACTCGAACTTAAGCTAGTTAAGAGACAACAACTCACTTTCAGGTGTGTCAACAAATTGTTGGTATAAAATGCATCTTCAATATCACAATAATGTGAAGTTCCAACAAAGCTCAATCAATAAAACGAAAAATAAAAAAATAAAAATTCTTGATTTCATCTCCAAAAGTGAATACTATATACCTCCTAATTATTGTGTTTTAGATTAATTGTCGGTTATCTATAATTCATGCATATATCCACAATTGGCCTAATTAAGATTAGAATGCTTGGTTTAGGTTTCAAAACAAAATAATAATAATAATACTAGAATGCCTGGTGTCGACCTTAACAACCTTACACATACATTACTTTAATGATTAAATTATAAAGTAGGCGAGCCTCAATAATTTACAGATTCTTGTGTTTTGCTTTGTAGATGGATATTATTTTGTTCACTTAATTAAAAACCCTTCCTATATAAGTATGGGTCCACCATGCATATTTTAACTTCACTTTATCATTAGTCTTTATCAACCAGTCTACATATATTTGCTTACAGCAAAGGGAATCACCAAAGAGGGGCCATGCAAATTAAAAATTGCTGACTTTGACTTTGGGGAAAAAAGATGTTCTGTGACTTAATACCTAACAACCCATCAATAATTAATCAAGTCTTAAATGGAATTAGAGGTCTGGTTGTTGGGTCGCCAAGATAACCATTTTTAGTTATAATATATGCTTTGGATGAATAAGAAAAGAAAAACAAATCGATCGATTAGCTGTTATAAGGATTATATATTTTTGTAACTTTAGAATTTAAGAATAAAACAGGGGTTCAACCTTTTTTAGTTCCTTTTCATCTTTTAGTGCTGAAATTAACAAGTCTTGAAGTTTGTCGTATATTGACAATAATTTTGGAGTCGCGCTATGTGCACCCCGGTATCCTTTCAGGGCACCCCGCTACTTTTAATTAAAATTAGTTTTATAACCAATTGACAAAAATGCCCTCCAACCTAACGATTCACATGCCCGGGCACCCCACTCTCGAAAACTCGATTTTTCTACCAAGTCAAGTCGATCCGTGGCCTGCCAGACATCGCGTTTATCGATTAAAGAGTGCGCACCAACATTGTCAATCGCATTTGTCGATTCATCGTTGGTTGTAGATTCGACGACTTTTAAGTATTTTTAGGGTCTGATAATTGAAAAAAAATGAATGGCAGGTGGACACCGCACACGATAAGGTTAGTTTTCATGGTTTTTGTAAGTTTTTTTTTTTTCATTTTCGAAGGTGAACCACGGACACGAATTTATCTGTCACACAGAACCAAGACATGTTGTAGTGTCTCGATAACCTATAACTGATAACTACCAAAAGGTGTTGGTTACTACCGACCGAGTCTAATCCCAAACGTAGCTTTCTATTACACTCAGTTGGATACCAAGACTAAACCAGTAGTCTCGGTGATACATAACCATGTGGTCTTATGGTCTTTTTCACTTAGGTGTAGGTTGGTATTAGCCGACACTTACACAATGATAGCGGCAATGGACGTCTGAGACTAAAAGACAGATCACGACCTTGTGTGGCCGAACGCTACGAGATTGAAGTTAAACACATCATCCAACCCTAAAACAATAAATCTACCTTAAACAAGTAAGAAAATGAGAGGATTTAGTATATTGAGGCCTTGATGTCGTGATAGAAGGGAGAAAAGAAAGGTTTCGTTCTATTTTGTGGTGGGGTGCTCGTGCTTCAAACGAAATGACATTTTGGTAAAACTCTCGGGGTGCTCTGATAAATTACTGATGTGCCCTAAGAGGATCTCGGGGTGTAAATAGCGCTACTCTAATTTTGTTCTGTTTTTGTTTACTTAATTTTACTTTTCACCCACTAATAATTAGACAATCAAGGCCTAATTACTATGGAAAAAAAAGGAATTTGAGTCTTATAGATTGCATAATACTAATTTGTTTTTGGAGAAATGAGGCGGTATTTTATTCATACTAAAAATATAGGAAAATGATAATCTAACACAATTGCAACGCATTTTAACAAAAAAAACACACACACACACATACGTATACTTTGGGTGTACATCTTTGTCTTTTAGTCATTTATGGTATTTTGTAATATGTGAGGCCCACACCTGGGGAGACAAGAAAGAGTCATAAATAGTTAAAAGATAAGAGTGTGCGTTAAGAGTGTGTTAGATTATCATTTTCCAAAAAATATATTACAACCCAAAGGAGATGTTTACCCTCCCGGTTTGATGGAAGTTCGATCTAAATGTTAATTGCCTATCCAACGACTCTCCAGCCGGATGAAAAGGAAAAAAAGAAACGCACAAATCAAACAAATAATTTTTTTTGTGGTACTTAATTAATATTTGATTAGTGTACCCCTGATATTACTCTTTGTAAGTTTGTAATTCCAAAAAAAAAAAAAAAATGTATTTAAGAGTGCATGAGTTTTTTTTTTTTTTTTTTACTTATGTGGGAATCGAATCACGGTCTCCCGAGGCCTTGCCTTTTAAGCAAATGATGTCTTTACCAACTCACTTGAGAGGTTTTGACAAGAGCACATGAGTTGATCTCAATAGTTTGTAAGCCCTCCGTTTTATATTTATCTGTCACATTTTGACTTAGTGTAGAAAAATTAAAGTGATGATTAATTACTATTAAGATTTTATAACAAGACTATATTACCATCCCATAAATAATTTCATTTATTATATGTATTGTATAAAAAAAAGTGATTGGTGGTGTCATTAACTAATACTTTATTGATTTCCTAATATGATATATATTGTGGAACAAAAAAAAGTTCCAAATGTCACAGATAATATGAAACGGATGGAGTAATTAAAACAAAATAAGAGACATTGAAATCAAAAAAACAAAGACAAAATAAGAGACATAATTCATTTACCTTTTTCACTAAAAACCACATAGTAATATGAATAAAAGAAGGGGAATGTTGTGCCCAAAAAGAAAAGGGCCAAGCTATTAGGACCCCATTTTTTGCTCCCTTTACCCCATTACTTCCTTGTACTCCAGTTTTAAATTTTTTACTTCTTTTACCCCACTTTTTTGTAAATTAATCCAAAACTACCCTCATCTTCAACATATATACCCAACTCACGTACCCCATAACCAAACTTGTCACCACCCTCATTGTTTTGTTTTTCTTGCCTTATTGAATACTCGTTTGAGGTCGTCGATGCTTTAAGAGTGTTTTAGTGACTCGAAACCCACCGAATCTACACAAGGAACCACTACGATTATCTTCATTTTCTTTTGGTCTTTTGAACAATTTTTTTGACCTAAAACTTTGTGGGTTTTTGTTCCCCGTGAGATTCTCAATGTATTGGTGACATTTTTGTAAACTTTGTGAGTTTCCTTGGTTTTCTGTTGAAGGTGTCGAAATGTACAACCACACAGGGCCAATACCTTATAAAGGGTCTCAGTCAGGTTTAACCAAGAGGGCTGGAAAGGTATCGGCCACACTCAACCGGCATGTTTTTATTGGTATCGGTTCATCAAAATCGAGGCTTATGGATGCCTATCAGTCATGTGCATCCGCTATGTTAATAAATATTGCGGTTTCATTCCTTCGATACTCTAGTATAGAATAAGTGGACTATTATGGGGTGCACACAAAAATTTGGTGGGGTATGACATGCATATCGCCGCCTAGAGTGCGAAGTTATGAGTGTATATCATAGATCTTCGACCGAAACACGTGAGTGGGTTTGAGTGGTGCTTGTTAAGGTAGGGCACATAGAGCAATTTGATGGGGTACGAGCATCATTTCGGTGCAACAGGACCGATACTTACTAGTGCTTCGCGGTCACACAAAGCTGACATGAAACTATGAGTCTTGACCAACATATACCGCTATGCACTTTATATTGTTGGACACACAGGACTGAGACGCATGTTGTACATCTTGGTCATGTTGGTTTGCAGTCATGAAAAACAACGAGAACTATCTCGTACTGCTCGGGTTAACTTCGTTTTGGTTAATCCTTTAACATTTTCTTCCCTACAATGCACTAATCAACACCAAACTCAAAGCCCTAAAAATAAAAATAAAAAATGCAATAACCCTAGAACAGTAAAATAACCACCAAATGGCCTAAAAAAACCAAACGAATGGGAATCGACTAGAGAACGAATTTATCGAGTTTGTTTTGCATGGTTTCGCATGTATTTAGTCAATTGGAGGTTGAGTGTAGGGGTGGAGTTCGTAGGCCTTCCGCGAAGTGTTTTTGGTTCAAAAAAAAATTGTGGGAGTAGTGGGGTATAAGGGAATAAAACATCTTTATATATGGGGGCTTCAAAAACATTTCACAAGGGGGTTAAAAAAATTTTAAAACGGGGTATAAAGAGCAAAAAGTGGGGTCCGAATAGCCTAGCCCAAAGAAAAAGAAAGGGAATGCTAACTCATGAGTTGATGGGTTAGTGATTGAATAGTTGACGCAGTTCCTTGGTTCACAAGTAATTGAGTATTTTTTCCATAAGGTATTATTTGATTCAATTTAATGTTTTAAAAGGTATTTTGATTGAGTTATTTCAGCTTCACGGGTTTTTTTCGCTTGAATCAAAACTCTATGCGTTAGGCTTTGTTTAGTTCATTTTATCAAATTTCCGAAGAAGTTTTTTTAAAGAAAAAATAGAAGTTTTATTAATCATTAATGGCTCGATATATAACCAAACATATAATTAAAAAGTACATTGATTCGCTAATCTTATTTGTTAAAAGAACTGCCATTAATTTGGTTGTGAATATGATTGTGAAATTGAAACAGTTTGACAATTAGGGATTGTTCTCTACAATGTTGAAACACATTACAATCCATAAATACTACTAGAATCACATAACGAATAATAAAACTTTCCAACAATGAGATGACAAATCAAAAGCTTCCAATTAGGGAAGACAAACTAACTATGAAATGAAAAACTAAAGAAGAGACCAATCCAACCACCGCACAAAAACCACGCACGCACAACCGTTAATGAAGATGTACTACAACAAGGATGAACCAATCTTCACAAATATGACTAGATTTACTGGCCCCTGTAACATTTTCCCCACCCCATAGTATACACCCCTCATCCCTTTGAAAAAATAAAATAAAATAATACATTGCCCCCTAGCTACATGCACTCCATCAAAAACAAATATAGCGTGATTGGGAAAGCATTTGTAACAAAATTGATATGGGTCTTGTTAGATGTACACTATGATGTGTGTATGCACTTGTCTTAACGCAAAAAATGAAGCATTCTAATTAAATATATTGTTGTTATTAATTAATCAACTTTCTTCTTAAAAAAATTAATCGGCTTTCTTGACACCATTTGAGGTGCTTCATATATTGATTCGTCAATAGTTGATCATTTTCTCTATTTTACAAGCAATATTGCAACCTCAACTAATAGTTTAACCGATAGTACTTCATCATCTCTAGCAATTTTCTCCCGATCACAACATATTCCTACGTACCAGTTATCTCTTGATCATAATTTTGTCTCAAAATGTCTCTATCAAGACATATTTTCATACTATTTCTTGCTAATTCATCCTAATTAATGATTGTTGATGTCCATAAGATAATGTGAGTTGTGTTGTATAATTATTATTTTTTTAGTGTTAAATATTAGATAAAATTAAAGTTAGTGTTAATTAGTAAGTGAATCAAATAATCAAGTTTTTTATGGTAAGTCATATATCAAGTTAGTCGTTAGGATTAGTTTATTGATACATAATAGTGATTATATACTATACCTCAATTTAATTAGAGCCCGGCCAAGTGCTCCCCATTTTGCGTGGCATCCCAAATTCAAATTTCAATTTTTAAGTGTACCCCATATTTTTACCAAAATACCCTTTCATCTGAATCGAAATACCCAACTCCAAAACCTTGGTCGAGACATCTATTTTAGGTTCATTGACATGTAGCCGAGACTTATCCACTAGGTTTGGTGTTGTCCAACCAAACCTTTTTGGTGAGATTTAGTTGACAACTGCCGACCTAAAGGTACGGTGGGTTTCAACCGACTCTTCAATTAAAGGTTCGTCAAGCTGTGACCGACTCTCCAACTAGAAGTTAGTTGGGCTCCAACTGACTTTTCATTAAGAGATTTGGACCTTCGAGGCCAAACCTCTCGATGATGCTTACAAATCACAAAGAAGATAGTGTGTGGGGTGCACTTAGAAATTGTAGTGGGGTGCTCTAATCACAGTGAGAGACATAAGGGTCATCTTGTAGTAGGATTGATTTTTTTTTTGTAAGTTTGACTTTTTCTGGGGTGCTCTTAGCCGGAGTCTTAAATTATTAAGGGTCTGTCATAAACAAAATCTTTATATTTGAGCTTAACACGATGACATTGAGGTAACATATTAATGGGTAAGTTCCTTTTTTTTTTTGGTAGGAAAAGTTCTTTTTTATTAAGTCTAATATATATTAGTAAGTTTGGACCCCCTGTTCCAAGGGTCTAGCTCTGCCCTTGAATAAAATGTAACTAGATGTGATTTGGACCACTACCGATCGAGCAGTCGATCTTCAATCGGTGGTGGTTTGAGATCAAAAATCACGAAAAAAAATCAATAAAAAAAATTAGGGTTTTTAGAAGAGGCGGCTCTTCCACTTTCATCTTCCTTTAAAAGATATATAATTCAACTTTAAACTTCCTTCCAAAGGTGTATAATTCAAAAATAATAAAGTATGCAATAGGCAAATATACTCTTTAAATTTAAAAGAGACATGTGAAAGAGAGATTTAAGGAGGAGAAATTAGGTCATAACTCAGTAACTCCCAACTCCCCCTAAGGATGAAAACTCTCTCACCCCCCCCCCCCCCTCCTTAAGAGAGTTAACTTTCCCTATATGAAGAAAATTGGGAAGACAATTTCATGGAAGTTTTTCTTTTTTTTTTTTCAGGTTCATGGAAGTTGCTTATTAAATGGCAACGAAACAAGGTAAATTTCAACTTTTTTTAAAGTTATTTTACTTCCTCTATCTTATTCCAACCAAACAAGGACTTAGTAGTAACAACAGAAGAAAAAAGATTAATGAATAGGAGTTGGATAATGCACACATGCACCACGTTCCCTACTTGAGTTATGTTTGATGGAGTGTCTTGTCGGTCAGATAAGCATAAAATCAAATCTCTCCATAATGAAAAAAATATGACCAGATGTGTGGCTATGCTCTAGCTCGATCCTACGCCTTTGCCTTAATCCACTACAATGAGTCAACTAAGTAAACCCTAGCTAAATCCTAAATCCTAAACCCCTTCGCTAGATCATTAATATTAATTTAAAATAATCCTAAACATTAAAGCATCTAAAAATATAATTTAGAAATTAAGTGATTAGGTTTTTATTCCAAAACTTTAAAATTCTAAATAATTAGTAAAAATGCTTTAAAATTAATTAGAGCATTTTACTGGCATAGTAGATATTTTAAATAATTTTTTATTAAAAAATTTTCTTTCATAGACAAATTTCTTTTTTTTTTTTTTTTTTTGTAGGAGACAAGTTTCCCTTATAATGCTGATTTAAATTCTTGTTAAATCTTAAATTGAAATAGTTAAAGTGATCATACAAATTACAATGGTGTCTATTCTGCTAAATTATAGTGAAATTAAAAAGAATATAGAGAGAAAGGACCATGGTGAGTGGAATGCACCTTTTGGAAAAAAATTTCTTGAATTTTGGAATTATGTTCATCAGGACCTCGAAATCCTGATCAACTAGTCTATTCAAATTTCTCTTTTAATCAAAAGTTGACCAATTAAAGAAAAGATGTTGGTTGGGATTAATTAAAATAGGTCCACTTCCTACCCAAAAAAAATAAAAAAAATAGGTCCACTAAAATGGACCCATTTGGCGGGGGATCCAATCTAATTGGTGGGATCAAACTCAAATGCATATCTTGGTTTTTTTTTTTTTTTTTTTTTTTTTTTTTAAGAGAAATCAAAATTTCATTTAATTTGCAGTGAATCAAAGTATATTAATTTGCTAATCCTATTTGTGCAAACAAATTGTCATTAATTTAGTTTTTTTTTAAATTGAAACAATTTGACAATCGAAATGTTCTCTACAACGTTGAAATCGTGACAATACACAAAAGTACTAGAACTATAAAATGAATAAAAAACTTCATAACAAGGAGAAGAAAACTTAAAACTTCATAACAAGGAGAAGACAAATCAAAGACTTCCAATTATGGAAAAAAATTAACTATAAAGTAAAAACTAAAGACAAATCAATCTAACCGTTGCACAAATCCACACAACACTATTGATGAAGATGCAACGCAACAAGGATGGTTCAATCTCTACAAATCTAAGTAGATATGTTGTTTATATATTGAAATAACAAAAAGCAAAAGAAATTTAATTGGAACCACTGCCGATCGTTGAGTGGATCGACGGTGTGGTTTAAGAAAAAAAAACTCATAAAAATAAATCCAACTTTTTTTTTTAAGGTTTTGGAGAGAAAAGAGAGACGAATTAATTTTTTTTTTTGACTATTTTGTTATTATATCCTCACATGTTAAATGCATATCTTGGTGTTAATTTGTGTAATGTTTACATAATTCTTTTTTTCTTATTATTGTTATAAAGTGCTCCTATCTCAACTAACTTGATTAATGACCGATCGAGCTTAGTATTAACTATAACTAATTAAATGAATTATTAATCATTTTTAATTATCTTTAATTCATTAATTCTCTGTATAGAGTTTATACTTGGACACGCACATATCTAACCCCTCGTGATCTTTTGTCGCAATATTATTGAAGATTTATGTCTCCCAACAAATTTATAAGTAGCTGATGACAAAGTACGTACTGGGCTTCATTTGTCCTAATTTTTTTCCTTCTTGCACCCTCATTTGTCCTAATTAAACAACAATGTTGAAGGAAAAAATAGAATTAATTTTGTCGATACGTCTTAAATATCCCTATGAGTCCCTAATTGTTATTTGTTGTGACGAGCAAACATAGGTTCCAATATGTATATACAAATTATAAGTCTTGCAATATTTTTTTTTTAACTGTAAAAATGAGTCTCATTCATCAAACATATCTCGTAAGTTTTATCCTTTTGTATTTTTTGTATATAAATAGCCATCAATAAAGGAGTATCGCCTCGATTTGCATCAAAAAAATATAGCTCGTTAGTTAGTACATCTATTGCAATTAACAATGCTTGAAGTTTCGATGAAGCTATACTCCAAATCTTAAAAGTTCAAATAAGATAGTCAAGTGTGTTTATTTTACTATATTAATGGTTGAATTACAATTTTAATTTAAGAGTTCAAATAAGATAGTAAATTGTTTTTATTTAATGTATATGTGTTCATTATATTTTACTATATTAATGGTTGAATTACAATTTTAAAAGTTCAATAAAAATAGTAAAGTGTTTCTATTTTTTAGAAAAAAAAATTCCATAGTTTCAATAGTTATTTGAGTTTAACCTTAGGATATATAAGGTATTATTTTGAAAATATTTTATATTTTATATTACATATACTAAATTATAAAATAATAAATTAAATGATATGTTAAGTAAATAGAATTTAATGGGATTTTCTTTGTGATTCTTGCGTGAACCACCGCCAATCTTCTATGTACTTAATCGGTTGTGGTGCTAGTAAGAGTGTTTATTGCATATATTTTCTTCAATAAAATACAAATCTATTCATATGTGAGAGTTTCAATCTTGCAATAGTTGTCATGTTCATCATTGACGCCACCACTTGCTCCTCGTCCATATGTGCATCTATCATCATTCAAGTCCATCTCTACTTCTATTGCTCATGCATAGATCTGCGCTTACATGCAATTGCTGGTTGATAGTTTTATTATGTTATTTTTTTCAATAAGTATTTGTCTTCCAATGTTGGAAGTTTGTGTTTGTCTTCCCTTATTAGAAGTCCTTATTTGTCTTCTCTTCTTGAAAGTTTTGTTTTTTTGTTTTGATTTTAGTATGTCTGTGTATTGTTGTATTCCATACGTTTGTCAAAAGAACAATCATTGATTTGTCAAACTGTTTCATTGTTACAGTCGCAATTTCTTAAAATTAACTCTATAGCAATTGAATGTTCTGATGAACAATTAGGATTAGCCAATCAATGTGCTTTTATCAAGGCAATTGATTATCTGCTTGTCCTATTCTAACGAATATATTGAGTCATCATATTAATGAAATTTCTATTTTACTTCAAAAAAAAAAGTAAATAGAATTTAATGGGTTAACATGATGACACAGAAAATTAAGAGGTTAATGTTAGGATTGAGCTTATGCAGGTTTGTACGGTCATAAACAGGTTGACACAAATAAGGCACCTTAATGAATCCATTTTGCCACCCCTACAATCAAATAGAAATGAATAGGCATAGTTCTAATTCACATTATGCAACCCTAATAATTTAGGACTTCAACTCAACCTTGTTGGATGGAATGCCTTAATTGATTAATACGTACATATCGTTCTCTGTCACTTTAAATATGATTAAACTTCGTCATATATATCTCTCTCCCATTTATTATTAGAAACTTTATTCAGACAACCCAAATTATTCTACATTAAAGTAATCGGTGGTTGATGAGGCCCCAAAACAATAATTATAATAATTTTAGCAGCTAAGTGTCGTATTCTTTGCTTAATCAATACGACTACATGATATACATCTCCAATCATCGTTGTATTAATTCATTCATCCAATATTTTAGCACTACTTTTCAAAATTCGTCAACCACTACACTTATATATGTATCGTTTTTATTTAGTAGAGCTTAAAATCTATTAATTATACGGTTAAATAATTTTGGTGGATCATTCATTATGCGGGTTCAATTGCTATAATGAAGTACACTAAGATGCATGAGATAGCATATAAATTTGTCCCTATATATTATCAGCTGACAGAGAGCAATTGATTCTAGTTTTATTGAAGTAATTGATTCTAGTTCTATTTAAGTAAAACATAACCATAGATCAAATATAAGGCCTAAGTTATCTCACTTCAATTGGTGTGAGTTGGTGGATAACTTGTTTGGAAGCTGAATTTATAAAACCAACCAAACAAGATTAGTTGCAACTTCTTTGCGAGTTATCTCACTCCTATCAACTTACCTTCCAACCAAACAAGACCTTAGTTGAAAGTAAATAAAGAGGCTGAAAGAAAAAAGTTTTATCTCGCACTCATAGGCCTCGTTTGGTTTATTTTACTAACTTCCAAGGAAGTTTTCTTCCAAGGACTTTTAACTTTCTAGAATGTTAACCATTAAGGACGTTGCACTTTTCACATTTAGTTCAACTTTGAACTTCTTGATAAGTTTCACATTTAAAAAATAGTAAAATAATGTAATTGACATAAATACCATTAACACTGTTTTTGAGAGAGAAATAAAGGTGGAGAGAGAACATTAAATGAGGATAAACGCGTCTATTCCCCCTCAAGAAGATAACTCACCCCCAAGTGAGTTATCTTTTCTTATATAGGGGAAGTTGTGGCTCAAACTCTTCTAGAGAAGATTTTGAAAAAATTCAACCAAACAAGTTGAGTCACTTCCTTCAACTTCCCCTCTCCCCAAAAACCAAACAAGGCCATAATATATTACTTTTTCAAAAAATCTGTTTGGATTCTTAGAGTTCGAACTCATATGGGGTTTTTTCAAATTTTTATAAATATCAAAGAAGTTGTGCAAGTTGTTATTTTAAAGTCATTTATTGCTTGAGGATAACTTTGAAATAAGAAAATTGTAAAAATCACCTTAAGAGTCCAGACGCAAGAATCCAAACAACACTACTCTTAATTTTTTTTCTTAAAAAGCATTCAAACTTTTCATGAGAAACTTGTTTGTATATATGTTCTTTAATGATCTTCTAAGATAAAAATAAGTACCAATAGGAATATGCTAATTAAGTCTTTCTTATAACATTAATTGGTAGAAATTGATTTAAATGTGGATTGATGAAAACTTTTAGAACACACACACTTAATTACAGTACTTGTACTTAAATACTCTATATGGGGCTCCATTATTATGCCAAATGTACAGGTAGGACACAGTATTTGCAATGTAAGACTATGCATGCATGCAGCCAAAAGAAATCAAAGCTAGAATTTGAAGTTTACGCTATGGCCAAACAAGCCCAAAAAATCCTCCCCACCAAACACATCCAGTTATGTTTTGAATCCCACCATGTCCAACTCCAAGTCAGCTCACCTCCCCGTTACAATAATTTTACACTAATTAATGTTGTGTCGCCAAGAGATTTCATACCCTGCAACCGCACATCAAATTAACTCCATTCCCACTGTTTTCTTTTTTTTTTTTCTAGGGACTGTAATAGAATTATTTGAGTTGTTACGAAAAGAAGTTAAGAAAGAAGATTAATTACTTGAATAAATTATCAAATCAAACATTCAGAATAAAATTATTTACAATTGAACGTTAAAAAAAAGTTTTTCACTAGATAAAAGTTGATCTTGAGTAGGATTTGGCATGGTTTGCGTAAATAAATCAATCAGTGCAGTTGGCGTCTAGTATTATAAGAAAAAACTACAAATAATGAAAAAAAAGGGAAAAAAAAAATGAAAAGGTCTCATTTATTCTCTATTGGGCTTCACTCACTTGAGCTGACCACACAAAAATTGAGTGTGCGTGATAGAGACTACTTACCAGTGTGTATGTACTCAGTGAGTGTATAGCACTCTGTCTCTCACTAGTACAAATGTGAAAGCTTCTCACTCAAAACCCAACAAATGTTGTTGTTTGTTGCCCTCCCTTGCTAACATGCGCCCCCTTTTTCTTAACCTCCCCCTCTCTCTCTCTCATCATCCACATTTTAATCATTGAACCATTTTTAAAACCCTAATCTCTCTCTCTCTCTCTCTCTCTCTCTCTTCAGCTCTTCTTGATTAGCTTTCATTAGTGGCGGATTTGTGCTCTTAAATCCCTCACTACACGACAGTTTGGGTTCTTGGGTGTGTAGTGTACGTTCTGCTCTTGTTGGAGCTCCAGATCTGAGTGAATTCGACGTTCAATGCACTCGTTTTCGAAGACTTTGAAGAGTGGATTGTTGTTGTTGTTGATCTTCTCAGTTCTTGTGATGTAAAGGGAAGTACTGTTACTGTGTGTAGTGAAATGGGGTTTCAGCTTTTCTCCAGATTTTGAAGAAAAGATTGGTTTTTTTGTGAAAAGTGTGTGATTTGGTGAGTTGGGGTTTTTGGGTTCTGTGTTTGTGATCTTGTGCAATGCAAGGGCTTGGTGTCCGTAAGATGGACAGTGGGTGTTGTGGAGCACTGATGAGAGAGTTACAGGTTTGTTTGGATCTCACTCATTAGCTCAAAAAATAGTCACTCTTGAAATCATTGTGTTTACAATTATGATCATGTCTGTGTCTTTTTGGGTGTTCTGCCTTTTTTGTTGGGTTTTTATTGTGTATCTTCAACTGTTTCTTCATGGGCGTTTGTTGGTCTTTTGGGGGTGTTTTGCTTTCTTTATCCATGGAAGGTGTAAAGATGGCTTTTTTCTTGATGGGTTCTTCAAGGATTTTTGTGAAAAGCAAGAACAAAGAGTTTTGAAGGGATCGAGAGTTCTTTTCTTTCAGTTTTTGTTGGATCATGAAAGGTTTCTCTTTGTTTCTTTGTTTCTGTTTTCCAAATTTTGGTTTCTTCAATTCCCCATAACAATTCACTTTTTTTGGCTTATTCTTGACTGTGATTATGTTGCAGAATAAATTTTTGGTGCTAAATTGTGTTCTAGATTGATAATTTGAAAGTTGTGCAAAGTAGGTAACTAGGTGGATGCCTTAGAATTTGCAGAAGTTTAGAGTCTGATGAATGATTGGTTGTGGGTGCAGAGTTTATGGGATGAGATTGGTGAGAGTGAAGCAGATCAAGACTGCATGTTGGTAGAGCTTGAAAGGGAGTGTTTAGGAGTTTATAGAAGGAAGGTCGAGGAGGCGAGCACTGCGAAAGCACGGTTTCATCAATCTCTTGCAGCAAGGGAAGCCGAGCTTGCGACACTTGTGGCTGCCCTTGGGGAGCATAGTCTACATTCACCGGTAGCTAATCATATGCTCAATGATCTATTCTCACTGTTTAGCTACAAATTCATGGAATTATTAGCATTTCAGAAGTTCTTTTATTTTTTTTTCCTTTTAATTGTTTTGAGTCTTTTTGACCATCAATGATTTCTATGTTTATTTAATGCCTTATTGATGCATGCTATTTGGCATTTGTTTTTTGGTTTGACTCATTTGGAAATAGCGTGATATGGTGCAGAGAGTTTTTCACTTAAATTATGCTAGTGGCGAAAATAAATATCGAGCGTTAGCTCACGTTGCTGCTGAAATTTCTTGGTTACGTTCTTTACTTACTGAGTTACAGTTTCCTTTATTAGGAAAACCCATGCTTTGGTGTGATAATATGAGTGCTGCAGCTTTTGCCCATAACCCAGTGTTCCGTGCTCGGACTAAACATGTCGAGATTGATGTTCATTACACAAGAGATCAAGTGATGCAAGGGAAGTTATTGGTTCATCATGTTCCTTCTCGCGATCAAGTTGCTGATTGTTTCACCAAAGCCTTGTCAACTTCTCGATTTCATTATTTGAAGTCCAAACTTGGTTTCATTATTTGAAGTCCAAACTTGGTGTACCTCCTTGTCTCACTTAAGCAGAGTTCACTTGATTTGATGTTTCAATGTTCAAAGAACTCAATCCAGACAACGTATCTAATTTTGCCTCAAATCCAAGAAGTGTAGACTGCACATCTTGTCAGGTTAAACTATCTTTTTGTTCAAGAACATATGTGATAAGTAAGTATTCACTATCTAGACCAGATAAGGTACACGAGATCTACTCGAAAACTGGAATAGGTTCTCCTGCTGTGGCAAGATTATCAGAAATATCTTTCATCTTTTTCAAATATTCACTCATTTTCATAGATCCCTTACGAGTAGTTCTTATGGACGTTTTGTAAAATTGAATTTGTGCCTTATTATTTGAACTGCATTGATCTAATATACAACGCCATAGTTCATGTGCTGTTCTTTTCTATGAACCTTGAACAGTGTTCACTTGATTCCCAATTTCAGGTTCTAGCGCACATAACAACCATCCATATAACATTCTATCACAATAGAACCATTCCTAATACTCAGGATACACCTTACCATTATCAAGAAATTTATCAGGACATGGCATAGTGCCAAGTAGAAAACCATCAAATCCACAACCTTCTAACAAAGGAACTACAATGAACTTCCATAACGAAAAGTTTATACTATTTAACTTGATAGAAACGATCTGATTGAGAGAGTTACCGAATGGACTGAGAAGACGATGAACAATCGAAGAAGAATCCGTTGCTCCATATGTTGATAATCGTTTCTCCTTCTGTGCAGGATCATCTATGGCGATGAGGCCTTCAATGCTCTGATACCATGTTGAGAAACATGAAAGAACAAGAGAGACTTGATATACAAGAAAACTTTGCTTCTCTCAATGTTCCTTCTTGAGAGAGCTTCTCTTCTATATATATATAGTAACTGAGTTGTTACAATTCTAATTTCTAGGAACACAAGTATGGTCTTTCTAGGAACTTTCTAGGAACACAAGGATGGTCCTGATCATCTCACCCTCAACGTCCTACTTAACATGACATTACAATATTGTCCTCACTACATAATCACTCTATCCTCTGTTTAGTGATTGACTCTTACAATTCGGAAATAGCATGAGATGGTGCAGAGAATTTTTCACTTGAATTATGCTAGTGGTGAAAATAGGTATGTTGCCACATTCATTGTTGGATACTGCAAAAGGGTCAGATGTTGAACTTCCTGTGGTGAAAATTAAGAATAAAGGGTGTTGCAGTTTAATGGTAATTGTGATTGCCTCTGATACGTTACAAGATGCGTCTATGCTAAAGATATCTTCTAGCCTGAACAAGTTCTTGAATTAATGGCGTAATATTTTCAGAAAAAAAAAGGAATGTTCGTAGTGTGACATTTTCGTGTACTGTTGCACATAATAATGTTCTTAGAGAAAAAAGAAATGTTGCAAGTGTCACTTTTGAATTCTATTGCATTTGCTGCTTGTCAAGTGACTTTTTTTATAGGGAAAATGCCATTCTTTCTGGTTTTTTGCACCAATGTGCTTTTTGAACAGTAGATAGTTGAGAATTAATGCCAAAGCCCTTGCAACCTCAAGCCTTTGGTTAATTCTGAAATGGAGGAAATGGTAACACAATATTCCTTGGCTGTGTTTCAATTTTGGATTAGTTAATGAAATATGGAAGTTTCACCAGTATTCAGTTTCGGGATGTAGTGGTAGTTGTTAGTTGATAAGAGGAAAGGGTGAATGCTGGTTATGAGCTTTTGGATGGAGACATGAAAAGAATGAGAATAAGGAACTGGAATCTATTAACAATTCTAATCATAAATGAGGGTGTCATTATAATAATAGTCGCAAGATATATTAAGTTTATGTTGATTACAGTGAAGTGCAATCAGAATTTTGGAAATATGTTTCTTCTAAGGCGAAAGTATGGCAAAAGTACGTAATTTGCTATGAAATCTCAGGTGATTTATTGGAATATATCGGTAAGATAGTAGATGCAAAACACTGTTATAGAGTGGCCATGTTGTACGGGTAAACGCTATACTTAGGTTTGGTTATATGTAGAGAGAGGCTATGCGGACGAGATGAAAAGAATTTAAGTGGGTATGCGAAGCAAGAAAATCAGAATTGTTGCTTACGAGAGCTTCAACTTTCACTTCACGTTTGACAATTGTATTGCGATTTTGCTTATACCTGTTCACTATGTATGCTAATCAGCTGGTTTTGCCTGTGTTACTGTTGATACAATTTAGTTCAGAAAGAGTGATATGAAAAAATGTTTTTTCCCATTTTGGATTTTTGTCTTTTTTGGTTACATTGTGTCTTTTATCATTATGGATCTTCTTTATTCATTATAAATTTATAACTGTACAATTACAGGTCAAATCACAGAAAAGGATGTTATCGTTGAAAGAACAGCTTGCATCCATCACACCATTAGTAGAAGATCTGAGAACAAAGAAAAAGGAACGTCTCAAACAATTTAAAGAGGTAAAAGCACAAATTGAAAAGATCAGTGGAGACATTTTAGGGTTCAATCATGCGAATGATGATCCCACCCTCAGTTCTATAGAATTTGACGAACATGATTTATCTGTGAGAAAGCTTAATGAGTACAAGACACGCTTGCAAGCTCTAAAAAAGGAGAAGGTAAGTGCAAGTTTGACTGCTAGTTTTGTTGAATTTCAAATGGATATTTTTTTTCATGATATTTGTTTGTTTACAGTCCGACCGCCTCCATAAGGTTCTAGAACATGTCAATGAAGTGCATTCTTTATGTGGAGTGCTTGGATTGGATTTTGGGAAAACTGTGAATGAAGTACATCCAAGTTTGCATGAAGCTGGTTTAGAGCAGTCGACAAATATCAGTAACAAAACATTGGAAGGGCTAGAGCAGGCGATACATAAGTTAAAACTAGAAAAGAAAATGCGCGTTCAGAAGGTAAAACTCGGTATTTGTTGCTGTCTTCTCCTTTTCCTTTTATAGTTCATCTGATTGAAATCTCCGTTTGAATTGTAGCTGAATGATATCTTTGCATCATTGACGGATCTGTGGAATTTGATGGACTCCCCTGATGAGGAAAGAAGTCGTTTCAGAAAGATCAAATTTGTCCTTAACACACCAGAATCAGAAATTACTGAATCTGGTGTCCTGTCACTGGATATAATTGAGCAGGTATGATGGTCATTGATAAGCTCAATTCTCTTGAACATTGATGTTGAAATATTAATTTGGTTTATAACAGGCAACTGCAGAGGTTGAAGGACTTGCTAAACTGAAAGCTAGCAGAATGAAAGAGCTAGTTTTCAAAAGGAGATTGGAATTGGAGGAAACATGCAGAAAAGCACATATTGAGCCTGATATGAGCACATCGCTCGAGAAAGCTAATGCAATGATTGACTCTGGTGAGACAGTTATTCTTTAGTTGCGATTCAGTTTGATAGTAAGGGTCCTTAATTGATGTGGTTGATTCTGTTCAGGTCTTGTAGACCCTTCTGAGCTTCTGGCAAATATTGAAGCACATATAGAAAAAGCCAAAGAAGAAGCTAGAACTCGAAAGGAAATCATGGACAGAGTAGACAAGTGGCTTGCAGTATGTGAGGAGGAGAATTGGCTCGAAGAATATAATCAAGTAAGCATTCTGGCGGTTTCCCACATTTAAGACTGAATGAAAATGGACGGAAGGAACGAATATCTCATTTCTTCTCTCTGGATTCTTCAGCAGACGAAAATTAGTATACTTGCATAAAATACGGCACATGGTACAAGAACCGAATTTTGTTTTTGATATTTTGACATTGGCTTGCTGCTGAAGTTAATAATTTTTGTGAGCTTTCAGGATGAGAACCGCTATAATGCTGGAAGAGGTTCTCACTTGAACCTAAAACGTGCAGAACGAGCTCGAGTGACAATTAGCAAGATTCCAGGTTCACTTTTCTCTTGTGCAACATTTGTGTATTTTCATCTTCTCTGCTGCTTGGATCTTACTAAATCATCTATATCCAGCTATTGTCGACAATCTTTTGAGCAAAACACTGGCTTGGGAAAATGAAAGGAAGACATCATTTCTCTATGATGGGGTAAGTCTTTTAGGCATTAAAAGTATATCAAATGCTGAATTTTCTGTTTGTTCTTCGACTCATGTTGTGCGCAATGTCATCTAGGTTCGCCTTGTTTCCTTGTTGGAGAACTATAAAATTTCCAGAAAGCTAAAGGAAGAGGAAAAAAGACGATTCAGGGTACTAACAATTAAATTCTTCATTTTTTTTCAAAAAGGCGAAATGCATTATTTGGTCCTTAACTTTACGACTTTTCTTGATTTGGTCCTCAAACTTTAATTTGTTGACTTTTGTCCTTGAACTTTACAATTTTTCTTGATTTGTTAACATTTAGTCCTTAACTTTTTTTTTTGCACACATTTGATCCTTTCATCAAATGAGACACTAACAAAGTTCGATGTGGCAAACAATTTTTTCCACATTATAAGTAAAATGACAACTCCCTGGTTCATTTTCGATTCAATTTTGTTCACGTACATGTACTGGCACATGTTTGCTTGCTTGCTCAATTTGATTCGTTAGAGTATCAATTGTCAGAAGAACCAAATGTATGCAAAAAATAAAAGTTTGGGGACCAAATGTTAATAAATCAAATCAAAGTTTGAGGACCAAATCAAGAAAAACCACATAGTTCAGTATTGTGTTTTGCCTTTAAAATGCTTTTAAATCATAGTTTAACATGAACACAAACCTGATATCAAAAAAAAAAAAAAAACATGAACACAAACCTGTCTCCTTTCACAGGATCAGAAAAAGTTGCAGGATCTTCTTATTACTGAGAAGGAATTAATGTACGGCTCTAAACCAAGTCCGAGAAGAACCAGCAGTTTTAGGGGTACAAATGGATACCGCCCCAATGGAAATGGATCCATGCCCCCCACACCTCGGCGTCTATCAGCTGGTTGCGCGACACCTGAAATGCTGACGCCTCGATCTCGTTCTGGCCGCCAAAATGGTTACTTCCGGGAGGGTAGAAGGTTGTCAACTGCTCCACTGAACTTTGTCTCCTTGGCCAAGGAAGATACAATGTCATATGCATCCATCTCTGGTTCTGAGCCAGGGTCTCCTCCACTGGGTTGAACGTTGTTACTATGGTAAAGACTCGCCTCACTTCTGATTCATGAATTGCCATGTTGTGCTCTCGCTAACCACCGCATGTTTCTGCAGGATGAAGCTGCTTCAACGAGTTGAATGATGTATACTACATTGAAAAGTGCTGAACGATGTGAATAAGGAATGTATACTAGTGCTGGGAGTGCTATTCGCCAGGTTCTTTTGCAACAACTGATACGCGAGAAAGTGCTCTATCTGGGTGTCTATAGATGTGAAGAATTAGTTGTTCAACCGAGACAATTTGTATCCTAGGTAGAATTGAAGGTTTTTTCTGTTAAATTTGCTTTAGTTGTGAAACTGACCATGTTTTCTGCTGCTTCTGATTGTTCATCTACTTGTAAATACATTCTAATGTGACTGTTGTAGTAGGCTCTCGTGCACGTCGACCAATGTAGGTTATCAATCCTGTAATACTTCATACTGATTATAGAGTGACTGTGTTGTACTTCTGTGCATAATGGTCAGTCTTCATTCTCATTGTATTCTTTGAAATGCCAAGCTTTAAGCTTGAGTGCTTCAGAAGAATGGAATGCTTACGACCCAACAAAGTTTGATTTGCTTGGCAGGATCTGAAGGTGTTAACTTCACAACCCAGGACGTCGAATCGTCTACAAATGCCTTGGCATGGTTAAAATCTGCAACAAGGGTTGGATGCTTTATATGATGCTAAGGCATTGGTGCTGTGGATTAATTGTTGCATTTGCTTACAATGCCAGAATGTTTTATTTTGAGTGCATCATGTGCATGTCAAAAGCTTAGGAGTACGACACTTGACCAATGAAAAGTATTTCTTTTGGATATGCCGTTTCTGCGTTTATATCTATTTCATATGCATCATTTGCTTCACTGTTTCAAGCATTCTGAATCATGGATCAATAGGGCCACCAATGCAGAATGTTGTTGCGTATATCTATGATACTTGCAGGAAACCCTCAAGGACAGCACTGTCTTCCAACCAAAAAATTAATTGCAGTGCCTGCATTATGCATTTGTTTGGTACTTTTTACTGTTACTGCATTTGATCCTGAAGGGAAAGAACAACAAAGCCTCAACCTGAACTAATTGGAATCGGCTGCATGGATTAAATTTGCTCCCCAAGGAAAGGAAAAGAAACAAAAAATTGATCTAATCCTGTGAAATCAACATACCTTCCCTCAATTTTTCAACTAAACCCGGTGGCATGTCATCCAAATGTGAATTATCTTCAACCTTGAAGTTAATCTTCTGCAACTTCTCTTGTGCTCACGAGAAGCATAAATTTGAAGGAAAATGATTTAGTCACCTGTTTTGGGACACCAGGAATAGGCACACATGGTCACCAAAGTTAATATATTGTAACACTTTGGTCACTAAAATCTATTTTGTAATAATAAAATCACCAAACTATTTAAAATGTTTAACTAAAATCACTTTGGTCTACTTCTCATATGACGTGGTGCTTACGTGGCTTTGTTAACTTCGAGATTTGTATCAATTTGTCTCGAGATCAGTTTTTTAATTAAGATGATCATCTAGCACTCCCTATTAAATGTGTCAAAAATAATGCATCGAGACCTAACACAAATAAGACTCTCAACACAAATGGAGAGATCGAATATTTCTAAAAAAAAAATACAAAATAAAATAAACAAAGATCATGAAGAACAAAAAGGATCAGATCAACGAAGAAGAAGAAGACCTCTTCTCTCCTCTGCCACTCTCACCCCATCTTGCTACTCCACAGTCCACTCTTCACTGCCCCCACATCAATTCCTCTTCTCCGTTTCTCTGTTTGTGTTGATAGTCTTATTTGTCAAATTTGAGGCTTTTCATCTTGCAAATTCTACATACCCATCAATCCTCACATATCCAAGCTCCAATTTTTTTCCCACCTACAAATCAAAATCACAAATCCACCATGCCCATTTGCACAATCGATCTATTAGATCTTCAACATTTCGATCCCTCACTTCGATTTCTCTGCTCACAATCATGTATAAACCAAGACCCATTTGGGGACTCACTTGTCTAATTACTTGTCTCACTCTCCTCATGCTCACTCTTCAAATTCACGCAATTAGTTCCGGAGTGACGAATAGGATGGAATGCGATCCGAGAAGAAGGCAAAGGCAAGTTTAGAAAGACAGGTTGATGTGGCCATCTTGATTAAAAAGAACCGATCTCAAGGCAAACTGAAACAAATCTCAAAGCTAACATAGCCACATAAGCGCCACGTCATATAAGAAATAGATCATAGTGACTTTAGTGAAATGTTTTAAAAAGTTTGATTATTTTATTGTCACAAAGTAAAGTTTAGTAACTAAAGTGTTACAACAGGTTAACTTCAGTGACCATGTGTAAAATTAACCCTAGGAATAGACACTCAGTTGTTGGTGTATGTTGATTTCTGCATCCATATTTATGCACAAACAAATCAATGTGTATGAATAGAGACCAACATCTCGTCCATTCTAGTTATCCCAAAGAGGTCACCCTAGCATTACACAGCTAAATCAAAACCTATGCAACTTTTGCTATCAACCAATGCCCCTACATAAACTTGTCTAAAAAAAAATGCCCCTACATAAGTTTGACTATTCCATCGAAAGCCAACTAGGGGTGCACACGGATTGGATCCAGTCCAATTAAGATCAATTCGCAATTCAATCCAATTATTGCGAATTGAAAAATTACAGTCCAATGTAGTCCAAATAATTCATCAATCCAACTCAATCTAATTTGGAAAATGCGGACTGGACTAGATCAAGTTCCATGGATTGACGTTTTCCTATCCAAATATTCATGAAATTAAACTTAACAAATTAATCACAAAAATCATACATCTCATGAATGACAAATTTACAACATAAATCCCATAAATCTATATATAGCATATTTCTCACAAACTTGTCATCACAATAACTTTTAAAATGCAAGTTCCTACATAATTAATGTGTCATCCATAAATTTGCATCATACAACCTCACAAAAGCACAAAAAAATGTGCACATTGCAATATGTAACCCACAAAAAAATGTCGAAAGCATAATAAAATAGTTAAGATAAGCATAGTCTTTTAGATATTATAGTTTAGAGTTGATAGTTTGAGTTGATGTTTTTTGAGATACTATAGTACATATGAGTAGATATGTATATTTGTTGATGAGCTAAACGGACTAGATCGGATTGGATCTGTAATTTTTTAATGTAGGATCCACAATCCGATCCAGTCTAGCCGGATTAGTGAGTTTTCAATCCAGCCCAGTCCAAGGGATCAAAAAATTGATCCAATTAGTGATAATTGGTCCGAATTGGACTAGATCCGCGGATTGGTGCAATCCGTGTGCACCCCTAGGTACAGCAAATAACCAAGCGCAGATTTACAAACAGCAAGACAAACAACAATAAACAAACTGAAATCTCACTAAGCTAAACATTGCCCCTTCATCAAGCCCCAGAACACTACTTTTCTCCATCTACACACCAATGATGCAAGTTGTTTCAGGGTGTGAGTGTGAAACTACAATTCAAGTACCTTTCGTCGTATCTTACGATTCAACACCAATAATTCTGTCCACTAGGAATTAACTCACTCTTGTTAGCCTACCATTGACATACTAACAATTACCAACAACTATTTAAATGCACTTACTACACAAAACACTTGAGGAGCCTAAACACAACCAAGAAAACTTCAACTCTCTTAATCAAACAACTTCCAACCTGCCTCCAGTGCAGTCAAGTCCATCAACAATTCCTAACATAGGCGGGATAATGGCCGCACGGAAATGCTTCTACAGCTTATAGCTTGCTTGATTGCTAGAAACTAGACACATCTTTGGCCTACTTATGCCTGTATCCAGGGGGTCCGTGGATCTCACTTAGTATCAATATTGTTCCAACTTAACCACCTTGAGCTCACGGGTGTGAGGTTTGACTCCAAAAGGCCACGACGCTACTTGAGGAGAGATCCACACTAAAATGCTTCTATATGAAGTCACACTAAACTGATGTGTGACTATCAGTTCACACATCTCCAGCATTTATTTACAATTGAACAATTGAAGATCAAAAGCAATTTAGAGAAGGCTTCAATAGAAGAGGCAGAAAAAGGGCACACGATGTGCTTACAATCATTTTACCACTCACTCTCCAATTTTTATAAATGAAATGCTGATCACAGCATTCCTGAATCACCCTAAGTTTTCTAGGCTGTTGAATCCTCTTCCGGATTGCAAAGCATTCCATAGTGGTTAAAAAGACGATTTTTTTCATTACTTCCGCAACCGATAACTAACAATACAAAGCAACTGATCTTACATTGATACTTAAACAAGCAGCATTAACATTAAACCAAAAAACAAGATTTACCTACATAGATCACAAGACGAAGCCCTTCAAATACTCGGGATCCCGCTTTGCCTTCTCCTGGAACTTCTTAAACCACCGATCCAATATATCCATTGGAACCACAAGCCTGCTCCCATCAACACCGCAAAACGACTGCATAAAATTGAACAAATTCTCCCCAACCTTGAGCGCCAGATGCTCAATCCTCTTCTCAGCTACGACATCCAGCGAAGGCAATGACGAGAGGTCCTCCACCGAGACACCAATCTTCGCTGACAACATTGCGCCATCCGTGAGCTGCAACTGTTCCCCACCACCAGGCTCTGGCCAGGGGAGCGATAGCACTGCGGAAGGCCGGGACAGTGCAACTGCACCACAGAAGAGGAATGCCGAACCTGGCGACTGAATGTACACCGCTAGGGCTTTGTCTGGTGGTAATGTGAATCCATTTAACAAGAATATGCACACCTCTCGAATCTGATCGTACGCCTCACCTGCACAAAATCGAAAATTGAACAGAACTTCATTATCAGATTGTGCTACAAGAATCACAGAATCACATATTGCACAGTTTTAAAGCAAAATCTCTGAAAAATGTCTCCAAACATCATAAACTAGGTTATTCGAAATTGAGTGAACAATCATTCATTCATCATTCTTTCTAGGGTTTCGACATATATATAGAAAACAAGGAAAGTTTAAACTTTTACATCACATTGAGCTACTTTCAAACAGATTGCAGAGTCCGAGTCCGTGATCGACTAAGTTTAGAAGAAAAGTGTCTCTAAACTTCAGAAATCTAGGTTTTCGAGACAGATCGACCAAACGGCCATCTCAATTGTTCTTTCTAGGGTTTCGGATTGTAGAAAACAAGAAAAAAATCGAAACTTGAACAACGAGCAGAAGAGTGAGAGGTCGAGATTGTTACCTACGAAGGTGTTCATGTCTAGGATCCAATGAAAGGTGTCGATTTGAGAGAAGGAGGAGATGTCGATCGGGAAACTTCTGTTCGGAAACACCACGCCGAACATTGCTTCGTTTGATTTTGCGATCACTGTGTGGGATTTCAGGGTTACGGAATTAGGGTTTAGGGTTTGGAGAGGTTGATTTTGAAGCAGTAATGGCGGATTGGTTGGTTGCAGAGTTTTAAGAGGTTGAAGAAGAGGAGGAGATGAGGAATGTTCGTGTAACGTCTGGAGAAGACGAGGAGGGGCTTCGTTAGGATTAACCTTATTGTCATGGAGATGCGTGGTTAGAGATTCGAGGACGATCGGTGGAGGGAAAGCGGAAGTAATGGAATGCCACGTGCGAAAGCGTCGACTAGTTAGTCTTCGCACTTGTGCTAATGTAACTTCGGTCCGAGTCGCAGGTTAGCCACGTGTATGTGTTTGTGTTTGTCCCTTCGATACACTTCAAGATGCATACACAAATATAACTCGATAAACATTAAGTACCCGTTTGGTTGGAGTTATGTGTAAGGTGTAGGGATTGACTTAGATAAGCCTGGTCTTTGTGAGAGATGAGAGTTTTGTTTAAAGGCGTTTGGTTCAAGTATAAACTTAGTAGTATATTGGTCATTAAAATAAGGAAGAGTGGGTGAAAAGTCTAAAATGCCCATATTAATTCCACATCAACTAACACACCCACCACGTTTAAAACAAGAAAACCCTAGTTTCACCCCCATTTCTCGGTCATCGAGTCTGTTGTCTTCTCGGTCGACTTCGTCATCCACATACCGGCTCGTTCCCGATTGTCTTCTCCGTCGTCTTCATCGTCCACACACCTACTACTCATCTCGGTCGCTCTTCGTGCTGTCTTATTGATTTTTTTTTTGTTTTGTGATTGCAAGATCTTCGAGATCTCTGTTTCTTCTTTTTTTTTTGATGGTTGAAATTTCCTACATTTGGTTGAATGCAAAGAAGTACTTGATAATTATTAGAAGATTTTGTTGAATTCAAAAAAAAAAAAAACCAAAACCCAATAATCACAAACTCGACAAGTACAAACCGAAACTCCAATAATCGGAGAAAAACACCAAAAACCAAAAACCAACACAAATGTTACCTCGTCAAGTTGCTCAAGTGTAGATCGACCTCCTCACTCTCTCGAATTGCGAGATGTGAGCTTCATATTTCAGCGTCGACGATGTGAAGAAGATGATGAAGCTCGAATCCTTGCCACACGCGATGTAAGATGACACACGATGTGAAGAAAATGAAGAAGTTCGGCTCCACGGCACGCACGATGTGAAGAAGATGATGAAACGCACGATGTGAAGAAGATGATGAAGGTCGGCGATGTGAAGAACGATGTGAAGAAGATGATGACGTCGGCCTCGTTCGTGTGGGTTTTGTTTGGATCATGAGGGCATTTTCGACATTTCATCTCAGAAAATTGGTGGGCTTATCTAATGACAGGGTCCCCCTTGTCATTCGGTAAGATGGTGTATGGGTGTTTATGTAAGCCTATGTCTTACTTAACACTCGAACCAAACAATATCCTTACCTCTAAACCCAGGCTTACATAACCTAACACTCCAACCAAACGGGCTGTAAGAGACGTGCATACCGTGTGCCTGACCTGCGTGCCTTATCCTAAGCAATACTCGCATTTTTCCATAAAAAATCAAAGTCCAACTCAAATAGTTTAAGATTTTTTTTGGAAATTTTTTAGAATGACAATGGGTAAGTTGTGATGGCCTCAACAACCACAAACTGAGCCTCGTCCGATCTAAATTTACGTGGACCCCCGAACTCTTAAATACCTGTACAATTCATTCGATACCCATTTCGCGTGTTCTTTCGTACTGAATTCGTTCCTCAACGCCAACGCACACTCACAACGTCCTTGTACGTTTGGGATATTGAATTTAATGTTTAGTAATAAATAAATAATACAAATTACCAAATAAATATAATATACCTCGATATCGACTCCCAAGGACTGAAATAAGTAGACTACGGCTAGTTGGGCCCACAATACGACCTTCAAATGACACGTGGTACGAATTAGAATTTTATGGTCGTTACAGGTAAGTCACACCTCAACACACAATGACCACATAAGTCTTTTATATGGCCTCGACTTGCTTGTTATTTATCGAGATCTGTGCGTGCTCGCATTTTGAGGTGGACATGAATGGCTCTTATGGATCATTATGTGTTGTGGTGTGACTTCCTATTATCATTATAGGACTTCCCTTTTTTTTGGAGCGACTAAATGGATTCCAGTTTTTACTAAGCATATCCCACTTTTTTAAAAAAAATTTGAAATGACTCAACTATCCTTTATATAAAAGGGCTTTTGCTCTACCCATACCCCACTCATCTCATCCATCCATACCCAGTCACACCATTGTTTTTCTCACTCTCAAATCGCACCCACCTTCAACCCTAATCAGACGAAATTCGGACAAAACCCCATCGATTCAACATAGTGAGTGTGATTCCCCATATCTTTTGTATCGATTTTAGGGTTTTCTTGGGTTATTTGGTCGTTTTTAGTCGGTTTGGTGTTGTTGTTGGGTTTAGGGCATTGATTTGGGGCTTGAATCTTGCATTTTAGACACAAAAAATGTCAATGGAATAAAAAAATCAAACGATTCCGAGCAAAACCCAATAAATATTTTAGTCGTTTTCATATATTTTTAGGAGTTTCAAAAAAAAAAATAGGTTCTAGTCTCCCATGGTTTGCAGACACATGGGGTCGAGACTTTTTTAGAGGCCTCGATCGGTTTCCACCAAGATCTATAAAGAGATTTCAATGGGACTTAGTTGAGACCCAGTTGCCTTCCACCAAACCCTAAAACCCTAAAACCTAAGACCAAGACCTTTTCAAAGGTCTCGATGGGATTTAGATTAAGTCGGTTGAAACCTCTAAAGAGGTCTCAACCCTGTATAGCTGAAACCCATAGGGCGAGGAGATAAGTGTATGTTTGAATAATGGAGTATATTTAACAAAAAGTAGGGTACATTTAGCAAGGGCATTTTGAGAATTTTATAAAAAAAGTGGGTATGTTTAGTAATTAAAATTCAAAAACTGGGGTATGACGACGAATTATGTTTAGTAAAAACTGAGTTGTTTAGCCGCTGCCTTTTTTTTATGATGTAAAATATGTATCACATAATTTTTCTTTTTTCGATTTAGTGTTGGATAGTCGAGGGGATGTAATGTAGTTATCACAAATGAAACTATGAACTTTTGTCATAGATGGAGTTTTTTTTTTTTTTTTTTTTTGATAAAAACTCCAATTTTTTTATTTCAAATTTGTTAACAAAACAGTAGCAAGGAAAGATGGTACATTACACCATTTTTTATTTTTTTTGTGTAGGAATCATACCATTCTTTCTGATCAGACATAAAATAAGTTTCCCTTGCAATACAATGAGTCACTACATTTGATAGTCTAGGCAAAAAAACACAGAATAGGACATCATGTCTTCGATGGAGTTATATACCACTAATCTTCGGTTGTGCCGCTGTGGTGCTTATGATGTCATTACACCACACTCAGTTGGGGCAATAGTATTCACATGATGAAAGTATTCGAGGGTGTAACTTTTTTTTTTTTTTAATCAGGTGTAACTTATAAGCATGTCATCGATAGAGATTTATTAGAGTAATTGCAACTCATATCCTTTCGCATTTACTAATTAGATTTTTTTTTGAGAAATACTAATTAGATTTATTACTATAATTCATATAAAGTACTTCCAAGATAGTCACACAAAAATTTCCTTTAATATGGTGGAAAGATGAATTACCGGTATGCACAACTAGAACACTAACTAATTGGAGCATCTTTTCGTCAAAACCTCTTAGGTGAGATGATAAAGACATCTCTTGTCAAAAAGGTAAGACCTCGAAAGATCATGGTTCGATTCCACTAAAGTAAAAAAAATGGAGTACTTTTTCACTTACCACTAACAATGGTGATCTTTTTATTTTGTTTTGTTTTGTTTTGTTTTTTTTATTCATAAGAGGCAATAGCCTTGATTACAAAACAAATACTCTTAGAACGAGAACCCCCTTACATCATCAATTTAAATTTTTTTTCAATTATTATTAGAGATATTCATTGTAAGTTTCTTATGTAGGCTTAGATACCAGTCAATATGCACTAATTCATACTCAAATGTAGTTAGTTCTATACAAAAGTGTCCCTCACAACCCAATTTGCTTCATCCATGATGAAAAGACTCAGGTCGAATTGATATTTAAAAAGAAGAATCAAATCCTTTGTAAATTGAACTGACTAGTTACTAATAGGCAATCTGTTACCACCCCAATAAGCTGGATACGAGCATGCTGGGCTGGGCAGCATGATAACTCAGCAGATGATCGAGTCTCGGTGGACTCGGAGGTTTCGGTGAACTCCAAAGTCGGATTGGGGTTTAGTACATGGCTCGGGCCTAAGTGACATCTACTATAAGGGGAGGTGGGCTCTCTCCTGTGGGGTGGCATGGGCAACAAGTGACAAGCAAAGCCTCGTGCACGCCTTGGGCACCATGCCAAGGCGAAGACCCACGGACCATGGTCCCGCCACCCGAGCCGGTGGGACTCGACCACGAGCCCCGGCTAGCACCCAACGTGCCCGGACACGGCCAGGCACCACGAGACGCAGATCCCTGTCCCGTAGAGAAGCATGAACCACGTCCCTTGAAATGTGGAAGACCAAGTCGAGGTAGTTGGGGAACTACCTTGGTCATGGGCCGGGCCATGACCAAGCCACGTCCGAGCATGACCCGAATGTATGGAGAATGTGCAACCGACCACTCGTAATGGAGGTGGTTACGAAACCAGGTGGCAAGAAGGGAACAAGGCGGTTCAAGAATCGCCTTGACCACTAAGAGAGTGGTGATTTACCAGTCTATGGATTGATGTATGCTTTGGACATGTGTCCCGATCGGTTATGTAACTACCTAATGGCTAGGCTATAAAGCCATGGGCTCGAGCTTGGGGAAGCATAGAGTTCCACAGCTTGTAAATCCAATTGAGAGCTAGTAAACGTTTCCTTGTTGCTTATTGCTTGCTTGTCCCTTTAATTTGAGTGTTGGCGTGCTTTGAACTAAGGTGGCCCTTAGCACCGCAGTTCAATCGAGAGAAAATTTTCCTAGTGAAAACTCCTCTTTCATTGGCCCCGTGACAATTGGTATCGAGCCTCGTTTGGAGACAATGGCGACCCGAGCAAGAAGAGCGATCTAGGTGAGAGGGTGTCTCACCTAGAGCATGTGATAGCAACGATGGCCACTCCGGCGGAATTGGCGAGTCTTCAACTACGTCCCGACGTATTGAAGCCTTGGAAATGTTGGTGGCTTCCTTGGTGACTAGGGAGAGTCACAAGAGGCCCCGATTGCTATGTGGGAATCAAGGTTTGAGGAGCTTGTAGCGGATGTGCGGTCGGTGGGAGAACTTACCACCGAAACAAATTCGACAATGGCATGGAGGTGAGCTTACTCAAACGAGCCGTGGGCGGAACCTCGGAGGGTCTTTGTTGCGGCAAAGCCCCGAACAAAGGTGCGGAACCAAAGAAATTCTCTCGCAAGCGGAGTGCAAAGGAGTTTGAGAATTTCATTTGGGACATGGAGCAAGACTTTGCTACTTTGTTGGCACGGAGGAGAATCGAAGGTCATCTTGACCCCGATGTACCTTGAAGGTGATGCGAAACTTTGGTGGAGAACCAGGTGGATGATGATGCGGCTGGGGAGGCCCAAAATTGTAGATTGGGAGGTGCTCAAGAGGGAATTGAATGATCAATTCCTTCCTACCAATGCGGCTTGCAAGCGCGGGAGGCCTTGCGCAAGCTCAAACAGACGGGATCGGTGCGTGACTATGTGAAGGAGTTTTCCTCCCTCCTACTGACATCAAAAACATGTCTGAGGAGGACAAACTTTTCAATTTCACCACGGGATTGCGATCTTGGGCTCAAGCGAGCTAAGGAGGCAAGGAGTGAAGGACTTGCCTCGGTGCAATTGCGGCTGCTGATAGTCTTGTGGACTTCAAGACTAGTTCCTCCCCGAGCGAAGGGAAGAACAAGGAGAAGAAGCCGTTCAAGAACCACCGGAAGAAGGGCGAGAAGAAGCCCTTTCCTCCTAAGCCGCGAGCTCGAAACCAAGACCTAAAGCGGACCGAAGCCCTCATCAAGTTCTGCAGGTAAGGGCATTTTATTTGTAATGGCCTCACAGGGCACGAGACGCCCAAAGAAGGAGAAACTTTCGGCCTTGATCGCGGAGGATGATGGCCGGCCCCGAATGAACCCATTGCAACTCTGCTGAATGCAATTCAAAGCTCAAGACGAGCCCTTCCCGGAGGGGCTAATGTACGTGGATGCTTGAGGTGAATCGAGACGAGTCTTGGCGATGGTGGATTCGGGAGCTACTCACTCATTCGTGGCGTGACCATATGGTGGGAAAGTTGGGGCCGGATCTCGTTGAGAACTCCAATCGAATGAAGGCAAGTGAATTCGAGGCTAAGCGAATTCAAGGTATGGCCACCGATGTGAATTTGAAGGTTGGGTCTTGGGAGGAAAGATCAACCTAATGGCGGTTCCTTGGATGATTTCGATGTCATCCTAGGGAATGACTTTTTGCACTTGGGGAGCATTGCCTTGATGTCTTTGTTCTTAAAAGGATTGTTCGTGATGAACAAGTCCCACCCTTGTTTTGTCCCGCGACTAACACAATTGCAGGAAAGGAGAAGACGAAGCTATCCCATCTTTCAGCCATTCAGGTGAAAGATGGACTGAGGAAGGGAGAACCCACATTCCTAGCAGCCTTGGTGGAGACCAAGGCAATAACGATATCAAAAATCCCCGATGTAGTCGTTGAGATGCTGGAGGACTTCGGAGATGTGATGCCGGCAGAATTGCCAAAGCAATTACCCCCAAAAAGGGAAATTGACAATGAGATTGAGCTGATCCCTGGCTCAAAACCCCCAGCACAAGCCCCGTACGAATGGCTCCAAAGGAGTTGGAGGAGCTAAGGAAGCGATTGCAAGAGTTGTTGGATCTTTGGATTCATTCACCATCCAAGGCCCCTTACGGAGCACCGGTCTGTTCAGTATGCCAAAGCACGATGGTTCCCTTCGAATGTGCGTGGATTACAGGGCACTAAACAAGCTCACGGTGAAGAACAAGTACCCTATTCCACTTGTGCCAGACTTGTTCGATCGATTATCTGGTGCGGCCTACTTTACAAAGCTGGACTTGAGGTCGGGGTATTATCAAGTTCGGATTGCAGCTGGTGACATTCCAAAGACGGCCATGGTGACTAGGTATGGTTCGTTTGAGTACTTAGTCATGCCATTTGGCTTGACAAACGCCCCTGCTACATTCTGTAATTTAATGAATGATGTACTGAGAGAATTCATTGATAGATTTGTCGTTGTTTATCTTGACGACATAGTGATTTACAGTCAGAACCTCCATGATCATGTGGATCACTTACGGATGGTTCTGACTACTTTGAGGGCTAACCATTTGTATGTAAAGAGGGAGAAATGTGAGTTTGTTTGCGCAAACGATTTCTTTCCTTGGTCATGTTGTAGGCCAGGGAAAACGCAAATGGATCCCAGAGAAGGTGCGGGCTATCATGGAATGGCCAAACCCCACGAAGGTCTCGGAGTTGCGATCGTTCTTGGGTTTGGCGAATTACTATCGGCGGTTCGTGGAGGGCTACTCACGGAAGGTGGCACCACCGACGACTTGTTAAAGAAAAAAGCGAGCTTGGGCATGGACGGATCAATGCAACCAAGCTATGGCGGAGTTGAGGCGGGTCATTGCCTCGAACCGATCTTGGGACTACCAAACTTCGAACTACCGTTTGAAGTGCATACGACGCTTCGAGATAGGGCATTGGGGGCGGTGCTTGTCCGGAGGGACGCCCATTGCCTTCGAAAGCGAGAATCGAAGGATGCGAGCAGAGGTACCCGCTCACGAGAAGGAAATGCTAGTTTGTGATTCATGCTCTCCATCTTTGGAGGCATTACTTGTTGGTAACCGGTTTTGTGGTGCGGACAGACAATGCGGCGATCACCTACTTCATGAGCCGTAAAAAGTTCAACCGAAGCGAGCGAGATGGTTGGATTTCCTTGCGAGTTCGATTTACAATTCGAACACAAGCTCGGTAGGCTCAATTCGATTCGGATGCACTTAGTCGCAAGGTGGTGGTCGAGATGGTGACAAGATAGTGAGGCCGGAAGGTGAATTCTCGCCTAGAATCAAGGAGGAGACCAAGGATCCTACTTGTAAGAAGTTACTAAAGCTAGTAGCGAGGGAGTCACTGGAGGTTCTCGTGTGATGATGGGGTCCTCTATGCCAAAGGAGGACGCCCTTATGTCCCTAAGTACAGTGGATTAAGGCGCTACTCTTGAAGGAAACACATGATGCTCGATGGGTCAAGCATCCGGCATGGAGCGCACCTATGCCCTCTTATCACGTTCCTACTTTTGGCCGAAGATGGAGGAGGACGTGGATCGATATGTGCGGACTTGTCTTGTGTGCCAAAAAGACAAGACGGAGAGGAGGAAGACACCAGGGTTCTTTGGAGCCTCTACCCATACCAGAGAGGCCCTTTCAAAGCATCTCGATGGATTTTATCACCGGTCTTCCCGATGTGCGGGAATGACCAGCGTATTGGTGGTGGTTGATCGATTCTCGAAGTATGCTACATTCATAGTCGCTTCAAGAATTGTGATGCGACATGACTCGCGAATTGTTCCTAAAGCATGTGGCGAAGTATTGGGGCATCCCCGAAGACATTATCGGTGATCGAGACGCTCGGTTCACCGGACGATTTTGGGTTGCCTTATTCAACCCGATGGGATCGAGTTGAAGTTTTCCACGCAAACCATCCTCAAACAGATGGGCGACGGAGAGAATCAATGCTTTACTTGGAGGACTATCTCGGGCATTATGTGAATGCCGATCGACGAATTGGGTGGATTTACTTGATACATGCCCAATTTTGTTACAATCGCACAAAAGCTCACCCACGGAGCCGAGTCCATTCGAGGTGGCGACGGACAACAACCGCTACTCCACATGAAGTAGTCAAGTCAAAGTCGATGGGATCGAGCCCTGCGGCGTATCGGTTTGCAAGGAACAAGCGAGGAGCCGAGGAGGCGGCTAATGACGGTTTGGCCAAAAAGTTGTCGGGAGGATGAAGAAGTATGCGAGACAAAGACACGACGGCCCTTGGAGTTTCGGGAAGGAGACCTCGTCTGTTGAAGCTCACTCCTCAAATTTTGAAGAAATTCAACAAGAAGGAGACCCATAAGGGTTTGGTCCAAATGATATGAAGGACCATTTGAGGTGGACAAGCGAGTTGGGAGGGTAGCTTATCGCTTAAAGCTACCGAGAAAGGCTAAAGGTACACCCTACATTTCATGTCGGTTACCTTAAGCCCTTCCACTCGTATCGGGAGGATCCGAGCGGAGCGCGGTCGAGAGAGCTCCACCCTTGATACGGAAGGAATTTGCAGGAGAGATTGAGCAGATTCTAAACCACGAGGTGCGTGGTCAGAGTAAGAAAAATCGGCGGATTTTCTACCTAATCAAGTGGGTTGATGTGGAGGAACCTACTTGGGAGCGGGATACTACCCTATGGCAGTTTGAGAAGGAGATTTCGACTACCGAAGCGCAAGCCGAGCGGTTCGATGAGGCATCGAACATTTCGGCCGGGGAGGTTTGTTACCACCCCAATAAGTCGGATACGAGCATGTTTGGTCGGGGCGACATGATAACTCAGCAGATGATCGAGTCTCGGTGGACTCGGGAGGTTTCGGTGAACTCCAAAGTCGGATTGGGGTTTAGTACATGGCTCGGGCCTAAGTGGGCTTGGCTTGGCACGGGCAAGGCTTGGCAAGGCCAGGCCAAGGCAAGGCGTGGGCAAGCGCAAGGCCAGGCCATGGCCATGGCAGTAGGCCGCCAGGCCAAGGCAAGGTTGGCTGGCGCGAGGCCAGGCTTGGCAAGGCTTGGGCAAAGCTGGGCAAGACCAGGGCAAGGCTGGGCAAGGCCAGGGCAAGGCTTAGCAAGGCCAGGCCAAGGCAAGGCGCGAGCAAGGCAAGGCCAGGCCAGGCCAGGCCAAGGCAAGGTAAGACCAGGCCAAGGCAAGGCAAGGCAAGGCAGGCCAAAGCAAGGCACGGGCAAGGCCAAAGCAAGGCACGGGCAAGGCCAAACCAAGGCACGGACAAGGTTGGGCAAGGCAAAACAGGCCAAGGCCAAGGCATGGCCTTGCACAACAATTGACTTTCCTTGACTCGGGCATCGACCCTGGTCAAAGTACGCTTAGTCTCATTTTGGGATGTTTCCTTTTGGAGCCGGGGAAACGGCTTAACATCTACTATAAGGGGAGGTGGGCTCTCTCCTGAGGTGGCATGGGCAACAATGACAAGCAAAGCCTCGTGCACGCCTTGGGCACCATGCCAAGGCGAAGACCACGGACCATGGTCCGCCACCCTGAGCCGGTGGGACTCGACCACGAGCCCCGGCTAGCACCCAACGTGCTGGACACGGCCAGGCACCACGAGACGCGATCCCTTTCCCGTAGAGAAGCATGAACCACGTCCCTTGAAATGTGGAAGACCAAGTCGAGGTAGTTGGGGAACTACCTTGGTCATGGCCGGGCCATGACCAAGCCACGTCCGAGCATGACCCGAATGCATGGAGAATGTGCAACCGACCTCGTAATGGAGGTGGTTACGGAACCAGGTGGCAAGAGGAACAAGGCGATTCGGCAAGAATCGCCGACTTGACCACTAAGAGAGTGGTGATTTACCAGTCTATGGATTGATGTATGCTTGGACATGTGTCCCGATCGGTTATGTAACTACCTAATGGCTAGGCTATAAAGCCATGGGCTCGAGCTTGGGAAGCATAGAGTTCCACGCTTGTAAATCCAATTGAGAGCTATTAAACGTTTCCTTGTTGCCTATTGCTTGCATGTCCCTTTAATTTGAGTGTTGCGTCTTTGAACTAAGGTGGCCCTTAGGCACCGCAGTTCAATCGAGAGAAAATTTTCCTAGTGAAAAACCCCTCTTTCATTGGCCCTGTGACACAATCCATGACTATATCACATATAGCTGGAAACACACGTACCACCAAATGAGTAATCAGAGTGAGCCGTTCAGGCCCCTCAAATAGTGTATCGAGTTCGAGCCCCAAGAGATGACTATGATTCGAGGTCGGAACAGCAGGTTAACCCCAAGTTTACTGAAAAAAACACATGTAGAATATTGTACCTGATCTCTGAACATTCTGACTGAAAACGCATTTCTCGGACTCTGAACCCAAAATCTTTAAAAAAAGTTGACATGGACGCAGTGGCATTCGGAGCCATAGTCGCCATCATATTGATATTCTTCTTGGCCGTTGTCTACATAACCATTGAAGGCACTCGCAACCGAAACCCTACTTAGCAGAAACCCTAACTGAACCCTAATCCCCAATTCCCTCTCCGTTCCCCAAAATTCGATCAATTAGGGTTCCTCCAACCATGGATTTCAACTCGAATCGTACCGTTTCGGTCTTGATTTTGGTTTCCTTGGTGTCCTGTTGTTGTTGTTTGGATCTGTGTTTGGGGCACGAATCTAGGGTTTCCCCAGCTGGGGATGCTCCGATTCATCGCTGCAATCACGGCCACGGTCATGATCATGATCATGATCATCATCATCATCATAGTGAGCAGAGTGGGCAATCGAAGCTGCCCGAGGAGATAGCCGAGGAAGAAGACCTGGCAATGTATGGATTTGGGTTCGGTCATGATCATGACCATGGCGATCGCGATCATGATTCTCGACGGGCGTCGGAAATGTCGACTCTTGGTAATTGTTCTCGTTTGTTTTTGAGCTTTGGTCTTGTTAAATGTTCTTCCTTTTATTGGCATTTTGATCTGCGATGCGTATGTTTGATGTTCTGTTACCGAATTCGTTATTGATGCCGGATTTGAACAATGTGATCTAGTGTTTTGAACATAGGGAGTGGGCACAATTGGTTAGTGTCTTTTCATTGTCATTGTGCTGAACTTAGATGTCACGTGTCATTGCAGTTTCATTACTCTGCAATTGTCGCAGTAAATTGCTTTATTTGATTATCTTATCATTTCTTTCCCAAATTACTGAGCTTGAACTTTATGTGGGTGAAATCACTCTTGTGTTACGTGTTCGATAGCTTGCATTATAGACCTGGGAACTTGAGTGTCATGAAACTTCGAATAAAAGTTTTGTATTTATTTGTCAAAGTTCAAAGGTTAAGATACATTTGACAAGCGTACGGATATTTCTACCTATCAGGCCTTATATTTGAGTTCTTTCATGGTTTCAACTTGTAGCCTTGTGTTCGATAGAAATTGATATATGACATTTTCGATCATCTTTTTGCCTAATTGTAAGTTATAGTTATTCAGTAATGGTTTAAGCTTTACATTAAATGGTTTTTGTTAGTTTCTAATCAGTAAATTCAATTTTTGAATATTGGTAAAAATTTATGTTTACGTATGTGTTAACTGTGTTGTTTAGCCTTGTGCGGATCCTTCATTTGATGTGTTGATTGAACATTAAATTGAGCTAAAGCAGAAACATTTGATCTGTGTAGCTGGGCTGCAACTAATTTGGGCGAGCCTTTGTTGTTGTTTGTTTGTTGTGTGCATATTAAGCTTTTAGATGCATTTCTCAACATACAGTACACTTTTTCCTAATATTTGTTAATCTTTCTCCTTGTATTTTCACTTGCTTCACTTGCAGCTTTGTGGATTCATGCAATGGGTTGCTCATTATTGGTGAGCCTGGCTTCACTAATTTGCTTGATCTTTTTGCCGGTGCTTTGCTGTAAGTTGAGTCACTATTTTTTACTCTTTTTGATGTGATTGATCTCGCCTTTGGTAATTAATTCATTGAGAGTTATCTCCTTTGGTAAAACCAATTTTATTCGAGTCATTGCAGTCAAAGGAAAGCCTTCCAAGACTATCGTTGATTCATTAGCTGCATTTGGGGTCAGATGCTTCTCTCCTTGTTTCATTTTTTTCCCTCTTAGTAACTTTCTGCTGCATCCCTTTTGTTATCTTACCTTCAATATTTATTATTTCTGGTATCATTATCGTTCGTGGCTGTGCTATTTTTGATGCAACTGTAATATAACTTTTTGTACTCTTCTACTTTGTAATACCTATGCTACTCACTTATAAAGATTTTACTGTTGTAAGGAACTCTGGCCATTGAATATAAAGCCTGGTTAGCGTAATTGTTGGTTAATAATTCAGTTACATGACTCTGACAGTTAGATCTTGTTGCAACACGAGGTCTTATTTTGCAGCATACCTAAATAATCAATTTAGACTTAAAAGGCTTCACTCATCTGATTCTTATCAATCACACAAATGAAGTTAAATTTCTTTGATGTTTCTTCTTCCACATGTTTTGCTAAGCATCCTTGCTTAAAATTTGTTTGCAGGCTGGAGCTATGCTTGGGGATGCTTTTCTTCATCAGTTACCACATGCTTTTGGTATTCTTTACTAGTTCAATCTTAAATCTGTTTGATATTCTAGACATCCTTTATACTTGTTTGGCTAGAAAGTGAGATTACACTTCTTAGTGCAAAGTCGATAGGAAAGCTATTCTATTTACTGATAATATGTTGGAAATAGAACCCGGCGATAGTAAATTAAGAAGTGCGCGAAGTGAACAGGGAACTTCTGATAATTCACAATTCCTCTAATTTATGCATGCAGTATCTAGGATGGGCTTTAGTGTACTCTCTTATCCTTTCAATATATCAGGCGATTCTGCCCGCTCCTCTATTTTCACCGAAATGTGCCATTTGACATGAAGATTCTCTGTCACTTTCAGTTATAATTAAGATCCTTCGCTAAGAAATTGAATTATGCATAAATGTACACACATACACAAGATTTCATAATTTCCTAAGCATTATCAATTGACTAAGTTTTCCTAACACCTCTAGACGTTGATGGGAAAGGTATTTTGATCATCTGGAATCTGCCACCTGTTTTGAGGATCAGATTATCAGTTTCTGTACGTGATATTAAGGAGGCACATCAAATACACACAATCTCCTAATGTTAACTTAGCTTGGCGCTTGTTACTTTGCAAAATAGCTCTGTAACTTTAAGAAAGTGGTTTGGAGTGTTGACTGTGTTCTCCTGACATTAAGGAGGCATAGCAAATACGTACTAATGCATTATTATGAAAATATGTTATGGTTAAATTGTTGTTTCGTAATTCTTTGGAAATCCCTTTTTTTAATCTTTGGAACACATGTTATTTGTGGACTTTCCACTGAGATTTTCTAAGAATAGAACCATCAAGGGTTTTTTCCATTTGACAATCATTTCTACTAGTTGGATCTTACTCGTGGTTGACTTGAAGCTGAATTGACCTGGTTGAACTCTCTGCTTCTACTTCCTTTTCTACCATTTGCCATTAATATTGTTAACCTTACTGAAAAAAGTGAGCTCTATGGTCCAGTAGTTCTGTTCCTCTTCTTCCGTTTTGTTTTATTAAGATCTATGTGGATTTTTAGTTGATTTCAGTGGAAGTACAGCCACTTTGGGTGTCAAATCCATGTGAAATTCAGCTATTTGTCCTGGCTTATTACTGAGATGCATTTGCACTACGTTTTCCAGTTCCTTTGGATATTAGACTTACTGAGAGTTCATCTCACTATCACAATGAAGAAAGTCAGTGCTTAATCTTTGGAAATTTGTAAGAATTTTGCCATGTGCTCTACCTCTTGAAGTTTGAACATGATAGAATGAAATGTTCGTGATGAACTTAAACTTTCTTGTGTTCAGGTGGGAAGCACTCTCATTCACATGATCACGGGGAGCATATTCATGGCGATCTTCATGATAGTGGGCATAGTCATTCTCATTCCCATTCTCTTGAGGACCTTTCTATTGGACTATCTATTCTTTGTAAGTGAAAGTTTTTATGCAAAATTTTGCTTCCTTGTCACATTTTCTGTGAAATGAGCAATAAATTCATTGAGAATTGGTCTCAGTGTCTCACTTATTTTAGAAGCTATGTTTACAAGCATGTTGGTTTGGTCCTGACAATGTAGGGTGACTGTTGACAACTCTTAAATTTTTTAAGACTGCTCTTCTCTCATCAGCATTCTGATAGTTTCATGACTTTGGAATACAAGTGTTGCTAGATCTTTCCATCTTGTTAGGCCTTAGATAGCTTAAAATGGAAGAACAAATTCATTTCCATTTAGTTTTTCAAAGTCCAGGTTAATCATGATGGAATGATTCTTTCTAGATGGATTTCTTTTGGTAAGTGTTTGAATAGCATGGTATTCACCATTGGAATCAAGAATGTCTTACTGTCTCGGGCCTTATTGTACTGCTAGACTACACTTGAGCCGAATTTCCCAATTATTAAAACATGATGAATTTAGCGGTAGTACATATGGTTGTCTCCACTTTAGAGTTTTAGAAGGAAGGAACACTTAACAGTAGTGCATTAGGTCCGAATGCCTAGATGACGCCCTAATGACAATGGAGTAACTATTATACTTGCCAAAATTTCTTTTTTCTTTTTTTTTTTTTTCAATTTTTCACTCTCCTGTTGCTTTCTGTGCAGTTTCCTAGATGTTTGATTGTGTAAATTTTGTTGTCTCAGCTGGCATTGTAATTTTTCTGCTGGTGGAAAAAGTTGTAAGGTATGTTGAAGATCATTCTGGAAAAGAAAAAGGTGCATGGGGTCATGCTCATCACCATCATAGCCATAAGAGGAGTAACAAAGTAAAGGTTGATGATGACGCTCCTGACAATTTGGGGTCATTGTCTCCTGATGTAAAGGGAGGAAAAAAATAGAGATGCCATCTGAAAGTGAGGTGCCTGATGGAGTATCTGATGGTTGCTTTAATGATCAAGAACCAAATGAGAAAAACACTCTTCGTAAGGTAAACAAAATAATTAATGAAGCTTCTTTCAAAATTATCGAAAATAGTCTGATGGACTTCATGTGTTCTGTTCTCACCATAATAAATTGGATTTCATATTAGATAACTTGAGTTGTGTTTTCTAATGTTAATATGTTGGTGAAACTCTAAAAGACTCCTTATGGTTGTTCTGCTTCTAATGGTGTTAAGTAGTGAAGTAATTGACCTTTCCAATACATTGCAAAGTATTCCAGAAAAAGGACTTTGATTACCTTACGGCTTTTCCATTTACTTAATCTTTTGCCAAGTGAAGAACCAAATGTGGATACTTCTTGAAGGTCTTCAGATTGCCTCCTCACCTGTTGGAGAAAACGAAAAAGTTGAATCCATCAATTCAAGCGACTTGTGTTGATGACCATAAAGAAATTTTATCAATTCTCAATTTTTTTTGGGCCTCCAATTCTTAACTCAGTTTCTTGTTAAATAGGACGTTTGTAGTTCAATCAAATATTTTTTGAGTTTGTCATTGGGCACAAAATGAATAAGGCTCTCTCAGGTTTCTGATTCAGTTTTATTTTTTGTTGTCTGAATTCAAGGTTAATCAACTTTTATGCAGTAAAAATTATATCACATAATCTATCATTTTATTGCGGGACTCTTAACCAAATTTCAACGTCAAGTGCCAAATCAGACCAATATGATCAATAAGAGATAATTTTTTGCATAACATGCATGTAGTTTTATTGTATGTGCTTGATGACTTGGTCCACTTTCTAATTTAAATTCATTATTCAACTCGCTAAATGAAAATTTGAACTTGGATACAAATTTCATGTATGACCTTATTTGCTCCATTCCTTACTATACTTGTCTAATGAACTCATAAAAATTGGAGAAAATAAACGTGATTATGTTGCTGGCTGTGAGGAATCATAAGGTAGAGCCCGTTTCCCACTCCACATTCTCGTTAGCTTTGGATATTATGCATGGGTTGGGATGCGTTTGCAATTCTTTTAGGATTTTCCACAGAGAAGTGTTGATCTTGTGCTTTCTATGTGACTGCGATTCCTGATAATCGCTAATGCAGATCTTTCCTCTCTTTTGTAGAATCAAGCAATACAGCATCTTGGGTCATTATTATCTAACAAGCCTTCTGTTCTGGAAGAATGGGTGCCCTAGTTAGTAGTTGCATTTTTTGAACTTCTTGATTAAATCTTTCATATCGTAAAAGTCACTTTACAGCTTATGCTTATTTGCCCCAAGTTGGTTCATGATACTAATTTATGTAGATTGGTTGACAATTCAACTTCAATCGCTCCATACTTAAAATTAATTTGAAAGTTGCTTATTCAATGTTTCTTTGGAGATCAAAGGCAACCTTGATTTTACACTTGGAATATTTACTCTTATATATAAATGTAATGGTTTCTAATTAAGATTTTTAATGTCCATAAAGATCAACTCATATGTGTGTATAATGAGACTTGTTATTTTTACTTTTTTATAAAGGTTAGACAGTAGTTTTATCATGATAATTGATGAATTTACATTACTCTAGCATGAGGCTGGAATTGTTTCTTGAGGTATGTTGTGCGAAAGTGATTTGTAGAATCATTTTAATGCTAGTATTTGTAAATCCTCTTGCCAAATCCATTTTGAGTGGACGAAAGATGGAAAAATGCATGCCTCATTCCATTAAGCATAAATCTGGGCTGAGAGCGCTGCTCATAAATTGTTCAAGTCAGGATAAGTTAGAAACTCCCATCTTTCTAAGCTGCATACTGCAATATTAGATCATAAATTATTCATCAGATGCTTCACAATTGATCACATAACCTTCTCATCTGAAACATAAAGTTCTCAGAAATTAGACACTGAATCAAATTAATCAAGTCCACTTTCCTTACTCTTTATTCGTTCAGGCATGATTTTTGTATTTACTGATTTTAACTATGATTTATTGGAATTGTTCAAATGAGTTGAATGAATCCAGGTCGTGTGCTAGACGACAAAAAACTTCTAAATGAAGTAATGATTGCGTGCTTTGCGCCTATTTTGAGTTTGGATTTTACTAGGAGCGTAAAAGGCACTGTATCTTTTACTGACTCGAAAAGTAGGTTTTTGTTTATGCATTGCCAACATCCCAAATTCCCATACTTTGGGATATTTGTAGTTATTCTTAGCCATTTTTTGGCTTTTGTCATTGAATTCTGCTTTTTTGAATACAATTCCGTCTTAAGTTACTATGTTGGGAAGGTTTTACAATTTTGTTTATGTGAGATGTTGATCAATACAATTATGACTGATTACTAATAACCTAATTGCTAAATTTGGTGTAATTTCATTTGTAATGTGCTTTCTTTTTCCTTATGTTTTTTTATAAGTATAAGCATTGAATGGTGAATATTATAGGTCATCAGATATATGCATCACGTGATATTTAAGGCATTTGAACTCTTATGCAGAGAGTCACAACTAATAATGCTGGCGATGAGGATAAGCCAGATTCAGAGCCTAAAAATGCATCAATTGAAAAAATCACAAACTTGAGCGACAGCAGAACTGATCCATCGTCCTCAAACCTGGTCTTTGGCTACTTGAATCTCTTCTCTGATGGTGTTGTAAGTTTGTGCAGTTGGATATTTTATTGCTGAAATTTCCATTTCATATAAATAAGCAGGCATAGTTGTGGTCAGGATAGCTCAAGATATAACTTTTGTGAATGTTGCAGCATAATTTCACTGATGGAATGGCTCTGGGCAGTGCGTTTATTCTCCATGGTTCTGTTGGTGGGTGGTCTCGAACACTATTTCTGCTTGCGCATGAGCTTCCTCAAGAGGTTTCTTTTCTTTCCCACTTTACATGTTTTACTTATTACTCCCTCCAGTCATTTATATTAGTCGTTTAAGCAAACCCTTCTTGTTCAAATATATAAGTCGTTCTACATATTTAGAAGCAGTTATACCCGATTTACCCCTCATTTAAGAATCATTTAATCAGCCTTAAAAAATAGGACCATTCAATTTTTTTTTTTAGAACAGAGAGGAAATTGGGTTGGGATCATGAAATCAGGTTGGGATTTTTGAGCTGATGGAATGCTATTTGGGTTGAGATCAAAATTACCATAAGATTTCTCAAATCTCATGGATTTGTTCTTGCATCTGCCTTCTCCAAAAAAAAAAATCCAAATTTCACGAACATTGCATCAAACATGTAAACTAGAACGAGATCATCCATCTTGTCCTCATATAGATGCACAGTGGATTGGAGCGAAAGATTCTTTGGGCTGGCGAATGATGTGTTGTGCGGCGTGGCTTCGAGTTGGCGAATGATGTACTGTGTAGCATGGCTTTAGAGATGAGGTTTTTGACGTGGTGGTCATCAGAGGGAGCATCGATCGGTGGGGATGTTGACGGAGGCGCTGGAGGAGATCTAGCGAGTGTTTGGGGGGAGAGGTGGTGGAGTGGGTGGCGTGGGGAATGGGTTGAGATGGAGATTGGGTGATGAATTTGAGAATAGTGAGGAGCGGTGGGGAAGAAGGTGTTTGGTTTTTTTTTTTTTTTTTTAGTGCAAATTCCGATGCCTCGGTTTATAAAAAGGAGAATTTAACAAGTTTATTAATGGGAGGGTATTCAAGTAATATTCACCCCTACTTAAATGACTTCTTAAAAAGTGTGTGTAAACCTTAAACGACTAATATAAATGAGCGGAGGGAGTATTTGTTAAGAAATGAATGGTCATAGCATCTAATTTTTAAATTTGATACTAAATCTTGACTTCCACCAAGGTGAGTCTGTTTATGATCGATGGTTCTTAATCCAGTTGCCCGTGGTGTGTGCCTTTAATGTAGTATGAGAGTTGCAAGTGCATGAAAATATTAAAGATACAAAATCCAATGACCGTTGGGTTATGGTTAATTGCAGCAATTTCTCCTGTTTCTGTATTTGTCTAGGAATTAGGATTGGTCAAAGCATATTAAGCAAATTATATATGAAGTTTTTTTTTGCTTCGAGAGGGGTGTTGGCGGCTTAGGTCACAGGTCTGATTCCTCCATCCACCACCAAATATTTTGATTTTGATGTTCAATTGGTGCTAGTGGGATTTGAACGCTAAAGGCTAGGTTGCATTGACTCAAAAGAAAAATTATATATTTACAGCCTTTTATTAGTGCTTGCACTACCTTGCAATGGATATTCCCCTTCAAGGTAGCTACTTCCTGTTTGGAGATCGATATATACCTGTAGAGTTAAGAGTTGACAAACTCACCATTAGATTAGACTGTTGCAAAATGAAACTAGTTTATGTATATGATTTGGTCGCTCGAAATTACATTCCACTCTTGGTGCTAAAAAGAGGAATTCAATAGTAGATGACTAGATCATAAAATGTCTGTTTAATAGAAAAAATAATCATAGAATTTCGGTTGGCTTAATTTATTAGGAGAATTCTCTCTGAAGAAGTTGAACTTCCATGTGTTTGATAACTTTATTTTGGCTCCAGAGAAAATCTTCATTGTTGTTAGGGAAAATGTATTACATTTTATTCGGTAGATCTGTATTTGGCTTTGTTTACTTTTTTATGCTACAGTTGACAGTGGGAATCTATTCATGTGAGAATAGACTTAAATAGCACGAATGCACAAGATTTTTTTATTTATTTTATTGGTTTTTTAAGTGTGAAAATCGATTTTTACCAATCATTTATCTTGCTCTTGGAAATTTTCTTGTTTTCCTTTCTTTCCTTTTGGTATTAAAATATCTCGTCAAAAGGGGAAAATAATAAGATGTAGTCAAAATATCTCAGACAGTTCAAAATAAAACTTGATGAAACTGTTTTGCTCGAGTTTTGGCTAGAAAAGGTGGAGAACTTGGAGGAAAAAATGAAAGATTTTCACTTGATTAGTTTGTCAGATTTTTTGTTTGATTAGTTTGTCAGATTTTCCTTATATTATACTTTCTTTTCCTTGCAATCAACACTTTGGAAACAAAAAAAAAAAAAGTTATCTCCCTCTAAAAAATAAAAATAAAAAACTAACTTTATTCAACATATGTACTCTAAGATTAGCATTTTTCTCATGTCTTTGCAAGCTGATCCATCATTTTGAATGTAAGTGATAAAATGGCTTTTATTATTTGTGTTTTATAGATAGCCATCTTTCTACAAACTTTCTCTTAAACCTTAAAATACATTGATGAAGTGACTTGTGTTGTAGCTTCATGAAGTGAGGTCATGCTTCAATTCCTGCTACTGTGTAACGTTGGCCACTTGGGCAGTCTCCTACTCAATATGCATGGGAATCAAGGGGAGTAGTTGGGTGAAGCTCCAAAACCCCTTCAACCCCGTTATTTAGAAATCACAAATATATAAGTCTACTAACAACTTTAAATGAAACAACCAAGCACCTAAATAGATGAAACCTAAAGCTGAAAGAAACAAGGTAACTAGATGATTATATTGTTATTGATAGGACAATTGTGGGCTGTAGACCATTAACCTCAAAGTTTTCTGTCTTGCCAGAAACCCAAATTATTAAATGTCCTAGGAAGAACTAAAGATGTTGCAAAATGTAATGCAGATTTCTAGTTAGGTGCGGTGGGGCAAACCTAAACTTTTAGAAATATGACTTTTCTCTTTTGGATTGTATGGAGATTTTAGAAAACGCTTCGTATTTAAGTTTTGAGCATATGTAACAAAAAAAACTTTTAAGTAATGCTCATCATTTGAGTGAAATTTGATTCAATGAAAATCCTCCAATTTGCGGCAAAATGTTATTTATTTTGGCATTTGAGATCTTTTAACAAAGTTGAATTGTAATAGGGGTTCTTCAAGCTAAAATGAAATCATATATCTTACCAATTTGAAAATTGATGCTACCATCAGCTGCTTGGTTTGATCCACTTAATTTTACAGGTGGGAGATTTTGGTATATTGGTAAGGTCAGGATTTAGTGTCTCGAAGGCTCTCTTCTTCAACTTCCTATCAGCATTGGTCGCATTAGCTGGAACTGCATTGGTGAGTAAATATCCAAGAACACATATTTGACCATCTCCTTGAGAAATTTTTTCAAGTAAAATACAAAATGTCTTTTTCGGTTAATAATTTTGTTTGTTGTTCTTCTGTAGGCTCTGCTCTTAGGACAAGATCCTGGCCAATCTTCCCTAATAGAGGTAACAAATCAATTCTTCACATGCAAAGAATTTATTCTCATTAAATTATACATGTCAACCTCCTTTCATTAATTTCTTCTGCACAAATGGTACTCCTTACGACTCTTTTCCTTACATTCTAAGTAGCATTAAAATTCTGCAGGGATTTACTGCTGGTGGGTTTATATACATTTCAGTTGCCGGCGTGCTTCCGGAGTTGAGCAACGGAAAATCATCAATTCGAAGTACATTAGTTCAGGTTACATCATTAGTTTTGGGTATGGCAGTTGCCCTATGCATCTCCCTCGTAGAGTGACAGCCTATCCCAGTTTATAATCTTTTATTTCATGAAATTTTGGCATAACCTTCCCTTGTATACCACCTGCCGAGTGACCATTCACCCACTCGATGACACATACAATTTGTACTTCCAAAACTAAATCCAATCTTAACCTTGTAATCTTTCCATCTCTTTTGTTCTCCTTGCCAAGCTCAGACATGGAAATCTAATGTGGGCATCTGCCATCAATTTCATAGTATCAATGTCTCTGGACCCTCGCAACAGTGCAATTATGCACATGGGCATATAAATCTCTGCGCCTGCAACCACACAGGAGGTATGATGAAGCTACCCAGATATAGCTTTATCTTTTTATGGTCACTTGGAGAAAGTATGCAATGTTGATGTTCTCTATGGGGTCAATAAAGTGGGAATAAAGGGAGAAACACGTTTGTGACTTAACATGCAAAAGCTCAGGAAGGGTTTTTGCGACCACATGCAAGATGTAATGATAATTGCTCTTAGACTTGCAGTTGCAGGGTTGCCTTATGCCTGTCTATTTTTGCCTTGTCCAATCTAATGCGTTGCTTTTTGACCTTTTAAAAATTGACCTTTTGAAACAATCCTTGTTGTTTTGTTGCCATGGTTGCTCTGTTGTTTCTGGAAAGGAAAAAAGATGGTGGTGACATGCTTTTTGATGCATATGCTCGCGACGCGGTTTTGTTGGAGTCCGTTGGATTGTGCGTTGAGATGTTAGAGGATTCGCATACCTCAACTTTGGAGTATCAGAAGTATCAAAATCACTTTCCTTCTAGAAATCAGGAAAGCTAATTTGATTTTGCGGCCTCACTAGTCCAATCTTTACAGCAGCCGTACAAGAAATTTAAAATATTTGAGACAATTTTTGAAAATTGTGTGGATAATCCTTAAATCTGAGTGGCCATCCTTTTTTGTTTTTTGGATAAAAAAACTTGGGTTCATGATGAGGAAGAGAGGATAGAAGTGGCTAAAATTGAGGCAAGAAGTGAAGTTTGAGATATTTGAAACAAAATTTTTAGTTAAGAATAAATTTGAGAAATTGAGCCAATTTCGAGGTTACGTAGTCTATTTTTCCTACATATGTGCGTGTTTTGATGCTTACAATTTTAAGCTAATTAATTCAAAGTCTTCATTTCCAATATTATCGTAATTTACATAAAGACATGATTCGTACCATTATACATCTAATGCAACTATCAAAAGGAAAATGATTCCGTGATCCCTTTTGGATACCTACCTATTGGTATCCATTAATTTGTGCATCGATGTTCGTGCGTCACAAATTTGATGTGTATCTGACGGACACTAATAATTGAGTGTCCAGTTTGATTGTTTAAATTGAGTCACCCTAGACTAGTCCATACCAAATCAGTTTTGTTTTTTATATTATTATGAGGGCTAGGGCGGCAACCTTTAGCCAAAATTTTCAAATTCTTCATTAAGGCTCAAAAACGAAACCTCTAGTTAAAGGGAGGGAACGGTGCCATTCCACGACAACCCTTTTGGTTAAAACGTCCCAAATTTCTCAAATCCTCCCAACCGTATTTCTTCTTAAAGTCGAACACTCAAAAAACTAATTTTAAAGATGGTAATTATTTACCTTCTTCAAACCTAAGTTTTAATGTCAATCATCAACTAATCACATAGATCTCCATATATATATATATATCAGTTAACATAATTACCAATCTAAGTGGAGTCTCTAGTGGTGAATTCCATGCCAAAGTTGATGAATTTGCATGACTTTAATTATGCAGTGAGCTACGTACTTGGCAATTAAAACACATTTTTTCTTGTAGTGCGGAGCCGATTCAAACATATGAACTTTGCTTTAATCAGGGCAAAGCCGAGGCCATCATAGCAACACTGCAATGGTTCTAAAGTGGCATTCTTTTTGCTGAAGATTGTGTGCATGATTTTTAGATGTTTATGAATCAGTGGTCCCTTTAAAAATCATTACATACGGAGCCTTCTCTGTTTCCTTTTTTCATCAACTTATCGATAAAGAGGCCTAGAGACCAGATATAGTCCATCATAACCCCTCGTTGCTTTCTTTGCTTTGTTGTGTTGTGTTTTGTTTTGTTTACATGCGCAATACCAACCCCAATAGTAAGTGCGAGCTTGAGATTGTGTATGTTAGGCGCACGGTCCTACGTTCGATTCTCTGCTACGTCAAGATTGTTTAGGCCACGGGGTACGCTCAGGCCGATTGTACCAAGGCCTCTTGGGAATAGTCGGACTCGTCTAAATACCCACGGATATAAAGAAACATGGGCAATATTGTACTCTAACTAAAACATAGGTGATGTGATGGACTCGATTCGCGGCAATTGCACAATTTTCTTTCAACATTTGGATTAGTGGTACTAGTAGGGGCACTCTCCTAGCTCCAGTGGGATTAGTCAGACCTTAATTGAGAAGGCTGAGACCAAGGCTGGTCCATCCTATTTAGGGGCCCGGGGCGAGTTCTTAATAAGGGGCCCCTTAATTTGTGCTTAATAAAATTTCCTATTTAAATAAAAAATAATAATTTAAAAATATTTTGTATGTTTTCTCACATCAAGAGTCTTACTTTTATTTTTATTTTATTATTATCTATTTTTTATTTTTGAGTTTAGTGGGAGTCGAACTCACGACCTCCTCCAACCTTATCTTTTTAACAAGTGATACCTCTACCATCTCAGTATCGGAGATGCTTTGGCCATGAATTAACTTTTATGAAATGAATAACAAGATATAATCTCTAATCATCAAACTATTTAAAAGCCCTAAATAGCAAATAGTAATAAATCTTTAAATATAATTATGCAAAATCAAGAACAACCTTTATCTATAAAAAAGAGTTATTAAACATCACACTATTTTAAATATAAGTCATTTCATAAAAGTAAGATATTATGCTGAAAAATTAGAGCCGCCTCTTTCTCTCTAAAATCCTAAAATTCTTTTTTTAATTCATTTATGAGATTTTTGATCTTGAATCACCGTCAATCCTCTCAATGATCAGCGGTGATTCCAATCAAATCCCTTTTGCTCTTTGTTTATTCAATAAAAAACATATCTAATTAGATTTGTGGAGATCTGTTCATCTTTGTTGCGGTGCATCTTCATCAAAGGTGTTGCGTGAATTTGTGTGGCGCGCTGGATTGATTTGTGTTTAGTTATTACTTTATAATTAATTTTCTTCCCTAGTTAGAAGTCTTTGATTTGTCTTCTCCTTGTTGAGAAGTTTTATGTTTTCTTCTACTTGTTGTGAAGTTTTGTTATTCGTTTTGTAGTTATAATACTTTTTGTGTATTGTCATGAGTTTCAACGTTGTAGAGAGTAGTCCTTGATTGTCAAACTGTTTCAATTTTGAAAAAAAAAGCCAAATTAATGGCAGTTTGTTTACACAAATAGGATTAGCGAATCAATATACTTGATTCTCTGTCTGGTCCTATATTGAGGCATGAATGATTAATAAAATTTTGATTTCTCTTCAAAAAAAAAAAACTAAAATAAAAAAGACCACATAAAAAAACAAGAAAAAAAAATCAAATATAAACAATTTCTCAATTTTTTTTTACTTTAAAGTAATTGGAGATGAGCCTTGTTTAGTAAGGGATTGAGAGGCTAAAAATTGTGGAAGTCCATACATTAAAGAGAAGGTTAAAAAAATAGGGCGTGATTAATGGTTGAAAATTAAAAATACATGAAGCCATAGAGAGACCTCTAGAGTTTTTGATTTTAAATAGGTGAGGTATTCAAATTAAATACGGTAATGTGAATCATATGTCAGATCCTTATGTATACATAGATCAAACTGAAAAATATGGGCCTACTTTTTTACTGACAGTAAAGTTTCTGCCTTTTATTTTTTCCCTATTACGAAAGTTTACATATTGCATACAAATAAAGTATAAGCATACCTTGCATTCTATATACGTAGAATTAAAAAAAGTGGGGCCCCTCTAAAATGTGGTCTCGCCAATTGCCCTGCTGGCCTTGCTTTGGGTCCGCCCTGTTCAGACACCCGTCAAAAAAATAAAAATAAAAATAAGAATAAAAATAAAAATAAAAATGGTCAGTGTAAAATCTACTAAAATCTAGTTGGTTAACACATGACAATCAACTCTGTTGTGCTTTAAAGACTTTTAGTTTTTACTTTGCCAAGAAGGGCTAAAAGCCAAACAAAGAAAAAAGAAAGAAAAAAAAAAAGAAAAAAAAGCGCTAAAAGCCAAACAAAATTCATTATAATTACTACTGGTGGCATTGCTTTGTTGGGTTTTAAATTACATGGGAACGTGAGATTAATTTGCCCATCACAATCAACACTGTTGTGCTCCAGTCCCCTTTTATGGCTCCCTATTTTTGCTTTGCTAGATAGCTAAATTTCTGAGTTCTGCAGCTATAACTATCAAAGTGGACTGGTAGTTCAAGAATTATTGTTAATGAAGTGCAAAATCCCAACAAACTATATTGTTTTGCCAAATTTTCCACCTCTCTATTGTCGTAACTATGTTTGGGGAGAATAGTAGGGTCACAATTATTGTTGGTGAAATTAATGAAGGTTACTGCTAGCACTGTTGTTATTGGAAACTTAAAAGGAATCAATATAATATAGCATTTGGGTAAATTTAGCTTTTCAAAGAACTGAGAATCTGCACATGTGCACATGTGGTTGTAAGAAGAGAGTCTCTTTTTGTTTTTTCTAGTATTCGATCCATCATTTATCTTTTTTAAAGATGAGAAATGAAACCCCAAAAAAAGAAGGAATAAAGATGAGATAGAGTTTTGCACATAGTTGTTAGATTTCCATGATTTATGTGTCGTGATGCGTGTGCACGCACTCCTATGGCTGTCTAAGGGGCTCCATTAACTGTGTAGCAAATGCATGTATCAAAGTATGTTTGTCACTCACTCCCTGTCCTTGCAATAACTGTTGTCAAAAACTTTGCATCATATAACAACAAATTTTTTTTTTTTTGAGGGAATATAACAACATTGTTATCTGAACACACTTGAAGGTTATTGCATTTTGTTTTGTATAACACGTGTTGAAAAGCCAAAAACTAATGTCCTATCAGCCTTGTTTTTCAAAAGACTAACAAAATTTGCAATGATAGGCCCATGAAGATCATTGTAGCATTATTTTTTCTACAATGTTGGGTTTAGACATAATTAAAGCCGCGACTTCTAAATAATTTCAAATCGTAACGATTACACAATAAACAATTAAAAAGCACCATGTATCGTTTAATAGAGATAATAAAAAATAAAATATTTATCAACTTTTATATTACATATTTTGATATTACATATTTACTTCTATGTCAAAGTGACATTTTGTATTAACACCTCTTCTCTTAACCTCACCAAAAATAATTTTACACAATTACCCTTACACTCCATTAACAAAAGAAACGTTGCGTTTTTTGTGCATCAACAACTTCTTTTCATCCTTCTGCTCATGAGATCTTAATTGCCCCATATCCTACTTTCAAAGAACCATTCAATATTTTGGCAGGACGGGAGGTGAAATGGTGATCTGTAACTCTGTGTTCACAATTGAAGATGAACTTCCACCTTCCCTAGTAAGCATAGCTTTGTAGGTTGGGACATCTAGTTCCATAAATTATTGATAAGATGGAATATATAAAAAAATCTTTTAATAGGCTTTTGATGCAATATCGTAAAATTAATTAAATTGAGACTTATCAAAAAAAGTTTTACTCACTAAAATACAAAAAATGTATGTAAAATATTGAAATTTCATGGTTGAAATATAATTAAACAAAACCTTAAAATATAGGATAAAGATTAAAAAAACTTTTGATATGGCATGAGTTCTTGAACGCCTCCAAGTTGTTCATCATTCGTCGAATCCTACAAATCACAAATATAAAGAAAGAGTAGAAAAGAACACCAAATCAGATTAGGAAGCGGCTTTACAAGTTTTTTTCCTTGTCAATCCTTGTGATTTTTTTTGTTTTGATGGATATATATTGGGGGATCTCTATAGATTTTATATCTTAAAATAAAAAACTTTTTTTTTTATTAAAAGCATGTTTCTTATATGGAAACAAAAAAAGCAACTTTCCTTTTGTTAATGAAGTGTAAGGGTAATTGTGTAAAATCATTTTTGGTGGGGTTGATAGAAGAGGCGTTGATAAAAAAACGTCACTTTGACATAGGAGTAAATATGTAATATAAAAGTTGATATATACTCCATACTTTATTATCTTCATCAAACGACATATGACGCTTTTCAATTAGTCATTGCAATTGTTTAGAAGCCGCACCCATAATTAAAACATTATGTTAAGAAATATTGTGCAATTAGAAAATATGCACAAATCACTCCTATAATTATACTGTGAAATCACTCATATAATTATATTGTAATAAATCACTCTCTTGATTATGTGCTATCTTATTTAGATGTTTCATTTCGTATATAATTACATCTCTATATATAGAAACATATGTAATATATACAAAACATACAGTAAACTTATCATATTCTATTAAGAATTGACACATTATATGAAGTTAGGTCACTTTTCTAAGTTTCTAAATTTAAAATTGCAATACTTTACTTGTAAAAATTGGGTGACGTATACTCTTTTTTTTTTTTTTTTTTTTTTTTTTTTTTTTTTTTTTTTTTTTTTTAACTTCAGTGGGAATCGAACCACGATTTTCCGATGTTTTGCCTTTTTGACAAGTGATGTCTTTACCATATCACCTGAGAGGCTTTGACAAGGTGACATATAGTTTTGATTACGCAAAAACAAATACTCCATTCGATATAAAATGTAAGTCATTTAAGGTAAATGCACAAGAATTAAGAGAGCCTTAATTACAAGTGTAATTTACATATATGTCCTTTGACATTAAATGAAAAGAAGAATTAAATTAGAGTCTTGCTATGTGCACCCCGATATCCTCTCAGGGCACCCCGACTTTTTTTTATTTATGTTAGTTCTAAAAGAAAATAACACATTTGCCCCGGGGTGCTCAGAGTAATCAGTGGGGTGCCTACCGGGGTAACCTGAGTAATCGATGGGGTGTCCATAAAGCGAGACTACATTAACCGACATTACATTTCAGGTATCGGTGGGAAATGACCGAACCCATGGTCTTGGACACACATGACTGAGACAGGTTGTTGCGTTAGTTGGTTTCGACTAAGACATACACACGTACATGTCTCAGCACAAGGCCACCGATACCACTTGTATAGTCTCGGTGGTCACCCATAAAGTTTGGTGTTTGACTACCTTATTTGGGTGTCGGTTGGTATAAACCGACACAATAATATGGGTCTTGGCAAGACATGGCCGAGATAACTTTAACATGTTTTTTTGGATAGAGGGATGTGTTACTTCACAAAGTAAGAACATTTTGGTAAAAATATCGGAGTGCCCTGAGAAGATATCAGGGTGCACATAGCGTAATTCTTGAATAATCATAAACGTTTGTATTGCACAAGGGTAAAATAGGTACAAAAAGCAATAAATACACTTTTAAATTTCAAAAACAACCTACAATTTTGAACCAACGGTTTTTTTTGGCTAAAACGACTTATATTATTGATCGGAAGGAGTAAAATCAACAAAGCCATCGTACCAAATTAATTGAAGTCAGTTACATGAGTCCAACATTTCCATTGATCAATTCGATTTGAAAGCAAGGGAATATGTGATTTAGTAATCTTAAAATCTTTTATAATAAATTAATCTATCTCGAGTTATCTTACGTTAATACCTATACTTGAAAGTTTTATCAATTTTTAGCATAGCGAATTCGTGTTCCAGAAAGTGTACACATGTATGTGTTCTAGAAAGTGCACACGTGTATAAATCAATCTATGGTTAAAGTATAATTACAACGTGAAAACATGATCTTCTAGAAGAGCTAATACAAATTACTAATTGAGCTCTTCTCAAAGACTATGACACGAGCGATGTTGGTTCATCTGACATAGAATGTGGTCCCTTTGTACGTGGACTAAGGTGTCTGGCTTGAACTTATATTATAGAGATCATGAGCCCTCTTTATTGCATTGCAAGTGAAGCAGTTCTGCAAAATATAATAGAAAGAACATAATAGATAAGGATCATTTTGTGGTTTTGCTTCCCATTCCCATGGAGACTTCCAATGTTGTCAAGAAAGGTGCATGGACTGAAGAAGAAGACCTCCTTCTCAAGAAATTCGTCGCCAAGCATGGCGAAGGGAAATGGCGCCACGCACCCGTTACAGCAGGTACTGCAAAAAACATATACATTCTCAAATTCATTCATTTTTTCTTCTTAAAAATATATACGTTGATGGGATGTATATGATTGATTTTATCTTGTATTTTCAGGTTTGAATCGATGCCGAAAGAGCTGTCGGTTGAGGTGGTTGAACTATCTAAAACCCAATATCAAGAGGGGAGAATTCACATCAGATGAAATTGATCTCATGATCAGAATGCATAAGCTCTTGGGCAACAGGCAAAAACTGCTTCCCATTGATCTGCCAAGTTTTTGGTTTTCTTCCTATTTTTTTTTTTTTTCAATTTTCTTTGATTGATCGTAATACATATTAGAAAGCACACCATCAATTGCTCTAAATCAAGTGCAATGAAAGAGTTTGATCCATGTAGCCGACCCCAACTAATTTGAGATTGAGGCTATGTTGTTGTTGTTGGTGTTGTTGTTGTTGTTGTTGTTGCATGTTGATCTCAATACATATTGTTTTGTTTTCCAAAAAAAAAAATGTCTTGTTTTTGATGTCTCTTTCCTCTATCAAATTTTTAGACCATTAAATAGATTTTCTTACAGTGTCATAACTAATTGTGGTACTGATAGTGAGAGTTTACCTCATAAGTCATCATAAGTTCTAAACAAAGCTTTAGGAGATACAAGATACAAAAATTAGAGGTGAATTAGGAAAGTTTGCGACCAGTGCCAATTCGATGACTCGTCGTATGTGGTGTGTTGAATGTGTGTTAAAATGTAGGACAGTGAAAGGCAGTGTGCTCTTTACAAGTTTTATTTTTGAGGAAGAAAGGAAGAAAGGAAAGAGAAAAAGTGATGCTATTTTGCCTGGAAAAAACCTAACAAGTTTAATTTTGAAAGAGAGGGATAGTGACTAAGTGTCTTTTTGTCCACTTTAATCATGATGAAGGATCCAATGCTTTTTACAGTAAACAAGTAAAGCTCACTAGTATACATTGTTTTGTTTTTCAGGTGGTCACTGATTGCTGGTAGACTCCCAGGAAGAACAGCAAATGATGTAAAGAACTTTTGGAACATACACGTGAACAAACCATCGTTTTACAAAAACAAGAACCGGAAAAGCAGCGAATCACCCTACATCATCAAGGCAACATCCTCAAACCACGATAGCATTAGAACTAAAGACACCAATGCTGAAAAGCCCTGGTCTCAAACATACTTGGAAAATAATCATCAAAGTCATTCAACGGAAATAAGGGTGTTAGGGGAAGATCCTAGACAAGTCGAAGAAGAATCGATAAGCATGATGGCATTACCCGAAGTGATTTTACAAGAACCTATATTATGGTGGGAAAATGCATTGATGGATAGTGTTGGAGGAGGAATGGATGGAGCATATTCTTCTCTTCAAGAAAATGGAATCTATTGGGATGGCTTATATTTAGATGGAGATTACTGGGATTCATATGGTTTTTTATAGGAGATCATAGTGGTGGTGCATATACAAACCAACCTTTCTCCTCACTTTTAATTGCTCTTTCTCTTGGGGAGTTTTTTTTTTTTATTTTTTTTTTTATGACTTAAGTGAGAGTCAAACTCACAACCTCCCCAAACCTTGCCTTTTGGCAAGTGATGCCCCTGCCATCTCTCCATATATGCTTTGGCATTATTGTTTGGGAGTTTCTCGAAAGAGGAAAGAAAAGGACAGTAACTTCCGAACATATACTCTTTTTGTGTAGTTTTTCTGTATGTTTGGTCCTAGTAGGGTGTGTCGCATATATTAGAGTACTTGACATCTTGGGAGGATGCCTAACTGTGATTGTTAGAGGATGGATGCAACGACGACACATTTAAGAGTGCGAAACCCGCTTCATTCGCCTTGGTTTGGTGTATTTGGGGGAAAGGAATAAGAGATTGTTTGAAGATCGCCTCACGTGTACGCTCACGGAGAAACTTTGTTGTTTTTTAAGTTTTATCTATCAGAATGAAAAGAAGAGTTTTTTTTTTTTATCTTCATCAATGAAACACTCGACTCTTTGTTTGTTAAGCTTTTCGATAAACTTGATATGAAGGGAAAAACTCCAGCCAGTGCCATATAGAAATTGTAGCGTTTTAAGAGCGTCTGCCTTGAATCGACTTCACGACTAATACATGAAGATGTCTAGATTTGCAGATTGTTCAAGCATTAGCTCTTAAAATTAAAAATGTGTTTTCAATTGTCAGTAACAGTATTGTTTCAGAAATTTCGACTCAATGCAGGAATTGCTCAATTCAAGAGAATCAACCTCTAAAAAATAAAGAAGTCATCCACAATCATTTATCAAACTTTATGCTAGCTTTTGTGCATAGGTTCCACCAAGTTGTTTCAGAATCAGATTAAGCATCAATATAAATTGAAATCGACAGGCGTGAGCTAACATATCAATAAGCATAAAATCTTAGGAACTGACAAGAGCAAAATAAAGAAACATATCAAAGTAAAGTCTTTTTAAGAATATGTCAGAAGATGACAAACTTCCCTTATTTATGAAAAGAACAATTGGACACTCATATTAGACTGAACTAGGTTAAAAAAAGGCTGAGTGGAAGCTTTTGCTTATAAATTCTCAAGTTTCAGTGATTAGACATTCGGGTATCAAATCCTTGTGGAGATTAATAAAGGAACATAAACTGAGAATTTTCTTTTGAGTATATTTTACACCGCGAAAATCATAGATATTATGCTGATGCATTTGAGTAAGCTAGAAAAATGTCCAAGCCAGCATTCGAAAAGAGAAATATAATTCAATTTAGTAATAGAGGCATGTACACTAGCCAATTGATAACAAGACAGGATCACAATATAGATAAGTATGTGAATTGCCGGGCATGATGTGTCAATCTTCGAACTCATTGCACTGTTGAAGCAATTGGAATATTGTACTAGTTTGAGAAGGCAGAGGAGGAAGAGGTCCCCAGTGCACTGATTGGATTGTGTGGTCACTAGTAAGCGTGTGGTGCCTCTTGCGCACAGCTTGAGCTGGAGGTTCTGTGGCCTCCATTAGGACCTCATCAATCACCATAGATGATGGCTGCTCCACCCTTTTTCCCAAGTTCTCAGACGATCGCTCCTTTCGCATTCCACCATCCTTCTTCAATACATTAAAAAGAAGATTTATTAACCTTTGAAGAAAAAAACTTCACACTTGAGCTGGATTAATCTTGGAACTTTGACGTAAAAAAACACGCATTTGCTGATAAAATGCATAACAATCTTGGAAAAATAAAATGGAAATCGCCACATTGAATAATACTCAAAATAGGGACCAGTTCCCAGGAACCACTCATCATTAAAACCATGTTAGAAAAGATCAAAAGAAGAGAATGTTAAAATTCCTAGTTATAAACAGTTTGTATTGTTTAAACAATCAAGTCAAGTTCATCTTGTGTACATAATGGTAAAAAAATAAAAACTGCTTCTAGATTCTTTCATCAATATCCAATGGACAGTGATGGGGAACACACTTTCTTGCAAACATTGGCTAGCAATTGTTGGAGTCCTTTAGACAGCCATCGAGAAGTGCAATCACACACGCCACTGCACAATCAGTAGGACATCAATAATGTAGCAAATGTATGTATCCAAAGTACATTGTCCCAATCACTATCCATTTGGATAAAACTAACAGATTATGACTACAGTAGAAGTCGACATAAAACCGATAGACTCAACTCCATAATTCTAGCATCAATTTAGATAGGACTTAGAGAACAATATAAAGCTACCAAAAGAGCTGGGGCGGGGGTTGCAATAGGCAATTTTAGAATGGGGAACAATTGCATTGGCTGCAAGTGGAACAGTAGATTTGAGAGTGAGAGCATGCACGCGCACGAGCCATCACGATTATTCATGGGACCATTGAGAATGGGTGGTTCCAGGGTTGCATAAGAGTGCCGCTTTGAAAAGACCTTGGAAGTTCATTCACTCTACTTTAGAGCATTTTCGGCCCAAGTCCCCTTGAAAGATGGAAAAGGTGACCACATCTTATTCTGTAAGGACACATGGTGTGACACAGAACCCCTATCATCTAAATTCCCTTCTTTACATGCTCTCTCCACTGTTCACACAGCTACTATATCTACTTTTGTTCATAGTCACCAAAACATGTCATGGGACTTCCATTTCCAAAGACAGTTATCATTTAAGAAAAATGATGAGGTTTCAAACATTTTACCAAAGTTTGAAGAAGTTAGCAACTAAGGATCAAAGCTTATAGGGAAGACAAAAGAGTGTGAATTTTGGAAAAATCGGAATGTTTCTTATGTAAGTATTTGGCCAAGTACTTTTTTTTCTCTCCCCATTGCCCACCCATTCCCACCTTTCTCATTTATTTCAAAATCCCTGGTACCGCACAAAGTAGAGGCCTTCTCTTGGCTTGTATGCTTATAGTTTTCAAAACAATTGACACGGACAATGGCTTTCCTTTGTATTTACTTACGTGTACTGATATTGTCTCTGTCAAGGGGATAGTGAAACTGCGGATTACTTATTTACCCAATGCAGGTTCGCTGGACAGGTGTGGAGCGAGTTTTTGAGGCTTTTCGAGTGTCACACACAATGGAGGTACCCTGGGGAGTTTTACTTGGAACAAGAAGTTTGTCAAAAAAATCCAAGATTTTCTAAGTGGCTTGCTGTGTGGCAACACCAGCATTGTTACGGCAATTATGGTTGAAAGAAAATCAAGAATTTTCAAGAATGCAAAAAGAAGTCCTATGGAGAAATAGGATCGTGCAAAGGAGAAAGTGATTCCATGGTTTATGGTGATGGGTAATTTGTTTGGTTTTTCAACTGATAAGTGGAGAAGAAATTGGAGAAGTATGATTTTGGAGAATGTCTTCATCTCTTTTGGAGTGGTTGTATAAATGAGTAGTTGCTGGTTGTTCTTTGTCAGTCTTCTTCCTTTTTTTTTTTTTCATTCCCTTGTTTTGCTTTCTCTATTGTCTTGATTTCGTATTTGTAAATTCTATAATTCTATTTACTACTAATTCTAGGCTAGCATTCATTCATACTTGCTTAGAGACGCCGATTCTATAAGCGAATATGACAAACAAATAAGATGAACCTTCTACATACCAGACAATTGGTTTTTGAAATAAAATAACACATTAAGACAAATCCAACAACATCAAAAAAGTTTTCAATTTTGGTGAAAATACAGCATGCCATTATCTACATCAGTACATCTTGCGGCAGTTCGTAAATCCAAGCCTGGATTTTGATAAAATGTCCAAGTGACATATATAAATAGAAGCAAGCAATAAGCAGTTTTTATTTACAGACAATTGGTAGTTTTAATCGTTCCTTTTGCCACAAACTGTTGAAGGCATCTAATAAATGCTAGCATGAGAGAGTTGTTGATGAACAAAGAGTATCATTTTGAATGTGAGAGATCAAAAGGATGAGTAATAAGTGGAAGATAACTATGATAACTTGACTCCCCAACAAAGAAAATCAATGCCTAAATTACATTCAAACCATAGGCATTGAGAAGGGAAGTTGAATCAGGTTCCAACAAAGCCATCCGGCAAGGGGCTTATCATACAAATAAGAAGAATTCAAGCCAACAAAGAGTTACCTTAGGCTACCATAGTCATAAAAAAAATGGGTGATTGCCAAGAATTACAACAGCTGGAAATACTTAAAGCATCAATCCACAAAAAAAAAAAAAGAAAAAAAAACATTGTGATCCATGTGTTTGACAATGTATATGTCTCCGAAGTACTTACCTAAATTACTAGAAAAAAAAGGAGACTAGTTTCATCTTTCAAGCAGACTCTTTTTAAATATTTAGACAAGTAAATTCCCACACCTCTTTCATCACTATCCTTCCACAACTCATCATTTTATGTATCATTGTGCAAAAAAGGCTCCTCTTCAACCAAAAATTCAACACAAACACAAACCAATCAATGCCAAGTACCCACAAAACCATACATCATTAGCAGTAGTAACAAATGTTTCCAACAAAGAAACCAATCAATGCCAAGTACCCACATCCACATGAATTACAAAGTAAAGTATATACCAAAACAGAACCATCACACATTAAGCACAAAACCAAGATGGATTGTTAATAAAAAATAGGATGAAAGTCTCACATTGAAGAGGGAGGAGTCAGGGGGCACAGGGCACTTGACAGGCTTGTCTTCATGAGGTGGAGGCTCAAGTGGGTGATCAATGGGGTTGAACACATAATCCCTCTCATCGCTACTCCCTATTGAAAAAACCACATCACTTCCCTTCTCATCCTCTATAAAGGGCAGAACCTGTTGTAACATTAAGACATTGAATAAATGAATGAATTCATAGTTAGAGATGAAATCAACAAAAACCCACTTCATAAATGATGTGAGAAATCACAAAAACTTACAAATCCATCCCCATATGAACCACCCATTAAAATTCAACTACTCATCACCTCTCTTGTATATCAATGTGTTGGAGAGAGAGAGAGAGAGTGAGAGAGAAGTGCCCAAAATGGTTACTTTCCTTTTATTATCAAAATCTCTCTCTCTCTCTCTCTCTCTCTCTCTCTCTCTCTCTCTCTCTTCTGACTCAATCTTTGTCTGTGTATTTTTATCTTTATTTCTTTAGCAAGCACAAACAGTACAAATCTGCGTGTGTTTTCTCTTCTGGGGCTTCAAAAACAAAACAAAATACTATAATAAAACAAAAACCACACACTAAGTCACTTAGGCATTTAAGTACGTCCGATAATGAGTTAAGATGAGTAGTGTGAATCTCGAGGTGTATTTAAGCTACTATTTTAATGTGTTGGTAATTTGATGATCGGATGGTGGGCCGGTAGCCGTTGTTGTTTTCAAACGAGATCAACGAGGGCTGGCCCACTTCGTTTGGCTTTTTGTCGAGCTTTGTGTTTTTTTAGTTGTTAAAGAGAGTTGTTCATCGCGTTCGATGCGTACATCTTTGCGGCCCCTTTGTTGACCCAAAAACGTAAGGGGTAAAACTTTGAAAATGATAAAATGACCCCAATTTTAACCATGCTTTGAGTGCACATATGTTTTAGTCATTTTATGATTCTTTTTTGGCTCTTTAAGCATGACCCTACATTTGATAAAATACCATAAATAGTAAAAAGACAAGAGTATATACCTAAAATGTGCGTTGAGAGTGTTAGATTATCATTTTCTATTTTGTTTGGCCTTTGAGCCCTTGTGTTGTGTACAAGATAAAAGATATCCACTGATTTGGTTCAATTTGGACCAATTTTGGCTAATTAGATTAGATTTTGGTTGGATTCAAAAGGATTACGCTTACTTTTTTATTTTTTGGTTTCCCGCGTGATGTTTATGAGCCTTGTCCGACCTTATAGAAGTTTGGCCCACTTTGTTTTCTTATTTATGAGATTCAAAGTTTAGATCTCGCTTAAGAGTAATCAAGTCTCTCATCATACGAGCCAATAACAATCAGTTGCTCTTTTGACTTAAATAGTAGTCGAATCAGTCACAAAAAAAAGGAGTTGAACTAGCCAACCAGACACAAAAAAAGAAATAAAAAAAGGAGTTAGAACTAACCAATTGAGTGGCCTAATGGTATGGTACGAGGTTAGAGAGTAAGAGGTCATGGGTTAGAACCTCGGCAAGGGCAATACGTTTCTTTCTTATAAAAAAAATAGTTGAACTCACGACCTTTCTAAACTTTGGCTTTTGGCAAGTGATGCACCTAACATCTCACCAAAAATACTTTGGAATCATAATCAGTTGGTAAGGATAATGCTATATTAAATCACTTAAATTATACTGATATGCACCTACTCCTCTCTATTTTTAAGGTATATACACATTCCGCCGACTTTCTTCATATCCTAGATCTAGAGTGTGTGGCTTCCGGCGATGCCGCTCTTGCTTTCAGAGACTGTGGTTGTTGTCAGAGGCCCCTATGAACCCCAATCTCCTTTTTTGAGTTTCTCTCATATTATGTTTTCCTCCTTTACTCTTCGTTCTCTCTATTTTCTTTTAAAAGGATCCTTTTGGGGAGTTTAGATCTGCAGCGTTCCTCGCCTCTTCGACACTCAACAGTGTAATGACCCGAAAAATATGTTATGTTTGTGTGACTATACTCATGTCTGTGTGACAAGACAGTGACGTCGATTTACGAGTAGAGTTCGCCTAAAAAACGTGTCGAATGGGAATCAGACGGATGAAATACGGGTACACGTACGGGTCTGGAAAATGATTTTTCGTAAATGAACAAAATAAAATCGATAATTAATTAACATCAGAAATTGGTCAGATCGTTAGTATTCTTGTTTGCGCGCGACGGTGTGAGTCGTGGTGCACGTCGGGCGCAGATATGCCCATGAAAGGCCAATTATTGGTTTGAATTGGATGTTAGACTAAATGTTGTCATACTTACACTTCACTCGATATTTTAATGTCAACAAATAATGTGAAATGGTACGAACAAGTTTGTCAAGTATTTCAACATAACAAACTCTATTAGACTCACAAGTTCAAAGGAAGATAAACTTCACAAGTTTAAATGAAATGAAAGAAAAGACACCGAAAAAGCTCAAGAAGTGATTAAGACAAGGAAAGGCACCGTAAAACATGTATGGAGTCATGTACGTCATTTGTAAGATATAAGAGTTCAATTCCATAAGCCAAATGCATTACAATCATGCATTTCATCATTTTTGGAGTTTTAATTACTTAAAGTCTTGAATTTCGAGATTTTCAATTTCGCGAGTTTCAAAATGTATTAAACCATACAAATGTGTTTTATAACATGTATTTGAAGTGTATAAACTATTAGAATCGATTTTTGAATGCACCGGTATGTGTTTAGACGACTTTTGGATTAACATTAAAAATATTTGCAGAAAAACCCCTATGTATATCATAAAATTGAGATTTTTTATTTTCGGTATTTGTAAAAATATCCGTACCACCCAAATAGCCTATATGACCCATAACAAACATGTATGACATATTATACGAGGTTTGGTACGGTCCTGAATGCGATAAAGGGTCGCTAACTCTATGGCCAAAAAATATTTATTTTGAGGCCCCTGACAATTAGCGCGCTAATATTTATATTAGCACGCTAAGTGCAGAATTAGCACGTTAGGTCAGAAAATTAGCGCGCTAATTCCTTTCCTGACAGGTTTTTTATAAAGCTAAAAATCACACTTTAATTTGAAGCTTTGATGAAATTTGAGCCATTGGATCTCTAAAACGATCATAAACACTTATAAAAGAATGTAGAACATAACAAAACAAAAAGAATATACATGAGACTTCTCTTGCTCAAAGCACACACACAAAGTGCTCAAAATCATGATTTTGCAAGAAAAGTGAAGATCTAATACATACACTCACTTGGGGATTGTTGGGGCTGAATCTATGCACATCAAGTGAGGTAAAAGGAAGTGTTCTAAGACTTACAACTCTTACTCAAAACTGATTTTCGGATCTCACATTTGGGGTTGTAAGATTTCTTGATTTCCTACTCTTTTTGGGCTTAATCTATACTTTTTGCTTAGAGTATTGTTTGGAAATCATTTGTAGTTGTCTTTGGATTTTGAGCTTAATCTTGATGTAATAAATCCTAAGACTAATTTGCACTTGTTGGGCTTAAACTTGATTTTCAAAGTGCATGAAATTGGAGAAACCACATTGAGCTTAATCTATATGTATTGTTGTTGGTTTCATTGAAGTGTGTGTAAAACACAACTACAAGGGTTTTTACACTTAAACTTAATTTTCTATAAACCCAAAATATTGAGTGCATTTGTTTGAATTTCCTAGTGATTTTTCATAGTGCACCATATTGACTTGAAACCAACTTGTGCTTAATCTATACTTGATTTTGTGGTTTCAAGCTTGTGTTGTTTTAACAAAATATTTACAAAGGACTTGTTCTTAATCTAAACTTGTTTGTGATCCGAGGTTTTGATTGCACAACTTGAGCTTAAAATTGCATCTTTTATTTGTGCATCAATTAGCCATTTATTGGAACCAAGTTGAGCTTAATTTATACTATTTTTAATTGGTTTCAATATTGAGAGTTAGCCTATAAAAACTTAATTTTACAAGGCATCTCAATTGGCAAAGTCTCACTTGCATCGATTTATATTAGGATTATTTTTGGCTTGTGAGAAGAGAACAATTTATACCGCTTTATCTTGTAAAACATATTTTCATTGTATTCATCAAACTTTGATTATAAGATTTAGTAAGATCTAAGTCGAAAGGGAAGACTTAGTTGAGGCTAGGCATAAATCCTAGTTGCGGCTAAGTGGGGAAAATCCTAGGTGAGTCTAGGTGGGAAAAATCCTAGTTACGGCTAGGTGGTTATATAAGACCTTATTGCGATAAGACATCTTGTAAAAAAACTTAGTTGAGGCTAGACATTCGCTAGGCTAATTAGCTTTGGGTGTAACACTTATTAGTAATATAAGTGAGGGTTGAAAATCCTAACCAGGGAAGTTAGGTAGTGGATGTAGATTGATTGGATCGAACCACTATATATCGTGTGTCTCATTTCCATCTTTTCTACATCCTTCACTTAGTGTAGCTTACAATTTACTTGAATCATTCGGTGCATTGCTATTGTTCGTTACTACTACACTTTGTCATTTAGCTCAACTCGCCAAGCTAACTTAGTAAATTAGCAAAGAAAGTTTTAAAAAGTATCATTGATTGATCCAAGCGAAACGTTTTAGGCATCTTTTGAGCATGTTCAGCTTCAAAATTTCCTGGAGTCCTATGACATTCTCACAGAAACAAAACATGGCTAGTAAATAACTATTTGGCTATTGTAGAAAGCGATCGGTTCTTCCGATCTTGCTCGGGTGGTGTCTTTCTCAATTCCAGAAGTTGAGGAGCCTATGTAGAAGAAGCTGTAGAAAAGCATCACGGTTCAGGTCCTGACACATGGGGGATTCATTCAGATGTAAAGTTCACAACAACGTTTCCTTCCTTTTCCTTTTTCAAGGCAGGACAAATTTTCACAAAAAAGAAAGTCCCGAAGAGCTGAACGGCCGTCCAACTCCCCCAAACACAAGGGAGTGGGCACTGCTCTCAGCCTGTCGTAATAACGAAAAAAAAACCATACCGGAAGATCATTACGCACCCATTCACCCCCCTCTTGGGTTACCTTCATTGGATAAGACTAGGAGACCAAGTCAACAAAGAGTGCATTATTTGTGTCACAAAGTGTTTGGATGGGCTAATTTTGGACCTTAAGATGTGCCTAAGGATCGACAAGTGAGTCTAGGTCAAAAAGCTATAAAAAGGATAAAAATTGGTCAAATGACCATTATTGGTCAACACCACCACCAAAATTCGAAAATGAAAGGGGGAAGAGAGGGTTTTTGATGCTTTATGATGGTGACTGAAGGCTTGAAAGCGACCAATTAACGACACGAACAAAAATTAGATCTCGTATCCCTGTTCGATGTTCATCGTTTTAGTTATGGTTTTTCACGTTTTCGTCGAGCGTGCTGAGCACCGCTTTGCTCACTGATTTTATGGGCTTTGGTGTTATATTTGGGTGATGTTGATAGACTTGTGGGAAGTTGGTTATTGTGGTGGGAAAGGATTTGTGCTTTTGGACAATTTTTTATGGATTTTTGGCGTGGATTTTAAACAAGGTTTAGGAATGTGTTTGTATGGTTTGGCGATGGTTATGGGTGTTATTTGAGGTCCTTATGAGGTTGGGATAGACTCGGAACATGGCGAGGCGAGCTGGAGTTTCGAACAACCCTGAGAACAATGTGCAAGGATGGCGCCACTAGGGGCGTCGTGGGTGTCTGTAATGACTCGAAAAATAATGTTATGTTTGTGTGACGACGTGTATTACCTATTTATACTTGTGTTTGTGTGATAGGACGGTGACGTCGATTTACGAGTATAGTTCGCCTAAGAAAACGTGTCGAACGGGTATCGGGCAGACAAAATACAGGTACACGTGGTCTAGAAAATGATTTTTTGTAATCGACCGGAATGAAATTGTGACGACCCCTCCCTTAATGTAGGGCATTGCCCGGCCTAATATTGTAATTAAGCCCTAATCCTAGCCTCGTAGGACTTAACTACGTATTAGTCAACCTTACAGCCTATTTACATTGTTTCTCGTGTTCAAATCCATTTATAGCCTTTAGTGTTGATTAAATCTTTATTAACATGGTTTGTTATTTAGCAGAAGTTTTAGTCATTTAATGCGGAATTAAATTAGAATTTTATGCGGAAGTCAATTAAAAAATAACCTAAGTGTAAAAAACTAGGAAATGACATCATATATATATATATATATATCAGATAACCTCCAAACACAACAAAATAGTCTAAGTTTGGTCGGGGAACTAACGCTCAACCCAAATGTACAACCTAATGTAATAAAAAACATGATATCTAATACATACAAAATATCAAAATGGACCTACAACAAAAGTCGTGCCGCACCGCTACTCAGGGAAAATCTCCTATCTTCTCCTTGCCTGACCGACTAGTAGATGGATTTACACCCACCATCATAAAAAGGACGGTGAGTACAAGATATAAACAGTAATCCCCGATGACAAGTTTAAATTGCATTTCTAAATATAATCAACTGGTATTTAAAGGCATATAACTAGAAAAGCTTAAAAATAAACCATATGCAAGTAAATATCAGAGTTAAACAAGTGAAACTGACACTGGGCTAAGTAGTGGTGAATTAAGTCCGGTCAGCAGTGAACCGCGTCACTTCGACTCTATAATGATAAATCACAAGGGACTCTAACCCCGGTGTGTTGACTACATCAATGACTCTAACCCTGAGTGTCATACAGTGTCAGGTAATATGTGTCGTCATCCCCAGGGACTCTAACCCGGTGAGTTGTGCACACCTCGATAGAGTATGAGACCTAATTACAAAAACTACTTTTTAATTTCAAGGAAGACCAAGTATGAAATTTCGAGGCATAGACAAGTCTAACATCTAATCAAATAGGGAGTACAAATCCATATAATCCGTTTTTTAATATGTACTAGCCTAATAGCATGCTATTTATCCTTTATTTCACATTTAAACAACAAGAATAGACATAGCATGAGATAAAGGCAATGAATCAAATCAACAAAATAGATATCATGCAAGCAAGTCTCATCAAGTGAGTATACACACAAGGAACCACATGATATCAGAATACAAAGACAATATAGTCAAGAGGACTATGCAAGAACAACATTTGATAGGAATGAAATGCTAAATAAAGTTGTCAACGGGTATACTCACCTTCACACAAAATTCCTAGTCAATTCGGCCTCTCGACACCCCGACTTGCGCTCCCGAACTTCTGAAACACCCCTAGGTCCCTGAAGTATCATTTTATATCATATTTATTTATTTATTTATTTATATTTATTTATTATTATTTTTATTATTTTTATTATTTTGTAAGGGGGTTTGAGCCCTTGAACCGAGTCTAACTCGATCCAACCGGGTCGGTTAGACCAGTCCAGGGATCGCACGCACGCACACATGTGCGTGCGTTCCCTCCCCTTCCCCCATTTCAGCAAACTTCATTTTTTTCAAGGTGAAAGGCGGGGGAGACGACGACCATGTCATCTCCCTCCTCGGACGAACTGCAAGAGCAGTTCGTCCGAATCCCTAATCACTACTATCACCACAACGTCAACAACACACCAACACCAAAACAACAACACCAACAACAACAACAACAACAACAACAACAACAACAACAACAACAACAACAACAACAATGCCTTACCTTCGATCGCCGCCGCCACGCCTCAAAGATCTCGATCTCTACCTCTTTTGTTCCCTTTTTCTCAGTCAATCTCTCTCTCTCTCTCTCTCTCTCTTTCTCCCTTTCTTTCGGTGGATTGTGTGTGGCGGTGGTGAGTTGGGGTTAAACCAAGGGTAGCCAAATTACTAAAATGCCCCTCCAATCTTATCTACTTCCTTGATAAGCTAATGCCCCTCTTGGTCATCACATTTTATTGATTTTTAATATATATATATATATATAAAATTACATATATATACATAAACACATATTTGCCAATACTTTCGTGCCTAATAATCCGTTGTGCGCGCCAACAAGTGTACTCGAGCGTGCACACTACCGTACAACCCATACTTGTCGACCACGACCCCGCGTGTTATTAAGCGCTCACCAATTTACTATTTTTTCTCAAATTTATTTTGCTTTTATCTATGTAACTCATTCCCCAACTCGCACACAACTCGAGGCGTGCCCTCGCTCTCGTCTCGACGTCTACACTGTACAAACTGACTTAGTAAGTCTACACACTACATAACACTAAGTATGCAATAAATACAAAAATGTCACATACCTCGGCCACATGCCTCGGTCAGCGTGTGCATCACGATGTGGGTTCCACGTAACAGATCGATGATCCTGATTAAGGAAATCAAAGCGAGGTTAGAGATTTGGGTCGTGACAGAAATATGATAATGCAACGACCTGTCCTCGACCTAGGGTCGGGTCGCCTGGCTCAGGCCGCCACTTAAGCCCAATACTTGAACCAGGTTCAAATAACGGTCTGGCACGCCTAAATAAATAAACCTGTAGAATACACATTGGCTAAACAAGGGATAATAATTGCGGAATAAATATAAAGAGATATCCTTAAGCCAATAGATTTAAGTTCATAGAACAGTAATAAAACTATACATGGGTTCATTTTCATTTAAACTAAACAAGTTTATTAAATCTTCGAAATGGATCAACTAAAGGTAACTAGGATTCAAGCCACCTGTGACATCCCCTAATTCCAATTAAGGAACGTCCGGCCTGAAACCCTAATTAAGCCCCGGTAAACCAGATCGGACCTAATTAGAGCCAACAACCTTATCAAAACTCTCTGACAATAACCTGTATATCTTGATTTAAATAAATAACATAAAACAAACGCAGCGGAAAATTTAAAACTTTTTCGATAAAACACAATTATACAATACCGGCATGAACATCGGTATTGAGCTCTTATTCCCACCCATTTTATTACAAATCATAAAGCAAAACAATATATATATAACAGGAAACTCACTGCACCGTAGAGAAGATACTAAACCCCTGGTCTTCTCCTTTCCTGAGTTCCAAGTCCTAGCGTACATTCATACCTGAGAAATGTTAAAGTGGGTGAGCTCCTACATGCTCAGTAAGTGACTCTCATACCAACCATCAACTATCAATTATTATCAAAGCAATGTATAACAATATGAATCAAATGCCTATCTACAGGAGCATATGAATCAATATAAACAATATAAATAACAGATGCAAGTTCTTTGGTTCATTGCAATGTACCCGTGATTTGTATTTCACATTTTCGTATTTGCATTGAGTCGCCCCTCACATATCCAAGAACCAATCACTTTGGGCATCTAACCAGTTCTTGTCAATGTGCCGCCAACTCATAAAACACCGAAGTCGCACTTACTCATCATCACTAAACCAATCACCGCTCATCCGATTGGTTTATAACTAATGAGCCGCTAAACTCAATGGAAAGCATTGATCGGAATAATTCCCAAACAATCAAGGCGCAGCATGATGGTTAGCAATTCCACCACGCTTCCCAACCCCATGCCGATCCGTCCCGTCAAACCTCTTTCCGAATCCATTTTTCATTTCAAAACATTTTTTGTAAAACCATCATCAAATCACGGTACATTGCCCCATTCCCAGTCCAGTACACTACATGCTCTAATAATACTATTTTACATTGCATAATTGATAAAAGTTACGAGTCCCACTTACCTGTCCTGAGCTTTCTATGTTTTACCGACTTGTACAACCCTCCAAAGTCCTCAATCCTTTCCACATTGATTCATTCCCTAAAATAGATCAATTATCATCAACTTAAGTTTCATACTCATTTACTAACATTTCTAAACTGGTCCCATTCAAATTCGGAATCTCGGGACCTAATTTCTAACATATTTTGACCATTTCACGCTTTTCGAGGTAAAACCCCGGTGTAAAGTCTCCTCCGACTTTCAAACTTCTCATTTTTCATAGAAATCTCTCAATTTCTATTTGTTTGGTCAAAATACTATTTTTCCTATTTTTCTGGATTTTCTTTTCCTTTTTCTCTTTTTTTTTTCTTTTGTTTAAGGTGTGAACCGGGCCGAACCGGGTTCGGCTCAACCGAGCCGAACCGACCCGGTTCACGACCTTCTTCTCCACGAGAGCAGAGCAGACGCTCTGTTCTCTCTCTTTTTTTTTTCTTTCTTCTTCGATTCATCGTTGGGGTTGGCTCTCAACCCCAACCCCAACCCGAACTGGCAAGGGAGCCTACTCCCTTGCCTTCCCCACTCTTTCGATCAGTTTCAATTCTCGGCCATGGCGAAGCCATGGCCGAGCCCATCATCTTCCCATACCAGCTGTAACAAACGAAACAACAAACACAATTAACACAAGCTCACCTTGACCACGCACTCTCCACCGAACTCCCGAGCTCTTGAGCTCCTTTCTCCTCCTCTCGGCCTCCTTCCTCCTTTCATCCTCATCGTCACGCTTCTCTCTCCCTCTGCTATCCGTTTCCCATTTAAAACGAAGAAGAAGGCGGTTTTAGTGGAGAAATGACCAAAATACCCTTGAGCTTATCTCATTTCCTTCTTTCCTTCCATACCCTTAAACGTAATTTTACCTTTTCTGATTTTATTTTATATATATATATATATATATATATATCGATTTATATATATAAATATATATATTCATTGATCTCTTGCGCCTCAAATTCGGTTGGCACGCCAACGAGAACATCTCGGGCTTGTGCACCACCGTATGTCCCACGCGTGTCACTCGTGACCCCGCGTATCACTCTGCGTCCGACAAATTATCATTATTTTATTATTTTCCATTTGATATATATTAATATATATCCATAATATATATAAATATATTTTTATGCCTATAATTACGCCTATAATTACGTAATTTCCACCGCCGAGCACACTCGGCGTCAACGCTATCTCGCGTCTGATGTGTGTCCACATGACCCACACATGGTATTAGGCATTTCCTTGTTAGTCCGATTATTCATGTATATGTACTAATACACACCAAACAAACATAATACATCACGCAATCCCACACACACGTTAGTCGTGACGATTCGGGCTTAACCACGAGTCTAACTCAGATTAATTTGGATTCGGATTACTATTAATCACGTGTTTAAAATAACGGGTCGTTACAGTCTCCCCAATTTAGCAACAATTTCGTCCTCGAAATTAGGGTACGTACAAATTACCAATAGTTTCGAAGATAAATGGATTTTTCCTTATAACTCCCGTTCCTTAGCTTTTTCTTCATTCCTCGCTTGTCTAGTATATGTGATTTCACCACCATATCACTAGCACAAAGCTTATCTCAACTTTACTTTGAAGAATAAACGTAACTAAATTACCATTTCATTCTTCTCTTTCAGTTTAATAGAATGCCAATAACACTATTCCATTAATTTCACTTAATCCGAATCTCTATAGCCCGTTCATAGGTGAGATTTCCAAAAGATCCCATATATCTTTTGATACATTTAAAACCTATGATACTTGTCACGTTTTCTCTTTTTCTTCTTAAGGATTGTTGTAGCTCAAGCATTGACGAATCTACTAAAGATCAACAGTATCGTATCTCCTACCTCCGTCCATCTCATAACTGAACGGCAAGGTCGACAATCATCATGTCTCCTACCTCTGTCCACCACAAATGAACAGCAAGGTCAACATATGTGTACATCACATTTCCTACCTCTGTCCACCACAAATGAACAGCAAGGTCAACATATGTGTGTTTCCTACCTCCATTCCACCCATCGGTGAATGGCAAGGTCAATCACACAACATTCTCATCATCATCATTCATTCATTTCATTTCATTTTTTTTTTCCGATACTTGCTTGAACCTTATAGATGTCGTCAATCTATACACTACAACTTTATCCTCATATTATTTGTTTCATTTATATTGTAGTTATACAGTACCTAGTCTGCTCTCTTTCCTCTGTGTAGTTCTTTATTACTTCATTTATTCTAGTACAATGTTTCCCCTTCTTATATCTCACCCCTATGGTAGTATAAGAAGGAACATACTTCATTTTGTAACCCCTCAGTTACTAAGATCATTAAAGAACTCACACAGATAAATCGATTCTTTCAGTGATTATCAGGATGAGACACAAGCTCAATCATACTTGTTGAATTAAGATTAGTAACACATCTCTTCGTCATCACGAAGGAAATATATTGTACCGATATTGAGACTGGTTTTCAATTTATATCAATAACTTCTTCCCTCGATGGAAGCAAGTCTCGGATCTCTATCCGAAATATTTTTAATATCATACCATCTCACATCTCCCATACAATACTTTTGTTCAATTCTTCCGAGCATCACATATGCCCTCACTGACAAGAATCTTGCAGACTGGATTCCCTTATCAACTATGATTTATTGTGCTGACGTTTATTTCACATCACAAGCCTATTATCGTATTTTGTTCTCTTCTCAGGTATAGACAAGAATCTAACTTTTCATGTTTCATTACTCCACGTCACATACTGATCATATCTTATATCTCTTCATAATCTCCTTGTATATCCTCATCTCAACTCATTTATAATCTATAATATATCATTATCTCAAAATTAAAAACCTCTCTGTATATCTTCATCTAAAAATTTATAATATTATACTCAAATATGGTATAGCATTACATATATCAATTACATAACGAAATTCCTGAGATATTCAGAATCATTCTTGTCTAACCTTCCTTACAAATCAAATTTTCATTTTAGGGTCCAGCACAATTTCCATTATAACATCTAATATGGACACTACTCATTCATAATCAATCTCTAACACCTTAAGTAGTTCCAATTAGATTTCTTAATCAATTCTATCACCCATTAATTCATTTATTTACTGAGTTCAGTCTCATTCTGAACTCCAAAGAAAGGATTGGTAATTATCAATTCCAACCTCTCAATTGATGATGTGCCTGCGCAGGACTTCACTCATTCATCAATTATTATCTATCCACTGATGAGATAATATTGAGAAGTTCCTATTATAATTACCCCTCATGCCCCTTTCTTTCATTCAACTATTAACTATCGTCAATCCCTTATATAAGTGATTCCTCAGAGTGAATGTATTATCTTTCACACTCCAGTAACTCATTACGTCACATTTTACCTCACTCTGGCATAATCATATTCTTCAAACTCTCATAGTTTGAAGCTTCCTTTAAATCACACATTACCAATTTCACTGGTTTTCCACAATTTTCATCTATCACTTAATGATTCCCCCTAAGATCTTCCAATCTTAGGTATAACTAAACGACATTCATACCCTTCAAACCCTTGTACATGATACAACTATACTTCACAACCTTTTAATGAATGAATGAATTTGCACATACTGTCCTATCAACTGAATTTATACTAATACTGGGATCCTCATCCCTATCTTATCATATTTAAGTCTTTCCTCTAATACTTATTCTTGCAATTCATTCAATCCATCATTTGAAATGTATATTTTCAATTCTTCATTATCAACTGATGCCTTATAATAATTTGACACTCTTACCGACACAATTACTTTACATTAGTTCCGCATGAACTAATTCAAATGTATTTACTACAATCTCTCACTTTATTGTGTCAACCGACAACTACTTGGATAAAATATTAAGATACACCTCTAACTCTAACTTTTTCCGTAATCCAAGTATAATTAAGCAGCTAATGTAATCAAATTACATTTTCCAATTTCCTTAAGGCATCCTTTGTATCATGTACAAGTCATCCTCATTTCATTATAGTGTTAATTGATCATACAATACAACTATATTACAACTCTATATACGTTGTTTGTATGCTTCAATCATTCCATGTTCCATCATTTTTCCATTCTTTAGGTTGAATATAAGATAATTCTCAAATTGTCTTAATCTCAGTCAATTCCTTTGACTCATAACTTTCAAATTCAACACATATCTCAAGATTTATAGGTGAAACTTATCCATTGCACATACAACTTTTGGTATATACCAACCTATTATCAGAGTTTCACATAACTCTGTAGCAGTACTTTGTTCATTTGGTACAGTTTCAACTATTTTTATATTTGTCATCATTGTCAACTTAATGATGATCTTATCTCAATAGAGTTTAACAACTCTACATCTTCATTCATAAACATAGCGTGAGCTCTAATGAATTTCTATGGTTTACACTATAATCTTCAACCTTATCAAGCCATCGCCTGATCATATACACTTAAATTCTTATCTTTACTTTATGATAATCAAATCCCACTCACTATTGAGAACTATTGGTTTCATTTGATTTACATCCTTGAGTTGTCAATCCTGGAAATCACTATTCCTTAGAATTCCCTTCACGTTAATTTGTCACTCCATTTGAGTTCTCAAACTCATACCATTTTTATAATACCTCAAAGTACGATATAATTAATCATTGGTTTGGTTTCAACCAGTCAAATACTTTGATGAATTCCTTCTTTGGGATAATCTTTTAAGCCTTTTCAATATACCCATTACTTGTTTTTCCCTTTACTGACCTATTATCAGTTTACTCGACCCAAACCATTTGAATTTTGATTGATTAACTGAATTTCCACAAATTCACACTCACAAAATTTATAAATTTCAACATCTTTCATTATAGATCGCAGTCAATACCAACCTCTTGATATACTGCTTACCTATTCATTTCTAGTATTGTACATCATTCTCTATATTCTCAATCCTTAACCTTATTGACAACTCATTCTCCCCAATTTAGACTGTACTAGTCTAAACATCAAATTTAAAACACCTCATGGCTCATTGCTATGTTTGTCTCAATTACCTGAACAGTACACCTCTTATCTATATCAGATGTCTCTGATGACAAGAGTGTCATAACTATGAATCTTTATGTATTAATGCCTCAAAATTTTTTAAATGCTTTGATGTTAAGCCTCTAACTTTGACCTTTCCAGTCTTTCAGCATAACTATTTGCAACTTACTCTTCACTTTATTCTCAACTTACCATTTCCTTATAAATGATTCTACTTCATCAAACAAGATGGAGTTGATCAAGAACACAATTTTTTTTTTTTCTCAAATCCTTCATCTCTCATTTCTTGTTTTAACTCTTCACATTTAAAGTAATGTTACCTTCAACTCATTTCTATATATTCCATCTTTGATCTATTGTTGTGAGTCTTCACTTTTAATGTAACCTCATCATTTCATTGCATTCAACATTGATCTACCCATTCATTTAATAAACTCACGTCTCACTTCTTTATGTATGGTTATACCATATTATCATTCATTTCTCTTATTGCTCTATTAGTAAGTACGATTACCCACAACAATGCTAATAAATCTCTTCTATTCCGCCTTCAGTATGTGTAACTATATCCCAACTATACTGACAGGCTTCCTTACTACCATACTGTTAGTGCGTGAAGTTACATCACCACAACACTAATGAACTTTTTTTTTTCTTACATAACTTTCAGTATGTGTGGCTGCCCCACAACCATACTAATAAATTTCTTTCTCACACTATCAATATAGACTAGCGCTATAACTGAAATTTTATACTTTATAATCATTCATGAAGTATGAATAATTTAGTGATTAATTAACCTCACCCAGGTTCTCATCACCATTTACCACTAATCTTTCCCATTGAACAACTTTTCATCTCACTGAACTAGTTTCAACACTAGTATATTTCCTACTCAAAGTGACTCATCATCTTTGAGTATCATTGTCAATCATTTCATATTCCATTTACTTTGTATTGTCATTCATTCCATTTTTAAAGTCAATTCACTTGACATACGTCTCTAAGTCCAGGACCCATCGTTCCTTCTATACTGATTATTTCTCCTCAGACAATATCAGTGAGGATTCAGACCATTTGAGACTACTCAATAAAAGAGTTATTCATAACTCATCTCATTTCCATATCTATATCATTTGGGTTCAAGGTTCCATAAACCCTAACCCTCAACATATATATACATTCTCATTTCATGAGACATAGATGGATATAACCCATCTTATTATCGTTCCACTGTCTTCCTTTATCACAATATCCCTGAAGTCTAGATTCCCAAGAACCCTCACCATCAATTTCATTTGACTTACCAAGTCATAGATGTGATATAAGACTTCCAATTTCATTCCAAGGCAAGACAGTACAGCTATATCTATCGTATAGATATAATATAAAGCTCACAAATACATGTCTCAAGCTTTTATCTTTCATTACCCCCCAAAACATCGATAAAACCGTTCATTTAATCTTGGTTTATCCCTGACTTGAGAATCAATCTCTAAGTCATTTAACTTAAATTTTTAAATTTTAATATACAGGTACAACTCGAAATTTCAATCCAAACGGTATCAGTATTATCACATCACTTCGAAACTTGATCGAAAGTGATAACCTCAGTCTCTGATACTAATCTATATCAGAGTTATTCCATTGACTTCTCAGTGGAATAATCAAACCAAGCTTTACAACATAGTCTCTTATATCAATCTATATCAAAACTGTCTCTTACCTCGAGACCAATAATAAACTTAAGTTTGGAATAATCAAACCAAGCTTTACAACATAGTCTCTTATATCAATCTATATCAAAACTGTCTCTTACCTCGAGACCAATAATAAACTTAAGTTTGGAATAATCAAACCAAGCTTTACAACATAGTCTCTTATATCAATCTATATCAAAACTGTCTCTTACCTCGAGACCAATAATAAACTTAAGTTTGTAAAGCCTTGGCTCTGATACCAGCTGTGACATCCCCTAATTCCAATTAAGGAATGTCCGGCATGAAACCCTAATTAAGCCCCGGTAAACCAGATCGGACCTAATTAGAGCCAACAGCCTTATCAAAACTCTCTGACAATAACCTGTATATCTTGATTTAAATAAATAACATAAAACAAACGCAGCGGAAAATTTAAAACTTTTTCGATAAAACACAATTATACAATACCGGCATGAACATCAGTATTGAGCTCTTATTCCCACCCATTTTATTACAAATCATAAAGCAAAACAATATATATATAACAGGAAACTCACTGCACCGTAGAGAAGATACTAAACCCCTGGTCTTCTCCTTTCCTGAGTTCCAAGTCCTAGCGTACATTCATACCTGGAAAATGTTAAGGTGGGTGAGCTCCTACATGCTCAGTAAGTGACTCTCATACCAACCATCAACTATCAATTAATATCAAAGCAATGTATAACAATATGAATCAAATGCCTATCTACAGGAGCATATGAATCAATATAAACAATATAAATAACAGATGCAAGTTCTTTGGTTCATTGCAATGTACCCGTGATTTGTATTTCACATTTTCGTATTTGCATTGAGTCGCCCCCTTACATATCCAAGAACCAATCACTGGGCATCTAACCAGTTCTTGTCAATGTGCCGCCAACTCATAAAACACCGAGTCGCACTTACTCATCATCACTAAACCAATCACTTGCTCATCTCGATTGGTTTATGACTAATGAGTTTGCTAAACTCAATGGAAAGCATTGATCGGAATAATTCCCAAGCAAGCAAGGGCGCAGTGATGGTTAGCAATTCCACCACAGTTCCCAACCCCATGCCGATCCGTCCCGTCAAACCTCTTTCCGAATCCATTTTTCATTTCAAAACATTTTTTGTAAAACCATCATCAAATCACGGTACATTGCCCCATTCCCATCCAAGACACTACATGCTCTAATAATACTATTTTACATTGCATAATTGATAAAAGTTACGAGTCCCACTTACCTGTCCTGAGCTTTCTATGTTTTACCGACTTGTACAACCCTCCAAAGTCCTCAATCCTTTCCACATTGATTCATTCCCTAAAATAGATCAATTATCATCAACTTAAGTTTCATACTCATTTACTAACATTTCTAAACTGGTCCCATTCAAATTCGGAATCTCGGGACCTAATTTCTAACATATTTTGACCATTTCACGCTTTTCAAGGTAAAACCCCGGTGTAAAGTCTCTTCCGACTTTCAAACTTCTCATTTTTCATAGAAATCTCTCAATTTCTATTTGTTTGGTCAAAATATTATTTTTCCATATTTTTCCTATTTTTCTGGATTTTCTTTTCCTTTTTCTCTCTTTTTTTTTCTTTTGTTTAAGGTGTGAACCGGGCCGAACCGGGTTCGGCTCAACCGAGCCGAACCGACCAGGTTCACGACCTTCTTCTCCACGAGAGCAGAGCAGACGCTCTGTTCTCTCTCTTTTTTTTTTCTTTCTTCTTCGATTCATCGTTGGGGTTGGCTCTCAACCCCAACCCCAACCCGAACTGGCAAGGGAGACTACTCCCTTGCCTTCCCCACTTTCTCGATCAGTTTCAATTCTCGCGCCATGGCCGAGCCCATCATCTTCCCATACCAACTGTAACAAACGAAACAACAAACACAATTAACACAAGCTCACCTTGACCACGCACTCTCCACCGAACTCCCGAGCTCTTGAGCTCCTTTCTCCTCCTCTCGGCCTCCTTCCTCCTCTCATCCTCATCGTCATGCTTCTCTCTCCCTCTGCTATCCGTTTCCCATTTAAAACGAAGAAGAAGGCGGTTTTAGTGGAGAAATGACCAAAATACCCTTGAGCTTATCTCATTTCCTTCTTTCCTTCCATACCCTTAAACGTAATTTTACCTTTTCTGATTTTATTTTATATATATATATATATATATATATATATATATATATCGATTTATATATATAAATATATATATTCATTGATCTCTTGCGCCTCAAATTCCGGTTGGCACGTCAACGAGAACATCTCGGGCGTGCGCACCACCGTATGTCCCACGCGTGTCACTCGTGACCTCGCGTAGCACTCTGCGTTCGACAAATTATCATTATTTTATTATTTTCCATTTGATATATATTTATATATATCCATAATATATATAAATATATTTTTATGCCTATAATTATGCCTATAATTACGTAATTTCCACCGCCAAGCACACTCGGCGTCAACGCTATCTCGCGTCTCATGTGTGTCCACATGACCCACACATGGTATTAGGCATTTCCTTGTTAGTCCGATTATTCATGTATATGTACTAATACACACCAAACAAACACAATACATCACGCAATCCCACACACACGCTAGTCGTGACGATTCGGGCTTAACCACGAGTCTAACTCAGATTAATTTGGATTCGGATTACTATTAATCACGTGCTTAAAATAACGGGTCGTTACACTACCCAAAGATCTATTTTAATTTTAACCCCAAGTTGAATAGTTTCAAAATCAAATATACATAATATATATATCAACAAAGGCTCACATCAAGAGGAGACTTCAAGCTTGTCTCTCCCTTGCCTCAACCTACTGCTGTCGTGGATACCTGAGATGTAAGTGGGATGAGTTAAAAGAACCAATGGAGCTCGGTAATGCAGAAAATCCGCTCAACCATCAAATATGCAAGTAATACCTAATAAGCATGTAAAGTATAGCATGTAATTGAAAACAAACAAAGATTCATTGAATAGTAGCATGGTAGCAGGATTTCATAAAAGATAGACGTATAATTAACCATTAAGTACTATCATGGACATAAGGTTTGTAAGCCACAAGTAAATAGGAATTCATCATTTCATAGCAAATACGACATATTCGTAAGCCATCAAGTTGTAACAATAATAATCATGCATAGCATTAAAAGCTTATTCCAAAATTCAACAATACATAACGTAATTCTACATCAATAACATGCAGGTTATATATCATGATTCTTTATTCATGGAAATAAGAAGATTGAAAAATCATTACATAGATTCAAGCTTTCATGCTAGGAGGGGGTCTCACAAGAGTCTATGCTATAAAATATAGTAATACGTATAACTCGTCGTTCCATTCAATGCATACTAGATATTGGCAAGAATCTGGTGACCGATTCTCCTACTCTCAAGGTGATGGAAACTACTAGCTAGCACACATGCTTTATGTGCCATCTCGTTTGTCCCATCAAATCAACAGTAGATTCGTCAAAGCCATCACCGATGCACATCCCTATGTCTCAAGAGAACAAGAGAAGGAATTTCAACTCATGTCCCTACGTGACACACTTATGAATTTAATTAGTCAAGTAAAACCCTCGGTGGTGAGCTCCACAAACATCCTGGGGTGTTAACGACCCTCGATGGTACCACGAACATCCTGGGGCATTTACATAGACTTACTTGCTAATAAGGCCCTCGGTGGAACTCCACAAACATCCTGGGGCCATGAATAACAATAGATGAGAAAGCAGTGTATTCATATTCCATAGATATATAGATTCAAGCCAATACCATGACGCAACTCATAAATTCCAAGGCTTTAATTCAAATCGTGAATCCTAGACATAACTAGTAATCATGCCACATTTGATAATTGAGCAAGCTCCCCACTTACTTGCATTCGCCGCAAATCATAATCTCGATCCTCTTGCGTTTGGGCTCGATGTGAACCGTCTCACGAATCTAGACAATTTGAAAGAATAATTACTTTATGTATCTACAACCATACAAGTTTAACATAAATTGTCTAGACCTTAGAAATTCACCATATTTTATAGCTGACTTCACTAAAGGTCATTCACGACTCTAAAATCGACACTTAAAATTAGAATCAATGATTTGAGTAAAATAAGAATGCGGTGATGTAAAACAAGGAAAATCCGCTAAGACTTAGTTTTTCCAACAAAAATCGAAGACGTTCGATAAATTATAATTAAAAAGATCCAAATCATCATACAAGACTCAATTTAGACTTTAAATTCTCGAATGATAATATTCAATCAAAGTCCATAAATTTATCGAATAAGTTTATTTCCTAAAGAAAAGATTCAAAGTCCCTTTTTAATTCTCGACTCAACCTTAAATGTCAAATTCATATCAATAAACTTCAACCACATTCAATTTGCTAAAATCATAGGGAAACCCTTTCATGTACCGTCAAACCATGACAAACAAGATTGATTCATCAATAATACTCGTTATCATAAAGCTTAAAATTTTGTATAACCATTTCAAGACCAGATCTAAGAAAAATTGAACAAACTTTAAAAATCATCAACTCTCATTACCAATATCAACACTAAGGCAATAAATCTAGAGAGTATTAGAGTCTCACCATGCCTTCAATGGAGTCTTTGACTCTAAATCCTTTTCAAAATCTCATTCTAACATAGATCAAATCTTTCCTTTCTCCGCTGTCATTGCCATCGACCTTTAGTCTCCAAATCTTCAATAAATAATAAAGAAATCAAGGAGGGAAGTGAGGTTGTACCTCTCTTGAGCTTGAAACCTCCTCTTGCTCTCCTCCTCTCCACGTGGGTGTTTTACAAAATTGGGGCTAGGGTTTTCTTTTATTTGCTTAAATAGCACTAGGGTTAGGGATTATATGATTATTTACAACTTGTCTAAAATGCCCTTTTGGGTCATAATCTCAATTGGGCCTTATTATTTAAAATAAAACTTTACTTACTCCCTAACTCATATTTAATTTGACAAGTTTAGAATTGTATTTTCACATCAAACATCCAACATATTTTTATCATGAAATTACCAAAGTACTCATAGGTTGGGTCGTGGAGAATTTGGGAGATAATCAATTAATGTGGGAATATTTTTGGGTCGTTAGTATTTCCATTCGCGTGCGACGGTGTGAGTCGTGGTGAATGCCGGGCACAAAAACACCCGTAAAAGGCCAATTATTGGTTTGTAAAGGATAAGAACAAGAAGAAGTGCTCTATGTGTGTCCCTATGCGAGTGTGGATAACCCTATTGTGAGCCAATGGATGGTCTAGATATGTGTGTGAGGAGATGATGAAGGGGGTATAAATACTATTTTATTGGTCAAAAGATCAACTTTTCTCTCACTCTCAAGAAAAGACGAAATTTGGGCTTGGGTCTATGAGTTTTGGGCCAGGATCGAAGCCAAAGAAGCATGCAATGACGCAAACCGAGGTAAGATCTCGATTCCCCATTCAATTCTCGTTGTTTTAGCATAAGTTTTGCAGGTTTTCGTTGTGATATTTGAACACCGGGTTAGTGCACTGATTTCTTTGAGAATTTTGGGAATGATTCCATGATGTTTTGGTGATCATGGAAGTGATTTGTTGTTGTGTTAAGGTTGTTGAGGAAGAGTTTAATTTTTGGGCAATTTTATTGAAGTTTTGGTTGGATTTTTGAATCGGTGATTACGGACGGTTTCCATATGATTCGATGGTGGTTTTAAGTTGGTATCGAGGTCCCTACGAGTTTGGGATAGGCTCAAAATATGGCGACGCGAGCTGGAGTTGTGAAGACCCCGATATTCAACTTCTGGATGCGACTCCGTGAGGGACACCATGGAACCTAAAGCCCCACGATATTAGTCACGGCGTCTGGGGCAGGGACTACCCTATCCCATGCTTTAAGTGACATTACCGAGTGTTCACCCCCATGGCGTGACATTGTTCACCTTGCACTAATTTTTTAGAATTTTTGAAAACTTTGGGACTTCTCTCGAGTATTCCAATGGGTTCAAATGCAACCCAATACCCAGGGAATCGACCTAAAATAGTGGAAATGCGTAATATTTTGAAAAATGGGAAAATTAATGGGTAATTAAATTAAAAACAGAAATAAGACTATAACCCGACCAAATTGGATCTGAATTAATATCAGGTGTTTAATGGACTGGTGACGAGCGTACAAGATCGGTTTGGTGACGTGAAAGAGTCACGGACGCGAAGTTTCACGTTGTATTGTGTGTAAAGCCAACCGGAGTATTTATATAATTTCATTTGTGCATTTACTTAGTTATTATCCTTGTTGAGCAGTATCTCGTTGTGAAATGTGTTGTTGTTGAATATTTCTTTGTGATATCTATCCTTAGTGGATTGTTGGCTTTGTGCTTCCTTGAATTTCTTAATGAGTGGTCTTTTGGGACTAAGTGAGCGATATGGTGGTTATGGGTGCGGTGAGACTGCTTTGTGATCTCTTTCACCACTGTGACTACACGAATTTTTGGACGTGCCTAAACCCATAGTTTAAGGTGGGGCGGAACTGCTTTGTGATCTCTTTCACTCATTCTAACCTGTTTGAAGTGATTTGTTTAGGTCCAAAATTTGTCTAGAAAGTTAGGTTGTGTACTTTGTGTGGCAACCTGATGGACTTGGAACACTTAATGCATTTTTGCTTTGTGCTTTCAACACTCATTTATCATTGATATCTCAATGATTTATTTATCATGTGATTATTTATTTTCTTTATGATATCCACGCATGATAGTTGATTAACCGTTTATTTGACATTTGAAATTATGTTGAGACTCTACTTGGTTGTTACTGTTATTTTCTGTACTCACCATACTTTTTATGACAGTGGGTGCAGCCCTGTCAATCTGCATGATAGATAAAGGTATAGGACCGACGATAGGCAACTTTTGTTGAGGATAGCAAGGAGACCTCTACTCGCCTACTGAGTAAGGTTTTTTTTTTATAAACTCCTACTGAGTAGGTTTATTGTACTATTTATGTATATGTTTTTTTATTACAATTGGTTTTTGGGTTTTGTGAGATCTTGGGACATGTATAGAGTATTTTGACTCTCTTTTGACTTGTGATACTTGATGGATGTATACATATGTGGGGTTTTCACACTCTAGGTTGTATAGACTTGTGTCTTAGGGTTATTCAATTAGTTTGGATTTTATTTGATTCCGCTATTAATTTCTAACTCGCTTCAAATTTGTTATAATGATGATAACTGTAAGTAAGGCTGACTAGGCTTGCGTTGACTGCACGAGGGCTGACTTGGAGTCCACGTAAGTCTAGGCCGGGCGAGTCTCAGTTTAGGATTGGGGAATTGGGGTCGTCACAATGTCAAACCCACGACAGCGCCCACAACACCACCTGGGCAGGCTTGCTGCCAGGTCCGCGCAGTGGGAGACACTTTGGCCTTTTCTTTTTTCTTTTTTTTTTTCATTCTTATAAAAAATAAAGTTATTGACTCATCCAAAACAGTAATAAAGGATTAATGGAACAACATTTTCTTGAAACAAAAAGTGTAAACGTGAGTTTAGTAGCTATAATATCTCCTAAATAATCGTTACTTCTTTATAGATAATGATGCATTGAGATCTTTAATCTATCAAATGTATATAATGTTTCCAAAATAACATATAGTATTCATATATGCTAAATCAATTCTACAAGAGTGGGCCCTCTTAAAAGGTGGGGCCTAGGGTCATCGCCCTATTCGCCCTTGCTCAGGGTCGACACTAAAGTCAGATATAAAAAAAAGAGTCGAACTCACTACTTTTTCAAATCTTACCTTTTAACAAATGATGCACCTAACATCTCATCAAAAAATACTTTGGAATCACAATCAGGTGGTAAGGATAATGCTATATTAAATCACTTAAATTATACTGATACACTATAGTCACTCATGACTCACCTCAAAATATCATTTTATTCAACTTGAGTTAAAGTTAAACGCTTAAACCCATTGCCTCTCAAGAGTCAAGATGGTTTGGCGACTAAAAATAATTGTACATAATATTATCCATCGACCGTCCATCACTGTCATCTGAGGAACGCGAATCGTTAGGCGTTGAGGGGCTGAGTTGGCCCGTTCTAGAGTTTGGGGGAACTGAGTCGGAAAACCGGTGAGACTCGAGGGGCTAATCAGATCCTATTCACTCACAAATCTCATCTCTCCGTCTCCACTCGCACAGCGCGAGCTCAAGCGGCAGTCAGAGGCGCCGACTCAGGTGAGTGCGAGTCGATCCATTTCGATCTCTCTCTCTCCACATTTTCGCAATTTCTCTCGATTGGTTTTCGGATCTTGGTTTCATCAATTGTGTACAAGATTAGGGTTTTGTAGACGCTAATCAATTCTGTATTCATCAATTCATTATAGTTAGTTAGGGTTTGAAAATGAACTCATCACTCATCAGATTCAATCAAACGCTACGAACGATTGGAGCAATTATAATTAGTTAGGGTTTGATAGTGCAGCAGGTAAATTATTACATTGAGTTGGATTATTTCATTTGTGAATCTCACATTGAGAGTGGGCATCAACAACTGAAATTATATGAAAACTATGTGCAATTAATATTTATGTTGTGGATTAGTATTTTTCATGTATTCTTCGTACTTCGACTCGATTTTGATGTGATGAGTTTTCATTTTTCTGTCATGTAGAATCTCATATGATGGGAGAGCTTGAGGTGGAAAAACATGTCCAGTTCATTCTTTCAGTTGAAAAGGTCTGTAATGTGTTGATGTTTCTTTCTCTTCTTTTTTTTTTTTCTCCTCTTCAGAACTGTTGGATGCGTAATTTTTTAAATTCTGACAATGTTGTCTACAGAAAAAAGATGATTTTGAATCAGTGGCAATGGAGCATATCAGAATAAATGGTGCATATTGGGGTTTGACTACTCTAGCTCTTTTGGGAAAGCTTGGAGTTGTGGATCAAGATGAAGTCGTTTCATGGATCATGAAATGCCAAGATGAATCTGGTAAATATCATTTTCTTTTATTTTAGAACCACACTGAAATGCGAAGATGAATCTGGTATAATTTGAATAAGTCAGAATTGGTAAATATTTTAGAGCCACACTGAAGTTGTATTTATATTTCTGAAAACTCAAAACTCAAGATGATGGTAAATCGAATTTGCTTGTAGGATTAGAACTATTATTGCCACAGGATGCTAACTCATTGATGTAGAAACAAAATTTCATTTAGCGCGAAGGGAAAAAAGTGATAAGATCTTATTAATTATGTTTTTGGGTAGTAAATAAATTACATAAGATGATTGTTTGTTCAAAAATTCTGGGTGAAGCCTATAATGTCATAAGTAAGAACGGTAGGTAAAAAGAATGTGAACTTTCCTTGTTCTGAACTTTTGTTCTGCTGCATGTGAAAAATGACTACCCTTGAACTTTTTTGAAGTCAAGTAAATTTTCAAACTTGAAAATAGTCATGGGATATTATTATTATGATATGTCTTAGGATCTGCGATTCAAATGGATGCACATTAACAATTACGTTCTCGAGAAATGTAAAACAAAATCTAGGGCTAGTTTCGGGAACTTTTTTTCCTTTTTTGAGTGAGAATTAGAGAAACTTTTGTACCATTATTGAAAAAAAGTTACATCTTATCTGCATCGCTTGTCTGATGGAATAACTTTTTTCTGCAACTCGTAGATATACAAAGCTTGACACATACGCTATGTCCTGTTTGTGCAGGTGGTTTTGGTGGTAATATTGGTCATGATCCTCATATTCTGTATACTCTCAGTGCTGTGCAGGTATTAGCACTATATGACAAGCTTGATGTGCTTGATATTGATAAGGTTTCAAGCTGTATCCTTGCTGTGAATCTTCTTTTTTTTTTTCTTTTTAATTTTAGCTTTTTATTAAGTGCTCTAAATCGAGCGCAATGGAAAGTTTGATCCATGTAGGCTATGTAGCCGACCACAAATAATTTGGGAATGAGCCTTTGTTGTTCTTTTTTTCAGTTCTTTTTGAGAGGTGCAATTGTTTTTATGAGTTCACCGAGATATTTGGGGAGCAATCACTCTGTTGATGACCTATATGTTTGTAAGATTGGGTAATGGAAATGAATGAGATGTTTGAATTCTGAGTCATAGAAAAGACAACAGGTTTCTGGCTACATGTATTTTTTTATTTTTTATTTTTTTTGATAAGAAAGAAAACACAACTCGCCCACTATGAGGCTCGAACTCCCCACCTCTTATCCAAATAATCCCATACCAAACCAGTGAGCCATCCACTCGGTTGGTCTGGCTACATATATTGTTTCTCTTGATTTTTGGATCAGATGTTTCTGGACTGCAGAATGAAGATGGTTCATTTTCAGGAGATATATGGGGTGAAGTTGACACAAGGTATATTTTCGTCATTTGCTTGTTCATATTGCTTCTGTGGTTTTTGTGCCCTTTTTGACACATAAATGACAAGTATCGTCTAACTTTTCCTTTAAATATAGATTTTCTTATATTGCAATATGTTGTCTCTCGATATTGGGTCGCTTGGAAAAGTTAAACGTGCAGAAGGCTGTTGATTACATTGTAAGCTGCAAAAATATGGATGGTGGATTTGGATGCACTCCTGGAGGGGAATCTCATTCAGGCCAAAGTATGACGAAATCCTTTATTTATAGTTATATTTTTGGTTGGATATTTTTTCATTGCCACGCGTTTTTGTAAGGCCATTTTGTCAAATTGTTGAATCCACCTTTCAGATAGTTATTGGGTTGGGTTTTGTATTTTTCTTCCATGGATTCCTCACTGCCTTAACAGTTGACTTGTTAATATCCTAATTTTGTGTTTCTCTGGATGGGAAGTGGAGAGGGTGTTCTGATTTAGATTAAGGATGGAATTCCATTTTTTAAATTAGCTGTTTGTGCTGCCCTAGTCCAACTCCAAAATCTTGCATTGCTTCCCATTTGTCTATTATGTAAATATCATAGAACTTGAAATATAGGCGTCGCTGAAGGCTGGAAATTGCGCTGTTGTCCATTAAGAAAAGCACTGAATTATTGATGAAAGTAATGGGCTTGTGATATGCCATAAAGTTGTTTGAAAGGTAGTGCTTAAATTGGTGCCACAATTTATTGTTGTTCATTGTACATGCAACTCTGCTAGTTCATAGACATGCTGTATCAACCCTCACAGTGAAGGTGCCTAAAAAAATCAATGCCATCTAAGTGGTAAAGCATCATTGTAAATTAACTAGCATGCCGTGTCGGTCATAATTCATAACAAACAATGATTTATCTGAGAGCAGTCAATGCCAGTTTTGTCCATACTTAGCTTATATATAGATATGGATGACAAGATTGTGTTTCTTTAGTTACCTGAACGTATGTTTAGGTGATGTGAGATCTAAGAGAGTGATGTATTATCAGCTTGAGATGGATAAAATTGGTAATGCCCAAGTTGATTTTGTTGAATCTTAGTTCCTTATTGTTTCGAATGTCTGATTAGTGAACACCAAGGCCACAAAGCAACTCAATGGGATTTTGCGCCAACAATAAAAAAAAAGTTGGTAAAGCAGTTAGTTTTGCATTTAGAAATTTCTGTTTAAGATAATGAAAACATTGCAGAGTGCCAGTATTCAATAACATAAGGACAGACTTTTGTCCAAATTAGGCTCAAAACTAATTGTTGACCAAACCCTTCTCACTGCAGTATTTTGCTGCGTGGCCGCTCTTGCAATAACTGGTTCTCTACATCATATTGACAAAGACCTTCTTGGTTGGTGGTTATGCGAGCGGCAAGTCAAATCCGGAGGTCTCAATGGGCGTCCAGAGAAGCTTCCTGACGTGGGTACTTCAAATGGATTGTTTACTTAACAGTTAAGTTATCCTTCTGTCTAAATGTTGTGTTTGTAATTATACAGGTCTGCTACTCCTGGTGGGTTCTTTCCAGCTTAATTATTATTGATAGAGTGCATTGGATAGATAAGGAGAAACTTGCCTCATTCATCCTGAACTGTCAGGTTATAGTTCAACTCAAATGCCTTTTATATGGTCTTATGAAAGTGGCCTTGTGAAGATTATGCAACACTGTAATTGCTTTCATTCTCTGGATTTTCAAGTTCCAATGGGGAGAGATTTTGATAGCTTTGTCTGTTTAATAATGCAGGACAAGGAAAATGGAGGGATTTCTGACAGACCAGAAGATGCTGTTGATGTTTTTCACACATTTTTTGGTGTTGCTGGTATAATTAGTTCAAATTTACATCTTCTACAAATAGTTAGCTTTTGTATTTCAGTATTGTGCATCTTTATCCATATAGTTTATTTCTCTATGTAACTACTTCAATTCAGGATGTTCTCTGCATTCTTTTCTTACATTGTTCATCACGATTTTTATTTGCAAAAGAGGAAAAGATGAACAACAGAACATCTATGCATGCCATCTCTCTTTTTGTAAAATAGTTTCGAATGGTCCCATTACGAGTGTCTTAATGTAGCTTGATGATGATTATTAAAGATAGTTAAATTTACTTATCTTTTTTTTTTTTATGATGATGCAGGTCTTTCTCTTCTCGAGTATCCTGGAGTCAAAGCTATAGACCCAGCTTATGCATTGCCTGTTGACGTTGTAGACAGAATTTTCATCGGAAGAAGATGATGTTCCTACCAGCATTAGCACTGTATGTGCATGATGTTAATTCGACGTTGGATAGGTTTTCTGCTGCATGAGTTGCACCCTCACCGTGTAAATGGTTACCAACATCAAGTGTTCTGTGTATGCTACTGTCACTTTGACTGGCTATCCAACTTAAATGAAAGAAGCAAGTTTAGAGTCTTTAGACTATACCGCAACATTTGATTGACTTCTAAGAAAGACTTTACAAGGTAATGTCATTTCTTATAGTTTGTGAATGTCATACCTAATAAATCTGTCCTGTTACCTTCCTTGCAAGTGCAGCTTGTCCTTATTTCGTGTAATTTTTATTTTTATTTTGATAAGAAAGAATCAACTTGTCCTTACTGGGTCGAACACATAACCCCTTGCCTCAAACCCAATGCCAAACCCTTGGGTCACCAAGTTGGCTGGTTTCTTATATTCATGTAATTGACTTTTACAACAATAACATAGCCTCAGTACCAAATGAATTGTTGGGGTTGGCTACATGGATCAAGTTTTTTCATTATGTTCAATTTAGTGTAAGTGGCTTGTAATGTAGTAATGTTGCTTTATGTTACCAAAATATTATAGCAAAATGAAAAGTCATTGTACCCCCCAAAAAAAAAAGAAAAAGTTGTCTCAACTTCTTCAGTAAATTTCAGAGGTGGGGATGCAAGCTCAAGGCATGTCATGAGATTTCCATTGATGATAAAGGAATTTAATGGGTGGGGCCCCTTAAGTAGTGGTCACAAGTTCGAGCTCTGCGTATGGTGTCCCTTTCTTTGGGGAGCCAGAGCCCCTTGTGGGTTAACTATAATAGCTCAAGCTCAAAGGAATCAGTTAATTTCAAATGGTATTGGTTAATTTCATATACCATGTAGCTTCTATAAAACAAAGAAGGAAGTTAAAAGTCCATATATCATCAAAATGCATCAAAAGGAGCCAAGACGTGAAATATAAAATGTTTGTTTACCAAAAAAATATATATATAAAATGTTTGAGAGCTATCAAGTATCCTATAGGGGCCAAACTTTACTATCAAATTATGTGTTCCAATAATATGCGTTGTTGTTTGCCTTGCTAAAAATATGACTTTAGTCTATTTTAAATGTAGGACCATTTTGACAAATTGTATGCAGTATCATGACAAGAATCCACAAATGCTATCAATATAATTATAAGGTAATATTTTTTTTTGTTACTTTTGACCTTAACAAGAGTTGAACCTACGACGTTCCTGCCTCAAGTAGTCTATTTTTGTTGTTAATTCTTTAAATCTTATATCAGAAGGAGTGAAGTAGACACAGTTCAATATAAAGCATGCACCGCGTATATAAGAGCATCTTAATTTGCTTGGATCAGAGAAAAGTCCACTACAGGGGCTTGAAATGAATTGGGACTTCTTATATTAAAATTTAAGACTTTGAATTCAAACGAGTTGGCCAATTTCGAATAATTTTCTCAACCCTGATATCACTCACAGTTCCATATATGGGGCAAAGACTCCATTATTTTTATTTATTTATTTATTTTTATATGACTCCATTTATAAATATGATGTCTGTACCAAAAGAGCGACCACAATGGGCCAATGGCCATGATTTCCAAAGTGGTATTTAAATATTTGTTTTTGTAAAAGTAGTGACGTATATATTACCTTTGGAAGTTTATTTATTTTTATTTATTTTTTATTTTTTTATTTTTTTGTTAACTAAGAATCAAACCACAATCATCTCACTAGAGAGGCTTACCTTCGAAAGTTGGTCTGAGTATTTCGACTCTCGAGTCCTATAAGTAGAGAGGTATCCATTTTGAGTTCTAAAAAAGTTTTAGCCTTTTAGATAGGAAAGGTGTAAACTAAAGAAATAACATAAGCATTTTAGTAAAAAAAAAAAAAAAAGTCCCACTTGTTGGAGATACGAATAAAACTTACATTTTATAAAGTTGGTGATTAATTAGGATCTTTTTATTTTATTATTCGATAGAAGCTTACACATCTTAATATTTTTTTTTTTGTTTTTAATTGTTTTTTGCTTTGTTTTTTACTTCAAAGGTAGTCGAACCCAAGATTGACTTCTTAGCAAGTGATGATGCCTTATCCACCTCACCACCATGGATGGTTTGACAACATCTCAAAGTTAGATAAAAAGATTTCAACCTTGTAAAGCAAATTATTTTAGGGATGCTAATGGGTAGGGTAGGGGGTGGCGACCTCATCCCCATATCCAACCTCACTTAAGAACTCATCACTCATCCTCATACCCATCCCCGTCTAATCCCCGTAGGGAATCCCCATAGAAATTTTTTTTCCAATTTCATTTCCCCTTGGGTGATCCCCACAGGGATTTTCCGTGAGGATTTTTGCGGAGATGTGGATTCCCCGAAGGGAAAATATTTCTTCCCACTTAATTTTTTTTTAAATAATTATATCAAATAAGTTAAAATTATAAATCTCATTAAAGTTTGTTTGTTATATGTATAATGAGTGTTTTGGGATGAAAACTATGTAATATTATATATAGGGCACTTCTACCATGGGAACCAAATATATACTCATGCCATGGGTACGCTATTTAGAACCATTGGATTTAAATTCAACACATTAATCGAGGTGACATAAATGCACAAAGCATTTAATGCACAACACATATTGTTGCACAATTGCCTATTAAGCTGAATTCAACAAACTATTTGTTGTGGAAGGCTTAATTCCTTCCACTACTCCACAGTTATGATCTAGCAAAACATGTCGATGGTTTTCTTCAACCACCATCAAAATTTCTTGCTGATGGCGCTCAAAACCCTGACTACATCAAATGGTTTCGTGAAGACCAAAAAGTTTTAGGCTGGATCATTAGCTCAATTTCTGAAGCTTTTATTCCCCAAGTAGTGAGAACATCATGTGCACAAGTTGCATGGTAGAAGCTTGCTGCCCATATGCGTCGGGATCAAAGGCACAGGTTCGTACAATTAAATCAAATTTTTTTCGATTGAAAAAGGAAAATGCTGAGTCGATTGCTGCTTATACACTACATGCCAAGGGCATGTTTGATCAACTTGCAGCCCTCCAAAACCCAGTCGTTGAAGATGATTTGGTGCAAGTCATTACAAATGGCTTGGGGTCTTTGTATAGGTCATTCATTCGCTCACTTGAAAATCGACTTGATGTTGTCTCCTTTGATGATCTTTATGGCTTGTTGCTAAGTGAGGAGGCCAGTCTAGCTGTGGAACAACTAGCCTCCGACAATACGCCTGTTACGGCTTTTTATTCTACCACTGCAAATGCTTCACGTGGTGGCTCCAACGGCCGTTGGCGTTCTAATAATCGTGGAGGTCACTCCGGATCAAGACCATCTTACAACTATGATCCGCATTCAGTTGTATGCCACAACTATAATGGCATTGGTCATATCGCGCCTCAATGTTCATCACCAAAAATCCCTCGAGTGAATTGCCCTTTAAACCCAAAACCATTCACCAACATGTCCACCTCTTCCACTCCATCCAAAAATACATGGGTTCATGACACTGGTGCAACACATCACCTTACATTGAATCTTGAAAATCTCACGCTTCATAGTGACTATCATGGTCCTGATGAAATCAAAATTGGCAATGGTAAAACCCTTCCCATTTCTCATATTGGTCAATCGGTCTGTTGAGAAAATGATAATTTGTTTCATTTAAATGATATCTTGCATGTTCCTACAGCTAACACAAATTTACTTTCTGTTTCCATTTTTACTCGTGCTAACAATATCTCACTTGAATTCTTTCCTGATTATTTTGAGATCATGGATATCTGCACGAACGATTTGCTTCTCAAAGGACTGATTGATCAAGGCTTCTACTCTATTCTATTGAAGCCTGCTCACGAGTCATCTATTCCTAAGCAAGTTTTTCTTTCGAGTCTATCCACTTGGCATTCACGTTTGGGACACGCAAATATGTATAGTATGCATCAGGTTTTGACTTAATCGCAAATAAAAGTGTCATCCAATAAAATTCCTAGTTTGTGTCATGCTTGTTCTATTAGTAAGAGTCACAAGTTGCCTTTTCTTGAGTCATGTTATAAGGCACAAGGTCCATTAGACTTGGTTTGTTCTTATGTTTGGGGTCCTTCACCGGTTACTTCTATTAATGACAAATGTTATTATGTTTTATTTTATGATCATTTTAGCAAATATTGTTGGCTTACATTTCTGACATATAAACTTGAAGTTCTAAATGCCTTTATCAGGTTTCGTCATATAATTGAAAAGTTTTTTGGCCGACCTATTAAACAATTTCAAGCCGACTGGGGTGGGGAGTATCAAGCTTTAACCAAATATCTAAATGATAATGGTATATTTCAACGCAGCTCTTGTCCATAAACACCGGAACAAAATGGGTGCGTCGAGTGCAAGCACCGTCACATAGTTAAAATTGGTCGTTCTTTGTTACATCATTCTTCGATTCCACTTGAATATTGGACTTACGCTTTTGATACTATTGTATATATCATTAATCGTTTGCCAACACCTTTACTTGATATTAATAGTCCTTAATTTCATCTATTTAATGAACTTCTAAATTATCAAGAATTAAAAATCTTTGGTTGTTTATGTTATCCTTGGTTGAGACCTTATGCTCCAAACAAATTAGCACCTCGGTAAGACAAATGTGTTTTTATGGGTTATAGCAAAATACACAAAGGTTTTTATTGTCTTGATCTCTCTTCTAAAAAGTTTTTTTTGTGTCACGTCATGTTGTCTTTGATGAGCAAGTTTATCCATTTCAATCTAATCAAGTCAACACGAGCACAAGTGTCATGGAACCTCCTGCTACAATCCTTCTACTTCAACTACTACTTAGCTATGACACAGTCCTACCACCATCTGACCATATACCCTCTCCCCCTTTTCCTCATCCCTCACCAACACCCAGCTCTACCAATTCACAACAACCCCCAATTCAGCGTACTCATTCAATGGTGACAAGATCTTAAATGGGTTCTTTAAAGCCCAAAACATTTCTTTTCTCTACTACTCCATCAGCTACTTCCATAATTGAACCCTCCAATTTTAGCCAAGCCATGAAACAGTCCTGCTGCCGCGATGCAATGAACGAAGAGTATGATGCTCTCCTTGCTAACCGTACATGGGAGCTTGTTCCTAAAACCTCTGCTCAAAATATTGTTGGTTGCAAATGGGTTTATCGTGTCAAAACACATGCTGATGGTTCATTTGATCGATGCAAGGTGAGACTTGTTGCTAAGGGATTTAATCCGTAAGGATTTGTTAATCCCCAACTTCCTCATCATGTTTGCAAACTTAACAAGTCTCTTTATGGGTTACGTCAAGCTCCTCGACAATGGTTTCGTTTTCTCGCTTCTGCATTTCAACATCTTGGTTTTCATGGTTCGAAAACAAACTCCTTACTTTTTTATTTAAACCAGGACAACCTTCAACTTTATTGCCTTGTCTATGTTGATGATATAATCATCACAGGTAATGATCTCAATCATGTTCAGTTTATCATTACTTCTCTCCAAAAGGAATTTAAATTGAAGGACTTGGGGTCTCGCCATTACTTTCTTGGTGTGGAAGTCATTCGAATATCTGGTGGTGTTTTGTTGTTTCAACGTAAATACACAAAGGAATTGTTACAAACAGCTGGCATGCATGAAGCTAAATCCATTGCTACACCAGCTTCTCCCAGTACCAAATTATCTCTCACAGATGGTGAATTATTGGAGGATGGTAAGTTATATAAGTCTGTTGTTGGAGGTCTACAATACCTTTCTATAACTCGTCCAGACATTGCATATTCAGTCAACAAAGTATCTCAATATATGCATGCTCTACGGATACACATTGGGTTGCTGTCAAATGCATCTTACGCTACTTGCTACACACTCCCGATCATGGCCTTCGCATTACCAAGTCTTCTACCTTTAAAATTGTTGCCTATATCGACTATGATTGGGCTGGCTCCGTGGATGATCGAAAGTCGACTACAGGTTTTGCAATTTATGTTGGTAGTAATCTTATTACTTGGAGCTCCAAGAAGCAACAAACTGTTTCCCGCTCGTCTATAGAGGCAGAGTATAAGGCCTTGGCTGCTACGGTTCACGAATGATAAAATTCATTAAATAATTAATTAAATAACGTCGAATATGCATTCGTGGTGAGAGACTATGCGGGAGACATGAGGTTACGTGCAGCACTCGGGTATCGGAACGCCTGAAGATTTAATATTTTGTTTGAGCAAAGACAAGTCAAGGAAGAGTGTTAGCCACCCAAGTCATAAGTTTGTGGTCACATGTGATGACAAAATTTCCTATATATATAGGTGTTTTACATATTCTTGTCACATTTTCTCTCTCTCTCTCTCTCTCTCTCTCTCTCTCTTATCTTCAAATTCGAAATTTAGTGAAGTGTGGAGGGTTTGATGAGTTTTGATTGGTGATTTGGAGCTCAAGAGCTTGAGGAACGTGAATTCTTAGGTTAGATCTTCGATTGACATCTCTTTCTATACGTTTCGGACTAATTTTCTCAGGTGTTGACGTGGGTGGAATTTTGGAATAAAACCATGTTTTAAATGGTTTTTGTCAGGGTTTTGGTTTTGGACAAATTTTGTTAAGGGGTTTTAATGGGAAGGGTATATCGATGTTTATATGCGATGTTTGGGCAAACGCGAAGTGCAGCGATGAGCCAAGAGGGTTCAAAAACCTAAGAAAGCTCTCTTTGCCTCAGATGCCGCTAGGCCCGCCGTGGGGTTTAAAGCCCACGGCGCCACTCGCGCCGTCTAAGGCAGAGGTAAAATTGTGAAAATGAGGAGTGGCATTTTGAGTGACGATGTGGGGGGAAAATGAGCGTGACGGCACTATCACGGCGTCCATGACGCCGTGGACATGTCGTGAAGACTCAAATCAGACGGTGTCACCGACGGCATTTGAGGCAGTTTTGAGACGAAAATTTTAAATAAATTTACCAATTAGAGATTTTCTTAGGGACTTATATAGACTATTTGGGGTGTTTAAATGATGGTTTTATCGATGATATGGATATTAAATTGGGGTTTACAAGGTTTGAGAATTTATTCAATTTATCGAGAAATTGATGGTTTTTAGGTGGAATTGCAGGTAGTGGACATGCAAATGAGGTGTGCAATTGAACTAGTGACGGTAGTTGGAGTGCAGTTTGAGGTGTGTAGTATCCCAACTGAAATTACTTGAGTATTTACTTCTTTTGTCATTTGAATTCAATTTCTTTCATGTCAATATTCTACTCCGGTTGTGGTTAAATGGACGTACGTTGAGCTGGGTTTCCTCCATTCCATTCAAGTGTGTACGTCCACTACACCATAACATGTTGCTAATGATCGATCTCGATGAATAGGATGACCCGAGTGTCACATTGTGCAACGTGTCGGTGCGCCGTAGGTGTAACGCCAGCCATCGAGCGAATCTAGATACAGGCCCTACTTGAGTCAGTCTCGCCGGCAGTATTATGTGGAAGAGTCCGAATTATGGTGGTAGTCTGACCCTAGGGGCTAGAAACACATTTTGAGCTTTCCCTATTATCTATTCATGCGATGAGCGCAGTTGCCTGTATTTATTTCCGTATGTTTATTTAATAGCTTTATTTAAATTCTAGTATTTACTTTCAATATTGCTCACTTAATTTCATTAGGAATACTCACTCTGAACTCGTCATCTGCTTTTTGTGATGGCTTGAGTGCAAATTCTAGTACGAACAGGGTAAAGGCAAGCTTCCAAAGTACCGTTGATCAGAGACAGATTGCCTGAGTCCTATTTTTATATTATATATTTTGTTTTCATTTTGGGTTTGGGGATTGTGAGATACTTTGAGTAACCTTGTATATATTAATCGTTTTGTGACTCCAGAGGTATTTATGGTTATAACTTCATACTAGGTTTATGGTTTATATCACACATTTATAGTAATATTATCTGAGTAAATGTGTTAATAAGGCTTCCGTTATGTTAATTTGAGGATTATATGATGACATGTCGTAGAATTTGATTTCAATACAACTAAATCACTAATTGAAAATTAGTAAGGTTTAAAAGTATTCAATGAATGATATATCCAATGTAGAGCGCAACTGTTGCTGGTAAGACAGACTGTGGGTCCACATTGGCCCCCGTGGCGGTCTATTTGGAAAATGGGCTATTACACCCATCCTCACCCCCATCTCCATTTAAAATGTAGCAGCCCCAAAATTCGAGGCCCACCATGTCATGCGCCGCAGGCCTACAACCCTGCCTAGAACTGGCCCAGCTGTGTTCCACGTGCACCAACTCTCAATTTACACCTCAATTACCACTAACTTTATTATATTATTCAATTATCAATATAAGTTAGATTAAAGATTCATTTTCATCTGTTGAAACCTCAAAATATTTAGCAAAAGACTTAATTAAATAAATCAAATAGAGGAGCATTTTTCCAAGTGTGGAAAATCCATTTAATTATCATCAACATATATATATATATACAATTCAAAATTGGGCACCGTCCGGCCTAGACTTACGTAGAATCTCGAGCTAACCTCACAGAGTCGACGCAAGCATAGTCAGTCGTCCTTACCATTTACCATTAATCAAGCCATTTTAAATGTAATTAAATGAGTTATTCCAGTTAGTGAGTTATCGGATCATAGCAGAAGTATAAAAATCTCAACTAACCCTAAACAACTCTAAGACACTAGGTAGAACAACCTAGAGTAAGGAAACCCCGCATATGTATACACCCAAAAGTATAACAAGTCAGAGAAGAATCAAATACAGTATACACATCCCAAAATCTCTTACAAACTCGTATCCCAGTATATCAAAAATATATAAATACAATACAAAGAAACCTACACTGTAGGTAAGAGGAGGTCGTATAGCAGCCATCAACTTCAATAGCCAAATTTCAGTCATTTTCCCTTGTTGACCCTGCAGTATGACGTGGCTAATCTCACCATCATAAAAAGGATGGTGAGTACAAAAGATAACAGTAACAACCAAGTGGAGTTTCAATATAATTTTAAAAGACAAATAAACGGCTAAACTAGTATCATGCATGGATACCACAAAGATATTAAAAAACGTGCATGGAAATGAATAACTGAGAAATCAATGATAAATGAATGTCTTGGAAAACAAATAAAAGGAATAAGTAGTCCCGACCAAACGGTTGTTGAGTCGAAGAAAAACACCTACAAGACTAAGAGTTTAGGACGTGGTACACTCACACCATCCTAAAGTTCACGCGAATATAGAGTTCCCCAGGAACTTAATGAAGAATTCCTACCCCGTATAGTACCTAAACAAAATCGTGCATCCCGAGTTCGTGGCTCTGGCATATTACCTCAGATAACCCGTCCTACCAAAGGATCACGTTGACTCACTTGCCCTTGAACCATTCCAAACCATGGTACAACAATAATAATAACGAATTTAAGCTCAACAAAGATAAAAACCAAGTAATTGCACAAATGAAATATATAAATGCTCCAGTTGGTTTTACTTATAGTCACCATGCAAACTCCGTGCTCGTTGGTCTCACACGTTGCCAAATTGATCTCGTACGCTCACCACCGACCCACTAAGTACCTGGTATTAGTTCGAATCCAATTTGGTCGTGTTAGAGTTTTATTTTCATTTAATTGTAATTTTCCGTTAATTTTCCCCATTTTTGAAATATTAACCATTTTCATTATTTTGGGTCAATTCCCTGAGTTTTTTTGTCGTATTCAGACACATTTGGATACCCAAGAGAAGTCCCAAAGTTTTAAAAACTTCTTAAAATTTGGGCACTGTGAACAGTGCTACACCGTAGGTGGTGTAGTGGGTTAAAAACCCGGCAGTGCCATCTAAAGCTGTGACGACCCCTCCCTTAATCTAGAGCACCGCTAGTCCTAATCTCGTAATTAAGCCATAATCCTAGCCTCGTAAGACTTAACTACGTATTAGTCTGCCTTGCAACTTATACATCTCGTATTCTATTCAACTTATGATTATTTAGAATTAATTAAAACTTTATTAACATGGTTTGTTATTTAGCGGAAGTCTTCTAAAATTAATGCGGAATTAAATTAGTATATTATGCGGAAACCAATTGAAATAACCTAAGTGTGAAAAACCAGGAAGTGACATCATATATATCAGATAACCTCAAAATATAATATAACAGTCTAAGTCTGGTCGGGGAACTAACGCTCAACTCAAATGCACAACCCAATGTAATAAAAGACATATAGTATCTAATACATACAAAATATCAAAATGGACTTACAACAAAAGTCGTACCGCATCGTTACTCAGGGAAAATCTCTTATCTTCTCTTTGCTTGGCCGACTGGTAGATAGATCTGCGCCCACCTTCATAAAAAGGACGGTGAGTACATGAAATAAATAGTAATCCTCGATGACAAGTTTAAATTGCATTTCCAAATATAATTGACTAGTATTTAAAAGCATATAACTAGGAAAGTTGGAAAATAAACCATATGCAAATAAATACCAGAGTTAAATAAGTGAAACTGACACTGGGCTAAGTAGTGGTGAATTAGGTCTGATCGGCACTGAACTGCGTCACTCCGACTCTATAATCATATATCACAAAGGACTCTAACCCAAGTGAGGCTAGGGAATCTAACCCCGATGTGTAGACCACCTTCGGGACTCTAACCCCGAGTGTCATATAGTGTCAGGTAATATGTGCCGACATCCCTAAGGACTCTAACTCCGTGAGTCGCACACACCTTGATCAAGTACGGGACCTAATCATAAAAATTACTTTATAATTTCAAGAAAGACCAAGTATGGAATGTCAAGGCATAGACAAGTCTAACATCTGATCAAATAGGGAGTAAAAATCCATATAAACCTTTTAAATATGTACTAGCCTAATAACATGCTATCTAACATTTAATTAATCAACTAGACAACAAGCATAAACATGGCACACGGATGGAAGCAATGAATCATAAAAGGAAATAGATATCTGATAATAAAACTCAATCAAATGAGCATAGAACATAACCAAACTCATGATATCATAATACAATGGTATAGCAGTCAACAATGATCGTAAAAGAACAAGTTAATGGAAGTAAAGTTATCAACGGATATACTCACAAATTCATGCTAATTCCTAGTCAATTTGGCCTCCCGACACCCCGACTCGCTCACCCGAACTCCTGAGAATTCTCTTTAGTTCCTAAAGTTCATTTTATATTATTTTAATTGATTTAAGGCCACATTAAGTGGATTTATAATATTAAACCAAACTTAAAATTTTATTCCAATATTTAATTATGACACATTTTTCGAGTTATATTGGGGTATCAAAAACACCCGAAAAGTCTCGAAACCACTTCTTTACCTTTTTCTCAATTTCTTATATTTTCTATAATTTTTCTCAATTTTCCTGAAATTTTCCTGAAATTTTCCCTATTTTTCATAAAATAATATATAAGAATATAAAAAAATATTTTTATTTAATTTTTATTAATTTTTAATTAAAGGGGGGCCCACCTAGACCGAGTCTGGTCCGACCCGACCCAGATGGGCCCGACCCAGCCTTGTTGGGCAGGGCCTGACCTTTCCAGAGACGAATTCATCTCTAGTTTTCCAGAGACGAATTCGTCTCCTCTTTTTTTTTTCTCTTTCTCCTCTCCCAACTCATCTTCAACCTCAAGACCGAATCAAAACCACCTCAAACATAAAAAATAATCGATTTTTCTGAAAATCAGAAAATCACAAATAAATACCCAAAAATTTGAAAATACCAAATTTTCACAAATTTCCCAACAAATCTGATTCAAACTAGTTTGGTTGAGCAATTCCAACCATTTGAGCCCCAAATCAATGAAAATTCGGTGCATACACAACAAATCCGAATTTGTATTTGAAACCCAATAAAAATCCATTTTAATGGAAACTTGACAAGTTAAGTGATGAATTTACCTCAAATCCAGTTACCACACCTTGAATTCCTAGCTCCAAAAGATCGAATTTCCTCTTCCCTCACCTCTAAATCCAATCGCTCTCTCTCTCTCTCAAACATTATGTGTTTTGCATATACATAATCGATGGTAGGGTGAGTTTATATACCCATGTTATGATCTACCTCAAGCACGTATCCCAAGGTCAATCCAAGGGTTCTTATTAACTACAATCTAACACTCCAGTGACACAATTTAGTGACACAGTTGGCCTTGTGATCTACAACTCACTTATCTACATGACAATCCAAACCTTCCTAATTTAATTTATAAACTATAAGACTTGATTAAACCAATCAATTTGTCACATAAATCCGTATAGTTAGTATATGGACCATTTATTTAATTAAATTGATGTCCTACTAACCCTCAACTACCCGGTAATCAAAGCCCCGTACCCTGGCTCACACACAGCTCGAGGAGCTTTCTCGCACCTGTCGAATCGTGAACGCTATCACACTTAATAATTTTGAGTATAAGGTACACACATACAATTCACTAAGCATTCATCACATCAATTATAAAATATATCTGGGCCACGTGCCTTAGTTAGTGCACGTGTCCCAACGTGAGTCCCACGTCATTGGTCGGTGACCCAGATTACGAACAAAATATAGGATTAGAAATTTGGGCTGTGACAAAAGCGTCGAACTCCAACCTCCTTGGTTTAGACGTCGTGACTGACGGAGTGGGCATTTAGGCCCCATGGCGTCTCTCGCGGCGTCACTTCCAGAAAGTGAATAAACCCCAGCCCGCGTCGTCGTGTTCCGAGCCTATCCCAACTTTTTAGGGACCTCGATACTCATCCAAATCCACAACTAAAACATATAACTCGACCAACCACCGATTCGAAAATCCAACGAAAAACCACAAAATATCCGTCAAAACGACAATAATTGCACGAAGAGTCAATATCTCACCTCCGTTTGCGTCGTGGCGTGATCCCTTGGCATCGATCCGCGTCGAAACCAGTCGAACCCTCTCCGCCTCAACTCGTTCTCACGTGAATAGGGAGAAAAAAGATAAGGAAATGAGAGAGAGAGAGAGAGAAAAAAAAAAAGAGTTGACTCGCCCTTATATGGGTGGTCCTCATCTATGTGTGATTATGTATCTCAAGGCTCATCTTGTGGCCTCTATTTACACTAGCCTCAACCACTCTTGTGACACAGATTAAGACTTCCTTTTTTTCCTTATCTTATTTAACTAATGATTGGACATTTCTCAAGCGTTTCTGCGTCCAACATGCACTACGACTTGCACCGTCGCGCGTGAATAGAAATTCTAACGACCCGAACATATTTCCGAATCAATTTATTATTATATTTTATTTTCTGGTCATCCACGAAATCATTTCTTGGACCCGTGTACCCGTATTTCGTCCGCCCGATAAACATTCTTCACGTTTTTCTAGACGAACCCTACTTAAAATTCGATGTCACCATCCTGTCACACTGACACGAGTATAAATAGGTACTGCACATCGTCACATAGACATATCATATTTTTCGGGTTGTTACATATATATATCAACCATATTCCATCAAAAATAAAAAATGGACCTCAAAATGTCATATACATGTCCAAATATCTCTCATGTCCCAAAACCCAATAGAAAATAATAAAATATAAACAAATGTACGAGTAGAGAATTGGTTGTGAATCACAGAAAGTCTTCGAGCTTGCCCTTTCCCTCTGCTCATATTGGGGTCTGCACTTAGCTATCAAAACAAAACAGATGACAAGTCCAAAGTGAGTAATCTCAAGAAAATTCACCGAGTAAATAATATAAATAAATGTTGGAATCAAAATATTATTAAAAAACATGCAGAAGAAAAGAATCATGCAACTGGGAAAGACCCTCACATTTATATCTAATAGCAGTGAATCAAAGTGTGTGTACGATCTAGGTTAGGCACCGCCAGTGAGTAAACTCGAACTGAATGAAATCCCTGAGGTCGCTCGGTAGCTGACGTAGACCATGGTGCACCGACATGTGTATAGGAAATATCAGCAGTCAGGTCGACAATCCACCGACATACCCTTATAACACGTGCTATGGTGTAGTGTGCCACAATGCAAACGCAATAGAATAAATATGGTGGGAGTAAACTCAATCAACCGTAAATAAATATTAGAAATATGAATAATTGAACAACATGACAAGAATTTAAATAATCCAAGCAAAAAATACTTAAAATGAATTTCAGTTGGGATACAACATACTTCAAACCGCGCTCCACTAACGCTAATGCCAATGCCAATGCCAATGCACGCCTCAACCGCGTGCCAACTATTAGTCAAATCAACCTAAAACTGAATTCCCGATAAACCTAATCCAATTCCTCAAACCTTGAAAATCATTATTCAATACCAAATCATCAGTAAAAACACCCGTTAACTCCATATGGGTTATATAAACCCCTAGGTAAACCCTTAATGGGCTAGATTTTATTTAAAAATTTGTTTTATTTCACTGTTCTGGACGCCGTGAGTGGTGCCATCGTGAGTAATTGCTCAAGGCGCCCAGGACAATGAGTCCTGATACTAGTGTCGTGACTCACGTCATCATGTACACCACCCCACGACGCCATTTAAAGTGTGGCGTAGTGGGGGTCTCTGGTCAGGACATCGCGGATGGCGCAGTGGCCTCAAACCACCATGACGCCCTTGGTGGCATCTTAGCCAGGAACATTTTCTGGGGTTCTCGAACCCCCTCAGCTCGTCGTCGCGGTACGCGCTCGTCCCAACCATTCATCAAACATCCAAACCACCATAAACAATTAAAACCACTCGACCAAACACGTCCGAGACGCAAACCCCAAGTTTTCTTAGCCAAAACTATAAATTAGTTTGAAATTCATAGCAATAACCCAAACAACACCAAAACCAGTACTTGTTGCTTCAAAACCATAACTTGAAATCATAGCAACACCCTCGTCAAAACACGAGAAAATAAGTCCGAAACATAGATAACAAGATGGAGAACGAAGATTTAACCTTTTTAATCAAATCTCAAGCTCTCTTGTGCTCCAACCAAGCATTCAGAACTCACAAACCATAGCATTCTCTTCCAATTTTCATCCAAACAAAGAGAGGAGAGAGAAAAGGTGGTGAGGACGAGAGTTTGTTGATATTTATACTAAAAATTTCCATCTTGTATGTGGTTGCATCCCTAGGCTTGATCTTATGGTTCACAGGTGGTCAACTAGTTATCCATTTGGTGGCTTAATTGGGAGACTTGTTCTCCTACTTAACATTATGCTCATCTTTCTCATAATAAAACAACCCAATACTCGGGCGTTTTGACTCCCGGTCGCGACCTTTTCGCATGTCCAACACGTACACTCGCGTTACTAACGTATACATGACATTTTATATTAATTATTTAACATATTTTATCATTTATTGTGTATATAAACCCCTAGCCTAGTGTACTAACCATTCACCTCTCTGATACCCACGTCTACACGCTACCCGATGTGAATACTCTTCACACTGTCTCGCTCAGCATGTACAATATAAACACACAACATTGCGATGTAAATACACTAATTTGAACAAATACATCGCAAACACAACAAAGAGCACAAAAAATGGTTTGTATACCTAATTCAAATGTGCTCCGACCTAGTTGCAGGGTCCCCGACTGTTCGAGCTGTCGCCCACGTCTATAATGATGTCATAAATTAACAGTAATTAATAATTGGGTCATTACATAAAATCTCCATCCTCATCTTCGTTGTAGGGAATCTTCGTCCCCTGTGGAAATTCTGTTGGGCCCCCATCCGCCCGTGCGCCGCGCGGGCATGTAGATCTCCGTTTGTATCGATATTGTCTCCAACTTAACCACCTCAACATTAGGTGTGGGTTTTTACTCCAAAATGTCTCGGTACTATGAGATGAAACATCCACTCTTATGAACTTCTTCAAGAAGACATAAATAACCAATGTGGGACTAAACTTTTCCGTCCACACATCCCAACAATCTCCACCTTGGACGAAAATCCATCCAAGATGGGCACACCGTATGATCCGTCATCGCTACCATCTCGAGGGATAGCAACTCAAGGCATACATGCGACCACTGACAGACATGCCTTGTCCCAGTCGCACCATCGGCTCTGATACCACTTTGTTGGGCCCCTATCCGCGTGTGCGTCGTGGGCACGTGGATCTCCATTAGTACCGATATTGTCCCCAACTTAACTACCTCATCATTAGGTGTCCAAAAGGCCTCGGTACTATGAGATGAAACATCTACTCTTATGAACTTCTTCAAGAAGACATAGATAACCAATGTGGGACTAAACTTTTCGGTTCACACATCCCAACAAATTCCCCACTGTGCTTGCATCCCTAATCTATCGATATATATATAAGTCGGAGGAAAGAGAAATTTCAAAACCTACCTAATCTCATTTTTCTAATTTCCTAATTATCTCAATTTCCTTATTTTCTTTTTTGTTTATTATTTATTTCTATTATTAAATTATATTATTATTGTATCCGGTCTTCGAAAAGGTTTTGCTTCGGAATGTTCAAACTTTTTGCTTGGGAAGAGTTCCTGCAATGAAGTATATTGTGACAGCCCCAATTTTCCCTTTCAATTGGGTACGCCCGGCCTAGACCCGTGCAGGCCCCGAGTCATCACTCGGCAACCTGACGAGCCTGGTTAGCCTCATATTTAATCAATTTAGTAATTTATGAAAGAGTTATTGCAATAATACACAGCGGAAGACTAAACAATTATAACAAAGGGGAAATAACTCAATCAAAGGAAAATTAAGAATTTTATAATGTGGAAAACCCTGGGTATTCATGTACAATTCGAAATGCAAAGGTACATGATACCAATCTCATCAAAATATGTCAAGTTCAATAATCCCAAAGCATATATATGAAACGATATAAATAAAAGCAAAACATAAGGAAACCTACAAAATAGTCTCCAAGTCCAGCCGCTAATCATCACAAAAGTCGCCTAAGCAGGGCTCTTTGCCTCTACTGCACTCTGTTCTATCTGCACCCATCGTCACAAACTAGACGGTGAGCAACTGGAGAAAATTGAATGTAATGCCAGAAGAAGATAACAGTAATTCATGACAAAACAAGTAAAACAGTCTAGATATCATGCGGTAATGAAAATACAGGAATTTAAATAGACAAGATGCATGATAAACAGACTAATAGATATCAATCGAAAGTCAAGTGTGTTCCAAGGAATCAAAAGAGGCTCATAAGTGGTCTAAATCATAGCATAACGGCGAAGACCTCGCGAGGTCTTCCCGGGCATTGACACAAGCGAAGGCACAGCTATGACGGGAAGGACTCGAGCCCACCCACCCAGTACTCGGTGTCGCACGGTCACTAAGGGTGGTCACACACTCGTGCGCACGAGTGCCCGCATTTTATCCCTCTAGTGCAGGTCCTAGTACTTTTGAGACGAAACACTTACGCCGAGAAACACACAATAAGGAACGGAATGGAATACCAATAATAGAGCATAACAAGACTGAATAAATGATGATGAATCACATGGCATTTTCTTACTGGCTTACAAATGTACAAATGTTTTTTAAGGCAAATGTACTTACCTGAACTATCGCAACCCGCGTACAACACTCCCGCGAATCTTAACCCGTATCCCTGAGTTTCTAGCTACCTAACAAGGTTGGAAACTCGTGTTAATAGGTTAAGTCATTAATTAAACCTAAGTTAACTTCTTAGTACTTCCCGTGTTTTTAATGACTCGACAACTCAATAATCAATCGATACAACGACCGTAAACCCATTGAAACACAATTCTTTTGGATTTTGAATTCACAACACATATATAAGCCTAATCACACATCTTAGGCTCGGCTTAGTCGTAAATAGGTCACGCTATAGTCTCGAGGACCGGCGGCGTGACCACGACGTCATAACCATTCATCGACACGAAAACACAACTTCGAGGTTGCTCAACAATCACGACTCCATACGAAAATCAACATGACCATACACCGGTGAGTAAGGAACTTATCGGGTGTGGTCCAATGCCCGTAGAGTGCCAATACGACATGGAAAAGTAGTAGGCGTGCGCTACGTCAAGCCAACAATCACTTAACGTGATAAAAGTACTCCTACCTGAATTCGCCATTACAACGACTCATCACTATCGATATGGACGCTCTGGGAGTTATGGAACACACACACGAGAGTTTTTTTGTGATCCCCGACGCTCCCTTGATCATGGCATCCGACGGCAATGCCGACCCTTCATGATGGTTTACGACTAGACGTGCAACAATGATATCACGTGAAATGACGCTCACAAAACTTACCACCACTAATAGAGACGCTCTGGGGATTGTGAGACTCCACGATGGACATGGTAATGTCTCCGGCAATTCCCCAAGTCATTGCGTCGATGGCAAAGCCACCATGATGGTGGTTTCCGTCGAGAAAGGTACAAAATGCATACAACACACTATAACATAATATAGACAATAATGTCACTGTTTTTGGCCACTCCGAGAGTCATGGGACACAAGCATGGACTTAGCTTGGTCCCTGACAACCCCCCACGCTTGGTGGTTCGGCCAGCAGAGCCGCCCACACGTGCATATTCCGGCGAGACATAAAATAACAACCAATATATGAAAACCGAGAAAGGACAACATCTACTCTATGTATCCAATGTCCAGAGGTCTCCCGGGGATATGGGAGCTCCGGTGGGCCACGAGGGTCCGTCCCCGACCACCGTCACCCACGACAGCGACGGCCAGAGGCGGACAACAGTAAGGACGAGAAGACCAGTGAGAAAACGAGAGGGAGAGAAACAAACCGGGGGAGAGTGAGAGAAACTGAGAGCAAACGAGAGGGAGAAAGAGAAGAGAACCTCCAGTGAGGGCTCCGATACTCCAGCACCGCTGTGAGAGTGGTGGCTGCCAGTTCATTGACAGCGAGAGGAGGGTGGTGGTGAGCGTGAGAGAGAGACAGTGAGGTGAGAGATGACGAGAGTGGAGAGCACGACCTCCGGCGAGTGAGCTCCGGCGAGCTCGTGGCACAGTCGTGAAGGAGGGTGGAGTGTCAACCGAGAGGGAGAAGTGGGAGAGGAGAGTGGGCGGCGGCTCAACAAAAGAGAAGATGAATAGTAGGGTTTTCTCTGTTTTTGTTATATATATATGGCTCAATTGACCATTTTACCCTTGAATTAACATTTGTGTATTTTTAAATCCTTTGCCCTTATGAGTCATTTACCTCATCATCACATCTAAACATAAATACACATCTTGATGTCAATCTCATGGTTCCTCACCATTAGACTGTGTCACTTTAACAATTTAGCTTCCATAGTTCGTATGTTACGAAACTATCCAACTCCCATGTTGATATTACGTTTCTTCGATCCGTATTTCTCCGTCACGCGCGACATTTCGCCTTGTCTCATAAATAATTACTTAAATTATACAAAAATTCATTAAATTTGTATTTTAATAGTGTTTTAAATCCCCCGTGTACCCGTAACCCAATTTTCCTACTCGTTCACAGACTTAATCGTCCGGTCACTCAAATACGAGTATAAATATGTAATACACATCATCATCCACAAATAACCAAATTTTCGGGTCGTTACAGTCTCCCCAACTAACAAGAATTTCGTCCTCGAAATTAGTTCTAACTCGAGTGAATAAGGAGAACGAACACCCGTTCGCAACTCGTCCAAACTGCGGGCTTACAGCCGCTTCAGACAGCTTGGATCCTCTACTTCGAACTGCGGACTACCTCAGAGTCACTTTAGACAGCTCGTTCCTCATCGTTGAACTGCGGACCGATGCAAAGTCTCTTCAGACAGCTCAATAAGCTATGACCAACTATGGACTCTCGCGAGAGTCACTTCCAACAGCTCGACATCAGGTATTGAACTGCGGACTTGTACAAAGTCTCTTCGAACAGCACAACATCTTAAATCCACTCCCTTTTCTCCACATCTATCAAACTGTGGGCCTCTACCACTTCGAACAGCTTGATTTTATCTCAGTCTTCAGACTGCGGGTCCCAACCACTTCAAACAGCCTAATTCAACTATGGTATCTCTAGACCGCTCCCGTTTCTCCAAAATGGTAGGAATGTCACGACCTCATCGCAAACATCGCCCACTACCATAACTCAAGCTTGGTGATCACGATATAAGATGTTACGATCGCGACTTGTATGCCATACTCGTGAAAACCTCCCAACCCACTCGCGTCTCGACGCAAGTTTATCTATACCCAGGCAGTAAAATAGATTCGACAAAGTTGTAACCATGGCCACCATGTACACTACGTATCCATGCATCGTAAAATGAATCACAACCAGTCTGGTCCTACCTCTCTTTAAGTGTACTTGTGGCTAGTTTTGGCAACCCATTGTGCCCAAACTTACCATCTCTTTCGGACTTTAATCTAAGTTAGGTTTATCTCATCCTAGACAACACTGCTAAGGTTAAACGATACCACTCTAGCCAGTATCGACCCTAACTCTGTCACATGACATCCGACATCGCATTTTAAACACCTAAAGTTTCAAATAATTAGTTCCATGCATCTTATAGGATAATCAGGAAAGTCCTTTACCTCCGGTAGGATCACGAACCACTGTCAGCTATAGTTCACCCGCCACGTGCACATCCTCGATGGCCTGAAGCTGATCGTCATCCTGGTGGCCCTCGTACAAGTCTGGACATCGGTTCTGAAAATGTCCGGGTTGTCTACACTAGTAACACACCTTTCGCCTTTAAGAACCACTATCATCGTTCATATTCTCGTTCGTTTCCTATCATGTCCTTTTGATTGGTGCTCTAACTGCAACTCTCTGCGCCAATGCATGAAGGTCCTCTACGCAACGTGTTAACGACTTATCATTGTCGTTACTAGATCCCGCCTGATCCGCCTTCGCTATCTAACAAAGAAAGCGAGTTCCCAGATCGGCGAATAACTATCGATACCATATAATACATCACATAAAACATACTTATGCCAATAAGTTTTCAGTTTCCATTACCCAACTCATCCTCACTCCCCAACTAGGATTCTAAGTCTAGATCATAGGGTTTCCACTCTAAGTTCAACCGTTCCTAACTTCCGCTGGTTTAATGGATTGTGTTTTATGAATTTAAATTAAGAGTCAAAGTCTTTAGAACCTTGCGCTCTGAGACCAACTGTGATGTTGGTATCACAATTTTTATACAACTCTAAACTATGTCTCGAAGATTCTAAAGCCTAGGCTCTGATACCAACTGTGGCGGCCCCAATTTCTCCGTGCAATTGGGTATGCCCAGACTAGACCCGTGCAGGCCCTGAGTCATCACTCGGCAACCTGACGAGCCTAGTCAGCCTCATATTTAATCAATTTAGTAATTTATGAAAGAGTTATTGCAATAATACACAGCGAAAGACTAAACAATTATAACAAAGGGGAAATAACTCAATCAAAGGGAAATTAGGAATTTTATAATGTGGAAAACCCCGGGTATTCATGTACAATTCAAAATGCAAAGGTACATGATACCAATCTCATCAAAATGTGTCAAGTTCAATAATCTCAAAGCATATATATGAAACGATATACATAAAAGCAAAACATAAGGAAACCTACAAAATAGTCTCCAAGTCCAGCCGCTAATCCTCACAAAAGTCGCCTAAGTAGGGCTCCTTGCCTCTACTGCACTCTGTTCTATCTGCACCCACCGTCACAAACTAGACGGTGAGCAACTGGAGAAAATTGAATGTAATGCCAGAAGAAGATAACAGTAATTCATGGTAAAACAAGTAAAACAGTCTAGATATCATGCGATAATGAAAATACAGGAATTTAAATAGACAAGATGCATGATAAACAGACTAATAGATATCAATCGAAAGTCAAGTGTGTTCCAAGGAATCAAAAGAGGCTCATAAGTGGTCTAAATCATAGCATAACAGCGAAGACCTCGCGAGGTCTTCCCGGGCATCGACACAAGCGAAGGCACAGCTATGACGGGAGGGACTCGACCACCCACCCAGTACTCGGTGTCACACGGTCACTAAGGGTGGTCACACACTCGTGCGCACACGAGTGCCCGTTTTATCCCTCTAGTGCAGGTCCTAGTACTTTTGAGATGAAACACTTACGCCGGGAAACACACAATAAGGAACGGAATGGAATACCAATAATAGAGCATAACAAGACTGAATAAATGATGATGAATCACATGGCATTTTCTTACTGACTTACAAACGTACAAATGCTTTTTAAGGCAAGTGTACTTACCTGAACTATCGCAACCCGTGTACAACACTACCGCGAATCCTAACGCGTATCCCTGAGTTTCTAGCTACCTAACAAGGTTGGAAACTCGTGTTAATAGGTTAAGTCATTAATTAAACCTAAGTTAACTTCTTAGTACTTCTCGTGTTTTTAATGACTCGACAACTCAATAATCAATCGATATAACGACCGTAAACCCATTGAAACACAACTCTTTTGGATTTTGAATTCACAACACATATATAAGCCTAATCACACATCTTAGGCTCGGCTTAATCATAAATAGGTCACGCTATAGTCTCGAGGACCAGCGGCGTGACCACGACGTCATAACCATTCATTGACACGAAAACACAACTTCGAGGTTGCTCAACAATCACGACTCCACGCGAAAATCAACATGACCATACACTGGTGAGTAAGGAACCTTATTGGGTGTGATCCAATGCCTGTAGAGTGCCAATACGACATGGAAAAGTCGTAGGCGTGAGCTATGTCATGCCAACAATCACTTAACGTGATAAAAATACTCCTACATGAATTCGCCATTACAACGACTCATCACTATCGATATGGACGCTCTGGGAGTTATGGAACACACACACGAGAGTTTTGTTGTGATCCCCGATGCTCCCTTGATCATGGCATCCGACGGCAATGCCAACCCTTCACGATGATTTACGACTAGACGTGCAATAATGATATCACGTGAAATGACGCTCACAAAACTTACCACCACTAATAGAGACGCTCTGGGGGTTGTGAGACTCCACGATGGACATGGTAATGTCTCCGGCAATTCCCCAAGTCATTGCGTCGACGGCAAAGCCACCATGATGGTGGTTTCCGTCGAGAAAGGTACAAAATGCATACAACACACTACAACATAATATAGACAATAATGTCACTATTTTTGGCCACTCCGAGAGTCGTGGGATACAAGCATGGACTTAGCTTGGTCCCCGACATCCCCAGTCACGGTGGCACAGCGGTGGGGTCGACCACAGCAACTGATTCCGGCGATGACTCAAAACAGTTCAACACGAGCACGACAATAACTTCGCATGGATTCAAAACATCAAATCAGTTCCAACACTACAAAATCAAACACAAGGGCAGCGAGGCATCGTCGAGGTCATGGAGAGGTCCTCGACAACCCCCCACGCTTGGTGGTTCGGCCAGCAAAGTCGCCCACACATGCATATTCCGGCGAGACATAAAATAACAACCAATATATGAAAACCGAGAATGGACAACATCTACTCTATGTATCCAATGTCCAGAGATCTCCCGGGGATATGGGAGCTCCGGTGGGCCACGAGGGTCCGTCCCCGACCACCGTCACCCACGATAGCGACGGCCAGAGGCGGACAGCAGTGAGGACGAGAAGACCAGCGAGAAAAGAGAGGGAGAGAAACAAACCGGGGGAGAGTGAGAGAAACCGAGAGCAAACGAGAAGGAGAAAGAGAAGAGAACCTTCGGTGAGGGCTACGATACTCCAGCACCGCTGTGAGAGTGGTGGCTGCCAGTTCATTGACAGCTAGAGGAGGGTGGCGATGAGCGTGAGAGCGAGACAGTGAGGTGAGAGATGACGAGAATGGAGAGAGAGAGAGAGAGAGACAACCTCCAGCAAGTGAGCTCCGGCGAGCTCGTGGCACAGTCGTGAAGGAGGGTGGAGTGTCGACTGAGAGGGAGAAGTGGGAGAGGAGAGTGGGCGGCGGCTCAACAAAGGAGAAGATGAATATTAGGGTTTTCTTTGTTTTTGTTATATATATATGGCTCAATTGACCATTTTACCCTTGAATTAACACTTGTGTATTTTTAAATCCTTTGCCCTTATGAGTCATTTACCTCATCATCACATCTTAACATAAGTACACATCTTGATGTGAATCTCATGGTTCCTCACCATTAGACTGTGTCACTTTAACAATTTAGCTTCCATAGTCCGTATGTTACGAAACTATCCAACTCCCACGTTGATATTACATTTCTTCGATCCGTATTTCTCCGTCACACGCGACATTTCGCCTTGTCTCATAAATAATTACTTAAATTATACAAAAATTCATTAAATTTGTATTTTAACAGTGTTTTAAATCCCTCGTGTACCTGTAACCCAATTTTTCTACTCGTTCACCGACTTAATCGTTCGGTCACTCAAATACTAGTATAAATATGTAATACACATCATCATCCACAAATAATCAAATTTCCGGGTCGTTACATATATAATGCACGTATCTATTACTAATTAATAGTGTGTGAAACTTCAAACCATGGCTATTGTCACAGGGTCACTAATGAGAGGGTTTACCCTAAGGAAATTTTTCTCAATCAATATCACTCCGTGGTGCCTAAGGACCACCTTAGTACATCACTCCAATAACTTTAACACTAGAAAGCAACAATAGGCACAAAGGGGAGCTTTACTGATCTTTGAATGATGGGTTACAACTCTACCACCTTATGCTTCCCCAAGCATAAGGGGCTGGCTTTATAGCAAAGCAGCCTGAAACGGTTACATAACCGAATGGACACATGTCCTAGTTTACAAGCATCAAAGACTAAGTAAACCACACCACACTCCCATGTAGTCAAGCAGTTGGCTAACTGTTTGCCTCCTTTGCTGCCACTTGGCCTCATAACTGCCATGACCACCTGGTCAATAGGCACATCTCTAATGTGCTAGGGACTTGCTTGGACGTGCCCTGGTCATGCTCCAGCCATGACCAAGGTAGTTGCCTAACCGCCTTAGGAACTATCGTGCTTGACGTGGTCCATCCAAGCCTAGGAACGCTCCTTGATCTTAGGGTCGTGCTTGGTCATGCCTAGCTAAGCCTAGGCACCCTTTGGTGCGTGTCGGAGCCCGACTACGTCCGGTTCCTGCCGGTTTGAAGGTGATTGCATGATGGTCTTTGGGCAAGGCCTTGGCATGCACGCCCAAGGCCTTCTTTACATTGCCTTCCTGCCCATACCACCCCCAGGAGAGGTCCCTCCTCTATAGTAGATGTTAAGCTGTTCTTGGCCTTCCAATAGGGAACATCCAAAAGTGAGACCAATCATACTTTGACCTGGTCAACGCCAGAGTTAAGGAAAGTCAACCGTGCTCCTGCCAAGGTCTTGCCTTGCTCGTGCCAAGGTATGTGCCAAGCTTAAGGTACGCCCAAGTCGTCTCCGTACTCTCCCAAGTCACTGCTGTGCTCGCACCAGGGAGAACGCCTTGCCTGTGCATGCTCACTTAGGTACGCGCGCCGTGCCCGCTTAAGGTACCCGCACCTTGCCCGCTAAGGTCTATGCTGTGCCACATCATGCCCCGCTAAGGTACGCGCTAAGGTATGCGCTTTGCTACACCGTGCCCGCTAAGGTACGCGCTAAGGTATGCGCTTTGCCATACCGTGCCCGCTAAAGTACGCACTGTGCCACCCCGTGCCTGCTAAGGTACGCGTCGTGCCACTCCATGCTCGCTAAGGTACGCGCCGTGCCACTCCGTGCCCGCTAAGGTATGCGCCGTGCCAAACCTTGCCCACTTAGGTAAACATCGTGCCAAACCTTGCCCACTTTAGTAAACACCGTGCCCACTTAGGTATGAGCCATGCACTGAACCTTAATCCGTCCCTTGAGTCCCCCGAAGCCTCCCGAGTCCACCAAGACTCGATCTTTTGCTGAGTTATCATGTTGCCCAGCCCAGCATGCTCCGGTCCAGCTATTGGGGTGGTAACAGCTATATACATGGAATGAAGTGTTGTGCAAGTTTTTTTCCCTATAAATATCACCTCATAGCCATTCTTCTTGCAATCTATACGAACTTGGCTTTCTAGGCGCAACTATTAAGGCAAACCATCAATTAAGCTTACATCTCATTCCAATGAGATCGTGAAATCTTTTTTATTCACAACTTTGTCTCTAATTTTTTTGTTTATTAATTAATTATTTAGATGATGTGTTTTGTTTACCTTTTATTATGTATTTTATTTGTAAGAAATATGAGTTGATTATTGTGAATTGCAATTTTATTTGTAAAAAAAATTACAGTATGTTAATGTAAATTAATTTATTAACTTTTTTTAAAATATTTAATAATCCTACTCTCGACTAGTTAAATATATAAGACTGAGGAAAGGGGGGAAATTATTTAAAGGAAATTGCAAAATGAATAAAATGACGGGAATGTATGTCCCATTTTAGAATCGAATACTTTTTTTCACTTTTTATCATTTTTTTTTATCTTTTTTTTTTTCGCTTTTTATCACTTGAGAATCATCAGGCTTTTGTTTCACACCAATTCTTCTCTTTACAGCATGTTCAAGATGACAGAGATTTTAAGATGTTTAATTAATTTGATTTTGACGTGACAGTATAATAACATAGAGCAAGTTAACCTTGAGCCTAACTGCTAATTTAGTACGAAGTCAATTGCACCACCAACATGTACCAAAATAAAAAATAAATAAAAAAAAAGTGCAACGCCACCTAATATGTGAATTCATTAAGAGGTGTTAGTCCATAGGTCAAACTACAATAAAAGAAAAACGCCAAGGAGTATTTTATTTATTTATTTACTAGTGGAAGCGGGGGATTATTATTTTTTTTAATAAATTAATTTACATGATACTGTAATATTTTTAGAATTAGTATTGCAATTCATAATAATCAACTCATTCTTTTTATAAATAAAAATATACAATAAGTATAACATTAATTAGGATTTAGGGTGATTTGAATCGAAGATGAAGATTAATCTGAACAGATTTGTGTTGTTTTTTTGGATAATGAAATTTCATTAATCTGTCAAAAAATACATATACAAAAAGAATGGAGAAACAAAAACAATCTTACCTATGTACTTACAAAAGTCTCATTTGTATACTTATATACTATGCAAAAAAAAACCTCGTCTCTTTAGAAAACAGAACCAAAGTTCTGAAGGATCGTAGTTGTGAGTCTTATGACCACTGATAAGTGTTCATTGAGGCATGATTTAGTATAAGTTATTAGGAGTTAATGAACTATATTTATCTTGTTTTAAAGTGATAAATGTTTGTTTTATGTGTTTCAGGGATTTTACATGAGTCGGGCGTTTTTGGACCAAAGGCATGTTATGAACTTAATCGAGTGTTATTCAGTTCACAAGCCATAACTTTCACATCAAAAGAAGAATGACTCACTGTTGGTCTTGTTAGAAAGAAAACTTTGAGACGGACATTTTCACTCTCATAAGCATCATGAGATATAGACTCAAAGTGGCTCAAAAGAGCGACACAATGTTGGCAAAGTTTGATCAAGTTTCTTAATGACCCCTCTTCGGTATTTAGACCATAACTTCCTCATCTGAAATCCAAATGATTTGTTGTTTTCTTTTTTGGAAAGTAGACTCCAATCTGAACATTTTCATCTACATGTCTTACCTTCTATTCTTTTGGGTCGACCTTCCTAGGAACTGCGAGAACTAAGGTTGACATGTTTGATGGGACCATGTCTTATGGAGTTTGATGGTGAGCATTTACATTTGATATTTTTAACACTGTTAAATCTCATATTGATGTTTCTTGCTTGTTTGCTATGCATATTTCTGACCCACCATTTCAGGATGAGATTAGGTTGGACAAGTAAGACGACCGTCATGCCCCTAAAGTTGGCGAGACTTTTCCACCACTCCCTCTATTGACACATAGAGTTTCATTCTCCCACGGCGGAGTTGCGCGTACGAGAACCACTGGAGACATCCTCGAGTGGGACAACATGACATAGGACGTGTGTATCTGAAGTCGAGCTAACAACTCTAACAAAAAAATGCTCTTGGAAGGCAGCCCAAGTTTCTATCCTTTATCTTTTTAGTTTGCTTGTTTTTATATTTGTTGGTGAACTCATCTAATCCCATTTATGATTACTTACAGGTGTCTAATACTTTTTTGTTGAAGCGCTGGAGTTGAGAGCCTGATATCACTGTTGTGGCTCCATGGTTCGCACATATGGTTAGTCTATTTGGGATTTGGTAAGTTTTTGCTTTTAGGTTATTAGGATTAGTTTTCGAGTCTGCTGGAGGTATTGGTATGTATATTCTCGTAGTTTCCTGAGTTGAGCATTTTTGTCACCGTATGTTGCTATTTTATACGATATTTTAGTCCATTAGGTTTTGCATGTTTACTTTAGTATGTCATTTCCCATTATGTGTTTCTCCCCTTCCATGTTCCCTTCACGTCTCTTCTCTTCTCTTCATTTTGTAGTTGATATTCTTATTCTTGTTTTAAACGTTGTGGACAAGGTTAAAGATAAGTTTTGGGGTGTTTGGCAGGGATTGTGGATTGGATTTTATTGGATGAATGGGATTAGCGCATGACGGGTATAACCTTTTTATTATTTTTATGCGTATTCCATGAGTATGGTAAGGTATGGTGGTGTTGTCCTTTTCTTTTCACCTCATTTTCTTGTTATGACATGTTATGCATTGCATCATTTAGGTTAGTAGTAGTTTATATTAGTTTATGCATTTTTGTAGTTATTTAGTTGCATTATTGAGTCTATGCATGTTTAGGGTTATTTTGTCACATGTAGAGTCACCTAAAACCTTGTTGAGTGTTTTTTACTGTGGATATGAGTTCAGTATAAGCTACTTTTGTGACTTGAACCTTTTTGAATATTAAAAGTTATACTTAAATTTATAGTATTGTCTAACATCTTTTAGGTTACTTATAGAAAGTAGAAAGTAAACTCCAAGATGAACATTTTTATGTCTTATGAACTTCTTCAAATTTGGCCTCTAAGTGGTTCAAAATTGTGTTGCAAATCAGGCAATGTAGATGTAACGCCACCGAGACACTGTGGCTCATTCTTCCCACGACGCGACTCACATACGTTCGAACCAGAGAGCTCAGATTTCATGCCTCCAGGATATCGTGAGCCATTTCGGCCATGGCGTCGCCACGGCGCCCTGAACAGAAAACTCAAAAATTCAGGAATTTTGAAATTATATTGAGCTTTTTAGGTTGAAACTCACTTTGGGGGTTTCTTATAAATACTAATAGACTCCAATTCGAAAGAACTTTTTGTTTTGAAACTAGGGTTTTAGCTTGATTATGTCTAGCTAATCTCCTCCTTCTAGGTTGAAGGTGGATCGATCAAGCTTTGCAACTTGGGATTCCATTATGAGGTTTATCTATGTTTAATTCTTTTGATTCTTGTCTATGATTTATTCTCTTTGGTATTGTTCATGGTTCTAGGGTTAGATTTAATTGTGTGTAAGGCGTTGTGCATACATATTAGGTTGATATCATTAGTCATTGAAGTCGAAACGTCCATCATTAAGCGGTAGACTCATACTTGTGATAGTTGGCCATACTGATTTGTTAGTCCCTTTCGAGACCGATAAAGTACCTTGGGGATCTAGGCTAAATCGGGAGTACTAGTGATCCGGTTGTCTAGGCGTAGTGCCTTCATGAATCGAAGTAATGCGGCCAACGCGTTAAATCTGAAGCACTAGAGATCAGGTTGCGTGTTTGGTTAGGGAAGTAGTCAACGGTTGTACCTTGACTGCCGATATTAGGAAGTGTGAGGAACCGAGTGCGTCACTGGGTTTATAGTTGCACTAGATCATAGATTAGTCTTATATCTTTCATAAACTAAGGATTAATGGAATCATTCCTAAGTTGTATGATGAAGATTGTGATGTTGAATACTTAGATTCACTTTCATTGAATTTCATATTTTCGATGTTTTTAAAGTTTCCAAAAGTTTTATAAAATCCCTTGTTTTCTCTCCTCCCCTAGAAGTGTAAGTTAGTTACCTAGTCTTTAAGGTTCGACCCCGAGCTTACCACTACTGCAGCCTTCGTGGTTTTTGATTTAGAAATCGGGAATTAACATTTGACATGTTACGACGCGCGTCAACCACCCATCTTAGCCCACTAAAAAAAGAATCCCATAAAAGCCATCATTCATATATCTACTCCATCCCCTTAATTAATATTCAATTGTTATAATAATTGACTTAGATAAGAAAATATGCAGAGAATGATCTAAAAGGAAAAATCTACTATCAAAAACCAAAAATTCATAAATACCCCAGCAGACCAATAGTAAAAATAAAAATAAAAGACACTAGCACGTCAAGTTGCCTCTTACCCCATAGCAAGCTGCTCACATAAAAGGATCTAAGATGTGCCAATTCCTTACCAGTTCGTTGAGACTCCAAGCCTTGAGCAGATTTTTGCTATTACTGTTGTCCAATTGGATCTGATAAATTGGATTTGATGAAGAAGAATAACTGAAGTTAGAGTTAGACATTCCAAATGGGGAATGGAGGGAGATCGAAAATTGTGAGGTTTGAGTGAATGTTAGGTGTTTGAGCTAATGAAAACTCGAATTTATATGTGTTGCTCTTAATCATAATGGTATATTCATTTTTTGCAAGCTAGTTGATTTTTCGTTGTCTAAAAAATTGAGGGGATGAATATATCCTAAGACAACCAATATATATATATATATATATATATATATATTGTGCCAAATTACAATAAAGGAAAAACGACAAAGAGTTTTTTTTTTTGATATTGTGATGTTAAATATTTTCAAGATTAGCCCTGACTATTTTATAAGAGACACACCTCACACTATGAAATATGTCTAAAAAAATTAGGGGTTTTGAATCTAATACATTATAGAACCTCACATAAAATAATTAGTAGGTCTAGGTAAATAATTGGTGTCTCAATGAGTATTTGCTTTAATGATGTAAGGAACGAATTTCAAACTAATTAATTAGTGTAATTTTGGTTGTGTGGATACGAATTGGAGTTGCAATAGTTTTCAACAAAAAAAAAATGAAGTAATTATGAGTTGAATCGTGATCGTTACATATTATTATATCGCTTTGATTTCTCCCAAATTATGTGTTTGGAGAACTTTATAGTCTAACTAAGGGTTAAACAAATAAAAATAAAACAAAAAATTTATTTGGACTCTTATGTCTCGTTTGATTTATTTTACTAACTTTCAGAAAGTTTTCTTCTAAGGAAGTTTAACTTTTAGAAAAGTTATACTTTTCAAGTTTGGTTCAACTTTAAACTTTTTGATAAAAATTTTTATTCTTCCTCACGAAGATAACTTTTTAAAAAATTTTTTAAAAAATTTAATCAAATAAATTTGAGTTGAAACTTTCCTAAAATCCTTCTCCGAACCAAGTAAGGCGTTAGAGTAGGTTTTGAGGGAAGGTACAAAAGTCTAAATGCTCCGTCTTTTAATGACAGAAAGTCCCGTCCTTACGCGGATTGGACAGGGCAACTTCGACGACACTACTCATCCTGGTCCGGATCACAAAATCAATCCACGCACGATCGATCACCATCCGACGGTCAATAAGCCCGCACGTGGCTTCGAAACGTAGAGAGGGGGAGCGTGGAATAGAATACGCGAAAAGAGCGACAAGCCGTCTCGAGATCCGTATAAGTAGGGCCGAAGAGCGATAGTATCGCAAACGTTGAACAAACAAACCAGAGAGTGAGATAGCGAGCGATTCGATCCGATCAGATAAGGTCGTCGTCGTCGTCGTTGTTGTTGAATCGTTGTTGTTGTTGAGAAATGGCGGAACAGCTCACAGAGGAGCAGATCTCCGAGTTCAAGGAGGCCTTCAGTCTCTTCGACAAGGACGGCGATGGTATCAGATCTCTCGATCCCTCGATCCCTCTCTCTCTCTCTCTATTTGTTAGGGTTATGGTTTGGTGATCGGTTGTGTTTCTGATTCGATTTTTGCCGTGTTGAGAGGCGGATCTTGCTAGGTTTTTGTAGATTCGAATGGTTTTTTTGTTGTATCGATAGATCCTTTTAGGTTTTGAACTTGGAATCTGTTATTTGTTAGGGTTTTTGTTTTGTTTTCGTGGATTCTTTGATCTGATCTTGTTCTGTGTTGTGTGGAAAGATGTGTTTTCGTTGACTGACCTAGGGTTTCGAAGTTTTAGGCTGACCGGTGTTCTTGCAAAGATGTTTAGGAGAGTAGTGTGAAAAATCGAATATTCTGACAAGTGATATGCAAGGATTACCCAATGTTTTGAGCTAGTGTCCTATAGAGATTAATGCAAGGGTTGCGAGGTGCTAAGGTGACTTGAGGCGATTTCCCTGGCGTGGGCGAGGCGACTTCTCTGGAAAATGATATTTATTTAGAGGTCCCTGGATAATTAATTATTTAATTAATTATAGGTTCTTAAATAACACTAGTTGTCTTTTAGTCACTGTGATTCCTATTTCATATGTACTTCAAAAACCCTAATAAGTCTTTAGGTCCTTATGAAACAGTAATCATGTTAAGATTTTGTTGTTGGGTAGGTATTCTTATTGTTAAATTTAATTGTTAATAGCCCCTTCAAATTTGTAAAGATTACTTAGGGCGCCCGTCTAACCTACCGCTACGCTACTGCCTTGCAATCACTGGTCTCAATGTCACCATTCAAGAGTTTTATGTGATTAATTGGAGGATGCAAAAGAGAATCATAGACACAAAATGTTGTACTTATCTTTGGGGAAGGTCATTTTCTGGAAACTATCTCCTATAGGAATCCCTTTGGTCTGTGTATTGACATTTGACACTCATACAGTCATGCTCCTTGTGTGATGATGTTCTAGGAATCAAGGGTCAGCAAAACTTGCCGCATTTGAATAGTAGTATCCGGTGTAGAAAATCTAAGGATCACAAAAGCCTCCTAACTTTTCATATCACAAACAGACAAGATGAATAAGGAAGGAAAATTTAAATTCTATGGTTACATGTATTAGTATTACAATATAATTTTTATTTTAATTTTTTTAGCAAAGTACCTTGTTGTTTGGGACAGAGGCTTTGTTGTTGTTGTTGAGCAAAGTATCCCTTGTTGTTTACTCTGCTTGTTTTTCATTTGACTGTCTTTTTTGATCAGTTGTGAGCCTTCCGTAATTCATATATTTTCGTTGATCTGATGTCTTGGATATTTTTCCAATTTATTTGTTGCAGGCTGTATTACTACCAAAGAATTGGGCACAGTGATGAGATCTCTTGGACAAAATCCAACTGAAGCTGAACTCCAAGACATGATCAATGAGGTTGATGCTGACCAAAATGGAACTATTGATTTCCCTGAGTTCTTGAATTTGATGGCACGTAAAATGAAGGTGAGAATTGCCTTCACATATACAGTTTCAGATAATGGTTTATGTCTAATCCAGTGGCCTGGTTGAATTCGTGATGTGATTCTAACTGTACAAGTTTTGGGATACATACAATATTATTGTATATGGTTGTAGGCAGGTGGCATATTGGATCAATAAAATATTATATGGTATGCGACATTAAATGGCTGGTGCACTTTGTTTGTGTACAAATTGCTGCAATCAGCATTCGGATTTAAAATGCTTAGGCCTTGGTATTTTTAGAAATTATGATATGAGATGGATAAGAGGACATTTGTCTTAAAATGTGTCCCTCTTGATGAAATGAATCAAACAAGTATAAATATCACAATATTGAAACCAACTGTTGATAGAATAACAAAGTAACAATTTTATGTTTCTTCTAAAGACAATTTTTATTTTTATTTTTAAATGGATTAATTGTTGTTCCCTGATTCAGAAAGCTAATGACTAATATTTAAATTCTTTTTTTTTTTTGATAATGAACATTCTGGTTTATTTTCCATATGTTTGATAAAACTTGAACGCACTTAGTTGTAATGGGCGGGGGAAACTATTGAAAAAGAAGTCTGAGTGAATAATTTTTGCATAGAAAGTGCTTGAATGCGCTTCTCCTTGTACATTTTTGAATATGGCGCATGAAGACAACTAACTCAATAGCTTATCCCAGTTTCTAACTTTGGGGAGAGCTCTTGATATCACGAATGTTTTGAATGCCGAAGTCATCCCCTAAAAAAAATTTATATTTCTTCACCTTGGTTTCCACGTGGACACAAAACTGGAATACTTCTTATGTTAATGTGATTTGTTATCATTGGGTTCCTCACGATATGAAGATTGAAAGTTTTATTGTTGGTCTTTTGTTATTTTCCTGTAATGATTATTGAACTGATATACTGCTGAGAATTTACTGATTTCCATTAATTTGCTCTTCATATTTTCTATTTTGCTTTTACTATATTGATATTGATAACGATGAATATTTCTTCTCCCAATGCAATTTTTTGTTTCAGGGAATTAACCTCAAATAATTTATTTAAATGATGGAGTTCTCAAGTGTCCATTCTCTTCAATCTTGTGTCTTTTCTTCTAAGCTTGCCGTTGTAAATGATTTTGCGGGATTTATATGTCTATCTTCTGGGATTATGATGAAGATTGATTGTAGACACTGTTAACTACTTGCATCTTTTGTAAGTTGGTGGCAAGGGGCCCAAGTTGGGAACTTAGGATCCAGTCACAAAGTTTATTGTTGGTGTTTAAGAAATTTATGCTATTTACCTCAATTAAATATTTCTATATACATCCTAAGAGTCACAAGGTGTATTTTTGAAGGATACTGATTCCGAGGAGGAGTTGAAGGAAGCCTTCAAGGTTTTCGACAAGGACCAAAATGGTTTCATCTCTGCTGCGGAGGTATGACTGACTTTTAGATTCTTCAGCTTTGACTGCCTCTATTTATGAATTGTTAGTTTTTTTTTTTTTTGAAACCATGAATTGTTAGTTAGATGTCTTGATAGCTGTTTCTTCTCATGGGAAATACTACATTGGCACCCTATTCTGACAGCACAAGTCATATCATCATTAGAGTCCATTCAATGATGCATTGAGACGTGAGAGCACCTTCAGATATGCATTGCACTAATTCTGATTGTGATTAGTTGTTTTGTATGGTGTTAGTTTAGGGTGCCAAACAAGCATTCCCATCTTAAAATGGCACAATAAGTTTAGCGCGTACATCCTTTATTGAAACCATTTATTGAAAGAAAAAAGTGCATACGAGCTTTAGTAAGATTTCGTTTTAGCAATGGCTGGAGTGTTTTAACCGTGGAATTATGTTCATAAAGGTATCTTTCAAGGATTTCCCTTATTTCTTAAGTCTTTACTTATATTCTAATTGTGCTCTACATCTGTAACTATGAAAGTCGTTTCTGCATTTTGAACCTGAGAACATATTGAGATAGACCTAGAAATAATTATTTTAATTCTATTTTGATAGATTCAAGTTGTGTGTTGGATGCTGAAACTGTTGATTGTAGCATGCTAGCTTAGCTTGAGACACCTTGAATTAGAAACGTTTTTGTACTGTTGAGCTGATCTTCTATGTTGTTTGAATGAGCAGCTGCGCCATGTGATGACAAATCTGGGAGAGAAGCTGACTGACGAGGAAGTCGATGAAATGATTCGTGAAGCAGATGTGGATGGCGATGGCCAGGTGAATTACGAGGAGTTTGTGAGAATGATGCTTGCTAAGTAGAAGTTGGATGAAGAAGGGGTTTGTGATGTAGTAATACCAGTATTTCTGGACATATGATGATGGGTGGTTGTGAGGACCCGGTTATATTATGTTTGATTTCTGTAGTATTTCTAGTTTGGTTTTCAAGACTCAACATTTTCATTCATGTTTGAGAAAGCATGTTCGAGAAAGAGCTCTTACTTTCTTGCGGATGGTGGTGGTATTTTTCTTGGACTCAGTGGCATGTTCAAAACACATTTTGGATTAAAGCTTTTCATTTTTATTTTTTGTTGAAGCCTTAAAACTTTTCAATGTCAGTCCAATTAATTAATTATTTTTGTAGTTTTTCACAAAAAAAAAAAGTCGTTACTTTGGCTGAGGCGTAGCATTAAGGGAGATTATCCCAATAACAATATGGTTTCAATTTTAATTACGGATCAAACTCTTATGCTATGATTGATATTGTGTAGTTGGTGGCATGCCCCCCAAAGCGTTTGTATTTGTTTGATCAATTTACAACCCTTTTTCTTTGTAAAGGATTTAGGACTGACTACGTAGAGCTTTACATACGCTCACGCTCTTATGCAAGGATTTATGATTAAGGCCATTGAAGGGCCTGTTAATTAGATAACATAACTATTGAACAAGTATTGATCACATACCCAAGCTAAGCTATTGAATCACATACCAAGATATGGAAACCATTGAGCTCAATAGTTCAACTTTAACTTCTGAATTCTTATGATCCCAATAGGGCCTAGAAAATTATATAAAAACTAGTTAGCATCCCGCGCCTGGAGCGCGGGCAAAATTTAGTATCAATACATTAGATAGAAATAAATTTGATGAGGAAAAAATGAGAGGAAAGAACTTATTATGTAAATAATCTTTGATACACTTGAAGTTAAGAACGATATCATTGAGAAATAAGTTTTCTCGTAGAAAAAAAAATATAATTTCAAAAATAATTTTTTTTATATAACTACTGAGCCAATTAAAGAGAAATCAAATTTCTACCCTAAAACCACTAAATTGCTTCAATGACCTCTCTAAAACTCCAAAAAAATAATTCGAAAGGGATTGTAGAAAGGGCAGGTAAAGGATGTCTATATTTCTTCTTTGAAAAAACACAAAAATAACAATTAATAGCAGACAACTCATTTTTCAAAAAAAAAATAGCAGACAACTCATTGTTATTACAACAAAGCACATGTAGGAAACTACTTAGCACTCTTAGAAAAACTTAGAACAAACTCAACTCAACAATGTCTAAAATTTTAAGGAAGAATTTCTTAAGAAAAAAAATGTTATGGGAGAAGGACCAATATTGCTATTAATTGCTTTATTGGTACTCCATGGATGTTTCTTAATTATATTTCTATTGTGTTACCATTAGAATTCCTTTTTTTGTTTGTTTGTTTTGTTTGTTTGTTTGTTTTTTTATTACCATTAGAATTCTTAATTAATAGAAAAACAATAAAATTTAATTTAATGAGAAAATTTTTTTTAATCAAAATAGATTAAAAATCACCTACAAAATAGTCGATCTTAAAAAGATGACATTCTTGGTGATTGGAAGATAGGTTGATCGTGAGTCGATTGTTGAGAGAGTTTTTTTTTTTTTTTTTTTTTTTTTTTTTTTTTTTAACGGAAGTCAAATCCACAAACTTAACTTTGCCTTATAGCAAATAATGCCTCATCCATTTCATTGGAGATGCTTTGGTGACTGTTTAAAGAAAGTTAAAGAGAGGCCATAAAAGATATTTAATTTAGAGAGCTGAGTACGAGTTTAAGAGAGATTTGAGAAATGGTCCCACAAAACAAAACTCCATACATCATGATGAATAGGTGGTTGTGAAGGCTTTGTGAGATATTTAATTTCTTTTTCATAAGTTTTTTTGTATTTGCAAATTAAAACTTTGCCATGAAAGAGACAAAGGTAATTTTTTGTTTTTTTTTGGACTTGGTACAGTAAAAAGTTCAATTAGAAGTAAAATGCTTTTATATGTTGGTATCCATAACTTGAGTTTAGGATATTTTTATATTATTGGTAGCAAAAAAACATACACTATATATATTTTTAAGTAAAAAAAAAGTAGAGTATATTTTTTTGTATGTATCAATAACATGAATTTAGGCATTGATATGATAGATATATTAAGTCACAAATAATCCAAAAAGAGTGGGTGAGTTTCAAAATAAAAAATGAATAAAAATAGAGATCGCCAAAAAAAAAAATGGCACAAAATATTAAACGTATAGGCACAACTAAAACCCCGATAAAAGTTTCGCTAAAAAAAAACCTAATAAAAGTCAGAAAACTCAATTGAAAAAAAAAGAAATCTCAAAAAAAATAAAAATAGAAATTGTGACATCATCATGTCACATGTCAATTTGTGATTGTTTTTTATATACCACGTATCTCATTGTGAGAGCTTATCAGAGAAACAGTTCTTATATATATATAGGGAAGTTCTACAATAAAAACCAAATATATACTCATGTCGTGAGAATCCTTCAAAATGTATTGTTCATTAAATGTTTTGTGCATTTATGTCGCCTCGATTAATGTATTGGATTTAAATCCAATGGTTTTATATAGTGTACCTATGGCATGGGTATAAAATTTTACAATGAAGACCAAATATATACCTATGCCATGTGAACCCTTCAAAATGTGTTGTGTATTAAATGTTTTGTCCATTTATGCCGCAACCGAAAGACAATCCTGTAATCTGTTATTTTTATGACTCTCACTTAGGGTTGGAGGTGGGGCCGGGATTCCCCACTTTTTGCCTCTGGCGGGGAATCCTTGTTCTCTGTAGAACATCATGAAATATACTTGATATGGCGCTTCTAGCCTTCTACTTCTATTCTTGTTCGAGTCTTCACCGAATCAAAGGTTTTATTCGTGATTGTTAGGGCTCTCCTGTTCGCCGAATGCTGGTATGTCCGAACAAAATTCTCTTCTCATGTCTCCTTTCTCGATTTTAGGTTTCAGTAATTTGATGTAGAACTCAATTGTGATGATGGCCTGATTGAGTTTTCAATGTTGGGTTCACTTTTAATCAGCACTTTGAATGTTGAAATCTATGTAATGGTGAATACGATTGTGGGAGGGATATTGAACTGTTATGGAAGAGTTGGGTGAAGAAAAAATAGTGTATTGTGGGCTCTTTGAAAATGCTTTATTTGTTTAGGCACATAACATGTTTGACAAAATGCCCAACTCAATCTTTCTTCTTCTTTATTTTACTAACCCCTTTTATTGCCATATTTCATTATGAATGGAGGGACATAGACTTAGCATATTGATTTAATTTTTTCTATCAGGCATTATATTGAATTTCCTTGTCACCATCCTCGCTTCTCCTTGACATGATGTAAGTTCATTCCATCTATTAAATTATTAATATAATTTATAGGCTGCCCTATTAAGATAGAAGGCCACAATTTGCAAACTTCTACATGTATTTTAGTTTTTTCTTTTCTTTGATGCATTTATGTTTTGTTGCACTAAATCGAGCACAATGGAAGAGTTTGATCCATGTAGCCGGCCTCAAATTTTAATTTGGAACTGAGGCTATGTTGTTGTTGTTGATGAAGCATATATGTTTTGTAAAATTTGCAATATGTTTTAAATGAATGATAATTGATAATTGATAGATGAGATGCTCTTGTCAGCTCGTCCTTAGGATGGACTAGAAGTTATTGAAAATAATATAGGACTCTCATATTCTGTGCTTGCTTTTTTGAAATTTACCAATTTATATTGTGCTTTAATTTCTGAGTATATTGTCAGAATCCTCAACTATCTTGCGCTCTACTGATTTTATATATTATTTATGACTTCTCAGTGCATGAGAGCTTATCGCTGCCTCTATTGTTTCTTGAACTTAGTTTGTTAAATCACAACTAATGGGAGCTTCTGGTTTTTTTGGATAGTTTATTTTTCTTCTTGGTATAAATCTTTTTTGTGCTATCTTTTTATTGACACACCTATAATTTGATCTTTATCATATTTATGGTAAAAAATCTTTCATTAATAATATATCTTTTTTTTTTTTCAATTTGCATTTATTTCATAAGTCGGTTTCACTAATCCTTCTCGCCTTTGCCACAATTCTCAGTCGATCTTTCCTCTATTTTTGTTAGTTTTAAACATTGTACTTCAACCCTGGATGCCCATAGCACTCATGAACTTGTTTGTGTTATATAGATCATTTAATACAAAATAAGTTTTGCTTTCAAAACGTTTCATGGCTCTATGAATTCCAAACCTCCTACACCCATATATCATGGTTCTTGTTATTAAGCTTGTAATGGTTGTGGGATTGGATTTAAGTTTCTGATTGGTGCACTTTTTGTTCTTTCTTTGTGCAGGCTATTTCAAGGACTTGAATGGCTGAGGAAAACACAGATAAAAGCTCATCAATTTTAAAGTTAAAAATCTTGGAGTACGGAAGTTTGGAGTCATCTTTTTGATACTACTAAGTAGTGAAGTGTTAGGGCTCAAGCTAGGTAAAGTAAAAAAATTGGCACACATGATCATCTCATTGTTCCTTTTAAGTCAGCCCTACTACTCCTAGCCTATTCATTAAATATATCTTTTGAAAGAATCTATTTGTGAGCATTTTTATAGATTATATAATGCATTGTATATGTGAATTCTTATACATAAATACTACAAAAAAATCATTATCAAGACTTAAATGTATATTACTTTTAAAAAAAAGATTTAAATGTATATAATATATTTCCACTTTTTGGATTTGGATAATAAGAAGTTAGAACTATTATATATATATATTTAATTAAATAACCGTTTAGAATTAATTCTAAATTATATTCTCTGTAATCTTTTAAATTCCACCATTTATATCCTTAAAAAAATGGGTGCACAAGACCTTTTCTTCATTTGTGTTGACCGTGCAAACCCAACTAATGACAATATTATATTATAAAAGAGAGAATAAATTGATTTTCCTTCGTTACTTGAAATCGCGAATTTGTCCTTTTCATAATCGCCACTTATTTCGATTTTTTCTAATCGCCTCTTATTTCAACTCTATTTAATTCATTGGACTCAATTAATCAATATTTCAACTCCATCGAACTCCTATTAAATAGTACATGATACCTATTAAATAGTCCACATTGATTTCCTTTTAGAATCTTTTTAAAATGATCAATTTCTATTTCAAAGTTTCAATTAAAATTGATTATTCTATTATAAAGTTTTTGTGTTACTTTATAGTATAATCGATACAATAACTATTAATATATATTATATTCTCTTTTTTTGGCATAACATTCCTAAAGTGACTGAACTTGCATATTAATTGGTAAAAAATATTTTTTCTACTGGTGTTGATTAGTCTTAGCAAAGATTGGTTTTCCTTTTGAACTTTGGTATTATTGGACTACAAGAATCAATAAAATCTATGTTATTTGGGGTTCTACAATATTCTATGCCAGTTGATATATTTTAATTTATTGTAGAGCGTAAATCTCACATATCATATTATAGTTATATTAAAGTTATTTATTTTTTTAATTTAATTCCCGCGAGCCTAATCGTGTGAAGCACGTATATTGAACTAGTATATATATTTATTTAATTAGGTATAATAATTTGTAACTCAATCAACATGACAATATTAAAAACAAAGTTAAATTATTCTATTTGAGAAAAGTAGTTTCTTAAATAAAATAAAAATTGAGAAAGTAGTTGAGTAACGAAACAACCAAAGAGTGAAGATCAAAATGAATATTTTCACAAAATTAATGAGGCATGAGGATTCATTTGCCACGCGGGATCCCCGCGGGATGGCAAAGTTTTCTCTGCGAAGAATTTGCTAGCATAAATCTTTGCCCCACGCCTCGCATGGATGGGAACTTCAATCCCTACCCCGCCTCACCTTGCCCCACTGACAACTAGGGGTGTACAAGGGTTGGGTTTGGCCTAAAACATGAACCAAACTAAAATAGTCCAGGTCTAGTATTTTTAGGACCAAACCAAACTAATTGATTCTTCAAAATCAAACCAACCCAACTCTACGAGTTTGGGTTGGGTTGGTTTCAATCCTTGGGCGGCTTTTATAAATATAAGTATAAAAATTATGAATTTATAAAATATACTTGTAAAAATTTTTGTGACAGCGTGCCTCTCTAACCCCAAGCGCCATGTGGCTGGTTTTTCATCAGACCACCACCGGTTCACTCTGAACCAAACCGAAACCAAATAAAAACCAAACATTCTCAAAATCAAAATCTGAATATCGAAAGAGGGGATTTCAAGCGTCTACTCGCATATGCTTCGATTAAAAACATTTGGGTATGATCTTATATGATCTTATTCTGCTATTTGGATGTTTTCGCTAGTTGGTTGAATTTGTTTTTGATTGTTTGAAATAGTGTTTTATTATTGTTAGGGTTGCATTCAATTTCTGGAGTTGTTGACATGTAATTGACAACTGAGTAATGCATGGTTGATTCAAATTGTTCTTTGGATTGAATCAGCCCTAAATTATGACACTGAATCGAATAATCAGACCTAAATGTTTTTAAATCTTGATTTTATCCATTCTGGATTGGGCTTTCATTATTTATTATTTATTTTTTTTTTAGGTGTAAAGAAAGAATGGTTTCACTGTGAGTAGGAGTAGATTGTTTTCGGGTTTGGCGAATTTGTCAAATTCAATTCAATTCCAATTCCAATTCCACTTAGCGAGGGATCCTTTTGATCAAATAGTTGCCGACTAGTCTTGACGAAAGGGATACTTGTGCTCTTGAACTTTCCATTATCGTATTATTTGATACCTGTGTATTGCACTAGTTGACTGCAGTTTTTTCTTCGAAATCAAATGGGACATAGCAAGACTGAAGTGAACTTGAGGAGGCTACTTTCTGTGGCACCTCAACAGCAGAGTCAGGCAAAACTTGTACATGTAAGTGTCATGTCGAATGTACTTGACCGACCAACCTACCAAATAATTTTTTGGCAATTTAAATTTAACTTAATGTCCCCTGTCCAGAGATTGGTGTACGAGAATTTGAAATTTGAAAATAATATATATTTTTTTAAAAGTAGATTAATTTATGTGCATTATAAGTAAAAGTAGGCAATAGCCGCAATACACAGATTGTTGGGATTTGTTGCCTAGTGAGGGGATATAACTGGTAAATGATTATGTGGATGGTACTGATTATCTGATTAAATAAAATTGTTTTGAGTTCTTTCTCTTGTATCGTATTAAATTTTAAAGCTAGCAAGATACTCACAGTCCCATCTTTATGTTTTGAAATTTGCCACGTCATTAAGCTTTTTTGAGTTTTCTTACTGCTTTGAAGTTCCCGTGTTATGAGCACTTGTGTCCATGATTGATGTTGCAGTATGTTGCTACTCTGCGAGAACTATTAGAACAACTTGGTGCAGAAACTACACCTGAAGGGTTACCGAGGTCTGCTCGCTACTTTCTTCATGTTGCATTGGTACATTATATATTTTCCCATTCCTGTAAAAGTTACATTTATGGGGAAGGGTGCTTTCCTCATTATCTATTAAGGACAATTGATTTAGATTATTTCCATTGGAAGACATGCAAGTGAAAGCTGTTCGAGGCGTTTTAGTGTTGGGTACAATATTACTTCTCCAATAGATGATCTAAACCAATGTCTGGCTGGTCCTCAAAAAAAAAAAAAAAAAAAAAAAAAAAAAAATGTATGGCTGACTAGGTGGGGGAGTAGGGGGTTTAATTATACATACTTTGGTGGCTTAATTGATCAGAATTTATCAGGCTTCGCCACCTACTTCCTTGATTACCTTTGGGGCTGTGTTTCCATCTGCATAACTCTTTACCATTTCTATGAAACATTGACAATGCAATCAGTAGATGAGTGATGAGTCTGATGACTATTGTGTTCATGCTGTTTGACTTTTAATAATATGTCTGAGCCCTTCAAGTCCCACCTTTCAATTTACAAAATTATGGTATAATACCGTACCAGTAAGGTTTGTCCTGGTTGTTGTTTTTTCTTTACATGTTTGTAAGTGTGGCATAATAATCATAAGACCTTATACGTAAAGTATAACACCTCTTTTGGACTGTTAAACATTTTCTTTTACTTTTTGCAATTAGCAATGTTGAGGTTCAATCTTTCAAGCAAAAGAGATTAAAACCGGAACACCTTTCCCTTTTAAAAGTATGTTGATGGAATACCACATTATGTGTTGCCAATATTACTTTTAATAATTATATTTGTTTGGTTATAAATGAGAGTTGTCACTGGAAATATGGACAAACCTTTAGCATTACAATTGGCAATTGGCAATTGCCAAATTTGGTTAGATTCAGACTTTACATTGAAGACTATCTTTTACCTTAATTGGTCATATTTTACGTTGAGCTTTCTTTGCCTTCTGGAAAGGCTATTTGAAGGAGAAGAAAAAGAAGCAGGTTTGGGAGACAATAAGTTCTACATTCTAATAAACATGTAATATTGTTATGTATGATTTGATGAATTTCAATTGAAGTTTGTAACACACACATATAGAAATATGTCTTTGCAACTTGCAAGCAATTCTCATGGACTTAACTAGCGTCTGGTCTTTCTTAATTCTTATTTAGTCCTTTCACATATTTTTTGCTTTAATGATTAAGGTTTTGAATGCTTGTGGAGTTTGGTTTTATTTGGCATGTATTTCTATTTGAATTGCAAAATTATGAAATGAAAATGAGGCATTATCCTCTCCTCATTTCTGTCCCTTGATTGGTGCCTTATCAAATTACATACCCTGTAGCTTTTCAATCATTAATGAATATTTTATGCATTTGTTGTGCAGAATTTCAAAAGCAAAGGTGAATGATTATTCAGAGAAGATTGAAGCACTTGCAGCTAGATTAGCTTCCCCTTTGGTATGTTTTGAATACTATGTTGGACTCTTCTTTGAAAGTATTGCTTTTATAATATTCTTTAATATGATTAAGAGAATGAGTCTCCAGTGGTAATGTTTTCTTTCGTTCACTTCTTTGAAAGGTACTATTTTGTTCTTTATTTGACAGACTCAATTCTTAATGAATTTGCACACTTGTGTTGCCACTTATCAGTATTCTATCCTTCATCTTCTAATTTCTTCTATTTCGCCTACTTTTGGAATTTACAGTCCTTTTTATAAGCAAAATGGGTTTCTTTTTTTTTGAGTCCGGCTAAGTGCACCCCACCATTTACTGAGCGCACCCCAAAAAAAGTCAAACTTAAAAAAAGGTCAATCCAACTACAAAATGACCCTTATACCCCTCACTGTGATTAGTGCACCCCACACACTCTTCTTTGTGATTTATAGGCATCATCAAGTGGTTCGGCCTCAAATGTCAAAATCTCTTGTTGGAGAGTCGGTCACAGCTTGTCGAACCTTTAATTGGAGAGTCGGTCGGAACCCACCGAACCTTTAGATCGGCAGTTGTCAACTAATCTCACCAAAGAGGTTCGGTTGGATAATACCGAGCCTAGTGGATAAGTCTTGGCTATATGTTGCCGAACTTAAAATGGATGTCTCGACCAAGGTTTTGGAGTTAGGTGCTTCAATTCGGATGAAAAGGTATTTTGGTAAAAATGTGGGGTGCACTTAGAAATTGAAATTTGAATTTGGGGTGCCACGCAAAATGGTGTGCACTCAATAAACAGTGGGGGGCACTTAGCCGCACTTTTTTTTTTTTTTTTTTTTTTTTTTTTTAATTTCACGTTTACTAACTTTTGTGGTTAACTGGTAACAAAGTGAATGGGAATCCATGAGAGGTTGAACTTTTCATTCTCATAGTTACTGAGCCGTCTTTAATATGTATACTCTTTTGAGCCTTGCAGCTCATGAAATCGGGGAGTGCATTCAGTCATACGCTTGGAATTATTTTGCAAAGTTGTGTCGGTTTGGGACTCCAACCTGTTTTATAGATACTTGTCCTAATCATAAACTTTGCACAATTTTGGCAGTCTGACAAGCCAGAATCTGTAGATGTTGTTGATGCGATTGAAGTTGAGAAAAATGCTTCTACGACTAAAGAAGAAACTCATGTCCTTCCTTCTCCTGTATTCCGAAAGAGATTATTGTAAGTGAAACTTAATCCTTTCTCTTTTTATGATTTTTGTTTGGACTCCTTTTCGTGGTTTGCTTCTCTTTTTGAGTTTTCATATCTTGTTGAACTGCTTAGTTCCCATTCAAAACTTGATGACATCACCAAAGAGACCACTGATACCGATTCTTCTGCACCTGTCAAGTTGGATACTGCCGCGCAGGCTCACATTGAGAAGCATAGGTATGTTTTTGTGGTTGAAACAGAATTTGCATCTAACCTACCAAGCTTGCCTTCAGAAAATCTTGAATTCCATGTTGTTTTTTTTTTCATGTTCTGCTTGGTTTGTTCTTTAAACAGAAATCTTCAAGAAGATTTGACAGATGAAATGGTAGGGTTGGCTAGACAACTGAAGGAGAGTAGCCTCATAGTGCATCAATCCTTGAAAGAAACTGAAAAAGTATGGCTATATTATGTCTGCATCATTCCTCTAGTTTGAATTAGAGTAATCCATGAAAGTCATGATTAAAAAAAGCTTTTCTTGGATTGAGTTATAATTTTAATATTGCTTGTGATTTGTACTCAGCTTCTGGATTCTACTGAGACGGCAGTGGAACATAGCTTGGCGAGTACTGGTCATGCCAATGTTCGGGCAATGGAGATTTACTCGAACAGTTCCAAGACCTCATGCTTTACATTGGTAGCAGCGTTTATCGCAATATGGTTATTCGTAATGGTCGTGATCCTCATTCGTGGGACCTAGGTACACATCGTCTTCGCTAGAAAGTTTCTGCCGACTTTTTCCTTCACTTCTTTTTCAGCATATCCTTTACATTTAATTTCATGTTTTGAGCCATGTAATGTCCATAATCCAAATGGCTTAGGTACGTATAGTGGTTCCCCCTAAACAAAACCCTTTACGATAGGAAAATGCTTTTGTAACCCAACAACAACACACACCTGTTGGCATCCATTGCCTTTTGCATCAAGATGCGCGTGCACGTTTCCAATGTCTATCGCAGAGACGACAACAACCGTGTGTCATTCCTGCGTGTTGTTGTTGGGTTACCCTATTAGGTTCCTTTGATACTACTACACAAAAGGGGTAGAGCCTGAACTTATGACCTCCTTTGTAAGTTTTTTCACTTGTCCAAATATAAGTTTCCAATACATATGCATGAGGGGTTGTAACTTATTACTTTCACCTTTCAGAGTTTAATTTAGTAGTTGCCGCTTTAAGACCATAGTTATTTCTCAATACTCTTTATATTTTGTATGATCTTCAGGATTGATTAGTACCTGCGGCGTTTTTGACCATATAAAGTGAAATTGTATGTTTTGTTATGTGCTCTAAGCCTTCTTTTCTCTCATGCTCTTGTACATTGCTCAATCTGGGTTAGTTAACTTTACTGGAGCTTTCAAGGTATGTGATTTTTCTGTAGACATGATGTGTTCCATCTCATAAAAAGGCTTGGTTTTTGTACCAAAAAAAAAAATAAAGACTTGGTTTTTACTCAACAGTGATAGATTTCTGTGGTTGTCCACAGTGATAGATTTCTGCTTTTTAAGAGAAAGCATTGTGTGGAATAAACACTGGTTTTTGCTTGAAATTGTTATCACCTCCTAGCACTGGTTCCTTGAATTCCCTTCAAGGGCTTGCAGCCAAACTCAAATTTAGTGAAATAAAGAAAGATTCTTGCTTGCTCTCTACATGGTAATGTGTGCTTGCCAAACTGAGAAAGGTCATGAAAATGATGTGTGCAGTGCAGAACCAACAACATTTTATAGTATACAATGCATGGGCAAACTTTTAACTATACAAAAGCAAGACGCACAAGTCTCCATATGCTTCAATTAGCCACTGAACATAATTAGTATCAGCTCTCTATTCTTCACAAATCTTAGTATCTTTGGGTCAGCTTTTGTACAGGCCCTGAACCTTCTCTTAAGAGCTGTTTGATCGATTCGACCGACCGGAGAAGCACAAGTACTTTATTTATGACCTCTAATACTACCTACATTTTAAGGGCACATTCAGGTGGGAAGCCACCTGGGAACCTCTTGCCATCACTGCAGTAATTGTAAATCATGTAATTCTGCTGCACCCATTTGAGCTTTTTGACTGCATTGGAGTCCAGTGCTTGGTTCCACCAAGTAGCTTTTGATGAAGAACATGAAGACCTCCCATTTGTGTACACACAAGCATCGGCTTTGAAGGCTCTGTAGGAAGCAGTGAAGGGTGCGTGTGTCCAGTCGGTCTTGACAAGCCCGCCCCTCGTGGCCCAGTCGTCGGCGCACCATAGGCTCGAGTACAGCCTCATTGGTTGGCTCTTGGGGTATGGCACTCCTAGCCCCTCAGAGTTCCTGAACACTCTGAATGGGTGTCCCGTCCACTGAAAACCTGATAAAAAAACAAAAGCCTTCATTCACAAAAGTGACCTGGACACTCTTACAACGTAAGTGTTCCTGTTCTAATGTTTGGACACAACTAGATAATTTAGGTAATGGTAGTGGTAAGGTGACCTGGAATGGACATTCAGTTGTTAGTGTCCCATAGATACAACTCGATTTGTGTGCACAAAAATATGGATGCAAAAATTAATACACACCAACAATCAGGTGCTAAGACTTTAAAGTCTAGCTCAAAGCTAAGAAGTTTGTAACGTGTAGGTTATGTTTGGCAAGCATATTACTAATACTCTAGCTACTTAGTTAACATGTTGATTGACCTGTATACACTATTAGTGTGTGAGTGAAGGCTTAAGGTTACTTGATGTGAGACTATTCTTAACATAAGGCCGCATGAAGTGGCGTACAATTTTTAAATTAAAGCTACTAAATTTTCAACTTTCGCCTAAGTTGATAGTTGGATTATGAGTTAATAGCTTAATATCAGCCCTAGTTCTGGGCGGGCCTAGTGGGCGGCCATCACAGGCCCCAACTTTCAAGGAAGGCCTCATATTTGGATAATATTTGGAGTACTTATGTAATTTTATATATTTTAATTAATTTTTTTTTCATATGTACACAATTAACCACACATAAGGAAGAAAATGATGGTTTCAATTCTGTCCAAAAGATGGACCAGCTCAACAAGTGTCCACCTAAAATGACAACAACAATATCGTTCTCTCAAACAACATATAAACTTTTTTTTTTTTTTTTTTTCATAAATGCATGTGTATGTATTTTCTTATTTTTCTAGTATTTCAACTAGGTTACACAATAAATTCTTATGATTCTTATGAGGCTTGAGTTGCGCATTTGTACTATTGTAATATAAGATATATTCTTAACAATCACTTTTGAGTTGTGCATTAGTACTATTGTCTTTATTTTTTCAAATTTTAGTTTTTGATTCAAAAATTAAATTAAGAGGGGTTAAATTAGATTTATTTTTTCTTTTTTTAATAAATGTAGCTGTATGATTTGTCAAAGCATAATTTAGGTAGAGGCACCACTTATAAAAAGATTAGATTTAGAAATATCGTGAGTTCAACTCCCACTTAAATAAGAAAAAAGAAACTTTAAAAATCAAATGTCTCTATGGAATAATACGTATGGGTAATCCTCGACATCATATATAAATACTAAATTTTTTATAACCAAATATCTCGAGCCATGGAATAAATAAAAAAAACTTTAAAAATCTTGACTAAAAGTGCTTCTTTGTGGTCCTATGTTTTTCTAGTCCTATGTTTTTCTAGTTTGGAATTAATCGGGACTATACTTCGAATATACTAAGTTGATTTTATATTCAAAACACAATACTTTAAACTGCACTGGTCTTAAATAATAGTTTTTAAAAAAATTTTTTTTATATAAAAAGACACTATTTTTAAGTTTCATTCGAGGCCCAATAAATGACAGGACCGACTTTATCGTAGCTTCCAAAATTTTAAAATTACCCTTTTTTACTTTGAATAAGTCCATTTTTTAAGTATCGAAGAATTAGTCTAAATCATTCTATTATTATTTTTATTTTTTTTTTGTGAAAAACGCATCTATAATAATTTAGTTAACCAAACACAATCATTTGGTCAAAATAATTTATAATTTAGATCTAAACAAGATTATAAATTAATTTATGCTAGCCAAACACTGTTGAATTTTAACACGTGTCAAATATATATATATATATACACACACGTATATTTGTATTGATAGACCTGTAGAAATAATCAACAAGTTTATATTTTGGATCAAGAAAGTCAAACGGCATAGAAAGCACGTGCTCAAATACGAAGAGTACTGATCAAATTATTTTTTTATTTTTTATTTTTTTTTAAGAAAGATCATATTAATTCTTAATTGCCCTGTTATCCATTTTTCTTTAACATAAAAAAGCCAACGCTTTTAGCATTTTAGCTTATAATAACCAGATAATTAAGCCAACGCCTTTTTTAGTGACATGATTGACAAATGTAAAATGTAAGTTTGGAGAGGTTGGAGTTGGACTCCAACTTAAGTCAAAAAAAAAAAAAAATCTAAAATTGCTTTAAAAAGTTTCCCACTTAAAACGCGCTGATAATCACCAATAAATTGATAAATTAGATTGTGAAAATATTATGCGAGAGAGAGAGAGAGAGAGAGAGAGAGAGTAGAGTAAAGTAGTTCCATTACAGTATCTGCTGAGGATTCCACACAACAGAGTAAGTGTGGAAGGCCAATCTTGGGTCGAACCATAGATAGAACTGCTGCTCTCTATTGCCCTTCCCACGTGTGTACACATTTGTGTGAAGTATGTATGGCTGTCCACTCACGTTTCCTAGAAACTCAAAGTCTATCTCATCATGGGTGCCCCAATTTTCCGATGACAACTGATCGATCAAATTAATCAAATTAATTAGTACACCAAATCAAACAAACAAAGTAACAAAACCCACAAATATTCTAATGTAGAATTATATAAATATATGTTGGTTTTTCTGGATTATGAGGTTAAAACGCCCCACTAGCTCTTGTGGTAATAATGAATCTGAGCCCAAGTAAGAGGGGTTGTCATGAAAAAATCCAAACACCAACAATTACCAAAATAAATTAAAAATAAATATATTTATTATGTAGAAATATAGAAATATATGTTGAAAAAAATCTGACGTGAGAATAATCGAGTTTAAGTAAGCCTGGTAAAAAAAATGTTAAAAAAAAATGTTTACATAGTAGGCGGTGACGGTGCCAGCAGAGTCACCAGGGACTAGTTTGATTTGCATGTCGATTTTGCCAAATAGGTATTGTTGTTTGGATTGAAAGCCAGACCCAGATGCTCTGTCAAGAGAGAGTTGAAGGAGACCCCCATTTTGTGTGATCTTTGCTCTGTCTCCACCCCATGTGAGATTCATCTCTGAAGTAAAATCTGCACCCACCACTGCCACTACTACAAACAACACATAGCAACATTGGATGAGAAGTGTAGTTGATGGAGTAGTAGCACTAGTGGACATGTTGGTGTGTGTTTTGGGATTTTGAAAAATATTGTTTTGAGTGTGTTTGTGTTTATGTGTCTATATAGGGGAGCGAAAGGGGATGAGTTCATGGGATGCAGCTGGCTATGCATGGGATGGCATGGGGAAGTGGGTGTGGACGTGTGGCTGCTTGGCTTGACACATCAAAGAGGGCTTGCTTATTGTTTTGAGATGGTGATAATGTGAGTATTGTGGACCATTGTTATCAATTAAGTTTCATTACCACATGTATATGTATATCTTATCTCATCTTTAACTACTACTTAATTGCCAATGTCCCACTTCTATATATATATATATATATATATATATATATATATATATATATGTATGTGTGTGTGTGTGTGTAGGGAGTGGCTAAACGGACCTGTAATGGTTAAACCGACCTTATTTTTAAATTTTTACTTCATCATACCGTGCTTGTATCTCACTTTTTTCTCTTTTTTTTAAAAAAAATTTAAAAATACCTTTGCTCACCCTATCACCCTCACCCTCACCCCCAACAATCCTCAATCCTCTTTATTTCTCGATTTTAGTCATTGTCTTAGGTCACCAAATATGTCGTAGGAGTGTTTTTTCGTTGAAAAGGTCGGATGTGGTCGCCCAGTGTCCTAAAAGTGAAGAAGTGTCGTTTGTTGGTTTCGGACAAACAACGCCAACACCTCTTTAGAGGTCCCGACCGACTCTAACCAATAATGCAAAGATAACTCGGTCCCAGTGGAGTGAGAGAGGGATCTAACCAAGGTCTATTTAGAGGAGTCGGCCTTGAGTGTTCGACACTCTTCAGAGGTGTCCCCTCTGTTTGTCCAACACTTATTCAGAGGTGTCGGCTCTGTTCGTTCAAAACCCGCGAGTGACAAGAACGAACAAAGAAACTTCAAAACTTTCAAAAAATACATGAAAATGACAAAAAATAGTGGGTTTTACTCGGAATAACTTAAAATTTTTTATTTCATCAAAATTTTGTACCCAAAATGCAAGATTCAAGTCTCAAATCGAAACTCTAAATCCAAAATAAAATCACAAACAAAATCGATTCAAAAAAAAAACCAAAAAAATCTTGAAATCGACACTAAAAGATATGATGAATGCACTAATAGCATAGAATCCATGTAGTTTTACTCGGATTTCATCGATTTGAGTTATTGGTGAGAATGCGATTTGAGAGAGGGGTGACTGGGGTATGAGTGAGTAAAAACTCATTTATATGAAAAGGTAGTTGAATAATTTCACTAATGTGAGGTACGTTTAGCAATTGCTAGGGTTCATTTAGCCACTCCTATATCTATTATCTTCCATATTTTTTTTTATTTGAAGTTTAGAGCTTGACCATATTTAATTATAGGAAAATGATAATTTAACACACTCTAAATGCACACTTTGAGCGCACACTTTATTTTTTAGCTATTTATAATATTTTGTGAGATGTAGGGTCTACACCAGGAGAGATAAGAAAAGATCTACACCAGGAGAGATAAGAAAAAGTCATAAATGCTTAAAAGACAAAGGTATGCGCTTAAAGTGTACATTAAAAGTGAATTATTTTATCATTTTCTTTAATTATATGATGACGTAAGGGAGAAAACAACCTTGCATAAGATATTTTGTCTTCTACTTGATCATGATACTTCAGCATGTTATATATAAGACAATAATATCTAATATATCATCTGCAAAAGCAACCGATTGCAAGCAGACAGTGCTTATTAACTTTGGTACAATGTCATATTTATAAGGGGTTTGGGGTTCAATGGTTAAAATAGAAAAAAAAAAATGAAAAGATTGAAGGGTGTTATGGTGAGGTTGAAGGTATTTTTGAGAGCTAAAGTTAGAAAGATATTAAAGTAAAGTATATAAAAGTAAAGAAGTACATTTAGTAAAAGTGGTATCGTTTAACCATTACCTTGATAAATTGTATATTTTTTCTTATTAAAAAAAACATACCATAAAAGTACCTCCAGTGAGATACATGAAGCAATAATGTTTGTCAGCAGACGTTGTGATTTTGTCAGTAAAGGGTCTTTGTCCTTTTTTTTTTAAGTAAAATAGAAATTTTGTTAATAGAACAGAATTATACATCTTAATGAAAGTATATATATTGATAGCTACTCCTAATCATTGGAAAGAACATTTATACTTGCCATGATTGTACAATCAAAAAGGGTTGTTCACTGCATATAGTTGGAACCTACAGGTAAATGGATACATATTGAACCAAAGTAAAAAATATAACTTTCAACTTCAAAAGAAAATTAAAAGTTCAACAAGAGAATACAAACTACTTACTAAATAAAATGAAAAATGAAGATGAAAAGTGTCAAACCCCATAGTTGAAAGGCAAATCACCACACTACAAGAAATTTTTTTTTTTTCAGTATCCAAAAATATTGTTATACTATTTATTGTTAAAACTTAATTAGTACGTAATTAATATGCAACAAAAATATTTATAATTTAAAAAAATAATATGCATGATTTATAAATTTAATTAAATTCTTTGTTTTATAATTTTTAATCAATCATATACTACAAAAAACACATTTTCCTTACGAATTCAGTCGTAAGTAAAAGTTGTTACTTACAAAGTTTTGTTAGTAATAGCATTGTAAAAAAAGGCTCATTGATAAAATCCTTCAATTACAAATTAAGTCTTAAGTAAAAAAAAACTTTTATTTACTAATCTACTATAATAAGTTATAATGCAATTTTGTAAGCAAAAAAAATACAAATCAATGAGTTTTTTTTTTCAAAAACAATATGGGATTTTAATTGTTAAAATAGTTTTAGTGTCACGGCCCAAAATTTTAAATTCTAGATTTGGACCATAATCAGGGTCACCGACCCGTGACGTGGCCCGAGAGCGTGTATGCAGACTAACACTTAGCTCGGGGACCGAGAAATATATTATGATCGATGCGGTGAATGTTTAGTGTATTGTATATGTATACTTTATACCCGAAATTATTAAGTTCGATAGTTTCGACGATTCGGTGTGCGCGAGGAAGCACCTCAAGTTGCATGCAAGCCGTGGGACCAGGTAGCTAGTAATATGGTAAATATTAAGTTATTTAAATGTGATTTAATGACTAAGCACATAGTTTATAGTATTTATTTTAAGGCAAATCAAATATATAGCCTATGGTTTGAAATTAAAAATTAAAGACACCTAGATATGCCTTGAGATCTATGCTAGCACATGCACTCCCATTAAAATATGTGTTCAAAAGTATGTCACTTGGCTGAAAAATAGTGGGGTTAAGAGTCATTAGTGACCATTAGATTGACATAGAAGTGTGGAGGTGCACACTTGATGAACTTACAAGTATATAAGACAACACTTAAACATTTTCATTCATTTGCATGTTCTCCAAAAAAAAATCAGAGCTGATTTTGCAACTGATTTCCCACTAGTTAGAAGAAGATCTATGCTTGCTCACATCACACAAGGGAAGGATTAAGAGTGGAGAATAAAGCATCAACCTAAGTACACTTGATTTCATTTTTTATCCACTAAAGCCATGGATTTTTGGGTAAGAAGTATGGGGATTTTGTGTTTGAAAGATTTCAAAGTGTTTCAATGTGGTTTATAATCAAAATGAAAGCTTTGATTTCAGTCTTCAAGTTGGATTTTCGAAATTGGGAGTTCTTCCTCAAAGTTGGATTTTTATATGAAACTGAAATTTTAATTTTTGACTTTTAAAATCAGTTTATTTTTGAAAATTAACACTGAATTTGGATTCTCCATTTCGTCCTGATAATCTAACTACTAAGAAGTTTTAGAGTCGGCTTTAAAAATCAAAAGTTATGCATTCTTGAAGTTTATGTTGTTCTTCATCTTCTTCATGAATATGCATGCTTTAATTCACTGTTTTTGATGAATGGATGTTAAAAAAAAAAAAAAAAAGTGCCTGGTGTATGTTTGTTGGAGAGGATGTATGTACTAGAGGAGAACAGGGATAGTGGAGGAGAACAAACCCGGATCTCAGGGAAGAGGGAGAGTGATTCCCGGGTGGTATGGGAACCCGAAATTTTCCTTTTCGCAAAAACACGAGTCAAGTTCTCATTTTCCTAAACGGGTTTTCGCTCCTAGCCAGCTAAATCGCTAGATAAACCACCAAAACATGCCTTGGGTGGTATGGGCAACACGTTTCTGAAATTTTCCTTTTCTGCAACACCTAGCATGAGTCTAAACAAATGTAACCGACCTAAACACATCTTAAAACATGCCTAAACACCTTAGGAACCTAAGGAATTGTTTTGGGAGTTCGAATGCGTCGAGGAGAGTGTCGGAGGCCAGATTGACTAAAAAACCTTCAACAAAGCCCTTAAATGGCACATCACGCTGGGACCCACACCATTTACGTGCTTTGTCGGTAATTATTTGGCGTCGGTTCTTATTTACATTTCATTTTCATTTTCTACTACTATTTTGTGGTCCGTTCAGGACTAATTATGCCTTGAAAAATCTAGTATCTATTCTTGCTATTTTGATTATAATTAGGATATGAATAGCATACTATTAGTGTAGATGTGTTGTTGGAAATGTACTCTTGTTTAGTTTAGTTACTTGGGCCTGGTCGTGTATCGCTTGAGTTCGTCACAAATTCGATTATGCCTTGAAAAATCTAGTATCTATTCTTGTTATTTTGATTATAATTGGGATATGAATAGCATACTATTCGTGTAGATGAGTTGTTGGAAATGTACTCTTGTTGTTCGCTAGTTAGTGACACTGAGCTACCATTTGCGGTTGAAGTGACGTAGTTCATGACCAACGTGGTAATACCAGACTGCACTAGTTTCACCCATTGACCACATGAGGATCTCGATGACCAATAGGGTGATATTGGGTGCACTAGTCATACTAACTATTACTTGAGGTTGATGTGACGTAACTTATAACCAACAGGGTAGTATTTGAGTGCGCTATTAAAGTATGATTATTTCGTGTTGGTTTTATTTAAGTTGTTTAACTGTGGTATCATCTAACATAGCCTTGTTTTCAGTACCTCTTCACTACTTTTTGATGTTAATGCCTTTTGATATATATATTTGGAAATGTGGTATAGAATCTCTAGATTTTGCTTTCTTCTTTACTGTACTCATTGTTCTTTTTATGACTGTGGGTGCAGATCCATCGTTTAGCAGGCTTGGTAAGGAAAAGATCAGCGACTACCTATGAGCTAATGGTCCGACCATGCTGCAGACATTGTAGGTCTTTTTGATGTTTTGTGTAATTATTACTTATGTCTTTTATACACTTTTGGGTTGTATATATGGGTTGAGAGACTAAGCTCCCCGACTAATGCATGTATTATGGTATTTATCAACATGTGATCGTGATTTCCTGGTTTCCACACTTAAGGATTCAATTTAATACTTTCGTTAAAATGTTAAGACTTCCGCTGATACTAAACTGTTAAGCTTCTGCCAAAATTTATATGTTATTAAAAAGGTTTTAATTAACTCTAAATTTAATAAGGAAATAACACGTGTGTTTACTTATTCTGAACGCGAGAAACGAGAAGAATAAGTTAATGAGGCTGACTAATACGTAGTTAAGTCCTACGTGGATGAGATAGGGCTTAAGTATGAGATAAGGCCGAGCGACACCGTGTTAGAAATTTCGGGCCGTCACATTTAGTTTCATTCCTTTTAGTTTTTTTAATTAACGTGATTTTAAAATAAATGATAATAATTATTTCATTAGTAAGGAAATGAAGTGAGTACAATTTGTTTAAGGGAGCTGCTAAAAGGACCCCAACAATTGCTCCACATACCCAATTTTATGAAATTACCCAACTTCTCATCCATATAAAAAGGTTTTTACTCATCATACCCCACTAATTGCTAAACATACGTAAGTTTTGTGAAATTACCTAACTACCCCTTCATATAAAGGGTTTTTACTCACCATACCTCACTCACCCCACTCACCTTGTACCCTAGTCACCTCTCTAAAATCACACTCACCAAAAATCGGTCAAATTCAAAGAAATTCAAGCAAAACCATATGGGTTCGACAATGTAGTTGATTTATCATCTCTTTTAATGTTGATTTCGAGGTTTTTTTAAGTTTTTTTCTTTTTAAATCGTTTTGTTTGTAAATTTTTTTCCCGGGTTTAGGGCTTCAATTTGAGGCTTAAATCTTGCATTTTAGGTACAAAGTTTTGATGAAATCGAAAATATTAAGTGATTTTGAGCAAAACCCACTATTTTTATGCTATTTTCCTGTATTTTTTTAGAGTTTTGAAGTTTTTTTGTTCGTTTTGGTCACCTGCGGGTTTTGGACTAACAGAGCTGACACCTCTGAAGAGGTATCGGATGAACACCTCTAAAGAGGTTTTGGCTAGATCCCTCCGTCACATACAAAAATCAAGTTATATTCACATTATCGGTTGGTGTTGGTTCGTCCGACACCTATGAAGAGGTGTCTGATCTGTTCTTTCGACACCCGTATGGAAGGGTATTAGAGTGAGGGTGATAGTGATGGGGTACACGAAGTAAAAAAATGGGGTACAATAAGCAAGGGTATTGGGGTGACGGTGAGGATGATAAGGTACACGAAGTAAAAAAATGAGGTATAGTAAGCAAGAGGTATTGGGGTGAGGATATTTTTGAAATTTTAAGAAAAATGTGGGTACACTAAGTAAAAAGTAAAGTACACGAAGTAAAAAATTTAAAATTGGGGTATGCGAGCAATTAGTATGGGTCGTTTAGCTCCTCCCTTTGTTTAATATGTGTAACTGGAAGAATACAATACTTGACTGTTTATTTATGAGCAAGAAAATATAAGTACATGAATAATCTAACTTAATAAACAATACATCAATCCTCTATAAAGGTATATCAAACTTGAATCTCTTTATCTTCCCTATACTTTCTTTGGCAATCAACCACAAATTTGCAAATCTTCATGCTCTGTTGCAAGAAACAACCAAGTCATAATAAGAAAACGTTGAAAAGATTAATATTAAAAAAAAACTAGACTATTTCTTCATCTTATTGAAGTTTAATTAAAAAAAGTCATCAGTGAGAATCAAATTAAAATGTCACAAATACCTTAATCGACTAAAGAGATTAATTACCCTCTGTTCATCTTCCAATTGAACATTTGAAGAGGAAATGGATATCGTGTGAGGAGAGAGAAATTACTAGATCTACTACAAGAAGATTGATCTTTTACAACCTTAATTATATTTTTTTTTATATCACAACCTTAATTATGTTGTTTTAACATACATTGTTAAAACTTATTAAATTATAAATTAAAATATAATTAAATATTATTTAGAAAAAAGTAATTATTAATTTGATTAAATATTATAAAACAAAGAATTTAATTAAACTATAAATCATTACATGTTGTAAATGAAATGGATGTGGATGACTCTTCCTATTCAAACCATTTGTATTTCACCACTATATGTGAGTGGTTACACATTTACATCATGTAATTGTAACTTATGATCTTTGAACATTCTTGTAATGGCCTATATAAAGAGCTCACATCTATATAATGGATACAACAAGTTGAATGAAAACTTCTCATTCCAACTATCTCATTTCTTCTCTCTCCTTTGTAATAGTAGTTTGTAGTAGTAGAAGTTCTTAGTCTTCTATTTTATCTCTCGTTCTTAGCAAGTCTCAATTCAATTTACAATACGTTATCAACACGAGCTTGCTCTAGCATTAAGGAGATCTTGAAGTTCAAGAAAGCTAGGAAGGTATAACTTTTATGAGTTCGATTTATTTCTATATTATCTTGGTTGCTTCACTTTTATATGCATACTTTATTCATATACTATGCATTATAACGTCATCGATTGCGAAAGTATGCTCTGCAGTTGCGTCTTGTACGATCTTCTACAACAGAAATCAAAAGTCAATATGTGACATAACTAGTTTTCTCGCTATATTACAAACGATTAATTATGCTTCATTCTTGATTTTTTTATATATTGCAAATAGTGTTATGAGTTTGGGTTGATAGTGGGTAAGCCTTGTCCCCGGTAAAGCTAAACATTGAAAGGGAGACGAGTTATCCCGTTCGAGGAGGTATGGTTTTTAAGTAGACTTCGTCTCACCACTCAACCTGGAGGTTGTCCCACCAACTCATACAAGTAGTACATTTTGCATATTAATAATCAAGTTGTGAACATATATTTAATCGTATATTATTTATTTTTAATAAAAGAGAAAATTATTTACTCAATTTTTGACATATTTTCATACTATAACAAACCTTAAAAAAAAACTTGAATTTATTGCTCTTGATATCACTGGAAATAATTATTTGCCAAGGCAACGGGATGCTCAAATTATATATAAAGTATCTATGCAAGGCTATGCATATAAATATTTATTCGTCAAATATCTCTTTAAATTCTTTAGAGATTTGAAAAGTAAATATTTCACTTTATATTATCATTTCACCTCATGGAGCTATCTATATCAAGGCCAAAATTGGTGATGCTCCAAAAGGCTCAAAATGAGTAGTTGGGTCTCACGCTACAAAATTTATATCAGTCAAATATCATTTATTATTCTGCAATTTCAATTACGTCTATGTTGAAGCTATGCAAAAATATGACTGATGAGACAAATAAAGGCTACGTGGCTCGCCTCGATGTATTACTACAACAAATTATCGAGCGCGCATGTCAATCCATTAAATATTAATTATGGATTGAATCCTTGTCTCGTGGTAGCTGAGTAAAATAATAAGATATTATAAATATAATATCACTCATGTCCAATTAGTTTAAGCTTCAAATAAAGAAGCATATGTTGCATATAATGACCATGGTCACAATTACAAATTTATAGAAGTGGAAAAGGTGAAAAGATATGGTAAAAGTCATATTGACAATTTCATTGATAGTCAGAATAAAAAGTGGTGCACCACTAGAAAGAGTAAATTAGTATTGACAATGAGCGCTCATAATTGTGACATTTTTTCGTCATGTACGGAAGGCTATGTTGCCTAAATATTGTCATATACATACCCAAATATTTTTAATCTTTTACCATGCCTTCAAAATCAAGGCAAAATTATGAATTTTACCATTAAAAATAGCTCAATTAAGTATTGACACATTAAGATGTGTTCAAATTATGAGCTAAATAAAGGCGAATAACGCATGTCTTGCTTATTGTACTACATGTACATTGTAATATAAAAAATATTTATCGAATTTAAACTTAGCAGAGGCTAATGTTTATGCAATATATGGTACCAATATAATGTTGTCAATGCCTTATCTAGAAGTTATTTAGTATGATTTGTTTCATCTGAGAATTTAAATTCTCTGCATTACCTTCTGGATTTTATTTGAAAAGGTATACTGATGAAATAAATATCGTCATATGATCTAATGACATTCATAAGATGAAATGATGGATTTGATCATCAATTGCACGAATAATATTGAAAATTCGTGTAGACATCAATTGTGGAACTAAAAGATTTTATCAGCTGATGATTATAATTATGTTAGTTGTTCTCAAGGTAAATTGATAGTTAAATCATCCCCAAGTAAATTTATTGTGGAATCCCCAGTTTTCTTAGAATGCATTAAGGGAGACATATGTTGACCTATTCCTCCTCACTGTGGACCATTTAGATATTTCATAGTTTTGATAGATGCATCAATTAGGTGGTCACATGTTTGTTTGCTTTCGACGTGCAATGTTGCATTTGCTAGACTTTTAGTGCAAATCATTAAGTTAAGAGCACAATTCCCTGAAAACCTAATCAAGACCATCCGTCTTGATAATGCCGGAGAATTTCAATCTCAAGCATTTAAAAATTATTGCATGTCTATAGGAATAACTATTGGACATTCTGTTCCACATGTGCATACTCAAAATGGTTTGGCATAATCTCTAATCAAACGCATTCAATTAATTGTCAGACCTTTAATCATGAGAACTAAGTTATCAACTTCAGTTTGGAGACATGCAGTCCTTCATGCAGCATCTATCATTCGTTATAGGCCTACTGCATACCATGAACATTCCCCCATGCAACTCATTTTAGGTCAACAACTAAATATTTCACACTTAAGACTTTTTGGTTGTGCAGTGTATGTTTCTATACCACCTCCCAATAGAACTAAGATGGGTCCACAACGAAAACTTGAGATTTATGTTGGATTTAACTCATCGTCCATTTAAGATACCTTGAGCCCTTAACAGAGGATTTATTTACTGCACGTTTTCCTGATTGTCACTTTGATGAAGCAATTTTCCCACCATTAGGGGAGATAAGAAGTCAATTCAGAAGGAATGCCGTGAAATTGCTTGGAATGCATCAACTTTATCACATTATGATCCACAAACAAATCAGTGTGAACTTGAAGTTCAAAAGATCATTCATTTGCAACAAATCACAAATCAATTACCAAATGCATTTAATGATGCAAAACAAGTAACAAAATTACATATTCCAACTGTAAATGCTCCTGCAAGAATTGATGTCTCTATCCAATAAAATGCACAAGAACCAATGAAACGCTTAAAACGTGAAAGACCGGTTGGTTCAAATGATACAATTCCTCAAAAGAGGAAAACGGAAGTAAAAATAAATACAAATCAAAATACTCCTGAGAAAGAACAAGAATCCTTTGATAAGGGTTTGTCAAAACAAGTTGATTCTGATGAGGAACAACTTCCTCTAGAAAAAGATGAAAAAGATGAAAGTAATGAGATCTCAATAAATTATTTAAACTCTAGTAAGATTTGGGATTGAAATGAAATTGTTCCTGATGATATATTTGCTTTTAATGTGTCCTTTGAAATGATGATGATCCAGAACCACGATCAGTGGTTTAATGTCAAAAAGACCTGATTTGCAAAAATGGCAAGATGCTATCCAAGCAGAGCTAAACTCGTTAAGAAAACGAGAGGTTTTTGGACCAATTGTCCAAACGCCAGATGGAGTAAAACCTGTTGGATATAAATGAGTATTTGTATGAAAGAGAAACAAAAAAAATGAAGTTACAAGGTACGAAGCAAGACTTGTAGCTCAAGGTTTCTCACAAAGACCTGGCATCGATTATGAGGAAACATATTCTCCTTGTTATAGATGCAATCACATTTCGGTTCTTGATAAGTCTTGCAGTCTCTGAAGGGCTTGATATGCATTTAATGGATGTTGTTACAACATATCTGTACGGATCTCTAGACAGTGAGATATATATATGAAAATCTCTGATGGATTTGTAATATCCGATGAAATAAAATCAAAACCTCATAACATGCATTTTATAAAATTACAAAGGTATTTGTACGGGTTGAAACAATCCGGACGAATATGGTACAAACGTGTTAGTGATATGTAAATAATCCGCTTTGCCCATGTGTCTTCATTAAAAGATCATCAACAAGATTTGTGATTATTGCTGTATATGTTGATGATTTAAATATAGTGAGAAACCACGACGACATCGTTAAAACATCCAGATACTTGAAAAAGAAATTCGAGATGAAAGAACTTGGAAAAACAAGACTTTGTCTTGGTTTGCAAATTGAACATTTTTCAAGTGGAGTATTTGTCCATCAATCAAATTATATTGAAAAATTATTAAAAAGATTTTATATGGACAAGGCACATCCATTGAGCTCTCCAATGGTTGTCAGATCACTTGAAGTGGATAAGGATCCATTTGGACCTTATGAAAGTGATGAAGAGCTAATTGGTCCGGAGGTACCATATTTAAGTGCAATTGGTGCACTTATGTATCTTGCAAATTATACAAGACCCGATATTGTTTTTACTGTCAACCTACTTGCAAGATATAACTTTTCACCAACTCGAAAACATTGGAATGGTATTAAACACGTTTTTCGATATCTTCGAGGAACAAGTGAAATGGGTTTATTTTACTCGAGAGGGGTAAAATTGAATCTCCAAGGTTATGCTGATGTTGGATTTTTATCTAATTCCCACAAGGCCTGTTCTCAAACGGGATATGTATTCACTTGTGGTAATACTGCTGTATCATGGAAGTCAATAAAACAAACTATGGTTGCTACTTCTTCCAATCATTACAAGTACTTGCAATTCATGAAGCAAGTCGTGAATGTGTTTGGTTGAGAAACATGATTGAACATATTCAAGAATCATGTGGATTGCCTTCAATAAAAAATTCTCCAACCATATTATATGAAAATAATGCAGCATGTATTGCACAATTAAGAGAATGATTCATAAAATGGGACAGAACAAAACATATTTCATCAAAATTCTTTTATGTGCATGAGCTTCAGAAGAATGGTAAAATTGATGTCAAGCAAATCCGATCGAGCGATAATCTTGTTGATTTATTCACAAAAGCCTTACCAACTACGACATTTAAAAGGCTTACATATGGTATTGGCTTGTGTAAACTTAAAGATATTGCAAGTAAAGAAACTGAACAAGTTTCACCCATGTTCACATGAGGGGGAGTTATTTATTAGTGTATTGCACTTTTTTCCCATAACTATAGTTTTATCCCATTAGGTTTTCTAGCAAGGTTTTTAATGAGGCAATCTTAACAATATTATACACATCTTAATATTTATGAGAATAGTGTACTTTTTTTCTTTTACTATATTTTTTCCATAGGTTTTTTCTTAGTTGAAGTTTTAACGAGGCACAATCTCTTAGCAGGTGTCATCTAAGGGGGAGTGTTGTAAATGAAATGGATGTGGATGACTCTTCCTATTCAAACCATTTGTATTCCACCACTATGTGTGAGTGGTTACACATTTACATCATGTAATTGTAACTTATGATCTTTGACATTCTTGTAATGGCCTATATAAAGAGCTCACATCTATGTAATGGATACAACAAGTTGAATGAAAACTTCTCATTCCAACTATCTCATTTCTTCTCTTCTCCTTTGTAGTAGTAGTTTGTAGTAGTAGAAGTTCTTAGTCTTCTATTTCATTCTCTAGTTCTTAGCAAGTCTCAATTCAATTTACAACATTACATACTAATTTTTTAATTATAGATATTTTGGTTGCATATTAATTACATATTAAATTAGTTTTAACAACATAGAGTATAACAACATTTTTTGATGAGCACAATTATAGGCACTCCAATTGTTTATGAGGGCACCCAAAATACATGTAAAATGGGGTGCCTGTAGCACAACTCTTTTTTATTTGTAAAAGACTTTTTTTCTTTTAGTGATGGTGACTTCAAGTGGGTAGGGGATAGAACGTGAGAGTAGTATAAGGAAAGATAATTTTTTTTTAGGAATCGTGAAATAAAAATAGGTAATTAGTTGAAAAAAACCTTTAAAGATAGATTTGAAAACTTCCCAAATTTAATTGAAAATAAAATATTGATTAATATTATTTTGACATATATGAAAGTTAGAAGCGAGACCGGAAGTTTCGTCAAATACATAATAGATTATGATTTATAATTAATATATATAAATCAATTATAACTGTAAATATTTTTGGTAAGCCAATTAACTATTTGTTCAAAATAAAGTTTACTAATTAAACAACTAGAAAAAATAAAAGTGATTCAAATAATAATTTAGAATTAATAATGGATTTAAGTAAAAAAAGAAAATTAATAAAATAGTTATTTTATTAAATTTTATTCACTTATAAATATTTGTTTTCATATCAAGTAAAATTACTCTAATTTCTCTTATAAAAAATTACATTAAATTTCTCACTACAAGTTTTTTCTTATTACATTTACTTGTAAGCTTACAACTTTTATGATTAATAGTACTTCATAAGTAAAAGTGTACATTTTTTGAAAAATATTGTCCACGCATGCAATTGCTTATACTAAAGTATTGTAAGCAAAACCTATATATTTTATTTGACAAAAAAAAACTATATATTTTGCTTATGAATAAAAGTGGTTACTAAAAGTATATTATCATAAGTAAAAATAACTCAATTCCTGTGATGACCCAAAAAATATGTTATGTTTGTGTGATAACGTATATTACCTATTTATACTTGTGTCTGTGTGACAAGATGGTGACATCGAGTTGCAAGTAGTGTACGCATAGGAAAACATGTCGAATGGGTATCGAGAGGATGAAATACGGGAACATGGGTCCAAAAAATAAAATGCAATAATTAATTAATTTGGGAATATGTTCGGGCCGTTAGTATTTTCAATCGCTCGTGACGATGCGAGTCGTGGTGCATGCATGCCGAGTGCAGAAATGCTCGAGATAGAGCCAATTATTGGTTGTAAAAGTAGATATGAACAAAAGGAGAGTCACCAAAGTGAGTCACCAAAGGTGGTTGGCTGGTGTGGATGAGGGCATTTGGATGTGCCTCGGGATACGGTTGTGAACCAATATGAGACCCACCCTATAAAAGGGTTAGTCAACTCTCTCTTTCTCTCATTTCTTTTTCACTCTTCGTAAGAAAATTGAACTGGAGGGAGGTTTTCGACGTGGATCGACGCCAAGGGACTGCGTCACGACGCAAACGGAGGTGAGATCTTGACTCCCCGTCCAATTATTGTCATTTTGGCGTAGGTTTTTCGTGTTTTCGTTTGATTGTCAGATCGGTGGTAGGTCGGTTTTCTTGTTTTTATGGTATACTTGGATGGGTATCGAGGTCTCAATGAGTTTGGAATAGGTTTGGAACACAGCGACACAAGTTGGGGTGTCGAGAAACACCCAGATTAACATTCTGGAATCAACGCCAGAAGTGACACCGTGAGGATTTAAGGCCACGATGTCAATCACAACATTATTGGAAATTGACGCTTTAAATGACGCTACAGGGCCTGAACCCCCACGACGCGACTCACGGCGTGGCACTGTTCACCAAAATGAATTTTTGAAAATTTTTGAAAACTTCAAGACTTCTTTCGGGTATCTAAATGGATCTGAATACGAACTAATACCCGAGGAATTGACCCAAAATAATGGAAGTGGATAATATTTGGAAATGGGAAAATTAACAAGAAATTACAATTTAACGGAAATAAAACTCTAACACGATCAAATTGGATTGAAAATGATTATCAGGTGCTTAGTAAACTGGTGACGAGCGTACGAGATCTGTTTGGCGACGTGTGAGCCGCGAGCGCGGAGTTTTGCGTAGTATGGTGAGTAAAACTAGTGAGAGTATTTATATAATTTTATTTGTACAATTATTTGAATGTTTTTTTTTGTTGAGCAGTATTTTTTTGTCAAATATGATTTATTGGATTCAGTTTTGTTATATTTATCATTAATGGATTATCGGCTTGGTTTTTCTTTGATTCCTTAATGAGTGGTCTTTTGGGTCTAAGTGGGCGGTATGGTGGTTACGGATGCGGTGACACTGCTTAGTGATCTCTTTCACCACTGTAACTACACGGATTCTAGACGTGCCTAAACCCGCATTTTAAGGATTAGTAGTCTAACCGTGAGTTGAACTGTGTGTGGGCTACGATAGTGTGATTCATACTAAACTGTTGGTGGTTTGTTTAAGTCCAAAATCTGTCGAGAAAATCAGGTTGCGTACTTTGTGTTGCAATATGATGGACTTGAAACACTTAAATGCTTTTTCGCTTTGTGATCTTGACAATCATTTATCATTGATATCTTAGTTATTGAATTATCATGTTGTCTTTTATTATCTTTGTGATATTCCTGCATAATACTCGTTTAGTCGTTTATTTGGCATTTGAAATTATGTTGAGGCTCCACTTGGTTGTTACTGTTAAATTTTATGTGCTCAACATCCTTTTTATGACGGTGGGTGCATCCCTTCATATTGCAGTATTAACAGGGGTAAAGGACCGGCAATAGGCGATTGACGTTAAGGACAGCTAGGTGACCTCCTTTTGCCTACAGTGTAGGTTCTTTGTATTATATATATATCATTTTTTAATACATTGGGATATGGGTTTGTGAGATCTTGGGATATGTATACAATAATTGATTCTCCTTTGACTTGTTATACTGTTTGGATGTATACATATGCGGGGTTTCTACACTCTAGGTAGTCCTGACTAGTGTCTTAGGGTTATTCAATTTAGTTAGAGTAGAATTTGCTTCCACTGTACTTTGATAACTCGCCAAATTGATTAACTCAACTTTTAAATGGTCAAATAAATGGTAAATGGTAAGTAAGGTTTATTAGGCTTGCATCGACTCAGCGAGGTTGACTCAGGGGTTCACGTAAGTCTAGACCAGGATGGGTCTAGTTTAGAGTTGGGAAATTGGAGCCGTCACAATTCTCAACATAGTTATATACTTGCAAATTACTTACTTTTACTCACGAGTTCGTAATTATGAGTGAAAAACAAATATTTTTAGTAACAAGTTTTAGTGATATTTACTTACAAATACTATAAATGGTAAGTAAATGTAGACTTTTACTTACGATTTTAATATTCGTTACTAAAAGTTTCGTTATTAAAACCCCAATTTCTTGTAGCGCATTAATCATTATTTGTCATAAAAATATTTAATTATATGTTAATTTAAAACTTAATAGCTTTTAACAATATATTATATAAAAACATAATTAAGTGTTATATAAGATCATTTTTTTATGTAATGAATCATTACCATATAAGAAAAATATCTATAATAAAAAACTTAATGGGTAATGAAATTTAATAAAATTATTTGTTTTATAATATTTAATCAATTATTAATCATTTTAAAAAAATCAATTATTAATCATTAATTTTTCATAAACAATATTATATATTAATTTGAAATCTAATAAGTTTTGATAACGTATTTTAATTATAACATGATTGAATTGTAAAATAACATTTTTCTTGTAGTGACACACAATTACTGAAAATGATGCAGATATAGGTAGTTGAAACGATTGAAACTAATAGTGAACCCGATAACCTCAAAGGGCATAATACATCTCAAACTTAAAATAGATTTATCGTTTATTCTAAATAAGAAATCAAAAATATGGAACTACCGTCAATCAAAAGAGAAGATTGGTGTTAGTTCAAAATTTTAGATCCGAGTACAAAACTTGAGAAAGAAAGGAAGAGTTTTGGGATTTTGAGAGAAAAAAGTTGGTTTCCAACTCATGTTGGAGCCGTTTTCTTTTAAAAAAAAACAATTATATCTTGTGGACTACTTGATCATGTTACAGCGAACCCTTTCTAGTGCTTCACATTTATTTTTTTTGGTGGACTGGTGCTCCACACTATTTTTTTGGTACATGGTGCGTTGCACTTTGGAGAAACAATATTCACTCTCAATTTTTTATTTTTTATTTGTATTGAAAGAAGTCAAAATTTTATTAATCATTCATGACATCATAGAAAGTCAGACATAGAATTAAGTACATTGATTGGCTTATCTTATTTATTCAAATGAACTGTCATTAATTTGATTGTGAATGCGATTGTGAAATTGAAACTGTTGAACGATCAATGATTGCTCTATACAACGTTGAAACTCATTACAGTACACAAACACCGTTAGAACCATATAATGAATAATAAAACTTTTCAACAAGGAGAAAAAAAATCTAATACTTCCCAATGAGGAGAAAACAAATCAAAGACTTCCAACTAAGGAAGAAAAACTATCTATAAAATGAAAAACTGAAGACAAGATCAATCCAGCGTGCCGCACAAATCTACGCAACACCTTTGATGAAGATGCATCGAAACAAGGATGGACCAATATTAACAAATCTAACTAGATATGTAGTTTATTATATGAACAAAGTGTAAAGAGATTTAATTGAAATTATTGCCGATCGAAGAGAAGGATCGGCAGTGGTTCAAAAACAAAAATCACAAAAGAAAATTAAGAAAAAGAATTTTAAGATTTGAGAGAAAAAAGAGAAAGCGGCTCAATCTAATTAAGAACGTATAAGTTGTTCCATGATATGCAATCTCAAATTAAAACGTATAAGTTACTTATATATATTAGGAAAATGGAGACAAGCTCGAAAAAGTTATTTAACTCATAGACCATTAATGGTTTATATATATATATGGGTATTACTATCGTGGAAATCAAATATATACCCATGTCATAGGTATACTATTTACAATCATTGAATTTTAATCCAATACATTAATTGAAGCTTCATAAATACACAAAGCATTTAATGCATAACACATTTTAAGGAGTTTTCATGGCATGTATGTATATATATATATAAAGAATGTTATTTACATGTCTATACTCCAAACAACACACTCCTTAACATCGCAAATCCATGTAAAATTTTCAAACATGCACTGAGATGGGCTAGCTTGATCATGTTAATGTAGCATTTTTTTTAAAGAGAAATCAAATTTTATTAATCATTTATGGCTCAATATAGGACCGGACATATAATTAAGTACATTGATTCGCTAATCAAATTTGTTCAAACGAACTGCCATTAATTTGGTTGGGAATGCGATTGTGAAATTGAAACAATTTGATAATTAATTAGTAATTGTTCTCTGCAATGTTGAAACTAATTACAATACACAAACATCACTAGAACCACATAACAAATAACAAAACTTTCCAACAACCAAAAAAAATCTAAACGTCTCTAACGAGAAGAAGACAAATCAAAGACTTTCAACTAAGGAAGAAAAACTATTTATAAAATGAAAAACTAAAACTATTTATAAAATGAAAGACTTTCAACACCCTTGATGAAGATGCATCTTAACAATGATAGACCAATCTCCACGAATCAGACTAGACCTGCAGTTTATCATACGAACAAAGTGCAAAGGGATTTGATTGAAATTATCACTGATCAAAGAGGAGGATCGGCAGTAGTTCAAGAAATGAAAATTACAAAAGATAATAAAAAAAAATGAATTTTAGGGTTTGGTTGAAAAAAGAGATAGCACCTACCAAAAAAAAAAAAAAAAGAGATAGCAGCTGCGGGTTTCGCCTTTTCATAATCAGTTAAACTTTCCATGTTAATGTAGCATCTTGTAGATTTTTTAATTTGATCTCAGCGCAGTATAAAATTAATATATACTGTATTATTTTATCCAAATATATATTGTATTGCAATTAGTCACCTCATATTGAAAAGCTCGATCGAATATTAGGTTCATATCTATTTGCATCTATTTATAATGGTCCAATTTGAGTTGCAGTGAACAGTAATTAAGACACATTTATTTTTTTCTGAAAAAGAAAATTAAAACATATCATCAAAGTCCCTCATTTGAAATAGTAATTTTATATCATTTGTCAAAGAAGCAAAATGTTCTTGAAGTCAAAAATAAAAATAAAAATTAAGACACATTTTTTAAGGACACGTAACAATTTCAAAGAATACAAGTTTTATGCTTATATTCTTTAAGAAAAAAACACTCATATAGTTATATTATTTCCCTTAATTTCAATTGATCGATCCTAAATATATATACTTATTTACGTAGTCACTTTGTTTTAAGGATATGAACAGATGATTGAATTAATTACGTGAGACCCAGCAAGGTCACAACTGGCACTTTTTGTCCCAGATGAGCCGTTGCGAAGACCATAATCAATTTCTTTAATGGAACATTTCACAAAAAGTACTAATACTAGTTGCTATCCCAGTTAGCTTCACGTCACTGTCCTTGACACTTGTCACCTTTTTTAGACTTATCACTTCCAGCTAACCATTGATTTGATTATCAAAAATAAAATTAGAAGCTCCTACTTGCGTGCCAACATTTTTATAAGTAATTACTCAATAAATTAGTTTTTTTTTGGAAATAACAAATTAATTAATTATGATCATGCTTTTCAGTTCGTTATCGGAGATCGTTTAATAGAGTAGAAAGATATTGAATTATTCTGAAAAAAAAAAGAGATGTTCAAATTATAATTAAGTTTGAAGTGGAAACTTTAACTTTTTTATTAACATTTTAGAGCAACCGCTATTTTAAATTTTTTTTTTTTTTACTTAAGTGGGAATTGAACTTAATTTCTTAAGTTTTACTATTTTAACAAATGATGTATTTAACATCTCATTTGAGAGACTTTAACAACCATCACCATTTTATATATATATATATATATATATATATATATGTGTGTACGTATATTATATCCGAAAATGTATTAAAAGGAAGAATGAGTAAGTTTTCCTTCGTGACTTAATTCACAATTTTACGAAGTCCCGATTTCAGTTACTGTTCCTCCTTACGGTCAACTATATATTTTTTTGTTCCACAAGTGACTTCTGTCACATGCCCCTCTCAAATGACGTATAAAAGTGGACATTTGAAGATTGGAGCGAAACACAAACAATTGGTGTTGCGTATCAAGGACCTCTTTGGTAGAAATTGGGTTGTTAAAGTACGTTACATACATGGTGATGACAATAGGCTGCTGATTGGACGACAAATCTTAATTCCGTAAGAAATGATTGAGTGTGAGGGGTTACGGCTTCAATATATATTTTGTTGAGGTAAGTGCAACCATATTTACCTCAACAAAATATATGTTTTTCTTTCTTTAAAAAAACAAAATATATGTTGAATTAGGCAATCCAACATTAGTCATTTCAGTCTCTAAGAGCAACAATGTCAGGTAGGGCTGGCACTTTAGTGTTCAGACCATCCGGTTTGATTTTGTCTAGTTTGAAATAAAAAGGGTTCAAACAATGTCTTAACAAATTCGACCGAATGTAGATAAAGACCTCTTATCCGAATTTAAAATCGGGTCGGGTCTCGACAAGGTCATGAAATTCTAATCTGAACTCGGTTTGAATTTTAAATAGAGTTAAAATATATATGATAAAAAGGTATATTGGACATTAGTACTTATAGAATAATCTACTCTAATATTCAAAAATTAATGTACCAAAGATATCTTTTTTTTGCAAAATAAATTAAATTTTAGTTTTTTTATACTTTTTTTTTCATCAGTTAGTTTTTTTATACTTGAACATTTGTTTTCTTACATTAAATGTTTAATTACAAGAATTATTTATAGTACATGTTAAAATGATTTATAGTTTATAATATTTGTTAAGACTTTGACGTTAATTTTTTAAATTACAACATACATAATTATAATATATTTATATTTGTTGGATTTGTTTGAAAAAAAAATCTAGACAATATATCGGACAACCTAAATTTTAAGCAAAATAGGTATGGACAACCTAATCTTGTCCAAATTTAAAACCGAGCTAGTTCCGGACAAAAAATATACTCCTTTATAGTAGGAGTTGTTCGGATCCGAACACGTCCAACTGGAGTTTTTGCCACCCTTAATGTCAGGTTTTTGTAAGGAGTAAAATATGGAGCTGTAAGTTTTCAAAAAAAAAAAAAAAAAAATTGGAGCAGTAATGAATTATTTGAAATATGTAGTATAGCTCCTACCAAAAAAAAATGTGTAGTATAGTACGAATGTTACAATTAATCCTTTTATTACCGACGGATTTTAACTTTTTACGATCTCTTTATCTCTCGGCCACCATTGCCGGCATCTCTTTTTTCTCGGCCAACATGGCCCCCAATGTGTTAAAAAACACAGTACTTTCAAACCTTGCAAATGTGTGTTAGAACTATATGTGAGTTTATATTGTACCTAATATTAGTCCCACATAGGAAAGAAACAATTTTGTTTCTTTCCTTATAAGATATCTTTCACTTACAAGTCTTAGTTAAGTGAATATGGGTTGGAGGCAAAGACCATGGGTATTTCCCATTAATTAATATATGTTAAATACTTGATATTTAATATGTCTTTGATTAGCTAATTCACAACATAAATTTTTTGTTAAGTAATTTCATAATTACTTATTATGTGAACAATTGTAACGGTTGTGTACAGTTGTAACGGTCGTAAATTAAGTAATTTCATAATTACTTATTATGTGAACAATTGTAACGGTTGTGAACAATTGTAACGGTTGTATGTGAACAGACACATTATTTGTCTATATATAGTATATAAAACGAGAAGAAAAAGATAAAAAATAAATAAAAAGAGTTTTTTGGTTGAGAGAAGTTTTACTGTTGCACAAGAAAGGTTCTTTGATTGGTGTGTAATCAAAGATCAATCCAGTTGTATCCTGGAGACGAACCTCTTGAAGTATTCATACACCGAATTGAAGGAAAATTCGTCTTAGGACATTGCTATTGAGTGCAAGCCTCTGGTATGATATAATTTAGTTCTTTGTAATTGAATTCTCATATGATATATATTATAGTTCAGTGATATGCATATAGTATAATTGTTCCAACAATCTAAGACGAATTATTGATGTGTTTTATTAATATTATCACTGATTTACATACAATAGCTAATTGTAGTAAATATTGTCATGTCTTTTTGATCAAGAATAAAAGCGAGGCCTTTGATATATTTAAAATATATAAGGCAGAAGTTGAAAATCAACTTGACAAAACGATAAAAATATTAAGAACTGATCGAGGTGGAGAATATGATTCCATTGAATTTACAGAATTTTGTAATACAAATGGAATTATTCATCGACCATCTGCGCCATATACACCTCAACAAAATGGTGTGGCGAGAGAGAAAAATAGAACTCTCAAGAATATGATTAATTCTATGTTGAATGATTAAGGCTTCCCCAAAACTTGTGGGGTGAAGCATTATTGATCGCAAATCATATCTTGAATAGAGTTCCGTTCAAGAAATCGATAAGTCTCCATATGAGATTTGGAGAAAGAGAAAACCCACTTACAAAACTTTAAAAGTGTGGGGTTGCTTAGCAAAGGTTCAAATTCCTTTACCAAAAAGGACTAAATTAGGACCTAAAACCGTAGATTGTGTGTTCATCGGTTTGCTAAGAATAGTGCAGCATATAGATTCTTAGTAGTTAAATCACATATTTCAGATATCAGTGATAATACTATCATAGAATCTGCGGATGCTACATTTTTTTAGCATATATTTCCTTTTAAGGAAAAACAAAATGGTTCATCACGAAAAAGGACGGCCGAAGAGAGTCTAGAAGAACCATTCACTTCAAGGGTTCAAGAACAAGAATTGGAACCTAGAAGGGGAAAAAGAATTAAGGTTCCAAAGAATTTTGGACTTGATTTTATAAGTCTGTTAACTGAAAATGAACCTCAGACTTATAGGGAGGCTATGTCTTCGCCGGAAGCCTCTTTATGGATGGAAGCAATCAATAGTGAAGTTGAATCCATTTTACATAATAATACATGGGAATTGGTTGATTTACCATCCGGAATCAAACCAATTGGATATAAATGGATATTCAAAAGAAAGCTTAAAGCTGACGGTACTATTGATAAATACAAAACACGAATGGTTGCAAAAGGTTATAGACAAAAAGAAGGTGTAGATTACTTCGACACCTATTCTCCTGTTTCGAGAATAACTTCCATTAGAATGTTGATTGCCATAGCTGCATTATACAATATGGAAATACATCAAATGGATGTTAAAACAGCATTTCTAAATGGAGAGTTAGAAGAAGAAATCTATATGGACCAACCTGAAGGGTTCATAGTCAAAGGCCAAGAGAATAAAGTTTGTAGACTTGTTAAGTCATTATATGGACTCAAACAAGCTCCAAAACAATGGCATGAAAAATTTGATCATACTATGTTAGCAAATGGTTTCAAAATAAATGAATGTGACAAATGTGTGTACATTAAATAAATGAAAAACTTTTGCGTCATAGTATGTTTATATGTTGATGACATGTTGATTATGAGCACAAGTAGAGATGCTATAATGTCAACAAAAAATATGTTGAATTCTAGTTTTGACATGAAAGACTTAGGACTAGCTGATGTAATACTAAGAATTCAAATCAAAAGGAATAACGAAGGTTATATCCTCACACAATCTCATTATGTTGAGAAAATCTTAAAAAGATTCAATCAATTTGATTGTAAACCTGCTCCAACTCCTTTTGATGCTAATTGTCATCTTAAGAAAAATAATGAAGAAGCAGTTTATCAATTGGAATATTCTCAAGTAATTGGAAGCTTGATGTACTTGATAAATTCTACTAGACCCGACATAGCTTATGCAAGCGGTGCGAAATGAGTAGATACACAAGTAATCCTAATGATGCTCATTGGACAACGTTAATAAGAGTTCTAAGGTATCTTAAATATACCTTAAATTATGGACTTTATTATACAAAATATCCACCATACTTGAAGGATATAGTGATGCAAATTGGATTTCGATAATACGAAACCAAATCAACAAGTGGATATATATTCACTTTAGGTGGAGCAATGATTTCTTGGAAATCAACAAAACAAACGTGTATAGCACGTTCCACTATGGAATCTGAATTCATAGCTCTTGATAAGGCAAATTGAAGAAGCTCGAATGGCTAAGAAATTTCCTAGAAGATATTCCTTGTGGCCAAAACCAATCACAAAGAATATGTATACATTGTGATAGTATGGCAAAGACAAGCAAGAGCTAAGAACAATATATATAATGGTAAGTCGAGACATATAAGGCGCCGACACAATACTATAAGACAATTACTCACAAGTGGAGTAATTAGTATTAATTATGTTAAGTCTAAGGAAAACATTGCAGATCCTTTGACTAAAGGCTTACCAAGAGATCAAGTGAAGATATTATCGAGGGAATGGGCTTAAAGCCTATAGAGTAAGTCAAGTCCAATGGAAACCTAACCTAGCTGATTGGAGATCCCATGGTCTAGGTTCAATAGGCAAACTGGTTAGACCTGACTTAACAAAAAGGACATACAATTACCTGTTCTATGATGAAGTAAGTGTGTTGATAAGAAGTTTAGGGTATGCAATACTGCATTTAATGATTAAAGATAAGTCACCTATATGATAGTAAATGTGGGGTCGCATTTATGAGAATGAATAGGCTAAATTCTCTAAAGCTATCATGAATCCAGGATATGTTCAGGACCAAAATGAACAACAAAGAATAACGTGCATCAGTAATCATGTCATAAGTGAGACATATTGTCTTAGTTTACTACAAAAAGTGAACAGTTCAAGATACATACATCACTGCGTCGCGAAGTAAACTCGATATGATCTTACTAGGGTAAGTTCAAGTCTATACGACACTTTCCTGAGTAACATGACATGATAATCTCTCTCAACTATTTTGAAGTAATAATGATATTTTTTTTAATTTGTGTTTGTGAATTGACAAAGTAAACTTGGTCATGGTTTCAGATGGATACAATACAAATGTGGGGTATTGTTGAACTATATGTAAGTTTGTATTGCACCCAATATTAGTCCCACATAGGAAAGAAACAATTTTGTTTCTTTCCTTATAAGATATCTTTCATTTACAAGTCTTAGTTAAGTGAATATGGGTTGGAGGCAAAGACCATGGGTATTTCCCATTAATTAATATATATTAAATACTTGATATTTAATATGTCTTTGATTAGGCCTTAGGCCTTGGGGTTAATGTTAAAATAACTTAGCTAATTCACAACATAAATTTTTTGTTAAGTAATTTCATAATTACTTATTATGTGAACAATTGTAACGGTTGTGTACAGTTGTAACGGTCGTAAATTAAGTAATTTCATAAGTACTTATTATGTGAACAATTGTAACGGTTGTGAACAATTGTAACGGTTGTATGTGAACAGACACATTATTTGTCTATATATAGTATGTAAAACGAGAAGAAAAAGATAAAAAAAAAAAATAAAAAGAGTTTTTTGGTTGAGAGAAGTTTTACTTGTTGCACAAGAAAGGTTCTTTGAATGATATAATTTAGTTCTTTGTAATTGAATTCTCATATGATATATATTATAGTTCAGTGATATGCATATAGTATATTTGTTCCAACAATGTGAAACCCCTCATATGGTTTCATCAGTCATCAAATAAGCAATTCCAGATTGTTAGAAGTTTAGATAATGGCAGATTATTCCATTTTGTATCAGGACTGGGTCATTCATCGGTCATCATTAGAAACATTCATCATATGTGGGAATTGTTTTTTTAAAATTTTTAATTTTAATTACAATTTTGAATTTTATCAGTAAATTAAAATAATTGTTAGAAATAGATTTTCACTACGTAGCGAGCGGTATATATATATATATAGCTTCTACCATGGGTACTACATATATACTCATTGCATTAATACTTTAATGTTGACAGTTGGATTAATATCAACACCATAGATTAAACTTAATGTATTTAGACTCGTGAGTAATGTATTGAATGAAACACGTTGTCCCAAAACATTGTAATTAATGAAGTATTTATGCTACATTGAAGCTTGCCAGAACAATTAATGATGACACCTTATTCCACCATATCCTTTCTCCTTCTAGTGTAAACTTTTACTAATTGTCCCTATAAAAATAAAAAATAAAAAACTTTTACTAATTGATACAAAAATACTGTCCAATCAATTCTCATCAATAACTTAAAAAAAAATATTTGACCAAAAAATATACTCTATATCCTAACAATAAGACACTCAACTTTAGATTAATATTTTGGGAATTAAAAGAGCATATTATATAGTAGATATATTTAATTTATTTACTGTATTTTACAAACACATCATTTGAGATTTTCTTAACAAAAATACATATTATTTGAACCAAACAAATCAAAGTAACTTTTTAAATTTTTTATAATCAATGTCAAACACACTCTAACAACTTATACTATAAATGACAGTAAGAAATATTCTTCTCATGCATATCTTTAGATTGAATATATTATAAAAAAATTAATTGTTTTAAAAAGTAAATTTGAAAAAGATATTTTTTACAATACAACAATGCTATTAAACTGAAAAAAATTTTAATTCTACTAGAAAATTATAGTTTATCCATGAATTTATCCACGAAATAATTTTTTTGTATGTATAAAATATCAATAGAATACGTACCAACATATTAGTGTAGATAATGATTTATAATTTAAGAAAAAATAAGTACGGATATATCCACTCATAATTAGTCGCGGAAAAAAAATGTGGGTAAGCCGTGGGTAAAAATAAGGTTGGAGTTTAAGACCAATAATTAACGTGCTCATATGTAGTAATCACTGCGTTGTTATTTTTATGAGTATTTGTGTTAAAAAATCATTATTCATATTACCCATAAAATCACCCAGAGTTTTACCGATGTGCCATAGTTCATGATTAATATTTATGTTTAATTTTATGTGGATAATTTGTGGAAAAATTATTTAAGATGATCCATAATATTGATTTTGTTTTAAAATATAATTTATTTTGTGTTTATATTTTTATTGTTTTATAGGTTAATATTTGTGGGTAATCAATGGGTAAAAACTAACCCTCATGCTTTTGCCCATGAATGTGGATTCGTGAGTAATCACTAGGTAAAATAATTTTACCCAATAATTTTTAATAATTTGTTTGCAAAACTGTCTGTTCATGTTTTTTTTTTTTGATAAAATTGTTCATGTTTTATTAGTAGTCGAGAAAAAGGTTTAGAAAAAGCAAAGTAATGCTAGATAAGATTTACGAAATTAGTTTTCTTTTCTACTTCATCACATTATTAAATTAAGTTCTTCTTAAATTAGAGGGCAATAATTAAATGAAATGTTTTTTTTAAACAAATACTATTAATTTTGAATGATATAATCCTATGTTAAAATTGTGAGCACGTGACGTTATAAATTTATTTGATATGAAATTTTTTTTTTACAAAAATGTATAATGGATCAAATAATATAGTAGGTTTGTAAACAAATGATCAATTACTAAAAGTTATTTTGATTTTCTACAACTATTAATTATATGTCATCGTAACACTTGGATTGAGAAATAAATTTATTTTTTTGGAATTCTTGAAACATATTTTAAAATGTATATATTATCAGCCAACTATATTTTAATTTAATATTTTTTTATAAGTAATGGTGTAATCAATTATTGTTAAAATCATTTATGATGAGATGGATAATACATCACTTGCCAAAAGACAAGGTCTGAGGAGGTTGTAGGTTCGATTCCTGCTAAAGTTGAAAAAAATATGAAGTAGTTAATTATTTATTATTTTTTATAAATCTATAATATCCTAAATCTATATCATTTGTAATTAATTTAAATTTATTTATTTAATCAGTTTAAAACATTAAAATGAATGAAATGTTCTAAAGTTATTATTCTATTTTTTATAAAATTGTTCTAATTATTTTATCTCATAACATTATGACTAAAATAATAACATAACTTTGATAATTTGGCTTAATTAAGAAGTTTATTTTTAATAAAAATGCAAAATATTACATTAAACAATAAAATTAATTATCTTAATCATTATACATATTGGTGAAGTTAGTTTGATAATTTTATTTTCTAGTAATATATATTAATTTTTCTACTATTTAAATAGCTAATTTATTTACATTTTTTAAATTAAATATGAGTATAACTTATTTATTAAGTCATTTAGTGTTTTCCAAATAAATATTACAAACTAAATTGTTTAATCATGTCATGTATACCATTTAAACAATATTATTATAAATGATTAAATATTTGTTAATTAAAGAGTATATATATATATTTTTTCTTATTTTCTTATATTTGTGCCAGAGATAATATAGTAAATTCAATCTACTAATAAATATTTCTTTTAACTCCCATTAGATTTAATCAATAATATTATCAAATTACTATATCAATCGACACTTGTCACTTGGCACAAAGAAAAATATACATGATAGTTGGCACTAGACACAAACAAAGAGTAATTATTATTGGTAAACATGTTGTCCTTTAATGCACAATTATTGTTCTTTCATTAATTACAACTATTACAACTAAATGATTGCATTATTAACCTGTTGATAAATATCTAACAGTCATCATTGGAGTACGGATGCAATGTGCATTGAAGTACTCTATGGACTTAAACTGAGTCTTACAAAACAAATGAGTAATGCTACTTGGACTCATGAGTCTGGACCCTTAGGAAGCTTTTTGAAAAATTTTTATTTCAAAGTCAGTCTTACAATACAAAATTATAACTCTTACATTCAAAAACCCCCTGAGGGTCGGTCTAGATTTTTTGCAAATTTACACTAGCATGGCCGGTCTTGTAATTGGGTTTTTGAACTTGGGAGTCCGGACTCAAGAAAAATACACCCACGAGGGGTCTTTATTATCAAAAAATCCTCCCTATGCTCCAACTCATCCAAATTTTATTGCTTGTAATTTATAGAGTTTACGTGGAGGCAAAAAATTGGAGCCTTTATTATCAATCCGCTTCAATCATTTTACGTTACTCGAGATGCAGTAATATGTTTAAACAATGAATTTTAATGACAATGTGAACTTTGCATCTTTCTTTGTTAAAATTTTTTCTCCCAAACATTACGTCTAAGATTAACAAGTTAAATCAAGGTAGCGGCTATTTAGGCCCCTTATTTTGCCCTCTTTATCTTATTACTTCATTGTACCATAGTTTTGAATATTTTTTATTACTTTTACCTCTACTTTTTTGTAAATTATTTCAAAACTACCCTCATCTTCAATACACCTATCCAACTCACGTACCCCATAACTAAACTTGTCACCCCCTCATTGTTTCTTTTTTCTTGCTTTATCGAACACTCGTTTGAGGTCGTCGGTGCATTAGAAGTATTTTAGTGACTTTAAACCCACCGATCTACGCGAGGGACCACTGTGATTATCTTCGTTTTCTTTTGGTCTTTTGAATAACTTTTTTGCTCTAAAATTTGTGGCTTTGTTCCCCATGAGATTTTCAGTATATTGATGACATTTTTGTGAACTTTGTGGGTTTCCTTAGTTTTCAATTGAAGGTGTTGAAATGTATGACCACATAGAGCCGAGACTTCGGTCAGGTTTAACCGAGAGCGCTGGAAAGGCATCGGTCACACTCAACCGACATACTTTTATTGGTATCAATTCATCAAAATCGAGACTTATGAATGCCTATCGATCCTGTGCAACTACTACATTAATAGATATTGCAGTTTCATTCATTCGATACTCTAGTATAGAATAAGTAGACTATTATGGGCCGGATGCATATAACAATTTGGTGGGGTATGACTAGCATATCAACACCTAAAGTGCAAAGTTATGAGTGTATATCGAAGATCTTCGACCAAAACACTTGAGTGGGTTTGAGTTGTGTCTGTTAGGGTAGGGTACAGAGAGCAATTCAATAGGGGTACGAGCATCATTTCGGCTTAAAAGGGTCGATACTTACAAGTGTTTCTCGGTCACACAAATGTGACATGGAACTATGGGTATCTACCAACATACACCGCTATGTACTATATATTGTCGGACATACAGGACTGAGACGCATGTTGTACATCTCGATCATGTGTATCCGCACAGTTATGAAAAAAACAAAAATTATCTCTTACTGCTCGAGTTTACTTCATTTTGGTGATTCCTTTAACATTTTCCTCCCTACAATGTGCCAATCAATGCCAAACTTAAAGCCCTAAAAATAAAAATAAAAATTTAATAACCCTAAAACAGTCAAATAACCACCAAATGGCTAAAAAAAACCAAACGAAAGGGAATCGACTAGAGAATGAATTTATCAAGTTTATTTTGTGTGGTTTCGCACTTATTTAGTCAGTTGGAGGTCGAGTGTAGGGGTGGAGTTCGTGGATTTTCCGCGTAGTGCTTTGGTTCAAAAAATTTTCGTGGGAGTAGTTGGGTATGGAGGAGTAAAACATCTTTATATATGGGGGCATCAAAAATATTTCACACGTAGTATAAAGAGCAAAAAGTGTGGTTCGAATAGTCGGGCCCTAAATCAAACGTGGTATTATATAACCAAATCAAAGTAGCTGGCTACTTATACACCGATCTTGATATTTTTAAAGTTTATGGCTAATTTGCAAAATATGAATATGAATTCTTTTTGGTTTTCTAAGAAAACTAATTAATGTATTGGCCTTTGTCCTCAAAAAACAACTAATGTATTTTTTTTTGGTGAAAAACTAATATATGTTGTAAATTGAATTGAGACTTGCTAGAACTAGAGAAGGAAAGTAGAAGAACTAAGAACTTCTTCTACTACAAAGAACTACAACTACAAAGTAGAAGAGGAGAAATGAGAGAGTTGAAATGAGAAGTTGTCATTCAACTTGGTATGTTTTTACAATGAGGTTGGCACCCTTTATGTAGGCCATTTGGTGATGATGATAAATGTACTTAGACAATGTTTACAAGTAACACATACATCACATGTCATACAACTCTTCACGAGCAACATTGACAATACATGAAATAATGAGTACATTTGATATGAATACAAGTAAGGGCCATGCTTGATACTACCACTCAATGTAAGAGCCATATATGCTTGACAATGATTAGTCATACAAAGTCTTGATCAATTGTTCATCCATATCATAGCACTCCCCCTTGGATGACAATTGTTGAGAGAATGTGCTTCGTTAAAACTTCTACTAGAAAAACCCTGTGGAAAAAAATCTAGTAAAAGAAAAGGAGTACACATTTCTTATTAATCTTAAGATGAGTATAATATTGTTAGGATTGTCTCATTGAAAAAATCTTGCTAGGAAAACCCAATGGGATAAAACCATAGCTAAGGGAAAAAGAGTGCAATACACTAATCAATAACTCCCCCTCATGTGAACATGGGTAAAACTTATTCAGTTTCTTTACTTGCAATGTCTTTAAGTTTACGCAAGCCAATACCATATGTAAGCCTTTTAAATGTCGTAGTTGGTAAGGCTTTTGTGAATAAATCAGCAAGATTATCGCTCGATCGGATTTGCTTGACATCAATTTCACCATTCTTCTGAAGCTCATGTGCATAAAAGAATTTTGGTGAAATATGTTTTGTTCTGTCCCCTTTTATGAATCCTTCACTTAATTGTGCAATACATGCTGCATTATTTTCATATAATATGATTGGAGAATCTTTTATTGAAGGAAATCCACATGATTCTTGAATATGTTCAATCATGTTTCTCAACCAAACACATTCACGACTTGCTTTATGAATTGCAAGTACTTCAGAATGATTGAAAGAAGTGGCAACCATAGTTTGTTTTACTGACTTCCATGATACAACAGTATTACCACAGGTGAATACATATCCCGTTTGAGAACGGGCCTTATGGGATCTCGATAAAAATCCAAAGATCGATAACCTTGGAGATTCAATTTTACCCTCTCGAGTAAAATAAACCCATGTCACTTGTTCCTCGAAGATATCGAAAAATGTGTTTAACACCATTCCAATGTCTTCGAGTTGGTGAAGAGCTATATCTTGCAAGTAGGTTGACAGCAAAAGTAATATCGGGTCTTGTATAATTTGCAAGATACGTAAGTGCACCAATTGCACTTAAATATGGTACCTCCGGACCAATTAGCTCTTCATCACTTTCTTGAGGTCGAAATGGATCCTTATCCACTTCAAGTGATCTGACAACCATTAGAGAGCTCAATGGATGTGCCTTGTCCATATAAAATCTTTTTAATAACTTTTCAATATAATTTGATTGATGGACAAGTACTCCACTTGAAAAATGTTCAATTTGCAAACTAAGACAAAGTCTTGTTTTTCCAAGTTCTCTCATCTCGAATTCTTTTTTCAAGTATTCGGATGTTCTAACTGTAACGGCCCAAATTTTATTAAGGCCGTTATTTGCGTATTTTCAGACGTGGACGCCAAATTCGGAGTTCACGGAGACGCCACGAACCGGCGAAGATACGCCTGGTTGGTTGCGGGAAGTATTATTTTTGATTGATTGTTTGACTAACTGTGATGATAATGACTAGACTATGACTCATTACATCGCAGGTGCATGTGGTTTAATATTGTTTAGATCGGGTGAGATTTAGTGTCGGGTATTCGCCTAAAAATGCGTGCGAGACGGGAACCTAAGGACGAGCGACGGGAACACTAGGCAGGGAATGCGTTTAGTTCGATAAAAATAGAATAAATTTGACAAAATAGTAAATTGGTGGGCGCCTAGTGACGCGCGGGGTCGTGGTCGACACGCGTGGGTGGTAGTGTAGTGTGCACACCCGAGTATGCTCGTCGGCGCGCACAACGAAATTGTAGGCGCGAAAATATAGGCGAATATATATATTTATATATATATGTATATAAGTAATTTAAAAAATATATATATATATAAATATATATTAAAATCAGAAAAGAATAAAAAAAAATTGTGAAATGACCAAAAAGGGCATTTGATGATGAAGAATGAGGATAAGAATGCAAGGGTAAAATGGTCATTTCACCCCCAAAATTGTTGATAAACACCACCGACACCCATTTTTCCCATTTTCGATCAATCGAAAGTGAAGAGAGAAGAGAAGCCGAGAGGAGAGAAGCCGAGGAGGAGAAGGAGAGCGACGAGCTCGTGGGATCGAGGCGAACAAGGTGAGTTGGTGTTGTTTTTGTTGTTGTTATTGTTGTATGTTGTGTGGTGTTCGGTGGGGGGGCAGGCTCGGACGAACTGCCATGGCGTTCGTCCGAGGATGTATATGGCATGGGAGATGTCTCCCATGCCAATAGAAGAGGAGGGGTTGGAGTTGAGAGCCAACCCCGCTTGAAAAAAAAAAAAAAAAAAAAAAAAAAAAAAAACGAGCGAGCGACGCCCGCTCTTGAGAAGAAGAAGAAGGGCCGGTTCGGCCTGAACACCGCCGGTTCGGCCCCCGAACCGGCTCAGATTCGGCCAACCGCCCTAAATTAAAAGAAAAAAAAAAAAAAGAGAAAATAAAGAAAAATGGAAAAGAAAATCCGAAAAATAGGAAAAATTATGGAAAAATTCTGAAAAATCGAGAAAATGTGAGAAATTAGAAAATGGTTGAAAAAGTGAATTTCAAGACTTTTGGGGTGGTTGGCACCCCTGTAACTCGAAAAACGTGCTACAACTAAAAATTGGAATGAAATTCTAATTTTTATTGTCACGATATAAAATCAATTAGTTTGATGCTAAATCACATAAAATGACTTATTCGGACACCAGGGACTTAGGAGACCATAGTCGGGTGTCGTGCGCGTATCTCGAGGCGAGAGCGAGATCAGACCGAGACGTATATCGAGTAATTGGAGTACGGTTGAGGTAAGTAAAACCCTTAAGAAACACACTCGAGTGTTTATTTATTTGATTTCATTTGATTCCAGCTATTATTGTTCATCGTTGTTTACTCTATTTCCATGTTCATACTCATGTTGCACGGTTGGTTTTGTCATTCACCACCGGATCTTCTGGTTTACTCTGTGATGTGTGGGCGGACTTGGGTAGGCTTGGACAATAGGGACAGAATAAGGGTTCGATGGTGAGGGGTTGGAGAAGCCACCGAGGAATGCCGATGTCTGGATTAGGGTTCGATCCCTTCTACACGCACACATCCATTATTGGTGTTTATCGATGTTATGTATGCATGCGTTTTAATTACAGTTGCCTGTTTTACTACGCATGTTTATTTAACAGTTTATTGGCTTCAATTATTATAAATGTTGGTTTGTGTACTTCTGGGTTTTACTCACTGGACTCGTCATCTACTTCTTGTGATGATTGAGTGCAGGATCTACTACGACTAGGGGCAAGGAGACTCGCAGACTACTTATGACCTTGTCGCTGACGGAGTTTGAATTGTATGTTTTTATTTTGCTATATTGACTTATTTTTGGGTTTATGGGGACTGTTTGAGATACCAGTACATGTATGTATCACATTTTGTTATGTTATATACAGTGTACTTTACCGGGTTTTCCACATAGGATGAATGCTCTCTAATTTGAGAAAATGACATATTTTAAGCTTCCGCTATTTACAAATATTAAAATGTTAACTACTGACTAACTTAGGCTGAATTAATTGATAATGATGCTTAGTTGGGCGTGGGACACAACTGACAGTTACGTGGCCAGTTGTGGGCCCGCGTGGCCTCCCGTGGCGGACCAATGTGGGAATTGGGGCCGCCACACTAACGATGTCGTCGTGGTTTCCCACTATATTTAAATCATCAACATATACAGCAATAATTACAAATCTTGTTGATGATCTTTTAATGAAGACACATGGGCAAAGCGGATTATTTACATATCCTTCTTTCAGTAAATAATCACTAAGACGTTTGTACCACATTCGTCCGGATTGTTTCAACCCGTACAAAGACCTTTGTAATTTTATAGAATGCATGTTATAAGGTTTTGATTTTATTTCATCGGATATTACAAATCCATCAGGGATTTTCATATATATCTCACTGTCTAGAGATCCGTATAGATATGCTGTAACGACATCCATTAAATGCATATCAAGCCCTTCAGAGACTACAAGGCTTATCAAGAACCGAAATGTGATTGCATCTATAATAGGAGAATAAGTTTCCTCATAATCGATGCTAGGTATTTGTGAGAAACCTTGAGCTACAAGTCTTGCTTTGTACCTTGTAACTTCATTTTTTTCGTTTCTCTTTCGTACAAATACTCATTTATATCCAACAGGCTTTACGCCATCTGGCGTTTGGACGATTGGTCCAAAAACCTCTCGTTTCCTTAACGAGTTTAGCTCTGCTTGGATAGCATCTTGCCATTTTTACCAATCAGGTCTTTTTTGACATTCGTCCACTGATCGCGGTTCTGGATCATCATCATTTCAAATGACACATTGAAAGCAAATATATCATCAGGAACAATTTTATTTCGATCCCAAATCTTACCAGAGTTTAAGTAATTTATTGAGATCTCATTACTTTCATCTTTTTCATCTTTTTCTAGAGGAAGTTGTTCCACATCAGAATCAACTTGTTCTGACAAACCCTTATCAAAGGATTCTTGTGCTTTCTCAGAAGTATTTTGATTTGTATTTATTTTTACTCCCGTTTTCCTTTTTCGAGGAATTGTATCCTTTGAACCAACCGGTCTTCCACGCTTTAAGCGTTTCGTTGGTTCTTGTGCATTTTGTTTCACAGAGACATCAATTTTTGCAGGAGCATTTACAGCTGGAATATGTGATTTTGTCACTTGTTTTGCATCATTAAATGCATCTGGTAATTGATTTGCAATTTGTTGCAAATGAATGATCTTTCGAACTTCAAGTTCATACTGATTTGTTCGTGGATCATAATGTGATAAAGTTGATGCATTCCAAGCAATTTCGCGCCATTCCTTTTGAATTGACTTCTTATCTCCCCCTAATGGTAGGAAAATTGCTTCATCAAAGTGACAATCAGCAAAACGTACAGTAAATAAATCTCCTATTAAGGGCTCAAGGTATCTTATAATGGACGATGAGTTAAATCCTACATAAATCCCAAGTTTTCGTTGTAGACCCATCTTAGTTCTATTGGGAGGTGGTATAGGAACATACACTGTACAACCAAAAATTCTTAAGTGTGAAATATTTGGTTGTTGACCTAAAATGAGTTGCATGGGGGAATGTTCATGGTATGCAAGGCCTATAACGAATGATAGATGCTGCATAAAGGACTGCATGTCCCCAAACTGAAGTTGATAACTTAGTTCTCATGATTAAAGGTCTGGCAATTAATTGAATGCGTTTGATTAGAGATTCTGCCAAACCATTTTGGGTATGCACATGTGGAACAGAATGTTCAATGGTAATTCCTATAGACATGCAATAATTTTTAAATGCTTGAGATTGAAATTCCCCGGCATTATCAAGATGTATGGTCTTGATTGGGTTGTCAGGGAATTGTGCTCTTAACTTAATGATTTGCGCTAAAAGTCTAGCAAATGCAACATTACGAGTCGAAAGCAAACAAACATGTGACCACCTAGTTGATGCATCTATCAAAACCATGAAATATCTAAATGGTCCACAGTGAGGATGAATATGTCCACATATGTCTCCCTGAATGCGTTATAAGAAAACTGGGGATTCCACAACAATTTTACTTGAGGATGATTTAACTATCAATTTACCTTGAGAACAACTAGTACAATTATAATCACCAGCTGAAAATATTTTGTGACTCCTTAAAGGATGTCCATGCGAATTATTAATTATTCTTCGCATCATTGATGATCCTGGATGACCAAGCCGGTCATGCCATAAAATGAATGTCTTTGGATCATTAATTTTCTTATTTAAGACGACATTCGTTTCGACATGCCTTATATGAGTAAAATATAATCCAGAGGATAAAACTGAGAATTTTTCTAACACTTCTTTTTTCCCATTTGAAACCAATGTGACATAGAGAAATTCTCTATTATTTTCGTTCATGGTTTCAATGTGATATCCATTTTGTCAAATATCTTTAAAGCTGAGTAAATTTCTTCTGAATTTTTCAGAGTATAAAGCATTGTCAACATGAATTATTGTTCCCTTAGGCAACATAATATTTGCTCTTCCAGAGCCATTAATCAAATTGGAGATGCCAGATATTGTTTGAACATTAGCCTTAACTAAGTTCAAATTGGAGAAATATTCTCTTCTTTTGAGGATAGTGTGCGTTGTAGCACAATCAACAAGACATATATCGCCATAATCTGAATAAATAACTTGATGATCCATTTCTACATTGAAAAACAATATGGTATTAAAGAAATACCCTTTTCGTAATAAAATACGAATATCTCAAACTTTTTGGATCATTAGTCAACAAAAGCATGGTAAAATATCACAAAAATATTTGGGTATTGTATATATGACAATATTTAGGCAGCATAGTCTTTCATACGTGACAAAAAAAATGTCACAATTATGAGCGCTCCTTGTCAATACTAATTTACCCTTTCTAGTGGTGCACCACTTTTTATTTTGACTATAAATGGAATTGTCAATATGACTTTTACCATATCTTTTCACATTTTCTACGTCCATAAATTTGTAATTGCGACCATGGTCATTATATGCAACATATGCTTCTTAATTTGAAGCTAAACTAATTGGACATAGTGATATTATATTTATAATATCTTATTATTTTACTCAGCTACCACGAGACAAGGATTCAATCCATAATTAATATTTAATGGATTGACGTGCGCGCTCGATAATTTGTTGCGATAATACATCGAGGCGAGCCACGTGGCTTTTATTTGTCTCATCACCATATTTCGTATAGCCTCAATATAGAGGTAATTGAAATTGCGAATAATAAATGATATTTGATCGATATAAATTTTGTAGCGTGAGACCCAAATAGCTCATTTTGAGCCTTTTGGAGCATCACCAATTTTGGCCTTGATATAGATAGCTCCATGAGCTGAAATGATAATATAAAGTGAAATATTCACTTTTCAAATCTCTAAAGAGTCTAAAGAGATATTTGACAAATAAATATTTATATGCATAGCCTTGCATAGATACTTTATATATAATTTGAGCATCCCGTTGCCTTGACAAGTAATTAATTAGTATTGTCAATATTGTTAAAGTAATTAATTCAATTATAATTAAATAAAATCTTTATGAAAATAAGGATAAACTAAATAGTTTTCTTTTTATACAAAATAGATAATATACCATTAAATATATGTTCACAACTTGATTATAAATACGCAAAATGTAATACTTGTATGAGTTGGTGGGACAACCTCCAGGTTGGGTGGCAAGATGAAGTCTACTTAAAACCATGCCTCCTCGAACGGGATAACCCGTCTCCCTTTCAATGTTTAGCTTTACCGGGGACAAGGCTTACCCACTATCAACCCAAACTCATAACACTATTTGCAATATAAAAAATCAAAAATGGAGCATAATTAATCGTTTGTAGTATAGCGAGAAAACTAGTTATGTCACATATTGACTTTTGATTTCTGATGTAGAAGATCGTACAAGACGCAACTACAGAGCATACTTTCGCAATCGGTGACGTTATAATGCATAATATATGAATAAAGCATGCATATAAAAGTGAAGCAACCAAGATAATATAGAAATAAACCGAACTTATAAAAGTTATACCTTCCTAGCTTTGTCTTCTTAACAAGCCTTCTTGAACTTCAAGATCTCCTTAATGCTAGAGCAAGCTTATGCTGATAACGTGTTGTAAATTGAATTGAGACTTGCTAGAACTAGAGAATGAAAGTAGAGGAACTAAGAACTTCTACTACTACAAAGAACTACAAAGAACTACAACTACAAAGTAGAAGAGGAGAAATGAGAGAGTTGAAATGAGAAGTTGTCATTCAACTTGGTATGTTTTTACAATGAGGTTGGCACCCTTTATGTAGGCCCTTTGGTGTGGTGATGATGATAAATGTACTTAGACAATGTTTACAAGTAACACATACATCACATGTCATACAACTCTTCACAAGCAACATTGACAATACATGGAATAATGAGTACATTTGATATGGATACAAGTAAGGGTCATGCTTGATACTACCACTCAATATAAGAGCCATATATGCTTGACAATGATTAGTCATACAAAGTCTTGATCAATTGTTCATCCATATCATAACAATATATAGTATTTACGATTATTTTTATTACGTATGGCATTTTATACAATTTGCAAAATAAATAGAAAAAAAAATTGAAAAAGAAAGAAAGAAAGTAGAGTGCACATGCATGTATGCAAGTGGATTGCAATTTTTTTTTTCATTTTTTATTTTTGCTAGAGAGTGGATTGCAATTTAAAATCTAACCTAGTAAACATGACTAAGAGAAATTGAGACACATTAAAGGCTAGAAATCTAAGTAGTAATTGTATTCTCATTAACACAGTAATCACTAATTGGAGAATAGAAGTTTATGCAGGGACGACATTTTTTTTTACTATATTGATAAGGGCATTTTTTTTGATTTTATTTTATGGGAAACGCATTGTTTCTCGCCATGTAAATACTCTATATTTTGACTATAATAAAATAAAGTCTCTTTCCTAAAAAAAAAAAAAAACACAGTGATCTCCAATTTTATTTGATTTCGATGAACTTGTTTGCCGTTAAAAAAAAATATGAAGAGTACTTTCAAAATTAACTAATTATATTAAGTCTCCTTTAATTACGTTTAAGGTAAAGTCATAAATATTATAGGTGTACAAGTCATTGAAAACTGTTCGGCTTGGAAAAAAAAAATCAATTTTGATTCAATGTGATTTTCAACACAAATCCCAAGTCACACCCACTTTAATTTGCATGTCTAATTTGTAAACTGTAATGTGATCACCAAGGTAAAAAGTAGTACATGGTCTATGGATTATGGCTTAAGCTGCTAGTGCAAAATACATACAAAAAGAGATTAGCACTACCATAAAGTGGAGGTTGTGATGGCTGAATGGAGGCCTTGTCTGGCCCAGGGGTCTGGCGAATCGCCTCTCCCGCCCTACATAGGGATGTAAATAGGTAAGGTAATACTTATGGGTGATAGAAATTTACCTTAATGAGTACAAGTATGGAGATTTTAAATGAGGTGTGGGGTGGAGATGGATACGAAATCTCATACCCACACAGATATGAGTACGAGGATGGCTGATAAAATATACCTACCGAGATCTCTATGGGTGATCCCTACAAGGATCCAGACATCCAATAGAGATACTCATGAGGATTACGCATAGGAATCTTCATATATCAATTATACACCATATGATATTTATTATTTATACACTATATGATATTTATATATAAATATAATATAATATTACATAGTTTTCACTCGAAACATTCATTATACACATGACAAAAAATCTTTAATGAGATTTTTAATTTTAGGGTCGGGTCACTTAGAAGTTAGAAGAGAGAGAGAGAGAGAGGTTGAGAGTTCTTTAATTGCATTATATGTTATACTTTATTTTTGACCCGACCCGAGTCGGATCGGATTTCGTGCCCAAATTCCCTACTTAGAAGTTAGAACTTTAATTGCAATTTATACTTTATTTTTGTGTTGTTTGTTATGTATGTATTTTTTATTCTTTATTTTTATAATTCTTTGTTTGAAGAAAATTAAGTGGAATCGAAGAATATTTTTCCTACGGAGATTCTCTATCCCACAAAAATCCCATGAAAATCCCCAATAGAAAATTAAATGGATAAAATATTTTATCCACGAAGATTCTCCATAGTCATGAGGATTTGATGGGTATGGGGATGGGTACGATAATTCATCCCAAATAGATATGGGTATGAGTGATAAATTTTTTAGTGGTACAAGTATGAGAATAAGGTCCCTATCCCCTACCCTACCCATTTGCATCCCTAGGCCTACCCGAGTGCCGGGCTGCTAGCATCTATTACAAATTAATCAATTCATTTATTTGTCCTTGTCCAAGTTAAACAAAATATTAAAAACTTAGTTTCTAGCTAATCCTTTAAATGGAGTTATCATCTTCTGTGGTAAAACAGCTTTACCTAGCTAGCTCTCGTTGGATGAACAGACTCGAGCTTGAATCATTCAAAACAGGCTTTTAAAAATATGGAAATGAAGGTACTAACTAATTGTGTGCGACTCAGGGCCGATCTTAAGTATTTAGATGCTTGGAAAAAATTATAATTTGAGGCCTCTTAATTATAATTAAATATTTGATAAATAAATACACACTTCACATACATAAAATTACTTCAAATCAAGTAAACTTAAACAGTTTTTCAAAAAAAAAAAGTAAAGTGTTAAGACACTTATAAAATATAAAGGAGAGGACAAATCGACCAATGGTTGGATGGCACAATTAGAAGAAAATTATTATCTTTTAACTAGTGACTCGAGTTTCAGTCATGTTGATATAAACATTAACATTGAAACTCCTCTACCTATATGGTGTACGACTCGCGGCGAACTCAAAGTGGTCGGATAGTTTGGATATAGAGTTATTTAGATAAAATAATGAGAGGACAAATCACTAAGTGTCTAAGATGAGAAAATAATTAAGTTGAAAGGACTTAACTTTTTTGAAATGAAATGAATGATTCATAGAGAACCAGATATAAATAATTTATCAATCAAGTGGGCTCAATGATTTATTATGTGGTATTGATTTAAGAGGTTAGGGATTCAAATTCTATAAGGGGGCAAAATAAATTTTTTTTTCTTATTTTTGAAGAAGAAAAAGTACACAAATCTTTTTAAGTAACATTGCATAATCAACAATAATTTTAAAATAAAACTTATATTTTTATATATAATTAAAAAAAATTTTAAATGGGCCCCAACAGAGGTACGGGCCCGAGGCAGTCTTCCCACACAACCTGTTGATGGCCCATTGCGTATCATGCTTTTAATAATCTGCATGAGTTAATTTTCAAATGGTTACCTGTAACCCCTACCATATATCTTGTCTTATTATTGCTGCACTTTCTAAAATTAGGGCTAGTGGAAAATATGACTGAAAGTGTACGCAAGTCCATCACTTGGAAAAAGAATTACGCTGTCAAAAAAAGAAATCAAGACAACATACAAAGAATCTTGTTTATTAGTCTCACAAGGCACTTCAAACAGTGCTAGCCAGAAGAATCACGTACCATTTTTTTTTTTTTAAGGGAGCAGCTAAACCGACGTGTTAATTGCTTCACATACTTCAATTTTATAAAATTATTCAATTACCCTTTATATAAAATAATTTTTACTCATTATATCCCACTAATTACTAAATTTATCCCAATTTTATAAAATTACTCAACTACTCCTTCATATAAAAGAGTTTTTACTCACCATACCCCAGTCACCTCTCTCAAATCGCATTCACAAAAATTGGTCAAATCTGAGCAAAATCACATGGATTCAACGACGTTGATGCATTCATTATCTTTTTAATGTCAATTTCGATTTTTTTTTTTTTCTTTTTCTTTTTTGAATCATTTTGTTTGTAAATTTATTTTTGAGTTTGGGGCTTCGATTTGAGGCTTGAATCTTGTATTTGGGTACAAAGTTTCGATGAAATTGAAGATATTAAGTGATTCCGAGCAAAACCCACTATTTTTGGCCATTTTTATGTATTTTTCGAAAGTTTTGAAGTTTTTTTATCGTTCTGACCGCCCGCGAGTTTTGGACTAACAGAGCTGACACCTCTGAAGAGGTGTCGGACGAACAGAACCGACACCTCTGAAGAGGTTTTGGTTGAATCCCTCCTTCATCCACTGAAATCAAGTTATTTTCGTATTATCCGTTGGAGTCGACCAAAACCTCTTTAGAGGTCAGCCCGGTTCGTTCGACACCTCTAAAGGTGTCAGCCCTATTCTTTTGATACCCAAGTGCAATGGTATTGGGGTGAGGATGAAGATAATGAGGTACACGAAGTAAAAAAGTGGGGTATAGTAAGTAAGGGTATAAGGATGATAAGGTACACAAAGTAAAAAAATAGGTACAATAAAATTTTTGAAAATTTTTTTAAAAAAAATGAGATACGCTAAGTAAAAAGTAAGGCACAAAAAGTAAAAATTTAAAATTAAGGTATGTAGAGCAATTAGCGAGGTTGGTTTAGCGGGTTGAATTGTCTTTTTAGTACTCACACTACCATGAATAGATAGGCCAGCAGGTTTGAACAAGATATGCATCACTTCCCATCATATATTTTATTTTTCTTCTCCCCTAACAACTTGTTGAGAAAAGACATAAAAAGACATAAGAGAGTGCTTGTTTCGGGTTTGGCCTTGTATGTCCTAAAAACTCTCTTTCATTGCCAGCCCAATTTGAAAATGATAGCACCAATTAATTAATTGAGTGTCACTGTTGCTTTCTTCAACCAAAACTTTAAACTAAAGATACGAGTCATTTACTTGAGAGTCTAGATAAGTGCACCTCAGAAAAAGTTAAACTTAAAAAAAATCAATTATATTACAAAATGACTCTTATGCCTTCACTGTGATTAGTGCATCCACTACAATTTCTAAGTGCACCCCACACACTCTCTTCTTTGTGATATGTAGGAATCATCGAGGGGTTCGACCTTGAAGGTCCGAATCTCTTGTTGGAGAGTCGGTCGAGCCCATCGAACCTCTAGTTGGAGAGTTGATCATTGCTTGCCGAATCTTTAATATTAGAGAGTTGGTCGGAACCTACCGAATCTTTAGGTCGGCAGTTTCAACTAAATTAAATCTCACCAAAAGGTTCGATTGGACAACACCGAACCTAGTGGATAAGTCTCAACTACATGTTGTCAAACCTAAAATAGATGTCTCGACCAAAGTTTTGAGTTGGTGCTTTGATTCGGATGAAAGGGTATTTTTAGTAAAAATGTGGAGTGCACTTAGAAATTAAAATTGAAATTTGAGGTATCATGTAAAATGGGGTGCACTTAGCCGGACTCTTTACTTAATGATACTCATCAAACAAAGTAAGGCATAATTAATAGACTCAAATAACATTAAGCACGTCATGGCAAAGCAGATTAGATCACGACATGGCAAAGCAGATTAGATCCTTATATAAAAACTTTTGGCGATTTACGTAGGTATATATAAAGTTTGTGACAAAAAGCAAGTACATAATGTTTAGTTAGAGATCGATATATCTGAAAAAACAAGCAAAATTAAATTGGGATTATCACGGTTTGAGATGTATGGACCGAAATATAGTATCAAATTAGTTAAGTGAGATTTTGTAACGAGGATATAATTAAGTATGCATCTCTTTCCAAATATATAGTATCGAAGCCTTTTTTTGAGTTATATACCGAGACCTTTTAGAATAAGAAGTGCAAAAATGACAACCAGTATGCCACACAAGAAGTCATATCGAAATGCACACCCCTGCTGGAAAGTCACGTCGAACACACGTTACCCTTGCCACACACCATTCATGCTCACCTTGAACAGGGGCGGATCCAAGGGGGGCACACCCTTGGATCTCCTAGGACACCCTTTAGACGCCCCCCTCTCTCTACACATGGTTGTCTCGTCTCCTTATTATCGACACTCTTCCGATAGAATAATTGATCATATTAATAGTGTATATAGTAGAAACCAAAAAATTAAATTTTGTATTTATTTCTTTTTGAAACCCAATTTTATTTATGTATTTAGGAACATTGTAAAATAAAACTTGTAAAAGTCATAAGTTGTAAAGATATTGAAACTAGCCTAGTTTCAACAAGATTTTATGGAACTCAACTCAATTAGAAAGTTATATATAGTCAAAATACACAATTAAAGATGATAACATTTATATTTAATTACAAAATGTCTCCGTAAAGATAAAGTTTAAAAAACTCTCATGCCTCATTTTTTATTGTTTTAAATCATAAAATAATTAAGTGAAAGCTTGAAAGGTGGAAAAATAATTGATCTAATATATTTTTTTTATTTAATTAAAAAACTAAAAAATTAACTTTCTTCTCGTAAAATTTTGTTTGTATCTTATTAATTTATATTGCAAATCATTATGATTATTACTTTATTATTCAATTATGAATTTTTACTAATATATTTTTTTTAATTTGACTCAAAAAATTAATTCTATGTGGTCTACCCAAGTGTGAAATGGCATAAAATTGGGTTCTAAGCAAATTCAACTCAATTTATTCTTTGATAATTTTTTTTCTTAAAGTTGACTAACTCATTTTATTAAACACCAACATATTTTATAAGTTATATAAGGGCACAGCTTGAGTCGATAAACGAAAATTTATACTTGCCCATTAAATTATTAGGCTTTTATAATCTTCAATAGGGTCAAGACTATATTAGTCTTATGATCCTTACAACTCAAGTTTGACCCACATTAAGTGAACTGAGTTAATGAGTATAGGTCTAGATAATATCTATCCCCTAACTAAAATTTCTAATTCCTCCATTGACCTCGGATGTGAGCCTACACGTCTTGATATTCATAACACACTTTGATTAGGGGGGTGTGTTGCACTCTAGGGGTGTCAACCTAGTATTTTCGATATATATTGTTGGAGTATAAAATCTCACATTAAAAATATAATAAAAGTTGGTGTGATATATAAAAGACGTAGATTGGATAATAGCACAAGTCAATTAGTTTTGTGCAAGATGGGCTCCAACTCCATTTGCATACTCACATGTACATGTGTGGTCCGACACTCTCTGAGCCCATGAATTTCTATATCGTATCAAAGTAGAACAATTATGGGCTCGTATTTGAGGACCTGGTAGGGCTAGCGGTGGAGTATAGACTCGTTTGTGAACCTAAAAGCCTATAAGAATAGGCCTAGGTATGTTTGTCTAGATCTCTAAAAGTAGATATGTATTTGACAAGTGACAACTAGTCCAGACTTAGTTACACTTGAGGAAAAATGATTGGAGTATAAAACCTCACATTAAAAATATAATAAAAATTGGTATGGTATATAAGTGACGTAAATTGGATCTTAGTATAAACCGATTGATTTTGTACAAGATGAACTCCAACCTCATTTGTATACCACATGTGACAGTATAACCCGACACTTTTCCGGCCCATGATGTTTTGATTTTCATTTCTTACATTCAATATAATTCCCATCCGTACGTGGAAACTTACAAACCTTTTTTTTTTTGGATCCAGTGTAAGACCATACATTTTTATTTTTTATTTTTGGTCAGAAAAGACCGTACTTATTCACTTGTCCAAATGTTTTCATGATTTGTGGGCCTAGACTTTGGAGCTGATGATTTAATTTAATTAATTGGGTTGGGCTTTACACGCACACCGACTGGGATGCCTTTTCAATGAGCATTGAATCTGACAAACACATATCCAAGTCCTTCTACATTTCCAAATTGGACGTCTAATATTGATCGTGCCCAATCCAAGCCATAGGGCATCCACAATGTTAAACTCAAAAACGAGTTTATAAATATGATGCCACATCATTAATTCATTATTCCACTCTCGCACAATAGTTAAACACTTAAAAACAAAACACTCACTCACTTCTCTTCATAAATCATAATTTTTTTTTATTCATTTTTGTGATTTTTATTTTTGAACCATCATCGATCCATTCAATAATTAGTGGTTCCAATCAAATCCCTTTGACTCTTTATTAATTCAATAAACAACAGATCTAATTAGATTTATAGAGATTTGTTCATCCTTGTTGCGGTGCATTTTCATCAACGGTGTTGCATAGATTTGTGTGGCACGCTGGATTGATTTGTTTTTAATTTTTATTTTATGGTTAGTTTTCTTCCCTAGTTAGAAGTTTTTGATTTGTCTTTTCCTTGTTGGAAAGTTTTAGGTCTTCTTTTTGTTGAGGAGTTTTATTATTCATTTTGTGATTCTAGTACTTTTGTATATTGTCATGAGTATGAATCTTATAGAGAGTAGTCCCTGATTGTTGAACAGGTTTTAGTTTCGATAAAAAGTCAAATTAATGACAGTTTGTTTGCACAAATAGAATTAGCGAATCAATATATTTGATTCTATATATGTTTGGTCATGTATTGAACCATAAATGATTAATGAAATTTCGATCATTTTCAAAAAAAAAAAAAAAACAACAAAACATTCACACACCTTGTGTTTTACTCCCTCCATTCCATATCATCTGTCACATTATGGAGCTCTTTTTTTATTCCATAATATGTCACATTAGGAAATCAAGAAAACATTAAATGTTTTATTTCCAACTCTAACCCCATTGTATTTAGTTAATGACACTACTAATCATTGTTTTATACAATATATATAATAAATGAAGCATTTATGGGAGGATAATATAGTTTTGTTATAAAATCTTAATGGTGAATTAATCATCACCTTATTTCTTTTGCAAAAATCAAAATGTGATAGATAATATAGAATAGAGGAGTAAAATTAAAGTGGGACCCAATACATTAAATGTAGTGCTATTTGGACTCGTGAGTCCGGACTCAAAATTTTTTTTTAATTTCAAATACACCCTCGAGCAATTAATGAAACAACCATAATCACTTGTAAAATTCTTATTATATCCTTTAAATATATACAAAAAATTTAAAAACCTCCCTATGAGTCCGGACTCATGAGTCCAAGTAGATTTATTGACATTAAATGTATTAAGTAGTTGATGGCGGCTAGGTGTGGATTAATAAAACATTCATAATGGTTCCCATTTAATTTTAATCGGTTATTGCACTATCCATTTTTACCATTGTGGATGCGTTAAGAGAATTTAAGAGAATGTATTGCAGCTATTGCTGACACTAATTGATTTTATGTATGGGTAATGGGCTTTGGTTTGGAAATAGTAGAGTACTCACAAAGGCAAGGCAAGTTAGAGTTTCACTTCAAACTTATAAGACACTAGTCGATTTCTTGTGCTTTGCCTAAAATTATTATTATTATTATTATTTTTAATTAAAAAATTAATTTACATAAATATACTGTAATATTTTTATAATTAGAATTGTAATTCACAATAATCAATTCATATTTCTTATAAATAAAATATACAATAAGAATGAGATTAATTAGAGTTTATGGTGATTTGAATCGAAGATGAAGATTGATATGAACAGATTTGTGTTTTTTTTTTTGATAGAGGAATTTCATTAATCTATCAAAAAATACATGTACAAAAAGAATGGGGAAATAAAAACAATCTTATCTATCTACTTACAAAAAGTCCCCTTTGTTATACTATGTAAAAAAAAAAAACCGTATCGTTAGAAAACAAAAGCAAAGTTCTGAAGGATCACAGTTATGAGTCTTGTGACCACCCATCTTAGCCCACTCAAAAAAGAATCTCATAAAAGCCACCATTCACATATCTACCTTAGCCCTTACTCAATTAATATTCAATTGTTACAATAATTGATGTAGGCAAAAGAAAATATGCAGAGACTGATCCGCAGAAAAAACCCGCCATCAAAAATTAAAAATCCAGAGATACCCTAACAAACCAACGAGAAAAACAAAAACAAAAACACCAACATGCCAAGTTGCCTCTTATTCCATAGCCAACCGCTCACATAAAAGGATCTAAGATGTGCCAATTTTCACTAGTTTGTTAATATTTCAAGCCTTGAACAGATTTGTGTTATTACTATTGTCCAATTGGATCTAAGAAATTAGATTTGATGAAGAAGAAGAACTGAAGTTAGAGTTGTACATACCAAATGGAGAATTGAGGGAGATAAAAAATTATGGGAGTTTGAGTGAAGGTTAGGTGTTTGAGCTAATGAAAACCCAAATTTATATGTGTCGCTTTTAATCGTAATGATCTCTTCGTATTTTGCAAGCTAGTTGGGCTTTTCGTTATCCAAAAAATTGGGGGAATGAATATAAGCTAGTTGGTTTTTTTGTTGTCCAAGAAATTGGGGATGAATATATCCTAAGACAACCAATAATACAAATAAATAAATAACTGAAAATAGGAAAAATGAGAAAAATAGAAAAATTGAGAAAATTTTAAAAATGAAACGGTGAAAGGAGAGAGCATGTGAAACTCTATCTCCTCCAACTTTTATATATATAATATTTATTTTTTTAACTAATCCACGTGAAATTAATCCTAACGCCTCCAACACTCCCAACAAGTCCACTTGACCTATAGGTTGTGACTTACTGTTACCACCCCAATAGCTAGACCGAGTATGCTGGGCTGGGCAGCATGATAACTTAGAAAATGACCGAGTCTCAGTGGACTCGGAAGGCTTCGGGGGACTCAGGTGACGAATTAAGGTTTAGTGCATGACGCATACCTAAGTGGCACGGTGTTTACCTAAGTGGGCACTGTGTTTATCTTAGTGGGCATGGTGTTTCCCTAAATGGGCAAGGTGGGGTACGACACGTACCTTAGCGGCACGGAGTGGCACGACGCATACCTTAGCGGACATGGAGTGGCGTGGCGTGTACCTTAGCGGGCATGGGGTGGCACGACGCATACTTTAGCGGACACGGAGTGGGACGACACGTACCTTAACGGGCACGGTGTGGCACGACGCACACCTTAGCGGGCACGGCGTGGCACGACACATACCTAAGCGAGCACGGTGTGGCACGGTATAAACCTTAGTGGACAAGGCGCACGTACCTTAACGGGCATGGCGCGTGTACCTAAGTAAGCATGTGCGCGGGCAAGGCGCTCTCCCTGGTGCGAGCATAGTGGTGACTTGGGGCGTACCTTAGCGAAAGCTTGGCACATACCTTGGCACGAGCAAGGTCACGCCTTGGCACGGGCAAGGCAAGACCTCGGCAGGAGCACAGTTGACTTTCCTTGACTCTGGCGTTGACCAGGTCAAACTATGATTGGTTTCACTTTTGGATGTTCCCTATTGGAGAGCCAGAAACGACTTAACATCTACTATAGGGGAGGGACCAGGTCAAACTATGATCGGTTTCACTTTTGGATGTTCCCAATTGGAGAGCCAGAAACGACTTAACATTGGAGAGCCAGAAACGACTTAACATCTACTATAGGGGAGGGACCTCTCCTGGGGGTGGTATGGGCAGGAAGGCAAGGGTGACTTTAGAGAAGGCCTTGGGCGTGCATGCCAAGGCCTTACCTAAAGAACATCATGCAACCACCTCTCGAGCCGCTAGGACCCGGACTCAGTTAGGCTCCGGCACTCAACCAAGGGTGCCTAGGCTCAGCTAGGCACGACTAAGCACGACCCTAAGATCAATGAGCGTTCTTAAGCTTGGATAAACCAAGTTAAGCATGACAGTTCCTAGGCGGTTAGGCAACTACCTTGGTCATGGCTTGGAGTATGACCAAGGCACGTCCAAGCAAGTCCCTAGCACATTGAAGATGTGCCTATTGATTAGGTGGTCATGGCAGTTACGAAGTCAGGTGGCAGCAAAGGAGGCTTGACTACATAGGAGTGGTGTGGTTTACATAGTCTTTGATGCTCGTAAACTAGGACATTTGTTCATTCAGTTATGTAACCACTTCAGGCTGTTTTCTATAAAGCCAACCCCTTATGCTTGAGGAAGCATAAGGTGGTAGAGTTGTAACCCATCAATCAAAGATCAGTAAAGCTCCTCTTTGTGCCTACTGTTGCTTGTTAGTGTGAAATTTATTGGTGTACTGTACTAAGGTGGTCCTTAGGCACCACGGAGTGACATTGAGTGAGAAAAATTTCTTAGGGTAAACCCTCTCACTAGTGACCCCATGACAATTGGTATCAGAGTTTCGTTTGGCGACGATGGCGTCCCGAGCAGCTGTGGATCTAAGTGAGAATGTGTCTCACTTGGAACAGCTCGTGGCAACACTTAATGTGCAAAGGGAGGAGGCTCAGAGCTCTTCCTTACCGGAGCGAGTTGGAGGCTTGGAAGCACTTATTACTTCATTGGTGGCCAGAGATGAATCTCATATGGGGATGATCTCTAGTTGGGAGGCTCATTTTGATGAGCTAGTTGCTGATGTTCGTGCGGTTAGCGAACTTACCACTGACATAGCAGAGACGATTGCTATGGAGGTGAGTCTTCTCAAGAAGTCTATTGGTGGAACCTCAGATGTTGCGAAGCGGCAAAGCTAACAAAACCTAAAGTTCCTGAACCAAAGAAGTTCTCTGGTAAGCGAAGTGCCAAAGAATTAGAGAATTTTCTTTGGGACATGGAGCAGACTCCAAATGATCAAAAGGTCATCTTTGTGAAGGCCCCAATCTCCCGGGGTCGTCCCGTGACCACGCCCTCCGCCGCCTAAGCATCGCAAGCCCAATTAGGCCAACGCCACGTCACGTCACGTCAAGGCACGTCAACACACTGCCTCGCCGTCCCGCAGCTCTGTGAAGTGACGCTCCATTTAACTAATCCTACTATATTGAATTGTTAAATTCTCCTAAACATCTAGCAGGTTAGTAATAATAACAGCGGAAGCATTTAATTCGTATTTTATGAGAATTTATTAAACCTAAGTAGTGGAAAATCCGAAAATAAACACCATGTATATAACTGAGACAAAGTAAACAGTAATCCATATACATGTGATAAAGTTTTAAAGTTCCCAAAACCCAGCAAAATAATATATACATACGTATTAGGTAGTCAAAACACGAGCTGTTAGCAACAACGGCCTCAGAGATAGTCACCTAGTACCTTATTTCACTTGCTTTTGCTCGTACAAGGATCTGCGCTCAGTTGCCCAACACATACAACAACGAGCCCAGTGAGTAAATTCCCAAGAGAAGTCTACACAATAATCATGAAAACATCGATAACCTGCGAGACATGTGAATATGACACTGACAACAGGAATCATATCCCCATGGCTGGCAATAAATGACCATCACATCATCACATCAATCACACATCATCAACTGGAAATGTAAAACATCAAAAATCCAACAAATAATTAACTAAATGGGCTCGAACGTAAAATCGACAGGTAAATAAATCATCACTCTTTTAATCATGATAAAACCATGACCCGTCGATCATACGATAGCAAAACGAAGTTTTTAGCACAAACCAATGCTTAATAACAGGTTTACAATGACTACACCTCAACTCAGTAAATGAGCGTACTCCTTTCCAAGCTTTTTAGTTCTAAGAGTACCCTTAATCCCTCGAGACAGTTGTAGATACATTTTACTCTCATCTACACAGTTGCTATCGCAGACTAGCCCATGTTCAAGCGTGTAGTCATAACCAAGATGAAAAACCATATGTGACCACCAGCAGTCACCGCATACGATAAGATAATCGATAAAGTGCACTCCATAACTTAAAGTGTAACTTTTTCAAGGGTTTTACGTACCTGTGAACAAGCACTCCGACTTCCCAGACCCGTAAATCCGACCTGCCTAGCTCCCCGGTGTCCGAGCTTAGGTTTCCCAGTCCTTGAAGTCCATTTCTAGTGTTTATTAGTTAATTAAATGGGTTGGTCATCAATTAGGTTCGATTTCATGTTTTTAAATTTCAGGGGTCTGGTATTAGCGCGCTATGCTGGGGAATTAGCACGCTAATTGATCTTTGTGCACTATTCATCTTCCCTAGAAAATCCAAAACAAATTATGGGTTTTCCTTGTGTTCCAACACCTCAATTCATCATACAAACCATACACACACTCCAATTGCATCAAATTACTATCCAAAACACCAATTAAACAAGATTTTCTAACAAAATCGAGAATCAAAGTGTGCATGTTTGAAATCCAAAATCACCAAAATCACCTCAATTTTCCTCAAATTCGATTCACAATGATGTAATTCATCAAAACCAACCTCAAGAACACCGAATTCATCAAAAACAGTGATGAAATCCTTATGCAAATCTGAGTTACTTCAACCCATTAAAACCACATTTTTATCAAAAATTCACATTTATGAGGGATAAATTTACCTTGGATCTATGCTCTGAGGCTCGGATTCATCTCCAATGCTCAAATTCACCCTTCCCTACATGTTTCTTCTCTGAATTCTCAAGAAACAATGGTTGGAAAGTGATTTATTTGCATGCATTCCTCGATCAAACGAGTATTTATATGTTGGTTCTAATATGGCGTTTGCACGCATCTCGAGGACGATCTAATGGTCACTGATCACCCTGTGTCACTCAAGTTCTGAACACCTTATCATGACACTGCAGTCCTTAATTTCCCTTATTATGCATCTCGAGGATTATTCTATGCACCCTAATTTTTCCTATCTAACTATAGGACTTCAATTAATCCATTTTTCAACCTTAGGTTAGGCCACCTAATAAATCATATAAAAATCATATGTGAGTCACACTAGCACTCAGCTCCCCGACAACTCATGTCCCGAACACCGACTACCCGATACTCGGTACCCAGGTCCCCGACACGTAAATTCGAGACATATACCCGACTCTTGACCTGCTCGACATCAACTTACACACATGTGATGTTTATATGAATAATAATAAATTCTCACATCACAATAATATACATACAACATACACAAATAACACAATATAACCTGAGTACTCATATCCGAGTCAGCCAAGCTGTCCACGTAATGCCTGAATTAACCCGTTAATCCCCGTGATTAACACTAATCCTAATTAAATTAATTTGGGTTGTTACACATCCTAACTTCAATGTACTTGGAGGGAGATGCAAAGCTTTAGTGGAGAACCAGAGCATTGACGATGATGCTGCTAGTTGGGAGCCCGAAGATCATCGAGTGGGATGTACTGAAAAGGGAATTGAAGGATCAATTCCTTCCTAATTATGCAGCTTGGCAAGTGAGGGAGGCTTTGAGTAAGCTAAAGCAGACAGGCTTTGTTCGGGAGTATGTGAAAGAGTTTTTCCTCTTTGTCGCTGGACATTAAGAACATGTCAGAAGAGGATAAACTCTTCAAATTTACAACCGGCTTGTAGACATGGGCTCAAACTGAGTTAAGGAGGCAAGGTGTGAAGGGCTTACCTGGAGTGATAGCTGCTGCTCATAGTCTTGTTGATTTCAAGACTAGTTCTTCTCATTTGGAAGGGAAGAATAAGGAGAAAAAGCCCTATAAGGAGTACTCAAAGAAGGGCGAAAAGAAATTGTTTCCTTCGAAGAAGCAAAACTCAAAGTCGACACCCAAAGAAGATGCATATAACCCTCATCATCCTCAAAGGGTTATTTCATTTGCAAAAGGCCTCATTGAGCACGAGAGTGTCCAAAGAAGGAGAAGATTTCTGCCCTGATTGCAGAAAATACTGCTGAGACTCGGATGAGCCCATAACACTTGTTGAATGCCATTCAACAAGCAAGTCCAAGCAAATTGGAGGGATTACTCTATGTGGAGGTGATGGTGAACCAACACAATGTCCTTGCGATAGTGGATTTGGGGGTGACACACTCATTTGTGGCAGATCACATGGTGAGTAAGCTAGAGCTTACATTTGTTGAAAATTCCAATCGCATGAAGGTTTTGAATTCGGAGGCCAAATAAATCCAAGGTATGGCCTTTAATGTTGACATCAAGGTTGGATCTTGGGAAGGAAAGATCAATCTAATAACGGTTCTTCTAGATGATTTCGACATCATTTTAGGGAACGATTTTCTCTATTCAGGGAGTATTGCCTTAATGCCTTTTTAAGGGGCTTGTTCATTATGAATAAGTCCCATCCTTGCTTTGTATCTGCTGTTGGTGATGCTACAGGGAAGGAAGGCGACAAACAGATCCATCTATCGGCAATTCAACTCAAAGATGGTATGAGAAAAGGGCATCCAACTTACTTGGCAACATTGGTGGAGATGAAGCCAAGAGTTGGGGGAGGTCCCCAACGTGGTGGCTGGTGTGCTGTAGGAGTTCGAAGATGTCATGCCTTCAGAGTTGCTAAAGCATCTACCACCATAAAGAACCATTGATCATGCTATTAAGCTTGTACCATGCTCAAAGCCGCCAGCCCAGGCCCCTTATCGAATGGCTCCTAAGGAGTTGGAAAAGCTGAGAAAACAATTAGAGGAGTTGTTGGATGCGGGGTTCATTTAGCCATCCAAGGCACCATTCGGAGCCCCAGTCCTTTTTCGGATGAAGCATGATGGGTCCCTTCAATGTACGTCGACTACAAGGCTTTGAACAAGCTCGCATTGAAGAACAAGTACCCGATTCTCTTGGTGGTGAATCTGTTCGATCGATTGTCCGGTGCCTCATACTTTACCAAGCTGGACTTGCGATCAGGGTCACTACAAAAAAACTGCAGATCAGAAACGGAAATTTCCGTCTCTGATTTGCATAAATTCCGTCTCTAATTAAAATCTGCAACGGAATAGAGACGAAATTTATTCCGTCTCTAAAATCGTCGTCGCTGATTCAATCAGAAACGAAAATGTGATTCCGTTTCTGATTTAGAGACGGATCAGAGACGGAATAAATTCCGTTTCTGATCAGAGACTGAATTTATTCCGTCTCTAATTCCGTTTCGATTATTTCCGTCTCGATCCGTTGCTAATCGAGACGGATCATAAACGAATTTGATCCATTTCGATTCATGTATCTGTTCTCTAAAATTAGATACAGAAATAGCAACGGAATCTCTGAATTCCGTTGCTAATTCCGTCTCTGAATTCAAATCCATCTCAATTCCGTCTCTGAATTCATATATATATATATATATAGGTCTCAGTCCAAGCACATTTAACCTGCCAATATATAATACAAATCATAGCTAAATAATATATTGATATTGCACAGTTTATATAAACTTAACATATCCTTAAAATTATCTTTTCTCAATGTAATCTTGTACACGAAACAACAAAAACAATCTAAAAAGTTTATATATCGTATCTTTCTACAAAAGTAAAAGCAAAAATTGTTCTAAATGAAAAAAAAAAATGAAGAAGTGTTCCGAGATTATATATAGTTGATTGTGCTTCAAATAATACTTGACTTCGTACAAAACACCTGAAAAAAGATCAAAAAGAAAAAATCACTAAATTATACAAACAATAATAGGAATATAAACAATATTATGGGAGAACTACGTATCATCGCAAGCACAAGTGTATGAGCCAAACACAACATAAATAAAGTAATAAAGAAAAATAAATTCATCATTATCCGAAGGAACATGGTGTTAATTAGCAAATTATCTCTCGCTCCAAACAATGACACAAAATTTAGTTCTAGATTAACACAAACAAAAGTCAATTGTCCTCGATGCTCCAAAAATTAAGAAGACACTATACAAAATGAAATTAAAGTAAAATGAAACAAAGGATAGAACACAAATTAAAAGTAAAGAAAACTAAAATAAAAGACTCAATAAGATAAACAATGTGTAATGGAAGTATTAAATAAATGATACAAGACAAGTACCAATTTTCATAAGTACTTCAATATTAATAACTATTTCTTTTTAGAGACAAGTGATGTTCATGATCTTCAACACATTATTACAATGAATGCATTCTCAAAAAAATTCTAACTCTTAATTTCCTACAAAATACTTAGCAAAGTTTCTCCTACAACTAGGGGTTCCCAAAAATTACAAAACATGGAAGAACCCTATAGTAATTACTAGGGTTCTTTCATTGATGAGTTCAATAGAAACTTTAGTATATATTCTTCTTAGCAAACAAAATATAATTAAATCAATGTTAAGAAACTTAGTGACCCAAAAGATATGTAGGATCTAAAAGCAAGTTATTTGTATCAAGAAATGAAGTAGTACCTTTCTCATAGCCCTTTTTTTCAATGACACAAAAGATATGATGTCGAATCTCTTACATTCCATTTGCACCTAAAATTACAAATAACAAAAAGAAAAAGTAAACCAATTAATACTATTATAATATTGTGCATCACAAGAAAAATCTTCATATATTCATCATCATTATTGATATTGACTTTCAGAAAGTAACACGAAGTTTGGAATACAGTAGAAATTTTCAAGCAATTGAAGTTTTTCTTGCTGAAGTGGTAAGTGTCAAATTCTCCTTAACCTTCTCTGATTTACTTCAATGAAAGAGCATGTAATTTACGAAGATTAACATGACAGGCTAATCTTTTCAATCTTTATCCCCTAGTAGTCATACTAACTATTACTACTAGTATGGAGTTTTTCGAAATTTAGAGAAGGAATGAAAATCCATGTGCATGACATGCTAATCTATTCAAAGAAAAAGAATAAAGATAAAGAAAACAAAGACAGAAACAGAGAACTTTTTGTTTTTGTTAATGCATTAGTAACCTAAAAATGTCACTGGAGTAGACTGTCTCATCACAATAATGGTCATGCATTGAACGATTTAATCAACAAACAAGTGCCAGTCTTATCATGTTTTTTTTTTTTTTGAGAAAAAACTCACCATTGCACCGAGATGGCAAGATACCATATAGAGCAAATATGACAATGCAATAGGCAGCGTTTGAACCGTTGTCTTAAATGGAACAAGATATGTTGAATCGTCGATTCGTTCAAAGAATAAGCAATGAAAAAGATATGATCTTCCAACGTCTCAATATATATAGAAATGTGCAAGAACATATTATCTGCAACAAATGCATAAGAAAAGTGCTTAAGTTAATAATATTAACCTTACTTTCCAACTTAATTCCTAAGAAGGGACATACAAAATGAGAAGGAAAGATAAAATTAAAAAAAAAATGAAAATGAAAACCCAAAATATAGTGCACAACATGAAAGTAGCAACTTGGTCAGCAGAGGAATTGCATTTAAAATCCTTCCACTACCAATATATATATTTTTTTAGAAGAGTTCCACTACCAATACTGGATATATTAATTGAGAGCACACGCCTATATGTATATTTTACCAATGTAAATCATCGCCAGTGCTAATGTACATAAAAAACTCACCATTGCACCGATAAGGCCAAAGCTATTAAGTCCTAAGGATTTCCCTGTAAAGATACCAAAATAAAGAACTTAGGATCTTGTTGATGATAAGTAATGTAAAGGTAGTACAAAGTGGCACTTGCAATTTAAGTAGAAACATGAGAAACAAACATAATTATAGGTAGAGCTAGTCTTCGTCGAGAATTGTTCTACTTCAACCCACGTGAGTCGACAAAGAATTAAAGAGAACAATATCATATTATCATTGCAAGATTATATGGATGCTATAGTGAGCAAACGATGCAAAGCAATAAATGTATTAACCATATAGTTCGGGTTAATGAGACAATGATACTTGGAATGGAATGAGTTGCTAGCACAGCCGATTTTACTATTGGTTTATCCAAAAGGTTGCTTTGTGTATGATGATATATATAAAGATATGTAAAGCAGAAAATGTTGGCATAAATGAGTAAAGAAAATCCATGCAGTTCATGCAAAAGAGGCAATGGTTTTATTAAGTAAATGGAAAAAACTTCTACCTGATGCACATTCAATCCAAAAAATCGTGCGAAAAGAAAGAAGGAAAGTCATGATAAAATTAATGGCCTGACCTTGTATAAGTACTTCTTTTGAAGTTTAATAGCTGTGCTTATGCATTTTCTTACATTGATCTTCAATATCTTATCATTGAACATCTACAACATTTGAAGAAAAGTGAGAAACCAATCTTTCCAATTAAACCAAAAAAATTGCTACCAATAGAAAGTGTTGTATAATGCGCGCTGCACTAATTGTCGGAAAAAAAATACATTGCACTTAGAACTCTGTCAATAAGAACAACTATACAACATGAAGAAAAAGAAAGATATGTAAATGTGATAAAATTATATAAGGTTTTCGACCCTTCCATATGTTTGCTAATTTTTTAATCAAACTGTATATGGTAAATGAGTCCTCCATATTCCAATTGGTAAGGACATAACCCGAACCACCCCATTTAAGACTCGGTTCACCAAAGTAATGTCTTGAATGTTAAAGTTTTTTGGCACCTCAGCTAGTTGGCAATTGCTAGTCTTGATTACAACAATACAGGAAGCTAGTAGTAATCAGTTTCTTTATTTTTATTTCAATTAGCAGCAGCCATTGTGATTTGCTACTTATAAACATTTCGCTTTGTCATCCAAGTCAATGCGACTTTTCTTGAGAAAACTAAATCAATAAAATATAAAGACATGTGCATCAACTATGAATTAATCACAAACGTGTCCAAGCAAGGTAGAAATCATAAGGGTCAAACATACACCATATGCAAAAAAAATATTCAACCTTCATTAAACCTATCATATAAGCCCAAAAAATAATAATACAATCGGGAAAAATGAAATAACCCTATAAAAGAGATAAGATAACGATCATTGCAAGCCTTGCAAAGACTTCATATATTCAGATAGACCCAAACTAGATGTGGAAGAAAAAGAAAACTAATGCAGGATAATGCCTTACCTTTATTAAATCATCAATTGAATTGGTTTCTTTGATGATCTTTTGACGATTGAGAATAAGAATTGCTCCTACACGAAAGTTGATAGTTCATCATCTCGCATTCCATGACGAAACAACACTAGAAATATGCATTCAATCATTCCTTGACCAAAAGCTTGTCGCCAAACCACAAAAGGGATAACTTGAAGCCTTGTTTATTTACAACATTATCGAATTTTTTCCGCTATATATGCCCATTCGAGTCTGCTTTCAGTCACCGAGATATCCATCGTAGGGGCAAGCTCGAGTAGTGCTAACGACATAAGTTAGGCATCGCTTGTAGTATAAATGAGTACAACTGCGATCGTAATGCTTCATTTGGATGAACAAGCAAACGACACACCGACGAGAAATACTCCCAAAGAAGTGATTGTATGTTTAAAATACACTCGTTGTCAAAACCCATTTCAATTCACACATAATTCACCACTCGCATTAAAGACCAATCCTTTCATCAACATTAACAACCCTCAAATCATAAACCCAAAAAAAAAACCCATAACACAAAATCAACTCCACCAACTAAAATCACAATCAAGCATCAAACTTTACAAATGAATCAAACGAATTAGACATTATTGATGATTTGATAGAGCAAAAACGCAACACATGAGAACCACAAACCCCAAAGAAGATCAACAAAACCTCTAACAAATTTCAAGGTTCGACATTCAACCTAACATCTATCCAAAAAACCTAATCGCATGAACAATCAAACAACACAAATGATCGGAAACGCTAGAAATTGAAACCCTAAAAAAGGCACAAACAACTAGCTAGGACATCGACAGCAATCTCAATAGAAGCATCGATTGAATATGCTTACCAGAAATTTCATCAACGCGAAGGTTCGAGACGAATCGAAACGGAATCCCTGGACGAAGAGAGGAATTTGAGACGGAGAGAGTGAGAGCGAGAGCTGCGAGAGTGAGAGAGCAGAGAGCGGCGACGGTGAGAGAGAGAGAGAGAGAGCGGTGACGAGAGAGAGAGAGAGCGGTGACGGTGAGAGAGATCGGTGAGAGCGGTGACGGTGAGGTTTGTCGAGAAAGGGAGAGCGGTGAGGAGAGAGAGGTTTGTCGAGAGAGAGAGAGCGGTGAGGTGAGGGAGAGAGATTTTAGGGAGAGAGAGTTTTGTGTTTGGTCACCTTTTTGGGTATCTAGATCAAAGCACGCACGAATCTCGAGACGTAATGGACGGTTGTAAAAAAAGAAAGTTTTGGTGGGAATGTTGGCGCCATTATTTAGAGACGGAATTAAATTCCGTCTCTATTTCCGTCTCTATTTCCGTCTCTGATCTCTCTCTATTCCGTCTCTGAATTATCCGTTTCAATTCCGTCTCTAACCATTTTTTCTTAGTAACGGAACTTAATTCCGTTGCTAATTCCGTTTCTAAATATCATTTTTCTTGTAGTGGGTACTACCAGGTTTGCATTGCTGCTGGAGATGAACCTAAAATGGCCATGGTGACGAGGTATGGTTCGTTTGAGTATCTTGTTATGTCCTTTGGTCTTACAAGCGCCCTTGCCACATTTTGTCATTTGATGAATGATGTATAGAGGGAGTTTATTGATCGATTTGTAGTCATCTATTTGGATGAAATTATTGTATGTAGTCAAAACCTCCAAGATCATGTTGATCATTTGAGGAAAGTTCTGACTACTTTACGAACTAACCAATTGTTTGTAAAGAAGGAAAAGTGTGAGTTTGCAAGGCAAACCATCGCTTTTCTTGGCCATATTGTAAGTCGGGGAAGCTGTTGATGGATCTGAAGAAGATTCGTGCAATTGTGGAGTGGCCCAACCCCACAAAAGTCCCTGAACTTTGATCATTCCTTGGCTTGGCGAATTATTATCGACGGTTCATGGAAGGCTACTCGAGGAAGGTGGCACCGCTGACAAATCTTTCTAAGAAAGATCGTGCATGGTCGTGGATAGAGAAGTGCGACCAGGCGATGGAGAGATTGAGGCAGGTCATTGTCTCTGAACCAGTGCTGACATTACCTAACTTCGAACTCCTTTTCGAAGTCCATACCGACGTGTCAGATAGGGCTTTGGGGGCGGTGTTTGTTCAGGAGGGACACCCCATTGCCTTTGAGAGCGAGGAAGCTAAAGGATATTGAACATCGATATCCAGCTCACGAGAAGGAGATGCTTGTTGTGGTGCATGCCCTCAGAATTTGGAGGCATTACTTTCTTGGGACGAGTTTCATTGTGCGCATAGATAATGCGACAATCACCTACTTTGACCCAGAAGAAACTCTCCTAAAAGCAAGCAAGGTGGTTGGACTTCTTGGCGGAGTATGATGTCCAGTTCGAACACAAGCCTGAAAGGCTTAATTCAGTCCCTGATGCTCTCAGTCGGAAGGTGGTAGCTGAAGTGGTCTCGGCAATTGCAGTGCTGGAAAGCCAATTCTTGCCTCGAATTAAGGAGGAGACGGGCAAGGATCCAGTTTGCGTGAAACTAGTGAAATTAGTAGCTGAAGGTGTTACTCGAAGATTCTGGTGTGAAGATGGGGTCCTTTATGCTAAAGAGGACGTCCATATGTTCTAGTACAGGCGAATTGAGGCGAGAACTCTTGAAGGAGACTCATGAAGCTAGGTGGGCAGGACATCCAGGCATGTAGCATACCTTTACCTGTAACGGCCCCAAATTCCCAATGCATTTGGGACGCCCGGCCTACATTCATACAGATCCCGAGTCAGTACTCAACGATCTGGCGAGCCTAGTCAGCCTCCAATTAATGAATTTCAAGTTTTATGAAAGAGTTATTGCAAGTTATACGCAACAAAAAATTTATCAAATATTGGAAAATAACTTCAATCAAAAGGAAAGTCAGGAAATCTATGTATGTGGAAACCCTAAATATTCATGTAGCTCAAATGAAATCCAAATAACGATGTACATGATATTAAATACCTATGATCCCAAAGTCAAACCAAACGGTTGTATATATATATAGAAACCAACTTACGATCGGTAATCAAACATAAGCTAGGTTAAAGTGCTCGAATCCAGCCGCAGGTCTTCACAAAACCTTCTAACAGAGGTCCTTACCCTTCAAATGCTCTAGCAAATCTGCACCCACCGTCACAAACTAGACGGTGAGCAACTGAGAGAAAAATGAAAGTAATGCTAGAAGAAAATAACAGTAATTCATGAACATCAAATGAAGTAGTCTAAATATCATGCAAAAATTTAAAAGACAGGCAATATAACAAGTTCAAAATGCATGATAAACAGAATATCAGGTATCAATCGAAAATATGCGTGTTCTAAGGAAACAAGCGAGACAATAAGCGGTCAAAATTACAGCGTATGGAAAGAGAACGCTGACTCTTCCCGGCAATGTTGCAACACTCGCACAACATTAGAGGGACACAGGCCTCGAGCGTACGAAAGAGGATGCTGAGTTTTCCTGGGCAATGTTACGACACTAGCACAACTTTATAAAAAAGGGACACAGGCCTCAAGAATCACATCGACACGCTCAGGCCTCAAGAATCACATCGACATGCTCACGCTAAGAACACACATACCAAGGAATCAACAAGGTAATAGTCTCGCAGACTGGTGGCGTGACCACGACGTCATTACCATTCAATTGACTTAAAAACACAATATCAAATCGCTCGACAGTAACGACTCAATAGAAACTCAACATGACCATACACCGGTGAGTAGGGAAGTCGCGAGTGTGATCCAACGTCTGTAGGGTGTCAACACGACATGGAAAAGTCGTAGGTGTGCTCTACGCCACGTCAACAATCACTCGACGTGATAGATGTACTCACACATAAATTTTCCATTCCAACGACCCATCAACATCGATATGGACGCTTTGGGACTTATGGGACACATACGAGGTTTTGTTGTGATCCCCGACACTCCTTTTGTCATGGCGTCCGGCGGCAGCGCCGATCATACACAATGGTGTGCGACGAGATGCGCAACAACGACATCACATGAAATGATGCTCACAAAACTCACCACCACTAATAGAGATGCTCCGGGGCTATGAGACTCCATGATGGTCATGGTAAGGTCTTTGGTAATCCCCCAAGTCATCGCGTCGACGGTAGAGCCGCCATGATAGTGGTTTCCAACGACAAAAGTATAACATACATGTATAAATGATATAAATAAATAACAATGTCGTTGTTTTGGGCCACTCCAAGTGTTATGAGACACAAGTATTAACTTAACTTGGTCCCCGACATCTCTGGTCACGGTGGCACAACGGTGGCGTTGCCCACGGCATCAGATTCCGGTGAGGACTCAAACAACTACAACACATGAAATAATGAATCTAAAATAGTCAAAACACAACTGGTTCAGACACACCGGAGGGTTGTAGGACACCAGCAAGGGCAAGACCTGGTCCCCGACAACCTCCCTCGTATGGTGGTCCGACTAACAACACCGCCGGTTATGGCAGTTCCGACAAGAGGTTATAAAACAAGAAAACTTACAAAACAGTGCGAGATCAAAAGGAACACCACATGTGTTGTGAGGGGATGTGCTCCGGAATGGTCAGGACTCCGGTGAGCCACCGTAGGTTGTCTACGACTGGTTCCCGTCACGGCAGTCCCCTTAGCCGTGTGCACAAAATGAGAAAGAGATAGTGAGTAAGAACGAGAGAAAGAGAATACATGAGAAAGGAACTTACCCCTAACTCCGGCGAGCTGAGGAAACCTCCGATGAGGTTTGAACACCACAGGCTGGTGGTGTTTCGGTGGTGGATTCACGAGTGAAGGGAGGGACGGTGAAGAGAGGGAGAGCCGAGAGAGAGGTCGAGAGAGGAGAGATCGAGAGGGAGAGTGAGAGAGTCACCTCCGGTGAGAGGTCCGACAACTGGCAGTTGGTGGTCGATGTTGGTGAACCGAAGAGGAGAGAGGGACGGTGGTGAGAGGGAGTGAGGACGGTGGTGGAGAAAAAATGAGAGAGATGAGTATTATGTGTGTGTGTGTGTGTATATATATATGGATATGTGAATAGTAGATGAATAATGTGGGGTAGGTAATGTGTTGTCACATGCCTAGCCCTTCATCTTCTCCTATACACACATCTCGAGGCTAATCTATGGGCTCTCCACCATTGGACTGTGTCACTTTAACAATCCTTATCTCATGGATAATATATCATGTAGCTATCCAACTATACGCATTCCAACAACGTTCTTCGATCCAGTTCGACTCATCGCGCACGTAGTCCCACCTTGTTCCCTTAAATAATTATTTAAATTATCAAAAAATTCATTTATTTGTATTTTAACAGTGTTTTACTCCCCCGTATATCTAGGCGAAGCCTCACTCAATTTAAAAATCACTCGAACGGCGCGAGACCCGTAATGAACTACAATACTAATACACATACAAAAACATAACATTACTTCGGTGTCGACTTTCGAAGTTCGAAATACTGTCTAGTATCACGTAGTCGGGTCACGGTCCTAACCAGTGCGACATTAGTCGGGTTAAAATTGTGGGTTGTTACATTACCATCCTGTCTCGTTCATTCTTTTAGCCAAATATGAAGGAGGAGGTGATCTGTATGTGCGAACTTGTCTTGTGTGCCAGCAAGACAAGACAGAGAGGAGGAAGGCAACTGACTTGTTGGAGCCTCTACCAGTACCAGACATGCCCTTCAGAAGCATTTCCATGGATTTCATCACTGGTCTTCCCACGACGCAGGGGATGACTAGTGTTATGGTGGTGTTGGATTGGTTCTCGAAGTATGCTACTTTCATTGCTACTCCGAAGAATTGTAATGCAGACATGGTTGTAGAGTTGTTTTTGAAACATGTGGCAAAATATTGGGGGATTCTGGAGGACATCATAAGTGATCGGGATACAAGGTTTACAGGGCGGTTTTGGACTGCCCTCTTCAACATGCTAGGCTCGGAGTTGAAGTTCTCAACAACCAACCATCCTCAAATGGATGGGCAGACGGAGAGAATCAATGCCTTGTTGGAGGACTATCTCAGACGCTATGTGAATGCAAGCCAGTCCACCTTGGTGGACTTGCTTTATTCTGCCCAATTTTGCTACAATTTCCATAGAAGTTCTGCTACGGAGATGAGTCCTTTCGAGGTGGCGACGGGACAACAACGTGGCAAAACCAAAGTCGATGGGATCATGCCCAGCGGCTTATCACTTTGCGAGGTGCAAGTAGGAGTTGCGGGAGGCAACTTAAGACAGCTTGGCTAAAGCTGTTCGGCGGATGAAGAAGTATGCTGACTAGAACAGGAGGGCCTTGGAGTTACAAGAAGGAGACTTGGTCTTGTTGAAGCTCACTCCTCAAATCCTGAAGAAGTTCAACAAGAAGGAGACAAACAAGGGCCTAGTTCGGCGATATGATGGACTATTTGATATGGTTAAGTGAGTTGGAAGGGTAGTGTACAGGCTCAAGCTACCAGAAAGGTTGAAGGTACACCCTACATTTCATGCCAGTTACCTTAAACCCTTCCATTCAGATCAGGCAGATCCAAGGCGAAGTGCAGCCAAACGAGCTCCACCCTTGGTACGAAAGGAATTCGCAGGGGAGATCGAGCATATTCTAAATCACGAGGTGCGTGGATAGAGTAAGAAAAATAGGCAAATTTTCTACTTGATCAAGTGTGTTGGTGTGGAGGAACCTATTTGGGAGCGAGACACTACTCTATGACAGATTGAGAAGGAGATAACAGACTACCAGAAGTGACAGGAACCGAGCAGTTCAATGAGGGCATCGAACTTTTCGGCCAGGGGAGGTTTCTTACCACCTCAATAGCTGGACCGAAGTATGCTAGGCTGGGCAGCATGATAACTGTAACGACCCGAATTTAATTCGCCGTTATTTATGACATATTGCAGATGTGGTGGACATATCAGACACTCGTGGACCCGCAGCTAGGCTAGTGCGCGCCTGGAGTTAGGTAAATTGTTATTTTGAGTGTTGTTTTGACTAAACTTGCGATGTTTATATTAAAATAAGTTAAACGACATCGTGATGTGTGTAATTATATTTCAATTGACGTGTGAGATTGTGTGTTAAGTATTCACCTCGATATGCGTGTCGACGCGGGTACTGGATAGGCTAAAAGATGAAATACTAGGCCAGGGAAAATAATATACACATTAAATGAATTAATTGTGATAAAATAGTATATTGATAGAAGCCTAGGGACATGCGGGATCGTGGTCGATACGCGTGGGTGGTACAGTAGTGTGCACACCTGAGTACGCTTGTTGGCGCGCACGACGAAATTGTAGGCGTGAAAATATAGGCGAATATATATTTATATATATATATATATGTAATTTAAAATATATGTGTATATATTTAAATATATATAAATCAGAAAATAAATAAATAATTGTGAAATTACCAAAAAGGGTATTTGTTTGTTTAGGAAAAGTGGATGAACACAAGGGCATTCTGGTCATTTTCCCAATCCAACTTCCTCGTTCTCTCTTAAAATCGAAAATGAAAGTGAGCAGAGGGAGACGAGGCAGAGAGACGGAACGAAGAAGGAGGAGAGCTCGGGAGTTCGAGGAGATCTTGTGGTCAAGTCACCGAGGTGAGTTTGCTCTTGTTGTTCTTGTGGTCGTTGGGTGTTGTTGTTGCAGCTGTTGTGAGTGATGAGGTCGGCCATGGCCGAGAACCGAGTTTAAAGATGCAGGCCGAGAGTGGAGACGACAAGGGAGTAATCTCCCTTGCCAAACCAAGTTGAAGTTGGGGTTGGGGTTGGGAGCCAACCCTAATCAATAAAAAAATTTCTCTGTTGGAACAAAGTCTGTTGCTCTGTTCCAACAAAGAAGAAGAGGGCGGTTTGGTCGGTTGAGCCAAACCGGTTCGGCCGGTTCAGGCCGAACCAACCCAAATTAAATTAAAAAAAAACAATTTTGAAAAAAAATATGGAAAATTAATATAAATCTCGATGAAATAGGAAAATTTTAGAAAAAATATATTTTGATCAAATAAATGAGTTTTGGGATTTTATCAGAATTTTGGCAAGATGTTGTAGGGTTTTTATCTCGAAAAATGAAAAATTGACATAATATACCCAATTGAAGCTAATTCAATGACAAATGTTCTTAGGTATATTTGGGTAATAATTTTGATTGTCGGATGATTATTGGAGCTAGACGGGGTTTGATTTTCGGACGCGAAAGTGCGGATTGAGGTGTGTAGTATCCCAACTAAAATTACTTGAGTATTTACTTCTTTTGGCTTATGAATTCAATTTCTTTCATTTCAATATTCTACTTTGTATATGGCTATATGGACGAGATGTTGAGCGAGGCTCCCTCCGTTCCATTCTTGTGTGTATGTCCACTACACCATAGCGCGTGCTACTAGATCGATCTTGGTGAATAGCACGACCCAGTATAACGTCGTGGCATGTGTTGGTGTGTCACCGTAGGTGTAACGCCAGCCATCGAGCGGATCCAGATGCATGCCCTGCTTGAGTCGGACTCACCGGCAGTATTCTGTGGAAGAGTCTGAATTATGGTGTAGTCTGACCCTAGAGGCTAGGAACACACTTTGAGTTTTTCCTATTATTTATTCATGCGATGAGCGCAGTTGCTTGTATTTATTTTCGCATGTTTATTTAATAACTTTATTTAAATTCTAGTATTTACTTTCAGAAATGCTCACTTAATTTCCTTGGGAATACTCACTCTGGACTCGTCATCTGCCTTTTGTGATGGCTTGAGTGCTGATCCTAGTACGAGCAAGGGGCAAGGCAAGCTGCCAAAGTACTGTTGATCTGAGATCGCCTGACTCATAAGTTTGTATTATATTTATTTTGTTTCATTATGAGTTTGGGATTTTGAGATACTTTGTATATACTGATCTTTTTGTGACTTCAGAGGTATTTATGGTTGCGTATGGGTTTTCCACATTAGGTTTATGGTTTAGGTTACACATTTATAGTATTATTATTTGAGTAATGTGTTAGTAATGCTTCCGTTGTGTTAAATTGAGGATTTTAGGATGCTTTAACATATAATTTGATTTCTATACAACTTAATCAGTAAATGGGCAGTTAATAAGGTTTAAATAGATAAAATGGAGGAGATAATCCAATGTAGAGCACAGCTATTGCTGGTAGGACAGACTGTGGGTCCGCATTGGCCCCGTGGCGATCTATTTGGAATATAGGTCGTTACAATAACTCAGCAAATGACCGAGTCTTAGTGGACTCGGAAGGCTTCGGGGAACTTAGGTGACGGATTGAGGTTCAGTGCATGGCGCATACCTAAGTGGGCACGGTGTTTACCTAAGTGGGCAAGGTGTGGCACGACGCGTACCTTAAAGGGCACGGAGTGGCACGACGCGTACTTTAACGGCACGGAGTTGGCACGATGCATACCTTAACGGGCACGGAGTGGCACGATGCGTACCTTAGCAGGCACGCGGGGTGGCACGGCACGCATACCTTAGCAGGCACGGTGTAGCACGACACGTACCTAAGTGGACATAATGTGGCACGATACATACCTTAGCGGGCAAAGACGCGCGTACCTTAGTGGGCATGGCGCGTGTACCTAAGTGAGCATGTGCGCGGGCAAGTGCTCTCTCTGGTGCGAGCACAGCGGTGACTTGTGGCGAGCACAGCAACGACTTGGGGCGTACCTTAGCGAAAGCTTGGCACATACCTTGGCACGAGCAAGGTCACGCCTTGCACGGGCAAGGCAAGACCTTGGCAGGACTACAATTGACTTTCCTTGACTCTGGCGTTGACCAGATCAAAGTATGATTAGTCTCACTTTTGGATGTTCCCTATTAGAGGGCTAGGAACGGCTTAACATCTACTATATGGGAGGGACCTCTCCTGGGGGTGGTATGGGTAGGAAGGCAAGGGTGACCCTAGAGAAGGCCTTGGGCGTGCATGCCAAGACCTTGCCCAAAGACCATCATGCAACCACCTCCGAGCCGGTAGGACCGACTCAATCAGGCTCCAACACGCACCAAGGGTGCCTAGGCTCAGCTAGGCACGACCAAACACGACCCTAAGATCAAGGAACGTTCTTAGGCTTGGATATACTAAGTCAAGCATGGCAGTTCCTAGGCGGTTAGGTAACTACCTTAGTCATGGCTTAGAGCATGAACAAGACATGTCCAAACAAGTCCCTAGCACATTGAAGATGTGCCTATTGACTAGGTGGTCATGGCAGTTACGAGGCCAGGTGGCAGCAAAGGAGGCAAGCAGTTTGGCAACTGCTTGACTACATGGGAGTGTGGTATGGTTTATATAGTCTTTGATGCTCGTAAACTAGGACATATGTTCATTCGGTTATGTAACCACTTCAAGCTGTTTTCTATAAAGCCAACCCCTTATGCTTAGAGAAGCATAAGGTAGTAGAGTTGTAACCCATCAATCAAAGATCAGTAAAGCTCCCCTTTGTGCCTACTGTTGCTTGTTAGTGTGAAATTTATTGTTGTGTTGTACGAAGGTGGTCTTTAGGCACCACGAATGACATTAAGTGAGAAAAATTTTCTTAGGGTAAACCCTCTCACTAGTGACCCCGTGACACTTACCATAGCATGTAACTTTTTCACCACGGCAAACTCATTTATTATGAGAACTACTTGAGTAACTAACTTTGGGCACCAATCCAATTGGATAATGTGTAATACCATGCAAGATGTGTTGTGCATCGAAACAAAATGCATGACATCCAACTGGGTCAGTGCTGGAAGCGAGTTCTTTTGCATTTTCCTTTATTTATGGGGATAGAATTGGCATTGTTGGACAGTGGCTCAAACTTGAAATTTGAGTTGGACTCAAATTAGTGTCCTACATGAATTCATGCATACATGATGATGACTATGCTATTAATTAGTAATTGGAGTTTGTATGAGATACATATTGTTGCTTGCAACACATTGGTGTTGATGTCCAATTAGGAGTTATTGTTAGTTTTGAATTATATATACGTGTGTTATGTACTTGCTATAAATATAGGAAGAGGTGTGCGGTGAATTAGCACATATATAGTAGTGTTGAGGTGTTTGAGAGCCTTGAGTGTGTGCTAAAGCGTACGGGCCTGCGTGCGGATACACGCGATCTATCTGGGTTTAAATAGAGGAGGGTTTTCCTATGTGTAGCTTGTTTCTTGCCAATGGTTTTTGTTGGGATGTGTAGACAAAAAAGTTTAGTCTTACATTAGTTATCTATAGCTTCTTGAAGAAGTTCATAAGAGTGGATGTTTCATCTCATAGTACCAAAGGATTTTGGAGTAAAACCCCACACTTAATGTTGAGGTGGTTAAGTTGGGGACAATATCGATACTAACGAAGATCCACGTGTCCGCACATGCGTGTGCTTGGATGGGGCCCAACAAGTGGTATTAGAGCCGATGGTGCGGCTGAGACAAAACATGTCTGTTGGTGGTCGTATGTGTGCCTCGAGTTGCGCTCTCCCTTAAGATGGTAGTTGTAGCGGCCCCAAATTCTACATTGGTCCACCACGGGAGGCCACGCGGGCCCACAACTGATCACGTAACCGCCAGCTTTGTCCCACGCCCAATTATCCATCATCAATCAATTTCCTGTTAACTTTGATATTATGTGTTAATAATTACTGATTCAAGTTAACTTAGGTTCCTTTAATATCATTTAACCTCAAATTACGCAGCGAAAAATTAAATTAACAACATAAAGATTTAACATGTATTTTATGAGCATAATACCTAAGTGGAAACCATACCAAATGTACGTCATATACATATTATCTAAGATCCTCAAAAAATCAAAAATATAGCCTACAATTTATATACAGGTCATATCTACCTCTCAAAACCCAAACCCAACATAAAACAAGAAAAATAAACAAACATACGAGTAGGGATAGAGCTGTCAATCTACGTAGTCCTCAAGCTTGCCCTTCCCTCGACTCGTACCAGGATCTGCACTCAAACAATAACAAAAAGCAGATGACGAGTTCAGAGTGAGTAATCCTAGAGAAATTCACCTAAGTAATTACGTAAATAAAATGTTGGAATTTAAAATACTATAAATAAATATGCGAAACAAAAGAATACAGACAACTGTAAAAGATCATCGAATGCATAAATATAGTAGCGAAGCAAAGTACATGCACAATAAAAATCAAACTAAGTCACACTTCGGGTTATTCCCCAGGTATGGCCCATGAAAACACCTCTAACGGGTGACCCTGGACCCTCTAAGTGGTCGGCGTACATCCACGACGCACCCACACAAGCCTATCATACCCGGGTAGCTATTCACCGGCGTATGCCTAGACAAGTGCTATGACTTAGTGGACTTTATGCCCCGTAACGAATAAACACCAGGTGGGAGTGAACTCAACACCGTAAAGACACCAGGTAGGAGTAAACTCCATTACCGTAAAGACACCAGGTGTGAGTACTCGACCACCGTAAAACAATAATGAAATAGAGTAATGAATAAATAGGACTGAATTCAAATAAATAGAACAGTAAATACTAAAGTGAAGTTCAATTGGGATACTACACACCTTAATCCGCACTCTGCGTCCCAAAAACCAAACCCGGTTCAGCTCCAATAACACCCGACAAATCAAATTATCACTTGAATTATACCTATTACCATTTATCATTAAATTAGCTTCAATTTAATATATTATGTCAATTTTTCATTTTTCGAGGCTAAAACCCCTACTATATCTCGCCAACATTTTGAAAAAATCCCAAAATTCCTTTATTTGATCAAAATATAATTTTTCTAAAATTTTCCTATCTTATATGATTTTTTTATGAATTTTCCAATTTTTTTTCTTCAAAATTGTTTTTTTTTAATTATTTAATTTGGGGCGGTTTGGCCTGAACCGGCCCCTTCTTTTTTGTTGGAACAGAGCTAGCTCTGTTCCAACAGAAGACATTTTTTTTCTCTGAATTAGGAGAGGGAGAGGGGAGACGACATGGGTGTCGTCTCCCTCCTCGGACGAACTGCTCTTACAGTTTGTTCGAGCTCCCAAGCTCCACCCCGCCACCACCGATCCACCACATCATCACACCCGCCAACAACATACAACAACAACAACAACAACAACAAAAACAACACAACAACATCAACGCACCTCACCTCCTTCGCCTCTCCAACACGAGCTCAATTTCTTTTCCCCTTCTTCTCTCTTCTTCCTCCTCTCGGTCTCAACTTCGATCAAAAACAGTAAAAAAAATGGAAACTGTGGTGACGGTGTGGTGTTTATCAATTTTTTGGGTGAAATGACCATTTTGCCCCTATGATCTTATCCTCCTCATTCACACTCTAATACCCTTTTTAGTCATTTCACAATTATTTTCTTAATTTTTCTGATTTTAATATATATATATATATATTCGCCTATACTTTCGTGCCTATAATTTCGTCGTGCGCGCCAACGAGTGTACTCGGGCGTGTATACTACCGTACCACCCACGCGTATCGACCACAACCCCGCGTGTCCCTAGGCACCCACCAATTTACTATTTTGTCACATTTAATTCATTTTATATGTGTAATATTTTCCTCAACTTAAAATTTCGTCTTTAATCTACCCGGTACCCGCTTCGACACACATATCGATGCGAATACTCAACACACAATCTCACACGTCAATTTAAAATATAATTACACACATCGCGATGTCGTTAACCTATTTTAACATAAACATCGCAAAATTAAACAAAACAACACACAAAATACTATTTACCTAATACGACCGTACTTAAGCCTCACTGTGGGACCCACGAACATCCCCGCTGGTGTCCACATCTACAATGACGTTATAAAATAACGACAATTATTAATTGGGCCGTTACAGTAGTGATGATAGATAATGCGGTGTGCCATCTTTGATGGATTTCAGTATAAGGTGGAGATTGTTGGAATGTGTGGACTGTAAATCGAAAAGTTTAGTTCCACGTTGGTTATCTATGGTTTCTTGAAGAAGTTCATAAGAGTGAATGCTCCATCTCATAGTGTCGAGGCCTTTCTAATGTTGAGGTGGTTAAGTTAGGCACAATATCGGTACTAACGAAGATCCAAACGCGCGGATGGGGCCCAACAATTTTTTCCCTGATTTTGAAGTTTTCCACATAATTTCTTGTGTTTATCTTTTCTCTTAGTTTATTTATTTTTGGGTGTATTTATTTAACTGCAATCTTGAGTATTCCGCGGTGATTCTCACAACATGCATGATATGGTTTTCCTCTATAGGGAAGAACTGTTGTTTGATGTGAAAAGGTCGGCGGGCACATGGTATGTCACACGGGACATATGAAGCTAGCACTAGACAAATTGAATATCAAAAAAGGTAAGGAAAGGCATCGCCATACATACATGCATATATGTGAAAGTGCAATTATTGAGATTACAAGCTACTTAAGATTTAGATTCCCATTTGTCTTTTTTTTGAGAAATTCCCAAGTGTCTTTGCAATGAATGTAACGCGTCGGGCTTCGTCCAATGATTTCATGATACAAAATTCTCTCACCATGCATGTTAATTCAGGTCATACTTCGAGATTATTAATTAAATTCTTCTCCTCATATAATACAATTCATGATTCAATAATATATTCCAATCAAAATCAAATCAAGTCGAATCAAATAATGTAGCAAATACAACTTTTAAAGAACTACTCGTGGTCAGGGTTTAGTGTACTAAAGTTCGGATTTCATCATAGCAGTTGAAAAAGAAGGGGAGAGTATAAGAGAAAGTAGCTATAATAACAAACTAACAATACTGTGCTAATTAAATCAAGTTAGGGCATCATTGTTGTTCCTATAGTCTTTGTTAATTAGAATCGAGCCTACGAGTTTCGAGGGTTGATGAGTTGTAGTTAGAGTATCACCAATGCATTACATTAAAATAGTGTAACTTTTATATCATTTCAGTGTAAAAATTACAATAAACGTTATTTTCTCCTCCAACTTAATACAATATCGTTTACACCAATCACAATCATTTTCTTTTCCTTTATGTTAATTATTCCATTCTATACAACATCACACTGTTCATCCATACCAATTTGGTGTGGCATTTGGCATGGATTGGAGCACAATCCAATGCCATACACTCCACCCAACGCATTTTAGGAAGAATCACTTAGAGCTAGTTGGTTCTCCCTAAAATGCGTTGAGGTGCTTTTATGACCTTTACTATAAAAAGTATAATAGGCCTTTTTTTTTTTTCTATCATATACTAAGGAGCAGGGTTAGCCTTAGGGGGCGAGTGGGGTGATCGACTACTAGGCCCCCACCCAACGCAACGTTATTTGTTTATGATTAAAAATTACTATTGATGAAGGGACAAAAATGTTGCTTTATGTAGTAATTAAAATTTCTTTTACCTTTTTCAAATTAAAAGAGTTATTTTTTCTGCTTTAATCATTAAAAGCTCTTTTAATGTATTTTCTTAATCATCAGTGACTTATCCTTCTACTTTTGCATTTTGTTTGTGAGTTAAGTTTTACTTTTTTTTTTTTTCTCAAAAAAAAAGTAAAACTTTTTTTTTCTAAGTGATTACCTTTTATTTAATTTAAAATATTTTATACATGTTTTGAGAGGTACTCTTGATCATGATATTATGCATCAATTGAGTAAGATTTTTGTGTTTGAATTGCATTGATTGTCTTACGTACGTGGTTGATAAGGATTTATTCTTTCTTTCATGAATTTATATTTGAAGCTAGACTCCAAATTATTATTTTTCTCCATGCTTTTAAATGCTTTAGGATCGACCCTGCTAATTAAGAAACTTTTATTTTAATGAAACCCTGTTAAGAAGACTTAAACACTCGATCAATCTTATGACCATATATATATATGCATAGGTCACCACATACCGAATTGATCATTGGAGCTATCACTAAATTGATCAAGTCTCAAATGTAGGAGTTACTTAGTCAGTCGTTGTCACCAAATGAAGAGCGGCACGCACATATATAGAAAAGTGTATTTGACAAGGCACATGCACTTGCATGCGATCATACAATATATGTTAATTGAAAGTCAATATATAGTTTTATATGATATCGAGCCGCTAGATCTTTTTAATGTTTATTAAGATACAATTCAGTTCAGAACATGTATTTCTTGTTCATGGATTTACCGCATAAAGTCAAAACAATATATATCCACATACATTCAATTTGATAATTAATAACAAATGAAAGTATCTCTTGTGAAATTGACAAGGCTCGTATCAATTGTTAAAATACAAAGTAAGAAAAGTCTAAAATTCAGATAATATAACGTACACATCATATAAGAAAGTTTACACTATTATTAAACCACTTTCCAACAAATGCTAGCGAAGTAAGGACGTTATGCAGCGTATATGTTGCTGACTTTGGAGAGGATTTAAACCTTGAACCTTATTTTTTTCTTTCGATAAATTCTCTATATGAACACAAACCCTAAGCATTGTAGGAATTAGCTAGGGCTAACATGGCATGCAACAATTGAGAGGTCCCATGCCCTGTCGGCCAATCCCAAAAATGATCACGAATCATATATACTTGACAATGGGATTGACAATTGACATAGAATATGAGCACGTGCGAAACAGTTGCATTAGATTCTGGTGGTAGAACGGGAAACAAAAGCTTGCTTACAAAACCAAAGACAACATTCCGACACACCACTTGAAAAACTTCAAAGCCCCAAGCCCACCAAAACCATCAGATCACGACTCAAAAAAACATCTTTCTCAAGTCATTACATCCAACGGCAGCAGAACGTTCAGACCCTAAAACTGCAACCGTGACCGTTGATCAAGCCTGGCCCACTGGATCACGTGCCACGTGGCGGGCTGGGGAGGTGGCAGGCTTTTGATAGGAGCGGTATCGTGTGTCCGTAAGCGTTTCAATTCCCGACGACTTTTCGCGGTTCCCAACGCGAATTATTGGCTTTAGGCCCATACGGTACAGCTCACGGGCCATCTGAACTTTTTTTATTTATTAATTTTTGATTTTTTTTTTTTAAGAGTGTGTTTAATTTTGGTTTTTGAAAAGGGCTTTGTCAGTTTGGGCCTTATGTTTTTGTTGTTATTACGGAAAAGGGACTGGTCTCTGATGTCTGTAATTTTCTCTTTCCACACGATCCAATTGGGAATGTCCATTGAATTTTGTTACAGCGACACCAAATTGATTATTTGAAAAACAAAATGAATTATGAATAGTGTTGCGTGATTCCCTTCACTTTTGCAGTTTTTTTCTTGAACCATGATGTACGAGAGATTTACATGAATGACATGTTGGTAGAGCCAATTCAAAATGGAAAATGATTTTGGTTCATTTTGCCAAATTTCAAAAATGTCTACCAAAAAAAAATTTACACATAAAAGTTGTTTTTTTTTTTTTTTTTTTTTTTTTTTTATTAGTTCAACTTCAAAACTCATATGTGACACATATCTAAAAAGTAATCAGCATAAGCTTAATTTCTTATAACATAGTATTATAAATCAAACGATTGACAGTAGGTTCAATCAAATCTATTTTACTCGTTGTTCATTCAATAAACAATAGATCTAGTCTGATTTGTGAAAATTAATCTGTTCTTATTGCGATGCATTTTCATCAACAGTGTTGCATAGATTTGCGCGGCGTGCTAGATTAATTTTTCTTTAGTTTTCACTTTATAGTTAGTTTTTTTCTCTAGTTGAAAGTCTTTAATTTTTCTTCTCCTTGTTGGAAAGTTTTGTTATTCGTTTTGTGGTTTTACTACTTTTGTGTATTGTTATGAGTTTCAACGTTGTAGATAGCAGTCTCTGATTGTCAAACTGTTTCAATTTCGAAAAAAACTAAATTAATGGCAATTTGTTCATACAATTAGAATTAGCAAATCAATGTACTTGTGATTCTATGTCTGGGGTCCTATATTGAGTCATGAATAATTAATGAAATTTCGATTTCTCTTCAAAAATAAATAAATAAAAAGCCAACTCTTAACAAAAAAAATAAAATAAAAAACCAACCAAATATGTTAAAATTGTGTGGATTGAAAGTTAGCCCCACATCATTCAAATAAGGATTCATAAAAGAAGTATAAAATTGATTATCTCCCTCTTCATAGTACCGAGGTCTTTTGAAATAAAACTTTATATTTAAAAGTTAGGAACAATATCAGTACGGGCAGAGATCCACATACCCATAAAGAAGTGTCGCGGGTAGTGCTTGCAGATGTTGTGTTCGCAAGCGAGAAAATTAACAAAATAAGATAAGTAGTGATAATTTCCCTATGAAAGTCAATGAAAAAAAGCCAATCAAACAAGATAAGTGTCAACTTTCATAAAAATTAACTCACTTCCTCCAACTTCCCTCAACCAAACAAGGCCTCACAAATTCATGGTTCCGAGCTATAGGTAAGTACCGCCAATTTTACGTTGTGTACATCCTACTTCACTTCATTTAAGAGCGCATCTCTTTTTTTAAAAAAAGCCGCATCAACATATACATTGTTGGCTCCCTCTCTTTTAGTTAGTTTTTTAATTGTGTGTATGCTTGTACTTCTTTAGACGTTTTGATTTTTATGATGAATTATGTAGAAGGATGTCAATGTATGAAGCAGGTGAATTAGAACAGTTTTTCACTGCAAGAAAAATAATTTTTTACAACAATACTTTATTAAAATTTAATAAATCTTTGATTAATATATAACAAAAAAATAATGTGTAATAATTGATTAAATATTATAAAATTTAAAAGTTCATTAAATTTATAAATCTTTACACGTTAATTTCTTCATTGTGGATATTGTTGTTCCATATTAATTAAAAACTCTATAAATTTTAACAATGTGTAATCTTAGAGTTTTACTTCAATGAAATTATCTTTGAGATAAAAAAAAAGTTTTAACAATGTGTAGAGTATAACAACACCCGCCTTCATTAATGTGGATAATGATGTTATATATTAATTTCTTTTTTACTTGTGATGAAATTGATGATGACTATATCACCAACCTACTTTATAATCATCTCCTTCCTTGCAACAACTACTAAAGACCAACAGATCAATTATGTACTATGAGAAATGCTAGCATGACAATGAGTAAGTCACACCCTAACACACAATGGCCCACAAAGCCCTTCATGCAGCCGCAACTCGCATGTTATGCAATCGAAATCTGTGTGTGCCTGTATTTCGAGGTGCGCATAGATGGCTCTTGTATGCCATTGTATGTTGTGGTGACTCCATATATAAGTGCTTCTGCTCCACGCCACTTACCCTCGATTTCGGATATGTGCTTCACCCTATTGCAGTACAAAATAATAAAGAATGTCCCCTCAGTTAACATATATCGAGGCCTTTTGCGTTAAAAAAACTATACACCTATGAATTAAATGTGGTTATGTTGAAGACAATATCAGTATTAGCAGAGATTACGGGCACGCAACAAAGTGTAAGGGCAGGTCCAATATTAAAAAGATTAACACGGCATCAAAACCTGAGAGAAAACATCTTGAACAAATTTCGGTCTAAGGTAGAGTCTTGCATCTGTAGACCGAAATATAGACTCTCACATCAATTAAGTGTGATTTCACACATCGAAATTAGTGTGGATGTCTCCCCAATTAATATCGATGCCTTTTGAGTTAAATTTCTACACATGTAAGTTGAAGGTGGTTAAATTGAGGATAAGATTCGGACTGACGGAGATTCATGGACTCACATCTGTGTGTGCAGGTGGACCCAATATAAAATCAATAATAAGTGAGTCATTCCCTTGGTAGTATAATTAACTATATTTTTAGATGTAAGATACATTTTCAGTTTGACAAAAAACAAAACAAAAAATACATGTTTAGTTCAATTTTTTTTTTTTAAATATTGTTTGGATAGTGTCAACCACATGAGTGAGTTGTTAGAGAAAGTGATTTTTAATCCAATCTCTCAATTTGAAGATGAAGATGCTAAATAAGGTTTTATGTTTTGGAGATTAAACCTACATATTGTGTACAATTTCTTTGAATACTTTTTCTTATTATTATAGAGATCAGTACTGACAAAATTTGAGCGAATAGTTTTGACAATACGCGTGCATGTATATACAAGATGATCAGTTTTTAGATGCCGAATAGAGCACGGTATGTGAGTTTTCTCTAATGCAACAATTAATGGTTGCATCATGAATATTGATAATTGTTTCAATTATTGTTTATTTTTTGGGGTAAATTACAAATTGGTCTATGATGTTTACTATAATATGCACTTTAGTCCATGAGGTTTCAAAAATTTACACTTTGGTCCCTGTTGTTTACTTCTAGTTAGTCAAAAACATCTCTGGGTAAGTGTCAAATTAAAATATTACTATTATATTACTTTTTGATGATGTGACATTTATTTTACCAACAATACCCTTTAAGTTTTTTCAAATTTTTTATTTCCTAATCAACACTATTTAAAAAATTATCATCTTAGTCACTTCACTATATGTACAATTTTATTTTATTTTTTTGATACCAACTATATGTACATAAGTATATTTATTTATTTATTCAAGAATTATTCATATATTTTAGATTAATAAAAATCATGTTGAGCAAGAAATAAATAATAATAAAATGTAAGTATGTTTATTATTTAATAATAATAATAATAATAATAAATTGATAATTTATATTTTATGAAAGGAATTTGGTGCTTAACAATAAAAACTGTAAAGCCATGTTGATTTTTACATAAAAAATGCAAAAAGGTGGGATAAGTTTATGTATAACTAAAAATAAAAAAACTATTAATTAATTTGTTGCATTGTTTTTCAATTTACACCTTTCGATAATTTATAAAAATAAATACACAAAATATTATTAAAGGCTATAAAAGCAGTAAATCAACACTAACACCAAATGCTACTCCATTAATAATAATATACATAAATACATACAAAAATTTTATCAAAAAAGTTATTTTAAAAAAGTTTTGTAAAAAAGTCATGATTTATTTAGAAATATTGGGTCCTTATTCTTTGTGTGTTTGTCTCTTTTGTAGTGAAAAATTAGTCTTTTCACATTAACTCAACTATGGTTTAGAAAAAAGTTAGTAGGAGAGATCAAAATGCATATTTTTAAAACCTCTGGGACTAAAGTGCATATTATGATAAACCTAAAGGACCAATTTGTATTTTACCCATATTTTTTTTCTTTAAATGAAGCTTGAGGGCTTTTTCTTCAAATGTGGAAACCCAAGACTAGAAGTAGAAGGATTGATTGTCATAATAACTAATATAAAGTAAAAATGACAGAAATTCTTTTCGAGCGAATAATTCATATGGTATCATCAAATGATATACAAGTCTCGAATCTAGGTATCAAATGGTATGTTCGATCCCCTCGGTCAGAATAGGTGGTTTCTTTCCTTAATTAGGATACCTCAACTAGATAAAACTAGTTACAAATAATATATTAATAGTCCTTAAAAATAAGTAAGGAGAGAATATATAATAATAATAATAATAATAATAATAATAATAATAATAATAATAATAATAATAATAATAATAATAAAGTCTTACTTTGAAATTAGTTTGAATTCGACTACTATGTACCGAACACTTTCATTGCGCTTCACATATTGCATGACTTAGTCTAAAAAAATACTTTCATTCTGCTACATTTAATGCAAATGAATTTATAACTATACGCAACTATCTTGATGTGTAAAAAAAATGAGATTTAAGATAATTACGCGACGGATATTTCGTGACATTAAAAACTTCAAAGATTTGAAAGCATTCTCAACTAATTAAATAAATGAATAAATAAATAAATTTGACAATCGTAGTTACTATGAACAGCGCACTACATTTATTCTATTTTATTTTTAAAACAAAATCCTAGTAACAGGTTTATTCCCAAAAAGGAATTCCTATATATGTGATTGGTAAATTCCAATGACTAGCAGGGGTAAAAAGGCAATTTGAAATGCTTTTATCTCATCACCATTTAGCATACATACAACACACATATAGTGGCTGCGAAGCTTCCAAAACACAAGAGAGCAAAAAAGATAGAGATAGCAAGAAGAAGAAGAAGAAGAAGAAGAAGAAGAAGAAGATGATGGATCAGGGTGGAGGAGATGGCCCCAATAACAATGAGGCCTACTGGGAGTGCCTGAGGAACCATGCCGCCAGCCTCGGAAGCTACGCCACCGACGGCTGCGGCGAGTTCACTATCGACGACTCCCAAGGTGGATCCTCCCTCAAATGCGCCGCCTGCGGTTGCCACCGCAATTTCCATCGTAAAGTCGTCCTTGTCGTTGGCACCGCAGGAGGCGGGACAAACGCAGTTGGCGTTGGGATTCACGGCGTCGGCCCACTCGGCCCCCGAGGGGTCTTAGTGAGTAGTGGTCATGGTGGGGGTGGGGGTGGGAGTAGTAGTAGTAGAGATGTGGACACATCAGGTCATGTTGAGCTGATAGAGTATGGCAGTCATGAGGCGATGGCGGAGCGAAGCGGTGGCGGGGGCGGGAAGAAACGGGTGCGGACGAAGTTCTCGGCGGAGCAGAAGGAGAAGATGCTGGGGTTTGCTGAGAAGTTGGGGTGGCGGATTAGGAGGAAGGAAGGTGAGGATGATGAAATAGAGAGGTTTTGTAGGAGTGTTGGAGTGAGTAGGCAAGTTTTCAAAGTTTGGATGCATAATCATAAGAGCTCTTCCACTCCTTCGCCCTCCCCATCCACTGCCAACAATGCTTCATCTCTCACTCAATGATATATTAATTAATACTGTATTAGCTAATTAATCACTCATGCTTAGTAATCATCTTCTATCATCTCTCTCTCTCTCTCTTTCTACCTAGATCTCTCTTTGTTTTAATTATTGATGTTCATGATTTTGAGTACCTATATGTATTCATAAATCCATGCATTATATATATGATTGAGTTTTGTAGGGTTACATATATAAATATTATAACCAAGTTAGTTGATGATTTCAAATATATTCATGAATCCATGCATTATACGTACATATATATGATGCATACAGTATGTTATATTAATATGTTGAAGCTAGCTGTGTAGTTTTAATTAATAAATTTAAGGTTTTACAAAACGGGCTCATGATTGATCACTTCATCATATCATATTACATGACAAAGCTTTTTGTTATGAGCTCTCAATCATGACTATGATAGTGTTGATGAGCTAGTGAAAATCCTAACAATTCTATGACACTACCAAGGCAACCGACCTTTGATTTATAGACAAGACAATTTTATGCAAGTGGCAGCTAATTAATAAAGTTTTAACAAAGTGTGGCCAGAATTAATGCAACGGTTTATATGTTGCGTATACTTAGGCTTTTGAGTTTTCAGGTATGTGTCATTTTTGTTGTCTTATATCACTACCTTTGATGATTATCATTCTAGGGTTTGAATGGTTGCCTTGGAGGATACACATCTCACTTCATTTGTTCCTAATCAAATTTCATTAATTAATGGGGGTGGCGTGCACTTTAATAATTTGTCAATGCTCAAGTCACATACATCAAAAATCAACAAAGCCTTTCGGTTTGTAGCATGTAGGTACTTTTTCATTAGTCATCTAGCTACTTCAAAGCTTGTTGATTGAAGGGGACTTGTTAAGTGAGTGGTTATTACATTTCCACATCAAGACTAGTATTGCAAGATAATTGAACTTCTAAACCCTGCTTGGGCAAAGCCGAGCTTATATAAGAACTTGTGTATCCAAGCCCATGAAAAGGTCTACGAACCTTATAATATATTGATATAAGATTCATAACATTAATAATTATCATGATATTAATTTACAAAAGATCCTAAAAATCAGTTAAGGATTTAATTTTCTACTATGATAGAATCATCAATTAAGTAGAATCTAACAAAATCAAATTGAACATAATTTCTTGAATGTTAATTACCAAGTAGCTAGCATGCTAATTCCTCTTCCCAAAAAGTATACATAAGTCCATTCAAGCTTAAAGAGATCTCACCAATTAGTGGCTGCAATCTCTCCCCTGTGAAGAACACATGAATTCCATTCTTAAGCTCAATCCAACTGCATCCAGGATCTTTTTTAACATTGTCACTCCTCATTCTCTCCCTAATCTTCTCCGATTCATCCCAATCATGCCCTGCGGCGTAAATGTTCGATAGTACAATAATATCGGTTTGGTTTCCGGGATTTAGTTCAATTAGTTGATCTGCTGCAAATTGTGCTAGTTCCACATTGCCATACATTCTACAAGAACTTAGGAATGAAGTCCAAACACTAATGTTTGGTTTAAAAGGCATTTGTTTGATGAATTCGAGTGCCTCGAGTAAGTACCCGCCCCTGCATAGAAGATCAACCATGCAGGCGTAGTGCTCCGGCAGAAGAGTGAGCATGTGTTGTTCGGTCATTAGTCGGAAATATCGATAACCAAGGTCGATTAGGCCTCCATGACTACAAGCTGATAACACAATCAAGAAGGTAATTTCATCAGGTTTGATGTTTGATCCAAGCATGAGCTCAAACATAGTCAGGACCTCCCTAAACTGGCCATTTTTTCCATATGCAGAAATCATAGTGGTCCAAAGGAATGCGTCCGCCGAAGGCATTGCATCAAAAATAAGCTTAGCGTCTTCAACACAACCACACTTCGCGTACATGTCAACCAAACCATTCCCAATGACTAAATCTCGATGAAACCCGGCTTTAACGATATAGGCATGAATTTGAATTCCCTGTTGGATTGAAGCCAAGCCGGCACAGGCATCGGTACCAATCGCGCATGAGAATTTATCAGGCTTCACTCCTTGAGAAACCATTGAGGCAAACAACTTAAAGCCCTCTTCTTCATCACCACACAGGAGATAACCAGACATCATTTCGTTCCACGCGATGTTCCCTTTAACTGCCATTGAATTGAATAACTTTCTAGCATCGTTAATTCTTCGGCTTCGCGAGTACATGTCAAGCAAGTTATTTTGAAGGACTAGACTATCATCACCCAAACAACCAGATGCCAATACATGGGCATGAATCTGCTGGCCTTGCTTCAAAGCTTGAAGACCAGAGCAAGCCCCGAGAGCCCCCGAAAACGTATACACGCTCGGCGCGGTTCCACCCTCACAAACCATAGCTCCAAACAAGTTGATTGACTTTGCATAGCATTGATGCTTAACATGCCCAACAATCATCGATGTCCACGACACCACATCTCTATCGGGCATTTCATCAAACACCTTCTCTGCATCCTCCAATTCGCCACATTTCAAGGTGTAATCCATCAATGCCGTCATCAAAACAGTAAATCTGAAGAACCCAAGTTTGATAACAACGGCATGAATCCTCTGCCCATGATTTGGACACTGAAAAGGTGCGGCCTTGAGAGCTTTAACGACGGTGTACTCATCTGGGTAGGCGTAATTTTGGTTGATTTTTTGTGGGCATGAGATAAATGCAGAGGAGGAGGTGTAGTGGGCAACCAAAGATGTTATTGAATTACAATTTGGGATTTTGGGTGATTTAGAGTGATTTGAAAGTTTGGTTGTGCGTATGAGATTGGTTTTAGAGATGGGTCTGTGGAGTACAATCCTTGGCTTTGACATTGGTGTTACTATTCTCAAAATTAGATCTTGGTTGAGGTGCAGTTGCTGCTAATGGGGTCATGATCATCTTGATTGCCAAAACAGAGAACAATGAGATCATTGTACATGAAAGATGAAACAGAGTACTGCAACCTCCTCAGTCCTACAAAGCTCTCCAACTTTTTTTCCTTTGTATATATATTTTTTTTGACGAAAAAATATTTCCATTCATAAAAATTGTTATTATATCTGATTTAACAATGAAATTACATCAATAATAACCTTTTCCCACTCTTTGATGAGATCAAATCGACCTTGCGAAACTTTGTAAACTTATGTGTAACTTATACACTTATCTTTTGCATCTACAACAATAGAACCATAACGAAAAATAAAACTTTCAACAAGGGAAGACGAACAAAAACTTTCAACGAGGGAAGACAAACACAAACTTTAAATAAGGGAAGACAAACACAAACTTCAAACAAGGGAAGACAACAACTTGTTGAAAAAGAAAACTTAGTGAAAGTATCAAATCAACAACTATCGCAGATCCATACATGAGCATATATAAGTGTGGACGAAATTGAATGATAGCAGATGCATATGTAGAGGAAAGGCAAGTGGTGTCAATGATGAATCTGACAACTGTTACAAGTCGAATGAAACTGAACATCTCATATCTGAATAGATTCGACTTTTACTGTATAGATAAAAATAGAGATTGTTATTAAAACTACTACCGATCAAAAGAAAAGTTGGCGGTGGTTCTAACTAAAGAATCACAAAAAAAAACTAATGCTCCAAACCTTAACCATCGCTTTTTTTCCTTTGTATGTTTTTTCTTCTGATTTTGCAATAATAATCACCTCTATGTGCTAACCACTTTTTACTAAGGGCGTGTAGCGGCCCCAAATCGCAAGGCCCACTACAAGTGCCAACGCAGGCCCACAACCTGGCCACATAACTGCCGCTTGTGTCCCCCGCGCAACTAATTTATCGGTCATCATTTAAACCCCAAACTATAAATATTTTTACAATTTATATTCATCATTGGACTCTAATAATCTATTAAATCATATTATCACATCAAGCATTAGCGAAAAACTTTTAAGACATGATTATCAAATTAAAACATCATAACCATGTTGATGGAGCATTTGCCTAATGTGGAAAACTCATAATTCAACACATGTATATAATAAGTAATCACAAAAGCCTCAAAATATTAAATACATGCCTTGCGTCTCTCACAATGTCCAATCCATCATAAAAACAAGTATATATGCATATATATATATATATATATATATATATATATATATATATATATATATATATATATATATATATATATATACACACACACAAATGTACAAGTCCGGCCTATCAGTCTGAAATCACAAGTAATCGACGAGCTTTCCCTTACTGCTACTTGTACCAGAATCTGCACTCAAGCCATCACAACAATGACAGATGACGAGTCCAGAGTGAGTATTCTCAAGGAAATTTAGTGTGTAATTACGAAAATAAATAAATACAAGAATTTAATAAGCTATTAAATAAACATGCGGGAAGATAAACATACAACTGTGCTCATCGCATGAATAAATAATAGATATGCTCAAAATGTGTGTCTAAATCTTAAGTCAGGCTAGCACCATACTTTAGACTATCCCCGCAGAGCACTGCCAGTAAGTAGCACTCAAGCACGCCTAGTCTTTGGGTCCTCTCGATGGCCGACGTGAGACCTATGGCACACTGACACGTGCCCCATCATGATACTCGAGTTGAACTATTCATCGAGACCCCTGGTAACATGTGTTTTGGTCTAGTGGACATATACATAAGGAATGGCCCGGTGGGAGCATCCTCGACTACTGTTCATATAACCATAACAGGAAATGAAATAATAGAATAACTAAAAGGAATTCAAATACTGAAAGCATGTAAATACTCAGAGAATTTCAATTGGGATACTACACACCTCAAACCGCAATCCGCGTCTTGAAAACTATCCCCGGTCTGACTCCACTATATACTCGACTATCGCACTATTGCCCTAAATGTCCTAAGGTCAATTATCATTGTATTATATTATATGTATGTCAATTAATTAAGCTTTAAGTTCAATTTCCGCAAATAAGCCCTTAACAATGTCCCTTGTTCTACACTTAACGTGTTGGAGGACCTGCCCAGCGCGCAGGGTGTTCATCCCTACCTCATCCTGCCCAGAATAGCCAACACACTATGGTCCCTGGTCAGCATGCTGGCTAGTCGAAACCCATAATTTCCAAAACTGCTGGAAACTGGAAAATCGACGCGTGGCCAACTACATATACCGTCAACCCCATCCTCGACTCTTGGGGATAGACAACACTTCTAACAATGGCAGAGGCAACATTCATTCATATATAAGCAAAATTAAAATCAATTTTAAAAAAAAACCATCACTTTTTCCAATTAAAACTTAAAAACTTGTTTCAACACCTCAACACCAACAATTACAACCATGACCACACCCTTCTAACACCAAAAAGACCCAAAAATCAGTAAGCACTACCCCACCATCTTGGACCCAACTCAAACATGCCTGAACCATAGCTGAAATGTAGGAAATGAGGAGGAAAACAAAGATATAACCTTAGTTGATGAATTCCCCAAGTCAAACTCCTCCAAATCAACTTCAAAATCACAAAAACCCTCACAACATACTCATTATTCTCGGATTAGAGCATAAAGGAGAGAGAAAAGTTGACAAAAGTGATGAAAAATCAACTTTTTATACTCCATAATCATCAAGTGTTTTATGTGGATCTCAATGCACTCTCTAATAGTTAGGATTAGGTCAATAACTCCACAAATTGTGACTTAATTGGTGACTTAGTCATTTGGACTTATTTGTGACGCCCCCAATTTCCGAAGCAATTGGAAACGCCTGACCTAGACCCGCATAGGCTCCCTAGTCGGTACTCAGCGAGTTTATACGCGTCCAGTCAGCTTCAATTCATTCATTTACAATTCAAAACATGAGTTATTAGATTATAAAGTTTATCAAATCAATATGCAACGAAATTCAACTATAATCAATCAATAACTCAAGGGAAATCAGGAATTTTACTAATAAGGTGGAACCCCGAATACAAGATAAACATGTATTATCTGATGACCAAAGTATGAAGAGGACAATACATGATATTCAAGTCTCACAACCCAATGATAATACCCAATATGTTTCAAAACAACATATGTAAAACAAAGAACAACATACTATGCATCAAGAAAAGAAATTGTCCCCGAGGAGCACTCAGAGGAAGTCACCTATCGCCGGTCCCTTTCCCTTGTCATTACCTGCCCTATTTGCACCCACCGTCACAAACTAGATGGTAACTAAGAGAAATTGAAAGTAATGCCAGAAGAATATAACAGTAATTCAAGAATAAACAGCAAGACAGTCCAAGAATTATGCAATAATTGAAAGACAGGGAATATAACAAGGTGCATGATAATCAGACTAACAGATAACAATCAAAATTTACGTGTTCCGAGAATTCAAAAAAGGCCATAAGTGGTCTAAATCATGGCATAACGGTGAAGACCGAGTGAGGTCTCCCAGGGTATCGACATAAGCGAAGGCACAACCATGATGGGGGACACAAGCCCCTAATAATTTGTGCCACACAATCATTATAGGTGGTCCCACACTCCTATACAAAAGTGCTCACGTTGCCCCACTAGTGCAGGGCCGAGTATTCTGACACACACTTACGCCAAAAACACATAACCAAGGAATAGAATGGAATGCCAAGCATGAGATCAATTCATCAATCACAATCAATAGAGGATATAGAATCACATGATATTTTCTTCCTGGCTTACTAACTTACACAAGCTTATGGCAAGTGTACTTACCTGACAACACAACCCGCGAATACACTCTCGCGATCCTAGTGCATATCCCCTAAGTTTCCCGCTACCTGACAAGGTCGAAAACTCTAATTAATAGGTCGAGTCAGTATCTAACCTTAGGTTAAGTTCCTAGTGTTTTTCCAACATTTTAAATGACTCAGAAACGTTTTAAGACTCGATTAACTCGATAAATCAATTGGAAACACAACAACTTTCTTGGATCTTAAAAACCATACCAATGTAAGCCTATTCATAGAATCTGTAACGACCCAGCCCAGCTCCCAGGTTACCACTGGACTACTGGCTCCACGGGGGCGCACCCCACTGGCACCGCTAGTCACAGACAGGGTGGTACCAAGCCCTACCCATCCGTGTCCCCACGCGGTCTTTCTTCTCCCTCGACGACTCAAACTTGGGTCTTGAGGGATAAGATTCCAGGTTTCACGAGTCGAGTACCACTGAGCTGGGAGGACTTCTCAGGAGGTCACCCATCCTAGTACTACTCTCGCTCAGGCACGCTTAACTACGGAGTTCTGATGGGATCCGGTGCCTTCGTGCTGAACCAACTCAGTGGTACTCGACTCGTGAAACCTGAAATCTTATCCCCTAGGACCCAGATTTGAGTTGAGGGAGGCGAAAGACCGTGTGGGGGGACACGGATGGGGTAGGGCTTGGTACCACCCTGCCTGTGACTAGCGGTGCCAGTGGGGTGCGCCCTGTGAGTCGATGGTCCGATGGTAGCTGGGCACCGGGTCGGGTCGTTACATAAAAGCGATTTTATGTAACGACCCGACCAGGTGCCCAGGCTACCATTGGACCACCGACTCCACGGGGCGCACCCCACGCACCGCTAGTCACGAGCGGGTGGTACCAAGCCTACCCCATCCGTGTCCCCCCACACGGTCTTTCGCCTCCTCGACTCAAACTTGGGTCCTGAGGGATAAGATTCCAGGTTTCACGAGTCGAGTACCACTGAGTTGGTTCAGCACGAAGGCACCGGATCCCATCAGAACTCCGCAGTTAAGCGTGTCTGAGTGAGAATAGTACCAGGATGGGTGACCTCCTGGGAAGTCCTCCCAGCTCAGTGATACTCGACTCGTGAAATCTGTAATCTTATCCCTCAGGACCCAGGTTTGAGTCGAGGGAGGCGAAAGACCGTGTGGGAGGACACGGATGGGGTAGGGCTTGGTACCACCTTGCCTGTGACTAGCGGTACTAGTGCCAGTGCCAGTGGGGTGCGCCCCCATGGAGCCAGTGGTCCAGTGGTAGCCTGGGCGCTGGGCTGGGTTGGGCTGGGCCATTACATAAAAGATACCTTTTATGTAACGACCCAGGCTACCAGCTGGACCACGGCTCCATGTGGGGCGCCCCACCGGCACCGCTAGTCACGAGGCGAGGTGGTACCAAGCCTACTACCCCATCCGTGTCCCCCCCACATGGTTTTTCGCCTCCTCGACTCAAACTGGGTCTGAGGGATAAGATTCCAGATTTCACGAGTCGAGTACCACTGAGCTGGTTCAGCACGAAGGCACGGATCCCATCAGAACTCCGCAGTTAAGCGTGCCTGAGCGAGAGTAGTACCAGAATGGGTGACCTCTTGGGAAGTCCTCCCAGCTCAGTGGTACTCGACTCGTGAAATGTGGAATCTTATCCCTCAGGACCCAGGTTTGAGTCGAGGGAGGCGAAAGACCGTGTGGGGGGACACGGATGGGGTAGGGCTTGGTACCACCATGCCTGTGACTAGCGATGCTAGTGGGGTGCGCCCCCATGGAGCCAGTGGTCCAATGGTAGCCTGGGCATTGGGCTGGGTCGTTATAGAATCATAGGATCGGCTCAATCGTATGTGGGTCACGCCATAGCCTCGAGGACCGGTGGTGTAACCACGATGTCACAACTATTCATCGACACACGATGTTTCAACACAAACAAAACATCAAACCATAACTCATCATGAACCCGAACCAGCCATGTACCAGCGAGCATGGAACCTTGCTGGTGTTGTCTGATGTTGGGAGGGTACCACCGCGACATGGGAAAGTCGTAGGCACACTCCACAACTCAGAAACAACCACTCAAACAAGACAATGAATCCCGATGAACAGACACATGAAATCATCTATAAAACGACTCGCCACCATTGATATGGACACTCCGGTGGGTTGTGGGACACAAACAAGAGCTTAGTGTGATCTCCGACACTCCCCCGGTCATGGCGTCCGACAGCAGAGCCGCCAAGCATGGCAGTTTCTAGCGAGACCAAAGGCACATCAATGAAATCATGAACAAACGGCTCAACCACTACTGATTCGGACACACCAAAGGTTGTGAGGCACCATCAATGACTTGGCTAGGTCCCCGAAAACCCCCATGCGTGGTGGTCCAGCCAGTAGCGGTGTTGCATATCAGACTATTCGATGAAAAAACCTAAAATAGTGGCACATTTCGACAAAACAGGGCAAAATCGAAGAATGCTCAACATGTGACCAGAACTTCCATATCCGCCATGATGGGGGGTGCTTAGGAACGTTAGGACTCTGCTAAACCACTGTGATGTTGTCCCTGACTAGTCCCCGGTCATTGCAACGACCACCACAAACGACAGTACAACTGTCACGCGGCCCAATTTTGGTAATCTTAATTAAAAGCTTAATCAGGATTACCGACCCGTGAAATGGGGCCCGCATGAGTTGCGCACACAGATCGAGGCATGTAGCCGAGGTAAATTTTATATTTGTATTGATGTATTCCTAGTGTTTTGTATGTGTGTAGGCTGACTAAGTCAATATTTGTAGCTATCGAGTCGAGACGCGATCGGGGACTCGACGAGTCCAGAGTGAGTAATCCCAAGGAAATTCACCAAGTAATTACGAAATAAAAGTACTTTGGAATTGAAAATACTATAATTTAAACATGCGGAATAAAGAAATACAGACAACTGTAAAAGAAAGATCATCGCATGCATAAATATAGTGACGAAGCAAAGTACGTGCACATAAAAATCAGACCAAGTCATACTTCGGGCTTTCCCCCAGGCACGGCCCATGAAGAACACACCAATGGGTTGGCCCCTGGACCCTACAGGTGGTCGGCGTAGACCCACGACGCACCCACACAAGCCTACTATACCCGGTAGCCTATTCACCGGCGTATACCTGACAAGTGCTATGACTTAATGGACTCTATGGCCGTAACGAAATAAGCACCAGGTGGGGAGTGATCTCAACACCGTAAAGACACCAGGTAGGAGCATCCTCCACTACCGTAAAGTCACCAGGTGTGAGTGCCCACCGTAAAGCAAAGATGAAATGGAATAAAGGATAAATGGGCCGAATTCAAATAAATCAAATGGTAAATACTTAAAGTGAAGTTCAATTGGGATACTACACACCTCAAATCGCACTCCTCGTCTCGAAAATCAAACCCCGTCTAGCGCCAATAATCACCCGAAATATACCTATTATCATTTATCACTAAATTAGCTTCAATTTAATATATTATGTCAATTTTTCGTTTTTCGAGGCTAAAATCCCGACAATACCTCGCCAACATTTTCGAGAAAATCCCAAATTTCCTTTATTTGATCAAAATATAATTTTTTCTATTTTTTTCTTATTTTATATGAATTTTCTATGAATTTTCCAGATTTTTTTTTTTTTTTTTTTTTCAAACTTTTTTTTTTTTTTTTTTTTTTTTTTTTTTTTTTTTTTTTTTTTGAGTTGAGGTGAACCGGACCGGTTCACCCGGTCCGGTTCGGCCCAACCGAACGGCAGCAAGCCAACCGGGTCGGTCGACCCGCCCAGACCGGGCGGGTCGACCCGACCCGGTTGGTCATCTTCCTCCCAACGAGGCGCAACGCGCCTCTGTTTTTTTTTCTTTTTTTTTTTCCCATGGAAGATAAGGAGAGGGAGAGGGAGAGGGGATTGGGGAGACGATTATCGTCTCCTCCCACCATTGGCCTTGATCTTGTCGCCTACCAATACGACATAGACACCTTAAACCCACCACAAATGACAAATACCTAAACCCACCACCACGCGAAGGCAGAGCGACGATCGCCTAAGCAACAATGATCGTATCGTGGCTTAAATCGCACACCACAAATGATGCATTACGATCTGTGTCACGACCCATTTAAGTAATGAGAAAAACTTAGCACCCGCCAATTGATCGAATAGATCATCAATCCTAGGAAGTGGATAACGATTTCGAATCGTCACTTGATTCAACTTCCCGTAGTCTATGCACAACCTCAAAGAACCATCCTTCTTCTTAACAAATAGTATTGGCGCGACCCCGACGTGACGATCACCTAAACAACGACGATCCCTAAGCTACATCACTGACCCAATACATAGCTCGCATATCGATGTCACTAGTGGTACGATCACTAGTATCTCCAACCTCTGGTGAGTAGTGGGCGGAGTAGTAGAGCACTTTGTCCGTCCGTCCATCCTAAACGACGACCACCATGCGACGATCGCCTAAATACATATACGTGTATAATATGTAATACACAATCAAAACATACGTATATGTATAATTTCCTAAATTTACCCACTCACATCCACATGGCCCGACGGTCCACGCCTAAACAACGACGGTACAGCGTCCGTCGACCCGACGGCCCAATTAATCTTAATTAAAAGCTTAATCAGGATTACTGACCCGTGAAATGGGGCCCGCATGAGATGCGCACACAGATCGAGGCATGTGGCCGAGGTAAATTTTATATTTGTATTGATGTATTCCTAGTGTTTTGTATGTGTGTAGGCTGACTAAGTCAATATTTGTAGCTATCGAGTCGAGACGCGATCAGGGACTCGCCTCGAGTTGCGTGCAAGCCGGGGTATCGAATAGTGAGACTTGCGGTAAGTCTAAACTTAGTAAAATATAATGTAATCAAATTAATGTACATTAGATCATAGCTATAGCCCTAAATTAATTAAATTGAATTAGACATACATATATATATATATATATATATTTAAATATATATAAAAATATATATACATTTAAAAAAAAAGATTTGAGAAATGACAAAAAAGGGCATTGGTTTATATAGAAAAGAATAGGGTTGCAGGGGTAAAATGGTCATTTGACCCCCCAAAGCACCAACAAAAACCCCCCACCGCCACCACCACACAGAAAAAGGGGGAGAAGAAGAAGAAGAAGAAGAAGAAGAGGAGGAGTCCGAGAGAGAGGGAGAAGGAGGAGATCGAAGGGATCGAGGGTCGTCATTAAGACGAGGTGAGTTTTCCCTTTTTGTTCGTTGTTGTTGTGGCTGTTGATGATGAAATGTGGTGGACGGTGATGGTGGCGTCGGGGGGGAACGGCAGTTGTCCCCGACGGGAGACGACATCGTCGTCTCCCCTCCCTCCCAATTCAATCTCAGTTCAAAAAAAAAAAAAAAAAAAAAATGTGTTGAGGCAGAGACGCTGCTGTTGCAGCGTCTCTGCAACACATGAAATGGGGGGGAGAAGGAGACGCACGCACGCACGTGCGTGCGTCCCCAACTGGGTCAGACCCGGCTGGAAACCCGGTCCAGGGGTTCAAACCCCCCCCCCCAAAATTTAAAAATAAAATAAAAAATAAAAATAAAAATAATATAATAATAATAAATAGTAATATATATATATGTAATATATATACATACATGTATAAGTGTATATGTATACATATATATACATGTATGTATATTTATATATACACATACACATGTATATATACAAAAAAAATAATAATAATAATAAAATAAATAATAATGATAAATACATATACATATATATATATATACATATATGTATACATGCATATACATATATATACAAATACAAATACACATACATATACATAAAATATATCTATGTAACAAAATATTAATAAATAAATAAATAAATAAATAAAGGATGTGAAATAACTTTTCAGGGACCTAGGGGTGTTACGGGAGTTCGAGAGCGCTAGTCGGAGTTTCGCGAGGCCGGATAGCCATAGCTATCCTGTGACTTGTAAGTGGAACTGTGGGAACTCCTTACTTTATTTTATTCATATTAAATTCTCTTTCAGTCAAGTTGATGACTTGTTATTAGTAATCTACCATCATGCTTTCCTTGCTCTATTCAAGTTGAATGTTGAAATAGCATGATGTCTTGTGATGATTTCATTGACTCCTTTCCTAATGTGCCATATTTGATTATGAATAATGTTATAATTGATGTTAGAAATGCATGCATTAGGCTTACTGTGGTAATTGATTTGTATTCCATTTCCTTTGAGGCTTTGTAGCCTAACTTATTGTTGATATCGTAGAACCTTAGAAATGAAAATCCTTGAAATAAAAGTTGGAGATTATCTAGTGTCCATTGCACGAGAGATGGGTGAATTCACGGGGTCACTGGACCTCGGGGTTTCCGCACCTCACACTATTTCTTGGGTGGCATCACGTAGCTTGAACTACGGGGTTGTCGGCAAGTTCTATATATATATATTCAAAATTTACAAAGTATGTTGAGAGTATCTCCATACGATAGTGAAAAAGGCTGGTTGATATTTCTCACCGCCGACCGTACGTAGATCATCTCGAAGCTCAGTGTCGATCTATCTAACTCGGTTAATCGTGATATTTATATGCATTACTTTCTCAGCACCTTTTTCTGCTATATTATGCATTTAAATATCTGTCTTTAATTTAGAAATGAAGTATAGAATTCCCCGGTTATCACTTAAATATCACTATACTCACCGTCTAGTTTGTGACGGTGGGTGTAGGTCCGTCAAACAGCACTAGACCGGGCAAGCAGAAGATTGGCGACTACCTCTGAGCTCGTAGCGCGTAGCTGTTGTACATGTAGGTCACATTTTTGTATTATGCTTATATATACGTCTTTTGCTTGGGTTGTTTTTGGGACGAGAGTTAGTTTACCCGACTTTTGACTTTCATTTTATCTATATGCTCGTCATTTATTGCATATTTAGATTGTGATTGTTATTTCCTGGTTTCCACATTTAGGATTTATATAAAATGCTTCCGCTAATACGTTAAAGACTTCTGCTAATTTGATAATTCTTATAAAATGATGAATAGTACTGATAGGGATTTTCTTATCCCTGAAACTAATTTACGAGATAATAGGTAGTACAGGCTGACTAATACATAATTAGGTCCTACGTGGTGTAATTAGGGCTTAATTATGGGATTAGGCCGGGCGGTGCCCTAGACGAAAATAGGGGCCGTTACAACAACGCAAAGGAGAAGAGAAACAATAACACCAAGCAACACTCCATATCCGCCACGAGTTGAGGAAGCTCCGTGACTGTTGAGTCGCCCCCGACTAGTCCCAAACATAGCCGCCTACCACCGCAGTTCGGACAGACGTGAGGCAATGCAAAACCAGTGCGAAAATAGTGAGAGAGAGAGAGAGAAAGAAAAGAACCTCCGATTGCCAACGACCAGAGGTGTCTCCGGCGACCTCCTACCACCTTGGAGCCGCTGAGGGCCGGTGGCTGCTCACCAAGGGAGTAGAGTGGAGAGGGGGAGGAGAGAAAGTGAGAAAAGCGATTGAGAGGGATGATGAATAGTGAAATAGTAAAGTGGGTGGGGGTCCTATTTATAGACTTTATGTTTGATCACCACACACACTCATCTCGAGGCTGATTCGACAGTCCTCTTTGTTAAGTTGTGTCACTTTAACAATCCTATAACATAGCCCGAGTGTTACGTAGTTATCCAACTCCCCGTGTCCCACAACGCTCCTCGGTCCCTTCTTTCCTTGAAATTCTTCTTGTCACGCATGTAGTCTCGCCTTGTCTCACCAAATAATTATTTAAATTATTCGAAAAACCATTTATAGTATTTTTACTATTTTTTTAAATCCCCTGTATACCTGTAACCCAACTGTTAATACCCGTTCGACAAGTTTTCCTATTCGTTTACTGATTTCACTGTTCGTCACTCAAATACGAGTATAAATACTTAATACACGTCATCATTCACAAATAGCCAAATTTCTGGGTCGTTATAGTCTCCCCAACTAACAAGAATTTTGTCCTCGAAATTAACTATAACTCGAGCGAATAAAGGGAACCAACACCCGTTCACACATCCTCCAAACTGCGGGCTTAGAGCCACTTCGGACAGCTTGGATCCTTCGTATCGAACTGTGAACTCTTTCAGAGTTGCTTCATACAACTCTCTTTTTACCATTGAACTGCGAACTGATGCAAAGTCACTTCAGACAGCTCAATATGCTATGACCAACTGTGAACTCGCGCGAGAGTCACTTCCAACAACTCGACATCAAGTATTGACTACGGACTTGTACAAAGTCCCTTCAAACAACACAACTTCTTAAATTCGCTCATTTCCTCCACTTCTATCAAACTGTGGGCCTCTGCCACTTCGAACAACTTGATTTCATCTCAGTCTTCAGACTGCGGGTTACCACCACTTCAAACAGTCTAATTTGACTACGGTCTCTCTAGACCGCTCCCGTTTCCTGAAATAGTAGGAATGCTAACGGCCTCATCGCAGACATCATCCACTATTATAACACAAGTTAGGTAATTACGAAGTAAGACGCTATGATCACGACTTGCACGTCAAACCCGTGACGACCTCTTAACCCACTCGCGTTTCACGCGAGTTCATCTATACCCATACAGTAAATATGTTCGAAAAAGTTGCAACCATGGCTACCATGCACACTATGTGTCCATGCATCGTAAGATGAATCACAACCCATCTGGTTTTGCCTCTCTTTAGGTGTACTCATGGCTAGGCTTGGTAACCCATTATGACCAAGCCTACCACCTCTTTCAGACTCTAATCTAAGTTAGGTCTGTCTCATCCTAGACAACTCTACTAAGTTTAAAGGACGCTACTCTTGCAAGTATCGACCCTAACTTTGTCACATGACGTCTGACATCGAATTCACATACTTAAAGTTTCAAGTAACCAATTTCATGCATGATGTATGATAACTAGGAAAATTCCTTACTTTCGGTAGGATCATGAACCACTATCCGCTTTGGCTCAGTCGCCATGTGTAGATCCTCAATGGCCTGATGTTGATCGTCATCCTGCTGGTCTTTATACGAATATGGACATCGATTCTGAAAATGTTCGGGTTGTCAGCACTGGAAACACATCTTCCGCCCCTCGAGAACCATCATCAGCGTTCGGATTCCTCGTTCATTTCCTATCATGTCCCTCTGATAGGTGCTCTGACTGCAACTCGGGTCGATTAGGCACAATCTGCTCGCGGTGAGTACTCAAATAACTCTCCCCAGCCAAGCTCCGCCCATAAACTCTCTGCAATGTCCCTAGTTCAGTAGTGACGATCGCACCTCTGTTTTTTAGGTAGTAGATCCTCAGTAAAGTAATACACCCAGTTTGCCTCTGTGTCAACCGATCCTCCAGACGTAGATGGTATTGATGGTGTAGTCATAACTAACGCCTTTAATATCGTCAAAATCTCCTCCAGTTGCTGCTCCTAAAATGCAACTCTCTATGCTAACACGCGAAGGTCCTCTACGCAACGTGTTAACGATGTACCGCTATCATTACTAGGTCCAGCCTGATCGGCCCTCATTATTTGACAAAGAAGTGAGTTCTCGGATCGACGGATAACTACCGATACCATATAATATACCACATAAAACATACTTATACCAATAAGTTTTCAATTTCTTTACTCGACTCATCCTTACTCCCCAACTAGGACTCTAAGTCAGGATCATAAGGTTCCACTCTAACTTCAACCATACCTAATTTCCGCTGGTTTAAATGACTTGTGTTTTATGAAATTTAAACCTGGTTCTGATACAAACTGTGACGACCCCAATTTTCGAAGCAATTGGGAACGCCTGGCCTAGACCTGCATAGGCTCCCGAATCGGTACTCGGCGAGTTTATGCGCGTCTAGTCAGCCTTAATTCATTCATTTAGAGTTCAAAACATGAGTTATTAGATTATAAAGTTTATCGAATCAATACGCAGTGGAATTCAACTATAATCAATCAATAACTCAAGGCATGAATAAATAATAGATAAACTCAAAATGTATGTCTAAATCCTAAGTCAGACTAACACCATACTTCAGACTATCCCCTCAGAGCACTGCCAGTAAGTAGCACTCAAGCAAGCCCAGTCTTCGGATCCCTCAGTGGCCGGCGTGAGACCTATGACACACCGACACGTGCCCCATCATGATACTTGGATCGAACTATTCATTGAGACCCCTGGTAACATGTGTTTTAGTCTAGTGGACGTACACACAACGAATGGCCTCGGGAGCATCCTCAACTACCGTTCATATAACCACAACAGGAAATGGAATAATAGAATAACTAAAAGGAATTCAAATACTGAAATCATGTAAATACTCAGAGAATCTTAATTGGGATATTACATACCTCAAACCGTGCTCCGTGTCCCGAAAACTATCCCCGGTCTAACTCTGCTATATACCCAACTATCGCACTATTGCCCCAAATGTCCTAAGGTCAATTATCATTGTATTATATTATATGTATGTCAATTAATTAAGCATTAAGTTCAATTTCCCCAAATCAGCCCTTAACAATGTCCTTTGTTCTACATTTAACGTGCTGGAGGATCTGCCCAGCACGCAGGGTGTTCATCCTTACCTCATCCTACCCAGAATAGCCAATGCGCTATGGCCCCTGGCCAGCATGCTGGCTAGTTGAAACCCATAATTTCCAGAACTGCTGGAAATTGGAGAATCAATGCGTGGCTAACCCCATATGCCGTTAACCCCATCCTCGACTCACCACACCCTTCTAACACTAAAAAGACCTAAAAATCAGTAAGCACATCCCCACCATCTCGGACCCAACTCAAACATGCCCGAACCATAGCCGAAATGTAGGAAATGAGGAGGAAAACAAAGATCTAGCCTTAGTTGATGAATTACCCAAGCCAAACTCCTCCAAATCAACTTCAAAATCACAAAAACCCTTACAACACACTCATATTCTTGGATTAGAGCATAGAGGAAAGAGAAAAGTTGCTAAAAATATGAAAAATCAACTTTTTATGCTCCACAATCATCAAGTGTTTTATGTGGATCTCAAGGCACTCTCTAATGGTTAGGACTAGGTCAATAACTCCACAAATTGTGACTTAATTGGTGACTTAGTCCTTTGGACTTATCCTTGTGTTGCAACTAATAATTGGTTCCCAAACGTTCTAATCCCTAACACTTGTGCTGCGACTTGTGCCATTGCACATGTTCGAGCCACCAAACCATTAAAAAATTTAATATTAATTATTTAATGTATTTTATTCATTATTATGTGTGTACTATTCCCTCGCTTAGTGTATCTGTAATTCGCCTACTCGATACTCGCGTCTACATGTTAATCGAGGTGAATACCCATCATACTATCCCGCACGATTAACAACATAAATACGTACATTGTGATGTAATCTAACATAATTGAATATAAATACAGCAAATAATACAAAACAAGCACACAAATTGGTCTATTACCTACTCCGGGTGTGCCCTGACCTAGTAGCGAGGCCCACGGTAGTTTAAGCTGACGTCTATATCTGCAAATACGTATTAATAACGACTTAATTAAAATTGGACTGATATAGGGCAAACCACTTTTTTTCACTCCGCTTTCAAAAATTCCTTTCTGCTTTCTCACATTGTGCACCTCACACAAACGTCACCTTCGACTCCGACGATTCCCTCCGACCACCGGCGACGCGAAGCCCACTAGAATTGTAAGAGTCTATTTCTTCATGTTTCTTGCTGGAAAATCATGTTTCTCCATTGTTTTGAATGCATTTTATAGGGTTTGAACAATTTTTTTTCTTGTTTTGCTAGGGCATTATTTGTTTGTGTTGTTTAGAGGCTATTTATCATAAAAATGGACTATGAACGTGTATGAGATACAGATGTGCAAGATGAAGAGGTATTTCTTAATTTTTCATTCAATTTTTGTATTTTTCTTTTCGTGTTCATACCAAGGATTCCGCCCTTGGTTCGCTTAATCGAACAGAAGTCATTTGGTCGTCCATGCCAGGTTGAATCAGAGGAATTCTTGGTTTGATAAAAAAAAAGCACAAGTGTTTGTTCGGTCTCGAATAGGCATGTTCAATCGGCCCAGAAAAATCAAGCAAAAGCCATTTGTACGAGTTATACCTATAATAATGACACAAATATAACCCAAACATGAACACTTAATCATTATAAGTAAAATTTCTCAAAATAATAGTCTATTCGGTGGGAAGAAACCAATCAATAATAGACTGTTCGGTGTGAATTGATCGATTGATCATATGTTTCTAAGTCACACTATACTTAACAGTTCATTGTGAATCGATTATGTTTGACCGATTGAGCTTGGACCAACAACTAACCAAAAATATACCTTAAAATTCAATAAAAAAACTATAATAAACACAAACACAACAACAAAATTTGTTTAAAAAACATTGAAAAATAGATCGAAATCTAGATTTGCGGAAACAATTATAAATCGACCAAATTTTAATAAACTACTGGATAGTTCGATGAGAATATACCGATTGGAAGTCCATTGTTCGGTTAGTTTAAACCGAACAACACTTTTGCAATCGGTCATGTGTGGCGCCCGAATGAGCGTCTATCAACAACCCTAAATAACCAACACATACACAATAACCAAAATTGCTCAACAAAATTAGAAAATAAAAAAAACAAGAACATTCAATTCATTGACCAAGTTTTGAACACTATTATGTTGTTCGGTCAACATAGACCGATTGAATATGCATTGTTCACTCACCTTAAATCAAACAATGCATTTTAAATCAGTCACGTGTCACCGACTGAGCATCGATTATCAATAACACACAAATCGACCAGCATACTTGATCAAAAATACTTACAAACGCATACACAACCACCAAAATTGTTCATAACAGTACAAATTTGAACAAATAAACAAAATCTTACCTTACAAATAGAGTTGAACTCGGATGTGATGCGAAGATCGACCGGACGTCCCCTTTAACCTCTGCCTAGAAAAAGCAAGACCTAGCGTAAGAGCAAAGATTGACCGAGTTGATGCGAAGACGAAGCACAACCGTGGGGATGACGCGGAGATTGATCTAGGCCTTGCGTTCTCCCTTCTTCTTCGCCATTAGTGTTGGGAAAAAATTTAATTTGGAGTGCACAAGGGCAAGGGAATTTTGGGAAGTAAATGTCTTTTATGGGGTGCCCTCATCAATATATGGGGGTGCCCACATCTTATGGTTTGTCCATAGTAAAATGTGGTTTGCACATAGCCGGGCCGTAATAATCATCTCATTTTTTATTTTTTTTATTATTTTTTGAAAATAAAAGAGATTCAATGTTTTTTTTTTATAAGAAAAGGAAAATGCTACAAAGCCCAACTAGAGCACACAGCTGAGGCATGCAGTTGACTCAACACTGACAGTTGACTGACTTTAGTGCTGAAGTCAATTAGTTGAATGTCAGTGTTGGTTGTACCAAATAATTAACTAAAACATAACATCTGTACCAGACAACCAACTAAAGTAGAAAAGAAAAAAGAAAAATAAAAGAAAAATCAACTTTTATGTGGGCCCAACAAGTGTTGACTAGGCGAAGTGTATGTGCTGGGGGCACTTTTTTTTTTTTTTTTTTTTTCCTTCGTCTAGACCACCCGATATATAGAAATTTGTATACTAGTAAATATAAAACTTTTCAATTGTTACAATTCAAATAAACGGCGCATATTCATGTCAAATAGTCAGAAACGTTCTATGTTTTGAGCTATAACTATGATAGCTAGCTCACATCTTTTGAGTTCCTGTATATTATTCTTATATAATTATCAAGTTCCCATCTTCGACACTCTCAATAATGATCTTATATGTTGAGAATTTGGAACTTGATTTTTTATTTGGACAGTGCTAGAATGACACCCCTACAACACACACCACAACACACACTACCTACCCAACCATCTTTGTCCACCTCAAGATGCGAACTTACACATCTCGAGATTCAAAACACTGTTGAGTAGGGGAGGGTTGGAGTGTGAGTTGTAGGGGATCATCCTAGCATTTTCCTTTTTATTTTTAGGTTTTGTCCTCTGCCTAGGATTATTCATCCATATAATGTATATATATAAACAAAAAAGAACACTTTTTTCCCTATTTGTTGCTCAAGGAGACTTCTGCTTAAATGACCTCAAATTACAATATTTCTAACCTTAGCAAATTTTCTTCTTTAAAAGTGTTTTATCCAATTTTCTTTATCTAGTTAGCTTAAAAATGTGCCAAGTTTATTTTACTATGTTCTATTCGCCAATGTCAATCTGTCGAAAGATATGTCCACTACAATCAATTAGAAAAAAAACAAAAATTAAACGATTTCATGCCCTAAGTGGATGTCACGCTCCCCCACATAAATAAAAGACAAGTATAATTCTTAACACTTTTGTTCAGACATTGACCCTTCTTAATATCAAAATTAAAACCAAACTTATCTCCATTTGTCGACTTTGGTCAATTAAGCCCCGTATCATTGATTAAAATTAGTTTAATAGTTTCTAAATTCTTAATCATGTCATATTTCTGGCCTGAAATGGCCTACTCTACCAAAAAAAAAAAAAAAAAAAAATCCTTAATCATGTCTTCTTCATTGGACTCTTTCTATGCTATTTCCTTCAATCTAATCAGTATCTAGCAAAAACTGCCATTTGTTCAAACAAACCAATTAAAGCCTTAATTTTCAAAAAACCCCAAATGAATCCCTAGCTTGACTCAATTCCTATCACACCATCAACAATGTCTCGTTCAAAAAATTCTGACAAAAAACACTTCCATTAGCCAAATTTTAATGCAGTTGATGGCATTAACCAAATCAATTATATCATATAATTCAATGCCAACGGTCTTGTAGGTTTATTGTAACATCACACGCTCATAGCTATGGCAGTGTTATGCATCTCGGAACACATAAGATCACATCTCAAGCATTGCTATGTAGGCAAGTGTGGTTAGATGATTTTTGTTCACCAAGTGAAGTATTTCCCCTAGCCAATAGCCGGCCAATTCGTCTGAATGACGAGACTCAATTTCTCCTTAACTAAAATCTTGATTTTAAATCTTGTGAATGAATCGAATTGGATTGAGGGATAGCCAAGGGATAGCCACCTCATATGGAACCCAATAGTGCTCTAAGTGTTGATTAACCAATGCATTTGGCATCGAATACCATGTGTAGAAAACCGAAAAAACAACTATGCAAATAGAACTCGTCAGAGAAAAGAATGACCAAGTCAAAATTAACCAAACCGTCCGTCCGGAACCAACGCTAAGACATACACTTAACACTGTCTTATGTTTCTCCGCATTTGAAGATGTACAAAAACAAAACAAACACTTCTAGAGACAACCCAACCAACTAATTAAAAAAACAATGAGACAGAACATAGACAGTAATTACTCTTTAATTAAACATGCACTCCACCTACAACTAACACCCCCTCCACAACACTCTGGCCTCTATATATATCACTCACCACACGTTTCTTCTTCTCTCATATCAATCCAAACATCCCACAATCAAGAAGAAAAAAGATTGCAACCACGACGACGAAAACGGATACAAAATTTGGTACCGATGAAGCTTTGGAGGAGAGCGGCGGGGGTTCTCAAGGATACAAACAGCATTTGCCGGGCAAAGCTGGCAAAAAGATCAGCCCATAGACAACCAGAGCTCGAAACAGCCCTCATCAAAGCCACCAGCCACGATGAATTCTCCGTCGATTACAAGAATGCGCAGAGAGTCTTTGCGTCTATTAGGGCGTCTTCGGTGTTTCTCAAGCCTCTCATGTTGGCTTTAACCAAGCGTGTCGAGAGGACTAGGAGTTGGGTTGTGGTACTTAAGTGCCTAATGTTGATCCATGGCGCCTTGTGCTGCAAAGCTCCCTCAGTTTTAAGGATGTTTCATGGTCTACCTTTCGATTTATCGAGTTTCAAAGACGGGCATTCCTACAATTCACATAGAACATGGAGCATCTGTGGTTTCGTTAGAGCCTACTTCGCCTATCTAGATCACCGTTTGGCCTTCGATGCTTCTACGAAGAGGAAACTGAGTGTTCTAACAATGGGATCGAAAAAGGTAATTCGACCCGCGGATCTGCTAGAAGAACTGCAGGGGTTGCAGTCATTGCTAGACTTGCTAATGCAGATAAGGCCTGAAGAGGACATGAGAAATGGAGTGTTGATTCATGAAGCAATGGACTGCACTCTTGTTGAGATTTTTGATGTGTATAGTGGAATTTGCAATGGCATTGCAGCAGTTTTGATGAGAATCTATGTAGCTACCAAAGCTGAGGCAACCACAGCACTGTCAGTGTTGCACAAGGCAGCCTTGCAGGGAGCACAGCTCGTGTCGTATTTCGACTTCTGCCGAGATATCGGCATTCTTAGAGCGTCAGAATTGCCAGTAGTTGAGCAGATACCAGAAGAAGATATTCAAGATCTAGAGAGGATTATAAAAGGAGTTTCAACAAAAACAAAGACTGATAGTGTGAGCTCTCCCCTAAAATTCAAAGCCATAGAAGAGAGGACAGACCCAGAAAAGAAATCGCTTCAAACAGTCGTTTCTAATGACTGGGTGGCTTTCGACGATGAATTTCAGCTAGCCGAGGGAATAAAGGGCCTCCCATCATCCAATGTAACAGGAGAAACTAATTATAGAAACCCCTTTGAAGATATACAGAGATTTCCATCTATGTATTCATGTAGTTACGATGGCAAGTCATCGATTGATCTGCAGGCCGACTCATGGGTATCTTTCAACTAAAGTAATCACATTGCTCTTTTTAATGTTTTAGTGTAATTTATGTTGTTTTTTTGTAGGCAATCTATAGAATTCTTTTAGTCTATGTAGCTGACTAAGATTATGCCAAATTCAAGAGATATCGATTGATACTCATTACATCGATTCGTTGTTCTTTATTCTTTTCAAAGTTGTTTGTAATTGAGAGTTTTTGGCATGTGATGGGACATCCATTTATCTAAATCTAGAACAAAACTTTTCCTAATGATTCAGTTATCTGTTTCTAAGAGTCTGGATTACTAGTATTTTTCTCTTGCATGCTAAGGTTTGCAAACAGAACTAGAGATGTTAAAAGCTTGAGGAAAGTAAAAGGTACCTGAAGTTCTTAAGCAATTAAGGTCTCAAGCTCGAGACTTGTGAATGAAAGAGACAATGTAGGAAAAAACTTCCTCTTATAACGGTCCAACATACCGAAATGACGTATCTCGTTTTCGCAAATAGATAAAGGACTTGTTTGGTATAATTTTTGCTTCTGCTTATCACTGATTCCAGATATGACACTAATTTATCAAATTTAGCATCAGTTGGTTATATTTTGTATTTTTGGGAATGATTGTTGTAGCACTAACGTGACATCTAAAACTACCTAAAGCTACTTAAAAGTCAAAACTACCAAAGCAATCATGATTTTCAAAAGTATATTGTTACTAACTTTTTACTTTTTATAAGTACTTAAACACGTCATCAAAGCCCTATGCCCTATTAAAAACACGTCATCAAAGGATTAAGCAAAAATAATTAAAAAGGAAAGGCAATAACAAACATGTAGAAAATAGTCTTTAGTCATGAACTAAATCTAATGAAGCATAAACAAATGAAGTGCAAGGAGAAGAAATTAATGATCATTCTTGATAATAGAAGATCTGCACAGTTGGAAGACACATTTTACACTAGTAGAGGCTCTTTCGATTCCTTTGATAACATAATAGAAGATCTACAGAGTTGAAAGACTCATTTTACACTAGTTGGCTCTTTCAATTCCCAAGAAATCACACCCAATCTCGTTGTGCACAATTTTCGGTTTTATTAAGTCCAAGGAAGAAAGACGAACCCATGGCCACGCAAGAAAAACTAGCTATGAGCTCTTAAAAGTGTCCATCTCAACTAACAACCATAATACTCCAACATTACATGATGTAGGAATCAAACTTTACATGAATTGGCTTCAAGAAAAAAAAAAACTTCACATGAATTTATGACGAATAAGCTGAAACAATTGCAAGAGAATCTGTTCCTCTACAGCACCTATCTACAAATAATATAAACAACCCCGGAAATGAGTATAACACGCTGAAACAAAAAGAAACCCACAAAAAAAAAGCAAAAAGAAAACCTGCAGTATCCCAAGGCTCAACTGATAACTAATTTTAATGAAAGGAATTCAACAACTAAAAGAAGGATCAGTTTTTTGAGATAAATGAAGATATTACAGAGCCAAAAACTGCAACGACAAACTGCTTGAGAAGATTTTAAAGACTCGTATGAATGACAGAGCCAAAAACTGAAACGACAAACTGCCTCAGAAGATCATAAAGACTCAAATGAATAAGTTGCTATTTAAAGCTTAGTATGCATAGGCAGACGAAGATTCAATCAACAAGTTTACTCCCCTTACCTTAATATCAATATGCTATAATCTAACCTCTCAAACAGAAACAGAAACAGAAATAGCTGATGAAGTCACTCAAACTACCATAATGAAGGTTCGATGAAATTCTACAAGACAATAGGCAAGTAATTTGACAGGATGGAACAAATGCCCATGAAGTAGAAAGCAAAATTTAAATACAAGTTTTTCCATAAAACTTCAAAAAAATAAATCAAAGGATTGTTTCTTTCTTATCAAAAAATAAAAAAATAATTTTAAAAAAAAGAAACAAAAGGTCAAAAAGCAGCAGAACTTCAAGTTAAGCAAAATCTCCTAATAAGCTCTCCTCTCATTTTCAAGGAAAAATGGGCACATCAGACAAGTTAAAATGACTTCAAGAGTGCAACCTTCCAAGGTAGAAAATGTAAATTGACAAACAGCCTCCATAACATTTTCTGTACTTCCAATGACACTAAAAGGTTCACGGTCAGTTTATTTAGGTAACACTAAGACTAGACTTGCGAACACGCTTTAGCATCTTTCGAACCAATCTAAATACCATAATAACAAGGAAAGTACGCATGAGTGCCTTGGGTAACAAAGAATTTATTTGGATAAGAAGACCAAACTTCAAATATTCCTGCATCATATTTCATCCAAAACCTAGTAATTTGCAATAAGGGATCCATGGGCATTGACAAACTTGAGAGTTGAAAGTTTTCCAATAAATCAAAAATGGCACGACTGTCATACGCTTGAGTGATTACATTTATCAAGAGAATCATAAGAAACTTCAATCCTTTTTACTTCCCTGTGGAGCCCATAATTCAATATTTGCAGCTATTTCGTGCTAATCATGATACCTAGAACAACTAGATGGGCAAGCTTGGTAGAAACAACTTCAAAGAGATGATTTCTCGTTAAAAGATGAGCCTTCTACATAGCTCATTAAAATTGACATCAGGGTTTCTTCTCTATAGAAAGAGCCTCCTTAACAAGATGAACTCCCTCTTGATTCACTCATTACAGAAGGGAAATGTTGTAATAACAACCATTGAGCACAACGGGCTACGTGGCGTGTGGGCCAAGTCCGCCACGTTAGCCTAACGTTGGGCTCTTAGGGTGTGTTGATCTCTTGAGCTTTAGAGCTCTGCCATATGTCAGTCAAAACTACACAACCCACCCATACACACCTCACTTCACTTCATCTTCTCCTATACCTCTTCATCTTTTTAAGTCAAACACAAGTCTTAAATCCTACCAAAGAAATGAGGGATACCCCTATAATGAAGATGGAATTTTAAGAAAACAAAATTTGAGGTTGAGAACAAGAAATTAACATTGAAAACAAAGATACTACTTTAATCGGTGGTTCATTTTACTTTTAATTACACAACATAAAATAGTTTCTAGCACCTTACATGTGACGACCCTAATTTTAAACACAATAAGACATACCATGTTTGTAGGTATTTATTTTGTAAACTAGGAAACCCTAATACTTAATGGCAAGTGGGATGCATGAGAACCCCTAAAATTCAAGGTACGTTGAATGTGTGGTCAACTTGGTGTGCAATGCAGGGAGAGAGAATTAAGGAAAGCATGATTTGAGGAGTAAATTTAGGATTTTGATTGATCTCCTTTTAAAACAATAAACGTGTGCGGAAAGGCTTCACACAAAATCAAGAGAGCCAAGAGGGGAACGAGGGAAACTTTCTTTGGAGTTCCTCGCGTTAGGTAATCTCTATTAATTTAGTTTTTAAATTTGTTCTATTGATGTTGAGGTTTAATTGGATTTTCTATCGATCTATTCGAGTATTGTGTGAGGTTTATATGTTATAAAGATATTCAAACAAGTTTCCCTGTTGATTGGAATTCTTTTGTATCGATCCATTCGAGTATTGTGTAGGTTTTTATTTTGTAAACTAGGAAACCCTAATACTTAATGGCAAGTGGGACCCACGAGAACCCCTAAAATTCAAGGTATGTTGAATGTGTGGTCAACTTGGTGTGCAATGCAGGGCGAGAGAATTAAGGAAAGCGTGATTTGAGGAGTAAATTTAGGATTTTGATTGATCTCCTTTTAAAACAATAAACGTGTGCGGAAAGCCTTCACACAAAATCAACAGAGAGCCAAGAGGGGAACGAGGGAAGCGATCTTTGGAGTTCCTCGCATTAGGTAATCTCTACTAATTTAGTTTTTAAATTTGTTCTATTGAGGTTGAGGTTCAATCGGATTTTCTATCGATCTATTCGAGTATTATGTGAGGTCTATATGTTATAAAGATATTCAAACAAGTTTCCCTATTGATGGAATTCTTTTAAACTAAAAAAGTTTTGTCAAAAGATTTATTATTGATTTAAAAAAATAAAATAAAATAAATAAATAGTGGGTTTCCAAATATGAATGAAGAAGAGATTCTTCAAAATGTTTTGAATAACTATTTCTAAAGGTACTTTTTGAAAGATTTTCAAAATTAGTTTTATTATAAAAAATTCAAGTCAACTTGTATAATTAATAAGCATTTAACCTATTTAGATTGATTGAACTTCGGAGTACGCTTGAGTGCCAACTAAACATTTTGACATTAGTGTACCAGGTAAGTTGGGATTTAAATTATTGGTTTTATGATTATTTACCTCTCTACTAGACTATATGATAGGAATCATGTAAGTAAGTCATGTGGGTAGATTGGGGCGCATTGTTAAACATTGTATGTAGACAACTTAGTGGAGCTCGCTAAGAGTCCTTGCACCAAATGCTACCAGTTCGACTAGGACAGTTGGACCACACAAGGGAGAACAACATAGGGCAGCTGCCCAGAATGAATATTTAATAATTGAGAATAAGAATAAGATCTAATGTTCTCAATAAATTTTAGTAGTAGGTGTTGTGTCCAGTTGAACGAGATGTGGACTTGATGATAGGTGAATCTTGCACAATGTAAGGGAATGGAGTGTTGACACCGCTACGGCCATAGTAGGGCCAACCTTCACGAACTTTAGTGTGGTTGAGAAGTCTATCACAGTAGCTCATACATGTCTAGCTTTTGCACATTTTTGATGCATTGTTAAATACTTCGTTTATATACTTTCTTGTTTATTCCTTTCGTCATATTAAATATTTGCAAGTTATGCATTTTATTTAATTTTGCATTTACTAAATGGAATGTTCATAACGCCCGTAACTTAACCTGACATGCTGAGCACTGTTGAAATATTTGTGCTCACTCAACATTTTCCCCTACAGGTTCTTCATCGAGAGTCGACAAAGAGAAAAGAGTAGCTCTAGTTGTCTAGAGGAATATTTCTGATTTGGTATGATTTGAGATCGAACCATTCACCTTGTTTTTATTTATATTTATTATCATGGGGTTGAGATTTGAATAATTTGAATTACAGGTATTATTCTAGTTGAGAACTTTTGAAGGTCATAAATAGCCTTTATATTAAAACTTTGATTAAATTTTATTTAATAATATTCCGCTGCGATTATGATTCATTTATTAAATCTCAATTGTTGATATATGATAAAGAGTTAGTGTTGATATAAGGCTTACTAGTTTGGCTCATAACTTAACAACCAAGTTGGTTAACTAAGATATGGAGCGGGCTAGACCAATCAGGATTCATTTGGGAAATAGGTCCTGACATTACATATCAATAATAATTACTTCATGCACCTCATCATTATCATCCCCTTCTCGATAGCGCGACGAACTCTCACACTTCTTCCCCACGATCGAAGCGTCACCCTGGCATTTCCTTCTCATGGACGTATGAAAGTTAGGTTCTTTATCTAGATTAGCCTCTTGCCACTTATTTTGCAAAAACTTTGCGAGAGAGAATTTAAGAAAGACAAATGGAAGAATGAAGAGAGCAACCTATTTATAAAGGAAAAAAATCATATTTATTTTCTGCTCAAACCATGCAAAAGGTCTACAACCCGTTTATGTTGGTTAAACTATGCCTATGTTAGGGGGCCTGATCTTTTTTTTGGAGGGCTAGGTCCTGTCCATTTTTAGTGACTTGTCTTAAATTTGATTGACACGTCTTTTTGTAACTTCACCAATGTTAAACATTATATCCACTACATAGTCAGTCCTAAGTCCATATAGAGGACTCTAAAGCTCATTTTTCCATACAAAAAATGGGGGAGGGCGGTCCTAAGCCCAATGATTGCGATAGGTTGACAACCAATGTAAATGTTAAGGAAATAAATCAAACATATATAAATGATGGGGCATTCCCATGAATCGACACGCTGCATTAGAGCCTGGGTGTAGTAAAAAATAAGCACTAAATCGTGCGTAATGAAAGAGTTTGATCCATGTGGCTGACCCCAACTAATTTGGGATTGAGGCTACGTTGTTGTTGATTGTCTTTTTGTCTGCAGATTAAATTTAATTAATGCACATCTTTCTATTCGCAAATTACACTTCTTTCATGAGGAAAAAGGTGTTAGCACCTCTTTGACACTGAGAGGTAAAGTTGATAAAATTTGTTCACATGACAAATATGTGAGGTATCCACAAAAAATATGGGGGTTGCTATTTGTAGACACTCAATGCCCGTGCACACACCACATAAAACACACACATACACCATTTTTAAAAATTCTCTCCTTTTCCATAGTTTGACTAGAAAGTAAATCCAAATATTTTTCTTCATAAATGGGTTGCTCTCTGCATTATCCCATTTGTCTTCTCTTAAGATTTCCTCTTTTTTTCCCTTGTATTTATCTCTCCTTTGAGTTAATAATGGACTATCTTCTAGAACTAGGTTAGCAAAAGTAAAGTTTTTACAAAAGAAATGACAAGAGACCAACCCAAGTAAGGAACCTAACTTCCTTACTACCACGAGAAAGAAGAAGTGTGAGTATCGCGATTCTGTTCTAGGGAAGAAGTGCGAGGGTTCGTCTTGTCGCTTAGAAGAGGCTGGTAACGATGAGGTGCATGTAGTAGTTATTATTGATATATAAGGTGTCAAAATGTATATTAAGTTGTGTAATTCACAAGTAAATGAACCAACGATTACGAATATAGTACATATACTCAGCGTTAATTTCTTGCTTTCTCCCTCAAATTTTTGTTTTCTTAAAATTTCATCTTCATTATAAGGGTATCCCTCTTTTTGTTGGACTACGTGTTTCAACACTTAAGACTCTGTCTAGACTTTTGATGTCAAAAAATAATAAGAAATGTATCTAACAAGTTTGTCAAGTGTTTCAAAGTATCAAACTTGGTTAGGAATCACAAGTTCAAAAGGAAATCAAGTTTTGCAAGCTCAAGTGAAATTGAAGACCGGAAGAGCTCAAGACTTGATTCAAACAAAGATAATGACCGAAAAGCGTGTATTATCATTTGCACAACTTATGTAAGGTATATAAGTTTAATTACACAAGCCAATTGCATTAAAATTATGCATCTCACAAATTTTGGTTTTTCACGCATTTAAAATCATGATTTTCAAGATTTCCAATTTCTGGAGTTGGAAAATAATTTAAATCATGAAAACATGTTTTATCATACGTTTTTAACGTCTGGCGAGTGTTCAAATTGATTTTTTTTGCACCGGCATCGATGAAAAGCCCTCCAAATAGGAAAGGAACTTGAATTTCCCGTTTTTGATCTTTCGTAAAATCATCAAGATGGTTTAGACATGTTTTATGGGTTGTACTAAACTTGTTTGAAGTGTTTTCAAAAGTTTAGGAATGGTCGTGACCTAGTTACAGGGTTTGGGAACCTAATCAAAATATTTAAAAATAGGTCTCTGAAACTGAGTGCACTCCCCAGCTGAAGGAGCACGCTCCCCACTATTCTGAAAACTTTTTTATAAAGCTAAATCTCCATCTTTAATTTGAATCTTTGGTTGTTTTGGACCCTTGATCTTACACAACGGCTTTAAAAGGATAAAAAAGGGTTAATGAACACTCTCAAACCATTTAGAACACACAAAGAACAAGACCTATTCTCTCATTCTAATGGTGTGTTTGGTTGGGTTGATAGGGTTGTCTTGATAGGGTTTGGACTAAGTTGTATCGGATTAGTTGGCTATGGATTAAGGGTAATCCAAAATTGGGGACTTGTTCGGTTGGATTGATTGGAGTTTATGTGGTTTAGTCCAAATGACATTTCTACCCCTCCCTATATAAATACCCAACATAACCGAATACCTCACTCGCGATCTCAAGCCCTAGCTCACTCTCTCGCTCGATCTCAAGCCCTAACTCATCCTCATCTATTCTTCCATGTTTTTTAAAGACTCAATCTTGCTCAGATTGTGCCTGTCCATACAAAACCAAAAGAAAGCGATTGAACCTTCGCTTATCCAAAACACACCACACTGAAACAGAGATGGCTCTTCTTCACTTTGCCTCCCCTGTTTTGTCCTCCTTTTCTTCTCCCCACTCGCCCATCGACGCCCACTTCCCAATTCCAAGTAAGATTGAAACTTGAATATGCAATTCCCCTTTTTGTTGTTTTGATCTGTGATTCCCCAATGTTGTGTTGATTCCTTAACTGGGCAGCTTTGACTCCTTTAGAAGTCTTTGCAAAGATGAGATTTTTCATTTGTTTAGCTCATTTGGGTATTTGGGTCTTTGTTGTGTCACTTGGTTTTTCTTTCAAACATGTCATCTTCTCCAATTTGGGTCTTCTTTGCATTGTTTGTACTGCACACATTGGGTACATTTTTGCAGAGGAGAGACGACTACGCACAGAGGAGGAAAAAAAAGTAATGTGTTTATTTAGTCACAAGGATACAAGATTATATAATCTGTTTCACAACTTAGTCCGCCTAACCGAACAGTGGACTAAAAGTTAATCCTACAACTAATCTTTTAGTTTATCCCAACCGAACACACCACCACATTGCTAGGAATCCAAGTTTTACACAAAATAGTACTAGATTTGTACTCACATTCACTTGTAGATTTTTTGTAGATTTTTTGGGGCTACTGATTTGCTTATCAAGAGGGATTCAAAAAAATGTTTTAAGGTTTGCAACTCACACTCAAGAACTGATTTTAACATCACTCTCATTGGATTGTAAGATTTCTTATTTTTCCACACTTTGTGCTTAATCTATATCTTATTGTTGGATTTCTCGTGTAGCAATGGGTTTGTGCTTAAAATTGATTTTCATAAAACCCTATGATTGATTTACACTACATTTGTGCTTAATCTTTAATTTTCATAAAGTGTATGGTTTAGCTGCGTAGAAACCAAAGGAGTTCATACTTGATTTTGATTGCTCGGTTTCTAAACTAATATTTGTGCTAAATAACTGATTTTATTCACATCTTAGTTGGTGTTCATACTTGCATGTATTAGAGTGGTTAGGCTCATGGTGGCTTGTAAGTGATTGAACTTATTACCGCTTCACATTGTAAAAGTGCTTTCATTGTTAATCTTGTTAAGTGGATTGTTGTAAGGCTTAGTGGGATTTAAACCTGAAGACCTAATTGAGGCTACGCATAAACCATAATTGAGGCTAGGTGGATGTGACTTCACTTTACTTTGGTGAGATTAAAGAGTAGTGTTTGAGTGAAGAAGATGAAGAAGAGGTGAAGGAAAAGATGGTGTTTGGGGGTGAGAGAAGATGAAGTAACGCGTAGGTGGGTGGTGCAGTCTTGACTGACATATAACACAACTCCGAGTCTAAAGCTCAAGAGATCAATGCACCCTAAAAGCACAACAATCAACAGATGTGGAAAATTGGGCCCACATGCCATATCACCTGTAGTGTGTTTTGTTGTGTTCAAGGGGTGTTATTGTAGCAATTTCCTCACAAAAAATCCACCATTCCAACATCAATGACTTTCAAAATTGCCACCTCAAGCCCTATTCAACAATGTTACCAAATACACAAACTCCATCCTATACATGCCTATCATTTTGATAAAACTCGTGTAAGCAACACTTTATTGAATCATTAAACTTGGCAACCAGATTACAAACCTTAGTCCCTTCCTCTGTAATAGAAGTTTAAACCAAAAAGTATCATACTATCATGTTGGAAAGTAATACTTCTAATCATTTCGGCTGATTTTTGGGTTTATGTAAAAATTAAGAACAACAATATTTGTTCTTCTCAAGGACAAAAATAACATTCTCCGCTGGAAACCACAAATAAATTGAAGTAAAACACTGAAGAAATAAAAAAGAAATGTATGGGAATAACGACCATATAAAAATTTCAGCCATGTCTTCATTTGTTAAAACAAAAGCGCAAATGCTCATACAAAATGACCATTATATCTCATAAAATGAAATATTGATTTATTAATAAACTCCTTTGCCAAATTATAAATGAGTACTTCATGAAGGAAAGAAAAAAAAAACAAAAAAATAGTGCATCCACAATTAAAAGTTAAAAAAGATTGGCAAATAGTACTTAGTGATTATTAAAGAGTGCAATATCTTTCAATATTGACACGACCCATTGAAAATAATCATCTTCCTACAATCTTCATCACGTTATTCATGACACTTTAAGAAATAACAGCAACTATAAAAAGCACAGCATAATAAATAAGTCATCAAGCAAACTTCAAGCTTGCCCATCTATTGTTTGATTGTAGTCATTAGACGACATTTCCGATTGACGAAAGTATAAAAGGCTATCACTTGTAAAATAAACCCCACCATAATCCCAACTTAAATGTGGAAAGTATAAAACAATTTACTTAAAATTAAAGTAAAGTGTAAAGGGATTAGTAAAAGAAAATTCCAGCTAAGAACCTTTCTAAACATTTAACTTGCATGACTTAAAAGCCATCTTCGGCAGAAAAATGTGTTTGATTTAATCCACAAAAGGTACAAAATCCTTTCTTAGGAAATTTGATAAATGTTCTTTCTATAACATTGTAACAAGATGGAAGCAAATAATCATAATTCATCCTATGATGCCAAAGTTTTGGCAGCTAAATAAGATTAATAGCCTTTCGACTAAAAGACAAGTAACATGTAACATGACTGAAATTTCAAGTAATAACATATTTGGAGAAGCTGAATGTCTGAATTGCAAAAGAACATGTAACATGACTGAAATTTCATTGACAGCAAACTAGCCGCAAAGCCCTCGCAACCGGCCACAAAACATACATACAAGGAAAACAGACCAAGTGCAATGTAGGAATGACATGGTGGTACCACATTATAAAGCTACCTGATAGTGACGAACTTGTTGGTACCATGCTTTGCCCAGTGAGTCCTCAAATCAATTGGATTGGAAAGGTTATAACCATCTGAAATGAGTTTCTCCAAGACCTTCTTAAATGCCCCTTGACTCATCTTCCGTCCTGCTATCCGTGCGCCACGCCTTTTGGTGCTCATTGGCAATGGATAAACTGAAATACTTGTTGTGCAGCACGCAGACTGCCATCCACCACACCCCCATCGATAACACTGCTGAGGAACTCCAGTACAGGAACAAACTGGGATGGGAATGCCAGATATATCCATATCTATTCCGTTAATAACAACACCAGTGTTCTTATTCCCAGCAGCATTTGCTCTTCTACCTGAAGTATTGCCTCCTTCCTTAGGCGTTACCTTTCTAGGCTTCTTTGGCGCTGTTGATTTCGGGGCCCGAGTTCGCTGCCTCTTCTTCAAAGGACCATCCTTTTTACTATCACCCTCGTCCATCCTAGCCACTCTGTCATCCTTAGATGACTCTGGCGGTTGCAGAATGTGCAAGGCCTGAGCTCCCGATGGTTCCGATATGAGAGAGTAATTGGGGTGGTTGCCTGGCATTACATGCATATACTTCTCTCTCTGGTGCATCCACCCATCCCTCACATACTCCATAGGAATTGAAGATTCCGATATCCCGTACTCCCTATGATGAAAAGACCCATTCCCACTAGCAACCATCGCAGGGTCGCGCCCCGAGAGAAAAGGCTTAATATCTCTATCAGCTACACTTGGCATGAGCTGCAAACCAAGGTTCCCCTTATGAGAAGGCTCATAATACCCCCAATTACGAATCCCCAATCCAACATCGTCGTCCATCAAAACCCACCCCCACTATTTTGAAAACAACCACTCAATGAAAATCGTCACAATCTATACCCGATTTCGGCTCAACCCATTCATCTGTCCTGAATCTCCTGATCAATCCTACCACCAACACCAACAGCAAAACAAATCCCACAAATCAGAACCATAAATTCAATGCTGTCAATCAACGAAAAAAAAAACCAAATCTTGAACTATTAGGGTATCCAAAACAAGCCCTAAATCCACAAAATCTTGATGAAACAACAACCACCCAGAATTTTAATCATCCAAAGAAAAAAAGGTATCCGCCAAATCCCCCAAAAAATCAAACCCTAGAAAATCCCCAATTATCAGCTATCACCGCCCAAGCAAAAAGTTCAGATTTTTAGGGTTTTATGGGTCTAGATCGCTCATCACAGTGAGAAAAAACAAACCCAAATCGGCAAATTTAATAAAAAATTCGACCTAATTTTGGAATCATAAAGCGATGTAATTTCAACATGCAAAGCGAAAGAGAGAGAATGTAAGACATAGATAGATAGATAGATCGATAGATAGATAAATTGATAGATTGAAAGCGATAGAGAGAGATGAGAGAGAAGACTTACTCTTAACGCTGTAAATTTGCCCCTTTTTGAGAGAGAGAGAGAGAGAGAGAGAGAGAGAGAGAGAGAGAGAGAGAGCAGAGAATAGCACAGAAATCTATTTAGTCTAGTCTCTTGAAATACGCCTCTTTTTGTTTACTTTAAAACCAAATCCAAAACAGATCTCAAAAAAAAAAAAAAAAAAAAAAAAAAAAAAAAAAAAAAAAAAAAAAAAAAAACCAAAACCAAAACTTGCATTGCAAACTAACTAAATAAAAATACAAATATTCTACAAAAAAAAATACAAATTTTATTTATAATTTTTTATCAAAAGAAAAAGAATTCAATTTTTGAATGTTATCTCCTTGCACCAACTGCATTGACTAGTCTCCAAAGTTATTTAAATAGAATGTTTTCTAACAAAATAAAGAGAGTAACAGTTTATTTTGCACTTTATTTGTATTGAGATTTTTTTTTTTGGCTACTATATTGAGATTTTACAGTAAGTTGTTTTATAAGAATTATTCTAAATGTTTCATCAAAAAAAATTATTCTAAATGTTTTTCTAACCGAAACTAACTTCAAAATAAAGGAGTGACCGTTTATTTTGCACTTTATTTATTATACATTTTGAAGTTATTTTCAGTTATTAAGAATTACAAACTTATTGTATACTCAAAGGTTTCGTGTCTATTTCTAAAAAAAAAAAAAAAAAATTCGTTTCTATTTGTTGGTAGGTCGTAAGAGCAATTAATACAATAAAAATAGAAATCTTTTTTTTTTTTTCTCAAAAAACCATAAACCTAGTTTTCTCCCATTCTCCACTCTTTGTTCGACCGGTAGTCAAAATGGTCATCAGCTGACATTTTTCAATAGCAGTGGCATCTATGTGCAACCATCCTCTCAATAAAACAATGCTTCGATTGATTTTGTTTATTCGTTTTTTTTTTTATGTTCGTGTTGTCTATTCTTCCTTTTGTTTCTCCTTGTTTCTTAGATCTAAAGATATCTTCTTAGAACTATGGCTTTTCAATGAGATAAGGACAGATGGTGTAGTAATAGTGGAAGAAGGTGAGATCGGACAATGATAAAGACGAGAGATTTTGAGATTTTATGAAGTGTTTAGAGGTTGTTGATAGCCCTCGGCGGTGCGTGCGGGCAACAATGATTGTGGGTTACAACTTAAAGCATACGAAGACTTAACAATAATGTTGCGTTGGTGGGTTTTCATCTGCGAGACAATTAACAATCTATTCTGCAAAGTGATTTGAGTGGTCTCTTTCTTTATATAATTCTTCTTCCGTTAGTGACGCACGCCAAACACGACATCGTAAATTACTCGATTAGTTCACCGGAAACCACAAAGACTGTAGTAGTGGTAATCTCAGGGTCGAACCTCAAGAACCAAGTAACTCAACTTAGGTTTCGAGTGCGAGAAAGGAAAGAATGATGAGTAGTGAGAAATTGGTGAACAAACTTGTAAGAAAAGATGTAATGAGAATGTAATCTAGACCTTTGGTATTACGGACTCTGTCATACAACTTGGGATGATTTTGTTAATCGTCGGTTTATAAAAGATATGAGACTCAACTATGACCTAGTGCAATTATAAACCTGGTGACGCACTCGGTTCCTTGCTCTTCCTGATCTCGATGGCCAAGGTATGACTATTGACTACTTCTCTAACCAAACACACAACCTAACCGTTAGTGCTCCAGATTTAATGCGTTGGTCGCATTACTTTGATTCATGGAAGCACTACACCTAGACAACTGAATCGTTAGTGCTCCCGATTTAGCCTAGATCTCTAAGGTACTTGACCGGATGACCAACTGTCACAAGTATGAGTCTACCGCGTGAGGACGGACGTTTTGACTTCAATGACTAAGGATAATCAACCTAATATGCATGTGCGGATCCTTTCACAAACAAATAGATCTAACCCTATGATGAAAACAGTAACAAATGAAATAAATCATAAAAGAGAATCAAGAATAAAAGAATAGATACACCTCATAATGAAATCCCAAGCTGTAGACTCATCTGTTCCACCTCCGACCTAGATAAAGGAGATTAGCCAGACATTGTTAAGCCAAAAACCTAGTTTTCTATGAGTTCTAAAGTAAAACAAGAGATGGTTTTGAAATAAAACCTATTTCTATTTATATGAAACCCCCGAAGTGGGTTTCAACAAAAAGTTTAAAATAATATCAAAATTCCTGAATTTCCTGTTCGTGGTGCCTTGGAGACGTCGTGGACGAAATGGTTGGCGATGTCCTGGTGGCGTGAAATCTGAGCTCTCTGGTTTGGCCGTATATGAGTTGCACCGTGGGAAGAATGAGCTACGACGTCCTGGCAGTGTCACATCTGCATTGCCTGAATTGTAATACGATTTTGGACCACGTAGAGGCCGATTTGAAAAGCTCATGAGACATGAAAATGTTCATCTTGGAGTCTACTTTCCAACAAAGAAAACGGTAAGTCATTTGGATTTGAGATAATGAAGTTATGGTCTTTATACTAAAGAGGGGTCATTAAGAAACTTGACCAAACTTTGCCAACTTAGTGTCGCCCAATCCCAAACTTTGTACTTTCTTCCCTGAGAGCCTATTTGCTTCATATTCACGTTCAAGGCTTGAAATACCTGAAATTCATAAAAGTGAGAGTTTGTTACCACAAATGAGAAATATAGTCCATAAACACCTATAAACATATACTAACTAATGCATAATTACACACTTATCAGTTAGGATTTAATTTTTGTTTTGTTTAATGTTAATTTTATGTTTAATTTAGGTTTTGTCTCCTCATGCGAATGTTTTGCCAAATCGAGGTAGGTGTTCCCCTTTATGGGGGTAGTTCTCCCTATTTTTATTAGAGTAGTTTCAGGCTTCAATATGCAATGTCCTATCTATTACATTTTACTCGTTGAAATGTTGTAATAGGTTGGCTTGTCCTATTGGGTTATGAACGATGAATGTGTCTTTTTTTGCTTAAAAAAACAATAAAAATAGATACAACGAGAAATAAGAAAAGATTCTATTTTTTGTCGTAACTTCATTTCTAATAATGGGACACACAAAGCTTAAAAATAATTAGTAATAAGGTTTATTGATGCTCGTATATATTGTCAAATTTTCACGGTCGAGCCGCACATGCGTGCACAAGCTCGTGGATCTCCTCTGCTATCACCGATATTGTCCCCAACTTAACCACCCTTCAACTTTAGGCATGAGGTTTTATCTCAAAAGACCTTGGTACTAGTTGGGAGGAGTTAATCATTTGTATACTTCATTTCGAAGTTATATTTAATCGATATGGGACTAACTTTCGGTCCACACATCTTCAACATTATCAAATTCTCACGACCGCGCCGCAAATGCGTGTGTGAGCCCGTGGATCTCCTCCGCTAGCACCAATATTGTCCTTAACTTAACCACCTTCAACTTTAGATGTGAGGTTTTATCTCAAAATGCCTCGGTACTATTAGAGGGGAGACAATCACTAATATGTTTCATTTATAAGTTTTACTTTTCCAGCATAGGACTATTATTTCGATCCACACATCTCAACACTTCACCTTGGATCAAAATCCATCCAAAGGGATTTTTCTCGACAGAATCCAGATCGAACCGTTGGCTATGATACTATGTTAAATTCTCACAGCCGCTCTGCAGACGTGTACACGAGCCCGTGGATCTCCTCCGCTAGCACTAATATTGTCCCCAACTTAACCACCCTTCAACTTTAGGCATGAGGTTTTATCTCAAAAGACCTTGGTACTAGTTGGGAGGAGTTAATCATTTGTACACTTCATTTCGAAGTTATATTTAATCGATATGGGACTAACTTTCGGTCCACACATCTTCAACATTGTCAAATTCTCACGACCGCGCCGCACATGCGTGTGAGAGCCCGTGGATCTCCTCTGCTAGCACCAATATTGTCCTTAACTTAACCACCTTCAACTTTAGATGTGAGGTTTTATCTCAGAATGCCTCGGTACTATTAGAGGGGAGACAATCACTAATATGTTTCATTTATAAGTTTTACTTTTCCAGCATAGGACTATTATTTCGATCCACACATCTCAACATTTCACCTTGGATCAAAATCCATCCAAAGAGATTTTTCTCGACAGAATCCATATCGAACCGTTGACTATGATACTATGTTAAATTCTCACAGTCGCGCTGCAAACGTGTACACGAGCCCGTGGATCTCCTCCGCTAGCACCAATATTGTCTCCAACTTAACCCCCTTTCAACTTTAGGTGTAAGGTTTTATATCAAAAGGTCTCGGTACTAGTTAGGAGGAGTTAATCACTTATATACTTCATTTCAAAGTTTCATTTAACCGACGTGGGACTAACTTTCGATCCACACATTTTCACCACTCCCCGTGAACCGAAAGTCACATGGTCCAGGGGGCTCTTTTTTCTTCCAGGTCCCATTTGAACCATGAACTCTGATACCATGTTAAATTCTCACGGTTGGGCGGCATACGCGTGCGTGAGCCCGTGGATCTCCTCTGCTAGCACCGATATTATCCCCAACTTAACCACCTTCAACTTTAAGTGTGAGGTTTTATCTCAAAAGGCTTTTGTCCTATTAGAGGGGAGACAATCACTAATATATTTCATTTATAAGTTTTACTTTTCCAACGTGAAACTATTATTTTAGTTCACACATCTCAACATATATGTTGTCATTGTGTAAATATATTTCCTTTTAATTGTGACCTATAATCTATATAAATAGTTTTAAAATAATTTGAATAATGAAAATCAAACTATCAATATCGAAATTCTATGTAATGATCTAATCTTATGACTCGAGGTTTGATTTTATGATCTAAATATCTTAATTTTTATCCACCATGTGATGTGATCCTAGTATAATACATGCCTTTTTTATATTAGAAACCAACAACTTGACTCCAATATAAATCAAACTCACAAGTACTTTCCCCAACTTTATCGATATTTGGCATGTGATGCCTCCTCCATCTTACTACTATGCTTTTGCTAACTTTGTGTGACGTGCTCTTGAAAGGTACATTTGCTACATGTTTGAGTATATGCATTCAGTCTTTCTACTAACACGCTTCTTGAGTAGGACCTCTGCTAGTCTAACAATACACAACAATCAAAAATTGTATTTTTTGGATAATGCTAAGGTGGCCTACTATGGATACTCACACATCTTGATTTATTTTATTTTATTTTATTTTTTATTTTTTAAGTTGTGTTTACAATTTTGTGGTTGAGAAGGAGGTGGTGTGTGTAGACAAGAAGGAGGTGGTGTGTGGGAAGTGATGACAAAATTGTAAAAAAATAAAAAATCAAGGTGTGTGCTCGTAATGAGTGTCCGTAGTGGGTAACCTTAGCATTATCCTATTTTTTAAAAAATAAAAATACTCGTAAACTCTTCAAGTTAAAATGCTACAGATTTATTTAAAAAACATTTTTTCATCTATTTATAAAATCAATTTAAATTTATTATACTTTTTGTTGCAAACTTAAGACTATATTACTAGGCTAGTCGAATTTGTTTTTGACCATACAGGTTAATAGAATTTATTGAAAGAGAGATTAATTAAAGCGCGAAAATGTTTAATTTGAGGAGGTATATATAGATACAAATTTCACAAAAATAAAAAAAATCTAATCTAATGTTTCTGGTAAAAAAAATCTAATCTACTGTTCGAAAAGGAAATTAAAGACATTGAATAACAAGCATATGTTGCAATGCCTGAACGTAGATTAATCGGTGCAGTTGGTACTAAACACAACGTGAGAAGCGAAAAAAAGCATAAATGCATGTTGCATGCAAGTCATAATTCAAAACATTACTATCTACCAAAGCCCCTTTCACATTTCCTCTCTTTTCATGATCGAAGATCTAATAAAGCAAACATTAGAGTACAAGTATTCAAATCGCAAGTGTGAAAGAAAAATGTTCCAATGAAGTAAGCAGGTTTACAATTAGAGAAAATGAAATGAGCACAAAAAAGAACTCAATTAGCATTGCTTACATTAAATTTGGAAGAAGATGGATAGCAGAGAAACCCATCTATTCAATTTGAAAGGGCTCATTTAATTTCAAATAAGCAGTAAAGAGACTTGCAATTAATATGAACATGATAAAAATCATTATAAAGAGTATCTTCGTATAGACATTAGAGCTAGAGATTGAAGAAGCGCCGTATATAATATCAGTATATACGCAGGCAACTTCATACGCAGAGTCTTCGAGTGTTCAAGAAAGAGATTTCTCATATTTAATTTGCACCTTCAACAACAGCTAGTATCAACTTCAAGTCATAATCCTGAAACTAGTAATAAGATGCAGAAAAATCTGTATATATGTTATAGCCGAAATAGCATAGCAAAGCGTGCTCGTGAGAAGTTTTGAAGCAAAGCTAGAGTTAGTCAATAATGTGAAAGCTATAAATTAAAGATGTGACAAAGATACATTCAATTACTGCACTAATATTGACTAACATCGTCGATTAGTCCAACACAATTGGTCGCTGATCGATATCAAATTAAAGTTGAATATGAGCTAAGATTTTAACTGAGTGAACATTAATTTAATTTATAAGGAAGTTAATATTCAAAAGAGCAATCTCGTTCGCTGAAGAATGAATGAAATCAAGAACAACGACGATTAAGTTTAGTTGTGCGCATAAAAAAAAAATGATGTAATAAAAATACCAGAAGAAAAGTAACCTTTCAGTCTTTCAGATCATCACTGATCACTGTCTTCTTCCTTTCCACTAATTTTGTTAGCGGAAAGAAGGGTGTATATATATATATATAGGTGATGGTGATCCAATAACCTTCTTACTATTTAGGATAACAAATTGTGATACATTAATTAGTAATGCGCCTCTCAAGTAGGAAGCATGGCGCGCGCCGGTTCACTCATTTTCCAAGTGCTGATGGCTTTCTTTAGAATCTCAACTAGTGTTCTTCCTTATGCTAGCTGATGCACTACTTCCTTAATTCTCACATTTTTTTTTGATGAAACACTTCCTTCGTACATTTGCATGAGTCATTCAAACACAAATTGATTCGCCTCCGCTTGCTAATTCATATTGCATTGTTCAATTGCTACATTCTTCCATGCATTTTGGTTAACGCCATGCTATTGTCCCGTGCCTTTCCTTGGAAGGGCATTGTCAGATAAAGAGAGACATCGATCAACGTCCAACTTCTACCTTAGTATTGATATGCATGATGCTACTCTTCCGGTATAGATATGACATAAAAAACCAGGCATCTTAATTACAATATGGATATAGTACCAATACTTGTCAAGAAATCATATCATGTATCCGTTTTTTGTTTTTGTTTAAATAAAATTGTAAATCTAGCTAGCAATATAATTGTGCAAATGGATTTGGAAATCAGGGAACAACAGTAAAAGTAATTGGAAACTCTTCAGAATTTTATGAGATGGGTATCTCATAAAATGTTCATTTAACCATAGAGGTTTGTATCGGCCATAGATAAGTTTTTCTTCATCCTTGTACCAAATTACCAAGTTCAAATTCAATTAGAAATTAGAGAACCTCGCCACACCTATTGTAGAAACTTTTTGTCTAATTAAGTTTGATTACTTCTTTACCTCATGATTGTAAGTTTGATGATTCCAATTCCCCTCTTCTTCTTGATCTAATAAGTTCAGAAGGCTTATTGGAATACTATTATAATTGAATTTTATAAGACCAGATATCACTCACATGCCACTCAATTCAGTTTGTTCAATCTCACTCAACTACATTGGTTTGCACCTTGACATGTGTTAAAGTATTTGAAAGGGGCTCCTTCTACATACTATTAAAAAATATATACTTTTAAAGACATTAGATAAGTGTCTCCGAAAGCTATTTTGTTAAAAACTTAATCAATATATAATTGACATATTACATTATGTCATTAATCTTAAAAATTCACATGTCATAAAATTGTAAATATTATAAATTGAATAATGCAAGGACCAACATACTATTATATGTTAATTCTTTTTGAAAAATAAACATACTTACGTATTAATTATATGTATTTAATATGTTTTAACAACGTAAGTTTTTTATAAGAAAAAAATCACAACTTACCCACTATGAGTGGTTCGAACTCCCTAACCTCTTACATAAACCTACACCAAATTAATGAAGTTATCCACTTTGTTAGTGTTTTAACAACGTATCTATCAACAGCGTTGCTTGAAATATATTTTTTCTCGTAGTACGTGATAGGTTTATTCCATATTGCGATGTAAATTGGGTTGTTTGTTATTGGGTCTTGATTTCTTTATAAAACTAAGAAACAGTTTCTAAGTCTTCTGTTGAGACAAAGTATAGGAGTCTCTCATCTACCCTTTGTGAGCTGCTTTGAATTTCTTATATATATATATATATATATATATATATATATATATATATATATATATATATATATATATATATATACATATCCTTCGTGGTTTAGCATATCTCTATTGACCTTCCTATTCTTTTATTGCGTGATTATCAAACTACCCTTCATGATCTTACTGCTAATCCAATTTTTCACCAGAGAAGCAATCATCACCTTGATATTGACCGTCACTTGGTGAGAGATTAGTTCAAACAAGGATTCATTCTTCCCCAATTTGTACCTTCTCGTCATCAATTGGCTGATTTTCTCTTTTTTTGTGCTGCTTTATCTTGAAGCGGATTTCGATTAGCGATCTATATCCATATTTTTTTAAGTGACCCTTTAATCACCGTATTCATATACTCTTTGTACAATTTATATCAGCCAATTGTTTGATGAAATTTCTTAGTGAATTTAGTGAGAGAGTTGGTTTGAGCAATATAGGAGGTTTGAAGATTTGTGAAGGTCATTGGTTTTTAATTATTTGAATTTGGGTTGAAAACCATGATGGTGATTGATTGATTTGCTATTTTTATGGTTTGGCTTTTCTATTGATTAGTCACATTCAGATTACAAACCAATTACAACTAATCCAAGTTAATAAAATCAGATTGACCACCAAATGTTTGAATAAAGTTCAAGTCAAAAATCTTGCTTTAGAGCATTTTTTGTAAGATTGAATTATCTCTTTGTTTTGCATTGTTTTTTATGTCTTGAACTTCAATAGAGACATTTGAACCATCATGGCTTGAATTAAACCATGCCGTGACTATAGTTGGATATGGAGTTGCCGAGGACGGAATGAAGTATTGGTTGGCTAAGAACTCATGGGGGACTAATTCTTCAATTTTAAGTAGGAAGTATGTTCATGGAATTATTATTCTGAAATGTCTCGATTTGTTTCTTACTTTGATTTTTTTTTTTTATTAGTACTACTTTCTTGTGGTTTTGTATGTTGAATTGGTAGTAATAAGAGTGTTGAAAGTCTCATTATCAATTGTGTATGGTGGTGTGAACCTTTTAGTGATATCATTAGTTAGTAGCATAAACAACGTGCTTTCATTGTATTTGATCAAATGGCGGTTAAGCATTAGAAGTTTGGGAAGTCCATGTTAACCTTGAAGTAGGTCAATATATCTAATTGAACTCATATTACTCATAATAAAAGGTGTAGGATTATGCTATTTAGAAAATGAAGGGTCTATTTGATTGGTTAGTTGTATGGTAGTTAAATCTGGATCAATTTTTAATTTTTTAGAGTGTTACTCTCTGGCATTTTTAGTTTTTGCAACACTTAATAGAAAAAAAAAAATATTAAGTTGCATTCTGCATTTGAATTTTGGATGGCCACCAAGTGTTTGAGTAAATGCCAAACCAAAAAGCAAATGAATTTAAGCACATATTCATCCCTTGTTAACCCAAATTAACATACACCCATTTTATTAAACCTTAAAAATAGACGAACCCTTTACACAAATCACTCATAAAGTAATATTGACTCGTTCCCATTAGCACCCAATGATAAAAACAAATTTAATGCTGATACTATTCCTATGATCTCCAAGTCCTATGTTGTACCTCTGGTGTAAAATTGAATGTGCCACAACCAATGATATACCAAATGAACTAATTTTTTCTGCAAACTATATTATGGTTGCTTTTGCAATTTAGAAGCCATCTCATGGCCTCTACAAGTTGTTTAAGCATTCTTGAAAGTGCATGTGAAACTAATTGGTGGAGTGAGGCACTACTCATTCACAGTTATATAAAGCATTGTATCACATTAGATGCATCCTCTTAGAAATGGTGATTAATTATAAATATGATAGATGTCTCGGTAATTCAAATTTGGGGACCCTTTCAATTCATGACTTTGAATCATTGAATAATTCACAAGAATCTAAGATTCATACGCACTGTGTTATGTGTGTAGTTCTCCGTTAATATAACACCAAGAAAAAAAAATGCTATGATAAAGTATTGTCACATAAACCACACAAATTATATTTAATATTTTTTTTGGTAGTGATTATATTTAATATTTAGTTAATATATCTTGATATTTTTTTGAAGAAAATTCGATATGATAATTAAATTGACTTTTATCTATATTAAATAAATTATAAGAATCGATAATATAAAAATATAACCTCTTGAGTTTATGTATCTTTTTTTGGTAGAAATGTATCATTATATTTTAAAAATGTAATAAAAAATCACATTTAGAGTATTTGTTCATTTTTTTAATAGTTCACTTTTAATTTTTAAATTTAGATTCACATTGTGCGTGCGGAGCACATTATGAAAACTAGTATATATATATATATATATATATAATAGGTACTACTATCATATGAACCAAATATATACCTGTGTCATGAGAACCTTATTTACAACCATTGGATTTTAATCCAATACATTAATCGATGAGTCATAAATGCACAAAACACTTAATGCACAACACATTTTGAGGGGTTCCTATAGCATGAGTATATATTTGAGCTCCATTGTAGAATTTTCCTATATATATATATACCAGTTTTTGGAGCGTCTACGCACGCATGAATCCGCTTGCTACTTTGGCGAGAATTTAATTAATCTAATAATCTATTTTTATATTCTAAAAAATATACTACTTCATTTTTATTCTAACTTTTTTGACTACTAATTATAATTATTTAAATTTAATAGATGGAAGGTCATTAATTATGGTCAAGATAGTAAATTTAAGTGACGGTTAGCAACCACTCGAGGTCATGGCTTTGGTAGCTAGCCGACAACCACTTCATCAGAGACACCTTCTTGACTCACTTGGCCCTCGAAAGAGTGGGAATTCGAAAGAATGGATACAATACTATAACAACAAAGTTATAAAGTATTTTGAAGTTCTGCACACTAATTTCTTATCTGGTTTTACTTACCTTTGATCAACAAAAATATGCTCTCATGGCTCCGACACGCCACAAAAGCCGATCCCTAAACGTACGTCACCAATCCACTCGATCCCTGATATTCATTTGTAGTTTTAATTTCATATAAGTTGCAAAGTCCAAAACAAACCCAAAAATACTTCAACCCGATCCCGTCTTGCTTTCGACTATCGTATTATAGTCCCTAAGCCCCTGGGAATCCATTCCATATGTTTTAGGGTGATCCAAATGTGTTTGAATAGGTGTTGATCCAGAAGTCCCAAAATGGCTATTAAAAGTTGTTGTCCACTATGGGGAACGCCCTCCCTATGTTCTTCCTCAAAAACACAAGGCCCTACCTAGATCGGGGAGTGCATTGGGCAACAAAATTCCCAACTTGAAAATTTTTCTTCTCAATGTCGTGAGGATGTCTCCTTCACTGTCAACCTCATCCTAGACTTGTGGGGGAACTCCAATAAGAACAAAATAGTTTGGATATGATAAAAACCATCAATTTCACCAATTTCAATTAATTCACCAAAACCAACATAATACAACAATTTAATTGATGATAAAATGAACTCCTATACCACGTTGTTTCATAAAAATCAGTAAGTCATGATTCAAATTCGTTTTTCATCAAAATCCACAAAACCTAGCTCAAATTATTGAGAATTGAAAGAAAAGATTGGATCTCACCTTGTTAATTGTATTTGATTGTTGAATGGCCATCAAATCTCCAAGTTTGCACTAAGATCTCTCCTCTTCTCCCTCAATTTTCAGATTTTAGAGATAAGTGTGAGAAAAGTTGACCAAAATGTGTCAAATGGTGATATTTATACTCCACTTTCATCAAGGTGTGCTACACGTATCTCGAGGACATCTTAAGGCACAAAATCGAGTTGTCCAACTCACTTGGGTGACTCTAATGGAATATTGAAGGTTTGGTCTTATTCTCTTTGATTTTTCTGTATTTCGGTGTTTCACACCATCAGCACGCTTCACGAACGCGTCGTAGTCTTTTTCGATCAAATGGCTAGATTATGGTTTCATCATTAATATTTGTCATAATTACCTTGGTTGTTTATACAAATAATTTTTCTAACTCAGTGTACCCATATTTTGCCTGGGGATACTCGTATCGACACATTTTCCTAGGCAAACATTGTCCATAAATTTGACGAGATAAAAATAAAATAATGCACAGGGATATTGACTTTTGCATTAGGGTATAAATACATAATATAAACATAATATAAACACCCCAAAAAATAATATACTTCGTTGTCGACTCCTAAAAATTTGAACAAGTACACCACGTCTTATGGGTCCCACGTTACGACCCTAAGATGATACGTGGCACAAGTTAGGATTTTCAAGGTCGTTACATGTGCCCTAGGTCAATATATGAACATTGTTTCTATTACTATTTTGGTTAATAAAATAGAGGATTTCATTTGTTGTTTATTATAATTGGTTTGCATGTTTACATTATAATAAGATTCATGGATATTTTCCAAAATATCTTAAATGTCTCTAGTCGATTATTATACTGGTAACTATAATGAATTAAGACTAGTGCAAGTCTTGATTGATGGCCATGTGATGATTATACATGTAAGGATACGAATCAAGATCATGTGTACTTGTTAGGGAATAATGTACTAGACTGACCCGCTATGAGAACATCACATAAATTAAGTCATAGGTGTTACTCATGATAGGTATATTATTTAGTCCTTGGACTTGTGATTACTTGAGACTTCAACATTAGGAGCACAATGACTAGAAACAATCAAACATTGTCTTTAACCAGAAGATTATAAAGGTTGTGATTAGTTACTCAGTGAATAATGAGTAAAGGTGTGTAATCGAGATATAATTTGTTCCTCTTGTAAAGAGAGAGATATAAGTGAATCCTTGATATGATGGACTGACAAATGTCCAAGTCCTAGTGAATTAATGTGATCAATGTCACTTGGATGTTTTCAGTCTACCTTGATATCGAGACTAGTACGATCAAACATTAAGAATAACTTTTTTGTGCCTTATGTTTGATCAAATGATATCGTATGACAAAGGATTTTTTTATTTTTTTTGAAGACAAAAGGATATTATGTATACATTATTGATTAGGTTGCATCGATTTGATCTTCGTGCAACTTCAATAGTCATAATGTCTTATTAGAGACCACTTATGATTTGTGTACTAGACTTGTGTACTAAAAGTTGTTTTGATTCACTGTCAGCATTGCATGAGTTTATTGGGTTGCATACTAAGGATGGTATTGCAAGGTTTTAAAAAGATCAAAATAATGAGTTTTATGTGATGAAATTCATGACATAAAAGTCCATAAGTTATATGTTAACACCCTCTTTAAACCTAAAAAAAAAACCCTCTTTAAGTGAGGGCATATGTGTAATTTACTTACCCGTCTATATACAAGTATTATATGAATAGAGATTAAAGTGAGAGAACACATTACTTGAGGATTAGGGTCAAAGTTCTAATTTTGTTTTTGGCAAAAATGAGTTAGGGTTTCTGTGTGTTTTGAGTTTATGAGAGAACATAATGTTTGGATTAATTCAAATATCAATTAGTTAAAGTTTATCTTTTATTTTATTTATTTTTATCAAGTGCTCTAAAGTAGGATCTAGATGCAATTCGTTAGTTATTTCAACAATATATAAATATGTGAATAAATAGAGCTCATCATGTGCGTTGATCCAATGTAGTCATCTACATAAATCTAAAGGCATGTGAGAATTCATGATGGTTTCCACCACCACAACATTATCTCTTTTAAAGGTAAGAGGGAATATTTCACAATGCAACAACGGCAAAAAGAAGTGTCACAAGAAAGAAGATTGTTGACACAAAGGAAAGCCACAATGCTTTAAATGCAAAAACTTTGGCCACTTCGAGAAAAATTGTGTGTTTCAAAAGGAAGATCAAATAAACATGGAGGAAGAAACCACCGAAGATTTGTTTATGTGCATCAACAGATTTGGAGAAAAGTGCTCTAAATAGTGTGGATGATGAGAAGTGCATCGTCAAATGGAGAGAAGTGCTCCAAATAGTGTGGATGATGAGAAGTGCATCATCAAATGAAGAAAAATGCTTCATAAATTTGGATGGTACAAAGAAAAGTACTGCTTCGTCAATTGAAGGATCATGTGAAGAGAAGTGCTTTGCCAGTTTAAAGTTCAATTTTATTTTTATTTTTAGGAATTTGAATTAATGAGGATATTGTTAGGATTGATTCAAATATCAATTAGTTAAAGTTTATCTTTAATATTATTTATTTTTATAAGTGCCCTAAAGTAGGATCTAGATGCAATCCGTTAGTTATTTCAACAATATATAAATATGTGAATAAAGAGAGCAAATCATGTGCGTTCATACAATGTAGTCATCTACATAAATCCTTCTCTTTTCTTTTCAACTTTGCTTCTTTATTTTTCATTATATTTCATCACATAAATCATTTTTGTTTTCCTTGAGAGCTAGCACTCTAGATCTCGGTCACCATTCGTGTGTGTGTACTGATAGAGGATGTTCGTATCTGGCAGCGTCTTGTAGATTGATCAACACATACATAGAAGGAAACTTGCGATTAAGGTATGGCTTGTCCTTAATAATCAGATTAATAGTTTCGTTTTGATCTTGTTGGGGTTTTTAAAAATTAAAAATTTAAATTTTCGTTGCGTTTTAAACTCCTAAGCCCAACATTCATGTTGTAGAAGTAATATATAATAGGAAAATGATAATCTAACACACTTGGGACGCACACTTTATTTTTTAGTCATTTATAGTGTTTTGTTAGATGTGGGTCATGCCTTAAGAGACAAGAAAGAGTCATAAATGGCTAAAAAATAAAGTGTGTGTCTCAAGTATGCACCAAAAGTGTGTTAGATTATCGTTTTCTTATATAATATAGAAGCACTGCTTCTATCAATTTCTGTCGATTTCTTTGACGCTCATCTTATTATAGAGACCACTGCCTTAAATAATCTAAATCTACATATATTGTTGTCATGAAAGCTTGTAGCTGTAGGGCCGCCAAGATGTGTATTGAGATGTGGATCTTTGTTTCTAATGCTTGCTTCAATAGTCGTATCAATGTCTATAATAGAAGAAAACATTATAATATCTCATGACAAAAAGAAAAGAAAATAAAAAGATCTCAATCTCATTAATAATGGTCCAATCTGTTAGCTTTCTTTGATACCAAATTAAAATATCTTAGTTGACTGCCCGCGACACTTTTTCGCGAGCCTGTGATCTCTGCTAGTACCCATATTGTCTTCAACTTACCCATCCTTTAACTCATAGGTGTAGAGTTTTATCTCAAAATACCTCTGTACAAGTTAAGGAGAGATCATCACTTGTACACACATCTCAACACCATCAAACACAATTTTCTAATAAGGTCAAGAGAACATGATTTTTCTCACCTGAAGAAAAGCTTTGACCTAATTTGGAGAAAAATCAGTTGAGTTTGAACTTTTGAACAAGAGAAAACCCTTAAACTAGATTTGATAGGGACCCTTATAGCATCCAAACTTGATTCCATAAAACCATAATTTGAAGGCATGACCTGCACCCTTAACGTCCTACAAAAAAAACCCATATGGACACACACACATGTATAAATAATGGTACAGTTAACGGTTACATTGCTTAGGCCTCAGAACTCAATGGGCCACACAATTGATGCAACCTATCATGCACAAATCTGCCAACAACACCAACATTTCATCCCCACCCACATAATTGAAGATAGTGAAAAGTGACTGCAACTCCACAAAATTAATACTAGCTAGGGAGCAAAAAAAGTTCAAGAGAGATCAAAAAAATGAAACCAAGAACTTCACTTTTATTGCACAAATACATGAATGAAATAAAGCTTTCTTTGGATTGAAAAGTCAATACCCGAACCACCACCCTTCCTATAACTTGATATTAACTCTTTCATAAAAATGTCTACGATGGAAAGGGCGCGGTATGGTGCGTTCTTGACTTCATATCTTTAAAGTTCATGAACAAATTTTTTTTTTAATGTTCTTGTTCTGTTTTTTTTTTTTTGTGCAAATCTTTGTAGGTGAAGTAGCTCTTGTTGTTGCTCTTGTTGTTGTAGGAGTGGAGCAGTAATTAAGTATGGCAGCACAATAGCACAGATGAAGCAACTCTTGATGAAGGCATTCAAGTCCTGACCAACCAATTCAACTAACCAACAGATTTCAAAAACTCTCTCCATATTGAATGTCATCGGCAAGAGCCTCTGTGAAGATGATCATCTGGGGGAGTTGTAATTAAGGCCGCGATTCAAACAGTGATGCAAGCATGCATACTAGTTACTAGTGCAATTCAAGGCAGCCTTTATTTGCTGGACAGTGTAGTTGATAAGGTTATTAACAGTTGTTACTGACTCCGAGTTCAACTTCGACGAGGGCAGGCTGCTTACTTGAATTTGAAGTGCTACGGTCAAGATGGAACCACCACTCGTTTGGCTCACGCCCGCTTGAGAAGTGGCGCTTGACGATGCTCCACTTCCTTGGCTAGACCGACCATCGGGGATGATGGTGAAACCACGTGGAACTAAAGCAATGCCTGATGAGTCTTCCCCATTCATTGCTACATTGATATCCATTAAATCAACATTTGCATACACAATTAGGGACCCGGATGGATCTGTGCAGCTCTCTTGGAGAACTAACATGTTGTTACAATTCGCATTGTGAGCCTGCTAATTGAGGAAAATAAGTTAACCACAATAATGATGAACTTGAATACATGCATGACATCTAATTAATTAATGAAAAACTTACTCGAAGAACCGATATACAGTTGTCAGGGTGTGATCCATTACCAATGTGAAACACTTCTTGCACAGAGCTTCCGCTAGTTAAAACGTCCCACTGATTGCAGTAAAAAACATTGTGAAAAGGTAAATTTCATCGATAAAATCTCATCAATGTAACAGAAGAGCAAATGAGTTACCTCCGACCGAGTCTTCTCATCTTTGAAGAAATTGAATAATGACTGGGGGGACACTGGAAGCCATATGGATGTTGCCGCAGTTAGGACCAAGCCACTAGGGTGTCCCAACTCGGAGCTCTTGTGAAATGAGACTCGAACCCCCACTTCATCCAAACTTGATAGCGTGGTCCATCGGTAGTCACTCGATGGATTAATGCTAGCACAAAAATTGTTGACCATCCTTTGCGCCAACTTCATCATGCTCCTCTTCCCCTCAGGTGAGGGAATGACTGCACACCAGCATTGCTATCAACATATATATATGAACTAAAGAATTTCAAATTGAATTAAGTCGACAATGTAGAGCCAAGTTCATTACCTCCCCCCAGCTCTCGAGAGGAAGTCCCCGTTACCATTAGACAAGTGAACCTCTCACACATCCTCTGCAGAACGGCAATCCATCGATTGGCTGAAAATGCCAAGCCGTTCTGAATGAGATCACGGTAAAGCCAATGAATTGGAGTATTTTCCTCCACTTCCACATGCTCCACCCACGTAATCTGTCAATAATTTCAACCAAAGAAAGTCCTCAGTGTGAACTCGATTGGATATGAATTACAATCAATTCGAAACTCTTATGCTCATTTTTTATTTTTTATTTTTTATTTTTATTTTATGTTATATACCTTGCAGGAACCATTGGGCATATCCTGAATCAAGCAACCCGAAGGTCGCTTATGGAAGTTTGAAGGAGGGACTAATTGGCTTTCTTGATGTAAATCGAATGAGACATCGACAATTGCCCATAATCCTTGCTCAATTTGCTGGCAGTACCGAAGAATGTAGAATTCCCGAGTCGCAACAAGTGGTGAAAGCACCTGCAATACCTCATACATCTGCATTGACCTATTTGGATTAGTACGAGCTTCAACATGGCTTCAAATATCACTATGATAAACCAAAGAAGTAGAATCACTAGCTAGTACTGAAACTAACCAATTGCAATGATCCGCTTCGGCTGCCCATCATGCTAGAAGATAAAACTTCAATGATTTTAGCCTCGGATACAATTGTAGGGAATAGTTCTGCCCACTTCTTCTGCAATCGAAACACAGTTACCTTTCAATTATACAAGAAACTCTTTACTATGACGAAGCAATGAGAGTTGAGAAGGACTGACCGCGTCCATAAACATGTCAACCAATGCCAACGCGTTCATCATAACAAGACCGCTTTCTCTCGATGCTTCAATCCGAGTACCAAGGCTACCCTTCATTGGCATGTTCACTTTTGGGAACAACCTCTGATAGCTTTCAAGTTGAAGAACATCTCTGGTGCCCTCACTAGTATGGGATTTGATCCATAAGGGCTCGTCAGTCTGTGCAAGCTTAACGAATTCCTCCATGGCAGTAGCGGCAACTTGCATCATGAGCGATTTCTCCATGTTGGATGTACCAGTGGATGGAAATGACAGTGATGGAACGGCGGAAGCACTTCCCGGAAGAAGATCAAGATCGAGGGAGGGGGCTGCAAAGTCCGGGGCATCAAGCCTAGCCATTGATAAGTTTAGAGAAGATGCTGCAATTGGTTGAATGCTAGGAAGTCGGGAGAATGGTCTTCCAATGTACTTAGCAGCAATACTAGATATTCTATCAAGCTACACAAATACAAAAATCAATGTAAGAACACCAAGTAAGAAGAAACAAATTCGAAAAAAGCTCATCCATGATATCCAATCACCTCTTCTTTCAATTGGGCATTCTCCATTCTCAACTTTTGCTCATCATGAAGCCCGTCTTCGTCGACAGGAGGACCACAAGCTGGACAGATCACATTCCTTAAAGCCTCTCGAATGGCGATATTTTCACATCGAATCTTATCATTCTCCATCCGAAGCGCGCAATTGTCTGCTCTTTCATGTTGCATCTAAATCAAACAACATACCAAAATTAATTAGTACTGCATAAAATGAGTTGAACTGATCACCATCACCACTTCACAAACTCATCATAAAGTAATTTAATTAAGTACCTTCATCTGGGTCCTCCTATTTTGAAACCAAAACTTGATTTGCCTCGGCTCCAGATTCAAATCCCTACTCAACTGCATCCTCTGCCTCTCATCCGGGTGAGGGCATTCCTTGAACAACCTTCAAGCATTCAAAAACAACAACAACACAAAAACCCCATCAAAACCCACAATCACCTATCATCCTAACCCCTCAAAAACAAAAAGGCCCTTGACACTTACGCCTCGAGTTGTTGAATCTGCCGCGCGGTGTGGCGATGATACCGCCTCGATTTCCTCCCTTGAGGGTCTGAGAAATCCAGCTCATCTCCAGACCCCGATTCCATTTCAGCCCAAAATCACAAAAAAAAAAAAAAAAAATCTCTACAAAAATCAAAACTCAATCAGTTCTTGATCTCACAAACTTCTCTACAACTTGTGATGTGCCCTCCAAAGACAAACAAAGCAAATGTGTGTGTGTGTGTGTGAGAGAGAGAGAGAGAGAGAGAGAGAGAGAGAGAGAGAGAGAGAGAGAGAGAGAGAGAGAGATAAAATGAATGAATGAATGAATGACTTAAAGGGTGTGTGGAGAGAGAGCAAATTTACTGATTTAGAGAGAATTAAAGACGACAGCGTGGCTTTCAAAGATGGTCCGATAAGAGTTATAGAGGCCATTAATGGCTATTGTTGATCTCGCCATTCAAGGCCTTGTTAGACACAACAACATTTGGTTCTCTGAAATGGGTTTTTCGTACTCACCAGTACAAACACTCTTAAACTTTTCAACAACTCTGTAATGGCTACAAAACCGCCTAACAAGTCAGAAAGCTCTTCATCATCTTCTCCTCTGTTGTTCTTCAACAACAACAACAACAACTATGCAAGATGTTTGTGTTCTTGTTCTGCTTAAATAGTTGAATGGTTTTGTTTGCTCAAGCGGAGATCTCGTTAAGAACACGTGAAAAGACAAAAAAGCCCACCTGATTTGTTCCCTTGTAAGTTGTAACGTCTCAAAAAGTCAAATTTTGGTACCATTTGTATTCAATTCTACTTATTTCATATCTCTAGGGCTGATCCATAGTGGATGTTGGTAATGCTAAGTGTTCTCCATAGGAAAATTTTGGACCCAACAATTAATATGTAATGAAAAATGGATTTGCTCTTAAGATTATATCTAAAACTAGGGGATGTTAGTCTTAATTAAAATTGTATATTTGTTAACTCTTTAAATATTACAAGATCAATGAATCGATGCGTTTTCAACTTATCAAGGTTAAATGGATGTTAGTGATCGTGACGATGATATTACTACGCAATAGGGACATTATTTCGTTTCATTAAATGGTGGATTAGATACTTTGTATTATGTTTTAATTATGTATATTTCTTACTATCAATTGTATTAATTACGGAGGTAAAGTTGATAAGAAAAAACTACGACGATGGTGATGACGTTCACTGATTAGCGGCAAGGCATTGAATAACGATTGTGATTATATAAGAACCGCGATTAATTATAGTTCGAATTAAGCATGTAATAGGAAGAACGGTATGTAGAAAAATAATAATTAGGAGTGATAATTAAGTAAGCTTGAGAATCGCGATTAATTATAGTCTAAAACAAGCATGTAAAAAAGAATACGATATATAGAAAAATTATCATGTGTGATAAGCATAAGAACCAAGATTAACAATATTCCAAGATAAGTTTGTATATTTCCTCAAAAAAAAATAAAGTTAAGTATGTATAGAAAGAAAACAATATAAGTTCGAAGAGATTGCAATACACAATATAAGTTAATACTTGATATTGAGCTAAAACAACAACTAAATAGGAATATAAAAGAGACAAGGACCTTCCTACCCAAAAAAAAAAAAAAGAGACAAGGACCTTAAATTAATAAAGTACGTGGTAGAATCTCAAAGTAACAAACAATTATATAATTCAGAGAAAAGCTACTTAATTAAGGAAAACATTAGGAACCCTGATGTAGACGCCAATACAATGTAGCTAGAAATGAATAATTACATAAAGAAAGTAGCATAAAACGTGTGAGGTGTATCTAAAGACTTAGGACTCCCAAAAAAGCAAACAAGATGGTAAAAATGAAGATTTCCAAAAAGTAATTAAGACTAGAAGAGATATAAAAAAATTGCCAAAGTGTCAAGATGAAGACGTGTATAATCAATATAGAGAAGAAAGAAAGAAACTTAAAAAGTAGTTAGAGAAGCTAAAACAAACTTCATAGAAGACTTATATACAAAGTTAGCTAATAGAAATGATGGAAAATTTATTTATAGGCTAGCCAATTTAAAAGATATATAAAAAAAACAAGATCTAAGTCAAGCAAGTTGTATTAAAGATGAAAATCAAAATATTTTAATGTGCGACGGCAATATTAAAGAGAGATGGAGAAGCTACTTTGATAGTTTATTTAATGATGGTCAAGTCGATATCATAATAGATGAAAACCCGATCCAAAAAAAGAATGTAAACTACACACGAAATAAGAACATTATTTTGTTTCATAATATGGTGGATAGATACTTAGTACTATGTTTGAATCATGTATGTTAATTTCTTACTATATATCAATTGTATGAATTATAGATGTAAAGTAGATAAAAAGTACAATGATGATAATGATGTTCTCTAATTAGTGGCAAAGCATTGTGTTAAAGATGTGTGGACTGAAAGTTAGTTCTACATTGAAAAAATTGAAACTTTAAAATGAAACACATGATTGATTAATTCCTTCCAATTATTACCGAGACCTTTTGAGATAAAACCCCACACTTAAAGTTGAAAGGTGGTTAAGTTGTGGACAATATCGGTGCTAGTTGAGGAGATCCATTCGCGTGCTTGCACGTGCGTATGTGGTGCAGCTGTGATAATTTAACATGGTATCAGAACCCATGTTTCGGATGGGACATGTGAGAAAAAAATTATCTCCCTAGATCATGTGAATTTCGGTCCATGGGGGAGTATTGAAGATGTGTGGACCGAAAGTTGGTCCCAAATTGGAAAAATAAAACTTCAAAATGAAGTACATGATTGATTAACTCCTTCCAACTAGTACCGAGGTCTTTTGAGATAAAACCCCAAACCTAAAGTTAAAAGGTGGTTAAGTTGGGGATAACATCGGTGCTAGTAGAGGAGATCCACGTGCTCGCGTGCATGTGCGACGCGACCTTGAGAATTTAACAGTGTTCGAATATATAATCCCATATTGAAAATATAATAAAAATTGGTGCGGACATATTTTTTTGTCCGTTAAAAAAAGGGTAAGGGTCTGAAATTTTTTTCAATAAAACGGGTATCTGTTTACGATTAATTCACATTATATTTTATTTATTTATTGGTATATTAAATTTTTTTTATGATGTTTGTATTGTAATTCACTAATGATATTGTTACGTAGAAACTTGCAAGACTTGAATTTTGAATATATAATATGTTTTTCTTTGTGGTAATGGAATGTATGGCAACATAAAAACTATGCATTTTGTAAATAATTAGGTGAAAAAATAATTTTATTATATTGAAAAATGGGTCCGAACATAAAATGGGTCTTGTATGTTTTATAAACATGCGGGTCCGGACAAAAAAAATGTCCATTTCAAAAACGGGTACAGGTACGGACACTATTTTTAATCATTATTAGGGGGTGTCCGAACCTCTACCCTTTTTTTGCCAGACTATGATATATAAGTGGTGTAGATTGGATCTTAACATAAGCCAATTGCTTTTGTGCAAGGTGGACTCCAACCCCATTTATATACCTACGTGTATGTATGTTGGTGACCTGACACTCTTCGAGCCCATAGATTTCTACACATTGAATAACGATCGTGATTATACAAGAACCATGATTAATTAAAGCCTAAATTAAGCGCACGCGTAAAATCAAAAACGATATTATGATGGCCCCAATTTTCCCGTGCAATTGGGTACGCTCGGCCTAGACCCGTGCAGATCCCAAGTCATTACTTGGCAACCTGACGAGCCTAGTCAGCCTCCTATTTAATCAATTTAGTAATTTATGAAAGAATTATTGCAATAATACACAACGGAAGACTAAACAGTAATAACAATGGGAAATAACTCAATCAAGGGAAATATAGGAATTCTATAAGTGTGGAAAACCCTGAGTATTCATGTATAATTTGATAAACATATATACATGATACCCGTCTCACCAAAAATGCCAAGTTCAATAATCCCAAAAACATAAGTATGAAACGATATACAAATCAACAAAACATAAACACATACTATAAAGTCTTTCCAATCCCGCTGCTAGTCCTCAAAGTAGATCTCCTAGGCAGGGGCCCTTGCCCTTGCTGCTCTCCACCCTATCTGCACCCACCATCACAAACTAGACGGTGAGCAACTGAAGAAATCGAAAGTAGTGCCTGTAACAATAATTTATGATTTAACAACAAAGCAGTCTAAATATCATGCGGAAATGAAATAACAGGTAAGTAAATAAATCAATTGCATGATAAACAGACTGATAGATAAACAATCGAAATTTGCATGTTCTAAGATTCAAAAGAGGCTCATGAGTGGTCTAATTTCACAGCAATACGACAAAGATCTCACAAGATCTCCCCGGGCAATGTCGCAACACTAGCGCAACGCGAAATCGAGATGCATCGCAACACCTCTTGAATCCAGTACCCAGTACACACAACACTAGGGGTGGTTAGTTACTCCTATAGGAGGCACCCTTGTTGTCCCAGCTAGTGCGGGACCACATGATACCTTCGAGACACACACTCATGCCAAGAACATACAACCAAGAATATGGAATGGAACATCAAACAAGGGATCAATTCAACAATTTCAATGAATAGAAGATGTATAAATCACATGTTATTTCCTTACTGGCCTACTAACATACACACATGCAAGGTACGTATGTACTTACCTGAACTAGCGCAACCCAGTACCACTCCAAGACACTAACGCGTTTCCCACGGTTTCTCGACTACCTGATAAAGGTTTAAACCCCGAATGTTGATTTAGAGTTAGTACCTCGTCTTAGGGTGATTCTCATAAACTTAGTTTAAAACGGCTAGTTTGAGCAACTCAAACAATTGCGAAAAAGTCCTCCAATTGAGTCATATTCGGGTTATGCCATGAGCTTGTGGCCCCGTAGTGTAACTGTGCCATTTCATGATCAAAACCCATATACACCACAACCATGATTCCACATATTCACGCTAAAACAGTAAACATTTATATACTTTCATAGATAGTGAGCCTTAACACCAAAACTGTTTCTTTGGGCTTTTGTTGGGCCCAACACCAATTTCATACACACAAACATCCTATTTGTTGGACTCTTGTTGAGATGTGTGTATTGGGCCCTTATTGGGCCTTAACTTGCCTATAATCATTTTTAAATAATGTCCATACCTATCATCTTTTTATTTATTCACAAACATATATAATACACATTATGGTCACACACCCCACATTTGATACACCCCACACTTGTTGATTCTTAATATGCACACACACAACTGTTGTGTACACCCCACTGTGGTGTACACACACACACTGTTGTGTACACCCCGCTGTGATGTACACACAGTGAGATGTACACCCCATGCATACACACACCCAAAATCGTCACGCATAAAATAATACAATTTGTGGCCAACTCTACCACATCTGTAACATGTACGCGTATCCTGTGTACCCTGAGTCTGACCCTGTCCTTGACTTTGTGTAGATCTCTGAGTCTGAGTCTGCCATGACCTCTATGTCTGTCTTTGTCTACCTTATCTGCCAGAATTTTTGCTCGTCATAGGCTGTCCCTGTAACTGTTGTATAGGTCTCGTAGGCTGTGGAGGATGACTAGCAAAGCTCGGCACTGGTGGAGTCGTCTGTGCTAGTCGAGTAGGTGGTGCAATGGATCCTAAACTCGAAGTTCTGGAATCTCGGTAATGAAGTATGTTCTTCCTCCTTTTCTTGTCCTGATGATCCTCTAATCTAGTCTCCAGTCTGACCGGTCTCGCCTCTTCTGGGTGAGAAATCAGATAACTCTCTCTAGCCAGACTCCGCTCGTATGCTCTCTGAAGAGTCTCTGGCTCGGTAGTAACACTTGAACCTCCAATAGCTGGTAGTAAACCCTACGTGAAATAGTAGATACGATCGACCTCTGAATCTGCTGACCCTCCAGCATAAGGTAACAACTGAATAAACCTGCCCATGTAGTCCATCACTGGCTCTCCTACAGACTGTTGCAACGAAGTGAACTCATTCCTCTTCGCCCGTAACACTGTCGGTGGGAAGTATTTCTGGTTAAACTGGATCTTGAAATCAATCCGATCTCGTGGAATGCCTCGGGTAGTGACAATGGTAGTCCACCAATCATCTGCCTCCCCCTGAAGCATAGATGAGGAAATCGTCACTCTCATATGGTCCTTAGTCGCGATGATAGTATGAATCTTCTCGTGATTCTTCAAAAAAAGCTCTGCCGCTGCTATGTCTATACCACCGAAAAACTTAACCAGGACGTGCCTCTTAAATTCTCTCCATTGCCTCGCCTCGGCAGTGGCCCTAGGGATCTTCTTTGGAGTAGTGACCGGAGTAGTCTATGCAGCAGCTATTGGCGTAATCGGTGTCTCCTCAGTCTAAATCGGATGTGTAGCACCCTCAGTCTGTACTATATGTGCAACTGCAGTCCCTGGCAAAACTGTAACTGGAATCGGTGCTATGGAAGCTGTAGCTACTAGAGTCTCCGTTCCCTGAGTAATAGAAACAGCCGGCAAAAGCGTAGTCGGAGTCGATGGTGTCGTGGTAGCCTGTGCGGGTGTCCTCAGTGACTGCACTAACTCCTCAAATCTCTGGTCTTGCGTCGCGGCTCTCTGAGATAATATACATATCTCCTCAAGGCATCGTGACAAAATCATGCCGATATCGTCGCTCAGACCTGTCTGATCCTCCATCGTCGTCTGAACAAGAAAACGAATTTCTCGGATCAATGGATAACTATCGCATACAATATATTACAATCAACAATCGTAATATGTATAAACATCACATCCGACTTATCCCAACTCGTCCCTCCAAACCAAAGTTCTATTTAGGATCGTAGGGTTTTCCACTCTAAGTTCAACCATTCCTAACTTCCGCTGCCTTAATGGTTTGTGTTTTAAATCAAGAGTCAGGTCATTATAACCTTAGGCTCTGATACCAACTATGACGGCCCCAATTTTCCCGTACAATTGGGTACGCCTGGCCTAGACTCGTGCAGATCCTAAGTCATCACTTGGCAGCCTGACGTGCCTAGTCATCCTCCTATTTAATCAATTTAGTAATTTATGAAATAGTTATTGTAATAATACACAGCGGAAGACTAAACAGTAATAACAAGGGGAAATAACTCAATCAAGGGAAATATAGGAATTCTATAAGTGTGGAAAACCCTGAGTATTCACGTACAATTTGATAAACATATATACATGATACCGGTCTCACCAAAAATGCCAAGTTCAATAATCCCAAAAACGTAAGTATGAAACGATATACAAATCAGCAAAACATAAACACATACTATAGAGTCTCTCCAATCCCACTGCTAGTTCTCAAAGTAGATCTCCTAAGCAGGGCTTCTTGCTCTTGCTGCTCTCCACCCTATCTGCACCTACTGTCACAAACTAGACGGTGAGCAACTGAAGAAATTGAAAGTATTGCCAGAAGAATGTAACAATAATTTATGATTTAACAACAACACAGTTTAAATATCATGCGGAAATGAAATAACAGGTAAGTAAATAAATCAATTGCATGATAAACAGACTGATAGATAAACAATCGAAATTTGTATGTTCTAAGATTCAAAAGAGGCCAATGAGTGGTCTAATTTCACAGTAATACGACAAAGAGCTCGCAAGATCTCCCTGGGCAATGTCGTAACACTAGCGCAGCATGTAATCGAGAGGCTTCGCAACACCTCTCGAATCCAGTACCCAGTACACACAACACTAGGGGTGGTCAGTTACCCCTGTAGGAGGCACCCTCGTTGTCCCAGCTAGTGCGGGACCACATGATACCTTCAAGACACACACTCATGCCAAGAACATACAACTAAGAATATGGAATGAAATATCAAACAAGGGATCAATTCAACAATATCAATGAATAGAAGATGTATAAATCACATGTTATTTCCTTACTGGCCTACTAACATACACACATGTAAGGTACGTATGTACTTACCTGAACTAGCGCAACTCGGTACCACTCCGAGACACTAAAGTGTTTCCCACGGTTTCTCGACTACCTGATAAAGGTTTAATCGAATGTTGATTTAGAGTTAGTACCTCGTCTTAGGGTGATTCTCATAAACTTGGTTTAAAACGGTTAGTTTGAGCAACTCAAACAATTACGAAAAAGTCCTCAAATTGAGTCGTATTCGGGTTACGCCGTGAGCTTGTGGCCCTGCGGTGTAACTGTGCCGTTCCCCATATACACGACAACCATGATTCCACATATTCACGCTAAAATAGTAAACATATATATACTTTCATAGATAGTGAGCCTTAACACCAAAACTGTTTCTTTGGGCTTTTATTGGGCCCAACACCAATTTCATACACACAAAACATCCTATTTGTTGGACTCTTGTTGAGTTGTGTGTATTGGGCCCTTATTGGGCCTTAACACAAGCCTATAATCATTTTTAAATAGTGTCCATACCTATTATCTTTTTATTTATTCACAAACATACATAATATACATTATGGTCACACACCCCATATTTGATACACCCCACACTTGTTAATTCTCACAATGCACACAAACAACTGTTGTGTACACCCCACTATGGTGTACACACACATTGTTTAGTACATCCCGCTGTGGAGTACACACAGTGAGATGTACCCCCCATGCACACACACACCCCTAAAATTGTCACACATAAAATAATACAATTTGTGGCCACACACCCTATACATACATAGCACAATTTATAATCACCCAACACACCAACACCCCAACTATGGTGCATACACCCCATATTGTATGCACCCCACACATCACACACTCCACACACAACAACAAACATCTCGACAGCAAAGAACAAGGAAAAAAGAAGAAAAAAAAAATGAAAGAAAGCACCCATATATAAAGCACACAATGGGGTCACCTTCGGCCAGCAGAGTCGCTGGAGGGTGACCTCCGGTCAGCCTCGACCGGCACCAGTGCCGGTCATCCAAAACAGTGACACAAACCATCACCAAAACAATCCCAAAATGGCAAAAACAGTGAGCATGGAAGGAGAACGAAAAAGATGGAGAGAGAGAAGAGCTCACCTAGTGATCTCCGGTGAGTGGTGGAGGCTCCAACGCTGTGGTGGGTGGCGGTGGTGATGGTCCAGCCTGGGGGAAAGCAAGCTGCCACAGTGGAGGCCAAGAAAGGTGAGGGAGAGTACATGCTGAGAGAGAAGAGGGAAAGAGAGGTGGAAGAGACTCACCTAGGCGTCTCCAGTGGGTGGTGGAGATGCCATTTCCATGGTGGGTGGCGGTCTAGCTGAAAGGGTGGCGACACAACCGAGGGTGAGAGAGAGAACGTGAGGCCTAGAGGAAGAGTGAGAAAGAGAGAGGGAGGGACGTCGTCCCGGTCTCCGACCACCTCTGGCTTGGTCAGAGGTCCGATGGTTTGGTGATGGCAGTTTGGGAGAGTGGAGAGGAGAGGTGTGTGTGGGTGAGTCGTTGGAGAAGATGATGAATAGCAAGGTTTGGACAAAACTTTTTGTATATATATAACCCCAAAGACCTTTTTGCCATTGGACTAACACTTGTACATTTCTTGAACAGTTGCTCTTATGGGTCATTTACCTCATCATCACATCTCTACATACATACACATCTCGATGAAAATCCAGTGACTCTCCTTATCGAGGTGTGTTACTTTAACAATTTTTATCTCATAGTCCGTATGCTACGAGACTATTCAACTCCCACATTAATCTTACCTTTCTTCGGTTCGCATTTCTCCAAAATTTGGTTCGCCGCGCCCATTTTCTCGCCACATCCCATCAAATAATTATTTAAATTATTAGAAAATTCATTTATTGATATTCTTTATTGTGTTTTTATTCCCCGTTCAACTAGACGTAACCTCCCTTAACTAAAAGTCGTCTGAACGGCTCGAGACTCGTAAAATACTAAAATATTAATACATACATCACAAAAGCATAAAATTTACCTCGGCGTCGACTCTCGAAGTTCAAAATACAGTTCAGTATTCACGTAGCTGGGTCACAATCCTGACAAGTGTAACACAAGTCAGTTAAAAATTTGGGTTGTTACAATTATATGTAGAAATTATATATACAAGTTAGTTAATAGAGTTGACAAAAAATATACTTACATGTTAGCCAAATTAAGAGATAGAAGTAAACAAGATCTAAGTTATGCGAGATATATTAAGGACGAAAATCAAAATGTTTTAATGTGCGAATATGATATTAAGGAGAGATGGAAAAGCTACTTCGATAGTTTATTTGTTGTGATGAATCACTGCAGAAGTCCTAAGATCATAGTCATACAAATACACCCAAATGTAAACAAACCACAAAGAAAATAAGAACAAAAGAATTTACATGGGAAACCCCAAAATAAAAAATAATAAAAAAAATCACGAGCAAGAAAACAAGGTATTCTATTATCAATAGTACTTTAGTACACAAAGAACTCTATTTAAACCCCTGATAGAAACCTCAAGTACAAGATTCAATATCTTAACCTAGTGTACTACGTACATACCCGCGAACACGCCCATATGCACGACCCTCACTGTTGCTCTTGGCTCCTTAAAAAGCACCTCAACACTTTGTCTATGCGGTTTCACCATGTGTTACACCATACATCAACACACACACCATGCTCTTTTGTACCCTCACTTATACTCCTATATATGTGCACATTAATTAGCAATATAGTTAGTTTCATATAGAAACCAAACTTTCTAATTTACGTGCCCTTGTGAACACACGGTTTTCACACTTCCCATATGTAATGTATATGGCTACAATTAAACTAGACTATTTACTAATTAAATCACTTTCTAATTTGCACACCATCAACACTAACTTGTGAACCAAGTTTGGGCCACCGCCAGGGGTGGCAAAAAGAGTCCAGACCTATTTGTCCGCATTTCTTCGCTACTGTTTTAAATGGGTCCGGACATACTTTTACTTAAAATAATATGGGTACGGACGCAAAATTTTGTCCATTTTAAAAACAGGTACGGGTATGGAATTTTTTTTTTAAAAAAATGAGTATCCGTTTAGTGATTAATTCTTAAAGGTATTTTAATTATTTTGCATATATTATATAAATGAGAAACCTTAACCTTTTGAATTTGTGTTTATCCTCACTGTCTCGCCGTCTCAAATGCTCACAAGTCAACTCTCTTTACTGATCTTTATAAGTTGGGACAAACCATGTATAAAAGGAGATGAGAGAGCATTTGTTTTGATCTCTGCTTCTGTTTATATATATATATATATCTTTATTGGTGTCACTTGATCATGACTTAAATGAGATATTTTCCCATGCTTCTGTTATGTTTTCTTGATATCTTGATTTGTGTCACTTGCGTGCTTCAGTTCTCATCTCTTCGTTGATCTTCATTTTCTAGACAAGGTTAAGTTGTTGCGTTGAATAATTGATTTTTTTGGCATGGATTTTATTATAGTTCAAAACAGGTCCGGACAAAAAAGGGTTCCATATGTTTTATATAAATATGGGACCGGACAAAAAAAAGTGTCCATTTTAAAAATAGGTACGGGTCCGGACACTACTTTTAATCGTTATTAAGTCCATACCCTTTTTTGCCACCCCTAGCCACTGCACAATAAATCGTCACCTTGGTGAAAACTTACCACGTTGTTCTTACAGCCTAATGGAATGACCCAAGTCCAATTTAGCCTGTTTGAACTTACCAATACCAAAACCCACTTCTTAATCCTTTCATGAGACCCAAACCTTGCTTCGTGTTTTTGCACCAAAACAAACAAGTTCTTCCTCACGCCTTTCATGACCAACAAAAACTTCTAAAATATTTTCAATACTCCACCTCACCCAGAGTACATGTAATCCTCAAAATCTAACTCGGGAGAGAGAAATTAGATTTTTGAGTACAACTCAGCACATGTTTTGAACATCTCGAAATGCTATGATGCGTCTGTCAAATGACTTCAACTGAACTTCACCGACTCCCAATATTAGTCACAGAGAGTCGTCAACCATCGACATAACTTCGTCACTTGTACGACTTGCATAATTACCAATCCTTACCCTATGTACGCACATATGTCATGTGGCATCTCTATCAATTACTCATTCTCATTTATGATCATAAAACCTATTCTTTGATGGACTTGTAGGATAATTACTATCAGACTTAAGAACCAAAAAAATGTCAGTGTCTTCATCTTCAACATCAAAATCTCCCTTTGTTGAATCAAAGCTTTTTGCCGAACCTGCTCCTTTTCCTTTTCTATTCCAGCAGTTCCTCCTGAGATGTCTTGGTTGACCGTATCACCAACATACTATTTTCCCTTACTTATTGGAACTCTCCTCAAACCAGAGTTATCAACTTCTCCTCATATATTAACATGGTAGTGACATGTTCTAAACAAATGGCTTCCTTCCCGTACATTAGTGCTGGCTTCATGTACTTGAACGAGGCCCAAAATTGAATCAACAAATCTTTAACTTGAATTAGCCACAAGCCAAAATTTATCTTCTTGCACTAGAATTTTCCAAATCAAACTTCATCGCACTTGTGTACTTTAACATCTCTGAAACTTCACCTTAATGGTGTACCCCCTCAGATATGAATTCTAGCTCTGACACTACCTTGTTGTGACGAATCATCGAGGAAGTCCCAAGATCACACGAATACACCTAAGGGTAAACAAACCACAGAGTAAATAAAAACACAAGAATTTACTTGGGAAACCTCAACATCAAGAAAAAAACCACGAGCAAGAAAATAAGGTATTACACTATCAATAGTTTAGGACATAAAGGAAAACCTTCTCTATTTAAACCTACGATAGAAACCTCAAATACAAGATTCAATCTTATAAAAATCTATGGGCTCGGAGAGTTTTAGGCCATAAGCGCACATGTGGGTATATAAATGGGATTGGAGCCCATCTTGCACAAAATCAATTGGCTTGTGCTAGGATCCAATCTACACCACTTATATACTACACCAACTCTTATTATATATCCGATGTGGGATTATATCCTCCAACACTCCCCCCTTAAGTGCAACTAGCCCTAAACTAGTTGTCACTTGCCAAATATAAACCTACTTATAGAGGTTCGGACAAAAATACCTAGACCTACTCATATAGGACTCTAGGTTCGCAAACGGATCTAGAATCCATCGCTAGCCTAACCAGGTTATCAAATACAAGTCCAAGATCATTACGCTCTGATACCATATAAAATTCCATGGGCTCGGAGAGTGTTGGGCCATGCGCACATGTGGGTATATAAATGGGGTTGGAGCCCATCTTGCCCAAACCAATTAACTTGTGCTAGGATCTAATTTACACCATTTATATACCACACCAACTCTTATTATATATCTGATGTGGGATTATATACACCAACAAATCAGTTACTGTCGTGATATATTGTCATCAGTTGTCCTGAAATGAGTTAATGATTTAATGTGGTTCACGTGCTGATTTGGAGAGCCATAATCTGTTAAGATATTTTGTTATAGCACGAAGATCAAATCAGTTATAACAGAGCTTAGAATTTGACAGTTGCAGATGGTTATGATTCATACTTATCTACAACCAAATGACAAGCAGTTGAAGATTGATGCAGATTCAGAGAGCGATTTTACCCACGTGATTCATGAGAAGAATGTGGAAGTTTCTGAGGATCAAGACAATCGAATTCTAGTAGTTGTTAAGATTTAAGAATCTTGTAAATCATCTATAAATATGTGTCAAAGTAGAGAGTATGGATCCATTCATTGATTCATTTCTTTTAACTTTGTTTTGTACAGTGAACGTGCGTGTTCACTTATGTTATCGAGTTGTAAAGCTTCAAGGGGACTTGGGTGCTAGTGTGAGGGGGAGCCTAATTCCTGCATCTGGGCGTGGCCCCACAGACATAGGGAGATGCTAGTAAGAGCTGAGTGAGGGAGTCACTAAAAGAGTCTTATAGATCATACGTATTCATAGTAGATTTTGTATCTGGGCGTGGCCCCCGTAGACGTAGGTCGTGGACCGAATTGCATGAACAATCCCCTAGTATTGTGGTTTGTTTTACTGTTTTCATTTACATTCCAATACTGTTTAATTCCCTGTTACAACATACAACGTTTCCTGTTGTAATACGCATTGGTTCAATAATTTCAAGTGGTATCAGAGAAGGCACTACTTAAACTCTGTTTCTTTGCAGACTGTAGTGAGGTCCAAATACTAACCAAATGTATCAGGGAAATCAGTCATACCGGCTGGAAAGAGTGTCCAACATTCGACTTCCTCTGCTGACTAGTACAAATTATATGTACTGGATGGCAAGAATTGAAGGGTATATTCTGTCCATTGATGTCAAGGCCTGGAGATCAGTCGAAAGAGGCTATGTCACACTTGTTGTTGATGGGATAGCAAAGAATCCTGACGACTGGACAGAAACTGAAGAGAAGTTGTTGTCAGCTAACACCAAAGCTCTCAATGTTATTTTTGGAGTTGTTACACAATAAAATCTCAAATTAATCTCCTCGTACAAAATAGCAAAAGAAGAATGACAGATCTTGGAAGACTTCTTTGAAGGTAACGAACAGATGCGAGAGTCAAAGTTTCTCATGTTAAAATCACAGTTTGAGTTAATGAGGATAGGAGAAGACAAGACCCTATCAGACTACACTGCCAAACTGAAGGATCTTGCAAATCAAACACATCAGTTGCACAAAAGATACTCTAATAAGAAGATGGTGCAAAACGTTATTAGCACACTACCTGAGAAGTTCAACATAAAAGTCATTTCTATACAAGACAATTGAGGACTAAAGAATCTGATGTTTGAGGAACTTTTAGGTTTGTTGACAACCTATAAGATGCATCTCAATCAATAAAAGAAGCAGACAAATGAGTTTTCCTTAAAAGCTACTGAAGCTAGCTCTACTCCAGTTAATGGAGATCTTGCTTTACTAACCCATAAATCTAATAAATTATATGAAAGGTTTGAAGACTGGAGGCTTATCACGAAAGGAAGGAGAAACTAAAGTGTTTGACAAAAGTAAGATGACTTATAGAGAATGTGGAGGACTTGGACATTTCCAAGCAGAATGTCCATAAAAAAGACAGAGAAATCACTGACCTCTACCTGGAGTGACTTTGATCCTGATAATGAAAAGGAGATGACTAACTTGCATGTTGCTTTCACGGCGGTATATGTTACAACACAAACATTTGATGTTGTTGCAGTTGAAGTGATAAAGCCTATCATAACCAATAAGGCTTCACCTGTTCAACAAAAAAGGAGATTATCACTCACTTATTTGAAGGTGATTATGATGATTATGACTGTGAATCTCCTATTTTGATTCCAGATGTAGATTTCAAAGCTGCCTACTCTGAAATGATGACCAAGTGGGAAAAAGTTGTTACATGTAATCAATCGCTACTTGTCCATTTCAAGGAGAAGGAAGGTGAACTAGGTGATTGCAGACTCAAACTAGAGCAGGTCCAGAATACCTTGAAGCAGCTGAACAGAGGGAAGGCAAAAGTCGACGACATCATTTCTCAACAAAAGGGGACTGGAGATCATAAAGGTCTCAGATATGTTTCAGACACATTTTCAAATACTTCATATACTCCAATACCAAAGCAAATAAAGTTTGTCATAGAATCTCAAAAGGTTGTCACTATTGATTAATAAGTCCGACAGAGGCTCAAACTTACGTGCTACTAATGTGGTATTAATGGTCGTATACGTCCCATGTGCTACAAGATGATTTGAGAACTTGTCAAAAGGCAACATGAAGTTACTCAAAGAGTCTCTAGAGCAAAATACCCCATCAAAATTAAGAAGAGATGGGTACCTAGAAAGGAAGAAATGTGTAATGTAGTACACATATCTTTGAAATCCATAATGAGCACCGAGTGGTACTTTGACAGTGGATGATCTAAGCACATGACTCGTGATAAAAACCTTATTAAAAATTTTCAGTCATGTGTTGAAGGACACGTCAAGCTTGGAGATGGAGTCCAAAGTCAAGTTATTGGGAAAGGAACACTGAAAATTAAAAATCTTCCTATACTAGAAGATATACTTCATGTAGCAGAACTCAAAGGAAATCTTTTGAGTATCAGTCAGTTATGTGATCAGAGGTATCATGTGAGCTTCACCAAGGAAAGATGTCTAGTTCATGACTCTAAGGAAGAATGTGTGATGACTAGTGATAGATATGTCAACAACTGTTATTTGTTACGACAACAAAAAAATGTTTGTTATAACATCCAGATTGACCTCATCGAAGAATGTCACGAAAAACTGGGACATGTCCATTGCAGACACATGCATAAACTTGCAAATATGAATCTTGTTCGTGGACTTCCTAGGTTTCATCTCACTATCAGAAAGTCTGTGGTCCATGCCAATTGGGAAAGCAAAAAAGAGAAAGTCACAAATCTGTTGAAGGTTGTACCACAACAGCAGTTTTAGAACTACTCTGCATTGATTTGGTAGGACCAACTCAAGTCACCAACATTTCTAGTAATCGTTACATCCTTGTTTGTGTAGATGATTTTCACATTTTACTTGGGTGCTTTTCCCTAAAGATAAATTAGATGCATTTGACAACTTTCAAGATATGTGTCTGAAGCTTATAACAGAAAAGAAGTCCACATGAGAACATTTAATTAGAGTTTGAAGTGACCATAAAAAGGAGTTTGAAAACTTAAGCTTTCATAAGTTTTGCAGAAAGTATGAAGTTCATCAAGAATTCTTAACCCATTACTTCTCAAGAGAATGGAGTGGTGGAAAGGAAAAACAAACATCTACAAGAGATGGGCAGAGCCATGCTTACATCAAAAGAGCTAACTACAAAGTTATGGGTCGAGGCTGTTAGCACTGCATGTTATGTAATCAACAGAACTTACCTTCGTCTAACAATGCACAAAACACCATATGAGTTGTGGAAAGGCAAAAAGCCAAATCTCAATTATTTTCACCCTTTTAGTTGTAAGTGTTTTGTGTTGAAGGACAGGATGCCACTGGGGAAGTTTGACAAGAAAAGTGATGAAGAAATATTTCTGGGATATTCCCCAGCTAACCGAGCCTACAAGGTGTTCAACAAGAGCACTGAGAAAGTAATGAAGTCTATTAATGTTGCGTTTAATGACTCAACCACTGCCGAGAATACTTCTCAAAGTAATAATGTTTTGAGCTCTATAAAGAAGGCGAAATGATGATGATGTTCCTGTTGCAACTGAATCTGTTGCATCTGATCCTGTTACATCTGATCCTGATGAGTCGATACCTATTGCATCTAATCCCATAGAAGATGATGATCAGAGTATGCCACTAACTGATACAATGATGCCCTCGGTGAGCCGTGAACTGTGACGACCCCAGTTTTCCAACCTAAACTGGGCCCTGCCTGGCCTAGACTTACGTGAAATCTAAGTCCGTCTCGACGAGTCACGCAAGCCTCCTTACCATTTATTATTCATTTACAATTTATTATTATTGATTAGCGAGTTATTATCAATATAGCAGAAGTAGAGCTCAAACTAATCAATTAATCACAACCATATAAAGATAAGACATCCTAGAGTGTAGAAACCCTGCATATGTATATCATCATATATAAGTCAGAGGAGAATAGCCTAATAGATATACATGCCCAGAATCTCTCACATACCCAAACCCAAGTTTTAAACAACATATATATATATATATATATATATACAATAATACAAAAATCACCTACTCAGTCAAGTGGAAGGACGTGCTCTAGTATCCTCAAAGCAAATCCCTAAGCTCCGGTGCCTTCCCCTTGTTGGACTGTGGATCTGCACTCCGTCAAATACAAGAATGACGAGCCCAGGTAAGTAACGCCAAGCAGAACAATAATACAACATTTTGAAATAAATAAACATTAGTCCCCATTCATGTTGATAGAAAGAAAGGAATAAGGAACACATGAAATGTATAAGATTGTAAATAACTCAATCGAAATGTGAGTGTCTGAGTAACAAAATGGAATTGCAAGGAGTCCCGAAAATAGTCGTTGAGTCAAGGTAAAATCTACAAGACTCGGGTTTAGGACGAGAACACAGCCTATCAGCCCTAACCCTTGCGACTATGAGATATCCATAGACTCGGATAAGAGCCCCCAGCGTACATTCAATCGGGAGATATTAACAGCGTCTAGATAAGAACTCATATCACAAATAAAGTAACCATAACTCCCTTGCATTGGACCACTCAACCAAAAGAGATTCCAAAGATATACATATGAAACAGAGCAGTAACAACAAATTAAAGCTCAAGAAATAACTGTAAAAGTTCTCACTGGTTTACTTACCTGTAATCCAACTAATTACGCACTTTGCAAACCCTTGACACGCCTCCTATGACCTCCCGTGTCCCGTCAATGTTCAAATACCCCTAAAATACATTCAAATCCAAATTCCCATTAATTAACCCTATTTTATCCAATTTTTTTTTCATAATTTCATTCGTTAACCCATTTGGATCGATTACCCGGGTATTAGGTCGTATTCGGACCTATTGAGTTACTCGAGAGATCCCCAAAAGTTTTCAAAAATTTTATAAAAATTCACTCCTGTGAATAATAACACACCGCTGAGACGCCATGGGTTCAATGAATTGGACGGTGTCGAAACTATACCTCACTGTCCAACTCGTATGTGGGTGACGCCGTGCCTTGGAACGTTACGGCGTCTCCATGACGTCTTCCCCATGATGCCCTGCCTAAGACGTACGCGGGTGCCACCGTGAGTTGGAACACTCACGAAGTCGCCACAACGTCTTTTGTACAACGCCTCTGAACTGTGGTTTTCGACACCTCGGCTCACGTCGCCGTGCTTCGAGTCTATCCCAACTACGACTAAACATCCAAACACACACCAATTCACTCTCGACTTGCTTTAAAACTCGACCAAAACATCGATTTGCTGAAATTACACAAAATTCACCAAACATTCCCCAAAATAAAAAAAATCCAAACACCAAAACCACTTCACCAGTCATCCTTTGATCACCCCACTGACTCCAAATCAATCAAAACAAGACATCAAAACTAAATTCGCAAATTCGTTGTCCGAAATTATCGTAACAAAAACCAACAAAAATACTATCAAAACGTCGATAGTCACGTGGGGAATTGTAATCTAACCTTAGTTTTCAAATTTGAGTGTTCCTCTGGCGTTGATTCGCATCAAGAACACCGGAACCCACCGTGCTTCACGTTGAGTTTTCAATTTGGAGAGAGAGATGGGAGAAGGAAATGAAAGAGAAAAGGTGACGAGGGATGGGTTTTATACCCCTTCTCATCTAACCCTTCACACGAATCTCGAGACAGATTTATGGTCACCACTTACTCTAGCCACCAATTCTAACACCCATATGTGACTCCAATCCATGACACACCACAACACTTAGTCATTTTCTCACATAATACTTGCGTTTCTGGACTCGTTGCGAACACCAAACTTGTTCATCGCGTCGCTCCAGACGCACTCACGTATCGAACGCACTTTTCACTTTTAATTATTATTTATTTTGTATTTTGTCAGTGTTTTTAATTTATTTAAATCCCCTAGACTCCTAATTACCCAACCAACGTTCGTCCGAAACCCCGTTATTTCATGAAACTCTCGAGCTGAACTACTCCCCATACTAATGCTCACACTCAAACATCCTCGCATGTTTGAGACATTGGAATTAAAATTCGGGTGATACAATATAATATAAACACCAAATACAAATAACATATCTCGGCGTCGACGACCGAGAACTTGGACGACTGTATCACAGCAAATGGGCTCACGTACGACCTAAATTGACACGTGGCACAAGTTAGAATTTAGGGTCGTTACATGAACCATCAACCAGACTATAGAAGGATCATCCTCTCTCAAATATCATTGAACCAATAAAACAAGGAGTTGTCACTTGGGAAACATCAAGAGTGGACTACAAGAAGTTGGTTATGTATGTTTGTTATGTTTCAAGCATTGAACCTAATCGATGAGAATTCTGGTATGTCTCTTCCAATAGTTGTCATTCTTATTTCATAAAGGGAAAGATTTTTTTAGTTGTTGATTGGTTGTTGAGGGGAAAGTTTTGCTGACTTTTGTAGATTTCTGACTATTCTGCTGTGTTGTTGTTGTACTACTGAGATGAACGGTTGGTGAGCTACTGTTGTTTACTGTTTGTGAAGGAATTTATGTTCGTGTTGCAACGAGATGAATGGAAACTGTTGCAACATATTGGGAAAACTGCTAATATGAAATGACTTATTTTTGTGTGTATCAGTAGTTTATCTTTTGACTTTCGTATATTTGTTTTTGAACTTATCGAATTACATGTGATAAGACTTTTGGTAGCCACGTGGAGATTTCGGTTTGATTGGAAAAGTAGTTTGATGTTTTAATACTACTTATCTTATATGGCATTCTTAAACTCATTTTTCTATTTTGTGACAACAAGAATGAAAAAGGGGGAGATTGTCATTCTCGTGATATATTGTCATTAGTTGTCCTAAAATGAGTTAATGATTTAATGTGGTTCACGTGCTGATTTGGAGAACCACAATTTGTTAATATATTCTGTTATAACACGAAGATTAGATCAGTTATAACATAGCTCATAATATGGCAGTTGCAGATGGTTACGATTCATACTTATCCACAACCAAACGAGAAACAGTTGAAGATTGGTGCAGATTTAGAGAGTGATTTTACCCATATGATTCATGAGAAGAATGTGGAAGTTTTTTAGGATAAAGACAATCAGATTCTAATAGTTGGTAGGATTTGAGAATCCTGTAAATCATCTATAAATATGTGTCAAAGTAGAGAGTATGGATCCATTCATTGATTCATCTCTTTTAACTTTGTTTTGTACAGTGAACGTGTGTGTTCACTTATGTTATTGAGTTGTAAAGCTCCAAGGGGACTTGGGTGCTAGTGTGAGGGGAGCCTCATTCCTACAAATGGGAGACTTGTGTTTAAGATCCAGAGAAGCATAGGGAGATGCTAGTAGGAGCTCAGTGAGGGAGTCACTAAAGGAGTCCTATAGATCGTACGCATTCATAGTTGATTTTGCATCTGGGTGTGGCCCCACAGACGTAGGTCGTTGACTGAACTGTTTGAACAATCTTTTGGTCTTGTGGTTTGCTTTATTGCTTTCATTTACATTCCAGTACTGTTTAATTCTCTGTTACAACATACTACGTTTCATGTTGTAATACTCATTGGTTCAGTAATTTCAAAATCTCTCAACCTAGTGTACCACGTACATAGCCGCAAACATGCTCGTATGCACAACCCTCATTATTGCTCGATCTCGGCTCTTTAACAAACACCTCAACACTATGTCTATGCATTTTCACTATGTGCTACACCACACATCAACGCATACACCGTACTCTTTTGTATGCTCATTAAATAGCAATATAGTTAGTTTCCTATAGAAACCAAACTTTCTAATTTATGTGCCCATGTGAACAAATGATTTTTGCACTTCCCATATGTAATGTATATGCTACAATTAGAATTAGACTATTTACTAATTAAATCACTTTCTAACTTGCGCACCATCAACACTGGCTCAAAGACGAGGAAAATTTCTTTCTCTCAACACCTTCGATTCAAGGTATGGAACGTGATGTGGTTGAGGAATTAATGATTCCTAATAGCAGATAGTGGGATACAGAGCTCATTGATACCCTATTCAATGAGAGCGATGCAAAAGGAATTTAAAAAATGTGTTGAACAGGGGAAGTGAAGATCAACTAGTATTAAAGGAACTGGGCTCAGATTTAGAAAATGAAGGTGCCATCAAAGGTCAAACATTTTGCATGGCGAGCACTACGGGGATGTCTCCCTCTCAAGTCCAGGTTAAAAGAGAAGGGTGTTCAGTTGGATCCATATGTGTTTGTTGCAGAGAGGAAACTGAGTCACTGGAACATCTCTTATTTCAGTGCAGGGAGGTTGAAGGCTCGAATGGAGGAACAAATCTTCATTATAATGGGGGTTTTCAGTTGAAGGACTGGTTCTCATAGCTCACTGATCAGGGAGATCCCATGGAAACTGTAAAGATATGGATTACTCAATGGGCGAAATGGAACCACAGGAACAATGTTTTATGGCGAAATAGATCCAAACCTGCAGCGTTGGAGATCTAGGCGAGCATTGATTGGTGGAAGTCATGGATGGAGGGGAAGAAGTCCCAAGCAACTTGTGACGGCCCCAAATTCTCAATGCATTGGGGAACGCCCGACCCAGACCCGTGCAAGTTCCGAGTCGGTACTCAGCGAGCCTGATATGCCTAGTCAGCCTCCGATTAATTACTTTAACAGTTTATGAAAGAGTTATTGCAATAATACGCAACGGAAAACTAAACAAGTATTAGGAAATAACTCAGTCAAACGAAAATCAGGAAATCTATATATGTGGAAACCCTGAATATTCATGTACCTCAAATAGAAACCAAGTAAAGCTATACATGATATCAAATAACCTATGATTCTAATTTTAAACCAATATGATGTAAATATATAAAGAAATCAACATACAAGCAAAAGTCAAACATAACCTAGGCTAAGGTGCTCGAATCCAGCCGCAAATCCTCACAACACCTCCTAAACAAAGTTCTTTACCTTTTGAAAACTCTGGTACATCTGCACCCACCGTCACAAACTAGACGGTGAGCAACTGAGAGAAAATTGAAAGTAATGCCAAAAGAAAATAACAGTAATTCATGAACATCAAATGAGACACTCTAAATATCATGCGAAAATTTAAATACAGACAATATAACAAGTTCAAGGTGCATGATAAACAGACTATCAGATATCAATCGAAATCATGCGTGTTCTAAGAAAACAAACGCGGCAGTAAGTGGTTAAAATCACAGCATACGGAAAGAGGACGCTGGCTCTCCCCGAGCAATGTCGCAACACTATCACAACATCAGAGGGACAGAGGCCTCCAAGCATACAGAAAGAGGACGCTGACTCTTCCTGGGCAATGTTACGACACTAGCACAGCTTGATAAATGAGGGACACAGGCCTCAAGAATCACATCGACATGCTCACGCCAAGAACACACATACCAAGGAATCAACAAGATAGGAATGCTAACAACGAAAATCAACAAGAAATAATGAATGAAAATGAATTACATGCAATGTTCTTACTGGCTTATTAACGGACACAAGCTTTAGGGCAAGTGCACGTACCTGAACTATCGCGACCCGCGTAACAAACTCCGAGACTCTAACGCGTCCTCTGCAACTTCCCTACTACCTGATAAGGGTTTAAATCCCGAATATTAGTTTAAGGCTTACCATTTAGTCTTAAGTTGATTTGCATGAGTTTGTTTTATTTGTTAGACTCTGGTTGGGCTTAAATACTTAAGTCCATTTCCATAATATTATATGCTTGTTATGGGCCCTATTATGTAGTTGTTATGTTGGGCCATTATTGAGCCCTAACACAAGCCCATTTATACACATTTCACTATAGTTATAAACTATCTATACTCTTCTTTTTTATACACACACACATGATACACCCCACACCCAGCTGCAGGGTGCACAACACCATCATGCACCCCAACTGTGGGGTGCACACATCTCGTCATACACCCTAACTGTGGGGTGCACACACCGAATCAAACTGCCCAAACCGAAACACACACCTTCACGCACTCCACTCAACTGTACACACACCCAACTGAATTGTGCACACCACACATCCCAACTGTAGGGTACGCACACGCCATCACGCACCCCAACCGTGGGGTATGCACAGTTTCACAATTGTTGCACATGGAGGGAGCCTCCTCCAACTAGCAACATTAATGGGGTGTCGCCTCTGATCAGCCGTGACCGGGGACGGTCCCACTAGCCACGACAACCCCAAAAATAGAGAGAACCGAGAGCACAGACTGAGAAAGGGAGAGAGAGAGACCATGAGGTGAGTGATGTGCGAGGCCGAGAGAGAGAGAGAGAGAGAGAGAGAGAGAGAGAGAGAGAGAGAGAGAGAGAGAGAGAGAGAGAGAGATATACCTTCGGCGAGTTCAATTTCCTGGGGACCGATGCAGCTTGTCGACAATGAGAGGAGGGTGGCGGTGAGAGTGAGCAAGAAGGGTGGGGCCGTGAGTGAGAATGAGAGAGAGAAGGAATCGTGAATGGAGAGGGAGACCGTGAGAGTGGAAACGAAGAGGGAGTGATCGTGAGTGGAGAGGAAATCGTGAGGGTGAGAGGGAGGAGAGACTGTGAGTGGTGGAGAAGAGTCGAGAGTGAGGGAGGGAGAGAAGAGAGGGCAGCGGTAGGGGGTAAAAGAGTTAGGGTTTGTTTGCTAACAACACACACACACACACACACACATATATATATATATCAGTTGGGTCAAAATGACCATTATACCCCTGGAGTCTGATATAATTCCCTCTATATTTCATCTTAAAACACCCACACCTTTCGAAGTCAATCCATGGCACCTTAAATTAGAGTTATGTCATTTCAACAGTCTTTTATATGTTCTCCAACAATTGACTAGTAAGTCACTTAGTTAACCAACTCCCGCGTAAATTTTGTATTCCTTGATCCGTATTTCTTGTCACGTGCATATTTTTGCCTTGTCACATACAAATAAATAATTAAAATATTCAATAATTCTTTTAAATATATTTTTATTGTATTTTTCTCCCCTGTTCACCTAGGCGGAACCTCACTTAGACTAGTATTTGTCAGAACGGCTCGAGACACATAATGGACTATAATACTAATACACACATCATGGAAACATAAAATCACCTCAATGTCGACTCCCGAGGTTCAAAATACTGTCTAGATCACGTAGCCGGTTCACGGTCCTAACAAGTGCGACACAAGTCAAGTTAAAATTTGAGGGTTGTTACACAACTTTATCTTCTTCGCATAACAATCCACCACCAACAATCAGCTAGATAAGACCTGAATTAAGGATGGTCAAATGTAACTTGGACGCGATGATCTTTTAGAGTGAAGACTAAATAGGGTTGGGGCAACACTAATATATGCAAATAGGCACTTCATAAAGGGGATCACAAAATTTTATCATTCCAATTGCACACCAGCTGAGGCTGAAACAGTCGCTCTTCGTGACTCACTAAAGTGGGTTTCTAGTTTGGGACTTGAGAATGTGACTTCTGAGATTGATGCTATAAGCATAGTACAAGGGTTGAGTCAAGTCAATGAGAATGAGTCGGAGATGTTAATCCTACAGGAATGCCTGCGTATAAGCAACAATCATCCGACATGAAGAATAGTCCACATACGTCGACAAGCCAACACGCTTGCCCATAAGATGACAAGGCTTTCGCGATGTCTTGAGTATGAGACTCTTTGGGAAATAACTCATTAAAGTATAATTTCTATTATTCACCAAGATGTAATTTTAAGCTTCGATTAATAAATTTATCCCGTTTATCAAAAAAAAAACACTAACTTGTGAACCAAGTTTGAGCCACTGCACAACATTGTTTAATGATGACCAAGTCGGTATCCATAATAGATGAAAACTCATACCAATAAAGGAATGTAAACTATAAACACAATATTAAGATCTCGAAAGTAAAAGAGGCATTGAAAAAGAAACCATGAGGCCCAAATGAAATACCGATAGAGGTTAGTTTGGAAATGCTTAATAGAAATTAGATTGACTTGGCAAAATATTTTAACAAAGTCTTAAAATCAAAATGAATACCAATAGATTAAAGAAGAAACTTCCTTGTTCTTCAAAAATAAAGGAGAAATTCAAAACTATTTAAACTATCACGGTATTAAACTTATGGCTTGTAATATAACACTTTAAGATAGCATAATTGATAATAGGATAAAAAAAAGAAATAACAATATCAAAAAATCAATTTCGTTTCATTTCAGAGAGGCCACTATGGAGGCAATATTCCTTGTAATAAGATTGATTAAAAAATATAGAGAAAAGAATATTGATCTTCATATTGTTAGGTTTTGGAAAAAAACTGAAGTGATTTATTAAGGACCAATAAGTCAATATATATAGTTATACATAATGGGTCTAGAGGGCCAAACCCTAAATACCTAATATACCTTAATACCTCCCTCAAACTCAAGGTGGATCAACTCTTGAGTTTGCAACTAATACACTGAAATAAATTGTGGCGGCCCCAAATTTCCCAGGCCGCCCCGTGGTTAGCTACCTCCCCTGCCTCAGCTCCGGAAGTCGCTGCCACGTGTCCCTCTGCCTTCGTACTTTAGGTAATTTGTTAAAGTCATTTAACTTATCATTTTAAAAGAAATTAACAGCGGAAGAATTTAAAGTTTAACAAAATGCATTCATATTTATATATATAAAAGTTTTACTGATTAAACCTATAGTGGAAAACCTGGCTGTACTGTGCATACAGGCGATCAACTGTAACAGTATGTATACCAGTACAAGTGTGTATCTAGTTTCCCAACCCAAAAGATAATACAAAATATCAAAACATGATACTATCTACACACATACCAGCAGGCATCGGCGTAGGCAAGTTAGATGAAATCGCCGATGATCCCCTTGCCCCTGCTAGTACTAGGATCTGCGCTCGGCCACCACAAAAAGGCAGATAGCGAGCCCAGTAAGTAAAATCCTAAGGAAAACCACCGTGCATAAATAATAGAAATAATTAACAGAGCCAAAAAGTAGTGTTAAATAAACATGCGGAAGGAAGGAAAATATGCAGACAACGGCTCAAAGCTAATCGCATGTATATAAACACCTTGATAGACAAAGGGGTGTGAACACAGCCACTAAGTGTGTACTAGGACCAAGAGCCCTGGTCGTGGCCCATACCTCCGACCCTACAACTGTATCCCAGCGGCATTAACCCTAGTGGGCTAATCGAACGAGTGAAATGGAGTCCAAATCGGGATATCGTCTACCGAGTTCCTAGATCACGCGCTACACACCTAGCCAGCGACCTCCACTACCCGTAGATACATAGACGGTGCCATAACCGTCCCAATACGAATATAAATCATAGATTTTCAAGAAAATAAAGCTCAATGGAAATAAATAAGTAAATGCAGTAGTGGTGTTCAGTTGGGTTTTACGTACCTCAATCTGCGCTCAACAAACCCCGAAAATACCCCCGGTTCGACCCTCGACTAATTCCTGACACAACTCCACTATCTTGAGACTCATGGGACCAAATTTCAAGGTTTATTGGTCAATAATTTGGTTTATAATCAATTATGTCCAATTTCACATTAAATTCTATTCCAGATGATCATTAGCGCACTAATTGATCTCGATCACTATTCATCATCATTTCCAGAAAGAAATTAGCTCGCTAATTCCAGCTATTAGCGTGCTAATAGCACTATGTCAGGCATTTCCAGATTCAAATTTCTGGATTTCAGCACCTCCTAAACCCATTCAAATCGATTTTTCCACTTCCCACATGCCTCATTGACACCCAAAAACATCATTAAACACGAATTTATCGAGCTTAAACCTCAAATTCAACAAATCATAAAAATCATGTTCAAAACCCATTTTCACAAATTCATCAAATCTCTCTCAAACTTGATCAAATACACAACTCATGTTATACCAACCTCATAAACATGAAATCTCAACCAAATACAGAATTTAACACTTCACAAATTCGAATTTCCTCAAATTCTTCAACAAAACTGAAATCTCATAAATCACCCAAGTTTGATGAATCATACTTTGGGATTTTGTTGTTGTTGTTGTTGGACGCCTCAATCACCCTTCCAATCCTTGATTTCTCTCACAAAACCCCTCAAATTGTTTGAGCAAATATTGGATTTGCATGCATTTGATCCATCGATGATATATATAGGTGTGTTTTAATCTCACATGCACACGCATCTCGAGGTAAATCCAACCGCCACTGATTACCCTGTGTCACACAGTTCTTGAACACCCTATCATGACACATTTTATCTCGAATTTTCTTGTTGTGCATCTCGATGAAAATCGTAGGTGTATTGATTATTTATTTTCAAACTATAGGATTCTATTTATTCCAATTTGATTTAATTCATAACACCTATTCTAGTCATCAATAAATTCTATAAATTTGTGAATATGGTCACACTAATTCCCCGACCACTCGGCACCCCGTTCCCCATGTCCGGCACGCTTCCCGAGGCGGTCCCACACTTAGTGTACCCAGTTTAATTTCCTTAGCTTAGCCTAAGCTTATATATTTACATATAATTAAATAAATCCTCAACCATAACATGTTTAAATAATTTAAATCTAATTAACCCCAACGCCCGGCTCACTGCTACCAAACCCCGCGTTGGCGCGATCACCGAACTAAAACCTCGACTCACAACTCGCCCGACAAGTTTATTTTAAATGCACATCGGTGACAGATAATAATACATCATTATCAAGAAAATAAAAATATCAATAAATCACTGAAATTAGAAAAACAACAATACACAGTCAATACCTAGGTCCAGAACATGCCTAATCTATCCGCGGCGTCCACGTGTCGTCCGAGCTGGCGTCCTAACAAAGAAGGACGAAGTAATGAGAACCATAAATTTAACCGTCCAACAAAGAAGGACGACGAAGAAGGGGATGAAGAAGGGCCAACGAAAAGCACGCACACATGAACACAAGAACTATTGCGAAAAGTTCATCCGACAAACAATGACGAAGGTCCGACAACGACAAGCCTATGATGACGACATACTGATGAGAAGCACACACACAAAGCTGCTGTGAAAAGTTCATCCGGTAAGACAAAGATGAGAGGGGTCGACGAGAAGCACACATACAGGAACACAAGAACTATTGTGAAAATTTTATCTGGCAAACAATGGTGACGGTTCGGCAATGACAAGTCGGTAATGACAACATACCGATGAGAAACGCGCATACAAAGCTGTTGCGAAGAGTTCGTCTGACAAGACAAAGATGAGAGGGATTGACGAGAAGAATGCACAGGTACACAAAACTATTGCGAAAAGTTCATCTGACAAAAATTGGTGATGGTTCGACAACTATAAGTCGGTGACGACAACATACCGATGAGAAGTACACACACAGTGCTGTTGCAAAAAGTTCGTCCGACAAGACAAAGATGAGAGGGGCCGACGAGAAGCATACACATAGGAACATAAGAACAATTGCGAAATGTTCATCCGACAAACTATGACGATGATTGTAACGACCCGTTACCTTAAGCACGTGATTAGTGTTAATCTGAATGGCAATTAATCTAAGTTAGACTCGTGATTAAGCTTGATTTGTCTCGATTAACGTGTGTGTGGATTTGCGTGATGTATTGTATTTGTTTGGTGTGTACTAGTATATATAAATGAATAATCAGACCAATGATGAAACGTCTAATACCATGTGTGGGTCATGTGGACAAACATGAGACGCGGGATAGCGTTGACGTTTGAATGTACTTATTGAAGTAAATTACGTAATTATAGGCGTAATTATAGGCATATATATATTTATATATATTATGGATATATATAAATATATATTGAAATGGAAAATAATAAAATAATAGTAAATTGTCGGGCGCAGAGTGATACGCGGGGTCACAAGTGAAAAGTGTAGGATATACAGTTGTGTACACACTCGAGAATTCTAGTTGGCGTGCCAACCGGAATTTTAGGCGCAATATATCGATAAATATATATATATATATATTTATATAAATTAGTATATATAAATATATATATATATATATAAATTGGAAAAAAAACTGAAATTACCATAAAAGGGTATTGGTTTAAATAAGAATTGAGATAAGCTTAGGGGCATTTCGGTCTTTTTACCCCAATCAACCGCCTTCTTCTTTGATAAGTCAAAACAAAGAAGAGAGAGATCCGAGATTATGAGGATGAGAGGGAGAAGGAGAGGGCGACGGAGGAGCTTGGGGAGTTCGCGACGTCGACGAGGCTGAGGTGAGATTTGTTGTTTGTTGGTGATGTCGCGATTGTAGTTACTGTTAGTGGTGTTCTTGTTGTTGGTTCGGCCATGGACGAACAAAGAGGTAGACATGGAGGGTTGCCTCCCTGCTAGTGTGGGGGTGCGCGGTTGAGCTGGGGTTGGGTTGAGCCGAACCCGAATCAGGGCCAAATAAAAAGAAAAAAAAAAGGAAAGGAAAGAAAATCCAAAAAAATAGGGAAAAATATAAAAAAATAATATTTTGACCAAACAAATAGAAATTAAGGAATTTCTATAGAATATGAGAAATTCGAAAGTCGGAGGAGACTTTATACCGAGTTTTTACCTCGAAAAGCGTGAAATGGTCAAAATAGGTTAGAAACTAGGTCCCGAGATTTCGGATTCAAATAGGACCAGTTTAGGAATGTTAATAAATGAACATGGAACTTAAGTTGATAACAATTAATCTATTTTAGGTAATGGACTGATGTGGGAAGGTTTGAGGACTCCGGGGAATTGTACAAGTCAGTAAAACAAAGAAAGCTCAGGATAGGTAAGTGGGACTCGTAGCTTTTATCAATTATGCAATGTAAAATAGTACTATTAGAGTATGTAGTGTACTGAACTGGGAATAGGGCAATGTACTGTGATTTGACATTGGTTTTACAAAAATGTTTGAAATGAAAAATGAATTCGGAAAGAGGTTTGACAGGACGGATCGACCTGCAGTTTGGAACTCTGGTGGAATTGCTAACCATTACTGCGCCTCCAGTGACTTGGGAATTATCCGGAACAATTCTTTCCATTTGAGTTGGCTGCTCATCAGTCATAAACCAATCAGATGAGCAGTGATTGGTTTAGTGATGATGAGGGAGTGCGACTCTATGTTTTATGAGTTGGCGACACATTGACAAGAACTGGTTAGATGCCTAGTGGTTAGTTCTTGAAAATGTGAGAGAGCGACTCAACACAAATATTGAAATTGAAATACAAATCACGAGTACATTGCAATGAACCAAGGAACTTGCATCTGTTATATATATATATATATTTGTTTATATTGATTCATATGCTCCTATAGATATGCATTTGATTCATGTTATTATACATTGCCTTGATATTAATTGGTAGTTGATGGTTGGTATGAGAGTCACTTACTGAGCATGTAGGAGCTCACCCACCTTAACACTTTTAAGTATGGATGTACGTTAGAACTTGAAACTCAGGAAAAAAGAAGATTAGGTGTTCAGTATCTTTTTTACGGTGCAATGAGTTTTCATGTTGTATATATATATATATATATATATATTACATTGCTTTATGATTTTGTATTAATTAGGGTGGGAATAAGAGCTTAATACCGATATTCATACCGATATTGTATATCTTGGTTTATCGAAAAAGTTTTAAATTTTTCGCTGTGTTTGTTTTATTTTACTTATGAAATCTTAAGATATACAGGTTGTTATCAAGATGAGTATAAGGCTGCTGGCTCTAATTAGGTCCGATCTGGTTTATCGGGGCTTAATTAGGGTTTTAGGCCGAATATTCTCTAATTGAGATTAGGGGATGTTACAACAATCTGGCAATGACAAGCTGGTAACGACAACATATCAATGAGAAACACACACATAAAACATTGTTATGAAAATATTGTCCGACAAGAAGAAGGGTCGATGAGAAGCACACACACATGAACATAAGACAAAGGGCCTCATAAACTAGATAAGAAAGCCGAAACAATGAAGGAGAACATGACACAGAGAATGACGATGAATAAGATCATCAATTTATGAAAGACAGATGACAAACCAAAAGAGGGACGACAACCTGTGACGTGAGACAAAACAACAACACAAACAATAGACAAATTGCAGTGCAAAAACACCCATCACACACTTATCAACACATTGCACGGGTGTGCACAAGGGTTTGTAGATGGGTAGAGTTAGTGATGACCTGAGTGTGGTAAGATGATTGGTGATGCAAATAAGATATGTTAACGAAAAAAAAATTTGTTGATAGTGCAATCAATGTGCAGAACAAATAAGATGAAAAAGCACACGAGCACTATCGAGACAAAACAATGATGCACACACGAAACAATCGAGAAACAAGATGGTCACGCAAGATCAGAAGGGCTAACCAAAATCCCGAATAGAATGACAAGACATAAAAGCAAGACAAAGGCATTACAAAGGAATCAAAGAAAAACTGAAACGACCATCGAAGAAGATGCCTGTGTGGTCAACACTTCTTAAGAGTTGTCGACCCTTTGCGTTCGAACCCCGCGAGCAAAGAACGAACAAAAAAATTTCAAAGCTCTTAGAAAATACATAAAAATGAGAAAAAATCGGGTTTTGCTCGGAATCGCTTGATAATTTCTATTCCATCAAAACTTTGTATCGTAAGTTTCAAGCCTCAAATCGAAGCCATAAACCTAAAAATAAAACCACAAACAATGTCGACTCCAAAATGAAATAAAACCACTAAAAAACCTCAAAATCGATTCTAAAAGAGATTAGGAATGCACCCACGATATTGAATAGATGTGGTTTTACTCAAATGCCGTCATATTTGGATTGGTGGTGAGAATGCAATTGGAGAAAGGGGTGATTGGGGCATGGGTGAGTGGGGTGAGTGAGGTATGGGTGAGTAAAAACCTTTTTGTATGGAGGGGTAGTTGAGTTCTAATGACCCAAGTTCCACAACCTAAAATTGGATCCCGCCTCGCCTAGACTTACGTGGACCCCCGAGCAAATCTCGCTGAGTCAACACATGCCTGGTCAGCCTTCCTTACCAATTATTGTTTATTAAGCAATTTAAGTTGAGTTATTCATATTAGTGATTTATCATATCATAGCGGAAGCATTTAAAATCTCAAACTAATAGCAATAACTCTAAGACAGTAATCAGGACAACCTAGAGTGTGGAAACCATGCATATGTATATCATCATTAAGTACAACAAGTCACAGGACGGTAATATTAGTATACATGCCCAAAATCTCTCATAGCCCAGATCCCAATGTGAACCAAATAAATATATACAAAATACAAAATATACCAAAACCTACATCGATGACAAAGGAAGAACCGCTCTAGTATCCTTAAAACAAGTCGCTTAACTGAGAAGCCTTTCCCTTGCTCGACTGCGGATCTGCACTCAATCAGACACAATAATGACGAGCCTAGGTAAGTAACACCAATTAGGATGCTTACAACATTTCGAAATAAATAAGCAGTCTATATTATGTCGATAGAAAGAAAGGTACAGAGAATGCATAAATAAATAAAGATTGTAAATAAACATGAATCAATCGAAGATGAGTGTTTAGGAAATCAAACAGTGAGGCGCAAGTAGTCCCAACCAAATGATCATTGAGTCGAGGAAAAACACCTACAAGACTAAGAGTTTAGGACGTGGTACACTCACACCATCCTAAATCCACGCGGATAAGAACTTTCTTGCAATCTAGCAAAGAATTCTCACCTCGTATAGAACAACAAACAATATCGTGCATCCCGAGTTCCTGGCTTTGGCTTATTACATCAGATAACTCATCCTCCCAATGATCACATTGACTCATTTGCCCTTAGACAACTCAATCGGAACAGAATTCCAAAATAGGAAATAGAACAATAACAATAACCAATTAAAGCTCAAAGAAATAACTGTAAAATTTCCCACTGGTTTAATTACTCACACTACTCAGACTCGTCCCTTACAAATCTCTGTGTAACCGTTACTGTATTACAATATCCTGTTAATCATTTGATTATAAAATCCATTAACTATACTCCAATTTATCCCATTTTCCATCATTTTATCCATTTGTATAATTGGGTTTATTACCTGGATATTGAGTTGTATTTGGACTCATTTGGATACCTGAGTGATCCTTGAAGTTTTTTTAAAAATTTCAAAAATCTAAGTCTATGAACAGTGTCATGTCATTGGGAAAATTTTTCACAGCGTCACTTAAAGCGTGAAATTTCAGAACTCTCTGTTCTGGATGCCATTACTGACGTCGTGGCCTTCAGGCCTCACGACGTCCCTCCCGGCGTCGATTAGTGAACGAGAATTCGGGGTTTTTTGACACCCTGGCTCGTGTTACCACGTTCCAAGCCTATCCCAAACTCATAGAGATGTCCATTTACTCCCAAAACACCATTCAAAACCATCAAAACGATATCATCAATGCATCAATATGACAAGTACACCAAAAATCAACAAAAATTTCCAAAAAATCCAATTCAACTTCAACAATCAAAACAACCGTCTGGTTGAGCTCCATTATCGTCAATTCATCAACATAACACACTAAAGCACCCAGAAAACCAAAACTTAAATATGATGTTCGAAAACACCACGACGAAACCTCGCAAAACACACGTATAAACGTAGAGAACCTCATGATGAGTCAGGATATTACCTCTATACGTGTGCTTGGTCACTTCTAGGTGTCATTCCGAGCTCGAAAACTAGTTGAACACCCTTTCAAGTTTCGTTGTGTTCAAACGAGAGAGAGAGAGAGAGAGAGAGAGAGAGAGAGAGACGAGAAATGAAAAAAAAAAATGAAAAAAGAGTAATCAGGTAACTTAATATATATCTCTTTCATATTTTTCCCACATGTATCCCGAGGCACGTCCTTGGTCTCTCCTTCAGTCCAGCTATTTCTCATGTTACACTCAACTAACTCAATAATATAACTCACTTGGTGACACTCTCTCATGCTCACTCAAATTGAGGCTTTCCCAAGTGTTTTCGTACCCGACCCGTACCACGACTCGCATCGTTGTGTGCTCAAGGACATACCAACATACCAAACACATCGCAAAATGTTTAATTATTATATTTTATTGTATTTTGTTAGTGTTTTAATTCAATATGTTTGTTGGACAGTTAAATATACGACAATAATTCACCGAAACCCGTTACACACATTTTTTCAAGCTGAAATTGTTTTTCCACACCAACATTCACACAAACATTCTCATACGTTTGAGACATTAGAATTTACATTCGGGTAAATGAATAAATAATACAAACACTGAATAAAAATAAATATACCTTGGTGTTGATGATCAGGAATTAGATACAAGTATCAGGATATATGGGTCGACGTATGACTTAAAATGACACATAACACGAGTTAAAGTTTAGAATATGTTACATACATGAATCATTTCACAAGAGTGAACACGAGAAGTAAAAAGTGGGGGTGTCAAAAAAGTGATTCACCGCCGTACATCTTTAAATCCGTCCGACCTCATTTGGTGAACAAAAGTCTGTTCAGATCACAATAAATAAATTTCACCTTTGGGCCCACGTCCACGTGTCACCCTTCTAGCCGTTCACAAGCTTTCACGTCACTCTATCTCCGAATTCAAATCCAGATCTCGACACGTGTCTCGGGTTGATTTCGTCAGTGCAGCTAACTGCACCACCTGTTCAGACATGCATTTCCCAAAATTCCTTGATACCTCGAACACAGCAAAAAGCGCTTACAACGACTATTGGATTCATTTCGAGTTGCAAATGATACGCATCTCGAGGTGAATACCATCCTTTTCATTTGTTTGGTTTTGTAAGTATCGGTGCTGCTTCAGTAATTTATCTTGCTAGCTGTGAAGTGAATCAATTTTTGAAGGTAAAGAAGATAAAAACTTGAAAACTAAATAAATAGACTAAACCAATTCCAACTATATGTGTAACCAATTTGATGCAAATTTATTGTGTTTAATCATGTTCGTCTTTATTTTTCACCTACTAATTTCGCTAATTTAGTTTGAGAGTACGTATGTAGTAGATAACCAATAACAATTTGTTTTTATTTTTTTTTATTTTTTTATATCATAATTAATTAAATCAAATTTTACTTAATTTATAGAATATAATGATACACGCGGATTTTATATTTTATTTACACATGTTTATTTTAAACTTATTATAAATATCAGGTGAAAATCATGTAATATAAAAAATAGGCAACGGCTATTTAGACCCCACCTTTTGCTTCTTGTACTCTATTTGTAAATTTTTTACTTTGTTTACCCTACTTTTAACTTAATTTATCCCAAGTTTTGTTTTTTTAGAATTTCAAAAATACTCTTGCTCACCCCATCATCCTCATCCTTACCCCAACACCCCTCAATCCTATCTGTTTCTTGGTTTTAGTCATCGTAGAGCACTTGTACTAGATCACCAAGTGTCGTAGGAGTGTTTTTTCGTTGAACAAGGTAGAATGTGGTCGCGATGTCTCCTAGAAGCAAAAAGTGTCACTTGAGGGGTTTGGCCGCATAAAGCTGACACCTTTGAAGAGGTATCGGCAAACTCTGACCGCGGAGTAATGGACGAATTTGATTAAGACCTCTAAAGAAGTGTCAGTCGAATCTGACCGAGATTGTGAAGTAAACTCAGTCTCACTTAGTGACCAAGGGATCCAACCGAGACCTCTTTAAAGGTGTCGACCTGTAAGAGTTGTCGTCTTTGTGTGTCCGACACCTCTTAAGAGTTGTTGACTTGTGCATCCGAACCCCGCGGGCAACAAGAACGAACAAATTTCTTTTTAAAACTCCTAAAAATACATGAAAATGACAAAAAAAGGGTTTTGCTCAAAATCGCTTGATATTTTTGATTCCATAGAAACTTTATACCAAAAATGCAAGATTTAAGCTTCAAATTGAAGCCCTAAACCCAACAACAAACCACAAATAATATCGACTTAAAATAGGAAAAGAAAATCCAAAAAAACCACAAAATTGACACTAAAAGAGATGAAGAATGCACCTACAACGTCGAATCGATGAGGTTTCACTTAGATTTCGTCAAATTTGAATTGCTGGTGAGAGTGCAGTTGGAGAAAAGGGTGACTGGGGTATGCGTGATTAGGGACAATTGGGGAATGCGCATGTGACGACCCCAATTTCCCCATACAATTGGGTACGCCCGGCCTAAACCCGTACAGGCCCCGAGTCATCACTCGGCGACCTGACGAGCCTAGTCAGCCTTCGATTTAATTAATTTAACGATTTATGAAAGAGTTGTTGCAATAATACACAACGGAAGACTAAACAATTATAATAAGGGAAATAACTCAGTCATAGAGAAATGTAGGAATCTATAAGTGTGAAAAACCCTGGGTATTCATGTACAAATCGATATGCATAAATACATGATACCAGTTTCATCAAAAATACCAAGTTCTATATTCCAAAACATATGTATGAAACGATATACAAGTAAGCAAAGCATAAAAACCTACTAAATGGTCTCCCCGATTTCGCTGCTAAGTCCTCAAAGTAGTCACCTAGGTAGGGCCCCTTGCCCTTGCTGCTCTCCACCCTATCCGCACCCACTGTTACAAACTAGACAGTGAGTAACTGAAGAAATCAAAAGTAGTGCTAGAAGAATATAACAGTAATTTATGATTTAACAAGTAAAGCAGTCTAAATATCATGCAGAAATGAAATAGCAGGAAAATAAGTAAATAACGTGCATGATAAATAGACTGATAGATAAACAATCGAAATTTGAATGTTTTAAGATTTAAAAGAGGCCCATGAGTGGTCTAATTTCACAGCAATACGACAAAGATCTCGCAAGATTTCCCCGGGCAATGTCGCAACATTAGCGCAGCTTGAAATCGAGAGGCATCGCAACACCTCTCGAATCCAGTACCCGGTACACACAACACTAGGGGTGGTCAGTTACCCCTGCAGGAGGCACCCTCATTGTCCCAGCTAGCGCGGGACCACACGATACCTTTGAGACACACACTCATGCCAAGAAAATACAACAAATAATATGGAATGAAATTTCAAATAGAGGTTCAATTCAACATTATCAATTAATAGAGGAATATATAAATCACATGATATTTCCTTACTGACCTACTGACACACACACATACAAGGCACGTGTGTACTTACCTGAACTATCGCAACCTGGTACCACTCCGAGACTCTAACGCGTTCCCCGTGAATTCTTGACTACCTAATAAAGGTTTAAATCCCGAATGTTGATTTAAGGTTAGTATCTCGTCTTAGGGTGCTTCTCATAAGTCTGGTTTAAAACCATTGCTTAAGGTGACTCAAACCATTATGAGATAATCTATCTCTATGGTAACCATATACAAGCTTCTATGGTTATTGTCCTTATCACAAAACTTATCTCTCTTTGGGCTTTTGTTGGGCCCATTTATCAAGTCTATACTCACCTAAGTAAGCTTTTTGTCTGGACTCTTATTGGGCCTAAATACATAAGCCCATTGTAACGACCCGAAAAATTTAATTATTGGTGATGATGTCGTGGTCGCGCCGCCAGTCCTTGAGACCATGACGTGACCCATATACGGCTGAGCCGAGTTTATGATTCGCGATGAGGCTTATACATGTTGTGATTTCAAAACCCAAGAGAGTCGTGTTTTCATTGGAATTCTGATAGGTTTTCCAATCGATTTTCATCGAGTCGTTCAAGTCATCAAAACATTGGGAAAACACCAGGGTTTAAACCTAGATTAGTTATTGACTCAACCCATTAATTAGAGTTTTCAACCTTGTCAGGTGGCGAGAAACTCAGGGATACGCGTTAGGATTCGCGAGAGTGAATACAATTTGCGATAGTTTAAGTAAGTATACTTGCTCTAAAGCTTGTGTACATTAGTAAGCCAGTAAGAACATTGCATGTGATTCATTATCATTTATTGTTGCTTGTTGATATCCGTTATTGGCATTCCTATCCTGTTGATTCCTTAGTATGCGTGTTCTTGGCGTGAGAGTGTCAACGTGGTTTTGAGGCCAGTGTCCCTCTTTATCAAGCTGTGCTATTGTCGTGACATTGCCCGGGAAGAGCCAACGTCCTCTTTCCGTATGCTTGGAGGCCTGTGTCCCTTTGATGTTGCGCTAGTGTTGCGACATTGCTCGGGGAGAGCCATCGTCCTCTTTCTGTATGCTGTGATTTTTGACCGCTTACTGCCTCATTTGTTTTCTTAGAACATGCATGATTTCGATTGATATCTGATAGTCTATTTATCATGCACCCTGAACTTGTTATATTGCCTGTCTTTAAATTTCCGCATGATATTTAGACTGCTTCATTTGATGTTCATGAATTACTGTTATTTTCTTCTGGCATTACTTTCAATTTTCTCTAAGTTGCTCACCGTCTAATTTGTGACGTTAGGTGCAGATTTACTAGAGCGTTCGAAGGGTAAGAAACCCTGCTTAGGAGACTTTTTGAGAGGATTTGCGGCTTGATTTGATCACCTTAGTCTAGGTTATGTTTGACTTTTGCTTGTATGTTGATTTCTTTATATATTTACATCATGTTGGTTTAAACTTGGGATCATATGTTATTTTATATCATGTACAGCTTTACTTGGTTTCCATTTGAGGTACATGAATATTCGGGGTTTTCATATATATAGATTTCCTGATTTTCGTTTGACTGAGTTATTTCCCAATACTTGTTTAGTTTTTCGTTGCGTATAATTGCAATAACTCTTTTATAAACTGTTAAATTAATTAGTCGGAAGTGGACTAGGCTCGTCAGGCTCGCTGAGTACCGACTCGGGACCTGCACGGGTCTAGGCAGGGCGTACCCAAATGCATTGAGAATTTGGGGCCGTTACACCCATTCTTATATTTTATGCCTTTGTTTTGGGCTTCAAGTTGTACCTATTGTATTGAGCCTTTATTGGGCTTTTATTTAGGCCGTAACCTAACTCGTTTACATAACATTAATGTGTGTTATGGGCCCTCTTTAGGTAAGGTGTATGTTGGACCCTTAGTGGGCCTTTACACAAGCCCACAACATGCACTTAACACATTATTGAACTTAAACACTAAATAGCCCATTTACATTATTCCATTTTTATTCAACACATCCACATGAAATGATACACCCACAACCAAGTACACCCCACTGTTGTGTACATCCACATGTCACACGCACCCCACACTCCATTGTTATGTGCACACAACGCCCCACTGTTATGTGCACCCTACTGTTGTACACACACCCTACTCACACACACACACAGACACACACACATACACTGTGAGATGCACACCTATACCAAAACTGTCCAACACACCAATTCGGCTTCACATATAACCGACACACAATCAACTGCTCAAACACCCCACAGTTGTACAGGGGGGAACCATTTCCGGCCATCGGAGTCGTCGAAGATTCACCACCGATCAGCCTCGACCGGGGACAACACGCACAAACCACGACAACCCAAACAATAGCCAAAACAGTCATAAAAATGGCAAAAACAGTGGGAAAAATGACTCTCTTATCTCGTTGGAAACACAACCCATTCGCTGGACGTGAGGCCCTCCGGGAACGTCGAGACCCCTTTGGGTGGTCTACGCCCAAGTTCTCGGTCGGAAAGACCCCACGGTAGCCAGACAATGGGTGAACAGGTGGTGCACAATGAGACACAACAACAAACTGTTGAGAGAGAGAGAGCAAACTGCCGAGAGGGAAGAGAGAGAGAGATGGAAGAGACTTACTTAGGCGTCTCCGGTGGGTGGTGGAGATGTCAGTTCCGTGGTAGGTAGCGGTAGTGACGGTCCAGTCGGAGGAGGCGGCACACACACGTGGAGGCCGAGAAGGATGAATATGAGTGTAGGCCGACAATGAGAGTGAGAGAGAGAAGATGACGTCGTCCCGGTCTCCAGCCACCTATGGCTTGGTCGGAGGTCTGGTGGTTTGGTGATGGCAGTGGGGGAGAGTGGAGAGGAGAGGTGGCGGTGGTTTGGAGAAGATGGTGAATAGTAGGGTTTGTTAGGAGACGTTTTATATATATATATATATATATATAATCAAAATGACCCTTTTGCCCTTAAGTTAACACTTGCTTGTTTTTTGAACAGTTGCCCTTATGGGTCTTTTATCAACACACATACACATCTCAATGCCAATCTCATGGCTCTCCTCATTATGCTGCGTCACTTTAACAATTTCTATCCCATAGCCCGTATGTTGCGAGACTATCCAACTCCCACATTGATCTTACATTTCTTCGGTCCGTATTTCTCCCAAATTTGGTTCGCCGTGCCCCTTTTTTTCACCACATCCTATCAACTAATTAATTAAATTAATAAAAATTTATTTATTCGTATTCTTTATTTGTTTTTATCCCCCGTTTAATTAGACGAAACCTCACTCAACTAAAAATTGCTCGAACGGCTCGAGACCCATAAAATACTAAAATAATAATACACACAATCAAAGAATCATAAAATTACCTCGGTGTCGACTCCCGAAGTTTGAAATACCGTTCAGTATTCATGTAGCCGAGTCACAATCTTGACAAGTGTAACACAAGTCAAGTTAAATTTGAGGGTTGTTACAGCGTGAGTAAAAACCCTTTACATGGAGGCGTAGTTAGGTCATTTCACATGGGTGGGAGGTAAGAGGAGCAAAATATGGAGTCCAAATAGTCTATGCCAAAAAACATTTTTACCACATTTAGGGCCTATTGTTTTGCTTGATGGGCAGTTTTTTTTTTTTTTTTTTTTTAAAGATTAGTTCGGTTGATGTATTGCTAATTAATTTGCATATGAGGACACCGTAAGACGCGATGTGTCTTTCGATTCGATAATCGGTGGCTGCGCAATGAGCAATGCTCTGAGTTGATTGATAAAGAATGGCAGGAAAACCCTCACAGAGGAAAGGCTAACTTACATGAGAAGATCCAGAGATTGAACTTAAAAATTCTCCAATTGTGAAAGAAAGCTCCGCTGGTTAACTCTAAAACTTGGTTGCAGAACCTTTAGAAACAGATTCGTGATGACCATGAGACTAAAACAGTAACATTGAACATCTTAGGGAGGTTGAACGTAAATTGGAGGTGGCAAACAAAGAGGAAGGCGATTACTGGAAGACGAGGTCACATGTAGATTGGTTAAGAGAAGTGGAAAGAAATACGACTTACTGCAAAAGAAGTGGGATCTGTTTAGGGATGATGTTGCTATGCTTATTATTGAATTCTAATTCTAAAGAATCAGTCACCTTAGTCCATTAGTGAGTATCGACCAATCAGTTTATGCAATTCTTCTGATCTGATAAACTCCTTGCTAAAGTAGTTTCAAACCGGTTAAGACCTTTTCTTAATTAATTAATTAATTAATCTCCATCTTTCATAATGCTTTTCTAGCCGGACGTGAAATCATTGATAACATAATTAAGTGATGGGAACAAAAGGAAGGTCGTTGGATGTCATGTTAAAGCTGGATATCTCGAAAGCTTACGACAAGTTAGAATGGAGTTTTGTAGAGGAAATTTTGAAGAGACTGGGATTCCCAGTGAAGGAATGTTGCATGGAATCTGTCTCTTATCGTGTTTTGGTCAATGAGGAGCTCTCCAAGACAATCCAGCCATCGAGAGGTTTCTGTTTGTCCTATGCGCGGAGGCCCTTTTTCTCACTTGTTGACGAATGGTGAAAGGGAAAAGAGTGCAGGTATTCAAGTTTAATCATCCAACCCCCCTATTTCTCACATCATGCCTCTTTTTTAGGCCAGGCCTAAAGGAACAGAGGAATTGTATTTGGAGAAGCCTCCCCATGAACTTTTTTTGATACTATGGAATATATAACTCTTTCCAGAGAAAAAATAAAAATAAAATTAGCCCATGAAAACAAGTCCTGAAACTGTCAAATTTGTAAGTCCAATGGGTATTGTATGCGTATTGGGCTTCTAGTTTAAACATGACTTTGTTTAGCAGTGCATTTGGCCCATGTGTGGACTTCAGACTTACTAATAAGTAACAATCAATCATCAATACATCATTGTTCAATTAATTCAATTCCTTGGGACCTTATTCAAAGTTTTTGTCCATAGCATTTCTAAACCTTGACGTTTTAGTGGTTTATGAGACGAAACCTGGGTTTTCTTTTGAAATCAAATGCATTTCATATGGAGAATGAATGTTTGACTAACCTTCACAATAATGCATGTTAAATAGAACTCCCTAAAGCCCAATTCGCATCATTACAATAATACATTAACCCCTTGAACTGCTACGAAAAACACCGTGGAACATACAAAATTAATTTTTGGTTAAGATATGATTGATTGAATCAACCTCACAAACTTGACCATAAGAAAGGGAAATTAAAAAAAAAAAAAAAAATGGCCCGATTGATGAACTAGATCTCCATTAACTAGCTCTACTACTTAACATGACAAAAAACCAGTGATAACCGTTTCAATTTTTTACATAGTTGCATGAACAAAAGCATGAATGCCATTTATTTACATCAAATGGCCTATCATTCCATATGTTTCCTGCGATTGTGTCGAAGTACATGTTCAAGGACTCAATTTTTTATACAAATCATGCATACTGCAAGACCCCTCTTAGCACATTTCGATACCGTCCATAGGTGCTTTTGGTTCCTCACCAATTTAATTTCTAGGCACTAAGTGTGTGACTTAGGAGTACTATATCTAAGTCTGCTCTTGCACATCAATCTCTGCACTTGTCGGTTTTCGATACTTAGAAGTTGGGAAATTAAGTCATGAGCCGCTTGAACCTCACTGGGTGTAAGCGAAGAAAGAGAGGCGGGAGAGTTTTTGGATTCAAGAACTTTTGTGAACCAGGACATCCTATTGAGTTCAATGGCCCTTTTCATGATAACATCAAAAAACTTCTAGCTTTTGCTAGTTTGGAGACCAAGTTAGGTGGAGGAATGAGGAGTTGGTCTTTCCAACTTGAGTTCCATCAGCAAAATCCGGTCCAAATCTCACTGTTTGTTATCGAAGAATCTGCAGAGTCATCACTGTCTTATCATTGTCGGTATTGCCAATACGTAGGTATATTCTATTTCTACTTTGCTCGGATAGAATCTGCAAGTTGGTTCCTTATACTATAAATGTGATAACTTCTCTTGCTTTTGGTATTCCATGCTTTAGGCCCTATATTATACATGTTCACGTTGATTTCACTGAGTGAAAATTTTGTCCATTTTCGCAATAGCTCAGGCTGGGGACACCACATGATCTGCAATGAAAAATTTCATTTGGTCCTCCCTTCCAATGAAACGGCATTGGTGATGGCAGTGTGTTCAGACTATGAAGTTAATAGCAGAATATCCGACGCCTCATCAGCGATGGACAAACCAAATTTCATTGAGTTGCAGGGTCACCTCTTACATGGTGTGTTGCATTCTAATGGATTTGGACACTTGCTCTGTGTTAATGGCATCGAAAATGGATCAGAGTTGGCTGGAAATGAGATCATCGACTTTTGGGATCGAATATGCACTAGATTACGCGCAAGGTTATATATAGTTTCTTTCATATAGATTGTTTTTATTATATTCTGGTTTGCCTAACATTCTTTTAACAGGCTAGAACTTGTTAAACATAATTTTCGATTGCCGAAAAGGTTGAATTTGTTCCAAAACTTTGCAGGAAAATGAGTGTCATTGATGTTGCAAAGAAGAGGAACATGGACTTGAGACTAATCCATGGCATAGCCTTTGGAGAACCTTGGTTCGGTCGTTGGGGATACCGATTTGCACGTGGAAGCTTTGGCGTCACTGAGCAAATGTACGTAAAAGCCATGGATGGACTGCAAAGTTTGCCATTATGTTTACTAATCCAACAATTCAGTGTCTCAGACATTGAAGTTCTAGTCATCTTTGATAGGTACCAAGCAATCTCCAACAATTCCTTGTTGACACTAGGCCACCTTCTTCGATTCATGCATGAGCTGAGGCATTGCCTTCCACCGGAAACCCGTTGCTCAATGAAACCGATTGACAGCAGAGCTGTGGTAGAAACAAATTGTAGGTGGTCGCAGAAGCGAGTCGAAATGGCTATTCGCGTAATAGTTGAAGCTCTAAAGAGGGCTAAATTTAGGTGGATCTCAAGACAAGAAGTAAGAGACGCTGCTCGCATCTACATTGGCGACACCGGTCTTCTAGATTTCGTGCTGAAATCGTTGGGAAACCATGTCGTAGGTAACTACATTGTCCGTCGCACAGTGAACCCGGTGACCAAAGTCCTAGAGTACTGCTTGGAAGATCTATTGTCGAACCGAGAAGATCATGTGTTGAGCAGTAAAACAAAGGGTTGCCATCAAATTACTAGGTTTCAACTAAGGACTGACATGTACTACTTGTACAAATACATCTTCAAAGAGCCAAGACTAGTTTTGAATACAGGGATATTCTCTGCAATCTCAATGGCAACAAGAGTGATCCTCGACTCGAAGCATCTGATCAAAGACTACAGAGGTGAGTACTCTCCGAACCACGATGCCGCTACGGAAGAAAAATTGAATCTCTTGTGCACCATTCTTCTGATACACAAGGGAGAAAGCAATGTCAACCAAAGTGTAGTACTTAATAAGAAAGCATTGCTCCCATATGCTTCAATTGTTTTGCCTACTCATGCTACTATTAGAGACCTTAAGATTGAAGTGGAGAAGAACTTTAGGGAGATGTATTGGGGGTTGAAGACCCTCGTCGTGGAGTCGATTGTCGACGTGAATGCTGCGGACTCCGATATGGTTTTCGGGCTCGTTGAAGCGAGTAGCGAGTTGGTTCTTGCAGGAAGAACTGCTGATGGAGAAACTGATATTGAGGGCATGTATGAGAGAGGCAAGGACAGTGGTGTGATTGACTGCTCTTGTGGAACCAAGGAAGATGATGGAGAGAGGATGATTGCTTGTGACATCTGCGATGTTCAGCAGCACCATCGATGCGCAAGGGTCTCGAGCAATGAAGATGTTCCACATATATTCCTCTGCGCTCGATGCGAGCATGATATCGTCTTCTTCCGTTTTCTACCATGATTAAGCAATCAGATGCCTCACTCTACATTAATATATGTGTTATTTAAAATTTGTAGGAGACTAGGAATCTATCATTGGCAATCAAGATTTCAAGACAAGTTATATATCCATGAAAACATCTTTAAATTTTGTGTGGCATGTTTAAAGTCAGTGCAACATTATGAGACAACACATTCGCTATTCTATCACTTAAATCTGCAGTTCAACCTTTCAATTGCAAATGCAACATTTCTTAGAAAACGTCAACTAAATCAGAGAATCTTCTAATTGTTCACCTGAGTCCCTACAAGCTCTTACTTTCGAATCTTCAAGGTTTCTGAGGCTGAGGCATATCTAACAAAACGGTCCAAGTTTTCTCACACGAATCATATGGGCCTCAATAATCTTGGGCTTTAATAATGGGAATACTAAAATGGAGATGGGCCTCCTAAGTCCAACCAATTCTTGAGAGGTTACATGGCACAGGTATTTTGTCCTCCCTTCCATTTTTTTTTTTTCACTTGTCTTCCCTTCCAATTTGATCAAATGTGGCAGTGAAGCAAATACTTCTAAAACACAATTTGTCATAAAAAAAAATCACTTCTAAACAATTAGACAATTAAACGATGCAATAACAATTTTTTTTTTTTTGATAAGAAAGAAATTTACTTATGGTGGGAACCTAGCTAACTCCCAACCTCTTACATCTATAGCTAAATACCTAAGTATTGGGCTATCCCCATATGGTTGCAATAACATTTTTACTTGCAAGATTTTATCACATGTGTAGTTCGAGGCACGTACGACTGCATTTGCATCTTGAGGACTTGGTTGTAATCAAGAGTGAAAAAACATTATTATGACATTTTTCTCTAAACAATATAAAAATGAGATTTTATCCAAGTTTTGCATTTATACATATTGTGTAAATCAAGATGCCTTTCAACCAAAGAAAAAAAAGATGTCTTTAATCTATTTATCCGTAAACAAAAAAGGACTCGCAATTTTGTAAAGATTAGATGGCAACATAAGAGAAAAATAAAATTCATATATGTGCAATCAAACAACAGTTAGAAGTCTTTATAAATATTATTCAAAACGAAATTTTTAGGAAAATGATATTTTCTGGCTAAACATTTTTTTATAATCAAACAAAGCCTTAATTATGATTAATCAAATAGATGGCTTTGAAATCATTAAATTGGTTACTTTTATATTTCTAGTAAATTATTAATAAAATCTTTGATAAATTCATTACAATGAATAAAAAAGGGTATGAATTGGAAATTTAAATACAAAATACTACGCGTAGACAACTTAATTAATTAAAGAAGAAAAGTTCTCCCCTTTCATCTCATTGATCAAAAAAGGTTAATTAACATGATAATAATGTGTTTTCAAAAAAAAACATAATAATAATGTCTAAGCTAGCTACTAATTATTAATTAATTAGTTTTCAATCAACATATATAGAAAGAAGCTTTATTAATTTTGGTTTTCTATCTATTGAAAGCACAAAAGGGAAAAAACAAGAACGAAGATGAGGATGGAAAGAGAAAAGAAAATCAAGAAAAAGAAAGAACAAACAAAGTTTAGCCCAACAAGATGACAAGCTAAAGAGGCAGAACTGTGCTTGTCCCCTTTGAAAATTCGTTGACATCATACCACCTATTCATTAATATCTTCTTCTGATGCTACCTTTAATTATAATGCATATTTATATCCATCTCAACATTAAAAGAAGTAAAGAAAGATATATGAATTTTATTAATTATACAATTAAATTAAAAAAAAGTGGTCAAAAGCGTTTTTATTGATTACTATCCATCTGGGATCTGCAGGTCGGTATGGAATGTGAGTTGCTCAAGCTTTTTTCTTCTCTACCTAGCTTTTTTTTCACTATAAACTTTATATATATGTTGTCATGTTGTTGCCCTAATGTTTACTTTTTTTACTTTTTTTGGCTGAAAGAGTTCTTTTATGAGAAGTTGATGAGAAGGGTATGTCTTCTTTTTTCTCCATGTGCCTCCATCACATTCATGGCATGGTGGGGGATCATCATCATCAATATATACATATATATTATATATCTGATATATCTCAAAATAAATTTATATGAAAGACAAAAAAAAATATGAAACAAAAAGTGAACCCTAAAAGCAGTTAGGAAGGAGTGGTTATGTCATGCACACCCTATAAAAGAGTAAAGATAAGAAAGGAGTACTATTTAAACAAAAAGAAGAGAAAAAGTTTGCTAGACATGACAGAGTTATGCAAAGCTTGGAAAAGAAGGATCTAAAGAACATGCCCTTTTTCTTTTCTTTTCTTTTCTTCTCCTCTCTCATGCATATCTTCATTTTCCTCTTAGCCCCTTAACATATTTGAGTTTTTCATTGTCGATCCTTTTTTCAAATTTATGTTTGTGGGATTGCCACTTATTATCCTCTTTGCGAGGATGTTGTTCTAACCTTCAGTGGACTGTAATACCTATTATCATTGATGTAATAAATTGTTGTACCTTTTTGGATGTTAGGAACATCAATGCAACAAATTTGACAAAAAAAAAAAAAAAATTAGACTGTAATCTGATCATTATGTGTATTATGTCGATGTCTACTAACATTTGCAACATCAAATTAATGTGGTTACTTCCTAGCCAATTTTGTCACAATTAATATTACTAAGCTGTTTGGGTGATAGTTGCTAAAGACAAGTTCTAAGACTAATTCCAATGATCCAATTAAGAGTTATCAAATTAATTCTAGTAGCCTTTGCCAATGGTTCTCTATGTTCTCATATTTTATTCGCCATTTTCTAGTGTTGTGGATGAAGAAATATCAATCTAGCTAAATGCATTAATGTCGTATCAAATGTAATGATAGATTGGAACGATGTGATCTCTTCTAGTTAATTTTTCCTTTAGAAAAAAATACAATCTATATATATATATAATGTTCTACTTCTAAAGGGGCTATCTGAGATTTCCCGAAGGGCCATTTGATATTTGCCTAATTCATTGATGAGGAAACTGAAAATCATCCTAGCTAATTTTCTCCCATGTTTTAAATAAATAACAAGACGAACATCCATGCCAAACCCTTCATCATTAAGGTCATTAGCTGATGATTTGGCGACATTAGTTCATCTATGCATTATATACGTATATACAAACATTACATAAAGTGAAGATAAAAGACAGTCCATGTGAGGAGGCCCTCCCTTTAAATCAGAAAAGATGCCTTTGGCTTTGTAAATCCAAAGTCAAAACTGATTGAAAGCTTTATTATTTTCCATCCAAGGGAGCCCACATTCAATCACCGATGATAACCTCAAATTTACTCAACTACATGCATAGAAATAATAAAAGGGGGATTCAGAAAAAGAAATAATAAAAGGGCCTTTGAAGTGACTTTGGACCTACAATATATTGAACTCGTGATCCTGATTAAGTACTGTTTAATTACACACATATTCTCATCAATATTATTCTTTTATTGAAGTCACTTTGATGTGTTTAATTAAATCATACAATGCCAATAATATTCTTCCTTGCGTACTACTTCAAAACAAGATCTGAAGCTCATGTTGTGTCCCAATTATATTAAGCCAACCATGCAAGGGATCTAGCTAGCTAGATAATTAATTGGCGTATTGTTCAATCTTCATCAGATCCATTTATATTTGATCTCTCTCAAACAGGTTCATTGTAATTGATATAACCTAGTTGTTATACATCAGACTGATATCGAGTTGGTGATAATTACCGTACATGCATGCATGCATAGATTACAAATATATATATTCTTGATATTTTTTTGGCCTTCCAAGGACACAAATATTGATCAGCAGGTAATATATATCATCTGATATATAGCTTGAGCATTGATTATGATGATTTGTACTCTATATATACGATTTTAAGGTCAATATGTATATTAGTGTATATGAATAAAATTATGCTATGCAATATTTGAAGAAGATCTTCATCCAAGTTATAGCGTACAGTCCAAGTGCAATGCATGCATGCACGAGCGCACTTTGGTGATATATTATTGATCAACAATCTTTTTTGATTTTTCTGTATATTGTTGCTAATTAATTTTCTCAAGATCACCATCAATTCAGTATATATTTTTTTTAAATCAATTCATCAAGAAATTTTGATATAGTATATATACATAATAGTTTTTGGAAAGAAAGCAATTTAGATTTCTAAAAGAAACATGTGGCATTTAGTTGCGAAGCAGTTTGTATAGATAGATCTAACCTTTTGAAATTGTGTAAATTGTATTCTATAAATAAGTTTGAGTTGATTTATATTGGAATTACTTTCAATGCAAATGGGTTAATTTTAACTTTTTAATGTCACTTAATCAAGATTATCTTAAGATAAAGTTATAAGAAAAAAAAAACTAAAATGTTAGGATGCATTTGTAAAAATTGAAATGTTAGGATAAATTTGTAAAGGTCCTAAAACGTTGTGATATATTTTTAAAAATTGAAATGTTGGAATAAATTTGTAAAAGAACTTAAAACATTAGGATATATTATGCTAAACAAATCATAAATAAAAATTTTCGCAATTTTTTTACCACTCATGCACTTGATTTTTATTTTTTTACTTAAGTGGGAATCAAACTCACGATCTTCCCAACCTTGCCCTTTCACAAGTCATGTCTTTACCATCTCACCAAAGATGCTTTGACAACACTTGATGACTATATATAAGGCCCTTTTGGGACCTCTTAAAATTTTTTTGCAAAATGGTTAATTAATCATTTTCTTAAAGAAAATTTAGGCCCCACTTATATTTACTTATATATGTTATAGGTATATTCAAAAAACAAAAAATATATTAATGAAATATGAAGATTCTAAATTGGCCAATAAAAAAATAAGAAAAAAATGAAAACTATCTTTTAAAATCTTATATTTAGATCCTCATTGTACCAAGCATGATTTTAATTTAATAATTTTAAGGAAATTAAAACTAAAGTTATGCTTTTCTTTTTAGTAACTACTAAAATTATGCCTTTTTTTTTATAGGAACGAGACTTTTATTTTATACAGTCAAAAGGATTATGTGCATGGTGAAAAATAATGTGTTTCTCTAAAATAAAGTCGATAAAAACCCTTATCAATGTAATAGGGGAAAAATGCGTCGTCCCTATGAATAAGAAAAACTCCATTCTCCCACAATGAGAATGGTCAATAACATTATCACATTCACACGTGGTGCGTGCTATCACTGAATAAACTAGATCGTACCCGTGATCATACGAATGGGATTACAATAGTGGAAAGTAAAATTACATCAAGATCTCCATCTAATACAATCTACCCATCCCAAAAAGCATACAAAGATGCAAAAAAATATTGACTTCTAGCTATAAAAACAATTGATCTTTTCTTACATAAGAAAAACGTAGCTTATTTTTCATTGAAAGAATCTTGAATATATCAGTAAACAAGGAGTGACTTCGAGGTTCTATTGTTTCACTCTTCTTTCTTGATTTTTATGATTGCTTTTCTCATTAATTTGTTATTTTTTCTCATTTGATATTACTGCTAGTTCATTGTTAAAATAATTTTACTCTAATAATCGATTAATTTGCAATTTGTTCGATAAATTTTTTTAGGCTAGTTCATTGAAATAAAATCAAGAAGAGTAAATTCTAAATAATACCTTAATCAAAATGATAAAACAAAAAAACACCTTTTAACTTTGCAAATGGAATGCAAAACCCATTGTCGGTCCTAGAAAAAAGACTTTATATTTATATATCGTTAACTTGCACCTTTAAAAAAAATGTTTGGAGAACACAAGGTCCACTTTTCTCAAGAGGGCCAAATTTTGAATTTCGTATAGGGCCCCTAAAAGCTTAGAGCAGGCCGTGCGTATATATTAGTAATTATATGCATGTCATAGCTATATACATATAGTTAAGTAACCACATAAGTTTCCGTAAAAAATGATTGTTGCAATATCTGTCGCTAGCAGGAAAAAAAAAACAAAGAAAAAAGAAGAAGAAGAAAGAAAGAAAGAAAGAAAATGCAGTATAAGAATAACTTTAGAAAAAAGTTTCAATGACTTTTACCCTTCAAGATTATCGAACAATGAAGTGAAGCCTTTGCAATATAAGTTTTTCCTCGATGAGTATATAAAATGGTACAATTGAATGGCCCTTTGGGACCTCTTAAAAAACTTTTTCCAAAATTGTTAATTAATCATTTTTTTAGTGTCGTGGATGATTGTCATCAGTTGTCTTAAAATGATTTAATGATCTAATGTGGTTCACGTGCTGATTTGGAGAGCCACAATCTGTTAAGATGTGTTGTTATAACACGAAGATTAGATCAGTTATAATAGAGCCTAAAATTTGGTAGTTGCGGTTTGTTATGATCTATTCTTATCCACAACTAAATGAGAAGTTGTTGGAGTTCGGTGCAGATTCTTAGGGTGATATTGCTCTCATGCTTCATGAGAAGAATGCGGAAGTTTCAAAGGATCAAGACGGTCAGATTTTAGTAGTTCTTAAGAATAGAGTGCCTTGTAAATCATCTATATATATGTCAAAGTAGAGAGTATGATTCACCTCTTCTAACTTTGTTTTGTGCAGTGAACGTATGTATTCACTCATTTGCTTATCGAGTTGTAAAGCTCCAAAGGAACTTGGGTGATAGTGTGAGGGGGAGCCTCATTCCTATAAGTGGGAGACTTGTGTGTAAGATCTAGAGAAGCGTAGGGAGATGCTAGTAGGAGCTCAGTGAGGAAGTCACTAAAGAAATCATGTAGATCATACGTGTTCATAGTGGATTTTGCATCTGGGCGTGGCCCCGTAGACATAGGTCATGGAACGAACTGCGTGAACAATATTATGGTCTTGTGGTTTGCTTTACTATTCTTATTTATATTTCAATATTGTTTAATTCCCTGTTACAACACACTACATTTCTTATTGTAATACACATTGGTTCAGTAATTTCATTTGGTATTAGAGCAGGTAGTACTTAAAATTTGTTTCTTTATAGACTGTAGTGAGGTTTGAATACTAACCAAATGTATCAGGGAAATTAGTCAGACCAGCCGGAAGGAGTGTCTAACACTCGACCTCCTCTGCTGACCAGTACAAACTACACGTACTAGAAAGCAAGAATGGAAGGTTATATTTTGTTTGTAGATGTCAAGGCTTAGAGATCAATCGATAAAGGTTATGTCACATCTATTGTAGATGGGATAGCAAAGAACCTTGACGACTAGACAGAAATTGAAGAGAAGTTTTTGTCAGCAAATGCCAAAGCTCTCAATGCCATCTTTAGAGCAGTTACACAACATCTCAAGCTAATCTCCTCGTGCAAAATAGCAAAAGAAGCATGGAAAATCTTGGAAGACATTTTTGAAGGTAATGAGCAGGTGCGAGAGTCAAAGCTTCTCATGTTCAAATCACAGTTTGAGTTGATGAGAATGAGAAAGGACAAGATCATTTTAGACTACGCTGGCAAGCTGAAGGATCTTGCTAATCAAGCACATCAGTTGGGTAAAAGATACTTAAATAAAAAGATGGTGTAGAAGGTTATCAACACACTACCTAAGAATTTCAATATAAAAGTTGCCTCTATACAAGACAATTGAGGTTTAAAGAATCTGAGATTTGGGGAACTTATGGGTTTGTTGACAACCTATGAGATGCATCTCAATCAGCAAAAGAAGTAGACAAAGGAACTTGCCTTGACGGCTATTGAAGTTAGCCCTACTACAGTTGAGGGAGATCTTGCCTTACTAACTCGTAAATATAATAAATTATATACGAAATTTTAGGGTTTGAAGACTGGAGGCTCGTCATGAAGGGATGAAGAAACTAAAGTGCTTGACAAGAGTAAGATGACTTGCAGAGAATGTAGAGGACTTGGAAACTTCCAGCCAGAATGTTCATCAAAGAAGATGGAGAAATCACTAACCTCAACCTGGAGTGACTCTGATTCTAATAATGAAGAGGAGATGACTAACTTGCAAGCTGCTTTCATGGTGGTTGCTATTACAACACAGGCATTTGATGTTGTTGAAACTAAAGGAATAAAGCCTGTCATAACCGATAAAGATTCACCTGTTCAATAATAAAAGAAGAATGCTACTCATTTATTTGAAGATGATTCCGATGATTTTGACTGTGAATCTTCTAATTTAATTTCAGATGTTGATTTCAAAGCAGCCTACTTTAAAATGATTATCAACTAGGAAGGAGTAGTTACATGCAATCAATCTCTACTTGTTCATCTCAAGGAGAAGGAAAGTGAACTAACAAATTGCAAACGCAAACTGGAGCATGTCCAGAATACATTGAAGCAACTGAGCAAAGGGAAGGCTAAACTCAATGACATCCTATCTCAAGGGAAGGGAAATGGAGATCATAAATGCAATGACCCTAAAATTCTAACTCGTGTCACGTGTCATTTCAGGGTTGTATTGTAGGCCCAACCACCGTAGTGTACTTGTTTCGATCATCGGGAGTCGACACCGAGGTATGTTATATTTGTTTGGTATTTTGTACTATTTATTTACTACCTGAATGTTAATTCCAATGTTCCAAACGTGTGAATACGTTTGTAAGTGCGCAGTTGCGTTGGGGATTTAGTTCAACTTGGAAAAACGTGCAATACAAGTATTGGGCGAATGGTTGTCGGGTATTTAGCTGTTCGAGGGACAAATTGAATTAAAACACTGACAAAATACAATTTAAAATAATAATTAATTATTGTGTAACATGTCTGGTATGTTGGTATGCCATCGAGTACACAACAATGTGAGTCGTGGTGCGGTTTGGGTACGGGAACGCTCGGGAATGCAATGGTTTTGAGTTGAAATGGATAAGGGACAAGAGGGAGTCACAAATTGGAGTCACATGAATTGGTGGCTGGTGGGATTATAAGCCATGGGATTTACCTAGGGATGAAGGAGTGAGTGAGATGACAGCTAAACATATATAAAGGTAGTTGTCACCTTTTCTCTCACTTCTCTCTTTACTTAACAAAAATCGATTTTGGGGTATCGTATGATTCGAGCGTGAATCAAAGGCTGACGAGTGAGCATTTATGCGTATCAAGGTGAGATCTTGGCTCATCTCTCAATTCTCATCATTTTAATGCCTTTTTCTCGGGTTTTCGTCACAACTTCTCGGACACCGAGTTGGGTCACAAATTTTCTGGGAGTTTGTATACGATTTGTTGCGGTTTTGATAATCATAAGGGGTTTTTGTTGGTGTTGCTATGTTGATTGTGGAAGTTGTGGATTTTTTTTATCAATTTTTTAGGATTTTTGGGGATTTTCGTTTCAATATTTAAATTGATGATTTTGGACATGTCGGATATGGTTTGAAAGTGGTTTTGGGTTTGTATGGAGGTCTCAACGAGTTTGGGACAGGCTTAGAACGCGGCGACAAGAGACGGGTTTTAACAAACCTCGGAATTCATGTTTTGGTGTCAACGCCTTGAGGGACGCCGTGTAGCATAAAGCCCTACGTTGTCGGTCACGGCTTCTGGGACAGGGGTTCCCCTGTCCCTACACTTTATGTGACGTCGCCAGGTGTGTACCCCCATGGCACCACCTACAACGTGACACTGTTCACACACCAAAATTCTTAGAAAATTTCAAAAACTTTGGGGCTTTGCTCGGGTATCCTAATGGTTCGAATACGACCGGGTAATCGACCTAATTGAGCGAATGAATGAGATTATGGAAATTTAGAAAATTAACGAAAATTGAACATTAATGAATGTCAGGTAATGAATGGAGTACTAACTAATCAATTGGGGAATGTGCTAAGCTACGGAGGAGTTGTTTTAGCAGGAATTGAGGCGAGTAAATACAACATTATCATTAACATGAATTCTCTTCAATTTCTTGGACTGGATATTTCATGTAATGCGTGTCATTTGTACTCCATTCTAGTTCAGATGACCTAGGGTTTAGGTAGTCTACCAGTAGAGAGGAGTATGAACCAATTTAGCAGTCGCACCGTCTGTGGCTTCTCATTAGAGCCTATCGAGAGGATTAAGCATCCGTCTATGACTGTAGCTTTTCTTCGATAGTGTGTTAAGGATTAAGCATTTGGCAATGACTGTGGCTATTCCTAACATATTGTAACGGACAGTGGAGGTGACCTTCGGACCCACCCACTGTGTCAACTGCAAGTTGAGGAGGTCTTGTGACCTTCAGGCCCACTGTGCCTATTCGCCTATTTGTTTGCTTATTGATCGCTTGATTATCGTTGTTTGTGCTCACTATATCTGTTTATCATGCACTTTGCTATCTATTTCCATTTCCTTTAATACTGCATGATTTTATAGACTTTTCCTTATTGATATTCATAATTTATGTTGAGATCCATATTGTTGTTGCATTACTATTACTTTTTGTACTCAATGTCCTTTTTATGACGGTGGATGCAGATTTGCGGGCAAGTCAGGGCAAGGCACTTATGCTTGGCGATATTCTTTGAGGCATGCTCAGAGCCAGTTTCTTTTGATCTTACTATGTAAGTGTTTATTTTGTTGTTTTGTTGTATATTTTGCTATGTATTTATACGTTTTTTTTTGGGCACTTGATGATGCATGTATATCTTTATGTTGGGTTTTCAATTGATCATATATATACATGAGATGTTTATTTGGATAGGATTTTCCACATCTAGGTTACCTTGAGTTTTAATTTTTTTTAATTAAGTTTAATATACTGTTGAGAACAATTCTGTTGCACCCCTGACTATATTGAGGATAAATAATAACTTGATAGAGTCAACGAAATCAAAGAGTTAACCACAATGAAATAGTAAGTAGCGTTAATGAATAATTTGGTAAGTTAAGGCTGACAAGACTTACGTTGACTCGTTGGAGACTGGCTTGGGGGTCTTGGGGTTTAGGTTAGGCGAGGCCCAGTTTGTGGTAGCTGGGGCCGTCACAGCTGGTATTAGAGCATTAAAGTTTATCACCTTCACTCTAAATAAGCATAATACAAAATCAAATGAACTTAGTGTGGAAATCCAAAGAATTTAACTTATGACCTAGTTGGGAAGTGGGGAATGGTATATTATTTTTAGCATGTTAATTTTGATGAGTATTATAATATCTCTATGACGGCCTAAATTTCCCAATGCAATTGGGAACGCCCGACCAATACCCGCATAGGCTCCCAAGTCGGTATTCGGCGAGTCTATACGCTTTTAGTCAGCCTCAATTCGTTCATTTACAGTTCAAAATATGAGTTATTAGATTATAAAACTTTTCAGATCAATACGCAACGAAATTCAACTATAATCATTCTATAACTCAAAGGGAAATAAGGAATTTCTAATAAATGTGGAACCCAAATACAAGATAAACATGTAAAGCTTGGTGACCACAGTATGATGGGGGCATATAGATGATATCCAAGTCTCACAACCACCCAATTCTATCCATAATGTTTCAAAACAATATATGTAAATAAATACAATTACATACTACGTAGCAAGGAAAGAAATCATCCCCGAGGAGCGCTCAGAGGAAGTCGCCTATCATCAGTCCATTTTCCTTGCCGTTACCTATCATATCTGCATCCACCGTCACAAACTAGACGGTGAGCAACTGAGGGAAATTGAAAGTAATGCCATAAGAATATAACGGTAATTCATGAATTTCCAAGTAAAGCAGTATAAATATCATGCGGTAATTGAAAGGCAGGAAATATAACAAAGTGCATGATAATCAGACTAAATGGATAAGTAATCGAAATTTGAGTGTTCCAAGAATCAACAGAGGCCATAAGTGGTCTAAATCCACAACAATATCCAAAACAATGATGTCGCAACATCGATAACCACAACAATATCTACAACAATCCAGTACTTGGTATTACACAATCACTAAGGGTAGTCACACACTTCTGCACTGCTCGCATTTTATCCTTCTAGTGCAGGTTGCAAGTACCTTCGAGACACACACTTATGCCAAGAACACACAATCAAGGAATAGAATGGAATGCCAATCATGAGATTAATTCAACAATCACAACAACATCAGGATATGGAATCACATGGTGTTTTCTTGCTGGCTTACTAACTTACCTAGTATGTCGCGTACCTGTCGCACTCCCGATTCTAACCCTTTGCGCAGGTCCCCAAACTACTTGTCAATGATTTGAATCCCAATAGGTTGGGTTTATAGTTAATAAACAACTCTAGGATAATCACCAAAATCTTCCAAAATTTTCTCATATTTTTTAAATTCTTTCCTATTTTTTAAGAATTTATTCAATTTATTTTCATTATTTTATTATTTTTTGGGTTGGGTCGGGTCTGGCCCGACTCGACTCAGCCTTGCCCTGGCCAGGCGCTGGGCCAGGCCCAGAGATACAACACACATATTCGTTTTTCCTTTGAACACGACTCATACCCATACACACCCGAAATCACGCTCTTACAACGTTGTGGAGACACAACTTCTCCACAGCTAGAAAAGAAAACACCCACACGACGCACACACGCCACAACTTCAATCACACTAAAACGTTGCTCACAACAAAAAATCAGAAACACATAACTCACACATGCTGCAAACTCGCCACCAGAAACACCAAAGCAAAATGTCTATGCAGCACAAAAAACAGAAAAATCGCAAATTTCCTCTGTTCTACACGTACGTAAGAGACGTTGTCGCGTTATAGAGCATGCGGCGTCTCCACGGCGTGCACTGTAAAACCCTTATTCTAGAAAACTACAAACCCCAATCGAAACCCCACTCTTGACAATCAACACCCACATGTTTTTTAGCATTAAGACTCCCCGAAATTGACTCTGAATCGTCGTGGGATTCCCGGATTCAATTGAAAACCCAAAACCAATGCCAAATTCGAAAACCTAAATAAATTAACATCAAATTGCAATTACACAACAACATCGACACCGATGTAGTGTGTTGATCGCTTCGGGGGATGCCAACCAAACTCATCTCCAGCAAGTCACCTGTAACGACCCTAAATTCTAACTTATGCCACGTGTCAATTTAGGTCGTGCGTGGGCCCATTTACCGTGATACAGAGTCCAATTCTTGGTCGTTGTCGCCGAGGTATGTTATTTGTGTTCGGTATTTGTATTATATTGTATTACCCAAATATGTAATTCCAATGTCCCAAACGTGTGATGACGTTTGAGTGGGAGCGTTGGTACAGAAAATAGTTCAGCTCGAGCATTTCGTGAAATAACAGGTTTTCGGGTGAACGTTGGTCGGGTAATTAGTGGTCTGGGGGACTTAAATGAATTAAAAACACTAACAAAATACAAAATAAATAATAAATAAAAATTATAAAATACGTTTGATACGTTGATATGTCCGGGGCGACATGACGAGGAAGTTTGGTGTTCAAAACGAGAAAAGGCTCAAACAAGAAATAGTGTCACACATTGAAGTCACCATTTGGTTTCACAGTTGGTGGCTAGAATGAAGGGTGGCCAAAGGATGATTCTAGAGATCCGTGTGTGCAAGAGGATGAGATGGGGTATATAAGCCCATTCCATCACCTTTTCTCTCTCTCATTTCATTCTCGCATTTCACTCTCTCTCTTCAACGATTACAACGAAGGAATGAAGAGGGTTTCGGGGTGTCTCGACACGAATCGACTCCAAAGGAATGATCGAATTCGATTTCTAAGGTGAGAATCCAACTTCCCACGTGTATATTCGCGATGAATTCGGACAACGAATTGAGAAATTTAGTTTTTATGATGTGTTTTAATTGATTAGGAGTCAATGGGTGATCAAAACATGAATTGTGAAGTGGTGAAGGTGTTTAGGAATTTTTTCTGAATTTTAGGGATTTTTGTTGAATTTTGGATGATTTTTCGGAAAATCGGTGATTTGGTCGGGGTTTGACGCGAGCTGAAGGTGGATTAGTGTGTTGTTGGATGTTTAGTCGAAGTTGGGATAGGCTCGAAGTACGACGACGTGAACCGGGGTGTCAAAAACCCTGGTTCAGAGGTATTCTGCAAAAGACGCTGTGGCGACGTCGTGAGTATTCCAGCTCACAGCTTCACTCACGTACGTCTTGGGTAGGACCTTAGGGGAACATACTGTGAGGACGCCGCCACGACCAACTGAGGTCACGGCATCACTCACATACGAGTGAGCATTATCTCCACGCCGTCCAAGCCATTGGATGCCACGGCATCTCGGTGGCGTGTCACTATTCACAGGGACCAAAATTTTATAAAATTTTTGAAAACTTTCGAGGATTTCTCGAGTATCCTAATGTGTCCTAATACGACCTAATACCTGGGTAATCGACTCAAATGAGTGAATGAATAAAATTAGGGAAAATTGGATAGAATAAGGGTAATTAATGGGAATTTCAACTTAAATGTATATTAGGGACTTTGAACATTGACGGGACACTGAAGGTCATAGGAGACGTATCGGAGGTCCATTGAGTGCGTACTAGTTGGATTACAAGTAAAAACCAGTGAAAAACTTTTACAGTTATTTCTTGAGCTTTAATTTGTTGTTATTGTTCTGTTTATCAACATATCTATTGGAATCTCTTTGGTTGAGTGGTCCATTGGAAAGGGAGTCATGGTTACTAAATATCTGTGATATGAGCTCTTATCTAGACGCTGTTGATATCTCCCGGTTTAGTGTACATTGGAGGGCTCTTATCGGGTCTATATATATCTCATAGTTGCAAGGGTTAGGGCTGGTAGGCTGTGTTCTCGTCGTGAACCCGTGTCTTTTAGGTTTTACCTCGACTCATTGACTATTGTCGAGACTCCTTTCTATTCTATTTCGTAACTCGGACACTTACATTTTGATTGATCTATTTACGGTCTTATATGTTCATGCCTTCCTTATTCCTTTCTTTCTGCCAGCATGAATGTGAACTGATGTTTATTTATTTTGAAATGCTATATTATTATTCTGTTTGGCATTACTTACCTGACCTCATCATTCTTATGTTGGACGGAGTGCAGATGCACACTCCAACAAGGGGAAGGCACCAGAGCTTAGAGATTTACTTTGAGGACACTAGAGCACGCCTTTCCACTTAGTTGAGTAGGTGGATTTTGTATTATTGTATATATACGATGTCTTGAAACATGGGTTTTGGGTATGTATAACGGCCCCAAATTCATTGGCCGATACGGCATGCATCGCAGGCCCACAACCTAGCTAAATCAGCTTCTAGCTGTGTCCCACAATAACTTAAATCTCAATATTAATCAAAATCCTATTAACTTATGATGTTTACTAGTAATTGTTGCGTCAAGTTAGTTCAGAATTTGTAATTATCATTTAATCTCAAAATACGCAGCGGATAATTAAAAACATCAAAATAAATATTCACAAAGTGTTTTATGAACATTTTACCTAATATGGAAACCATACCAAAATGTACATCATATACATATCAACCGAGATTCTCAAGATATCAAAATACAACCTCCAAGTCATCTACAAGGCATGTCTATCTCTCAAATCGTCAAAACCCAGCATAAAACAAAGAAACATAAATAAACGTACGAGCAGGGCAAATGCAGTAAATCAATGTAGTCCTCAAGCTTGCCATTCCCTTTGCTCGTACTAGGATCTGCAATTAAACCCTCACAAAAAGAAGACAACGAGTCCAGAGTGAGTAATCCCAAGGAAATTTACCAAGTAAATACATAAATAATATGCTGGAATTTAAAATACTATAAATAAACATGCGGAACTAAAGAATACAAGAAAATGTGGAAGATCATCGCATGCATAAATATAGCAGTGAAACAAAGTGCGTGCGCAATCAAAGTCAAACTAAACCATACTTCGGGCTATCTGTCAGGTACGACCTGTGAGGATCCCTCGAACGGGTGACCCTGGACCCTCTAGGTGGCCGGCGTAGATCCACGTCGCACCTACACATGCCTATCATACCCGAGTAGCATATTCATCAGCGCATGCCTAGACATATGCTATGGCTTAGTGGACCCTATGCCCCCATAACGAATAAACTCCAGGTGGGGAGTGATCTATACCGTAAAGACCTCAGGTAGGAGTAAACTTAACTACCATAAAGACCCCATGTAGGAGTAAATTCAACTACCGTAAAGACACCAGGTAAGAGTACTCAGCCACCATTAAGTAATAAGGAAATAGAGTAGTAAATGAACAAGATTAAATTCAAATAAATCAAATAGTAAGTACTAAAGTGAATTTCAGTTGGGATACTACACACCTCAAACCGCACTTCTCGTCCCGTAGAACAAACCTCGGTCCGATTTCTCCAAATCCCTGGTATCCTAAAATATCGCCCGAACTAACCTATTATCATTTATCATTGATTTATGGTCAATTATTTGTATTTTAGGTCAATTAGTATAAACATTATATCCACAATACTCAAAACAGCAAAAAATGGCTATTTGATGAACACCCAGCCAGCTGGTGTTCATCCTGTTCATCTTCATCATTGGCCCAGACTGTCCAGTACACTGGGAAGTTTTTCTAGCAGTTCAGCAGAACAGAACTGCTAAAAAATCAACACCCAAGCCTCCACCAATGCTGTCGACCCCATCCTCACCTCATGGGGGAACAAACAACACTTCCAAAAGCCAGAGGCACAACAAAATATATCATACATGCATCAAATCCCGGATCAAACACCCAAACTTGAAAATTTTATTTTTCATGAAAATAAACCCAACTTCAAAACCAACAACCACAACTTTTTTTCTCCACACTCATTGCACTCAATAAACACTAAAACTGGACAAAAACAATGGCACAACTTCAACACATAGATTCCCCACCATCACCCATAAAACCACATTCAAATTGAAGAGAAATGAGAGGAGATTAAAGATCTCACCTTGCTTTGAGGATTCCACACTCCTAAACACTTCAAATTAGCTCACAATCTCTTCAAAACTCTCACCTTCTCTAGATTTTTGAAGTGTTCAAGTGAGGAGAGAGAAAAAGATGATAAAAATGAGATAAAATGAGTTTTTACATGTAATCCTTCATCACCACTAACACACACATCTCTATGCTTGTTTGGATGGCCAAGATAAGGTCAAATGACCTCCACAAAGTGACAAAATTGACCGTCATACTCACCTTGACCCTACACATGACACCCATTATATGCCTTTTCGGGCATCCAATACCCGGCTCTTACCCTCGCCCGATGTCGTTCAAGCGCAACAACCGTACCAACCTCCTCAACTTCATTTTATATTAATTATTTAATGAATTTTATCATTTATTATGTGTATCTAGTCCTCTTTCCTAATGCACTAGTAATTTGCCACCCGGTACGCGTGCCTACGCACTAGTCGTGGCGAAAACGCGTCACACTGTCTCACTTGTCAGTGAACAATATAAACACAAATATTGCGATGCAATTTAACAAACTTGAACATATACATCACAGCTTTACAACAAAAAGCACACAAAACGGATTGTATACCTAATCCTGGCGTGCTCCGGCCTTGCTGTGGGACCCACAAATGTCCTTGCTGGCGTCTACGTCTGCAATGACGTCAAAAATAACGACAATTATTAATTGGGCCGTTACAGTATGTGAGAGATTATGGGCATGTATATCTATTGGGATATTCTCCTCTGACTGATCATTTATGATGATATACATATGCGAGGTTTCCACACTCTAGGATGTATTATTTTTATATGGTTGTGATTACTTGATTAGTTTGAGCTTTTGCTACCGCTATATTGATGATAACTCACTAATCAATGTTATAAACTTGTAAATGAATGGTACATGGTAATGTAAGACTGACAAGGCTTGCGTGACCCGTCGAGATGAGCTCGGGGTTTCGCACAAGTCTAGGCCGGGCGGGGCCCAATTTAGGTTTAAAAATTGGAGCCGTCACATCATCCTCGGTCATGGCAATGAAACAACAGTGGATTTACCAAAATTACCCAAAATAGGGAGAGGGGAAAAGAATACAAAGAGAGAGGAGCTCTCACCTTTTTCGGCGAGTCCCAGTAACTTCGGCGGCTCTCCGGCGGGGTGGAAAACCCTCCAATGGCTGTCCACAATTCCTTGCTCACCAAGTTTGAGAGGAGAAGAGAAAGAGAAGAGAAAAGGGGAGAAAATGAGAAAAAAGTGTGGGGTGGGTCCTTATATAGGCCCACACAATATCAACACACGTACACACATCTCGAGGTAAGTCCAACTAACACCACTTAGTTGTTCACCTATCCTAACACCTCTTAATGTGACTCCACTAGGTGACACACTCACCACTTAACTAACCAACTCTCTGGTTCGTTCTTTCACTTCAAACACACCATGACCCGCGAGTTGCATGTTTTGGTCTCGACGATACTCTCTCATTGTCAATCGGCTCAATTACCATTAATTGGCTTATTTATTAATCATTTTCAGTGTTTTAAAGTCCCGTGTACCCGTACCCTATTTTTCGATGCTCGCTTAGCTAATTTTCCTACTCGTTTACAGACTTCACTGTCCGGTCTCTTAAATATGAGTATAAATGTACATAAAATAATTCACAAATAGTCAATTTTTCGGGTCATTACAGTCTCCTCAACTAACAAGAATTTTGTCCTCGAAATTAGCTCACAAAATTAGCTCTAACTGGAGCGAAGGGGAATCAACACCATTCACACCTCCTCCAAACTACGGGTATACAGTAGCTTCGGACAGCTTGGATCCTTCGTATCGAAATTGCAAACTCTGCCAGAGTTGCTTCAGACATATTTCTCTTTACCGTTGAACTGCAGATCGATGCAAAGTCACTTCAAACAGCTCATTATGCTATGAAAAAATGTGGACTCGCGCGAGAGTCACTTCTAACAGCTCAACATCAGGTATCGAACTGTGGACTTATACAAAGTCTCTTCGAACAACACGTCTTAAATCCACTCCTTTTCTCCACATCTATCAAACTGTAGGCCCCTGCCACTTCGAATAACTTGATTTCATCTTAGTCTTCAGACTACGGGCCCAACCACTCCAAACAACCTGATTCGACTATGGTCTCTGTAGACCACTCCCGTTTCCCAGAATAGTAGGAATGCCAATGACTTCGTCGCAAACATTATCCACTACCGCAACACAAGTCAGATAATTACGAAGTAAGACACTACGATCGCGACTCGTATGTCAAACCCGTGATGACCTCCCAACCCACTCGCATTTCAACGCAAGTTCATCTATCCCCAGACAGTAAATATGTTTGACAAAGTTGCAACCATGGCCATCATGAATATTGCATATCCATGTATCCTAAGATAAATCACAACCTGTCTGGTCCTGCCACTCTTTAGGTGTACTCGTGGCTAGGTTTGGCAACCCATTGTGCCTAAACCTACCACCTCTTTCGGACTCTAATCTAAGTTAGGTCTGTCTCATCCTAGACAACTCTGCTTAGTTTTAACGGCGCTATTCTAGCAAGTATCGACCCTAACTCTGTCACATGACGTTCGACATCGCATTTAAACACCTAAAGTTTCAAATAACCAGTCCCACGCATGATGTATGATAACCAAAAAAATTCCTTACCTCTGGTAGGATCACGAACCACTGTAAGTTGTGGCTTAATCGCCATCTGCACGTCCTCAATGGCCTGAGGCTGATCATCATCCTGCTGGTCCTCGTAGAAATATGGACATTGATTCTGAAAATGTCCGGGCTGTTCGCATTGGAAACATACTCTCCGCCCTCGAGAACCACCGTCGTCGTTCGGATCCCTCGTTCATTTCCTATGATCTACTTTCGATCGATGCCCTGACTGGAAATTAGGTCAATCAGGTAGAATCTCATCGCAATTAGTACTCAAGTTAACTCTCCCTAGCCAAGCTCCGATCATAAGCTCTCTGTAACGTCCCTGGCTTGGTCGTGATGATCGCATCTTCGATATCGGGTAGTAGACTGTTAGTGAAATAGTACATCGGTTTGTCACCGTGTCAGCCAAACCTCCAGCTGTAGATGGTATTGATGGTGTAGTCGTAACTAACGCCCTCAATATCGTCAGAATCTCCTCCAATCGTTGCTCCTGAAATGTGACTCTCTACACCAACGCACAAAGGTCCTCTACGCAACGTGTTAACGACGTACCACTGTCGTTACTAGATCCAGCCTGATCTGCCCTCGCTATCTGATAAAGAAAGCAAGTTCCTGGATCGACGGATAACTACTGATATCATATAATACACCACATAAAACATACTTATAATAAGTTTTCAATTTCTTTACCTGACTCATACTCACTCCCCAACAAGGATTTTAAGTCAGGATTACGAGATTCCGCTCTAAGTTCAACCATACCTAATTTTCGCTGGTTTAAATGGCTTGTGTTTTATGAAAATTAAACCTGATACGCTCTAATATCAACTGTGATGGCCCCAATTTCCAATAAAACTGAGCCCCGCCCGGCCTAGACATATGTTGACCCCCAAGACCATACTCGCGAAGTCAACGCATGCCTAGTTAGCTTCAAATTCTCGTTTAGTCATTATTTTATCAATTTAATAGGTGAACTATTAGATTACATCATTTTCAGGTAAGTTTGCAGCAAAAATAATGATTAAACAAGAATGCAAATAGTAATTCATGATTAACCAATAAAGTAGTCTAAGAATCATGCGGTATAGAAAGACAGGCAAATAATGCAAGTTGCATAATAAACAGACTAAATAAATAACCAACAATTAGGCGAGTGAAAGAATGCAAAAGATAAACGCCTAGGAGATCTCAACACTATTCAATACAACATGAAGTAACCCCCAAACATTCTCAAACCGTGGGACCAAGGCCACTTCCAACCGCCTTATCGTAACTTTTGAACTGTGGGCTCAAAGCTACTTTCAACAGCTTGAATTTAAAATAGTGGGTCTCAGACCACTTCCAACTGCCTTACGATAACTTTTGAATTGTGGACTAACTTGAGTCACTTCGAACAGCTCATTTCTCAACCCTGATCACCTAGACTCTTGGTCACCTGACGCATAAAAATGGGGTCCAATGCAAAAGTAGTAATTCGAATATAGAAAAGAATAATGGAAAATGAATTACTACGTACTTTCTTACTAGCTTACTAACTTACCTCGATCGATGCAAAATCTGTCCCTCGCGGTTCCTACACATCCCAAAAACCTCATTACCAGTCCGTTGTGTTACTGGCATTCAATTGGGTTAAAGTTGAAAATTATACGCTTTACGAAGTAAAATCCCCGACATAAAGTCCCAAAAAGTTTCCCGAATATTTCATTTTTCATAGAAATTCATCAATTTCTATTTCTTTGGTCAAAATATTATTTTCTAGAATTTTTCCTATTTTTCAAGATTTTTTTCTTTATTTTTTAGATTTTATTTTATTTTATTTTATTTTAATTTTTTTAAAATTATTTTTCTAACCCGACTCGGCCTGGACCTGGATTGCCCTGACCAGGCGCTAGGCTGGGCTTGCCCTATGGGCTGAGCCCTGGCCAGGCGCTGGGCTTACCTCGCCCCACGGGCCGATCCTTGGCCAGGCGCTAGGCTTAGCTCGCCCCACGGGCCGAGCCCTGGCCAGGTGCTGGGCCTAGTTCATCGCATAGGCCAAGCCCGGCCCAGGCCTCCTGGTCCGGTCTACGCGTACGACACCTTCTTCCTCACGAAATCCAGACACACAATGGTGTCTCTGGTTTTGTTTTTTTTTCAATCGATTCGGCAGGGGAGTAGTTTCCCCTGTTCTCTTCGTCCTCAGCCATAGCCAACACCATGGTCGAGCCTCACTCAACAACCGCCCACACCAAACAATAACGACAACAACAATCAACACACAACACTCACTTCAATCTCGACCACTTCGTCTTCGATCTTTTTCTCTTTCTCTCCTCCAATTTCAATCCCCCGATCCTTTGATCCCTCTCTTCAATTTTGGTTTTTTGAGAAATGGTGAATCGGTGGTGTCGGTGGTGGTGATTTGTGATATTTTTGGGGTCAAATGACTATTTTGCCCCCATCCTTATCCACTCCCTTTATAAACCCAAAGCCCTTTTTGGTCTTTTCACATTTCCTGATTTTCAATATATAAATATTTATATTTATGCATGTATACTCTATATATAAATATATATACATACACTTGTATTTTCGCGCCTAAATTTTCGTTATGCGCGCCAATAAGCACCCTTGGGCGTGCACACTACCGTACGACCCACATTTGTTGACCACGACCCAACATGTCACTAGGAACCCACTAATTTTATTACTTATTTTTCAATAATTTTAATAAACCATTTTTATGTGTTTGTTCTACCCGTAATTCACCTCAACGCGTTTTCCTAGGCGAACTTGTGATAGCCCCAGCTTCCGAGGTCGTCCCGTAACTCACGCCCTCCGCTCGTAAGCCCAGCAGTGCCTGTCACGTCACCAGGCACGTCATTATTACTGCCACGTCCGCAGCTCTGTGAAGTGACGCTCCGTTTAACTAATCCTACTATATTGAATTGTTTAATTCTCCTAAACATCTAGCAGGTTAGCTAATAATAATAGTGGAAGCCTTTAATGCGTATATTATGAGAATTTATTAAACCTATGTAGTGGAAAACCTAGAAATAAACACTATGTAAATAACTGAGATGAAATATACAATAATCTATATACATGTGACAGAATTCTAAAGTTCCCAAAACCCAGCGAAACAAAATATACATACTAGGTAGTCAAAACACGAACTGTCAGCAGCAACGGCCTCAGAGATATTCGCCTAGTACCTCTCCCAAGAAAAGTCGACACTATAACCATGAAAAACCACAGTAACCTACGAGACATGTGAATATGAACCTGGCAACATGAATCATATTTCCATGGTTGGCAGCAAACAACATTCACAGCAAACATACCGATCACACACAATGAATATAAATCATCATTCAAGTAATTCGATTCAACCAACGATATCAATTAAAACTAGATAGGGGTGTGACGGAGTCTAACAAAACTATATCATACTTCATAGATTTGGACGCCTTGGCTGAGCACATCAAGCCTAGACCACACCCGAACCACTAATGGTGACTGGAAACACATCACAACCTACCGAACACATGCACCCTGCTACTCGGGTAGCTATTCACTGGCTGCGCCAAGTACACGCGCTACAATCTAGCCTGTTCAATTCCGTACCACGACCATCCCGATTAATCTCCGATAATGTGAACAAATCAAACATCGACTAACACATGATCACAGTGCATATGCATGACAACCGTTTAAGTAAACAAAACGATAAATAAATGAATAAACACTCGTTTACATGGATAAACCACACATAAATTAAAGTGTAACATTCTCAAGGGTTTTACGCACCTGTAAACACGCACTCTGACTTCCCGGACCCGCCTAGCTCCCCGATGCCCGAGCTATGGTTCCCTAGTTCCTGAAGTCATTTATAGTGCTTTATATTATTTAAAAACACATTATGTAATTTTTATGATACTATATCATATATTCAATTTTCAGTTATGGTACCTCTCCCAGACTATGTCGAGGTTCCAAAAATACCCAAAAAGTCTTGAAACCACTTTTTTACCTTTTTCTTAATTTCCTATATTTTTCTAGAATTTTCTCCAATTTTTCTGATATTTTCCAACAATTTTCCATATTTTCCAGAAAATAATATATAAAATATAAATATTTTTTTTATAAAATTTTATTAATTTTAAAATTATTTTTAAATTGGGGGTGCCCACTTGGACCGACTGGGGCCAGTCCGGTCTGACCAAGGACGCACACATGCAACGCGTGTGTCCCTTCTTCCTCTCAGGAACCTCTCTAGTTCCTGGTTTGAGAGTTTTTTTTTTCTTTTCCTTTGGTTTCTTTCCTCTTCTCTCTTCTCTACTCATCTTCCACCTCAAAAACAATCCAATAACCCCAAAAATGACAATAGTAACGACACTAACAAGGAATTGATCGGATCAAACATGCATGACACTTTTATTCCAATTTCCTTCAAAAACTCGAAATTTCGTGATAAATTCAACTCAAAACCACAATTATACATACCCATAACCTCAAATTCAAGAAGAGATCAATCAAACCAATGTTAAATCACCAAATTTGAATTTTGATTTCAAAATTCCACCAAAACACCTTATAATTGAAATTCAAGAACAATGAAGGAATAGATCACCTTAAGCTCGCGTTTCAACCCTCGAATCTCTTCTCTAATAGCTTCTCCTACCTCAAATTCACTAGTCTCTCCTCTAAATCTCTAAAGTTTTCTCAATAAATTTGTTGTGTGCATGAGAGCACTAATCGGTTGTATATATAGTGTAGGTTCTAATCTGGAGTGTGCGCGCATTCCGAGGACAATCTAATGGTTTTCTAACCAGCCTGTGTCACCTAACTTCTAGACACCTTATCATGACATCAATTACCTTGCATTACCCTGTTGTGCATCTCGAGAACTATCCTATGTACACTAATTTTTCCTAGCTACACTTTAGAACGTAATTAATTTATTATGTACACTAATTTCTCAGCTACCCGGCGACCCATGCCTCGTACCCTGGCTATTCTATACCCGATACCCGTCATGCATTTTGAGACACATACCCGACTCGTAGCCTTGCCCGATATCAACGTTCACACATGCGATGTTTATATACATAATAATAATAATTAATACAATCAACAATCGCAATAATAGGCATCACACCATGCATAAATATCATAAATATAACCTGGGTTCCCACATTTGAGTCACCCAGTTGTCCACATAACGCATGAATTAACCGTTACTTTTTGTGATTAACAATAATACTCAATTAAATTAATTTGGGTCGTTACAGAACCTAGTCGGTAAATTTGACAATAAAATTCTCGTATATTCACATACTGGTATAAATAAGTAATACACGTCATCATCCACAAATAAAATATTTTCGGGCCGTTACAATATCATTATCCAAGACTGATTGAGGCTTGCCATTTGCTATTTCATGTCGCGATGGCCGATCAACTTGATGCTAGTGATTAGGGTAGAGAACGAGATCCTCCACAGGATGTACCGGGAGATTATGTGACTTTGGCATGTGAGTTTCAGACATGGACTCAGAGGTTAGAGTCTCAAGGACGAAAGATGGATGCAATAGTAGATATTATCAGAGGACTGGTATAACAATTTTCATCTCCATCCACATCAGCAGTAGCTCCTAGACATGATGGGAGTCCGGCTACACCCCAAGCCACTCCATCATTTCCCTTTACTAGTGCAGTACCTGTGCCACCTATCATCATAGTTGCTCCGGTACAGACTGCAGTGGTACCTCAGGCTCATGATGATATTGATACACGCCTGACAATGGAGGCGAGATGGACTCGGGAGTATGAGAAGTACAAATCGAATAAGTTCAATGGCAGTCCAATTTTAGATAAGGCAGATTTGTACATTCGTAGCCATGAGAAGGGTCAGAGGCTTCTCAAGATCGACGATAGCAGGAAACTTGGTTTGGCGATGTTTTCTTTGACTAGAGATACAAAGATATAGTGGAACAATTTGGTAGCCAAACATGGAGAACCGACCACTTGGTTAGACTTCAAGAAGCATTTCAGTTAGAAGTATTATCCACCTTCGGCTATTATAACTAAGAAAGATGAGTTTATGCATATCCGGCAGGCACTAGAAGAGTCAGTGTTGTCTTACATGGGCAAATATCAACATTTACTTCCATTTGCTAACAGAGTAGCTGACCGAGATTAAGATCAAGTCTATTACTTTATTTAGGGTCTGTTACCAGCTATCGGAGGGACAATGGTCACTACTTTACCTCCCACAATACATGACGCTTATGACCGCAGTTTGGTGAGGGAGGCATACCTGAGGACACATCCTGATGAGGGATATGATCAGCTTCGAGAGGCACAAGGCGAGTGGGGTTAGGACCACACATATATGGCAGACTCAGCGACCTGGCAAAGCTTAGAATGTAGCTTTAGCGGCGCAATCATCTCAGTCCATTCAAGCATTTACCATACCTACTTAGGCACCGAGTTACCCAAGTCGACCACCATAGGCACCACAGCAGGTGCAACAGTCTAGAGATGGTGAGGGCAGAGGCAAGGGTAGTATACATCAGGGGCAGTGCCAGGTCAAGGACTGAACAGGTTAGGATAGAGACCTTGTGGAGCATGTTATAGACGTGGACAGGTGAGACATTTCATTAGAGAGTTTCCACAGACTGTTGATTTTCGGCAGAGTGTAACACCACGCCAGCAGTAGATTTGAGAGCATGCACATATTACTGTTGAGCTAGACCCTCAGGTGATTCGACATATCATTGAGGGTATGATTTATGTTTGTGGTCATTTATTGTATGTTATGATTGACTCTGGTTCGACTGTTTCCTTTATTTCTAGGCGCACAGTTGATGACTTAGGGTTAAGACTAATTTGGTTAGAGAGACCTTTGGTCCTTCGCACAACAGGGGACAAGATCTTCTCTAACATGATATGTAAGCGTTGTATAGTAGAGATAGAAGGACACTAGTTACCGATTGGTCATCGAGTGTTAGTGTTTCTTGAGTTTGATGTATTATAGGGTATGGATTGGTTAGGTTGTTATCATACACAGATTGATTGCATCGGCAAGACAATCCATTTTAGATTTTCGGACAACCATAGTCTACTTTTCATAGCGATGCGACTAAGTTGTGTGTTACCAGAAGTAGGGTAGCCATGAGTGTTGATGTTGAGACTTTACGAGTATTCTGAGTACGATAGTGAGAGTTAAGGCCAGGATTGCTGAGGTACCAGTTGTATGTGAGTTTTCGGATGTGTTTCCTGCGGAGCTTCCCGGATTACCACCAACTAGAGAGATCGACTTTATTATTGATTTGGTTTCGAGAACTAAACCTATATCGATTCTACCATACCGGATGGCTCCTAAGGAATTAGAGGAGATGATAGGCCAGCTTAATGAGTTGTTATAGTTGAGATTTATTCGTCGAGCATGGCACGTTGGGGCACGCCGGTCTTGTTTGCTAAGAAGAAATACAACCGCTTGAGATTGTGTATTGATTATAGATAGCTAAACTGAGTGACACTAAGGAACTAGTATTCATTACTTCGCATTAATGACTTATTTGACCATCTGACTGGAGCACAGTGGTTCTCAAAAATTGATTTGAAATCTGGCTACCATCTGTTGAGGATTAGAGCAGAGGTTAGAGAGAAGACTAATTTTCGCACGAGATACGAGCACTATCAGTTCATCGTCATGCCTTTTGGGCTGGCGAATGCCCCAACTATGTTCATGGATCTCATGCATAATGTGTTAAGGCAGTACTTGGATAGATTTGTCATAGTGTTCATTGATGACATTTTGATCTATTCTAGGACTCGTGAGGACCACGAGGAGCACCTCAGGATGATTTTGTAGACTCTGAGGGAACACAGAGTGTATGCCAAGTTCAATATGTGTGAGTTTTGGCTTACAGAGGTTTAATTTTTGGGGCACATCGTCAGAGTTAACGGAGTGTCAGTGGACCCTATTAAGGTTAGATCAGTGATTGATTGGCCTACATCGAGATCAGTGACAAATATATGCACTTTTCTGGGATTGGCTGGCCATTACGAACGATTTGTGCAGGACTTCTTGAAGATTATGGCACCTATAATGCAGTTGACAAAAAAGCAAGTCAGATTTCAGTGGAATGGCAGTTGTGAGCACGTTTTTTGACTTTGAAGGAATGATTGACTACTGCACTTGTGTCGGTACTATTTGAGTCAGGGAAGGATTTAGAGGTGAATACTGATGCTTGCATGGTCAGTTTGGGTTGTTGCTTAATGCAGGATGGTAGAGTGATTGCCTACACGTCCCGACAGCTGAAGATTTATGAGAAGAATTACCCTACACTTGAATTGGAGTTGGTGGCAGTGGTGTTTACACTGAAGATTTGGAGTCATTATCTCTATAGAAAGAGATTTGTGTTGTTCACTGACCACAAGATTTTGATGTACCTCTTCACTCAGAAAGAGTTGAACATGCGAAAAAGACGTTGGCTTGAGTTCCTCAAGGATTATGATTTCTCACTGGAGTACTACCAGGGAAGGCCAATGTTGTGGCAAACGCATTGAGCCGTAGAAGATCAGACTTGGAAATAGTTAAGTGCCTCATAACACACGAATATGGTTTACTCGAGGCAGTCAAGGTGATGCATTCAATTGATATACCAACCAGTACCAGAGGTACAGTGAGTTTGCTCAAAGTTTTGATCATCTGGAGTGGAGTCACTCAACAAACTTATGCCTGAGATTTAGAGGGAGACTATGGATTCCATCATTAGCTGCATTACGTGATGAGATACTCCAGGAGGCTCGCAGTTCACATTTTTCAGTTCATCCGGGTAGGACCAAGATGTATGCTGATATATGTCGTCTATTTTGGTGGCAGGGGATGAAAACCAATGTTAGTGATTAAGTTAGAGCGTGTGAAATATGCTAGTGAGTTAAGGCTGAGCATAGGAGACTAGATGGATTACTACAACCACTTTCCATTCATCGTTGGAAGTGGGAGCATATCACTATGGATTTCGTTAGTAGGTTACCCCGATCTTAACGCAGACATGACAATATTTGGGTGATTATGGACAGATTGACGAAGTCTGCGCACTTCAAACCGATTTCTACCACACATCGAGTGGATAAGTTGGCGAGCTTATTCGAGAGAGATATAGTTCAACTACATGGTGTACCATTGTCAATTGTATCAGACAGAGGGCCACTGTTTACATTGCAATTTGGCAGAGTATGCAGGCATAGTTTGGCATGCGGTTAGACCTCAGTGTAGCCTATCATCCATAGAATGATGGACAATCAAAGAGATTGATCCAAGTGCTTGATGACATATTGAGGACGTGTGTGTGTGTCAAAGTATGGTGGTTCTTGGTATCTTCATTTGCGCAAGTTTGCTTACAATAATAGTTATTAGGCCAGTATTAGTATGACACCGTTTAAGGCACTCTACGACAGGACGTATAGATCTCCATCTTTTTGGCAGAACCTGAGGATGTGGCAGTGATTGGGCCAGAGATTGTAGTGGATGCCACAGAGAAGATACGACTGATCAAACTTTGGTTGAAGGGAGTGTAGAAGAGGTTGAAAATTACTATGACAAGTACCACGGTGAGCTGGAGTATGATATGGGAGCCTATTTCTATTTGATGCTCTCTCCACTTAAGGTCAAAAGAGATTTGGGATCAAGGGTAAGCTTGCACCGAGGTTTATAGTTCCATTCAGAGTAAAGAAGAGAATACGCAACGTTGCATATGAGCTTGAGTTGTCGCCTCAGTTAGTCGGGATTCACCCTATGTTCCACATATTGACGCTTCGACTGGATAGGCCGAAAGAGGACAGACAACCGACAGTGGATCTGAGTTTGATTGATCTGAGGGAGGACATTACTTATGATAAGCAGCCTATTCAGATTATAGACCGGAAAGTGAAGACATTGAGGAACAAAGAGATCCCCTTAGATCTCGTTAAGTGGCAGCATCACTTGGACGAGGAACTAACCTGGGGGCTTAAGTCCTATATGTGTGAGAATTTCCCGTATTTATTTTGATTTCGGTAAGTCTTACCTTATATTTTCATTTAATTTTGATGACGAAATTCTCATTTAAGGGGGTGACTATAAAGACCCTAAAATTCTAGTGTCATTTCAGGGTCATATTATGTGCCCAACCACTGTGGTGTACTTGTTTCGGTCCTCGGGAGTTGACACCGAGATATGTTATGTTTTTCTGGTATTTTGTACTATTTATTTACTATCTGAATGTTAATTCCAATGTTCCAAATGTGTAAGGACGTTTGTGAGTGCACGATTGCGTTGGGGATTTAGTTCGGCTTGGAAAAACGTGTGATATGGGTACCAAGCAAACGGTTGTCGTGTATTTAGCTGTCCGGGGACAAATTGAATTAAAACACTGACAAAATACAATTTAAAATAATAATTAACAGTTGTGTAATGTTTTCGGTATGTTGGTACGCCGATAAGCACACGACAATGTGAGTCATGGTGCAGTTCAGGTACGAGAACACCCGGGAATACAATGGTTTTGAGTTGAAATAGATAAGGGACAAGAGGGAGTCACAAATTGGAGTCACATGAGTTGGTGGCTTGTGGGATTATAAACCATAGGATTGACCTAGGGATAAGGGAGTGAGTGAGATGAGAGTCAAACATATATAAAGGTGGTTGTAACCTTTTCTCTCACTTCTCTCCCTCTTTAATCAACTAAAATCGATTTTGGGTTTGGGATCATGTAGGTTTCGAGCGTGAATCAAAGGCTAAGGAGCATGCATCTATGTGTATCAAGGTGATACCTCAGCTCATCTCTCAATTCTCATCGTTTAAACGCCTATTTATAGGGTTTTTGTCACGACTTTTCGGATACCAAGTTAAGTAACAAATTTTCTAGGAGTTTGTATATGATTTGTTCAGGTATTGATAATCATAAGGGGTGTTTATTGGTGTTGCTATGGTGATTGTGGAAGTTGTGGATTTTTGATCAATTTTTGAGTATTTTTGGGGATTTTTGTTCCAATTTGTAAATCGATTATTTCGGACGTGTTGGACATGGTTTGAAAGTGGTTTTGGGTTTGTAAGGAGGTTCCTACAAGTTTGGGATAAGCTCGGAATGTGGCAACACGAGCTAGGTTTCAAAAAACCTAGAATTCATGTTTTGGTGTCAACGCTGCGAAGGACATCGTGGAGCATAAAGCCCCACGACTTCAGTCATGGCGTCTGGTACAGGGGCACCCCTGTCCACATGATTTATGTGACGCCGCGAGGTGTGTACCCCTACGGCACCACCCACGGCATGACATGATTCATAGACCAAAATTCTTAGAAAATTTTGAAAACTTCGGGGCTTTGCTCGAGTATCCTAATGGGTCTGAATACGACCTAATATCCGGGTAATCGACCCAATTGAGTGAATGAATGAGATTATGGAAAATTGGGGAAAATTAACGAAAATTGAACCTTAATGAATCTCAGGTAACCAACAGAGTACTGACTAATCAATTGGGGAACGTGCTAATCTACGGGGGAGTTGTTTTAGTGGGAATTGAGGTGAGTAATGTAACAACCCTCAAATTTAATTTGGCTTGTGTTGCACTTTTCATGACCGTGACGCGGCTACATGATACTTCACTGTATTTCGGACTTCGGGAGTCAACACCGAGGTAATTTTATGATTCTTTGATGTGTGTATTAGTATTGTAGTGTAATATGTGTCTCGAGCCATTCGAGTGATTGTTAGTTTAAGTGAGGTTTCGTCTAGGTAAACGGGGGAGTAAAACATTGTAAAAACACAAATAAATGAATTTTTGAATAATATGAATAATTATTTTGTGAGACAAGGCCAGACTACGCGTGCTACGAGAGTCGAGACAAGGCAAGACGGACCGGGGAACGTCGTTTGAACGCGAGAGTTAGATAAGGAATTATTAAAGTGACACGGCCCAAAATGAGAGAACCTTAGGATCAGCCTCAAGATGCGTGTGTGCTTAGTGATGAAAGTTAGTCCATAAAAAGTGACACACCACATGAAATCACACACTTTACTCTTTCTCTCTCATCGATTCTCTCCTCTCCTTCTCCTCTCTCACCACCGCCCTCTTCTCCTCCTCTCTCTGTCGACGAGCAGGCCACTGGCCCCCGGGACTCCAGGGGTGGTAGATCTCGCCGGAGACATGCAGGGTCACCGGAAGGGGTAAGCACCCTCATTGAAATCTCTTTATTTCTTCTTGTTTCTCTTAGTCCTCCTCTCCCCCAACTCGGTTGAGCACACCACCGGTCGTCGGAGGCCTAGAGGTGGTTGGATTGCTCGTCGGAGGTCAGTGAACGTCACACTCTCTCTTTCTGCACTATTGTTTTGTGAAATGTCCACTGTCGCAACGTCTGGCCGCTATACCGGCGGTCAACGGTGGTTGGGGGTGGTCGAGGGTAACCCTTGGTGGTCCACCAGAACCCCCACGTCCCCAAAAAACTGTTAACATGTGGTGTGAGTTGATATCTTTTTGTGGTACCCTATTTTTCATTCGTTGTCAAACTGTTTTTGTGTTGGGTTTGCAACATCTGCCGAAGTCGCTGGGTTGTCGGGGACGGTCGTGGGTGGGGCCTCCTGGCCCACCAGAGACCCTACATCCTCGGAGTGTCACTGGAATTGTGTATATATGTGTATGAGTCGTGGTTTGGTTAGCAGTGTTGTATGGTATTCATATTGGACTGTTTTTTTATTGAGTCGCCAGAAATTGCAATAGGCGGCGCCATTGTTGTGCCACTGTGACTGGGGATGTCGGAGACCAAGCTAAGTCCATGCTTGTGTCTCACGACTCTCGGAGTGGCCCAAAACAGCAACGTTTGTGTTTGTATATGTCGTTCATGTGTTGTATGCGTGTTGTATTCTTCTCACCAGAAACCACACTTCGTGGCAGCGTTGCCGTCAACGCGATGACATAGGGGGACTGTCGAAGACCTTATCATGTCCGTCATGGAGGCTCACAGCCCCCAAAGCGTCCAATCGATGGTGATGAGTCGTTGTAATGGTGAATTCACGCATGACTTATCTCTATTGTATTGAGTAGTCGTCGACGTAATGTAGAGTGTACCTACGGCTTTCCATGTCGTATTGGTACTCTACAGACGTTGGACCACAACCAAAAGGTTCTCAAACTCATTGGTGTATGGTCATTTTGAGTAGTGTTGTTTTACGGATTTGCGTTTGAAGGTCGGGAATTGGTTATGACATCGTGGTCAAGTCGTCGGGTCATCGAGGCTATGACATGACCCACATACGACTGAGCCAAGCCTACGATATATGAGTAGGCTTATATGCATTGTGGATGCCGATGTTGTGATATCATTTTTGTGGTTTTCAACCTAAGAAAGAATATACGTTTTCATAATGATTTAAGGAGTTGTTTAAATACTTAAAACATTGGGGAAAACACCAGGGTTGACCTAGGGTTTAGTCGATGACCTAACCTATTAACACTAGTTTTCCAACCTTGTCAGGTAGCGGGAAACTCAGGGATACGCGTTAGGGACGTGAGTTGTTTGCGGGTTGCGTTAGTCAGGTAAATACACTTGCTCGAATGCTTGTGTACGTTAGTAAGCCAGTTAAGAAAATACCATGTGATTCATTATCATTCTATCATGTTTGCTATGATATACTTGTTGGCATTTCCGTTCCATATTCCTTGTATGTGTGTTCTTGGCATAAGTGTGTGTATCGAAGGTACATGCGGCCTGCACTAGGGATAAAACGCATGCACTCGTGCGCACGAGTGTTTGACCTCCCCTAGTAATTGTGTGATACCATGTACTGGATTGTTGTGGTTATCGATGTTGCGACATCGCTATTGTGGATTTGTTGTAGATTTTTAGACCACTTATGGCCTCTTTTGACTTGTAGAGCACGCATGTTTCGATTTCTATTATTTCTAGTCTATCTATCATGTACCTTGTTTATTTAAATTCTCCTCTTTCAATGCCTGCATGATATTTAGACTGTCTTGTTTGATAATTCATAAATTACTGTTATAGTCTTCTGGCATTACTTTCGATTTCTCTCAGCTATTTACTGTCTAGTTTGTGACGATAGGTGCAGATTGAGCGGAGTGCAGTAAAGGCAAGGAACCTTGCTTATGAGACTTTTTGTGAGTGGCTGGACTTGAGGAACCCTAGAATAGGTTATATGTTTTGTTTGTATGTTACTTGTTATTATATACCATATTTTGTTGAGTCATTGAACTCGAGATTATAGTTTGGGAGTTATATCATGTAATGTTTCATTTGATGGCTTATTGTACATGAATATTCTCGTTTACGGGATTTTCTACATTTATATAGATTCCTGATTTTCGTTTGACTGAGTTATTTTCCAATAATTTTTTAGTATTAAATTTTCTTCCGCTGTGATATACTTGCAATAACTTTTTCATAAAACTTGTAATTTGATAATTAAAGGCTGACTAGGCTCACCAGACTGCCGAGTACTGATTCGGGGATCTGTATGAGTCTAGGCCGGGCGTTTCCATATATATTGAGAATTTGGGGTTGTCACAAGTAAAGACAACAATAGCATCAATATGAATTCTTTTCTATTTCTTGACTGGATATTTCTTAAAATGCGTGCCATTTGTACTCCATTCTAGTTCAGGTGACCTAGGGTTTAGGTAATCCACCAGTAGAGAGGAATATCAACGAGTTTAGCAGCTGGCACCATCTATGGATTTTCGTTAAAGCCTATCGAGAGGATTTAGCATCCGGTTATGACTATGGCTTTCCTTCGGTAGTGTTACGGATTAAGCATCCGACAATGACCGTGGTTATTTCTAACATATTATGACGGACAGTGGAGGTGACTTTCGGGACCACTGGATCGCACATAGTTGAACGGTCGAGGTGACTTTTCTGCCCACTGTGTCAATTGCAAGTTGAGGAGGTCTTGTGACCCGCAATTTGATTAGGATTTCCTATTCGCTAATATGTTTCCTTCTCGGTTATTTAATTATCGTTATTTGTGCTCACTATGTCTGTTTATCATGCACTTTGTTGTCTATTTCCATTTCCTTTAATACCATATGATTTATAGATTTTTGCTTATTGATATTTAGAATTTATGTTGAGTTCTCTATTGTTGTTGTTTTATTGGTACTTTTTGTACTCACTGTCATTTTTATGACGGTGGGTGCAGATCCACAGACGATCTGTGGCAAGGCGTCTATGCCTGGCGATATCATCTGAGGCACGCTTAGAGCCAATTTCTTTTGCACTTACTCAGCAGGTGTTTATTTTGTTGTTTTGTTGTATATTTGGTTATGTATTCATACGTTTTTTTTAATCTTTTGGGTCCATGGGGAAGTTGAAACACTTAATGATGCATGTATATCTTTATGTTGGGTTTTCCACATTTAGGTTACCTTGAGTTTTAATTTGGTTAATTAAGTTTGATATATTGTTGAGAACAATTCCCCTGCGCACCTGACTATATTGAGGATAAATAATAACTTGATAAAGTCAAGGAAATCAAAGAGTTAAACCACAATGAAATAGTAAGTAATGTTAATGAATAATTTGCTAAGTTAAGGCTAACTACACTTGCATTGACTCATCGGAGATTGGCTTAAGGTCGTCATAGGCTAAGGCCATGCGTGGCCCAGCTTGTGGTAGTTGGGGCCATCATTATAAAGGTCTCGGCTATGTTACATGCACATCTTCAAAAACTCCAGCACTAAAGCAAATGAAGTTAGAGAATCTTAAGAAGCTGTCATTACCAATCAACAAGTCAAACAGAGATTCAAACCTACGTGTTACTACTGTGGAATCAAATGCCACATACATCCCAGGTGTTACAAGATAACCAAAGAACTGGCTAGTAGGCAACATGAAATTTCACAAAGAGTTTATGGAGAAAAGCAGCACATTAAAACTCAAAAGAGATGGGTTCCCAAAAAGGAAGAAGTGTGTAATGTAGCACACATGTCTCTGAAATCAATGGTAAGCACTGAGTGGTACTTTGACAGTGGATATTCTAAGCACATGACTAGTGATATATAAAAGCCTTTTTAAAAATTATCAGTCATGTGTTGAAGGACATGCCACCTTTGGAAATGGAGTCAAAAGTCAAGTCATTGGGAAAGGAACACTGACAACTGAAGACCTTCCAATACTAGAAGAAGTACTTCATGTAGTAAAAATTAAAGACAACCTGTTGAGCATCAGTCAATTATGTGATCAGAGGTATCATATGAACTTCACCAAGGAAGGATGTCTAGTTTGTGACTCTTAGGGAGAACGTGTGATGACTGGAGATAGATTGGTCAACAATTGCTATCTGTTACGACAATTGAAGAACGTCTGGTACAACAGCGAGACATACCACATCAAAGAATGGCACGAAAAGCTAGAACATGTTCATTATAGACACATGCGCAAACTTGCAAATATGGATGTTGTTCGTGGACTTCTAAGGTTTCATCTCACTACCAAGAGAGTCAGTGGTCCATGCCAATTGAGAAAACAGAAAAGGGAAAGTCACAAATCTGTTGAAGGTTGTTACACACTAACAGTTTTGGAGCTGCTTCATATTGATTTAGTGGGATTGACTCAAGTCACTAACATTTCTAGTAATTGTTAAATTCTTGTTTGTGTAGATGATTTTTCACATTTTACTTAGGTTCTATTCCTTAAAGAAAAATCAGATGCATTTGACAAGTTTCAAGATCTATGCCTAAAGCTTATGAAAGAAAAGAATTCTATGGGAGAACACTTAATTAGAGTTCGAAGTAAACATGGAGAAAAGTTTGAAAACTCAAGTTTTCATAAGTTTTGCAAAAAACATGGTGTTCATCAGGAGTCCTTAGCACTCATTACTCAACAGAATGGAGTGCTGGAAAGGAAGAACTGACATCTACAAGAGATGGACAGAGTCTTGCTCACATCAAAAGAGCTAGCAATAAATTTTTGGGCCAAGGCTGTTAGCACGCGTGTTATGTGATCAACAAAACCTATCTTCCTCCAACAATGCACAAAACACCATATGAATTATGGAATGGTAAAAAGCCTAACCTTAGCTACTTTCACCCTTTTTGTTGTAAGTGTTTTGTGTTGAAGGACAGGGTGCCTCTTGGGAAGTTTAACAAGAAAAGTGTTGAAGGAATATTTTGGGATATTCCTCGACTAGCCAAGCATACAGGGTGTTCAACAAGAGCACTGGGAAAGTAATGGAGTCTATTAGTGTGGTGTTTGATGACACACCTTTGAAATTTCAGCATCTAACAAAAGGAAATGATGAAGTATAAAATGTCCTTAAAGCTGTCACATCAGAACCATCTGTTGTTGTTACAACTGAGTTCCCTGAAGCTGTTGCAACAACGACCACATTACAAATTCTTATAAGAGTATCATAAATTGTACCAGCTTGTTTAAGTAGAGAACCCAACACCAAAATTCAGAAAAATCATACTCCTGATAATATCTTTGACTCAGTTGATGATGGAGTGATCACATGAGAAACTACCAAAGTTGATTATCGAAGGTTAGTCGAGTTAGTATGCTATGTCTCTTCCATTAAGCCTAAACATTCTTTTGATGCTTTATAGGATGAAAATTGGATTATGGCTATGCAAGAGGAACTGAACCAGTTTCAAAGGTTAGATTTTTGGGCATTGGTACTAAGACCAGATCATGTCAATGTGGTTGGTACGAAATGGATCTTTAAGAATAAGTTTAATGCACAAGGAGAAGTTGCCAGAAACAAAGCAAGGTTAGTTATTCAAGGATATACTCAAGTAGAAGCTATCGATTTTAATTAAACCTTTGCTCCTATAGCTAGACTTGTTGTTGCTTGCTCTCTTAGTTTTAAATTGTATCGGATGGATGTCAAAAATGCATTCTTAAATGGAATGATTACTGAGGAAGTATACGCGGAGTAGTGTAACGACCCTCAAATTTAAATGGTGACACGTGTCGTGTGTTTATAGGATCGTGACCTGCCATCTTGATCTGTCATATTACTCAAGCGTCGGGAGTCGACACTGAGGTATATTTTATTTTTCTGTGATGTTTGTATTATTAGTTATATTCAAATAAGAACATTGTGTGTCCTAGTGCATGATTTTCGTTTATTAATCGCCACAGATTTATGTATGAGATTTGGCTAAGGAAAAAAAAGGAATTTAGGATATAATACAGATAATTAAACACCAGAAAATGATAATTAGTGAATTATCAGTGAATTATCAAAAATAATAAATAATTAAATAAAATTTGGGAGAGGCTATGTTTGGGAATGTACACGGTACAAGTTGTGAGTTGAAACAGGTCTAGGAACATGTGTTTTGAGTGAGAAACGGGGTGGTTTTGAAGTTTCAATCATCCATTAGAGTTACTCTTTAATGTTAGAGTTGTTGGACAAGATGAAGAAAAGCCACAAGATTTGCCTCGAGATCTGTACGTGAAATGAGATGAGAGTGTTGTATAAATACCAACTTTTCTCTCTCCTCAATCCCATTTCCATTTCATTGAACGTGCAAACAACGAGAGAGCGTGGGTTTTGTGGATTTGCGGATACGTTGCGACGTCGAGGAGTGACCGAATACACGTAAAAAGGTAGGATTACTACTCCTTGCGTGTCAATCTAGTTTGGGCGTTAATTTTGGGGGTTTTTGTAATTTTGGGGGTTTTTGTCGCGACGATTTCAGACGAATTTTTGGGAAAAGGTTGGGAAACAGTTTTGATTGATGATTTTGGTGTCAATGAAGTGTTTGATAGAGGAATTGGTGGTTGGTTTATGGTTTTGAAGTGAATTGGAATTTTTGGAGAAAATTTGAGTTATTTTCAATCGAGGTGTTTTGCCGAAGTTTCGACAGAAAGAGAGTTGAGTTTTAAGTTGTTTTGGACATCCCGAAGGGATTGGGATAGACTCAAAACGCGGCGACTCGAAGCCAGGGTTTTGGGAAACCCCGGAATAGGTGTTCTCCTGAACACGCCATGAGGGAACCAAACGAAAATCAGGAAAGGCACCTTGGGGACGCCATCTAGAACAAACTGGTCAGGACATCACCCACATACGAGTTGGGCAGAGTGAATTTTCTCCATGTCGTGGAGACGTCGCCCAAGCCAAAGACATCACGACGACTTGGCAGCGTAACACTGTTCAGAGAGACCAAACTTTTTAAAAATTTCAGAAAATTTCAGGGTTTCTCAGGTATCCAATTGGGTTAAAATACGACCCATTACCCCAAAAATCAACCCAATTACACTAATTAAATTATTATGGAAATTGGGTAAATTATAAAGATATTAATAGGATTTGTAAAATTGGTTAATTGACAGACTTTGAGAATTCGAGAGGATAGCTTAGAGGGACACAAGGATCGAAGATTTGCGGTTAATCGAGGTACGTTATCGTACGATTATAAGCCAGATAGGAAATATGCATTAATTCATTAACCATTTATTGTCAAGTGTTTTGAATTGAGCCTTTATTAGAGTTCCGTTCTTGTTGTTGTTGGTTGACTGTCTTGGCATAAGTGTGTTACGAGGCACTCTTGGTATGAGTGGGTAAGTGTGAACACTTCTGCGATTGTGTTTTTCTACCCTACTGATAGCGGGTTATACCCTGACTACTGGATGGTTTGGACGTTGCGATGTCTATAGTTTGTGGTGTTACGGTACTGCATTGATTTTTACCACTTATAAGCCTTCTTTGATTCTATGAACACTTAAAATTCGTTGCTCAGCTTGTCATTCTGTTTATCATGCTATTTGTTATACTTTATGATTTTCAATACTACGTGATATTTGAACTGTTTATTTGAAATCTTGAATTACTGTTTAGTTTCTTATGGCATTACTTTCTCTTTTTCAAGCACTCACCATCTAGTTTGTGATGGTGGTGCAGATAGAGATAGAGGTGAGACGAGCAAGGGGAATGAGCTGATGCAAGGTGATCTTCTCTAAGGACTCTCGGAGCGATCCTTTCCTTTACTTAATGTAGGTTTTTGTTCTTTTGATTGTGATTATGAATTATATGTTTTGTTAAACACTGGGACATATATTGGGGATTGAGAGACTAGGGATATCAAGTATGATTGCTTTATATAGCTTTGATCACCAGACATGCATGTATTTATCCATTTCTCAGGGTTTCCACATGAGTAGGTTGTCCATTATTCTTGATTTCTACTTTTATAGCTATAGTTGATTATAGTAATTTTTGCTACGAATTTTTTGATAAACATTATAATCCTATAACTCACACATTTAAATGATTAACTAACGATGTATTTGAGGATTTGAAGCTAACTATAATGCATAGACTTCACGAGTAAGGACTCGGGGGCCCATGTCGACCTATGCCGGGCGGGATCCAGTTTTATGGGGAACTAGAGCAGTCACAAGTAGCCTAAAGGATTTATAGATCCATCTCTTCCTGATCATATTTACAAGTTGAATAAGGCTTTGTACAGGTTAAAAAATGCTCCACATGCCTGGTATGACAAACTTGCAAAATTTCTATTTGATATAGGCTACATAAAAGGAAGCTTTGACAAAACAAAACTTTGTTTGTCAAATGAAAGTCAAAAGTTGTTCTCATTGCTCAGGTGTATGTTGATTACATTGTATTTGGTTCATTAGTTCCAGCTCTTGTTACTAAATTTTTTGTTAGTATGAAAATGAATTCGAGATGAGTATGGTAAGAGAACTTAGTTATTTCCTTGGCCTCTAAGTCCAGCAGACCAGCAAGGGATCCTTTGTGTCTCAACAAAAATATTCATTGTCATTAGTTTAGAGGTTTGGTGTAGCTCACACAAGACACATGTGCACTCCCATAAGTACCACAGATAAGCTGAGCAAAGATGCCAAAGGAAAACCTATTGATTCTTCACTATACCAAAGCATTATTGGAAGCTTGTTGTACCTAACAACAAGTCGTCTCGATATTGCCTTCAGTATGGGATTATGTAATCGATATCAATCCTCTCTCAAGGAGTTACATCTGATGGCTGTCAAGAAAATCCTTCGTTACATTGCTGGTTCTACCCAATTGGGTTTATGATATTCTGCTAACTTTAACATTTTCTAGTTTGGTATAGTGATGCAGATAGGGCAAGAAGTGCAGATGATCGTAAAAGCACATCTAGTGGATGTTTCTTTGTTGAAACAAGTTTTATCTCCTGGATCAGCAAAAACATAAGTTTATATCCCTATCAACAATAAAGGTTGAATACATTACCTGCTGGGAGTTGTTGCACTCAAATAATATGGATGAAGCAAATGTTGTGCGATTACAACATCGTGTTACAACAACTCTTGGTATTCTACGATAACAAGAGTGTCATTGACATAAAAAAATCCAGTCCAGCACTCACGCACCAAGCACATTGTTCTAAGTTATCACTTCATTCGTGAACTAGTTGAAAGACATGAGGTATGCATTTAATACATAACTACTGATGATCAATTAGTTGATATTTAACAAAGCCATTGGATGCTAACAGGTTCGATAATTTGAGGGATGAGTTAGGGTTTTGTTCATGCCTTGTTTAATACATTCGATATATATTTTCTCCCTCCAAACATTAATAATTTTTTTTTCTCATTGCATTTCAATAAAAGGGGGAGATATATATCGTTTGTTATTTTTTATTATGTTTATGTTTGTAATTATCATTGAGTCATCATTAATGATAAACGACTAGACTTTTTAGGGATTTTGTAGTTTTGATTATATTTATCTTGAGTTAGTGAAAGAGTTATTAGGGGTTTGTTGGCAACCTTGGTTGATTTGAATACCCTAATTGATCATATTCCTCCTCTATACTTGTGCCATGTGTGCGATTCATCCTCTACTTAAGTAGTGTTTCTTGTTTAATCTGCAGTTGAAACAAGCTTGCCACAATGGTTGTAACACAAAAATGAGGCAAAGAATCCACATCCAAGCCACCACCAAAGCCAAATGCTCATAAACCTTCGCATAAATCGATCAAAAAGAAGGTTGGGGGAAGAACAAATCCCATAAATGTTGTACCTTTGTATAGCATCCCACCACATGAGGTCCAGACACAAGAAAAATGGTGTCTTCATCAGATGGCTTACCACCTCTTGCACCCTCTTGCACCCTCCTCAACCTCTGAATATGATGATGTAACCAATTATGAGTTGAGGCATGTAGGGACGACTTCTAAGCAATTACCTGAGACATATGTACATATGGATGAAAATTAGAGTCTGCCATAATAGGACACTATCCCTGTTACAGCAGGTTAACCAAATTTGCTTAGAGAGGAGGGTTTTCGAGCCAAAGATGGCATTGCTATCAATGAACCTGCAGAGGCTAGGTTTGTTTCCCCACATCAAGAAAAAACTAAGAAGATTGGGGCTGAATCCATTTCTGGTGAAGGTCCATTTGTTGAAAAATAAGAGTTAGAATCGGTTCCTGATCATACCTCTCAATAGGAGTTACCACATGATGTTGAATAGATGGAGAACTTACCTGAATTAGGTTAGGCTATCTTAGAAATTGTGGTTGATCAGATGGAGGATCAACATGAACATAATAAGCCAGATAAGAATACTAAAGCTGATCAACTAGAAAACCAGTCCATTCCAGATGAACCTGACGAGCAATCTATGGATGAAGATGAGACCATTCCTCTTGCATCACTTAAGAGAAAACTGAAAGGCAAAATGCCTATGGAATTAAAAAATAAGGCGAAGAAAGGTCTTGTTATAACAAGAAAGGCCTTTGGACCGGTTATCACAGAAGGCAAATAGAACTATAAAGTTAAAGGAAAGTCCCTTGTGACATCCTCTCCTGATGATGAAGACAGTGGTTCAGATCAAGTTCCCAGGATGAAGACCAGAGGTATTACAAAATACTTCTATGATGATGAAGCTAAGTCCATATTTGAAGATGTGAATAGAATGCAAATCCATGCAGAGAGGTACCACAATCAGGATTCATATGAAAAGAAAAACATTGTAACTTTTCTGAAATCAAGGTAACTTTTTAAACTCTTCTCTTTTTCCCTATAGATACAATGAGACATGGGTTAGAGAGTTTTATGCTAATCTTAAACTATCTGTTAGTGATAAATCACTATGTTTTTATAAAGTCTATGTGAAAGGGAAGATTATCGAGTTTTCACCTGTTGTGATTAATAAAGTCCTAGGGTGTATTGTTAATAATGGGGGCATATGTTTCATGAGAATTTTACTACTGAGAATAAGATGAAATCCTTGGTGAGAACCATTACTGTTGGAAAGGTTCGAAGATGGAAAAAAAAGGAAAGGAAATATGTGAAAGATTTGAGTACATTGTTCTATGTTTTATATTCTCTTTGCATTTAGAATCTCCTGCCCATCAAGCACACCTCCATTTTTTCGAGAGATATAGGTATTATGTTATATGCCATTGGGTTGGGAGTACCTTGTGACATTGGGGAGATAATTTTCAGTGTTTTTCTTCATAGAGTAGATCCTGATTCTACCTTTAATTTCATATTCTTTCTGTGTCTTCTTATTGAGTTGATGAGTCTTTAGAAGATTCCAGTTGAAAGACTTGAGTCCCTGCCACTATGCGGACCATATCTACAAAGATATTTAAGGCAGACTCTTTTCATGTGAATGATCTCCCTCTTGATGATGAGATTGCTCTTCATCTACAAAAACTGTTGCAATAGACAATGAGGAAGAGGTTATTGTACCTCTTAAATTTTCTAGGAAAAAGAAGAAATACAAGGCTTCTACCAGCTTTGCTCCACCTAATGAATCTTACAAACAAGACGACTATGAACTTCATGATGGCGATGATCTGAACCCTCGACGTATAAAGGAGAGGAAAATGATGGAGGCAGTTCACGACCTTTCTAATGGTTTCTTTGACAAGCTCCTGGAATTTATTTTGTTTTTTGCTCCACCTCGACAATAATGAGGTTAAGGTATACATTTCTCTTCCAATGGTTGTCAATCTTATTTCACAAAAGGGGGAGAAATCTTGATTGTTGAGGGGAATTTTTTTTGGGTATCTAGTTGTGTCGAAGTTTTTACTGATTATTTTTGACTGTTGAAGGGACAGATGATGATTTGGGAGTAGCTGATGATTGAAGGGGAGTAATTTTTACCGTTGTTACTTCTATTGTATTTTTTGTGATGTTGTTGTTGATTCGGTCATTAATGTGTGGTCATTATTACGTGTTCTTGTTGTTACCCTATCTTGTTCATGAGATCAAGTGAAATTGTTGCTTATTTTTCTCTGCAAGTAAAACTGGTTATCTGTGAAGGAACTTATGATCTTGTTGCAACGAGGTGACACTAGAAGCTGTTGCAACAGACTAGGAAAATTGTTGATATGACATGATTAATTTTTGTGTATATTAGTAGTTTATCTTTTAACATTCTTATATATGTTTTGAGCTTATTGGATTACAAGTTATGTGATGAGACTATTGGTAGTTATGTGGATATTATGGTTTTATTGGAAATTACTTATCTTATATGGCTCTTTATATCTTAACTCATTTTATTTGTTTGTGACAACAAGAATGACAAATGAAAATTGTTAGTGTCGTGATGACTGCCATCAATTGTCTTAAAATGAGTTAATGATCCAATATGGTTCACGTATTGATTTGAAGAACCATAATCTGTTAAGATGTACTGTTATAACAATGCCCATAATCTGATAGTTGCGGTTTGTTAGGATTTATTCTTAACCACAATTGAACGAGAAGTTATTGGAGTTCGTTGCAAATTCTAAGGGCGATATTGCCTTCATGCTTCATGAGAAGAATGTGGAAGTTTAAGATGATCAAGACGATCGGATTCTACTAGTTGTTAGGATTTGAGAGTCCTGTAAATTATATATATGTCAAAGTAGAGAGTATGATTCATCTCTTCTAAATTTTTTTTGTGCAGTGAACTTATGTATTCGCTCATTTGCTTATTGAGTTGTAAAGCTCCGAGGGGACTTGGGTGCTAGTGTAAGGAGGGCCTCATTCCTGCAAGTGAGAAGCTTATGTGTAAGATCCAGAGAGACGTAGGGTGATGCTAGTAGGAGCTCAGTGAGTGAGTCACTAAATGAGTCATGTAGATTGTACGTGTTTATATTGGATTTTGCATCTGGGCGTAGCCCTGCAGACAAAGGTCATGGACCGACCTGCGTGAACAATCTTCTAGACTTGTAGTTTGCATTACTGTTCTTATTTAAATTTTAGTACTGTTTAATTCCTTGTTACAACACATTACGTTTCCTATTGTAATATGCATTAGTCAGTAATTTCAATTTTTTAGAAAATTTGTTAATTACTCATTTATCAAATTAATTAAATACTCATTCTTTTGTTTATTTTTCTTTCAAAAATTTGATCTAGTCCTCTCTTTAATGCTTTCGAAACCAAGGTTGTCAGGATTAAGATCCCAAGTAGAATCGACTCAATATTCCTTAGAATCGAGATCGTAGAATCAAATCGTGAATCTTAAGATCCTATCTCTTAATAAGTAAATTACATCCCTAACACACATATACACATATATATTGATGTAAGAAATTGCAATGGATATGTAAACTTTTGTAAAGAGCATGTTATGCATTAAACTTAGAATGATTTGGAAGCAATGATGACAAATGAGTTTTGGATAATGAGAAGTAAAAAAAATTAGACGAATTATTGTATGTCTAATTTATGATTAATTAATAGGTGTGTCAAATGGACGAAGATATGCAAATGCTCAATAGTAAAGTAGTAAACATCAAAAGGTTTGATGATGTTGATAGTTTAGGGGATCAAGATGACCCCTATGGAAGTAAGAAAACTTGTAATGGAATAGATTAGTAGGTCAATATCCTATGGATAGAGTCGGGATCCAACAAAATCCCATAGATTGTATCGGGACTCAATGAGATCTCATCCAACATCTGATCCTACTAGGAGTTAGATCATTATCAATAATTTGGATCGTAGGATTGTAAGATCCTAAGATCCGAGTCGGGATCCTGACAACCTTGCTGGAAACACAGAGCTCATCTCATTAATTATGGAGTAAAAAGTTATAGAATGAGTCTTTTCTCACACTTATAGGAATCACTTTTCTTTTAATTTCTTTTTGGTAAGACATCTAAGTAATTTAAAAAACATGAATGATGAAAGATTACTTCGTTACTTGAAACCTTAATATTACCTTTTCTTTATTGTTACATCACTCTTCATATATTTTTCTTTTTAATTCTTTTTCCTACTTTTGGAATGGCTTCTAGACAATTGCAAATTGTATGATTTGCATAATTATTAATCGCAGTGCGCCAATGGTCATTTACTGGAGAGAATAAAGAATGGATAATCTATTAACTTCCTTAGTACTGGTTTACCTCAACTTATAACAAAAGGAAATGATCTTTTGACATCATCAAACACACACCCCTAACACATGTCGGCTTTGGGAGCCGTTAGTGCCTGCTCGTCTCGGGATACACACTCTGCGTGTTATGTGCGCACCAGAAACTATGTGTGCATGCATCTCAAGGCGTGAAAGGGTAGATTTGTAAAGTATTTCTCCTCCGACTTAAAGAGAAGACATCAGTTAAAGTGAGGCTAAATTAGTACTAGAAAAGCTAATAAATTCTCCATCCTTTATTCCCACCATTAAATGACACTTGGTACATTGAGATTGGTAATTGTGCAAGTCTTACAATTTGCAATTGTATAGTAGTCGTTCCCCTTATTTTTACTCTCTCCTTGAGCATCTTTATTTTCTATTTTTACTTTCTCTTTTTTTTGAAAGTCGTAGGCTCTATTTGACAACACTTGTTGATAATCTAGCTGATAGCTGATAATCTATCTGAAAGTTGATTATCTAACTGATAGCTGAAAAGTTTGTAGCTAACAGCTGAGATTCATTCTTTTGAAAAAAAAAATTATTTTACGTATTTATTTATAGATGAAAATTTATTTGTACATATGGTGGCCCCAAATTTCGAGGCAATTGGGCACCACCATGTCGTCAGACACGTCACCAAGCATGCAACGACGCCGCACACTTACCCTTGACGAACCGCGAGCTTATTCTTTACCTGTGTCATATTTATGTCATCATAATAGTACTTAAGGTGTTCTAGTAGGATTTTAGTTTATTTCCATCATTTCGTTATGTTTACTAGTTATTTAATAGCATGATAAACGAAAGTCTTAACAAACAGTGTTATACAACCTACTGTAGAAAAACTCGAAAATAAATTACCATGTATATAAGGTGACAAAATATATAAAACCAGAGTATATGCATGTACTAGTGCCCCTAAAGTTCCCAAAATAATCCAAGGTAAAGAAAAATATCAAAATAAACATCAGCAGAATGAGATAGTCACCCAAGATCTCCTCGTCTTTACTCGTAGAAGGATCTGCACTCACTCATCTAAAAAAATGAAGACGAGCCTAGTGAGTAAAATCCTAGAGAAGTCAACACAATATTCATAAAGAAATCAAATAAAAATACTATAAGACATGTAAGTAAGACATCTTGCAATAGAAAGATATACTTGCATGAATGTAGATCATTATCGAAAATCTAAAACAACAAGTAAATAAATAAGTAGGAGTATAAGTCACAGATAAATCAAAAGAAATCGAAGTTAAACATTAATAATTGAACAAGCGCATATAACCTCGGTCTAGCCAAGCACCTTAAATATGACTAAACCCCAATAGTCTTCACGGAGATAGGCCTAGACCCACGACCTACCGTCACGTTTCATAATCTGACATTCCCAATCCCATATAATACAACCACAGAAGAAAGCCCTAGTCAACCACTCAACCGTTTATACAACATGAGAGCCAGTACAAAAACATGATATCATCGAAGTAAAACTATCGACAGCAGGAAAATATAGTCATAAAAATGAAGTTGAAAGATGTGAAGCATTCTCGTAGGTTTTATACATTTCAATATTGCGTTCACATTCCCCCAGAACCTCCAACTCCGACCCGACACGCTCCCAATTCTCGAGCTATGGTCCCTTAGTCCCCCTAGGGCTCATTTGAAGTGTTTTAGGTTGATTAAAGGTATTTAAGTTAAGTTTATAGGTGAAAAACTCAAAACAGACTCATAAAATTTGGGTTGATAACTGTCATTAGCACTCTAGGTAGTTGTCCTAGCGTGGTAGGCGAGGCTAGCGCGCTACCTGTGTCGATTGACAGAATTTCAATTATAGAATTTTGTCATTCGACACCATGGCCTCCTCTAATGTCGTCGACCCTGCCCTCTCCTCGTAAGTGAATCGTAAACACTCCAATAACAAGCCAGAAGCTATAGATTACATCAAATTATACAAGTCATGCATTCACCATATTTGATCAAAACATCATTTAAATGCAAATTCATCTTTAAGATTCTATCTTGCAAACCAAATCAACCTCTAAATCATGAAGAGTCATGCTATGTGCACCCCAGTCATCACTCAGGGTACCTATGAGTTGGGCGAAAACACCCTTATTCATTTATGTGAGCACCCGCCACCAAATCTTCTTCTGCACTCCTTCCCATCATAAATCAACACCTCAAACTACTAAATCTCTTCATTTTCTTACTCGTTTACCTGTCGATTTGTTATTTTTAGGCTCGGGTGAGTGTTTGCGGGATGAGGATTTTGTATGATGACTTGTGGTAGATAGTTGACGTTGAATCGTATAGGGTTCGAGGGTGTTTTTCATTGAGTTTATTGTTCCTCTATCTCTTGTTGTTATTGTCTTTTATAGGAATGTACCCATCACTGAGTTCAACGACAATCTCATAATGCTCGGCCAGACAGGGCCGAGACTATTGAGTAATTCTCGGAACTACATGAACGAGACTCTGCAGTACATCTCGGTACCTGGTAACCAATTGAACAAGTAACCTATTTCAAATAGGTTCAGTTATCAATGAGGCTGAGTCATAAGAGGATGTCCCAGTTGTTGGTAACCGAAACATCTTCTTATATTTACGTGACGACACCTTTCCTAATATAGGGCAGTGCCCGGCCTAATCTCGTAATTAAGCACTAATCTCGATCTCATATGACTTAAATACGTATTAGTCAGCCTTTCTATACCAACTTGATCTAGTTCAGGATCAATAATACACTAGTCATACCAATTACTGAGACTTAGAGTTAATTAAAACTTTACTAAATTATTAAAATAAGCGGAAGTCTTATTGGAATTTAGCCAAAGTCTTAATAGTTTATGCGGAAGCAAATAGATAAACCCCAAGTGTGGAAACTAGGAAATACTGATCACCTCATATATATATATAATATATAACAAGTGGCGATTATAGACAGAGTGAAAGTCAAAAGGTCGAAGAACTATCACTCATCCCTATATACAACCTAATAGTATCAAAGATATAATAGCATTATAATACAAAATATCAAAACAACCTACAAGTCAGGACAGTAGCATACACTAAGCTCAGAGGTAGTCATCAATCTTCTCCTTGCCCGGCCTATTGCTCGATGAATCTGCACCCACTGTCATAAAAAAGACGGTAAGTACAAAAGTATAACAGTAATTCTTAATGATATAATTATTTGCATTTTCAAAATGAAGAACGATATTTAAAAGCATAACCAATAGACAAGAATTGCTCTAAATGAAACATGCTAGAAAATACCGGTATGCACAAATGAGACTGATACAGGCTAAGTAGTAGTAATCTAGGTCCGATCGGGTGTGAGTTACATCACATCAGCCTTATTGCACTATCATAGGGTGCGAGCTCTCTCAAACGCCACATTTGTTTCCATATTCTTTCAATTCTCGCTGAACACCTTGGTTCATTACGTCGTAAGTCGCACGAGTGTAGTGAAGAGTGCCAACATCCCTAAAGTCCAATGACCCTGTGAGCTACCCACTCTATATTGTGCAATGGACCCTGGATTCTAAGACTACTTTGTTGTCAAATACTCAGGTTTTATTACATGTCAGGACTTAGTACTATGCAAAGCACACTTATTCAAGATTACAAACCCCTATTCTAAACTTGAAATTGATTACCTAATAGCATGCTATTTAGCTTGGACACTAAAAAAACAACGAAAAGAAACTTAAGGCATGAAATTTGAGTTCAACGAATAGCCAACAATAATATATCATGACATCAAATCTCATTACTTGAGGAATAGCAAAAGCAAGTCATGATATTGGAACACAAGCATATACATATCAAATCAGACCAGAGAGACACATAATAATGGAATGAAATGCAAGCAAATAAGTTAAATGGGATTTACTCACTCTCAAGCAAGTTCCTAGTTATTTTCCTTCCTAAGGTGTTTATACATGAATTGGTGTGTATTAAGGTCGGTTGGTATGGGCTTAGGTTGGTGCTTAAAGCTTAAGGGTGCTGCTGGAAAATGCAGAAAAATGTAGGAAGTCATGCTGTTCAGGACACCCAGTGTGCTCCTCTGAGCATGGAGCGCGTTTCAGCTTATGGGTAACCCAAAAATTCTACAACTCGAATTTCTAGGTTTCTTCCCTAATTGGCCATCTCCATTCACTTGGGATCCTCGTTCTCCCCCAATCAGAGATCCCACACATCCTCTGCATCTACCAAAAATGGCTGGCACTTCAATAATTCAACATCCAAACATCAAAATTAGGAATTAAGCATGCATTTTGTAGGTTTTGATGAAGAACACATGAAAGGTCACTAACTCACAAATTTTGATTTTAAAACTGATTTTCAAGCTCTTTGGCAGTAAGTTTATTAGAATTTTGAAAGGAATCTGAAAATACAAATGATTTTTGAAAGCAAAAACATCATGATAGGCAAATTCGGGAAAATTAGATTCATGCTTAAAAACCCCAAATTTGCTCAAACGCTTGAAAATTCGAAAATATAAGTTGATACACAAATCAAGGTTTTCACTTTGATAAAAATACACCAATGATAATTTGAAAACTGATTTGTCAAGAACCCCAATGAATCCATGTTAAAAACAATTAAAAATTGAGAGTATGTACGTTGTAGAATTGTACCTAGGGTTGTAGATTGTTATCCACACTTGTGTTCTTCACCAATTGATGAATGGAGTACCTTTCAAGCTTAAATCTAATGAGCAATTTAGTTCTCTACTCCAGCCCTATTTGTTTTTCTTTCATGCAATTGCATGCATAGTATTTGGGTATGTATATATATAGCTTTGGTTCATCAAGTGTGGCCTCACATAGGTCTAGGTTGATCTTGTGGTCATTTTCTACTCTTAACCCACTATAGTTTCAGCTCAATTAACACAAAGTTGGACACAAGATTTCTTGTGAAGTGTGTGCCAACTCGTATCCCGAGGCACGTCCTATGCTTCTTAATTTTTTTAAAGACTATATGACTTCTAATTTGATTAAATCAACATGCATACTATAGGCCATGTAACTAATCATTTAATCATCATTTAAATCAATCTAGACTTACCACATACTTAGCTACTGGGTCCACCAGCTTGCACGCAACTCGAGGCACATCTCCACTCCCGTCTTGACATCTACTGCTGCATGAACCGACTTATTAGTCTACACATTTTCATAACACTAGGCATACATCACAACAAATATATAATATACCTCAGCCACGAGCCTCGGTCAGTGTGCATATCTCACTTGGGTCCCACGTCACGGTTCGGTGATCATAATTAAGGAAATTAATCAAGGGTTAGAAATTCGGGCTGTGAAAGTCTCGGTACTCGGTAAACAGTCGAACAAGTAACCCATTTCACAATGGGTTCGGTTAGAAACGAGACCAAGATATAAAAGGATGTCTCGATTATTGGTAACCGAAAGATCATCTTATGTCTCGATCCTGTGTATTCGACACTTTCGTGTACGTGGTACATTTCAAAATGTGGGAAATTCTAAACACAAAAAGGTCAAAACACATGAAAACTCATTCTTCCAACCTTCAAAAATAGAAAAATAGATGGATACCAACTTTGTGTGCACTCTTTGATCCAAGAACAGTGTGCCCGACCGTTGACGAAGATGAAGAAATCGGTTATGAGCACAAGGGTGGTAAAGTTCGGTGGTCACACATCAAAACGGGGTGGTAGGGTGCCTAAAGTTGTGTGTGTGTGTGTGTTTTTGTGAATTTATGTTGGAGGGCATATGAATCATTACAAATACAATTGGGAAAAAATGGGGTGCCCTGAGTGATGCCTGGATGCACATAGTGCGGCTCTTCATGAAAACCTTGAAAAACAGTGATCTATAAATAAATTTCTTTTTTATATCAAGAACTCTCAGTTTCGACAACTTATACAAAATTCTAGTTTCTTAAAACAAAGTGAAGATTGGGAGGGCTATTACCTTGAATTTGATCTTCAAATTTTCCTTAGAAACTCCCTGAATCAGTCCCAATTCCGGCTATTAAAACTCCTGCAACCTTTTCTTTTGTGCTCAAATATGCATGTGTAGGAACTCTACTATTTCTTCCTATTTATACCTTTTAATTTATCAAGTGTGTATCCATATCTCGAGGACGATCTAAAGGCCCTTAGTTAGGTTGTCCAACTCCTTGATAATACACATTTTACACACATCTAGTCTTAATTTCCTCAATCTAGGATCATCTCTCCAAAGATCAAGGGAATTTTTCCATCCAAACCATTGGCATTAATTTGATTTAGGGGATTTAATTATATGCATGCCCTTAGGTAGTTGCGTTAGGTTATAAAATTGTCTCACAAGGTTACACTAATCCACGATTGCCAAGCACCCAATGCCCCGCGCCTCAACACACATCTCGAGACGCGCCATAGCTTGTACATATCGATGAATTGACTTAGACTATGGTTTATATATTCATTTGTAGTCACATTATCTTGGTTATACACTTAATTAACTATTTTGTGTTGTCTAGACTTAGTGTACCTATAATTCACCCGCCCGGTACGCATGTTGATATGCTTTTCAAGGCGAATACCCATTACAGAATCTCACGTTTTATAACAAGGTAAATACACACATGTGAAACATTAATGAATAAAATAATAAATTCACATCACAATAAGCAACCAACACGCAATAAAGTTGATCACGCCTAGTCAATCATGCCCTAACCTATCCACGACGTACACATAGACATGATCTGGCGACCTAGTAAGAATTTACCGAATAAAACAGTTTGAGAAATATTGGACCATATGTGTGTGTGTCTATATGATGATTGAAAAGATCTAACATGGATGATGATTTTTAATTAATATGGCTTTTTGGTACTTAGTTGTGCACACATTTGAGTGTCCTAATGTTGCTTAGACCTATTCACTGGGCGGGCCTAGGCAGTCTCGAACCAACCCACCCAAGCCCGCCCATATTAGGAATCTTAGACTAATTTTTTCTATTTTTAATAAAGAAAAATATTTAATAAATATATAAAAATGAATATAAAACAGTACTTAGCTTAGTGGTATAAGTTGTTTCATGTTAACCTTATGTTTAAGGTTCAAAAATTCAAACCTTACTCAAAGCACTTTTTCTAATATTAATATTAAAAAATATTTTTAAATACTTGATGGACTAGTCAGGCGGGTTTGGGCTTATACATACATATCCAAACCCATCTCAAATAAAGTGATCTTGGACGGGCCGAGCGGGTACCCGAGCGCATGAATAGGTCTAATGTAGCTATTAAAAATGATCATTAAATTTAGGTATAAAAATTAGTTTGTTTGAATGGCAATCAAATTCTCTTTATAAATATTGAGTCTTATGGATAGAGTAACTGAGTTGAGAGTCCCCTATCTTATGTCTTAAGTAGTTTGAACTTTGGACTAGTTGGCGTGATTAGTGATGTATATATACGTACCACATAAAAAATAAAAATAAAATAAAAAAAAACTACATTTAAACAAATTATAAGTAGAAAGCTTCCATTCAGTTACAAAGGATCTCTTATTCAGAATATCTTTCTCCAAGTATATATACTATAAAATCGAACTGGTCATATCAGTGAGATAACCCTTAACAATTAGAAAAACAGCGGATTTTATATGTAAAAAGATTGTTATAAATTGAATTGAGACTTGCTAGAATTAGAGAAGGAAAGTAGAACTAAGAACTTCTACTACTACAAAGAGCTACAAAGAACTACAACTACAAAGTAGAAGAGGAGAAATGAGAGAGTTGAAATGAGAAGTTGTATACAACTTGGTGTGTTTTTACAATGAGGTTGGTACCCTTTATATAGGCCCTTTGGTGATGATGATAAATGTACTTAGACAATGTTTACAAGTAACACATACATCACATGTCATACAACTCTTCACAAGCAACATTGACAATACATGGAATAATGAGTACATTTGATATGGATACAAGTAAGGGTCATGCTTGATACTACCACTCAATGTAAGAGCCATACTTGACAATGATTATTCATACAAAGTCTTGATCAATTGTTCATCCATATCATAACACTCCCCCTTGGATGACAATTGTTGAGAGAATGTGCCTCGTTAAAACTTCTACTAGAAAAAAACCCTGTGGAAAAAAATCTAGCAAAAGAAAAAGAATACACATTTCTTATTAATCTTAAGATGAGTATAATATTTTTAGGATTGCCTCATTAAAAAAACTATGCTTAGAAAAACTCAATGGGATAAAACTATATCTAAGGGAAAAAGAGTCCAATACACTAATCAATAACTCCCCCTCATGTGAACATGGGTAAAACTTGTTCAATTTCTTTACTTGCAATGTCTTTAAGTTTACGCAAGCCAATACCATATGTAAGCCTTTTAAATGTCGTAGTTGGTAAGGCTTTTGTGAATAAATCAGCAAGATTATCGCTCGATCGGATTTGCTTGACATCAATTTCACCATTCTTCTGAAGCTCATGTGCATAAAAGAATTTTGGTGAAATATGTTTTGTTCTGTCCCCTTTTATGAATCCTTCACTTAATTGTATAATACATGCTGCATTATCTTCATATAATATGGTTGGAGAATCTTTTATTGAAGGCAATCCACATGATTCTTGAATATATTCAATCATGTTTCTCAACCAAACACATTCACGACTTGCTTCATGAATTGCAAGTACTTCAGAATGATTGGAAGAAGTGGCAACCATAGTTTGTTTTACTGAATTCCATGATACAGCAGTATTACCACAAGTGAATACATATCCTGTTTGAGAATGAGCCTTATGGGGATCTGATAAAAATCCAACATCAGCATAACCTTGGAGATTCAATTTTACCCCTCTCGAGTAAAATAAACCCATGTCACTTGTTCCTCGAAGATATCGAAAAATGTATTTAACACCATTCCAATGTCTTCGAGTTGGTGAAGAGCTATATCTTGAAAGTAGGTTGACATCAAAAGCAATATCGGGTCTTATACAATTTGCAAGATACATTAGTGCACCAATTGCACTTAAATATGGTACCTTCGGACCAATTAGCTCTTCATCACTTTCTTGTGGTCGAAATGGATCCTTATCCACTTCAAGTGATCTGACAACCATTGGAGAGCTCAATGGATGTGCCTTGTCCATATAAAATCTTTTTAATAATTTTTCAATATAATTTGATTGATGGACAAGTACTCCACTTGAAAAATGTTCAATTTGCAAACTAAGACAAAGTCTTGTTTTTCCAAGTTCTTTCATCTCGAATTCATTTTTCAAGTATTCGGATGTTCTAATGATGTCGTCGTGGTTTCCCACTATATTTAAATCATCAACATATACAGCAATAATCACAAATCCTGTTGATAATCTTTTAATGAAGACACATGGGCAAAGCGGATTATTTACATATCCTTCTTTCAGTAAATAATCACTAAGACGTTTGTACCACATTCGTCCGGATTGTTTAAACCCGTACAAAGACCTTTGTAATTTTATAGAATGCATGTTATGAGGTTTTGATTTTATTTCATCGGATATTACAAATCCATCAGGGATTTTCATATATATCTCACTATCTAGAGATCCGTACAGGTATGCTGTAACGACATCCATTAAATGCATATCAAGCCCTTCAGATACTGCAAGGCTTATCAAGAATCGAAATGTGATTGCATCTATAACAGGAGAATATGTTTCCTCATAATCGATGCCATGTCTTTGTGAGAAACTTTGAGCTACAAGTCTTGCTTTGTACCTTGTAACTTCATTTTTTTCGTTTCTCTTTCGTACAAATACCCATTTATATCCAATAGGCTTTACGCCATATGGCGTTTGGACAATTGGTCCAAAAACCTCTCGTTTCCTTAACTAGTTTAGCTCTGATTGGATAGCATCTTGCCATTTTTGCCAATCAGGTCTTTTTTGACATTCGTCCACTGATCGTGGTTCTGGATCATCATCATTTTCACATATTTCAAAGGACACATTGAAAGCAAATATATCATCAGGAACAATTTTATTTCGATCCCAAATCTTACCAGAGTTTAAGTAATTTATTGAGATCTCATTACTTTCATCTTTTTCATCTTTTTCTAGAGGAAGTTGTTCCACATCAGAATCAACTTATTCTGACAAACCCTTATCAAAGGATTCTTATGCTTTCTCAGGAGTATTTTGATTTGTATTTATTTTTACTCCCGTTTTCCTTTTTCGAGGAATTGTATCCTTTGAACCAACCGGTCTTCCACGCTTTAAGCGTTTTGTTGGTTCTTGTGCATTTTGTTGCACAGAGACATCAATTCTTGCGGGAGCATTTACAAACTGAATATGTGATTTTGTCACTTGTTTTGGATCATTAAATGCATCTGGTAATTGATTTGCAATTTGTTGCAAATGAATGATCTTTCGAACTTCAAGTTTACACTGATTTGTTCGTGGATCATAATGTGATAAAGTTGATGCATTCCAAGCAATTTCGCGCCATTCCTTTTAAATTGACTTCTTATCTCCCCCTAATGGTGGGAAAATTGCTTCATCAAAGTGACAATCAGCAAAACGTGCAGTAAATAAATCCACTGTTAAGGGCTCTAGGTATCTTATAACCGACGATGAGTTAAATCCAACATAAATCCCAAGTTTTCGTTGTGGACCCATCTTAGTTCTATTGGGAGGTGGTATAGGAACATACACTGCACAACCAAAAACTCTTAAGTGTGAAATATTTGGTTGTTGACCTAAAATGAGTTGCATGGGGGAATGTTCATGGTATGCAGTAGGCCTATAATGAATGATAGATGCTGCATGAAGGACTGCATGTCCCCAAACTGAAGTTGATAACTTAGTTCTCATGATTAAAGGTCTGGCAATTAATTGAATGCGTTTGATTAGAGATTCTGCCAAACCATTTTGGGTATGCACATGTGGAACAGAATGTTCAATGGTAATTCCTATAGATATGCAATAATTTTTAAATGCTTGAGATTGAAATTCCCCGGCATTATCAAGACGGATGGTCTTGATTGGGTTGTCAGGGAATTATGCTCTTAACTTAATGATTTGCGCTAAAAGTCTAGCAAATGCAACATTGCAAGTCGAAAGCAAATAAACATGTGACCACCTAGTTGATGCATCTATCAAAACCATGAAATATCTAAATGGTCCACAGTGAGGATGAATAGGTCCATATATGTCTCCCTGAATGCGTTCTAAGAAAACTGGGGATTCCACAACAATTTTACTTGGAGATGATTTAACTATCAATTTACCTTGAGAACAACTAGCACAATTATAATCACCAGCTGAAAATATTTTGTGACTCCTTAAAGGATGTCTATGCGAATTATTAATTATTCTTCGCATCATTGTTGATCCTGAATGACCAAGCCGGTCATGCCATAAAATGAATGTATTTGGATCATTAATTTTCTTATTTAAGACGACATTCGTTTCGACATGTCTTATATGAGTAAAATATAATCCAGAGGATAAAGCTGGGAATTTTTCTAACACTTCTTTTTTCTCATTTGAAACCAATGTGACATAGAGAAATTCTCTATTATTTTCGTTCATGGTTTCAATGTGATATCCATTTTGTCGAATATCTTTAAAGTTCGAGTAAATTTCTTCCGATTTTTCGAGTATAAGGCATTGTCAACATGAATTATTGTTCCCCTAGGCAACATAATATTTGCTCTTCCATAGCCATTAATCAAATTGGAGATGCCAGATATTGTTTGAACATTAGCCTCAACTAAGTTCAAATTGGAGAAATATTCTCTTCTTTTGAGGATAGTGTGCGTTGTAGCACAATCAACAAGACATATATCGCCATAATCTGAACAAATAACTTGATGATCCATTTCTACATTGAAAAACAATATGGTATTAAAGAAATACCCTTTTCGTAATAAAATACGAATATCTCAAACTTTTTGGATCATTAGTCAACAAAAGCATGGTAAAATATCACAAAAATATTTGGGTATTGTATATATGACAATATTTAGGCAAAGATAGCCTTTCATACGTGACAAAAAAATGTCACAATTATGAGCGCTCCTTGTCAATACTAATTTACCCTTTCTAGTGGTGCACCACTTTTTATTTTGACTATCAATGGAATTGTCAATATGACTTTTACCATATCTTTTCACCTTTTCCACGTCCATAAATTTGTAATTGCGACCATGGTCATTATATGCAACATATGCTTCTTAATTTGAAGCTAAACCAATTGGACATGAGTGATATTATATTTATAATATCTTATTATTTTACTCAGCTACCACGAGACAAGGATTCAATCCATAATTAATATTTAATGAATTGACGTGCGCGCTCGATAATTTGTGGCAGTAATACATCGAGGCGAGCCACGTGGCTTTTATTTGTCTCATCGGTCATATTTCGCATAGCCTCAATATAGAGGTAATTGAAATTGCGTAATAATAAATGATATTTGATCGATATAAATTTTGTAGCGTGAGACCCAAATTACATTTTGAGTCTTTTGGAGCATCACTGATTTTGGCCTTGATATAGATAGCTCCATAAGGTGAAATGATAATATAAAGTGAAATATTCACTTTTCAAATCTCTAAAGAGTCTAAAGAGATATTTGACAAATAAATATTTATACGCATAGCCTTGCATAGATACTTTATATATAATTTGAGCATCCCGTTGCCTTGACAAGTAATTAGTATTGTCAATATTGTTAAGGTAATTAATTCAATTATAATTAAATAAAATCTTTATGAAAATAGGGATAAACTAAATAGTTTTCTTTTTATACAAAATAGATAATATACCATTAAATATATGTTCACAACTTGATTATAAATACGCAAAATGTAATACTTGTATGAGTTGGTGGGACAACCTCCAGGTTGGGTGGCGAGACGAAGTCTACTTAAAATCATGCCTCCTTGAACGGGATAACCCGTCTCCCTTTCAATGTTTAGCTTTACCGGGGACAAGGCTTACCCACTATCAACCCAAACTCATAACACTATTTGCAATATAAAAAATCAAGAATGGAGCATAATTAATCGTTTGTAGTATAGCGAGAAAACTAGTTATGTCACATATTGACTTTTGATTTCTGATGTAGAAGATCGTACAAGACGCAACTACAGAGCATACTTTCGCAATCGGTGACGTTATAATGCATAATATATGAATAAAACATGCATATAAAAGTGAAGCAACCAAGATAATATAGAAATAAACCGAACTCATAAAAGTTATACCTTCCTAGCTTTGTTTTCTTAACAAGCCTTCTTGAACTTCAAGATCTTCTTAATGCTAGAGCAAGCTCGTGCTGATAACGTGTTGTAAATTGAATTGAGACTTGCTAGAATTAGAGAAGGAAAGTAGAAGAACTAAGAACTTCTACTACTACAAAGAGCTACAAAGAACTACAACTACAAAGTAGAAGAGGAGAAATGAGAGAGTTGAAATGAGAAGTTATATACAACTTGGTGTGTTTTTACAATGAGGTTGGCACCCTTTATATAGGCCCTTTGGTGATGATGATAAATGTACTTAGATAATGTTTACAAGTAACACATACATCACATGTCATACAACTCTTCACAAGCAACATTGACAATACATGAAATAATGAGTACATTTGATATGGATACAAGTAAGGGTCATGCTTGATACTACCACTCAATGTAAGAGCCATGTTTGACAATGATTAGTCATACAAAGTCTTGATCAATTGTTCATCCATATCATAACAAAGATCACACATAATGAATTTATGACATATGATCGAGCTGGTAGTACAAAGATTGATACATCTCTTGATGTCTATCCATTCATCTCATTTTCTTTAATTCAAAATGTGTGTCTGCTTACAGGAATACAATCCATTGCTATAAAACTTGAAAAAATCGTGACAACTGAAGCTCGAAGAATGTATTATCTATTTGTGTTATTAGTAAATCAAAATAAAAATTTGGCATTGTTGTGTATAGCATGGAGGTATCATTATTGGTTACATAATAAAAGTATTGTTAAGAGAAAAATCTATAATCCCTAAGATATCTAGATATCGACTTCAACAAGTCCATTTAACCTTTTTTTTATTTTTATGTATAAAAATTTATTAAATAAAAATTGAATAAAAAATATAAAAAATAAGCACTAATATATACAAAGATAAGATAGAGGTTTTCAAAAAAAAGAAAAGGATATGGAGAGAGTAAAAATAAGAAATGAAGATGTTGAGGAGAGAGTAAAAATAGGAAGGAGAATTAGAAACGAAAATATATAAAGGATGATGTAATTAAAAAAATAAAGGGTAATGTTGAGATTTCAAGTAATCATTTATTATTCGTGTTTATTAGTATATTACTTAGATATTACTTAAATACTTAGGTACAAGAATCATAGGGACCAATAACATAAATTATTATGTACATGGAAACATAAGAGATCATACATGTGGATGGAATTAATCAGTAAGATCGGGTTCTCCTAAATAAAACAATGACATCCAACACACAGTAAAATTAATTATACAAGAATTAATGGCATCTTGTTGAGACAAGACAAGTGCAAAATATTGTGTTTGGAAACTTCCCACTTCACAAGAAATTCCTCCCCAGGCCCCCCACCCTCCATGCTCCTCTGTCCATATGTTAGCTTGATAGGTGACCAGTCAAAAATAAGGCTCTCTCAATTAGAAATTATATACATTTATGCTTGTGGGTCACCCTTTTTATTTGTTAATCATCTTGGTTTATGCTTCCTTAATTGCATCTTGTCTCTTCGAAACATTTGTCATTAAGTTAGATCAATAACTAATTAGCTAACTTTTGTAATCAATATATTGGCATGGTGCAATTCGTTTACATTTTTTTAATTATTTATTTTTAACAGTTTATTTTTAACAGTATTAGCATGATAATTAAGAATGGACACAAAAGTAAGGAAAGGCAGTTTTTGTGATTTTCACATTACCTATAGCCAAACACGGTTGCAAATGCGCAGTTAGAAAACTCAACTAAATAAACTGAAGAAATTCGATATACTATAGATGTAGGCCTAGCAAATATATATATATATATATATATATATATATATATATATATATACATATATTAACTTATTGGTATATATATTAACTTTAGATGCATTGATTATAAATAAATATTTATAAGATTTTGGAAACATGTCATCCAGAGTATTGAATCAAGCGGAGGTGAAAGTGTTGATCAATGCAGCCAACAGAACTAATTTAAGATTGAGAATTTGTTATTGTTTGTATAATAATTAATCAGTTGATACACCAACAATTAAATAGGGAAGAGCCAATGAGGGATTATGGTCCTTCAATAACCTCTTGTACTATAAATATATAAAAGAAGTGCCATAACCCTAAAATCTCTTTTTTTAAGTTTTCTCTCTTGATTCAAGATTTTGAACCACCGTTAATCTTCTCTTTTGATCAACGGTGGTTTCAATCTTCATCTCTCTGTGTTTGTGTTCAATAAAGTTCATATATGTGAAGGTTGGATCTACTTGTTGTGGTACATCTTTCTCAAGGCTATTGGGCTGGTTCTTATTTTTAGATAGTTTGTCTTCCATTTGTTGGAAGTCATAATTTTGTCTTCTTCTTATCGGGAAGTTTTAGATTTTTTTCTCCTCGTCGAAAAATTTTATTATTCGTTATGTGGTTCTAGTGAGTGTTTATGTATTGTATATATTTCAACATTGTAGATAGTAGTATCTGATTGTCAAACTGTTTCAATTTCATAATCGCATTCACAACCAAAGTAATGACAATTCATTTAAACAAATAGAATTATCAATCAATGTATATTTTGATTCTATGTCTGATCTTATATCGAGTCATTAATGATTAATGAAACTTTTATTTTTCTTCTTAAAAAAAAAGAGAAACTTTTTTCTCCTAATAGCATTATCTTTTTGCCTCACCATTATAATTTAATTTATAGTTCAAATTTTGCTCCTTAAGCAATTATCACAATTTGCCAAATGTCGGAAAATTATAATTTTCTAAAATAAATTAGTCCTATAATGGACAATCACAAATAATATAAAAATATCAGGTGCATAACCAATTAAGTGATAAATGTCACTAAAGCATCTCCATTCGTGAGCAACATGGATGAGATATATATTATTTGTTACAAGGCAAGGTTGGAAGAGGAATGAGTCAAAGAAAAAATCTAATTAAGTTCTATCTAGATGAATGATTTGATGGGGGGGAACAACTAATCAGCTACTACAGTACTTGGAATCATGCATAAACACACATCTGTGAGAGCCACATAAAGATCTTTATAAAAGATTATTATAGACAATGACCTTCCATGCATGAATATATATCACAAACCTCCAAAGAGAAATGTGTTATGCAAATAAATTATAGATGGTCCTACAGCTCTATTATCCTAGTGAATTGAGCTGATTTCTAGAACACTCAAGAAACACCTCAACCTTTCAAGTGTATGATGGGATTTCTTCAATGTTTCCATATCTTTCATATCCTAATTTTTGTTACTTTTCTTATTTATTAGTAGTGTATACATATCAATATGTTTTTAAGCTTAAAAATAGTTTTATAAATGCTAGCTTTCCTTCTTTTTTTTTTTTTTGAGAAATTATAAATGCTAGCTTTCAATTGATAATTAGAAATACAAAAAAACAGTGTTTAGCATGTTAAAACTTGTAGTATACTCCTACCAAAAAAAGAAAAAATTGTAGTATACATGCATAATTAATCTCAAAAGAATCTAATTTAACAAGCTCGATCAATCTCTATTTTCCAATTTGTAATTTTCTTTCAGTTTTTTATATCATTACATAATTTAAAGATGTTACATATATGATTAGAATTAGCCTAATGGCAATTGATGATCTTTTAATATAATAAAAGGGGTCGTTCATTAGTTTATTTTTCATTTTTTCATATAGGTGTTGGAGTATAATCCTACATTGGAAATATAATAAGCGTTGGAGTGGTATAAAGTGGTGTAGATTAGATCCTAGCATAAGCCAATAGTTTTGTGCAAAGATGGGTTTCAACCCCATTTGTATACCAACCATGTGCGCGTGTGGCCCAACACTCTCTGGGCCCATGAATTTCTATATGGTATCAGAGCAGAACAATCTTGGGCTCGTATTTGAAGACCTGATTGAGCTAGCGGTGGAGTCTAGACCCGTTTGTGGACCTAGAGCCTATAAAAAAAGAGGCATAGGCATATTTACGAACCTATAAAGAGTAGGTTTGTGTTTGACAAGTGACAACTAGTTCAGGCTTAGTTGCACTTGAGGGGGAGTATTGGAATATAATCCCACTTTAGAAATATAATAAGAGTTGGGGTGGTATAAAGTGGTGTAGATAGATCCTAGTACAGGCTAATTAATTTTGTGCAAAGATAGACTCCAACCCCATTTGTATACTCACTATGTACACGTGTCGCCCAACACTCTCTTAACCCATAAATTCTTATAATAGGAAATTGATCAATTCACGAATCTCATAGTGGTACGAGCATTTATGCGTCTATGCCTTTTAACACAACTCTATAGGCGCGATTTGCCATTTATATAAAACTATAAAAATTATGTCCATATAATTCCCTTTTTTATTAACTTTATACAACATAATAGGAATAAAATGTATTAGATGCACGATTAATTTTCTCCGCACTTTTTTTTTTTAACATTAATTCACAAGTGCAAACAATATGCATAAAGAATTATAGATAGTAAGTACTTTACAATTCAGCAAATAATAATGCCTAGTTCTGGTAGGGCATAAATATTGACAAGACGTCAGAATATATATACTATATACGAAAATATAGTTTCAATAAAGCTAATTGTCTTATGCATAGTTATGTACAATTTTTGTTGCTGTTTGATTGTTTTATCACAAAAGCAAACACAAATTTCAGTGCTATAAGGACAAAACAAATTAATAAGGACAAAAGATTATAATGCACTCGAGTCATAAAATATTGTTCATGAAAGACAAATTTTTGAAAGATGCCCTCGAAATAAAAGGGACAAAACATTAGGTCTCTTACAGTAGAGACAGCATTACCAAATATGTTTCAAAGCTTTAGCAACATTTTTACTGTACACATAAATACGATACTACACGTATAGATCCAATCTTTTCAAAAGAAAAGAAAAGAAAAGATAAGGGAATGATTGCATGACGTATACTTTCGAATAATACTCGATTTGTTTCGTATAAGTCTGTTAACTTATGTATTGTGGATGCATGCAAATCTCAATGTGTATTTAATGGACTCCAACACCTGTGTTACAAATACATGTATCGAATATGTCACGCGACCACTTTATTTTCTAGCAAAACTCAACAAAAAAGAAAGAGTATATTTAGAGATTATGAGATGTGGAAATTGATTTGCTGATATGCTTTTAGGTGTACTTCCAAACTTCTGCACATGATTCAACAGATTCGAATGACTATATTTTATATATTTATCAAATTCAAAAGTTTAATTAATTAAAATGCCCTTTTTTTGACGATATATATATATATATATATATATATATATATATATATATATATATACTCGATTAATCAATAGTCATACTCTCCATCATTATTTTTCTTTTTTTTTTATAATAAAGAAACAGCTGCACCCCATGTAAGTTTGAACTAATGACTTCTTACTTTTAAATATCATACTAAATTATTGGGTCAACTAATTGGTTCTTTCCACCATTATTTTGAGTTTAACTTAGTTGATTCTGTAAGACTACGTCACCACATTAGATCAAGTAAACATTATTAACTTCATCCATAAGTGTGGGAATGTAGTTCTTTTACTATAGGGATGACATGTTTTCCCTACTATACAATGATAAAGGTTTTTTTTTCAATTTTATTTTACAAAAAACTCATTGTTTCTCGCCATGCATGTACATATCCTATTTGTTGGTTTTTGTAAAGGGTAAAATACAAATTGGTCTATGAGGTTTACCAAAATATGCACTTTAGTCCCTAAGGGTTTAAAATTATGCATTTTAGTCCCTCCTACTAACTTTTTTCTAAATCATGGTTGAGTTAATGTGAAAAGACTAATTTACTATTACAAAGAGACAAACATACAAAAAATAAATGACCCAATATTTTCAAATAAAACATGACTTTTTTTTATAAATCTTCTTTAAAATAACTTTTTTGATAAACTTTTTGTATGTATTTTTGTATATTAATTATTATTAATAGAGTAACATTTGGTTTTAATTTTGGTTTACTACTTTTATAGCCTTTAATAATAACTTGTGTATTTATTTTCATAAATTATAGAAAGGTGTAAATTAAAAAATAATGTGACAATTTAATCTATAGTTTTTTTTAATTTTGGGTATACATAAACTAATACACTTTTTTGCATAATTTTTATTTTAATGTGAAAATCAACATGGTTTTACACCAAATTCCTTTAACAAAATATAGATTATCAATTTTTATTATTAATATTAAATAATAAACGTACTTACATTTTATTATTATTATTATTATTATTATTATTTATTTCTTGCATGATTTTTGTTGATTTAAATATATGAATAATTCTTGAACAAATAAATAAATATACTTATGTACATAAAGTTGATATCAATAAAATAAAATAAAATTGTACATATAGTTAAGGGATTAGGATGATAATTTTTTAAATAGTGTTGATTAGAAAAGAGAAAATTTAGAAAAACTTAAAGGGTTGTAAAATAATTATGCCACATCATCAAAAAGTAATATAATACTAATATTTGAATTTGACACTAACTCAATGATACTTTTGACTAACTAGAAGTAAACTACAAGGACCAAATTGCATATTTTTGAAACAACAGGGACCAAAGTAAATATTATAGTAAACATCAGAGACCAATTTATAATTTATCCTATAGTAAAATAAAGTCTAGTTCCAATAAAAAAAAATAAAAATAAAAAACGCCGCCAATAAAAAACCTTAACCCTCAACCTCATTGTTCGGCACATATTGACACTCGTAATATAAAAATGAGTATCTTTCTTATAAAAACAAAATATAGAATGAGCACATGCTAATTAATCAGTGAAGTCATGTTTTGAACTATATATGATCAGTATATAGCTTAGCTTGTAACAATGTTGATCGAACCCAAGTAACTCGATCAACTTGATTACCGATGTTCCCACCCTGCACCATTGGCCGCTCTGCTTTGCATGCCCTCGTCACAGTCCAACACTTCTTTATGTTTAAATGATGAATATTGTAAGCTTTATTAGATTTTACGTAGCCTATAACATATAGTATTAATTAATTAACCCATTGAGCATGAAATCACTCTCTCTAATTTTAGCATACATTAAACTGATTTTCCAATTTTTGTTGCTTACCAATTATTTAAAACGCATATTATAATACATCAACAAGATCAATGGTTTGTGTATCTCTACTTTGGTGTTAAAAGATTTGCACTTTTATACTTTGACTAGTCAAAGAATCATTTTTTTTTTTTTTTTGTGTGCGTTATGGGATGTCATCGCGTTTCATCGAAAAAACTAAAGGTACATATTCAAAATGCACCTTTAATTCAAGTAAGTCAATTTTTACATACCTAATGTAACTGCCCTCAATTTTAATTCGTGTCACATGTCACATTTCAGGATTGTGACCAGGACCCGTCATGACATAGCGTACTTGTTCAAGCCTCGAGAGTCGACATTGAGATATATTTTTTTTTTTCTGTGGTGATTGTATTATTTATTTATACCTGAATGTGAAATCTAATTATCCAAATGTATTATTTCATTTTTTTATCGCGCCGAATTTACGAGTAAGTTTTCTCCTAGGAAAACGTTTCAATTTGGATATTGGGCGAATTACAGATATATAGAGTTTAAAAAATGGTTTCTATAAATAATCAAACAGATTATGAAAAAAAGTAATAATAAGTATTGAATTGTGACATCCCCTAACCCAATGAAGGCGATACTCAGCCTGAAACCCTAATTAAGCCTTCAATACACCATTCAGACTTAACTAAAGATAGTAGCCTCTCGTCAACACCTAATAAATAATACCTATAATCTTGACCATCAAATAATAATTAAAATAAAATGCAGCAGAAATTTAAAATTTTTTAATAATTACAAGATATACAAAAACCGACATAAACCTCGATTTTAAAATCATATCCCAACCTTGGTTATTACAAAAACAATAACTTGATACAATATATGAACAACAACGAATATCAATACATCAAGGAGAAGACTGTAAACTCCTAATCTTCTCCGTTCCCAAGTCAGAACACACGTCAATAACCTGAAATGTTAATTTAGGGAATGAGCACTCCAACTTGCTCAATAAGTGATGCTCGTAAATCGATCAACTATCATTTAATATCAATGAATTAATGAATAATAACAATATGAATATAAACATATATATCTAGGTATTGAAACTGATATAAACAATACATAACGAAATGCAAGTCATTTGATTTCATAGCTCATGTTTATACAAAGATGTAGTTGTTCAATATGGGGGTGGTCGTTTACCCATTCTAACGGAGTCCACTGGTCAATGCCACGACCATAGCAAGACTACCAGCATCTCACGTTATCTTGGTTCTAATTCTAAACCACCAAACGTTGTTTTCATACACCAGTGACCCGTCTCAACAGCGCATAGCGAGTTTTCCAGTGTTGTGTGGCCTATCTCAACACAAACATGATTTCCATGGAGGTTGCGTGTCATGCGCACGTAGGGTATGGTGTACCGGACACTGTACAATGACCTCACGACACAAGCACAATAGTAGGCAACTACATTACTAAGCATGAAGATAATGAGTTGGAACACAACCAAAGACAGTCCAATCCACACAGTGTTAGTGCGTACAACACGTTAGGAACCACATCGATGTACAAATACAGCTCTCATATCTCAGTCCATAAACTAAGTGCACTAAATATAACTAATTACAATGCATAATTGATAAGAATACGAGTCTCACTTACCTGTACCGAGCTTTCCTAACTTTTACCGACTTATACGACTTCACGGAGTTCTCAATCTTTTCCTATCGGTCCATTACCTAAAATAGGCCAATTGTCATCGATCTAAGTCCAACGCTCATTTATTATAGTCACTAAACTAGTCCCATTCAAATTCGGAACCCCAAAATCTAGTTTTCAATTTAGTTTGACCCTTTCACATTTAACGAGGTAAAGACCTCAGTACAAAGTCTCGAGAGAATTTTAATTTCTCTATTTTTCATAGAAATCCCTCAATTCTTATTTATTTGGTCAAAATATTATTTTTCCATATTTTCTCCATTTTTTTGGATTTTCCAGCAATTTTCTAAAATCTCTTTCTTTCTTTCTTTCTTTTATTTGTTTAAAGCCTGAATCACCGTCAATGACCATCAACTACAACAACCCACGACACAACCGAACTCACTTCACCTTCATCGCCTCTAGTTTGCTCCCCAACTTGATCGAGCTCTCTTCCTTTCACGATGAATTTGTCTCCCTCTCTTGGTCATTCTCAAACCCCCTAGTTCAATTTCCTTTAAAACGAAAAGGGTAAGGCCAATTACCAAAATACCCCAAAGCATATCCTCTTTTCTTTTATTTCCAACTACCTTTAATGGTAATTTCACATTTTTCTAATTTAATTTATTATTATATATACATATATACTTTATATATAAATATATATACACCTATATTTTCATGCCTACGATTCAGTTGTGCGCGCCAACGGGCACCCTCGGGCGTGCACACTGCCGTACTACCCACACGTGTCATTTCGACATCTCGAAAATTTATTAATTATTTATTTATTTCTCATTTTGATATATATATTTACATATAATCACGATATATATATATATATATATATATGTTGGACTAAGTGGTTAGTCACTCTAACTCTGACCAGAATTTTGATGGAAACAAACAAGGTGAAAATATACTAATAAGTTTTATCAAGTGTATTTCAGTTTCATCAAAGGTTGCGAAACATCACATCATGGGTATTCGAGCATTCAAGCTATACAAGTTCAAGACTCGACATACATAAAGGAATGAAGACGAAAGATCAAGGCCACGAGTTGTAAAATTGATGTAAGGTATTCAAGTTCACTTAAGCAAGCCTATTGCATTAGTTCATGCATATCGTGATTTTAAAATGGATTTTCAAATGTCAAGTGATTACTTGAAGATTTCGGTCCCATAAGTCTAAACTATGTTAAACTATATGTGTATATTAATATCGCATTGTAAAAATCATTGCGAAAGCTTTTGAAAAAGAAAAACTTATTTTTGAAAGGTCTTTGAAAAGAAAACTGCATATTTGCAGAAAAGTCCCTCGCAAATCATGAAACCGAGATTTTCCATTTTCGGGATTTGTGAAAATATCGAACCATCCAAATAGGCCATATGAACCATAACAAACATGTATTATATGTTATATGAGGGCTTATTGGGTCTAGGACGTGTTAAAGGGTCGCTAACACAAGGACGAAATTAATTAATTATTACGAGGTCCTGCGCTTAGCGCGCTAATACTATTATTAGCGCGCTATGTGCGAGTTAGTGCGCTAGGTCATAAAATTAGCGCGCTAATTGCAGTCCTGACAGCTTTTTTATAAAGCTGAAAAATTCACTTTAATTCGAATTTTTGATCAAATCTCGGCCCTTGGATGCACACAACGGTCATATATTGGTCTATAAATATATACAACTCTCCCAAACACACAATGCACAAAAATTAGGTTTTAAAATCAAAGAAAAACATTTGTGCTCAAATTTTTCAAGAGATGGAGCTTGGGGTTTTCAAGCTACACTTAGAGGCTGTTCATTCAACATCAAAACCAGCACTCTTGAGGAGTACAACAACCTCTCCAGCACTGCTTTTCAAGTCATCTTCTTGGGGTTGTAAGAAAGTTCATTCCCTAGCTTTTCTTGTGCTTAAATTATATATTCTTGTATGATTAATTTGGGAAATTACTTGTTGTGTTGTTAAACACACTTGTATTGAGTTTTGCACTTAAACTTGATTCATTAAACCCTTGGACTGATTTGAACAAGAGTTTGTGCTTAAACTTGATTTTTATCAAACTTCTTGTTCTTTAGATTTGAAACCGGTTTTGTTCTCATCAATCTATTTAAAAGGTTTCATATTTGAGTTTTGCATAAAATCAGTTTTATACTTGCATTTCTCAATTGTTTTTATACTTGCATGCATAAGAGTGATTAGGCTCTAGGAGGCTTGCTTGTATTTGAACTTGATACCACTTTATTTTGTAAAGTGTAATTTCACTTGTATTAATCAAATCTTGATTGTAAGACTTAGTGGGATCTAAGTCGAAAGGGAAGACCTAGTTGAGGCTAGGCATATATCCTAGTTGCGGTTAGGTGAGAAAAGTCCTAAGTGGGTCTAGGTGGGAAAATCCTAGTTGCGGCTAGGTGTTTGTATAAGACCTTATTGCGATAAGGCATCGTGTAAAAGACCTAGTTGAGGCTAGGCATTCACTAGGCTAGTTTGCTTAGGGTGTAACACTTATTGATAATATAAGTGAGGTTTGAAAATCCTAACCGGGGAGGTTAGGTAGTGGATGTAGATCGGTTGGATCGAACCACTATAAATCACGTGTCTTATTTCCATATCTTCTACCCCCTTCTTGATTGCATAGCATTGACATTTATCATTGGTGTATGCATTATCTTTATTATTTGTGCATAAAGTTTTAAAAAGGCAATAAACTCTCGGTAACCCAATTGACCCCCCCTCTTGGGTGACCTTCAATATATGCCTACAATTACACCCATAATTCGTAGTACACGCCAACAAGCACTCTCGGGTATGTACACTATACTATCCCACGAACTCATATGTGTCACCTTGACTTACACATGATGTTTAATTAGGCGTCCTAAATATATCCTTTTAATTATATTATAGGATAATTAATCACCTTATTTTCCATACTAATACAGTCCAAACAAACACAATACATTACATAATTCCACGCACACGCAAATCGAAACCAATCAGGCTTAACTACGAGTTTAACTTGGGTTAATTAGTAATCAGATTATCACTAATGACTTGTTTAGAAATTCAGGATGTTACATAAACCATAGCTGAGACTTGTGGAATCGAAAATTTTAATTGCACTGCGTCTCGCCCTGCATGCCGACAGGCAAAACACCTAAAAATCGAAAAATTTAAAAGTCCAAAAAAGGATAAGATCAAGTTTGAGTGTTGCGTTAAAGAAATTTAAGTGAGTTGGATGGCCTAATTAAGGGCTATAGGATGTCCTCGAGATACGTATAGAACACTTGATAAGATTTGGAGTATAAATACAACACTTGGATATTTTGGGTCAACTTTCTTACTCATACATAAGCAAATCTGAAAATTTGGTAAAAAGTGAGCGAGAGCTTGTGGATTTCTTGGAGGTTTGGAAGTGTTTGATAACACAAAAACAATCAACAAGGTGATATCACACCTTTCCTTTCAATTCTCAACAATTTGAGCAAAGTCTTCAGGATTTTGATGAAAAACAAATTTGTAAATTAAGCTCACTGATTTTTGGTGTTCTATGGCATTGTGGAAGTCAAGTTCATTAGTTGTTTGAGTTATGTCAAGAGTTTTTGTGAAGTTGATGAAATTAAAGAATTTAATGTTTTTCATGAATTTTGTTGATTTGATATAATTAGATATTATTTGGTTGTTTGGTAGGTGTTTGTAGATCCCCTTCGAGGAGAAGGTAGGGTCAACGACGAAGAAGACGACCTCGCAACGTTGGGAGTAGAATTCCTGAATTGGGAATTTTGCAGCCTAGCGCAAGGAGCAAGTACCCTAAGCTTAGGAGTGCGCTGCCCAATGTCGGCAATGCCCTGTATTCTCGAGGAATAACACAACGAGCACACTCCCCAATCTAGGAGCGCGCTCTCCACTGTGGACAACAACAATTGAAAAAATATTTTGGGATTTTAGGTCGAAAACCTGTACAAATATTTTGGGATTTTAGGTCGAGTCATGTTGGACTCCGAACTTAAACTGAAATAAAACTATAAAGCAAGTTTACAAGACTTTAACACAACCAAGATTGACCACAAATGAATATTAGGGATTTAGTGGAGTACACACATGCATTTGGGGATCAAATTTGGTGACGTGTAGGAGCCACTAGAGACAATTTTCACGACGTTTGAGGTACGCAAACCAGATAGGGAGTGAAAATTAATTCATTGTCTATTATTCTTTCTTCTTTCATTTGGAATTTCATTCTTTATTTCTTGGTTGAGTGTCTAAGGCCTAAGTTCATCAGGAAGGTACTCTAGGGTTTAGTGCTAAACGACCAAACGTGACCATTACGTGCGGGTGTGGTGCTAGCTGAACATATGGGACCTTACCATGAGTATGGGATTTGTAGGTCACTGACGTAGGAAAAGTATTCGAGGCACCGTTGATGCCCCCACGTCATACTGACTGAGCTGTCAACTCGTAAAGTCGTTGTTCTTGGAAGTCGAGATGTGGCACTCGCTCTCGATGGATTGGGACTACTCAGTTTGCTTTCTTTGATTCCTAGGCATTCATTATCATTGTTATTTACCTTTCAGTCTATTTATCATGCACTTTCCATATTTATTTGTCTTTAAATTCCTGCATGATCCGTAAACTATTTTTAGATTATTCATAAGTTACTGTTTAGATTATTCTAGATATTACTTTCTATTTTATTGTACCTACCATTTAGTTTGTGATGATGAATGCAGATCAAGCAGAGACAAGCAAGGGTAAGGGATCGGTGATTGGTGATTTCCTATTAAGACACTCAAAGCAGTTTCTCCTCTTGCTGTTTGTAATGGTCTAATTTTAATTATTGTAGCGGCCCCAATTTCCACATTGGTCCGCCACGGGAGGCCATGCGGGCCCACAACTGACCACTCAACAGCCAGCTGTGTCCCACGTCCAATTATCCATTATCATCAGTTTCCTGTGAATTCTAATGTTATGTACTAACAATTACGAGTTCAAATTAACATAGGTTCCTTTAATATCCTTTAACTTCAATTTACACAGCGGAAGATTAACTTATTAACATAAAGATTTAACCTGAATTTCATGAGCATAATACTTAAATGGAAACCATACCAAATGTATATCATATACATATCATCTAAATCCTTATAATATCAAAAATATACAAACTATCTCTCAATCCCAAAACCCATCATAAAACGACTAAATATAAACATACGTACGAGTAGGGCTAGAGCTGTCATTCAATGTAGTCCTCAAGCTTGCCCTTTCCTCGGCTCGTACCAGGATCAGCACTCAAGCCATCACAAAAAGACAGATGACGAGTCCGGAGTGAGTAATCCCAAGGAAATTCACCAAGTAATTACATAAGTAAAAATACTGGAATTTAAAATACTATAATTAAACATGCGGAACAAAAGAATACAGACAACTGTGAAAGGATCATCGCATGCATAAATATAGTAACGAAGCAAAGTACGTACACAGTAGAAATCAGACTAAGTCATACTTCGGGCCTTTCCCCAGGCACTGCCCATGAAAACACCTCTACTGGGTGACCCTGGACCCTCTAGGTGGTCGGCGCACATCCACGACGCACCTACACAAGCCTACCACACCCGGGTAGCCTATGTTCCGGCGTATGCCTAGACAAGTGCTATGACTTAGTGGACTCTTTGGCCGTAACGGATAAGCACCAGGTGGGGAGTGATCTCAACACCGTAAAGACATCAGGTAAGAGTAAACTCCACTACCGTAAAGACACCAGGTGAGAGTACTTAGCCACCGTAAAGCAATAATGAAATGGAGTAAAGAATAAACAGAACTAAATTTCAATAAATCAAACGGTAAATACTAAAGTGAAGTTCAATTGGGATACTACACACCTCAAACCGCACTCCTCGTTCCACAAGTCAATCCCCGGTTCGATTACTCCAAATCCCCGATATTACTCCCGGTCCGAATTCTGACTAAACCCCGACTCAAATTACTATTTCGAGACTCCTGGAATTCATTTATGAGGGTTATTAGTCAATTAGTTGGGTTAAAATATCAGTTAGGCTCATTTCCTTATTTTCAAATTTTTCAGATTCCAGTGAACTATTAGCGCGCTAATGAGATAAATTAGCGTACTAATTTATCTTCCTCACTGTTCATCATCATTTTCTAGAGGGCAATTAGCGCGCTAGTGCCATTCATTAGAACGCTAATAGCGCTCTGTCCAGATTTTCCCAGTTCAAATTTCTGGACTCCAATCACCACATAAACCCATACATTCGACTCTCAAACATCCATAACCCCTCAATGACCTCAAATACACCATTAAAACACATATTTATCGAGTTTAAACTCAAAATCCAAGAATCATCAAAAATCACGTTTTCAAAACCCATTTTATAAAATCCTCCAATTTATCTCAAATTTGATCCACTACTCAACCCATGTCATATCATTCTCATAAACACTAAATCTCAACAAATACAGTGTTTAATCCTTCAATATTTCGAATTCATAAATTCCTAACCCACACCAAAAATCTCATAAAAACTTAAGATTAATGTATCCAAACCTCTTGATCTTGTTGTTGGATGCCACCAACCACTCTTTCTCACTCCTTAGTTGTTGTTCTTCCTCCTCTTCTTCCCTCCGATCTCTCTCTTTCAATCTCTCTCAAAACCACACTCTTCTTTGTTTGATCAATCTAGCATGTATATATACTTGATATTTGATCAAGTGTGTATACAAATCTCGAGAATAATCCTAGGGCTCCTGATCACCCTGTGTCATTCCAACCCCATACACCCTATCATGACACTTGCTACCTCAATTCTCTCCATTGTGCATCTCGATAATTATCCAACTGATGTTGATTTATTCACCTTAACTATAGGACTTATTGATTCCAATTTGATTTAGCTTATAATAATTATCTACTCTATTCAATAAATTCCCATAATTTGTGAGTAAGGCCACACTAGTTCCTCGACTACCCAGCACCCCGTGCTCCGTGCCCCATGTCTGCACGCACCCCGAGGCAATTCCTCACGCGTCAATAAACTACATTAACACACATATTGTAATGATATCTCATATCACTCGATCCCAAAATGTCCAAGTGAACTCAAATCAGTATATTTACAATAATCACAAACCACAATGGTAGTACATACATGTGTGCAAGAGAGGAAACAGCTCTCAGAGTGCTCAGAGAAAGTCACCAGTCATTGGCCCCTAACCTTTGCTCGTCTCTGCCTAAACTGCATACACCGTCAAAAACTAGACGATGAGTACAGTAGAGTAGAAAGTAATAACTAGAAGGATATAAACAGTTATTCATGAATTATGTAAAAGTAGTCTAAGGATCATGCGGGGATTTAAAGACACGTAAATAATGGTAAATGCATGATAAATAGACTGAAAGGTAATAGCAACGATAATGAGTGTCTTAGGAATTAAATAAGGCAAATTAAGTGGTCTAAAATCCATTGAGGGTGGATACCACGTACAACGACAACCACAACTCAACTTCTAAGAATAGAGACTTAACAAGTCAACTGCTCAGTTAGTATAGCGTAGAGGCATCAACGGCACGCCAAGTACCTTACCCACAACTACCCTCAGTGATGAACTTTGGACACTCAACCAAAAAAGTAAGGAATGGAATTCCAAAGGAAAGTACATATCAAATCATAATGAAGAATTAGATGATAAATTACTATGTATTTTCTTGCTGGCTTTACTCTCAATAGACACAAAAATCGCCTCTCACGGCTCCTACACTTCATATGTCAGTCCCAAAAACCTTGTTACCAATACGATGTGTTCATGGTGTCCATTTGGGTTAATATTGGTCATGTTAGAGTCTAGATATCTCATTTTATAGTTTAAATCCCAATTTAGACCTCGATTATAATAGAAGTACCTAAATTTGTGAACACCCCAATTCCATAATTTATAGTGTAATATAGACATATTCGAACTAGTGGTAACCTTGGGTGAAGCTCTTAGAAGTCCGAGGAAATTTGACAAGAATTGTCAATTTTTAATTTTTTTCATTATGATATGTCTGCTGCTATGGGTGTCGCCGCACATTCAAAATTCTAAAGCGCCTCCCACTGCGTGGACCTGGCATTAAGCCTACCCAAGTCGCGCCATGAGCACCGCCATGGGTTTAATACACATGAGGCTGGTCGACTGTAATTGGCTTTCTATCAGGTTCGCGTCATGAGTGCTGCCATGGGTTTAATACCCACGACGCCACACGAGGCTAGTCGACTGTGATTGGGTTCAAAACCCCCCCGATTTCATAACTACGTTCTGAGCCAACCTGATACTTTTAATGACTTCCAAACACGCTAAAAGGTGTTCCCAAACAACCCAAACGACAACAAAAATCGTCAATTATACCAAATTCACCCCAAAAATTCAGCAAAAACTACCAAAAATTCCTTTAATACTTCAACAACCTTTGAAACCACCATAAATCATTATCAATGATCATCAAAATTAGCAATTAATACATCAAATCAGTGAGCTCAACTCAAAGTTCGATTTTTTTTATCAGAAACCCTCAAAGACATATTCAAAATGCTCAAAATCGAAAGATCAAGCTAGATCTTACCTTATTTGACATGTTTGATCGATTGGTTTGTGTATGTGGTGTGTTGTGTTTATTCTTGAATCAAACCCCAAAACTCCACCCTTTTATACTTCTTTTGTTCATTACTTGATACGCACATATCTCGAGGTTAATTCATGGCTACTAATTGAGCTTTCCAACAACCTTTGTGACTTAATTTGGTGACACAAACTCAAGTTTATCCTTTGACTTTGTACTCTGGGTGATACGAATGTCAATTCGTGACGCGGGTCGTATAAAACATCGAATTTTTGACTCAAACGCCATCAACTATGGTTCTATTTCACATTTTCACATTTTATTATTTCCCATAATTTTATTATATCATTTTCCTGTGTTTATTCTACCCATAATTCACCTTGAAAATTCGTTCAACGTGTTTTCCTAGGCGAAACCTCACATGCAAATTCAGCACGATAAATAAAATAAAATCACACATAAGAACATTGGGATATAAAATAAACAATACACGTCATTATTCACGAACAAAATATTTTTGGGCCGCTACACCCGAGAAGACCAATTATTGTGTTTTAGAAAGGATCAAACCAATAGACTAAGTCATGCCAATGTGTCACTTATTTTGACTTATTTGACCAAATCAAGGCTATTAGAGATCCATTGGGATGGGTACAACACATTAGATCAATATGGGGGTATAAATAAGTGATTTTGAGACTTTTCTTCAACTTTTCTCTCTCCGCTTTAAGCATAAAATTGGTGGAGTTCTTAAGGATTTTGTGTTGATTTCAATTGAAGATTGAAGGAGATTTGGCTTAGGAATCAAGAATCCAAGGTTAGATCCACTATCTCCTCTCCGTTCATTAACTTTCGGTCGTAGTTTTGCGGGTTTTGGCACAAGTTCTGGAGTGCGAGTTGAGCTCATTGGTTTTTGTGGAGTTGATATGGTTTTTTAATGTAGTTTTAAGCAACTCTTATGAATTTGCTGATAGGGTTAATGGTTTTGTTGGTTTTGAAGTTTTATCGATATTTTTGATGAAATTCATCGGGTTTATCGATTTGGTGATGTATGTCGAGGTTTGATGTTGCCTTATGGTTGGTTTGGAGAACTATAGGAGGATGGGATGGGTTCGAACCACGGTGACAGGTCGGGATTCCAAAAAACCCCAAAAGCAAGGTCGTTGGCACGACGCCGTGGAGAGTAAACCCCCACGGCATCACTCACGATATGCTGGTTGTGATGGACTGCCCAGCATAACACTGTGAGGGACGTCATGGCTCCCCATACACGGCAACACTCCTACGACGTCTTAACAAGGTATAAAATAAATTATAATTTATACCCTTTGTCTAATATTCTTGGCCTATTGTAGATCTATCTCGGGGATCACTACCACGTATAATGTAAATAAATAATGGTATAATTAACGTAAAATTGCAAATTGGAATTTTTGAGGTTTGGAAAATTAATGAATATTTTAGACACTAGGGATTTAGGAGTAGTTGAAGGGTGTTAGACACGAATAGCGAGGCGTGAAAGGGGTTTTGGAGGATTTGGAATGCAGTTTGAGGTATATAGTAACTTAATTGAAATTCACTTGAGTGTTTACTTGTTTCATTATTGATTCCATTTCTATTTATTCAGCATTCCTATCTATGTGGTTACTATTTGGACAGTTCGTTCCCCAAATCCTAAGGCCCACCACAGGTGTCAACGTTGACCCACAACCGGCCATGTTGCAACCAGTTGTGTCCCACGTGCAACGAATTCACCAATCATCGTTTAATCCTCAAATTATATGCATTTTAAAATTTATATTCATTATTAGACTCTAATCATCTATCAAACCATCACAGTCAAGCGGAAACCTTTTTAAACATGTTAAAACATCAATATCATGTTAATATAGCATATTCCTAATGTGGAAAACCCGTAAACCATGCATCATATGGATATCAAGATCAAAAGCCTCAAAATATCAAAATATATTTCAAAGGTTTCTCACAATGTCCCAAACCCTATATAAAAACGATAACAAAATATATGTACAAATGTACAAGTCCGGCCTATAGTTTAAAAATCATAAGTAGTCGGCTTGCTTGCCCTTGAAGCGACTCGTACCAGGATCTGCACTTAAGCCGTCACAAAAAGACAAATGACGAATCCAGAGTGAGTATTCCCAAACAAATTTAGTGAGTAATTACAGAAATAAATACAAGAATTTAATAAGCTATTAAATAAACATGCAAGAAAATAAACGCGCAACTGTGCTCATCAAATGAATAAATACTAGAAAAGCTCAAAGTGTGCGTCTAAGCTTAAGTCAGACTAGCACCATACTTCGGGCTCCCAACGAGCATTGCCAGTGAGTAACATTCTAGCATGGTCAGTGAGGACCTACGGCGCACCAATACGTGCCACATCATGATACTCGGGTCGAACTATCCACCGAGATCACTGGTGAACACGCGTTATGGTCCAATGGACACACGCATAAGGAACAGCACAACGAGGGAAGTATGACGGCCCTAGTTCCCTATAGAACTGTGCCCCGCCTAGCCTAAACCTACGTAGACCCCCCGAGTCCATACTTACGAAGTCAACGTAAGCCTAGTCAGCCTCAAATCTTTCTTTCCTCATTTATTTCACCATTTTAAAGTTGAGTTATTAGATTGTGTCATTCTCAGGTAGTTCGCAGCGGAAATAAACTATAATTAGCTTAAATAACTCAATAAATAGGAAATCGGGAACAACCTAAAGTGTGGAAACCCCGTAGGATGGATAAACATGTATATCTAGTGACCGACAATATTCGAAACGATATTACATGATATCCCTAGTCACTCAATTCCAAAATGTACCCCATTGTTATCAAAAATATAAGATACAATAATCACAAGTCAGAAAGGACAACACATACAGTGAAGAAAAAAAAAGAAAAAAATAGCTCTGAGAGTCTTCAGAGGAAGTCACCAATCATCGGCCCTTCCCTTGCTCGTCTCTGCCCTATCTATACCCACCGTCTCAAACTAGATGGTAAGTACGTGATAAATTGAAAGTAATGCCAGAAGGATATAAATAGTAATTCATGAGTAACTAAAAAGCAATCCAATAATCATGGGAGTATTTAAAGATGAATAAATAACATAAGGTGCATGATAAACAGACTGACACACATTCATAACAATATCTAAGTGTTTATTGATTTTAAAGAGGTACTAAGCGGTCTTAACCACAACAATCCACAACAATCCAATACTCGGGGAAGAATCACGTTAGGTTTCATAGCAGCACCACCGTAGGTGATGTTCACATTATCCCAACTAGCAGAAAACCCAAGAGTACCTTCCCGACACATTTATACCATAAACACTCAATTGAGGAATTTAAAGAATGAATTCCAACAAATATTTCATGTCAATAAAATCAACAATAGTGGAAAATGAATTACTATGCATTTCCTAACTGGCTTGTTGACTTACCTTAACCGACGTAAAAACCTTAGTCCTCACGAGACTCTAATTTGTCTAATTTGATTTTACAAATCTCTGGTATTCATTTAAACCCAATTTGATTGAATTAGAGTCATTCCATGACCCTAGTTAAATCCCTAAAGTTTTCCAAAAGTTTTGAAAATATTTTGAAAAAATTCAGCTTTTACTGTTTGGGACGTCGTGGGTGACGTTGCCACGTTCAAGCTCCACGATGCCATTTAAAATGTCGAATTTCAACCTCTCTGGATTGGACGTCGTGAGTGACGCCGCCAAAGGTATTGACCCACGACGTCACTTAAAGCGTCAAACCCATTTTGTCTCTGGTTTGGACGTCATGGGACGTAATGCTCCACGACGTCCCTCGCGGCATGAAACCCGGAACACTCATCCAGGGGTTTTTCGGAACCCCAGCTCGTGCCGCTGCATTGCGACCCTATCCCAGCTCGTGCCGCTGCATTGCAAAAATCACGTCCAAAATCCCTCAAAAGTCACTAAAAATACAACAAACTCCCAAATCATCAAAACCACCATATCAACATAATAAACCCATTCCATTGATCACCACTTCATAAACAAACACTAATAAAATTGAAACCCCAAAAATGTTGACCGAAATCATCACGACGAAAACCCTCAAAATTATCGTCAAAACGTAGATATTCACGTACGAGTCAAAATCTTACCTTAAAACACTTAGTTGATCAATTCCTCGGCATCAATCCGCATCGAAAACACCAAAAGCCACACTCCTAATTCGTTTTCTTTCGTTGATGAGAGAGGTGAGAAAAAAGAGTAAGGAGAAAGAAAAGTTGATAAAATGGTTCATGTACTCCCCCTCCTCATCACTTCTCACATACCTATCCCGAGGCACATCTATTGTCCTCCTTCCAACCAACCACTCTAACTCCATATTATGACTCCATTGGATGACTTGCTCTCACAACTTTGCCATTTCTAGATCAAACCTCAAGCTCTCGGATTCGTACCGCACCATGACTTGCACATCGTGCACTCCCAGACATATCAACGTATTTACATATTAATTATTTATTTCATTTATTATTTTTCAATAATTCACTAATTATTATTTCTGTGTTTAAATACTCAAATTATACCCGTTTGTCTGAAAATTTATGTTTTTCTTAAGCGAAACCTCACTCACAAATTCGATCAGATAAACAAAACAAAATCACGCACTAGGACATATGACATTCACATTCGAGTATAAATAATAGTACAATCATCACAGAAAAATAAAATATACCTCAGTGTCAACTCTCGAGACTTGTACAGTATGGCAAGTCATGATAGTCAGGTCATAGTCCTGAAACGTAACACGTGGCACGAATTTAATTTGAGGGTCGTTACAGGAACACTCTACCAGTCGTCTATATTACCACAATAAGAAAGGAATAATTGAACAATTGAATGGAATTCGAATATAAAATCATGTAAATACTCAAGTAATTTTAATTGGGATACTACACACCTTAAGCCGTGCTCCACTAACTCAAAAATGATCCCACGCCTCTAATTACGTGCAAAAATAACGTCGGTTAATCAAAATTACCTGATTATCAACAATTCCATTAATTTCCCAAACTCCTGAAGTAACCCAAATTCCCATTTACATATCAATTAAATCATTTAACCACATTATATTCAATAATCATCGTCAGGATAGACCCCCATTAGGCTAAATCAAGAAAATTTCATTTTTAAATTTCTTAATTAAATTTTCTGTCTGGTCGTCGTCAGAGTCGCCATGGTGAGCAAATGCTCACGGCGTCCAGGGCAGTGGGGCAATGCCCTTGGTGTCATGGCGCCACTATGGGTCGGTACCCATGGCATGACCCACAACGTCCTATTGGGGTGTCTCATTGGTTTGCGCATTGTGGGAGAAGCCATGGAGGTTTAATTTCTCCCCACGACATCCCTAGCGGCGTCCAAGCCAGAAATGCACTAATTTGGTATTTTCAGCACCCTAGCTTGTAGCCATGATCCGAACTCGTCCCAATCTCTCATGAAACTCAATGCCAACCATAATATACCACAAAACCTTGACGAACTGCGTCCAAGATGAAAACCCTGATAATTCTGTCAAAAACATCGATAATTCATACAAAATCCAAACCACAACAACAACTCCAAAACTCCAACCAAACCATCGTTGTTACTCCAAAATTAACCTTACAAGCATAGCAACTCATTGAAAACTGGTGCGCTCAACACACATCCCTGAAACCCTTGTCAAAACCAAAAACTTATACCTGAAATGTAAAAAATTGCGAGGAGAATGTAGATCTCACCTTTGATCATTGATTGCTTTTTAGTTACGTCTCCAAATCACCTCTAGAAATCCACCAAACCCTGGTTGACAACTTAAAATTTTGGATTTAAGTTTAGGTGGAGAGAGAAAAGGTGGTGGGGAGGAGGAAAACAAGCTTTTATAGTCAAATTTCATCAAGTGTGTCATGTGGATCCCAATGCGTCATTCGAGGGTCCTTATGAGGACAACAAATCTAGCTTTTGGTGACTTATGTGTGTGACTTGCCCTTGGCCTTATCCTTCTCACCACAACCAATCGATCCTTGGGCGTTTCAATACCCGGTTCCGTGCAGAAACGTGCGTCACTCATGTACTCTCACGTCACTAACGACTAAACAACATTTAATATTAATTATTTAATGCATTATATTCATTTTCATGTGTGTATTATTCTCCAACCTAGTGTATTGTCGTTTTCCTACCTGGTTCCCGCGTTTACACCCTAATCGAGGCGAATACCCGTCATACTATCTCGCGCGATAAAAACCAATATAAATACACACATTGTGATGCAATCTAACATAATTGAATATAAACATCGCAAATAATGCAAACCAATAACACAAATCGGTCTATTACTTACTCTGCAGCACCCTGGCCTAGCTGTATGGTCCATGAGGTGCTGAGCTGACATCGACATTTGTAAACACGTCATAAAAATAGCTTGATTAAAATTGGGTCGTTACACTCCTGCTAGGTTTAATTAGTTGCGAGTTTGTGGCACACTAGACCATAGCATATGTATTAAAAGTACTTAGTGATAATTGACCTAAGCTACTGCGACCTTACATATGCCTGTGCGCCGTGGTTTACGCCGGCTAGTGAGAGGATTAGGAATTTAGTCATGTTTGCGTTTACTCATTGGCAGTGCCTGGGGAAAATCTAGAATACGGTTCTAGTCTACCCAAGATCTGGCACACACATTTGAGCTTCACTATTTTATGTTCATGCGATAATCAATTTATATTTGCTTGTTTATTTCCTATATTTATTTAATAGTTTTTATAGATTCATTTATTTATTTATATAATTACTTAGTGAAGTTCCTTGGGATAACTCACTCTAGACTCATCATCTGTTTTGTTGTGTGATTTATTGCAGACTCTAGTACGTGCAGGGGCAAGAGGAAGCTAGCTGACTATTTGTGACTACCCACCTTCGAGGGCTTACCCGTATGTTTGTTTTTGGAATTTTGATTTCATGTTAGGTTTAGGAAACATTGTGAGACAATAGTCCATATATATTTTATATTTTGAGGCTTTTGATTATCGTATATACATGGTACAACTTTTCAGGGTTTTTCACATTAAGTTTATGCTCTAATGACATGAATTTGTTTATTTACCTGATTAGTCATGTCTAATAAGTCTTTCTCTATATTTAATGATTAAATTATGATTAAATTGGCTAACTTTGAAAAGAAAATAATATAAATTAGTCATAATATGATATATGAATAAGGTATATAACGTAGGTTGCGCGTGGGGCACAACAAAGTCGGTGACTAGGCAAGGCTATAGGTTCATGGCGCATGATGTGGTGTGTAACGACCTAATTTTAATTAAGCCTTTATTATCATGTGCTTGCAGACGTGAACGACAGATCAGAACCCCGTGGACCCCGAAGTTAGGCTAGGGCACACCCGAAGTTAGGTAAATAGTTATTTTGCATGATATTTTGTATAATTTGCAATGTTTATGCTTAAATATGTTAAACATGATAGTGATGTGTGTATTTATGTCGTTGTTGACGTGTGAGATAGTGTATTCGCCTCAAAATGCGTGTCAACGCGGGTACCAGGTAGGCTAAAAGACAAAATACTAGGCCAGAGAATGAATACACACATGAAAATAATTAAAATGTGATAAATAGTGATTATGTTATGTCGAGTTGGTGACTAGTGACGTAGTAGTATGCGTATGTCACGTGTTGCAGCGAGAAACCGGTGTCGGAACGTCGAGAGGCGACTTTATGTGTTGAGAGCAAAGGGGAGAATCACACAAGGAGTCACTCTTTTGCGTCATTTAGTGTTGATTATGGCCTAATTGGTGGCTAATATATGGGCATAGGGATTGTGATGGCCCCATTTCCATAACCCTAAATTAGGCCCAGCCCGGCCTAGACTTATGTAAACCCTCGGGCCAATCTCGTGAAGTCAACGCAAGCCTAGTCAGCCTTCCTTACCATTATCCATTAATTTAAGCATTATTATAATATTTTAGATGAGTTATTCAAATTAGTAAGTTATCAAAGTGTAGCAGAAGCAATTAAACCTCAAACTAATCGAATAATCCATAAAACAAACGTTAGGACAACATAGAGTGTGGAAACCCCCGTATATGTATACTATCATCACATATCAAGTCACAAGAAAGTCAACATACTGTATACATGTCTCGAGATCTCTCACAAACCCATAAACCCAGTGTAATCAAAACGAACATATACATAAATAACACAATTAACCTACTCAGTAAGCGAGTGGAGGTCTCCTTGCTATCCTCAACAAAAGTCGCATGTTACCGACCCTTTACCTTTGTCTATCCTGTAGGTCGACGGGGCTGCACCTATCGTCATAAAAAGGACGGTGAGTATAGAAAATAACAATAACAACCAAGTGGCGTTTTAACATAATTTCAAATGTCAAATAAACGGCAAATCACCTATTATGCATGCATATAACAAAGAAACTAAAAGGCGGCATGATAAGTAAATCACTAAGATATCAACGATAAATGAGTGTTGATAACACAAAGCAAAAAGGCATCAAAATGTTCCAAGTCTATCAGGTTACCACACAGAGTACACAACCTGACTTCCCAAAAAAATTCAAGACCTAAACAAACACCAAACAACTTAGAGCAAGTGAAAGAGATCACAAAGCAGTACAACCCACCCTAAACTGCAGGTTTAGGCACATCCAAAAACTCGTGTAGTCACGGTGGTGAAAGAGATCACAAAGCAGTCTCACCGCGCCTATGGCCACCATACCACCCACTTAGACCTAAAATACCACTTATTAAGGAATTCGAGGAAGCACAAAGCAACCAAACATACAAAAGATAGATATCACAAAGAAATATTCAACAACACATTTCACAACGAAATACTATTCAACATGGATAATAGCCAAGTAAATACACAAAGAAAATTATATAAATCCTCCGGTTGGTTTTACTCATAATACAACACGAAACTCGTCGTTCGCGGCTCTCACACGTCACCAAACCAATATCGTACGCTCGCCACCAATCTACTAAGCACGTGGTATTAATTCAGATCCAATTTGATCATGTTAGAGTCTTATTTTTGTTTATTTTAAATGACCATTTTACAAAGCATGACTCATTTCAACTATTTTAAGTCGATTCCCTAGGTATTATGTCGCATTTGAACCCATTAGAATACCTGAGAAAAGTCCAAAAGTTTTTGAAAATTTTCAAACATTGGTGGCGGTGAACAGTGTCACGCCATAAGTAGCACAGTTGGCGTCAGTGCCCTGCAGCGTCACTTAAAGCATGGAGACAAGGGTGTCCTATCCCAAATGTCGTGACTGGCGTCACTCCATGCAGACTTGAATACTGGGGTTTTCGTAACCTTGGATCATGTCGCCATATTATAAGCCTATCCCAAACTCGTAGAGATCTTGATACCAACTCAAAACCATGTCCAATCCACGCCAATCCAGTCGGTAACCGTCAATTCAACAAATTCGATAAAAAAAATCCAAAATAAAATTTAATAAAATTGACCAAAAGTCCCTAACCACCACAACACCACAAATCATTCCATAATTAATCATCAAAACTTCAACAAAACATACTAAAAATCCCAGAAATTTCCTGTCCAACATGGCGTTCTAGAAAATCATGACAAAACCCACAAAATTTACACCAAATCGACGAGAATTGAATGGTGAGGCGAGATCTAACCTTTTCTTGCGTCGTTGCATGGTCTCTTAGTGTCGATTTGCACTCGAAATCAATAAAATTCCAACACCATTTTCAAATTTTAGCTTTAAAGGAGAGAGAAAAGTTGATCATTCTCATCAAAACACCTTTTTATAGTGTTGATTTCATCAAGTCTCACATGTTCGTCCCGAGGCACATCTAATGGCTATCATTTGGGCTATCTCAATCACTCTTGTGACTTAAATGGATGACTTATAATGACTTGGTCCTTAGTCTTATCTCAAAAAAACCAATAATTGGTCTTTCGCAGGTCGTTTCTGCGTCTGGCATTCACTACGCGCAAATGGAAACACTAACAACCCAATCATATTCCCATATTTATTAATTATCATATTTTATTTTAGTCATTCATTTAATATTCATTTTTTAGACCGGCATACCCGTATTTCGTCCGCCCGGTACCCATTTCATCAAGTTTTCCTAGGCGAATCCTATCCGTACTCTCGACGTCACCTTCTTGTCACATATACACAGGTATAAATAGACAATACATGTCGTCACACAAATATAAGATATTTTTGGGTCGTTATAGGGATATACATGTTGAAGCTTGGGGAGCAAGGGTTTGAGAGCTTTGTAATGATCATTTAATGGGCTTGGAGTTGGTGAATCCTCAAAAAAAATTAGATTAGGGGTGTTTTGCCACTGATTTGAGAGGTTTTTGGTGTTATGATGGTGGTGATTATTGTTGTTGCTTTGGCTTTCAACTTGGTTTTCAAGTTTTGTATGTTCTTCAAGTGTTGGGTTTTGCAAAGATTGGCTTTTGATCTTTAAATTGATGTATATATGATGTTTATGATGAGCCTCTAGCATTTTTGAAGTGTTGTTAGTCCCCCACAAGGCAAGGATGCGATCGACGACATATGGGGTAGGCCATAGGGTTTGATTTCCAGTTTCTTGCTCTGTTGGAATTCTGGGTTTCGATCATTCAGCGGGCTAGCTAGGAGCCATAACGCTTTGGGTAATCTGGGCAGGATGAAGGATAAGGATGAGCACCCATCGCTCTAGGTAATCCCTTCAGCACGCTGAGTGCAGGACGGGAGATAAATTTAAGGCTGTTTTGGGAGCAATGGACCTAATGAATACATAAACCAACAAAAATACAATCTAAATGAATGATATTTGGTATTAGGTGACTTAGGACGATATTGCGATTGTCGAGTATATAGCGAAAACGGACCAAGGATTGGTTTTGGGACACGGAGTGCGGTTTGAGGTGTGTAGTATTCCAATTGAAATTCCTTGCATAATTACATTATTTTATTTGTATATTGGAATTCCATTTCAGTTATTCAATTATTCTATTTCGGTTGTGTCTATATACACGACTGGTAGGGTGCGCCCTCGTCCTGTTATTCTTTGTGTGAATGTCCACTAGTTCATAGCACATGTTGTCAGGGGCTTCGATGGATAGTTCGGCTCGAGTATCATGACGGGGCACATGTTAATTCGTCGTGGGTCTGCGTCGGCCATAGAGAGGACCGAAGTCTGGCCATGCTAGAGTGTTACTTGCAGGTAATGCTCACGGAGAGTCCAAAATATGGTGCTAGTTTGACTTAGGTTTAGACACACACTTTGAGCTTTTCTATTAGGTATTCATGCGATGAGCACAATTGTCGGTTTATTTTTCTGCATGTTTATTTAATAGCTTATTAAATCCCAACACTCAATTTTCATAATCACTCACTAAATTTCCTTGGGAATACTCACTCTGAACTCATCATCCACCTTTTTATGATGGTTTGAGTGCAGATCCTGGTACGAGTAGTGGTAAGGCATACTAGTCGATTACATTTAACTTTCAGACAGACATGACACATTTATATGTTTGTTATATATGTATTTATTGCTTTTATTTTGGGTTTGGGATTGTGAAAGATAACTTATGACCTGTATTTTGATATTTTAATGTATTTTGGGGTTTCTTTCCCTTTATATAATGATTACGGGTTTTCTACATTAGTCATATGCTCCATTAACCTTATATGAATGTTTAAAATTGAATCTGTCATGTCTTATTAAGCCTTCCACTGATAATGGATGATTAGAGTCCAATAATTGAATATAAATAGCAATAATAATTATAATTTGAGGTTCTTAAATGGTATATAGTGGATTTGATGGTCGTAGGACACAACTGGAACTAACGTAGCTAGTTATGGGCCCGAGTAACACCAGTGACGAGCCTCGGTGGAATCGGGGACGTTACATTTGGTATTAGAGCCCGAGTTTGTAAAACGATGGCTCGAATTGGAGATAAACTTGATGAATAAACTTTAGATGTAGAAACTCAAAGTGATTTCATAGAACCCTAGTTGGGAAGTGATTGTTTGGCAGGTAGTGATTCAAGTTATATACGTGTTATGTTTTTTATTGTATGTTATATACAATACACGTATATATGTTGAGGCTTATTCGATGCACGTTTTTTGATGTAGATTACCGATGGACGAGTAGCCTCCAATTACTACGCAACCTGAGGTCGGAGATATTAGTGATCCGACCAGGGATATATTGACCTTGCAGTTATTATCGCGTGTCGTATATGAGAGATTCTTGCTGATTATGGACATGATAAGAGCTCAGGCGGAGCTACGTCGACTCCTATGACTGCTTTGGTTGCACCAACGACCACACATGCAGCTGTTGCCCCTGCTACACCTCAGACACAGGTTCAGGCAGTGATTTCTGATACACTGGTTAAGGGAGCTACGCCAGTTATTGCATTGGTAGTTATTCCTGCAGAGACCACAGTTGTTACACCAGCAATTACCGAGTAGCCAGTTATGGCATCAACATTGGGCAGTTCGATGTTGGTAGGGGCCAAGAGAGCAAAGGACTCCTGCGATTTCAACCAGACTACTTTTGTGGAGCTGGCGATTCGAGACAGTCGGGAGGTGGTTATTACCACAGAAGCTACTGCACAAGCTGCTCCTAATCAATGTAAGGGACCAGCCTTGATTGTCGAGCTTCTATTTGAGAGGCGATGTTGCAGTGTGGTGGACTACATACGTGGTTACAATTCCACATCTGACTACTTAGGTAGAGTTCAGGGAGATATTTATGGATGAGTATGTGCCAGATGGAGGTCAGGATCAAACTAAGATATGAGTTCCTTGATTTGGTTCAAGGTATTATATCTGTACTACAGTACATGGAGAGATACACATATCTACTTCAGTATGCGATGGATGTGGCAGGGACAGAGCGATTCCAGATCTATTACTTTTTCTGGGGATTAGATGAAAGAATTGTGAGCGTCGTTGTGTCTGGTGGAGGATGTACACTGCTAGAGATATATGACAGGGCCCTAGCACATGAAACCTACATGTTTCAGATGGCTAGTCAACCAGCATCCTTAGCACAATAGAGTCAGCCAACATAGAGTTCTCGGTGAGTAAAGAATGAAGAGAAAGATGAGATATCAGGGAATATAGGGATAAGGGCAAAGACCTCACAAAGGAGATTGGCAATCAGATCAGGGTCGCTGAAGGGATAGAGATCGACGAAATGACATGATGAGATACTATGACCACCAGGCAGTATATTCTACTACTTCTGCACCAGTGGATTAGCCCACACAACAGTACAGACTGGACAGAGACCAGGGAGTTTTTGATAGATGTCAGAGAAGCTAGGGTCGAGCCAGAATCAAAGGAGTTTTGCCAGGCCATCTGAAAGTCGGGAGACTTGTACTTTTTATGATGTAGTCAAACTAGACATCCACAGATAGATTGCACTAGACCAGCTTCACCACCACCACAGATAGAGCAGGCAAGAGATAAGACCCATGCAGCAGCGTTTGCAATCGCGCATCTGACAGGCAGGCGACCAGACTGCTTGTTGAGCGTATGTTGATTATTTATGTTGTTTTCCATGCATTTCATGTTTGATTTTGGTAGTACATTATCCTTCATTTCGGGACGTATGGTAGGAGAGTTAGGGTGCCTGTACATACCTTAGACACATATCTTGTCCTCGGTACGACTACTAAGGATAAGATTTACCCTAACCAGATTTTTTGGGATTGCATTGTAGAGATTTTGAGACATCAGTTACTGAATGATTTGCAAGTTTTAGAGTATCTGGAGTTCGATGTGATGCTTGGCATGGATTAGTTATCAACATATAACACATAGATTGATTGTTTTCGTAAGACTGTGACGTTTGATATTAAGGGGATTCCATAATTCTCATTTGCTGGAGTTGCGACTGCACTATTGATCACTAGAGGTCGATTAGCGATGTCTCAGGAGATGGAGGTGTTTACTACGAGTGTTGAGCCAGAGCCAAGGATAGTGATCTGAGTTGAGGATGTCTCAATGGTTTGTAAGTTTGCATATGTGTTTCCTGATGATTTGCCATAATTGCCACCACCCCGAGAAGTTGAGTTCATTATTGAGTTGATATCGGGACATGACCTATTTATAGTCGAATGTATAGGATGTTTGTGTTCGAATAGGAGGAGATAAGGAACCAGTTAGAGGAGTTGCTGCATAAGGGTTTCATTCACCCTAGTATGTCTCCTATGGGAACTCCAGTTCTTTTTGTGAAAAATAAGGATGACACTATGCGGATGTGCATTGATTACAAGAAGTTGAATAAGGTGTCAATCAAGAACCGTTACCCACTTCCCATGATCGATGACTTGTTTGACCAATTTGCAGGAGCCAAGTTCTTCTCAATGATTGGCCTATGATCAGGTTATCATCAATTGAGGATTCGAGAGGGTGACATTAAGAATACCATTTTCAGCATGAGATATGGTTTTTATGAGTTCACAATCATGTCGTTTGGGCTGATTAATGCATCAGCGATCTTCATAAACTTGATGCACAGGGTTCTGATGCCATTTATGGATTGATATGTGATTGTGTTTATCGATAACATTCTGATTTACAGGAAAACTCGTGTTGAGCACGAGAGGCATCTCAGGGATGTATTGACAACACTGATAGAACATAGATTGTATGCCAAATTCAGCAAGTGTGCATTTTGGTTGAATGAGGTGAAGTTTCTTGGGCATGTCATCAGTAGTCAGGGCATATATGTTTATGGTGACATGATTCGGACAATCATTAGTTGGAGGACACATGAGTCTATATTTGACATTCGCAGTTTTTTGGGTTTAACAGGTTATTACCAGTGATTTTTTGTAGAATTTTTCATTTATTGCAGCGTCAATGACTAGATTGACCAAGAAAAATGTCAGATTTGAGTGGTCAGACAAGTGTAAGGACTTTTTTTAGAGTTGAAGATGAAGCTGACTTCTGCACCAGTACTTGCATTACCAGTAGCAGGGAGAGGCTTCTTAGTATATATCGATGCTTTAGGAACTAGGTTGGGTTGCGTCTTAATGCAAGACGGACATCCAGTGGCGAACTTATCACGACGGTTGATACCCCACGAGGGAAACTTTCCAGTGCACGTCTTGGAGCTTGCGATAGTCGTGTTTGCACTGAAGGCCTGGATGCATTATATCTACGGAAAGAAGTTTGTGTTGTTCATAGATCACCAAAGCTTGAGGTACCTGTTCACTCAGAAGGATTTGAACATGCAACAAATGAGATGGCTCGAGTTACTGAAGAAATACGACTTCGCTATTAAGTACCATTCAAGTAAGGCAAACATAGCAGATAATGTGTTGAGCCGGAGTGGCATTGAGAGCCAGACTATTCTACGACATATGACACATGAGTATGGTTTGCTTAAGGCGGCTTTGGTGTTTTGTGTGATAGAGGCTATTTCTGAACTATAGATTTGTTGTTAGATACGAGTTCCTACGGTGTCTTTAAAGCGAATGGCTGAGTTGCAGAGAGTTGATGATCGGTATTTTGCGATCACTGGACTAGCTCAAGATCCGGAGTGTACAGATTGGTCTGAGACGTCAGAGGCGTGCTTGAGACACGGAGGTAGATTGTGGATACCTGCGTTATCGGAGCTCGGGAATAACATTCTAGAGGGCGCACATCTGTCGCGATATATTGTTCATCCTGGTCGGACCAAGTTGTATCATGATTTGCGGTGATTGTTTTATGGCTAGGGATGAAGGCTGACTTTGGTAATTACTTTGGGAGTTATCATATTTGCCAGCAGGTGAAGGCCAAGCACAGAAGACTAATCGGATTGCTACAACCGCTGCCCATTCCTCAATGGAAATGGGAACACGTGACCATAAATTTTGTCAATGGACTACCGCAAAATACGAGGCGACATGATGCAGTTTTGGGTAATAATAGACCGAGTAACGAAGTCAGTGCACTTTATACCTATTTCAATGAGATATTCCTTTTCACAGTTGAGCATTATCTTCAATAGAGAGATTATCATATTGCACGGTGTATCGATCTCCATTGTATCTTATAGGGATCCCAAGTTGACATCGAAGCTTTGGGAGAGTATGCTGGAGCAGTTTAGTACTAGATTACAGTTTAGCATAACTTATCATCCTCAAATCGACGACCAGTCCAAGAGGTTGAATCAGATATTAGAGGATATGCTCAAAACTTTTATATCGTAATTTAGTGGATCGTGAGAAGATTATCTACCTTTGTATGATTTTGCCTACAACAATAGTTATTAGGTGAGTATCGGGATGCCACCATTCGAGGCGTTAGATTGTAGAACCTATAGGTCACCAGCATGTTGGGCACCACTGGAGGATACAAGAGCTATAAGACCTGAGGTTATTGTTGATCATACTGAGAATGTGAGGCAGATCAGGCAGAGACTTCAGGCAGCTAAGGATAAACAGAAGAAATATGCAGAAATGTATCATTGGAATCTGAGCTACAAGGTTAGTAACTTGGTGTACTTGAAAGTTTCGCCCTGTAAGGGTCATCAGAGGTTTGGCATTAAGGAGAAACTGACACCAAGGTTTATTAGACCATTCGGGGTCGAGGCACGCATTGGTAGTGTGACGTATAGGTTGGAGTTACCATCGAAGTTGGTTGGGGTTCATTCGGTATTTCATGTTTCCATGTTGAGAGTGGTTAGGTTATGATCGAGGCCGATGGTTGATGTGAAACAAGTAGAGGTTCGACCTGATGGGACATATAAGGAGCAGTTAGTAGATATTGTTAACTACAGGATACAGACTCTACGAAATAGGCAAATCTCGAAGTTTTTGACTCGTTAGCAGCATCACGGGACCAAGGGACTCGCTTAGGAGCTCGAGTCTACTATGCATAGATATTACCTCAAACTATTTACCGATATGAATTGGTTTAGTTATTTTAATTTCGAAACGAGATTTCATCAAGTTAGAAAGAACTGTAATGACCCAGTTTTAATTAATCCCTTATTATGACGTGTTCACAGACGTGGACAACAGCTCAGCACCCCGTGGACCCCACAGTTAAGCCAAGGCGCGCTCGGAGTTAGGTAAATAGTTATTTTGCGTGATGTTTTGTATAATTTGTGATGTTTATGCTTAAATATGTTAAATGGGATCGCGATGTGTGTATTTATGTTGTGTTTTTATGTGTGAGATAGTGTGACGAGTATTCGCTCGATATGCGTGTTGACGCAGGTACTGGGTTGCCTAAAAAATAAAATACTAGGCCGGGGAATTAATACACACATGAAAATAATTAAATGTGATAAATAATGATTATGCAACGCCGAGTTGGTGATTAGTGACGTAGTATGTCATGTGTGGCGGTGAGAAACGAGCCGTCGGAACGCCGAGAGGCGACTTTACATGTTGAGAACAAAGGGGAGAGTCACACAAAGAGTCACTCTTTTGTGTCATTTAGTGTTGATTATGGCCTAATTGGTGGCCAAGAGATGCGCATAGGGATATGCATGTGTGGAGAGATCATTTTCATGTATATAAGTCAATATTTCCTATCCCCACCACCTTTTCTCTCTCTTTCATTCCTCAAATCTGAAATTGAAGCTTAGGGAGTAGGAGTTTGAGAGCTTTATAATGATCATTTGAAGGGCTTAGAGTTGGTGAATCCACAAAACAAGGTTAGACTAGATATCACCTCATCTTTCCTTCCCTTTTGATCTTCATTTTGTTCATGTTGGTGTTGAATCCGGGATGGGATGTTTTGCCACTGATTTTGGAGGTTTTTGGTGCTATGATGGTGGTGATTGTTATTGTTGTTGTTGTTGTTGTTGCATTGGCTTTCAACTTGGTTTTCAAGTTTTGCAAGTTGTTCAAGTTTTGGGTTTTGTAAAGTTTGGGTGTTTAAATTGATGTATATATGATGTTTGTGATGAGCCTCTCGCATTTTTGAAATGTTTTTTGTAACGTCCCAATTTCTAATTGTCGTTATTTATGACGTCATTGCAGATGTGGACGCCAGTGGAGACGTTCGTGGGATCCACAGTAAGGTCGAAACACACCCAGATTAGGTATACAATTTGTTTTGTGTGCTTTTTGATGTGCAATTGCAATGTATATGTTCAATTTAGTTAAATTGCATTGCAATATGTGTTTTATATTGTCCATTGATGAATGAGATAGTGTGATGCATTTTCGCCGCGACTGGTGCATAGGCGTGTGGACCGGGTGGTAAATAATTAGCACACTAAGATGGGGGACTAGATACACACAATAAATGATAAAAGTCATTAAATAATTAATATAAAATGATGTTGAGGCAGTTGGTACCGTCATTGTGCGCGAACGGCATGGGTCGAGGTTCAGAGCCGGGTATTGGAATGCCCGACATGCATATAATTGGTGCCATGTGAATAGAGACAAAGAGAACCATATGGGTCAGTTTTGGCATGTTGTGGAGGACCTTTTGACCTCATCTAGGCCATCAAACAAGTCTTGAGATTGGGGTGTGAGTTGAGATGAAGATATATATATATATATATGTTGATTTTTCCACTCCTTTGACCATTTTCTCTCTCCCTTCTCATTGTTGGACAAAAATGAGAGAAATTGTGAAGGTTTTGAGTGTTTGACATGGTTATTTAAGGAGCTTGTGGGTGTTGGAACAACAAATAAAGTTTAGATCACTAATCTCCTTTACTTTCTCTATGTTTTTGTACCACTTTTGTGGGTTTTCAGGGTGTTTTGAATATGGGTTGTATACTCACTGGTATGGGGTTAGTTTTTGGTGTTGGGAGTATGGTGGTTGATGATGTTGTTGTAGTGTTTGAAGGCTAGAAACTAGTTCTGGACTGCTAAAATTCTGGGCACAAACTACCCAGTGCGCTGGCAGTCCTGGGAAATAATGATGACTGCCCAGCGCCCTGAGCATTCTCTCCAGCGCACTTAGTGCATGATAGAGGCCAATTTTAAGGTTGTTTTAGGTATTTTGACCCTACCACATATCTAATTCAATGTTAATACACTAAACACATTTAAATGAATTAGGTAAACATAGTCGGTTGTTGGGCACACATTTCGAGGCAAGAACGGGATTGAACCAGGACGAGTATTGCGTAATTGGAGTGTGGTTTGAGGTGTGTAGTATCCCAACTAAAATTCACTTTAGTACTTACTGCTTGATATTTGAATTCTATTCAGATTATTCAATACTTTTACTTCCTAATTGTTGTTTTACAGTGGTTGTGTTTGTCCCCACCTGGTGTTTACTCATTGCGGGGGAATAGGGTCCACTAGGCCATAGCATATGTTCTAGTCATGCGTCGGTGAACATGCTACCCGGGTGTGCTAGGCATGTATGGGTGCTCCGTGGGTCAAGGCTGGCCACTTAGATGGTTCAGGGTCACCCATTCGAGGCATCCTCACAAGTCGTGCCTAGCGGATAGCCCGAAGTATGGCTCTAGTTTGACATTGATTGTGCACGCACTTTGTTTTCTCTACTATTCATATTCATGCGATGATTTTCCACAGTTGCCTGTATTCTTTTGTTCCGCATGTTTATTTATAGTATTTTGATTCCAGCAGTTTTACTTATTATGTATTTACTTGGAGAATTTCCTTAGGATTACTTACTCTGGACTCGTCATCTGCCTTTTTGTGATGGCTTGAGTGCAAATCTCGGTACGAGCAGAGGGAAGGGCAAGTTAGAGGATTACTTGTGATTGATTGCAGTCTGCCCTACTCGTATGTTTGTTTATATTTACCGTTTATTTTGGGCATGGGTTATGAGAGACATTTTGGTCTTTATATGACTCTGAGGTATAATTGTTGATACTTTGAGGATTACACTTGATATATATTTATGGATTACATTTTGGTATGGTTTTCACATTAGACTATTGATATTTAAACTACTATTTAGTATCATTTGATGATTTAAGACTTCCGCTGCATATTTTGAGGTTAAATGATAATAACGAGTCCTAAGATAACTTGAATCAATAATTATTTATAAAATAATATAAAGTTAGCAAGATTTTGATTGGTATTAAGGTTTGAGTGCCAGTGGGACATAACTGGGAGGTGAGTTAGCTAGGTTGTGGGCCCGCGATGCATACCGTAGCGACCGATGGATTTGGGGTCGTTACATTGTTAGTCCCCCAAAAGGGGAGGATGGGGTCGACGGCATATGAGGTAGGCCATGAGGTTTGATTTCCAATTTCTAGCTTTGCTGGAACTCTGGGTTTCAATCACCCAATGCGCTGACCAGGGGCCATTACGCGGTGGGTTAGGATAAAGGATAGAGATAAGCACCCAGCGCGCTAAGTGTAGGAAAAGAGATAAATTTAAATGAATGATATATGGTATTAGGTGACTTGGGACGATATATGGTATTAGGTGATTTGGGACGATATTGCGATTATCGTGTATATAGCGGATATGGATCCGTGATTGGTTTCGGGACACGAAGTGTGGTTTGAGGTGTGTCGTATCCCAATTGAAATTCTTTGCGTAATTACATTGCTTTATTTATATATTGGGATTGCATTTCAATTATTCTATTATTCCATTTCCAGTTGTGGCTATATAGACGACTGGTAGGGTGTGCCCTCATCGTGCTATTCCTTGTGTATATGTCCACTAGTTCATACCACGTGTTGCTAGGGGTTTTGGTGGATAGTTCGACCCGAGTATCAAGACGAGGCACGTGTCAATGCGTCGTGGGTCTATGTCGTCAATCGAGAGGACCTAAAGGCTGGCCAAGCTAGAGTGTTACTCGCTGGCAGAGCTCGCAGAGAGTCCGAAGTATGGTGCTAGTCTGACTTAGGTTTAGACACATACTTTGAGTTTTTCTATTTTTTATTCTTACGATGAGCACAGTTGCCTGTTTATTTTCCCGTATGTTTATTTAATAGCTTATTAAATTCTAGCATTCAATTTTCGTAATCACTCAATGAATTTCCCTGGGAATACTCACTTTAGACTCATCATCCACCTTTTTGTGATGGCTTGAGTGCAGATCCTGCTACGAGTCGCGACAAGGGAAAACTAACCAATTACCTTTGACTTTCAGACAAATAGGTCGAACTTGTACATTTGTTATATATGTATTTATTGCTTTTATTTTGGGTTTGGGATTATTATAGATACCTTATGACCTGTATTATATTTTGATACATTTTAAGGTTTCTTTTCCTTTATATGATGATTACAGGTTTTCCACATTATTCATATGCTCCGTTAACCTGATATGAATGTTTAAAATTGAATATATCATGTCTTATTAAGTCTTACGATGATAATGGCTGATTGGAGTCCAATAATTGAATCTAAATAGAAATAATCATTATAATTTGAGGTTTTTAAATGATATATGGTGGATTTAATGGACGTGGGAAATAGCTGGCGGTGACGTAGCTGGTTATGGGCCGTATGGGATCCATGACGAGCCTGAATGGAATCGAGGCCGTTACATGGTGAACCTCAAATTTTAGGGCCGTCACACTATTTGTAGGTTCTGTTTTTTTGTTATTATTGTATACACTGTTTTGATAACACATGAGATACTTTGGGATCTAATGTCATAGATTCATGTATTATCGCTCTCTTTTAGTATTTATCACCCGATATGCATGATTATCTATGTATTTGTAAGGTTCCACACTTTAGGTTGTCTCGAATCTTATTTCTTGAGTTATTTAAATTTTTTAAGTTATTTGCTTTGCATTATTTATAAAACTTGCATAACTTAATAACACAACTTTAAAACACTAAATAAATGATAATGTGGTGATTGGAAGCTAACTAGTCTTGCGTTGATTTCGCGAGGGCTGACTCGAGGGTCCATGTAGGTCTCGGTCAGGCTATCACGAAATTTCTAATCCTAGATTTTGACAGTAATCAGGGTCACCGACCCATGATGTGGGACCCGCGTTGGAACACATGAACTGACCAAGGCACGTGGCTGAGATATATTTTATATTTTACATGGTGAATGCCAAGTATAGTATATGTGTGTACCTTATACCTGAAATTATTAAGTTCGATAGTGTCGACGATTCGACAATGCACGGGGAAATGCCTCAAGTTCGTGTGAGTCGGGGAATCGAGTAGTTAGTCTATGGTAAGTATTATTTATTCTTATTTAAGTTAATAATTAAATGCATAGCCTATGGTTGTATCTATCCTACACAAATCAAATTAAAAGCCTATCGTTTTGAATAAAAATCAATACACATAGACTTACCTCGGGATATGTACTAACACACACTCCCATGAAGTTTGTGTCCATTATTGTGTCGCTTGGCTGGAGTTAGTGAGTTAATAGGAGTGGAGGCGAGTCATGAGCTTACATAGAGATAAGAATGTTGACCAAGATGAAATGGCTAAATATAAATATCACAACTTCATCACTTTCCCTCATTTTATGTCGAACAACAAAATAAATAAGAGTTGTGGTGTGTCAATCTTGCTGGGAATTGAAGGTTCTAGAGTTTAATTCATCATTAAGGGAAGAAAACTTGTGCCTATAACCAAGCTAGAACCTTAGGTATACTTCTAAACTTCTATGCTTTAGAATTCAAGAGTTTTGGGGGGCTTAGATGACAGGGCTTTTAGTTTTAAAGTGTTTCTAAAATGGTTTTGATGCACTTTGAAACCTTGATTCAACTAGGAAGCTTCAATTTCGAGTTTTCATGATTTGGTCAAAAAATGGGTTTTCATTAAATGAAACTGATTTTGTGAAAATCAACCATGTAAAGGTGTTTGTTTGCAAAATCTAAACTCATTTTCGAAATCCTTGTCGAAAAACACTAAGGATAGCACATATACCTTCAAATTCCAGTTTTAAAATCAAAGTTATTCATTCTTGAAGTTCATGTGTTCTTCATTGTTCTTCCTTTGCATGCATGCTTGAATCTTTCTTTTTCTTAATGAATGCATGTAAAATATGAGAAGTGTCTGCCTTGTTATCATATGGAGGATGTGTTGGACCTTGGTGGAGGTGAACTAGGTCCAGGAGAGGGCAGAGAAGAAGAATACCGAGTTGTAGGAACCCATAAATCGATTGCAGATTTATAGGTTATTGCACTTAGTACTCTAAGTGTTCTAGGCAGCTGGAATTCTACAACTTTCTTTATTTTCTGCAACACCTAACCAAGTCTAAACCCACTTTAAGCTACCTTAACATACACTAAAACTTGTCTAAACACTCAAGGAGCCTAGGGGATTGTTCCAGGAGTCCGAGGACGGGTTTCGAGGTATCGAGAGGCTAGAGAAATTAGGAAATTTTGCATGCTTGGTAAGTAAATCTGTTAAGGTTCTTATTTGCATTTCATTTCCATTTCTACTACTGTTTTATGGTTCATTTGGGACTGATTATGCCTTGTGAATCTAGTATCATGAATTATACTTAATTCTATCCATTATGTGGATGTCTTCTCATGATGTTTTGCTTTAGTATGATTTATTGATTCCATTCCTATATACGTTGTTCCCTAATTTAGGTTGGGATGTGTGCGACACACGGAGAATGAAACTCGGGGTAGTCGGCATTACTACTAGTTAGTGACATTGAGTTACTACATACGGTTGAAGTGACGTAGCTCATGACCAACGGGTTAATACCAGACTGCACTAGTTTCACCCATCAATTACATGAAAGTCTCAATGACCTATAGGGTGATCTTGGGTGCACTAGTGATACTAACTATTACCTGAGGTTGATGTGACATAACTTATAACCAACAGGGTGATACTTGAGTGCACTGCTAGATTATTATTACTTCATCTTGGTTTGATTGTTAGTTGTTTAACTGTAGGATTTTCTAGCATAATCTTCTTTCATTATCTTTTCGCTACTTTATGCTTTTGATACCTATCGATATATTTGGAAATGTGGAATAAAATCTCTAGATTTTACTTTCTACTTTATTGTACTCACTGTCATTTTTATGATAGTGTATTTGAATTGAGAGACTAGGCTCCCCGACTGATGCATGTATTACAGTATTTATTATGATGTGATCATAATTACCTGGTTTCCACACTTAGGATTTATTTCATAATGTTTCTGCTATAATGTTAAGATTTTCGTTGTATTTAATAGTTTAATAAAAAGTTTTAATCAACCCTAAACTCAATAATAGTATAACATTTGTATTACTTATCCTGAACACGGAGAACGAGGAGAATAGGTTACAATGGATGACTAATACATAGTTAAGTCCTACTTGGATGAGATTATAACTTAATTACGGGATTAGGTCGGATGGTATCATGTTTAGGAATTCAGGTTGTCACACAGGTAGGGCCCAGTTTGCAATTTCAAGTGACTATATGTTTTTCCATATTCCTTCACTCCCACACATCACATTAGGTCCCTATATTCTCTCGAAAGCAGACCCATGCATTACGGATTGCCCCTATCAATATTTTCAACCCACCAACCTGAATGTTGTTAATTTTTTTTAAATTATGAAAACTCAACCTGCACACAATTGTCATGATCAAATGACAAGAGATTTTCAATTTTTTGCGCTCACACGTCTACATTCTCCCAAAAGTGTTCCCATGAAATTTGGACCGCTCGATCAATTTTTTACACTCCTCCCAGAATTGTAGTTAATTAAGCTTTTTAACTAAAACGAATACTCAACCTAAATTTTATACTACTAAGAATTATATTTATAAAAGGGTATAATACAATAATACCTACTTGGTGAACACACTCACACTTCATCATCTATATGGCACATTTTGTGCAATCTTATGCGCGTGTTTTATGATGCATAACACCATCGTTTAAAGGGCTATTATATTACTATTTTTTTTGAAAAAAAAAAAATGTTTGTTTGTGACAATGTGTCATGTATTATGTAGGCGAATACAGTGAGTGAGTATGTTCACCAAATACGCGCATATTTTTCATCCAAAAAATCCTTTAAGAAGAAACTTGTTCTTGAATTATTCTCCAAACGGGCCCTAACGAAGCTCACAAAAGACAAGCAGGTCGAGCCGTGAGTGGCCAGCCGCGCGTCACGGCTCGACCCATGCAGTCCTGTCGGTCGGTCCGTCCGTCCGGCCAAGCCCATTTTGCTCGCCACTTTGTTCCCAAATAACACTCGGCCACGTGGACTCCACTACCACCAACGGGCCCCACACATTTTAACTCATCGAATCCAAATCTCACCCTCTCACGCTGCGCCACGTTGCCCGCATAGAGTAGCTTTTGTCTTCACCTCGCCAGATGGGACAACCTTGGACGACGGTCGTCGCTCTATCTTTCTACGCTCCAAACCCAACAGTCAAATCCACTGACGTTATATTATTAGGGTTAATGCCGTCTTTTCACTCTTCATTACATGCTTTTAACGGGTTGGTTTTTAATAATGACCGTCTTGATGACGCCCTCTCTGTACTCTCTTGTGAGGGTGTGGCTTGGACTCTTGCGTTAACGGCGAATCTGTTGACGCCGTTATGACTGAGTTGACGGCCGTTTGTAGATGTCTGGGGATTCGTATCCGCACGTGTTGACAGACTGGCTCGTACGTGCGGATCACTTTTTGTCTTTCTTTAGTATTTGCTTTTTGGGCCTTTAATTTCGGGCAGTGGCGCGTCGCGTGATGTCATGATCAGGGTCGCACGTGGTCGGACCTGGTATGTGGTCGGCTTTTGTGAATCGACGGCTCTGATTCGATCAACGAGAATTCATCGTGGTTTTTTCGTTGATCGATTCCCATTTAGGAATCTGACTTTCAAAGTCACCTTTGACCCCATTAAAACGGTGCGTTGTCTGAAATTTGGATGTAGAGTTCACGCAACACATTATTTATCTTGTCTTGTATTAAGACATTGTATTGTTATTATAACTAATACAATCTATAGCCTTAAGTCATCACCGCATCTCCTCACCTCTAACTCCTTAAAATTTAAATAAACAACCTTAAGTGTGTTAAAAGGAAAGTTTGATTGGGTGTTAAGAAAATAGTTATATATAATTTTGGTACAATTGATTAATTATACATTTCGTACTACAAAGTTTATTTTTACAGCACAAGATGTACGTACGTAACGGGATTTCAACAAATTTCTCACTAAAAAAATGATAAATTTTTTTTAATAAGAAATAGTTTTTTTGTAATAATTCTTATATATTTAAAATTTTTGATGTTATAAATTTCAATAGAGGTCCTATAATTGAGATTTTATTATCCAAGATTTGAAGCGAGTGAGAGACTTAAGTTATGTTACATGTTTAGTATGCATCAATACAGTGTTCATTGGTGGGCAAGAACATACACATTTGGAGGTTAGCTCGACAAACCACTATTGCAATCTCTGGAATATCTAGTTGTTTTTCTTTTCGTATACGCTAGTGGGCAAGAACCAAGTGATCGAGCTCCCAAAGGATTCCTACTTTATATACTAAGTGAACCTTTAGTCAATTTCTTCAATGTCAATGTCAACGTCAACAAAGCCTTATCTTAAAATGTCCCAATTTTGCACAGCAAAGTTTTCCTATTTCTTATTATGTACAAGCTTTTCCTGTTTCTTCTATTTTTTCTTATTATTATTATTATTATTATTATTATTATTATTATTATTATTATTATTATACCCTAATTGTAACTTGATTTTCTTGCTTCTCAATTGATTGTTTGTATGTACCCTCGCGAATATTTGCATGCAAGATCGTTTGCATCATGAAATCTTTGATGGGGGTGATACTTTAATTTTCTTGTACGAGCTATGACAAATAAAAGAGTGAAAAGCTTAGACCAATGCAAAAAGTTTAAAAGGTGGGGGTGAGTGGGTTGCCCATTAATTCAATGATGTATTTTCTTTTGTATATGGCTAGCTAGAGAGAGAAGTTTTGAGTACTTTGAAGTTGAAGATCGCCAACAAGAGAAATGATTTATGGTCAAAACTTTTACAAGAACCAAGATAATGCTTGCATGTTGCCTTTACTAAAGTTTTGTTCTTTTGTGATGTCTTTGAATAAATAAATCACTTTGATGCATGTATTTTTTGGAAACATGTATAGGGGAAAGTGTAATCAAAATAAAAGATCCATAGTCCTACTAAAAAAAATAAAATAAAATAAAAGATTTATACCAATTAATTGAGTGGCCCAATAATTTAATAAATTTAGTATGGTAGAGTAGCCTCCCCGAGAACCTTTCTTTTATATATTGGACAGATATGGTCAACTTTTCATTTCACCTCATGTTACATTTGATTTGATTAATCAATAAAACTCAACTTTGTCCTAAAAAAAAGTATCACGATTGATGATAAAAAGGTCACATGTAAACTCGGTGTAGAGTTGCAAAGGAATCTCCGCCTCCCGCAGGGCCCGCATCGGTGGGACGGAGATTTTCCTCATTTTTGCCCCCGTCAGAGCAGAGTGCGGAGCGAAAGTTCGCCCCATATAATGGAGCGGGAAGGAGGGTGGGGCATGTCTTTGCCTCGCAGTTTTCCCCGTTTTCCGCCCCGCGGGGAATCTCCGTCGCCCCGCCTCGTATCCCGCCCTGTGGCTCCGCCTTACGGGGAATCTCCGTTGCCCCGCCTCGCATCCCGCCCCGTGCTCCGCCCCACGAAGAATCTTCGTCGCACCGCCACACGAGGAATCTCCGTCTCCCCGCCGTACCCTGTCCCACAAGAAATCCATTTTAAAAAACTAGTCAAAATCTCGCGCTTCGCATACAGGTAAGACTAAGTGTCAATATATTAGTTAAAAAATAATTAACTTAATGAGAAAAAAAACTAAAAAATAATCTTTACTACATAATCTTGAATAAATTTTAAGTGAAGAATAATATCATTTAATTTTTTTGTAGCAAAATTAAAGAATATATGCCTTGAAAGTTTAAAAACATTTTGCATATGGTTATACTGAAATATAATCCTAATAAAATTAATTTGATGAGAAAAAGGAAGTGATGAAAAGAGAAAAAAAAACTTATGTAAACATTGGTGAAATCCCAATTTAATACTTTATGAATAGAAGCTATATTTATTTTGAAAAATAATTAATTAAAATTTTGTTGCCACAATAAAGGATATATAACAAATTGACATCTTAGTGAATAAACTTAAAAAAGAGAGGTCATTGATCTAAATAATGCACACAGAGATTGACTATCAACATATGTCATTTCTAAAATATTTTTGTTTGCTCTTAAAAAGAAAAATAAAAAAGTGATTAGAATAAAAACTCAAAAGTAAAAATCTGAATATAAAAAACACCGAAAACTAAATAGCTATCAAAAAGTCGAAAAGAGCAAAAAAAGTTAAAAAACAACTAAAAATAAAAAAAAAATGTTATGGTAAAAAAGTGTGACATAAGGAAACTTCAAATGTATAAATAAATTTTGTTGAGACAGTGAGGATATATAATAAAAACATATGATCTTGTCAAATAAACTTAAAATTGGAGATCATAGATCTAGGCAACACTTACCAGAGATTGTCAACATATACATATCACTTCTTTAGTCATTTTGTTATTAGAATTTTGATTCAATCCTAAAAAGAAAACAAAAAAAATTAGAATCAAAACAAAAAGCAGAAACTTGACAATAATGAATATGCGTTGGAAGATATATATTCTCAATATGTGAAAAAACTTATGAAAATATGTTGTGGCTTGTTAGCATAGTTTGTTATTTTGTACCTATATGTCGCATAGTTTGTTATTTTGTATCTATATGCCACATAGTTTATACTTTTGGGTTTTGTATATATATGCCACCTGGTTTATATTTTAAAAATATATAAGGATGTTCTTATTTATGTGTTTGTTGTTTGTAATGAAATGAAGCATTTTACTTGTGTTTAAAGTTGAATATATTTGTATTTACTATTTTATTTCTTGAGGACAAAGTTCATTTTCTAGTTTCATTCAAAGTTAAAATGTACTTCTTTATTGATGGGGTAAATATGTCATTACAAGTGATTCTGAGTTAATAAAGAATGGACATTCAATAGTCCATTTTGTAGAAAAATGTCAAATATAGACTATTAAATAACTGCAACATCTTTCATATGTCCCGCTAGGGGTGGGCACGAAACCTGAAGACCCGACTCGGGTGACCCGAGTCGGGTGGCGGGTGGCGGGTCGGGTCGAGAGGTTTGAAAAAAAGAGTCGGGTCAAAAAACCCGATCCGTCGGGTATCGGGTCGGGTTTCGGGTATGGCCAAAGAGGACCCGACCCGACCCGACCCGACCCGACGGGGCTGTTTTTCCATGAACTCTGAAGACCCGACCCGACCCGACCCGACCCGACGAACTCTGAAGTTGATTTTTACTGCTATGGAGACCCGACCCGACCCGACCCAACGGCGCTGTTTTTCCATGAAATCGGGTCACCCGATGACCCGACCCGACGACCCGACCCTAAACGGGTCGGGTTCATATCGGGTCTCATCGCTCTGGGTCGGGTTACGGGTCAATTTTACAAGACCCGACATGAGTCGGGTCGTCGGGTTTCGGGTCGGGTCGACCCAAACCCGACCCGTGCCCACCCCTATGTCCCGCACAAGATTTCTATATACACCATCGAAGTATCGAACTCTCGCCTAGCAATTCGGTCAACAACAACCAATGCATCACTCTCTACCAGTAGAGCGCGGAGATCCCCGCGCCCCACGGGGAATATAGCAGGGCAGGGAGTGGGGCGGCAAAGTTTGCCCCATGAAAATTTTTTGAAGAAAAATTTTCGCCCCGCATCCCATAGATGTGGGAACGGTATCTTCAATTCTCGCCCCACCTCACCCCGCCCCACTCCACTTGCAACCCTACTCAGTGTTTTCTTATAGAAAAAAAATAAATAAAGGACCCAGCAAAATGATAATCAATGTAAAATCTTTACTGTGAAGACCAAAAAAAATCTTTACTTTAATTGTCAGCCACTTTTTATTAAAAAAAAAAAGCATTATGGAGTTTAGTATTACATGACAGCTCAGTCAGCTCATCAATCACCAACCCTTATTATATTTTTTATGTGGAATTATATACTTTAACACTCTCCCTCAAGCGTAACTAGGTTTGGACTAGTTGTCACTTGTCAAACACATACCAACTTTTTTAGAGATCCAGACAAACATATCTAGACCTACTCTTATAGGCTTGTACGTTCATAAATGAGTCTGGACTCCAATGCTAGCCCAACCAATCAAGTTATCAAATACGAGTCTAGAATCATTTCGCTCTGATCAACCAATCAAGTTATCAAATACGATCTAGAATCATTTCGCTCTGATACCAATCAGAAAAGGATCTTCAAAGATTTGTTATTGATAAGTTGGCTGAGCTGTCACGTAATATTTAGGGCTCTCATTTTGTGTTTTGATTAAAATGTTGTCTTCAAAATTTTGTTTCCAAAATATCTGTCGAATTTAAATTAACACTTTATATATTTTGTTTCATTGTATTCGGTTACGTTAGGAAATCATGAAATTGTTAATTACTTTTTTCCAATTCTAATAATCAATTAACTATAACTTATCAAAAAAAGTTCAATTAGTTATAATATTATATTATTTATTACTTTTCACAATATCTATATACTAAATAATCGTATCATTTATGAGAGAGCAATTCAATATTTTATGATGTCAATGATTTTAGTGGTTAATTATATATAATTAAATGTTTGAGTTTTTTAATGAAATTAAATATATGTTTAAGTTAAAATAAGGTAGAATGGGCATAGAATGTAAAAATTAAAGCTCTCTTGCGGTTTTACCAACTTAATTATTTTGACCTAAACCACCTAGTATTCGGTCTATACGACTGTTCTGAGTTTGGCCCGAGTTTAGACCGACTTAATATGTTTAGATAGAATCACTATATGTGTGAATGGTGTTTTGTCTGCCTTTTAGGCTTCAAAATAAAATAAATAAATAAAAATGAAGGGTATTTTTCTCAATCACGAACTACCTATGCATATATTATCCTAAAAACAAATACCTCAGTATATATGTATTTACCACTGTGCATAGATGCACTATAATAAACCTTAATTATTAATGAAAGTTTGCTACCAATTAATAATTAAATCAATCAACTTGATGAATGAGTAATATTATATTTTTTGGTTTCTCTTGGGTTCTGGGGTTGGGGAGCACGACTAACTCTCATAGGATATATTAGTCAGACTAAAGTAATGATGTAACGACCTCAAATCCATCAGCCACTACAGAGTGCACCGCGGCCCACAACCTAGCCAACTCACCTCCTAGTTGTGTCCCACGAGCACTCAAATCTTAACACTAATCAAAATCTCATTAACTTATGTTGTTTACTTGTAATTGTTGAGTAAAGTTAGTTTAGAGTTCGGGATTATCATTTAATTTTAAAATACGCAGTGGATAATTTAAATCGTCAAAATAAATATTCACAATGTGTTTAATTAGCATTTTACCTAATGTGCAAACCATACCAAAATGTACAACATATACATATCAGGTGTGATCCTCAAAATATCAAAATATAACTTCCAAGTCATATACAAATCATTTTTGTCTCTCACATCCCAAAACCCGGCATAAAACAAAAGAATATAAACAAATGTACAAGTAGGAAAAATGTCGTAAATCACATGTAGTCCTCAAGCTTACTCTTCCCTCTTCTCGTACTAGGATATGCACTCAAGTCATCACAAAAAGCAGATGATGAGTCAGGTTGAGTAATCCCAAGGAAATTCACCAAATAAATACATAAATAAACTGTTAAAATTAAAATACTATAAATAACCATGTGGAAGAAAAGAATACAGACGACTGTGGAAAATCATCACATGAATATGAATAGTAGAAGAAACAAAGTGCATACACAATCAAAGTCAGACTAGAGCCATACTTCGGCTATCCGCTAAGCACGGCCTGTAAGGATACCTCGAATGGATGACCCCGAACCCTCTAGGTGACTAGCGTTGTAACGACCTCAAATCCATTGGCCGCTACGACGTGCACCACGGGCCCACAGTCCTGCCAACTCACCATCCAGCTGTATCCTATGACCACACATAACTCATTACTCATTACCAATCATCGTATAAGATAAGAATGTACAACAAAACTCTTAAAACATGATAAAGTACAGAGGAAACAAATTTATTAATCATAAAACCTAATGTGGAAACCATACCAAAATGTAGTCCATATATAAATGTCAAGTATGATTCCCAAAATATCAATAATTATACCTCAGAATCATATATATACCAAAATGTGTCTCTCAAAACCCATACCTAACATAAAACAATAAATATAAATAAACATACGAGTAGGGCAAATCGTAGCAAGATAATCTTCAATCTTGCCTTTCTCTCTGCTCGTACCAGTATCTGCACTCAAGCCATCACAAAAAAGCAGATGACGAGTCCAGAGTGAGTAATCCCAAGAAAATTCACCAAGTTAACACATAAGTAAAATTATTGGAATCAAAATACTATAAATAAACATGCGGAACAAAAGAATACAGGCAACTATGGAATATCATCGAATGCATAAATATAGCAATGAAGCAAAGTGCGTGCACTATCAAAGTCAGACCAAACCATACTTCGGCCCATCCGCCAGGCACGACCCGTGAGGATACATCCAACGGGTGACCCTGAACCCTCTAAGTGGCCGGGGAATACTACGGCGCACCCACACGTACCTATCATACCCGGGTAGCATATTCACCGGCGTATGTCTAGACATATGATATGGCTTAGTGGCCCCTATGTCCCCTGCAATGAATAAGCACCAGGTGGGGATAAACACAACCATCGTAAAGCAATAAGAAATAAAGATCATTGAATAAACTGAACAAAATTCAAATAAATCAAGCAGTAAGTACTAAAGTGAATTTCAGTTGGGATACTACACATCTCAAACCGCACTCCAATAACGGTCCAAGTCCAAATAGCACACCTCAACTGTGTGTCCAATACCTGCCAATTCAACCTAAATCATCAATCCCCGATCATTAAAACATATTTCCAAACCTTGGAAACCCTAATTCGATACCCAATTCATTGATAAATTCATCATTTAGACATCCCAAACAAACTATATACGTCCCTAGGCCAAACCGCAATTGGTAAATTTAAATTAAAAATTTTATCCCAAAACTGCCTAAGATGCCATCGTGGACGCCTCTACATTCAACTCTTCACAGCATGTCCACGGTGTCCTGGGCGCCATGACGGGCGCCGCCACGTTCATCACCCTCGCAACGTCTCCAAAAATGTCTCCCAACATTTCCCAAATTATCGCCTCTGGTCGAGACGCCGTGAGCGGTGCCGTGGGCATTTACATGCCACGACGCCTCTGCCAGCTTCTCCGCCAGTGACTTGATAGGGGATTTTTGGATCCCCTCAGCTCGTTGTCGCAGTCCGAACCCGCTTCAATAACCCATTAAACACCAAAATAACCTCAGACAACCAACACCCCCGACCAAATGTGTCCAAAATATAACCCTGAGTTTTCTCGTAAAAAACCCGAAAACCCACTTGAACACCAAAACAACAACCACACCGACACCAAACCTGCTATTTCCAACCTTAAAACAACTTCAACAAACCATAGCAACACCCTACTTGGCTGGTGTGCTCAAACCCATATCTGAAACTCTCGTCAAAACCTGAGAAAATTACCCCGAAACGTAGGAAATGATAAGATGATTGAGGATCTAACTTTATATTTTGATTTCCTCCACTTCCTAAGTTCCAAATGATCATCCAAAGCTCCACAGACCCTCACAAGTTCTCCCCATTTTCGGGTTTCTCACTTGAAGAGAGAAAATTTGATGCAAATGAGAGAAACCTTTCTTTTATATATATATATATATATATATATATATATATATATATATATATATATATATATATATATATATGAAAATGTCATCATCACACACCCTCACATCCCTATGCATGGTTTGATGGCCAAGATGAGGTCAAAAGGTCCTCATAAAGTGAAAAAACTGACCCAACTAAGTCTCTTTGACCCTATCATTTGTCACCAATTATATACACTCCGGGTGTTCCAATACCCTGCTCTATGCTGCATACTGTACCATTCTCACACAACAACGGTACCAACCATCTTGACATCATTTATTATGAATTATTTAATGAATTTTATCATTTATTATGTGTGTTAAGCTCCCCGGCCTAGTGTACTAGTCATTCGCCGCCCGATATCTGCGTTTACTCGCTATACGCAGTGAATACTCGTCACACTAGCTCGCTCGTCAACAAATAATGTAAACACATATATTGCGATGCAATTTACATGAATCGAACATAGACATCACAACTTCACAATAAGAGCACACAAAACGAACTATATACCTAACCTGGTTGTACTCCGTCTTCGCTGTAGGACCCACAAATGTCCTCGCTGGCATTCACGTCTATAATATCATCCTAAATAACGACAATTATAAATTGGGTTGTTACAGGCGTAGTCCACGGTGTATCCACATATGCCTAACACACCCGGGTAACAAATTCATCGGCGCATGACTAGAACATATGTTATGGCCTAGTGGACCCTATGCCCCCACAATGAATAAACACCAGGTGGGAGTATCTCAACCACCGTAAAGTAATAGGAAATAAAGGTTATTGAATAAACAGGACAGTATTCAAATAAATCAAGCAGTAAATACTAGAGTGAATTTTAGTTGGATTACTACACACCTCAAACTACACTCCTCGTCCCGTAAAACAAACTCTGGTCTGATTCCTCCAAATCCATGATATCCAAAATATTGCCCAAATTAACCTATTACCATTTATCATTGATTTATGATCAATTGTTTGTATTTTAGGTTAATTAGTGTAGGCATTATATCCACAATACTCAAAACAGCATAAAATGGCTATCTGATGAACACCCAGTGCGCTGGAGGATGACCTAGCGTGCTGGTGTTCATCCTGTTAATCTTCATCATTGGCCCAGACTGTCCAGCGTGCTTGGGCTTGTGGCCAACGCACTGAGCAGTCAAATTCCAACAATTCAGCATAGCAGAACTATTGGAAAAACACTACCTAAGCCTCCACCAACGATGTCAACCACATCTTCACCTCATGGGAGAGCAAACAACACTCTCCAAAAGCCAGAGGCACAACCAAATTCATCAAATATGCATCAAATTTTCGGATCATACATCAAACTTTAGAAACACATTTTCATGAAAACCAACCCAACTTGCAAACTAACCACCAGAAACCCATTCTCTACTTCCATAGCACTTAATACACATCAATCACTTAACAAAAATAGTGGCACACACCCAAATCTCGAATTTAACACCAACACCCCCAAAACCACATTCAAATTGAAGAGAATGAAAAGAAGATCATGGAACTCACCTTACTTTGATGATCCTACACCCAACAACACTTCAAATGTCCAAGTTAGGAGCTCCAAACCCTCATTTCTTTGCCTCTATTTTTGGATTTCATAGGGAGGAGAGAGAAAAGATGGTAAAAATGAGAGAAAATTGGTTTTTATATGTAAACCTTCATCACAACTCACACATACATTTCCATGCCTTGTTTGATAGTGGAGATGAGGTCAAATAGTCCTCCTAATGAGACAAAACTAACCATATGGTTCCCTTTGACTTTATACACATAACACCAATTATATGCTCTCCTAGGAGTTTCAATACCTATCTCCGACCCTCGACCAGTGCCGTTCAGGCACAACGACGGTACCAACCGTCTCAATATCATTTAATATTAATTATGTAATGAGTATTATCATTTATTGTGTGTATCTAGTTCTCTATCCTATTGTACTAATTTTTCACCACCCGGTACGCGCGCCTACATGCTAGTCGCGACGAAAACGCATCACACCGCCTCACTCGTCCATGGGCAATATAAACACACATATTGCGATGCAATTTAACTGAATTGAACATATACATCGCAATTACCCAACAAAAAACACACAAAACAGACTATATACCTAATCTAGGCGTGCTCCAGAATTGTTGTGGGACCCACGAACGTCCACGCTAGCGTTCACGTCTGCAATGACGTCATAAATAACAGAAATTAAAAATTGGGCCGTTATAGTTCTTCCCAACTAGTTTGAAATTTTGTCCTGAAATTAAAGTTATATTAAATACTCACCGGTAAATAGCTAAGGATATCTCCGTCGCATTTTCGACTTGAGCTCCTAGGTGATTCCCTCAGTCTCGTGATACTACCATCGTACTAATACTTTCAGGATCTCCCTGTTCTGCATAGACTATATCTTGCGATCCATAATCTCCACCGGCTGCTTCTCATACGAAACATCAGGACGAACCTCAATCTATCTGATATCAACTATTGGCCTTAGTCCTGATCTAACTAGCCTCAACATAGACACATGAAATACTGGGTGAACCCCCGCTAACTCTGATAGCAACTCCAACCTGTATGCCACTGTGCCGACGCGTGCCATGACCCTGAATGATCCAATATACCTCGGTGCTAGTTTCCCCTTGATCCCAAACCTCTGATGACCTTTCCAAGGCAAAACCTTTAGATATACCAAGTCATTCACAACATAACTCAAACCCTCAAGATACCTATCAGCATACTTCTTCTGTCTGTCTTGAGCTACCTACAACCTTAATCTAATCTAACGAATCTTCTTTGTTTGGTCAACAAGAACCTCAGGCCCAATCACTACCACATCCTCAGGTGCTGCCCAACAAGCTGATGATCTGCAGGATCTACCATAGAAAGCCTCAAACGATGGCATGACAATACTCACTTGATAGCTGTTGTTGTATGCAAACTCGCACAACGGCAAATACTCTTCCCAAGAACCTCCAAACTGCAAAATACATGCCCTGAGCATGTCCTCCCAATATCTGTATCAATCTTTCTGACTGATCGTTTGTTTGAGGATGATAAGTTGCACTGAATTGGAGTGTAGTGCCAAATTTCTCCTGCATACTATCCCAGAGTTTTAAAGTCAACCTGGGTCTCTGTCAAATACAATCGATATTGGCATTCTATGTAGCCTGATGATCTCTCGCTTGAAGATAATAGTCAACTAAGGAAACAAATAATTCATCGAGATAAAGATGAAGTGTGCAGACTTCGTCAATCTGTTAATCACAACCTAAACAACATCGTGACGCCTCGCAGTCTGCGACAAACCACTAACAAAATCCATCATAAAATGCTCTCATTTCCACTATGGAATGGGTAGCGACTGCAACAATCCAGCTGGTCTCCTGTGCTCAGCCTTAACCTGCTGACATATATGATAAGCTCTAACATACGCACCCACGTCAGCCTTCATCCCTGGCCATCAAAACAAGCATGCAAATCATGATACATCTTGGTCCTGCCAGGATGAACTGTATACCGCGAACGGTGTGCGTCCTCAAGAATTCTATCACGTAGTTCCTGCACCTCAAGTATCCACAACCTGCCCCTGTGTCTTAAGCACCCGTCATAACCACCAGACCAATCTGTGCAATTCGGATCCTGAGCCAGACAATTGAAGCGAGTAAAATGTCTGTCAACCCTTTGCCACTTAGCAACCCTATCTAACGACACAACAGGAATACGCATCTGGCAACAGATATGAATTCGAACATTAACAAAAGCATCAGACAAACACAACACCATCGCAGCCTCCATCAATCCATACTCATGTGTCATCTGCAGCAGCACAGTCTGACTCTCAACACCATTCCGACTCAACGCATCAGCAATAACATTCGCCTTCAGAAGATGGTACTAAATCGCGAAGTCGTAGTCCTTCAGTAACTCGAGCCATCGTCTCTGTCACATGTTTAGAACCCTCTAAGTGAATAGATACCTCAAACTCTGATGATCTATGAACAACACGAACCGCTCTCCATAAAGATAGTGCCTCCAAGCCTTCAGTGCAAACACGACTGTTGCAAGCTCCAAGTCGTGCAATGGATAATTCCCCTCGTGGAGTCTTAGTCCCCTCGATAAGTAAGCAACTGGGTGTCCATTCTGCATCAACACGCATGCCAACCCAGTACTGAAAACATTAGTGTCGACTAAGAAGCTTCTCCCCACCTCAGGTAAAGCCAACACCGGCGCAGAAGTCAACTTCCTCTTCAACTCCTAAAATACTTCCTCACACTCAGACCACTCAAACCTGACATCTTTCTTAGTCAACCTCGTCATCGGCACTACAATCAAAGAGAAATCCTGAACAAACTGCCGGTAATAGCTCGCAAGTCCTAAGAAACTACGAATGTTAGAAACCGACTCTGGTGTCCTCCAATCAATAATCACTCGAATCTTGTCACCATCAATAGATATCTCTTTATTACTAATGACGTGTTCGAGAAACTTCACGTCACTCAGCCATAAATCACACACTAAATTTGCCGTACAATCTGTGCTCCCTCAGTGTCATCAAAACATCTCTGAGGTGTCTCTCATGCTCCACACGAGTCTTACTATATATTAGGATATCATCGATGGCCATAATCACATAATGGTCTAAAAATGGCCTCAAAACTCGGTGCATCAAATCCATAAAAATAGCCGGCGCATTAGTCACCCCTAAATGGCATGACTGTGAACTCAAACAGTCCATAACTCGTACTAAAGGCCGTCTTCTCGATATTACTCTATCGTATCCTCAACTGGTGATAACTAAATCGTAAATCAATCTTCGAGAAAATCTTAGCACCAGCCAACTTGTGACGGCCCTATATTCCGAGGCTACCCCTTGGCTTCCCATTTCCCCTACTAGTGCATCAGAAACTTCTGCCATGTCACTCTCTATCTATTTGACCTGACATTCTCGAGTTTCGTGCCATGAAATTTTAAAAATTTACAATTTTACAGTGAAAGTCTAACCTTAACCAAAAGGAATATATATAATTACTATTTATCCTATAGTGGAAATCCCGAAAAGTACTATACATATGGCGATCAACTATACAGTTAATATATACAGGTACACGTGTGATATATAGTTTCCCAGTTCCTAAAATGTTATACAAAATATCAAAATATAACAGTCATCACAGATACCAACAAGCCCCGGCGTAGATAAATCAGAAGTAATCACTGTAACGGCCCGTTATTTTATTAATGCCATTTTTTACCTTATTTCAGATTAGGACGTCAGCTCGGACGACACGTGGACGTTGCGGATAGATTAGGCATGTTCTGGACCTAGTATTGACTGTGTATTGTTGTTTTTTCGAATTTCGGTGATTTATTGATATTTTCATTCTCTTGATAATGATGTATTATCTGTCACCGGTGTGCATTTAAAATAAACTTGTCGGGTGAGTTGTGAGCCGGGGTTTTAGTTCGGTGAACGCGCCAACGCAGGGTTTGGTAGCAGTGAGGCCGGGCGTTGGGGTTAATTAGATTTAAATTAATTAAACATGTTATGGTTGAGGATTTATTTAATTAGATGTAAATATATAAGCTTAGGCTAAGCTAAAGAAATTAAATTGGGTACACTAAGTGTGGGACCACCTCGGGAAGCGTGCCGGACATGGGGCACGGGGTGCCGAGTGGTCGGGGAATTAGTGTGACTATATTCACAAATTTATGAAATTTATTGATGACTAGAATAGGTGTTATGAATTAAATCAATTGGATTATAATAAAGTCCTATAGTTTGAAATCAATAATCAGTACACCTAGGATTGTCATCGAGATGCACAACAAGGAAATTCGAGATACATGGTGTCATGATAGGGTGTTCATGAAGTTGGTGACACAGGGTGTTCAGTGACCATTGGATTTACCTTGAGATGCGTGTGCACGTGAGATTAAAACACCAACTATATATATACTTGATCGATCAACATGCAAAGACCCAAACAATTTTTCTCAAAAATTTTTGAGGATATCAGGGAGAGATCTGAGGTCGGAAAGGACGATTTAAGGCTTGGGGGAGATGAACTAGGCGTCAAAATGTGGAGCTAAGGTAATAAATTTTCAATTTTTTTTTATTTTTCATTAAAATGGATGTTGTAGTGAAATTTTGATTTCGAGAGATTGGGTCACTGATTTTGGTGAATTCGTTGTTATTGAAGTTGGTTTTGATAATTTACATTGATTTGGTTCGAATTTGTGGAAAAATTGAGGTGATTTGATAAATTTTGGGTTATTTGCATGTATTTTTGATCTGAGAATTTAGGGTGGTTTTGATGAATTTGTGGTAAGATTTTGATGTTTGGAGGTCTCCTATGGAGTGAGATTGAAGAGAAATCGAGAGGGGAGTGATGAGAAGCAACAAAGAAGAAAAAAAATGATGAAGAACCAGAGGCGCACAGCAGCGCCTCTGGAAGAGGGAGGAAGAAGAAGGGGGGCACGCACGCGTGCGTGCGTGTGTGCACCACTGGGCTGGGCTGGGCTAGCCTAGGCCCATCCCTGGTGGGCCGGGCCAAACTGGCCTTGGCCCAACCCGGGTGGGCCTGGACCGGGCCCAACCCGGACCTGGCCAGATGGGCTGAACCGGGCCGACCCGGTTGGGTCGGGTCGGACCCGGTTCGGGGGACCCACACCTATTATTTTAATAATATTTTTATTTTATTTTATTTAAAAAAAACAGTTTTAATTGTTGGAAAATAGGAAAAAATGTGAAAAATATAGAAAAATTTGAAAAAGGTAGAAAAGTGGTTTCGAGACTTTTCGGGTATTTTTGAAACCCCGACCCAGCCCGGGAGAGGTACTACAACTGAAAAAAAATTAAAAATATAATATAATATCATAAAATGATATAATATATTTCCAAAAAGTATAAAACACTATAAAATGGACTTCAGGGACCGGGAAATCATAGCTCGGACATTGGGGAGCTAGGTGGGGCGTACTGACAGGTCCGAAAAGTCGGAGTGCATACTTTCGGGTACGTAAAACCCAACTGAACAACACTACTGCATTTACTTATTTATTTCCATTGAGCTTTATTTTCTTGAAAATCTATGATTTATATTCCTACTGGGACGGTTATGGCACCGTCTATGTATCCACGGGTAGTGGAGGTCGCTGGCTAGGTGTGTAGCGCGTGATCTAGGAACTCGGTAGACGATATCCCGAGTTGGACTCCATTTCATACGTTCGATTAGCCCACTAGGGTTAATGCCGCTGGGATACAGTCGTAGGGTCGGAGGCATGGGCCACGACCAGGGCTCCTGGTCCTAGTACACACTTAGTGTTTGTGTTCACACCCCTTTGTCTATCAATGTGTTTATATACATGCGATTAGCTTTGAGCAGTTGTCTGCATATTTTCCTTCCTTCCGCATGTTTATTTAACACTACTTTTTGGCTCTGTTAATTGTTTCTATTATTTATTCAAGGTGGTTTTCCTTGGGATTTTACTTACTGGGCTCGCCATCTGTCTTTTTGGTGGCTAAGCGTAGATCCTAGTACTAGCAGGGGCAAGGGGATCATCTGCGATTTCTTCTGACTTGCCTACGCCGAGGCCTGCTGGGTGCCATCTCCACGACGGGAGCAGGGTCGAGAGAGAGACAGAGTACATGCAGTGGCACAACCAGATCCAGGAGCTACCAGGCAGCTAGTTGAGGGTACGTTACTCATTCACAGTAGACTTATTCATGCCATGTTTGACTCGGGTAGTACATTATCTTTTATTGTTGAACGGTTAGCGGGGAGTTAGGGTTGGACACACACACACTAGAGACCCATCATGTTCTCAGCACGGCTGCTGGGGATAAGATTTACCCTAACCAGATAGTTCGGGACGTCATAGTTGAGGTTGCCGACATCAGTTACCAGCCAATCTCCGAGTACTGGAGTACCTAGAGTTTGATGCACTCTTTGGTATGGATTGGCTGTCAGCTTACCATGCACAGATAGATTGTTATGGGAAGAGGGTAGAGTTCCGTATTTCGGGTTTACCAGAGTTTACGTTGACCGGGAACGCCTCCGAATTGCCTATTACGAGAGGTAGATTAGCGACTACTCAGGAAATGGAGGACTTTGCAGCGATCGTTAAGCCTGAGACCGGAGGATCTGTTAGGATCGAGGACATACCTATAGTCCGAGAATTCACGAACGTTTTCCCAGATGATTTACCCGAATTACCACCACCACGGGCGATAGAGTTTATTATAGAGTAGTTACCAGGGACCCAGCCTATATCTAGCATACCTTCTCGTATGTCGCCTATGGAGCAGGAGGAGGTCAGGAAACAGCTAGAGGAATTGTTGGCGAAGGGATTCATTCAACCGAGTATGTCACCGTGGGGAGCGCCAATGTTATTTGTGAGGAAGAAGGATGGATCGATGAGGATGTGTATGGACTATCGGAAGCTGAACCAGGTGACAATTAAAAATCGTTACCCACTTCCGAGGATCGACAATCTGTTTGACCAGCTGACGGGTGCACAGTTCTACTCGAAGATCGATTTATGCTCGGGGTATCACCAGTTGCGGATTCGAGAAGAGGATATCAAGAAGACTGCTTTCAGTACGAGATACGGGTTGTTCGAGTTTACGGTGTTACCGTTTGGGTTGACGAACGCTCCGGCAGTTTTCATGGATCTGATGCATCGAGTACTGAGACCCTACTTGGATCGATACGTGATAGTCTTCATTGACGATATACTGATATACAGCCGGACGCGAGTGGATCACGAGAGTCATCTTCGATCGGTGTTGACGACGTTGAGGGAGCATCGGCTGTATGCAAATTCAGTAAGTGTGCATTCTGGATGAGGGAAGTGAACTTTTTGGGACATGTGATCAGCAGTCAGGGCATTTTTGTTGAGGGAGACAAAATTAGAGCGGTGATTGACTGGAAGAGACCGGAGACTGTTTTTGAGATACGGAGTTTCTTGGGTTTAGCAGGTTACTACCGCCGATTTGTACAAGATTTCTCCACGATTGCAACATCGATGACGAGGTTGACTAAGAAGAATGTTCCATTTGAGTGGTCTGAGGAATGTGAGCAGGCATTTCTGGAGTTGAAGAAACGGTTGACGACTGCGCCAGTGTTGGCATTACCTGAGCCAGGGAAGGAGTTAACAGTTTACACTGATGCATCGGGAACTGGACTGGGATGTGTTCTGATGCAGGAAGGACGACCAGTGGGTTATTTATCCAGGTGATTGCGACCACATGAGTGTAACTACCCCATACACGATTTGGAGCTTGCGGCAGTTGTGTTTGCGCTGAAGGCTTGGAGACACTACCTCTACGGAGAGAAGTTTGTGCTTTACACTGACCATCAGAGTCTACGCTACATTTTCACACAGAAAGATCTTAATATGTGTCAGAGGATATGGTTAGAGCTGTTGAAGGATTATGATTTTACGATTGAGTATCATCCCGGAAAGGCCAATGTAGTGGCTGATGCATTGAGCAGATGCGAGGTTGACAGTCAGACCGAGACTCGACACATGGGACTGTTGGAGATGGCGACAATTATGAGCATGTCAGACCTTTCGGTTATGTAGGATCTACAGATTTGTGGTCAGATGAGGGTACCGACAGTGTCACTAGAACGGGTATCGGAGTGTCAGAGGGCTGATGGGCTTTATGAGCGGTTCAGTGGATTGGCACGAGATCCCGAGTGCACTGATTGGGTAGAGACATCTGATTGATGTTTGCGGCACCGAGGTCGACTATGGGTACCAGCCGTCTCAGAGATACGAGATAGTATATTAGAGGATGCTCATCGGTCGCGATACACAGTTCATCCGGGCAGAACCAAGATGTACCATGACTTGCGGAGATTGTTTTGGTGGTCGGGGATGAAGGCTGATGTTGGTGAATATGTTCGAGGGTGTCACATATGTCAGCAGGTGAAGGCGGAGCATAGGCGACATGGAGGATTGTTGCAGCCGTTACCCATTCCTCAGTGGAAGTGGGAACACCTCGCTATGGATTTTGTCAGTGGATTACCCCAGACTTCGAGGCGACATGATGCGATTTGGGTGGTGATAAATAGATTGACGAAATCTGCACACTTTATACCAGTTTCGATGAGGTATACGTTTCACCACTGAGCAGACTGTTCGAGCTGGAGATCACTAGACTGCATGGGGTACCAATCTCCATAGTCTCTGACCGGGATCCCAGGTTCACTTCGAGATTTTGGGAGGCGATGCAGGAGCAGTTTGGTACTAGGTTGCAGTTCAGCACGGCTTATCACCCGCAGACAGATGGCCAGTCTGAGAGATTGATACAGATTTTAGAGGATATGTTGAGAGCTTGCATTTTGCAGTTTGGAGGCTCATGGGAGGATTACTTACCACTGTGTGAATTCGCCTACAACAACAGCTATTAGGCTAGTATCGGGATGCCACCTTATGAGGCGCTGTATGGGAGGCCCTGTAGGTCACCAGCGTGTTGGGCAAAGCCGGAAGATGCAGTTACGATTGGGCCGGAGATAGTTGTTGATCATACAAAGAAGATCCGACAGATTCGTCAGAGGCTTCGAGCAGCACAGGACAGGCAGAAGAAATACGCGGATAGATACCACGATAGTCTGAGCTATGAGGTTGGCGATATGGTTTACCTAAAAGTTTCTCCTTGGAAGGGCCGGCAGAGGTTTGAGATTAAGGGGAAACTAGCGCCGAGATTTATCGGACCATATCGAGTTGTAGCGAAGGTTGGCAGTGTGGCGTACAGATTAGATTTACCGGCGGAGTTAGCAGGGATTCATCCTGCCTTCCACATTTCGATGTTGCGATTGGCTAGGACCGGGCCACGACCCATGGTTGACGTGCGACAGGTGGATGTTCAGCCTGACGCAACTTACGAGGAGCGACCATTGGCGATATTAGATCGTAAGATCCAGACTCTCAGGAACAGAAATATATAGCTAAGGTACTCGTGAGGTGGCAGCATCACGGTACAGAGGGACTTACCTGGGAGTTGGAGTCGACAATGCGAGAGAGTTATCCCCAGTTATTCCACGGTATGTTCTAAAATAACTCAAATTTCGGGACGAAATTTCTTTTAGTTGGGAAGAATTGTAACGGCTCGTTATTTTATTAACGCCGTTTTTTACCTTATTTCAGATTAGGACACCAGCTCGGACGACACGTGGACGTCGCGGATAGATTAGGCATGTTCTGGACCTAGTATTGACTGTGTATTGTTGGTTTTTCGAATTTCGATGATTTATTGATATTTTCATTCTCTTGATAATGATGTATTATCTGTCACCGGTGTGCATTTAAAATAAACTTGTCGGGTGAGTTGTGAGCCGTGGTTTTAGTTCGGTGAACGCGCCAACGCGGGGTTTGGTAGCAGTGAGGCCAGGCGTTGGGGTTAATTAGATTTAAATTAATTAAACATGTTATGGTTGAGGATTTATTTAATTAGATGTAAATATATAAGCTTAGGCTAAGCTAAAGAAATTAAATTGGGTACACTAAATGTGGGACTGCCTCGGGAAGCGTGCCGAACATGGGGCACGGGGTGCCGAGTGGTCGGGGAATTAGTGTGACTATATTCACAAATTTATGAAATTTATTGATGACTAGAATAGGTGTTATGAATTAAATCAATTGGATTATAATAAAGTCCTATAGTTTGAAATCAATAATCAGTACACCTAGGATTGTCATCGAGATGCACAACAAGGAAATTCGAGATACATGGTGTCATGATAGGGTGTTCATGAAGTTGGTGACACAGGGTGTTCAGTGACCACTGGATTTACCTCGAAATGCGTGTGCACGTGAGATTAAAACACTAACTATATATACATTTGATCGATCAACATGTAAAGACCCAAACAATTTTTCTCAAAAATTTTGTGAGGAGATCAGGGAGAGATCTGAGGTTGGAGAGGACGATTTAAGGCTTGGGGGAGATGATCTAGGCGTCAAAACGTGGAGCTAAGGTTATAAATTTTCAATTTTTTTTTAATTTTCCATTAAAATGGATGTTGTAGTGAAATTTCGATTTCGAGAGATTTGGTCACTGATTTTGGTGAATTCGTTGTTATTGAAGTTGATTTTGATGATTTACATTGATTTGGTTCGAATTTGTGGAAAAATTGAGGTGATTTGATAAATTTTGGGTTATTTGCATGTATTTTTTATCCGAGAATTTTGGGTGGTTTTGATGAATTTGTGGTGAGATTTTGATGTTTAGAGGTCTCCTATGGAGTGAGATTGAAGAGAAATCGAGAGGGGAGTGATGAGAAGCAACAAAGAAGAAAAAAAAATGATGAAGAACCAGAGGCGCACAGTAGCGCCTCTGGAAGAGGGAGGAAAAAGAAGGGGGGCACGCACGTGTGCTTGCGTGCGTGCACCCCTAGGCCGGGCTGGGCCAGCCCACGCCCATTCCAGGGGCGGTTTGGCCCGGCCCAGCCCATCCCAGGTGGGTCGGGCCAAACCGGCCCTGGCCCAACCTGGGTGGGCCTGGACCGGGCCCGACCCAGACCAGGCCAGATGGGCCGAACCGGGCCAACCCGGTTGGGTCGAGTCGGACCCGGTTCGGGGGACCCACCCCTATTATTTTAATAATATTTTTATTTTTATTTTATTTAAAAAAATAGTTTTAATTGTTGGAAAATAGGAAAAATATGTGAAAAATATCAGAAAAATTCTAGAAAATATAGAAAAATTTGAAAAAGGTAGAAAAGTGGTTTCGAGACTTTTCGGGTATTTTTGGAACCCCGACCCAGCTCGGGAGAGGTACTACAACTGAAAAAAATTAAAAATATAATATAATATCATAAAATGATATAATATGTTTCCAAAAAGTATAAAACACTATAAAATGGACTTCAGGGACCGGGAAACCATAGCTCGGACATTGGAGAGCTAGGTGGGGCGTACTGACAGGTCCGGAAAGTCGGAGTGCGTACTTTCGGGCACGTAAAACCCAACTGAACAACACTACTACATTTACTTATTTATTTCCATTGAGCTTTATTTTCTTGAAAATCTATGATTTATATTCCTACTGGGACGGTTATGGCACCGTCTATGTATCCACGGGTAGTGGAGGTCGCTGGCTAGGTGTGTAGCGCTTAATCTAGGAACTCGGTAGACGATATCCCGAGTTGAACTCCATTTCACACTTTCGATTAGCCCATTAGGGTTAATGCCGCTGGGATACAGTCGTAGGGTCGGAGGCATGGGCCACGACCAGGGTTCCTGGTCCTAGTACACACTTAGTGGCTGTGTTCACACCCCTTTGTCTATCAATGTGTTTATATACGTGCGATTAGCTTTGAGCAGTTGTCTGCATATTTTCCTTCCTTCCGCATGTTTATTTAACACTACTTTTTGGCTCTGTTAATTATTTCTATTATTTATGCACCTTGGGATTTTACTTACTGGGCTCACCATCTGTCTTTTTGTAGTGGCCGAGTGCAGATCCTAGTACTAGCAGGGGGAAGGGGATCATCGGCGATTTCATCTGACTTGCCTACGCCGAGGCCTGCTGGTATGTGTGTAGATATTATCATGTTTTGATATTTTGTATTATCTTTTGGGTTGAGAAACTGGATACACACTTGTACTGGTATACATACTGTTACAGTTGATCACCTGTATGCACAGTACAGCCGGGTTTTCCACTATAGGTTTGATCAGTAAACTTTTATATATAAATATGAATGCATTTTATTAAACTTTAAATTCTTTCGCTGTTAATTTCTTTGAAAATGATAAGCTAAATACTTTAACAAATTACCTAAAGTACGAAGGCAGAGGGACACGTGGCAGCAACTCCCGGAACTGAGGCAGGGGGAGGTATGTAACGGCCCAATTTTCAATAGCCGTTACTGGTGACGTCAGTGCGGACGTGGACGCTAGCGAGGACGCACGTGGGTCCCACAAATGAAATGAGGCCGGAACGAAAATAGTAAATTGGTGGGCGCTAGTGACACGCGGGGTCGTGGTCGACACGCGTGGGTGGTAGTGTAGTGTGCACACCCGAGTACGCTCGTTGGCGCACGACGAAATTTTAGGCGCGAAAATATAGGCGAATATATATATTTATATATATATGTATATAAGTAATTTAAAATATATATATATATAAATATATATTAAAATCAGAAAAGAATAAAAAAAAAATTGTGAAATGACCAAAAAGGGCATTTGATGATGAAGAATGAGGATAAGAATGCAAGGGTAAAATGGTCATTTCACCCCCAAAATTGTTGATAAACACCACCGACACTCATTTTCTCACAATTCGATCGACCAAGAAGAGAAGAAGATCGTGAGAAAGAGCGAGAGGAGGAAGAGAGAACGAAGGTGGAGGAGATCGAGGACAACGACGCGAACAAGGTGAGTTGGTGTTGTTTTTGTTGTTGTTGTTGTATGTTGTTGGCGTTGTGTGGTGGAGGTGGTGGAGAGCTCGGCCATGGCGGAGCCATGGCCGAGAATTGAAATTTGTCGAGGAGGAAGACGATGTGTGGTCTTCCCATCCTCTTAAGTTCATTGGAGAGAAAGAAAAGAGAAGGAAAGAAGATCAATAGAGAAAAAAAAAAAAATTGAGAAAAAAAAAAAAAAAAAAACAGAGGCGCTGTGCGCCTCTGTTGTGAAGAAGATGAAGGGCCGGTTCGGCCCTGAACCGGGCCGGTTTGGCCCTGAACCGGTCCGGTTCGGCCGAACCGCCCTTAAATTAAAAAAAAAAAGAAAAATAAAGAAAAATGGAAAAGAAAATTCAGAAAAATAGGAAAAATTATGGAAAAATTCAGAAAAATCCAGAAAAATATGAGAAATTAGAAAAATGGTTCATAACTGAGTTTTGGGATTTTCTCGGAAATGTTGGCGAGACATAGTCGGGGTTTTAGCCTCGAAAAACGTAAAAATTGATATAATATATCAAATTGAAGCTAATTTAATGACAAATGATCTTAGGTACAATTCGGGAGGTAATTTTGATTTGTTGGGCATTTATTCGAGCTGGACCAGGTAATTGGAGTGCGGTATAGGTGCGTAAACCCCAACAGAAACACATCTGGAGTATTTAATTCTTTAAATTCTTGCGTTTATTATTCTTGAAATTCATATTCATTGCGATCATGTGTTGGTCTAGTTATTGATTGGTGTTGGATTTGTTTTCACTATCGAAGTTTATTCGGGACGATTGTGGCACGTGATCAAGCATGCTAGATTGTAGCACGTGTACTTGCGCCGCCGGTGGATGGTGACCCGAGCCGCGGGGTGCACGTGTTCGGTGGGTTTGTGATTTGTTCCGGTCACCGTTAGTAGTTCGGATGTGGTTTAGACTTGATGTGCTCAGTCGGGGTCATCCGAATCTACGAAGTATGATCTAGTATGTGAGATTGCATTCTACTTTTGTCTGGTTTTATCGTAATGGTTGTGGAGCATATTGTTGACATTATGATTATTCGTTGATCATCTTGCATGCTTGTTACCTACACATGCGGGTTTTATGGTGCCGTACTTTTGCATGTGTAGCTAACGTTAGTTATTGGCCTCTCGAATCTGTTTATTATTTACTCGATGGTTTTCTTTGGGATTTTACTCACTGGACTCGTCACCGTATGTGTTGGGTGATTTGAGTGCAGGATTTGATAAGTGCAGGGACAAGGAGACACGTAAAGATTATCTGTGACTGAAGGCGTGAACTACTCCTTTTATACGCTGTTAAATGTATGTATTTATTTTATGCTGGGTTTGGGTTGTGAGAGTTATATTCTAGTTTGTTTATGACTTTGAGGATGACACTTGATTTATATTTGGGGACTACATTTTGGTATGGTTTCCACATTAGATTAATTGATATTTAGACTTGTTACATTTGGTATCATTTAATGATTTGAGACTTCCGCTGCATAATTTGAGGTTAAACGATATTAAAGGAATAAAAGTTAACTTATAACATCAAGGTTAACAGGAAATTGATTAATAATGGAAAATTGGGCGTGGGACACAGCTGGCGGTGATGTGGTCAGTTGTGGGCCCGCGTGGCCTCCCGTGGCGGACCAATGTGGAAAATTGGGGCCGCCACATTTTGGTATCAGAGCTTAGGTTTAAAGAATCTAAATTGAGGAACCCAGGGAATGAAGTGTGGGTTATGGTTACCTCTGATCCTGCCACATTTTGGTATCAGAGCTTAGGTCAAACTTTGAGAATTGGAGATTGAATAATAGTATAAACTTAATGAATAAATCTTAGAGGTGGAAACCATAAGTGAATGATTAAAGTCTTAGTTGGGAAGTGATGTGAGGCGGGTAGATTCAGGAAGTTATATATACGTGTATGTTTTGACTGTGTACTACGTATAATACGCGTATATACTGAGTCTGATCCACTGCACTTTGGTTGTGCAGTTTATGATGGACGGACAGACTCCTCCTACTCCGCCGACTACTCAGCAGGAGGTTGGAGAGACTAGTGATCATACCACTAGTGACGTGGCTGATTTGCGAGCTATGATGCAGAGACTGACTAAGCGACGAGCTGATTCGACGAGAGCGCAGCGATATTGCAGAAGAGCTCGAATCGTTTGAGCGATGGAGTACATTCGGAGTTCGAGGACGCCAGCAGTAGCACCGACTGCTGAGCGTGCTGCACCTACTACCACTCAGACCGCATTAGCACCTACCATTGCTACACAAGCGGGCACGGGTCGAGACGATTATAGAGAGGGTTGAGCCTCATGGTGGTACCAAAGCGAGACTACGGTGGTGACACCCACCACTACAGAGCAACAAGTAGGGACTTCGATCGCTAGGGAGTAGGATGTCGAGGCAGCAAGATGGTGAAGGATTTTATGAGATTTAATCCTACGTACTTCACGGAGTCGGTGATCCCGAGGTTGCCGGCCGGTGGTTGATGACACATGAGACGACTACACCAAATGTTAGAGGTACCCGAGGCGGACCGGCGCGTATCTCGGGTTATTGTTTGAGAGGTCAGGCAGCGGTATGGTGGACTACTTACACTGACATACATTCTACACCATCGACGTGGGGGAGTTTCGACGATCATTTCTCGATGAGTACATTCCTACGAGGTGCGATTGAGGCCGAGAGAGCGCTTCTTGGGTTTACGACGGGGGACCATGTCGGTATCACAAGACATGGATCGATTTCGATATCTCATGATGTATGCTATGGATGTGGCTAACACGGAGAGATTACGAGATTTATTACTTTATCGAGGCCTGGATGAGAGGATTGGTGGGGTGATAGTCGCTATCGGAGCGAGACGCTACGAGCGTTGTATGATAGGGCATTGGCTCGCGAGACATATTTGAGCTTGCGGATAGATCGAGGAGCAATTAGATCATCGTACACCAATCTAGATGATTTACACGCAGGGTTCGGCGGATCATGATTTCATTAACGATCGTGATTCGAGGATGCTCGATACGACTATGATGACGGGCGAGATAGATTGGAGTCGCGAGACGACCGGGACCGGACTAATGATCAATTCAATAATGATGATCATCGGGTGGTACAAGAGATTGTACCTATACCGATACAAAGAACGACAGCAGAGACAGTTGTACATACGAAATCGGGATCGGAGGGACCGGAGTTGGGGTCGGCGCTCGGAGGACCGACGATGCTGAGTCAAGACGACGTAAGTGTTATCGGTGCGGACAAAGAGGTCACATCGGTGTGAATTGCCCTGGAGCCTCTCCAAGATCGTAGATTCCACCGACCGGGAGAGAACTTATGAAATGACACATTCTGTCAGAAAGACGACATGACAACACGCCCTAGGTACGTCGTCATTGTATATTTTCGCTTGTTCTAATTATTTTTTCATCCATTCGTTGCATATAGGCTGGTTAGTTTATTTTTGAACCAGCGTGTTTTAGTTGATGTGTTCACTAGGGTTATTGTGAGACTAGTTGATGTGTTCACTAGGGTTATGGTGAGACTAGTTGATGTGTTCACTAGGGATATTGTGAGATTGGTAGATGTGTTCACCAGGAGGTGGTTGTGAAACTGGTTGATTAGTTCACCAGGAGTCCATTTGCAACTGGTTGTGGTGGGATTGGTTTGTGCGGTTCACCAGGGACTGGTCGATGTGTTCACCAGGGACTGGTTGATATGGACTGGTTGATGAGTTCACCAGGGATTGATTTGTACACCAGGAGTGAGTGGACAACTGGTTGATCGGTTCACCAGTGGCAGATTGATTTTTCTTCACCTAGGTTGAGGTTGATTTATTTACCAAAGTTAGAGGTTGAATAGTTCATCAAAAGTGTTAGTGGAATAGTGATTGATTAGGTTGGCTACATTTGTTTAGGTTGGTTGACCTGATAGGATATTGTATCTACATTGCAGTTCTCTGAGATGAGATATTAGTTATCTCAAATTTCGGACGAAATTTCAAATTAGTTGGGAAGAATTGTAACGGCCCAATTTTCAATAGCCGTTCTTGGTGACGTGAGACGCACGTGGGTCCCACAAATGGTGGAACGAGTTTGGAATAGGTATACATCCGTTTTATATGCTTGTTGTGGTAAAATGAAAAAAAAAATAGTAAATTGGTGGGCGCTAGTGACACGCGGGGTCGTGGTCGACACGCGTGGGTGGTACGATAGTGTGCACACCCGAGTACGCTCGTTGGCGTGCACACGACGAAATTTTAGGCGCGAAAGGATAGGTGAGTATATATATTTTATATATATATGTATATAAGTAATTTAAAATATATATATATATAAATATATATTTAAAAATCAAAAAAATTAAAAAATAATTGTGAAATGACCAAAAAGGGTATGGAATTGATGAAGAAAAAGGATAAGAACTGCAAGGGTATTTTGGTCATTTTACCCCCAAAATTGTTGATAAACACCACCGACACTCATTTTCTCACAATTCGATCGACCAAGAAGAGAAGAAGATCGTGAGAAAGAGCGAGAGGAGGAAGAGAGAACGAAGGTGGAGGAGATCGAGGACAACGACGCGAACAAGGTGAGTTGGTGTTGTTTTTGTTGTTGTTGTTGTATGTTGTTGGCGTTGTGTGGTGGAGGTGGTGGAGAGCTCGGCCATGGCGGAGCCATGGCCGAGAATTGAAATTTGTCGAGGAGGAAGACGATGTGTGGTCTTCCCATCCTCTTAAGTTCATTGGAGAGAAAGAAAAGAGAAGGAAAGAAGATCAATAGAGAAAAAAAAAATTGAGAAAAAAAAAAAAAGGCGCCTGTGCGCCTCTGTTGTGAAGAAGATGAAGGGCCTGGTTCGGCCTGAACCGGCCGGTTTGGCCCTGAACCGGTCCGGTTCGTGCCGAACCGCCCTTAAATTAAAAAAAAAAAAAGAAAAATAAAGAAAAATGGAAAAGAAAATTCAGAAAAATAGGAAAAATTATGGAAAAATTCAGAAAAATCCAGAAAAATATGAGAAATTAGAAAAATGGTTCATAACTGAGTTTTGGGATTTTCTCGGAAATGTTGGCGAGACATAGTCGGGGTTTTAGCCTCGAAAAACGTAAAAATTGATATAATATATCAAATTGAAGCTAATTTAATGACAAATGATCTTAAGTACAATTCGGGAGGTAATTTTGATTTGTTGGGCATTTATTCGAGCTGGACCAGGTAATTGGAGTGCGGTATAGGTGCGTAAACCCCAACAGAAATACATCTGGAGTATTTAATTCTTTAAATTCTTGCGTTTATTATTCTTGAAATTCATATTCATTGCGATCATGTGTTGGTCTAGTTATTGATTGGTGTTGGATTTTTTTTCACTATCGAAGTTTATTCGGGACGATTGTGGCACGTGATCAAGCATGCTAGATTGTAGCACGTGTACTTGCGCCGCCGGTGGATGGTGACCCGAGCCGCGGGGTGCACGTGTTCGGTGGGTTTGTGATTTGTTCCGGTCACCGTTAGTAGTTCGGATGTGGTTTAGACTTGATGTGCTCAGTCGGGGTCATCCGAATCTACGAAGTATGATCTAGTATGTGAGATTGCATTCTACTTTTGTTTGGTTTTATCGTAATGGTTGTGGAGCATATTGTTGACATTATGATTATTCGTTGATCATCTTGCATGCTTGTTACCTACACATGCAGGGTTTTATGGCTGCCCGTACTCTTTGCATGTGTAGCTAACGTTAGTTATTGGCCTCTGAATCTGTTTATTATTTACTCGATGGTTTTCTTTGGGATTTTACTCACTGGACTCGTCACCGTATGTGTTGGGTGATTTGAGTGCAGGATTTGATAAGTGCAGGGACAAGGAGACACGTAAAGATTATCTGTGACTGAAGGCGTGAACTACTCCTTTTATACGCTGTTAAATGTATGTATTTATTTTATGCTGGGTTTGGGTTGTGAGAGTTATATTCTAGTTTGTTTATGACTTTGAGGATGACACTTGATTTATATTTGGGGACTACATTTTGGTATGGTTTCCTTCACATTAGATTAATTGATATTTAGACTTGTTACATTTGGTATCATTTAATGATTTGAGACTTCCGCTGCATAATTTGAGGTTAAACGATATTAAAGGAATAAAAGTTAACTTATAACATCAAGGTTAACAGGAAATTGATTAATAATGGAAAATTGGGCGTGGGACACAGCTGGCGGTGATGTGGTCAGTTGTGGGCCCGCGTGGCCTCCCGTGGCGGACCAATGTGGAAAATTGGGGCCGCCACAAGGTATCTGACCACGGGGCGGCCCGAGAAAAATTTGGGGCCGCCACAATCACCGAGAATTCCCTTACCCTTACTAGTACTAGGATCTGCACTCAGCCATCACAAAAGGCAGATGACGAGCCCAGTAAGTAAAATCCTAAGGAAAACTACCATGCATCACAATTTAAGAATGTAAAATGAAATCAATAAATAGTGTTAAATAAACATGCAGAAATGAAGAAAAATGTAGACAACAGCCCAAAAGCTCATCGCATGAATATAAACACAAATAGATGCAAATGGGTGTGAACCAGCTAATCCTAGATGTGAACTAGGACCAGGAGCCTGTTGTGTGGCCAACACTATCGACCCTACGACTGTATCCTAGACCACACACCCAGCAAGCGACCACACAACCCGGATACATAGACAGAACCATAACTGTCCCAGTAGGAATGAACTCGAAGATTATCAATAATAACAGCTTAAAGTGAATAACAATAAGTAAATGCAGTAGTAGTGTTCAGTTGGGTTTTACGTACCTGAAAATACGCACTTCGACTTCCCGGACCTGTCAGTTGCCCCACCTAGCTCCCCGATACCCGAGCTATGGTTTCCCAGTCTCTGAAGTCCATTTATAGTGTTTTATACTTTTTGAAAACATATTATATAATTTTATGATATTACATTATATTTCCAAATTTTCAGTTGTGGTAATTTTTCCGACTATTTTGGGGTTCCAAAAATACCCGAAAAGTCCCGGAACTACTTTTCTACCTTTTTCTAAATTTTTCATATTTTCTAGAATTTTCTCCAGTTTTTCTGATATTTTTTAATTATTTTTCCCTATTTTCCAGAAAATAATATATATAATATATATTATTTAATTTAATTTAATTTTAAAAAAATTATTTTTTTAATTGGGGACCCACTTGGGCCGGCCTGGCTGGCCGATTCGACCCGCTTGCGTGTGTGCGTCCCCTTCCCAGAGACGATTTTCGTCTCTCCCCATCTCTTTTTTTTTCTCCTTCAATCTTGCCACTTCTTCCCTCTTCTCCATTCCTCATCACTCTCAACCCATTGGAGACCTTCAAAACCTCCAAATTTCACTACAAATCAACACAAACCACACCCAATTCCCTAATTACATGCATGTAAACAAAAATCTGAAATCACCAAATACACCTCAATTTTTCACAAATCCGATTCTAATTGAAATGATTTATCAAACCAACCTCAAAAACACCAAATTTAACCAAAAACAGTGATGAATTCTCTCGAATTCGAAATTTCACTCCAACATCTATTTTAATGGAAAATCAACAAAAATGAGAGTTTATTACCTTAGTTTGATTGTTAGATGCCCAGAATCACTTCCCAAGCCTTAACTCATCCTCTCCAACCTCAGATTTCTCCCTGATCTCCCAACAAATTTATGAGAAAAAATGTTTGATTTGCATGTTCGATCGATCAATGTATATATATATAAAGGTCTGTCTAATCTACTGTGTGCACGCATCTCGAGGACAATCAAGTAGCCACTAATCACCTTGTGTCACCCAATTCCTGGACACCCTATCATGACACCAACTATCTCGAATCTCCCCATTGCGCATCTCGAGAAACATCCTAGGTGTACTAATTATTCAGTTCAAACTATAAGATTTTATTATAATCCAATTAATTTAAATCATAAAACTTATTCTAGTCATCAATAAATTCCATAAATTTGTAAATAGGGTCGCATTAACTTCTCGACTACTCGGCACCCCATGCCCCGCAGTCAGCACGCTTCCCGAGGCGATCTCACACTTAGTGTGCCTAATTGATTTATAACTTAGCCTAAAGTTATATTTAAATTTCATTATATAAAATTTCTAAACTAGAGTCATGCTATATTGTTTAAAATCTAATCATACCCCAACGCCAGGCCTCACCGCTACCATACCCTCGCGTTGGCGTGTTCTACGATACAAAGCCCTGGCGCTCAACCTCACCCGATAAGTAAATATAAATACACACCTGTGATGAATAATAAACCATAATAATAATAATATTAATACATCACAGAATTTAGTAAAACACACATACACAGTACATCCCTAGGTACGGTCATGCCTAACCTATCCGTGGTGTCCACGTGTTGTCTGAGTTGGTGCCCTAATCTGAAATTAATTAAAATAATGGCGTTAATAAGTAACGGGCCGTTACACGGCTGATCGAACAAAACATCGATCCTAGGAAGTGGGTAACGATTCCAAATCGTCACCTGATTCAACTTCCTGTAGTCTACTCACATCCTCATAGAACCATCCTTCTTCTTAACAAAAAGGGCAAATGCGCCCCAAGGAAATATACTGGGATGAATGAAACTCTTCTGCATCAACTCCTCTAACTGGAACTGTCACGGCCCAAATCTCTAACCCCGTTTTGATTTCCTTAATTAGGATCGCCGACCCGTCACGCGAGATCCACACCGTGATGTACACGCTGACCGAGGCATGTGGCCGAGGTATGTGATATTTTTGTATTTATTCATGCCTAGTGTTATGTAGTGTGTAGACTTATTAAGTCAGTTTGTACAGTGTTGACGTCGAGTCGAGAGCGGGGTCGTGGTCGACACGCGTGGGTTGTACGGTAGTGTGCACGCCCGAGTACACTCGTTGGCGCGCACGACGAATTTGTAGGCGCGAAAGTATTAGTAAATACATATGTATATGTATATATATAATTTAAATATATATATACACATATGTATATATATATATAAAATCAGAAAAAGAGAAATGACCGAAAAGGGCTTTGGCTTATTGAGAAAGAGGATAAGATTGAGGGGCAAAATGGTCATTTGACCCAAAAATGTCAAAATCACCACCACCACACACACCACCGGCACTCTTTCTTCACAAACCGAAAGAGAGGGGGGGAGAGAGAGTTCGAGCGAGAGAGAGAGAGGAGAGGAACCAGAGACCGTGGAGATCGAGCTCGGACGAGAGGCTCAGAGGTAAGGCATTATTGCTGTCGTTAATGTTGGCGTCAATGTTATCACTGTTAGTGCGTTGGCGTGGTGGTGATGGTGGTGATTGGGGTCTCGGACGAACTGCTCTTGCAGTTCGTCCGAGGAGGGAGACGACATGGTCGTCGTCTCCCTTCCCAATCCCTCCCAAATCAAATCAAAAAAAAAAAAGAAGAAAATTTTGAAGCAGAGGCGCTGTGCAACAACGCCTCTGCCTTTGTGAAATGAAATGGGGGATGGGGGAGGGAGGGAACGCACGCACGCGTGTGCGTGCATGCGGTCCCTGGACCGGTCTGACCGGTCCGGTTGGGCCGGACCGGTTGGACCGGGTCAGACCAGGTTCAGGGTCCAAACCCCCCCAAAAAAAAATAAAAATAAAAATAAATAACAAATAAAATAAAATAAAATAAATAAATATATATATACACTTACATATACATATATATATATATATATATATATATGTATGTATATACATAAATATATAATAAATAAATAAATAAATAAAAACACATGAATGATGATATAAAATGATACTTTAGGAACCTAGGGGTCTTCCGAAAGTTTGGGAGCGCAAGTCGAGGTGTCGGGAGGCCGAATTGACTAGAAATTTTGCGTGAAAGTGAGTATACCCATTGACAATTTAAATTAGCATTTCGTTCCATAATCTTGTTAGTTATTATATATAGTCATTGTTGACTATTTTTCCCATTATATTCTAATATCATGTGTTCTTGGTGTTCTATGCTCACTTGTGAGTCTAGTTTTGCATGATATTTACTTGTTGATTTGATTCATTGCCTCCATCCCATGCTATGTCTATTCTTGTTGTTTAAATGTGAAATAAAGGATAAATAGCATGCTATTAGGCTAGTATATATATTAAAAAGGTATTATATGGATTTGTACTCTCTATTTGATTAGATGGTAGATTTGCCTATGCCTTGACATTCCATACTTTGTCTTCCTTGAAATTAAAAAGTAGTTTTAGTAATTAGGTCCCGTACTTGATCGAGGTGTGCGCAACTCACGGGGTTAGAGTCCCTGGGGTTGATGACACATATTACCTAACACTATATGACACTCAGGGTTAGAGTCCTTGATGTAGTCAACACACCGGGGTTAGAGTCCCTGGACTCACTTGGGTTAGAGTCCCTTGTGATTTATCATTATAGAGTCGGAGTGACGCTGTTCACTGTCGACCGGACCTAATTTACCACTACTTAGCCCAGTGTCAGTTTCACTTGTTTAACTCTGGTATTTACTTGCATATGGTTTATTTTTTTTCAGCTTTCTTAGTTATATGCTTTTAAATACCAGTCGATTATATTTGGAAATGCAAATTTAAACTTGTCATAGGGGATTACTGTTTATTCTTGTACTCACCATCCTTTTTATGACGGTGGGTGCAGATCCATCTACTAGCCGGCCGGGCAAGGAGAAGATAGGAGATTTTCCCTGAGTAGCGGCGCGGCGCGACTTTTGTTGTAGGTCCATTTTTGATATTTTGTATGTATTAGATATCATATGTCTTTTATTACATTGGGTTGTACATTTGGGTTGAGTGTTAGTTCCCTGACTAGACTTAGACTGTTTCGCTACATTTTGAGGTTACCTGATATGATGTCATACTTGGTTTTCCACACTTAGGTTATTTTTCAATTGACTTCCGCATAATATTCTAGTTTATTTCCGTATTAAATGATTAAAGACTTCCGCTAATTAACAAATCATGTTAATAAAGATTTAATTAACGCTAAAGGTTAATAAAGGATTTGGACACGAGAAACGAGGTAAATAGGTTGTGAGGCTGACTAATACGTAGTTAAGCCCTACGAGACTAGGATTAGGGCTTAATTGCGGGATTAGGCCGGGCGGTGCCCTAGATTAAGGGAGGGGCCGTCACAGTTGGTATCAGAGCCTAGGTATTAGAACCTTAGGGACAAATAAGAAAAACATAAACTCGCATAAAACACAAACCTTAGAAATGGAAATCAGATGATCCTTACCTAGGAACTATTTTGTTGGGAATTGAGTGAAAGTGAGCCGGGGTGTCTTTATTTATATACATGTTAATTTCTATACGTATTTATATACGAAGTACATCCCGTAGTAGCTGATTTGCGTATGTGGTCAACTTGCAGACACCGATGGCAGATTCCCGCGAGGCCGGAGATACCGGGGCTAGCGGCAATCAGCTTCCCGCCGTGTCAGCTGAGGATTTTCAGAGGTTGTCTGATCGGATGGCCGCTCAGGAGCGACAGATCGCTGACTTCATCGCTTACATGTCGGCGCACCTGACTTCACTTACATCGACCGCTCCCGCCCCCACCGCTACTACCACTACGACACCCCCGACCATAAAGACTTTTGCACCAGCCACTACTACTACCGCCGAGGCATGAGCACCAGCACCACCTCCAGAGCCTGCGGTACCTCGTCTACCAGCTCTACCGATAGTCACCGTACCGGCAGCAGAGACAGTTGTAGACACGTCCACACCCACTACTCCTGAGACCACTGGTTTGTCGAGGGACGCCAAGCTAGTGAAGGAGTTCATTAGACTCAGGCCGACATATTTTTCTGGAGAGAGGGACTACGACAAGATCGAGAAGTGGATTTTGTCACAGGAGAAGCTACATCTACTATTGGACATTGAGGACAAGCTGCAGCCAGTTCTTTCGTACTACACCCTAGACAAGGGTGCTGACGTGTGGTGGAGGACCACAGTAGCGAGCAGAGGCAGCTTCACTTCCTGGCCAGATTTCAAGGTAGAGTTTTACAAGCAGTACTTCCCAGCTTCCATGTTACAGAGGTTGAAGAAGAAATTCATGAGTTTGAGACAAACCGAGGGGGAGTCCGTGATGGAGTACCGTGACCGTTATGGCTACATGAGGCAGTTCGCGGGAGACTTAGTGAAGGATGACGCAGATGATGCATTCTACTTTGGGGACGGACTGAGGCCAGAGATTGCGAGATATGTTGTTGGCACTGGGGCACGCACTTTGCAGGAGATATATGAGAGATCACTCGCTCAGGAGACATATGAGTTGGGTAGAGAGGAGGAGAGAGCAGAAAAGGATACGCTCAGGGTTCGGATTACGATCAGAGGCGCAGGGGTAAGGGACACAGAAGAGGAGACAGAGGTCCACAGAGAGTTGCTCCTATTTCAACAGTGTCGTACACACCGTACCATGCACCGACACATGCTTACAGAGAAGCTCCGTTGCCATTTCCTGCCAGACAGGCTTTACCCGCTCCACCGACACCGAGACAGAAGAAGCAGCAGATCGATATCGGGGTGGCGGGATAGAGCAGGCCGAGGTCGGGATGTACCACGACAGGGTCAGCGGCAACCACAGGGATAGACACAACAGACAGGGCAACGTCGTCAGGTAACTTGCTGGAGATGTGGTCAGGTGGGACACATGTCCAGGGAGTGCACACAGCCAGCAACACATCTCACGCAGCAGAGAGAGAGAGCTCACATGGTCGCGCAGCCAGACGTCGGAGCGACCCGCAGTCTTATTGAGGGTACGATTTCTATTGCTGGCAGAGATTCTTATGTTTTATTTGATTCTGGCTCTACAGTGTCTTTTATTGCAGGTCGCATGGTAGGCATACTAGGTTTGACACCTGTTAGGCTTAGGGTACACCTAATTTTGAGCACTGCAGCTGGGGATAGGGTTTACCCTCATAGTCTAGTTGAGAGATGTCCAAAGGGAGATAAGTGGGTAGAGTTACCTGACTTTAGAGTCCTCGAGATGTTAGATTTCGATGCACTACTTGGGATGGATTGGTTATCAGCTTATCACGCGCACATTGACTGTTTCAGTAAGTCAGTTGTATTTGAGATTCCCGGCCGACCGATATTTATTCATCGAGGTAACACAACGAGAGTCAGTATCACGAGAGGTCGACTTGCATCCAGTGAGGAGATGGAGGCTCTAGTAGCTTCGTACACAGTGGCAGAGAGTCAGGAAACCAGACTTGAGGAGATACTGGTTGTTCGAGACTTCCCAGATGTCTTCCCAGAGGATTTACCTGGATTACCACCACCACGAGAAGTAGATTTCATTATCGAGCTCATACCAGGTACCAGACCAATCGCGATACCGCCGTACCGCATGGCTCCGAGGGAGTTAGAGGAGTTGAGGACTCAGCTTAAGGATTTAGGAGACAAAGGATTCATCACACCTTCAATGTCACCCTGGGGAGCGCCCGTCCTGTTTGTGAAGAAGAAGGATGGCAGTCTGAGGCTATGTATCGACTACAGGCAGCTGAACAAAGTGACGGTCAGAAACAAGTACCCACTACCACGGATTGACGATTTGTTTGATCAGCTGAGAGGAGCGCATTGGTTCTCCAAGATAGACCTGAGGTCGGGATATCATCAGCTTAAGATCAGGGACGAGGACAGATCCAAGACAAATTCGTTCGTCACATACGGACACGACACTACTGGTTCACGGTCATGCCATTCAGGCTGACCAACGCCCCCGCCGTGTTTATGGATTTGATGCACCGAGTACTTAGACCATATCTTGACCGTTTTGTGATAGTCTTCATTGATGACATCTTGATATACTCGAGGACACGAGAGGATCACGAGCGGCACCTTAGAGAGACGTTGCAGACTTTGAGGGAGCACCGACTTTTTGCCAAGTTCAGTAAGTGCGAGTTCTGGCTTGCAGAGGTTAAGTTCTTGGGGCATGTTGTCGGAGCAGCAGGCATTGCAGTGGATCCGGCCAAGATTCAGTCGATTATGGATTGGCCGGCACCGACATCAGTACCGAAGATTAGGAGTTTTCTGGGGTTAGCCGGATATTATCGCAGGTTCGTGAAGGATTTCTCAAAGATCGCTTCACCGATTACGAGGCTGACACAAAAAGACGTTCCTTATGAGTGGACTGAGAGGTGCGAGGCCGCATTTACTCAGTTGAAGAGATCACTGACTACCGCGCCAGTGTTAGTGTTGCCAGAGGCTGGGCAGGGATTCTTAGTTTACACAGATGCTTCTTACACGGGTCTAGGTTGCGTGTTGATGCAAGGCACTGGGGTTGTTGCATACGCATCTAGGCAGTTGAAGGTACACGAGAAGAACTATCCCGCACACGATCTGGAGTTGGCAGCAGTTGTGTTTGCGCTAAAGACTTGGAAACACCTTTTGTATGGAGAGAGATTCACACTCTTCACTGATCTCAAGAGTCTTAAATATCTCTTCACACAGAAGGAGCTGAATATGAGACAACGCAGATGGTTGGAATTCTTGAAGGATTACGACTTTTCCTTAGAATATCATCCAGGAAAAGTAAACGTAGTCGCAGATGCGCTGAGTAGGAGACCGACCAGAGACGCCGAGGTTGTGAGATGTTTCATGATGCATGAGTACGGTTTACTCGAAGCGGCGACGAAGATGCCAGACAGAGGTTACTACCGATACCCAGGTGATGATTTGCGCACAGATGAGGCTACAGACCGTGTCTACACAGAGGGTGTCAGAGGTCAGAGGACTGATCGGTTGTACTCGAGATTCAGCGAGTTAGCGCATAATGCAGAGTGTATAGACTGGGCAGAGACGACAGATCAGTGTCTGAGATACCTAGGTAGGTTATGGATACCAGAGGTACCGGAACTGAGAGACGAGATCCTTCATGAGTCGCACCGTTCCAGATTCACCGTGCATCCAGGTAGGACTAAGATGTACCATGACATGAGGAGACATTTTTGGTGGCCTGGGATGAAGGCAGACGTGTCTGAGTTCATCAGGAACTGTGGTATTTGTCAGCAGGTGAAGTCCGAGCATCGCAGACCTGGAGGATTACTACAGCCACTTCCCATTCCTCGATGGAAGTGGGAAGACATATCGATGGATTTCGTTAGAGGATTGCCGAGGACCGCGAAGAGACATGATTCAATTTGGGTGATAGTTGACAGACTGACGAAGTCTGCACATTTCCTACCAGTGGCGTCGCACTACACATTTGACCACCTGAGCGTACTGTTCGAGAGAGAGATTATCAGACTACACGGAGTACCTTTGACGATCACGTCAGACCGAGATGCTACGTATACGTCCAGGATGTGGCGGAGTATGCAGGAGCAGTATGGTACGCGCCTACAGTTTAGTACGGCTTTCCACCCTCAGACGGACGGGCAAACTGAGAGATTGATTCAAGTCCTCGAGGACATGCTACGGGCGTGCGTGTTGGAGTTTGGCGGATCTTGGGCAGAGTACCTACCGTTGTGTGAGTTCGCTTACAACAACAGTTATCAGGCTAGCATTGAGATGGCGCCGTTCGAGGCTTTGTATGGCAGACCGTGTCGCTCGCCGTCATGTTGGGCTGAGCCAGAGGACCAAGAGATTTTGGGGCCTGAAATTGTTGTTGATCACACGGAGAAGGTCAAGCTGATCCGTCAGAGACTCAGAGGAGCCCAGGAGAGACAAAAGAGATATGCAGACAAGTATCGCGGTGATCTTGCGTATTCTGAGGGAGCCTTTGTCTATTTAAAGGTTTCCCTCGGAAGGGTCTTCAGAGATTTAGGGTGAAAGGCAAACTTGCGCCGAGGTACATCGGGCCTTTCATGGTTAAGAAACGGGTTGGGAAAGTGGCATACGAGCTTGAGCTGCCTCCACAGATGTCAGGGGTCCATCCAGTGTTCCACATTTCAATGCTTCGATTAGCCGAGTCGAGGCGGGCGTGCGGCCAAACTGATTGACATGAGTCAGATCGACCTTAGCGAGGACATCTCATACGAGGAGCAGCCCATTCAGATCCTAGACCGAAAGGTACAACAGTTGAGGAGCAAGTCCATTCCCAAAGGTGCTCGTCAAGTGGCAGTTCCATGACGACACGGAACTCACTTGGGAGCGGGAGGACTACATGCGAGATAGATTTTCGTACCTCTTCGAGTCAGGTATAACCCTAACTTGAGCTTAATTTTGAGGACGAAATTTCCATTTTGTTGGGAATATTTGTCACGGCCCAAATCTCTAACCCCGTTTTGATTTTCTTAATTAGGATCGCCGACCCGTCACGCGAGATCCACACCGTGATGTACACGCTAACCGAGGCATGTGGCCGAGGTATGTGATATTTTTGTATTTTTTCATGCCTAGTGTTATGTAGTGTGTAGACTTATTAAGTCAGTTTGTACAGTGTAGACGTCGAGTCGAGAGCGGGGTCGTGGTCGACACGCGTGGGTTGTACGGTAGTGTGCACGCCGGAGTACACTCGTTGGCGCGCACGACGAATTTGTAGGCGCGAAAGTATTAGTAAATACATATGTATATGTATATATATAATTTAAATATATATATACACATATGTATATATATATATATATATAAAATCAGAAAAAGAGAAATGACCGAAAAGGGCTTTGGCTTATTGAGAAAGAGGATAAGATTGAGGGGCAAAATGGTCATTTGACCCCAAAATGTCAAAATCACCACCACCACACACACCACCGGCACTCTTTCTTCACAAACCGAAAGAGAGGGGGGGAGAAAGAGTTCGAGCGAGAGAGAGAGAGAGGAGAGGAACCAGAGACCATGGAGATCGAGCTCGGACGAGAGGCTCAGAGGTAAGGCATTATTGTTGTCGTTAATGTTGGCGTCAATGTTCTCACTGTTAGTGCGTTGGCGTGGTGGTGATGGTGGTGATTGGGGTCTCGGACGAACTGCTCTTGCAGTTCGTCCGAGGAGGGAGACGACATGGTCGTCGTCTCCCTTCCCAATCCCTCCCAAATCAAATCAAAAAAAAAAAAAAGAAGAAGAAAATTTTGAAGCAGAGGCGCTGTTGCACAGCGCCTCGGCCTTTGTGAAATGAAATGGGGGATGGGGGAGGGAGGGAACGCACGCACGCGTATGCGTGCGTGCGGTCCCTGGACCGGTCTGACCGGTCCGGTTGGGCCGGACCGGTTGGACCGAACCGGGTCAGACCGGTTCAGGGTCCAAACCCCCCCAAAAAAAATAATAAAAATAAATAACAAATAAAATAAATAAATATATATATACACTTACATATACATATATACATATGTATATATATGTATGTATATACATAAATATATAATAAATAAATAAATAAATAAAAACACATGAATGAAGATATTAAATGATACTTTAGGAACCTAGGGGTCTTCCTGAAGTTTGGGAGCGCAAGTCGAGGTGTCGGGAGGCCGAATTGACTAGAAATTTTGCGTGAAAGTGAGTATACCCATTGACAATTTAAATTAGCATTTCGTTCCATAATCTTGTTAGTTATTATATATATTCATTGTTGACTATTTTCCCATTATATTCTAATATCATGTGTTCTTGGTGTTCTATGCTCACTTGTGAGTCTAGTTTTGCATGATATTTACTTGTTGATTTGATTCATTGCCTCCATCCCATGCTATGTCTATTCTTGTTGTTTAAATGTGAAATAAAGGATAAATAGCATGCTATTAGGCTAGTATATATATTAAAAAGGTATTATATGGATTTGTACTCTCTATTTGATTAGATGGTAGATTTGCCTATGCCTTGACATTCCATACTTTGTCTTCCTTGAAATTAAAAAGTAGTTTTAGTAATTAGGTCCCGTACTCGATCGAGGTGTGCGCAACTCACGGGGTTAGAGTCCCTGGGGTTGATGACACATATTACCTAACACTATATGACACTCAGGGTTAGAGTCCTTGATGTAGTCAACACACCGGGGTTAGAGTCCCTCGTGATTTATCATTATAGAGTCGGAGTGACGCTGTTCACTGTCGACCGGACCTAATTCACCACTACTTAGCCCAGTGTCAGTTTCACTTGTTTAACTCTGGTATTTACTTGCATATGGTTTATTTTTTTTCAGCTTTCTTAGTTATATGCTTTTAAATACCAGTCGATTATATTTGGAAATGCAAATTTAAACTTGTCATAGGGGATTACTGTTTATTCTTGTACTCACCGTCCTTTTTATGACGGTGGGTGCAGATCCATCTACTAGCCGGCCGGGCAAGGAGAAGATAGGAGATTTTCCCTGAGTAGCGGCGCGGCGCGACTTTTGTTGTAGGTCCATTTTTGATATTTTGTATGTATTAGATATCATATGTCTTTTATTACATTGGGTTGTACATTTGGGTTGAGTGTTAGTTCCCTGACTAGACTTAGACTGTTTCGCTACATTTTGAGGTTACCTGATATGATGTCATACTTGGTTTTCCACACTTAGGTTATTTTTCAATTGACTTCCGCATAATATTCTAGTTTATTTCCGTATTAAATGATTAAAGACTTCCGCTAATTAACAAATCATGTTAATAAAGATTTAATTAACACTAAAGGTTAATAAAAGATTTGGACACGAGAAACGAGGTAAATAGGTTGTGAGGCTGACTAATACGTAGTTAAGCCCTACAAGACTAGGATTAGGGCTTAATTGCGGGATTAGGCCGGGCGGTGCCCTAGATTAAGGGAGGGGCCGTCACAGGAACCTCAACTCCCCATGCTCGGACGTTGACTTCCTGTACGGTCGATTGTATATCGGCTGCGTCCCCAGAATTAACTTAATAATGAACTCAACTGCACTAGGAGTTGGTAAACCTGGCAAATCATCGGGGAACACCTCAGGAAAATCACAAACTACCTGAACTTCCTCAACTCTAACCACTGGTCTAAGTTTTGGCTCATCTACTGCCATAAATGCCTCCATCTCCTGATTCGTCACCAATCGACCTCTAGTAATCGGTAGGTCTGACACTATACCGGTAAAGGTAAATACTGGAATGCCCTCAATATCAAATACCACCATCTTACTAAGGCAATCAATATGTGCAAGATACACTGCTAATCAATACATACCCAATAAAGCATCAAACTCTAGGTATTCTAGAACATGTAAGTCAACTGGTAATTGGTGCCCTTAACCTCTAGTATACAATTTTAGCATATCCGGCTAGGGTAAATCTTATCCCTAGCAGCCGTATTGAGGACAAGATGTGGGTCTAAATTCTTAACCTGTAACTCTAACTGTCCAACCATACGTCCCGCAATAAAACACAACGTACTACCGAAATCAAACAATACATGCATAGAAACACCACAAATAAATAATGTGCCCTCGACGAGCTGACGAGTCGCACCTCGATCTAGCTGTACAATAGCAGGTGTAGCAGCAACATGAGCTCTCTCACTGGCTGGCTCAATCTGTGGTCGTGATAGAGAAGGTGCCATCGGATAATCAACATGCACATGCCCGACCTGATGGCATCTAAGCACCTTCGCCTCTCCTGCCAGCATGCATTGTCTGTACCTGAGCTTTATCAAGGCCCTGACCTCTTTGCCCTCTACCACGGCCTCCTCTGTCCCTAGCTTGTTGTCGCGGCTGCTCAACAGGTGCAAGTGCATGTGCACGCACTACCTGCCTATCATCACCTCTCATGCTCTAGGCGCCTATCTTAGCGACCCTGATCTTTCCACTCTTTCCGTCGACCCTTCTGGTCCTGTCTCTACCTGTTAAACTAGTCCCTTTGTCTCTTCGATCTTTGACCAGACCGAGAACCCTACCTAGACCTATCCATCAACTTATCTCTATGTCGTAAGTAGGTCTTGCGAGCCAAAGCCCTGTCATATATAGCTTGTAAAATCTCTGCTCTACTCGCTACAATCACATCACCAATCCTCTCATCCAATCCCCTAATGAAGTAGTAAATCTGGAGTCTTTTGGTGTTCGCTACATCCATGGCATACATCATAAGGTACCTGAACCTCTCCATGTACTGTAATATGAAATGGTACCCTGTTTTAGTGCAAGAAACTCCTCTCTGAGTCTTAACTGTACCTCAGTAGGGATATACTCATCAAGGAATAACTGTCAGAACTTTGCCCAAGTCGACGACTCGGGATGTGTATCTGTGTATGTTGTCCACAAAACTGCCTCCTGACCTCTGAAACATTATCCCAAAAGCCGCACCTGATCAACCTCTAGCACCTCTAACAACTGATGTAGTCGTTGGTGCGTTATCAACTAACGTCCAACAATCTCTGGATCACTGACCCCAGTAAAGAAAGTGGGGTTGAAACTCATAAAATCCTTCACCATCTTCGCCGCCTCCGACATCCTACTCCTGGCAGTCAAAGCCACTACTTGCTGCTCCGTAGTAGCTGGTGTCACAACAGTAGTCTCTGCTAGAACAACAACAGGCTCGTCCCTCTTTATCAATGTCTTTGACCTTGCCGCTTGTGTGGTAACAGGTGGCACTAAGGCTGCCTGATTGGTAGGTACAGCTAAATTAGTAGTCAGTGCCGTAGTAGGTACTTTTGAGCCTTGTATATACTCGAGAATCTCCGCCATCTATGCCTGATGTAATCGCATACTTTGCAATAACGACAGTAAAGATAGCACATCTTCAGCGGGGTTACTAGTCTCGCCGACCTCCTGCTGAGTAGTCGGCTGAGTAGCAGTAGGAGTCTGTCCATCTATCGTAATCTGCATAACTAACATGTATTTGATCAAACTCAATATGTATGCGTATAATATTTATTATACAATCAAATCATATATATACATTCTTTATTCCACCTACCTATCATCACTTCCTTACTAAGGTTTTAGGCAATCACTTCGGTTTCCACATCTAAATTTATTAAAGTTTATGCTCTAATTAAATCTCCAAATCAAGCCTAAGGTTCCATTAACTTAGGCTCTGATTCCAAAATGTAAAGGCCCCAAATCTATCGGCCGCTACGGTGTGCACCGTGGCCCATAACCTAGCCAGCTTACCTCCTAGTTGTGTCCCACGAGCACTCAAATCTTAATACTAATCAAAATCTCATTAACTTATGTTGTTTAATAGTAATTGTTGAGTCAAGTTAGTTTAGAGTTCGTGATTTTCATTTAATTTTAAAATACGCAGCGGATAATTTAAATTGTCAAAATAAGTATTCACAATATGTTTAATGAGCATTTTACCTAATGTGGAAACCATACAAAGATGTACAATATATACATATCAGGTGTGATTCTCAAAATATTAAAATATAACCTCCAATTCATATACAAGTCATGTTTGTCTCTCAAATCCCAAAACTCAACATAAAACAAAAGAATATAAACAAACGTATGAGTAGGACAAATGTCGTAAATCACATATAGTCCTCAAGTTTTCCTTTTCCTTTGCTCGTACTAGGATCTTCACTCAAGCCATCACAAAAAGCAGATAACGAGACCAGAGTGAGTAATCTTAAGGAAATTCACCAAGTAAATACATAAATAAACCGTTGGAATTAAAATACTATAAATAACCATGCAGAAAAAAGAATACAGGCAACTGTGGAAGATCATCGCATGAATATGAATAGTAGAGGAAAAAAAGTGTTGCACAATCAAAGTCAGACTAGAGCCATACTTCGGGCTATCCGCTAGAAATGGCTCGTGAGGATACCTCAAACGGGTGACCCTGGACCCTCTAGATGACCAGTGTAGACCACGGTGCACTCACACATGCCTAACACACCTGGGTAGCATATTTACCGGCGCATGACTATAACATATGCTATGGCCTAGTGAACCCTATTCCCCCTCAATGAATAAACACCAGGTGGGAGTAACTCGACCACTGTAAGGTAATAGGAAATAAAGATTATTAAATAAACAAAACGGTATTCAAATAAATCAAGCAGTAAATACTAGAGTGAATTTTAGTTGGGTTACTACATACCTCAAACCGCACTCCTTGTCCCGTAAAATAAACTCCGGTCCAACTCCTCCAAATCCTCGATATCCAAAATATCGCCCGAACTAACTTATTACAATTTATCATTAATTCATGGTCAATTGTTTGTATTTTAGGTCAATTAGTATAGGCATTATATCCACAATACTCAAAACAGCCAAAAATGATTATCTGATGAACACCAAGCGCGCTGGAGGATGACCCAATGCGCTGGTGTTCATCCTGTTTATCTTCATCATTGGCCTAGACTGTCCAACGCACTGGGTAGTCGAATTCCAGCAGTTCAGTAGCGCATAACTGCTGGAAAAACACCACCCAAGCATCCACAATGCTGTTGACCCCATCTTCACCTTATGGGAGAACAAACAACACTTTCAAAAGCTAGAGGCACAATCAAATTCATCAAATATGCATCAAGTTTTTGGATCATACACCAAACTTTAAAACCTATTTTCATGAAAACCAATCCAACTTGCAAACTAACCACCAAAAACTCATTCTCTACTTCCATAGCACTCAATACACATCAAACACTTAACAAAAACAGTGGCACACCCAAATCTCGGTTTCAACACCAACACCCCCAAAACCACATTCAAATTTAAGATAATGAAGAGAAGATCATGGAACTCACCTTACTTTAATGATTCCACACCCAAAAGCACTTCAAATGTCCAAGTTAGGAGCTCCAAACCCTCATTTCTTTGTCTCCATTTTCGGATTTCATAGGGAGGAGAGAGAAAAGATGGTAAAAATGAGAGAAAATTGGTTTTTATATGTAAACCTTCATCACAACTCACACACACATCTCCATGCCTTGTTTGATAGTGAAGATGATGTCAAATAGTCCTCCTAATGAGACAAAACTAACCATATAGTTCTCTTTGACTTTATACACATAGCACCAATTATATGCCCTCTCAAGCATTCCAATACCCGACTCTGACCCTCGACTAGTGCCATTCGAGCACAATTACGGTACCAACCATCTCAATATCATTTAATATTAATTAGTAATGAATTTATCATTTATTGTGTGTATCTAGTTTCCCATCCTATTGTACTAATTATTCTCCACTCAGTACGCATGCCTACGCACTAGTTGTAGCAAAAATGTGTCACACCGCCTAACTTGTCAATGGGCAATATAAACACACATATTTCGATGCAATTTAACTAAATTGAATATATACATTGCAATTACCCAACAAAAAAATACACAAAATGGAATGTATATCTAATCTGGGCGTGCTCCGACATTGCTGTGGGACCCACAAACGTCTCCGCTGGCGTCTACGTCTGCAATGACGTCATAAATAATGGAAATTACAAATTGGGTCGTTACAAAGGAGGGGCTGAAAAATAATAGATTCGAACACACTCATATATAGTTATAAAATAAAGGTCTAACTATAACAAATGACACAAACTTTAATTTGTCATTTTTGTTGAAATAACACGAACTTTCAATTTCGTCAGAAATAGTACGAACTTTCATTATTTTTTTCTATTTTAGCACGAAGAGACATTTAGGGGTTTTGAGTGTTGGCATGACAACATGAACCACTTTTTTTTCTCGGTTCAACAAAAACCTAAATTCCTTATCTATTCTAATCAAATTTTTAAGTCCGCTTTTCCTTTCGATAAGATATAAGGAAATAAAAAAAGAAATAAAAACAACAAATTCAGTCGTTTTTTCTCTTTACGTGAAAATAATTTTATTAAATAGAGCTCTTCAAAAAAAAATTTTGTTTAGATAGTGTTAAGATTGATAGTTATCTTATATATGGTTATACGGTCGTCGTCTTTATCTTTTCGTAGAGTTCTTTATCTCTTAGATGTTTATATATACAAGTAGTTTGTACTTAGTTATCTTTTCTAATGATTTTTTTTTTGTAAGATTATCTAATGAAATTCAATTCTTTAGAAATTGACAGATAGGATGAATCATAGCTTTCATGTATATTTAGATTTTTGCAAAAATCTAGCTTTACATCTTTTCTCTCTAAGAGGATGAAATTTAACTAAAACTAAAAATTCGGTTAGATGTAGGATTTCGATTTTTGTTAAATCGGTTCATCAAGTGAACTAGAAAAAAAAAATCGGTTCTTGTTGTCACATCACTCAAAACTCCCAAATCACTCTTATGTTAAAATTGAAAAAATGTTAAAAGCTTATGTTATTTCTGACGAAACTGAAAGTTCGTGTTTTTGTTTTTTGAACAATGAAAGTTTGTGTTATTTTTGCAAAAATGAAGAAAGTTTGTATTATTTTTGGTTGTTAGCCCTAAAATAAATAAACAAACAAATAAATAAATTTGTTATTATAGCATAATCTTTTGGGAGTTATTATATGATGATCTTTCACAACAAAAAAGAACTATATTGTTCAATTGGTTAAATTTAACTCTACCAATTGAACTATACCATTAATCAATAGGCTAAGTTGCTCAAAATATCCTGATCTTTGACAACAAATTAATTTTGTTAATAATTATACCATGACGCTTTGGGAGTTGTTATTATATATCCTAACCTATCTTGATTTTTTTAATTTATATTCTAAGTTACTTTTTATCCCTAAATCTGATAATTGTGATAGACAAATAATGAATTTAAAAATATACTGGCTTATTTCTTATTATGAAGAAGTGTTGCATCAAAAAAAAAAAAAAAAAAGTGCAGTCTCGTGGAAACAAGTTATTTTCAAGAAAAAAAAGAAAAAAAATGAGAAGTACCCTTACATACCGTATATAAGAAATCCCAATCAACCATTGTATCGAACTTCTAATAAAAATCATTAATGTACTAATTTTTTTTTATTTATATCCTCTACTTAAAATAATAAAAAAAAAAACACAAATGTTTATATATGGGCTAACTATAAAAAATAAAATGAATTTTTGTCCTTTTGCAGAGATAACATCAATTTTCAATTTTGTCAAGAATAATACGAACTTTCGACATATATTTTTTCAATTTTAACACGGAGAGCAATTTGAGGATTTTGAGCTCTAACGAGGCAGCAACATGAACTCTATTTTTTTACGGTTCAATTTAACTAGGTCAACAAAAACCCAAACCCCATGCGTAAAGGAAAAAAAAAGATACAATCTTAGGATTTTGATTTCATTGTTCTTTTTTTTTTATTTCATTGTGTTGTCCTTTTATTTTCTACATTTTGTTGTTTTTTAATAAAAAAAATTTATTAAATGGGGGATTTGGGTTTTTGTTGACATGCTTTAAGTGAACTACAAAAAAATCAGTTTATATTGCCATTTCAGCTGCCAACAACTCCAAATCGTTGGCTGTGCTAAAATTGAAAAAATGTTAAAAATTCATGTTATTTCTAAACAAATTAAAAGTTGGTGTTATTATGGAAAAATGATCGAAATTTTTTGTAGTTAACCCTTTATATATTAGTTACAATCTTAATTAAGGTCAGTTTTACTTAATTTATTAATTTTTGTTTTATCATATATATGTATATGCCTTATGTGAGAATCAAAGAAAAGTAACCTACTAGCACTTGCTATATATATTTGAGAATCAAAGAAAAGTAACCTACTAGTACTTGATGGAGCAATTGAACACCAACTATGCCAAAAACATAGAAGCTAGGAGATGAACCCTACAACATATTATAGTTCAATTATTGTACTATATTATGGTTATTATTTAGTCAATATCTTTTTCAAGATCTATTTTAACGATTTTTTTTTGATAAAATCTATTGTAAGGAATTCTTACTTGATTGTTGGTGTCCAACAACATTGAATGTTAGTTGATTGCACCTCTTTATATATTAATCTAGTTTGGTGTGTGTTAATTACTTGAATACTTTACGTGGACGTACGGCAAATTAATTGTAGTTTTTTTTTTCTTGTCAAATTAATTGAAGTTCTATCTATGTATCTAATATCCATACATCTTTAGCGTCTTAAATTTTATTCTTGTCTTTTCTCCCTCTGCGTGCTAGAATACAAAAATTGTAAAATTTTTAATATTAAATTTTGGTGGATAACGATATGGAGGATGATAATCTAACATACTTTGAGTGCCATTTTATTTTTTTAGCTATTTATGGCTCTTTCTTGTCTCACAAGGCATGGCCGCATATCTAACAAAACACTATAAATAACTAAAAAATAAAGTATGCGTACCAAGTGTGTTAGATTATCATTTTCCTATCGATATATATGGTTAATACTACACTATCTAGCTATCACTATATATTTATACGTACGTGTGCATGTCTTTGTGTGTATTGTAGCTAAGTGGCTTGATCTTAACGTATATAGGAGGATTAAAATGGTTACTTATCTTAATTCTTCGAGAAATGACATTATAAATGAAAAACAAAGTACCTATATCTACTATCTACCATTCTTAATAAGCACGAATAATCAATCTTTCAACCATCACTTGAATTTACTATTCTACCTTTAATTAAGTCTTTCAACCGTCACTTAAATTTATTATTCAACCCTTGTTAAGATTAATCCTACATGGGGTATATAAATACAAAATAAATGGGTTATAATTTTGGATTGGAGACACTATATTGCCTTGACATTTTAGTAAAGCCTCTACTTCAAACCTTAAGCCCCAATTCATTTCACACTCTCCCTCCTATGTAAACTTGGACTTGAAAATTTCATCCTACAAATTCTAATATGGTATCAGAGAAATAAAATGTGGGTGCCTAATGTTTCAGTTCAAGTCATTTACCAAGTAGGTTATCCTCTTGGTCTTGACCAATGCCTTGTTGGACCGGCCCAGTTAGCTAGTTGCCTCAAGTTGGCTATAGTTGCCCTAATTAATTCAAGTCTCAACTTGGCTACCTCCGTCGGACTTGAAGGGGAGTGTTAAAATTAATCTCACATCGGGTATATAAATACAAAACAAATGAGTTATAAGTTTGGATTGAAGACACCATTTTGCCTTGACATTTTGGTAAAGCCTCTACTCTAAACCTTAAGCACTAATTCATTTCACACTCTCCCTCCTATATATGTAAACTTGGACTTGAGAATTTCATCTTACAAATTCTAATAACCCTTAATTAACTCTTCCAACCATCACTTAAATTTTCTATCCCAACCTTAATTAATGACCTTCCATCTGTTAAATCCAAACAATTATAATTAGTTGTCAAAAAAGTTAGAATAAAAATGAAGTAGTATATTTTTTGGAATATAAAAATAGATTATTATATTAATTAAATTCTCACGATCGTAGCAAGCGGTTTAGGCATGCGTAGGTGGTCTAAAAACTGGTGTATACATATAGAGAAATTCTACAATGGAAACTAAATATATACCCATGTCATATACATATATATATGGCACGTCTACCATGAGAACTAAATATATATCCATGCCATGAGTACACTATTTAGAACCATTGGATTTAAATCCAACATATTAATCGAGGCGACATAAATGCACAAATCATTTAATGTACAACACATTTTGAGGAGTTCCCATGGCATGGGTATATATTTGGTCTCCATTGTAAAATTTTCCATATATATATATATGTAGCTTGCATATTTACTAAATAGTATATATATAGGGTATATATAATGCGCGCACCAATTAAATTGAGCTATTTGAAAGTATATACATTTGTATTCTGCAATTATAAATCAAACTTTGTGGAAATATTTGATCAATCCAATTAATTAGGGACTGAAGCTTCATTTGTTGTATGCATGCATATCTATACATCAAGAGAATATGAATGGGGCCATCAGCATGCACGCGGTTCCTTCCTATATACCATAAACTCTATACCCTATATATATGAGAAATTCTACAATGGAGCCAAAATGTATACTCATGTCATGGGAATCCCTCAAAATGTGTTGTGCATTAAATGTTTTGTGAATTTATGACTCATCGATTAATGTGTTGGATTAAAATCGAGTTGTATATAAATGGTATTCCCATGGTATGGTATTTTTATGATTCTCATGGTAGTATATATATATATGCATGTACATGATGACATTCTTATAAGAAAAATATATACTCATATAGAAAATGATAATCTAACACACTTTGGGCGCACACTTTATTTTTTAGCTATTAATGGTGTTTTGTCAAATATGAGGCCCCACACCTAGAGAAACAAGAAAGAGTCATAAATGACTAAAAAATAAAGTGTGCGCCCAAAGTGTATTAGACTATCATTTTCCTACTAATATATCTGATGATGATATTATATACAAAGGATATTACACACATGTATGAGCAAAGAAAATAAAAAATATGGGAGAGGGCAGGAAAAAGATGTTTTAATTTGTAGAGGTACCATGTGAAGAAGGGGTTTGCGTGGGCACCTTCATGGACAAGAGGTACCCTTATATTATTTTTCTACCACCAACACATATCAGTCCCTCTTTTCCAGCTTTTTCCCTCCTATGTGCATCTTTTAAGCTGTAGAGAGATCACTACACTTCCCCACAGAAGCTTCCTTTGAAAAAATAATAATGCTTTTATTGGTCCAGACAAATGTGCTCCAAATGAATACATGAAAAATCTCCTCTGGAACCAAATTTATGACAATGTTAAATTTGCATTCTAGCTAGCTATATAAATTAACATATGTTCGTTTTTGGATCTTTAATATTTAGGTTAATAAATTAGGATCAATATTTGACAGTAGGATATACATATCACACTACACTTGGGACCAATTTAGGTCTTTATTCTTTATACATACATATATATAATTAGGGCCCACATAGAGAGAGATGAGATCTGCTAAAAATTGTTGCTTTGAATTGGATTCTAAAAATTGGCACTAAGGGGAAATGCGAGAAGAGGTGTGCTTAGTGTCTTTCTAGGAGATCAGGGTATCTACTAAGCTTTTTTGCTCTCTTTTTTGTATCCTTATATCTTTTCTTCTTCTTTAAATTTTTTTTTGTTTTATTTCTTATGAGGAGGGGTTTTTGGCTTTTCAGACCCAGACACCCACCCATCACACATATTGTCAGCTTCTTCTTTTCTCTTCCTCACTTTCAAAACCCAACAAAAAGATAAATAAAGTTCATCTCCAGGACAAAGAAAAAAAGAAAGTCTGGAAACCCCCAAAAAGATATTGTATATACAACAACCACCTTATTTGCACAGTACTTCTATAACTAATATTATTATTCATATATAATTAAAACACTGGTGTGTGTGTGTGTCTCTCTCTATATATATATATATATATATATATATATATATATATATATGTTATTAGGAAAGTATTATAATGACAATGAGTAAGTCACAACCGTACCCAACATACATTGGGTCACAAGAGCCATCTATGTGGCCTTGACCCGCATGTTATGCACTGAGTTCTATGTGTCCTCGCATCTCGAGGGGCACCAATGACTCTTGTGGGCCAATGTATTTGGGTCTTACTTTTCATTGTCTTTGTAGCACTTCTCTTGTTATTATTACTTTTTTCTATGTTGTGGTGTTCAAGATTACCCCTAATATTCAAGGTAGACACGTGCCAAATATAAGAGACATACTTCAAAAAACTAGAATATTTGAACCTCTCATTTAATTAAGGATCTTAGAGGCCCAGATGAATAGCTAGTTATATAATTCCGACTATTGCTCTAGGATAATGGTTAATTCATACGTACGTTATAATTGTTTTAGTGCACTATATCAATTTATTATGAGAAAAGAAATTGCATGGTAGGAAAAGAATGTATATGCATAAATACATGCATGTACAGTACATACACATAGAATATGCACTAGAGGTTAGGGCACCCACCATACAGTCCCTTAGAACACAAACAAATGCAAACCAGACAAAGGCATCAGGTGACAGTATGAGAGGCAGGTCACCATTGTATGCATTACATTGATTCTATCTTGCAATTCCTCAAAGAAATTATTGAGAGACACAGATACCATCATCATCATCATCATCATCTACAACACCACCAAACAACACTGATTTCTCTGTCTGTTTCATAAGGTTATACTCCTCGTGGTATCTACTCCAACTCCAACCAGCAGTCTTGTATTATTATACCACTACAAATTATAACCACCATATATGCATGATGATTAGTATGGCAATACTGCTTTCCCTAAAAAAAAAATTGATAAAATCATTCCCACAGCATAAAATTACTTGATCTTCCTAGTCACCCTATATGTGTACCGATCCGACGAACACTTCAATCTAAGAGTGAGAGTTATTAATTGTATAAATAGTGTTATAGTTTTAACCTAGACAGGTTGGCCTAGTGGCAAAAGCGAAGACAAAACTACGAGGGTTAGGTGCATGATCTTAAGTTCGATTCCCCACGATAGTTAAATGTCGAGCCACTAGTGTTCTCTTTCTACAATTTCAGGGCATGAGACTAGTTAGGCAAGTGTCTGAATTAACTATACATGTTTAATGAATAAAAAATAGTGTTATAGTTTTTTTAGGGTTATATTGTAGCATTAATTCTCATTGACTATACATATATTGTAAATGAATAAGAAAAATGATTGGGGACACTCTTTTGGTACAAACTTAATGTTGGCCTATTGATTATGCATCAAGATTTACACTCGCATCTCAATATATGTTAAAAGGACTTGGATGGCTGCGTCAAAGCCGTAGCAAAAGGACGTTAGTCACCCTGATCTATCTAGTTTAATTAAATAATTAATTAGATCGATCGATTAGTTTAATTATTTTTAAATGTAATAATTAGATTCGGGATCGAGGAGGAGCTTGGAAAAGATGATTACCAAAGACATTCTCTTCCGATGCTGCATGTGTTCAGAATCCTCCTCCCATCATCCCCCCATTCTCTTCAACACTATTTTATCATACATGTACAATTAATCATTTAAATAACTAGTAAGCAAACTTTATATAAACTAAATAATTAAATTAATTAACATTTAATTATATAAACTTTATATATATATATAACATTTATCATACATGTACAATTAATCATTTATATAAACTTTATATATATATATATTAGTCTTAACTCCCTCGGCCCCTTGCTTTCTAGCTCGGATTATCAATAATTTAATTGACCTAGACAAACAAAAGGCCATTGCTTTCTCTCTTCTTTTTTTTTTTTGGTAGGAGCTCTCTTTTTAGTTCTCACTTTGTCAAATGAATTAATTTAATTAACAACTACAACTACGTACAACTACATCTACAATTCTACATGTATGTTTGGCATGCATTTTGATCTGTTTGCAGGGGTGGATCTAGGAGCCACCTAACCCCCGGAATCCTCTATAATACCCCTACATTTTTACCGACCTTCGCCTCTTTTCGCCCCATTCCTGCCCCTCCTATAGTCAACACACGCTCCTTATAATTAAGAATCATCTCCTATATAACAAAATTTTTTAGATCCATCACTTGTTGTTTGCACTAATTAATTGTACTCAACACTTATATAATCTTGATAATCAGTACTTAAAGGTCTCTCTCTCTCTCAACGTTGTTCCTTTCTTGTGTTCCCTTTTCATGCTTAAGACTCTTAATTGGTACTTTTTTCTCTTTTTTTTTTTTTTTTGATGATTTTAGACAATCAATGAGGTGGAGGAATTATGGTTTGGGTTTGAAATGGGCCCACCACTTTTCGAACCCGGCAGCCACCAAACACGGCCTTGTAGGTCTTCTCTAAAGATTCTTTATTTTTCTTGGATGAGGGGTATTGATGTTGTGGTGCGCAGACCCACACCGCTAACCTGCTCTCGTCCACGCAATGCCGTTGGATCAGGACTTCATATTTGAGTTTAGGTCATACTTGGCTGTTTTTGGAGGTAAATGTGTGGGACACATAACTTATAATAGATATCTTAACCAAAAAAATTCTATTCATTGGTAGTGTAGATTTACTCTGTGACACAAAAAATTCTCCACATTATCGATCACATTCTCTAAAAATAGAGAATGCTATAGACCGTGTGTATTATGTCACATCATTAAAAACAAAATAAAAAAATAGCCGTAAAAAATAAGCCCCCATGTCATTGTAACCGAAAAAATCTGCTTTATGCTTTGCGTTTATTTTTTTGATATACATGCTCTGCGTTTTTTTAGTTATTGTATATATATGCTTTGCGTTTGGTTTTAGACTTATGCTGTGCGTTTTTTTTTTTTTTTTTTTTTTTTTTTTTGAGTTTTTGTATTTATCAGATAATAAGATAATTAGGAATAACTTTTAGAAAAAAAAAAGATAAATTCAAACAATCAGTTTTATAAACACGATATTTTTAAGAGTAAAAAATACTATATTTTTATGCATAATGGTTTAATAATATTTCTTTTAAGAACGTTTAGTAATACTTCATAATTTAACGAAGTTTGAAAAAAAATGTCACAATCATATTTACGATATGCTCTTATAGCTCCAAAATTAAATACTTTTCATTTTCTTTTAATAATTATATAGATCGATGCTACTTAAAAGAAGAAAATATAGTCCACCTAGAGTAATTATCCTAGCTTAAAGTTTTAGCTGTTTAGCTAGAAAAAACAAAATTTGATTCTTGAAAAGAACTACTCAAATGATTTTCTAGGGTGCATCAGTTATTAATTATAATCATGACTTTTTGTTTTGATGTACATCACTCAGCATCCGGATTAACCGACTATTTCAGACATAAGTCGTAGTTGGCCTATAAAGGACTTTGACTCTCCCTACAGTAGGGACTCCATCCGTAGGACTCGAACACGAGTCACTACTTAAAGAATATATAATTGAATTACTACCAAATATCAATCATGCATTCTATTAACATTACGCTTGGTTTCATGATTTATGACTCTTTGCAGTATGTAATTAAAAGAAAGCTTCATTTGTCGAAAAAGGAGAGAAAGAAAGCTTCATAAAAGAGTTGGAAGAAAAACTTATGAACAATGACATAGCCGAAAAATTTAAGAATCAAGAAGGTTTAACGTTTAAGGGTACTGCACACATTAAATATATTAATTTGCAATTGATATTTATAAATTGTATATGTCGGGTCAATTTCACTCATGGTCACAAAACTTAATTTATGGTTTTTTTTCACTTTTGCTCAAAAACTTTTTTTTTCAAAATGGCCATCGAACTTTAAAAAAGTTTCACTCGTGGTCATTCTATCCATCTTTCGTTGAGTGACCGCTATATAGTGATAACATGGTGTTGAGTTGGTGATGATGTGGCATAAGAAATTAAATTAAATTATTCAAATTTTTTAAAATAAAAAATCTGACCTTTTCATTTGTCGTTTGTAATACGTAATGCCTAAGCTCAGCTCCAAAAGCTTACCAATATTTTTTATTTATAAAATAATTTTATTTTATTTTATGGATAATATATATTATTTTGATTTATTATATATATATATCAACTATATAAAAACAAGGGTGATTTATGAGTGGAAATGAAAAATACCCATTTGCCCTTTTAAATTAATTTTACGTTTCTCTCCTAAATAGTGGATTTTACCCCATAGCCGATACCTAATAATAGCCAATCTTACCCACTTTAATATATGACTAGTCAATTTCTTGCGCTTTGCGTAGGATTATTAAATCTTTTTTAAAAAATTAATAAATTAATTTATATGAACATATTGTAATATTTTTACAATTAGAATTACAATTCACAATAATCAACTCATATTTGTTATAAATAAAATATACAATAAGAATGAGATTAATTAGGGTTTAAGGTGATTTGAATCGAATATGAAGATTGATCTGAACAGATTTGTGTTGTTTTTTAGATAAAGGAATTTCATTAATCTGTCAAAAAATATATGTATAAAAAGAATGGGGAAACAAAAACAATCTTACCTACCTACTTACTTACAAAAAGCCCTTTTTATATATCTATATACTAAGTAAAAAAAAGCCCGTCTCTTTAGAAAACAGAACCAAAGTTACGAAGTATCGCAGTTGTGACTCTTGTTACCACCCATCTTAGCACACTCAAAAAAGAATCCCATAAAAATCACCCTCCACATATCTACCATACCCCAGCCCCTTACTCAATTAATATTCAATTGTTACAATAATTGACGTAGGCAAAAGAAAATATGCAAAGAAAGATCCGCAGAAAAAACTCGCCATCAAAAACTAAAAATCCAGAGATACTCCAACAAACCAACAATAGAAACAAAAACAAAAAGATACCAGCACGTCAAGTTGCCTTTTACACTATAGCCATCCGCTCACATAAAAGGATCTAAGATGTGCCAATTTCTCACCAGTTCGTTGAGACTGCAAGCCTTGAACAAATTTTGCTATAAGTGTTTTCCACTTGGATCTAAGAAATTGGATTTGAGGAAGAAGAAGAACTGAAGTTAGAGTTGTACATACCAAATGGAGAATTGAGGGAGATTGAAAATTGTGGGCTTTGAGTGAAGGTTGGTGTTTGAGGTAATGAAAATCTAAATTTATATGCGTCTTTCTTAATCGTAATGGTCTTGTAACAACCCCAAATTTTTAACTGACTTGTGTTGCACTTGTCAGAATTGTGACCCGGCTACGTAAATACTGGACAGTATTTCGAACTTCGGGAGTCGACACCGAAGTGATTTTATGATTATTTGATTGTGTGTATTAGTATTGTAGTATTTTACGGGTTTCGAGCCGTTCGGGAGGTATTTAATTGAGTGAGGTTTCGACTAGTTAAACGGGGGAGAAAAACAAGTAAAACATACAAATAAATGAATTTTTAATTTATTTAATTAATTAGTTGGCGAGACAAGGCGAGACTACGCGAATTACGAGAGTCGGAACAAGGAAAAATGGACCGAGGAATGTCGTTTGAACGCGGGAGTTAGTTAATTACGCAACATATGGTCTATGGAATTGGATTTGTTAAATTGACATAGTTCAATGGTGAGGAACCATGAGATTGACCTCGAGATGTGGGTGTGTTGAGGTGGAGAGTTATGCAAGTAACAACACACACACACTTTAATGTGTAATAAAGAGAAATAAATAGAATGGTTACACACTTTAATGTGTAATAAAGAGAAATAAATAGAATGGTTACACACTTTAATGTGCAATAAAGAGAAATAAATAGAAAAGTAAAAAGACCCATAAGGGTAGTGTTTTAAAAGTGTGTAGGAATTAAGTTGGGGGTAAAAATGTCATTTGGCCTTATATATATATAAAAAAAAAAAAAAGAAAACCCTACACTATTCACCTCCTTCTCCAAACACCCACCGCCGCCACTTATCTTCTTCCTCCCTTCATCTCTCTCGTCGGTCTCCCACTCGGTCTCCCTCGCCGAACCTTCACCGAGGTCCGCTTTCTCTCTCTCTCCCACTCTTTCTTACGTTTTTCACTTTGTTTTTTTAATTTATTGTTGTTTTGGTTTCGCCGGAAAACGCCAAGCTTGGCGGCGCTATCGGCCGGACCGCCGCACCAGGGGAGGTTGTCGGGGACTAGATCTCGCCCATACTAATGTCCTATAACCCTCCTGTGTCCGAAATCCGCTTGCGTTTTAAAACAGTTTTATTATTTCATGTGATTGTTTTTGTGTTGTATTTTATCTTATTTTTATTCTTTCTTTTGCCGTAAAATCGCATGTTTGAAAGGATTTGCTGGTTGAACCATCACTGTGTGGGGGTTATCACGGATCTTGCTCATGTCCTCGATGGTCTCTCGCGGTTTTGGTTCATCTAAAATACTATTAATATTGTTATTTTGACGAATTACTTGTTACGATTTTTATTAAACAATTGGACTCGTTGTAGTTTCTTAATAATGTTGCGTGGTTTCGTGTTTTGATCATTCTTTGTTGATGACGTCGGTGTTGAGTTTTCAGTCAAAGTTTTGTCAATTTGGGTTTGATTTACCGATTGAATTGTCGAGGTTTTCGAGTCATTTAAAAGGATGGGAAAATGTGAAGGGTATCGACCTAGGATTAATTAATGCCTCGACCCATTAATTAGAGTTTCCAACCTTGTCAGGTAGCGGAAAACTTGGGAATACGCATTAGAAACGAGAGTTTATTTCGCGGGTCGCGATAGTTCAGGTAAGTACAATTGCATTAAAAAGCATTTGTACATTTGTAAGCCAGTAAGAAAATGTCATGTGATTCATTATCATTTATTCAGTCTTGTTATGCTCTATTGTTGGTATTCCATTCCATTTCTTGTTGTGTGCTTCCCGCATAAGTGTTTTGTCTCAAAAGTACTAGGACCTGCACTAGAGGGATAAAACGCGGGCACTCGTGCGCACGAGTGTGTGACCACCCTTAGTGACCGTGTGACACCGAGTACTAGGTGGATGGGTTCGAGTCCCTTTCCAGTCATAGCTGTGCCTTCGCTTGTGTCGATGCCCGGGAAGACCTCGCGAGGTCTTCGCCGTTATGCTATGATTTAGACCACTTATGAGCCTCTTTTGATTCCTTGGAACACACTTGACTTTCGATTGATATCTATTAGTCTGTTTATCATGCATCTAGTTTATTTAAATTCTTGTCATTTTTATTACCACATGATATTTAGACTGATTTACTTGTATTATCATGAATTACTGTTATCTTCTTCTGGTATTACATTCGATTTTATTCAGTTACTCACCGTCTAGTTTGTGACGGTGGGTGCAGATAGGGCGGAGAGCAGCAAGGGCAAGGGACCCTGCCTAGGTGATCTACTGTGAGGATTAGCAGCGACACCAGAGAGACTCTTTAAATAGGTGTTTATACTTTTGCTGATGTATATATCGTTTTATATTTACATTGTTGGGATTATTGAACTTGGTATTTCTTTTGTGAGACTGGTATCATGTATATTTCCCTATCGAATTGTACATGAATACCCGGGGTTTTCCACACTTTTAGAATTCCTCTACTTCCCTTGAATGAGTTATTTCCCCTTTATTATAATTGTTTTAGTCTTCCGCTGTTTACTGATGCAATAACTCTTTCATAAATTACTAATTTGATTAAATTGAAGGCTGACTAGGCTCGTCAAAGTTCTTAGAGTGATGACTCGAGGCTTGTATGGGTCTAGGCCAGGCGTACCCAATTGCATGGGGAAATTGGGGCCGTCACAGGTCTCTTCGTATTTTGCAAGCTAATTGGGCTTTTCGTTGTCTAAGAAATTGGCGAGATGAATATAAAGTAGTTGGGCTTTTCGTTGTCCAACAAATTGAGGGGATAAATATATCCTAAGACAACCAATAATGTAAAGAAATAAATAGCAGAAAATAGAAAAAATAAGAAAAATAGAAAAAATGAACTCTCAGTTTCAACTTTTATATATAGATATAGATGCGTTAAAACAACAATCCACTTGCCTATTAATGTATTTTATTTTAATTAAAACAATTATATTATTTAAAAAAACAAAAACTTCATTACATTTTTTTTTGTGAAACTTCATTACATTTTATAAAACGTAAATATACCATGTTTTGTAGTAAAAAAAAAAATGTATCCAATTTAAATTAAAATTGACCACCCCATTTAACTTATTTCAATTAAAATTAATTATTCTTTCAAAAGTTTTTATGTAAATATATTTGTCATTAATCTTTATTTTTTTTTTTTACATTTTTGAGTTACATATTTTTTACGAGCTTTTATTTGGATGCCTCTTTAATTATATAGATTAGACGATTTAATACAATTGCACTTTTTGAATAATAACAAGCTGTGATAGTTATATTCTCATGAGCGTAGCAAGCGGGTTTATTGGTGCGTTGCACCGAAGAGAACTAGTATGTATATATATATATATATATATATATATATATATTTAATGTAAAAATTATTTTAATTGTTTCTTAAAAATAGCACTTGGATCAGGCTGAGTTTATTCAAGACGGTCTTGCACAAGCTCAACTCAAAAATCCTACCAACATTTTCTATTTATACATAAAATAAATAAGTATTTATTTTTTATCATATTCTTATGAAAATATATATTTTTTTACTTAAAATATCAATTTTTTTATTTTTTAAAAAATTATTACATAGAGTTAAAAATAATTTTGACATTAAAAATACAAAAAATATTTTTAAGTATTTAATAAATAAAAAATATTTATTTATAATAAAAAATATAAACTAGCCCATCTAGTCCGACCTATGAACAGATTGACATGTAAAAAAGTTATATTATTATTATTATTATTATTATTATTATTATTTTAAACAATTTAATGTTCAATGTCACGTCAATGTCAACTCAGTGCTACGTCATCATTATTTAACGGTTGTTTAACAGAAAATAGATGAAATGACCATACGTGAAAATTTTATAAAGTTTGATGATTGTTTTAAAAAAAAAAAAGTTTTGTGATCAAGAGTGAAACATAAAGTTTTGTGACTACGAGTGAAATTAACCCTATTTGACATGTACACGTAATAAAAATTATGAATAAACAAGTTAAGTAAAACTCATTTTTATAGGCTTCAAAAAATCATTTTTTTATAAATAAAAAACGTGTTAAAACTGCTATTTTGTTTTTTTGAAACTGCTATTAAATCTTTTAACTTATTCCTACAACAGCGGTGTAGCTAAACGGTAAAAGCTCTATGGGCAAGGTACTTGAAAGCTGAATTTAACCTAACGTTTCCGTTAAAACATCATTTCCTCACCTAGCTCCCTCCCTCATTTACAAAAAATATATAAAATATGTGTGTATATATACACACTCGTTTGTGTGTATATATATATATATATATATATATATATATATAATTGATCAAGACTTTGTATGACTAATCATTGTCAAGCATGGCTCTTACATTAAGTGGTAGTATCAAGCATGGCCCTTACTTGTATCCATATCAAATGTACTCATTATTTCATGTATTGTCAATGTTGCTTGTGAAGAGTTGTATGACATGTGATGTATTTGTTACTTGTAAACGTTGTCTAAGTACATTTATCATCATCACCAAATGGCCTATATAAAGGGTGTCAACCTCATTGTAAAAACACACCAAGTTGAATACAACTTCTCATTTCAACTCTTTCATTTCTCCTCTTTTACTTTGTAGTTGTAGTTCTTTGTAGTAGTAGAAGTTAGTAGTTCTTCTACTTTCCTTCTCTAGTTCTAGCAAGTTTCAATTTAATTCACAACACGTTATCAGCACGAGCTTGCTCTAGCATTAAGGAGATCTTGAAGTTCAAGAAAGCTTGTTAAGGAGACAAAGCTAGGAAGGTATAACTTTTATGAGTTCGGTTTATTTCTATATTATCTTGGTTGTTTTACTTTTATATGCATACTTTATTCATATACTATGCATTATAACGTCACCGATTGCGAAAGTATGCTCTGTAGTAGCGTCTTGTACGATCTTCTACATCAGAAATCAAAAGTCAATATGTGACATAACTAGTTTTCTCGTTATACTACAAATGATTAATTATGCTCCATTCTTGATTTTTTATATTGCAAATAGTGTTATGAGTTTGGGTTGATAGTGGGTAAGCCTTGTCTCCGGTAAAGCTAAACATTGAAAGAGAGACGGGTTATCCTGTTCGAGGAGGTATGGTTTTAAGTAGACTTCGTCTCGCCACCCAACCTGGAGGTTGTCCCACCAACTCATACAAGTAGTACATTTTGCATATTAATAATCAAGTTGTGAACATATATTTAATCGTATATTATTTATTTTTAAAAGAGAAAAATTATTTACTCAATTTTTGACATATTTTCAAACTATGGCAAACCTTCAAAAACTTGAATTTGTTGCTCTTGATATCACTGGAAATAATTATTTGCCATGACAACTGGATGTCGAGATACATCTCCAAGCTAAAGACTTTGGAGAAACTATTATAGAAGGAAATGAAACATCAATGCAAGACCGTGCGAAAGCACTGATATTCCTTCGCCATCATCTCCATGAAGGCTTGAAAAGTGAGTATCTCACTATAAAAGATCCTCTCACCTTGTGGTTAAGCTTGAAAGAACGATATGATCACCAAAAGACGGTGATATTTCCAAAAGCTCAAAACTACTGGTCGAATCTTAGGTACCGCAAGATTTCAAAACAGTCAGTGAATATAACTCCACCATGTTTAATATTACCTCTCGTTTGAGGCTTTGTGGAGAAAATATATCGATGAGGCAATGATGGAAAAAACATTCGGTACTTTTCATGCCTCAAATCTTGTTGCAACAAAGAATATCGAGCGCGCCAATTTAAAAAGTACTCAGAATTAATTTCTTGTCTCATGGTGGCTGAACAAAATAACGAGCTTCTATTGAAGAACCACAACTCCCGTCCAACTGGATCCGTTTCAATTAATGAAGCAAATGCAACATCCTATAATGACCATAAAAAGAGTCATGGAAAGAAAAACCACGGACGTGGCAAACCCTATTCTAAATTTCGTGGCAATAAGTTCCAAAATAAATGGAATAAGAATGATGTCCTTCAGAATAAGGGAAAAAATATTGTTGAAAATGGGCATGCTCGTAATCGTGACCAACCATGTCACAGATGTGGTCTAAAAGGCCATTGGGCTCATGTATGTCGCACGCCTAAGCATTATATTGATCTTTATCAAGCCTCCTTAAAGGAGAAGGGCAAAACAGTTGAGATGAACTTCACTGTCGGAGATGGCTCGTCGGACATCAATTATATGGATGCCCCAAATATTCATGATGATCCAAACACTAATCTCGATATTTTTAATGATCATATGTAACGATTTTAAATAATTCTATGTACTGATTTTTGTTATGCTTACTAGTTTCTTATTATGAATGAAATATGACTCTTTTTCTAATTTGTTAAACATTATTTGTCTAGATGGATCAACAAATCATGTGTTCAAATCATGAATCAAATAAGAGCGATATATGTCTTGCTGATTGTGCTACAACGCACACAATCCTTAAAAACAGAGAATATTTCTCCAATTTGAACTTAGTTGAGGCTAATGTTCAAACAATATCTGGCATCTCCAATTTGATTAATGGCTCTGGAAGAGCAAATATTATGTTGCCTAGGGGAACAACAATTCATGTTGACAATGCCTTATACTTTGAAAAATTCAGAAGAAATTTACTCAGCTTTAAAGATATTCGACAAAATGGATATCACATTGAAACCATGAACGAAAATAATAAAGAATTTCTCTATGTCACATTGGTTTCAAATGGGAAAAAAGAAGTGTTAGAAAAATTTCCAGCTTTATCCTCTGGATTATATTTTACTCATATAAGGCATGTCGAAACGAATGTCGTCTTAAATAAGAAAATTAATGATCCAAAGACATTCATTTTATGGCATGACCGGCTTGGTCATCCAGGATCATCAATGATGCGAAGAATAATTAATAATTCACATGGACATCCTTTAAGGAGTCACAAAATATTTTCACTGGTGATTATAATTGTGCTAGTTGTTCTCAAGGTAAATTGATAGTTAAATCATCCCCAAGTAAAATTGTTGTGGAATCCCCAGTTTTCTTAGAACGCATTCAGGGAGACATATGTGGACCTATTCATCCTCACTGTGGACCATTTAGATATTTCATGGTTTTGATAGATGCATCAACTAGGTGGTCACATGTTTGTTTGCTTTCGACCCGCAATGTTGCATTTGCTAGACTTTTAGCGCAAATCATTAAGTTAAGAGCACAATTCCCTGACAACCCAATCAAGACCATCCGTCTTGATAATGCCGGGGAATTTCAATCTCAAGCATTTAAAAATTATTGCATGTATATAGGAATTACCATTGAACATTCTGTCCCACATGTGCATACCCAAAATGGTTTGGCAGAATCTCTAATCAAACGCATTCAATTAATTGCCAGACCTTTAATCGTGAGAACTAAGTTATCAACTTCAGTTTGGGACATGCAGTCCTTCATGCAACATCTATCATTCGTTATAGGCCTATTGCATACCATGAACATTCCCCCATGCAACTCATTTTAGGTCAACAACCAAATATTTCACACTTAAGAGTTTTTGGTTGTGCAGTGTATGTTCCTATACCACCTCCCAATAGAACTAAGATGGGTCCACAACGAAAACTTGGGATTTATGTTGGATTTAACTCATCGTCCGTTATAAGATACCTTGAGCCCTTAACAAGGATTTATTTACTGCACGTTTTGCTGATTGTCACTTTGATGAAGCAATTTTCCCACCATTAGGGGGAGATAAGAAGTCAATTCAAAAGGAATGGCGCGAAATTGCTTGGAATGCATCAACTTTATCACATTATAATCCACGAACAAATCAGTGTAAACTTGAAGTTCGAAAGATCATTCATTTGCAACAAATTGCAAATCAATTACCAGATGCATTTAATAATGCAAAACAAGTGACAAAATCACATATTCCAACTGTAAATGCTCCTGCAACAATTGATGTCTCTGTGCAACAAAATGCACAAGAACCAACAAAACGCTTAAAGCGTAGAAGACCGGTTGGTTCAAAGGATACAATTCCTCGAAAAAGGAAAACGGGAGTAAAAATAAATACAAATCAAAATACTCTTGAGAAAGCATAAGAATCCTTTGATAATGGTTTGTCAGAACAAGTTGATTCTGATGTGGAACAACTTCCTCTAGAAAAAGATGAAAAAGATGAAAGTAATGAGATCTCAATAAATTACTTAAACTCTGGTAAGATTTGGGATCGAAATAAAATTGTTCCTGATGATATATTTGCTTTCAATGTGTCCTTTGAAATATGTGAAAATGATGATGATACAGAACCACGATCAGTGGACGAATGTCAAAAAAGACCTAATTGGCAAAAATGGCAAGATGCTATCCAAGCAGAGCTAAACTAGTTATGGAAACGAGAGGTTTTTGAACCAATTGTCTAAACGCCAGATGGCGTAAAGCCTGTTGGATATAAATGGGTATTTGTACGAAAGAGAAACGAAAAAAATGAAGTTACAAGGTACAAAGCAAGACTTGTAGCTCAAGGTTTCTCACAAAGACCTGGCATCGATTATGAGGAAACATATTCTCCTGTTATAGATGCAATCACATTTCGGTTCTTGATAAGCCTTGCAGTCTCTAAAGGGCTTGATATGCATTTAATGGATTTCATTACAAAGATATACCATACGGATCTCTGACAGTAAGATATATATGAAAATCCCTGATGGATTTGTAATATCCGATGAAATAAAATCAAAACCTCATAACATGCATTCTATAAAATTACAAAGGTCTTTGTACGGGTTGAAACAGTCCGGACAAATGTGGTACAAACGTCTTAGTGATTATTTACTGAAAGAAGGATATGTAAATAATCCGCTTTGCCCATGTGTCTTCATTAAAAGATTATCAACAGGATTTGTGATTATTGATGTATATGTTGATGATTTAAATATAGTGGGAAACCACGACGACAAGATTTTGTCTTGGTTTGCAAATTGAACATTTTTCAAGTGGAGTACTTGTCCATCAATCAAATTATATTGAAAAATTATTAAAAAGATTTTATATGGACAAGGCACATCCATTGAGCTCTCCAATGGTTGTCAGATCACTTGAAGTAGATAAGGATCCATTTCGACCTCAAGAAAGTGATGAAGAGCTAATTAGTCTGGAGGTACCATATTTAAGTGCAATTGATGCACTTATGTATCTTGCAAATTGTACAAAACCCGATATTGCTTTTGCTGTCAACCTACTTGCAAGATATAGCTCTTCACCAACTCGAAGACATTGGAATGGTGTTAAACACATTTTTCGATATCTTCGAGGAACAAGTGACATGGGTTTATTTTACTCGAGAGGGGTAAAATTGAATCTCCAAGGTTATGCTGATGCTGGATTTTTATCAGATCCCCATAAGGCCCGTTCTCAAACGAGATATGTATTCATCTGTGGTAATACTGCTGTATCATGGAAGTCAGTAAAACAAACTATGGTTGCCACTTCTTCCAATCATTCTGAAGTACTTGCAATTCATGAAGCAAGTCGTGAATGTGTTTGGTTGAGAAATATGATTGAACATATACAAGAATCATGTGGATTGCCTTCAATAAAAGATTCTCCAACCATATTATATGAAGATAATGCAGCATGTATTGCACAATTAAGTAAAGGATTCATAAAGGGGGACATAACAAAACATATTTTACCAAAATTCTTTTATGCACATGAGCTTCAGAAGAATGGTAAAATTGATGTCAAGCAAATCCGATCGAGCGATAATCTTGCTGATTTATTCACAAAAGCCTTACCAACTACGACATTTAAAAAGCTTACATATGGTATTGGCTTGCGTAAACTTAAAGACATTGTAAGTAAAGAAACTGAACAAGTTTCACCCATGTTCACATGAGGAGTAGTTATTGATTAGTGTATTGCACTATTTTTCCCTTAGCTATGGTTTTATCCCATTGGATTTTCCAAGCAAGGTTTTTTTAATGAGGCAATCCTAACAATATTATACTCATCTTAAGATTAATAAGAAATGTGTACTCTTTTTCTTTTACTAGATTTTTTCCCACAGGGTTTTTTCTAGTAGAAGTTTTAACGAGGCACATTCTCTCAACAATTGTCATCCAAGGGGGAGTGTTATGATATGGATGAACAATTGATCAAGACTTTGTATAACTAATCATTGTCAAGCATGGCTCTTACATTGAGTGGTAGTATCAAGCATGACCCTTACTTGTATCCATATCAAATGTACGCATTATTCCATGTATTGTCAATGTTGCTTGTGAAGAGTTGTATGACATGTGATGTATTTGTTATTTGTAAACATTGTCTAAGTACATTTATCATTATCACCAAATGGCCTATATAAAGGGTGCCAACCTTATTGTAAAAAACACACCAAGTTGAATACAACTTCTCATTTCAACTCTCTCATTTCTCCTCTTCTACTTTGTAGTTATAGTTCTTTGTAGAAGTAGAAGTTAGTAGTTCTTCTACTTTCCTTCTCTAGTTCTAGCAAGTTTCAATTCAATTCACAACAATATATATATATATATATGAATACTTCTACCATATGAACAAAATATATACCTATGTTATGGGTATACTATTTAGATTCATTGAATTTAAATCCGACACATTAATCGATGCGACATAAATGCATTGTACATTTAATGCACAACACATTTTGAGGGGTTCCCATGGCATGAGTATATATTTGGTCTCTATTGTAGAAGAACCATATATATATATATAAACAATATATCTATATATAATATATAAAAGTACGAATACCTAACAAATCGACGGTAAACAAATTTACTATTTTACCCTTTTCAACCTACTAATTTATTAAATTATACATTGTAATTGTAATTGGATAGAGATAATGTGTTGAGTCGTTCATATCTTCAAACCGTGTTACATATACAACATTAATTAAGTGTTTTACTTTAACTCAACAACTTAATAACTATAGTCTATATTCATAAGAAAAAAAATGTAGGTACATTTCAATTGAATACATTATATATAATTAATCTTTCCAATTGAATAAGTGTTTGATTATGAAATATTTTTGATATGTTTGTATGGTTTTACTAAATAGATATCAAAGTTGACAAACTTAAGTACATTTTAATAAAATAAAGAGTTGCATGTCCTATGATTTAATTTCATATACAACTTTTTTTTTCATTTTTCTTTTTGTCGTCGTTCGGTAAAAAAATGTCTTTTGAAAGTATCTTTATTTATGTATATTTTTATGTTTATTAATATAATCGGAATCATACTTTATGAATTATAAAAATATTATTTTGTAATTGAATTAATTCTCGCGAGCGTAGAAAGTGGGCTCGTAATGAAACTAGTGTATATATATATATAACCATATATGTAGAAAGGGAATACGTACCCTAAACTTACTTACCGAAAAAATACCCTCAAATTTTATTGGACTCAACTTAATTTACATTTATTTCTAGATTATTCTTTAAATTACTTTTTCCTGCGTAATTAATATATAAGGGTAAAAAACAAATTACTCACCATTTCAAAAGATGATTAATAAACCGCCTACCAAAAAAACAGGGTTGGAATTATCGTGTAATATGTAATAAATGATAGCTAGATCTTATAAATATTTAGTCCAAGTAAATCAGGGATCTTGGCAGAATAATTCAATCAAATTCTCTATAGATATTAGTAGTTATGCAGGTTTGTTAGACCCACTAATTAGACCCACTTAAGTTCTATAAGTTCATTTTGAACTACGTTCTATGAGTCTATTTACTATGTCGGGTTAATTACGTCTATCCACCGAACGTCCGCATTAAGCTTAGAATTGCTCCTCGTACGTGTGTTAATGGAAAAAAAAAATTCTTGGGCCGAGTTACTTATTGTGAGCTTGTAATAAAAAAAGATAATTAATATGAAAAATCTTAAGCTTTTATTATTTTTATTATTATTATTATTATTATTATTATTAAGCTTTTATTATTATTATTTTGGTGAAAGGCGATTAGGTTTTATTGATTATCATATATTAGCAAATGAAATATACAAAACATATACAAGGTTGTAAAGTTCTTACACTAGTAATTACATAATTATAAGGTTTTATTACAACCAATTATGCTTATAGTGTGTACATAGCGGAAAAAAACATCTTTCCACCTCTATGGCGACGGATGATGATTTTTAAAAAAAATTTATTAATAAATTTAATATTTTAAAGAAGAAGAAAAGAAAACCTTAATTGCTATTATTTATTTATTTTGAACGAATAAGCAGGCATTTAATTTATTTTATTTTATTTTATTTTATTGCAATATATAAGTGGGGATTTAAGAGAAAAAGGGGGAGATTGACAAAATCGCCCTTGAAAATGACCAAACGTCCACAGCTTCACCTTTTCAAAAAGTTGCTTCCAACCCAATTTATCAATGGCTTACCGTATCCTCCCAACTTTACAATATTGTCCCAACAAAGCCCCGGTACACCACATTATTACATTTACATATAATTATTTATAACTCCTATATTCTTGTTTTATTATTATATATCTATCTACTGTATTAATTTATCATTAAAAATATATATATATAAAAAAAAAAAGGATCAGCTCACGTGTCAATGAGGGCCCCTGCCTGTATTTATATGCATGCAAAATACTGTGTAGATGAATTATGAGACTTGATTTTCTTTGTTTCTCTTCTTTTTGGGTTTTTATAATTTTTTCATCTCTATTTTTGGATGTTTTTCTTGTGTCTCAAATGCCAATGGTGGGCCCTCTTAATCTCTCTCTAGAGAGAGAGAGAGAGAGAGAGAGAGAGAGAGAGAGAGAGAGAGAGAGAGAGAGAGAGAGAGAGAGAGAGAGAGAGAGAGAGATATGAGGTAGCAGCTAGCTAGTGATGATACACACATATATACACAACAACACACAGGAATACCTCATCAAAGGTTAAGGTTATTAGCCAGGACGACTTCCCCTTCTCTCAACCTGCAGACAGAGGCATCATCCATCATCAGTGGATGAGAGAGAAAGCAAGAAAAGCTGATTACTTACTTAAAGCTGAAAGAAAGCTGATGCCGAAAGAGAGAGCTTTATAATTTCCCTTCTCCCCCCTCCTCTCTCTCCCTCTCTCTAGTTTCTCTCTCTACCCATCTCTCCATCACACATTAATCTCTCCTATTGAAGAGACTGAATTGTATATGATCTCTCTCACTCACACACCACAGTACTGTTGATCACAAAAACAAAAGAGTTGTTAGAGAGAGATATAATATTATAGTTTGTTTGTTTTTTCTTTTTTCATAATATTAGCTCATGTTGAGCAACACCACCACCAACAGTGCTCCGTCGACGACGACGACAACTCCGTCGGATCCCTTCGCTTCCTGCCTAGAAAATGGAAGCAACAGCAAGCGAAAGCGAAGGCCGGCCGGAACACCAGGTATATATATAAATTCATCAATTGAATTGAATTGAATTGAATTGAATTGAATTTTAATACACATATTAGTACATATGTATATTACATGTAGTACTCGTAGTTGGATTAATAATCATATGAATTCATTGATCGATTGTGGATCGATGGGGACGGGGTGGACGCAGATCCTGATGCAGAAGTGGTGTCACTCTCGCCGAAGACGCTGCTGGAATCGGATCGGTACGTGTGCGAAATATGCAACCAAGGGTTCCAAAGAGACCAGAACCTGCAGATGCACCGGCGGCGGCACAAGGTGCCGTGGAAGCTGTTGAAGAGGGAGACGCCGGAGGTGAGGAAGCGGGTGTTCGTGTGCCCGGAACCGAGCTGCCTCCACCATGATCCATGCCATGCTCTTGGTGACCTTGTTGGGATTAAGAAGCACTTCAGACGGAAGCACAGCAATCACAAGCAGTGGGTGTGTGAGAAGTGCTCCAAGGGCTACGCTGTTCAATCGGATTACAAAGCGCATCTCAAGACTTGTGGGACTCGAGGCCACTCTTGTGATTGTGGCCGCGTTTTCTCTAGGTATACATATATACCTCATCATCACATATGCTATATCAATTAATTAATCAATTGTTCTTCTTCTTCTTCTTCTTCTTCTTCTTCCGTTTTTTTATTTATTTATTTTTATTTTGATCAATTAATTTGGATTAATAGATTGATTACGCAAATAATATATTAGTATCTCACCCTTGATTAATTTCTAGCTAGCAATCTTTGCGCTTTTTTTTATATATATAATACAAAGAAGCCATAGCTTAATTAGTTGGTTTTTTAAATTCATTTTTTCTCATGTTGATCAAGATCGATCGATCATTGTTTTAGTTTTTGTTGGTTTCCTGTTCTTGGTTTTTAATATATATATATATATATATATATATATATAACAAGCCAGCAAATACGTACACAGACCCAAAATCTATCTTTCTCAATTTTGTGTATAGATTTTAGTACTGGTGATGCTGATGAACTTTCTTTATTTATTTGTACTCTTAATTAATTGATTGTTATTTATATATAGTTTCTCTCACATCTCTCTCTCTCTCTCTCTCTCTAAGCTATGTATATCAAATCCTATTTAAAAATAAGTGATTTAATTTATGTATATAAATATGCTTCAATTAATTGATCGATCTTCATGGTTCCACAGTAGGATTGACTTGATCTTGATCGCATATATTACATACATAATATTATTATTATATCTTTATATCTAAACATACATACATACTATATAACATACATTTGCTTTGAATTTTCAGAGTGGAGAGTTTCATTGAACACCAAGATGCTTGCAATGCTGGAAGACTTAGGTCTGAATTAAACACACTTCAGCCGGCATGCTTGTCTCGGACAGCTTCCAGCCCTAGCCCTTCTAGTGACACAAATTTCAGCACAGCTCCATGGTCGACGTCAATGAGATCGATAGCCAAGCCAACGACAACCACCACCACCACCACAACTACGGACACCGCCACCGCCTTCATGACCAATAATCGCACGATGACAACCGATCAACAACGCCATAATCTAGAGCTTCAGCTCTTGCCCATATCAAATCCCTTGTCACTTTCTCTCAATTCAGATGAAAATCAAGCCACTCAACTGCAACTCTCAATTGGGTCTTGTGAGGATCAAAGGAACAATAATGAGCGAATTAGTAGCATCACCAATTCAACTAAGGATGTGTTAATGGAAGACCAAGCTTTGGTTGCTACTAGGCTTAAGGAACAAGCACAAGGGCAGATGAGGATGGCCATGGCGGAGAAGGCGTTTGCGGAGGAGGCGAGGCAGCAAGCGAAGAGGCAGATCGATTTAGCGGAGCAAGAATTTGCTAATGCAAAGAGGATCAGACAACAAGCACAAGCTGAGCTTGATAAAGCTCAAATGCTTAAAGACCATGCAACAAAGCAAATCAACTCTACAATATTGCAAATCACTTGTCATGCTTGTAAGCAACAATTCCAAGCTACGACATCTTCGACGCCACCCGATGAGAATTCTCTTGTTGTTAGTTACATGTCCTCCGCAACGACGGAAGGCCAAGGAGAGAACACCAAGACATAGCTAGCTAGCTCTTTTGATCATCTTATCTCTAGCTAGCTTTCTCTCATTCTCAATCTTATTCTATATATGGTTATTTAATTACCAACCTGTTTAATTTTCCATGTATCATCATCAGTTGATTACCTTATCAATTTAAGTGGTTATTTGTAATTAATTATTTCTCTTTTCATGTTGATGATTAATTAAGCCAATAGTAGTGTAACTAGTGTTGTAACCTGATCATCATGAGAAATTGTATGTGTTTTTCTTTCAATTTTTTTGATTTTTTTTTTTCTTATAAGGTAAAGGAGGGTTCAATATATTATTGCCTCGTGTATTATGAGGTTTTTAGGCTTTTCTTTTTGAACATCTCTCATCATTTCTCTAATAAATTATCATCATACATATATACACGCCTTGAAATATGCAAAATCACATGATTTGAGACGCATCTGACAACATATAAGTACTACCTTGCATGTGGTTGATGCCTAGTTAATGTTCATGTACCATTCTTAGCACCCTAATTGATTAATTGAAACTGTTTTCCTCCTTTGTTTTCATCTGGTTTAGATTTAAGGTTTGGAGTATATGAAGATGCATGTGTAGTGTCTGTGCATGTAAGGATGAGAAGAGAAGCATAGGAGGAGCATTAATTAAAAGAGAGCATAGTAGTAGTACTACTACTGAGCAAAAATACAGGCTAATGAATTTAAAGTATATATCAGTACAAATTAGTTTATTTTTTCGCATAAGTGTATAAATATTTGTATATGCATATGCATGTGTGTGGTGTTTTGTGAGTAGAAGTGTAGTCACTTTCGTGGCTCATGTTCTGCTGTTCTTATTTTAAATGCAAATAAAACACCATGGTTTTCAGTGCCACGGTTCTAAGTCACTCGTCTCTCTCAAGAGTGAATACTGTGTCTCCATCTCTCTATCTTTATCTCTCTCACTCATCAGAATCATCAGCTCAGTAGTCCAAGTAGTATAAATCAGGTGGACCAGATTCATATATAGACGAGCAGAAATATTTCATCAGGAGAGAGTGTACAATTCACAATAATAACAATAATGTAGACTTGTGCAGTGACTTTCCATATATACAGAGACCATACAATGACTGGAGTTTATGAACATTTACACTTGTGTTTAAAATTAAGGCTCTGTATAGAGTGGCCCTTTATTTGTTGCAATTCATCAAGGGCCAAGAATTGAAGCTAGCTAGTTGTTGCCTTTACTGTTTTTTCTCTTTTTTCTTGGACAGTGAGCTTGGCCTCCCTTAATTATAGGATATTCACCACCATATGCTCAGTTCCTATGCTCCAGGTCGTTGTCTAACTATCTAAAGTTCAAATTGAATTTAATAAATTAGATCGAAGGGCCTCATATATCTATATTTTCTTCCTTAATTAAATACACATATATACAAGTATATATATGTCTTTTATAAAAAAAAAAGTATATATATAATATATGTACACGTATGGTAAAACTATATTTGGTTGGAAGTAAGAGAGGGGAAAGTACACTTTTAGGAAAGCATTGACTTCTCAAATTATTTGGTTTGCAATTTTGATTCACGTCTTAAGAAGTAAAAGGCCAAAGAAGTTGAATTTTGTGGCTGCCCTGTCGCTTTCTCTTTTTCTCTCCAAACCCTAAAAAGTTTTTTCTTGATTTTTTTTCTTTATTCTTTTTTGTGTCTTTTGTTCTTGAATCACTGTCGATCCTGATCCTCCTCTTCGATCAAGGACGGCCCAATCAAACCTCTTTGCACTTTATTCAGACAATAAATTGCAGATCTAGTCAGAGATTTGTAGAGATTGGTCCGTCCTTGTTGCGGTGCATCTTGTCTTTAGTTTTTTATTTTATAGTTAGTTTTTCTTCCTTATATGGAAGTCTTTGATTTATCTTATCCTCGTTGAGAAGTTTTAGGTTTTTTTTTTCTCCTTGTTGGGAAATTTTGTTATTCATTATATTGTTCTAGTGGTGTTTGTGTATTGTAATGAGTTTCAACATTGTAAAGAGTGGTATCTGATTGCCAAACTATTTTAATTTTACAATCGCATTCGCAGCCAAATTAATGGCACTTCGTTTGAACAGATAGGATTAGCGAATCAAAGTACTTTTTTCTATGTCTGGTCATATATTGAGTTATGAATGATTAATGAAATTTTGATTTTTTTTCACAAAAAAGAAGTGAGAGGCCGTTGTCAATTACTATCTTAATTATAGGAAACGGCTAAACGGGTCCCGAAACTTGTTTAACGGACTCCAATTCAGATTTTTCATTACGGCCCTGTGTGAAATGACATTATTGCCCCTTTCATATAAAAGGGTTTTTGCTCACCTGCCACTCAACTGAACCTCACTATCTCGAATTGCAATCTCATTATCAGTTCAAATTTAACAAAATATGGGTGAAACCCCATCGATTTGATGTCATGAGTGCATATATTCCCCATCTTTTTTTGTATCGATTTTTTGGGTTGTTTGAAGTTTTTTTTTGTTGTTTTTAGTCAGTTTTCACGTTGTTTTGTTGTTGGGTTTAGGGCTTAAATCTTGTAGTTTGGATATAAAATGTCAACGAAATCAAGAATATCAAGCGATTACGAGCAAAAACTATTATTTTTAGTCATTTTCATGTATTTTTTTGACGTTTTGATTTTTTTAATCTTTGTCGCCCGTGGGTTTCGAATACACAGGGCCGAGACCTCTTAGAAGTCTCACTGACTCCCATTTATACCTCTCAAGACCTTTAAAGGTTTCAACCTTCTCCCTTTGTCTCTTACCGAGATCGAGGCCTCTTTACAATCTCGATGGAAGGCGACCAAGACCTCTTCAAAGGTCTTGGTGGAAGTCGGCTAAGAGGTTCTTAGTGTCAAGATCATCAATTACGATTAAGATCGACTGGTTATGATGTCATCATGTTGATCAAGTTATCAGTTTGGTAAATGACTCACCCAAAGTATGGTCCACGTGCTTGAAATCAGAAGATAAACTTTGGATGATTTGGTGAGATACATAGTTGCAACAGGATGCAGATTGAGCGGTTGCAACTGAATATCTGAATCTAGTTTATTACAGATTTGATCGTATCTACAACCAACCGACGAGCAACTGAAGAGCTCATGGAAGTTAGAGTTGTGGTTGAGAGTCTTATCACCACGTGTTTAGTGTGCAAATACGTGGTTGTTTCAAGATGAAGATTGGGTTGATCCTAACTAAATTGTTAAGATTTGTTGTTAGCATTTAGTGTACTTCATTATCTATATAACGTGTCAAAGTAATTGAGTTTGCACTCGATTGAGTCAATTCGTTTTGCTTTGTATTTCAAACGTGTTGTTCACTTCTTTTATTGAGTTATAAAGTGTCAAAGGGACTTGGGCGTTCCAGTAAAAGAAGGCCTTACACACAAAAGGAGTCTTGTGCACGTAATTCCACAAAGAGGAGTGTAGGAGGGTGATAAGAGGAACTCAGTGAGAAAGTCATGTCAAGAGACCTGTAGTTCGTTATTGTTATTCTTAGTGGAGATTACATCTGGGCGTGGCCCCGGAAGTGTAGGTCATGGACCGAACTACGCAAACAGTCCCCTGGGGTTTTGGCTTGATTTTCATTTCTGCATTACTTTACGTTTTAAGTATTCATATTACTGTATGTTTCCCAGTTTCAACCAACCAACATTGTATTCAGTTGTAACTACATACAGTTATTTTAATTGAAATCAGAGAGGGTACTATGAAGTCTTTGTTTACAGAGACAAGTGAGATCCATACTAACCAAAATTTCTCAGGGTAACCAATCAGACCAGCCTGAGGGTCTCTCAAATATGAGGCCACCACTACAGACCAATACGAACTACACGTATTGGAAAGCTCACATGGAGGAAAATATCATCTCCATTAATGTCAAAGCATGGAGAGCCACTGAAAGAGGATATGCACCACCTGAAGTTGATGGAGAACCAAAGGATCCAGATGACTGAACAGAAGCATAGGAGAAGCTTTTATCAGTAAATGCTAAAGGATTATCTTCGGTGTTGTCAACCAAGAGCATTTCAATCTTATCTCCTCGTGCAAAATCGTAAAGGAGGCATGGCAGATTCTCGAGAATTTCTACGGAGGGAAGGATGATGTACGTGAGTCAAAAATGAGTGATACTTTTGGCATTTCAGTTCGTGACATTGAGAATGGGAGAGGAGGAGACTGTGGTTGAATACATAGCTAAACTGAAGGATATCGCCAACCAAGCACAACAAGTAGGGAAGAAATAGTCCAACAAGAAATTGATTCAAAAGGCAATCAGATCATTTCCTACTAAATACAATGTGAAGGTTGCTGCCATCTAAGAGAATCGTAGTCTTAAGTAACCGAGGTTCGAAGAACTCATAGGGTCATTCACCACCTATGAGATGCATTTGAACCAGCAGAAGAAGTCAAGAGAGTTGGAATTGAATGTTGTTGCCCAATACTTCACACTGAGAAGAATGTTACTCAAGTAGAAGATGATTTTGCTATATTAACAAAGAAATATAATAAATTGTTTCGAAATTTTCAGGGTTTGAAGACCAGTGAAAGAGGAGGAACTACAAAGAAAGAAGTCAAAACAAAATCGATTGATAAAAGCAACCTTACATGCAAATAATGCAGAGGATTTGGACACTTTCAAGCTGAATGCCTACCCAGATACAGGACAAATCCTTGGCCACTATTTGGAGTGATTCAGATTCAGAAAGTGAAGAAGATCATGTGAATAATCATGGTATTTTTGTTGCTCTGAGTTCAGTTGCAACTGACTCCCCTAATTCCTTAGTTGTAACTGCATACCAGAAATCAAATTCAACATCTTTATTAAAGCCAAAAGAAGTTATGCGTGATTCAGATGATTCTTATTGTGATTTATCTAATCATACTAGTCATGCAGAAATTAAGGTAAACTATGTTGAGATGCTTGCCAAATGGGAGGGAGTTGTTGCATGTAACCTCGCACTTGAACACCTCTTCAAAGAAAAGGAGAAGGAGCTGACCAAGTACAATAACAAGTTGGGGCAAACAAAAAATACACTTAAAAAGTTGAATAAAGGGAAAGCCAAGCTTGAAGACCTATTCCAGTAAGGGAAAGGATATGGTGATCATAAAGGTGTTGGGTTTGTGAAAGGGTCATCTTCTAAGGTTCCTCTTACTGACTCATTGAAATTTGTCAAGGCACAACAACAAAATGTCTCGATCCAGCAGCCCAGAGAAGGTCTCGATCTACCTGTTAGTATTGTGGCATCAAATGACACATTCATCTTAGATATTTCAAGATGATTCGAGAGCTGGCGAGAAAACAACATGAGATCATCCATAAATATTCTCAAGGACAACAACATCATCAGCAACTATGTCATTAAAGTCCATGTCATCATCTGAATGGTACTTCGATAGTGGGTGTTCCAAACACATGACTAGGGATAAAGGCTTTCTCAGCAACTATCGCACTTACCTAAATGGGAATGTCACATTTGGACATGGATTATGAAGCCGAGTTGTTGGGAAAGGAACATTGAAACTCCATGGTTTACCTACTCTGGATGGAGTTCCCCATGTTGAAAACCTGAAGGAAAATTTGCTGAGTATTAGTCATTTATGTGATCAAAATTTCTATGTAAATTTTACTAGAGATATATGAGGTGTATGATGTAAAAGAATATTGTATCATGACTGGAGAAAGGTCATCTAACAATTGTTATCTATTGCAAAAGCCTAGCAGATCCTATTATAACTTAGTTCCATATACAACTGAAGTCTGGCACCGAAAATTGAGGAATGTACAATATCAACATCAGAGGAAGTTTTCAAACCTGAAGGCTGTTCGTGGACTACCAAAGTTCAGGCTCACTACCATCAAAGTATGTGAACTTTGCCAGCTTGAAAAACAGAGAAGGGAAACTCATAAACTAGTTAATAGCTGCAACACTTCAACAGTTCTTAAGCTACTTCATATTGATCTTATTGGTTGTAACGACCTAAATCTAATTTACTATTATTTATGACGTAATTACAGACGTGGACACCAGCTCGACGCTCGTGGACCTCGCAGTTAGTTCAGGGCACGCCGGGGTTATACAACAGCTCGTTTTTGCTTTTTTGTTTGTTTTGTGATGTATGTTCAATTTCTTTAAATTACATCGCAATGTGTGTGTGTTTAAATATTATTTAATGAACGAGACAGTGTGACAGGTATTCGCCTTAAGTAGCTTGTAGACGGGGGTACTAGGTGGGCGAATTACAGATACAGTAGGGCGCGGGGATGAAACACACATGATAAATAATAAAATGCATTAAATAATTAATAAAGAACGTCGGTTATCGATTAGTGACGAAAGTATACATCTAAGTCCCATTTTGATGTCTTTTATGATGGCCCCATTTTCACAATCCTAAGCTAGGTCCCGCCCGGCCTAGACTTACGTGGACCCCCGAGCCAATCTCGCCGAGTCACACAAACCTAGTCATCCCTTCTTTACCATTTACCATTATTAAGCACTTTACAAGTTAAGAATTTCGATTAGTGAGTTATCATCATTATAGCGGAAGCAATTAAATCTCAAACTAATCAATTAACCTCAAAACATACAAGTTAAGACAACCTAAAGTGTGGAAACCCCGCATATGTATATCATCATAAATGAATAGTTAGATGAGAGTAACCACAAGATATGCATGCCTAAGATCTCTCAAAACCCAAATTACAGTGTTTCAAAACAAATATATACAATAGTACAATAAGAATCACCTATGTCAAACAAGTGGAAAGAGCTGTTCCATATCATCAAATGATATTTCCTAGTTGTGGAGCTTTTCCCTTATTGGACTGTGGACCTGCACTCCGTCAAACACAAGAATAATGAGCCTAAGTAAGTAACGTCAAGCAGTACATAAATACAACATTTCGAAATAAATATATAAATCTAATTCATGCAGATAGAAAGAAATGAACAGGGAGCGCATGAATACACAAGACTGTAAATAAATCAATCGAATATAGAGGGTTTGGAATACAAAAATTGAATAGCAAGGAGTCCCGACTAAAAGAAGGTCGTTGAGTCACGACAAAAGCCTTGCAAGCTTGGGTTCAAGACGTGACACAACCTACCAGCCTTAACCCTTGCGACTATGAGATATCCACAGACCCGAATAAGTGCCCCCAACGTACACTCAATTGGGAGATATCAACGACATCCAGATAAGAGCTCATATCGCAGATAAATAGTAACCATGACTCACTTGCCAATTGACCACTCAACCAAAGGAAATTCCAAGAAATAAATTAATAGAGCAATAACAACAAATTAAAGCTCAAGAAATAACTATAAAATTCATCACTGGTTTACTTACCTGTATGCAAGCTAATACGTACTCATATGAACTCTGACTCGACTCCTATGAATCCCCGTGTGACCCGTTAATAACTATAACTTCTGATAATCAATTAAATTACAAATCCTCATTAATTACTTCCTAATATACCTAATTGTTTTTTATAATTATTTCATTAGTATAATTAGGTTGATTTCTGGGGTATTGGGTCGTATTCGGACCTATTTGGATACCTGAGAGATCCCCAAAATTTTCTAAAATTTTATCAAATTTTACATTGTGAAAAGTGTCACACCGCAAGTGGCACCGTGGGGTAAAACCCCAGCGACGTCACATAAAGCGTGACCTGTAATTGGCTCTCTTCCTCATACGCCACAAGTGGCACCGTGGGGCTTTTCCCTACACGACGTCACTTAAAGCGTGACTTCGCCCAGCGCCTCTGCTCTGGGTGCCGTGATCGACGTCGTAGGCATAAATGTCCTACGGCGTCTCTTGTGGCTTAAGTTCTTGCACTCAAATTCGAGGTTTTTCAAAACCTCAGCTCGCATTGCCGCATTTCGAGCCTATCCCAAACTCTTAGAGATGTCCAATACCATACTAAACTACCTTCGCTTTACGATGAAACCTCGACAAAAACCCCCCAATTTCAAAAATCATACAAAATCCCCAAAAATTCCACTGAATTTTCAAAAAAATCCACAAATCATCAAAATTACCATTTGAACACCAAAATCCCATTCCATTGACATCAAACCTATCAATCCAATCCATTAAAAATGAAATTCTAAAATTGTTGTCCGAATCCATCATGATGAAAACGCTCAAAACCACTGCCAAAACGTAGATGCACACGATGGGAATCTCACCTTAGAATTCGTAGTTGGTCGATCCTTTGGCATCAATCCACGTCAAAACTCTGAAAACGCTTCCACACGTTTTGTTGTGTTTTCGTTGAGAAGAGATGAGAGAAAAGTAAGGAGAAAGAAAAGTTGGTGAACCCTTATATACACCCCACCTCATCACACTCACACTTGTATCCCGAGGCATATCTCTTCGCCCTCATTTACTCCATCCAACAACCTTAACACAATAGTATGACAACAATATGTGACTCTCACTTCACAACTTAACCATTTCTCGCACACGAACCCGTTCCGCACCACGACTCTCTTGTCACGTACTCTCAAACATACCCACGTACCGGACACGGTACACAACTTTTATTTATTATTTATTTTACATTTTATCAATGTTTTTAATTCAATTAATCGCCTGAACTGCTAATTACCTGACAATTGTTCGCACGAAACCAGTTATTCACTTTCTTCTCGAGCCAAACCCATTTCCCAACATCAACGCTCACACTCAAACATCCTCACAAGTTTGAGACATTGGCATTTACATTCGGGTAATAAAATATAATACAAAACACCGAATAAAAATAACATACATCGACGTCAACGACCGAGAATTTGACAACTGTATCACGGCAAGGGTCCACGTATAACCAAAATTTGCACGTGGCACGAGTTAGATTTTTAGATTCGTTACAACTTTTGACCCCATATGGATCCTTGGATGTAACCTTGGGATCAAAAACATAATGGATCAATCTTTGACTATAAATAGTCAAGATTTTCCTCATCCACCACATTTTCTCTCTCTTGCTTCTCAAAAATCTAAAAAAATTGAAGAGGTTGTGAGGGTTTGAAGCAACTTGGGAGATCATTTGGAGGAGTGTTTGGCTATAAATTAACAATCCAAAGTGAGATTCAAACTCTCCTCGCAATTTCCTATCTTTTGGTTCCATTTTTTTGAGTTTTGATGTGGTTTTTTGGACGTGAATCAAACACATCAGCTTTTAAGGTGTTGCTATGGTTTTAAAGGTTGATTTGGACTAACAATGAATGAATTGTTGGTGTTGTGGTTGTTATTTTGGTGTTTAAACGAATTCTCGGGTTTTTGCTGAGAAATATTGGGGTTTTCGTCTCGGATGGGTTTTGTGGAGGGCTTACAATTTCTCATGGTTGGTTTAATGATTCATAAGAGGTTGGGACGGGTTCAGATCGCGACGACGAGCTGGGGTGGCCAAAAATCCAAGGAGTGTGTCCCAGGTCCACACGTTGTGGGGAATAAACCCCACTGCTTCAGACAAGGGAGACACCATGAACTCAAGTTTTAAGTTACGTCGTGGAGACCTACTCATGGCAACATGTGTTATGATGCCATTGACATTGGCTCACTGTCCTGGACGTTATAAGCATTTGCTCACGGCAACACCACTCACGGCGTCTAGAAAAAAATTTGAAAAATAAAAATTGGTAAATAAGTTGTCTAATGGGGGTTCACCTATACGACCTATATGGTAGGCTTAAATGATGGAATTGACATCGTTAACGTGAAATGAGAAATTTTCAAGGTTTTAGATTGGATTTGATTTGATTTATCGGGAGTCAGTTGACACGCATTTGGAGACATGGATTGGCGTTATTGGACTAGTTGGAGTGCATCTTAAGGTGTGTAATAACCTAATTGAAATTCATTTCGAGTATTTACCTGCTTGATTTATTTGAATTCTTGTATTGTTATTCATTTATTCCTATTTCCAGATATTCATTTACGATTGGTTGAGTTTACTCCCACCGGGTTACTCTATTGCATTAGCATGTGGCACACTAGACCATTGCATATTTTTTATAAGTATGTTGATTAATAGTCGACCCAACTGTTGTTTCCTATGCATTGTCAATGCGTCGTGGTCTACACCGGTCATCGAGCGCACTCAGGGATTTCAGTCAATTCGAGTTTACTCACTGGCGGTGCCTAGGATAGTCTGAAGTATGGTTCTAGTCCAACCAAGATCCTGCACGCATATTTGTTTTACTACTATTAGATATTCATGCAAGGTTCCTTCACAGTTTCCTGTTTACTTTTCTTCCACATGTTTATTTAATAGTCTTTTAAGTTCCAGTATTTATTTATTGTATTTACTCAGTGAAGTTCCTTAGGATTACTCATTCTGGATTCATCATCTATTTTGTTGTGATGATGGAGTGCAGACCATAATACGAGCAGGGGGAAGGGCAAGCTTGACGACTTCATGTGATCAATTTTTTTCCACCTGACTCTTATGTTTGTTGTTTTTTTTCTCGTTTTATGTTAGGATTGGACATGAGAGATACTTGGCATGTATATGATACATTTTGTGGTATTTTTGATATTTTGAGACACATGGATCATTGTATATATTGATGGTACTTTGGTTGGGTTTCCATTCTAGGAGAATGCTCTTATGACACAACATTGCATTATTTTGATGAATTACATTTAAAGTCTTCCATTGAATAATTGGTGATAAATATTATGATAAACAGGTGAAGTTGAGTCCACTAGCTAACTTGACAAATTATTAAGGAAGATGATATAAAAGTTAGTGATAAAATGGTTGTTAAATAGTACACGATGCATGTAGGACACATCTGGGCCGTGTTGTGGCAGGGTTATTAGCTCATGACACATGGTGTGGCAGCCTTGGGTTTTAAGGCCATCACATTTGGTATCAGAGCCTAGGTTTATGGAACCTAGGGCCTTGAGGAGTAGGTTATGAACCTCGGGAAGTTAAGCAAAAGCATAAGACTTAATAAACTTTAGATGTGAAAACCCAAAATGATTGCCTAGAAACCTAGTTGGGAAGTGATTTGAGGTGGGTAGTTAGAGGATTATATAAGTGTTATGTTTTGATTATATAATGCATATGAAATACATATATAATAAGGCTGACCTGATGTACATTTTCGATGCAGATTCAGATGGACGGGCAGTCTCTACTATTACCCTGCCGAAGACTAAGCCAGAGGTCAGTGATACGAGCGATCCTGTTTGAGAGGCATTGACTCTGCGGTCATTATTGCAGAGGGTTGATAATCCTCATGATGTGTAGCAGGCACAAATGGTAGAGATATTAGAGTACATTCGTGGTCAGAGAGTGGCGACAACAACATCTACGACTATGCTGGTTGTGCCTACTACTCAGACAGCTTTAGCCAAATCATTACAGCACAGGCACCGGTTCAGGCGGTGGGGTCTGAGACTTTACTTGAGGGATTAGCTCCAGTTGTGGCACCTTCAGATACTACTGTTATTACTCCTACCACAACTAAGTAGCCCGAAGTTGCTTCGACATCAGGCAATGCGATGTCGGTGGAGGCAAAGAGGGTCAAGGATTTCATGAAGTTTAACCCTGGATATTTTTACGGAGTTGGCGACCCAGATTTGGCTAGGCGTTAGTTGTTATCACATCGACAACTACACAAGCTGATGAAGGTAGAGGAGACTGACTAGGCACGACTCTCCAGTTACTGTCTGAGAAAAGAGGCGACGGTATGATGAACTACCTACACTGACACATATCTCGAACCATCCACTTAGGTTGAGTTTAGACAATTGTTCCTCGACTAGTACATCCCTATGAAGGTTCAGCTGAAGTTAAGGGAGGAGTTTCTAGCTTTGAGGCAGGGTACTATATCTGTACATCAGTATATTGAGAAATTTAGATATTTATTTCAGTATGCTATAGATGTAGAGGGTACGGAAAGACTCCAAATCAATTACCTTGCCTCATTTACCTTGTGAACAATATACTGACAAAGGGAGAGATTGTTAGTGTCATGATCATCAGCTAAGATTAAGATCTACCAGTTATATGGTCATCATGTTGATCAAGTTATCAGTTAGGTAAATGGCTCACTCAAAGCATGCTACATGTGCTAGAAATCAGAAGATAAACTTTGGGTGATTTGGTGAATCTCTGAATCTACTTTGCTACAGATTTGATCTTATCTACAACCAACCAACGAGAAACTGAAGATCTCATAGAAGTTAGAGTTTCGGTTCAGAGGCTTATCACCACGTGTTTAGTGTGCAAAGGCGCGGTTGTTTCAAGATGAAGATTGGGCTTATCCTAACCGAATTGTTAAGATTTGTTGTTAGGATTTAGTGTACTTCATTATCTATATAATGTGTCAAAGTTATTGAGTCTGTACTTAGTTGAGTCAATTTATTTTACTTTGTATTGTGAACTTGTTGTTCACTTCTTTTATTGAGTTGTAAAATGCCAAGGGTATTTGGGCGTTTCAATAAGGAGGAGCCTTACACACGAGGAGTCTTGTGCACGTAATTCCACCGAGAGGAGTGTAAAAGGGTGATAGGAGGAGCTCAGTGAGGGAGTCAGGTCAAGAATCATGTAGTTCGCTATTGTTATACTTAGTGGAGATTACGTCTGGACGTGGCCCCGCAAATGTAAGTCATTGACCGAACTGCGTGAACAATCCCCTAGTGTTCTGGTTTGATTTTCATTTTTGCATTACTTTATGTTTTAAGTATTTGTATTAATTTCTATTTCCCAGTTACAACCAACCAACATTGTATTGGGTTGTAACGACATACGGTTATTTCAGAGGGTCAACCGAAACTTCTAAAGAGATCTTTTGACTCTGTGTGTCTAAAACCCATGGGTGACACTTCATCACTTTTAGGGCACAACAAGACTAGATTCAACCTTGTTTGACGAAAAAGAAAAACATTTCTACAAAATTTTTGACATAGTACAATACTAGTGCTCTAAAATGGCCAAAACTAAGAAATGGAAAGGATTGAGGGGTGTTGGGGTGGGGCGTGAGGGTGATCGTGTGAGAAAATGTATTTTGAGGATTTCAGGAAAAAAAAATGGTGAGTTTAGTAATTGAAATTCAAAATTAGAGTATGTTTGAGTAATGGGGTATACTTTGAGAAAGTTTCTAGGTTTATTTAGCCGCTTCGTAATTATTTATATGACACTTTGATCTATATATATCTTATTATTGTTAAATTGACCCAATTGACGACTAATGACATGGAATTAAATTTTTAGTAATTGATCAAGTACTCTAATATTATGTTAGTCTCTCGGGTCATGAGGTTAATTAGCTAGCTAGGGTCATGCCCCCGACTATCTAATTAACCTTAAATATCTTAAATGTTGTATATTTGAAAATGTAAAGAGAACTAATTAACCAATTAAGTGGACGGCTTATGAATTTGGTATGAGGTTATGAGTAAGAGGTCAAGAGTTTATTCCTCATAGTAAACTAAGTTGTTGTTTCTTTCTTATCAAATAAAATATGTAAAGTTCAAACTAGATTAATGACGCCAATAGATATAATTTATGAACTACTTACAAATGTTTTCAAAAAAAACAAAAGAACTACTTATAAATTGCTTTAAAAAACAGAACTACTTATAGATTAATATTTTTTTTTTTTTAGAGAAATAGAGACTAGCTAGCTCCAAAAAGTAGTATTAATGATCACAAAGCTAAATATTGTACGCTCAAGGGGTTCTTTACCCTCTGCCACAAATTATTGTGATCTAATATATATTAGTAGCATGCCACAATGCCCCCAACAAACTACTTATAAATAATAAGTAATGGTGTTGATGTACTACATATATCTAAATAATTAGGAGGAACTTGAATGGTTTGGAATGCTCACCATCAATTACACCAAATAATAACAATGAAAGAGCTTGATCCATGTTGCCGACGTGGATTAATTTGGGACTGAGATTATATTATTGTTGTTGTTGTTGTTGTACACATATATAAATATTTATGAAGAGAATAGATAGAGATATATGGCATAAAAGGAATCGAAGGTGATGACAAAGGAATATCTCGAGATGGGTATGTACTTCTACAATTTCCAATGGGAGAGAACAAGAAGTTGTAAGCAAGTTGCAGTATAAATATAGTTTAATGTAATCTTTCAATTCTAGGATTGTTCATGATGAAAGATATAATACATTTGATTTTTAAGCATCGTTTTATGCCACATGGTTATATCCTTTGAGGCCCCAGGGCCCATGAATGTTTGTCCCGTCCGCTCCGCGCTGCACACGGTGAGTCCTTTCAAACTTGTCCTTTATAAAAGATGCACCAGAAAGGCTATTAATTTTATACATTATTATTATTGATGGTCCATGGAGCATTTCTATATAGTAAAAAAATACTTTGACAAAAAAAAAATATATAGTAAAAAAGTATATTATAATTTTAAAATCTACCTTTTCGGTCAAAAATTAATGGCAGGAATTTCCAAGTAAAGATAGCTTGAGTAAGAATAGGTTGATTAGCCCTCAAGTGGTACTGTGGTACAGTGGTACAGGGGCAAAAAGAGCACAATAACTAAGGTGATATTAATATTGAGGTTACTTTCTATTTTTATCCTTCGGGGAAGTCGTGATGAGTTATAACTCTCACTTATCTCAAAAAAAAAAAAAAAGGAAAGGCTTTAGTGGCTATTAAACGCTTAAGTTAATGGGTATACATAAAGTGTCAAATCGTAAAACCATATTTTTTTTTTGAAGAAAAATTAAAATTTCATTAAACATTCATGACTCAATAAATGACCATATAGAATTAAGTACATTGATTCATTAATCCTATTTGTGTAAACAAACTGCCATTAATTTAGTTTTTTTTAGAAATTGAAACAGTTTGACAATCAGGGACTGCTCTCTACAACGTTGAAACTCATGACAATACACAAAAGTACTAGAATCACAAAACGAATAATAAAACTTCCCAACAAGAAGACCTAAAACTTTCTAACAAGAAGAAGGCAAATCAAAAACTTTCAATTAGGAAGAAAACTAACCATAAAGTAAAAACTAAAGAAAAATCAATCCAGTGCACCGCATAAATTCACGCAACACCGCTGATGAAGATGCATCACAATAATGGTGGATCAATCTCTGCAAATTTGATTAGATATGTTGTTTATTGAATGAAAAAAGAGCAAAAGAGAATCGACAGTGGTTCAAGAACAAAAATCACAAAAGTGAATAAAAAACAAAATCTTTTAATTAGATTAAACTCTATGCCCAACTTGATTTTTCACAAAAATCACAAAAGTGAATCCAATTATAAAACCATCTTATAATTATGAAAATGAGGTTTTGTCTGAAAGGACTTATATTTTTAGTTGGATGGAGCAGACCCCTAAACTAAATTAAAATTGAGATTTGTTTTTTTTTGAAGAAAAATAGAAGTTTCATTAATCATTAATGGTTCGGTATAAGACCAGACATAGAATAAAAAAGAACATTGATTCACTAATCCTATTTGTTCAAAAGAATTATCATTACTTTGGTTGTGAATGCAATTATGAAATTGAAACAATTTGACAATCATGAACTGTTCTCTATGGTGTTGAAACACATTGTAATACACAAACACCTGCTAGAACCACATAACAATAACAAAACTTCTCGGCAAGGAGAAGAAAATCTAAAACTTCTTGACAAGGAGAAGACAAAATCAAGACCTCCAACAAAGGGAAGACAAACTACCTAATAATAAAATTAAAAATAAGGATCAACTCAATTGCCACACAAATCTAAAAACGAGTGTTGAGGAAGAAGTACCGCAACATGGAGATCCAATCTTTACAGATCTGAAGGGATCTGCACTTTATTGAATGCATAGAACACGGAGAGTTGAAGATTGGAACTACCACCGATCAAAGAAGAAGATCAACGGTGGTTTAAGATCTTGATTCAAGAGAGAAAACTCAAAAAAGGGGTCTTAGGGTTAGAGCAGCCGCCTCTCACTTGGTTTAAATTTCAATTAAAACACGACCCTAAAATTGAGATTTTGTTATAGTTGTCGTGTCAACTTTCATAATTTTGTAGGTATATGTATCTGAAAGAAATTATAGTAATGAGTAAATTATAAGTAAATGTACTTTAATAACACTAGCTAATAGAAAAATTAGGCAATGGCTATACGGACCCCAATTTTTGCTAAAATACGCCATATTTTAAAAAAATGTGAAATGACCCCAAGGATATGCCTCGAGATGCGTGTGTGCTTGGTGATGAAGTTTGGTCTATAAAAGAAGACCCCACCATATAACACACTTTCCACTTTTTCTCTCTCACCGATTTTCTCCTTTCCCTTTCCTTCCTTGGTAGGCAAGCCATCGAACTTACGTGGTTCTGTGGTGGTCAGACCTCACTGGAGGTCGCAAAACTCGTCAAAGTAGGGTGGGTCTCTCTCTCTCTCTCTCTCTCTCTCTCTCTCTCTCTCTCTCTCTCTCTCTCTCTCTCTCTCTCTCCTTCACTGTTTTCGTACTGATTTCGTACTGATTTACTGGTTTTGCGTCTGGCTAAACAGTAGAGGTTGGTGCCATGATTGGGACTGGTTGGAGGCGCTACACGATGGTTCACCGAAGTCTTGACGATTCCGAAGCACCCCAACCTCATGGCACATGTGTAGAGGTGTTGTTTCGGTGTGTGTCGATTGTTTTATTGAACTGTTTCACTCTCCATCGGAACTATCGAGCTTGGGCAGCGCTGCTGGTTGGACCGCTATGACATGGGAGTTGTCAAAGACTCTACCACGCTCATGCTATGTCTCGCAACCACCAGAGCGTCCAAACCAGTGGTGGCAGTGGTGTATTGTTGTTGAATTCTCGGTTGCATTATCGTTGGATTTTCAGTTCGAGATGCATTGGTTTTCTGATCTAGTGGTGTGTCTTCGACTTCCTCATGTCGAGGTGGCTCCTTACCAACGTCAGACATCACCAGCAAGTCACCATGACAGTCTCGGTCATGGTTTTTACGTTATGTTGAAGTCTTATGGGTTACTTCTCTCCTTCACGGCGTGCTTATACTTATTTGTTTTTCTTTCTTCTCCGTCGTACGTTGGATTGATGAGACACATTGCTGCTGGAAAATTAGGTTTTCAATTTTGTATACAAAAAACGTTGTTCCCTGTTTTGTTGTTCACGGTATGGTGAGAAGTTGTGTGTGTTACGATCGTAATCGCGTCTTGTGTTTGGATATGAGTGTGTTGTGATTTTGATTTTGTGTGAGCGTGTGGGATGTTGTGTATGTTAATTTGTAGGAAACGTGTTGTTAAGGTTTGGTGTTTGAGACGTTTCCATGTGTTGTTATTACATGGCTAGGACACGACGTGAAGTCATGCATGTGACGGCCCCAGCAACCACGAACTGGGCCCCGCTCGGCCTAAACTTACGTGAACCCCTTAACCCATCTTCGGCGAGTCAACGCAGGTCTAGTCAGCCTTAACTTACCAATTACTCAATACATTATTCACTCACTCACCCTGGATCACTCTTTTTGATTCACTTTAACTCTATCTAATCTTTTATCCTCAATTATAATTAGGTGTGCATCGGAATTGTTTTTAACACCAACTTAAAACAGTTTACTACTCAATCAACCTAGATGTGAAAAATCCTGTTCAAACAACATATACATGTATCAACAGTTAGATTCAACTTTCCAAAGCCCCAAAATATCAAAACAAATGAATACATAGCCAAAATATACAACAAAATGACAAAATACCTACAAAGTGAAAGCAAAGTTAACGGCTCTAAGTGTGCCTCAAAGGATATTGCCAAGCATCAGTGCCTTGCCCCTACTCGTCTGTGGATCTGCACCCACCGTCATAAAAAAATAGTGAGTACAAAATATAACGGTAAACAACAACAATAGATATCTCAACATAAACTACTGAATTTTCAATAATCACAAGTCTATGAATCATGCATTATATAATAAGAAACTGAAATAGATAGAAAACTGCATGATAAATAGATTCAACAAATTCAAACAACGATAATCAAGTGACCGAGAAACAAACGGATAGGCGAATAGATAGTCCCAATCAAATCGCGGGTCACAAGACCTCATTAGCTTGCGATCGACACAGTAGGCCTAAAACTGCATCCCTTGCTCAATCCACCCCGTACGAACCAGTGGGCCCGAATGTCGCCTCCACTGAATGCAGACACAGTTAGGAAAAGCTACAGACAAAGCCAGTTGCTAAATTTCTAACACACTACCGAAAGAAAGTCACATTGACAAGTCAGATGCTAAATCATTTCAATAGGCGCCAACGAGAAGCCACAGTCTATGCTGACTGATAAATTCGTTGAGACTTCTCATCATAATCGGACTACCTAAACTCTAGGTCACCTGAACTAGAATAGAATACAAAGGGCTCGCATTTCAAGAATAATCAATCAATCAATAAAAAAGTAATCATGTTGATTCTATTATTGCCTTTACTCACTTTAAATCCCGTTAAAAAGGTCATCGCGTAGCTCCACACGTTCCCCAATTAGTTACCAATACTCCTATGACCGCCCCAAATCTCTCAGGTCGTCCCGTGACCCACGCCCTCCACCCGCAAGCCCAACGGCACCTGTCACGTCACTGGCCACGTCATCACTGCTGCCACGTCTGCATCTCTGTGAAGTGACGCTCCGTATAACTAATCCTACTATATTAAGTTGTTTAATTTTATCTGAACATCTAGCAGGTTAGGTAATTACAATAACAATAGCGGAAGCATTTAATTCGTATTTTATGAGAATTTATTTAACCTAAGTAGTGGAAAACCCGAAAATAAAAACCATGTATATAACTGAGACGAAGTAAACAGTAATCCACATACATGTGATAAAGTTCTAAAGTCCCCAAAACCCAACAAAATAAAATATACATATATGATATCAAAACACGAGCTATCAGCAGCAACGGCCTCAGAGATAGTCGCCTAGTACCTCCTTTCCATTGCTCTTGCTGGTACCAGGATCTGCGCTTAGTTGCCCAACAGATACTACAACGAGCACAGTGAGTAAATTCCCAAAAGAAGTCTACACATTAATCATGAAAACATCGATAACCTGCGAGACATGTGAATATGACCTTGACAACAGGATCATATTCCCATGGCTGGCAATAAGCAATCCATCACAGCATCACATTATTCACACATCAACTGGAAATATAAAACATCCAAAATCCAACAAATAATCAACTAAATGGCTCGAACTTAAACTCAACGGGTAAATAAATCATCACTCATTTAATCACAATAAAACCATGACCCGCCAGTCATACGATAGCAAAACGGAGTCCTCAGCACAAACCAGTGCTTAATAATAGGCTTACAACGACCTACACCTCAACTCAGTAACCGGGTGTGCTCCTTTCCAAGCTTTTTAGTTCTAAGAGTACCCTTAATCCCTCGAGACAGTTGTAGATACATTCTAATCTTATCTACACGGTCGTCGTCGCAGACTAGCCCATGCTCAAGCGTATAGTCATAACCAAGATGAAAAACCATGCGTGACCACCAGCAGTCAGCGCATACGATAAAATAATCGATAAAATACACACCATGAATTTAAAATGTAACTTTCTCAAAGGTTTTATGCATCTGAAATATGTTCTCCGACTTCTCGGACCCGTCAATCCTACTCGTCTAGCTCTCCGGTGTCCGAGCTATGGTTTCCCCAATCCTTGAAGTCCCGAGACCTATTTCCAGTGTGTATTGGTTAATTAAATGGGTGGGTTATCAATTAGGTTTGATTTCACATTTTATTTACAGTTCAGGGTGGTATTAGCGCGCTATTCAGATCAATTAGTGTGCTAATTGATCTTCGGCACTGTTAGTCTTCCCCAGCGTGATTAGCGTGCTAGTGTTCATCACCTAACGCCCTAATTGCACGCTGCCCAGAAAATTCTAGAAATCAATTCTGGGTTTTCTTGTCTTCCAACACCTCAATTCATCTTAGAACCCATACACACATTCCAATAGCATCAAATTACTATCAAAAACACCAATTAAACAAGATTTTATCGCAAAACCGAAAATCACAGTGTGTATGTTTAAAATCCAAAATACCAATTTACCTCAATTTTCCTCAATTTCAATTCGAAACGATGAAATTCCTCAAACCCAACCTCAAGAACACCGAATTCATCAAAAACAGAGATGAAATTCTTCAAAAATCTGAGTTAACCTCAACCCACCAAAAACCACGTTTTTATAAAAAAATTCACATTTAGAATGTAGAGATTACCTTAGATCGATATTTTGAGGCTTTAATCTCCTCTCCAAGCTCAAATTCGTCCCACAAATCCAACACTGGATCTCTCACAGATGTCTCTAATTTCTCAAGAAAATGTTTGGTTTTTGCATGCTATTCATCGATCAAAGGTATTCATACCATTTGTTCTAATCTATTTTATGTGCACGCATCTCGAGGTTGATCCAATAGCCACTGATCATTCTGTGTCACTCAAGTTCTTAACACCTTATCATGACAACACTTGCCTTGATTCACTATGTTGTGCATTTCGAGGATAATCCCATGCACCCTGATTTTTCCCTATTCAACTATAGTACTTCAATTAATTGATTAATACATTAATTCAACCTTAGGTTAGACCACCTAATAAATCATATAAAAATCATAGGTTAGTCACACTAGCACTCAGCTCCTTGACAACTCATGTCCCATATCCCGGCTACCCGATACCCGGTACCCGGTCCCCGACACGCATTTCGGGACATATTCCTGACTCGTAGCCTTGCCCGACATCAACTTACACACGTGTGATGTTTATATAAATAATAAATTTCCACATCACAATAATAGACATACAACATACACAAATAACACCATATATCTGGGTACTCATATCCGAGTCAACCCAGCTGTCCACATAACGACGAATTACCTGTTAATCCTCGTGATTAACACTAATCCTAATTAATTTAATTTGGACCGTTACAACTCCTCTCGTCACCTGACTATTATTTTGACCAATTTTTGTTAATTATCCCTAATTATCCTAAGTATTCCTCAATTTTTTCAAGTTTGACCCATTTTCTACAATTTTTTTAATTATTGTTCCTTTGCGCAATTGGGTCGCTTAATCAGGTGTTGGGTTGCATTCAGACACATTAATATACCTGAACGAAACCTTATAATTTTCATGCAATTTAAAAAAATATTTTTCAATATTTTTTTACTATTTTTGCCAATTTCACGCTTTACGAAGCAAAAATCCCAACAAAAGTCTCGTCACAAATCTCAAATTCTTCATTTTTCATAAAAATTTCCAAATTTCTATTTATTTGGTGGAAACATAATTTTCTAGAATTTTTTCTATTTTTTTCTGAATTTTTCTTGATTTTTCCAATATTTATTTCAAAAAAATAAAAATAAAACATATTTAATTAATTAATTTATTATAAATAAATAAATAAAAATTATTATTTTAATAATGAGTGGGTCCCCGTGTCGAGTCCGACCCAGTCCACCCCAACTAGGTCGGACCAGGGCCGACCCACCCGGTCGGGCCCAGTCCGGCCCAGCCAGGTCGGGCCCGGGTCACCACGAACCGGCCCACCACTTCATCTTCTCCATTCCATTTTTTTTTCTTTCTTCTTACTCTTTCAACAATAAACAACAACAATAACAACATCAACTTCAACTACAATAACATCAACACCCACCAATTAAAATTCAATTTCTCCCAAAATCAACAACTCAACCACAACCCTAACTATAATCAACAAGCTCACCTTCACCAACTCGATCTCCTCTTCATTCTCAACAATTTCCACACCTTCGATCGACCGATCTCCTCTTTGATTTGTTCTCTCTCTCATTCGGGTTTTTTTTTTTTTTTTTTTATTTTTTGTGAATGGTGAGAAAATGGTAGTGTGAGTTTTTTTAACAAATGTGAGTCAAATGACCATTTTGCCCTTATCCTTATCCTCTTTTTCTTCACAACCAAATGCCCCTCCTGGTCATTTTTTTTACTTATATATATATATATATATATATATATATATATATATAATTGTATTTCTCATGCCTACAATTTCGTTATGTGCCAACGAGTTCACTCGGACGTGCACACTACCATTCGACTCACGCGTGTCGCCCACGACCCCACGTATCACTCGGCGCCCATAATTTATTATTTAATTCCATTAATTATTTTTATTTGTATTTGTCAGTGTTTTTATTTTATCTTCGTCCCCCGGACTCTCAAATAACCATTTAGCGCGTTCTTTCGTACCGAACTCGTTCAACGGTGCCAACGCACACTCACCACGTCCTCACACGTTTGGAATATTAAATTTAATGTTCGGTAATAAATAAATAATAAAAATCACCAAACAAACATAACATACCTCAGTGTCGACTTCCGAGGACTGAAATAAGTACACCACGGCTAACTGGGCCCACAATACAACCCTGAAATGTCACGTGGCACGAGTTAGAATTTTAGGGTTATTACAATGCATGTGTGTCTACATATTGTTAATTGGTTGTGACATCGTCGGTCCTTGAGTCCATGGCGTGACCCACATACGACTGAGCCGATAGCCTATTATTCTATGTATGGGCTTACATTTGTGTGGTTTCAAAACTCAAGAGAGTTATTTGATTTTTCGATCGATTTTCTGAAGTTTTGAGTCATTAAAATATTGGGAAAACACTAGGGATTATTTAATAACTAGACCCATTAATTAGGGTTTTTCAACCTTATCAGGTAGCTGGAAACTTGGGGATACACGCTAGTGTGGCGAGAATGGGCATCGGGTTGCGTTAGACAGGTAAGTAAGCCAATTAAGAAAATACCATGTGATTCATTATCATTCTGTTGTGTTTGTTATGATCTACTTGTTGGCATTCCATTCCATATTCCTTGTATGTGTGTTCTTGGCATAAGTGTATGTCTTGAAGGTACTTGCGGCCTACACTAGAAGGGATAAAACGCGGGCACTCGTACGCAATAGTGTTTGACCACCCGTTGTGAATGTGTTATATAAGTACTGGATTGTTATGATTATCGATATTGCGACATCGCTGTTGTGGATTTGTTGTGGATTTTAAACCACTTATGGCCTCTCTTAACTTGTAGAACATGCATGTTTCGATTGCTATCATTTCAGTTTGTCTATCATGCACTTAGATCTATTTAAATTCATGTCTTTCAAATTACCGCATGTTATTTAGACTGTCATGTTTAATACTTCATGAATTACTGTTATATTCTTCTGGCATTACTTTTGATTTCTCTCAGTTGTTCACCATTTAGTTTGTGATGGTGGGTGCAGATATACAGGAGAGTTCGAATGGCAAGGGGCTCTGCTTAGGAAACTTTGTGTGAGCGGCTGGACTTGAGGAACCTTAGATTAGAATATATGTTTTTGCTTGTATGATGATTTCTTATATCATGTTTGTTGTTGAACTTGGGATTATAGATAGTTGAATATCAGATACCTATTTATTTGGATACCATTGATTGTAAATGAATATTTCTCATTTACGGGGTTTTCCATACACATGCGCGCACGCGCGCACACATATATATTTCCGATTTCCCTTTGATTGAGTTATTATTTAATACATGTTTAGTTTATTTATCTTTCGCTGTGTAAAACTTGCACTAACTCTTTCATAAATCGTTAAATTAATTTATCGGAGGCTGACTAGCCTCGTCGAGTACTGACTCGGGGACCTACAAAGGTCTAGGCTGGGCGTACCCAAATGCATTGGGAATTTGGGGTCGTCACAGTCTTTCCCTACTCTTAAATCGCACTCACCTCGGCCCTAATCCCACGAAATTCGGGTGAAACCACATTGATTCGATGCCGTGACTATGATTCCTCATCTCTTTTGTGTCGATTTTTCGGTTTTCTTGGATTTTTTGGCCTTTTTTGAGTTGGTTGGGTGTTGTTGTATTGAGTTTAGGGCTTTGATTTGGGGCTTAAATCTTGCATTTTGGACATAAAAATATTGATGAAATAGAGAATGTCAAGTGATTCCGAGCAAAACCAAATAATGTTTTCAGTCATTTTCATGTATTGTTAGAATTTTTGAAAAAAATATATCGTTCTTGTTGTTCGTGGGTAGCGGACACACGAGGTCGAGACTTCTTTAGAAGTCTCGGTCGATTCCCACCGAGACTTATAAAGAGATATTGATGGGAGTCAGCCGAGACCCAGTTGCCTTCCACCAAGACCGAGACTTCTTCAAAGGTCTCGATGGGATTTAGATGAAGTCGGACGAAACCTCTAAAGAGTTCTTGGTATGAGTCATCCGATACCTCTTTAGAGGTCGCTATCATGTATGGCCAAAATCGACGAACCGGGGAGATAAGGGTGTTTGAATAATGAGGTATATTTAGCAAAAAGTGAGGTACATTTTAGTAAGGGTATTTTGAGAATTTATTTTAAAAAAAGTGGGGTACGTTTAGCAATTGAAATTTTAAAATTGAGGTATAGTGAACAAATAGAGTATGTTTGGCAAAAATTAGAGCCCGTTTAGCCGCTTCGTTGGGCTACACAAAAGTAATGACATGATATTATTAAGACACTCGGTAAAACTAATTTATAATTTTAATATTTTAATACATTTTTAACAGATAGTTGTGATGACAAATATATATATATATATATATATATATATATATATATATTTGACAAAAAAAGTGAAAAAAGTTAATGGATGTCAATCATTAATTATTTTTTCCATGTATATATAGAAGTCAAAAAATGTGAAGGAGGTTGGAGACCACTAAAAAAAAAATGAAAAAAATGGAAAAGCTTCAAAAAATGAAAAATAAACGAAAAAGTGACAGGCCATATCCTTATGGGTGACCATTGATTAAGCAAGTAGTTAAAGACAATTTTAGAAAAAGAAAGCGTTAAATTTGATGATTAATGAATGAGTATAAACAAAAAAAAAAAGGAAAAAGTTGTAAAAAAAATTAAGAAATCAAAAAAACGAAAAAAAAGTTGAAAAGCACATACAATGAATAAAACGGAGACGTTGTTTTCTCACGTCCCAATCACACTAAAACCTAGACAGTTGCACGTTGAATGTAAGCAATTGAAAGCCGTTGGGCCCTCGAGATCCGCAAACTCTCCCTCATCCAACAGCACACACTCCATCCTGCGCCATCACTTCAACGATTGGGAGTCACCGACGAGGTCCTCTCAGGTGGTGGGCCAGCCCCACCACACGAGGCCATTAATTAACTAGGCCACACTTACCATCCACAGATGAAGATCAGACGGCTCAAATCTTAGAAAACGATGCGCCATATGCGCACCGGATCACAAGTTGGAGATTAGCAGCTGTGGGGCGCGCCCAGGTCGGCACGTGACATATCAGACACACTGCAAAAATCTTACAAAGTAGTAGTACGTGACGGCAAGACAAAAATTCTTCCTCACATTCTCTCTCTAGAGTTTCGAGTCTCTCTCTATCTCTCTACATCTCTTGGAGTTTTAATTCGTTGTAAGTCGTGCTTTAAACTTTGGCTGTACCATAGCGTTAGCAGCAGCACAGTCCGTCTCTATGAGTTTAAACCCTCTGAGGCCACCACGTGGTGCTCTCGATACTATGTATTCTTGCGAATCATGAGCTGTACGGTTGTGGCACGTGACTCAACTCCCATTCGATCTAATTACCTGATTAACTTGGCTAATCTGTTTTCATAACGAGGTTAATATATTATATTAATTAATTTTTTTTGGTAGGACTATATTAATTAATTAACTATTATATATATGTTGTACATAACTATAGTATAAAGTATCTTAGAAGACAGTTGTTATTGACCATCGTAGTGTCTTATATTGTTGGTTGTATTGTTCGTAATTAAATATCGTTTGTTTTACATGGATATTTGTAATTCCTTTGGATTATTATAAGATTTGACAAGGTCATGTGCAATGTCGTGTGTATTTATTCTTGACGTAGTCAAGTACAGTAAACATGACGACGAGCTATTGCTTCGTTCGAATGCATGGGAGTGAACCCTAGAGTTTCCCGTTATGTGAAAAGATTTTCAGTTTTTTTTTTTTTTTTTTTTTTAAAGGAAAGAAAAGTTTTTTATTTGGAGTACAATTTGAGGTGTATTTCAAATTAGCTCAATTTTGTCGCGGATGCACATATATATATATATGGATATTACAGTGTATGAATGTTTGAAAAAATAGATATTACAGTGCATGAATGTTTGAAAAAATATTGTCAAGTTATCTTATTAATGCAGAACAAGTTACGTGTGTAACTAAATTAAGGATTGTGAATAGATACCAAAAATCGATATGGGGTTATATTTCAAGAACTCCTAATAATTTACAATATCTATTCATGTAATGTATTTAGTAGAAACAAAGAAATGTAACCCCTATCAAGTACTCCCTCCAGACCACATGCAATAAGAGTGATTTTAGCCATTTTGGAGGATTTGATAGTATTACTAATACTCACATTAACTACTCAATTGACTTTTTATACCCTTCATAGAAAAAGAAAGTTTAATAATACACTTTAATAACTAGTGTATGTAGAAGTGGTGGGGTTAAGAGAGATATAGAGTGATTTAGTCATTTAACTACCACTTTCCCCTCAATCAAGATAATTAATAGACTTTTTAAAAAGTGTGATTAGCGAGAAAACGTCACTTATTTTGATTTAGAGGGAGTATTGTCTTGGTCTAGTGTGAAGGACCTATTAATTAATGAGTTCACTTGGGTTTCTAATTAAGATGTTACAAATTTAAATCTTTTCAATTTTGAGGCATATAAATCTTCGTGAACCGCTGGTTGGTTGACACAATTAATAGAAGCGAGTTGTTGTTTCTTAACTAACTAGCAATGGCTTGTGTAATTCAAGTTTTGGAAATGAAAACAACAATATTGTGAGCTCCCCACTTACACAATACGCAACTCAATCGAGACAAACTTAGAGTGGTTGAATAGTCCGAATACTAAGTAATTTATACAAAAAAAATAAATTATCTCTGCATAAAACGTGAAGTGCATCTAATTAGGAATCATTTTATACATCGTCAATTTTTTTATAGGGTGGGGAATATATTTTATTATTATTATATATATATATATATATATATATATATATATATATATATATATATATATATATACTTAAGTGGTAGTCGAGCTCAGACCTTTTCAAATCTTATGTTTTGATATATATACTTAACAAATCTTATGTTTTGATATATATACTTAAGTGGTAGTCGAGCTCAGACCTTTTCAAATCTTATATTTTGACAAGTGATGCCTCTGCTACCTCAATAGAGATGCTTTCGCACATGCCAACATAGCTTAGAAGCAACTTAACGAAGTTTATTAAAAAAATTAATAAGAAAGAAAAAAAACAGGAGGTGATTAAATGCAACCGCATGAAATAATGAAAAGTTTAATTAGGAGCAGGAGGGCATTTATAGAAAAAGTGGACCTTAAAGTTCGTGCCAGATGGCAGCCTTAGGAAAGGGGTCATCGAATGGACCATTATCAACATCATGACTTGCATCTACCTCTCAGCTCTCAACATTTACTATTCAACATCACATTAATATATACATCTCATATTATTTCATTTTATTATAAACTCTATATTATAAACAAACTGACGAAAAAGTTTTACATATGCTTTTCACTGCTGCTGGTTCGTACCTATTGATGAGATTGGGACCATTGATAGTATTTAATCTTAGGTGAGTGGCCATCAACACAAAACCATATGAAGAATCATGTACAAATTAATTAATTAATTAAGTTTTTATTTATTCTTCGTTTTTAATGAATACAGTATTATATATGTATTAACTAATTACGTTTTGCAGATTAATTTAATTTTTCCAACTTTAGGGTTCAGGGTACTTTTTATAATATAAATTAGTCACTCACCCTAAACACTTTCAAAAAAAAGATTTACTATAATATATAATCTTTTTTTTTTCTAGACCACATATCCAGATTTAACCAACTACTACAAATTTGACTTAGGTCGACTTATTAAGGGATAAAACTCTTTCAGCAGTGACTTTGTGTTTGTAAAGATTCAAACTCGAGGCCTTCTTTTATATCGTTAATTGTCGAACCACTCAACTCACCAGCCATTAGTAATGATAGGTACTTTTTATAGTTAAAAGTTTTCCTTTCTAACTTCTTTTTTTTTTGGCTCCACCTTCTTATAAGAACAAACATTAATAATTTTTTCTTTCCACAAAATAATAATAATATATAAAATTTTCTCAAATAAAAAAAGCTAACATGAATGACCTATGTGAGAATGATTAATTTACATGTTTGAGATATTAGTTGGCTATCAAACATATCTTCTTGTTAAATCAGTTTGGTAAGATACTAGATCGCGCGGTTTTTTTATTGACCCTAATTATAAGCTGAATATAGTTCCTTATTGGGCTGAGATTTGATTGGGCTTTAAACCATAAGTACGCGAGCAGCTCTAGTGCATTGATGTGGCAATTTGTCTGGGCTTGTGTCTAACATTGCCCATTAATCATCTACATCAACTTAGCCTTTCTTGGTGATTTGATAAGCTCAACCTGTATAATTGCCGAAGCTTATTGGATGCCTCACTTGTCAAAATGCATAGTCTAAGAAATCATGAATAGGTTCATCACAAAAAAAAAAAAAAGAAATCATGAATAGGAGATCATGATCAATTAATTTAATACTAACTTTTACTAAGATTTGGAAGTTAGAGGTCATGGATTCGATCCTCTGTGGGAGCTTGTACCCTTTTGAGTTTTTTTCTTTTTTGATGAAAAGATATTTTTATTCATAGAAATTGCTCACTATTACATTTGATTTAATAATGAAATTACATCAATAGCAGCCTTTCCCATCACTTGAGATCAAATCGACATTGTGAAAGTTTGTAAACTCATGTGCAACTTATACGCTTTTCTTTTGTTTCTACAAATAGAACCATACCAAGAAATAAAACTTCCAACAAGGGAAGATGAACAAAACTTCCAATGATGGAAGACAAACTCAGACTGTCAATAAGAGAAGACAACAACTTACTGAAAAAGAAAACCTAGCGAAAATTATCAATCCAATAAGTGGCGCAGATCCATACACGATGTAACAGCCCAAATTAATTAAACTAGGATTAGCATTAATCTTGGGTATTAACGGCCGTAATTTGGGGTGCCAACTCGGCTGACTCGGACACGAGAAGCGAGGGCATAGGTTATTTATGGATGATGTTTGTCTATTTTATGATGTTTAAAATCATTATTTACTATATTTCATCGCATTTATGTATGTTGTCATACCGGACGAGTTGGTGTGACGGGTATTTATCTTGGAATGCATGTGAACGTGAGTATCGATTAAGAGTTACCCAGGGATGCTAGACGGGATGCTATACTAGACTAAATAATGGTACATGGTGTATAATAACCATAGCCTAAGTTTGTAAATTTAATAATGTAAAATATGGCACGCCTCGAAGTGTGTGCGGAGGCGCGGGGCATCGGGTGCCGAGTTGTAACGGCCCTAAAATTCTAACTCGAGCCACGTGTCATTTCAAAGTCGTACTGTGGGACCCAGTCGTCGTGGCGTACTTGTCCAATTCTCAGGAGTCGACACAGTGGTATATTATTTTTTTATGTTTGTATTATGTATTTTATACTCGAATATGTCTAGTTGTTCAAACATGTAAGGACGTTCTCGTCAATGTGTTGGGTTTACGAACCTAGTTTGCCTAAGGAAACGTGTCAAAACGGGTACCGGACGAGCGGGATACAAGTATATTGATGTCCGGGGGAATAGTTTTATAAGCAAGGGATATAATTGTAACTAAGTTTGAATGGAAATGTGTCAAGAAATTAGGTCACGATGCAGTTCGTGTCGCGCGTAGACGGATGAAACACCTATAACTGTTTGTTTTGAAAAGTCAAATAGGATAAGCACAAAGGAGAGTGCACTATTAGAGTCACATAAGTGGTTGGATAGGATCATTGTAGGTCAAGGGATGTGCCTAGTGACGGAACTTTGAGTATTGATGACTTAGTATAAATAGACCAAAAAATGGTCAAATGACCAAACTTTCTCACTAACAGCATAAAAATCTGAAAATTGGGGAAAACTTGAGAGGGTTTGGAGGTGCTTTTGATGAAATCTGATAGGCTTACATGCACCAACAACAATAATTACAGTAAGATCTCGTTTAATCTATCGATTCTCATTGTTTCGGACTAAATCTTTTGGGTTTTCGCTAACAAATATGAGCAACACCTTGTCTCACTGGATTTATAGTTTTCATGAGGGGTTTTGATGGCGTTGTTGATCATTTATAGGTATTGATGGTTGGTGTTAAGGTTGAGAAAATTTATTGATTTTTGATAAAAAAATGATTTTTTTAGTGAATTTTAGTTTTAATTGTGGAAAATAATTTTACGAACTTGTATGGGGTATGTGAAGGTGAATTATGTTGATATTTGAGGTCCATAAGAGGATGGGATAGGCTCGAAACATGGTTACGAAGTCGGGGTTTCTGAAAAAACCTGGAAAGATTACAGGGGGTGTATAAGTCATTGACGAGCATACGGGGATCGATTGGTGGCGTGTCGGAGTCGAGAGAGAATCACTTTGATACAGGTAAGCAAACCAGCTAGGAAATGTACAGTTATTTCATTGGGCTTTAAATGTTATTATTTATTGCTTCGATACATTTTTCTCAAAATTTCTACTCTGTTTGAGTGTCTGAAGGCCAATGGAGTCAAGTGTCTATGGAGGAGTGGTTGTTGGCTAGAAACTGGGGCCATCACCTCGAGGCATTACTTTAGTTTGTTGGTTCTGTTTGGGGGGAGATTTCTAATCCGAACTAACGTCGGTACCTTTCATCTGCGAGGGTCTAGGAACTGCAAATGTTGTTGTGTCCTAGGGCTCGAGGCTGCTAGGGTTTGCTGTGACTCAATGACCCTGTCCCTGTGGCATCCACACCCGGTGGTCAGGACTACTTGGCGCCTCTCTTTTGTATCTTGTGACACTCATTTATAATTCTTATGATTCATTTTTAGTCTATTTACAATTCATGCGTCCTTACAACTTTCTTTCCATCTGCATAAATTTAGATTGCTTTATTTGGACATGTTGTTTATATCCTACTAGCTTTACTTACATAGACTCGCCATTCTTGTGATTAACTAAGTGCAGATCCGCTGTCAAGCAAGGGAAAAGTGTCGTTATTGGATGATTTACTTTGAGGATATTGGAACGACCCTCCCTCTCACATTTTTGTAGATTTTCTGATCTTTTGTATTATTTATATACATGTTTTATTACATTAGGATATTTTGGATTGTGAGACATATCAGGACATGTATATGCTTCCATTACACTCCCCTATCATTTGGTATACATGTTGATTGTATATATGCAGGGTCCCACACTTTAGGTTGTCCTGACTTCATTGATTTAGAGTGTTCAATTTGTGTTTAAGTTAAAACGCTTCCGCTAAAACTTGTAAAACTTGCAAATTTAGAATGATTCAACTTTAACCATTAAATTATGTTCCATAACATGAGAATAATGGAAAGGAAGGTTGACTAAACTTGTGTTGACCTTGTGAGATGGGGGGAGGCTTAGGTCGAGTGGGGCCTAGTTTTGCTGAGAACTAGGGTCGTCACAGTTGGTATAAGAGCCTAAGTTCTAGATAAGAGCTAGTTCTGACTCTTAATTAAAACACATCCAACATAAGATGCAACTCAATGACAAATTAGGACATGAATGGAACTTAGAGTGGAACTCTATGATCCTGACAAAAAAATTTTAGTTGGGAAGTGAGAAGAGTTGGGAAAAGTAAAATTTGGATATATGAGCTATTTTATGTAGTGCATTATACTACTATCGATAGCTATATCCTGATCGAGAACTCGTTTTCGTTGCAGATTGCGATGGCCGATTAGCTCAAGACCAGTGATGTCGTTTCGAGAGATGTTCAAGGGAGGCTAGATGAGGTGTCTTAGTTGGTCACATTGCCTGGCCAACAGCTCGAGGATATACACAGGTTATTTAGAACATATGTTACACCATCACCTTCTACATCTATATAACACCTGTTACTTAGGGTGGGAGTGTTCCTACTATTCAGAACACTTAATCGGCTCCTACAGTATCGCAAGTTTAGATCGAGATAGTATCGCCTACACCACCTACATCGGCTGAGGATACACTAACTGCGCCTATTGAGATAAGTACTAGGGCGACAACTGAGGTGAGTTAGTCTCGTGAGTTTAAGAGAATTCTCCTAGTTCAGTTCTATGGAGGTACGGATCTTGGTGTTCAACGTAGTTTATGGGGAGCCACAAGAAGATCCATGATGTTTTGGCCACACCTGAGCACATGAAGATGAGTATTTCATCAGTGTTTATGTTTGGAGAGGCTGATGATTGGTGGCATAGTATGGTGGCTACGAAGAGGAAGCTCAAATATTTGGTCGAGTTCAAGGAAAGATTCAACCAGAAGTACTTTCCTCTTTCAGTCAGGAACATGAAGAGGATTGAGTTTTAGAACATCAGGCAGTATACTAAGGAGTCGGTGATGCAGTATATGGAAGGTATATGTAGTTATTGGAGTATACCGAGGGCATAGCTAACACCGATACTGATCAGGCCTATTACTTCACGCATGGCCTTCTGTGCGATATTGGAGGTATGGTGGTGACCACCGACCGCGGACTTTACAGGTGGCATACAAGAGGCGTTTGGTCAGTAAGACTTGAGCACGCATACCGAGGCGGTAATCGCAGCTCCAACACCAGTACCGTTAAACTTCAGATCGAGAGGCGACAAAGGGAAAAAAAGACCACGATAGTCCAGGCCAAGAGGACCGAGCTCAGAGTGTGGGATCTGTAGCATCTAAGTCCTATCTAGCGAGTACTGCACCAGTATCGTCTCCACAAGCATGAATCTATGCCAGTACACTACCAAAACTGGCAAAATTAGGCCCTCAACAACAATAGTATCAGCGGGCTAAGGGCACTGACAATGGTAGGGGCAGAGGAAGTGGACAGGGCAGAGGCATGGACAGGGCCAGGGATAGAGGTATGGTCGGGGACATGGTCGGAGTTCTAGTCAAGTGCAGAGACAGGGACAGAGGTTTGGTCAGACATAGGAACAGGGACAGGGACAAAATTTTCCATCAGGACCAGCCTCATCGTGTTTTTTTTTAGTGTGGTCAAATAGGCACTTTTTCAGTGTATGTCCACAACTGGGCAGGGGTCAGCCGCAATAGAGTCGAGAGCAGGTTCGTGCCGTTGCCACACCAGATCCGACTGGTACCTATGTGACGGCCCCAATTTCCCCGTGCAATTGGGTACGCCCGGCCTAAACCCGTGCAGGCCCCGAATCATCACTCGGCAACCTGACGAGCCTAGTCAGCCTTCGATTTAATCAATTCAGTAGTTTATGAAAGAGTTATTGCATTAATACACAGCGGAAGACTAAAACAATTATAAACAAGGGAAATAACTTAATCAAAGGGAAATTAGGAATTCTATAAATGTGGAAAACCCCGGGTATTCATGTACAATTCGATAGGCATATATACATGATACCAGTCTTAATAAAGATATACCAAGTTCAATAATCCCAACAAAACAAGTATGAAACGATATACACATCGGTAAACAAAATGAAAACACCTACTATAACGTCTCTCAGATGTCCTGAAACTCCTCAAAGTATATCACCAAGGCAGGGCCCCTTGCCCTTGCTGCTCTCCACTCTATCTGCACCCACCGTCACAAACTAGACGGTGAGTAACTGAATAAAATTGCTAGTAGTACCAGAAGAATGTAACAGTAATTTATGATTATAACAAGAAAAACAGTCTAAGTATCATGCGGAAAGGAAATAACTGGAAAGTAAATAAATCAAATGCATGATAAAGAGACTGAAAGATAAACAATCGATATTTGCATGTTCTAAGATTCAAAAGAGGCCCATGAGTGGTCTATTTCACAAAGAATACGGAAAAGATCTCGCAAGATCTCCCGGGCAATGTCGCAACACTAGCGCGGCGTGAAAATCGAGAGGCATCGCAACACCTCTCGAATCCAAGGTACCAAGTACACACATCACTAGGGGTGGTCGGTTACCCCTGCGAGGGGGCACCCTCGTTGTCCCGGCTAGTGCGGGACCACATGATACCTTCGAGACACACACTCATGCCAAGAACATACAACCAAGGAAATCGGAATGGAATATCAAGCAAAGGATCAATGCAACAATAAGAATAAATAGAGGATGTATAAATCACATGTCATTTTCTTACTGGTCTACTAACGTACATACACACAATGCATGCATGTACTTACCTGTCTATTCGCGACTCGGTACCACTCCGAAACTCTAACGCGTTTCCCCACAAGTTCTCAACAACCTGATAAAGTTTTGGAATCCCGAATATTAGTTTAAGGTTCGCATTCATTCTTTATGTTGTACCTATTGCATTAGGCTTTGATTGTATTGTGTATTGGATGTGTTGGGTCCTCATTACATTGTGTGTTGAACCTTTATTACACTTCCATATTCATTTTATATAAATGTCTATACTTAAAAGTCTTGTTTACTTACTTACTCTTAAACCTATAATAATGTACATTAAGGTCAAATACACAAATTGATGCGTACACCCCACTGGTGTGTACACTAACATTTCTCACACCCCGCTGCCTTGTGCACACACACCCCGCCGGTGTGTGCACCCCACTATGATTTTCCATGTTCACATGCATTAGAACATTAATTTATTACGTGGAATTATGTTGTATACTCATTTTCTATCATACCCCCATATACAACTGTTGTGTACCCACCAATGTGGTGTACACATACAAAGATCTTTGTGTACACCCCCGTGTGTACACACCCACCGTTGTTGTGTACACCCCATTGTGGTGTACACAAAGTGTACACCCCTCACAACATTCCCACTTACATACACTTATGTAAATGGAAGTCCATACACATATAACTCATGAAACACATTCCCATACATCAATTAAGTTGTACACACCCACACCCCAACGGGGGTGTGTACACACACACACCGTGTGCACCCCACATACTTTGAACACCACCACCCACTCCTATTAATAGCCACCCCACTCATATTAACCAAAACCATTACATACAATCCCTTTGCTCACAATGTACACACATATATATCATAGTGTAACCTACAAATTAATGGTTGTGTACATACACACTCCCAATCGGGGTGTGCACACGCCGTGTGCACCCCACATCTTCACACACACCCCACACAACACCCACTTTGCCAAAACAGTTTCACACACATGAAAACCCAAAAAAAACAGTCCACATACCCATCAAACAACCACACCTATCCACTCCAACATAACCCCACATGGGGTCACCTCCGCCAGCGCGCGTCGCCGGAGGTTGACCCCGATCGGCACCGACGGGCTCCGGCGTCGGTCACACAAAACAGTGACAAACCATCACGTAAAACGCTTTAAAAATAAAAACGTATATATGGCCGTGAGATTGAGAGAATGAGAGACAAGAGGGGAGGAGCTCACCTTGGTGTCTCCGGTGGGTGGTCGAAGTCCAAGTCCAAAGTCTTGGTGAGGGTGACGGTTGTGATCTGGAAGATGAGAGAGAAAAACGATCGAGGTGTGAGAGAGAGACTCGTGATCGCCAAGTGAGAGGAGGGAAGGAAGAGGGAGGAGGAAAAGCTTACCTAGCGTTTTCCGGTGGTGGTGGAGAGGTAGGTGGTCGTCGTGGGTGGCGGTGGTGGTGATCCGGTCGGAGTTGGAACGAAGCGTGACGTGAGGCCGAGAGAGAGATGTGAGCTGGCCGAGAGTTCGAGAGTGAGTGAGAACCGAGAGTGAACGTGAGAGAAAACGAGAGAGAGAGAGAGATCGACGAGAAAGAGAGGGAAGCTCACCTCGTCGGGGTCCGTGACGCCTGCCGGTGGGAGGCGGCGCGCGCGGCGGCGAAACGGTGGGTGTGAACGGTGATGGTGGTGGTTGGTGAAGATGATGAATAGTGTTTTCGGGGTTTTAGGGTTTTCACTTCTTTTATATCATGTATCATAGGTGAAATGACTCATTTGCCCTTACACACTCACTTGTCCAACCTTTGGCCGCTACCCTTATGGGTCATTTGGCTTATCCCCTTGATCTAGCACATGTGCACATCCCTATGCCCATCCAATGGTCCTCCTCACTCACTTGTGTCATTTTAACAATTCCATTTAATATCCTATTAAATTAACTCCATAAATTTTAATAAATTACCAATAAAGTTACACAACTTCTCGCCTACTACTCGGGGCACCGTGTCCCGCATTCGACACGCTTCCCGAGGCGGTCCCACCCTTGGGATTTGAATAAATTCCCTTATGCTTATGTTATACTTTATTGTAAAAATTTATTTTCCTCAACATAGGTCATGTTTTTCATTTAGCTTTGTTTATTAAATAAAATCCATTAAAACGGTTCCCGAAACACCCCGTATAACTAGGCGACATCTTACTCAATTAAAGAATAGCTCAAACGCGCGCGAGACCCGTAAAATACTAATATACTAATACATGCATTATCATCCACAAATAACCAAATTTTCGGTCGTTACGCCTCCCCACTAACAAAAATTTCGTCCTCGAAATTAGTTCTAAATCGAGTGAATAAGGAGAACTACACCCGTTCGCAACTCGTCCAAACCGCGAGCTTACACCGCTTCGAGACAGCTTGAATCCTCTATCTCGAATGCGGACTACCTCATAGTCACTTCGATGACGGCTCGTTCATCATTGTTGAACTGAGACCAATGCAAAGTCGCTTTCGAGACGACTCAATAAGCCATGACCAATCGTGGACTCTCGCGAGAGTCACTTCCAACAACTTTCGACATTAGGTATTGAATCTGGACTTGTACAAAGTCTCTTTGCACAGCACAACATCTTAAATCCACTCCCTTTTCTCCACATTTATCAAACTGTGGGCCTCTGCCACTTCGAACACTTGATTTTTACCTCAATCCTCAGGCTGCGGGTCCCAACCAATTCAAACAACCTTAATTCAACTACGGTCTCTCTAGACCGCTCCCGTTTCCCAAAATGGTAGGAATGCCACGACCTCGTCGCAAACATCGCCTACTACTACGACTAAAACTCGGTGATCACGACATAAGACGCTACGATCGCGACTCGCATGTCATACTCGTGAAAACCTCCCAACCCACTCGCGTCTCGACGCAAGTTTATCTATACCCGAGCGGTAAAATAGATTCGACAAAGTTGTAACCGTGGCCACCATGTACACTACGTGTCCATGCATCGTAAGATGAATCACAACCAGTTCTGGTCCTGCTCTCTTTAGGTGTACTTGTGGCTAGTTCGGCAACCCATTGTGCCCAAACTTACCATCTCTTTCGGACTATAATCTAAGTTAGGTCTGTCTCATCCTGACAACAACACCGCTATGATTAAACGGTACCACTCTAGCCGCATCGACCCTAACTCTGTCACATGACGTCCAACATCCTATTTAAACACCTAAAGCTTTATTTAATCGGTTTCATGTATGTCGTGGGATAATCGGAAAATTCCTTACCTCCCCGTAGGATCACGAACCACCGTCACCGGCTCGCCACCATGTGCACGTCCTCAATGGCTGGCGATCGTCATCCCGCGGTCCTCGTACAAATCGGGACATCGGTTCTGAAAATGTCCAGGCTGTCCGCACTGGTAACACACCTTCCGCTTTCGAGAACCACTATCATCGTTCGAATTCCTCGTTCGTTTCCCATCATGTTCCCCTGATCGGCGCTCTAACCGCAACTCGGGTCGATCAGGCTCAATCTCCTCGTGGTGAGTACTCAAGTAACTCTCCCTAGCCAAGCTCCGCTCATAAGTCCTCTGCAACGTCCCTGGCTCGGTCGTAATGATCGCACCTCCAATTTCGGGTAGTAGACCCTCAATAAAGTAGTACACTCGGTCTGCCTCCGTGCTAGCTGATCCTCCAGCATATGGTAATAACTGCAAAAACCGACCCATGTACTCCATGACGGACTCATTCGCTAACTGTCTCAGGGAAGTGAACTCGTTTCTCTTGGCTCTCATCACGGTAGGAGGAAAGTACTTCATTTTGAACTGGGTCTTGAACTCTATCCAGTCCCTCGGTACGCCTCTAGTACTCACAATCGTGGTCCACCAATCATCTGCCTCCCCCTGAAGCATGGATGAGGAGATCGTCGCTCTCATGTGATCCTCGGTCGCGATAATCGTATGAATCTTCTCGTGATTCTTCAGGAAAAGCTCCGCCGCTGCCACGTCCGTACCACCGAAAAACTTAACTGGATCGTGTCTCTTAAATTCTCTCCACTGCCTCGCCTCAACAGTGGCCCTAGGGCTCTTCTCCGGAGTAGTGACCGGAGTAGTGACGGGAGTAACCTCTGGCGCGACAACTGGTGTAGTCGGTGTCTCCGTCGCTCGTACTATCTCGGTCTGTAATGGAGGTGTCTCCGCCTCGGTCTGTGTACCTGTCGCAGCAACTGCTCTCTCGGTAATCGCCGCTAACGGAATCGGGGCGGTGGAAGCCGTAGCAACTGGAGTCTCCGTCCCTTGAGTGGTAGGAACAGGCGGCAAAGGCGTAGTCGGAGTCAATGGTGTCGTGGTAGCCTGTACGGGTATCATCAGTGACCTCACTAACTCCTCAAATCTCTGTGTCCAAGTGCGAAACTCCTCCGAAGTAATAAATCGAGAATTAGTCGTCCCGCTATCGTCGCTCGGACCTGGCTGATCCGCCATCGTCGTCTAAACAAGAAAACGAATTTCTCGGATCAATGGATAGCTACCGTTACGATATAATACACACAACAATCGTAATATGTATAAACATCACATCCGACTTATCCCAATAAGTTCTCAGTTTCCATTCCCCAACTCATCCTCACTCCCCAACTAGGATTCTAAGTCAGGATCATAGGGTTTCCACTCTAAGTTCAACCATTCCTAACTTCCGCTGTCTTAATGGTTTGTGTTTTAAATCAAGAGTTAGATCGTTATAACCTTAAGCTCTGATACCAACTGTGACGGCCCCAATTTCCCCGTGCAATTGGGTACGCCCGGCCTAAACCCGTGCAGGCCCCGAATCATCACTCGGCAACCCGACGAGCCTAGTCAACCTTCGATTTAATCAATTCCGTAGTTTATGAAAGAGTTATTGCATTAATACACAACGGAAGACTAAAACAATTATAAACAAGGGAAATAACTCAATCAAAGGGAAATTAGGAATTCTATAAATGTGGAAAACCCCGGGTATTCATGTACAATTCGATAGGCATATATACATGATACCAGTCTTAATAAAGATATACCAAGTTCAATAATCCCAACAAAACAAGTATGAAACGATATACACATCAGTAAACAAAATGAAAACACCTACTATAACGTCTCTCAGATGTCCTGAAACTCCTCAAAGTATATCACCAAGGCAGGGCCCCTTGCCCTTGCTTTCTCTCACTCTATCTGCACCCACCGTCACAAACTAGACGGTGAGTAACTGAATAAAATTGCTAGTAGTACCAGAAGAATGTAACAGTAATTTATGATTATAACAAGAAAAACAGTCTAAGTATCATGCGGAAAGGAAATAACTGGAAAGTAAATAAATCAAATGCATGATAAAGAGACTGAAAGATAAACAATCGATATTTGCATGTTCTAAGATTCAAAAGAGGCCCATGAGTGGTCTATTTCACAAAGCAATACGGAAAAGATCTCGCAAGATCTCCCCGGCAATGTCGCAACACTAGCGCGAATAAGTGAAATCGAGAGGCATCGCAACACCTCTCGAATCCAAGTACCCAGACACACATCACTAGGGGTGGTCGGTTACCCTAGAGAGGGCACCCTCGTTGTCCCGGCTAGTGCGGGACCACATGATACCTTCGAGACACACACTCATGCCAAGAACATACAACCAAGGAAATCGGAATGGAATATCAAGCAAAGGATCAATGCAACAATAAGAATAAATAGAGGATGTATAAATCACATGTCATTTTCTTATCGGTCTACTAACGTACATACACACAATGCATGCATGTACTGTACTTACCCTCTATTCGCGACTCGGTACCACTCCGAAACTCTAACGCGTTTCCCCACAAGTTCTCAACAACTTTGATAAAGTTTTGGAATCCCGAATATTAGTTTAAGGTTCGCATTCATTCTTTATGTTGTACCTATTGCATTAGGCTTTGATTGTATTGTGTATTGGATGTGTTGGGTCCTCATTACATTGTGTGTTGAACCTTTATTACACTTCCATATTCATTTTATATAAATGTCTATACTTAAAAGTCTTGTTTACTTACTCTTAAACCTATAATAATGTACATTAAGGTCAAATACACAAATTGATGCGTACACCCCACTGGTGTGTACACTAACATTTCTCACACCCCGCCGCCTTGTGCACACACACCCCGCCGGTGTGTGCACCCCACTATGATTTTCCATGTTCACATGCATTAGAACATTAATTTATTACGTGGAATTATGTTGTATACTCATTTTCTATCATACCCCCATATACAACTGTTGTGTACCCACCAATGTGGTGTACACATACAAAGATCTTGTGTACACCCGCATTGTGGTGTACACACCCACCAAGTGTGTGTGTACACAAAGTGTACACCCTCACAACATTCCCACTTACATACACTTATGTAAATGGAAGTCCATACACATATAACTCATGAAACACATTCCCATACATCAATTAAGTTGTACACACCCACACCCCAACGGGGTGTGTACACACACACACCGTGTGCACCCCACATACTTTGAACACCACCCCACTCCTATTAATAGCCACCCCACTCATATTAACCAAAACCATTACATACAATCCCTTTGCTCACAATGTACACACATATATATCATAGTGTAACCTACAAATTAATGGTTGTGTACATACACACTCCCAATCGGGGTGTGCACACGCCGTGTGCACCCCACATCTTCACACACACCCCACACAACACCCACTTTGCCAAAACAGTTTCACACACATGAAAACCCAAAAAAAACAGTCCACATACCCATCAAACAACCACACCTATCCACTCCAACATAACCCCACATGGGGTCACCTCCGCCAAGCGGCGTCGCGGAGGTTGACCCGATCGGCCAAGACCGACGGCTCCGGCGTCGGTCACACAAAACAGTGACAAACCATCACGTAAAACAGTTTAAAAATAAAAACCGTATATATGGCCGTGAGATTGAGAGAATGAGAGACAAGAGGGGAGGAGCTCACCTTGGTGTCTCCGGTGGGTGGTCGAAGTCCAAAGGTCGCGTGAGGGTGACGGTTGTGGCTTGGAAGATGAGAGAGAAAAAAATCGAGGAGGAGAGAGAGAGAACTCGTGATCGCCAAGTGAGAGGAGGGAAGGAAGAGGGAGGAGGAAAAGCTTACCTAGCGTTTTCCGGTGGTGGTGGAGAGGTAGGTGGTCGTCGTGGGTGGCGGTGGTGGTGATCCGATCGGAGTTGGAACGACGTGACGTGAGGCCGAGAGAGATGTGAGCTGGCCGAGAGTTCGAGAGTGAGTGAAACCGAGAGTGAACGTGAGAGAAAACGAGAGAGAGAGAGAGATCGACGAGAAAGAGAGGGGAAGCTCACCTCGTCGGGGTCCGTGACGCCGGTGGGAGGCGGCGGCGTGGCGAGAACGGTGGGTGTGAACAAGTGAGTGACGGTGGTGGTTGGTGAAGATGATGAATAGTGTTTTCGGGGTTTTAGGGTTTTCACTTCTTTTATATCATGTATCATAGGTGAAATGACTCATTTGCCCTTACACACTCACTTGTCCAACCTTTGGCCGCCTACCCTTATGGGTCATTTGGCTTATCCCCTTGATCTAGCACATGTGCACATCCCTATGCCCATCCAATGGTCCTCCTCACTCACTTGTGTCATTTTAACAATTCCATTTAATATCCTATTAAATTAACTCCATAAATTTTAATAAATTACCAATAAAGTTACACAACTTCTCGCTACTCGGGGCACACCGTGTCCCGCATTCGACACGCTTCCCGAGGCGGTCCCACCCTTGGATTTGAATAAATTCCCTTATGCTTATGTTATACTTTATTGTAAAAATTTATTTTCCTCAACATAGGTCATGTTTTTCATTTAGCTTTGTTTATTAAATAAAATCCATTAAAACGGTTCCCGAAACACCCCGTATAACTAGGCGACATCTTACTCAATTAAAGAATAGCTCAAACGGCGCGAGACCCGTAAAATACTAATATACTAATACATGCATTATCATCCACAAATAACCAAATTTTCGGGTCGTTACAACCTATACTCTGATTGAAGGTATGATTTACATATGTAATCGATTTATGCATACTATGATTAACTCTGGTTTAACAATGTCATTTATTTATGGTCGCATGGTTGATGAGTTGGGTTTGAGACCTATTAGACTAGAAAGACCCTTGACCTTAACATGAAAGATGGGGACAAGATATACCTGAACGTGTTGTGTGTTGACTTTTTGGTGGAGATAGAGGGTCACGAGTTGTCGACAGATCTAAGAGTACTGGTGCTCTTAGAGTTTGATGCATTGCTAGGCATGGATTGGTTGGGTGCTTATTATGCACAATTCTTGGTTGTCAACGCCGAGGTATGTTATTTTTGTCTGGTAATTGTATTATGTATTTATTACTCAAATTTGAATCCATTTGTCCAAATGTGTGAGGACGTGTTCAACTACGTGTTTGAGTTGCGGATTACTTCGGCTTAGGGAAACTTGCGTGAATGAGTACCGAACGAACGAGATACGACTATATGGAGTCACGGGGGGGGGGGATAATTTTAATAAAACAATGACATCAATGAAATTAAATATAATAAATAATTAATACGGGAACGTATCCCTATTGATAGTATCGTCATTGGCATGCGACGGTCCGAGTCGTGGTGCAGTCTGGGTACGGGAACGCTCATGTGAGCTAACAATGTGTGTTTAGCAGGATAAGGCCAAAGGACCAAGTTACAAATTGGAGTCATTATAGTTATTGAATGGACTCAATTGAGGCCCTTGGATGAGCTTTGAGATGGGTGTGTGAACCTAAATGAAGTCAAAGGTATAAAAAATGGTTTTTGAACATTTTCATCACCTTTTCTCTCTCCTCTCTAATAAAATCCAAAAATTAACAAGGTCTGATGATTTCATTTGATGAGATTGAAGGCAAGGGATCAACCAACGACGTGAGTTAAGGTGAGATCTCGTTTTTCGGGCAGTTCACATCGTTTTGGCGGTAATTTTATGCGTTTTCGGTGAGATTTTTGTAGCAAACCTTGCCACTAGAATTTTTGGGTTTTTATGTGTGTTTTGAATATGGTTTTGGTGATCAATTGATCATATATATGTGAGTATTGATAGTGGTTTGAACAACCTTGTGGTTTTGTTGGATTATTGTTTGGATTTTTGAAATGGTTGAGAACGGCTTTAATGTAGTTTGATGAGGGTTTTTTTATGGTGATTGAGATCCCTAGGGGAATGGGATAGACTTGGAACATGGTGACGCAAGTCGGGGTTTCGAAAACCCAGAAATTCAAAATCAATATTAGGCACCGCTATAGGCGTCGTGGAGTGTAAACTCCACTGTGTAGGCCACGACATCCAGGGGCAGCAAGGAGCCCTGAAGGGCATTTTAAGTGACAACGTAAAGGTCTGAACCCCACAACGTCGGTCACGACGTCCAGGGCAATGGACTGCCTTGGAGAACATTTTAAGGGACGTCGCGGGGTTTTGAACCCCATGGCATCAATCACGATGTCCAGGGAAATCGACTGCTTTGGACCACGCTTTAGGCGATGTTGTGATTTCCACAACGCAACTACGGATTGAGCCCAATTTTTTTGAGAAATTTTCTTAAATAATGTTTGAAAACCTCAAGGATTTTTATAGGAGTATAAACACGACTCTAATACAACTAAACTTGATCAAAATGATTACCAAGGCGTGTAATTCATTGACGAACTATGGGATTAGTTTGGTGGCATTTCGTAGCCGATTGAGTCCGGGTTAGCTTCGGATACAAGTAAGTAAACCAGCTATTCAATTGTGCTTTAATTTGAGGTTACTGCATGATGCCTATTCTTGGAATTCCATTATGATTGAGTTGTGCAAGGGCAAGTGAGTCAACGGTAGTCTCTGATAGGAGTGGTTGTATGAGGTAATATGCTAGAGCCATGACCTTGGGATGCACTGCACTGGTTATTGGTTCTATACGGGGTGGGAGTTCTTAGTTGGATTACTAGAAAGTTTTTCATTCGTGTAGGTTTAAGGCTTGTTGGGTTCACCACGTCCTAATTCCCGAGTCTGTTGGGTTTTCCACGACTCGATGACCTTTTGGTTGGGACCACTTGCGCCTATCTATTTTGACTTCGGGACACTCATTTATCGTCTTTCATTGATTTATTTACAATATTTTATTATTCATACGCCCTTACAATTTTCTTTCTATCTGCATAAATATAGACTGTTTTATTTGTTTCGAAATGTTGTTTAGATCCTACTAGAATTACTTACCTGAGCTGTTCATTCTTGTGTTTGATTGAGTGTAGATCAGTAGTCAAGTAGAGGAAAGGCGCCATTACTTGGTGATTTTCTTTGAGAACATTAGAGCTGCCTTCCCTCTCGCATTTTTGTAGGTCCTTTGAATCTTTTGTATTACTTATATATTGTTTTGTCAAATGAGGATAGAGTTGGGTTTTGTAAGATATACTGGAGCATGTATATATTTCATTTCACTCTCCTGTGCTTATTATACATGTTGGTTGTATATGTTCGTGGTTTCCACATTCTAGGTTGTCCTGACTGATTGATTTAGAGTAGTTCAATTTGTTCGAGGTTTTAGAACGTTTCCGTATAACCTTTGATAAGTCATAAGTTTAAAATAACACAACTTAAATTCTCAAATTTCGTTACTTAATTAATGGATAATGGTTAGGAAGGGTGACTATGCTTGTGTTAACTTCACGAGGGTTTAATCGTAGGTCCACGTAGGTCTAGGTTGGGCGAGGTCTAGTTTGGCTAGGAACTGGGGCTGTCATAGCTTGACTATCACACCAGTGTTGGTACTACATGAGTCAGGGAAGCGTTTTGAGGTAATTTCGATGCTTCTAAGGTCGATTTAGGCTATATTTTGATGCAGGGCAGTAAAGTGTAGCCTACACGTCCCAACAACTGAAGATTCATGAGAAGAATTACCCTACACATGACTTGGAGTTAGCAAAAATGGTCTTTGCAATAAAGATTTGGCAGCATTATCTCTATGGGGAAAGATTTGTTTTGTTTACTGACCATAAGAGTTTGAAGTACCTCTTAACTTAGAAGGAGTTAAATATGAGACAAAGATATGGGCTTGGGTTCCTCAAAGACAATGATTTCTCTTTGAAGTGCCACCTAGGGAAGGCTAATATCGTGGCAGATGCATTGAGCCACATAGCAAACTCGGAGATTATGACATGCCATATGACATACGAGTATGGGTTACTCGAGAGGTGGTTGAGTTGATGTATACTATTGATATCCCGACCAACACCAAAGTATTGATTTGTGGGCAAATGAGGACTCATACAGTGTCTATACAGAGTGTACTTGAGGGTTGGCAGGTAGATGAGCAATACCAGAGGTTCATGAAGTTTGTTCAAAGTCCCATTCATCCAGTTTGGAGTCAGTCGACAAACACATGCCTGAGTTTTAGAGAGAGATTGTGGATTCCATCAGTGGCTACAATACGTGATGAAATACTTCACAAGGTACAACAATCACATTTTAAGATTCATCCCGGACAAATAAAAATGTATGCTGATGTGTGTCAATTTTTCAGGTGGTCGGGGATGAAGACTAATGTTAGAGACTACGTTCGAGCGTGAAAGATAGGCCAACGAGTTAAGGTTGAGCATCGGAGACTCGATGGGTTATTACAACCACTTCCCATTTCTTGGTGGAAATGGGAGCATATTGCCATGGACTTTGTTAGTGGGTTACCTCGATCTCAGCGCGGTCATGATAGCATCTAGGTGATTATGGATAGGTTGAGGAAGTCTACGCAATTTTTACCGATCTCTATTACACATCGAGTGGATAGGTTAGTGAGTTTGTACAAGAGGGATAGTCCAACTACATGGTATTCCATTATTGATTGTATTAGACAGAGGGCCATAGTTTACATTGCAGATTTGGCAGAGCATTCATGCACAGTTTGGCACGCGGTTGGACCTCAGTACTGCCTATCATCCACAAAATGATGGACATATGTTGAGGATGTGTGTATTAGAGTACAATGGTTTTTGGGAAGATTATCTTCATCTATGTGAGCTTGCATAGAATAACAGTTATCAGGCCAATATTAGTATGTTGCAACTATTGGGCTAGATATTGTAGTGGATCATACAGGGAAGATACGTTTGATTAGACTACGTATGAAGGGTGCGCAGGACAGATAGGAAAAGTATTATGACAAGTGCCATGGCGAGTTAGAGTATGATATGGGAGCCTGTGTATATTTCAAGGTGTCTCCACTAAAGGGTCATAAGAGGTTTGGGATAAAAGAAAAGCTTGCATCGAGATTTATTAGTCTATTCAAAGTGAAGAAAAGAATAGACATAGTTGCGTACGAATTGATGATGCCGCCGCAGTTGGCTAGGATCCCCCCTATATTTCATATTTTGATGCTTCAACTGGATAGGTTGAGAGAGGGCAGACGATCGATAGTAGACTTGAGTCAGATAGACATGAGGGACAACATAACGTACGAGGAACAACCTATTCAGATTTTGGACTGTAAGGTGAAGATACTGAGGAACGAAGAAATTCCATCAGTCCTCGTCAAATGACAATATAGCGGGGACGAGGAACTGAGGTGGGAGCTCGAGTCTTACATGTACGAGCACTTCTCATACTTGTTTTGAGATACGGTGAATCTTTGACCTTTTTTTCATTTAATTTTGAGGATGAAATTCTTATTAGTTGGGAAAACTGTAATGACCCTAAAATTCTAACTCGAGTCACGTGTCGTTCAGGTTCGTAGTGTAGAACCCAGTCGTCGTGGCGTACTTGTCCAATTCTTGGGAGTCGACACCGAGGTGTATTATTTTTGTTTGATGTTTATATTATGTATTTTATACCCGAATGTGAAATCTAGTTGTCCAAACATGTTAGGACGTTCTCGTTAACACGTTGGGTTTATGGACCTGGTTTGCCTAGAGAAACATATCGAAATGGGTATCGGACGAGCAAAATACGAGTATAGTGATGCCCGAAAGGATAGTTTTATAAGTATTGTATATAATTGTGACTAAATTTTCATGGAAATGAGTGGCCTAGTGATCGGGGTCAAGAAATTAGATCACGATGTAGTTCGTGTTACGCGTAGACAGACAAAACACCCGAAACTATTAGTTTTGACAAGTCAAATAGGATAAGCACAAGGGAGAGTTGTTAAGTGTCTAATTATGCATTATTTAGTGTAGTAATTTTGGTGTTGGTGGACTCTAATTATCTCATTTGTGGTGATAAACTCTCACTTTTGTAGATTTTAGGTATTTCAAGCCTAGAACATGAATATGAAGCAAATATGGCATTCAGGAAAGAAAATGTAAAGTTCAGGATTGAGCGACACTAAGTTGGCCAAGTTTGGTTAAGTCTCTTAATGACCCTGCTTCAGTATAAATGACATAACTACCTCATTTCAAATCCAAAAGACTTGTTGTTTCTTTTGTTGGAAAGTAAACTCCGAGATGAACATTTTTAGGTGAGCATCTTCGAATTTGGCCTCTAAGTGGTCCAAAATCACATTGCAAGTTAGTTTAGAAAATCAGTTGTGAGTGATGCTGCCAAGTGTAAATTTTCAAAACGTGACCTGCAACATCCAGACCAGAAGCCCACCGCTCTCTACGCTTTATGGTGCACTATGGCCTCCAAAGGATGTGGTAAAGACCTCAAAAACTTGAAAATTTCTCTTTTTTTGGGACCTTTTAGGTTGAAACCAATTTTAGGGGTTTTATATAAATAGTAGTCAAGTTATTTGACGATTTCTATCTCTTGTTTACACCATAACTCATAAGAAACTTGTGTTTTTGCTTGACAATGTCTAACTCATCATCCTGATCTAAGCCGGTGAAGTGGATCGAACGGAGTCTTCAACGTTGGAATTCATCATGAGGTTTATTTAATCTATTTTTAATTGAATTTTCGTTCTAACTTATTTCCTTTAGCATTGTTTTAAATCTAAAGTTAGATTTGATTGTGTGTGAAGGGCCCTTGCATGCATATTAGGTTGACTATCCTTCGTTATCGAGTTGAAGCATCCATTTTTATGTGATAAACTCATTCTTGTAGCAATTAGCCATACTGATTGGTTAGTCTCTTTTGGGATCAGTCAAGTGCCTTAGGGATCTAGGCTAAATCGAGAGCACTAACTCCTCTAACTATGTCCTCAACTCCTTATGCTTAGATGTTGACATCCTGTACGGTCTACTGTAGATCGGTCGAGTCCCCGAAATCAGCTTGATAATGAACTCAACAGCTCTCAGTGGTGGTAATCCTGGCAAATCCTCATGAAATATGTCTGCAAACTCGCAAACAATAGGGACATCCTCAACCCTGACCACTGTACTTGGCTCTCACTCAACGCTAGCTGCGAACGTCTCCATCTCTTGCGCGTCACTAATCGGCCTCTAGTAATCGTTAGAGCAATCGCAATTTCGGTAAACGAGAACTCTAGAATTCCCTCAATATCAAACGTCACAGTCTCACGAAAACAATATATCTGTGCATGATATGCTGATAACCAGTCCATGCCAAGCATCGCATCGAACTCTAGGTACTCTAATATTCTTAAATCAGCCAGTAACTGATGTCCCTCTACCTCAACCACACAATCCCAACAAATCTGGTTAGGGTAAATCTTATCCCCAGCGGCAGTACTGAGGACAATATATGTATCTAAGGTTTGTGCAGCTAACCCTAACTTTCTTACCATGTGTCTAGAAATAAATGATAATGTGTTGCCTGGATCAAACATGACAAGCATGGAAGTATTACAAATAGGCAACGCACCCTCAACAAGCTGTCTGGCCGTCTCTCGGTATGGTTATGTGAACTAAACGCAGTTGTCTGGGCCCTATCTCAGTCTGTGATGGTGTTGGTGCTGGTCTGGTGCAATCTACCACAATATGTTTAACCTGACCATATCGAAAGCACGATCGAGTCTCCAACCTACCAACACTCCTCTGACTCTGTGTTTGACTCTGACTCTGAGCATTACCCCTCTAACCCCTATCTTGGCCACTCTGCTCTCTATCTTGCTCTTGCTACTGTCTAGGCTGGTCAGCCAGTTCTAAGGCAGTCAAGTACACTGCCTGCGGTCATCGCGTCTATCCCTGTCATCATGCCAATATCTGTTGTCTCCGCGACCCTAATCAGACTGCTAATCACCTCTATAAGGTCTCTAAATATGTCCATGTCGAACCTAATCTCCCTCTGTCTCTTCGGTCTCTGATCACACCGAGAACTTTGGGTGGGTTGGCTGTGCCGGCTGCGACAGAGATGCTGGTCGACTGACCATCTGCGTCAGATAAGTCTCGTGTGTTAGGGCCCTATCAAACACCTCCTATATTGTGCGTGCTCCTCCCACCACAACAACATTCGCTATCCTCTCGTCTAAACCTCGGACAAAATAGTAGATCTATAGGTGCTCCGTGCTTGCCACGTCCATCACATACTGTAATAGATAGCGAAACCTCTCTATTTACTCCAAAACTGACACTGTGCCCTGAACCAAGACCAGAAATTGCTCTCTCAACCTGATCCCGACCTCTAGCAGAATATACTCATCCATGAATAACTCCCAGAAATCTGCCCAAGTCGTAACTAGTGGATGTATAACTTAGTAAGTAGTCTACCAAACTATTGCCTCGCCTCGCAAACATTAACCAGACAACCTCAGTTGATCTCTCTGCTCAACGTGAAGTAGTCTATGCAGTTGTTCGTAAACCAATAGCCATCTCCTGACTATCTCTAGGTCTTCAACTCCATAGAAGTATCCCGGCTAAAACCTCAAAAAGTTTTTTAGCTTACTGGCCTTTGTTAACATCGAACTGTCTGACATCGATGCTACTGCTGGCGCTCAGTAGTCGTAGGGGAATAACCACTGTGGTTTCGGCAGGTACTACCACACTGGCGCAACTACTAGTGCAACTCCCTCAGCTAGTCTCTTAGAAACTGCAGTCTGCACTTGAGTGTCAACTGTAGCAGGGGCTACAACTCCCTGTGTAGTCGTCGGTATTACCAACGTAGTAACCTGTGTTGTCATCGCAATCACATGGCCTCTGATGAAGTTCATAAACTTGGCCATGTGTGCCTGTTGCACCGCAAACCTATCAACTATAATTTGCGATAGTGTCTATAGAGTCATAGGCTCTCGTGAAGGATCGTTGGTGTCGCCAACCTCTGGCTGAGTATTAACTGGATGTTGTTTTCCATACATTAATAATCGGCATCAAAGAACGTGCGTCGCATCAGCCTCGGTACAAGTATACATGTATCGTATATAATGTATACAACCAATAACATAACACGTATATCCCTGATTTAAAACCAAGGCTCTGATACCAAAGTGTAACGACCCATTTTTTTGAGTGGATCGCCACGGGAGCCAATGCAGGCCCACAACCTGGCCTACCAGCCCACAACCTGGCCTACCAGCGAAAGGTGTGTCCCACATGCAATCACAACCATTTTTATATCATTTTTAACCTTAATAAAATAACAGTTATTCAGCGAAAGCCATAAATCATGACAATTTATATTGAAAAACATCAAGTCATGTTACTAGACCATATACTTAGCGTGGAAAACCCATAAATCATCATATATAAGTCAAAGACATCAATATACAAGTGTAGGTCCCAGAAAATCGCCATATACCTAGAGTTACAAAAACATCAATATACAAGTGTAGATTCCAGAAATGTCTCATAATCCCAAATCCCCAAAATAAAAACAAAATGTAGTATAATACAAATGTATGAGTCTGATGCATCAATCTATGATCATAGGTAGTCCGCAAGCTTTCCCTTGCCGCGACTCGTACTCGGATCTTCACTCAAACCATCACAAAAGGCAGATGACTAGTCCTGAGTGAGTATTTCCAAGGAAATTAAGTGAGCAATACTGAAAGTAAATACTGAAATTTAAATAAACTATTAAATAAACATGAGAAATTAAATAAAGGCAACTGTGCTCATCACAAGAATTAAATAATAGCGAAATTCAAAAAAGTGTGCCTAGATCCTAAGGTCAGACTAGCACCATACTTCGGACTCTTCCACAGAGTACTACTAGCGAGTGGCCCTCAAGCAAGGTCAGTATTTGAATATGCTAGGTGGTCGGCGTAGAACCTACGACGCACTTACACATGCCCCGACGCAATCCTCAGGTCAACCTATACACCGAGATCTCTGGCGCGCGTGCTATGGTCTAGTGGACATACACATGGAATGGAACCGAGGGAGAGCCTCAACGTCTATCCATACAGACTCCACTACAGAAAATAGAGTAAAGAAATAACAATACTGAATTCAAATTTTCAAAATAAGTAAATGCTCAAGTAATTTCAGTTGGGGCACTACACACCTCAATTCACACTCGAACTAATCCAATACCATCTTATAAAGCCTCCAAACTCGTGTCCAATCACCAGTCAGTCAATCCAAATTTTGTTATCTAAAATTATCCATTAATTTTTCCAAATTCCTAATTCTCCCCTATTCCCATTTATATTGGTAATAATCCTCCATTAAAACCCCAATTAAACCCATTTCAGAAAATCCATTATTAAATTTTTATTTATTTTTCTGTCTCGGATGCCATAGGTTGCATCACAGTGAGTAACTGCCTCACGGCGTCATCGACGCCATGGCTCACGCCGCCTCGTACACCACCCCTACGACGTAATATAAAATGTAGGTGTGTGATGGCTATCTGGTTTGGACACTGTGGGAGTTTCCTCCCCACAGCGTCCTTGGCGGTGTCTGAACCAGTGACGCCCCATTAGGGTTTTCGAGCCCCTTGGCTCATCGCTGCGGTCCGAACCCATCCCAACTTCTCATATATCATCATACCAACCATTTTCCATCATAAATTTACGACGGAATGCACCCAAAATTGAAACCCAGTAAATCCTGATAAAAGCCATACTTCTCTTTCAAAACCAGACCAAACAACAACCTTAACACAACCTCACCAATAGCTCTAATACAACCCATAGCAACACTTCCCAAGTCCAGTGTGCTCGATTCACAAACCTGGAAACCACCTCAAAACTCAAACTTTTGTACCCGAAACGTAGGAAACAAAGAAATGATTGAGGATCTCACCTTCGATCGTTGATAGACCTTTGTTTGAACCTTTAAATGAGTTCCACAAGTTCATAAAACACTATTCGCCATCACCATTTTCGGATTGTGTTAAGAAAGAGAGAGAAAAGGTGGTGAGTATTGACAAAACTTGATATTTATACTTTAAATGCCATATATTGTGTGTTAATCCCAAGACTTCGTCTAAGGGCCATTGAGAGGTCAAATAGTCTCACTACCCTGGGTAATTCCACTAAGTACCCGTACTTGCATGCACTCCAAGGTGTGTCCCCGCTCGCATCTCTACTCGATAGCTACAAATACTGACTTAGTTAGCCTACGTACATACAAAACACTAGGAATACATCAATACAAATATAAAATTTACCTCGTCCACATACCTCGGTCTGCGTGCACATCTCATGCGGGCCCCACGTCACGGGTTGGTGATCCTGATTAAGCAGTTAATCAAGATTAGCAAAATTGGGTCGTGACATATATATTAGGACTTGGGGATTTTAAGAAGAGGATCTATTAATTATTCTTAGTTTAGTTTAATTATGTCTAGCTAGTTCCTCTTCTAGGTTGAAGGTGGATCGGTCAAGCCTACGACTTGGAAATTCTTTATGAGGTTTATTTATTTTTAATTATTATTGATTATATTCTATTATTTATTTTCTTTGGTTTTGGCGTGTAAAGGCCTATGCATGCATATTAAGTTGATATCATTCGTCAATGAAGTCGAAACGTCCGCCTTATGTGGTAAACTCGTACTTGTGACAATTGATCATCCGGTCAAGTACCTTAGGGATCTAGGCTAAATCGGGAGCACTAGCGATCCGATTGTCTAGGTGTAGTACCTTCACGAATCGAAGTAATGCCGCCAATGCGTTAAATCTGGAGCGGTAGCGATCAGGTTGCATGTATGGTTAGGGAAGTAGTCAACGATCGTACCTTGGCTGCTGACATCAAGAAGTGCGAGGAGCCAAGTGCGTCACCAGGTCTATAGCTGCACTAGATCATAGATTAGTTCATATCTTTTATAAACTAACAATTAATAAATTCAATCCCAAGTTGTATGGCGAGACTGTAAAACTGGATACCTAGACTTCACTCCCATTAGATTTCCTCTCATTTAATTTCTGTATTTTCAAAATATTTATACATTCTATCTAAAACCCTAATTATCCTTTTTTGTATTTTTAAAAAGACTACCAATCTCTGTGGGATCGACCCTTTACTGCTATCTACAAAATAGTTGGTTTAGGCATATATATATATATATATATATATATATATATATATATATATTATATTATTAACGCGTTCGGCGTGCGTCATGGTTCTACTTAAGAGTCAGAGTATGATGCGGACAGATGCATGGGGGTCGAAAATCCCTTCGATTCAGGTCTCCTCGTCCTTGCCCAGGGCGAGGGGGAAAGTAGTGGTCATGTGGATGTTCCTCGACTTTCACTTGCTCAACATCCATGGCAGGTGTTAGATGTTGAGCAAGGGCTACGGGGTTTGCTTTGCAAGGGAACAACGAAAGAGAAAATAAACACAAGCTCAAGCCTTTAATGGTGAGTCTATTTTTTGGTATGTTGGTTCTTAACAACTGTCTTTGGGATTACAACAGTAGAGTATAAATACCTAATGATTGGCACAAAAGACAAGAGGAAACAAAAGCATGTGAGACGTTGTCACAGGGCCAATGAAAGAGGGGTTTTTCACTAGGAAAATTTTCTCTCGATTGAACCTGCGGTGCCTAAGGGCCACCTTAGTTCAGCACGCCAACACTCAAATTAAAGGGACAGCAAGCAATAGGCAACAAGGAAACGTTTACTAGCTCTCAATTGGAATTACAACTGTGGAACTCTGTGCCTCCCCAAGCTCAGAGCCCTTGGCTTTATAGACTAGCCATTAGGTAGTTACATAACCAATCGGGACACATGTCTAGCATACATCAATCCATAGACCTGGTAAATCACCACTCTCTTAGTGGTCAAGGCAGTTGCCAAACTGCCTTGTTCCCTTCCTGCCACCTGGTTCCGTAACCGCCTCCATTACAGGGTCAGTTTGCACATGCTCCATGTATTTGGGTCATGCCTGGACGTGGCTTGGTCATGGCCCAGCCATGACCAAGGTAGTTCCTCAACTACCTCGACTTGGTCTTCCACATTTCAAGGGACGTGGTTCATGCTTCTCTACGGGACAGGGACTGCGTCTCGTGGTGCCTGGCCGTGTCCAGGCACGTTGGGTGCTAGCCGGGGCTCGTGGTCGAGCCCCACCGGCTCGGAGTGGCCGGACCATGGTCCGTGGGACTTCGCCTTGGCATGGTGCCCAAGGCGTGCACGAGGGCCTTCCTTGTCACTGTTGCCCATGCCACCCCTAGGAGAGAGCCCACCTCCCCTTATAGTAGATGTTAAGCCGTTTCCTCAGCTCCAATAGGAAACATCCCAAAGTGAGACCAAGCGTACTTTGACCAGGGTCAATGCCCGAGTCAAGGAAAGTCAATTGTTGTGCCAAGGCCTTGCCTTGGCCTTGGCCTTGCCCGTGCCTTGCCTTGCCTTGCCTTGCCTTGGTCTAGCCTCGCCTTGCCTGGGCCTAGCCTCGCCTTGGCCTGCCTTGCCTTGGCCTAGCCTAGCCTCGCCTTGGCCTGGCCTAGCCTTGCCAAGCCTTGCCCGTGCCTTGCCCAGCCTTGCTTTGCCTAGGCCTGGCCTTGCCCGTGCCTTGCCTAGGCCTTGCCTTGCCTTGGCCAACCTTGCCTTGGCCTTGCCCGTGCCTTGGCCAACCTTGCCTTGGCCTGGCCTCGCCTTGGCCTGGCCTTGCCCAGCCTTGCCTTGGCCTGGCCTTGCCTTGGCCTGCCTTGTCCGTGCCAAGTCAAGCCCACTTAGGCCCGAGCCATGTACTAAACCCCAATCCAACTTTGGAGTTCACCGAAACCTCCCGAGTCCACCGAGACTCGATCATCTGCTGAGTTATCATGCTGCCCAACTCAGCATGCTCGTATCCAGTTTATTGGGGTGGTAACAAACCTCCCCCGGCCGAAATGTTCGATGCCCTCATCGAACTGCTCGGTTCTTGCCGCTTCTGGTAGTCTGAAATCTCCTTCTCAAACTGCCATAGGGTAGTATCCCGCTCCCAAGTAGGTTCCTCCACATCAACCCACTTGATTAGGTAGAAAATCCGCCGATTTTTCTTACTCTGACCACGCACCTCGTGGTTTAGAATCTGATCAATCGCTCCTGCAAATTCCTTCCGTATCAAGGGTGGAGCTCGTCTGACCGCGCTCCGCTCCGGATCCTCCTGATCTGAATGGAAGGGCTTAAGGTAACTGACATGAAATGTAGGGTGTACCTTTAGCCTTTCTGGTAGCTTTAAGCGATAAGCTACCCTCCCAACTCGCTGGACCACCTCAAATGGTCCTTCATATCGCTGGACCAAGCCCTTATGGGTCTCCTTCTTGTTGAATTTCTTCAAAATTTGAGGAGTGAGCTTCAACAAGACGAGGTCTCCTTCCTGAAACTCCAAGGGCCGTCTGTGCTGGTCCGCATACTTCTTCATCCTCCTGACAGCTTTGGCCAAACTGTCATGAGCTGCCTCCCTCAGCTCTTGCTTGTTCCTTGCAAATTGATATGCCGCAGGGCTCGTTCCCATCGACTTTGACTTGACTACTTCATGTGGAGTAGCCGGTTGTTGTCCCGTCGCCACCTCGAATGGACTTAGCTCCGTGGCTGAGCTTTTGTGCAGATTGTAACAAAATTGGGCTGCATCAAGTAAATCTACCCAATTCGTCTGACTGGCATTCACATAATGCCTGAGATAGTCCTCCAGTAAAGCATTGATTCTCTCCGTCTGCCCATCTGTTTGAGGATAGTTTGCCGTGGAAAACTTCAACTCTGATCCCATTAGGTTGAATAGGGCAACCCAAAATCGTCCAGTGAACCGAGCGTCTCGATCACTGATGATGTCTTCGGGGATGCCCCAATACTTCGCCACATGCTTTAGGAACAATTCCGCCGTCATGTCTGCATCACAATTCTTCGAAGCAATGGAATGTAGCATACTTCGAGAATCGATCGACCACCACCAGTACGCTGGTCATTCCCTGCACATCAGGAAGACCAGTGATGAAATCCATGGAGATGCTCTGAAAGGGCCTCTCTGGTATGGGTAGAGGCTCCAGTAACCCTGGCGCCTTCCTCCTCTCCGTCTTGTCCTTTTGGCATACAAGACAAGTCCGCACGTACTGATCCACGTCCTCCTCCATCTTCGGCCAAAAGTAGGAACGTGATAAGAGGGCATAGGTGCGCTCCATGCCCGGATGCCCAGCCCACCGAGCATCATGTGTCTCCTTCAAGAGTAGCCGCCTTAGTCCACCTGTACTAGGGACATAAGGGCGTCCTCCTTTGGCATAGAGGACCCCATCATCACACCAGAACCTCCGAGTGACTCCCTCCGCTACTAGCTTTAGCAACTTCTTGCAAGTAGGATCTTTGCCCGTCTCCTCCTTGATACGAAGCAAGAATTCACCTTCCAGCCTCACTACTGCTGTCACCATCTCAGCCACCACCTTGCGACTGAGTGCATCCGGAACTGAATTGAGCCTACCAGGCTTGTGTTCGAATTGTAAATCAAACTCTGCAAGGAAATCCAACCATCTCGCCTACTTCTGGTTGAGCTTTTTCTGGCTCATGAAGTAGGTGATTGCCGCATTGTCTGTCCGCACCACAAAACTGGTTCCCAACAAGTAATGCCTCCAAATATGGAGAGCATGAATCACAGCTAGCATTTCCTTCTCGTGAGCCGGGTACCTCTGCTCCGCATCCTTCAATTTCCTACTTTCAAAGGCAATGGGGTGTCCCTCCTGGACAAGCACCGCCCCCAATGCCCTATCTGAAGCGTCTATATGCACCTCAAACGGTAGTTCGAAGTTTGGTAGTCCCAGCACTGGTTCAGAGGCAATGACCTGCCTCAACTTCGCCATAGCTTGGTTGCATCGATCCGTCCATGCCCAAGCTCGATCTTTCTTCAACAAGTCTGTCAGTGGCGCCACCTTCCGTGAGTAGCCCTCCACGAACCGCCGATAGTAATTTGCCAACCCCAAGAACGATCGCAACTCCGAGACCTTCGTGGGGTTTGGCCATTCCATGATAGCCCGCACCTTCTCTGGATCCATTTGCAATTTTCCCTGGCCTACAACATGACCAAGGAAAGAAATTGTTTGCGCAGCAAACTCACATTTCTCCCTCTTTACATACAAATGGTTAGCCCTCAAGGTAGTCAGAACCATCCGTAAGTGATCCACATGATCATGGAGGTTCTGACTGTAAATCACTATGTCATCAAGATAAACAACGACAAATCTATCAATGAATTCTCTCAGTACATCATTCATTAAATTACAGAATGTAGCGGGAGCATTTGTCAAGCCAAATGGCATGACTAAGTACTCAAACGAACCATACCTAGTCACCATGGTCATGTTTTGGAATGTCACCAACCGCAATCCGAACTTGATAGTACCCCGACCTCAAGTCCAAATTTTGTAAAGTAGGCCGCACCGGATAATCGATCGAACAAGTCCGCCACAAGTGGAATAGGGTACTTGTTCTTCACCGTCAACTTGTTTAGTGCCCTGTAGTCCACGCACATTCGAAGGGAACCATCGTGCTTGCTTACTGGACAGGACCGGTGCTCCGTAGGGGCCTTGGATGGCCGAATGAATCCAAAGATCCAACAACTCTAGCAATCGCTTCCTTAGCTCCTCCAACTCCTTTGGAGCCATTCTGTACGGGGCTTGTGCTGGGGGTTTTGAGCCAGGGATCAGCTCAATCTCGTGGTCAATTTCCCTCTTTGGGGGTAATTGCTTTGGCAATTCTGCCGGCATCATATCTCCGAAGTCCTCTAGCACTTCAGTGACTACATCGGGGATCTTTGATGTCGTTCTTGCCTTGGTCTCCACCAAGGCTGCTAGGAATGTGGGTTCTCCCTTCCTCAGTCCATCTTTCACCTGAATGGCTGAAAGATGGGATAGCTTCGTTTTCTCCTTTCCTGCAGTTGTGTTAGTCGCGAAGGGACAAAACAAGGGTGGGACTTGTTCATCACGAACAGTCCTTTCAAGAACGGCATCAATGCAATGCTCCCCAGGTGCAAGAAGTCATTCCTAGGATGACATCGAAATCATCCAAGGAACGCCATTAGGTTGATCTTTCCCTCCCAAGATCCAACCTTCAAGTTTACATCAGTGGCCATACCTTGAATTCGTTTTTCCTCCGAATTCACTGCCTTCATACGACTGGAGTTCTCAACGAGATCCAGTCCCAATTTTCCCACCATATGGTCTGCCACGAATGAGTGAGTAGCTCCCGAATCCACCATCGCCAAGACTCGTCTCTGGTTCACCTCAGCATCCACGTACATTAGCCCCTCCCAAGGGCTCGCCTTGGCTTGCTGAATTGCATTCAGCAGCTGCAGTGGGTTCATTCGGGGCAGGCCTTCATCCTCCGCGATCAAGGCCGAAAGTTTCTCCTTCTTTGGGCAGTCTCGTGCCCTGTGAGGGCCATTACAAATAAAACAGCCCTTACCTGCAGAATTTGATGAGGGCTTCGGGTCTGCTTTAGGTGCTGGTTTCGAGCTCGCCAGCTTAGGAGGAAAGGGCTTCTTCTCGCCCTTCTTCTGGTGGTTCTTGAACGGCTTCTTCTCCTTGTTCTTCCCTTCGCTCGGGGAGGAACTAGTCTTGAAGTCCACAAGACTATCAGCAGCCGCAATTGCACCAGGCAAGTCCTTCACTCCTTGCCTCCTTAGCTCGCAGCCCAAGACGCAATCCCGTGGTGAAATTGAAAAGTTTGTCCTCCTCCGACATGTTTTTGATGTCCAGTAGGAGGGAGGAAAACTCCTTCACATAGTCACGCACCGATCCCGTCTGTTTGAGCTTGCGCAAGGCCTCCCGCGCTTGCCAAGCTGCATTGGTAGGAAGGAATTGATCCTTCAATTCCCTCTTGAGCACCTCCCAATCTACAATTTTGGGCCTCCCCTGCAGCCGCATCATCATCCACCCTGGTTCTCCACCAAAGTTTCGCATCACCCTCAAGGTACATCGGGGTCAAAATGACCTTCTGATTCTCCTCCGTGCCAACAGTAGCAAAGTACTGCTCCATGTCCCAAATGAAATTCTCAAGCTCCTTTGCACTCCGCTTGCCAGAGAATTTATTTAGTTCCGGCACCTTTGTTCGGGGCTTTGCCGCAACAGCACCCTCCGAGGTTCCGCCCACAGCTCGCTTGAGTAAGCTCACCTCCACAGCCATTGTCGAGGCTGTTTCGGTGGTAAGTTCTCCCACCGACCGCACATCCGCTACAAGCTCCTCAAACCTTGATTCCCACATAGCAACCATGGCCTCTTGTGACTCTCCCCTAGTCACCAAGGAAGCCACCAACATTTCCAAGGCTTCAATACGTCGGGACGTAATTGAAGACTCCGCCAATTCCGCCGGAGTGGCCATCGTTGCTATCACATGCTCTAGGTGAGAAACCCTCTCACCTAGATCGTTTGCTGCTCGGGTCGCCATTGTCTCCAAACGAAGCTCTGATACCAATTGTCACAGGGCCAATGAAAGAGGGGTTTTTCACTAGGAAAATTTTCTCTCGATTGAACCTGCGGTGCCTAAGGGCCACCTTAGTTCGAAGACGCCAACACTCAAATTAAAGGGACAGCAAGCAATAGGCAACAAGGAAACGTTTACTAGCTCTCAATTGGAATTACAACTGTGGAACTCTGTGCCTCCCCAAGCTCAGAGCCCTTGGCTTTATAGACTAGTCATTAGGTAGTTACATAACCAACCGGGACACATGTCTAGCATACATCAATCCATAGACCTGGTAAATCACCACTCTCTTAGTGGTCAAGGCAGTTGCCAAACTGCCTTGTTCCCTTGCTGCCACCTGGTTTCGTAACCGCCTCCATTACAGGGTCAGTTTGCACATGCTCCATGTATTTGGGTCATGCCTGGACGTGGCTTGGTCATGGCCCAGCCATGACCAAGGTAGTTCCCCAACTACCTCGACTTGGTCTTCCACATTTCAAGGGACGTGGTTCATGCTTCTCTACGGGACAGGGATCGCGTCTCGTGGTGCCCGGCCGTGTCCGGGCACGTTGGGTGCTAGCCGGGGCTCGTGGTCGAGTCCCACCGGCTCGGGTGGCCGACCATGGTCCGTGGGTCTTCGCCTTGGCATGGTGCCCAAGGCGTGCACGAGGGCCTTCCTTGTCACTGTTGCCCATGCCACCCCTAGGAGAGAGCCCACCTCCCCTTATAGTAGATGTTAAGCCGTTTCCTCAGCTCCAATAGGAAACAACCCAAAATGAGACCAAGCGTACTTTGACCAGGGTCAATGCCCGAGTCAAGGAAAGTCAATTGTTGTGCCAAGGCCTTGCCTTGGCCTTGCCCGTGTCTTGCCTTGCCTTGCCTTGCCTTGCCTTGCCTTGGTCTAGCCTCGCCTTGCCTGGGCCTAGCCTCGCCTTGGCCTGCCTTGCCTTGGCCTAGCCTAGCCTCGCCTTGGCCTGGCCTAGCCTTGCCAAGCCTTGCTCGTGCCTTGCCCAGCCTTGCTTTGCCTAGGCCTGGCCTTGCCCGTGCCTTGCCTAGGCCTTGCCTTGCCTTGGCCAACCTTGCCTTGGCCTTGCCCGTGCCTTGGCCAACCTTGCCTTGGCCTGGCCTCGCCTTAGCCTGGCCTTGCCCAGCCTTGCCTTGGCCTGGCCTTGCCTTGGCCTGCCTTGTCCGTGCCAAGTCAAGCCCACTTAGGCCCGAGCCATGTACTAAACCCCAATCCGACTTTGGAGTTCACCGAAACCTCCCGAGTCCACCGAGACTCGATCATCTGCTGAGTTATCATGCTGCCCAGCCCAGCATGCTCGTATCCAGTTTATTGGGGTGGTAACAGACGTGGTTGGCAATGGTTTTGTGAAGAAGAGGAGCAACTTCTGTAAAGTATGTGATCTACTCCAGGGATTTGTCCTTGCGATGTGTCCACCACACTTTTCGAGGAATTCAAATAACACTAAAACAACAAGAACAAAATAAGAAAAATGTTAAGAGCAGTTGATGTGCCTCGACTCCGCACTCATCTAGGACCCGTTGATTAGGTTCGAATCACGCACGAGAGTACTCCTGTATTACTATATATATAAAGGCTATGTAATAGTTTTAGAGGTGGTTGATTGTGTTTAATAAAGAATTGATTTCTTTTCTTTGAGAATGTGGTGTTTGATTCTCTCGCCCTAAATTGGATGCGCTGTGGATTCTCCAATCAAGAATCGAATCAATTTGGAAGACGTCAGTATCTCTAGTGAGATAGCTAGATAGATGTAGATAGCATCTTCACTTACTAAAACGCAACATTTTTGCAAAGTCAAAAGATGACATTGATCAGTGGTACAAACAAACTAATTTATAAACAGAATCGATCACACTCCTACAGGGCTAGATAGAAAAAAGATAAATTCAAGGAGCAATTCAAGGAGCAAATAGCAAAGCCAGGCCAGTACCTTTTATATATATATATATATATAGTCTTCTTAAATGCTCAAAATAACTTAGTAAGCAATAAAGCTTTCACAGTACGTACATTGATGACCAATTCAAGACATGATCTGATGATCACACATGCTTTCATATTAATTGTTCTATTCAATTGCCACCCGAGGTGGCAGTGGTGGTGGTGTCGAAGAAAGGGTTCGTCGGCACAATCTTTTTCTTTTCGAGATAGACAGAAGAGAGTGTTGAGGATGCTGTAACACATAGGAATTCAATGAAAAGCAAACTCGCACCAACATTCCCCTTTTTGGAGAACTGATCGAACTTGCAGCAAAGTTCATGGAAGTCTGAACTTCCATCCTGTTCAAAGAGATAATCATCCAGGACGTCAATGGTATTCTTTGTACGTTCATGTGTATTGAGTTTGCATTTCATCAGCACTCTATGAATTAACGAGACTAGCTACTAGCTAGATATTACTTGCTTTAATCAATTTGGCATGAAAACCGAATTAATTACATATGAACTTGAGTGTCCATACTAAAATAATTTTTATCTTCAACCTTCTTTTTTTTTTTTTTTTTGAAAACATCTTCAAATTAATTATTAATTGTTCTCTCAAAGATTAAAAGTAAGCCATAACTAATTAATTTTTGCCAAAAAAAAAGCCATAACTAATTAATCACTTCGTACAATTAGCAGCGGATCAAAAAATATAAATGGATATTTCATATTGAAACAAAAACGAAAAGACAAGTCAATCTAATAGGATGAAATATGAAATAAAGTTTGCCTGTGAGGCATTTACAAAAAATTGGAAGTGGCTAAATTAACGGACCCCACTTTTTGCTTAATTAACACTTCAATAAATTCTTTTTGGGCAATCCTGATTTACCCCTGCATGAAATGATCTTAATGCCCCCATATATATATATATATAGATAGAGGCTTACAATTTGCTCATCCATACCCCCAGCCATTCAACCGTCTCTCCCTCTCTCGAATTGCACTCTCACACCTCCTATCAAAATCCGATGAATAATATGGGTGAAACCACTTAGATTTGACACCGTGAGTGCATTCCGTACTTTATTTCATGTCGATTTCTTTTTTTTTTTTTTTTTGAGTTGGCTTTTGTGTTGTTGTTGGCTTTAGGGCTTTGATTTTTGGCTTGAATCTTGCATTTCATAAACAAAATGTCAATGGAACCGTGAATAGCTAGTGGTTATGAGCAAACCACAATAACTTTTGGTCGTTTTCATGTGTTTTTTTGGAATTTTGAAAAAATTTTGTTCGTTCTTGTCGCCTATGGTTTCTGACATACAGCGCTAACTCCCACCGAGACCTTTTTATAGGCCTTGGTCAACTCTCATAGAAACCTTTGAAGAGGTCTCGGTCTCGATGAGAGGCAAATGAGACCTTTTAAGTGAGGGTCGGCCTTATAGGTCTAGGTAGGAGTCAGTCAAGACACGACTATGTGTGACCGAAACCAACGGACAATAATTCCTCACTTTTAGGGTACCAACGAGACCAAATCCGACCTTGTTCGAAAAAAAAAAACACTCATACGACACTTCCGACCTAATACAAGTACTTTATAATGACCAAAACTGAGAATTGGAGAGAATTGATTGGTGATGGGGTGAGGGTGAGAGAGATAAAGTTGGAAAATTGGGAGAGGTGTTTGTGGATTTTTTTTTTTTAAAAAATGAAAATAAAGTAGGCTACGTTTAGCATTTGAAATTTAAAATCGGGGTATGCTTGAGTAATGGGGTTTGTTGAGAAAAAGTGTGGTCCGTTTAGCCACTTCCATGCATTTAATATAGTTTACATGCAAAGCAAATTAAACCATGACTACTTTTTTTTTTCTTGTCAAGGGAAGCCAATAACCTATGTACTATTGATAGATGTATTTTTTGATATGTTGGTGTTAGAGATGTGTGGGCCGTAATAATAGTCTCACATTCATTGGTTAAGTAAGAATTCATAATGAAGTATATAAACGTGGATATCCCTTCAATTAGTACTAAAGACTTTTGGAGTAAAACCCCGCACTTATGAATTGAAAGTGGTTAAGTTTGGGACAATATTGATACATGACCGTGATCCACGGGGCTTGCGCCTATGTGTGAGTAGGCTTAATAACATAGAGTATAATATAGTATCAGAGCTGACGGTTTGGCTAGAATCTAGAAGAAGACACCTTAGATGGATTTCAGTCTAAGGTGAAGTGTTGAAGATGTTGACTGAACTAAACTAATAGTCCCACAATGCCTAATTAGTTAAGACTTCATAATGAAGTGTATAAGTGTGAATCTCCCTTTATAGTATTGAGGCCTTCTTATAAAAAAAAAGGGAAAATGATAATCTAACACACTTGGGGCGCACACTTTGTTTTTTAACCATTTATGGTGTTTTGTCAGATGGGACGGTCATGCTTGGGGAGACAAAAAAAAGTCATAAATAGCTAAAAAACAAAAGTGTGCGTCCCAAGTGTGTGCCCAAAGTGTGTTAGATTATCATCCTCCAAAAAAAAGTAATGAGGCCTTTTGAGTTAAGACCCCATACCTAGCTATGAGTTGATGACGAAGGTAATTAAGTTGGGCACAATACCGCTACTGATGGAGATCTACGGGCCCGTGTCTATGTGGGCCCAATAACAAAATTAACACCTCGTTAATAGGTGTGTGTGTATATATAACCTTAATTACAATAAGTCAATTTAATTGACCATGATCAAAGTAGGAGAAATTAATGAAACAAATACTTAAACCTTATCAGCATAGGTGCTGAAGAGTAGAAAGACTCCCATGTGCCTCGAAGTGCGGCATAATTGGTAGATGGAAAAGGGAAGGTGAAGAAGAGCATATATCTTTCCAATTAAACTTAAACAAGCTGCATATCTGCAAAGAATGAAAATATTTTGAAATAAATGAAAAAAGAATTAAATGAAAATGTGCAACTAATTAGCACTAGGTCTTAAGAACTATTTATATAGGTCGCAAATTTATAATTATATATACTTGTAGGCATGGGTATTCTTGGCACTGAAATTGAACCCAATGTATCTAACGGTCGCTTTTAGAGAATTGTTTCGAACAATAATGAATGAGGCAAGCAGGAAAACGAAGGAAATAATTCTGAAAACAATGTTGGTTATAATGGGCAAGGCCATCGAAGGAGACGACGATGGTGGTGCCATTAATTTCGCGTGCGTTACAGGCTTAATGCAGTGCCCAATAAGGCAGTAATATAAATTACTAGCTCGCTAACTATATATATATATATACTGGTCTGTATGGATCATGCAATATGTCTAACATATATGTAGACCACATGTATATATAGCAGCTGCCTTGAACTTGCTTTGGCGCAACAAATTAATTAAGCAGCTTAATTGGATTACTTCAAATTAAAGGACTTAATTTATGTGTTAGATGCACATGGAAAGACCAAATATAATGTGTCAGTATTCTAAGAGATGCATCCGACCGTCGCCAATAGGTTGTGTTACAATTGACGTCCCGTTCTTAGTTATACACAAATCAGTCACTTTAATTTTTTTTGGCAGTAATAAGTCAATAGCTTTATATATACAGTTCCTTGCTTACAAGAATTAAATTAAGGTTAAATTAATCCTTCGACGTTAAAAGTAGAGTGTTAAATATGATTTTCAAGTGAGGGCAGTGTTTGGACTTCGGTATATATTTGTTTGAATGTTTCAGAGATCAAGTTTGGAAATTTTAGAGTTGGATTGCATGCTAATTAAGTTTTTTCTTACCTTTTTCCTTTGTTCCGTATCAAAATGTTTTAGGGGCCTAGGAAAATTAAGCTTTTAACTATTTTAGAGAACAAATTAATAGAGTACATTTATTAAAAACATCATGTAGCTTGACATGCATGTTGTCTTTCACATTTCTAGATCGGGAACACAATAGCTCATCTTCTAGCCGCAAAAGCTAGGGTTACTGGTGTGTTCGCTAGGTGGCAAGATGTTATGTCTTTATTTTTATCATAGGTTGTACAGACTGACCTTCAGTCCCTTAAGTAATGAAAGTTGGGTATGGGTTATTTAAAAAAAAAATCAATGATAAAAAAAATTTAAGAGGTGATCAACTAAGTGGTAGCTCATCCAGTACTGATTCAACATGTGTTCACTTCTCTACAAGGCTTTAATTTGTGTAAAAACTTGGATTTTGAGATGTTATTTACCTACAAAGGGTAAGCAGGTTAATTTCTTATAAAAAAGAACTTGCGTATATATAAAGAGAAAAAGGAATATTGGATGTATATGTGAGAATGATGGAAATACTTAATTTATTGTACTTATATAGAGAATAACTGGGGGATGATCATACTGGGAGAGGTATGATCTTCTATTTATTTTTATTTTTTTGTCAAATATGATCTTCTATTTAATTTCTTGACTTCTCATCGCCCTTAAGAGCTCAAAAGTCTACATTTGACATTGTCAATTAAAATGCAATTTAGGGGGTGTATTCAATATAGCAAATCCATGGATTTGTTTAAATGATGGAAGTCAATGAATTTGATAGATTTGGATGGACTTATCTAAAATTCATCCAAATTTCATGGGTAGATGTGGGATTTTGACATGTTCATTTTTTTAATAGAAATCAATCACAATCCATTAAAATCCATCAAACTCCTAATGTGTTTAAAAACTGAATACACCTAAATTTTTTAAAAATCAATTAAAATCCATCCAAATCTTAATTGAATACCCCTTGACTTTTCAAAAGTCTATTAAAATCCTTTAATTCCAAATTAAATATACTTTAATTTCAAAATCCTCTAAACTTTTCTAAAATCGTATCAAATCCTTAATTGGCAAAGTGTTTTTGTTGAATTTCCGTTGAACCGACTATATGGGGCTCAGCGTGTATCCAATTTTCATGGGCTGGGCTTTTACTGGAACCTTTTTTTTTTTTTTTTGAAACCTGGAACCTATTTAGTCACTCATGTATAACTGTAATTAAAGTGGCCCAAGTCGTTTACTAAGAGAAAAGTGGCCCAAGTCGTAATTTTGTCAAAGCCCGGCCCGTAGTTCTAACGAAAAATTATTGATAAGCAACGAAAGATTAATTTGAATATAAAGTTACGAACTACATATGGTCTTATTACATTTATGCTCAAAACAATAACAACATACTAATAAGCAATCCGTTATACAGGTAAGACTTTCACAATTGATCAATTCAAAGACAAATCACTCGTTCACAGTTTCACATTACTCTTCTGCACTCTATGCCGCCGATGGCACTGCCGGGGTTGTCGTCGCAAACTTTTTCTTTGCGAGATATAGAGATGAGAGAATTGAAGATGTTGTAACACATAGGAATCCAATGAGAAGTAAAGTTGCACCAGCACTCGCCCTTTTTGAGAAAGTGTCGTGCTTGGAGCGAATGTCGTTGAGGTCTGAACTTCCACTTTGTACAAAGACATCGTCAAGGCTGTCGATAAACTTCTTTGTATCGATTGCGAGACCATATACCGCGGCTGCTCCAGTTATCAACACATAGGACATCACCTGCATGGTTATCAAAAAAATAAATCTTAATATATATAATTGTTTGATTTTATTTAAGTAAGACAAAATCCATTAAAGAAATTAACAAACCTTATCAGCATAGACGGTGAAGTTTAGAAAGCCTATCAAATGCTTCGCAGTGCATAACTGGTAAATGGAGAAGGGAAGTTGAAGAAATCCATACAGGATTCCAAATGCACTTAACACAACTCCAAATCTGCCACACAAATAAGTGAAAAAAAAAAAGAACATCAATCAAATAAAAATGTGAGACTAATAGAACAACTAGATTAATTAATGATCTAAAACTATGTATATTAATTATATACTTGTAGGCGTGGATAGTCTTGGCATTTGCAGTGATCTCAATGGATGAATTGAGCATCACTTTTAGAGAATTGCTACCAAGAACAATGGCTGAGCCTAGGAGAAAAACCAAGGAGAGAATCCTAAAAACAAGGTTGGTTATGGGCAAGGCCTTCGAAGGAGACGAAGTAATCGATGCCATCTTTCACTATAGATCGATAGGATTACTCACTATATAATTTTAATTAGGATCGATCGATGATGCAATGTGTCTAACACCTCATGTATATATATAGCTGCCATTGATCACAATGCTCGATTTCGTGCAGCAAATTAATTAGTTCCATAAGTTGGATACTTTTAAGGTACGTAGTGTCTTAGATGTACGTCGATATACGTGCAATCATGAGTTTCTCGTATTTTAAGATGCATGGGACGGTCATTGATGGGGTGCGTTACATTTAATGTCACGTTTTATGTTAGACATAAGTCAATCATTTTAAGTCCTTGTTACAAGTATTAAATTAGTGTTAAATTATTCCTTTGACATTAGAAGTACAGACTGTTAAATATTCTAGGTCAATTAATCAATTAAATACAAGTGGCTCAATAATTTGTGGAGATTTCAGTAGGGCGCGCTAGTGTACTAGCTAGAGAATGAGAACTTCAAAATCAGCTGCGGCGATCCTTGTGAGCAACTAGTAATTGATTCACATGCACTACGTCGGTACGTCCCACGTCAACGGTGTAATATATATATATATATATATATATACGTCCCACGTCAACGGTGTAATATATATATATATATATATATATATATATATATATATATATTATTTTAAATTTTTTTATATATGTGAATATCGAGGCCAGCCTAATTATTCTAAGGAGGCACTAGTTTGTAATCAGCCGAAGCATACCTCAGTAGCCTAACAATATTTTTGATGCGACAAGGAGTCGAACCTAAACCTATGCGTCTAACTTAACCTATACAATTCTAAGCTCATCCTTATTATTGAGTCAACCCGTTCAAGTTGTCAATGATGTAATATAAATTAGTTAAGGTTGTGTTACGACTTCAATAATTGTTTGAATGACGTCGACATTGGCTATAGAGATAATGTATACATGAGAATAATAGAAAGGTAACTGTTATTTGGATTAATGAGCGTAGACCTAATTAATTTTTATTTTTATTTTCAAAATAGTCCTCCAAAATTAATTACTGTGATGTCTTTACAATCTTATATACTAAAACATCAAAAACTCTAATACACAATAGCAAAACTAATTATGTACTTAGGGCTAACAATTTAATGTATGAACCCGTCGGTCTCTTTTTTTCTGGCTTCAAATAAAAAGGGGTTTGGACAATATTTTAACAAATTCCAGTCGGGTCTGGATAAAGAACTCTTGTCTGAATTTAAAATCGGACTGGATTTGGACAAGACCTTGTAAACTCGAACCCGTCCCGGACCCAGTTCGAATTTTAAATAGAGTTAAAAATATCTTTGATAAAATATTATATTAAACACTTACTACTTTATTAAATATATTAACAAACATTAATCTACTCTAATGCATATAAAAATTAATGTACTAAAGACATATTGATTGTAGAATGAATTAAATTTTATTTTTTTACACTTGAATAATTGTTTCTTGACATTAAATGCTAAATTACATGAATTTGACGTTACTTTTTTAAATTGCTACATATTATATTATAATATGTGTATATTTTTAACATTTGAAGAGGCTTTAATATAAATTTGACAAAAAAAGAGGCTTTAATATAATAAATTATTAGTCTTCAAGATTGCGACAAATCTGGACAATTGAAAATTCAAATTTTAAGCAAAACTAGTTTAAAAAGGTTAGTCTTATCTAAATTTAAAATCAGGTCAGATCCTGGACAATAAATATACTTCTTGATAATAAAGATTGTCTAAACTCAAATCTGTCGAGACTCAATTTTTTGCCACCCATGTATGTACTCAAGAAAAATCTAATTACTACATCAATATTTAGAGCACTTCTACATTTTTCTCGTCTTCTCGTCGCCCACAACTCTAATAAAGTCAGCGTTTGACCTTGGACTGGTAAATGCAACTTAATAGGGTAGAGAAAACGTTTTGTTGACCTTGGGTAGTTGACCTAAGGCCGTGCAAGGCAATTTCAGTTTGACTTTCCCCGGGTCAACTAAAACACTTCGGCCATGTATATTTTTCTAAATTGTCTTCCTAGTGAATGTGGGTTTGTTGTCCCAAAAACAAAACTTATTGGGTGTGTTCACTTTTCAATCAATTTCCCCTTCTTTACTATTGACAATACTGCATTCGCCTCAATAACCTTTATATATATATATTTTTTTTAACTTGTAGAAGTCGAACTCATGACCTTCCTAAATTTTGTACAATCTCACTAAAATATTTTGGCACCTAGGCCCATGTTAATTTTGTCAAAGTGCATCCTCAAATTTGAAATGATTTATATTACATCACATACACAAGGCATCCTCAAATTTAGATGTATAAGCTCGCAGGTAAAGGCATGTGCCTTTTTTTCTTAAAAAAAAAAAAAAAAAAAAAAAAAAAAAAAAAAAAAAAAAGAAGAGGAAATCTCAACATGTATATATATGTTGGGCTGTACAGTATTGATCTGTGGCAGACATTAATGGGCTGGGCCTTCACTGAGAAGTCATGGGCCATGTACGTATTAATTTTATTTTTATTTTTATTTTTTTGAGGACAGTACCAAGGTGTTAATTGAAAGCTTAATTTACCGAATTCCAATGAGCTCATGCATTTTCGATAAACATTCATTAATTTTAACTACTTGACCCAATACCACTCCAGTGTAAAGCCCAACTAGATCAATTCTTTCCTTATGGGAAACGCAAAGGCCCTTAAAGAAAATAACTCCACTATAAGAAATTGTTCAACTAGCACTTTCTATTAACTCCATTCACTATATGGAGTTTTTTATTTTTTATTTTTTAAATAACTATAAGGAGTGTATATATATATATATATATATATATATATAGAAAAATTCTACAATGGAGCCCAAATATGTACCTATGTTATGAGAACCCCTCAAAATGTATTGTGCATTAAATGTTTTATGTATTTATGACACATCGATTAATGTGTTGGATTATAATCCAATGGTTGTAAATAGTGTACGCATAGCATGGGTATTTTTATGGTTCCTATAGTAGTAGTACCCATATATATATATATATATATATCAACCATATAAAGCACGAATCTTCAATTTTTGAGTAGTAAGTCTTTTTTGCCCTTATTTTTTATGTTATTTTACATACATCCCCAAATCACGTTTTTGTGAATTGCATCATCCCAATCTCTCTCTATCTCTATATTGGTCTCTTTTTGCTCTCTCTCTCTCTCTCTCTCTCTCTCTCTCTCTCTCTATTGGTCTCCTGTTGCTCGCACCTAGGTTCAATTCCTTTGTACCTATAATTCATAAATTGTTTTATTATGCCTTCTTTCTTTGATTTGTGCACTATGTGATTCACATTATAAATTGCATGCTTGTAACCTTACACTGTTCTAAAACCTTAGAGTATAAACTCAATAAGGACTGGTCATGAATTCCCCCGAACGTAGCGAGCGATCTCATTCTTGCGAAGCACGTAGCGAAACTAGTATATATATATATATGGTGATCTACATTTGATAAATTGATTAATTCACAACTTGAAAAGCGCCATGTAGAGTTGCAAGTGGGGCGGGGCGGGGCGAGGATTGAAGATACTGTCCCCGCATCCGCAAGGGTGCGAGGCGGGGATTTATCCTCGAAATTCTCCGCGGGGCAAACTTCACTGCCCCATGCCCCGCCCCCCCAGATTCCCCACGGGGCGTGGACTTTATATAAGTTCATGTTTTGATCCACAATTGAATAAGTCAATCTTACTAATTAACAATTGAATATCTGTCAAACAAATTTTTTTAATCAATTGTATGCTAACGGTATTTCAAGGGGGAGACTTAATTAATCAACGTTTGTTCTAGAACATTATTGAAAACTACGTACTAAGGATTAATTGATTCAATTCGCTTATTGATTGTGATTATATAATTGGTTTCTTATGTAATTTCGTTCGTGCATTTTATGTCTTGATCCTTATCTTTAGTCTTCTTTTTGTCACTTGGCTACTTTATCAACTATTTTTTTTGCTTTATTCGAATTTTTGATAGCTATTTGGTTTTCGGTGTTTTTATATTCAAATTTTTACATTTGAGTTTTTATTCCGATCTCTTTTTTATTTTTCTTTTCAAGAGCAAACAAAAATATTTTAGAAAATGACATATACTGATCGACAATCTCTGTATGTATTGTTTAGATCAACAACCTCCATTTTTTTAGTTTATTCTACAAGATGTCAATTTGTTATATATCCTTTATAGTGGCAACAAAATTTTAATTAATCATTTTTCAAAAAAAAAATATAGCTTCTATTCATAAAGTATTATATTGGGATTTCACCAATATTTACATAAGTTTTTTTTTTCTCTTTTTATCACTTCCTTTTTCTCATCAAATTAATTTTTAACTAATATATTGACATTAAGTTAATTATTATTTAACTAATATATTTTTTCAATTTTTTTCTCATGGGGCGGGTACGGGGCGAGTGACGGGGATTTCCCGTAGGGCGGAGTACTAGGAAAACCCGCGGGGCAAGGGTAATCCCCGCCCCCGCTCTAACGGGAGTAAAAATGCGGGGAATCCATGCCCTGTCGTTGCGGGGCCTCGCAGGGGACGGAGATTCCCCGCCCCACTTGCAACCTTAACGCCATGGGTTGACAAAGAAGATAACAATAAAACTTGTGGTGGACAAGAACACCAATAAAGCGCCATGGCAACCGTTTCAGGCCTTGTACTCAAGTTTCTGCATATATATATATATATATATTAGATTTTTTGTTTTGTTTTTTTTCTTTATCATGCTTTCATATAAAAAAGGGTGTTGACTGTGTTCCACATCAGCTTAGTTAATACTAAGTTTTATCCGATTGGAATTATGCCTGTTTGCCTGCCCGTGTGAGTCAATCTCGTATGCGTGCGAGTTAATCTCGTGCGATTTTGCCAGTTACCCATGTATTGTACGCTGTCGAGCACGGTCCGCAATGCCTGTTATGTCTGTTTGCTGCAACACTGTTGTAAATCTGTTTGTTCTGCTTACTTATCTGTCAATTTTGTTCGTGATCACTTGCATCCGTTCGTTCTGTAACGGCCCGGCCCAGCCCAGCCCAGCCCAGTGCCCAGGCTACCACTGGACCACTGGCTCCATGGGGGCGCACCCCCTGGCACTGGCACTGCACCGCTAGTCACAGGCAGGGTGGTACCAAGCGATATCAAGCCCTACCCCATCCGTGTCCCCCCACACGGTCTTTCGCCTCCCTCGACTCAAACCTGGGTCCTGAGGGATAAGATTCCAGGTTTCACGAGTCGAGTACCACTGAGCTGGTTCAGCACGAAGGCACCGGATCCCATCAGAACTCTGCAGTTAAGCGTGCCTGAGCGAGAGCAGTACTAGGATGGGTGACCTCCTGGGAAGTCCTCCCAGCTCAGTGGTATTCGACTCGTGAAACCTGGAATCTTATCCCTCAAGACCCAAGTTTGAGTCGAGGGAGGCGAACGACCGTGTGGGGGACACGGATGGGGTAGGGCTTGGTGGTACCACCCTGCCTGTGACTAGCGATGCCAGTGGGGTGCGCCCCCATGAAGCCAGTGGCCCAGTGGTAGCCTGGGCGCTGGGCTGGGTCGTTACAGTTGCGATCTAGTGTCCCTACGCGAAATTGTCATCGATTTGATGTCTCCTCATTTTATTCATTTGTAAACTCAAGTGATTTCGTTGCCACCACCTTGATTTTGAGGGGGGATGTTAGGAAACTAATTGTGTGTACCATTACTTTCCCACTGATTGTGTATATCATAACTTCTCCACTGATTGTGTAAATCAGTTATTTCTATGTATTTTGTTTGTACCGCTCTATAAATAAAAGTAACTCGTTGTATACAATTTGCCATATTTTACCCTAATCAATATAATTTCTTATTACATTCACAGAGCAGGTATGTATCATGTATGTATAACCTAGGATTCATTTTTTATTTATGCCTTTTCATTATGGGAAAATTAATTTTTTTCGATAATCATGATTAGTGTCCAAACCTTTCTTTTTTGCTCTAACCTCATGACCTTGTGGTTAGAGACCAACATATTTGGGGTTGGATGACATACAGAACTCAAGATGCAAGACTTTTTTTGTCATTTTTTATAAGAAACAAACCAACCCGCCATCCTCTTACAACAATACCACATACCAAACTATTGAGTCACCCACTTGGTTGGTGACTTTTATTTTTTACCATTGACTAAGCACATGTTATAAATTTACGACTATGCACTATTTCTATCAATTAAGGGCAGGTCAAATTTATTTTGATTGAGCCGCGTGATGAAAATTACTCCTTTCAACCATGAACGGGCCAAGTTGGTTCGTGGTAGGAAGGGGACCTGAATTAAATGAACAATTTAATTTCTTATAGTCATAGATATACACATATACATTTGTGACTTGTCAAGGTATTGTTTGATTAATTTCTTAATTTGTTGCATGTATATTTATTAGGGTTTGGAGTTGCTGAGAGCTTCCCTGCAGTCGAAGACAGTTCTCTCATATGTTTTCCTTTCAAAGAGTGCTCCTCGAGTTCAGATAAAGCGTGAACACTAGTATCAGCTAGAGAAGTTTTCTAATTAAATTGATTGCTATATTTTAATTCTTGTATTGTTCTAGAAAGAACTTTTAGTCTTGGAACTTTTAGTACTTCGTCCAAAACTTTTTTTGTTGGAACTTTTGGAATTTATATTCTCAATAATTTTTTTAGATGATTTTCTCTTAAGCTGCATGAGGTCTTTAATCAGTCGGATTAATTGCTCTAGTTAATTAGTAGAAGCTAATTAATTTGGTAGACATATTCTTAAGTTCTTAACTCAGCTTTGTACATAATATTAAACCTAATGGGCTGGGCTTTTTAAGGCCCCGTTGAGATGTTACATTCTGGCTGAATTGGATGTCCAGTGTGACAACAAAACATTAACGAGAAGTGCTACAATGTCAATGAAAAGACACAACACAATACACAATGGCCTGGAAGAGCTATCCATGTCTACCTCGAGATGCGGGCACACATAGATCTCAATGCATAACACATAAGTTGAGGCCACATAGAGGGCTCATGTAGGTCATTGTGTGTTGGGGTGTGACTTACCCATTGTCATTCTAGGTAAATAAACTAGTGAGAAATTGTACGGTTATTTCTTTAAGCTTTAATTTGTTATTATTATTATTATTGCTTTGTTCCTATTTTGAAATTCCATTCTTATTGAGTTGTCCGAGGGCAAGTAAGTCAACGGTGATCCTTGGGAGGCGTGGCGGTCTGTGGTAACATACTAACGTCATGACCTCGGGATGCACATCATTGGTTACTGGTTCTATACGGAGTGAGAAATCTTAGCTGGATTACCAGAAAGTCTCTCATTCGCGTGGATTTAGGGTTTGTTGGGTATTGACCATGCCATAGAATCTGAGTCTTGTAGGTTTTTCCTCGACTCAACGACTATTTGGTCGGGACTACTTTCGCCTCTCTATTTAATTTTCAGGACACTCATTTTCGATTGATTCATATTTATTTACAGTCTTTTATACATTCATGCGTTCCCTGTACTTTTCTTTCTATCTGCATGAATTAGATTGCTTATTTATTTCGAAATGTTGTATACATCCTGCTTGGCATTACTTACCTGGACTCATCATTCTTATGTTTGGCTGAGTGCAGATCCGCACTCAAGCAAGGGAAAGACTTCTCAATTGGGTAACTTACTTTGAGGATACTGGAGCGGTTCTCCCTCTTGACTGATCCATGTTTGCTTTGTTGTATTATTATGTATATTTGTTTTGATCACATTGGGTACTATGGGTTTGTGAGAGATCTTGAGACATGTATACTATATGTTTGACTCTCCTGTGACATGATTATACTTGATGATGGTATACGTATGTGGGGTTTCCACACTCTAAGTTGTCCTGACTAGTGTCTTGGAGATTATTCTATTAGTTAGAGATTTAATTGCTTCTGTTCGACGAAAACGTGATCAATGTAAAATGAAAACCGAGTGAAGCCAAATCAAAAACTTCACCCTATTTTTTGTCAATTAAACTTCATCATATTTATTAAGTAAATTAACAACCGCAAAAAAAGGGAAAAGGAAAAAGAAAAAAAGAAAAAATTCTTTTACTTTTTTCATAGAACAAAAATATATATAAAAGATAAAAGTCGATCACAAACCTTAGTATTCAAAATAATATACTAAAGAAAATAAAAATAAAATAAAAACCAAAACTTATTAGTGAATGAACCAAAAAGGACTCTTGTTCTAAAAAAAAAAAAGAGTTTTGTTGGTAATTCTTTACATGGATTGAATTGATGTAAAAAAAAAATTCAAAATTTTACTTTAGTTTCTTTTTCTCAAAAATTTCAAATAACATATTCCCTATCTCTTTAGTTTTCAACTATGATAAGTGGATAATACTTTTTTCTATTGATTGCTGGAATATTTTTAACTAATACTTTAGTGCAGTTTTGTTAGGCTCAAGCAAGAATGCATTAAATTTTGTAAGACTTGGCCCTAGTCTAAAATACATATTTCATTCTTTTTTATGGAATAAATCACATGTACATTAAGGGGCTTAGAGATTTTTTCCTAGGCTGTAGCCTAGTGCACTGCACCACTTGGGTTCGCCAGTGGATAAAACCTTTGTCCACCTTTTCATCCATGAAGATCCTCAAGAAGTTCAACGTTGACGGATCTAGGTAATGCTTGCCCTTGGTATTTTCTTAGTACTTTACTTGTTAGTGGGCCCAGATTTTATGGTTAGCCCAGCCCAAAACCTATCTACAGCCTAGTCGGACATCAAAACAACTCCTCGAGAAGATAACGAATACGCATGTACGCACACCCACGTGTCGTGGACGAGTCCAACTTGCTTTTTACCGCAAAATTACAAGGTAGCGCTCCACTAGAAAATGATTGAATAACAACTTTACGGCACATACATTTGCTACACAACATACATGATACATAGGAGGTACATAACACAGCTATATACAGTATCTAAATAGTACTCTTACAACTGTGTAGCTAAGGTATATGACAAAATATATTAAATGTTATTTTGTCAGAAAAAGTGCTTTAATTTTTTCCTCTTCACTGACTAGTAAAAAAATTAAATACCTCAGTATCTAAATAGTACTCTTACAACTGTGTAGCTAAGGTATATGACAAAATATATTAAATGTTATTTTGTCAGAAAAAAGTGCTTTAATTTTTTCCTCTTCACTGACTAGTAAAAAAATTAAATACCTCACAAATAAGCATATTAATTAAATTGATATATCTATGTGTGTGTGTGTTTTTTTTTTTTCTATCTGGGCATTTGAATTTAACTAATTACATTGAGCTCGATCCCTAATTGACCTACAAGAGACTATCTATTCGCAACTGGTTTCTCTTTTAATTTTTATCAACAAAAATAGTTAAATCCAAATTTGACTTTTATTTTGTGTACTCCTAATGTGCATAATTATAAATAGTAAAAGAATTCCGCACTCTAATGTAAGGTCAAGTTTGATTGGATGGAAAAGAAAAATGCTAAATTCTGTGAGAAAATAACATTTTCTTGCGTTTGATAGCCAAAATTTTCTCGTAAAATATTTTCTTACAATTGTCAATTTTTCTTATTAAGACTTACATATTTTTCCACATATTATGGAGGGCAAATTGAGTTTTTCTTTTAAAAAAATGAGTTCTCATATTAAGACACATTAAATTTATATTTTAAATATAAAAATTAATATATGTTCAATATATATGGAAAACTTTCCTATTTATTTTAAAACTTGTTGTTAGTGAGTTTTGAGAGAAAATATTCTTATATGCATAATCAAACACATGAAGGAAAATTTTTTTATAAACATTCACTTGGTAAAATTTTCTTAAGAAAATGTTATTTTCCTATAAAACATTTTCCTTGTAATCAAACAGGGCATAAAGAGAAGAAAAAAAAAAAAAAAAAAGGTTACTAGTGTAATTATAGCCCAGGGCAATTTAAAATCCTAGATCCACCCCTATTGACAACTACACTTTTGTGAACGAATTGGTTGTCGACATATATATGCATGGAAAAGATATGCTTATACGTATATATGTATAACCTAAGCTTCATTTTGTGTATATGTATGTACGTTAATTAATGTGAAAGTTTTTTATTCATATTGTTAGAGATCTTGGGATAGTCCCACGTCGACTACTTACGAAGAAAAATAAGGCTTATCGCTTATATGTGTGGAGTAAAAATTTCATCTTGCCTTGACATTTTGGATCAAATCCCACTTTCACACTTATAACACATACTTAAAAATTAGTTACAACACTCTCCTCACCTTGGATTTGGACCACTATCTTAAAAATTGAACATATATATATATATATATATATATATATATATATATATATATATAAGTACAATATTTTATTAATTATAGCCTAATATATAAAGGTGGTAAACGATGTGTTTCTTATAAATAAGGTCGTGAAATACACTCACACGAAAAGCCTATAGTGAAGTAGCAATATTTTACTATAGAAATATACATAACAGGAAGTATTAACTTCTTATAAAGGAGTATGCATATATAATATTTAAATGATATTGTAATTTTTTTATTGGAATAAACATCTGTAATTTATTGATGTGTTGTTTTGATTTCTTATTTTGTTGCATATTTATGGGTTTGGAGTTGTTGAGAGCTTCCCTGCAGTCTAAGACAGTCCTTTCTGATGTTTTCCTTCGTCAAATTCTTGCTAGATTCCATGCAAGTAAAGCGTGAACGCTTTTGATCATAGCATCAGTAGAAGAAGTTTTATTGTTAATTGATTTTGATTATGATCGTTGTAAACACTTTAATATTATCGGTAGTAGAAGTTTTATTTTCTTTTCTTTTTTTTTTGAAGTTTTAGGTAAGCAGTAGTAAACGCTTTTAATATTATGATTATAATCGTTGTAAACCCTTTTGATCATAGCATTAGTGGAAGAAGTTTTTTTTAGAGAAAAGTAGAAATTATTATTAATTGATTTTGATTATGATTATAATAGTTGTAAACGCTTTTAATATTATCGTTGTTTGAAGTTTTAGGTAAGCTGAAGGAGTTTTTTTGTTACAAAAAAATCAGTTTTTGGCTCTTAAGAGTAACTTAGACCAGATATCCTGCAGTTACTTTTCATGTTGCTAGATCAGGATATCCTGCCGTTAGTTTTCACGTTACAACAAAAATAATTTTTTAACCCACTTTTGACACCAACGACACTGACTGGTCATGCACTTGCGATGTGCGTCGAGATGCGTGTTCGAGCCACATTGAACGGAGCTCACCTGTCATTGTTGATTTGTGGGTGTCAAATTAAAGTTGCTAGCAACTTCCAAAAACATACCCTAATCCAAGCACACTTCTAATATAAAATGGGAGCGGCTAAATGGACCCCACTTTTTACTTAAAGGACTCTATTACTCCTTCATCCCCCACTTTTTTGCATTTCAATTTTTGTTATATAATAGCTAAAATTAGACATGTTCATGGGCCGAGCTTGGGCTAGACCCGGCTTAAGAACCTTAGCCCAAGCCTAGCCCACCATGTAAAAAATACAAAGCTCAATCCCAACCCACAAGTCCATATATAAATATATAAATATTAAAAATATTAAAAATTATTTATATTCAATTAATAGATTTTTTATTGACTTTTTCAATAACTTATATATATATATATATATTCTTTTGTTATGTATAGAAAAAAGTGGCTCAAATGAGACACAATTATCAAATCCCACCTATAACACTAATTATTTTTAATAATTTTAGTCATTAACTTGTATTCGGGCCGAACTTGGACTTTTTAAGGTAATCCAAGCCCAGCCCACTTGAAAGCGGGCCTAACTGGGCTCGAGCCAGCTTGAGCTCAAGTTGAGCTTTTCTTATAAATGACTACCTAAACCGGTGATCAGGTATATACTAAAGTCATCCAATTTACAACAAAAACATACTTTTGAAATTTGTTTTATCATCATGTCGTACTTTCATGACTTTTAATTAATTAGAATATTCTCTGAGTTCACTTCAGCTATCTAGCTTCTTTAATTAGAGGATGCTAATTAAGTTGACATCAAATACTATCAAATATATGTGGGGTTCGATTCCTTGCCTCCCCTTTCTCCCTTTGATATCTTTCTTAAGTTCTCTGGTGGAGAGCAACTAAGGTTATCTGAGGGACTGATCAGGTATACCATCAGTCTGATACGATGTCGGTGGTGGTGGCGCGGATACTCTAGGCTAGCTACTAGCTATAAAAAATACTATCAAATATGTATGTGTCTAAAGAGCTATTTATGAAGTATAAACAAATCTATTACTACTAATATGGGTTAATTTGGATTAAGCCTTAACCTCGATAGGTTGGCCCAACAGTAAGGGCGAGCTTAGGATTGTGTGGATTAGGTGCACGGTCCCAAATTTGATTTTCGCATTAAGATTGCATGCTTAGCTATTGTGGTATACTTAGGCCGATTGCATCAGGGCCTTGTGAAAATACCCACATATATTAAAAAAAGAAATTATATCCAGCCTTCATGGGCTGGGCTTTTAGAAGGCCCAGTTGTCCATCCAGCGGATAATCGAATGTCCAATTATTCACTAAGATAGAACCAAATGCTAATAACATTGGTACTAATTAAGTCAACACCCCCATCTCTCAAGCTTTTTTAACATTGTTAGAGGAGGGACGATTGCCAGAGGACTTGAATGATACACTAGTGGTACTCATCCCGAAAGAAGAAAAGCCAGAGTTTGTCACTAACTTGAGACCTATTTCACTTTGTAACGTCCTTTATAAAATTATATCTAAAATGTTTGCAAATAGGCTCAAACTTGTATTACCGGGAATCATTTATGAATGTCAAAATGCTTTTATCCTGGGAAGGCTGATTACTAACAATGTTATCTCTGCTTTTGAGGTAAATCACTGGCTTTACAGAAAGACACAAGGAAAAGATGGATATGCGGCTATGAAGATTGATATGAGCAAAGCCTATGATCGGGTTGAATGAGCGTTCTTGGATGCAATCATGATCAAAATGGGTTCGCGATGCGGTGGGTGGACTTCTTGATGATGATGTGTCTCGTTGGTGAAGTACACTTTCTTTGTGGGTGAAATTGACGTCGGTCCTATCATCCCCTCTAGAGGTATTCGACAAGGAGATCCTATCTCTCCTTACTTGTTTCTATTGTGTGTGGAGGGGCTCTTGTCCATTCTTTCAAGGTAAGAATCTCTAGGGAATCTACATGTTGCAAGATTGCTAATAATGCACCTGTTATTTCTCACATTTTTTTGCCGATGATAGTTATTTGTTTTTTAAAGCCACTGTTCAATAGATTGAGACAGTGAAGTAGTGCCTGAGAGTCTATGAAGAGGTGACTGGTCAGACTATTAACTTCCACAAATCGTACCTGCACTTTAGTACAAATACTTGGTGCGATATTGCAGAGAATATTTGCTAGTTACTTCATGTCACAGAGACCGATTCGGCTCGATTTTACTTAGGACTACCAAGTAAAGTTGGGAGAAACAAGGAAGAAGTATTCTCATATATTCATGACAAGGTTCATCCTCGATTACAAGGGTGGAAAGGGCGAATGTTGTCTAGAGCTGGAAAAGAGGTACTGTTGAAATCAATTGTTCAGAGCATCCCTACTTATTTGATGAGTTTATTCCTTTTGCCAAAGAGATTGTGCGACAGTTTGGAGAAGATGATGAACAAATTTTGGTGGCTATCGAATGTGGATAAGCATGGCGGGAACCAATGGGGTGACTGGAACAAATTGTGTGCCAAAGAAGCTAGGTGGATTGGGAATGAGAAAGGACCGTGATTTCAACATTGCTATGCTGATGAAACAAGCATGACATCTTCTTGAAAATCCCACATCATTGTCAGCGAGATTACTAAAGGCGCGATATTTTCCAGACACAATATGTAGATGCTAATTTGGGAAGGAACCCGAGTTATGTATGACGAAGTATTATAGCTTCAAAGGCAACACTTTTGAATCAATGTAGATGGAGAGTAGGAGATGGAACTTTAATCCAAGTGTTCGGTGATCCATGTCTACTAGATAAGGAAAACAAAAAGGTTTAAACAATACCCCCCGCTGAGTTCTTTAACCAAACAGTCGATACTTTAATGCATGAAAATTCTCAAAGTTGGGATGAGAATATCTTACATGATATGTTTGAGGAAAGAAATCAAAAGTTGACAAAAGCAATCCCAATTTCTTATCATTGTAGCAAGGACGAATGAATGTGGGAAGGTAACTCAAAAGGCACATATACTGTAAAAAGTAGCTATAAAGCAGTTGTAGTGAATGTAAATAGGAGTACGACTCAAATAATGGTAGAATTCTGGAGTGGGATTTGGAATTGGGGGGTACCACTAAAAGTTAAAACTTTCTTGTGGAGGGCAGTCAGAAGGCAGTCCTCGACTACTTGCCAACAACGATGAACTTAATTAGTTGGAGAGTCCCAATTGAGCCAATATGTGGGGTATGTAAATTGGAAGCTAAAAATGTATTCCATGCTTTAGTAGGATGTATTAAGGCAAGGAAATGTTGGGAAGAATTGAGAATTGGTACAGCTCAAACACACAATTCTTTTATGGAATGGATGAGTTAACTGCTCAATGACTCTACAAAAGAAGTGATGGAAATGGTAGCAATGGTGACATGGAGCTTATGGAATAATCGAAACTCTACAATCTGGAGTAATTGACATCAATCACACACATATATTGTCGAGAGAGTGAAGCCACACCTTGCAGCATGGAAGGCAGCGAGACAGAGAAGTGTGACGACCCAAATTCCGAGGCCGCCCCGTGGTCAACTACTTCCTTACCTCAACACTTGAAGCCTCTTCCACGTCACTCATACTCATCATTTGTCTCTCACCTTTGCGTTTCTTGTCAAATGATTCGGTAGTTTACATATAGTTTTAGATTAAACAATTAAATTCAATTACACTATTCAACCGTTATAACAAAATTTAAAACGGAAGTCTTTATATTACCAAAAGAACATATAAGGTTTACTTATTCAACCTATAGTGGAAATCTCGGTAGTACTGTGCATATAGGCGATCAACTATAATAGTATATATACAAGTACAGGTGTGGAATATAGTCTCCCAACCCTCAAAAGATAATACAAAATACCAAAAGTATAACTACTAACAAATGTACCAGCAGGCCTCAGCGTAGTTAAGTCAGATGTAGTAGCCAAGAATCCCCTTACCTTTGCTAGTAATAAGATCTGCGCTCAGTCATCACAAAAGGCAGATGACGAGCTTAATAAGTAAAATCCCAAGGAAAACCACTATGCATATTAAATTAAAAATGTAAATGGCAGAGCTAATAAATAGTATTAAATAGACATGCGGAAAGAAGGAATAATGTAGACAACTGCTCAATGAATATTAACACACTGATATACAAATGGATGTGAGCACACCTACTAAAGTGTGTGTGACGGCCCCGCTTCTAATCTAGGGCACCGTCCGGCCTAATCCCGTAATTAAGTCCTAATCACGACACATAGGACTCGATTGCGAATTAGTCAGCCTTTATTACATGTGTTCTCTTGTTTAAACAATTATTTTATTTAGCGGAAGTCTTTAATATTTTAGCGGATTTTTTTTTTTTAAAGCCTAAGTGTGGAATCCAGGAAATAACGATCACCATATATATGCAAGTAAACGGCGAACATATATAAACAAAGTGAAAGCCAAAAGTCGGGTAATCTAACACTCATCCCAATAACGTCCCAAAAGATAAAGACATAAGTAAACATAATACAAAAAGTACCCTACGTGTACGGGCAGCTACGCGCTCGGAGCTCGAGGGTAGTCGCCGATCTTCTCCTTGCCCGGCCAGGTGTCGCTCGATGGACCTACACCCACCGTCACAAACTAGACGGTGAGTATAGTGATATTTAAGTGATAACTGGGGAAATCTAATACTACATTTCCAATTTAAACAAAAGGTATTTAAAAGCATATGTAGTCAAGAAATGCTTGAATAAATAATGCATGTAAATACCAACGTTAACGAGAGACACAAACCGACACAGCTAAGTCGAGATGATCTACGTCCGGTTTCGGTGAGAACTATCACCTAGCCTTTTCCACTACCGTATGGAGCCGTGCTCAACATATGATAATAATCTTTTTTTTTTCTAATAACCCCAAATGGCGGAGCTATGCTCGCGTATTTAAATCATTTATACTTGCCGACAACCCCGTGGCTCATGCCACGTGTGCCGCCCAAGTGTAGTGGCGAGTGCCGGAGACCCCGAAAGACCGAAATCCTCGTGAATCCGCGCATCTCGTGTGCAATGGACACTAGATAATCCCTACTTTAGTTTTCAAGAATATATATCCTACAATGCTATGATTTCAACACAAGTTAGGCTACAAAGCCCCAAAGGAAATAGAGCACAAGTCCATCATAACAAATAACCCTATAGCATGCATTTTCTAAATATCCATTAACCATATTTCAAGACAAACATTGAGCATATAAGGAAGCATGGAGTCAATGATATATTAAACAAGGCATCATGCTATATCGATATTCAATATGAATAAAAACAAGGAAAGCATGATGTGGGAAGTAAATTAGCTAGTCTACAAATAGACTGAAATTTATAAATGACTGGAATGAAATAAAGTAAAGAGTTCCCGCAGCTTCACTTACAAGTCAACGCAAGTAGTCCTAGCTATCCGCCTCCCGACACCCCGACTCGTGCACCCTAACTCCCAAGAATTCCCTTTAATTCCTGAAGTTCATTTTATATCATTTTTATTTATTTAAAAGCCACGACATTAAGTGAATTTATAATATTAAACCAAAATATATAATTTTATGTCAATCTTTAATTTTGGCACATTTTTCGAGTTATATCGGGGTACCAAAAACACTCGAGAAGTCCCGAATTATTTTTCTACCTTTTTCTCAATTTCTTATATTTTCTATAATTTTTTTCCAATTTTTTTTTTAGGAATTTTCCTACCATTTTCCTTATTTTCCAGAAATTAAATTAATATATTTAAATATATATATTAATTTATTATGATTAATTAATAATAATAATATATCTTATTTTATTTTATCAATAATATATATATATATATTTTTTTTTATTATTTTTATATTTTTATTTATTTATTTATTATTTATTATTTATATTTTTTTATATTTTTTTATATTTTTTTTGTCGGGTCGGGTCGGGTCGACCCGACCCGATCTCGACCTCTGAGTCGGGTCGGGTCTGCCTGGCCGACCCCGATTCCCGGGCTCGGCCGGCTCTCCTCGGGCTCGGCCATGGGCCGAGCCGCGCCTGGCCGACCCGAAGAAGATGCACACGGCCCAGCCGTGTGCATCTTCTTCTCTCACGCGAACTGAGCTTCGGTTCGCGTGAGCGTAAGCTCTTTTTTTTTTTTTTTTTTTTTTTGCTCTTCCCTCTTCTCTTTTCTTTCCTCTCCCAAACCATCTTCAACCTCCAAACTCTAAATGCCAATTTCAACATCAACAACACAAGTTACCATGAATTTTCCGATTCAACATGCATGTCTGATTTTTATTTTATTTATTTATTTATTATTTTTTTTTTTTAACTTACACAAACTACCCGAATTTCAATTGTAGAATCAATTTTTAAAACTTCATTTCACCATAAACCTGACTTCAATTCTAAAAAAAACAAGAAAAACATAATTCTATACCCAAAAACTAATTAGATAAAAATACCCCATTTTTTTACCTATTTTATTGGAAAATAGAGAGGTGATGATGGTTACCTTACTCAGATCTTGTGGATCTTCACTCCTAGCTCGAAAATCCCCTCTCAAATCTCTCAAGAACTCTCTCCTCTCCTTAGTTTCGATTTTGATTTGCATGTAAATAGTGAAATCCCATCTCATCAAGTTGTATATATATGTGTTGATGGAATCTAGTGTGCATTGCGCATCTCGAGGTAAATCTAATGGCTACTAACTAGGCAGTCCAAATTTCTCTCATGTGACACAACTTGGGTGACTCCCATCATGGGAGTGTGTGGCAAAGACGGATCTCGAGGTATGTCCTAAGGTTAGTTTAATTCACAACAAACTATAGGATATTAAAATGTAATTTCTTAATAAATAAACTATAGGTTAAATCGATTAATGTACATTAATCCCATATGGACCATAATTAATTGGTCACACAAATTTGTAAAATTCATCTAAGTGGTCACACCGACTCTCAACTACCCTAAGACTTCGGTCCCGACTCGCACGCAACTCGAGGCGCTTTCCTCGTGCGTCGAACGTCGTATTTTCTAACTAAATTAAATAACTTAATTTATGTTAAGGTAGATTTGAAATAAATTGTTATTTCCTAGCCTAGTCTCGCTACCACGATAATTCCACTAGGTACTCATACTTGCACGCACTCCAAGGCGTGTCCCCGCTCACGTCAACTCGACGTCTATGGTTTGCAAAAATGGACTTAATTAGTCTACACACATACACAACACTAAGCATACACCAAGCAAATATAACATTTACCTCGGCCACGTGCCTCGGTCAATATGCGCGTCTCATGCGGGCCCCACGTCACGGGTCGGTGATCCTGATTAAGCAAGTTAATCAAGATTAGGAAATTGGGCCGTGACAAATATTCCCAACAAAATGGAAATTTCGTCCTCGAAATTAAATTCAGGTTAGGATTATACCTGACTCGAAAAGGTACGGGAAACGATCTCGCATATAGTATTCCCGCTCCCAAGTGAGTTCTGAATCGTTGTGGAACTGCCACTTGACGAGCACCTTTGGGATAGACTTGTTCCTCAACTGTTGTACCTTTCGGTCTAGGATCTGGATAGGTCGCTCCTCATATGAGAAATCCTCGCTCAGTCGATCTCGACTCAAGTCAACTCGTTTGTCGTGTCGTGCTTCGCTTTCGACTCACCGGTCGAAGCATTGAAATATGAAAGACCGGATGAACACCCGACATTTGCGAAGGAAACTCTAACTCGTACGCAACCTTTCCAACCCGTTTCCTTACTCTGAATGGCGCGATGAAACGCGGTGCGAGCTTGCCCTTCACACCAAATCTCTGCAAACCCTTCCGAGGGGAGACCTTAAGATAGACGTAGGCTCCCTCGAAATAAGTGATATCACTGTGGTACTTGTCTGCATACTTCTTCTGTCTCTCTTGGGTCGCCTTGAGTTTCGTCGAATTTGTCGTACCTTTTCGGTATGATCAACAACAATCTCAGCCCTACGTCACTCGTCCTCTCCTGCTCACCCAACACGAGGGTGAGCGACACGGTCGCCCATACAAAGCCTCAAATGGCGCCATCTCAATGCTAGCCCGATAACCGTTGTTGTACGCAAACTCACATAATGGTAGATACTCCTCCCAAGATCCACCGAACTCTAACACACAGCCCGCAACATGTCCTCTAGAACCCGATTCGCCTCTCTCGTCTCCGTCCGTCGCCCGAGGATGGAAAGTCACTGTGCTGAATCGTAGGCGTGTACCGTATCGCTTCGCATACTCGCCACATCCCGGAAGTATACGTAGCATCTCTCTCGATGTGATGGTCAACGGTACCCCATGCAAATTAATGATCTCCTCTCGAAAAGTATACTCACTGATCAAACGTGTAGTGCGCCGCAATCGCGCAAAAATGAGCAGACTTTGTAAGTCTATCAACTATCACCCAAATGGAATCATGTTTCTTGGTCGTCCTCGGCAACCCTCTCGATGAAGTCCATGGCGATGTCTTCCCATTTCCATCTCGGAATGGGTAATGGTTGTAATAGTCCTCCAGTCTACGATGCTCGCCTTCACTTGCGACAAATCTCACAATTCCCGATAAACTCGACACATCCGCTTTCATCCCAGCCACCGTAAGTGTCTCTTCATGTCGTGATACATCTTAGTCCCGCTGGATGAACAAGAAATCGGGAATGGTGTGAATCCCGAAGAATTTCCTCTCTCGCTCCGCATCTCGGGTATCCACAATCGCCCCTAAATCTCGACACCGATCGATGTTCTGTCCAATCAACACAATCTAAACTCCGCGCTAGCTCGCTGAATTGCTTGGTACAACTGTCGGTCCTCCGACCCTTTGACACACTCGTATATACACGGTATGTGTACTCGTCGTCGCGCGATCTCAATCGGGTATCGATAGGAACGTCCGACCGACCTATCGTCATCGTCGCCTCAAGTAATCCGTACTCGTGCGTCATATGACATCTGACAACCTCGGCGTCTCTGGTCGGTCTCTTACTCAGTGCGTCGGCGACTACATTCGCTTTTCCTGGGTGATATTCCAAGGAAAAGTCATAGTCCTTCAAGAATTCTAACCACCTGCGCTGTCTCATATTCAGTTCCTTCTGTGTGAAGAGATACTTCAGACTCTTGTGATCGTGAAAAGTGTGAATCTCTCTCCATACAAGTGGTGTCTCCACACCTTCGGCAAAAATAAATACGATCGCTGCTAACTCAAGGTCATGCGTCGGGTAGTTCTTTTCATGTATCTTCAGCTGTCTCGAAGCATAAGCCACAACTCCGCTACCCTGCATCAATACGCATCCAAGTCCCGTGTGTGAAGCATCAGTGTATACTAGGAATCCCTGTCCAACCTTAGGCAGTGTCAATACTGGTGCGGTCGTCAACAACCTCTTCAACTGCTCAAATGCGTTCTCGCATTCCTCTGTCCAATCATACACGACGTCCTTTTGTGTCAATCTAGTCATCGGCGAAGCGATCTTAGAAAAATCCTTCACAAACCTGCGGTAGTAGCCAGCTAACCCCGTAAAACTACCGATCTCTCCGTCATCGACGTCGGTGCGGCGCCAATCCATAATCGTCAATCTTGGCCGGATCTACGGCAATCCCCGTTGCTCCAACAACGTACCCAAAAACTTGACTTCGAAAGCCAAAATTCACACTTCTTCGAACTTGGCATATAAACGGTGCTTCCTCAACATCTCAACGTCTCCCCGAGGTGCTACGCCGTGATACTCCCGTGTCCTCGAATAGATCGAATGTCGTCGATGAAGACTACTACGAATTGGTCAAGAAATGGCCCGAATACTCGCATAAGGTCCATAAACACGGCGGGGCGTTGGTTAGCCCGAACGGCATAACCGTAAACTGTAGTGTCCATATCTCGGTGCGAACGCCGTCTTAGATCGGTCCTCGTCCCTGATCCTAAGCTGATGATACCCTGATCTCAGGTCTATCTTGGAGAAGAACTGCGCTCCTCTCAGCTGCTCAAACAAATCATCAATCCTCGGTAGCGGGTACTTGTTCTTGATTGTAACCTTATTCGCTTGCTCGTAGTCGATGCACGATCGTAGACTACCATCCTTTTTTCACAAAAAGTACCGGCGCTCCCACGGTGACATCGAAGGTGTGATGAATCCTTTCTCCCCCATGTCCTTAAGTTCGAGCCCTCAACTCCTCTAGCTCCTTCTGGGGCCATGCGGTAAGATGGTATCGCGATCGGTTTGGTGCCCGGTACTAACTCGATAATGAAGTCTACCTCTCGCGGCGGCGGTAGTCCCGGCAACTCCTCAGAAAGACGTCGGAAAACTCTCTAACGATCGGTATGTCCTCAAGTCGGGGTCCCCGACTCTCTCGCTATAGTATACAAGGCTACTAAAGTCTCCATCTCCTCACTAGTCGCCAATCTACCTCTCGTGGTATCGACTCTCGGTGTACTACCTCGGTGTACGAACATCGGACGTCCTGGGATCTCAAATATCACAGACTTACTAAAACAATCTATGTGAGCATGGTATGCTGATAACCAGTCCATCCCGAAGAGAGCGTCGAACTCTAACATCTCAAGGACTCTAAAGTCGGCGGGTAACTCTATCCCACAAATCTCTACTGGAACTTTCTCCACTAGACTATTAGGGTAAACCCTATCTCCGGCGACGGTACTCAACATCAAATGTACTCCAAGCCTAATCGGTATCAGTCCTAGTATGCCTATCATGCGTCCAGAAATGAAAGAAATAGTGGAACCCGAATCAAATAAAACATAAGACTCTCTACCGCGATAGAAATCGTACCTCGATGAGACTCGCGTAGCGTTAGTATCTGGCCGTGCCACCATGTGAGCCGCCTCTCGACTCGTGGTGGATATACCGTCTGGGCGTGTGGACACTCCTCACCAAATGTCCCACCCGTCCGCATCCGTAACATGAAACCTGTCGCGCCGACCGGACCGTGGCCGTCCCCGAACCGGAGTCTGTCTCTCGTCCCCGACGGGGTCCCTCTCGCCTCGACCCCTCGCTTCTCGCCTCTACCACCCCGCTGCGATACTTGTCGTGGTGCTTGATGGTGCCGGAAGAGTAAGTCTCTCTCGTGCCGGTAATGCCGGCCTAATCGATGGTGGTGGTAAGGAACGTCCTCTCCCTGAGCTCTGTGCTGACGCGACATAAGACACCTGAGGTACCACCGATGTGTAACGTGAAGTCATCCCCGATCCTTGAGAACCTCTATCCCATGTCCTAGGTGCCTTGCCACCCCGTCGTCTCCTCTCAAAATCTACGGCCGCTTCTAATGTCAATCTCGCCCTAAGCCGCCTCGTCGCCTATTACACCAAGATAGTAGGTCTCGTGGGAAAGTGCACGCTCGTATATCTCGGTGAGTGTCCTAGCGCCCGTGCTGACTACGTGATAGCCAATATCTGCTCTCAGACCTGCCCCAAAATGATACACATCTCCCAACTCATCTCGGACCAAATCCCCGCAACCGCCTCGGATACCCGTATCTATCTCGGTACTCTATAACCGACTCATCTCGCTCTCTCGCTCAAACTCATAAACTCTCTCCCCAACCTCATCATGATCGCCGGCGGAAATACCGCTGATAAAACTTAGCCTTAAAGGCCGTCCATGACTCAAAGTCCCCATCGTAGCTATGGTGGTACGCCACCGTACGTCGCATCTCTCTCGTAGCGTATAAGAAGACAAATCGGGCGTAGTCTATCCTCGATCCCCAAAATCCGATGTAGCTTCTCTTGTGATAATATCCATCCCTCAATCTTCTCAAAGTTTCTCTCCCCGTCGAAGTACACTGGCTGAAGGCGGAGAAAGTCCTTCACCAAATTTGAAATCCCTACCGTTGAGCCCGAAGGTGTAGGTGTGGGAGTCGAGTCATCACTGCTACCTCTGCCGTCGAAACGGTCACTACCGGAATGGTCGGCGTCACTACTGTGTCCTGAACAATAGGTGGGTCTAGTACGGGTGCGGTATCTGGAACGATGGGTGGTATAGTAGTAGGTCCAGTCGTCGGATGTGTGGTAGTCGCAGGAGTAGTGGCGACGGCCTGAGTAAGTGCGGTGATCTGTGCTGTCATGAAGGCCATGAAATCAGCCATCTGCTGTCCCTGTGCCGCTACTCTATCCGCCAACCACTATAGTCGTCGTCTGATGTAGTAGGAGGCTTACTACTGCTAGCACCCCCGTCGCCTGTCTCGCGTGCATCCGTCATCGTCGTCTAGCATGTGGATAACGATTTCCTATCACTATTACGAAGTCTAACCACGTATATACGTATACATATTGAAAAAGATAGCATATATATACAAATTCCCAACTCACTTTCACTCAATTCCCAACAAAATAATTCCTAGGCAAGGTTCATCTGGTTTCCACTTCTAGGGTGTGTATTTTATTCAAATTTATGCTTTACTCCTTGATAAATGATCTTTGATACCAATCAGGAAATTAGTATCAAAATCCTTATTCAACACTATGCTTTGCCCCTAAGGTTCTAAAGCCTAAGCTCTGATACCAACTGTGACGGCCCCGCTTCTAATCTAGGGCACCGTCCGGCCTAATCCCGTAATTAAGTCCTAATCACGACACATAGGACTCGATTGCGAATTAGTCAGCCTTTATTACATGTGTTCTCTTGTTTAAACAATTATTTTATTTAGCGGAAGTCTTTAATATTTTAGCGGATTTTTTTTTTTTTTTTTTTTTTTTTTTTAAGCTAAGTGTGGAATCCAGAAATAACGATCACCATATATATGCAAGTAAACGGCGAACATATATAAACAAAGTGAAAGCCAAAAGTCGGGTAATCTAACACTCATCCCAATAACGTCCCAAAAGATAAAGACATAAGTAAACATAATACAAAAAGTACCCTACGTGTACGGGCAACTACGCGCTCGGAGCTCGAGGTAGTCGCCGATCTTCTCCTTGCCGGCTGGTGTTTGCTCGATGGACCTACACCCACCGTCACAAACTAGACGGTGAGTATAGTGATATTTAAGTGATAACTGGGAAATCTAATACTACATTTCCAATTTAAACAAAAGGTATTTAAAAGCATATGTAGTCTGAAGAAATGCTTTGAATAAATAATGCAAGTAAATACCAACGTTAACGAGACACAAACCGACACAAAGCTAAGTCGAGATGATCTACGTCCGGTCGGCAAAGTGAGAACTATCACCTAGCCTTTTCCACTACTTTGTATGGAGCCGTGCTCAACATATGATAATAATCTCTTTTTTTTTAATAACCCCAAAATGGCGGAGCTATGCTCGCGTATTTAAATCATTTATACTTGCCGACAACCCCGTGGCTCATGCCACGTGTGCCGCCCAAGTGTAGTGGCGAGTGCCGAGACCCCGAAAGACCGAAATCCTCGTGAATCCGCGCATCTCGTGTGCAATGGACACTAGATAATCCCTACTTTAGTTTTCAAGAATATATATCCTACAATGCTATGATTTCAACACAAGTTAGGCTACAAAGCCCCAAAGGAAATAGAGCACAAGTCCATCATAACAAATAACCCTATAGCATGCATTTTCTAAATATCCATTAACCATATTTCAAGACAAACATTGAGCATATAAGGAAGCATGGAGTCAATGATATATTAAACAAGGCATCATGCTATATCGATATTCAATATGAATAAAAACAAGGAAAGCATGATGTGGGAAGTAAATTAGCTAGTCTACAAATAGACCGAAATTTATAAATGACTGGAATGAAATAAAGTAAAGAGTTCCCGCAGCTTCACTTACAAGTCAATGCGGTAGTCCTAGCTATCCGCCTCCCGACACCCCGACTCGTGCACCCTAACTCCAAGAATTCCCTTTAATTCCCGAAGTTCATTTTATATCATTTTTATTTATTTAAAAGCCACGACATTAAGTGAATTTATAATATTAAACCAAAATATATAATTTTATGTCAATCTTTAATTTTGGCACATTTTTCGAGTTATATCGGGGTACCAAAAACACTCGAGAAGTCCCGAATTATTTTTCTACCTTTTTCTCAATTTCTTATATTTTCTATAATTTTTTTCCAATTTTTTTTTTTTAGGAATTTTCCTACCATTTTCCTTATTTTCCAGAAATTAAATTAATATATTTAAATATATATATTAATTTATTATGATTAATTAATAATAATAATATATCTTATTTTATTTTATCAATAATATATATATATATATATCTTTTTTTATTATTTTTATATTTTTATTTATTTATTTATTATTTTTATTTTTTATATTTATTTATATTTTTTTTGTCGGGCCGTGTCGGGTCGACCCGACCCGGCCTCGACCTCCGGTCGGGTCGGGTCTCACTCGACCCGACCCGGCTCCCGGCTGGCCAGGCGGCCGGCGGGCTCGGCTCATGGGCCGAGCCCGCCCAGCCCCCTGGCCGAGCCCCAGAAGAAGATGCACACGGGCCCGACACGGGCCCACCGTGTGCATCTTCTTCCTCACGCGAACCGAGCTTCGGTTCGCATGAGCGTAAGCTCTTTTTTTTTTTTTTTTTTTTTTTTTTTTGCTCTTCCCTCTTCTCTTTTCTTTCCTCTCCCAAACCATCTTCAACCTCCAAACTCTAAATGCCAATTTCAACATCAACAACACAAGTTACCATGAATTTTCCGATTCAACATGCATGTCTGATTTTTATTTTTATTTTTTATTTATTATTTTTTTTTTAACTTACACAAACTACCCGAATTTCAATTGTAGAATCAATTTTTAAAACTTCATTTCACCATAAACCTAACTTCAATTCTAAAAAAAAAGAAAAACATAATTCTATACCCAAAAACTAATTAGATAAAAATACCCCATTTTTTTACCTATTTTAATGGAAAATAGAGAGGTGATGATGGTTACCTTACTCAGATCTTGTGGATCTTCACTCCTAGCTCGAAAATCCCCTCTCAAATCTCTCAAGAACTCTCTCATCTCCTTAGTTTCGATTTTGATTTGCATGTAAATAGTGAAATCCCATCTCATCAAGTTGTATATATATGTGTTGATGGAATCTAGTGTGCATTGCGCATCTCGAGGTAAATCTAATGGCTACTAACTAGGCAAATTCCAGCCTCTCATGTGACACAACTTGGGTGACTCCCATCATGGGAGTGTGTGGCAAAGACGGATCTCGAGGTATGTCCTAAGGTTAGTTTAATTCACAACAAACTATAGGATATTAAAATGTAATTTCTTAATAAATAAACCATAGGTTAAATCGATTAATGTACATTAATCCCATATGGACCATAATTAATTGGTCACACAAATTTGTAAAATTCATCTAAGTGGTCACACCGACTCTCAACTACCCTAAGACTTCGGTGTCCCGACTCGCACGCAACTCGAGGCGCTTTCCTCGTGCGTCGAACGTCGTATTTTCTAACTAAATTAAATAACTTAATTTATGTTAAGGTAGATTTGAAATAAATTGTTATTTCCTAGCCTAGTCTCGCTACCCCGATAATTCCACTAGGTACTCATACTTGCACGCACTCCAAGGCGTGTCCCCGCTCACGTCAACTCGACGTCTATGGTTTGCAAAAATGGACTTAATTAGTCTACACACATACACAACACTAGGCATACACCAAGTACAAATATAACATTTACCTCGGCCACGTGCCTCGGTCAATATGCGCGTCTCATGCGGGCCCCACGTCACGGGTCGGTGATCCTGATTAAGCAAGTTAATCAAGATTAGGAAATTGGGCCGTGACAGTGTCTACTTAAAACTAGGAGCTCTGGTCGTGGCCTGCGCCATCGACCCTACGACTGTGTCCTAGCGGCATTAGCCCTAATGGGTTACATTGAACACGTGAACCGGTATTCAACTCGGGATATAATCTACCGAGGCCGAGAACATGCGCTACACACTTAGCAAGCGACTACAACAACCCTCGGATACATAGACGAGAAAACTCAACCGTCCCAGTAAGAATGGACTTACAAATAATCAAGAATTAAAGCTTAAATGAATAAACAATAAGTAAATGCAGTAGTGGTGTTCATTTGGGTTTTACGCACCTCAAACCGCCCTCAATAACACCGAAAACACCCCTCGGTCCGATCCCCGACTTGTCCCTAACTCCAGTCACTGTCCCGTGACTCCTGAGATCTTTTTCAGGTGTTTATTGGTTAATTAAGTGGGTTGGTTATCAATTAGGCTCAATTTCAGTTTTATGAATTCAAGGGTTCTGGTACCTAGCGCGGTAGTATGGGGAATTAGCGCGCTAATTGATCTTCGGGCACTGTTCATGCACGAAGATCATCATCTTCCCCAGCACGCCTAGCGTGCTAGTGTTCATCACCTAGCGCGCTAGGTGCACTCTGCCCAGAATTTCTAGCAACAGATTCTGGGCTTAATTGGTTCCTAACACCTCACACACATTATACAAACAACACGCCTACTTTAATAGCATCAATTTCCTTTCTAAAACACCGATTAAACAAGAATTTTCACCCAAAATAGCGGATCAAACTGCATATTTTGAAATTCGAAATCACCAAAACACTTATTTTTTCCTCAAATCCGATTTGAATTGATATAATTCATTAAAACTAGCCTCATAAACCACAATTCTAGCAAAAACAGTAATGAATTCTCATAAATTCGTTTGAACCTCAACATACCCAACAATATTAATTTTTCACAAAAATCCAAGAATTTTTTAATAGATTACCTTAAGTTTCGTTGTTTGATCACCCAATCCAGCCTCCAAACCCTCAGTTGCGTTTCCCTAACAAAAATTTCTCTCCCCAGTGTTGGAAAATGTGCCCTAGGTCAATCCATTAATAGTCTTTATGAATATATTTTAGTTAATAAAATAGAGGATTTCATTTGCTGTTTATTATAATTGATTTGCATGTTTACATTATAATAAGATCCATGGGTATTTACAGAAATATCCTAAATGTCCATAGTCGATTATTATACTGGGAACTATAATGAATTAAGACTAGTGTGAGTCTTGATTGATGATCATACGATGATCATACGTATAGGAATACGAATCAAGATCATGAGTACTTGTTAGGGAACAAAGTACTGGACCGACCAGCTATGAGAACACCACATGGATTAAGTCATAGTTGTTTCTCATGATATGTATATTGTTCAGTCCTCTGACTTGAGATTACCAAAGACTTCAACATTAGGAATATAGTGATTTGACGCAATCAAACGTTGTCTTTAACAGGACGATTATAAAGGTTGTGATTGGTTACTGTGTGAATAATGTGGTGAAGTTGTGTAATCAAGATAGAATTTGTCCCTCTCATATAGAGAGAAATATCCAGTGGATCCCTCGATGTGTTAGACTATTAAAAGGCCTAGTCTAAGTGAATTGATATTGATCAATGTCACTTGGATGTTTTCAGTCTACTTGGAGATCGAGACTAGTACGATTGAACATGTTGGATGACAATTCCATGCCTTATGTTTGATCAAAAGGATATCGTGTGACAAAAGGATGTTATATACATTATTGATTAGGTTGTATCGATTTGATCTTTGTACAACTTGGGTAGTCATAATGTCTTGCTAGATACCGATTATGACTTGTATACCAAAATGTGTTTTGGTACACTGCCAACGTTGTATGAGCCTATTGGGTTGCACACTAAGAATGATTTTGCAAGATTTTAAGATGGTTCAGAAAAACGAATTTTATATGATAAAATTCATGACAGAAACGTCCTTGTAGTGTATTACACTTATACTTCTTTAAGTAGGGGTATATGTGTAATTTACTTAACCGTCTATATACAAGAGTTGTATAAATAGATGCTTTGAGTTAGAATACAAGTACAAGAAAGATTAAAAAGGGCTAAAACTCTATTTTCGTTTTAAGAAACGACTTAGGGTTTTTGGTATGCTCTGGATCGTTTTGGAGAGAAACAAAAAGGTATGGTATTCTCTCGAAGCTAGCACTTCAAATCTCGGCCGCCGTTCGTGTGTAGACTGCTGATAGAGGGTGTTCGCCATTGGCAGCGCCTTAGAGATCGATTAACCTTCAGAAAGGTACATTGCGACTGAGGTATGATTAAGTTTTCATAGTTTAAACGTTTTAATGGAATCAGATTCGGATCCTGTTGAGGTTTTTCTCAAAAAATTTTTATAATCTCCGCTGCGTATGAACCCCAAAAATCCAACACTCAGAACCTCAAAATCGTTTGAGTTTGCTCCCTTTTGCATGTCTCCACGATCAATCGATATTTATATGTTGGGTTCTAATCTAGCGTTCACACACATCTCGAAGTTGATTTAGTGGTCCCTGTTAAGCTTGTGTCACTCAATTCCTAGACACCTTATCATGACACTAGTTGCCTTATATCCCATCTGTTGTGTGTCTCGAGGACAATCCTAGGTGTGCTGATTTATTCAGTTCAACTATATGACTTTATTAATTACATTTGATTTAACTTATATAACCTATCCAAGCCATCAAATAAATTCTATAAAATGGTAAGTAGGTCACACTAACTTCTCCACTACCCGGTTCCCCGTGCCCCGCGTCCGACCCGCTTCCCGAGGTGGTCCTACACTTAGTGTACATAATTGATTTACTTAGCTTAGTCTAAGGTTATATTTAAATCTCATTATATTTAATCCTCAACCATAGTCATGTTGTTATGATTAAATTTAGTCTAACTCCAACTCCTGGCCTCACAGCTTCCGAACCCTCGCGTTGGCGTGTTCTATGAAACGGAACCCCGGCGCTCAAACTCGCCTGACAAGTAATTATAGATACACACCTGTGATGGATAATACATCATAATAATAAAAATATTAATACATCACAGAACTCAATAAAACAACAATACACAGTCAGCACCCTAAGTTCGGGTCATGCTTAGCTTATTCGCAGTGTCCACTTGTCGTCCGAGCTGGCGTCCTAATCTGAGAACAATTAAATAACGGTGTTATAATTATAACGGGCCGTTACAGAAGGCTTACCCCCCAGGCCGAGCCATCAACTATGATCCCAACAAGTTGACAACGACTGAAGGAAGGATTTGTCACTTGTAATGTAGATGTAACAATGTTTGAAGAGATAGGGTTAGCTCATATGGAGTGGTTTTAAGGGACAATGGTGGACAATTCGTGGCTGCTTTAGCAGGAAAGTATGAAGGTGTGTTCGAGGCAAGGGTAACTGAGGCTATTAGAATTAGAGAGGCACTATCCTGGCTGAAGAACAGAGGCGAGAGAAAAGTAAAGTTGGAGTTTGATGCACTTGGGGTGGTTCAGGCAATCCGGAATAGGCACAAAAATAAATCCTATTTTTGAGCTATAATTGATGATTGTGTGAAGTTGGTAACAGACTTGAGGTCCTATAGTGCTTCTTTTGTTCATCGATCATCGAATGTAGCGGCCCATACATTAGCAAGGGAAGCAAGTTCTATGTCTAGTCAAAACGAGTGAGATGTTGTACCCTCGTTTCTTTTGAATGTACTTGCGAGATATTTGAAATGAATAAGAGTTAGTTGTGGTTTCAAAAAAAAAGTCAACACCCCCATTAAAACCAATGAGACACACCTCGGAACACGTACAAGCGTGTTCAGAGGTTTTTTTTGTGTAGGTATGGGAGCTTGTTTAAATTAGTTTTCGGTACTACTCCTATAAGAGTCAATCGGGCATTGTAACCCCATGAATAGAGAGAACCGAACAAATTTTAAGTTGAATGCATGGTTGGATTCAATATTCTCATCTTAATAATTTTACCACCACACCAGTTCGATTGGAGCGTACATGTTTTGAGTTTTGTTGTGTTTGAGAAGTTCATTATTTAATTAGCATTTTTTAGAGTTCTTAAAAAATGCATTTTTTATAGAAATTGTCAGCACCTTTTTGTTTTAGTCTTTTGTTGGTAAGTAAGGAACCAACTCATCATTTCCTCAAAGTTGGCCTAATGAGACTTTTTCTTACTCCAACGGGAGTCGACCCGACGACCACATAAAACCTCATCCCTATCTCACGATAAACGCTTTGATTCCCCCAACAAGTCTTAAACCTTCATTATCTTATAGTTACTACGAATTAATTAACCAACATCATCAATTGTGCTCTCACTTAAAAAAAGAATTTGTATGTAAATTGCACCAAACATTTTCATATGTAATTAATAAGACAACTGTACTTCAGCCGTGCCACTCCTTTTCTTGGAAAGGTTGAGAGAAGAGAGAACGGAAGACACTGCAGTACATATGAACCCTAGAAGAAGCAAACTCGCACCGAGACATGCCATGATCGAGAAGCGATCATACTTGGAGCGCAAGTGACTGAGGTCGTCCTTTCCACCTTTTTTAACGAGATTGTCAAGATCGTCGATCAACCGCTTCGAATCAACTGCAAAACCATATATAGCTGCAGCTCCGGTAGCTAGAAGATAGGAAACCACCTGCAAGTGTGTGTATATATGCATGCTTGTGTAATTAGTTTTGTAATGGATTATTAGAGACAATTAAAACATATAATATATTTTTTTGTTATAAATTTAATCGAAAACAAATAAATGAATTAGAAAAACGATCCTACCAAAAAAAAAAAAAAAAAAAGAAGGAAAAACGAACCTTGTCACCATAAAACCTGAATGTTAGAAAGAGTTCATTTCCTAATACTAAAGACTCCCTAGTGATTACATGGTAAACAGCAAAGGGAAGCTGAACAAGGGCATATATCAGTCCAAGTACACTTATACCAAGTCCATATCTGCATGTATTATACAAAAAAACAAAATAAAATAAATAAATAACAAAATAACAAAATATAACAAAAAAAAATCACATAATAGGGCACAAATTAATATAGGTCAATCATAAAAAATTATCCTAACCTTTACAAGTAGTATCAATTATATACTAACCTTTCAAATTTATCAATTTTATCCTAACCTTTTCGATCGACTTCGTATCAATTATACAATATAAAACAAGAAAATCTTTTTGTATGATAAAATGTGCCTAGCTTAAATTATAAGTGCTTTATTAGAAGGCTTAATAGACAATCTATATTAACGTTTGGATTTTGACAATTTTATCCTAGCATTAATTTCAATTATAAATCTATCGATCCTAACTTTTTGATTTTGGATAAATTGTATTTTTAATTAGAATTTGCCCCAAATTGATGATGTGTCAATCAAAATTATCTAAAAAAAATATTCGTGGATGACTTAATTTCTTTTTTTTTTTTGGTAGGAGTGGATGACTTAATTTACTTCACACCACCATTAAACAATTCGATGAAATAAAAAATTTAATTGTCATATGATTAATTTCTAAGGCACAAACAATCTAACCAACAAGGATAAAACTTACAAAATCAAAACATTAGGATGTCTTTGTCATGCGAAATCCTTAAACGTTAGGGTAGATTAATATGTCTATTAATTATTATTAATTGGAATTATCCATCTGATGTCTCAATTAAAACAATTTAATTAATTTGTGAAAAATCTAGAAATATTATGTATAATGACTAATTAAAGATTCAATCAAGATATAGATAGAACAGTACTATATGGAATTTGCAATTAGATATGTACATATATATTACATACTTGTAGGCGTTGATGGTCTTAACACTGCCGTTGAACTTGATGGCATCATCAACAGAAGCCTTAGCGGAGTTGGTCACAATAATAACGGCTGCACCAGAGAGCAAAATTAAAGCCACAATCCTCAAAACAAGGTTGGTGATCAAGGGCATCGCCATAGATGATAGAGAAGGCTCTCCTTCTAGCTTTATAGTTAAATAATACAAGACAAATAACTAGCTAGCTATATATATATAAATGATATTATGCATTAATTATAACAAAGCATATATATATCTATATGATTTATGTTGCATGTTGCATGTTGCATGTATAGATATTTATAATAATAATATTTGCCCTGCTGCCTTTTATGCAGCTAATCATAGGCTTCTTTGGTTCTCTCACAAGCACTACGTAACTTACGAAGAAACCAAAAGAATGATAAGATCGATCGACAAGTTTATTCCTTTGACTTTAAATTAATTAATTAATATTAACATGGGCCGTGCACGTCAATATTAATATATATACATATATAGAGATCGATCGGCTAGCTAGTGTTTGGAGTTTAACATTTGTTTGAATGTCATGCATTAGTGATATATATATATATATATATATATGTATATATACATGGAAAATTCTACAACGGAGACTAAATATATACTCATGCCGTGGAAATCCCACAATGTTATGCATTTATGTCACCTCGATTAATGTGTTGAATTTAAATCCATGCATTTAGGCAACATGGTATATATCTAGTTCCCATGGTAGAAGTAACCAAATATATACCCATGTTATAGCCCATGGGTATACCATTTAGAACTATTGGATTTAAATCCAATGGGTTTCCCTTCACATTATGTAGTATATATAGACGATAAGTTAAATCCCCTTATCCAGTCTTGGCCTCAAGTTCGAGTTTTGGAAATGAAAATGCCAATATTAGGAGCTACCCCTTTTATATAGTACGTAAGCATAGACAAGCTCAGAATAGTCAGATAATTAATTTGGAAACTAGGTAGTTTAGACAAAAAAAAAAAAAGACGATAAATTAAATTATTAATACTTCATTCATCCTTGTCAAACTATTTCATCGTTACAGTTACATTTCTTGAAAGCCAACCTTATAGCGGTTACATGTTCCTTTGAGCAATTAAGATTAACGAATCAATTTTCTACAACAATTGATTCTATGTCTCGTCGTGTTCCATTGAATGTTTTTCTTTTTTAAAGCCCCGAAGGCATGATTTTATTTCATCAACTGAGATCTCTTAAAACATGACTGGAAATACATAGAGGGATAGAGTCTGTCCATTTAACATCTAGATTTTTCACCATTGCCATCTTAGCAAGGTGATGAGCTACTTGGTTCCCATCTCGAGGAGTAAATGAGAGGGTGAAATCTCGACCAAATGGTGGTGGTGTCGTGCAGTCTAGATATGGTGCTAGTAGTCACCAACAAGGTTTTGGTGGCCGTGGTTCCTCGAATCGCGGTAGAGGAGGTCGATCTCGAGGCCAGGGGAATTTTAAATTTCCAAACAATACTAAACCAACTTGCCAAATCTGTGGGAAGTTTGGTCATTCGGCTGCAGTTTGTTACTTCCGCGGAGACATGAAATATATGGGAGCTCCGACTGGTGTGCTGGTACCTCCACAAACTTCTCTTTCTCCACAAATGTGTTTTACTCCCCCAACGTCCACTTCTTATCAGAGTTCTTTATATGCTGCATCGGAGCCTGGATTCGACACATCGTGGTATGTTGACAGTGGGGCTTCCTTGCATATTACGTCTGATCTTTCTCAATTGTCTACGTGCATGCCTTATCAAGGTAATCAATCACTGATTGTTGGTAATGGGAAATCATTATATATCTCTGGTGTTGGTACTGCATCTATTCCATCAGCTAAATCTGGTTTATCCTTTAAAAACACATTATTTGTTCCTCAGATTCAGAAAAATCTCTTGAGTGTGTATCAGATGACTCGTGACAATAATGTGCTGATTGAGTTTCATGCTCATGATTGTTTTGTGAAGGATATCAGAACTAATCAAGTTCTTCTTCACGGGACTCTGCATAATGGACTATATCGGTTATTTGGTTCTCACTCTTCTCCTTCTCACATACATTGAACTTTCATTGAATTCAATAAAAGTCTTCCTTCACTATGGCATTTACGTCTGGGACATCCTGCACAGTCTACATTGCAAAAGGTGTTATAGCTGGTAAATGTTCATAATGGTCCTTTTGGGTTTTGTTCTAGTTGCCCTTTAAGAAAGAGTCATTCATTACCTTTTCAGTCTTCTTTCAATCATTCATCTCATATTCTTGATCTTAATCATCCTGATTTATGGGGACCTTTTCCTATGTCATCTACTAATGGTTTTCATTACTATACCCATTTCATTGATGATTGTACGAGATTCACATGGATTTATCCACTGAAAGCTAAGTCTGATGCTGTCAAAGTATTTCTTCATTTTAAAGTTTTTGTTGAGAACCAATTTTCTACTCAGATTAAACGTATACAATCTGACTAGATAAATTTAATGTCTCGGCAACTGAGGTCCAATCTGACCGTCCACTTGTCTAGATGATAACGCATCGATCACCATTCTAGCATCATTCTCGATAACAACGGGAGAGACCTGGAGGGCCTTGACAAGCAGCAGCCCTTCCCGAACGGCGATGCATTCGGAATGCTGCTTCGTGAACACTCCAACGACTGTACCCTCGTCGTTTCGAACTACTCCGCCTACTCCACAGAAGCCAGCCTTGCGAATGCATGACAGAGGTGTCCGTGTTCAGCTTAAAGTCATGGCAGGAAGGAGGTTGCCAGATCCGCTGCCATAACTGACTAGAAATCTGAAAAGTCTGGTGCTCTTGTAGCCATAACTGGATCTGATGCCAGTCGAGCAGAGCTGCAGTGGGTGAGGAGGCAAAGAGGGCTTGATTCCGCCTCCGCTAGATGGTCCAGAGAGCACAGCTAAGTAGCTCAACGTCTCCTTGCTTGAGGGAGGTGAAGACGCTATACATGAAATCCAGATCTAAGTAGCTCAACGTCCCCATCGAATGTATTGAGAGTCATGAAGATTAGTGAAATTTTTATTTCTTCAAAAAAAAAAAACTTCATTAATCCAAAAATACAAGGCATTTTGTGAACAAGATAACATTACTTTTTTTAATTAAAACTCAATGTAATTTAAACTTGACATTTAAGAGCACTTGTGTTTTGTGACGTCAAATGATGAAAATATAATTTAAATTCGACATTTAAGTTATCCTTAATATGCGTATTCATTTTTAGTCAAATTGACTTATATTTTTGGATAGAGAGGGAGTTATGAAAATAAAAGTAATATTTCTAATATTTTTGTATATTTATAGATAAGATATATAGTTGTCAAAAGGTGGACAGGAAGTATATGTGTGTATATATATAGGGTACTTCTACCATGACAACCAAATATATACTCATGTCATGGATACACTATTTAGAACCATTGGATTTAAATATAACACATTAATCGATGCGACATAAATGAACAAAGCATTTAATGCACAACACATTTTGAGAGGATCCCATGACATAGATATATATTTGGTCTCCATTGTAGAATTTCCTACATATATATTAGAAAAAAATTTAATAATCTATTGTGGTCACACATGTAATATACAATGTGTCACACTATTATTAATTTAGCCTAATTAAAGTGATCTAATGTATAATGTCATTGGCTAATGAGCATAATTATGGTCATGAAACAATGTTAGTGTAAATATCATATCGGTGTGCAAGTCAATAAGAGGCAAAGTTGACATATTACATAATAACTGCCTAAACAGTTATTTATTGGGTTATGGTCTCCAATTTGTAGTTCATGTTGTGTATTCTCTATCCCCGTCAAGAGAACGTGTTAGGCTACGAACTACAATTGGAAGACCTGATCCGACTTCACAATTCTAATGGAGAATCCTGCAGTTAAGCTTCCGTTTTACAGTAATAATCCTGAATCATTATGTTTTTTTGTTCTTATTTGATTTATGATAGATCTAAATCTAACAAGTGGTATCAAAGCCAACCATACATGATTCTTGGCGATTTAAAGTTCTTTTAAAAATTTATCATGTCTAAAAATCTTTTGATATCATTATGTTGAAATTAGTTTTTTTTTTTTTTTAAGATTGTGATTTCAAATCTGTGTTAAAGAAAAAAAAATTGCCAATTGACTTTGAATCTGTTTTTCGAAAATCGAAAGTCTTTTGGTGTAAGTTTGAGAAAGATGCACCATATTCGCTAGATCTTCCTAAATCAAGAAAATTTTAATTTTCGATGAAGTGCATTTTGACTATGGACAATGAATTTTGGGGTGTTTTGTGCACTGTGTTTTTGCATTAAATCGTTGAAGACGTATTGTATTTGTTGGATAATCCTAGAAATGTGTAATCAAAGATTTTTAGTATATCATGTTGATTATGATCTTATGTGGTTAAGATTTTCGATTATTTATTTTAGGAAACCAAATATCTCACGGTTACATTTTTAGTTGATTATGGATACATTGTGAGTCCCACCACAATGAATATTTGGAAACAAATCATTCATTGACTAGAAATTGAATGGCATTTAATTTAATTTTGAAATTCAAAAGGTTACTTACATTTGATTTTGTGAATATTGTTCGATAAAGGAAGGTCAATATTTAATAAAATTGAATGTGCATTTATGGTGATGAACATGTAATAATTATTTGGTTATTTTACACGTGAATGGTAAATCGGCATAAAGGAAGGTTTTATTATCGTTGACCTAGCCACCCTTGAGAGGTCCTTGATTCCCTCAGTTATCGCGCTAGATACCGGCCATGATGATGATGAGGATGATGTTGCGAGTTGAGTGTATTCGAGTTTGTAGAGGCTTGTTTTTCCTTTTTTATATCTATTTTGTGAGATACTCTAGTCCTATATTGTTGTTTGCACTATTTGACATGTAGTTACATTTGTTTATATTCATTTTATCCATCTTATATATGTTCACTTCTTATCACTCTTTTGTGTTGATTGTTATACCCTTTCTTGTTTTAAACCTTGAGGACAATGTTTGGAATAAGTTTGGGGGTATTTTTAAGTTTGTGGATGGGGTTATTGAAATGTATGGAACTACCACATAACAGGTACACGGTTACTTTTTATTTTTATGCGTAATCCATGGGATGTTGGGTCAGGTATGGTGGTGTTATTCACTTTCTTTCCATTTCTTCACTTCCATATCGTCTTCATTTTGTTACTCCATGCCATTTAATACCATTATAAGGTAGTATAGGTCATTGTAGTATGCATGTTAGGAATGTTGAGCCACATCATTTAGTATAAGATAGAGTCGCCCTGAACTTAGTTAGATGTTTTTGATAGTGGATGAGTTCGACTAGTTGGGAATTAGGAGATACACTTAATCTGGAAAGCTGTCTGACATTGTTGAGAATGCATATAAAGGAGTTAGTATGAGGTTTAGGCTTTGTGCTAAAGGCTAAAGAGACAGATGACTCTATTTTTCCAAGTAATCAGAGTTTGGGAGCTAGAGCGGGAATCTAGTCCATTTGAAACATCATTACTAAGAGTAGATCACTTTCGAGGGATAATTGGACTCCAACATACTTTGAGTAACCCATTTGATTTTAGTGAAAGTGAGAAGGTCGACAAGAGTTTTCTAAAAATTTTAAAGAGTCCCACATCTTCCATAGGAAATGGAGCAGGGAATCTGGTGGTGGGAAAAAGTCAGAAAAATGGTCCATAAGAAATGGAGCAGGGACCGTATCACTTAAAATTTTGAAGGAAAAAAAAATAGAGCATATATATTTGAAAAAGTGGAAGTCCAAGAAAACTCTTCAAATTAAAAGAATCGACCGATTGCTTATAGTTAGATCAATTGGATTACGTCAATGTGTTGCTCCATATTTACAAATTTTTAAGTCTAATTGTACCTCTTTGGTGTTGTAGTCTATATTTAAGAGAATGTGCTGCACTTTCCACTCATGGCCCCATTTTTTGGTGTTGATTAGGGGTGCACATGGATTGAATCCAGTCCAATTAGGGTTAATCCGCAATCTAATCCAATCCAATTATTGCGGATTGAAAAATTACAATCCAATCTAGTTCAAATAATTCATCATACCAACTCGATCCAATTTGAAAATACGGACCGGATTGGATCAAGTTTCACGGATTAACGTTATTCTATCCAAAATTTATGAAATTAGACTTAATCAAATGAATCATAAGAATTATATATCTCATGAATGACAAATTAACAACTTACATTCCATAAATCTATATATAGCATATTTTTCATAAAATTGTTATCACAATAACCTTCAAAATGTAAGTTTCTACATAAATAAATGTGTCATCTACAAATCTTCACCATACTCCCTCACAAAAGAACAAAAAAAGTATACGTTGAACATACACAACCTACAATAAAAAGGTCGAAAGCATAATAAAAGAGTTAAGAACAAATATAGTCTTTTAGATATTATAGTTTAGAGTTGATAGTTTGAGTTGATGTTAATTAAGCTATTATAGTATATATGATGAAATATGTATGTGTTGATGTGCTAAACAAACTGGATTGGATTGGATCCATGGTTTTTAATGTAGGATCCATAATCCGATCTAGTCCAACCGGATTAGTAATTTTTCAATCTAATCCAATCCAAGGGATTAAGAAATTGATCCAATTAGTGATAATTGGTTCGAATTGACCCGGATTCGCAGATTAGTGCAATCCGTGTGCACCCCTAGTGTTGATGCACCCCATTTGTGAAAAAATCTGAGCTTGTGTATTTGAGTGTATTGGCCCTAAAAATCCTTGAGGAATTGAAGGCCATTGTCTGATTGAGTCTAGTTTTTGAAAGTGTGATCTCGATTGATGTTTGGACTTCATTCTAGACAAATTTTAACTCCAAACCTCCCCTAGGTGATGGTTAAGTTGGTGGCATTTTTATCAAAAGGAGACTCCACTTACCTTGGTAACGGGCATTAGGTTATTAGGATTACTTATCTTAGTGTTAGGAGTTTACATATTAGGAGTAATGTATGCTTTCGTTCACTCTTTTGCTCGGGCGAGCAAACTCTTAGTTTGGGGGTGTTTGATAAGTGCATAATCATGCATCATATAGCATTGTATATTACATGTTTGGACTTGTATTTTTGCAATTTATCATGAAAAATGCTCGTTTATATGTCTAAAGGTGTTATAGGCTTGGAATATGAAATGAGAGAGAAATAAGTGTGGAAAAGCCAAACATATGCAAGTGGGAAGCATTTGAGTGGTGCTAGAACCATGACACATAACTTTTGTGTAAGAAGTTGAAATGACTCGTCGTTGATCTTGTTGGAAAGAAGATTTCGAGATACATTTCATCTTTTATGAGCATCAAGAGATACGGACTCAAAGTGGATCAAAATCGCAAGGCAAGGCAGGCCAGAAAATCAGTTCACATGAACTTGCCGCCATCATGCCGCCCTATGTACACACCCATGGCGTGACTGATGTACGAGTGAACCATAGAGGAGTGTGGAAGATGCCACTAAGAAGAGCAAAGCCACAACGTCACTCACATGCGAGTGAACCAGTGGCTTCAAGATGAGACGCTTTTAAGATGCCACGGACAAGTTGCCAAGTCGCTGCCAAGACGCCGTCCTTAAAGAACACCCACGGCGTGACTGGCATACGAGTGAACCAGAGAGGATTGTGCAACATGTCGTGAACTCGCCGCCATCACACCACCGAGAAGCCGTCAGATCCATATTACGCCAAGATGTCGCCATCACGCTGCTACCTTAGTCATTCACATGACGTCTCGCACAGTAACCCCATAAATTCGATTTTTCTATTTTATTCGATTTATTTTATTGTGATATGGGATTTGGGGTAGGGATATAAATAGGAAATAAGGTTTTTGAGATAGAACATCTTTTGTTTTGGGGAGAAGAACAAAGAACTTTAGTTTTCAAGTTTTATCATGTCCAGCTAATTTCATTATTCTAGATTGAGGTGGAACGGGTTCATCATTGATTGGGAGACTCATATGAGGTTCTATTTATTTATTTATTTATGATTTCTTACCATAAACTTATTTCCTTTGATTTCATTGTTGTAAACATGGTTAGATCTACATGTGTGTAAAGTATTGTGCATGCTTGTTAGGTTGAATACCTATTGTCACCGAGTTAAATGTCGTCCATACTTACGTGGTAGACTCAGATTAGTGACAATTGGTCATTGGGTCAAGTGTCTTAGGAATCTAGGTTAAATCGGGAGCACTACCGATCAGGTTGCCTAGGTGTAGTGCCTTCACAGACCGCATTAATGCGACCAACACATTAAATATGGAACACTAGCGATCAGGTTGTGTGTTTGGTCAGGGAAATAGCTAACGGTCATACCTTGGTTATCGAGATTTGGAAGTGCAAGGACTTGCGTGCGTCACCGGTCTATAGCTACACTAGGTCAAAGGTAGGGTTTTCATATACTTTTTGTGAACCAATGATTAATGAGTCAAATCGCAGTTATTTAAATGATCCCATGAAGCTGAAGGTCTATAACTCTTTCTTCTCATATTTTTTAGATTTTGAGTTATTTGATTTTCTTTCTCTCATAATATAAAACTCCATTCCTATTTACCCCGCCATAGAAACCTAAGTTGAACTACCCAGTCCTTGTGGTTCGACCCCGAATTTGCCACAACTACAATTCAATCACTGTTGATTCTTAATCGGGTAAATTTCTTTGAAGCGTTCACCGGGCGTCATGGGACACTGAGTACCGGGTAGTCGGGAGTTAGTGGGACCTTGTGTATAAATTTTATGAATTTTTGTGGAGCCTAATATAAATTATGTGATTTTAACTAAATCAAATCAATATAAGGTCATATAGTTGTCGTACAAAAATTCAGCTTACATAGGATAAACCTCGCGATGCACAATATGAAGGAATCCAAGAAGATGTATCACAGTTGAAGTATCACTGAAATGATGGACTGTTGCTTATAGGGACTATTAGATTAGCCTCGAGATATGAGTTTGCATCAGATTAGAACACATATATATATATATATATATATGCATCGATTAGTGCTAACATGCAAAACCAAAGCTTTCTCAACAAATTTTGTGAGTTTCTATGAGAGGAATTCAATTTTGAGGAAAGAATTCGAGCACGAGAGAGTTAAATCGAGGGTTCAAATGAGAAATCTAAGATAATCTACTCACCTAAAACTTGGATTTGATGGAACACATATTTTGTTGGGTTTTGAGGTAATTTTGGATTTTTGAATAATTTACCAACTATTTTTGTAAATTTGAAATTTGTAGTGGTATATCATGATGAAATACATCGATTTAGTGCAAATTTGTGCTAAATTGGAGTGATTTGGGTAATTTTTTGGATTTATGAACATGCACCTTTGATCCTCTGTTTTGAGAAAATCTTGTATTAAATCGGTGTTTTGATGGTCTTCAATTGGTTGAGATGTTGAAGATGAGTGAGAGAAGAGGGAAGAGCAAGCATGCAAATGCAAAAAATAAAAAATAAAAAAAACAAAGTCGAAGGGGACGCGCACGCGCGTGCGTCCACTGGGTCAGACCGGTCCAGGTGGGCCCCATTTAAAAATTAATTAAAAATTAAATAAAAATATATTTTATATTTTTATATATTATTTCTGGAAAATAGTTGAAAATTTTCAAAAAAATTGGAAAAAGTTAAAGAAAATATAAGAAATTGAAGAAAATGTAGAAAAGTAGTTTCACGAACTTTTCGAGTATTTTTGGAACCCCAACATAGTCCGAGAGAAGTACCAAAACTGAAAATCAGAAAATATGATATAATATCATAAAATTACATAATGTGTTTTTAAATAATATAAAACACTATAAATGGACTTCGGGGACTGGGGAACCATAGCTCGGGTATCGGGGAGCTAGGCGGGTCGGATTGAGAGTCTAGAAAAGTCGGAGTGCGAAATTAGATGTACGTAAACCCAATTGAACACCACTATTGCATTTACTTATTGTTTATTCATTTGAACTGTTATTTCTTGATAATTTGTGAGTCTATTCTTACTGGGTTGGTTGAGGTTACTCCCGCCTAAGTATCTACGAGATGTTGGGGTCGCTTGCTAAGTGTGTAGTGCATATTACGCGGCCTCGGTAGATGTTACTCCCGAGTTGAATATCGGTTCACGTGTTCGATGTACGCCAATAGGGGTAATACAATTGGAGGGATTGGTAGATTCCATATCCAGGGCTCCTGGTTCAAAATACATAGCTTAGTCAGCTGGGGTCACATCCGCTTTGTATTTCTTGGTGTTTTATATTCATGCGATAAGCTTTGAGCAGTTGCCTACATTTTTTCCTTCTTTCTACATGCTTATTGAACACTATTATTAACTTTATTATTTAATTTTTTTAAATAATGCACGGTAGTTTTCCTTGGGATTTTATTTACTAGGCTCGTCATCTACTCTTTGTGATGCCTTGAGCGCAGATCTCAGTACAATAGGGGCAAGGAGATCACAGACGACCACATCTTGACTTGTCCATTGTCGGGGACCTACTGGTACGTGTAGGTTGTATTATATTCTTTTATTTACTACTTCAGGGAAGTTGGGGATCATATCATTTTTGTACTGGTATATATACACTGTTGATAGTTTTTTTCGTCTATATACTGAGTACTTCCGGGTTTTCCACTAAATGACTTAAAGTTTTTCTTAAATATGCTCAACAAGATATTAAAAGACTCTCGCGCCTTCAATCTATTGGTTATTAATTTGCAAATTTGGTAATAACAATGGTTAGTTGGCCGTGGGATACGGCTGGCAGTTGCGTGGCTAGTTGTTGCCCGCGTGGCCCCTGTGGTGGACCAGTGTGGATTTGGGGCCGTCACACTAAGGCACCCCAACGAAAAAGTCAAACATAAAAAAGTCAATTATGCTGCAAAATGACTTTTATGCCCCTCACTGTGATTAGTGCACCCCATCACCATTTCCTCTAATTTTGTGCATCCCACCATCATCTCTCCACACACTTTTTCATGTGATTTGTAGGGCATCATCGAGTGGCCTGAGCTCGCAAGTCTGAATCTCTAGTTGGAAAGTTGGTTAGAGCGCACCGAACCTCTAGTTGGAGAGTCGGTTAAAGCCTACTGAGCCTTTAATTGGAGAGTCGGTCGGAACTCGCCAATCCTTTAGGTCGGCAATTGTCAACAAAATTTCACTAAAAATGTTTAGTTGGACATCAGCGAACCTAAAAGATATATTTCTACTATATGTTGTCGAACCTAAAATAGAGTCTCAACTAAAATTTTTAAAGTTGGGTGCTTCAGTTGGTAAGGTGTTTTGGTAAAAATGTGGGGTGCCCTTCTAAATTAAAATTCAAATTTGGGGTGCACTTAGAATCGAGTGCCCTTAGTGAACACTGGGTGCACTTAGTCGAGCTAAAAAAAAGGTTTTTCAAGACTATAACGATAGTCTCAATGTCACATGACTCATATTGATTAGTTTAGAAAAAAGACAAATGATTTACTAATTTAAGAGTGAAAACTTCAATTTACCTTAGCATTTTTTTATAGGAAACGGGACTCTATTAATAAAAAATTGGTAAATTATATACCTTTGAGGAAGCCACCAAGTTTACAAAAAAGAGTGTAATAGAGAATGTAACTGTCCCTTACCCGCTATGACCTCCAATTAACCATACCCATCAAAGACGTCAACCCCGCTAAGCTGGCCTCACACTTTGTTGGTATCCCACCCTCGTCGACCCAGCTAGGCCGGCCCTCCACTGATGAAATGTGAAAGAGAGATTTCTAACCGCCTTTCAATAAGCAGGTGAAATCACACAAAAACCACATCTATCCTCACTTAACGTGAAGGAATTTCTAAGATAAAAACAAAATGTAATGACTCTACGCTCCATCATGTATACTGTCACAGGGCCAATGAAAGAGGGGTTTTTCACTAGGAAATTTTTCTCTCAGTCGAACCTATGGTGCCTAAGGGCCACCTTAGTTCAGCATACCAATACTGTTGGGAAATGTGCCCTAGGTCAATCCATTAATAGTCTTTATGAATACATTTTAGTTAATAAAATAGAGGGTTTCATTTGTTGTTTATTATAATTGATTTGCATGTTTACATTATAATAAGATCCATGGGTATTTACAGAAATGTCCTAAATGTCCGTAGTCAATCATTATACTGGGAACTATAATGAAATAAGACTAGTGTAAGTCTTGATTGATGATCATACGATGATCATACGTATATGAATACGAATCAAGGTGATGAGTACTTATTAGGAAACAAAGTACTGGACCGACCCGCTATGAGAACATTACATCGATTAAGTCATAGTTGTTTCTCATGATATTATTCAGTCCTCTGACTTGAGATTACCAGAGCCTTCAACATTAGGAACATAGTGATTTGACGCAATCAAACGTTTTCTTTGATGTCGTTCCTTCCTTGGTCTCCACCAAGGTTGCTAGGAATGTGGGCTCCCCATTCCTTAGTCCATCTTTCACTTGAATGGCTGAAAGATGGGATAGCTTCGTCTTCTCTTTTCGTGCAATTGTGTTAGTCGCAGGGACAAAGTAAGGGTGGGACTTGTTCATCACGAACAGTCCTTTCAAGAACAGCATCAATGCAATGCTCCCCAAGTGCAAAAAGTCATTCCCTATGATGACATCGAAATCATCCAAGGGAACAGCCATTAGGTTGATCTTTCCCTCCCAAGATCCAACCTTCAAATTTACATCAGTGGTCATACCTTGAATTCGCTTTGCCTCCGAATTCACTGCCTTCATTCGACTGGAGTTCTCAACGAGATCCAGTCCTAATTTCCCCACCATATGGTCTGCCACGAATAAGTGAGTAGCTCCCGAATCCATCATCGCCAAGATTTGTCTCTGGTTCACCTCAGCATCCACTTACATTAGCCCCTCCGAAAGGCTCGTCTTGGCTTGCTGAATTGCATTCAGCTGCTGTAATGGGTTCATTCGGGGCTGGCCATCATCCTCCGCGATCAAGGCCGAAAGTTTCTCTTTCTTTGGGCAGTCTCGTGCCCTGTGAAGTCCATTACAAATGAAACAACCCCTACCTGAGGAACTTGATTAGGGTTTCGGATCTGCTTTAGGCACTGGTTTCAAGCTCACTGGCTTAGGAGGAAAAGGCTTCTTCTCGCCCTTCTTCTGGTGGTTCTTGAACGGCTTCTTCTCCTTGTTCTTCCCTTCGCTCGGGGAGGAACTAGTCTTGAAGTCCACAAGACTATCAGCAGCCACAATTGCACTACGCAAGTCCTTCACTCCTTGCCTACTTAGCTCGGTTTGAGCCCAAAACTGCAATCCTATGGTGAAATTAAAAAGTTTGTCCTCCTCCGACATGTTTTTGATGTCCAGCAAGGGGGAGGAAAACTCATTCACATAGTCACGCACCGATCCCGTCTGTTTGAGCTTGTGCAAAGCCTCTCACGCTTGCCAAGCCGCATTGGTAGGAAGGAATTGATCCTTCAATTCCCTCTTGAGCACCTCCCAATCTACAATTTTTGGCCTCCCCGCAGCCGCATCATCATCCACTCTAGTTCTCCACCAAAGCTTTCGCATCACTCTCAAGATACATAGGGGTCAAGATGACCTTCTGATTCTCCTCCGTGCCAACAGTAGCAAAGTACTGCTCCATGTCCCAAATGAAATTCTCAAGCTCCTTTGCATTCTACTTGCAAGAGAATTTCTTTGGTTCCGACACCTTTGTTCGGGGCTTCGCCGTTACAGCACCCTCTGAGGTTCCGCCCACAGCTCGCTTGAGTAAGCTTACCTCCATAGCCAATGTCGAGGTTGTTTCGGCGGTAAGTTTTCCCACCGACGACACATCTGCAACAAGCTCCTCAAATCTTGATTCCCACATAGCAATCATGGCTTCTTGTGACTCTCCCCTAGTCACCAATGAAGACACCAACATTTCCAAGGCTTCAATACGTCGGGACGTAGTTGAAGACTCCGCCAATTCTGCCGGAGTGGACGTCGTTGCTATCACATGTTCTAGGTGAGACACCCTCTCACCTAGATCGCTTGCTGCTCGGGTCGCCATTGTCTCCAAACCTGGCTCTGATACCAATTGTCACAGGGCCAATGAAAGAGGGGTTTTTCACTAGGAAATTTTTCTTTCAGTCGAACCTGTGGTGCCTAAGTGCCACCTTAGTTCAGCACACCAATACTCGAATTAAAGGGACAACAAGCAATAGGCTACGAGGAAATATTTTTACTAGCTCTCAATTGGAATTACAACTGTGGAACACTATGCTTCCCCAAGCTCAGAGCCCTTGGCTTTATAGACTAGCCATTAGGTAGTTACATAACCAACTAGAACACATGTCCATTGTACATCGATCCATAGACCTGGTAAAACACCACTCCCTTAGTGGTCAAGGCAGTTGCCCAACTGCCTTGTTCCTTTGTTGCCATCTGGTTCTGTAACCGCCTCCATTATTGAGTCAGTTAGCACATGCTCCATGTATTCGGGACAAGCCTGGACGTGGCTTGGTAATGGTTCGGCCATGATCAAGGTAGTTCCCCAACTACCTCGACTTGGTCTTCCACATTTCAAGGAACGTGGTCCATGCTTCTCTAAGGGACAGGGACTGCGCCTCGTGGTGCCTGGCCGTGTCCAGGCACGTTGGGTGCTAAACCAGGGCTCGGGGTCGAGTCCCACCGGCTCGGGGTGGCTGGACCATGGTCCGTAGGTCTTCACCTTGGCATGGTGCCCAAGGCATGCTCGAGGGCCATCCTTGCTACTCTTGCCCATGCCACCCTTAGGAGAGAGCCCACCTCCTCTTATAGTAGATGTTAAGCCATTTCCCCAACTCCAATAGGAAACATCCCAAAATGAGACCAAGCGTACTTTGACCAGGGTCAACGCCCAAGTCAAGGAAAGTCAATTGTTGTGCCAAGGTCTTGCCTTGCCCGTGCCAAGGCATGACCTTGGCCTGTGCTAAGCTTTTCTCATGCAAAGCCTTACCTTGCCTTGCCAAGCCTTGCCCAACCTTGCCAAGCTTTGCCCGTGCCTTGCCCAGACTTACTAAGCCTTGCCCTTGCCTTGCCCAGCTTTGCCCGTGCCAAGCCAAGCCTTGCCAAGCCTTGCCCACTTAGGTACGAGCCATGCACTAAACCCTAATCCGTCTTTGGAGTTGACCGAAACCTCCCGAGTCCACCGAAACTCGGTCATTTGCTGAGTTATCATGCTGCCCAGCCCAGCATGCTCAAATCCAGCTTATTGGGGTGGTAACATATACCTACTACAAGACTCCAGGGAGACTGCATCGAAACCTGTCCCCAGTTCATCGCAAATCCACGAGCTTTAGCCCATAACCCAACCCTATTTCGAGTAATCATCCAAAGATCATCAGCTGATCTAGATTGATCCCTGAAAATCCGGTCATTACGTTCTTCCCATAACAACCAAAACGTGGCATGAAGAACACATCTCTCATAATATTAGTTGTTTCGAACCACACCCTCCAAACATACCATCTACCTTACACTCGCCAATGTTTTACTATCATTCCAATTCAATCGCAATTCCTGTAACACATTCATCCATAATTTCGTTGCATATGTAGATTTATGTTATCTGGACTCGGGTGCGAGTGTCGGGTGAGGGTATAAGTCTAAAGGTCGAACCCACCTATTCTCTAATTTTACAAAAACAATCTAAAAACCACACATGCTTATATATGTTATTACACACACACACACACACACACACACACACACACACACACACACACACACATATATATATATATATAATAGCTTATATACCTATATTTTTTCTCATTTTTCATTTCGTATTCTATGCTAGAAAGTTTTTATTATTTTTTTTCTTTCTTCTCTTGCATTATGAATCTTTTTATACAACGAACTCTATAAATGGAGTATCCATGTCTTTTTTAAGTGTGTTTCAAGTGTCTGACATGGGTACTTTGAATTAGTGTGAAGGATCTGAGTAACATAGATGTACATTGCAAAAATAAGCGATCTATTGTTTCATTAAAATGTCATGTATGGACGACGCCTTTGCAACACTTCCGCCGTATTAACTCTACCATGATAAAGAAGCCAACAAAAAAATTGAACTTTTAACGGACTACATGAGTTCCATAGAACTTGAACAACCCTGCAATTCATCGACCCCTCTTCCCTGAAACTGAACTAAATACTCATGTATAGTAACCCTGATGCCATTCACGTTGATCCTCCCTGTGTGGATATAGCCTCACTTGCTGCAATTATTCAGTTAATCTATTAACCTCATCCATCTCTCCAATTTTTCACTGTGTCCTGCCACAACCTCTCCAACTATCATTCACAAATCAAATTATCTTGAACCCGTGACAACGCATAAATTCTAGGAAATTCATCTTTCAAACTTTGTTGTCCAGTCCATATTTCATCCCAGAAACGTATGCGTCTACCATTTCCCACACGCAACATAGTACCCCTGAAAAATTCTTCCCTAACAGACATGATATATCGCCAAGGACTTCGTGTTGTTAGACACTAGATAACAATCAATCTATTAATTAGTTAGGTCATGATCAAGGTACACAAAATTGATGAAGACAATCACTCAATATTATTGCGCTCTAGTACTCTGGGTGGTTCCGTGGTGACAATCTTTTTCTTGGCAATTATGGAGAAAACAGAGAGAATGGTGCATGTTATTGCGCACAAGAATCCGAGAAGAAGCACGCTTGCACCAAGAATCGCCATGTTTGCGAAATGATCATATTTGGAACGCAGGGTTGATATATCTCCACTTCCATATTGTTCGAGTAAGTTGTCGAGGCCATCGATAAATTTCTTTGGATCAACTGATACACCATATATTGCTGCAGCTCCAGTTGCTAGCAAATAAGAGATTACCTGGAAAATCAATTACAATTGTGTGACTATGTTAATTTGAGTTCTTATATATATATATACAACTGTGTTAATTTGAATTAACTTGCCAATCACTTGATTAAGATCAACTAATCAATATTGTAATCGCATTTACAACCAATTTCGTAGTAGAACAAATAGGATTAGCGCATCAATATACTTTTATTAGGAAAATTAATTCTGTGTTTGGTTCTATATCGAATTTGATGATCATTAATGAAATTTCTATGCTTCAAAAAAACTAATTGGCCTTAATTAATAATATATAAATACAAACCTGATCACCAAACATGGTGAAGAGTAGAAGGCCATCACTCACAACCATAGGCTTCCTAGTGCTCACATGGTAAATGGAAAATGGAAGTTGAAAAAGGGCATATGCCATCCCAAGTACACAAGTAGCAACTCCATATCTGCAACACAAAATAAATGAAAAACATTAAATATATAAAAAAACGTCCGAAAATTATATGACTAATTAATTAAATTAACAACATATATATAATACTTGTGAGCATTGATAATTTTAATGTTGGCAGTGATTATGATTTCATTATCAACTATGGCTTTCATCGAATTTATGCCAACGATAATGGCGGAAGCGATGAGAAAAATGAAGGTAAGAATCCTGAAAACAAGGTTGGTTATAGGCAAGGCCAATGAAGGAGACGAAGTAGGTGGTGCCATCTCTAGTCAAATGATATTAGATAAATTGTAACATATGCGTGTATGAATATGCTCTTAATTTACTATGCTTTTTATGCAGCAAAAGCTCCTTTGGTTCCTTCACAGCAGCTTTGTAACTTTCTAATAAAAATCTAACAAGTCTTTGGTCTTAACTTATTCACTTGACCTTAAAATTAAATCTAACATGTCTTCAAGCTACTAAATTAACATTTTCAGCCGGTCAATATTATGGTAATTAATAATTTGAGCATTGGAAATTAGTGTTTGGATTTTGATATTTGTTTGAATGTCATTAGAGATAAATATTTGGTGGTTTCAGTTTGGAACTTGAAAATCTTTCCGTCCTATTTTACTTATTTTAATTTTTTTTTCTCTGGTAATCAGCCTGCAAATGCCCCTCTTATAAAATTTAACATATTCGACGAAAATTAAAACATTTTAAATTGCCATCAAAATTGCATTTTGATGAGGCATTTCAGAACAAAACCAAGAACAGAGTCCTATTATAAATGTGTCATTCAGTAATAGTTCTAACACATGAGACAAAGGGAGTCTTCAATTACAAGCAAATATAAAGAGGGTTAGTGAGGAAAAGATAATTAACAATTCCTTCTTTTTTTTTATTGAAAAGAGAGGCATACTTGACTAGTTAAAGAGGACACATCATACGGAGTGACACTCCCCTTATTACATCATCTCTAATAATAAAGTCAGGCCAGATGAGCAATGTTGAAGATGGTATGAGCCAACACTGAAATGAGTTGCGAAATTCGCCATCTAATCTGTTGCACAGTTCCCCTCTTGATATACATGAACAACATGAAGCTCCCAGTTCCTTTCTATCATCTCTCGGATCAAAGAGATCAGCCATGAATGGTGATTGTTATGACAATTACCCCATTCAGTACATCCACACCTCCCGATATACATGAACAATTCCTCTTTTTAACACACTCAATAACACACAAAAGGTCTTAATTACTTCAATTACAAGTTGCAACAAAAAGGTTGAAATTATATATATAAATCTTACTTTATTAACAACACAAAAGGGTGCTCTCAGCACTTCTTCAACTACAACTACAAGATCTCCACAAGAGTTTAATTAAACACACTTGAGAACAAAAAAAAAAAAAAAAAAGGTGGGTATTTAGTGAGAGACTTTAATCTTTAAGGGAACAACTTCAAATGCAAGCATTAAAACTGGTTGTTAATGACTCTAATCTCTACCAAACTCTTAAGACATATTTTCCATTCATATGTACTTGGTGTCCTCTTCAAATTGGTTAGGAAACAATACAAATGTTGTTGGATAACGGATGATACAAGAAATACTTTTTTTTTTTTAATTAATATGCTAAGCATGGTGTGCTTAACAACCTCTTGGTCACTTGGCCATTTCTCCTCAATTTTGTGTAAAGATGCGAAGCCATAGTTATCAACAATAGGAATCGACAAGACCGTTGCGAGAGTTGTTATGGTAAACATTTAGTTAATTAACAAAATTAATCTTTGTTAATTTCGCTACCATTTTTTTTTATAGGAGACCAACTTTTATTCATTTTGATCAGCAAAAATACACTTAAACCTTACACTATTACGAGAAACACAGATCTCACTCGACCTCCAACTTAGCTAGGCTGGCTTAGAAACCAAATGACACCTCCTAAACACAACTCGGCTAGGCTAACCTAATTAAGAAGACTCATCATGAGATTAATCTTTTTTTTTTACTTCAGTGGAATCGAACCACGATCTATCGAGGTCTTGCCTTTTTGCAAGTGATGTCTTTACCATCTCACCTGCGAGGCTCTGAATTCTTAACAAATTTGTTAAGAAGAAATTAAAATTTGTAGAATCACATATATTTGTTAATAACAAACATGCTACTCCAAAGCATCTTTAATAAGATGAATGAGGCATCACTTGGAGGTCGTGAGTTTGACTCTCACTCATGAGATTAATCTTTGTTCGCTAAATTTTATTTTTGAATTGAATTATTATGCAGAAAATTAAAGTAGATATATATAAGAGGGGTTTCTGTTATTAAAGAGCTTTCAAGGGTGTGTTGGAAAAGCTAATTCATGATGAGAGGGAGATCTAATCAGAAGGTTTGGTGTGCAGACTTAATTAAGTGCAACAGAAAAGAAAACACATGGTTCACCTGTCTCATGTAGCACATATAATAGTTGGTTCATGTGCACAGGTTCATTGCACCAGTTGATTAATTAGTCTCCATTAGCATACAATATGGAAAGCTCAAAATACTTCCAAACTTCTCCCAAGGTTTCTGCCTTTGTTTCTCTCTTCCAATCAATTAGTGGAGCCTTAGCATACTATTTATCTGCCACATGCATGTGTAATTTCCATAATTGTAGTCTTAGTGTTACATTAATTCATGAAAAATTTGGATTGTAAGTACTATATATCAATTATACTACTGAAATGCAGTATTAAAGCTCAATCATGTGGATGAAGATAGTGTAAGCTTGAGTTATAGATGGACTCACCTTCTACATGTGCAAGACAGTGAGTGGAAAGAACTGCAAATGATCTTCGAAAAATGATCCGTTCGTTCGCATTCTTAATAGTGTATTAGTTAATTATATTTGACAAGATAATTAAGGTATAGCAAGTATGACCTTTAATTTTACAACTTAATATATATAGTTTTTGTTGGAGTTTTAATTAAATGATTCATTGTTGAATACCAGTTTAAGTATAAAGAAATGCATGGCACATTAAAATTGTACCATTTGTTTCTAATGCATAATTTGGATGTTCACAGCATGGTGTGCAAGTGAAAGATAAGTCTTCAGATCTCCCAAAGCCCAAGGTGCTAACTAAGCTAAATTCTCTGTTTTTCTCTGTTTCACTCTACTATAAAATGGAAGATTTTTTTCTCTGCTTCACTCTGCTTACACTAAATGCAGGTCAGCCAAAAACCAGCCCCCAAGGAGCAAACAAAGCCAGTGGAGCTGAAGCTTCACACACAACAGCGAGCCGAAAGGCGAGCAGGATTTAATTTTCTGGTAATGGCTTAATTTGTTTAACTTAATTAAGTGACAGTATGCTAACATGAGATATTAACAAAAAATATAAGTACCTATATTAATTTCAATATTATCTCAATAAACAGGTAGCGTATAAGTCGAGTATCATGGAACGCCAAAGGCGAGAAATAGAGAGACTGCAAAAGGTACAAGTCATAATCGTCGACACCTTAGTGAATCCAAGCAATGTTAAATAATTCAAATATTTATGAATCAAAATCTCATGAGCAGATAATAGAAGAAGAGGAGATAAAAATGTTGAGGAAGGAAATGATCCCAAAAGCTCAATTGATGCCTTTTTTTGACAGACCATTCTTCCCTCAAAGGTACATATAATGTATATAATCAGTGTTTTCAACAAAAAAAAATGTATATAATCAGTACAAATTATTATAACTACTAATTAATGATCTTTTACTTAACATTATTAATCAATTTGTTATCATAACAAGTTAATTAATTAACTGATTGTGTTTTATTATTTAATAAAAGGTCAACAAGGCCATTGACAGTGCCTAAGGAGCCAAGTTTCATGAGCAGCAAGTACTGGAGATCCAACTCTTGCAACGATCCTCTATACTTCCAGCAATTCACAAACGCTTCTAGGAAAGTTATCAAGTAATTCGACGATGATTCAACTGATGATCAAACTGATATATGTATTGATGGAGATGAGAGAACACATGCACTTGTGAAGGGATTGAAATTGTGAGATTGGTTTCATCATGTAGCATAGATTTTTAACAGATTTTGTTGTGCAGTACTACTACTGGGGTTTCTTCTATGTATGCTTTTTTGTATAGTGAGTGACTCGCTTTTCTCAGTGGTGGTGATTTGTTCATGAAATTAAGCCACCCCTTCAATAGCGTTTACTTCACTATGTTTCCAATGTTTTTTATTAGCTAGGCATTCATGTTGCCGGCTTCATTAAAATTTTTTCACCATTTTTTCACCCTTCAATTTTATTTTATTTTGCTTGCATCTTTAGGGGCCACTAAACAAGTCATCTTATGTTCCCCTATAATCTCTACTCAAACCAAGACATCTTTGAAGTAATGATATCCATCGATTATCATCTAAACTGGCAATTACACAAATCAGTTGAAATCACTAACACCCTGTTTTTTTTCCAATTCGAAAATCGCCCCAGAGAGCGTCACTTGGTAACAAATGGGCCGTAGCCAAAATGCACAAAATGTTTGAAGAAATGACTGAGTGAGGAAACTCATAAAGAAATGTGTGGCCGAAGCTTAGAACCAAAAAGGTCTTAATCATGGAGATAGGAGGGTATATTCACGATTCTTGAAATAAATGCAAAACAGTTCTACAAATATAGAAGCATAATAATATCAATTTAGAAGCAGTATCGTTTACCCCTCCGCTTTTAGCAATGAGATCGCCAAACTGATTTAAAGTGACACTTTATCGCCAAGGCAAAACATGTTTTTTTGGTCCTATTTATATTTTTTGTCCCTAAACTTCTATTAGTGTATATTTAGTCCCAAAACTTTTAAATTTTTTTTTATACTTTTAGTTCCTGAACTTTGAGTTTTTTATGTTTTTAGGTAAAATTAAATTTTTTCCCTTTGTTGGTCAATGTGAGTTATCCGGCCAATGTTAACAATGTTAGAGGAATTTAACACTTTAAATGATGTAAGGACTAAATGTAGATATTTGTGAAAGTTCAAAGACCAAATATGAAGTAATAAAGTTCAAAGACCAAAAATATAAAAAACACAAAGTTCAGGAACCAAATAATGAGTTTTGTCTATCATCAAACTAGCAATATAAATTAGTATACTATTTAAATTTAAAGACATAATCTTCTAAGTTAGTGTTTTAGAGTTTCAGGTGGCCCAATGGTTTGATTTGGGATTAAAAGTTAGAGGTCATGAATTCAAACTTTGGTGTTGCAAAGTTGTTTCTTTCTATTCAAAAATAAAAAATGTTTGGGGTTTCAATCACTTCAAAACAAATTATATTTTACAACATGAACATTGTTGTTGATACATACGTTGTCAAAACATATTAAATACAAAATTAACATGCAAGTAATCAAATAGTTTTTAAACAAATTTGGCATAATAATATGTTGGTTGTTGCACTGCTAATTAAGATTATAGTTTTTAATTAATATATCATTACAAGTAAATTTTCAAAATTAATAACAATTATATAATGATTAAGTTTTAACAACGTTGTTTTCAAACAACACTTAATGAGTGTCTTAAAAAGTGTTTTTTTTCTAGTAGTGAATGAATAGTGGACGATGAAAGGGGTTTGGTGTGATGATAGAGGGGATTGATGGATAGATAGAGATGAACCATTAATTTTGTATAATGACATAGGGCTTAAACGGATAGTAGCTCATTGTTACTATGTTTTATAGTTATTATCTATAACTAAGTCCATCTTTAGCTGGTATGACGATGTCATATAACTTTTTGCTCGTCATCAATTCAAACTGTTCAAAAAAAAAAAAAATAAAAAAAAAAAAAGAATTGCAAGGACGTTGTCAAATTGAGCACAATCCTACATATAATTAATTCGAAAGTAACTAAGTCGTAACCAAAGGGAAGCACAAAATTCAATAGAAACACCAATTAAAATGAAGAAACCCTAACTATACTAGAGAACACCAATAAATAGATAAAGCAAAAGACTCACAAAGAGCCAATTAAGGGTTTGGTTCAACTTTGAAGTTACATGGAGTCGCAAATTTTAAAAATAATATAATATATGAATTGACGTAAATACTTTTCAAACAAAACATAGAGATGGGTGCAATAAAAAAGTAATTAATAAGAAGTAATTGTGTCTATATGCTTGTAAAAGATAAGTCTCCAAGAGGAGTGGAGTTGAAGTAATTTTGTTTGGTTAATTTTATAAACTCAACTCCTAAGTTATCTCTCAACTGTAGCGTGAGATAACGGCCGTTAAGTCCAGCTTATGCTATTTCTTATTATTTATTTCTGATTTGACACCCAATAAGCAGCTCTCTCACCGTGATAGGGGAGTTACGAATACAACACAAATTAAAATATGGTGTGTGCGCGAACCAAACGAGGCCTTGTGTTTATAGAGATAGGAAAACACTGACAAAGTGGCCACACAAACAAGTCCATCTCATCGTTCCCATGTAATCTCCACTTGAACCAAAACATCTTTGAAGTGATGATGATTTGATATCCATAGATTGTCATCTCAACTGGTGATTTCAGAAATCAGTTGAAATCACTACCACCCTTTTTTCCAATTCAGAAATCGCCCCATAAAGCTTGTCACTTATTAATGCCCTGTAGTGGCACCTAAAATGCACGCAAAGTGTTTGAAGAAATGACTGACTGGGCAAACTCATAAAGAAATGTGTGGCATTGCAGTTCAACTTTATTTGATCAAGTGAGTAAAGATTTTTTTTTAATGTATTATGGGCATTAAATTAGCTAATCACTTGTTTGATATTTTTATCAGTTTTAGCCAAAGTGTTGAATTCAGTTGTGAATATATGATAATGGCTTTTTAACATTTGCCCAACAGTCCAAAGCATTAGAACAGTGATTGCAAGGTGTTGGCGCAGCCGTGCAGGCGGGTGATGCCCCGGAAACCGACCTGTTAAATTTGAACCAGGACGAATTGGCTTAGCAGTAAGGGTGCACTCAGGGCAGTGCGGTAGGTGCACGGTCCCGGGTTTGATTCCCTACTTGTGTCAAGCTGCATTTTGGCCACTGGAGTTTTAACAAATCAGTTTCTGGGGCACAGGGACTAGTTAGGAAAAATGGCCTGATACCCTAGGTTATCCAAAAAAAAAATTAAAAATTTTTTTGATGATATGAATAGCTACCCAAAAACAAAATCTTAACCTAGATGAATCGTGGGATGAGGTGCCATTATTACTTGAGTTAAACCTAATTGATTCGGGGAATGGTGGGCTCGAGTTTTCTCGAGTTTTTTAGGAGTCTACTATTTTGATAAAAACAATGGGATTGTTAATTATTCTTTTAGAAATAAAATGTTTTTGGGATCTTACACAAATTTACCAAACAAAATAAAACGTACCTTTCTTATTAAAAAAATGTTACGTAAGAACCCAAAGGCTTATGAGTATCCTTAAGTGCATATTAAATATAATCACATTGACTTATAGAGAATTAGCTTGCATTACAGTTGTACATCTCAGTTTTTATTTATTTTTTATTTTTTATGGTATTGAATTAGCTCATGGTAGCTTTAAAAAAAAGGTCATGATATGTCTTATAGATAAAATATTATATCTGAAAAACTCTAGTGAGTTATGGAAATAAAACTTAGAACTGCTATTACATTGGCAATCATCATGGCGTCGAATGTGCATAGAACAGAAAACATGCACTCGACGCCTGGGGAATGAAAAGAACATCTCTATTTTTTTTTTTTTTTTTTTTGGTGTCACAACACAAATTTTACATCGACGTAATAATCATCTCTAACAGAAAGCTTAAATTAATAAGCAAATGATCAGTAGAAGAGAGCTAACTGTGTGGTCTGGTCCCTTGTTAGCCACTGCTACTGCTGCCATTGCTTGATGCAGGTATCAACTCTCTCAACATGGCCACAGCCTGCAACATGTTGGGCCTCTTTGAAGGAAAATCTTCCACACATTGCATTGTTATGTCTAAGTACCTCAACATCTCTATAACCTCTTCAACACCATCTTCATTGCTTTCCCTTGTCGCCGAAAGCAACTGCGGATCAATCACTTCTCTTCCTTTCCCTTCTCTCACCTTTATTTTCACCCATCCAACTAAGTTGGTGTCCCCAAAATCTTCTTTGTCTGTCGGCCTCTTCCCTGTCAATAGTTCCAAGAGGACAACTCCAAATGAGTAGACGTCCCCTTTTGCAGTGCACCGGAAGCTCTGGTAGTATTCTGGTGGCACATATCCTGGAGTGCCCGCAAGAGTGCTGACGCTTAGGTGGGTGTCGAGTGCACTTATAAGTCTTGCCATGCCAAAATCTGATACTCTGGCCTCCATTTCATGATCCAAGAGCACATTGCTTGACTTCATGTCTCTATGTATGATGTGTGGAATGCAGTTGTGATGTAGAAAACATAGTCCCTTAGCTGCTCCTCTTGCAATTTTTTTCCTCTCCTCCCATGTGAATGTCCTCCTGTCTCCTGTCTTAGTCTTCACATGAAGCATTTCTTCTAGACTTCCATACTCCATGAATTCATAGACAAGGAGCCTCTCCTCCCCCACTTTGCAGTAGCCCAATAATGGAACAAGATTTCTGTGTTTGATCTTACCTAGCGTTTCCATTTCTGCCATGAATTCTCTGTCACCTTGACAGCTCAAGCGTATGAGCTTTTTAATGGCGACACTTGACCCGTCTTTAAGATTGGCCTTGAACACTTCTCCAAACCCTCCAGATCCAATTAGACTCGCTGCGGAGAAACCATTTGTTGCTTCAATGAGCTGTGAGAACTTGAGCTTTCTCAGTTGTCTTTGGAAGGTTGCTACATTGATACTCAGTGGCTCCTTTTCCTTATCAATTTTCCATGTGGTTGCCGATTGGGATGCTTGCAAACTAGTAAGCATCTTAACTTCTTGAGCTTCTTTTCTTCGGGAACGCATGGCAATCGCCCACACAATCAGAACGCAGATTGAGGCCATTGAGATGAGAATTCCCAAGACAATGCTGTTGGCCCATGATGCTGCAGATGATCTTCGTCTTTCTTTTCCATCACCAGTTGTTGGAACCGTAGTTGGTGGATCATTGCTTGTACATGGCGGCAAGGGAACCCCGCAAAGTCCTGGATTTCCCGCAAATTGGCTTGCCGGTAGAGTACTCAACTGCCCTCTCGACGGAATTGGACCACTTAATGCATTGTCCGAGAGGTCAATTTGCACCAAGAATGAGAGATTTGCAAATGACTCTGGGATTTGGCCCTGCAACCTATTGTGAGAAGCATCAAACACACCCAAATTTCTAAGCTGTCCAAAAGATGAAGGAATCTCACCAGATAGCTGATTATGTGCCAAATCCAACACTTGCAGGGCCGCCATGTTTCCGAATTCATCGGGGATTTTCCCGTACAATTCGTTGTAAGAAAGATCAAGATATTCCAACGTTTGGTAATGTGTCCAGAGACTCAATATCGCACCCGAATACATTCTTGTGAAGTCACAGGTCCTCAATGTTGGGACAAGCAACAGCCTTTCTGGTCTGATCCCTGCAAACTCTAACAAACCCCCTACTCCTTTACATGCATTTCCCACATTTCTAACAAAAACCAAGGTGTTGCCTGAGAGAATTCCAGTCAATGACTGTGCCCCTTGTTGCCTACCAAGCCGTGGCGGGATCTCTCCGGTAAGTCTATTGCTGTTCAAATCTAACCAAACCAAGCTGCTGCAATTACCCAGCTCCGTTGGTATCGGCCCGCTCAAGCTATTGTTAGCAAGTTGAAGAACAGCCAGCCTTGGCAGCTGACCAAACTGTTTCGGAATCTCTCCGGTGATGCCATTGCTGGTGAGAGACACCCATTCAAGATTAGTGCAATTTAACAATTCAATGGGGATGTCACCTGTTAAAATGTTGTTATTGAGAATTATACTTCTGAGCTTTGGACACTGGCCTAGTTCCGCAGGGATGCTTCCCTCCAAATTGTTGTACCATGCGATCAAACGCTCGAGATTTTGAAGCCTGCCAAGCTCTGGAGGGACCGAACCGCTGATATAGTTGAGGCTAAGATCAATCGTCTTCAACTGCGTGCATTTCGCAATTTCAGCTGGAATTTCTCCCTTGATTTGATTGTCAGGTAGCCAGAGCTCCTCGAGTGAACTAGCGCCACCGGCGCATATATCGGGTGGAATCACACCGGTGAGCTTGTTGGAGCTAAAATCAACTAATTTTAACTTGTTGCATGATGAAATTGATTTGGGGAGTTGTCCACCGATGGAATTGTCGCTCAAGAGCAAGCTCTCCAATGACCCAAGGTTCTGAAGCACCGTCTCCGGGAAGTAACCGGAGATGTTGTTCTTCGACAAATCGAGCAATTCAAGCCAAGAACACGAGGAGAGTGAAGTGGGAATGGAACCAGAAATGTTGTTGTTGGACAGCACAATTTGCTGAAGTGATCCACAAGCATTTCCCAACTCTGGTGGAATTGGACCTTTTAGATGATTATTGCTAAGATCAAGTGTCTGCAAACTGTTGAGATCTCCGAAAGATCGTGGAATCGCACCCGTTAACACATTAGTAGACAAATTCAGCGTCTTAAGACTGGTACAATTCGATAGCAAAGACGGAATTGTATCAACAATATGATTCCCAGAGAGATCAAGTTGCAACAAAGCACTGCAGGGATTCACAATCTTCAAATTCGAAATGGTCCCAGTTAAGTTGTTATGAGAGAGATCAATAACTTGCAACTTATCAGAATTTTCTAATAGATTATCGGGCACAAAACCGGAAAGATTATTGTACCCGAAATTGAGAAAGATGAGATTGGAGTACTTGGATATGAATTCAGTGGGAAGAAAGCCATTCAAGCCAGAAAAAGAAAGATCAAGGTGTGTCAACCCAATAGGTAGCTGCAGCAATGAAGTGGAGGAATTCACCGAGAACGAATTCACAGAAAGATCAAGCACCGAGAGCATGTTAAGCGACGCCAAGGAGCTGAACGAAAGCATACCAGCAACAAGACCTGCTCCGCCGAGATCAACCTTTGTCACTCTCCCAAGACTGCAACTCACTCCATACCATGTGCAGGGACTCCTGTTGAGCTGCCAACTTGACAACACTCCATTCGGGTCTCTTTGGATCATCTTCTTGAACAGAATTAAGGCCTCCGCATCGGTCCGAATGCCATCAACCGAGGAGACCATAGCACAAGGAGAAATTAGAAGCAAGAGCAGCAACATGGCCATGAAAAGATGTGATGGTGCAACGGTTTGGTAGAAGAAAAGCTGGTGTGCACAGCATGGTTTCTTCTCCATTAAAGACCAGATTTAGAGAGAGAAAATGAAGAAGAAAAACAAGTGTAGAGAGAGAGAGAGAGAGATAGAGAGAGAGAGATAGAGTGTGTGTGTGGGTGGTGACTATGATGAGAATTTTGGTTTCTCACAAAGCAGAAAAGAGAGAGCTTTTGTAAAAGAAGTTCTTTAATTTTATAAGTGTAAAAGGAGGGAATAAAAGAAGAGTGAGTGAAGCTGTGAAGGTGGTGGTGGTGGTGGGTGGGGTGTATGGTGTTCTCCATGCGTAGCAGGAGCACTGGAAAATCTGGTTTGACTTTTGGTCAAAATAAGGTGGCCCCACCGACAAGCAAAGGTCCTGGTTTCCATCTAAGGCTGTTTTGTGGTTCATCTATATATGTTGTTGCAGATGTGAGATGTTCAAAAAATGGACACTCTGAAATGAAGATCAGACAGTCTAGATTGAATTCTTTGAGTGGGACCATTACTAGATTTCTTTTGTTTCGCTACTTAGGGCAACCGATTACTCTGACTACTCTAGATTTGAATATTGTTAGATACATGTGGAGGCTCACCAACAATAGTTTCTCTAGGTACACAACAAAAATGTAATATTGATCATGCTTAAAGGGGTATTCATTTCCTTAACTTACCGCTAAACCTAACACTCAAAGATGGAATCAGGATATAAGTAGTCGAGTAAAGCATATAATATATTAATGTATCAAGAAAAACTTGATATAACCTGAATGGCAATCAATTTGATACTTCTATGCAAATGCCAAATTAATTGATTATGTGATTTTTGTTTTCTATCTTTTGACGAGTCTCGTATTTAGCCTAAGCATCTTTAAGTAAGATGGATGCATCACATATCAAAAGATAAGGTTAGAGGGAGGACTTACGTTTGACTTGTGTTGGAGTAACTTAGCCCAAAAAAAAAAAAAAAAAAAAAAAAAAACCCATATGCGATTTTTTTTGAAGTAAAACCTTTTTCTAAAAAATTGATTTTTTCTTCACTGTGTAGAATTTTTTCTGAAAAAAGTAAAGCATTCTTCATCAGTTGAGGTCCAAAAGTGTACTCCTGTTAGATTCCCAAGAAATTTTTTTTTTTTCTCCAAAGTAACTATGAAATAAACTACTTAATTTTAAAAATTAGATACCATATTACTTTTTGGAAAAGCTTTTATTAAAAGATTCAAATTGACAAAGAATTATTTTATCTTGTGAAACTATGATAACAAACCTCAAGCTATATATTAACTAAAGATCTACAGTGTTACATAAGACTTGGTAAAAGTTAAACTCTATTCTTTTGAGTGAATATTTACACCTTGGCTAATGGTTTATTTGTACTTAATTCAATATCAAATGACCACTATTAGGGAAACGGCTAAAAAAGATCATGAATTGGTTCAAAAACTCATGATACAGTGTGAACCAAAAACTTCCCACATGGCAGTGTTAGAGGAAGCTAGCTTGTTTATTGGATCCCAATAACCCTAGGTCATGAAATCAATGTGTGAATTTGTCATGATAAAACAAAGTAAGCTAAAGAGGATTGTGGGACCTTGGGTAGACTAATAGGTTCCTACTTTGCACACTCACAAAAGAGGGAAAAATAATAGGATGAGAAATGTATATGCGCCATGGTCCCACCTAAAGAATAAAAATCAATGACATTTGGTTAATGGCACTGGTTGTGATGATTCCACTCTTTCTTTACTTGTTGAGCAAGCCCAGCCTGGTGTTTAGGGGCTTTGTGGACCTTGAACCTGCTAATCCAACTCAGGCTTAGCCACCATAGATCTAACAAGTTCAAAAATAACCATAATTTACAATTTCAATTAAAATGGAGTCCTTTGGTTAATTGGTATTCCTTTTGCTATTACTTAAAAGGTTGTTGCAGAGGTTTTTTTTTTTGACGAAAAGATATTTTCATTCATAGAAATTGTTATTACATCTAATTTAACAATGAAATTATATCAATAACATATTTTTTCCACTTCTTGATGAGATCAAATCGACCTAAGGTTGTTGCAGAGTTAGTAGTTAATTAAGCCTCCAAAATTATTAACGTCGATCATTAAACATATTTTTAACGACATTTTTTTATAGTTATTTTGATCTTAGGTCGCTTCAAATCACTATTCAAGTTTTTGCACAAGGAGATTTAAATTTTCCACCGAGCGAAGGTAAGAACATGTCAAATCAATAAAGCTTTAATAGACTACTAGGATAAATTTTATCACCTTTTTTATTTGTGTTTTGTTTTACTAATTACTGCTTGATTAGGAGATACAATATTTCTTCAAAAAAAGGAGGTACAAATATCTTCTTTTTTTTTTAAACAGGAGTTAAACCCACGACGTCACTAACCTTGTTTTTTTGCATTTTTTCATCTCCCCATAGATGATTTGACAATAAGTGTTTCTTAAAACTTATAATTAAGAACATTGAATTTTATAAAGGCATGATTATATGCACTCCCACAATCTTATAAGGGCAAACCACAATTTTTTTTACATTCTAATTCCATATATGCCCGCAAATGAAATGACTTTTTTACCCCTCACAACTTCCACAATCACTAACATGCCACTCTTTCTCATGTTTGTGCACCCCACACACAAATCGATAACCCTCGACTCCGATGACCCCTTCAACCACCAACAACGCGAAGTTGCAATTTCAGGGCTCACTACCATCTTAAGAGTTGATTTCTTCATGCTTTATTATGAAAAATGTTGTATTTCCATTGTTTTGTGTGCATTTACGGGGTTTGAACAATTTTTTGTTTGCTAGGGCATTATTATTTTTTTTTGGTAGGATGCTAGGGCATTATTTGTTTGAGTTGTTAGGTAATTATTGAATTTAAAAAATGGAGGATGAACGTGTAAGGGATGTGGATGTACAAGAAGGAGAGATGTTTCTTGAGTTTTCCTTCGATTTGTTCATTCTTTTTTTGTGTTCAAACCATGTTTTTCACATCTTGGTCGAACCACATGTTGTAGGTCTGTTCCTAATGGTCGACTGAAGCGGCATCGATCGATCACATGTGATCGATCAATAGGAAGAGACTGAACTAACATGGATTGTTCGATATCAAGTGGCTGAGATAAATTCATTTGCTCGGTTACCTTCAACCGAACAAATTGAATCCCATCGGTCCTGTGAGACCGACAAGACTCGACTGACAACACAACACGAAACTATCATCAAATTCGATCATAAACAATAACAACACATGCACAACAACCAAAATTGATCAATAATACTAAAAAATTGAACAAAGACACAAAATCTCACCTTCGCAAATTGATCCAAATCAAACCCGAATTCAAACAACTACCACCGCCTCTTTCCGTCCACCAATTCAATCTAGGGCTCGTGTCGTTCTCTTTGTGTGTTGGGTTTTGTTTTTTTTTTTTTTTTAATTTTTTAAGTGATGGGGTGCCACAAGGGCATTTTAGGAATCAAATATTTTCAATGGGGTATCCAAATTCATACTTAGGGGTGTCCAAATCCAATGACTTGCCTTTATAAAATTGTGAGGTGCACATAGCCGCACCGATTTTATAAATGCACTGTTAAGTAAACGAATGGAATCCTTAAATTAAAGGTTTGTGAATAGTAATAAACTGATGTTAAAATCTCACTCTAGTTTTCTTTTTCCTTATACTGAATGAAAGCATAACATGATTAGATTTAGATTCGAGATCAAAGCAAGGTTAAAGAAGAAAAAAAGCATGAAAAAAATTCTTTGAAATTTGACACGTGGGACCCACATGCATAATATCATGGATGGAGACATACGTGATACCCTTGCTTGAAAATATCCTAAATTAACCAAAAAAAAAATCCTAGCTTAATTAGTAATTAAGGAGAAAGTTTTCAAATTTTTTCTCCTATTCACGGTCAACCTTGTGTCCAATTGAAAGTCAAGATGATCGATGACCTTATCCCTTCAATTTATGTCAATCAATCATAAGCTTCCTATTATAACTTTTCTTTCTTCTCAATCTCACGTTTCTAAACTGTCACTCCACTTGCAAACAAAAGGCAAACTTAGAGTTAATTAATTTTTAAAGTTCATACTTTTATATTTGATTTAATTTTAAATTTGTAGGTAGATGTAAAAATTTTTAAATAATAAAATATATGAATTGACATAAATATTCTTCAAACAAGAGAGAGATATGAATAATAAAAGGATCATCATTAATAAAAGGTAATTGTGTCTACAACCCCTGAGAGATAACTCTTCAAAGGGAGATATCACTCATCCTTCTTTATAAGTTGGGAGATAACTTACAGACAAGTTAACCAACCAAACAAGATTAGTTCTCAACTCTATGTAATTAAGTTATCTCTCGAAAGATAACTCTACCTCTAACCAAACAAGGCATAAGCATGAAAAGAGCTTGAGCTTTTGTTTTTATGGTCTTGCATTCTTCAAGTCCAGGTTAATTGTGGTTTTGTCTCGGATACCCTATCAACGATTAGAAGAAGAAAATATCCTTTTGATTTATGTGGACTCGAAAGTTTGAAGGTATGTAAACGATCTAGATTCTTAATTAAATAATTCATTACTGAAAATGTCTCCTTTAATTGATAAAATTGATCTAAGATATATATAAAGTTTAGATATATTAGATTAGTACATATTTAATTGGTTTATACACAAGTCCATATTAAGCTTAGATTTTATTAGGTGTAGTTTATTTTATCTCTTCATAGAAAGAGAAATGATCCTTATAAGAACTGCGTCGGAACAGAAAATCAAGTTAAGGTGTAAGGAAAAAAAAGAAGGGCGCACCCCTACATATCTCCCCGCATGTGGTAACAAATGTTGGATTTTGGCAAAGAGGCAATGCCTCCATTAGGTTTAATTAGATGGCAGCCTAATATAAAAGGAAGGCATTGCATAGTACTGTTTTTTCTTTCACATTAAGGATTTATTAGAAACATTATCTCTTTGTTTTCTTCTTATATAGTGGTGTAGGCGTAAGAGCATCATGATATCAATGTTCCGACATTTTTGTGGCTCTAGATCAGCACTATAAAAGAGGCCATCTAGGCACTTTTCTTTAGCATGCTTAATGATAATTGGAGTGTTAGAAAGCTAGCTAGCTAGCTATGTATCTATGTATCTAGGACTGTTATATACTAACTTTATAATAAGTAAATTTAATAATTTTTGTGCTCTTAATTATTATTAGAGTATAATGTATGAAATAAGTTATTTAATTTGTTTCATGACATTCTTCCTTAGCTTCTACTTGAGTAAACGCTCATATCATGTTTACATATGTAATTATCATGATCAAACCTTAATTCTCTCCCACTACTCCATCTCTATTTTGATCATGTAATTTGTTCATATTATGTGTTATGATGGTTAATTAGTTACATACAGTTTGTAGTAGACAATCAATGAGGTAATGCTTACATATCATCAATGTCTCATTAATCTTCTCCTACTACTTGTATGAAACTAATTAACTACCAAAATACATAATATTAAGTGATCATTATTTAATTAGTATATAGTAGTAGCTTATATATGCTTGTATTAGGTACTTATTTTCCTACTCTTATATTTCCCTGCAACAGGAAAGTATATTAGTATTAATTAGCTAATAAATTACCCGTACTCTTATACGTAGACATTTTTTTTTTTTCATTTTTTTGTCAAAATTAACATTCGTAGACTAATTAATTAGATTTGAGGAAACATGCTGCCCCCAATATATTGTCCTACTTGATTTGTCAACTACGGTCCTAGCTAGTGTTTACTTTTTATATAATATGTTTGATTGGAAGTTTGTCTCACTTAGTACAAATAAAACTAAAAAGATGCCATCCCTTACATTCATTTCATTTCATTTTATCTGTAACTAGGTTGTCCTGGCTTTCAATCGGACCAGTGGAAAGTGATTGGGTAACATATACATTTGCTACAAAGCTGTTGGACTTACAATTATGGTCTTGTTGCAGTGATTGATACTTGCTAATTATTTGACTAAGACTTTTTAAAGTTTTACAAATTCAATTTTTTTAATTTTTTAGGTATATCTAGTTAAGGTGTATGGGGTGTATCTAATGTGGAAATCATCAAGAGTGATCCTAGATACTATAATATAAAATTCATCTTCAAGTAATAAATTACTTCGAAATAACAATTTGTAACACTTCTATCATATTTATACACATTGGAATATGTGTACACATCTCATTATATATCTCATCATAATAGTCGAACTTATTAGTCAAAAGAGCCAATTTAAATTCACACATTTAAGAATAGCTAAAGTGTTATTTGAACTCTTAGAGTCTGGGCTCTTATGGAGTTTTTAAAAATTTTTTATTTTAAAGTCACTCTCAAGCAATAAATAATTTTGAAATAATGACTTATAAGTCTCTTTTGATATTTGTAAAAATTTTAAAAAACTTCTTATAAGTCTAAACTTTAAGAATCCAAACAAATTTTTTTTAAAAAAATAAAAAAAAAAATCCACTGTAACATTATTTGGAATTGTGGACATTTTTTATTTATATATTTTTTTGTCAAAAGAACTGTGTACATATAATTTGAAGATGATAAGGAGTTGAAGTGGTTGGACTTTTGATGCAAATTAAAGGAAAAGAAGTTCTGGGCTGGGCTGGGCTTGGTTGGGCTGGGCTGTGAGGAGGCACGCGCATGGGCCCACCATTAAACGATTTTACCCGACTTAAATGATTGGTAATAAGTACATACTACGATAACGACTTCCTTCCTATCTTTCTTTTTATTTTTTTGGTGGATATAACGACTTCCTTTCCAAGCCTCAACTTTCTCTCTGTATGACTTTTTTTTTTTTTTTTGAAAAGAATTAATTGATATGAGACTTCCTCATTTTTGACACCTTTTTCTCATGCATGGGCCCAATTTTTATGCACTCAACCATATTTTTTGAGTCCGGTTAAATGCACTTTACTATTTATTTAATGCACCTCATTTTGTGTGGCATCCCAAATTTTAATTTTAATTTTAAGTGCACCCCCACATTTTTACCAAAATACTCTTTCATCCGAATCGAAGCATCCAACTCCAAAATTTTGGTCGAGACATCTATATTAGGTTCGACAACACGTAGTTAAGACTTATCCACTAGGCTCAATGTTATCCAACCGAACCTCTTTAATGAGATTTAGTTGACAACTGTCTACCTAAATGTTCAGTGAGTTCCAACCGACTCTCCAATTAAATATTCGGCAAGCTGTAACCAACTCTCCAACTAGAGTTTAGTGGGCTCTGATCAACTCTCCAACAAGAGATTCAGACCTTCGAGCCGAACCACTCGATGAAGCCTATAAATCACAAAGAAGAGAGTGTGTGGGGTGCACTTAGAAATTGTAGTGGTGTGCACTACTAATCACAATGAGGGGTATAAGAGATTCAGACCTTCGAGACCGAACCACTCTCGAGACCTAGCTCCCCCACCTTCGATTTGGACCATCCAATCCAATCGAATTTTGGCATAACTCTGGCGAGATCTCATCGGTCCTTTGTCAATGAAGCTATTATCACCATTTTGAGTTCGATAGGTGAGTTGTTTGACATTTTCGGAGTCGTTTTTGCCTTTTTGTCTTTTTTTGTTTTATATGGTGTTTAGGGCTTTCATTTTAGGCTCCAATCTCTACTTTTTGGGGCTAAATATGGATGGAATCGAGAGTAGTCCATTTACTACAAAACCACCTAATTTATATTCATTTTCATGAATTTTTTAGGCAATATCACAATTTTCTTCTTCGCTTTTGTCGTGTGTGGGTCTCAATAACACAAGGGTCGAGACCTCTATTGGTCTCCACCGAGACTTTTGAAATGGTCTCGGTTGAGACCTCTTTAACGTTAACTTTGGAGAGACCCCGTGGGAGTTAATCGAGATCTCTTCACAAGTCTCGGTGGAAGCCAACCGAGACTACTGAAGAGGTCTTGGCCCCGTGTGACTAAACCACTAGACGACACTTCCTCACTTTTACGACACCAAAAATACCAAATTTGACTTTGTTTGACAAAAAACACTCATACGACACTTGTGGCTTAATACAAGTGCTCTACAATGACAAAAAAAAATCAAAAATAGAGAAGATTGAGGGGTAATGGAGTGGGGTATTTATGGCATTTCAAAAAAAAGATGAGGTATGTTTAGTAATTGAAATTTAAATTTAGAGTATGTTTAAGTAATGGGGGTTCCTTCAACCGCTCCCTACTCATCTTATACTTCAGTGTAAATACTCTCTAATAAACTCTATCACAACAAAAAAGGGCGAAAATGTCTTGACAAAAAAAAACAAAACAAAACAAAAAATTAAGAAAAGTGATAAACAAACTAAGAACTGTTATGATATGGATGAACAATTGATCAAGACTTTGTATGATTAATCATTGTTAAGCATGGCTCTTACATTGAGTGGTAATATCAAGCATGGCTCTTACTTGCATCCATATCTCTCATTATTTCATGAAAATTGCTTGTAAAGAGTTGTATGACATGTGATGTATGTGTAACTTGTAAACATCGTCTTAGTACATTTATCATCATCACCAAAGGGCATATATAAAGGGTATCAACCTCATTGTAAAAATACACCAAGTTGTATACAACTTTTCATTTCAACTCTCTCATTTCTCCTCTTCTACTTTGTAGTTGTAGTTCTTTGTAGTTCTTTGTAGTAGTAGAAGTTAGTAGTTCTTCTACTTTCTTTCTCTAGTTCTAGCAAGTTTCATTTTAATTTACAACAAGAACATACACAAAACTCTGAAAAAAAAAATATCACAATAACATTTAAAAAAGACTGTACATAATTGTGAAAGTAGTTGATAGAATAAGTACAAAAGATTAAAAAAAAATAAAAAAAGTAGTTGATAGAATTCTCTCTGCCACCCTTATCAGAGTCTTTAAAAGGAATCGATCAAGACAGTTTAGAAGCGTAGATGAGGACGAGGTGGTGTACAGTGTTACATGGGTGGGGGAGGTGTGAGACCCAATGATGACCTCTCTCACATGCCTTACAGTTCCTCAAAAACATCCATAATTACGCTTACTTTAATTAGTACAACCTTCAACCCCATAAGTTTTTATATCCTGTATGCCCTGCACTTTTAAGGGCACCTACAAGTCGTAATATTTTTCATGCGACCCTGTTGTCGTGGGACCCTTATCACTTGTGTATATATTATGCATCGATATGCGTGTGAATTGATGGATCAACAAACCAACTTAGCTGTTTTTTGGTTGCACAAGCAACCCTTATTTAAGGGTCTTTGTTTCATTTTATAAGAAATAGGCTTAAAAATTAAGAGATCCAAATCTATTTAAGTCTTCGTAGAGGCCCAAGTGAATAACAAGTTCAATTATTACACGAAGGCCGTTCTTGGCTTCGATTTTGAGTCTAAATAGATTTCCTCTAACATATAAAAGTGTTTTGTTTTAGGTACCATAAAACTACAGCTGCGTATGTCGAAGATAAATAACAAAAACTACATGAAAGGCGTAGTTACCGTTGATGAAAGTGGTTCAATTTTGAGTCTTGTAGATGGGTTATAGAGCAAACGTGTTGGAAGGGCCTAACAGTGCCCGAATGAGGTTAAGAGGCTCAATTGGTATTGAATAGCATGTGAAAGATGAAAAAAAAAAAGTTAACTAGATGGTTTTACTGTGTTTGATTGATGTCACAAGATCACCGGTACTCGTTTCATTTTTAGTTTCTCACGTGGTGTTCGACGTCAACTGCATCGACTAATCTATACTTGGACACTTTCGGGCCCCACATGAAGGCATCCTTCCCAATATAATTTTTATTCACGAGATTCAAACTCCAAAAGTTGCTAAAAAGTTTTTTAAAAGTTAAAAGAGAATTTTCAGTGCTTTGATGATGCAGATAGAGAGAAGAAATGTAAGCCCACATCATTTGGGCCTTGAGTCTCTGAGTAGTCGAACGTTGAACCTCAATGTTACTGAGCCCATTAGTCCAACAGACAGACACCCCAAAGTTCCGCCAAGATTGTTGAACCAGGACCAATGTTATGCACGAAATCCGCCAGCCAATCACCATTGTCATCAACTCATAACACTCTTTTTACTTGTCTCATAGTCATGAGAAAATTAATTAAATTTATACCAACATACACCAATTAATCAAAAAAAGAAAAGAAAAAAGAAAAGAGACCAACATGGTTCAACCTCAAAAAGCTCTCAACGATATTTTATTAATTTGGAAAATGCTTGTTTAACCCCCTTAAGACATGCTCCATCTATATGCACATGCTTGTGCATCGTCTAATATGTTGCCTTGAGATGTAGGATTTAAAAAAAAAAAAAAGAGTTCTTCTGTTGTTGGGCACTTAAGCGTCGGGCCAGCGCCCAACGCCAAAACATTTCTGTTCTTAGGCACTCAAGTGTCGAGTCAGTGTCTCAACGCTCTGAATGGAAAAGACACAATTTTTGCGATCAAAATTGACCCTTTTTGTCTATTTTTTTACACCAAGAGTTGTGTTTCTTCGTACGGACTCGATAACCTTTGTTTCCTATAAAAGAAAGAGTCTTAGTATGAATCATATACACCAAAACATTGAGAAAACAAAAGTTTTGAATCAAAAGGGTTTTCCATTGTGTTCTAGCATCATTCTTGTACAAGTTCCTCAACAAGTGTTCTAGGTTGGAGTTGTGTTACACACACATCATCCAACAACTATTAGAAACTAGATTGTATCATGAAGACAAGTTTTGATTAAACTTAGTGTGTATACGCGGTTTCAATTGGTAAGGTGAAATCTTGTTTAAAAGAGAGCGATTACGTGCCTCAAGTCTTTGTTTGGTATTTCCATTCTATTCTTGTTTTCCAATTTGAAGAAATTTTGCACTAATACAAGATACGAGCATAGATCGAATGGGCACAAGCACGTTGGTGTAGATGGAGAGTGTAGTTTGTGTTACATTAACATTTCCCTTTTAATTTATATCCATGGGTAACCGAGTTGCCATCTCCTTAGTTTAATTCAACTAATCATATAAAAGTAGGGAGATGCTAGAGGTACCTACTTATCACACCTAGCAATCATTCATCGTCGATACACCACGAGATACGTGTTCGAGGTGTGTCGACGCACAATCGTCAGGTGTGACAAGTAAGAGTGATAAGTATGTAGACTTGGGGTTTCAAAAAAAAAAAGGTATGTACACGTAGCAATTTACATAAAATTAAGTTCGCCAGGTCGACTTAGGTACTTCAATTTCATAATATGGAATAAATGAAGGAAATTTAATGTAAGTAGCTACTAATCAGTATCAAGGGAGTTTATTGTTGGTATAGCTGGGTTAGGGTGTTCATGCATGTATCTTTGTCACTGCGTCACCGCACCACTTGACCTAACCACACGAATAGAATTTTCTTTTGGATAATCTAGAAACCAACAACATGACGGTCTATATGAATTTGAGATTGTGTGAAATTTAAATTGCGTGGGTTTTTTTTTTTTTGTCAAAGCTCAATGAGTTTTATTGATAGATTTGTGGGAGAACCTTTACAACGATAACAAGAACAACATTGAGATCAGTCTCCTTGAGAACAAAGAGGCAAACGAAGCCTCAACATACTTCCACCATCAAAAGCCACTCCGACTCAGTAGATGGAGAAGGAATCCCTAGTTAAATAACGAGAAAAAGTCTCAAGAAAGGAAAACCAGCCCAACAAGGGACAACCGACTTAACAAGTAGAATAACAAAATACTTACACATACACATAAAACCCTAGCATAGATGCATACATAAAGATAAATAAACAAAGAAGAGAGAGACCATCAAAAACCCTCTTCTTCTAGATCTAGCTCCAACATTCTTCCCGCAACATCCTATAAGAAACCCCTTCAAAAACATACATATCAGAGAAGAGAAGGCAAATATTGTAACGACTCCAAATCCATCGATCACTACGACATGCACTGCGAGCCCATAACCTGGCCAACTCACCTTCCAACTTGTGTCCCACGAGCACTCATATCTCAATACCAATCAAAACCTTGCTAACTTTAGGTTATTTATTCATAATTAATGATTCAGGTTAGCTTAGGACTCATTGGAAATGTGGGGTGGATATAGCTGAGCTCAAAAAATAAAATACAATTTTCTTTGCCTACTAGTAATCACTCTATCTTAAAGGGCTTCACCCCTGGTTGATCTTTTCTCTCTTGATAAACCCTTTTAATAGGCACGACAATAGAACTACCTTTTCATATAATGTCCAAGTGATGTATTAGTTTGTGTACGTCATGTTTTGAATGCCATTAATCTCTAGCTTATGATGTGCTATGCTATTATCAGCTATATCAGTTGAAGTAGTAGATTTCTCCAAATTAATGACCATCACTATGTACTTTGTCACTCATAACTTATTACATAATCTTCACAAAGGAGGCTTTGAATTGGTATTTTCACATCCACTCATCAAACTTTGAAAGCTCAAGCTAATTAATTTAGAGTCATAAAGTTCCACAAGTTCAAAATGTGTATATTCAAACTTCTCCATCCCACAAGTCTTCAACTGACTTGAAGAGTCCATTAGCTGACACTAAGTTTTCTCTTTGAAGATCCTTGACTGTGGAAGTGCCCTCATCTTCTTCAACTCATCCTTGCTCAGCTCCCAATCAAATATCTCCATGTTCTCCTTCAACCTTTCCATGTTGTAGCTCTTGGGCAAAAAGCTCACACCTTGCTCATATGCCCACCTCAGACAGATCTGCAAATCAAATTAATTAAATTAATGTCAACAAAATTTTATAATTAAGTATTCATTTATTAATTATAGCTGCCACGGAACCAAAGGGGTGCTGAGGGCGCTCAGTACCGATCCCCTCCCCTCTTTTATATATATATGTGGGTAGTGTCCAAACCTTTTTCAACTCCTTACTTTAGTTTTACTATTCCAGCAGGAGTTAGTCGAGCGCTCCAACCTCATCAACTCAATAAAATTTAACCCGGATGAGCGTAGCCTAGTGGTAAGGGGTGATCATGGGGTACCGGTTGTGTGGGATAGGTGCACGACCTTAGTATCGATTCTCCACGACAGCCAAACATCGAGGCTAATGATGGTCTCGTTTCGCAATCTCAGGGTCCATGAGACTAGTCAGACAAAAGTCTAGATACATATGGTTATTAAACAAAAAAAATAACTAAATAAAAACTAAGGAATCTCAGTCATAGCTATGGTGCTCATTTATTTTCTACAGTTAAAAACTCGTCCCTGAACTTGCATACTAATTCCGCCACCACTGTATATCGTTATTAATTAATGTTCTTAATTAATTAATTAATTATTTCAACATATAATCAAATATGTACCTGAGCTAAAGTCTTCCCTTTAGCTTCCGCAATCTGTTTTAGCTCCTCATTATCAAACACTGCATTAGAACCCCATGGAGCATTTTTGCCACCTAAAGGAGAGTAAGCACTCACATGGATGCCTTTCTCAGCACAAAAATCTCTAAGTTTCCATTGCTGCCACAAAGGGTGCATCTCCACCTAATAAGAACATCAAAAACAGATAGATTATTTAACTAATTAGAATCATTAAGCAAAAAATTAATTAATCTGGCTTTGTTAATTTGTAATTACTTGATTGACTGCAGGGGGGATTGTAGCAAAAGATAGAATTTGAGAGAGCTTTTTGGAGGTGAAATTGCTAACACCTATGGACTTGGCCAGGCCAAGCCTGACACACTCTTCCATGCCTTGCCATGTACCCTTCATGTCTAGAGGAACAAGATCCTCACTTCTCACACCAAAGCCCTTCTCCAAGCTTTCAAACTTTGCAGGAAAGTGAATCAAGTACAAATCAACATAATCTAGCCCAAGTGCCCTGCGTGTCACGTAAAAAATAATTGGAGTCAGCTATGTGGGTCATGCAAAAGTAAATGACTATTATTACGTACTGAAGGGATTCCCGAAGAGCGGGGACGACAAGGTTGCGGTCGGCATGGCCGCACCATAGCTTGGTGGTGATGAAAATGTGGTCTCGGGAGGCGATGAGGCCTCGGTCGAGGGCTTGGCGGATGGCTCGGCCGAGAACGGGCTCGGTTTGGTAAATACTGGCAGTGTCAAAGTGGGTGTAGCCCAATTCTATGGCACTTAAAATTGCAGACTCTACAAGGTCTTGTGGTTCGACTGGGAAGGCAGCGGTTCCCATGCCAAGTAGTGGCATGGAGTGCCCTGAATTCAATGTTGTCACGGTTTTTGGAAGTCCAACGCCCATATTCACTCAATTGTGTTGTAGAGTCCTCTGACCATACCTCATATTTATATTATATCTGCCTTGCTAGCTGCTAGCTAGATCTCTTGATTAATCTAGGGAGTGGCAACCAATTGGGTGGCCAAATAATTTTTATGGGATTAAGAAGTTTTAGGGAGTGGCAATCAATTGCGTGGCGAAATAGTTTTGTATGGGATTTAAAAATAAGAGGTCTTAAACCTTGGGTACAAAAATTATTTCTTTAAGAAAGTGTCTGGACTCATTTGTCTGCATTTGTCCAAGACCTGTTAAAAGTAGGTTTGGACATAATTTTCTCAAAATAAATTCATGTCCGAATATGTTTTCTTGTTCATTTTAAGAAACGGGTTCAGGTTAGGACAAAAAATTTTTAAAAACACGCACCCGCTTAACGATTAATTCGAATAATATTTTATATATTTATATGAGTATTTGAAAATTTTCTTAATATTTGCATTGTAATTCAATAACCACGACGTTATTTTTATATGCAAACTTGTGAGACTTGAGTTTTGAATATATAACATGCTTTTTGTAGTGATAGAATGTATGGTGACATAAAAATCATGCATTTTTATGAATAATTAGATAAAAAAATTATTTTATTATATTAAAAAATGGATCCAAACAAAAAAAATTGTTTACTTCAAAAATGAGTACGAGTCCGGAAAATTTTAGTCGTTATTAGGGTGGGGGATGTCCGAACTCGTACCCATTCGAACCTATTTTTTTACCACCTCTAGCCGAGGATCATAGTCACAAAGGGTTAGGACGGGGCAAGACCTCTTCAAATGGTCTCAGTTGGAGTAGAGGTCTCGGTGGAGAGATGATGGAAACCTCTTCAAAGGTCTTGGTAGGAGCCGACTGAGACATCTAAAAAGGTATCGAACCTTTGTGATCGAGACACACTGGCAAGAAGAACAAATTTTAAAATTGCTCAAAAATCCAAATCCAAGAAAACGTGTAGAAATTAAGGTGTTTGTTGTAAATGATCCAAGAAAACGTGTAGAAAAGAAATTAAGGTGTTTGTTGTAAATGATCTAACTCCTCTCGGATCTATCGACTTTTTCGTCTTAAAAGTCAAGATTGAAACCTAAAATCAAAACCCTAAACACCACCGCCAACAACACAAAAAAGGACTCCAAAAACTGCCTAACAACTCTAAAATCGAACCCAAAGATATAAGCATTACTCATTAGCTAAAAGGTAAAGTTTGGAACGCATTACTCACTAGCTAAAAGTCAAAGTTTGGAAAGGTCACGAGAATTTCACTCCCACTTAAGTCAAAAAAGACCAAAAGAAAAAAGAAAAAAATTAAGATCTTGTCAAAAATATAAGACCAAAAGAAAAAAACTTCGAAAAAATTAAGATCTTATCCTAAAAGATATAAGCTAATCTATCCCCAATCTAGGGGTGGGCACGAAACCCGAGAACCCGCCCAACTAAAACTGGCGGTATATAAAACGAGTAATCACCCGACTCGGGTTGGGTCGGGTTCGGGTGTGGTCATAATAGTGTCTCGGGTGGGTCGGGTTCGGCATCATGGGTTTATTTTTTGTGGTTTTGTGGGTTTTTATTCGGCTCTTTTTTTTAGTTTCTTTAGGAGCTTTTTATACCGAAATGAGTCCGTCGGGTATCACATCTAACAAAACCCACCCCTACTCACATCTAACAAAACACTATAAATAGGCTAAAAAATAAAATGTAAACTCAATTTAACAAAAATAAATAAATAAATAAAATATGTATCCAAAATATGTTAGATTATCATTTTCCTTTTAAGATATGAGTAGTAGCTAGTTAAGTTGAAGATTATATTGGGTTAAAAAAAAAAAAAAAAAAAAAAAAAAAAAAAAAAAAAAACAGTTGAAGATTATATTGAATCTAGCAAAGAGCTGGAAGGCGGCAACCACAAGAAGTTCCCTATATCGGACAAGTATCAGTACAGTGACTTGCTGGGTCAATGTAGCTTCACAGCACCCCTGGCCTTATCCACTTAATCATACTTTTTTTAATTTTTTTCTCAAAAGGAATTGTTTTTTTTTATTGAAAAATGTGTTTTCATCCGTATAGTCGTATATAGTATACATTGATAGAAAAATGATAATCTAATATACTTTGATTTTATTTTTTAATCAATTTATGATATTTTATTAGATGTGAAGCTCACAACTTAAGAAAATAAGAAAAACATATAAATGACTAAAAATTAAAATATACATCCCAAATATACGCCTAAAATGTGTTAGATTATCGTTTTTTTACATTGACTAATAGAATTGTTTGAAAATGTTTCCTATCCATCCATGGTGTATTAAAATCTATATTGAAGCTGGGGTTCCAACAACCATCATTTTGGCTTATACAGACCAAGTCGAATACAGTTTCAACTCCTCACGTAATGCCCCACTTCAAGAACAGATCTGTGATGCCATTTAAAATAAGTTTCTTATGAAATAAAAAATAATAATAATAATAAATAAATAACTAAAAATAAATAAAAACCTAAGTGACGTTGTCATCTGGATCTTCCCTCAAAATGTCTGGCCAGTCGGTTTGTGACGTTTGTACCGGTCAGGAGCACTTCAACTCTCATATATATTTTATTACATATATGTATGATCTGTGATTTGTTAGGTATAATTTTAAACACATTATGTTTTTGGCTAATTTACAAATCATAAACAATATGCATGTATGATATCCGAATCTGAGATTGTACGCACATCTAAGCCACTATTATCATGGGAATCATAAAAAATCTCGTGTCATGAAATCATCATTTATAACCATTAAATTAAAATCCAATTGCAAAATACATGTAAATGCACAATATATTTTGAAGAGTTCTATGACATAAATATATATTTTGGCACCATTACAGAATTACAAAGAGGTCACACTTAGTTGGAGATCGTACAATGCTCATCAACATGTATAAACTTGGCAAAAACATGACCCACATCATCAAAATGAGTGTTGCGGTGCAATGAAAGATCTAGATGAGACAGATTGTGAGTTATAAATTTATAATCATGGTATTGGTACCCTAATAACAGAAAAACGATATCGACAACCAACAACAACAACAAAACCTCAATCTCAAATTATAAAACGATAAATAAAATAAAAAAATTATGAACGCTTAAGAAATACAAGAGCCAAATCGAGAACCCAGACCCATGTATCAACCCACATCTCAAATATAATACAAGTTAAAGAAAGAATTAGACCAATTCATCACATGTCCTGGTTTTCCTCACCTAATCTCATCTCCCACTCTTCGATGCCACCAAAAATGATATTTCTAAATTCAATTTTTGTCCCCTAATCGAACAAAAGTTTGGTTTATAATACATGCTAGTTCAGTACAGACCTGCGCTCATAAAGACAGACTAAATTGTTCTTTTCTTAACTGTAAGTTTGACAAAGGAAAAATAGTAACCTATTCTGAACTAGAAACAAAGAGTGTCCTCTTAAAGAATGATATCTATTCTTTCTCCTCTTTTTCTTTCTTTCCTTTTTTTAAAAAAAATTCCGCCTTTCCGACAAAATGGGTCTTCTTTCATGTTATCTGCTTCTCAATCCAAATCTAATCTCGTTAGTAAGTTATACATGGGCTTGTCACTATGAATTAAGATCTATATGTTCAAGCAAAGCACAGTTATGCATCTGTTATTTAGATCTAGCAGCACAGATAAAGAACAAAGAAACAAGCAAGAAGAAAAACCAATAGTATAATAGCTTCACAAGAAAAAGAGACAACAATGACGAACACAAGCTTGCAAGAGATCCTGCGGCACCGCCATTGATCAGACAAAATAATATGCTACAAAATGTTCTCATATATTTATATATCAGATGTGCTGCCTACGATACAGCCACAAACAATCAAACAAATATTAACAGTGTTAATCACAAGCTCAACTAGTTAGTCGAGCAAGTGAAAAAGCAATTAAAAATCTAAAATCCAAGAATGAGCAACAGCTAGTACCTCCAAGTAACCATTCAATTGTTGACACAAATTGATGCACACACTAAGGGCATTAAAGCCCAAATTATTAGCAAAAATCTTTGCATATTCGGCACCATAGATTATAGGAGCTGAAGCATTGAACTATCTTCACATTTAGTTGACTGAATTCTAGGAAAATATACAGAGGGGAAAACAATGTCGAGATTCAAACAAATTATAAGCTTATAGCTTCCCAGCACTTAATACCTAAAACATGCACTTCATACGAAAGCTTAAGAACTGAGAGAAAAGGGCAACTATGTATACTAATGGTCCAACATAAAAGGTGTTGATACTGTAAATGATTAATAATGTTAAATACCCAACCTGAGACAATCAAACTAAAAGGGACGCATAACGAACACAACACTTGGAACACTAAGAAGAAGAAAATGGAGAAATGAGAAATTGGATGTATTATATTCCTACAACTTATTTATTAGGAGTTTTAAATTGCAATAGGAAGAACAAATAACTAGGACTAATATTGACAGCAAAATTCGTGATTCTTAAATTCCATTGAAATAAATTAAAAAGAAAAATAAACACTTCAACCTCCATCCCTAACGCCAAAATCATGTCTTGAGTAAGATAATCTAAGAAACAAAAAATTTGAATTGTACCAACTACCAACAAAAGACAATGCATGTAGAATCAGAACGCAAGGCTGAAACCTTTCTATTATATTGATGCCTACATCATGTAACACGTTAAGGATAAAATGATACATAGATTTTTTAACAATATTAAGAAGTAGAGAATAATGAGATTCGCAGGCCTGTTACCTTACCATGGATTGAACATTTGAGATAATATACTGTACAGCCACAAATTAATGACAGTTTTCTCCATAGCCAAGTTATCCAATTCACCAATGGCAGCCCGGCAACCTTGCAAGCTTCTCACCAAGGGAAATATGTGCAACCTCACAAGATTCTAGACTAGTTGATTCTTGTCAGCTACCAACTTATATGTTCGAGTAATACGGATCTGCAATGAAGTGAAATGCATTAACAACTACACTTCAATGCAATCGAACAGTCAATCATGCCAAAAAGCATACAACAACATTACTTGGGCAAATGCATAAATTGCACGCAGAATTCTAGCGTAATCAGTTCCAAGCATTTGAATAACGATGTCTGCTAGAAAAGTTCCCCATAGCCTGCATCAAGACATGAATCAAGAATATGGTAAGAGGTGTAAAATGACAATTAACAAGTGGGCATAACATTTTATCATACAAAAAAATTGGATAACATTGAAGAAGTATAACTTTAGGAAAAAGAAAAGCGGACTACCATCAACAAAACCACAAATCAAATGGAAACTGAGCAATTTCACCAATGATGAGGACGAGGACGAGGACGAGGACGAGGTGGTGTACAGTGTTACATGGGTGGGGGGAGGTGTGAGACCCAATGATGACCTCTCTCACATGCCTTACAGTTCCTCAAAAACATCCATAATTACGCTTACTTTAATTACTACAACCTTCAACCCCATAAGTTTTTATATCCTGTATGCCCTGCACTTTTAAGGGCACCTACAAATCATAATATTTTTCATGCGACCCTGTTGTCGTGGGACCCTTATCACTTGTGCATATATTATGCATCGATATGCGTGTGAATTGATGGATCAACAAACCAACTTAGTTGTTTTTTGGTTGCACAAGCAACCCTTGTTTAAGGGTCTTTGTTTCATAAGATTACCTCCAACTGTTCCACCAAAAAACATCTCATTTTATAAGAAATAGGCTTAAAAATTAAGAGATCCAAATCTATTTAAGTCTTTGTAGAGGCCCAAGTGAATAACAAGTTCAACTATTACACGAAGGCAACGGTTCTTGGCTTCGATTTTGAGTCTAAATAGATTTCCTCTACCATATAAAAGTGTTTTGTTTTAGGTACCATAAAACTACAGCTGCGTATGTTGAAGATAAATAACAAAAACTACATGAAAGGCGTAGTTGCCGTTGATGAAAGTGGTTCGATTTTGAGTCTTGTAGATGGGTTATAGAGCAAACATGTTGGAAGGGCCTAACAGTGCCCGAATGAGGTTAAGAGGCTCAATTGGTATTGAATAGCATGTGAAAGACGAAGAAAAAAAGCTTGATTGATGGTTTTACTGTATTTGATTGATGTCACAAGATCACTGGTACTCGTTTCATTTTTAGTTTCTCAAGGGTGTTCGACGCCAACTGCATCGATTAATCTATGCTTGGGCACTTTCGGGCCCCATATGAAGGCATCTCTCCCAATATAATTTTTCACGAGATTGAAACTCAAGAACTTGCTTAAAAGTTTTTTAAAAATTAAGAGATAATTTTCAGTGCTTTGATGATGCGGATGGAGAGAAGAAATGTAAGCCCACATCATTTGGGCCTTGAGTCTGTGAGTAGTCGAACGTTGAACCTCAATGTTCCTAAGCCCATTAGTCTAACCCTAAACTCTTTTTACTTGTCTCATAGTCATGAGAAAATTAATTAAATTTAGACCAACATACACCAATTAATCAAAAAAAAAGAAAGAAAAAAGACCAACATGGTCCAACCTCAAAAAGCTCTCAACGATATTTTTTTAATTTGGAAAATGTTTGTCTAACCCCATTAAGACATGCTCGATCTACATGCACGTGCTTGTGCACTGTCTAATCTGGTGCTTTAAGATGTAAGATTTAAAAAAAAAAAAAAATTCTTCTGTTGTTGGGCACTTAAGCGTCGGGCCAGTGCCCAACGCCAAAACGTCTTTGTTTTTAGGCCCTCAAGTGCCGAGTCAGCGCCTCAACGCTCGGAATGGAAAAGACACAATTTTTGGGATCAAAATTTACCGTTTTTTTCTTTTCCATTTTTTTACACCAAGAGTTGTGTTTCTTCGTACGGACTCAATAACCTTTGGTTTCCTATAAAAGAAAGATTCTTAGTACGAATCATATATACCAAAACATTGAGAAAACAAAAGTTTTGAATCAAAAGGGTTTTCCATTGTGTTCTAACATCATTCTTGTTCAAGTTCCTCAACGAGTGTTCTAGGTTGGAGTTGTGTTATTGATGAGTGTCCATTTAGGCATAATTTAGTGTAGGTTATTAGTAGTTAATAGACTATATTTATCTTTGTTTTAAAGTGATAAATGTATGTTTTATGTATTTCAGAGATTTTATGAGTTGGGCGTTTTTGGGACCGAAAGTGTGTATTAGACCTAATTGACGTTATTCAGTTTAGAGGGCATAACTTTCACATCCGAAGTTGAAATGACTCGCCGTTGGTCTTGTTAGAAAGAAGACCTCGAGACCGACATTTTCTTCTTCACAAGTATCACGAAATTCGGACTTGAAGGGGCTCAAAATAGCAGTAGAAGTCACGGCTATATCTTCAATTCAAAAATCATCTCCACCACTTTGCTTGCGACACGTCGCCCAATTTTCTCCACGATTCTCTCGCGTGTGCTGCTGTAGCCAGGTGTCGCACAACCACCCTTCTCCAGCACGTCATGACATCACCTCCAGCGAATGAAATCGCTCCATGTTAGCATCACAACAAATTCCTCCAATGAGATGATGCCACGAGTCCCTATCACAATTCAGCAACGCAATACACATTGCGTATTCCAGGCCATCCTCAATGCTTTCTCGAGACGTCCACGCACACCTCGACCAGGAACTCCGAAAAATTAGGAATTTCACATATTTTTAGGATTTTTAGAGTTCCAACCGACTTGGAATTGTTTCTATAAATATCAGGGAACTCTCAAATGAAAACATCTTTTGTTTTACTTCCGTTTTGGATTAGAATTAGTTTAGTTTAATTATGTCTAGCTAGTTTTCTCTTTTAGGTAGAAGGTGGATCAGTCAAGCCTACGACTTAGGAATCTTTTATGAGGTTTATTTATTTTTAATTATTATTGATTATTTTCTATGATTTATTTTCTTTGGTATTGTTTGAACAATTGAAGTTAAACGCTAGTATAAACGTTGATTTACATGTCAGTGAGTCATAAGCACCCGTCCTTATGCGATAAGACCACACTAGTGGCAATTGACCCTACTAATTGATTAGACCCTTTTGGGACCGGTCAAATATGTTAGGGATCTAGGCTTAATCGGGAGCACTAGCGATCCGGTTGTCTAGGTGTAGTGTCTTCACGAATTGAAGTAATATGACCAATGTGTTAAATCTGGAGCACTAGCGATCAGGTTGCATGTTTGGTTAAGGAAGTAGTCAACGGTCGTACCTTGGCTGCTGACATCAGGAAGTGCGAGGAACCGAGTGCGTCACCAGGTCTATAGTTGCACTAGATCATAGATTATTTTAATACTTTTCATGAACCGATAATTAATAAAATCAATCCCAAGTTGTATGGCGAGACTGTGAAACTGGATACCTAGACTTCTATCCTTTCTGTGACGGCCCCAAATTCCACAACCCTAGAATTGAGCACCGCTCGACCTAGACCTACGTGAACCTCCGAGCCAGTCTCGCTGAGTCACGCAGGCCTAGTCAGCTTTTCTTACCATTTACCATTTATTACGTATTTACAAGTGAAGTTAATCAATTAGTGAGTTATTATCAGATACAGCGGAAGCAATTAAACTCTAAATTAATCAATAAACTTCAAAACACAAGTTAAGACAATCCTAGTGTAACGGCCCATTTTCCAAATAGACCGCCACGGGGCCAATGCAGACCCACAGTCTGTCTTACCAGCGATAACTGTGCTCTACATTAGATTATATTCTCCATTTTATCTTTTTAAATGTTATTAACTGTCTATTTACTGATTAAGTTATATTGAAAATAAATTATATTTTAAATCATCCTAAAATCCTCAATTCAACATAGCGGAAGCCTTACTAACACATTTACTCGGATAATGATACTATAAATGTATAACCTAAACCATAAACCTAATGTGAAAAACCCATACACAACCATAAATACCTCTGAAGTCACAAAAAGACCAATATACACAAGGTTTCTTAAAATTCCCAAACCCAAAATGAAACAAAATAAATATAATACAAACGTACAAGTCAGACAATCTCAGATCAACAGTACTCTTGCAGCTTGCCCTTGCCCCTACTCGTACTAGGATCTGCACTCAAGTCATCACAAAAGGCAGATGAGTCCAGAGTGAGCATTCCCAAGGAAATTAAGTGAGCAATATTGAAAGTAAATACTAGAATTTAAATAAAGCTATTAAATAAATATGCGGAAATAAATACAGAGAACTGCGCCCATCGCATGGATAAATAATAGAAAAAACTTAAAGTGTGTTCCTAGCCCCTAGGGTCAGACTACACCATAATTCAGACTCTTCCACAGAATACTGTCGGCGAGTCCAACTCAAGCAGGGTAAGCATCTGGGTCCGCTTGATGGCCGGCGTTACACCTACGGCGCACCGACACATGCCACGACGTGATACTCGGGTCGTACTATTCACCGAGACTGATCCGGTAGCACGTGCTATGGTGTAGTGGACATACACACAGTAATGGAACAAAGGGAGCTCCGCTCAACGTCCGCCCATATAGCCATAACTAAGAATAGAGTATTGAAATGAAAAAAATTGAATTCAAAATGCCAAAAGAAGTAAATACTCAAGTAATTTCAGTTGGGATACTACACACCTCAATCCGCACTCCGCGTCCCGATAACCAAACCTCGGTCTAGCTCCAATAATCACCTGACAATCAAAAGTATCACCCAAATGTACCTAAGATTATTTTTCATTGAATTAGCTTCAATTGGATATATTATATCAATTTTATGTTTTTCGATGTAAAAACCCCAACAATATCTCGCTAAAATTCCAATAAAATCTAAAAACTCATTTATGAACATTTTTTCTAAATTCTCATTTTTTTTGGATTTTTCAGAATTTTTTCATAATTTTTTACCAATTTCACCCTTTACGAGGCTAAAACCTCGACATAAAGTCTCGTCAAAATCCCGAATACTTCACTTTTCATAAAAATCATTAATTGCTATTTATTTATTCAAAATATAATTTTTTTGTTTTTTTTCTTAGAATTTTTCTTCTATTATATATATATATATTATTTAGAAGAGTTCATTTTCGACAAGAGACGCTTAACGTCTCTGGTTCGAACACACATTTTTTTTTATTTCTTTCTTCTCTTCAACTACACCATCAACACAAACACCAACACCAACATCAAACATCACTAATCCACCATTAAAAATATTGATTTCTTCAAACTCAACAACACCCACAATAACAACAACAACAACAACGACCAACAACAACAAACAAAACACGCAACTCACCTCACCCACGATCTCCTTCTCTGCCAATCTCTCTTTCTCTTCTCCTTCTCCTCGGTCTCTCAATTTCTCTCTTCTCTTTTCGATTGAAAATGGAGAAATGTGGTGTCGGTGGTGGGTTTATCAACATTTTGGGGTAAAATGACAAAAATGCCCCTATCCATATCCACAATCCTTTACAAAGTTCATGCCCTTTTTGGTCATTTTATAATTATTTATTTATTTTTCTAATTTTTAATATATATATTTACATATATATACATATATTTTAAATTACATATATATATATATATATAAATATATATATTCGCCTATATTTTCGGGCCTACAATTTCGTCATGCGCGCCAACGAGCATACTCAGGCGTGCACACTACCGTACCATCTACGCGTGTCGACCACGACCCCGCGTGTCCCTAGGCGCCTATCAATTTATTATTTTATCACATTTAATTCATTTAATGAGTGTATTATTTTTCTCGGCCTATAGTCTACCCGCTACCCGTGTCGACACGCATATCGAGGCGAATACTTAACACACAATCTCACACGTCAATTGAAATATAATTACACACATCGTGATGTCTTTTAACCTATTTTAACATAAACATCACAAATTTAGTCAAAACAACACTCAAAACATAATTTACCTAACTTCAGGTGCGTTATAACCAAGCTGCGGGTCCCACGGGTGTCTGAGTTGTCCGCCACGTCTGCACTACGTCACAAATAACGGCGAATTAAATTCAGATCGTTACACCTAAGGTGTGGAAACCCCATAATCATATCCACCATATAAATCAAAAGAGAGTATCGATAATGTCCTACATGCCCAAGATCTCTCATAACCCATATTCTCATGTTCAACAAAACAATATAGATATTTAATACAAAAAATACTCAATGCGCGAGAGGAGACCGCCTCGTGGTTCTCACTTTCAATCGCGTAGCGTCAATCCCTTGTCTTTGTCTGTTCGTTGGTCTGCCCATCGTCACAAAGTAGACGGTGAGTACAGTGATGTAGAGAGTAAAATACCAAAAGAGTCTTAACAACATTTCAAATGTCACATAAATGGCTAAACTAGTATCATGCATGGATATCACGAAGAATATAAAAGACAACATGGTAAGTGAAATCACTGAGATGACAACGATAAATAAGTGTTGAGAGCACAAAGCCAAAAGAAAAGGCATATAAATGTCTCAAGTCCATCAGGTTGCCACACTTAGTTTACAACCTGACTTCCAAGATAGACTTTGGACCTACACAAACCTAAGACAGCCTAGAATAAGGCACTTAGCCCCATGTCACACTTAGTTTGCATACGGGCACCGCAGCGTCACACACAGTTCAATATACGGCCACCGCAATCCCAAACTGAGGGTTTAACCACGTCCAGAGTTCGTGTACTCACGGCATAGATCGTGAGCACCATATTGTCCACTTGGACCCAAATAGACCACTCATTAAGGAATCCAATCAAAACCAAGCCGATAAATCAACAAGGATAGATATAACAAAGGGAATTCAAGAATATATAATCCACAAGAAAGTACTGCTCAACAAACATAATAGCACAATTAAATACACAAATGAAATAATGTAAAAGCTCCAATTGGTTTTACTCACTAATACCGCGCGTAACTCCGCGCTCACGGCTCTCACACGCCACCAAAATGACTCCACACGCTTGTCACCAACCCGCTAAGCACCTGATAATCATTTTTTATCCATTTACATCATGTTAGAGCCTATTTGGAAAATCTTGATTTCTAAATCCACTTCCCATATTTTCCTTAATTTTTTCTAAATTTCTTGACTGTTTTTACAAATTTCAAGCTTTACGAGGTAAAAACTACAACATAACGCCTCGTAAAAACTCCGAATACTTCACTTTTTTTATAGAAATTCACAAATTTCTATTTATTTGGATAAAATATAATTTTTCTTGATTTTTCCATTTTTCATGGATTTTTTCCAATATATATTTTTTTATTATTTTATTTTGGGTTGGGCTGAACCGGACCCGGTTCATCTGGGTCCAGTTCGGTTATCGACCGGGTTAGTCTGACACACCCAAGCTAAGGCTGGGTCGACCCGACCTGTCCCGACCCGGTGGGTCTTCTTCCCTAAAATCAAACCAGTGAAACTGATTTGATTTTTTCCTTTTTTTTTGGCAACAACAACAACAACAATCAACACACATAACCACCATCATCAACACCTTTGTTACTTACCTTAGTGGTGGGAGTTCACCAGTGAGGAGCCTGTGCAATGAGAGCCGAGAGTGACCCCGAGTGGGAGTGATGGTGAAGGCTGTAAGCGTAGAAAGGAGGTAAGGCCGAGTGTTGGTGAGCCGAGAGAGGTGAGCCGTGAGATCACTGAGAGAGAAGAGAGGGGGGACCGAGTGTAACGACCCAAAAATTTGGTTATTTGTGGATGATGATGCATGTATTAGTATATTAGTATTTTACGGGTCTCGAGCCGTTCGGGCGATTTTTTTAATTGAGTGAGGTCTCGCATAGGTAAACGGGGGTGTAACACAATTAAAAATGCAATTAAATGAATTTTTGTATAATTTAAATAATTATTAAGTAGAAAAAAAAGTGAAACTACGTGCATTCCGAGAGTTGGAATGAGGAAAGATGGACCGAAGAACGTCGTTTGAACGCGGGAGATGGTTAACTACGCGACATACAGGCTATGGAGTGGAAATTGTTAAGGTGACACAACTCAAATGAGGAGAGCCATGAAATTGACCTCGAGATGCGTGTGTGTGTTGAGATGAGAGGCTATGCAAGTGACAACATACACTTACTTTAAGATGTAATAAAGAAAAAAATAAATAAAAAGGCCAATAAGGGCAATTGTTTTAAATTGTGTAAGGAGTAAGTTGGGGGCAAAAAGGTCATTTACCAATTAAATGAATATAAAGGCAATGTAAAGGAGGAAACCCTCATTTGCTATTCACCTTCTTCCTCAAAACCCCACCGCCGCCACCCCTCCTACGCACCACACTCGGCCTCACCGGAGCTGACGCCGGAAGTCCGTCATCTCCTTCTCTCTCTCTGTATCAGTTTCTCCACTCTCGGCATCTCATTCTCTCGATCTCTCTCTTATTCTCACAACCTCCTCTCTCTCGGCCATCATCTCGACCTCCCTTCTCGGCTCTCTTTGCTGACCGAAAAACGACCCCCGCCGGAGCTCTCACTAGTCTTCATAGGTTCTCTCTCTCTCTCTCTAAGGTTTCTTTTCTTCTCTCCTTATCTGTGCGTTCCCCTCACTGCTCTAGTTCAGCTGTCACTGTGATGACTGGCAGTGATCGATGGACTGGTCAGAGACGACCCATAGTCCGAGGAACCCTCCCAATCACGATGGAGAGTAGTGGAAGCCGGATATGGTCGAGTGTGTGAATTATGTGTATTTTTCTTTCTTCATCGAGTCTGCCTCACTGTGTGTGACTGTCCTCACTGTCGGAGGTGGCTGTCGTTGCTCCGGTGAGTGTCGAGAGTCGGAGATGGTCCCTTAGTTGTCCACTAGAGTTCCCACGTCCCAAGGAGTCAATGATTGGCGAAAACAGTTGCGTATATCCATGTTGTTAACATTGTGATGTGTGTGTGCATTTTGTAAGTTCAGTCTGGTTATGGTAGAGCTGTCGTGATCGAGACTGGTCAGGGACAACTTCCAGTGGATCATTGGAGTCCCAACAGTCCCAGACCACCCTTCCCCTCGTGGCAATATGGTGTGTGTTCGTTGTTTTATAAATTTTTTTAATGTTTCTCTGTTTTGCGTTTTTCACCGAAAATCGCTGTTGTCAGTGGCGCTGTTGGCTGGACTACTGCTTTGGGAGGTTTCCAGGGACCATGCTAAACCAATGATGGTGTCTCGCAATTCTCTAATGAGTCCCAGCCGGTAATGACAAATACATTGACGTGATTTCATGTGTTGTTCCCTCCTTGTTGGAAATCGCTATACTTGGAGGCATTGCCATCGATGCCGTGACTAGGGGAAAGTCGAGGATCACACCAAACCCTTGTATGTATCCCATAACCCCCGGAGCGTCCATTTTGATGGTGGCAAGTTGTGGTAAAAACTTATGTGTTGGTTCTCTATCGCGTCGAGTGGTTGTCATCGCGACGTAGGGCATGCACACGGCCTTTCCATGCCGTGTTGGCACTCTACGGATGTTGGACTACACCCGTGAGGTTCCCTACTCGCTGGTGTATGGCCATGTTAAGTTTCGTATTGATTCGTAATTGTTGGGCAACATCAAAATTGTGTCTCACGTTGGTTGAACGGCTGTGACGTAGTGGTCACGTCATCGGTCCTCGAGACTATGGTGTGACCCCCATACAACTGAGCTGAGCCTACAATTCATGAGTAGGCTTACATGCGTCATGGTTATCGATGTTTTGATATCGTAGTCATAGTTATTGTTGTGGGTTTTCAAACCCGAGATAGAGTATTTATTATGTTATCGATTTGTCGAGTTGTGTCAGTCCTTAAAACGTTGGGAAAATATTAGGATTTAACTTAGGGTTTAATTGATGACTTGCCCTAGTAACACGAGTTTTTTCGACCTCGACAGGTAACGAGGAACTCGGAGATATGCGTTAGGATTCACGGGAGTGCTGTTACTCGAGTCGTGTTGTTAGGTAAGTACATTTGCCACAAGCTAATGTACGATTTGTAAGCCAGTAAGAAAATGCCATGTGATTCATTATCTTTTATTCTGTTTCATTATGCTCTATTGTTGGTATTTCATTTCATTCCTTGTTATGTGTTCTTGGTGTAAGTGTTTCGTCTCGAAAGTACTAGGACCTGCACTAGAGGGATAAAACGCGGGCACTCGTGCGCATGAGTGTGTGACCACCCTTTGTGACAATGTGACACCGAGTACTAAGTGGGTGGGTTCGAGTCCCTCCTGTTATAGCTGTGCTTTCGCTTGTGTCGATGCCCGGAAAGACCTCGCGAGGTCTTCATTGTTATGCTATGATTTAGACCACTTATGAGCCTCTTTTGATTCTTTGGAACACACTTGACTTTCGATTGATATCTATTAGTCTGTTTATCATGCACCTTGTTTATTTAAATTCTGTCTTTCTATTACCGCATGATATTTAGACGCTTTACTTGTTATATCATGAATTATACTGTTATCTTCTTCTGGCATTACATTCAATTTCTTCAGTTGCTCACCGTCTAGTTTGTGACGATGGGTGCGATAGAAGAGCGCTTGATAAAGCAGAAGCCCTGCTTAGGCGACTTTTTGTGAGGATTAGCAGCTGGACTTGGAGACTATTTAGTAGGTTTTATGTTTTGCTCATTTGTATATCGCTTTATATATGTATGTTGGTTTATCGAATTGTACATAGATACCCGAGGTTTTCCACACTTATAGAATTCCTATACTTCCCTTGATTGAGTTATTTCCCATTTGGTATAATTGTTTTAGTCTTCCGCTATGTATTATTGCAATAACTCTTTCATAAATTACTAAATTGATTAAATAGGAGGCTGACTAGGCTCGTCAGGTTGTCGAGTGATGACTTGGGACCTGTACGGGTCTAGGTCGGGCGTACCCAATTGCACGAGGAAATTGGGGCCATCACACCGAGATTGGGTGTGTACTGTGGGGAGGATGAGAGAACGTGAGTGGTGAGGAGGGTCTCGGGTAGAGAGAAAGTGAGAGAGTGATTTTGTTTGGGAGAGGAGAGAGAAAAAGACATAAGAGAGAGAGAGACATTGGGAGGGTAGGGAAGAGAGAGAAATTAAGGGATGGAGAGTGATGGGTAGGAAATGATGTGTCACTAGATAGGTGGTGGAGTGTTGTACTAGTTTGACTTTTTTTTATGAGTGATGTGTCACTCTTCCAATTGTTCACACCAACCACTTTGATGACACCAATGGGTGACTCTCCCTCCTTATTCTTTTCCTTATTTGCCTACTAATTAGTTTTCGTCGGGCGTAGAAACGCCCAGCATGCACCAAGACTTGCCCTTTTGCACGCGAATGGAACTACCACGACCCGTAACACTACTAGTAAAATCGACGTCACCGCCCTGTCACACAGACATGAGTATAAATTAATATTGCACGTCATCACATAAATAACATAAATTTTCAGGTCGTTACAGTTTTCCCAACTAATAAGAATTTCGTCCTCGAAATTAATCTTAATTCGGACGAAATCTTAGTAAAACGTACACAACAAGGAAGTACTGTCTAACCAATTCCCTCCACCCATACTCACGCGAACCTATTCAATCGTGAGTAGGTGGGACCATGCTCTCTAACTGGTTGGCACCAGCTAACCTAACCAGTCTATGGTCGTTCCGTAAATTACAGGCTCACTTAGAGTCTTTTTGGGGCAAAATATCAGATTCACATAGAATACATGCATTTAGCTCGATATCTTGTTTGAATTTATGGACCCACTTAAGGTTATATGGTAGATGCCGGATCCACATTGAATCCGCGTACCTAGCTCAGTATCATTTTCCCTCAAAACGTAGACTCGCCGAGAGTCAAAATATGTGACTTCACTCAGGCTCACACAAATCCTAGACTCCATCGAACATATGCACACAGCCCACTCTAACTCACATAGAGTCTAAACTTACACAAAGACCTGACACACAATCTACTCTCACTCACATAAAGCCTAAACTCATACAGAGTCCTGACACACGGTCCCTTTTTCCCTAGACCCATACAGAGTCCTAGCATACAACCTCGTCCACTATTTCGAAATATTGACTCACACATAGTCATTGCACACAGCTAGATATCCTTTCAAAGGTTAGACTCACATAGAGTCAGGGCTCATACAGAGTCAGGAGTATCACACACAGTTTGCTCCTCTCCTTCGAAAGCTGACTCACACAGAGTCGTCGCACATAGCTAAATATCTATCGTACTTCGAAGGGTGTATTCACACAGAATTCCTCACCATTACTCACACAGAGCACGTTCTACTAACAGTCTCACACATAGTCTCCCCAAGTCTGACTTAACTTAAGTCACTACAATTCTCTGACTTACCTAGAGTCACCATTTACAATTGACTCACCTAGAGTCTATTCTAACCTAAACTCATCTAGAGTTCACTCGAATCGAATATAAACTACCGACCAAACACAACAAATTTATGCCGAGACGCAAAATAATTCTTACTCGCCGTTAGGTCTCGCGTCGTCTCCAAAACTAGGTCTGCAATGGCATGTGCTCTTTCTTGCACGTGTAACGGAGCGCTGGCCTGTGACATGCTCGCCATCTGAGGACAATGGATGGCTATGTGTCCTAGCTGCCTGTACTGGTAACATCGTCTGTCTCCTTGCGAACTATTACCTCCGCTCTGCGTACTATACGGCTGTTGTCGCCCTGTCCGTACGCCCTGAGGTGATCGCCTAGCGACACGGGTCGCTGGAGCAAATGAAACCAACCTCATAGATACTGAACATGTTTGTGGTGTGGCCATCTCCACGTCCTCATGATCATCATCCAGTCCTGACACTAGTTCTGCGGTAACCTTCCTGGTATGCGTGCTAAGAAAGCCCTCACTGGCCATGGCTCTCTCGTAGGCTTCCTGCAATGTTCTCGCAGCCGTCGTTACAACCATTGCACCAATAGAGCTAAGTAGCCCATGTACAAATAAATACATCTTATCTGTGTCAGTATCAACTGCTCCCCTAACATACTCCATCAATCGCAGGTATCGATCCATATACTGCATCACAGACTCATCTTACCTCTGCCGAATATTTTAGAACTTGGTCCTCTTCAGGTTGCGGACTGTAGGAGGGATGTATTTTCGTTTCAACCTTTCCTTGAACTCAGCCCAGTCCTTAGGTTTCCCTTTCGATGTCGCCGTAGTGCGCCACCAAACATCAGCCTCGCCAAAAAGTAAGGCTGAAGATATACTCGGCTGCATGTGTACTGGCATAACTAATACATTATATATCTTCTTATGGCTCCTCATAAACTTCTCTATAGCCTCAAGGTCAATTCCCTCGTGGAACTTCTTCGGATGATGTCTCAAAAACTCATGAGTCTGCCTCGCCTCAACTGTCGCTCTAATACTCGTGTTGATAGAAGTACTCGGCATATCATCTGTCGGTGTAGGTGGTACTACCTCTGTCTAAACCCGTACCTCCTCGGTCACTATAAGTCCTACTGGCATAGTATGTGCCCTCAATAATCGGAGAATCTCCTTGAGTTGCTAGCCATGTAAAGAGACCAATTGAGACATCTCATCAAGTCTCTGATGAGCATCCTCTGTACTGCCATTACTAGAATCTAGTTAATCGGCCATCGCTATCTGTCACGAAAGCGGGTTCTCGATCAGTCTGTAGCTATCGGTAGTAATAGTATACAATACATCAAATAGCTCATATAGTCCATTTTTTTTAATTTCCTAAACTCTCCTGACTTCCCAACTAATACTCAAGTTAGGTTCATAAGGTTCCACTCTAAGTTCAACTGTTGTCCTAACTTCCGTCGTTTGTGTCTTAGTGGATTGTGATTTCACTTAGGGGTGCACACGGATTGGATCCAGTCCAATTAGGGTCAATCCACAATCCAATCCAATTATTGCAAATTAGAAAATTACAATCCAATCCAATCCAAATAATTTATCAATCCAACTCAATCCAATTTGCAAAATGCGGACCGGATTGGATCAAGTTCTGCGGATTGACGTTTTCCTATCTAAAATTTATGAAATTAGATTTAATCATATGAATCACAAGAATTATATATCTCATGAATGACAAATTTACAACATACATTCCACAAATCTATATATAGCATATTTCCCACAAAATTGTTATCACAATAACCTTCGAAATATAAGTTCCTACATAAATAAATGTGTTATCCACAAATCTTCACCATACATCCTCACAAAAGAACAAAAAAAGTGTACGTTGAACATACAGCCTACAATAAAAAGGTCGAAAGCATAATAAAAGAGTTAAAAACAAGTATAGTCTTTTATATATTTTAGTTTTTGAGTTGATAGTTTGAGTTGATGCTAATTAAGCTACTATAGTACATATGATGAAATATATGTATGTGTTGATATGTTAAACGGACTGTATCGGATTGGATCCGCAGTTTTTTAATGTAGGATCCGTAATCCGATCCAATCCAGCCGGATTAATGATTTTTCAATCCAATCCAGTCCAAGGGATCAAAAAATTGATCCAATTAGTGATAATTAGTACGAATTGGATCGGATCCGCGGATTAGTGCAATCCGTGTGCACCCCTAATTTAACTTAGTGACCAAGTTTAAAACTTTAGGCTCTAATACCAACTGTGGCGGCCCCAAATTCTAGAACCCTAGAATTAGGCACTGTCAGGCCTAGACCTACGCGAACCCCCGAACCAGTCTCGCTGAGTCACGCAGGCCTAGTCAGCCTTCCTTACCATTTACCATTTATTACGTATTTACAAGTGAAGTTAATCAATTAGTGAGTTATTATCAGATACAGCAGAAGCAATTAAACTCCAAACTAATCAATAAACTTCAAGACACACAAGTTAAGACAATCCTAGGGTGTGGAAACCCCGTAATCATATCAACCATATAAATCAAAAGAGAGTTTCGATAATGTCCTATATGCCCAAGATCTCTCATAACCCATAACCTCATGTTCAACAAAACAATATAGATACTTAATACAAAACATACTCAATACGCGAGAGGAGACTCCCTCGTGGTCCTCGCTTTCAACCGCCTAGCGCTAATCCCTTGCCTTTGTCTGTTCGTCGGTCTGCCCACCGTCACAAACTAGACGGTGAATACAGTTGTAACGACCCAAATATTCTCCGACCCATTTTAAAGATATTTTATTGATTTTATATTAAATTATGTGAACAAATGAAAATAGTTGGAATGAGCTTAACGAGGAAATTGGGTTCATAGGGGTATTTACGTAATTTGGGGTTAATTTGTGAGCAACCCTACTTTAAAACCCTACCTATATAAACCTTTTATAAGTTTGTGGCCTCTTTTGTGTTGAAACCCTAAACTTAGAGAGGGAGGAGAAGAAGAGGAGGCTTGAACAACTAAGGAAAGGTAATCTCGTGTGGTGATTGTTCTTTGTTTTCCATTTTTTTTCTTTTCTTTTCTTTCTTTTCTTCTTCTTCATTGTTTTGGTTTGTTGTTGTAGAAGAGAAAAGAGGGGTGGCGGCTCCCCTTGGAGCCGCCGATTTTGGGGGCGACACCACCAGGCGCCGTCGGAGAAGACAGCGGCGCCGCCGCCTATTATGGGGGGGTGGTTTTAGCCACCCCATTATGGGAGGAGGAAGGGGGTGGCAATAGCCACCCCACTTCCTCCATCACCGCCACCACCACAGCCACCGTGGTTGGTGAGCCGTGGTGGAGGGGTCCCCAGTGCCGGCAAGCACTGGGGACCACCCTCGGACCTAGATCTGAGGGTTGGTGGGGTGGGGGAAACCCCACCCGTGAGGGGGTCGAGGACGCCAAGGACGTCTGCCCCTGTTTTGGTCCTAGTTGCGACAGGCCCCTGGACTTTTCCAGGGGCCGTCTACCCCCTGGGGGGGCTGGTGGACCCTGACCAAGGGCTGGGATACCCCTGGTCAACCCAAACAGGGACCATTTGGTCCCTGTTCAACTAAACAGGGACCAAATTGGTCCATGGCCAAAATAAATAGAAAAAAATAAAAAAATAAAATAAAATAAAATAGAAAAACTTACGATGGGCGTCGACAACCTCGACAAAGCCCTTAAATGGCACATCACGTGGGACCCACACCATTTGGGGTCCCCAAATATGAATTAAAAATTGAAATGCTCAACTTTAAATGAGTAAAATATTTATGTAGTCTTATATAAAATTGTATAAATTGCATAGATTCGCGAGGCGGTTCACGTGGGACCCCAAACGTACGAGGAGTCGGTATAGGCGTCATGATGGGTCCAAGTAAGTGGGGAGCTTCGCTCATGCATTAAATATGGCTTGATTATTAGATAACTAGGAATGCATGTTTTGAATGTAACGACTTGGGAATGGGTTGCGTCGTGATATTGGTTTGGATCTCTATTATCTATGGAATTGTGAATACATTGTTTTGCCTTTTATGTTATTCGGTGCCCCAGAGTGTGTGGAGTTCCACCGCAGGCCAAATTAGCAAGTGGTCTATATCTTGGATGCTACAGAGTGTGTGGTAGTTAACCACCGAGGGTTTGCTTGACTAATTGAATGCATAAGGTGAATTATTCGAGTGTAAGGGTTTGGAGTTCCATCCTTTGCTACTTGATGATTCTTTGAGACGTGTAGCGGTGACGGCTTGGATGAATCTATCTTTGTTTTGGTGCGATTATCTAGAGGGCGTAATGGCCATTGCGTTTTCACTGATTATTGTACCAATTCGAAAATAGATGATTCGGTCACCGGATCCTTACCAATATCTAGTTCGCATTGAATGGAACCACGGCTTATATTAATATTTATATCTATCGCATTTTATTTAAATCTTTCATGTGACTTTATTTGTATGTCATGTGTAAATTTATAAATGAATAATGATGAATATTATTATGCATGACATAAATGAATGTTTATCAAATGTGTTGTAAAATTGTTATGTTTATGTATAATAATGTGAATGGGATACGACATGAAATATTGATCCGAAGATTATTGGATGACAAATTTGGAAATGGAAATATTAGTTATTTATTCTTCTTGGAATATGAATGCATTTTTATAATTACGATGAGCATGAACCATATCTTTAATTGTATCGAATTATGTGTTCAATTAATATGCTTATAATTTTGTTATGATTTACATTTATTCGGTTATTACATGTTGTGTTATGCGTATGGATTGGATGTCATGTAGAATTTGCATGAGTACTAGGTAGTACTTGCATATTTAATGTTTGAGCGAGTCTTTCCTCTTATTGAGCATCGTTGGTTCTTTAGCTCACCCCACTCTACCCCACAGGTCCCTCTACCAGCTGCGATAGACAAGAAAGGCAAGGGAAAGGATTTATCTTGAAGTGCCTTCATATGTGAGACTCATATAATACTAGTCTATCATTATTATTAATCGTTTTGTAAATCTCGTACGTGGGTTATAGCTTGAGAATTAGTAATGGGTAGTTTTGAACCTTATTATTATTATTATGAAGTTGTATGAGACTTTTAAATATTTAAGATGATAGATCTTATTATTATATATAGGATTATATGATTTTATTATGATTAACTTTTACACTCATATTATCACATATCTTGTTAGAATGATTATTCTGCAGGTTTATTTAGGCGTACCAAGCTGTTATTTGGGTCTGGTTCAGGTATCGAGTCTAGGTAACGGTATTGGGCCGGGCGACTTGACCCTAAGTCAGGGACGGGTCTTCACAGTACAGTGATGTAGAGAGTAAAATACCAAAAGAGTCTTAACAACATTTCAAATGTCACGTAAATGGCTAAACTAGTATCTTGCATGGATATCACGAAGAATATAAAAGACAACATGATAAGTGAAATCACTGAGATGACAACAATAAATGAGTGTCGAAAGCACAAAGTCAAAAGAAAAGGCATCTAAGTGTCTCAAGTCCATCAGGTTGTCACACTTATTTTATAATCTGGCTTCCAAGACAGACTCTGGACATACACAAACCCAAGACAGCCTAGAATAAGGCACTTACCCCCATGTCACACTTAGTTCACACACGGGCACCGCAGCGTCACACACAGTTCAATATATGGCCACCGCAATCTCAAACTGCAAGTTTAACCACGTCCAGAGTCCGTGTACTCATGGCATAGACTGTGAGCACCATGTTGTCCACTTAGACCCAAATAGTCCACTCATTAAGGAATCTAATCAAAACCAAGCCGATAAATCAACAAGGATAGATATAACAAAGGGAATTCAAGAATACATAATCCACAAGAAAGTACTACTCAACAAACATAATAACATAATTAAATGCACAAATGAAATAATGTAAAAGCTCCAATTGGTTTTACTCACTAATACCGCGCGTAACTCCGCGCTCGCGACTCTCACACGCCACCAAAATGACTCCACACATTTGTCACCAACCTGCTAAGCACCTGGTAATCATTTTTTTATCCATTTACATCATGTTAGAACCTATTTGGAAAATCTTAATTTCTAAATCCACTTCCCATATTTTTCTTAATTTTTTCTAAATTTCTTGACTATTTTTACTAATTTCACGCTTTACGAGGTAAAAACTACAACACAACGCCTCGTAAAATCCTGAATACTTCACTTTTTTTATAGAAATTCAAAATTTTTTATTTATTTGGACAAAATATAATTTTTCTAGATTTTCTTCTATTTTTCAGGGATTTTTCCAATATTTTTTTTTTATTATTATTATTATTTTGGGTTGGGCTGAACCGGACCCAGTTTATCTGGGTCCGGTTCGGTGGTCCGGTTCGGTTGTCAACCAGGTCGGTCTGACCTGCTCAAGCCAGGGCCGGATCGGCCCGGCCCGTCCCGTCCCGGTGGGTCTTCTTCCCCAAAATCAAACCAGTGAAACTGGTTCGATTTTTTCCTCCTTTTTTTTGGCAACAACAGCAACAACAATCAACACATATGACCACCATCATCAACACCTTTGCTACTTACCTTAGTGGTGGGAGTTCGCCAATGAGGAGCTTGTGCTATGAGTGCCGAGAGTGACCCCAAATGGGAGTGATGGTGAAGGCCGTGAGCATGGAAAGGAGGCAAGGCTGAGTGTTGGTGAGCCGTGAGAGGTGAGCCGTGAGATCACGGAGAGAGAAGAAAGGGGTGACCAAGATTGAGTGTGTGCTGTGGGAGGATGAGAAAACGTGAGTGGTAAGGAGGCTCTCGGGTAGAGAAAGAGTAAGAGAGTGATTTTTGTTTAGGAGAGGAAAGAGAAAAAGACATAAGAGAGAGAGACGTTGGGAGGGTAGGGAAGAGAGAGAAATTAAGGGATGGAGAGTGATGGGTAGGAAATAAAGTGTCACTAAATGAGTGGTGGAGTGTTGTACTAGTTTGACTTTTTTCTTTTCATGATTGATGTGTCACTCTTCCAATTGTTCACACCAACCACTTTGATGACACCAATGGGTGACTCTCCCTCCTTATTCTTTTCCTTATTTACCCACTAATTAGTTTTTCTCGGGTGTAGAAACGCTCGACATGCACCACGACTTGCCCTTTCGCACGCGAATGGAACTACCACGACCCGTAACTCTACTCGTAAAATCAACGTCACCGCCCTGTCACACAGACACGAGTATAAATTAATATTACACGTCATCACATAAATAACATAAATTTTCGGGTCGTTACACTTTCATTAGATTTCCTTATTTTCAAAATATTTATATTTTCCTCTTTTTTGTATTTTTCTTGCCTAAGAAAGACATCAATATATGTGGGATCGACCCTTTACCGCTATCTACAAAATAGTTGGTTTAGAAAATATATTTTATTGACGCGTTCGGCGTATGTCAGTTACACACACATCATCCAACTACCATTAGAGTCAAGAAGGCAAGTTTTGATTAAACTTAGTGTGTATACTCGGTTTCAACCGATAAGGTGAAATCTTGTTTAAAAGATAGCGATTACGTGCCTCAAGTCTTTGTTTGGTATTCCCATTCCATTCTTATTTTCCAATTTGAAGAAATTTTGCACCAACACCAGATACGAGCATAGATCGAATGGGCACAAGCACGTGGGTGTAGATGGAGCGTGTAGTAGTGCGTTAAATTAACATTTCCCTTCTAATTTATATCCATGCATAACCGAGCTGCCCTCTCCTTACTTTAATTCAACTAATCATATAAAAGTAGGGAGATGCTAGAGGTACCTACTTATCACGCTCAGCAATAATTTGTCGTCGATACACCTCGACGACAATTTACATAAAATTAAGTTCGCCAGGTGGACTTAGGTACTTCAATTTCATAATACGGAATAAATCAAGGAAATTTAATGTAAGTAGCTACTAATTAGTATCAAGGGAGTTTATTGTATGCATAGCTGGGTTAGGGTGTTCATGGATGTATCTTTGTCACTGCGTCATCGCACCACTTGACCTAACCACACGAATAGAATTTTCTTTTGGATAATCTAGAAACCAACGACATGACGGTCTATATGAATTTGAGATTGTGTGGAAATTTAAATTGCGTGGTTTTTTTTTTTTTTTTTTGTCAAATCTCAATGAGTTTCATTGATAGATTTGTGGGAGAATCCTTACAACGATAACAAGAACAACATTGGTAGATCAGTCCCCTTGAGAACAAAGAGGCAAACGAAGCTTCAACAAACTTCCACCGTCAAAAGCCACCCTAACTCAGTAGATGGAGAAGGAATCCCTGGTTAAATAACAGAAAAAAGTCTCAAGAAAGGGAAACCAGCCAAACAAGGGACAACCGACTTAACAAGTAGAATAACAAAATACATACACATACACATAAAACCTTAGCATAAATGCATACATAAAGATAAATAAACAAAGAAGAGAGAGACCATCAAAAACCCTCTTCTTCCATATCTGGCTCCAACATTCTTCCCGCAACATCCTATAAGAAACCCCTTCAAAAGCATACATATCAGAGAAGAGAAGGTAAATATTGTAACGGCTCCAAATCCATCGGTCGCTACGACATGCACCACGGGCCCACAACCTGGCCTACTCACCTTTCAGCTGTGTCCCACGAGCACTCATATCTCAATACCAATCAAAACCTTGCTAACTTTAGGTTATTTATTCATAATTAATGATTCGGGTTAGCTTAGGACTCATTGGAAATGTCGAGTGCGTATAGCTGGGCTCAAAAAATAAAATACAATTTCCTTTGCCCACTAGTAATCACTCTATCTTAAAGGGCTTCACCCCTGGTTGATCTTTTCTCTCTTGATAAACCCTTTTAATAGGCACGACAATAGAACTACTTTTTCATATAATGTCCAAGTGATGTATTAGTTTGTGTACGTCATGTCTTGAATGCCATTAATCTCTAGCTTATGATGTCCTATGCTATTATCAGCTATATCAGTTGAAGTAGTAGATTTCTCCCAATTAATGACCATCACTATGTACTTTGTCACTCATAACTTATTACATAATCTTCACAAAGGAGGCTTTGAATTGGTATTTTCACATCCACTCATCAAACTTTGAAAGCTCAAGCTAATTAATTTAGAGTCATAAAGTTCCACAAGTTCAAAATGTGTATATTCAAACTTCTCCATCCCACAAGTCTTCAACTGACTTGAAGAGTCCATTAGCTGACACTAATTTTTCTGCTTTGAAGATCCTTGACTGTGGAAGTGACCTCATCTTCTTCAACTCATCCTTGCTCAGCTCCCAATCAAATACCTCCATGTTCTCCTTCAACCTTTCCTTGTTGTAGCTCTTGGGCAAAAAGCTCACACCTTGCTCATATGCCCACCTCGAACAGATCTGCAAATCAAATTAATTAAATTAATGTCAACAAAATTTTATAATTAAGTATTCATTTATTAATTATAGCTGCCACGGAACCAAAGGGTGCTGAGGGCGCTCAATACCGATCCCCTCCCCTCTTTTTATATATATGTGAGTGTCCAAACCTTTTTCAACTCCTTACTTTGGTTTTACTATTCCATCAGGAGTTAGTCGAGTGCTCCAACCTCATAACTCAATAAAATCTAAGCCGGATGAGCGTAGCCTAGTGGTAAGGGGCGATCATTGGGTACCGATTGTGTGGGTTAGGCGTACGACCTTCGTATCGATTCCCCATGACAGTCAAACATCGGGCTAATGATGGTCTCGTTTCGCAATCTCAGGGTCTATGGGACTAGTCAGACAAGAGTCTAGATACCCATGGTTATTAAACAAAAAAAATAACTAAATAAAAACTAAGGAAATCTCAGTCAGAGCTATGGTGCTCATTTATTTTCTACAGTTAAAAAGTTGTCCCTGAACTTGCTTACTAATTCCGCCACCACTGTATATCGTTATTAATTAATGTTCTTAATTAATTAATTAATTATTTCAACATATAATCAAATATGTACCTGAGCTAAAGTCTTCCCTTTAGCTTCGGCAATCTGTTTTAGCTCCTCATTATCAAACACTGCATTAGAACCCCATGGAGCATTTTTGCCACCTAAAGGAGAGTAAGCACTCACATGGATGCCTTTCTCAGCACAAAAATCTCTAAGTTTCCATTGCTGCCACAAAGGGTGCATCTCCACCTAATAAGAACATCAAAAACAGATAGATTATTTAACTAATTAGAATCATTAAGCAAAAAATTAATTAATCTGGCTTTGTTAATTTGTAATTACTTGATTGACTGCAGGGGGGATTGTAGCAAAAGATAGAATTTGAGAGAGCTTTTTGGAGGTGAAATTGCTAACACCTATGGACTTGGCCAGGCCAAGCCTGACACACTCTTCCATGCCCTGCCATGTACCCTTCATGTCTAGAGGAACAAGATCCTCACTTCTCACACCAAAGCCCTTCTCCAAGCTTTCAAACTTCGCAGGAAAGTGAATCAAGTACAAATCAACATAATCTAGCCCAAGTGCCCTGCACGTCACATAAAAAATAATGACTGCGTTAAATTAGTTGGAGTCAGCTACGTGGGTCATGCAAAAGTGAATGACTATTATTACGTACTGAAGGGATTCCCGAAGAGCAGGGACGACAAGGTTGCGGTTGGCGTGGCCGCACCATAGCTTGGTGGTGATGAAAATGTGGTCTCGGGAGGCGATGAGGCCTCGGTCGAGGGCTTGGCGGATGGCTCGGCCGAGAACGGGCTCGGTTTGGTAAACACTGGCAGTGTCAAAGTGGGTGTAGCCCAATTCTATGGCACGTAAAATTGCAGACTCTACAAGGTCTTGTGGTTCGACTGGGAAGGCAGCGGTTCCCATGCCAAGTAGTGGCATGGAGTGCCCTGAATTCAATGTTGTCACGGTTTTTGGAAGTCCAACGCCCATATTCACTCAATTGTGTTGTAGAGTCCTCTGACCATACCTCCTATTTATATTCTATCTGCCTTGCTAGCTGACTAGCTAGATCTCTTGATTAATCTAGGGAGTGGAAACCAATTGCGTGACCCAACAGTTTTGTATGAGATTTAGAAGTAAGAGGTCATGATTCAAATCTTAGTGGGTACAAAAGTTGTTTCTTTAAGAAAGTGTCTGCACTCATTTGTCTGCATTTGTCTGGACCTGTTAAAAGTGGGTCTGAACATAATTTTTTCAAAATAAATATATGTTTGAATATGTTTTCTTGTTCATTTTAAATAACAGGTCCAGGTTAGGACAAAAAATTTTTAAAAACACTCACCCGCTTAACGATTAATTCGAATAATATTTTATACATTTATAGTAATATTTAAAAATTTTCATAATATTTGCATTGTAATTTCACTAACCGCAATGTTATTATGCAGAAGCCGGGGTTCCAACAACCATCATTTTGGCTTATACAGACCAAGTCGAATACAGTTTCAACTAATCACTTAATGCCACTTCAAGAACAGATCTGTGATGCCATTCAAAATAAGTTTCTTGTGAAATAAAAAAAACTAAGGGACCGTGTCATCTGGATCTTCACTCAAAATGTCTGGCCAGTCCGTTTGTGGACTATGTTAATTGATTAAAAATATCTGGCCCCGAAATCTCGTGATTTATATAAAAATGTCTGGCCTGTCGGTTTGTGACGTTTGTACTGGTCAGGAGTAGTCAGGAGCACTTCAACTCTCATATATATTTTATTACAAATATTTATGATATGTGGTTTACTAGGTATAATTTTAAACACAGATGATGTTTTTTGGTAATTTACAAATCATAAACAATATGCGTGTATGATCTCTGAATCCGAGATTGTACGCATATCTAAGCCACTACTACCATGGGAATGATAAAAAATCTCGTGTCATGAGATCCTCATCTACAACCATTAGATTAAAATCTAATTGCATGTAAATGCACAATACATTTTGAGGAGTTTCATGGCATGAACATATATTTTGGCTCCATTGCAGAATTACAAAGAGGTCACACTTAGTTTGAGATCGTGCAATGCTCATCACAACATGTATAAACTTGGCAAAAACTTGACCCACATCATCAAAATGAGTGTGTTGCGGTGAAATGAAAGCTCTAGATGCAACAGATTGTGAGTTATAAATTTTTAATCATGGTATCGGTACCCTTATAACAGAAAAATGACATCGACAACCAACAGCTACAACAAAACCTCAATCCCAAATTATAAAACGATAAATAAAATAAAAAATTATGAGCGCTTAAGAAATACAAGAGCCAAATCAAGAACCTAGACCCATGTATCAACCCACATCTCAAATATAATACAAGTTAAAGAAAGAATTAGACCAATTCATCGCATGTCCTGATTTTCCTCACCTAATCTCATCTCCTACTCTTCGATGCCACCAAAAATGATATTTCTAAATTCAATTTTTGTCCCCTAATCGAACAAAAGTTTGGTTTATAATACATGCTAGCTCAGTACAGATCTGCGCTCATAAAGACAGACTAAATTGTTCTTTTCTTAACTGTATAATCTCTTCAGTTTGACAAAGAAAAAATAGTAACCTATTCTGAACTAGAAACAAAGAGTGTTCTCTTAAAGAATGATATATATTCTTCCCCCTCTTTTCTATCTTTCCTTTCTTTTTTTTAAATTTCGCCTTTCCGACAAAATGGGTGTTCTTTCACGTTATCTGCTTCTCAATCCAAATCTAATCTCACTAGTAAATTATACATGGGCTTGTCACTATGAATTAAGATCTAGTGTCACTTCATATGTTCAAGCAAAGCACAGTTATACATCTGTTATTTAGATCTAGCAGCACAGATAAAGAACAAAGAAAGAAGCAAGAAGAAAAACCAATAGAATAATAGCTTCACAAGAAAAAGAGACAACAAAAAGCAACAACAATGACGAACACAAGCTTGCGAGAGATCCTGCGACACCGCCATTGATCAGACAAAATAATATGCTACAAAATGTTCTCATATATTTATATCTCAGATGTGCTGCCTACGATACAGCCACAAACAATCAAACAAATATTAACAGTGTTAATCACAAGCTCAACTAGTTAGTTGAGCAGTGGAAAAAGCAATTAAAAATCTAAAATCCAAGAATGAGCAAGAGCTAGTACCTCCAAGTAACCATTCAATTGTTGATCACAAATTGACGCACACACTAAGGGCATTAAAGCCCAAATTATTAGCAAGAATCTTTGCATATTCGGCACCATAGATTATAGGAGCTGAAGCACTGAACTATATTCGCATTTAGTTGATTGAATTCTAGGAAAATATACAGAGGGGAAAACAATGTCGAGATTCAAACAAATTATAAGCTTATAGCTTCCCAGCACTTAATACCTAAAACATGCACTTCATACGAAAGCTTAAGAACTGAGAGAAAAGGGCAACTATGTATACTAATGGTCCAACATAAAAGGTGTTGATACTGTAAATGATGAATAATGTTAAATACCCAACCTGAGACAATCAAACTAAAAGGGACGCACAACGAACACAATACTTGGAGCACTAAGAAGAAGAAAATGGAGAAATGAGAAATTGGATGTATTATATTCCTACAACTTATTTATTAGGAGTTTTAAATTGCAATAGGAAGAACAAATAACTAGGACTAATATTGACAGCAAAATTCCTGATTCTTAAATTCCATTGAAATAAATTAAAAAGAAAAAATAAACACTTCAACCTCCATCCCTACCGCCAAAATCATGTCTTGAGTAAGATAATCTAAGAAACAAAAAATTTGAATTGTACCAACTACCAACAAAAGACAATGCATGTAGAATCAAATTAGAACGCAAGGCTGAAACCTTTCTATTATATTGATGCCTACATCATGTAACACGTTAAGGATAAAATGATACATAGATTTTTTAACAAAATTAAGAAGTAGAGAATAATGAGATTCGCAGGCCTGTTACCTTACCATGGATTGAACATTTGAGATAATATACTGTACAGCCACAAATTAATGACAGCTTTCTCCATATCCAAGTTATCCAATTCACCAATGGCAGCCCGGCAACCTTTCAAGCTTCTCACCAAGGGAAATATGTGCAACCTCACACACAAAATTCTAGACTAGTTGATTCTTGTCAGCTACCAACTTATATGTTCGAGTAATACGGATCTGCAATGAAGTTAAATGCATTAACAACTACACTTCAATGCAATCGAACAGTCAATCATGCCAAAAAGCATACAACAATATTACTTGGGCAAATGCATAAATTGCACGCAGAATTCTAGCATAATCAGTTCCAAGCATTTGAATAACGATGTCTGCTAGAAAAGTTCCCCATAGCCTGCATCAAGACATGAATCAAGAAAATGGTAAGAGGTGTAAAATGACAATTAACAAGTGGGCATAACATTTTATCATACAAAAAACAATTGGATAACATTGAAGAAGTCTAACTTTAAGAAAAAGAAAAGCGTACTACCATCAGCAAAACCACAAATCAAATGGAGACTGAGCAATTTCACCTAAGACTGCTATCATTATGGCTACAACAATAAAGCCTCAATTCCAAATTAGTTAGGGTCGGCTACAAGGATCATACTCTTCCACTCCACTATCATTATGGCTAACGATTGAAATTTTGATATCTTTAACGTAATTGAACTTTAATATTCATATATTTAAAAAAAGTTCCCATTCATCCTAAAAAATTATATAAATCAAAAATGTGCTGTGACTAATTTATGAGATTCGGTACTCATGTTTCCAAAAGTCAAAGGGCACCACTCCCCCAATTAGTCCTCACTGGGTTCCTGGTTTTTAACGAGAGAACATATGTCACCATCACAGTCTCGAGATTCTAGTGAATGAATCGTGAATAACATGATGAATGGCATATTTTGATGTAAATCATTGGCATCAAAGAATGCAAAAAAAAAGAAAGGTCGAGGACAGGAACATACAATGGACCAAGGAACATCATCATGCTTCGAAACCCAATATATCTTGATGCAGCACCAGCCAAACCCTGACCAAAATTCAAAATAAATAGAATATATTTAGTCACAAAGAAACAAAATATCAAATACTATGAAGTACTTCTCCAAGTTTGACATGCTCAACGCCTCAAACACAAACAACATATAACCTAGCTGTAAAACAACATAGATACCGGCCCAACCAGAATGAGGTGAATTAAGTACAAAATAGGGAGTATTTGCTTCATAAATCCATGACATGATTAAATTATTTGCTCATAATGAATCTTACTTTTTCTGTTCGTTCATGCGTTTAAATTGAACAGAACATATAGTACAACAAATTATGACAAATGAATTATGAAACAAGAAGAAGAAATAAGTTGACTGAAAATAACAAGGAGCGGTGGCATATAATTTAACAAGACAACCTTATAACCATGCCATAGTCATCCATGCTACTAAGTTGTGGTCCGAATTATCTTTGAATAAAATAGAAGGTTTAAGCCGCAATATCGACCATGAAACAATCAACACCTCCCAAGAACACTTACAAGTTAATGGCCTTAAGGCATCCATTGCAATGATCCTTCAAGAATTTAATAGCGCAATAACGTATCACACTAGAAAACAAATATGCATCAATGCAGCATGATCATCAAGTCACCTTTCGTGCCGCAAGCAAGGCCACTCTAGACTCCAATTGCATAGCAGCCAACTTTCCACCCTGAAAATCAAATTATACAAGGAAATATAATCCACCCAGTTAGAAAAATAGACTTTTAGTAACCTTTCAGCTATTCTTCTTTTTTTTGTCACAACTTTCAGCTATTCTAATTCAACTAGACAAACTTAAACAAGATAAAGACCAAGGTCGAGGACCAGCGCTAGGTTCTAGCCAACTTTGTTCTAACTACCACAGATGGCAGGGTGCACAAACAATAAAATAATATAGCAACTGTTCTCCTAAGTCCTTCTAATTTTTCATTTTCATATTTCATGCCTGCTGAAACATAGCAGCAGAATGCCCATGGAACAATGAGGCGGAATAAGGCCACACTACACAGAATAACACCAAAGGAACTAGCAACATAATATATATATATATATATATATATATATATATATTGTTGATTCAAATAAGACCAACAGAACACTGTAAACATAGGGCAATCAGAAATTCAAATGTATTTATCAATCTTAGTGGAAAAGAAATTGTGTTGAGAAACCATAAAAATATTATGTGAACGTGATTGAAATCCATTTTTAAACTTGAATTTTGTTATAACTATTAGAATGTTTGAATTTTGTTATAATTATTAGAATTGTTACTACTTATTAGGTGTTTTATTTTCACTGACACCCATGATTATCCAAAAAAAAATATTAGAATTGTTATATGAATTGAGACTATATAAAGCAAATACCACAAATGTTACCAACGCCTACTGTCAACAATCGTTATCAAAATATAGCCAAAGTATTAAAGGACAGCTATGCATTCAATAAAAGTGTCGATTCTTCACATTTTCCCATAAAAACAAATAACAAAAATAGAATATAAACAATCTGGTCCTCCTATATATGATCTAGTGCCTATTTCAGTATGTTCAACTTAAATATTAAATACGACCTTTAGATCAAAGAACTCAACTTTGGAGCTTGGAGATAGAAATCTAACCATCGCTTAAATGTATTATCGATAGGAATCGACAAAGGTCACAGCCCATGCCTGCAGATCAGAGTCATGCTACAGGGTTGAATGTGAATTCTATCACACAAACCATTGAATCTTGCCGCGTAAATGACTATTTCAAGTGACCAAAAAACAATTTGGAAATTTTATAAATATCTTCGTACCACCAATTTTAATAAAACCACTAGAGGACTTCGTAATCACCAATTTAGGTGGGTTTTTTTTTCTATTCAAGTTGGGCAACAGTCAGTAGCTATTTTTAATTGGCAATTGCACCATAAAGCAACACCCACATTTTTACAAAATCAGGCTTGACAAGTTAAAATCTTAACAATCAAAAAGTTTATTGTTATAGAATCTTCTATCGTAGCACAGTTCCAATATTTTAGAAGCCTAATGCTTTGACATCTTTGATAATGCTTGCATCTTATCCTTTCAATTTAAGAAAAAGGTTTCGTCAAGCTCAGATGACTAATCTCACTGGTTATACAGGTCTTGGTTTTGAATATCATCTAATGACTACATTGTCAAATACAATTCTAATACAATTCTAATCCATTTGAAGGTGGCAGCAAACTTACCATTTTTTTTTTTTTTTTTTGAAGCCTATAAGGCACATTCATCGCTCCTAACCCAAGAGGGTAAGCTAACCTATTACAACGTTTCAATGAGTGAAATGCAATAGATACTACATTGCATACTGAAGCCAAATAAACAACTGAGCATATTAAAGGACAGTTTAAAAAAAATATAGAAGATAAAATGAGCAAACCAAAGTTTTGAAATATGGAAGTAGCCAAATACAGGAAGAGTATCAAGTCTAGTGAAAGTGTATGCAGAAACCATGGTAACTTTTAAGGTACTCAAATGAAAAGACAGCATGCGTTAACTACACAAGTGATCAATGACAAGTGACAACTATACACAACCTTCTAGTATTCCTTAGATAAACAGACAAGGCGGTGGGGGGATTTTAAAATTTTTACTTTGCTTAGAGCAAGCATGAACATGCACAGAAATCAAAAAAAAAGTACAAAAATCTTTACACATATATCTAATTAGGAAAATGATAAAATGACCCACTTTCAATGCACACTTTGAGCGCACACCCTTGTCTTTTAGTCATTTATGACTCTTTCTTGTCTCCCCAAGCGTGAGCCCCATATCTGACAAAGCACCATAAATGGCTAAAAGACAAGGGTGTGCGCCCAAAGTGTGCATTGAGAGTGTGTTAGATTATCATTTTTCATCTAATTAATCTGCATGTATACAACAACATAGCCTCAATCCCAAAAATTAGTCTGCATCTATATAAATATACATATTCTTAAAAATGAGAATAAAAGATAATGGAAGAAAGCAAAACAGGGAAATACCTCTTTCATTATTTCACGCTTTATCTGATAGTTAGCGGCTTCTAGCACCATCTTTCCAGACATTCTCCGCACTAACTACTATAAAGGAGCATAACATTACAATAATACAATAATAATACAAAAAAGGAAAGCCAAGCCATAGAAAGCATCGAGACTATTCTCATACCAACTGGTAAATCTTTCCTAAGGTAAGCATCGCACCACCCTATCAAAAAAGTTTAGATAAGATTCAAAGAGGGGAAAAAAAGAGATCATGAATATTACAATAGAAATCGAGAATAACTATAACCTTCATAATCAATGACTTAAGCTCAGCTGCCCAAGCAGCAAATGTTTGCACTTTCTGCTGACTAAGTCCAAATTCTAAGCCATCTTGGCCATCAGAAATCTTCGACTTTTCCCATGAGTGAGTATCATCGCCAGTTTCTCCACTGTAAGATGTTAACAAGTTCTTTCATCAGATTATATGCATCAGCATTTGGAATTTCAAAATCACACAATATTCAGCACAGAACAATATATTCAACAACTGGAAAGAACTCCCAAAAAACGAACCTGCAAAAAAAACTTATTAGCTATGACAAAGCAGTCACTCTTGCAATTTAATTATTCAAAACCAAAAATTTAAATTGAATTAGGACACAGCTAAGTGTTAATTGTTTTCACAGCGCGTGTGAAGAGAATGCCATCGCACATAGTGATATAAGATAATTACATTCACTTAACTATGGCTACGTGATTTATACATGTCTTTAAGAGTGACACTGTAGCTTGTCCATACTTTTCTTCATTATTTTTTTTCCTCTTAAACTTTTCGTGTCACCTCTAAACTTTTTTATGCCCATAATTCACCTATACAGAAAGCTTTACAATAGACAAAGTGCTCAGTGAGAAGTATAAAAAAATTCAATAGCATCACACAGCGAAGGAGTTAAGGAAACAATATAAAACCGCCTCCATGCACAAAACTCAAACACGCAGCATTGCATGAACATTTAGTGAAATGGATGCAAACGTCTGTAAGGTAGAAACACAATGTCACCATTATATAGTATCTCAGAAAAAAATCAAGAGGGTCAAAGTTAAGAAAGAATTTTTACACCATAATTGAAACACCCGCACGACTCAAAATTTGTTCATAAAGAACAATAAGGAAGTTATAAGGATGCTCAAGAGTCAAATAGTTCTTTGTGGTGTACTTTAGTCAGCAGCTTTCTGTTCGAATCCCACTAACTCCCAACACAACAAAACAAAATCTCGATGGACAGCTTACGTTCCCTAGACAAGATACTTAAGGTAACCCTGTAACATCAGCCTACGTATAACATTTCCGAGTGAGACAAACTACATTTCAAGTCTCCATACAGTAAGAAATTAAAGACATTATGTACCTCATGTAATCTTGCAAAAGGTGAAGAAAAATCTCCACCTCTAGGTCCTCCGTAGACAAACTGCTTGAACAAGCAATGTTTAACTTTCTTCGCACACCAAGCAAAATGTCCCTATATGAAGGCCTCCAACCCCTTCAAGAGAAAAAGTGACCAACAGTCAAGCTACCAAATCCATAATTCGCAATACACTTAACACTGCCAACCAATTAATGAAGTTTTCATTACTAGATAACAAAAGGGACTCTTCACTTTGAAGTAAAACTAGAGCATCATAAAAGTATCTCAATATACCTTAATGTAGACCTAGCATCTGCGGCAAGATACAGAAACTGAGACTCAAGACGCGCAATAAATCTTTCTCTCTCGGCAAGGTCCTCCCCAATAATGGCATAATCAACATCAGATCTATTAGCAACTGATTTCAGTAATGGACTGAAATAGCTGAAAATCAAGAAAGTCACCATTCAAAATCATGAAAATCACAATGACCATCAGAACTCGCACAATCAAACAAAATTCAAGACATTGAAACCAAACCTAGGACCAAAAAGAATTCTTTCAAGCTCGAACAATTCCGGATCCGTAGCGAGTTCCAATACCAATCGAAGCTCCGGATCAAAATCACCTTCACAAACAAACGAATTTCGATGAAAAAACACCAACAACGACAACAATCAACAACAACAGCAGAAGAACAATTAGAAACCTACCACGCCTTTGTGATCCGGCAGAACGACTGCAAAATACAAGCCCTAGCAGTACTCGATTCCCATGCAATGTAGGCGACAATCGAAAACCCTGCAAAATCAAAACTTCAATTGGGGCTTCTCTCTACGCAAGACTCAGTTAAAGATCGCAATAGAAAATTCCACAAACTAACTAAACCCAAAACACAAACCCTAACAGTACTCGATTGTTATGCAATTTAGGCGCCAATTGAAAACCCTGCAAAATCAAAACTTCAATTGGGGCTTCTCTCTAAGCAAGACTCAATCGAAGATCAAGAGAGAGAACTTCAGCAAAGCACCTAAACCCTAAACACAAACCCAAACAGTAAATGATTGTCACGAAATTTAGGCGCCAATCGAAAACTCCGCAAAATCAAAACTTCAATTGGGGCTTCTCTCTAAGCAAGACTCAATCGAAGATCGAGAGAGGAATTTCTACAAAGCACCAAAACCCTAAACCCTAAACACAAACCCTAACAGTACTCGATTGTTACGAAATTTAGGCGCCAATTGGAAACTCCGCAAAATCAAAACTTGAATTGGGGCTTCTATCTGTTTAAGACTTAATTGAAGGTTGAAAGTGAGGTTTCTGCTAAGTACCTTTGATTTGAAGCCCTGCGAGGGCACGACTGTAGCTGGTGAGGAGTGGGAGAAGAGTGAGAAGCGTTTGTGGTGTAGGGAAGAGAGGGGCGACGAAGAGAGTGTTGTTGTGGCCATTGATTGCTCAGTTGAGAGTTGGAGATGAGGTTTTGGGAGGTTCGGCGAGTAGCGACGCCCGTTCCGCCATTGAAGAACCAGAGAAAGAGAGAGAGAGAGAGAGAGAGAGAGAGCGCTTAATTTTGGTGTTCACTCTCTGAGTCTCAGTCGCTACTAGTGGGACTTGTGCCTCTTGAAAAGATGACGATGTGATTAAGCGTTGAGTCGACTCAACGAGTCACGACTCACGACCGCGTCGAATCGAAACGAGATGCTAGTTCTGTATCTCGAGGCTTGACCGGGATTTTTTTTTTTTTGATATTGCATAACCAATGGCCAAGAATGAGAAAGAATTAAATTTTTTTTCTTTTAAAACATTTTATTTTATTTTTGAAACCACCCGGACACTTTTTATTGAGCCCCGATAACAGCACCCCAACAAAAAAGTTAAACTTAAAAAAAATTCTATTATACAGTAAAATGACTTTTATGTCCCTCACTGCGATTAGTGCACCCTATCACCCTTTCTTCTCATTTTGTGCACTCCACAATTATCCCTCTACAAACTCTCTTCTTTTAATTTGTAGGGCATCATTGAGTGTATGGCTGGCAATTTAGAGTCCGGGCTAATTTTGTCAGCCCAAAATAAAAAAGAGTTCGGACAATGTTTTGATAAATCCGAGCCAGGTCTGGACAAAAACCTTTTGTCCATATTTAAAACCAGGTCGGGTATGGACAAGGCCCTGAAACCCTGACCTGGACCCAGTTTAAATTTTAAATAAATTTAAAATATCTTTGATAAAAAAAGGTATATTGACACTTAGTACTAATAAAAATACATTAACAATAATCTACTCTAATACACATAAATTAATGTACTAAATATATCTTTCATTTTAAAATAAATTAAATTTTAGTCTTTTTTTTGAAGAGAAATTTAAATTTCATTAATCATTCATGGCTTAATACAGGATCAGACATAAAATCAAGTACATTGATTCGCTAATCTTATTGTGCAAACAAAACTGCCATTAATTTGATTTTTTTTTTTTGGAAATTGAAACAGTTTGACAATCGGGGACTACTCTCTGTAACATTGAAACTCATGACAATATACAAAAGTATTAGAACCACAAAATGAATAACAAAACTTCCCAACAAGGAGAAGACAAATTAAATACTTCTAACTATGGAATAAAACTAACTATAAAGTAAAAACTAAATATAAATCAATCCAGCGCGCCGCACAAACCCATGCAACACCGTTTATGAAAATGTATCGCAACAAAGATAAACCAATCTCTACAAATCTAATTAGATCTCTTAAATATTTGTGTCTTGACATTAAATGTTTTAATTACATTAAATTACTTGCACCAATGTCGCAATTATTTATAGTTTGCAATATTTGTTGAGACTTTGATGTTACTTTTTCAAATTACAACATACGGGATTGTAATCTATGTATATTTTAACATTTGAGAAGGCTTTCGATATAAGAAGCAAATTTTCGATATTACAACAAATCCGGACAATCGGACAACTCAAATTTTAAGCAAACCGAGTATGGACAAGCTAGCCTTGTTCGAATTTAAAACTGGGACGCGTCCAACAATGAATATACTCTTTATAGTATGGGTTGTTCAAACCTGGACCTGTCTGAAACCGATTGTTTGCGACCCATAATTGAGTGCCTCGGCCTCATAGGTTTGAGTCTGTTGTTGGAGAGCCGGTCAAAGCTTGTCGAACCTTTGATTGGAGAGTCGGTTGGAACTCACCAAACCTTTAGGTCGACAGTTATCAGCTAAATTTTACCAAAGAAGTTCAGTTAGACAATACCAAGCCTAAAAGATAAGGCTTGATCATATATCGTCGGTCCTAAAATAAATGTTTCGACTAAGGTTTTGGAGTCAGTTAAATAGGTATTTTGGTAAAGATTGAAATTTGAATTTGGGGTGCCGCACATAATCGGGGTGCCCTAAGTAAACAGTAGGGTGCTCTTAACCAGGCTCTTTTTATTTGCTTAACACAATCTTTTCTTACATAGGAAGAAATAAAATCATCAAAATTAATCATGAACTTGCTATGTTGATTGTTATGGCGCCTACAAGTGGGTGCACATAAGTCAGTGTCCAAAGTGAGTCATTCGAAGTAAAATATATGTAATAGTTTGGAATAGGGCAAACATATAAGGTTACAAACCTCCTAAAAAGTACACTTACACGCACACACCATTCATCTCGGTGTTGTACGAAAGAGAACAGTAATACAAAGTTGGTTAGAGTGGTTCCACACTCAAGTCCTCTAAACATAAGTTTCCGCTTCAAGCTTTGCAAATGGTTGCGATTTCGTTGGGAAAACTTTAACCCCTTCGTGGTCCAACCCGTAACCGATTCTAGTACGGCTGAAAGAGAACTACCACACAAAAAAGCAAAGGAACTAAAATTTGTCCTCAAATCAAGATATATAACAAGCGTCACATGTGATGATGTGAAGCTTCTCACTGCTTCCATTTTTTTTTTTTTTTTTTTTTTGGTAGGACATTCCTTCCATTTCATTCCCACTAAAATATCCAAAAATAGCATATTTGATGGTCAAATCCAAAAATAGCTTATCGTTTGGAATTGAGGGCACGGCCCCTTGTGAACTTTATCTACTTAAGAAGTAGAGAGAGTAGGTATTTGTATATATAGTAACCCAATGAAGATATATCTTCCAAATTGAATTGCTCGAACAAACAAACAACTCAGGATAAGAACTTAAACCGAAGTTCGAAATTTATCAATTAATCAAAAACCACCGAATTACAATAAGAAGGGCATTTTATATAGCAAAACTCTAATTTTTACCAAAAATAGTAAAAGTCTAAAATACCCTAAACAATAATCTTAGACAAAATAAAAAACCTAATGCCACAAACAACATCAAAAACGAAAACTCCTAATAAAAGTTATAATCAAACTAAAACTTTATAAAAATAGCAAATTTGCGATTTTAGATGCCTAAATGAAAGAATTTAGCCATAAAAGGGCATTGCCATGGCATAACAATGAATATTGATCTCTACGCCGTTTCCAATAAACCCATGTCCTCCAAGCTCCAAAATTCCTTGGTCGGTCCTTCCAAAAGTCAACAAATATTAATTCCAATCAAACTTTTCTAAGAAAGTGTTTGCCACTTCTTCAATTGCATCATATTGGCTTTAGTTTTTCTTTTCTTAAAAGAAATAGGCTTTAGTTCGAGTGTCCAAGTAGAAAGTTGAGTGAATAGTTACTTGTATATGTAAGTTTTGCGTACACCAAAATGTCAAAGATAGTCCCCCACTCCTAACTTAAAACTTATTGCTTCTCGAACGGTCAATGCAAATGCGAGATCATTACCTATCTCTAACAGAAGATGCGTTAAGGTCAAGTTCTGAAGTTCTGCTATAGTTGCATTTGAGAAGCACCTCAATGAATCCCACATTAATGGGTAAGCTTCCATGCATTCAGACATGACCTGGTTCCACAACCTGATTTGCTAAAACAAAGAACGTAGAAGTCTACCTTTTCATGAGCAAGGCAACAAGAGGTCATTATCGATCTCAAATTCGCAAACAAAGAAAGACATACTAAATCACTTAAATTAAGCCATCTGATCGTCCTAAAAAATGTTCATGATTCATATTAAAAACTTTGTTAAGAGGTCCAGCATATAAATTGTCAGATAAAGAAATATTGTTATCAAGTGGTCCGCAGATCATCATCTCCCTATAATGTATTACAAGAGATTGCTCATTAGCAGTAGATGCATTCACCCATGCTGGCTCCATTAACGGGGAAAACAAGGGAAAGAAAATGTTATATTGGAATGTCCGAACAAAAAGGTGCGGGTACAAGAAAATTGGATTCTTCGAAGTGCGATTACACAATGATACAAAAGACTTCTCAAGAACCTCTGTAATGTCTTTCTCAGAAGCAGATAGCTTCACTACAACCCACCAAATCATATGTATGGTATAACAGTGCAAACATAATGAAATCCCATCTCTCCAGGTTTCGCTCCCTTTTCGACCCATGCTTCTGGTTCTGAGAATCAGAGGTACTCCCAACTAACTTTCAAGAAGGAAAAAAAAAATTGATTCAACTTTTTCCTATAAAACTCTAGAACCATAACGCGGAACATACCTGGTAAACTTGAGAACAGACGCGGCATTTACTCGCACTTGATGGATCGGTATATATGGCGTACAAACAACAATGAGGCTCGGAAACCAACAGTTCCGAGCATTAGGAAGAAACCGTAGCAGATACAAGCCATGTACCCGAAGAAGAAAGAGGTCTGCATGAAGCCTGACATGTCAGAACGGGCACAGTAGTAATACAGGCAATAGCCATAGATGAATAAGCCAGTTGATCCACCACATAGGAAAGACCTGTTCAAAATCCAAATTCAGAAATAGATCAACAGTAGCCAAACACTCTTCTTTTAGCTTTAACTAGAGAATGTTTCCTATCCTATAAAATGAAAATCCTAAAAAGACAGCAACTGTAATGCAAAAATAGCACTTCAATCTACCAAAAAAAAAGGCACTTCCGGCGTTTGAACTGCACCCTACTAGAATGGAAATTCATCCTCCACTACACCACCCAATGTGCTCATCTATTATGCCAAGCTGATTCGCTGAACCATTGAGTAAAATCAAAGAATTTACAAGCACAGGGAAAATAATTGGTGATGTGATCCATACATTTTTAGCAAAATTCCAACGTTTTCGTACAAATAATAAAATAATTATTTTGCTTTTATTGGGGAAACCAAACTAACATGCTAATTTTCAATGCCAACTAAAACAAACTAATTAAGTACATTTAAGGCTACATTTTTTTGAAGGTTTAATGCCTACTTATTATGATATTATTATTTTTAATTGTCAAGTTACCCTTGTCGAACTTTATTTTTATCATTTTATATCCCATCACTCCAAAGTCCAGCTTTAGATATCAAAACAAAAACTAACATAGAAATACATCATTATCCTCTAATACAATATATTATCACAATTAATTGACATAAAGAGAATATAACTTCAAAGATATTTAGTTTTCAAAAAAAAAAACTTCAAAGATATTTAAGAATTTATTATTCTATCTACTTTAACAATTTACAATCATCAGACTCTATCTGGTACACACCATTTCTAAATTATCATCCTATCCCCACTCTTCGAATTGGAACTCAAACTCCCAAGCTTGGGGAACCAGGTTTACAGCAGCATGATGTATATCGTAATATTTAACATTACAAACACCGTTCCCATCAAAATAAAAAACTATAGAGTTAGTTTCTAATAAGCTACAAAATACTATCTAGTCGTTGCAAAAGTTACCCAATCAAGAGAACAAGCTTTTACACAACCCAGTTAAAGCGGGTCCTGCCATACTTTAAGAAATTTCAGCTGGATCTTGACAGAAACAGAATTAGAATTTTATGCTTCATCTTGAAACAAACTTCATCTCCAACCTTAATTAGATGCAGTCTCGTTGAATTACATGAGATTATCTATCTTGTGAAGCATTAAAAGAATGGTGAGTAAAGTTTTAAAGTGAGAAATGGATATACTGAAAGATTTATCGTCTGTTTCATTTAAGGCAGTGAGACGGTCCTAAAGCCATACGCCCCACCTAGACTAGGCAGCGCCAAATGTAATTTATTTATGAACCCCTCAACATTAGGTAGCATACATATTCATATTACACAACAAAAAAATTTGCATATAGGGGCACTTGCACCCAGAAGTTTTCCAGAATAGTAATTAAGTACGATACAAAATTTATATGCAATATTAAATAAAGGAAGAGAGGACCATAGGTTAGAACTCTCACTCGAGTTTTTGCCAGATTAGTGAGGTAATGGTAGAATGGAAGTGTTTATCATTGAACAAAGGATTTAAAGACCCTCCTAAATATATTATTATTTAGAAACAGACCCACTGTTTGCCTAAATAATGGCCTAGGTGGTAGACCTCTAAACTGCATAAGGCGTTGCCTAGTCTGTGCCTAAGCAAGGCCTTGAAAACACTGGGCATGATTCAACCATCGGTCTTCTGCAAGGGACATCTACTACTACTAGATGGATTCATTACCTAGAACCACAATTTAACAAAGAAGTGTAATAAGTTCCTAATTAATTTTCGTATAATCGTCCTTTGGGATGTATTCACAGGCGCAACACACACTGACAGAAATGTTGTGTGTGTATGTGCATGAGCATGTCAAATAAAATCCAGCCAACACACATGCATACAAAGTCATCTCAACCTTTCAAAAAACTGTCATTTCATGACCAAGAGCGACGGGCACAAAAAGAAAAGAGCATGCAAGAAAACATTGCTTTTACCAAGTAGCTGTTAACAAAAAACAACTGAGAATAAAGAAAAACTGGAACATACCTCCACCACCACTCATGGTCCTCTGCAGCAAGTTGAAAGTAGGTCAATGCCACTGTAATAAATGCAGTGACAATCAGGAGAATGATAAAGACAATGAAGAGTATGCTGTATATGGTGTAAATTCTGTGACCCCACACGCTGGCAAAAATATAGTAGAGTTCGATGTAAATAGCGCTGAAAGGTAAGAATCCAGCCATTGCCATCTGGGGAAGTGTTCCACGGTACCAAGGCAAAGGTGGAATTTCTCTGGGATATTTTGTGGTACGGCAAGGAGCTTGAAACTCGGCTTTGCTGTTCTTTCCTGCAATCCCACCCAATACAAGCAAAGGCGATGTCACTAGCCCCCATATGAGAACAATTACCACTATTGTCCCAAATGGCAGTGCAGCAGTGGCAGTATAAACAATTGCAACCGTGTTAAGGAAGCAGAACGTCAAAAACAGAGGTCCACAGAAAAGGCACCCCGTCAGCAACAAATTCCTCACCTAACAAACAACAAATTTAAAAGAACAAATTAGTTTAAAAATTGTTTTTCAAAACAACTTGAACAAAAAGAAAAGAATGATGGGCACATACCCAGTTTGATCCTTCAAGTTGGCAATAGAAGGAGGTTGCAGTGTAGCCAGCAATCCCAGAAGTAAGTGCATATATGACAACCAATGCAGTGAATAATGCTCCACGATTGTAAGGATAAAACACCCCAACTAGAGCAAGGATAAAGATGAATATAGTGCTGCAAATCAAAAGCAATGAAGAAGAAATGACATTGCATTTATATATAGATGACCAATTGCCTCATTATTACAAAATAAAAATTACAAGGTGGATGGTATACTCACAGCGCAAACAACTGGGTACCAGAGCCAAGAGCTGCGGCAAACAAGGACTTGTTCTTCGGATACCTGAACACATCGCCATGGATGTACTTCCACCCGGTCTCCTCTTGATCGTCAGCTGCTTCCTCATCGTGGGCATACCTTTATTTATCAAAAAAACATGTCGGAAAACACAAATCACACAAATGAAACACATAAAAGCACCAATCGGTAAAAAAAGAAGTCAATAACAGGGTTTTTTCACTTACTTGACAAAATCGTTCTTAAGAACCCTCATCAAAATCGTCGCGAGAAACCCAGTCAACAGAAGCACAGTAACACACGAATTAATAATGGAAAACCAATGGATCTCCAAATGGTGAGGCAAAGACGAAGTCTGTGAATACTTATCCATCCTCTTATCAAAAGGAATGGCGGTCTCCTTCCACCTCACAGTATACATAAACTCTGCCTCAACGGTCTTATCCTCAGTAAGATCAACCAACGCGTTCGGATCCGTCCTCACATTGATCTCAATAACACGATCCTTATTATACAAAACATCAAAATGAATAAGCTTGTAAAGATAATACTTGTACTCGCTCGGATCAGCCTTCCCTTCCTTATCAACCTTCCCAATAAACCCCCAAATCGGCAGATCGTCGTAGTACATCTGAAAGTAGTAATCTTTCGATACCGCTTTCCGAAACTGCTCAACTTCCTCACGAGATAAAGTCTTCTTGCACACCTGCTCGGACTCCCTCTCCACAAGGAAATCGAGCTTATACGGCGCGCTAACGAGACGGTCCCCGTTCAATACCTCCCCCAAAGCTTCCTTCTTTTCTTTCAAATCCTGCGGCGGACAGAACGGCAGATCGAAATACCTATACGTCTCACTGAATCCACCACCACCACCACCACCACAACAACAACAACAACAACAACAGAAACAACAGATCTGACTCAAAATCGAAGTAAAGATTCAAGTTTGACCTAACTAGAGAGCTCACGAATCAAAACCCTAGCACTAGAGACGGATCCAACTCAAAACGGAACTAAAGATTCAAGCTTTACCTAACTAAGATTGACGAATCGAAACCCTAGCTGGCTAGCACAACAGATCGAACAGAAAACGATAGATCTGAGAGAGATGAGTGAGATTACGAACCTAGGGTTGTGGAAGGGGCCGACCTTGTTGGCGTAGAGGGGGACGGCGTCGCGGGGCTTGTAGCGGTGGTCTGAAGCATCGGATCTCACCAGAGGCGCCATTAGAGAGACGAGGAGCAGAGACACCGCCATGGCGACGATCGAAGACTTCGAAGAGCTCGCCATTGAAGAGCTCCAGCGATCGGTCGATCGATCGATCGAGAGAGTGGAATTTGGGGATTTTAAGCGAGCAAGGAAGAGAGAGAGAGATGGAGATGGGGCGCCAGACTCGTCGATGAGATCTGGTGAGTGACAAAAATGGATTTGTGACTTTTATCTCACACTCTGTTTTTTCACACACTTGATTGTGATTGTTGATGTTCACTGGGATGTGGCAATGGAGTTAGATTGGACGGACTTGGTGAGTTAATCAATCACACGCTTAGTCACACGGCGCATTTTACCGACGATTTCGTTACGGGTACGTAACGGTGCGCATTGCGCCCACACACTTGATGGACTATCATTTGTTGTCGTTTATTTTAATTTTAGCTTCGCTGAGGTTCGAAAAAAAGGTCCAAAGAAGTGTTAAGTGGGGATGAATTAAGAGCTCCCCGTTAACGTACAGATCCAATGAGATTTTTTTAGTGAAATATGCATCGAGTCAGATGTAGGTGGGGGCAAAAAATCACTATTTCTCGTTGGAATCTACGTCGATGAGGTGCGTATTACCCTGTGGAGATTCCCTATGAGAAACTTTAAATATTTCTCGTATAGATTTTTATTCCCCTTGATATTCTCACGTAACATAAAAATACAAATGAGCTACACTTTTATTTAATAAGTCAAATTATAAACCTTTTTTAATAAACATTATTATTTATTTTAGTCAAACTTGTTTTTTATAAATGTATTTTAATAGTAAGTATGTTGCTATTTATTAAAAAAAAATTATATTGCTACTTTACTTCACGTTATATTATAGGTAACTTAAGTGAAAAAGTGACGAAGTGTCGTGGGGGTGAGGAATTTTAAGCAGGGAATCCTCGCCCCACCTTAAGTGGGAATGGGGATGGAGATTGCATTTTCTACCCTACCTCCATCCCTAATCATGTTGAAGATGTGTGGACCGAAAGTTAGTCTCACATCGGTTAAATAAAACTACAAAATGAAGTATATGAGTGGTTAACTCCTTTCAACTAGAACTAAGGCATTTTGAAATAAAACTCCACACATAAAGTTGAAAGGTAGTTAAGTTGGGAACAATATCGGTGCTGGCAGAGGAGATACAAGAGGCTCGCACAAGCGTGTGTAGCGCGACCATGAGAATTTAACATGATGTAACGACCCTCAAAATTAATTGGTGACACGTGTCGTGTTTCAGAACCAGGACCTGACAGCCGTGACTCGTCATACTACTCAAGCCTCGGGAGTCGACACTGAGGTATATTTTATTTTTTGGTGATGTTTGTATTATTATTTATACCCAAATGTGAGCTCTGTATATCCTAGTGCGTGATTTTGTTTTATTTATCTTCACGGATTTGTATGTGAGATTCGCCTAGGAAAAACGAGGATGTTAAGGTATAAAATAGGTAATTAAACACCGAAAAATGGTAATTATTGAATTATCGAAAATAATAAATAATTGATATGCGAGAGCGATGTTGTGTCCGGGAACGCATGACGTGCGAGTCGTGAAGCGAAACGGGTCCGAGTACGCGAGTTGAGAGCGAGAATTAGCTAAGCATTGAGGGGAGAGTCACTTAGTGGAGTTACATTATAGTGTTGGAGTTGTTGGATGGAATGAAGGAGAGACACAAGATGTGCCTCGAGATTTGTGCAGGTGAACGGATGATGAGGGGGTATATAAACCAATCACCTTTTCTCTCTCCTCTATCTAATTTTTTCTTTTCTTGAACGTGAGAACATGGTGACGAGGGTTTCGGTGTTTTCAAGCTTGGAACGACGTCAACGATCGACCAACCGTGCGTATAAAGGTAGAATCCTAACTCCCCTCGTGATTATTTACGAGTTGGTACTAATTTTGTGGGTTTTCGTCATGATGATTTCATGCGAGATTTTCGAGAAAGTTTGAAAACGAGTTTGGGTAATGATTTTATGATCAATGGAATGATTTAATGGTATTTTTGTGAATTGGTTTAGTCATTTGAAGCTTCTGGGAATTTTTGGTGATTTGTGTGATTTTCAAATAGGGGATTGGGTCGAGGTTTCGACACAAAGTGAAATGAGTTTTGTTTTGTTTTTGACGTCTCTAAGAGTTTGGCATAGGCTCGGAATGCGATGACGCGAGTTGAGGTTCCGGAAAATCCCAAAAATGAAGGTATAGTGTTACGCCGCGAAAGACATCGTGAAGATTTTCTCCCACGGAGTTAGTCACGGCGTACGAACCAGAACTAGTTTGAAGACCCATGTGACGACCCCAATTTCTCCGTGCAATTGGGTACGTCCGGCCTAGACTCGTGCAGGCCCCGAGTCATCACTCGGCAACCTGACGAGCCTAGTCAGCCTCCAATCATTCAATTATACAATTTATGAAAGAGTTATTGCAAATTTTACGCAGCGGAAAGTAAATAAACTAAACATAAGGGGAAATAACTCAATCAAGGGAAAATATAGGAATTCTATAAATGTGGAAAACCCCGAGTATTCATGTACAATTCGATAAACATATATACATGATACCAGTCTCACCAAAAATGTCAAGTTCAATAATCCCAAAAACATAAGTATGAAACGATATACAAATAAGCAAAACATAAAACCTACTAAATAATCTCCAAGTTCAGCCGCTAATCCTCACAAAAAGTTGCCTAAGCAGGGTTCCTTGCCTCTACTGCACTCTACTCTATCTGCACCCACCGTCACAAACTAGACGGTGAGCAATTGAAGAAATCGAATGTAAAGCCAGAAGAAGATAACAGTAATTCATGATATAACAAGTAAAGTAGTCTAAATATCATGCCGTAATAGAAAGACAGGAATTTAAATAAACAAGATGCATGATAAACAGACTAATAGATATCAATCGAAAGTCAAGTGTGTTCCAAGGAATCAAAAGAGGCCCATAAGTGGTTTAAATCGTAGCATAACTGCGAAGACCTCGCGAGGTCTTCTCGGGCATCGACACAAGCGAAGGCACAGTTATGATGGGAGGGACACAAGCTCACCCATCCAGTACTCGGTGTCACATGGTCACTAAGGGTGGTTACACACTCCTGTACAAGAGTACCAACGTTTTATCCCTCTAGCGCAGGTCCTAGTACACTTGAGACAAAACACTTACGCCAAGAAACATACAACAAGGAACGAAATGGAATACCAAAAATAGAGCATAACGAATCTGAATAAATGATAATGAATCACATGGCATTTTCTCACTGGCTTACAAATCATACACAAGCTTTAAGGCAAGTGTACTTGCCTGACTAATCGCAACCCGTAGACACTCTCGCGTCCCTAACGCGTGTCCCTGAATTTTCCCGCTACCTGACAAGGTCAGAAACTCTAATTAATGGGTCGACTCCTTACTAAACCTAGGTTGAATACCCTAGTATTTTCTCAATGTTTTGATGATTCAAACAACTCGATGCAAATCAACTGAAAAACCAAACAAAACACAACTCTTTTGGATTTTGAAAACCACACCATATGTAAGCCTAATCACACATCTTAGGCTCGGTTCGGTCGTATGTGGGTCACGCCATAGCCTCGAGGACCGGCAGCGTGACCACGACGACATAACCATTTGACAAAACCTTAAACATACACATACACTCAAACCAAAACCTTAAAACATATGTCCGAAATTCTCTCACACCCGTCGTGTGTTCATCAAGATAACTAATCGCTCTAGTTAGTTTAAAAAATCAATTCATCGTACCCAAGCCAAAACATTAAAACAAAATTGGAAAACTCAAAACGGTTTAATCGACAAGGAACAACAAAAATTCCATAGCCATACTTCAAACATCAACGAGATGGTCATGGCAACATACTGGTACTGTGGCGGCCCCAATTTCCACATTGGTCCGCCACGGGAGGCCACGCGGGCCCACAACTGTTCACGTCACCGCCAGCTGTGTCCCACGCCCAATTATCCATTATTAATCAATTTTCGGTTAACTTTGATGTTATAAGTTAACTTTATTCCTTTAATATCATTTAATCACAATTTACGCAGCAGAAGATTTACTAACAACATAAAGATTCAACATGTATATTATGAGCAAAATGCATAAGTGGAAACCATATCAACTGTACATCATATATATATATATATATATATATATCATCTAAGAATCCTCAAAATATCAAAATATACAACCTATCTCTCAAGTCCCAAAATCCAACATAAAACAAGTAAACATAAACATACGTACGAGAAGGGCTAGAGCTGTCAATCGATGTAGTTCTCAAGCTTGCCCTTTCCTCGCTCGTACTAGGGTCTGCACTCAGCCATCACAAAAAGACAGATTACGAGTCCAGAGTGAGTAATCCCAAGGAAATTCACCAAGTAATTACGGAAGTAAAAGTACTGGAATTAAAAATACTATAATTTAAACATGCGGAACAAAAGAATACAGACAACTGTAAAAAGGATCATCGCATGCATAAATATAGTGATGAAACAAAATACGTGCACATAAAAATCAGACCAAGTCATACTTCGGGTTTTCCCCCAGGCTCAGCCCGTAAACACACCAATGGGTTGGCCCTGGACCCTCTAGGTGGTCGGCGTAGACCCACGACGCACCCACACAAGCCTACCATACCCGGGTAGCCTATTCACCGATGTATGCTTAGACAAGTGCTATGACTTAGTGGACTCTATGGCCGTAACGAATAAGCACCGGGTGGGAGTGATCTCAACACCGTAAAGACACCAGGTAGGAGTAACTCCACTACCGTAAAGTCACTAGGTGAGAGTACTCAGCCACCGTAAAGCAATAATGAAATGGAGTAAAGAATAAATAGAACTGAATTCAAATAAATCAAACGATAAATACTAAAGTGAAGTTCAATTGGGATACTACACACCTCAATACGCACTCCTCGTTCCACAAATCAACCCCCGGTTCAATACCTTCAAATCCCCGATATTACTCCCAGTCTGATTTCTGACTAACCCCCGACTCTAATTACTATTCTGAGACTCCTGAAATTCATTTATGAGGGTTATTAGTCAATTAATTGGGTTAAAATATTAGTTAGTCTCATTTTCTTATTTTCCAATTTTTCAGATTCCAGTGAACAATTAGCGCACTAATGAGATAAATTAGCGCGCTAATTTATCTTTGTCACTGTTCATCATTTTCCAGAGGGTAATTAGCGCGCTAGATCCACTCATTAGCGCGCTAATCGCGCTCTGTCCAGAAATTACAGTTCAAAAATCCACACTCCAAACTTCCTCATACACTCATTCATTTGGTTCCAACACCTCCAAAACTCATCATCCACCCCATAAACACCATTTAAACACAAATTCATCAAGTTTAAACTCAAAATCCAAGAATCATCAAAATCACATTTTCAAAACCCATTTCCCAAATTCCTCCAATCTCTCCCAAACTTGATCAAACATTACAACAATGGATTACCAAGCTTATAAACTCAAAATCTCACCCAAATACATAGTTTAACACCTCAAGATTTCGGATTTCACAAATCCCTAACCCACACCAAAAATTCTCATAAAATACAAGATTGATGTATCCATACCTCTTGATCTCGTTGTATGATGCCAAAATCACTTTCTTCACACCTTGGTGGTTGTTCTTCCTCCTCTTCTTCTTCCCACCGATTTCTCTCTTCTTCACTTCCAAAACCACACTCTCACTCTCCTTGTTTGATCGATCATCATGTATATATATATACTTGGTTCCCATCAAGTGTGTGCTCAAATCTCGAGAATTATCCAAGGGCCTAAACCCTAAATACATATTTATACTTGGTTCCCATCAAGTGTGTGCTCAAATCTCGAGAATTATCCAAGGGCTCCTGATCACCCTATGTCATTCCAACTCTACACACCCTATCTTGACACTCAACACCTCGATTCTCTCCATTGTGCATCTCGAGAATCATCAAACCGTTGTTGTTTTATTCACCTTAACTATAGGACTTATTAATTTTCAATTGATTTAGCTTACATTAATAATCTAACCTATTCAATAATTTCTCAAAATTTGTGGGTAAGACCACACTAGTCTCCCGACTACCCGGCACCCCGTGCCCAGTGTCCCGTGTCCGCACGCACCCAGAGGCAACTCCTCACTCGTCAATAAACTACATTAACACGCATATTTTAATGAAATCTAGCTAATTATTACATTTTCATCACAATTCACCACAACAAACACACAAAACGGACTGTATACCTAGTTCGAATGTTTTTCGGCCTCGCGGTGGGACCCATAACCGTCATCGCTGGCATCCACATCTGCAATGACGTCATAATTAACGACAATTATAAATTGGGCCGTTACAGGTACTATCCGACATCGGGAGGGGGTCCTCCTCGGCATGGAATGGCTGGAACTACCTCGCCTAGTCGGAACTCGAATACACACCCATAAATGAGAAAGCAAACTTCAACATCACATAAAATCACAACAAATTCGCATTCACCAAGTTGTTTTGGGCACTTTGATTGCGAAGCTCTAACCATAGTTTGGCATAGTTCCCGATAACCCCCATAAGAGGTGGTCTAGCTAGCAACACCACCTATTTTGGTGTTTTTTGGCGAGGACACTAAACAACTCAAAACAGTTGGAAAATCGATAAAATAACGAACACCACTCACAAGGCTACTGGTTTTGACTCTAGGGCGACATCAACATAAGCTTGACGACCCTCCGGCATTCCTTCAGGCCACGACGGTCGCCGGCAGCGGCGCGCCGAGCCAGTCAATCCAACAGTTTCGAAAACATCAACCAAAATGGTACATAACGTTATACATAGTTATTTATATACATACATTGGGGTGGGGGTGCTCTGGGATCGATGGAACTCCGGTGAGGCACCGTCGAGTCGTCCCCGACTGGACCTTTAGTTACGGCACCACCCACATCACCGACCGGACGTGACGAGAGGGGGGAAGGACACTTACAGTCTGAGATGCACAGCAGCCAAGGATGGCCAACACCACCACCACGGCTCACATCATCCCACATTTGGAGATCCCTCGAGCTTCCAGTGAGGTTGTAGGGTCGTCTCCGACGTCGGCCAGTCGGCTAGCGACGCATAGTGGTGGCGGCAGTGCCCAAATGCATGACTGCTGTGAACGTGCTCGAGAACGAGAGGAGAGAGAGAGAGAGAGAGAGAGAGAGAGAGAGAGAGAGAGAGAGAGAGAGAGAGAGAGAGAGAGAGAACACGGACCTCCGGCGTGGTCCGATCCTGTGAGACCGAGTGGAGAGAGGAGGGGTGGTGGCGGCGGTGCGTTTTGAAGAAGAAGGTGAATAGTGAAATCAGGGTTTTTTTCTTCACCAACGTTTTTATATGTACATTTAATTGGTCAAATGACCTTTTTGCCCTCCAACTTACTTCTTACACAATTTAAAACAGTTGCCCTTTTTGGTCTTTTCTTTATTTGTATTCTTTATTTGTTTTTTTATCCCCCGTTTAACTAGGCAAAACCTCACTCAACTAAACATCACCCTAATAACCCGAGACCCGTAAAACACTAAAATACTAATACACACAATCAAAGAATCATAAAGTCACTTCGGTGTCGACTCCCGAAGTTTGAAATACTGTCCAGTATTCACGTAGCCGGGTCAAAATCCTGACATGTGTAACACGAGTCAGTTAAAAATTTTGGGGTTGTTACAATCCACGCTTTAGATGACGTCGTGGGCCAAAACCTTGACGCTGTTGTGACGGCCCGAATCCCTAAACACGATGTCGCCCAGCCTAATACTGTAATTGAGCCATAATCTCATCCACGTATAACTTAACTACGTATTAGTCAACCTTATCAACCTATTCTCCATATTCTTCGCGTTCAGGATAAGTATTACACTTATCACATTATCTTACGAATTTCATAGTTAATTAAAACTTTTAACAGCTTACAAAATTAGCGGAAGTCTTATCAATTTATGCAGAAGCAATCATATTTAAATCTAAGTGTGGAAACCAGGAAATAACGATCACATGATATACATAACAAGTAGCGAATATAAATTAAGGTGAAAGTCAACAGGGTTAGGGAACAATCACTCAACACAATAAACATCTCAATAGTATCAGAAGACATAATATTTGTATAACACAAAATATCAAAAAGAGCCTACAAGTTAAGTCGAGAACACGTCCAAACTCAGAGGTGGTCGTCAGTCTTTTTCTTGCCCGACCTGCTACTTAACAGGTCTGCACCCACCGTCATAAAAAAGACAATAAGTACAAAAGTATAACAGTAATCCCTGAAGGTCATTCACTTACATTTTCCCAAAACATATAAAACACGGTAAAAATCAAGGAAAGTAAGCCGAAAGGAAAGCAAGCAGATAATATACCAAGCTAATTCGAAGTACAACAAGGAAATAAAAATAGTGCGAAAAATAAAAATTTGGTGTAACTCAAAATCAATGCACACAACAAAGTATCCCACACAACCAAGCATCACACACAGTGAAGCAATATGGGCTCACATAGAGACAATGCACACGGCTCTAAGTTAATGCACACAGCTCTAAGTTAATGCACACAACTTTTATTCACTAACATAGAGCCAAGGTAATTACATGCAGTCACACTCATACCAAAACATTCAAGAAGGACAAAACCAAGAATTCAAATCTTGAGCCAAGTATAGGATTTAAACAATTGATAATAAATAAATATTACAATTTAAATAAAGAAATGTAAATGAATGTCCAGCATGTATATTCACACTCAAGCAATTTCCTATCTTATTCCTGGCTTCCTAATGTCCAACTCGCATCCTGTTCCTCGTAAATTTTCCCTAAGAATTGGTTTATGTTAAACTTTAATTTATTATAACAAGGACAATTTTGATACATTAACTAGTGAGTTGATTTCAATCACCAAAATATTTGAATTTAGAATTTTGGTACAAAAGGAAGTTTTTAAAAATATGTCTTAGCTTTCCGAATCTATATGGAACTCGCAATTCCGATTAAAAACGAGAGAGATATGAAACTTTTACGACAATCACTTAAAACTATTTTTAAGTCCAACCAATAAATTTGTACAATTTATTTCTCCTAAAAAATAGCTCAAAAAATCATGATTATTTTACTGAAGGCTAAAATCATACCCAAGAACATCATACTAAAATATGAGCTCAATATAATAAGAAATTATTGAGTTATTCCTAAACAACTAGACATTATAAAAATAGTGAAATCCAAAAAATTCAAATTCAACACCAAAATTGCATAGGGTTTCAAAATATTTCAGAGGCAAAAGTTGTTCTCCTTTTGTAATGACCCTCAATTTAATTAGTGACACTGTCATGTTTTACAGGACAATAACCTATCGTCGTTCTTTCTCATATTACTCAACCTTCGTGAGTTGACACTGAGGTATATTTTATTTTTCTGTGATGTTTGTATTATTATTTATACCCGAATGAGAACTCTGTGTATCTTAATGTGTGGTTTTTATTTATTAATCACCACGAATTTCTGTGAGATTCGGCTAGGAAAAAACAGAAATTTAGGGTATAATATTGATAATTGAACACCGAAAAATGATAATTATTGAATTATCGAAAATAATAAATAATTAAATAAAATATGGGAGCGAGGATATGTCCGGGAACGTACGCGGTGCGAGTTGTGAGTTGAAACGGGTCCGGGAACATATGTTGTGAGTGAGAAATGGAGCGGTTTTGAAATTTGAGTTACATATTGGAGTCATTTACTTGTGTTAGAGTTGGTGGCTAGATTGAAGAGGAGCAACAAGATTCGCCTCAAGATCCGTTCGTGTGAAGAGATGAGAGATTGGTATATAAACCAATTTTTCTCTCTCTTCCTTTTACCTTATCATTTCGTTGAGCTTGAGAATGAAGGGAGCATGGGTTTCGGAGCTTTACGGACACGTTGCGACGTCGTGGAGCGACCGAATACGCATAAAAGGTAGGATTTTCAATCTTTGCATGTTTATCTACGTTTTGGTGTTAGTTTTGGGTCGTCACGGTGATTTCGAACGAATTTTTGGAAAAATGTTGGGAAATGATTTTGATTGAGGAATTAGTGATTGATTTGTGGATTGGAAGTAAATGAGAACTTTTTAAGAATTTTTGACGAAATTCGGGGTATTTTTGAATTAGGGTGTTTTGTCGCGGTTTCAACGGAAAGGGAGTTGAGTTCTAAGTTGTTTTGGATGTTCCGAAGGGTTTGGGATAGACTTGGAACGCGGCAACTCGAGCTGGGGTATCGAAAAAACCCCAGAATGAGTGTTCTGTTGAACACGCCATGAGGGACGTCGTGAGAAGGATCTCCCACGGTGTCACTTGTAGACGTCTCGAGCAGAGGGAAACCAACTAAAATCAAGAAAGACGTCGTGGGGACGCCATCTAGAACAACGTGGTCACGACGTCACCTAAGCAGAGTCTCATCTCCACGTCGTGGAGACGCTGCCCAAGCCATAGACGTTACGACGTCTTGGCGGCGTGACACTGTTCACAAAGACCAAATTTTTTAAAAATTTTGAAAAATTTTGGGAATCTCTCAGGTATCCAATTGGGTCCAAATACGACCCAATACCTAAGAAATCAACCCAATTACATTAATTTGATAATTATCGAAAATTGGATAAATTAAAATGATATTAATAGAATTTGTAAATTTGATGATTTGAGAAGTCGGGTGGACTGACTTAGGGAATTCGCGAGGATCATGATTTACGGTATGAGGTATGTCATCGTACGATTGTAAGCCAGATAGAAAGTATGCATTAATTCATTATACATTTATTGTCAATTATATTGAATTGAGCTTTTATTGGAAATTTCATTATTATTTTGTTGGTTGAGTGTCTTGGTGTAAGTGAGTTACGAAGGTACTCTTGGGTCCATATGAGTGGGTAAGTGTGAACACTTCTCCGGTTGTGTTGTTCCACCCCACTTATAGCAGGTTATACCATAAGTACTGGATTGCTTGGACGATGTGGTGTCTATAGTTTGTTAGTCGCTGCGATGACTATAAATATGGTGTTTGCGGTCCTGCATTGATTTTGACCACTTATGAACCTTCTTTGATTTTGTAGACGCTCAAACTTCGTCGCTCTGCTTGTCAGTCTGTTTATCATACTATTTGTTATATTTTTTGTTTTTCAATACCGCATGATATTTGGATTGTTTATTTGAGAAATCTTGAATTATTATTTAGTTTCTTCTGACATTACTTTCTCTTTTTTAAACACTCACCATCTAGTTTGTGACGGTGGTGCAGATAGAGATAGAGCAGAGATGAGCAAGGGAAAGGAGTTGATGCTAGGTGATATCCTTTGAGGACTCTTGGAGCGATCATTTCCTTTACTCAGTGTAGGTTTTTGTTCTTTTGATTGTGATTATGTATTATATGTTTTGTTAAACACCGAGACATGTATCGGGTATTGAGAGACTAGGGATATCATGTATGATCGCTTTATATAGCTTTGATCACCAAACATGCATGTATTTATTCATTTCTCAGGGTTTCCACATGAGTAGGTTATCTATTATTCCTGATTTACATTTTATGAGTTATAGTTGATTATAATAATTTCTGCCGCAAATTTCCTGATAATTTTATAATCCTATAACTTTCACATTAAATTGATAATGTAGTGATGTACTTGAGGATTCGAGGCTGACTAAGATGTGTAGACTTTACGAGTAAGGACTCGAGGGTCTACGTAGACCTAGGCCGAACGGGATTCAGTTTTATGGGGAACTGGGGCCGTCACACCTTTGAGTTAACTTTTCAATGCCACTAGAATGAGTCCATTCCGATTTAAAATAAGAAAGTTATGACCAAAACACAGAGGCTGGTTTGAAATAGTAACATGCGGAATTTCAACTTTTGTTTCAAGAACACATGCAAACTTTGAAAAATCATAACTTACTAAAAAATGAACCAAATCAAGAACTTCTTTATAACAAATTGAGTGGAAAAACACAAAGAACCCAAGTATGTAAACCAATTACAAAAATTCCCACATTTACTATTTTGAAACAACTCAAAATCAAAACGGGATTCAAATCACTTTTTATCAAGAACTTTTAATTTTCAAACCTCAAGTTTGGTGATTCAAAGACTCTTTAATTTGGGATCAACCAACCTTAAATAGACTTAAATCTAAATGATTTACCAAAAGCCCAATGATAAATGCTTGGATTTATAAAAAAAATTGATCAAAGGAAAGCACAGAAATGCATACCTAGGGTTCTAGTTGAACCTCAAATGTTTGATATTCAAATTGAGTACCTACAACCCTTCTTATTTTCTCCCATACCAGAATTTCCAGCAAGTATTTCACTTCAGCCCCATTTTTCTCTTTGTTTGATTGAATATGTTGTATGTAACAAAGTTTGTCTCTTATATACTTAGATTAATAAGTGGATTAATTATGCAAATCTTTAATTTAACTAAGTTAATTACTAGGACATGTGTCCACTCTCAATGACACTTGTCACACATGAAGAATGCATGTCTCCACTTACTAGTTACTATTTAGTCTAGGATTCCTACACATCTTCATCATTACTAGGAAAATCTATGTTCTACAATTTATTTGTCCAAACCATAGGCCTTTTATTTGATTTTGATCAATTGGATAAACTTAGGCACATTACTTACATACGATAAGTACTTTAGTCACTTGGTTGTCATATAGCTTGACTACCCGACACCTGGTACCTCGCATCCCTGGCACGCACTCGAGGTGTGTCCTTGCTAACGTCTCCACGCCCATACACTTATAAAAGTGACTTAACTAGTCTACGCAAGTACAACACACTAGGAATACATCACCATAAATATAATATATTTCTCGGTGTCTGTGCCGAGTGTTGGTTCGCGTACCAGCTATCGGGCCACATCACGGGTCGGTGTCCCCGGTTATGGCTGAAATCTAGAATTAGAAATTTAGACTGTAATAGGCGTCATCTGTGGTGTCCAAACCAAAGGGGTTAACAAAACCCACACTTTATGTGATGTCGTAGGAATTACCCTTGGCGGCGTCTAGAACAGTAAAAATTGATGATTTTTAAATAAATTTCTAAAATTTTAAGAAACTTTGGGGGGCTATCTAGGGTCACGAAATAACTCTAATTGAACCAAATTTTGGTTAAATGATTGCCAGATTTTGAGAATTCGATTGGGACAAGTTAGAGGGTTATGCGAGGATCGACTTTTTACAGTATTTGAGGTGCATTTTCGTACGATAGTAAGCCATTAAGAAGGTACACATTAATTCATTTTACATTATTGATATTACTTTTGAATTGAACTTTTTGTTGGAATTCCATTCTATATTTCCTTAGTTGAGTGTCTTGTCGTAAATGTGTCGTGAAGGTATTCCTAGGTTCACATTAGCTGGGCTAATGTGAACACTTCAGCAGAAGTATTATCCACCCACCTAATGTTGAGTTTCACTCCGAGTACTGGATTGTTGTGGATATGTTGTGGATGTGGTATTGGTTGTGAAATTGGATATAGTTGTGGTGCTGTTGTGGAATGATGTGGTAATTGACAACTTATGGGCCTCTCTTGACTCAATAGACACTTAAGTTTATTTGAATCAATTGTCAGTCTGTTTATCATGTAATTTGTGTTATTTTTGTCTTTCAATACCACATGATTCTTAGACTGTCTTATTGTTTATTCTTGAATTATTGTTTATGTTATCTTGGCTATACTTTCAATTTTTCACGCACTCACCGTCTAGTTTGTGACGGTGGTACAGATAGAACAGAGACAAGTAAGGGAAAGGAGTTGATGCTAGGTGATATCCTCTGAGAACTCTCGGAGCGATTCTTTCATTTACTCACAGTAGGTCTTATCTCTTTTGATTGTGATTATTGTACATTATGTTTTTGTATAACACTGGGATATGTTTTGGGATTGAGAGACTAGGGATATCATGTATTATCATACTGTTTAGCTCTGATCATCATATATACATGTATTTATCTATTTCTCAGGGTTTTCACATTATAGGTCATATTTTTTTTATTTTCCATTTGCGAAGTTATTAGTTGATTATAGATTATTTCCGCTGCGAATTTACTGATAAGTATATAATCCTATAACTTACACATTTAAAATGACAAGTAAATGATAAACATGAAGTTTTGAGGCTGACTAGAATGCGTAGACTTCGCGAATAAGGGCTCGGGGGTCCACATAAATCTAGGTCGGGCGAAACCAAGTTTTATGGGGAATTGGGGCCATTATGATATTAGAGCCTATGATTCGAATAGGACATGGGTGAAAAATTTTAAAAAAAAAACTTTAGATCATGTGACTTTCGGTCCATAGGGGAGTGTTGAAGATGTGTGGAGCGAAAGTTAGCCCTACATCGGTTAAATGAAACTTCAAAACGAAGTATATGAGTGATTAACTCCTCTCAACTAGAATCAAGACCTTTTGTGATAAAACTCCACACCTAAAAGTCGAAGGTGGTTAAGTTGGGAACAATATCGATGCTGGCAAAGGAGATCCACGAGCTTGCGCGTGCAGGTGCAACGCAATTGTGAGAATTTAACAAATTGACTTGATCGAGTGCTACGTGATATACCTCACAACGTGCGCGCATACATCTCGAAGTTTATTGTACATGCCCTAATTGAGTGAATGCTTCAAATGGATTTCCAACTTATCATAGCAAGACTCTTTTTATGGCCTTGCTAATGTATGTAACCCACAAAAGACACACACTTATTGGTGTTCCAGAGGTACTACGTAGATGAGTGCACACACCGTACCCATTAATTAATACAAAAAAATTAAGGGACGCCAACAAGGGAATATTTTAAGTATGTATTCCGCTTTTTTAATTTATACCCATTAAAATGAGGTGCCCGTAAAGATGAGGTGTGTATGTGACTATGCCTATTTTGAACATGATTAATCAATTTATTGAATTATTTTAGGTGTTACAATTTGTTAACGACAAGGTATCATTGCCAATTATTGTTTGTTTTGATCGGGGTTTTTTTGTTCAAGGTTTGGATCGTGTTGTTATTTTTGGTTTAGGCCTTACAAAAAGATTATTTTGTGTTTATCATATAATGCATGTTATGTGAGTGTAATGAGTGACAAAAAAAGGGTTTTCACTGTCAATAGGCCTTCATCCAACAATGCAACATTTCGCCACAAATTAAACCCATGACTCTTGACACTGCAAATTAAATGGGAGTTATTCTCAATCCCATAAACTAACTATGCAAGTATTGCATTGCAAAGCTTGTCGTGAGAAACTATAGAGATAAGAAAAGCGACTGCTATAGTTATGATCATTTGTTTTTTTTTTGTGATTCTTTAGTTAATTAGAACAGTCGTTGATCTTCTTTTTTGATCAGCGGTGGTTCCAATAACAATTTTTATTTTTATTTATACAATAAAAGTCGGATCTATTCAGATATGAGATGTTCAATTTCATTCGACCCTAACAGTTGTCAGATTCATCATTGGGCCCCAAATTTCGAGGCTGCCCCGTGGTCAGCTATTTCCCTACCTCAACACCTGAAGCCTTTGGCCACGTCACCCATGCTCATCATTTATTAGTAATTTACATCTTTCAATATTAAACAATTTAAAGTAATCAACATTTATAACAAAATAAAGCGGAAAACTTAATATTATCAAAAGAGCATATAAAGTTTTATTATTCAGCCTATAGTGGAAATCCCGGCAGTACTGTGCATATAGACAATCAACTATAACAGTATATATATATAAGTACAGGTGTGGAATATAGTCTCCCAACCTCAAAAGATAATACAAAATATCAAAAATATAATTACAACCAAACGTACCAGCAAGCCTCAGCATTGGTAAGTCAGATGTAGTCGCCAAGAATCCCCTTACCTCTGCTAGTACTAGGATCTGCGCTCAGTCATCACAAAAGGCCGATGACGAGCCCAGTAAGTAAAATCCCAAGGAAAACCACTGTGCACATTAATTTAAGAATGCAAATGACAGAGTTAATAAATAGTGTTAAATAAATATGCGGAAAAAAGGAATAATGCAGACAACTGCTCAAAGCTCATCGCATGAATATAAACACACAGATATGCAAATGGGTGTGAACACAGCTACTAAAGTGTGTACTTAGGACCAGGAGCTCTGATCCTGACCTACACCATCGACCCTACGACTGTGTCCTAAAGGCATTAGCCCTAGTAGGTTACATCGAACACATGGACCGGTATAATCTACCGAAGGCGAGAACACGCGCTACATACTTAGTAAGCGACCACAACAACCCTCGGATACATAGACGAGAAAACTTAATCGTCTCAGTAAGAATAGACTCACAGATTATCAAGAATTACAGCTCAAATGAATAAACAAATAGTAAATGCAGTAGTGATGTTCAGTTGGGTTTTACGTACCTCAAACTAGTCCCCAACTCCAGTTACGGTCTCGTGACTCCTGAGATCTATTTCGGGTGTTTATTGGTTAATTAAATGGGTTGGTTATCCATTAGGTTCGATTTCATCTTTTAAAAATTCAGGGGTTCTGGTATTAGCGTGCTAGGATGGGTGATTAGCGCGCTAATTGATCTTCGTGCACTTTTCATGCACGAAGATCATCATCTTCCCTAGCGTGATTAGCGCGCTAATGTTCATCACTTAGCGCGCTAATTACGCTGCCCAGAATTTCCAGTAACGAATTATGAATTTCTAAGGTTTTTCCAAACACCCAACGTAATTATCAACTCAACCACACCTCAATCGCACTAATTACATCATTAAAACACATATTTAACACGACTAAATCCCAAAACCAGTGGATCAAACATGCACGTCCAAGAACCAAATTTTATCTAAATCACTCTAATTTCTCACAAATTTGATCCAATTCAGTAGAATTCATCAACACAATCTTCTAAACACCAAATCATTCAAAAATAGTTGTACATTCCTCAGAAAAATCCAAACTTCACTCCAAACCCAAACATAACCCATTTTTAAGGAAAATTCAAAGCTTTGGATGAATGGATTACCTGGATTGTGTTGTTGGATGCCTAAATTCGGTCTCCAACCCTTGAATTCACCTATTTATCACAAAATTCACTCTTAAGACCTCGGATTTGTATTTGATGAGAAAAGTTTTGTTTGCATGTTGTCCACTAATCGGTTGATATTTATAATTGTGGTTTAAATCTGACATGCATACGCATCTCGAGGTTGATCGGACGGTTCCTGGTCAGCTAGTGTTACACAAATCCTGGACACCTTATCCTAACACAGATAGCCTTGTATCACTCAGTTGCGTGTCTTGAGGACAATCCTAGGTGTGCTGATTTGTTTAGCTACAACTATATGACTTATATATATTATTTTGATTCCATTTATATAACCTATCTAAGCCATCAAATAAATTCTATAAATTTGTAAATGGGGTCACACTAACTTTTCTACTACTCGACTCCTCGTGCCCCGCATCCAACACGCTTCCCGATGTAGTTCCCTACTTAGTGTACCTAATTGAATTATATAACTTAGCCTAAGGTCACATTTAAATCCCATAAAATCAAATCCCTCATAGTCATGTTGTTATGATTTTATCTAGTCTAACCCCAACGCCCGGCCTCATAGCTATCGTACCCTCACGTTAGCGTGTTTCACGAAACAGAACCCCGGCGCTCAAACTTGCCCGGCAAGTAACTATAGATGCACACCTGTGATGCATAATACATCATAATAATAAAAATATTAATACATCACAGAACTCCAGAAAACAGCAGTACACAGTCAGTATTCTAGGTCCAGGTCATGCCTAGCCTATCCGCGGCATCCACATGTCTTCCGAGCTGGCATCCTAATATGAAAATAATTAAATAACAGTGTTATAATTATAACGAGCCGTTACACCTCTCCTCCACACATGCATATGCTATCTGTAACGGCCCAATTAATATTTGCCGTTATTTTATGACGTTATTACAGACGTGGACGCCAGCGTGGACGTTCGTGGGTTCCACAGCGAGGCTGGAGTGCATCCGGATTAGGTAAATAGTATTTTGTGTATTGTTTTGGTTAATTTTGCGATGTTTATGTTAAAATAGGTTAACGACATCGCGATGTGTGTAATTATATTTTAAATTGACGTGTGAGATTGTGTGATGAGTATTCGCATCGATATGCGTGTCGACGCGGGTACCGGGTAGATTAAAGACGAAATTTTAAGTTGAGAAAAATATTACACACATTAAATGGATTAAATGTGATAAAATACGTAAATTGGTGGGTGCCTAGTAAAACGCGGGGTCGTGGTCGACACGCGTGGGTGGTACGTTAGTGTGCACGTCCAAGTACGCTCGTTGGCGCGCACGACGAAATTTTAGGCGCGAAAGTATAAGTAAGTATATATATATTTATATGTATATATATGTATATAAGGAATTTAATATATATATATATATATATATATATAAATATATTAAAATCAGAAAATTAAGGAAAAAATTGTGAAATGACTAAAAAGGGTATGAACTTTGTAAAGGATTGTGGATATGGATAGGAGCATTTTGGTCATTTCACCTCAAAATGTTGATATACACCACATCGTCACCACAGTTCCTCATTTTTCCCACATTTCGATTGATCGAAGTTGAGATCGAGAGGAAGAAAAATCGAGAGAAAGTGGAAGAGAGATTGAGCTCGTGTTGGAGAGGCGAAGGAGGTGAGTTGTTGTGTTGTTTGTTGTTGTGTTGTTGTGTGCGTTGTTGGATGGTGGTGGTGGCGGTTTGGTGGTTCGGTAGTGGAGGTGGGGTAGAGCTCGAGAGCTCAGACGAACTGCGAGAGCAGTTCGTCCGAGGAGGGAGACGACACCCATGTCGTCTCCCCTCTCCATCTCCCTCTCCCGATTCAGGAAAAAAAAAGAAGAGAACTATTGGAATAGAGCATTTATGCTCTATTCCAACGAGGAAGAAAGAGGGCCGGTTCGGCCCGGTTGAGCCGAACCCGGTTTGACCCCTGTTCGATCGAACCGTCCCTAATAATAAAAAAAAAACAGTTTTGAAAAAAAAAATCTGAAAAATTAATAGAAAATTCAGATAAAATAGGAAAATTTTAGAAAAATTATATTTTGATCAAATAAAGGAATTTTGGGATTTTCTTGGAAATGTTGGCGAGATATAGTCGAGGTTTTAGCCTTGAAAAACGAAAAAAATTGACATAATATATTAAATTGAAGCTAATTGAGTGATAAATGGTAATAGGTATAATTCGGGTGATAATTTGAATTGTCGAGTGTTATTGAAGCTGAGCTGGGGTTTGGTTTTCGGGACGCGGAGTGCGGATTGAGATGTGTAGTATCCCAATTGAACTTCACTCTAGTATTTACATTTAGATTTATTTGAATTATGTTCTGTTTATTCATTTCTCCATTCCTTTATTGTTTACGGTGGTTGAGTACTCACACCTGTTGTATTTACGGTAGTGGAGTTTACTCCTACCTGGTGTCTTTACGGTGTTCACTCCCCACCCGGTGCTTATTCGTTACGGCCATAGAGTCCACTAAGTCATAGCACTTGTCTAGGCATACGCCGGTGAATAGGCTACCTGGGTATGGTAGGCTTGTGTGGGTGCGTCGTGGGTTTACGCCAACCACCTAGAGGGTCCAGGGTCACCCGGTAGAGGTGTTTTCACAGGCTGTGCCTGGGGAAAAACCCGAAGTATGACTTGGTCTGATTTTACTGTGCACGTACTTTGTTTCATTACTATATTTATGCATGCGATGATCCTTTTTACAGTTGTCTGTATTCTTTTTTTCTGCATGTTTAATTATAATATTTTAAATTCTAGTACTTTTGTTTCCGTAATTACTTGGTGAATTTCCTTGGGATTACTCACTCTGGACTCGTCATCTGTCTTTTGTGATGGCTGAGTGCAGACCCTAGTACGAGTCGGGGAAAGGGCAAGCTTGAGGACTACATCGATTGACAGCTCTAGCCCTTCTCGTACGTATGTTTATATTTACTTGTTTTATGTTGGGTTTTGGAACTTGAGAGATAGGTTGTATATTTTGATATTTTGAGGATCTTAGATGATATGTATATGATGTACAGTTGTTATGGTTTCCACTTAGGCATTATGCTCATAATATACATGATAAATCTTTATGTGGTTAGTAAATATTCCGCTGCGTAATTTGAGGTTAAATAATATTAAAGAAACAAAAGTTAACTCATAACATCAAAGTTAACCGAAAATTGATTAATAATGGATAATTGGGCGTGGGACACAGCTGGCGGTGACATGGACAGTTGTGGGCTCGCGTGGCCTCCCGTGGCGGACCAATGTGGAAATTGGGGCCGCCACACTATCATTCAATTTTGTCCACACTTCTATATGCTCATGTATGAATCTGCGCTAGTTGTTGGTTTGATATTTTCACTAGGTTTTCTTTTTCAATAAGTTGTTGTTTTCCCTTATTGGAAGTCTGTGTTTGTCTTCCCTCGTTGGAGGTTTTTGTTCATCTTCCCTTGTTGAAAGTTTTATTTTCAGTTATGGTTCTATTGTTATAGATGCAAAAGACAAGTGTATAAGTTGTACATAAGTTTACAAACTTTCGCAATGTCGATTTGATCTTATCAAAGAGTGGGAAAAGATTGCTATATATTGATGTAATTCATTGTTAAATCGAAAGTAATAGCAATTTCTATGAATGAAAATATTTTTTCGTCAAAAAAAGTATGGCATTGCACTGAAATGAGCATAGACGTGTAAGCATCCGTTGCTTTTCACATCGAGATGCATCTCGATGTGCATTGCACAAACATCGACAAATGCATGTTCGTATACATTGGGGCACCATAGTAGAGTTCATAATCAAATAACATTAATTACTTGTATATTGCCCCCACCAATAACTATTTGAAGCTTTGGCATGCTTAAAATTTAAGTGACTCCTAATCTCAATAAATTTATTCATAAAAAGTCTTCTCTTTTTTTTATTTCTTATTGAGTAGGACCAATTAATTTATTTAATTGTTAAAATTAAAAACCATCGAGTCGTATAGATTCACATCTTAACGTGTGTGAAAATTACATGCATGTTTGGACCGTTAGTTTTTCGATAAGAAGAAACAACTTGCCCTGCTAATTGCCTACATCTGAATATTTTTGGTGAGGAGAGTGTACTGATTAATTTTATGTATGGTCCATACGTGTGAAAGTGGGATTTACTTAAAAATGCCAAGGTAAGATGGAGTGTCCACTCTATACTTGTAAGTCTTATTTTTATTTTCAAGTTGTCGATGTGAGACTATCATAATATCTCCAACACTCCCCTTTCAAGTCCAACTAGGAGTACTTGATCGCAGAACATCAATCAACCATTTTTTGTCAGATGTTTATGTAACGACCTCAAATTCCACATCCCTAAATTTGGGTTCTGCTCGGCCTAGACTTACGCAGACCTTGAGTCAACACTCATGCCACCTACGTAATCCTAGTCAACCTTCCCTATTCCTATCCATTTACTATATTATTTAAGTTGAGTTATTGCATATTAGTGAGCTATTCAAGTTATCAAAGTATAGCGGAAGCAAACTAACTTGAACCAATATAAATACTCTTAAAACACCAGTCAGGACAATCTAGAGTGTGGAAACCCCATATATGTATACCAACATTAAGTCAGAGGAGATACAACATAGTATACATATTCAAACCTTTCTCACAACCCATATCCCACGTTTCCAAAACATATACATATAGTACAGGAAAAACCTACCTAGTAGGCTAGCACATAGTTGTTATGACCTTCACTTCAACCGATTAATCTGGTCTTTTCCCTTTATCGATCCTAAAACATGATGAGTCTACACCCACCGTCATAAAAAGGACAGTGAGTACAGAAGTAAAATAGTAATAACCAAATGGATATGCAATATCATTTCAATGTCAAACAAATGGCTACTCAATATCATGCGTAAACCAACAACGATACTGAAACAACATGATAAAACATTACTGAGATATCAATGATAAATGAGTGTCCAGATAAACAAAGGACAGGTGCAAGTAGTTCTGACTTATAGCCGTTTGAGTCTTGAAATATTACATCATAGACTCGGAGTTTAGGACCTGGTACACTCACACAATCCTAAAATCCATGCGAATAGGAATTCTTTAGCAATTATTTAGCAATTTAGTGAAGTAATTCTCACTCCATATATAAGAACCAAAACCCCATCGTGTATCATAGGTCGTAAACCTCTGGCATATTACATCAAAAAGCCAGGATCTCAAAAGGATTTCAAGTGCATCCTGAGCCGTAGACCTCTGACATGTTACATCAGAAAGCCCGGATCTCAAAAGGATCACTTTAACTTACTTTCCCTTAGACCACTCAAACAGAATAGAGTTTCAAACCAAGATATAACAAAACAATAATAATTCCAAACCACTCAATAATAAGGATAATTGCTAAATAAATGCACAAATGAAATAATATTAAAATTCCATTGGTTTTACTCACTATACTCCCGGTATAACACTAAACCTCGTGTTCGCCACTCTTGTACGTTCCCAAACTAGCCCCGTAAGCTTATCACCAATCTCCTGAACAATCGATAATCATTTCAATATGTTTGGGCTACGTTAGAGTTCTATTTCCATTTTCTTATGATTTTCCCCAATTTTTCATAAATTTATGCACTTATCCTGTATTTTGGGTAACTTCCCCAGTATTGGATCACATTCGAACCCATATAGCTATCCAAGAGAAATCATAAAGTTTTCATTTATTTTCTTAATTTTATTCATTGTGAACAGTGTCACGCCGCAACCCACGTCGTGGCAAAAACTACTGGCAGTGTTGATCAAAACGTCACATTTCTACAGTTACTATTCCAAACATTGAGACTTACGTCGTGGCCAATATGGCTGGTGACCTAGTTTAAAACGTCTCAACTAAAACCCTTATTTGGTTCAGACGCTATGACTGGCGTTGTGGCTCATAAGCTCCACGACGACCCTCACGGTATTACCTGCTGAACGTACTTCTGGGGTTTTTTGACACCCTGTGTGACGATCCTATTTATCACCTAAATAAACTAGGGCCTAATAGTGTTGTTATGATTGAAACCCTAATTTCTTTTTATCTTAAAGTGGGCCCACACATACACACACTTTAAAAACTCCTATGGGATTAAGTAAAATGGTTACAAAAAAATCTCAACTAAATTAGGAAGTTGGGGATTTGATTTGAGCCCTTACAAATTCATCTCTTTCTTTTAAAAACGTGAGTTGTGTAAGAAAGTGTGCGCACAAGTGACCGGGAAAGGGAAAGAAAATGTAAAGGAGTGGAGACATTGAGCGAGGAGGAGATTTTAGGTGTAATCGTGATTAGGTAAACACTTCCTTTAATGTCTACAACTCGAGTTTGATTATGTTTGATTTCTTTATTCGATTTTTGAGTTGAGTTTTTGATATTTCCCTATGAGTTATGATTATACATCAACAAAATGCATCAAGAGGTTTAATGGTTGATGTTCAAACTGAGATTTGTTTTGGTTTTTATTTTCAAAAAAAAAATGCAGATTGCGCTGTTAGGAGAAGGGGATGCGCATGCATCCCCCACTCCCATCTGGGCCTGGGAGTATGTAACGACCCAAAAATTTGGCTATTTGTGAATGATGATATGTACTATGTATTTATACTCATATTTGAGTGACCAGACAATGAAGTCGGTAAACGAGTAGAAAAACTGGACGAACAGTTATCGACAGTTAGGTCGCGGGTACACGAGGGACTTAAAACACAGTAAAAATATAAATAAATGAAATTCTGTATAATTTAAATAATTATTTGGCGAGACGAGGCAGGACTACGCGTGCGATGAGTTGAACGGATCGAAGAACGTTGTTTGAATGCGGGGAGTTGGATAGCTACGCGACATATAATCTATGTGATATAGATTGTTAACGTGACACAACCATAATTTAAGGAGCTTTAGGATTAACCCCGAGATGCATGTGTGTTTGGAGATGAAACATAGTGGAAAATATAACAAAGATCAAGGGGTATAATAGTCATTTTGAACAAAATAATGGGTATATATATGTATTTATAAGGGAAAACCCTAATCACTTAACCAACAAAACGTTTTTTTTGTTTGTCTCTCTCCAAGTCGGCTCTCTCTCCCTCTAGTCAACTCTTCTCATTTCGTTTCTCTCGTCGGTCTCTCATCCTCTCCTCCATTCACTCCGTCCAAAGACTGACTGAACTTCAACAAAGTCAGTGGTAGCCGGAGGAGCCCAGACGCCAGTGACGAGAACTCCCTCCCTCCCTCTCGGCCCTACGTTCTCTTTCTCCTCTCGACTGTCTTCTCCTCATCTCTTGACCGTCACCACCACTCTCGACGACGCTGGGACAGCAGACCCTCACCGGAGACACCTTAGTCACCGGAGCAGGTATACCTCTCGACCCTTCTATTTTCTCTCTTTCTCTCTTGATTGCCTCTCTCTTTCGTTGCTTACTATTGTACCCACACATGCCCACTTTCCGGCCACCGTGAGGCACCGTCGACGGGGAACTTGGGCGTAGACCACCCATGTATGTCTCGACGTTCCAGGAGGGCTTCACGTCCGGTGGATGAGTTGTTGTTCCGACGAGTTGATGAGGTGTTCTTGTTCACTGCTTTTTTTTTCTTTTTTTTGGGATTGTGTCGACTGTGTTGAGTCCTTGTCGTGGCTGGTGGGCCTGTCCCCGGTCAAGATTGATCGGAGGTGACTCTCCGACGACTTCGCTGGCTGGAGGTGGCTCCTTCCACGTACAGCAGTTGTGGTTTGTGGTGTACACACTTGGGACAGTTTGGATGTTTTTTTTGTTTGGTTGTGTGTTTTCGATTTGGGTACTTTGGTTGGGTTATTGTGGTGTAGGGTGTATATGGTGTGTTCCACAGTTGAGATGTTGGTGGTTGTGTGAATCACGGCTGTGAGGGTTGGTGTTGTTGCTCCTCCATGACGACATGAAGACCAATTGAGGAAGAAGTGTTTGTGAATGGATTTTTACTAGTGTAGGCCCAAATGAGGCCCAATAACTTTCTTTACTTTAACTAAAGCCCACTATATGTGCAACTTGTTTTAAAATGCATAGTGTGTGTATAAGACCCATCATATGTGAGTTAATTTAGAGTGGCGGGGTGTGTGCATAAGTGCCCTTGTTGTGTGCATGTTACTCGGGTGTCGTGAGTGTGTGTCTTTGGGGTGAATATATGGATTCATGGGTGTGGTGTATGCGGGTTTTAAGTATAAAATGCCACAGTTACGCCGTGGGACCACGAGCTCACGACGTAACCCGAATACAACTCAATTGGTGGATTTTTTAACAACTGTTTATGTTGCTTTTACAAACTATTTTAAATCAAACTTATAGGGAACACCCTAAACTAAATACTAACCTTAAACCATTAATTGGGGTTTCAACCTATGCCAGATAGTCGGGAACCCGTGGGGGGCGCGTTAGAGTCTCGAGTGGTATCGGGTTACGATAGTTCAGGTAAGTACACACGTGCCTTATGTGTGTATATTAGTAGGCCAGTAAAGAAATAGCATGTGATTTATACATCCTCTATTCATTGATATTGTTGAATTGATCCCTTGTTTGATATTCCATTTCATATTGTTTGTTGTATGTTCTTGGCATGATGAGTGTCTCGAAGGTATCATGTGGTCTCGCTCTAGCTGGGACAACGAGGGTGCCTCCTGTAGGGGTAACTGACCACCCCTAGTGTTGTGTGTACTGGGTACTGGATTCGAGAGGTGTTGAGATGCCTCTCGATTTCAAGCCGCGCTAATGTTGCGACATTGCCTGGGGAGATCTTGCGAGATCTTTGTCGTATTGCTGTGAAATTAGACCACTCATGGGCCTCTTTTGAATCTTAGAACATGCAAATTTTGATTGTTTATCTATCAGTCTGTTTATCATGCACTTGATTTGCTTACTTTCCTGCTATTTCATTTCCGCATGATATTTAGACTGTTTTACTTGTTAAATCATAAATTATTGTTATATTCTTCTGATACTACTTTCGATTTCTTCAGTTACTCACCGTTTAATTTGTGACGGTGGTGCAGATAGGGTAGAGAGCGGCAAGGGCAAGGGGCGCTACTTAGGTGATTTACTTTGAGGACCTAGCAGCTGAACCAGGGAGACCATTATAGTAGGTTGTTGTGTTTTGCTTATCTGTATATCGTTTCATATATATGTTTTGGGTTATAGAACTTGGTATTTTTTATGAGATTGGTATCATGTATCTATGCATATCGAATTGTACATAAATACCCAGGGTTTTTCACACTTATAGATTCCTACATTTCCCTTTGATTGAGTTATTTCCCTTATTATACTTGTTTAGTTTTCCACTGTGTATCATTACAATAGCTCTTTCATAAACATCTAAATTGATTAATTGAAGGCTGACTAGGCTCGTCAGGCTCACTGAGTACTGACTCGGGACCTGCACGAGTCTAGGCCGGACGTACCTAAATGCATTGAGAATTTGGGGTCGTCATAGAGTAACCCAGTAGGGTAGCTGGTCAGACCCGTCTGCCTAACCCAACCACTTAGTTTTTGTTTTTTAAAAAATAATAATATTTAAATAAATGAAAATAAATAAATAAAAATAGTAAACAAATAAATTAAATAGTGGACTTTCAAACATCAAAGTAGAGGAAAGACTTCAAAGTGTTTTTGAAACTATACCTCGAGGTTTTAAAAAAATATATAATTATCGAAATTTGAGTTGATGTGTAATTAATCAATATTTAATTGGTTTAGATTTACACGATTACAGAGTACACTCGTAAGTGCCAATTAAGGACTTGAAAAATTAGCGTACTAGGTGAGTTGGGATTTAAGTTATTGGTTTTATGATTATTTACCTCTTTACTGGACTATATGATAGGAATCATGTAAGTCATGTGGGTTGATCGGGATGCATTGTTAGACATTGTATGTAGACAACTTAGTGGAGCTCGCTAGGAGTCCTTGCACCAAATGCTACCAGTTTGACCAGGAGTCCGAGACAGTTGAACCGTATAAGGGAGAACAACATAGGGCAGCTTGCCCAGAATGAATATTTAATAATTAAGAATAAGATCCAATGTTCTCAATAAATTTTGGTAGTAGGTGCTATGTCCAGTTGGACGAGATGTGGACTTGGTGATAGGTGAATCTTGCACAGTGTAAGGGAATGGAGTGTTGACACCGCTATGACCATAGTAGGGTCAACCTTCACGAACTTTAGTGTGTTTGAGAAGTCTATCACAGTAGCTCATGCATGTCTAGCATTTGCACATTTTGATGCATTGATAAATATTTTGTTTATATACTTTCTTGTTTATTCCTTTCATCATATTAAATATTTGCAAGTCATGCATTTTATTTAATTTTGCATTTACTAAATGGAATGTTCATAACGTCCGTAACTTAACCCGGATTACTGAGCACCGTTGAACTATTTGTGCTCACCCAACATTTTTCCTCACAGGTTTTCGTCAAGAGTCGACAAAAAGAAAGGAGTAACTTTGGTTGTCTAGAGGAGTATTTCTGATTTGGTATGGTTCAAAATTAATTGAACCATTCACCTTGTTTTTATATATAATTATTATCATGGGGTTGGGATTTGAATAATTTGAACTAAAAAGGTATTATTCTAGTTGAGAACTTTTGAAAGCCATAAATAACTTTTATGTCAAAACTTTGATTGAGTTTTATTTAGTAATATTCCGTTGCGATTATGATTCATTTATTAAATCTCAATTGTTGATAAATGATAAAGAGTTAATGTTGGCGAGTTGGTTGGTTCATAACTCAATGACCGAGTTGGTTGGTTGGCGAGTTATGGATCGTGCTAGGCCGATCGAGATTCATTAGGAAAATGGGTCATGACAACGTGGTATCAAAGCAGTTAAAACATAAGTTGCGAAAAGTTAAGATACCAATGACATTGGTATCAGAGACTAAGCTTAATGCCTATGGAAAAATATAAATTGAGAAAATTTTAAGATACCAACAACGTTGGTATCAGAACAGTTTATTAAAAGGTGAAAAGTAAAGAAAGATTATTTTGAGAACAGATTCAAGAACCTAAGTAATTAATAAGAGTTTTAAGAAATGCCTAAGTTGGGGAGGAGAAATTAAAGCTATATTATGATACTTTTGCTTCTATGTATATATATTATATCGGATAGATATAGGCTTGTAAAGGTAATGATGAGACCAGAGATACGAGGTGGTGCATCGACTCATGTACACTAGACTTATGAGAAAGCAGTGAAGAGTGTGCTTCACTACAAAGTGACAATGAGAGGAAGCAACAAGCTCCAAATTTTAGTACAACCAAACTAGGGTCAGGGTAAAGGAAATGGAGACGAGGGTTTTTCAAAGTTTCTACAATATAAGAGGTATGGAATGAGCGACTAGATAGTAGTAGCTTCAGCAACATCGATAATCATTATGTGGGCCATGAAACTGCTAAAGGCACTAGACACTCAGGTGAGTCTGAGGTCCGGAAACAGACGGCAGATGCCACAGGTGGTGAAGGTCACCCAAGAGGGGGGGTGAATTGGGTTACCGAGTGATTATCGCCTTTTTAAAACTTTATGCGTAAATAAAGATGATGATGCATACACCAATGATAAATATCAATACTATGCAATCAAGAAGGGGGTAGAAGAGATGGAAATAAGACACGTGATTTATAGTGGTTCGATCCAACCGATCTACATCCACTACCTAACCTCCCCGGTTAGGATTTTCAAACCTCACTTATATTATCAATAAGTGTTACACCCTAAGCCAACTAGCCTAGTGAATGCCTAGCCTCAACTAGGTATTTTACACGATGCCTTACCGCAATAAGGTCTTATACAACCACCTAGCCGCAACTAGGATTTTCCCACCTAGGAATTTTCCCACCTAGCCGCAACTAGGATATATGCCTAGCCTCAACTAGGTCTTCTCTTTCGACTTAGATCCCACTAAGTCTTACAACCAAGATTTGATTAATACAATTGGAATTACACTTTACAAAGTAAAGTGGTATCAAGTTCAAATACAAGCAAGCCTCCTAGAGCCTAACCACTCTTATGCATGCAAGTATGAAAACAATTGAGAAATGCAATTATAAAACTGATTTTATGCAAAACTCAAAACTGAAACCGTTTCAAATAGATTAATGAGAACAAAACCGGTTTCAAATCCAAAGAACAAGAAGTTTGATAAAAATCGAGTTTAAGCACAAACTCTTGTTCAAATCAGTCCAAGGGTTTAATAAATCAAGTTTAAAAGCAAAACCCAATACAAGTGTGTTTAACAACACAACAAGTAATTTCCCAAATCAATCACACAAGAATATATAATTTAAGCACAAGAAAAGCTAGGGAATGGACTTTCTTACAACTCCAAGAAGATGACTTGAAAATCAGTTCTGGAGAGGTTGATGTACTCCTTAGAGTGCCTCAAGAGTCTTTGGTTTTGAAGTTGAATGAACAGCCTCTAAGTGTAACTTCAAAACCCCAAGCTCCTTCTCTTGAAAAATTAAGCACAAAATGTTTTTCTTTTATTTCAAAACCTAATTTTTGTTCCTTGTGTGTTTGGGAGAGTTGTATACATTTATAGACCCATATATGACCGTTGTGTGCATCCAAGGGCCAATATTTGATCAAAAATTCGAAATAAAGCGAATTTTTCAGCTTTATAAAAAAGCTGTCATGACTGCAATTAGCGCACTAATCTTATGACCTAGCGCGCTAACTCTGCACATAGCGCGCTAATAACGGTATTAGCGCGCTAACTGCAGGGACCTCAAAATAATTAATTCTTTCCCTTGTGTTAGCGACCCTTTAACACGTCCTAGACCCAATAAACCCTCATATAACATATAATACATGTTTGTTATGGGTCATATGGCCTATTTGGATGGTCCGGATATTTTCACAAATCCCGAAAATGGAAAATCTCGGTTTCATGATTTGCGAGGGACTTTTCTGCAAATATACAGTTTTCTTTTCAAAGATCTTTCAAAAACAAGTTTTTCTTTTTCAAAAGCTTTCACAATGATTTTCAAAATGCGATATTAACATACACATATAGTTTAACATAGTTTAGACTTATAAGACCGAAATCTTCGAGTAATCACTTGACATTTGAAAATCCATTTTAAAATCACGATATGCATGAACTAATGCAATAGGCTTGCTTAAGTGAACTTGAATACCTTACATTAATTTTACAATTCTTGGCCTTGATCTTTCGTCTTCATTCCTTTTTATATGCCGAGTCTTGAACTTGTATAGCTTGAATGCTCGAATACCCATGATGTGATGTTTCGCAACCTTTGACGAAACTGAAATACACTTGATAAAACTTATTAGTATATTTTCACCTTGTTTGTTTCCATCAAAATTCCGGTCGGAGTTAGAGTGACTAACCGCTTAGTCCAACAATCTCCCCCTTTTTGATGATAACAAACAATGTGAACTTGACAAGGATAAAACATAATACAAGTGTATGAACATCACATTAATCGTTATAAAAAATTTATACTCTTTCAAGTTCAACACTCTTTCTCCCCCGTTTGATACCATCAAAAAGTGGGGCACGAAAAAATCATGATATCATTTGAAAGGCTCCCCCATTTTATGAGAATGATAACAAATAAGTACTCCCCCTATCGATATGCATCAGACGAAAGCTTAAGGAAATAATCGAGAATCTAGGCTCCCCCTATCAACATGCATGTTTCAGTTTGTGATACCAACAAATTTCTAATTTTAGGTACATGTCTTGCTCCCCCAAAAAAATAGATGCCAACAAAAAAATGGGTATAAAGTTTTCCCCTATCAATGTCATTCACATTATCTAAAGGTCTCCCCCAATTTAAAACAATGGCTTCAACACATGACTTTAAAACATGGTGAATGTGAAGTTTGTCTGGTCAGGGGGTATTAGCGCGCTAATTGATTGACATAGCGCGCTAATTGCTAGACCTAGCGCGCTAATGGAAATACCTAGCGCGCTAATTCCTCTCTGGAATTTCGGAATTAAAATTTTTGAGTTTTTGACGCACAACTCCGATTTACCTCAAACTTCATGGACACTTCATTAACACCATATAAAGATGATTAAAACACTTAAAACATGTGTAGAAGGTCCGATTTATGAGAAATACCTAACTCATGCCGTGTCAAAGAATTTGGCCTAAAAGTGCTTGGCTACATTGTATTAATTCATCATAGTCCTATATAAAATGTATATGAGATGCAGTCATGACATCAAAAGTAACAGTGTATGCATGCTATGTGTATGTGACTAATGTAAGGCCTATCATGCTTAACTCCTATATATCAATTTGTCGTTTTAGCACATTCATGTTCCAAAGTGAATCTAATTTACTCTATGAATTTTGGACTTTGGTACCCATACACCTTTGTGTTCCCTAACATGTGTATCACATACATTCTTTTCTACCCATGCAAGTTTACCTCTATTGGTCCTATTTAGGACACATTTGCCAACATTATGAGATCTATTACATTTTAAACATCTCTTGGACTCAGCCAAAAGCTTTCCATAGCTCAATAGGCTTGCACCATAGCCTATGCCTCTCTTGTTGAGTGCACGTCGTTGTGCGCCCAACATCATGTCAAACATTTTGGTGCCACTTGTAAACTTGGTCACCGTAGTGGTCAAGTCCTCTATTTCTTTTGCTAAGCCATTTTTCTCATTTATGGCCAATTCTAAGTCCTGTTGGAGGTTATCAATAATCTCATTTTGAGATTCAATCTCACTAATGGCTTTGATCAAACTCTTTTTAAGATGTTTGGTCTTTTTGACCTCCTTTTCTAATTCATTCCTAAGGTCATGAATAATAGACATATCATCCATTGCATTTACATCATCATAATTAAAAGATGAAGAGTTACTTACCTCATTCCTTGCCATAAGGCAAAGGATGGCCTTCTCATTTTTCGACTCGGATTCGGAGCTAGATGATGAGGATGATGATGATGATTCATGTCTCTTGCTTCTTCTCAAGTATTTGCATTCCGATGCTTTATGTCCCGGTTTGCCGCACTTATAGCAAATCATCTCGCATGATTTGCTTGCGTTGTTTTCACCTTTGTACTTCTTCTTGTACTTGTCTCTTTTGTATGTTGCCTTCTTGAGCTTTCTTGATAGCATGGTCACTTCTTGTTCAATAGAATCACTTTTACTTGAGCTCACATCATCTTCGGACGATAGACAAGTAACTTTCAAGGCATGCTCCTTCTTTAACTCTTTCTTGGTCGAACCACTAAGTGCTTCCAATCTAGCACGATCTCTTAGCTCAAATTCATGAACCGTCAATTCTCCGCATAATGCATCAAAAGTGTAATCTCCAAGGTTTTGAGCCGATTGAATAGCATATTTCTTTGCATCCCATTCCTTAGGCAAGCCTCTAAGGAACTTGTACACCGAGTTCTCTTGGTCATAATGTTTGCCAAGATTTTTGATCTCATTCAAGAGCTTCGTGAACCGAGTGATGGCCGTGGCAATGTCTTCATGGGGCTCCACTCGAAAAGTCTCATAATGTTCTTCAAGAATCCTCAACTTGGTGTTCTTGACTTGTTGTGTACCTTCATAATGCACTTCAAGTTTTTCCCACACTTCTTTGGCCGTTTGACAAGCACTAACTCGGTTGAATTCGTTCTCACTTAGTGCACAAAATAGATGATTCATGGCTTGATCATTTGAGAGCTCGATCTTGATCTCCTCGGCGGTGTATTCTTTCAAGGACTTGTTCGATGGAGAGTAGCCATTTTCAATTGTGTCCCACAGATGTCTCCCTTGTGCTCTAATGTAAACCTTCATTCGAATTTTCCAATGAGCATAATTTGTTCCATCAAAGTAGGGAAGTCGGACGGATGAGTTGCCTTCCCTAAGGCGAGAGAAATCTAGAGATTGCATCCTTGCACAAAAACACTCAAAGATACGTTAGTAACACTTTGAGCAATAACCCGCTCTGATACCAATTGAAGGTCACCCAAGAGGGGGGTGAATTGGGTTACCGAGTGATTATCGCCTTTTTAAAACTTTATGCGTAAATAAAGATGATGATGCATACACCAATGATAAATATCAATACTATGCAATCAAGAAGGGGGTAGAAGAGATGGAAATAAGACACGTGATTTATAGTGGTTCGATCCAACCGATCTACATCCACTACCTAACCTCCCCGGTTAGGATTTTCAAACCTCACTTATATTATCAATAAGTGTTACACCCTAAGCCAACTAGCCTAGTGAATGCCTAGCCTCAACTAGGTATTTTACACGATGCCTTACCGCAATAAGGTCTTATACAACCACCTAGCCGCAACTAGGATTTTCCCACCTAGGAATTTTCCCACCTAGCCGCAACTAGGATATATGCCTAGCCTCAACTAGGTCTTCTCTTTCGACTTAGATCCCACTAAGTCTTACAACCAAGATTTGATTAATACAATTGGAATTACACTTTACAAAGTAAAGTGGTATCAAGTTCAAATACAAGCAAGCCTCCTAGAGCCTAACCACTCTTATGCATGCAAGTATGAAAACAATTGAGAAATGCAATTATAAAACTGATTTTATGCAAAACTCAAAACTGAAACCTTTTCAAATAGATTAATGAGAACAAAACCGATTTCAAATCCAAAGAACAAGAAGTTTGATAAAAATCGAGTTTAAGCACAAACTCTTGTTCAAATCAGTCCAAGGGTTTAATAAATCAAGTTTAAAAGCAAAACCCAATACAAGTGTGTTTAACAACACAACAAGTAATTTCCCAAATCAATCACACAAGAATATATAATTTAAGCACAAGAAAAGCTAGGGAATGGACTTTCTTACAACTCCAAGAAGATGACTTAAAAATCAGTTCTGGAGAGGTTGATGTACTCCTTAGAGTGCCTCAAGAGTGCTGGTTTTGAAGTTGAATGAACAGCCTCTAAGTGTAACTTCAAAACCCCAAGCTCCTTCTCTTGAAAAATTAAGCACAAAATGTTTTTCTTTTATTTCAAAACCTAATTTTTGTTCTTTGTGTGTTTGGGAGAGTTGTATACATTTATAGACCCATATATGACCGTTGTGTGCATCCAAGGGCCAATATTTGATCAAAAATTCGAAATAAAGCGAATTTTTCAGCTTTATAAAAAAGCTGTCATGACTGCAATTAGCGCGCTAATCTTATGACCTAGCGCGCTAACTCTGCACATAGCGCGCTAATAACAGTATTAGCGCGCTAACTGCAGGGGACCTCAAAATAATTAATTAAATCCCTTGTGTTAGCGACCCTTTAACACGTCCTAGACCCAATAAACCCTCATATAACATATAATACATGTTTGTTATGGGTCATATGGCCTATTTGGATGGTCCGATATTTTCACAAATCCCGAAAATGGAAAATCTCGGTTTCATGATTTGCGAGGGACTTTTCTGCAAATATACAGTTTTCTTTTCAAAGATCTTTCAAAAACAAGTTTTTCTTTTTCAAAAGCTTTCACAATGATTTTCAAAATGCGATATTAACATACACATATAGTTTAACATAGTTTAGACTTATAAGACCGAAATCTTCGAGTAATCACTTGACATTTGAAAATCCATTTTAAAATAACGATATGCATGAACTAATGCAATAGGCTTGCTTAAGTGAACTTGAATACCTTACATTAATTTTACAATTCTTGGCCTTGATCTTTCGTCTTCATTCCTTTTTATATGCCGAGTCTTGAACTTGTATAGCTTGAATGCTCGAATACCCATGATGTGATGTTTCGCAACCTTTGACGAAACTGAAATACACTTGATAAAACTTATTAGTATATTTTCACCTTGTTTGTTTCCATCAAAATTCCGGTCGGAGTTAGAGTGACTAACCGCTTAGTCCAACAGGTGGCACAGCCAGAGTTTCATGCATACATACTTGATTTAAGTGCGGGAGGCATAGTTACTACCAAAGTCAGTGCCCGAGTGCTCCAACGATATTGATGGGCAATGTGGCCTAGTCGATCAGAGGACAAATGAAATTGGTAGCAGAGTCAGATCGAGACATAGCTATCAACTCATTGAAGATATGAACTACTTGTCTTGAGCATCGCAGTGAGGGAGAAAATATACCTAAATCTTATCTGTCGAGTCTGTGTGGTCAAGATTGGTAAGCATGACCAACCCATGGACCTTAGAGTTTTAGAGTTCTTTTATTATGATGCATTGTTGATAATGGATTGGCCTGTCGCTTATTACACCCACATTGATTGCTTCCGTTAGACAGTCATTCTTGAAGTCCCAAATCTACCTCTATTTTAATTCAGAGGTAGAATACCTCCTCGACACACCACCTAAGGAAAAGTGGTGACCATTCAGGAGATTGAATGAGTGATGGGAATAACCACTTTAGAAAAAGAAGGCTAGGAAGATTGTAACAACCCTCAAATTTTAACCCAACTTGTATAGTACTTGTCAGAACCGTGACCTGGCTACGTGATACTAGACAGCATTTCGTACCTCGAGAGTCAACACCGAGGTGATTTTATGATTCTTTGATGTGTGTAATAGTAATTTAGTTTAATGCGTGTCACGGGCCGTTCAGGCAATTTTCAATGAGACTGAGGTCCCGCATAAGTAACTGGGGGAGAAAATACAGTAATGGGATAATTAAAATAATTATTTAATAATTTAATAGTTTATTTGTATGAGGCAAAGGTAAAAGTGTGCATGTGGTGGGGAAATACAGACCGAGGAGGTGAGATGGGTCGGGGAAAATGTTTGGGAAATATACGGGTGTTGGGTTAAAAATTTTGCATAGTGATACAATCAAATAATGGGGAACCCTTGGGTTTAACTTTAATATGTGTGGGTTGGTCAAATGGGTAGACAAAACTATCATACCCATTTAAATATTCAAACACACACCTACCCCCATCACTCAACTCACCTCACACCCCACCCACTCCCATCACTCAACTCACCTCACCACCCACCCCATCACACACATCACTCTTACCTCACCCCCTCATTTAAACACTCCTTCTCAACGTCACTCTCTCATTTCACTCATCTCTCTCTCACTCTTCACTCTCCTCACGGGTTCTCTCTTCTCCTCACTCCCTCACGACCTCTCTTCACTCTCACTCTCCAACCTTACCACGACCCCCTGCTTGTCGCCAACGACCGAAACAGGCTGCCGGAGGGTGCTGTCGACCGGAGGTACGTGCTTTCCATTTTTCTCTTTCCCTCTCGGTCTCTCTCTCACTCTCGGGTCTCTCTCTCTCGTCTCGGGTTTTCTCTCTCTCTCTCACAACACCACCTCTCCCACTGGAGATGGTGGTGACCGGGGTTCATTCCCCACCTGAGATCTCTCTCCCTCTTCCTCCCTTTCCTTCTCCCTTCCTCTCCATTTCTCTCTCTCGGCTCACGGTGGTCATACATGTGTGTACATACATGGGCTGTTGGGGCGACTGCTGTGACGAGGACCGGTGGTGGACGACCTCCGGTGATCCACTGGAGTTCAGACCATCCCTGAGCACCCCTCCCTCATGACCCATGCAAAGTCCCTACTAGTGTACACACATTAAGTTGGTTTAATAGGGTTTTTACCCTCTCGCCGGAAAACGCCCTCACTGGCAATGCCACCACGGGACCACGATGACGGGGACGTTGTTGGGGACCCCACCATACTCATACGTAGGTCCCACATCCCTGAGAGTGGCCGAAAACAGTTTCATTTCGAGTTAAAGTGTTGTTATTTCATGTGTTGGTGTGGTGGAACCTCGCCGGAAACCGCCGCTGCCAGCGGTGCTACCGGCCGAACCACCACCCGTGAAGGTTGTCGGGATCTCACCTAACCTTTGTTGAGGTCTTACAACTTTTGGTTGTGTTCGAAATTTTGACGTATTGGGGTAATGGTTATGTTTTTATGGAAATATTAAGTTTGAATTCTTGTTTAGTTAATGTGTTTAAGTTCTGACTAATTAAGGTGTTCCCGACCATTTTATGCCAAGAAAATCCTCTCCCAACGTCGGACAATACCAGCGTAAAGTCATAGCGGTTTCTTTATCGATTGGTGTTTAGTTATTGAGGTTTTGTTGAGTCTTGCTGATAAACTATTCTAAGTTTGTTTTATGTGGTCTTAATGATTCGACTTAGTATTGGAGATGACGTCTGGGTCGCGCCAACGGTCCTTGAGACTATAACGTGACCCACACTAACCGAGCTGAACTTACGAATTTACGAGTAAGCTTACATGTGTTATAGTGTTTCCAAAACCCAAGAGAGAGTATTCGTTTTTCGATTAAATTGTCGTGTCGTTCGAGTCATTTAAAACATTTGGGGAAAATGATAAGTTTAAACCTAGGTTTAGTTAATGACTAGACCTATTAATATGAGTTTCTGACCTTGTTAGGAATCGGGAAACTCGGGGATACGCGTTAGGAGTCGCGGGAGCGTTGTACGCAGATTACGATAGTTCAGGTAAGTACATTTGCCTTAAAAAACATTTATACGTTAGTAAGCCAGTTAAAAAAATCATGTGATTCATTTTCACTTCTTTGTGTTTGTTACTATCAAATTATTGGCTTTCCATTCCATATTCCTTGTATGTGTGTTCTTGGCATAAGTGTGTGTCTCGAAGGTACATGCGGCCTGCACTAGAAAGGATAAAACGCGGGCACTCGAGCGCACGAGTGTTTGACCACCCTTAGTGATTGTGTGATATCATGTACTGGATTGTTGTGGATATTGCTGTGGATTTCGATGTTGCGACATCACTGTTGTGGAATTGTTGTGGAATTTAGACCACTTATTGCCTCTCTTGACTCGTAGAACACGCATGTTTCGATTGCTATCATTTCCAGTCTGTCTATCATGCATTCTTGTTTATTTAAATTCCTGTCTTTCCATTCCCGCATGATATTTAGACTGCCTTGTTTGTTATTTCATGAATTACTATTATATTCTTCTGGCTTTACTTTCGATTTCTCTCGGTTGCTCACCGTCTAGTTTGTGACGGTGGGTGCAGATAGGACGGAGAGCGGTAGAGGCAAAGGACATTGCCTAGGAGATTTTTTGTGAGCAGCTGAACTTGAGGTACCGAGATGTAGGCTCATGTTTATTTCTTTTTGTATGACGTTTATATATATGATTGTTTTGAAACTGGAGAATATGTTTTGAGGTGGATTCCATCAATCCATTTTGTTGACTTAGAATTGAACATATTGGGGTTTTCCACATTTATATAGATTCCTAATTTCCCTTTGATTGAGTTATTTCCCAATATTTGACTAGAAAATGATTTTGCTTCCGCTATGTTATAATCGCAATAACTCTTTCATAAATCTTGAAATTTTGATGATTTGAGGCTGACTAGGCTCGTCGGGTTCGCTGAGAACCGACTCGGGACTTGCACGGGTCTAGGCCGGGCGTACCCAAATGCATTGGGAATTTGGGGCCGTCACAAAGATGAGATTAAGAAGATACCTATTGTGTGAAAATTCCTTAAGGTATTTCCCTGCGATCTACTGAGTATTCCTCCACATAGAGAGATTGAGTTTATCATCGACCTTATTTCCAGAATGAAGCCGATATTCATACCTTCTTATGTATTACACCTAAGAAGTTGCAGGAGTTGAAGACCCAATTGGAAGAATTGTCAGAATAAGGTTCCATAACCCCAAGTATGTTACTTTGAGGTGTTTCAATATTATTTTGTAAAGAAGAAAAGCTGGGAGTATGAGAGTATGTGTAGACTACTATCAGATGAATGAAACAACTGTGAGAAACAAATATACATTGCCAAGAATTGACGATCTATACGACTAGATAAAAGGAGCTAAATTTTTTTTGAAGATTGATATGAGGTCAGGGTATCATCACCTAAGGATCAGACAGGAAGATGTTTCGAAGACGACATTCAATACGAGATATGGTTACTTCAAGTTTACAGTTATGCCCTTTGGACTGACAAACGCACCTGCGATGTTCATGGATCTCATACATCGTGTATTTCAACCTTATCTAGATTAGTTTGTTATCTTTTTCATTGATGACATAATAATATACTCTTAAGTCCCGGGAAAAGCACGAGACACATCTAAAAATACATTACAGACATTGAAAGACCACAGATTGTACGCTAAGGTCAGTAAGTGTGAGTTCTAGGCGACAGAAGTGAAGTTTTTGGGACACACCATCAGTGCATAAGGGGTAACAGTTGATTGTGATAAAGTTAAAGTAGTGATCAGTGACAAAGATCAGAAGTTTCTTAGGATTGGCAGGCAATTATAAAAGATTTGTCAAGGGTTTCTTTAGCATTGCTGCCCCATTGACACAGCTGATACGGAAGAATGCACCATTCGATTGGAATGATAAGCACAAGAATGTTTTTGTGAAATTGAAACATAAATTGACCACAATCCCAATGTTGACACTACCAGAACCAGGGATGACACTAACAATTTATACATACGCTTTAGGGACCGAACTTGGTGGAGTATTGATGCAGGATGGGAAGGTAATAGCCTACGCATCACGACAACTCAAGATTTATAAAAAAAAACTACCCAGTTCATGATCTCGAGTTAGGAGCAGTTGTCTTTGCCTTGAAGATTAAGGGACATTACATTTATGGCGAAAAGTTTACTGTCTATTCAGATCACAAGAGCTTGAAATACATTTTCACCCAGAATGAGCTGAACATGAGACAAAGGAGATGGCTCGAATTTTTGAAGGACTGTGATTTCAGCTTAAAGTACCATCCAAGGAAGGCGAATGTAGTAGCAGATGATTTTAGTAGATAGAGACGTGTGACAGAGACAGTTGCCTCATTGATGACACGAGAGTATCGACCACTTGAAGATATGTCACTGTTAAGCATTCATAATGACTTATCAGGGAACTCAGTGTGTGCACAGTTAAGAGCCGAGCCAGAGACAATCACTAGAATCATTGAGTGTCAGAAGATAGACTCAGAGTATGATTATTACAAGGCTTGGGCTGACAATGCAGAGTATCTAGATTAGAGATAGTCGGCAGATGGAGCTTTGAGATATTGAGACAGATTATGGATCCATACTCAGGAAGAGTTGAAAGAAGAACTACTCCGAGATTCACATAAGTCCAAATACACCATTCATCCGGGAGGTAACAAGATGTATTGAAATATGAAGTTGACGTATTGGTGGCCGAAGATGAAGACCGACATTGCAAGGTACATTAGGAGATGTGATGCATGCCAATAGGTAATGGTAGAGCATCAGAGACCAGGTGGTCAGTTGCAACCGTTACCCATTCCTGAATGGAAATAGGAACACATCTCGATTGACTTTGTGGTGGGTTTTCCGAGATCACAGAAGGGAAATGATGTTATTTGGATCATAGTGGATCGTTTCACTAAATCGGCTCATTTTCTACCCGTAGCTATCCAAGACACACTTGAGAAGCTGAGCAAACTTTACATTGATTGGATTGTGAGGTTGCATGGAGTACCAGTATCCACCGTTTCAGATCAGGATCCTCGGTTTGCATCGATGATGTGGAAAGGTTTGTAGAGACAATTGGGTTCCAGAGTACATATCAGCACAACATTCCATCTTCAGACAAATGGTTAGACAAAACATACTATACAAACTTTGGAAGACATGCTCAGGGCTTATGTGTTAGACTTTGGGGGCAGTTGGGAGAAATATGTGGCCTTGTGTAAGTTTGCATACAATAATAGCTACCAATCAAGCATCGGGATGGCTCCTTTTGAAGCACATTATGGCAGACCATGTCGTTCAACAGTTTGTTAGACCGAGGTTGGTGAGACAGCCTTATTAGGACCGGAGTTAGTACATGAATATACAGAGACAATTAAACTAATCCGACAACGCATGAGAGCAGCACAAGACAGGAAGAAATGTTATGCAGACAAGAAATGTAGGACCGCCATATTTGAGAAGGGTGAATGCATACTATTGAGGGTCTCCCCACGAAAACGACACCAAAGGTTTAGGATCAAGGGAAAACTTGCGCCGATATTCATTGGGCCATTTAGAATCGTCGAGAAAATTGGTCCAGTAGCATATCAGCTTGAGCTTCTTCAGTAATTAGCATCAGTACATAATGTTTTCTATGTCTCTTTGTTGAGAAAGTCATTCTCAAATGCACCGTGGGTCATTGATTGGGCTCAGTTCGAGCTATAGGAAGATGCCTCATGCAGTGAGCAACCGGTCCAAATCCTAGATAGGAAGGTCCAGAAGCTCAGAAGGAGGGAGATACCATTGGTGAAAGTGAAATGGCAATTTCACGACGACAAGGAAATGACTTGGGAGCAGGAGAGCTATATACGCAAATACTTCCCAGACTTATTCTAAATCAAGGTACGATTTGCTTTTAAATTTCGTAGATGAAATTTCTTAAGTTGGGGAGGTTGTGACGATCCTATTTATCATCTAAAAAAATTAGGGCCTAATAGTGTTGTTGTGATTGAAACCCTAATTTCTTTTTATCTTAAAGTGGGCCCACACATACGTTTTAAAAACTCCTACGGGATTAAGTAAAATGGTTACACAAAAATCTCAACTAAATTAGGAAGTTGGGGATTTGATGGGATTTGATTTGTGCCCTTGCCAAGTTCATCTCTTTCTTTAAAAATGTGAGTCGTGTGAGAAAATGTGTGCACAAGTGACCGAGAAAGGGAAAGAAAACGTAGAGAAGTGGAGATGAGGAGCGAGGAGGAGATTTTAGGTGTAATCGCGATTAGGTAAACACTTCCTTTAATGTCTACAACTCGAGTTTGATTATGTTTGATTTCTTTGCTCGATTTTCGAGTTGAGTATTTGATATTTCCCTACGAGTTATGATTGTACATCAACAAAATGCATCAAGAGGTTTAATGGTTGATGTTCAAACTGAGATTTGTTTTGGTTTTGGTTTTCAAAAAACAAGAAAAAAGAAAGAGATGCGGACTGCACAGTTGAAAGGATAAGGGGATGCGCATGCATCCCTCGCTCCCATCTGGGCCTGGGTTACTCCACGCCCAACAAATATGTTGGGTCGATCAGGCCCAACCAGTGAAGTTGGGCTGATCGGGCCTAATACACAAATTGTGCTGCACAACAACGCAGTTTGTGTGCGGATGGTGGGGACACACATGTGTGCACTCCCCACCCGGGTCGCCCTGGTCTGGGTCGGGTTTGACCTGAACCCAGTAGGGCAGCTGGGTCAGTCCATACCCAACTGCCCAACCCAACCACTTAATTTTTGTTTGTTAAAAAATAATAATATTTAAATAATCAAAAATAAATAAATAAAAACAGTAAACAAATAAATTAAACAGTGGACTTTCAAACATCAAAGTAGAGGGAAGACTTCGAAGTACTGATGCTACCAGTTCGACCAGGAGTTTGGGACAGTTGGACATACAAGGGAGAACAACATAGGGGCAGCTTGCCCAGAATGAATATTTAATAATTGAGAATAAGAATAAGATCCAATGTTCTCAATAAATTTTGGTAGTATGTGTTATGTCCAGTTGGACGAGATGTGGACTTGGTGATAGGTAAATCTTGCACAGTGTAAGGGAATGGAGTGTTGACACCGCTACGGCCATAGTAAGGTCAACCTTCACGAACTTTAGTGTGTTTGAGAAGTCTATCAATGTAGCTCATACATGTCTAACATTTGCACATTTTTATGCATTAATAAATATTTTGTTTATATACTTTCTTGTTTATTCCTTTCGTTGTAATAAATATTTGCAAGTCATGCATTTTATTTAATTTTGCATTTACTAAATGGAATGTTCATAACGCCTGTAACTTAACCCGACTTACTGAGCACCGTTGAACTATTTGTGCTCACCTAAAATTTTTTCCACACAGGTTTTTCGTCGAAAGTCAACAAAAGGAAATGAGTAGCTTTCGTTGTGTGGCGGCCCCAATTTCCCGAGGCCGCCCCGTGACCCACGCCCTCCGCCCGCAAGCCTAGCAGCGCCTGTCACGTTACCGGACACGTCATCACTGCTGCCGCGACCGCAGCTCTGTAAAGTGACGCTCCGTGTAACTAATCCTACTATATTAAGTTGTCTTACACCTCTAGCAGGTTAGTTGATAATTACAATAACATCATTAGCGGAAGCATTTAATTTGTATTTTATGAAAATTTATTAAGCCTAAGCAGTGGAAAACCCGGAATAAACACCATGTATATAACTGAGACGAAGTAAACAAGAATCCATATACATGTGATAAAGTTCTAAAGTTCCCAAAACCCAAAGAAAATAAATATATACATACATACTAGGTAGTCAAAACACGAGCCGTCGCAAAGAACGCCTCGAGATAGTCGCCTAGTACCTCTTTTCCCTTGCTCTTGCTCGTACAGATCTGCGCTCGCTTGCCCAACACATACAAAGAACGAGCCCAAAGTGAGTAAATTTCCAAGAGAAGTCTACACAAATAATCATGAAAACATCGATAACTCATGAGACATGTGAATATGACCCCGACAACAGAATCATATTCCCATGGTCGGCGCAAAAAACCTTCACAACATCACATCACATCACATATTAACTGGAAATGTAAACCATCCAAAATCCAACAAATAATTAACTAAATGGCTCGAAAGTAAATTCAACGGTAAATAAATCATCACTCGTTTAATCACGATAAAACCATGACCCGCCGGTCATATGATAACAAAACGGAGTTCTCAAAGACAAACCAAGTGCTTAATAACAAAGCTTACAATGATCTACACCTCAACTCGAATCGGGCGTACTCCTTTTCCAAGCTTTTTAGTGCTAAGAGTACCCTTAATCCCTCGAGACAGCTTGTAGATACATTCTACTCCTATCTACACGGTCGCCGTCGCGCAGACTAGCCCATGCTCAAGCGTGTAGTCATAACCAAGATGAAAAACCATGCGTGACCACCGGCGATCATCGCATACGATAAGATAATCGATAGAATACACGCCATGAAATAAAGTGTAACTTTCTCAAGGGTTTTACGCACTGAAATACGCTCTCCGACTTCCGACCCGCCAATTCGACCCGCCTAGCTCCCCGATACCCGAGCTATGGTACACCAAATCCCCTCGAAGTCCATTTATAGTGTTTTTATACTTTTTAAAAAAACATATTATATAATTTTATGTTTTTATAACATATTTTCATATTTGAGTTGTGGTATCTCTCTCATACTATGTCTGGGGGTTCCAAAAATACCTGGAAAGTCCCGAAACTACTTTTCTACCTTTTTCTTAATTTTCTATATTTTTCTAGAATTTTTCCCAAATTTTTCGATATTTTTTTCCTATTTTTCATATTTTCCAGAATTTAATATATATAATATATATTATTTAATTTTATTTAATATATATTTTTCAGTGGGCCCCACCTGGACCGGCCTGGTCCAGGTGGTTGGACCGGCCCTAGGCCGGTCCGGCCGGGGTTTGGGGGACGCACGCGCGTTGTCGAAATCGTCTCTCGGTTTCTCTTTTTTTTTTTTTTTTTTTTTTTTTTTCTTCAATCTTCTTCTCTTCTCTCTTCTCCTATCGATTCTCCATCCATCGAAGACCTCCAAAATCCTCCAAATTTCACACAAAACCCCAAGAACAAACCCAATTCTCGGATCACATAAAATTTTTTTCAAAAATTCGAAATCCACAATACACCTCCATTTTCCACAAATTCAATTCCAACTTAAATGGTTTATCAAACCAACCTCAAAAACACCAAATTTAAACAAAAACAAATGATGAATTCTCTCGAAATCGCAATTTCACATCAATACTCATTTTAATGAAAAATCAACAAAATTGCAAATTTATTACCTTAGCTTGAGTGTTAGACGCCCGAAATCATCTCCCCCAAGCCTTAAATCGACCTCTCCAACCTCAGATCTCTCCTTGATCTCCTCACAAATTCTTGAGAAATTTGTTTGGGTCTTTTTGCATGTCGATCAATAAGTGTATATATATAGTGGGGTTTTAATCTAGTGTGAACACGCATCTCGAGGCTAATCCAACAGCCACTGATCACCTCGTGTCACACAGCTTCTGAACAACCTATCATGACACCATCTATCTCGAATTTGCTTGTTGTGCATCTCGAGGATTATCCTATGCATGCTGATTTTTCCTATCAAACTATAGGACTTCAACTAATTCATTAATACATTAATTCAACCTTAGGTTAAATCACCTAATAAATTATATAAAATTCATAAGTGCGTCACACTAGCACTCACTAATCTAAGCAACCCATGCCCCGTACTCGCTACCCAATACCCGGTACCTGGATCCTCGACACACGCACTTCGGGACATATACCCGATCGTAGCCTTGCCCGATGTCAACTTACACACATGTGATGTTTATATAAATAATAATTTCCCACATCACAATAATAGACATACAACATACACAAATAACACAATATAACCTGGGTACTCTTATTTGAGTCCACCCAGCTGTCACCGTAACGCCCGAATTACCCGTTAATCCTCGTGATTAACACTAATCCTGATTAAATTAATTTGGGCCGTTACACGTTGTCTAGAGGAGTATTTCTGATTTGGTATGGTTCGAGATTAATTGAACCATTCACCTTGTTTTTATATATAATTATTATCATGGGGTTGAGATTTGAATAATTTGAACTATAAAGGCATTATTCTAGTTGAGAACTTTTAAATGCCATAAATAACTTTTATGTCAAAAATCTGATTAAGTTTTATTTAATAATATTCCGTTGCGATTATGATTCATTTATTAAATCTCAATTGTTGATAATGATAAAGAGTTAGTGTTGATAGAAGTCTTACTAGTTTGGTTCATAACTCAATGACCGAGTTAGTTGGCGAGTTATGAATCGGGATAGGCTGGTCGGGATTCATTTGAAAAATGCGTTTCGAGGCTATCCTACACTCCTCGGGACGTTATTACCAATCCAACAACACCAAAATCACCCAAAACGATCGATCGCCCAAAATCCAACATCACCCAAAACCCACGTTAGAACGTCAAGAACAACACAAGGAGTCGATATATTACCTTCTCTCAAGTGTTCGTCGTGTCCTCGCGTCGTAGCAAGCTCTGGAACCTTACTGGACCTCTAGTGCCTCGAGAGAATAAATGAGACGAGAGAGACGAGTGATACTGTGAGATGAGAGAGAAAAGAAATATATATATATATATATCATCTCTTTCATCTCCCCACGTACGCGAATCTCGAGGCTAATTTTGTCGGCTCCTGTCTTCTCCACCACTTCCACCGTTTCAGCCCACAATAGTCAGGTGACACAAATGTGTGACTCACCTAGGTGACTTCACACACCACATCATGTTCCCGGCCACGGTTTTGCCTTGCCTCCAAATCGCGCTACGACTCATCCCGTCACGCACGAACCGAATACCAACGACTCGAACCCTATCTCGGGTTAATTATTTAGTGTATTTTATTTGTCGGTTGCCCACAATTATAGTTTTCCTGGCACCAAGTACCCATACCTCATTCGTCTGACCACCATTCAACACGTTTCTCGAGCCGAACCTTACTCGTATTCTGACATCATCGTCAGTATACCCAGACACAATTAATAATAGGTATTACACCAAGCCATATAAGCATGTCAAATTTTTCGAGTCGTTACAATTTATAAGTCCATTGGATAATGGACAATTAAGCTAACCATCGGCTTTGATACCATATTCAATTTTTATCATATAAAGGCCTAATCTAAGGCGAGGAGAGTGTAGTGGCTAATTTTATGTATGAGTCATAAGTGTGAAAAGTGAGATTCACTCCAAAATGCTAAGGTAAGATAGAGTGTCCACTCCACACTTGTAAGCCTTATTTTTCTTTTTAAGTAGTCGATGTGGGACTATTTCAACATCTCCAACATTCCCCCCTTAAGCCCAACTAGCTAGGACTTGACCGCAGAACATCAATCAACCATTTTTTGTTAGATGTTTATAAGGTCTTTGGACAATGAGCAATTAAGCCAACCATCGGCTCTGATACTATGTTCAATTTTTATCATATAAGACCTAATCCAAAGGTGAGGAGAGTGTAGTAACTAATTTATGTATGGGTCATAAGTGTGAAAATGGGATTCACTCAATTCCAAAATGTCAAGGCAAGGTGGAGTGTTCACTCCACAATTATAAGTCTTATTTTTTTCTTTTTAAGTAGTTGATGTGGAGATATCCCAATATCTCCAACAGTAACCAATTAAGTGAATGGCACACTGATTTGATATAGGGTTAATTGAGTAAGAGGTCCAAAGTTCAAGCCTCAATGTGAACAAATTGTAGTCATTTGCTTATCAGGTACTAAATCAAGGGAAATGATTGAGTAACCACTTTTGACACTGACATTTGCACATAGTTTTTATTGTCAATTAAATTTTATAGGTCTAATGATAAAAAATATTCTAACCTTTACAAGTTGTATCAATTATATTATAACATTTGAAATTTATCAATTATATCCTAACTTTTCCAATGTAGTATCAATTTTATCCTCAATTAATTTGGGACACTTTTTCTTTGAAATCAACTTAAATCTTCTCTAACGTTTCTTTTAATAATCATCTACATTGATCAGTTTACATCAAAATCTTTTAAGCCTAATGTTTAAATTAAGTTTATGAAGACTCACAAAAATAATAATTTATAAATCAATATATGATACATTAATACTCTAATTAAAATTTAGATATTCACAGGTCACCCATAGGATGTTAAAAATTACGTGTATATATTCATATGAAAATGACATAAATTAACTTATTAGAAGGTTACCCATAGTTATTTAATTTGATAGAAGGACTAAGTACCTAAATTATGTATGTGATTATGAGTAGGCATATATATGTACACACAATTATGTGTATTATATATATGAAGACATATTTATCATGAATATTGAACTCTAATACATATGTATGAATAAATCCTTAAAGAGTGTTATAAGAAAGTTGAAGAGAATGATGTGTGGGCACATATTATGAAGAAAAAATTGAATCAAATTTGTTGAGGATAGAATTGATACTAAATCGATATATTACCTTCTCTCAAGTGTTCGTCGTGTCCTTGCGTCGTAGCAAGCTCTGGAACCTTACTGGATCTCTAGTGCCTCGAGAGAAGAAATGAGACGAGAGAGACGGGGGCCGAGCGGACGAAATATGGGTACACGGGGCTGGAGAATGATTTTCGTGGACAACTCACAAATAAAATATAATAGTTAATTAATTTGGGAAAAAGTTCAGGTTGTTAATATTATATTCACGCGTGACGGTGCTAGTCGTGGTGCGGTCCAAGTGCGGAAAATGCCTAGGGAACACCTTATGTCACACAAATATGTTAGCTGACTAAGGCGCTTAAGGTGGTTGGTGATAAGAAGGATCGACGGATGTGCCTCGGGATACGCGCATATGAGATGATGAAGAGATAAATATAAATTCTCTCTCACTCACTCATCGATGCGCACTCACTCTTATCTCTTTCTTTTTCGATTCACATAGAGACTTGAGTTTTAGCGGGTTTTGGAGCTCACAATGACACTGAGACAGAACCAAACACCTGAGTTGAGGTAAGATTTCGACTTACCATTAAGTTCTCATCGTTTTGACGTTGGTTTCGAGTGTTTTTATCTGAGTTGGATTCGGTGGTTGTTCGAATTTCGAGTTTTATGGTGGTTTTGGATTGGTATCGACATTCCAATGAGTTTAGGATAGACTCGGAACGCGGCGACGTGAGCCGAGGTGTTGAAAAAACCCCGAATTCTGGTTCAGGAATCGACGCCGCGAGGGACGCCGTGAGGCCTTAAGGTCACGACGTTTAGAATAGAGGGTTTAAGCAACGTCTTGAGACAAATCATCCCGCGACGTCTAGAACAGTACAAGTTGAGATCTCACGTTTTAGGTAATGCCGCCAGGAATTAACCCCACTTCGCCACCCACGAAGTGACACTGTTCATCAGACCTATTTTTTAAAAATTATCGAAAACTTTGAGGATCTCTCGGGTATCCAAATAGGTTCGACTACGAGCCAATACCAGGGTAATTAACCAAATTAAACAAATGAATATAACTATGGAAAATAGGGTAAATTGGAGGATAATTAATGGGTTTTACAATTGATTGATTAACAGGGGATTGTAGGATAGTGATAGTCATACGGGGGATTCGTAAGGGACGAATTGAAGTTGTGTAAGTGTGTAATAGCTTCGAATACGGGTAAGTAAACTAGTGGGGAAATTTACAGTTATTTCTTTAAGCTTTACTTTTATGATTGTTATTGCTTTATTCCTAGTTTGGAATTCTATTTTGATTGAGCAGTCCAAGGGCAAGTGAGTCACCGTGATCCTTGAGAGTGCGGGTTATTTGACGTAACATACCAGAGCCAAGAGCTCGAGATGCACAATATTATTTGTGGTTATATTCGCTAGATTGTTGGGGACTTTGCATGAAAGTTTTTCGCTAGATTGTTGGGGACTCTGCATTCGCGTAGATTTTAGGATGGTGTAAGTGTACCACATCCTAAACTCCTAGTCTTGTAGGTGTTTTCTTCGACTCAATCCCTTTGGTCGGGACTACTTGCACCATTTTGTTTGATTTCTTAGACACTCATCTTTGATTGATTCATGTTTATTTATAGTATTTCTTTATTCATTTTTTGTACTTTTCTTTCTATCGACATGAATATAGACTGTTTATTACTTTCGAAATGTTGTAAACATTCTGCTTAGCGTTACTTACTTGGGCTTGTCATTATTGTGTTTGACCGAGTGCAAATCCGCAGTCGAGCAAGGGAAAGGCTCATCAACTTAGTGATTTACTTTGAGGATAGTGAAGCAGTTTTCCTTTGTTATCGACGTAGGTTTGAAATTTTTTGTATTATTGTATATATATGTTTTAAAATATTTTGTATTACTGTATATATATGTGAGAGATCTTGGGCATGTATACTTGGTTGTTACTCTCCTCCGGCTTAATATACATATGGTGGATGATATACATATGCAGGGTTTTCTCATTTTAGGTTGTCCTAACTAGTGTCTTAGGGTTATTTTATTTAGTTTAAGTAAAATTTGATTCCGTTGTACTTTGAATAACTCACTAATATTAATAACACTCACATAAATTGCTTAATAAACTGTGAATGGTAAGGTAAAGCTGACTAGACTTGCATTGATTGTGCGAGGGTTGACTCGGAGTCTACATAAGTCTAGGCCAAGCGTGGCCCAGTTTTTTGTTGTGAAATTGTTTGTTGTGGAATTGTGGCCGTTACAGAATATTTTTTTAGAAGGTGTTACATTTTCAATTTTTTTTCCTTAATAGTATTAATCAAGTCAAAAGTCCCTTTTGTGCGTGAATTGCATCAAAACTTCTCTGATGCCACCACGTAGTGAAAAGATGTGTTTCAAAGGTTTGTTAATAAGAAAATATTAGAACGACAACGACAAAAATGTGACATCGGATACATCGGCCTACAAGAGCCGTTCATGCGAACTTGACCTGCGTGTTATGCACGGGATCTATGTATGCTTACATTTCAAGACGTGAAAACGACTCAAAAAGGCTTGATGTAACTTTCGATGTGATATGCTCGTTGTTATTCTATCACTTTTCTTGATAAATATCGCATTGTAGTGTATTGGATCTAAATCTTCTATTTTTTGTAGTAGTATAGTGAATGACGTGTATACTAAAGAATCAGTAGCCCTCATTTGGTTTATTTTAACCAACTCACAAGTAAGTTTATCTTTTTCTTTTGACTCCTAAAAAATCCTTTAATCTTAAATTAGTAGTAGTAGCACATATATCAAACTATTCGATTCAATTCAATGCTCTAAACTTAATTGTAAAGTTTTTATAGAATTTGGTGCATTAACGTTGTATGCTCACTGTATGTCTAGATTTGTAAGTCCAATATGATTTATCATATTTATAAAACTAATTTTCATTCTTTTTTCAAATATTTAATATAAGTTGTGAGATCGAATAAAAAGTTTGAAAAAGATAACGAGTAATGTTTTTTCGAAGGATATGCTATTTTATTCAGTCTTGAAATTCAAGGCATATTCCTACCAAAAGGAAAAAAAATTCAAGGCATATTGGTTTTTGGTTGAGAATATTCCAAGCCAAACGAGAAGAAAACCAAGTTTAATTACTAATCATCCTGTGATTCTATGAAACGAAACTAAAACAAGCGTTGTTGACTTGTTGTTTGCAGTTGCTTTTAGAATTTATAATTTTATTTTGACTATTTCCAAAATTATTAAAGTAAAGTAATCACATAAATGACTAAAGCAACAAAATATTATATTTGACCAAAAAAGTATTATAATAAAAAATACAGTAAATGATTAAAATATATTAATATACTTTCACCAAATATATATATATATATATATATATATATATATTTACCAATTACTAATTTATCCCAAAAAAATGTTAAACTAGTTGACTTACCCTTTTAGGTAAAGAACGATCAATGTGTCTTTCAATAATATGAAAAATAACATCAATCTCATATTAGTTGGAGTCGACTATAATTCCAATAACAACAAAGGCCCAATTTTGAATTAGTTGAAAGTGACTACATGGATCAAACTCTTTCATTTTGCTTGATTAAATACCTTTTGTGGTGTCAAAGCATTTTTTGTGAGACGGTGAAGACATCACTTGTCAAAAGATAAGGTTTCAGGATGTCGTGGTTTGACTCCCACTGAAGTAAGAAAAAACCTTGTGTGACACATTTTTATAATCCTTTAAGCCATCCCAATTTTTTTTTCTAATTTTTTTTGACTTCAGTGGGAATCGAACCACGATCTCCTAAAGTTTTACCTTTTTGGCAAGTGATGTCTTTATCATCCCATTTGAGAGGCCCATCTGTAAATATCATTAGATTTCATTCGCAAATATCATTAGTTTTCATCCATCATTTTTCTTTGAAATCTCAAAACCAAAAATTAAACATATATCAAACCAAATCTATACTATTTGAGTCTGAAACTTGAAAATGTAAGACCCTTACTCGACGAAGCCACCAAACAAATAAATTCAAGCTTGCCCTTCTCAAATTCAAGCTTTGTTTTTTTTTTTGGAACAATAATACACTTTATTTCAACACGTACCAATAAAAATTGAACTAGTGTTAAAGCCTTTCTGATGAGATGGTAAAAACATCACTTGTCAAAAAGGCAAGACCTTGAGAAATCGCGGTAAAAAATATATATATATATATATAACTAGTTTAGTTAGGGCATTCCAACTGACCCTATAAAATAACACCCATCCAATTTTTTTATTTTTTTACTCAAGCGAGAATTGAATTCACGATCTCTCCAAATCTTGCATTTCGATAAGTGATACCTCTACCATCTCACCTGATTTACTTCTTCTTTCAAAATGTAATTGCATCTCTATATATAGAGACATGTAATAGATCAACGATAGATAATAAACTTATCATATTCTTTTAAGATTTCAACAAAAACAACATAGCATCCTACCATCCCACCACACGGCACTAAAATAATGCCCGAACATTTTAATAAAATATTACCACTATTGCATCAAAAAAATAAAATAACAATAGTGATTAATTAATGTTCCCTTGAGCTTGATCATATTGCAAAAAAAAAAAAAAAAGGTTGAGAGAGAGTGAGAAGAGGGAGAAAATTAGAAGTGGTGATGTGTTTTTGTAGTTATTTCTTCTGCTTTCGATGACAATGGAATCTGCACTCGTCGAGGCTCCACCCCATTTCCGCTCTCTCCACCCCAGCAACGACGACGGCAACAACAACAACAACAACAACAACAGCCACACCAACAACGACAAACCCTCTCTTCGTTCGCGCTTCTTCAACGAATCTTCTGTGATCTGTGTCTGTTAGTACTCACAAACCCTCTCAACACACACACACACACACACACACACTCTCTCTCTCTCTCTCTCTCTCTCTCTCTCTCTCTCTCTCTCGCTCTTGAATGGTCTTCGAAACTAGGGTTTCGGTTTGATCTCTTATTTTGTGTGCGCGTGTGCGCTAATGAGAGCTTAATAGACCAATTGTGGATCTCAAGATGTTAGGGTTAGGGTTTTGCGAGTGTTGTTTGATTTGATTCAGTGAAATTGTTGTTCTTGGTGTTGTCTCAGGTGCTGTCGAAGAATTAGGGTTCTAGTGATCGTTTAGGGCGTTTAGGGTTTGGTTTGATTGAGTCCATTGTTCGGTAATGACGGACTCTGTGGACGTGATTTTGGAGTTCTTGAGGAGGAATCGGTTCACTCGTGCCGAGGCGGCGTTGCTCGGCGAGCTCAGCAACCGTCCTGAATTGAGTGCGGCGGCCGCACAGAAGCTGGGTTCTTCGGAAAAGATTGAATCTTGTAGTGATTTGGAGGGTGTGAAGGATGAGAGAGTGGTTGGGAGACAACAAGGGGGTTCGGCGAGTAGCGGTAGCGGCGAGGTTTCGAAGGAGCTTATTGTTAAGGAGATTGAATGTGGTAGTAGGAATGGCTCTGATGGCAAATGGAGAGTTAATTCTGTTGGGGAACGAAGCAAAGGGAGCGATGAGAAGAGGATCAGTTTCGGTCAGGAGTTGGAGGATAATTCCTCAGATCTGTATTCATGGAAGTCTCATCCCAGCAATGGCCCTGTTGATCTGCCGAGGAAAGATAGTGGCGCGATCGCCAGTTCGTTTTCGGAGCTTCAGCTATCTGGGCAGTCGAAAAATCGGCCGGAAGTGGGGGCATTGCATCCTCGGGTAGTTGGAGAGGAGAAAATATTGTGGCCCGGAAGCACTAGTAGAGGCAATGTTGACTTGAAGGCCGAGCCGAGTCAAAAAAGAACCAGTGAGTGCGGAAAATATGAAGAGGAATTTAAACCGACCTCTGCGAACTCTAAAGATATATCGTCTAGTAATTTATGGCCTAAAAACAATGATTCTGCCGAGTCGTCTTTGGATTGGAGGGAATGCTCTGTCAAGACTGTTCTTCCTTTCTCCATGGGGGATGATTCGATGAATTTTGGTAATGTCACTGGCTCTGGTGATTATAGAAAGGAGGGAAAGAAGAAAGTGGAGAGCAATGATATCAGAGCAGTGACGAAAGAGCAGGTGGATGAGATTGGAAGATCATTGTTTTTCGGAAAGCCTCAGGGAGTTTCTGACCAGGGAAATATTGGTCTTTTGGATTTGCCTCTTGCTTCTGAAAATCACAGGGAAGAACTACCTAGATTGCCACCCGTAAAACTCAAATCCGAGGACAAACCTCCAAATATTCACTGGGATGAGAAGATCGATCGCCATGCACCTGGAACGAAGCTCACCAGTTCAGACAATGCATTCTTGTTAGGATCTTTTTTAGACGTTCCAATCGGGCAAGAGATCAGCACATCAGGTTCGCCATTATCCTTGTTATTATCTTCCAATTAATTTAGACTTCTAACTACTGTTGGACAACTTGCTATCTTGCGTCTTGCCAGTTGTTTACGAAATTTTTTTGGAACACTGTAATGATACTACTACTGCTTCATTCCGACTAAGTTTACATTTTATTTTTTCATCTTCTTTGCAATATTTTCACTTTTCACAGCCTGGCAATTTCTGTACTCTATAGTATGTTATAGAGTGCTCGTATTTGTTCATTTTTCATTCACGTAGCTGGCATCCTACCCTGCTTAAGTGCACTCTACTTTCTTAGATTTTTTATTCTTCATATTTTATCAATATAAAAAAGGATAGAGAAAGAATAATCTTGGCATACATTATCTTGTGGAATCTAGTGTTCTATAAGGAGGAGAACTTAGACAACGTTTGAGTAGTTGAATTGTAATTTGTAAGTAAATGGGCGTCATTGAGTTTTGGACAGATTTAGGTCTATATTTGTTACCATTCCACTTTTTAGACACAATGTGTCTTTGAATACTATTGCTAAGAGAACTTAGACAACGTTTGAGTAGTTGAATTGTAAGTAAATGGGCGTCATTGAGTTTTGGACAGATTTAGGTCTATATTTGTTACCATTCCACTTTTTAGTCGCAATGTGTCTTTGAATACTATTGCTAACCTTCCTAATGAATTTTGGCCGTCTCATGTGGTGTGGATGCTTGTTCATTTGCTGTGATCTCAAGTATATGTTAGTTCATGCATTTGAACCTGTATGCACCACGACCTATCTCACTCAACCAAGTGATATCTGTGCTATTCTTCATTGTCTTCCTCTTAATGTCGCCAAGGTTTTGTTAGAGTGATTTTAGGGGTTAGGATAATTTGACTACAAACACCAGGGACTCCAAATAGGACCAGTATGCAGTGGGCCGGAAGGGTGATCTTGAGGCAAACCTTTCCACCAGGGGCTCTTTGAATTCTCCTTAATAATGTTTTTCACATTTTGTCTGGTATTTTTCTTGTGCTTTATCTTTCCAATGATTCACAACAGAGCTGTCATAATGAAAGGCCAGAAAATGAACTCACCTGTCTTCATATTCCATTTTCTTATTAGGCCTAATAGGCAATTATATTCCTAACGTTTTAGGATTTTGACAAAAATATCCTTATGTTTCAATTTTGAAAAAAATATCATGACGTTTTGTTTTCACTCAAATTGCATCCTAGATCCCTAATCAAGAGATTTCTCCCTAAAAAATGTTGAGATGGCGGTAAAAAACTAATAAGTAGTGCCACATGGCTTAACTTCAACAAGAACCGTCAACATTAACAAACTCGCGTGCCCATAATGCACTGGTCTCCCAAATTGAAAACTCACAAATTCACCCCTTCACTTGAAAAACGAAGAACCCTAGCACCATAAGATTTCTACAATTTTGGGTTTTCTTCTCATTGCGCTCATTATACTTGACTTTGATGCAAACCCAAAGATAGGGTGGGTTTTTTAGTTTTCGATTTGCTTCCTTTTTCTCTCTGTGCTTTTTTATTATAGAAATGAATTTTCGCAAAGTCTTTCTTGCTAAGAAACAATATGAGAATTGTCTAATAACCCACTCCCATTTTGATTTGAGAAACAAAATAAATTCTCTATCCCCATTAATTTGAAAGTCAAAGCAAAGTAGAAGAAACCAAAGCACAATGGGACTAGTTCTCTCTAGTGCCTTAAACTGGGTCCTAGGTGCATGTAGAAAACACAATCGAAGCTCTCCTTGGTTGTCTGACCCACACAATCCTCATACCCAAGAATTTGAATCTAAGTCCCACCTTGCGGATGAAAGCGTGAGCGTGCCTCTAGGATAACTATCAAGTTTGAGTCGACGGTCGCACGATCTGACTACGTGGGCATAATCACCTTCGTGATGCCGAGAAGTTTCACTGGTGAAAAAATTGATTTCGGTTTTTCTGAGGGGGGCGAGACCAGTAGCAAGTTCCAGAAATTTCTATGGTGCTATGGCTCGTTGTTGGCTCTTTGTTTTTTATTTGGGAGAGCCAGTGTGTGACGTGCATGTGAGTTTGCTAATGTTGTCAGGTCATGGCGAAGTTATCCCATGTGGCACTAGTTATTAGTTTCTTACTTCCATATCAACAGTTTTTAGGGTGAAATCTCTTGATTAGGGAGACCTAGGATACAATTTAAGTGAAATGAAATGGTTAGGATATTTTTGTCAAAACTCGCAAATGTTAGGATATATTTGCCTATGACGCATTCTTAATATAACTTCATGAATCACTAATCAAAATGCCAAGCTTGCATATAATGTTATTTCCATTATATTGTATTTGATTACTCTTCAGTCTTCACTCTTTAGTGATTAGTTCTCATTGTGCTATATTATGTATAGTGGTTTGTTTTCGTTGTATTTTATAATTTTTCTTATTTCTCATTCATCTTTATCTTGATTGCAGGTGGAAAGAGAACTGCTGGAAGTAGTTGGCTTTCTGTTAGTCAGGGTATCGCTGAGGATACTTCTGATTTGGTTTCTGGTTTTGCAACTATTGGTGACGGAATTAGTGAATTGATTGGTTATACAAATGATTACTGGGACTCGGATGAATACGATGATGATGAAGATGTTGGTTACATGAGGCAACCTATTGAAGACGAGACCTGGTTTCTTGCTCATGAAATTGATTACCCAAGTGACAATGAAAAGGGAACGGGGAGAGGTAGTGTTCCAGACCAGCAGGAAAGAGGTCCTGGCAAGGATGAGGAAGATGACCAATCTTTTGCTGAGGAAGACTCTTATTTTTCTGGTGAACAATATTTCCAGGGGAAGAATATTGAACAAGTTGCTGTGCCTGATGCTCCTTTAGGACACTCCGTTACTGAAATATATGAGAGGAATGGTGAAGATGATATGATTGCTCATTATGATGGGCAATTGATGGATGAAGAAGAACTAAGTTTGATGAGGGCAGAACCTGTTTGGCAAGGATTTGTGACTCAGTCAAATGATCTCCTCATGTTAGGGAATGGGAGAGTTTTGAATGAGTGTGATAGGCCTCGTCCTGATGATCTTTGCATTGATGATGATCAGCATGGTTCTGTCCGGTCAATTGGTGTGGGGATAAGCAGTGATGCTGCTGATATTGGTAGTGAAGTTCGTGAAAGTTTGGTTGGTGGGAGTAGTGAAGGTGATCTGGAATACTTTCATGATCATGATGTTGGTATCAGTGGTGCGGGGCGTTCTCCGCATGATACTGAGAAGAGATATCTGGACAGATCAAACAAGGATAAGGTGAGAACAGCTAGACAAGACTCTGATAAATACATCACTGAACATGGAAAGGCTTTGGGTTCATTGGATGTGAGTTATGCTGAAGGAGGTTTTTCTTTTCCACCCCCTCTTAGACCTGGTGATCCATTGCAAGCTTCCTCTGATAAATCTTTGTGGTCTAAGAAGCGCAATGATGTAACGGAAGATGAGAATAATGATCATGGAAATGGAACAATAGGGACTGGAGACACACTTGCCACATGGAGGCGAAAGGACAGTGACTCCTCACTTGCCAAAAGTTCTAGGGATGAAAACAATGCAAATGCTACTAGATCATCAAATTCTACAACATCGACCAATTCCAACTATGGCTTTAATGAAAGGGAGCATGCTAATGAAGAAGAAGATGACAAAGTTAGTGATGTTAGAGAAGAGGACCCAGGGTCAATCTTAGAGGATGAGGAAGCAGCAGCTGTGCAAGAACAAGTTAGACAGATAAAGGCACAGGAAGAAGAATTTGAAACCTTCAATCTCAAGATTGTGCACAGGAAAAACAGGCATGCTTTATTTACACCTTCACTTTTCTTCAGTTGCCCAATTGCTTACCCGTTTTGTTTGCTTCGTCTTTATTTATTATTCTTTTGTTGGGATAGTCAGGGTGTTTATGGAAATGCATTTATGCCAGAGTTAGGTGTAATAAACTTCAAATAAGAGATACTGTAGACGGCATCATGCATAATAGTATTCCTTGAAGCTATTTTTTGTGGTTGATCACAAAAGAGATAGCACCTCATTTTTATGATTTTTTTAATTTATTGTCAAAGTCTGATTTCTTTTTGTTTTGTTGCTTAGAACTGGCTTTGAGGAGGATAAAAACTTTCATGTTGTCCTGAACTCTGTGATTGCTGGGCGTTATCATGTCACCGAGTATCTAGGATCAGCTGCTTTCAGTAAGGCGATTCAGGCCCATGACTTACACACAGGCATGGATGTCTGTGTCAAAATTATAAAGAACAACAAAGATTTTTTTGATCAGAGCCTTGATGAAATCAAGCTTCTAAAGTTTGTCAACAAGAATGATCCTGCTGACAAGTACCATATTTTGCGATTGTACGATTACTTCTATTACAGGGTAATAGCAGCTATATTTTAAGCTTTATACTTTACTTGTTACGTTGAACTATTAAGTTTCTTTGGTTTTAGTTATACTATGGTACTATGCCTGTCTGTGGTGGTAGGAATGACAATTTATATGTGAAAACCTTCCTATTTGATTTGTTGGAATTGGACTGTTCATCTCCAAAGTTTCTTATGTGTCTGTTAATTAGCCTTTTCCTACATTTGGCTACATGATTAACTGTTTGTAATGAACAACAAGCTGCCTTGTTGTATGTCTTTGAGAATTACTTGGTTTTAAATAGCTGTAGAATACGTATATGGGAAAAACCTTTGAAATCTAAACTTTCGAAGATAATTGAATTGAACTAAACTTTACAAATATTGAAAATAGTAGTAGAAAACTTCAGTCCTGACAAAGTACAATAGCTTGATTCTTATGCGTGGAGAGAAACATTAAAATTCTTGAGGGTAAGGACTTGTCGTCCTTAAGATTTCACCTATTGTAAAACATTGCTTCGAACATCATTGGACAAAGCATTTATGATTTGTGCCTATACTGATGACATGGTTATTTTTTTCTTCTTAAATTTGCAAATGTCTTTTTTATGCTGACTTTCTTCAGATCTTCTTATGACCCTTATATGTATTCTTTTTCCTGTGAACTGTTATTGTTTCTTATCCAAAACAAGAGACAAAAGAAAATAAATAAAATAGATGTAATAGGAGTGGGATTGATCGTCGGTGTTGCAAAACTAGTCTTGATATATTATGCATCCTTTGGCTTGACTTGCCCTTGTGATGTCGATATATTATTAGAACGCCTCATAGCAATGGAGTATGTGGGAATTTTGATTATGCCTTTTCATTCAAGCCTGCTGAAAATGGTTTTCATTACATTGGTTGGGTAGCTAATCCTTTTAAACATGCAGGAGCATTTGTTAATTGTTTGTGAGCTTCTCAAGGCAAACTTGTATGAGTTTCACAAATTTAATAGAGAATCTGGAGGGGAGGTTTACTTTACTATGCCCAGACTGCAGGTTTGTCTTCTTTTAGTATTCTTACTTCTTGAAGCCACTTTAATATTTTGTTTGATACATGATGCTCCTTTTGTTTCCTTTTGCACTTGCAGTCAATTACTATCCAATGTTTGGAAGCATTACAATTTTTGCATGGTCTTGGTTTGATCCACTGTGATTTGAAGCCTGAGAATATTTTAGTCAAGAGCTACAGCAGGTGTGAGGTAAAGGTCATTGACCTTGGCAGTAGTTGCTTTCAAACAGATCATCTCTGCTCGTATGTTCAGTCCAGGTCTTATCGTGCTCCAGAGGTTATTCTGGGACTTCCATATGATAAGAAGATAGATATTTGGTCTCTTGGCTGTATTTTGGCTGAGCTTTGTACCGGAAATGTGAGTTATATCAGTTACCTAGTAATGTGGAGTTCATCATTGCCATCATTACAACTTTTTTAATTTTGCAGTCACCTATAAAATTAGAGTTCTTACCTTTAGAAGCGTTACATTTTTGTTTGTGTGCATGTGTCATAATCAAGTAATATTCATGGATCTATGTTTTTCCAACAAATATTTATATTTCAAAATGTAACAATATCTTGTTCAATGTACGACAACATCTTATATATTGAATATTTGGCCGTACAACACTTGGTAAATGCTATATAAAGCCCTGATAGGCAAATCTTATAACTATAGTTCAATATTAGTCAAGGTAGTAATTTATATTTAGTAAATTGGTGTTCTGGACAAAGGTTTTTCTGAAATGCATTGTTTATAAATTTATCATATTATGAATTTAGCACATTACCTCGAAGTTGAAACTTACCAAGAAGAATATTTGATGCAGTTATCAATTTATTGAGGTTCTACTTTGGACTCAGTAATGTTATCATGTCCTTTTCCATTGAAAATATATTCCCTTTGTAGTTGCTTTCACGAGATGAATAATTGAATTAATAATACCCACTGATTTGTTGTCAACTTCTTGTTTGGTTCACAAGTTTCTTCGTAGTTCTTGCCATTCTGAGCAGTGTTTGGTATTTCACTTGCTTGCTGGTTTGACTTGTATCATTTCATTAGCTGGTAGTTGTTCTAACTTCTAATATGAATTGTTCTATCCTTTCATGAAGTTAAAAACAATCATTTACTCGTTTTTTCTTCACCTGGACTTGTTGGCCATATTTGGAGAAAGGATAAATTTGTTTGTGAACCCTTGAGCGCACGTGTGTATGTTTCTGTATGCTTTTCTTGTGCTTGTTACTTCTGAAGATGGCAAGTTTTTTTTTTTTTTTTTTTTTTTTTTTTTTTTTTTTGATATGAATATGATAAAGCAGTTGGTTATGTTTTGAGAACAAACTGTGAAAGTATAATAATATATTAGTAGAATGAAAAACTGATTACAAGACCTTGCTAGAAGACCAGCTATCCTCATGCCAGCTTCATAATGAAGTAATGAACGTGACTTTATTGTTCCCCTTAATTCTACATTCAACGTAGAAATTGACTAACCTGTAGCCCATTCTGTCTAAGAAGATGCTAACAATATAGTTTTTTTCCGTACACTAAACCAATCAAGTCTCTTGTTCTCAAATATTGTACCATTTATTTTTACTACATCAACCAAGCTGTTACTGGAACCCTAATTTTGAAGGTTTCCTAGATTTTCTTGAACATGCCCTGTTATTGACCTTATTAATGGCCACTACTCGCCCAAATATGTTCACCATGGATGGTATCCCAAAGCTTTTCAAACAAAATCTGCTGGGGAAATTTGGGAGCGATTGATTGTCAATGAGGTTTTTGAAAAAGGATTACATGTAAAAAAATTGCAGTTCCCATAACATGTAGCAATTTATCTAATGATGTTGTTGTATCATTGAGAAGAAAGATCAACAATGTCTTTAACTTGGAGCTCGACTATGCAGGTACTCTTCCAAAATGATTCTCCTGCAACTTTACTAGCACGTGTGATTGGGATTATTGGCCCCATTGAACAAGGGATGCTTGCAAAGGGAAGAGACACATACAAGTATTTCACCAAAAACCACATGCTTTATGAGAGAAATCAGGTGATTTTTTCTTCCTTGTATTTGTCTTTTAAATTAGGAAGCTTTACTTTCGTTCATGCTATTAGTTGCTTTTTAATAGTGTATTCTTCATTAGAATCTAAAGGTTTAAGTTAGGTAGGATGAATACCGACACATGCATTGTGAGTTTAGAAATACTAGACATCAAGATGATGGAGTGGTAACATTAAGAGAAGTAGCAGTTTTGAAGATACGCCACTTTAGATATCTAGTATCAATCATTCTAAGTGATAGTAATATTGAAAATGATGCCACACGTAAAATTCAAGTTGGATGAAAAAAAATGTTGTGCAACATGTGTGATGTAATCGAAATATTGTTGCCAAGTTGAAAGAAAAATTTTATTGGACTGCAATTAGGCTTGTTATGCTTTATGGAAGTGAATGTTGGGCAGTAAAAAAACAAGTATATAAAATGAACGTAGCGAAAATGAGAATGCTTAGGTGGATGTATGGTAAAACTCATATAGGTAGAATCATAAATACATAAATCCAAAGAAAAGTAGGAGTAGCACACACAGATTGGGGAAGGGCATTTGCAGTGGTTTGGACACCTCCAAAGATGACATACAAATACCCTGTAGAAAACTCAACTCAATAGAAACCGAAGAAATTCGACGAGGTAGGGGTAGGCCGAATTTAACTTCTGACAACATTGATTGGGAAAGATTCATATGATTTGACAAACACACCATCCATTGCACTAAATCGTGCACAATGGTAGAGTTTGATCATTGTAGTCGTCCCCAACTAATTTGGGATTGAGGCTATGGTGGTGTTGTATTCTTCATTTACTTCTCTTTAAAGTTGTATCATCCTTCCTTGCATTCCAATCTGTGGTGCAAAAAGTAGAATTCGTTTCATCTATCTTGTCATAAAATAACGTGTTTTTTGGTATTTGCTCTAGTATTTGGTATTGGTAATACCATGGGATCCACTTATTCATGGTGATGGTTCCATGTTTCATTTAATGGATTAGGGAGAAGCTTGTTACCACCAGTTTGTTTAAAGGTGGTTCCATTGAGATGCTGCCACAAGCCAATACAAGGGTTACATGCCTCTTAAGATCCGGTATCTTAGTTGAGCTGCTTCCCATTTTCTCAAATTAAAGACTGCCTAATCGAGGCAGCCAAAGCTGAAAGCGTTATTTATTTCACATAAGGCTCTGTTCGCTTCCTTATTTTCACACGAGAAGCCATGGATTAGGAAGCAGGTTGCTCGTTTCGTTTGACACCGAATCTGCGTGGAAGCGACTTCCTGAAGGGAAGTCTTCCCCTATCTTAAATTAGTCAAAAAGTGGAGAAAGGGAGAAATGACTGTCACCCCTTTTATGAACATCCCAACCTCAACCTCCATCCCCTTCGCCTTCCTCTTGACTCCTTCAACTCCTTCTGCTCGATCCCTCCCCTTCGACTCCCGCTCGATTGTGCGAATGTCTTTGAAGTTTTGTTTTTTTTTTTTTTGTTTTGTTTTTTTTTTTTTTTTTTTTTTTTTATGTTGGATGGATTGAATCATTGATGATGAAAGAAGAGTAGGGTTTCTGGGTAAATCGGATTTTATGCGAAGAAGATGAAGGGTATATGAGGTATTTCACATCACTACAAATTTTTGGTTCAGTGAGTAACCAAACACCCCATATTGCACCCCCAATCATGGGTCAAAGCATGCCAACCTCTCTTCGGTGCAGGGTCAGCAAAGCGAGCAAGAGGCACAAAAATGCTTATATGCTGTTTTGAATACTTAACTTAAATATCAATAATGAAATACATTAATATAAGATTCGAACCACAATGTTTAATTTATTAATCATCTTTCAATCTTTAGTCAATTATTCATAATCCTCAATTCCTCATGAATAGAGACACATTTTTCATCTTTTCCGTTCGAATACTTGAATAGTATCAAACTCGTATGACCATGAACCCCAATAGTTGACAGCATGCTGTATGACTTACATTAATTTATAAAGGTAGGGGGAGCTTTTTAGTTTATAACACTACAAATTGAAGGGGACTCTACTATTGCAGTTTTACTTCTTTGCTGATTTATGTTTTTTCCTACGAAATCTTTTTATATTTATGTATATTTTTATAGACAAGTTACCTTCTTTCTAGTGTTGTCTATTTCTTCAATTTAGTTATCTTGTTTTTCAAGTGGTGTTCAAATATATCTTTTGATATGCTATAATCCAACATAAATGGTTAAATTTGCAATTTTTGCATCAAGGTGCATGGTTAAGTTGCAGAACGTTGTTTTTCATTTATTGATGTCCACACGGCCCCGTGCATGCTTGCCACATGTGGTGAAATCCAAATAAATTGATATTTTTTTTAACTTCAAATATCTTGATTTTAACCATGGCAATTGAATAGAAACTTCTCAATCTCCACTATTAACATTGGAATTAGAAAGTTAATAAGAATTTCCCCTCAATTTCTTTATATGTCATTATCATCACTCATTTACTTGTTTTTTTTTGAAAACTGCCCTTTTCTATGACCTGGTACTCTTAGGTTCCCCTCATCTACTAATTGAATTTTCTTTTTAGTAAACTGTATTAGGAATGTCTGAACCTTTTGCTCTTTATTAGTTATAGAGTTTTGCATCCTTGCCTAATGCCTTTGGTGGGAATAGATGTCTACTAACAGCACATTTTGCGTTGTCTTTTGATTTTCCTTAGAATTCTTGATGTTGTTGCGGTAATTGCATATCTCAATCCCACTATCACTATTATTGTTATTTTTGCTGATGTTGTTGAGGTAACTGTTTTTCTTAATCTCACCATCTCTGGCCAACAGTTGAATCCCTCTTTTTCTTTCGTCGGTAAGGAGTTGAATCCATGACCTACACTTTTCAAGTAATTTCATCTGATTACTCTATTATCTGTTTCATTCATAGTTGATGATGTAACTGTTTGACTTCTCATCCTTTCAATACAACAACATAGCCTCAATCCCAAATTAATCTCTATCTATATTGATAAAGCAAAGCATAATTCAAAAAATAAAATTGATTTGCTCGAATTGTCTGTAAGAGGTGCTATGTTTCTACTTAGATTTACCTTTGTATGCAATTTGCATTTTTCTTGATCTTGATTCCTTCTTAATCTATCAGTGTTACTGAATCGAAGTATTTCCATATTCTTTCAGGAAAGTAACAGGTTGGAGTACTTAATACCGAAAAAGACGTCACTGCGGCATCGGTTACCAATGGGCGACCAAGGCTTTGTTGACTTTGTTGCACACCTCCTTGAAGTAAACCCAAAGAAGCGCCCTACTGCATCGGAAGCCCTGAAGCATCCGTGGCTTTCTTATCCTTACGAGCCTATCTCATCGTGAACCGTGAAGAAAAAGCGCGAAGAACAAGTTCTTTTTTTGACGACAAAATGTGACTAGTTGGAGGCTTGAATTGAGTTTCTATTCTGCGCCGTATACTCCCTCCAGTAATCAGTCTTCAACACAGATGACTGATGTGTCGACTAATCCTGCCTTGTCACACATGTATCATATCGACGGAAAGGTGTTGCCTAGTTTGGTTGGCCGTCTTCCCCCATCATTCAGTTGTATCGAAACTTGCATTCAGAATGTAATTTTTTCATCATTCAGTTGTATCCAAACTTGCACTTGGGTACTCTTTACTTTACTCGCTTGCTCCGTTGAGATAGGAATCTTGACAACCCTGTTGTATATGATGTGATTATTTATTAGTAATGTTTCAATACCATTCCCGCTTATGGTGGTGAATCTAGGATTGGAACCTAGGAGAACTGACAAGTATTTGCTGTTGTATTTTCATTATGTACTCCTATTTCTGAGTCTTTTCCTAAACGGTTGAAATCTGGAGGCATTGATTTTGTCATTTGTGTTCTTCGGCATGGCACTGAAAGAGTTTGATTCATGCATGTGGCTCCAACTAATTTTGGAATTGGGGTTTTGTTGTTATTATTGGTGGTGGAGGTGGTTGCATTTTTGCATGAAATTTTTGTGAGTTTAATTTGTAATATTCAGCTCTCCTTAATTCTAAGTTTCCATTTCTTTTTGTCGGTTATAAAAGTTTCACGCAAAAAAATGGAAGAAATTTGATTATATAAGGGTAGTATTTTTTATTTTTTTATTTTTTATGACGTAAGAGTCAAACTCATGACCTCCGAGTGATGTTTCATTCATCTCATTAAAAATGCTTTGGAAAGAAATTAAATTAAATAGAATTGCATATCATTAATTGCATTAGACAAATCAATTAGTAATAACTTTACATCAACCATTCTTGTTCACTTTGAGATGCAATCTTATGTATTTGAAGATGCATAACATGATGGATAAATGGGGTGCATGTTTTCTTGTCATATCATCCTAGTTTCTGGGCACCAAGATTCGGCGGCATTGAGTGTGGGGAGGCTGTCTGATACACCTCAAAACACGCACACATATATCGATAGGCATCAAAGGGACACAACAAGTGAGAGTGCTGTTCTTGGTAGCGTGCCAGCACTAATACCTCAATCATCCTCCATCAATGTACCTCAAGATGCGTGCTGACCGAGAATCAAGGGCCACAACATTTTCCAATATTTTAAAACACTTTGAGTAGCTCAAGCTCTACTGAACCACATTTGAACATTTGACTTTGAGTGTGTGCACGCTCTTGCTCTCATCCCAAACAAACGAAAGCTTCGCCGCCATTAATGGAGTCCACCGAGAAATCTCCAGAGCACAAACCCTCACCACCACCGCTGTTCCCTCTCGCATCTCTCATCACTCCCCAACCCAACAACCCCACAAATACAATCCCATCATCGTCGTCATCAACAACAACAACCACCACCACCGAATGGCTCACCAACTCCAGCTTCACAGTCGACCTCTCCGTCCTCCGCAGCTCCGTCGCCTCCCACTACGCCCATCTCCCACCCAAACCCATCGAACAACAACAACAATCCCAACACGCCCCAATCGATCCCCCCAATCGATCCTACGATCTCCTCAACTCTTCGTCTTCATCGGACGGCGAAGAGCAAGAGACGAAGAAGGCGAGGAAGAAGAAGAAGAGTGATAGGAAATCTAGAGATTCGGTGGTCGAGGCGGCTAGGGTTTTCTTCGGGAACGAGAGGAAATCGGGGGTTAGGGCTTGGGAGGGCTCCGATTCCAACAACTCCAAGGACTACTACTTCGATTCTCATGGCGATCGCGACAATTTGGCGTTTGGATCGCTCTACAGGTACGTATGTTCTTGATTTTCCGTTGGTTTTACTTTTCTAGGGCTTGTTTTTGGCTTCTAGGGTTTGTGTTGTTTTGTGGAGTGTAGGATGGATGTCGCCAAGTATAAGCTTCACAGTGTTGAGGGGGTGTCCTCTGAGGGGCGTTTTCGAGGGAGGAGATTGAATTCGATGTCGGGTGGAGAGGGAGATGGGGACGGATTGGATGGGAAGGTGTTGAACAATGGGCGGTATTGGTCTGGAAAGTTTGCAGCTTTGGAGAGGCGAAAGGATTTCAAGCATGTTAGGATCAATGCACCACCATCATCACCAGGGGAAGTTTGCGAATTTTACGAATTTATACCTTTGATTGAGGTTTCTGATGAACAATTACCAAAGAAAAGCAATGGTGAGGTTGAGGAGTCTTGGGAGGATGAAATGTTGCGAAAGACGAGGGATTTTAATAGGAGGACTAGGGAGTTTCCCCATGATGAGAAGGTTTGGATTGAGTTTGCGGAGTTTCAGGACAAGGTTGCGAGCAATCAGCCGCAAAAGGCTGCCCGAATGCAGATGCTTGAGAAGAAGATTAGTATACTGGAGAAGGCGGTAGAGGTCAATCCGGATAATGAAGAGCTGTTGCTGGCTTTAATGAAGGCATATCAGAGAAGAGATAGTGGGGAGGTTCTTATTGCAAAGTGGGAGAAAGTGTTAGTGGGCCGGTCTGGGAGTTATCGGCTGTGGTGCGAGTTTCTGCGTGTTGTTCAGGGAGATTTCTCTAGGTTTAAGGTTTCTAATATGAGGAAGATGTATGCCCATGCTGTTCAGGCGCTTTCCGCTGCGTGTGTGAAGCTGTATAGGCAGGTTCTTTCCTTTTCTGTTTTTTTCTTCTTGAAGTGAACCCTATATGTTATTTGCATAAAGTGTCTTTTATTTGAGTTATTTGTGACAATTTGTTCAGTATAATAGTATATGAGTAGAACACATCAATTATAGCCCTTAATACTCTCTCTCTCTGGTGTGGAACCACCAATCAGAGCTTTGATCACATTGGTTCTGCATTGCATGTTTTAGTGTCAAAACTAGAGGCAATTTTCGATGCTTCTTGTGATATCTTTATTACAATTGCATTTTTAGTTCTGTTACTTCTGTAGGAATTTGCACAATACAGGGAGGGAAGTCAAAGAACGAGGTTGATTACTAAGTTGGAAAGAATGGGGGTCTGCTCTAAATTGATCCGACAGTGGGTTATAGTCTCCTGACCACTCGGGGGGACTTTGCAAATCTACCTTTGACATCTTATGCCTTATTCATTTTGTAATATTGCATTGTCGGGGTTCTCCTCTGCTAGTCTCTTGGAAAGCCAAAATTTCCTCTGAAGTTCTGTTTGTGGTTATTTGTTTACTTGCTGGCTAAATTCTTGCTTAATACTTGTGATCTGTTGCATAACAGAAATCTCGTGTTTGATTGCTCTGTTTTGGGTGTTTTAGTGTACATTTCAAGGTGGTTGAAAGTTCAAGGTGACAACACGCTTAAATGTCTAAAAAGTGTTATATATGCTTCATGAAATAGAAATGCATGCGATGAAGGTTGCCGTAACAGAATTTTAAGGTTATTTTGTTGGTTATTTTTCTTCTTCCAGTCTTATAAGATTTTGGGCAATATAAGTCATCATCCTCATTAATGCACACAAAACATCATCGTCGTTAATAGAGATGCCACATCATTCTGCTTTAGTACTCTACTGAATAATAGGCACAAATATTTTGCTTTCGAAATGACAGGAACTTTACAATAAGTCACCGACCATTATTAGAGGACATGCAACAATAACATGTCCAGTGGTTAATAAGTAAACTAAGAATCATCTCATAAAATACGAAAAATAAATAAAGTCTCGTTCCTATCAAAAAAAATAAAATAACATGTCCAGTTGTATATATGTAAATATGTATATATTTTCTTATGGTTATAACAAATAAAGTCTCGCTCCTATCAAAAAAAAAAGTAAACTAAGAATATCTCATAAAATACGAAAAAAAATTAAAGAATTATCCTTCTGATATCTTGTTTTATTTGTTAACAGCTGAGTCTTTTTAATTTTTTTTTTCATTTGAGTTCATTCTATTAAAGGTCTTCACACTGATTTTTGGTTTATTATTTTCTTGTATAGGTTCATCAAACTGGTAAATCACTATCGTCAGATCGTGCCGTAATTCAACAAGAACTTACTCTTGTAGATATTTTTGTTAGTCTCTGTAGGTTTGAGTGGCAGTCTGGTTACCAGGAGCTCGCAACTGCTTTATTTCAAGCTGAAATTGAATACAGTTTATTTTGTCCTTCTTTACTTCTCTCCGAGCAAAGTAAACAAAGACTGTTTGAACACTTCTGGAATGGAGATGGTGCAAAGCTTGGAGAAGATGGAGCACTTGGGTGGTCCACTTGGCTGGAAAAGGAGGAGGAAAGTAAACAAAAGGTTGTTGCTAATGATTCTTTATTAGAAAATGATGAAGGTGGGTGGTCAGGTTGGTCAGATCCTCCATCTAAAGATGTTAATGTGAGGAAAAGTCCAGACAGCTTTGTTACTGATATGGACGTCGATGAGGATAAGGAGGATCTTGAGGCTGAAACTATTGATCATGAGGAGGATGTTGACTCTTTGCTTAAAAAACTGGGCATTGATGCTGATGCTGAGGCTGATCATGAGATCAATGATGTTTCTACTTGGACCAGATGGTCGGAAGAAGAGATGTCACGAGACAGTGATCAATGGATGCCTGTGCGTGCGAAATCTGGTGCTTTCTTCTTTCTTTGTTTCCTTGCAGATTTTTATGTGTAGTGGTGCTGATTTGCCTTGGTAGTTATGCATGCCCATGCTGTTATACTAATGGGTTGAAGATTTTTCCTAATTTTTTTGTCAAGTATTCATCCTAATTAACTAAACGTATAATGTACTTAGATGTTAATTTTTTTTCTTTGAAGCACTTTGATGTTATGTTTTGAGACTCAAATTAGATACTGATTTTGTGCTTGATATCTATAGCAGGTACTACTGGTGAATCTTCAGACAGAGAAGGAGACGAACAGCTTTCTAGAGTTGTACTCTTTGAAGACATAAATGAATACCTCTTCTCATTGTGCACTGAAGAAGCTCGTTTCTCTTTGGTATCCCAATTTGTTGATTTCTTTGAGGGGAAGATTTCTCATTGGTTAGTCATTTTTTTTTTGTCAAAATCATTGGTTACTGGTTAGTCATTTTTCTGTATGATTGCTGGTGGCTTGAATTTTTGATAGTTGGTACTTATTGTTGGATGTTATTATGTTTGTTTATTTGTTCTGTTTGAATACTGTATCTATGTTATGCATTATTGGTAATTGCTGTCTTTGAGATCTTGAATGGGAATAAAACTTGATTGCCATTATTACTTAGTCTGTACCTTGAGTTTGGTCTCTTCTGCAGCTTTGCTGACTGTGAGTGTGGCTCGTATTATCATGTGGTGATGTTGGTGATATACTGTGCACATTTCTTTGACACGCTGAGCTTTTGAAAATAGTGATTTTCCGTGAGTGTCTTGCCAATTACCATTTTTAATTTGTATCACAATCGTTTATTTTTCCTTAACGTTGCTCTTACATATTTTGAGTTACTGTTCCCCCAGTAGTTAGTGGTAATATCTGAAGTCTTAAGTGTTGAACTCGTATCAGGTTAGAGGGAAGGGTCTGAATTACAATTGTGCAAAAATGTTCTGCATGTTTCCATAGGGACAGTCGTGCATCTGAGTTAACTGTAAATGATATACGCATGAGATTGTGGCGTGGTTCACTCGTTTTACTACTGGTTTTCTTTTCTGACTTGGTTGGTGTTTCTGGCTGTTGTGAGTGATTAGCTCTGAAAATGTGTGCTGACTGAAAAAATAAAGAGATGTTTATTGTTTTCTTGAGTCTGCAGTGATTGTCATATTTGTCACTGAAATCTTCAAAGAATTTGTTGACTTCCTTATGTCTGAGACAATAAGACATGCTCATATTTGTTCTACAGCGCTTCACGATCATTGTTATATAGCATCTTATGTGCATTTACAATTTTTCATGACCTGCCTTGGGTTTTTCATGAATTAACTTCTGTGTTATGTTCTTACTGCAGGATTTGCTCTAACAGTAGAGGATGGATTGAAAAAACCCTTGGCTTTGATGAACTGCCTTCCTCTATCTTGGACAATCTAAAAGAAGTGCATGAATCCGTGACTAAGTTGCTAACAGTTTCAACTACTTTTAGTTTGGAGTGCCTTTTGGGTGGCTCAAGTGACAATTCTAGGAGAACTGATATGATGAGATTTATTCGGAATGCGATTTTGCTTTGTTTGACTGTTTTTACGAGAAATCACATCCTAGAAGAAGCTGCTCTTGTTGCTGATGAACTTTTCTTGACAAACATGAAGTCTTTGACAAGTTCAGGCACTCCATCTCGAGCTTTAGCCAAGGGCCTTTTAAAAAATGATCGGCAGGTATTTATTGCCTATTTATAACAATGCATATACATATTTGATTGCCCTTATGCTTTGAAATATAATGAATAACAACTACAACAGAGCCTCAATCCCTAATAAATCATTTTATTTTTTTCGCTATTCATGACTGTTGAGAGTCTTGAGACTATCAAACATTAAAATGGTTTCTTTTTTTTTTTTTTTTTTTTCTTCCCTTTGTTTCTTTTTTCCTGAGAGCATGCTAATGACTTCAGCCAAAAAAAGAAGAAAAAATTTACTTTTTTGTAGTGGTTATGTGATTACTGTGGATGGGTATTATTAGCATTGGACGTTTTATGGGTTTTGCTGTGTGGAATATGTACGTTTTTTATCCTTTTTTGCCATATTTTTATTTTTTTGGTAGGATTTATTACTATGCGGAGTTTATGCACAAAGAGAGGCAGCATTTGGTAATATTGATCTTGCAAGAAAAGTATTCGATATGGCGTTATCCTCTACTGATGGGCTTACGCTGGTGAGATTGACAAACTTGATTATTTTTTTTTTGTTATTAGACTTATTGATCTTTGTGAGTATTGTCTACTTTTTATCTGGTATTCAATCTTTCTAGCATTGAGCTCACTGGCTCCCGCAATGCTCTATAGCCATCTTGTTATTTGGATTCAATCTGTGATCTTTTATATATTTTTTTTCTTCTTTAATATTGATACAAGAGACCTAATCAAAAAATCAAATGTTCTTTTTGACGCGAATGTTACTTAGATGATGCCTATGCTTGAATGATACTGCTTTTGAAGCGTGTTTTCTTAGAACTGTAAATTTGTAGTATGGGATGAAATTCTTGGCCTCTATTTGGTTTTGCTAATAAGGAGAGTTTAATTTTGATCTTAATGCAACGTTGTGGTATTGTATGTAATTCTAAATCTCTGATTGTGCATAAATGGCTGTTTTGTTTTGCTTTTTCTTTCTTTTGAGTTATATCTCTTACTTTCTCTTAAGAGTCCAAGTCACAACAAATTCATTAAATATCATGTCATCAAGTGAAAAGGTAGGATATACTTAATCTTAATTTGATACTGACTTAACTTTGATGAGTGTTGGCTGGTGGTGTTTTTGGTTTCAATTTGATACTGTATTTTTTTTCCCCTCTTAAATAGACTTACGGATTCATTTTGATTGGGCAGGATCTTCTGTCAAAAATGCCACTGTTATACTTTTGGTATGCGGAAATGGAACTTACCAATTTTGTTGAGCGAGGAATTGAATCCTCTTCAATACGTGCTATGCACATTCTTTCTTGCATAGGAAGTGGTGTAAAATATAGCAGTTTCGTGGGTCAATCATCAAGTTTGCAATTGCTGAAAGCACGCCAAGGTTTCAAAGAGCAGATTAAAACATTACGATTGGCATGGGCACGAGGAGATATTACAGATGAGTCTGTTGCCCTCATCTGTTCTGCTGCTTTGTTTGAAAGTTTGGTTACTGGATGGACTGCTGGTATTTCTGTTCTGGAGGAGGCTTTCTCCATGGTGCTTCCAGGTGGTTTAACGTTCTCTTCATCTGCTTTTTGGTTGCTGCTGCAGTACTTACTCCTGCTTCCTTTTACGATGGCTTTAAAAATATTTCTAACTTGTTTCCTTTTGCACATGTTTTTCTACTTTGAAAATCCACTGATATTTAACTAACCTATACTTTTTATTAGAAATTTCTCTTTGTGCCATGTACTGATTTTTTGATATGTTGAATTTTGGTTAGTTACATGTCTGGAACCGAGTCCAAAACACTACTGGTACAATCTAGTGAAGTCCAAGTATAACTTATTGTGTAATTGTTTGGCCGTAAATTCTAACAGGAAGTATGATCCTTATAGTTGACTGTAGCTGTTAAATGTGTAGCCTAGCCGTTGAGTTGAATTTAAGTATAGGATATGTAGCTAACAGCAACCACATAATACTTGTGATGAGTCTTTATTTGTTGTGTATTCTAGAGCTCAGCTGAGTAACAGCTGAAATTTCTTCCAGAAGAATGAGCTTTTTTTTTTGAAGACCCAGAAGAAGAAGAAGAAGAAGAAGAATGAACTTTGCATTCTTGAATTGCACAGAAACTTTGTTTGAAATGAGTTTTGGATTAATGCATTTTCAACTGATTGTTCTTTCTTGTCCTACTCATGTATTTGTACAATGTAAAAACTTTTTACTAATATAAAAGCACGTCTCTTACAAAAAGAAATTGATGTACATTATTCCTTGGATTTGAATTCCCCTGCATTGCAATTCCAACTCAAGTTTCTGCATTCCAAACACCCAATAAAGCGTTCCTCTTGTGGCTTCTAATAATCTGTTCGTTCATATTTTCCGTTGAGATTCTCTTTAAACATGTTTGGGATTGAGGCTTTGTTGTTGTTGCTGTTGTATTCTCTTAAATCAAATTTTAAGGAATCCTCATCTCTAAATGTTTTCTGGTTTATATATATATATGGTGTATGAGATATGGGAGTTGGGGAAATAGGCTGGTGATGCTTACCAGGTTTAGTCTTCCTGGTGTTTTTTCTTCTTACCTTGTTTGGTGTGGGACTACTGGTCCACATTTGCTTTTGTTTATTCTTACATGGTGATGGAAACACAGGCGCAAGGAAAATCCTAATGAATAGTCTTTAGACCAGTTTAGTGGCCATTCCCTAGCAGTCAGGTTCCTCTGCTGTTCTTGGTGAAAATCTTTGTTGTTGACCATAACTTCAAGTGCTTCAATGAGAATTTCAAAACTAGTCTGTTAAAAAATATTTAATGCAATAACTTAGCAGTTTCAAATGCTTATTACCTTCCTAATGATGAACTACTCTTCTTCAATTCAGAGAGGAAGAATCAGAGTTCTCAACTTGAATTCCTGTTCAACTATTACATAAAGATGCTTCATCGTCACTGTGATCAGTCAAATATTCCACAAGTATGGCAATCCATCTTGCACGGATTACAGGTGTATCCATACAGTCCGAATGTTTTTGCTGCCTTTGTAGGGACTGGTTGTCGTTTTACCGTACCGAACAAACTTCGTTTGATATTTGATGAATATTGTCGCAAGTAAGGGTTCTTATCTTCCCAAACTTAAGAATTTTTTTTATTCTGTTATTTGCTTGAATGATATTTGGCTATGTTGGTTGTTTTACTATGAATCCTTTTTTCAACTTTTTCCCCCCAATAATACTAGTTGGTTGGGTATGTATTTTTCAAATGAAAAACCTACAAGTTTTAGTGCATATTAATGGAAAGTGGTGGGACTAGAATACCAAAATTCAATTATGTATATGACTTTGATCACTTATAACTCAAAAATAATTTGTGCTAATTTTTTTTTCTTACAAAATAGTATTTTTCAACAAATACATTTTTTCTTTTAATAGGAATGGTTCGTTCATTTGTGATCGTAATATATTATTGACTTTTATGAATTACATTTTGATTCTTTGCTTCACTCTTTTTATTGTTTCATGTAAATACCTATAATTTTCTTATTTTAAACGCAAAGAAGCAGCAGAACAGTTGATTGTCAGCATTCCTTGCAGGAAGCCATCGGTCATTTCTGTGCTCTTTGCATTGTCATTTGAACTAGGTAAATTTGGTTCTCATCATAGAATCCATGCATTGATTGAGAGGGCATTGGCAAACGAGCAGTTGCAAAATTCTGTTTTATTATGGAGATGCTATATGGCGTACGAGATCATTGTGGCTTGCAACCTTCCTGCTGCTAAGCGGGTTTTCTTCAGAGCCATCCATGCTTGCCCGTGGTAAAGTCTTTCTATCTTTTATCATGAATCTATGAACTTATTTACAGTATTATTTCATGTGTATGTTCTTCATTGGGATTGCAACAGTATTAGAATGTGCCGTAATGTTTGTACTGTCAACTGTCAAGTAATCTATGCTTAATTATTTGACTATTCATTGGTTCTGCGTATATGTGGGAGATTGGGTGGTGTTCGATGGATGTTGGGTGCAGATAAGCCTCGTGCTTTTTGTGTACCTCCAAACCCAGTCTTTCCCTTTGCAAGTTTGAGCATAGAACTTGAAGAATCTGATGTATGGGGATTGGGGAGAGTTTTAAAGGAAGGAAACTGGGGATAGAACTCATTCTTCTAGAGGTGAAATAGGGAGAAGAAGAAATGGAATAGAAGAAAAGAAAAAACATTGTCTTGTTCTTGAAGCGTAAAACAATATGCAATTTGTGATTTTGTGATTTTGTATCTGAAAGTTGTAATCTTTAGCTTGTATATATTTTTCTGAATTATTCTCTTTTGCAGGTCCAAGAAACTATGGCTAGACGGATTTCTAAAATTGAATTCCGTCTTAACTGCGAAAGAGTTGGCAGATTTACAAGATGTTATGCATGACAAGGAATTGCATCTAAGGACCGATATCTACGAGATTCTATTGCAAGACGAAATGAAGATGTAAACACCCTGCGACCGGTTTTTGTAGTGATGCTGCAAGTTGTTAAATGTACATTTCAAACTTGTACATTAGTTTTTCATTTTTCTTTTCTAAGACAAGTAAAAGCATAGAAAATTTGGAAGTATACTTCCTATCGATGATTTTACTGAAGATGACGAGTAAAGTTACAATGTTACCAGTAGTTATGCATTACCTTTTAAACCAGTCTCTACTGCATAATAAATGATAAAAAATCTCAATATCTGAGTGATTAGTAGGGCTGCTAATAAATGAAAAGCGCTTGACAATTTGGGAGGATAAAATATAGGAAAATGATTTGGTGACATTTTTGGTAACACAATTTGGTTGCACTAGCACAAGTATTTAATTTTAAGTGCTTGTTGGTGGGGCTCACTGCAGACAAAAAGTTGAACACATGTGCGCCACATGTGCCATACGATTGGGGAATGTCACCATGAGGGCACTTGTAACTTGTAATGCATTAAGATTACAGTTTCCTGTTTCTTTTGATGTACGTAAGACTATAGACCGGGATTTTTTATTTATTTATTTTTTTTTATTTTTTTTTCAGAAGTTTAAGTTATGCATTCCAAATACTCAGTACATTAGGTTGGAGATATTCCCATATACAACAGGTTTGCTCCAAGAGGGATTTACTAGCTAGTTTGTGGGCAAGTAAGTTACATCCTCTAGAGATATATGCGAAATCAAAGGGATTTATCTTGCAGAGGGATCAAAAGGTGCCTACTAATTACATATTCCCAATTACGGATTAGTGGCGGTTATAATTTTGGACCTCTTGCAGAATAGAATCCTCTCCTTATCTACTATATAAGGTGTGATTCGAACTTGCAACCTTATGATAGGTGGATGGGGTGGCGAACATGGGAAATAGTAGTTCCAAGTAGTGATTCGAAATCGAGCATTGTCTAGGTGCAATGGTTGGGACTCTGTGAGGTTTCATGTTTGAATATCTAACAACATTATGTAAAGGTGAGCGCATGTCCAACAAGCAGAGCTACTTTCTCTAGTTCTTGAGACGTTTTGTCGAGTGTGTGTAGCTGCCTTGCTTTAGTTGCAACTTCGATTAAATAGCGTGTTGATATCAACTATTGGTTGGTTCGATTGGTAAAGGATTAGTTCTTTTTAAGCAAGGTTTCGAGTTTGAGTATCGTGAATGGAAAAGATTCGATTTAAAAGGCTGCCCCCTGTTTAGGACACAACAGTACTTGAGTGGATTAGCCGATGCATTTGGTGCCACACACCATGTGTAGGGAAGGTAATTGATCCCATGGATAGGGGTACCCAAGGGTACCCGACCTTAATAAACAGGGTAATACTCGACTCGATATATATTGGGTAAGGGTATGGGTTTATGAATGAGATACTCACGTTGGTATGGGTAGGGTAAGGGTATTAACATCTACCCACTCCATTTACCCAATTACTTACCTCAAATACCCATTTATATTATATTTTTGTATTTATATGTATTAACTTGCTTTTACTATTAGGATACTATTGTTGAAGTTTGAAGATAAATTCTTCAAATTTTCGAAGAGTGAAGATTTTTTTTGTCTTAAATGAATACTTTAATATTTTAAATAATTATGAATGACAACGTACACTTTTATTTATGTTTTGTAATAACTATAAAAATAATATGGTATGTGGATTTTATCGACATTTTATGCTCAAAGGCTTTTATTCTGCTCACTTTAAATTTTGAATTTTTTATATCATATTAATTAATAATGAGTTATGGACACTGTTACCCAAACGGATAATACTCATACCCACCTCACCAAAAAAATAGGATCATAGGATAGGGTATGGATATGACATCCAAATGATGAGACGAATATGGGTGTGGCATAATCTCATACCTTATCCATTGACATCCCTAACTGTGGGCCAAACAAAAATAGCGCCTTGACTAGAAATAGTAAACAAGTAGACAGACACAACACAAGCCTTCAAATTGGTACGATATGAAAAATAAATAAATAAATAAATAAAATCGCTTATGTAATGACAACTATGTGCTTGTCACTAGCTTCATTATTTAGAAGTACTATATAAACAAAGATTGAAGAAAAACATGATGATACTATAAAGAACTCCCTTCTTTTGATGTGAAATAAATATGACGATACTATAAAGAATTCCCTTCTTTTGATGTGAAATAAATATGACGATACTATAAAGAATTCCCTTCTTTAATGGTTAAAGTTGAGTCTTTTAGGCATCTCTCCATGAGGGGCCAAGTTAATCTCTGTTATGGTACTAACGGTTTCTTGTCTTGGGAGAGCTTGAGATTGCAAATCTCAATTCATGATCTAAAATCACATCTGCTTTATCATTATATTGCACGTTTTGTGTACTTGGTCCATCTCAGTCATTTGTTTACCACTCCTTTTGCCCTGGGTATAGGAAAACAGTGGCTAAGGTGAGTCCAATTCCTTTTCATTAGAGCATGTGACTTGATAGTAGTGAGGGGACAACTAATGGAGCTACAAAAACTCTAAAGGTGTCATTTCGAGTTAGTGCTTACTTAAGTAAGATATTGATATAAGAAAAATGATTTGGAGACCTGTTTTGAAGAACAGTTTTGAGACGCACAAAAAGGATGCTCGGTTGTTGGTAGCTATTAATTTCTACATTGATGTTTGTGCTCACACAAATCGATGTAGTTAATGGACATCAACAACTACGTGTTCATTTTAGGTGTCCAAAAAAAGTCACCGAGAAACTTTATTTTGAAAAAAAATAGAAAAGGTATTGCTAAGGAGAGTTGCTTTTCCTTTTGTTCCTTTAACATACAGTTTGATTTGTTGTAAAATTACTTTGAACAAAGCTAGGAAAGTAAAGTAAAGAAATAGAAATTGAACAAGAGAAGAGATATGGGAGAAATAGAGAACTTTCATTCCAATATGGTATCACATTACATAGGTGGAACCTCTTTATATAGGCCCTTGGTAAGACCAAAGGGCACAAGTTACATTTCAATACAATTACATGAATAAATAACATTAAGACTAAGTAATTATATGAATTAATTTGGGTGTTACATCATGTGAAGAGTTAGAATAATAATAGGTGGAATACGTAGAGTTGTCAATCCACATTATTTACAACACTCCCCCTTGGATGACAACTTGCTAAGAGAATATGCCTCGTTAAAACCCTTACTAGAAAAACACTGTGGGAAAAAAAATTTAGCAAAGGAAAAAGAGTACATTGTTCTCATCAATCTTGATATGGAGTATGATATTGATAGGATTGTCTCATTTAAAACCTTGCTAGAAAAACCCATTGCGATAAAACCATAACGAAGGGAAAAAGAGTACAATACACTTATCAATTTTGATATGGAGTATTAATATTGTTAGGATTGTCTCATTAAAAACCTTGTTAGGAAAACCCAGTGGGAAAAAACCTTAGACAAGGGAAAAAGAGTGCAATGCACTAATCAACAACTCCTTTTGATTCTCCCCCTCATGTCCACATGGGTGAGACTTGTTCAGTTTCTTTACTTGCAATGTCTTTAAGTTTACGCAAGCCAATATCATATGTAAGCCTTTTAAATGCCGTAGTTGGTAAGGCTTTTGTGAATAAATCAGCAAGATTATCGCTCGATCGGATTTGTTTGATATCAATTTCACCATTCTTTTGAAGCTCATGCGTATAAAAGAATTTTGGTGAAATATGTTTTGTTCTTCCCTTTTATGAATCCTTCACTTAATTGTACAATACATGCTGCATTATCCTCATATAATATGGTTGGAGAATCTTTTATTGAAGGCAATCCACATGATTCTTAAATATGTTCAATCATGTTTCTCAACCAAACACATTCACGACTTGCTTCATGAATTGCAAGTACTTCGAATGATTGGAAGAAGTGGCAACCATAGTTTGTTTTATCGACTTCCATGATACAACAAGATATACCACAGTGTGATATACATATCCCGTTTGAGAACGGCCTTATGGGGATCTCGATAAAAATCCAAAGATCGCATAACCTTGGAGATTCAATTTTACCCTCTCGAGTAAAATAAACCCATGTCACTTGTTCCTCGAAGATATCGAAAAATGTGTTTAACACCATTCCAATGTCTTCGAGTTGGTGAAGAGCTATATCTTGCAAGTAGGTTGACAGCAAAAACAATATCGGGTCTTGTACAATTTGCAAGATACATAAGTGCACCAATTGCACTTAAATATGGTACATCCGGACCAATTAGCTCTTCATCACTTTCTTGAGGTCGAAATGGATCCTTATCCACTTCAAGTGATCTGACAACCATTGGAGAGCTCAATGGATGTGCCTTGTCCATATAAAATCTTTTTAATAATTTTTCAATATAATTTGATTGATGGACAAGTATTCCACTTGACAAATGTTCAATTTGCAAACCAAGACAAAGTCTTATTTTTCCAAGTTCTTTCATCTCGAATTCCTTTTTCAAGTATTCGGATGTTCTAACGATGTCATCGTGGTTTCCCACTATATTTAAATCATCAACATATACAACAATAATTACAAATCCCGTTGATGATCTTTTAATGAAGACACATGGGCAAAGCGGATTATTTACATATCCTTCTTTCAGTAAATAATCACTAAGACGTTTGTACCACATTCGTCCGGATTGTTTCAACCCATACAAAGACCTTTGTAATTTTATAGAATGCATGTTATGAGGTTTTGATTTTATTTCATCAGATATTACAAATCCATCACGGATTTTCATATATATCTCACTGTCTAGAGATCCGTACGATGATATCTTTATAACGACATCCATTAAATGCATATCAAGCCCTTCGTAGACGCAAGGCTTATCAAGAACCGAAATGTGATTGCATCTATAACAGAGAATATGTTTCCTCATAATCGATGCCAGGTCTTTGTGAGAAACCTTGAGCTACAAGTCTTGCTTTGTACCTTGTAACTTCATTTTTTTCGTTTCTCTTTCGTTCAAATACCCATTTATATCCAACAGGTTTTACGCCATCTAGCGTTTGGACAATTGGTCCAAAAACCTTTCGTTTCCTTAACGAGTTTAGCTCTGCTTGGATAACATCTTGCCATTTTTGCCAATCAGGTCTTTTTTGACATTCGTCCACTAATCGTGGTTCTGGATCATCATCATTTTCACATATTTCAAAGGACATATTGAAAGCAAATATATCATCAGGAACAATTTCATTTCGATCCCAAATCTTACCAGAGTTTAAATAATTTATTGAGATCTCATTACTTTCATCTTTTTCATCTTTTTCTAGAGGAAGTGGTTCCTTATCAGAATCAACTTGTTCTGACAAACCCTTATCAAAGGATTCTTGTGCTTTCTCAGGAGTATTTTGATTTGTATTTATTTTTACTCCCGTTTTCCTCTTTTGAGGAATTGTATCCTTTGAACCAACCGGTCTTCCACGCTTTAAGCGTTTCGTTGGTTCTTGTGCATTTTGTTGCACAGAGACATCAATTCTTGCAGGAGCATTTACAACTGGAATATGTGATTTTGTCACTTGTTTTGCATCATTAAATGCATCTGGTAATTGATTTGCAATTTGTTGCAAATGAATGATCTTTTGAACTTCAAGTTCACACTGATTTGTTCGTGGATCATAATGTGATAAAGTTGATGCATTCCAAGCAATTTCGCGCCATTCTTTTTGAATTGACTTCTTATCTCCCCTAATGGTGGGAAAATTGCTTCATCAAAGTGACAATCAAAGAAACGTGCGAAAAATAAATCCCCTGTTAAGGGCTCAAGGTATCTTATAATGGACGATGAGTTAAATCCAACATAAATCCCAAGTTTTCGTTGTGGTCCCATCTTAGTTCTATTGGGAGGTGGTATAGGAACATACACTGCACAACCAAAAATTCTTAAGTGTGAAATATTTGGTTGTTGACCTAAAATGAGTTGCATGGGGGGAATGTTCATTGTATGCAGTAGGCCTATAACGAATGATAGATGTTGCATGATGGACTATATGTCCTTAAACTGAAGTTGATAACTTAGTTCTCATGATTAAAGATCTGGCAATTAATTGAATGTGTTTGATCAGAGATTCTGGTAAACCATTTTTTGTATGCACATGTGGAACAAAATGTTCAATGGTAATTCCTATAGACATGCAATAATTTTTAAATGCTTGAGATTGAAATTCCCCAGCATTATCAAGACGGATGGTCTTGATTGGGTTGTCAGGGAATTGTGCTCTTAACTTAATGATTTGCGCTAAAAGTCTAGCAAATGCAATATTGCGGGTCGAAAGCAAACAAACATGTGACCATCTAGTTGATGCATCTATCAAAACCATGAAATATCTAAATGGTCCACAGTGAGGATGAATAGATCCACATATGTCTCCCTGAATGCGTTCTAAGAAAACTGGGGATTCCACAACAATTTTACTTGGGATGATTTAACTATCAATTTACCTTGAGAACAACTAGCACAATCATAATCACCAGATGAAAATATTTTGTGATTCCTTAAAGGATGTCTATGCGAATTATTAATTATTCTTCGCATCATTGATGATCCTGAATGACCAAGCCGGTCATGCCATAAAATGAATGTCTTTGGATCATTCGTTTAATGTGTCTTACATATTCCAGAAGCTAAAGCTGGGAATTCGATTCTCAGATTAAATCATAATATATAGAGCAAATCTCTATTATTCTGAGTAAATTTCTTCTGGTGTAAAGCACTAACAACATTTCTGAGTAATTTTTTTTTCTGGTGTAAAACACTAACAACATTATAAATGTTGTACCAAATATTGACTGAACATTAGTCTCAACTAAGTTCAAATTTGAGAAATATTTTCTTTTATAGTGTGCATGTAGCAAAATAAGCAAGACATGCATTTTCGCCTTTTTTAGCTCATGGTTTAAACACATCTCAATGTGTTAATTTTAATGAGCCATAAAATTCATAATTTTGCCTTTGATTGGCACGGTAAAGGTCACCAAAATATTTGGGCATATATGACAATATATAATCAGAGTGACCTAATATAATGGTCTTTCATACGTGACATAGCGTGTCACGATTTTGAGCATGCTCATTGTCGATAATTTCGCCCTTCATGTTTCATGTGGTGCACCACTTTTATTCCACTTTGAGTAAAATTATTATTAAGACCTTTATCGAATCCCTTCACTTTTCCACGTCCATAATTATATACTTGCGACCATGGTCATTTTATAAACGCAACATGTGCTTCATGAAGCTTGAACAATTGGATGGGAGTGATATTATATAAATAATATCTCATTATTTTACTCAGCTACTATGAGACAAGGACTCAATCCATAATTAATATTTAATGGATTGACGTGCGCGCTCAATAATTTGTTGCAATAATACATCGAGGCGAGCCACGTGGCCTTTATTTGTCTCATCAGTCATATTTCTGCATAGCCTCAACATAGAGGTAATTGAATTTGCAGAATAATAAATAATATTTGACTGATATAAATTTTGTAGCGTGAGACCCAAATTAGCTCATTTTGAGCCTTTTGGAGCATCACCAATTTTGGTGTTTATATTCATAACTCCATAAGGTGAAAGGATAATATAAAGTGAAATATTCACTTTTCAAATCTCTATAGAGATATTCGGCGAATAAATATTAGTGTTATGCACACAGCCTTGCATAGATGCTTTATAATTTTAGTATCTAGTTGCCTTGATAAGTGATTTTTGTCAATAATATTACGGCACAAATTCAATCAAGTACAATACTTTTGAAAAAAAATGACGGAAATAGTTCTCCTTTCTATATAAAATAAATAATATACGATTAAATATATGTTTACAACTTGATTATTAATATGCAAAATGTACTACTTGTATGAGTTGGTGGGACAACCTCCAGGTTGGGTGGTGAGACGAAGTCTACTTAAAAACCATGCCTCTTCGAACGGGATAACCCGTCTCCCTTTCAATGTTTAGCTTTACCGGGGACAAGGCTTACCCACCATCAACCCAAACTCATAACACTATTTGCAATAATAAAAAAAAATCGAGAATGAAGCATAATTAATCGTTTATAGTATAGCGAGAAAACTAGTTATGTCACATATTGACTTTTTATTTCTGATGTAGAAGATCGTACAAGACGCAACTACAGAGCATACTTTCGCAATCGGTGACGTTATAATGCATAGTATATGAATAAAGTATGCATATAAAAGTGAAGCAACCAAGACAATATAAAAATAAACCGAACTCATAAAAGTTATACCTTCTTAGCTTTGTCTCCTTAACAAGCCTTCTTGAACTTCAAGATCTCCTTAATGCTAGAGCAAGCTCGTGCTGATAACGTGTTGTAAAATTACTTTGAACAAAGCTAGGAAAGTAAAGTAAAGAAATATAAATTGAACAAGAGAAGAGATATGGGAGAAATAGAGAACTTTCATTCCAATATGGTATCACATTACATAGGTGGTACCTCTTTATATAGGCCCTTGGTAAGACCAAAGGGCACAAGTTACATTTCAATACAATTACATGAATAAATAGTATTAAGACTAAGTAATTATATGAATTAATTTGGGTGTTACATCATGTGAAGAGTTAGAATAATAATAGGTGAAATACGTAGAGTTGTCATTCCACATTATTTACAACATGATTATCATTTGTAAAGAATATATGTAAATTTATATTTTGATTCGTAGTACTTTTTTTTGTACCAATATACGGGAACGAATATGTAATAAATAGATGCCAATAAAGTGTCAAGAAGTTTGAAAAGGAATAATTCTTCCTCCGAAAATTTCACCTTTTTGTCCTAAAATTTGCTCTATAAATATCTCATTGCTTGACCAACAAAAAAAGAAAATCTCATTGCACGTGTAAAGTCCTTAATTTTTCTTGAGAGATTATGATTTATGGGGTTAGGGTGTTGAGTAGCTTTATGAAATATATATGTGCATCTGATAATTAAACTCATAGGTATACTATAAGGTTTTTTTGGAGCTTCCAATTTTTTCTTGCGAAATCCTAATTCTTTTTTCTTGATTCTCCTTAGTTATTTTTGATCTTGAACATCTGTCGATCCTTCTTTTTGGATCAAGGTAGTTCCAATTACATGTTTTTACATTTTATTTATCTAATAAGTGGCAGATCTAGACAAATTTGTGAAGATTGGTTCAATCCTTGTTGCAATACATCTTCTCAACTGTTGTGCATGGTGCGGCAGTACTGGTTTAGCTGGTCTTTTAGTTAGTTTTTTTTTATAGTTAGTTTGTTTTCCTAGTTGAAAGTCTTTGATTTGTCTTCTCCTTGTTGGAAAGTCTTATGATTTTTTCTCCTTGTAAGAAAATTTTGTTATTCGTTATGTTGTTTAAGTAGTGTTTTTGTAATATCATGTGTTCCAGACATTGTATAGAGCAATATTTGATGTCACATTGTTTCAATTTTACAATCGCGTTCATAGTCAAATTAATGACAATTCTTTTCAACAAATAGGATTAGCGAATTAATATACTTTTATTAGGACAGTTGATTATATATATGTCTAGTCTCGAGTCATTAATGTTTAATAAAATTTCTCTTTAGAAAAAAGAAAAAAACGCACATATGTTTGATCCTCCAACATGTCTACATGGAGACTTGTTCGTTGTATCCATCATCAAAATTATAGCAATTAACGGAAAATGGGAGAAAACAATCTTTACATTGATTTATCTACATAAGCCCCAATAAAAAATGAGCCCAAACAACGAGAAGTACAAAATGCTTCATATGTCCTTTTACATAACTTTCCATCCATAAGCCTAGTGGTATAACATGAAGTAGTAGTTGGCCTGTGGTATAAGTTGTACCATATTAATCTCGATGTTTTATATTTAAACCTTACTTTATTTTGAATTAAGATTCAAACCTTACTTATATATATTTTAAAATACTTGGTGGGTGAGTCGGACGAGTTTGGGTATAGCCCATTCATACCCAAGCCTAATGATGACAACGCTCAACATACGAGTAATTCCTTAAGTGTTAAAATTATTTTGATCATAATGTTTAATTAAGTCATTATCTTTGTTAATTTTTTGTTAGAGATCTCATACAAGTTAATTTAATTTGAATAATCTATATCTATATATATATATATATATAAGTTAATTTAATTTGAATAATCTATATCTATATATATATAAATAAATAAATAAAGGAAGATCTTCTGGAAAGGATTAACGAGGCCGCGAGATGTAGGCATTACATGTTGCATACTTTCTATTTTTATTTTTTCTTTTTATTTTTTTGAGAGTATCCATTTTCGTGTTTATTTTTTCTTTTTTTTTTCAATCTATTTGTTAGTTATTTTTTCAAGTTTTTTTTTATTTTATATCCTATCTATTTCTCAAAAAAAAAACATATCTTATCTAAACACGCATATGTCCAAAGATTTGCTATTTCAGTTTTCTTTTTTTACTCCAATTCCAACATTACATACCGGTTTTATTTCCTGTGAAAATGAACTATATAGCATTTTTTTCGATTTTTAATTAATAGGGTTTTTTTTTGGGGTAGGAAATAGGTTTTATTTTCTTTCTCTATGTAACCTTTTCTCTCAATTACAAGTTAGTTATCGGCCAATCTCAAAAAACAATTATTTGTAACAAAAAAAATGAAGATCCATCTTCTTATAGATTCTTTTTTAAAATGTAAAATTGTGAGAAGGTATTGATATGCATTTTTTTTTTGACTTTAGTGGGAATCAAACTACAATCTCCCAGGTTTTGCCTATTTGACAAGTGAAGTCTTTACTATCTCACCTGAGAGACTTTGACAGGTATAAATATGTATTATTGTATTAAGATACATGTGTTTGTTGGTACGTGGATGTATTTAACCTCTGGAAAAATAATTAATAACACAATTGGTAGATATTGCAAATTAATGATTTATAGATATATTAGCTGATCGGCACGTACACCTTAAAATTAGGTGGGCAATCACATAAAAAATTAACCAATTCTATTTGTAACTGTTGTAAATAATGTGGATTGACAACTTTACGCATTCCACCATTATGTGTGAGTGGTTACACATTCCACTATTATGTATGAGTGGTTACACATTCCACCATTATGTGTGAGTGGTTACACATTTCACCATTATGTAATTGTAACTTATGATCTTTTAAGGGCCTATATAAAGAGGTTCCACCTATGTAATGATACAATATTGGAATGAAAGTTCTCTCTATTTCTCCCCTATCTCTTCTCTTGTTATCTTTCTAGTTCTTTATCTTTACCTTTCTAGCTTTGCCTTTAATTAGTTTACAACACGTTATCAGCACGAGCTTGCTCTAGCATTAAGGAGATCTTGAAGTTCAAGAAAGCTTCTAAGGAGACAAAGCTTGGAAAGAGGTCATTGTCTTGGTAACAAAGATTCGAAGGTAACAAAATATCATTTTTGATTTCATGGTTTCTTATGTATTTGTGTTTGTCAATTTCTTAAGGTAACCATGAATATCTATGGTTGGTTTGGTCCTCAATTTCTTGAAAGTTGAAAACCAACATGAAAACACACCAATCAAACATGTATGTTGTGTGCATAACATTAATATTTATTCGCCGAATATCTCTATAGAGATTTGAAAAGTGAATATTTCACTTTATATTATCCTTTCACCTTATGGAGTTATGAATATAAACACCAAAATTGGTGATGCTCCAAAAGGCTCAAAATGAGCGGCTGGGTCTCACGCTACAAAATTTATATCAGTCAAATATCATTTATTATTCTGCAATTTCAATTACCTCTATGTTGAGGCTATGCAGAAATATGACTGATGAGACAAATAAAGGCCACGTGGCTCGCCTCGATATATTACTGCAACAAATTATCGAGTGCGCACGTCAATCCATTAAATATCAAATATGGATTGAATCCTTGTCTCATAGTAGCTGAGTAAAATAATGAGATATTATTTATATAATATCATTCCCGTCCAATTGGTCAAGCTTCATGAAGCATATGTTGCGTTTATAAAATGACCATGGTTGCAACTATATAATTATGGACGTGGAAAAGTGAAGGGATTCGGTAAAGGTCTTAATAATAATTTCACTCAAAGTGGAATAAAAGTGGTGCACCACATGAAATATGAAGGGCGAAATTATCGACAATGAGCATGCTCAAAATTGTGACAAGCTATGTCACGTGTATGAAAGACCATTATTAGGTCACACTGATTATATATTGTCATATATGCCCAAATATTTTGGTGACATTTACCGTGCCAATAAAGGCAAAATTATGAAATTTATGGCTCATTAAAATTGACATATTGAGATGTGTTCAAATCATGAGCTAAATAAAGGCGAAGAATGCATGTCTTGCTTATTTTGCTACATGCACACTATAAAAGAGAATATTTCTCAAATTTGAACTTAGTTGAGACTAATGTTCACCAATATCTCATTACAACGGTTATAATGTTGTTAGTGTTTTACACCAAAGAAATTTACTCGAGAATAATAGAGAGTTTCTCTATATATTATGATTTAATCTCGAGAAACGAATTCCCAAATTTTTAGCTTCTGGAATATGTAAGACACATTAAAACGAATGATCAAATGACATTCATAATGTGGAGTGATTTTTTTTATTGTCCAGAATTATCAATAATGTGAAAATATTGCAAATTCGGATGAGCATCCTTTTTGGAACCACATTTTTTTATCAGCTGGTGATTATCTCAAGGCAAATTAATCGGAGATTTATATTGATTAAACTCTCCATTAATCATATTATAAAATGCCTTGGGCCCCGAATAGGGAATTTATTTATAGCAAGTTTTGCTAATTGTCACTTTGATGATGTAATTTTCCCACCATTAGGGGGAGATATAAGCCAATTCAAAAGGAATGGCGTGAAATTATTTGTAACGCATCAAATTTGTTGTATTATGATCAATGTATAAATGAACTTGAAGTTCAAAAGATCATTCATTAGCAGCAAATTATGAAATAATTACTTGATGCAATTACTAATATTAAAGAGTGACAAAACTGTATGTTCCAGCTGCATTAAAAGGTTCATATATCAAATGATGTTTCTGTGCAACAAAATGCACAAGAACCAACGAAACGCTTAAAGCGTGAAAGACTGGTTGGTCCAAAGGATACAATTCCTCGAAAGAGGAAAACGGGAGTAAAAATAAATACAAGTCAAAATACTCCTGAGAAAGCACAAAAATCCTTTGATAAGGGCTTGTCAGAACAAGTTGATTCTGATGAGGAACAACTTCCTCTAGAAAAAGAGGAAAAAGATGAAAATAATAAGATCTCAATAAATTATTTAAACTCTGGTAAGATTTGGGATCGAAATAAAATTGTTCCTGATGATATATTTGCTTTCAATGTGTCCTTTGAAATATGTGAAAATGATGATGATCCAGAACCACGATCAGTGGACGAATGTCAAAAAAGACCTGATTGGCAAAAAATGGCAAGATGCTATCCAAGCAGAGCTAAACTCGTTAAGGAAACGAGATATTTTTGGACCAATTGTCCAAACGTCAAATGACGTAAAGCCTGTTGGATATGTAAATAATTTATTTTGCCCATGTGTCTTCATTAAAAGATCATCAACAGGATTTGTAATTATTGCTGTATATGTTGATGATTTAAATATAGTGGGAAACCACGACAACATCATCAGAACATCTGAATACTTGAAAAAGGAATTCAAGATGGAAGATACTTGAAAAATAAAACTTACCCTTGATTTGGAAATCAAGTATTTTCAAGTAAAATAGTTCTCCATCTATTAATTTACTTTACTCAAAAGAGTAAATTTTGGTTGCAAAGATTTGTTGCAAGATAATGTTTAACCCATGTGGATATGAGGGGGAGAATCAAAAGGAGTTGTTGATTAGTGCATTGCACTCTTTTTCCCTTGTCTAAGGTTTTTTCCCACTGGGTTTTCCTAACAAGGTTTTTAATGAGGCAATCCTAACAATATTAATACTCCATTATCAAAATTGATAAGTGTATTGTACTCTTTTTCCCTTCGCTATGGTTTTATCCCAATGGATTTTTCTAGCAAGGTTTTTAATGAGACAATCCTATCAATATCATACTCCATATCAAGATTGATGAGAACAATGTACTCTTTTTCCTTTGCTGGATTTTTTCCCACAGGGTTTTTCTAGTAAGGGTTTTAACGAGGCATATTCTCTTAGCAAGTTGTCATCCAAGGGGGAGTGTTGTAAATAATGTGGATTGACAACTTTACGCATTCCACCATTATGTGTGAGTGGTTACACATTCCACTATTATGTATGAGTGGTTACACATTCCACCATTATGTGTGAGTGGTTACACATTTCACCATTATGTAATTGTAACTTATGATCTTTTAAGGGCCTATATAAAGAGGTTCCACCTATGTAATGATACAATATTGGAATGAAAGTTATCTCTATTTCTCCCCTATCTCTTCTCTTGTTATCTTTCTAGTTCTTTATCTTTACCTTTCTAGCTTTGCCTTTAATTAGTTTACAACAGTAACTTTTTTATTTCTTTTATTAGATATTTTGTAAACTTTAATCCAGAGTAATTATTAATTAACTAAGGAGAAGCAAAATCTTAGCCAAAAGTAGAAGGAAGTTCTACAAAGACACCCCAAAGTCACATAAAAGTCACACATGGTGATGTACGACATGTGCCCACGTGAAAATGGGTGCAAGCATATAGTTTTTAATGCATAACACATGGGGGTATGTATCTTGAGGCACACGCGGATGGCTTCTAAGAACTTGAGTGTGTATTTAGGGTTTAGGGTTTATGATTTTTGGAGTGTCACTGTAGCATTTCAAAAATTTCTTTTTTTTTTTTAATTTTGCACATAGTGTCTGACGCCAACCGCACCGACTAACCATGCTTGGGCATTTTTAGGCCCCATATAGGTGGCAACCCTCCTAACTCAGTTTTTTTCATTCATGAAATGACTTAAACTCAAGTCCAAAGTCTCTTTAGGTAAGAGATATAAAGAAAAGTATCTTTCGAGTGATATTTTCTCTTCTTTTCACAAGAGGATTGAATAATTGGTATACTAAAAATTAGCCCTATAATTACTTAAAATTGTCATTCCAATTTTTTATTTTATTTTTTGGATAAACATTCCAATTGTAACTTCTAAATAGAACACTTTTTTTTTTTTTTTTTTTTTTTTTGATGATTCAACAATCTCACCCAATTCGGAACATATTTTTTTTCCTGCACTACAAGTGTGGTTGGTAATTAGAACATTTACTCATTACTTATGGAGAAGTTAAACTGTTGCGTAAAATTATAAGATAATTTAAACTTTAAGGTAAATGTACTTTTGAGTTAAATATTCACTCTCTTTTTTATGAAAAAAACAAATGATATTTTCTTTGCATAGAGTCCATTGACAATACATAGTATTTTTTTTTTCACATTAATTTCTTTTTCCCATTAGGTTTATTTTGTTAAATTGTTTATTGATGTATTTTTTTTTATCTAACACAATCTATAAATACTAGCTCAATAAGTATATAAAAATTAAAGATACATATTCTTTTCTTTTTCATGGAAAAATTAGATACGACTATTATTGGCTTCTGGTCAATCAAAATTTGATTATATCATGCTTAATTTTGAGTCTCTTAAAATACCGTTTAATTAGTAGATGTAAAAAAATCGAAGCGGCTTGATAGTATTCAAAAAGAAATTGAATTTCTCAAAATACTATTTTTTTTAAACCTCTCAAAATGTTGTTTAATTAGTAAATGTAGAAAAAGTACCTCTTATTACCTTTCTTTTTGGTTTAATTTTGTACTTTTTAAGTTGCATAATTTCTTTTTTCAAAAGAGTTAGATGATGATGGTCTTGGTTTTGAGTATTCTACGGGGTTATATTATAAGTTAATTTATTTTCTTTTTTTTTATTAATTTTTTTATCTAATATATTGATTGATACTTGATCTTGCCCGCGCGCGAAGTGTGGATACCGACTAGTATATATAAAGGAAGAACTTTAGGAAAAAATTAAGGAGGTCGCGACACGTGATGCGCCATGGGACATTCTTTCTAATATTTTTTTAGATTATTTGTTTAGCTATTTTTTTGTAATCAATTTTGATTGTAATGTGACACATGCAAATCTATTAGTAGCTATTTTCGATTGTATAAAATAGAACTGATTATTAAAAAATCAAAATTATAACCCAATTACAACATATATATCTCGGCTATTTTTAGCAATATATCAGATACTAATTAGAACCACTTATTAAAAAATTACCATTATAACACAGTTTTATTTTTTTTGAGAAACCAATTACAATTATAACTATTTTAGATTTCTTAATGTTAACAAAACATACAAGCACAATATTCTAATTTTTTAGCCATAGGAAAAAAAGGGCTAATGATAAAAAATATCACATATTAGTAGTAGTTTTTTTTTGGAACTATTTTTGTGAGAAGCTCTCACAACGTGAATGTAACATTATAAGGGGCTCTCCAAAAGAAAAAGGTTTAGAGAGGTTCAACTGAAGTTAAGAAAAAAAAAATCAAAAAAACTCTCTTGTATAATATTTACTTTGATAAATCCAAAAGAAAAAACATTAAGTCGATTAAACACAATTAAGCCGATCAATTGCGATTAAAAATCTTATCAATATATATATTTTTATTTTCCTTTGCCCTATTTTTATTTATTTTTTCTTTTCTATTTTTGCCTATTTTTTAATATTTTTTCTATGCACTATCAAATTGGAAAGAAGAAGAAGATTCATTGGATTAACTCTGAGACGCGTTCTTAATGAGGATCAGACGAAAAATATCTCATTTCTTATTGATTTTAGTAGAGTGTGGAGAAAGTGTGGAGTGTGGACGGACAGAAGGGGGATATTATATAAGAGCTCTAAGTTTGAGGGTCGGTTCTTGAAGAATCAACTAAATGGGTTGAGTCATACTTCCCTAAAGACCTCACGAGGGTATTTGTAATTTTTGCCTATAACAAAACTATTTTAGAGCATTCTACTAACTTTTTTACAAGAAAATTAAATAAAATTATTGTTGATTTCCTTTCTAAATAAACCTCAGCTTTCGAGTATTAGTTATGGAGATACTAATTTTTTGGGTAAATGTATACAAGTTTTTTTTTTATTTATGTATTTCTTTACAGAAAAATTCAACGATATTGTTCTTGGCCCAGAGTTTATTGAAGATAAGTCAGTTTAAATTGGATTTCCTTAAGCGTGTTAAGTAGTTTTCTACATTTTTTTTTGTTTTAATTATGTGAATTATGTGTTATTAAATCTTATTTTTGTGGTAATTTAAGGGATTTAGTGTGGTTTTTGGGAGGAGATTGGATTTCTTAAATTAAAAATTGGCTTCCGGCAAAAAAAATAAAAATAAAAATTGGCTCAATTGAAATTATTTTTGAGTTGTATATTCTTTTTTTATTGGAATACTAAGAAATTTAATTATATTGTTCTTGAATATGAGTCTTTCGGAGATCACACAATAAGGTTTTTTGTTTTTTATCAAATACTTCGTCAAGTTACAAAATATAGGTATTTTAAGGTAAAAGCACAAGAATTACCGAGTCACTTAATTGTGATGTTAACGCTTGGGTACGCCCATCACAGGTATATTGTAGTATTGGTGGAGTGATTCGAGACCATAAGGGTTGAGTTTTAGGGGCCTTTGCCAAGAGAATAGAGGGGATATTCTCAGCTAAAATCACCAAATGCTTAGTTGTTCGCGAGGGTTTGCTTCTTACAAACAAAATCCAGGAGTTCGAGTTTAACGTGGAAACGGATTGCTCGAGAGTTGTGGAGGCAATAAACAGACGTCACACTTTGGGACATCTGGGTCCTTTAATTTTAAAGATGCTCGATCTCAAGGCAAACCATGAAAGAGATCTAGCTTTATTTATTTACCGTGAATGTAATAATGTGGCCCACTTCCTAGACTCTTTAGCTATGGATGGTACTTTGTTTGTGGTTCTTGGAAGGATGCCATCCCATCATGCATCTCTTCTATTGTATTGCTAGATCTTCGTCGATGAAATGAAATTGCTTGTTTGGGCTTCAAAAAAAATTTAATTGTAATGTAATATGTTTTAAAAAAAAATTGCAATGTAATATTATTATATTACCTTTATCTTTATTAATGACTTTTTGAGTGACTTCTCTTCAATTCTTTTATTTTATCTTTATTAACGAGGAAAAAGTAACTTAAAATATGCTTGAGAATTAGATAACGACATATTTTTGAACAAGAAAAAGTAAGCTAGAACGACTTATATTTGTGACTAAAAGGAATATTCAAATACTCTATTTTTGCCCGCGTGCGAATTGTGGGATCCCGACTAGTTGGATAAAAAGACAAAACGTCCAGTTTTGTTTGACTTATATTTTATTGAATACGTTATGCTTAGGATGTCATTAACGTAATCGGAGCCATATCATAAACCTAACCATGTAAGACAGTTGAATTTTAAACATTACAGATCGATAATCCACTTCATTAATAACAAAAAGGACTCTTATCAACCAAAAAAACGAAAAGAAGGCACAAGATAAAATGCCAAGTCAACGCTAGTGGCCTCTTGGTCGCTTGAACCGAATAAGCGCCGGAATTGTTTTTTGGAAGAGAAATTAAAATTTTATTAATCATTTATGTTTCAATACAAGATCAAACATAAAATCAAGTATATTAACTAATTCTATTTGTGTAAATAAACTGCCATTAATTTAATTTTTTTTTTTGAAATTGAAACAGTTTGATAATTAGGGACTGCTCTCTACAATATTGAAACTCATGACAATATAAAAAAATAGTAGAATTACAAAGCGAATAACAAAACTTTTCAACAAAAGATATTAAACTTTTCAACAAGGATAAGACAAATACAAAATTTCAACTAAGGAAAAAAACTAACTATAAAGTAAAAATTAAAGATAAATCAATTAAGCGCGCCGTATAAATCTACGCAACACTGTTGATGAAAATGCACCACAACAATGATAGACCAATCTCTACAAATCTAATTAGATCTGTTGTTTATTGAATGAACAAAGAGCAAAAGATATTTGATTGGAACCACTGTCGACCGTTGAGTTGATCGACGGTGGTTCAAGAACGAAAATCACAAAAGTGAATCAAATTTTTTTAAGGTTTTAGAGAGAAGGAGAGACAAAACTTATAATAAATACATAATTGAAGCTTTATAGTATATTATTAATTTTAAAATTTTCTATAAAATAACCTGTTAAATGTTATATGATTAACATATCATAATTATTTTTGTTAAATTTATTTTTTTTAAATTATTTACTTGTGTATTAATTATGTGTTTAATAAGTTTTATATTCATTAACATTGTTCGCACGCCACAATGTCTGTCTAAATGACTTAAATATGGGTAACAAAAGAATATCAAATAAAGTCAAAATATTTTTGGTGAGATGGCTAAGACATCATTTATCAAAAATTAAGGTTTAGAGAAGTAAGAGTTCGACTTCCAATGGAAAAAAAAAAAATTCAAATTCCATATATATCCCTAGGTTGTAAGCCCTTAAAAAAACACATAAAAACAAAAATAAATAAAAAAAAACATTTACAAATTTTATCGAATCTTTGACCAGACAAAACATATACAGATGAAGACAACGATTATTTATTTATTTTGATGATTTTATTTATTTGTTTTTTCAATAACACAACGGGACCACGATTAATTTTTCAACAACACAAAAATAAGGCGCCGTCCTGAATTTGTTGAAGTCGATCGGGACTTGTATTTGAAGAATTGGTTGAACACTGGCGGTGGAGTCTAGATTAGACTTAAAATTCTATAAAAGTAGGTCTAGGTATATTTATCCAGACCTCTAAAAAATAGATCTGTATTTAATAAGTGATGACTAGTTCAGATCTAGTTACACTTGAGGGAAAATATTAAAATATATAATTTCACAACAAAAATATAATAATATTTGATATAATATATAAGTAATGTAAATTGAGTCCTAACATAACACTATTGATTTATACCAAATGGGCTCGAACTTATATACCTATATGTGCGCCAAGTAGTAAAAAAGTATTTTTTTAATAAAAAAATATCAATCCAATAGAAAACTTTTAGTGGCGTGTTATGTACATCGCGACGCGTAGTCGTGCATCCCGAGAACACGTGCCACATAGGTATTGTGATGAGTTGCGTACTTGAGTGTGTTCATCTCCTTGAACGACGCCTTTTAGCTTGGGACAGCGCGTTCAACTGCTCAGTAGTCAGTTTGTTCAACACATACTCACATAACTCACTCTCTCGCTTCAACAACTGCTCATGAAAATGGCGGCCGTGGCGGAAGGGCCTCTGCCGTACGTCTTCGTCGAGAATCCGAGCGGTACGCCGGACGAAGACGATCCAGTGGTCTCCATAATCTTCTTCGGACTCTGTATGGTGTTAGGGATCGCTTCGCGGCATCTCCTCGGCGGAACCAGAGTCCCCTACACCGTCGCCTTGTTGATCATCGGCATCGGCCTCGGATCTCTAGGTCTGTCTTTCCGCTCATACCGTTCCATTCCTGAATCTCTTAACTTAGGTCTTGTTTGGTTGATGATTCACAAATCACAATTGTGAAGAAAGAGATAATAGTCACTCAGTGTGTCAGACTTGTGTTGAAATCATAGTATTGTGTGTGATTACTTTTTGCCTTCTATGTTACTAGAGTTGTGTTGAAATCTTTAATTCAAGTGTTGATTTCAAGTTACTAGAAGTGAATTTACATTACAATCTTTGGATGTGTCCCTAATCTTTGTTTCAATTGGTGTTACTACTGCGTTTTTATTTTTTTTATTTCTGTATTTCTAATTCTATCTTTACGAGTTTTACCAATCTCGATTTTTTTTTTCTTGAGTTGTATCACAATTACAGTTTTCATTTGTCAAATCATTTGTTTGCTTATTTTCCGAAGACTAAACAAATATCTTCCACTTATTAGTTGATTTTTGTTCTACAAGATAACTGTTCTACTTGACTGAAGAGTTAACTTCTTATGATGCTTGTTCAATTGATACGGACAACTCTGTATTGCCCCTTTTTTCTGCAGAGTATGGTACGAGTAATGGTTTGGGAAAAATAGGGGCTGGAATTCGTCTTTGTAAGTTTAAATCATGCATTTGTTCTTCTTTTAATAAGTGCTGGCTCTAACAATGAAGATACTGCAGCGCGTGCTGACATTTTGCGACATTGTAATGTTTTCTATATTTTCCTTTTTTTTTTAAAAAAAAAAAATAACGATCAGGGGCTAATATTCATCCTGACCTACTGTTGGCTGTTTTCCTCCCCGCACTTCTTTTTGAGAGCTCCTTTTCCATGGAGCTGCACCAGATAAAGGTTTGTCTTCTTTGCATTTGAAGCTCTTAAACACATCCTTGTCGTCTAATATCTTAATTGATATTATCTTAAAAATATCTTAAACATGCTCATTTTTAATTTATTTCTTTTTAGCATGTTATGACTTGTTCATATTAAGTTCTTAACATGCTCGCTTTTGTTTGACATTAATTATCAGCTTGTTGTCTCTTTATTGCTCAACATGTTCACAGTTGAATCGATACTTTCAATTCTCTTGATAATCAACAAACGAAGTACCATGTATGTGTGCTTTTCTACATCTTATTATTGTTACTCTGGGAAAATTAAAGGATTTTTAATTGGTTTTGTTTGTTTGTGAGGATGCGCGATTTGGGAGTATGATAATTGAACTCATCCTTGACAACATTTAAGAAGTTAAACAACAAAGTTAATGAAGAAATAGAAGAGTCTATTTTATGGGCTATGACCACAATGGTTGATTTAGTGCCATGTGGGATATCTTTTCAGTGAAGTGACCACCAACTAGTGTATGCAACTCATACTCGAATACAATAGTTTCTCTGTTCTCTAGGATCCTAAGTCTTCTTGGGTGTGCTGCAGTTAGCATTTGAGAGGATAGCCCTTTTGGCTTTCTTTTTCATGATGAGATTCCTTGAGGTATGCCATGCAAGTGATCATAATACAAATGTCTTGTGTTTTTCTTATGATTATTAGATTTAATTTTTGATATATTTTTAAAGCCAAAACCTTTTTCTTTAAAGCCCAATCTTGACTCAAATCCTTACCTCTATTTCTTCTTTTTTCTCGATAAGAAAGCGATTCCTTGTATGCTATGCAAGTGCTGATAATATCTTTGATATTTATGCATTAGGTATCACAACGTATATTTCAGGGGCCCTAGTGAGGTTGTAGGGAATGTGTGTTTGCGTAGCATATGATCTTATAGTTTTGCCTTCTTTTTTCATGATTGAAAATAAAAGCAAATGTAGGCATCTGAAATGGTGATGATTCCAAGCCAGGATCTCATTTTTGTCTGTTTGTGCTTAGTGGCTCATGTGGTCTGGTATCAAGTTGAATTTAACATTTCAATTTTGAATATTTGTAAGGATATGACAAGTGAAGATAGAATGGGCAGGAAGATATGGTTTGTAGAAAGAGTGCTTGTTTTCACTTTTTCTAGGAGCTCCTTATCTGTATCAAATAAGTAGAAAAAGTAAAAACATACCCTTAGTAAGATTTGACATGTATTCCGAGTTAGCTTCTATAAAATAATGACTTCTAACCGTCATTATTGAGAAAAGAGGCATTTCATTACCCCTCACGGAAGGTTTTCTTTTCTGTGGTTGGATTGCTTACCTGTTGATATTATTGGTCAGATTCAAACGATCAAATAAAAGATACAGAATTTCAAGAACAATACTAATACTCTAAATTTGCATTTGGAGAGCAGATCCAAAGTACTCAACAAGAGAAACTAAAAGAGACTTACTTCTCTCTCTTCTCAAAACCCAATTAGGTTGGACCTTATTACAACTTGGAAATTCAGAATGCCCATTCTTACCTCTCTCAACAAATTCATACCTCACTTTCCCCCGAAAACTGAAGACATGTAACCACCTGCTCACAAGCTCCCACAAAAACCCGACAACCAATGACACTCATGCCTCAGGTGCTAGGTGCTCCCAATGTGGTCCCAGACCAGGCATCTCATTCAGCAAAGGCTGATCACTCTTTTCTTTCCCAAGCATCGATTCATCACTCCACTTTCTCCTTCTCCTGTAAACCTTTGTGATCGTGGTCTTTCATAATCTAACTGTAGTTTCTTTTTGGGTCAAAGCTATATTATTTTGTCTCACAATATTGTCGTGTTGCCTTACAGTGAACTTTTGCTTTCATCTCAGAGATGCATTGGGCAAATGTTTCTTCTTGCTGGCCCAGGCGTTCTTATTTCAACTTTCTGTCTTGGAATTGCGTTGAAGGTACAATTGGCATAATGGTTGATCCAAAAGTTTACTTTTTCTTGTTAATGATAGCTTTAAATGGACTGCAGTTCACTTTCCCATATGATTGGAGCTGGAAAACATCCCTACTACTGGGGGGCCTTCTTAGTGCAACTGATCCTGTTGCTGTTGTAGCCTTGTTGAAAGAACTTGGGGCAAGTAAAAAGCTGAGTACAATAATCGAAGGAGAATCTTTGATGAACGATGGGTATTTATTTGTTTTGTTGCCTTCCTTTCTCTAAGAAAAGTTTATTGTATTTACTCTTTTTCTACTTTTTTAGATAATTTTGTATTACTTTCTTCCATATGTTTTTAGGCTTGATTATTCATCCATTTTATAATAGCTCAAGATGGCGGTTCTATGAAAACACCAACTTCAAGCATTGAATTTCGATAATGGGTTTTTTTTTTTGGAAGATGCTATGGTGACCCGGTGATGGGACACTTGGGATGGACACCTGGTAATGGTGTCCATCCATTCGGCATTGGGATTTGTGTGCACACACTTTGATGCATAAATGGACGGGCACCATCACTGGGTGTCCATCCCGGGTGTCCCAAAACGGGTCATTCTAGTATTTTCCTTTTTTTTTTTGATGAATAAAATAACTAGGAAAAACTGGATCATACAAGAACAAGATTGAGTTTAAAGTATGTTGTCTCTTTTCAATTTTTATTCAACGCAAATGGTTCATATGGGGAGCTCCAAGTATTTTGTACCTGGGATTGTATGATCTAGCAGGCCAGTGAGGGAGCTAAGTTGATGAGCTGAACTTGAGTTGTGAATCTTTGGGCTGCCTTTAGAGTGTTTGTTTGGTTTCTTACATGTTACTTATCTGTGTTTATTTCAATAAATGTATGCTCCATATATGGATTTCGAAAGCGAATTTCTTATCATTTTCAGGACAGCCATTGTTGTGTATCAGTTATTCTACCGAATGGTCCTTGGCCAGAGCTTTGATGTGGGAGACATCATAAAATTTCTGACAAAAGTGTCAGTTGGAGCGTATGTACTTGCCCGATTAAAAAAAAAATATTTTAAAAGTTTACTTTGGTTTTGGTTCATATGCTTATGATGATCTTTCCTGTCCAGAGTTGGTATTGGTGTTGCATTTGGGGTGGCCTCTGTCTTATGGTTGGGGTATATTTTCAATGACACTGTCATAGAGATTGCTTTGACACTTGCTGTGAGCTACATTGCCTACTTTGCAGTAAGAATCTCTCTAAACATCTGACTTCAGTCATTGGGGCTGGTGATGTAGTTTGGCATTTATTTTATATGGAAACTCTCTTGATTGGGAAACACCTCTTCCATTAGAAATATTCCTAGTTTTTAATTTTCTCCATATGAGACAAATTAGAATTTCAGTTGTTGGTGACCATGCTAAAGACAACTCTCATAATCATGCAATCTCGTATCCCTCTGTAGATAACTACAGAGAGATTTAGGGAGATGTTGTACTGAGTATTAGAAATGATCTCGCTGATTACGATTATTTTATTGGTTGCCTTAGTTGACAAGGACAACTTTCATAAGTCAACTGGTACGAAATGCCACTGTATCAATGTGGAAAGGGATTTTAAAGAGGAGAAGATCTAGTTGTTTTCCTTTATTGAATTTCTTTGTTTTTTTCCTTTTTGTCTTCCTTCTAACATTTCTATCTGAACGTGAACATATACTAATATTTAGATGCTTCACTTGTTTCCTTTTCTGATCTTTTAAAATGAAAAATCCAATATTTCAATGGCTATACCTGCATTTGTTAGGCTCAAGATGGTGCTGATGTTTCTGGCGTCTTGGCAGTGATGACTCTAGGAATGTGAGTGATATTGCATCTATTGTTATTTCCAGTATGACTATGTTTTATCAGGACTTAAAATTGTTCTTTAAAAACTGTTTATTGACAGGTTCTTTTCAGCGGTTGCTAAGACGGCTTTTAAGGGTGAAAGCCAACAAAGCTTGCATCATTTTTGGTAGACTTCTTATTTGATATAGTTTTCTAGATGATACGTTAATGTGGCCGAGGTTGGAAGTGAATGTTGATCTGTTTCTACTATATTATATTGTGATCGAAATATTCCTATCGTTAAAAGGAGCCACCTATGCTTCATGGAAGTGAATGTTGGACAGTAAAGAAACAATAAGTACATAAAATGAACGTAGCGAAAATGAGGATGCTTAGGTGGATGTGTGGTATAACTCGTAAAGATAAAATAAGAAATACAATAGTTCAAAGAAAAGTGGAAGTAGCATCAATTGACACAAAGATTAGGGAAGGGCAGTTGCGGTTGTTTTGCCACCTCCAAAGACGACCTACAAATGCTCCCACTTAAAAACACAATTTAATAGAAACTGAGGAAATTCGATGTGGTAGGGGTAAACAGAAGTTTACTTGGGATGCATTAATTAGGAGGGATTAAATGATTTGGAAAACACACCATCAATTGCACTAAATCGAACACAATGGAAGAGTTTATCCTTGTAGCTGACCCCAACTAAATTAGTAATTACACAACCTCAGTCACCAATTTGTGTAACTTTTCTAAATTAGCAATGTTATTTCTTGTTGGTGTTAATCTAAAACTTCACATTGTTAGGATATTCCCTAAGATCAGTTCATTATCAACTCTGATTTAAATTTTTCTAGACTGCCATGCTTTGTCTAAGATAGTGACATCTGTTTAACAAGGTTCAATGTTTCAATATACAAAAGATTGCAATGATATTTCCAATGAGGCTCATAGTTTCTGTTTGATATAGTTTTGAAGTTGGTTACCATGCCATTATGCTAGTGCATGATGTTATTTGCCAAATTGCTTGTGCTTAATTGAGTAACTTGTCAAATTTTAGAGGTTTATTTTCTTTCCATAATTTAAATTGACTAAAACAAGTACTTTCAATATCAATAAACAGGGGTATGAGATTCAATTCAAGACCTTAAAACAATCTTACTTTTTTTATTTTTTATTTTTTATTTTATTTTTATTTTTATAATAATTACGAGCAATTTTTATACACTTAGTAGATAACTGATTATGGTGTTGTTTCATCGCAGTTACTGCGATGGTTTTCTTTATTCCCTTTGAGTTGTTTTAATTCTTTAGTATTTAGAAAAAGGCTCAATGACTTACTTGCAAAGCTGTTAGAAAGCTAAAATCGGTCATTTGCTCTCTCGCAGTATCAGATATCTTCTTAGGAATGTTTTAGTTCTAACATTTGCTAACATGCTATGATTGTTGGGTCTATAATATCTGATGTGCTTGAGGCAACAAAGGAAGAGAAAGAAAAAAGAAGAAAATCGGAAATGAAATTGTTTTTGTTGTTGTTTCTTTTGACATAACGAGAATATATTTTACTAATCCTTTGCAGGGAGATGGTTGCCTACATTGCTAATACACTCATTTTCATATTAAGGTAATAGCCGAGTCCTTTGATACATTTATTAAGGAGAAAGCATATCAATAGCATGCTGATATGCCCTTTTGCTGATTTTGACGCTGTTGCTGATATGTTGTCTTTTTTATTCTGATGTTGTTCTGCGAATTTGCAATGAAAAGTATAGTTATCTTTTATTAGGTTACGACGCATGAATATGATTTTTTGTTAAATTTCATGCAATGAACTTCTGCGGTTCTGCCACAAGATCCTTTATCATGAAATATGGATTTATTGAACATCAAATTAATCGAAAGCTTAGGAAATAGAAATGTTATAGGCATAGCATATGGCAGTAATTCTTTTACATAATTTCTTCTGTTCCAAGATTTGCTATGCTATGTTTCACTTGAAATTGGTTCTATTTACCTGAGAGAAGTGCATAAGTGTAACTAAGCATGACAAATGCGTTGTGAATTTGTCAGTTTGTTCTTTGTTAAGAGCTTATGCAATCATGAAAATGCGAATATGGTAGTTACTTTATATGTATTTACCAAATAAGTAAGGTGTTTAATTCCTGGTAAAAGAGCTTGAGAGTGTACCTTGATAGTATTGGATGAAGTTGGGGTTTCTTGTTTGCTTGAATTAAGCATGGTTAAGATTTGGTTTAGTTTTGGATAATTAAAGGCATCAATCTTTAGTTTTGGCTGGTCTTTTAATAGACTTTAATTTGCTATACTTCTGTCAGCTGTTGTCAAAATGAGGATCTCAACCATTCTTCGTAGTGCCACACTTGTTTATATCGATTATTGAATCCAGTAATTGATTGGTATTCTTATATGCCATGCTTAAGATCAGATTGGGCATGCTACTTAAGATGGTGGTTTTGATATCTTTTTGCAGTGGTGTGGTTATTGCAGAAGGTATCCTACACAGCAAGCACTATTTTGAGAGTCACGGTAAGCTACTGAAAATCCCTAATCATAATTTCTCATGCTCCTAGTTGATTTGTTTTTTCAAAGACCCCGCTAATTGTCATTAACATATCAGCCTGACTCCTTAGTCTGCTAAAGAATAGCTTCCTATTTTACAATATGGTGTTCATTCAGCCCATTATGTCTTGCACTCTCAATCCCAACCCTGATGACTGCTATTATTGACGCAGCGTAAATGCTCAAACAAGGAAGAATTCTCAAAGTTTTTGAAAAAACTGAAAATTTGAATAAATTGATAATAATTGATAATGATTACAACCCTAATCATGACTTTATATAGCCCATCAGAAACTCTAATCCTTCTACGACTTTTAAACACCTAATCCTTCTATGACTCTAAACGCAATAAAAATTACGAAAATGCCCTAAAACTGGACAATAAAATAAAAGCTCCCGTTGAAGCCCAAAACAATGGAATTTTGACCCGCAAAATCCAACCCGGAGAGCAAAGCTCCAGGGAAAACTGTAGATCACGAAACACCATTTCTAAAAAGATATTATAATAAGCAATCGCGTTCCTGGATCAAAAGTTACGGTCCCTCAAAGCATATGCAACTACCTTGACATCAATTTTCCTTGTTGTGAAGAATCCTAAGTTTCTTGCCTTCCATTTATTTTAGTCAAGCTTTACTCCTTTTTGGATAGGATGCAGATTGTGCTAGTAAGGTTCCTTGTTGTGAAGAATCCTAAGTTCCTACTGTTTTGTAATTTTATAATTCCATCAGATTCTTCTCAAATGAAAAGGATAAGAGAAGAAAAAGTTGTTTCCTTGTGAAGTTTTTTGCAGTTCACTACAAAAATTAATTGATTGAATTTGCGGCATCATTTTTTTTTTTTTTTGTATAATGCTGTTTTCCACAACTTGCAATAAATGTTCCAAATGACTTTTACCATCTGTTTTTAATGACTTTTATGATATGTTATTCGTTTCATAGTTCAATATGTTGAGATGAAGTAATATTTCTTATCTGGAGCTAGTGATACATTGCCCTATTTTGCTTGATTGGGGATCTTTGAGCTGAGCAGCTAGGAAGAATATGCAACTGTATTATAATTTGAATTTTGTTCATCCCCTATTGGTATTAAAGAAATTAAATGTCAATAAATTCCAATTATTTTGATGTATATAATTTTATGATTAATTGGAAAAAACTCACATGGACCTAATAATAGACACTTAGTAAAATGATCTTATACTGGTAAAAACTAGTTGTTTTTGATTTATTATTTTATGCCCATTTCTTCTTGACTTAATTTTATAGCCATTTTTGGGTGCTGAAACAGGCAATTTTATAGCCATTTTAGTTATGAGCTTTAAGCATGGTTTGAAAATTCCCCGAAGTTCTTCGAACTTCTCTAAATTAATTAGGTTTTTTGAAGTACCAAATTAAGAATTAGATGCAAACGAACTTCTATAAAACCTCCATCGAAGTTTGAGAAAATTGATGACATTTATAAGTTTTAACGCTTTTTTGTAAAAAAGTTAAATAAAATTGGTGCCAATTTTTGTGAGAAGATACTCTTAGAAGACGCTAAACCATAACTCAGTCTCAATTGTTGCCTAATAAATTAGAAAGAAATAATACCAAAATGATCAATCCCATCAAAATTGTAATTCTAAAAATTTAAGATCAACTATGGAAAGGGAAAATACATGAAATATTAGAAAAACATACATTTTAATGTCTTTTGACGAAAGTTGGATGTTCTCTAGCACATGTATGAAGCTATTTATACTTATTTATAATGTCAAAGTTTTACCAAAATTCCCCACGTCAAAGCAAAGTCATAAGCGAAGTCAAAGTTTCGATCCTTGGCTTTATGGTGGTTATGTTCCTAGCAAACGCTATCTTCGTACTCCACTTCATTGAATTAGGAGGCAGAGATTGGATACATTGGTAGTTGGATAGAGTTTAAATTTGGCTCAGCTCCAACTTTCTTATAGAGGTGTTATGCCCCTTGTTGGATGCCCTAAACTGAATGAGAGGAAACTAGAGAATGCTTTCTAAGGTTGTCCAGGGTTTTTTGAGTTAGAAATCACTCTCAATTTATTTTGACAGATGTGGTGTCCTTGGTTGTGTAGCATGGTGTAGAAGGTTTTCAGACATCATTTATTTAACCTTCTAGAATAGTTTTTCTTAGTGCAAAAATAGCAAGCTTCATAGTTCCTATTTTTATGAAATTGTCATTATTTGCATAACTAGGCTTGGAGTTGGTATTTGATATTCTCTTCAGAGTTGTTCAACACCCATTTAGCAGGGGAATCAAACTATTATATTGAGCTTGAAAGATATTTTCTTGTTGGATTGTGGATTTGTAGTTCTATTTGTCACTCAATGTGGCAATAGGTGCAACAAACATGGTTAGAACACTGCGTTGACTTCGGATTTGGAGTTTTAGAGCTAGTTGCTGTTATTGCATCCATGCGTTTGGGATGCTTCCTTGTATTTTCAAACATTCTTTTTTGGGGTCTGGATGACCACTTTGATGACTACCCAAAGAGCATTAAAGTTTGTCTGATCTTCTTTGAGGGTGGTCAAATTCTCCGTTACTTTCACAATAGTCTTGTGTGTTCTTTTCTTAGAGTTCATTTTTATGTTGCACACTTGCACTGGAAGTGTGAGTCATCAAGGGGAGTTTGGGTATTCCTACTAATGGGATCTTGGGTACGATCCTGCTACTGCAAGATAGCTTCAACTTCAAGAACAGCAACAATCCTTGTGAAGGAGTGCTACTGTGTAATAACTCGTGTGAGATCTAGTAGTCTTGATCTTCATTTTCTTGTGGAAAGTTGATTCTGGGAGAATCCCTACAGATGATACTGAACTGCATAAACAAATTTCTGTGCCTCCTACTGTGTCCGCATCTTTATTGTAGCTGATTATTTATTTATCATAGTCTAGTATTATCTGCGATAGCATTGGAATGTTTAGTTTCAAAACCTATAGTTCTCTGGAGAAATGACACAAATGTTTTGTAAAGCTTAGTTTAATGTGTACTCAAAGGATTTGTTCCTGAACATGGTAAAGAGAGTTTGATTGATCATATAGGGGTACAATTAAATGATCCATGGGTTTGGGGCTGAGGTCTAGATTGTGATAAAACCCCAACTAAAAAAAGAATGAAGGACAGCTGAGCTGTCAATAGTTAGTTAGAGTTGTTCTAGTCCATAAGTTAACTTTTAGATCTATATATAGGAAACTGATGTAATGAGGTGAGGTATGGAATGTTGTCAGTTTTATTAGGAGAGAGAGCCCTCTTAAAAGGCTGAAAGCGTTTTGTTCTTCTCGGTTCTTGGTTCTTTGAGTTCTTCTGGTAAATCAGAGAATTATGTGATGCGATCTATTGTTACTTGTTGGTTTATTGTCCAAAAGTTCTATAATGGAGGTAGATCTTCTACTGTTCCTTTGGTGTTTTTACTGTTACATTGCTTGTTCTGCTCCCATGGGATTCATTAGATTATTATTTGATTCATTGATTTTCTTTTTCAGGGAATTCATGGGGGTATCTCATTCTACTTTATGTTTTTGTTCAAGTTTCACGAATCATTGTGGTGGGAGCGTTGTTCCCTAGTTTAAGGCGTTTAGGATATGGCTTGGATTGGAAGGAAGCAACAATTCTTGTTTGGGCAGGTTTACGAGGGGCCGTGGCATTGTCGCTCTCTCTATCCGTCAAAGTATTCGTTGCTTCTAATTATCATTTCTTTTATCTAGGAAAATTTGAGGGTTTAACCAAGATTCTTTCGGATCCCATTGCTTTTACTTTATTATTTTTATGGCTATCAAATAAGTAAGTGTGCTTGATCAAAATACAAATGCATAGGTCATAAGGAGTTTGGGGATGATGTCTTATTGTGCACCAAATTACCTTATTTGTCTCTTAATGTTCGTATCAGTGATTTATAATTCTTCAATGAAATCATTATTGAAAGTAAGTTACTTTTACGGGTTTTACTGTCGTTTTTCTGATTTTTTACTGATTATTCTGTCTGTTTCTCACCATTTCAGCGTACCAGTGACAATTCACCTTATATCAGTCAAGAGACAGGAACCCTGGTATGAACTGGCAGATGACATCAATATAAATCTTGCTTAATATTGCTTGTCTTTCTTTCATGCAACAACAACAACTACAAAGCCTCAATCCCAAATAAGTTGGGGATGGGTACATGGATCAAACAATCCCTGTTCAAATTGATTTAGTGCAGTTGATTAGCCTTTCTTTGATGAATCGGTGTAGAATCTGAAGCCACTTCATATCTCACTTTTCAGGATTTTTCTTTTAAAATTGTTTTTCTTGGCTTACAGTTTATTTTCTTCACTGGTGGGATTGTGTTCTTAACGCTTATCATTAATGGATCAACTACGCAGTTCGTTTTACATCTCTTGGATATGGATAAACTATCAACAGAAAAGGTGAGGGTACAATTGACTTTGAAAATGCTTCTATATAGTTTATGGTCCTTGTTATAACTTTTATGATGTATTCTTTGGTGGCGCTGATTTGGCTGTATTACTGTGTAATTTGAGACATCTGTGATCAAACCATATGTGCAAGGTCTGAACTTGACATATCATTAGAAATTTTCTTGAGCATGTATGATGGGGTGACATTCTTTTGGTACATACAGTGTAGGTGTCAGCTGCATCAATCCGAGGTTTCCATTGAACTCTATTTAATGTAGTTTTTTTTTTCGACAATAACTCTATTTAATGTAGTTGATTATGTGATTTGGTAATTTTTAATTTTTTTTTTAAATTAATGGATCCCAAGTTATTTTTGTTAAGGTATATCGGGTATTTAGGGGTTGGCCCTCTGGGCCCATTATGTGTAACTATACATTGACTTAATTGGTACCATTATATGGTAATTCGATATTCTTCTCAATTCCTAATGTGGTATTAGAGCTATCGTTCGGTTATGGGTAATCTCTTGTTTCCCCTCTCTTTTGGTCGACTTCCTCGACTTCGTTTGTTGCCCTAATCTTTTGTGTGCATCGTTGTTCATTGTTACTTTGTCCTCAATCTTGTGTCTCCGCCATTGTTTCCGGCCCGTCGTGCTCTGCCAACTTGGTGTGCATCTAGCCTTGCTTCAGTCTTCCCCTTTTAAGTTGTTTGTTCGTGATACCTTTGTGAGCGGTGCTTCCGTGCATTCGTGTGTCGTTGCGACACATGTGACCACCTTACTCGTCTCTACTCTTGAGTCGTCTCCACTTGTGTGCACCTCTTGGTGCGCTACTCTGCCTGAGTGTGCCATCTGCTTGTTTGGGTGTAGAAAGTTCACAAACAATTTAAAAGAGAAAAAGTTTCGGTTGCTCTGACGAGTGCACCATTTGTTTGTTGACTTGTCACCCAAGCATCATCACACAAGCACGTTTGATGTGTGTGCTTTGAATGCCTTGCAAACATCTGCTCGTGCAATTCCCTGTTCGTGCACCCCTTGATTCATCTCACCGAATCCCTTACTTTCATCGGTCTTTCTTTGTTAGCCTTTCGTATTACTGGACGAACTTTTTGCAGCAGCCCTGTGTGCGTGCTTTTTGTTGGCCCTTGTTCTTGCCGGACAAACTTTTTGCAGCACCTCTGCGTGCGTGCTTCTCATCGGTATGCCGTCGTCACCGACTTGTCGTTATCGAACCGTCGCCATTGTTTGTCGGATGAACTTTTCGCAGCAACTTCCTGTATGCGTGCTTCTCGTCGGCTCTTCTTTGTCGCGAGTCTTCATTGGACGGTCATATTTGTGGTGCCCATTGCTTCACCATCCGTTCATATCGTGTCTTGGTGCTTACCAGAGTGTTATTATTATTATTATTATCGTTCTAGTCAGTTATTATTATTTAGTCTATTTATTTCAGTGTATTAGTTGCAAACTCACGAGTTGATCCATCTTGAGTTTGAGGGAGGGTGTTAAGGTATATTGGGTATTTAGGGTTTGGCCCTCTGGGCCCGTTATGTGTAACTATATATTGACCTAATTGGTCCCATTATATGCTAATTTGGTATTCTTCTCAATTCCTAACAATTTAAAGTCTACTTCTATCCTTTTGAATTCCTTGAATAACGTATCTTACACATCTAAAAAAATTATATGTAGATATGCACCTAAAGTTTATTTTATCCTTTTAAATGGCTGTTAAAACTAGAAAGGAAAATTGAAATGCAATTTATAGATGTGCGTCTGATATATGTAGGTAGGGCAGTATGGGTTGGAATATGGTTGATTGAATAGGTGACTTCTTTCATGGCAAACTAGACTGGAAAGCAAAATTGTATTGCTTGTTTACTACAAAATCATAATATAATTGTGGTTAATTTCTTTGAATAAGAAAGTAATATTGGATAATGAATTAAATTTGAAATGTTATTCAGCAACATAATGTATCACTATCACATAATCAATCGTGGGCATTTTTGTGGCAAGGACAAACTAGCAATTGCTTGGTGTGGTGCTGTGGCTGCTGCCTAGGTATTTTATGTTTAGAGGTGCTAGGCACGCAAATGGTCAGGCAACTAGTTAGGCAGGCAAGGTATGGTGATAGGGTTTTATCAATTTCTGAAAAGATGATACACTACAAAGTTATGGATGGCCTATAGATATGAAGCAACAACAACATAGCCTCAATCCCAAAATTAGTTGGGGTCGGCTACATGGATCAAACTCTTCTGTTGTGTATATATAAATAATCCGATACAAAGTTTAGCAGGCTAGGAAAAGTAAACAACAACAATGAGAACATAGCCTCAACCCCAAATTAGTTGGGGTCGGCTACATGGATCAAACTCTTCTATCACACTTGATTTAGTGCAAGGCTAGGACAAGTAAATATTTCATTCATTTGCTTTTCAGTTGGAGGAGGGAAGGGGGTTGAGCTTAAACTCTAATACCGAGGAATGAAACAAATTTCTCGCAAGGTCATCCATTCTCGTTGTGCTAGTTGCAACATTTGCAAGTGCTCTGAATTTATTTTTTGGTAGGACAAGGGGGGTTGGAAAGGGACTTTATTCAACATCCAGGTGGATACCCCATGAGGTAACGAACAAGTACAAAGTAGCCAGTGGCCGAATAATCCACCTAATAGACAATTGCTCTTCTCTATAAGTTAAATGATCAGGATATTCCAATTCGAACTGCTCAACAACGTACAATAAGATTAAATTTTTCCTCTAAAAACAGTAACGTAGAATAAGATTAAATTGTGTTTCTGAATAGGTTGCTGTATAGTTGTTCAAGATCTTTCTACTAGGGCTGTTTTTATTTTTTCGTTGCATTTAAAAATCATGATTATTTTTAATTTACATTTGGGCTACTATTCATGTGCACATCGTTTCAGCGGCGAGTATTGGAATATGCAAAATATGAGATGACGAACAAAGCACGGGAAGCATTTGATGATCTTGGAGATGATGAAGAATTGGGTCCTGCAGATTGGCATACAGTAAGAAGATATATTAGAAGCATAAATCATCTGGAAGGAGGGCAGCCTCATCCTCATGATGTACCTGAAAGTGATAATAATATACATGCTATGAATTTAAAAGACATACGAGTTCGGCTTTTAAACGGTTGGCAAATTTCTCTGAGTTTACATTTGTGGTCCTTTAAAATGACTTCATTCTGAAACAATGTTTGCAATAATTTTCAGTGCGGAACTTACTATTCTAGGTATCTTCCTTAATAGTTCTAGCCATGTAGCAGAACCATGATTCTTCTATTATAGCAGCCTTTGGAATGCTTATGAGCAAAACCTTGTTGCCAAATTTATGACTACATCTTTACTAAAAATTTACACTGATAATTGTCAGTTTTGAATTGGACATAATCTTCCCAAACTTTGCGAATCAGATTTAGGGCTCATTGTAAATTTTATGAGTTGCATAGATTAGTTGAATGATTTGTGTCTGTATTGGTCTGCTTCTAATTAGTCAACAATCTGTCATTTCCACAAACACTAGGCACAACAAGTCTACCTAAAAGTAGAAGTTACATGAGGCTATGCATTGTGTTTGGGAGGACGTGTTGCAGTACTTAAATGCATCTATAACTAGGATTTGTATAGTGGTATGGAGTATGGGAACTACAACCAATTGTTTTCAGAAAATCAGGACAATCTGATGAGGCCTTAGGGTATGTTTTGTGATTACACACATTATGCCCTGTCTATTCAGAACTTGAAGCAATTTTTATTTTTGTTTTGTAGTTAGCGTAATAAGAAATATACTTTACATAGTTTGTGCAGAACATTTGTTATGCATGCAATTTATAAACCAAACTGTTAGCTTATGTAATTATTATTTAGGGATTTATGTAATACGTGGCTCTAGCATCACATTAAATCATCATGTTGAGATTGGATAAAGAAAAGGAATGATCGTTAGTTTGCTAGCTTAAGCATAAATGAATTAGAACTGTTATAAATTGATAGGACCTAGTATTTAAAGTTTAAACTAATTCAATTTCTAGATGTTGACTTAAATTTAAATATTTTATTTTAGTAATGCTCCCATTCTTAGATTTTGCTAACCAAGTAAAGTAGAATAAAGCTGAAAGACTTCGTTTCGTTCTCAATTGGTAAAGGTGATCTCGTGGTATTTTATATGAGCCTAAATTCTAGATGTTGGGCCTTGCTTAAAATTAAAGATCTGAATCCTGTTAAGTAACTGAAAAAAATTGAACCTCGTAAAAAAAGTGGAGCATATTGTATTTCGGTGTTGAACTTTTTTTTGTAATTATATGTTGGTTATTTGGTTCAAGCACTTGATTCATTACACATTTTATTTTAAAATCCACTAAAAGGCTGTTTCTAACTGCTAAATAGGTTTCTTTAAACTGAATAAAGTCCAGCGTTTAGATGATATTAGTTGGTTGGAATCAATTAATTGGGTAGAATTCAAATATATACATGTGTACATACATACTTTTTTTTTTTTTTTGATAATCGTGGTTGTACGAATCTTTTTTTCGCCCCCTTCCCTACTTTATGTACATACTTTGATACATACATAGTTGTTGTAGACCCTTGGAGATTTGGCGTCTAGGCATGTTCACTCACATCCTGATGTGCATTTAAGTGAACCCATCTACTTTGTAGCAAATGTTTGTCAGTTGTCACCAATGCTTACTTATATACATATAGATATATTTTGAGTGAAGCATTCTGTTTGGTCGTAGTTGGATAATTTGAAGATTTCTTTTTTCTTCCTCAGGTGTCCAAGCTGCTTATTGGAGGATGCTAGAAGAGGGAAGGATTACCCAAACTGTTGCAAATATTTTGATGCAGTCTGTTGATGAAGCAATCGATTTGGTTTCACATGAGCATTTGTGTGATTGGAAAGGGCTTAAAACTCATGTTCATTTCCCACACCACTATAGGTTTCTCAGCATGAACTTTTTTCCAAAAAAGTTGACCACTTATTTCACAGTGGAAAGGCTAGAGTTGGCTTGTTATGTATGTGCTGCATTTCTACGGGCCCACAGAATAGCAAGAAGGGAATTGCATGATTTTATTGGTATCTGACTTCCTAATACTAAAATAAATTTCCGCTCTTTGCTTTATTGTTGTTGTTGTTTGTTGTTCCTTTTGCATCCTGAGACTTCATTTCATTTGTTTAATGTCAATATATTGCCAAAACAAGAGAAGAAGTATTTAATTAGAAACTGAATGTGCATATTTTTAAAGATTGGTTATTTTAAAGATTTCAGAATCCTACATCATAAATATACTATTTTTCAGTTGTTTTGATGATATATCTGGGGTTTGTTTATAGGTTGGTTCTTCCCTCCAATTGTCAAAAGTTGCTAGAGTGTGTGAAGTGCATATTGTATCAAACCTGAGGGAAATACTTGTAATTTACCCTTTAAAGGTTTAGCACTTGGATAATAGACCAAATGCTTCCTTGATCATGGGAAGAGAAGCTCAAAGACTCAAACTAGTATGAAATTAATACTTCTCTGTACCGATAATGAAAATTAAACTCTTATTCTTGAAACTAAACTCACAAAATTTATACCATTTCTTGATAATGGACTATCAGTATCGATGATCCAAAATTAAGATATCATGACAGCGCAACTTTGTTCCTTGATAATTGTTGTTTGGGTACATACAATAAATATATTGTGAGGATCTGCATTAGGTTAAACAATCTTGTTGACGTTGACCTTGTTGCCTGGCAGTTTCTTTCGCATTTCATTATTTTTCTCTCATTTCAAATGAAGCTTGATGTCCCCATGAATTTATGATAGAATGTATGTTACAGGAGAGAAATATTGTGGAAGTAGCAAGTTTTCCAGAGAACCTATTCTGATCTTAAAGTAGACCCAATTGGTAAGATGTGAGAAGCAATTTGCCTATCTTGAACTCTGCTTCTGCAAGTCAGGGAGCCCGTAGGTTAAGAGTTTTTTTTATTGATTTTGCACAACAACACCAGGCTACCTGGACGAAATGCTTCCTCTCAGCCCAATTTAAAACATTTGATGATGTAAATGCATAATCCCTTGTTCCCTCTTTTAATTAATGCATTCCATGTTATTTTAGTTCTACACCTATATCGTTCAATTCCTTCAATTTCTACTATGTTGAGTTTTCTAACTAAGGACATTACAAGCTGCCATTGGACATGTCCAAAACACTGTGACCACCCTTTCCTAATTTTTTAATCAATTGTTGCTAGTCGTACTTCTTTTATATTTACAAGTATTACCTCACATCAACCTAAGCATCCTCTTCTTCACTATGCACTTTTTATGTATGTGTTGTTTTCTTTATTGTCCCCAACCAATTCAGGACTGAGCATGGTTGTTGTTGTACTTTGCAATATTCAACTGTTTTGACAATATGAATCAGCATGATGCTATATAGCATAATCAATACTTACAAAACATAATTGCTTGCTTGGCAATCTGCCCACAATCTCAATAACTTGGAATTGTTATTTTAGAATTTTACTTTATCAGTGATAATGACGCTATTAATACAGAGAAAGTCATGAGCTAGGGTGAAAAGCAAACTAAAAATTTTTCCTTTTAGTTTTACCGGGGTACTTTGCTCACATGTCATTCTAAGCAGGCATCATATATTTTTGTGTATATAAAGAATCAGATGAATTTGTTCCCCACTTATGTTTTTCATCACTTAAATTATAGTATCATTTGAGTGCTTTTGAAAGCCTCTACCTTAACAAATCAATTTCGGCATATTTTGCTGCAAAGTTTCAACACTTTTGGTGATAGGAAAAACTTTTGCTGCCTTTGACTAGCGCATTACTTCCTCTATATCTATGGCATCATTATCACTGATAAAGTAAAATTCCAAAATAACAATTCCAAGTTATTGAGATTGTGGGAAGATTGCCAAGCAAGCGATTATGTTTTGTAAGTATTGCTTCTGCTAGATAGCATCGTGCTGCTTCACATTGTCAAAAGACTCAAAACAGTTGAATATTTTTTAAACTTATATCATTTGTGTTTAATTTTTCATCTGTTGTTCTAACTTCTAATCAATACTTTTCCTTTTCACCCTTCTTAAAAAAGTTCTAAAAATTAATGAATAAAGGGTCCTTTTCTATATGTAGGTGATAGTGAAATTGCTTCCTTGGTCATCAGAGAAAGTGAGGTAGAGGGTGAAGAAGCAAAACAGTTCTTGGAAGAAGTTCGCGATGCTTTTCCTCAGGTTTGTGAGTTGAGTTCAAATGGTTATCAAACTTACTAATAATGAGTTGCCCAGTTCTGCAGAGAGCCTCACGCCTTCTTTTGTATCTCTGTTGAGGATGTTTCAGGTTTTACACGTTGTGAAAACCAAGCAAGTAACATATTCAATATTAAACCATCTGAGTGACTATGTGAAAAATCTTGAGAAGGTTGGGTTATTGGATGAGAAAGAGCTTACTCACCTTCATGATGGAATACAGGTAAATGGATATTTTTCAACTGTAAACTTTATTTCGTTGAACTTCTCTGAAAGGCATTTAGCATGTCATTCTAAAATATTCTTTGCTTGGAAATGTAGACTGACTTGAAAAAACTCTTAAGAAATCCCCCTTCAGCAAAAATGCCAAAGATACATGATCTGATAAATGGTCATCCGTTGCTGGGTTCTCTTCCTTCTGCTATTCGTGAACCTCTTGGAAGTTCTACAAAAGAAATGACTAAGTTACGTGGTTTAACTATCTACAAAGAGGGATCTAAACCTAATGGAATTTGGCTTATTTCCAATGGACTCGTTAAGGTACCTTTATCTGAAGCTTAGTTATAATATTTTATAAGTTTGAATTGGTCATGTCTACCATGAAATGCGAGTTTTTGTTTTGTGCAGTGGACAAGCAAGAGCTTGAGAAACAAGCATTCTCTGCATCCAGTATTTTCCCATGGAAGCACTTTGGGCCTTTATGAAGTGCTGGTTGGAAAACCTTACATCTGCAATATTATCACAGATTCAGTTGTCCACTGTTTCTTTGTTGAGACCGAAAAGATACTCTCGATGCTTAGAACAGACCCTAATATAGATGATCTTTTATGGCAGGTATACCTTTTTTTGGTTACATATGGCAGGTATGCTTATATGAGCAATATTCTTGATGCTAAATGTTTTCTTTCTTAATGTTGTCAAGGTGTTTGATCCATGTAGCCGACCCCAATTAATTTGGGACTGAGGCTATGTTGTTGTAATGTTGTCAAGTTGTTGGTTACCCTGTGCTAATGTAGATAGTTGGGCCCTTTGAGAACTTGTTTTTGCTTTAGGGATCATAAACAAATAAAGTCTTAATTTATTTTATAATGTTATAAACATTGAAATGTCTAGTAGAAGGGAAGGAATAAAGCGAATTGCACCGTTGCACATTTGAGTGAAGCCAGCCACATATTTACATGTAATTGATATCGTTTTCATTGCCAATAGTATGCAAATTACCTAATGACATTTCTAACATAGTTTGAAGGTTTGCATTTAATTCTGACCGAGTTTATACATTAAGCTAGTAAATTGTTAATTAAAAGTCAATGCATAAAATCATTTCGTTAAAAGTTAAAATTGTTACTGCCACATTTACTATTTCTGCACCCACCCTAATCATATTCTTGATCTGATGTGTCCCTTTAAAGGAATAACCATTCTGGAAAATCCCCTGCACATGTTTTCTTTTGGTTGATGGCTTGGACAAAGTAGGTCTTTTTTTTTTTTTTTTTTTCTGGAGACAGGAAAATAATATTGTTTTAAGTTATTAAAAAACTGCAATATTAACTGATGCCCCTCGCTCAAAGTTGTAAGACTGTTGCATTAAACAAAAGGTTTATTATGTCTAATTATCTTGACTCTGAAAAACTTAAAGCAATTGCTGCATTGTTTTTGACATAATAAATTACTAGTTTGAGGCCTTTTTGAGAGTAAAGAATTGAGTGTGTCCACTTTGTCCTGAAAGTTTGGACCTTGTGTCATGAACCAAAAAAAGAATTCTCTCTTTCCTATTGAGAACTAAACCTTACTGCAAACCATGTCAGTGATAACTGATAACCTTGCACAAACTCTATGATAACTTGATAAGAATACTTTGGAAGATAGACTAAAATATGAGTTCTTAATGTGAGATTTTTTTCCACCTTTTTCTGTTTTTCTTTTTTAAATAGTTGAGTATTGCAGCATCTAGTTTAGGGGGTTGATATTTTAAGATAAGACCCCTAAGGCTACGCAAAATTTCCTTTTTTGACTCTTCAGTCATTTTTTTGTCAGGATTTGGAACTAAGGCTTTGTTGTCTTTGGCGTTGTCGTTGTCAGAATCTTGTCTTGTAGTTTAATTGATTCTTGTTCATTACATTCTAAAAGGCATTGGTATTTGTTGAATGTCACAAAATATTGTGCTAAGTTTATAGTTTTTCTTTTCCTTGTACTTCAATTCTTATCATTAATTTTCTTTTCTTTTTTTTTTTTTCAGTATTTTGCTATTGCTCGCTGGTCACAATGTAATTTAAAACGTTTGATCCTGTGAAACCTATCTGTTATGGATTCGTTTGTCATCCTTGAACTGCAGGTGTCTAACCTCTAACATGGATTTAGTTTACATTTTTTTGAGCTGGGTCTAGCACGTTTTTATCAGTTTAGGGAGAACTCAAGTTTATATTGGAAAGGACATATATTATAAACATGTCTCAACTGTCAGATTGGTGTTAACTAACTAATTATATTGGGTCCAATTTCTGTTCAAAGAAATTGTATAGAGTCATGTAAATATTTATTTTAACACACAGATGAGCAAATCTTTTGTAATGCCTTGATGCATGATCGATATTGGGAATTTGAGATTTTCTGTATACATAAGCATGCTTTCAGTATGATTCAACAGATTATACAATGAGACTGAATAAACTATTCATATGAAGCGCTCTTGATTTTCAAAATAGTAACAGTTTAGGAATTCCCTGTAGTTTAGCAATGTGTAAATTAACTGCAAATTCTTTTATTGAAGTCCTTTTATCTTTCAACATAGACATTAGATAATGGGCTATCTAACGCTCTTCTCTGTTTAGAATAACTGTGAAATGCATGTGCTGTTTATGCCGATTAGAAAAATTATTTGCTTGTGCAAAATTTACTAGCTTTTTAAGTTTATAATATATATTTTTTCTAGGAAAGCGTCATTGTCATTGCTAAGCTTTTGTTTCCTCAAACATTTGAGAAAATGACAATGCAAGAAGTGAGAAATCTCGTCATAGAACACTCAATAATGCACATATACCTAAGTGGAGAAATTATAGAAATGCCACAGCATTCTATTGGCTTTTTGCTCGAGGGATATATCAAAAGCCAAGATGCGCAGCAAGAAATGGTTACTTCACCGGCAGTGCTGTTGCCTTCATGTGGAGATGCGAGCTTCAGTAATCTGGAAGCATCAGGTAAGCATCTGAAAACTAACATAATCAAGTTTTACAATCTCCTTTCTCTGTTTGTGTAAGAGCATGTGGTGGGTCAATGGTATAATTTGTTTTATTTAGACAAATGTAGTGTTGTACTTGATTTTGTGACCCTTAACATCCTTCTATATTTTCCTCTCATAATCTAGAGAGGATTTTTTTTTTCTGCTTCTTTTCGTGGGTGGGTGGGTTGGTTGGTAGTATTTTTGTGTATTCTTGTTAAATTATTCAAATGGCTCGCATATTTTTTTCGTCGATTACCTTTTTCAAGTGAGATAGTTAAAGGCCTTACGTCATGATCTTATAATCATGAAGCAGAATCTCTTGAGTTGTTTTAGTCTTTGTTCTGTTCTCTGGTGATTGATTGTGCCAGGTTTGGTGATGATTATGTATAGTCTATGGGGAATCTTAGAATTTGATTGGTTAAGTTGTGGATTCCGTTTTTGTCTCCCCATGAAAGTATCTGATTCCTGGGAGTTGCGGTGTCATTTGCAATTTGCAGTTAGATGCTTGACTAGCATGCTTCGAGCATCCGGTTTAGAATGATTCTTTGTGGAAAGTTTAAGTTTGCCGAATTGCTCTCTATGAGCATTTATTCTTCATTCATATATAGTCACGGATGTTTTGCCCTGAACTCAAAATCTTGGTATGAAATGATCGTAGGAGACAAGTAGTCTGTCACTGCAGCTAAATTTAAATATATCAGCACAGGTAATAACTATTAATCAAATGTTGGACAGTTCCTGTTTTGGACTCTGGTTTTCGGATTCATTTGAACCTTTTCAGGCCTATCAGCAAGACACTATAATAGGTATTCTTCTCAGGAAAAAAGGGACGTTATAATAGGCATCAGGAAGTGGAGGTGTAGTTAAATGATTTTTTAAATGTAAGATAATTTGATTTATATTCAAGAAAACTAAGGGAAGTGTGTTTTAACCGGTCTTGGTCTGCTTCTGTTTTAGAAACTTGTTTAGTTATCAATTTAATTAGGATCTGAAAGGTTTCCTTTTACAACTAAATCCATTTGCCGATCACAGGTTCCAAGGCAGCAAGTTTCTGTCATCAAGGGTTCCAGTATCTGGTTGAGGGAAGGGCAAGGGTGATTATATTTGACATGGGAACACACGAGACTCATAGTATGCTTAGAAGGAGGTCTTCGTCACTGGTCTCGCATTCTAAAGAACTTCCCAGAGTTCAAAGTAGGGAACACTGTGGTCTAATGAGTTGGCCTGAGCATTACTACATGCAAAGAAGGCATAGCCATCACCTGGAGGGGTCTAATTCACAGGTAAACAATATTTTTATTATTATTATTATTATTTTTAGGGGAACGAGACTTTATTTATTATAGCCTAAAATAAACATATTTACAAATAGGCGAGAAACAATGTGTTTCCCATAAACAAAGTGGACAGGTAAACAATTTATTGGCAATGTCTACACAGTCGAATCTTTTTTTTAAAAAAAAAATTGACTAGAGCTTGAATTTTGCTAGTATTTTTATTATTATTATTATTATTATCATTATTATTATTATTATTATCATCTTTTTCTATTATTTACTTGCTGACACTGTCTGTTGTTTGTCTAAATCACAAGTTGAGCAAACCTTGGGTGCGCCACAGTAGCTATCCAAGGACTAGGAGTTATAAAGCGGCGCCACCACAAAGCCGCTCATATCCAAGAGTTCCATCATCTAGCTCGCGTGCACCTCAACTTGTTTCAGTCCAATCAGAAGGGGCCGCCACCATGGATAAGAAACCAAGAGTAAAAGAATTCACAAGGTCTCCTGATTTCAGGGCACCACTGCGACAGCCAAGCAAGAAAAAAAATTGCACCGCAAAAGAATCGAGCGATAAATCAAGTGATGAGTCCAGTGATGACAATGGACTGATCGTTAGGATCGATTCCCCCAGTAGCCTTTCTTTCCGCATGGCTTCCTAGCCTTGCTCTTGGTACCGTGCTGGTTGCTTAATCATTTTCATATGTTTCTTATGTGTATATAGAGAAATAAGGCCTGAATCCGACTGGAAAGGTTAAGCTCTCTCTTCTGCGTACGCACGTGGAGTGATTGCGCTAATGTTGCCATGGATCAATCATATCATCAACTGGAATAGGAAGGAGCTTGCGCAGTAATCGGCATACATGGAAAAAGAATGTGAACAAGTTAGATTTGTCTGCTGATCTACCTGACTGCTTAATCTTGCAACGCAAAACTCGAGTTGGTATCTGAATTATTGCTTTGCTTTCTTCTTATATATTAGTTATTGTTCAATTCTGTAAAATATTTTGGCAGCTTACTGCACGTCTGCTTTGGTACGCCGTCTCATGTTTACTTCTATAAAACTGAAGTGAGACCAGTTTCTATATGGGATTTTGTTGTGGTTTTCAACAAAAAAAAACGCATATTCATAGAATTAAAATTGAAGAAACAGCGTTTTCCAAAAAAAAATAAAAAAATAAAAATGAAGAAACAGTATATGCATGGAAAGTTGCTAGAGTGGCAGGATTAATGGTTTTTTTTATTATTTATTATTTATTATCTTATTTTTGATTCATGGGTCAATTGGCAATTTGGCAACGTTATCCAATTTGTTAGAGTATATAATCCCACATCGGATATATAATAAGAGTTGGTGTGGTATATAAATGGTGTAGATTGAATTTTAGCACAAGTCAATTAATTTTGTGTAAGATAGGCTTCAACTTCATTTGTATACCACATGTGCGTGTGTGGTTGAACACTTTCTGGGCCTATGGATTTCTATATGGTATGGTATGGTAGTTTGATCGGGACATGTCAAGAAAAAGTCCCTTGGATGGATTTCGGTTCAAGGTGGATTAGCGAATCAATATGCTTTGATTAAGGTAATTGATTTTATGTCTCGTCACATATTATTGAATGTATTGAGCCATTGTGATTAATGAAGTTCCTATTTTACTTTATAAAAAAAAGAGCTAATAGAGGTTCGGACACTCAAATATTACTAATTATTAAATTTTTATTAATGGAAAATGCTTTTGAACCTAGATGGGGCATGTCGCATCTTCTCAGCAACCCTTAAGTGCAAGCGTCTTGAAGCATGTGGAGGGTTGTTGCGTCTCATTTGGGACACAGTAATAATCTCTTTTTCTAATATTAAACGCAGACGAGATGTATGGTAGTAGAGAGTATCAAGTATAATAGGGAGCGAGTATAAATGGCGCTTGAGAGTATCAAGTATAACAGGGAGTGAGTATAAATGGTGCTTAAGTTGGAAGAAGGGCGTACAGTAAAATGTTAAGGCAAGATAGCATCAATCCAAACTTATAATTTAATGGGATAGCCAAGTTAATACTTAGAATCTTAGATTAATTGAATCCTCAAGTTGAATTGATGAGCGTTCATTTAGGTATGATTTAGTATAGGACATTATGAGTTAATGAACTATATTTATCTTGTTTTAAAGTGATAAATGCTTGTTTTATGTGTTTTAGAGATTTTACATGAGTCAGGCGTTGTTGGATAAAGGCATGTTATGAACTTAATTGAGTAATGTTCAGTTCATAAGCCATAACTTTCACATCCGAAGTCGGAACGACTCTCCATTGGTCTTGTTGGAAAGAAGACTTTGAGACGGACATTTTCATCTGTCACAAGTATCATGAGATACGGATTTGAAGGGGCTCAAAAGAGCGACACACAGTTGGCAAAGTTTGGTCAAGTTCCTTAATGACCCCTCTTCAGTATAAAGGCCATAACTTTCTCATCTCAAATCCAAATGACTTGTCGTTTCCTTTGTTGGGAAGTAGACTCAAAGATGAACATTTTCATGTCTTAAAAGCCCCTTTAGATTCGGCCTCTAAGTGGTTCAAAATCACGAAATTTTTTACGCCATGAGGACGCTGTGATGAACAAATTCTCACAGCATGACTCACATACGAGTGAACCAAAGAGCTAAAAAAACACGCTGTAAGGATGTCGCCAACATGTCGTCACCGCCGCCTTGAAGACTCAAAATTTCAGAATTTTACCTACTTTTCGGGATTTTTAGGTTTTCAACCTACTTTGGGGTGTTTCTATAAATGTCAATAGACTCTATTTCGAAAAAAAAACTCTTGTTTTACTTCTGTTTTACATTAGAAACTCGGTTTTTGGCTTGATTATGTCTAGCTAATCTCTTTCCTCTAGGTTGAAGGTGGATCGGTCAAGCTTTGCGACTTGAGATTCTGTTATGAGGTTTATTTATAATTAATTCTCTTGATTCTTTTCTATGGTTTATTCTCTTTGGTATTATTTTTAATCATATGGTTAGATTTGATTGTATGTATAGCGCTGTACATGCATATAAGGTTGACTACCCTTAGTCATTGAAGTCAAAACGACCGTTCTCACACGGTAGACTCAAACTTGTGACAGTTGGCCAACCGGTCAAGTACCTTGGGGATCTAGGCTAAATTGGGAGTATTAGTGATCTGGTTGTTTAGGTGTAGTGCCTTCACGAACTGAGGTAATACCGCCAACACGCTAAATCTAGAGCACTAGCGATTAAGTTACGTGTTTGGCTAGGGAAATAGTCAACGGTCGTACCTTGGCTGACGATAAGAGGAAGTGCGAGGAACCGAGTGCGTCACCGGATCTATAGCTGCACTAGATCATATGTTATTCTCATATCTTTCATAAATCAAAGATTAATGGAGTTATTCCCAAATTGTATTTGCGAAGACCGTGAAGCTGAATTCCTAGATTTTTTTCTATTGCATTACTCTAATTCAAAAGTTTTCAAAGTTTTCAAAAGTTTTACAAAATCTCATGTTTTCTCTTCTCCCCTTGAATCCTAAGTCAGTTACCTAGTCCTTGAGGTTCGACTCTGAGTTTGTCACTACTGCAGTCTTTTATAGTTTTCAGTCTAGAAATTGAAAATTATATTTACCGTGTAGCGACGCGCGTCATGAATGCACAACCAGCCAACTAGGACCATATTAGCTAACTTAAAACCAATGAGGAATTGACTAACTTAAAACTAGACTTCAATAGATTATGAAGGCCAAGAGGTTAGCCTAGTTGGTAGATAACTTAGATTGAAATTTGATGCATCCATTCCATTTAACTATCACTCTGACATCACATTAGTTAGAAAAATCTAATGAAATTGGAAGTCCAAGTTTATATTGTAGTGGATTGATCCTATCATCCACGTTAAAACTTATCGGAAACACATCAGTTACGTTACGCTGATAACAATTCAACCGTCGTCCTTGACTACCAAACCCCCGAGAGCGCCCAATCAAACCCCTCCTCATCCGTCCGATCCATCCCTTCCCAACTCCCAACCGTCCGATCCCTCCATACCCAAAACCGCACGTACTTATAAACACTAGAAATCACGCAACACCACGTGTCACTCCGTCAATGGCCTCATCAACTAAACCGGCCGCACGTGAGAGCGAGCGCACTAGCACGTGCTCCTCCCTCTCCTCCCTCCCCTCAGTCCTCTCTATATAAACATGCAAAAAGCGTCGTCTCTGTTTCACAACTAACACACTGAAAACTGAAACAGAGACGACACAATGAAGGCCGTAGCCGTCGCTAATGGCGTCTTCAGCGACGCCGTCTCCGCGTTGTCGTTGTCGTTCTTGATCGTGACTGCATTCGCTCTCGTGACGACGCAAGCGCAGCAGCTCGACCATCCGTACAGGAACCCCTCGCTCCCGGTCGAAGACCGCGTCTCGGATCTCCTCTCTCGCATGAAGCTGCTGGAGAAGATCGGCCAAATGTCGCAGATCGACCGCTCCTTCGCCTCCCCCGACGTCCTCCAGAACCTCTTCATCGGTACATACCACCACCTTCTTCAATTACTCTTCCTCGTCCTCGTACTCGTTTCTTGGAATGTTAGGGTTTGTGCTTTGAATTGAATGTTAGGGTTTGTGGTTTGATTTGTAGGGAGCGTGTTGAATGGGGGAGAGAGCGCGCCGTCGCCGGAGACGACGGTGAGCGAGTGGGCGGACATGATCGACGGCTTCCAGAGGTCGGCGCTGGCGACGAGGTTGGGGATTCCGATCATCTACGGCACCGACGCAGTCCACGGCCACAACAATGTGTACGGCGCCACCATCTTTCCTCACAACGTCGGCCTCGGCGCCACCAGGTTTTGCATTTCCCTCTTTTTCAGTCTTTCTTTGAGAATTGATTGATGCCCGTTGATCCGCAGCGCATCACTGCGCATTTCTTATATCAAGATTTCTTGATGGATGGTGGATTGATGACTCTCATGCGTTGTTTTGTTTATAATTAATTAACGTCAATGATTAATGATAGTGATTTTGTTTAATTAATTAATTAAGCTTTATTTGTGAATGGATTTGTTAATTAAGGGATGAGAATTTGATGGTGAGGATTGGGATGGCGACTGCATTGGAGATTAGAGCTACTGGGATTCCATACACATTTGCACCATGCATCGCGGTAACGACTAATCTTCGAAACCCCATGTTAATTTCGCGGATTGTAGTGGTTTAAATTTTGTTTTTACCATTGTTTGATGAAACGGTGGTGGTGAAGATTGTTGTTGTTTTGTTGTAGGTATGTAGGGACCCGAGATGGGGACGGTGTTACGAGAGCTACAGCGAAGAAACGGAGCTGGTGAGGAAGATGTCCAAGATCATATTGGGATTGCAAGGCGTTCCGCCTCACAATCACACATATGGCTACCCTTTTTTGGGCACAGGGTAATTTGTAAATCTCAATTGAATCATGTATTTGCTAATTTCTATCTTGGATTGCATTTGTTGTAGGATTTAAATCTTGTTTATTGATAAATCTGATAGATGATTTCTGGTTGTTGCTTTCTTTAATTTTGATTTCTTTCGAGTTCCACCTCTATTTTGTGACGTGACCCTTTTCAAATCTTACACTCAAAACATTATATATATTGATAGTGATTTAGGAACCACCGATCTTTCCTATCAACATCTTTCTGTGTAACGTATCGCAATGTCAACATTACATACTTTATATAATAGATTGGATAACATTATTTTTATGCTAGTTATCTGGCTTGGTTACATTATGCATCAATTGCATGTGGGGACTTCTCAATTCAGTTTCCAAACTTTTCAAGAGTAGCATGTAATCACCTCTCTTAATATTACGTTCTTTTATGCATTTTGTTTTTGGTAGGATTTCTACTATGTATTTTATTAATATTGTCGTGGCCCATATCCATTTCTTCTGCAGTAAATTTTCTCTTCTAATCTTCACTTTGTTAGTTGGTTAAGAGCTTAATGGAAGTAGGGTTTAGTTCAAATTTTGTTGTGTTTGGAAAATGAGAAATTGGCACAACTTTTCTACTCACATCAATATCTCTATGAATTTAACATACTTCAAAAAGCGTGCTGTATTATCCTTCTTCAGCAGTGGATAAATGAAGTGTGGACCTGCGTACAGATATGTGGTGAAATTGGAGACATGAAGTCATCCCTTTTTTGAATTGAAAGTGGGTTAGCTTATCCTTTTTTCACAGAGTATTGATGGAATGGGATGGGGACCTACATACAGATATGTAGTGAGTTAGGAGACATGAAGCCATCCCTGTCTTTATTAGTGGGGGACCATCTAGATAATATATAAATAAATTGTTGATTAATTAATGAATTGCTACATGTTTATAAAACTGGGTAATGGCCCACTCCTCTAAAAAGCTGTATCTGATTTGTGTCCTTTGTATAGAGTTTGGAGAAATAAATCAATTTATTCCCTATGCTTATCTCTTTGAGTTTACTTCTACCTGGATTACACTTTGCATCAACTATATAATTCTAGATGGAATATTCACTTAAAAAATATATTTGGATAAGCTTATGGTATTCTTTCAATTATGTCACTATATGAGACCTTTCAAGATTGTGACCTTTTTGTTTTGCAAAAGGTTTTTTGTTTTCTTGTTTAAGTAGCTAAACAATCTTAAATATAATGAATGTCGATGAATGTCATCGTGTGCACCGTCATTGACAAGTGAAAATCATTTGTTCAAGGCTTCTGCTTCTTTTACCATATCCTTGTTTTTGTGAAGTTATTTTGTTTTACTCCCTACTCTTAGAAACTCTGCTTGGATTTATTAAAAATTTAAAAGAGGTTTACAAACATTCCAATTGTATAGTTTTGTTTTTATAACATAAATCAAAAAGAGAGCTCACTATTAGAAAAGAGGTTTGTGACACTGAACAGCAGAAAGTTCAAATCAAGTAAATTTTTGTTTTGAAAACAGGGGGTCCAGGAATGTCATGGCATGTGCAAAACACTACGCTGGCGATGGGGGAACTGAAGGTGGAGTGAACGAGTTCAACACGGTTGCCAGCTACCCTGAATTCTTCAAGATTCACATGAAACCTTACCTGGATGCTTTGGCCATGGGTGTCTCAACTGTCATGGCTTCCTATTCAAGTTGGAATGGTGTGAAGATGCATGCCAATGAGTTCCTCCTCACTCGCGTGCTCAAACAACAGCTAGGTTTCCAGGTACATAGATAATCAACCTCTTACGTTTACCAAATCAAATTATCTTTGATCTCTCACTTTTGCTTAACTAACTGTAAAGCTGTTTTATGTATTGCATTACAGGGATTCATTATAACAGACTGGGAAGGAATTGACAGGATGACATCTCCTCCAGGATCAGATTACAAAAACAGTGTCAAGGCTGCGATAAATGCTGGAATAGACATGGTCATGATTCCCAACAATTATCAAAGATTCATTACAGACTTGGCAGAGCTTGTGTTGTGTGGCGAAGTAACCATGGATAGGATTGATGATGCGGTGAGGAGGATACTGAGAGTCAAGTTCATCTCAGGGATTTTCGATCAGCCCATGGCTGATAGGTCACTACTTGGCATGGTTGGCCATGAGGTGAGCACTAATCTATTTGTGAATCAACCTTTGCGGCCAGAGATACAATGTGACGATCAATGAACTTCTCTGTTTTATTCTGTTCTAACTTCTTGATATGTTGCAGAAACATAGAGAATTGGCCAGGGAAGCAGTCAGAAAGAGTCTGGTTTTATTGAGAAACCAGAAAATTCACAACAAAAGGAAGATGCTCCCCCTAAACAGGAAAGCCCCGAAAATTCTTGTCGCGGGGACTCACGCTAATAACATCGGTTATCAATGTGGCGGTTGGACTATCACATGGGCTGGAAAATCAGGAAACACCACCATTGGTATGCAACAATCATCTCTAAAATTGTAAAACTAGAAGCTGTGTTATAGTTATTTATGTTGCTAACTAGTTCAGTTCTTAACAATGTATGTTCCATAGGAACCACAATCCTAGAAGGGATAAAGAGCAAAGTCAGCAAGCGCACTCAGGTGGTTTTTGAGGAGAAGCCAGACCAGCAGTTCATAAATAACAACAGTGACTTCTCATATGCGATTGTTGTCGTTGGAGAGCCTCCATATGTGGAGAGCTTAGGAGATAACAAGGAGCTCACGCTGCCAGCTGACGGTGTCGAGACAATCCAGAATGTGTGTGAGAAGCTGAAATGCTTAGTGATTGTTGTATCAGGGAGGCCAGTGGTTATAGAGCCTTATGTGGAGATGATGGATGCTCTGGTGGCTGCTTGGCTTCCTGGCAGTGAAGCTGGGAAAGGAATTGCAGATGTTATATTTGGGGACTACGACTTCGACGGCAAACTCCCGAGGACTTGGTTCCGTCGAGTTGATCAGCTCCCAATGAACTGGGGAGACCTGAATTACGATCCTCTCTACCCATTCGGTTATGGCTTGAAAATGAACCTCTCACGGCATTCTAAGTCTCGGATCATTCCCTCTTCTTCTACTTCAAAATCTTCTGCATCGGCTTGATGCATAGATAATCTGCTATAGCACATTGATGCATTCTTTTGATTGTCTGTACACTGTATAGATTTGAATGTAAACATAGCAACTGAAAAGAAAATGTAGGTAAATAGGAAATACATGTACTTGTAAAATGTTGTACATATGACCACACAGTGATCATACTGGAATATTCATACATGTTGATCTATAGATATTCATCAACATTATGTCTGTATAATACATTTGATGATATCAATAAAAGAGCCCAATTATTTCTAGAGTACATATTTATACTAGTACCCATCCAAATAAATTTGGAACATCTGGATGATAAACTCAACTGTGAATTTCTCTTCAAATTGTACCTAGTGATGGGTTTTTTTTTGGTCAAGTGTACCTTGTTGATTTGAGTTGGAGATATGTACTGGAAATGCTAGTGACCTAAAATGGGCACGTGAAATAGACACTCATTTGTGTGTGTCCATTAGATGCACACACATCGATGTATAAATCAATGGACACTTTGGTGTGCCAATTTTGGGTCAACTTAGTATTTTCGTTGGCAAAAATCAAAGGGAGAGGTGGCAGTTCATGCATGTAATTTGATTAATTACATAACCAAAATTCAAATAAAGCTGATGATTGTTAAAAAAAAAATCCAAGTGAGTCTATATAGATATCCTTATTGCATCTACTTTTTTTGGGTAGAGATTGCCTCTACTTTTATAATCTTTTTGATATATTAATTTCTCAAGTCTATACTCCAAGAAGAATCATCTCAATGCAATTGAGAATCCTTATGTCACTCTAATGGATTGTGATAATGTAAGCTTGTAGTAATTTGAAAAAAAAAAATTGCCCAGCACCGAAACTCTGACTGAGATAGACCCTGATTTACTCTGGAGAGATTGGAAAATGTTGGGACAGCCACAAATATAATTGAACAAGAAAATTGACAATAATTTGAAAAAAAAAAAAAAAAAAAAAACTAGTTAACAACAATTGACAACCATGAACAAAAAAAAAATCTTTTATTTCTTAGACTTTCATGTTTACAACAACAACATAGTCGGTCTCAAATTAATTGAGGTCAACTACATGGATCAAACTCTTTCATTATGCTCGATCTAGTGCAATTGATGGTGAACTTTTTTAGACTATCCTTGTTTATTCTTATAATTTGTTTGAGAAATTCAATGAGCTGAACATGAAGTTTGGTATACATGAGACTTGCCTGATAATTGAAACACAAATTTAGCTAAATTTACATGACTACATGAAGAAGAAAATTAAGCCTTCATAAAAATCCAAACTAATTAGTAAAGAGGTGGGTTTTTAAAGAACAAGCAAGCACAAGCATCTGATCACTAACCAGATCAGAGTTGCCTCTTAATTTGATCATATCAGACTACCTAGAATAATTAAGCTACTGGAAATATTGAAGATGCAATATATATATATATATATTAATCAAATCTAAAGAGAACTCTCAGTATTGCCTTGAGGATCTGTCCTCTCCGGGGCACAACGCTGCAGAAGTTGGCACCAAAATTGACATAATTGAGTACTAGCACTGTTGACCCACCAGAGCTGATCAACAAAATTGGCTCTTCACCAAACTCATTAATGGCCTTTTTTGATAAAGCTCTGTTGATTTCTTCCATGAAAATAAACAGAACAAACACTAATTTTTATTAATAGATTTGATTAATTTGCTTGTATTGTATGACTACATTGTTTCTTATATACTCATATGAGTGGCAGCAGGTGTAACGTCACGCGTAAGGGCATTAGTAGTTATGCGCATGCCCAAGAAAAACAGGTCACTGCGCGCGTGGAAAAATAATTAAAAGCGTAATTAACCAAAGAGTAATTAAGCATGCGCTTTGGTAATCTAGAAAGCATATATGAATTTGACGACTCTTTCAAGTGTCAACCATTCGTGGTCTAACATAATAAAGGGATCGCAATTAAAGATTGTGTCAAATACATTATTTCAATCACTATCGTTAAGACAATGTCAACCCTTCATTCATACAGCTTCTTAATCTTAATAATTTACTAATAAATAACCATTACAATTGATTTATTCTATAAAGGAATACTTTTTAAGGATTTAGATGACTGATCAGAAAGAACATCTATGTTGCTGTATTGTAATGAATATATATATATATATATAGGAATATGGTGCCGTGGTTACAAATAGGCCTTTAGTACTTTGAGTGTCTGACTAAGGCAAATGCGATGAATTCGATTTGTGGACTACATCATTTTCCTCAACATTTGAGTTAATGCATGGTTGGGGCGCTATCCTAGCCCACTGGGATAAGTCGGACCTTAATCGGTAGGAGCCGAGGCAGCTTGCACCCATGATCATAACAAAAAATTATATATATACATCTGTTTTTTTTATAAGAAATTAACAAAGCAGCTTTATCACCCTCCCCCAAAAAAAAAAAAAAAAAAAAATGGGCCATCACCCTTCAAATTTGCTTCCATTGAGAATGAGAACTCCAAACTTGTTATTCAAGTATATGTACACACCACATCATTAAAATTATGTGCGGTGACCCAATGGTTAGATGTTTAGTTATGAATGTAAAAAGTTTGAGGTTCAATTTTTACATAAAGCAAGTTACTTTCTTATAAAAAAAAAAAAAAAAAAAATCATAAGTCACCCACATCTATAATTTCTTATCGAAAAGAAAAATGTACATATATCATACCAAATAAAAACAATTAAAATGGAAAATAAAAACAAAAACAAAACCATACATACATACACACACTGAATTTTTTTTTTCCTCAGTCAAGCCGCCCGCACCTTTTTCCACCCATTGACAAATTTTCGCTCGTCACTCGTCCGTGGAACTGACTTTTTTTTGTTTCTCAAACGCGACTAATTGTGAAGATCGATTTTTCCATGGAAGACAAAGCAGTCTTGTCAGTCATAACTTCTGAGTACAATGAATGAACATTTCTGATTGAGTACTTATGTGGTAATGCTGTATTGTCAACACCTAACCAGGCACTATGGTGCTCCAGTATGCGCTTTAACTATCTTACTCCTGGATACCCGATTGACATCCACGTCATCCCACATGTTTCAGGTGCTGCTTTATTATTTAACACCATTAGGCGTGGGCAAACCGTGGTTTGGTGAAATCTATCAAACCACTACCAAATTAAGGGTTCACGGTTTAGTTGTTTTGTAAACCACTACTAAATTGCGAGCCTAAAAATTGCAACCAAACTGACCACGGTTTGTGCGATTTAGTTTTACGGTTTTCCTGTAATATTTTCAACAAAAAAAAAGAAAAGAAAACTGACATACATTCAATTCCATACATGTCCAACAACAAAACATACAACAAAACACATATTGTAACGGCTTAAAATTTAATTTGTTGTTATTTATGACGTAATTACAGACGTGGATGACAGCTCAGATGCTCGTGAACCCCACAGCTAGGGCAGGGTACTCCCGAGAAAGGTATATAGTCCGTTTTTGTATGCTGTTTGCCTAATTTGTGATGTAAATGTGTAATTATGTTAATTTACATCGTAATGTATGTATTTATATTGTATTTACTGAGCGAGACAGTGTGATGGGTATTCACCTCGAGTAGCGTGTAGACGTGGGTATAAGGTGGACGAATTACAGATACACTAGGCCAGGGGACAATACACACATGATAAATAATTAAATGCGTTAAATAATTAATATAAAATGTCAATTTATCGATTAGTGACGCGAGTGTGCGCAATTGGCACGCGTTGCGACACGGGGCTAGGTATAGGAAAGCCCGTGACTCAATTATTTGGGTTTAAGAAGGATAAGACCAAGTGAACAAGTCCCCATTTAAGTTACTTTTTATTGAAATATTGACTCAATCTTGGCCCTTGAAGTGCCTTGGGATCCACCCAAAACAAGTGATGAAAAATTAGATTATAAATATTCATTTTCTCATCAAACCATCACCTTTTCTCTCTCTTCAATCTCAAATTCGAAAATTTCATGTGGAGGATGGTTTTGTGAGTTTGTGGTGAAGATTTGAAGGATCATATGACGTGGAAACGACAAAACAAGTTTAAATCCTCGCTCTCCTCATAATTGTCTACGTTTCAGGTCTAATATTTTGAGTTTTGACGAGGGTTTTGGGGGATAGGATTGGAGCACACCAAGTTTCAATGAAGTTGCTATGATTTTTTGGGTTTGATTTGGAGCAACAATGGAGAAATGGTTGGTGTTGTATCTATTTTTGGCGATTTATTGGTATTTTTGTCAAATTATCGTGATTTTTGTATTCGGGCGGGTTTCGTCAAGATTTAGTAGGTTATTATGGTTGGTTTTGATAACCATAAATAGACGAAACAGGGTTGAGTCGCAGCGATGAGCCAGATGTGTCGAGAAACCCAATCTAAGTGGTCTCGGTTCTAACACCGTGGGGTCAACCCACGGCGACACCAGACTAGGGGATGCCCCCACTTCCACGCTGTAGGGTTTAACCCACGACGTCGAACTAGGGGACCCAATTAAAAAAAGTTTAAAACATGATTGGCCTAATAGGGGCCTATCCCAGATATTAGACCGGGCATTAAATGAGATTAAAATAGGGGATTTGGATTGTGTTAATGTGATTAAGTGTTTTTAGAATTTGGATATTGATTTTTATTTCGAGATTAGGTTGGTTATTGATGGTGTTCGGACATGTGTTTGGAGGCGTGAATAGACCGAGTTGGACTAGTTGGAGCATGTTTTGAGGTGTGTAGTAACCTAATTGAGATTCACCTTGAGTATTTACCTATTTTGTATTTGAATTCAGTCCTTTTATTAAGTACTCTAGTTCTGTATATATTGATTTACGGTTAGTTGAGTTTATTCTCACCGTGGTTTATTCAGTTTCGTTGCTTGTGGCACACTAGACCATAACATATGTTTTAGAAGTATGTTGGTGAATAGTCGACTTGACTGTTGTTTCCTATGCATATGTCGATGCACCGTGGTCCACACCGGCCATCAAGCAGATTCAGGGAGTTCAGTCAGTTCGAGTTTACGCCACTGGTAGTGCTTGAGGATATTCTGAATTATGGATCTAATCTGATTAGGATCCTGCACGCACATTTGTTTCATTACTATTTGGTATACATGCGATGTTCTTTCACAGTTACATGTTTACTTTGTTTCCGTATGTTTATTTAATAGTATTATCAATTCCTATATTTATTTATGTATTTACTTGGTGTAGTACCTTAGGTTTATTCACTTTGGACTTGTCATCTTTTTTTTTTGTGATGGCCGAGTGCAGACCCCAGTACGAGAAGGGGGGAAGGGCAAGCTTAAGGATTTTCTATGATTAACTGCTTGACTCATAGCTCGTATGTTTGTTTTACTTTCCTTGTTTTATGTTGGATTGAGATTTTAAGAGTTACTTGGCATGTATAAGATATACTTTAAGGTCATTTTGTTATTTTGAGACACATAGATCAGTGTATATGTAACGGCCCAAAACCACATTGGACTGCTACGGGAGGCCACGCGGCCCCATAACCGGCCACGTGGCTGCCAGCTGTGTCCCACGTCTAACTAATCATCGTTTCTCCTCAAATATACAGCGGAAGTCTTAAACATCATAATGTACAACGGAAGCAAATATGTAATATACAAGCCTAATGTGGAAATTAAATCAAAATGTGGCCATGCCATATATAAAAGTCAAGAGTACCTCAATGTATCACAATGTAAGCATGACTCATATACATGGTAAATAAGTCTCCTAACCGATCCTAAGAAAAATAATATACACATAAATAAACAGGCACACGTACGAGAGGGGTTGTCCTCAGTCAGTCTATCACAGGTAATCCTTAAGCTTGCCATTACCTCTACTTGTACTCGGATCTACACTCAAACCATCACAAAAAGTCAGATGGCGAGTCCAGAGTGAGTAATCCCAAGGAAATCCACCAAGTAATTACATAAATAAAATGCTGGAATCCGAAATACTATAAATAAACATGCGGAAGAAAAGAATACAGATGATTGTGGAAGATCATCGCATGCATATAAATAGTAGTGAAGCAAAGTACATAGACATTCGGATCAGACCAAACCACACTTCGGGCTATCCGCTAGACACGACCCGTGAGTAAAAACCATCCAACGGGTTGACCCTGGACCCTCTAGGTGGCTGGCGTAGGTCCTCGGCGCACCCACACATGACTATTATACCCAGGTAGCACAAATTCACCGGCGCATGCCTAGACGTATACTATAGTTAAGTGGACCCTATGCCTCACATGATAAACATTAGATAGAGATCACCGTAAAGACACCAAGTAGGAGTAAACTCCACTACTGTAAAGACACCAGGTAATGGTATGCTCAACCACCATAGTAAGCACAAGATAGGAGTAAGCTCAACTATCGTAAAGCATTAAGGAATAGAGTAATAAATGAATATGACTAAATTCAAATAAATCAAGCAGTAAATACTAAAGTGAAGTTCAATTGGGATACTACACACCTCAAACCGCACTCCTAACGTCGTTCCTAGCCTAAACAATGCCTCCAACACCAATCAATTCACCAATTGTACTACCTAAGGAATAAAAGCCTGATCAATTCCAACCATCATAAACCTCAAAAACTTGATTCAAAACCCCAAATCATCGATTAAACCATTGTTTAAACCCTTCAAATAGTCTATATGAACCTCTAGATTACACTCAATTTGGTAAATTTTTATTAAATTTTTAGTCCCAAAACTGTCCAAGACGTCGCTAAGTTCAACTCTGCACGGTGTCTCCACGGTGTCCTGGGTGCCGTGACAACGTCGCCACGTTGTCCCTTCTCATGATGTCTCCCAAAACGTCACTCATATTTCTCACATTTCGCCTCTGCCCAAGACGCCGCGAGTGGCGTCGTGGCTTCTGAGCCCCACAGCACGCCTGACGGAGTCTTCGGCAGAGATGGTTTTCTCAAGTTTTCAAACCCCTCGGCTCGTTGCCGTGATCCGTGCTCGCTTGATCCGTGCTCGCTCCAACAACTCATTAAACACTCCATACTACTCATAACATCGAAACCCCTTGACAACACACGTCTGAAACACAAACTCGGTGTTTTTTGACCAAAAACCCTAAAAATCATTTGGAAATCCAAAAACTTATAGCAACAACACCAAAATTACAACCATAACCTCAGTTCCAACACCAAAACTATAGCAACACGCCTACATAGCCGGTATGCTCAAAACCCCCATCGAAAACCCACAAAACTGACACCAAAGTGTAGATAACTGCAAGATAGTCAAGAATCTTACCTCATTTATTGAATTTCACGCGTTCTTGAGCTCCAAATCTTCTCTTGAACTCACACAAACCCTCTCTAGCTCCCTCAATTTTGTTCTAGCTAAGTATAAGAGAGAGAAAAGTTGGTGAGCTTCATATATATATATATATATATATATATCCATAAATCACCATCTCTTACACACCAAATCTCTATGCAATTTAAATGGCTGAGATTAAGTCAACTTGTCCCATATAAAACCAAAAGCCTTGACCTTGTTGACTTGTCCAATTAATCCTAGATACAACTCTATTTCCCAGGCATTTCGTTACCCGGCTCCAAACAATTCTCTGTCCTATTTCCGCAAATTAACGATTCGAACGCTCCTGTATCATTTATTATGAATTATTAAGTGTATTTTATCATTTATTTAATACGTTTAGACCCCTGGCCTAGTGTTCTAACTGTTCATTGCCTGGTGTTTGCTCCTACACGCTAGTCACGACAAACACCCGTAACATCAGCTCGCACGTCAATTAAACAATATAAACAAGCATATTGCGATGCAAACTAACTAAATTAAACATAAAACATCGTAGTCCACATCACCAAACCTACAAATAGGCGGTATACCTAATCCCTGCACTCTGAATCCTCACTGTGGGACCCTCGTCTATCCCTGCTGACATCCATGTCTGCACATGACGTCACAAATAATGACAATTTAGAATTAGGCCGTTACAGTATATATGTTGATACTTTCGGTTGGGTTTTCTATACTAGGAAATGCTCTATGACGTGATTTTACTGTTTACATTAATGAATTACATTTTAAAGACTTGTGCTGAATAAATTTGATGATATCACAGATGATGATAGTCCTAGCTAACTTGACAATTTAAATTGAAAAATGATACAATATTTAGTGTAAAAATGAAGATAAATGAGGGGTATGATGTGCGTGGGACATGGCGGGGTCGTGATATGGCAAGGTATTGGGCCAGCGGCACGTGACGTGGCGGGCTTTAGTTTTGGGGCCGTCACATTTGGTATCAGAGCCTGGAACTTAGGGCTTTGAAGTGGAGGTTATTAGCTCACTCTAATGCCATCACATTTGGTATCAGAGTGAGGTTAAGATGAACCTTGGGAATGTTAAAACGAAAAATCATAAAACTCAATAAACCTTAGATGTGAAAACTCGAAGTAAATACCTAGAATCCTAGTTGGGAAGTGATGTGAGGCGGGTAGTTTTGGGAATCTATATATATGTGTTATATTTTTATTGTATACTACATACAATATACGTATATACTGAGGCTGATCTGATGCACATTTTTCAGTGCAAATTCAGATGGACGGACAATCTCGTACTATTATCCTGCCGATAACTCAGTAGAGGTCAGTGACACGAGTAATCCTGTTTGAGAGACATTGACTCTATAGTTTTTACCACAGAGTATTGATGACCGATTCACTGTGCGACAGGCACAATTGGCGAAGTTCATGAATTTCATCAGGGTTCAGGTGACCGCGATGATGACACTGACTACTACATTAGTTGCACCTACTACCCAGGTAGTCGTGGCTCTGATTATTCCTACATAAGCACTGGTTTAGGCTGCAGTGTTTAAGACTTTGGTTGATGGGACAACTCCAGTTGTGGCTCCTGCAGATACATGTATAGTTACATTGGCCATGACTGAGCAACCTGTAGTGACTTTGACATTGGGCAGCGCGATGTTAATGGAGGTAAAAAGGGTTAAGGACTTCTTGAGATTTAACCTTGGATATTTCTATGGAATTGGCGACCCAGAGTTGGCTGGGCGTTGGTTGTTGACACATCAACTACACAAGTTGTTGAAGGTGAAGCAGGCTGACTAGGCACGATTCTCCAGCTTTTGTTTGAGAGGAGAGGCGGTGGTCTGGTGGATTACCTACTCTGACACACATCCAGATCCAACAACTTGGGCTGAGTTCAGACAGTTGTTCCTCGACGAGGACATCCCTATGGAGGTTCAGCTGAGGTTGAGGGAGGAGTTTCTAGCATTGAGGTAGGGTTCCATATCAGTATTGCATTATATGTAGAGATTTCGATGCCTGCTTCAGTATGCGATGAATGTAGCTGGCACAGAGAGACTCCAGATTTACTAATTTGTCAGGGGACCAGATAAGATGATTGCGAGTATTATTGTGTCAAGTGGAGCCCGTACACAAAAGAAGATATTTGATCGAGCTTTAATGTAATGACCCGTTACCTTAAGTAGGTGATTAGTGTTAATTCGAATCTTAATTAACCTAAGTTAGACTCGTGGTTAAACTCAATTAGTTATAATTAGCGTGTGCGTGGATTTGTGTGTAGAATTGTATTCGTATGAATTGTAATATTAATTATAAATTAATAATTGGACAAATGAGGGAATGCTTAATACGATGAGTGGGTCAAGGAGGATACATATGAGACGCGGGATAGCGTTTACTCCCGAGGGTGGCGTAAATTACGTATTGGTGGATGTTACGATAGGCGTAGGCATATTTATATATATTATGGTATATATAAACATATATTAAAATAAAAATAATTGAGAAATGGTTGGGGCACCAAGTAACGTGGGGTTATGGGTGAGATACGTGAGTCGTACGGTAGTGTGCACGTCCAAGGGTGCTCGTCAGTGCGTGCCATATATTTTTAGATAAATTAATATATATAAATATATATAATTTAAATTAGAAAAATGTGAAATTACCTTTAAAGGCAGCTGAATAGAGATGGAAAAGAGATGAACATGGGGGCATTTTAGTAATTTGGCTAATAAAAAAAATAAAAACTGATAAACCGCTACTTGTCCTCATTAATAAAGGATAAAAATGAATATAGAGGGAGAGATCAGTGAACCGAGGAGAGGAGAAGTGAACTCGAGGGGTCGAGGCAATGGATATGAGGTGAGTGTGATGATGTTGTTGTTCTTGTCGTTGTTGATGTTGGGTTGTTGTTGTGGTGTGTTGTTGTTGTTGATGGTGGGTGAGGAGCTCGACCATGGCGTTAGCCATGGCCGACGGTGGAGATGGCAGGGGAGTAGTTCCCCCTGCCCAGATCAACTTGGGGTTGGGGGTTGGGAGCCTAACCCCAGTGAAGAAAGAAATTCAAAAATGGATCAAAACAGAGCAGAGGCTCTATTTCGATCGAAGAAGAAGAAGACCTTGAACCGAGCCGATTCGGCACAGTTAAAGGTTCAGGTTCAAATAAATAAAAAAAGAAAATTGATGGAAAATTCATAAAAAAGGGGAAAAATATAGAAAATAATATTTTGACCAAATAAATAGAAATTGAGGGATTTCTATGCAAAATAGAGAAATTGAGATTCTCTTGAGACTTGATACCGAGGTTTTTACCCCATAAAATGGGAAAAGGTCAAAATAAATTGAAAACTAGGTCACGGGATTTTAGATTAAGATGGAACTAGTTTATGAGTGTTAATAAATGAGTATTGGACTTAAATCGATGACAATTGGTCAATTTTAGGTAATGGATTGATGGGAAAAGGTTGGAGGACTTCAAGTAGTTGTGTAAGTTGGTAAAAGTTAGGAAAGCTCAACACACGTAAGTGAGATTCGTATCTTTTATCAATTATGCAATGTAAATTAGTATTATTAGAGCACATATTGTTCTGGACTGGGAATGAGGCAATGTACCGTGATTTGGCTTTAGTTTTACAAAAATATTTTTAAATGAAAATGAAATTCAGGAAGAGGTTTGGCAGAATGAATTGGCCTTGGGTTTGGAACAGTGATGGGCCGGCTTCCCATCACTGCGCCTCCAGTGACTTGGGAATATCTCGATCAATGTTTTCCTATTATGTTGGTGGCACATCGGTCATAAACCAATCAGATGGTCAGTGGTTGGTTTAGTGACGATGTGGGCGTGTGACTCTATTTATTTGAGTTGGCGGCACATCGATGGGAGTTCGTCAGATGCCTAGTGACTGATTCCTGATTATGTGAGAGGGCGACTCTATTGAAATGCTGAAATTGAAAATACAAATCACGGGTACATTGCAATGGACCAATGAACTGTATTTGTTTATATATTGTTTACATTGATTAAAATGTTCCTTTATATACGCATTGAAATCATATTGCCATACATTGCTTGGATATTAGTTGATAATTGATAATTGTTATAGGAGTCACTTACTGAGCATATAGGAGCTCACCCACCTTGACATTTCCAGGAAACGGGCGCGCACTGGAACTCAAGATTGGAGAAGCGTAGGAGTTTAACGTCTCCTTTTCATGTAGTAAGTTTCCTGTTATACAAGTATTGTATTGAATACAATTTTTTTTATAATCAAAGTAGGAATACAAGTTTAATACCGAGGATTATACCAGTTTTGTATATCTTATATTTATTGAAAAAGTTTTACATTTTCTGCTTCTTTTGATTTTAATTTTGTTTATTCGATATTAAGATATACAGGTTATTGTCAGGAATATGTATAAGGTTGTTGGCTCTAATTTGGTCCAATCTGGTTTACAAGGGCTTAATTAGAGTTTCAAGCCGGATATCCCCTAAATTGGTATAGGGAATGTTACACTTAGCACATGAGACATATCTACTGCAGAGGTCTAGTCGATCTGAGCCCTCAGTATACCAGGCTCAGTCTTGCCAGAGTTCTAGGCCTAAGCAAAGGCAAAAGAGGCAACGAGAGCAGTGAGATTGGCAAGGGCAGGGACAACGTGCCCGTAGGGATGATTGGCGTATTGGTCAGAGTCGTATAGGTGACAGAGGTCGACGAGAGGACCGAAGAGCTGATGACCGTCAGGTAGCATACGCAGTGACCCCTACACCTGTCGAGCAGCCTCGACAACACTACTACCAGGCCAAGGAGGTCGTGATAAATAAGTTAGGGTCAAGGTCGGGCACAGGATGTTGGACAGTTAGGATGACTGAAAAGACGCCATTGTTTACGATGTCATCATACCTGACATCTAAAGGCTGATTGTTCGAAAGTATCGCCACTACCATCAAAGACTGATCAGGACAGATATAGGGCCCATGCAGTAGCATTTATGGTCACACATTCGGACCGGGAGGCGACTAAACAACTAGTTGAGGGTACCTTAGTTATTTCTGGTGTACTTACGCATATTATGCTTGATTTCGATAGTACTTTGTCATTTATTGCGGGACTCCTAGTAGGACAATTAAGGTTACAGACACAAACTTTAGACACATACCATATCCTTAGTACGGTTGCTGGGGATAAAATATACCCTAACTAGATATGTCGGGATTGTATAGTAGAGGTTGCGGTAAACTAGTTACCAGCGGATCTACGAGTTTTGGAGTACTTGGAGTTTGATGCCTTACTTGGCATGGATTGGTTGTCAATTTATCATGCACAGTTGAATTGTTTCAGCAAGACTGTGACATTTGATATTGAGTGTATTCCAGTGTTTACTTTTGCCAAGGTAGAGATAGTTTTGCCTATCACCAGAGGTCGGTTGGCGACAACTCAGGAGATAGGGGCATTCGTAGCCGTAGTTGAACCAGAGCCGAGGATAACGATACGAGCTGAGGATGTCCCAGTTGTTTGTGAGTTTCACGATGTATTCTGTAATGATTTTCCACGGTTGCCATCACCTCGAGCAGTTTAGTTTATCATTGAACTGATACATGGGACTCAACTGAATTATAGTCGACCATATAAGATGTCAGCATTCGAGCATGAGGAGTTGAGGACCCAGTTAGAGGAGTTGCTATAGAAGGGTTTCATTTACCCTCGTATGTCGCCTTGGGAAACTCTAGTCCTTTTTGTTAAGAAGATGGAAAATTTTATGCGGATATGCGTGGACTACATGAAGCTGAATCAGGTGATGATTAGGAATCGTTTCCCACTTTCCAGGATCGATAATTTGTTCGACCAGTTGGCAGGAGCCCATTACTTCTTGAAGATTGATTTATGCTCAGGGTATCATCATCTGAGGATTCGAGAAGGGGACATTGAGAAGACCGCCTTTAACACAAGATATGACTTGTTTGAGTTCATAGTCATGCCGTTTAGGCTAACTAATGCGTCAATGATCTTCATGGTGTTGATGCACCGAATCTTGAGGCCATACTTGGATCATTATGACATGTATTCATTGACGATATCCTAATATACATCAAGACTAGTGTGGAGCACGAGAGGCATCTTAGGGCAATTCTGACGACGCTTAAAGAGCACCAGCTGTATGCCAAAGTTTAGTTAGTGTTGATTTGGCTTAGTGAGGTGAAGTTCCTCGAACATGTCATCAGTGATTAGGGCGTATCAGTTGATGGTGACAAGATTTAGACGATTATTGATTAGATGACACCTAAGTCTATTTCTGACATTCGCAGTTTCTTGGGATTCACTGTTTCTGAGCCCATTTGGAGCATTAAACGACGGGGAATTCACTAAAAATGGTTAGATCTTTACTCTCCTCTTCGTCATATATCTATCGGGCATACTCTCTCGTGTTTTGATGAGGGTTTCGGGGTTATGGACTGACACATGGGGTTACAATGTGTTGCTATGGGTTTAAGGTTGGATTTCAAGCAATAATGGATGGTTTGTGGTGTTGATGTTGTTATTGTTTCAGTTTATATTGGATTTTTTGGTTTTAGCTGAGAAATCTCGAGGTTTTCGTCTCGGATAGGTTTTGTCAAGGGTTTTTTTGGTTTCTCATAGTTGGTTGGTGATTTATAAGAGGTTAGGACAAGTTTGGGTCGCGACGACACATTCGAGGTGCCCTAAAACCTAAGGAGTGCGTTTGTGGTTTGGATGCTGCCAGATGCGTCGTGGAGAGTAAATCTCCACGGTGTCCCAACTAGCGAGACACCCCATACCATATTGTGGGTCACGTTGCGTGTACCGACCCACAACGGTGTTTGTCATGGCGCCAAGGCATTGCCTTACTGCCCTGGATGCCGTGAGCAAAATGCCGTGAGCAGTTGCTCACGCGGCGTCTCCTAAGGCATTCATAGCAGAAATTGAAAAATAAATTTTAAATTAAATTGGTCTATTGGGGGTTCACCTTGGGGTTTATTTAACTTATGTGGAATGTTTAATGGGTGGATTTGACGATGTTTTATATGGAATGGAGATTTCCAAAGTTTGGGAAATTGATTAGGTTTATATGAAATCAGGTATTAGGTTTGTTAACGGGTAGTTGACATGTAGTTGGAGGCATGCATTAGCGTTAGCAGGCTAGTAGAGTGCGGTTTAAGGTGTGTAGTATCCCAATTGAAATTCATTTTGAGTATTTGCTGCTTAATTTATTGAATTCATGTTTTGTTATTTAATTAATCTCATTTATGGTATTTAATTACGGTCGATTGAGTTTACTGCCGCTGGGTTATTCTATTGTGTTGGCATATGACATAGTAGACCATAACATGTGTTCTAGAAGCATTGCCGATGAATAGTCGACCCAGATACTATTTCCTAGGCATATGTCAATGCGATGTGGTTTACACCGACTGCTGAATGGACTCAAGGATTTCAGTCAGTTCGAGTTTACTCACTGGCGGTGCCTGGGTGATAGTCTGAAGTATGGTTCTAGTTTGACCTAAATCTTGCACGCACTTTGTTTCATTACTATTTGATATTCATGAGAGGGTCCTTCCTAGTTGCCTGATTATTTTCTTCTGCATGTTTATTTAAGAAGTAGTTTAAATTCCATCATTTATTTAAACTATTTACTCAATGAAGTTCCTTGGGATTACTCATAATGGACTTGTCATCTTTTTTTGTAAAGTTGGAGTGCAGACCCTAGTATGAGCAGGGGAAGGGCAAGCTTATGGACTTCCTTTGATCAACTTCTGCACCTGACTCGTATGTTTGTTTACTTTTCTTCATTTTATGTTGGGATTGGGACATGAGTGACACATTCTGACATGTATATGATATATTTTGAGGTACTTTTGATATTTTGATATACATGGATCAAAGTATATATTGATGAAACTTTGGTTGGGTTTTCACACTAGGTAAAATGCTCTATCACATGATTTTACTGATTATATTGATGATACCATGATTTAAAGTCTTCCGCTAAATAATTTGAGATTTAACAGATGATTAGATGTCCTAGCTAACTTAATTGATAATATATTAAGGAAAATAAGAGAAAAAGTTAGCGGTAAATGTTGAATGAGGTTGAAATTGTAGTACGGTACCCGTGGGACACGGCTAGGCCAAGTTGTGGGCCTGTGAGGCCTGACTTAGCGGTCTTGAGTTTTAGGCCGCTACATTTTGTATCAGAGCCTAGGTTTATGGAACCTAAGGCTTGAATTTGAAGTTAAACAAGAGCATAAACTTTAAACTGAATAAAATTTAGATGCGGAAACCCGAAGTGATGCCTAGAAACCAAGTTAGGAAGTGATGTGAGGTGGGTATTTCTGGCTTATACGTATTATATTTTGATTGTATATTACATACGAAAATACATATATATTGAGGCTGATCTAATGCACGTTTTGTTGTGCAGATGCAGATGGACGGACAATTTCCTACTATTGCCCCACCGAAAACTTCGCTAAAGGTCGATGATACGAGTGATCCTGCTCGATAGACGATGACGATGCTGGCTTTATCAGAAAATATTAATGTCAAATTTGTCATGCAGCAGGCACAGTTGGCAGAGTTTATGGACTTCATTAAACTTCACGTGACAGCGATGATAGCACCGACAACTATTACATTAATTGCACCTACCATATAGGCTGCAGTGGCTCCGATTGTTCTTGCACAGGCACCAGTACGGGCTGTAGTGTCAGAGACATTGGTTGAGGGGACAACTCCAATTGTGGCACTAATTGATACTACTGTAGTTACACCGGCCACGACTGAGCAGCTTGCAGTGGCTTTGACATCGGGAGGTGTGATGTCAGTTGAGGCAAAAAGAGTTAAGGACTTTATGAGGTTACTTTCATAAAGTTGGCTGGGCGTTGATTGATGACCCATCGACGACCATACAAACTGCTGAAGGTTAATGAAGCAGACTAGGCGTGACTTTCCAACTACTGTATGAGTGGAGAGGCATCTGTTTGGTGGACGACCTACATTGACACACATCCAGAGCCATTGATTTGCGCTGAGTTTCAATAATTGTTCTTTGATGAGTACATCCCGATGGAGGTTCAATTGAGGTTGAGGGAGGAGTTTCTGGCATTGAGGCAGGGATCTATGTCCGTTTTATGATACATGGAGATATTCTGGTACTTACTTCAGTACTCATGGATGTTGTTAGCACAGAGGGACTCCAGATTTACTATTTCGTTAAAGGTCTGGATGGGATGATTGCTAGTATTATAGTATTATAGTGTCCCTAGCACACTAGACATATCTACTGTAAAGGTCTAGTCAATTTGAGCCATCCGCATATCAGGCTCAGGCTTAGCCGAGCAGGAGTACTCGACCTGAGTAGAGGCCGAAGAGGCAGAGAGAGTAGCGGGATCGACAGGGATGTGGACAACGTGGTCGTAGAGAAGACAAGCGTACTGTTCAGGGTCATAGAGACGATAGAGGTCGATGAGAAGACCAGAGAACTGATGATTGAGTGGTAGTTTACGCAGCTGCCCTTGCGTCTGTTAAGCAGTCACGACAGCAAGCCAGAGACCTGGGAGGTAGTGACAGAGGACAAAGAGGTTAGGGTCAATGTAATGACCCTTAAATTTATTTGGTGACACGTGTCGTATTTTCAGGACCATGACCTACTCGTCGTGACTTGTCATATTACTCAAGCCTTGGGAGTTGACACTGAGGTATATTTTATTTTTCTGTGATGTTTGTGTTATTATTTATACCCGAATGTGAACACTATATGTCATAGTACGTGGTTGTTGTTTTATTAATCGGCATGGATTTCTGTGTGAGATTCGCCTAGGAAAAATGAGAATTTTAGGATATATTATGGATAATTAAATGCAAAAAAAGGTAATTAGTGAATTATCATAATATAATAAATAATTAAATAAAATTTGGGAGCGAGGTTATGTCCAGGAACGCATGCGGTGTGAGTCGTAAGGTGAAACGGGTACGAGAACGAGTGTTGTGAGCGAGAATAGGCTAAATGATGAGGTGTAGTCACCTATTGAAGTTACTAATGTGTGTTAGAGTTATTGGATGGAGTGAAGGAGGGACACAAGATGTGCCTCGAGATTCGTGCGTGAAGGGAGATGACATGAGAAGTATATATGTCAATTTTTCTCTCTCCTCAAACCATTTTGGTTTTTGATTAACGAGAGAACGCGAGAAAATAACAGGGGTTTCGGACTTCATGGACACGTTGCGACGTCAAGGATCGACCTATCACACGTAAAAAGTTAGGATCTCTACTTCTCTCGTGTGTGTCTACAGTTTAGCATCAATTTTGCGGGTTTTCGTCATGACAATTTCGGACGAGATTTTGGGAAAATGTTGGAAATACGTTTGATTGATGTTTTTGGGATCAAAAGGTTGGTTATTTGATGTTTTGGTGGTTAATTTGTGTATTTGAAGTTGATTGGAATTTTTGGGGATCTTTGAAAAAATTTTGTGTGATTTACGAATCGGGGTGTTTGTCGAGGTTTTGACGCGAATTGAAGGTGTTTTGAGGTTGTTTTGGATGTCCTTAAGAGTTCGGGATAAACTTAGAACGCTGCGATGCGAACTGAGGTTTTGAAAAACCCAAGATTGTGCTTGCAAGACCCACGTTGCCTACATCGCCACCTACGGTGGATAGGGCAGTCAGCCAAGAAAATACGCCGTGGGGACGTTGCCAAGTGTTAAACTTCATGGCACCTTGATGACATGACACTGTTCACAGGGGTGGATTTTCAAAAATTTCAAAAAATTTTTGGTATCTTTTGGGTATTCAAATAGGTTTGAATACGATACCCTGAAAATCAACTCAATTGCACTAATAAAATAATTATGAAAAATTAGGTAAATTAAAAAGTTTTAATTGATTTACAGACTTTGAGAATTCGACTAGGACAAATTAGAGATTTCATGAGGATCAGAGTTTTGCGATCGATTGATGCACGTTATATGTACGATTGTAAGCCAGTTAGAAAATATACACTAATTCATTTTCCATTGTTGTCATTTCAATTTGAATTGAGCTATTGTTGAAAATTCGTTCTTTATTTCCTTGGTTGAGTGTCTTGGCGTAAGTGTGTTAGGAATGTACTCCTAGTTCCATATTAGTGGGTAAACGTGAGCACTGCTTGCAAGAGTGTTGTCCTACCCCCTAATAGTGGGTTACACCCTGTTGTGACTATAAATTGGGGTATTGTTGCACTTCCTATAAATTGACCACTTATGGGCCTCTATTGACTTTTTGGATACTTTAACTTTGTTGCTATGCTTGTTAGTCTGTTTATCATGTAATTTGTTACATTTTCTGTCTTCAATACCGCATGATATTTGGACTATTTATTTGGTAAATCTTGAATTACTGTTTAGTTTCTTCTGGCATTACTTACATATTTTTCACGCACTCATCGTCTAGTTTGTGACGGTGGTGCAAATAGAGCTGAGACGAGCAAGGGGAAGGAGTTGATGCTAGGTGATATCCTCTTAGGACTCTCGGAACAATCATTTCCTTTACTCACTGTAGTTTTGATCTTTTGACTGTGATTATTGTATTATATGTTTTGTAAAACACTGGGACATGTTTCGAGGAATGAGAGACTAGGGATATCATGTATGATCGCTTTTTTTTAGCTTTGATCACCAGACATGCATGTATTCATCCGTTTCTCCACATGATAGGTTATCTATTTTCCTGATTTCCATTTATTAGTTATAGTTGATTATTAGTGATTTCCACTGCGAATTTCCTGATAATTTTATAATACTATAACTTGCACATTTAAATGACAAATTAATGATGTATATGAGGATTTGAGGCTGATTATGATGCGTAGACTTCATGAGTAAGGGCTTGAGGGTTCACGTAGGTCTAGGCCGGGTGAGACCCTATTTTATGGGGAACTGGGGTCGTCACAGTTGATATCGGAGCATTATTAAGGTTTTAATATCTAACTCTTGATTTACCTTACAACCGACATAAAATACAAACCAACGGAAATAGGAAATAGTTGGAACCTAGAGTGGAACCCAATGATCCTGAGTTGAGGTTTAGTTGGGAAGTGAGGTCAATTGGGGAAAAATAAAACTTGGTTCTATATGTTACGTCTGTTGTGATGTATTATATTATATCGGTAGCTATTGATTGATTCGGTTATTTGCTTTCGATTTCAGATTGTAATGATAGATCAGATGGAGCCCAATGATGACAGTGGGGTTGTTGGTCCTCGTGTTATTAGTGTTGAGGATTTCAAGCCTTAACAAAGAGAGTAGCTACCCAAGATAAGAGGTTAGAGGAGATCTTGAGGATTTTATGGATACCAGTTGTTGCTACACCATCACCACCATCTACCTTAGAAGTTCCTACTACCTAGAAGATGGACACATCGATAGTTCCTACATCCACTGCTCTGATGACGATTATAGGGATACTGGAGACTGTTGTGTTACCACCGGTACAGGCTGAGGCAGTGCCTATTGCACCTCTTGTTCAAACTGATATAGTGCCTGCTCTAGTAACAGAAAGAGGCATTCGAGCCACAACTGAGGCTAGACACTTGAGGGAGCTCAAGAGGCATAATCCGAATGAGTTCTTTGGGGTATGGATCTGGTAACTGTTGAGATGTTTATGAAGAGCCATGAAAAGGTTCACAACATCATTGCGACTGAGGAGCATATGCGAGCCTCTATTTCATCTTCGATGTTTGTTTGGGGAGGCTGATGACGGGTGGACTACGATAGTGTCTACCAGAGGGTGCCTAAGGACTGGATAGAGTTTAAGATCCAGTTCAACCTGAAGAACTTTCCTCCTACAGTTCTAATTGCGAAGAGGAACGAGTTCTCCACCATCAGACAGCTCAAAGATGAGTTTGTCATAGATTATATGGGACAATATCTACAGTTGTTAACTATGCTAGGGATTCAACTGACAGAGAGACTGATAGAGTCTATTACTTCACGGAGGGGTTGTTACTTGAGATTGGAGGTATCGTAGTCTTCATTGAGCCAGAGACATTACAACGAGCTTATGAGAGGAGCTTGGCTAGGGAGGGTTATTTATGCACACATCCATAGGAGGTTAGACTTGCTAGGCATGATACACATTCAGAGGGCCAACAAGATAGGAAGAGGAGGAAGAATAGGCAAGGTTTCAAGGACAGTAGAGCTTAGAGTAGTGGTTCTGTTGCTCCACCACCACGACCAGCACATACTACAGTTGTTGCATCTGTACCTGCACAGAGTATTATTGGTCGACCATCATAGGCTACTCGATCTGTACAACAGCAGAGGCAATATTCTGAGAGTAAGGATATTAGTAGAGGAGGTGGACAAACACACACACACGCAGACGCAAAGATCTGGACAGTCACCGTCTCAAAGGTCTGGTCAGACTCAAAGACCTCCATAAGGACGTAGGCAGGGTCAGACCCAGGGGCAGGGAACATTTGGATTACGGGAGACATGTTCTTGTTATAAGTGCAATCAGATCGGACATCTACAACTTCTGTGTCCTTTGCTGACGAGAGCTCTGCCACAGCATAACCAGTAGCAGCGAGAGAGAGTCCAACTTGTTATTGAGTTAGACCAGGGAGAGTCTTGTAACCTTGTTGAGGGTATGTTTTTTATTTGCGGTACTTTGACGCATACCATGTTTGATTCAGGTTTTACATTTTCATTTATTTTTGGATGCATGGTAGATGTATTAGGGTTGAGACTCATTAGGCTTAGTAGGCCCTTGATCCTTTGCACAACGGCTGAGGACAAAATTTACTCGAACTTGTTGTGTGTCGATTGTTCGGTAGTTATAGAGGGTCACGATTTACCTGCTAATTTAAGAGTATTAGAGTTCCTAGAGTTTGATGTGTTATTAGGCATGGACTGTTTAGGAGCTTATCATGCCCATATTGATTATTATAGGAAGATTATCATGATTTCATTGGCAGATGGTACGGAGGTTAGATTTCAGTGTACAATGGATTTATTACCGATCACTAGGGGCAGAGAGGCTACTAGTGGTAAGATTAAGACATTTGCGAGTTTCATGAGCACTGTTGAGAGATTGGAGGTAAGTATTATTGATGTACCAGTAGTGTGCGAGTTAACCGACGTATTTCCTGAGGATCTGCTAGGACAACTACCACGAGAGAGATAGACTTCATCATAAACTTAGTACCTGGGACGAAACCCATTTCTATATTGTCGTATAGGATGGCACCTCGAGAGATGGAGAAGCTCAAGACTTAGTTGGATGAGTTGTTAGAGTTGAGATTCATTAATCCTAGCATGTCACTATGGGGTGCACTGGTGTTGTTTGTGAAGAAGAAAGATGACAACCTAAAGTTGTGCATTGACTACAGACAGCTGAATCGGGTAATGGTGAAGAATAAGTATTCGCTTCCTCGTATAGATGGTTTGTTTGATCAGTTGATGGGAACGAAGTGGTTTTCTAAGATAGACCTGTGGTCAGGTTATCACCATCTTAGGATTAAGGCTGAAGACAGGGAGAATACTGCATTTAGTACAAGATACGACCATTATCAGTTCACGGTCATGCCATTTGGTTTAACAAACGCACAAACTATGTTTATGAATCTCATGCATAGAGTATTGATGACTTATCTTAATAGATTTATGATTGTGTTCATTGATGATATTCTTATCTATTCCAGGACTCGTAAGGAGCATGAAGGACATCTTCGGATAGTTCATGTAATGGCCCAATTTTCAATGATCATTATTTATGATGCAATTATGTATGTGGATGCCAGCGAGGACGTTCGTGGGTCCCACAGCGAAGACGGAGCCTGACCAGATTAGGTTTATAGTCCGTTTTGTGTGCTCTTATGGTGAAGTTGCGATGTATATGTTCAATTTAGGTAAATTGCATTACAATATATATGTTTACATTGTTTATTGACGAGCGAACTGGTGTGACGAGTATTCGTTGCGTATAGCGGGTAAACTCAGATACCGGGTGACGAACCATTAGTACACTAGTTCGAGGTTCTAAAAACATTAAATAAATGATAAAATACGTACAATAATTCATAATAAATGATATGGAAGTGTTTGGGATCGTTTGTTCGTGAGAGTGGGACAGTGTGCTGTCCGGAGCCGGGTATTGGAATGCCCGGGAAGTTAAGTTGTAGCTATGCATTGTGGGGGATGGACCAAATAGAGAAGTCAAGATTTTTGGCTTATATGGGACTTGTTAACCCAATCTTAGCCATCAAAAGTTGCCTTGAGATGTAGGATTGAGTTTGGATGCATTTGGAAGTATATATATATGTGATAATGTTGGTTCTCACCAACTTTTCTCTCTCTTACATGACTTGGACGAAATTGAGAGTGGAGTGTGAGGGTTTGAGTGATTTCCATTGGAGATTTGGAGCTCAAGAACGTGAGGGATTCGATAAATGAGGTAAGATCCTCGACCATCTCTCCGTCTTCTACGTTTTAGCAGGTGTTTTATCAGTTTTAACGGTGTTTTTGATGTGGGTGTTGAGCACACCAGTTATGAGAAGGGTTCCTATGGATTTTGAGTGTAATTTAAGGTTGGAAATGGTAGATTTGGTGTTGATGTGGTAGTTATTTTAGTGTTCAATTGATTTGTTAGGTTTTTGGTCGAAAAACGCCGAGTGTGGGTTTTGGACACATTGAGACGGAGGTTTTTGGTTGCTCAATGTTGTTTAAGTGTTTTGTGGGTTGTTGGAGCAGGTTTGGATCGCGGCAACAAGCCGAGGGGGTCTGAAAACCCCCTATCAAGGCACTGGCAGAGACGCCGTTAGAGACATCGTGGCATGTAAACGCACACGGTGTCTCAGCCAGAGGCGAGAATTTGGGAAATGTTGGGAGACGTTTCGGGAGACGCCGCGAGGGTGATAACGTGGCGGCGCCTGTCACGGCGCCCAGGACGCCGTGGAGACACCGTACAGGGTTGAGTGCGGTGGCATTTGGGACAGTTTTGGGACTAAAAATTTAATAAAAATTTATCAATTGGGGTTTGACCTAGGGTTTCATATGGTCTAATTGAGGTGTTTAATCGATGATTTGGGGTTATGTATCAAGGCTTACATGGTTTGGGAATATGTGTGATTAATTGGGAATTGATGTATTAGGTGGATTGGACAGATATTTGACACGCAGTTGAGGAGTGCTACCTGGATTAAGACGATATTTGGAGTGCGGTTTAAGGTGCATAATGCCACAACTAAAATTCACTTTAGTACTTACTGCTTGATTTATTTGAATTCTGTTCAGTTTATTCAATGATCTTTATTTCTTATTGCTTTACGGTGGTTGTGTTTGTCCCCACCTGGTGCTTATTAATTGCGGGGGCATAGGGTCTACTAAGCCTTAGCATATGTCTAGGCATGCGCCGGTGAATATGCTACCCAGGTATGATAGGCATGTGTGGGTGTGTCGTGGTCTACGTCGGCCACCTAAAGGGTCCAGGGTCACCCGTTGGAGGTATCCTCACGGGTCGTGCCTGGCGGATAACCTGAAGTATGGTTTGGTTTGACTTTGATTGTGCACGCACTTTGCTTCACTACTATAATTATGCATGCCATGATCTTCCATAGTTGCTTGTATTCTTTTGTTCTGCATGTTTATTTATAATATTTTGATTCCAACAGTTTTACTTATGTATTTACTTAGTGAATTTCCTTGGGATTACTCACTCTGGACTTGTCATTTGCCTTTTTGTGATGGCTTGAGTACAAATACTGGTACAAGCGAGGAGAAGGGCAAGATTGAGGATTATATGTGACTAGCTACGATTTGCCCTACTCGTACATTTATTTATGTTTAATTGTTTTATGCTGAGTATTGTGAGAGATATATGTTACCCTGTACATGACTTTGAGGTTTACATTTTGATATTTTGAGGATCATTGATATATATATATATATATATATATATATATCTTGACTACATTTTGGTATGGTTTCCACATTAGGTTTTATGATTTATAAACTTGCTTCCGCTGTATATTTTAATGTTTAAGACTTCCGTTGTATGATTTGAGGTGAAATGATGATTGGTTGGGCGTGGGACACAGCTGACAGTCACGTGGCCAGTTGTGGACCGCGTGGCCTCCCGTGATGGTCCAATGTGGATTTAGGCCGTTACATTTTGGTATCAGAGCCTAGGTTTGAGGAGCCTAGGGGATGAAGCGTGGGTTATTATTAACTCTGATATCGTTACATTTTGGCATCAGAGCCTAGGTTTGAGGAGCCTAGGGGATGAAGCGTGAGTTATTATTAACTCTGATACCGTTACATTTTGGTATTAGAGCCTAGGTTTGAGGAGCCTAAGTGATGAAACATGGGTTATTATTAACTCTGATATAGTTACATTTTTTAAACCTAGGGTTGGAATTGGATATTAAACAGGAGCATAAATTTAATAAATCTTAGATGTGGAAACCACAAGTGAATGACTAGAACTTTAGTTGGGAAGTAATGTAAGGCGGGTAGCTTCAGGACTATTATATAGGTGTATGTTTTGATTGTGTATTACAAATAGTATACATATACACTGGATCTGATCTGATACACGTGTGCGGTACAGACTCTGATGGACGGGCAGACTCCTTCTGCTACTCCGCCGACTACTCAGCAGGAGATCGGTGCGACTAGTTACCTTACTGAGGAGGTGATGTCTCTGCTGTCATTATCGCACAGTGCACGTTTACACCAGGCGCACACGGATAATTAAATGCTGGAAACGCATGCGGTGCAAGTCGAGAGTTGAAACGGGTCTAGCAACGTGTGTTATGAGCGAGAATAGCCTAAGTTTGGAAGTTCAAGTCACACATTGGAGTTAAGCTTTTAGAGTTAGAGTTGTTGGATAGTATTAAAGGGAGACACAAGATTTGCCTTAAGATCTGTGCGTGATAAGAGATGAAGGAGTGGTATAAAAACCAACTTTTCTCTTTCATCTCAATCCATTTTCATTATATTGAACAAGAGAACGAAAGAGACGACGGGGGTTTGGGACGTTGCGGGCTCCTTACGACACTGGGGACCAACCAAATACGTGTAAAAATGTAGGATCTCCACTCTCGTGTTTGTCGTCACTTTGACGTCAGTTTTGTAGTTTTTCGTCACGAAAATTTGGGACGAATTTTTTAGGAAATATTGGGAATTAAATTGGAATGATGATTTTAGGATCAATTGGTGGATTTATTGGTATTTTGGTGGTTAGTTTGTGGATTGGAAGTTATTTGGAATTTTTGGGGATTTTAAAGAAATTTCGTGTTATTTAAGAATCGGGTGTTTTGTCGGGGTTTTGACGCAAAACGAGTTGGGTGTTATGTTGTCATGGACATCCCTAAGAGCTTGGAATAGACTCGGAGCGCGGCGATATGGATCTGGATTTCAAAAACCTCGGATATGGTGTTCTGTTGGACATGCCGCGATGGACGCCGTGAGAAGTTCTTTCCTACGGCGCCACTCATGGTGTCTCAGACAGTCAGCTATGAAAAAGCGTCGTGGGTACGCCGTCTTGAACAAAAAGGTCACGGCGCCTTGACAACGTAACATTGTTCATAGGGTCAATTTTCTAAAAATTTCAAAAATTTCGGGGATATCTCGGGTATCCAAATGGGTCCAAATATGACCTAATACCCCGAAAATCAACTACACTAATTTAATAATTATGAAAATTTGGAATAAATTAGAAGTTTTTGATTAATTGACATACTTTGAGAATTAGAGTGGGATAGTTTAGACGTACACGAGGATCCGAGTTTTGTGATCGTTTGAAGTACGTTATCATATGATTGTAAGCCAGTTAGAAAATATGAACTAATTCATTTTTTATTGTTGGCATTTCTATTTGAATTGAGCTATTATTGCAAATCCATTATTTATTTCTTGGTTCAGTGTCTTGGCGTAAGTGTGTTATGAAAGTACTCCTTGGTCCATATTAGTGGGTAAATGTGAACACTCATGCTGGGGTGTTGATAACGGGTTATACCTTGAGTACTAGATTGTTTGGGCAATGTTGTGCTATGGATTGATGGTAACTGTTGTGATTATGTAAATGTGGTATTGTTGCACTGCATTAATTTTGACCACTTATGGGCCTCTATTGACTCTTTGAACACTTAAACTTCGTTGCTATGATTGTCAGTCCGTTTATCATGCAATTTGTTACATTTTTTTTCTTTCAATACTGCATGATATTTGGACTGTTTATTTGATATGATATATCTTGAATTACTGTTTAGTTTTTTCTAGCATTACTTTCAATTTTTCACGCACTCACCGTCTAGTTTGTGACGATGGTGCAGATAGAGATAGAGCTGAGACGAGCAAGGGGAAGGAGCTGATGCTAGATGATATCCTCTGAGGACTCTCGGAGCGATCCTTGTAACGACACCAAATTCCACAATCCTGCTACTGGGCATTGCCCGGCCTAGACCTATGCAAACCCCCGAGCCAGTTTCCCTGAGCCACGTAGGCCTAGTTAGCCTTCCTTAACATTTACCATTTATTAAGCCATTTTAAATGTAGAGTTAATCAATTTAGTGAATTATTAAAGTATAACGGAAGCAAATTCTATTCCAACTAAACTGAATACTAAGACACTAGTCAGGACAACCTAGAGTGTGGAAACCCTGTATATGTATACATCCAGACTGTATAACAAGTTAGAGAAGATTCCAATACTGTATACACATCCCAAGATCTCATAAAAACCCCTTGTCCCGGTGTATCAAAAACAAATACATAAGTAGTACAAAGAAACATACCCTGTAGGCAAGAGGAGCCGCCTAGCAGCCCTCAACTTCAATCGCCTATTTCTGGTCTTGTTCTCATATCGACCCTGCAGTATGACGTGGTTGTACCCACCGTCATAAAAAGAACAGTGAGTACAGAAAATAACAGTAACAACCAAGTGGAGTTTAAATATAATTTCAAATGTCAAATAAATGGCTAAACTAACACTATGCAAGAATATCACGAAGATAGTACAGACCGCATGATAGTAAATCATTGAAAATCCTCGATAATTGAGTGTCCAAGAAAACAACGAAAAACGCAAGTAGTCCCGACCAAAAGGTCATTGAGTTGAGGGATACCTTACTAGACTCAGAGAAACTGGGACGTAGTCAACACCCAACAAGCCCCACTAGGACGTGGTCAACACCCAACAAGCCCTACTCCATGCGACTATGAGATATCCACAAACCCGGATAAGAGCCCCCGACGTACACTCTATCGGGAGGTATCTACAACGTCTAGATAAGAACACATATCACAAATAAATAGTAACCATGACTCACTTACTTTTGGACCACTCATTCGGAAAACCACGAAAAACAACGCTAATAATCCAATGCGGAATAAAACTCACAAATGGAATTCAAGGAAACATATTTCACCAAGAATTATAGCAACCCAATTTAAATGCACAAATGAAATAATATAAATACTCCCACTTGTTTTACTCATAGTACAATGCCACCTCTGCACAACACTCCGCGCTTGTGGCTTTCACACACCACCAAAATGAGATCGCACGCTCGTCACCCGCTCACTAAGCACCTAGTGATCATTATCGGTCCAATTTTGTCGTGTTAGAGTTTTATTTCCTTTAATTTCAATTCTATATTAATTTCACCATTTAACCCAATTTTTCATAATTTTACTCATTTACCCATTTGGGTTGACTACCCGGGTATTGGGTCATATTCGAACCCATTTGGATACCCGAGAGATCCCCAAAAGTTTCCAAATTTTTTTTTTAATAAAAACTCACTCCTGTGAACAGTAACACGCTGCCAAGACGTCGTGGGTCCAATGACTGGATCACAGTGTGGAGTCGATACCCATTGTCCAACTCATACGTGAGTGACGTCGTGGCCTTGTTGATCGTGACAGAGTCCTCACGACATCTTCTCTTGGTGTTCCTGCCAAAAACGTACGTGGGTGAAACCGTGAGTTGGAACACTCACGGCGTTGCCACGACGTCTTTTGCAGAACGCCTCTGAAAATGGGGTTTTCAACACCCCGACTCGTGTCGCCGTACTTCAAGCTTATCCCAACTTCAACTAAATGTCCACTACAATGCCAAGTTACCCTCGGCTCGCGTCAAAACTCGACTAAACCGTTAATTTACCGAAATCATACAAAATTTCCCAAAAGTCCCCAAAATTCAGAAAAATTCCCAAACATCAAAACCATTTCACAAATCATGTTTTTATCTTCCCATTGACTCCCAATCAATCAAAACAAATCATAAAAATTGATTTTTCGAATTCGTTGTCTAAAATCATCGTGACAAAAACCCACAAAAATACTGCCAAAACATAGATATACACTTGGGGAATTGGAATCTTACCTTAAATTCAAAGATTGATCATTTTTGTGGCGTCAAACCGCGTCAAAACGTCCCAGAACCCTGTTGTTCCCTCGTTGAATCGGTGAGGAGAGGGAGAAATGAGAGAGAAAAGGTGGGGGTTGGGGTTTATATACCCCCCTCAATCCACTTCCACACATGGATCTCGAGACCCATCCAATGGTCACCACCTGATGCATCCACCAACTATGACACTAACTTATGACTCCAATACGTGACTCACAAGCTTAACTTGGTGATTTCTCGCACCATACATGTGTTTCCAGTCCCGTTTCGACACCCAATTTGTTTGTCACGTCCCTGGACATACCAACGTATTACACGTGTTTTACAACTTTTAATTATTATTTATTTTTGTATTTTTTGTGTTTTTAGTTCACTTAAGTCCCCCGGACTACTAATTACCCGACCAGCGTTCGCTCGAAACCCGGTTATTTTACATTTTTCGAGTCGAACTTCACTCGACGTCACCATCCTGTCATACAGACACGAGTATACATCGATAATACACGCAATCATACAAAATTAACCCTAATTTTTTGTGTCGTTACAATCCTTTCCTTTATTCACAGTAGGTTATTTGTTCTTTTGGTTGTGATTATTGTATTATATATTTTGTTAAATACTAGGACTTATATCGGGGATTGTGAGATTAGGGATATCATATATGATCGTTTTGTTTAGCTTTGATCACCAGTCATGCATATATTTATCCATTTTTTAGGGTTTCCACATGATAGGTTATGTATTTGTCCTGATTTCCAATATTAGTTATAGTTGATTACAGTAATTTCCGCTACGAATTTTCTAATAACTTTATAATCCTCTAACTCACGCATTAAAATGATTAACTAATGACGTATATGAGGATTTGAGACTGATTAGGATGCGTAAACTTCACGAGTAAGGGCTCGGGGGTCCACATAGGTCTAGTCCAAACGAGACCCAGTTTTATAGGGAACTGGGGCCGTTACAGTTGAAGCTAAGTATAGTAGTTTATCTACCACTGTGTATGAACTACAATGAATTTCCTATATCTTGGCTGATTTGCAGGTTCTTGTGACACCCATTCCTCTGTGGTGTGATAATCAAGCTGCATTACATATTATTGCTAACCCTGTTTTTCATGAAAAGACTAAACATCTTGACATTGATTGTCATTTAGTCCGGGATCAATACAAGAAGGGCTTTGTTCTTCCTCAGTATGTTTCTACCAAGATGCAGCTTGGTGATATTTTTACCAAGTCCCTTCATGCTTCTGTGTTTCATTCTTTGTTGTTCAAGCTTGGCTTGTGTCATTGGCATCTGCCTTCTTCTCACACTCCAGCTTGAGGGGGGGGGATGTAGTGATATGTGGTAGTGTACGGTAAGGGTGGCAACAAAAATTGGTTTGAACGGGCATGTGTCCGGACCCCCTCCTAATAACAACTACAAGTAGTATCTGAACCCGTACCCGTTTTTGAAACACACTTTTTTTTATCTAGACATGTATGTTTTTAAAACATACAAGACCCGTTTTTTGTCTGGACCCTTTTAATATAATAATATATTTTCACTTAATTATTCATAAAAATACATGATTTTTTTGTTATAATGCATTCCATTACTACATAAAGAATGTGTGTACCCACACAGGGTCGAGACTATTGAGTAAGTCTTGGAATTGCATGAACGAGACTCTGCAGTACATCTTGATACTAAGTAACCGATCGAACAAGTAACTTAATTCACAATAGGTTCGGTTATCAAAAAGACCGAGACATAAGAGGATGTCCTGGTTGTTGGTAACCAAGACATCCTCTTATGTCTAGATACCTGATAACCGATCGAACAAGTTACCCATTTCACAATGGGTTCGGTTAGAAACGAGATCGAGACATAAAAGGATGTCTCGATTGCAACAACCGAGACATCCTCTTATGTCTCGGTCTTGTGCATCCGACACTTTTATGTATGTGGTACATTTCAAAATGCGGGAAACCCTAAACACAAAAAGGTCAAAACACACCAAAACTCATGCTTCTAACCCTCAAAATGGGGTCGTGGGGTGCCCAAAGTTGTGTCTGACCATTGACGAAGACGACGAGATTGGTTGGGAGCATAAGGGTGGTGGAGTTCGGTGGTCACACATCAAAATGGGGTGGTGTGGTGCCCAAAGTTGTTTTTTTTTAATTTTTGTTGTGGATTTGTGTTGGAGGACATATGCGTTATTACACATACAATTAGAAAAAAAAATGAGGTGCCCTGAATGATGACTGGAGTGCACATAGCGGGCCACTATAAAAACCCTGTACTCCGACATTGTATTAATGACATGTAATGAATAAACCGAGCGAGATATTTTCTTGGTTTGTTCTTGTACAGACCTCCTTGTTTATTCTAATAATTTGTTTGACAACCTCCATGGAAGTTGACTTTATAAAAATCCGGCCTTGTCTCCAAGCATAAGTGTGCAGAGAAGCTGAACATGAAGTTTGGTAGCAGAAATGGCGCCTATGGCTTCTCGACATTGCTTCTCTTGTCACTCTTCGTCGTCGCTGTGGCTATGGCGAGATCAACTACAACAACACAATCAATTCCTCTTTACAAAGATCCGAGAGCGCAAATCGAAGATCGAGTCTCGGATCTCCTTTCTGGCATGACGTTGCAAGAGAAGATCGGTCAAATGTCCCAAATCGATCAATCTCTTGCCTCTCTTCATGTCCTCCAAAACTACTTCATCGGTATATATACTTTATTAGGATAGATACTATATTTTGCGTTGGTTGTTTAGATAAAATATAAAATTTGATTAATTAGAACATATACTAGTAAAGTTTGTTTTGGTAAGTCATTTCATTAGAAAAGATGTTAATTTTTTATGATGTGTTAAGCACGTTGGTTTGCTTTTATATATATATACTGATAAAGTTGGTTGTTTGCGCCTTTACTTGTGAGAAATTCTACCGATCCAATGAGCAGGGCGGAGCCAGTACGTGAACCTTATGCTAGTTGTTTACTAGTAAAACCTATAAAAATTACCTAAGCTAGCTCACCCCTCAAACTAACATGATACCCTTATCTAGCCCAGTGAAAAAAGACTATTGTGTTTTGGTTGGTACAATTGCAGAGTGCAAGTGTGTTTCGGTTCTGTTGTGGAAGATCGTTGGGAGATTTGCGTCTTCACAAAGAGGATGGCGTGAGACAGAGAGTCGCAGAAGTGCAGAGTCATTCGCTGAAGAACAAAACAACTTGCAGAGACGTGTTGGAGAAGGCAGGTGCTATTTTGCTATCTAGCATCCATATCCATTGAGTCAAAGTTTTTATTTTTCTTTTATTTTATTTTATTTTTATTTTTATTTTTTTTTACCTTTAGCGACAAGAATAATAGGCCAACAGATCAATTTTAAATTGCTTTAAGTCAATTTTTGGTTCAACAACTACTGCAACGTCCTTGGCTCACGTCATGTCCACCACGAGTGCTACCACATATGAAGCGCAAAATAGTCTAAAACTATATATACAGAATGTATGTGACTTCCTTATACTATAGTTATCCCTTAGATAACCCCGAATAAGTGTTTGTTAGCGAGTTATTGAATGAAAGCAGTTACGAGGAATGCGTCAATGATATGTCTAATGCATTGTATGCAAAAAAACAAATTTAGATTTGTTGATGGATCTCTCGACCTGCCAGGAGCCGATACACCAAATTTGGCAAATTGGATGCATTGTAACGCTATGGTAAAGGGATGGTTGAAAAGGGTCATGAATAAAGAGTTCTGAAGCAGTGTTCAATATGCCAACACAGTGCAAGAAATTTGAAAAGATCTCGAAGTCAAGTTTGGGAAAGGTAGCGCTCCAGCGCCTATGAACTTTGTCAAACAATAACACTACTTCGATAGGAGAGGCTATCAGTACCGGCCTTCTACACCAAATTGAAATGATTGTGCGATGAGGTGCAACCAATAACACATTGGCCAAAGTGCATTTACAATGGTTGTACATATGATTCGCCAAAGCAATTGACTGAGATGGAGCGTGCGCAACTTTATGATTTTCTAATGAGTCTTGATGAGAGCTTCAACACCATTAGAACGCAAATTCTCAGCATCAAACCTGTGTGCGATCTTGGAAATGCATACCATTTGGTAGCAGAAGATGAACAACAAAGACTAGTTTCTGCGACACGCCGAGAAAACAACAGAGTAGGTGCTTTTCAGGTACGTCGATCGGAAGGATTCGAGAAACGAACCTTTAGACGGGAAAGACCCGAATGTACTCATTGCAAGAAGATAGGTCATACGAAAGATGAATACTTTGAGATAATAGGTTATCCGCCTGGTTGGCATAAGCCTAATCAAGAGAAAAAGATCACTATGGGTGATGACAAGAGACTATTATGAGACAAATCAGTCATTCATGGTTTGACGCAGGCACATTATGAGTGCTTGATCAAGATGTTAGGAAAAGAAGGTTGCAATCAGAGTTCGACAAAACTTGACTCGGGACCAAGAGTTAAAATGGCTGGAGTTAATATGTCTGGACTTACTTTCGAGTCGTCTGATTGGAGTTGAAGTTTATTTATTTATTTGTTTATTGGCAAGTTGGGCATTACGATTTAATCTCCATGCGCCAACTTGAGGGGGGTAGCTAGTAGGAAAGATACTATATTTTTGAGTTGGTAGTTTAGATAAAATAGTAATTAGATTAATTAGGACATATTATTATTTTTGGTGGTATGTCAATTAATTAAGAAAGATGCTAATTTTTATGATGTGTTTTTTTTATCTCCATTTTTATGATGTGTTGGTGTGCTTATATATATGTTTTCCAATTCTTATAAAATTGATTGTTTGCGCGTTATTTACTTGTGAATTTCTTCATAATTCTTCATACTTGAATACTTTCACCATTCACATCAATCATCATCATATATTCATAGATAGATGTTACATTTTTTTTTTCTATTTTATATCTATAGGCATTCAAGAGAGCTTGACTATTCCCATACGAGGCCCTAGTGCAATCGGCCTGAGCGTGCCTCATTGGCCTAAACAATCTTTAGCAACTTCTTGTTTTTTTTTTGTCAACAAATATTTGGCAAATGTTACATAGTAGTTATTAATTTTATGGTTTTTAAATAGTGATCATGGTTGTTGCCTAGCTTGTTGGTGTTGATCTAATTAAGTACAGGTAGTGTTGTGGATGGAGGAGCTAGCACTCCGTCTCCGGACAAGACCCCGGCCAATTGGGCCGACATGATCGACGGTTTTCAGCGATCGGCGATGTCGACAAGGTTAGAGATTCCGATCATATACGGCACAGACGCTGTCCACGGCCACAACAATGTGTATGGCGCCACCATTTTTCCGCACAACATAGGCCTTGGCGCCACCAGGTAACGTTGTTTTCAACCTCTTTTCCGTTTTTACTGTTGCAGGCCCGCTTTCAAAACTATGCAATATCTTCTGGATGTGTGCATTGATATTTTACAAGTAACGTGTAATGTCGCTCCATTTCTAACTGTTGTAATTATAACAAATGTTGGTTTTGTTTTCTATTGAAGATTTTATATAGTGTACTATATAAGTAATAAAAAAAGGTTTCTCTTATCAAAAAAATAATATTAAATTAAAGGTTCATGCCAAAAAAAGTAATAAAAAAATGTTAATTAAATTAGGTAATAGTGATCTGGTTTTAAAAAAAATTAGGTAATAGTGATCTAGATTTAGTTTAACATTGTTTAATCAAGCTTTTTTTTCAAGTGTTTAATCAATTGGTTCACTTGAGGCAGGTTTGTCAATTTTATTTAATTTTAATCAAGCAAAAAAAACAAGATTAATTATTTTAATTTGTATAAAAACACTCTAAGAAGCATCTTTAATGATTTAGCACATGGTTATTTGTGGATGAGGTTGAGAGCTTAAATCTCCGTACGTACTTACAACTTACAACTTACAAGTACAAGGGTATAATTAAGTTCATTTTCTTTTTTGGAAAATGCTAGCGTGCCTCAGGTGTTACACACACTCATTCAATAGCCCTTATTCTCGAATGTGCACGCATCATGAGGTGTACCAAAGGGCAAAAATCGTGTGTTTGTTGCACCTGCGTATCCTACCTCGAGCACCTTATAGCATTTCCTTCTTTATATCAAACAAAAATGAGAGCAACTATATCAACAATCGATTGGCCCAAGTTGTAAGGGACTTGGTCCCTTTTAAGTAAGGTCTCGAGTTCGAGTCTTGAGAATAAAAAAAATTGGATCGAGAGAGTCACCCCCTATGGGACTCGATAATATTCTAGCGTGGATTAGTCGGTGTGGTTGACACCAAATACTATGTGGGAAACCTAAAAAAAAAAGGTGCAACTATATATGTAGGTTAATATCAATTTTTTTTTTTTTTTTTTGAGAAAGTTTAATATCAATTTGGAGTTTCTAAAAAATATCAATATTAATTAACTCTTTGTGAATTGTTTGTTCTTGTTTGTATTAAATTAATTTGGGATTGAACTATGTTTTCATTTGTTGTTTGTGTTGAACTAATTAAGGGACGAGAATTTGATGGTGAGGATTGGCAAGGCGACTGCGTTGGAGGTTCGAGCCACTGGGGTTCCGTACACTTTTGCTCCAAGCATCTCTGTAATTCATTTTTTGTTCATATTAATTTCATCTTTGATTTAATTTTGAGAAAAATTGATTGGATGATTCACTTTTGATATGCAGTTGTTGGCGTGGATGATTCACTTTTGATATGCAGTTGTTGGCGTCCCTTGATTTATGCATTTATGTTTGTGCCCACACAAAGTGATCGATATGTGTATAAAGGACGCCGATAATTGTGTGTTAAAAGTGAGTCATCACAATATTTATCTTTAATTCTTACCATATTTAAAAGGAAATTAAAAAATCAATCCTTCGAGAAAAAATAAAAATAAAATACCAATAATTATTTTGAGGGAGCAACTATTAGCACCCTTATACCTTATATTAGCTCCCAATTAATTTAATGTTATTTATAGCCACAATAAGTTGGTTTGTGTTCTAAGCACCCCTTAATTGTTAGTAAACTCTCCAATGTACCCCTAGCTTATATTTTTCTCCTGCACTCCCCAAAGTGAACTCTTTGTTGGGTCTGCCTATATCTTTATCCGCCCGTGGTTCTCACTAGTACCGATACTGTCCCCACTTAACCACCTTTGGGTCACAGGTGTGGGGTTTTACTCCAAAAGGCCTCGGTACTATTTAGGAAGAGATAACCACTTAAGTACTTCTTTATGAAGTCACACTTAATCGATGTGGAACTATATTTCGGTCCACACATCCCAACAATCTCCACCTTAAACCAAAATCTCATGTGCCTTGACTCCACCTTAGATTGACTTCCCTTTAAGATATTTCACCGCATGATTTGTCATCGCTACATCTCGAGGAACTTGCGACTACCAACAAACATGTGCCTTATCCCAGCCGAACCATCGACTCTGATACCAATTGTTGGGTCTGCCTGCACCTTAATCCACGGGTCCGTGGTTCTCACTGGTACCGATACTATCCCCACTTAACCACCTTTGGGTAACAGGTGTGGTTTTACTCCAAAAGGCCTCTGTATTTGGGGAGAGATAACCACTTAAGTACTTCTTTATGAAGTCACACTTAACCGATGTGGGACTATATTTTAGTTCAGACATCCCAACACTCTCTTTACATCTTTGTGATCATCAATCTCTAACCTCTTGCTGCACATTATCTTCTTCTCTCCCTTACCTCAATTTGCTCCATGTTGCATTCCAAGATTGATTCTTCAACACAAATAAATGTTCTAACCATACATGAATGTGAATCAAATCTCAACCAAATACTATAATCAAGATGTTGCATTTGGTGGTGAGTTGTTGAGTGTATGGACAAAGAGATGGCTCTGTAGAGATGAGAAAGTAGAAGAGAAAATGAGATGAGTTTATAGTATAATTTAGGGTGGGGTATAGAAAGTGAAAAGTAAGTGGAAGATAAGTAGTAGGTTTAATTTGGGGTGGGTGTAGTGAGTAGGAAAGAGTTAGGGATGAGTTTAAGTTTCATTTAGGGAGGGGTGTAGAGAGTGAAAAGTAAAGTTGAGGAGGGGTATAGAAACAGGAAAGCAAAAGGGAAAAATGAAATGGATTCATGATTTAGTTTAGTGTGAAGTTATTTATGTAATTTTGCCTTAAAACATTGTAGTTTAAAATGTATTAAATTAAATAGGGGCTGATATAAGGTATAAGGGGCTAATAGTCTATATAGTTTCATACATGTTCAAAATTTGTGTGCACACATCTTGAAAATGTTGCCTGATTACACCAGGCGAGTGTGGTGGAGTGGTTTGGGGTCGTACAAAGGTATGTTCTTCAGTGGAGGTCGCTCAAGTTCGAAACCCGACTCTCACATTGAAGCCATTATTTGTCTGACACTCCCGGATGATGGGTGTGGTGCCACCAACTTAGCCCCATGGGATTAGTTGTACTCGAAGGGTGTGGACACCCATGGTTATCAAAAAAAAAAAATGCTGCCTAATTCGCAAACTAAGTATGTGACCTTTAATACCTTTAATTGTGTGAAAATTTCATTTTTCCCAATTTCACTTCAGGTGTGTAGGGATCCTAGATGGGGACGGTGCTACGAGAGTTACAGTGAAGACACAGAGTTGGTGATGAAGATGTCCAAAATCATTATGGGATTACAAGGCCTTCCACCTCATAACTACACTTTTGGCTACCCTTTTGTGGCAACAGGGTATGTAAAAACCACAATCCAAAATTACTCAGAGTTGGCTACAGGGTTCTAACCTATCATTCTATCATTCTGCTCGATTTAATGCAGTTGAGTGCGTGTTTTTTTAGAATCGTTTAAATTCTTCCTCATCAATACATCTACAGTTATCTTAAGTCTACGGTAAAACATATCTTTTGTTCCTTAAACTTTGAGTTTTTTTATAATTTTGGTCTCTAAACTTTCATTGGTGTACATTTGGACCCTGAACTTTTGATTTTTTTTATGTTTTTGGTCCATGAACTTTTAGTTTTTTTTATGCTTTTAGAAAAACTAGATTTTTTTGAGCTTTTGTTGGTGGATGCGAGCTATCTAGTTCAATAATACAATAATATAAATCACTTTACTCTTCTTAGCTAAGCACACGACACTTCTATTATCCACGTCGACTGAATTTAACTCCTTACATGGTGGAAGGTCCAAATGTAAATCGTTATAAAAATTTATGGACTATATATGTAGTAATAAAAGTTCACTGACTAAAGTGTTAAAAACATAAATTTCCTGGATCAAATAATGGATTTTGCCCCAGTACGGGTCAGTTTTCCAGTTAGCATTTGGACTTGTTTTCCTGTTTAACTCAAAATTTTGAAACTCAAAATTTTGAAATGCAATTATAATTAATTTCAGTTCATAAATGTTCTCTTGTGCAACTTTTTTCTTGATAATTGGAGTCTAAGCTCCAGAACCTTTTATAAATCTCAAAGTATTATACAAAGGAAGGGTTGTGTAGCCTCCACTTCTTGTGCATGCAACTTCATTGACAAGCAAATTCCAGTTCTTCAAGGCTTTGGTTTCTTTCAGTTTCTACCATATATACATATTGTTTCTACAAGTACATTCCAATTAAACTATGAAATGAAGTACTGTGTGACATTGAATTGCAACATATCCATGTGTTCCACACAGGGGTTCAAGGAATGTGATGGCATGCGCAAAGCACTACGCAGGCGACGGGGGAACCGAAGGTGGAGTGAACGAGTTCAACACAGTGGCCACCTACCCTGAATTCTTCAACATCCATATCAGACCTTACTTGGGCGCATTGGCGATGGGAGTATCCACGGTCATGGCTTCCCTCTCAAGCTGGAATGGCGTAAAGATGCACACGAATCAACTCCTCCTGACTAGCGTGCTGAAAGAACAACTGGGTTTTCAGGTGCATGAAGTGACAATCCGCGACCTATTAATATACTAGATCGAACGATCTAGCTTTGCTGGTATATATGTGCATGTATGATCAAGTAATTAATTAATGGTAGTACAGGGATTCATCATAACAGACTGGGAAGGAATTGATAAAATAGCAACCCCTCCAGGATCAGATTACAAGAACAGCGTTAGGGCCGCAATCAATGCAGGAATAGACATGGTTATGATCCCCTACAATTATTCAAGATTCATCGCGACTTGACAGAGCTTGTGTTGTCCAAGGAAGTACCAATGGATAGGATCGATGATGCCGTGAGGAGGATATTGAGAGTCAAGTTTGTTTCAGGAATTTTCGAGCATCCCATGGCTGATAGGTCACTTCTCGGCATGGTAGGCGATGAGGTGGGCATTGATATATCAGTTCTTGAATCTGCCTTAGTGATACCAACGATGTCGCAATGTGTTTTAACTTAATAATTATTCTGTCTCCTACCTTGTTGATTAATTAATTAATTTGCTTCATGTAGAAACATAGAGAAGTGGCCAGGGAAGCAGTGAGAAAGAGCCTAGTTTTATTGAAGAATGACAAGTACTTGCTCCCCCTCGACAGGAAAGCCCCGAAAATTCTTGTTGTGGGGACTCACGCTAACAACATCGGTTATCAATGCGGTGGCTGGACAATCTCAGGGGATGGAAGCTCAGGAAACATCACCATTGGTATGCATACATATATACAACATCTCTTAAATATTAAAACTAGAAGTTGAATTTATGTTACAATATATGTGTTTATGTATGTTCCATAGGAACCACAATCCTAGAAGGAATAAAGAGCAGAGTTAGCAAGCACACTCAAGTGGTCTTTGAGGAGAAACCAGACCAGCAGTTCATGGAGAACAACGGCGACTTCTCGTATGCGATTGCTGTCGTAGGAGAGCTTCCATATGTGGAGACTAATGGAGATAACAAGGAGCTCGTGCTGCCTATAGATGGCGTCGAGACAATCAAGAATGTGTGCGGGAAGATGAAATGTTTGGTGATTGTTGTATCAGGGAGGCCAGTGGTTATAGAGCCTTATGTGGAGATGATGGATGCTCTTGTGGCTGCTTGGCTTCCGGGGAGCGAAGCGGGGAAAGGAATTGCAGATGTAATATTTGGGGACTTTGATTTCCATGGCAAACTCCCGAGGACTTGGTTTCGCCGAGTCGATCAACTACCAATGAATTGGGGCGACTCGCATTACGATCCTCTTTACTCATTTGGTTTTGGCTTGAAGATGAATCTCTCACGCATCACATCATCTTAATTTTAAGGGTTTAATTGTTGTAGCATGCAGAATTAATGAGCATTGTTTGTAGATAAAATTGGAATGAGCACTATATTTCTTTATTTTTTATCTATGTATTGCAGAGGTCAATTGAGCCAATACTCCTTAAACTAGAGAGAAGTGCTAAGAAAAATTAAGAATAATCCCACACGGACTATGCATATCGATTATAAAACCATAGGAATTATCTAGGGAAAAAAAAACGATATATTTCCCATATATACATATATAGTCTTAAGCTCTACAATTGTAGATGTTTCAACCTTCTTGTAAACGGTGTGCAAATCAAGTGCCTCAAAGAAACTCTTTTCATGTGACTCACTTTTCACACGTACACATGTTGAAATCATTTAGATACACATGATTGTTGTGCTTGCAAATATGAATGCAAAATCAAGGGATAAAAATAAAGTGCATGCCAAATGTGAATGTGAAAACTACCTTAGTAGATCTTCTATTAATTTTTCCTCCATAAACTCACATTGGACTCGGAAAAAAAAAAAGCAATCATAGGATTTAGTTAATAAAAATTCTTTCTTATGGATAACCAAAAGGAACAACACATGAAAAGGCGTGTTTAATACATTTAAGATCATTTTACCGCATAAGAAATACAGACTGAGAAGACATTATTTTAAATTTTTTTGAACAAACATTATTTGAATTTCAGTATCAAGATTTTAAAGTTCTATGGTAATGATGATGATACTGTATATAATGTATCGAAAGCTGAATAATTTTTTAAGAAAAAAAAACTTAAAATATAAGTGTTAATGTTGCTCATTACTCACTTCTACGTACATAGTTTAACTATCAATTTTTTTTAGAGATAAGTGAATTGCATACATTGCTTCTTATGCATTTTTTCTCTAAAAAAATGTAAGATGTTAAAATTAAATTCCTGCGAGTGTAGCGAGCGGCTCCATCGTGCATAGCACGTTACAAAAACTAGAATATATATATAATCAAACAAACACTGCAACTCATGACATGAGACTTCAACTTGCCCAATTTTGAAACACGAATTTGGCTATAACTTTACATGACTACAGGAAGAAAAAAAGCCTTCATGAAAACCCAAACTAATTATTAATATAGAGGTGGGCTTTTAAAGAACAAGCAAGCACAAGCATCTGATTATTAACTAGATCAGAGTGGCCCCTTAATTTGATCAATCAAACTGTCTAGCTAGAATAATTAAGTTACTGGAAATATTGAGAGATGCAACATTGAAGAGTGATATATGAATTAATCAAATCCAAAGAGAACTCTCAGTATTGCCTTGAGGACCTGTCCTCTCCGGGGCACAACGTTGCGGAAATTGGTACCAAAATTGACATAATTCAGTACTAGCACTGTTGACCCACCAGAGCTGATCAACAAATTTGGCTCATCATCGAACTCATTAATTGCCTTTTTTGATAAAGCGCTGTTGATTTCTTCCATGAAAATATGCAGAACAAACACTAATTTTTATTAATAGATTTGATTTGCTTGTATTGTATGAGTTGTTTCTTATATACTTATATGAGTGGCAGCAGGTGCGACGTCACGCGCAAGTCGAAACGGCATTAGTAGTTAGACGCGTGGCAAGAAAAACAAGCCACTGCGCGCGTGGAAAATAAATAAAAGCATAATTTAACCTAAGAGGGGTAATGACGACTCTTTCAAATGTCAACCAATATGTGTGGTTTAATATATAATAAATGGATCACAATTAATTGAAGATCAATGACCCTTCATTAATTCATATAGCTTCTTAATCTTAATAATTTAATAAATAACCATTACAATTGATTTATACCACTAAGGAATACTTTTTAAGGATTTAGCCTGAGAAAGAACTTCATCTATATTATTGTAATGAATATGAATATAGTGTCATGGTTATGAAGAGGGTTTTAGTACTTTGACAGTCTGACTAAGGTAGATGTGATGGGTTTAATCTGTGGTAACTGCATTATTTTCTTTCGACGTATGAGTTATATCGTAGGGGTGCACGCTCTCCTAGCCCAATGGAATTAATAGGATTAATCAAGAGGAGGCGGGTGGTGATTAGACACCCACTATCATAAAAAAAAAAAAAATTACATATGTACATCTATTTTTTTTCTATAAGAAATTTAACAAAACCAGCTTTATCACCCTTCCCCAAAAAAAAAAAAAAAAAAAAAAAAAAGATCATCAATACCCTTCAAATTTGCTTCCGTTGGGACCGTTGAGACTTAGAACCCCCAACTTCTCATCCAAATATATATATATATACCACATCATTATGCTACCCAAAATTATGATTTCTTATCTAAAAATATGTACATCTATCACACCAAATAAATAAACAAAAAAAAAAAAAGGAAAACAAGAACATACATGCATACATACATACGTCTACAAGGATGCAAGCATGCATGGCTGCCTACAAATACATGTAATACTTGGCCCCAGTCAGCGTACCTACAACTACAAGTCTACATGCATATGCATGTAATTAATTTCCTCCCCCCTCCTTTTTCCACCCATTGACAAGTTTTGGGTCATCAGTGGAACTGATGTTTTCTTCCCATCGCGACTATTTGTTATAATTATTTGCTGCGTTTTGCCGTCAATTTGGTTAATGATCAAATCAGAATTGCTTGACATCAATATTGTTGCTGAATCGGATTGCAGGAGCGAACCGTACGATGGCAACATCCACGATTCCAACAATGAAGCCCTACTCTTCTCGTTAAATCCGGCTTTCGTCCCCACCAATGCCTAATGTATTAGGCTTTCTATGGTGGTTGTCCTGAGACTTTACTTGTCTCCGATATTCTCGTAGAGACCGAGCTTTATATTGTAATATAAATATAAGGGTTCTCATTATCAATGCAATTTCATTGCGCCTTGACAAAAAAAAATGATGAAACCCTATGCAGCAGGGTTCACGAGGCCACTGACCATGGACACAAGTGAGTCAGCAGTTAATTATATAAGTCTAAATAAGATTACCACTACAAAAAAAAACTACTAATTTTTAAGGACCAAGTTGTCATAGCCTCTCAGGTGAGATGGTAAAGACATTATTTGTCAAAAAGGCAAGACCTCGGATGTGGTTCGATTCCCACTTAAGTAAAAAAAAAAAAGGTTTAAGGACCAAGTTTAATGAGGGTATTAGATCCCATCCTGCATACCCATGTTAGTAATAGTGAGGATTAAAGGCGAAACCAAAAAATTTATTTATGTGGGATGAACTTTAACCTAAATCTATTCATAAGTTTGAACCTCTTCCAACATGCGCGTTCAATGTTATGGATCTGACTTAAGTTGTAAAAAAATACAGTATATACCAGGCCCTACCTAAGAACACCATATAAAGTGCAATAATTTGATGTGTAGACCACCTAGTTTAATTTGCATTTGCAGCTCAGGTCGCGCCTTTATGAAATTTATAAAATATATTAGTATTTTTACTTAAAAATGAATTGTTGACCTAAAAGATGAGTTATCGAAAGCAAGGTTGAGTTAAGCCTACGTAAATTATCTAACTAAGCTCAATTTGCATTGGGCTTAAGTGGACCACATAAAATAAGATTTGCGTCGAATAAAAAAATTATATTAAAAAAACCAAATACACTAAATAAACTAATATATATAGATACTCCTAATAAGTGTTCATTTATGCATAATTTAGTATAGGTTATTAGGTGTAATTGGACTATATTTATTTTATTTTATAGTGATAAATGCATATTTTAGGAAATTAGTGATTTATTGAAATAATATGAAAATATATATTTAATTATATTTTATTTTCGTATTTAGGAGAAACGGAGTGCACGGTTGGATCCGGGGCGAAAAAATATTCAAAATAGAGTATTTACTTGAAGAAATCGGACACCGGAGGTTTATTTTGGGGTGTACACAAGAGTATGTGAATTGGAGTTCGAAACTGCCACGTGTTGAGTCCCCATTGACTGACTGTGTGATACACAGTCGTTCGGAGAATCATAGCGTGCCACGTCGCCCAGTTCACCAACCGCAGCACGCCACGTCTCCCTCACAGTTCATCGTCTCGCTCCAGACTGCTCGATCTGCCTCGAGATGCGCATCAGTACGAACTCCCAGAATTTCGGTGATAGTCGCGCGATTTTCCCAGTCAACTTGTCTGCCACGTGGCATCCTCTCATTCGTCCACCGTGTGCACAGTCAGCAGCTCCAGTGAACCAGGAATCGACACGTGTCGCCTAGTCAGCACACGGCACGTCACACACCAGCTTCTTGGCCTATCAGACGCCGCCACTTCAGCGCGCCCATCAGCTCCTCCAATCAGCTCACGACACGTCAGCAGAACACAGAAAAACACCCAGTCACACGCTGCCACGTGTCACGACGCCAAAAAAACTCCCAAAAATTATGAAAATTGATTTTTCTCACCTCCAGAGACCAAAATTTAGGGTATAAATATATGACAGGAATAGAACATAAAGAGGAGGATCTATTTTATTTTAGTTTAGTTTAATTATGTCTAGCTAGTTCCTCCATCTAGGTTGAAGGTGGATCAATCAAGCCTACAACTTGGGAATCTTCATGAGGTTTATTTAATTTTAATTATTATTAATTCTTTTCTATTATTTATTTTCTTTGGTATTATTTGAATAATTGAGGTTAAACACTAGTTTAAACCTTGATTTACATGTCAGTGAGTCGTAAGTACCCGTGCTTGTGCGATAAGACCACACTAGTGGCAATTGACCATACCAATTGATTAAACCCTTTTGGGACCGGTCAAATACCTTAGGAATATGGGCTAAATCGGAAGCATTAGCGATACGGTTGTCTAGGTGTAGTGCATTCACGAATCGAAGTAATGCGACCAATGCGTTAAATCTGGAGCACTAGCGATCAGGTTGCGTGTTTGGTTAGGGAAGTAGTCAACGGTCGTACATTGGCTATCGAGATTAGGAAGTGCGAGGAACCGAGTGCTCCACCGGGTCTATAGCTGCACTAGATCATAGATTAGTTTCATAATTTTCATGAACCGACAATTAATAAATTCAATCACAAGTTGTATGGCGAGACTGTGAAACTGAATACCTAGATTTAGTCCTATTAGATTATCGTTCCATTTAATTTCTTTATTTTTAATATATATATATTTTCTCTAAAACTCAAATTCTTCTTTTTTGTATTTTTCTTACCTAAGAAAGAAACCAATCTCTGTGGGATCGACCCTTTACCACTATCTACAAAATAGTTGGTTTAGGTTTAATATATTTATTTTATTGACGTGTTCGATGCGCGTCAACTCCAAAGTTTTTCGAGAAAGGAGTTGAATTATATGATATTTTGTCAAAACAAAAAAATATATTAGATTGACTTCTTAATGATTTCTCATTCTCTCAAGTTTTTTTCTAAATTATTTTAAAACATAAGAATAATGAAATTGAGGCAAAGAGTTTTAAATTTTTATTTTCATGGGACGTTTCGTGATTATAAATATTTTTTGTCCATAATTAATTGGATATTTTCTTGCAATATTCTAATCTCAAGTCGAAATTGAGTTGTATAAAATTTTGGTCAAAATGGATTTCAATACTAACTTTTCTATCAAGTGTTTACATGACTAACTTAAAGTTAATAAAAAAAATTATGATTTTCTTTAAGTTATCCATCCAATACAATTCGACTTGTTTTTATTTGCACCAATATTATTTAGACTACATTTAAGAAGTGTGTCACCTGTAGGGGACAGAAGAGGAGTCAAAGGTAGGAGAGGTGCCCAAGGAGGAGTCAAAGGGCAAGGGAGATTGCCCCCTTGCCCCCACCAGTTCCACCCTTGGTGAGGGTGTAACGACCCAAATTAATTTAATTGAGCATTAGTGTTAATCACGATGATTAGGGGTTAATTCGGGCATTACGTGGACAGCTAGGTGGCTCAGATGTGGGAACCCAGGTTATATTTATGCTATTTGTGCATGGTGTGATGCCTAGTATTGCGATGTGGAGTGTATTAATTATGTATTTGTATATAAACATCACATGTGTGAACGTTGATATCGGGCTAGGTCACGAGTCGGGTATGTCCCGAAATGCGTGTCGGGGACTGGGTATTGGGTATTCGGGGTACGGAACATGGGTTGTCGGGGAGCTGAGAGCTAGTGTGACCTCACATATGAATTTTTATGAATTATTTGGTGGTCAAGCCTAAGGTAAGTGAGCCAAATCAAAGTATTTACTTAAAATCCTATAGTATAGATAGGAAAAATCAGAAAATATAGGATGATCCTCGATATGCACAACAGGGTGAAACGAAGACTGCAGTGTCATGATAAGGTGTTTAAAAACTGGAGTGGCATAGAGTAATCAGTGACTGTTAGTTCATCCTTGGAATGCGTGCACACATCAGATTAGAACAAGCACTTATAAATACACGGTTGGTCGATGGAGGCATGCAAAAACCAAGTTCCAAACAACAAATTCGAGGTGCTGTGATAGGAAATCTAGATTTAAAGGGTGAAATCCGAGCTTGGAGAGTGAATTGTGGACATTCAACAACGGATTCAAGGTAATCTATCCCTTTTAAATATGATTTTTGATAAAATGTGGTTTTGTGAGTTGAGGGTGACAAACGGATTTTTGGAGGATTTCATCACTGTTTTTGCTGGATTTGATGTTCTTGAGGTTGTTTTTGATGAATTACATCGTTTTGAATCAAATTTGTGGAAAATTGGTGATAAATTTGGTGATTTTGGATTTCAAACATGCACACTTTGATTCTCGATTTTGTGAGAAAACCTTATTAAATTGGTGCTTTGGAGAGGAATTTGATGTTTTTGGAGTGTGTGCATGGTTTGTATAATGAATTGAAGTGTTGGAAACAAGGAAAACCCAGAATTAGTTTCTGGATTTTCTGGGTATAGTGCAATTAGCGCGCTAATCACGCTGGGGAAGATGAAGATCTTCGTGCATGAACAGTGCACCAAGATCAATTAGTGTGCTAATCACCCAGCCTAGCGCGCTAATACCAGAACCCCAAAATTTATAAACATGAAATCGAACCTAATTGATAACCAACCCATTTAATTAACCAATAAACACTGGAAATAGGTCTCAGGACTTCAGGGACTAGGGAACCATAGCTTAGGCACTGGGGAGCTAGCAGGTCAGATTGATGGGTCCGGAAAGTCAGAGTGCTTGTTTGCAGGTGCGTAAAACCCTTGAGAATGTTACACTTTAATGCATGCATGGTTTGTCCCTGTAATTGAGTGTTTATTCATTTATTATTTATCGCATTGCTACTTATTGGATTGCCATGTTTATGCACTGTGATTATGTGTTGGTCGGTGTTTGATTTGTTCACATGATCGAAGGTTAATCGAGATGGTCGTGTTACGAAATTGAGCAGGCTAGATTGTAGCGCATGTACTGGGGACATCGGTGAATAGCTACCCGCGTAGTGGGATGCATGTGTCTGGTGGGTTGTGATGTGTTTCGGTCACCGTTAGCAGTTCAGGTGTGGTCTAGGTTTAATGTGCTCAGTCAAGTCATCCGAATCTACAAAGTATGATCTAGTTTTGTTAGACTCCGTCATACCTTTATCTAGTTTTAATTGATATCGTGGTTGAACCGGATTTCTCGAATGATGTTTTATTTCTACTGTATGTGATTGATAACTTTACTGCGAATGTTGTTTGCTGCCAGCCATAGGAATATGATTCCTATTGTTAGGGTCATATTCACATGTCTCGCAGGTTACTGTGATTTTCATGATTATTGTGTAGACTTCTCTTGGGAATTTACTCACTGGACTTGTTGTTGTATGTGTTGGGCAACTGAGCACAGACCCTGGTACGAGCAAGAGCAAAGGAAAAGATGTACTAGGCGACTATCTTTGAGGTCATTACTGCTGACAGCTCGTGTTTTGATTATCTAGTATGTATATTTTGCTTTGATGTGTTTTGGGAACTTTCGAACTTTATCATATGTATATGAATTACTGTTTACTTCGTCTCAGTTATATACATGGTGTTCATTTTCGGGTTTTCCACTACTTAGATTAAATAAATTCTCATAAAATATGAATTAAATACTTCCGCAATAATTAACTAACCTACTAGATGTTTAGGAGAATTAAACAACTTAATATACTAGATTAGTTATACAGAGCGTCATTTCACAGAGCTGCGAACGAGGCGGTAGTGATGACGTGTCCGGTGACGTGACAGGCGTTGTTGGGCTTGCGAGCGGAGGGTGTGGGTCACGGGACGACCTCAGAACTTGGGGCCATCACATCTTGGTATCAGAGCCTAGGTTTGAGGAGCCTAAGGGATGGAGCCTGGGATTGGGGAACCTAGGGGATGAAGCATGGATTATTGTTAACTCTGATACCGTCGCACTTTGGTATCATCAGAGTGAAAGTTTACGAGGAATCTTGGGATAAGGTTTTTTTCAAGAGTATAAATTTTAAAATAAATTAGATGTGGAAACCCGATGAATCGTCCTAGAACTTTTAGTTGGGAAGCGGTATAAGTCGGGTAGAGTAAGGACTTATATGTGTGTTATGATTTGGTTGTATATTATATATATATATACGGACTACGTAATAATTCGACGCACGGTTTTCGGTGGAGATCTTGATGGATGGACTGCAGGCATCGTCAGCGTCAGGGACTGGTCAGGCGAGGGATCATACTGGAGATGAGTGTATGGATCCTACGATTGCAGCGCGACTTGCCGCTCACGATAGGCAGTTTGAGCTATTACTGGACATGATGAGAGCTTCGACAACTCCCATAGCAGCTTTCACGACATCAAGAGATCCGGTTGTGATTGCAGTATCGACAAAGTCAGCTGTAGAGCCTACTAAGATTCAGACACCAGCCCAGACAGCAGCGTAAGAGACATCGACTGTTGAGACTACACCAGTAGTAGTACCAGTGGAGACATCGACTCCGACACCTTCACCGACAGTTGCGACTGCTATTACGACTACTACTACTCCAGAGTATAGGATGGACCTATAGGCGAGGAGACTGAGGGATTTTCTTAAGTTCTAGCTCACATATTTTTATGGCGGGAGAGATCCTGAGGCAGCAGGGGATTGGATCGTATCACATCAGCACCTACACAAGGAGTTGAACATGGAAGAGAGGCACAGGGCGAGACTATCTGAAACGTGCTTCAGGTTTGACGCAGCGGTGTGGTGGATTAACTACCAGGAGACGCATGCCGATCCAGCGACTTGGGCTGAGTTTCGAGAGATCTTCTATGATCAGTTTATTCCTAGGAGGTCCGATTGAGGTTGAGAGAGGAGTTTTTATCCCTGAGGCAGGGAAATCGTATGATGCTACAGTATATGGACCGATACCGCTATCTTCTGCAGTTCTCTATGAACATCGCCAGTATCGAGTGTCTACAGATTTACTACTTTGTTCGGGGGATTGAGGAGGTGATTGGGAGCACGATTGTGTCATCCGAGGCTTTGAAATTACAGGCTATGTTTGAGAGAGCCTTGACTTATGAGACGTTCCTGCTACAGAAGAATGGCATTCCAGTGACCGCATCGGCTGGGATAGAGAGTGGTCAGGGTTCACGGCTGGATAGGAGGTTGAAATGGCAGCGTGAGGGATCTGACCGAGGTAGTAGAAGTGATCGCCAGGACAGTAGACCCTGATATGAGGACAAACAGCGAGATCGGAGTTGGGATTAAAAAGCTGAGTGCTGATAGTCTGGAGAAAGTGACCGATGTAGATGTTATAGGTGCGGTCAGAGAGGTCACATCAGTGTGGTTTGTCGTAGAGCCTCTCCAACACCAGAGATTCCACAGACAGATGAGAGAGTTCATTTTATGACATAGCCGGTCAGAGAGATGACCCGACAGCATGAGCAATGTACCCTGTTGTTGTGTTTTCTTATGCATGTGTTGCATATAGGTGGATTAGTTCTTTATGTTGTTGCATTTGTGGCAGTTTCATGCGTTCATTGCATCTAGGTTGATTTGTTCACTTAGACTGGTGCATCCTAGTTAAATTAGTTCACTAGGGGGTTGAGAAGGCTGGTTGAATTGTTCACCAGGGCCAAGGAATCAGTTGAGGATTGGTTGATTCGTTCACCAGAGCCAGGTTGATGTGTTTCCCTGGAATAGATTGATTTTTTCCCTAAGAATTCAAGCTGATTAGTTCACTGAGGAGTTAGAGTTGATTAGTTCATTTAGAAAACGGGTGTCAGGTTAGACTAACAGGTAGTTGTATCCATTTTGCGACCTCTGAAAAGAGGTATTGGTTATCTTAAATTTCGGGGACAAAATTCTCCTAGTTAAGAAGAATTGTAACGATCTAAATTAATTTAATTGAGTATTAGTGTTCATCACGATGATTAGCGGTTAATTCGGGCGTTACATGGATAACTGGGTGGCTCAGATGTGAGAACCCAGGTTATATTTATGCTATTTGTGCATGGTGTGATGCCTAGTGTTGCGATGTGGAGTGTATTAATTATGTATTTGTTTATAAACATCGCATGTGTGAAAGTTGATATCGGGCAAGGTCACGAGTCGGGTATATGTCCCGAAATGCGAGTTGGGGACCGGGTATCGGGTACCGGGTATTGGGTAGCCGGGGTGCGGGACATAGGTTGTCGGGGAGCTGAGAGCTAGTGTGACCTTACATATGAATTTTTATGAATTATTTGGTGGTCAAGCCTAAGGTAAGTGAGCCAAATTAAAATCCTATAGGTATGGATAGGAAAAATCAAGAAACATAGGATGATCCTCGAGATGTACAACAGGGTGAAACGAGGACTGCAGTGTCATGATAAGGTATTCAAAAACTGGAGTGACACAGAGTAATCAGTGATCGTTAGATCGTCCTCGGAATGCGTGCACAAATCATATTATAACAAGCACCTATAAATACACGATTGGTCAATGGAGGCATGCAAAAACCAAGTTCCAAACAACAAATTTGAGGTTCTGTGAAAGGAAATATGGATTTGAAGGGTGAAATCCGAGCTTGGATAGTGAATTGTGGACATTCAACAACAGATTCAAGGTAATCTATCCCTTTTAAATATGAATTTTTGATAAAATGTGGTTTTATGAGTTGAGGGTGAAAAACAGATTTTTGGAGGATTTCATCACTGTTTTTTGTTGGATTTGATGTTCTTGAGGTTGGTTTTGATGAATTACATCGTTTTGAATCAAATTTGTGGAAAATTGGTGATAAATTTTGTGATTTTAAATTTCAAACATGCACACTTTGATTCTCGATTTTGTGATAAAACCTTGTTAAATTGGTGCTTTGGAGAGGAATTTGATGTTTTTGGAGTATGTGCATGGTTTGTATGATGAATTGAAGTGTTGGAAACAAGGAAAACCCAGAATTAGTTTCTGAATTTTTTAGGCAGAGTGCAATTAGCGCGCTATGTGATGAACATTAGCGCGCTAATCACGCTGGGGAAGATGAAGATCTTCGTGCATAAATAGTGCACCAAGATCAATTAGCGCGTTAATCGCCCAGCCTGGCGCGCTAATACCAAAACCCCAAAATTTATAAACATGAAATCGAACCTAATTGATAACCAACCCATTTAATTAACCAATAAACACCGGAATAGGTCTCAGGAATTCAGAGACTTGGGAACCATAGCTTAGACACCGGGGAGCTAGATGGATCAGATTGACGGGTGCGGGAAGTCAGAGTGCATGTTTGCAGGTGTGTAAAACCCTTGAGAATATTACACTTTAATGCATGCGTGGTTTGTCCCTGTAATTGAGTGTTTATTCATTTATTATTTATCGCATTGCTACTTATTGGATTGCCATGTTTATGCACTGTGATCATGTGTTGGTCGGTGTTTGATTTGTTCACATGGTCGGAGGTTAATCGAGATGGTCGTGTTATGAAATTGAGCAGGCTAGATTGTAGCGTATGTACTGGGGACACCGGTGAATAGCTACCCGCGTAGTGGGGTGCATGTGTCCAGTGGGTTGTGATGTATTTTCGGTCACTTTTAGTAGTTCAGGTGTGATATAGGCTTGATGTGCTCAGCCGAGTCATCCGAATCTACAAAGTATGATCTAGTTTTTTTATGATCTATATTTTGCTTTGATGGGTTTTGGGAACTTTCGAACTTTATCACATGTATATGAATTACTGTTTATTTCATCTCAGTTATATAATGGTGTTCATTTCCGAGTTTTTCACTACTTAGGTTAAATAAATTCTCATAAAATACGAATTAAATGCTTCTACAATAATTAACTAACCTACTAGATGTTTAGGAGAATTAAACAATTTAATATAGTAGGATTAGTTAAACAGAGCATCACTTCCCAGAGCTGCGGATGGGGCAGTAGTGATGACGTGTCCGGTGACGTGACAGATGCTGCTGGGTTTGTGAGCGGAGGGCGTGGGTCACGGGACGATCTCAAAACTTGGGGCCGTCACAGATGGTATATTCTTGTCACAGTGTCACTACATACCCATCTAATTTTTTATTTTCACTTAAAATGGCCCGATTTGCGAATCCCATGAGCATCATTTTTGAAACCCACTGGAAGAACTCTCGCATGCGAGCTTCAATGGCATGGTGAAAAACTGATAAGAACCCATTTTAGATGGGATCAAATCTACTAAAAAAAGAAATATTAAAGGGAAGTGCAAGACATTAAAAAGGAAAATAAATATATCAAAGGAAGAAGAAGAGATAGAGTATGCTAGAGATAAAAATAAAACTTTTCTTTTCTTTCTTGCTATTCTCTTCATCAAGAGTTTTTTTTACACAAAGAAAACCCTAGTTTTTCTATAAGCCAATACAATCTAAGGACACTTGTCTCACTTACATTGATCATACAAAGACTAAATAAAAAACTAATAAAATAAAGTGACAGAAAATATAAATAAAAAATTAATAAACTTAAGCGATCAACTAGTAGTGGTAATATATAAGACGTCTAAGGGATTAATTTCACACATGGTCACCAAACTTTAATTGTTGTAATACTTTGGTCACTAAAGTTTACTTTGTAACAAAAAAATCATCAAACTTTTGAAGTGTTTCACTAAAGTCATTTGGCCCATTTTCGGTCATTTTTGGGTCACAAGTGTGATTGACCTCAAGATATGTTCGTTCTCATCAAGAGGCCTATCGAATAGACCTCATTCAGAGTATTAAAACAATGTCAATCAAACCACCATTGGAGATCAATCGATACAGGCACCATTCCTTCTACTTTAATAGGTAAATTAAGAATGCTTTGAGTCGAATTTTTTGGAGACTTTTGGGGTTTTTTTTTCTATGAAAGCTACTGCACTATTGGAATATATAATTCCACATCGAAAATATCATAAGAGTTGGTGTGGTATATAAGTGGTGTAAATTGAAACTTAGCAGAAGCCAATTGGTTTTGTGCAAAGATGGGTTCCAACCCCATTTATATACGCACATGTGCGCGTGTTGCCCGACACTCTTTGGGCTCATGGATTTCTATATGATATCAGAGCGGAACGATCCTTGGCTCGTGTTTGAAGACTTGGTTATGGGCTAGCAGTGTCTAGACTCATTTGTGGATCTAGAAGCCTATAAGAGTATGCCTAGGCATATTTGTACAGACCTCTAAGAGCAGGTCTGTGTTTAGCAAGTGACAACTAGTCCAGACCCAGTTACATTTAAGGGGGAGTGTTGAAATATATAATCCCACATCAAAAATATAATAAGAGTTTGTGTGGTATATAAGTGGTGTAGATTAGAACTTAGAAGAAGCCAATTGGTTTTATGTAAAGATGGTTTCTAACCCTATTTATATACCCATATGTGCGTATGTGACCCGATACTCTCTGAACCTATGAATTTTTATATGCACTGATTGTTACGCGGGACTTGTATTTCAATATTACCTAGATGTGTGCCAATTAAGGGAGCAATTGTGGCTACATGGATGCAAGATGCATGCATGCCTACCAATAAAATGTAATGCTTGGCCCCAGTCAGCGCTACAAGTCTACATGCGTATGCATGTAATTAATTTCCTCAGTCAAACCGGCCCCTCGTTTTTCCACCTATTGACAAGTTTTGGTTCATTAGTGGAACTCATGAGTCCAAGTAGCACTACTCTATACAAAAAATCTATTTGGACACTAAGGGTCTGGACTTAAAGGGAGGTTTTTGAGATTTTTGTAAATATTAAAGGAGTGTTACAAGTTATAATTTTGAAGTCATTGATTGCTTGAGGATGACTTTGAAATAAAAAATTTTCAAAAAACCCCCTAAGGGTCCGGACTCATGAGTCCAAGTAGCACTACTCTATACAAAAAATCTATTTGGACACTAAGGGTCCGGACTCAAAGGGAGGTTTTTGAGATTTTTGTAAATATTAAAGGAGTGTTACAAGTTATAATTTTAAAGTCATTGATTGCTTGAGGATGACTTTGAAATAAAAAATTTTTAAAAAACCCCCTAGGGGTCCGGACTCATGAGTCCAAGTAGCACTACTCTTTGTTATAATTATTTGCTGCGTTTTGCCGTCAATTTGGTTAATGATCAAATCAGAATTGCTTGAGATCAATATTGTTGATGAATCGGATTGAAGGCGCGAACCGTACGATGGCAACGTCCACGATTCCGTAACTCTACTCTTCTGGGTAAATCCAGCTTTCGTCCCAATCAGTGCCTAATGTCTTAGGCTTCCGATGGTGATTGGCTTTACTTGCCTCTTACATTCTCGTAGAGATCGAGCTTTATTATTGTAATATGGATGTAAGAGTTCTCATTATCAATGCAATTCATTGCACCTTGACAAAAAAAATGATGAAAAGGCCACTCATCATGGACCCAAGTGAGTCAGCAGTCAATTATATAAGTCTAAATAAGATTACCACTACCAAAAAAAAATTATTAATTTTTAAGGACCAAGTTGTCAAAACCTCTCAAATGAGATGGTAAAGACATCATTTGTCAAAAAGGCAAGACCTCGGGAAATCGTGGTTTGATTCCCACTAAAGTAAAAAAAAAAAGAAATTAAAGACCAAGTTTAATGAGGGTATTAGATCCCGTCACTGAATATAACTGCATACCCATGTTAGTAATAGTAAGGATTAGAGGCAGAACCAAAAAAATTATTTAGGGGGGCGAACTTTAACCTAAATCTATCCATAAGTTTGAACCTCATCCGACATGCACGCTCGACGTTGTGGATTTGACTTAAGTTGTAAAAAAAAAAATAGTATATACTAGGCCTTACCTAAGAATACCTTATAAAGTGCGATAATTTGATGTACAAACCACCTAGTTTAATTTACATTTGCAGCTTAGGTCGCGTCTTCATGAAATTTGTAAAATATATTAGTATTTTTACTTTAAAATGAATTGTTGACTTAAAAAATGAGTTATCGAAAGCAAGGTTGACTTAACCCTGTCTAAATTATCTAACTAAGCTCAATTCGTATCGGCCTTAAGTGGACCACATAAAATAAGATTTTCATCGAATAAAAGAATTATATTAAAAAAATTAAATACAATAATAAAATAATAAAATAATAAAATAATATTTGTAATATTTGCAAAATAAACTAATATATAAATACTCCAAGTTTTTTGAGAAAGGAGTTGAATTATATAATTTTTTGTCAAAACAAAAAAATATATTAAATTGACTTCTTAATGATTTCTCATTCTCTCAAGTTTTTTCTAAATAATTTTAAAACATAAGAATAATGAAATTGAGGCAAAGATTTTAAAATTTTTGTTTTCATAGGGTGTCTCATGATTATATATAATTTTTTTCCATAATTAATTAGGCATTTTTTTGCAATATTCTAATCGCAATTCGAAATTGAGTTTTACAAAATTTTGGTCAAAATAGATTTCAATACCAACTTTTCTAACAAGTTTTACATGATTCACTTAAAGTTAATAAAAAAATTATGATTTTCTTTAAGTTATCCATCCAATACAATTCTACTTGTTTGTATTTGCACCGATATTTTTTAGACTACATTTGGGAAGTGTGTCGCCTCTAGGGGCAGATGAGGAGTCAAAGGGTAGGAGAGGTGCCCGGGGCGGAGTATCGCTCCCCTCCCTCCAGTTCCACCCCTGGTGAGGGTATATTCCCGTCACAGCTTCACTACATACCAATCTAATTTTTTATTTTCACTTAAAATGGCCCGATTTGCAAATCCCACAAGACATCATTTTCGAAACTCGAAGAACTCTCGTGTGCAAGCTTCAATGGCGTGGTAAAAGACTAATAAGAACCCATTTTAGATGAGATCATATCTACTAGAAAAAGAAATATTAAAGGTAAATGCAAAACATTAAAAAGGAAAATAAATACATCAAAGGAAGGAGAGAAAGAGGAGAATGGTGATAAAAACTTTTCTTTTCTTTCTTGCCATTCTCTTCGTCAAGAGTTTTTTTTTATACAAAGAAAACCTTAGTTTTTCTATAAGCCAATATAACTTAAGGACACTTATCTCACTTACATTGATCATATAAAGACTAAATAAAAAAAACTAATAAACTAAAGTGACAAAAAAACTAAATAAAAAATTAATAAACTTAAGTGCTCAACTAGCAGTGATAACATATAAGACATCTAAGGGGGTTAATTTTACACATGGTCACCAAACTTTAATTGTTGTAATACATGGTCACTAAAGTTTACTTTGTAACAAAAAATCATCAAACTTTTGAAGTGTTTCACAAAAGTCACTTTGGCCCATTTTTCGGTCATTTTTTCGATGACAAGTGTGATTGACCTCAAGATATGTTCGTTCTCATCAAGAGGCCTATCGAATCGACCTCATTCAGAGTATTAAAACAATGTCAATCAAATCACCATTGGAGATCAATCGATACAAACACTATTCCTTCTACTCTAATAGGTAAATTAAGAAAGCTTTGAGTCGAGTTTTTTGGGAACTTTTGGGGTTTTTTTCTATGAAATCTAGTGCACTGATTGACTATGCGGGACTTGTATTTCAATATTACCTAGATGTGTGCCAAGGGATCCATTTCCATCAAATGTAAGTGACCAAATCTCTTGAGTTCGACATGAGACCCATTTCACTAAACTCAAAACAGGCTTCTGGGTGAAAAGTGGTTTAGTTTTTTGTTTGATTTGGTCAATGTAGGCGGTGATAAACTACTTGAGAAGGGAATCAACAAATGGGATGAACTTATATGAGATGTTAGATCAAAACAATAGAGCTGTTGATGGAGACAAGTAAGTATTGTGATCCTGATTGGGATTTGTGGGAAGAATGGATTGGATGAGGGGTGAGACTATTCTTCTCATAGATAGACCCCTTGATCGTCAATATCAGAACTTGAATCGATCTTATCTGCCACCGCCAACCTAAAGAGTACAAAAAGGCTCTAAGTTCACTTTCAACAAACCACTCAAAAGATCACAAACCAAAAACCTTCCATTCTATGAAACGAGTGAAAACCCAAAATACAAACTAAAGAGTCATTGACTCGAAATCTCTCTCTATGTTGATTGATTAGTGCTCATGTACGATTGATCTCCAGTGGTGGTTTGATTGACATTTGACACTCTGAATGAGGTCTATTTGATAGGCCTCTCTTAATGAGACCGAACATATCTCGACACAAATTACGATGAATCGTAAACTTAACAATTCCACGTTGGTGCCATGTCACACTTGTCATCGGAAAAATGACCGAAAATGGGCCAAAGTGACTTTAGTGAATCACTTCAAAAAGTTTGATGATTTTTTTTTGTTGCAAGGTAAACTTTAGTTACCAAAGTGCTACAACAATTAAAGTCTGGTGATCAAAGTGTTAACCCATTAGTTTCTTGTTTGCATAAAAAACTCTTGTGCTAGTTTCATACGATCTCATTTCTAGGGTTTCAAATCCTTTAAGAATCAATCCTCGTCTTTCGCTACTCCAACTACTTCATCGATTTTTGCTTCCATTGGTGGGTACGCAAAGGGATTTCTTAGGGTTTCGCATTACCACTCTTAGATCTCTCACTCATGTTTGCAATCAATCTGCGAATTTGCTTTGACTGCAAACCCTAGTTTTTCATTATTCAATTTGGTGAAGGATTTACGAGAACAAACCCTAACAATCTCACAATTCTACTTCAAAACCAGAGCAGAGTGACTAAATAGGCGTTTGGAAGTCGAATCGATTTTTGCTGCTCCGTCTTCTTTTCTTTTCAAATTTGGTGCTCGTTGTTTTTCACCAAAAACAACGATTCTTTAACATCTAGACATTTATCTAGATAGGTACTCATTCTGTGCACCTCTAATACTATAAAATTTGTAGAGAATCTTGTGTTGGAACTTGACGAACCTTAATTAGTTTAGAGTCACGCTATGTACACCTTGATATCCTCTCAGAGCACCCCATTGATTAGGGCATCCTAGGACTTTTATTAAAATGCCCTTAGTTTTTGAAGCAACGCACCCACTACCCAAGACACATGTTAAAGTGGTCTCGATCATGTCTTGCCGATACCCGTATTGCAGTATCGGTCTATACCAACCTAGTAAAAAACCTAGCTCAATGGGTGACCACCGAGACTATACAAGTGGTTTCGGTGGCCTTGTGCTAAGACATGTGTGTATGTCTCGGTCATCACCAACTTACGCAACAACCTATGTCTCGGTCTTGTATGTTCGAGACCATAGGTTTGGTCATTTCCTACCGAGACCTAAAACGTAATATCGGTTAATGTAGTGTTGCATTATGGACACCTTATCGATTACTCAGGGCACCCCGGCGGTAGGCATCCCACCAATTACTCCGGGACACCAGACAAATGTGTCATTTTCTTTTAAACCAACATAAATAAAAAAAGTCAAGGTACCTTGAGAGGATACCGAAGCGTACACCTTATCAATCTAAGTTATCGACAAAAATTGTTTTTTTTTAGTAAATAAAATTGTTTTCTTTATTTTTTTTTCAAGACACTGCAATGACATTCTTGATCCTTTGATTTTTAGTTATGTCATCTGCGATTGATTCCTTTTTATTGTTTTGTTTTTATTCTAATTTTGATTTTCTTTGTTTTTTTCCTCATGAAATTGCATGATTAGGTCTGTAATGACCTGAATTCTTTGTGACCCGACTCGAGGGCAATTTGGTAATTAACATTTTCATTATGTTTGGTGTGCTAATGTTTGTTTTATGTGATATCACAACTTGGCTTATCTTAATTAAAATTAAATTCGCGCGAGTAGAAGGAAGTATTACTTAATGAAAATGGAGAGATGAGAAAGAAGAAATGGAGATTATTTTTCAAGTATTGCTTCAATGGAGAAAGAAATGGAGATATGAGAATATTTTCCACTTAAAAAGAAAAGCTTAGAAAAGCAAAAAAAAAAAAAAAAAAAAAAAGGAACGCAACTTAACAGGGATCATTAGCGTAGAGAGCAAGAACGCCATGGTGGGGAGGCCGAAGCCGCACGGTGATGGAGGGGAGGTGGCGCCGACTCCGGCGAGACTCACGGCGGAGGCGGCGGCGGCGGCGGCGGCGGCGGGGCGTCTCCAGCAAGGCTTTGGTGGTTGGCGAAGTTAGAGGCTATGGTGAGATCCTGAACCAATTTCAGTACAAATGTAGGTTCAAACTCATGAAATCTCTTGTAGTTGTTGATGGGAGAGAATTGTCATTGATGGTTTAAGTTTGCATTAGTGATTGGATCTCTATTTCTATAATTTTGGTTTCAACGTCATTTGATCGCATTGGTTTTTGCTCTTTTGATTTTTTTGAAAGCTTAACAAAATTGGTTTGAGGAATGATTCTAGTTGTTGATGTCAAATTAGAATTAATTGTGTTGATTCAATAAAACCATTTTAACTTGTATACTAAATGTCTCAGAGAAAGTCTTAAATGTTTTCTTAATTTCAAGTTTGAAGTGGTTTTATAGCTAATTTGCATCTACTTTGGTAAAAACCCTTTTGAATCGCATACATGGTGTTTGATGAAATGCCTCAAATGAGTTTTATTTACTTACTTCAAACTCTAATGCATGGATTTGTGATTTCTAGTAGAGGAACTTGATTTCCAAGTAATTTTCATGGATATTTTGGCTAAGAAGTAAGTATGATGGATTCTTTCTTGAGCTTGATTTCTATGGATTTGATCTATCAAGTTCCATTATCGTGACTTCCAAGCTTCAAAGTTGTTTTTGGCCGATTCGCATTGATTTTGGCAAAACTCTTTTATTTGCCTACTATTTACTTGATGAAATGTTCAAAAGAGAAAATGACTTGTTTTAAACGAGCTTTTAAACCATTTGGTTCTCTTTTTATTCTATGAACTTAATGTGATGGAATCAAATGAATCTAGAGTTGATGTCGTGACTTTTGGGTTCAATGAGATTGTTATAAGTTGCATCGCTTCGAATGCACAACACTTGATTTATGAACTTCAAATTAACTTTAAAAGAGGGAAAAGTTTTTTAAACATGGACAACTCTTTTGAAATAGACTTACTCTTCATTTGTAGGAAATGCATGGAATTAATTGATTTAGATTGGTTTTAAGGCAAGTCAAGACACAAATGAGAGTTTGAATTATTTCTTTGAAAATAATTTGGGGATTTTAACTCAAAGTTGACCTTACGTGGTGATTTTGATTCTATTTGTTATGATTTGTCGATTTAAGTTGGAAAAACCAATTTTTATGTTTCTTACATTGTTTTGTTTCACGTCGTTCTTATTTTACGCAAATCATTGATTTCGAATTGAAGTGTTGATTTTAAAGTCGTGAACGACTTAATTGAAGTTAGTTATGAATTAGGATGAGTTCCTATAGCCTAGGCTACCCTTAATAAATTACAAATGAGTCTAAACAATATGCGTTATACTTGTACATTTATAGATATGTGACAGAGGACCCGCGAGACCCACATTAGTGGATCCCAACGTACAAAAATAGAAAATTCTCAATTGATGTAATTATTGTTTTGAATTGTTTAGATTCGTGAGACGGTTCACATCAAGCCCCGAGCGTGCAAGGATTGGGAGTACTTAGCGTGCTTGAGTTGAGGTAAGTGGAGAACTTGCTCATCTATCAAACGTGGCTTGTTATGAGTTATGTTAGGACAACTGTTTTGAAATTCGAGACTTGGGGATGGGTTGCATCTTGTTATTGACTTGATCTTACATATCTATGGTTGTATGTATGTGATATGAACACTTGTGTTGCTTGATCAAAGGAGTGGGTTTGAGCCGCCAAATGAAAAGAGTGGGTTTGGGCCACCTAATTAAATTAGTGTGGTTTGTGCTGCCAAATAAGTGATTTGTGCCACTATAGATCTTGATATGTAAACTATCAAAATTTTTCGGTTTTGCCATCTGATTTACGCATCCATTGTCAAGCTCACAAGTGGTCACATATTGATGATGGCTTTGGAGGAACTTACTATTGGTTTGATGGGATTAATTAGATGGTGCATAAGGCCTTTGTGTCGTGTAATGGTCACCATCACCCCGAGGGTAAGAGATTCGATCACCAGATTCTTGTCAATAACTTGTCTGCATTGAATGAAACCACGACTTTATATTATTACTATTTTCTATGGTATCTCTCTCTTTTGAACTCTATGCATGAATTTAATGATATGCTTTATCGATCTTGTTGAGATGGTTTATGAATGCTTTATGAATCCATGTGATGTCTTGCTTTAAATGCTTCCTTACTCAATTTAAATTCATGCTAGTCTTGCATGAGTATTACTTGTGTATTTGATGGTTGAGTAGATTTTTCGCATTATTGAGCTCCATTGATTCTTTTACCTCACCCCACTTACATCTCAGGACTATTCATAATGACGCTAGAACGAGACAAGGGAGAGACGATAGCTCGAAGCCTTCTCTTTTGATGTGTGCCTTGTATTGGTACTTTCTATTTAATTGATTTTGAAACTATTAAACTTGGGTTTATTTTAAAAGTAGATTTTTTGGGTAGCTTGAACCCAACTTCCCTTTAGTTGACTCACTTGGAAGCTTTTGGTTGACCTTGTTTGGTTTAATAAATGAGAACCCAAGTTATAGTTTTATAGTTATTCATATGAACTTTATCTTATTTATTTTCACATTTTTAGTCCATATAGGCTCTGTTTGGCATGCACAAATTAGCTTATAAGCTAGCTTATCAGCTAGACTATAAGTTACTTTTGACAAAATAGTTGTGTTTTTTAAGTATCTTATTCTAAAATAAGCTAGATGAAAATCTCCATTTTCAAACGCTAGCATAGATAGCGCCTTACAATTAAAACGTCATAGTGATGTTCTTAATCCAATTTTACCCTTAGTTGTGTATGCAAATAACACCTGTAGGTATAAAAGACAATTAGCAAATCACAAAACAGAGTGTGTACATAGGTCGCGTGTCATGCATCAGATGTTTGTTTTGCACATATCCCAATGATTGAGCACGTGCACTTGTTATTTTTTTGTCAAGAACTTGATAGTTTGTTAACAATTGTCTGGTTGACCTTTATAAATAAAATTTTAATTAATAATCATAAATCTTAAATAAGTTTTTAATAATGATTAATTTTTATAGTTGATTAAAACATCGATTGCTCAAGTATCAAAGTAATATTTTAACCAAAAAAAAAGCCAAAGTAACAAAAATATAAATAATAGTTAATATAGATATGTTTTATTAATAACCAAGAAAAAGTCCTTTGATGTCATTTTGCATTTCTCAGCTACTCAATCAGCTCTTCTTCCAAATAATTTTTAGTTGATCAGGTAGATTATTAGTTTCATGCTACCAACTACTAGATTATCAGCTATCATCTAGACTATCATATCATTATCAGCTAGATTATTAGCTAGTGTTGCCAAATAGAGGCATGATCTCTTTGTATTATTTCGTAGGTTGCTTTAAGCGAGCCAAACCATTTACTTAGGCGACCCGATCCTAGCTCAGGTGAGGGTTGTCACAAGGCATTTGCCCAATAATGTCTTTTCTTACAAGGTACTACTTCGCTTTACTCTTAAAGCTTTCCAATTGATCTATCGATCAACTATTCAGCTTTGGTATTTGTAATTGATCAATCAACATTAAGAAAAACTTCAATGAAATGTATAATTGCATGATGACTAGTATTGTAGAAGTTCTGGTAGATTATGCATTAAATTAATTTTGAAAAACCAGAGCCTATTAAATCAATAAGTGGGTATGCTAACCGGTAGATCTGTGGTTGTGTTGTGATCTTGTGAGAGATTTTAGGTCTTTGATTTGTGTTTATTTTGTTTGAATCTGGATTTTGTTCTTTTTAATTTTTAGGTTTATTTTGATTCCTTCAACAATCAATTCTCATCTCTCACTGTTCCGAATTATTGATTGTATGCAGCGTATTGATTTTGTAATCTTAGTTTTTTTGAGAAGTGATTCTGTAATCGAGTTTACCTTTGTGTTTTGTTGATAAAAATTGGTGTTTCTGTGTTTTTTTGGTTCAAATTAAGGCATGGGTTACTCCTAGATCTATTCTATGTCGATTTGAGTTTACATGAAAGTAAACTCGTATTACGGGTGTAAAATAAATATATTGAACCCCAGATTAAGTTGTTCAGTCAACATTTTAACCAAAATTGACTCCAACTTGCCCATGAACATCCCTAGTGCCTATCTATACTATGAACTCTAGATTTCTTTTACTGACTTGACAATATATGCATGTCTTCCTACCATGAACCGTTGGGGCATGTGTTCTATGTCAAACATTGTTTCTATTATTATTGTTTGATCAAATAATATCGTACGACAAAAGGATATAATATACATTATTGATTAGCTTTTATCGATTTTGATCTTCGTGCAACTTGGGTAGTAATAATGTCTTGCTAGATAATGCTTATGACTTATGTACCTAAGATGTTTTGTTTCACTGCCAACGTTGCATAAACCTATCGGGTCACACACAAAGAACGACTTTGCATGATTTCAAGTGATCCAGATTAATTTCATACATGTTGACCTGCGATACCAGGACTCGACACTTTGTGCCAGCGTACCTGTGTCGAAGTGATCCGGCACGGATCCGGACATGGGATACATGTTGAAATGTCAAATTTGAGTTCAGATGCGACGTATCTGAGAAGAGGAAGAGAGAGGTATAGATATGTGAAGAGGAACGGAGTAAGCAGCAGATCTAAGAAGAGGAAGAGAGTGAGCTGTAGATCTGAGAGAGGAAGATGCAACAATGAGTGAGTGAGATGCAGCTATGGCAGAGAGAGATGCAACGCGGGAGAGGCTCGAGCCGCGCGATGAGTTGCGGAGATGAGTTGTCGCCATTTAGTTCGTCAAAAGTTAGGAAACCCTAACCATCGAGAGAGATGAAATACTCTTCAAGATGGGCCGACCGACTTATATTAATAGAGATATATTTAGCTTCTAGATTGGGCGACCCACTTACATTTAAAGTTATTTTTGTTTTCAAAGTTCAAAATGACCCACTAACTTTTACTAAATGTTTCCAACCCATAAGCACATGTTTACAAAAGCGTCAGGCTATTTGGACTCCACATTTTACTTCTTTTATCTCGTTTTTGAATTTTTATTTTGTTTACCCCACCTTTTACTTAATTTACCCCGATTTTTTTTTTCAAAATTTCAATAATACCCTTGCTTGCATACCTCATCACCCCTTCAACCCAACACCCCCTCAATCATTTAAATTTTTTGGTTTTAGTCATTGTAGAGCACTTTGTACTAGTCCACCAAGTGTTGTAGGAGTGTTTTTTCGTTGAACAAGGTCGGATGTGGTCGCGATGTGTCATAGAAATGAAATATTGTCACCTGCAAAATTCGGTCGCACAGGGCTGATACCTATGAAGAGGTGTCGGCCAACTCTGACCACATCCTCTAAAGGGGTAATAGTTGGATTCGATCGATGCCTCTAAAGAGATGTCGGTTGAATACGACTGACATTGTGAAAAAAACTCAGTTTAAATGGGTGACGAAGGGATCTAATAGAGACCTCTTTAGAGGTGTTAGCCTTGATATGCCAACACATCTTAAAAGATGTCGGCCATTTGCGTCCGACACCTCTTAAGAGTTGTCGGCCTTGTGCGTTCGAACACTACGGGCAACAAGAACAAACAATTTTTTTTTCAAAACTCTTAAAAAATACATGAAAATAACAAAAAAATAGTGGGTTTTGCTTAGAATCGCTTGATATTTTTGATTCCATCAAAATGTTGAACCAAAATGTAAGATTCAAGCACCAAATCGAAGTCCTAAACCTAACAACAAAACCGTCAACAATACCGACTTAAAAAGGAAAAAAACCTTAAAAAACTACAAAATCGACAGTAAACGAGTTGAAAAATGCACATACGACATCAAATCGATGGAGTTTCGCTCGATTTCATCAGATTTGGATTGGTGGTGAGAGTGGGGTTGGAGAAAGTGGTGACTGGGGTGACTGGGGTATGCGTGTGTAAAAACCCTTTATATGGAGGGGTAGTTGAATAATTTCACAAGGATGGGGTAAAAGAAGCAAAAAATGAGATACGAATAGCCGCACCCTTACAAAATTAATGCAGTACGATCAAATATAAACAACTATTTATTTACACATTACCCATGTTTAAATAATGGGTAAAATACAAAATGCTCTATGAGGTTTGATGAAATATGCACTTTAGTCCCTGTATATTTATAAATATGCACTTTAGTTCCTCTAGTTTACTTTTGGTTTAGAAACTCATTCTTGTGTTAGTGTTGAGTCAAGATATTATTATTATATTTCTTTTTGATGATGTGACAATTTTGTCCTACCAATAATACCCTCGAGGTTTTACATATTTTCCCTTATCTAAAAATAATCTACTTTAGTTTCTTTATGTGTATTTTAATATTTATGTATATATTTATTTATTTGTGCTATAATACATCTATATATATGTTTTGAGTTAATAAAAATAAATTGATAAATCATGTTTAATAAAATGGCTTAACAACCAAAATAATAAACCCATGTTGATTTTTACCATGAAATGAATAAATATATAAAAATTGCTATACAAAAAATTAAATTTTTTTAATTAAATCTCTACATTTGTCTCTTCAATTTACACCATTTTTTATATTTTTTTGAAGAAATACTATTCTATAATTTGTTTAGACACAAAATATCATTAAAGCTATAAAAATAAGTAAAATTAATACTAAAAATAATTGTTAATTAATTAATAAGAATGTGTAAATTCAACACAAAAATTTTGTCCTAATAATTATTTTTATATTAGATAAAGCTTAAGTGGGGGGTAAAGAAGTGTTGGGTTTAATTTAATTTTTTTTAAACAAAAGTGTTGGGTTTAATTTCTTTTTTAGAAAAAAGTGTTGGGTTTAATTTCTTTCTTAGGAAAAGTGTTGGGTTTCATTAGTTGTTGTGTTTGTCTTTTGCAATGGCATTTTTGTCTTTTTACTTTTAACTCAACCATGATTTAGACAAAAATTTGTAGGATGGACCAAAGTGCATATTTTTCAAAACATAGGACTAAAGTGCATATTACATCAAACCTCAGGGGACATTTTGTATTTTATCCTTAAATAATTAATGGACATTTTGTATTTTACCCTTAAATAATTAATGTAACACAATGAACCATATTTAAATAATTAATGTAATATAATGAAATTATAAATTTATTTATAAATATATAGTGGTTAGATGGTTATATATGTATATATTTATACTTTTTGCCTTATCCAAGTACTGTGTTCAAATATTTGAACACTTACTAGTCGAGTCCCCGTATCCTTTAACTTAGAGAATTACGGGTCCGACCTCTAGATATGTACTCGTGTCGGATACCCATACTTGATCCAGGTAACCTAGATGTTGACTACATTATCAGAAGATGGAGAACTTTGCATTCCATCTAATTAAAGACTTGAAATTGTTGTTGGTGGAGTTTACCAATATAGGCTGCAGATTTATTGTCTATCCTTGGTTCAACTACCTAGTACTTGTCTTCGTCGCTGATACGCACCCTATCTCTTGGTTTATCAGTACTAATGCTATGGTCTCTTCTTCCGCAAATGTTGAAAAATGAGAACAAACAACACCCATTCTTACCTCTCATGTTGTGTTGATGTTGATTTGATTGAAAACAACTACCGACATCTATTTATAGAAGATGATGAGGGAATGGAAGGAAAAAACTCACATCGAGGCGAAGCAATATCATAGCTTTACTACTAAAGATTATGATTACTCACTTTTTTCCAATTCAAAACAAACATAGAATCATTATTAAGTAATATAACACAAATTCACACTTATTCGAGCAAAAAAAAGAAAGAAAGATGAATATGTTCTTGTGGTATTTGACACAATAATGTTTTTGTTTAACTAGGTGAAGGAAACTTATTTGAGCAAAAAAAAAGAAAGAAAGATGAATATGTTTATGTGGTATTTGACACAATGATGTTTTTGTTTAACTAGGTGAAGGAACTAGGGGGACTGATATGGGAAAATAGGCTGATTTGTTTACCTCTTGAGATAAACGTCTAGAGGCTAGATGTTGAAGAATAATTGTTTTGGTGAAAACGAGTGCCAAATTTAAAAAGCGATGTAGACAAAGCTGTGAAAATCGATGACTTCCAAACACCTATTCAGTCACTCTGCTCTAATTTTGAATTTGAATCGCGAGATTGTTAGGGTTTGTTCTCGTGAATCCTTCACCAAATTGAAGAAAGGAAAGCTATGGTTTGCATTCAAAGCAAATTAACATATTGATTGCATACGAGAGTGAGAGATCTAGGGTGGAGAGGCTCACTTGGAAACGGAAATGGAGGTTCGGATCTGTGAAACCCTAAACGATCCTTTTCGTACTCACCAATGGAAGCAAAGATTGATGAACTAGTCGAGTAGCGAGAGACGAGGATCGATGGTTGAAGGTATCAAAGAAATGGAAAGGATTTCAAACTGTAGAAATGAGATTGTATGAAGCTTGCACACGAGAGTTCTTCGAGCGGGTTTCGAAAATGAAGTCAAAATTTAAGTCTCGTGGGATTCGCAAATAGGGGTAATGTTGTAATGGGTATATGGTGACGACCCATTTTAAGTGGAAATAAAAAATTAGATGGGTTTGTTGTGACGGGTCGGGTATATACCCTCACTAACATGGGTATGCAGTTTTATTCAGTAGTGGCGAGATCTAATACCCTCGTTAAACTTGGTCGTCAAAAATTAGTTTTTTTTTTTTTTGTAGTGGCGACAGTGACGAATAGTCGCGATCGAAAAAAAAAATAAAATCAATTCCACGATGAGTGATGACCCAAAACTTGTCAATGGGTGGTAAAAGGAGTGGGCGGTTTGACTAAGGAGGAAATTAAGTACATGCATTTATGCTTTTAGTTGTTGGTACGCTGACTGGGGCACAAGTATTACATATATTTGTAGGTAGGCATGCATGCATGCTTGCATCCTTGTAGACGTATGCATATTTATGTATGTATGCATGTATGATATGTATGAAATGTATGTTATAGTTTAGTTTTACTTAATGAAGTAAAACAATGACTAGGGGCAAAAGGGTCAACTAACTCCCCTTTCCCCATCAAATCAATCCCTAGTTCCTTGTTAAGCAAAGATATCATTATGTCACATTCCGCGAAAACAAATTCATCTTTCATTCTTTTTTTTGCTCGAGTAAGTAAGAATATGTATAGCATATTGGTTAATAACGATTTATTGTTTGTTTTGAATTAGAAAAATATGAGTAATCATATTCTGATAGCAACCCAACCCAACTTCGCGTTTCCAGACCCAATTTGGAATTCGGGTTAAAGGTTTATACTAGGAAGAAGCTTAAGAGTATTGGATCGGCTCCAAGTAAGAAGGTGCAGAGTTAGTTCCAAGGTGGGTTTCGCGTAAGATCTAGAGTCTTCTTGTCATATAGTCGCATGTGAGAGCACGGTAGGTGGGTGGTAGATGGATGTGTGAATATATGAGTGGGTATATATAGGCGTGCTGTGTAGAGAGGAGGCTTAGAGAGAAATTGTATAAATTGGGTGACCATTCCGATCTAGGTGAGCACAAGAGAGTCTCTCGTGTCTCTAGTTATAAGTTCTTATCAATTGGTATCAGAGCGACGTTGCATTCATGGCGCCTAAGGGATATTCTCGGCTGGATGTATTGGAGTTGGGAATGAAGAAGACAGAGGTTTCAATGAGAGTGTTAAAATCTGTTGTGGAGGCGCAACGATCTAATATGAAGACTCAATTTCTAGCCCTGTCGCAAAAGTTGGCGACTTTGCTTGAGCAATATAAGTCACTGATGAGCGGGGGTCACCAAATCGAGGAGGCTAGTGTCTTCAAAACTCCAGATCTGTTAGATCTAGGGCCAGTGACGAGCTCGGCAGTCACAAATAAGTCAGATCTGAGTGATTCTTTGTACATATCAGGACCAGATCTGTTAGTGCCTAAAAGTGGTGAAGCGGGGTAATCCTGATCCACCAGATTCAGCATGGCCTGAGAAGTTGCATATCGATGGTGAATCAGATCCACCAACTCCACCAGATTCACCACCTTCCATACAAATCATGGTCTTAACATTTTCAGATCTGGCTTCATCCGATCCCAGTTCAGTACTTTTGCAATCTCAAGTAGAAGTGACGATGTTCGGGTTGCGTGATTTGCTTGTGCATGTGAAGGCTCACTGTTTGATTGCACGTCCTCCTTGGCCACTACCTTTATCCCCTCTATTGGCATGCTTCATCCTCGATTTAGTAGTTTTCCACTGTCGAGATGTGTCTTTTTTCCGTTCAAGTTACTGTGACTTCGTTGTAGCATTTGAATTGAGGAAATTGTGTTTGTTTGGTCGTTATGCATATCGCGTAGATCTGATAGGAAAAAGACTCCACTTCCACCAAAACCACTAGATCCGACCATGCTCATTGAAGGTTCAACTAAAGTTGCCTTTTATCCACTGTTGCCACCACCAAGATCTCCTCTGTTATTGACATCCTCCATTACTTGGGCGACCATAGTTTTCGACAAGGTTTCTTTCTCTCATGAGTGCTAGATCTCTCTACTAATTAATTTGAGGAAGACGACATCTAGTGATAGACACAAAACTCAAGGTTATTGGATGACGAGAGATATGCGATTGCATCTATGTGTTAGTTACTGCATTCATGTCATGCAAGCACTAGAAGATCTAATGTCTATTGCATCAGGACACTTGATTATCCTCGAATCGCGTACTTATTACTTCAATTAAAGTTCTAGGCCCATTGGGGTCTCGTTCTTCGAGAATCATCTCAGGGAGCTAGTTTTATCTTCAACCTTTTCAATTTACACTCTTATCGATAATCGAATAAGAGTCTTTCTAGTTCGATGAAGTTCGCTATTTTTATGGATATCTATAGCATCTCCGACGGTGATGGTACAAGCACCACATATCTACTTTATACATTATGTTGAATTTACATTTTCAATTGCATGTCTAACCATTTCGACCATTATAGACATCTTTGTGTTTTAGGGGTTTACTTGTATGGGTGGTATCCTTAAGCTATCTTTAATGCTACCATGGAGCTTTTGGTATGCGTTAATTGGCACATTCAAACTACTAGGTACAACAATTGATATGGGATTGACTTTGGGTGCTTCGCCTTTCCAGATGACTCTTCCTATTACCTTAGTATCTCTTGATCCATATGTTACAATAGATGTGTTTATGTGGACTTGTGTCTTTCTAGCCTCACCAGAAATAGGAATGGATATTTGAGTGAAAGGGCATTTCTCTGTGAACCACATTTCTTCTTTGAGTTTACTTGCGTACACCCAAGGCGAGCTATGTGTTGTTGCACAACTTTTATGACAAGGTTGGAATGGTACACAACAACTCACTAACATCATTTTCGAGGTGTCCTTGATGGCATCATTATGGTGGGTCATTCCTTACTTGGGTACAAGGCTTATTTGGGTTTTCGCATGGATTGAAGTGTTGCCTCGCGTTACTGCGATTACATGGGTTTGGGATTTCATTTCTTTTGAAGACAACATTTTTATTTTGGTGGCTATGACTTTTATCATGCCCAGGCAGTTGTCCCTGGCCAGGGGGTCCTATTTGAAGTTAAGCCCTCGCTTCTTTGGTTCGTATAAGGTGTTGGCTCGTATTGGGGTTATCGCCTATAAGCTCGAGTTGCCCCCTTATTCTTCCCTGCACCCTGTTTTTCACGTCTCTCAGCTGAAAAGTTCGTTGGTTTCGTTCCTGTTTTCCCTACACTTTACTCGTTGTGTTCGGACTCTTTGGTTACTGATGTGGAACTAGAGTTGGTCCTTTCATATCGTTGTTTGTCTGCTGACCCCGAGGTTTTGATCAAATGGGTTTTGTTCCCTGAGTTTAATGCTTCATGGGAACCGGTAAAGCATATTAAGAAATCTTTTTCGGCCTTCCACCTTGAGGACAAGGTGATTGTTCAGGGGACGAGTACTGATAGTAGCCCAGCCCAACTTCAAGTTGCAAGGCCTAATTTGGAATCCAGGTTAAAGGTTTATACTAGGAAGAAGCTCAAGAGTACTGGATCGGCTCCAAGTAAGATGGTGTAGAGTTAGTTCTAAGATGGGTCCCACGTCGGGTCTAGATTCTTGTCATAGATTCACGTATGAGAGCACAATAGGTGGGTGGTAGGTGGGTGTGTGAATATATGAATGGGTAGGTGGGTGTGTGAATATATGAGTTATATATATAGGTGTACTATGGAGAGATAGGAGGCATAGAGAGAAATTGTATAAACTGGGTGACCACCTATACCCAAGACACAAGAGACTCTTTTGTGCTCACCCAGACCGGAATGGTCACCCAGTTTATACAATTTCTCTCCACAGTACACCTATATATACCCATTCATATATTCACATACCCACCTACCGTGCCACCTACCAACTCAAATATTCACACATCCAACTACCGTGCCATCTACCCACTCATATATTCACACACCCACCTACCATGCTCTTTCATGCGACTCTATGACAAGAAGACTCTAGACCTGACACGGGACCCACCTTGGAACTAACTATGCACCTTCTTACTTCGATCCAGTACTCTTGAGCTTCTTCCTAGCATAAACCTTTAACCCAGATTCCATATTGGGCCTAAAAACTTGAAGTTAGGCTGAGATGCTATCGTAATCCCCTTGAACAATCACTTTTCCTCAAGGTGGAAGGCCTTAAAAGATTTCTTGATATTCTTGACCAGTTCCCATGAAGCATCAGACTCGGGGAGTAAAACCCACTTGATCAAAACCTCGGGGCTAGCAGACAAACAACGATATGAAAGGACCAATTCTAGTTCCACAGCAATAACCAAAGAGTTCGAACGAAAAGGAAAACAGGAGCAGATCCAATGAACTTCTTCAGTTGAGATGCGTGAAAAATAGGGTGGTGCGGGGAAGAAAAAGAGGGCAACTCGAGAAATTGAAGGGGGATCGAAGCAACGAACTTCTTTGGTTCGTATAAGGTGTTGGCTCGTATTAGGGTTGTCGCCTACAGGCTCGAGTTTCCCCTTTTTCTTCCTTGCACCCTGTTTTTCACGTCTCTCAACTGAAGAAGTTTGTTAGTTCCGCTCTTATTTTCCTTACACTTTCCCCATTGCATTCAGACTCTTTGGTTACTATTGTGGAACCTGAATTGGTCCTTTCATATTGTTGTTTGTCTGTTGGCCCCGAGGTTTTGATCAAATGGGTTTTGCTCCCCGAGTCTGATGCTTCATGGGAACTGGTCAAGCATATCAAGGAATCTTTTTCGACCTTCCACCTTGAGGACAAAGTGATTTTTTAGGGGGGAGTATTGATAGCAGCCCAACCCAATTTCGGGTGTCCAGGCCCAATTTGGACTTCGTGTTAAAGGTTTATATTAGGAAGAAGCTCAAGAGTACTGGATCGACTCCAAGTAAGAAGGTGCAGAGTTACTTTCAAGGTGGGTCCCACATCAATTCTAGAGTCTTCTTATCATGGGGTCGCGTGTGTGAGCATGGTAGGTGGGTGTGTGAATATATGAGTGGGTATATATAGGCGTACTGTGGAGAGAGGAGGCATAAAGAGAAATTGTATAAACTGGGTGACCATTCCAGTCTAGGTGAGTACAAGAGAGTCTCTTGTGTCTCTAGCTATGTTACTCGGACTCGGACACGGGTGTCGGATACGGATATGTATCTAGAGGTCGGATTTGCCTATACTCCATATTTTAAGACTTGAGGTCCTGGCTAAAAGTGTCCAAATATTTGAACACGGGTATTTGGACATGGGATATGAAAACTATAAATTTTATATATTCTATGAATTACAACTTAAGAATTTATTTTAACTTCATAACTGTGACGGCCCCGCTTCTAATCTAAGGCACCGTCCGGCCTAATCCCGTAATTAAGCCCTAATCACAACACATAGGACCCGATTACGAATAAGTCAGCCTTTACTACCTGTGTTCTCTTGTTTAAACAATTATTTTATTTAGCGAAAGTCTTTAATATTTTAGCGGAATTTTTTTTTTATAAATCCTAAGTGTGGAAACCAGGAAATAACGATCACCATATATATGCAAGTAAACGGCAAACATATATAAACAAAGTGAAAGCCAAAAGTCGGGTAATCTAACACTCATCCCAATAACAACCCAAAAGATAAAGACATAAGTAAACATAATACAAAAAAGTACCCTACGTGTACGGGCAGCTACGTGCTCGGAGCTCAGAGGTAGTCGCCGATCTTCTCCTTGCCCGGCCTGGTGCTGCTCGATGGATCTACACCCACCGTCACAAACTAGACGGTGAGTATGATGATATTTAAGTGATAACTGGGGAAATCTAATACTACATTTCCAATTTAAACAAAAGGTATTTAAAAGCATATGTAGCTGAAGAAATGCTGAATAAATAATGCAAGTAAATACCAACGTTAACAGATACACAAACTGACACAGGCTAAATCGAGATGATCTACGTCCGGTCGGCGATGAGAACTATCACCTAGCCTTTTCCACTACTGTATGGAGCTGTGCTCAACATATGATAATAATCTCTCTTTTTTTTAATAATAACCTTAAATGGCGAGCTATGCTCGCGTATTTAAATCATTTATACTTGCCGACAACCCCGTGGTCCATGCCACGTGTGCCGCCCAAGTGTAGTGGCGAGTGCCGGAGACCCCGAAAGACCGAAATCCTCGTGAATCCGCGCATCTCGTGTGCAATGGACACTAGATAATCCCTACTTTAGATTTCAAGAATATATATCCTACAATGCTATGATTTCAACACAAGTTAGGCTACAAAGCCCCAAAGGAAATAGAGCACAAGTCCAACATAACGTATAACCCTATAGCATGCATTTTCTAAATATCCATTAACCATATTTCAAGACAAACATTGAGCATATAAGGAAGCATGGAGTCAATGATATATCAAACAAGGCATCATGCTATATCGATATTCAATATGAATAGAAACAAGGAAAGCATGATGTGGGAAATAAATTAGCTAGTCTACAAATAGACTGAAAATTTATAAATGACTGGAATGAAATAAAGTAAAGAGTTCCCACAGTTTCACTTACAGTCAACGAAGTAGTCCTAGCTATCCGGCCTCCCGACACCCAAACACTCGCACCCGAATTCAAGTATATCTCCCGAAGTTTTCTGATGTCAATCTAGGTTATATTAGATGTATTTAATCTTTAATTAAGAGCTAAAACTATCAGGCACCTAAACGACATCAAAACAACTATACAAATAACCATTATATAAACAAACCTTTTCTTTTGACCCATTTTCGAAAAACCATATGTCTTAATTTTGAAAAACTAATGATTCTAGGTTGTTCCTCTCTGTCTTAGCTTTCCAACGGTATATGGAGCGTCAAAATCCGAGTTAAAATAAGAAAGTTATGGTCGTTTTACGAAGAGAGGTAATGTTGTCTCATCTCAGAAACCTAGCGCGCTAATTCCAAATCTAGCGCGCTAATTGTTCTTGAGTGAATAGTTCTTCTCCCCGAGAACATCTAGCGCGCTAGGTGGTGTTCCTAGCGCGCTAACTACGCGAACCCAAAGCACTTTCGAGCAAATTCGGCATTTCACCACTCAAAACACCACCAAATCACCACCGATCCATACATGACTCATTTTGACATAGATTAACACCGAAATCAACCAAAAAACATCAAAATCCCCAAAATTCAGAATCAAAGTCATGCATGTCATTTTTCAAAATTTTCACCAAAAAACCTCAAATTCTCGTAAATTTTTGATTTGAACTTCAAACAATACTTAGATCAACCTTTTACAAAGATAGAGACACTTCCCAAACTAGAAATCTCGGGTCAAATCCATTTTCAAATAAAAAACCCAACTTAAGCTCATTTTAATGGAGACCGAGGCAAGAAGTGTGATTACCTTGGTTAGATCTAGTGGCTCTTCACTCCTAGCTCAAAAATCCCGTCTCAAATCCCTCTAGAATTCTCTCCTCTCTTCAGTTCGGATTCATTTTGCATGCAAATAGTGTAAGTTTTCTCATCAAGTTGTATATATAGGTGTTGTTGGGATCTAGTGTGTATTGCGCATCTCGAGGTAAATCTAATGGCTACTAACTAGGCAGTCCAGCCTCTCATGTGACACAACTTGGGTGACTCCCATCATGGGAGTGTGTGGCAAAGACGGATCCCAAGGTCCATCCTAAGGTTAGTTTAATTCATTACAAACTATAGGGTATCAAAATGTGATTTCTTAATTAAATAACTATAGGTTAAATCGATTAATGTACATTAATCTTATATGGACCATAATTAATTGGTCACACAAATTTATAAAATTTATCTAAGTGGTCACACCGACTCTCAACTCCCCAAGACTCGGCGTCCCGACTCGCACGCAACTCGAGGCGTTTTCCCGTGCGTCGAACGTCGTATTTTCCAACTAAATTAAATAACTTAATTTATGTTAAGGTAAATTTGAAATAAATTGTTATTTCCTAGCCTAGTCTCGCTACCCCGGTAATTCCACTAGGCACTCGTACTTGCACGCACTCCAAGGCGTGTCCCCGCTCACGTCTACTCGACGTCTATATATGGTTTGAAAAAAAATTGACTTAATTAGTCTACACACATACACAACACTAGGCATACACCAGTACAAATATAACATTTACCTCAGCCACGTGCCTCGGTCAATGTTCGCATCTCATGCGGGCCCCACGTCACGGGTCGGTGATCCTGATTAAGCAAGTTAATCAAGATTAGGAAATTGGGTCGTGACAAATATTCCCAACAAAATGAAAATTTCGTCCTCGAAATTAAATTCAGGTTAGGATTATACCTGACTCGAAAAGGTACGGAAAGCGATCTCGCATATAGTCTTCCCGCTCCCAAGTGAGTTCCGAATCGCTGTGGAACTGCCACTTGACGAGCACCTTTGGGATAGACTTGTTCCTCAGCTGTTGTACCTTTCGGTCTAGGATCTGGATAGGCTGCTCCTCATATGAGAAATCCTCACTCAGGTCGATCTGACTCAAGTCAACTGTCGGTCGTGCGCCTGCCTTCGACTCAGCCAGTCTAAGCATCGAAATATGGAAGACCGGATGAACACCTGACATCTGCGGAGGAAGCTCTAACTCGTATGCAACCTTTCCAACCCGTTTCCTAACTCTGAATGGCCCGATGAAACGCGGTGCGAGCTTGCCTTTCACACCAAATCTCTGCAAACCCTTCCGAGGGGAGACCTTAAGATAGACGTAGGCTCCCTCGGAATAAGTGAGATCGTTTGTGGTACTTGTCTCGCATACTTCTTCTGCCTCTTTTGGGCTGCCTTGAGTCTCTGTCGAATCAATCGTACCTTCTCGTGTGGTCAACAACAATCTCAGCCCTATTGTCACTCACATCCGGCTCACCCAACACGAGGGTGAGCGACACGGTCTGCCATATAAAGCCTCAAATGGTGCCATCTCAATGCTAGCCTCGATAACCGTTGTTGTATGCAAACTCACACAATGGTAGGTACTCCTCCCAAGATCTCGCCGAACTCTAATACACAGCTCGCAACATGTCCTCTAGAACCTCGATTTAGTCTCTCTGTCGTCATCGTCGGGCCCGAGGATGGAAAGCATCTTGAATCGTAGGCGTGTACCGTATCGCTTCTGCATACTCGCCACATCCCGGAAGTATACGTAGCATCTCTCGTCTCGATGTGATGGTCAACGGTGCACCCCATGCAGCCTAATGATCTCCTCTCGAAAAGTATACTCACCGATCAAACGTGTAGTACGCCGTAACCGGCGAGAAAATGAGCAGACTTTGTAAGTCTATCAACTATCACCCAAATGGAATCATGTTTCTTGGTCGTCCTCGGCAACCCTCTCGATGAAGTCCATGGCGATGTCTTCCCATTTCCATCTCGGAATGGGTAATGGTTGTAACATCCTCCAGTCTACGATGCTCGCCTTCACTTCGCGACAAATCTCACAATTCCCGATAAACTCTAACACATCCGCTTTCATCCCAGCCACCGTAAATGTCTCTTCATGTCGTGATACATCTTAGTCCTGCCTGGATGAACAGTAAATCGAGAATGGTGTGAATCCTGAAGAATTTCCTCTCTCAGCTCCGGCATCTCGGGTATCCACAATCTGCCACAGAATCTCAGACACTGATCAGATGTCTCTGTCCAATCAACACAATCTAAACTCCGCTCTAACTCGCTAAATTGCTGGTACAACCTGTCAGTCCTCTGACCCTCTGAAACACTCTGTGTAGACACGGTATGTACTTTCGTCTGTGCGCAGATCTCAATCCGGGTGTCGATAGGAACGTCTGACTGACCTACTGTCATCGCTGCCTCAAGTAACCCGTACTCGTGCGTCATATGACATCTGACAACCTCGGCGTCTCTGGTCGGTCTCCTACTCAGTGCGTCGGCGACTACGTTCGCTTTTCCTGGGTGATATTCCAAGGAAAAGTCATAGTCCTTCAAGAATTCTAACCACCTGCGCTGTCTCATATTCAGTTCCTTCTGTGTGAAGAGATACTTCAGACTCTTGTGATCAGTGAAGAGTGTGAATCTTTCTCCATACAAGTGGTGTCTCCACACCTTCAGCGCAAATACGACTGCTGCTAACTCAAGGTCATGCGTCGGGTAGTTCTTCTCATGTATCTTCAGCTGTCTCGAAGCATAAGCCACAACTCCGCTATCCCGCATCGCACGCATCCAAGTCCCGTGTGTGAAGCATCGGTGTATACTAGGAATCCCCGTCCAACCTTAGGCGGTGTCAATACTTGGTGCGGTCGTCAACAACCTCTTCAATCGCTCAAATGCGTTCTCGCATTCCTCGATCCCAATCATACACGACGTCCTTTTGTGTCGGTCCTAGTCATCGGCAAAAGCAATCTTAGAAAAATCCTTCACGAACCTGCGCGTAGTAGCCACTAACCCCGAAAACTCCCGATCTCCGTCATCGATGTCGGTGCCGCCACCCATAATCGTCTGAATCTTGGCCGGATCTACGGCAATCCCCGTTGCTCCAACAACGTGACCCAAAAACTTGACTTCCGAAAGCCAAAATTCACACTTGCTGAACTTGGCATATAAACGGTGCTTCCTCAACATCTGCAACGTCTCCCTAAGGTGTTGCTCGTGATCCTCCCGTGTCCTTGAATAGATCAGAATGTTGTCGATGAAGACTACTACGAACTGGTCAAGAAATGGCCTGAATACTCGGTGCATAAGGTCCATAAACACGGCGGGGGCGTTGGTCAGCCCGAACGGCATAACCGTAACGGTAGTGTCCTTATCTCGTGCGGAACGCATCGTCTTAGACGGTCCTCGTCCCTGATCCTAAGCTGATGATACCCTGATCTCAGGTCTATCTTGGAGAAGAACTGTGCTCCTCTCTGCTGCTCAAACAAATCATCAATCCTCGGTAGCGGGTACTTGTTCTTGATTGTAACCTTATTCAGTTGCCTGTAGTCGATGCACGCATCGTAGACTACCATCTTTCTTTTCACAAAAATCGGGCGCTCCCCACTGGCGACATGGAAGGCGTGATGAATCCCTTCTCCCCATGTCCTTGGTGAGCCCTCAACTCCTCTAACTCCTTCTGGGCCATGCGGTAAGGTGGTATCGCGATCGGTTTGGTGCCTGGTACTAACTCGATGATGAAGTCTACCTCTCGCGGCGGTGGTAGTCCTGGCAACTCCTCAGGAAAGACATCGGAAAACTCTCTAACGATCGGTATGTCCTCAAGTCGGGGTCCCTGACTCTCTGCTATAGTATACAAGGCTACTAGAGTCTCCATCTCCTCACTAGTCGCCAATCTACCTCTCGTGGTATCGACTCTCGGTGTACTACCTCGGTGTACGAACATCGGACGTCCTGGAATCTCAAATACGACAGACTTACTAAAACAATCTATGTGAGCATGGTATGCTGATAACCAGTCCATCCCGAAGAGAGCGTCGAACTCTAACATCTCAAGGACTCTAAAGTCGGCGGGTAACTCTATTCCACTAATCTCTACTGGAACTCTCTCCACTAGACTATTAGGGTAAACCCTATCTCCGGCGGCGGTACTCAACATCAAATGTACTCCAAGCCTAATCGGTATCAGTCCTAGTATGCCTATCATGCGTCCAGAAATGAAAGAAATAGTGGAACCCGAATCAAATAAAACATAAGACTCTCTACCAAATGATAGAAATCGTACCCTCGATGAGACTCCACGTAGCGTCGCATCCGGTTGTGCCACCATGTGAGTTGCCTCTCAACTCGTGGTGGATACACCGTTGCCGGTTGTGGACACTCCTCACCAAATGTCCCACCCGTCCGCACCTATAACATGAAACCCGTCTCGCGCCGGGCGGACCGTGGTGTCCCCCCGAATGAGTCTCTCTCCCCGACGGGGACCCTCTCGCCTCTACCCTCGCCTCGCCTCTACCACCTGGCTGCGATACGTCGTGATGCTGGATGGTGCCGGAAGAGTGAGTCTCTCTGGCGCTGGTAATGCTGGCCTAATCGATGGTGGTGGTAAGGAACGTCCTCTCCCTGAGCTCTGTGCTGACGCGACATAAGACACCTGAGGTACCACCGATGTGAAACGTGAAGTAATCCCCGATCCCTGAGAACCTCTATCCCATGTCCTAGGTGCCTTGCCACTCCGCCGCCTCCTCTCGAAATCTGCGGCCTGCTCTAATGTCAATCTCTGCCCTAAGCCTGCCCTGTCAGCTATTACACCAAGGTAGTAGGTCCCGTGGGAAAGTGCACGCTCGTATATCTCGGTGAGTGTCCTAGCGCCCGTGCTGACTACGTGATAGCCAATGTCTGCCCTCAGACCTGCCCCAAAATGATACACATCTCCCAACTCATCTCGGACCAAATCCCCGCAAATCCGCCTCGGATACCCGTATCTATCTCGGCACTCCATAACCGACTCATCTCGCTCTCGCCTCAAACTCATAAACTCTCTCCTCAACCTCATCATGATCGCCGGCGGGAAGTACTGCTGATAAAACTTGGCCTTAAAGGTCGTCCATGACACAAAGTCCCCATCGGTAGCTATGGTGGTGCGCCATCAGACGTCGGCATCTCTCTGTAGCGTATAAGAAGACAAATCTGGGCGAAGTCTATCCTCGATCCCCAAAATCCGATGTAGCTTCTCCTGTGATAATATCCATCCCTCAATCTTCTCAAAGTTTCTCTCCCCGTCGAAGTACACTGGCTGAAGGCAGAGAAAGTCCTTCACCAGCTGAATCCCTACTGCTGAGCCTGAAGGTGTAGGTGTGGGAGTCGGAGTCATCACTGCTACCTCTCCGTCGAAACGGTCACTACCGGAAGGGTCGGCGTCACTACCGTGTCCTGAACAATAGGTGGGTCTAGTACGGGTGCGGTATCTGGAACGCTGGGTGGTATAGTAGTAGGTCCAGTCGTCGGATGTGTGGTAGTTGCAGGAGTAGTGGCGACGGCCTGAGTAAGTGCGGTGATCTGTGCTGTCGTGAAGGCCATGAAATCAGCCATCTGCTGTCCCTGTGCCGCTACTCTATCCGCCAACCTCTGATAGTCGTCGTCTGATGTAGTAGGAGGCTGACTACTGCTAGCACCCCCGTCGCCTGTCTCGCGTGCATCCGTCATCGTCATCTGCATGTGGATAACGATTTCCTATCACTATTACGAAGTCTACCACGTATTTACGTATACATATTGAAAAAGATAGCATATATATACAAATTCCTAACTCACTTTCACTCAATTCCCAACAAAATAATTCCTAGGCAAGGTTCATCTGGTTTCCACTTCAAGGGTGTGTATTTTATTCAAATTTATGCTTTACTCCTTGATAAATGATTTTTGATACCAATCAGGAAATTAGTATCAAAATCCTTATTCAACACTATGCTTTGCCCCTAACGTTCTAAAGCCTAAGCTCTGATACCAACTGTGACGGCCCCGCTTCTAATCTAAGGCACCGTCCGGCCTAATCCCGTAATTAAGCCCTAATCACAACACATAGGACCCGATTACGAATAAGTCAGCCTTTACTACCTGTGTTCTCTTGTTTAAACAATTATTTTATTTAGCGAAAGTCTTTAATATTTTAGCGGAATTTTTTTTTTTATAAATCCTAAGTGTGGAAACCAGGAAATAACGATCACCATATATATGCAAGTAAACGGCAAACATATATAAACAAAGTGAAAGCCAAAAGTCGGGTAATCTAACACTCATCCCAATAACAACCCAAAAGATAAAGACATAAGTAAACATAATACAAAAAAGTACCCTACGTGTACGGCAACTACGTGCTCGAGCTCGAGGTAGTCGCCGATCTTCTCCTTGCCCGGCCTGGTGCTGCTCGATGGATCTACACCCACCGTCACAAACTAGACGGTGAGTATGATGATATTTAAGTGATAACTGGGGAAATCTAATACTACATTTCCAATTTAAACAAAAGGTATTTAAAAGCATATGTAGCTGAAGAAATGCTGAATAAATAATGCAAGTAAATACCAACGTTAACAGATACACAAACTGACACAGGCTAAATCGAGATGATCTACGTCCGGTCGGCGATGAGAACTATCACCTAGCCTTTTCCACTACTGTATGGAGCTGTGCTCAACATATGATAATAATCTCTCTCTTTTTTTTAATAATAACCTTAAATGGCGGAGCTATGCTCGGCGTATTTAAATCATTTATACTTGCCGACAACCCCGTGGTCCATGCCACGTGTGCCGCCCAAGTGTAGTGGCGAGTGCTTGGAGACCCCGAAAGACCGAAATCCTCGTGAATCCGCGCATCTCGTGTGCAATGGACACTAGATAATCCCTACTTTAGATTTCAAGAATATATATCCTACAATGCTATGATTTCAACACAAGTTAGGCTACAAAGCCCCAAAGGAAATAGAGCACAAGTCCAACATAACAGATAACCCTATAGCATGCATTTTCTAAATATCCATTAACCATATTTCAAGACAAACATTGAGCATATAAGGAAGCATGGAGTCAATGATATATCAAACAAGGCATCATGCTATATCGATATTCAATATGAATAGAAACAAGGAAAGCATGATGTGGGAAATAAATTAGCTAGTCTACAAATAGACTGAAAATTTATAAATGACTGGAATGAAATAAAGTAAAGAGTTCCCACAGTTTCACTTACAGTCAACGAAGTAGTCCTAGCTATCCGCCTCCCGACACCCAAACACTCGCACCCGAATTCAAGTATATCTCCCGAAGTTTTCTGATGTCAATCTAGGTTATATTAGATGTATTTAATCTTTAATTAAGAGCTAAAACTATCAGGCACCTAAACGACATCAAAACAACTATACAAATAACCATTATATAAACAAACCTTTTCTTTTGACCCATTTTCGAAAAACCATATGTCTTAATTTTGAAAAACTAATGATTCTAGGTTGTTCCTCTCTGTCTTAGCTTTCCAACGGTATATGGAGCGTCAAAATCCGAGTTAAAATAAGAAAGTTATGGTCGTTTTACGAAGAGAGGTAATGTTGTCTCATCTGCAGGAAACCTAGCGCGCTAATTCCAAATCTAGCGCGCTAATTGTTCTTGAGTGAATAGTTCTTCTCCCCGAGAACATCTAGCGCGCTAGGTGGTGTTCCTAGCGCGCTAACTACGCGAACCCAAAGACTTTCGAGCAAATTCGGCATTTCACCACTCAAAACACCACCAAATCACCACCGATCCATACATGACTCATTTTGACATAGATTAACACCGAAATCAACCAAAAAACATCAAAATCCCCAAAAATTCAGAATCAAAGTCATGCATGTCATTTTTCAAAATTTTCACCAAAAAACCTCAAATTCTCGTAAATTTTTGATTTGAACTTCAAACAATACTTAGATCAACCTTTTACAAAGATAGAGACACTTCCCAAACTAGAAATCTCGGGTCAAATCCATTTTCAAATAAAAAACCCAACTTAAGCTCATTTTAATGGAGACTGAGGCAAGAAGTGTGATTACCTTGGTTAGATCTAGTGGCTCTTCACTCCTAGCTCAAAAATCCTGTCTCAAATCCCTCTAGAATTCTCTCCTCTCTTCAGTTCGGATTCATTTTGCATGCAAATAGTGTAAGTTTTCTCATCAAGTTGTATATATAGGTGTTGTTGGGATCTAGTGTGTATTGCGCATCTCGAGGTAAATCTAATGGCTACTAACTAGGCAGTCCAGCCTCTCATGTGACACAACTTGGGTGACTCCCATCATGGGAGTGTGTGGCGGCAAAGACGGATCCCAAGGTCCATCCTAAGGTTAGTTTAATTCATTACAAACTATAGGGTATCAAAATGTGATTTCTTAATTAAATAACTATAGGTTAAATCGATTAATGTACATTAATCTTATATGGACCATAATTAATTGGTCACACAAATTTATAAAATTTATCTAAGTGGTCACACCGACTCTCAACTCCCCTAAGACTCGGCGTCCCGACTCGCACGCAACTCGAGGCGTTTTCCCGTGCGTCGAACGTCGTATTTTCCAACTAAATTAAATAATAACTAAAAGATATAAGATGAAAGATAATTAAGTATGCAACATCTGACAAGATAAGATGAGTTTTTGTAACAAGGACAAGGAGAGTAAAGAGTCTAAAGACATACCTAAATTTGATGTTGACCAATAATTAAGTTATAACTTTGAACTTTGAACTCCCTTCTCTTCAGAGTTAATAACTTCATACAACTCTTTTGAATAACTTGTAATAATAATTTATATGATTTTATTAAGATTTTAAACTAGTACTAAATTATCAATTTATCACAAAAGAACTAATTAGTACGTAGTGATGGGAATTAAATTACAAACAAAAACAAAAGAGAAAAAAGTATTTGCATAATTCATTGGTTGATACTTGATAGAGTAATTGATCTTGACCATAAGGCTTAATTAGAAAAATAAGTTCAAAAAAATAGTATGAACTAGGAACAACTTTTAACACTGAATAACCAATCAAGTACGCTAAAATTCAAAAGAATGTCATGCTCATGCATATCATAAATCATGTCATAGCAAAAGATATCAAGTCATCAAAATAGCGAGAAAACTAATTTCATCATTCATCGATCATGTATTTCCAACTTCCAATTTCTTCCAAAGTCTTCAATCTTCATCCAAATCTTCTTCAAGAAATGAGACTGACTCCAATTGTAGATCATTAAGTGAAAGGTCCTCTAGCTCGATAAAAGTGGATTCTTCAATGCTAAATTTGTCTCCACCTAAAAAAAGATAACAATGTATGAGACTACAATACTAATAAAATTTACAAATAACGTTAAAAGAAAAAAATTCAATAGATTAAGCATTTGTCAACTTACTCACATCCCAATATTTTGATGGTCCTTCTTTGTATGATTTCTTTTTTCTGGACAACAAGCGAATATTGCAATGCATAAACACTAGGTCTTCAGCTCTATCTGTAGCCAACTTATATCTCTTGATGTCTTGAATAAGTGAATATGTGCTCCAATTTCGTTCACAATAAGATGAGGATGTCGGTTGTGAAAGCAACTTGAAAGCTAAACCTTGCAACAGTGGGGTAGTAGCACCATGATTTGCCTACCAACAAAGAGGCTCTTCATATGTCCTCGCCTCAATAACGTGTGGCTCATTAAAATACTCCAATCCACTTGAAAAGGCCCTATACTCCATGTAAACTTTACAAAGATCAACTGGATTAGTAAAATAGCGTTATAAGCATTTTCTTCTATTTTTAGAAACCTTTTCATCTTCATGAGGTGCTTGCCTTTGAGTTCCATTGCTACCACCTTGAAGCCAAGCATCACTATAATATTTTGGAACCAAGGAATGAGCCATGCAATGCAAAGGTGTGTTACTTCTATTCCACCTTGATATTAAAATATCACAAATGGCATTGAAAAACTCATACTCATCAACAAGTAAGTCTTTCTTTTCATACTTAAAAATGACCATCTTAACTTTCTCTATCATAGTGTCCCTCATGTCATAAACTAAATGCAAAATAGGAGCATCTGTATCGACAAATCTTAGCATGTCAATAATTGGCTTTGTAAATTGCAGAAAATAATTAACATTATCTCATCAATCATCATCTACAATAGATTGTTTTGCCTCTCGACCTTTAAGGTCTATCGATGTTTTTTCTTCACCAGTATATGCTTTCCAATTTACATCCATAACCATTTTCTCAAGTGCATTCTTCACCTCTCTCAACCGCTTAGTCATTATGATACTTGTTGCAAATTTAGTATTTGCAACCTTCAACAAACTTAACTCTGAATAATTATTGAACAAAGACAAAACATGCCATGATTAATAATGAACTTGCGAATATTTTGAACATCATTAATCAAGCCGGTGATCCCCTTACAGTTAGCATATTGATGAGAATATTTATCTGAAGGGTTGCACATGCTTTTCAAAGCCAAATTAAGACAATGAACAACACACGGTGTCCAAAAAATGTGAGGATGTTTGGCATCAATCATCAAATCAACAGCTTTGAAGATACTACCATTATCATTAACTATTTGGACAACATTTTCTTCCCAACCTCTTTCTCCACATATTCTCCATTTTTTATATTTCCACTTGCATCAATTGACTTCTAAAACATTGCTCCGCCATATGATGCAGCCATAATATTAATTAATGGCCTTTGTTGCCTGTCAGACCACCCATCGAAACATATTGATGTTCCTTTTTTCCTCCATGAATCCTTTATTGGTTGGAGCTTCCTATCGATGTCTCTTTTTTTGCGTAAGTAATGTCATTCTTAAACGATCATATGTTGGAGGAGTATAGCCCGACAACTTGCTTTTTGCTAATACTTTTGAATATTTTTGAAAATATAGATTCTTCACGAAATTGAAGGGCAAAGCAAAAGCATAGAACATACGAGCGGCTATTTTATCCACGGTGTCTCTTTGAGCAATGTTGAATGCATCTTCTAGCGGTCCTAGTCCTTTCCTTTTCTTATGTTGTTGCAAATCGGACCCTTCTGGTGGTGATATGTAACGATCTTTCCTTCTTGCTTGAAGCAAAGCATCACTTTTTTTTTCTCTGCATTTATATGCTTGACTTTAACGTGTTCAAAAGCATAATCACTTAAAGACTTGCAACATTCAACACCTTGATTTTTGAGGAGATGTGCTTTAACCTTTGAGTAAGAGCCAACTACCTTTTTGTTGCAATAGTTGCAAGACCAAGTTCTATTTCCACCAGTTGTAGGCAAAGAGATGACCTTAACATGGTTCCAAAGAGGCTTGTCGTCGTACTCGACTTCATGAGATTTTCTTGGATGGAGTGCTTTCTTGCCTTTATCCATTAGAGAGCTGGCCAAAGAAATAAGCTTGTCGCAGCACAACGAAGAGCTCAGAAAAATAAGTTTACTCACAGAGGCAACCTTAGAAAGGATGAAGAAAATGAGGAGCTTGCTAGAAGGATGGAGGAACTATGTAGGCAAGCTTGGACAACATCAGAACACCACTAGTCGTTTGGGCTTCAAAGAAGATGCAAAGATTGTCTTTTGTTTTGCATAAGAAAAGGATGTAATGATGAGAGGTTGTAGGTTGATTAGTTGTTCTTTGTAAGATCGAAGACAATGAAATGCACGTGGTGGTCATTATAGCGGTTCCTTCTGATCCTAGAAAACGTCCGAAAAACCCTGCTACGATACTGCCGAGCAGGGGCAATTTTTGTCAACAAAATGTCTTTCCAACTTCAAACTTCAAAGTACATGTCTTTTCACTAGACATGCATTTAATGCAAAGAAGAATGAAGAAGATTTGTATTTTAAGTGTTATTGTTTTGTCTAGAAAATGTTGAGATGTAGTATATAATTATTAGGAAAATGATAAAATGACCCACTTTCAACGCACACTTTGGATATACACCCTTGTCTTTTAACCATTTATGACTTTTTATTGTCTCTCCAGTTATGAGTCCCACATCTGATAAAACATCATAAATGGTTAAAAAACAAGGATGTGCATCCAAAGTGTGTGTTGAAAGTGAGTCATTTTATCATTTTTCATTTAATTTTATTTATTGTAACAAAAAAAATATTTAAACTTAAATTTTTATTTATTTGTTTTTGAAGTAATAATATAAGTTAATTACATTATATTAAATGGTAAAACTATTTAAGTATAATCTTTAAACTCTAAATCCTAATCAAATAATTTAATTTTAACTTAACTAATTGAATTAGTAGCTTTAAGCTAATAACATTTTTTTGATAGAGTAATAATGTATTAACTTTGTTCTTAAGTAAACTAATAGTATAAGTTAATTTATATTACATGGTAAAATTAAGTATAAACTCTAAACTCTAAACTCTAATTTGACAAAAAAAAAAAAAAAAACTCTAAACTCTAAACCTTAAGATTATCCTTGTGTGTGGTTATGTTGAAATTTTTTTGGTTGATCTTTTATATATTGTTACTCTCAAATCAAGCCAATATGTACAACATAGATTAGTAACATACTTCGACACTTTACTTAAAGTGATACAAAGAAATCAAGACTTTATAGTTTAATTGAAATACGTGTTATGACTTATAGGAAGGAAACATAGAGTGGTCGATCGTCTCGCCAATCGTAGCCTTGTGGATACTTAACAAACAAACACTTGCATCAATCAAATAATTCAATCTTAACTTAAGTAATTAGATTATTAGCTTTAAGTTAATAACATTTCTTGATGGACCAATAATGTATTAAGTATTCTTAAATAAACTAACGATATAAGTTAATTGCATTACATTACATGGTAAAACTTTTACGTATAACTTAATTGGACTATTAATTTTGAATTAATATTATAAGCAGTTGCATTATTTGTATAGAAATTATGCAAGTGACATTATATATATAGAGATTTTCAAAGAAGTCTAATTATATTTTTAGTGACATAATTGAAGTAATAAAAAGGTGATAACTTGTAATTATTCGATAAAAAATTTATGTAAGTGACATTATAGTGTATATATATATATATATATATATATATATATATATATATGAAGTTGAATTACTCTTTTTTTGGTGATTTCAATTGCTCTTTTTAGGTCAACCTAAATTCTTACATTGCTCAAAACTTTATGCTATAAAAATCAATAAGTCTAATTATATCTAATAACAAGTCTGACATTGTTGTGCTTATTATAACAAACTTAATTATATTTTTCTCAAAAAAAAACAAACTTAATTATGTATTTTGCTTTCAGTAAAAAGCTACCATGTATATTACTTTTTATTTGTTTGTAATTAGGCTTGTCTTTCTTATAATTTTAAAAATATAGGATTGAGGTTTTGTTGTTGTTATTTATAATTAGACCTAAATTTTTTTTATAGTTTTCAACGTTATTATTTTTATTGTAGATTTTCAAAAAATTAGTACAAGTTTTTGGTGAATATTTTTACTTACAATTGTAAAATCCTTAACTATTTATTTCCACATATTAATAGAAGAATAATTATATTTTTACAAGTATATTATTTCTTTTAGATAAAAGCATTAGAAATATGAATACTCTTTTGTGAGTTTTTTTGGTAAAAATTTGGTGTGTTTTTTTTATTGAAGCCCCACATAATGTGTTTTTTTAAATGAATAATATAAAAATATTTGTAAATTTTGTTACTGTATTATTTAATAGTTTTCAAAACCTACCAGGTTAATGAAATACTTGTTAAGAAATTACATTTTCTATTATTTTTTTCTTTTTCAATTGTAATATATATATATACATATAATTATTTATAAGTGACCTTTATTCATATGTTTGAGAAAAAAATTTTGTATATAATCAAGTTGATTTTTAATATAAATAATTAAAATAAAAATACTAATTACCTTAAAAGAGTATTTCTTTCAATATTTATTCTTTTATGAAATTAAAAGATTTTTCAAAGAAATTAAAAGATTGATTTCCATACTTATATATGTACATATGCTACCTAGTTAGAATTTTTTGAATGAGGCATGCATTGAGAATATGAGATATGAGATGCATATAATGTATTAATGTGTGCCAATTCTAACCATTGCAACGAATGAATGTATTATGTTGCTCCATCATTTTCTTGACTTAGTCTTGTTGGTAAAATATTCTTAGAAAACATGTGAATTCTGAAAAAAAAAATCGATAAGGACACTTCTTTGTTTCATAAATATTAAACACTTTTTTATTGGTAAAAAAGGTAAGTATCAAAGTTACTAAAGTTACAACAATAACTCTATTATTGGTGTACAAGTATTTAAAGATACAAAGTTGAAGTTAGCAAATAAAAAGAAAGAAAAAAGATACAAAGTTGACCAATTGGACACATTTGTTTGGTACAGAAAAGCTAGGCTAGCTAGCACGTGGTTTAACTTTGAGCCCATCATCCATCCATTGTTCATCTTATTCCCATGTTCATCTTCTTGCACGCTTCAACAACTTATTTCTTCTCTATAAATCAGTGCTCGATCTCGTCATGAAAGTCATATGCACCCCTGAAAAATCAAATGGAAGGTATGTAAGAAATCCCTACAACCTTAGCCGCGTCTACAATCATTTGTGAGGGACTCGACACATATCCTACGTCCGAGTCCGAGTTGAGTCGCGTCAACACAAGTGCTCCACCATGAACAACCGAGTCCAGGTAACATAGGTCTTTGGCTATAGGTTTTATCATATTCTTTGGTAGTAAAACTATGATAATGCTCTAACAATTGGAGCTCCAATTGTTGTAACTTTGCCTTAATTTGAGTTTTTTCCTCTCATTCCCCTCATCATCTTCTTCTATAAATAAATGTCAATTGTTGCCTTCAATTAGTTCAATATCAACAGAACATGGGAGATAAGAAGGGGTGTTGTGTGTTCTCATTTATCAACATTTATGGAAGAAGAGAGATAACGTTGGTATTGCTAAACCAAAAGGTTGGGTGCATACCAGCGATGAAGACAAAGAGAACTGGGTGGCTAAACCAACGATAATCTCAAGTCTTTGATTAGATGGAATGCAAAATTCTCTAGCTTCTAATAATGTAGTCAACATGTTGTATGAAATTATTGTTGGAGATACTGTTAGTCGGCATGTTGTATGAAATTGTGTTTGTATGTTAAATTGTTATAAGTTCTTTTCTTCCAATTACTCATATGGGCACAAATATGTTGGAGATACAACAATTTAATGTTTCTTGATTGAGAAATTAGGATTCATTACTTCTATTTCGTTAATGCAGTTTTTGTTTCTGGTTTGTTGATTGTAGGTACTTGGTTTTGGAAACGGGTCATGCCCCTTTGAGACAAGCTGCTTCTACAAGGTATATAGACCTTTTTTTTCTTTTTCTTTTTTCTTTCCCTCTTCTGGAAAATTAGTCAATTGATAAGTTGCCTAAAACATAAGCTGTAGAATTGAGACCTTTGTTTTTCATGTTGGATTTATGTTTTGCTTTGATGTGAAGTTCATGGTATGGAAGAAGTCAGTAGAAGAAATCTAGAGTTCATAGTGTGGATAGGCACTAGGGATGTTCATGGGCAAGTTGGAATCAGTTTTGGTTCAAAAATGTTGACTTAACGCTTAATATGGGGTTTAGTATAATTATTTTATATTCGTAATCTGAGTTTACTTTTGTGTTTTGTTGATAAAAATTGGTATTTGTGTTTTTTTTTGTCAAATTAAGGCATGGGTTACTCTTGGAATTGTTCTATGTCGATTTGAGTTTTGTATTTGGTCATTGATGCAGAGAGTTATAGTTATGGTGTCAAGTAATGTGGTTTGTTATGGGGGCATGATTGATGCATAGAAGTTCAGTTCAATCAATGTTGAGAAATTGGTTGTAAGTGCGCTCTCTGTTGATTTGAGTTTTTCTATTTTAGATGGAGCAAGGGTTCCAATATATTGGACATGTGTGGGTAACGAAGCTAGTCCCTTCACATTCGCTGCTTGGATGTGAAGAAAAAAGAGCAAGGGTTCCCACACAGAGGACGGGTGTGGGTAAATCATAGATAACGAAAACAAAAACAAAATCATGGTTAATGAAACTAGATCGTTTAGACAAAATAGAAATAGAAAAGGAAAATAAACACAAAAGGAAGAAAAAATTCGTTTAGAGACATGGAACATAAGAGCACTTACAGGGAAGTCAATGGAATTAGTTGATACTATGATTAAAAGGAGAGTCAATATTGCTTGCCTTTAAGAGACAAAATGGGTAGGAGAAAAGAGTAAAAAAATAGGAAACATTGGGTTTAAGTTGTAGTATACTAGTATAGATAGGAAATGCAATAGAGTAGAAATTTTTGTAGATAATGATTATAAGGAAAAGATCCTAGAGGTTAAGAGAATGGAAGATAGATTGATCCTAGTTAAATTAATTATTGGAGACGAAAAATTAACATAGTTAGTGCCTATGCACTACAAGTAGGATTGAACGATAGCATCAAACACAAATATTGGGACGATATGGATGGATTTATGCAAGTTATATCATTAGATGAAAAGGTTTTTATTGGATGAGATTTAAATGAGTATGTAGGGGCAAGTAATGATGGATTCGAAGCGTTCATCGAGGTTTCGGTTATGGTACTAGAAATGAAGAAGAAAATCAATATTAGAATTTGCTTCAGCGTATGATCTTATCTTAATAAATACTAGTTTTAGAAAAAGGGAGTTACACATAATTACTTTTAGTAGTGGTCATAAAAAGAGTGAAATAGATTTTATTCTAACAAGAAAAATAGATAGAAAAATATGTAGAGACTGCAAAGTAATACCCAGTGAAGCGCTTACTACCCTACATAAGTTAGTAATACTTGATATTAAGCTAAAACGATAACTTAAAAGGAAGAAAAGAGACAATGAACCTAAAATAAAGTAGTGAAACCTGAAAAATAGTAAACAAGTAGAGTTTAGAGAAAAACTATTAAAAGAAAACGTTTGAAATCTTGATTTAGATGCTAATACAATGTGGTTAGAAATGAGTAGTTGCATAAAGAGAGTAGCGTCAAATGTGTTACGTATGTCTAAAGGCTTAAGACCACCAAAGAAGGAAACACGGTGGTGGAACGAGGATATCCAAAAAACAATTAAGACTAAAAGAGAGATGTATAGGAAGATACTTAGGTGTAAAGATGAATATGTGTACAATCAATATAGAGAACCTAGAAAACAAGCTAAAAAAGTAATTAGTCAAGCTAAAACAAACTTCATGGATGAACTATATATAAAGTTAGGTAATAGAGATAACAAAAAATATATTTATAGGCTAGCCAAATTAAGATATCAAAAAAAAAGACCTAAGCCATGTAACATGTATTAGGACGAAGATTAAAATGTTTTAATGCGCGAAGATGATATTAAGGAGAGATGGAGAAACTACTTCGATAGTTTATTTAATTATGACTAAGTTGATATCACAGTGGATGAAAACCCACACCAAAAAAGAAATGTAAACTATACACGCAATATTAGAATTTCGGAAGTAAATGAGGCTTTGAAAAAGATGAAAATAAGGAAAACATATGGCCCTGATGAAATACCAATAGAGGTTTGAAAATGCTTAGGAGAAATTGAATTGACTTGGCTAATAAAACACTTCAACAAAGTTTTAAAATCAAAACGAATGTCAATGGATTGAAGAAGAATCACACTTGTATCAATCTTAAAAAACAAAGGAGATATTCAAAGTTGTTCAAACTATCAGAGAATTAAACTTATGAGTCATACTATGAAACTTTGGGAGAAGATAATTGACAATAGACTAAGAAAAGAAACAACAATATCAGATAATCAATTTGGTTTCATGCTTGGAAGGTCAACTATGGAGGCGATTTCCCTTGTAAGAAGATTGATGGAAAAATATAGAGAAAAGCAAAATGATCTTCATATGGTATTTGTAGATTTAAAAAAAAAACATATGATGGGATTCCTAGAGATGTCCTTTGGTAAGTTCTAGAAAGAAAAATAGTGCATGCTAGATACATAAACAATATTAATGATATGTATGAGGGAGTAGTAACGAGTATAAAGACATTTGGAGCAACTACAAAACAATTTCTCATTATGATAGAATTACATCAAGGATCGGCTTTAAGCCTATATCTTTTTACTCTAGTTATGGATGAACTAACTAGGCATCTTCAAGATGATATATCATGACGTATGTTATTTGCTGATGACATTGTCTTAGTGGACGAAACAAGAGATGAAGTGAATAGGAAATTAAAATTTTGGACAAATACATTAGAATCTAAATGTTTTAGGTTAAGTAGGAAGAAGACTGAATACATACACTGTGAGTTTAGAAATACTAGACATAGAGATGATGGAATGATAAAAGTAAGGGAAGTAGAAGTTCCTCAGGTGAAACACTTTAGATATCTAGGATCAATCATACATAATGATGACAATATTGATAATGATGTTACACATAGAATTCAAGCTGGATGGAAGAAATGAAGGAGTGTAATAGGTATGAGCTGTGATAGAAATATCCCTACCAAGTTAAAAAGAAAATTTTATAGGATCGCAATTAGGCCAATGATAAGTTGCCATTTATGCATAATTATATATAATATATCTATGTATTTCTATTGTTGATTCTCCAAAATAAGGGTCCAATCATCTTTATTTGTCATTTTCAGGACTTTTGGGTGTGCGGTTAGATTTGGGGTGGAAAAATACTCAAAATAGAGTATTTATTTGAAGTGATCGAATACCGAAAGATTTGTCTCGAAATACACATTGAAAGTTGACTTATTGGAGGCGCAAATCACTCCACAAATTATGAGAACAGTTTCAATTGCGAAAATCACTCCAGAAAACGCCAAACCTGTTTTTATTACGCAATTTACTCCACAAATAATGAAAATGGTCAAACAAAGCGCAAATCACTCAAACTGTTACAAAAATTCTCTTATATATTGGGACTTGGGGGGATTATTAGAGAGATCCATTGTTTTATTCTCTTCTTGGAGATCAATAGTGTTTTCTTCTTCTTTTTTCTTTTCACAAACTATTATTTATATTTTATATTTTAAATAAGAGTTTTTGACCGATGATGGTTGGCTAAACTTATCAATCCGAACCAAAGGTGGATCAAATCACTCCTTTTGGCTTATAAACATATGTGAGATCTATTTTATTATTTAAATTGTTTTTCATAGTATTTTATTTTCTTTGGTATTATTTGAACAATTGAGGTTAAACACTAATTTAAACCTTAATTTATATGCCAGTGAGTCGTAAGCACCCGTCCTTATGCAATAAGACCACACTAGTGGCACTCAACTATACCAATTGATTAGATCCTTTTGGGACCGGTTGAATACCATAGGAATCTAGATTAAATTAGACACACGAGTGATCTGGTTGTCTAGGTGTAGTGCATTCACAAACACTATTGTGGTCAACGTGTTAAACGTGAAACTCTAGAAAAGGGTTATGTGTTTGATTAGGGAAGTGGTCATTGTCGTACCTTGACCATCGAAATAGGTAAGTGCGAGGACCTGCGTATGTTAACGGTTATATAGCTACACTAATATATTATAATTTACATGCTTTAATTAAATTGAGGACCATATGTAAAATTATGCCAAATTGAGGAGATTTATGATAGCAATGGTTTGGATTGCTTTTCCCCATTGATTGATTTATTTACTTAATATTTTCATTATTGTTTTTATTAACATTAGAAATTATTCTTATGAACATCTTAATTTAGTTTTTGTTTTGTCCTAGGTTAAAAAAACTTGGTCTTCGTGGTTCGACCCCATGTGCTTGTCACTACTGCAGTTCTTGTGGTATTTGGTAATCTTATCGCGATTATAAATATATATATTTTGACGCGTTTGGCGCGTGTCAAATTTTGGCGCCGTTGTCGGGGATCAAGTTTTTTTTTACTTAGGTTTTTTCTTGTTTTTTTTTGTGTTCACCTTTATGTCCCATAATATTTGCTGATCGCTGTCCGCAGGATCTTTACTCCCTTTTGATCCGGAATCTAAAAAACTTGCCGTCGGAACTCGAAAGAAACTAGGCAGAGGAACCTATCCTCAAGAGTTCAACTGAACGACGAGCAACTACGTATGATGGTTGACCACATTGGGAACCCACATGCACCCATGCACCCATTGTACCACGTGAGGGACGGGAGGAACCCCTAGTTATTCCTCCCCAACAGTTTGTCGCACCAGCTGAACCACATGCACCAGTGGAACAACAAAGGCCTGTAGCTCACTGGTATCAACCATTCGACCAAAGAGTGGTTGATCCTCATCTACAAAGGCCACAAGCTAACCCTTGGGCACAACTTTAAGCCGACTGTCGCATTACCATTAGGATGGCGAATGATGGGATATAAGATCTCCTAGCCCATCATCCATGCTGCATCGCATTCCCAGCCAACAGGGGCAATTTTGAGCTTTGATCAGGTTTCAGCAACCTGCTCCCTCGTCTTTCATGGACTGAATCGTGAGGATCCAGTCACCTTCATTAAAGACTTCCATTCTAAGTGTAGGACCATGATTTCCCCTCGCGTCGATGAAGTCGAAGTCAAACTCTTAGCTTTTCCTTTCTGCCTAAAGGATAAAGCTCAAGACTAGCTCTTCTATCTTCCCCTTGGCTCCATTACAAATTGGAACGACATGATTTTTGCATTCCTCAAAGAGTTCTTCCCTGAATCCAGAGCTTCCCAAGTTACTAGAGAGATATGCAGTATCAAAATGAAACAGGGCGAATCTTTTGGCGATTATTGGGGTCGTTATAAACGCTTATTTTTGCAATGCCCCCAACATGGCCAAAGCATCCTCTCCATTATTTGTTTCTTCTATATGGGACTCACACCCCTTGAGAAACGAATGATTGACAATGCATGTGGAGGCGACTACAGATGTAAGACCACGGAGGAGATGTTTGATCTGTTCGACTCTATAGCAAGTCAATTGCATCATTACATTGATGACGAGGAAGACGAGCCCTTACGAAGTCTTTATGATGGAGTAGGGTCAAATTCTGCCAATAGCAAGCTTGATAAACTCACTGATCTCATGGATCGATTCCTCACCTCAGGAAAAGCTCAGGTTAAAGCTTGCAACTTCTGCACAGCCAAGGACCACTCCACTGATTCGGGTCCTACCTTGTTTGAGAATGATCAAGTGAACGCTTTAGGTGGTGGATTCTAAGGACCACCAAGGAATTAATACGACAACAATTTCAATAATACTTATAATCATGCCGTTAAAAACCCCTATCTTGGTTATGGTCCCCAGATCCAGAACTTCCTTCAGTATGTTCCAAAGGGATAACCACTTCCCCAACAATCCCAACCTGGTCAGAATTCGGGGTCTTTAAAAGAAATGATGAGGACACTCATTACTAGTCAAGGTAAATTATCTAAAAAATTAACCCAACTCAAAAATGAAACCATCGCGAGTCAGGCTTCTAGCATTAAAAGTCTCGAGGTGCAATTAGGGCAATTAGCCATACATGTTAGGCATACGGATGACAAGGCAAGTTGCCTTCTCAACCGTATTCGAATCCGAATGCAAATGTCAATGTCGTCACACTTCACAACGGCAGAGAGTTGGAGGAAGCCCCTAAAGAATCCAAGCCTAAAAAGGCACCCCTAAATCCAAAGAAATCGAGCAAGAGCTCGAGGTTCAACCGTCTCACACTGAAATGGTAGACTTGGATAAGGAAACATAACCTTCTCTTAAAATTCTACCTTTGTTCCCTCAACGCCTCATTCAAAATAAAAAGGCGGGAGAAGAGAAGGAAATCCTAGAAATCTTGAGGAAAGTGGCGATAAACATCCCACTTCTTGATGCCTTAGCACATATGCCCCACTAGCTAAGCTACTCAAGGACCTATGTACCAAAAAAGGTCATCTCAAAGGCAACGAGAAAATCACCGTAAACGAGAAAGTCTCAGCCATCCTACGCATAAAATTGCCCAATTAAGTGTGGGGACCTGGGCATGTTCACTTTCCCTTGCACAATTAGTGAAGTTGAGACCTAGAAAGCTATGTGCGACCTCAAAACCTCTATCAATGTCGTGCCACTGTCCATATATGAGACATTGAAGGCTAACCCTCTAAAGGATACTGGAATTGTCATACATTTGACAGATTGATTTGTCGTTCATCCTGTGGGTGTCTTGTAAGACATCCTAGTGAAGGTTAGTGGGCTCATCTTTCCTGCTAACTTCTACATCATCGATATGAAAACTCAGCCATGCCCCCATTTCTCCTTAGTTTTGCTTGGCCGACCTTTTCTTAAGACCGCCAAGACCAAAATTGATGTTCATAGTGGTGCTTTGACCATGGAATTTGATGGTGAACTTATTAAGTTCAATATCTATGATGCGATGCGTTATCCCTTCGATGCCTCTTCTATGGTGCTTGCCTTGGACAGTGTGGACACGCTTGTCTAGGATACCTTTCTCGTGAAAGGTAATGATATGAAAGTGGTGTTAGAGAATCATCTCGACACCGATTTCTTGCGAGAGCAATGTTTCATCCTCGATACTGAGATTGAGGAACTGATCTCAAAGTTGGACTTTGCTCCACTTTACACCCTAGCCTATCTCGATTTACTTGCTTTGAATTCTACACTTCTCCCTTCTATGGAGCGAACGCCCACATTGGAGCTCAAACCATTGCCCACCCACCTCAAATATATATTTTTAAGTAAGATTGATACATTACCAGTGATCATCTCCACCAAACTCACATTACCAGAGGAAGAGAAGCTGATTCATGTGCTTCAAGAATTCAAAGAAGCCCTTGGGTGTACGATTGATGACATCAAAGTTTTAGCCCTTCCACATGCATACATCAGATACATATGGAAGAAGGGTCTAAACCTTCACGAGAAGCACAACGGAGATTGAACTCACCAATGATGGATGTGGTTAAAAAGTAAATTCTGAAGCTCCTTGACGCTGGGATGATCTACCCGATCTCCGACAGCAAGTGGATCAGTCCCATTCAGATAGTTCCCAAGAAAACGGGGATCACAGTGGTCCCAAACTCACGAGGTGAATTAGTCCCAACTCGAGTCCAAAATGGATGGCGAGTTTGCATCGATTACAGGAAAATCAATGCTTCCTCTAGGAAAGATTACTTCCCATTTCTTTTCATCGATAAAATGTTAGAGCATTTAGCAGGCAAGTTTCACTACTGCTTCTTAGATGGGTACTCAGATTGTCACCAGATTCCCGTAGCACCTGAGGACCAGGAGAAACCACCTTCACTTTTCCTTTCGGCACTTTTGCCTACTAACACATGCCTTTTAGGTTGTGCAATGCATCCTGCTACTTTTTAGATGTGTATGATGAGCATTTTCTCTGACTTCGTTGAGCACTTCATCGAAGTATTCATGGATGACTTCACCATTTACGGTGATTCATTCGAGCTTTGCCATAGTCACCTGACTAAGGTTCTTCAAAGGTGTATCCAGAAGAACTTGATCCTTAATTACGAGAAATGTCACTTCATGGTGGATCAAGGTCTTATCTTGGGTCACATCGTATCTGCTAGGGGTGTGGATGTAGACCCAACAAAGATTGAAGTAATTCAAAATTTTCCTTACGCCACGAATGTGTGAGAAATCCGATCATTCCTTGGCCATGCTAGTTTCTATCAACGATTCATTAAGGATTTCTCCAAAATTGCACAACTCTTATGCCACTTATTCCAGAAAGACGTGCCTTTTCACATGGATCAGGCATGTAAGGATGCATTTGATGCACTTAAGCACTCTCTCATCTCTACTCCTGTGATCCAAGCTCCTAACTGGGAATTACCTTTTGAGATCATGTGTGATGCCAGCAACCATGCTGTGGGTGTTGTGCTTAGGCAATGAATCGAGCGTGCTTCTCACGTCATATATTACGCCTCCCGAACTCTTGATCCTACCCAATTGAATTACACCACTATAGAGAAGGAACTTCTGGCTGTTGTCTTCGCATTAGAAAAATTCTGGCCTTATCTCTTAGGAACTAAGGTGGTCGCCTACTCTGACCATGTTGCCTTAAAGTACCTTATGACCAAAAAGGAAGCTAAGCCTTGTCTCATTCGATGAATACTCTTGTTACAAGAGTTTGACATCAAGATTAATGATAAAAGTGGTGCAAAAACCTTGTTGCTGGCCATCTCAGTCGTATCGAGAATGATGAAACACCTGTCCCGCTACAAGATGATTTTCCTGATGAACATCTCTTAGCAATTTTTAAGGAACTCCCTTGGTTTGCAGATCTGGTTATTTACCTCGCTACACAAGAGTTTCCACCTCATCTTAGACGAGCCCAGAAAGATAAAATCCGGAGCGATTCCAAATACTATGTATGAGATGACCCATACTTGTGGAGATTTTGCTTGGACCAAGTTATTCGTAGATGTGTCTCACAGAAAGAGACACAATCTATATTGGCATTCTTTCATTCATATGCCTGCGATGTTCATTTCGGTCCACGTAGGACAGCTATGAAAGTCTTGGAAAGTGGGCTCTACTGGCCCACCATTTTTCACGATTCATACCTATACACTAAGACCTGTACCAGATGTCAGACGACCAGCACCCTGAGTCATAGGAATCAAATGCCACTGACCTCAATCCTATTTTGTGAGATTTTTATGTTTGGGGAATCGACTTCATGGGGCCATTTCTACCGTTACATGGTTTTCTTTATATCTTACTAGCGGTGGACTACATGTCCAAATAGGTGGAAGTCAAAGCCACTCGCACCAACGATTCGTCAGTTGTATGCAATTTCCTGAAATCATGATTTTTTCAACCTTTGGCATTCCACGTGCTTTGATTAGTGATCGAGGTACCCATTTCTTCAACTGTATGTTGAAAATCTCTTGCGTAAGTATAATGTTTCACACCGTACGTCTATGGCCTATCATCCTCAGACGAGTAGCCAAGCGGAGGTGTCAAATAGGAAGATTAAAGCCATTTTGGAAAAGACCGTAAACCCGTCACGAAAGTACTGGAGCACGCGCCTTGATGATGCAGTATGGGCTTATTGAACGGTGTTTAAAACACTAATCGGAATGTCGCTTTATTGCCTAGTCTTTGGAAAATCATGCCACTTGCCAGTCGAGTTAGAGCGTAAATCTTTATGGGTTGTCAAACAGCTCAACATGGAACTCGACGTAGCTGGCAAAGAGAGAAAGTTAAACCTCTAAGAATTGGAGGAAATCCAGAATGATGCCTACGAGTTTGCATGAATCTATAAGGATAAAACTAAGGTATTCCACAATCGCAACTTATCTCGTAAGACTTTCGTAATAGGCCAAAAGGGCCTGCTTTATAATTCCAGATTAACTCTCCATCCAAGGAAGTTGAGGTTACGATGGCTCGGACCTTTTGTTGTTACTGATGTGTTTGGACATGGTACAATTAAGATTAAGAGCCCGGATACAAGGAAAGTTTTCAAAGTGAATGGGCACCGACCGAAGACGTTCTACGAGAACTTCCCACAACACGAGATCGAGAGCGAGACTCTAGTAGTTGTAGAGTACCTTGAATGAGAGAGTCAGACAAAGTCGAGACAACGACGTTAAAAAAATGCTCTTGGGAGGCACCCTAAGCTTCTATCCCTTTCCTTTTTGATTTTATTTTAGTATTTTATGTGGTATTCTTACTATTATCTCCTTGTGACTTTTTACAAGTGTTGCGACCTCTGCCTAGCACACTGAATTTTTAGAGCCTAGTATTGCTCTGACGGCAACTCACTTTTTTTGTATGTACGATTAGTCACATTGAGATCTGGTAAGGTTACACATCTTCTTTTCGTTCATGGATTTAAGATTAGTGTCAATCTTATGCATGATCTTGTATCATTTCCTTGCCTCTATATCTATCATGATCTTTCACCATCTTAAGTGTGTTCATATGTGCCTCCTAACCTATTTTGAACCTTGAGGACAAGGTTCAAAATAAGTTTGGGGATACTTTAGGACTTGTGGATTGAGTTTGATGGTTTTCTATGCGAAAGACTACAAGTGAGATTGTTTAAATTCTTTCTATTATATGCGACTGTCAGATGGTATTGGTGGTGTTTGATATCTATTATTCACTCATTTCTTCCATTTCTTTCCTCCATATCTCACTTTCTCATTTCACTAGGAGTTGATAAATATTCATGCATGTTTTCAGTGTAGTTAATATTGTCTAGAGTCGCCCAAGATTTTGTTTCATGCCTTTGGTTATGGATGAGTACTTTATGGTTGTCTGTTGACTTGAAACCTATAAGAAATTAGGAGAAACATTCAATCAAGTCGTTGCCCAGCATTCTTATGATTTCATGATTAGAGACTTAGTATGTTGGTTGAGCCTGTGCTAGATACCAAAATGGGCAGACGGTCAAAATTGTGCAAGTGATAATGTTTTAACCCACATTGGGGAATTTACTTAATTATAGTGAAAAGGAGAAGAGCTAACATGAGTTTTCTTAATATTGAGAGTCCCACAAGTTTTCATAGGAAATGGAGCAGGAAAACTTGTGGTGGGAAAAAGTAAGAAAATTGGTCCATTAGAAATGGAGCAAAGATCATATTACTTGAAAAATATATAAAAAAAGAGTATATATTGAATGAATAAAGGCGAAAGTATATGAAAACTCAAATAAAAAAGATTTAGCTCGAGTACTTTCACTAAATTAAGTGGATTTTAAACTTGCGTGCTTGAATGTATAGACCAAGAAAACCCATGAGTAGTTGATGGTGTTTGTCTTGAAAATGTGATCTTAATTGTGTTTGCGTTGCGGTTCTTGACATATCATAACTCCAAAGTTTTCTGTGTGGCTTGTTAACTTGGCAACTATGTAAACCAAAGGAACTCCATGAACTTTTGAATCGAGTATAATTTAGTTGAGTCAGTGCATAGTTATATTAGGAGTCTAGTTTGTTTGTTTGTGTCATTTACACCTTTGCTCGGGATGTGCAAAGTCCTAATGTAACAACCCAAATATTCTCCTACCCATTTTAAAGATATTTTATTGATTTTATCTTAAATTATGTGAACAAATGAAAATAGATGGAATGGGCTTAACGAGGAAATTGGGCCCATAGGGGTATTTACGTAATTTAGGGTTTCAACACAAAAGAGGCTACAAACTTATAAAAGGTTTATATAGGTAGGGTTTTAAAGTAGGGTTGTTCACAATTTAACCCCAAATTACGTAAATACCCCTATGGGCCCAATTTACTCGTTAAACCCATTCCATCTATTTTCATTTGTTCACATAATTTAATATAAAATCAATAAAATATCTTTAAAATGGGTCGGAGAATATTTGGGTCGTTACACCTAAGTTCGGGGGTATTTGATAAGTTTTCATTTATGCATAATTATATATAATATATCTATGTATTTCTATTATTGATTCTCTAAAATAAGGGCTCAATTATCTCTATTTGTCATTTTCAGGACTTTAAGGGTGCGCGGTTGGATTTGGGGCGGAAAAATACTCATAATAGAGTATTTATTTGAAGTGATCAGATACCAGAAGATTTGTCTCGAAATACACATTGAAAGTTGACTTGTTGAAGGCGCAAATCACTTCACAAATTATGAGAATAGTGTCAATTGCGAAATCACTCCAGAAAACACCCAAACCAATTTTTACTGTGCAATTTACTCCACCAATAAGGAAAATGGTCAAACAAAGTGCAAATCACTCCAACCATTACAAAAATACTCCCATATGTTGGAACTTGGGGGATTCTTTGAGAGATCCATTGTTTTCTTTTCTTCTTGGAGATCAATAGTGTTTTCTTCTTCTTTTTCTTTTCACAAACCATTGTTTATATTTTATATTTTAAATAAGAGTTTTTGGCGATGATGGTCGGCTAAACTTATCAATCTGAACCAGAGGTGGATCAAATCACTCTTTTTGGCTTGTAAACAAATGTGAAATCTATTTTATTATTGAAATTGTTTTTCATAATATTTTATTTTCTTTGGTATTATTTGAACAATTGAGGTTAAACACTAATTTAAACCTTAATATACATACCAGTGAGTCGTAAGCACCCGTCCCTGTGCAATAAGACCACACTAATGTGGCACTCGATCATACCAATTGATTAGATCCTTTTGGGACCGGTTGAATACCAAAGGAATCTAGATTAAATCAGACACAAGAGTGATCCAGTTGTCTAGGTGTAGTGCCTTCACAAACCCCATTGCGATCAACATGTTAAACCCGAAACACCAGAATAAAGTTATGTGTTTGATTAAAGAAGTGGTCATTGTCGTACCTTGACCATCGACATAGGGAAGTGCGAGGACCCGCGTACATTACCGGTTCTATAGCTATACTAATATATTATGATTTACATGCTTTGATTAGATTAAGGACCATATGTAAAATTATGCCAAATTGAGGAAATTTGTGATAACAATGGTTTGGATTGCTTTCCCCCATTGATTGATTTATTTACTTAATATTTTCATTATTGTTTTTATTAACATTAAAAATTATTCCTGTGAACATCTCGATTTAGTTTTTGTTTTATGTCCTAGGTTAAAAAAAACTTCGTCTTCGTGGTTCGACCCCGTGCTTGCCACTACTGCAGTTCTTGTGGTATTTGGTAATCTTATCAAGATTATAAATATATATTTTTGACGCGTTTGGTAGCGTTAGCCAACTATGCTTTATGTAAGTGAATGTTAGGCGGTATAGCAACAACAATTACATAAAATGAACGTAGCAGAAATGAGGATGCTTAGGTGGATGTGTGGTAAAACTCCTAAAGATAGAATAAGAAACACAAAAATTCAAAGAATATGAGGAGTAGCACCAAGTGAGAATAAGACTTGGGAAAGGCGTTGCAAAGACGACCTACAAATGCTTCCACTAAAAAACTTGACGCAATAGAAACTGACGAAATTCGACGTGGTAAGGGGTAGACCGAAGTTAACTTGGGACGCATTAATTAAGAGTGTCTTGAATGGTTTGGAATGCTCACCATCTCTTGCACAAAATCGAGGACAATGGAAGAGTTTGATCCATGTAGCCAACTCTAATTAATTTGGGATTGAGGCTATGTTGTTGTTGTATTTTAGAATCGTAAGTTTTTTTGTTTCAAATTAGCGTTCATCACTTCATGATTGTGCTCTTAACTTTGTACGTTTTATCTACAGTAGGTTGCTTAATTAAAATAGAGTCGTGCTATATTCACCCCTGTATCCTCTCAGGGCAACTTGTCATTTTTAATTAAAACTGGTTTTATAACTAATTGACAAAAATGCCCCCTCCCAACCGAATGATTTACATGTCCATTCAAATACCCTCTCAGGGCATCCCACTCTCGAAACGTCAATTTTTTTTTACGAAGTCAAGTCGATCCGTCGCCGATTAGACATTGTGTTTGTCGATCAAAGAGTGCGCACTAACCTTGTCGATCTCGTTCGTCGATCCGTCACCAATCGTAGATTCGACGAGTTTTAAGTGTTTTTAAGGTCTGATGGTTGAAGAAAATGAGTGGGAGCCGTAAACGCCGCACACGATTTGATTAGTTTTCATGATTTTTTATAGTTTTTTTTTTTTTGTAAATTTTATAGTTTTTTTTCCCATCATATGCCTGCATAACTTTAAGCTTTCGTAGTTTTGGATGTTGAAATGTGGAATATAAATTTCAAAGGTGCCCTTTTTCCTTATGCTCCTAGTGAAAGTATAAAATGACTCAAATTTTTAGTTGGTTAGTCTTTTGGTTAACTCATGAGGTGAATTAATTGCCTTGAAGGATTGTCGAACAAGAGGCGGTTGGTGAGGTTTTCAAACAAGGAAAAAGGGCATGGAGATTTGATTGAATAAAGCAGCGGTAATGGGATTTTGGCGATGAAGGTGACGAGGAAGGACACAATTATGGAGAAGAATCATGTGCATTATATTTGTAAATGGATTACATTAAAATGTTTTGCTTATGTATGGGATAAAAACAACTTTTATAAGATATCAAAAAAAAAAAACTAATACGTTGTTTTCTTTTTAATAAAGTATTTAAATGGTTTAATTCATTTAATTGATGAATATGTCATATTGTAGTTGGTGAATAGATGCAGTAAAAGGGCTCGTGGTTAAAGACAATTAGTGAGGGGATTTGCCACTAGCGATAAATTAGTGAAGGGATTTGCCTCTCACTAAAAGTTACTTAGGGGTTAATCTCTTCACTAAAAGCTTTTCAACGAGGGGATGTGATCCCATTGCCTTAACCCTTTAGCGAGAAAGGCAGTAGCGAGAGGGGAAATTGACATTTAGAGAATTAATTTCACCTCGTTAAAGTGTTTTTTCTTGTAGTGACTTTGGTTGGATTAATCAATTAAGCACCTAGAAATTAAGAAAATATAAACTCATGACTGCCTCAATTAGAGTTATGATGTTCATATTTTTACCGTTGCATCGAGGCAAGCCCTATCGATTTTAGATCTAATTAGTAAGCAAGAGTTAAAACTGATTATCTAATTAAGCCTAGTGATTTAAGATAGGAAACCAAAAGACTATACTTACGACAGCTACACTATTTCTCGTTCAACCTTTAGGTTAATTAGTGACAACTAGCTAAAGGCGCCATCCTAACAATGTAAGATTAATCGGATCTTAATTGAAAAAGGTTGAGGTGGCCGGTTTGGACACCAACGATCATTAAAAAAAAACGTGGATACAAAATGTTTTGACACCCTAATATCTAGCTGATTCTCTTAATTATTATAAGATGGACAAATATAGCGTTATAAACATAGGTTTAATCTTATTACATGAAGCAGCAGAAGTGGTACTGAGAGCTATGAGCTAGAACATGGACTGGCCTAGCTTCCAAACATTAACACAGTGAGATCGATTTTGCCATGGAAGAGAAAGCAGCCTTGTGAGTCTTCCATGCATGAATGGTCATCTCTCAAACAGAAAAGAATGTGCACTTCTGACTTTCTGAGTACTTTTGTAGTAATGCTGTAATGTCAACACCTAACCACGCACTATATGGTGCTCCAGTATGCGTTTTAACTATCTTACTCCTGGATAGCCGATTAACATCCACGTCGTACTACATGTTTCATTAATTGGTACCTTCTGACGTGGATCCAAAGTGGACATGTCAGTGGGTCCCACTCGTACGTATGATCTCTCTTCATCAGGAAAAAAAATAAAAAAAAGTAAAAAAGGTGACTGTCAGCCAACTGACAACTGGTTGACAATTTGTTGATTGTCACTGTAGCATGATATGCCCAAAAATTTATGAAATTTCCTCCATTTTTTTTCCTTTTCATTTCGAGAGTGACAACCAGAGATCAGACCCTTCTCTTCCTCATTTGCTCCATTCTCGACTAGAAACCCTAAAAACCATGGTGACCAAAAATCGAAAGTGACTAGCTGCGTGATTTTCTTTGGAGGGACCGACTACGCGTTCGAGTGGAGAAGGCAGTAGAGAGTCTTTTCTTGAGGGTTGAGGCAGGGAATCTCTATTCTGATGAGAAGAATGACCATCACTTTGCTCGTGCAAGATTCTCCTTTTTGGAACTGAGTAAGTCAGTCACTGGTCATTGATTGACTTTTCTTTTGTTTTTTTTTTTCGTCTTGTATGTAGATTGTCCTTTATTTGATGGTTGTGAATGGGGGACCATCTAGGGCTTCGCTCGGCTTGTTGCATTTGTTAGGATATTACTGCATATAGGATTTTTATGGGTTACAAAGTAGTAGCTAAGTGAAAGGGGGTTCAACTTATTGAATATGTTAGGGTTTATTTAGGCTTAATGATGGAAAATCTCGGTGCAACATTAAATATTAAGAATTAAGCACTTACAAAATTAATATTGAACGTAATGTCAATAAACTTTAAATTAAACATTTGGTTGCTAGTGCTTTATTGGAACTTACTCTAAATTTTTGTACATTTGATTGTAGCTAGTGTCATAGAGCCCATTATTGACTTGAATGTGCCTATGAAAGGTTCAGTTGATTTGGATTCAAATCATGGGGGTGAATTACACTGTGGATCAAGTGAGGCAATGGGATCATCTGAGGTAGTAGGATCCGTTAAGGCAATGGGATCAACTGAGGCAATGGGATTAGTTGAGGCAATGGGATCTGCGACGACCCCAGTTCCACAATCCTAAACTGGGCCCCACCCGGCCTACAACTTACGTGAACCCCCAAACCAATCTCGCTAAGTCACACAAGCCTAGTCATCCTTCCCTTACCATTTACCATTTATTTAGCAATTAATAGGTGAGTTAATTGATTAGTGAGTTATCATAGCTATATCGGAAGCAATTAAATCTCAAACTAATCAATTAACCTTAAAGACAAATAAGTTAAAACAACTAGAGTGTGAAAATTCTGCATATGTATACATCTAAATAGTATAACAAGTCAAAGAAGAGTCAAATATTGTATAAATGTCCCAAAATTTGACAAACCTATATCCCGTGTTTCAAAAATAAATACATATAATATAAATAACCTACACTGTATGCAAGAGGAGTCACCTAGCTGCCCTCAACTTCAATCGCTTATTACCGGTCCTTTACCCCTGTCAATCCTGCAGTATGACGAGGTTGTACACATCGTCATAAGAAGAACGGTGAGTACAGAAAATAGCAGTAACAATCAAGTGGAGTTTCAATATAACTTCAAATGCCAAATAAACGACTAAACTAGTATCATGCATAACGATCACAAAGATAATTAAAGACTGTATGTTTTCAAAAAAAAATAAAAGACTGCATGATAAATAATCACTAAGATATCAACAACAAATGAATGTCAAGAGCACAAAACAAAAATGGATCTAAGTGTTTCAAGTCCATCAGATTGCAACACAAAGTACACAACCTGACTTCTAAGACGGATTCTGGACCCAAACAAACCACTAATAGTTTAGTATGAATCATAATACCGTAGTCCACACACAGTTCAACTCACGGTCAGACTCCAATCCCTAAACATGCGAGTTTAGACATGTCCAGAATCTGTGTAATCACAATAGTGAGAGAGATCACTAAGCAAACTTACAGAATCCGTGACCACCATATCACCCACTTAAACCCAAAAAACTACTCATTTGAAATCCAAGAAAAATCAAACCAATAATCCACCAAGGATAGATACCACAAATGGAATTCAAGAAATCATAATTCACAAAGAAATATTGCTCAAGAAAGATAACAACTCAATTTAAATGCACAAATGAAAGAACATAAATACTCCCACTGGTTTTACTTACAGTCACCACGCGATATTCCACGCTCGCGGCTCTCACACGTCGCTAAACCGATTACGTACATTCGCCACTAGTCCACTACCTAGTATTAGTTAGGATCCATTTTGGTCGCGTTAGAGTCTTATTTTGTACTTATTATAATTTCTCGTTAATTTTTCCATTTTCCAAACATTACCCAGTTCCACTATTTTGGGTTAATTCTCTAGGTATTGGGTCATATTTGGACCCATTTGGATACCCGAATAAAGTCCCAAAGTTTCCAAAATCTTTTAAAAATTGGGCCTGATGAACAGTGCTACACCATGGGGGTACAAACAGAATGTGACTATCGGGGTTTTTCACAACCCTGACTCACGTCGTCGTGTTCCAGCCTATCCCAACCTCGTAAGGACCTCAATACCCATCCAAATCCATTATAAAAAACATGGAATCGTCCAACCATCGAACCCACAACTCAGACGAAAATACACGAAACACACGCCAAAACGACGATAATTGAACGAGAATTTGAGATCTCACCTCCGTTTGCGCCGTGGCGCGATCCCTTAGCGTTAATCCTCGCTCCAAACCGTCGAAACCCTCTCCTTTGGTTTGTTTCTTGCATGAAGAGAGAGAAAAGAGAAAAATGAGAGAAATGAGGGCACATCTTATGGCCCAAACACACCAACCTCAACCACTCTTTGACACACTTTAGGACTTCCCCTTGTCCTTATCCTTTTTAGCATCCATAATTGGCCTTTTCTTGGGAGTTCTGCGCCTGGCATACACTACGACTCACACCGTCAAATGCATGGACTTTCTATCAGCCCAAACATATTCCCAAATTAATTTATTATTATATTTTATTTTTCGGTCATCTACGAAAATTGTTTCTCGGACTCGTGTATCCGTATTTCGTCTGCCCGATACCAGTTCGATACGTTTTCCTAGTCGAACTCTACTCGTAACTCGACGTCACCATCCTATCACACAAACACGAGTATAAATACACGTCGTCACACATAGACATAGCATATTTTTTGAGTCGTTACAAGATCAGCTGAGGCAGAGGTAGTGGGATCAATTGAGACATTGGGATCAGTTGAGGACTCTAACACAACAACTGCAACTGCAACTGCCCCCGCCCCTGCCCTTGAGATGGGGATGATTTTCGACAACCCTGAGCATGTGAAAGTTTTCTTCAATCAATATGCCAAAAGGATTGGTTTTGCAATCAAAGTTCGATCAATGGAAAAGTATGAGAACGATGTAGTTTGGAAGTATGTATTCACTTGTGCTAAGGAAGGCTATAAGAGATCGAAAGGAATATATAGAAGAGGAGGTCTAACTTCAAGGTGTGGTTTTCGTACTCAAATGAATGAGGTTGTTCCCTGATGGTAAGTGGCACCTTATCAAAGTGTTTCTAGAGCATAATCATGTTGCCACTCCTTCAATGGTGAGGTTCTATAAGTGCAACAAGTTCATGCCAACTTCAACCAATAAGAGACTTGTATTGAACAACGTCGTAGGCATCCCACCTTGCAAGACTTATATGGCAAAGTCAGTTCGTGTTGGAGGGTTTAATAATATGACATACAATGAAAGGGATATAAGGAACCACATAGAAGTTGAACGAAGACTTAGGCTAGGTGAGGGTGATGCGAAGGCTATTCAATAACATTACATGCAAAAATAAAAGCGCAGAATCCCAACTACTTCCATTTGATGGCCCTTGGTGAACAAAATGAGCTCAGACATATATTTTGAGCTAATAGTAGGTGTAGATCTGCTTACAGATATTTTGGGGACGTGGTTTCCTTCGCCACAACCTACTTAACCAACAAGTACGACATGCCCTTTGCTCTCTTTGTAGGTGTGAACCATCACGAGCAATTTATTTTGTTTGGTTATGCATTATTAGTTGACGAGACCAAGATAAGCTAAGAGTGGCTATTCAAGACATGGCTTGAGTGAATGAGGAAGGCATCGAACATGCCGTCGCCAAAGTATTCCCTAACACAAGGCATCACCGATGTCTATGGCACATCATGAAAAAGGTGCCTAAGAAGATTAGGGGTCATCATGATCGGGAGCGCATCATATCAAGTTTGAAACGAGTAGTTTACGATACACTCACCTAAAACGAATTTGAAAATGCATTCGCTACTTTGTTCATGGAATTTGAAGTAGTGAAAGCTTGAGTATCTGGTTAAAGTCAATGTATGACATTATGGACAAATGGATTACTGTCTATGTCAAGAAGTATTTTTGGGCTGAGATATCGACGACACAGAGAAGTGAAAGTATTAATCCATTTTTTGATGGATTTATTGGTGTCAAGACGTTGCTTAAGTTATTCATCAGTCAATACGAAAGGGCAGTGAAGAAGAGGTATAGGGCGGAGAAGGATTCGGATTACAACTCATTTTACATGTTCCTTCCCACAACTTGCAATTAACCGTATGAGTTTCAAATGCAAAAATATACACCAATGACTTGTTTGCAAAATTCAAAGAAGAGGGCAAATTGGTTTTGGATTGCAAGGCAAAAGTATTGAACCGTGAGGAAGCATACATCTTATATGAGGTGAGACAGATTTTTAAGCGGCCTAGCTATGACAGTGTGATCATCAAAAACTACAATATAATGTATGAGGATGCGACTGAGGAGGTACACTGTATATGCCTATCATATGAGTTTCAGGGGATACTTTGTTGCCATGCCCTATGCGTGTTTTGAGAGCGTGATATCATGTACATCCCACCACACTACATCATGGACCGATAGAGGAAAGAATTCAAACGTGCTTATGACCAAGAGAGGGGTATAGAAGAGTTAGATGCAAAAGCATCCACAACTTTTGAACGATATGATGTTATCCTTACAAGATATTTCCAAGTAATGGATATTGAGTCTCAAACAATGAAAAAGTTTAACATAGTACTAGAAACTATTAAGAAGTTGAGAGGACTCCTTATTGACATGCCAGACGAGAAGGAGGATAGAGATCCAAAGTTGACACTGACACAACCAAATGCTTCAAAGTGTACGCTTAAGGACTCGACTCATAAGAAAAGAAAGGGACGTAAGAGTAGAATAAAAAAGGGACAAGAGAAGTCAAAAAAGAAGGTGGTTGTAAGGAAAATGTGATTTTGTTAATGTTTATATATGTGAAAAAATTGAACAAGTTCAAAAATTTGCAGGGTAAAGATTCTAATCCTAATGAGGATGACCTGGACAATATGGGTGACTGTTAGCAGCAGGTGATAGAGACGAACGAGTCCCAACTCCATTAAAGTCCCAAGGTGGTAAGGGTTGCGATAAGAAGGCTACAACTTTAGAGAAGAAGTCAAAAAAAGAATAGTGTTGTGTGTAAGAAGGTAATAATAGAAGTTCATGATCTTATTACATTTAAAATGGCCCTTTATTCCATATAATGAATGGAGTGTTAATGTGATGTCATAGGGGAAGGTATCTTGTGAGAATGACCATTGCGAAGATATTGAAGGGATGAATTCTCAAGCAACTGAAAGGGCATATATGAACAATGTAAGTAACGTTATGCAGTTAAGATTGCAACGCAAAAAACAACATGAAACTTAACAACCTAATTTGCAGGTGGGGGATGCAACTCAACAGTTTATTGACACGAACAATTGGGCACTACCTTTGGAATCTCAAGATTTCACACATGGGAGTCAAACAATTCATGACCTTACAATGGACTTCTTTAGTTAGAATAGACAATGGTATTTTGATAAATGTGATTTTGGGTGTATATTATTTATCAGGGTAATTCGCGAGATCAGTTGAACCTTGATGACACTAGGTTAATTTTTGAAGTTTGATATGAAGCTTTGTCGAACCTCTGTATTGTTAGCTTTATTTATCATGGTATTTTTTGATGAATTACAATAATTTTTTTTGTAAAGTTTAATTTATCTTGTTAGAATCATTTGTTGAACTACAATATAATTTTATTATCGTAATCCAATTCGGAGGGATAATGAGAGTTACATTCCTTATCAATTCAAGGTGGGTAAAGTACATTATGCATTATTGTAATTTTTTTTGAAGTATGATTTACTACAAGTTAATTTATGAAGTCTGATTTAATACATGTTAATTTTTGACTGACTTGTTATTTATTGTTTGTTTTCTTTTCTCTTTTTATGTAGTTTAAGTGACAAGTGGTGACAATGCATGGGGGAGGAGTGGATAATAACTGCAGATATGGTTTTTTTGGGAGTTAAGGGAAATAGGTTTATGGAGAGGTGCAGTTAATTAAGGAATTAGGTTAGTGAGGAGGTGGGAGGTGGGGTATTAAAACTACTCACCAACCGATGCAACGTCTATTTTAATACACCACATCAAACCTTGTACACAACTCTTTCACCACTCCAACCCATTCCATCCTCTCATCGACTCTACTAGCCAAATAGAAGCCGAAACCCTAGCAAAACCCAATCTGGTTTCACAACATGCCCAAACCAAAAGTTGGAGAACTTGGGATGCCAACAAATTTGAGGGACCTTTTCACAAAACAGCCTCGATAGCAGAAGGAGGCGCACACTCCTGTGAAAAATGAGGCTCTTGCAAAGAAGGATCCCCAATCTGGTAGTTTTGTAAAAAGGAAAGTGCCTTATAGGAATGAGGAAGGCCTACCAAAGAGGAGTTTGGTGAAGAAAACACCCATGAAAGGTGCGATTGCTAATCCAAAGATGGTCACCCCCAAAACTGAGAATATTGTGAGACCTTGTCCATCGAAACGAGCCTCTTCAAGGTTGATGAAGATAAAGAAGCCAAGAGTGCCCCATAACACAACTAATACTCTAGCGCATGTAGGAACTAACGAAGAAGAGAGAATGGAAGGACCGACAATGCCTCAAAAGATGAGGTAAAGCTGAAAAAATGGGAGGCCCACTTCTTCGCAAAGGTAATTCTAGGAACAAAAAGGTGGAACTTTGATTACTTTGATTCTCATAATTTGTTTGTTAAGAAGTTGTTTCATGAGTTAGGGTGGCTTAATTTTGTGGAGACCAAACTGCCTATCAATGAGTCCTACATAGCCTATTTCTTTGCACATTTGCACACACTAGATCCCAAAAACCTAAAATGTTTAGCTTCATACGTTGATGGAGTAAGGATTGATATCAATAATAGGCTCATTAGAAGGTTGTTTGAATTACCTGTGGGAGATGTCAAGTGTTATGGACATCACCAGCTTTGTAGAGCGAAAGATACCTTTACTGTCTCCAAAGGTTCAATGTTTCTTTGTGGAGGGGTTTTACCAAAGAAGCCCAAAAAATCCTCGATTTCCAAGATATCTCCTAAAGTTCGGCTGGTCCATCATGTGTGGTAACTCATATACTTGTCCCCAGAGTTGGCTCCCGTATTTGATGTGCTCATGACTTGGACAATACTAACTGGTTACAAGGTGGACTTAGGATACATTATTCTTCAACATATGTTAAGGGTCACCCATCAAAAGAACTAAAAAAGAAACAGTTAGGACTGTCATATGCTAATCACCTATGTAAATTGTTTGTTACGATAGGTCTCCCTGCTCTCTTAATAATTGAATACGACTAGTTCCTTAGAAATAGAAACAACGTAATCGGGGAGCAGAGCTAGACAAGATGTTATACACTCAGATTGATGGGAAGTGAGTTTTGAAGTCCTTAGTTGAGACCCCAATAAGAGAGGGATGAAAAGGAAGGCTGTTCAAAGGGAATTTCATTATGAATATGCATATGACAATGGGGAATCAATAGACAAGGATAAGGAGGACGAGGACGAGGACGAGGATGATGACTTCCTCGAAAACTCTGAAAATGGGTTTGATGAAGTGGATGATGAACTTTCAATGGATGAAGATGAAGGCCTAAATGCTAAAACTGAATGGGATCCCTATGACAGCCAAGAGAGGATCTTGATGGAGAAAGGGGAAGTAATAAAATCTCCAATTTTTTTGGGTTGTTACTTTGTGATGTTTCTTACACTTATTCCGCTATTTGTGTTTTCATTTTGTAGTAATGTTATGTTTATCAATATGTTGTGTTGATATCAAAATCTCTCATTTATTTTTGTTATTGGTTTACATTAGGTGAGCACAACCCTCCAAGCCTACAATTTCAGAAAAATAAATTCATGGTGAAGAAACACGATGAAGGTAAGAAAGATGATGAATTTGAATTTTCTTTTCTTAGTGTACATTTTGTTTTCATGTGTTCTTGTGCATTATGTTGTTTTACCTTAGAAATTTTTTTTTGTTGGTGGTGATGTTCATTCATTTGTTCTTCTTTTATTATGATCACCTATTGATCATACTCCATGTTGTTTGTTGTTAGTGTTCTTGTATTAGGAAACCACCACAGTCCTCGAAGCAAAGGAATTCAGATTGAGAAAGTCATGGAGAAAAACATGATAAGGGTCATCACAATGAGCCAAACACGCCCACTGCCACCCAGTTCATCAAGGATATCGAGGGTACGATAACAAATGATGGCACTCACTCACATTTCTCCCCCTTACACACTCCTCCTGCCTACTTCAACCAAAGATATATTGAAGCAAAGTTTGTCGAAGGCCATACTTATGGAAACCAAGGGCATACTTATGGTAACTTCATCAAAGGTCAGACTCATGGTCATTTCAACCAACAAGTGTTGCTAGATAGGCTTCAGTCCTGGAGGAGAATGTTAAGGAGATCAAGGTGGTGGTCCAGCAGGCATCCGCAAACCTTAAAAATGAATTGCAAAATGAGTACAACACATTCAAAGTGGAGATCGGCAAAATTGTTACACCAGACTCATGGAGAAGTGGGAGGACAAGTTTGATGGAAAATTGGTCCAAAACTACCATCAAATGGAGTCTCGTTTAGGTGGCGTTGAGCGGAACATCTCGAGCATGGATAATAAACCAAAAGAGAAGATGCGCTACTGCAAGTTGCATGTTGTTACTCTTTGGAATGTGTTACCGATGTCGAGCACCAAAGACACGGCAACCATGGTAGATGATAGGAAGTGATAGAACATGAAAATGTCTTCCTTCTTTAGGTTTATCAGTTTTCAATTTCATCTAACTCTTTATTTTGGGTTTATTAAAACTTAAGTTATTATAAGCTTTTTTGTGGTCTCGACCAAGTTGTGGCCTTAACTCTACTTTATGAGCCTTCAACTGGTCCTTATAAGGCCTATGTGAATTCTAATATTGAAGTTTTCTTAACTCATTTTATGATGCAAAGTAAAATTTATATTTTGATGCTCAATTTGATGGTAATATTTTGTTGTGCACTTTGGTAGTGATTTCTCCCGATTAGGTGTTTGGTTTTCAACAGAAGATCTTCAATCGTAGCAATGTTTCCGCCTGCATACTTGGGTAATGACTACTAACCAATTTGTTTCCACTGGTTTTTGTATCTTGTTGCGCCTTAATAGCTATAGTGCATGTAATGATACGATGACATGAATCCCTCGTTGCCACCTCACCCAGTACATCCAATTTCGATAAACAACTTGGAGATGGAAGAACTAGGTTCATGCTATGTTCATACTAAGTTGTGATCATACTTGAAACAAACAAAAAAAACAAATTGAGATCATACAACAATGAAGATAAAGCTGCAAAACTAAAATCACTAATCCTAATAACAAAAACCATACTTTATACTATAAATAAGCATAGATTTCTCCACAAGACATAAACATCTTGGCTTACTTTAGTTTTCATTAATAAAGGCATACACTTCTCCTTCATATGACTACACTATGACCTCCCTCACATGAATAATAAGATGAATCAAAGTTCACAGTTTACCAACATAACCATAATTGCTACTCTTAATTCCCTTTTATGACTACCCTCGTTGTTGTTTCAGATTCAATAGTCATTCCACCACCAACTAATAATCGCTCCGTGAATAATATTGAGAGCTCCATCTCAACATTCCTTCCAATTAGCTACTGTTTGATGAACTTCCAGCACCATTACTAGAACTGTTATGTCTGACATGATTAACATTGCTAGTATCCTTTATGTTTAGTCGATAAGGTTCGGGTGACGCGAGGGAGATCGGTCCATATTAAGCACTTCCACAGCTCCAACAAGTTCCATATATTAGGGCCATCACTTTGTTATGTTCTATTTCAAACTAACAAACAATGTTATCAAGAATTAAATTGTTGGACTATTTCACCAACTAACAACAAACAAGGTAAAAATACTAATAAGTTTATCAAGTCAAGAATTAAATTTGAAAAAGAAAAACTTGTTTTTGAAAGATCTTTGAAAAGAAAACGTATATTTGCGAAAAGTCCCTCGCAAATCATGAAACCGAGATTTTCCATTTTCGGGATTTGTGAAAATATCCCACCATCCAAATAGGCCATATGACCCATAACAAACATGTATAATATGTTATATGAGGGTTTATTGGGTCTAGGATGTGTTAAAGGGTCGCTAACACAAGGGACAGAATTAATTATTTTGAGGTCCCTGCAGTTAGCGCGCTAATGCTGTTATTAGCGCGCTATGTGCAGAGTTAGCGCGCTAGGTCATAAAATTAGCGCGCTAATTGCGATCTGACAACTTTTTATAAAGCTGAAAAATTCGCTTTATTTCGAATTTTTGATCAAATCTCGGCCCTTGGATGCACACAACGGTCATATATGGGTCTATAAATATATACAACACTCCCAAACACATAAGACACATAAATTAGGTTTTAAAATCAAAGAAAATCATTTGTGCTCAAATTTTTCAAGAGAAGGAGCTTGGGGTTTTCAAGTTACACTTAGAGGCTTTGTCCATTCAACATCAAAACCAAGCACTCTTGAGGAACTCTAGGAGTATAACAACCTCTCCAGAACTGATTTTCAAGTCATCTTCTTGAGGTTGTAAGAAAGTCCATTCCCTAGCTTTTCTTGTGCTTAAATTATATATTCTTGTGTGATTGCTTTGGGAAATTACTTGTTGTGTTGTTAAACACACTTGTATTGGGTTTTGCACTTAAACTTAATTCATTAAACCCTTGGACTGATTTGAACAAGAGTTTGAGCTTAAACTTGATTTTTATCAAACTTCTTGTTCTTTGGATTTGAAACCGGTTTTGTTCTCATTAATCCATTTGAAACGGTTTCAGTTTTGAGTTGTGCATAAAATCAGTTTTTATAATTGCATTTCTCAATTGTTTTCATACTTGCATGCATAAGAGTGGTTAGGCTCTAGGAGGCTTGCTTGTATTTGAACTTGATACCACTTTACTTTGTAAAGTGTAATTTCAATTGTATTTAAATCTTGATTGTAAGACTTAGTGGGATCTAAGTCGAAAGGGAAGACCTAGTTGAGGCTAGGCATATATCCTAGTTGCGGCTAGGTGGGAAAAGTCCTAGGTGGGTCTAGGTGGAAATTCCTAGTTGAGGCTAGGTGATTGTATAAGACCTTATTGCGATAAGGCATCGTGTAAAAGACCTAGTTGAGGCTAGGCATTCACTAGGCTAGTTGGCTTTGGGTGTAACACTTATCATTAATATAAGTGGGGTTTGAAAATCCTAACCGGGGAGGTTAGGTAGTGGATGTAGATCGGTTGGATCGAACCACTATAAATCACGCGTCTCATTTCCATCTCTTCTACCCCTTCTTGATTGCATAGTGTTGATATTTATCATTGGTGTATGCATTATTATTATTATTTGTGCATTAAGTTTTAAAAAGGCGATAACTACTCGGTGACCCAATTCACCCCCCCTTTTGGGTGACCTTCAATTGGTATCAGAGCGGGTTATTGCTCAAAGTGTTACTAACGTATCTTTGAGTGTTTTTGTGAGGATGCAATCTCTAGATTTCTCTCGCCTTAGGGAAGGCAACTCATCCGTCCGACCTCCCTACTTTGATGGAACAAATTATGCTCATTGGAAAGTTCGAATGAAATTTTACATTAGAGCACAAGGGAGACATTTGTGGGACACAATTGAAAATGGCTACTCTCCACCGAACAAGTCCTTAAAAGAATACACCGCCGAGGAGATCAAGATCGAGCTCTCAAATGATCAAGCCATGAATCATTTGTTTTGTGCACTAAGTGAGAACGAATTCAACCGAGTTAGCGCTTGTCAAACGGCCAAGGAAGTATGGCAAAAACTTGAAGTACATTATGAAGGTACACAACAAGTCAAGAACACCAAATTGAGGATTCTTGAAGAACATTATGAGACTTTTCGAGTGGAGCCCCATGAAGACATAGCCACGGCCATTACAAGGTTCACGAAGCTCTTGAATGAAATCAAAAACCTTGGCAAACATTATGATCAAGAGAACTCGGTATACAAGTTCCTTAGAGGCTTGCCTAAGGAATGGGATGCGAAGAAATATGCTATTCAATCGGCTCAAAACCTTGGAAATTATACCTTTGATGCATTATGCGGAGAATTGACGGTTCATGAATTTGAGCTAAGAGACCGTGCTAGATTGGAAGCACTTGGTGGTTCGACCAAGAAAGAGTCAAAGAAGGAGCATGCCTTAAAAGCTACATGCCTATCGGGCGAAGATGATGGGAGCTCAAGTGAAAGTGACTCAATTGAACAAGAAGTTGCCATGCTATCAAGAAAGCTCAAGAAGGCAACATACAAAAGAGACAAGTACAAAAAGAAGTACAAAGGTGCAAACAACGCAAGTAAGTCACGCGAGATGATTTGCTATGAATGCGGCAAACCGGGACATAGAGCATCGGAATGCAAGTACTTGAGAAGAAGCAAGAGACATGAATCATCATCATCATCATCTAGCTCCGACTCCGAGTCAGAAAATGAGAAAGCCATCCTTTGCCTTATGGCAAGGAGTGAGGTAAGTGACTCTTCATCTTTTAATTATGATGATGTAAATGCATTGGATGATATGTCTATTATTCATGACCTTAGGAATGAATTAGAAAAGGAGGTCAAAAAGACCAAACAACTCAAAAAGAGTTTAATCAAAGCCATTAGTGAGATTGAATCTCAAAATGAGATTATTGATGATCTCCAACAGGACTTAGAATTGGCCATAAATGAGAAAATAGGCTTAGCAAAAGAAATAGAGGACTTGACCACTACGGTGACCAAGTTTACAAGTGGCACCAAAATGTTTGACATGATGTTGGGCGCACAACGACGTGCACTCAACAAGAGAGGCATAGGCTATGGTGCAAGCCTATTGAGTTATGGAAAGCTTTTGGCCGAGTCTAAGAGATGTTTAAAATGCAATAGATCTCATAATGTTGGCAAATGTGTCCTAAATAGGACCAATAGAGGTAAACTTGCATGGGTAGAAAAGAATGTATGTGATACACATATTAGGGAACACAGAGGTGCATGGGTACCAAAGTCCATGATTCATAAAGTAAATTAGATTCACTTTGGAACATGAATGTGCTAAAACGACAAATTGATATATAGGAGTTAAGCATGATAGGCCTTGCTTTAGTCACATACACATAGCATGCATACACTTGTTATTTCGATGTCATGACGCATTTCATATACGATTTTATGTAGGACTATGATAAATTAATACAAGTAGCCAAGCACTTTTAGGCTAAATTCATTGACACGGCATGAGTTAGGCATTTCTCATAAATCAGACCTTCTACACATGTTTTAAGTATTTTAATCATCTTTATATGATGTTAATGAAGTGTCCATGAAGTTTGAGGTAAATCGGAGTTGTGCGTCAAAAACTCAAAAATTTTAATTCCGAAATTCCAGAGAGGAATTAGCGCGCTAGGTATTTCTATTAGCGCACTAGGTCTAGCAATTAGCGCGCTAGGTCATTTAATTAGCGCGCTAATACCCCCTGACCAGACAAACTTCACATTCACCATGTTTTAAAGTCATATGTTGAAGCCATTGTTTTAAATTGGGGGAGACCTTTAGATAATGTGAAATGACATTGATAAGGGAGACCTTTTTATCCTTTGTTTTTGGTATCTATTCTTTTTGGGTTAAGACATGTACCAAAAATGAGGAATTTATTGGAATCACAAACCAAATCATGCATGTTGATAGGGGGAGCCTAGATTCCTTAAGCTTTTCATTTGATGCATATCGATAGGGGAGCGTTTATTTGGTATCATTTTCATAAGACGGGGAGCCTTTCTTATGGTATCATGATTTTTCTCATGCCCCACTTTTTGATGGTATCAAACGGGGAGAAAGGTGCTTGAACTTGAAAGAGTTTAAATTTTAACCATTAATGGGATGTTCATACACTTGTATTATGTTTTATGCTTGTCAAGTTCACATTGTTTGTTATCATCAAAAAGGGGGAGATTGTTGGACTAAGTGGTTAGTCACTCTAACTCCGACCGGTATTTTGATGGAAACAAACAAGGTGAAAATATACTAATAAGTTTATCAAGTACATTTCGGTTTCACAAAGGTTGCGAAACATCACATCACGGACATTTGAGCATTCAAGTAATTCAAGTTCAAGACTCGACACACACAAAGGAATGAAGGCAAAAGATCAAGACCACGAGTTAAAAATTAATGTAAGGTATTCAAGTTCACTTAAGCAAGCCTATTGCATTAGTTCATGCATATCGTAATTTTAAAATGGATTTTCAAATGTCAAGTGATTACTCGAAGATTTCGGACTTATAAGTCTAAACTATGTTAAACTATATGTGTATGTTAAAATCGCATTTTGAAAATCATAGTGAAAGCTTTTGAAAAAGAAAAACTTGTTTTTGAAAGATCTTTGAAAAGAAAACTGTATATTTGCAGAAAAGTCCCTCGCAAATCATGAAACCGAGATTTTCCATTTTCGGGATTTGTGAAAATATCCGGACCATCCAAATAGGCCATATGACCCATAACAAACATGTATAATATGTTATATGAGGGTTTATTGGGTCTAGGATGTGTTAAAGGGTCGCTAACACAAGGGACAAATTAATTATTTTGAGGTCCCCGCAGCTAGCGCGCTAATCTTGTTATTAGCGCGCTATGTGCGAGTTAGCGCGCTAGGTCATAAAATTAGCGCGCTAATTGCGATCTGACAACACTTTTTATAAAGCTGAAAAATTCGCTTTATTTCGAATTTTTGATCAAATCTCGGCCCTTGGATGCACACAACGGTCATATATGGGTCTATAAATATATACAACACTCCCAAACACATAAGACACATAAATTAGGTTTTAAAATCAAAGAAAATCATTTGTGCTCAAATTTTTCAAGAGAAGGAGCTTGGGGTTTTCAAGTTACACTTAGAGGCTGTCCATTCAACATCAAAACCAGCACTCTTGAGGAACTCTAAGGAGTATAACAACCTCTCCAGAACTGATTTTCAAGTCATCTTCTTGAGGTTGTAAGAAAGTCCATTCCCTAGCTTTTCTTGTGCTTAAATTATATATTCTTGTGTGATTGCTTTGGGAAATTACTTGTTGTGTTGTTAAACACACTTGTATTGGGTTTTGCACTTAAACTTAATTCATTAAACCCTTGGACTGATTTGAACAAGAGTTTGAGCTTAAACTTGATTTTTATCAAACTTCTTGTTCTTTGGATTTGAAACCGGTTTTGTTCTCATTAATCCATTTGAAACGGTTTCAGTTTTGAGTTGTGCATAAAATCAGTTTTTATAATTGCATTTCTCAATTGTTTTCATACTTGCATGCATAAGAGTGGTTAGGCTCTAGGAGGCTTGCTTGTATTTGAACTTGATACCACGTTACTTTGTAAAGTGTAATTTCAATTGTATTTAAATCTTGATTGTAAGACTTAATCTAAGTCGAAAGGGAAGACCTAGTTGAGGCTAGGCATATATCCTAGTTGCGGCTAGGTGGGAAAAGTCCTAGGTGGGTCTAGGTGGAAATTCCTAGTTGAGGCTAGGTGATTGTATAAGACCTTATTGCGATAAGGCATCGTGTAAAAGACCTAGTTGAGGCTAGGCATTCACTAGGCTAGTTGGCTTTGGGTGTAACACTTATCATTAATATAAGTGGGGTTTGAAAATCCTAACCGGGGAGGTTAGGTAGTGGATGTAGATCGGTTGGATCGAACCACTATAAATCACGCGTCTCATTTCCATCTCTTCTACCCCTTCTTGATTGCATAGTGTTGATATTTATCATTGGTGTATGCATTATTATTATTATTTGTGCATAAAGTTTTAAAAAGGCGATAACTACTCGGTGACCCAATTCACCCCCCCTCTTGGGTGACCTTCATAAATATGCACAAATTCACCCAATAGGAACACCTCATATTTCACAAATTAGAATTAGTAACATAACTAAATCAAACACAACCCAATGGAAATTAACATAACCCCATTCAAACATAAACCCATTCAAACATAACCCCATTGAAGGATAAATTGTCACCATAAATTCTCTAAAAATTATTCATACATAGATTACATTAAGAAAGCCCCAAACAACAACCACGCCCTAAACTCTCATATTCCCATTAAAGTTCAAATTTCAAAGGTATACTTCAACCCCCCATAGAAAGCCCTACAAAATCCATTTTTTATTTACCTTAAATCCACTTGCCCCTTCAAAACATTAACTTAACAATTTTCAAATTTTCAAGAACCCTACATCTCGGTCTCCTAAACCCTTAAACCCTTAATTTTTAAGTGCTTAATTCTTAATGTTCAATGTTGCACCAAGATTTTCCATCATTAAGGCCTAAATAAACCCTAACATATGTAATAAGCTAAGGAGTCTCATAAGCTGAGCCTCATTTCAATTAGCTACTAACTTGTAAGCCATAAAAATCCAATAGAGAATGTAGTAAAATGCTAACAAATTCAACAAGTCGAGCCCAATTTCGCAAGCCCTAGATGGTCCCAACAAGCCGAGCCCCCATTTTGCAAGCCCTAGATGGTCCGCCATTCACAACCCTCAAATAAAGGAGAATCTATATACAAGATGAAAAAAACAAAAGAAGAGTCGATCGGTGATCAGTGACTGACTTACTGCGTTCTAATAATGGGAATGTTGCACGGGCAAGGTCATTATTCTAGTTTGGACAGAGACTCCCTGCCTCACCCCTGAAGAAAAGAATCCTCCACAGCCTTCTCCACTTGAACGCGTAATCAGTTCCTCCAACAAAATCACACAGCTGGTCCCTTTCGATTTTTGATCATCATGATTTTTATAGTTTCTGGTCGATAGAATATGAGCAAATGAGGAAGAGAAGGGTCTAATCTTTGGTTCTCACTCTCGAAATGAAAAGCAAACAAAAATGGAGGGAATTTCAAAAAAAAAGTTGGGCACATCATGCTATAGTGACATGATCGAGTAGATGTCGTCACCAACGTCATCGATCGATGTGCCGACAACACCTTTCTGACTTTTTTTTTCTTTTTTTTTTGCTTATTTGAAGAGAGAACAGACGAGAGGGGCCCACTGACACGTCCGCGTCAGATCCACATCAGACGGTGTGCAAAGTCGATGCCTTTTTTGGGTTACTATAACATTTCTCTTATAATATATGTAACACCATGCATGATCGATGTTGGGGGTATCATGAGGTGAACTGGACCCACGACACGTGATTTTCATCTAACAACGGACAGGTGGGCCACGCTCATGATTTTTTTTTGTCTAGACCATCCAATATCCAACATTTACCGACTACTCCGAACTCGAGCTGGATCGACCCACTAAAAAGTAAAGCTTTTCCAGCAATGGTTTCTAAGCTCATGGGGTCTCAAATTCAAGACGTTTTTCTTAAACCACTGAAGTTTCTAACTACTCCAATACCTACTAAAAGTCACGGTCATGATTGGTCATGAGTTTAAGAAGAACATAGGTGTATCTTGACTTGTAGTCATAAGTCACTACTCCGAGTTCAAGTCAGGTCGCCCATCAAAGAGGAAAGCTCTTCCAGTGATGATTTATGTGCTTGTGGAAAAAGTGAAAACTGTATTTGCATGTACAGTTGGCCCCCTCTTAATCAACAGTGAACTATCGCTTTTCCAATTTTTCTTTTTCATGTATATATTAACTCAAGAATGGTATTCCAAAACTAATTATAAAGCTAAATTCTAAGTTTAATTGCATCTTCTGTAATTTATGTGCATAGCAAATATATCTAATTAAATGTTTTTATAGGGTTCTATTTTTTTTTTAAAAACTTTATAGGGTTCTGTTATATATATGGTACCCACAACCACAAATGACCCGTACTTGTCAATGTTTGTTTGTATGCATCGAGATGCATGCACGTCCATTGCAATGCAAAAAGTAACGAACGTTAACATGTACATGTTTGCTAGAGCACCAAATTTCCTTTTTTTTTTTTTTTTTTTTTTTACAATAGAAAATAGCTATTGCCATTGCGTGTGCGTGTTAGAAAAGGAACGCCTCAAACTCTAGGTAAAGATGACCCCCTCTTCGTTCTTCGTCAAGTCTGCAGGCTTCGTCCCTGGCCATGCTCATGATTGTTCATCAATTGAAGAACATACAATCCAGTGTATCACTTGCTACGTGTCACTTGTAGTCAATAAGCCACTATTGAGTTTGGGCCCACCTCGATTTTGCTGTTGTTATGCGACATATGTACCAACTGAATCAGTAAACCAAAAACATTTCGAAAAACAATTAAAATAAAGTTGAAAGGCAGACAAATTGAAACCTTAATTAATTTGTGTTAGTAATAGATTTGTTTAGTAAGGGGAATCAATTAATAAAGTTTCTTTTTGCATTTTTGTTGAGATGGAGGAAGTATCATTTGACAAAATATAATGTTTGTAAAAATGTTTTGAGTTCAATTGTAGTTAAAAAATAATAAAAAAAAAAAAAAAAAATTGGAGTGATCTTACTCTCTATAAAAATCATTTTTTTTTTTACAAAAGAGAAAAAAGTAAATAATCCATGACGACCCTTATTTAGAAGTTATTAATTTTCTAATTTTTCATCAAAAAAAGTCAATAAATTCGTCCATCATACCTTTTGAGTTGATTGGTGTTTGTGTTGGATGCTCACGTTCATCAGATATTACTTTTTGTTGATGGTAAATTCGATATATGTTTTTCAGGCCTAAAAAATTTGATATATCATATATGGTTCACTAATTATTTTTTTTGCTAATTATTAATTCAATAATATAAGAAGTATAACATATTGTTGAAACAATTAATTATATTATTTAATTATTGATAATTTGAATGAAAATTATGTGAAAAGGTGTGTAATCCTGTGGAGAGATATAACATACTACAAGGTTCACTAAAGAGACATGTCTTTCTTAATAGACACATGAAAGTCTATATATATTCACTAGATGAATTGTTTTTGAGAGTTAGAGGAGTTAAGAAAAATGAATCAAATCAAAATCTTTTTCTCTATTTTCCATGGTTTTGAGTCTAAGAGAGTATTAAATCATGGATCGGTTAGTAGATTAGTGATTTGAAGTGTTACAATTATCACTAGTATATATGATCGTTATATCCTGGGAGACTATTGTCATTAGACTGTGAGCACTGCAGTACGGTGAAATAGTCTTAAGGACATTAAGTCTAATTCAAGCCTCGATCGATTGCATTATGTTGTTCAACTATTTTGCACCGAATCTTCTAAAATTCCTCCAACACATATATATGTATATATCTAGGAAAATCCATAGTAGCTCCACGGACAAGTCACAAAACTACAAACAATTTTGAACTCCAAGTTACCAAAATTACCAATTAAGTGCATTAATTATTTTTCTTATTTTAGTATAATGATATTACCCCTCTTTAATATTAATTCTTTGCCTGAAACTCTTCCTTGATTTTAGAGTTTCAGACTATCAATCAACAAGAAAAATTGATTAATGCCAAAGCATCTCTACTGAGATGGATGAGGCATCACTTGTTAAAAATAATATTGGTGGAAGTCTCATGTTCGACTCATGTTGGAGTCACCTATCAAAAAAAAAATTGGTTAATTAACAAGAAAGCGAAAGGCAAGAGCTATAATATACACTTTAGTGTGAAACATTGCCCAAGCATATAAGAAGGGCTACTTAATTAACACGTCAATTTACAAGAAAACAAAGAAACATAAGAAATGCTACTTAATTAAGTAGCTTTTATAGGTGGTTTAAAAAAAGTAGCTTTTATAGGTATATATATTTTTCATTAATTAGTATAAATTGTAACTCTTTAAGACAATGTTCCAAGTCTAGTCTATTTTGACAAAAAAAAAAGGGTCTAGTCTATTATTTGTGCCAAGGCATATATATTTGTACATGAACACACTAATTTACAAGTGCAAATTGAACAAAACATACAACGCTACTGAAGTAGTATAGTTGTAAGCAACAACACATAATTGCTACTCTTCTTGATCATTCTTCAACCTCTTGTCCTGATAATGGTGACACTGCCTCTCCCCTGAGTGTGAATTCTAGTGAGGGTGGCCACTGCTTTGCCAGACGGCCCAAGTCTGTCGGTCAGAATGCGGGGGTGGCATGCTGCATCACCGACAGGGTGGCGAACCGGCCTCGTAGGTCTCCTGAGTAACCTCTTGTTTATTTCATTAAGGGTCACATCCCCTTCTATCCCTCCAGGCTTCACCATGTCAAAAGGGTACACCACCTTTATGTTACTAGTCTCACCACTCCCTAAACAAACAAGTAAATTTACAATAAGAACCTACATACCAATTAGGAAAAATAAAAAATAAAATGGGTACATATAATTCAATATACGAAAGATAGGTATATGCGAACTAAAAATCTTCAAATGTACTCGACAGTAAGTCGTCTTTGGTGATTGCAGAGTACTCTGTCATGACTTGTAAGGAAGAATGAGGACTATGTTGTTCTTTGTGTCCATCAGGAGTACTTGGCTTTGATGATGGAGTGCATTCATTTGTGATTCTCTCTCTCACAATGCAATCCAATGAACTTTTATCATCTGCACACATAGTCTTAGAATCAGATATTTCTCGAGATCGATACAATGTAGATTGCACATTTTTAGGCCAACTTTGGACAATTTTTTGTCCTGCAAACTATGCACATATTGGTGTAATAGAAAGGTACGCAATGAATGGGCACAACGTAAATTGTTACTTGAAATCATGGATTTCAATTAATGAAATAACTAGTCCATATACACAGCTGGTTCACTTTTGATTTTTTTTGAGTTAACATTCAATTCTGTTTAAAATAGTAGAAGTAGGTGACTTGTGGACAAGGGAATCAATAATTTAGGGAGCATTAATTTGACTATATGCCTTGTATTTGCATGACAATAATGAAAGCACGCCATTGTTATAATTAATCAATAGAAAAATACAAAAGCAAGAAAATAGTGAAAGTTGATGTTTATGTATGCTCACCATGGAAAATAACTTGTGAGTGTGATTTGAGAAGAATCATGGCCCAATTCAACAACTTATTAGGTGATGATTTTTAAGTGAGGGCCACACACACCCAAAATTGACAAATTGTCAATTGAAAAGTGTCATTGATTTGAGGCCCTCAATATATTATATAATTGACACGGTGATAAAGTTACTGGGACATACTTAAGAGGTCACAGATCAAATTCATGTCATTAAATTTTAACTAAATATATTTTTTTGAAATATTTTCTAACTATATTTACTTATATTGAGTTATAGGGTTGGAATATCAAACTGACTCTCATGAGAATAATTGAGTTTAAGTAGGGTGATTTGAAAAAAAAAAAAAAAAAAAAAAAAAAAAAAAAAAAAAAAAAAAAAAAAAAAAAAAAAAACGTTCAGACATTCATAAATTATTAAAAAAAATACCTGGAATTACACTTTTCTGTCTCTGAGAGCTAGAATTCTGAAATGGGTCTCCAACATTATTATCAGAATCATAACTCCAAAAACTCTGCAGCAGAGAAAATTATGAATCAATCATTAATTGATTCACTTGCACTTATATAAAGTATAAACCTTGCTCTTACATGCTCTGCTAAAAGTATAGAGAAATTAATAAAGAAGTCATGAAAAGAGACCAGACCTTAGAGAACTGAGGCATTAATAATGAATCATTAACAGGAGAACTGTAAGACAAGGTTTTTCTTCTCTTGAAACAGCTGCTCCACTTAATGCCTAAAGCATCTTCAAGATACCCAGATTCAGAACACAAATCTGATGCCAAGGGAGACAACAAATCTGCATTTTCAACACCACCCATCATAACAAACTCAACAAATAAAAAGAGAGGAAAAAAAAAATATGATAAAGAGAGTACTACTTAATTGAAATTGAGAGATAAATTTGTACATACCCATAGACATGTCTGCATTGAGGGCTCCAAAGGAGGGAAGATCCCAACCTAAGGAGCAGTGGTAGGAGCATAGATTGCCTTCCAAGGCCATCCAATTATCTATCTATCACTCTATCTATGAAGCTATAGTAGAGGTAGCTATAGTAGCAAGAATGGTTGGATGAGTGTCCATAAATAGTGCTGTGTGTTTTGTGTGAGAACAAGTCAAGTGCTGACCATCCCATTAATGTTGTAGGACCCATGAATTGAGAGCATATTTTGAGTGTGAAATGTCAGGGTACATTGTAGGAGTGGTAGTGAAGTAGCATTAAAAATGTTACCATAAGAGCATTAAAAATCACACGTGACATGTGTGCTAAAAGCGCTTGGATGTGCATCGAGATGCGGCCATGTTCGTGCTGATGTATTGTTACAAAATGTGCTTGTGACTTTAGGTGTGACAATGTAAAGAAAACAAAAACAGTCTTCTTGACAATATGTGTGGATTATTTTTTGCTTTTTCAAAAAGACAGGAGATTGGAAGGCGTGAAGAAGAAGAAGACACTGGTCAATATTATAGTGTTTATATTTTTTGAAAAAGATAAAGTTGATATTTTGCTTCAATTTCGTGATTTGTGCTTCTTTTCTGTTTTTTTCTTTTTAAAAAATTAAAAAAAAAAAAAAAAAACTGTGTTCTAATTATTTCAAGTTCAATTTCAATTTTCTTTTGCTTTTTTTTTTTTTTCATCTCCTCTTTTGTTCATATCATCCATGCATTAGAGTAGCTTATTTTTAACTACAACAATATACTTATAAGGCTTTACTTCGATTAATTTCAAATTTGAAAAATATATGTAAGAACACCAGAGCAATGTCTCTAATCAAGAGTACTTTTAAAAATCAAAATCACGGCATGTAGTTATGGGTGAGAGATTCATATCATCCCACCATAGCCTTTCGCTTAGTTCACTCTATTTTTTATAAAAAAGAAACTAACTTTAATCATTGAGACTCAAATCTTCAACCTCTTATAAATGTAACCTCATACCAAACGAATGAACTGCCCGCTTGGTTGGTATTTGGTTCACTCTATTGAACTTTAACATTGTATATAAACCCTTATACCCTCATCGAAAAGGAGGTTGTTATTGGGGGACTAACAATCCCCTTCTTAAAGTTGAGGCTACATAATTGTGTGCACGATTTGAAATTCAGTTTCAAGCTTAGATAATCATGTAAGATCTATTTATAATAAGATTCACTTGCCATTTTACAATGCAATCTTTGACTCCCAAAAAAAAAAACTCTATAACTTTATTTTTATTTATTTATTTATTTATTTATATATGTAGGTTTTGAATTTTCTTTCTTTCTTTATAAATTGTAGACGTAGATGCAGATTGTAGTGTGATGTGTGGGCAGGTGAGCAACAACTTTAACAAACCTGTTTGACTTTTCTGTTCTTTTTTTCTTACAAGCAGGTGGCCTTCTTATATAGAGTATTTGTGTTTTATGTTCCATCTCTTTCACCTTGTAAAGATATTTGCTTTGATGGCATGGTTTATACATTTGACTCTTTATGTGATTGGAAAAAGATTGAGCAACATACTTTTGATTTACATCTATATAGAAATTAATATAAACATATCTGGGCCTATTTTTATAGACTCTAAATTTATAAAATAGATTTAGACTCCATCGCTAGCCTAACAAGTCATCAAATACGAGTTTAGATCATTCCGCTTAATATCATATAAAAATTTATAAGCTCAAAAGTGTTGTGTCACACACACATATGTGAGTATACAAATAAAGTTAGAGCTCATCTTGCGCAGATTCAATTGGCGTGTGAAAAGATACAATCTACACCACTTATATACTATACACTAACTCTTATTATATTTTTCATGTGAGATTATATATTATAACAATCTATGATCAATAGACATGCACATCTCTATAGGTGATATTACATCAGCTACCCGTCATGCCGACGTTGCAGACTCACCAGTTGCAGCTATGTTTAAGGACTGGAGAAAAGGATGCATGTTGGGCTGCAAGAGTAACTTGTGTAATAATTAAGTTTTACTTCAGCTGTATGATGATAATTCTCTCATGAAATGTAAAAAAGAGAGATAATTTGTGCAATTGAAATGAGAGCCTCTTTGACAAAAAAATAAAAAATAAAAATAAAAAATGAGAACCTCAAAAAGGACAAACTGAATCAGATGCAGCCAAACTTGTCCAAAATACCATGCACAGACAGGAGGTTATGTTAAGCCAACTTTGTTGAAAGATAACAAATGAACATTTTAACTCCGAGTAAAGTAGAAGTGTCGGGTTTAATTTTTGACAAAAATATTATATTTCATTAGTTTCTCGAGGTTAGAGCTTAGAACTTCCATCTAACTCTAATAGGATATGTTAATCAAACCAAAGTAAGGAGAGGCAGAAAAAGGTTTGAACACCCATAGTTATCAAAAAAAAACAACAGTAATTCTTTAAAGTATCTCTCTCAAATCTAATGTTAAACTGCTACATAAGAGCTATTGAACCAATTTGACAGAGCTATAGTACCTTTTTCTCTCCTTTGGAAGGCCTGTACAGTTGCAGATACAGAGGCTGTTAATTCTGCTAAATTTTCAGCGCCGCGGCCCTGCAATTATATGTTTAACATGATCAAATTAACTCATTTATCAGTTGCACAGTCCTATGTTCTGCGGACTTCAATCTGTCGACTGCTAAGCAGTGAGCTAATCAGAAGTTCAAGTCTTCAGCCGTGCGAGTGCACGAGTAATCTCCATGCGTATATTGATTGATGAAACTATCAGTATACAACTTCAAGCCTCATAAAACATACCAACTTCCATTCGCTGTCCAAGAGGCAAGTGCAAAGTAGGCAACGCAGACCTGCAATTGCTATGTAAAACTTCATAAAACGCGAGAATGATCTTATCAAACCAACTATTGCCCTTGCTTATATGAAACTTCGTTTTTCCTCGAACATCAACAACTCCTACATGTCTTGCACTCTCCAATTCCATCAACTCTTCCTCGATAGATAAAGAATTGGACAGTGAAGGGCCAGTGGACGTCTGTATGTGAACCTGCAACAAATCAATAACTTGATTGACAATGTCATCTCCTTCGTCGTTGAGGGAATCCGCATAGCCGTACTGACTGACACAACTGATTGGAGTCCAAACCTCTTGATAACAATTCTCTCATGTTGAGGAACTTTTGGAACCAACAGGTACCTTAGTGTTGTGAAAATAGTCACTTTGTGCAAAGATCTCATGTTCTTTATGTAATGCCCAAGCACTGGAGTCAGTCCATCCTGGATGTTGGTGTAGAAGAAGCAAATGCCAGGTACTCTTTGGACTTCCGGCCCTTGTAACGAAATTCGAAGGTTTCTAGAGTTATCTTATAGGTCGTTTCGTATTCAAATTTTCTCTGCCTCCCATAGAACCAGCCAAACATGATAAATGCGAGGATGACCGAAATAGCAAATGACAACCATCCTCCTTCGGGGATCTTAGTGACGACGGCACTTACATATACTCCTTCCATTGTGAAAAACACGATGAAGTATAGAGCGACAAGAACAAAGGGGAGTCTCCAGATCATGAGCATGACCATCGTAAGTAGTATAGTCGTAATTAGCATAACTAGACTGACCACAACACCTGCAAAACATAACACGAAATGAAAAGCACCCAATGAGCGCCTTGAACTTCTTCATCTGAAATAATTCCAAGTCTGTAGAAGTATTAGAATCGGTTAGTGTTTCATACCGAATGCATTTCCTAGATCTTTCCCATCTCCGAAAACAAGTACAACTGAAACGCATAGGACCATGAGGATGTAGTTGATTTCTGGGGAATAGACTTCGCCTTCTTTGTTGTGAGACGTATGCACCACCTTGACTCGAGGGAAGTAATCCAGCACAACTGATTGCTTGATTATTGAGAATGTTGCAGATATTAATGATTGGCTCGCCACAGTTGCTGCCAGTGTGGCAACAACGAACATGGGCCAGTAAACACTTTTTGGTATAAACTTGTAAAATCCATCATCGTGATCATTTGGGTGCTTGATCAGATATGCCGTCTGACCAGCGTAAGTCAGGACCAATGAAGGATATATGGTGAACATAAAGGCAATCTGTTGGTTCAACTCAAGAAATGTTAGGAAACATATATAATAGGAGAGCAGCTGAAGAGAGTGTTTTGATGAAATTACCTGAATTGAGCTTCTATTGAAATGTCCAAGATCTGCAAATAGGGCTTCGGCACCTGAGTCATACAAATAACAAAAAATGATTATGAACTAACTTTTTTGAGTTTCGACTATGAAAGTCGAACGAGATCTAAAATTAAGTCGCAGAGAGAGATAAGCGTAAGGAAATCATGAAAGGACCGCCCAATTCTTTATACAGTCGAAGAGCAGTGACTTTAATATGTCGCATACCTGTGATGCAGAGGACAGTTCCCCCGAGTAACATCCAGCCTTCCTTTCCATTTTTCAGGAAGAATTGAAAGATATAGTGCGGTGATAACGCCTTGAATATACTTGGGTAATAATGTATGATGCTATATACTCCCACTATTGGAGCAGTCAATGTCCAAGCACCCATGATAGGAGAGAAGAGGAAGCTCACTCTTGAAGTGCCAAATTTTTGTAGCAGGAACAAAGCAATCAGAACCACAGCAGAGAGAGCCATTACAACAGCTGAAAGATACGAATATCAGATCAGTATAAGTTGTACAACACAGACGGTAAGCAAAGTATATAATATATGGACCATGAAAGAATAAACAGACAAATTTGTTTATAGGTAGGCGGTCTCATTTTACGACTGATTAATGCTTGCTTAAGTCATTGTTTAGTCATTTATTTCTAGTGGTTATGCTCAAAGGAGAATCTAGTGAAAAGTATCCATCGCATTCTGAAAAGGCTCGTTCTTCAGCCTTGTGGACTTGTGGACGGATGCTGCCGGACAACTTTAACCATGAGTCCATGTAATACTTTCTTCATTCGACTAGATTTCCTAGCACCATTTAATGGTTGTTCAAATGTGATTGATCGCAGGTTCCCCAAGTTAAGAAGATTATGTTACTACTTACATTTGCTTACGGAGGAAAACTGTGCTCTTAATCCATCCATCGCTGATAAAACTGAGACAAAACAGGAGAAGAGTTACAAAACCATATGATAGCTGAAATTATGCTAGTTAAATGAGAGAAACTCCACCATTGACATGCCTGATATTGCTGGTGTAAGTATTCCATCTCCAATTAACATGCACACACCAAGCATTGCAATAAAGAGCAATACCCTTCTTGCAACGACGCTTTGTTCAAAGAAATTTACAAGCCAATTCTTCTTCTGATTTCCATCAAGTTGGTTTGAATTGTGAAGATCGGACTTCAAGTCATTTCGTTTGGATGAAAGAATGCTGATATTTATATGCCTACACAGTAAGGAATATAATGCAAAAGTTCCACCTGCAATTATCATTTTGTGCTATCAATCAACAATCAAGCAAGGGGAAACAATTACAAGGGAATTTTTAAGTTCAAATCATCAATTAAATTTCTTCAGTCTCAAACGTTTATATCGAGTTTAAAGCTTTGAACAATTCCTAGAAACAAAAGTCTAATCTCATTGTCTGTTACAACTCAACCAATGAAGAAGAATACAAAGTAATAGTACGGATTTCTTTGATCACTAAAACAATTTCAGTCATAACGTTGCTATTGTGAAACTATATATGCATTCACGCGCGACTGCTTCGGCAGATTGAACTGAACCATAAGTTTTTGTTTGTGAAAAAAATGTGTTAGGATATCAGAACTGATGGGGTAAACCTACACCAACAAATAATATACCCCTCTCTTGTGTCACCAAATAAGGACCACAACCACAATATGAGCAATCCAACAAGTAAAGAACAATGGAAATGCAAGAATCAAACCACAACACAAGACTTTTAATGTGGAAACCAGCTCAAACCGAGAAGTAAAACCACGAGATGACTAACACCTATGAAAATTCTCCACTATGACAAATGGGAATACAAAGTCTTCTCTAACACTAGTTAGAGGCATGAGCATCACAAATCATCAAGACAACAAGCATAAAAGCATATATTGGCTAAAGAACTTAATACAAGAGAAAATAGAGGATGTCACCTAGAAGAGGGCAAAATGAAATCTCTACTAATAGTGATGTAGAGCTCGACACCGCGAATCTCTTTCGGATCTCTCCTCATATGGAGTCCGTTTGGACCTTCAATCAAAGGCTTGAAGGATGCTTGAATGCTAGGGCTCCAAACTTCACAAAAACATTTTCTCCCCAATCTCTCTCTCAAGTGTCGATCTCTCTCTCTCATCTAAAGCAAAAGTGCAATAAATAAAAGGTGGGCAAAATAACAAGTTTGCCCTTCCACTAATGGGTTGAAAAACCCAACAATCTCCCCCTTTTTCAACTAAGTGAAGGAGGGATCACCAACCCGTTGTGTTGCAACATACTTCAAGCTTCAAACTTGACAATCCTTTGTAAACATATCAGAACCATTACTATCAGTGTGAATCTTCTCAATCTCAAGTAAGCCGTCATTGAGAACATCTCGTATCTAATGATACCTTACATCAATGTGCTTAGTCCTCGAATGACACTTTGATTGTCACAAAACAAAACATATCTTTCTTGCTTGAAACCAATTTCTTGAATAAACTTCTTCAACCACAACAACTCTTTACATGCTTCGGTTGTTGCAATCAACTCGGCTTTAACGCGGTAGAAAGTGCAACACATTTTTGTAACCTGAAAAAGTCATCAAGTAACCTGAAATGGACCTCTGAGTATCCAAATCATCTGCCATATCTGCATCCGTGTAACCAATCGAGATTGGCTTCCCACTACCAAAAGTGAGTCTCAAAGAAGTAGTACCTTGTAGTTATCTCATAATCCACTTGACTGCATCCCAATGCTCTCATCCCGGATCAGATAAGAACCTACTGACCACACCAACTGCATATGCTATATCTGGTCTGGTACACACCATAGCATACATCAAACTTCCCATTATGGAGGCATATGATATTCTCTCCATATCTTGCTTCTCTTTATCTGTAGAAAAACACTGTTGAGCATTCAACTTAAAGTGACTAACTAAATGAGCATTCACTACCTTAGCCTTGTTCATGTTGATCCTCTCAAGAACTTTTCTTTATATAGTGCTCTTGTGACATAGACAACTTCTTGAAACTTCTGTCTCGCAAAATACGAATACCAGGAATTTGCTTTGCCGGACCCAAGTCTTTCATAGACAATGACTTGCTCAATTGCTTCTTCAACTTTGCAATTCTCGAAGCATTCCTGCCAACAATCAACATATCATCAACATAGAGCAATAATATAATGAAATCATTATCAAAAAATCTTTGCACGAAAACACAATGATCAGAAGTAGTCTTATGATAGCCTTGCTCCCCCATAATTGATTCATACTTCTTGTACCACAGTCTCGGTGCTTGCTTAAAGCCATAAAAACTTTTCTTTAACTTGCACAAATAATTTTTTTTCCATGCACTTTGAAACCCTCTGGTTGTTCCATATAAATTTCTTTATCTAAGTCACCATGAAGGAAAGCATTCTTCACATCCATCTACTCATTCTCCAAATCAAGACTTGCTGTCAAACTCAAAACAACTCGAATAGATGACATCTTGACTACCGGCGAGAAGATCTCATCATAATCGATACCTTTCTTTGACTAAAACCCTTAACAACCAATAGCTTTGTATCGAGGTTGTGAAGCGCGCTCTTCATACTTCACTCTATACACCCACCTATTTTTCAAAGCTTTCTTGCCATTAGGTAACTTAACCAACTCAAAAGTATGGTTATCATGCAATGATTTTATCTCATCATCCATTGCCTCATCCCATTTCTCCTTATGCTCATCTTGCATAGCTTCTGCATAACATTTAGGCTCTCCCCGTCACTAAGTAACATAAACTCGCTAGGCGGATATCGACTAGAAGGCATTTTTTGTCTCTCAAAAATAACTAGGGCCTCTAGCACTGGTGGAAATTGCTCATCATCATCACCATCACCTAACTCAACCTCTGGCGGAATATTAACATCACCACTATCACGTTGATCATCGTGAACTGCATCTGAAATTTGTGTCTAAACACGCGGCAGAGCAAATGACCCAAAATCAACCAAATCACCACTGACATTAGGCACTGGAACTAACTGTCTTCTCTATGTCCTCAATGATTTGATCTTCCATAAACACTGCATCTCTGCTTCTTACAAGTTTCTTCTAAGCTGAATCAAAAACCTATAGCCAAACTCATCTTGTCCATAGCCAATGAACACACATTGTCTAGTCTTAACATCAAGCTTAGACCTTTCATCTTTCGGAATATGATCAAAAGCTTTGCACCCAAACACCTGCAAGTGATCATAGGAAACATCCTTTCCTTGCCAAACTTTCTCTAGAACATCTAGATTCAGAGGAACACGGTGTCAAATTCAATACATGTACCACTGTACTCAAAGCTTCACCCCAAAAGGATTTAGGCAACTTTGCTTCTGAAAGAAAACATCTCACTCTTTCAACTAGAGTTATATTCATTCTCTCAGCTATCCCATTTAACTGAGGTGTTTTAGGAGGTGCTTTTGATAAGGAATGTCTTATTGCTTGCAATACTCATCAAAAGCGCTACAATACTCACCACCATTGTCGAATCTAATGCATTTCAACTTCTTCCTAGTCTGTCTCTCAACTAAGGCATGAAACTTCTTGAATACATTAAACACTTGGTCTTTTATCTTCAAGGTTTCCCACAACTTTCATGAATGATCATCAATGAAAGTGATAAAGTAAATAGCACCACCAAGTGTCCTTGTCTTCATAGGACCACACACATTAAAATGTACAAGATCAAGTATTTTTTACTTTCTTGAATGAGAACTAGATGGTTTTCACGCCAAGCAATGAACACATTTCTTCAAAGGTGAATTATTTACCCCTAAGAGCACATTCTTCTTTGCCAAAACTGTCAATCCCTTCTCACTCATGTGACTAAGTCTCCTGTGCCATAACTCAACTATATCATCATTCTCAAGTGCATTGATTCTACTATCACATACCCTTGCTTGCATTAAATACAGTGAAGAACACTTCTTCCCTCTAACCACAACCATGGAACCTCTATAAAGCTTCCATTTCCCATCATTGAAAGCACTACAAAATCCTTCATCTTCAAGCCTACCAGCTGAAACAAGATTCATGCAAATATCTGGGATATGCTTCACATTCTTCAAGACCAACTTAGAACTATTATTAATCTCTAGGCATATATCACCCATACCAATGGCTTTAGAAAAACTATAGCTCTCCATCCTAACATCGCCAAAGTCTTAGGATGTATAAGATGTGAAGAAATCTCTTCTTAATGTAGCATGAATTGAGGCACCACTGTCAATAACCCAATTAGTCTCATGGCATGCAAGACTAACCACATAACAAGAAACTCATCCATGACAATAGCAACTTTATCTTTCTTACCATCATCATCTTTCTTTTCATTCCCATTTTTGTTGTCTCTCTTAAGTTTTCGACAATACTTCTTTATGTGCCCCTTTAGACTACAATAATGACACTCAACATTCGCAAATTCGTTGACTTGTTTCTATCTCTACCATGTGACCTCGAACCTTTGCTTTTGCTTCCCCTCTATTTTTTGTAACCAACACCTATGTTTGTGTTTGTGAGGAAGAGCTCTGAAGTGACTGTTGTCTTAATTCTTCATTCACAATGTGATTCGATGCCGAATCGAGGGAAATAATTCCATTTGGAGCAGAATTAGACAATGTCATTCGAAATGTATCCCAAGAATCCGGTAGTGTGCCAAGAAGCCATAGAGCTTGAACCTCATCATCAAACTTGATGTTCATCTTCACCAATTGGTTCACAACTCTCTTAAATGCATTCAAATGATCCAAAACTAGGGTTCCCTCTTGATATTTCAAGGCCATGAATTTCTTTATCAAAATCATCTTCATGTTCCCCGTTTTTCGAGCATACAACTCTTCAAGTTTAGTCCATATAACACATGCATTGGTCTCCTCTTCTATATGGCTAGAAACATTGTCATCAACCCATTGCCGAATAAGTCCACACACTTGTCGATGAAAGATATTCCATTTTTATCAGACATGCCTTCGGGTTTTTCGGTCTCGAACACCGGTTGATAATACTCCTTCATATAGAGAGCGTCCTCCATCTTCTTTCTTCATGCTTGGTAATTAGAACCATTCAAACTAATCATTTTGTTTGAATTGAATATTTAGTCATCCATTGCTAAATACAAGGAACAAGAACTTCAACCACGCTCCGATACCACTTTGATGGGGTGAACCTACACCGACAAATAATCTAACCCTCTCTTGTGTCACCAAATAAGGGCTTCAACCACAATATGAGCAATCCAACAAGTAAAGAACAATGGAAATACAAGAATCAAACCACAACACACAAAACTTTTAACGTGGAAACCTTCTCAAAGCGAGAAGTAAAAGCATGAGGTGACTAACACCTATAAAAGCATATATTGACTAAAGAACTTAATACAAGAGAAAATAGAGGATGTCACTAGAAGATAGCAAACCAATAGTGATGTAGAGCTCGACGCCGCGAATCTCCCCTTCGAATCTCGCCTCAAACGGAGTCCGTTTGGACCTTCAATCAAAGGCTTAAAGGATGCTTGAATGCTAAGGCTCCAAGCTTCACAAAAACATTTTCACCCCAATCTCTCTCTCAAGCGTCGATCTCTCTCTCTCTCTCTCTCTCACTCTCTCTCTCATCTAAAGAACTTAATACAAGAGAAAATGGAGGATGTCACTAGAAGATAGCAAACCAATAGTGATGTAGAGCTCGACGCCGCGAATCTCCCCTTCGAATCTCCCCTTCGAATCTCGCCTCAAACGGAGTCCGTTTGGACCTTCAATCAAAGGCTTGAAGGATGCTTGAATGCTAGGGCTCCAAGCTTCACAAAAACATTTTCACCCCAATCTCTCTCTCAAGCATCGATCTCTCTCTCTCTCTCTCACTCTCTCTCTCATCTAAAGCAAAATTTCTATAATAAGAGGTGGACAAAATGACAAGTTTGCCCTTCCACTAATGGGTTGAAAAACCCAACAAGAACCACATAGAAAACTCTAGATTCTTTCATATTCACTATTTTCCTTTTTTATATTTTCTGTCCACATATTTTCCTTTCGCAAACTGCTCAGAATTGAATGTGTGATCAACCAATATCTAGGCATTCTATCCTCTCAATTCGACTTGGGCAGCTATGTCCGCCAACAAAAGAGCACAATTCGATAAGGACTTGTGCTAGAACCGGGTGATTTCTTACACTATCTCATTTCTTCTACAATTTCAACAATCAAAACAACTCATCATCGAAATTGGTGTAAACTAATCAGTACATGTTCCTCTTCACAGTCCTAAGATGGGCATTGAAGAACAAACATTCAAATTTAACAACATCATCAATTGAAAATATCATTTGATTGGAACATGTTTATCCGATCTATTTACTTGGGCCATGTTTGAAATGTAAATAAAATGATAAATAGAACAAGCAACAATTAGAAAAGTGAAGACTATATTTAGACATCTTAATAGAAAACTAAAGCTAATGGTCATCTACTAGATATTAGATTTCGGCGCAAGGAATATCAAAATCAAGGATTTCACCAGTGAGCCTATTATTAGCTAGTTTCAAAAGCAGTCAAGTGGCATTTGCAATTGAACCAGGAATGCTTCCATTAAACTCATTATTCGACAAATTGACATTAGTCAGATTCTTCCAAACAGAAAAATCACTCGGCAAAGCACCACTAAACTTGTTGAACCAAAGATACAAAAAGCTTATGTTCTTAAGGTTTACGAAATCGGAGGGGAATTTACCAGAGATAGCATTGGATCTCAAGCTCAAGATCTGCAGCGCAGACAAGCGAGCAATCGTGTTCGGCAGAAGCTCTCCATGGAATCCAATCCCAGGGAGGTGAAGCTCCACTACTCGCAACTCGTCGTCGTCGCACACTACGCCATTCCAGTGATTACACACTGGGAGTTCTCTCTCCAGTTGTGAGAGCGCGTGACGCAAATTCGTAGCAAATTCAAGCAATGCCTTCTTGTCTTCAACTGGATCGGAATTCACACTCGTCACAATCCACTTCATAAACCACAACTCTTTGAAACTTCCCTTCTTTTCTAAAAGTAAACATTCTACAAATCAACCTCTATACTCCATCAAATTTTTCGAGCAATCATTAAAATGCTCCTAAAATCCTAAAATAGCTATAACCTAATTAAGGAACCCCGAAAAGGGATCCCTTCCGTAGGGATAATATTACTACCATAACAATCAAAGTAATAATAAAACAATGGAAATGTAGACTAAGAGTATAGAAAATTAAGCAAGCAATACCTTCGCCCTGATCATCGGCTTTAAGGGCTATGCAACAGTATTTGACAACACCGATTAGAGTAAGAGTCCAAAACATTATGCTGTAGATTCCCAAGTAGTCCATCTCATCAGGAGATTTCAAGTTCATAGAAGGATACACATAAAGAGGAGAGGTAACAAGTCCGCCGAAGACGACTCCCAGCGTCTTGTAAGCAAGAAAATAGTAGAATTACAACTAGTCCTCTCCTGATTCTCAAATAAAGATGCACAAAAATATTAGGTGAAATTTTGATTAGCAAAAAACATTCACTCAAAACCGAATTAACAACAACAAAGTCGATCAAAGGCTTTGGTCGAGTGGTAAGTTTCTTCTCTAATATGCTGATGTGTTGGATTCAAAACCTACTCACTCCTTTTTGACTCCAGTTTCTTCCTTGGGCTGGGCAACTAAGGACCCCTGAGGGATTAGTAGAGTCCACCATCAGTCTGGTGTCAACCTGTGGTGGCTCAGATAACCCTTAGAAAAAAAAAAAAAGTTGAGGTCGGCTACATAAATCAAACTCTTCCATTGTGTTTATTAAGTGTGTTTAGTGATGTGCTTTCCAAATCCTACTTTCAACAATTAAAACAAGTAGAAATGTTTACATTAGCTCAAACTTTCAAACTCCAATTTCAAACCCATCAAAACAAGCGTGCCTAAGCCAACAGAGCAAACCGATTCAAACAACGCCCAAATCAATTCCAATCGGTTTCAAAAACCAATAACCACTTCAAAAAACAGAACAAAAACCAAATAAACAGATCAAACCAAGACACCCTAATAAGATTGAGTTCCTCAAACAGCTTACATTGCCCTTCTCATTGGGTAAATTCTGATGCCCATCTGAACCAACAATCTCCATCTCTCTGAATGGTTGATTGAAGAGAATGGCTGATTGAAGAGATTCACATTGGGAAGTCATTCAGGCAATATGCAATGAAAACGACATCAAAGAAAAGCAGAACAAGGAATCATGGAAACAGAGGAAGTGCAAGAGTTGTAGGAATTCCACAACTGGGTTGGATGTTGGACCTCATCCACGCAAAAGCGTGCGAGGGCATGTGAATCTCATGTGAATCTCTACTAGTACCGATATTGTCCTCGACTTAACCACTTCAACATTAGGTGTGGGGTTTTACTTCAAAACCCCAACTCAACCACCTCAACATTAGGTGTGGGGTTTTACTCTAAAATGCATTGGTACTATGAGATGGAACATCCACTCTTATGAACTTCTTCAAAAGCTATAAATAACCAGTGTGAGATTATTCGGTCCACCCATCCCAACAACCTCCACCTTGGATCGAAATCCATCTAAGATGAGCACACTGCATGATCCGTCGTCGCGCTTACCATCTCGAGGGAGAGCAACTCAAGGCACACATGCGACCACTGACAAATATATCTTGTCCCAGCCGCACCATCGGCTTTGTTGCCACTCGTTGGGCCTCATTCGTGCACACGCGTGCACGAGCACGTGGATCTCCGTTTGTACTGATATTGTCCCTAACTTAACCACCTCAACATTAGGTGTGGGGTTTTACTCCAAAAAAACCTCGGTACTATGAGATGAAACATATATCCACTCTTATGAACTTCTTCAAGAAGTCATAAATAACCAATGTGGGACTAAACTTTTCGGTCCACACATCCCAATAGTGGATAGGGTTGCAAGTGGGACAGGGCGAGGCGGGGATTGAAGATATACCGTCCCCACATCCGCGGGGTACGAGGCAGGGATTTATCCTCAAAAAATTTTTGCGGGGCAAACTTTGTCGCCGTCACGGCCCAATTTCCTAATCTTGATTAACTTGTTTAATCAGGATGACCGACCCGTGATGTGGGACCCACGTGAGGTGCACACACCTACCGAGGCACGTGGTCGAGGTATATTATATATTTGTTGTGGTGTATGCCTAGTGATATGTATATGTGTAGACTAACTAAGTCGGTTCATGCGATTATAGGCGTCGAGACGCGAATGGGGGACACGCCTCGGTTTGTGTGCGAGCCTGGGAGTCGGGTAGCTAGACATGTGGTAAGTCTAAGTTTAGTCAAATGAGTGTTAATTAATTTATTTCATAACATAAGTCTATGGTATACACATCAATTTAAATAAACTATTACTTAGCCTATGTTCTATTTAAATGAAATCAAATATTAAGGCCTATGGTCAAATGTAATTACAACCACCCTTTGGATATGCCTAGGGATGTGTACTAGCACACACTCCCATGTAATTTGTGTCATGCATTTGTGTCACAAAGCTGAAATTTTAGTGAAAGTAGGAGTAATTAATGGTCATTAGATCATCTTAGAGATGGACAAAAAAATCAAATGATGGATGACCATGATAAAGGAAACTACATGCTTGACAAGTGCCATTTAGGGGTTTCATGCTTAACAAGTGTCATTGAGCTGAAAAAAAGTAGGTGAGTAGGAGTGTTTGATGACCCTTGATTCACATGGAGATGGAGTTGTGCAACTTGATGAAAACCCAACACTATAAAAGAAACACTTAAACACTTTCCTTCTCATTTGCATACAAACCAAGCAAAAAAAAAAAATTCAGAGCTGTTAGGGGATTTTGTTTACTGGAAATTGGGGTGTAAGAGAGCCAAATTTCCATATCAAAGGAAGCTCAAGTGACAACCATCAAAGCTAAAACCTTAGGTATCATCTATACTCTTTTATGCTTCAATTGTTGTGTTCTTGGTTATGAATATTGAAGTTTTTATATAAAATCGATTTCAAAGATGTTTTAATGATGTTTTAACTCATTTTGAAACACTAAATGATTTCCCTAAGCTGTATTTCATAATTGAGAAGTTTTGTCAAAGATTGGGGTTTTTTTTTTCTTGTAAAATTGAAAATCTGATTTTCTTGATACAGCCTCTGTAATTTGGACATAACTCACTCATCATAACTCCAAATTAAGTGATTCCAATGCCATATGAAAGCTAACTCATATACGAACAACTTTTGTGTTACCATGTTTTTGAAATTCCAGCTCTTTCTGACTCAAAAATGCTCTGAAAATAGGTAATTTAAATGTCATGATGGGATTGTTGAAGGTGAAATTTGAAAAGGCATAACTCCTCCAATTCATGTCCAAATGAGATGAATTTTTATTATGTTATTCTTGGATATGTAAAGTGACTTGTGACCAAAAATTATGATTTTTGGAGCTTTAAATTGGGAGAAATGATTTTTACAATCTCGCTGATCAGATTTTGATTCAAATTCGAGTTGTCTTTGAAAATATTTGATATCTCCTTCATTTTATATCGAAACCTTACACACCATACCATTCCAGAAAGCTAAGACCTAGAGCTAAAACTTTCTTCTTAAGTGTCTTTGATGATTTAGAGTTTATGATGGTTTAATTAACGCTGCAATACTAAGTATCAAATTGGAGTTTTGCAAAAACTTAAGGGGCTGTTTTGGGTTATAGGTTCACAAATCTATTTGACTTGACCTAAAACCAACCAAATACCTATCTAAACACACCAGGACTTAGGAGAGCGTACCGGGAGTCTAGGGACGCGGGTGTCGGGTGTCGGGAGGCCGGATAGCTAGGACTATTGCGTTGACTGTAAGTGAAACTGTGGGAACTCTTTACTTTATTTCATTCCAGTCATTGATAAATTTTCAGTCTATTTTTAGACTAGCTAATTTATTTTCCACATCATGCTTTCCTTGTTTCTATTCATATTGAATATCGATATAGCATGATGCCTTGTTTATTATATCATTGACTCCATGTTTCCTTATATGCTCAATTTTTGTCTTGGAATGAGGCTTATGAATATTTAGAAAATGCATGCTATAGGGTTATCTGCTATGTTGGACTTGTGTTCTATTTCCTTTGGGGCTTTGTAGCCTAACTTGTGTTGAAATCATAGCATTGTAGGATATATATTCTTGAAATCTAAAGTAGGGATTATCTAGTGTCCATTGCACACGAGATGCGCGGATTCACGAGGATTTCGGTCTTTCGGGGTCTCCGGCACTCGCCACTACACTTGGGCGGCACACGTGGCATGGACCACGGGGTTGTCGGCAAGTATAATTGATTTAAATACGCCGAGCACAGCTCCGCAATTTGAGGTTATTAGGAAAAAAAAAGAGAGATTATTATCATATGTTGAGCATAGCTCCATACAAAGAGTGGAAAAGGCTAGGTGATAGTTCTCACCGCCGACCGGACGTAGATCATCTCGACTTAGCCTCGTGTCGGTTGTGTATCTCGTTAACGTTGGTATTTACTTGCATTATTTATTCAAATTTCTTCACTACATATGCTTTTAAATACCTTTTGTTTAAATTGGAAATGTAGTATTAGATTTCCCCGGCTTATCACTTAAATATCATCATACTCACCGTCTAGTTTGTGACGGTGGGTGTAGATCCGTCGAGCAGCGCCGTGCGGCAAGGAGAAGATCGGCGACTACCTCGAGCTCCGAGCGCGTAGGCTGCCCGTACACGTAGGGTACTTTTTGTATTATGTTTACTTATGTCTTTATCTTTTGGGATGTTATTGGGATGAGCGTTAGATTACCCGACTTTTGGCTTTCACTTTGTTTATATATGTTCGCCGTTTACTTGCATATATATGGTGATCGTTATTTCCTGGTTTCCACACTTAGGATTTATAAAAAAATAAAATAAAAATAAAATAAAAAAAAATTTTCGCTAAAATATTAAAGACTTCCGCTAAATAAAATAATTGTTTAAACAAGAGAACACAGGTAGTAAAGGCTGACTAATTCGTAATCGGGTCCTATGTGTTGTTATTAGGGCTTAATTACGGGATTAGGCCGGACGGTGCCCTAGATTAGAAGCGGGGGGCCGTCACGCTTGGTATCGAGCTTAGGCTTCGTAACCTTAGGGACAAATAAGAAAAAAATACGAACTCTCATAAAACACAAACCTTAGAAGTGGAAACCGATGAACCTTGCCTAGGAATTATTTTGTTGGGAATTGAGTGAAAGTGAGTTGGGAATTTGTATATATATATGCTACCTTTTTCAATATGTATACGTATATACGTGGTAGGCTTCGTAATAGTGATAGGAAATCGTTATCCACCTGCAGACGACGATGACGGATGCACGCGAGACTGGCGATGGGGGTGCTAGCAGTAGTCAGCCTCCTACTACATCAGACAACGACTATCAGAGGTTGGCGGATAGAGTAGCGGCACAGGGACAGCAGATGGCTGATTTCATGGCCTTCATGACAAGACAGTCACCGCACTTACTCAGTCGGCCGTCGCCACTACTCTGCGACTACCACACATCCGACGACCGGACCTACTACTATACCACCCAAATTCCGATACCGCACCCGTACTAGACCCACCTATTGTTCAGGACACTGTAGTGACACCGACTCTTCCGGTAGTGACCGTTTCGACGGCAGAAGTAGCAGTGATGACTCCGACTCCGACTCCCACACCTACACCTTCAGGCTCAGCAGTAGGGATTCAACTGGTGAAGGACTTTATTCGCCTTCACCCGGTGTACTTCGACGGGGAGAGAAACTTTGAGAAGATTGAGGGATGGATATTATCACAGGAGAAGCTACATCGAATTTTGGGGATCGAGGATAGAATTCGCCCAGATTTGTCTTCTTATACGCTACGAGAGATGCCGACATCTTGGTGGCGCACCACCATAGCTACCGATGGGGACTTTGAGTCATGGACGGCCTTTAAGGCCAAGTTTTATCGCGATACTTCCCGCCGGCAGTCATGATGAGGTTGAGGAGAGAGTTTATGAGTTTGAGGCAGCGAGCAGATGAGTCAGTTATGGAGTACCGAGACAGATACGGGTATCTGAGGCAATTTGCGGGGGATTTGGTCCGAGATGAGTTAGGAGATGTGTATCATTTTGGGGCAGGTCTGAGAGCGGACATTGGCTATCACGTAGTCAGCGCGGGCGCTAGGACACTCACCGAGATATACGAGCGTGCACTTTCCCACGAGACCTACTACCTTGGTGTAATAGCTGACAGGGCAGGCTTAGGGCAGAGATTGACATTAGAGCAGCCGCAGATTTTGAGAGGAGACGACGGAGTGGCAAGGCACCTAGGACATGGGATAGAGGTTCTCGGGGATCGTGGATGACTTCACGTTTCACATCGGTGGTACCTCGGTGTCTTATGTCGCGTCGGCACAGAGCTCGGGGAGAGGACGTTCCTTACCACCACCATCGATTAGGCCAAGCATTACCGCCGCCGAGAGACTTGCCCTTCCGGCACCATCGGCACCACGACGACGTCGCCAGCCAGGGTGGTAGAGGCGAGGCGGGGTAGAGGCGAGAGGGACCACGTCAGGACGCAGAGACAGACTCCGGTTCGGGACGACCACGGTTCGGTCGGCGTAGAGACGGGTCTCATGTTACAAAGTGCGGACAGGTGGGACATTTGGTGAGGGAGTGTCCACGCCAAGACAGCGGCGGTGTATCCACCACAGAGTCGAGAGGCATCTCACATGGTGGCACAGCCGATACTAACGCCACGCGGAGTCTCATCGAGGGTACGATTTCTATCGCTGGTAGAGAGTCTTATGCTTTATTTGATTCGGGTTCCACTATTTCCTTCATTTCTGGACGCATGTTAGGCATACTAGGATTGACACCGATTAGGCTTGGAGTACATTTGATATTGAGCACTGCCGCCGGAGATAGGGTTTACCCTAATAGTCTAGTTGAGAGAGTTCCAGTAGAGATTAGTGGGATAGAGTTACCCGCCGACTTTAGAGTCCTTGAGATGTTAGAGTTCGACGCTCTCTTCGGGATGGACTGGTTATCAGCATACCATGCTCACATAGATTGTTTTAGTAAGTCTATCATATTTGAGTTTCCAGGACGTCCGATGTTCGTACACCGAGGTAGTACACCGAGAGTCGATACCACGAGAGGTAGATTGGCGACTAGTGAGGAGATGGAGACTCTAGTAGCCTTGTATACTATAGCAGAGAGTCAGGGACCCCGACTTGAGGACATACCGATCGTTAGAGAGTTTTCTGACGTCTTTCCTGAGGAGTTGCCAGGACTACCGCCGCCGCGAGAGGTAGACTTCATCATCGAGTTAGTACCGTGCACCAAACCGTCGCGATACCACCTTACCGCATGGCCCCGAAGGAGCTAGAGGAGTTGAGGGCTCGCCTTAAGGACATGGGGGAGAAGGGATTCATCACACCTTCCATGTCGCCGCTGGGGGAGCGCCAAGGTACTTTTTGTGAAAAAGAAGGATGGTAGTCTACGACTGTGTATCGACTACAGGCAACTGAATAAGGTTACAATCAAGAACAAATACCCGCTACCGATGATTGATGATTTGTTTGAGCAAATTGTGAGAGGAGCACAGCTTCTTCTCCAAGATAGACCTGAGATCAGGGTATCATCAGCTTAGGATCAGGGACGAGGACCAGTCTAAGACAGCGTTCCGCACCAGATATGGACACTACCAGTTTACGGTTATGCCGTTCGGGCTAACCAACGCCCCCGCCGTGTTTATGGACCTTATGCACCGAGTATTCAGGCCATTTCTTGACCAGTTCGTAGTAGTCTTCATCGATGACATTCTGATCTATTCGAGGACACGGGAGGATCACGAGCAGCACCTCAGGGAGACGTTGCAGATGTTGAGGAAGCACCGTTTATATGCCAAGTTCAGCAAGTGTGAATTTTGGCTTTCGAAGTCAAGTTTTGGGTCACGTTGTTGGAGCAACGGGGATTGCCGTAGATCCCAGGCCAAGATTCGACGATTATGGATTGGCGGCACCGACGTCGATGACGGAGATCGGGAGTTTTCGGGATTAGCAGGCTACTACCGCAGGGTTTGTGAAGGATTTTTCTAAGATCGCTTCGCCGATGACTAGACCGACACGTAAGGACGTCGTGTATGATCGGACGAGGAATGCGAGAACGCATTTGAGCGCTTGAAGAGGTTGTTGACGACCGCACCATATTGACACTTTAAGGTTGGACAGGGATTCCTAGTATACACCGATGCTTCACACACGGACTTGGATGCGTGTTGATGCGGGGTAGCGGAGTTGTGGCTTATGCTTCGAGACAGTGAAGACACATGAGAAGAACTACCCGACGCATGACCTTGAGTTAGCAAGCAAATCGTATTTGCGCTTGAAGGTGTGGAGACACCACTTGTATGGAGAGAGATTCACACTTTTCACTCGATCACAAGAGTCTCAAGTATCTCTTCACACGAAGGAACTCGAATATGAGACAGCGCAGTGGTTAGAATTCTTGAAGGACTATGACTTTTCCTTGGAATATCACCCAGAAAAGCGAATGTAGTCGCCGACGCACCGAGTAGGAGACCGACCAGAGACGCCGAGGTTGTCGGATGTCATATGACGCACGAGTACGGATTACTTGAGGCGACGATGACAAGAGTCGGTCGACGTTCCTATCGATACCCGGATCGAGATCTCGCGCACAAACGAGTACATACCGTGTCTACACGAGTGTGTCGAGGGTCAAAGGACCGACAGTTGTACCAAAGAATTCGGCGAGCTAGCGCGAGTTTAGATTTTGTTGATTGGACAGAGACATCGATCGTGTCGAGATTCAGGGGCGATTGTGGATACCCGAGATGCCGGAGCCGAGAGAGGAAATTCTTCAGATTCACACCATTCCCGATTTATCGTTCATCCAGCAGACTAAGATGTATCACGACATGAAGAGACATTTCGGTGGCCTGGGATGAAAGCGGATGTGTCGAGTTTATCGTGAATTGTGAGATTTGTCGAGTGAAGGCGAGCATCGTAGACTGGAGGATCGTTACAACCATTACCCATTCCGAGATGGAAATGGGAAGACATCGCCATGGACTTCATCGAGGGTTGCCGAGGACGACCAAGAAACATGATTCCATTTGGGTGATAGTTGATAGACTTACAAAGTCTGCTCATTTTCTCGCCATTGCGGCGCACTACACGTTTGATCACCGAGTATATACTTTTCGAGAGGGAGATCATTAGGTGCATGGGGTACCGTTGACCATCACATCGACGAGATGCTACGTATACTTCCAGGATGTGGCAGAGTATGCAAGAGCAGTACGGTACACGCCTACAGTTCAGCACAGCTTTCCATCCTCAGACTGACGGACAGACAGAGAGACTGAATCAGGTTCTAGAGGACATGTTGCGAGCCTGTGTATTAGAGTTCGGCGGATCTTGGGAGGAGTACCTACCATTGTGTGAGTTTGCATACAATAACGCTTATCGAGCTAGCATTGAGATGGCACCATTTGAGGCTTTATATGGCGGACCATGTCGCTCACCTCGTGTTTGGGCAATGAGCCGCAGGATAGAGTGACAATAGGGCCTGAGATTGTTGTTGACCACACTGAGAAGGTACGATTGATTCGACAGAGACTCAAGGCAGCCCAAGAGAGGCAGAAGAAGTATGCAGACAAGTACCACAGCGATCTCACTTATTCCGAGGAGCCTACGTCTATCTTAAGGTTTCCCTCGGAAGGTCTCGAGAGATTTGGTGTGAAGGGCAAGCTCGCACCGCGTTTCATCGGGCCATTCGGAGTAAGGAAACGGGTTGGAAAGGTTGCGTACGAGTTAGAGCTTCCTCCGCAAATATCGTGTTCATCCGGTCTTTCATATTTCGATGCTTCGACCGGAGAGTCGAAGGCGAAGCGCACGACCGAACGATTGACTTGAGTCGATCGACTGAGCGAGGATTTCTCATATGAGGAGCAGCCTATCCGGATCCTAGACCGAAAGGTACACCCAGCTTGAGGAACAAGTCCATCCCAAAGGTGCTCGTCAAGTGGCGCCCACGTGATTCGAACTCACTGGGAGCGGGAAGACTATATGCGAGATCGTTTCCGTACCTTTTCGAGTCGGGTATAATCCTAACTCGAATTTAATTTCGAGGACGAAATTTCCATTTTGTTGGGAATATTTGTCACGGCCCAATTTCCTAATCTTGATTAACTTGTTTAATCAGGATGACCGACCCGTGATGTGGGACCCACGTGAGGTGCACACACCTACCGAGGCACGTGGTCGAGGTATATTATATATTTGTTGTGGTGTATGCCTAGTGATATGTATATGTGTAGACTAACTAAGTCGGTTCATGCGCTTATAGGCGTCGAGACGCGAGCGGGGACACGCCTCGGTTTGTGTGCGAGCCGGGAGTCGGGTAGCTAGACATGTGGTAAGTCTAAGTTTAGTCAAATGAGTGTTAATTAATTTATTTCATAACATAAGTCTATGGTATACACATCAATTTAAATAAACTATTACTTAGCCTATGTTCTATTTAAATGAAATCAAATATTAAGGCCTATGGTCAAATGTAATTCCAACCACCCTTTGGATATGCCTAGGGATGTGTACTAGCACACACTCCCATGTAATTTGTGTCATGCATTTGTGTCACAAAGCTGAAATTTTAGTGAAAGTAGGAGTAATTAATGGTCATTAGATCATCTTAGAGATGGACAAAAAAATCAAATGATGGATGACCATGATAAAGGAAACTACATGCTTGACAAGTGCCATTTAGGGGGTTTCATGCTTAACAAGTGTCATTGAGCTGAAAAAAAAGTAGGTGAGTAGGAGTGTTTGATGACCCTTGATTCACATGGAGATGGAGTTGTGCAACTTGATGAAAACCCAACACTATAAAAGAAACACTTAAACACTTTCCTTCTCATTTGCATACAAACCAAGCAAAAAAAAAATTCAGAGCTGTTAGGGGATTTTGTTTACTGGAAATTGGGGTGTAAGAGAGCCAAATTTCCATATCAAAGGAAGCTCAAGTGACAACCATCAAAGCTAAAACCTTAGGTATCATCTATACTCTTTTATGCTTCAATTGTTGTGTTCTTGGTTATGAATATTGAAGTTTTTATATAAAATCGATTTCAAAGATGTTTTAATGATGTTTTAACTCATTTTGAAACACTAAATGATTTCCCTAAGCTGTATTTCATAATTGAGAAGTTTTGTCAAAGATTGGGGTTTTTTTTTTCTTGTAAAATTGAAAATCTGATTTTCTTGATACAGCCTCTGTAATTTGGACATAACTCACTCATCATAACTCCAAATTAAGTGATTCCAATGCCATATGAAAGCTAACTCATATACGAACAACTTTTGTGTTACCATGTTTTTGAAATTCCAGCTCTTTCTGACTCAAAAATGCTCTGAAAATAGGTAATTTAAATGTCATGATGGGATTGTTGAAGGTGAAATTTGAAAAGGCATAACTCCTCCAATTCATGTCCAAATGAGATGAATTTTTATTATGTTATTCTTGGATATGTAAAGTGACTTGTGACCAAAAATTATGATTTTTGGAGCTTTAAATTGGGAGAAATGATTTTTACAATCTCGCTGATCAGATTTTGATTCAAATTCGAGTTGTCTTTGAAAATATTTGATATCTCCTTCATTTTATATCGAAACCTTACACACCATACCATTCCAGAAAGCTAAGACCTAGAGCTAAAACTTTCTTCTTAAGTGTCTTTGATGATTTAGAGTTTATGATGGTTTAATTAACGCTGCAATACTAAGTATCAAATTGGAGTTTTGCAAGAACTTAAGGGGCTGTTTTGGGTTATAGGTTCACAAATCTATTTGACTTGACCTAAAACCAACCAAATACCTATCTAAACACACCAGGACTTAGGAGAGCGTACCGGGAGTCTAGGGACGCGGGTGTCGGGTGTCGGGAGGCCGGATAGCTAGGACTATTGCGTTGACTGTAAGTGAAACTGTGGGAACTCTTTACTTTATTTCATTCCAGTCATTGATAAATTTTCAGTCTATTTTTAGACTAGCTAATTTATTTTCCACATCATGCTTTCCTTGTTTCTATTCATATTGAATATCGATATAGCATGATGCCTTGTTTATTATATCATTGACTCCATGTTTCCTTATATGCTCAATTTTTGTCTTGGAATGAGGCTTATGAATATTTAGAAAATGCATGCTATAGGGTTATCTGCTATGTTGGACTTGTGTTCTATTTCCTTTGGGGCTTTGTAGCCTAACTTGTGTTGAAATCATAGCATTGTAGGATATATATTCTTGAAATCTAAAGTAGGGATTATCTAGTGTCCATTGCACACGAGATGCGCGGATTCACGAGGATTTCGCCTTTCGGGGTCTCCGCACTCGCCACTACACTTGGGCGGCACACGTGGCATGGACCACGGGGTTGTCGGCAAGTATAATTGATTTAAATACGCTCGAGCACAGCTCCGCAATTTGAGGTTATTAGGAAAAAAAGAGAGATTATTATCATATGTTGAGCATAGCTCCATACAAGTAGTGGAAAAGGCTAGGTGATAGTTCTCACCGCCGACCGGACGTAGATCATCTCGACTTAGCCTCGTGTCGGTTTGTGTATCTCGTTAACGTTGTATTTTACTTGCATTATTTATTCAGCATTTCTTCAGCTACATATGCTTTTAAATACCTTTTGTTTAAATTGGAAATGTAGTATTAGATTTCCCCAGTTATCACTTAAATATCATCATACTCACCGTCTAGTTTGTGACGGTGGGTGTAGATCCGTCGAGCAGCGCCAGGCCGGGCAAGGAGAAGATCGGCGACTACCTCTGAGCTCCGAGCGCGTAGCTGCCCGTACACGTAGGGTACTTTTTGTATTATGTTTACTTATGTCTTTATCTTTTGGGATGTTATTGGGATGAGCGTTAGATTACCCGACTTTTGGCTTTCACTTTGTTTATATATGTTCGCCGTTTACTTGCATATATATGGTGATCGTTATTTCCTGGTTTCCACACTTAGGATTTATAAAAAAATAAAATAAAAATAAAATAAAAAAAATTTCCGCTAAAATATTAAAGACTTCCGCTAAATAAAATAATTGTTTAAACAAGAGAACACAGGTAGTAAAGGCCGACTAATTCGTAATCGGGTCCTATGTGTTGTTATTAGGGCTTAATTACGGGATTAGGCCGGACGGTGCCCTAGATTAGAAGCGGGGCCGTCACAGTCGCCCCACCATGCCAGATTCCCCGCGCCCCCTAATATTATATATGGGCATGTTTTGATCCTCAATCTTTGATCTTTTTTATGTCTTTTTTTGATACACATACAACACGTCTCTAGTTAAATACTACTAGTTCCTAATTTTATATGATTAGTTAGGATAAGTCAATCATACTAATTAACAACTGATTATCTGTTAAGCAAATTTTTTAATCTGTTGCATGCTAATAGTATCTCAAGGTGGAGACTTGTATTTCTTTAAGAAAAACTTATATTATATAAAGAAAGATAACCATAAAAATAACATATAATTTTATCCACGTGACATTCTCAAAATAAAATTCCTTATGACATGTATAATTAGATCTAATTCTAAAATAAAAATCTTCTATAATTAGATCTAATTCTAAGCTTAATGTAACCTTCTTATTCTGAATTAATAAAGTACATTTATTTGATCATATATATTTTTTGTCATCACATTCATGAATTATGGTTGAATTAATATAGATAAATAGTATTTGTCACTTGAATTAATTTAATTATTTCTCACTAAAAAAACTTTATTATATACAAACAATTAGTTAAAAAAATTAGTTGTTTTAAGTGGTAATGGGTTCAACTTCCCTTAAGCAAGGTTTTAAGTTCAATTCTCATAGATGAAAACAAATTAAGTTCAAAGGGTCGCCCCTTATTTGAGAATTAAGATTTGATGACAATGTTAAGGTCATGGATTCATAGTTCAACTCAACGGGGACAAGTTGTTTTCTATTTTTTTTATAAAAAAAAAAAAGAATTTGAAGGGTCACCTATTAGTTGAGAATTGGGATCCAATGACAATGTCCGATAGTGTGTATTAGGCAGTGCGGTTGGCAATATTAGATACTACTGCCACATAGAAAACTAAATAAAAAATAAAATATAATTATTTAATTTATGACTTCTAAATGTATTGTGTTATATTAATAAATCATGAAAATTAATTGAACTATTTAATTAGAATGCTTTACAAATACATTAAATATTCAATTTTTAAGAATATAGCATGTATTATGTATTTAATAATTAGGTGTTGTATTAGAATTAAAAGTATAGCTTATTATAATAAATTATTTAGTAAGGTAGATTTGGTTATAATTATATATTTTGTAGTGGCGTATCATTTACTATATTAATCGAAAATATAAAATATATCTTTAATATTACATCTATAAAGTATATATATAGTAATTTAGTCTTAATAAAATTTTTAGTTAGATTAAATTAAACTTTATTTTGAAATGTTGTCTTCATTAAGTTAAAAATAGTATTAGATAATAAATTGAATGCAAACGATTTTTTAAAACATAATGCAAAATAAGGAATAAATATAATTCACAACATATTCATAATATTTCTTTTTTAAAATGGATTCCCCATAGGACGGGGTATGGGACGGGGAGACGGGAATTCCCAATGGGGAAGGGAGACGAGGATTTCTCATGGGGCGAAGGTACGGGGGTGCGGGGCGGGGAGATGGAGATTCCCCGTGGGGCACAGTATGGGGCGGAGCGACGAGAAAAACTCATGGGGGAACGGTAATCCATGTCCTCGCCTCGCGCCTTACCCCTGCGAGGGCAAAAATGCGAGAAATTTCTGCCCCGCCAGTGTGCGATCCTACAGGGGACGAAGATTCTCCGCCTCACTTGCAACCCTATTGTGGATTGATTGAGCGGCGTGAAACAGAAAATATTTAGAGTGAAAAGACAAAAGGCAGCAGAGTTGCAATGGGGACGAATAAAGGGAACAACAGAGAGACTCGTCTTGAAACGCTACACAAACGCATCTCGATGTGCATTTTGGATGGCAATATAACATGGTTTGTGTTTTTTCATTGGCCTGAAAAATAAAAATTTCAATAGCTATTTGTGGTTATGTACATTTTATAGAACATGACTAGACATGTCAAAACCTCTCAGGTGAGGATGCAAGTGGGGTTCACATCCCCACTTTTGGCGGGGTTCCCATCCCCACTTTTGGCGGAGCGGAGATTCCTCGCTTAAAATTCTCCATCGGAGAATTTTTCACCTCATTCTCCACTCGGTGGGGGTCTCCACCCCCACTATTTTTTATATAATATCTAAAATAGAAATTAAATAAATTATAGATACAAAATTTAATCATTAAAATCTCTTTCTTCACATACTTTAAATACTTTAAATAATATACTTACATTATTATATATAAATTTCAAGTTATATTAATTTTTTCTTGATAAACTTAGTTGTATTTGTTTAGAGTTGATAAACTTAGTTACATATCCTTGTGGAGAATCCTCATATTAAGGTGGGGTGAGGTATATCCACGGAGTGACGAGTAATACTACCCCCGCCGCCCCGCATGGTGGGGGTGAAATCCCTCCATCCCCCGCCTCATGGGGATAATTGGCGGGGAACCCCCGCCCCATCGGGGCAGATCCCCGCAGGAAATGGGGATTCCCCGCCCACCTATATCTCTACTCTCAGATAAAATGGTAAAGACATTACTTACCAAAAAGGCAAGACCCCGGAAGATCGTAGCTCGATTCCCACTGAAGTAAAAAAAAAAAAAACAGGACTACATATAAAACCAACTGCCCATATATATATATATATATATATATATTCTTAGAAAGAAATGGCTTAGGAGTTGGGGAATGGACCAATGGAATTAATTACATAATGGCTAAAAACTAAGAGTGTGTTTCTTTAAGGATTGTTTATGGATTTGTGGTACTTTTCCATAGGATTTTTCATTTAATAGGTAATTTGTCTTTTTTTGTCGAAAGTCTTAGATTTGATTTTTTCATTAGATGGAAGTTTTATTTGTCATTATATAGTTTTAATGGTATTTCCAGATATTTGTAGAGAATGACCTCTAATTGTTATACTATTTTAATATTACACTCGCACTTACAATCAAATTTATAGTAATTAGATGCTTAGATGTTCTTTTGAATAAATATAATTTAGTAAATTAATGTACTTTTTATTAGGGCAATTATTTATATGTCGGGTCTTGTATCGAGCAGTATGATTAATGAAATTTCTATTTACTTGAAAAAAAAAGTACAATATATTCTTTATTTTATATATAAGCATATCTTTTCCTACTAAAATTTATATCAAAATAATGGTCTATTCTTATATCATGAGTTTTACATATGTAATATATGAATAAATAAGTGCTTCTCCATGCATTTTTTTAGAGTCACGCTAAAGGCACCCCGTTGATCAGGGCACCCAAGTACTTTTACTAAAATTTTCTTCGTTTGAAGTGCGAATACCCCGCCACCAAATCGAATAAAACCCTTCTTTTCTCCATTCCATCGCAACATCAAGGCTTCAATATACTAAATCCCCTCACTTTATTGCTTATTTAAGGTAGATTTGTGATTTTTTGATGGTCGGACGATGTGTTTACCTTCAATCCCATATGGTTCGGTCACACAGGGTTGTGATATGTCTTTTGGTCTCGGATATCCATCATCCATACCATTGTGTAAGTGTCGGTTAATATCAACCGACAACTAAGTGAGAAAGACGCTTAGACCACGTGGTTGTGTATCACCGAGACTACTGGTTTTGGTCTCGGTGACCTGTTACCGAGACATTAAGCTATGTCTCGGTTGCTTCAACCGAAGTGTAATAAAAAGCTACGTTTGGGATGAAACTCGGTTGGTAATAACCGACACCTTTTGTTAGTTATTGGTTATAGGGTACCGAGACACTTCAACATGTCTCGGTCCTGTATGACCGATAAATTCGCGTCCGTGGTTCACATTCGAAAATAGAAAAAAAAACCCATCAAAAACCATAAAAATTAACTTGTCGTGTGCGACGACGTCCGCCTCCCATTTATTTTCTTCAACTATTAGACTCTAAAAATACTTAAAACTCGTCAAATCTTCGGACGACAACGGATCGACAAATGCGATTGACAAGAGCTAGTGCGCACTATTTGATCGACTAACATGATGTCCAGCTCGCGACGGATCCACTTGACTTCGTAAAAAAATCGAGTTTTCAAAAGTGGGGTGCCCAGAGAGGGCATTTGAATGGGCATGTGAATTGTTGGATTGGATGAGGACATTTTTGTCAAATGGTTATAAAATCAGTTTTAATTAAAAATGACGGGGTGCCCTAAGAAGATTGTGGGATGCCCTTAGCGCGACTCTTTTTTTATTCGATGAAGATAACACATTGGCAACCAACTGACTTAAAAAAAATAGTAATTAAATAAAACATAGATGGCTCCAAATTGGCAACCGACTCAAACATTACTAAATTAAGAGAATTCTCGAGTATTGGCATTACTAATATTACATTAATACATTGATCCACGAGACTCCAACCTTTGGTTCTCTCTATGTGGAAATATATGCTATACTCTCGCTCCAGTATCTATTATATGATGGTTGAAGTTTTTTATATTTACGAAAATTAATACATAAATTTTATTGTAAACATATATATATATATATATATATATTTGATATTTGATATGTTGTGTGTGTATGTGTGTGTGATTAGTTAAAAGATATATAAACATGAAGTAACTTAAAACAACTTTGTTTGACACAAAAAAAAAATGGCTTGTATTTCATCAAGTAGGATGCAGATCTTATGCAATGGGTGCTTATCTAAGTCTTTCATCCCTTCAAGAGGTATCACGCAAGGAGATTCACTTTCTCCATACCTCATTGTTTTATGTATGGAGGTTCTGTCGCAGGGCATTTAGAGAGCAATGGATGATGGTCATTGACGAGGCATCCGTATTGGAAGATCGGGGCTAACACTATCTTATCTTTTCTTCGCAGATGACATGTTCCTCTTTGCGGAGGCCACCCCAGCTCAAGTTGGTTTCTTAAGAGGATTTTTGCAAGCTTTCGGATCAAACTCAGGCCAGAGAGTCAATCACCAAAAGACCAAGATATATTTCTCAAAGAATATATCAAATAACATGAGGAAGGAGATTAGTGAAGGATTCGGTTGAATGACAAATAACCTAAGCAAAAACCTAGGCTCCCCACTGTAATGACCCTTAAATTTAATTGGTGACAAGTGCCGTGTTTTACAGGACCGTGACCTACCGTCGTGATTTGTTATATTACTCAAGCCTCGGGAGTCGACACTGAGATATATTTTATTTTTCTGTGATGTTTGTGTTATTATTTATACCCGAATGAGAACATTGTGTGTCTTAGTACGTGGTTTTAGTTTATAAATCACTACAAATTTCTGTGTGAGATTCAGCTAGGAAAAATGGAAATTTAGGGTATAAAATGAATAATTAAACATCGAAAAATGATAATTAGTGAATTATCGAAAATAATAAATAATTAAATAAAATGCGGGAGCGAGGTTATTTCCGAGAACGAATGTAGTACAAGTCGAGAGTTGAAACGGGTCTGGTAACACATGTTTTGAGCAAGAAATGGAGCGGTTTTGAAGTTGAAGTCACCTATTGGAGTCATTTTAGTATGTTAGAGTTGTTGGATCAAATGAAGAGGAGCCACAAGATTAGTCTCGAGATCTGTGCATGTGATGAGATGACATGAGTTATATATATATATATATATCAATTTTTCTCTCTCCTCAATCTCATTTTCATTTCCATTGAACGAGAGGAGAGAAAAGGAAACGTGGGTTTCAATTTTTGCGAGCACGTTGCGACGATGAGGAGCGACCCAATACGCGTAAAAAGGTGAGATCTTCACTCCTTACGTGTTAATCTACGTTTTGACGATAATTTTGGGGGTTTTCGTCACGATAATTTCGAACGTATTTTTGGAAAAATATTGGAAAATGAGTTTGATTGATATTTTTTGTATTTCAACGGATAAGGAGTTAAGTTTTAAGTTGTTTTGGACATCCTGAAAGGTTTGGTATAGTCTCAAAACGTGGCGAATCGAGCCGGGGTTTCGAGAAACCCCAGAATGAGCGTTCTGCTGAACACGTCGTGAGTAATAATTCCCACGGCGTCACTCACAAACGTCTCGAGTAGAGGGAAACTAACGAAAATCAGGAAAGACGCTTTGAGGACGCCATCTAGAACAAACTGGTCACAACGTCACCTACATACGACTTAGGCAGAGTGTCTTTTCTCCACGTCGTAGAGACGCCGCCCAAACCAAAGACGTCATGGCTTCTTGACGGCATGACATTGTTCACAAAAATCAAATTTTATAAAATTTCAAAAAATTTTGGGATCTCTCGGGTATCTAATTGGTCTAAATTATTATAAAAAATTGGGTAAATTAGAAAGATATTAATAGGATTTGTAAAATTGGTTAATTGACAGACTCTGAGAATTTGAAAGGATAGCTTAGAGATACGCGAGGATTAGAGATTTGCAATTAATCGAGGTTTGTTATCATACGATTGTAAAGCAGATAGGATGTATGCATTAATTCATTATCTATTTATTGTCAATTATATTGAATTGAGCCTTTGTTGAAATTTTATTATTTCATTGTTGGTTGAGTGTCTTGGCGTAAGTGAGTTACGAAGGTACTTTTGGGTCCATACGAGTGGGTAAGCGTGAACACTTCTGCGGTTATGTTGTTCCACCCCACTGATAGCGGATTATACCCTAAGTACTAAATTATTTAGACGTTGCGGTGTCTATAGTTTATTGGTTGTTGCGGTGACTATAAATGTGGTGCTGCGATACTGCATTGATTTTGACCACTTATACGCTTTATTTGATTCTATGGACACTCAAACTTCGTTGCTCAGCTTGTCAGTCTGTTTATCATGCTAATTGTTATATTTTCTGCTTTTCAATACTGCATGATATTTGGACTGTTTATTTTAGAAATCTTGAATTACTGTTTAGTTTCTCCTGGCATTACTTTCTTTTTTTCAAGCACTCACCATCTAGTTTGTGACGGTGGTGCAGATAGAGTAGAGATGAGCAAGGGGAAGGAGTTGATGCTAGGTGATATCCTCTAAGGACTCTCGAAGCGATCCTTTCCTTTAAGTTCTTTTTATTCTTTTGGTTGTGATTATATATATTATATGTTTTGTTAAACGTTGGGACATGTATTGGGGATTGAGAGACTAAGGATATCATGTATGATCGTTTTATATAGCTTTGATCACCAGACATGCATGTATTTATCTATTTATCAGGGTTTCCATATGAGTAGGTTATCCATTATTCCTGATTTCCATTTTGTAGTTATAGTTGATTATAGTAATTTTCGCTGTGAACTTTCTGATAAACCTTATAATCCTATAACTCACGCATTTAAATGATTAATTAAGGATATATTTGAGGATTTGAGGTTGACTAGGATGCGTAGACTTTACGAGTAAGGACTCGGGGGCCCATGTAACCTAAGTCGGGCAGGATCCAGTTTTATGGGGAACTGGGGCCGTCACACCTACTATTACATGATAAAGTATGCAAAGACACTTACAAGGAAATAATTGAAAAGGTACGAAGCAAACTATCGAGTTGGAAGGTGAAACACTTATTGTTGGCAGGGCTGATTAACTCTAGCAAAAGCATGTTTACAAGCGATACCAAGTTTCTTTATGCAATCAACTTGCTTGTCGGCACACATATGTGATGAGATTGATAAATTGGCTAGGACATTTATTTGGGGATCTTTGACTGAAAAAAAGAAAATGCATCTCGTTAATTGGGATACTTTATGCTCAACCAAGAATAGAGGAGGATTGGGACTACGGAAGGCTTAAGATCAAAATCATGCATTCATACTTAAATTGTGCTAGGAGTTTTACACTAAAGAGGAATATCTTTAGGTTAGAGTCCTTAAAGGAAAATACTGCAGAGGGGAGGAAAGAGAACCAAATGACCCGAAGACTCGACTAGCGTCAATAGTTTGGAGAAACATTAGATTCAAATCAGGACTCACGTGGAGCCGAAGGGATGAAAATGATTTTTGCTCTGGAAGGATAAGTGGGTGGAGAATTTAGTAGAACTCTCACATTACACCATCAATAACCTTGAGGAATTCGATTGGACGGAGCATGCATCCAGCTTCGTTACGAGTTCTGGGACTTGAACTTTGTCAAATTATATTGGTATTTGCCATTGGAGGTATGTGAAAAGATCAAAGTGATCCCAGTTCCTAATCAACGAAGGGGACCAAACCGATCAGTTGGATGTATGATAAGAAAGGTGTTTTTACAATGGCAAAAGCATATGCCTTAGTCACGGAGACGCACTACCAATTACCACCGAGAACATGGGATTTCATCTGGAAATGGAATGACCCTCAACGAATTCCTACCTTCCTATGATTTGTTCTACACAATCGACTGCCTAAAAATGTTTTATGTTGTAAAAGGAATATAAGAAAGAATGGGATTTGTGATCGATGTCGTGAAGATGACAAATCCGCCTTGCATGTTTTAAAGGATTATCAACTAGCTCGCCAAGTTTGGAAATCCCTACCCCAAATGATATCATCTCCACTCTTCTATACATCAACATTGGTGGATTAGCTAGTGTCGAACCTCAATTAGAAAGGTCATCGCAAGAAAGTAATGTTTGGTGTCTCCTGTTGGAAGTAGTGGTCTTGAAAAATAACATTATGTTTGAGAATCGATCTAATATAGGATATGAGGTTAGGCGATCCATTATTTACAGAACTGATGAAATCCTTCGTTCGGAAGGTTTATGGTCAACCTCGAGCCAGGCTCTAGCAAGAAGAAAGCATTGTCATTAGGTAGCACTAATGATAGGTAGCTGAAAATAAATTGTGATAGGGTGGTACGAGGGGAAGATGGGGAAGCCACAACTACAATAGTTATACGGAGGATGAAAGGCAATTTTCGAGCAACATTTCAAGCAAAGTTGGGTCGGTGTTCACCTCTTTGCGCTAAACTATGGGAAGTTAAACATGACTTGCAACTGGTGTGGGATAAAGGATGTAGGAAACTCATTGTGGAGCTAGACTCACAGGAAGCAATTGATCTTATTATGGACTCAACACAAAGCCAATTTCGATATCCATTGATTCATGATATTCTAAGGAAGACGGACAAGGAGTGGAGTGTAGTTTTCAGCCACACATTTAAATAGAATAATGCATGTGCAGACCGCATGGCCAATTAAGCATTTCACTGTGATATTAATTTTAAGATTTAGGAACACATTCCAAATCATATTTTCATGTTGTTAAAGCAAGATATCCTACAGTTATAGATGTAACCTAAATTGGATTTGGTCTTTGCTAATAAAAAAAATAAAAATACAAGGACTCAGGGAGTTTCTTAGTTGGTTCAAAAACAGAGGGGAGAGAAGGGGAGTAAAGGGAGCAAATAGTGACTAAAGAGTTGGATGCAATGGTAGTAGTTAAGGCAATAAAAGAGGTAAAGGTTGATAATTTTTATTGGGGTTTATTGATTAAAGATTGTGTTAATTTACTAAAGATCGACATGAGGTCCTATTGTATTTGTTTTGTTCGTAAATCAACGAACTTAACAACCCACACTATTAGTAGGAAGCTAGTTATGTGACTGATTGGAATGAGTGGTGTATATGCCTTCATTTCTTGTCAATGTTTTGGTTAAAGATCTTGAATAAAATTGGTGACTTTAACCTCAAACAAAAAGAAAATTAATGCATAACTTATTTTTATTGTAAACACACACACACACACACACACACATATATGTGTGTGTGTGTGTGTGTGTTTGATTAATTAAAAGATATATAAACATGAAGTAACTTGAAAACAACATTGTTTGACACATAAAAAATAAAAGAAAAAAATAAAATAAAAACACTTGAAAACAACTTTTGAGGTTCAATGACAAAAAAAATAAATTTACAACAAAAACTTCAAAAAAATGGTAAAATACAAAATGCCCATGAGATTTGATGAAATATTCATTTTAGCCACTGACTAATTAGTCTTTCTAGTTTACTCTTGGTTAAGCAAAATCATCCTTGTGTTAGTGTTGAGTTAAAATATTACCATTATATTACTTTTTGATGATGTGGCAATTTTGTTTTACCAATAATATCCTCAAGGTTTTACATAATTCCCTCATTTAAAAATAATCAACTTTAGTCTCTTTATGGTATTTAAGTATTTATGTATATATTTATTTATTTGTTTTAAAAAAATGAATATATTTATTTATTTGTTTTTAAAAAAATATATATTTATTTATTTGTGCTATAATACATCTATATGTTTTGAATTAATAAAATTACAAGTGTAAAACTAAAAAATAATAATCCAAAAGCAAATATATTTATCATTTAATAATAATAAATTGATAAATCATGTTTAATAAATGGCTTAATAACCAAAATAATAAACCCAAGTTGATTTTCAACATGAAATGAATAAATATATAAAAATTGTTATACCAAATGTAAAAAGTTATTAATTAAATTCCTACCTTTGTCTTCCCAATTTACACCATTTATAATTTTTGTGAAGAAATATTATTCTATAATTTGTTGAGAACACACAAAATATCATTAAAGCTATAAAAATAAGTAACGTAATACTAAAACTAATTGTTAATTAATCAATAAGAATGTGTAAATCTAACACAAAAATTGTCCCAATAATTATTTCTATATTAGAAAAAGCTTAAGTGGGAAGTAAGTGTTGGGTTTAATTTGTTTTTTTAAATAAAAGTGTGGGGTTTAATTAGTTGTTGTGTTTGTTTCTTGTAGTGACATTTTTGTCTTTTCTCTTTAACTCAACCATGATTTATACAAAAGTTTGTATGAGGGACCAAAATGCATATTTTCTAAAACACATGGACTAAAGTGCATATTACATCAAACCTCATGGGCATTATGTATTAGGAAAATAATAATGTAACACACTCTTAACACACGCACACCCTTACTTTTTAGCTATTTATGACTCTTTCTTACCTCCCCAGACGTGGGCCCCACATTTGACAAAACATCATAAATAACTAAAAAATAAGTTGTTTTCAAGTTTATTCTTGGTTAAGCAAAATCATCATTATGTTAGCGTTGAGTCAAAATATTATTATTATATTACTTTTTGATGATGTGATAATTTTGTTTTACCAATAATACCTTTAAGGTTTTGACATAATTCCCTCATTTAAAAATAATCAACTGTTGTCTCATTATGGTATTTAAGTATTTATTTATATATTTATATATATTTATTTGTTTGTTTCAAAAAAATGTATATATTTATTTATTTGTGCTATAATACATCCATATGTTTTGAATTAATAAAATTACAAATGTAAAACTAAAAAATAATAATCCAAAAGCAAATATATTTATCATTTAATAATAATAATTTGATAAATCATGTTTAATAAATGGCTTAACAACCAAAATAATAAACCCAAGTTGATTTTCAACATGAAATAAATAAATATATATAAATTGTTATACCAAAAATTAAAAAAATTATTAATTAAATTCCTACCTTTCTCTTCCCAATTTACATTATTTATAATTTTTTTGAAGAAACATTATTCTATATTTTGTTAAGAACGCACAAAATATCATTAAAGCTATAAAAATAAGTAAAGTAACACTAAAAATAATTATTAATTAATCAATAAGAATGTGTAAATCCAACACAAAAATTGTCGCAATAATTATTTCTAAATTAGAAAAAGCTTAAGTGGGAAGTAAGTGTTGGGTTTGATTTTTTTTTTTTAAAATAAAAGTGTTGGGTTTAATTAGTTGTTGTGTTTGTTTCTTGTAGTGACATTTTTGTCTTTTTTCCTTAACTCAACCATGATTTATATAAAAGTTTGTATGAGGGACCAAAATGCATATTTTCTAAAACACGGGGGCTAAAGTGCATATTACATCCAACCTCATGGGGCATTTTGTATTAGGAAAATGATAATGTAACACTCTTAACGCACAATTTGGATGCGCACCCTTGCTTTTTAGCTATTTATAACTCTTTCTTGCCTCCCAGACGTGGGTCCCACATTTGACAAAACACTATAAATAACTAAAAGATAAGTTATTTTCAAGATTTACTCTTAGTTAAGAAAAATCATCCTTATGTTAATGTTAAGTCAAAATATTATTATTATATTTTAAATGACTAATTAGTCCTTCTAGATTACTCTTGGTTAAGCAAAATCATAATTGTGTTAGCGTTGAGTGAAAATATTATTATTATATTACTTTTTGATGATGTGGCAATTTTGTTTTACCAATAATACCCTCAAGGTTTTGACATAATTTCCTCATTTAAAAATAATCAACTTTAGTTTCGTTATGGTATTTAAGTATTTATGTATATATATATATATATTTATTTGTTTTAAAAATGTATATATTTATTTATTTGTGCTATAATACATCCATATGTTTTGAATTAATAAAATTACAAATGTAAAACTAAAAAATAATAATCCAAAAGCAAATATATTTATCATTTAATAATAATAAATTGATAAATCATGTTTAATAAATGGCTTAACAACCAAAATAATTATTCCAAGTTGATTTTCAACATGAAATAAATAAATATATAAAAATTGTTATACCAAAAAGTAAAAAATTATTAATTAAATTCCTACCCCCGTCTTCCCAATTTACACCATTTATAATTTTTTTAAAGAAACACTATTTTATAATTTGTTAAGAATCACAAAATATCATTAAAGCTATAAAAATAAGTAAAGTAACACTAAAAATAATTGTTAATTAATCAATAAGAATGTGTAAATCTAACACAAAAATTGTCCCAATAATTATTTCTATATTAGAAAAAGCTTAAGTGGAAAGTAAGTGTTGGGTTTGATTTTTTTTTTAAAACAAAATGTTGGGTTTAATTAGTTGTTGTGTCTGTCTCTTGTAGTGACATTTTTGCTTTTTTTCCTTAACTCAATTATGATTTAGACAAAAGTTTGTATGAGGGACCAAAGTGCATATTTTCTAAAACACAGGAACTAAAGTGCATATTATATCAAACCTCAAGGGGACATTTTGTATTAGAAAAATGATAATCTAACACATTTCAATGCACACTTTGGACACGCACCCTTATTTTTTAACTATTTATGACTCTTGTAAATTTCTTCCTAACAATTTATTATTTTCTGAAGAACAGAAGATGGCAAAATTAATATACATGAGATAATTTGCACTATTGACAACTAAAACTTTATATAACACATGCATGGAGACTTAAACTCTCAATTGAACAAGCTAAACTAATGAACCAACATTTTATAGTGGTGAAATATTGTTAAAGATTCTGATAAAAAAATATATTGTTAAAGATTAACGTAATATTATTTAAATTTTTTTATACTTTTTAGCTAGTACGTATACATTACAATCAGGTTCCAAAAGCAAGGTAGAATGGACTGTAAAAAGGTCCTTAAAATTAGGAGGATAAAACTGGCCTCACGGTAATTATATCTTGGATTAATCGAAAAAAAAAATCTATGAATATATGGGATGATCGTTCAAAATATGTAATTTTTCTTATAAGAAAAAAAAATCAACTTAATTACAACACGAACTTTTTTTTTTTTATCTAAGTCACTCGATATTCAAAATTTAATGGCCTTGACTAATTCAAGTTCATGCCAAATATAAGACCATTAAATGATGACAAAGCTATTGAAAAATGTATTTGTGAATGTGCTGAAGAAATAACAATCTCACATCGATTAAAAAAGACTTTATAATGAAGTATATAAATGATGATCGCCTCTCTAAACGTACTAAGACTTTTGAAGTAAAACCCCACATCTATATAACTTAAGTTGAGAACAAGATCAATATTAGTGAAGATCTAGAGACTCATAGTACCATGACCTATTAAAGTAAAATTTCACGCTACTTATAAGTTGAAGGTGATTATAAGTTGGGGCCTTGGGATAATATGATAATATCGATCCTAGCAAAGATCAACATGCTACCATCTTTGTGTAGACGGACCCAACATACAAATTTAATAAAAACTCTCCTTTAAAAACTTTAAAGGGACAGTTGATGCGCATCACAAGGAACACTCACATTAGAGATGCTTTAGCCTCCAAAAGATCTAGTAGTGTGCATCACGAGGAACACTTGATGCATAAACTTTACCATATATAAAATAACAACCGACATGAAATCGAACAGTTGACATTGATTGGAAGGTAGATTACTTATCTGCGTAGGAAACGCGTCAGACCCGTGTGTGACTAAGATTCTCTTCCCATCTAATGCAGCGTCTGATTGGCCATCTCATGAACACATTTACACTCGTCGGGACTTGGTAGGCCCAAAGCTTTGGCTTTTCCTTCCCACAACTAAATATTAAATCCACACTTGGCCTCCAAATTAAACTGATATGAAGCAAATCTCACGCAATGTGGTGCTATAAATATATATACGAGGACATATATGAATATGTGTTGCGGTGTGTCCAAATGAAATGGAGAGAGGACCATGTACAAGATTTCAATCTCATGCTTGTTCATTATTGTTGTACTCTTAAAGAAAGAAATTAATTGGAGGTTTGGCAATTTTCTGATCAGCAGGTATACGTGATATGTATATTTCTTTCCTTCTGTCTTGTGTAGTTTAGTGTATCGCAAGTTGTCATTTGCCAAAATATCTCTAGTGAGATTGATGGCAATAATAGCATGCATGAAAGAGACATCATTTGCTAAACGGCAGGATTGAGAGAGATCTCTAGTTCAACTCATGTTGTAGCCACTTATCAAAAAAAAAATGTTGCATATTCTTAATATAACAGTACGTAATTATCTATTTTTCAAGTAATATTCATAACTATTTGGTAATTAATATTAGGCAAAACGTATTTTTTGATCTTCAACTTTGAGTCTTTTATATCCCCGAACTTTCAATATTGCTCATTTAGTCCCCGAACTTTCATTGTTGTACATTTGGTCCTTGAACTTTTGAGTTTTATGCTTTTTTATGTTTTTGGGGAAAATTAAAAAAATTTCGCTTTTTTTTTTGTCGATGCGAGTCGTCCGATTCTCAGTAATATAAACCATTTTACTCTTCTTGACTAATCACACAACACTTTTGTTGCCCAATTAACATAATTTAATGAATTAAATAGGAGTAACAAATTAATGATCTCTGTAAGATTTTATTTACGAAGATGTATATATATGTAAGAAAATTAACATGTTAATGAATTAAATGGGGATATATATATATATATATATATATATATATATATTTATGCTAGATGTATATGTGTACATCACTCGTCTATATATGATGATATAAGCCATCATTTAATTTATTGTTGTGGAATTAAGTGAAATAATATTTTGTAGCTAATATGTACATGCATTGGGATATATATATCCAATAATTCCACTAAGGTCAACTTAATTATTTGCGTATTTATTCAATTCCTGTTCAAGCTGCAAATATATTTTGATGTTAAAATCATTTGAAGACAAGTTTGATTTTAATTTGTGAACTATATATATATAAAGTTGAACATTATAACCATGTAACAAATATTTTATATTCAGTTCCAATATAAAAAAAAACAAATATTTGTATACAAAATGGTTGGCAATGATTTGATAAATGTTCGGATATTAGTACATTTTCTTTTTATAATTAAGTACGTATTTAATTATTTTCTTCCAATTCCAAATACTATAAAATATATCCCAAATTTCGATATGAAAACAGTTAGTTTTTTTTGGATAGGAATGTGACTTTATTTTACTATAGCCAAAATTTTGGTGTACATACATGGCAAGAAACATTGTGCTTTCCATAAACTAAAATCGAAAAAAACCCCTACCAGTGTAGTATGGGAAAAACATGTTGTTCCTAAACTGAATAATACACCCCTTAAAAATAAGTAAAGCCAATAACACAAACTTAGGTTATCGTAGTGCCATGCTCGCATCGAATCAACTAGGTTGAACACGTGCTTATACAGCGTGGAGAAACAAAATTGAGAAACAAAATACAAAAGTGGTACCGAAAACTAAGTAGTTTGTATCTTAAATTGAAGTAACCCTTCATATCTATACATATATAAAAAGAGCCTAGAGTTCTACTATTGTAGATGTTTCAACCCTCTTGTAAATGGTGTGCTAATCAAGTTATTGACTTTCTTGACTCAAAAGAAACTCTTTTTACGCGGCTTACTTTTCACGCACACATTCATATACATGTTGAAATCATTTAGATACACATGATTGTTGTGCTTGCAAATATCAATGCAAAAATCAAGAGACAAAAATAAAGTGCATGCCAAATGTGCAAAGGTGAAAATTGTCATAGTAAATCTTTTTCTTTTTTTGTCAAAGGATCTTCTATAAATTTTTCTTCCATTAACTCTCATATTGGCCTTAGAACAAAAAAAAAAAAAAAAAAAAAGCAATCAAGATTTAGTTTATAAAATTTCTTTTTTGTATCTAACAAAAAGCAACAAGAAGATTATTTTACCGTATAAGGAATACAAACAGAGAAAGACATTATTTGAGTTTCAGATATCAAGAATTTTAAGTTCTACGTTGATGATGATGATACTGTATGTATTGTATCAAAAGCTGAATAATTCTCTAAACAAAAATTTTTAAACAAAAAATGTTGTCCGTTGATCATTACTTCGTGCATAGTTTAAATATCAATTCTTAAATAGAGAAGTGAATTGCATTAATTGATTTTTATGCATTTTTTCTCGAAAAAAATTATTAGTTAAAATTAAGTTCCCACAAACGTAACGAGAGACTCCATCGTGTGTAGCACGTTACAAAACTAGTACATGAATATATACAAGATCTAAAGGCAATAGTACTATACACTCATTCAATTAGAACATACAATCTGTCCCACCATTAAATCTAATCACTGACCCAATTGCTACCTCATTATGGCACAGGATCACTTTTTTTTTTTTTTTTTTTTTAGGATACGCATGGTCGATCACATATTATCAAAATAAGAAATTTATTTTCACATACAAATATAATGAATTAATTTTGTGATTTTGAGTGGCTAAACTTATAAACACAGGTTAGTCTACAAGATAATATTTAATAGATTATAATTTCATGATAAAAAAAGTTCAATTTGTCAAACAAAAATTAAATTGTAAATCTCATTGTGATGGAATGTATGGTTGTTTTGTGTATATTACAGGCACGCGAGAGTGTGAACGCTGCAAAGTCCTACAGAAGACAAGTGTGAACGCTTACTTTTGATCTCGTTTACGTGGCCTTGGATGGCACGAAAGTTTATGTGGTCAAAGTTTCTAACAAGGCTCCAGCTAGATTTGATGTGGGTCCGCTCCGTCAACTTTAACGGCTGTTTTGACGGTGAAGGAAAATAAATGGTTCTTCCTCGTTCAAAGTTTATTTTCTTCTCTCTTTTTTTTTCTTGTGCTATTTGTGTGTTAACTATCAATTTGTATATGTCACTTGTTGGGGTAGCCTATACTGCTATACACATTTGTAGATACCACTTGTTGGGGGAGACTCAAACTCTCAACCTCTTACATATTTATAATTTAATTTATTTATTTTGAACCATGCATAGTCATGATTTAAGATACGTTTTCTTACATACATATATATACATTGGAACAATCCTATAGGAAGTAAGAGGTAAGATTAATTCAATGTAATATATTATTTAAATAGAAAAAGTAATACATATCAAAAGAAAGGAAAATGTATTTGTAACACAGAAAATTAAAAATCACGCACATATTTGTTGCCCTTTAATTTTCGGTGCAATGAACAAATATATCACCATGTGCATGTTGTTTATGAGTGTCTTTCCTTACAATAGCTAGGTCCAAGAAAACAAATGCGACATTGATAACGTAAAAGTATCATTCATAACCCTTATTTCACCAGCTAAATTAATAGAATTCTTTTGTAATCAACCAAAGAATCAATTCATAAAAAAAAAAAAAACCAAAGACACTTTTTGGTGTCCTTGAGTTACATAGTGATCCATATATGGACGATGAAAAGTGTATGACGTGTTGCGTGTTGTTGTTGTTTTAAGTCTTGCAGGTCTCGTTAAAAAAAAAAAAAAAAAAAAAAAGAAAGGTCTCGTAGGGTCCTGAATTATATATATCGTTATAACGGAGACGTTGTTTGTCATGTCGACCCTGGTCCTATTTAAAAAATCCAAACTATCTTTTAAAAGAGAATGAGAGAGGGGATTGATCAGCATATACTGGGAAGCAAAAAAGGTAATCGCAATGGTTATATAGTTACTAATTCAACGAGATCATAAATCACAAAGTACTCTTTCAACCAACACGTTTTACTTCTATTCACACAAGTACACGCTTTACTTCCATTCAGACAACTACACGCTTATTCTTTACGCGGATCTCCTGACGCATTCTACGCGTTCCCGTATTTAACACTAGTCGGTGCAGCACTTCGTCCTCAATTCTCATTACTAGCATGGCGTCCTCATCCGCCACCGCCGGAGCTCGAGCGCCGCGATGGGTGCCAATGAGGGGAGCAGTTCTGAAGGGAATTTTACGCCTTGCGGCGAGGGCTCTATGCTGCGGCTGCCGATCGTCGGCTGCCGTCGTTCCCTCTCGCGTGGGGTGACACTGCCCAGTGAGATTGTGGTGGGGTGGGGGTGGTGGTGGTGGTGGTTGGGCAAATTTTTAATCGATTCGTTGGTTTGGTGGCCTGGGGTCTCTGTCAGCGGTTCCATTCTCAAGAATACAAGAAAATTACATTTTTTAATTAATAGTTATTTTGTTTTTTCACTAAAAAATAACAATTATTCATTGTTCGAGAACCTTCTAGTTCATCCCTAGCTAGTGATAGGGTCTTAAAAATTTTGTTTTAGTAATTAAATATATATAACGACCTTATTAGTTTTTTTTTTGAAATTTTTTTAATAATAGATTCTTATTCAAGGAAAAGTCATGAAACAAGAGAAGCAGCTAGTAGGATAAAAATGACAATTTTATTCACCAAAAAAAGGACAGTTTTGTGTAGAGCTTCCGTGTATTAATTCTTTTTTTGTAAATTTTTTTCGTCTTAAAGCTTTTTTTTTTTTTTTTTTTGAATAATGGTAATCGGGGCAAAGATATCTACAATTGGAGTTACATCAGACATAGTCTTGGGAAGGCAACTCTCCTAATGTCTTCAACCAGCATGGTTCTGATTGCCTTCGAGGATATATACAATTGGGTCAGTCCTTGAGGTAGTGTCCTCACAAGGCTCGCCAGTGCATCCGCCGCCCTATTGCCCTCGCGGCAAGTGTGTCCGATTTGTAGGATCTATTAAGTGATGTATTAATTATTTCCATGATTGAATATAAAATTGAATGGTTTAACTAAGCCGGTATGGTAGCATTTTTCTTTTCTTTTTTCGTAGTGCTTTCGATGTTCATTATTTACATTTCTTATGTCAATTTTTGTAGTAGCTCTAATGATTCACTTTTATACAATAAGAGTTTAAGCCTCATTAGTTCAACGATATCCCATTGGGATATCCCAATGAATTCCCAATGATGTGTGGCTTTCAAGTGATATCCAAACTTTATTTGGAAAATGATTGGGTGAAGTACGCGGCTTTTTTTTTTTTTAGGAAAAATGTTTTAGTGAATTTAGAAGGCACCTTTTTGTACACTTAACTGATGTGAATAATGGGTCTACCATTGTCAATGAGACAGTAAAACTTATTGAATGCACAACAAGGTGCTCATAACTGGAATACTTTAGCATTCTCCCTTTTTTTCTATGAAAAAAAAGTATATCCTTTTGATACTTGATTTTGACACCGTTTTGTTAGGGACCCTCAATATATCAAAATGCGTGTGATGCATCTCGGTGCCTATCCAAAGTCTGACAAATGTGTGTCAAGAGATTGTCATCATAATATTTTAAATATTATTTTCCTTGTTTGCAAAGGCAAAGACCAAGTCAAAAGCCAAAAAGCCAAAACGGCGTCCCTTAATTAGGGAAGAGTCGTGTTAAGGGCAACCCGTAATCCTCTCAGAGCATTCCACTATTTTTAATTAAAACTAATTTTATGATCAATTGAAAAAAATGCTCTCATCCAACTCCAACAATTTATATATCCATTTAAATGCCCTCTCGGAACGCCTCACTTTTGAAAACTCAATTTTTTTACTAAGTCAAGTCGATCCGTCGCGGGCTAGACATCGCGTTTGTCGATCAAAGAGTGCGCACTAACCCTTGTCAATTGCATTTGTCTATCCGTCGCCGTTCAGATATTTGACGAATTTTAAGTGTTTTTAGAGTCTAATAGTTTAAAAAAATGAGTGGGAGGCGGACGTCGCACACAACAAGTTAGTTTTTATGGTTTTTGTGAGGTTTTTTTTTTCCATTTTTGAAGGTGAACCATGGATACGAATTTATCGGTCACACAGGACCGATAGATGTTGTAGTGTCTCGGTACCCTAAAATCGATTACTAACAAAAGGTGTCGATTATTACCAACCGAGTTTAATCCCAAAAGTAACTTTTTATTACACTCCGGTTGGAAGCAATCGAGACATAGCTTAATGTCTTGGTAACAGACCACCGAGATCAAAATCAGTAGTCTCGGTGATACACAGCCACGTGGTCTAAGGGTCCTTCTCACTTAGATGTTGGCTGATATTAACCGACACTTACACAATAGTTTTGACAATGGACGTTCGAGACCAAAAGACATATCACAGCCCTGTGTGACTAAACACTACGAGATTGAAGTTAAACACATCGTCCAACCATAAAAATAACAAATCTACCTTAAACAAGCAAGAAAGTGAGGGATTTGATATATTGAGGTTTTGATGTGGTGATGGAAGGGAGAAAAGAAGGGTTTCATTCGATTTGATGGTGGAATACTCGCACATCAAACAAAAGGACATTTTGGTAAAAGTACTAGGTGCCCTATAAATTGTTGGAGTGCCCTAAGAGGATTGCGGGTGCCCTTAGAGTGACTCTTAAGGGAAAATGCTACAATCACACCAACTCCCTACATCGACATCCATTATTTGTTTTATTCACCTCAGAATGCGCATTTACACATCTTTTAGTGCATAACAAATAAAGATGTGTCGTTCATTCTATTATGTATTTTGGGTGTCATTCTAGCATTTCTCCCTAACTTATGAATTAGTTACCACTAAATCTTTACAGACTTAACTTTTGAATTTTATCCCAACTTTTTCATAGATCAGGTAAATATAGTATATCAAAGCATACAATCAACTACATTAGATACAATTAAATAAAAATTGTACTATCTAATTGAAGAATTAATTTAAAATATTTGTGTGAACGTGATAGAAATTATATTGATTAGAGTAAAACAAGGCAAATTGAATACAATAGAGTGCTCTTATTTATAGAGCTTACAACCCATAAATATGAAAAGTAATAATGACGCGAATATAGTAACAACGTAAATACCGTAAACATACAAATATAGCAACTACAATAATACACAAATATAACAACTTTATTGTAGCGGCCCCAAAATCTGAAACCACCACGTCATGCGTCGCGAGCTCACAATCCTGTCATGTAACAGCCTAGTTGTGTCCCACACGCACCACAAACCATTTAACCTCAAAATACAACTAACTTTTATACATATTCTTTCATTTTCAATTAAGAGTTTCCCTAGTTAGCTAACAAACTCAAGTCATCTATTTATAATCATAATTTAAACCAACAAATTCAGTGGAAGACTTGTCAGACATGATTAATAGGCATATTAAACAACTTCATGTCATTCAAAACATTTACCTAATGTGGAAAATGCTGGGTTTTGGGGTTCATGCGCAGCGGAGATTTCAAAACTATTTTGAGAAAAACCCCAACAGGATCCGAATCTGATTCCATTAAAACACATTTAGACTATGAAAACTTAATCATACCTCAGTCGCAATGTACCTTTCTGAAGGTTAATCGATCTCTAAGGCGCTGCCAACGACAAAGGCCCTCTATCAGTAGTCCACACACGAACGGCAACCGAGATTTGAAGTGCTAGCTTTGAGAGAATACCAAACCTTTTAGTTTCTCTCCAAAACGATCCAGAGCATACCAAAACCCTAAGTCGTTTCTTAAAACGAAAATAGAGTTTTAGCCCTTTTTAAATCTTTTGTACTTGTATTCTAACTCAAAGCGTCTATTTATACAACCCTTGTATATAGACGGTTAAGAAAATTACACATATACCCCTACTTAAAGAAGTATAAGTGTAATACACTACAAGGACGTTTCTGTCATGAATTTTATCATATAAAATTCATTTTTCTCAACCATCTTAAAATCTCGCAAAACCATTCTCGATGTGCGACCCAATGAGGCTCATACAACGTTAATGTACCAAAACACATTTTGGTATACAAGTCATAAGTGGCCTCTAGCAAGACATTATGACTACCCAAGTTGTACGAATATCAAATCGATACAACCTAATCAATAGTGTATATAACATCCTTTTGTCACACGATATCCTTTTGATCAAACATAAGGCATAGAATTGTCATCCAACATGTTCAATCGTACTAGTCTCGATTTCTAGATAGACTGAAAACATCTAAGTAGCATTGATCAATATCAATTCACTTAGACTAGGCCTTTTAACGGTCTAACACATCGAGGGATCCACTGGATATCTCTCTTTATATGAGAGGGACAAATTCTATCTCGATTACACAACTTCACCACATTATTCACACAGTAACCAATCACAACCTTTATAATCGTCCGGTTAAAGACAACGTTTGATTGCGTCAAATCACTTGTATTCCTAATGTTGAATTCTCTGGTAATCTCAAGTCGAGGACTGAAAAATATACCTATCATGAGAAACAACTATGACTTAATCCATGTGATGTTCTCATAGCGGGTCGGTCAAAGACTTTGTTCCCTAACAAGTACTCATGATCTTGATTCGTATTCCTATACGTATGGTCATCGTATGATCATCAATCAAGGCTCACACTAGTCTTAATTCATTATAGTTCCCAGTATAATAATCGACTAGGGACATTTAGGATATTTCTGTAAATACCCATAGATCTTATTATAATGTTAACATGCAAATCAATTATAATAAACAGCAAATGAAATCCTCTATTTTATTAACTAAAATGTATTCATAAAGACTGTTATTGGATTGACCTAGGCCACATTTCCCAACAGAAAACCCATCAAAGTATATCCTATATATAAAGTTGTCCAACACTTCAAAAACATCATATACAAGTTCAATGTCTCTTAAAATATCCCAAAACCTAACAAAAAAAAGAAATAATAAACAAACATATGAGGCTGATATCTATCACAAGTAATCCTTAAGCTTCCCTTACCTCGACTCGTAATAAGGTTTGCACTCAAGCCATCACAACTAAACAAATGACGAGTCCAAATTTAGTAATCCCAAGGAAATTCAATGAGTAATTACAGAAATAAATAAAGGAATCCAGAAATACTATAAATAAACATGCGGAATGAAAAATAAACAACTATAAATGAATCATCGCATGCATATAAATAGCAAAGAATCAAATGTACATGCAGGATCCTGGTTACACTAGAACCATACTTTGAATTATCCCCAGGCACACCAAGTGAGTAAACTCAAACATGACTGAACTCCCCTGAATCCGCTCGGTGGCTGGTGTTGACCACGATGCACCGACTTATGTACAGTAACACTAGCCGGGTCGACTATTCATCGACATACCTTTGATACATATGATATGGTCTAGTATGCCATAAGCACGTAATAGAATAAACCCCGGTGGGAGTAAACTCAATCAACCGTATAAATAAATATTTGGAAATGAGAATACTAAATAAATGGAAATGAAGCAATAAAGAAATAAGTAAATACTCTAGAGAATTTCAATTGGGTTACTACACACCTCAAACCGCACTTCAACTAATCCAAAATGGTCCCTTCACACCTCCTATCACGTGTCCAATACCCGTCAAAGATGTCTAATTCTCAAATATCAATTAATACCTCAAACTCGAAAATCCCCATTTATAGTTACTATGTCAATTTCATCATTTTATATCACATTATATTCAATATAAATTCCTAAGAAAAGACTCAAATTAAACAAAGTTGATAAATTTAGTTTTAGAATTTTTATTTTTATTTTCTATTTGGACGTTGTGGGTGGCGTCGTCATGAGCAAATTCTCACGGCGTGCCTCACGCCGCCAAAGGCAGTGGGGTACTGCCTTTCACGCCATGAGCGACGCCTCCACGTTCAGGCCCTCCACGACATCACTAAAATGCCCAGGCAGAGAGTCTTTGACCTCACGACGTGAGTGATGCTGTCGCCGCGAAAAAGAAGGCCATAATGTCACACAAAACGTGCAATTGGGGTGTTGGCTACCCTGGACGTTGTGGGAGACATCATGGGGGTCCCCATGGTGTCTTTTGCGGCGTCCCTACCAGAAATGCACTATTGGGGTTTTCAACACCCCGGTTCGTTGCCGCAATCCAAATTCGATCTAGCATCCTATGGTTCTCCAAAACCACTATAGGGTATGCTCAAATCATGATAAAACTCGTTCAAGACGAAAACCCTGACGAAAACGCATCGAAAGGCCGATAAATCTCAAAATCTGTAAAGCCAACAACAACTCCAACAATTCACAAGAGTTGCTCAAATTCCAACTCAAAAATCATAACAACTCCCTGAAAACCAGTGTGCTTGTAACAGCCCAAAGTTAATTAGCCGTTATTAATGACGTGTTTGCAGACGTGTCGGACATCTCAGATGCTCGTGAGACCCGCAGATAAGTCGAGAACGCCTGGAGCTAGGTAAATAGTAAGATTTCTGTATTGTTGTGATTTACTTTGCGATGTTTATTAGTAATTAGGTTATTGGCATCGCAATATGTGTTAATTATTGTATAATTGATGTGTGAGGTTATGTGACTGACATTCACTTCGAATAGCATGAAAATGCAGGAATCGGGTAGCGAATGATAATACACTAGGTCGGGGAACTAAATACACACAATAAATGGTAAAATTCATTAAATAACTAATTAAATAATGTCGTATATGCGTTCATGGTGCGAGATTACATTAGGGACGCGAGGTTATGTGCAGGACTTAGGTATTAGAACGCCTGAAGGTTTAGTGTTATGTTTAAGCAAATATAAGTCAAGGGAGAGTGTTAGCCATCCAAGTCATGAGTTTGTGGACTTGTGACTCTCCTAAAACCATTGAATCAAGTCTTGGGATTGGTGGTCACATGTGATGACAAAATTTCATATAAATATGTGTTTTACACATTATTGTCAACTTTTTTTTTCTCTCTCTCTTGTTGTAGAGAAATCCAAAAATTTGAGAGGTGGTAAGGGTTTGATGAAGTTGGAGTGATCATTTGGAGCTCAAAAGTTGAAAAGAATAAAAAACGAAGGTTAGATCTTCGATCCACATCTCTCTACATTTGGCGTAAATTTCTCGGATGTTAACGTGGGTTTTGGGAATCGAATTTAGCACACTAGTTTTAGGATGTGTTGCTATGGATTTTGAATGTGTTTGAAATCATTTGTATGGGTTTTGGTGTAAGAGTTCAGGTTGATATGGAATTTTTTAACAAAACCAAGGTTTTGAATGGTTTTTGTTGGGATTTTCGTTTTGGACGAACTTTGTTAAGAGGTTTCGATGGAAAACGGTTTATTAGTGTTTTTATGCGATGTTTGGATGAGTACGGACCCCGGCAACAAGCCAAGAGGGGTTCAAAAATCTCAAAAACCCCACTGGCAGAGACACCACGAGAGGTGTCATGGTAAGGTAAACTCATGGCGTCAACCACGTACGTCTCAACCAGTGAACCAGGGTCTCGCACCGTGGGCACGCCGTGAAGAACAAAAACTCGGCGACGTCAGTGGTGATGTCTTAAGCAGAGTCGAAATGTGAGGAAATGGAAAAAAACTTCGTGAAGGTGTCGTACAGGATTATATGTGGCGGCGTCTCGGCGACACCTTTGTGCAGTTTTGAACTAAAATTTTTAAAAATAAATTTACCAATTGGGATTTGATTTAGGGACCTATATGGTCTATTTGGGGGGTTTAAATGATGAATTGATTGATGATTTGGGTATTTAATCGGATTTACAAGATTTAGGAATTTATTCAATTTATCGAGAATTAATGGTTTTAAGTAGAATTGCGAGAGATTGGACACGCATTGTAAGCGTGAATTGGTGACGTTTGGAGTTAGTTGGAGTGCGATTTGAAGTGTGTAGTATCCCAACTAAAATTACTTGAGATTTTTTTTTGGCATTTGAATTCAATTTCTTTCATTTCAATACTCTATTCTTGGTTGTAGTTGTATGGACGACGTTGATCCATTCCATTCTAGTATGTATGTCCACTACATCATAGCACGTGCTACCAGATCAGTCTCGGTGAATAGCACGACCTGAGTATCATGTCGTGGCATGTGTTGGTGCGCTGTAGGTGTAACGCCGGCCATCGAGCGAATCTAAATACTAGCCTTGCTTGAGTCAGACTCGCCGACAATATTCTGTAGAAGAGTTCGAATTATGGTGGTAGTCTGACCCTAAGGGCTAGGAACACACTTTGAAGCTTTCACTATTAACTATTCATGCGTTGAGCACAGTTGACTATATTTATTTTCGCATGTTTATTTAATAGCTTTATTTAAATTCTAGTATTTACTTTCAGTATTGCTCACTTAATTTCCTTGGGAATACTCACTCCGGACTCGTCATTTGCCTTTTATGATGGTTTGAGTGCAAATCCTAATACGAGCAGGGGCAAGAGCAAGATGCCAGAGTACCGTTGATCAGAGATTGTCTGACTCGTATGTTTATATTATATATATTTTATTTCATTTTGGGATTGTGATTTGTGATATACCTTGTATATATTGATCTTTTGTGACTTCAGAGGTATTTATGGTTATATATTGGTTTTTCACATTAGGTTTATGGTTTATGTCACATATTTATAGTATTATTATCCGAGCAAATGTGTGGATAAGTTTTCCTCTGTGACGACCCCAAATTCTCAATGCATTTGAGTACGCCCGACCTAGACTCGTGCATGTCTCAAGTCGGTATTTAGTGAGCTTGACGAGCCTAGTCAACTTCCAATCAATCAATTTAATAGTTTATGAAAGAGTTATTGCAATTATACGTAGTGGAAAACTAAACAAGTATTGGGAAATAACTCAGTCAAACGAAAATCAAGAAATCTGTATGTGGAAACCCCGCATATTCATGGTATCCATCTCAAAAAAAAATTCTAATTCAATAACCAACATCGTATATATAAAGCATCATACAATCAACAATAAACATAAACCAATCTAACATAACCCTGAAGTCACGTACTTTGAGAGGTCCTTAGAGGAAATCACCAAGTAGAGGGCCCTTGCCCTTGCTGCACTCCAGGATATTTGCACCCACTGTCACAAACTAGACGGTGAGCAATTGAGGAAATCGAAAGTAATGCTAGAAGAATTTCACAGTAATTCATGAATATCAAATAACGCAATCTAAATATCATGCGAAAATTGAAATACAGGAAAATAAATAGATCAAAGTGCATGATAGGCATACTGAAATGATAGCAATCGAAAACACGCGTGTTCTAAAAGTCAAGAGAGGGCCATAAGCGGTCAAAATCCACAACAATAACCAAAACAATCCAGTGCCCATGTTCACACAATACCAGGGTGGTCAGGCACTCATACAGAGAGTGGCTCGCGTTTCCCCAACTGGTGCGGGCCACATGACACTTTCACAATTAGTACCCAGGTTCACACAACACTGTGGGTAGCAGTAATTTCGGCAGGAAATACCCAAGTTTCCCCAACTAGTGCGGGCCACATGATACTATATCGACACACTTACGCCAAGAACACACATACCAAACGAATAAGGGAATTTGAATGCCAAAACTGGATAATAACAAGAATAGTAATAAATGATAATGAATCACATGAGACTTTCTTATTGGCTTACTAACATACACAGGCACGTAGGCGAGTATACTTACTTGAGCTATGACAAATCATATCCACTCTCGCGAATCCTAACGCGTATCCCTGAGTTTCCCGCTACTTGACAAAGTCAGAAACTCATATTAATAGATCAAGTCGTTAACTAAACCTAAGTTGAATCCCTAGTATTTCCCAATGTTTTGCACGACTCAACAACTCGATATACCAATTAGTAAATCGATTAAAAACCAAAATGAGAACACAACTCATAGTACAAGTCTCTCACACACATTGTGTGTTCATCGACATAATCAAACAACGATAAACTAATTCACACCCAAGGTAGAGACCTTCACTTCGACTTATGAGTACTGTCCAGCATTGGGAGGGTTTCCTTGGCATGGATTGGCCGAAAAATACCTCGCTTACACGGCGTTTAAACGCACACACACAAATAAGAAATCCACATTTGAAATTTACATAAAATCATAAAAATCACACTATCACACTACTGTTTTGGACACACCAGGGGTTGTGAGACGTCAATAAAGGTTAGGTGAGGTCCCCGACAACCCCCATACGTGGTGGTCCAGCCAGTAGCACCACCAACAATGGCGATTTTCGACGAGATTCAAACGAACATAACACATGAAATATTAAAAGTTCGCGCTCATCTCACTGTTATTGACCACTTTGGAGGGCTGTGGGCCCAAGCCAAAACTCAGTGGGGTCCCCGACAACCTCCAGTTCAGGTGGTTCAGTAGTGGCGCCGCCGTGGGGCATTTTTCGCGAGGCGGCTTAAAACTTTCCAACATGAATGCAACAAACACTACTTGTTGAAACCACGACTCAAACGCTTAACAACATCGAACCAGCGACACTCCGAGGGTGTAGGGTCTCTGGTAGGCCAGGAGGGCCCACCCTCGACTGTCTCGATGACTGGCGGCAACTCCGCAACCATCCAAACCCAACAACAAAACAGTGAAAGAAACAAAATAAAAAACTCTAACCCACGACTGCTCCACCACGAGGGGGGGTGCTCCAAGTCCGTCGGGGTTCTCCAATGGTCCACCGTTCATCACCTCCGACCAGACCATTCATGGCAGCCACCCATAACAGTGGCAGAAAAGAAGAAAAAAAAACATAGCCGTGTGAAAACAGTGAGAGAGAGAGAGAAAGGACAACCTCCGATGAGCGAAGTGAACCCCGGCCACCACTAGATCAACTAGAGATGGTGGTGCAGTGAGGCTGTGGAGGAGGAAATGAGCATGATCGAGAAGAGAGGAAGAGAGAGATCGAGAGAGTGCAAGGGAGAGGGAGCTACCTCCGACGAGGTTGACCACCTCCGGCGTCCCGGGGATCGATGCTTGTTCGTCGACGGTGAGAGGAGGAGGAAGGCGGCGATGAGAGTGAGAGAGATGGAGTGGCCGTGTGTGTGAGAGTGGTGAGTTGGTGTTTTTATAGAAGAAAATGAGGGTGTGAATAGTAATGAATAGTAGAGTAGGTGACATGTTGTCTCATTTATGGCCATTCATCTTCATCTCAAACATACACACTCATCTCGAGGCTGATCTAAGGGTACTCCACCATTATGTCACTTTAACAATCCTATCCCACGGTTTGTTTGTTATGTAGTTATCCAACTCCCGCGTTCAAACGTCGTTTCCCGATCCGTCTTGCCTCCTCGGTCCATATTTCTCCGTCACGCGCATAGTTTCGCCTTGTCTCGTACAAATAAGAAATTAAATTATCTAATAATTCTTTTAATTATGTTTTTACTGTATTCTACTCCCCGGTTTACCTAGGCGGAACCTCACTCAGACTAAAAATCGCCCGAACGACTCGAAACATGCAACGACTACAATACTAATACACACATTATGAAAACATAAAATCACCTCGATGTCGACTCCCAGGTTCGAAATACTATCTAGTATCATGTAGCCAGGTCATGGTCTTGACAAGTGCCATACAAGTCGGGTTAAAATATGAGGGTTGTTACATCTATTGTGTTAAATTGAGGATTTTATGAGGACTTAACATATAATTTGATTTCAATACAACTAAATTAGTAAATTGACAATTAATAAGGTTTAAAAGATAAAATGGAGAATATATTCCAATGTAGAGCTCAGCTGTTGCTGGTAAGATAGTTGTGGGTTCGCATTAGTCCCCGTGGTGGTTTATTTGAAAAAGGGCAGTTACAGTGCTCGACTCACGTCCCCAAAACACGCGTCAAAACCCGAGAAATTATACCTTAAAGATAGAATGACGAGGATAATGCAAATCTAACCTTTGATCATTGATTCCTCGCCAATTATTTCTCTGAATCACCACTTCAAGCTTACCAAACCCTCAACACACAACACAATTTTTAAATTTTGTCTTGGATGAGAGAGACAAGTGGTGAATAGTGAGAATATGAGGCTATTTATACCCCAAAACTCATCTCTTGTTTAGTGTTAATCCTATATCACTTTAAGGGTCTAGATGGAATCAAAGAGTCCACCAAAATGTGACTTAAATGGTGACTTGGTCCTATGGACTTATCCTTGTCAAACACAAACAAATGAACCACGGGCATTCTTGTACTTGGCCCCAAAACTCGAATTGCGATTTTCACGTACTATCGCGCCACTAACGACTAAAGGACGTTTTATATTAATTATTTAACGTATTTTATTCATTTATCATGTGTGTATTATCCTCCGGCCTAGTGTATATGTAACGTCCCTAAAATCTAACTCGTGCCACGTGTTATTTTAGGTCGTATATGAGACCATTTGTCGTGATACGCATGTCAGATTCTCGGTCGTCGACATTAAGGTATGTTATTTTTGTCTCGTGTTCATTACATATTTTATTACTCGAATGTTAATCTAATTGTCCAAATGTGTGAAAACGTGTATGTTGAACATGTTTGAGTTATGGTTGGGTTTGACCTGAGAAAACGTGCTAAAAAGCGTACCGGGCAAATGATATACGAGTGTATAGCTGTCCGGGGAACAATTTAAATTTAAAAACTGAAAAAAATGAGATTAAATACAATAATTAGTCGATGTGAGAATGTATTCAACCCATTAGTATTTTCGTCGGCACCTGACAATGCGAGTCGTAGTGCAGGTCGGGTACGAGAACGCTGTGAGAATCAAGTTTTATGTTCAAAAAAAGGATAAGGTCAAAAGACCAAGTCAACAAGAGTCACTTATTGGAGTCATAATAGAGGTTAGATGGGGTGCTTATGGGCCCTTAGATCGCCTTGATAAGAGAATCAAGTTTTATGTTCAAACAAAGGATAAGGTCAAAAGACCAAGTCAACAAGAGTCACTTATTTCCTAGGTTTTGAGTCATTTTATGATATTTTTGGTAATTTTTTTGTGATTTTTGAATTGGAGTTTTTTAGTATGGTTTGAATGTTTTTTGATGTAGTTTTGTGGTGGTTTTGGGTGATATTTGAAATCCCTATATAGTTGGGATAGGCTTGGAACAAGGCGACCTGAGCCGGAGTTTCAAAATCCCCAAAATTCATAAGCAGCATTTTATGCCGCCAGGGTCGCCGTGGAGCCTAAAGCTTCACAACGTGTCACGACGTCCAAGGCAGCACGAGGCCCTGGATCACGTTTTATGTGACGCTGTGGAGAATTGTTCTTCACGGTGTCAATCACGGAGTCCAGGGCAGTGGGGTGCCTTAGAGCACGTTTTACGTGACGTCTCGGGTCTTTGGCCCCCTTGGTGTCCAGATCAGTTTGTGAAACAAAAGATTGTAAAAAGTTTTCGAAAACTTCAGGGCTTCTCTTGGGTATCCAAATGGGTTCAAATGCAACCTAATACCCGGGAATTAACTCAATTACAAAATTATGGAAATTTTGGGTAAAACTATAGGTTAATTAATTGAGGTATAAACACTACTTTAAATGACCAAATTGAAATTAAATGAATACCAGGAATGGTAATTCATTGATGAGCATTGGGAACTGAGTTGTTGGTGTGTCAAAACATTGGAGTGTGTATTTAGTTCGTATATAGGTAAGTAAACCAACTATAAAATGTACAGTTATTTCAATTGAGCTTTAATTTGTTATTATTATTGCTCTGTATCTATCCTTCGATTTCCATTCTGATTGTGTTGTTCGAAGGCAAGTGAGTCAACGATGATCTTTAGAAGGAGTGTATGTCTGAGGTAACATACCAGAGTCTTGACCTCGGGATGCACTGCACTGGTTACTAGTTCTATACAGGGTGTGAGTTCTTAACTGGATTACCAGGAAGTTTCACTATCTCGTGGATTCAGGGCTTGTTGGGTAAAAAGTTTTAGATCCATAATGGAAATTCAAGCTTGAAGAATGAAAATTGTGATGCTAAGGTTTCAAGAAGTATAGCTATCAGAGTTAATTGAAATTTTATCACAATTTGGGGTTAGAGGATTAATCAATTACTTGATTTTCAATATCAAACCAATCATCAATTCCATTTTACTTTAATGTATTATAGGAATTGTATGAGTTTGAGAACTCAGTTCGAGTGATAAATTAATTTAAACTAAATCACGAATGAATATTCATTTCTCATGATTGGCAACTCATATCGTTGACTAAATTAAACCAATTGTTTTATAGAGTTTATTGAGATTTGGTTATCATTGAGTAAAGATCAGATATAAGAAATATAAGGTCAAGCAGTGGTTTGATAATGAGAGAAATTATGGTGAAAACCATAAAAATTCACTGGAGCACATGATATGTTTATAAACGGAAAATATAGAGTTGTTGAACTCTATTGGATTAAGATTATCATTGTGATGACAATAATGATAGTATTAAAAGAGTTGAAGACTTAGCAAAAACGTAAACCTTATTGTAAAGTTCTGTGAACTTTGACGATAAATTGGTGTATACCATAGATTGTAAGTACAAATGCTTAGTTTCAACTATAAATCACTAATATATGTGTTAACTTTTAAATTGCAAGTCCAAAGACTTGACTGAGATTAAGACAATTGGATGATTGTCTTATGTTCAACAAATAATCAGAAATGTAGTGTGATTTTGAAATGATTGGACGACACAAACAAGGTATACAAAGAGTTGTAGTATCATTGAGTTGTATATCCAATTAACTCCAAAATAAAATTGAGATGAGTCATAAAGGATACGAGGGATGCCTTGGGAATGAATGGAAATGTAGTTTAACTACAATAATTGCTTGATTTTACTTGGATTTCAGAAAAAGTTAGAGATTTACCTTAATACTTTTCTCCAAGTAGTTGTCTATTGACACAATAAAGCAAGAGATTATAGTATAAACATTTGATATAATTCAGGAGGAACTAATAGGAAAAAACTTTATTGGTAAAACTACTAAACAATGGAAAGGCATCACCTAATGAGGAAAAAGCTAGAAGTACGTATTTTAAACAATGGATAGAATGAATTGCATGGATAAGTCTTATGATTAAGACAGGGATATGAATCCTAGTTTAAGTATGAATCCATTTAAATGGATAGATTATGCAAGTTCATTCATTCATTTTAAAGTTTGAAGTACTGTTGTATCATGTAAAAGGGTTTGAAGGGTTTGAAAGTCTTTTAGTCATTCCTAATATTATAAAATCTTAAAGGAATCACTAAAAGATAGATGAAAAGGATGGAAACCAATGAAACTGGTGTAAGGTGATTTGAGGAATCATCAAGTTATGAGAGTTTGAAGAGTATTGTGATGACCCTTCCCTGACCTAAGGTCAAGTCGCCCGGCCCAAACCGTTCCCTAAACCCGATACCTGAATCAGGCCCAAGTAACGGCTTGACACGCCTAAGTAAACTTGCGGAATAATCATTCTAAACAATATATATAATAATAAGTGTGTGAAAAATAATCACAACAAAACCATATAAACCTGTATATCATAATAAGATCTATCATCTTTAATATTTAAATGTCTCATACAACTTTATAATAATATTATAAAGGTTCAAAACTACCCATTAACTAATTCTCAAGCTAAAACCCACGTACGAGGTTTACAAAATGATTAATATTAATAATAAACTAGTATTATACGAGTCTCACATATGAAGGCACTTCAAGATAAATCCTTTCCCTTGCCTTTCTTGTCTATCGCGCCGGGTAGAGGGACCCGTGGGGTAGAGTGGGGTGAGCTAAAGAACCAACGATGTTCAATAAGAGGAAAGACTCGCTCAAACATTAAATATGCAAGTACTACCTAGTACTCATGCAAATTCTACATGACATCAAATCCATACGCATAACACAACATGTAATAACCAAAATAATGTAAATCATAACAAAATTATATGCATATTAATTGAACACATAATTCGATACAATTAAAGACATGGTTCATGCTCATCGTAGTTACGAAAATGGATTCATATTCCAAGAAGAATGAATAAATAATATTTCCATTTCCAAATTAAACATCCAATAATCTTCGTATCAATATTTCATGTCGTATTCCATTCACATTACTATACATAAAAACATAACAGTTTTACAACACATTTAATAAACATTCATTTATGTCATGCATAATAATATTCATCATTTTTCATTTATAAAATCTACACATGACATACATATAAAGTCAAATGAAAGATTTAAATGAAATGCGATAGATATAAATATTAATATAAGTCGTTGTTCCATTCAATGCGAACTAGATATTGGTAAGGATCCGGTGACCGAATCATCTATTTTGGAATTGGTACAATAACTAGTGGAAACGCAATGGCCGTTACGCCCTCTAAATAATTGCACCAAAATAAAAATAGATTCATCCAAGCCGTCACCGCTACACGTCTCAAAGAATCATCAAGTAGCAAAGGATGGAACTCCAAACCCTTACCCTCGAATAATTCACCTTATGCATTCAATTAGTCAAGTAAACCCTCGGTGGTTAACTACCACAACATTCTGGGGCGTCCAAGATGTAGACTACTTGCTAATTTGGCCCGCGGTGGAACTCCACAAATTATGGGGCACCGAATAACATAAAAGGCAAAACAATGTATTCACAATTCCATAGATAATAGAGATCCAAACCAATATCACGACGCAACACATTCCCAAGTCGTTACAAGTATGATTTAGGTCAGAGTGAAAGAATTTAGAGGTAAAATAAGTAACCCAGAACAAGAAAGATGACGAATTCACTATGAGAAATCACCCATATGAAGTGATTGATGAAGTCAATTCTTTGAATAGAGAAAGGGACATGAGTTGTGATTATAATAGGAACTTCTCAGTATTATTTCTTTAGAAAGATATATAGTAGTGATGAAACCCTACGTAGGCATATCATCAACATCAAATGAGATGTTAGAATTGATAATTACTAGTTCATTTCTTTAGAATTCAGAGGAAGGCTGAACTTGGTGAATGATTAATTAATGGGTGATTAGATTAATAAGAAGGCTCGTTGAAACTACTCAAGGTGTTATGATTATAGTAGTGAGTAGTATCCAAATTAGACTATCTAATGAGATTATGTGCTTGGATGTATTGAATTTTGAAATGAAAACCTAGTTCAAGAAATAGGTTGGGCAAGAATCATTTAGAGAATCTCATGCATCTCTTTATATTGTTGATGTGATAAGATGTCAGCCAATGATAATATGAGTTGTAGTTGATAAATTAATCAAGTCTGCAAATTCTTGTCAGTAAGATATGAATTATTCTTAAAATGATTGAGCAAAATATATGTATGATGGATAGGAGATGGAAGGATAATTAAAATTTCAGATTGAGATCTGAGACTTGCTTCCAATGAGGGAAGAAATTATGAACATAGTTGAAAACCATTCTCAATCTCTATACAATATATTTATTTCTTATTAATGAAGAAACTGATATGTTAATCCTGATTCCAAATAATATGGTTGAGCTTGTGTTTCATCATGTTTAACCATTGAAATAATAGACTTCTCTATGTGAGTTTATTTAAAATGTGTATGCTCAATATTATCCTACTATGAGGGTAAGGGATAAGGATTAGTGATACTAGTAAGAATGAATGGATGAGGTAGTGAGAAACTACACAGAGAACATAAAGCAAACTAAGAGATATAAAACTACAATGTTAGAAAGATATAAACAGTATGAAGTAAAATATTGAAGATTGTAATAATATAATGGCAAAATCTATAAGTTTCATGCAAATATTGAAAAGAAATTGCTAAAAATGTTGTGTAATCCACCTTGCCATTCACCGATGGGTGGAATGGAGGTAGGAGCATACATATGTTGACCTTGTTGTTCATTGATAGTGAACAAAGGCAAGAGACATAATGATTGTTAACCTTTTCGTTCAATCATGAGATAGACGGAGGTAGGAGACACGATACTGTTGATACTTGAATGGATTCATCAATACTTGGCTACAACACTATTATGAAAGAGAAAAATGAAATGGTAACTCAGTTGTGTTTATTTTTGAAGTAAAGTTGAAAAAAGCTTTGTTTAATAATATGGTGGTGTAACCACATACATTAGACAAACAAAAGAAAAGATAACTAAGAAACGAGAGTTATAATGGAAGAATAAATTCCATTACTTTTCAAAAATTATTGATAACTTGTATGTTCTCTTTAATTTCGAGGATGAAATTATTTATAAATTGGGGAGACTGTAACGATTCATTACCTTAAGCACATGATTAGTGTTAATCTAAATCTTAATTAACCCGAGTTAGGCTCGTGGTTAAGCCCAATTAGCTACGATTGGCGTGGGTGTCGAATTATGTGCCGAATTATGTTTGTATGAATTGTAATATTGATTATAAAATGAATAATTGGATAAATGGGGGAACGTCTAATAACATACATAGGTCAAAGAGGACACAAATGAGATGAAGGATAGCGTTTACGCCCGAGGATACTCATTGGCGTGAATTATGTATTGGTAGACGTAATTATAGGTGTAGATATATATATATATATGTGGTATATATAAATATATATTAAAATGATAAATAACGGGTATTGAGTATGCGGGGTCACGCGTAGGCCACTAGGATAGGTGCACGCCGAGTGAACTCGGTGGCGTGCATGAGAACGGAGGAAAAACTTGGAAAAATTGGCCTGGTCTATGACCAACATGCTGGGTGTTGGCCCTAGCGTGCTGGCCAATGAGGTAAAAGGATAAGTTTGGGGTCCTCGAGATGACGCGATGTGTATCGAGTAGGGGTGACAATTCATGTCGGTGAGTCGTAAACGTGTTGTGTCGTAAACAAGTCATGACCCATATAATACAAACTCATGACATGACATGTTTATTAATCGTGTTAATCGTTTTCGTGTCTAAATGGACCGTGTTTTAAATATGTCGGTATTCGTATCTTATGCTTATTAAATATTTTATTTAAACTTTTTAATGTATTTAAATTTTTATAATTTGTTTACTATATTTTTAAAAATATCTATATGAATAAATTTAATGAACATAATTAAATAGACAATAAAATATAATGGAGATGTAGTCTTAAGTTTTACTTTACTTTTTCATTCAAGTTTTTACTCTTTAGTATTAATAATGAAGGAAAAATGACTCGTAACAAATAACATATACAAGACAACAAGAATCCTCCAAAAAACGTGTAAATTTTCATATTTTTTAATAAATAATTATTAATAAAACTTTAAACCTGAATAACATATTAAAAGTAAAATAAATATTTCCTCTAAAAATAAAGTTAAGTATGGAAAAGGATGTCTTCAAATAAAAAATAAATCATGTTATTAACATGTATTCAAATAGGTGAATTTTGCAATAATTTATTTATTATTACATATTTATTATTTATAGGTCGTTCCTTAATCGTGTTAAGCGAGTTATAAATGAGTCAAGTAGATTAACATGTTAATGACTCATTTATTAACCGTGTATAAACAGGTTAACTTGTTTATGACCCAGACGAGGTGAGTTGTTGTTATTCGTTTTCATTGTTGTTATTGTTGTTGTTGTTGTTCGGTTCGGGTGGGGTAGTGATCCATTGTAGTTGTGATCATGCATGTATGATGTAAGTTCTCGTGTGAGGCATTCTCTAAAGGTTGCAGGATGTTTGGACCCCGTTTTGGGTTGGATTCGAAGATGTCAATATGTTGGAGTGCATATGTTCAATCGATCAGCGCGCTAGGCACTAGCGCTAGCGCTCTAGCCGATCTGAACAAGGTAAGGACTAGTGTAGCTGGGCAGCGTGTTGGGTACTACCAGTGTGAACAGTGAAAAACTGTTCTAAGTTGAGTTGGTTTGTGTGAGCTTTGGGTCTGGTTTAGGGGTTTTGACTAGTATACATTGGACTCGAATTGATACCAGTGGATATGACATATATGTTTGGGCATTGGGAAACATGATGGAACCCTAGAAAGCTAGAAAACCCAGAATAAACTTAAAAAGCTCAGAACAGGTAAGTGAGACTTGTATCTTTTATCAATTATGCAATGTAAAATAGTAATATTAAAGCACGTAGTGTTGTAGAATGGGAATGGGGCACTGTAGCATGATTTGATTTGTTTTACAAAAAGTTTTAAATGAAAAACGAATTTGGAAAAGGTTTGGCGGGACGAATAGGCCTGGGGTTTGGAACTGTGTTTGGGCGGCCTCCCATCACTGCGCCCCTAATGACCTAGGAATATCTCAATCAATGTTTTCCTGTTGAGTTGGCATCACATCGGTCATAAGCCAATTAAATGGTCAGTTATTAGTTTAACGACGATGAGGGTGTGCGACTCTACTTTATTTGAGTTGACGGCATATCGATTTGAACAAGTCAGATGATTAGTGGTTAGTTCTTGACAATGTGGGATTGTAACTCAGTTTAAATATTGAAATTTAAAATAATATCACGGGTACAGTTGCAATGGACTAATGAACTTGCATTCGTTATGTATTTTTATATTATTTCAAATGTTCCCTTAGATATGCATTGGATTCATATTGTTATACATTTTCCTTTGATATTAATTGATAATTGATGGTTGGTATGAGAGTCACTTATTGAGCATGTAAGAGCTCACCCACCTTAACATTTCTAAGAAATGGGCATGCGCTAGAACTCAAGAAAAGAGAAGAATAAGAGTCTAATGTCTTCTCTTCCATGTATTGAGTTTCCTGTTGTTATATATAATGCTTTGGATTACAAATTTTTAATAAATCAGGCGGGAGTACAAGTTGAATACTGAGGTTTTATACCGGTTTTGTATATCTTATATTTATCGAAAAAGTTTTAAATTTCTGTTACGTTTTTTTTTTTTAAAATTTTGTTTATTCGATATTAAAATATACAAGTTGTTGTCAGGAATAGGTACAAGGTTGCTGGCTCTAATTCGGTTTGATCTGATTTATCGGGGCTTAATTAGGGTTTCAGGCCGAGTTTCGACTAAATGGAATTAGGAGATGCTATAGTGAGGATGTATTTATTGATAGTCCAATAGCTATAGCCTGTGCAATACATATAAAGTATCATAAAAAGACAACACATTGACGCAAAGTAGAACTTTGTGAATGATTTCATAACAAGAAAAGAAGTTATGAAATAACATATACTTGCGCAAAGGATGATAGTACGTCCTGAGATTGCGAATATTGTAATTCATGTGTTATAACTTCTTATTTCGATTCAATAAATAAGCTTTATTAGAATTTGTTATTTCTTGCTCTAATATAAGTCATTATTGGCAAGAAGTATGCAACAAGCACTGATTGGCTTTCTCACACAAGCAATCACCTTTGGCGCTAGTTATAGCGAGCAAAGATGAGACATTAAAACTTATTTGTTAAATGTCACCTTAATTAGAGTCAATATGAGGTCATTTTTGCAAAACTGTAATAGATTTCCCGCTATCTATTAAGCATGTGAATAAAAACCAGATGCAAGATCTAGTGTTTGGCGCCTAATTATAGCGAGCTATACAGATTTCGGGTTAGGCTTTTTGGGAGTGACTGAACTAAGATCTGCATAGTGTATTGGAGCATTGCATACCCTCTTATAAAAAGTTGTTCCACTATGAGATGTAAAGTATTACATGTGTTTAGTCGACCACTTAGGAGTAGATAGTTGTAATGGCTCGAATTTAATTTGCCATTATTAATGATGTAGTTGACAGCTCAGACGCTCGTGGGGCATGCCCGGAGATAGATAAATAGTGATTTTTGGTGTTTTGCTTTAATTTGTGATGTTTATATGTAATTAGGGTTATTGGCATCGCGATGTGTGTATTTTATTTTGTTATTAACATGCGAGACAGTGTGATGGGTATTCACCCCGATTATTGTGTAGACGTGGGTATCGGGTAGGCGAATAATAATACACTAGGTTGGATAGTCATACACACATGAAAAATGATAGAATGCAATTAATAATTAATAATTAACATCGTATATGCATTCGTGGCACGAGAGTATGCGTGGGAGTCGGGTATCGGAACCCCCGAGGGTTAGTTATTTTGTTTGAGAAAGGATAAATCAAGGAGGCAAGTCACCATTCAAGTCACTAAAATTTGGACTTATTGTCCCATTTTGTACCCTTAGATGATGCCTCAAAATATGTACATACATTGGATGATGTTTTGGGATATAAATATCAAGTGTCTCACACTTGCCACCACCATTTCTCTCTCTTCTCTTTCATATCCGAATTTGGAGCAAGTGAGCAAGGGTTTTGTGGATATCAAGAGTGATTTGAAGCACCAAAGACACCGAATAAATGATATAAGCTGAGATCCTCGAACCTCTCTCTGTTTCCTATGTATTGGGTACAACAGTTCAAGTTTTGGACGTGGGTTTCGGGAATTAATTTCAAGCACACTGGTTTTAGAGGTGTTGCTATGGTTTTGGTGTTGGTTGTGAGCATTAGGGAGGTGTTGTGTTGAAGTTGTTGGTGTTTTGGTTTTGGAAGGAAAAAGTAGGGTTTTTCTCAATTTTTGTCAGGGTTTTGGCTTCGGATGATTTTCATTGAGAGCTTATGGTTGGACATAGTTTGTATATGATTATATGCGATGTTGGGACAGGTTCAGACCGCAACAACGAGGCGAGGGGCTCGAAAACGTCATTAGGGCGTCACTGGTTCAGACGTTATTAGGGGCGTCATGGGGAAGAAACTCTTACGGCGTCACCCGCAACGTCCAAACCAAAGAGCTCCCACACCTCACACTTTATATCACGTCGTGGGGGTGGTCTTTGTAGCAGCGTAGGCCACGGCGTCGTGAGGCATTTACTCATAGTGGCGCCACTTGCAGCATCTGAGACAAAAAAATTTTCAAAAAAAAAATGAATTTTCTGAAATCGGTTTAATTAGGGTTTAAACTGAGGATTATTGCCAATACAAATTGAAATTGGGGAGAATTAGGAATTTGGGAAAACTTATGGATAATTTTGTATAACACGTTTTGGATTGGTTGACGAGTAATTGCACACGCACTTTGGGCGTGATTGGGACAGTAATTGGATTAGTTGGAGTGCGAATTGAGGTTTGTAGTATCCCAACTGAAATTACTTTAGTATTTACTTATTTTGGCTTTTGAATTCATATTGTCTTTCAAAATTCTTTTATGGGTTGTGATTTAATGGACGGATGTTGAGTAGGACTCCCCTCGTGCCATTCCCGTGTGTATGCCCACTAGGCCATAACACGTGTGTCAGGGATCTTGGTGAATAGTTTAACTCGAGAGTCGCGTCAGGGCATGTATAGGTGCATCGTAGGTTCTACGTCGACCACCCAACAGATCCAAATACTGGTCTTACTTAAGTGGGACTCGTTGGTAGTATTCTGTTGAAGAGTCTGAAGTATGACACTAGTCTGGCCCTAGGCTCTAAGAACACACTTTGAGCTTTTACTATTATTTATCCATGCGATGATCACAGTTGTCTGTATTTATTTCGCATGTTTATTTTATAGATTTATTTAAATTTCAATATTTACTCTCAATATTGCTTACTTAATTTCCTTGGGAATACTCACTCTGAACTCGTCATCTGCCTTTTGTGATGGATTGAGAGAAGATTTGAGTATGAGTCGTGGTAAGGATAAACTTTCAGAGTACCAATGATTTAAAGATGTTAAGCCCAACTTGTACATTTGTATTATATATATTTTGTTTCATTTTGGGAATTTGGGATTGTGAGATATTTTAGAATCTTATATTTCTAATATTTTGAGACCTTTGAGGTATATTGTTTGATATATGATATTTAAATGAGTTTTCCACACTAGGTTTATGATATATCACATGAATTCGATGTTTATTATCTGAGTAATGTGTTTTTAAGACTTCCTCTAATATTTTTGAGGTTTGGAAATGATCTTAACAGATGACTTGAGTTTATAAACAATTTAAATAATAAATTGTGACATAATGAGGTTAATAATGATTAAAGGCTAGATGTGATTCAATGTGGGGCACAACTGGGCTCTAGTAAGCCAGATTGTGGGCTTGCATTGGCTTCCATGGCGGTTCATTTGGAAAATGGATCGCTACAATAGTAAATCCCTGTATCCTCACTATATGAGTCTAATTGAATGAAGTTCTTATATAGTTGAGACTTCCTCTATTGCCCTTGTGACTTTTGAGTACATTATGAAGTAAGGAATTGGTGCTTGCTACTTTAGTGAGTAACATATGGTCAAGTATGATTTGATCTAAAGGTGTTACATTAGGAAATCAGCTGATTCTAAACTGAGTAAATGGAGGGCAAAGGAAGATCATATGGAATCATGTCATTTCATTTTGTATTCTATGTCGCGACACTGATGTTGCATCAATTGGATGGCAATATTAGTTAGAAAATAATGCTATGAATTTAAGGTTCAAATATTGCTTTTGAAGGGATTAGAGAATGTTTTTGAACAAATGTGACTATATGGATCTGGGGCAAAGTGAGATATACATATGTTTGAAAAGGGTAGATGTCTTTGTGCTAACTTTAATTGAGTTGCTAGTGTAGAGCTCCCGCTTGTAGGCTATCTCACGGTCGCACGACCTATTAGTTACAATGAAACACTATCAATTGAGGACTAAAATTTTTTTCCACGCACAATGTGCAAGTGGGAGATCTAAGTTATCAAAACATGGGGTGCCCATGTGTGTGATCGACCTAACCCAACAAGATTTTCCACACACGATGTGCGAGTGAGATATGTTGGACACGTTTTAAATATTGTAAATAAAATGGATAAATCAAGATTTGTTTTGATAACTGATATCCTAACCACTCTAATCTCTTAGGAAGTCCCAAGAAATCAGATGATAATAAATCACGTACAAGGTGATTTAGAAAATAAGACTTTTGGCATTTTTGTGTGATGTGAAGAAAAGAATCCTCTCGAAGTGTCTTCCAAATTTTTAGGCTGTGCAAAAGACTAGAGTTCTATATAAACGAAACAGGCTAAAGTGTAAGAGTTCTATATAAACGAAACTGGTGAAAGGTACACTTTAGCCAATATTCTTTTAATTCTTATTTGATCCAAAACCTTCAAACACGAATATAGTAACACCGTAAATCCTGTAAACATACGAATGTAGCAACTACAATAATACACAAGTATAACAACTTTATAGTTGCCTAACAATTTGGAAGCTTTCATTGTTGTTTTTGCTGCTTTGGTCGTTACCACAAGGCAAGACAAACAATAGTGGCAAAGTCTAGTGGCAATAGTACTATGTGGGAACTAATACTAGTCCTACTCTTAAATAAATAAATAAATAAAAAATAAATAAAAAAAAAAAAAAAAAAAAACTAATACCAATCCTATATGAGGTGTACCTGTAATTATATATTTTTTTATATAAACTCAGTAATTATAATTGTTTATGATTAATCCAATAATATTATGCTGCATCAGATGACTGTAGTGACAGCTAGCTAGCACTAGCATTGCTCAATTTTAATTGTATTTTTTTTTACTTGAATTTTAATTGTATTTTTGTTGACTCTAGTCTAGTCTCTATTGGAGTTTGATTTTGATATATTCGAATCAAATAACTTTTTAGATCTATGAATAAAACAAAAATATGACTAAAAATAATATAACTTTTTAGATCGATCCACTTTATTATGGATTACTTAAGAAGGCCACGGACGAAGCCCCGCAATGCTAACAAAATGGAAAACACATAGCCTGGTCGTTTCAATCTAAAGTTGGAGTTTATGTAAGTCAACGAGTCAATGTAATTAGGTGACCTGGAACTTTGACTGAAATTCAATTCCTTCAGTGACACCTCCAGTTTACCACGTGTTAATTTTTTTTGTAAAAAAATAAAAATTTCATTAATCATTCATAGCGGACATATAAGACTAAAAGACATATAATTAATTGCCTTAATAAAAATACATTAAATTATTATAGTAAGAACATCACTTGTCAAAAAATAAGATTTTGAGAGGTCGTAGTTTGACTTTCATAAAGTCAAAAAAAATTGAATCACTAATCCTATTTGTTCAAAATTAAGAACTGTCATTAATTTGATCATGAATGCGGTTGTAAATTGAAACAGTGAGATATCAGGAAATACTCTCTACAACGTTAAAATACATGATTTTCTAAAAAAAACCCTTAAAATACATGATAATACACAAACACTATTAGAACCACACAACCAATAACAAAACTTCCACAAGGAAAGTAAAATCTAAGACTTTCAATAAGGGAAGACAAATAAAAACTTCCAACTTGAGAAAACAAAGTAACAAACTAACTATAAAATGAAAAAAAAAAAACTAAAGAAAAGACCAACTTAGGCGCTGTATAAATCTACGCACAATTGTTAAGGAAGATCTACCACAACAAAAATGAAACCAATCTTTACAAATATAACTAGATCTGCAACTTTTAAATGAATAAAGTGCAAAAAAATATGATTGGAACTACTGCCAATCAAAAAGGAGGATCGACAGTGATTCAAAATTAAAAATCATGAAAAAGAATCAAAAAATTTCTTAAGATTTTGGGGGAACAAGGATTAGCGGTCCGCTATATTTATTGACAAGTACTAAATGAAAGGAATTGGATATTATTATTATTTGGTCAAAAGAGAGTATACACATCAATTTAAGACAATCATACAAAACACCTAAGAGCATCTCCAATGGTAAATGTAGATAGTGGGTGTAGATTTTCAATGTGGAGATGATGTCCATCAAATGTTGCTCAAATAGACATTGGAGTTCAAAATAGGTCTCTAATGGTAGAAGTGGACTGTGGCTAAATTGATGAGCTGACATTCTTTTTGTAATTTTATAAATTAAAATGTGAAAACAAAAATCTAAAAAAATATATTTTAAAAAAGACTGATTATCTTACGTGGTTGTTGTGACGGCCCCAGTTTTCAAACCTGAACTGGATCCCTGCCCGACCTAGACTTACGCGAAAACCCAAGCCCATCTTAACTAGTCACGCAAGCCTAGTCAGCCTTAACCTTTATCATTTCCCATTCATTTACAATATATTCTTATTGATTAGCGAATTACAGTCAATATAGCGGAAGAAAAGTTCAAACTAATCAATTAATCACAACCAATATAAGATAAGACATCATAGAATATGGAAACCCCGCATATATATATCATCAAATATGATAAGTCGGAGGAGAACAATTCAATAGATATACATGCCCAGAATCTCTCACATACCCCAAGCCCAAGTTTCAAAACAATATATATATATATAATAATAATAATACAAAAATCACCTACTTAGTCAAATGGAAAGTTTGCTCTAACGTCCTCAAAGAAAATCTCTAAGCTCTGGAGCCTTCCCCTTGCTGGACTATAAATTTGTACTTCGTCAAACACAAGAATACGAGCCCAGGTAAGTAACGCTAAGCAGAACAATAATACAACATTTCAAATATATAAAATATTAGTCCACATTCATGCTGATATACAACGAAAGGAATAAGGAACGCATGAAATATATAAGACTGTAAATAAATCAATCGAAATATGAGTGTTCAAGTAACGAAAAAGAATGGCAAGGGGTCCCGACAATAGTTGAGTCGAGGTAAAACCATCAAGATTCGGGTTCAGGACGAGAACATGGCCTACCAGCCTAACCTTTGCAACTATGAGATATCCACAGACCTAAATAAGAGCCTCTGACGTAAACCCTATCGGAAATATCAACAACGTCCAAATAAGAGCTCATATCGCAAATAAATGTAACCATGACACCCTTACACTGGACCACTCAACCAACAAAGAATCCAAAGGATATAATGATAAAGATAGCATTAACAACAAATTAAAGCACAAGAAATAACTGTAAAAGCTCTCACTAGTTTACTTACTTGTGTCCAAGCTAGTAAACACTCACACGACTTCGACTCGTCCCCTACATATCCCCGTGTGTCCCGAGCAATGAAAATACACCCCCTGGTATTAATTGAAACACAATTTGTATTAATTTCCTCCATTTTCCTATGGTTTTTTTTCTAATTCTTGACTATTTTTACCAATTTCACACTTTACGAGATAAAAACCTCGACGTAACGTCTTGTCAAAATTCCAAATACTTCGTTTTTTTATAGAAATTCATAAATTTCTATTTATTTGGTCAAAATATATATTTTCCCTAATTTTTCATAATTTTCTTGAATTTTTTCTAATTAAATCCTATTTACTTTCATTATTTATACTAATTAAATAATTAATTATTTAATGATAGGTAGGTTCCCGGTCGGGTCTGGTCAACCCTGACCTGGCCTACCAACCTATCATCTTCCTCAAATTGAACGAACATTCTTTCCATCTTTTTTTTAAAAAAAATTTCTTATTTATTTCTTTTCCTTCTTCCACAAACAACATTAATAACAACTCAACAACCCTACCACCATTAAAATCTCTTCTTCCCTATCAACCATCACTAACATAATTCCAACAACAACAACAACAACACAACATCGACAACCTCATCAATGCGAACAACGAAATCAATAACAAAAACGACTCACCTTTAATTTGCCGCGTCTCCTCGATCTCTTGGCTCCCTCCTTCTCTCTCGTTCGGTCTCTCTCTCTCTCTCTTTTGATTTTTCTGTGAAAATGGTGGTGTCGGTGGTGTCAGTGGTGTTTTGATATTTTTCTGGGAGTTTGGTCAAATGACCAAAATACCCCCCATATCCTTATCCATACCCTTATAAGGTAAATACCATTTTTGTCATTTCACATTTTTTGATTTTAATATATATATATATTAAATTACACACATATATATAAAATATATATTTTCCTACAATTTTGTCGTGCGCGCCAATAAGCATACTCGGGCGTGCACAATACCGTATGACCCATGCGTGTCGCCTATAAACCGGGTATCATTTGGCAACCACTAATTTATTATATATTTTGTATTTAGTTAGTGTTTTATTTTTAATTCGTCCCTCGGACCGCTAATTACCCGTCAACTATCTGCCCGAACCTGATACCCACATTTTTCTCGAGCCGAACTCATTTCTTCTCAACACCAACGCGCATACTCAAACATCCTCACACGTTTGGGACATTAGAATTTACATTCAGGTAATAAAAATATAATAAAAACATCAAACCAAATAACATACCTCGGCATCGACGACCGAGAATTAGACACGTATCACGGCTAGCGGGTTCACGTATGACCTAAAATGACACGTGGTAAGAATTAGATTTTAGGTTCGTTACAATTGTCCAGTCACTTTGAATATCAAGATGTGACATTCGAAATAAACAATGTCTATCCACGTTAATTTGACATTCAAAATGCATATTCAATTTGATAAGTTTTTTTTTTCACTCCAATGTCTATTTAATGCCTAAGTTGCACACATTGACGTCCAATCCACATTTCATTGGAGATGCTATAATGTCAATCCACATCAACTAGACATTTGAAACACACATTCCATTTGAGACGTTTTGTTCATTCTAATATCTATTTAGTCCTAGGTGGCACACATTGACATCCAATCCACCCATTAGAGATGCTCTTAGAGCATCTCCAATAGTAAATGTAGATTGTGGACGTGGATTCTCAACATAAAAAAAAGTTTATCCCATGTGGCTCAAATAGACATTGGATTTCAAAATAGGTCTCCAACGGTAAATGTAGATTGTGGCTCAATTGATGAGGTGGCATTTTTTTTGTAATTTTATTAATTAAAATGTGAAAATAAAAAACTAAATTAAGTAAGTAAATGTAGTGGCCTTAAATCCCGAGGCCCAACACGTAATGCCCCACGAGCCCACAGCCTTGCCACGTCACCGCCTTCCTATGTCTCATGTGCAACCCACACATCATTAACCTTCATTCATCAGAGCTATTAGCATTTAAAATATATTAATTCAGCAAAAGCCTTAAAAATATGTAATTTATTATTTCATTTCATAAAATGTAAATAGCATACGGTCCTATTTGGAAAACTCAGCGATGTACACTTTATATAACTTAGCAAAAGTAATTACATACATGTACAAGTATCTCAAAAGTCTCCAATACCAAAATAAAGTCAAAACAACAAATTATATATACTTACAAGTCAGTCTTATGTCGTGGCAAGTTACAAGCAGTCCGCTAGAGTCTCCTTGCCCCTGCTCATACTTGGATCTGCACTAAAGCTATCACAAAAGTCAGATGACGAGTTTATGAGTAAAACATAGATGAAAACTATAACGACCCAGCCCGCCCCGCAAGGCATGCCCACTGGTACCGCTAGTCACAGGTAGTGTGGGCACCCTCAGGTCTCTCCCATACCATCTGTGTCCTCCCCCACGTGACCCGCGCATGTGGTACAGTCTTTCGCCCCCACGACTCGAACTGGGGTCCTAGAGGCTTAAGAGCACCAGTTTCACGAGTTGTGTACCACTGAGCTGCGCCCCTGGGCCATTACAAAAACTACCCAGCATTTATAATAATGGAAACCAATAATAATGTTAAATAAACATGCACAATAAACAAACAACTGTAAATGAAACGCATGCATAAATAACACCGATAAACCCAAATGAATGTTTGTCGTGTAGCAGGACTGAACCCAATCCAGATATCTTGATCCTTTCAGTGGGCTTTGTTAGGAATGAAGGATCAAGCGCTTACCACTGCACTAAAAGCAATTGCTGGTAGTGCTGGCGCAACTTTATTTCCTTAACAAGTGGCGGCGCAAAGCCCCGTACTAAGCGACAATGTGGGCATGAGGGGCTGCACCACGCGGGTGCCAACGGGTCGGGCGGTTAGTCCCCGGAGCGGTTAGTCTCCCGAGCAAAGGATGGTGCTTGACACCCCATAAATGCCAACAATCACCCCCCCAGCACCAGCCTGGGAGCTCGAACCCTCGACCTCGCTCTGATACCAATTTGAAGTTTGTTCTAAATTGCCATCATCTTCATCATCAATCCTCAATTTTTCAAGGTTTTGCATTAACTTAACTTTGGGATCTATTTCATCAAATTTCACATGGATAGACTCTTCTATGGTCTTTGTTGATCTATTAAACACCCTATATGCTTTGCTATGTATAGAATATCCTAGGAAAGTACATACCTTTGACTTTGGGTCAAATTTGTCTAATTGATCCTTATCATTTAGAACATAACAAGTGCAACCGAACACCTTAAAATAGCTTATGTTGGGTTTTCGGCCTTTCCATAGTTCATAAGGAGGTCAATCCATTAATAGTCTTTATGAATACATTTTAGTTAATAAAATAGAGGATTTCATTTGTTGTTTATTATAATTGATTTGCATGTTTACATTATAATAAGATCCATGGGTATTTACGAAATATCCTAAATGTCCCTAGTCGATTATTTTACTTGGGAACTATAATGAATTAAGACTAGTGTGAGTCTTGATTGATGATCATACGATGATCATACGTATAGGAATACGAATCAAGATCATGAGTACTTGTTAGGGAATAAAGTACTGGACCGACCCGCTATGAGAACATCACATGGATTAAGTCATAGTTGTTTCTCATAATAGGTATATTTTTTAGTCCTCTGACTTGAGATTACCAGAGACTTCAACATTAGGAATACAATGATTTGACGCAATCAAATGTTGTCTTTAACCGGACGATTATAAAGGTTGTGATTGGTTACTGTGTGAATAATGTGGTGAAGTTACGTAATCGATATAGAATTTGTCCCTCTCATATAAAGAGAGATATCCAGTGGATCCCTCAATGTGTTAGACCTGTTAAAAGGCCTAGTCTAAGTGAATTGATATTGATCAATGTCACTTAGATGTTTTCATCTACCTAGAAATGAGAGTAGTACGATTGAACATGTTGGATGACAATTCCATGCCTTATGTTTGATCAAAAGGATATCGTGTGACAAAAAGATGTTATATACACTATTGATTAGGTTGTATCGTTTGATATTCGTACAACTTGGGTAGTCATAATGTCTTGCTAGAGGTCGCTTATGACTTGTATACCAAAATATGTTTTGGTACACTGCCAACGTTGTATGAGCCTATTGGGTTGCACACTGAGAATGGTTTTGCAAGATTTTAAGATGGTTCAGAAAAACGAATTTTATATGATAAAATTCATGACAAAAACATCCTTGTAGTGTATTACACTTATACTTCTTTAAGTAGGGGTATATGTGTAATTTACTTAACCATCTATATACAAGGGTTGTATAAATAGAACGCTTTGAGTTAGAATACAAGAACGAAAATTTAAAAGGGCCGAAACTCTATTTTTGTTTAAAAAATGACTTAGGGTTTTTGGTATGCTCTGGATCGTTTTGGAGAGAAACAAAAAGGTTAGGTATTCTCTCGAAGCTAGCACTTCAAATCTCGGTCGCCGTTCGTGTGTGGATTGCTGATAGAGGGTGTTCGTTGTTGGCAGCGCCTTAGAGATCGATTAACCTTCAGAAAGATATATTGCGACTGAGGTTTGATTAAGTTTTCATAGTTTAAACGTTTTTAATGGAATTAGATTCGGATCCTGTTGGGGTTTTTGTCAAAATTGTTTTGTAATCTCCTCTGCGCATGAACCCCAAAACCCAACAGGCTTCTCCACCCCCTCCACTAGTCCATCACCTGATTTTGTCCCTATTGTCCAGTACACCCAAATCTACCCACATACCTCAGAATATACATCAGAATCCGACAGTGAATTAAACAGCCAATCGTGCAACATAAGTAAGCACATGGAAAGAGTATACAACGATTAACAATAATAGCTAAATCAACTGAAACAAACAAATAAATATTCGAGTGTATTTCTTAATGGGTTTAAGCACCTCAAACCGCACTCTAACTATCTCAAGTCAGTCACTCCATGCCTTCAAACGTGTGCCTAAACACCTGTCAATAATTCCTAATACTTAATTTTTGAAAATTAATACAATAATTCTCACAATTCAAAAATTTCTATTTAATTTATATGTCCATTTTTACTTTTTTTTATTCAGTTCACTGTTCATGGCGCTGCAAGTGGCGTCGTAGGAGTAACCTCCTCAAAGCGCCAGCCCTGTATTTCGATTTTTTGAGGTTTTTCTGAACCTCAGCCTCGTCGTCGCGATCCAAATTTGCTTCAATGTGACAGCCCCTATTTTCATCTAGGGCACCGCCCGACCTAATCTCGAAATTTAGCCCTAATCACCCAATTATGAATTAGTCAGCCTTTACTACCTATTTTTTTTTCTATATATTTAACAATTAATTTAATTAGCGGAAGTCTTTATAAATTTAATGCGGAATTCTTAAATATTTTAGTGGAAGTAAATCTTATAATTATAAGTGTGGAAACCAGGAAATAACAATCACCATATATATATATATGCATATAACGGCTAACATATATATAACAAAGTGAAAGCCAAAAGTCGGGTAATCTACGCTCATCCCAATAACATCCCAAAAGATAAAGACATAAGTAAACATAATACAAAAAGTACCCTACATGTATGGGCAGCTACGCGCTCGGAGCTCAGAGGTAGTCGCCGATCTTCTCCTTGCCCGGCCTGGTGCTGCTCGATGGACCTACACCCACCGTCACAAACTAGACGGTGAGTATAGTGATATTTAAGTGATAACTGGGGAAATCTAATACTACGTTTCCAATTTAACAAGAGGTATTCAAAAGCATATGTAGCTGAAGAAATGCTGAATAAATAATGCAAGTAAATACCAACGTTAACAGATACACATAACCGACACAGGCTAAGTCGAGATGATCTACATCCGGTCGGCGGTGAGAACTATCACCTAGCCTTTTCCACTACTGTATGGAGTTGTGCTCAACATATAATAATCTCTCTTTTTTTTCTAATAACCTCAAGTGGCGGAGCTGTGCTCTGCGTATATAAATCATTTATACTTGCCGACAACCCCATGGCCCATGCCACGTGTGCCGCCCAAGTGTAGTGGCGAGTGCCGGAGACCCCGAAAGACCGAAATCCTCGTGAATCCGCGCATCTCGTGTGCAATGGACACTAGATAATCCCTATTTTAGATTTCAAGAATATATATCCTACAATGCTATGATTTCAACACAAGTTAGGCTACAAAGCATCAAAGGAAATAGAGCACAAGTCCAACATAACAGATAACCCTATAGCATGCATTTTTTAAATATGCATTAACCATATTTCAAGATAAACATTGAGCATATAAGGAAGCATGGAGTCAATGATATATCAAACAAGGCATCATGCTATATCGATATTCAATATGAATAGAAACAAGGAAAGCATGATGTGGGAAATAAATTAGCTAGTCTACAAATAGACTGAAAATTTATAAATGACTGGAATGAAATAAAGTAAAGAGTTCCCACAGTTTCACTTACAAGTCACAGGATAGCTATGGCTATCCGACCTCGCGACACTCCGACTAGCGCTCTCGAAATCCCGTAACACCCCTAGGTCCCTGAAAGGTCATTTCATATCATTTATTTATTTATTTATTTTTAATACTTTTATTACATAGATATATTTTATATTATTGTCATTATTATTATTTTTGTATGTATACATATATGTGTATGTGCATATATATAAATGTATACACATATATAAATATATATATATGTATATTATTTATTTTTTATTTTTTTATTTTATTATTTTTATTTTTTCTAAATTCCTAGCTAATTTCTATAATTTTTGTATATGAGCATTATTATTTATATAGGTCCCTATGCATGTGGGCTTTTGGAACACATTGAAGGCCCACATTTTATTGCACATGAATGTGACTGTGTACAACAAAAGCCTACCACCGTACACATTTTAGGTCCCAAGCCCATATACATGGACTTGGCCCATGTACATGCTTGAACCCACATGAGTGCTTTTACCACTTTTTTTTTTTTTTTTTTTTTTTTTTTTTTTTTTTTTTTTGGGATGGCCCAAGTCCATGTATATGATATGGGCTTGGGCCTTCACCATCACCTCCTAACTTGTGCGTTCAAGCACAAGCTTTCTTGCTTGTGCTGAACGCACATTAGGAGTGGTTGGTTCGGCCAGCAACTCATGTTGGCCGAACCAGCACCTTGTTGGTGCTGCTCGCGCCGCGTCAACCGGCGTCGATGCCCCATCGATGACCCGTTGACGCCATGTTGATGCCTTACCAGATTTCCTAAAATTAAAATATGCATTAATTAACAAGATTAAACATGCATTTGTAAACTACAACTCAAGAACTTCAAGAACATACCCAAAACTGAAAATTTTAATCCAACCAAAACTCCACTGATTTTCGAAACCTCTTTTGGAATCCCAAGTGTTTTTCAATGGAGAATCCAAATATGAACTTTGTTTTAAAATACAATATCATTTAGTAGCTCGAAAATCTCCAAAATCGAAATCATAAGAAAACTCCATTTTTTTGGCAAAAACTTACAAAATCCGAAAATGGAACTTGTTGTTTGAAATTAAGGTTTAGAAATGTATCAAATCTACATCAAAAAACTTTAGAATCGTCCCCACAGAAAACCCCTTTGATTGAACTCAAAAATACTACAACTTGAATGCATGAGGTGGAAGAAAAGTTACCTAGTTAGTGTTCTTTGATGGGAGGTGTTTGATCCTTTGATTTGTGCTATAAAACTCCTTTAAATCTCCCAAGTTTTCCAGCAAGAGAGTTCTCTACAACTCTGATTTTTTTAGCCAAAGACATGCATTATGAAGCAATGTATGAGAAAAGATGGTTTTTATAGTGGGGGTTTTGATCTAATGTGTCCATCCAATCTCTATGATATCTTGTGGCCATCCTTTGCTCCTACTCTCCACTAAAATCCAGCGTTGTAACACACATGTGTGACACAAGTGTATGGGAGTGTGTGCTCACACGAATCTCGAGGTAAGTCTATGTGTGTTGTATTTGCCAACCAACTATAGGATTCTAATTTGATTTGCTCAATTACATAGAACCATATACATTTTAATAACTCCATAATGCATATTAATCTTTTATAAATTCATATTAATATAAAACAAAACTCTCCAAAGTGCCAATTACCCGGTTCCCCGGCTCGCACGCAACTTGAGACATTTTCCCCGTACGTCGAACGTTGTATTTTTTAACTTAATGATATAATTTAATTTATGCTAAGGTACATTTAAAATTAATTACTATTTCTTAGCCTAGTCTCACTATCCCGGGTAATTCCACTAGGTACCCGTACTTGCACGCACTCCAAGGTGGTCCTCGCTCACGTCAACTCGGCGTCTATGGTTTGCAAACAAATTGACTTAATTAGTCTACACACATACATAACACTAGGCATACACTAGTACAAATATAACATTTACCTCAGCCACGTGTCTCGGTTAGTGTGCGCATCTCATACGGGCCCTACGTCACGGGTCGGTAATCCTAATTAAGCAAGTTAATCAAGATTAGGAAAATTGGGCCGTGACATTCAACCTCTTGTGATTCTCCAAACCAACCATAGTATGCCTTCAAACCTCGATAAACCCCGAAAAATTTGGTAAAACCCGTCGAAAAGTCGATAAAACTTCAAAACCATCAACAACAACAACCAAACTTATAAGAGTTGCTTAAATCCTCGCTTGAAAACTATAACAACTCTCTCTCTCTCTTAAACTAGTAAGCTTGACTCATACCCCAAAAGTTGCATCAAAACTTGTGAAACTATCGTCGAAATGTAGAGAATAACAAGGAGAGCGAGGATCTAACCTTTGATCGTCGAGTCCTAGCTCACTCCTCCTCCAAATCACCAAGACACTCCACCAAAACCCTCCAACTTCTCCTAAAGTTTTCGTCCAAATCACTAGGAGAGAGAAAAGGAGGTGGTAAATGAGAGAAATCTCATATATATATACTAATTTGATCTCTTGGGATGTACCACTCCCTAGGCACCTTCAAGAGCCTTTATTTGGTCAAAAGGTCCAATATTTGTGACACAAATTGGTGACTTTGTTCATTAGTCTTATCCTCATAGCACCGATTAATGCATTCCCATGTGTTCTGATATCCGGCTCCCGGCATCTCGACCTATTGTTCGAAGCTTTGACAATTTATCCGGCCTGCGTTGTGTTCCCATATTCGTTATTAGTCACATTTAATTGGTTTTATCTATGTGAACCCACTCCCCGGCTTAGTGTTTGCGTCATTCACCAACTCGGTACCCGCACTAATACATTTTCTAGCGGATACCTATCACACTATCTTGCTCGGTCTAATCAATATAAATCACACATGCGATGTAATTAGTCTTTACATAATCATTACCATCATAGTTACTCAAACAATTAGTCAAAAATAACATTTCTGCCAAATCCAGGCGTACCATTGCCTATCCGTGCATCCTCGTGGACCTGAGCTAGCGTCCATGTCCAAAAATACGTGCATAATGACATTAATGAAAACTAGGACTTTACAGTAAATATTTAAAAAATATTGATTATCGAATGTGGTTGTCAATTTAAATGTCCAGAATTGACATTCAAAATAGACAATGTCTACCCACGTTAACTTGACATTCAAAATACATATTTCATTGGAGAGATTTTTTTTTCACTCCAATTTTTATTTAGTCCTAAGTGACACACATTGACATTCAATCCATATTCTATTGGAGACGCTTAATAGTGGTGGAAGCGTTAGCATATATAAGAAATCATCTGTGCTAGTAACTAAACAAGCAAGGAAAATCCGCCACTTAGTTGACCTCTCTACAAGTATATATGTTGGAGTCGAACTATCAACTATCCATTGGCGTTGCAACAGTCTTAAACAGTCCCAAATAAGAGATCCCGCAAGAGAATTCAATTCCTTAATATAACTTTCTTTACAAAAATCGGTAGTACAGCACTAACAAAAATTTGACAAATAACAATGGAGGGAGTAATAAACTGTTCGTGCATGTAACCTTATATCCTCCCCCTTTCAATTCCTTTGTTAAATCAACAGTTTGTTGGCATAACTATTGACTCGTCTTACAAAAAATCAATGTTGGAGCTCCCCTCATTTATGCGGTGCATGACTTGTGACAAGTTAGGATATCGAGTGCTTTAGACAAAAAATAAAAATAAAAATAAAAATAATAATAATAATAATAATAATAATAATAATAATAATAATAAAATCCTTCAATTATATATTCTTATTAGATACACATGCACGACTAAATACGTGCGAGTGACTTAAAATGCTTTTGTCGGGCTAAACTTGGTCCTAGCTCAGGCCCCAGCACGTGAGGAGGAGACTTTGCCAGCACGTGACAGGGAGTTGACAACCTCGGGATCTGCGCCGCGCACTGTCACATTTCTCTAGAAAGCCAAATCAAAAAAATCTTATATAATGTCCAAAAACGACAAAAGTACCACCACCACTACTTACTGCTAATCTAATTTTAATTGAGGTTTAATGATGACTAATACGCTTTTCCAACGTGAAACCCACATTGAGCCCAACTTATTTGGGTGGGAGTTGGGATGCAAATGGATAGGTAATATATGGGTGACAGATTTATCCTAATGAATATATGTATGGAGATTTTAAATGGGTGTGAGGGTTAGGATGGGTAGAAAATTTCATATCCACACAGGTATGAGTACGAAGATAGATGATAAAATATATCTACAGGGATATTCATGAGGATTACCCATTATAGGGATCCTCATATATTAATTATACACTATATGATATTTATTATTTATACACCATATAATATTTATATATAAATATAATATAATATTACATAGTTTATACTCGAAACACTCCTTATACACATAACAAAAATCTTGGATGAGATTTTGAATTGTTAACACTTAGAGGTTAGAACTTTAATTGCATGATATGTTATACTTTATTTTTGTTGAAATTTCAACAATTATATTATTATGTAGGTATTTTTTATAATTCTTTTTTAAAAAAAAATTAAGTGGGAAGAATATTTTTCCCACAGAGATTTTCCATCCCAACAAAAATTTCTATGAAAATTCTCACAGAGATCTTCAATGGAAAATTGAATCGGGAAGAAATTTTCTCCACAGAGATTTTTCATCCCCACAAAAATCACCATAAAAATCCCTATGAAGATCTCTAATGGAGAATAAAATGGAGAAAAAAAATTTTCATGGAGATTAGATGAATATGGAGATGGGTATAAAAATTCATCCCCATATAACTATAAATATAAGTATAAGTGATGAATTTTTAAGTAAATATAAGTATAGAAATGAGGTTCTCATCTCTTACTCTACCATTTGCATCCCTATTTGGTAGTCACTAGTTATAATACAATACTAGTGATTATTTTGATTATTTTGTGTTAATTTCAGATAAATGTTTTGGGAGATCGATCATATAATAATAAGACAACAAAAAGTACGGCCAATAAAACGGCAAAGATTTTCTGCCACTAGCACTGATGCACATGTCTGCAAAAGACACAACAAACATGCATGCATGGTGTCTTACAACATGTACATGTACATACATATAATTGTACGTAACTCAGCGTACAAGCCAAGAGTGCTCTAGAAGAAAAATAGCACAAACAATTAAACTGAGAGGGTTAAGAAAAATGCCTTAATTAAACTGCTTTTAAGAAAAGTATCTTGTTGGAGAAAGTTTTTCTTTTTATTTCTTGTTAGTTAAAAAACAAATGAGAGGATTAATTTTTTTGGAACATATTTATGTATATATTTAATATATTCTACAATATCAACCAAGTGGATTACTCAATAATTTAGTATGTGATACTATTACAAAATAGTGAGAATTTGAATCCCATATGAGACAAAAAAAAGTTGGTATATTTCTTATTAAAAATATATCCTAACAATAGTAAATTAATACATTTTTTTGTTAAAAAAAAATTCTCTATCAACAGCGTTGGAAGACAATAGTAAATTAATATATAATATGTCACAAACTTTGATAGAAGTTGTAGAATCATTAGGATCATTTTCTATCACATCTACCATATGTTCTAGGAAGGTATCATTGTTTCAATTGCATTGTTGTTCAAATTGAAAGTAGTATATATGAACTATAACAACAAAGTAGTCTCAATCTTAAATTAGTTGAGGTCAGCTACATAAATCAAACACTTTCATTCTGTTCTATATAGTATAATTGGTGGTGTGCTTTCTAAAATCTCTTTAAATCCATCTTAAAAATAGTATAGGACCAACGTTACTAAAAATGTTAATAAATTGAAAGATAACCAACTAAATATTAGGTTAATTTAGAAGGCCAAACAACAACAATTTATTTTTCTATTGAATTCTCATGTTCAATTGTAATTCATCGCATGGATGAATTGTTTTTAACCGTGTCAGATTAGATCTTCTAATCAACAATTAATATTTAAGTTTTGATGTACATAAAAAAAACTAAATCGTACTAGATCAGAGACTTCTAATAAATTTTATGATAAGCACTGTAAACATTAAATTATAAACAACTAATTACTACATATAGATTATTTGATTTTGTAATTTAATTCACTTCAAAAAAATTTCGTTTTTAAAATATTCATATACGTTGTTAAAAGTTAATTTGTATATAACCAATAATATATTAATTATAAGTAATCTCCTACCCAAAAAAAAGTAATCATTAATTATAAAAAGTGACGTAAATTGATTTGTTAAAAGTTATAAAGTAAAGATTTTTTGAGAAATATATAAGTCATTATTATTTATTTTTAAAAGAAACAATATATTGTTAAATATGAATTTGGTATTCTATAGTTTTGAAACAACTTAGACAATTTAAGATAAGTTTGAAAAATGTTGTAAATTTTTTTTATATATTACTTTTTCTGTACACCCCATTTTCTTGACAATAAACAAAAATTAGATTTTGTTTAAAAATATTAGGAACAAAGCCATGTTTCAAGTTCTCAAATGCAACGAAAATAATAAATCATTAAATCTATTTACAAAATACCTGTTTGAAGTCTTAGATTGATAAAACTCATATTTCAAATGAAAAGTCTTTTAAAATTCACAAATAAGGTATTACTTATCTCGATCTATGATTATCCCTTGGATTCACTCTTAGAGAGCTTTTGTAGCGACCCTAAAATCCGAGGCCACCACACCATGTGCCGCGGGCCCACAGCCTTGCCACGTCACCGCCCAACTGGGTCCTATGCGTACTACGTCATTCATCAACCTCATTCATTCATCAGAGTTTATCATTCATTTATAATCAATAATTCAACAGAAAACTTAATAGACATGAAATGCATGAAATAGATACAAAATTTATGTCAATTAGAGCATTATCCTATTATGGGAAACCTAGCAAAATACCATGCATATAACTAAGGCAAAATATAACCAGAAATTCATATACATGTATTCGGTGTTCTATAGCCCCAAAAACCCAACAAAGCATAAATACATACATATTGTATTCCAAAACACGAGCCGTAACAACAACGACATCAAAAGTAGTCGCCATGTACTTCCTTACCCCTGCTCTTACTCGTCGAAGGATCTGCACTCAGTCATCCAACAAATACAATGACGAGTCCATTGAGTAAATTCCTAAGAGAAGTCCACATAATATTAATGAAATGAAACCAATAAATCTAACAAGACATGCGAATATGACATCTAGCAACAGACAATCACATTCTCATGATTGTAGGCAACATATATCATTCCAAAAATCATCAACAAGAAATATAAAGCATCACAAAATACTTCAAAATAAGGAATTTAAATAAACAGGATCAAACGGATAGCAGTTAAATCATCATCAAACGAGTAACCATGAGAAAACCCTGACCTAACCCAGTCGTACAATAAAACAAGTACAGAATCCAGCGCTGCTCCGCGCTACTCAACTTCAGTGATCGGGATACATCTCCAGATGCTATTTCAAGTCATGGGAACCCTTAATCCCTCTCGACAATCGTAGATATACTATACTATCATCGACACGATCGTTGTCGCAAGCTAGCCCGTATAAGAGATCTAGCCCCAACCATAAATGAAAAGCCCCATGTGTGACCACTAGCAATGTAACGACCCTCAAATTTAACCCGTGCCACATGTCACGTTTCAGGACTGTGACCTAATCGTTTTGACTTGTCGTACTGTCTAAGCTTTGGGAGTTGACACCGACGTATATTTTATTTTTCTGTGGTGTGTATTATTATTCATATACGAATGTGAACAACGATTGTCCTAGTGCATGATTATGTTTTGTTTATTGCGTCGAGTTTTTGAGTGAGGTTCCGCTTAAGAAAACGTCTCGAGACAGAATAACAAGTGAATTACAGGTATATAAAACACAAAAAATGAATAATTAATGAATTATTAAGAAATAATAAACTGTGATAAATGATTAATATAAGAATGTATACCAATCATTAGTATTGTTATTGGCATGTGATGGTGTGAGTTGTGTTGCTGTTCGGGTACCGGAACACCCGAGAAAGATAAATTATTTGTGCTCAAAGGATAAGACCAAGAACTAAGTCGCACATTAGGGTTACATTTGTTAGACTATTTGACTTATTGAGAACCCTTGGATGGTCCTAGGGATGGCCACAATACACTAGATCAAATGAGGAGTATATAAAGGGTATTTGATGAGATTTTGTCAACTTTTCTCTATCCTCTCTATTTGAATCCAAAAATTTGAGAGAAAGTGTAAGGTTTTGTTTTGTCATTCGAGATTTGAAGGCTATGGAGCGATCAACAACGATAATCAAGGTTAGATCTCACATCCTTGACCCATCCTTGTCGCTTTGGGTATGAGTTTTGGGGTTTTTGTCAAGAAAGTATGAACATCTCTTTGCTCACGAATTTTTTGGGTTTAAATATGTATTTTGGTGATGGTGGTCATTTGTAACATGTGTGTTGAGGTTGTGGTGTGTTGGAAAGAAAGTTGTGGTTTTTGAAATTTTTGAAAGGATTTTGAATTGAGTGGGAGAATGGTTTTGAGAACGAATTTGAATGGTTTAAATGTGATTGTTAATTGAGGTCCTTAAAAGGATGGGATAGGCTTGGAACACGGCGACGCGAGCCTGAGTTTCGAAAACCCTAGAATTCGAAGACAACACTTGGTGTCGTGGAGTACAATACTCCATGACGTGGGCCACGAAGTCTAGGGCAATAAGGAGCCCTAGAGGGCATTTTAAGAGACGCCGCAATGGTTTAAACCCCACGGCGGGGGGCATGGTGTACGTCAAAGCCTTGGAGGGGCATTTTACGTAACGCCACACGGTTTTGAACCCCACGGCGTCTAAGGCAGTGTCTTTCCTTGAGTCACATTTAAGGTGACGCTGTGAGGTTTTGACTTTCACGGCGCCACCCGCGGCGTCGACCCTATTGTGGGTGTACTTTTTTAAATCTTTTCAAAACTTTAGGGGATTAATATATGGATATAATATGACTCTAATACAACCAAATTAAGACTAAATGAATACCGGGGATTTAGGAAATTGAATTTTGACATATTAGGAGCCACGAGGGACGGTTTTCACATCGATTGAGGTAAGTAAACCAGTTAAGGGAATGCATATTAATTCATCTTCCATTTTTATTGTCTTTATTAATAAATTCCTTTCTTTGGAATTCCATTCTTTATTCCTTAGTTGAGTGTCTATGGCATAAGTGTGTCGATAAGGTACTCTTGGGATTATACCTAATTGGCCAAACATGAACACAACTTGCGGGTGTGCAACTAGCCAACCAAACGTGAATTTTCTCCGTGTACTGGATTGTTGTACCTTGTTGTGGATTATTGTGGATTTAAGACCACTAAGTATGTCTCTTTTGATTCCTAAGCACTCATTATCATTGTGAATGTTTGTCAGTCTGTTTATCATGCACTTTCTCGTTATTTATCTCTCTTTAAATACCCACATGATACTTAGACTGTTTTTTTTAAATGATTCATAAATTATTATTTATATCCTTCTTATACCCACATGCACTTTCTACTTTATTGTACTCACCGTCTAGTTTGTGACGGTGGGTACAGAACGGGCACAAACAAGCAAAGGCAAAGAACCGATGATTAGTGACTTCCTCTGAGGACTCTCGGAGCAATTTCTTCTTTTGCACTACTGTATGTTCTATCATTTTGGATTGTGGTATATTACTGTTTTGATAACACTGAGATATTTTGAGATTGAGTGCCACAATATATCATGTATTATCGCCTTTTATACTGGTTGTCACCAGATATGCATGGTTATCCACTTATTTCAGGATTCCACACTTTAGGTTGTCTTGACGTTACATTTACTGAGTTATTTAGAAATTTTCAAGTTATTTTCGTTGTGTAACAAATAAAAACTTGCATAACTTGATAACTCAGCTTTAAAACTTTATTTTAATGAGAATGTAACTATTGGAGATTGACTAGGTCTGCATTGACTTCGCGTAGATTGACTCAGGGGTCCACATAGGTTTAGGCCGGGCAGGGCCCAAATTTATAAGGAATTAGGGCCGTCACAACCAATCACACATGAAAATCGATACGATATTCGATGAAAACAACGCAATAAATGAAGTGAAGCTTTCTCAAGGGTTTTATGCACCTCAAACTGCACTCCAATACCTAGATATAATCCCTGTTCCAATCCTGTTATTGTTTTGAAATATAAGCTCGATACGATTATGTTCTCTTAAGTCCCTTATATCCGAATGAATCATTTAAATCCTTAAAACTCATAATTCCAATCATTTATTAATTTATTTTATAAATTTACTGTGCATGGCATTGTAGGTGGCGCCGTGAAGGTTTACATTCCACAATGCCGCTGGTGGCATCTAAACCATAACTGCAATTTTGGAGTTTTTCGAACCCCTCGACCCGTTGCCATGGTTTGAACTGACTTCAACCTCCTATGGTTCTCTAAAACAAGCATAAAGTGCCTTCAAACCTCAATAATCCTCGACAAATTGATAAAGTCCAACAATTTTCATCAAAATCACTGATAAATCCCATTTTTCTCTAACAACTTTAACAAATCAATAAATTAATGATCAAAACCACCATTAAAACAATAAAAAAAACTAACACAAAAACTAGTGAGCTCAACTCACTCTCTGAGGACTTCACCAAAACTCGCGATACTACGACCAAAAGTTAAAGAACAATGAGGAAAGAGTGGATCTAATCTTGATTTATCGATTCCTAGCTCCAATCCTCGTCAAATCACTAAGCCGCGATCACCAAACCCCTAAACTTCCACACCAATTTTTGGATCTCTCACATAAGAGAGAGAAAAATTGGAAAAAATAAAATAATAACTCATATTTATAGTCCACACTTGATCTTGTGTATTGTGTCCATCCCAAGGCCCATCTTGTGGCCTTGATTTAGTCAAAAATTCCCTCCCATGTGACTCCAATGGGCGACTTTGTCCTTTGGCCTTATCATCTCAAGCACCAATATACCTTTATCATTATTAGTATGATATATTAGTCATCGTAGGTGTGCATTTAAAATATACTTGTCGGGCGAGTTGTGAGTCGGGGTTTTAGTTCGGCGAACGCGCCAACACAGGGTTTGGTAGCAGTGAGGCCGGGCGTTGGGGGTTAATTAGATTTAAATTATTTAAACATGCTATGGTTAAGGATTTATTTAATTAAATGTAAATATATAACCTTAGGCTAAGCTAAGGAAATTAATTTGGGTACACTAAGTGTGGGATCGCCTCGGGAAGCGTGCCGGACATGGGGAACGGGGTGCCGAGTGGTCGGGGAATTAGTGTGACCATATTCACAAATTTATAGAATTTATTGATGACTAGAATAGGTGTTATGAATTAAATCAAATTGGAATAAATAGAATCCTATAGTTTGAAAATGAATAATCAATACACCTACGATTTTCATCGAGATGCACAACAAGAAAATTCGAGATACAAGGTGTCATGATAGGGTGTTCAAGAACTGTGTGACACAGGGTAATCAGTGGCGGTTGGATTTACCTCGAGATGCGTGTGCACGTGAGATTAAAACACACCTATATATATCATCGATGGATCAAATGCATGCAAATCCAATATTTGCTCAAACAATTTGAGGGGTATTGTGGAAAAATTGAGGTGATTTGATAAATTTTGGGTTATTTGCATGTATTTTTTATCCGAGAATTTGGGGTTGTTTTGATGAATTTGAGGAGGAACTTTGAGGTTTTAGAGATTTTCAATAAAGGGAGAGTGAAGAGGAATCGAGAGGAGTAGAGAAGAGAAGAAAATTGACGAAAAAAAAAGATGAAGAACCAGAGGCGCTGCTGTGCGCCTCTAGAAGAGGGAGGAAGAAGAAGGGGGCACGCACGCGTGCGTGCGTGCGTGCACCCCTAGGCGGACGGGCCGGCCCGAGTGCCCATCCCAGTGGGCCGGGCCAAACCGCCCGCCCAACCCGGGTGGGCTGGGCCGGGCCCGACCCGGACCCGGCCAGATGGGCCGAACCGGGCCGACCCGGTTGGGTCGGGTCGGACCCGGTTCGGGGGACCCACCTCTATTAATTAAATAATATTTTTATTTATTTATTTAAAAAAAACAGTTTTATTGCTCGAAAATAGGGAAAATAAGTGAAAAATATCGAAAAAATTAGGAAAAATTCTAGAAAAATATAGAAAAAGGTAGAAAAGTGGTTTCGAGACTTTTCGGGTATTTTTGGAACCCCGACCCAGCCGGGAGAGGTACCACAACTGAAAAATTAAAAATATAATATCATAAAATGATATAATATGTTTCCAAAAAGTATAAAATACTATAAAATGGACTTCAGGGACCGGGAAACCATAGCTCGGACATTGGGGAGCTAGGTGGGGCGTACTGACGGGTCCGGAAAGTCGGAGTGCGTACTTTCGGGTACGTAAAACCCAACTGAACACCACTACTGCATTTACTTATTTATTTCCATTGAGCTTTATTTTCTTGAAAATCTATGATTTATATTCCTACTGGGACGGTTATGGCACCGTCTATGCATCCACGGGTAGTGGAGGTCGCTGGCTAGGTGTGTAGCGCATGATCTAGGAACTCGGTAGACGATAACTCGAGTTGGACTCTATTTCACGCGTTCGATTAGCCCACTAGGGTTAATGCCGCTGGGATATAGTCGTAGGGTCGGAGGCATGGGCCACGACCAGGGCTCCTGGTCCTAGTACACACTTAGTGGCTGTGTTCACACCTCTTTGTCTATCAATGTGTTTATATACATGCGATTAGCTTTGAGCAGTTGTCTGCATATTTTCCTTCCTTCCGCATGTTTATTTAACACTACTTTTTGGCTCTGTTAATTACTTCTATTATTTATGCACGGTGGTTTTCCTTGGGATTTTACTTACTGGGCTCGCCATTTGCCTTTTTGTGGTGGCCGAGCGCAGATCCTAGTACTAGCAGGGCCAAGGGGATCATCGGCGATTTCATCTGACTTGCCTACGCCGAGGCCTGCTGGTATGTGTGTAGATATTATCATGTTTTGATATTTTGTATTATCTTTTGGGTTGGGAAACTGGATACACACTTGTACTGGTATACATACTTTATTATAGATTGATCGCTTTGTATGCACAAGATAAATGGGTTTTCCACTATAGGTTTGATCAAAAACTTTTATATATAAATATGAATGCATTTTGTTAAACTTTAAATTCTTCCGCTCTGTTAATTTCTTTGAAAATGATAAGCTAAATGACTTTAACAAATTACCTAACGTACGAAGGCAGAGGGACACGTGGCAGCGACTTCCGGAGCTGAGGCAGGGGGAGGTAGCTGACCACGGGGCGGCCCGGGAAATTTGGGGCCGCTACACGTGATCACCATCAGTCACACAAGAAACAATAACCAATTGAAAACCACGCCACGAATAAAGTGAAGCATTCTAAAGGGTTTTACGCACCTCACTACACGCTTCGACTTCCTTGAACTCCGAATCCAACTCGCCTAGCTCCGGTACCCGAGTTATAGTCCTTTAGTCCATTGGACTTCATTTGAAGTGATTTAAGTGTACTGTTATACATGTTGAGTAAATTTTAAGTCCTAAAATCAATTCCGATCTAAATCCTAAGAATTATTAAATTCTTTTTTTTGGAAGAGAATTATTATTATTAAATTCTTATTTATTAATTTATTTGGCTAAATTCCTCAAAATAGCACAAAACCACCTTAAATTAGTGAATCGGTGTATCAAACTTAGGTTTTTGCTAGTCATGTTATTAAAACACATTTTCTTGAATTTTTTTGCAAGGCGGTTAGCGCGCAAGAGAGGCCATTAGTGCACTAACAAGTTTGAAACCCAAAATTCTCAATTCGAGAATTTAGTGATTTCTTCCCCGTGTTCTTCACTCAAGCCGACCCTATCTTCTCCTCATAGGGGAATCCCAAACTACCAAAAATAGTCGGAGCATACATCCATCCATGTTATATAGATCAAAATCACGGATCAAAACATGCATTGGCATGAAGTTCAAAAACACAATTGGGTAGGAAAATCAGTTTGGAAACCCTTATTGAGCACCCATTAAGTAGAAAAACTTTAGATTTGATTAGAAAATATATGACTATCTCTAAGAATCTCATTTTAGAGATAAAAGCTCCAATTTCATGTAAGCAAGGGCTTCATTTCTATAACTATTTTAACTAGAAAGGGTGGGGAGTTGATTAGATGAAATTGGGGCTTTTATCTCTAACATGATAATCTAACACACTTTGAGCGCACATTTCGGACGCATATTTTATTTTGTAATTATTTATAGCTCTTTTTTGTGTTCTCATGCCTAGAGTTTGATATTTAATAAAATATTATAAATTAGTAAAAAATAAAATGTACGAAATCAAACGTTTGCTCAAATTGTGTTAGTTTATCATTTTCCATGTATTATTGTCACCAAATTGTGTAGTGTTGGGCTTGTTGTCCAAGGTTTCGCCCATCAGTGTTTCATAATTGTCACGAAAGTCTGTCTCTAGGGGTCTAGTCTACATGGAAGAGAAGCTATATAGTGTTTCTAATTATGTAGTTTCACTAGACAATATTCTTTGCTACATAGGCATTCCTCTCTCTCTCTCTCTATACTTTATTTGATGAGAGAACAGATTTGACTTGTGTTCCAGTGGACCTAAAAATATAAGCAGGGCAGCCTTTCTACAACTATACAACTACACAACTAACATTCAACCAGTTGGGTGGGTGGTTCCTATGTCATACATACATACATACATAGTGCTCTGAAAAAGTTAACCATAGATGTCCATGCACATAAAAGTATGTAATTTCGAATGATGAGTTCACACTGCTGTTCAATATTTAATTAAATTCTTCAAAAGGCATTTGACAAAAAAAAAAAAAAAAAAGACTTCAAAAGGCGATTTTTAATTACTTATTGGAATGACCATGACAAAGAAATCTAATTTTAATTTGGTTTCTTTGTATGAGTGCTCCCTGTACGATAGTTGGGTCAACCACCCTAATTAGTTGAGACAAGAAGGCTCATGAGGCTGCAAAACTTCTAAATACAATTCCTTTAATACCTACAAGTGTAACTTCCATGTTTGATTGGGTAAGTGAGATTGGGAAAGTGTTATTGAGGGAGTTCTGACTTCCCTTATTTGGTTGACACGTTTGGTCCTCTCAATGGCAGCTCATCCTTAAAGCGGATTAGGTTACCTAGGGCCCCGCCTCAAGTTAGGGCCTCCATTTTATATTTATCTATATATATTTTAGTATATATTAAAAAAAAAACTGTATTGATAAAAAACATGAAGATTCTAAGCTAGTCACCCAAAAAAAAAAACTATCTTTTAAAATTTTATATAGATCCATATTGTACAAAGCATGATTTGGATTTAATGATTTTAAGGAAATGAAAGCTTAAATTATTTTTTTCTTTTAGTGACTACTAAAAGTATGTTTTAGTAATGGTACCGATTTATAGAAACTTTTGTATAATTCTTTCTACTATAAATTTTATCATCTTAGTCTTACATTCTATCAAAAATTCATTCTTGACTTCCAGCGACAAAAAAAACTATTGATCTAATCCTTTTTTTAGATAAAAAAATTTAGCTTATTTTTCATTTAAAAAATCTCCGATAGCTCACTAAGCAAAGAGTGCTACTCTGAGGTTTTATTGTCTCTCTTATTTCTTATTTTTGTGCTAGTTTTTCACATTTGAGTTTTTTTTTTCTCAATTGATATTACTACTAGTTTATTGCTAAAATATTTTACTTTAATATTCCATTAATTTGGGAGGAAGAATGGCTATCCAACAATGCCCTATTCTATCACCATTTTCTTGCATATAGAGCAAGATTTGATGTTTTATCTACGATGTGGCACGGTCCTGGGTCCACTTCTCGAGAAGTATGAGGTGCAAACATGTTTTATAGAGGCAAGTGCTCTTCTTTATTGTATTTAAGCTACAATGCCCTTAAATTAGAGAGGGCATTAAATCAAGTGCAATGGAAAGTTTGATCCATGTAGCCGACTTTAATTAATTTGAGATTGAAATTTTTTATTGTTGTTGTTTTTAATTCAGAGGGACTTCGACTTTCCATTATGTAGCTAGCTAGAAAGCCCAATTAAAAAAATTAATATCATGTGTCCTGAAAGTATACTTTCCAAAAAGTTTTTCAAATGAACCAAAGGAGGACTTAAAACTTTTAGACGAGAGGAATATTGAGTTTCAACCACTTAAAGCAATAATCAATTGATTAGCATTTTAAAAAAAAGTGAACACCTATGAATTATTAAAATGCCTTGTTCAAGTCAATCTTTGCTCTTTAGAGGTATTTTTTCAAGTTAAATAAATTTGAAAACACTTTCCAACTTTTGATTATCCAATCACAGCCTACTATATATTGGAAAACAGAGCTGAAATTGACTTACATTAAAGAAAACAAAGAAAAAAAAATAAAAAATAAAAAATAAAAATAAAAATAAACAAAAATAAAAATAAAAAGGGGTACACCCAAAAGCCAATTAATTGCACATATGAGATATATATATATACAGTTATTACATATAGACATGAACAAAATTAAAGAAATGAAGCATTGGTAATATTTAACATAACCCTTCAACCCCTTGTTCTGATAATTGTAATAGTCCCCCTCCCTTGTGTTTGGATTCTAGTGAAAGCAACAACAGCTTTGCCAGAAAGGCCTGGTCCATTAGGTGAGGATACCCAAGGATGGCAAGCAAAGTCACCAACTGGGTGTCTTACAGGCCTTGTTGGTGGCATTAATATCCTCTCATTTATGTCATCTAGAGTCACATCCCCTTCAAACCCACCTGGTTTCACCACTGCAAATGGATACACCACACCTTTGCCAAGCTTCTTTCTTCGACGACACCGTTCGCCTTCTGTTGTGTCATATAAGTCATTAGTTCCAATTCTAATTAATGTATGAACTAACTATATGAAATTGATGAAATTGTCAAAGTTATGGATTAGTACCCGAAGAGGATAGAGGATTTCTTGATATCAGATAGTGCTTGGAAATGGTGCTATTAGTTTTGAACAATTCTTTGCATGATGAAGCGGAATTGGTACTGTTATTGCTTGTTTCGGACGCTGATACTGCCTCTTCCGGTGCTTTGGTCTCCGGCAGTGCGTTCTCTTCATCGCTAACACTACTCATCGACGAGTAATTCAAATTTTCATCTGTGACACACAAACATTAATTGGTGTGAGCATGCAAAATATGTAAAATTAACCATGAAACATACAACTTGTGTATATAGAGTCACTGCATTGATTAGTATGAACTATTCAAGTGGATAAAGGGCCTTATTTAATTTACCGGGTTGTGCACTGATCAAATTGTTAAGGTTGCCCAAGCAATCAATACCAAAATCCTCTGTGGGGTTACTGGTGCAGTCCCAGGCCCAGTAGTTCTAATTAACCAATAAATAAGAAGGGTCATTATTGTTAGTCACAAATCAACAGATATCATCAAAGGCACATATGAACAATAAGATCTTAATTAAGACATTTGAAAATTAATTAAGCACCTCAAAAACATAATCTATGTTCATAATTTGATCATTATGGCTTTGCTGCGACAACTTCCTCCTCTTGCATGGGCTCCTCCACTCAATATTCAGCACATCTTGCAGATACCCAGTTGATAAATCGGAATAAGACGGCGAGGATGAGAACATGGTAGGCTCCATTGCTGATCAAACACACAATGCATTATACATCAATCAAACACATTTCAAACTAATTAAAACATTATGATAGAACCATGAAAGGAAGCAAAAAAGAAGAAACAATTAATGGGTACCCATGGAAACGTCTGCAGCCTTTAAAAGTTCTAAGTCATGGAGATTCCAATCAAGAGAAGAAGATGAGTAGGAGCTCATGTTGGTGCATTCATGAGCCATGAAAATGAGAGAATGTGTTTATATATTTGTATGTGTGTGTGCACACTTAGTTGATCACAGACAACTATACTGCATAGCAATGAGAGCACTTATTGTATTTAAACAAGGCTTTTGAGGAAGTGGAGGATCAGAGGAGATAGATTTATTAGGAGAAAAAGCAATGCTTGCCAGTCAAAGGAGAGAGAGAACGAACAATGAATGTGTGGGGTCTTGGGATTCGTGTGTAAATCTTTGGTGGGTGTGTGGGGAACTAAATAATTGTGAGAGGGGCCATATGAGTAAGTGAGAAAGAAAAGGCCAGACGTGCTAGGTAGACAGAATTCAAATTTCAGCTTTTCTATTTTTCAATCTTTGCTTTTTTTTTTCTCTCTTTTGCTTTGTGTGTCTGTGCAACCGTTTGAGCTTTTGCTGTGTATGTGGTGGTGGCTGTGGAACATATATGGTGGCATGGCTGAGTCTAGCTAGTTAATTTGCATGTGGGATGTGACATGCATGCATGGTGGGACAATGTGGCATGGCATGCTTCATTGTCGACATATATTATCTCTAATGGGTCATATAGATCAATCATATGATTAATTTAAATATATAAGGAGGTTCCACCAAAATATATATATATATATATATATAAGGGGTGTTCACCACCTTTGATATCTGATGATATATTGAAACAAATGAACGTGCAATCCCAATTCAAAATCACATTTCAATAGTCATTTAAGTCGCAAACTACCACATTAATTTGGATTTTTTAAATCTCTTCACTGTAATTCAAACCTTACTCTCAAATTTGAAAAAAAAAAAAAAGAATAGAAAAGAGAGACTAACATCTAATTAAGTGTTTTTTTTTTTTTTTTGAGGAAACATCTAATTAAGTGTTAAGACAAAGCAAAGTTGAAGAAAAATAAAGTAAAGCAAATATAAAATGATTGGGTGACATTCTTCTGATACATACTTTTGCTGCATAGTTGTTCATGTCCTTTGATTTATGCATCAACGTTTGTGGTGCACATTACGTTGTGCATCCAAAGGTTATCAAACACCTGTATGTATCAAAAGAATGTTACCCAAGCATTTTCCAAAGAAAATAAGGGGTCCATACATGGGTAAGCTGTCAATGCTAATGATTTTGCATCATTACCACCACACAACAATCCCAGAAATGACATCATAATATACGCAATATATAGATCTACCCTTATCGCAACCGTTGGATGGCTAGGACGTTGGGACCACGAGGCGGATCTCGAGGAGGGACCACTTTACCATTTTTCCTTGGTCCGACGGTAGCCCAGCAAAATTAGGGCCTACGATGAACCCTCATTGGACTGTGATTTGAAAAACAAAACAAAAGACCAAAAGCAAAAAGAATTTGCCAATTTGGTTGCCCTCCTAAGAAAAAAACAAAAGTGTTAGTATATAAAAAAAAAAAAAAGGGAGAAGAGAGAGAAATTAAAGAATAAGAAGAGAAGCAATCCTTGTCTAAGAAGAATGGCTGACTCGCCACCTAAAAGTATGTTGGGCAGTAGACAGAGGCATCTCTCTCTCTGATAGCTTTATCTCACCAACCTAAAAATTCAGGTTTTAAATTTATTTTGTTCATCTTTTTTTTTTCTTTAGTTTGGTTTGCCGTCAAAGATGAACAAAATAAATTTAAAAAATAAAGAACGACTACAAGTAAGTCGAGATTTTATTACCAACCTACCATTAATAGCTTTCGTGCAGTGGTTGGCACACACTAATTGTTTAAATGTCCTCCTTGAGATGATAAGCTTGAATTTGAACATATCTCTTGTAGGGTGGTGTCTCCTGTTTATAAGTTATATGAATAATCCTAACCACTGTAGTATCCAAAAAAAGAGTCATGATTTATATTTATCGTTCCAAAACAAATTATGAGTCAGAATTTTTTGCCCCCTTAGGAAAACTCTAAAACAATAAACAATTGAGGGGACTTGATGGCATGATATGGCTAGAGACCTATGATAACTTGAAATGCATTAATTACGAGGGACTTAAAAAGATGATCAGGGCACATTATAAAGTAACTGAATGTAAGCGTTTGATCAATGTAGCCTCCCGACTAATTTGGGACTGAGGCTTGGTTGTTGTTTTTCCATCGTTGTAGGCTTAGGGTTACTTTGTTGTTTCATTTAAGATATTCTAAAGAAATAGAGAACAAAAAATATTGTTGGCACTTGGCACCAAAGTTGCAATGGTTGTCGATAGGTCCATGTAGCAAAGAGAATAACCTAAAGACTGGACAGTGACCACAGATAAATGAAAGTCTATTTCGAAGTGAAGGGGGGCTGCAATCTAGTTATTCCCCAACCTACATAATCAAGTATATGTTTCAGCAGTGTCAACTGCCATGTTCAATAAGACAAAAAGAAAAGATAAAGGAAAATAAAACAAGGAAAGAAGAAGAATCAAGAATAAAGAAAAGAAGAAAGAAGAAAGAAAAAGAGAAAAATCCAATAAAAAACAAATTGTAATATTCCATGGGTTCAAAATTCACCAGCATGACTGAGGCCTTTTAGATTAGGTTATAGTATAGTGTAGAATAGTTATGTGCATTAAGGTATATGGAGGACTAGTATAGAATCTATGTGCATTGGGGTGGTATAAACTATTGATGTATTTAGACTAGGACTGCATGTTTAAAATCATTTTGATAATAAACATCTTTCTTTTATAAGAAAAAAAAATGTCATTAATTAATACATAGCAAAATTAATGTTGGAACAAGCCAAAACCTGGTCCCTTAGACTAGGACTGCATGTTTAAAATCATTTTGATAATAAACACCTTTCTTTAGAAGAAAAAAAAAATGTCACTAATTAATACATAGCAAAATTAATGTTGGATGGAACAAACCAAAACCTGGTCCCTTAGAAACTTTTAGTCACGTGAACAACCACAAAACTAGGGACAAAGGCCAATACTATAATAAAGGATAACTTGGCTAATTTTGCTCCTAAAGAGACTTGAACTTGCAGTCTGCGTAAAGAGGATGCTTAGTAGCAAGCTGAACTATAGGTCATTGGCTTTGCGATAGATGTAATGCAGATAATATAAGGTAGCATGTAGTGACAAGAGTAAGAGATAAGTAGAGCATGATAGAGCTGTACTTGTGATACACGATGGCAGTAGCATATATTGTGGTTGAATAATAAGAGAGTAGGCATGTTGTCCGCTTAGTTGCTGCCCATGCGACAATCCCATTGTATACCTGCTTTCAGAAAGGAACAAGACAGACAACTCAAGAATCATAATGAAAGAAGAGTAAAAAGCCAGCATTTTTTCACCTGGTATGTATAGGATGGGAATCGAGTTGACTGGAAAGTGGGGAAGCATTTGATCCATGCGGCCAACCTCAACTAAATTGGGACTGCGGCCTGCAGCCAGCTATACTGAAGACATGCTAAGCGGCAATTTCGATTTGATAAAGACTTGCATCAGATTACATGAAGAACCAGTGGACATAAACTTTTGGGTCCAACCACTTCAAAAACCTGCATAAAAAATGGTTATTGAAGCAAAAAGACGCATTCTAAGACATGTGAGAAAAATTAGAACATGTTGCCATTCATGCGGGTGTGGTAACTGATCAATGCACGACATTGAAATGTTCAGGCAAACGACATTCTTCCATGATTGTCTACAAAAGCTCCACAACAATCTCACCCATAACTATCGGCAACTTGACCATCATTTCTTGCAACTGGACTGTCATTTCTTAAGACCAAAAGGAGCTCCGTTGAATTGACTAATATAGATGAGCACTAATTTACTCAAGCACCATGCACCGTCCGGTAGTATCCTTCAGATTACGGCAACGTAAGATTTTTTATTTTTACTTTTTTGAAAACACGTAAGATGTTTTATCTACTGAACTGACTCGAAAGCTGCTTCTGCCTTTTAGTTATGCACCCTTGAAAGGGCTTTTGCAAAAGAGGTTCACTGCACGTATCTCTTCTGATATCTCAACAACAATAGAATTTATTTCTTGTTCAAATATTAGATCTTCCTAGTACTGCAATTGCATTGTGGCAAGCCAATCTATACAAAAGTTAAGTACTTCAAAACCAATTGCTTTCAAACTTTATCAAACAAACCAAACACGATAACTTAAACTATTCCTTGTCAGATCCCTTGTCCAAATTTGATGAAAGTTCTGTGAGTATGAGCTTTAACAATAGATAGATCAACAAGAAAATAAGAGTGACGTTAAAAGAAGAAACAACCAAGGTTCTGCAGAGCATTCACCAAAGAAAACGTTTAGCAGCACGCAATCTGGTTTCTGTTAAAAAAAAGAAAGGAAAGAACGATCTATTTTCACCCATCTGATGACATAAAAAAGAATGAAATAAATTAATACCTCAAAACTAAAGCAGTTGTAGTTTTACATGGTGCATGCTGTTGAGGTTCAAATATTAATTAGTTTTTAAGAATCGGCTTGCATGGTCCATTTTTGAGGCTCAACGATGCACCTCACATAAGGTGGCTCAGTTCTGCTTCAGTACCTGCTAGAATACACAAGGCATTGGCCCAGGGTATGTGTTACTCAATATTGTCTATTGTCTAAGAAGCCTTCCACACATCAACAGGTGAGGAATTGACAAATTCCAGGTAAATAACATATACATCACCTTATTCAATAGGGAGAACGAACACTCAGGACAACCATCTGGAAGTATGATAAATTATCATTTGACATCTGTGAAGGTACCTAAGTTGCATCCCAGTTAGTTCTGCTGGCTTTAGTTTACAGTAGACTAAAACGGAAAAAAACGGTAGATAAATTTTCAAGAACCTCAAACATAAGAAGACACAGACAGAATCAATGGATTGATTTAGAGAAAGACTTACAAGCAATGCAGCTTCATGAAGACCAGATCATTTCAACATTACTAATATCGAAAAACATTACAAAAAAGAAAAGCTAGTTTCACACAATGAGTAAATACACTTTAATTTTCATGAACACATAATAAACAGAAAGAAAATTTAAAAAGAACACACACAATGAGGAAGTAAGCATCAGAAACGAAAGGGCAACTGAATAAATTTTGTTTTGATCAAGTCTAGCCAGCTCCATCGGCTGTTGGAATAAAATGATTGGGGGTGGAAGAAATGTTAATTAATGAATAGAACAAATAATAATAATAATAATAATAATAATAAATAAATAAATAAAGAAAAATTATAGCATTCAATGTTACCAGTAATCACCACAAGAGCGTATTCCATTCTCAAATGAAGGATATCAATTGGCATCCTGCAAGATAATGTCACAGTGGAAAACCATTGATATGTATCTGATTGCATCAATACAAACTCTGCATGCGTGAAGTTCATATTACTCTAATTGTCGTAGATGGCAGAGACCATATCACACTATAATTTATATCGAATTTCTTACTGCGATAGTACAAAAACCATTCCTTATCCTCTTGCTTTTAATCAAGCAACGTCGAATTTGTATCAGGAATGTACCCTTTTTTTTAATCATAACAGAATCGTATTCTTCACTTCCTTTTAGATTATTGTGAGGGTATCTGGAGCTTTGCCCCTGCTAATCCTGGACTCAAGGGGGAAGGACCACAAGGACGGCAACCTCTAAGCCAAGAGTTTTAAAGATTTTCCAATCCACTTTATAATATTACACTCGCTTGTGGGTGGAATTTATCATCCACCACAAAAGGATACTGTTCGTTCTTCAAATCAATACAGCTAAGGCGGGATCTTTTTTCACATTCTTCTCCTTCATTATTTTCCTTGCATCAGTAACCATGTCCCATCTGTCAGCAGCAGCATATATTTTTGATAGGAAAACATATGCAGTAGAGTCAAATGGTTCCAGAGCCAAGAGACGGGAAGCAACACGCATACCAATTTCAGCATCACCTTGAACTCCTTCAACTCTACAAGCTCCTAGCAATGCCCTATACATGGAAGCAGTAGGTTTAAAAGGCATAGTTTTAATCAATTCTTCCGCTTGCTTTACTAGTCCTGAACGGCCAAGCACATCAATGAGACAAGAATAGTGCTCAGCCTCCGGTTGAACACCATAAACCTTGTCCATAGAATCAAAATGCTTATAAGCTTCAGAAACGAAGCCTGAATGATTACAAGCCGAAAGCACCCCAATAAATGTGATCCCATCAGGTTGGACTCCCTGAGCTTGCATTTCGCTAAAGAGATTCAATGCTTCTTCACCATTTCCATGTTGTGCCATACTCACTATCATGGCATTCCATACAGCAATGCTCCTCACATTAATCCTCATAAATAACTTGTAAGAATCTTGAATGCACCCACACTTAGCATACATGTCAACAAGTGAAGTTCCAACAAAATGATCTGACACGCACCCGAGCTTTACGGCGTTACCATGAATTTGTCTCCCTTGCTCCACTGCAGTTAAACCAGAGCAAGCTTTTATAAGAGTTGCAAACGTGTATTCATCAGGTGCGACACCTGCGCGTCTCATATAACGGTAGAGCTGCAAAGCTTTGCCCTCTTCTCCATTCTCCACGTATCCTGATATCATGGCAGTCCAGGCAACATCGTCAGGCTCTGAGATACTGTCAAAATCTACGGCTGCGGCTTCCATCTCACCACATTTCATATACATGTCTAGAATCCCACTACTAACACATAAATCAAAATCAAACCCAAGCTTGATTATGTTTGCATGAAGTTGTTTCCCTTGATCTAGTGAAACTAAGCTTCCACAGGCTTTGATAACTGTTGCAAATGTGAATTGGTTCAATTTTTCGCCACATTTATGAAGAAAAGAGAACAAATGAAGAGCCTTTTGTCCTTCATTATTTGTTATGAAGCCTGCCATCATTGCATTCCATGAAGCCAAATCAAATGCAACCCTCCTATTGAACAAAATCTCTGCCTCTTTCGTTTTGGCATTTTTACCATAAAAATCAATTAGCGCTGTCAAAACGAAATCATCCTTTACGGTATCCATTTTTACTGCAAGAACATGAACTTGTCTACCAAGATGAAAGCTTTCAGGGGAAGCTGAACAGGCCCGTAAAATGGTTGCCAATGTAAACTCATCTGATCTTATCCCACTCTTTAGTAGGTCCAAAAACAAGGTGATCGAGTCTCTCTCCAAACCATTCCATGCAAAACTAGATATCATTGAGTTCCATGAAATCAAATCTAACTCTTCCATGTCATCGAACACCATCTGCGCAAAATCCAAAAGGCCGATCTTTGCATACATGTTGATGAGATTGTTCGCGATTGATGTATCCGAATCAAAACCTACTTTCACAATCATACCATGGATTTGCATTCCAGTTTCCAACATACTTGTACCCATGACTGCACTAAGCGCAACAATAAATGTCACATTATCATATTCTACATTCATGCTTCTCATTTCGCCGAAACACTCCAAAGCTCCCCAATGATTACCGACACTCATATGTTTCGACATCATTTTATTCCATGTAATCGCATCCGAATACTCATCAAGCAAAGAAATTTTAATCGCGTATGCTATAACCTGCTCCACCAACTCGCCATTCACTCCTCCAAACATTCCCGACGACTCGCCAAGGATACAACGAATAGTAACACCATCCGGGCACAGACCGCTCCGATGAAACTCCGCAAAAAGGCAAAACGCCTCGTTTTCAAGACCCCTGGATTGCATATACCCCTTAATCATCACATTCCACAACACAACATCTCTTTCAGGCATTTCATCAAACAGACGCCGCGCCGCATCAACCCGTCCAAACTTTGAATAGACATTCACCAAAGCACCCGAAACATACACGTCATTCTCCATCCCAATCCTCACTGCATACCCATGAACCGCTTCCGAAACAGAAGTCCACCCACACAGCAAACAAAGCTTAAGAACAGGCGCCAACGTCAGCTTCGTGGGCGCGACCTCAGACTCGCGAAAACGTCGAAACAATCGAAACCCATCTTCAATCTGACCATGATCAGACTCCGCAGCCAATGCGTAGGCCGCGAGAACCGAGTTCCAAGTAATGTAATCTCTTTGGGGCATTTTGTCAAACACTTGGCGGGCGCGAAACAGAGAGCCGCATTTGGAGTACATGTTGATGAGGTTGTTGGATAGGAATCGGTCTGGGTGTTGGCCGGAGACGATGATCTGCGCGTGCGCGCGTTGTCCGAGGAGTATGTCTTTGTGGGCGATTAAGGATCGGAGGATTGGGAACCATGGCGATGATGATGATGAAGATGAAGAGAAGGGTTTGGTGAGGAGGGCGAAGAGGTGGTGCGATTGAAGCACCATTTCTTGGTAACATTGTTTGTTTGTTGTTTCAGTGGGTGCTCCGAAGTAGAAACTTAGAACCAATGTCTAGCATTCTCTTTAACGGCTAGAGAACGTCTCAAATTTGATACTCTATCAAAGCAGAAACCAACGGTGAAAGAGGGGGTAACTCAAGCTCAAGCTTGAAGTAGTCGGTTAAATTTAAATATAAAGTGATCTAAACAAAAAATAAAAAAAAATAAAAAAAACCAAGCTCAAGCCTCATGTAATGTATCAAGCCTTTTGAGGTCATTTCCAAGATTTTTCATTTGAGCATTTAGTGCAATTGATGGTTCTTTAAATAATGTATGCATTGCTTTTATTGAAACCATAGGCCTAAAAGGTATTAGGTCACACATGTGCATGTGGGGCTTGTGCTAAGATCCAATTTATACTACTTATATACTACAATAACTCTTATTATATTTACGATGTAGGATTTTACATACTCTAACACTCTCCCTTAAGTGTGACTAGGTCTGGATTAGTTGTCACTTGTCAAACACAAACCTATTCTTAGTCAATGTCTACTTTTATAAGTTCTAGGTGCACAAACGTGTCTAGACTCTACCGCTAACCCAACCAGGCCTTCAAATACGAGACTAGGATTGTTCCTCTCTGATACCATATAGAAATTCATAAGCCTAAAAAGTGTTGGGCCACACACACATGTGCGTATATAAATGAGGTTGAAGCCTATCTTGCACATGTCACGGTCCAATTTTGCTAATCTTGATTAACTGCTTAATCAGGATTTTCGACCCGTGACGTAGGCCCCGCATGAGATGCGCACACAGACCGAGGCATGTGGCCGGGATAAATTTTATATTTGTATTGATGTATTCCTACTGTTTGTATGTGTGTAGGCTGACTAAACCAGTACGTGCAACTATTGACGCTGATGCGCAATTAGGGATATGCCTCAAGTTACATGCAAGCCGGGGTACCGGATAGCGAGGCTTGTGGTAAGTCTAAATTTAGTAAAATACAATGTAATTAAATTAATGCACATTAAAGCATAGCTTATGGTTATAAATTAATTTAATTGAATTGGATACACACACACACACACATATATATATATATACACAATATAAATATATACATTTTAAATTAAAAAAAAAGAATGAGAAATGACAATAAGGGGCATTGGTTTATATAGAAAAGAGTTGCAGGGGTAAAATGGTCATTTGACCCCCCCCAAAGCACCAACAAAAACCCCACCGCCATCACTGCACAAAAAAGGAAAAAGAAGGAAGAAGAAGAAGAAGAAGAAGAAGAAGAAGAAGAAGAAGAAGAAGAAGAGAGAGAGGAGAGGTCATCGGAGGAGATCGAGACGACGGCGATGTGAGTCTTTGTTGTTGATGTTGGCATTGTTGTTGTAGACATTAATGGTGATGTTGATGAAGTTGGTTGATTTTGAAATAAATGGGTTAATGGTGGATTGTTGATGCTATGGTGTTGATGTTGGTGTTGGAAATGTTGATTGTTGGATTGAAGAAAAGAAAAAGAAAAGAAAAGGAAAAAAGAAAAGAATAGGAAAAAAAAAAAGCAAAGACGCGCAACGCCAGCGTCTCTCTTGGAGAAGAAGAATTGGGGAGACCGGTTGGACCGGGTTGAACCGGTCAAACCCGGTTGGACTGGGTCGGTTCAACTGTCAAACCCCCCAAATAAAAAATAAAAAATAAAAAATAAAAAAATAATAATAAATAATATATATATATGTAATATATATATACATACATGTATATGTATATATGTATACATAATATATACATGTATGTATATTTATATATACACATACACATGTATATATATACAAAAAAATAAAAAAAATAAAATAAAAAATAAATAATAATAATAATAATATATATATATATGTATACAAACATATACATATATATATATACACAAATACACATATATGTATATATATATACACATATACACATATATGTATATATACATAAAATATATCTATGTAACAAAATATTAATAAATAAATAAATGAATGATATGAAATAACTTTTCAGGGACTTAGGGGTGTTTGGAGTTCGGGAGCGCTAGTCGGAGTGTCGCGAGGCCGGATAGCCATAGCTATCCTGTGACTTGTAAGTGAAACTGTGGGAACCCTCTACTTTATTTCATTCATATTAATTCCTTTTTCAGTCAATTTGATGACTTACTATTAGTAATCTACCATCATGTTTTCTTTGCTCTATTCAAGTTGAATGTTGTAATAGCATGATGCCTTATGATGATTTCATTGACTCTTTTCCTAATGTGCCATATTTGGTTGCGAATTATGTTATAATTGATGTTAGAAATGCAAGCATTAGGGTTACTGTGGTATTTGGTTTGTATTCCATTTCCTTTGGGGCTTTGTAGCCTAACTTATTGTTGATATCGTAGAACTTTAGAAATGAAAATCCTTGAAACAAAAGTTGGAGATTATCTAGTGTCCATTGCACGAGAGATGGGTGGATTCACAGGGTCACTGGACCTCGGGTGGCATCACGTAGCTTGAACTACGGGGTTGTCGGCAAGTTCTATATATATATATTCAAAATTTACAAAGTATGTTGAGAGTATCTCCATACGATAGTGGAAAAAGGCTGGTTGATATTTCTCATCGCCAACCGGACGTAGATCATCTCGGCTTAGCCTGTGTCAGTCTATCTAACTTGGTTAACTGTGATATTTATATGCATTACTTTTTCAGCACCTTTTTCTGCTATATTATGCATTTAAATATCTGTCTTTACTTTGGAAATGGAGTATAGAATTCTCCGGTTATCACTTAAATATTACTATACTCACCGTCTATTTTGTGACGGTGGGTGTAGGTCCGTTGAGCAATACCAAACCGGGCAAGGATAAGATCGGCGACTACTTCTGAGCTCGTAGCGCGTAGCTGCCGTACACGTAGGTCATATTTTTGTATTATGTTTATATACGTCTTTTGCTTGGGTTGTTTGTTGGGACGAAAGTTAGTTCACCCGACTTTTGACTTTCACTTTGTCTATATGATCGCCGTTTATTGCATATTGATATTGTGATTGTTATTTCCTGGTTTCCACATTTAGGATTTATATAAAATGCTTCCGCTAATACGTTAAAGACTTCCGCTAATTTGATAATTCTATAAAATAATAGGGAATTTTCTTATCTCTAAACCCAATTCACGAGATAATAGGTATTACAGGCTGACTAATACGTAATTAGATCCTACGTGTTGAAATTAGGGCTTAATTATGGGATTAGGCCGGGCGGTGCCCTAGATGAAAATAGGGGCGTTACGGCACAATACCAATTGACTTGTGCTTGGATGCAATCTACAACACTTATATATATACCACACTAATCTATGTCTATATACATATCCATCAGAGATTACACATATTGTAACGGTCCAAAAATATTTTATTGGTGGATGATGACGTGTATTACTTATTTATACCCATGTGCAAATATACGAGTTTTTATCGTCGAATTTACGGGCGAGGTTCGCCTTGAAAACGCGTTGAGACGAATTATCGGGGGAATTACGGGTAGAATAAACACATAAAAATGATTTATTAAAATTATTGATGAATAAATAATATATTGGTGGGTGCTTAGTGATACGCGGGGTTGTGGTCGACATGCATGGGTCGTATGGTAGTGTGTACGCCCAAGTGTGCTCGTTGGGGCATGCAACGGAATTTTAGGCATGAAAATACAAGTATGTATATATATATTTACATATAAAGTATATGTAAATATATATATATATATATATTAAAAATCAGAAAATGTGAAAAAGAACAAAAAGGGCTTTGGGTTTATAAAGGGAGTGGATAAGGATAGGGGCAAAATGGTCATTTGACCCACATCAAATTGTCAACACCACCATCACCACATTTTTCTATTTCGAGTTGGAGAGAGACCGAACGAGCGAGAGAGGGAGGTGAGATCGAGAGATCGAGTCGAGAGCTTGGAGGTGGCGAGGCGAGGTGAGTGTTGTGTGTTGATTTCATTGTGTGCATTGATATTGTTATTGTTGTTGTTGTTGTTATTGGCAGTTGTGGTGCAAGGCTCGACCATGGGCAGGGGAGTAGTCTCCCCTACCGAATCGACTGGGGTTGGGGGGTTGGGGTTGGGAAACGAACCTTAACAAATAAAAAATAAAAAGGAATCCTCTAGAATCCTTAGGAGGAAGAAGGGGCACACGTGCACCCGCACATATGCACCCCATCCCCCACCTCACTGGACCGGACTAGAAGGCCTGGGCTGAGCTCGACCCATGGGGCGAGCCAGGCTGTAACGGCCCAATTTTCAATAGCCGTTACTAGTGACGTCAGTGCGGACGTGGACGCTAGCGAGGACGTGCGTGGGTCCCACAGCGAGGCTGGAACGAGTTTGGAATAGGTATACAGTCCGTTTTGTATGCTTGTTGTGGTAAAATGAAAAAAAAATATATATATATATATATATAGTAAATTGGTGGGCGCCTAGTGACACGCGGGGTCGTGGTCGACACGCGTGGGTGGTAGTGTAGTGTTCACGCCCGAGTACGCTCGTCGGCGCGCACGACGAAATTGTAGGCGCGAAAATATAGGCGAATATATATATTTATATATATATATGTATATATGTAATTTAATATATATATATATAAATATATATTAAAATCAGAAAATTAAGAAAATAATTGTGAAATGACCAAAAAGGGTATGGAATTGTGAAGGAAAAGGATAAGAACTTAGGGGTATTTTGGTCATTTTACCTCTAAATTATTGATAAAAACACCACCGACACTCATTTTCTCACATTTAGTCGATCGAGAGGAAGATCGAGAGGAAGAAGAAGGGAACGAGAGAAGAAGAGAGATCGCGAGATCGAGGTCGGGAGCTCGTGGGATCGAGGCGAACAAGGTGAGTTGGTGTTGTTTTTGTTGTTGTTGTTGTATGTTGTTGTGCGTTGTGTGGTGTGGTGGTGAGCTCGGCCATGGCGGAGCCATGGCGAGAATTGGAATTTGTCGAGGAGGAAGACGACGTGTGGTTTTCTCATTCTCTTAATTTCATTGGAGAGAAAGAAAAGAGAAGAAGGAAAGAAGATCAATAGAGAAAAAAAAAAAAAAAAAAAATTTGGGAAAAAAAAAAAACAGGCGCACGGCGCCTCTGTTGTGAAGAAGATGAAGGGCCGGTTCGGCCTCTGAACCGGGCCGGTTCGGCCACTGAACCGTCCGGTTCGTAGAACCGCCCTTAAATTAAAAAAAAAAAAAAGAGAGAAAATAAAGAAAAATGGAAAAGAAAATCCAAAAAAATAGGAAAAATTATGGAAAAATTCAGAAAAATCCAGAAAAATATGAGAAATTAGAAAAATGGTTCACAACTGAGTTTTGGGATTTTCTCGGAAATGTTGGCGAGACATAGTCGAGGTTTTAGCCTCGAAAAACGTAAAAATTGATATGATATATCAAATTGAAGTTAATTTAATGACAAATGATCTTAGGTACAATTCGGGAGGTAATTTTGATTTGTTGGGCATTTATTCGAGCTGGACTGGATAATTGGAGTGCGATATAGGTGCGTAAACCCCAACAGAAACACATTTGAGTATTTAATTCTTTCAATTCTTGCATATACTGTTGTTGTTGCTATACATACTCATGGGGATCATGTGTTGGTCTCTTGTCGATGGGTGTTGGATTTGTTTTCTCTATCGGAGTTTATTCGGGACGATTGTGGCACGTGATCAAGCATGCTAGATTGTAGCACGTGTACTTGCGCCGCCGGTGGATTGTGATCCGAGCCGCGGGGTGCACGTGTTCGGTGGGTTTGTGATTTGTTCCTGGTCACCGTTAGTAGTTCGGATGTGGTTTAGACTTGATGTGCTCGGTCGGGGTCATCCGAATCTACGAAGTATGATCTAGTATGTGAGATTGCATTCTACTTTTGTCCGGTTTTATCGTAATGGTTGTGGAGCATATTGTTGACATTATGATTATTCGTTGATCATCTTGCATGCTTGTTACCTACACATGCAGGGTTTTATGGCTGCCCGTACTCTTTGCATGTGTAGCTAACGTTAGTTATTGGCCTCTGAATCTGTTTATTATTTACTCGATGGTTTTCTTTGGGATTTTACTCACTGGACTCGTCACCGTATGTGTTGGGTGATTTGAGTGCAGGATTTGATAAGTGCAGGGACAAGGAGACACGTAAAGATTATCTGTGACTGAAGGCGTGAACTACTCCTTTTATACGCTGTTGAATGTATGTATTTATTTTATGCTGGGTTTGGGTTGTGAGAGTTATATTTTAGTTTGTTTTGATATTTTGAGGATGACACTTGATTTATATTTATGGACTACATATTGGTATGGTTTCCACATTAGATTGATTGATATTTAGACTTGCCACAATTTGGTATCATCTAATGATTTGAGACTTCCGCTGCATAATTTAAGGATAAATGATATTAGAGGAACTAAAGCTAACAGAAATTGATTGATTGTGGATAATTGGGCGTGGGACACAACTGGCGGCGACGTAGACAGTTGTGGGCCCGCGTGGCCTCCCGTGGCGAACCAATGTGGAAATTGGGGCCGCCACATTTTGGTATCAGAGCGAGGTCAAACTTGGGAATTTGAGATTGAACAAGAGCATAATCTTAATGAATAAAACTTAGATGTGGAAACCACAAGTGAATGATTAAAGGCTTAGTTGGGAAGTGATGTGAGGCGGGTAAATTTAGGAAATTATATATATACGTGTATGTTTTGATTGTGTATTACATATTATACGCGTATATACTGAGTCTGATCCAATGCACGTTGGTTGTGCGGTTTATGATGGACGGATAGACTCTTACTACTCCGCCGACTACTCACCCAGAGATGATTTGCAGTTGGATCATGATTTCAGTGACGATCGTGATTTGATGGATGATCGGTACGACTATGATGACGGGCAGATAGATTGGAGTCGCGAGGACGACCAGGACCAGACTAATGATCAATTCACTAATGACGATCACCAGTGGTACATGAGATTGTACCTATACCGATACAAAGAACCAAGACGTACGAGACGAGAATCGGATCGAGGACCGGAGTTGGGGTCGGCGCTCGGAGGACCGACACTGATCGAGTCGTGACGACGTAAGTGTTATCGGTGTGGACAGAGAGGTCACATTAGTGTGAATTGTCGTGGAGCCTCTCCAGCGTCAGAGATTCCACAAACCGGGGAGAGAGTTCACATTATAGTACCGCCAGTCAGAGAGACGACCCGACAACATGAGTAGGGTACGTTGTTTCATTAGTCTTATTTTTTCATGCATTCGTTGCATATAGGCTGGTTAGTTTATTTTTGAACCAGCATATTCTAGTGGATGTGTTCACTAGGGTTTTTGTGAGATTGTGAGATTAGTAGATGTGTTCACTAGGGGGTGGTTGCGAAACTGGTAGATGTGTTCACCAGGAGGAGGTTGTGAAACTGGTTGATTGGTTCACCAGGAGGTTGTGAAACTGGTTGATTGGTTCACCAGGAGTCCATTTGCAACTGGTTGTTGTGTGATTGGTTGATGTTTTCACCAGGGACTGGTCGATGTGTTCACCAGGGACTGGTTGATATGGACTGGTTGATGAGTTCACCAGGGATTGATTTGTACACCAGGAGTGAGTGGACGACTGGTTGATCGGTTCACCAGTGGCAGATTGATTTTTCTTCACCTAGGTTGAGGTTGATTTGTTTACCAAAGTTAGAGGTTGAATAGTTCATCAAAAGTGTTAGTGGAATAGTGACTGATTAGGTTGGCTACATTTGGTTAGATTGGTTGACCTGATAGGAAATTGTATCTATGTTACAGTTCTATGAGACGAGATGTTAGTTATCTCAAATTTCGGGACGAAATTTCAAATTAGTTGGGAAGAATTGTAACGGCCCAATTTTCAATAGCCGTTACTAGTGACGTCAGTGCGGACGTGGACGCTAGCGAGGACGTGCGTGGGTCCCACAGCGAGGGAACGAGTTTGGAATAGGTATACAGTCCGTTTTGTATGCTTGTTGTGGTAAAATGAAAAAAAAAAATATATATATATATATATAGTAAATTGGTGGGCGCCTAGTGACACGCGGGGTCGTGGTCGACACGCGTGGGTGGTAGTGTAGTGTTCACGCCCGAGTACGCTCGTCGGCGCGCACGACGAAATTGTAGGCGCGAAAATATAGGCGAATATATATATTTATATATATATATGTATATATGTAATTTAATATATATATATATATATATAAATATATATTAAAATCAGAAAATTAAGAAAATAATTGTGAAATGACCAAAAAGGGTATGGAATTGTGAAGGAAAAGGATAAGAACTTAGGGGTATTTTGGTCATTTTACCTCTAAATTATTGATAAAAACACCACCGACACTCATTTTCTCACATTTAGTCGATCGAGAGGAAGATCGAGAGGAAGAAGAAGGGAACGAGAGAAGAAGAGAGATCGCGAGATCGAGGTCGGGAGCTCGTGGGATCGAGGCGAACAAGGTGAGTTGGTGTTGTTTTTGTTGTTGTTGTTGTATGTTGTTGTGCGTTGTGTGGTGTGGTGGTGAGCTCGGCCATGGCGAGCCATGGCCGAGAATTGGAATTTGTCGAGGAGGAAGACGACGTGTGGTTTTCTCATTCTCTTAATTTCATTGGAGAGAAAGAAAAGAGAAGAAGGAAAGAAGATCAATAGAGAAAAAAAAAAAAAATTTTGGGAAAAAAAAACAGAGGCGCACGGCGCCTCTGTTGTGAAGAAGATGAAGGGCCGGTTCGGCCCTGAACCGGCTCCGGTTCGGCCAACTGAACCGGGCCGGTTCGGCTCTGAACCGGTCCGTTCGGCCCAACCGGGCCGGTTCGGCCTCGAACCGGTCCGGTTCGGTTACGAACCGCCTCTTAAATTAAAAAAAAAAAAAGAGAGAAAATAAAGAAAAATGGAAAAGAAAATCCAAAAAAATAGGAAAAATTATGGAAAAATTCAGAAAAATCCAGAAAAATATGAGAAATTAGAAAAATGGTTCACAACTGAGTTTTGGGATTTTCTCGGAAATGTTGGCGAGACATAGTCGAGGTTTTAGCCTCGAAAAACGTAAAAATTGATATGATATATCAAATTGAAGTTAATTTAATGACAAATGATCTTAGGTACAATTCGGGAGGTAATTTTGATTTGTTGGGCATTTATTCGAGCTGGACTGGATAATTGGAGTGCGATATAGGTGCGTAAACCCCAACAGAAACACATTTGAGTATTTAATTCTTTCAATTCTTGCATATACTGGTTGTTGTTGCTATACATACTCATGGGGATCATGTGTTGGTCTGTTGTCGATGGGTGTTGGATTTGTTTTCTCTATCGGAGTTTATTCGGGACGATTGTGGCACGTGATCAAGCATGCTAGATTGTAGCACGTGTACTTGCGCCGCCGGTGGATTGTGATCCGAGCCGCGGGGTGCACGTGTTCGGTGGGTTTGTGATTTGTTCCGGTCACCGTTAGTAGTTCGGATGTGGTTTAGACTTGATGTGCTCAGTCGGGGTCATCCGAATCTACGAAGTATGATCTAGTATGTGAGATTGCATTCTACTTTTGTCTGGTTTTATCGTAATGGTTGTGGAGCATATTGTTGACATTATGATTATTCGTTGATCATCTTGCATGCTTGTTACCTACACATGCAGGGTTTTATGGCTGCCCGTACTCTTTGCATGTGTAGCTAACGTTAGTTATTGGCCTCTGAATCTGTTTATTATTTACTCGATGGTTTTCTTTGGGATTTTACTCACTGGACTCGTCACCGTATGTGTTGGGTGATTTGAGTGCAGGATTTGATAAGTGCAGGGACAAGGAGACACGTAAAGATTATCTGTGACTGAAGGCGTGAACTACTCCTTTTATACGCTGTTGAATGTATGTATTTATTTTATGTTTGGGTTTGGGTTGTGAGAGTTATATTTTAGTTTGTTTTGATATTTTGAGGATGACACTTGATTTATATTTATGGACTACATATTGGTATGGTTTCCACATTAGATTGATTGATATTTAGACTTGCCACAATTTGGTATCATCTAATGATTTGAGACTTCCGCTGCATAATTTAAGGATAAATGATATTAGAGGAACTAAAGCTAACAGTAAATTGATTGATTGTGGATAATTGGGCGTGGGACACAGCTGGCGGCGACGTAGACAGTTGTGGGCCCGCGTGGCCTCCCGTGGCGAACCAATGTGGAAATTGGGGCCGCCACACAGGCCCAGAACCTGGCCAGGGTAAGCTAGGTCCGAGTCAGTTCGGGACCCGACCCAACCAGAAAAATAATTAAAAATAATAATAAAAAAAATTCTGGAAAAATAGAGAAAAAATCTAGAAAATAGGAGAAAAATCTAGAAAATAATATTTTGACCAAATAAATAGAAGTTGATGAATTTTCATAAAAAGTCAAGTTTTTGGGATTTTTATAAGACTTTGCATCGATTTCTTTTAACCTCATAAAGCGCGTAATCTACAACTTTGACCTAATTGAACGCCAAGAACACATCGAACTGGTAACAAGGGTTTGGGACCGATTTGGGACGTGTAGGAACCGCGAGGGATGGATTTTGCGTCGATCGAGGTAAATTAGTAAGCCAGTAAGAAAGTACATAGTAATTCATTATCCATTCTTCTTTTCTATATTCGGATTACTGCTTTTGCATTGGACTCCATTTCTATGCGTTGAGTGACCAAGAGTCTAAGTGATCGAGGTTGGGAAATGAGTTGTTCGAAGTGACTCAAGTTAGTCCACAGTTTGAAAGTTACCATAAGGCGGTTGGAAGTGGCTTGAGGCCTTCAAGTTGTTGGAAGTGGCTTTGAGCTCACAGTTTGACCTTAAGATGTTGGAAGTGACTTTAAGTCCACAGTTTGAGGATGCTCACTTAAGCCGTTGCAAGTGGCCTTGAGCCCACGGTTTAAGAAAGTTTGGGGGTTACTTCATGTTGTATTGAATAGTGTTGAGATCACCTAGTTGTCTATCTTTTGCATTCTGTCACTCGCCTAATTGTTGGTTATTTATTTGGTCTGTTTATTATGCAACTTGCGTTACTTACCTGTCTTTCTATGCCACATGATTCTTAGACTGCTTTATTGGTTAATCATGAATTACTGTTTACATTTTTCTAGCATTACTTTCAAACTTATCAGTTACTCGCCGTCTAGTTTGTGACGGTGGGTGCAGTTAAGGCAGAGATGAGCAAGAGCAAGGGACCGGTATTAGGTGACTTCCTCGAGGACTCTCGGAGTGGTTTCATCCCTTCTTTCATAGTAGGTGTTGCTCTTTGACTGATGTATTATTGTTTTTGAATATAATAAGTTACATTTTGGGTTGAGTGACTTGGGATATCATGTACTATTACTATTGAATACTGATGGTCACCAGATATGCATGTTTATCCACTCTCTGAGTTCCACATTATAGGTTGTTCTTGATTTCCCTTATTTTGAGTTGTTACGTGATTACGGTTGATTTTCGCTGCAAATTTACCTGAAAATGATGTAATCTAATAACTCACTTATTAAATTAAAAAAATAATGACTAAACGAGAATTTGAGGCTAACTAGGCATGCGTTGACTTCACGCGAGTATGGTCTCGGTGGTCCACGTATGTCTAGGCCGGGTGGGGCCCAATTTTATGGGAAATTGATGTCGTCACACATATAATATGTATTTTAATTCTAAGAGTACGCTACCTATCTACATATCCGTAAAATAGTTTTCAATTCTAATAGGATTAGATTTTGTACATTTTGTTCATATACATATTATAATTAGGTTTATGATAAGTATGAGTATTAGTATTATAATTAGGTACGAGTTCGGTAAATTTCATTGGTAGCTTGACAGTTTACATTCTTATAAAAATTTGATAATTATTTAAAAAAAATTGATAATTATAATCGAGTTAGGGCTAAGTACAATTATTTATACAGTCGAGTTTGGGACGGGTACAATGAGGAAAGATTTCGCGAGTACCTTACCAGTTTACTTCCCTATAAAAGTTTGATAATTTTAAATGGGTTATGATCGAATACAGGTGTTCGTATGCATGTTATAATCAGGTTTAGACAGACAAGTTTAGGTGTAGGGAGATTTTATGAGCACCCTATCTTTTCACATCTCTAAAAGAGTTTGGTAGTTCTATTAAGATTAGAGCTAGTTATGAGTGTTCAAATCCGCATATTTGAGTTCACGACATGTATAAGGAAAACTTCGTGGTATGTGCCATATCAATTTACATCCTTAATTAAGACTTTGGATGATGACTATTTAAAAAAAAAAAACCTTTAGAGAAAATTGAATAATATTGTTCTTGACTTCAAGTTCTTATCGGAGATTACATAAAAAAAAAATTGTGCTTTTGTTTTCAAGAAATTATTTTCATCCAATATTTTGACACAAGGTCTTGCCCGCATGCGAAGCACGGGATACTGACTAGTTCATATTATGTTTTTGATGTGGGATTACATATTCACAACAACCTTTAAATGAAGATCATAGGAAAGGCATGACCTCAAAAAAGAATCATAGGCGAGGCATTGTTTGATTTGCATTAGTTTTTTTTTAAGCCTACTTAATTATAAATTGTAAGTAAGTCGTGAATTATTTAATTAGATGTCCTCAAAAGAACTTATATATTAGTAACCAATTAGTAAAGTGAATGTCACGCAGTCAACTATAGATAAAGTTGAGAGTTGAGAGAGTTCGAAGGTTCTGGTGTGTAAGTTTGAGGAGTAATTTTTTTTTCTTTTTCCTTCTTTTAATTACAAGTTCATGATGAGCAATCTTACCCCATAAAATGTATTATTTGTGCCAATTATTAAGTCACTAGAAGCAATTACAAGCTTCCTGAGACATACCCAACTTCCTGACGTTTAATAGACATACTCGACTGATCGTAATAGATAGACTTGTATATAGTTAACTTAAGTGGGTCACAATGAAACCATAGATCTTAGAAGAGTCTAGTGAACTTGACAAACTCGCGTAACTATACCAAGATTCATAACCTAGATCATAACACTTGTACTTTGAGAGAAATAATTAAGAAATAATTAAGTGTACTGTACTTAATATTTAATGAGAAAGAACTTTTAGAACTTTTGCAGTCCCAATTAGCACTCATAAGTAAACTAATGCAACACTATACTATTTGATTTCTTCGTGATAATGATTCCGGAGTGATTACTTTAATAACCTGTCAAGTGGAATAACTTGTCAAGTACAAGTCTTTAATTATAATGATAATTAACTAATTCAATAATGATCTGAAATCTTAGACTTAAATTACTATTTTGCAAATCAAATTTATTGTTAATTTCATATGTAGACTGTTTCATGGGCTCGGGCTCGGGCCGGGTCCAACTGGGTCCGGGCCTAAAAACTTTAGCCCAAACCCAACCCACTATATATATGCAGATCTATACATAGGCCCAAACCAGCCCATGTAAAAATGCAATGCCCAAGACCGACTCATCATACTCATAAATACATATTTTAATATTAAAACATCTAAAAATAAATCATTTATTCATTTAATAAAATTTTTATAAATTTTTTAACAACATATGTGTTTCCATATGTATATAGTATATTCATATGGAAAATGATAATCTAACACACTTTGAGCACATACTTTGTTTTTAGCCATTTATGGCTCTTTCTTGTCTCCCTGAGCCTCACATCTAACAAAACACAATAAATGGCTAAATAATAAAGTGTGCACCTAAGTGTGTTAGATTATCATTTTCCTATTCATATATTGTGCAAAAATGAGGAGTAGCTCAAATGGTAAGCATCCCTTAATATGTGCATTAGGTCCTAGGTTTAAACTTTTAGGGTTCAAACCTTTCTTACAACACTTATTATTTTAGAATATATTAATTATAAACTTATATTCGGGCCGGGCCCGAGTTCTCGCTTGAACTTTTTAAGGTAGCCCAAGCCTAACCCATTTAAAAATGGGTCTAACTGGGCTTGAGCCTGAGCAGGCATTTTCTTAGCAGCATTTTCTTGAAAAGGCTTGTCCAAGCCTAATTATTTAATTGTTCACGGGCTTGGGTAGGCTACCCGAGCCCATGATAAGGTTTATTCATATATATTGATAATTATTATATTCTAGGAAAGTGTTAGAATGACACTTTTAATGCACATCAGAATGCACGCCCCTTGCCCCTCGTGTTTTCAACTATGAGATATAATTGCACGCATCTTGATCGAGGAGTGCGCAAATAGTGGATTTGGTACCATTGTGCATCGGAGATACTATTCTAGCAATGTCCTTAATTGTGACGGCCCCAATTTCCCCATGCAATACGCCCGGCCTAGACCCGTACAAGCCCCGAGTCATCACTCGGCAACCTGACGAGCCTAGTCAGCCTTCAACTTAATCAATTTAGTAATTTATGAAAGAGTTATTGCAATAGTAAACAGCGGAAGACTAAACAATTAAAACAAAGGGAAATAACTCAATCAAAGGAAGTAAAGGAATTCTATAAATGTGGAAAACCTCGGGTATTCATGTACAATTCGAAATGCAAAGTTACATGATACCAATCTCATCAAAATACCAAGTTCAAATATCCCAAAGCATATATATATATAAAACGATATACATAAAAGCAAAACATAAGAAAAACCTATAAAATAGTCTCTAAATCTGGCCGCTAATCCTCACAATAGATCCCCAAGGCAGGGTCCCTTGCCCTTGCTGCTCTCCGCCCTATTTGCACCCACCGTCACAAACTAGACGGTGAACAACTGAATAAAATCGAATGTAATGCCAGAAGAAGATAACAGTAATTCATGATAACATAAGTAAAGCAGTCTAAATATCATGCGGTAATAAAAGACAGAAAATTAAATAGACAATATGCATGATAAACAGACTAATAGATATCAATCGAAAGTCAAGTGTGTTCCAAGGATTCAAAAGAGGCTCATAAGTGGTCTAAACCATAGCATAACGGCGAAGACCTCGCGAGGTCTTCCCGGGCATCGACACAAGCGAAGGCATAGCTATGACTGGAGGGACTCAAACCCATCCACCCAGTACTCGGTGTCACACGGTCACTAAGGGTGGTCACACACTCGTGCGCACGAGTGCCCGCGTTTTATCCCTTTAGTGCAGGTCCTAGTACTTTCGAGACGAAACACTTACGCCGGGAAAACACACAACAAGAAATGGAATGGAATTCCAATAATAGAGCATAACAAGACTGAATAAATGATAATGAATTACATGGCATTTTCTTACTGGCTTACAAACATACAAATGCTTTTTAAGGCAAATGTACTTACCTGAACTATTCGCAACCCGTATTTACTCCGAGACTCTAATACGTTCCCCGTGCGTTCTCGACTACCTGATAAAGTTTTGAATCTCGAATATTAGTTTAAGGCTCGCATTTAGTCTTAAGGTGTTTGTTTTACAATCATTTGTTGATTATGACCCAAACCGTTGTGGATTAAACCATCTCTATGGTTGTTCCCTTTTTTTTACAAAACATAACTCTTGTTGGGTCTATTTATCAAGTTTTATACTCACCTAAGTAAGCCTTTGATGTGAACACTTATTGGGCCTAGATACATAAACTTATTCTTATATTTTACGCCTTCGTCTTGACCTCAAGTTGTATTTATTCTATTGGGCCTTTATTGGGCTTTACATAACCTATAAACACACTATTTGTAACTTGTTATAGACCCATATTATCATGAGTGTATTAGGCCTTAATACAAATCCATATTCATTTAAACAAGTATCCATACTTTTTATCCTTTTTATTTATTCTCAAACACAACATAATACACACATCCTACACACATGTACAACTGTTGTGTACACCCCACTCACCACACACCCCACTGTTATGTGCACACAACACCCCGCTGTTGTGTGCACCCCACTGCTATTTACACCCCATATTTACATGTGTTAATGTCACTTTATTAATTAAAACTATATAATATACATTAATCTATTCTTTTACACCCACAACCATTGTGTACACCCCACTGTGGTGTACACATACACGCTGGTGTGTACACCCCACAGTGGTGTACACATACCCCCATTCATGCACCCCATGTACACCAAACCACCACCAAACCGTCATGCATACACCCCAAAAATTACAAAAATCTACATAAAATCATGAACCCGAGAGACAAGAGAGGAGGAGAGGTTCACCTAGGGTGGGACGTGGGGTCTCCGACGGCGAGGGAGGTGGCAGCGACGTGAAGCCGAGAAGAGAAGAGGTGACGTGAGGCCGAGAGGAAGAAGGAGAGATCCGAAATGGAAGAGAAGGAGGGTGGGCGACCGTTATGTTGAAGAAGAAGATGAATAGTGTAGGGTTTTGTTTGTTGTTGTTATATTTATATGGTCAAATGACCTTTTTACCCCCAACTTACTTCCTACACCATTTTTAAACCATTGCCCTTATGGGTCTTTTTACTTTTCTATTTATTTCTCTTTATTACACATTAAAGTGTGTAACCATTCTATTTATTTCTCTTTATTACACATTAAAGTGTGTAACCATTCTATTTATTTTGTATGTTTTACTTGTTTTTCTCCCCCGTTTAACTAGTCGAAACCTCACTCAATTAAATACCGCCTGAACGACTCGAAACCCGTAAAATACTAAAATACTAATACACACAATCAAAGAATCATAAAATTACTTCGGTGTCGACTCCTAAAGTTCGAAATACTGTCCAGTATTCACGTAGCCGGGTCACAATTTCTGACAAGTGCAACACAAGTCAGTTAAAAATTTGGGGTTGTTACAGTCTCCCCCACTTATTAGAATTTCGTCCCCGAAATTAATCTAATAAGTAAACTAGATTAACGACTCTTCGCAACTCCTAACGAGACCGATAAAAAACTCATAGTGAGTCATTTCTTGACTCCGAACCGTTCGTGACCCTTCAGTGGAGAGACCTTCAGATATTTATAGTCTCCCCGAATCATACTGAAGCTCATTGTGATACTCGACAAGTATTTCTTTTGCCACTACTGGGCACTCTTAAGTCTCAAACAAAACTATCCACAACTACCCAGATGCTATCGTAACTACGAGGAGATCGGGGCAACCACTAACGAAATCCATATCAATATGTACACAATTCCATCAAGAAATGGGTGGGCTGTAGTAGTCCTCCAGGTCATCGATGCCCAGCCTCTACGCGCTGGCATGTCACATGTTCGAACAACTCCGACACCTCGGAAATCATCCCTGGCCACCAAAAGAATGTCGCATATCGGCGCACATCTTAGGTCGACCCGGATACACAACAAAACCGAAACGATGAATCTCCTGAAGTAACTCTTCACACACATCAGCCACCAATGGAAATCCCTAGTCGCCCGCGATACCTCTAGCATGAGTCTGTCGACCGACTCGTCTGGGCAATCTGAACTATCCACCATCTCACTGCACCGCTGGTATGACGCATCGTCTTCTTTGTCCTCCGCACAATGCCAAATGAGACGGTCTACAACATCGTTTGACCACGTATCTAGGTCATGGTAGTCATCGGCACGTCCACTGAACTCATCAACTTGACTGCCTCACGTAAACCACGCTTGTAGGTTCTTTGAAATACGACTACCTCCGCATCCAATCCTTTGCAGCGCAACGCATAAGCAACAACGTTGGTCTTCTCGGAACGGTGCTCAAGTACGAAGTCGTACTCCTTCAAGAACTCAAGCAAACATCTCTGCCTCGCTTCAGCATGTATGAAACTCACAAAGATCTCTCGTTCGTCTTCTCGTATCCACCAATCAACGCACGTAATGTTTATATCTAGTTCGCACTAACCAAGGCTTCGAACTCTAACAACTCTAGTACCAGCATGTTTACTGGCAACTCGTAACCCCCTAACACTATCGAAATGTCAAGACTAATGCACATTCGAGTATATCGCATCCTGACAGCTGTGACTAGGATTAAGGTTTGCTACGTCTATTGAATTTTCAACCCTAACAGGTTTACCAAGCGCACAACAATTAAGGAATCGACGTAACTTACATCGAACATGATATGCATGCAAGTACCACAAATGAAAAGCATACCCTTATCAATGTATCTGGACGCCTCCTGGTCTAACTCAACAGCAGCCTGAACACGCTCTCTCGGTACTGGTGATGCTGCGACGATGCTCTTGCTGGCTGAGGGCACTCCCTCTGAAGGTGGTCGACCTGTCCGCATCTGTAACACGTGCGGGTATCCTACGACCTCTGAGTCTGACTCTGGCCTCATCCCTGTGTAGAACTATGAGTCTGAGTCTGACTAGACCTCTGCGTGCTCCTCTGCCTACCTCCTCGGTCAGCATCCCTGCTCTTAGTAATCTGCCTCTACGACTGCTGGTCATGTCGATTAGGCTGCGGTGAATGACTGGCAAAGCTTGGCACGGGTGGAACGGCCTGTACCAAACGTGTGGTCTGCTGTGCAACAGATCCTACCTTCTGCGCCCGATGCTCACGATTATCCCATCTGCTCCTCTTTCTCTTCCTGTCCTGCTGATAGTGACTATCTGATCGGGTCTCCGCTCTGTTCGCCCTAACCTCATCCGGATGCGTGAGCAAGTAACTTTCCCTCGCTAAACTTCGCTCGTACGCAATCTGCAAAGTCTCCGACTGTGTAGTGACTACAGAACCTCCAATCGTAGGTAGCAAACCATCAGTGAAGTAATAGACTCGATCAGTCTCGGTATCTGCAGATCCTTCAGCATAAGGTAATAGTGCAATAAACCTACCCATGTAGTCCATCACTGACTCATCGGTGCTCTGCCTCAGTGCCATAAACTCATTCCTCTTCGCACGAAGAACAGTCGACGGGAAGTATTTCTGGTTAAATTGAGTCTTGAAGTCGATCCAGTCTCTCGGAGTGCCTCGGGTAGTAATGATAGTGGTCCACTAATCATCCGCTTCCCCCTGAAGCATAGATGAGGAAATCGTCGCTCTCATGTGATCCTCGGTCGCGATAATAGTATGAATCTTCTCGTGATTCTTCAGGAAAAGCTCTGCGGCTGTTACATCTGTACCACCAAATAACTTGACTGGATCGTGCCGCTTGAATTCTCTCCACTGCCTCGCCTCAGCAGTGGCCCTAGGGCTTTTCTCCGGAGTAGTAACCGGAGTAGTGACTGGAGTAGTCTCTGCAGCAACAATCGGCATAGTCGGTGTCTCCGTCGCTTGTACTATCTCCGTCTGTAATGGAGGTGTCTCTGTCTCGGTCTGCGTACCTGTCGCAGCAACTGCTCCTCGAGAATCGCCGCTAACGGAATCGGGGCGGTGGAATCTGTAGCTACTGGAGTCTCCGTGCCTTGAGTAGTTGGAACGGGTGGAATAGGTGTGGTCGGGGTCGATGGTGTCGCGATAGTCGGTGCGGGTATTGTCAACGACCGCACTAGATCCTCAAATCTCTGTGTCCAAGCGCGAAACTCCTCCGAAGTGACAAATCGAGCATCAGTCGTCCCACTGTCGTCGCTCGGACCTGCTTGATCAGCCATCACTGTCTGAACCAAGAGAGCGATACTTCGGATCAATACATAGCTACCGCGTACCATATAGTACACACAACAATCATAATATGTACAAATTTAAATTCGACTCATCCCGAACTCCCCCATTTAAGTTTCTAAAAGGATTATAGGGTTTCCACTCTAAGTTCAACTGTTCCTAACTTCCGCTGGCTTAATGGCTTGTGTTTTATGAATTTAAATCCAAAGTCAAAGTCTTTAGAACCTTGCGCTCTGATACCAACTGTGATGTTGGTATCACAATTTTTAGACAACTCTAAACTCTGTGTCTAATGTTATAAAGCCTATGCTCTGATACCAACTATGACGGCCCCAATTTCCCCATGCAATTGGGTACGCCCGGCCTAAACCCGTACAAGCCCCGAGTCATCACTCGGCAACCTGACGAGCCTAGTCAGCCTTCAACTTAATCAATTTAGTAATTTATGAAAGAGTTATTGCAATAGTAAACAGCGGAAGACTAAACAATTAAAACAAAGGGAAATAACTCAATCAAAGGAAGTAAAGGAATTCTATAAATGTGGAAAACCTCGGGTATTCATGTACAATTCGAAATGCAAAGTTACATGATACCAATCTCATCAAAATACCAAGTTCAAATATCTCAAAGCATATATATATAAAACGATATACATAAAAGCAAAACATAAGAAAAACCTATAAAATAGTCTCCAAATCCAGCCGCTAATCCTCACAATAGATCCCCTAGGCAGGGTCCCTTGCCCTTACTGCTCTCCGCCCTATCTGCACCCACCGTCACAAACTAGACGGTGAGCAACTGAATAAAATCGAATGTAATGCCAGAAGAAGATAACAGTAATTCATGATAACATAAGTAAAGCAGTCTAAATATCATGCGGTAATAAAAGACAGGAAATTAAATAGACAATATGCATGATAAACAGACTAATAGATATCAATCGAAAGTCAAGTGTGTTCCAAGGAATCAAAAGAGGCTCATAAGTGGTCTAAACCATAGCATAACGGCGAAGACCTCGCGAGGTCTTCCCGGGCATCGACACAAGCGAAGACACAGCTATGACTGGAGGGACTCAAACCCATCCACCCAGTACTCGGTGTCACACAGTCACTAAGGGTGGTCACACACTCGTGCGCACGAGTGCTCGCATTTTATCCCTCTAGTGCAGGTCCTAGTACTTTCGAGACGAAACACTTACGCCGGGAAAACACACAACAAGAAATGGAATGGAATACCAATAATAGAGCATAACATGACTGAATAAATGATAATGAATCACATGGCATTTTCTTCCTGGCTTACAAACATACAAATGCTTTTTAAGGCAAATGTACTTACCTGAACTATTCGCAACCCGGTATTCACTCCGAGACTCTAATACGTTCCCCGTGCGTTCTCGACTACCTGATAAAGTTTTGAATCTCGAATATTAGTTTAAGGCTCGCATTTAGTCTTAAGGTGTTTGTTTTACGATTTGATTATGACCCAAACCGTTGTGGATTAAACCATCTCTATGGTTGTTCCCTTTTTTGTTTACAAAACATAACTCTTGTTGGGTCTATTTATCAAGTTTTATACTCACCTAAGTAAGCCTTTTATGTGAACACTTATTGGGCCTAGATACATAAACTTATTCTTATATTTTACGCCTTCGTCTTGACCTCAAGTTGTATTTATTCTATTGGGCCTTTATTGGGCTTTACATAACCTATAAACACACTATTTGTAACTTGTTATAGACCCATATTATCATGAGTGTATTAGGCCTTAATACAAATCCATATTCATTTAAACAAGTATCCATATTTTTTATCCTTTTTATTTATTCTCAAACACAACATAATACACACATCCTACACACATGTACAACTGTTGTGTACACCCCACTCACCACACACCCCATCAGTTATGTGCACACAACACCCCGCTTTGTGTGCACCCCATCGCTATTTACACCCCATATTTACATGTGTTAATGTCACTTTATTAATTAAAACTATATAATATACATTAATCTATTCTTTTACACCCACAACCATTGTGTACACCCCACCGTGGTGTACACACACACGCTGGTGTGTACACCCCACGATGGTGTACACATACCCCCATTCATGCACCCCATGTACACCAAGCCACCACCAAACCGTCATGCATACACCCCAAAAATTACAAAAATCCACATAAAATCATGAACCCGAGAGACAAGAGAGGAGGAGAGGTTCACCTAGGGTGGGACGTGGGGTCTCCGACGGCGAGGAGGTGGCGGCGACGTGAAGCCGAGAAGAGAAGAGGTGACGTGAGTAGAGAGGAAGAAGGAGAGATCCGAAATGGAAGAGAAGGGGGGTGGGCCACGGTTATGTTGAAGAAGAAGATGAATAGTGTAGGGTTTTGTTTGTTGTTGTTATATTTATATGGTCAAATGACCTTTTTACCCCCAACTTACTTCCTACACCATTTTTAAACCATTGCCTTTATGGGTCTTTTTACTTTTCTATTTATTTCTCTTTATTACACATTAAAGTGTGTAACCATTCTATTTATTTTGTATGTTTTACTTGTTTTTCTCCCCCGTTTAACTAGTCGAAACCTCACTCAATTAAATACCACCCGAACGGCTCAAAACCCGTAAAATAATAAAATACTAATACACACAATCAAAGAATCATAAAATCACTTCGGTGTCGACTCCTGAAGTTCGAAATACTGTCCAGTATTCACGTAGCCGGGTCACAATTTCTGACAAGTGCAACACAAGTCAGTTAAAAATTTGGGGTTGTTACATTAATTAATATAGAGTCGTGCTATGTGCACCCCGGTATCCTCTTAGGGCACCCCAGGACTTTTATCAAAATGCCTCTAGTTTATGAAGCAACACACCCCACTACCCAAGACACATGTTAAAGTGGTCTCGGTCATGTCATGTCGAGACTTATATTATAGTGTCGGTCTATACCAACCTACTTCCAAATAAGGGTAGTCAAACACCAAACTCGATGGGTGACCACCAAAACTATACAAGTGATCTCAGTGGCCTTATGCCAAGACCATAGGTTCGGTTATTTCTCACTGAGACCTGAAACGTAATGTCGTTTAATGTAGTGTCGCGTTATGGACAACTCACCAATTGCTTAGGGCACCCCGGTAGGCATCCCACTATTACTCTGGGCACATCGAGGCAAATGTGTCATTTTTTTAAAACCAACATAAAAAAAAAAAAAAAAAAAAAAGTCGGGATGCCTTATGAGGACACCGGGTGCACATAGTGCGACTCTTAATATATAGTAATATCAACTGTTTTGGAGGGTATATTGTCAATAAAAAAAAAGGTGGTATGAGTCACGTCAAGGTGCATCCTTAATTACATATATGTATGTCAGCCACACTAAGTAATACATTCGTTTAATCTTCTAGAATATGCAAAATGGTTACTTGGTAATGGCAAAAACATGGATGAAGTATCCATTAGCAACTGAATTCACAACATCACTAACTAACTTTTGTTGAAGTCATTTTCCAATACATAATTAATTAAATTCAATCAAATCAATATCTTTGTTGAAGCATATATTTATTAACTCCATCCTCAATGTCCTCATTATATACTGCAGTCTCCCAATTGGGCCACCCAATTAGTTGGTTTACATGAAAAAATTATTTTTTTCTTATACCAATAACACCAATATCCTCTAAACCATTGAACCACTCAATTAGTTGGTTATATATATATAAATTATGAATGAGTGGACTGTAGTCTCCAATTAATATATCTTACAAACCAACCAATATATAGGATGCCCATGTAGTTTGGTAGTAGGTTGGGTTCGGGAGTAAAGGTCATGAGTTCGAACTTCGAATCCAATGACATGGGAATCAACATAAAAATACCCATTCAACAAGAAACCTTGTAATAGATATGTGATAAATGAGGGATAGTTTTGTCAATTTGTCCTTATAGAGGGAGATAACTCCTTTGAATTGAGAGAATTATCTACCCTGTGAGTTAGAAGATAATTAACTTGCATGTAGAAGAAGTTGGGTTTATAAACCCAACAAGATTAATTCCAATTTCCCTCTTCCCCAGCTCCAAACCCAACCAAAGAAGGCTATAGTATTAATGCATTCTATATTATCTATTTTTTTATTTTTTATTTTTTTTGGTAGGACTAATTTATCTAATTAATTAACTCTATTCTAACCTACAATTTTTTTTTTTAAGAAAAATCTTATTGAGTTTCCAAATTGAGACATCAGCGTACAAAATGTACTTCTGATATTAAAATTTTAATGATTATAATAAACGTGCAAAAATAAATATTTTGACAAACACCAAAGTTACATATAAATCTACTCTTGGAGATCATCACTCGATTTATATTTACACATACATTTCGATTTGTATTTGCATAGTTCAGTAGGTATATATATTTGAATTCATGAGAGTGTCATCACTGCGTGTCATTAATTTAGAATTGTCCAAAACAAATGCGCATATATAAAACACGCAACATCACTGTCATCACATGAATTAATAAGATTAATTTTAACTTCAGATCTCCAAATTCATGGGACAAAATTAATTAACTAAAAAATTTTGGTATACTGCTAGCTTGTAGATGATATAGCAATAATATTTGATGAATTTTTTTTTCATATTTTCTTTTTGATAGGAAAGAAGCAACTTTTGCAACCACCAAGCTAGGTTTGAACCCACGACGGCATGACCACTTACTTTCAAATCCCATACCAAATCATCGGGCCACCCAATCGATGGTTATGATTTTTTTTCATATTAGGAATGGATTGTCCGCCTCATCTTCCACTGTGTTGTAGGCGTCGTTGACAACATTATAATTAATGAGGTTGAAGATAGGAGATAAATATATAAAAGCCAAATTAATGAGAATAAACACATAAATATATAAAGATCACAAAACGGACACACCAACATGCATGCATGGATATATACATCTCCTTCCAAATTAATGCATCTGATCGATGAATTCAGTATAAATATTTTTTAAGCCAAACATCCAACTTAATTAGGGTAAAGAAACATATAAGATTTTAGAACTGCAAGTATTTTAGCAGTTTCGATCTCTACACAACATACAAGTAGTGATGATAACCCTAGCTCTATATGGATCAAACTGATTAAACTCCTTCAACAACATGAAAGACACTATGCGCACAACAATGCATAAATGACATCTTACACATAAATATGTTTTGTCTCTGATTACATCCATATATGATCATGTGTTACACCTATTAAAGGGCCCGATTTTAACAGGTTAGAGTAGTTTGTGCATGCATGTGTGTATATTTAACTTATAATAAAACTTTAATCTCAATTTCCTTGATCAGCATTTGCTGAATACTTTAGATTTGAGAGTACACTGCGGCTGTTATCGTCAACTAAATAATTAAGAGTCTCCAACTGACAAGAAATCTATGAACTGCACCCCAGAAGCCTCTTTGGTTGGCTCTTTACTCTCTTGTTGCACCTCTTCCTCTTCACTTCTTCCATGATTTGTCACTTCACTCCTGTTCGAATCCGCATTTACTTGTAGAAAATCATAGAACTCAATCTGGTTACTCTTACAATCTGCAATAATTGAACAATAACCAATAATCATTAGTTAGAAAATATACAAAAAAAAAATCAGCAATATTGTATCCACAATATAATAACCAATTATTATTATTATTATTATTATTATTATTATTATTATTATTATTATTATTATTATTATTATTATTATTATTATTTGATATTTGTGGCTATCCAGGCGAGTTTGACTATTTTCACGAGACCATGATGCAATCAGCCTGAGCATACCCTAATAGTCTGAACAATCTTGATGCATAAGGAATCAAACTTGGGACCCATACGTACAATCCCAAACATGCCTTTGTCATTAGGCCAACCCGTCCACTTTAGGGTAACCAATAGTTATTATTAAGAAAGTACATATACATACAATTTTCTTTAAAAACAAAAAACAACTAGGCATGCAATATATTTTGAGATGATTTTAGTAAATAAATAGAAGTGTATGCATATGTACATGGGTATATTGTTTGATTCTCACCTTGGAGCATATTTGGGCAAAATGTTGGTATTTGAGAGGTGGCGAAGTTGAGACTTGGGTGAAATCTATATAACATGGGGTTTTCATTCATCCCACAATAGCCGAGCATGGAAACATGATTGTTGTTAACACTATTCCTTGCTTCAGTCTTGAGCTGCATGTCTTGTTTATTCATCAACGATGGTTTTCGTTGATTGATTAGGTTTTGCGCTGCTTTCCTCGCGTAGAATTTTGATCTCTCTCTATACCTTCTAGCCATAATAACATGCCAATGGTTCTTAACTGCATTATCGGTGCGCCCTGGAAATAATCGAGCGATAACAGCCCATCTATTTCCATGAATTCGATGAGATGCGAGAAGTCTTTCTTCTTCCTCTTCTGTAAATGGGGTTCTATTGATTCTTGGATCCAACTGATTAAACCATCTCAACCTACAACTCTTGCCTGCATGTTTCATTTGAAGATAACACATCAATATCCCAACAAGAATTATATACTATATATAATTATTTTAACTTGTAAATGAACAATTTATCAAAATCAATTATCAAATATTCTCATAAAAAATGTAATTATCAGATATCAAAACTCATGTCATGAGCTATAACAATAAAATTAAGGGTAATTTAGGGTGGTGTGATTAACCAATTAATTCGGTGGTCATAAAAAAAAACCAATTAATTAGGGTTTTGATATATAGTTTGTAAACTGTGCATGGCGAAGTTTATTGAATGGTTTCATTTTGTTAATTGAAACAATAACAAGAAAGGATTAAGGATGAATTGAATGGAGAAATTATGTGTGTATAAAGTGCATCTAATTAATTGAACCCCCACATATATATAATAATTGTAATAACTATCTAGCAATAATTATCTTTATATATGAAATATATAAAATATTCCTCTTATATATGATGATCAATATATTTCCATATATATAGTACTACAATAATTAATTGAACCAACACATATCTAATTATTTGGTTTAAAAAAAAAATCTTTATATATGAAATATTCCTCTTATATACGATGATCAATATATTTCCATACATAGAGTACTACAAACCTGATCTTCCTTGGAGCTTTTCAGCTATGGCGTTCCAATTATGCGGTCCGTGTCGTTCGACTAACTCTCTTAGCTTCTCGTCTTCCGCTGGCCTCCAATGGCCTCTGGAACACATGATCTAATTAATATCTTCCCAGTACCTTATATAAAATACAAATCAACTCCCCTAGCTAATATGTAACAGCTCAAAACTTCTCCTTGATCTTCAACTACTTGTTGATCTTGACAAATCTTCTAATTAAAGAACTAGATATGGCATCGATCGGAGCGGCGCACGAGGAATAAATTAGAACCAGGAAGTGAGGTAGATAGATGTGGTTTAAACGTTGGTGGAGCAAAAGAAGAGAAGAGCCCCAACAGAATATATGGTGGAGAAGTTAAGAGAAGTGTAATGAGTTTCCGTTAGAGAGAGATAAGGAGATGTTTGGAGAGAGGTGGTGCACCAGCGACTGATGCAACGTCTAGGCTAACAATTAACAAATTAATAAGAGACCTAGCTTAGCTTAGCTAATAAACCCTTAAATACGCACACATGTATACATAAACTAAACAAACACAACAGTACTTTTTTTTGTAATATAAAATTAAGAGAGCTAGCTAGATTGATGAGAGAGAGAGAGAGTGAGAGAGAGAGCTCTATATGGCTAGGTTGCTTGTTGATCTGAATTTTGTTCTGCTTTCAACGTCTTCACAAGTTTCTAACCTACAAAAACGTCTACCACCCACCTTCACACACCTCAACTTCTTTTTATTTTTCACAAATTTTCAATTATACCCCTTATCAAATGTAGTTTTCTGTTCTAAAACAAAGGATCATATTGTACATATATATATATATACCAAAATATATTGTATATGGTGGATGCTCCATTGAAATATTCACAAAAACATTTCTTAAGAAAAAAAATATATATATATAGTACTTTTTTTTAGAATTTAAAAAATATATATGTACCTTTTTCTAAAATATATATTTGAGAGAAATACATTAATGATATATTTCTAGGTATAGAGTTTTAGATCAATCTTTATTGGTTGGGTTGGTATAAAGTCAGGATAGCATTTATTTGAATAACGCAATAACGCAATAAAAATTGCAAGTAACATAAATAATGGCAAATACATTTACTATTCAATTTTCTTTTTTGAAAAAAATAAAAATAAATAACTCAATAAAAATTTCAAGTAACATAAATAATGGCAAATACATTTACTATTCAATTTTTTTATTTTGAAAACACTATTCAAATTAGATAGTAAATATTGGGTATAAGGCGAGGATGGCATTTATATATTTAAAAACTAAATAATTAGTTTAATTTTGCAATAAATATCCATGATAAATTAAAGTTATTATTTGAATTTACATGCATGATTAATTCAACTACAAGCTAGTTAATTAATCAAGATTCCTATTGTGTAACTTTTGTGCGTAGATCAACGAACTTAGTAGCTCACACTTTGACGAGGGAGGCTAGTTCTTTGTCTGGTCGAAATGAGTGGTGTTACGTACCACCACTTCTCACTAATGTTTTGGCTAATGATTTGAAGTAAAATTAGATGAGTGGTTTTAAAAAAAATAAAAAATAATCAAGATTCCAATTAAATTAAAAGAAGGATTACTAAAATAAATTCATAAAAAATTTAAGTAAATAATACATATATAAAAACTAGCTCAGAGTAGCTGCAGTGGCCAAGGTCTTGCATTTCCACCGGAATGAATAAGGTTCGAGTCTCTTGAAATGCAAAATAAATTAATGCTAGGCCTTTAGTTAACATTTAGTCTAAATCCATCATGTATAGATCTTGGTAGAATAATCCAAGTACTCAATGGATCATGATATGTAGTTAAACCTGTTTGTCGAGCCCACTAGACTCACCTATATATAGGCTTTATGAATTTGTCGTGACCTGTCTAAATTTTATGGATCTACTATATATAATTGATTAGGTTTGTCCACTGAACGTCAGTGAACTTAAAATTGCGCAGTGTAAACATGTAAATGGGACAAAACTTCCTTTAAAGGAGGGGTCGTTGGTCCTAAACTTGTAATTAATAAATATGTACCGAAAATGCTAGGATGACCTAATGATCAAGGGACACCCAGTGATTGTGTTCATCCATTGTGCATTGATTTGTGTGCGCACATATCCTAATGTGTAAATAGATGGACATAATCACCCGAGAGTCCATCCCAAATATCCCATTCGGGTCATTCTAGCATTGCTCAATATATATATATATATATTGGAAATTCTAGAAATATGTTTTTTTGTGTATTTTGTCCAACATTTAATAACTATATACATATATTAATGAAATTACATTAATACACGTGTGCAAGGAAATAACACATGTAATGCATTAACATTGAGATAACACGTGTAAAAATGTGAGCAACATTATAACCCCTTCGAAGTGGTTGTTTTTCTTTTTAAGTTTTTTGGTTCACCTTTCAGACCTAACTAACATTTTTTCTTGTACCACCAGAGTTGCACGTGGAAACTTCAATCTGTAAATGTTGGTTTCTTAGTCAACTTTGTGGTCTCTTACTGGGTCACCTATATATATATATATATATATATATATATGGCGAAAGGATCAAATATATCTTGACCTTGAAAAATTATCAATTCTAACCTTTTTGTTTTAGTATCAATTCTATTATCAACTAATTTTGAACACTTTTTCTTTAAAATTAACATAATTTTCTAACTTTTCTTTTCATGATCATCTATATTGATCAATTTACACATTAAAATTTTGTAAACCTCGTGTTTGAATTAATGTACGAGAAGTAGAACTCACAAAAAAATAATTTATAAATCAATGATACGTTAATACCTTAATTAATTTTTTTAGTCATTCATAAAGCACAAATAGTAAGTTGAAAATCATGTGTATATATATATGAAAATAACATATAAAACTTATTATAAGGTACCATAGTTGTTTAATTTAAAAAGAATTACGTACTTGAATAGAATTATGTACTTAGATTATATGTATATGATTGAGTAGCATATATATACACACTACTATATGTGTATTATATACATGAATACATAAAAAAAAGGATATTAGGCTTCAATGCATATGTATGAATAAATCTTTAAATGATATAATAAGAAAATTAAAAAAAAAAGATGTGTTGGCAAAATAAAGGGTCTAAATTATTTGAGGATAGAATTGATACTAAATTTCAAAGGTAAGGATATAATTGATAAATTCCAAATGTTAAGATATAATTGATGCAACTTGTAAATGTTAGGATATTTTTTGTCATTAGGCCTATATATATTTGTATCCTTGAGGAGGGGAAGAATTTCGTTCTGCCAATCCCCAGGCCCGAGGGATTAGAACTCTCTCTCTCTCTCTCTCTCTCTCTCTCTCTCTCTCTCTATATATATATATATATATATATATATATATATATATATATATATATATTACCCTTCAATTATGTTATTTTATATCTTTTTTAGATTAATTGGCCATGGGAACCAAAAAAAAAAGTTACGCATGTATATATAAAAGTTTGTTTCCGTTTTCAATCTTGATTATTATTATATATTGATGGATGCATGAGAATATTATTATTTGTGACTGTACAAGTAATAACAAATAAGGTAGTGCGCTATAATCTAATTGGGTGTATTATACTTCTCATAATAAGTTGCCAGACATTTTTCATATTTGGACGTCATTGCATTACAAGCTTGCGTATGATGGTTTAGAATAATTGATATATAGCATCCGATGTGGTGATGGATGTATGTCATGTTAAATTATCGACCCTGTATACATGCAAGCAGTTTTTTTTTTTAAACCATATGCAAGCAGTTTATATATATATAACACTTTTTTTTTCTGAAAACTATACATATAGCACTTAGTTCAATAGTTCAACCAAATTTAGTCATTTTTTAATATAACTTTTTTCGTCTGTTGTTTACTTGTTTTTCTTTTCTTAATATATATTATTATTCTTTTTTTTTGGTAGGAATATATATTCTTATTCTTGCTCCATTAAATATATAAAATGGTAATCTTACTACTAATTAAGAATAAATTAAATGTATTTAAATTCTAGAATGTTAATTTCTAATTTCATTAGACGAGATCAATCATGAAGTGCAACCTACTTGAATATATAAACGCCTAAAAGATAAAGAACACATCAAAACAAAGATAAGAACAAATAAGAAGTTGCAGCTGTGTAACTATAGTTAAGATAACCACAAATTCTAACACCTCCCCTCAAACTCAAGAGGGTTCAAGAAAACCAACTTGAGGATGCAAATCAAATAAGTAAACCGACAAATCTTGCGGAGCATACAACGACTACCTAAGGCGACAGAAACATATTCAGATGCGATAGAGTCAGAATAACAGAATAGCACACAACGTAACAGCATGAGTCAACGGAACGACTGGCGGAGCAGAGTTGACAGAACTACCAACGGAGCAGAACATGGCGAAGCATATCTTGGACTACGATGTCCTATGATATGCACACAAGCCCACACAAATGACATACACGAAGAGCACTAAAGACAGGCTTCACTTGCACACAACGGGATGAAGGCGCAGTGAAAAAATGACATCGTCACACTTTGTCTTACAAAAAGACAAAACTGATTGAATAATCTATAAGAGAGTTGTTAAACAACTCTCAATCTTTTTCTTCAACAAATTTGCAAATTTTCACAGTGCAAATTTGCAAATCTTCACTGGCAAGCAAGGCTGAGCACATAGGTGGACAGACTTGCACAAGAACGAGTTGATTTTAGATGCAAGGCGATCAACATCGTCAGCACACAAAGGTAAATCCGTTTGTATAAAACGACGGATCAGACGAACCAAACGGTGAGGAACAATGACACAAAGGCAGCAGGGCAAGGTGGACTTTCGAGAACAGAGATACTGACAACGGATTCACAATAGAACTTAAATTAAGTGAGTAGCGTAGGCTTTACTTAGCGAGTTCTTCATGGGTAAAGCACCGTAAAGACAAAGTCGAGGCAGACGGGGTTCACTCAGGCACAAGGATGGAGACGATGGGACGATGCACAAATAAGGAAATAGGCAGTAGGATGAAAAAAATGAGGCACGAACAACACAGGCTGGACGACAAAATGGATGAGGCTGATCAAGGTGAATAGGACTCAAAAACGAAAATGTAGGGACATGGACATGAACACGATAGAGACGACGCGATGCAAAGCACGCACTACAAAGTTGACTGAAACAAATGAGAAACTAGAAATCACCCATAACAAAGCTCTGATACTAATACCTTTACATAAAATATTGACAGCTAGTTCATTTTATAAGTTTTATACATTTAGTAACTTCACAATACTTAAACAAGCACACACCAGTTTTTATGATTTTGACTTAATTGCCATTCTTCTTTACACACACCACCTCTTCAACCAAAAACACACCACCTCTTCGACCCTAGTGGTCGAATACTATTGCTTTGTTCGACCACCCAGGCTAAACATGCATGTGTGTCAATTTTCGACTCCTTAAGCCGAACAAGTGGTAGATGCTAGGCTACTCGGAGTGAACATGGCCATCGTGTTCGGTCTAGAGTAGCCGAACACGATGGCAGAGGTAAATAATCACAAGGGACAGGCGACAAGTGTGGTAGGGAGAGATGGGGCGAGGGCAGTGGTGGTAACTAATAAGGGTGGTGAATGGAGCGGCTAAAGGTATATATTGATGGTTTAAGGTTGAGGGCAGTGGTTTGAGAGGTCAGAGGTGGTGAGGGGAAGTGAATTTGGTGGAGGAGACGGCATCAATAAAGAGCATAAGTGGTGGTGGTGGTTTTTTTTTTAAAGTGGTGTATGTGTGTTTGTATTTGGGGTAAGGGTAAATGTGTCAAATTTTGAAATTGGTGCGAGTGTAGGGGCATTAGATGTGTGCATATAGCAAGCTCATTTAAAATTTATTAATTAGTGTTAATTAATGTGTATATATATATATATATATAGAACAAATTTCTATAATACTAGTTTTCTGAATGTGTTTTGCACGCGGGTAGTCATTTCTTCTAACATGAGTTTACATCTAAATTTCTAAAATGGATATCTTCAACATTTGTTTAAATGCCTGTTATTGTTCAAGTGGGAGAGACAAGTGAGGAGATCAAGTGGAGGAGACCACCTCCTAATGGGGTTAAGTGCAACCTAGATATGTAGCAATTTTTTAACATTATCGAAGGCAAAATAGGCTTGGGCGCTATTCTGAGAGGGACTCACAGGGGCACTTCATTGGAGACCTAACAAGAGTTCAGTACAGTCACTGCTCCCCCTTATTGGCTCTTTAAGAATCTCTCTCCTGGGTCATCTTTCGAAACCTCTCCAACTTAGTGTAAGACAGACTCCCTCGCCTCATTCCAAGAGCTTAATAATGCCATGGTGAACTATTTTGAATTAGGCCAAATTCTCCAAGACTGTCATCAGATAATCAGAGACCATCCGCCATGGAAGATAGTACACATACGTCAACAAGCCAATAAGCTTCCCCATGAAATGGCAAGACTTTCGCGATATCATCAATATGAGACTTTTTAGGATTCATCTCCGTTAAATGTAATAGATGTGAGCCAAAATGATGTATCTTTGAGCTGAAATTAATGAAAATATCCTTTTGATAAAAAAAACTATATATATCACTCAAGAGGTTATTCTTCAATTTAATTAAATTACAAATTTTGTGTTCTATTTGAAGCCGCCTTTGGTCCTTTTCCAAAAAACCTAAAATTTTTTATTGATTCTCTTTTGTAATTTTTTATCTTGAACCACCACCAATCCTCCATTTCAAATGGCGGTGATCTAATTAGCTGCATATCTAGTCAGATTTGTAAAGATTGGTCCATCTTTGTTGCAATACATCTTCCTCAACGGTTGTGCGTAGTTTTTGTGCGGTGCTTGGGTTGGTCTCTTCCTTAATTTTTCATTTCATAGTTAGTTTGTCTTCCCTAGTTGGAAGTTCTTGATTTGTCTTCTTCTTGTTATGAAGTTTTAGAGTTTCTTCTCCTTGTTATAAAGTTTTGTTATTCTTTATGTGGTTTTATGGGTGATTGTGTATTGTAATGTGTTTCAACATTGTAGAGAGTAGTCTCTCATTGTCAAACTGTTTCAATTCCAGAATCACATTCATAACAAAATTAATGACAGTTCTTTTGAACAAATAGGATTAGCGAATCAATGTACTTTTTTATTCTATGTCTAGTCTTGTATCGAGCCATTAATGATTAGTGAAACTTTTATTTTTCTTCAAATACAAACTCTATATATCCCCTCAAATAATTTTATCAATATTAATAAAAATAATAATAATTAAATAAATATACTAACATGTATGTATTAAACATTTATGATTTAAGAAAATTCTTATGCATTTAAGTCGATACTAATATGTGCAACCAAAATTGTCTATCATTACATCATGCATAATCCATGGTGCATCAGTAAGGTTAATTTAACTCTTCAATTTAGTAATTAAAGATAAATAAATAATGAGAACGACAACGCAACAACAACAACATAGCCTCAATTCCAAATCAATTGAATTCGGCTACATGGATCAAACTTTTCCATTGTGCTTGATTCGGTGCAATTGATGGTAAGCTTTATAAACCATTAAAATCCCTCTTACTTAATGCATCCAAAGTTAACTTCGGTCTACTCTAACCTCGTCGAATTTTTTCAGTTTCTATTGAGTCAAGTTTTATAATGGATGCTTTTATAGGTCATCTATAACGACCCGGAGTTAATTCGTCGTTATTAATGACGTGGTTGCAGACGTGGCAGATAGCTCAGATGCTCGTGGAACCCGCAGATAGACCAGGGCGCACTCAAAGTTATGTGAATAGTAATTTTTTGTGTTGTTGTTCCTTAATTTGCGATGTTTATGTGTAATTAGGTTATTGGCATCACAATGTGTGTTATTTATTGTGCTATTTACGTGCGAGATAGCGTGACGGGTATTCGCTCCAAATAACGTGTAGACGCAAGAACCGGGTAGGCGAATAATAATACACCAGGTTGGGTAATCATATACATATGAGAAATGATAAAATACAATTAATAATTAATAAATAACGTCGTATATGAATTCGTGGCGCGAGAGTACGCGGGGACGTGAGGGTACGTACAGGACTCGGGTATCGGAACGCCAAAGGTTTAGTTGCTTTGTTGGAACAAAAACAAGTCAATGCAGTGTGTCACACATGTAAGTCACTTAAGGATGGACTATTTGACTCATTTTGAGCCCTTGGATTGAACCTTATGATACACAAGTGAGGAGAGATGACTTAGGGGTATATAAGTCAAGTTCTTAGATTCATTCATCACCTTTTCTCTCTCTTCCTCACCACAAGTCCAAAAATTGGACGTGTGAATAGGGTTTTCTTGACTTTAAGAGCTGATTTGGAGGTCCATATGATGAGGAATCAACGATCCAAGGTTAGCATCTCGTTCTCCATCTTGATCTCTACGTTTCGGTCACAAAAGTTCAGGTTTTTGCGTGGGTTCAATGAATCAATTTTGAGCACACTAGTTTGGGCAGTGTTGCTATGATTATAAGTGTGGTTTTGAGCCTTTGTATTGGTTTTGTGGATGAGGTTGTGTTGGTTGTTGAGTTTTGGGACAAAAACAAAGTTTTAATCGGATTTGTCGGGGTTTTGATTTTAAACGAGTTTCGTCGACGGGTTTTGATGGTAAATGGTTTATAGGTGTTTGTATATACAATGTTGGGATGGGTTCGGATCGCGGCGACAAGCCGAAGGGGCTCGAAAATCCCTTAAAGGCGTCACAGGTTCAAACGCGCCAAGGGCGCCATAGGGAGAAAACTCACATGGCATCACCTGCGGCGTCCAAACCAGAGGCAAAACTTCCACATATGCTTTAGTTCACATCGTGGGAGGGTTGTTCTTGATGGCTTGGGTCACGGCATCCAACATGACGTGAGGCGCGTTGTGGAGATGTTGAACGCAGTGCCACCTGCAGTGTCTGAAACAGAAAATGAAATAAAAATTTAAAAATAAATTTTCTTAAATGGGATTTTAATTGGGTTTATTTGGAGGTTTATAATCAGTTAAATGGTGGTTTAACTTAATCAAAATGGGTCCAGATAGGATTTGGAATTTAAGGAAATTCACAGATAATTCTGATAATCAGGATTTGGGTTGATTGATCAGGGAATTGATACACATTGTGGGCATGATTTGGTGACATTTGTGATTAGTTGGAGTGTGGTTTGAGGTGTGTAGTATCTCAACTGAAATTTCTTGAATATTTACTTCTTTTGGCATTTGAATTCAATTTATGTTATTTCAATATTCTACTCCTAGATGTGGTTTTAATGGACAAACGTTGAGCGAAGCTCCCTCCATTCCATTCCAATGTGTATGCCCACTAGATCATAACATGTGTTGCTAGTTAGATCTCGGTGAATAGCACGACCTTGGGATCACATCATGGCACGTGTCGGTGCATCGTAGGTGTAACATCGACCACTAAGCGAATCCAGATATTAGCCCTGCTTGAGGGGGACTCGCCGGCAGTATTCTGTGGAAAAGTCCGAATTATGGTGCTAGTTTGTCCGTAGGCTCTAGGAACACACTTTGAGCTTTCACTATTATTTATACATGCAATGAGTGCAGTTGCTTGTATTTATTTTTGCATGTTTATTTAATAGCTTTATTTAAACTCCAGTATTTACTTTCAGTATTTCTCACTTAATTTCTTTGGGAATACTCACTCTGGGCTCGTCATCTGTCTTTAGTGATGTCGTGAGTGCAGATCCTAGTGCGCGTCGGAGTAAAGGCAAGCTTCCAGAGTTCCATTGATCCAGAGAAAGATTGCCAGACTCATACGTTTATATTATATGTATTTGATTTCATTTTGGGAACTTGGGGTTGAGAAATACTTTGGAACCTCGTACATTTTGATATTTTATGACATCTGAGGTATTTATGGTTATCATATGAGTTTTCCACACGAGGTTTATGGTTTACTCACACATTTTAATTATCTTTATCTGAGTTAATATGTTGATAAGGCTTCCGCTGTGATATTTTGAGGTTAAAATGATAACTTAACAGATGATTAGAGTTAAGTACAATTTAATCAATAAATTTTTATTTATTAAGGTTTAAAAGCATAAAATGGAGAATATAATCTAATGTAGAGTACAACTGTCACTGATAAGATAGATTTTGGATCCGCATTGGCCCCCGTGGCGGTCTGTTTGGAAAATAGGTCATTGCATTGTCATTTCAAATTTTGTTTAGTTTATAATGAGAATTGTAACGACCTTAAAATCTAACTCATGTCACATGTCATTTTAGGTCATACGTGGGCCTACTTGTCATGATGCGCATGTTCAATTCTCGGTCGTCGACACCGAGGAATGTTATTTTGTTTGGTGTTTTGTATTACTTATTTATTACCCAAATGTTAACTCTAATATCCTAAATGTGTGAGGACGTTTGTGAGTACGCATTAGCATTGTGGAATGAGTTCAACCTGAGAAAAACGTGTTATACGGGTGCTGGCGAACTGTTAACGGGTATTTAGCTGTCCGGGGAACAAATTAAATTAAAACACTAACAAAATGTAATTTAAATTAATAATTAACAGATGTAAAATGTATCAGGTACGTTGGTACGTCCGTAAGCTCACGACAGTATGAGTTGAGATGCGATCCGGGTACGAGAACACTCTGGAAAGCCTTTGATTGTGGTTGGACAAGGATAAGGTCAAAGGACCAAGTCAAGGGAGTCACTAAATAGAGTCAAAATAGTGGCTGGATAGGGTGAATAAGGGCATTGGGATGGTCCTTGAGATGAGGGTGTGAAATTGGATGACAAGGGGGTGTAATAGGGTGTGTTTCTATTGGTTTATCACATTTTCTCTCTGACTCACTCAAGAACGAAAATTTTGGGGTTGGTTGTGTCGATTTTGTGATGAATCAAATGCCCGAGATCAACCTACAATGTGTATTAAGGTGAGATCTCGAATTTATAGGATTTTATGTAGTTTTATGGGATTTTATGTAGTTTTATGGAGGTATCGATGATCAATTTAAATATTGATTAGTGTGGTTGTATTGGTTGAGGAGGAAATTTGGATTTTTAGTCATTTTTGGTGATTTATGGGGACTTTGGTTGAATTTTTTAATCGATGATTACGGACGCGATTACGTGGATTGAATGAGGTTTTGGGTTTGAAGGAGGTCCCTATAAGTTTGGGATAGGCTCGAAACACGACGACGTGAGTCGGGGGTTCGAAAACCCTAGAATTCTCAAACTGTGTTCAATGTTGCCAAGGACACCGTGGAGCCTAAAGCTTCAGGGCGTGTGTCAAGGTGTCTAAGACAGGGAAGCCCTAGATCACGCTTTAAGTAAAATCATGGAGAATTGTTCTCCAAGGTGCCACCCACGGTGTCTGGGGCAGGGGCACCCCAACGCTTTAAGTGATGTCACCCGGTATTGACTCCCACGACACCACCCACGATGTGACACTATTCACTAAACCAATTTTTGAAAATTTTCAAAAACTTCGACGATCTCTTGGGTGTCCAAATGGGTACTAGGAGGGTAATCGACCCAATTTTGCAAATGTACAAAATTATGAAGAATTGAAAAAATTGAGAAAAATTAATGTAAATTGTAACTAAATGACTACCATGAAGGTAGTTCATTGACGGGCATACAAGATTCGATTTGACGGAGTGTCGGGCGTTTGAGTGCGTATAGTTTTGGATACAGGTAAGTAAACCAGTGAGGAATTATACAGTTATTTCTTTAAGCTTTAATTTTGTATTATTATCGCTCTGTTCATATTTTGGAATTCCATTTTGATTGAGTTGTCCGAGGACAAGTGAGTCAACGATGATCCTTGGGAGGAGTGGTGGTCTGAGATAACATACCAACGTCATGACCTCGGGATGCACTCCACGTTGTATTGATTTTGTGCGAGATGTGAGTTTTTAGTTGGATTACCAAGAAGACTCTCAATCTCGAGGATTTAGGGTTGTATAAGTCTTGACCACATCCTAGAATCCAAGTTTTGAAGGCTTTTCTCGACTTAACGACCGTTTGATCAAGACTACTAGAGCCTCTCCGTTTGATTTCGTGGACTCCGTTTGATTTCGTGGACACTCATCTTTCGATTGATTCATATTTATTTATAGTCTTTATATATTCATGCGTTTTTTGTACCTTTTTCCTATCTACATGAATTACACAGCTTATTATTTCGAAATGTTGTATACATTATGTTTGGCATTACTTACCTACGCTCGTAATTCTCGTGTTTGACAGAGTGCAGATCCGCGATTGAGCAAGGGAAATGCTCCACAGTTAGGTGACTTGCTTTGAGAATACCAGAACGGATCTCCGTCTTAACAAATGTAGGTTTTGTTTCATTTTGTATTATGTATATATTTGATTTTGTTCACATTGGGATACGGGTTTGTGAGAGATCTTGGGACATGTATACATTGATGTTACTCCCTGTGACTTGATATATTTGATGATGGTATACATGCGGGGTTTCCACACTCTAGGTTGTCCTTACTAGTGTCTTAGAGATTATTCTTTTAGTTTGAAGTTTAATTGCTTCCGTTATACTTTGATAACTCACTAACTTGAATAATTCATTTACATTGCTTTAATAATGCTTATAATAATGGTAAATGTTTTTTTAAAAAATGGTAAATGGTAAGGAAGACTAACTAGACTTGCATTAACTTCACAAGACTGGCTCGGGGGTCCACGGAAATCTAGGTCGGGGGACCCAATTTAGGGTTGTGGAACTGGGGCCGTCACATTAACAACCTTGAGCTTATAGGTGTGAGGTTACTTTAAAAGGCCTCGATCGGTATTGTTGAGGAGAGAACCACAACTTAAGTACTTATTTAAGATGTCACACTTATCCAACATGAGAATATATTTTGGTCAATACATCTCCAACACTCTCTATAATCAATATCTTATAATTAACCCCGCACGATTCACGGTTATTCATTTATTAGTGTTAATTAATGTATGTATACTTGAAATTTTTTCTATAATACTAGTTTGAACGTGTTTTGCATGCGTTAAGTCATTTCTTATAACATGAGTTTACATTTAAATTTCTAAGATGAATATCTTCAACATCTGTTTAAATGCTTGTTGTTGTCCAAGTAGGAGAGACAGGTGAGGAGATCAAATGAAGGAAAACACCTCCTAACGGGGTTAAGTGCAACCTAAATGCAGCAATTTTTTAAGATGAAGGCAAAGAGGCATGGGCACTGTTTAGAGAGGGCCTCACAGGGGCACTTCATTGGAGGCCTAACAAAAGTTAAGCATAGTCACTGCTGCCCTCTAAGGCCGAAGCTCTAGATCTTCAAAAATCTCTTTCATGGGTCGTCTCTCGAAACCTCTTCAACTTAGTATTCAAGATTGACTCCTTCGTCTCAGTCTAAGGGCTTAACAATGTCATGGTGAACTATTTTGAATTAGGCCAAATTCTCCAAGATTGTCATCAGATAATCAGAGACCATCCGATGTGGAAGATAGTCCACATACGCCAATAATGGCAAGACTTTCAGGATGTCATATGAGACTTTTTGGGATTCATGTGACGGCCCCAGTTCTCCAAAAACTGGGTCCCGTCCGTCCTACACCTACGTAGACCCACGAGTCCTTACTCGCAAAGTCTACGTATCCTAGTCAGCCTCAAATCCTCATATACCATATCAATTAATCATTTAAATATGTGAGTTATAGGATTATAAAGTAATAAGGAAATTCCCAGCGAAAATTACTATAATCAACTATAACTATAAAATGAAAATCAAGAATAACAGACAACCTAATCATGTGGAAACCCTGAGAAATAGATAAATACATGCATGTCTGGTGATCAAAGTTATACAAAACGATCATACATTATATCCCTAGTCTCTCAATCCCCAAATACACGTCCTAGTGTTTTTCAAAAACATAATATACAATAATCACAATCAAAAGAACAAAAACCTACACTGAGTAAATGAAAGGATCGCTTCGAGAGTCCTCAGATGATATCACTAGCATCAACTCCTTCCTCTTGCTCGTCTCTGCTCTATTAGCACCACCGTCACAAACTAGACGGTGAGTACTTGAAAAAGAAAAAATAATGCCAGAAGAAACTAAACAACAATTCAAGATTTCTCAAATAAACAGTCCAAATATAATGCGGTATTGAAAAGCAGAAATGTAACAAATAGCATGATAAACAGACTAACAAGCTAAACAATGAAGTTTGAGTATCTACAGAATCAAAGAAGGCCCATAAGTGGTCAATATCAATGCAGTACCGCAACACCAAATCTATAGTCACTATAGTGACCAACAAACTATAGACACCATAATCCAAACCATCCAGTACTTAAGGTATAACCCGCTATCAGTGGGGTGGAACAACACAACCGCATAAGTGTTCACGCTTACCCACTCATATGGACCCAAGAGTACCTTCATAACTCATTTACGCCAAGACACTCAACCAATAAAATAATAATGGAATTCCAACAAAGGCTCAATTCAAATATAATTGACAATAAATGAAAATGAATTAATGCATACTTCCTTATTGACTTACATTCATACGAAAAGTACCTCACACCGTAAAACCTCAATCCTGGCGAATACTCTAAGTCGGTCCACTCGAATTCTCAAAGTCTGTTAATTCACCAAAATTTGCAAATCCTAATAATATAATTCTAATTTAACCAATTTTTCATAATAATTTAATTAGTTTAATTGGGTTGATTTATGGGGTATTGGGTCGTATTTGAACCCAATTGAATACCCGAGAGATCCTCAAAATTTTCAAATTTTTTAAAAAATTGATCTCTGTGAACAGTGTCATGCCGCCAAGACGTCGTGACCCTTTTTTCTAGACGGTGTCCCCACAATGCCTTTTCCTATTTTCGTTTTTTCCTCTCTGCTTGAGACGCTGTGAGTGGCGTCGTGAGAATAACCCCTAACGGCGTCTCTTGCGGCATGTTCAGCAAAACACCTATTCCATTCGAAACCTCAGCTTGAGTCTTCACGTTTCGAGTCTATCCCAAACTCTTAGAGACGTCCATGACAACATACTACCCAACTCCCTTTGCGTCGAAACCCCAACAAAACACCTCGATTCAAAAATAACACAAAATTCTTCAAAAATTTTCAAAAATTTCAAACAACTTTCAATCCACAAATCAATCACCAATTCATCAATAAAACACTTAATTGATCCAAAATCCATCAATCATATTCATTTCCCAACATTTTCCAGAAAATTCGTCCGAAATCGTCGCGATAAAAACCCACAAAATTAATGTCAAATTGTGCATAAACACGCAAGGAGTGAAGATCTTACCTTTTTACGCGTATTGGGAAGATCCACAACGTCGCAACGTGCTTGAAACCTCCCTAAACCCACGTCATTCTCTTCGTTCTCACGTTGGCCAAAAATTGGAAAAAATGGATGAGGAGAGAGAAAAGTTGGCTTTTATACCAAACTCTCATCTCATATCATGCACGGATCTCGAGGCACATCTCGTGTCTCCCTTTCATCCTATCCACCAATTCTAACACAAGTGAATGACTCTAATGTGTGACTTGAACTTTAAAACCATTCCATTTCTTGCTCAAAATACGTGTTCCCGAATCCATTTCAACTCTCAACTTGCACTGCATACGTTCCCAGACATGACCTCACTCCCACATTTTATTTGATTATTTATTATTTTTGATAATTCACTAATTATCATTTAATTATCCATGTTATACCCTAAATTCCATTTTTTTCTAGCCAAATCTCACATAGAAATCCGTAGCGATTAATAAACGAAAACCACGTACTAGGTCACATAACGTTTTCATTCGAGTTAAATAATAATACAAACATCACAGAAAAATAAAATATACCTAAGTGTCGACTCCCGAGGCTTAAATAATATGACAAATCACGACAGGTAGGTCACGAACCTGTAAAACACGACACGTGTCACCAATTAAATTTGAGGGTCGTTATAATTCATCTCCATTAAATGCAATAGATGTGATCCAAAATTATGTATCTTTGTGCTGAAATTAATGAAAATATCCTTTGTTAAAAAAACTCTATATTATCACTCAAAAGGTTATTCTTCAATTGAATTAAATTACAAATCCTATGTTCTATTTGAAGCCGCCTTTGGTCTTCTTCTAAAAATCCTAAAAAATTTATTGATTCTCTTTTGTGATTTTTGTTCTTGAACCCACTGACCCTTCATTTCGATTGACGATGGTTCAAATCATATCTGTTTACATTTTATTTATTTAATAAGCTGCAGATCTAATTAGATTTGTGAAGATTGATCTATCTTTGTTGCGGTACATCTTCCTCAATGGTTGTGCGTAGTTTTTGTAAGGCGGTTGGGTTGGTCTCTTCTTTAGTTTTTCATTTCATAGTTAGTTTGTCTTCTCTAGTTGTTCTTGATTTTCTTCTATTTGTTGGGAAGTTTTAGGGTTTCTTCTCCATGTTGGGAAGTTTGGTTATTCGTTATATGGTTCTATGGGTGATTGTGTATTGTAATGTGTTTCAACGTTATAAAGAACAGTCTCTAATTGTCAAACTACTTCAATTCTACAATCGCATTTACAACCAAATTAATGGCAGTTCTTTTGAACAAATAGAATTAGCGAATCAATATACTTTTTGATTCTATGTCTAGTCTTGTATCGAGCCATTAATGATTAGTGAAACTTTTATTTTTCTTCAAGAAAAACTTTATACATCACTCAAATAATTTTTTCAATATTAATAAATAAATAAATATACTAACGTGTATGTATTAAACATTTAAGATTTAGAAAATTCTTATGCATTTAAGTCGATACTAATGTGTGCAACCAAAATTGTCTCTCTTTACATTATGCATGATCCATGGTGCATTATTAAGGTTGATTTAAATCTTCAATTTAGTCCTTAAAAATAAATAAATAATGAGAATGACAACAACAACAATAACATAGCCTCAGTTCCAAATTAATTGGGTCGGCTACATGAATTGACTCTTCCATTGTGCTCGATTCAGTGCAATTGATGGCAAGCTTTCTAAACCATTCAAATCCCTCTTAACTAATGTGTCCCAAGCAAGGTCGTCAGGATCGAGATCCCAAGTAGGGTCGATTCAGTGTTCCTCAAGATGGGGATCGTAGGATCGGACCGTAAATCTTAAGATCCTATCTCTTAAGTAAATTAGATACCTAACATATATACACAAATATATCATAGTAAGTAATTGCAATGGATATGTAAACTTTTGTAAAGAATATGTTGTGCATTATTAAACTTGGAATGATTTGGAAGCAACGATGACAAATAAGTTATGGATGATGAGAACTCAAAATTTAGATGAATGATTGCATGTTCACATGTATGATTAATTAATAGGTGTGTCAAATGGATGAAGATAAGTAAGTGCTTAACGGTAAAGCGGTAAAATATCAAATATTTTGATGATGTTGGTGACTTGAGGGCTCAAGGTGACCCATATAAAAGTAAGAAAACTTGTAATGGAATAGATTTGTAGGTCAAAATCACATGGATAGCGTCAAAATCCTACAAGATCCCATGGATCATATCAGAATCCCATGGGGATCCCACCCAACATCTGATCGTACTAGGAGTTGGATCATTATCAATAATTTAGATCGTAGGATCGTAAGATCCTAAGATCCAAGTTGGGATCCTGACAACCTTAATCCCAAGTTAACTTCGGTCTAATCCTACCTTGTCGAATTTCTTCAGTTTCTATTCACTCAAGTTTTATAATTGGTGCTTTTTTAGGCTGCCTTTTCAAGTTTTCTTCAGTTTCTAATGAAAACCATTAATAATGGTATTTTTCAATTTCCATCACTTCTTATTGGTTAATAATTAGAATTATTTTTTGATAAGAAAAAATCAACTTGCCGTAATGAGACTTGAATCTCTTGCATAATTACTCACCATGTATCAAATTATTGAGTTACCACTTGGTTGGTGTCATCTACAAAAAATAATTAGACCACATAAATGTAAAGTTAAATATGCATAAATTACATAAACAAATTTAACCTTTATGTGATATCAAATATACAAAAATATTCTTATACTCAAAGTATATCAACTGATTGAATCGGTAACTATTGATTTGAATGTAAACTAAATAATCCTCACGTGTTGCACATTACGCTTAGCATTAAAATTAGGCAAAATTAAAGGATGAGCGAAATTAATATTATTTTGTTACAATTGAGATATAAACCATTAAAAAAATAAAGAACCCTAAACCAATTGGGTGGCTCAATGATTTGGTATGGGGTTTAGGAGTAAGAGGTCATGGGTTTGAACCACAATGAGAGCAAGTTAATTCTTTCTTATCAAAAAACAAAATAAAGAATTCCATTAACAAAAACAAAAACCTTAAAGGAACCTATACGCCCTTTTACGATGGCATCACGAGCATAATACTGAAGCTCCAATTAAAGCTTGATCTATTCTTACACATTAAATGCAACAATTACAACTCTATAAAACAAATGCTCTTATTTAGATTTTAATTTGTTTGTCTAGATTTCATATAGAGATTGAGAGAGAAGACTAATTGATAATATTAGTAGTGATATCTTTATTTGTTGAAAGCTCTAGTTATCTTATTAATAAGTAGAGAGACGAAGGAATAGTAGAAAAAGTAATATATATAAAGATGGAATAAATTGACACCAACTTTAATACATTGTAAGACAAGAAACTTACAATAGAAACTTGTGCAACAAGAAAGAATTAAAAAGATTGATTAACTCCCTTAGATTTGCCTTGAGATTCAACTCATGAATTTTTATTTTTTTTTTAAAACATTCAACTCATGAATTAGATGTGATTTTTTCATGATGAAACTTTAGGAAGGGTAAATATGTCCAAAACTCAAAAAATAACTGTTCTGGGAACAGAGTTGAACTCCATCACACTAATTAATATGTTTATAGATTTAGATATAACGAGAAAACAAGAAATTAGGACATCCATTTAAATGATTTACGAATAATATAAAATATGACACTTTAGTATGATCCTGGTGCTAAAAACCAACATTTACAAATATTATGAAATACATTATTGATTTTTTTTTAAAAAAATACATTATTGCTTTTTTGCAAATATATAAATAAATAAATAAAATTAAAAGGGATAAATTTGAAAATAGAAATGTGAATAGTGGTTAATTATTTGTATGGGTATCAATGTATCGTGACATTTTGTTTTTGTTTTTCTTTTTATTTTTTTTTTGAGAACCATGACATTTTGTGTTTAAATTTAAAAATAAATACACATTTATTCTCCAACATTCTCCACTTTAGATCCAAATCCCACTAAGGTGGCCTTGGCTCCACCTTAGACTAACTTCCCTCCAAGATGCCTCACCGCATGCTCTGTCATCTCTATCATCTTGAGGATATGCGACTCAAAGAATACATGCGACCACTGACAAACTCGCCTCGTCCCAGTCGAACCATCGGCTTTGATACTACTTGTTGGGCCCACCTGTGCTTGTATCCACGGGTCCCAACTAATTAACCACCTTGAGCTCATAGGTGTGAAGTTTTACTTTAAAAGGCCTCGATCGGTATTGTTGGGAAGAGAACCACAACTGAAGTACTTATTTAAGAAGTCGCACTTATCCGACTTGGGAATATATTTTGGTCAACATGTCTCCAACACTCTCTATAATCAATAGCTTATAATTAACCACGCACGACTCACTGTTATTTATCGCGAAAAGCGTCCAGAAAAATCATGATGAAGAAATTAAAATTAAAGAAATGAAAAAAAAAAAAAAAAGTTGAATTGATCTATGATGAAGTCATGCACATATATAGTAACTTATTGTACACATTGATGTTAGATTTGGTCAGGAATCTCTTTTAACTGTTGGCCTACCATTCTCCTAGTTAGGAGGAAAAGCTTAAATAAGTTATAAACAATACAAACTCTCCTCTTTCACCTCCCAAATGTCAATAGTACTCTTCAGCCGTTTTTCTGACAGATACAAGTCCCTTTCTTCCCTAATTTCTATCAATCTCTTATTGCCTATAACTGCAATATTTTCATTCAAAACCAAATTTTCTCTCCTAAGTTTGAACTGTCTCATGTATAATACCGATATGCATGTTTTATTAATGGATTGCGCGCGCCAACACTTAATTAGTTCACATCCCATCTTTGAAATTGTGCATGTGTAATCTTAAACTGTACATCAGTACATGTATAGTGATAGGTGGGTGCATGTTGAACTAATTATATATGCTTCTAGTTCTTCTTTTTTCTGATCACAACATAACTTAATGTATAAATATAATCTACCCGAATTTGTGCAACTCTCGCATCGATCGATCTAGCCCAGTAGAAATTTCCGGGTTTATATAATTAATCGAATATATTAATGTACATTGACATGCAATTCAGAGTTAATCTGAAACCAACTGATTGATTATCTACAATATCAATTAATGGCAATCTGCACAAAATCGTCCGTCTTGCAAGGTTGACGACAGGATCCAATATCCATGTCAAACACCTAGATATTACGTTCATAACAATTAGCTTTGCTCGGTTTTAAGTATTCCTAATTACTTGATGAATTGACATTTTTAATTCTGCTTTTTTTAGCAAATTAGTTTTTGACAGCATTAATTTCCTCATTAGACCAAATTATCGGAATATACTCAGGTTGGAGATCATACTCACCTAATTCCTGAAGGTCTTCACCTAACTTTTTTAGAGCTAGAGATAGATTCCATCTTTATATCTTCTACTATGCAATATTATCAACTTTACATAATGTCTGTTAGTCCACAACTGTTATGTCAAAGTGGGTCTCCCACATATCTAATTAATTAATTTCCTATGTATATACAAACATTCCTAAAGAATTAAACTAAGCACCCTAGTTATTATGGCCTAACTTATCAAGGCTTATTTCCTTTGCTTTCAATATTAAAGCTATAGCTAGATACTTTGTCTTGTTTTAATTTCTCTGTTTGATGTGGCATTTCTGGGTCCATAAGCTACCCAAACTTCTCAACTGAAAAAAAAAAAACAGTTAAATACCAACTTTTGAACCGTTGAAAGCGAATATTGATCTTTGTTTCTTAAGCTCATTCCAACGGTATACCTACCGTACCTAACAATATATGTCCACAATTGCTATTATACATACTGTTCTGCTCTAACTTATTTAGTGGAAAATATTTCCATATATATGTCAATTTAGACGACCGCACGTCCGATTGATCTTGATCTTTGTCGATGTTGATCTCGATGGTCATAAATCAACGACGAGGGATTCACTTACATTTCATATATACCAACTTGTCCATATTAAATAAGATATTAGACCATGAGAAAGAAATCTAAACTCTCCTCTTGAGTGCAACTCACTTTTTCAGTGTTGGATCTGTTGGTATTAGGTAGAAGATAGGGAAATGAGTATGAACTGACAAACCATGTATATTTATGTAAACATTCCTCAAATTGGTTTATTTATACTTATATACTATGATGTAATTGAACACCTTTAATGAACTGGTTTAATATTTGGCTAGCTATATATATGTGTTGAATTAGTCTCAGTCTCATGTGATTTAATTAGGTACACCAAGGACAAGAAGCTTATCAGTTAATTCTTGTTATTAGATTTTGATGGGACCCTTAATTTTTATATGTTTGGTTTAACTGCAATAATTTCAAACTATATATCAGAGAAACAAAATCTGATACTGTGGACCAATTTCAAAGGTAGCTAGACTGATTTATAAGTTCTGTTTCCTTAAATCATTCTCTAATATTGCCCTGAATCATAGAGTGATAAATTGTTTATTGCAGAAACTTTTCTCCCCCGGAATTGTCTCAAAATTAATTGATGAAGCATATTTTATTTACTTAGATGCAGCATCAGTAAGATTTGCATATGGACTTACAGAGCACAGACAAACTGTCCGTAGAAATTAACCATAACTTTCGGTGCTAACGTTGATTAACACAAAGAAGTTACAAGAAAGTAAAAAGGTGGTCGCAATTCTATTTGTCGCTATCAGATTTGACAAATGAGAGTGCGATAATCCTTGACAAATTGCAAACAATTCCAATGATCAAATGGAGGATTTCTTCGAAACTACTCAATAAAGGGTGATATGATTGAAATGTTGAAGCTAGTGAATGCTGACTCTTCTTTGTCCAATCGCAAGCTTTCGTGTTCAACTTGCTAGCAATCGATCCTTTGTGAACGAACATTAACTACCATGAATCAACGGTTGTGAGTAAAGTGAGGGATCGACTACATATCTTGAAAGCACATGCTTGTAATTGAAGGTATGTCCACATGAGAGTTATATTATATATGCAAGACCCCTGATCTCACTTTCATACATGCTCAACTTTGTTTCATTGCAGCAATGACTATTACAACTTAATGGTTGCAGGTGAAATAGGCTAAAGCTACCATATATAAACAACACTTCATAAGCCTAGCTAGCTAGGAAGCACACTCGCAATGATTTACCGCAATGAATCAACTTCACTAAGGCCATTCATTACGTAACACCAAAATAACAAAAGTTAAAACACAAAAGAATTAAACAGAACAGACAGATGTCCTCAATTTTTACAACTTTTTGAAGTGGACACAAACCATAACAAGATTAATTACCATCTTCATTCCTGCAGCCTTTCATCTCAATTTTTGAAGCATAAGACATTGATATATACTTTTAAAAACTGAAATATATAATCACTAACTAATTAATGTAGGCTTTTTTTAAAACAGTAGAAATGAATCTTGTTATATAGTTCAGTAACTAATATGTTCTTCTAAAACTTGTATAACAAGGACAAATATCAATAACTTCCAAGCAACATTTAAATTAACATATGAAGGCTTAAAATTAAAATACATGTGAGATGTTTTTATAACTACTGATGTATACTTGTTAAATATCTCGGTTGCTTATGTTCCAAGTTTTCATGCATCAACACTATCAACTTCTGCAATGTCTTTGTAAATTAAAACACCACCAATAGAGCAAGTTGGTCACTACCTTATTGTAAGCTATCCTTCCTCTTGGATAGTGATGTTTATACATTTTAATTCATTTTGTATGCAATCCAAGAAACTTTCTTATGCGGCGATACTCCATCCGACCAACAAATCTCTCTGCCCAATATTCTCTTTCCGCTAATTAAGATCAACTAGTTAGTGATATGTACCATTCTAATGCTGGAAGGAAATTCTTTGAAGGACATATATTCACAATATCTGAAAATGTCTAAAGTACTTATGTGCCAAGTTTTTCACTTTTGTGTACTTATGATATTTGCTTTCAAAATTCGTAAATATTATAGATGAAGAGAAAGAAATTAATTTTTGTAAGAATATACTGTAGAAAGAATTTGCGACTGAGAAGACAATCTATAATCCTCGATGAATAAGTCAGAGGTTCTGTTTGTAAGTTATTAAGTTCCCTATATATGAGCTCTTGTAAAAGCATGCACAGAGCTAGATAGTTTCTTAAATAGTATATTAGAAAGTCTTACACCATTAGAAGCAATATGTAACGAGTTCATTCATGTGTACTTAATTTTCTTGTGAATTATATATCTTGACTTGCAATAGTACTGTTTTTGAAAGACATATAACAAACTCATACTCTTTAACTGGTTTGTATGTTTAGTGGGAACATATCCTTGTATATTTAGTTGAATAACTGATAATTAACTGATTATCTTTTCATGGTTCCACTATCTGCAATTAATATTATCACTTTTTTTTTCAAGCTTTGATTGTTTTTCTGATACGGGCAAAGACACAAAGGCACAAAGAGCACAAAAAATGGGAAGAAAGAAAGTCCACATTTGAGAGAACACAAATCTATATGTTTGCTCCCTGGGAACTTTCACATGAGGAAATTGTGCATCTCATTCTGTCTTTTGAAATTTTTAACAACGTTGACTTCTTTTCTTTTTCTCATTTTTAGTGCTTCGCCTTTTCATAGTTTCTATTTAGTACTACTGCCGACTCTTGCATTTCTTTTACATCCAATGCCGACTTAAGTTCTGAAATAAAAAAATAAAAAAATAAAATTCCGACTTAAGTGCTTTGTTTGATTCTTGTTGCTATTTTTCTTGGTCTGTTTTATTAATCTTTCAAAAAGATTGAAGATCAGCCATTAATTTTGTGGATATGAACATGTATAACCAAATATTGCTTCCATTAGTTGGGTCTAATTTACCTTGTGGTTTGTGCCAATGCCAAAAGTAGGTGAGGTCTCTCTCTAGGGTATGTATCACTCATTTCTTGTGTGTTATTACCTCATTAAAGTTTAAAGAACACACATGTCATCAAAAAAAAAAAAAAAAAGTTCAAAGAACACACATAATACTTAGGGTTAGTTTTCCTAATTTAAAAGACATCTTTGTTGATTTTGAACTACAAAAAATTTTGTAACTCTTTTTTGTTAGGAGTGATGACAAATGTTTTATTTTGTATGAGTTCGTTAAAGCAATGATGGTTTGGAAAGCCCACTATCAATTACACTAAATCAAGAACAATGAAAGAGTTTGATCCATGTAGCCAATTTCAAATAATTTCGAATTGAGGCTATGACCTATGTTGTTGTTGTTGTTAAGGCAATTTTTTTATTGTTCAAATGGTTACTTGGAACTAACTAGAACAAAGTGTTAATTCCGCCAAACGCGACCCATATTTGAGCTTTAAGTAGCAATTAACCGTACTTTGATGGCTAAGAAATAATGCCACAAAATAGTTTGGGTTAAAGATTACATTTATAAACCAATTGCAAAAATTTCTAAATTAAAGGGGAGAAGTAACCATCAAAGAGTAGTTGTGGTGGCCAAGGTCTAGCATTTCCACCTCGACGAGCAAGATTCTGGTGTGGAATGTAAAATAAATGCTAGGCCTTTAGTTAATATTTACTCTTGATCCATTAATAAATATTGGTATAATAATCTAAGTCTACTATGAATCCCGATAGTTATGCAGGTTCGTCGAGCCTACTAGGCTCACCAATGCCTTATAAATTTGTTATGACTTGCCTAGGTTACATGGGTCTACTATAACCGATTAGGTATGTCCACCAAACATCAGTAGGCTTGAAAATACTCTGTGAGCTTGTAATTGGGACAAAATTGTCTCTTAATGGGTGTGGCTCGGCTTTCAATTAAAAAAAATGGAGAAGTTGTTGTGCTTATTGGGTAAGGGTAGGGGATATGGTTCGTGATGAAAACCTAACCTGATTTCTTTTCATAAAATACAAATATACTAATTGAATAAAATGTAATATTGCCACATGTATATTTTTTGAGATCGATCTCACTATGATTTATGAGACCATCCAGGCCCACTTACGTGAAACCTGACTAATCCTCCGGCTAAGAGGACGAGCCGCGAAAGAAATTCCCTCTCCCTCCCCAAGGACGCAAGGTGCATGTGGGAGGATTTGAACTCGGGTTCAACTGCCTGAGGAACGTCTTCACCTCCACTTAGGGTTGCAAGTGGGGCAGGGAATCCCCGCGGGGCCCCATACCGGCAGGGCAGAGATTCCCTATATTTTTGCCCTCGTCAGAGCAGGGCGTGGGGCGAAAGTTCACCCCGCATAGCTAGGCGAGGTGGGGCAGGGATTACCCTTACTAGCGGGTTTTCCCCGTACCCTGCCCCACAGAGAATCCCCGTTGCCCCGCCCCACTGGGAATTCCCGTCGCTCGCCCCGTACCCCGCCCCATGAGAAAAAAAAATTGAAAAAATATATTAGTTAAATAATAATTAACATAATGTCAATATATTAGTTAAAAATAGTTTAATGAGAAAAAGGAAGTGATAAAAAGAGAAAAAAAAACTTATGTAAATATTAGTGAAATCCCAATTTAATACTTTATGAATAGAAGTTATATTTTTTTTTTTTTTTTTAAAAATGATTAATTAAAATTTTGTTGCCATTGTAAATGATATATAACAAATTGACATCTTGTAGAATAAACTAAAAAAGGAGGTCGTTGATCTAAACAATCCATATAGAGATTGTCGATTTAGTATATGTCATTTCTAAAATATTTTTGTTTGCTCTTGAAAAGAGAAATAAAAAAGAGATCGAAATAAAAACTCAAACGTAAAAATCTGAATATAAAAAACACCGAAAACCAAATAGCTATCAAAAATTCGAAAAAAGCAAAAAAAAATAGTTGATAAAGTAGCCAAGTGACAAAAAGAAGACTAAAGATAAGGATCAAAACATAAAGAGCACGAACAAAATTACATTAGAAACCAATTATATAATCATAATCAATAAGTGAATTGAATCAATTAATCTATAGTACGCAGTTTTCAACAATGTTTTAGAACAAACGTTGATTAATTAAGTCTCCCCCTTAAAATACCATTAGCATACAATTGATTAAAAATTTTGTTTAACAGATATTCAATTGTTAATTAGTATGATTGACTTATTCTAATTAATCATATAAAATTTGAAACTAGTAGTATTTAGGTAGAGACGCGTTGTATGTGCATCAAATAAAGTCTACGCCCCTTGGGGAATCCCACGCGGCGGGGCATGGGGCGACGAAGTTTGCCCCGCGGGAGATTTTGAGGATAAATCCCCGCCCCGCACCCCCGCGAATGTGGGACGGTATCTTCAGTCCCCGCCCTGCCCTTGCAACCCTACCTCCACTACACCAACCCATCCTTGGGTGTCACATGTATATTTTAATAAAATATATAAATGCAAGAGCCCATAGACCATATATATAAGTATGATATATGCAATCGTCAATATGGCACAATATTCATAATTAATAAGGAAAATAATAATTTTATGATCATTATTAGCATTGGATATGCCATTATGAAAAATTAATCAAAGATTGTAGGGCACCAGTTTTGCTTTATTAGATAATCAAGTTTAAATTACCTGTCATGCATGTCTCCTAACAAAAAGTTTGTCCTCAATAGGGATGCAAATGGGCGAAGAATCCCCACGGATGACAAAGATTTTAAATGGGGATGGGATGGGGACAAAATTTTATACCCACACGGGTGGGTACGGGGATTCATGAGGATTACCCATAGGGATCCACATATATCAATTACACCATATGATAATTATATATACACCATATAATATTTATATATAAATATAATGTAATATTACATAATTTATACTTCGAAACAATCATTATACACATAACAAACAAACTTTAATGGATTTATAATTTTAATTTATTTGGTTTACAATATGTTTATTTTGAATTGTTTGCAACTATATTTATATTTTACAATTTTAGGATCAAATGGTACAAAAAAAAAATTAGGATCAAATGAAAAAAATCGCAAAACTTTATTTTATAGGATCCTCCTAATCTTTACTTAAAATAGGTCAATAAGATTTAAATGCTTCATTTTGCTATTCTTCGTTAAACAATGATGAAGAAGTTGATGACTTGGTGGTTAAGGATTATTTTGAATTTGAACTTTTCTTTTTGTATATTATTGCCAAGTATTTTGTCACTTAGAAGTTAAAACATTCATTGCATGATATGTTAATACTTTATTTTTGTTGGTATTTCCAACAATTGTGTTGTTACGTGTGTATCTTTGACACCTTATTTTTTATAATCCTTTTTTTGAAAAAAATTTAAGTGGGAATAAATATTTTATCCATAGTGATTCTCCATCCCCATAGGATTAGACGGGTATTAGGATGGATATGAAAACTCATCCCCGAATAAATATAAGTATTGGGATGGGTAATGAGTTCTTAAGTGGGGATGAGGATGGATATGAGTATACTCTACCCTACCATACCCATTTGCATCCCTAGTCCTCTACTCTTATTGTATGAAGTCAATTTTTCCATGTTTTTGGGCTACCATGAAAATTGACTAGAATGGAAAAAGCGCTAGCTAGAGAAAACGATTGGAATGAAGACGTGAGAATCGTTCTCTTCCAAATAATAAAAGTTGAATGAGACTCTAACAAATGTTTGTTGACTATTTTTTTTTTTTTTTTTTTGAAGAAAAATGCTTGTTGACTATTATATTTGCACATCTCTTTGATTAATTCAAGGTTAAGTTTTCCTCATCAGCTGTCTTTTTTTCTTTCTTTCTTTTTTGAAGAATCATGAGCTGTCTTTTTATTAATAAACTAAGATAAGAAAAACGTCAGTTTAACTTAGTTTAGATCATGTGTATAATGTATAAATTATAATATCGGCCCGGTCTAATCTGGAACTTGATTATTTTTCCAATAATCTTTGGATCATATTGATAATATCGTTGATAATATCGTTGAAAACTAAAATTATTATCCAATGAAAAATAAATAATTAACAAATTTATGTCATGATTTTCTAATTTCAATTAAAGCGTATATATTTCCATGAAGACGAAGAAAAAATGTTGTTGAATCTGAAAATAATTTACCATATTTTGAAAATAATTTTCCTTGGCCAAGTTAGGGCCAAGTTCTGATAAGGGCATCACCATAATATGCGAACCACCTCTTAATGTTTATATGTTATTAGACTACGATTATAATTCCCAATTTAGTTAAATAAGGGAGCGGCTAAAAGGACCCCATATTTTGCTAAATATATCCCATTTTTTTCTAAAAAAATGTGAAATAACTCAACTACCCTCCATGTAAAAGGGTTTTTGTTCTCTCCATACCCTACGCATCTCATCCATCCATACCTCAGTCACACCATTGTCTCTCCTACTCTCAAATCGCACCTATCTTCGACCCTAATTTGACGAAATCTGAACTAAGACCCATCGATTTGACAACGTAAGTGTGATTCTCTATCTTTATTGTGTCGATTTTAGGGCTTTCTTGAGTTTTTTTTGACGATAAAGAGATCTTGTTAGGAGTCAGTCGAGACCCAGTTGCCTTCTACCAAGATCGAGATTTCTTCAAAGGTCTCGATGGTCGAAACCTACAGGTCGGGGAGACAAAGGTATGTTTGAATAATGGGGTATGTTTAGCAAAAAGTGGGATACATTTAGCAAGGGTATTTTGGGGATTATAGAAAAAAAAGTGGGGTACGTTTAGTAATTCAAATTCAAAAACTGGTGTATAGTGAGTAAGCAGGGTATGTTTAGCAAAAACTAGGGCTCGTTTACGTAACAGCCCAATATTTTTTAACGTCGTTATTTAGTCTATTTTCAAATTCGGACACCAGTTCAGGCCAAGTGGACGCCTCAGATGGGCCAGGACACGCCTGACTAAGAATAAATTGTTATTTTTGTCAATTGGTTCCATATTTGCGATGAGGATTATTAGTTATTTTATTCATGATGACATCACATGTGTGAGTTTATAGTGACATATCGTGTAAGGATGTGTGATAGTTTTTTTCCTCGTAAAGCGTGTTAATGTAGGTATCAGGTAGGCGAAGTATAAGAACATCAAGGCTAGGCAATGTTAAAATAGAAGAAAATGACTATAATCAAGTAATATGACCTTAATAATGTACAAATAAAACCATATGCTAAGTCAAATAAACTGAGAATGAAAACTATGTTGCATGAAAATGCGTGCCTAGGCGTAGGGCACTGAATTTCAGATAATCGGGTACTAGTATATACAAGGCTAATACCACACTATGTATATAAATACCACACTTTGTGGTATTTAAATACCACACTTTGTATATAAATACCACACTTTGTGGTTTCTACTCACACTTTGTGGTATTTATGTATATTTGATCAAAACTATGTATATAAATACCACACTTTGTGGTTTCTACTCACATGCGCATACACCTAGAGAAAAATTCAGCATTTTATGATAGCAAAGAGGGATTGGTGGCTGAGATTTTTGGGATCTAAAAGAGTTGGATACAAGAATTTGCTTGAGATTCAAGTTTGGAGCAAGGAAATCAAATGAATCGAAGCTAGGTATTGATCACTCCATTTTTTCAAGTTTAATTCATGGAAATGAGATGCATGTATACCCATGTCACAGTCCAATTTTGTTAATCTTGATTAATTGCTTAATCAGGATCACCAACCAGTGACATGGGGCCCGCATGAGATGCGCCACAGATCGAGGCACGTGGCCAAGGTAAATTTTATATTTGTATTGATGTATTCTTAGTGTTTTTTGTATGTGTGTAGGCTGACTAAGTCAGTACTTGCTGCAATTGACGCCGAGACGAGATTGGGAACACACCTCGAGTTGTGCGCGAGCCGAGGTACCAAGTAGAGAGACTTGTGGTAAGTCTAAATTAGTTAAATACAATGTAATTAAATTAATGCACATTAGATCATAGCCTATGGTCATAAATTAATTAAATTGAATTGGACACATATATATTTATATATATAATATAAATATGTATATTTAAAATCAAAAAAAATAAAATGAAATGAAATAAAATAAAATTGTGAAATGACAAAAAGGGGTTTTGACTCATTAAGAAAGAGGATAAGATTGAGGGACATTTTGGTAATTTGGCTACCCTTTTTATTTAACCCAAAACAACAACCACCACCACCACACACACAATCCAAGAGCAGAGAGAGAGAGAGTCTGAGAGAGGGAGAGAGTCCGAGAGAGAGAGAGATCATCGGAGGAGGGAGATCAAAAGCTTCGACGCGCGGCGTCGACGATTCGGAGGTAAGACATTGTTATTGTTGTTGTTGAAGTAATGTGGTTGTTGGTGATGGTGGTGACGGGGGACCTGACGAACTGCAGTTCGTCCGAGGAGGGTCGTTGTCTCCCCTCCCTCCCATCTCGGATTGATGGAACAAAAAAAAAAAATTACCCGTGCTAACCAGAGATGTTGTCTCTGGTTCGCTTGGGAAGAAAATGACAGATGTGCACTTCTTCCTAGGCCAGGTCAGGCTCAGCCCATGGGGCAAGCCGACCCGGTACCTTGGCCAAGGTCGGGTCAAACCCGACCCAACCTAATAATAAAAAATAATAATAATAATAAATAATAAATATAAAATATAAAAATATAAAATATATATATAATAAATATACGTATGTATATACATATATGTAGGAATATACATACATGTATATATGTATATGTATACATATATATATGTATATATATATATATATATATATACACATACATATATATGTATATATATACATAAAATATATCTATGTAATAAAATATTAATAAAAAAATGATATGAAATGACCTTTCAGGGACCTAGGGGTGTTTCGGTAGTTCGGGAGCGCTAATTGGAGTGTCGCGAGGCCGGATAGCCAAAGCTATCATGTGACTTGTAAGTAAAACTGTGGGAACTTTCTACTTTATTTCATTCATGTTATTTCTCTTTTCAATCAATTTGATGACTTGCTGTTAGTAATCTACCATCATGCTTTCCTTGCTCTGTTCTAATTGAATGTTGAAATAGCATGATGCCTTGTGATAGTTTCATTGACTCTTTTTCCTGATATGTCATATTTTGTTGTGGATTATGTTATAATTGATGTTAGAAATGCTTGTTGTAGGGTTACTGTGGTAATTGGTTTTGTATTCCATTTCCTTTGGGGCTTCGTAGCCTAACTTATTGTTGATATCGTAGAACTTTAGAAATGAAAATCCTTGAAACGAAAGTTGGAGATTATCTAGTATTTATTGCACGAGAGATGGGTGGATTCACGCGGTCAGTGGACCTCGGGGTTTCCGGCACTCACCACTATTACTTGGGTGGCATCACGTAGCTTGAACTACGGGGTTGTCGGCAAGTTTTATATATATATATATATATATATTCGCATAGAGTGCGTTTCCGCCATTGATAAAGTATGTTGAGAGTATCTCCATACGATAGTGGAAAAAGGTTGGTTGATAGTTCTCATCGTCGACCGGACGTAAATCATTTTGACTTAGCCTGTGTCAGTCTGTCTAATTATATTAACTGTGGTATTTACATGCATTACTTTCTCAACACCTTTTTTCTGCCATATTATGCATTTAAATATATGTCTTTACTTTGGAAATGTAGTATAGAATTCCCCGGTTATCACTTAAATATCATTATACTCACCGTCTAGTTTGTGACGGTGGGTGTAGGTCCGTCGAGCAGCACTAGACCGGGTAAGGAGAAGATCGACGACTACCTCTGAGCTTTTAGCGCATAGCTGCTGTACATGTAGGTCATATTTTTGTATTATGTTTATATACGTCTTTTGTTTGGGTTGTACATTGGATTGAGAGTTAGTTTACCCAACTTTTGACTTTCACTTTGTCTATATATTCGCCGCTTATTGGATATTTATATTGTGATCGTTATTTCCTAGTTTTCACATTTAGGATTCATATATACTGCTTTCGTTAATATGTTAAAGACTTCCGCTAATTTAATCATTCTTATAAAGTGATAAATAGTAGTGATGAAAAATTACTTATTCCTGAACTCGATCCACAAGAATATAGGTAGTACAGGCTGACTAATACGTAATTAAGTCCTACGTATTGTAATTAGGGCTTAATTACGGGATTAGGCCAAGCGGTGCCCTAGATTAAGATAAGGGTCGTTACAGTAATATTCCCAACAAAATGGAAATTTCATCCTCGAAATTAATTCAGGTTAGGGTATACCTGACTCAAAAAGGTATGAAAAACGGTCTCGCATATAATCTTCCCGTTCCCAAATGAGATTCAAGTCGTTGTGGAACTACCACTTGAAGAGTACCTTCGGGATAGACTTGTTCCTCAACTGATGTACCTTTCAATCTAGGATCTGGATAGGTTGCTACTCATATGAACAATCCTCGCTCAGGTCGATCTGACTCAAGTCAACCGTCGGTCTCACGCCTGCCATCGACTCAGCTAGTTGAAACAATGATATATGGAAGACCGAATGAACAACTGACATCTGCGGAGGAAGCTCTAACTCGTACGCAACTTTCAAACACGTTTCCTAACTCTGAATGGCCCGCTGAAATGCGGTGCAAGCTTGCCTCTTACACCAAATCTCTGCAAACCTCTCTGAAGAGAAACCTTAAGGTAGGCATAGCCTCCCTCAGGATAAGTGAAATCACTGTGATACTTATCTGCATACTCCTTTTGTCTCTCTTGGGCTCCCTTAAGCTTCAATTGGATCTGTCATACCTTCTCTGTATGATCAACAACAATCTCAGGCCCTATTGACAATCTGTCCTCCCACTTAGCCTAGCATGATGGTGAGCGACAAGGTGTGCCATATAAAGCCTCAAATGGTGCCATCTCAATAATAACTGTTGTTATATGCAAACTCGCACAACGGTAGGTATTCCTCCCATGATTCGCCAAGCTCTAGCACACATGCCCGTAACATATCCTCTAAAACCTGATTGAATCTTTCAGTCTGTCCGTCAGTCTGAGGGTGAAAAGCCGTGCTGAAATGTAGGCATGTTCCGTACTACTGCTGCATACTCTGCCACATCCTAGATGTAAAATTAGCATATTTATCTTATACAATAGTAAACAGTACCCTATGCAGCCTAATAATCTCTCTCTCAAATAATACGTTCAACTAATCAAAGGTGTAATGTGATGCTACTGGTAGGAAATGAGCAGATTTAGTTAGTCAGTCAACTATAACCCATATCGAGTCGTGTTTCTTGGTAGTCCTCGGTAACCCTCTGATAAAGTCCATGGCTATGTCTTCCCATTTCCATTTCGGAATGGGAAGTGGTTGTAAGAGTCCCCTGGGCCTCGATGCTTAGCTTTCACTTGTTAGCATATCCCACAGTTCCTGATAAACTCTTACACGTCTGCCTTCATCCCATGCCACAAGAAATGTCTCTGCATATCATGGTACATCTTAGTCCTACCTGGATGAATGGTAAATCGGGAATAATGTAACTCCTGAAGAATCTCGTCTCTTAATTCTGAAACATCGGGTATCCACAGTCGGCCCTTAAACCACATATACTAATCTGATGTTTCTGCCTAGTCAACATAATCTGAACTCTGCGCTAACTCACTGAATCTCGTATACAACCTGTCGTTTTCTGACCCTTTACCACTCTCTGTGTAGACACGATCTATAATCTCAACTGCGCGCAAATCTCAACTCTGGTGCTTGTAGGAATATCTATCTGACTTGATGTCGCCTCTGCCTCGAACAACTCATACTCACGTGTCATGACATTTGACTATCTCAGCATCTCCAGTCGGTCTCCTACTCAGCGTTTGCAACTACGTTGGCTTTTCCTGGATGATACTCCAGAGAAAAGTCATAGTCCTTCAAAAGCTCTAACCATCTGCGCTGCCTCATGTTCAGATCTTTCTGTCTGCAGAGATATTTCAGACTCTTGTGATCAGTATAGAATGTGAATCTCTCTCCATACAGATGATGTTTTCAAATCTTCAGAGTAAATACTACCACTGCTAACTCCAAATCATGTATAGGGTAGTTCTTCTCATGTATCTTAAGCTGTCTCGAAGCATATGCCACAACTCCACTACCCTGCATCAATACATATCCAAGTCATGTGTGTGAAGCATTAGTGTACACTAAAAATCCCTGTCCAACCTCTGGTAACACTAACATTGGGGCGGTAGTCAATAATCTCTTCAACTGAGCAAATGCGCTCTCACACTCCTTAGTCCAATTAAATATGACATCTATCTGTGTCAGCCTAGTCATCGGTGAAGTATTTTGGAAAAGTCCTTCACAAATCTCCAGTAATAGCCTGCCAACCACAGAAAAACTCCTATCTCTGTTACGGACTTCGGTGCCTGTCAATCCATGACTGCCCGAATCTTGGTCGGATCTACTGCAATCCCTGCTGCTCCAACCACATGACCTAAGAACTTGACCTCTGCAAGTCAGAACTCACACTTACTGAACTTGGCGATAGCATGTGCTTCCTCAAAGTCTGAAACGTCTCCTTGAGGTGTTGTTCGTGGTCCTCTCGTATCCTCAAGTAAATGAGAATGTCGTCGATGAAAACTATCACAAAGCGGTCAAGATATGGTCTTAAAATTCGATGTGTAAGATCTATAAACACAGCGTAGGCATTGGTCAGCTCGAAAGGCATGACCGTGAACTGATAGTATATCTAATACGAAACGCTGTCTTAGACTTATCCACGTCCCTGATCCTAAGCTGATGATACCCCAATCACAGGTCTATCTTGCAGAAAAACTGTGTTTCCCTCAGCTGCTCAAATAAATCGTCAATTCTCGGCAGAGGGTACTGGTTCCTGACGGTGTGACCTTATTCAGTTGTCTATAGTCCATACATAGTCGTAGACTAACATATTTCTTCTTTACAAACAAAACTGGTGCTCCCCATAGTGACATAAATGGTGTGGCGGGCCCAAATTTCTAAGGTCTCCCCGTGCAACAGGTACTTCTCCAGCACACACTCCAGAAGTACCTGCCACGTCACTTATTCATCCACCTCCTCACTATATCCACATATACTCTGTGAAGTGATGTTCCTAAATTTCATACTATTTTATCCATACATTACCCTTTCACAGCGGAATACCTTAATACAGTCAAATACTTTTAATATAGTATTGATTAGTGCACCTATAGTGGAATCCCGAACTATACATGCATACATGCGATTAGCTAAAACAGTGTTATATACAAGTACAGCAATAACAAGTTTCCCATCCCAAAATACTACAAAATATCAAAACCATATATGTACCAGCACACGTACTAGCAAGTCTTGAAGTGGTAAGTCAGATGTAATCGCCAATGACCTCCTTACCCTTGCTGGTACTAGGATCTGCACTCAGTTATCACAAAAACCAGATAACGAGTCCAATAAGTAAAATCCCAAGGAAAACCACCAAACATTTCAATTTATGAACATAAATGGAAACCAATAAGCAGTGTTAAATAATCATGCAATAATCAAGGAAATAACGTAAGCAACTGCTCAAAAGGAAATGCATGAATACCAACACGAAGATAACAAAAGGGTGTGCAATAAATACCGCCAGTAAAGCTAGGATCAGTGGCCCGGTCATACCCTACTCCAATGACCCCGCTGACTGTATCCTAGTCACCAAATACATTTGAGAAGAACAAACCACACACACCGAAAAACCGCCGGAACGCTACCATTCCCATCACAATCGGATTTAGGTTGACAAAGAAATAAAGCTCAACGAATAGAATAAGTAAATGCAATAGTGGTGTTCAATTGGGTTTTACATACCTCAATTCGCACTCCAACAACCCCGAAATCCAAACCCCGGTCTAGCTCCAATAAATACCCAACAATCAAAAGTATCACCCCAAATGTACCTAAGATTATTTATCATTGAATTAGCTTCAATTTGACATATTATGTCAATTTTACATTTTTTCGAGGTAAAAACCCCAGTATAAAGTCTCCTCCGACTTTTGAATTTCTCATTTTCCATATAAATTCCTCAATTTCTATTTATTTGGTCAAAATACTATTTTTTCATATTTTTCCCTATTTTTCTGGATTTTCTTTTCCATTTTCTATTTTCTTTTCCATTTTCTATTTTCTTTTCTCCTTTTTTTTATTTTGGGTGTGAACCGGGTCGAACCGCCCGGTTCACCATCTTCTTCTCCAACAGAACTGTGAAACACAGTTTTGTTTTTTTTTCTTTTCGTCGATTGCTTCTTTCTTTCTTTCTTTCTTTCTTCTCAATGGAATTGGGAGGGTGGGGAGACGACACATATCGTCTCCCTCCTCGAACTGATTCCAATTTTCGGCCATGGCTCTACCATGGCCGAGCTTACCACCTCCACCACCACAATGTACACAACAACGTACCACAACAACAACAATAAACATATACTCACTCACCTTGTTCTCCTCGATCACACGAGTCCGTCATCCTCTTGATCTCTCTCTCGGTCTTCTTCTTCTCTTCCTCCTCCTCGGCTCCTTCTCCACATCTGCTCTTTCTCTCGTTTGATTTCACATTTGAAGAAGAAGAAGACGACGGTTTGATAGTGGAAATGACCGAAATACCCCTCATGTTTATCTCTTTTCTTATTTACTTCAATACCCTTTATGGTAATTTCCCATTTCTGATTTTTAATATGTATATATTTATATATATATATATATATATCAATTTACCTATATATATAAATATATACACTCACCTATATTTCCACCTTTAAGATTTCGTTGTGCGTGCCAACGAGTGTACTCGACGTGCACACTACTATACCACTCACGCGTCTCAATCACTACTAAACCCCAGCTCTCAACCTTGCCCGAACCAAAATAATATACATACACAGATGTGATGACTATAATATCAATTACATCATAGAATTTACAACCAACATACACCGTCAAATCTACAAATCCCAAAACCCCGCCTAATCCATACGCAACGTCCACATGTCATCTGAGCACGTCCAAATCTGAAATAATTATAACAATAACGACGTTAATAAATAACGGTCGTTACAATTCTTCCCAACTAAAAAATTTCGTCCCCGAAATTTGTGTAGACCTTCTCCTCAAACCATGAACTGCAACACTAGAAAAATTAAGCTGACCTCGCCATTCCATCCGCGACCCAGTCCTAGACCATACTCTGGTATGTCGGGATCTCCACTAGTGTACGCATCACCTGGCCCATTGCCCATAACTCATCCCTCTGGGAATCCGCCAGTGATAACACTCAATCCTAGTCCGTCACCCGATAGCCCTCGCTATGGCCTAGTGTATCGCGTGCTCAATTAATTTTTCAATTAACATCCCTCCCGATGAATGCATCAACCGTTTCCTGTCGCATAGGTAATAAAACAATAATACACCTACAAAATAACCAACAAAATAATATAAATACCCTCCTACGTATCATCAACAGCCTGTCAGTCTCCTTCCGAAACAGCAGTGCCACAACGTAAGCTCTATCTCTGGCCAATCTAGCATTCAACCTAGACTACAGGTGAGTATCACATATGACCTACCGTCATAAACTTTTTGACATTTTTGTCACCTGTGCTCGAACCACGTCTTATGTCTACGAAATCCTAACATAGTCACCATCTTTTCCCTTGCCTGAAAATTTCTTCCCAGAATCTCGAAATGAATCTGGCAATCTTCTGAAATTTGGCAATCTCCGACATCCCATGCAGTTTGTCAACTGAGGAAACGTGTATTGCATCGAAATGGGTATAAAATGAGTCGATTTCGTTAGTCTGTCTATTACCACCCAAATTGCATCATGTCGTCTACAAGTTTGTGGTAACCCACTAACAAAATCCATAGTAACATGTTCCTATTTCCACTGAGGAATGGGTAACGGCTGTAACAATCCACCAGGTCGCCTGTGTTCCGCCTTAACCTGCTGACATATATGACATCCCCGAACATACTCTCCAATATCAGCCTTCATCCCTGGCCACCAAAATAATCTCCGCAAATCATGATACATCTTGGTTCTACCTGGATGAACCGTATAACGTGATCGATGAGCATCCTCCAGTATACCATCCCGTATCTCTTGCACCGCAAGTATCCACAGTCTTCCCTGGTATCGCATGAATCCATCAGATGTTTCTAACCAATCAGTGCACACGGGACCCCATGCCAACCCGCCGAACTGCTCATAGAGCCCATCAGCCCACTGACACCTGATTACCCGCCCGAGTTACACTGTCGGTACTCTCATCTGACCACAAATCTGTACATCACTCATCGATGTACCTTCTACCATGCTCATAACCGATGCTATCTCCAACAGTCTCATATGATGATTACTGGGTTCACTGTTGACTCTGCATCTACTTAGAGCATCTGCCACCATGTTGGCCTTGCCAGGGTGATATTCAATAGTGAAATCATAATCTTTCAGCAATTCCAGCCATCTCCTTTGACACATATTCAAATCTCTCTGCGTGAAAATATAGCGTAAACTCTGATTTTCAGTGTAAAGTATAAATTTCTCCCCATACAAATAATGTCTCCAAGCTTTGAGCGCAAATACAACAGCTGCAAGCTCTAAATCATGTACGGGATAATTACACTTGTGTGGTCTTAATTTCCTGGATAAATAAGCCACAGGTCATCCCTCCTGCATCAGAACACATCCAAGTCCAGTTCCTAAAGCATCAGTGTAAACAGTCAAACTCTTCCCCGCCTCAGGTAACGTCAATACTGGTGCAGAAGTTAACCGCTTATTCAATTCCAAAAATGCCTGTTCACACTCTTCAGACCACTCAAAAGGAACATCTTTCTTCGTCAACCTCATCATCGGTGATGCAATCATAGAAAAATCTCGCACAAAGCGACGATAATAACCCGCTAGACCCAAGAAACTTCGTATCTCAAAAACAGTCTCCGGTCTCTTCCAGTCAATCACCGTTCTAACCTTATCTCCCTCAACAGAGATGCCCTGATTGCTACAACATGTCCTAAGAACTTCACTTCCCTCATCCAGAATTCACACTTACTGACTTTCGCGTAAGCCGATGCTCTCTCAACGTCGTCAACACTGATCGAAGGTGACTCTCGTGATCCTCTCGCGTCCGTCTGTATATCAATATGTCATCAATAAAAACTATCACAAATCAATCTAAGTAAGGTCTCAGCACTTGATGTATCAAATCCATGAAAACCGTTGGAGCGTTTTCAATCCAAACGGTAATATCGTAAACTCAAACAGTCCATATCTTGTACTGAAAGCGGTCTTCTGGATATTTTCTTCTCGAATCCGCAACTGATGATATCCTAAACGTAAATCAATCTTCGAGAAGAATTTCGCACCTTTCAACTAGTCAAATAGATCATCAATCCTCGGAAGTGGGTAACGATTCTTGATTGTTACGTGATTCAACTTCCAATAGTCTATACACATCCTTAATGATCCATCTTTCTTCCTTACAAATAATACAGGTGCTCCCCAGGGTGACATACTAGGATGAATGAATCCCTTTGCCAACAAATCCTCTAGCTGTCTCCTAACCTCTTCCTGCTCCACAGGTGACATCCGGTACGGTCTGCTAGAGATAGGTTGGGTCCCTGGTATCAACTCTATAATGAACTCTATCGCTCGAGATGGTGGTAATCCGGGTAAATCATCAGGAAAAACATCAACAAATTCTCGGACTACGGGTATGTCCTCAATCCGGGTAGCCACTCGAGTCTCAGGCTCAACTACCGCTGCGAACTCTCCATCTCTTGAGTAGTTGCTAATCTACCCCTGGTAATAGGTAACTCCGACGTAGTCCCGGTCAATGAAAACTCCATTAAACCAAGAATACTAAACTCTACCCTTTTCTCAAAACAATTTATCCGTGCATGGTACGCTGATAGCTAATCCATTCCAAATAGTGCGTCAAACTCTAAATATTCCAATACTCGTAGATCGGCTGATAACTGATGTCTGGAAACCTCAACCATGATATCACGAACTATCCGATTAGGATAAATCTTATCCCCAGCGGCTGTGCTGAGAACAAAATGGGTCTCAAGTGTGTGTGCATCTAACCCAAACTCCCCAACTAACCTTCCAGCAATAAAAGAAAGAGTAATACCAGAATCAAACATGGCATGTACAAGTCTGTTATAAATATACAACATACCTTCCACTAGCTGGCGGGTAGCTCCTGAATCTGGCTGTGGTAGTGCATGCGCTCTGTCCCTATTGGGACCTTGTTCCCGTCGAGGTGATGGTGCTCTACACTCCCATCTCAAAATGCCCTTACTGACCACATCTATAACATCTGCGAGGGTCCTGCCTCCTAGTCCGCCAGTCACTAGATCCCTGACCCTGACCCTGGTCTCTCTGACCCCTGTCATGGTCATCCTGATGCCTCTCCTGATGCTGCGACGGATGATGTCGTTGTTGTCCCCAAGCTCACCCAGATGTCGTAAGTATGTCTCCCGAGCTAATGCCCGATCATAAACAGTATGCAATGTCTTGGCTCCACTTGCGACAATCACACCTCCGATCCTCTCATCCAACCCCGAGATGAAATAGTAGATCTGGAGTCTCTCAGTATTTGCCACATCCATGGCATACATCATAAGATACCTAAATCTGTCCATATACTGCGACACCGTCATAGTACCATGTTTCAAACTCAAGAACTGCTCCCTCAATCTTAACTGCACTTCCGTGGGAATATATTCATCCAGGAATATCTGCCTAAACTCCACCCACGTTACTGGTGTAGTATGTGTGTCCATGTAGGTGGTCCACCAAACTACTGCCTGACCCTCAAGCAATAACCAGATATACGTGGCTGGTTTGCCTCCGGTACCTCTAGCAGCTGGTGTAACCGTCGATGTGTCATCAACCATCACCCGACAACCTCAGGATCACTAACTCCAGTGAAATATGTAGGGTTAAACCTCATGAAATCTTTTACCATATTCGCTGCCTCAGACATCCTGTTCCTGGCAATCGAATCTTGTACACGTTGCTCAGTGGTAGCTGGTATCACCTCTTGTAGTCTCAACTATCGTCCCAAGAGGCTCAGTCCTCTCTCTCTCTGCCTCTATCCCAGCTACCTGTAAATCATCTGCTGGTGCAATTATCGCTGGAGTCGTAGGTGCAACTAACTCAGCAATGGGTGCTACTACTGGTACTCGCGAACTCCGTATGTATTCCGTCAACTCAACCATCTGAGTCTGATATAGTAGCTGCTGATCAATAACCCTCTGCACCATAGCCTGCAAATCTGCTACCTCCCTACTGGTATGATCACTCATCTCCCCAACCTCCTGCTGAGTAGTGGGAGAGTTAGTAGTAGGGGTCTGTCCATCCGTGATGATCCGTACCAATTTGCGTAAACCATTTAGTTTCCAATATACGTATGCGCATAATATGTACTTATATCCAACAAATACATATATCAAATAACAATACTGATTCTACCCACTTCATTTACTTCCTAACTAAAGTTCTAGGCAGTTCATCGGGTTTCCAAATCTAATTTGTTTACAAATTATGCTCTTTTCCACTTCCCTATTTACTTCAAGGCCCTATCGACCTTGCTCTGATACCAAACTGTGGTGGGCCCAAATTTCCAAGGTCGCCATGCAACAGGTACTTCTCCAGCACACACTCCAGAAGTACCTGCCACATCACTTATTCATCCACCTCCTCACTATATCTACATATACTCAGTGAAGTGATGTTCCTAAATTTCATACTATTTTATCCATATATTACCCTTTCACAGCGGAAGACCTTAATACAGTCAAATACTTTAATATAGTATTGATTAGTGCACCTATAATGGAATCCCGAACTGTACATGCATACATGCGATTAGCTGAAACAATGTTATATACAAGTACAGTAATAACAAGTTTCCCATCCCAAAATACTACAAAATATCAAAATCATATATGTACCAGCACACGTACTAGCAAGTCTTGAAGTGGTAAGTCGATGTAATTGCCAATGACCTCCTTACCCTTGCTAGTACTAGGATCTGCACTCAGTTATCACAAAAATCAGATAACGAGTCCAGTAAGTAAAATCCCAAGGAAAACCACCAAACATTTCAATTTATGAACATAAATGGAAACCAATAAGCAGTGTTAAATAATCATGCAATAATCAAGGAAATAACGCAGTCAACTGCTCAAAAGGAAATGCATGAATACCAACACAAAGATAACAAATGGGTGTGCAATAAATACCGCCAGTGAAGCTAGGATCAATGGCCCGGTCATACCCTACTCCAATGACCCCGCTGACTGTATCCTAGTCACCAAATACATTTGAGAAGAACAAACCCCACACACCGAAAAACTGTCCGAAACGCTACCGTTCCCATCACAATCGGATTTAGATTGACAAAGAAATAAAGATCAACGAATAGAATAAGTAAATGCAATAGTGGTGTTCAATTGGGTTTTACATACCTCAATTCGCACTCCAACAACCCCGAAATCTAAACCCCGGTCTAGCTCCAATAAATACCCAACAATCAAAAGTATCACCCCAAATGTACCTAAGATTATTTATCATTGAATTAGCTTCAATTTGACATATTATGTCAATTTTACATTTTTTCGAGGTAAAAACCCCGGTATAAAGTCTCCTCCGACTTTTGAATTTCTCATTTTCCATATAAATTCCTCAATTTCTATTTATTTGGTCAAAATACTATTTTTCCCTATTTTCTGGATTTTCTTTTCCATTTTCTCTTTTTTTTTCTTTTTTTTTATTTTAGGTGTGAACCGGGCCGAACCGGGTTCGGCTCAACCGAGCCGAACCGGCTCGTTCACCATCTTCTTCTCCAACAATCGTGAAACACGCTTTGTTTTTATTTTATTTTTTTTTCTTTTCATCGATTGCTTCTTTCTTTCTTTCTCTCTTTCTTCTCAATGGAATTGGGAGGGTGGGGAGACGACACATATCGTCTCCCTCCTCGAACTGATTCCAATTCTCGGCCATGGCTCCACCATGGCCGAGCTCACCACCTCCAGCACCACAACGTATACAACAACGTACCACAAAAACAACAAACATATACTCACTCACCTTGTTCTCCTCGATCACACGAGTCCGTCGTCCTCTTGATCTCTCTCTCGGTCTTCTTCTTCTCTTCCTCCTCCTCGGCTCCTTCTCTTCATCTGCTCTTTCTCTCGTTCGATTTCACATTTGAAGAAGAAGAAGACGATTTGATAGTGGAAATGACCGAAATACCCCTCATGTTTATCTCTTTCCTTATTTACTTCAATACCCTTTATGGTAATTTCCCATTTCTGATTTTTAATATGTATATATATATCAATTTACCTATATATATAAATATATACACTCACCTATATTTCCACCTTTAAGATTCCGTCCTGCGTGCCAACGAGTATACTCGGCGTGCACACTACTATACCACTCACGCTTGTCAATCACGACTAAACCCCAGCTCTCAACCTTGCCCGAACCAAAATAATATACATACACACCTGTAATGACTATAATGTCAATTACATCACATAATTTACAACCAACATACACCCTCAAATCTACAAATCCCAAAACCCCGCCTAATTCATACGCGGCGTCCACATGTCATCTGAGCTGGCGTCCAAATCTGAAATAATTATAACAATAACGACGTTAATAAATAACGGTCGTTACAAATGGTGTAATGAATCCTTTATTTCCCAAATCCTGAAGCTGATCCCTCAACTCCTCTAACTCTCTCAATGCCATACGGTAGGGTGGTATCGAGATCGGTCTGGTGCCTGACACAAGATCAATGACAAAGTCTATCTCTCGAGGTGGTGGTAGTCCTGGTAAGTCCTTCGAAAAAACATCAGGAAAGTCTTGGACTACTGGTATGTCCTTAAGTCGGGGTCCCTGATTCTCCGATACGGCATACGAAGCTATTAGAGTCTCCATCTACTCACTAGACGCTAATCGACCTCTCGTGGTGCTAATTCTCGGTGTACTACCTCGATATACAAATAATAGAAGCCCAAAAATCTCGAATACCATTGACTTACTGTAATAGTCAATGTGGGTGTGGTATGCTGATAACCAGTCCATCCCAAAAAGTGCGTCGAAATATAACGTCTCGAGGACTCTAAAATCGGCAGGTAACTCAACCCCGCTAATTTCTATTGGGACCCTCTCAACTAGGCGGTTAGGATAAACCTTATCCCCGTCTGTGGTACTCAACATCAAATGTAAACTAAGCCTCACCGGAGTAAGTCCTAAGATGTCTATCATGCGATCAGAAATAAAAGATATGGTAGAGCCGGAATGAAATAAAACGTAAGAGTCTCTACCAGCAATGGAAATCGTACCCTCAATGAGACTCCGTGTGTCACTGGCGTCTGGCTGAGCTGGCTGCACCACCAAATGTACTGCCTCTCGGGCCTGTGGTGGGTATACTGCGGCTGTCTACGTACACTTCTTGATTACATATCCTGTCTTCCCACATCTAAAACATGTAATCTTTCTAGGCTGACCAGGCTGCCGCTGATAACTCTGACCCTGCATCTGTTTCTGTCCCTAACGGTGTCCTCTCGGGCCTCTACCTCTGCCACGGCCTCTGCCACCCTGCTGTTGATGGTGGCATGGCTCAAGTGGTGCCGGAAGTGCTAATCTCTCCTTTGTCGATAGTGCGGGTCTGGACTGTGGTGGGGTAAGATCTGTGCTACTAAACTTTGCGTGGAAGTGGCATATGATGCCTGGGGCACGACCGAAAGATGTGTGCCCATCCCCGATTCTTGTGCTCCTCCGTACCACCCACTAGGTGCCTTACCCCTCTGTCGCCTCCTCTCATACTCTGTTATCTGCTCAGATGACCAAGTCTCACCTGGAGTTGCCCTGTCAGCTACTCTACCCAAATGGTAGGTCTCGTGGGCAAGGGCGCGCTCGTAAATGTCATGAATATCAGCTCTTAATCCAACCCCAAAGTAGTGCACATCCTCTAGTTTCTCTCTGAACAAGTCCCCAGCAAACTATCGCAGGTAGCCGTATCTGTCTCGATACTATATGACTGTCTCATTCGGCCCCTTGTCTCAAATTCATAAAGTCTCACCTAAGTCTCATCCTAACAGTACTGCTGGTAAAACTTGTCCTTGAATGCCTTCCATGATATAAAGTCCCCATCCGTCGCTATCGTCGTGCGCCACCAAACATCAGCGTCCTTCTGTAGTGTATACGAGGATAGCTCGGGCGTAATCTGCCCTCAATGCCCAATATCCAATGGAGTTTTTCCTGAGATAGCACCCACTTCTCGATCATATGAAAGTCTCTAGTCTCGTCAAAGTACTCTAGCTTGAAGCCTGATGAAGTCCTTAATCAGCATGATCCCCACTGTTGAGTCTAATAATGTGAGGTGAGGATGGTTGTCGCCACTACTATATCTTTCGTCGGGACTATTGCGGCTGGAAGAGCCTATGCCACAAGAGTCGCAGTCATAGTCTAAACAGTAGGCGTCTCGGCTATAACATCCCCTAATCTAAATTAGAGAATATTCGGCTGAAACCACCCCGATAAACCAGATCGGACCTAATTAAAGCCAACAACCTTACACTCATTCCTAATAACAACCTGTATATCTTGAGATTACATAAATAAATAAAATAAACGCAGCACAAAATTTAAAACTTTTTCGATAAAATATAAAATATATAATACTGGCATGAACATCGGTATTTAGCTCGTATTCCCACCCCAATTATTACAAATTATAAAGCGATATAATTTATATATATAATAAGAAAACTCACTACACTGTAGAGAAGATACTAAACTCCTAATCTTCTCATTTCCTGAGTTCCAAGTCCTAGCATACATCCATACCTGAAAATGTTAAGGTGGGTGAGCTCCTACATGCTTAGTGACTCTCATACCAACCATCAACTACCAATTAATATCAAGGCAATGTATAACAACATGAATCAAATGCATATTTAAATGAGCATATGAATCAATATAAACAATATATATAACAAAAGCAAGTTCCTTGGTTCATTGCAATGTACCCGTGATTTGTATTTCCAATATCTGTATTTGAATTGAGTTGCCCTATCACATCATCAAGAACTAGTCACTGAGCATCTAACCCGTTCTTGCCAATGTGCAGTCAACTTATAAAACATAGAGTCGCACTCCCTCATCATCACTAAACCAATCACTACTCATCTGATTGGTTTATGACTGATGAGCTGCCAACTCAATAGGAAAGCATTGATCGAAATAATTCCCAAGTCACTGGGGGCACGGTGATGGTTAGCAACTCCACCACAATTCCAAACCTCAGGCCAATCTATCCCGTCAAACCTCTTTCCGAATTCCATTTTCATTTAAAACATTTTTGTAAAATCAAACTCAAATCATGGTACATTTCCCCATTCCCAGTCTAGTACACTACATGTTCTAATAATACTGTTTTACATTGCATAATTAATAAAATATACGAGTTCCACTTACCTGTCCTGAGGTTTCTATGTTTTACCAACTTGTAAATATGGGGCACGGGGTGCCGAGTGGTCGGGGAATTAGTGTGACCATATTCACAAATTTATGGAATTTATAGATGCCTAGAATAAATTACATAAGTTAAATTAAATTGGAATAAATAGAATCCTATAGTTTGAAATGAATAATCAGTACACCTAGGATTGTCATCGAGATGCACAACAAGGAAATTCGAGATACATGGTGTCATGATAGGGTGTCCAGGAAGTTGGTGACACATGGTGTTCAGTGGCCGCTAGACCGTCCTCGGATGCATGTTCGCGCTAGATAAAAATCACAACTATATATGTATCATCGATGGGTGTTCAACATGCAAAATGATGCATTTGCTCAAATAAATTAGAGAGATCAGTTAGAGATATAGGGTTGGAGAGGTGAATTCAAGTTTTGAAGAGGCGATTTAGGCGTCAAAATGTGGATCTAAGGTAATAAGCTCTCATTTTGGTTGAATTTCCATTAAAATGGGTTGTTGATAAATTTGGATTTTTAAGTAAATTTATCACTGATTTTGTTGATTTCGGTGTTATTGAAGTTGGTTTTGATGATTTACATTGATTTGGATCGAATTTGTGGAAAATTTGAGGTGATTTGGTAAATCTTTGGGTTATTTTCATGAATTTTAATTCGGGAATTGGGTGTTGTTCTTGGGGTTTTGTGGTGAAATTTAGAGGTTTTGGAGGTCTTCAATGGAGTGAGATTGAAGAGTAATCGAGATGAGAGTGATGAGAAGCCAAAAGAAGAAGAAAAAAAAAATGTGTGCTGTTTGAACCAAGAACCAGAGGTTCATGGTTCGTCCCAGGGAAGGGGGGCGCACGCGCGTGGCGCGTGCGTCACCCCCGGACCGGGTCGGACCGGCCCTAGGGCCGGTCAAGTGGAGCTCGCTGGAAATAAAAAAAAAAAAATAAAAATAAATATATATATATATAAATAAAAAATAAAATAATATATTATATATATTATTATTTGCAAAAATATGAAAAATAAGTGAAAAATATCAAAAAAATTGGGAAAATTCTAGAAAAATATCAAAAATTAGAAAAGTGGTTTCGAGACTTTTCGGGTATTTTTGGAACCCCGACCCAGCTCGGGAGAGGTACCACAACTGAAAAAATTTAAAAATATAATATAATATCATAAAATGATATAATATGTTTCCAAAAAGTATAAAACACTATAAAATGGACTTCAGGGACCGGGAAACCATAGCTCGGACATTGGGGAGCTAGGTGGGGTGTACTGACGGGTCCGAAAAGTCGGAGTGCGTATTTTCGGGTACGTAAAATCCAACTGAACACCACTACTGCATTTACTTATTTATTTCCATTGAGCTTTATTTTCTTGAAAATCTATGATTTATATTCCTACTGGGACGGTTATGGCACCGTCTATGTATCCACGGGTAGTGGAGGTCGCTGGATAGGTGTGTAGCGCATGATCTAGGAACTCAATAGACGATATCCCGAGTTGGACTCCATTTCACGCGTTCGATTAGCCCACTAGGGTTAATGCCGCTGGGATACAGTCGTAGGTTTAGAGCGAAACTATCTGGGACGTGTTTCAGATCAGATGCCGCAGTGTGGTGGACTAACTACCAGGAGACGTATGCTGATCCCGCGACTTGGGCAGAGTTCCGAGAGATATTTTATGACCAGTTCATACCTATGGAGGTACGATTGAGATTGAGGGAGGAGTTCTTATCCCTGAGGCAGGGAAACCGGAGCATGATGCGGATATGGATAGGTACCGATACTTGCTGCAGCTTCTCGATGGATATCGCGGCACGGAGCGATTACGAGATCTACTACTTCATTCGGGGAGTGAGGGATAACATTGCCAGCGCGATCGTATCGTCTGGGGCTCCGACAGTTCAGGCGATGTTTGAGCGAGCACTTACCTACGAGACGTTCTTGATGAAGAAGAATGGTCTTCCTATGACAAAGATCGGCCGAGGTGGAGGTTGGGCAGAGCTCTCGACAGGATAGGAAGCCAAAGAGACAGCGGGACCAGTTTAGTAGAGGTCGCCGGGATGACCGCTGGGATGGCAAGACATACGTCAGGATGGCAGGAATCGATATAGGACAAAGGCTGTACACACCATAGCTCCAAAGCACCACAAGATGCGCGGCACTCGGCGATACACGGGTTAGAGATTAGGGTGGCCGAGACAGGGGTCAGAGGGACCGGGGTCAAGAGTCGAGATCGGATGATGCGCGAACTGGGAGATGGGAGACACGCAGATGTTTCCGATGCGGTCGTAGGGGACATTTGAAATTGGATTATTGGGTGCCATCTCCACGACGGGAGCAGGGTCGAGAGAGAGACAGAGTACATGCAGTGGCACAACCAGATCCAGGAGCTACCAGGCAGCTAGTTGAGGGTACGTTACTCATTCACAGTAGACTTATTCATGCCATGTTTGACTCGGGTAGTACATTGTCATTTATTGTTGGACGGTTAGTGGGGGAGTTAGGGTTGGACACACATGCACTAGAGACCCATCTTGTTCTCAGCACGGCTGCTGGGGATAAGATTTACCCTAACCGGATAGTTCGGGACGTCATGGTTGAGGTTGCCGAACATCAGTTACCAGCCGATCTCCGAGTACTGGAGTACCTAGAGTTTGATGCACTCTTTGGTATGGATTGGTTGTCAGCTTACCATGCACAGATAGATTGTTATGGGAAGAGGGTAGAGTTCCGTATTTCGGGTTTACCAGAGTTTACGTTGACCGGGAATGCCTCCGAATTGCCTATTACGAGAGGTAGATTAGCTACTGCTCAGGAAATGGAGGACTTTGCAGCGATCGTTGAGCCTGAGACCGGAGGATCTGTTAGGATCGAGGACATACCTATAGTCCGAGAATTCACGGACATTTTTCCAGATGATTTACCCGGATTACCACCACCACGGGCGATAGAGTTTATTATAGAGTTGTTACTAGGGACCCAGCCTATATCTAGTAGACCTTATCGTATGTCGCCTATGGAGCAGGAGGAGGTCAGGAAACAACTAGAGGAATTGTTGGCGAAGGGATTTATTCAACCGAGTATGTCACCATGGGGAGCGCTAGTGTTATTTGTTAGGAAGAATGATGGATCGATGAGGATGTGTATGGACTATCGGAAGCTGAACCAGGTGACGATTAAAAATCGTTACCCGCTTCTGAGGATCGACGATCTATTTGACTAGCTGACGGGTGCACAGTTCTTCTCGAAGATCGATTTACGCTCGGGAAATCACCAGTTGCGGATTCGAGAAGAGGATATCAAGAAGATCGCTTTCGGTACAGATACGGTTGTTCGAGTTTACGGTGTTACCGTTTGGGTTGACGAACGCTCCGGCAGTTTTCATGGATCTAATGCATCGAGTACTGAGACCCTACTTAGACCGATACGTGATAGTCTTCATTGACGATATACTGCTATACAGCCAGACGCGAGTGGATCACGAGAGTCATCTTCGATCGGTGTTGACGACGTTGAGGGAGCATCGGCTGTATGCGAAATTCAGTAAGTGTGAATTCTGGATGAGGGAAGTGAAGTTTTTGGGACATGTGATCAGCGGTCAGGGCATTTCTGTTGAGGGAGATAAAATTAAAGCGGTGATTGACTGGAAGAGACCGGAGACTGTTTTTGAGATACGAAGTTTCTTGGGTTTAGCAGGTTACTACCGCCGATTTGTACATGATTTCTCCACGATTGCAGCACCGATGACGAGGTTGACTAAGAAGAATGTTCCATTTGAGTGGTCTGAGGAATGTGAGCAGGCATTTCTGGAGTTGAAGAAACGGTTGACGACTGCGCAAGTGTTGGCATTACCTGAGCCAGGGAAGGAGTTAACAGTTTACACTGATGCATCGGGAACCGAATCGGGATGTGTTCTGATGCAGGAAGGACGACCAGTGGCTTATTTATCCAGGCGATTGCTACTACATGAGTGTAACTACCCCGTACACGATTTGGAGCTTGCGGCAGTTGTGTTTGCGCTGAAGGCTTGGAGACACTACCTCTACGGAGAGAAGTTTGTGCTTTACACCGACCATCGAGTCTACGCTACATTTTCACACGAAAGATCTTAATATGCGTCGAGGAGAAATGGTTAGAGCTGTTGAAGGATTATGATTTTACGATTGAGTATCATCCCGGAAAGACAATGTAGTGGTGATGCATTGAGCGAGATGCGAGGTTGACAATCGAGGCCGAGACTCGACACATGGGACTTTGTTGGAGATGGCGACAATTATGAGCATGTCGGACCTTTCGGTTATGCGGGATCTGAGATTTGTGGTCGGATGAGGGTGCCGACAACGGTGTCACTAAAACGGGTATCGAGTGTCGAGAGGGCGATGGGCTTTATGAGCGGTTCGGTGGATTGGCACGGGATCCCGAGTGCACGATTGGGCGGAGACATCGATGGATGTTTGTGGCACCGAGGTCGACTATGGGTACCGGTAGTGTCGAGATACGAGATAGTATATTAGAGGATGCTCATCGGTCGCGATACACGCTCATCCGGCGAAACCAAGATGTACCATGACTTGCGGAGATTGTTTTGGTGGCGGGGATGAAGGGCGATGTTGGTGAATATGTTCGAGGGTGTCACATATGTCGGCGAGTGAAGGCGAGCATAGGCGACTGGAGGATTGTTGCGGCCTGTTACCCATTCCTCAGTGGAAGTGGGAACACCTCGCTATGGATTTTGTCAGTGGATTACCCCAGACTTCGAGGCGACATGATGCGATTTGGGTGGTGATAGATAGATTGACGAAATCTGCACACTTTATACCAGTTTCGATGAGGTATACGTTTCACCAGCTGAGCAAACTGTTCGAACAGGAAATCATCAGACTGCATGGGGTACCAATCTCCATAGTTCTGACCGGGATCCCAGGTTCACTTCGAGATTTTGGGAGGCGATGCAGGAGCAGTTTGGTACTAGGTTGCAGTTCAGCACACGGCTTATCACCCGCAGACAGATGGCCAGTCTGAGAGATTGATACAGATTTTAGAGGTTATGTTGAGAGCTTGCATTTTGCAGTTTAGAGGCTCATGGGAGGATTACTTACCACTGTGTGAATTCGCCTACAACAACAGCTATCAGGCTAGTATCGAGATGCCACCTTACGAGGCGTTGTATGGGAGGCCCTGCAGGTCACCAGTGTGTTGGGCAGAGCCGGAAGATACAGTTACGATTGGGCCGGAGATAGTTGTTGATCATACAGAGAAGATCCGACAGATTCGTCAGAGGCTTCGAGCAGCACAGGACAGGCAGAAGAAATACGCGGATAGATACCACAATAGTCTGAGCTATGAGGTTGGCGATATGGTTTATCTGAAGGTTTCTCCTTGGAAGGGCCAGCAGAGGTTTGGGATTAAGGGGAAACTGGCGCCGAGATTTATCGGACCATATCGAGTTGTAGCGAAGGTTGGCAGTGTGGCGTAAAGATTAGATTTACCGGCGGAGTTAGCAAGGATTCATCCTACCTTCCACATTTTGATGTTGCGATTGGCTAGGACCGGGCCACGACCCATGGTTGACGTGCGACAGGTGGATGTTCAGCCTGACGCAACTTACGAGGAGCGGCCATTGGCGATATTAGATCGTAAGATCCAGACTCTCAGGAACAGAGAGATAGCTAAGGTACTCGTGAGGTGGCAGTATCACGGTACAGAGGGACTTACCTGGGAGTTGGAGTCGACCATGCGAGAGCGTTATCCCCAGTTATTCCACGGTATGTTCTAAACTAACTCATATTTCGGGACGAAATTTCTTTTAGTTGGGAAGAATTGTAACGGCCCGTTATTTTATTAACACCGTTATTTACCTTATTTCAGATTAGGACGCCAGCTCGGACGACACGTGGATGTCGCGGATAGATTAGGCATGTTTTGGACCTAGTATTGACTGTGTATTGTTGTTTTTCAAATTTCGGTGATTTATTGATATTTTCATTTTCTTGATAATGATGTATTATCTGTCACCGGTGTGCATTTAAAATAAACTTGTCGGGCGAGTTGTGAGCCGGGGTTTTAGTTCGGTGAACGCGCCAACGCGGGGTTTGGTAGCAGTGAGGCCGAGCATTGGGGTTAATTAGATTTAAATTAATTAAACATGTTATGGTTGAGGATTTATTTAATTAGATGTAAATATAAAAGCTTAGGCTAAGCTAAGGAAATTAAATTGGGTACACTAAGTGTGGGACCGCCTCGGGAAGCGTGCTGAACATGGGGCACGGGGTGTCGAGTGGTCGGGGAATTAGTGTGACCATATTCACAAATTTATGGAATTTATAGATGCCTAGAATAAATTACATAAGTTAAATTAAATTGGAATAAATAGAATCCTATAGTTTGAAATGAATAATCAGTACACCTAGGATTGTCATCGAGATGCACAACAAGGAAATTCGAGATACATGGTGTCATGATAGGGTGTCCAGGAAGTTGGTGACACATGGTGTTCAGTGGCCTCTAGACCGTCCTCGGGATGCGTGTTCGCGCTAGATAAAAATCACAACTATATATGTATCATCGATGGGTGTTCAACATGCAAAATGATTAGGGGTGGGCAGCGGTTTTCAAAAAACCGCCCAAACCGCTCAAACCGACCAAACCGCACGGTTTGGTTTGGTTTTTGAAGCTCGCGGTTTGGTCGCGGTTTTCATTTTGAGAAAACCGCGGTTTAACCAAACCGAGGGCATTTTGGTAAATACAAACTAAAAACCCTAAAAATTAAAAAAAAAAAACCACAAATCTCACATCTTGGTAAATACAAACCAAACCGATAGTATTTTGCTTGCTGTTTTTTCATTTTGGCTTGCTGTTTTTTCATTTTTGCTTGTTGTTTTTTTTTTTGGCTTCTTGTTTTTTTTTTTGCTTGCTTTTTTTTTTTTTTTTGCTTCTTGGTTTTTTTTCCCCGAAAATAAATTGCATGAAAACCGCGAAACCAAACCAACCAAACCGCGCAAAACCGTGGTTCGGTTTGGTGCGATTTTGGTGATCTGCGGTTTGGAAAATCACCAAACCGTAGACCTTCGGTTTGGTCGCGGTTTGGTGGTTTTTCAAACCAAACAGCGGTTTGCCCACCCCTAAAAATGATGCATTTGCTCAAATAAATTAGAGAGATCAGTTAGAGATACAGGGTTGGAGAGGTGAATTCAAGTTTTGAAGAGGCGATTTAGGCGTCAAAATGTGGATCTAAGGTAATAAGCTCTCATTTTGGTTGAATTTCCATTAAAATGGGTTGTTGATAAATTTAGATTTTTGAGTAAATTTATCACTGATTTTGTTGATTTCGGTGTTATTGAAGTTGGTTTTGATGATTTACATTGATTTGGATTGAATTTGTGGAAAATTTGAGGTGATTTGGTAAATCTTTGGGTTATTTTCATGAATTTTAATTCGGGAATTGGGTGTTGTTCTTAGGGTTTTGTGGTGAAATTTAGAGGTTTTGGAGGTTTTCAATGGAGTGAGATTGAAGAGTAATCGAGAGGAGAGTGATGAGAAGCCAAAAGAAGAAGAAAAAAAAATGTGTGTTGTTTGAACCAGGAACCAGAGGTTCCTGGTTCGTCCCAGGGAAGGGGACGCACGGGCGTGGCGCGTGCGTCACCCCCCCGAACCGGGCCGGACCGGCCCTGGGGCCGGTCCAACCACCTGGACCGGACCGGTCTAAGTGGGGCCCGCTGAAATAAAAAAAAATAAAAAAAATATATATATAAATAAAAAATAAAATAATATATATATATATATTATTTGCTGGAAAATTGGAAAAATAAGTGAAAAATATCAGAAAAATTGGAAAAAATTCTAGTAAAATATAGAAAATTAGAAAAGTGGTTTCGAGACTTTTCGGGTATTTTTGGAACCCCGACCCAGCCCGGGAGAGGTACCACAACTGAAAAAATTTAAAAATATAATATAATATCATAAAATGATATAATATGTTTTCAAAAAGTATAAAACACTATAAAATGGACTTCAGGGACCGGGAAACCATAGCTCGGACATTGGGGAGCTAGGTGGGGCATACTGACGGGTCCGGAAAGTCGGAGTGCGTATTTTCGAGTACGTAAAACCCAACTGAACACCACTACTGCATTTACTTATTTATTTCCATTGAGCTTTATTTTCTTGAAAATCTATGATTTATATTCCTACTGGGATGGTTATGGCACCGTCTATGTATCCACGGGTAGTAGAGGTCGCTAGCTAGGTGTGTAGCGCGTGATCTAGGATCTCGGTAGACGATATCCCGAGTTGGACTCCATTTCACGCGTTCGATTAGCCTACTAGGGTTAATGCCGCTGGGATACAGTCGTAGGGTCGGAGGCATGGGCCACGACCAGGGCTCCTGGTCCTAGTACACACTCAGTGGCTGTGTTCACACCCCTTTGTCTATCAATGTGTTTATATACATGCGATTAGCTTTGAGCAGTTGTCTATATTTTCCTTCCATCCGCATGTTTATTTAACACTACTTTTTGGCTCTGTTAATTACTTCTATTATTTATGCACGGTGGTTTTCCTTGGGATTTTACTTACTGGGCTCGCCATCTGCCTTTTTGTGGTGGACGAGTGCGAGATCCTAGTACTAGCGGGGCAAGGGGATCATCGACAATTTCATCTGACTTGCCTACGCCGAGGCTCCGTTTGGTATGTGTGTAGATATTATCATGTTTTGATATTTTATATTATCTTTTGGGTTGGGAAACTGGATACACACTTGTACTGGTATACATACTGTTACAGTTGATCGCCTGTATGCACAGTACAGCGGCTTTTCCACTATAGGTTTGATCAGTAAAACTTTTATATATAAATATGAATGCATTTTGTTAAACTTTAAATTCTTCCGCTGTTAATTTCTTTGAAAATGATAGTTTAATGACTTTAACAAATTACCTAAAGTACGAAGGCAGAGGGACACGTGGCAGCGACTTCCGGAGCTGAGGCAGGGGAGGTAGCTGACCACGGGGCGGCCGGAAAAGTTGGGGCCGCCACAAAGAGTCAATGAAACTTCACAAAGCATCATGCCATTTCAACATTCAATTTGAACAGAGTAAGGAAAACATGATGGTAGATTACTAATAGCAAGTCATCAAATTGACTAAAAAGAGAAATAACATGAATGAAATAAAGTAGAGAGTTCCTACAGTTTCACTTACAAGTCATAGGATAACTCTGGCTATTCGGCCTCGTGACACTCCGACTAGTGCTCCCGAACTCCCGAAACACCCCTAGGTCCCTGAAAGGTCATTTCATATCATTTATTTATTAATATTTTATTACATAGATATATTTTATGTATATATATACATACATGTGTATGTGTGTATATGTATACATACATATATATATGTATACATATACACACATACACATGTATGTATATATATACAAAAAAATATATCTATGTAATAAAATATGTATATATATACATAAAATATATATATATATATATATATATATATACATACATATATACATGTATGTATATTCCTATATATATGTATATATTCATATATATATTTACTATATATATTTAGATATTATTATTTTATTATTTTTATTTTTTATTATTGGGCCAGGTCGGGTCTGACCCGACCTTGGCCAAGGTACCAGGTCGGCTCGCCCCCAATGAGCCGAGCCTGACCCAGCCCAGGAAAAAGTGCACACGGGTCCAGCCCGTGTGCATCTTCTTCCCCAAGCGAACCAAAGACAATGTCTCTGGTTTGCGCGAGTAAAAAAAAAAATTTTTTGTTCCATCAATCCGAGATGGGAGGGAGGTCGTCTCCCTCCTCGAACGAGCTGCAAAAGCAGTTCGTCCGCTCCCTCGTCACCACCATCACCAACAGCCACATTACTTCAACAACAACAATAACAATATCTTACCTTTGAATCGCCGACGCCGCACCTCGAAGCTTTCGATCTCCCTCCTCCGATGATCTCTCTCTCTCGGACTCTCTCTTTCTGCTCTTAGATTGGTTGTATGTGGTGGTAGTGGTTGTTTTGGGGTTAAGTACAAAGGGTAGCCAAATTACTAAAATGTCCCTCAATCTTATCCGCTTTCTTAATGAGTCAAAACCCCTTTTTGTCATTTCACAATTTTTTTTTCTGATTTTTAAATATACATATTTATATTATATATATAAATATATGTGTCAAATTCAATTTAATTAATTTATGACCATAGGCTATGATCTAATGTGCATTAATTTAATTACATTATATTTAACTAATTTAAACTTACCACAAGTCTCTCTACTCGGTACCTCGGCTCGTGCACGACTCGAGGCGTGTTCTCGATGGCGTATCGGCGACGATAGCTGCAAGTACTGACTTAGTCAGCCTACACACATACAAAAAACACTAGGAATACATCAATACAAATATAAAATTTACCTCGGCCACATGCCTCGGCCGTGGCGCATCTCATGTGGGCCCCACGTCACGGGTTGGTAATCCGGATTAAGCAATTAATCAAGATTAACAAAATTGGGTTGTGACAACCCAAATTTGTTGCTTTTATATACAATGGATTTTTAATGATGAATTGAGGTTCAAACATCTATTTCTAACCTCTAAATTCTGAAAATTTGGTTGTCAAATGGGTTTTCAAAAATTGATTCTAATGGAATTCATTTTCTTGTGACTTTTCATCAAATGCATGTTATCTTGTCAAATTGATGCATGGTTTATGGTTCATATTGGAGTATTTTGATTATTTTGGTTAATTAGAAGTAATAGTGGTCAAATAGGCCCACAAAGAGCAATAATTGCTTAAATCAGGTTAAGATATGGTGTTGTAGTTATTTTCGTGCTGATTGGAGAAGATGATGAATAGTGTTTGCACCCACAGGAACGTCTATGCCCACGGCGATGCCTGTACCCACAAGGGACGTCTGTACCCACATAGACGATTGTACCCATAAGAGACTATATCCACGATTCTCATATATAGACTTCTATACCCACAAGGACCTCTGTACCTACAAGGATTTTTGTATCCATAAAGGACATATGTACCCACAAGGATTTTTGTACCCACAAGAACTTATGTGCTCAGAAAGTACATTGTGCCCACAAGGGACGTTTGTGGCTACAAGGATAGTAACAACAAATCTCATTACAACTATGCAATATAACATATATCTAAACACACTAAATACATTAAAATGGACTTCATGAGAGGTTGTAACACTTATTGATAATATAAGTGGGGGTTGAAAATCCTAGCAGGGAGGTTAGGTAGTGGATGTAGATCGGTTGGATCGAACCACTATATATCGTGTGTCTTATTTCGAGGAGATCGTACCCACAAGCTCGCGTAGTAACGAGAGCTACTTGGGGTCGAATTCAGGAGAGTCCAGGGATCTCGGAGTGCGATTTGAGGAATGTAAACCCCCAGAAACACATCTAGAGTATTTAATCGTCTCGTCTCATCCATTTACTATTACTTGTTGTTCATTACACTAGTGACCTGCTTTTACTTCAGTTTGAATGGTTGGTTGTGTGATTTGCCATTAGACTTGGTTTTGTGATGTACGTACGGACTTAGGCACATTAAACTGTATCACGTGTGATCCGACCATCGGTGAATGGCAACCCGAGCTGCTTCTAATGCACGTGTTGGTAAGACCATGAGGACTATGGTGATGGGAAAGTGGAGGTTATTGGAGAATCCCACAAGAGATATCCTATAGCAGCCCCAAAAATTCGAAATCGCCATATCATGCACCGCGGCCCATAACCCTGCCTCAACTCGGCCTAGCTGTGTCCCATGCACCAATTATCAGCCCAAATACCACTAAATTATAGATCAATTTTCATTAACAAGGTATCAAGTTAGCTAGTGTGTAGTGGTCCCAAATTCCCAGGCCGCCCGTGGACCCCGTTTCTCCTGCTAGTGCACTGGAAACCACTGCCACGTCACTCCGTCTATTTATATTATCTGTCACTTTTTAAGTTTTTGCGATTTAATTTAATTTTTACAATTTACAGCGGAAGTTTAAAGAATTTACCAAAAGAAATATTATAGATAAAGTTAAAGGTATTCAACCTATACTGGAAAATCCCGGAGGTACTGTATATACAGGCGATCAACTATAACAGTTACTATATACAGATACAAGTATGAATTTAGTTTCCCAGTTCCCAAAATATTATACAAAATATCAAAATATAGCTATCAACACACGTACCAGCAAGCCTCAGCGTAGGTAAGTCAGATGTAATCGCCAAAAATCCCCTTACCCTTGCTAGTAATAGGATCTGCGCTCAGCCATCACAAAAGGCAGATGACAAGCCCAGTAAGTAAAATCCCAAGGAAAACCACCGTGCATCATAATTAAAGAATGTAAATGGAAACCAATAAAAAGTGTTAAATAAACATGCGGAAAGGAAAAGAAATGTAGACAACTGCCCAAAGCTCATCGCATAAATATAAACACACAGAAACCCAAATGGGTGTGAACCAGCTATCCAAGATGTGTACTAGGACCAGGAGCCCTGTTGTGGCCTACACCGTCAACCCTACAACTGTGTCCTATACCACACACCTAATAAGCAACCACACACCCTCGGATATATAGACGGAAAATCTCAACCGTCCCAGTAAGGTTGGACTCGAAGATTATCAATAAAAATAGCTCAAATGAATAACAATAAGTAAGGTGTTCAGTTGGGCTTTACGTACCCGAAAATACGCACTCCGACTTCTCGGACCCGTTAGTACGCCCCACCTAGCTCTCAGATGCCCAAGCTATGGTTTTCCAGTCCCTGAAGTCCATTTATAGTGTTTTATACTTTTTGAAAACTTATTATATAATTTTATGATATTATATTATATTTCTGATTTATTTCAGTTGTGGTACCTCTCCCAGACTATGTCGGGGTTCCAAAAATACTCGAAAAGTCCTGAACCTACTTTTCTACCTTTTTCTAAATTTTTTATATTTTTCTAGAATTTTTTCAAATTTTTCTGATATTTTTTTAATTATTTTCCTATTTTCCAGAAAAATAATATATATATATTCTTTAATTTTTATTTAAATTAAATTAAAAAAAATAATTTTTTAATTGGGGGGCCCACCTGGACCGGTTCGGTCCAGGTGGTTGGACCGGCCTGGATGGCCGGTCCGGCCCAACCCGGTTCGGGGGACACACGCACGCAGCGCGTGCGTCCCCTACCCAGAGACGGAATCGTCTCACCAGAGACGATTCCGTCTCTGTTTTTTTTTTTTACTTCATTCTTGCTTCTTCTTCCCTCCTCTACCTTCCTCTTCATTCTCCATCCATCGAAGACCTCCAAATCCTCCAAATTTCATACAAAACCCCAAGAACAACACCCAATTCTCGGATCACATGTTTTTTTTTTCAAAAATTCGGAATCCACAAATACACCTCAATTTTCCACAAATTCGATTGCAATTGAAATGGTTTATTAATAAACCAACCTTAAAACACCAAATTTAAACAAAAACAGTGATGAATTCTCTCGAAATCGCAATTTCACTCCAATACCCATTTTAATGAAAAATCAACAAAATTGAAAATTTATTACCTTAGCTTGAGTATTAGACGCCCAGAATCATCTCCCCCAAGCCTTAAATCGTCCTCTCCAACATTAGATCTCTCCCTGATCTCCTCACAAATTCTTGAGAAAATTTGTTTACTTTGCATGTCTCCACGATCGTTGTATATATATATTGGTGTTTTAATCTCATGCACACGCATCTCGAGGCTAATCCAACAGCCACTGATCACCCTGTGTCACAGTTCTTGAACACCCTATCATGACATTAATCTCCTTGTATCTTTCCATTGCGTATCTCGAGGACGATCCAAAGAATGCTGATTATTCAGTTCAAACCATAGGATTCTATTTCTTCTAATTTGATTTAACTTATATAATTTATTCTAAGCATCAATAAATTCCATAAATGGCGGATGCTTTGAGTAGATGCGGAGTTGACAGTCAGATTAGTACTCGTCATATGGAACTGTTAGAGGCAGCATCAGTTATGAGTATGTCGGACATCACAGCTACGCATGATGTTCAGATTTTTGGTCAGATGAGAGTACCGACGGTGTCATTAGAGCGGGTATCAGAGTGTCAGAGGGCTGATGGGCTTTATGAGCGGTTTAGTGGTTTGGCACGTGATCCTGAGTGCATTGATTGGACAGAGACGACGGATCAATGTTTGCGACACAGAGGTTGACTGTGGATACCGGCGGTACCAGAGATCGGAGATAGTATATTAGAAGATGCTCACCGGTCGCGTTATACAGTTCATCCGAGCAGAACCAAGATGTACCACGACTTGCGTAGATTGTTTGGTGGCCAGGGATGAAAGCTGATGTTGGCGATTATGTTCGAGGGTGTCACATATGTCAGCAGGTGAAGGCGGAGCATAGACGACCAGGTGGATTGCTACAGCCGTTACCCATTCCTCAATGGAAATGGGAACACCTTACCATGGATTTTGTCAGTGGGTTACCGCAGACGTCCAGGTGACATGATGCGATTTGGGTAGTGATTGACAGACTGACGAAATCGGCACACTTCATACCAGTTTCGATGCGATACACGTTTCCTCAGTTGAGCAAACTGTTTGAGGAGGAGATTGTTAGACTGCATGGGGTACCGGTCTCCATTGTATCTGATAGGGATCCCAGGTTTACTTCGAGATTCTGGGGAGCGATGCAGGAGCAGTTTGACACTAGGTTGCAGTTTAGCACGGCGTATCATCTTCAAACAGATGGCCAGTCAGAGAGACTGATACGGATTTTAGAGGACATGCTGAGGGTTTGTATTATGCAGTTTGGAGGTTCATAGGAGGACTACTTAGCACTGTGTGAGTTTGCTTACAACAACAACTATCAGGCTAGTATCGAAATGCCGCCATTTGAGGCACTGTATGGGAGGCCCTGCAAGTCACCAACGTGTTGGGCAGAGCCGGAGGATACAGTTACGATTGGGCCGGAAATAGTTGTTGATCACACAGAAAAGATTCGACAGATTCGTCAGAGGCTTCGAGCGGCACAGGACAGACAGAAGAAATACGTGGATAGATACCACGAAAGTCTGAGCTATGAGGTTGGCGATATGGTTTATCTGAAGGTTTCTCCTTGGAAGGGCCAATAGAGGTTCGAAATTAAGGGGAAACTGGCGCCGAGATTTATTGGACCTTATAGAGTTGCAGAGAAGGTTGGCAGTGTGGCGTACAGATTAGATCTACCGGTGGAGTTAGCAGGGATTCATCCTACCTTCCACATTTCAATGTTGCGATTGGCTAGGACCGGACCACGACCCATGGTTGATGTGCGACAGGTTGATGTTCAGTCTGACGCAACTTACAAGGAACGACCATTGGAAATATTAGATCGTAAGATCCAAACTTTCAGGAACAGGAAGATATCGAAAGTACTCGTACGGTGGCAGCATCACGGTACGGAGGGACTTACCTGGGAGTTGGAGTCGACCATGCGAGAGCGTTATCTCCAGTTATTCCACGGTATGTCTTATATTAACTCAAATTTCGGGACGAAATTTCATTTTTAGTTGGGAAGAATTGTAACGACTGTTATTTATTAACGCCGTTATCTTAATAATTTCATATTAGGACGCCAGCTCGGACGACACGTGGATACCGTGGATAGGTTAGGCGTGACCATACCTAAGGTCTTACTGTGTATGTGTGTTTTACTGAATTCGGTGATGTATTAATATTCTATTATTATATTGATGTATTATCCATCATCGGTGTGTGGATATAGTCGCTTGTCGGCGAGGTTGAGCGCCGGGGTTTTGTGTCGTAGAACACGCCAACGCGAGGGTACGATAGCGGTGAGGCCGGGCGTTGGGGTGTGATAAGATTTTAAACAATACACCATAACTTTAGTTTAGAACTTAATATAATGAAATTTAAATATAACTTTAGGCTAAAAATCAATTAGGCACATTAAGTATGGGACCGCCTCGGGGTGCGTGCCGGACACGGGGCACGGGGTGCCGGGTGGTCGGGGATTTAGTGTGACTCTATTTACAAATTTATGGAATTTATTGATGCTTAGAATAAATTATATAAGTTAAATCAAATTAGAATAAATAGAATCCTATAGTTTGAACTAAAAATCAACATTCTTTGGATCGTCCTCGAGATACGCAATGAAAAGATATAAGGAGATTAATGTCATGATAGGGTGTTCAAGAACTGTGTGACACAGGGTGATCAGTGGTTGTTGGATTAGCCTCGAGATGCGTGTGCACGTGAGATTAAAACACCAATATATATATACACCGATCGTGGAGACATGCAAAGTAAACAAATTTTCTCAAGAATTTGTGAGGAGATCAGGGAGAGATCTAAGGTTGGAGAGGACGATTTAAGGCTTGGGGAGATGATTCTGGCCGTCTAACACTCAAGCTAAGGTAATAAATTTTCAATTTTGTTGATTTTTCATTAAAATGGGTATTGTAGTGAAATTGCGATTTCGAGAGAATTCATCACTGTTTTTGTTTAAATTTGGTGTTTTTGAGGTTGGTTTGATAAACCATTTCAATTGGAATCGAATTTGTGGAAAATTGAGGTGTATTTGTGGATTCCGAATTTTGAAAAAAAAACATGTGATCCGAGAATTGGGTGTTGTTCTTGGGGTTTTGTGTGAAATTTGGAGGATTTGGAGGTCTTCGATAGATGGAGAATGAAGAGGAAGGTAGAGGAGGGAAGAAGAAGCAAGAATGAAGAAAAAAAAAAAAAGAGACGGAATCGTCTCTGGTTCACACCAGAGAGGTAGGGGACGCACGCGCTGCGTGCGTGCGTCCCTCGAACCGGGTTGGCCCGGATCGGCCATCCAGGCCTGTCCAACCACCGGGACCGAACCGATCCAGTGGGCCCATCCAGGCCTGTCCAACCACCTGGACCGAACCGATCCAGGTGGGCCCCCCAATTAAAAAATTAATTTTTTTATTTAATTTAAATAAAAATTAAATAATATATATATATATATATTATTTTTTCTGGAAAATAGGAAAATAATTAAAAAAAAATATCAGAAAAATTTGGAAAAATTCTAGAAAAATATAGAAAATTTAGAAAAAGGTAGAAAAGTAGGTTCAGGACTTTCCAGGTATTTTTGGAACCCCGACATAGTCCGGGAGAGGTACCACAACTGAAATAAATCAGAAATATAATATAATATCATAAAATTATATAATAAGTTTTCAAAAAGTATAAAACACTATAAATGGACTTCAGGACCGAGAAACCATAGCTTGAGCATCTGGGAGCTAGGTGGGGCATACTGACGGGTCCGGGAAGTCGAGTGCGTATTTTCGGGTACGTAAAACCCAACTGAACACCACTACTGCATTTACTTATTGTTATTCATTTGAGCTATTTTTATTGATAATCTTCGAGTCCAACCTTACTAGGACGGTTGAGATTTCCCGTCTATGTATCCGAGGGTGTGTGGTTGCTTATTAGGTGTGTGGTCTAGGACACAGTTGTAGGGTTGACGGTGTAGGCCACAACAGGGCTCCTGGTCCTCAGTACACATCTTGGATAGCTGGTTCACACCATTTGTGTTTCTGTGTGTTTATATTCATGCGATGAGCTTTGGGCAATTGTCTGCATTTCTTTTCCTTTCCGCATGTTTATTTAACACTTTTTATTGGTTTCCATTTACATTATTTAATTATGATGCACGGTGGTTTTCCTTGGGATTTTACTTACTGGGCTCGTCATCTGCCTTTTGTGATGGCTGAGCGCAGATCTATTACTAGCAAGGGTAAGAGAATTCTCGGCGATTACATCTGACTTACCTACGCTGAGGCTTGCTGGTACGTGTGTTGATAGCTATATTTTGATATTTTGTATAATATTTTGGGAACTAGGAAACTAAATTCACACTTGTATCTGTATATAGTAATTGTTATAGTTGATTGCCTGTATATACAGTACCTCCGGGATTTCCACTATAGGTTGAATACCTTAACTTTATCTATAATATTTCTTTTGGTAAATTCTTTAAACTTCCGCTGTAAATTGTAAAAATTAAATTAAATCATAAAAACTTAAAAAGTGACAGATAAGATAAATAGACGGAGTGGCGTGGCAGTGGTTTCCAGTGCACTAGTAGGGGAAACGGGGTCCACGGGGCGGCCTGGGAATTTGGGGCCGCTACATAATGGACTCAATTTCACCTGTTTATTTTCATTAGATTCTCAACGGAAGACTTAAAATCATGATTCATCAAATATAAAGTAATAAATCATGTGATAGAGCATTTTCCTAATGTGGAACCCAACAAAAGTGCCATCAATATATAATATGATCCAAATGTTTCAAAATATCAAAAATATCTTAAATAGGTCATATACATGTCCAGGATGTCTCTCATATCCCAATCCCTACATAAAAACGATAAATAAAACAAACGTACGAGTCAATCACAGGGAAGTTGATAAAAAAAGTCCTCAAGTTTGTCCTTCCCTCTGCTCGTACTAGGGTCTGCACTCTATCATTACAACAAAATAGATGACAAGTTCAAGGTGAGTAATCCCAAAGAACTTCACCGAGTAAATAATATAAATAAATGTTAGAATTTAAAATACTATTTAAATAAACAAGTGGAAGAAAAGAATCATACAATTATAAAGGACCCTCGCATGAATATCGAATAGTAATGAATCAAAGTGCGTACAAGATCTAGGCCAGACTAGCACCATACTTCGGACTATCACCCAGGCACCGCCAGTGAGTAAACTCGAACTAACTGAAATCTCTGATTCCGCTCGGCTGGCTTAGACCATGACGCACCAACATGTGCATAGAAAAAATCAGCAATCGGGTCGATAATCCATCGACATACCCCTAAAGTACATGCTATGGTCTAGTATGCCACGTGCCAGCGTAATGAACCCGACGAGAGTAAACTCAACCGACCATAAATAAATACCAAAAATGAATTTAATTGAACAACATGAAATTAATTCAATAAACCAAACAGTAAATACTCAAAGTAAATTTCAGTTGGGATACTACACACCTCAAACTGCATTCCACTAATTTGTTAACGCCAATGCATGCCTCCAACTGCATGTCAACTATTTGTTAACAAACCTAAAACCTGATTTCCAATAAGCCTAATCAATCAATTAAGCCTTCCTTATGAGTTAAATAAACCCCTTGGTGAACCCCCAATAGTCTAACTTATTTTTAAAATTTTGTATGGGATGCTACGAGAGGCACCGCCGTGAGTAAAGGCTCACGGTGTCTTGGGCGTCGTGACCTACGCCACCAATGGTCCACCCCTACGGCGCGACTTAAAACTTAGGGTGGAGGGTGGCCACAGGTTTTGTACGTCGTGGGTGACGTCGTGGGATTTAACCCCCACGACGCCCTAGCGACGTCTGAACCAGAGACGCCCCTATGGTTCTCGAACCCCTCGGCTCGTTGCCGCGGTCTGCACTCGTCCCAACATCTAATGAAACATTTAACCAACCATGAGAAACCAAAATCCCCCGATAAAACTTGTTCGAGACGAAAACCCCGAGATTTCCCAACTAAAACCCTAAAATCCAACCAAAACCAAATTACAACAACAACAACACCAACATCAATAAAGCCTCATAGTTGCTTCAAATCACACCTTGAAACCATAGCAACGCCCATACAAATCGGTGTGCTTAACTCACAACCTCGAAACCCTCATTAAAACTCGAGAAAATACACCGATTGATAAAGAACGAAGAGAAGAGTTTGGATCTAATCTCATCTATCAAGTTCCAAGCTTTGTAGGGCTCCAAATGGCTCTCAAAGTTCACAAAACCCTACCACCTCTTCCAATTTTCGGACTTGTGAGAAGCAAGAGAGAGAAAAGGTGGTGGTTGTTTGAGAAATTGGATATTTATATAAAAAATTGTCATCTAGTGTATTGATGTATCCCTAGACTTGATCCTAGGGCCCAATTCATGAGGTCAACAAGTCATCAAAATGCAGCTTAATTGAATGACTTGCCCTTATCCTCATCCTTATCCTTTCTCAACACAAACAAACCAATCTTTGGGCGTTTCGGTACCCGGTCTCGTACTGTGTCGAGTGACAAACGCGTACACTCATCTCATTAACGTCTAAACGGCGTTTTATATTACTTATTTAATGCATTTTATTATTTATTATGTGTGTATAAACCCCCGGCCTAGTGTAAGTCATTCGTTTACTCGGTACCCGCGTCTACACACTACTCGAGGCAAAATACCCGTCACACTGTCCCGCTCGGTAATAAACAATATAAACACATATATTGCGATACAATGTAACTAAATTGAACATATACATCACAAAATAAATCAATAGCATACAAAAATAGATTGTATACCTAATTCAGGCATGCTCCGACCTAGCCACGAGGTCCACAAGTGCCCAAGCTGGCGTCCACGTTTGTAATGATGTTATAAATAACAACAAATTAGATATGGGTCGTTACATGTTCTTAGCTCTGAAATATGGTATAGTCTGCTACACAACTCACATTCGTTGATTTTATCGGCCTATTGTATTCATCGGCGTTATTTCATGCTCATCCAGTTTCATGGTTGTTAAGTATGCATGCGTTGATCTGCAGTTGTCTGTTTATTACTGCATGTTTATTTACTTATTTATTGGCTTCTATTATTAAATACTCGGTGGTTTTCTTTGGAATTTACTCACTAGACTCGTCATTTGTATTTTTTGGGATGGCTAAGTGCATATCTGAGTACGAGCAGAGGTAAGGAGACCCTGGGCGACTGTCTCTGACCTCCTACAATTTGGGACCTACTCGTACATGTCTATATTTTGATATTTTGTTTTATTTTGGGTAACTGGGACTTGAGACACCTGAACATGTATATATTTTCTTTTGTCGCCATATATACATTGTATTATTTTGGTTTTCCACATAGAATTAGTGCTCTAAACAGTCATGAATATAAATGTTAACTTTTACCCTAAGTCTTCCGCTGAATTTATTGATATATAACACTGTAAAATAGGAGCATTAGTATAAGAATATGGAATGGTTCACAAAAGGCTAACTTAATAACTGAATATTTGAATGATTTAATAACTAGTTAATGCGTTAGCATGCGAATTAAGGAGCACTGACTTGGAGACCAATGACAGCGGAGCTGCGGGACCCGCGGGGCAGCTCACCTGGTGGCCTTAGGGCGTGGGGCCGCCACAGTTTAGCCGTTGCCCTAAATAAAATGGCCTTCATGCCTATGATTTACCAAAAAAACAAAATTTATATAAAATACATTTTTTGTTGAGGAAGTTGTAGAGACTCGTCTTTTATTCAAACCCGTTTTAATGTTCAATTGATGCCTTTTGATTATGAAAATCTATTATTTTTATAAAATGCGCATAATTAATGGAGTTTTTTTTTTTTTTTTTTTTTGTAGAATGCAAAATTAATGGTGTTATTAAAAAACTGAGGGGCAAAGATTAAGTATAGCTAGGGCATTACATATTGGTGTAGGAGTATGTTGGAAAATACCAACAAATTAAGAGATAGATCAAGTGCGGCCAGGGCATCAAATATTAGTATAGGTGTATGTTGGAAATTACCTACAAATTGGAGGGGTGCATCTATAAAATGTGTATAACGGTCCAACCACTAAGCTGAGGGGTAGAGATCTAAGTATAGTTAGGTCATTAAATATTATGGTAGGAACCAACAACTAGTTTGTTGAGTGATAAGAGATTCCGTTCTCCTAACGTGAGATATTGAGTTCGAGTCTCGTATATGAAAAAACTTGGTTAGGAGGGCTGCCCCTATATGTGGCCCAATACTACATAAGTGTGAATTAATCAGTGCAGTTGATACCATACCCGATCTTTAAGGGTAACCAAAAAAATATTAGAAGAAGGAGAACGTTGAAAAAAACCTACAAATTGAATAGGCACATCTATAAAGGATTTCCTTTAGTGATACCGCATTTGTACAAAGTTGTGTGCTTGCCGTCCAATACCTACATTCACGATCTCAAAATAGATCCGACGGCATGCGCATAAATCAGTGGAAACTCGGTATCAAAAGCCAGTCACAGCTGCCCTTCCTTCAAAAGTGTTTAAAAGAAGGCATTCTGCTCAAAAATAGCAGGACAAAGCCAGAAAGGCCTAATGAAGCCGTGGCCCACTCTATAGTCCAAAGATGAATTTCGCGTCGTTCGAGGAGTAGCAACTTCGGCATCTCCAGCACACAAAGTGAGATCTGCTCTGTTGTCAGTATCACGAGAACCAAACCGAGTTACGATAAATACATATAGACGCACTCAACCTAATGCAGTCCAGCCGAAAAAAAAAAATAACGAAAAGCGAAGACTTTAGAGAGAGAGAGAGAGAGAGAGAGAGAGAGAGAGAGGCGTTGTGTTCATCTGTTCATCAGTTCCGTTCGATCTCTCGTTCGCGGAATCACGAAATTAGGGCAACCGATTCTTCGATTTCCAGACTCTCTCGATCTGGTGCCCTAGCATGTCTCGGGATGCTCGGAAGCCAAGCTGAGCAGCAGCGTCCGAGATTTTCCAGTTCTCATGGCGGACGCGCTCTCGGTGATCCCCACAGCCGTGCTGAGGAATCTATCGGACAAGCTCTACGAGAAGCGGAAGAATGCGGCGCTGGAAGTAAGTTCGTCATCGTCTCCGACTGAAATTTCGTATTTTGGTTTGGTTTCTAGGGATTTAGATAGGTCTGAGGTTTTCGAACTGTTAGTGAATCGGATCGTGGAATTTCGTTGTGCAGATTGAAGGAATCGTCAAGCAGCTCGCCTTGGTTGGCGATCATGACAAGATTACGGCGGTGATCAATCTGTTGACCAATGAGTTCACCAGCTCGCCGCAGGCGAATCATCGGAAGGTAATTTTGGTTTTTGTTTCGTTGATTGTATCAGTGGATTGGATTGTGAAATTTGTTGCCTTGGTGTAGGGAGGGTTGATTGGGCTTGCGGCGGCTACCGTTGGTTTGACGTCAGAGGCTGCTCAGCATCTGGAGGTAAGTGTCATTGTACAGATTCGTCGCTGGATCTTTCTAATTCATTCTGTTGAAAGAAAACTGTACTTGTCATGGAAAGTTGTCTCCTTTTTGCTGTTGGATGAAAAATGCTAGGTCATATAAAAATGTGCTGAACTTTCAGTTGGATTGATGTTCATTTGCTGTGTGATGAAGCGAATGATCGCTGATACATTAACTGTGACAAGTTAGATTTGAGTCGATGTGTTGGTCTTGGTGTTGAATATAGAAAGATAACTTCTTTATGGTGCACCGGGTGTGAAATTCATTGTTACCATGTGTCGAAATTGGGTAAAAAGACACAAATTTCCTTTAAGTCAGTCAATGATGATGAAACACCTAGAAAACATAAAATTGCTACATATTTTCTTGGTAGATGAATGCAATTTTAAATTTATTAAATTTCATGAGGTCCTTTATGACATGTTAGACCAAAAAGATGTTGCATTATCGGGTCTGCAGGCTGGTGCTACTAATTTCATTTGTTCTATGATGAGCTATTATAACTCCACTGTAGATGGAGTGGTAAAATTAGGAAGTTCCTGAGGTGCGCCACTTTAGATATCTAGGATCAATCATACAAAATGATGGTAATATTGAGAACGATGTCACACAAAGAATCAAGTTGGATGAAAGTAATGGAGAAGTGCAACATGTGTGAATTGTGACCGGAATATTCCTATCAAGTTAAAAGGAAAATTTTATATGGCCGCAATTAGACCAGCTATGATTTATGGAAGTGAATGTTGGGAAGTAAGGCAACAACAATTACGTAATATGAATGTAGTAAAAATGAGGATGCTTAGGTGGATGTTTTGTAAAATTCGTAAAGATATAATAAGGAATACAAAGATTCAAAGAAATGTAGGAGTTGCGCCAATTGACACAAAGATTAGGGAAGGGCGGTTGCGGTGGTTTGGGCACTGCCAAGATGGTTTGCAAATGTTCCCACTAGAAAACTTGACTCAGTAGAAATTGAAGAAATTCAATGAGGTAGGGGTAGATTAAAGTTAACTTTGAATGCATTAATTAAGAGAGATTTAAATGGTTTGGAAAGCTCACCATCAATAGCACTAAATTGAGCACATGGAAGAGTTTGATTCATGTAGTCGACTCCAACTAATTTGGGATTTATGCTATGTTGTTGTTTGTTATGATGAGCTATTATAACTAGAAATTTGGAATTACTATATGTTTAGCAACTTTGACTTATGTATGTATATCATTACTTAAATTACTTTGATGTCGCCTAGGTGGTAGCTTAGGTGGGCGGTATCTTGTTAAACAATTTTTTTGAAATTTGAAAGGGCTAATTACAATTAAGTTTGATAGTAAAAAACCTACCCAACAACAAAATCTTAACATAAATAATTTTACATAATGACCTAAAGGCTTATTAGTATTTTTTAAATGTATATTGAATGGGAATCACGGTGACTAATAGACAATTAGTGTTACTTAAGGACCTATGAATGAATATCCAAAGTCCTCTAAATAAATATTATTTTGTATGCCTAGGCATCGCCTAGCCTAAGCCAAAGAAATCACCTTGGCTTGCAATCCTTGATGAAGACAATGTGCCCTCATGGTTCAAATAGGTGCCTTTTATGATTGTGATGGATTTCTGCTAATGCCACCATAATCTAGGTTGTAGGATGTAAGAGGCAAATGAAGGCTTACTTTTCCTGAACCTACAACCACACGTTCTTCCATTCATTGTAAGTGCATAATTTCCTACTAACTTGAAGGACATCCTGCAAGCTTCATGCTGTCATTGGAAGGAGGGGTCTTGCATAAAATGAATCGTGAAGGCTTCTGGTATGGTGAACCACAAGGTGGTAAAAAATCTTAAAGAGTCTATCCTACCAGTGAATAATTAATTTCTTTTTGTTCCAAGCAGTGATTGCCTAGGCGGTACCTTAGGCGGGAAGTGCCTTCTAAGTATTTCTTAAAAATTTGAAGGGGCTATTTATAATTAAGTTTGATTATAAGGAAACCCAACAACAAAATCTGAATACAATTATTGTTACATAAGGACCTAAAGACTTATTTGTATTTTCGAAGTATATATTAAATATCAATCACATTGACTTATTGACAATTAGTGTTACTTAAGGACCTATAAGTAAATAAATAATTTTCTAAGGACCTCTCAATAAATATTATTTTCTTCGCCTAGGCTAGGGAAATTGCCTTAGGATCACCTTTGCGCCTTGCAAATCCTTGGTTCTAAGTACCCCAACCCCCAACCTTTTGAAGTTCAAAATTCTTTAATCTTATAAAAAGGGATTTGGGCCACAGACAATAAAAAGAAATCATTCTTTATCCTTTGTAATTCTTTTGATAATTGGTTTTGCTCTTGAATCTCAATAAAGTCAACAGATAATGCACTTTTGTGATAAAAAATTGTTTAAAGTGGGGAATTTACTCTTTCCACAACGCATAAGGTGCAGTTGTTCTGGTGTTAGCAGAGTTGGATATGTTTGATTATTGAACAATTTTTTTTTTTTGGTAGGTGTTATTGAACATTTTTTCAAATTCCCTATCAAGAACAAACCATGAAAATATCTAGCCTGCAATTTCACTGGTAGAAATCTGCTCATATTTGACACTTACAGATTCTAATCAGTTGTATCCGATAAAAGTCTATATTGAACAGATGCTTCGTCAACCATCAAGTTCTGGCCTCTAAGTTGATTGGATATCTTAGTTCAATCTGAGACCATAATCTCTTTATGGAATTTAATATTGGGACTTAGACTGCAGATGAGCCTCTTTGTGACTCCTACCATGCCAAGGTTTACGCCAGTGAAATTTTGTAGTGTTTTTTTTTCTTTATTTTTAATTTAATAGCATAACATAGCACCTAATAAACTTGTAAGTGGACCTCAAGATGCTGTTATTTAATAATCTTCCAAAAGTAAAATGTATTCCTTTATCAAGGTATTATTGTCTCACTGAAGGTGGTCCAAGAAAACTGACTTTTATCTAAAATGTGATTGAAGAAAACTAAGTGGCTAATTTAAACTTGGATTATTGCTCATTGCAAAATGAAATGAGCGACCAATGCAAGAAACTCATTAACTTCTGTTGTTTTGGTGGTCAAATGTTATGCATCTCATTGCATTAGCAAATTATAGTTCACAGCATTACTTGCACTAAAGTATCATGTAAGTTACTTAAGTGTGACAAGGTAGGGTTGGGTTTGATGCAACAATTATGAACTTTCTTTTACTTTTCTGTGTTCTGTGGTTTTACTTTTGTGTCTTCTCATGACCTCATTGATAAGGTTTTTATTTATTTATTTTTTTCCTACTCTTCACATGTTTCCCCAAACCTAGAAGTCATGTGCATCTGATCGAAAGAAAGAAGTCATGTGCCCCATTTGCTGGTTATTTGGCGCAAGTTAATACTATCATTTATTGTGATTTGTTTCAAATAATTATAACCCCATATTGGGGCACTTCTGCTGTGATGCTGTGCTCTTATTATAGTAAGACGGATAATCCCTGGATTCCATAATTTTCGTTGCTATTTCTCACGTTAGCGTTAAAACATTTTGCAAATTTTCTATGGGGGAAATGTGAAGTCGATGGGATGATTGTTCTAGTATCTATGAAGTTTGAATGGTGCCTGTGACAGAAAGAGGATATTTGAAGAATTAACTCATCCACTATCACTTAGGCAATATGACTATGAATGGATGAAAGGATCTTTAAAAATGAGAAGTAAGAAGCCATCATGGTGTGGGAGATTTGAAAACTCATGCTTAAAGTTGGATTTTATCCAGTTCAATAGCTTGCAAATGCATCTTATTGGATTGGTTTAGGTATTAAGCAAACTTATAACCTTATTGAACTTTTTAAGTTTTGTGGGTTCTCTCCGGGTTTGCTTGGGGATCTTTTAGACCTCATAAGTTATTTTATTTCATGTAACAAGTTGTTTTTACATAAACTAGTTGGTGGATTGACTTTAAACTATTAGTGTTTTGAAGCTGAAATATATCGTGTTTAAGAGCATATTTGGAGACTTTTGTACTTCCCTCTTGTGGATTTTTGGTTGAACAAAGAGACTAGTTCATTCGTGGGGCCATTGGCCACTAAACTGCATAGGTTATACTCATGGCTGGCAATATAATTCTCTAAAAAATCCTTACAGTTTCATGGAGGTGTTGCATTGCATACAACAACAACAACAACAACAACAACAACAACAACAAACAACATTGTGCAACAATGCAATTGATGGTGAGCCTCAAACCCAAATTAATTGGGGTCGGCTATATGGATCAAACTCTTCCATTGTGCTCAATTTAATGCAATTGATGGTGAGCTTTCCAAACCAGGAGGTGTTGGTTGCATATGTAGCTGTAAATCTTAGACATTTTTTTGACTTCTGAATCTAACTTTATACATGTACAACTAGAAAGGAATATATCTTTTATATTCTTTATTTCTATTTTTTAATGACCATATAAACATTGTTAAGTTTATTGAGCACCATAATTTCAGAACAAGATTTCTCTGTTTTGATTAGTTGTTATACAGTTGTACTACTACTTGTCTTTTTCTTTCCTGCTATTTTTTTCTTTTATATTGTCTTTATAATTTTTAAATAAAATCTAAAACGTATACTATTTTGTTGTTTACAAGACACAACATAACCTATATAATTTGAAATAGTTATGTAACTTTTTTCACTTTAAGCAAACGTAACTAAACATTCCATCATCACCTTAGCATTGTCTAGTTGCTACCCTGGCCACTTCTCACCTAGATTGGGCTAATTGGTTGGTGTTTTCCATTATAAATTTACCACTCTGATATAGGTCAACAGTGTTTAAGTTTTGTAGACCTTATTATGTTTTGTCCTATGTTGTTATTCAGTAGGTGCATAATAGTCGTGGTTATTTAGTTTAACTTAAAGGTGGATTGTCAGAATGTTTATTGCTAGTTTTAACAAAACATTTCACATTGCATAGGACTTTCCTAAACTGATTCTCAATTTTTAGTGATGAGGTTTAGGTAGGGCAAGGTTGAGTTTTTGCTGCATGGATGAAGGAAAAAAGCATGATATATTTTTTGTTTCAAGTGATTATGGTATTGTATTTTTACAGTGCATGCTCTCTTATTTTTTAAAGTGTTTTTTTCTTCTAAGTATCTATTTCTTCCTTTCTTTTTCACTTTATATTTATTCATTAGTTATTCCACATCTTTTTTGAGATCTGTCAGCAAATAGTTCCTCCTGTTCTTGGTTCCTTTGCCGACCAAGATAGTAGAGTTCGCTATTATGCTTGTGAAGCACTCTACAACATAGCAAAGGTGAGATTGTTCTTATGTGCTTTAAATGTCAAAATCTTTTGAGTTTATCCAGAATTAACATTTCTGCCTGACTGTTGAGCAGGTTGTAAGAGGAGAATTCATTGTGTTCTTCAATCAGATATTTGATGCTTTATGTAAGCTGTCAGCAGATTCTGATGCCAGTGTACAGAGTGCTGCTCATCTTTTAGACCGGCTAGTAAAGGTGATCAATAGCCTTTTCCCTTGGAAAAAAAAACTGTGTTTAATTATTTTGAAGGTCATTCACAAATTCTGATGCTTATGTTAATGAACAGGATATTGTCACTGAAAGTGATCAGTTCAGGTCTGTCTTCTGCTCAAGTTTTCTCATATAAGCATAGAACTGGAACTGCCGTTTTGGCAAAATTAATAGTTATTTGTGAATATTTAGGGATTAACTGTATGATGTTAGTATCAGTTTTTTGCTTTTCCAGCATTGAAGAATTTATACCTTTGCTAAGGGAGCGCATGAATGTCCTAAATCCTTATGTTCGCCAGTTTTTGGTTGGATGGATCACTGTATTGGACAGTGTTCCTGACATTGATATGCTTGGCTTCCTTCCAGATTTTCTTGATGGTAAGTGGATATTGAAAATTAAGTTGAGTATCCTTCAATCATGGTCTTGTAAGCATTGAAAGTTTATTCTTGCTCATTTATTTTTTGTACTTTCTTCAGGTTTGTTCAACATGCTAAGTGATTCTAGTCATGAAATAAGACAACAAGCTGATTTAGCACTATCCGAATTCCTTCAAGAGATTAAGAATTCTCCAGTAAGATACCGGTTTATGTGGCAGCATTTTGTTTCTTAAACTCTGAACATCTATAAAACTAGGATTGGTGCATGTTACTTTTTGTTTTCCTTATTCTTTTGAAATTGTCACATAAAAAATGTTTAGAAATTCCTCTAGTAGATTTGTTTTTCATTAAAATTTGTTACATTTTGCTCTTAAACCTAGCGGCTGGAATTTCTTTTCCCAGTATCTAAAAGTGATGTGATTTTCTTGTGGTCTTTTCGTCTTTAATTCTCTGACTTTAGCAGTTTTTACCCTGAAGTCTGTAGACTATGGCCGTATGGCTCAGATTTTGGTAGAAAGAGCAGCTTCTCCAGATGAGTTTACCCGGTTGACGGCAGTTACTTGGGTATGGATATTTTCATTTTAATCATGTAACTTATTCCACCTTTTCTCAGAAACATAGCATTGCCTTGGCAATTATAATTTCTGATATGTTTTAGTCTACCTGTTCTATGTGCATAGTTTACGGATATATTATTCATTCTTTTGATATTTTTTTAATTCCTACCCAAAATGGTTTTGGTTGTGTTTCTGAAGCATTCATTTAATGTTCTTGCTTTAATCTGCAGATAAATGAATTTGTAAAACTTGGTGGAGACCAACTGATTCTTTATTATGCTGATATCTTGGGTGCTATCTTGCCTTGCATATCAGATAAAGAGGAGAAAATAAGAGTGGTAAGCAGTTTTCTTTTGTTGTTTGGCTTTGAATTTCAAGTTGTTTGACTGCTTCAAATCAGTAATGCATTACCTATCTTTTGTTCCCCAAAGCATCCATATTACGTTTGTTTTGCTTTATAGGTTGCTCGTGAAACAAATGAAGAACTCCGTGCTATAAGGGCAGATCCAGCTGAGGGATTTGACATAGGAGCAATTCTTTCCATTGCAAGGAGGTGCAGTTTTTGTCACCTGGGAAACATCTAGGTTTAAAGGTTGCTTATACCTCTGTAGTTTTATGGGTTAATGATAGCTCTTGCTTTTCTAAAAGAGCTATAAAGGAAGGTTTTATCGGATTTCTTGTTTCATTTCTTAGGCTATGATCGATGTCATTTTGTAACATCATCTGAACTGGATGATCTTGATTAATAGGTCTCATTGGGTAGCTCATGGTACTTTGGATTAGACTTTCCTGCATAATGCATGACACTTAATATTTAGACCACATTTTTCTCTTTTTTGCAGGCAATTATCTAGTGAGTGGGAAGCAACTCGAATTGAAGCATTGCACTGGATTTCAACCCTCTTGGCAAGACATCGTACAGAGGTAATTTCAATTCTTAAAGTTCTTAGGACTCTTTTTGAGCACTGTGTTATCATCATAAACTAGAACGAAGCTTTTAATGTTCACAAATGGAAAATTACATGAACTAGAACTAACCGATCGACTTTTGAGAGGTCCATCTCTCTCCAACAAAACTCAAGAGTTCCTCTCAAGGTAAATACTCAATATCCCTCAATGACCCTCTGCCCTTATTTATAGTTTCCTACTCTGACCTCTAACTTAATGTGACCTACTAGAATACCTACCACTCTGTCAGGTACAGGCAATGAAATTTTTGTGGATTTCCTTATTACTCTGACGGCACCTGTGATTGCGATCAACATATGATGCCCAAAATGTTATATAGACTTTACGTCTTAGACACGATGATGAAATAATTGACAAAAAAGTAAGCAATACATGGTTCCCAAAATGTTATAGGTGTTTTTGCTTTGATGAAGGAATAATGAACTGAAAACTTATCATTAAGGAACAACAAGTAGATCTTACGACACAAAACTTTAATTGTATATACTTGACGTTAATGGGAGTTTGGAAAGCATATTCTAAGTAAATGAAACTCTACTACGAAAAACTTGTTCTATCCTAAACCTGACTATTCTATACTATGATTCTATTTGATTAATGAGAAAAAATAAAATTTCGTTGGAAAAAGAACGTTCTCTTATTTGAGTGCTAAAATTCCCTTATGGACATGTTCTTATAACTGCCTATTTTCTCATCTCTATGCCCTATGATTTTCTTACTTATCGAGATGAGAAAATTTAAGTTTCTCAATTGCAAATTAAATGAATGTCTTCAGTTGTGAGGAGTAGGACTAGATCAGAAGTGCAATCAAACAAGTTCGCCAAGAGTCATTATTTTCTATGCATAGTTTTACTGTGGATTTACGCGTTAGAAGTCAAGCATAAGTGAATTTTTTCATACTGTCATATGTTATTTATTTTGAAAAGAAGTTGTAAGTTTTGGCAAAGACTTTGTAGAAATCCTTTATAGCCATGGGCTAGGAAATTTAATCTACTTCAGTGTCAACCTGGGGACTTAATTACTTGATTGACATTAGTTAGTGTTTTATTGTTTATGTCAGCTAGGACCCACCATGTGGTAGCTACAGTTGTTTGGTATGTGGTCACCTTAACTTGAGGAAACACGTGGTCGAGGGTTCAAAGTCCTCCTGTGTGCAAGTTTGAGGGGTAAAAGTTGGGTTCTTATCTTTTAAGTAAAAAGTCTGCTAGGTTAAACTATGTGAGAATGTTCCATGTCACAAACGGTTAGTGTTTTCAAGTTCGCAACTGTGATTAATGAATAAATTAAGTGGAAGCCGCTTGCTGAGAATAACTCAGCAAATATATAAAATTATTCAAATTCAGGTGATAATGCTCTTGTGTGAGGAGAGAAGCAAATAGAAAGATAAGGGAAAGCAAAAAAAGAACATGGAACTAGGAGGTAAGGGAGGAAAGAATAATTTTCTCAAATAAAAAAAATTAGAATAGGAAAGAGGCATGATTGGGAGGAAAAAGGAAAACTGGAAAGAGTATTTCATGTCCAAGTATCCTCATCCAAATTGTGGTCCCTTTTTGGCCAAGTTCCCGTGCCTTGTCACGGGTGAATGGCAAGTCTAGTGTCAGATAATCACTATGTTTGACTCTTAAGTCCAATCAATACAGGATGTGGGTAACCCGTTCCCAATATAGGAATCTCTCATCATAGATCAGGGAAACACAGACCATCACTTGCTTGTAGTAATCTTATGCTTTTTATTTTTCATTTTTTAACTTTTCATAGTCTGTTAATTTTTGTGTAAAACTTATTTGATCATTGTTTTTGACTTTTTTGTTGCAGGTATTGTCTTTCTTGGATGATATATTTGACACTCTTCTTAGAGCCCTTTCAGACCCTTCTGATGAGGTATTATATCTTTCTTCCTGATTATTATTTACATGTACTTTATTTAAAATTCATTGCAATCAGCTTTGTATTTTCTTAATATTTATAAATTTAGTAAATGCAAGCACAAGATCATTCTTTTGAAGGGACTGTGCAATTTGTTGGCTTAAAATTGCATACCTTATATGCCAATGTGTTGCTCTTTGTTACCTCGACTTGGCATTTTAGGGTGGACTGCCCTTGTCAACACGACCAGACATAAGATTTGAGTCGGATCCCTCAAAAAGATTTGGACTTACTGTTCTGAGAAGAGGGGGAAAGAGAGATAGTGTTTTGAGAAAATGAAGGGGGCAGCTGTAGCAGCAGCAGAAGAAGTACCAGAACCTGAACCAGAAGAAGATGACCAACCTGTGAAACCTTTCTTCCACCACCTTCTTTGTCTTCTGCTGGTTCTCTTTCTCGCTCCCTCTACATCATTGCTTCTCTCAAAATCTCGCTTCCTCTCACAGTATGCTGATTCATGAAAACCCCCCTCTCAACACAAATATGTACACAAAGTTGTACATATGGGGTCTGTTTGATAGTTGGCACAAAAATCTGTTTTTCTTATCTCAATTTAAAAAAAAAACTAAAACTGTTTCCCTTATTTAAAATGTTCACGTGTTAAAAATCAGAAAATTACAGAAACATATTTAAAATTTCCAAGTATCCGTGTCCAGAATTTTGGACACTTTTAACCGAATCCCCAAGACCTTAAAATTAAAGAATTGTCAAGTCCGACCTCCAGACATGTACCCACATCCGATACCCGCATCTGAGTCCAGATAACATAGGTGTTACTAATATGCCATTCATTAAGTTGAAATTTGTTCAGACCTTATTATTTGGAACATCATCTAAAGGACTTGATGTGCTGCATTGTGTAATTACTGAGTAGGGGCTGTTTGGTCTGTTATCTCATGAAATATATTCTTGTTGCTTTTCTGAATGTCTATATAGATTTTACTGAATATATTTAATTGAATTTAGTTGGCATATCTGGATAGGCAGTCAGCACCTGGATATTTTCCCTTCATGAAAATATTTGAGGTCACGTGGAAGATTTAGCTGCATGTGTATGGAAATGTATTTTCACTTTGTCCTATAGGACGTCCTATTAAAGCATAGCATTTCATTCAATATTTTGGAGAGAAACTGTGGTGGTTCTTTAAGATTTATGTCATTGTATTTGCTGAAATAGTTTCTAGTATTCCCTTAAGCTGAAAATGGCATTAAACTTATTCCCATTGCTGGGTCATGACGATAATGTCAGGTTCAAGAAAAGGGCTGGGCAGGGACCCATATTAATTTTATGTATTTTCAATCTTTGAAATCAGGTCTTTGTCTCCTGTGGTCAATATTTGGTGCTCCTATCTGCTACATTATCTGATGATGTAACAAGTTTTGGTATTTTAGGTTCTTTTAATTTTTTTTTTCCTTGTTCTGAATTATATGAAGCTGCCTCAAGATCATTCATGTTCTTCATTTTCAGATCATGGTAATAAGTTCAGGTTTAAGACAAGTGTTGAATAGAAACACTTGATTGATCTTTATATATTCTCAATATGTATTGTTAGATATTTGTGACTCTGTCAGTGTATGCTTATGTCTAAGTTATTGATTTGGATCTAATATTGTTATGCCATTCCATTCAGGTACATACGCTTTGACTAAATTTTTGTAATAGTATTTGTTTATTTCTCTACTTATATTTAGTTGTTTTTACCAAATGATCCTCAAAAGTTGTATGATATGTGAGATTCAATGGGTTGGATTGAGTTGGGAAATAGAAAGATGGATTTGATGTTCGTGGTAACATGGTAGAAAAAAGTTGCAAAGAGAAGAGTGTAGTGACATGATTCACAATCCTAAAGTGATTGAGAGATGAGCAGTGATTATTGATTGTGGGTTTTTTTTTCCAATTATAAATGTGCTGATAACCGCTAGCACAGTCCTATTTTAGCTTTGGTGCCGCTGTCGTTAGAAAAACACGTCATCGACTAGCCAATCTCTTGTGAGATGAATCAGATGTTTTTTTGTTAGAATTGTGGGTTGATTTGAGATGCAAATCGATGAGCCTTAGAACTTGTATGTATTTACATATAAAATTATTTACATCCATCCATATATTTATGGGATTTGACTTGTGATTTCTACCCTTTTGATAAGACTGGGTCTTCTATTAATAGGCCATGCGACTCAGACTGAAGGTTCAAATGACTTGGTTGAAGTATTAAGTTGATGAATTTGTTCATTATAAGTGTATAACACTTCTGTTTTGGGTATATCAATAACTTTGTAGTTTGTTCTCTTTAGTCTTTACATTGAACAAAAAAAGTACAAGGTGAAACTTAAGTTTAACCAATAACTGTTAGAATCGTGCAAATTTTTTGAATTAGTGTCCTGCAGATTTTTTGGGTTTTACTCTGTTTAAAAGCATTGTTGCTCTTCTTATGCAATTATGACAAAGCCTCTTATTTAATTTTCATCTTAATTATTTGAATCTTTTTCCCTTTATCGAATTGTCTAACAAAAGATTTTTGGGTTCAAATTGAGATGTTTTAAAAAGAATCGTGTTTGTGCATTCTGTTTACTGTGATACCATAGTAAAAAAACTGTTTCAAAATTAGTAGTTATCCAATGACTTTGCATTTTTACCATTTTAAAGAAACTGTTTCAAAATTAGTAGTTATAATTTCTTAACATCTTTTGAGGCATTATATACTTACTGATAAATTTTTCCTCAAGTGAAAACTGTATTGTATAAAGTCAGGCAATTGCGCATAGAAACTTGATTGTGATATGTATTTGTTTTGTCAGGTAGTGCTCCTGGTGCTTGATGTGCATGCATGTATAGCAAAAGATGCACCCCAGTTCCGTCAGTTTGTTGTTTTCTTAATGCACAAATTCCGAACTGACCATTCACTACTTGAGAGGTATTTTATTACTTTAATAATCTCCTATAGCGTTTTGTAAGCGTGCTAGTTTTCAGAAAAAATGCTATTTTTCAGGCGAGGTGCTTTAATAATTCGCCGGTTGTGTGTTCTTTTGGAACCTGAACGTGTGTACCGGGAAATATCCACAATCCTCGAGGGAGAATCAAATTTAGATTTTGCGTCCATCATGGTTCAGGTCTTATAATTTTCTACCATGAACAAATTCCTTTTTAAAAAATGTGGACTTGAAAGCTTAATGTAATATTTCAATCATATATATTAGTATGCTATTTATGCATTTGTATCTGCTCATTTTCAGGCTCTGAACATGATTTTGCTAACTTCATCAGAATTGGCTGAATTGAGAGCACTTCTAAAGCAATCATTGGTGAATCCGGCTGGCAAAGACTTATTTCTTTCCTTATATTCTTCTTGGTGTCATTCTCCAATGGCAACAATAAGTCTTTGCCTTATAGCTCAGGTTGGTAAAGCATTGTTGGCATCACAGCTTTATCTTAATTTGGAACATACTAATGCTATGTACTTTTCGATTTTTCGGACAGGCTTATCAGCATGCTAGTTCTGTGATACAGTCACTGGTGGAGGAAGATATTAATGTCAAATTCTTAGTCCAGCTTGATAAGCTAGTGCGCTTGTTGGAGACACCCATTTTTGCTTATCTGAGACTACAGGTTTGTTTTCTTCCTATTATCTCTATTACCGGTGTTTCATAATTTTGTTTAGTTGAATATTGATCTTCTATTTAGATTTTTAAAATAAAATAGGTGGGATCAAGAAGAGTTTCTATGGGTTCGTGTGTCACATAAGAAGAGAGGCAAAGTGAAGATCCTCTTTTATACCCCTTAAGATGACATTTTTAATGAAAACTGTAGAATAGCTCCTAGTTGTCAGGCAATGGACACTGACCTAAGTTTGCTTTGGTACCAAACCTCTGACAACTATTTGTCCTTCGTTGAATTGCCATATTAGAGGTTTAGCTTCTTGTATCCAGTCTTAGCCTCAACACAATCTAGCTACAATTTATTTTGCAATGTGGTTTAGAATGATCAAGTGCAGTTTCTGAAGCTAGATGATTGCCAACAATCAATATAGTTAGCATCTGATGCTGTACCTATAAGTGCTATACTGGGTAAAAAGAAGTTTTATTGGAAGAATTTAAAATATCTTGTTAACCTGACCAATGAACATATCTTGTTACACCAGGTTTTAAAGTATTATTCATTCGTTGTTTCTTTCTTAATTGAGTTGTTATTTTTTCTTAAGTTTACGGTCTGCACTTTGAATTCCTCATCTGATAATGTTGTACAGCTTCTTGATCCAAGAAGATATACTTGGCTATTGAAAGCTCTCTATGGTCTTCTTATGTTGCTTCCCCAGGTTTGTCATCAAAGTTCTATTTGTTTATTATTATTTTTCTTTATTAGTTTTTGTGCAATGTTTCTTAACCAGTTCAAAGCTTCATAATAAGAAATGCCAAGCTTGGGAAAATTGGAGTGAAAACTAATGTCATTTCCATGAGTTAATTTTGTGGCGGAAATTGACTAATCTAGCTTTGAAAGAGTGGACTTTATCTTCTTTGAATGGGGGAATACTTTTCAGTTCTCTTTGTTGTAAAAGGTATCACATTAACTTGAAGAAACCTAATGATTTGAAGAGAATGATGAGCTATGACCAAGATGTTGCATACATGCAAGAGGAAAGATCGAAATGAATCCCCAAGGAGATTTTTATTCAGATTTTGGTCAATAAAAATTATTTATGCTTTTGGGAGAACTTTGTGTTCCTTAAGCAAGGTCTTGATTTGAGTCATGTGAATTGAGTGGACATCGTTTACAGAGCTTTCTGCTATAAGTAAAACACACTGGTCTCCAAATTACTTGAGCGAGCACTGGTGGCCCAAGATTTTTTTTTTCTTTAAAACGAAGAAATGTGAATCACTTTTTCTTTCCTCTTCCCAAACTCTATATGTATGGTTTTGACAAATACATAAGTTGAGTAAAAGGTGATCTACGGATATTACAAAGAAGAGTAAGGTGGGGGAACTACAGGGTGATGCTTTCATGAACCTACGAAAGAGCGATATTGTGGGTTAAAAAGTCCTCATATCAAAAAGTGGGTTAAAATCAATCTTACTTAATTGATGGTCGTGGCTTTGAATCAGTCAGTTCTTGTTTGTTCATTTGGAAATGATTTGGTCCTCATAAAATCAAGATATTTGCTTGTGTTGGCTTTCAATGGTTGTATTAATACTTGTAATACTTTGAAAAGAAAGAATCTGCATTTATCACTATCTACTAGCCAATGTGTATTATGAAGACCTGCAGGAAACTGCTGAGCATATTGTGTTAAATTCCCACGGCCACGCCGCACATGCGTGCGCAAACCCGTGGATCTCCTCCACTAGCACCGATATTGTCCCCAACCTAACTAGCTTTTAACTTTAGGCGTGGGGTTTTATCTCTTGGTCTCTCAACTATCTCCCAAGTTCCATTCCTTTTTAAAGCATGAATTTCTTCCATGATGGCTGCCTTCCATTCTGGTTTTTGCATGGCTTCAGTTACTGTTTTTGGAATTTCTACCCCAGACATGTTGGCTATGAATGTCTTCATTTGTTTGGAGAGGTGGCTGTAATCAGTAACTTTAGAGAATGGATGGTTTGTACTCCTTAGAGCAATAGGGACATCTAAGTTATCAACTTCTGAACTTGATGCCGAGTTGGACATCTAAGTTATCAACTTCTTTGAACTCCGACACTTAAAAATATGGATACTCCATTTATAGAGTTGTATAAAAAGATTCATAATGCAAGAGAAGAAAGAAAAAAATAACAAAAACTTTCTAGGTAGAATACGGAAAAATGTATGGGTATATAAGGTTCAATATAAGCATGTGTGTCTCCTTTTTAGATTGTTTTTGTCGAGTCTTCCTAAAATTAGATAATAGGTGGGTCCGACCTTTAGACTCATACAAGCACCCGACACCCGCACCCGAGCCCAAGTAACATAGGGTTCAACCTCCTCTTCCGGCTTTAGTTGTTTCTTACGGAAATAAGTAAGAAGTTCTTTGGCCTTAGAACTATTTTGTGACTGTGTTGGAGGACTGCTTAGATTAGAGGAAAGATTTATTGGCTCATTAGTGGTTGACTTCTCTTGAACAGAATTGGATTTAGATTTTCAAAATCAAGTAACTTGTTTGTTTCCTTAACTGATGGAGATTCTAAATCTGTGTCTCCTTTAGAAGATATCTAATTAAAGGACAAGGATCCCAAAAAATTCCCAAAAATCTGTCTTTTTATGGCTTTAATAAATATCCAGACTTGAATCTCTCAAATCCAAACCATTTAAGGAAGGATTTTGATTTGTTAGATAATTTTGATCACTTGATATCTCCCCCTTAGAAAAATTAGAAGGGAAATAGGCCTGATTTTCAAAGAATGTCACATGTATGGTTGTGAAATATTTTCTTTTTTCAGGGCTGTAGCATCGGTATCCCTTCTTTGATACCGAATAACCAAGGAAGATACACTTGTGAGATCTAGGATCTAGTTTGGATCGACCTTGGCTAGGTGTATGAACAAAGGACACACCCAAATACTCGTGCTTCGAGGGAGGAGAAAGTTCTACAAGTGGGGAACATTGTGGAGAAATAATCAAGTGGAGTTTTGAAGTTAAGAAGTTTTGTTGACATTCTGTTTATTAAATAACATGCAGTAAGGACTGCATCCCCCCAAAACTATTTCAGGTCATTTGCAGTGAACAAAAGTGACCTGGCCACTTCAAGTGGTAGTTTTTTCGTTCAGCTATTCCATTTTGTTTAGGAGTTGACACATGAGCTTTGATGTAAAATCCCATTGTTTCTAAAGAACTCTCCAAGAATTGAATTAAAATACTCTGTACCATTGTCAGTTTGAAGCATTTTTATTTGTTCTTTGAATTGGGTATTAACCATCTGATAAAATATTTTAAAAACATTTGCAGTATCAGATTTATCTTTTAGGAGATATACCCATGACACTCGTGTGTGGTCATCAATAAAAGTGATAAACCATCTTTGATTTGTGAGAATATTAATATGGGAAGGACCCCAAATGTCACTATGGATCAAGGTAAAAGGTTTAGAGGGGCGATATGCTTGAGATGGTAAAGAAGTCCTGGTATGTTTAGCCATTTGAGACACATCACATTGAAAACATGAATTTCTATTTCGAAATATAAAAGGAAACAAATGTTTCATGTAGACAAAACTTGGGTGTCTTAGACGGTAATGGAATAACATAAGTTGATTATCATTAAAAAACTGAAGAGGCCTAATGTACGAGGTGTGAAAGAAACAACCTAAGGGTAGTAGAGTCCATTGAACATACCAGCATTGCCAATCATCTTCCCCGTCTTCAAGTCCTGAAATGAACAACCAAAGTTTGAGAAATTAGCAACACATGCAAGATCATTTCTTAACTTGCAAATTGATACTAGATTATAGGATAGACTAGGGACATGTAACATATTTTCTAATCAAATATCAGGGCTGATCTGAACAGCCCCCGTCCCACCCACTGCTAATGATTTGCCATCAGGCACTTGAACTTTCCTCATGCTTGAACATGGAAAATATGTTTGAAAAAAACATGCATTACCAGCCATGTGATCAGTTGCACCTGAATCCACTGTCCATCGTTCTCCTGATTCATGATTCTTGGAAATTGATTGTTCAGTAGTACCTGACTAAGCCATGAGAGAACTTGCTGGCTGTTGAGGCTGAAAGGAGACTGCATAAGTGATCTAGTTTTGCCTTCGAGAAATTGGCAGAAGCAAGAAGATTGTTGGAGGAAACACTTTGTGAAGTAGAGTTCTTTTTTCGAAATTTCTTAGGCACCCAATCAGCAGGTTTTCCATGAAGCTCCCGATAGGTATCCCAAGTGTGAAACGATTGTTGCAGTGATCACACCAAGGAGTTTTCTTCAGTGATGTAGACTGAACTGATAAAGAGTTTTGTGCAGCCAAAGCAGATGATTCTGGTATATTTAAAGGATTACCAAGCATCACGCTGTCGATATTCTTCACGACGAACCTCAGCAAAGGCCTCTTCGATTGAAGGTAAAGGATTACGACCCAATAATCGCCCGCAAACTTCATCTAGTTCTTTATTCAGACCAACAAGGAAATCATATACTTGATCCTTGTCACGCATCTTCCTGAAGAGTTCAGCATCTATGAGATCTTTCCAAGGAACAATATTGAAAAGATCTACTTCTTGCCAATGGTTTTGCAAAATTTTAAAATATTGAGTAACATCAAGATTATTCTGACGGAGTTCTTTTACCTTATTTCGCAACTCAAACAGTTGAGAAGAATTTTCGAAATCCGAGTATGCTAATTTGACATCATCCCATATTTCTTTTGCTGCGGCGAAGAAAAGGTAAGTATCTCCAATAGTGCCTTCCATTGAGTGGATAAGCCATGCCATCACAATAGAATTGTTGGAGTCTCATGTCGCATAAGGGGGATCATTCAAAGGAGGTCGTGCGGTTGATCCATCTAGATAACTATATTTTCCCTTTCCATGAACCACCATAGCAGTTGATCGGAACCATTGAAGGTAATTTTTTTCGTTCAGCTTTTGGGTTGTGATTTGGAGGGTAGCAGAAGAGTTTTCAACGATTGTCGGAGAAACTATGGTAGAACTGGACTTAGGAGCGATAGAGCTTCGTTCCAAATCCATGTCTCCACTTTTTTCCCGACATGTTTATCTCTATCTATGTCTAAAGAAACACCATTTTTTTGATACCATATTAAACTCTCACGGTCGCGCCACACATGTTGAAGATGTGTGGACTGAAAGTTAGTCCTACATCGATCAAATATAACTTCTAAATGAAGTATACAAGTGATTAACTTTTCCCAGCTAGCATCTAGGCCTTTTGAGTTAAAACCCCACACCTATGAGATGAAAGGTGGTTAAGTTTTGACAATTTCGGTACTAGCGGAGGAGATCCATGGGTTCGTGCACGCGTGTGCGGCGCAATCGTGAGAATTTGACATTGTTTTCTAATGTATTGTGAAATTTGATGCTAGTAAGGCATCTTGATAAATTGAACATCAGATGATTTTAATTTGTGATTAGGTAGAAGATATTTTAGGGCCCAATTCAATGACGGCATTAAACCTCTTAGAAACATGGCTTGGGTCAGTTGCATTTTGGTGATTAGATGCATGGATGATTGTGCTCACGGTTTTTAGATAAGAAGCTAAGGTGTATAACTCAAAATGTGCCTCAAAAAGAGCATATGCTTTTGTTGGAGTATATAATCCCACATCAAAAATGTAATAAGAGTTGGTGTGGTATATAAGTGGTGTAGATTGAATCATAACACAAGCCAATTGGTTTTGTGCAGAGATGAACTCCAACCCCATTTGTATACCCACATGTATGTGTGTGGCCCAACACTTTCTAGGCCCATGGATTTCTATAGCTTTATAGTCGAGCTTTTAGTGTCAATATCAGACATTCAGTGTGAGTTTGACCATAGATTGAAAATTCGACAAAATTTCCCTGACTTCCCTGAATTATGTCGATTTTCAAATCCTTGTGTATGAAAATAAATGTCAAAATTCCCTAAAAACTCAACACTATTTAGGGAAGTTTGACATAAATAATTCGGGGAAATTCTGGCAAACAGTGGCAAAAAAATTGCAAGGCTTCCATTACTACGTGGAAATTTTGCACAATGGTTTCACCAATCCCGTCAATTAATTGGAAAACAGATTTTCCATTGATTGGTCAAATCTACACTAGATCAAATCTTTGAAAAGACTTGCACTATAAACAAATTGAGAGATAGAGCTAGCTTAATTGTTGCGGACTTGTAGGGTACAGAACATCAGGGGCCAAACACTCTAGAACTATATATTGTTATTGACTGAATTTGATGTTTATTAATTTGTTGTCAGTAAGCTGTTTTTAGAAAGGGTGAAGAATCAGGAATGACAATTGGCTCTTGCTTGGAGAGGAGATTAGGTTAGCAGGACTAAGCAAGCTCCATATCTATTGAGATCCAACTAAATTATATTGAAAGGGCAATCAACGAGCCATTTTTCTCCTACTTCTGCCATCTGTTTTGGATTCTAAATTTCCTATCAGAACTCTAAAAAAAAAAAAAAACAGCAACATTTTTTGGTTGAGTGAAATGACAATGTCAAACTTTGGTGTAAGTGAGGTATGCTGCGTTCTGCAAAAGGCAAAATGTTTAGTGCACATTCAACTTCTGTAACATGAATGGGTCAACCGAATGAAGAAACCTCAGTTTGATATAGTTCTACTGTTTTTCTCAATGAATTAGGTGATTCATCATGTTTGTGCCTCAGTTCTTATTCCTTGTAAGTGAAAGTGTCAATTGCTTGTAATGCATTCTAGATTTTGACTTCTAAAGGTAAGTCTGTCTTGATTAAAATCCTTTTTTTTTCCTTCTTTTTTCATGATAAGAAATCAGTGACAGTTGACTCCAACATGAGTCGAATCCACTACCTCCCCCAACCTTGCCTTCGACAAATGATACCTCATCCATCTCACTAGAGATGCTTTGGCCTTTTTTTGTGATTTATAACAAAACTAAATCATTCTAATTTATTTGATTGCAAGGTTTTATGCATTTTGGAGTGGCATCGCATAGACTGGTAGTATCCTGAAGAATTTCTTTTTCAAAATAATAATAATAATTATAATTAAGAGTGTCAATATAATCTTTAGAAAAAGATGATGGGGCTTATTGTATTTTACTTTGTAAAAATTGTGTTTCAATTTGGGGAATGCATAATCCCTACAAGGCTACAACTAAGTTTTGCAATTTATTTATTTATTTTTTAGTTTTTCAAAAGAAAAATGCTTATGCAATTTTTATATAAATTAGAACGAGTCTGAAAATATTTTCCAAATAGATGTAAAATTACTTGTAGTTCATAAAACGTCCTACCTTTCGAAATTAGCAAATTTAAGTAACGTAGAATGTTTTCAGTTAGTATTTTTTGAAAAATCTATTGAACATGAATCTCAGAGTCTAACAGATAATTAATGTTACATTGGGACCTATAAAAAATAAAAAATTTATTGGGACTGCCTTGCTTCGAGCAAAGATATATCCTCCTTGCTAAGGTCTGATTAATAGATTGAGTGCATGAGATCATTTTATCTAAGTTATTTCTTTCTTCACGTTTTCAGAATGAGAAAGATTTGGAACTTTTTTTTTTTTTTTTTCCCTTATTAAAAACTTGGGATAAATGGGAGGAATTCTTTCCATGAGTCATATTTGGCCTCAATCCACTTCTACTTTATTTAATCAGTGGTAATCGGTGCAATGAGAAGCATAACTATTCATATGTGCAGTGTGGCGTGTGAACTATTTGGTAAGAGGAACTGTTGGGCTCTTGTTGTTCTAGTGTTATTTGGTAGCATGTTGGTTGTAAGATGCTATTGGGTGGATTTCCGATCAAAAAATGATGCTATTGGTGGACAGTTGAATCCTTTTGCGCAGACGCCTTTTTGAAATGTGTGTAAATAATTTTACAACGGGAACAAAAAAAAAAGTTCCCATGCCATGGGAACAATATTCATAACCATGGATCTTTAATCCAATGGTCAAAAGTGTTGTGCATTTAACCCTTCATGCATTTATAACTCATGTCTAGCAGTAAATGCAAGCATTGACCATTGAGTTTAAATTTAAAGGTTGTGAATGTTGCTTCCACGATTCCCATTGTACTAATAGCCTACATGTGTGCGGTCAACCTCTTTTTACAAATAAAGGGGATGGTTGTCATGGGCTTAAAATTCCTAACTGAATAAAATTTCTAAAGTATTTGAAATTCCAACAATGCAGAACTTCTTTCCATTTCATTGCACCACCCAACCTCTTTCTTTTTCAAATGGCTCATCCTCGGTGCGAAGGAGACACTTAAGCAATATGCCCATCCTTGAAACTGATACCCATTCATTACGCATCCACTAGTCACCATAACCTCTTTCTTCTTCACTTCTTGGTCACACCATGCAATCCCATACTATGTACATGTGCTTTTCTGTAATTAAATTCTCGTGTTTTACAATTCCTATCCTAGAAAGAAAAGTAAAATGATTTCAATCATAGTTTAAAGGGGTTTACCTTAAAAATTACATAACTTAAGGAAACTTAGAAACCAAGTTTTAATGTGGCTTCTTATGATTTTAATCTGGGTTCTATGGCTTTAAAAAAAGCTAGGCTTACAAACCAAGTTCTAATGTGGACTATGGTTTTCTTTTATAGCTTTTTCAGGAAGTAGCCTAATGCAATGGTCAACATAATGTCCATCCGTATATTGTGGACATCCTTTCTATTCTCTCCTCTTTATCATTTCTCTTATATTGTACTAACTCCATTCCACAATATCTGTCACTGTTTGACATTTTTTTTGTTCCAACATATTTCTTATAATAGGAAATCAATAAAGCACTAGTAATTTCTTTTCCAGTTTCAACCCCAATTAATTTAGTTAAGAAAATCATTAGTTATTTTTTCCATAATATCTACCTTAAATGGAATCACTTATGAGAGGGCAATTTAGTTCCAATATGAGTTTTTTTAGTGAATAAATCATTTCTTACTTTTTGTGCAAATGTCAAATTGTGACCAATATTGTGGAAAGACGGGGTGATAATCAGTTGATTACTACAATCTCTCCAAAAGTCAACTCAATAAATGCTTTTCTTGGTAGAAAAAATACTTTTTTCCACCTATATGAGGTTGGCTATATGAATTTGCTTCCTATAACTTTTCCGTTTAAAAAGTGAGCTACACTAGTCACACTAATGATGCACATATCTTTCTTTTCCATTTGTACCTCTGTTTTTTTAGCCACCTCCTTACCTCCTCTTTTTCCCTCCATTCCTTTCGGTGGTAGGTTATCTTAATTGATTTTCTCTAATTTTTTATCCGATCAGTGCCACCAATTGGATAAAAAATTTGGTGCGTCTACCATATTTCATTTATTTATTCGGAAACTTACCTTTTAATGTTTAATTTTACCATATTTCCATCTCAACATTATTATTTGTGACACTTGTTTGAATGAAATGTTGTTTGTTCTCTACCTAACATTTAGTTTCATAAAGCGTAGATGACATAATTATTAAAAACTTAGAAGCTTTTCATCTGTAATTGGTTCCCATGGTTTATAGTTATTCTTTCTTTTCTCTTTGTATTTGTGCTTGTTCATCGAATCCCCATTTATTTTCCTAATTTTCTTCTTCCCTTGAATTGCCCACCTTCTGCTACAATTTTCCATCCAAAGACAGCTCGCACATGCCACAGTTAGAAAACTCAACACAGTAGAAATTGAAGAAATTTGGTGATATAGTTTAGACCTAAGATAACTTGGGGATGCATTGAGTAGAAAGGATTGAAAGGATAAAAGGCAGACCATCTAGGGGCTTAAAATGAGGGAAGTGGAAGAGTTCGATCTATGTTGCCAACCCCTACTAATTTATGATTGAGGCTTTGTTGTTGTTTTCATTGTCTTGCATCCTATTTTGGTAATTTCAACTGTCACGTCTAACCAGGTTCCTACACTACGGGTCTTTTCATGGGCCCTTTCTTTCATATTATTCTGTCCCAAATTTAATTTGGGACTGAGGCTATGTTGTATTCTTCTGTCCCAAATGTGCTTTCAGTGGATTAGTGGCATCTGGTAAAAAGGTGGAGATGCATAGCCAGTTTTTTTGATAAAAATCGACACATTTTACTCTAATGTGAGTCGAGCCCCTAACTTCCCCCAACCCTGCCTTTGGCAAGCTATGCCTCATCCATCTCACTATAAATGCTTTGGCAGTTGCATAGCCAGTGTTACTATATTGTTTTCTGCAGTTTCCTTTTGGCACATTCTGTTGACATATGCTGTTTCATTTGCCCACATTTCTCTAATAGTTAACGTTTTAACTGTCAATGCAGCAAAGTGCGGCATTTAAGATTCTACGGACTCGATTGAAGGCTGTGCCTTCGTACTCATTCAGTGATGAGCAATTAACTGGAAACCTGTATTCGCATGTATTGGAGTCCAAGTTCAGTGGAATTCAAATTTCAGAGGATGGTAATGTCGACCAGGATATGGCAGATTCACATAATAGCATCAACTTTGCTTCAAGGTTGAAACAGTTTGAATACATGCAGCAGCAACATCGCATGCATACAAAATCGCGACTGCAATCTCAAAACTCCACTTCCTCTTCTTTATCTCAGGTTTGCAAATGCTCTAGTTATTTTGTTAACATAGTTAAGTGGGAGATGTTGTGATCAACTTTTTGTTGATTTCCTTCTTCTCTCGGAGTTAAGATGGTTCAAGATATTCTGACGAAAGAAACATGGTTAAAGATGTCAAATAAATTTTGGGGGCCTCAAGAATGTATTGCATGTGCAGGAGGTGCAAAGACCAGAAGAACCACTTCGGCCACCTCCAGTGCCTGATTTGAGTTGCCCTTCTTCAAGATCATCAAGAGTAGGCACTGGACAATTTCAAATTTAATGCTGAGAATGGGCTGTGGGCAGTTTCAAATTCGACACAGCTATGTCATAGCTTTGCTCGGGTTACTGCACTCCCATCATCAACCTCTTGGAGGGGTATGTCAGTTCTACTATTTATGAGTCCCGTTGTAATTGTAAAATTGTATATTTTTTATTGATTTATTTGTGTCATGCTATGAGGTCAGGCCTGGAGTAAGATGATCTTGGGAAGTCCGAGTTATTCTTTCTGTTATGAATATAGGGAATGCAGTCCATGTGGTTCTATGTTTTTATAAGGAAGGCCATATGGACGTGAGGGGTAATTGGGATTTAGATGTCTGTTCTACATTAAAAGGAATCTCAGTTTTAGATTTTGTGAATTATGTACTCTATGATCATTATTCTTCTACATTGCGTGCTCTATAAATTATTTTTGACTTGCTTGTCATTTACTGCCTGTTCAATTCTCGCTTCCTTAGTTCTCTGTCTCGTTTCTCTTACTTTTCTTTTGTGTGTGTTGCATTTTATGGATGCCCATGAAATTTAACAATTATGGACCGTCTTATTTTTAGCACTCAATGTGTTTTGTCGTCATTGAAAGACAGGTCATGAATAAGAATGCTCCTCACATAGCTTGGCCATGATATCCAGAATGCTCTGTAAAAATCAGTGGGGCAAGTCCTTAAAGCACATCAAACTTCAAAGGAATGTAAAAATCCTTAACATTTGAACGCTTTTATCTAATAGAGAGGAAGCACCTTATAAAGCAAAAGCCGGTAGACATTGGAGGGTGATAGAAAATATACTTGAATCCCACTGACATTCTTCTACTTGCTTGTTTCAGTTCACGTGTGATGACTTGTCCCAGCGCCTTATTTTTACAGGTTTGCTCCCTTGCCCTTCTTTTATTTTTAAGTAAAAGTAAGTATTGCAGTGCTAGAATTTTCTCTCTTTATTTTTTTTTTTGTATTCTTTCCTGATTTCTTTCTTTCTTTTTAAGGGTGGGAACAACATAATACTGGCAGGTCATACAATACAGAGCAGTTGATGTTGCATTTGTTTACATAATCTATTTAGGTGAGAATCCTTGAAAAAGGAACATTTTGCAATTGAAGAACATAATCAATATAGGTGGGAAACTTTCAGGGTTTTGTTCAGGTAAATAGGTAGAACTTAGAAGTCATATTGAAGAAAAGTCCAAATAAGTTATCACCAATAGATGATTTTTAACCTTTGAGTTTGTTTATAGTATCTACATGTTCAGGTTGTTAGTTTTGAAATTCAAAATCTTCTAGCTTCTACTAGTTTGTTCCCCTCCAAACTGTAATTCTCCTACCAATTCATTCGTTGTCATCAAAGCAATTATCCTTATATTGTCTCTGTCCCTAACAATGCACAATTGCATTTAATTCTATCAACTAGTGCAAATGAAAGTGACCAGTGACTACTCTGGTAACACGTGCTATGCATGTGTGTTTGCCTTAGTCTCTGTAATATGGTCCACAGCTTACACAAACACCAATATATCTTGTCTGTTGTTTCAACCTCTGGTCATCCTTGGCTTTAAAACTTTAGAGCCCTTTCTTCTATGCAACAATTCAAAACTGGTGGGTCAATCAGTCAGAATCCACCCTGTTCAAACCAATCTCAAATTTGTGATTTAGATCTTAAGAGGGGCAAAGATGAAACATGTCATCTCATCATAATTATCAACAGTTATATTGTTGAAATTCTTGTGTTGTTGGTGAATCTGGTTGAACTATTTCTCACATTCTTCTATATAACTACTGCTTGATTGTACATTTCTTATTGTCTTGTCTTGTTCTCTCTTTCCTGGCCACTTGCTTGACTTTCTTAATATAGTTTTTTTGGGGAAGGCGTGGTCCTTAAAGGAGCTTTTTTTTTTTTTTTTTTTTTTTCTGGGCTGGACAAAAAGAAAAGGTAAAGTTTGATTAGTACTATAAGGTAATTGAGATGTCACCATTGAAGCTAAACACTTTGCTGATTTTAGGTTTCAATAAAGATGTTATGTAGTTTCCTTTTCCCAGATAAAGCCACTTTGGGCCTCACATCTTTTGTATTTGTATTCCACTAAAAGTTGGGTGAGAGGGGCACCTGCTGGTACACAAGACAGATGAACTGGTAGACATATCTCTGTCATTCAACCCCCACTCCCCACCTCCTTTGCCATAGTTTTCATTGTCACTTGGATTTTGTGCTCCCATCCTGTTAGCATTTTTCCTTCACGACTCTTCATCATCCATAGTTAATTACAACCAACATGTTACACAAGATCAGACATGTTGTTATTATGTTTAATTGTTCATCATAGTTGCCCATTTTTTCTCTCTTCGGAAAGTGGTTGAGTGATGTACTTTTGATACATACAAATTTTGATGCGCAATTCAACGAATTCCAACAACTATGTGGAAAATTGTAGGTATCAAAAATGTCACTGGAGATCAGTATGTCACTTGATATAGGCTTAGAAAATAAAAGGATAAAAGGAGGAAGGTTATGACATTCACCTAGTTTTAGTTGTTGATTTCAAGGAAAAATTGAATGAACTAGAAGTTGTTTGTGAAAAAGTTTTGCACTGATTTTTGCCTATTTCATGGCTTTGTTTGAACTGCATTTGATTTTGATTTTTTACTAGATCATTTCACATTGGTTCATGGTGTGGACTGCTCAGTAATTATTTAGGCTCGTGTTTGGCATTTGAAATGAATATTGACTATTTTTTTTGGTACATTGAATATTGACTAATTGTGTGAATTCCTATAAAGCTGTTCTCTTTGTTTATATATATCACTGCAATTTAAATACTTGGTTAGACTTTGGTTTCATTAGCTGACAAAGTAACCTTTGTAAATGCTTTTATTTTGACTAAAAATGCTATCTGTAACGAGATAAGAAAATAAAAGGATAAAAGGAGGAAGGTTATGACATTCACCTAGTTTTAGTTGTTGATTTCAAGGAAAAATTGAATGAACTAGAAGTTGTTTGTGAAAAAGTTTTGCACTGATTTTTGCCTATTTCATGGCTTTGTTTGAACTGCATTTGATTTTGATTTTTTACTAGATCATTTCACATTGGTTCATGGTGTGGACTGCTCAGTAATTATTTAGGCTCGTGTTTGGCATTTGAAATGAATATTGACTATTTTTTTTGGTACATTGAATATTGACTAATTGTGTGAATTCCTATAAAGCTGTTCTCTTTGTTTATATATATCACTGCAATTTAAATACTTGGTTAGACTTTGGTTTCATTAGCTGACAAAGTAACCTTTGTAAATGCTTTTATTTTGACTAAAAATGCTATCTGTAACGAGATAAAAACAAATCAATCTTTTCATTAGCTATATACACCATCTGCCTTACTTCGTGGACAAAGACCTAGACTTCTAATATGTCCAAACAGGTATGCTCGTCATGAATTATTTTACTATTCTAGGTGCTAGTGAAACAATTAATATTCTGGATTCTATAATTCTACAATTATGGACTAGATACAATCCCTCCAAAGGACTTGTTTGTTCCAGTTTTTTTTTTTTTTTTTTTTTTTTTTTTTTTTTTTTTTTTTTTTTGAATAAAAGGAGAAAGAAAAGTATTGCGTTGTCATTAGAGACTTTGAATGATTGAAATGAATGATTGAAACATAAACACACTTTTCTCTTTTGCTTTCTCTTATGTTTTGACTTACCTAGGAGCTGATACAATTTTTATTAAGTGATTAGCTGCACCTCATTAGTCTTTAATACCGCTACAATAATCCAACTTATAATCACACTTTTTTTTTGAAAACTTATAATCACACTTTAAATGCATGAGTGACCTATTCTTTAGTTTATGGTGAAGTAATTTTTGTCTTGTCTAAAGTTTATTGTACAGTTGAAACTCGCTGTATCACTGTAATAATCTTGAACTATGTTTGTATCTCCATCGTTTGAATTGATGCACCCTCATCCTTGGGTGCATTGCTGTAATTTCGCCATAGAATAGACTTATGTTTATTAAGAGTGTTATGTAGCAAAAAATTTAGATATATGACACTTAAAATAATTAAATCTCCTTTCTTTTGCTTCAAAGAAGAGCTACAGATGTCCCAATTAGAAAATTTGACAAAATAAAAATTAAAGAAATTAGACGGTATAGAATAGGACAACTCTTTTTTTTTTTTTTTTTTAATCATAGAATAGGCAACTTGAGATGATTAAAAAGGATCTTAAAAGCATTTCATCAAAGGTATTAAAGAGAGTGGAGATGAAAAGTTTTTTATTTTTTTTGGGTGATAAAAGTTTGTTTTATATAATAAACCAACTTATTACCTTACTCGAATCCTTAAGCATCCCTAATCTGCTCGGTCTGATCATGTATCGAGCTACTGAGTTACCTATTTGGTTGGTGACGCAATAGAAAATTTTGATTTATGCAAGCGAATTCAACTAATTTTGGATTGTGTTGTTTACCCTTTAATTAAAATGCCATTTTAGTTGGCAAACACCTTTTTAATTTTTTTCTTTTTTTTTTTCATTTTTTCATCATGGAGTTTTTTTATTATTATTATTATTTTGGGTGGTTGCTGTTTTTTTTTTGGGTTGTTGAAACAGACTAAAAACCTAAAATACAATAAGACGATTGGTTTTAACCTAGAATAATAAAATACTAATAATGAGCGTTCCAATAATGCGAAGTATAAAGAATGTTTTAAGGTCGTTTAGCATCTTTCTAGTGGCCCAAATATCACTTGATGTCGGTGTATAAGCTAACACAACTTTCAAACCTTGCTTTAGACAATTAATAAGAATGCATTATTATTTTTTTATTATATATATATAAAAGACAGTTTTCATCATTGTAAGGCTTTATATTTTCTTGGTTACTTTGGATCTCTTTTGTTAGACTAGTAAATACAACGCGGACCACTAATCAACTTTGATCAGATCAAAGCTTCCCCTAAAAGAGTTTATACTAAGAGTAGTTATATATGAATTATGTTTGTATCCTACTTTCCCTCAATCAGCATGGTTGGTAGAGACATGTATATATGCAAACAGATCACGGTGGATGCGTTCAGAAGTTCAAGCTGTCGAGTTCTCATTCTATAACGGAAAAAGAATTAAGACTATACACATTATTTGATGCCTAAATTATGTGAGTTTTCTTGATTTGGCCTTTGAACTTTAATTTGCTCAAAGTTAGTACTTGTACTCTTATAAATACATGTCAACTTGATATAATCATGGTGATCGAGTTTTTACTCACTTTTTTAAAATAATTGTATAGTATTTTTTTACGCTTCTCACAGTCTTCGACGCCAATTGCATCGACTCATCTACTCTTGAACATTGTTAGCCCCGTAGGGTGGTTGGCCCTTAAGACCTCCTTAAGAGGAATTGAGTTTCTTAGCACTCTAAATAATTTAACCAACCAATTCTTAATTTGCATTAAGTACTATGCAACTAGTCGACATTTAGATTGTTTTTGAGATTCATGGATGTCGAAACAGTTTCAGCCCCTTCTCGATTTTTGTCTAACTAGTTTCATGGAGATGATCGGGAGCACCTTACCTAACACGTAGGATTTTTTTTTTTTTTTTTAATAATTTAGAGAGAAGGGCAGAATCGTCATTCGGTCATTCTCTCTCAACTAGACGCGCGCCCCTTCATGCATCCCGCTTTAAATGCGGGGGCGTATAAGGACACACTCTCTCTCTCTCTCACAAACACACACATAACATAACAACAACAGTGCGGTCAGTGCTCAGAAATAACACTTAAATTCGAAGACCACCAATGTAGTATTATGTGTAGTGGAGGTGGTGGTGATGTGAAAGCACGGCCATCACAATTCACACACACTGATACACAGCCTCTCTATCTTTCTCTCTACGTTGACCGCTGCCCGTGGGTCAGAGTCCGGGCAGCGATAGCATTAAAGAGAGAAAGAGTGATGATGAGGGTATGATAGGTGAGAGAATGGATGTGTACAGGGAGTGAATGAGAAAGCAACTTTTCCTTTCTCTTCTTTTCTTTTTCTTTGTGTCAGAACTACAGATACTGCTATCTCTCTTCCTTCAATCATAAAGCAATGGATTACAAAATCATTTCCTTCTCTCTCTCCCCTCTCTCTCTCTCTTCTTTTCATTTTTCTCTCTCTCTCTTCTTTTCATTTTTTTTGGTACGTCCTCTTCTTTTCATTTACTCTCTCTCTCTCTCTTTCAAGTTTTGTAATTTCTCCTTTTTCAAGGAAGAGACCAAACTAAGAAACAATTTTAAGGAGAGAAATAATGATAAAACCAAGAATTGAGGTAAAAACAACAATCATAAATATTTTTCTCAAAAAAAAAAACAATTATAAAGATTTAGTTGGAGTCTGCTTTATGGATCAAACTTTTTCATTACTTTCGATTTTGTCCTATTTATAACATGCTTTTCAAGTCCTTTAATCTTTTTTAATCAATATGTCTCAAAAGAGAGAAAGAGAGCTAGAAGATAACATAATTATTAAGTACTAATACTTACGTGGGATAGATATTATTTTATTTTCGTTATATATAGTGTATTTCTTATATATGGTTTATGAGAAATTTTGGAATTTCTCTCTCGTGAATCTCATTATTATGTACAATGACGCAAAATAAAAATCATGTTTTAATAAGAGGGGTTTTTAATAGGCGTTCTATTGTCAAATGATTGGAGTTCATCTAGACAAAATAATGAAAGATTAGACATAAATTAATTAATTAGATTTCATTGTTTTTTATTTATTCAAAGTATTTTCATATTGTTGAATCTTGACGACAGACAGTTAAAGTAATCAATATCATATTAATTTGCATATACTTAATTAATTATTTTTAACAGTAATGATACTTGGACTCATGAGTCCGGACTCATAGGGGGTTTTTTAAATTCTTATAAATATTTAAAAGTTGTTATGTTTGCTTCATTTATTGCTTGTGGATGACTATAAAATAAATTAACATTTTTGAGTTCGGACTTATAAGTCCAAATAGCACTACTCTAATTAAGTCAACTCAATTTTAAACTTTCTCAATAAAAAGTCAATTTTAAACTTGAGACATGGGGAGAAGAACAAGCCAATCAATTTGTACATTAATCATGGCAATACTTCATTACAAAGTTTTAGGTTTGGCTTCAACAGGGAAGGGATTTGCTAATGCTGGGAAGCTAATGTAGTAATGTTTACTAATAGCAACACGCCACGTAGACAAAAGATTAAAAATGAGAAGGGTAAAATTGTAAAAGAACATCTATTTCGTTTACGTGGAGCATTTTTATTGGTAGATATTGTCAACATTAGCTTCTCAACATTAGCAAATCCCCTCCGGGCTTCAACAATCGTTCTAGCTTAGAAATTATTGACCCGCGCGTTGAGAAAGATATGGATACTTCAATGACAAATAGCGATTCCCTCACGCTCATGCAAGACATTCTCCATGGAAATGGCAATACGTGTTAGAGTCTAATTAGGTGAAGAGATGACTTAATTTGTAAAAGATAAGCAATGTAGTCTTTTTGGTTTTAGCTTAATTAGCTCGCCGTACAGATTAAATAATGTTTATGTTGTTTATATCTTATTTATTTGTGCGCCCAAGAGATAAGTGCAGTGGTTTGATGAAGAGGGTCTTAGTACACTACTAAGGCAAAAGTGATTCAATTCGTAGCAACTACACTACTTAATTTCCTTCGACCTTTACATTAGTGGTAAGGGCACCCTCTTTAACCACTAAGGGATTAGTTAGGTTTATCATCAATCTGGTGTCTGCAGTAGTGACTCGGATATCCTCAACTATTAAAAAAAATATATATCTTATTTAGTATTTGTTTTGCAATTTAACATTGTTTGTAGTGTTTATTAATCTTGTTAACATGATACTTATGGTAATCTTCAAACTTTAAAATAGTTGAAATTTTCATAAGCATTTCTCTACTTGTTTTATACTTTTTTTTTTCAAAAGTTTATTTATTTTTTTTATTTTTTATTTTTTATTTTTATTTCAAAGTCATCCTCAAGCAATAAATGAAGCAAATATAAATCCTTGTAAAACTCCTTTAATGTCCTTTGTATATATGTAAAAATTTGAAAAATCCCTTACGAGTCCGGACCAAATTTATTTTAGGTGCCAAGTCAGTAATTAATTATGAAGATTATCAAATGGGAGTATAATAAATAATTTAATTACTTCTAGCAATAAGTAAGGGTTAATGTACACCAAAAAAAATAAGGGTTTAAAACGGGGTATATATAATTGAACACATAATTCATAATATATAAAAAAATGTTGATATATATATATATATAGTAGTAGTATTTAATGCTTGTGAGAGGAGGGGCCGGGGTCTGAAAGAGACAGAGCGAAAGAAGGAGTTTAATTCCTCATCTTGCAATATTCCTCTTCACGAGGAGTAGCGACTTTACCTAATATTCTTATTTTATTCTTTTTAGCCATTGGATAATAATCATGTACGACAGTAGTTAAAATTAAAATCCAACTCCATATCTTTTACACCACACAACACCTAGAAACGACAGTATATGCTTAACATGGGACTAAGTTGATCTGAAAGTACTGTTTATTAACAAGATTAATTAATATTTCTCAAAAAAAAACACGATTAATTAACAAATGAGTTCTTGTCAGGAAACACCAACAACAACAATAATAAAGCCTTAGTAATGGGATTTGCTAATGTTGGGAAGCTAGTATAGGTAATTTTTACTAATAGCAACGCACCACGTAGACAAAAAAGATAGAAGTGAGGATATATACCAAAAGTATAAAAACGCATCTATATTTTACATGTGGTGTCTTACTATTAGGGTCGATTACATAGATCGAACACTTTTATTACGTTCAATTTAGTGCGATTGGTGGCGTTATTTCAACTCCTAATCAATGCGTCCCAAGTTAGTTTTGATATACCTAACATTGTGTGATTTCTTCAGTTTCTAAAACCACCGCATCTTATCAAAAATAAAAATTAACAAATACATAATAATTAGTTGTATAATATTTTTTTGGCTAAGTTAGGCTGACTTTTTTAGAGTATAAAATGATCTCTATTAACTTAATTAAAACTCTATGATAAATTTACTTTTAAAAAAAACTCTATGATAACTGGATTTTCTTTATTAAGCAAAAAATATATATATAATTAACTAGCCTTTATCCATACTTAAACCTCTATTAACTTAAAACTCTTTTGTCCACTGGTGAGATGGTAGAGGCATAACTTATCAAAAGATAAGATTTGGAGAGGTCGTGAGTTCGCCTCCCACCTAAGTTAAAAAAAAAAAAAAAAGAAAGAAAACTCTTGGTTGATAGATAAGGAGTAATTTTTTTTGATAGGAAGAGGTACGAAGTATTAATGATATGGTATTAGTATTTTTTTTTTCCCTTCTACAATATCTATCATAAAATGAAATCATTTATGGGGGCAATTTTTTTAATAACCAAGAATAAATTGTGATGGATATTGATTAATTAGAAAACAAAGTATATATTAATATTAGACTCAAAAGAAAGAACAAATTTATAACATGTATAGATTTTCATTATTGAACTTTATTTCTTATTTGACAAAAAAAAACCTTAATTTCTTCGATTTTTTTTTTAATTATTTTTTGAAATGAGACAACGTGATGAGCTACTTTATTTATTTTCTCCCCACATGGGCTTAATTTATGAATAGGCCCAAGGGTGAGCTCCATACACAAGATGAGATATAAAACAAAAATCTTGCATTTGTGTGGATAAGAATCACCTCTAATTAATATGATCTTTCAATGTGGGCCATATTAATTTATGGATTCTGTTATTCAGAATTTAAAATATAAATAAATTAAGTATTATTTTATGCTTGCATACGTTTTTTTTTTTTTAAAAAACAAATAATTAAGAGAAAGGAATTAAAATGAGAGTCAAGTTGCTATAGTACTCCCTGAATTACAGGATCCGCATTGTCATGTCACTTGTACATGTACAAAAGTGCTTTAATTTGTTGTCATTTAATGTTGGTGAAGGTGGTGGTGCTATCAAGAATTTTTTGACAGAGCGCTATACCACTGCTGTGCTGTGCTGTGCTTTGCTGTGCTGTTACATTGCTTTCTTTCTTTTATTTGGGATTGGAATGTATGTCAAGATTATGAGGAGACAATGGGCATATTGCCCTTTCATACAATATACTTCTCTCATCTTTCAGGATTTCATTCATGCCCTTTTATTTACTCTCACAACCCTCGCCATACGACAAATATTTTTCTAGCTAGGTTTTATATATATACACCTACAAAACAGTTATATATATATGCTTTTTATTTTCTTTAATTTATTTCAACCCTTCTAGCTGTAATTAATACTTTTGTGGAATTTCAAAAAATACATATAATGATGAATCAATATGTTATAAAGTAGATAATAATACGACTCGAAATGCATGAATTATATTAAGATTTTTCCGTTAATAAAGTTTAATGGTATTAAATCAAGTGAATAGTACATAAAAGCTAATTAAGCTTGATAATGGTAGTCAACCTCATCTAATTTTATAAGGTTTGAGATTTTGTTATGTTGTTATATATGTATATGATATAGGTTTAATTAATATACATAGTCAAAGCTCATCATCTTAGTTATCAATCGACTTAAGGTGGAAAAAAAGAATATATTGTTGTTATCTCTGTCTGAAACAATTTTATAAATTATACATAAAATCTTCAATGATATCTTGCTCAAACCTCCAAATTTCTAGATGTCACTAAAGAATATTTCTCTGGGTCTTATATCCCAAACTCCAAAAGACCTTAAGACCAAAATCAATACAAATATAAATACTTATTCCAAATATAATATAAATTTAATAATAAGAAAACACACTTGCAGAAAGAAAGTCAAAGAACTGAGTTAAAAGTATTAGGTTTTAGTTTTAGGGTCAGTGGCACTGATCTCTGATCAGATCAGATGGTGGGGACTAAAGAGTCAGATGGTATAGAGAGAGGGAAAGAAAGTATAGTTTTCATAGAGAAAATTGATAAAAAATAAAATAAAAAATGAAGTGGGTCCCACAAGGGTGGGGAAGAAAAAACAAATTGAATGATAGTGCAATGATGCTCAAATTATTCATCTCAAGGGACATGTCTGTCACCACTTAAAATTACACTGTCAACTCTGTCCCCTTTGCATTAATTTCCCATTCAAATGTACTGCCACACCAGATATACTATTTACTCTGATACTGTACTCTCGGGCGTCACCTATCAAAAGTTATTCATGTGTCATCATTTCTCCACGTTTTGATTTGAGTGATGTGGGGTGTCTTCAATGACGGAGCTGGTTAGGCTACGTGCTGTTGGGTGTACTGGATCATGATGTGGCACAGAGATCTATGCATGGTTTTGGAGACTGACAGTAACACAACATCATCGATCGTAAGAAACGCTCAGAGCTGCAATTCACTATTCACGGGCACGTTTGGAATCTTCTACCAACTCAGAGTTTTGTTTCCCAAACACATTTTTTTAATTAACTCTGCCGATTAATTTCACGCAAAACCGAGAGTAAGTTAAGGTTGAATCAAAGCCGTTGAACATGATCACGAAGTTGAGAGAATTACACTTTACAGGATACCAGAGGTGATTTGGCTCTGTTGATTGGTGTTATGGGCAGTGCATGGTAAGGTGGAGATTCAGTTTAAGGTGGTGATTGATGGAGGAGATGAGTAACTTAATTATACTTCTTTACTACTAGAGATAAATATGCTTCAAAAAACTAGATTTTTTTTTTGATAAGAATTAAAGTAACCAATTTTTCTTACCTTCAGTGAGACTCGAACTTTTACCTCACGTCCCTCTTGCATACTCTATTGGACTAGTCTAAAAAAAGAATGGAATTAGATCAAATCTTGATTGGAAAGTGGGCCATTGATCCTTGGTACGATCAAGCTTTTGTCATCAAAAGAAGTACATATATGAACCAATAGCTGGTTGTTTTGTCATCAAAACAAGTCACTCTCTCTTGAAGAGAGAGTGACTTGTTAATGAGTTGCTATAGAAAATTAGATTTTTGACATCAAAGAAGAACATATATGAACCAATAGCTGGTTGGTTCGAGTATGTAGTAAGGAGCTTGATTATCCTTAAATAAGGTTTTGATTTCAATTAAGTATTGTGGATAGAAAAATTGAGTTGGGACGATCACCCCATATGAATCTCGACAACACTTGAGAGTGGATAATTAGACGATGTGGTTTGCACCAAATACCACACGAAATAAAAAAAAAAAATTAAAAAAACTATAGGATTTTTGTGTCACTTGTAGTTTTTTCCTTTGTTTTTATTTAAACAAAAAATATTTGGAAAAAAAAGGGAGGTTTTTGAAAAATATATAGGATTTTTGTGTCACTTGTAGTTTTTTCCTTTGTTTTATTTAAAAGAGGGAATATTTGTTTGCCATACTTGGTAGCCTTAGAGATTTATTTTTACGAGAGACAATGCAAAAGTCTAAAAGGCATTGAAAATTGATGAATATTATGATGCCTAATTAATCATTATATACCCTGGTACATACAAGTTGGAATTTAATATGCATGGTTTCAAGTTAAAAAAAAAACAATAAAAAAAAAAGAAGGTACTACTAGCATTTATGATTACGTACATTAAATAGAGGAGTTTTTTATGGGCGCTTTCATAGAAAACATGGTGCAATGCACCAGTGTGACACATTTATTTTATTTTATTTTATTCCTTGATCAAAGGGAGACTAAAAGCCTATTATTACAAGGGAAAGTGAAGCCCCTCCCATCAGCCATAGAAACTCTGGTTGGCATTTGAGATAATGCATCTTGCCGTCTTGCGTGACTTGCCATCTAATACGCAGATCTGTTTCCCTTCTTATGAGCGTGTTGAACATTTTTTTACGCTAATACAACTTCCCTTGTACAAACCTTTAACCTTAATGATAAAAAAAGAAAAATGATAATTTAAAACACTTTCAACGCACACTTTAGGCACACACTCTTATCTTTTAATCATTTATGATATTTTGTCAGATGTGGGGTCCATGCCTGGGGAGACGAGAAAGAGACATAAATGATTGAAAGACGAGTGTGTGTGTTGAAATTGAGTCATTTGATCATTTTCCAAAAAAAAAAACCCTTTTTTTCTCCTATACATTAATTCCAAAACACAATAAATACTCATTGAAATTGGTTAACCAATTAATATTAATTGATATATCCCTCACGAGCCCTTTCTATGTTATTAGATGTGCCTTAACATATGTAATTCAAAGTACATATGACATAACTAGTTGAAAGTCTTTGATTTGTCTTCTCCTTATTGGGAAGTTTTTAGGTCTTCTCCTTGTGTTATGAAGTTTTAGGTCTTCTCCTTGTTGGGAAGTTTTGTTATTCGTTTTGTAGTTCTAATACTTTTGTGTATTGTCATGAGTTTCAACGTTGTAGAGAGTAGTCCCTGATTGTTAAACTGTTTCGATTTCGAAAAAAAAAGTCAAATTAATGGCAGTTTATTTGCACAAATAGGATTAACAAATCAATGTACTTGATTTTATGTCTGCTCCTGTATTTAGCCATGAATGATTAATGAAATTTCGATTTCTTAAAAAAAAAAACAAAACTTATGAACCCTTTGTGGTTGGTGTCAAAGGATGTTAACATGCACTGTACAACAACTTCTTAAAACAGCCCGGCTATGTGAAAACCACATTTTACTATGGGCAAACGAGTTCTTTTTTCACACCACTTCCAAAAATACCCTTCTTCCTTCTCACGTTGTATACCCCACCCAAACATCACGTTCAATTCTAACGATTCCCTTCCGACTGCCGAACGACGTGAACTTGCGATTTTGGAGCCCACTACCAACTTAAGAGTCAATTTCTTCATGTTTCTTGTTGCAAAATCATGTTTCTCTATTGTTTTGAATGCATTTTATATGGTTTGAACAAATTTTTTCTTGCTAGGGCATTGTTTGTTTGCGTTGTTCGGTGGCTATTTACCATAAAAATGGAGGATGGACGTGTAGGAGATACGGATGTGCAAGATGAAGAAGTATTTCTTGAGTTTTCATTCAATTTTTGTATTTTTTTTTTCGTGTTCAAACCAAGGATTCCACTTCTGGTTCGGCCTCCCAGGACCGAACAAGCGGTTTTTGATCGATTTGTCGAGGCCGATTGAAACATGTTTGTTCGGCCACCTATGACCGAACAAATACATGTATTTTTTTGTTTTTTTTTGTTCAAACCAAGAATTCCTCTGATCCGGCCTGGCATGACCGACCAAATGGCTTTTGTTCGGACCAAATGGCTTATGTTCAGTTAAGCATTATTGATTGAAACATGTATGTTGGGTCACCTGTGACCGAACTGTTGAGTTTCCGTCAGTAAAACTAGACTGAATCAACTATTTTCAGAGTTATTTTTGAATATTATTGTGATCCTTGATTGAGGGTCGAATTTAATTCTGCGATTTACTATTTTGCCGAGAAATTTTTGTTTGCCTAACTATCTTGACTACACCAAAATCAAATTCAAGGGGCAAATGAGGCACCAAAAAATGTGGTTGTCCATTTAAAATAAATATCGAGGAACATGCATATCTCTTGTGTATAAATTAATATACACACCTAAATCAAATTCAAATTTCAATTTTCCAAAATAAACATTATTAGTTCGACTTAAATAATAATTGATCGGACACACCAGAATGAACATTAATAGGTCAGTGTTATATGACCTTACACATATTTTTTTATCGAACGTATACGACTGAAGTTGCTTGTCTCTTGATAATTGACAATTCCCGACCTACCACATCCAGGGCCTGTGTTGCGGGTACCTCGTCATGTAATTCACCAACCTTTGGACTATCCCCCGTAGCCCTTCCCAACTAATTCGATTTCCTATAAGATGTGGCTTGAGCTCTCCTGCTCAACACATACACAACAACCAAAATTTCTCAATAAAATTAGAAAATTAAAAAATAACAAGAACATTCAATTCATCAACCTAGTTTTGAACACTAATACATTGTTTAGTCAGCATAGTCTGATTGAACATGTATTTTTCGGTCACCTTAAACCGAACGATGCATTTTAAATCAGTCATGTGCTACCGATTGAGCATCGATCATAAACAACTCACAAATCGACCAGCATACTCGATCAAAAACACTTACAAACATATACACAACCACCAAAATTGCTCATAATAGTACAAACTTGAACAAATAAACAAAATCATACCTTACAAATCAAGTTGAACCCAAGTGTAACACGAAGATCGATCGCACGTCCCCCTCCGACCACCACATGGAAGAAGAAAGACCTAGCATGAGGACGAAGATCAATCGAGTTGATGTGAAGCCGAAGCACAACCGTGGGGGTGGCGCGAAGATCGACTTAGTGCTTACGTTCCCCTTCTTTGCCGTTCTTAAAATATCTTTTATGGGGTGCCCTCATCAATACGATGTTAGAAAAAAAAAATTTTTAAATGCACAAGGGTAAGGATATTTTGGAAAGTAAATGTCTTTTATGGGATGCCCTCATCAATACGTTGGGTGCCCACATCTTATGATTTGCCTATTTGTAAAATGTGCACATAGCCGTTCTTAAAATATTTCAAACCATTTCAAAAAGATACAAAACGACTGAATGGTCAAAACTCAAAAGCTGTTGTAATTAACTGCTTGCGATGACACATGGAGTTAATTTGTCGAGTAGCAAATGGAAAAAAGTGCTAGCTCGGAATTTACGGGTACGACCGACATGTCCGTCCTCGTTCATGCTAAATGTACGTACTTGGACAAACTTCCACGTGGAGCTTTTACAACTTGTCACGTGTTTAATTTTAACTACTTGATCCACCTTTTATCGTGGATTAATAATAACTATACTTAACTTTCAATAAGTTGTTAAGATTTTACTCTCTAAATGTTATAGCAATCACTTGGACGTCGGCATTAAAAAATTCTTGATCTAAATGGTGTCCGTATACTTTAATGCAGGTAAAAGGTAATAAATATGGCCCTTGAGAATAATGTACATGAGATGACTAATGAGGGTGCTATGATCATATCAATGCAATTATGCAAATACTACTAGGCAACAATTAAACTACTTTTCATATTAAGCCATTGGAAAATTTTAGGTTGTGCCTAAAATAATTGTTAGACGTTTTGTTTTTTTTTTTTTACTTCAATAGAAATCGAATCACGATTTTCTAATGTCTTACCTTTTAGGCTAGTAATGTCTTTACCATCTCACCTGGGAGGCTTTAACGTTTTGATAATGTGACGACCTCAGTTCCACAACTTTAAATTGAGCCCCGCCCGACCTAGATTTACGTCAACCTCGAGTCAATCCTCGCGAAGTCAATGCAAGCCTAGTCAGCCTTCATTGACATTATTCATTAATCAAGCATTATTATATCAATTTAAAGGAGTTATTCAATTCAGTGAGTGATCAAAGTATAGCAGAAGTGATTAAAGCCTCAAACTAACAAAATAATCTCCAAGGCACAAGTCAGGACAACCTAGAGAGTGTATGTATACCATCATCAAGTATATGAAGTCACAGGAGAGTAATATCATATCATATACATGTCCCAAGTTAGGAAACCTACATCAGTACGAAGGGGAGAACCGCTCCAATGCCCTCACAATAAATCACCCAAAAGTGGAGCCTTGCCCCTACTCAACTGCAGATATGCAATCAAACATGAGAATGACGAGTCCAGGTAAGTAATGCCAAATAAGATGTATACAACATTTTGAAACAAGTAAATCAATCTATATTCATGCAGATAGAAAGAAAGGTACATGAAACACATGAATAAATAAATACTGTAAATAAATCAATGACCAATAAAAAAAATGAGTGTCCATGAAATCAAAGCAGATAGGCGAAAGTAGTCTTGATAAACAGTCGTTGAGTCGAGGAAAATCCTACAAGACTCGAATTCTAGGACGTGGTCAACACCCAACAAGCCCTAAATCCACGCGGATGAGAGACTTTCTAGTAATCCAGTTAAGAAATCTCACCCCGTATAGAACCAATAACCAATGCAGTGTATCTTGAGGTCATGGCTCTGACATATTACCTTAAATGACCACTCTTTTCAAGGATCACCGTTGACTCACTTGCCCTCGGACAACTCAAATGGAATAGAAATCCAAAGATAGATACAAAGCAATAACAATAAAAAATTAAAGCTCAATTAAAATAACTGTACATTTCCTAATTGGTTTACTTACATGTGTCCGAACTAAACACGCACTCCAACGCTCTGACACGCCACCAACTCTATTCAGAATGTTAGTCAGTAGATTACCCGTCCTGGTATTCATTTAAGTTCAATTGGTTATATTAAAGTGTTTTTCCAGTTTATAATTCAAATTCCATTATATTCCCAAAAACTCCCAATTTTCCATAACTAATCATTCGTATAATTGGGTGTATTTCCCGGGTATTGGGTCTCATTGGATACCTGAGAGAAGCCTCGAAGTTTTTGAAAACTTTCAAAATTTGTATTCAAAATCTGTGTTGGGTGCCATGGGGTACAATCCCATACAATGTCCCCAAAAGCGTGGGGGGGGAGGGTGTCCCTGCCCTCAGAAGCCGTGACCGACGCCGTAAAGTATTAAACCTACGACATTTCTCACAATGCCAGTCCAGGGCATTCACTGCCGTGACCAACACCGTGATGTTCGGAACCTCACAACGCCCCTGGCGGCACCTGGCCGAAATGAGAATCCAGGGTTTCGAAAACCCCAACTCGCGCCGCTGTATTCTGACCCTATCCCATTCACTTAGGGATCTCAAAACCAACTTGAAAACACCATCCATTCCTACCAAACACGTTCGAAATTTTCGTTTCCAAAATCAAATCCAAAATCACTAAAATCCATCAAAAATTGAAAAATCCATATCTCTTTCTCAACAACCATATCAGCACACCTATGTGTGCTATAAATGATCATCATAAACACCTATAGCAACACTAAAAAACTCAGAAATCCAGTGGTCATCCCGGTGTCTGAGAATCACAATAAAAACCCGTAAAATGACGTCAAAACGACGAGAATTGAGTGGTGAGTCAAGATCTCACCTTAAATTGCGTAGTTTGTTGATCCTTTAGCGTCGATCCTTGCTCAAAATACCAAAATCCCAGCCTTATCACTGATTTTCATTTGAGAGAGAGAGAAGTGAGAGAAAAGGTGGTGTGTCAAATAGTGACACCCTTTTATACTCCTATCATCATCTCACCTCATACCCACATCTCAATGTTGATGTAATGACTCATAATCACACAAGCCAACCGTATTTTTAACACAAAAATGTGACTTGGTCATTTAACCTTATCCTTGTTTAGCTCAAGTATTGGTTTTCACAGACGTTCTCATACCCGGTGTAACGGCCCAATTTTAATTGGCCATTATTAATGTCGTATTTGTAGATGTGGCTGACAGCTCAGACGCTCGTAGCACTCGCAGCTAGGTTAGGGCGTGCCTGGAGTCAGGTAAAGAGTTATTTTGTGTGCCAATTTGTCTAATTTGCGATGTTTATGTTGAAATATATTAAATGGCATCGCGATGTGTGTATTTACATTGCATTTGACGTGTGGGACTATGTGATAAATATTCGCCTCGATATGCGTGTCGACGCAGGTATCGGGTAGGTTAAAAGACAAATTACTTGGCCGGGTGAATTAATACACACACAAATGATGAAAATGAAATAAATAACTAATATGCAATAGCATTTGATGGTTAGATTCATGGTAGTACACGTATGTCGCAAGTTGTAACACGAAACCGAGCGTCAGAAAGCTCGAAATGGGACTTTATATGTGTAAACAAAAGGATAGTCCACATGTGTGTCATTTATTTGAGTCATTTGGGGCTGGAAATGAAGTGGTTTGTAGCCAAGAGATGGACATATGGATTGGTGTGTCATGGGAGGTCATTTTGGGATATATATATATATATATAAGTTGACTTAAACACCCCCACCACCTTTTCTCTCCCTCTCCCTTTTCTAATCCAAAAATCCAAGCGTTGGGGGCAAAGGTTTGGTGATCTTTTAGTGTGATTTGAAGGACTTGGTGTTGTGGAATCAACAAAGCAAAGCAATATTCTTGCTCTCCTCCACTTGCTCTTCAATATGATCATGCTTTTGGACATGAATGTGAATCCAGAATTGGGATGCTATGTTGCTGATTTTATGTTGTTTTTGGTGGTTTTGAGTGATGAATATGGTTGTTGTTGTAGTTTACAAGTTGGTGTTCAATTGGTTTGCAAGTTTGGGTTGAATTTTATGAAATTGGTTCTTGGAAAGTTTGTGTCAATTCTTGTTAATTGATGATAATTGATTATTATGGATGTGCCTCTGGCGTTTTTGGAGTGTTGTTGATCCCCCACGAGGTGAGGATGGGGCCGACGACGTTGGTGGAGGCCTTGAGTGAGGATTTCAGGAATTTGACTACCCTGAGCGCTAGCCAAAGGACCTAGCGCTTTGGGTAATCTGGGTGGTTATTGGAGGTGATGAGGATGAACACCAGCACGCTGAGTGTTCATCAGGGGTACATTATAGGTATGTTTTGGGTATTTTGGGCCTAATGCCTATACTAATCAACATAAAATACATCCAATTGACTAAAAATCAATTATAAATGGTAATCGGTGATTTTGAGCCGTAATTTGATTATCGAGAAATTAGAGAAGCCGGACCAGGGTTTGGTTTTCGGGACGAGGAGTGCGGTTGGAGGTGTGAGTATCCCAACTGAAATTACTTGAGCATTTACTTATTTTGACAATTTGAATTCACTATTGTTGTTTCATTACTCTATTTCTTGTTGTGGAGTTTATATGTACAGACGTTGAGGCTTTCCCTCCATGCCATTTCGTGTGTATGTCCACTAGGTCATAACACGCGCGTAAGAGATCTCGGTGAATAGGTTAACCCGAAGATGGTGTTGGGCCACGTGTAGGTGCTTCATAGGTTCTACGTCGACCAACTAGCGGATCCATAGATTGGCCTTGCTTGTGTGCTAATCGTCGGCAAAACTCTGTGGAAGAGTCCAAAGTATGGTGCTAGTCTGACCTTAGGCTCTAGGCACACTTTATGAGTTTCACTATTTTTAATTCATGCGATGAACACAGTTGCCTGTTTTTGATTCCGCATATTTATTTAATAGTTCATTTAAATTTCAGTATTTACTTTCGTGATTGCTCATTTAATTTCTTGAGAATACTCACTCTGGATTCATCATCTACCTTTTGTGGTGACTTGAGTGCAGATCTGAGTATGAGTCGTGGTAAGGGAAAGCTTATAGACTAGCTGTGATGTGGCGGCCCCAATTTTCCACATTGGTTCACCACGGGAGGCCACGTGGGCCCACAACTGACCACTCAACCGCCAGCTGTGTCCCACGCCCAGTTATCCATTATCAATCAATTTCCTGTTAACTTTAGTTCCTCTAATATCATTTATCCTTAAATTATGCCCTTTAATATCATTTAACCATAAATTACGCGATGGAAGTCTCAAATCATTAAATGATACCAAATGTAACAAGTCTAAATATCAATTAATCTAATGTGGAAACCATACCAAAATGTAGTCCCCAAATATAAATCAAGTGTCATCCTCAAAGTCATAAACAAACTAGAATATAACTCTCACAACCCAAACCCAAAGATAAAACAAATACATACAATCAACAACAGCGTATAAAAGGAGTAGTTCACGCCTTCATCCAGATAATCTTTACGTGTCTCCTTGTCTCTCGCACTTATCAAATCCTGCACTCAAATCACCCAACACATACGGTGACGAGTCCGGTGAGTAAACTCCCAAAGAAAACCATCGAGTAAATAATAAAAGATTCGAAGCCAATAACTAACGTTAGCTACACATGCAAAGAGTACGGGCACCATAAAACCACGCATGTGTAGGTAACAAGCATGTAAGATGATCAACGAATAATCATAATGTCAACAATATGCTCCACAACCATTACGTTAAAACCGACAAAAGTAGAATGCAATCTCACATACTAGATCATACTTCGTCAATCCGAGCGCCCGAGAGGAAACACACCACACTGGATCCACCGGACCACTAACGGTGACCGGAACAAATCACGAGATCCACCGAACACGTGCACCCCCGCGGCTCGGGACACAATCCACCGTGGCGCAAGTACACGCGCTACAATCTAGCATGCTTAATCACGTGCCACAATCATCCCGAATAAACTTCGATAGTGAAAACAAATCCAACACCAACCAATAACCCGACCAACACATGATCACAATGAATATGAATTTCAAGAATAATAAACGCAAGAATTTTAAAGAATTAAATACTCCAGATGTGTTTCTGTTAGGGTTTACGTACCTATACCGCACTCCGATTACCCGAAACCCAAATCCCAGTCCGATTCCTCCAAATCCCCGACTCCAATTACTATTCCGAGACTCCTGGAATTCATTTGTGAGGTTTAATGATCAATTAATGGGCTCATAATGTTAGTTTGACTCATTTTCTCATTTTCCAATTTTTGGGAGTCCAGTGAACAATTAGCGCGCTAATGAGATCAATTAGCGCCCTAATTGATCTCAATCACTTGTTCATTATTGTCTTCAATCAAGCGTGATTAGCGCTAATTTCTCCAATTAGCGCGCTAATTGCTCGTTGTCCGAAAAATTTCCAAATTTAACATTGACTCTCCAAACACCTCACAACCCATAAATTAAATTCTCACGCGTTTCCATAAAACATCAATAACCTTAATTACACCATTTAAACATGAATTACCATAATCAAACACCAAAATCCACAAATCATGGAAATCACATTTTCAAAACCCATTTTAGAAAATCCTCCGATTTCTCCCAAATTTGTTCCACTACTCAACCCATGTCATACCACTCTCATAAACACTAAATCTCAACAAATACAGTGTTTAATCCCTCAATATTTTCGGATTTCACAAATTCTAACCCATACCAAAAATCTCATAAAACTCAAGTTTGATGAATCCATACCTCTTGATCTTGTTGTTGGATGCCACCAATCACTCTCCCCAACTACAGCAAATCTTCTCTTCTTCTTCCCACTCACCGATTCTCTCTTCTTCTCTTCCTCAAAACCCACTCTTTCTCTTCTCATTGTTTGACCGGTCAAACAAGTATATATATATATACTTAGTTTGATCAAGTGTGTACACAAATCTCGAGAACAATCCAAGGGTTCATGGTCACCCTGTGTCACTCCAACTCACTAACACCCTATCATGACATTTGACACATCAATTCTCTCCATTGTGCATCTCGAGAACCATCCAATTGTTGTTATTTTATTTAGCCCAACTATAGGACTTATTGATTTCTAATTAATTTAGCCTATATCAAGTATCTATTCCATTCAATAAATTACCAAAATTCACGGGCAAGCTCACCGTAGTTTCCCCGACTACCCGACACCCCGTGCCTCGTGTCCCGTGTCCGCACGCACCCCGAGGCCATTCCTCACTCGTTAATAAACTACATTAACACACATATTGCGATGCCATTTAACTAATTTGGACCCATACATCGCAACTTCACCACCAGAGCACACAAAACGGACTTGTAAACCCTATCCGTGGTGCTCAAATCTTCACTTATGGGACCCACGAACGTCCCTGCTGGCGTCCACGTCCGCAATTTCCTCATCAATAACGGCCATTGAAAATCGGGCCGTTACATGTGATCAGTGATTGATATGTCGAATTTGTACATTTGTATTATATATATATTGTTTTCATGTTGGGGTTTGGGACTGTAAGACATTTTTGGGACCTATATCTGTGTATGGATATTTTGTGACTTTTTGTGGATATTTCATTGATGTATATGATGACATATGGGTTTTTCACACTAGGTATATAATCTATTGACATGCTTTGATGCTTTCCAACATATTTTGGCATGATTTAAGTCTTCCGCTGTAATTATCGAGGTTGGAAACAATTTCTAACAGATGATTTGAGTTTATTAACAATTTAAACAGTTAATTGTTGTTTATTGAGATTAATAATGATATAATGGTGAATGTGATTGCATGTGAGACACAACTCGCGTTGGTAGGCTAGGATGTGGGCCTACATTGGCCCCCAAAGCGGTTCGTTGGAAAAATGGGTCGTTACACCAGACCTGCACATAATTCGCACAGTTGCGTGCCAACTGTCGACACTATCAATTGGGACGTGTTCCCATACTAATTAATTATTATATTTATTTGCATTTTGTTAGTGTTTTATTTGAAATTATCCCCCGGGACTCCGTTTACCCATAATTCATTCGCATGGTACTCGTTTCCCTAGGCCAAACTAATCAGTGACTCAAATACATTCAACGTAAAGGTCCTCATGGGTTTGGACAATTGGATTAACATCCAGGTAATAAATAAATAATACAAACATCAGATAAAAATAACATACCTCGGTATCGATGATCGAAAATTAGACATGTGTATCACGGGAAATGGTCTCACGTACGACCTAAAATGACACGTGGCACAAGTTAGGTTTTAGGGTCGTTACATTTAGATGTTTTGTTTTTAATTCTTCAAGTTTTTGTTTTTGGTTTTAGTTGTCCTAGATTTGTTTACAGTTGTATTTCAATCGACCATTTATTGATTGTCACACTATTTTAATATTACAATATCACAATTCTTCAACGCTATCTTTATACTATTGTACATTTATAATATGGCAAAGGTTTAGGTAGGTTTTTTTATTTTCTTACGTTGTTTTAGGGAAACACATTGTTTCTCGTCATGTACATAGTTTTTTGGCTATATAAAAAAAGTCTCGTTCCTATCAAAAAAAAATTATAAGCTAATTGATTTGTGTCTAAATATCAATCATTTTCTATTGGTACCGAGTCATTAATCATTAATAAAAAATTTATTTTGCTTAAAAAAAACTTATTGGCCTCACCTGTAATTTTTGATATATAAATATAGATACATCTGTTTCTAATAAAAAAAAAAAAAAATAAAAAAAATCTTGCCTTGAATCGATGGAACATTGGTATTTTAGTTGTCTTGGGTTCGAGTCTCACTTATTATATGTAAGTTCTGTACTTAAAAAGGTAAATTTCGAGTAGGTTTTTATGTGCTAAAATAATAAATATGATTACAGACCCAAATGGGTGGCTCCCATATTATATATATAGTTTAGTATGAGATAATTTGTGTTAGAAGTTGAGGTTGAGTCTCAATGGACGTAAATTAATTAAAGTTGATTTCTTTCTAATCTCCATAATAATAATAAATATGGCAGTTTTTAATTTGTAATTCGTGAAATATTTAATTAATTGAAAGCATCAATGAATTAGTCACTAACTTATTTAACTTGTAAATTCTAATAGATACTAATCTATATGACAAACATCAAATTCCTTGACAAGCATCTAATTCTTAGATCTTTTGTAGTTTGCTATTTAGAGTGTTGGGTGACTTGACTTGATCATTAGCTTTATTAGTATCTATAAATACTAATGAATGCCTAATGTTTTTTAATTAATTAATCATTTCTAACACACCACGCAACAATCAATGAAAAAGTATGCCAACTTTGAAAGTAATCAAGCACAAATAGAATCTAATCGACTTTATTCACGAATAATGTAACCAATCAATCATGGGAAAAGTGAAAAAGATTGCAATATATATACATATAAAAATTGAAGATGAAAGATATCTCAAAGACAAATCTACGACTTATGAGGTTGCAAAAGGTCCAGCTGCCAAAGTGGTAGGGAGGGCCGCATGCTTTTGTGGCTACCATATATTAACAATTACAGTAATTATTTTTATAAATATATATACTTATATACATGAACTTTAATGCATATATATTGGACATCATATGTATAAACCCTTTTTATGTATGTATATAGTCTCATTCGTACCATAGTGTAGAACATGTGATTTTGTGTGCATGTGGCAACAAACAAACTAATACTACTTGGCTATAACCATATGCAGTTGATGTGTGTGCATGTCAGGGTTTAGAATTGAGGGCAGGGTAGACTTATAATTAAGGTTAATAAATTGAGTGGTTTGCTTTAAAATGCTAACGTGCTTATGTTAATTGGAGTTCTCACTATCCAGCTAGTCGATGCGGCCCCCTTATGGTCGACACACTTATGGACTATAAATGTAGCCTAAATTAATAATATAGGTGCCAATAAGAACAAGTTGGAGTATATTGGGTGGATAATTTATCATTTAAATAATATATATACATGATTTTTTAAAAAATAAAATAAAATAGTGCATACATAGTTAAAACCAAAAAAGTATCATTATTTTTTAGGAATATTGATTGTTAAGTGATAACTTATAAAAACTTATAAAACTTATAAATTTTTCATTAACTCTAAGTGGATCATGTAAGTACTTGTTGAAAAGGTTTTGGGGTCTATTTTCATCAAAATGTTACAAAACTCAATTTCAAAATGTAGTTAGAATATTATGAAAACAATACTCAATAATTAATTAAGAATAAAATTATATGTAATCACGAAACGCCCTGCGAAAATAAAAATTTTAAAGCTTTTTGCCTTATTTTCATTGTTTGAAGCCTTAAAATAATTAAGAAAAAACTTGAGAGAGGAAAAAATCATTAAGAAATAAATCTGTCTTTTTTTTGTTTCTTGTTTGACAAAAAATCATTTAATTCAACTCCTTTTTCGTAAATTAAGTGTGGAGCATGTAACGACCCAATTATTAATTGTCATTATTTATGACATCATTATAGACGTGGATGACAGCTCGGACGCTCGTGGACCTCGCAGCTAAGTTGGAGAACGCCTGGATTAGGTAAACAATCTATTTGGTGTGCTGTTTGCTATATTTGCGATGTAATTGTTCAAATTAGTTTATTTGCATCGCAATGTTGTATGTTTATATTGATAATTGTCGAGTGAGATAGTGTGACAGAAATTTGCCTCGGGTAGCGTGTAGATGTGAGTATCGGGGAGGCGAATGATTAGTACACTAGATCGGGGGTTTATATACACACAATAAATGATAAAAATGTGATAAATAATTAATATAAAATGTTATATATACGTTAGTGATGCAAGTGTATGCATTCAGTATGCGAAACAGTTCGGGACGGGAACGCCGAGGATTTGTGTGTTTGTGTGGAGAAGGATGAGAACAAGACTAATTAAGTTATCCAAACAAGTCTAATTTGGTGGACTTTTTTACTCTCTCATAACCATTAGATCAAGCCTTGGGATACGGTTATGCATTGGATGAAAATTTTGGTATAAATATCTTGATTTTCATATCATCACCACCTTTTCTCTCTCCTTACTCTCTCAAGTCCAAAAATTGGAAGAGAAGGCTAGGGTTTGTGAGTTTTGAAAGCTTGGTTAGAGCACAAGGGAGCTTGGGAATTGAATATAAAGGTTAGATCATCGTTCTCCTCGTCGTTCTTTACGTTTCAGGTGTAGTTTCTCTAGTTTTAACGAGGGTTTCAGAGCCGGGAGTTGAGCACAACACTTGGTTTGGTGTTGCTATGGTTTAAAGGTGTATGTTGAAGCAACAAAATTGATGGTTTTGGTGTTGTTTGGGTTGTTGCTATGGTTTTCAAATGGATTTTAGGGTTTTGGCAAGAAAACTCGGGGTTTTCGTCTCCGACATGTTTGGTCGAGGGGTTTTGATTGTTTATGGTGGTTTGGATGTTTGATGAGTGGTTGGGACGAGCGCGGACCGCGACGACGAGCCGAGGGGGTTCAAGAAGCCCCGAAAATGTTCTTGGCTTAGATGTCGCGCCAAGGGCATCGTGGGGATTTGAGGCTACAACGCCACCCGCGGCGTCCACACCAGCGACCCCTACTACCCCATGCTTTAAATGGCGTCGTGGGGGTGGTGTACGTAGCGGCGTGAGTTACAGTGCCAATATCTGGACTCACTGTCATGGGTGCTGTGAGCAATTACTCACGGTGTCCAGAACAGTGACAGACCAATAATTTTTAAATAAATTTGGCCTATTTACTAGGTTAAATAGGTGATTAATAGGTGTTTTTTTATCAATGATTTGGTATTGAATGAGGATTTTTGAGGTTTGGGAATTGATTAGGTATATTGAGAAATCAGGTTTTAGGTTGACTTGATGTGTAGTTGACATGCGATTGGTGGCGTGTATTGGCATTGGCGATAGTTGAGCGCTGTTTGGGGTGTGTAGTATCCTAACTGAAAATGACTTTGAGTATTTACTGCTTGGGTTATTTGAATTCATGTCTTGTTGTTTATTTACTCTCATTTCCAGTTTTTATTTAAGGTTGGTTGAGTTTACTCTTGCTGGGTTTATTCTATTGCGTTGGCATTGTGGCACACTAGGCTATATCATGTGTTTTAGGGGTATGTCGGTGGATAATCGACCCGACTGCTAATTTTTCCAATACATGTGTCGGTGTGCCGTGGTCTACGCCGCCTACCGAGCAGACTCAGGGATTTCAGTCAGTTCGAGTTACTCACTAGCGATGCCTGGGTGATAGTCCAAAGTATGATGCTAGTCTGACCTAAATCGTGCATGCACTTTGATTTACTGCTATTAAATATACATGCGAGGGTCTTTCCCAGTTGCCTGATTCTTTTCTTCCACATTTTATTTAATAGTATTTTAATTCCAACATTTGTTTATATTATTTACTTGGTGAATTTCCTTGGGATTACTCACTCTGGACTCATCATCTATTTTGTAGTAATGGCTAAGTGTAGACCCCAATACTAGCATAGGGAAGGGTGTGACGACCCTCCCCGACTTAGAATGCAGTCACCCGCCCAGTCACTTGGACCCGATATCAAACTTGCCCAAATAACGACCCGATATAAACAAATAAACCTACAGAATACACATTGGCAAATAAAGGATAATAATTGCACCTAAAGCCATAAACAAATAAACCTATACATGGGTTCATGCTCATTTAAACACAAGTTTAATAAATTTTTGAAGTGGATCAATTAAATGAAATACATAATAATGTGCCCAACTCATGTCCCCATACATGACATATGAATTCAATTGACATATCAATTAGTCAAGTAAAGCCCTCGGTGGTAAACTCCATAAACATCCTGGGGTGTTAACGACCCTCGGTGGTACCACAACATTCTGATGTATTCATATAGATTTACTTGCTAATAAGGCCCTCGGTGGAACTCCACAAACATTCTGGGGCCCTGAATAACATAGATGAGAAAAGTAGTGCATTCACATTCCATAGATAAGTAGGTTCGAGCCAATACCACGACGCAACACATAAATTCCAAGTCTTTAATTCAAATTTGGAATCCTAAACATAACTAGTAATCATGGCATATTTGAAAATTGAGCAAGCTCCCCACTTACCTGCACTCACCGCGAATTCTAATCTCGATCCTCTCGCGTTTGGGCTCGATGTGAATCGTCTCACGAATCTAGACAATTTGAAAGAATAATTACTTTATATATCTGCAACTATACAAGTTTAACATCAATTGTCTAGACCTTAAAAATTCACCCTATTTTATAGCTGACATCACTAAAGGTCATTCACGACGCTAAAATCGACACTTAAAATTAGAATCGATGATTTGAGTAAAATAAGAATGCGGTGATGTAAAACAAGGAAAATCCGCTAAGACTTAGTTTCTCCAACAAAAATCGAAGATGTTCGATTAATTATAATTAAAAAGATCCAAATCGTCGTACAAGACTCAATTTAGACTTTAAATTCCCGAATGACAATATTTAGTCAAAGTCGACAAATTTATCGAATAAGTTTATTTCCTAAAGAAAAGATTCAAAGTCCCTTTTTAAATCTCGACTCAACCTTAAATGCCAAATCCATATCAATAAACTTCAACCACGTTCAATTTGCTAAAATCATAGGGAAACCCTTTCATGTACCGTCAAACCATGATAAACAAGATTGATTCATCCATAATACTCGTTATAATAAAGCTTAAAAATTTGTATAACCCATTTCAAAACTAGATCTAAGAAAAATTGAACAAACTTTGAAAATCATCAACTCTCATTGCCAATACCAACACTAAGACAATAAATCTAGAGAGTATTAGAGTCTCACCATGCCTTCAATGGAGTCTTTGACTCCAAATCCTTTCCAAAATCTCATTCTAACATAGATTAAATCTTTCCTTTCTTCTTTTCTTCTCTATTTTCCTCGCATGCTTACCGTTGTCGATTCCATCGACCCTTTGGTCTCCAAATCTTTAATAAATAATAAAGAAATCAAGGAGGAAAGTGAGGTTGTACCTCTCTTGAGCTTGAACCCTCCTCTTGCTCTCCTCCTCTCTACGTGGGTGTTTAACAAGATTGAGGCTAGGGTTTTCTTTGATTTGCTTAAATAGCATTAGGGTTAGGGATTAGGGTTGTGAATATTTACAACTTGTCTAAAATGCCCTTTTGGGTCATAATCTCAATTGGGCTTTATTATTTAAAATAAAACTTTACTTATTCCCTAACTCATATTTAATTTGACAAGTTTAGAATAGTATTTTCACATCAAACACCCAACATATTTTTATCATGAAATTACCAAAATACCCATAGGTAGGGTCGTGGAGAATTTAGGTCGTTACAAAGGGCATGCAAGAGAACTTTTTGTGATTCACGACAGATTCCCTACTCTTACGTTTGTTTATATTTATTGTTTTTTGTTGGATTTTGGGACATGAGCGACATTTGGACATGTATATGACCTATTGAGGTTCATTTTGATGTTTTGATGGAACACGGTTAATATATATATGTTGACGGTAATTTGAATGGGTTTTCCACACTAGGAGAAATGATCTTCACATAATTTATGTTTCATATTCTAATGATTTGCTTAATTAAGTCTTTCGCTAAATATTTGAGGTCTTAATAGATGAAAATGAGACCATAAGCTAACTTTTATTGTAGACTTTTAACAATGTTATAAAGTTAGCAGTAATTGAGGTATAAATTGTGAGTTGGTGCGCGTTTGGACAGGTTTTAGTTAGGGTAGTGGGCCACGGCGCATGACGTGGGGGGATTGTTACAGAGCACGTGCCCAATCTAATAGTCTTATTAATTTATATTGCAAATCCTACAATTATTAGTTTATATATATATATATATTTAAAACTTTTAATATAACTCTTTTATTTGACGCAAATTTCATTTTATGTGGTCCACCTAAACTCGATATGAGTTGAGCTTAGCTGGGTGTAGGTAGACCTAATTCAAACTTTGCTCTTGGTAACTCATCTTTTAGGTCATCAACTGCCCTTTTAAGTAAATATTTTATAAGTTTTACGAAGGCACGACTTGAGTTGCAAATGAAAATTGATAATTAATCTAAGCAGCATATCAAATTATTGCATTTTAGGGTTTATACTGTCTTTTTTACAACTCAAGCCAAATCTACTATGTCCGGCGTGTGTGTCGGGTGAGTATCCAAACTTATAAATAAGTTTAGGTTAAAGTTTCCCTCCCTCCAATCAAATTTTATATATACCATAAGCAGTAAACTATTTATATATTTATTTACTTATAATAAGAACTTGTTCACTTTGAATTTCTTGTCTGAATGACTAGCTAGCTCTCTAAAACTAACATGGTCTTTTATAAAGGAAAAGAAAATTAAAGCGTCTTTAGAATATATAACGGGGGCCGGGACGGATGTGGAGAGTGTTGGTCGCTTTCCACACAAGAGAAAAGACAGGGATCAATTACCAAGGAAAGGAATGAAAAGGGGAAGTATAGTAAGGGACGGGTACATCGATCGATCAATATTCCTTCATGCAACAACAAGAGAGAAAATAAAGAGATATCTACTTACTTTACAAAAAGAGTTTGCTTTTTCTTTGCTTAATTTGCTTTGCATGTATGCCTTGTCGTCACCATATATAGAGAAGGCCACAGCTAGCTAGCTACCCCTCTCTCTCTCTCTCTCTCTCTCTCTCTCTCTCTCTCTCTCTCTCTCTCTCTCTATATATATATATATATATATATATATGTCACGCACATATTCATGAAAGCTATAATATATGTGTTGAACTTGAAATAGTACTTATACTATACCAAAAAAAAGAAAAGAAATAGTACTTATATATATATTATCCATTGTCAAAGAATTATTTTTGAGAATTAGAGACAAACTCCATAAAGTTGTATTAATCACAAAGTATTTACAAATGAGAGGTTGTATACCCTTCAAGCCACACTCCATAGGGTGATATGAACAAGGAATTCATTGTCAGAGAATGAATTTGTTTTTTTATAAGAACAAAGAATTAATTTGTTGATTAGAATTCCCACAACTAAAAGAAAATTTCAATTCCAAATTGAGATCGGCTACATAACATTGATCACACTACCTTCTATTAATTAGCATAATTTTATATAATGTACGTAGTTGAAGGTGTGCTTTGCATAATACTTTTTAAATAAGCTAGTAATCCTTCTCTTCTTAATCAATACATGAATCTCAAGTTATCATAGATCCTGCTTCATCAATTCTTTTTTTGAGTTTTGTCGTAAATTTCACGTGTCTGTATATGTTAAAAAAATAAAAAAATAAAAATCCCTAGAGGATTTTTTAATTTAATGAAATATATTTTCTTTATTTTTTAATAGGAATTTTGTTTTTCTTTCTTTGGTGATTATGAATAATTGAGGAGAACATGGGTCGATCAACCAAAAATGAAATCTTATATAAAAATTCTCTCAAGTGCACACATTAAAGCACATAAATATACTATCAGACCTGGTGAGACCATGGATGTTGGGTTGGACCCACCCAAGAATGTTGAAGTACTGAGGCTAGGGGAGGATAGTCAAAAGAAGAGGCAGAATCAACGGAGCTTTTCATTCTCCAAAATATTCTTTTTCCAAGATATGTAAAAAATGGCACCTACCCCTTGCAATTAAAAATAATCAGATTATGGATAAAAAAAAAAAATCAGATTTGCTTGTGTGCTAAGTGTGCATCAAATCAAATGTTTAAATGTCACTTTGTAGCTCACGGGGCCTTTGATGTGATTACTTAATTAATTATTAGTGTTATACATATAGCAAATTAAAGAGCTACTTAGTACGTGCAAATGCAGGTAATTCAATTCAAGATTTTTTTATTTTTTTATTTTTATTATTATAGTTTTATAATTGTGAGTGTCTATACCACGTTTAGTATAACTAATCCCACAGGGCCCTGACTCTAGTGACTAGGAGTGAGACTCAGTGACCCAATTGAATTTACTACCTTGAGGAATCAAACCCGACGTCGTGCACTTGACTCACACAACCCTACTTTTACCCTTACCATTGTGGCAACCCGACCGGGTTAATTAATTGTTCTTTTTGTTTTGGTTGCAAGAATTATTTGTTCTTAATTTCTTAATTGTTAACTACAATGCAATATACCTCCAAACCCTACAACCCTTTTTTTGTAATTTCTACATTGGAACCACCATCGATCTTCTCTTTTGATCGGCGGTGGTTTTAATATCAGTGCTTACTGCATTAATTATTTTCTCAATAAAACTCAAATCTATTCAAATGTGTGAGTTTCAATCCTGCAACAATTATAAGAATGATCGTTGGCACCACTTGCTCATCCTTCATGCGTGCGTGTATCTATCATCATTCAAGTTTATTTCTATTTCTATTGCTCATGCATGGATTTACGCTTACCGTATTTGATTTGATATTTTTTTAATTATTAGGTTATTTTTTTCTATAAGTATTTGTCTTCCAACGTTGAACACTAATTTGTGTTTGTCTTCCTGTCTAAAGTCTTTGTTTATTTCTTTTCCCTTATTGTAAGTTTATTTTTTGTTATAGTCTTAGTATGCTTGTGTATTGTTGTATTACAGATGTTTGTTAAGAGAACAATCACTAATAATCGTCACACTGTTCCATCGTTACAGTCACAATTTTTCAAATCAATTATGTGGTAATTGAATGTTCTCGTGAACAATTAAGAATAGCAATGTGAAATCCATGATTTCAGTAAACATGTATCAGGAGTTAATTACGAGATTAGTAGGTCTTAATCACGACACGTGCTATGTATCAAGACTCGAATCGGTGAGAAAGGGATATTATTAGGTCATTATTTTTTTGTTGGTGAATGTCTAATGTGTATATTATATGGTATTTCGTCATGAAGTCAGAGTCGTTGAGGGTGTATCCTCAATTTTTGTCATAATTTGGGTTGTAAGTACATGTCTGAAGGGCACGAATGAAAATAAAAATTATTAGTTGCTCAAAAACTAGTAATCAAGCGTTAAGTAGCACGTGAGGCTTTTGCCTCAATTTGCAAGTTGAGATTGGTGGTACTGTAAAATGAGGATGAAGTTAATGCGAGACCCGTGCCTCGAGTTGTTTGTCGGTTCGTGGTGACCGAGGTTGAGATTAGGTCTAAATTGGTGCAAGTTTGATTAATTATGGAAAATAATTAATTCGTAAGAGTTTGGTATGTCATAAACGAAGTTAAGATTCTTAGGATTTTAGTGTGACCAAAATCAGTGTTATGGATGTTTTATGAAAATGGATTGTTTTGTCAAGAGTTTGGCTTGCTTTGATGAAAAATTGGATTCAAAACGAGCACAGAATGTCAAAACACGTCAAAATATGAATTTTTGTAATTAATAAATAAAAAGAAATTAAACGTTCAAGCAGGTAGCTTAGGTTTTGTTGTTTTTTAGAAAAGTGTGAAATAGGAGCATAAAAGAGCATACATTTCATTAATAGTATTGCTCTATTTATAGAGCCAAACATGTGTAATTATTCAAAACATAATCTAAACTAATCTAGAATCTAATTTGAATTTAAAATTTGAATGAAACAACAACTCATCCCAAATTCTAGTACATCAAAGACATTTTCAACATTTCTCTTTGGCTTTGATGTTACAATTATTTTTTAATCATAAATAACTCCTCCTTGATTCAAAATATGTGCAACATCAAAATAGTTCTTCATGATTTTGGAATGTTGCAATTTCCCCTTCTTCTTGTGATTTGCAAATCCTCTCCATATGCCACATCTGTCCGCAATTTCTACACTTAACATTAGACCTCCACCAACATTTTCTTTAAGGATAATTTGTCTTATTGCAATGTGAGCAAGGTGGATATGGTTCAATGTTATGCTTCATGTATTTATCTTCTCCTCGCAAGGAGAGCACCTTCTGTGGTACCATCCTTTTTCATCATCTTTCTCTGTTCTTGAGTCTTCAAAACATTTAATAATTCTGCTAAGCTAATCTTTAACAAATCCTTAGTATTTTTCAAAAAGGAAATAGTTAATTCAAATTTGTTTGGAACTGTGACTATAATTTTTTGGACAATACTAGAATTGAGAAATTCAATACCAAGGAGTATTACTTGATTAGGTATGGCAAGAAGTCTATCAGACTAATCCTTGATCATTTTCGATTCCTTCATTTTATGAAATTTGAATTCTCGAATCAAGTTTATCATCCGCATGGCTTTGATTCTTTCATCTCCTTCATATTCACTCTTCAAGAAATTGTAAATTTCATGTGCTCTTTTCATTGCCATGATTCTAATGAAGTCGGTGGATGTGACGGCTGCAAACAAGAATGTTTTGGCTTTTGATTTTCTTTGTCTCCTCTCCTTGTGAAGTTTCATTTACACCACTGTTGGATTAGTCGGAAGAGGAGAAACTTCATATTCTTGTTCAACAGCTTCCCATAAGTCGTATCCATCAGTCAAAAATTGGAGGTGCAAGTTGAGTGGAGAAGACTTCAGAATCCATCACTCAAGGTTGTAAGTCGGGTTGTAAGTCACTGTAAAACAAAGTTGAAAGTCAGGGTTGTAAATCTAGGTTCATAGTTTACATGATATTTCATTTATCTCACACAGGCCCCTCAAGAAAGTTGACTTTGATACCATTTTGTTGTTTTTAGAAAAAAATGTGAAATAGGAGCATAAACGAATATAAAAGAGCATACATTTCATTAATAGTATTGCTTTATTTATAGAGCCCAACGTGCAGAATTATTCAAAACATAATTTAAACTAATATAGATCTTAGCTAGGAGAATCTAATTTAAATTTAAAATTTAAAATTTAAAAGAAACAACTCATCCTAAATTCTAGTACGTCAAAGACATTTTCAATAGGTTTTATATGAGAAGTTACTCTATTTGGTCATATATGTAAGTCGTTCTAGCAAAGTTCCCTAGTAAAAAATATAAGTCGCTCACTCTTTTCTATGTGTTTTTACTTATCTTGCCCTTGCAATAAATAAGGAATTAATGCATGGTCTTGTAATCCACTCTTATATTTAATGCAGTATAAGGGGTAATATAGTAATATTACATGTAATTAAAGAACCTCTTGAATCTCATGTGTTATCCTTAAACGACTTACATATATGACTGAAGGGAGTTAAAAAAAAAACAAAAACTATTCGATTAAACAGAAGCAATTTTGCTTCATTTATTCTAAAGCTTTCCACTCACTCTTTCACTCGCGGATCTCCCTACATTCTATTATTATCCAGTTTCTCTCTGCAACACTATAGAACGACGTGAGACGATCAGTTTGAGCTAAGCTTCCATAGTGGAAATAAGGGATTCGGCTCAAAATTCGGTAAATTTCCAATTCTTGATATTTCTCTCAACTTAATTCAATACAAGAAATATTAAGTTTTGACAAGCGCTGAATGCGCCAAAGTAAAACATGATATATTAGCAGATACTACAAGAACTGCAGCAACGACAAATACGGGGTCGATTTTTGAAGACCAAACATTCTAACCTAGGTTTATGAACATAAAGGGAACTCAGGGGGTTTTGAAAGCTTTAGTGAACTAAAAAGAACTAAAGAATGAAAACAATTTTAAAAAGAAGAATTCAATGAAGGAGAGTAACACAGGCTTTCAATTTCTCTAACTTTGTCAACAACCTATGTAATTCACCAGTCTTCAATTCATGCAAATATATGAAATTCAGTTATGATATAGTGTAGCTATAAACCCGATGACGCATTCAGTTTCTCGCACTTCCTAGTCTCGGTAGTCAAGGTACAACCATTAACTACTTCTCTAACCAAACACACAACCCTAGACTCACGCGAATTGAGTTTAATGCGTTAATTGCATTAACGCGATACGTGAAGGCACTACACCTAGACAACTGGATCACTAGTTCTCCTAATTTAGCTTAGATCCCTAAGGCACTTGACCGATCCCGAAATGGACTAACCAATCAGTATGGCCAATTGTTACTTGGATGAGTCTATCGCGTAAGGACATACGTTTTGACTCAATAACTAAAGGTGGTCAACCTAATATGCATGAAATGACCCTTACACACAATTAAATCGAACCCTAGATGATATTCAATGCCAAAGAAAATAAATCATAACTGAAAATTAATGTGAAAATAGATTAAATAAACCTCATGATGAATACCAAGGTTGAAGACTCCGTTCGATCCACCTCCGGCCTAAATCAAGATGATTAGCCGGACATTGTGAAGTAAGAATAACTTTTTTCCTATTACTTCTGATGTGAAACAATAGATGAAATTCATAAAACAATCTAATTCCTATTTAGATTAAACCCTGACGCGTGCCAAATGCGTCAAAGTATTTCCCGATTAATTCACTGGTCACTACAAGACTGCAGTAGTAGTAAGTTTGGGGTCAAACCACAAAGGCCAAGTAACTCAACTTAGGTTTCTAACACAAGAAAGGGAAAACGGGGGACAATGAGAGAATGTTTGAAAAGACTTGAAAGAAAAGATTCAATAGCAATGAAATTTAGGCTTTCGATATCACGAACTCTGTCATACAACTTGAGATATTTTGTCAATCGTCGGTTAATGAAAAGATATGAAACTCTATTATGATCTAGTGTAGCTATAGACCCGGTGACGCACTTGATTCCTCGTTCTTCCTAATCTCGATAGCCAAGGTACGACCGTTAACTATTTCTCTAACCAAACACACACCGGATTGCTAGTGCATTAGTGCTTGATTGCATTAATTCAATTAGCCATTAAATCTAGACAAATAGATAACTAGTGCTCTCAATTTAGCCTAGATCCCTAAGGCACTCCGAAAAGGGACTAACCAATCGTGGCCAATCATCACTAATTTGAGTCTACCGCGTGAGGACGGACATTTCGACTCACTGACTGAGGGTGGTCAACCTAATATGCATGCGAGGATCCTTTCACAAACAAATAGATCTAACCCTAGGATGAAAACAATGCAAAGGAAATAAATCACAATAGAGAACCAAGAATAACTGAATTAGATAAACCTTATAACGAAATCCCAAATTGTAGACTCATTCGATCCACCTCCAGCCTAGAAGAATGAGTTTAGGCGGTCATTGTCAAGAAAAAACCAAGTTTCCTATGAGTTCTTATGTAAACAAGTGGTAGTAATTCATAAACAAACCTAACTTCTATTTATATGAAATCTCTAAGTGGGTTTCAACCTAAAGAGTCTAAAAAAATAGGAATTTTCAAGTTTCTGGGTCTACGCCGCACCTGGCACTGCAGCCTCTGAAGGCCACAGCGTCACTTAAAGCATGAAATTCATTGTGCCTCTGTTCTGGATGCCGCAACTCGCGCTGTGAGAACTTTCCCTCGGCGGCGTCACTTAACGGCCAGGTTTTTTGAGCTGCCTTGTAATGCGATTTTGAACCACATAGAGGTCGAATTTGAAGAAGCTTGTGTACCTGAAAATGTTTAGCTTGGAGTCTAATTTCCAACACAAGAAATGACAAGTCATTTAGATTTGAGATGAGGGAGTTATGACCTTTATACTGAAGCATGGTCATTAAGAAACTTAACCAAACTGACCAACTTTAGGTCGCTCAATCCCAAACTTTACATTTTCTTCCCCGAATGTCATATTTGCTTCATATTCATGTTCTAGGCTTGAAATACCTGAAATCCACAAAAATGAGAGTTTGCCACCACAAACGAGATAATTAGAGTCCACTAACACCTAAATTACTACACTAAATAATGCATAATTAGACACTTAACAAACACCCCAAAACATAGAGTTTTGCACGTCTTGAGCAAAGGACTGAATGAAAACACATGCTCTAATATCTAAACTCCTAATACTACAATGACTAGTCCTAATAATCCTATGCCCATCACCAAGTTAAGTGGAGATCCTTTTTAGTTTAAATGCCACTAAATTAACCATCACCAAAAAGAAGTTCGAAGTTAAAATTTGTCTAGAAACAGAGTCCATACATTAGTGAAAATCACACTTTCAAGAACTAGACTCAGTCAAGACAAAGACCTTCAACTACTCAAGATTTTTCAAGGCCACTACACTTAAGCACACAAGTTCATGATTTTTTCAAAAATAGTGCATCGGCACAGAAAAGGGTACCATATGCGAGAAATGCATCCTCACTCTCTTTTATAGTAAACTTAACACCAAAGGAAAACAATCACGCTTTAAATTGAAAATTATTGAACAAGCACTGGAAAACTCACTTAATCTAGCTATAAGCACTCGGTCAAATATTTTTATTAAAAGAGTTTTCATAGACTTTCTCCTATATTCAATAAAATGGTCTCTCATTTTTTTTTCTCCAAAAATTTTTAAGTAGTACGGTCCCTACTCTATTTCTTGTGGAAACCCCTTCTCTCACTTTTTCCTTCCATAAGATTCCTGCTCCTTTTCCAATGGTATCTGTGGGACTCTAAAAGTTTTCAAGAAAACTCATGTGGCCTTTCTCACTTTCACTATGATCAAGCAAGTCATCCAATATTCGTTCAAGTATTATTAGGCCTAATCATTCCCCAAAAGTGGTTAAGTCATGAATTTTTACCTCGAGTGAGCTACATTCTCGTTCCAGCACCCTAGAAATATGATTACTTGCAAAATAAGACCACCTTCCCTCTTTGGTATCTAGCACAAAACCTAGACTTCATACTAGCTCCCTAATATGTAACCTCACAAATGTCGGAACACGCTCCAGATTGACTATATCTCCTATTATTCAAAAAGGTTAAAGTCTCAAAAGTAGCTTAAATGAACTCATCCACAAAAAAAAAAACACTCAACAAAGTTTTGGGCAACTAAACTAGACTCAATGACGCAACTAAATGACTCTAAACATGCATGGACTACTATAGTATTATCCTAAATGGTGTAATAAATGGCATGTCATAACAAGATGATAAATGATATGAAAAATGAATTGAAAAAGAAAAACACCACCATATCAAACCAATCATACCCATGGAATACGCATAAAAATAAAAATTGTAATACCTGACATGCAGAAATTTCCTTTGTTGGACTAAGTGGTTAGTCACTCTAACTCCGACCGGGATTTTAATGGAAACAAACAAGGTGAAAATATACTAAAAAGTTTATCAAGTGTATTTCAGTTTCATTAAAGTTTGCAAAACATCAAAGTAGTCAAGTATTCAAGAACTACAAGTTCAAGATTCGACAAACATAAAGAAAAGAAGACGAAAGATTGAACCACGAGTTGTAAAATTGATGTAATGTATTCAAACTCATTTACACTAGCCTATTGCATTAGTTCATGCACATCGAGCTTTTCAAATGGATTTTCAAATGTCAAGTGATTACTTGAAGTTTTAAGTGAGAATTAACACATAACTTGGTCTATAAGTTTAAACAATGTTGAACTATGTGTATGTTCATATTGTACTTTGAAAATCATTGTGAAAGTTTTCGAAAAAGAAAAACTTGTTTTTGAAAAGAAAATTGCATATTTGCAGAAAAGTCCCTCGCAAGTCATGAAACCGAGTTTTTTCATTTTCGGGATTTGTGAAAATATCCAGACCACCTAAATAGGCTTAATGACCCATAACAAACATATATAACATGTTATATGAGGGTTGGTTGGGGTCCCGGACGCGATAAAAAGCCGCTAACCAAAGGGACAAAAATATTTATTTTGAGGTCCCTGTAGTTAGCACGCTAATAAATTTATTAGCGCGCTAAGTGCAAAGTTAGTGCGCTAGGTCTGAATATTAGCGCGCTAATTGCTTTCCTAGCGGTTTTTAAAAAGCTGAAAACCACACTTTAATTTGAATTCTTGATGAATTCTGGGCTCTTAGATCTCTAGAACGGTCATAAACTTGTCTACAAATATATAGAACAGTCTCAAGCACACAAGCACAAAAATTTGGTTTTGAAAACAAAGAAAAACACAAGTGCTCAATTTTTTCAAGAGGAGGAGCTTGGAGTTTTGTGAAGAACACAAGTCATAGTTTGAAGCTGTTGATTCAATATCAAAACCAGCACTCTTGAGGCATTCTAAGGAGTACAACAACCTCTCCAAAACTGATTTTCAAGTCATCTTTGGGTTGTAAGAAAGTCATAATTTCCTAACTTTTCTTGTGCTTAAATTATATATTCTTGTGTGATTGACTTGGGAAATCACTTGTTGTTTTGTTGAACACATTTACCTTAGGTTTTGCACTTAAGCTTGATTTATTAAACCTTAGGACTGATTTGAACAAGAGTTTGTACTTAAACTTGATTTTTATAAAACTTCTTGTTCTTTGGATTTGAAACCGGATTTGTTCTTATCAATCTATTTGAAACGGTTTCATATTTGAGTTTTGCATAAAATAAGCTATATACTTGCATTTCTCAATTGTTTTCCAGACTTGCATGCATAAGAGTGGTTAGGCTCTAGGAGGCTTGCTTGTATTTAAACTTGGTGCCGCTTTACTTTGTAAAATGTATTTTATTGTATTCATCAAACTTTGATTGTAAGACTTAGTGGGATCTAAGTCGAAAGGGAAGACCTAGTTGAGACTATGCATAAATCCTAATTGCGGCTAGGTGGGGAAAATCCTAGGTGAGTCTAGGTGGGAAAATGCTAGTTGCGGCTAAGTGGTTATATAAGACCTTATTATGATAAGACATCGTGTAAAAGACCTAGTTGAGGCTAGGCATTCACTAGACTAGTTGGCTTAGGGTGTAACACTTATTGATAATAAAAGTGGGGGTTGAAAATCCTAACCGGGGAGGTTAGGTAGTGGATGTAGATTGGTTGGATCGAACCACTATATATCGCTTGTCTCATTTCAATTTCTTCTACCCCATTCACTTGCATAGCATCCATATTTGCTTTTCGATTAGCATATATCATCTTGATTATTGAATTATTTTTAAAAAGGCGATAACTACTCGGTAACCCAATTCACCCCCTATTGGGTGACCTTCAATTGGTATCAGAGCGGGTTATTGCTCAAAGTGTTACTAACGTATCTTTGAGTGTTTTCTTGCAAGGATGCAAAAATTTGATTTCGCTTGCCCTAGGGAAGGCAACTCATCTATTAGACCTCCCTACTTTGATGGGACAAACTATGCTCATTGGAAAGTTAGGAAGAAGTTCTACGTTAGAGCTCAAAATAGATTTTTGTGGGAGGCAATTGAGAATGACTACACTCCACTGGACAAGTCCTTAAGAGAATACACCGCCTAGGAGATCAAGATTGAGCTCTCAAATGATCAAGCCGTGAATCATTTGTTTTGTGCTTTAAGTGAGAATGAATTCAACCGAGTTAGCGCTTGTCAAACGGCCAAGGAAGTATGGAAAAAATTTGAAGTGCATTATGAAGAGACGCAACATGTTAAGAACACTAAATTGAGGATTCGTGAAGAACATTATGAAACCTTTCGAGTTGAGTCCCATGAAGACATAACCACGACCATTACAAGGTTCACGAAGCTTTTGAATGAGATCAAAGACCTTGGAAAGCATTATGATCAAGAGAACTCAATGTACAAGTTCCTTGGAGGATTGCCTAAGGAATGGGATGCGAAGAAGTATGCTATTCAATCGGCTCAAAACCTTAGAAATTACCTTTTGATGCATTATGTGGAGAATTGATGGTTCATGAATTCGAGCTAAAGGACCGTGCTAGATTGGAAACACTTGGCGGAATGACCAAGCAAGAGTCAAAGAAGGAGCATGCCTTGAAAGCAACTTGCTTACCGACCGAAGATGATGTGAGATTGACTTTATTGAACAAGAAGTGGCCATGCTATCAAGAAAGCTCAAGAAGGCAACATACAAACGAGACAAGTACAAGAAGAAGCACAAAGGTGCAAACAATGCAAGCAAATCACGCGAGACGATTTTCTATTAGTGCGGCAAACCGGGATATAAAGCAGCGGAATGCAAGTACATGAGAAGAAGCAAGAAATATGACTCATCATCATCATCATCATCATCATCTAGCAACGACTCCGAGTCAAAAAATGAGAAGGCTATCCTTGGTCTTATGGCAAGGAGTGAGGTAAGTGACTCTATCTCTTTTAATCATGATGATCTAAATGCATTGGATGATAAGTCCATTGTTCACGACCTTAGGAATGAATTAGAAAAGGAGGTCAAAAAGACCAAGCAACTTAAAAAGAGCTTGATCAAAGTCATTAGTGAGATTGAATCTCAAAATGAGATTATCGATGATCTCCAACATGACTTTGAATTGGTCATAAATGAGAAAAATGGCTTAGCAAAAGGAGTAGAGGACTTGACCACCACGGTAACCAAGTTCACAAGTGGTACTAAAATATTTGACATGATGTTAGGCGCACAACGACGTGCACTCAACAAGAGAGGCATATGTTATGGTGCAAGCTTATTGAGCTATGGAAAGCTTTTGGCCGAATCTAAGAGATGCTTAAAATGCAATAGATTTCATAATGTTGGTAAATGTGTCCTAAATAAGACCAATAGAGGTAAACTAGCATGGGTAGAAAAGAATGTATATGATACACATTTTATGGAACACAAAGGAGTATGGGTACCAAAGTCCATGATTCATAGAGTGAATTAGATTCACTTTGGAGCATAAATGTGCTAAAATGATAGATTAATGTATAAGAGTTAAGCATGATAGGTCTTGCATTAGTCACATATACATAGCGTGCATATACTGTTATTTTTGATGTCATGCTTGCATTTCATATGAATTATGTGTAGGACCATGATAAATGAATACAATGTAGCCAAACATTTTTGGGCCAAAACTATTAACACGGCGTGAATTAGGCATGTCCCGTGAATCGGACCTTCTACACATGTTTTAGGTATTTTAATCCTCCTTATATGGTATTAATGAAGTGTCCATGAGTTTGAGGTGAATCGAAGTTGTGCGTCAAAAACTCAAAAACTTTTAATTACCTACACGCACACTCATTTTTGTTTAGGTCTTCAAGCTCAACTAGTTCAACAACCTCTTCACACTTCTCTTGAATATCTAAATTCTATGCTATGAGCTGGAATTGAGGGGTATTTGTTGCTTTTTCAGAATCTCTCGATTGATTGAACAACTCTGGGAAGAATCTTTGTAGGAAAGGAGCGCTCATCAAGATCTCACGTTTCCTCCTCATCTCAAAAGCCTCATCTTGCTCAGGTGGCAAAGGATGTCCTCGTCGAACAACCTTCGGCTCGTTCTCAATCGCTAATGATACATATTCACATGCGCCTTGGGGTTAGGAATTGGTAATGCTGGCAATCTACCCTTATCTTCTAGTCTCCCTAGCTGTAAAGCCATTTGACTAAATTGAGCTTCGAAGTTGCACACAGTAGCATTATTATTTGCTTTGTACTATGTCACATCTCTAGAATAGGTGTTCAACTTGGTGATGAGTGTTACAACCTCCAAATTCAAGATCGTCACGTGGCCCACTGCCACCTATTCGCAAGCCAAGCGGCACCGCCAGACCACTACTGTAACGACCCGAAAATTTATATTATTTTTTGTGTGAAGACGTGTATTATCGGTGTATACTCGTGTCTGTATGACAGGACAGTGACGTCGAGTTGTGAGTGGAATTTTGCCTCGAAGAATGTGACCAACGAGTATCGATAGGAAAATCACGGGTACACGGGTTGGGGAAATGAATTTAGTGGATGACCGAAAAATAAAATATAATAATAAATAAATTCAAGGAATTTACGGGTTGTTAGTAACTTCGTTAGCGCTTGATGGTGCGAGTCGTGGTGCAGGTCGGGCGCAGGAACGCCCAAAGAAACTTAATTATTAGTCAAAAGAGGATGAAAACAAGGGGGAGTCACCCAAGTGAGTGCATTAAATTTGTTGGGTTGGTGTGTTTAGGGCCATCAGATGTGCTTTGAGATGTGGGTATGGGCCAAGATGAGGCCTACACTATGGGTCAACCCATCTTTCTCTCTCTCTCTCTCTCTTTTCTTTTCTCTCTCTTGCAGTCTAAGCAACCACCGGCAGACACTGGAGGTCGGAGCGGCGCCGGAGGTGGCAGTTACGGGACGATCCAGGTAAGATCTTCCATCTCCTCGCCATTTCCTACGTATTGGTGTGGGTTTTATTTGCGTTCGTCATGACGAAAGTTGGACACCACGTCGAGATTTTAGATTTGATCAAACTCTTAACGTTTTAGTGATCCTCTCGACGATCAACGTGAGTTTTGTGAAGGTGGTTTTCGATTTGGAAAGTTTTGAGATTTTTGATGAATTTTTTGGGATTTTCAAATGATTTTCGTTTTAGGTTTTTCGGTGAGGATTCTGGACGTCTTGAAGTATGTCAGGGATGTTTTTGGAATGGTGTTAAGTTCCCGAAAAGAAATGGACCAAATCGACGTAAGACGGTGTAAATCGGGGGTGGTAAACACCCTGAAAATTTCCACAAACAGGGGCGGCGCGACTGACGCCATGGAGCTAAAGCCCCACGGCCCTAAGTGCGGCGCTGGGGATAGAGAGGGGTGTTTTTGTCCCCCACACCGTGGGGATGCCTTGAGGGGTAAACCCGTACGACGCACCCCACATACTACTAGGGCAGAGTCCCTATCTTCCCCTCGCCGTGGAGACGCAAACGACCCCTGCCCCTCACCGTGGAGACGCCTCCGAGGGTAAAACCCTCACTGCGTCTCGGCGGTGCTTAGAACCCAAATTTTCTCAAAACTTTGTGAATTCTTCAGAACGAATTAGGGACTTTCCGAGTACATAAACGGGTCCAAATACGACCCAATAACCCGTAAGTCGACCCGGAAACATATAGAACATAAATATGGAAAATTAAAAGGGGAACTTAACTAAACGAGCAGCAAAACGCTAATACATCTAAATTAATATGACAATGCTTGCCAGGTACTTAGTGGACCGGTGACGGGTTTGCAGGGATAGTTTGGTAGTGTTTGAGAGCCTTGAGCGCGAAGTCGCGCGTGGTATTTGTGAGTAAAACCAATCGGAGTATTTACATTATTTCATTTGTACATTTATTTGAGCTATTATACTTGTTGAGTAGTATTTCCTTGTGGACTATGAATCATTGAATTCTCTTTGTTTATATCTATGCTTGGTGGTTTATCGATGTGGTTTTGCTTCCATCCTTTGAGTTGTCCTAAGGTAAGTGTGTCAAGCGTGATCCTTGCAAAATTTTGGGCTTTTGGTGTATTATACCGGGGTTTACGGTTAGTATACGTAATTGGTTGTGATGATAGATACAGGGTGAGAGTTCTCCACTATATGGCTAGGGACTCTGCACTCGCGTAGTGGTCTTAGAGAGATTTTGTCCTCAACTCCAGTCTTTGAGGAGATTTTGTCCTCGGCTCAACGACTTTGATTGGTCGGGACCACTTGTGCATTTCCTTTGTATTCTAGGACACTCAATTTTATTTGCTCATTCATTTGTTTACAGTGTTTATATATTCATGCGCTCCTTGTTCTTTCTTTCTATTTGCAAGAATTGTCTGCTTAATTTATGTGACATTTGAAATGCTGCTAAGACTCTTGGTATTTTACTCTATACATCACTGTACTCACCGTCTAGTTTGTGACGGTGGGCAGATCGATGAGCAGACAGAGGCAAGGGACTAGTGCTAGGCGATTGAAATCGAGGACCCCGAAGCGATCTCCTCTCGCGTATTGAGTAGGTTCTTATATTATGTATTTATTTTGTTTTGAAACATGGGTTATGGGGTTATTAAGAGACCTTAGGCTTGTATGATATTATTGATGCTCTCCTTTGATTGTTATGAGGGATATGATTTACGGGTTTTCCACGCTCTAGGTTGTCCAAACTTGTGTGTCTTGAAGTTTATTGATTAGTTTAGAGTTAAATTGCTTCCGCTGTATTTGATAATAACTCACTAATTGATTAACTTCACATGCAAATGCATAATAAATAATAAAGGGTAAGGAAAACTGACTAGGCCTGCGTGACTCAACAGGATTGGCTCGGGGGTCCACGCGGTCTAGGCCGGGCGATGCCCAATTTAAGGATTGTGGAATTTTGGGCCATCACAACTACGTCGGTGAACTTTACCTGACAACTCCGTTTATTGTGCCAACTTATCTAGCAATTAAATATATTATTCATTTATATCTTCGAGTTGCAAGTAGATAACCAGTTAATTTATATTGCGGAAGTCTTACTTTAGTTAATTGAACATTTTCAAAGATAACCATATTAATATCTTATAGTGGAAAACCCGGTTCGTACTACATATATAAGCAACTAACTGTCAACAGTGTATATATACAAGTATAGGTGATATAGTCTCCCATCAACCAAAATAAAAAAAATATAAAAACACCAAAATATACCAATCTACACGTACAAGTAGGTCCTCAACAGTGGGCAAGTCAGATGTAGTCGTCTAAAACCCCCTTGCCCCTACTGGTACTAGGTTTACACTCAAGCCATCATAAAAACCAGATGACGAGTCTAGTAAGTAAAATCTCAAGCAAATCTACTGTGTATTTATCAATATAAATCTAAAAAAATATCCAAAGATAATGATAAATAAACATGCAAAAATGAAGGAAAAATACAGGTAACTGCACAAAGCTCATCGCATGAATATACAACATCAGTGAATCACAAAATGGGTGGTTGACCTAGCAAACGAAGTTTGTACTTTTGACCAGGATCCCGTTTGTGGAACCTACCACAATTCACATCACCTCTCATTCTAACGAAGTTAGCCATATTGGCGTACATCGAACACATGAACCGGTATTCAACTCGCGATATCATCTACTGAGGCGAGTGCTACAAACTAGTAAGCACCTACAACTCACCACAGATACATAGGTGGGAGAAACTAGACCACCCCAGTAAATAAATAGAATGGAATAATTCAAGTAACTTGATTAAATAAAAGTTGAGAAGTAAATAAGTCAATGGCGTTCAGTTGGGTTTTACGTACCTCAAACCACACTCCAAAAACCCTGAAAACACCCGATCCGACCTCGACTAGTCCCCGACTCAAAAATACAGTTTATAACTCCTGAGATCAATTTCATGTGTTTTGATGTTAATTAAGTGGGTTTAATATGTTAATTTATCCCAAAAATCTTGAGCCAAAGTTGTCAAAAAAATGGTTCTGTTGGTCCCCAGCGCGCTAAGCGAATCAGCCAGCGTGTTGGGAAGCCATGTACACACTATTCTTCAAGAGGAAGAACATCCGTCTTCTCCACAGCATCCAACAAGCTAGGAAGGTCGATTCTCATAATTCCAAAATTGGAATTCTTGGAATATGGGTTTCCCCATCATTCCCATCTCGCTCAACATAATCCCAAACATCCAACATTTCGATTTAACCTAATAAACCACTAATTAAACATCAAATTACCCAAAAACAGAAGATCAAAGACATGCATATATAAATTTCAAAAATCCCAAATTTCCCAAAATCCTCTACAAATCCGATCTAAACATGGTTTATTTGTTCAATACCACCTTTTAAACCATAAATCCATAGAAAACCAGAGTGCATGTATATAAATTCGACTTGGTTTCAAAAACCCATAAATCCTCATTTTAAATGGAAATACAAGGAAATTAAAGATAGATTACCTTAGATCCATGATAACTCCTTGAAATTTCTAGTTCCAGACCCCCAAATCTCCTCTTCTTCTACCTCCAAACTCGGTCCCTTTGCATGTTTGAACCCATCAATGGCTTATATACTAGCATTCTAATCTAATGTGAAATACAAATCTCGAGGCCTATCTGATGTTTCTATAAACAACAGTCCACAACTTCAGTGACACCTCAACTGTGACATATCTTCTTGGATTCCTTCATGTTGTGCATCTCGAGGTTCATCCTAAGCCTATTGATTTTCTTAACTCAACTATAGGACACATTGATTTGATATAAAATAAATCATATAACCTATGTTAGGCTATCAAATTAATTCATGAAAAATTGTAAACAAGGTCACACTAACACCCGACTACCCGATATCCAGTGCCCCACGTCTGGCATGCACCGCTAGGTGGCCCCAAAATTAGTGTACCCAATCGATTAATTATGCCTAAGGTTATAATATATTCCAATTAATCCTTAATTTACCCACCATAGTCCTTCATTTAATTGACTTAGCCTTATTAACCCGACACCTCGGTCTGACAACTATCGAACCCCCGCGCACATCAAGATGAATCCCCAACACTCAATGTCATCGGACATTAATAGCATAAATACACACCTGTGATGAATAATATATATAATAATTGAATATACACATCACATAAAAGCATTACAGCACACAACAGTCAGTGTCCTAAGTCGGTGTAGTCCTAGCCTATCCGCGGCGTCCATGTGTCATTTGAGATGGCGCCCTAATATGAAAATATTAATTAATGGTGTTAATAAATAGTAGGTCGTTACAATGAGTGTCCTTATCATCTCTTTTAAGGTGTCGGATTTTGAGCAGGTTGAGGCTGTGAAGGGAGGGGTTGTCCCCTCAGGACTAATTGTGAGAAATTTTGGTTATGTGGCCCATAATAAGATAGGGGCTTTTGACGTCTTGATTATAGGTATTACCAAAATTGTGGCCGTATTGATTCCTAGGTGGTCCTTGGAATCCACCGCCAAAGGCGTTAGCTTGTTCTTCAAACAAGGTGGGACAAGATATAGTGGTATGGGAAATAGCAGAACAAAATCCACAGTTCTTGTCTTGGGCTTTCCTAGAAGTCAAGAATCGCTCCATGAGATATGTGAGTTTATCAAGCTTCCTATCAGTGTTGCTCGACCCACTTCTATCGAAGATGTAACGAGAGGGCTCTTTTTCCTCATCGTCAATATATTGACGAGATTGACTAGCCATGGATTCAAACAACTCAAACATCTCTTGAGTTGTTTTCTTCTTGTAAGCACCACCATAAGTGCTATCAATCATGCACTTTTCCAGGGACCTGAGACCCTGGTAGAGGAATTGGATGAGATAAGTATCACTTTGACTATGCTAGGGACATTGTGCAAGTAATCATTTAAATCATACCCAATAGTCATTGAAGCTCTCTCCCTTTTTCATCTTGATACTGCAGATCTCTACAATAAGCTGAGATGATCGGGATTCGGGAAAGAATTCCCTTATGAATAAGGAAATCAATTCATTATAGTTGGTGATTGATCCCGGGGAAGATAGAATAACCACTCTTGTGCTCTGTCTTTAAGACAGATGGAAAAGCCAACAATTTGAATTCATCTTCATCAGCTCAAGGTGGTTTCATCATTACACACTTAAAGTGGAAATCTTTGATGAAGGTGACTGGATCTTCTCGGTCTAAGCCATGGAAGAAAGGTAGGAGGATTAGGAAACTAGACTTCAGTTCAAATTGTCCCTTACGAGCAGGATATGCAATGGAATGTGGCTGTTGTGCAAGGAGAATCTGCTTCTCTTCATTCTCCATCTCTATAGCGATTCGGGGCTCATCATGTATGCATGCAAGTGCGGGATTAACCACATGAGGTGCATGTGGTTGAAATTAGAAATTATTGGTTCACGTGGAGCTATATAAGGAGCTAAGTGTTCTCTATTGTCTTGGTGTTCCTTATGATGTTGGTTATCCCCTTCTTCTCGGGGAGGATTATTGTCATTATGTTCCATTACTGGAGAACGCTCAATGCTATGTGTAACTTTGGAAGCTTGCTTCTGTTGGCGCGCTTCTCTCTCATTCTTATGGCAAGTCTTCTCGATCTCCTGATCAAAGGGTACTAAGGATCCGGTGTACTTCGATCGATGAAAACTCTTATGCATGAAAAGAAAGGAAAGAAAGAAAAACCTAAGTCAAATAGGACTTGATCCCTAGCAACAGTGCCAAAATTAGAGGCGCCGAAAGCATCAAAGTATTTCCCAATTAATTCACTAGTCATACAAGACTGCAATAGCGGTAAGTTCAGGGTCGAACCACATAGATTAAGTAACTCAACTTAGGTTTCTAACACAAGAAAGGGAAAACGAGGGACAATGAGAGAATGTTTGAAAAGACTTGAAAGAAAAGATTCAATATGAATGAAATCTATGCTTTCGGTATTACGGACTTTGTCATACAACTTGGGTTATTTCGTCAATCGTCGGTTCATGAAAAGATATAAAACTCTATTATGATCTAGTGTAGCTATAGACCCAATGACGCACTCGGTTCTTCGCACTTCCTAGTCTCGATAGCTATGGTCAGTCCGTTGACTATTTCTCTAACCAAACACACAACTGGATCGCTAGTGCTTCTATTTAGCCTAGATCCATAAGGCACTTTACCGGTCCCAAAATTGACTAACCAATCAATATGGCCAACTGTCACTAATTTGAGTCTAGCGTGTAAGGACGAACGTTTCAACTCAATGACTGAGGGTGATCAACCTAATATGCATGCGAGGATCCTTTCACAAAAAAATAGATCTAACCCTAGGATGAAAACAATGCCAAAGGAAAAAATCACAATAAAGAACCAAGAATAACTAAATTAGATAAATCTCATAATGAAATTTCAAATTGTAGACTCATCTGATCCACTTCTAGCCTAGAATGAGTTTAGCGAGACATTGTCAAGAAAAAACCAAGTTTCCTATGAGTTATGTTGTAAACAAGAGGTAGTAATTCTTAAACAAACCTAACTTCTATTTATATGAAACCCCTAAGTTGGTTTCAACCTAAAAAGTCCAAAAAAATAGGAATTTTTTAGTTTTTAGGGTCTACACCGCGCCTGACACTGCAGATTTTGGAGGCCACGACATCACTTAAAGCGTGAAAGTCATTGTACCTCTGTTTTGGAAGCCGAAACTTGCACCGTGAGCACTTTTCCTCGGCGGCATCACTTCTGGCCAGATTTTTTAAGCGGCCTTGTAACGCGATTTTGGACCACTTATAAGCCGAATTTAATGAAGGTTATGAGACATGAAAATGTTCAACTTGGAGTCTTATTTCTAGCACAAGAAACAACAAGGCATTGGGTTTCCAACAACGGGAGGAGAATTAAAGGGTTGGAAGAAGGGATTTAGGCTTCCAACAACGAGATTAATGATAATCTACCCACTCAATCTTTGAATTTTCATGAAAATAATGGTTTTGATGAGTTTAAGTAAATTCAGATTTGAAGGGGAATTTACAACTATTTTTAAAGGATTTGATGTTCATGAAGTTTGTTTTGGCGGATTATATTGATTTGGATCAAATTTGTAGGAATTTTGAGTGATTTGGATAAAATTTGGGTTTTTGGACATGCATGTTTAATCTACTAGTTTTGGGGTTTAATTGTGTCAAAATCTGAGTTTTGGACATGTTTTAATGCGATTGAGGTGTTGTTGTGTCAATAGTATATTTGGGTGTTAGAATTTCTAAAACCCTAGAATTCGTTGCTGAAATTCTGGGCAAGGGCGTACCCAATGCGTTGAGTGATGAACACTGGCACGCTAGGCATGCTAGAGAAGACGAGCCTCCTTCCTAGGCGAAGAATCGCCCACCACGCTGGTTATTCTGCCCAACGCGGTGGGGACCCAACGCCCAAGAACAGTAACCTGATCACTCAGCACACTGCCCATCAGGCCTAGCGCGCTGGGGACCAGAACCCTTAAAAAATTCTAAATTTGAAATTGAGCCTAATTGATGGCAAACCCACTTAATTAACCAATAAACACCAAAAATCAATCTCAGGACTTAAAGGATAGTATTTGGAGTCGGGGACTAGTTGAGTCGGACCAAGGGTGTTTTCGGGGTTATTAAGCGCGGTTTGAAGTACATAAAACCCAACTGAACACCACTACTGCATTTACTTGTTATGTATTCATTTAAGTTGTTAATCTTTTATCATCTGTGATTCCATTCTTACAAGAACGGTTGAGTTTTCCCGTCTATATATCTGAGGGTTGTTGTGGTCGCTTGATAAGTGTGTAGTGCGTGTTCTCGGCCTCGGTAGATTATATCCTGAGTAGAATATCATTTCACGTGTTTAATGTACCCTACTAGGGCTAATGGAGCTAGGACACAGTCGTAGGGTCGATGGCGTAGGCTACGACAAGGGCTCCTAGTCCTAAGTACACACCTTAGTTAGCTGTGGGCACACCCATTTGTATATCTGTGTGTTTATATTCATGCGATGAGCTTTGAGCAGTTGTCTACATTTTTCCTTCTTCCCTCATGTTTATTTAACACTATTTATTGGCTCTGGTATTTACATTCTTAAATTATGATGCACAGTGGTTTTCCTTGGGATTTTACTTACTGGGCTCATCATCTGGTTTTTGTGATGGGTGAACGTAGATCCTAGTACCAACAAGGGTTAGGGGATTCTTAGCGATTACATCTGACTTACTCGAGCCGAGGCCTGCTAGTACGTTTGCTGTAGATATTACTTTTGATATTTTGTATTATCTTTTGGGGTTGGGATACTATATTTACATATGTACTTGTATATATTACTGTTATAGTTGGTAGCCTATATGCATAGTACTGCCAGGATTTCCACTATAGGTTGAACAAGTTAACTTAATATGCTCTTTTGTAATATTAAGACTTTCACTTTTATTTATTATAAATGTTGCATATATATTTGCAACTTAATATTTAAATCTAAAATTATATGTAAACTGCTAAATTAATTGGCACAAAACTCAAGGTTGTCAGATAGAAGGATAGACTTGTGATGTGGTAGGTGCTTCTGGTGTACGGGCAGGGGAAGTAGTTGGCCACAGGGCAGCCTTGGAAATTGGGGCTGTCACATATGGTCTTTGAAGTGACTCCGTGAAACAAATCACCCTACGACGTCTAGAACAGTGGGTGTTTAAATTTCACGTTTTAAGTGACGTCGCCAGGCTTTTGACCACATAACGCCACTTGTGGCGTGACACTGTTCATCAGACCAATTTTTTTATTTTTTTCAAAAACTTCAATGATCTCTTGGGTATCGAAATGGGTTTGAATATGGGCTAATAGCTTGGTAATTGACCCAAATACATAAATGAACATAATTATGGAAAATGGGCTAATAGCTTGGTAATTGACCTAAATACATAAATTAATGGATTTTGTAATCAATTGGTCAATCGGGATTGTAGGACAGTGATAGTACACGTGGGATTTAGAAGGGACAAATTTAGGTCCTGCCCAAATCTCTAACCTTGTTTTAATTTCCTTAATCAAGATCACCGACCCGTCACGTAGGACCGACACCGTGATATACACACACCGACCGAGGCACTTGGCCGTATATGGTATTTTTGTATTGATTGTATGCCTAGTGTAATGTAATGTGTAGAATTACTAAGTCGGTTTTTACAGTGTAGGCGTCGAGACGAAAGCGGAGACACGCCTCGAGTTGCGTGCAAACCGGAGAACATGGTAGTTGGCACTTTAGTGAGACTTGTCTAGTATTAATATGAATTTATATGACTTGAGGAAATTATTTATAAGCCTATAGCATGTTACTTATGTAAATCAAATTAGAGCCTATAATTTGAACTAAAAATCATCAACCATGGGACTAACTTCGAGATACACACAAACATACACTCCCATGTTGTGGTGTCACACATTTGAATCACTTAGCTGGATTTTAGTGGAAAGTAGGAGTAAAGGATGGCCACAAGATTTTATAGAGATTAGAGGAGCACATTTGATCAAAACCCACTTTATAAATATCATTTTTCTCCTACATTGCATTGCAATGCATGCTCTTATAAACCAAATAAATCCAGAGCTACTGGAAAATTTGCAAACAAAGTACAAGAGAGTGAAGAAATCACAAAGCAAGGGAAATCAAGCTAGGAAATCATCCACACAAGTTAGGTAATGAGTTTATTCATTGTTCTTCAACTTTAATGCAACTAGTTTTCAAAAAATTGGGGTTCAAAGGTTGGTGGTTGTTGTATCCAAACAATTTCAGAGAGACTTTTAAGTTATTTGAAGTCAAATGAAATAATCAATTCAAATTTTAAAAGCCGATTTTCAGTTTTGCAAGTTTTTGCCAAAAATGGGGATTTTTCTTGTGAATTCGGTTTTGATGAATTTCAAATTATTTGATGAGGTTTTTTCAAAATCTAAGTTCATATTTGAACTCCTTGTGGAAAATTACTTGAGACATTGTATAGCTTTTCAAAAATCTATGGTGTTTTCGAAATTGAGAAAAATGGTTGTTCTTGGTGTTCTTCACAAGTTGGATCAATTGCATGCCTTTATTTCGTTTAAATTGATAAATGCAGATATAAATACTGAAGTGCCCGCCTTGTTGTGATGTTGGAGGGTGTGTTTGGACCCTGGTGGAGGAGAACAGGGATCCAAGGGCATTGGAGTGGCCATTTTTGGGGTTCCTGCATTCAGCGTGTTAGACAAGTTAAGCCAACACACTGAGCACTCCCAACGTGCTAAGGATTTTCCCCAGCGCACTGAGAGACCTAAATTGCATAATTTTAGAATTCTACTGAATTTCTTGCAACATTACTTACACCCTAAACACACCTCAAACCGAACGTAAACACCTTAAAATGATATCTAAACACCTTTTAGGGAATTACTCTGGGAGTTCGGGTTATCGAGAGGCAATAAGCTTAATTGCTTCTTGTGAGTATACCCGTTGACAAATTTACTTAGCACTTTATTTCCATTACTTGTTGTTTTGTTTAGTCTTCTTGGACTGTGTGACGGCACCTTTTCGAGGTGATATGTCGCCCTCCGCTTGCAAGCCCAGCAGCGCCTATCACGTCACTTACACGTCATCACTGCTGCCACATCTGTAGCTCTGTGAAGTGACGTTTCATTTAACTAATTCTACTATATTGAATTGTTAAATTCTCTTAAACATCTAGGAGGTTAGTTAATAATAATAATAACGGAAGCCTTTAATGCGTATATTATGAGAATTTATTAAACCTAAGTAGTGGAAAACCCAAAAATAAACACCATGTATATAACTAAGATGAAGTAAACAGTAATCCATATACATGTGATGATAAAGTTCTAAAGTTCCCAAAACCTAACAAAATAATATATACATACATATTAGCTAGTCAAAACACGAGCTGTCAACAGCAACGGCCTTAGAGATAGTCGTCTAATACCTCTTTTCCCTTGCTCTTGCTCGTACCAGGATCTACACTCAGTTGCCCAACACATACAGCAATGAGCCCAGTGAGTAAATTCCGAAGAGAAATCTATACGATAATCATGAAAATCACAGTAACCTGCGAGACATGTGAATGTGACCCTAACAATAGGAATCATATTCCCATGGTTGGCAGCAAACAACATTTACAACAAACCTATCGATCACACAGTGGAAATTAAAACATCATTCAAGAAATCCGGTTCAACTGCGATATCAATTAAAACTAGATAGAGGTGTGACGGAGTCTAGCAAAACTAGATCACACTTTGTAGATTTGGATGCCCCGACTGAGCACATCAAGCCTAGACCACACCCGAACTACTAACGGTGACCGGAAACACATCACAACCCACCAGACACATGCACCCCACTACGCAAGTAGCTATTCACCGGTTGAGCCCAGTACATGCGCTACAATCTAGCTTGCTCAATTCCGTAACACGACCATCTCAATTAATCTCCGACCATGTGAACAAATCAAACACCAACCAACACATGATCACAGTGCACAAACATGGCAACCGAATAAGTAACAAAGCGATAAATGAATAATTGAATAAACACTCAATTACAGGGACAAACCGCGCATGAATTAAAGTGTAACATTCTCAAGTTTACGCACTTGTGATCATGCACTCCGACTTCCCGGACCCTTCTAGCTCCCCGGTGTCCAAGCTATGGTTTCCCAGTCCCTGAAGTCCTAAGACCTATTTTCGGTGTTTATTAGTTAATTAAGTAGGTTGGTTATCAATTAGGCTAAATTTTATTTTTATAAATTTTGGGGTTCTAGTACCTAGCGCACTAGTCATGGGAATTAGCGCACTAATTTATCTTCGTGCACTGTTCATGCACGAAGAATCATCTTCCCCAGCGTGCCTAGCGTGCTAGTGTTCATCACCTAGCGCGCTAGGTGTGCTCTGCCCAGAATTTCCAGAAACTGATTCTGGGTTTTTCTGGTTCCTAACACCTCAATTCATCATAGAAACAATACACACACTCCAACAACATCAAATTCCTCTCCAAAACACCAATTAAACAAGGTTTTCACTCAAAATCGAGGATCAAAGTGTGCATGTTTTAAAATTTGAAATCACCAAATTTGTCACCAATCCTCGCAAATCCGAGTAAAACTAGTACACTTCATCATAAGAAAACTCAACAACCTCCAAGACAACCTCGAAAACCAGTAAAAATCAGTGTATGCATGAGAAATCTGAATTTCACCAACAACCCATTTTAATGGAAAATTCAAGAACATTGAGGGATTGATTACCTGGAACTCGCGTTTGAGTCTTCAATCTCCTCTCCAAAGATCAAATTTGTTCTCTCCAACACTGAATTTTCTCTCACAAAGCTCTCAAAACTTGTTTGGAAATTTTGATTTTTGCATGCCTCCATCGATCAAACTGTATTTATAAGTGTTTGTTCTAATCTGATGTGTGCACACATCTCAAGAACGATCTAATAGTCTCTGATCACCCTATGTCACTCAAGTTCTTGACACCTTATCATGACACTACAGTCCTCGTTTCACCCTGTTGTGCATCTCGAGGATCATCTATGTTTCTCAATTTTCCTAGCTACAACCTTAGGAATTCAGTTAATACTTTGATTTGGCTCACACACCTTAGGTTTGACCACCAAATAAATTAATAAAAATCATATGTGAGGTCACACTAGCTATCAGCTACCCGATAAACCATGTTTCATACCCCGGCTACTCGATACCCAGTACCGGGTCCCCAACATACATTTTGGGACATATACCCAACTCGTGACATTGCCCAATATCAACGTTTACACCTGCGATGTTTATATACATAAAAATAATTACTACACTCAACATCGCAATACTAGGCATCACACCATGCACAAATATCATAAATATAACCTGGGTTCCAACATCTGAATCACCCAGCTGTCCACATAACACCTGAATTAACCGTTAATCATCATGATTAACACTAATACTCGATTAAATTAATTTGGGCCATTACATACTATTTGTCTCTGTATTATAATATCATGTGCTCACTTGAATGATTTTTTGATAACATATATCCATTTCCTTGTTATATTCATTAATTCTATCATATACCATGTTGTATTCTTGTTGTCTAATCATAAATTAAATGATAATAGCATGCTATTAGGCCAGTGAATATCATATGGTTATTAATGTGGACTTGTAATCCTTGTTTGAATAGGTGTCAGATTTACCTATGCCTTGACATTTCATACTTGGTTTTTCCTTGAAATGAAAAGTACTTTTTTGTAATTAGGTCACATACTCGATCGAGATGTACGCGACTCACGGGGTTAGAGTCCCTGGGGAGGTCGTCACAGTTTATCTAACATTGTATGACACTCGGGTTAGAGTCCCTGATGTGGCCTACACACCGGGGTTAGAGTCTCTGGCCTTACTTGGGTTAGAGTCTCTGGCCTTACTTGGGTTAGAGTCCCTTGTGACTTATGACTATAGAGTTGGAGTGACGCGGATCACTGCTGACCGGACCTAATTCACCACTACTTAGTCTGGTGTCAATTTCAATTGTTTAACTTTGATATTTATTTGCATAGGGTTTATTTTCAGCTTTCCTAGTTATATGTTTTTAAATACCAGTCGATTATATTTGGAAATGCAATTTAAACTTGTCATCGGGGATTACTTTTTATTTCTTGTACTCACCGTCTTTTTTATGATAATGGGTGTAGATCCGTCTACCAGCTGACCAGGCAAAGAAAAAATAGGAGATTATCCTTGAGCTGTAACGCCACGACATTAGACAGTGGGTCATCTTTTGATATTTTGTCTATACTAGATACTATATGTCTTTCATACACATTTGGGATGTATATTTGGGTTGAGCGTTAGTTCCTTGACCAGACAGTTTTATTGTATTTTGAGGTTATCTAATATATATAAATGATGTCATTTCCTGGTTTTCCCTACTTAGATTTATTTTCAATTGTTTTCCTCATAAACTACAAATGGCTTCTGCATAATTATCAAAAGACTTCCGCTAAATAAAAAACTATGTTAATAAATTTTTAATTAACACTAAATGTCATAAACGGATTTGGATTCAAGAAATGAGATAAATAGGTTGTAAGGCTGACTAATACGTAGTTAAGTTTTATGAGGCTGGGATTAAGGCTTAATTACAGGATTAAGTCGGGCAGTGCCTTAGATTAGGAGAGGGGCTGTTACAGTGTGAGTGCATGATAACGTTAGATACGGGTAAGTAAACCAATGGAAAAATTTACAGTTATTTCTTTAGCTTTAATTTGTTATTGTTATTGCTTTATTCCTGGTTTGGAATTCTATTCTGATTGAGTGGTCCACGTGCAAGTGAATCAACGTGATCCTTAGGAGTGCAGTGTTTCTGATGAATATACCATAGCCTGGAGCTCAGGATGCACGATATTGTTTGTGGTTCTATACGAGGTGAGAGTTTTTCGCTAGATTGTTGAAAACTCTGCATTCGCGTGGACTTTATGATGGTGTAAGTGTACCACTTCCTAAACTCCAAGTCCTGGAGGTATTATTCCCACGACTCAATGACCCTTCGATCGGGACTACTTGCGCCTTTCTATTGTTTTCCTGGACACTCATATTCGATTGATTCATGATCATTTTCAGTCTTTATTTATTCGTGCATTTCTTGTACTTTTCTTTCTATCAGCATGAAAAGAGACTACTTATTTTCATTTGAAATACTGTAAACATCCTGTTTGGCGTGACTTACCTGAAACTCGTCATTCTTGTGTTTGACTGAGTGCAGATCCACAGTCGAGCAAGGGAAAGGCTCTTCAACTTGGTGATTTACTTTGAGGATAATGGAGCAATTCTCCTTTATTATCAACGTAGGTTTGGAAAATTTTGTATTATTGTATATATATATATATTTTCAACGTAGGTTTGGGATAAGGTTATGAGAGATCTTGGGCATGTATACATGATTATTACTCTCCTGTGACTTAACATATGGTGGATGGTATACATACGCAGGGTTTCCATATTCTAGGTTGTCCCAACTCATGTCTTTGAGGTTGTTTTATTAGTTTGAGATTTTAAATGCTTCCATTTTATCCTTGAATAACTCTCTAATATTAATAACTCTCATTTAAATGGCTTAATAAAGGGTGAAAGGTAAGTTAAGGTTGACTACGCTTGCGTTGACTGCACGAGTATTGATTCGGAGTCTATGTACGTCTAGGTCAAGCATGGTCTGATTTTAATGTTAAGAAACTGGGGCCGCACGTATATGGTGTACTTTATACTAGGTTTTCCACACTAGTTGATGTTTTGAAATGACCTAAATTGTATTTTGTATTATAATTATTGTAGTTCGATTTAAACTTTCGCTGTAATAAGTTGTAAATTTACTAATTGAATAACATAGTACGATTTTAAAGGTATGTAACAAGGGTGAAGGATGTTGGTTGCGGGTGGGACACAACAAGGCATAAACATGGCAAGGTTGTGAGCCCGCCGGGCATCATGTGGCGGGCCTCAGTTTTTGGGGCCAATACATGAAAGGCACACAAGTTTTTCAAAGAGTATGCATTGAACTTATATTATTGTTTTAAGTTCATCGTGGGAAGGCATGTTGATGTGTGCAAAATTGACTATCCACAAGTGTGACGGTTCGCTTGTAGTAATAGTGTGATCAACAAAGGTTGATTACAAATATCGTTCCTCTAGGAAAGGTGTATGTGGACACAAATACGTAGTAAAACTCACTATGTTATTAAAAAGGTCTCTTCTTATGTTGTTTAAACTAAAAACTAAAACTAATATATGAAAGCAATGTAAATTGGTTGTGTTCTTACATTGGAGAAAACTTTTAGTTCACAACTTCACCTAGGTAATGTGATACTATGCTTTAAATCCAACTTCCCTCATATCTCTTATGTGTGTAATGTATAATTAGAATAAACAGACTTCCTTAATATTCACTTGAACCCACTTTCATGGTGAGAAATATTCTAATATGCAAACTAGAACTCCACCTATCGGTGTGAATAACGTAAGTCTCACAAAGCATTAAGTACCAAATCTTTAGACTCGTAAACACTTAAGTTTACTATACATGTCTCCTTAATCAACAACTATCTATCGATGTTATATGTTTTATGGTTGCATTGTTCAATTCCGATTTAAAAGCTCAACGACCATGGTTATTTATAATACCCCTAGTCGACAAACACGTGATCAAGATGTTCATAGCATTAAGCATAGAATCAATACAAACTCTAAACATTACACAACTAAAATATTATAATCATTACTTTTGCATAGTATTCATACCATAGGATCCATTGATCCCTAACATAAATAGACTGCTCATTAGTCATCATCGAAAACACACAAATCATGGAATTCATTGTAATCAAAGATAAAATTAAATACTTTAATTAAATCAAAGAAAACAATACCGAATTATCAAACTAGGAGTCTTCAATTTATTCTATTTCAATCTCTCTCACAACTCTCTTGAAAACCTAAATACTATTATCTTCTATAAAAAAACATATCAAAAGTATGCTAATTGTCTTGTGTTAACCACGTTATGTTACTTATTTATACTCCTAAACCTACTAAAAGTACAATTAGAAACCCTGAATAACAATTCCAATTAAATTTGAAGGTCAAAACTTTCTAACTTCGTGACTTGATGTTGTCAAGAAGTGAGTTGACGCCGCCTGTGTATGCCACGACGCCTTCACATCGCCAGATTTCCTTCTTTTTTCTCTCTCTGTGCGTTCTACGTTCTGTTGGCGCTGCTTGTACTGAGCCACGACGCCATGACTGTGCCAGCTCTAATACATCTCTTCTTCATGCTGTCAGTTCTCATCCCAAGTCACCAGTGTAAACTTCATGACGTCACTTTGCCGCCCTCGGCGTCAACTTGTCTATTGTGCTTATTCTATTCTTTTCTTCATGAAATCCTTCATTTAACTTGTTTATACCTTGTAGACCTGAAAACACATAAATATCATCAATTATAGCTAATTTCGAGATATTTAGAGCAACTATGGAACCAAATTAGTCCTATACATAAGTCTATTTATGGACTTATCAAATACCCTTAAACTTAGGATTTTGCACGTCCTGAGCAAAAGTTTATTCTACTAAGTCTATTTAAAATGCATACTAATACTATTCATTAATTTATTACTATTTTGCATCATTCATGGAGTATCCTTTAATTACATAAGTGATCAAGTTAATAATCTACTCAAAAGTTTTTCATTAAAACTTATATTTTGAAGATAAGTAGCTTATACAATAAGTGTAATTCACTTTTGAAACTTTAAAGTAGTTCACAATCAAGACCATCACTACTCACAAGTTTACTTTTCTTGACACTCAAGCAACTAGAATACAATCTCATGATTTCTCATTAAACTCAAGAATTCACAAATAAGTATAGATCATACTATTTTTGTAGACTATAATACTTTAAGAGTCCAAAGGACTTCATATAGTTGAAAAGAAAACTAACTTAACTAAGTTACTTTTACTCGAGCTAATTCTTTTTTATTTTGAAGAGTTTATATATACTTCCTCATTTCTTTCTTTATATATCTTTTTTTATGATTATATCTTTATTTTCTTTTCTTCTTGTATGTATATTTTTTTTAGTTCTATGGTCCTTGCTCCTTTTCCTTTGAATTATGTTTTTCTCATTTTTTCCAACCACTAAGTTCCCTGCTCCATTTTCTATGAAACTTGTGGGACTCACTATTTTTATTTAAAACTCTTGTTTGCATGCCTCACTTTCACTTTAATTAAGTTTTAATTTCAACTTTCCTTTATAATACACCATGCCTATTTTTTCCCCTTTAAGCATCAAGTCTTTTTACTTTATAAGATTCATACTTATTATAGAATTCTTTAGAAATCTAACTTTTTCCCTAAGAAGTGTTATGGTTTTCTTATTGCTTTTGTTTCAAGTACTTGATCCTCCCTATCTCTAAGTCTCTACTCATGAAATGATATTGTTGTGAACTATAAGTCTTATTTTCTTCAAAAATCAGAATAATACTTGAATTTCTTATTAACAAGATATTTTTATCTTTATTCATCCTCAATCAAAGGTATGAACTTTGTAAATTGTATTCTCTACTCATTTTATACTACTATAAACTATATATAACCTAATCTATACTAGCTATATGCATGTAATTCATGTATCAATGTATGCAAATGAAATGATAAGAAATGAAAAGAACACAATAAGTGAACGAAATACAATATTATCCATTCCTCTTTAACTGATTAAAAAATAAAATTTTACTATCATACCTGCAATGTTTACTCTTTATTCCTCTTTCTTACCACTTTCCAGAGGGTTGATGTCCCCAAACTTAAACCAAATAATGTCCTCAACGTTTAAAATTAAGCCTGAAATATCAAATACACTAAAACCACAAACATTATATAATATGACATGATAATGCAAAAATGCATAAAAATAAAACTAAAAAATGCATAAAAATATATTAAAAACATAAAAATGGTCTAAAGTACTTATGTAACAAATATCCCTAAAATACTAATAAAAATGTATCTTCCCATCTCTCCAAGATAGAGAGAAAATTCTAAGACTCAGACATTAAGAATGTCCATTGTCTGCATCATCATCATCATCATGTTCTTGCACAAAAGATGGTGTCAAAGGACATTTCATTCTTCTGTTCTGCACCACTTTTAGATCAAACATGCAGTTCGGTGCCTCTAGAAATTTGATAGACCTGTCAGTAGGTCTCATACCTCTGCTCCTCTAGTATCTTGCAATATCTCTTTGATGATATGCAAATGGCATAAAATTTATCTGCCCATTCAGTCTGTCCTAAATTCTTCTATGCCTTTCTTGCTCATTCTGCAACCTATCTTGCTCAAATCTCAGCAAGGTTTCATGATATCGTGTTGTCTTTCTTATACTGTCATCTTTTCTCAGCAATCCACATTCTCTCCTATCGTGGAGTCAAATCCTCTAGTAGTGGTATAAGTGTCTATAAAGGTAGAGGTGGGGCTGGAAAAACTTCAGAAACATCCAAGTCCTGCTCTCCTATAACAGGATCTACAAACTCATAGCCTTTAGCAAATGGTTGTTGTTTGTTCTCTTCCTCCTCATCCTCATAACCTTATTCCTCTCTCATTTTTTGACCAAATTTTGTTGTTGTTGCTTCAGTTGTTGTTGCTTCTTTAGCTTCCCAAGCTCACAATTCTTGTTGTTCTTTGCCTGTCTCTTCTCTCTCCATTTCATCCTCGGAGTCCATATATCCCTCAGGTAAATGCAAAGTAGACATAAACTCTAGATCCATTACTAATTGGGCCTCAATATCAAATTCTTCATCATTTAGCATCCTTACTCTAGCTTTCAAGCACAATTAGGTAATCAAAAATTGGAAATATTAGGTTGTTGTCCCTTCCAGTCATTATTGCATCTCCCAGGCTCTTGAATATAACTTCTCCCACATTGATCATCCATTCTTCGTAATCTCATACAAACAAGCCGCCTTGGATTTGTTTCTCACCCTGCTAAGTAGTGGGATAGAGTAAAGCAATCCTGAAATACTGCCACAATCTATAAACGTTTTTGCACGTTCCTTTAATAAATCTTATTGGGCACATTCCCAATTCCCATTACCCATCCCCTCTAACCTTGTACTATTAAAGCTCTCTCCATGGCCCTAGTGGGATATCAGTTGTAAGGTGTCTCATACGTAGCTTTTGGGTAGGTATGTGGATCTCCATTCAAATTTAAATAATTTAAACCATAAAATTGGTTTATCACCTGCTTATTAAAAAGGACTAACACTCTACTTACCCAAACTGGATCTCCTTCCTTTGTAAACCTTGCATTTGCATAAAATTTTAAAACAATCTCACGCATTCCACAAATGTCATTTATACTATAATCTTACGTGAGTTGTTGCCATCCTTATTGCCTAATGCAATTATTCACTTTATTTTCGTATTTGGCCGAGAGACTAATTCCTCTCTCATAGATAAACTCATTGTTCTTTATAGCCATATCTCTCCTTAGCTTCTTGGCTAATGTAATACTTTGACCTAAATTTTTTTGGGACATTTTCCGTTCTAACCTTGAAAGTAGACGTTGTTGGACTAAGTGTTGTCATACTTACACTTCACCCGACATTTTGATGTCAACAAATAATGTGAAATGGTGCTAACAAGTTTGTCAAGTATTTCAGTATCACAAACTCTATCTGATTCACAAGTTCAAAGGAAGCTAAACTTCACAAGTTCAAATGAAGTGGAAGAAATGACACCGAAAAAGCTCAATAAGTGATTAAGACAAGGAAAGGCACTATAAAGCATGTATGGAGTTATGCACGTCATTTGTAAGGTGTAAGAATTCAATTCCACTAGTCAAGTGCATTAGAATCATGCATTTCATCATTTTTGGAGTTTCAATCACTTAAAGTCTTGAATTTCGAGATTTTCAATTCCACGAGATTCAAAATTCTTTAAATCTTACAAACGTGTTGTATAGCATGTATTTGAGGTGGACAAACTGTCGAAATCGTTTTTGAATGCACCAATATGTGTTTAAACGGCTTTTGGATTAACACTAAAAATATTTGTAGAAAAGCCCTTATAATTCATGAAATTGGGAAATTCGATTTTCGAGTGTGAAAATTATCTGGAGTTCTAGACATGTTTTATAGACTATAATAGACATGTGTGAAGCGTTTTCAAAGGTCTAGTAGAGTCGTAGGTCTGTTAGTTCATAAAACCAGTAAAATATTTAATTTTAGGCCCCTGTACATGGAGCGCGGTCCACACTAATATGAAGCATGCCTCATAAAATGGTGAAGCGAGCTCCCTATCACGACCCAAATCTCTAAACCCATTTTGATTTCCTTAATCAAGATCATCGACCAGTCACGTGGGACCCACACCGTGATGTACACACTGACCAAGGCATGTGGTCGAGGTATATGATATTTTTTATTTATTGCATGCCTAGTGTTATGTGGTGTGTAGACTTACTAAATCAGTTTGTAAAGTGTAGAAGTCAAGACGAGAGCGAAGACATGCATCGAGTTGTGTGCGAGTTGGGAAATGAGTTTACATAAATAAAAACAAAATATATTTGACCAAAATAGTAAATTGGTAGGCGCCTTGTGACACGCGGGGTCGTGGTCAACACGCATAGGTCGTACGGTAGTGTGCACACCCGAGTACACTCATTGGCACGCACGACAAATTTTTAGGCGCGAAAGTATATGCAAATATATATATTTATGTATATATATTAAAATCAGAAAATGAGAAATGACCAAAAAAGGCATTTGGGTATGAATGGATTTTGGATAAGGATAGGGCAAACTGGTCATTTGACCCCGAAATATCAAAATCACCACCACCACACACACCACTGAAACTTCTTCTTCCTCACCAAAAACATCAACCGAAAGAGAGGGAAAGAGAGAGTTCGAGCGAGAGAGAGAGGAGAGATCAGAGCTAGAGACCAAGGGATTGAGGCTAGGAATCGAGCTTGGGCAAAAGGATTGGAGGTAAGGCATTATTGTTGTTGTTGATGTTGGTGTCAATGTTGTCGGTGTTGGTGTGTTGTTGGTGTGGTGGTGATTAGGGTCTCAAGCGAACTGCTCTTGCAGTTCGTCCGAGAAGGGAGACAACATGGTCGTCGTCTCCCCTCTAATCCCTCTCAAATAAAAAAAAGGAAAAGTTGAAGAAGCAGAGACGATGCTGTGCAGCAGCGTCTCTATGATATGGGAAATGGGGAGGGGGAGAGAACGCACACACGCGTGTTCGTGCACGTGGTCCCTGGACTGGTTTGACTGACCCAGTTAGACCAAACCGGGTCAGACTCAGTTCAAGGGTTCAAACCCCTTTAAAATAATAATAAAAATAAAAATAAATAAATAAAAATGATATAAAATGATACTTTAGGGACCTAGGGGTGTTCCAAGAGTTTGGGAGCGCAAGTCGAGGTGTCGAGAGGCCGAATTGACTAGAAATTTTGCGTGAAAGTGAGTATACCCGTTGACAACTTTATTTAGCATTTCATTCCTATTAAATGTTGTTCTTGCATAGTCCTCTTGACTATATTGTCTTTATATTCATATATCATGTGGTTCATTGTGTGTATACTCATTTGATGAGACTTGCTTGCATGATATCCATTTTATTGATTTGATTCATTGCCTCTATCTCATGATATGTCTATTCTTGTTGTTTAAATGTGAAATAAAGGATAAATAGCATGCTATTAGGCTAATAAATATTAAAAAGGTTTATATGGATTTGTACTCTCTATTTGATTAAATGGTAGACTTGTTTATGCCTTGACATTCCATACTTGGTCTTCCTTGAAATTAAAAAGTAGTTTTTGTAATTAAGTCCCGTACTCGATTGAGGTGTACGCAACTCATGGGGTTAGAGTCCCTGGGGATGACGACATATATTACTTGACACTATATGACACTCGGGGTTAGAGTCCTTGATGTAGTCAACACACCGGGGTTAGAGTACCTGGATTCACTTGGGTTAGAGTCCCTTATGATTTATCATTATAGAGTCGGAGTGGCGCGGTTCACTACCGACCGGACCTAATTCACCACTACTTAGCGCAATGTCAGTTTCATTTATTTAACTATGGTATTTACTTGCATATGGTTTATTTTTCAGCTTTTCTAGTTATATGCTTTTAAATACCATTCGATTAAATTTGGAAATGCAATTTAAACTTGTCATTGGAGATTACTGTTTATTTCTTGTACGCACCGTCCTTTTTATGACGATGGGTGCATATCCATCTACTAGCCGACCAGGTAAGGAGAAGATAGGAGATTTTCCCTGTGTAGCGGCGCGGCACAACTTTTGTTGTAGATCCATTTTGATATTTTTTATGTATTAGATACCATATGTCTTTTATTACATTGGGTTGTACATTTAGGTAGAGCGTTAGTTCCCCAACCAGACTTATACTGTTTTGCTATATTTTGAGGTTATCTTTTATATATATATGATGTCATTTTTTTGGTTTTCTACACTTAAGTTATTTTTCATTTGACTTCCGCATAATATTTTAATTTAATTCTGCATTAAATGACTAAGACTTCTGTTAAATAACAAACCATGTTAATAAAGATTTAATTAACACTAAAGGCTATAAATGGATTTGGACACGAGAAACGAGGTAAATAGGTTGTAAGACTAACTAATACGTAGTTAAGTCCTACGAGGCTAGGATTAAGGCTTAATTATGGGATTAGTCTAGGGCGGTGCCCTAGATTAAAGGAGAGGCCGTCACACTCCCTGTCTGCTTGATAGCTTTTTAAAAGCTTTCAATTCACACCCTTAATTTGAATTAGTGGATTGTTTTGAGCCCTTAGATCACCTACAACGGTCATACACCTTAAAAGGGTTGTAGAATATAAAAAAACACTAAGAACACACATTAGATAACTCATGCTCAAAGCACACACACAAAATGCTCAAAAGTTGTGATTTTGCAAGAAAAGTAAAGATCTAATACATACACTCACTTAGGGATTGTTGGGACTGAACTTATGCACATCAAGTGAGGTCAAAGAAAGTGATATAAGGCTTACAACTCTTGCTCAAAACTGATTTTTGGATCTCACACTTGGGATTGTAAGATTTATTGATTTCCTACTATTTTTGGGCTTAATCTTTACTTTTTGTTTGGAGTACTGCTTGGAAATCATTTGTGGTGTTTTTTTGGACATAGTTGTCTTGGATTTTGAACTTAATCTTGATGTCATAAATCCTAAGACTAATTTGCACTTGTTGGGTTTAAAACTTGATTTTCGAAGTGCATGAAAATTACTTGAAACTCACTTGTGCTTAATCTACATTGATTTTGTGGTTTCATGCTTGTGTTGTTTTAACAACATATTTACAAGGGTCTTGTTCTTAATCTAAACTTGTTTGTGACTCGAGGTTTTGATCGCACAACTTGAGCTTAATATTGCATCTTTTATTTGTGCATCAATTAACCATTTATTGGAGTTAAGTTGAGCTTAATCTATACTCTTCGTAATTGGTTTCAATATTGAGAGTTAGCCTATAAAAACTTAATTTAACAAGGCATCTCAATTGGCAAAGTCTCACTTGCATCGATTCATTTTAGGATTACATTTGGCATGTGTGAGGAGAACAACTTATACCGCTTTACCTTGTAAAGCACACTTTCATTGTACCCCTCAAACTTTGATTATAAGACTTAGTGGGATCTAAGTCAAAAGGGAAAATCCTAAGTGAGTCTAGGTGGGGAAATCCTAGTTGAGTCTGGTGGTTGTATAAGACCTTATTGTGGTAAGGCATCTTGTAAAAGACCTAGTTGAGACTAGGCATTCACTAAGCTTGTGGGCTTAGGGATATTTACTTATTGATAATATAAGTGGGGGTTGAAAATCCTAACTGAGGAGGTTAGGTAGTAGATGTAGATCAGTTGGATCGAACCACTATATATAGTATGTCTCATTTCTATTTCTTCTACCTCCTTCACTTAGTGTAGCTTTCAATTTACTTAAATTATTCGATGCATTGCTATTGTTCATTACTACTACACTTTGTCATTTAGCTCAACTCGCCAAGCTAACTAAGTGGATTAGTAAAGAAAGTTCTAAAAAGTATCATTTGGCCATCACACCTAATTCACCCCCCTCTTAGGTGACCTTCAGACGCCTCATGATCATTCGCTCTAGCATCATTAGCTTGGCTTACCTGTTTCCTTGTTCTAGCCATTCTTCCCAAAAGCACACAATACTTCAATTTAAACAATACGACTTCAAATCACCTAAAAAATATCAAAACTTCCATACAAGGGTCATTCACATGCCACACATTCATAAAGACTCACATTAACTGTAACGGCCTAGCCCACCCGCAGGTGGATCCATTGGGGCGCACCCCACTGGCACCGCTAGTCATAGGCAGGGAACGCATCGCCATCCACAGTCCCCCACCTGTGGTCTTTCGCCCCCACGGTTCGAACTGGGGTCCCTGGGGATAAGAACTCCAGACTCTCGAACCGTGTACCACTCGAGCTCGAGAGCTCGAGTGGTACACGACTCGTGATAAACGCGTACTTAAGCCCCAGGGGCGCGTGTTCGAGTCGTGGGGGCAAAAAACCACAGGAAGGGTGTGTTCCCGGGGGACTGTGGATGGTGGGTGGAGTGTGTGCCCCCACTGCCTGTGACTAGTGGTTGCGGTGTCCCCGGTGTGTGCCGGGCCATTACATTAACATTCATAACCCACAATTATGCTCTAAATCCACACTCAACTTCTATTCAATCCTCAAAACCCATTTTCCATAATATATTCAAATTTCATTTAAAGATCATAAAATTCAAAGCATAAATCATGAAATTGAAATTTTTACCTCAATGCCGGACTAATACCCGATGTAGAACACTACTCCAAGCTATAATTTATCAAAACCCTCTCACCTTACTCACAAATTTCTCCCCTATTATTTTATTTGCTCACTAAATCAAATTGATGCTCTAACTTTATAGCTTCACTTTTCACTTGTAATCACTAGAAACACTCTAGTCTCGTTCAAAATCACTCAAACTAGGGTTCTAGAGGGAATTTTGCTCGGTTAGTATGATTTTGGAAAAGTTTAAAGTGTATTGAAATCGGTTTGACTAGGGTTTTAAAACCTTTTTCCAGTTGTTGATGTCATCCATTGTACTGGTGGTGTCACCACTGCACCATCAATACGTCAAGTCCACCGATAGCCTAATTCTTGTTTAAGTTGGCATTGTTGCGGCGTTGTCTATGTATTATCACAGAGTTGCGATAGCATTAGATGTCCTTAACTATAAATTCAAATATTTTCAAAATACTCCTTGTGGTGCTGTCTCGACGTTGTGTTTGTACACATGGCGCCAGGACAGCATGGACTACCATGTATTCAATAAGATTTTTGAAAAATTTACCCGTCTTCTTAGTGTTTTACCTATCCAATACCATTATGACTCCTTGATACTAGTATTGTATTGATGAGTTGGTGAAGACTTTTCCATTTCGATGAAAAATCGCCTAGCAAATAGTCATTCCTACACAAATAGCACAAAAATTCTCAAATTTAGAAAACATAAATAAAACGATTGTATTGTTAACTAATACTAAAAATTTAAATACTGAAATTTTAAAACTTTTGGGCTGCCTCGCAATAGCACTTGTTTAACGGCATTAGCCCAACACCTTTTTGCACGTTTAGTTTAAGACTAAATTAAGGAACTTTATCTTCAAATCAGAGATAATGATATCTTTCCCGTTTGGATGGACTTCTTGCCCTTCTACAAAAATAATCTTCTCTGCATCTTCACAATCATCTATACTTATGGTGATCATCCTTTTTCTCGTGTTCATGATGACATTTGTTGTGTTCAAAAATGGTTGTCCAAGCATAATAGCTACATCATCAAGAACTTTATGGTCTATAAACTCAAAATCTGTGATGAATATGAATCTTCCCACTTTGACATGCACATTCATTATACGTCTTATAGTTAGAACCATATTACCATCAGACATTTGCAATTGTGTCTCTTCCCACAGTTAATCTTCATATCCAAAGCCACTATAAAACTCAACGGCATCACATTAACTGAAGCTCTTGTATCACATAAAATGTCTTTGAATATTGCTCTGTTTATGTTGATGGGTATGCATGTCTCCTGGGTCTCCTCATTTTATTAGCTGGATTTGAGGTGCGGACTTGAATTTTGGCTCAATTGTCTTTGGTACCATTTTGATGATATTTTCCTTAAATGATTTAATAAGGGCTCCTTCATCAGGTTGCTTATCCCTCCATTACTTCTTTTGTTTATTCTTGCTTCTCACGGTGTTGACCACTTCTGGCTTACTCAACACTTGTATAGAACTCACATTTTCTTTCAGGTTTGTAACTGTGGAAACTGTCCTTCCTTTCTTGAGTTTAAAGCTATAGAAAGCTAGTTGATTAATCTCTCTAGGTTCTTGATAGACCGAGTCTTCTCATCATCCATTCATTTCAGAGTCTGTTTCACATTCTTCATCTCTTTCTCATTCCTCTCATGAAGTTCCCTATTGTTGATGCCCATGGCTTGCAAGAATCTTTCAATTGACTTCAATGAAGTCATTTCTTCACTCTGTCCTAGCTTTCCTTGTTGGACTTGTTGATCAAAACCTAGAGGTTGCTTTAGTGCATTATATGGATTTCCTTATGAAAATTTTGGGTTGGTATACCCTGGATAATATCTCAAAGGAGCCATTCCCCTCTGCATGAAGTTGTTTTCATGATTTTGATTGTTCATGTAGTTGACATCTTCAAAATCCACTCCTTGTTGCATGCCCATTGGATTATTTGGCATTGCTAGGTGATTACTTGGTTGCTAAATTTCTTGCATCTACAAACTAGATTGTCCCATCTGTAACTTCGCCATTTAACTATTCAAGTTCGATAACTGTGTCATGATTGTTGTTTGTATGTCAAGATCAAAAACTCCTGCTGACTTTTTAACTATGGAACAATCCCCCGCTGTTGAATTCTATGACATAAAATCAAGAAGCTCCAGAGCTCCATCTTCACTTTTGGTTAGTAGAGAACTAGTTGTTGCGGCATACACTAATGTCCCGAAGTATGGCTCATTCATAGTAGAATATCTGCAATTGTGCCCATTTGACATATCTATGTCCTGGACATCTTATCAACATCTCTTCAAATCTTACCCAAGCCTCACCAAGAGACTCAGTATCATCTTGCTTGAATTGCTTGATCTCTAGTTTCCTTTCACCGACTTTCACTGGGGGAAAAAATTTGTTTAAGAATCTTTCATTAATATTCACCCATGAATTCATGCTTCCAGTATTAAAGCTTAGCCTTATTATATTACTTAGATTTTATATATATATATATATATATCCAAGGGGTGTGGTATAGTGGTAAAGAAAAAAAAAACACTTTAACTCTGACTGAGGCAGAGGTCTCGGGTTCAATTCTTGGCAGCAACATTATATTTCTTTAGTTTATCCCAAGTAATGGGGTTGGGGCACTCAACTAACTCCCATTGGATTAGTCGAACCAAAGTAAAGAGAAACTGAAAAAAGTTCAGACACCATAGTTACTACTACTATATCTAACGTTCTTTGTCCTAGAAGAGTTAACCTTTTCTAAAGACATTAAATCCAACCGTTTAGGTGGCCTGTAGTAAAAATTGATTTTCTTTTTTTTTCAAATAAATTAATCGTCAACAAGATCCATGCATAACTTTGTTACACATAATTAAATTTGTTCATAAAATTGCGTACCTAAGATCAGGATATGACACCTTTAACGTGTATGTACCAAGTCCAAGAATATTCGAAGAGTCCAATTTTCTTGTCTGGTTAATTGTCAAAGAATTGAGTTGAGGCACACATGTACATACTTAGTCAGCTTATTATCCACTCCATACAAATTACTCCTTTTTTCATTTGATATGCAAGGAATTAATTATAATAATATAATTCTAATTAATTTGCATAATAAGGCATTCACAAATATATTCCATCCGATAAAAATTATAAAGCGTTCTAGCAAAACTATCCTTCAAAAAATATAAAATGTTTATAAATTCAAAAGAATATATATATATATATATATATATTTTATTGGATGAAATAAAAAATGAAATAGTCAATCATGTGTTAAAGCACTTGTTCTTTATTTGTGTTAATTGGCAAGAATTTTGTAACTTGAACATATAAATAATATTTTTCTTTTTTTAAAGCATAATTAATGTTTTTTTAATGTGTGTTTTCTGCAAAGCGCCTTATATTCTTTTATTAGAGGGAGTATATATATACTAGTTTTATATACATGCTACGCGTGTTCGAGCCCACTCACTGCGCTCACGGAAATTTAATTAGTCTAACCACTTATTTTTATTATCTAAGAAATATGCATGACTTTACAACAAAAAATAAAATAAAACAATATTGATTAAGAAAACAATAAAAAGTAAAAGTTTGTGTCAATAGCGCTATTGATATTAGTGTTTCTATTATAGTGTAGAATAGAAATAAATAGAGTCAATAATTTATTATCACTATTTTAAATATGCATAAAAATCAGCTATTTTTTAGGTAATAAATATAACTAGGTAACCAAATTGGAAACCATAAAAGGAAGTAATTGACTAATTAATAGATAATCAATAAAAGGGTAAAAATGATCATTCAAGTGACAGAGTAATCTTTCAACACTAGTGTTGTGAAGGCCCATCTCCTAATCTAGGGCACCGTTCGGCTTAATCTTGTAATTAAGCCCTAATCTTATCCACGTAGGACTTAACTACATATTAGTCAGTCTTACAACCTATTAGCCTCCTTTCTCGTATTCAGGATAAGTAATACACTAGTCCTAACAATTTATGTAATTTAGAGTTAATTACAACTTTTTATAAAATTATTTATTTAGCGAAAGTCTTAATCAGTTAATGCGAAAATTTTTGATAATATGTGGAAGTAATTAGTAATTTATGCGAAAGTCAATTGAAATAACCCTAAGTGTGAAAAATCGGGAAAAGATATCACATATATGTAAACCTCAAAATACAACAAATAGTGTGACAATCTAAGTTAGGTTGGGGAACTAACGCTCAACCTAATATACAACCCAAAAAGTATATGAAAGACATACAACTAATACAACAAAATATCAAAAAGACCTACAATCGAAGCAGTGTCACACCGCAAGCTCAAAGGTAATCGTCGATCTTCTTCTTGCTCGGCCTACTGGTAGACGGTTCTACACCCACTGTCATAAAAAGGATGCTAAGTACAAGAATTTAATAGTAATCCTCAGTGACAAGTTTAATTTGCATTTTCAAATATTCAAATGGTATTTAAAAGTATATAAATAGGGAAACTGGAAAATAAACCATACGTAAGTAAATACCCGAGTTAAACAAGTGATACTCACACTAGGCTAAGTAGTGGTGATTTAGGTCCTGGTCGGCAATGACTCACGTCACTCCAACTCAATAATCATATAGCACGAGGGACCCAAATGTTGCCACATTGTGTAGACCATCTCAGGAACTCTAACCCCAAGTGTCATATAGTGTCAAGTAATATGTGTCGACATCCCCAGGGACTATAACCCCGAGAGTCGAGCATACCTTAATAGAGTAAGGGACCTAAATGCGAAAACTACTCTTTAATTTCAAGAAATACCAAGTATGGATAATCAAGGCATAGGAATATCTAAACACCTAAGCAATAGGGAATACAAGTTCATTTAAGTATTCACCACATATCCACTAACCTAATAGCATGTTATTTATCCTCCAATTCATAATTGAAATAGCAAGAGTAAACACAGTATAGGGCACAGAATCAATAAACCAAATCAAAGGAAAGGATATCATGAAAGCAAGAACTCATCAAGTGAGCATAAACACAATCAACACGTGGTATCATAATACAAAGGTATTATAGTCAAAAGGACTATGCAAGGACAGAAATAATGGAAATGAAATGTCAAGTAAAATTGACATTAGGTATACTCACAATGCAAGCAAATTCCTAGCTTACCCAACCTCCCGACACCCCGATACGCATACCCGGACTCTCGAAACACTTCCTCAAGTCCCCGAAGTGTTTAGATGTTATTTAGGGTGGTTTAGCGTCAGTTTAAAGTGGGTTTAGGTGTTAATAGGTGTTGCAGGAAAACTGGAAAGTTTGCAGGAACACTAGAAAGTTTGTAGGAAAACTGTTGTTCAGGTGTCCCAGCGCGCTGTAAGTGCTCAACGCGCTGGTTGGAATTGTCCAACGCACTGAGTGCAAAAACCTAAAATTTTTTTGGGTTTCCTGCAACCCGAAATTGGCCACTCCAAAGCCTTTGGATCCCTGTTCTCCCCCACCAGGGATCCAACTACATCCTCCACAACACACATAAACCAGAAACTTCATTATATAACATGTATTCATCAAATTAAATGGAAATTCATGCATGCATTTCATCAAATAGAGGAAGAACTTGAAATAAGTTGAAAATCCTAACTTGATCAAAGAGACACTGATTTTCGAGAGGTTAGACAATGTCAAAAGTGTTTTATAGTGGAGAGTTCAAAAATAAAAGTAGATTTTACAAACAACCTAGTTTTGAAACCCAAAAATCATAATTTCGAAATCATGAAAGAAAACATCGTTTTTGAACAACTTATAAAAATCCGAAATTTAAGTTTGGGGAAACCATTTGAGAATTCAAATCAATCGAAATATAACTAAAAGAAGCTTTGCATTCATTTTATATCAAAACCCCCTTTGATTTGAGCCCCAAAACCATGAAATTGAATTCTTGAACTTAGCTAGAACCTTACTCAGTAGAGTAGATGTGCAAAGTTGAGTTTGTCTCTCCAAAGCTTGATGAAGTTTAGCTCTCTAACTCCACATTTGAGGAATTTCCAGCAGTCTTGTAGTTCTAAATTTTTTCTTAGTTTTTAACATGCAAAATGAGAAGAATGCACTAAGGTGAGTTTATATATGTTTGGGTTTTCATCTAATGTGTATCACCCATCTCCATGACATCTTGTGGGTATTATTCACTCCTACTACCCACTAATTTTCACCTTGGTGACACACATTGTGACACAAGTCATATGGGAGTGTGTGTGTGCTAACACGTATCCCGAGGCTAGTCTATGTGTTGTAGATTTTTAAATCAAAACTATAAGACTCCTATTTGATTTACATTAATATAGATACAACCATAGGCCATTAAATAATCTCTTAATTTATATTAACATTAAATAAGACTTACCAACATCCTAACTACCCGATTCCCCGACTCACACACAACTCGAGGCGTGTCTCCGCTCTCGTCTCAACGCCTACAACTGTACAAATCGATTAAATAAGTCTACACAATACATAACACTAGGCATACATCAATACAAAAATACAATATACCTCGTGCGGGCCTCGATTGTGTGCTCGTATCACGGTATGGGTCCACGTCACGGGTAGGTGATCCTGATTAAAGAATTAAAATAGGGTTAGAGATTTGGGTCGTGACAGGTGCTCAATATATATATATATATAGCGGCTAAAAAGACCCCAACAATTGCTCCACATACCCCGTTTGCAAAATTACCCAACTACCCCTCCATATAAAAGGGTTTTTACTCACCATACCCCCACTAATTGCTAAATGTACCCCAATTTTGTGAAATTAACCAATTACCCCTTCATATAAAAAGGTTTTTACTCACCATACCCCACTCACCCCGCTCACTCCGTACCCCAATCACCTCTCAAATCGCACTCACAAAAAATCGGCCAAATCTGACAAAATTTGAGCAAAACCATATGGATTCGACGACATGGGTGCATTCATCATCTCTTTTAATGTCGATCTCGAGGGTTTTTTTGGGTTTTTTTTTCTCTTTGAGTCATTTTGTTTGTGAATTTTTTTTGGGTTTAGGGTTTCGATTAGAGACTTGAATCTTACATTTTGAGTACAAAGTTTCGATGAAATTGAAAATATTAAGTAATTCCGACCAAAACCCACTATTTTTATGCCATTTTCATGTATTTGTTAAGAGTTTTGAAGTTTTTTTTATCGTTACGGTCGTCGGTGGGTTTCGAATTAATAGAGCCGACACTTCTGAAGAGGTTTCAGATGAACTGGGCCGACACCTCTAAAGAGGTTTCGGTTCGATCCCTCTGTCGTCACCCACTGAAACCAAGTTATCTTCGCATTATCGGTTGGAGTCGGTTGAAACCTCTTTAGAGGTGTCAGCTCTGTTCGCCCGACACCCGCGTGTAAGGGTATTGGAGTGAGGGTAAGGGTGACAAGCACTACAAAAAAATCGCAAATCAGAAACGGAATTTTCCGTTTCTGATTTGCGAAAATTCCGTCTCTGAATGAAATCAGAAACGGAACCGAGACGGACACGTTCCGTCTCTGAAAACGTCGTCGCTGATACGATCAGAAACGGAATATGGATTCCGTTTCTGATTAGAGACGAAATCGAGACGGAAATTATCCGTTTCCGATTAGAGACGGATTTAGAGACGAAATTAGAAACGAATGCAGAGACGAACGAGAAATGGATTTTATTTCGAAATGGTACATTTGTACTTGCATTTCGTCTCGATTCCGTTGTCTTGATTAGCAACGAATCGAGACGAATTAATAAATTTATGAATTCCATCTCGATTCCGTTTCTAATCAAGAACGGAATCGAGATTTTAATCGAGACGAATACAAAGTGTCCGTCTCTCGATTCCGTCTCTAATTAGAAACGGAATCGAGACGGATTATTCCGTTTCGATTCCGTTTCGATTCCGTTTCGATTCCATTTTAATTAGAGACGGAATCGAGATCGGAATTAATATTTCCGTCTCGATCCGTTTGTGATTGATAGAAATATTTCGAAAATTAGAGACGGAATAGCAACGGAAAATTTGAATTCCGTTGCTAAGTTCGTCTCTAATTTTCTCGTTTTGTTTAAATATGGCACGTATACATAAGCTAATCGATTCTCCAACCTAAAAATCAAAATACAACCCGATATGACATACTCCATCGCCCGCACCCTCCAACAACTCCTCGAGGGTGCTAACATCCCCCAAAGAAGCCAAATTGCGCATCCATACATCAAAAATAATAGCTAAAAATACTCAAAATTAATTTTTATTTCCATTTTCAATTAAAAATATACAAATCTACATTCCACTCGCAATATTATTATTCCATTAAGAGTTCAAAATAACAAAATCATCTACTATCATTTTATCAACTATATGCTCGTCTCAAGTTGAATATTCTATCAACTATTTGCTCGTCTCAAGTTGATGCGAATTGCTACAAATTAATTTGCTACAATGAACAATGACATCGTATATCACATCCACGGACGTACAACAACGACCCACTAACTTCGATTTGTACAACCTATTGATAAATGCAGAGATCTTTATTGGCATTAAGCGTATCGGATGATGACGTTCGTGGATAATGGACAAAGATACCTTCATAGAAACGCCTAGTCGAACTCGCAACTCTTTCCAAGAGATTAATTTTTTCTAGTTGGATTTTCCGCCCATTCAATGACTTCACCATCGAAAGATCTTTCATCGATCACTATTCGAGATGGAGTTCGAGAGCAAATGAAATGATGATATTGACATTGGACAAATGCTGAAAATTGAAGCATTGCGCACTGAGATGGTAAGAGTGTAATCATGCAGCTTATGGTTCGGTTGCATTGCGGCCATTCAAACACAACTTCGAGTTGGTATGGTGAAGTCCTTCAAGCTTCTTGTCGTCAGAAAATGTGAAGCCGCATCGCGAAGATTAAGGAGCCCTCACTTTGACGTAAGGAATAGAGGTTATCCACAAGAAGTCGCCAATGCGATAGATGTTACAATTCAAAGATTATGTCGTTGTTGGGAGAGCTCCTTGTCGCGAAATGAAGAAGTCGTCCGAGTCTTAGAATCATATCACAATGGAAGGGTAGCAATGTGCGTCTATCTAAGTAAGCGGGCTCACAATCATCCATGAGAGAGCATGCACTCTGCAACAGAGATGGGACCGCATCCATGGAAGGCCGTTCTTCTTTCACACTCGCTCCTTGATCTTTCCTTACGAGATGGGACTGCTTTGACACCACAAATCCAAATGATAGAGGAATCGCAGAGCCTTTGCTATGTAAAAGATGGGCGAGTTTCAATAGTGAACGTATAACAAAGCATGTTGAGAGTTCTTACAGATACTTCGATGTGTCAACTCAAGAACAACTCGTTGGAATCGACTGTTGAGACCCTTTGAGGAAACATCACGCCCATCAATAGCAAAACAAAACCAAGTTCATATCTCAACCAAAATCTTCATTTTCTAGATTGTTTGACATTTTTTGATAGAATTCCACAAAAGGGGTTCAATTATCGAAAGTGTGGAATATGAGATTGAAATCTTACATGCTAACGATGATGAATGATTTATCACCGATAGGCTCGCATTGCAGCCTTCCCATTGAAAAGGAAGACATGGGTCTCCACTACAACTCGCCAAAGCTCCATTTTCTCGGGTTTCGAGACGCCAATTCATTCCTCAATTCCACCGCTTTGTCCATCGAAACAACACAACAGATTCAAATCGATATTCAGAGAGAATAAAATTGAAACTTTTTGGATTTTTTAGTGAAAGGGATTGAAAAGATTGATTTTTTATGCTCGAATCGAGGAGAATCGTTGAGAATGTGAGAATTTTGAGAGAATATGTTGTTGTTGTTGTAGTACCTTTCATTCTCATAATACGTTTTCGAATTTCTTGTGCACAAGCGTCGCAATGCATGTAAACTCGAGAATCACAAAGATCACCGGTGGTCAAGAACAAAAACAACAAACAAACAAACAAACAAAGATTTTGAATTGATTTCGATTAAATGAAGGAAATTGAAGATATGAATCTTGTAAATCTTGTAAATCAATCAATCAATCATCACCTCTTCTTTCTTCTCTTCAGTTTGGGCTTCTCTTCCTCTCGCTTTCTTCTCTTCTTCAGACTTGAGGCTTTGGGATCGGAGAGAGAAGCTCCACTTGTCTATGGCTCTTCTTCTCAACTCTCTCCAACACCTTCAATGGATCCGCTTGTTTTCCCTTCACAATCACCTTGTGTGCTTTGCAATCGCCTCCACATCTTCCACTCCTAAAAAACAAGGTGGAATCATTGATTTCCAATGCAAAAACTCAAAAACAGAGAAAATTAGGACTCAAATGACAACAAATCTGAAACCTTGGAAGCCCTTCAAGCATCTCTTAACCTTCCTAGCGCAGCCCTCGCAATGCATGTACACTTTCAACACAATCTCCTCTGGAATCACTCAAATTCTCAAGAGAACTCAAGAAATCAAAAAATCAAACACTAATTAGGCCTCCAACCTCTCCCATTTTGTCTGGTTTGAGAAAATGCAAAAATGTGTAGCCCTGTTGTTGTTGTTGGAGTGTGTGAGATGAGAAAGATAAGAGAGAGAGGGAGAGCTATAAAGACAGAGTTTCAGTTTGTGATGAAAATTACCCAATGTCATTGTTGTCAATGCAAATGGGGGGATTCTTGTTCTTGTCAAAATCGGTGGAGAGGTCATCCGGAATGGTTGGATCGCTCTCGCAAATTCCTTGCGGGGACATACTCGTATGACTCATTCCCGCGAGCCCAAAAGGTCGCTTTCGATGTTTTCGTGATGTCACCTATCATAAACAATCTGTATGACATACATTTGAAACCCATTGATTCGAAGAACTCGAGCACATTTTCACGTGGACCTTGATAAACAACCCGTCCATCCGAGAGGAGAATAATGTCGTCGAAACAAATCATAAGTTTCGGGTCCGGGTCACAGGAGAGAGATCAAAGCGGTTCCTTGAAGAATGTGAATGGATTATCTCGATTGAATCATTTGATATTTCGTCCATAAACAAGTGCTCTTGATGGTCCAATCATCATTTCGCTTCGCATTCATTTTTTATTAGAAGGGTAGAATAATTTTCCTTGCAAGATCTATATCTCTCGAATTAAGGGTAGATTTCATCCCCCACCCCAGAAATGCCTCTCAACATTTCATCCCCCACCATGGTTTCAGCTCATACATACTTCAAGTACCAAAATCTATGCATAAGAACAAAAGAAGTAAGTATTTCATTTGTTATTTCGAAAGTTCACAATTATATAATTACTAGCAAGTGTAACATGTACCTTTATTATATAGTCTCGTCATTACACCGCTTCTTGACCTTCCAATGCTTTGCTCCCGATCAATGTATGCATCCCTCTTATCTATCATAAAATTACCCAATGTCAAGCAAAAAGAACCGAAAAGATAGAACTGTTTGAGGAGGATGAGAATCTTGGAGAACGAATTAAATTAAGACACAAAATCAAACAAACTGTTTCATTTATATACAAATGCAAGTTACACATTGAGAGTCTCATGTTCGAATATCACCAGACTGGGACTCCTCAACTAGTAACCATGGTATGACAAAATGAAGATCCGAACAAAGAATCGTAATAGTCAAATGTAAAACAAGAACGACATGAAAGATAGTTGCAGCTCAAGCGAATGAAGGTTGTCATCTCGTTAAGCACATGATGTAGCTCCATCCAACAAAAGGAAGAACTAAGAAGGAATTTATATTAATCATAACATGATAACATAGACAGTAGGAAAACACACACACATATAAAACAAAACAAAAAGGAAAGCATACATTCATATGTTCATGGAATTCAATTTATAAAAGTTCAATAGTCTTGAAAACGATAGGAATGACTTACAAGGAAGAGGAGTAGCAAGCAGATAAAGGGCCAATGGAGGAACGATTTATTTTACTTATCAATACCACAATATCCCGAAACCAAATTCAAAATAACAAAGATGCCAACTCAAACTTCGTAGGTAGAATTTAAAGAGAAAAACTTGGTTTAGAATGTACACAAATCCATCAACAACAAAAAATGCAGCATACCTAAAGTAGTAATCAATCTGCTTTCGCACTTTACTCGCTCAAATTAGGTGAAGGGTCAGTCAAGTTCAGCGCCATTGGGGGCCTAGCTTGAGGAGCAATTCAGGTTCAATTTGCTGCAGAGAGACAGAGAGACAGAGAGAGACAGAGAGATACCTAAAAATGAAGCCGAAGACGAAGACGAAGACGAAGACGAAGACGATTTCGATCCTTCTACGGAGTGAGTGAACCCTAGACGAAGATGACGAAGAGGTCGAAGAGGTTGAAGAGAAGAGGCTGAAGAGCCTCTTTGAATGAGTTTTAGAGTAAATTGAACATTTAAGCAATGATGAGAACATAAAATGCTACCTGCATAATCAGTGAGATGAGCAAAATTGGCACCACAACATCTCCACCAAAGAACACCCTTCCCTTAGATCAATTAATAAAATTCTTCATTGGACCATAGTTGCTATATTTGCTTGTAAGCTATCATACCGTCCATCTTCTCGAGAAATCCATAGGAGTTTCTATCATATGAGCAAAATTCTTTGATTGCTCTACAGCTTGATTTCCTTGCCCTTTCAGCAGCTTTACCAATCTGGATAACCATAAAGTTTGAAGCATGTTTCTTTGGTATTGCGCTTCATCTTGCAAAGATCATAATACGAATCATCTTTGTTCTGTTTTTTAAAACCTCCTCCCTTAACGAATTAACAGAACAGATGATTTGGATACAAAGGGCTTAGAAATAACTTGCTTAACCATCATTGTTGTCTCAACTTTGGGTGCAAAAGCAATGTTCACCTCTTTTTGTATCTCTACTCGAACAATAATAGCATAGGTTTTTTTAAGACTTGGAAGAGGATCCATGACTAACACTTCATTTCTTACATGATCATATACCTCATTCAATCCCATAAGAAACTCGCATCAACTTATTAATAGTATGTGATTCACTCATTTATATATCCACGGAAAGTTGTCATGTATTACAAAAGCTCCAAAATTTGGAAGTATACACAAAAACCAACCAATCCTATCGTTCAACAAGCAAAAAAAAAAGAACACTCACAAAAGCAAAATAGAATAGCCAAGAGAAGATTCACCTCGATAAGCACCTAAGCCACTGGCCCCAAAGCCTCCATAACCCCCACCAAGCTCACCGCCTCCACTATACCCACCACGCCTACCTCCGAGACTGGAGTCCTATAAGGACCAAAATCACCACCACCAAAAAAAGAATGAGTTTAACATGCAAATGAAACAAATCGTCTACAACATGCTCATCGTCAAAAGCAATGAACCCATTCCCTCGAGAACGAAAGGAAAAACTAAAATCCGCCTATCCGAAAACAGAGAAAAAAAAAATAAAGGAACTTCATCATCGCACCTCCACTACATCAAGCTTCAACAAACCACCATCGTCCGCAGGTACATTCATTGTCCATTTAATCTAAGCATTTGAAACAAACAACAAGTCAAGTACCTATGTATCACCAACCTGCTCATCTCTCGAGAGCCACGCTTACGTCTCACGCCCAACATTGTCCCCTTGTTGGGGTGGATCGGCCGATCTATTTGCGGCGGCTGTTGCTGGTCATGAGGTGGCGGTGTTGGTGGCGGTGGTGGTGGTTGTTGCTGAGCTAGGCCTATTTCGTCCATGTCCATCCCAAGATGCTGATGCATGAAGTTCATAACCTTTCGTAGTTGCTCCGCAACGACATCGAACTCGCCCGCGGCACCACATCCGGCGTCGCGACGTGCTAGCACCAGGAGTTCCGTATCTCCTCTTCTTTCTCCCTACGGACCCGAGTCCGTAGACACGTCCTTTGGAACACTCACCCGCCACATTGAGGTACACCGCCTCATCATCCACCGATTGCTCCGGTGTAGCCTGGGTCAGCTCCTGACGTCTGCTCTGGAGCCTATCCTGCATATATGCACAACAAACAAAGTACATGATATGGGGTAAGTGAAAGACTTAATAATAATTTACATTTTTATTGTACACTTACATAGAACCGCTCTCGATCTAGTATCGATGAATGTCGTCCCGTCGTGATTAACGGTGTGGAGATGCAAGTACAAATCATTCACCGACGGTGGCGTCTCGATGAATCACTGCTGCGTGCGGACCAAGCATAGTGAACAAGAGTATAAATGTACGAAATATCCTAGATGTTAAAAAAAACTAACCAATCTTTCTTGGGTAGTCGCAAATGACACGGAACCACCACCGTGCTTCGAGGGTCCACCCCAGGCCTTCGACCTCGTGTTCCTATTCTCGCGTCGCTTGCCTGACCTAGCCCGGAAGTCCTCGCTCTCCCGATCGCAAGTATCTCCTCCATGCCTCATCTCGTAACATAAATTGGCGCACCCGATTCTTCTTCAACTTGTGCATCAACGCGGTGTACCTTGTGCCGCAAGCTCGTCGTACGCCGCCGCACGAGAGATCCTCGGGAAGCGCATCATCCCATCTAAAAAATATCTACAAATTGGCGATTGCTATTGTTAGCACTTATTTGAGAAAATAGTATAAATCATAAGGCACATGGTAGTCTTGTTTACCTTCCATTGTCGCCGCATTTGGTCTTTATGATGAGGCGGTACATCGACTTCCAACAATACCCTTCAGAATCATCCATCGTTTAAAAACTTTTGTCATCCTCCGTGCACAAAAGTGCGAAGGATGCAACTCCCCGTGTTTCATGAACATGCATATCACCTTAACTACTTCTTCAATATTTGACATCCATATTGGAATTGACATATAAAAGTCAAACGCAAACTTACGTATCATTGGCAATCGGCGTGATAGGGATCCCCGCACGCGAGGGGCCTCCATCCCCGGCCTCGAGGTGGGCCCGGAGGGCCCGTCACCTCCAACTCGCTCTTACGTCTTCCTCTCGGGATGCCGCCGCGATGCCGTGGGCGGGGTGCAGCCTCGTGGGTAAAGGAGTCATTGACGTCTGAGAAGGTGTGGGGAAGTGTGTAGTAGGCATAGTCCTTGATGACGACGAAGATGGTACAAACGACCCCGACGGTATGGAAGGGGAAGGTGACGCCGCGGCCGTATCGTGCTCGAGAGACCGAGAAGTCGGAATCGATAATGGAGGTATCGAACCACGACCTCGACCGCCACGACCTCTATGGACCCCTCCCGTGGCCCGACCACGAGGGCCGCTGGTATTTCGCCGCCGATGTCGGTGCCGCACCTATTCCGCCCGGACGATGGCGTCCTAATGGCAAACCTCGACATCCCCTACGACCACGTCCGCCATGATACCTAACAATCCCGCCACGAGTAAAACATCGAAAAGAAGGGCATACAAAAAGTAGAAATTCAGCCTATATTATTGGACTTAATAAGAACAAAATCCATGCAAATAAAAGTAACTACATTATTGGTCGTTGACGTATCATATACAAACTTTATTCGCTATCATCCGTTTCAAATTCACTCTCATGAGTAGAAGGTGATGATTCTTCTTCTCGATTCATCTTCACTATAAACTTCATCGCTTGGACCCGCTTCAACAATGAATCGAGTCCCAATCGGAACATCCGATTGTTGATATCGGCGTCGCATCATCGACTACGCACGTGGTGGGCATCCCATCTTGAAAGCAATCTCTGCCGAGCCCTGGTCATTATCGTCTTTGCTAGTTTCCTCGTCGGCCGAATTTTGGTCGACAAAGAACAAACCGCTAGCCATTCTTGTCGATCGTTCCGCATAGAAGGGTACGAAAGGTAGTAGACTTGAGTGGCTTGCATTGCCGCACAAATGGCTCGTAGTTGTTATATCGTCGACTTCGATGAACCTCTCGCCAATTGAAGTGTTGGGTGAGTCCTAACACCATGATTCGGTGTAGGGTCATACCATTCGCACTTAAACAAGACCACACGTTTGAGGCCTAGATACTCAATCTCCACAACCTCTTGCAAGACTCCATAATAGTTATGGGAAACATCAAATAGTTTGAACCCTTCACCAAAACACCGCCGCTTCCGCGCCGATCTATCAACGTCATATGTTGCGGAGTGGAACTTATACCCATTAACAAGGTAACCAGGGTAGACGGTACATGATCGACTAGGACCAACAGAAAGATCAACGAGCGTCTCGTCAACTATAGAATTCCGAGCCTATTCGTCAAAATTAGAGATGCAATATGACACATTAGTTATGGGAGAAACATTTGAATCTATAACGTACAAAAGTAATGCCCTTACATATGTTTGAAACCAAATGGGGAAGTTGTGCTCTAGACTACTATCAACTTGCGACTCCCCCATTGCTTGAGTGATTTCATCGACGAATATCCTAGAAGAAATGAACGTGTAAGTCGGATGTATTTATAATGTATGAACAATGAATGTACTTGCATTAATGAAAGAAAGTGATGGACATACGAACGTAAGGAGCGATCTCTCGGACAATTGAGCAAGATGTACGAATGAGCGGCATTATACTCCCGCTCTGTTAAGTACCGCTCCTTCGACTTGCCCATGGGTCGACCAGGATAAGTGAAAATCGAGAAATTGCCAACGAAGTTCGGTGTGGGCCCGAGATCGCCATCGTCGTTACGTGGCACTTTGTCATGCAACGTAAAGACGTGATCTTCAAGTAGTAAGAACAAAAGGACGTGACCTCTTCTACCAAATAAGCATTACACATGGAGCCCTCAACCTTCGCTTTGTTTCGCACATTGTTCTTCAAATGTTTAAGGTACCTATATGAATGTTATAGGAAATGTTGATATAAAACCTATTGAATGGGAAAATAATATCAAGGGCTCAAGATAGTACCTCTCAAATGGATACATCCATCGAAATTGAACGGACCGCCCAGACGGGCCTCGTAGGCCAAGTGGATTGGTAGGTGTTCCATAGAGTCAAATAAGCTTGGAGGAAAATTTTTTCCAACTTGCAAATGACTTTTGGTATTTCGACTCTAAGACCTCCATATCTTGGATACCGACACATTTCGCAGAAGGGACCGGAAAAATAGGCTTAATTCGCTAATTGCAACCCAAACCGGGTTTGGGAGAAGTTCTCTCGAATGCAATTGGTATCAACCGTTGCATGAATATATGACAATCATGGCTCTTCATGCCGAACATTCGCAGCTTTCTTTGGATCTACACATCGACCAAGATTCGATGCGTAACCATCAGAAAACGCAACTTTTTAACCCACTCGCACAATTTTTGTCTACTTGATGTATCAAGAGCATAGCACCCAAGGACGTAAGTATTTGTCGCCGAATCAATGTGTAGAGAAGGTCGGTGACAATATTCACGAATATCTTGCCTCGATTTTGCATTGTCCTTACTCTTGCCCTACACACACATAATAGTGTTGAAAATGTTGTCAAAAACATTTTTTTCGATGTGCATGACATCTAAGTTGTGGCGGATCAAGTTTGTCTTCCAATACGGCAAGTCCCGAATATGCTTTTCTTCCTCCATCCCGAATTCTTAGCTATCCGCCCATTCACGTATTCAGCCGCCGATTTCACACCTTCATCAAGCCAAACGATTCAATTTCTCGCCAAAATTTCTTCACCAGATCACAGAGCGGCGGATCATCGCTATGACCATTTTGCCTCTAATGAAATTTTTTTGTCTTTCCTTAATGGTGATGACTTCTCCAAGAAACGACGATGATGACAAATAAAACCACGATGTCTTACCTCCATTTCGCAATTGAAATGCATTTGTATCCTCCATACAATATGGACAAGCGTACTTACCGTGTGTGCTCCAACCGGACAACATGCTATATGCGGGAAATCACTAACAAATCCATAAAAGGGCAACTCGCATGACAAAATTTGTCTTGGTGGAAACGTCGTATGTAACCACCCCATTGTTCCATAAATCTTGCAACTCTTTCACAAAGCGGTGAAGGAACACGTCGATTTTCTCGCTTTGGGCTGGTCGGTCCAGGAACGATAACCGTTAAGAACATAAACTCGATTTCATGCACATCGACGGTGGAAGGTTGTAAGGAGTCAATATCACGGCCACGAAGAGTACGATTTCCTGAAATCCCAAATACTTGAAAACCATCGGTGCACAATCCTAAACGAACATTCCGAACCTCGGCGGCAAAGTCTTTATTGACGTCATTAAAATGTCTCCAAGCAATCGAATCGTAACAGTGTTGCATAACATCTTCAAAGCGATGAATGATCTCCATGCCATCGCATATGTTTTGCGGTTGACTCGTACGCATACAATCGTTGCAACCGAGGGCCCAAAGGGAAGTAGTACATTCTTTTGCAAGGGCGGTTTTTTGTGTTCCGACCACGACCTCGTCGATGTGCAACGTATCGTGATTTCCCACAAAATTTACATGACGTCAACTCAGAGTCCACTCCCCAATAAATCATACATTGGTCCTCACAACAATCTATTTTCTCAACAGGTAGACCTAGACCTCGCATTAGTCTTTTAGTGGCATAAAAATTCTCAACCATTGAGTTGTCATTTGGCAAACAATCCTTCATGAGTGTCATGGTTTCGCAACCAGGCCACAATTGTTCCCTACTTGCATCAATCATGTCATATAGTTGGCGTGCTTGGGGGTTTGGTGATTCTTCCATGACATTCCAATTGAAACTTGGACCTGCCACGTTGTGTAGCATCTCGCGGTAAGGTGTCGGATCGTAGCCTCGAACATCAGCATCATCAATATGGCAATCCATTGCGTGAAAATTTTGCGGCCCTTCATCTCCGTTCTCACCATGTTCGTACTAACTGTGATATCCCCGACAAATCCATACCTACATAGGTGGTGCTCAACCGCTTTCGACGTCCAGTGCGGAACAAGTCGACATTTCTTAAAATTGCACGGACATCTAATCTTCCGTTCACTTTGGTATGTAGGACAATGTTGTTTTGCAAATGATATGAATTCTTTAACCTTCGCCGCGAATTCAATTCGAACATAACCGTTGTCGAGCGGTTGTACATCCAGTCTCTGTTTATAGACGACATTCCTAGTCGAACGTAACCCTTGTCGAGCGGTTGTCTATTCAAGTAATGAAATAATAATGAGTAAGATGATAAGAAGCCTCCAAAATGGAGAATATTGTAAATCGGAAATGCGATCTACACCATCTAAAGAGAAGAAATTGATAGCTTAGTGAAAGAACGGGTTCGCACATTAAACTCATGGGTAGAGAATAAATTGACAAAGTTAGGAAGTCATTAATGAGTCATCACAATGTAAAGAGAAGGAATTGATTGAGTTATGTTGTTTATGTAAGAAGCTTGGGCATTATCAAAAGGATTGTTGTAAATGACTCATAATAAACATGTATAACATGTATTATAAGGGTTGGTTAGGTCCTGGACGAGTTTAAGGGTTGCTAACACAAAGGGATAAAATAATTTTTTTGAGTTCCCTGCTTAGCGCGCTAATTACAGAATTAGCGCGCTAATTAGCCACCGCCATATATTTTTGATCGTTGGAAATCAAGCTTTACATTTGAATTTTGATTTCCTGGATTCCTAACACGGCTATAAACGGTCATATTGGAATTCCTATCATGATAAAACCACCACAAACTTGGTTGTAACATAAGGGAGAAGAAACACATTTCAAAATTCAAGATCTACAAAGAGAAGAAATTTGAATTTTTAGAAGGAGCAATAGGAGATCTTTTTGGTCGTTCTTAAGTCCTCAAATCCAAAGACCTTTGAGGCTTACAAAGGAAATGCGATCTACACCATCTAAAGAGAAGAAATTGATAGCTAAGTGAAAGAACGAGGTTCGCACATTAAACTCATGGGTAGAGAATAAATTGACAAAGTTAGGAAGTCATTAATGAGTCATCACAATGTAAAGAGAAGGAATTGATTGAGTTATGTTGTTTATGTAAGAAGCTTGGGCATTATCAAAAGGATTGTTGTAAATGACTCATAATAAACATGTATAACATGTATTATAAGGGTTGGTTAGGTCCCGGACGAGTTTAAGGGTCGCTAACACAAAGGGATAAAATAATTTTTTTGAGTTCCCTCGCGGTTAGCGCGCTAATTACGTAATTAGCGCGCTAATTAGCCACCGCCATATATTTTTGATCGTTGGAAATCAAGCTTTACATTTGAATTTTTGATTACCTGGATTCCTAACACGGCTATAAACGGTCATATTGGAATTCCTATCATGATAACCAACAACACCTAACTAATCAATCATCCATAGCAAGTGCATGAATATGAAATTACTAACTATAACATCAAACGACAAAGTAATTACCTCAAAGACATGATTCTAATGTATTATAATGACTCTCATGACATGCTTTACCGATAAAATAAACATGGAATAACAACCAAATACTGATGACATGCTTTACCGATAAAATAAACATGGAATAACAACCAAATACTTTAATCAATATAAATCTTGAATTGCTCAATTAAAAGGTTGAAATGAAATAGTACATATTAATAAACCTAAAAATAGAACAAGCATAACCTCAATAACTATGCATGTAAGAGAAGAGCGAACAAAAACTTCTAAACCAAACAAAAGACACAACATTAACTTAATAGATCAAGTGAAGAACACCAACTAATGCACAATCAACCAAGGAACAAATCAAATCACTCAAGAACAGCTTAAAATAAAACCTCATAAAGTAATAACAATTATAAGAACTCGAACTCTTAAAATATGTCACCTCGATAAAGAGTTTGTTCCTTCACAGCTTCATAAACAATAAGGTAGTACTATAACACGGCCAATTGCCAAGACGAATATACAAAAATAAAATGGATTCCATGACCATAATAGCTAAGACCTTTCAAGAAAATAAATTTTTCATTTAAATCCATTTATTAGACTAGTATAGCTTTGAGCCGCTAAGAAAACCTAGTATACACAATGGTCACCACATTATGTTCATTTCCTATATTTGAACATCAAGGCATATATATGATCGCCTTCCCTAGCAGATATATAGCTTCAGCTCAAGTGAAAATCTATAACATATTTCATTCATGAGCATAATATTTGCAATGCTAACAAGTATTACGACTTTAATATTCCCGGATGCCGCATATAATGTACGTAGGAACACCGACACCCCAAATATTTATTGATAGATGGAAATTTATGAAGTCTCCATGCTTAATTTAAATTGGAAAATCTCTCTAGATAAAATAGCTTCTTGCCTTCAACTCCGATGTTTACTAGAAGATCGAACTATCAAATGAACCATAGCGAAACTTAAATAATTCTCATGTCACCCGACGGAATATTCCATTAATTTTTTAAATTAGATAAACAAGGGGACTAGAACGCCAACCCGACGACGCAAATTTTTAGCGAAAAACGGCCAAGCGCTTCAAGATTTCCTCAAAACCGTCACAAGGTGAATGATCTCTATGAAAGTGAAGAGCTCTTGATCATGAGTGTTGCCTCGCATTATAAAGAACAATAAAAAACAAATAAGAAATGAAGATTGTAGTAAGACTCCAAAACTACAAATTCCTTGCTAACCGGATCCGAATCAGAGACCAGAGAGAGCGAGAGATATCGGCGATGAAGGAGACCGGCGCGACGAGACGGAGAGACCGAGAGAGACGGCGAGACCAGTAGCACGACCAGACGGAGAAACGGAGACCACCGCGACCGACGGCCGAGAGAGCACCGTAGAGACCACTCGCACGACCGACGGAGAGACGAGACGATCGAACGGGATGGACGTGTGGGACGAGACGATCGACCGGCGCGACGAGACGGAGAGACCGAGAGACGGCGAGACCAGTAGCACGACCAGACGGAGAAACGGAGACCACCGCGACCGACGGCCAGAGAGCAGCACCGAGACCGAGACCACCGCACGACCAGACGGAGAGACGAGACGATCGAACGGGATGGACGTGCTGGGGACGAGACGATCGACCGGCGCGACGAGACGGAGAGACGAATTTAGGTTTTTGGGGTTTTTTCGGGAATGATTTGGGGATTTCGTGTTTTGTTGCGGGGGTGGGGGGGTGGGGTGGGGAAGGAGAAGAGGTCGCCAGATCGGAGAAAATACAAATCTCGAGGAATGATGAACGGCCATAAGAAATGAAGAATTTGGCGGAATGGTGGCGCCAAATTTCGAGAGACGGAATTTAATTCCGTCTCGTAATCTAATTCCGTCTCTAATTCCGTCTCTCGATCCATCTCAAATCCGTCTCGAAAATTTCCCTGTCTCTGTTCGTCGCTAATCAGTTACAATTAGAAACGGAATAAGTTCCGTTTCTAATTCCGTTGATTTAGAAACGGAAATAAATTCCGTTTCTAATTCCGTTGTTGATTTGCTGTTTTTTTGTAGTGAAGGTACACGAAGTAAAAAAGTGGGGTACAATAAGCAAGGGTATTGGGGTGAGGGTGAGGGTGAGGGTGAGGGTGATGGGGTACACGAAGTAAAAAAGTTGGGGTACAATAAGTAAGGGTATTTTTGGAATTTTAAGAAAAAAGTGTGGTACACGAAGTAAAAAATTTAAAATTGGGGTATGTACAGCAATTAGTGGGGTCCGTTTAGTCGCTCCTATATATATATATATATAAAAGCTCACGAAGAGCAACCCGACCCTAACTACATACCCGTTCCTTGTAGACATCATCTTTGTCTCCATTACAAGTTCACAAGAAGAAATCTCAATCTTTTTTTGTATTTAGGAAGAAATCTCAGTCTTAATGAAGTGCATTGAAAGTACTTAATTTGATAGTAGCTAGCAAGACCCATAGAACTCATGTCGCTCTGCCCTGTCTATTTTACATGGAAATGCATTTATTTATTTACTTTCTTATAAAAAAAAATATAGCGTTTATTTATGTAATTAATTTTTCACTATATATAATTTAATTAAAAAATATGAAATAAATTTCCATAATTAATTTCCGAGTAAGTACCAATTAGTTGGTTTTCATCATCTATAAATAAGTGCCCCAATTGTATAGGACAGGTACATTTCCATGTTCCCCCGTCCCCTTATTTGTAATTACTTGATCCTATATATGTGGGGTAACTGAGGTTTGAAGAGTACTTGATAATTAATCAATTATACTAGCTATGGGTGGCACCGTCAAAATTAGAGCCAATATATGACTGCATTTAAGGAAATGGTGTCACTACCAACAAGTGAAAAAATAGTATACCATAGCTAGCATTTGATTTAATTGATTTGGCCTACCAAAGTTAGGGGTTATAAAATGAAGTCAGGTTTTGTAGTGAATGGAGGTGGAAGGTCATGTGGGTAGGACATAATAATAATATAAACCCTTGATGGAAGACAAGGTAGGTTGTTGAATTATAAGGAGAGAATATTTGGGAGGATGATAGGGAATTATAGAAGAAGAATGTATATATGTGGAATTAGGGTTTCCTATGTTAACACAAATATAGGGAAATAACGCTCTCTTTCTCTCTAGCCATAGCAACCAAACATACATACATACATACAAACAAACAAACAAAGCACTAAACAACACACACATGGTCTCTCAAGTCAATGCCCATTAATTGTCTCTCTCTATCTCTCTCTAGTCTTTACATATCTCGTGAGAACCTTCTATTGTCTCACGTTCTTTTGTATCAATATATTCAAATGGGATATAATAATATAGAAGCCCATACACTTACCTGAGTATACGTTTCACGAGTACTAGTCTACATACTGCAACAAATATGCAGTGAGTCTTAGAGAGGAGAGACTGTCACTGTAGAGAGAGCAAATTTTAGAGAGAGAAAAAGACCGTAGAGGAAGCGGGGAGTGTGGGGGAAAAGGAATCAAATTAAAACAAAACAAAACCATCTTTTCTCTCTCTTTCTCTCTACCTTTCTCTCTCTAAAAAAAATGTAAAGAAAAATACTAGAATGACAAATCCTATATCACACCGCAAAACACATCAGCTCGCAAGAGTCTTTCATGCAGCCTCGTCCTCCGTGTTATGCACTTGGATTTATGTACGTCCACATCTCGAGGTACATATGCTCATGTGAGCCAATATATGTTGCAGGCTAACCACATAGCCATTGTCATTCTAGCACTTCTCATATTTTAACCCGTCCTCCGCAGAGTGGTATAGTAGTACGTAGTAGAAGTCCCATTTTGTGGTTGCATTGTGTGAGTAGTTTTGACTCTTTTTTTAGAGAGAGAAACACTAACATTTAACAACAAACACACACACACTCTATCTCTATATTTCTTTGTTGTTCTAGAGTCACTGTCTGAGATATACTCTTGAGAGAGGCCAAATCCCTACAACTTTCCACGCCATTTTCTATTTTTATAACTTATAATTCTCTCTTTTGCAATCTCACTAGCTCTCTTTAATTCCATAAACCCTACCTAGCTATCTCTAGTCCAATCCATCTCTTTCTTCATCAGCTACAGCAAACATATATGATATATTCATCTCTCTCTCTTGTAGCTAGTCTGATTTCTTCAAAGAATATATTGGTTAATAAGATCATCACCACATAGACTTGCTTATATAGCAATATTTGGCTCTAGCTATATAGTTGGAAGAATAATGAGTATGTGTTCATCAAAGCTATATATGCATCTCTTATAGCAATATTGACAAACCCCAGTTTTTGTTTTTTGTTCTATCATCATCATTATAGTGTTCTTCAAGAAAGAAGACTATACCCTCTTCACCAAGTCATCCCCACCACTAGTTCTCAAAGCCTATTGTGTGTACTTGAAAGATTTCATATATATACGTATATTTAGTTTCTCTTTGCACCCTATTTGATTGAGGGCACAAAAAATGCCCCTTGAAGGGATGTTGGTCGATCCCTCATCATCGATGCCTATGGTTCCGGATCTTTCCTTGAACATTAGTCCTCCCTCAAACAGCGCTCCTTCATCGATGTGCAACACTGCCGACAACAACAACAACGACGATGATGAGCGGGATATAGGAATAGATCTTTGGCGCCGGAGTAGTACTAGTCGAGAAGGACGTCTCATGAAGTGCAATAGTGATAATTCTATTAGAACAGATAATCATCATAATCGTTCCCAAGCTTACACTACTGAGCTCTCACTTGGGAACTTTAACAATCCGATCAGTAATGGCGCCTTAGAGGCGGATAGTCGGCGGAGGAGAGATTTCTTGAGAAAACATGATCAACAAATTGTGATAGACGACGACGCTGATGAAGAAGAAATTGTGGTTCAAAATCAGTATAACAGGTTAAACCATCAACGAATTAGTCGTCATCATCATCATCATCATCATCAACAACAACACCATCTGCATCGCGAGGTTCCATTCATCGATGCGTCATCAACAACCTTCGGCGGTGGCAGCGGCGGCTTTAGTAGTAGACCTATTAAAGGGATTCCAGTCTATCACAATCGATCCTTCCCTTTCTTGCCCTTGGACCACAACAACAACAACAACAACAATGATCCCAACAATAGGATGTGTTTCTATCCTCCATGGTCTGCTTCCTCTCCTTGTTCACCATCGTCTTGTTCGCCCTACTCGCCTCTCGCAGGCTCTAGTTTAGACGCTGCTGCGACAACAATGATCTTGCAATCCGCAGGGCTGCCTAATTCTCCTAATTCTCCTAATGGAGGCGCGGCGGCGTTTCATCGAATGGTTAGGTTAAACAATGGCGCCCTCTCGTCGCAAGATCTTCATCACCCAGTTCTCAAATCGCACCAACTACTTCATCAGCACCAGCATCACCCACATCCATTTGGATTAGGGTCTGCTGATCATGGACTGATGAGATCTAGATTCATGCCCAAGATTCCGGCAAAGAGAAGCATGAGAGCGCCTCGGATGCGCTGGACTAGCACTCTTCACGCCCGGTTCGTTCACGCCGTTGAGCTTCTTGGCGGCCATGAAAGTAAAAACTCATTAATCTCACTCCCTCTATAATCATAGTTTAATTATTCATGATATACCTAAATTTTTAGGTTTAGTTTTTGTTTCAATTTTTTTTTTATGTTTTGATTTTATTTATTTATTTATATTTGGTGATGAAGGGGCTACTCCAAAGTCAGTTCTTGAGCTCATGGATGTAAAAGATCTCACACTAGCTCATGTTAAGAGCCACTTACAGGTAAAATTATAACATAAATTAAAGAAAACTTGTTAACCAATTATCAAGTCATTATCCATTAATTTAATTTATTTTCTCCCTCTAGATCTCTCTCTCTCTATCTCTATAGATTTCTCTGTAGTGGAGGACTTGTTGATACATCTATCTATCCATCCTGGCACAGTAGCCAATGAATGCAATTAATGTGAATGAAGGGAGTGAATAAGTCTGGTGATATTCTGAGAGGAGACAGCTTCTTTTTTTCTTTCTTTTTTTTTTTCCTTTTAAGAGAGAGAAAGTGAATAGGAATCATAAGAGAAAAAAGTAGCCATCATTTCTCAATAATACACTCCATTTACTCCCACCTTCCTCGTTCCCAATGAACTACATACCCTAGAAAAAAAAGTAGTAAAGTTCATTCTATAAAGAAATTAAAGAAATAACTAAAATTAATATGTTTTGTAGTTCTTGGAAAAATTTTATGCCATATATCAACCTTAAAGCATAAAACATCTTGACTAGCTAATTGCCTCACTACTTTTAGATGATCTTCGAAAGTTTGGTGTGCTTTGATATAGTGATCTAGCTAGACTAATTAATAAACTTGTTAGTTAGCCACATATATATGTATGTGTTTGCATATATGTGTATGGTTTTCCCTTTTTATCAGTTTATATATATATGGGTCTTAATTTGATTTCTTTTGGCCTTAATTACTGCAGATGTACAGAACTGTTAAGACCACTGATAAACCTGCAGCTTCCTCAGGTAATTCGTATTGCTTAGCTCTTGAGCATATGCCTTAATTTATTAGCTGCCACTCAAAGAAGATAAAAAACAAAAGAAAAAAAAAACAACAAAAATATATACCATATATATACATACATATATATATATATATAAACATTATTTGTTCTCACGATAAATCCCCTTTTCGATGCTCTAGCTAGCTAGCTACTTTCATATTTTCAGAAAAAAAAAAAACCCATTTTAGAAAGCTAGTACAATATTTTTTTTAATTTTACCCTAAAATTAATGTAATTGTATATATATTGATCTGTAGTTGAAGGCCAATCTGATTTGTCCGGAGAAGAAGATTTTGGTGGCACGGCACCACATGTAGTTAGCGGCAATGATCTCAACTTAAGAATCTTAATGGATCAAAGAGGGTCTTCCTCAGATGGGTCTAATTTGCAACAAGAGATGGAATTCCCAGCCAACACTTTGTGGAGCAACTCTTCTAGGTAAAGTAGTTTCTTTGTCCTAGTACTCCTAAACACTATTCTTCTTCTTCTTGTACTACTTCTCTATATATCAAATCAATGCTCTTGTATGTACATGTTTCTCCATACACGTTCATCTCTTTTGGGCTTTTTGGTATAAATAGACATATCATCAAATATTGGTGTGATTGCTTTTGTTTCCTTTTACTTTTGCATGGATGGGATAGCTTATTAGCTCTGAAAAAAAAATGTTGCAGTACCCACGTCCACCATTTTAGTAGAATAAAAGGGCTTTTGTGCATGGCAGCTTTAACTTGCTTTTCTCTTTATGTATATGTATGTGGTTTGCATATATAATATATGCATATGTGATGCATTTTATGTCGAGATGCTGAAACACTCTAACTAGTCAGTCAGTGTGGCAAAAAAAAAGTAACCCCACTTCAGATCTCCTCTTTAATTCTTTTTATTATTTTAAGATGAGTTAATTAATTTAATAATTTGCATTTGGATTAGCTTTATATATTATTCACGAGGGACATTTGCATATATGACCAAAAAGGCCATCCTCCCTTGACTTTGTTGATCTCCACTCATTTCAGTGTAAATATACATCCATCTATTATATTCATCACTTTGGATCTCACACATTGTCGTCTTGTATAATGTACGGGTAAACATAACGCATTCCAAAGAAATGAAACATATTTCTCTCTCCCCCCTCATGTCAGTTTTATCTATAAAATTTGTTTCTTCTTTTTTAGATAAATAGAGGCGATACTCCTCTATCTATAAAATTTGTTTATTTTAGTTATATATATATTAGAGATCAAATTAAGTTAAAGATCCTAAATGACAGAGATATGTATAGTTGAATGAGCACATGATGGTTTTCACTCTAATTCATTTTAGTAATTCATTTATTATTTCTAGTTCAATCAATTATTTTAGTGGTATTCATAAAAAAAATTATTTTATTGGGATTAGAGACTAAATTTTGTAATCAACCAAATTAATTGAATTAATTAAAAAAGATCATAGCAATAAGCATTTGAAGATACAAACTTGTAATTATAAATATACTGCCATGCACAAAATACTATAAGCATTCGATGATCATTTTTTTCCTTGCAAGGCGGATAATTAATTAATGTTAATTAATTAATGTTTTTTTGTCTTCATATAATGAAGAAAATTAGCAATTTCAAGTCTTTATATTCAGCTTGTCTTTAGTTTTAAGAAAGGGAATCCATTTCCTACCAAAAAAAAAAGGGAATCCATTCCTTTAACGTGTATTCTTTTCTTTTTTTTTTTTTGAAAACAACTTGTATTCTTTTTTAGCAGATGGATCAAATGTGGGAAATAATATATTCAAAGCTATACTAATCTAAGAATTGATTTCTTTATAAGAAAGTGGAATAAGTTCATTTTTTATGTTCTTAGGCTCACAAACATGCTATATACATGTATGTAACATCTCATTCCTTTCAGTCAAATATGTTTGCTTCATAGCTAGTGTTATATATGATCAATTGAACATTTCAAGAAATGTTCAACATTTATTTTCCAAAAGTTGAGCATAATTAAGCAATATATACTAACTAGAATATTGAGGGCATTTACTTTAATTAATGCACTAGCTAGCAAGTAGATTTATTTCTAACATTCTTCAAAAACTTTGTAGGCAATTGTGATTATATGCTTCTTTCCCTTTTTTTGGATAAATGTTCTTCATGCATTAGCTGCTAGTTTAATACATTTCAGTTAATGCACATTCCTCTATTTCAAATAAGAATATCATGTACATCTCCTTTTTCTTTGTTGGTAGTACATGTTTTCCCACTTGCAATGTATGTTCCCAATCTTATATAATTAATAAAAGAAAGTATACAATGAGCATATATATGTGCTTATGACAATATAGGAATATATATTTTGAATAAGCATATACACTCCTAAAAATATAATGTCATTGATGATTCCCACAAAATTAAGTTTATGTTCTTAATTTTGCTAAAAGGCAAAACTAGGGGAGTGCAGTGTTTAGTAGTTATGCAACCAAAAAGTTTCATGTTCTTAATTAGCAACCAAAAAATATGTTCCAATAACAAAAACAGGTAATTTAATTAAGACAAGCCAAGAATCTTTCAGTACTAATTTGAGTGCAGTGTTTAATTAGTGGATGAAATATTTGGATAAATGATATACTAAATATTCCTGCATTGGAAATTTAAAAGGAATTTAAATAATTATGCAACATTTAGCTAGCTAGACTAGAAGCTAAATAGACCATAGCCTTAAAGTTTAGAATGTCAAAAACTCACATGCTAGCACATATTTTGTTAACCTTAGGTACTAATATATATCATATGTTTTGACAAAGCAACTCTAGTGAAAAATCGAAGGCATGCAAGATTGGAGTTTAACTCACGTGGAAGTCAAGGTATTGTCATCATATCACAAGAATATTACAATGAGCTCACTTTATTTTTTAAAAAAAAATCAAGAATAGTTTGGTAAATATTATTGTAAGTAACTAACATATGTTCTTAAATTTCATAAAAATGCGTTTTTAAATTATTTTTGAGTATATATATATATAAAAAACTGAGGCAGACATCATTAGAAAATAAATGAGTTAAAGTTAGATTAGTTTCTAATGGATATGAGTTAAAGTTTGATTAATTTTTGTATTGTATCCATGTTAAATTCTCACGACCGCGCAGCACACGCTTGCGCGAGCCTGTGGATCTCCTCCGCTAGCATCGATATTGTCCTCAATTTAACTACCTTCAACTCTAGTTGTGGGGTTTTATCTCAAAAGGCCTTGGTGCTAGTTGGGAGGAGTTAATTAATTATATACTTCTTTATGAAGTTATATTTAATCGATGTGGGACTAACTTTCGGTCCACACATCTTCAACAATCCATAAATTCCTTTTCAAATTATGAATAAAGGAAAATAAAGTTAACAAATATTGTTCTATATATATTGAACATGTTTTTTTAAGAGAAATCAAAATTTCATTAATCATTCATAGTTTAATACAGGACCAGAAATAGAATCAAGTACATTGATTTGTTAATCTTATTTGTGCAAACAAACTGCCATTAATTTAGATTTTTTTCGAAATTGAAACAGTATGACAATCAGTGTCTGCTCTCTACAACGTTGAAACTCATGACAATACACAAAAGTACTAGAACTACAAAATGAATAACAAAACTTCCCAACAAGGAGAAGACAAATCAAAGACTTCCAACAATGGAAGAAAACTAACTATAAAGTAAAAATTAAAGACAAATCATATTTTAAGCTTCAATTATAAAAAGATTAGAAAAGGGCAAGGAGAAGCTCTTGCAAATATGGTTAAGCATAATGAGTATAACGTACGTAGTGAAATATCATATTTTAACACTTACATTTTATTAAGTCGTTATACAAAAAATAAATGATTAATTTCTTATTTAAAATTAAGATCAACGAAATAATGATTGTGAATTCATTATTTTCTCATTAATTTAGTATCAAATATAATTTTTTTTTGCATGAAAACGTTAGTTATATAAGCTAATTATTTGTGTTATCACAAGATTGTGGTCTCTTATCTTTTTTCTTTCCCTTATAACTTAAAACTTTTGGAAGATGGAGATTCTTATAAGTAGTTCTCATGAATTATTAAAAAAATAGTCTAAATCAAATATCTAATTAATTATATTTTAATTCAATAATGATACTTATTACAAATTGTAATTGGAAAAAGGATAGTAAAAGTCAAAGGATATATATAGTATGTGAGGAATTTCTGCAATGGAGCCCAAATAACCCCTTAAAATATGTGGTGCATTATACGTCTTGTATATTTAGACTCATAGATTATTGTGTTGGATAAGAATCCAATGGTTCTAAATGATGTTCTCATGGCATGGATATTTTTGTGGTTCCCATTGTAGTAGTGCCCAGGGAGCTACTCTCATGAGAACTATAAAAATACCCATGCCATGGGAACATCATCTCCTTGTTCCATGTGAAATATGTGGTTAGATAAAAAAAAAAAAAATATTTTATACATAATTTTAGTAAAGCTAATGCTATCCCTAAACCTAAAACTTTTGAGATTGCAATATAAGTATAATGTAATCTATTTAACGTGGAATCTTTATAAATTATTTTGATTAGTTCCAGCTTTCTAAACTACAAGTTTCAAAGTTTTTCAATTATGTAGAAAGGTGCATGACTCTTTTATGGAAAAAGTGCAACCTATTTTTTGACAAGATTCTAGTAGCAAGAAGCAATGAAGAATTATTCGTACAGGGGTTGCCTATAGCTGTATGCATTAAAAATATATTAAAAAATAATTGTCAAAAAAAAGAATATTTTAAAAAAAGGTTTCCTTATAAGAACATGTTCTCTTCTCTTTCTTATTTTCAAAAGAAAAGTAAAAGATGTAAAAATATTTAAAACAGTACGGTTGCTAGGTTTTGAAGCGTGCAAAGTCTTATGATTTTTTTTGGGTTTATTAGTTGTTTCTTTTTTTGGGTTTATTGTTTCTTTTTGGGTCTATTATATATGCAATTAGATTAATACTACCAGAACATAATCATAGAAGAAATCTTATGATGACACATTATTATAAGTCAACAACTACATGGGAATCAAGAAAAATGAAAAGAATAGTACAAGCAAATCCCTAAAAGATTAGGAAAAGCTATTCAAATATAGGAATTTTAAATTTTAAACTTTATTTTAAAAATATTTATCATAATAATTAATTATATTCAATAGATTATCTCTTACATATGAATACAATAATGTTCTTTTTCTTGATAATTAAATGTCATTATGATTTTCTTTAAAAAAAATCATAAGTAATTGATACTTGTAAACTTCTTATTTAACATTGATTTATGTAAGTCAATGTCAGGCTATAAAAATAATATTGATGTATAAATAACTGAATTTACTTAACTTGATGAACCAATAAAGTACAATTTGCATGGTGTTTTTTTTAATGAAGTCTAATTGGTTATAGTAACATCATAATTGTCAAGTTTTTTTTTTTTTTTTTGAAACCTCATAATTGTCGAGTTGTATATATGTTATAGTAATTTAAGTCCAATAAAATTGACCTCGATCAAAAAATGAAAAATTATGCAAGTTTGAGTACATAAATTGAAACTATATATATATAAACGAAGTCTTTATTAAATATATGTTTCTATAACACACTGAAAAAATAAGAAAAAAAAATCTTAAGTTAATGAAAGTTTTACATGTGATGGAATACATTATAATATGTAGCTAACTAAGCTAACAAAAATTAAAATTGCTATATTGGAAAATTAATTTAAACCGAAAACAATATTATCCTCAAAAAAACTCAATGCCAGCTTTAGACTTGCCAAAACACCTTACCTTATCATGAACTTCCTCCTTTTGGATAAATATTTTTTTAAAAAAATTTAATAATTTTAAGAATGGATCTATAAAATAAGAATCATATAAGAATTTAGTTATCATCTCTTAGTTCATTTATTACTGTCATAGAGGTTATACTTATAAGCTTTCATTGAAAATCTTTTTGATAAGAAAGAAACAACTTACCCCCATAGGGCTCGAACCCTTGAACTTTTACTCTAAAACCCGGTATCAAACCATTGGACCGTCCAATTGATTGTTTTCATTAAAAATCTATTTTCTCTCTTTTTTTCTTTTTTTTTTTTTTTTTACAAGAAAGAGGTCCAGCGTTCTAGGAATCTTCGATTCAAAAATAAATAAATAAATAAAGAGACAATATTGAACCAAGACCAAAAATATAAAGGAGACATTGGACCGAAGATTAAGAGCTAGCTATTGCCATTAATTATTTGTGAGCACTGTGTCAATCTGTTTACCAACCAATTATGTGAGTAGCCCATTGGTACATATATAGGATGCATGCGTTCACTTGTCTAAGAGGTTGGGGTAGGTGCAAGGTTTTTTTTTTTTTTTTAAAAAACTATATTCATATCTACATACATATATTTTTCTTAACCTTAAAGCTTGTCTGAAACACAACGTATAAGGCGAGACTTTCTAACAATCAATTCAAAATGATTTGGCACATAAATATGATAACCTCCGATTGGGATATAATGATATATATATATATATATATATATATATATATATATATATATATATATATATAGTTGTAAAGTCTGGTAAACACAAGTTCTATACTTCCATTGATCCATGATCATATGATGGCATCTATATATAAGTTCATACTTTTGTTTTACAGTTTTCAATATAATCATGATCTTTTTTTATTAGAATATGTTATAATATTCATTTTCGTCATTAACAATACAGCAAAGTCGCCAAACCAAAGCACATAATATTGATTTAAAATGTTTACACATGCATGGAACTTTTCAGTACTAGAGGTGCTTGGCTGCAAAATTCTGGTGAACTCGACGAGCTGAGACCAACGGGCTTCTCACCTCAACAGGGATGCGGGCAGCAAATTATAGAGGTACACATGTGCAACGCTAATAATGTCCAGGTCATGTCTACCAACTATTTGGGTGACCCAATAGTTTGATATGGGCTATGAAAGCTGCAAAGTTGTTTCTTTCTTATCAAAAAAATAATGTCAAGTCATGGGTCATGAAAGTTATGAATATTGATGGAGTTTGCATGGTTTGGTTGACAGGAAAGAGAGTACAGATCACAGAGCAAAGGCTTTCAAGGCCCTAACTTGGAGAATAACAAGAATCCAAGCTTGGAGTTCACGTTAGGAAGACCAGATTGGTATGACAAAGAGCATGACTAGCTAGTTATATAGTGACCTTTATTTTGTTAATAAGAATTTTACTAAGCTTCTTATATAGTCAATTACTTATAACTAGCTGATTATGGCATTGATTCCTTAATTAGAAGCACAAGCAGTTGAAATGGTGGTGATGAAGAAATATATATATATATATATATATAAGCTTTCCTTAATATATATAACTTGATCTGACGAGATCAATTAATATCCTTTTGTAACTTTAATTGCATAACGTGCACGTATGTATTTCATGGGTTTAACCTAGAGCTTGCTTGATCTGCAATTTAATCTATCTTTTTCTATGTGCAACTCGGAGGGAATTAATGTACGTACTCTCAAAACAAGTGTACTCGATCTAGATCAATTTCAAAGAGGTCAACTTACATTTTTTTATACGAATGAGAAGCATTAATATTCCAAGCTATTGCAAGCCAAAAAGTCATATTTACATTAATTCGTTCCCAGAACGTAAACAATGATTGAGACCACCCAATTAATTTGGGACTGAGGCTATATATGTTGTTGTAGTTGTTGTAACAAGAGCGTCCAGAAAGCATTGAACCCAACTCATCAAGTTCTCATCGCCATATCCTGCTTGCACCCAAAATTCCAGTCCCTAGATATATTGCTTAGTTAATTTCACAGACTATAGTTAGGTTCCATATCATGAATATGTAGGTCGTAGGTGATCGATATTCTCACAGGGTGCAATATGAATGTTTAGTGTATCATCCCAACTTTTAACTAATTCTTTTTTTTGGAAATGCTAGAGTAGCCCTGATAAGTGTTCGTATAGGTTATTAGGTGTTAATGGACTATATTTATTTTGCTTTAAAGTGATAAATGTTTGTTTTATGTATTTCAGGGACTTTGTGTAATTCGGGCGTATTTGGAACAAAAGTGTGTTTCGGACCTATTTGAGTGTTGTTAAGTTCACATGTGATAACTTTCACATCATAAGTTGGAACGACTTGCCGTTGGTCTTGTCGGAAAGAAGACTTCGAGACGGACATTTTCTTTTCTCACGAGTATCATGAGATTCAAACTTGAAGTGGCTCAAAATTGCAAGGCAAGTCGGCCAGAATTTCTGTACAGAACAGCACCATGTCCTCACCGTGAGCAAGCCGTACAAATACACATTGCGAGAATCTGCCGCACACACACCACATTTCATATTTCCTCAAGATGTCTCGGCCTGAACAAGGAAAACTCGAGATTTTATATATTTTTTCAAGAATTTTATGGGTTGAACCGACTTTGTGGTTTTCCTATAAATAGTAGTAGACTCTAATTCGAAATGGTCCTTTGTTTATCTTTTGTTTTGCATTAGAAACTAGAGTGTTGGTTTGATTATGTCTAGCTAATTCCCTTCCTCTAGGTTGAAGGTGGATTGGTCAAGTCTACAACTTGGGATTTCTTTATGAGGTTTATTTATCATTGATTCTTTTCTATGGTTTATTCTCTTTGGTATTGTTCTTTGTTATAGGGTTAGATCTATTTGTTTGTGAAAGGATCTGCACATGCATATTAGATTGATATCCTTTGACATTGATGTTGAAACGTCCGTCCTTACGTAGTAGACTCATACTTGTGACAGTTGGCCATACTGATTGGTTAGTCCCTTTCGGACCGGTCAAGTACCTTAGGGATCTAGGCTAAATCGAGAGCACTAGCGATCCGATTGTCTAGATGTAGTACCTTCACGAATCGAAGTAATGTGGCCAACGTGTTAAATCTGGAGCACTAGCGATCAGGTTGCGTGTTTGGTTAGGGAAGTAGTCAATGGTCGTACCTTATCTGCCGATATCAAGAAGTGCAAGGAACCAAGTGCGTCATCGGGTCTATGGCTACACTAGATCATATATTAGTCTCATATTTTTTATAAATCATGGATTAATTAAATCAATCCCAAGTTGTATGGCGAAAACCGTGAAGCTGAATACCTAGATTTCCTCTTACCGAATTTCCTTATTTTCAAAGTATTCAAACATTCTCTCTAAAACCCCTAATTTCCATTTTTGTATTTTCTTACCTTAGTAAGACTACCAATATATGTGGGATCGACCTTTTGCCACTATCTACAAAATAGTTAGTTTAGGTGAATATATTTTATTGATGTGTTCGGCGCGTGTCAATTTTTGGTGCCTTGTCGGGATTGGTTTTTCTTTCTTTGGTTTTTTGTTGTATATTTATTTATTTATTTTTTTGTATCTAGTATCTTGTTCCTAATACTTTTGCAGATAATTTCTTAATGGCCTCCTACTACTATAATTATGATCGATTCGAAGACTCATACCATCATGGTGTTAATGGTGTAAGTATATCATATAATGGACATCAATTTTCTAACTCGCGATCTTTTATGCAACGGGTCGGGGTTTGTGATTTTTGTAGGGAATACTTTCATCCCACATATGCTTGTCCTTATGAACCACTGTTTCAAATTTTGAATTAACAAAACACATCCTTAAAAGATATGATGAAACAGTTACTGGCTAAGGTGTAACAGATAAGGAAAATATTACAGAACTTCAGCATCCAAACTCAAAGTAGGGAAGATTTAGGAACTCAAGTTAGTTAAATGACTGCTACACTTAAGGATATGAATGATAAGGAAAAGTTGTCTCCGAAACCAATTTTTGACTCAGCGGAGACCATGTGTGCAATCCCTTTAGAGAGTGTTGAGGTAAATGAGGTTACACCGATTGAGGACTATTGGAGGGAACCAGAGGAAACACTTGAAGCTTCTTTACATGAGTCGTACATTATCATTACATAGAATGAAAAGGATGAAGCCGAGAAAGAAATTGAAGTCATTTCAAAAGGCCAGGAACCGCAAAAGGAGAGCAAGGATGACTAGCCTCTGGTGTTGGTGAAACCACCCACCCTCTCATGCATACCTTTTGAATTTAAAAATGGGGTGGTAGTAAAAAAGTGTTCGCAGATTTTCTACACTACTGACACCTTTGTGTCGGACAATCATGATTCGACAAAATCATTTGTGTTAGAGGTCCCACATGAACTCCCAAATATGAAGGAGGGCATGCCTATTGAATTGCCCAAAGGTATAGATGCACCATTTGTTGTCGACATCTCGAAAGGATAGGGCATCACGTGATTATTCACACCAAGTCGAGCTAACGACTTTAACCAAAAGCGTTCTCGGGAGGCAGCCCAAGTTTCTATCCTTTTTTTTAGTTTGTTTGTTTTTATATTTGTTTAGTGAACTCATCTTATTCTATTTGTGACTATTTACAGGTGTCTGATACTTTTTGTTGAAGCACCGAGTTGAGAGCCCGATATCACTGCTGAGGCTTTTTTGTATATATGGTTAGTCTAATCGGGATTTGGTAAGTTCTTGCTTTTAGGTTATTAGGATTAGTTTTTTAGTCTACTAGAGGTAATAATATGTATATTCCCGTGATTCCTTGATTTCCTGAGTTAAGCATTTTTTGTCACTGTATTTTATATTTTATGAGATATTTTAGTCCATTAGGTTTTACATATTTGTTTTAGCATGTCATTTCCCATTACAAGTTTCTTTCACTTCCATGTTCCTTTCACTTCTTTTCCTTTCATTTTATAGTTAATATTCTCATTCTTGTTTTAAACCTTGAGGACAAGGTTTAAGATAAGTTTGGGGGTGTTTTAGGTATAGTGGAACGTTGAATGAATGGATTAGTGCATGACAGGTATAACTGTTTTATTATTTTTTATGCGTATTCCATGGGTATGGTAAGGTATGGTGGTGTTTTCTTTTTTTTTCACCTCATTTTCTTGTTATGGCATGCTATGCATTGCATCATTTAGGTTAGTAGTAATTTACATTATTCTATGCATTTTTGTAGTTATTTTAGTTGCATTGTTGAGTCTAGTTTAGAGTCACATGTAAAGTCGCCTAAAACCTTGTTGATTATTTTTTATTGTAGATACGAGTTTGGTACAAGCTATTTTTGTAACTTGAACCTTTTTGAATATTAAGAGTTATACTTAAGTCTAGAGTGTTGTCCAACATCTTTAAGGTTGCTTATTAGAGAGCTAGATGAAGTTTAGGCATTGTACTAGATACCAAGGAGGTAGGTGGTCCTATTTTTGCGAGTATTCCGATTTCTAGGGTGCTAGAACAAGAATGTAGCTCACTTGAGACATCAATTCATATGACTTGACCACTTTTGGGGAATGATTAGACTTGAACATACATTGGATGATTTGTTTGATTATAGCGAAAGTGAGAAGGGTCAACAAGAGTTTTCTTAAAAATTTAGAGAGTCCCACATATTCCACAGGAAAATGAGCAGGGAATCTTGTGGTGGGAAAAAGTAAGAAAAACGGTTTTCATAGGAAATGGAGCATGGATCGTACTACTTTTAAAAGTTTTTGTAGAAAAATATAGTGTATATATTAATAAGGTGAAAGTCCATGAAAACTCTTCAATAAAAAGATTTGACCGAGTGCTTATAGCTTGATCAATTGAGTTATTCTAATGTGATGTTCTATACTTTCAATTTTAAAGTCTGATTATCTCTCTTTGGTGTGTTAAGTCTACATTTATGGATAGTGTGTTGCATTTCTTATGTATAGTCCCTTTTTCAATGTTAATGCACTATTTTTAAAAAATTCTGAACTTGTTTTTGTGGCTCTAAAAAATCTTGAGTAGTTGAAGGCCTTTGTTTGGATTGATTCTAGTTTTTGAAAGTGTGATTTTCATTAATGTTTGGATTTCGTTCTCATAAAATCTTGACTCTTAACTTCTTTTAGGTGATGGTTACTTAAGTGGTAGATTTAAATCAAAAATGAACTCAACTTGATTTGGTGATATGTATAGGTTTGTTAGGATTAGCCATTGTAGTTTAGGAGTAGAGTATAGGTTTTCATTCACTCCTTTGCTCGAGACGAGCAAAGTCTAAGTTTGGGGATGTTTAATAAGTGTTCATTTAGGCATGATTTAGTATAGTTATTACGCGTTAATGGACTATATTTATCTTGTTTTGAAGTGATAAATGTTTGTTTTATGTATTTCATGGACTTTGCATAATTCGAGCGTATTTTGAGCAAAAGTGTGTTTCGGACCTATTTGAGTGTTGTTCAGTTCACAAGCTCACATCGTAAGTTGGAACGACTCGCCGTTAGTCTTGTTAGAAAGAAGACTTCGAGACGGACATTTTCATCTCTCATCATGAAATTCGAACTTGAAGTGACTCAAAATTGCGAAGCAAGTCGACTAGAATTTCTGTATAAAACAGTGTTGTGCGTCCTCACCGCAAGCAAGTCGTGCAGATACACGTTGAGAGAATCCGCCACACACACACCGCGCTTCATATTTCCTCACGATGTTCATACCGCGTCTCGGCCTGAACAAGGAAAACTCGGGATTTTATATATTTTTTCAAGAATTTTATGGGTTGAGGTCTTCCTATAAATAGTAATAGACTCTAATTTGAAATAGTCCTTTGTTTATCTTTCGTTTTGCATTAGAAACTAGGGTGTTGGTTTGATTATGTCTAGCTAATTCCCTTCCTCTAGATTGAAGGTGGATCAATCAAGTCTACAACTTGGGATTTCTTAATGAGGTTTATTTATTCTTTTTATCATTGATTCTTTTCTATGGTTTATTATCTTTGGTATTATTGTTAGTTCTAGGGTTAGATCTATTTGTTTGTGAAAGGATCTGCACATGCATATTATATTGATATCCTTTGTCATTGATGTCGAAACGTCCATCCTTACACTGTAGACTCATACTTGTGACAATTGGCCATACTGATTGGTTAGTCCCTTTTGAGACCGGTCAAGTACCTTGGGGATCTAAGCTAAATTAGGAGCACTAGCGATCCGGTTGTCTAGATGTAGTGCCTTCACGAATCGAAGTAATGCGGCCAACGCGTTAAATCTGGAGCACTAGCGATCGGGTTGCATGTTTGGTTAAGAAAATAGTCAACGGTCGTACCTTGGCGCGATATCAAGAAGTGCGAGGAACCAAGTGCGTCACCGGGTCTATAGCTACACTAGATCATAGATTAGTCTCATATTTTTTATAAACCAAAGATTAATGAAATCAATCCCAAGTTGTATGGCGAAAATCGTAAAGCTGAATACCTAGATTTCCTCTTACCGAATTTCCTTCTTTTCAAAGAATTAAAACATTCTCTCTAAAACCCATAATTTCCCTTTTTGTATTTTCTTACCTTAGAAAGACTACCAATCTTTGTGGGATCGACCATTTGCCACTATCTATAAAATAGTTGGTTTAGGTGAATATATTTTATTGACAAGTTCGTCGCGCGTCAAACCCACTTTAGGCACCAACCCATTCGAATGTTGTGCAATACACGTCGAGATGTGTGCATGCGCGTCTCAAGGAGAAATGCACGGCATCCGATTGGGTCGGTGCCCGAAGTGGGTTACTTTTGCATTTTCTTAAAAAAAGATTTCCCTCAAATAATACAACTTTGTTTGTGTAATGGAACATGCATGTAGCCAGCTTGTCATTTTCTCTGTATCGTTTCAATTTTAGCAGATGTCTCCAAAGAGACGCATATATGTAACTAGCTTATATATACGTGCACAAAATGATACCTTAACATTAACTAAAACATTCCCTCCAAAAACATTAACTAAAACATCTTATATCTATATAAATTAAAGAAATTGTTTCTATGACACTACAAAAAAATGAACGAATAGCAATGGAAAATAGCGATGGATTTGCGAAGAGGGCCTTGGTTGACCAGTTGAACAATTTAGCGACGAGTTTACCGACAGCCCCGATCACTAATTGTTGGGCGGGAATTTGGAGAATTTCTAGGCAATGGGGCCCAACACGTGGCAGCCCGGGAGATGGTCGGGTGGAAGATTTGCGACGGAAAAGACCTCGTCGCTAATTTCACGCGAAATATATAAACAAATCCCCCACTCCCTATCTCATCAATCACTCATCATCTTCCCACACTTAGCCAAAAAAAACCCTCCTCTCCCAACCCACTCTCTTACAAAACCCTAACATCTCTCTGTCTCTCTCTCTCTCGTCACCTCCATCTCTCTCCATCACCCTTTCCCACTAGTTTCTTTTGCTCCATCTTCTCCTCCTCTCCCTGTCTCTCTCTCTCGCCGCCTCCATCTCTCTCCATCACCCTTTCCCACTAGTTTCTTCTGCTCCATCTTCGCCTCCCTCTCAGCCTCCCCACTGCCATCTCTGCCTTCCTCTCGTTGTCACTAACCATTCAACCCTCTCTCAGCCACTCTCTCTCGTCATATCTCCTCACAATCGCCACTCCGCTGCTCAGATCAGCTACACCTTGCTCGAATTTGCTTCGCTCTCCACTGCTCGCTTAGAACTGTTTCGCTCTCCACTGCCAGTTCTGCTCTGCCTTGCTTGGCCTCCCTCACCTCCACTCTCTCTCCGGATCTCTTTGTCGTCGCCCCACATGAGGTTAGAGTTTGTGTTTTGTTAAGGTTTTTTATGATTTGTGATTTGTTATGGTTTTTTATTAATTTTGGTTTTTTGGTGTTGTGCTTGCCGGTGCTCGAGGGGTGTAATTTTTTTTTTGGTTTTTTTTTAAATTATTGACCCCGTTACTAAGCGAAATAGTGACAGGTCATACAACCTAGTACTCATCGCTAGTTTAACATTTTTTTTGTAGTGTAAGAAGCTCTAGCAACGTGACATGTGGCGTGTGAGAAGCTTTTACAAATTGACATGTGGCATGATGATGTCATTATTTCTATTTTCTACAATTATATTGTGGGCCCACACGATGTTTCTATTTTTTGGATTGTGGGCCCACACGATGTTTCTATTTTTTGGATTTTTTGTTGATAGATGTATCAGATTAGAATACATACCGATATATTCTAATCGGTCTCTTTTCTTATATGTGACAACAATTTTTCTTAACTAAACTAACTACTTGAAAAATATATTTTTATTCCGATTTCTTATAGGCTTTTTTTCTATTTCTATTTCCATTTCTATTTTTTCGATTTCTTTTGTGTGCGCCTATATTTCAGCTTCTTTTTTTTTAATTTCGGTTAAGATTATAAGAGTGTTTTATTTAAGGGTTTAGAAATTCTATTTGTAACATAATTCTTTTCGTTTCTTCCTATTAATAAGGAATTAATGAAAGAAATACATTTTTTCAGTATATTTTTTGGATTTTGATTTTTTTTAATTTTATTTTTTACTATTGTTTTCATTTAATTAGAGCCCAAACACGCAATTACAAATTCACAAGGAACAATCTTAACCCCTTATATGATGACATCATTGTCTCAATTACGAGCTCACAATAATCAATTCAGGCAGTTTAAAGAGTCCTATAGAATATCTTTCAGTAACATCTCTCACAGTCTCACATCATTGGTTGTTCAATGATCTTCAATTGAGCACTCCTCTGTAGCATCATCTCTCACTCTTTGGTATATTTTCTCTTTTTGGGTTACAAACTCTTTTAGTATACTTTTAAGTTACTGCTATTACTTTTTTTTTAGTATAATTTCAGTTCTAATTGTTACTTGTTTTTACCTAAAAAGAATTGATTTTTGGTGGCGGTGAAGTACTCATCAATAGACCTTCAAGTCTTTTAGATCAATTTTTTTTAAGGTTTAGATTTCTTAGCGCTTAGAAATTTATAGTTTAAGAGTGACAAGGATACAAATCAATTAATATAGAAAAGTTATGATACAATAACAAATTCCAAAAAGTTAGAATACAATAAAAAAAGTTGTGAAAGGTTAGGATACTTTTAACTAATTTTGACTTGTTACAAAACCCTTTTTTAACTCCACCAAATGATAAGTGTTTTACTTAATCAATTACAACCACATTGACATCCTATGGACATATAAAACAAGACATATAATATATATGGGAATTTCTACAATATATAGACCCTCTATTAATTAGGATAATTATAACCTTGGAAGGATGCATGAAGTACAAGTATAATGACATTTTGTATCCAACCGGACATATAAAATAGCCCACCAAGCAACGAAATGACACTAATATCATGGCAAGAATCTGCTTAAATTTGACCCAATTATTGATATCTTGATCTGATTTACCCGAGTTTTGTACAAGTTTGAGTAACAAAAGTATTATTCGACCTTACAATTACAAGAGTTTGTAATTCTAATAGGTTCAAGGTCGGATACGGTGGCTTTGAAACAATTACAAGTATTGATATCATAAAACAAGTTCGATCATGAAGAATTTTACAAGTACGTACCCTGCCTATTTACATCCTTAACTATGAGAGTTTAGATAATGACTAAAAAAAATAGTAACTATTTTAGGAAAATAGTTGTATGCTAATTAAGATTCGATAAGAAATTATATTTTTTGAAACACTAGCTCAGTTTGTATATAAAAAACTTATACTTTGATCAAGTTGTGTGTGTCCTTTTTTGGTACAAGAAAATCGAATTATATATATTGGTCTTGATTTTAAGATCGACCATTCTTTTTATATATTTGTATGTAATATATATTGATACTTAATCTTGCCCGCGTGCGAAGCACGTGGCATATGAGAAGCTCTCACAATGTGACACGTGGTATGATGACATCATTTTCCTTAGCTTAGCTCTCACAATTTGATATGTGGCATACTTACTATTTTTGTTAGGTATTTTAATTCTTTTTTTTTTTTTTTTTGGAACCTACTTGCCAAATTTTTTCGAATTATTTTTTACTTAATTAATTCCTGAACTCACGTGCACTGCCATGGATACATATAAAAAGATATTTTTCTACTTCTAATTGGACTTAATGTACATAAAAGATATTTTTTACTTCTAATTGGACTTAACGTAGTCCTAAAAAAAAAATTGGACTTAACGTACCTATTCTCTCTCATGGCAATGTTTCAAAATTTCGGAATACAAATAAATTTTTTTTAAGGCCAAATACAAATTAATAAATTTATGAAAAGAAACTACATCGATAATATATGGTATGATCCTACACGACCACCTATTCATAGTTGTGGAATGCTATTTTCTTCTTTCTTTATTTTAGGTATTTCTCAAATCTCTCCTACACTACTCTCCCATATGCATGGCTATCTTAATTAAATCTCTCTCTCTCACAATCTCTTTTTTTTTTTTTTGTTGAAACTACCCGAAATCCAAACTACCTAACTATTCTGGGCTCACTTCCTTTTTTTTTTTTTAAAAGTAATTCTAATAAGATTTTTATTGAAGTCCAAATATGTCCATTGGACCATTCAATTAGTTGGTGAATATGTATGGATATTTGCATCAAAGATGAGTACTGAGTAATGTAAATTTTGCGCATGCCCTACGTATATCAGTGAGAAGCTCTTCACAATGCGACACGTGACATGTGATAAGCTCTCACAATGTGGCACGTGGCATGATAATGTCACACTTTCTATTTTCTTGAGCTCTCACAATTTGACACGTGGCATACTTACTATTTTTATTAGGTATTTTTAATTCTTTTATGTTTTGGAACGTACTTAACAATTTTTTTCAAATTATTTTTTACTTAATTAATTCTTGAACTCACATGCACTGCTATGGATACACAAAAAAGATATTTTATACCCACAAAAACGGATATTTTATACTTCTAATTGGACTTAAGTACATAAAAGATATTTCTTACTTCTAATTGGTCTTAATGTACGTATTCTCCCTATGGCAATGTCACGACCCAATTTTTAATCTTGATTAACTTACTTAATCAGGATCACCGACTCGTGATGTGGAACCCGCGTGAGGTGCGCACACCTACCGAGGCACATGGTCGAGGTATATTATATGTTTGTTGTGGTGTATGCCTAGTGATATGTATATGTGTAGACTAACTAAGTCGATTCATGCAGTTATAGGCGTCAAGATGCGAGTGGGGATGCATCTCGGTTTGTGTGCGAGCCGGGGAGTCAGGTAGCTAGATAGGTGGTAAGTCTAAGTGTAGTCAAATGGGTGTTAATTAATTTATTTCATAACATACGCCTATGGTATACACATCAATTTAAATAAACTATTACTTAACGTATGTTCTATTTAATTGAAATCAAATATTAAGGTATATGGTCAAATGTAATTATAACCACCCTTTAGATATACCTAGGGATGAGTACTAGCACACACTCCCATGTAATTTGTGTCATGCATTTGTGTCACCAAGCTGAAATTTTAGGGAAAATATGAGTGTTTGATGACCCTTGATTCACATGGAGATGGGGTTGTGCAACTTGATGAAAACCCAACACTATAAAAGAAAAACTTAAACACTTTCCTTCTCATTTGCATGCAAATCAAACAAGAAAATTTAGAGCTGTTAGGGGATTTTGTTTGCTGGAAATTGGGGTGTAAAAGAGCCAAATTTGCATATCAAAAGAAGCTCAAGTGACAACCATCAAAGCTAAAAACATTAGGTATCATCTATAATCTTTTATGCTTCAATTGTTGTGTTCTTGGCTATGAATATTGAGATTTTTATATAAAATCGATTTCAAAGATGTTTTTAATGATTTTTAACTCATTTTGAAACACCAAATGATTTCCCTAAGCTGTATTTCAGAATTGATAAGTTTTGACAAAATTTTGGGTTTTTCTTATAAAACTGAAAATATGATTTTCTTGATACAGCCTTTGTAATTTGGACATAACTCACTCATCATAACTCCAAATTAAGTGATTATAATGCCATATGAAAGCTAACTCATAGGCAAACAACCTTTGTCTACCATATTTTTGAAATCTCAGCTCTTTCTTACTCAAAAATGCTATGCAAATAGGTGATTTAAATGTCATGATGGGATTGTTGAAGGTGAACTTTGAAAAGGCATAACTCCTCCAATTCATATCCAAATGAGATGAATTTTTATTATGTTATTCTTGGATATGTTAAGTGACTTTTGACCAAAGATCATGATTCTTGGAGCTATAAATTGGGAGAAATGATTTTTACAATCTCGCTGATCAGATTTTGATTCAAATTTGAGTTGTCTTTGAAAATATTTGATATCTCTTTCATTTTATATTGAAATCTAGCACACCATACCATTCCAGAAAGCTAAGACCTAGAGCTAAAACTTTCTTCTTAAGTCTTTGATGATTTAGAGTTTATGATGGTTTAATTAACGCTACAATGCTAAGTATCAAATTGAAGTTTTGTTAGAACTTAAGGAGTTGTTTTGGGTTATAGGTTCACAAATCTATTTGACTTGACCTAAAACCAATCTAATACCTATCTAAACACCCCAGGGACATAGGGAAGTGTGTCGAGAGTTTGGGTGCGCGAGTTCGGGCGTCGGAAGACCGAAGTTAGCTAGGATAATTGCTTGATGTGAGTAATCCCACATGAACTCTCTATTTCCAATTCATTTCAATTGCACTATTGTTAGACAGTACTTATAACTGAAAATGTTATTTTGTGGTTTTGATATCATGATTTATTTCTACTCTCTCATATTGAGCTTTATCATCATGATATTATCTTGTGATTAAACTTAATTGCCTCTTTTCATCTCATGTGTCTATTTTTATTGAGAAGTTGTGGTAAAATGATAAATAGCATGCTATTAGGGGTAGATAACCTTATGAGTGGACTTGTACTCTTGTTTACTTGTGCTTCGTAGCATTCTATTCTTGAATTCCTTTCCCGAGTCTTTTTGTTGGCTTTAAAGTAGTTTTAGAATCTAGGGTCCATTGCACAATTATAGAGTGAGCGGCTCACGGGGTCATGGGACCTCGGGGATGTCAGCACTCTCCACTACACTCGCGAGACTCACGGCGTAATGAACCGGGGTGTTCGGTGAGATTTATGATAGATGATCTATACGCGTAGTGCACAGCTCCGCCATTTGAGGTTATTAGAAAAATGATATGATAATATGTAGAGCACAGCTCCATACAAATTGTGGAAAAGGCTAAGTGATAGTTCTTACCACCGACCGAACCTAGATCAGACAGTTTAAACTATGTCAGTTTCATTTAATTTCTCGGTATTTATCTGGCATGTTTATTTAGAGCATTCTTTGGCTATCATTATGCTTTTAAATACCATTCATTTATTTAGGAAATGTGAATAGATATGCCATTTGGGAATTACTGTTATACTTTTGTACTCACCGTCCTTTTTATGACGGTGGGTGCAGATTCGTCGAGTAGTAGGCCCGACAAGGAGAAGATTGGCGACTACCTCTGAGCTTGCGAAACGTAGTACTGATTGACTGTAGGTCTTATTTTTGATATTTTGTATATTTTACATACTTATGTCTTTCGTACTGTTGGGATGTATATATATTGTGTTGAGTGTCAGTTCCCCGACTTTTGACTATCACACTGTTTATATGTTTCGCCACACAGTTTATATATATATATATATATATATATATATATATATTGTGATCGTTATTCCTGGTTTCCACACTTAAGTTTATCAAATTGTTTTCATCTATTTAAAAAGACTTCCGCTAAATTATAATAAGATTTTCGTTATAACTGTAAAGACTTCCACTTACTAATTTAATTGTTAAATATTTTAAACAACTTTAGGTTATTAAAAATTGTAAGGCTAGTGTATTATTTATCCTGAACGCGATCAAGTTGGCAAATAAGTTAAAAGGCTGACTAATACGTAATTGGGTCCTGCGTGTCGTGATTACGGCTTAATTACGGGATTAGGCCGGGCGGTGCCCTAGATTAGGAGAGGGGCCATCACGGTTGGTATCAGAGCCAACGTTCTCGATAAGTAATACACTATTGAATAAGACACAAATCTTAGAAGTGGAAACCAGATGATCCTTGTCTAGAGACTATTTTGTTGGGAATCGAGTGAAAGTGAGTTGGGGGTAGTTATGTATACTTGTTAATTTCATAATGTGTATATATATACGAGATATCCTACGTAGTAGCTGAGGTGAGTTCGATGTCCACATGCAAACGACGATGACGGACGCACGCAAGACATGCGATATGGGTGCTTGCAGCAGTCAGCCTCCTACTATATCAGATGATGACTATCAGAGGTTGACGGATCGAGTAACGGCACAGGGACAACAGATGATTGACTTCATGACCTTCATGACAGCACAAATCACCGCACTTACTTAGGTCGCCGCCACTACTCCTGCAACTACCACACATCCGACGACCGGGCCTACTACCGCACCGGCCACTGTTCCAGCGAAAGCACCCGTACCAGACACACCTATTATTCAGGGCACGGTAGAGATGCCGACTCTTCCGGTAGTGACCGTTTCAATGGCAGAGGTAGCAGGGATGACTCTGACTCCTAAACCTACACCTTCAGGCTCATCAGTAGGGATTCAGCTGGTGAAGGATTTTCTCCGCCTTCAGCCAATGTACTTCAACAGGGAGAGAAACTTCGAGAAGATTGAGGGATGGATATTATCACAGGAAAAGCTACATCAGATTCTGGGGAGGATAGACTACGTCCAGATTTGTCTTCTTATACGCTGTAAAGAGACGCCGACATCTGGTGGCATACCACCATAGCTACCGATGGGGATTTTGAGTCATGGACGGCCTTTAATGCCAAATTTTATCAACAGTACTTCCCGCCAGCAGTCATGATGAGGCTGAGGAGAGAGTTTATGAGTTTGAGGCAGAGGGCAGATGAGTCAGTTATGCAGTACCAGGGACGTAGATACACAGTACACCGAGGCGGTTGCGGGGATTTGGTCCGAGATGAGTTGGGAGATGTGTATCACTTTGGGCCAGGTATGAGAGTAGACATCGGCTACCACGTAGTCAGGGCGCTAGGACACTCACCGAGATATACGAGCGTGCACTTTCCCACGAGACCTACTACCTTGGTATAGTAGCTGACGAGGCAGCTTCGGGGCAGATGTTGACGTCAGAGCAGGCCGCAGATTTCAAGAGGAGGCGACAAAGGGGTAAAGCACACAAGAGGTGGGATAGAGGCTCCCAGGGATCGGGGACGACTTCACATTTCACATCAGTGGTGCCTCAGGTGTCATATGTCGCATCAGCACAGAGCTCAGGAGGAGGACGTTCCTTGCCACCACCACCGGTTATGCCAGCATTACCAGCACTAGAGAGACTTCCTCTTCCAGCACCACGAGCACTACGACAACATCAACAATAGGGTGGTAGAGGACGAGAGGGACCCTGTCAGGGACAGAGACAGACTTCGGTTCAAGGACAGCCACGGCCTGGTCAACGCAGAAAGATTTCATGTTATAGGTGCGAACAGGTGGGACATTTAGTAAGGGAGTGTCCACAGCCAGCAGCAGTGTACCCACCACAGAGTCGAGAGGCAGCTCACATGGTAGCACAGCTAGATACTAGCGCCATACGGAGTCTCATCAATGGTACGATTTATATCGCCGGTAGAGAGTCTTATGTTTTATTTGATTTGGGTTCTACTATTTCTTTCATTGCTGGACGCATGATAGGCATACTAGGACTGGCACCGATTAGGCTTAGAGTACATTTAATGTTGAGTACCACCGCCGGAGATAGGATTTACCCTAACAGTTTAGTTAAGAGGGTCCCAGTACAGATTAGTGGGATAGAGTTACCCGCCGACTTTAGAGTCCTTGAAATGTTAGAGTTCGACGCTCTTTTCGGGATGGACTGGTTATCAGCATACCACGCTCACATAGACTGTTTTAGTAAGTCCGTCATATTCGAGATTCTAGGACATCTGATGTTTGTACACCGAGGTAGTACACCGAAAGCCGCTACCACGAGAGGTCGATTGGCGACTAGTAAGGAGATGGAGACTCTAGTAGCCATGTATACTATAGCAGAGAGTCAGGGACCCCGACTTGAGGACATACCGATCGTTAGAGTTTTCCGACGTTTTTTTCGAGGAGTTGCCAGGACTACTGTCGTCACGAGAGGTAGACTTCATCATCGAGTTAGTACCAGGCACCAGACTGATCGCGATACCACCTTACCGCATGGCTCCGAAAGAGTTAAAGGAGTTGAGGGCTCAACTTAAGGACATGGGGGAGAAGGGATTCATCACACCTTTTATGCTGCCGTAGGGAACGCCAATACTTTTTGTGAAGAAGAAGGATAGTAGTCTGTGACTGTGCATCGACTACAGTCAACTAAATAGGTACAGTCAAGAACAAGTACCCACTACCGAGGATTGAAGATTTGTTTGAGCAGCTGAGAGGAGCACAGTTCTTCTCCAAGATAGACCTGAGATCAGGGTATCACCAGCTTAGGATCAGGGACGAGGACCGATCCAAGACAGCGTTCCGCACCAGATATGGACACTACCAGTTTACAGTCATGCAGTTCGGGCTGACCAACGCCCCCGCCGTGTTTATGGACCTTATGCACCGAGTATTTAGGCCATTTCTTGACCGGTTCATAGTAGTTTTCATCGACGACATTCTGATATATTCAAGGACACGAGAGGATCTCGAGCAGCACCTCAGGGAGACGTTGCAGACGTAGAGGAAGCACCGTTTATATGCCAAGTTCAGTAAGTGTGAATTTTAGCTTTCAGAAGTCAAGTTTTTGGAACGTTGTTGGAGCAGCGGGGATTTCCGTAGATCCAGCCAAGATTCAGATGATTATGGATTGGTCGGCACCAACGTCAGTGACGAAGATCAGGAATTTTCTGGGGTTAGCAGGCTACTACCGCAGGTTCGTGAAGGATTTTTCTAAGATCACTTCGCTAATAACTAAACTGACACAGAAGGACGTCATGTATGATTGAACTGAGGAATGCGATAGCACATTTGAGCAGTTGAAGAGGTTGTTGACATCCGCACTAGTATTAACACTGTCTGAGGTTGGACAGGGATTCCTAGTATACACTGATGCTTCACATATGGGACTTGGATACGTGTTGATGCAGGGTAGCGGAGTTGTGGCTTATGCTTCGAGACAGCTGAAGATACATGAGAAGAACTACCCGACACATGATTTTGAGTTAATAACAGTCGTATTTGCTCTGAAGGTGTGGAGACACCACTTATATGGAGAGAGATTCACACTCTTCACTGACCGTAAGAGTCTGAAATATCTCTTCACACAGAAGGAACTGAATATGAGACAGCGCAGGTGGTTAGAATTCTTGAAGGACTACGACTTTTCCTTGGAGTATCACCCAGGAAAAGCGAACGTAGTTGCCGACGCACTGAGTAGGAGACCGACCAGAGACATCGAGGTTGTCAGATGTCATATGGCGCACGAGTACGGGTTACTTGAGGCAGCAACGACAGTAGGTTAGTCAGACGTTCCTACTAATACCCGGGTTGAGATTTGCACACAGATGAGAGTACAAACCATGTCTACACAGAGCGTGTTAGAGGGTCAGAGGACTGATAGGTTGTACCAGCGATTCAGCGAGTTAATACGGAGTTCAGATTGTGTTGATTGGGTAGAGACATCTGATCAGTGTCTAAGATTCGAGAGCGATCGCGTGATATACCGAGATGCGGAGCGAGAAAGGAGATTCTTCAGGATTCACATCATTCCTGATTCACCGTTCATCCAGACAGGACTAAGATGTATCACGACATGCAAAGACATTTTTGGTGGCCTGGGATGAAAGCGGATGTGTTAGAGTTTATCAGGAACTGTGGGATTTGCCAGCAGGTTAAGGCTGAGCATCGTAGGCCTGGAGGACTTTTACAACCATTTCCCATTCCGAGATGGAAATGGGAAAACATCGCCATGGACTTCGTTAAAGGGTTGCCGAGGACAACTAGGAAACATGATTCCATTTGGGTGATAGTTGACAAACTGACTAAGTCTGCTCATTTTCTGCTAGTTGCCGCGCACTACACCTTTGATCAGCTGAGTATACTTTTCGAGAAGGAGATCATTAGGCTGCATGGGGTACCGTTGACCATTACATCAGACAGAGATGCTACGTATACTTCTAGGACGTGGCAAAGTATGTAGGAGCAGTACGGTACGCGCCTATAGTTCAGCACAGCTTTCCATCCTCAGACTGACGGGCAGACAGAGAGACTAAATCAGGTCTTAAAGGAAATGTTGTGGGCTTGCGTGTTAGAGTTCAGCGGGTATTGGGAGGAGTAACTACCATTATGTGAGTTTGCGTACAACAACAGTTATCAGGCTAGCATTAAGATGGCGCCATTTGAGGCTTTGTATGGCAGACCATGTCGTTCGCCATCGTGTTGGGTTGAGCGAGATGACAGAATGTTAGTAGGGCCTGAGATTTTTCTTGACCACACCGAGAAAGTACGAATGATTCGACAGAGAATCAAAGTAGCCCAAGAGAGGCAGAAGAAGTATGTAAACAAGTACCACAGCGATCTCACTTATTTTGAGGGAGCCTACGTCTATCTTAAGGTTTCCCTTGGAAGGGTCTGCAGAGATTTGGTGTGAAGGGCAAGCTTGCACCGCGTCTCATCGGGCCATTCAGAGTTAGGAAACGGGTTGGAAAGGTTGCATACAAGTTAGAGCTTCCTCCGTATATGTCAGGTGTTCATCCGATCTTCCATATTTCGATGCTTCGACTGGCTGAGTCGAAAGCAGGCGCACGACCGACAGCTGACTTGAGTTAGATCGACTTGAGCGAGGATTTCTCATATGAGGAGTAGCTTGTCCAGATCCTAAACCGAAAGGTACAACAGTTGAGGAACAAGTCTATCCCAAAGGTGCTCGTCAAGTGGAAGTTCCACAGCGACTCGGAACTCACTTGGGAGCGGGAGGACTATATGCGAGATCGTTTCCCGTACCTTTTCGAGTCAGGTATAATTCTAACCTGAATTTAATTTCGAGGACGAAATTTCCATTTTGTTGGGAATATTTGTCACGGCCCAATTTCCTAATCTTGATTAACTTGCTTAATCAGGATCACCGACCCGTGATATGGGACCCGCGTGAGGTGCGCACACCTACCGAGGTACGTGGTCAAGGTATATTATATATTTGTTGTGGTGTATGCCTAGTGATATGTATATGTGTAGACTAACTAAGTCAGTTTATGCAGTTATAGGCGTCGAGACGCGAGCGGGGATGCACTTCGGTTTATGTGCGAGCCGTGGAGTCAGGTAGCTAAACAGGTGGTAAGTCTAAGTGTAGTCAAATGGGTGTTAATTACGCTTATGGTATACACACTTTAAATAAACCCATGTAATTTAAATGTCAAATATTAAAGTCTCATGCATTTATGTGTCTACCATGTAATTTGTGTCATGCATTTGTGTCACCAAGCTGGAATTTTAGTAGAAATAGGAGTGTTTGATGACCCTTGATTCACATGGAGATGGGGTTGTGCAACTTGATGAAAAACCAACACTATAAAAGAAACACTTAAAACACTTTCCTTCTCATTTGCATGCAAATCAAGCAAGAAAATTCAGAGTTGTTAGGGATTTTGTTTGTTGGAAATTGGGGTGTAAGTGAGCCAAATTTGCATATCAAAAAAAGCTCAAGTGACAACCATCAAAGCTAAAACCTTAGGTATCATCTATACTCTTTTATGCTTCAATTGTTGTGTTCTTGGCTATGAATATTGAGGTTTTTAAATAAAATCGATTTCAAAGTTGTTTTTAATGATGTTTTAACTCATTTTGAAACACCAAATGAATTCCCTAAGCTGTATTTCAGAATTGAGAAGTTTTGCCTAAGATGTTTTTCTTGTAAAACTGAAAATATGATTTTCTTGATACAACCTCTATAATTTGGACATAACTCACTCATCATAACTCCAAATTAAGTGATTTTAATTCCATATGAAAGCTAACTCATAGATGAACAACTTTTCTCTACTACCATATTTTTGAAATTCCAGCTCTTTCTTACTCAAAAATGCTCTGCAAATAGGTGATTTAAATGTCATGACGGGATTGTTGAAGGTGAATTTTGAAAAGGCATAACTCCTCCAATTCATATCCAAATGAGATGAATTTTTATTATGTTATTCTTGGATATGTTAAGTGACTTGTGACCAAAGATCATGATTTTTGAGCTATAAATTGGGAGAAATGATTTTTACAATTAATCTTGTTGATCAGATTTTGATTCAAATTCGAGTTGTCTTTGAAAATATTTGATATCTCCTTCATTTTATATTGAAACCTTGCACACCATACCATTCCAGAAAGCTAAGACCTAGAGCTAAAACTTTCTTCTTAAGTGTCTTTGATGATTTAGAGTTTATGATGGTTTAATTAACGCTACAATGCTAAGTATCAAATTGAAATTTTGTTAGAACTTAAGGGGCTGTTTTGGGTTATAGGTTCATAAATCTATTTGACTTGACCTAAAACCAATCTAATACCTATCTAAACACCCCAGGGACATAAAGAGGTGTGTCGAGAGTCCAAGTGGGGTTCGGGCGTCGGAATACCGAAGTTAGCTAGGATAATTGCTTGATGTGAGTAATCCCACATGAACTCTCTATTTCCATTTCATTTCAATTGCACTATTGTTGGACAATCCTTATGACTGAAAATGTTATTTTGTGATCTTAATATCATGATTTATTTCTACTCTCTCATATTGAGCTTTGTCATCATGATATTACCTTGTGATTAAACTTAATTGTTTCTTTTCATCTCATATGTCTATTTTTATTGAGAAGTTGTGGTAAAATGATAAATAGCATGCTATTAGGGGTAGATAATCTTATGAGTGGACTTGTACTCTTGTTTACTTGTGCTTCGTAGCATTATATTCTTGAATTCCTTTACCGAGTCTTTTTGTTGGCTTTAAAGTAGTTTTAGAATCTAGGATTCATTGCACAATTATAGAGTGAGCGACTCACGGGGTCATAGGACCTTGGGGATGTCGGCACTCTCTACTACACTCGCGCGACTCACGGCGTAATGAACTGGGGTGTTCGACGAGATTTATGATAAATGATATATACGCGTAGAGCACAGCTCCGCTATTTGAGCTTACTAGAAAAATAATATAATAATATTTAAAGCACAGCTCCATACAAATAGTGGAAAAGGCTAAGTGATAGTTCTCGCCACCTACCGAACCTAGATCAGACTGTTTAACCTGTGTTAGTTTCATTTGATTTCTCGGTATTTATCTGGCATGTTTAATTTATTCAGAGCATTATTTGGCTATCATTATGTTTTTAAATACCATTCATTTATTTAGGAAATGTGAGTAGATAGGTCATTTAGGAATTATTGTTATACTTTTGTACTCACCATCATTTTTATGACGGTGGGTGCAGATCCGTCGAGCAGTAGGCCCGGCAAGAAGAAGATTGGTGACAACCTTTAAGCTTGCGAAGCGTACTACTGGCTGATTGTAGGTCTTATTTTTGATATTTTGTATATTTTACATACTTATGTCTTTCATATTGTTGGGATGTATATATATTGTGTTGAGTGTTAGTTCCCGACTTTTGACTATCACACTGTATATATGTTTTGCCACACAGTTTATATATATATATATATATAATATATTGTTTATCAAATTGTTTCATCTATTTAAAAAGACTTTCCAAATTATAATAAGTTTATCAAATTGTTTTCATCTAATTTAACTGTTAAATATTTTAAACAACTTTAGGTTATTAAAAATTGTAAGGCTAGTGTATTATTTATCCTGAACACAATCAAGTTGGCAAATAGGTTAAAAGGTTGACTAATACGTAATTAGGTCCTACATGTCGTTATTAGGGCTTAATTGCAGATTAGGCCAGGAGGTGCCCTAGATTAGGAGAGGGGCCGTCACAGGCAATGTTTCAAAATCTCGGAATACAAATAAAAAAAATTTTTGAAGGCCAAAAAAAATTAATAAACTTATGACAAGAAACTACATTGATAATATATTGTATGATCCTACACGACCACCTATTTATGAGGTGTGAAATGCTATTTTCTTATCTTTTCCTTTGGTATTTCTCAAATCTCTCCTAAACTACTCTCCCACATGACTATCTTAATTAAATCTCTCTCACGGTCTCTCTTTTTTCTGGTTGAGACTACCCAATATTTAGACTATCTGACTATTTCGAGGTCACTTCCTTTTTAAAAAAAATTAATAAATTTTTTTTTTGAAGTCCAAATATGCCCAATGGGACATTCGATTGGCGGGTGGATAGGTATGGTCAGGTATTTGTATCATAGACAAGTAGTACTGCGCAATGTAAATTTTGCGGGTACGTTACGTACATCCATAATAGAGTTTGACAATTTTATAGGCTTAAGGTTGGTTATGGGTGTTCATACGCACATTATAATTAGATTTATGACAAGTACATATATTGGTATCATAAATCAGAGATGGCTAAAAAGTTTATGGTACCTTATGAGTTCACATCTGATAACGACTATTTTTAAAAAAAATTCTTTACCGAAAACTAGATAGTATTGTTCTTGACTTCAAGTTCATATTAAATATTACATAAAACTTTATAAATTTATTTTTATCTAATATTTTGATACTTATTATTGCCCGTGTTCGAAGCGTATGATGCCGATTAGTATATAGATACATTCAGAATAATGACAATCACTTTGACTTAGGCCTCATACATATTGAACTTTTCTATTTAGCAGGTACATGATCTCAAGTAGCTGGGCTAAACTTAATAGGCTTAATTTTTGTCAAGGCTTATCAATGGTTCATGTTGCATAGATAGATGTCCAATTAGAAATGGACAAGCAAAGAAAAATAAATTCTATTTATAGTTTATACCAACAAATTAATTTACATCATTCATTATCCAAACTTTACTCTAATTTATCAAAAAAAAAAAAAAAAGTCAATTCTCTACCCAACCACTAATTGCCAAAGTAGTTTAGTGAGGCATTCATATATACTATTATACCAGCCCTATCATTTATGATGAAAGTGTCTCAAGATTCACACTCACACATCTACAAGTACATCCAAAGTACCCCAACGCCCTGTAAAAGCAAATGTAAGAACAGCACCAACGGCACGTGGCGCAACCGAGTAGGAAATGGTGCGTTAGACACGACGCCACCACATCACATCTCAAATCATAAACAACGACATTTCTCAAATACAATCTACCCACATACATTTCAACACGACAATTCAAACCCATCCAACTCACAAAACGATCTTCAATTGTTGATCTCTAAGAAAATCGACAAACCATAACGGTTTGTTGCGTCAGTTTCTTCATCACTGCGAACATAAGAGTCTTTTAGAACGCAGAGAAGAGTGAGAGAAAAGAGTGAGTGGTGATGGTGGAAAACGGGGGAGATGAGACGCGAAGATCGGACGGCGAGGAAGCCCTGAGATCCGTGGAGATTGAGAACTCGAGAATGGATGGACACGATGATGGTGTTGATGAGGAGTCGTTGTTGGCTGTTCTGAACCGCGTGTTCGCCGAGATCTTCTTTCCCGGGCCGTCCGATTCCGGGAAGTCTCTGGTTCAGAGGATCAGGAGTTCGGTGCGGAAGAATGGGGAGTCGGTTCGAGAAGCTTCTAGAAGGTCCGTGAACGGTCTGATTAGGTGGACCCGCCGAGGCGGGCCTTTCCGCGCTCTTCTCGTCATCTCTGTGAGTGAGGTTTTTCTGAGTTTAATGTTTTGGGATTTTTTTTGTGTGTGTGTGTGTTTTTGTTATATAATAAGCTGGGGTTGGCTACACGGAACAAACTCTTCCATTGGGACTCGATTTATTTAGTCCCAAGTAAAGATGAGGCAGTCATTGTCCCATAGAGGAAAAATGAAGAGTCTACTAATTGTTTATCTACTCCCTCCAGTCAAAAATATATGAGGTGATTTTTTGGCTTCAAAAAATATAAGAAGTTTTTGGAATTCAAGAGAGTTTTGTACCTCTTATACCTATTTTACTCTTCTTTTAACTCAAACGATTAATTATAATTAAATACTTGTCTTTCTTTCATTGGATAAAATAAAGAATTAAATGTGGGTAAGAATGTAATTCAAACTCACAATTAATGTTTTCTTAATGTGTGTTAATATGTGTGTTTTGAGCAAAAAAACCTTATATTTTTATCGGAGGGAGTAGTTTTTTGGGTTAACCAAGCACTAGAGATAACATAACTGTACCGAAAACTGTTTGGTCGGAGTGGTAAGGGACTAATTATGGAAATATCTTTATACCTATAATTGCATCATAGTCTACATTGGATTTCGCACATTATTGGTCTTGCATTTATACCATATGGATGATGGCTTGTTTCTGCTTTGGTTGGCGAGATGGATGGGTCTTTCCATACGGGACTCGTTTCCCCTTAAGCAAGGTCTCGAGTTTGCATTTGATAAAGAAAGAGTTGTAAGTTTAGATTAGAGTCGCCATCTTTTCTTGAAACTTTGGTAAAGCCTTCACTCCAAACTTGAAGCCCTTATTCATACACACTGTCCCTCTTAGATAAACTTGCACATGGGTATTTCATCCTAGGTAAAATCTAATATGTTGTCTCGTAGATGGAAGAAACTGGGTTGGGAAGGCCCTTATATGGGGCCTGACAGTGTCTGATCATGGATTAGCCATGTGGGAAACTTAAAAGAAAATGAGTGAAACAAAATCCTAAAGTAGACAACAAGACAGAAGTTGAATTAGAATTGTTGTATCTAGCAAAAGATGAAGGAAGTTCAAAAGAAAGTATATATAGTGTCACATGTGATGTTGGTTCTTTTCATCGTTTTGAAATAGGGGGTCGATTTTCCATTTCTTTCAAGTTGTATGATGATCCTAGTTTCTCATTGATTTTTGGATGGGGTTATGATGTAGTAATTATGTAGCCTTAAGTTGATGTGCTAAGATTTATTATATGATAGGGGTATATTAGTCTTTATGTTTTAGGGTTTCCCTATATAAGGGGTAAACACAACTTGGTTATTAGCTTTTATCATATGAATTGAAGAATAGAATCTTGAATCCCTAGAGTGGGTGTTTATGTGTTCTTCAATCTTGTTGGTTTGTTTTTTATTCCTCCTCTTTTGATCCTCTCTACATCAGAAGGGTATCAGAGCGAGACTGTCGACAAGCAATGACTTTCGACGAAGGAGGAAGACGACCCCCTCTCGATGATGATGATCGCGAGATGCATGCCCTTTGGGCATGTGTTCATTCTATGGAGCGGAAGCTTGACGATCTTGAGCGAGAATTCCGGCCTCGTCTCAATGTTGTTTGAGATTGAAACTTCGATTATGGGCGAAATCTAGCATGTATGCGACGTTGTGAGTCGTTGACATCGACTACCGATGCAATCGCAGAGCGACGACAACTTCATTTGGTTTCGTCCCTTATCCCCATTGTCACACCCTCTTCATTAGCGCGTCCTCAACACCCCACCATCTCTCGCCCAATCCGTCAACGCTTCACTTCTACCATCTCTACCTTCATCGCCCATCACCGCCTCTGCTCCGTCCCAAACATGCCCTACACCTCCATCAATTACACCTCTTTCCCTCACCAAAGTTCAAGTAACACAAGCATCTCCACTTAAGTCTGCCTTATTTCCATCCATCTCAACAGATCCCATCCCCGCTTCCCTGTTACCTGCCACTGCACTTCCTAAAAACCCTAGTGGCCTGTTTGGTTGGGGTATTAGGTTATCTAAGCCTGGGCTTAGAGGTAAGACCATTGTTTACTTGAAGTGTTAAGTAAGCAACAGGCTTACATAAACACTCATACACCAGCTTATCTAATGACAGGGGGGACCCTGTCATTAGATAAGCCCACCCAATTTTTGAGGTGAAATGTCGAAAATGCCCTCATGATTTGAACAAAACCCTAGATTACATTCTTCTTCACATCGATCAATACTCGCCTACATTAAATAGGGGGCATTTTAGACATTTCACCCACTTTTCCTTATGGGTTTATACTTGAACCAAACGGCTGCACATAAAACTCCCATCTCTCACAAAGACCAGGCTTATCTAAGTCAATCCCTACACTTTACACATAACTCCAACCAAACGGGTACTAGATCTGTTCATTGTGTCCACCATCCATCGCCACAATCGCCACCTTCAAAGCCCATCACCTTATCTCCTACTTCTTCACCACCACTGCTAAGCCCTAGATCTATTCACCTAGTCAAAGCATGTCCCGCAGCACCCTCACTTCACTCCCTCCACTCAATGTTTGCGCTCCACTCACGAATTTGAACCCACCAATCCAAGCTTGTGCTGCTCAAACAACCCCTTCTCCACGCAAGTCTACACAACTGGCTCCCAATCCATCTCTGTTAATCCAAACATGGCCTGCAACATCGCCACCTTCATTAGCTCCACCTCCACAATCTGCTATTGTTACTTTAGAGCGATGGTTGCGTCTTCGGTTGTCTTTGAAGCACGACCCACTGGAGCTTCAGTTTTATCTCTTCTATGGCATACGCCTTTGTCATTGTTGCACAATACTCTTTCCTAATCTCTATTTCATCAAACAAATGGATGCATTGATATTTCAGAAGCATAAGTTTGTTGTTGCAATTCCTTCCAAGAATGGAAAACATGGGAAGATAGTGAAGCTCGATCTCTATTCAGGTACGCTAAATGGGTTTTTGTGAAGTACTCTAGAAGATCACAAAACTCTCTCTAAAGTTCAATTTGCGATATATGTTGTGTATTTTTACTGGGATGAATTTGTGATCACTCCAATCATTAAAATATATCAACTAAGTTATTTGAGAGATGCACGTAATATGCTTGATCACATTGCCGACTCAACTGACCTAGTTGATGGAGTGAAAATTATTTATGGGCTATATATTATTCCATTCATGATTGAAGTTATGCATTTAATCTTTAATTGGCAAGCTAATGTGTTGGATTGGCTCACTCAAGATGGCACTAGTGTGAGCGTTGTTGCACAGAAATTGTTTGAACAAATGTTTGAAAGCCACATTGGTCCTTATCTTGCTATAAGTTTGAAGAAGACTAGGTTAAGACAATTTGTTCAACTCATCATGTTAGTGGTGCATCAGCAGGGCAGTCCAAGTGAAATGGTACATCAAGTATTTGATGAATTTTCTAAGAGGACTTGGTATTAGGAACTTTATAATCAGTGAGTATTATATGTTTGTTCTCGGGATGGAGATTGTAACGTTGTTTTATGGGTCATTGACAATGGCATGTGCTTTGTTTGACACTTTCTTTAAGTGTGGGGAGGTTAGCATCATTAATGATCCTATTTACAAGGATGTGATCGTGTAGGTTGTGCTATTATATTGGGTTGTCTCAAATGGAGCTCTCCTGGGAAGCAAGTTATATTTGGTTTCCTCTATTTTCTCTGTTTTTCATCTCAAGAAAATTGCCAATGTGTTCAAGGTGCAACATGAGTGGCAGCCTCTTCTTGCATGGATGCAACAATTGATTCCTATCTTGCTAGTTTTGGAAGTGAGGCTTGGAATAGCAGACACCTTCGATGGGTTTAAGCTTTTAGTTGCGCAAGAGATGATGCTTGAAAAGCTATTATCTACATATTGCCTGTTGAATAGATGGATTCCTATGCACACGAGATATGATAGAATGAAATGTTTGTTTGAGAATGCAGTTGGTAATTACTTGGCAAATAGTGGTTGCTTTGGAATTCTTCAAGTGCAATTTTTTTGCGAGCACCAAAGTTCCTTGGCTTTCATAAATGGTCACCAATATAGCTTTGTTTCTGTTCTTGATTATGCAGCAGCGACATGGCGTCCCCCAGGAGATTCTTGGTTTGATTGTCAACAGTCTATGGTTTTCATGCGTGACTATCCTTCAACAACGGGTCGACCTCCAAATCACACTCCTTGATGGTATTCTTACTTCAATCAATCGCTCGAGGTCGAGCTCTTTTAAGAAAAGGAGAATGATGTAGTAATTATGTAGCCTTAAGTTGATGTACTGAGATTTATTATATGATAGGGGTATATTAGTCTTTATGTATTAGGGTTTCTCCTATGTTACTTAGACTCGGGTGCGGGTGTCGGGTACGGGTATGAGTCTAAAGGTCGGACCCACCTATTCTCTAATTTAAGGACACGGAGACTCGGCAAAAAGTGTCTAAAACTTGCGTGGCATATGCTTATATATATGTAATAACATATATTACATATATGTAATAACTTATACACCTATATTTTTTCTCATTTTTCATTTCTTACTCTACACTAGAAAGTTCTTGTTAAGTTTTTTTCTTTATTCTCTTACATTTTAAATCTTTTTATACAAAGAGCTCTTCAAATGGAGTATCCATGTCTTTTTAAGTGTCAGACTCGTTTCAAGTGTTCGACACGGGTACTTTGGGCTAGAGTGAAGGGTCCGAGTAACATAGGGTTTCTCTATATAAGGGGTAAACACAACTTGGTTATTAGCTTTTATCATATGAATTGAAGAATAGAATCTTGAATCCCTGGAGTGGGTGTTTATGTGTTCTTCAATCTTGTTGGTTTGTTTTTTATTCCTCCTCCTTTGATCCTCTCTACATCAAGTTAAATTGTGAACTACTAAAAGAAAACGTTTGGAATCTTGATTTAGATGCAAATACAATGTAGTTAGAAATGAGTAGTTGCATAAGGAGAGTAGTGTCAAACGTGTTAGGTATATATAAAGGCTTGGGACCACCAAAGAAGGAATTATGGTAGTAGAACGAGGATGTCCAAAAAGCAATTAAGACTCAAAGAGAGATGTATAGGAAGATACCAAAGTGTCAAGATGAAGATGCGTACAATCAATATAGAGAAGCTAGAAAACAAGCTAAAAAAGTAGTTGGCCAAGCTAAAACAAATTTCATGGAAGTTCTATTTACAAAGTTAGGTAATAGAGATGGTAAAATATATATTTATACTTACAGGTAGCGGTGCACACGGTTTAAACTAATCCGCGAATCTAGTCTAGTTCGAACCAATTATCATTAATTGAATCAATTTTTTGATTCCTTGGACTGGACTGGATTAAAAAATCACTAATTTGGCTGGATTGGATCGGATTACGGATCCTACATTAAAAAACTGTGGATCCAATATGATCCAGTCCGTTTAGCTCATCAACACATATACATATCTTCTTGTATGTACTATAGTATCTCGAAGATTATCGACCCAAACCATCAACTCTAAACTATAGTATCTAAAAAACTGTGGTTGTCTTTACTCTTTTATTACGCTTTCAACCTTTTTTTGTGGGCACTATTTTGCAATGTGCACCTTTTTTGTGCTTTTGTCAGGGTGTATGGTGTAAATTTGTGGATGCTATATTTAATTATGTAGGAACTTACATTTTAAAAGTTATTGTGATGGCAAGTTTGTGGAAATATGCTATCTATAGATTTGTGGGATGTATGCTGTAAATTTTTCATTCATAAGATGTTTGATTTTTCTGATTCATCTGTTAAACTTTAATTTCATGAATCTTTGAATAGAAAAACCTTTATCCGTAGAACTTGATCCAATCCAGTCCGCATTTTACAAATTGGATTGAGTTGGATTGATGAATTATTTGAACTGGATTGAACTGTAATTTTTCAATCCGCAATAATGGATTGGATTGCGGATTGATTATGATTGGGCTGGATCCAATCCTCGTGCACCCCTACTTATAGGCTAGCCAAATTAAGAGATAAAAAAAGACCTAAGCCATGTAAGATGTATTAAGGACGAAAATCAAAATGTTTTAACGTACGAAGATGATATTAAGGAGTGATGGAGAAGCTACTTCGATAGTTTATTTAATGATGGCCAAGTTGATATCATAGTAGATGAAAACCCAAACCAAGAAAGAAATATACACACAATATTAGAATTTCGGAAGTCAAAGAGGCATTGAAAAAGTTGAAAATAGGGAAAGCATGTGCCCAGATAAAATACCCATAGAGATTTGGAAATGCTTAGGAGAAATTGGATTAGTTTGGCTAACAAAACTTTTCGACAAAATTTTAAAATCAAAGCGCATGCCAATGGATTGGAGAAGAAGCACACTTGTACCAATCTTCAAAAACAAATGAGACATTCAAAGTTGTTCAAACTACCGGGAAATAAAACTTATGAGTCATACTATGAAACTTTGGGAGAGGATAATTGACAATAGGCTAAGAAGAGAAACAACAATATCAGAGAATCAATTTGGTTTCATGCCTGGAGATCAACTATGGAGGCAATTTTCCTTGTAAGAAGATTGATAGAAAAATATAGAGAAATGAAAAAGGATCTTCATATGGTATGAAATGCTTAGGAGAAATTGGATTGGCTTGGCTAACAAAACTTTTCAATAAAATTTTAAAATCAAAGCGCATGCCAATGGATTGGAGAAGAAGCATGCTTGTACCAATCTTCAAAAACAAAGGAAACATTCAAAGTTGTTCAAACTTTCGGGGAATTAAACTTATGAGTCATACTATGAAACTTTGAGAGAGGATAATTGACAATAGGCTAAGAAGAGAAACAACAATATCAAAGAATCAATTTGGTTTCATGCCTGGAAGGTCAACTATGGAGACAATTGTCCTTGTAAGAAGATTGATGGAAAAATATAGAGAAATGAAAAAGGATCTTCATATGGTATTTGTAGATTTAGAAAAAGCATATGATAAGGTTCCTAGAAATGTTCTTTGGTGAGTTCTAGAAAGAAAAGGGGTGCATGCTAGATACATAGACACAATTAAGGATATGTATGAGAGAGTAATAACTAATATAAAGACATTCGGAGGAACTACAAAAGATTTTTCCATTACGATAGGACTACATCAAGGATCGGTTTTAAGCCCATATCTCTTTACGCTAGTTTTGGATGAACTAACTAGGCATATTCAAGAGGATATATCATGGTGTATGTTATTTGCAGATGATATTGTCTTAGTGGACGAAACAAGAGATGTAGTGAATAGGAAATTAGAACTTTGGAGAAATAAATTAGAATCTAAAAGCTTTAAATTGAGTAGGACAAAGACCGAGTACATGCACTGTAAGTTTAGAAATACGAGACATCGAGATGATGAAGTGGTAAAATTAGGGGAAGTAGAAGTTTCTAATGTGAAACACTTTAGATATCTAGTATCAATCGTACAAAATGATGACAATATTAAGAATGATGTCACACATAGAATCCAAGCTGGATGGAAGAAATGGAGTGTAACTGGTGTGATCTGTGATAAAAATATGCCTACCAAGTTAAAAGGAAAATTTTATAGGACCACAATTAGGCCAGCTATGCTCTATGGAAGTGAATGTTGGACGGTAAAGCAACAACAATTACATAAAATGAACGTAGCAAAAATGAGGATGCTTAGGTGGATGTATGGTAAAACTCGTAAATATAGGATAAGAAATACATAAATTCAAAGACAAGTAGAAGTAGCACCAATTGACTCAAAGATTAGGGAAGGGCGGTTGCGGTGGTTTAGTCACCTGCAAAAAGGGCCTACAGATGCCCTTATTAGAAAACTTAACTTAATAAGAACTGAAGAAATTCAACGAGGTAGGGATAAACCAAAATTAACTTGGGATGCATTAATTATGATGGATTTGAATGGTTTGGAATGTTCACCATCAATTGCACAAAATCGAGCACAATGGAATAGTTTGATCCATGTAGCCGACCCCAAGTAATTTGGGTGAAGTTATTTTGTTGTTGTTGTTGTTAAATTGTGGACTAAGAATCATTAGATTGAGTTTTCTCAAGGAACTGGTGGTCCCTTCTTATGTTGTTTTTGGTTATCTCTAGTGGTTGTCGCTATGAAAAGCTTTCATGTTTCCAAATCGGTAAGTTGCAATGGAAAGATCAGGACTTTAACAAGTTACGCTAATGTGTAATCAAACTTACGGTATTGATTATTATAATCGAGAGGAATGAAAGAGTTTGATCCATGTAGCCGACCTCAACTAATTTGGGATTTGAGGCTTTGTTATATAATTTGTCCATCATATAGACATTGATGAGGTATAAGAAAATAAACTCAGCGAGCAGTTGGAAAAGAATTTTTTTTTTTTTGTTGGAAAAGAAATTGAAATCAAGGACATTGGTCGTTCATAGTTGCTGATTATTCATCAATCAATGATTTTTTTTTTCTTGTGGTTCCATCCTTAATTTTGCCATGCATTTACCTTCATGAGTTTCTAGCACAAAGCTTCAGATATGGTATTGTGTGATTAAACGATTTTTTTTGCATGCAAGTTTGACCTTGAAACTGGATCTTTCTTTTAGTAAGTTCCCGTTGTTCAGCATCTTTGTTCAAACTTTCATTTTTTATCTGATGCTTTATAATGCAATTGGAGCTGATTCATAGATTCATGTGTTTCAATTTAAAAATCCATAACTGGCAACCTTCTTTGATGTTTGATGTGTATGAATTTTCTTTTCATGTATTACTTTATTGATCAACTTAGTAATTGCTTTACTTTGGATGGCTTTGTAGGTCGGCTCCATCTTGCTTTTGGCCTTGACAGGATTCTTAGTTTTTATGCTTTTCTTTCTGGCAGCAACTATGAATGCGATTGTCATCTCTGTACTCATGTCCTTAGCAGCTGCTGGTGGCTTCTTAGCCCTTTTCTTTGCCTGCATGGCCGCAATTTATATTGGGGCTTTATCAATTGCTGTGTTTGTCATTTCTACTGCAACCATTGCAACAGCAGTTGCTGTTCTTGTAACTACAGGTGCGTACCAGTCGCGTCACCCTTTTTTCACTCCCCTCTTCTACATTAGTAAGGGGTTACAATTAGGCAATGATACAGCATGAAAATATTGCAAGTTTTTTAGCAAACTCGGCTGGAATCCATTGATAAACATAAAGAAATGCAATGACACATGGTGAGATGTCTCGATGCCTAAATAAGCCATTAGATTTTGTAATTAATGAAACGTTTTTTTGTAAATTATCCATGAAAAGCCTGAGAACAGACAACTATTAGGATTCTAACCACCATATTGGATTTAATTTCGATGTTTTCTGATTATACCAGAAAATGTGTTGAATTTAGAAATGATTCATTGGCCAATTGCCATAGTTTTGAACATCTGATGGCTGTTCTAGTTTCTGTTGACTGTTGAGGCCAAGATTCTTATATAACTTTTATTTGTTCCATTTTAAATATAGTATTGTTCCATATTCCCTAAATTCTTTGATTTGTGGAGTTCTTTTCAACACTTTATGTAGGTTGGATTGGATTCTTCTTGACAATATGGTTGGTTACAAAGAAAAGTTTTGGCATTGCCAAGCATTCCTTGAGCACAACTGGTTCAGCACTTTCAGCCTATTCTTCTGCCCGACAAGCCCGTCGCCAAGGAATGCAGAAGGCATCCAACTGAATCCGAACAATATTATGAATGCTTCTTGTATGTCAAAATGACTTTGATTATAAGCTTACTATGTTTGTGTGCTTTTTGTTTGTACAGGCGCTTGAGATGATGATGGTGTTTTTTTTGGTTAACTATCATATTTTGGTTTAGCACTGCTCTTTCATCATAGTGTTACTGAAAAATTAATATTATGCTTTATATTTTTGCCGTTCTGCACTGCAAACTTTTAATGAATGCGATCGGTAATCATGGAGGCTCCATATTCTTGGTGGTTTATCCTCACTCAATTTCATTTTAGTAAAAGCAGAACAGATTTGGCCAAAAAAAGAAAAAAAAAAGAGTAGAACAGATCCCTCATCAATTTCACTTCCAAATTAACATGCCCCCAACCATCCCAGTTTCACTTCAAAGAAAGATTTAACGTACTTTTGGTTTAGACAGACAATGGTTATTATGCTCACAGTTACATTTTTATTTGCTATGAGATCAAGGCACCTGACTAAATCTCACAAGATTTGTCCAACGGAAGTACGAGAGGCTTGCAATGGTTATGCTTCTATTGCCTTGACAATCTAATAAACTCTTACCCCTTGCAGTATATCTCATTAATGGTTGTACTATCACTCAAATTTCTTTTGGAATTGGTGCTACAATTATTATATATGCACTTTTTTTGTAATTCAAAGTCATTGCATTGATGTTTCTACAACCCAAAAGGGTACACCAATCTATACATCAAAGATAATAGATATTAAAACAATCTGAAGCACAAAACCAACCCCTGACGTGGACAACATCCTCATGAAGAAGGGTAACAACCCCACAAATGGGAACAACCACCTTCCAAAGGAGGGCACCTAAGCATCTTAAATTAACAATAATCAATTCCACAAAAGCAGCAATAGATACATTTCAACCCTGTGAATACAAGGAAGAAGGAACTCTTATGACCAATAAGCACCTAAGCCTACTAAGGCAGCATAAACCAAAGATAACGAATTTCCAGTTCATCTACAAAAGCAAGAAAAGCTATTCATCAAAGCTAAGAACAAACTAAACAAACTGAAGCAAATACGTGGAGAATGTTACATCAATACACAACATTACTAAGTTAATGGCCCACGAGATTAAGAAGAAAAGTCTTGTAATTCCCAGACGTCTCAGAGTGAATTGCGTCCCGTAATGACTTCCTGTATTTCTTCTGGTACTCAGCCTTTATATACTGCATATCGATTTCAGCTCTAGTAACAACTACCCTAGTAAGGGTTGTGTCATCAGTTCCTAAGCCTTTCATAGATTTGTAAAGCACCTGCAAAGGTAAGAAATATGTGTCAGCTTTATTCAACTGAGATCTGTACATGCTTATTTAACACACATGACAGCTTCTACATTGGGAACACTTAACTGTAATTTGAATAATGGCACTTTAGTAAAGAATTCTCGAAGATCGATTCTAAAGAAATTTGATTTGGCAAATCAAACTTGGCTTTCCAAACAATTGAAACTAAAAACAATTCTCAAAGTTTTGAAAATTGGAGTCGTTGAGATTTTCACTGCAGATCTTTAATGATTATTCGAGGAGTAAGCATAGTTAATGAAAACCATGGAAAACTTTTCGTTCAACCTTCCACTAAGGCAAATAACTGCATGGGAAGTGTGGCGAGATATCTACCTTTGCGAAGTACTTGGCAGGATTTTGTGCACATCTTAAGATAGTTAAGAGACCGAACTCGAAATTTGCTGATGTTTCACTCTTAATGGCCTGCATCATACACATCAAACATGATTATCACATCCAAATGAGCATAGAAAAAATCAACAAAGCAAGAAAAGGTGGGTGTTATAAAAGAAACGAACCTTTTTCAGTGATCCATACATATCTCGGTAGATAGTAGTAACAACAGCCAAATGTGCCCTACTTCGTTCGCTAAAAATGTTGATAAAAGTCTTCTCATCAGTTCCAAGCCGCTTCTCTCCAGCCTTATAGAGACTTTTTGCATCTTTCTCAGCCATCATTCTGTCGACTTCCAGTCCCTCGTATCGTTGTTTGGTCAAATATGCAAGCAGTAACTACATGAAAATACTTTACATCAACAATAAAGACATTGCTTTTATTAACAAGAACAGTGAAGAGCCAGAATGACAGCTCAGGCTTCATCAACTTTAACAAAAACTCAAAACGAAAATAGGTAATTCTAAATATATAATTACATGCATGGTGCATAATATAGAATTATACAACAATAACAACAATAAATACTTTGTTTCAAATTAGTTGGCCCCAACTAATTTGAAATCCAGCGCATGATAAAGAAGTAAACTTTTACTTTAACAAGTTATTTAGAAGGGTTCAAACTGCTGCACAAAGCATAACACACTTGAGGACAGAGAGGAGTACCTTTTTGTGATCACCAGATGCTAGAAATTCTAAATCGTGCTCCAAATAACTACCACATTTTGAATGGTATATTTGTTTAAACACTTGAATCTGTGATGGTGTACGAGAACATATTACTTCAGTGGCAGCACGTAGATCAATAACGTTCCCTGATAATGCTTGCCTCACTACAGTAGCATCTCTTTCAGCTGGATCATACATCCATAGCAAAACAGCTCTCTGCCATGAGCATTAGCCATTAGATAATTAGGAGCCGACAGACATATCATCAACCACCATGTCAAAACTTTGAAGTATTAAATGGCAATATCGAATCAGAAATCAATTTCTTTCGTAACATATATGGCATAGAGCATTCTAGGACATTATCTCAATACCTCTGTATCACCCTTAAGCTCTGAAGCCAGGCGTTTGACAAGTTCCTCAGAGTACATAGCCCTATACTCATGTTTTATTAGAGGGCGTTGAGTTGCATCCCTATGTGCAAGTAAATTGACCACTGTTGCAGTGTCGCAACCAAATCCTGAAAAAAACAAATATAGGTCCACAAAGAATCCCAGAATGGATGATGTGAGTTTTATTATTCTAGTCTAAAAATAAGTGAAGAACAAAAGGATGTTATTACCATATCCGCTAGGAGGGTGCGGGTGATAGTTCGTTTAAAATTTACGCCATACGGACTGATGAATTTTGAGCAATCTAAGAAGATCAACCATCTATAGTTTTGTGAGTCATTAAACTTCCGTATCATCATATGGATGTCAAATGACAGGCCTTTATCTTTTCCCATATTTTGAGAAGTATCAATAATGTACAAAGAGATTTAAACTGACAAATTTTTCAAGATGCTCTCTTTACTATCATCCGGATTACATAAAAATGTCTTACATCAAAAAGTTCCTCATGCAAAAGCAATAACTAATGAGTCAATTCCATGAAACCTTGGACCAGCTATTTTTTTTAATCATAATATTGCAAATGCGCACAGAACCTCCATTTCTTATTTTCCTTGTAACACTCTACTTGTTCGTGTTGCATTCCTTCCTCATTTTATATTTCAATTGCTCCCTCGTGTGCTAAAATGCAATTAGCTAGCGCAAAAGCAAAAATAACATTAACAAAATACTAAAGTATATCAAACAATAGTATGAGCAAACAATTAGAAAGCCTCAGTTCCAAATTAGATTAGGTTGGAAGCATGGACCCAAGTTCCAATATTTCCATTCAGCTCAATTAATTGCAGCAGAAATTTAATTAGAAAGTTCTTGTTTGCCGAAGTTTTGGCTTATTTTCTCTTAAAAAGAATATTAATTCACTAGCACATAGTTCACAAAATTGTACCTTAAAGGCTTTCATGAATTTTTTTATTTACCTTGCTTAAAAAAATTCTCTTACTGATATTAGATTACTAGTAAAATAAAAGAAAAAAATAATTCAAGAGAAAACAAGATAAATTTCCATTAACCAACTAATCGGGTAGCTTACTAGTTTGGTATGAGGTTATTTGTGTAAGAGGTTTGGGGTTCGAGTCTCAATGGTGACAAGTTGGTTTCTTTCTCATTTATTAAAATAAAACCAAAAAAAAAAAAAAAAAAAAAAAAAAACTTCCACTACAAGAACTGCCCTTTTATCAAACAATTTGGTTGCAACTAAACTAGTTATAGAAATTTATGAGCCCGAAGAGTGTTGGGTCACACACGCACATGTGGGTATACAAATGGGGTTGAAAGTTGAAACCCATCTTGCACAAAACCAATCGCCTTGTGCTAGGATCAAATCTACACCACTTATATACTACACCAACTCTTATTATACTTCCGATGTGGGATTATATACTCCAACGCTCCCCCTCAAGTGCAACTAGGCTTGCACTAGTTGTCACTTACCAAACACAAACCTACTTTTACAAATTCGAACAAACATACATAGGCCTACTCTTATAGGCTTTTAGGTCCACAAACGGGTCTAGACTCCACCGCTAACCCAACCAGGTCATCAATTACGAGCCCAAGATTGTTACTCTTTGATACCATATAGAAATCTATGCGCCCGAAGAATGTTGCGCCACATACGCACATGTGAGTATATAAATGCGGTTGAAACCCGTCTTGCACAAAACCAATTGGCTTGTGCTTGGATCCAATCTACACCACTTATATACCACACCAACTCTTATTATATTTCCGATGTGAGATTATATACTCCAACACTAGTTGGTAGTTTTCTTCTTTTTTTTTGGCTCCCAACAAAGATTGAGTTGTACCAACCAATTGGGTAGTCCAATGTTTTGGTATGCGATTTGGAAGTAAGAGGTCATGGGTTCAAACCGTAGTGGGGGCAAATGTATTCTTTCTTATAAAAAAAAAAAGCCGAGAATAAAACAAAAATATAAAATAAAAACAAAGATTGAGTTGTACTAGTAATTGGTTGGGGATGTGCCTAAATGTGGTCCTAGATCGTTAAGTAGGACTTTGCAACAAAGGATACAAGTATGGATCTTTCTCCAAACAATACCGAGGTCTTTTGGTGTACACATGTGAGTCGAAGCCTCGAAGGTGGTAAAACTGGGGACAATATCAGCACTAGCGAAGATCCACGAGCCCTGATAGGCATGCATGAGCAGTCCCAACAAGTGGTATTGATCCGACACTTCAGCTAGGACAAAGCATATTAGATGGATTTCAATCTAAGGTGGATGCATCTTGGATGGATTTCAGTTTAAGGTAGAGAATCTAGGGATTGTTGGGGACGTGTGAACTGAAATACAGTCTCACATAGTCACATCAGTTAAGTAAAACATCACAACAAAGGATTTATGTAAGGATCTCTCCTCAAATAGTTTTCACGTGCCCGCGCAAGTCTACACAAGCAGGCCCAACACTTTTTATCCTTTCCTTACTCCTCCATGTTAGTTTTAGAGACACCGCAATGACACACTTTATTAATCTCTCAAATAAACTCGTTAATTACAATGTGGGGGTTTACTCTAATTAATAGACTCACATAAACATACTCCTAATCCAATTAGGAGACCCTAAATAGACTCATACTCTAACTCGAAATTCTAATCAAACTCAAACACTAATGTAATTTAGATTACAACTCTAACATTCCCCAATAATCTAAATTACCTATCTAAATTAAAAATCATCCCCCCATAATTCAGATTGGACAAACCCCAATCATAGCCTTAAACTTCATGAAAGACTCAATCTTCAATGCCTTGGTAAACAAGTCTGCAACTTGATCCTCTGATCTGCAGTATGTCAGCTCTATCTCTTTATTCGCCACCTGATCACGTAGAAAGTGATATCGCATATCAATATGCTTACTCCGGCCATGTGTAACTGGGTTTTTTGCTAAATCTGTGATAATAATTTTCGCAACCAAATAGCCTGACATGCACTAGAGGCGGCTGCAATGTACTCAGCCTCACAGGTAGACAATGCAATGACAGACTGCTTCTTCGAAGACCATGAAAAAATAGAACCATAATAAAAAGCATAGCCAGAAGTACTTTTTCGATCATCCTGGTCTCCTCCCCAATCACTGTCAGAATAGCCAAACAAAGAACTATCCATTGAAGTGGAATAAAATAACCCATGATCAGTAGTACCTCGGATATAACGCAGAATTCTCTTTGCTGCAACCAAATGAGATTGTCTAGGGTGCTCCATGTATCTACTGAGTAATCCAACGCCATAAAGAATATCAGGCCTAGTGCAAGTCAGGTATCTCAAATTCCCAACTATCTGGCTTGAAATATGTCGAGTCAACCGGTGCATCTTGTCTGTTTTGGACAACTTGGTACCAACCTCCACGGGTGTAGAAGCAAGATTACAGCTAGACATCTCAAATTTCTTCAAGATCTCAGCTGCATATCGTTTCTGACATATAAAAATGCCATCATCTCGCTGATTTACCTCAATGCCTAGGAAGTATGACATTAGACCAACGTCTGTCATCTCAAACTCTCGCATCATAGCTGCCTTAAAGTCTCTGATCATGTTGATGTCATTTCCAGTGAAAATTAAATCATCAACATAAAGACAAACTATCATTGCAGTACCAGTAGAAGCATCAATCTTCACATACAAAGCATGTTCACAAGCACACTTTTCCAGTCCATAACCCTGAAAGAATTCATCAATCCTTTTATTCCAAGCTCGTGGTGCCTGTTTTAAGCCATAAAGTGTTTTATTCAGCTTATAAACTTTTTCTTCACTGCCCTCTTGAACATATCCCGGTGGCTGCTTGACATAAACTTCATCTAAGTAGCCATTTAAAAAAACTGATTTCACATCCATCTGGTGAAGTTTCCACCTTCTCTGGGCAGCAATGGCAATCAATAACCGGACCGTCTCAATGCGAGCAACTGGAGCAAACACTTCCTGATAATCAAAGCCAGGCCTCTGCTCATATCCTTTGGCCACCAATCTAGCTTTGTAACGCTCCACGTCTCCATTGGATTTCCTTTTTGTCTTGAAAACCAATTTGACATCAATAGCTTTGTGACCTTGAGGAATATCAACAAGGTCCCAAGTGTCGTTCTTCTCAATAGCCTCGATTTCGGAATTCCTAGCATCAACTCAACATCTATCTCGCACGGCTTCACGAAAGCTAATAGGGTCTGAATTTGCAAACATGGCATAATGAACTAAACTGCCATCATCGTCAACCGCATCATCAGAGGTAACTTGACAATCTTGAAGGCGAGCCGGTAGCCTAGGATTCCTCTGTGGTCTATCACTCGGACTCTGGAGTCTAATACTTGTACTAGTCAAAACAGTGCCTGTGGTAGGAGAAATACTTGTTGAAGTAAATGCCTCATCATTAAACCTGATTGCAACAGATTGAGCAATTCCCTTGCCTTTTGTGTCCCAAATCCATGCATCAGCCTCATCAAACAATACATCTCTGCTGACAATTACAGAGTTGGTAATCGGGTTATAAAATTTGTATGCTCCAATCCGCCCTGGAACATAGCCAAGAAAAATGACCTTTACGCATTTGTCATCCAATTTCTTCCTATTAGCATCAGGAACATGAACATACGCAGTGGATCCAAACACTTTTAAATGTCTGACACCTGGCTTGTAACCACTCCAAGCCTTTTCTGGAGTAAGATAAGACACTACTGTTGTGGGAGACCTATTCAGTAAATAAACTGAACATACAATTGCTTCAGCCCAGAAAGAATTAGGTAAACCTTTCGCTTTCAACATGCTACGAGCCATGTCCATAATAGCCCTATTCTTTCTTTCTGCAACACCATTATGTTGTGGTGTATGTGGTGGAGTGATCTCATGCTTGATCCCATGATGATCACAAAAATCAGAAAATATGGAGGACTTGTATTCACCACCACCATCTGTTCTCAAAATCTTGATGTAGCGTCCACTTTGTTTCTCCACATACGCCTTGAATTTATGAAAACAAGTAAACACGTCTGACTTGTTCTTAAGAGAATACACCCAAATCTTCCTACTGTAGTCATCAATAAAAGTCAAAAAATATTTACTCCCTCCTAGTGAAGCTGTTTGCATAGGACCACAAAAGATCTGAGTGAACCAAGTGTAATGGAGATTTGGCACGCCACGGAGTGTCGGAAGCGAATGACTGTCTGTGTTGCTTCCCTAAAATACACCCTTCACAAAACTGCTCAGGATGTCGAATAGCATGCAATCCTTTCACTAATCTCTTTTGAGTGAGCAACATCAAACTTTTGAAGTTCAGATGACCATATCTCAGATGCCATAACCATGACTCATCAGAAACAATGGATTTAAAATACGGATAAGATCCAGTCTTAATCTCAATCTGAAATAACCTATTTTTCAAAGGAGATTTAAGAATGACAATACCTCTAGAGTCGAACATGGATAAATGGCCATCTTTCAAATTCATTGTGTACCCTTTCTCTACAAGTTGCCCCGAGACTCAATAGATTGTTTTTCATTGTAGGCACATAAAGAACATCAGAGATATACTGATGATCACCGTTCTTCAACTGAATTAGAACTCTTCCTTTTCCTTTGACTGGAACTTTCCTATCATCAGCAAACTTGACCTCCGTCGTCATTGACTCATCTAAATCGTCAAACAAATCTCTATTACCGCACATATGGTTGGAGCATCCACTATCAAGATACCACGTGTAGTTTTGTGAACATTCTTGGCCTGACGAAACCATAAAAAGTGTCTGGTTACAATCATCGCCTTGGGCAAAAGACACATGTGCAGCGGATTTTGCATCATGTTTTTTAGTGTTGCAGTCTCTAGCTATATGCCCAAACTTGCGACAGTTGTAACACTGAATCTGATTTCTCTGTTGATCGCGACCTTTGTCTCGTCCATGACCTTTATTTCTCTCCCACCACTGCTGATTATTATTCGAACCTCTACCATTGTTGTTGACTTGATCACGGCCTTTGAAACCATAATACTTCTTTAGCTTCGAGACAATTGTAGTCTTCAATGCCTGCTCTGTATGCTTGACTTTTCACTTTTTCATTAATTCAATGCTCATGTGCTCGTAACGAACCAATAATTTCTTCAACTGACTTGGTCTCATAATCTGTCCCTGACTCCATAATAGCAGCGACTACGTGATCAAACTTTGTGGTCAAGGTGCGCAAAATCTTCTCGTTCACATCGAGATCATCGACTTCTCCGCCATTCATCTTTAACTGATTGACGATTGTCTGAACACGATTAGTGTACTTCTTTATATCTTCTGAGTCATCCATCTCGATCAACTCGAATTGCCGCATCAAAGTTTGCAATCAAACTTTCTTGGCTCTTTGTACACCCTTGTAGGACGTCTCTAAAGTGTCCCACGCTTCCTTTGATGTCTTCGCCAGTTGCACTTTCTCAAACGCCACATCATCAAGCGTTTGCAAAATAAAATAAAGTGCCTTCTGATCTTTCTTGCGAAACTCCTTTTGTGTCGAGGTAGCGGTGGCCCCTGGGTCTTCGAACCCATCTTCAACGACTGTGAGCAAGTCTTGAAAACTGAACAAGACTCTCATCTGAGTACTCCATCTATCAAACTTCTTTCCATCGAACACTGGTAGTGTCGGTTGAACTTGACCGTTTCCAGTTGTAGCCATGAATATTTACCACTACAAAATAATCTATTGAACGTAACTGTTTCAAATTGCAATAAAAATTGCTTGCTTGCTGATCTTTGTCTAAAAAACAAAAAAGATTTTGATTTGATGTATGAATGCTTTATAACAAAGCAACTTCCAATTTCTTCTTCAACGAATCTGCTCCAACTCAATCGAACCTTCTTCAACGAATCTGCTGCTCAACCACGCAATTCGTGTTTGCAACAGAATGCTGCAATTCAATCTTCGTTTCTTCTCCAAAACAAGAAACGTGCACGCTTCGATCTCTCAATAGATTTAAAGCCCAAATTATGTTCTTAAATCTTCAAGAACTCTCACACAACCAAGACACAGATCTCAAGATTTCACTATTGCTCTGATACCATGTTAGTTTTAGAGACACCGCAATGACACACTTTATTAATCTCTCAAATAAACTCGTTAATTACAATGCGGGGGTTTACTCTAATTTATAGACTCACATAAACATACTCCTAATCCAATTAGGAGACCCTAAATAGACTCGTACTCTAACTCGAAATTCTAATCAAACTCAAACACTAATGTAATTTAGATTACAACTCTAACACTCCACAAATAGTTAACGTCTCAACCAAAGACTTCGTATATGGAATCTTCTTAAAGGCATGCACAAACTGTTTTAAAATTTCAATCCAAACGGGGCCTTACATATTTAATATTTAATAAATTAAAAAAGATTCCAATAAAGTTCTAATTCTAACTCCCATAAAGTCAATAATCATTATCATAAACCAAGAATAGGTAATTAATATTCCAAACTTTGTCCTCTTTCCCTCACAAACATGAGTCTAAACCTCATCTTGACTAACCTGAAAACCTGAATCAAAACTTACCTTGTCCAGACACCATAATTAGTTCTACAACTATTACTTCAAATTGCAAATAATAAAACATTTACTAACAACAAACCTTATTTCAAGGACTAAAATCTCAAAAAAAAAAAAAAAAAAAAAAAAAAAAAAACTCAAACCATGATCTACAATTTGTGAATAAAACCCCAACAAAATCCTCTCTTTTGGCTTAACACGCATATTTGACAACACCCAATTAGACCCAAAACCAACACCCTTTTCACCACTTGTAAAATCACAAACAAAAACAAACACAAAAATAGGCAAATTTGATAGACAAAAAAAGGGGTACCCTTGAAAGCTTTGTAGAGTTTGATGGCATCATCACGAGGCGTAGTGAGCGTGGGAGGCACTGTTACAGACGACATACTCTTCTTTTCTTCTTCTTCTTCTTCAAAACTCTCAGACGAAATTCATCAAACACCTTCCTTGCCTGCAATAATATGATCTGTGTACAAGCACCAATAATGATAGCGTGTTCCAGAGCGTAACATATTAAAACGCTCTTTCTCGTTAGTTGAAAATCATATGCGGATCGACGGTCGGTAGGGTGAAGAGGAAATGTTTAACAAACGTCCGGGAGTAGGGGATCTGAAATGTGTTTAAACGCGTTTCGTGTTGATGTAGTGGGTGAGGTGAGAGGTGGGGTCAGGTACGGACCACGTGGGCATTAATGATGGATAGACCTAACCTGACCACGTGTACTGCTATTGACTCGCCTGCCGTGACCGATCAACGATAACTTGGTCAGATTTGTTGGATACTCCTCGAATTGCGTAAAGCACGTCATTTAAGGAGGGGACCAATATTATTGGAGAAGAGCTATTATATAATGAGAAATTACACTTCAACATGTATTGGCCCACAAGAGTGTGTTTACCTCGATATGCGATCACATATAAATTTCAATACATAACACGTGAGGCGAGGCTACATAAATAATTCTTATAAGTCAATATATGTTAAAATATAATTTATTCATTGTCATTTTAGCATTTGTAACTTTTGATTTGTGATTCAACCATGATAAAATATGTTGCTATATGATGTTAGTTCAGGTTTGATTTTTGATTTGTGATTCACGTTATGTTATATGATGTTAGGTTAGGTTTGATTTGAGTCATTAATTAGGTTACCAACTAGAGTAGAGTACTAGCCTTAAAGCATAATAAATAAATAAAAATAAAAAACTATAATAGAATACTAATTAACTTCCATGTTAATCTCTAAAATCAAGTATATTTAGTCTTAGTAAGTTTTTGCATACTTTAATCTATTAAATCTTTTACCAATTTATGCTACTAAATTTGGATCAGTAGCTTATAATATTGAAAAATGATAATCTAACACAATTTGGGTGTGCACTTATTTTTAGTCATTTATAGTATTTTGTCATATATGAAGCCTATGCATGAAAAGACAAAAATAATCATAAATGACTAAAAAATAAAGTGTGTACCTAAGTGTATTAGATTATTATTTTCTTATAACATTTGTGTCTTAGGACAATATGCATGCAATGCATTAATTTTAATACGAGTTTATCAAATGAAATGAGAATCATGCCTGTGGAGAATAATAAAAGCACTCATCAAATAGTGAATGGACTAGCACTTATTTGATGCCCTTTGATTTATGCATTGATGTTTGTGTAGACATACAACTCGATGTGCATCTAAGGCCATCTCCAATCACAACACTAAAATGGTGCAACTTTTGCACAATTTTAGTGCAACTTTTACACTAAATTTTAAAACCATCTCCAACCCACAACACTATCTTTTATATTATCTTACTTTATTGATTTTATTTATTATTTTATTCTTTTCTTAATAAGTGCATGTTTGAATTGAGCCACCATGGCATTTTTCATAGAAAATATAGATGTTGGCCCACATTACCTCTTTTATAAGGATTAGCCACCCTACCTCTTTTATCCTTCTTTTAATTTTTTTAACTTCTTCCTTGACTTAATTTTTTTATAAATGTATTTTTTTATAAATGTGAAAGAGTTCTCATATATAAAACGTGTGTGGGTAAAGAAGCTAGTCACTTCACATTGCCACTTGGATATGAAAATCTAGAACTGAGGCTATGTTGTTGTTGTTGTCACCGTAGACAAACAAATAGTAATTTCTTTTATAAAATTCGTGAAGCAAATTGCACTTAATCATCTCAATTATGGGAAGGGTTTTCCTAATGTTGGAAATGTAATGTTGGTAATGTCTACCAATAGTAAGACGTCATATGTACAATGTAGATGTGTTTTTACACTTTCGTCTTCCTCTCTTTTAATTTTTTTTGTCCATGTGAAACTTCACTATTGGTAGACATCATTAATATTATCTTATCAACATTAGCAAAACCCTATAACTCCATTTATGAACCATTAATCATGAGTGACTTATGTCTTCGTCATTGTGTTTAGCCTTAGGGAACGTAAATTACACACAATGTAAACTTTACCCCTTCACCCTGTCCCGCATGGATCTTTGCACCCCACCAAATTTATGAAAATATTGGTTTTGATCTTCACTTCTTGGTGATTTTGTTATTTGATTATTTTCTCAAAAAATATTTTTGTCACTCTTTATTAAATGGATCAAACAAATATAAACGTTGAAACGTTTCCACATAGCGACGCATTGCATTGGAGCTCGAGGTGTAGTGAAAAATGAGCAAGGGTGTGTTTCACATTACCGCCGAGGTGTAAAGATAAATGATGAATGGTTTATAAATCTCACTACCAATTGTATTAAATTAAATACAATGAAAGAGTTTTATCCACATAACTGACCCCAATTAATTTGGGATTGAGGCTATATTGTTGTTGTTGTTGTTGTTGTTGTAGGAATCTACTACTTTTCAAATTGAGAGATTAAAATAATTATTTTTATATTGTTATGTTGATCAAGTTACAAATTGTCACATTACATTAAATATAAAATTTATAAAATTGACACGGCAATACATTTCAATAATGCATATTCTAAATATATATAATTTTAATTGTAATTTTTTATATCATGATAGAACATTAGTTTAATGGTAAAATACTAAAAGTTGTGTGTGTTTTTTTTTTTTTTTTTTGTGGTTGAATTTCAAGGTCTTGAGTTTGATTATGAATAAATTACATATTTTAATTAAAAAATAGAAGAATATAGGGAAATTCGGGGGGCATGGGTAAAAATCTGTCGGGCCCCAGTAACCGCCAGGCACCAGTGTATGTGTGAAGTGTTAACATATTAGTAAGGAGAAGTTCGAGCAATTATTAATTCGTCAGTTTGTCAGGTAGTGAGCCGTTTCTACTTGTTGGAGTCCACCGATTATGCATTGAGATTCACACAAACACATCTTATTATCTATATCAACAGACTCCATCAATTACGTCAGTCGCAAAAAATGACAAGTCACACACATTCACTCACTCAGTCACTCACCATTCACTCATACTTGAAATTGTTGCAAAACAGAACCGTTAAGGAAAAGGAAAGGAAAGCTTCTCCTCAACTTTACAACTCTCCCTCCCTGCGTTATATGAAACCTCCGAGCGCCACGTCGGCACTCGAACCCACTCGCACCTTCTCGAACACCGCTGCCAATCCACCACTCCTCTTCCGCTTCAATGGAACAGCAACTACAAAACCACAATCTTCATCAATCAGTCTCACCAAATCTCATCTTCTTCGCCACCGATCTTCATCGACGGCGCTCGTTGTATCGAGAGCGAAGCCACTGGACGACGAGCCGCTGCTCCTCGCATCGATCGACCCGCCGAAACCAAAGGCGATCGCGATCGCGATTCGTTCGCTGCGGTTGTTGAAGATCGCGTTGGATCTCGTCAATGCGGTTCTGGCGGTACTCGTTTTGCGGCTTCAGAAGCCGAGGCGCGGTTTGTCGTCTTTCTGGCCGCCTGTAGCGATGGCGGCGCTCGACGGCCCAGCGGCCGCGGCGGTGGCGGATTTGTGCGATTGCCGTGGAGGCCCTGGCGGAGCAAGTCGGCGGCGAGAGTGGAGGAGGATGAGGTGGCGAAGAGGAGAGAAATTGCGATTCGGAGGGTTTTGGAAGACAGAGAGGCGGAGGAGAGGTCGATCAGGGAGTTCTCTCTGTTCGTCACATCGAGAGGTGATACTCTGTTCACGCAGTCATGGACTCCTGCGGCGGTTGAGATCAAGTAAGGATTTCTTTCTTCTATGGATTTCTTTCTTTCATGCATCTTTTGATTGTTATTTTGTGTTGTGTCATTTTACCTATTCAAAGCATTGTGGACTTTTTGGTGTAATATCTAGTTTTTGAGCGATCTTATCTCTACGGGGTTTCTGTGCCTTAGAAAAATTTTAGCCTTTGCTTTGGCTGCTTCCTTGTTGGTTGATCCCCACGCCTTAGGAGAAAGGTGGTTTGTCTTTTACCAGCTTAACTTTTATAATGGGCGGCATTTTTGACAATGCCGACTCATTAAACAAGTGTAAATTGTGTTGAAAATTGTTAAAAACTTAAAATCACAATATGGGGGCTTACACATATTTATAGACTCATATAAACTTGACTCCTAATCACACTCAGGAAACTTAAACAAACTCAAGGTTCTAATCAAACCCCAAACACAAATCTAATTTAGATTACAACTCTAATATCTCCCCATAATCTAACTTGTCTATCTAATAAAAAAAAATCCCCCATAATTCAGATTGTCTTAATCTTGTTTCAGACTCTAGCAGACTAGCATGAATTCGCACATGCACTTCAATTTATCTGCTCCTCAGAAGCAACTGTATTCTCTATCTTCTCAAATCATTGAGAACCTCCCTTGTTCTCACACACGGCTTCAACCTCAGAGGCCACAAGACTTCAATTTGGGTCTAGTTTCGTTACTAGCCCAGTCCCCTTGGAAGCCTTTCTTCAATAGGCTCTAAATTGATGCATATTCTGATTCGGACATACACATCTTACACGTCACCTCAACTCGGTGAATGTGCCCATAGGACAAAGAAAACAACACGAGAGCGCTCTTTTCACATCCCCTCTTTTGCACGTCCTAGTTTTTAAATTTTTCTAGTGAAAAAAAATAAAGAATAGCCTGAAATTGAAAAATAACCAACTTTACAAATTGGACTTGTTTGATGAATAAAGTAGAAAGCAAGAAGGAAAGATTAGAGAGAATTCCTAAATGTCTTTAATGATGTGGATGAGGCATCAGATGTCAAAGACAAGGCTGGGGGTTCGATTCATTTTGGAGTATGAGGGTTGTAATTAAGTTGGTTTCTTATCAAAACATAAGATTAGAGAGTCACTCCCTCTTGTCAAAAATATTAGACATTTTGTAAAATTTTCTTGTATAAAAATATAAGTCGTTCTCCACATCTTAGGCAGTTTTTGCCCATTTTACCTATTTCATAGCATTAAATTTCACATAAAATTCTTGCCCCTACCAAATATTGATGAAGATAGAAATGATAACGAGAAAAAGAGAGAAAATTGATGCATTAGTTAAGAAACAAAACCGATAGATTGCTCATAAATCTATAAGAAATCTTGGTGCTAAAAAAAGGTGTACACTAAATTAGATCTTAAAAACAATAACCACAATACATGGTACAACGATTCAATAAACCTCAAAATTAGGTGGTCACACTAAATCGACCTCTAATCCGACACGTCTAATTAGATCTTGGCTCAGGGTTCCTCCTCTATAGATCAACACCGTGACTTAGCCACCAACGACAATCGCAACTGCAACAGACTTCAAATGTGCCGCCACTTCTAGGTCACATCATCGTTAGTCGCAAGATCGTCGTTTGGATACTTGTCAGCTTCATCAATCTCGATCTCACTTGGTTTCTCCATTCCTCTTCCATCCTTTTTTTAAAAAAAAAAAAAATCTTGAAATCTCTCTTTGCTCTTTTTTTGCTTCTCCATTCCTTTGGTTTTTTTTTTTTTTTTTTCTTTCTTTACATAGCATAGATAAGAAACGTGAAGGTGAATTTAATGTGTGAAGACGATTTAGGGAAATGGGTAAAAAAAGACAAAAAGTTTGACACCAGTTAAAGCATTTTCTGACTTTACTTTTTTGTTTCAAGGGCAAGAAAGTAACTTCATCATGTAATTAAAGCATACCATGGTTCGTGTGTTTTGTCCAAAACGTCTAATATTTTTAACTAGAGGGAGTATTATTTATGAGTTAACTCAATCTAGAAGAAACTCATTCAATTTTCCGATGTTAAGTTATAACGCCCCACCAAATGCAAGTAGTTTAACTCATCCATTGGAGGATTGAACTTCTTATGTGAAGGTGTACCTTAATTAGAGTACCCTATTAGTCAACATTACACGATATATACTTCCATGTTCTTTTTTTTATTATTTTATTTTTTCCAGGTATGCTAATATCAATGCATTAGCGTTCTTCCATATCCTTTTTTTCCAAGAATGCTAATATCAATACCAGTGATGTAGGACCATATCAGAACAAAGGTAGAACCTTCCTATCGATATTCCCATTTAATACTTCAAAGTTTTGACATAGTGGTTGAAGTAAAGACTTGGTGAGACAAAGTCTCCACCAACAACATTGTATAATGCCAAAAGCCAATGAGAAGTTTCTTTGGCTTGATGAAAAGTAACAAGCCAAAGAATCCCTTTGGCTTTGTTTCATTTGTAGCCAAGATAGGCCATCGATACGCGCACAACACTTGACTATGCATCACCTAGGCCTTTTTGGGGCAAAACCGTCTAGGCAGTAGTTTAGGCAAGCAGTGTCTTTCTAAATAATTTTAAAAAATTTAAAGGGGCTATTTACAATTAGGTTTGATAATAAGAATACCTACCAAACAATAAAATCTAACCACAATTAATGTTACATAAGGACCTAAAGACTTTTTGGTATTTTTGAATTATATGTTGAATAGGAATCATAGTGACAAATAGACAATTAGTGTTATTTAAGGATCTATAAATAAATAATTAATCAAGGACATCTAAATAAATATTGCTTTGATCGCTTAGGCATCGCCCTGTGTTACCTGGACTTAGTTTTGAGGGATGAAAAGTTTGTGTCGACTCGACACGACACCGACACGGATGCTAAGTCCATGTCGACCCTTCACTTTTGAAGTCGGACACCGCCTCGCCCAGGTTAGGGAAATCGCCTCGAGATCGCCTTGCAATCCTTGCCTCCTTGGTGTCAAACCAAAGAACCACTTTGTCTTCGTCTCATTTGTAGCTAAGATAGGCCACCTTGAGTAGTACGAGAGCTTTCTTTGTTTTAATAGTGGCATCAAGTCAAAGAAGGGTTACTTTGGCTTGATGAATAGTGTTAAGCCAACGATGTCTTTGTCTTTGTCTCATTCGTAGTCAAGATAGACTACTGATATGCGTCGAGACGCAAAAGTGCAACAAATCCGATGAAATTTTTTTGGCTTCATGAATAGTGACTGACACGCGCCGAACACGCGTCAATGAAATATATTACCTAAACCAACTATTTTGTAGATAGTGACAAAAGGTCGATCCCACAGAGATTGGTAGTCTTTCTAAGGTAAGAAAATACAAAAAGGGAAATTGGGGGATTTTAGAGAGAATGTTTGAATACTTTGAAAAGAAAGAAAAGATTCAGAGGGATTGAATTTAGTTAACTAATCTAATTACTAAGAAATTAAATAAATAAATAAAATTAGATTTGCAAACAATTAATTAAAATACCTAGGTCAAGACATACGAGTTTGGTTCGACAAAAGATTGGATTTGGTCGTTGATCTATACAAAAATATACAATTCAATTATATTGTAGTGTAGCTATAGACCCGGTGACGCATTCGGTTCCTCGTACTTTCTAGTCTCGTAGTCAAGGTACGACCATTAACTACTTCCCTAACCAAACACACAACCGGATCACTAGTGCTCCCGATTTAATGTGTTGATTGCATTAATGCGATTCGTGAAGACACTACACCTAGACAACCGGATTGCTAGTGCTCCCGATTTAGCCTAGATACCTAAGGTACTTGATCGGTCTTGAAAGGGACTAACAATCAGTATGGTCAACTATCACAAGTATGAGTCTACCGCGTGAGGATGGACGTGTCGACTTCAATGACTAAGGCAGTCAATCTAGTATGCATGCAAGGACCCTTTACAAACAAACATATCTAACCTTAAGATAAAATCAATGCCAAAGGAAATAGAATATAAAAGAAAAACAATGAAATATTAAATCAAATAGACCTCACAAATCCATTATTGGTAGTGGTCGAACTCCCTCGTTGTCTTGCCTAGGCTAGAGGATTTAGCCCTCCACAGTTGAAGGACACAAAAATACAAAGCAGATAGAAAAGTAATAGAGATCTGAGAGTTGCTCGAATTCGAGAAAGCAGAGCCTCTACCTCATAAAAACTAATCCCGAATTAATAATACCTAAACTTCTAATTTGGTCGAACTTGATTTCTTTATGATGCACGCACATCGAGACATATCCAAGGCATATAAAATGCATTGGTCTGATTATGCGTCCCATGCATATATATATATTGATCTCTTGCGCCACATGTTGCCTTCCAAGCATGTTAGAGTTTCTCACCCGTATGTGACCACATATAAACCTTTCCTATTCGAAGTATTCAACTCATGGGCCCTACACACTTGCAAATCCTATACGTAACAAACATACATTCATTCACTTGCAGGTCTTCTGTAATCACCAATGCCAACACACATCACCAATTATACCTCGAGATATGTGCATCACACTTTTTAATGCAACACAACACCGATCTCCAAAACACTGGCATTAGTGCACTTTAGGCCTTCAAAATCTAAAACGCTCGATTCATGCCCCAATTTTGATCCAAATCCTCTTGTACCTACAAATAACAAATAAGAGCCATTAGATAATTATTTTATAGACTTTCCATGCAAAATACACTAACACACACACAAATAAGATTACATAATTATCGACTTATAAAATACTCCCAAACTTAGGACTTTGCATGTCCCGAGCAAAGAAGTAAATGAAAACACAATATACTATTAATAACTAGACTACTAAGTACTACAATAACTAAAACTAACCTAACTAATCCTATACCCATCACAATGTTAAGTGGAGTTCCCTTTTGATCTTAATGCCACTAAATCAACCATTCCCCCAAAGAAGTTCAGAGTTAAGATTTGTCTAGAAATGAAGTCCAAACACTAATAGAAATTACACTTTCAAGAACTAGACTCAGTCAAGACAAAGTCCATCAACTACTTGAGATTTTTCAGGGCCATTACACTCAAGCACGCAAGTTCATGATTTATTTAAAAATAGTGTATCAACACTGAAAAATGGTACTATATGCGAGAAATGCAACCACACTCATTATTGTAACACCAAAGAGAAACAATCAAACTTTAAATTGTACATCTTAAGATTCAAATCAATGGAATAACTCACTCAATCTAGCTCTTAAACACTCGGTCAAGTCTTGTTATTAAAGGAGTTTTCATAAACTTTCGCCTTTATTCAATAATATGTTCTCATTTTTTTTCTCCAAAAATCTTTAAGTAGTACGATCCCTACTCCATTTTCTATAGAAACCGCTTTTCTCACTTTTTCCCACCACTTGATTCCCTACTCCATTTCCTATGGAATATGTGGGACTCTCTAAATTTTTTTAAGAAAACTCCTGTTGACCCTTCTCATTTTCACTATGATTAAGCGAGTCATCCAATGTCCGTTAAGGTATTATTAGGCCTAATCATTCCTCAAAAGTGGTTAAGTCATATGAATTTTTGCCTCAAGTGAGCTACATTCTCGTTCTAGTACCCTATAAATTTGATTACTTGCAAAATAGGACCGTCTGCCCCTATTTGGTATTTAGCACAAAGCCTAAACCTCATACTAGCTCTCTAATAAGTAATTTAAAAAATGCGGACAATACTCCAAATTGAGTGTTTCTCCTAGTTTTCAAAGATGTTCAAGTCTCAAAAGTTGCTTAAATGAATTCATTCATAACAAAAAACACTCAACAAAGTTTTGGTCGACTTTAAATGCGACATGATATTATGTAAGTTCTAATGCAAGACACAAATATAGATTAAAATATGGCAACTCAAACAAGTAATAAATAAACTACATACATGCGTGAAAGTGTATCAACTCCTAATGATATGAGAGATAGAATCATGAATGAAAGAGAAATGGAGTGTAAGAAAAATGAGAGAATAAAGGATATAAAAAACACCACCATTACCATCATCCAACCATATATAACCGCATAATTAAAAAATTTAAACGATTTTACCTGCGGCGGTCTTTCGCAAAAACAACCATCCAACTCAATCCACAAACCTTAAAATACCCCTAAACTTATCCTGAACCTTGTCCTCAAGGTTCAAAACAAGTCAAGGAATCCACAAAAAAAAAAATAGAAGAGTGGTGAGAAAGAACATGAATAAACAGATAAGAAAATGATACAAACTCATGCAAATTTTTTATTTTTTTTAACAATAAAAGTTTCCAAAACTAGTGAATGAACAAAAACTTTCATGTTTGGGTAACTAAGGAAAAAATGAATGAATCAGTATAATAAGAGCAAAAAATAAAAAGTAGAGGAGTCAACTTAAATGATCCAAACCAAATCTCAAAACACCTAAATCTGAATAATCAATCAACTTCCTAAAGATGCTTAAATTATGCTAAAAAAATCCAAAGTCAAACTAGACGAAATTCAGGGTGTTCCAGTGCCATCTGGTGCTCGCCAAAGATCCATACACCTGCAAAAATTCAAGAAACCAAGTTAGGGTTTTTATTTAAAATAATAAAAAAAAAACTAAACTAAACTAAACTAAACTGAAATAAATGCAAGAAAAAGGAATAAAGTTGGGCTACCTCCCAAAGAGCGCTTTTCTTTTAAGTCTTTGGCTAGACTTATCACGTGACGCCCTCTCCTTTCGAGATGTCGACAACAAATGTCGCATTTATAGCTTTGGACAATGAAACATGCATGCCTTCCTACAGAATTGGGAGCTCATCGGGACTTCTAACACAAAAGATTTTATCATATCATGATCGTCCGACATAAATGTGTCAGCAGTGTAGAAAATCTGCGAAAGCTCCTTTACTTCCACCCCCTTTTTAAATTTTAAATTCAATACGTATGCATGGGAGGGTGGGTGGTTTCACCAACACCAAAGGTTGGTCTTCCTTGCTCTCTTTCTGAGGTTCTTTCAGCAATTCAAAAATGACTTCAATTTCTTTCTCGGCGGCATCCTCCTCATTCCATGCAATGATAATGTCTGGCTCACTTGGAGAGACTTTAAGTTCTTCCGTTGTTTCACTCCAATAGTTCTCAACTGGTGTAACCTCATTCACCTCAACACTTTTTAATGGAATTGCACTCACGGTCTCCGCTGATATCTTTTGGAGAATTAACTTGATTTCTTCTTCAACTTCTTGATTCTTTTGTTCAATCCATTGGTCTAATTCTTGCTCGGTGAGGTTAATATATTGCATAGTCTCCAAACAATACCTTATTATATCCCTTGAAGGTTGATTTTGCATGAAACTATATATGTCAGGCTGTGGTAATGAATTACGCCAGTCATCAAAGGGACATACATTAGTGTTTGGAGAAAGCCAGTCGAAGATCATATCTTTCTCAATGTCTTCAATGGTTCTCCGTTCTGATTGAGGAATTTGTGTACTTGGCCTAGACATACAAAAGTCGGGTTGTGGAGATGAATTACTCCAATGATCAAAGGGACATAAATTAGGAAAATGATGACAACCCATAAAAAGATCACAAGCTTTGACAGGTCCTTGTTGCACAGTAAAGGGCCAACTAGAAAAATATTGTGAAGAGGCGACCATGGTGGATTTTCCTTCAAACATGCTAGAGACAAGGGTATAGAGAAACTACAGATAATAAAATTTTCAAGAAAATCAAAGAAAAAAAACCAATCCCCGGCAACGGCGCAAAAAATTGACGCGCGCCGAACGCGTCAATAAAATATATTACCTAAACTAACTATTTTGTAGATAGTGGCAAATGGTCGATCCCACAGAGATTTGATAATCTTTATAAGGTAAGAAAATACAAAAAGGGTAATTGGAGGTTTTAGAGAGTGTTTGAATACTTTAAAAAGAAAATAAAGATTCAGTGGGAGTGAATCTAGTTAACTAATCTAATTACGAAGAAATTAAATAAATAAATAAAACTAGATTTTCAAACAATTAATTAAAATACATAGGTCAAGACATACGAGTTTGGTTCGACAAAAGATTGGATTTGGTCGTTGATCTATACAAAAATATGCAATTCAATTATATTCTAGTGTAGCTATAGACTCGGTGACGCATTCGATTCTTTGCACTTCCTAGTCTCTATAGTCAAGGTACGACCATTAACTACTTCTCTAACTAAACACACAACCGGATCGCTAGTGCTTTCGATTTAATGCGTTGATTGTATTAATGCGATTCATGAAGGCACTCCACCTAGACAACCGATCGCTAGTGCTTCCGATTTAGCCTAGATCCCTTATGCACTTGACCGGTCCCGAAAGGGGCTAACCAATCAGTATAGTCAACTGTCACGAGTATGAGTCTACCGCGTGAGGACGGACGTTTCGACTTCAATGACTAAGGGTAGTCAACCTAGTATGCATGCAAGGGCCCTTTACAAACAAACAGATCTAATCCTAGGATAAAATCAATGCCAAAGGAAATAGAATATAAAAGAAAAACAATGAAATATTAAATCAAATAGATCTCACAAATCCATTATTAGTAGTGGTCAAACTCCCTCGTAGTTTGCCTAGGCTAGAGGATTTAGCCCTCCATAGTTGAAAAACACAAAAACACAAAGCAAAGAGAAAAGTAATAGAGAATAGAGAGTTGCTCGAATTCGAGAAAGCAGAGCCTCTCCCTCATAAAAGACGAATCCCGAATTAATAATACCTAAACTTATAATTCGATCGATCTTGATTTCTTTATGATGCACGCACATCGAGGCATATCCAAGGCATATAAAATGCATTGGTTTGATTATGCGTTCCGTGCATTATGTATTGATCTCTTGCGCCACATGCCACCTTCCAAGCATGTTAGAGCTTCTCACTCGTATGGGGCACACATATAAACCTTTCCTATTCAAAGTATTCTACTCGTGGACCCCACATACATTCATTCACTTGCAGGTCTTCATGTAATCACCAATGCCAACACACATCACCAATTCTACCTCGAGATATGTGCAACATGCGTTTTAATGCAACACCACCGATCTCCAAAACACCGACATTAGTGCACTTTAGGCCTTCAACTCTAAAACACTCGATTCATGCCCCAATTTTGATCCAAATCATTGTGTACCTGCAAATAACAAATAAGAGCCATTAGATAATTATTTTAGAGACTTTCCATGCAAAATACACTAAACACACACAAATAAGACTATATAATTATCGACTTATCAGTGACAAACAAAAGAATTTTTTTTTTTTTGCAGTTTAGTTAGTTGGAAAGAAAAGAAAAAGAGAAAACTAGGTTATTGATCAATTTACACTGTTGGTTTTTAAGAAAGTATGGAGGTTTTAGATTTTTGCTTTCTTACCCATAGCATGAGAACAATAGATGTGAATGACGCACCACAGGGGCTGAATCATCATGTGCATGAACGAACCTGCTTTTTCCTTTTTAGTTTTTTTTTTTGGATCATTTTGTATTTTATTAGGACTATAGTAGCTAGTTTTCCTTTTAATTTAGAGTTCTTGTTTGCGCTTAAATGAGGTTGTTGGCCATTTGAAACACTGATTTAATATTGGGTGATTGATTTAATATTGGAGGTTTCTTGAAGGAAGTTAAGAGTTTCCTTATTTTCTTGTTCTTACCCACGAAAATGTGAAATCTTTTTGTCAGTTGTTTTGCTTTATCTCTTAAACCGTCTATTAGAGGGGTCATTTGTTATGGAGAGAACATTTAACATTTTCTGTTGCTACTGAGAATTTTTTAGAAAGATCAACAACACCCTTGAGTGATAAGAGTAAATAATGAATCCTATTCGTTGGAGAAATGAATGATGCGTGTGTGATGAATAGCATGTAACATTAACAATTATGAGAACTTCTGGTTTTCGTTTCAAGATTCTGCTTCATTTACCTTGCATGTAACATTAACAATTATGAGAACTTCTGGTTTTCATTTCAAGATTCTACTTCATTTACCTTGTTTTTGGTGACAATTTATGATTATCATTAATGTATATTATTAAAAAAAGAACCATTCATAGATTAAAGCTGTTTAAGATTTCAAGACTTTTCTTTTATGTTGATGAAATATCTTTTACTCTTTTTTAAAGTGTTTTCCTCTTTGAAGAACAACTTGGTTTCAAAAAGCTGATTCAATTTATTTTTTTTTCTTTCCTATAAAAAAAAAAAGCTGATTCAATTTTGTTTATTATCTATAGCTAGTTTGTACAATATACAACTATTTTCCGCCTAGAAAAAATACATCTATGGTTTATATGAAACTCTTTTGTGGTAATTCTCATCATTTTCACCATTTAATAAAATTATTATCATAATTCTAAGTCATCACTGTGACTTTCTCCTTGTTCCCTTATTGTTCGTCATTTGTTGCTTTTATTTTGTAGGGCTCTAGTGGTTCTCTTGCATGGTTTGAATGAGCACAGGTAAGCTGTGTCTTAGATCTACACTATTGGAGCTGATCTCTTCAAAGCTTGACCCATTGCTAAGTTCATGTGCAAAATAGTGGCAGATACACCGACTTTGCTAAACAAATTAATCGTAATGGCTATAAAGTCTATGGGATGGATTGGATTGGTATGTTTGGTTAAAATCTTTGTTGTATTCTTCATCTTCACTTTTTCATTAATTATCTATTGTTTTTGTGCACCATCTTGCACATTGATTGCTTACAAATCTGGTTATAAATTCATCTGTTTGCTTGGAAAATTGGAATTCGATTTTATCAGTTCATCTTTGACATCACTTGCTTAACAATTAACCATGCTTCCCTGAACTTCAAGTAGATGTAGTGATTTTTTTTTTGGTGAAAAAACGATGATATTTGAGGATATTAATTTTACATAAAGGTTAGGATTATTGCTGATTGCATAAGTTAGACAAGCAAAGGTACAGTATGCACTTAGAGTACAATAAACTTCAACATGAAATAAATTACAGTTTGTAATATGTATGTGCATTACATATTCTAGTGATGTGTTACCCTCATCAAATATCTTGTGGAGTTATATCACTAAATAAATATGTTTATTTATTTCAAGAATTAAGAGTCTTGACCGACAATATAATTTGTGTTGCCAACTAGCATTTTAAAGTACCTTGAGTGTTGTAAGTGGTGTGGGCTTCTTTTGCCTTTTTATTGAGTTAAATTGAGTGGAAGTGTTTAATCCGTGCAGCCAACCCCAACTAACATTTTAAAGTACCTTGAGTGTTATAAGTGGTATGGACTTCTTTTGCCTTTTTTATTGAGTTAAATTGAGCTTAGTTGAGTGGAAGTGTTTAATCCGTGCAACCAACCCCAACTAATTTAGGATTAAGCCTTTATTGTTGTTGTCTAACATAAGTTTCTTTGCTATGCAAAAATTTGTCTTTTGTTGTAAGTTTTGAATCGCCAATGGCAATCACGCAATGATAAACACACCATAAACGAAAAACTGAAGTGTAAAGCATATCACAATGACAAATTTTAATAGAAAATGATAAGTTTATTGTGTGTTATTGTTGTATTTGATCTATTACATGTCTCTATATATAGAGATGCAATTACATATAAAAGGAAACGTCTAAATAAAGTAGCACATAATTAAGAGAGTGGTTTGCGCACAACATAATTACAGGAGTGATTTCACAACATAATTATGGGAGTGATTTGTGCATATTTCCTAATTGCACAATATTCCTTAACACTCCCCCTCAAACTCAACGTGGTTCCCACTTTGAGTTTGTAAACTAAAATAAAACTAAACCCGGGCATAATTCGGATTGACTTCAGTCTGGAATTCGTATTGAGTTTAGAGACAATTCTGCGTGGGACACCAGATCACGACGAACGAATGCGAAGTGATCACTGACAAAATCTTCAGATAGGCAGACGGGACTAGGGGTGGCAATTCGTGTCGGTGAGTCGTAAACGTGTCGTGTCGAAACAGGTAATGACCCATATAATGTAAACGCATGATATGACATGTTTATTAATCGTGTTAATCGTTTTCGTGTCTAAATGGGTCGTGTTATAAACATGCCAGTATTCGTGTCACATGCTTATTAAATATTTTATTTAAACTTTTAATTTATTTAAATTTTTATAATTTGTTTACTACATTTTAAAAAATATTTATATGAATAAATTTAAATGAACATGATTAAATAGGCAATAAAATATAATGGAGATGTAGTCTCAAGTTTTACTTTACTTTTTTATTTAAGTCTTTACTCTTTAGTACTAATAATGAAGGGAAAATGACTTGTAACAAATAACATATACAAGACAACAAGAATCCTCCAAAAAAAAATGTGTAAATTTTCATATTTTTTAATAAATAATTATTAATAAAACTTTAAACTTGAATAATATATTAAAAGTAAAATAAATATTTCCTCCAAAAATAAAGTTAAGTATGAAAAAGGATGTTTGGAAATAAAAAATAAATCATGTTATTAACATGTATTCAAATAGTTGAATTTTGCAATAATTTATTTATTATTTATAGATCATTCCTTAATCGTGTTAAGCGAGTTATAAATGAGTCAAGCACGTTAACATGTTAATGACTCATTTATTAATCATGTATAAACAGGTTAACTTGTTTATGGCCCAGACCCACTTATGTCACCCATGACATGTTTATTACGTGTCGTATCGTGTTAAACGTTTCATGACTCAAATTGCCAGCCCTAGGCGGGACAAATAGATCTGCAACAATGTTGCAACTAATAGGCATGACGGACATCGCGAACTACGCTCGACAACGTACAATACGCGGATAACGGGCGTGACAGGCATTACAAACTGCGCTCAAATTAGCGGACAGTGCACGGACGGAACAACATAATAACTGAACAATGGAACAACGGAGTTAATCGAACAACTAATGGAGCTGAGTCAGTGGAACGACTATTGAGCTGAGTTGGCAAAATGACTATCGGAGCTGATGATCTCTAGATGACCACAAAGGTAGGCACAACACAAAGCAGATGCATGTGCAAATGACATGCTTAATGACCATGGTGGAGATGGAAGAACAGAGCGACATACACAACGAGATGCGTAAGGCACATGTAGATTGGTTAGATCAAGCAACCAACAAATAAAAACGAAACGAGGCGACAACAAATTTGAGTGGCAGATGGGAATAAGAATAGAGGTGACGAAGCAACGAAGAAACATAAAAAAAAACATGAACGAACGCAAGAGACAACTTACAAAAGTAAAACCTCGAAGCGGTCGTCAACTTAAAAGTCAACCGACCTAGGACTAGGGGACTCAGTGACACAAACATATGTGGAAGCATGAAAACATGACACGAAAAACGTTTGGTGGTGTGGATGAGATCAATAAGGCAAGAGACCGATCAACATGTGGACATTAATCAAGCATAAAACATCAGAAAGGACAAGAATCAAGAACCTTGATTCAATGGAATCATAGGCACGCATGAAACGAAAAGGGTTGGTGGGTGGATGAGCAACAAAGCAAAACAACCATAAAAGCAAGAACGACAAAACGAGAACGATGGCGAAAACAAAAAAAGGCACAAAGGCAAGAACAAGCATCAATGAAGGGAACACCATGAATCGGAGAGAAGAGAAACAATAGAAACACAAAAGAATGAGATCAAACAACAAAACGGAGTTGAGGGAGTCGACCAAAAGAGAAGAGAAACAAGATATTACCTATAATCGAACGAAGGCTCTGATACCATGACAAATCTTAATAGAAAATGATAAGTGTATGATGTGTTATTGTTGTATTTGATCATTACACGTCTCTATATATAGAGATGCAATTACATACAAAAGGAAACGTCTAAATAAGGTAGCACATAATCAAGAGAGTGGTTTGCGTACAACATAATTACAAGAGTGATTTCACAGCATAATTATGGGAGTGATTTGTGCATATTTCCTAATTGCACAATATTCCTTAACACACAACACAAAAAGATGTTGACGTAGTTCGGTCCAAGACCTAAATCTGCGAGGCCACGCCCAAATGTGAAGAATCCACTAATGATAAAGAGTTATAGATTTATGCGAGACCCCAATCAGTGATCCCTCACCAGGCTTGCTACGCTCCCTTTAAGCTCACAATGAATTCTAACCTCAAGATCCCCTTGGTAATTACAAATTCAAGAAAATAAAAGAACAAACAAAAGGTTAGTTGCAACTGCTGAACTAAAAACTCATTAGAAGAACGCCCCCATGATGCATTATATAGCATTGTGTTCTTCCTAAAAGCAATGTTGATGTGAGCTTTCTAAATCCCAATTAGTATGAATGTGTTGAGCTTCTCTTCACACAATTAGGAAGTTACCCGTAGTCTTCTCACAGATTGATTAGAACGTAAATTAGAAAATTGAGATTGCATAAGTGGAAACTTCTACTTTCAATTCAGTTTCAACTGTTCTACCCAACAATAAGTAGAAACTTCTATTTTCATCTGTTGCAACTGACCTAGTTACAACTGCTCTGCCCTTGTTGTAACAATTCATTTGTTATGTAACTGTTGGTGGCTACTAGATATCCGTATAAAATGTAAAAAGAAAATCTGGAACGGTTTACTTATGTCTAGCCTTACCAAATTTTGACATTTGCATGAGATTTTGAATATATGCCTTGATATTTAATTCTTACTCTTACTCATTACTTCTCTTTGCTAGGGCATGGAGGAAGTGATGGGTTACATGGATATGTTCATTCGCTTGATGATGCCGTCAATGATCTTGTATGTTCTTTTCTATAAAAACCTATTCATGATTTGTGTACAACTGAACAATAAACTTCGCCTGTATCATCATCCACAGAAAGAATTTCTAGATAAGGTGCTAATGGAAAATCCTGGGCTTCCATGTTTTTGCTTTGGTCATTCAACAGGTGCAGCTATTATCTTAAAGGTAAGATTTTCCTTACATTCTGCATAATCTTATGCTGGCGCATTGTTAAATCACTCTCACATGTATATGTAGCCCTCACTTTTTAGCGCATGATTAAATCTCGCTATCTTTTTTGTGATGTCCTCCAAGGCAATGATGGACCCAAGGACTGAAAACTTAGTAAAGGGTGTGGTATTGACCTCGCCTGCTGTACGTGTCCAGCCTTCCCATCCAATATTCGTGGTAAGGATGTTGCTTTCTTTAAGTTATTACATTTATTCTTCATTCTTCTTATCTTTTGGGAACAACAAACAATGCACCATTCATCCAACCAACCATAATTACTACTTTGTTTGCCAGGTAATTGCACCTATTATTTCCTTTTTATTACCAAAATACCAGTTAAGTGGCGCAAACAGGAGAGGAATTCCAGTCTCTCGAGATGAAAAGGCACTAGCCGCTAAATATTCAGATCCGCTTGTCTATACCGGTGCTATCAGGGTCAGGACTGGTGCAGAGATTCTCCGGATGACATCTTATTTGCAGCAGAACTTGAGTAGACTAACTATACCTTTTATGGTCCTTCATGGCACTGCTGACACTGTGACTGACCCAGAAGCTTCTAAGAAACTGTATGAAGAAGCCTCGTCAAATGACAAATCCATTAAACTTTACGAGGGATACTTGCACGATCTTCTTTTTGAGCCCGAATGGGAAACCATTGTAAAGGAAATTATTTATTGGTTGAATTCCAGGGTAAATGTATAGCGGTTGTCAGGTAAGAGCTCTAATTAATTGATATTTTCTTGGTTGACAGTTCCAGTATATCCTGTTATTTGTAGGAAAATGTTCGAATGCACCAAAATGGACATCCAAAAGCTGCACCCAGCTGACTCAGAGTGCTGAAGGCAGCTGGCCTGTCAGTCGATTATACCAAACAACCAATAAAAATATAACTGTTTGGTACAGCCAACTAAAGCAAGAAAAAATCAAGGAAAACAGCTTTTTATATGGGCCTCACACTTGCTGACTGGACAAGGTGTCCGTTTTGAGTGTCCATTGTGGTGCATTCTAGCACTTCCCTATTTGTTAATCTCTTTTTCTGATAAATCCTGTTGTCTTCAGGACAAGGTTGTCATCTCTACCATACCATACGTCGATGCTCCTTTAAAGGTCAGTACTCAGTCCTAGACTCCTAATAGCTTGTAAATGCAGATGTAATCAAATTAACTGATTGATAGGATTGGGAAGGATTTAAAAGCTAAGAACTAAAATGAACTGAACAGAAATAACAATGCTCGTGCATATCATGAAATGTTGAATAGATTGACTAATCTGAAACTAGCCGTGCCATGTTATAGAATGTAGTGTCTAGTTGTGTATCTTAGACTATTCTGCAAATATCATTCTACTGGTTTGGTTGCGCTTCGAATACACTTAAATCGGCTTAGTAGGCGCAAATATCCTACATTTACTACTTTTTAAAATAGGTGATTTAATTCCAGCCTTTTGCTTTGGCTGTGACTTCTTTCCAGAAAGTCAATCTTAGCTCGTGCGTCTGTGTGTGCATACATGGCATTTTTGTGGCTGCCAAGTAAGCGCCACCTTGTCAATTAACTATAAATTGCCTGTTTTGTATGCATATACACAAGGTGAAGCTCTTTTGGATGGAAACTATAACCAAAACAAGAGGATAGTAACAGGTGGATCAGACTGTTTTTCTTCTACCTTACCAAGGAATAGTAGATTCTTCTAAATATGGGAACCACTCATTTGGGTTGGGATAGAGATTGTCGACTTGGCAAAAATGTCACCATTTCAGCAATCACTTTTTTCACCTTAGAAAGAAACCGGCATACACAAGTGCATGCCAATTACTCATTAGTCCTTAAGATTCTTGCTTACCATGTGCCTCCTCTAGTGCCCAATTTATAGTCTTCTGTGTTATTTAAATGATTGTCTACTTAGAATCATCAAATATTCTATTTGGTTGAGTCATTAATATTCTCTATCAAAGATTTCTTTGTTGATGTCCTTTGAGAAGTTTGATTGATTAAATCTATAATTTTGCAGGTGCTATAATCAAACTTTGTAGGTGAATTGGTCAGTTGGACGCCTTAAGCTCAGTGTCCACCTACATAAATTTAATTTTTGGCGATGCTTGCTACTCGCAATTGATCCAAATTTATTAAAGGTTTATTGCTAAGAGGTGAGAGCAAGGTACAACTGAACTTCTGTTGATATTTTGTACAGATGTTTGAATTGAGATTGCTGTCATTACTTTACTTAGCCCTATGTCATGTATGATTGAACTTCAGAAGTTTCACATTAAAGTATCAATTTCTTTCAATTGCAATGGCTGACTTATTTGTTTTGATTTTAAGAAATGATATGTGATGGACAATCATGATTTATGTTGTTTGCACTCTACCTCTTTTCTTTTCTTTTTTTTTTCTTGGGTGCTCTAACGTATTAATGTAGGTTGGCTTTATGGTGGACCATTGGGAAGGTGAAATTCTCTTGATTTTCTTTATACCCTGTGACAGTGTTTGACCCAATAGATAAAATAAAATAAATTCTGACAGCGTAAATCTTAAGATTTTGGGGCCAGACCTTACTAATGCATTGGCTATTAGGGATTTATTGTAAGCCTATGCTTAGTTTTCAAAGAAAATAATTGTAGTTACTTATGATTAGACACGTAATTCGTGTGCAACATTTTTGGCTTTGAATTCAGAACCAAACAGGGACTTTTGAGTGCCACATATATTTCTTCAGTAATCATAGATAAGACCAACATGATATAGATCGAAAAGCATAATCTAGAGATGATCTAAATAATACCATTTGGGATACCCTTTGTAGATGTTTCGATTTTGAGTCTTGTGAATGGAGTCGATTATGTTGTAACTTGTACGAGTTTTACTGTTTTCCATGCCAATTTGGCTTAAGCTTCCATTCCAACCAAAGAGTTATATTAGACATATTCATAGTTGGGCCGGACGAAAAGCCTTTGCGTAAGCCCAGCTTAACATGCCATCAATATATTTTGATTTATAAAATAAATACTTTTTATATTATATTTGTAAAATACATATTTTTTACTTGTTAAAATTATTACTGAAATTAAATAAGGCAACGGCTATTCAGACTCATTTTTTGCTTCTTTTACCCCACCTTTATGAAATGACCCAACTAACTCTTCTTATAAAGTATTTTTACTCATGCATACCTTAGTTGCCCAACTCACACACACCTCATTCACCCCTTTCTTCAAACGTATTTTCACCACCAATCCAACTCCGACAAAATTTGAGCGTCGATTCGATCGTACGTGCATTCTTCATATCTTTTAGTGTCGATTTTGTTGTTTTTTGGGTTTTTTTTCCTTTTTTAAGTAAGCATTGTTTGTGGTTTTGTTGTTTAGTTTAGGGTTTGAATCTTGCATTATGGGTACAAAGTTTTGATGGAATCGAAAATATTAAGCAATTCTAAACAAAACTCACTATTTTTTTTGTCATTTTCATGTATTTTTTAAGAGTTTTGAAAAAAAAATTATTTGTTCTTATTGCCTGCGGGGTTCAGACGCACAAAGCCAACAACTCTTAAGAGGTATCGACGCACATGGTAGACATCTCTAAAGAGGTCTCGATTGGATTCTTTCGTCACCTATTGAGATTGAGTTTCTTCACAATCTTGGTCAGATTCAACCGACACCTCTTTAGGGGTCTCAATCAAATTTGACCGTTACCACTTTAAATGTAGCGAGGTCAGAGTCGGCCCATATCTCTTCAGAGGTGTCGACCTTGTGCGACCGAACCCCGCACAACACTTTTTTTGCTTCTAGGATACATCACAACCACATTCGATCTTGTTCAACAAAAAAAACACCCTTAAGACACTTGGTGACCTAGTACAAGTGTTCTATAATGACTAAAATCGAGGAACAGAGAGGATTGAGGGGTGTTGGGGTGAGGATGAGGATGATGATGGTGAGCAAAGATATTTTTGAAAATTTAAAAATAAAATTAGGGTAAATTAAATAAAAATGGGGTAAACAAAGTAAAAAATTTGAAAATGGGGTTCAAGAAGCAAAAGGTCGTTGCCTTAAATAAAATTAGTACTTAAAGTGAGGTTGGGGCGAGCTTGGACTTTAGTACTATAGCCTTGTTTGGTTAAAGGTGGAGATATCTCGGAGATAACTTATAGGAAGTTGGAGCTAATCTTGTTTGGTTACCTAACATATTTGTATGTTATCTCTCAACTTACCGGGAAGGGTGAGAGATATCTCTCCTCGGGAGTTAACTCTTAGAAGTTGTGGACACAATTACCCCTCATTAATAATGACTTTTTTATTACTTATTTCTCTCTTGTTTGGAACCTATTTATATCAATTCATATTTTTTATTGTTTAAAATTTTTTAACTTTTTATACAAGTTTAAAGTTAAACTAAAGAATGAAAATATGAACTCCAAAACGTTCATATGATGACTATATTGTATGCCTAGTGGTGCAAAAAGAAAGTCGATAATCTAAACCGTTATCTATACATATGATGCCACATTTTAAACTGTTCCCACCAATTACATATCGAAACGCGTCATTTGGGTCCCTATATACAATACTTGTCTTCCCCTTTTTCAGAAACTTACAATTACTAAAGGTTAAAGCTAAACTTCAGGACTAATGAAAACTCATTTAAACCTAAAATACAACCACCAATTGTTAATAAAATGAGGATTTAGTGTATGCTTTATCGAGAGAATCAACTTGTGTGGTTCTTAACCTGTCTTCACCTTCTACTAGTACTAATTTATTCTACGTACACCAATAACATCAATTTCAAAACAATGTGCATCTTAGTAGACCGTTTAGTTTAGTTTTTATTGTGACTCGATCGTGTGATTGATGAAGACAGCCCATTCAACAATGCCCATGACTTTATTTTATACTTACCTATCAACTTGAGTCATGTCACGTTCTTGCAATTGGCATGGTGTTAGCAGGGATTTACATTCTTGATCACAGATCATTTAGCACTGTGGTTATTCATTCTTTTGCTTGTGTTCTTGATAATACAATAAACGAGCTAGCTTATTGTAATCAAAGTGGTAATTGTTTTTATTGGCATACTAGCTAGGTTGAGTCATCCTTCCAATATTGTACTCAAAGATCTTGACAATGTCATTTCTGATTCTTTGTATTCATCCATTGATACTAGTGGCAAGCCTCAAGTGTAGGGCTTCGCGGTAGTAATAGTGGCGCAAACACTAGTTTGCGCCTGGTTTATCGAATCCACTGGGAATAGTTGCACAAAGCACTAGAGTAAATTAGGTGATTTGAAACATAAACAAACAAGTAGTAGAATTTATTAAACTATCTAAGAAGTAAAATGACAAGAACAAATTTATTTTAGACTTGAATTCATCAATCAAATTAGATATGCGACGAATCAATTAAAATGTGTGTTCAATTCAATTTATAAACCAAGTATCCTACAAGTCATCTCGTCCCAAGCTCTCGTGGCGAGAATACTATCTCAACTCTCAAGTCTATAGGTTTGTGCGAGCAGTGTAAGAACATCAAAGCATTAAGTTTAAAACCCTTCAAAGTATCTCAAAGTCTAGGCAACCAGTCGGTGTACCCTAGCATATTAAGTTCTAGTGCTCAATTCCTGGTTCGATAGCCCGAGGTCTCGGTGACTATTTCTACTTAATTTCAGTGACTATGTGATCAGTGCAATCAAAGCCTAGAGTGTGGAACACTAAAAATAATATTGAGTAGAACAAGAAATGTAACTAAACATGATTTATCAACATAAAACATTCAAATAAGCACATCAAGTCTCAAAAATATATAAACTAAATAATGGAGAGAGAGAGTTCAAGAGAAGATCAAACTCAATGGTTTTCGGCCTAAGGTCATGGCGAATCCGATCTCATCTTTTGGCGAATCTATCAATCTCTCCCACTCTATGCTAACACTAAGAAAATATGAAATTAATACAAATAAATTAGGGTCCCCGAGCGTCGTCCAAAGGTGAGCTCGGGGCAAAAACAACCTGTAAACTAAAAAAAAATGAAAAACCTGTTATGATATGGATGAACAATTGATCAAGACTTTGTATGACTAATCATTGTCAAGCATGGCTCTTATATTGAGTGGTAATATCAAGCATGGCTCTTACTTGCATCCATATCCAATATACTCATTATTTCATGTGTTGTCAACATTGTTTGTAAAGAGTTGTATGACATGTAATGTATGTGTAACTTGTAAACATTGTCTTAGTACATTTATCATCATCACCAAAGGGCCTATATAAAGGGTATCAACCTCATTGTAAAAACACACTAAGTTGTATACAACTTCTCATTTCAACTCTCTCATTTTTCCTCTTCTACTTTGTAGTTGCAGTTCTTTGTAATTCTTTATAGTAGTAAAAGTTCTTAGTTCTTCTACTTTTCTTCTCTAGTTCTAGCAAGTTTCAATTCAATTTACAACAAAACCGAAGTTTTTGGTGAAGAAGATTAAGAGAGGGAGAGTTATGGTGAGGAAAATGGAGTGGCGAGGATAGGAGGTGTCGGCTGGTGTCTCTGTGAGGGTGTTCGGTCAAAGCTCGGGTCAAAATCCTTTTTTTTTTTTTTGTGGAATTCCCCATCTGCCCTTATATTGTGATCTGGTGAGGGAGCGTGCATGTGGATTGTTGGATTGTGTGCATCTGATGGCGGAGAGTGTGCTGAAGCATCATTCGAGGCTTGTCCGGCAGCTGAGAAAGTCGCACAGGAGAGGGGAAGCTGACTAGTGCGTTAATCTGGGAGTTCGTACTGACTCGAATCTCGAGGCAAAAGAGAGCACATTTGCTTTGTGTTTGAGTGGGCAGACACGCGTCGTGCGCGGAGAGGTGGAGAAGCGGATCGCGTGGAGTGCGTCAATCTGGGAGTTGGTGCAAATGCGGATCCTGAGGCGTGATGGAGGGCTGAGATAGGCGCACGGGGTACGCGTGGAGCGCGGACATGAGAAGCAGCAGCGTGCACGAGAGAGTGCAGGAGCAGCGAATCGCAGACGGAGTGGGGACGAGCTGACGTGCTGGCGTGGTGACGCGTGGAGGCTGCTAGTTGTTGTTGGGGTAGAAACAATGTGGGGCCCACGCAGTTTAATTATTTCATCATCCGATATGTGTTTCTTAGCGCGGATCGAGGCAGAGATGAAGGGCTGCCAGTGTTGAACGCATGGGAGCACGGGAACGCAAGTGGTGTGGGCCTAAGCTCACTTAAGTCTTCTCATCTGATCTATTTCTTTACGCATCTCGTGATGATCTTGACAGCTGTGGAGTCGTTGAGTGTCTCAACTACGTTTCTGATTTGTATCTTCACCTGCAGTGATCAAGCTTCTAATTCTGCTGCAGTGCCTGTCTCGAGGCAGATCTGGTGGATGCTGAACACACTGCAGGAATGACTTATACTTGGGCATTTTTGAAGGCTTTCCTCAACTAATGTACCGCTAAACTTCTTCCAAACTACCATATCATCAACATGGACAAATGTGGGTCCCACCAAGCTGTCTCGAAGTGCATGCAAGTTCGCTATGAACACCAAAAATACTTCAAAAGAACCTTGATTTTATTCTTTTTAATCAACAATGCCTACAAACATCAAATAAACAAAAATAAACATTTATGAACTAAAATTAGAGACCAAATGTGGGTCCCACCAAGCTGTCTCGAAGTGCATGCAAGTTCGCTATGAACACCAAAAATACTTCAAAAGAACCTTGATTTTATTCTTTTTAATCAACAATGCCTACAAACATCAAATAAACAAAAATAAACATTTATGAACTAAAATTAGAGACGTTGGCACATTAAAATGTAATAAATACACATAATATTGGGGCACAAATATATAATTATCAGATACTACTTGTGATGTTTGTTCATTTTCTAAACAATGTAGACTTTCTTTTCCTTGAGTTGTATTAAATCATTGGTTCCTTTTGGACTATTGCATATGGATCTTTGGGGTCCCTATAAGGAAGCTTCTTTACAGGGTGCTCACTACTTTCTTACTATTGTAGATGATTTTAGTTGATTTATATGGATTTATCTCATGAAATGTAATCTACTACAACTGCAGTACTTGAAAATTCTTTGCATTTGGTACACACAATTTCATTATTCTGTTCAGAATATAAGAACTAACAATGGTTCTGTACTTGTCAATCATACTTTTTCTTCTCTTCTTTCTCAATTGGGTATAGTTCATCAAAATCCTGTCCTTACATCCCCCAACAAAATGGGGTGGTTGAAAGAAAACACAGACATCTACTTCAAGTTACTAGGGCACTTATTCTCCAGTCAGGGTTGCCTAAAAATTTTTGGGGTGATGCCATCGTTACCTCTACTTATCTTATTAACAGGCTTCCCTCTTATGTTCTAGCTTGAAAATCTCCATTTCAGGTTCTTTTTGACAAAGTTCCTGATTATTCTTCTCTTAAATCTTTTGGGTATTTGTGTTTTGCTACTGATACACTTCCCCATTGTGATAAGCTAGATCCTATAGCTTTAAAATCCATTTTACTTGGTTATGCTCCAGTACAAAAGGCTTGCATGATTTATTATCTTCTGATAATTAGTGTCTAATTATGTAGCATTTAGTCTAGTATTTATGAGTCACTGGATTCTAATTCTCAACATTTTAGTGACATACTCTCGTTTTTTGTAATTTCAGGTATTTTGGACTTAGAAAGTGAATATGAGGTGAAACTGCCACTCGAGGAAGATAATGTAAGTTTGGAAATTGCACGACACCAAGTTGGCCTAGTTTGGTTTAGATTCATATTGACACTACTTCAGTATAAAGACCATAACTTCCTCATTTCAACTCTAAATAACTTACCATTTCTTTCATTGGAAAGTAGACTTGGAGCTGAACGCTTTCATGTCACACAAGCATTGCCAAATTCATCAGTGCCCTAAAATTGCATTGAAATCTGAAGCAGCAGAAGTTAAGTCGTGGGAGCAGCTACCAAGTATTAGAAGCCAAAGCACAAGCCATGGTGGGAGATGACTAGAGAGCATTCAATTGTGGCACTGTGGGCCACGCTTTGAATACATAAGGGGCGGCACTAGTCGCGGCACTGCACGGAAAAAATTAATTTTGACTAGATTTTCTAATCTTTTTGATTGAAACCAACTTTAGGGTTTCATATAAATAGTATTTAGGTGTTTCACGTCTTTTTAATCTCTTGTTTACCAATGAACTCATGGAAAACTTGTGCTTTTACTTGACAATGTCCAGGTTAATCCTCTTGATCTAGGCCGGAGGTGGATTGAACAAGTCGTTGGCATCATGGATTTATTGTGAGGACTTTCTAAGTTATATTTCATTATTCTTCTCTTATATTTTATTTCTTTTGGCATTGGTTTGAATCTAGGGTTAGGTTTAATTGTGTGTAATGGGCCCTTGCACACATATTAGGTTGATCACCTATTGTTATTGAGTTGAAACTTCTATCCTTATGCGATAGACTAATCCAAGTAACAATTGACCATACTAATTGGTTAGCCCCTTTTAGGGACTCGTCAAGTGCCTTAGGGATCTAGGCTAAATCGGAAGCACAAGCGATCCGGTTGTCTAGGTGTAGTGCATTCACAAAGCCCTATGCAATCAACGTATTAAATCTAATTCGCATGAGTCCAGGGTTGTGTGTTTGGTTAGGGAAGTAGTTAATGGTCGTACCTTGACTATCGAGAATAGGAAGTGTGAGGAACCGAGTACGTTATCTATAGCTATTCTAGAATATAATTGAATTACATATTTTTGTATGGATTGACGACCAATGAATTTCATGTGCCATTGGACAAGTTTGAGAAATTGAAAGCCTAAGTTACTTTCCTCTATTGATATTCGTTCTTACAAAAGTGTTTTTACATGTCTTCAGTTCTAATTATTCTCTAAAACCACCGATTTTCCTTTTTGTTATTGTTTTTACCTTAGAAAGACTACTAGTATCTATAGGATCCCTTTTGTCACTATTCTACAAATAGTTGGTTTAGGTTATATATTTTATTGACGCATTCGGTGCACGTCATCTTCTTATTGGTTCTATTTTTGCTTCTAGTGATGTGATTTTCTTTGAAAATAAATTTCCTTATCTTCTATTTTACCTCTTCCCGCTGAGGATTCTTCTTATCCTAGTCCTTTTTGAGTTCTTCTACTTCTCTTTCTCCTTATTCTTCTGATTTTTCTCCTGGTTTTTCTCCATTTTGATTCTTTTCTTGTTTTGCTTGCTCAAGTTGCTTTTTGGATAAGGCAGTTATCCCTGGCTAACTTCCTTTACCTGATCCTCAAAGAAAGAGCCTACACATTATTCAACAACTTAAGTGGCTGAATGACTTTGTGACGTACTCAGTAATCTCTACTAATATTGATACTTTACTGCCTATTTCTTATCGTATTTCTTCTAGCCCTCTACTTTTCCCTATGTGGTTTCTCCATCTATGACTGATTAGTACAAATATTTTTTGGCTATTGTTTATACTATTAAGGAACCTACCTCCTATGCTCAGGCTAAGCTTGACCTTAATTGGGTTGCTACAATGGAAGCTAATCTTCTGGCTTTAAATACCAATGGTAGTTGGGAATTGACATCTCTACCCCTTTATAAGAAATGGGTATACAAAGTCAAATTAAATCCTAATGGGTCTTTAGATACAGGTTGGTTGATAAAGGGTTTAATCAATTTGAAGGTGTGGATTATACTGATAGCTTTCCTCTTGTTGCTAAAATTGTTACTATGCGATTGATTTTGGCTTTTGCTTTTTAATGATTGGCATTTTCATTAGTTAGATGTTAGTAATGTGTTTTTACATGGTTTTATCACTAAGGATTTATATCTCAACCCCCCTTATGGCTATTCTAAGTTTGCAAACTTAAGAAATCTCTATATGGGTTGAAGCAAGTTTCAAGACAATGGAATCATGAGTCTACTTCTCAGCTTTAGGTTTTTGGTTTCCATCAGTTAACTCATGATCCGTGCCTTTTCATTTTGTCTCAACGTTCTGATTTTTTTATTCTCTTGGTCTATGTCGATGATGTGCTTCTCACTGGGACTACATTATCTTGTATTCAATTAGTGCAGGATTTTCTTCACCAAGCTTTTGCTATAAAGGATTTGGGACAAGCTAGATATTTTCTTGGTTTGGAGTTGTTTAGGTTTCCTACATGCCTTTATGTCAATCAAAGAAAATATGTTCATGATCTTCTCAGTGATGTTGGGTTATTTGGTTGTAAGCCTTCAACTACTCCTCTTCCTAAGGATTGTCGATTTGATGACTCTACTTTTCCTCTTTTATCTAATCTTGATCAGTATAAGAGACTTATTAGGAGGTTTTATACTTGGGTTTTATGTGACCTTATATTAGTTATGTTACCTAATAGTTGAGCCAATTTGTTCAAGCTCCAAGTGATCAACATTAGCATTATGACATTCATTGTCACATCCCCTAATCTCAATTAGAGAATATTCAGCCTGAAACCTAATTAAGCCCCGGTAAATCAGATCGGACCTAATTAGAGCCAGCAGCCTTATACTCATTCTTGACAACAACCTGTATATCTTGATTACTACGTAAGCAAAATAAAATAAATGCAACAAAAAATTTAAAACTTTTTCGATAAATCACAAGATATACAATACCGGCATGAACATCGGTATTGAGTTCTTATTCCCACTCTGATTATTACAAATTATAAAGCAATACAATATATATATATATATATATATATATATATATATATATATAACAGGGAAAATCACTGCACCTTAGAGAAGATATTAAACTCATGATCTTCTCCTTTCTTGGGTTTTAAGTCCTAACGTACGTCCATACCTGGAAATATTAAGGTGTGTGAGCTCCTACATGCTCAATAAGCGACTCCTATACAAACTATCAATTATCAATTACTATCAAGAAATAATATATAACAACGTGCAACCAATGCATATTTAAAGGACCATTTGAATCAATATAATCAAGACAAAACAGAAGCAATTTCATTGGTTTATTGCAATGTACCCATGATTTGTACTTTCAATCTTAGTATTTGAATTGAGTCGCCCTATCACATCTTCAAGAACCGGTTACTGACATCTAACCAGTTCTTGTCAATGTGCCGCCAACTCATAAAAGCATAGAGTTGCACTTCCTCATCATCACTAAACTAATCACTGCTCATCTGATTAGTTTATGATTGATAAGTAGTCAACTCAAATGAAAAACATTGATCGGGATATTTCCCAAGCCATTAGGGTCGCGGTGATAAGAAACAACTCTACCACAGTTCCAAACCTCGGGCTAATCTGGCCCGCTAAACCTCTTTCCAAATTTATTTGTCATTTCAAAACCATTTATATAAAACAAAACCAAATCATGGTGCATTGCCCCATTCCCAGTCTTGAACACTACGTGCTCTAATAATACTATTTTACATTGCATAATTGATAAAAAGTATGAGTCCCACTTACCTGTCCTGAGCTTTCCTATGTTTACTAACTTGTACGACTCCTCAGAGTCCTCAAACATTTTCCCCCTCGGTCCATTACCTAAAATAGACCATTTGTTATCAATTTAAGTATATTTCATTTATAAATATTCATAAACTGGTTTCATTTGAATCCGAAATCCCGGGACCTAGTTTCTAACCTATTTTGACTATTTCACGTTTTTTGAGGTAAAAACCTTGAAATAAAGTCCCCGACTTTCAAATTTCTCATTTTTTTTTATAGAAATTCATCAATTTCTATTTATTTGATCAAAATACTATTTTTCCATATTTTTTCCTATTTTTTGATTTATTATATATATATATATATTTATAGATACTGATTTATATATAAATATATATTTATCGATATGTCGCGCCTAAGATTTCGTTGTGTGCGCCAACGAGCATCTTCGAGCGTGCACACCACCGTATAACCCACGTGTGTCACCCTTGACCCTACGTATTTCTTGACTCCCCGACAATTCATTAATATTTTATTTATTTTCTATTTTAATATATATTTATATATATCCACAGTATATATAAATATATATTTATGCCTATAATGACATAATTCCCGCTGACGAGCATTTTAAGTAGTCAACGCTATCCCGCGTCTCATGTGTGTCTTCCTTGACCTATACATGGTATTAGACATTCCCTCATTTGTCTGGTTATTCCTTTATACATATTAATACACACAAACAAACACAATACACCACGTCAATCCACACACGCATTAATCGAGACAAACTAGGCTTAATCACGAGCCTAACTCAAATTAATTAGAATTTGAATTAACACTAATCATATACTTAAGGTAACGGTCGTTACAGTCTCCCCAATTTAGCAACGATTTCGTCCTAGTAATTAATGGTACGTACTAATCACCAATAATCTCGAAAAGTAATGGAATTCACTTTTCCATTATAATTCTCGTTCCTTAGCTTTCCTTTCTTTTGCTTGTCTAGTACATGTTATTGCACCACCTAGTACAAAGCTTATCTCAACTTTACTTTGAAGAATAAACGTAACTAATTTACCGTTTCATTATTCTCTTTCTATTAAATGGATGTGAATAACACCATTTCATTAATTTATCTTAATCCAAATCTATACAACCCATTCATAGGTGAGATTTCAAAAAAGATTCAATTTATCTTTTGATGCCTCTAACAACCTATGATATTTGTCACATTCTCTCTTTTTCTTAAAGATTGTTGTAGCCCAAGCATTGACAAATCTACTCAATATCAACAGTATCGTGTCTCCTACCTCCTTCATCCCATGACTGAACGCCAAGGTCGCTAATCATCATGTCTCCTACCTCTGTTCATTACAAATGAATAGCAAGTTCAACATATGTGTGTTTCCTACGTCCATTCCACCCATCGGTGAATGGCAAGGTCAACCACACAACATTCTCTCAATCTCTTTCGATACTTGATTGAAACTTATAGATTTCGTCAATCTATACACTACAACTTATAAATTTTTAACCTCCTATTATCCATTTCCTTTATATTGTAGTTATATATTACCAAGTCTGCTCTATTTACTCTGTGTGCAATTCTTTATTACCTCTTTTATTCTGTAACCCCTCGGATTACTAGTATCATTAACAACTCACCAAGAAAATCAATTTTTTCAGTGATTATTATGACGAGACACAAGCTCCATCATATTTCTTGAAATCAGGATTAACACCTCATCTTCTTTGTTAACACAAAATATACTATGGCAAGATTGAGAATGGTTTTTCAATATCAATATAACTTCTTCCTTCATTAGAAGCAAGTCTCGGATCTCTATCTAAAAATTTAAACATCATACAATTTCTCATCTCCCATACATATATTTTGCTCAATCCTTTCAAATATGACATATACTCTTATTGACAAGAATTTGCAGACTTGGTTAATCTATTAACTACCATTCATATTTTGCATTGTGCTGACGTCTAATTCACATCACAAAATCTACAATCGTGTTTATTTTCCTTTATCAGGTATAGACAAGAATCTACCTAACTCTATAGTTTTCACTATTCAATATCACATACTGAATACATCTCATATCTCTTTATAATCTCACTATATATCATCATCCCAGATAATTCGTGGTTTGTTCGTATACCCAAATATGATATGACATTGCATATATCAATAATATAAAGAGATCCATGAGATATTTAGAATGATTCTTGTCTAACCTTCCACCTGAACTAGATTTTCATTTCAGAATTTAATATGTCTAGCACAATTTCCATTAAAACATTTAATATGGACATTACTCATTCATAATTAACACCCCAGGATGTTTGTGGAGTTTACCACCGAGGGCTCTCGAACCTACATCAAGTTGAACATAATAGTTCCAATCGTATCTTTTCCTTCACCATGCTACTATTCAATGAATCCTTGTTTGTTTTCAAATACATCATCACCCATTAATCTCGTGTAATTCATTCACCTTTAGTTGAGTTCCCATGTATCTCCCTCTTTAAACTCCAAAGAAATGGATAGTTCCAATAAGATAATTATCAATTTCAACATCTCAATTGATGATATGCCTGTGCAGGACTTCCTTTATTCATCAATCTTATCTATCTCTCTGATGAGATAACACTGAGAAGTTCCTATTATAATTACACCTCATGCCCCTTTCTTTCATTCAAGTATTGACCATCGTCAATAACTTTATATGGGTGATTCCTCATAGTGAATATGTCATTTTCCATTATGGTGACTCATTACATCTCAAATTTATTTCACTTTGGTATAATTATACTCTTCAAACTCTCATAGTTTGAAACTTCCCTTAAATCACATTTTACCAGTTTCACTGGTCTTCCAAAATTTTCATCTATCATTTAGTGATTCCTCTAAGATCTTTTAATCTTAGAAATAACTAAACGACATTTATATCCTTCAAACCCTTGTACATGATACAACTGTACTTCAAAATCCCTTAATGAATGAATGAACTTGCACATCCTATCCAATCAACTAAATTTATACTAATACTGGAGATCCTCATCCCTATCTTATCATTTTTAAGTCTTTCTTTTAAGACTTATTCTTGCAATTTGTTCCATCAATCGTTTGAAATACATATTTTCAACTTTTCATTATCATTTGATGTTTTACAATAATTTGATACTTTTACCCACACTATTATTTCATATTAGTTCCTTTTAAACTATATCAAATATATTTACTACAATCTCTTGCTTCATTGTATCAATAGATAACTACTTGGATAAAAGTATTAGGATATGCCTTTAACTTTTTCCGTAATTCAAGTATAATTAGCAACTATCGTAGTTAAACTATATTTCAATTTCCTCAAGGCATCCTTTGTATCAAGTACAACTCATCCTCCTTCCATTCTAGAGTTAATTGAATATACAATATAACTATACCACAACTCTCTATATAAGTTGTTTGTATCCTTCAATTATTTCACATTTTACCACTTTTCTATCTTTGTGTTGAATATAAGACAATTCTCCTATTATCTTAATCTCGATCAAATCTTTTGACTCTTAATTACACTTCAACATATATCTTAGTGGTTTACAGTTGAAACTTAACATTTGCACCTACAACTTTTGATATACATCAATATATTGTCAGAGTTCACATAACTCTATGATAATGCTTGTGCTTTTGGTAAGTCTTCAACTCTTTTTGCATTCATCATCATTATCAACTTAATGATAACTTGTTTCAATAGAGTTCAACAAATCTACATCTTTCCATTATTAAACATAACATGAGCTCTAATGAGTTTCTATGGTTTATACCATAATCTTTCACATTATCAAGCCATCACTTGACCATATACTCCTAGATTTTGATCTTTACTCAATGATAACCAAATCTAAGTCAACTCTTGAGAACAATTGGTTTCATTTCAATTAATGACATGAGTTGTCAATTCTCGAAAATAATAATCATTCACTCATGATTTTATTCAAGTTAACTCATCACTTGAATTGAATTATTAGACTCATACAATTCTAATAACACCTCAAAGTAAAATAGAATTGATCATTGGTTTGGTCTCATAAATCAAGTAATTGATTAATTCCTAACTTAATTTGTGATAAAATTTCAAGCACCTCGTATAAACAATCCCCTTGAAACTTTAACAACAAACTTTTATTCACCAAGTTTGCCTTCCCATTTCTGACCTATTATCAGTTTACATAATCCAAACCATTTGAATTTCAAGTGATTGTTGTATTTCTACGAATTATCATTCATAGAATTTATAAATTTCAACATTTTACATTATAAATCGCAGTTAATACCAATCTCTTAAAATATTGTTCACCTATTCATTCCCAGTATCAAACATCATTATCTGGATTTTCAATCCTTAACTTTATTGACAACTCATTCTCTCAATTTAGACTGTACCAGTCCAAAAGATAAAATTAAAACACCTCACTAGCTTAACTGCTATGCTTTTTCTCAACTTACCCAACCAGTACACTACTTGTTTATATCAAATATCTTCGATGGCAATAGTGTCAAGTCTGTGAATCTTTCTGCCTCCATGCCCAGAAAGTTCATAAACGAGTTGATGTTAAACCTCTACCCCTAACCTTACCAGTCGTTAGACTTATGTATTTGTAACTTACCCTTCACTTTCATTTTCGATTTATCATTACCCTAAAAGTGATTATAGTTCATCAGACAAGATAAAGTTGACCAACAATATGAATTTTCAAAAATTCTTCAACTCTTATCTCTTGTTGTAGCTATTCACTTTTAGTGTATTGTTACTCTCAACTCATTTTCTTATATTCTAGCATTGATCTACACATTGATAAGGGTTCATTTAGGCATTAGTTATTATAGGTTATTAGGTGTAATTGGACTATATTTATCTTATTTTATGGTGATAAATGCATATTTTAAGGATTTAGTGATTTATTGGAATAAAATGAATATATATATATATATCTAATTATATTTAATTTTCATTTTTAGGTGAAACGGAGTGCACAGTTAGATCTTCTGGGCGGAAAAATACTTAGAGATGAGTATTTAATTGCAGTGATCAGACATCGGAGGATTTGTCTCGAAGAATAAGTTGCACAATTGAGTAAAGGGATTCCAACAGCTCCACGTGGCGTCTTCCTATTGGTCCAGCAAGCACAATAGTGCCACGTGTCGCGTTTTCATTTAGCCAGCCGCGTCACACTAGTCTTCTTCCCGTCACACTAGTCTTCTCTTCCACAACCAAAGCAATTTCTCTCCTAGTTCTCCTCGTCCATATGTCGATGTCCCATTCGCAGGCCCGCATCATCAGTGCCAATCACATACCGCCACGTCGCATTGTACCACGCCAAAGCAACGTTCGTGGGTCCCACAAAGGAGGCTTTCTCCCTAGTGCGTTGATTTTCTCGGGATGTGTGACAATACGAACTCCCAGATTGACGTCGATTCTCCCATGTATGAATTCCCGCCTCGCATTACCTCTACGCTCGCGCGTGCAAACTTTAGCGCGAAAGTATGGACGAATATATATATATATATATATATTTATATATATATGTATATAGACTTTAATATATATATATAAATATATATATTAAAATCAAAAAATAAAGAAATAATTGTGAAATGACCAATAAGGGCATGAACTTTGTAAATGATTGTGGTTATGGATAGGGGCATTTTGGTCATTTCACCCCTAAATTGTTGATAATCATCATCAAAACCCATTTTCATCACCGCCACCACCATTTCGTCCAGAAGTTGAAATCGAGAGAAGACATCCTCTCATCCAATGAGAGCGCGACATGTTAGCAATGCACAAAAATTCAACCAATAATTAAAAAAAAATAAAAGTTTTGAAAAAAAAAATCAGCGCAAATAAATGAATTTTGGGATTTTCTTGGAATGTTGGCGAGATATTGTCGGGTTTTCACCTCGTAAAACGTAAAATATACATAATATATTAAATTGTGTAAATGGTAATAAGTATAATTCGGTGATAATTTGATTTGTCGGGTGTTATTGAGCTGACGTTTGATTTTCTAACGCGAAAAACTTGGTGTAGAGGTCACTCCCACCTGGTGTGTATTCGTTGCGGGGTATACCACTAAACCATAGCACCAAAACAACCCCGGATCCAAAAATCACTCTCATAACTACGATAATTGGTTTTTCTCACCTCTAGAGACCAAATTTTAGGAATATATATAAGGACTTAGGGATTAGAAGAGAGAGAATCTATTGTTTATTTTTCTTTTAGTTTAGTTTAATTATGTCAAGCTAGTTTCTCCATCTAGGTTGAAGGTGAATTGGTCAAGTCTACGACTTGGGAATCCTTTATGAGGTTTATTTATTTTTAATTATTATTGATTCTTTTTTATGATTTATTTTCTTTGGTATTGTTTGAACAATTGAGGTTAAACACTAGTTTAAACTTTGATTTACATGTCAGTGAGTCGTAAGCGCCCGTCCTTGTGTGACAAGACCACACTAGTGGCAATTGACCCTACTATTTGATTAGTCCCTTTTGGGACCGATTAAATACCTTAGGGATCTAGACTAAATAGGGAGCACTAGCGATTTGGTTGTCTAGGTGTAGTGCCTTCACGAATCGAAGTAATGTGACCAATGCGTTAAATCTGGAGCACTAGCGATCAGGTTGCGTGTTTGGTTAGGGAAGTAGTTAACGGTCGTACTTTGGCTGTCGACATCAGAAAATACGAGGAACCGAGTGCGTCACTGGGTCTATAGTTGTACTAGATCATAGATTAGTTTCATAATTTTCATAAACCGACAATTAATAAAATCAATCCCAAGTTGTATAAGAGACTGTGAAACTGAATACCTAGACTTTTCACTCCTATTAGATTTCCTTTCATTTAATTTCTGTATTTTCAATATATTTATAAATTCTATCTAAAACCTTAATTTCCCTTTTTTGTATTTTTCTTACCTAAGAAAGACACAAATCTCTATAGGATAAACCCTTTACCGCTATCTACAAAATAGTTGGTTTAGGAAAAAAATACTTTATTGATGCGTTCGGCGAGCGTCAATTTTTTGGCGCCTTTGCCGGAGACTAGTTTTTCTTTCTTTGATTTTTTTGTTATATATTTATTTATTTATTTTTATTTTGTATCTAGCTCCTTATTTCTAATATTTTTGCAAGAAATTTCTTAATGGCCTCCTACTCCCATAATTATGATCGATTCGAAGACTCATACTATTATGGTATAAATGGGGTAGGTATGTCACATAATGGACATCAATTTTCTAACTCGCAATCTTTTATGCAACAGGTCGAGGCTTCTGATTTTTGTCAGGAATACTTTAATCCCACGTATGCTTGTCCTTACCATCCGAGATATGGAAATCATCACGGTTCTAGCTATGCATCGTCACAACCTAACTTCTATATGTCTAGGCTAAGTCCACAGATTCCTCAACAAGAACGGAGAACCATTGAAGACATTGAGAAAGATATGATATTCGAATGGCTTTCTCTAAGTACTAATGCATGTCCCTTTGACGACTAGAGTAATTCATCACATTAACCTGACACATACAACTATATGCAGAATCAACCTTCAAGGGATATAATAAGGTATTGTTTGGCGATTGTGCAAGACATGAACCTCACCGAGCAAAATTAGACCAATGGATTGAACATAGGGATCAAGAAGCTGAAGAAGAAATAAAGTCAATTCTCCAGAAGATATTAGCTGAGACCATGAGAACAATTCCATTGGAGAGTGTTGAATTGAATTAGGTTACACCAATTGAGGACTATTGAAGTTGAACTAGAGGAAACAATTAAAGTTTCTTTACATGAGCCGGACATTATCATTGCACAGAATGAAGCATATGAAGCCTAGAAAGAAATTGATGTCATTTTAGAAAGGCCGGAGGAACCGCAAAAAGAGAGCAAGGAAGACCAACATCTAGTGTTGGTGAAGCCACCCACCCTCCCATGCATATTTGTTAGACCTTACAAGTGGGTGGATGTAAAGGAGCATTCGCAAATTGTCTACAAGGTTGACACCTTTGTGTCAGACGATTATGATGCAATATAATCATATGTGTTAGAGGTCTCGATGAGCTCCTAAATCTGAAGGAGGGCATGTATGTTGAATTGCCCAAAGCTGTAAATGTGTCATTCGTTGTCGACATCTCGAAATGAGAGGGCATCACATGATCATTCACGACAAGTCGAGCTAACGACTTTAACCAAAAATTTTTTTTTCTTTTATGTTTTTTTAGTTTGCTTATTTTTATATTTGTTTAATGTACTCACCATTATTCCATTTTTTACTATTTACAGGTGTTTGATACTCGTTTGTTGAAACATCAGAGTTGAAAGCCCGATATCACTTCTGAGGCTCCATGGCTGATATATATGGTTAGTCTAATTGGGATTTGGTAAGTTCTTGCTTTAGGTTATTAAGATTAGCTTTTGAGTCTACTAGAGGTAATTAGATGTATATTCCCTAGATTTCCTGAGTTGAGCATTCTTATCACTATGCTTTATATTTTATGAAATATATTAGTCCATTAGGTTTTGCATATTCATTTTAGCATGTCATTTCTCCATGACTTGTTTCTTTCATTTACGTGTTCTTTTCACCTCTTTTCTCTTCATTTTGTAGTTTGTTAGTCTCATTCTTCTTTTAAACCTTGAGGATAAGGTTTGGGATAAGTTTAGGGGTGTTTTAGGTATAGTGGAGTGTTGGATGAATGGATTAGAGCATAACATGTATGATCGTTTTATTATTTTTATGCGTATTCCATGGGTTTGGTAAGTTATGGTGGTGTTTTTCTTTTCTTTTCACATCATTTTCTCATTATGATATGCTATGCATTGCATCAATTAGGTTAGTAGTAGTTTATATTAGTTCATGCATTATTGTGGTTATTTTGTTGCATTATTGAGCCTATGCATGTTTAGAGTCATTTTGTTGCATTTAAAGTCGCCTAAATTCTTGTTGAGTGTTTTTTATTGTGGATGAGTTCAAATTAAACTACTTTTGAGACTTGAACCCTTTTGAATATTAGGAGATGTACTTAATTTAGAGCGTTGTCCAACATCTTTAAGGTTGCTTATAAAAGAGCTAGTATGAAGTTTAGGCATTGTGCTACAGACCAAAAGGCAAGCAAGTCCTATTTTGCAAGTTTTCAGATTTCTAGGGTGCTAGAACAAGAATGTAGCTCACTTGAGACATCGATTCATATGATTTGACCACTTTTGAAGAATAATTTAGACTTGCACGGACATTGGATGACTTATTTGATTATAGTGAAAGTGGGAAGGGTCAACAAAAGTTTTCTAAAAAAAAATTTAGAGTGTCCCATAGATTCCAAAGGAAATGGAGCAGGGAATCTTGTGGTGGGAAAAAGTGAAAAAAATGGATTTCATAGGAAATGGAGCAGGGACCGTATTACTTTTAAAATTTTTGGAGAAAATAGAGTGTATATACGTATAAAGGCGAAAGTTTATAAAAACTCTTAAATAAAAAGATTTGACCGAGTGCTTATAGCTAAATCAATTGAGTTATTCCAATGTGTTGTTCCATATTTTCATATTTAAGTCTGATTATCTCTCAGGTGTGTTTAGTCTACATTTTATGGATAGTGAGTTGTATTTTTTGTTCAGTCCCTTTTTCGGTGTTGATGCACTATTTTTAAGAAATTCTAAACTTGTGTGCTTTAATGTAGTGGCTCTATAAAATCTTGAGTAGTTAAAGGCCTTTGTCTGAATTGATTCTAATTTTTGAAAGGGTGATTTTCACTGATGTTTGGATTCCATTTTCACACTATTTGGCTTTGAACTTCTTTTGGGTGATGGTTGATTGAATGTCATATTTAAATAAAAAAGGAACTCAAACTTGACTTGGTGAAGGTCATAGGTTTGTTAGGATTAGTCATTGTAGTATTAGGAGTAGAGTATATGTTTTCATTCATTCCTTTGCTCGGGACGAGCAAAGTCTAAGTTTGGGGGTGTTTGATAAGTGTTCATTTAGGCATTAATTATTATAGGTTATTAGGTGTAATTAGACTATATTTATCTTATTTTATGGTGATAAATGCATATTTTAAGGATTTAGTGATTTATTGGAATAATATGAAAAAATATATATCTAATTATATTTAATTTTCATTTTTAAGTGAAACGGAGTGCACGGTTGGATCCAAGGCGGAAAAATACTTAGAGATGAGTATTTAATTGTAGTAAATGGACACCAGGGGATTTGTCTCGAAGAACAAGTTGCATAATTGAGTAAAGGGATTCCAACAGCTCCACGTGGCGTCTTCCTATTGGTCCATCGAGCACAGTAGTGCCACGTGTCACGTTTTCATTCGGCCACCACGTCACACTAGTCTTCTCTTCCCGATACTCGTCCACATGTCGATGTCCCATTCGCAAGCCCATATCATCAGTGTCATCAGCGCCAATTGCATACTGCCAAATCGCACAGCCAAAGCAGCTTCTCTCTGCGTGCGTTGATTTTCCTCGAGATGCATGACAACACCTGTAACGGCCCAAATTAATTAAATCAGGATTTGTGTTAATCACGAGGATTAACGGGTAATTTGGTCGTTACATGGATAGCTGGGTTAACTTGAAAATGAGTACCCAGGCTTGTATTATGTTATTTGTGCATGTTGTTTGTTTATTATTGTGATGGGAAGTTATTATTATTTATATAAACATCACATGTGTGTATAAGTTGATGTCGGGCGAGGTTGAGCGCCGGGGTTTCGTGGTGTGAGATTAAGCCAATGCGGGGTTTCAAGTTGTAAACTCTGGTGTTGGGGTTTGATGAGTCAAATAATATAATATGACCCTAATTTAGGGGTTAGTATAATGAAATGTAAATATAACTTTGGGTTAAGTTATATAGTTATTTTGGAACACTAAGGGTGGGACCACCTCGGGGTGCGTGCCGGACGCGGGGCACCAGGTGCCGAGTGGTCGGGAGACTAGTGTGACCTTATTTATAAATTTTGGGAATTTATTGAGTAGATTTGATAAATTTATATTGGCCAAATCAATTGGAATTATAAAATCCTATAGTTGAGCTGGATTAATCAGGACCCTTTGGATGTTTCTCGAGATGCACAATAGGGTCACCAGTGTCAAGATAAGGTGTTGGTGAGTTGGAGGGACACAGGGTGAACAGTGATCATCAGATTTGCCTCAAGATGGGTGTACACACTTGATCAATATCAACTATATATATACATGTTTGACCGATCAAACAAATGAAGGAGAAGGAAAATTGAGAGAGAAGAGGAGAGAATCGGTGAGAAAGGGAGAAAGGAGAAGGTTTGTTGGAGGTTGGAGAGTGAATCAAGGCCAACAACAACAAGATCAAGGTATGGATTTATCAAAAATTTGGGTTGTTTGTGAAATATTGTTGTGGGTTTGAAATTTGAGGAAATTCAAATTTGGAGGAATTAAATCTTGTGTTTTGATGATATTTTGTGATCATGAGGTTAGTAGTTATGATTTTAAATGATTGGAGTCAATTTAAGTGAAGTTGGGTGATTTTGGAAATTGGGTTTTGAAAATGTGATTTCCATGATTTGTGGATTTTGGTGTTTGATTATGGTAATTCATGTTTAAATGGTGTAATTAAGGTGATTGAGGAGTTATGGAAAGATGGAAATTGCATTTATGGGTTTGTGAGTGATTTGAAGTTCAAAATTTTAAATTTGGAAATTTCTGGACAGCGAGCAATTAGCGCGCTAATTGGAGAAATTAGCGCGCTAATCACGCTGAGTGAAGAGTGATAAAGATCAATTAGCGCGCTAATTGATCTCATTAGCGCGCTAATTGTCCTCTGGAACTTAAAAATTGGGAAAATGAAGAAATAAGCCTAAATAACATCATAAACCCATTAATTGACCATTAATCTTCACAAATGAAACCCAGGAAGCTCGAGACAGTAAAAATTGAGTCGGGAAATTAGTGGATGATCAGACCGGGGGTATTTTTGGGATTGTGAGCGCGGATTGAGGTATGTAAAACCCAATTAAACACCACTATTGCATTTTCTTATTCTATTCATTGAGCTTTATTTATTTGTCAATCTAAATCCGATTGTGATGGGAACGGTAGCGTTCCGGTGGTTTTTCGGGTGTGTGGGGTTTCTTCTTCTCAAATGTATTTGGTGACTAGGATACATCAATGGGGTCTTTGGAGTAGGGTATGACTGGGCCACTCGATCCTAGCTTCATCGGCGGTATATATTGCACACCCAGCTTTGTTTTCTTGGTGTTGGTATTCATGCATTTCCTTTTGAGCGGTTACTGCGTTATTTCCTTGATTATTGCATGATTATTTAACACTTTGTTTATTGGTTTCCATTTATGTTCATAAATTGAAATGCCTGGTGGTTTTCCTTGGGATTTTACTTACTTGGACTCGTTATCTCGGTTTTTGTGATAATCGAGTGCGGATACCGATATCGATAGGGGTAAGAAGATCTTTGGCGATTATATCTGTCTTGCCTAAGCGAAGCTCGCTAGTACGTATGTTGCTAGTGTATTATGTTGATATTTGTATTACTTTGGGATGAGAGACTACAACCATTTCTATACTTGTGTATATATTGGTATAGTTGATCGCCTATATGCAAGTATAGCCGGGTTTTCCACTATAGATTGAATTAAATAACTTTATATAAGGTTTCTTTTATTAAGACAAGACTTCCGCTGTTGCTTATGAATAAATAGCTCTAATTTGAAGATTCGTAGACGACGGATAGAGATATGACGTGGCAGTTACTTCTGGTGCATGAGCTGGAGAAGTAACTGTTAGCACGGGGCGACCCCGGAAATTGGGGCCGCCACAGTTTGGTATCAGAGCTTAGGTTTAAGGAACCCAGGGAGTGAGGTGTGGGTTATGGTTACCTCTGATACCGCCACAGTTGGTATCAGAGCTTAGGTTTGAGGAACCTAGGTGGGAGGATGGAATGGAGGTTATATGTTAGCTCTGATATGGTTACATTTGATATCAGATTGAGGTCAAACTTCAGGAATTGGAGTTAAACAAGAGCATAAATTTTAATGAACTTAGATGTGGAAACCCGATGAATTGCCTAGAACTTTAGTTGGGAAGTGACTGTGAGGCGGGTAGATTAAGGAATATATATACGTGTGTGATTTGATTGTGTATTACCTACAGTATACGTATATACTGAGTCTGGTCCGACGCACGTTTAGTGGTGCAGTTTATGATGGATGGACAGACTCCGACTATTGCTCCGTCTACTGTTCAGCCGGAGGTTGGTGATGCGAGTGATACGACATGTGAGACGATGACTCTGTAGTCGTTATTGTAGAGGGTCATGGAGCAACAAGTTTTACATCAGGTACAGGTGGCAGAGATTGTTAAGTACATTCGGGGTCAACGAGATAGGAGTTCTGAGCACCAGACGAGAGATGAAGGGAAGGTGGTGAGTGCTACTACACCTACACTGCTGAAAGCAAGAACGACAAGAAATCTTCGCCACAAAGACCAAGATAGACATCAGGGTGACCGGGACAGGGGTCAGAGTGACCGGAGTCAGGGTCAGGGATTTGATGAAAGGTATATTGGGAGGCGTAAGACACGCAGGTGTTTTAGGTGCAATCAGCGAGGACACTTGCGATATGAGTGCATAACACTATTACCACGATGGGATCAGGATCCGGACAGGGACAGAGTGCACGCGGTAGCACAATCAGATTCAGGAGCTACCAAGCAGACTAGCAAGCGAGAGACACGCAAATGCTATATATGCGGACAGAGAGGACATCTGAGGGTTAGTTGCCAAACACCGGCGGCTACAGTAGTAGAATATCATAGAAGACGTCGACGACAAGCTGCAGAGGAATCGCAACAGAGAGAGGTTTGGGATAGATAAATACGAGCCGGTAAGGAGTGAGAGCATGCAACAACCAGAAACTCCGACTAGGACACCAGATGTGGCTAATTCAGCTACGCCGGGTACCAGAGGTTCACAGGAGGGATCGCGACATGTTCCGAGATGTATTCACTGTGGAGTGAGGGACATATACATGGGGAATGTGCGTTGATCTGGATGGCATCGGTATTGGTGGAACTGTTGAGTGTTCAGGCTTCAGGTTCATAACGTATCTGAACAATATGTTGGGCAATTACTGAAAAGAGTCAAGTATATTTTTGTGTAAATTATGGAAATTGGTAGTGCTATGTCTAAAAACTATCAGGTTGCTTACATTTGGATATAAATGAAACCTGAGGATGTTTGTTAAGATATATGTATGGTATAGGAATATTATGGAGAATGGATGGTTGTTCAAACACCGTAACAAGAGAAATGGTATATTTTGGGTAATCAAAAATTTGAGGCCAAAATTCAGACTGTATTGATGACATTAAGGGAACACAGACTGTGTGTGAAAATTCGAAGGTGAAGTTCCGGGCATGTTATCAATAGTTAGAACATATCCTTTATGGAAGAAAGATTTTAAGTGGTGATTGAGTGATGTTATTAGAGGTTGTTGCCGAGATACGGAGTTCTTTTGTCTAGCAAGATATTCCTGGTTTATACAAGATATTTCTCCATAATTGCAAAGCACCAATGACGAGGTGACAAAAGAAGGATGTTTTCTTTTGGATGGTCCGAGGGGCGTGAGCGAGCATTCCCGGAGTTTAAGTAAAGATTGATTTACTCGCACCAGTGTTGACATTATCTCGAGTCGATGAAGAGTGTGATCGCCATACCGATGTTTCAAGGACTGGACTGGATGTGTTCTCATGCAAGAGGGATGACCAGTGGCTTGCTTATCCAGGCAATGTCAATCACATGAATGTAGTTACTCTGTATATGATTTGAAGCTTGCGATAGTTGTATTTGCGCTAAAGCTTTGGAGGCGTTATCTGTATGGAGAGAATTTGTGTTTTACACCAACCATCAGAGTCTACGCTACCTACATTTTCTCACAAAAAGGATATTTGATATACGTCAGAGGAGATGGTTATAGTTGCTAAAAGATCCTGATTTACGATTGAGTATCATCTTGGTAAGGCCAATGTGTGGCGGATCTTTTGAGTAGATGCGAGGCGGCCAGCCAGAGCAGTATGCGATATATGGGACTGTTGGATGCAAAGCGCGATTATGAGCATGTCAAACATTGCAGCTACGCATGATGTTCAGATTTGAGGTCAGATGAGGGTACCGACAGTGTCACTAGGCTGAGTAATCGGAGTGTCAAAAGGGCGATGGGCTCGATGAGCGGTTCAGTGGTTTGGCACGGGATTCCGAGTGCACTGATTGGGCGGAGACGTCTGACGGAGGTTTACAACACCGAGGTCAATTATCGGTACCAACAGTGCTAGAGATACATAATAGTGTTTTAGAGGATGCGCATAGGTTGCGATACGCAATTCATCCGGGCAGAACCAAAATGTATCACGATTTGCGGAGATTGTTTTGGTGGCCGGGGATGAAGGCTGACGTTGGTGAGTATGTTCGAGGGTGTAATATATGTCAGCAGGTGAAGACTGAGGCTAGGTGACCTGGAGTATTGTTGCGGACTTCGAGACGAGACAATGCGTGTTGGGTGGTGATTGACAACTGACGAAATAGGTGTACATCATATCAGTTTTGATGCAATACACGTTTTTCTTTAGTTGCCAAACTGCATGGGATGTCGGAGACTGTCAGACTGCAGGAGATTTTCAGATTTATATCGAGGTTCTGGGGAGCGGAGCAGAGGTAGTTAGCATAAGGTTACAGTTCAACATGAAGTTGTTCGTTCTCAAACAGATAGCAAATTAGAGAGATTGATATGAATTGTAGAGAATTATGCTGAGGGTGTACATGATGGAATTTGCAGGTTCGTGAGAGGATTACTTACTCGGAGTAAGTTTGTCTACAACAACAACTATCAGACAAGTATCGGGATATTGTCATTTGAGGCCTTGTATGGGAGGCCCTGCAGATTTTCAGTATGTTGGGCAGAGCCGGAGGATACAGTTATGATAAGGTCAGAGATGATTGTGGATCACACAGGAAAATTTGGTAAAAATTCGTCAGAGGCGGCGAAGATAGTGAAAGACTTTATGAGGTTTAACCCCACTTATTTTTATGGGGTGAGCGATCCAGAGTTAGTTGGGTGTTAGTTGATGACGCATCGATAGCTACATCAGTTATTAGAAGTTCCGGAGATTGAACAGGCACGAATTTCTGGGTATTGCCCGAGAGGACAAACGGCGGCCCGGTGGACGACTTATACTGATACACAACTGAAGCCGACGACTTGGGCTGAGTTTTATCAGTTGTTCTTACATATATATTCCGATAGAGGTGCAACTGAGGCTCAGAGAAGAGTTTCTCACGTTGAGGCGGGGTACCATGTCTGTGCTTGCATACATGGAGAGATTTAGGTATTTAATGCGGTACGCCATAGATGTGGTAAACATCGAGAAACTTCAGATTTATTACTTCATCAGGGGATTAGATGAGAAGATCGTTGATGTTATTGTTGCGAGTGGAGCTGACACTTGGCAGGCTTTATATACGATAGGGTTTTGGCTCGTGAGACATATTTGCTGCAAAGCGAAGAGCGATCGGATCAAGTTGGATAGAATTCTCGGTCTAATCACAAGCCGAAGAAACAGAGGGATGAGTTTAGCAGCCAGTGCAGGCCAGAGATAGGGTCGATGTTGTTGCATTGTCGATCCGGGAGGAGACTAGACAGGCTGTTGAGGATACTTATGAGTTTATTTGCTTATTTTGTTGTTTATTGCGTAGGTGAAGCTATTGTTTTATTACATACGCGATTGAGGACGATTGATGTGTTCACCGGAGGATGTTGATGGAAAATTGATTGATCATGCGATACACAAGGCCATAGCGAGGGCTATCGGGTGACGGACTAGGATTGAGCGCTATCACTGGTGGATTCCCAGAGGGATGTGTTATGGGGAATGGGCCAGGTGATGCGCACACTAGTGGGAATCCCGACGTACCAGAATATGGTTTAGGACTGAGTCGCGGATGAGATAGGATGTCAGCAACGATCAGACAGAGTCATCAGAGACATTTTTCACACAAGATAGAATATGCGTGAGGTGAAGGGCTGGTGGGGTGTACCATTGGTGGAATCTCAGATGGAAAAGATTCTGAGTGAAGGACCAATTGATATGCATTGGTGGAATCTCAGATGGGAAAAGATTCTGAGTGAAGGACCAATTGATATGCATTGGTGGAATCTCAGATGGAAAAGATTCTGAGTGAAGGACCAATTGATACACACACTGGTGGGATCCTGACGTATTGGAAGCAAGTTCAATAAAGTTTGACCTTGTGAATGGGTGCGATTCGATGAACTGGGGAATTTTACTCGGGATTGTTCAATTTCGAGGACGAAATTCTTTTAGTTGGGAAGAATTGTAACGGCCCAAATTAATTAAATCAGGATTTGTGTTAATCACGAGGATTAACGGGTAATTTGGTCGTTACATGGATAGCTGGGTTAACTTGAAAATGAGTACCCAGGCTTGTATTATGTTATTTGTGCATGTTGTTTGTTTATTATTGTGATGGGAAGTTATTATTATTTATATAAACATCACATGTGTGTATAAGTTGATGTCGGGCGAGGTTGAGCGCCGGGGTTTCGTGGTGTGAGATTAAGCCAATGCGGGGTTTCGAAGTTGTAAAACTGGGTGTTGGGGTTTGATGAGTCAAATAATATAATATGACCCTAATTTAGGGGTTAGTATAATGAAATGTAAATATAACTTTGGGTTAAGTTATATAGTTATTTTGGAACACTAAGGGTGGGACCACCTCGGGGTGCGTGTCGGACGCGGGGCACCAGGTGCCGAGTGGTCGGGAGACTAGTGTGACCTTATTTATAAATTTTGGGAATTTATTGAGTAGATTTGATAAATTTATATTGGCCAAATCAATTGGAATTATAAAATCCTATAGTTGAAATTTGGATTAATCAGGACCCTTTGGATGTTTCTCGAGATGCACAATAGGGTCACCAGTGTCAAGATAAGGTGTTGGTGAGTTGGAGGGACACAGGGTGAACAGTGATCATCAGATTTGCCTCAAGATGGGTGTACACACTTGATCAATATCAACTATATATATACATGTTTGACCGATCAAACAAATGAAGGAGAAGGAAAATTGAGAGAGAAGAGGAGAGAATCGGTGAGAAAGGGAGAAAGGAGAAGGTTTGTTGGAGGTTGGAGAGTGAATCAAGGCCAACAACAACAAGATCAAGGTATGGATTTATCAAAAATTTGGGTTGTTTGTGAAATATTGTTGTGGGTTTGAAATTTGAGGAAATTCAAATTTGGAGGAATTAAATCTTGTGTTTTGATGATATTTTGTGATCATGAGGTTAGTAGTTATGATTTTAAATGATTGGAGTCAATTTAAGTGAAGTTGGGTGATTTTGGAAATTGGGTTTTGAAAATGTGATTTCCATGATTTGTGGATTTTGGTGTTTGATTATGGTAATTCATGTTTAAATGGTGTAATTAAGGTGATTGAGGAGTTATGGAAAGATGGAAATTGCATTTATGGGTTTGTGAGTGATTTGAAGTTCAAAATTTTAAATTTGGAAATTTCTGACAGCGAGCAATTAGCGCTAATTGGAGAAATTAGCGCGCTAATCACGCTGAGTGAAGAGTGATAAAGATCAATTAGCGCGCTAATTGATCTCATTAGCGCGCTAATTGTCCTCTGGAACTTAAAAATTGGGAAAATGAAGAAATAAGCCTAAATAACATCATAAACCCATTAATTGACCATTAATCTTCACAAATGAAACCCAGGAAGCTCGAGACAAGAAAAATTGAGTCGGGAAATTAGTGGATGATCGACCGGGGTATTTTTGGGATTGTGAGCGCGGATTGAGGTATGTAAAACCCAATTGAACACCACTATTGCATTTTCTTATTCTATTCATTGAGCTTTATTTATTTGTCAATCTAAATCCGATTGTGATGGGAACGGTAGCGTTAGGTGGTTTTTCGGGTGTGTGGGGTTTCTTCTTCTCAAATGTATTTGGTGACTAGGATACGATCAATGGGGTCTTTGGAGTAGGGTATGATCGGGCCACTGATCCTAGCTTCATCGGCGGTATATATTGCACACCCAGTTGTTTTCTTGGTGTTGGTATTCATGCATTTCCTTTTGAGCGATTTACTGCGTTATTTCCTTGATTATTGCATGATTATTTAACACTTGTTTATTGGTTTCCATTTATGTTCATAAATTGAAATGCCTGGTGGTTTTCCTTGGGATTTTACTTACTGGACTCGTTATCTGGTTTTTGTGATAACTGAGTGCAGATACCAGTATCAGTAGGGGTAAGAAGATCTTTGGCGATTATATCTGTCTTGCCTAAGCCGAAGCCTGCTAGTACGTATGTTGCTAGTGTATTATGTTGATATTTGTATTACTTTGGGATGAGAGACTACAACCATTTCTATACTTGTGTATATATTGGTATAGTTGATCGCCTATATGCAAGTATAGCCGGGTTTTCCACTATAGATTGAATTAAATAACTTTATATAAGGTTTCTTTTATTAAGACAAGACTTCCGCTGTTGCTTATGAATAAATAGCTCTAATTTGAAGATTCGTAGACGACGGATAGAGATATGACGTGGCAGTTACTTCTGGTGCATGAGCTGGAGAAGTAACTGTTAGCACGGGGCGACCCCGGAAATTGGGGCCGCCACAACACCAACTCCCAGTGTGACGACCCATCCCTGACCTAGGGTCGGGTCGCCCGGCCCAGGCCGCCACTTAAGCCCAGTACCTGAACCAGGCTCAAATAACGGTCTGGCACGCCTAAACAAATAAACCTGTGAAATACACATTGGCTCAACAAAGGATAATAATTACGGAATAAATATAAAGAGATATCATTAAGCCAATAGATTTAAAGTCTAGCATGTAATTGAAAACAAACAGGGATTCATTGAATAGTAGCATAGTAGCAGGATTTCATAAAAGATAGACGTATAATGAACCATCAAGTACTATCATGGACATAAGGTTTGTAAGCCATAAGTAAATAGGAATTCATCCTTTCATAGCAAATACGACATATTCGTAAGTCATCAAGTTGTAACAACAATAATCATGCATAGCATTGAAAGCTTATTCCAAAATTCAACAATACATAGCGTAATTCTACATCAATAAAATGCAGGTTATATATCATGATTCTTTATTCATGGTAAGAAGAAGATTGACAAATCATTACATAGATTCAAGCTTTCATGCAAGGAGGGGGTCTCGCGAGAGTCTATACTATAAAATACAGTAATACGTATAAGTCGTTGTTCCATTCAATACATACTAGATATTGGCAAGAATCCGGTGACCGATTCTCCTACTCTCGAGGTAATGGAAACTACTAGCTAGCACACAGGCCTTATGTGCCTTCTCGTTTGTCCCATCAAATCAACAGTAGATTCGTCCAATCCATCACCGATGCACATCCCTATGTCTCAAGAGTACAAGAGAAGGAATTTCAACTCATGTCCCTACGTGACACACTTATGAATTCAATTAGTCAAGTAAAGCCCTCGGTGGTGAGCTCCACAAACATCTTGGGGTGTTAACGACCCTCGGTGGTACCACGAACATCCTGGAGCATTTACATAGACTTACTTGCTAATGAGGCCCTCGGTGGAACTCCACAAATATCCTGGGGCCATGAATAACAATAGATGAAAAAGCAGTGCATTCATATTCCATAGATATGTAGATTCAAGCCAATACCATGACGCAACCCATAAATCCTAAGTCTTTAATTCAAATCGTGAATCCTAGAAATAACTAGTAATCATGCCATATTTGATAATTGAGCATGCTCCCCACTTACCTGCACTTATCACGAATCCTAATCTCGATCCTTTCGCGTTTGGGCTCAATGTAAACCGTCTCTCGAATCTAGACAATTTGAAAGAATAATTACTTTATGTATCTACAACCATACAAGTTTAACATCAATTGTCTAGACCTTATAAATTCACCCTATTTTATAGCTGACTTCACTAAAGGTCATTCATGACTGTAAAATCGACACTTAAAATTAGAATCGATGATTTGAGTAAAATAAGAATGCGGTGATGTAAAATAAGGAAAATCTGCTAAGACTTAGTTTTTCTAACAAAAATTGAAGACGTTCGATTAATTATAATTAAAAAATCCAAATCACTATACAAAACTCAATTTAGACTTTAAATTCTCGAATGACAATATTCAGTCAAAGTCCACAAATTTATCAAATAAGTTTATTTCCCAAAGAAAAGATTCAAAATCCCTTTTTAAATCTCGACTCAACCTTAAATGCCAAATCCATATCAATAAACTTCAACCACATTCAATTTGCTAAAATCATAGGGAAACACTTTCATGTACCGTTAAACCATGGCAAACAAGATTGATTCATCTATAATACTCATTATCATAAAGCTTAAAAATTTGTATAACCCATTTCAAGACTAGATCTAAGAAAAATTGAACAAATTTTGAAAATCATCAACTCTCATTGCCAATACCAACACTAAGATAATAAATCTAAAGAGTATTAGAGTCTCACCATGCCTTCAATGGAGTCTTTGACTCCAAATCCTTTTCAAAATCTCATTCTAACATAGATCAAATCTTTCCTTTCTTCTTTTCTTCTCTATTTTCCTCACATGTTTGCCGATGTCGATGCCATCGACCCTTTGGTCTCCAAATCTTCAATAAATAATAAAGAAATCAAGGAGGAAAGTGAGGTTGTACCTCTCTTGAGCTTGAACCCTCCTCTTGCTCTCCTCCTCTGTACGTGGGTGTTTAACAAGATTGAGGCTAGAGTTTTCTTTGATTTACTTAAATAGCATTAGGGTTAGGGATTATGGTTGTGATTATTTACAACTTGTCTAAAATGCCCTTTTGGGTCATAATCTCAATTGGATTTTATTATTTAAAATAAAACTTTACTTACTCCTAAATCATATTTAATTTGACAAGTTTAGAATTGTATTTCCACATCAAACACCCAACATATTTTTATCATGAAATTACCAAAATATCCATTAGTTGGGTCGTGGAGAATTTGGGTCGTTACACCCAGATTGACGCCGATTCTCTCATGCACGAATTCTCGCCTCTTGTTACCTCCTTCTGCATGCCACGTGCCATTCTCCCACTCGTCCAACAACTCACAGCTCTTCCTCTCGTCCAATGAGAGTGCGCACGTCAGCAATGCACATAAATTCAACCAATGCAGCGTTGCCAAGTATACAGAACGTGCAGAAAATGCTAAAATAACCCCGGATCCAAAAATCACTCCCGTAACTATGATAATTAGTTTTTCTCACCTCTAGAAACCAAATTTTAGAAATATATATATATATTAGGACTTAGGGATTAGAATAGAGAGGATCTATTATTTATTTTTCTTTTAGTTTACTTTAATTATGTCTAGCTAGTTCCTCCATCTAAGTTGAAGGTGGATCGGTCAAGCCTACGATTTGGGAATCCTTTATGAGGTTTATTTATTTTTAATTATTATTGATTCTTTTCTATGATTTATTTTCTTTTGTATTGTTTGAACAATTAATGTTAAACACTAGTTTAAACCTTAATTTACATGTCAGTGAGTCGTAAGCACTCGTCCTTGTATGACAAGACCACGCTAGTGACAATTGACCCTACTAATTGATTAGACCCTTTTGGGACCGGTCAAATACCTTAGGGATCTAGGCTAAATTAGGAACACTAGCGATCCGATTTTCTAGATGTAGTGCCTTCACAAATCGAAGTAATGCGACCAATACATTAAATCTGGAGCACCAGCGATCAGGTTACGTGTTTAGTTAGGGAAGTAGTCAACGGTCGTACCTTGACTGCCAACATCAGAAAGTGCGAGGAACCGAGTGTGTCACTGGGTCTATAACTGCACTAGATCATAGATTAGTTTCATACTTTTCATAAACCGACAATTAATAAAATCAATCCCAAGTTGTATGGTGAGACTGTGAAACTCAATACCTAGACTTTTCACTCCTATTAGATTTCCTCTCATTTAATTTCTGTATTTTCAATATATTTACACATTCTATGTAAAACCTTAATTTCCCTTTTTGTATTTTTCTTACCTAAGAAAGACACCAATCTCTGTGGGATAGACCCTTTACCGCTATCTACAAAATAGTTGGTTTAGGAAAAATATATTTTATTGATGCGTTCGGCGCGCGTCACACATCAATCTGGTATCCTCACATTTCATTTCTCTATTTGTGGCTACCACCCTTTCGCTTCCTCATCATCATACTATTAATGTGTGCAGTTACATTGCAACAACACTAATAAATCTCTTTCTTACATTACATTCAGCATATGCGACTACCCCACAACCATACTGATAAACTTTTTTCTCACTATTCCAATACAGACTAGCACTATATCTGCAATTTTATACTTCATAATCATTCATGAAGTATGCTTAACTAATGATTATCTAACCTCAACTAAGTTCTCATAATCATTTACCACTAATTTTCCTCCTTGAATGACTTTTAACTTTAATCAACTAGTCTCAACACAAGTTATATTTCCTACTCAAAGTGACACATCACCTTTGAGTTCCACTGTAAGTCATTCCATGCTTTATTCATCTTTTAATGTCATTTCATCTGACATCTGTCTTTAAGTCCAAGACCTATCGTTCCTTCTACACTGACTATTTCTCATCGAACAATATCAATGAGAATCAAGACCATTAACGATTACTCAATGAGAGAGTTATTTATACCTCATCTCCTTCCATATTTATATTATTAGGATTTAGGGTTTCACAAACCCTAACCCTTTATATGTATATACGTTCTCATCTCCTAAGAAATAGATGGATATAAACCATCTTATTATCGTTCCACTGTCTTCCTTTATCTCGTTATCCTTGTAGTCCAGGTTCCCAAGAACCCTCATCATTAATTCCCTTTGACTTACCAAGTTATAGATGTGAGATAAGAATTTCATATTCATTCCTAGGTAAGATAAGACAACCATATCTATCGCATAGATATAATATCAAACTCAAAAATACATGTCTCAAGCTTTTATCTTTCATTACCCCCTAAAACATCGATAAAACCGTTCATTTAGTCCTAGGTTATCCCTGACTTGAGAACTAATCTCCAAGTCAGTTAGCCTAATTTCTATTTTAATATACAGGTACAACTTGAGGCTTCAATTCCTATGTATTAGAGTTATTCCATCAACTAATCGGTAGAATAATCATGCCAAGCTTCACCAATTAGTTTCTGATATCACACTATATCATAACTGTCTCTTATTTCAAGACTAATGATAAACTCAAGTTTGTAAAGCCTTGGCTCTGATACCAACTGTCACATTCCCTAATCTCAATTAGAGAATATTCGACCTGAAATCCTAATTAAGCTCCGGTAAATCAGATCGGACCTAATTAGAGCCAACAACCTTATACTCCTTCCTGACAACAACCTGTATATCTAGATTACTACATAAACAAAATAAAACAAACGCTACAAAAAATTTAAAACTTTTTGGATAAATTATAAGATATACAATACGGCATGAACATCGATATTAAGTTCTTATTCCCACCTCAATTATTACAAATCATAAAGCAATACAATATATATAATTGAGAAATTCACTGCACCATAGAGAAGATATTAAACTCTTGATCTTCTCCATTCCTGAGTTTCAAGTCCTAACGTACGTCCAAATCTAGAAATGTTAAAGTGGGTGAGCTCCTACATGCTCAGTAAGCGACTCCCATACAAACTATCAATTATCAATTACTATAAAGAAATAATATATAACAACGTGCACCCAATGCATATTTAAAGGACCTAGGCCCATAACAAAAGCCCACTGTTTTTGCCACAATAGAATTGAATGGTATAATGACGTTGGACCTACCCATGTGCTCATCCATAACGACAGTAGGGCTCATCACATTCTTCCCTTTGGACAACGCAATCACCTCTAGCGGAATGGTCGCCGTTTCTACCTATCGACCCTGATGACTTATTAAATGTGAAGTATCCGTTGGGGACGTGTGTTGCGTCCTAGCAGAAGGTGAGGCATGTGCGATTAAGTGAGGCAAAAAATCCAATGGAAAGACCTATGTTCTCTATTGAGCAGACTTCGTACTCCTATCAATCATCCCTTACGGAGATGACATGTCCTCAGCCTCTACTTTTGCCCTTGGGTGAACCGTTGCTGCTGACCTTGCCGACGTATGCCCCCACCTTGGTCAGTTCCTCGCATCTCTGGCGGATCCGTTGGAGCGATGACGATGTCGGCTTCCCCAACCCCCGGGCGGAGATTACCCAAAAGCTCTTGAAAATGGATGAAGTCAACCCCTCTTTCCTCTACGCTTAACTTTGCGATCCAAACCTTCATCGGCGACCCCTCCAAACTTGGGATGGATGCCTCCCTCGGGAAAAACCCCTTTGATTTTCCTCTAACTTTGATGACTGCCCTTTCCAGATTATGGCAATGCAAGGCGAGGAGGTTAATCTCCAAAAGCTAACCAAATCTCTCTGCAAGACTTGATATAGCCACCTGATTCCACAAATTTAGTGGGAGACCGAAAATAGAGATCCAAGAGTTGGCTCCTCCCCATTGTGTTCATGCCAATGTAGATCTATTTTCCAAGCACAAACCTTGTCAATAAGGTCTCCCCCGACCTCCGCTGCCTTGAGAATATTTGTGCCACGTTCCAGCACAGGCGACAAAACATGACTGCCTGATCTTCCCCAATAGCTTTGAGCGTGATTGTTTGGTGCATGTTCGCCAAGAATCGTTCCTCAGTTAAGGGGCATGGAACATAATATGAAAATCGAAAGACCACCACCGCAGGTTCCCACTCCCTCAATACTTGTCGATCACCATTTAAATTGAAAGATCGTAACATTATTAGTCTGTGTTTACCTCAAATTGCTCGGCCCAGCCTCATGCGAGTAGGTTCCAACTCTTTGCACCCGAGGTACCATTCCTCCATTTTTAAGGATTGGGATATTATTTGGGCTATCCGTAGAAGCAACTCCCCTATTCTCCACAATCGACATGCTCGTACTGCCAAAGGCAATTCGATTTGCTTCACTTGATTTATCCACCATAGGTTCCTTCCCTTTACTCCCCAATCCCACTCCCTGTCTTTGATCATAAGTGCCCTGCATTTGACTAAGATTTGTCATCTCTTTCAATGTCCAAGCAATCTCTCCCATGCTCTATCCCATGATGTTTCTGGTATTACCCCCGAAAGTTGAAGGATCTTGACAGTCGTTCCCCACTCGTTTCTAATTTTTTGGATCGAGATAGTGACCATTCCCTCATGCCAAAAGATTGTTCTCTCCCACAGTACACTTAATCCAGCAAACTTTCCATAACCTGATATCTCTACAAGCTACCACAATCGACCCTAGCACCAGGGTACTCTGCAAGATCCACCAAGGTTCCCTGAAAACCCGTCCCTCCATGTAGCTCCTCCTCCTCCTCCTCCTCCTCCTCCTCTCCCCGTGCTCAATTATCGAACTTAGGTAACAACCGACGTAGAAGATGGAGGCGCTTCAGTTAGGATAATCAGAGTAACAAACTCGTCGGACTCTCACCGTCGAGAATCAAACACGGGGTGAAACGAGAACAATGCCTTCCCCAGACTGAAAATATTATGTTAGAGAGAGACAGAAAGTCAATAAAGTCGATAACCTAAAAAAGTCGATAATCTAAACCGTTATCTATACATATGATGCCCCATTTTAAATTGTTCCCACCCATTACATATGGAAACGCGTCATTTGGTTCCCTAAAATACTTGCCTTTCCCTCTTTTAGAAACTTACAATCACTAAAAGCTAAACTTGATGACTAATGAAAACTCATCTAAACCTAAAATACAACCACCAATTGTTAATAAAATGAGGATTTAGTGACTGTTTATCGAGAGAATCAACTTGTGTGGTCCTTAACCTCTCTTCACCTTCTACTAGTACTAATTTATTCTACGTACACCAATAACATCAATTTCAAAACACCGTGCATCTTAGTAGACCGTTTAGTTTAGTTTTTATTGTGACTCGATCGTGTGATTGATGAAGACAACCCATTCAACAATGCCCACGACTTTTGTTTTACACTTGCCTATCAACTTGGCTACTATGAGATTAAATAATTATAACTTCGAAAAGCATAGTAATTTTCTCCTAATTAATCCTCGTTTGGCATTTGTTAATTAATTACCACCCCTTTATTACTTGGATTAGGCATAATTATGATTTTTATATGTTAGGTACTCGTGATTATCTGGACAAACTGTGGCTAGATTAAAAAACTTAGGTATTTGTTACTCTAAGCTAGATATTTTGGATGACAATTACTTAATAAACATCAGTCCTAATTGTCAAACTGTTTCAATTTCGAAAAAAATCAAATTAATGGCAGTTTGTTTGCACAAATAGGATTAACAAATCAATGTACTTGATTCTATGTCTGGTCCTGTATTGAGCCATGACTGATTAATGAAATTTTAATTTCTCTTCAAAAAAAAGGGTAAATTGCAAATTGGTCCATGAGGTTTACTATAATATGCATTTTAGTCCTTATAGCTAGTTTTAAAAATATGCACTTTGGTCCTTGTAGTTTATTTCTAGTTAGTCAAAAATATCCTTGGGTTAGTGTCAAATTAAAATATTTCTATTATATTACTTTTTGATGATGTGGCATATTTATTTTACCAACAATACCCTTTAAGTTTTTCCAAATTCTCTCTTTCCTAATCAACTCTATTTAAAATATTATCATCTTAGTCCCTTAACTAAATGCACAATTTTATTTTATTTTTTTGATATCAACTATATGTACATAAGTATATTTATTTATTTGTTCAAGAATTATTCATATATTTTCAATTAATAAAAATCATGTTGTGCAAGAAATAAATAATAATAAATGTAAGTATGTTTATTGTTTAATAATAAGAATAGTAATAAATTGATAATCTATATTTTGTGAAAGGAATTTGGTGCTTAACAATCAAAATTGTAAAGCCATGTTGATTTTCACATAAAAATAAAAAATATGTAAAAATGTGTATAAGTTTATGTATACCCAAAAATAAAAAAACTATTAATTAAATTGTCACATTGTTTCTCAATTTACACCTTTCTATAAGTTATAAAAATAAATACACAAGTTATAATTGAAGGCTATAAAAGTAGTAAATCAACACTAAAACCAAATTCTACTCCATTAATAATAATATACATAAATACATATAACAAGTTCATCAAGAAAATTATTTAAAAAGAAATTTGTAAGAAAGTCATGATTTATTTGAAAATATTGGGTCCTTATTCTTTGTGTGTTTGTTTCTTTTGTAGTGAAAAATTAGTCTTTTTACAATAACTCAACCATGGTTTAGAAAAAAGTTAGTAGAAGGGACCAAAGTATATATTTTTGAAACCTCTTGGATAAAGTGCATATTATGGTAAACCTTAGGGACTAATTTATATTTTATCCAAAAAAAAAAAAAAAAAAACAAACATCAATCAGATTTTGAACAGAAATTTTAAACGGTTTGTTATACAAAATTTAGTATTACTATATATAATGAATTGAATTAACATAGCGATCGGATCTGGTTAATATAGTTGGGACTCAATGTTTTTTAACATTATATAATGAATTTGTTATAGATTGATGTACCTTTTTGAGTCTGTAGGAACTTCAATGCAATACATTTGACAAAAAAAAAAAATGTCTTTAACCAACGGTCTCAAGTTCTAACATTCAGTAAAAAAAATCAATTGAGAGACCTCACTTTCTAATAAGGAGGCCTTGCAAAAGATTGGTATAGACTTAAAACTTATTGGGGCAACATCGATCTCTCCCTTCAATATCCTCTAGTTTTATCTTACTATTGACTATTGACTACTATCATCCCAATTTTTTTCTTCAAACTATTTTTTCACAATTATATTTGTTCTCTACCACTATCTTTTCTAGCTAGCTTTCTCTACATTATTTCCCAAATAGATCTCTCTATTCTTCTAGCTAATTCTCATGTCTTATTTTTATTTTTGGTCCTATAGAAAATACTAATTAAATTAATATACAACATTGGTAATTTTTAATAGAACCTACATAGGCTACATTGCTTGAGACTATATACTAGCCTTAAAAATTCAACCAATTGACTTAATTTGTTAATTTGTTTCCATCAATTACTTAAGTTTAATTAGTTTTTTTGTCAAACAAGTTTAATTAGTTAACGTAGCTACTTAATTATCTAATTATAGTACTCCCACTTGCAAGTTGGTCATGTTTGCTAGTGTATATTTTAAAGGCCTAACTAGTTAGCTAGGCCTATATAGCTTTCTGTATTACTTAAATAATATAATTAATTGACATAGTAATAATCTTAAAATGCCATAAATTAATTAGTTTTTATCTTTAGCATAATTGAAGTGATGAGCAGTTGGAGATAGACTATTGTTCGTAATTCTATTCCTTTAAATCTAGCCGCCTATCCAATAACTTTGGGGTTAGGCGTTAATAAGATTATTAAGATGAGATTAAAGAACTATACATGCATTATTATGATCAAAATCGTCAATTTAATTTATTTAGTAAGAAAGAATTTCAATAAAACATGTATTTAGTGCGTAATGTCTTACGTTAACAAATGCATTAAGATTGATTAAATATTAGTAATTAGCTAGCTTAATTTGTGCAAATTTGTAGTGATGTTAACATCAAGAATAAGGGTGCATAATGTACCAATAGTTTCCACTCTTTGGAGAAAAGAAAGTGCTGCAAACCGTCTTCCGTATTTCCATCTTTACCCACTCCCCCAAACACCCACGCACCACAGACACTTTAATCACGTCTATATATATAAACAATTTACGTATTTTAATATATAAAATAAATATATATTTAAAATTAAGAGGCCTTTGTCCTCAAAAAAAGGAAAAATCAGGAGGCCTATTCTTTTTTTATTATGAAAACACTACAATGACACCTCAAAAACACTTTGGGTAACTTGACGTACATGCCCGATATGAAAATGGGTGTGCGCACATAATCTAGGTGCATAACACGCGAGGTATGTATATCAAGGCACGCAAGCATAGAATTACCAAACTCATACCTTCAAGTCACAACAGTTTTATAAGCCGCTTGTGCCCGCCTCCTAATACACACACCACATGTTATATTGTGTGCGCACGCACTAAAGTTGCACATATTTATATGTGGGGCATGCATATATGTCATCTGTTGTAACTCAGGGTGTGACTTTGGGGTATCATTTTATTATTTTTCTATTTATAAAAGAAATAGAAAATTACTCAAAAAAAGAAAGAAAAAAGAAATAGAAAAGAATTGTTTGGGCCCTTTGGGGAATTAGGTGATTGAAGTGTATATACTATACTAGTTTTAGACCCGAATATTGTCTCAAAATACTTTGAATCTATATTTTTTTATAAATAAAAGTTATTTAAAAATAAAAATAAAATATATTAAGAATAATAATAAATCAGTTAGTGTAAAAAAATAAAAAAGAGAAAGACAAAAAATAGAAAATAATGTACTTAGGCTATTAATTATGATATTAATATTAATTAGACTATTAATTAGGTCAGAATACTTAAGTTATTAATTAAGATACTGATATTAATGAGATCAACATTAATTTCAGTTACGTAGAGTTAACATGTCTATATATATCTGTTATGTAGAGTTAACATGTCTATATATATATGGGTAGTGCTATTTGGACTCATGAGTTCGGACTCAAATTTTTTTTAATTTTAAATACACCCTCCAGCAATTAATAAAACAACCATAATCACTTGTAAAATTCTTATTATACCCCTTAAAAAATTTAAAAATCTCCCTATGTGTCCGGACTCATGAGTCCAAATAGATTTATTGTATATATATATATATAGATGGTGCGTGAGGTGTTGGGGGTAAAGTTGGAAATAGCTTGTGATACCTTTTTTTCTCCAAAGAGTAGACACGTGGAGGGCGTTGAAATGCGGACGGTAGAGATTGGAAACTATTGGTACCTTATATAAGCTGCTCCCCATTATTAAACATTGTGTTCTTTTTGTAATATCAAAACTTTTGAGTCCGCCTAAGTGCACCTCATATTTTTATCAAAAACCTTTTCATCCGAATCAAAGCATTAAACTTTAAAACTTTAGTCAATACAACTATTTTAGGTTCGACAACATGTAACCGAGACTTATTCATTAGGCTCATTGTTTTCTAACAGAACTTTTTTGGTAAAATTTAGTTGACAACTGTTGACCTAAAAGTTCGATGAGTTTTGACCGACTCTTCAATTAAAGGTTTGGCAAATTGTGATTGACTTTCCATCTAAAGATTTGGTGGGCTAACCAACTCTCCAACAAAAGATTCGTACCTTTGAAGTCGAACCACTCAATGATGCCTACAAATCACAAAGAGAGTGTGTGGGGTGCACTTAGAAATTGTAGTAGGTGCACTAATCACAATAAGGGGCATAAGGATTATTTTGTAATATGATTGAATTTTTTTAAGTTTTAACTTTTTCTGAGGTGCACTCATTAAACGGTGGGGATGCACTTAGCCTGACTCAAACTTTTTATTGCATTAAATAAAGAAACTAACAATTAATTTTGTTATGATATGGATGAACAATTGATCAAGATTTTGTATGACTAATCATTGTCAAGCATGGCTCTTACATTGAGTGGTAGTATCAAGCATGGCCCTTCCTTGTATCCATATCAAATGTACTCATTATTCCATGTATTGTCAATGTTGCTTGTGAAGAGTTGTATGACATGTGATGTATGTGTTACTTGTAAATATTGTCTAAGTACATTTATCATCATCACCAAAGGGCCTATATAAAGGGTGCCAACCTCATTGTAAAAACACACCAAGTTGAATACAACTTCTCATTTCTCCTCTTCTACTTTGTAGTTTGTAGTTGTAGTTCTTTGTAGTTCTTTGTAGTAGTAGAAGTTAGTAGTTCTTCTACTTTCCTTCTCTAGTTCTAGCAAGTTTCAATTCAATTCACAACACGTTATCAGCACGAGCTTGCTCTAGCATTAAGGAGATCTTGAAGTTCAAGAAGGCTTGTTAAGGAGAAAAAGCTAAGAAGGTATAACTTTTGTTATTTAAATAAGTTCAATTTATTTCGAATTACCATGGTTGTTTCCTTTTATTACATGCATAACTTCTATATGCATATTTTATTCATATACCATTATAACGTCACCGATTGCGAAAGTATGCTCTGTAGTTGCGTCTTGTACGATCTTCTACATCAGAAATCAAAAGTCAATATGTGACATAACTAGTTTTCTCGCTATACTACAAACGATTAATTATGCTCAATTCTTGATTTTTTATATTGCAAATAGTGTTATGAGTTTGGGTTGATAGTGGGTAAGCCTTGTCCCCTGGTAAAGCTAAACATTGAAAGGGAGACGGGTTATCCCGTTCGAGGAGGCATGGTTTTAAGTAGACTTCGTCTCACCACCCAACCTGGAGGTTGTCCCACCAACTCATACAAGTAATACATTTTGCATACTAATAATCAAGTTGTGAACATATATTTAATCATATGTTATGTTTTTACATAAAAAAAGGAAAAACTCTTTTATATTAAATTTATTTTCAAAATTCTTTTCAACCATAGTTTGTTTTTGTTACCTTATTATAATTCTTGTCATGATAATTCTATGCAAGGCTGTGTGTTATACATAATCATTCGTCAATTTCTCTTTGGAGATTTGAAAAGTGAATATTTCACTTTATATATATTTTCACCTTATGGAGTTATACATACCAAAAGGGTAATGCTCCAAAAAGCTCAAAATGAGCAATTGGGTCTCATGCTACAAAATTTAATCAAAAAATATTAATTATAATTCCACAATTTTAATTACCTCTATGTTGAGGCTATGTGGAAATATGACTGATGAGACAATAAAAGGAAGGTCACGTGGCCCGCCTCGATTTATTGTTGCAACAAATATCGAGTGCGCACGTCAATCCAATAAATATTAAGGATTGATTTCTTGTCTCATGGTAGCTGAGTAAAATGATGAGATATTATAAATATAATATCACTCCCGTCCAATTAGTTCAGCTTCAAATTAAGAAGCATATGTTGCATATAATGATCATGATCGCAATAAATTTATGGACGTGGAAAAGGTGAAAATATCAGGTAAAGGTCGTATTGACAATTCCACCAAATTTTGGAATAAAAGTGGTGCACCACTACAAAGGGCAAATAATTATTGACAATGAACGTTCATAATTGTGACATTTTTTTAGTCATATATGAAAGGCTATTTTGCCTAAATATTGTCATATATATGCCCGAGTATTTTTGTGACCTTTACTATGCCTTTAAAATCAAAGGCAAAATATTATGAATATTATCATGACTCTTTTTATGCTTACTAGATTTGTCAAACATTATTTGTCCGATGATGGATCAACAAATCATGTGTTCAAGTTATGAACCAAATAAGAGCAATATGTGCCTTGCTGATTGTGCTACAACACACACAATTCTTAAAAACAGATAATATTTCTCCAATTTGAACTTAGCTGATGCTAATGTTCAAACAATATCTGGCATCTCCAATTTGATTAATGGCTCTGGAAGAGCAAATATTATGTTGCCGGGGGAACAACAATTCATGTTGACAATGCCTTATACTCTGAAAAATCCAGAAGAAATTTACTCAACTTTAAAGATATTCGACAAAATGGATATCACATTGAAACCATGAACGAAAATAATAGAGAATTTCTCTATGTCACATTGGTTTCAAATGGGAAAAAAGAAGTGTTAGAAAAATTCCCAGCTTTATCCTCTGGATTATATTTTACTCATATAAGGCATGTCGAAACGAATGTCGTCTTAAATAAGAAAATTAATGATCCAAAGACATTCATTTTATGGCATGACCGGCTTGGTCATCCAGGATCATCAATGATGCGAAGAATAATTAATAATTCGCATGGACATCCTTTAAGGAGTCACAAAATATTTTCAAATTTGGTGATTATAATTGTGCTAGTTGTTCTCAAGGTAAATTGATAGTTAAATCATCCCCAAGTAAAATTGTTGTGGAATCCCCGCTTTTCTTAGAACGCATTCGGGAGACATATGTGAACCTATTCATCCTCACTTGTGGACCATTTAGATATTTCATGGTTTTGATAGATGCATCAACTAGGTGGTCACATGTTTGTTTGCTTTCGACCATGAATGTTGCATTTGCTAGACTTTTAGCGCAAATCATTAAGTTAAGAGCACAATTCCCTGACAACCCAATCAAGACCATCCGTCTTGATAATGCCGGGGAATTTCAATCTCAAGCATTTAAAAATTATTGCATGTCTATAGGAATTACCATTGAACATTCTGTTCCCACATGTGCATACCCAAAATGGTTTGGCAGAATCTCTAATCAAACGCATTCAATTAATTGCCAGACCTTTAATCATGAGAACTAAGTTATCAACTTCAGTTTGGGGACATGCAGTCCTTCATGCAGCATTTATCATTCGTTATAGGCCCACTGCATACCATGAACATTCCCCCATGCAACTCATTTTAGGTCAACAACCAAATATTTCACAATTAAGAATTTTTGGTTGTGCAGTGTATGTTCCTATACCACCTCCCAATAGAACTAAGATGGGTCCATAACGAAAACTTGGGATTTATGTTGGATTTAACTCATCGTCCATTATAAGATACCTTGAACCCTTAACAGGGGATTTATTCACTGCACGTTTTGCTGATTGTCACTTTGATGAAGCAATTTTCCCACCATTAGGGGGAGATAAGAAGTCAATTCAAAAGGAATGGCGCGAAATTGCTTGGAATGCATCAACTTTATCACATTATGATCCACGAACAAATCAGTGTGAACTTGAAGTTCAAAAGATCATTCATTTGCAACAAATTGCAAATCAATTACCAGATGCATTTAATGATGCAAAACAAGTGACAAAATCACATATTCCAAATTGTAAATGCTCCTGCAAGAATTGATGTCTTTGTGCAACAAAATACACCGAACCAACGAAACGCTTAAAGCGTGGAAGACCGGTTGGTTCAAAGGATACAATTCCTCGAAAGAGGAAAACGGGAGTAAAAATAAATACAAATCAAAATACTCCCGAGAAAGCACAAGAATCCTTTGATAAGGGTTTGTCGAACAAGTTGATTCGATAAGGAACAACTTCCTCTAGAAAAAGAGGAAAAAGATGAAAATAATGAGATCTCAATAAATTATTTAAACTCGGTAAGATTTGGGATCGAAATGAAATTGTTCCCGATGATATATTTGCTTTCAATGTGTCCTTTGAAATATGTGAAAATGATGATGATCCGAACCACGATCAGTGACGAATGTCAAAAAAGACCCGATTGGCAAAAATGGCAAGATGCTATCCAAGCGAGCTAAACTCATTAAGGAAATGAGAGGTTTTTGGACCAATTGTCCAAACGCCGATGGCGTAAAGCCTCGTTGGATATAAATGGGTATTTGTACGAAAGAGAAACGAAAAAATGAAGTTACAAGGTACAAAGCAAGACTTGTAGCTCAAGGTTTCTCACAAAGACCTGGCATCGATTATGAGGAAACATATTCTCTGTTATAGATGCAATCACATTTCGGTTCTTGATAAGCCTTGCGTCTCTCGAAGGGCTTGATATGCATTTAATGGATGTCGTTACATAAAGATATCCGTACCGATCTCTAGACAAAGTGAGATATATATGAAAATCCCGATGGATTTGTAATATCCGATGAAATAAAATCAAAACCTCATAACATGCATTCTATAAAATTACAAAGGTCTTTGTACGGGTTGAAACAATCCGGACGAATGTGGTACAAACGTCTTAGTGATTATTTACTGAAAGAAGGATATGTAAATAATCCGCTTTGCCCATGTGTCTTCATTAAAAGATCATCAACAAGATTTGTGATTATTGTTGTATATGTTGATGATTTAAATATAGTGGGAAACCACGACGACATCGTTAGAACATCCGAATACTTGAAAAAGGAATTCGAGATGAAAGAACTTGGAAAAACAAGACTTTGTCTTGGTTTGCAAATTGAACATTTTTCAAGTAGAGTACTTGTCCATCAATCAAATTATATTGAAAAATTATTAAAAAGATTTTATATGGACAAGGCACATCCATTGAGCTCTCCAATGGTTGTCAGATCACTTGAAGTGGATAAGGATCCATTTCAACCTCAAGAAAGTGATGAAGAGCTAATTGGTCCTGAGGTACCATATTTAAGTGCAATTGGTGCACTTATGTATCTTGCAAATTGTACAAGACCCGATATTGCTTTTGCTGTCAACCTACTTGCAAGATATAGCTCTTCACCAACTCGAAGACATTGGAATGGTGTTAAACACATTTTTCGATATCTTCGAGGAACAAGTGACATGGGTTTATTTTACTCGAGAGGGGTAAAATTGAATCTCCAAGGTTATGCTGATGCTTGAATTTTTATCAGATCCCCATAAGGCTCGTTCTCAAACGGGATATGTATTCACCTGTGGTAATACTGTTGTATCATGGAAGTCAGTAAAACAAACTATGGTTGCCACTTCTTCCAATCATTCTGAAGTACTTGCAATTCATGAAGCAAGTCGTGAATGTGTTTGGTTGAGAAACATGATTGAACATATACAAGAATCATGTGGATTGCCTTCAATAAAAGATTCTCCAACCATATTATATGAAGATAATGCAAAGATGTATTGCACAATTAAGTGAAGGATTCATAAAGGGGGACAGAACAAAACATATTTCACTAAAATTCTTTTATGCGCATGAGCTTCAGAAGAATGGTGAAATTGATGTCAAGCAAATCCGATCGAGTGATAATCTTGCTGATTTATTCACAAAAGCCTTACCAACTACGACATTTAAAAGGCTTACATATGGTATTGGCTTGCGTAAACTTAAAGACATTGCAAGTAAAGAAACTGAACAAGTTTCACCCATGTTCACATGAGGGGGAGTTATTGATTAATGTATTGCACTCCTTTTCCCTTAGCTATGGTTTTATTCCATTGGGTTTTCCATGCAAGGTTTTTAATGAGGCAATCCTAACAATATTATACTCATCTTAAGATTAATAAGAAATGTGTACTCTTTTTCTTTTACTAGATTTTTTCCCACAGGGTTTTTTCTAGTAGAAGTTTTAACGAGGCACATTCTCTCAATAATTGTCATCTAAGGGGGAGTGTTATGATATGGGTAAATAATTGATCAAGATTTTGTATGACTAATCATTGTCAAGCATGGCTCTTACATTGAGTTGGTAGTAGCAAGCATGGCCCTTACTTGTATCCATATCAAATGGTATTGTCAATGTTGCTTGTGAAGAGTTATATGACAGGTGATGTATGTGTTACTTGTAAACATTGTCTAAGTACATTTATCATCATCACCAACGGGCCTATATAAAGGGTGCCAACCTCATTGGCAGTTGTAGTTCTTTGTAGTTTTTTGTAGTAGTAGAAGTTAGTAGTTCTTCTACTTTCCTTCTCTAGTTCTAGCAAGTTTCATTTCAATTCACAACAATATATATATAGATGGTGCGTGGGGCGTTGGGGGTAAAGTTGGAAATAGCTTGTGATACCTTTTTTTCTCCAAAGAGTAGACACGTGGAGGGCGTTGAAATGCGGACAAGAGAGATTGGAAACTATAATATCAAAACTTTTGAGTCTGCCTAAGTGCACCCCACATTTTTATCAAAAACTTTTTCATTCGAACCAAAGTACCAAACTTCAAAACCTTGGTCAATACATTTATTTTAGGTTCGACAACATGTAGCCGAGACTTATCCATTAGGCTCATTGTTTTTTAACCGAACCTCTTTGGTAAGATTTAGTTGACAAGTGTCGACCTAAAAGTTTGATGGGTTTCAATTGACTCTTTAATTAAAGTATCAAGCATGTATTAATAGTTTCAAAAGCCACAAAATAATTAAAACAAGTCTTCTTTCCCACAAAAAAACAAGTATTCTTCATCTCCAACGTCCATGAGAGTTGAGATTATGATTTCATCTTCAATACTTTAAGTTTTCATCTCTAAAACAAACTACAAAATGAAACAAACAAATATATAGTTAGTACTACTTGCAAGTTGCAACTTATAAGAGAATGAAAGAGAACTTATAAAATAAATGATTAGTGGTTAACTTACAAGAACTACTCTTTAGCACACAAAATATGATGAGAATTCAAAGCTCCTATAAGACTAATGGTTCTCCTTCAACCTCCAAGTTTTGAAAATAAGATAATATAAGAAAAAAGTTTAGAGTTACAAGTTACAACTCATAAAACACTTAACACTTAGTAGCAAGTAAGAAATTTAGTAAATTTATGCTTTCTACAAGCAACTTACCAGATTGGTCGCTAAAACTTTCTAAAGCCCCTTTAAGATCGAGAGGACCACCATATTTGAGCCAATTTTGAGTGCAAATTGATGGTGTTTGGGGTTCATACGCAACGAAGATTTCAAAATAATTTTGAGAAAAACCCCAACAGGATCCGAATCTGATTCCATTAAAACGTTTAAATTATGAAAACTAAATCATACCTCGGTTGCAATATACCTTTCAGAATATTGATCAATCTTTAAAGTGCTGCCAATGACAAATGCCCTCTACTAGCTGCCCACACACGAACGGTGGCCGAGATTCAAAGTGCTAGCTTCGAGAGAATACCAAACGTTTGGTTTCTCTCCAAAACAATTTAGAACGTACCAGTCAACCCTAATTCGTTTCTAAAACGAAAATTAGAGTTTCGGCCTTTAATTTTCATACATGTATTGTAACTTAAAACGTCTATTTATACAACACTTGTATATAGACGGTTAAGTAAATTACACATATACCCCTACTCAAGAAATATAAGTGTAATACACCACAGGGACGTTTCTATCATGAATTTTATCATATAATTCTGAACCATTTTAAAATATAGTAAAACCATTCTTAGTGTGCGACCCAATAGGCTCAAACAACGTTGGCAGTGTACCAAAACACATTTTGGTATACAAGTCATAAGCGGACTCTAGCAAGACATTATGACTACCCAAGTTGTACAAAGATCAAATCGATACAACCTAATCAATAATGTATATAACATTCTTTTGTCATGCGATATCCTTTTGATCAAATATAAGGCATAGAATTGTCATCCAACATGTTCGATCGTACTAGTCTCGATCTCTAAGTAGATTGAAAACATCCAAGTGACATTGATCAATATCAATTCACTTAGACTATGCCTTTTAACAGTCTAACACATCGAGGGATCCACTGGATATCTCTCTCTATATGAGAGGGACAAATTCTATCTCGATTACACAACTTCACCACATTATTCACACAGTAACCAATCACAACCTTTATAATCATCCGGTTAAAGATAACGTTTGATTGCGTCAAATCACTGTATTACTAATGTTGAAGTCTTTGGTAATCTCAAGTCAGAGGACTAAATAATATATACATCATGAGAAACAACTATGACTTAATCCATGTGATGTTCTCATAGCGGGTCGGTCCAGTACTTTGTTCCCTAACAAGTGCTCATGATCTTAATTCGTATTCCTATACGTATGATCATCGTATGATCATCAATCAAGACTCACACTAGTCTTAATTCATTATAGTTCTCAGTATAATAATCGACTAGGGACATTTAGGATATTTCTCAGAAATACCCATGGATCTTATTATAATGTAAACATGCAAATCAATTATAATAAACAACAAATGAAATCTTCTATTTTATTAACTAAAATGTATTCATAAATACTATTAATGGATTGACCTAGGGCACATTTCCCAACACAAATAAGGGCCTCAACGGTGTTCGGGTTCAATGAACTACGAAAAGAATCCAATACACGTCTCCTTAGGTACATACAACATAACATTGTCCAATAGATTCCATCCATATCAAATGTACTCATTATTCCATGTATTGTCAATGTTGCTTGTGAAGAGTTGTATGACATGTGATGTATGTGTTACTTGTAAATATTGTCTAAGTACATTTATCATCATCACCAAAGGGCCTATATAAAGGGTGCCAACCTCATTGTAAAAACACACCAAGTTGAATACAACTTCTCATTTCTCCTCTTCTACTCTGTAATTGTAGTTCTTTGTAGTAGTAGAAGTTAGTAGTTCTTCTACTTTTCTTCTCTAGTTCTAGCAAGTTTCAATTCAATTCACAACAAATTTGTCCTTTCTGGCTCGTCCATTTTCTGGTTGGCTGTTTTTCTCCACTTCGTTGTCTAACTAAACAGTACGTATTATATATTTCCATTGAATTTGTAGTATTAATTATCAATATATAGTATCATTTGTGAACTTTTTTCTTGTTTCCCACGTTCACCAACCACACCGATTAACCTCGGGCACGTTGAGTCCTATATATTACGTGGGGCGCCCCTCATATAAAAAGAGTTGATAGTTTAATTATTTGAAAATCTTGCCCTAGGAAAATAAGCAGCATGCACATATTTGTACGCACTAATTAAAGTTAAGAGTTCGTTTTGGATTCTAAAATTTTCATGTTTTTACCTAATTAAGTTTGTTAAAGTAACTTTCGAAATCACTCTCTCGCTTATTTTATGTATATAGGGAAGATCTTGGAGACCACTATGAGCATATATGTTTAGGATAAAGATTTGGTGACGTTGATAGTATATTTATAGGATCGCAATTATGATAGCTATATTCTATGGAAGTAAATGTTGGCAATAAAGCAACAACTACATAGAATTAATGAATGTAGAATAAATAAGGACGCTTAGGTGGATGTGTAGTAAAACTCGTAAAGATAGAATACGAAATACAAAAATTTAAAGACAAATAGAAGTGACACCAATTGACTCAAAGATTAGGAAAGGGAGGTTACAGTGGTTTGGTCACCTGCAAAGACGGCCGACATATGCCACCACTAAAAAATTTGATTTGATAGAAATTGAAAAAATTCGATGAAGTAGGGGTAGACCGAAGTTAACTTGGGATACATTAATTAGGAGGATTTGAATAGTTTGGAAAGTTCACCATCCATTGTACTAAATCAAACACAATGGATGAGTTTGATCTATATAGTTAACTTCAATTAATTTGAACTGATGTTATATATGTTGTTGTTTCTCGCCATGTACATATTTTTTGCTATAATATATAAAAATAGTCTCGGTCCTATTACAAAGAAATTCAATATGCATGTCAACAAGTAGTGGCGCGGAACCAAACTAGAATGGCAGCTAGAGGAGCGATCACACCCTCATTTATAGCTATTACCTGCACATATGACCGACATCCCTATAGTTATAACTTATAAGTTCCTTCACTGACTCGATTTGTTAGTCCGAAAATATAATTGAAAGTATATGAAGGAAACAAAGAAGTCTTTTTTTTGTACATACGTAATTCTTTTTATAAGGGACATTTTATTTAATTATATCAGAAACAAAAACATACACACAGAAGTCAAAAAAAAAACACACACACACACACAATTCACTATAAAATCATGAAATTGATCTACTTAAATTGACCATTTTTTTTAAATTCTGTGGAATCTTAAATTTGGGGTATTTGCCGTGGCTAATTTGTAGTATTTATCCAGTCAGTTAATTAGTTATGATACGTACTCCACGCACATTATATATGCCCCGATGAAGCTAACCGTGATGATTACATGTTTAAATCATGGATTTAATTGTTTTCAAAAAAAAAATCATGAATTTAATTTGTGCGTATTATATTTGGGTGCTATTGGAATTTTAAAGAAAACTGGAGATCTTAATATATGCCTCTTCATAATTCTAGGTTGTTAACATGTGCACATATTTGTGTTGTGTTTGGTAGCTCTACTTCTTAAAAATTTAAGGTTTATTTGTTAAGAATTGTTGAAGTAGAATTTATAAAATAAGTGCTTATGTTTTATTAGATGTTTGGTACAAGTAAATACGACACCTCTTAATTAAAGTAAGAGTGTTTATCTTACCAAAAAAAAAGTAAGAGTGTTTGAATTGAGTTCCACAAAACTCTTATATATAATAATAAAAATTGTAAAATGTTAAAATATTTTAACCAATTTTACCTTATATTTAATAACAAATTCAAGACCTGAATCATGTGTAAGTAGCTCTCTCAATAATGCATGCAAACATACAAAATCTTGGCGCCGGCTGGACAAATGTAGCTAGTGATCGAAGAACACTGTTCCCTCTCCTTGAGAACAAGAAAAACTGGGCTATCATGAAAAGCATACGCCCACGCAACTTGCACCGACATACCTATTGCTTCATTTGTCGTCTTTGGACCTATACCAATCTAACCGACTAACTCCCTAATTACATATGGAAAATGATTGAAAAATGATTTGATGACATTTTTGGTGACACAAACCTGTTGCATCTGTCGCACTATCATACGTGTTCAATTTTAAGTGATTGTTGGCGGAGCTCACTGCAGATAAAAGTTGAACATGTGTGCATCATGTGTGTTGTACGACCGATTTGTGTCATGGGAAATATCATTATATCATCTTTTATAACATATATAAACAAGAAAAATGCTAAAGTGACCTACTATTGACACTCACTAAAAGCACGCACCTTGATTTTTAATTTTTTTTTACAATTTTATGCTTGAAGATAATGCCAAGGTTACCCACTACGGATATTCACAACGACTACAAAATTATTAAAAAAATAAAAATAAAAATAAAAAAATCAAGGTGCGTGCTCATAAGAGTGTTCGTAGTGAGTCACCATAGTATTACTCTATAAACAACTCTTTGAGCAGTACTACTATGATCATCATAATTTAACAAATAATTAATTAGTGTGTGTATATATATATATATATATATATATATATGCAAATTATTTTTTCAACTAAAATAAAATTTGGTTTTTGAAATACTACATCTCTAACAATGAAACAATGTGATAATCAAATACCTACTCTGCTAACAAAACATCGAAAAGATAAATTGTTTTAAAAAAAATATATAAATTATTAATTAGATAATAATGTTAGTTATGAATCTTGTGATACATTGATATATCGAAACACACATAACTCACCTCTCGATGCACTAGAAGATTCCTCCACTAACCCTATTAAAGATGAGTGTTATTAAATGTCATGTGAAAAACGTGTTCGATGGGTCGTGTTTTAATTTACTAGAAGAGATTTGGTATTTAATAACATATAATTATTAGGGTTTTAAGCAACCTCTACGTAATACCTGTATTAAAAATTAAAACACGACCCATCGAACACGTTTCTCACATAGCATTTAATAATATCATCTTTAATAGGGGTTCTGAAACTTCTATTAAAGACCAAAATTGTTGTAGTGCTCATATATATTACATATTTATAATTAGGGGTGGCAAAAATTCGAGTTTGGACGGGTCTGGGTCTAGACAACCTCTACTATAAAGAGTATATTCATTGTCCGGACCTAGCCCGATTTTAAATTCGGACAAGACTAGCTTTTCTATACTCGGTTTGCTTAAAATCTGAGTTGTATGTTTGTCCGGATTTGTCGCAATTTTGAAAACTTACTTCTCATATTGAAAATCTTTTCAGATGTTAAAATATACATAGATTATAATTCCGTATGTATAATTTGAAAAAGTAACGTCAAAGTCTCAACAAATATTGCACACTATAAATCATTATAACATTACTGCAAATAATTTAATGTAATTAAAACATTTAATGTCAAAAAACAAATTTTTAAGTATAAAAAAGACTTTTCTCAAAAAAAAAGTATAAAAAAGAATAAAATTTATTTTATTTTAAAATCAAAGATATCTTTAGTACATTAATTTATGTATATCATAGTAGATAATTGTTTGTTAATCTATTTTATAAGTACTAAGTTCCAATATACCTTTTTTATCAAAGATATTTTAACTCTATTTAAAATTCAAACCGGGTCCGGTCAGGGTTCCAAAGCCTTGTCCAGACCCAGATGATTTTAAATTCAGAGATAAGAGGTCTTTGTCCAAACCCAGCCCAGATTTATTAAGACATTGTCCAAACCCTTTTTATTTTGGGCCGAACAAAACTGAGCCGGCGGGCCCGACAGTAAATTGCCAGCCCTATTTATAATCCATATGTTCATCCAAAAAATATTTATAATCCATATGTTACAAGTTGTAGTAGTTTTAATTTGCTAATCCACCAACTTACATCACGGCCAACGTCAGGCTCTTGCTTCCAATTTGGCAAACTACAACTTTAACTTTTTTTCCACTTTTTATTTGTGGGCCAAACGGGTCCTACTCCACTCTATTTCTCAATTAATGTCTCCATCAATCCCTCTAAAACTCTCTATATGTCTCCATGAACTTTTTATAACTTGATTGATGAGACATGATTCCTCTCGTCCCATGTCTATTTCTCCTATACTTCATCCAACTACACCCTTAGTCACCATGCAGGGAAAGCAAGGAGAAGTAAGACCTCCCACCTCCCCTCTCTATAGATCTCTATATATAGTTGTATGTATATATGTGATGAATTTTTTTTTTTTTTGAAGGTCATGTGGCCTAGATTAGTAGCAAGTAAGATACTTAGGAAGAGATGGGATAGCACCAACTTCGTGGCGGATTTTCCGAGCATGTCCGATGAGACTATATTGCTGGAAGAACCAACAAGCTCAGATGATCACATCCAAGGACTCCCAATACCCCTCCACAGCAACAACAGTAGTGATATTGGACTCTTCAAAGACACAAGAGACACTACTACTTCAAAGAAATACAAGTACGTAAGATCATCTCTCTAAAAATATAATCACATCATGTATTAATTATATTATTTGTATTCATTCATGCATCATAATTACTATATATTCTCATTCCATGGCCTATAGCTAATAATTTTGTTGATCTCTTCCACCATATTTATGATTGATAAAGATTGTTCACCAGTACATGGAACGTCGGCGGCATCATACCTCCAGACGATTTCAACATGGAGGACTTGCTTGAGACCTCCAACGACATTTGCGACATATATGTTCTCGGGTATATATATGTACTTTAAACTTATATATAGTTAATCAACAAAACCAATAGCTAACTCATGATACATATGCATACTTTAATTACAATGTTAATCAAACTAATAGCTCATATATATAATAACATATTGATAATAATTTATTAATTGAACAGGTTCCAAGAAATTGTGCCTCTCAGTGCAGGCAATGTTCTGGGAGTTGAGAAGAGTAGAATTTCAATGATGTGGAACTCTTTAATTAGAACAGCACTAAACAACCCTAAAACATATTCTGATGATCTAAAGAAGCCCAAAAGAAAATATTTTCCTCAGACCTTCCAATGCATTGTAAGCAAAAACATGGTTGGAATATTGATCTCCATTTGGGTCCGAATCGATCTTCGCCAATACATCGAACATCCTAGCGTCTCATGTGTTGGTTGTGGGATCATGGGCTGCCTAGGAAACAAGGTATATATAGTACTAATATATATGCAGTCTTATAAAACTGATCATGTTCATATATATAATTAATTAATGAAGTGGTTTTGCTCATGAATTTGATTAGATTATGCTTGGTTGTTAGTATTAATGAGTTGATGTTAATGTGGGGGATTAATTAGGGTTCGGTGTCGGTTCGATTTTTCCTGCATCAAACAAGCTTCTGCTTTGTATGTGGGCATCTAGCTTCAGGAGGGAAAGAAGGGAATGAAAGGCACAGGAACTCTGATGCTGCAGAGATATTAACAAGAACAAGGTTTCCTCGTGGCCCTTCAAATGATTTGCCAAGGCATATTCTAGATCATGAGTAAGTAATTAATTGGTCAAAATCATATTAATTTACACTATTATATATTTAAAATACTATTATATATATCTTTGTTATTTTTTTTAATAAAAAATTTGGCTTTTTGCCCCTCCATGGTATCCAGATTATGATCTGACTCCTCCAGTTCCGAGCACTATCAAACACATAAAGTGAGCTATCTTTTTACAGATTGCTTTGTGCACATGTTAGGATTAAAACTATAATAAAAAATCTTGATCATGCTTAAGGAGCATTCAGTTCTTTCCCACTAAATCCAACAATTTTCATTCATAATATATATTTTATGTTTCTTAATTTGTAACAATCCTACACTTTTTCTTAAAAAATGTACTTTTTTTTTTGAAAAAAATGTACTATTTATATACTAATTAATGATCTAGCTACTAGTGTTTATCCTATTTTGTATTCTCAATTTTCTCATCAAACCCATACAAAATAGATGTTAATTAATCTTCCATTATACAGGGGACCATTCTAAGCCATGTTTTGTCTGAACGGATCCAAAATCGGTATTTATGAAAGTGAATATTGTGTTAATCATTTTATAAAGTTGAAGTTGTTGAGGATAGAAGTGTAGATTGTGGGCTGTAAAAACATCTAAACCATGTTTTGTTTGCCGACCACCTTCATAATTAATTTAATTAGTACCCTAGTCGGTACGTGGGAAACCTAATTAATTAATGTATAATTTGTTAACCACCTTGCTTGCAAACCATTCAAATTAGCTTCTTAACTCAAATGATTAAACTTTTGCAAAGAAAAACTCCAATGATTAAACTAAATTATAGGAAACTTTTATTATATGTTTCTTTAGCTAAGCCTCTAAACATTATATGTGAAGTTAATTAATTAATCAAAACTGTCTTCTAGTTATAATCTACAGCTAATTAAATATCAGCTTTTGGACTAATTGTCACGAATCCGGCTCGACGAACATGCATGGATGATTCCATGCAGTCGAGTAATATTTTTCGGCGACTTGAATTATAGGATCTCCTTGCCTGAGGCCTCTACTCGATCTATGGCAGAAAAAAGACAGTGGAAAATTCTACTTGCCAATGATCAGGTAATCACATACAATTCTACGTAATTATCATTCTCTTCTTTCATTTACAGAGACAATACACATTAATTACAACAGCATAAATTCCTTCCTATAAGCTCTAACTTTACCATCATAATTAAGCTAAGGGTGGAGCTCAAGGAGGGACATGTATTTGAAGGCTGGCATGAAGGCGCCATTGAATTCGCTCCAACATATAAATACTATCCAAATTCTGATGTATATTATGGCTGCATACAAACCAAAAAAGGCGAAAAAATGCGTGCACCTGCATGGTAACTGAATTAATGAGTTCCGTCGAACATATATATAACTAAAAAGCAACAATAACCATACATAGTTATCCATTAATAATCTTACATAAAATATTTACAAGAATGAGCATATTAAGGGATCTTAATTAATTTGCAGGTGCGATAGAATTCTTTGGTATGGGAAGGGATTAAAGCAAAAGACATATGACAGAGGGGAAGTTAGGTTATCAGACCATAGACCAGTCCAGGCAGTTTTCAGTGTTGATGTTGAAGTCTCAAGAGCTTCAAAAGGAACATTCAGAGACTTCTTATCTGACAGATTTGAGAGAATATCAAATAATTTTGGGCTACTTTCTACCAATGATTTTATGATGAAAGGTAGATCAAGCTTTCAATCACTATAACTAAAGAACAAAATGGCAATATATGAATATTTACATATAAACCATGCTTTTGCAAATATATAGCTTTGGAATTGATGATTGAACGACAAGCTTATGTATGGTTTGCGGGTGATGATGTACATGCAGTTTTCTTTTATGATTTATAAGTTTTCCTTGGCCTATTTTTCTCCTTAATTATATAGTAATATCTTAATAGTTTTCTTTTTTTTTTAATGCAATGATGAAGCACAATTAAATTAAACTGCCAAGTTTAATTGATAATGACCACCCTGAAGTTTTATTCTTTTATCACGTCTTTTGGAAGTTGGTTGATTTAAATTGCCTCTTAAGAAAAATTAATGAAGATTCAACAGTATATACTGGTATGTCTATCATGATGCATGTGCACATGAGCTGCCTCAACTAATTTGTCATGTAATAAGAGCAGAACAAACATATGTTTTTGATATTTGTTTAATTGACACATGAATTCAAATGAAAGAGACATATTGGGAGCATTTTGACATTTCCTCAGCTCTTTAAAGGATTAGTTAAGCCCACTTTCAAAGGTTTTTAATTAGTATTATTATCATGAGACCTCTTGGGAAGCGGTTTGATTTGGTAAAAGCCCCAGCCCTTCTTTTTCATCAAAGCTTGTTTATCTACCATGCAAAAAATAAAAAATAAAAATCTTAAAATAATTTTGCACTTGTAAGACATGAATTACATAACATTACTATAAATTAGTACTCCAGCTTACCTGATTATGAAATGCAATCTATATTTTCTATCAGGCATATGCACAAGAAAAATACATATAAAGCAATTTTAGTGTAAATGCATTTTAGATAAGTTTTGGAAAACATTACCCCTTGCATATAAATGTAAGAGCTTAATAGATAGTTCTTCATCAACTAATTATTAAAGGGACTATTTTGCAATTATTTGGTTAGTCATCCAGAATTTTTTAATAATTTTGAAGGTCGCATCAATTAAAGCATTCTTCCATGGCTACCAATGAGATGCCCCACTCAAAACCTGACAAAGATGATATATAAAATCAAAAGTGCAAGTTGGAATAAGAAAAGAATGTAGTACAAACGGTTTATTGATTATGCTACTTAAATATTCATTTTTTCTCTCAGTCATTGGATATTCAGTTTTTTTTTTTAATCTAATAAAAAACATTAAATGTCTCAAACTAAACAAGCTTTTTTTAGTCTTCTAAACGAATTGTTTGGAATTCTATATTGTGTAGTTGATATTGTTATTGAATACTATTCTGGTGGTTGCTTGATGTCACTATCCATAAACAACTCCTTCATGATAAAGTAGCAATCAAAATAATTTAAAAAAAAAAAAAAAAAAAAGATAAATCCAAAACAAAATAAAAATAGAAATCTTGGTCTTACATACATGTATGACATTTTCTGCCCTACTTCAATAGTATTTATAGCACTGTCATGAAAAAACGGTTTTTGAAGTAGCATGATATAACTATTATTAGAAAACTTCTAAAGATTATGGTTTATGTTTATATTTTTCGTAGGACTAGACGTAATTTTAATACAAAAGGTTTTGAAAATACCCTGTTCCATTCATAATATGAGGGCATGAATTTCAATTTCTTAAATTAGAATACTTCTATAAGTAGTTTGTCATGACATTTTTTAATGAATCCATAGCATGAATTTTAAGAAAAGACTGATATGTACTGGAAAATAACTACTACATTTAGATAATAATAACATCATTAAAGATTTGTCAGCTACCATTTGAAATTTCTCAAATAGTAGGAATACTATTGCTACTTACTAAAACTTGATCTTCATATACATTTAGATAAAGATAAAAAATACCATTATTTGTAAGTAAATTCTTATCAGCATCGGCAAGTTGCTTTTTCCCAAATATGGTTTATGTTTATATTTTTCGTAGGACTAGACGTAATTTTAATACAAAAGGTTTTGAAAATACCCTGTTCCATTCATAATATGAGGGCATGAATTTCAATTTCTTAAATTAGAATACTTCTATAAGTAGTTTGTCATGACATTTTTTAATGAATCCATAGCATGAATTTTAAGAAAAGTCAGTGATATGTACTGGAAAATAACTACTACATTTAGATAATAATAACATCATTAAAGATTTGTCAGCTACCAATTGAAATTTCTCAAATAGTAGGAATACTGTTGCTACTTACTAAAACTTGATCTTCATATACATTTATATAAAGATAAAAAATACCATTATTTGTAAGTAAATTCTTATCAGCATCGGCAAGTTGCTTTTTCCCAAATTTTTATATATAAGTGAAAAGTTTTACATTTAGATAAAGATAAAAAAAATACCATTATATGAGTCAAACACAGACAAATAAGCCCATCTAATTCCGAACATAATGGCATGAAATATGACCATTGCCCATACTTCTATTGCCAGAGGCTTCTTTCCTCAAATATTTGGTCATTATTATCTGCATTTTACTTTGTCAAACATATCTTGTTTACAAGTTTATAGAGTTTTAAATAGGAACAAAATCTCTCACCACCAACCATAGATTTGCAGTTTGACATACAACAATTTATAATAATTATTCATTTTATAATTTATGTTTTAGAGGTTAAGACAATGCAAATAATTTAGAAAATGCCCAACATCATTTAGTACAACTTTCTTCTCATGTCAGATCTCTCCACATAAATTAAAACACAAAATTGAAGTTTGTGTCAAATGCATCATTCCATTACCTGAAGTTTCTAGACGCTCTGAAGAACCAAAGCACCCTATCCACTGATTACTTTATATCACATGTACAAATTAGATGGATCCTGCAAGCAAGGAAATAGAAAAGGAAAAGGTATTATGATTGAAGAAACTGCAAGGAAAAGAAAAGGATGTGATATTCACACATTCAGGTCAAGCAAAAGTACTTTCTGAGGAATAAAATTAAAGGAAATGTAATTTTAAGTTATAACTTTTTCAATAAAATAATCAGTATTAGCCTTAGCCCCCAAAATCTGATATATATTAACCCTATCCCCAACTTTATGTCTGATGCAGCTCATGAACTACCGACTAAATTGATGAATTTCCTTGGACTATAATAAGAAACTCTCTGAGGACTATGCACACCCCATCCATTTTAAAATAACTCATAGTTACTCCTCATAAAAAAACCAATAATGTCTATTGTTCTCAGGGTAACCTTGGAAGCCATTTAGCCACATATTCATAAACATGCATAGCTCATCTCTGAGTCACATTAATCCTTCAGTCTTCACATAATCTCCCAAGCTACTACGTGACATACATACAAGCCCTCCTACCAGAAATGCAAGCGTCGACTAAATAAGCTACCAGTGATGTTATCGCACTTAAACAAGGATAAGTAGAAAGTAAGTGTAGGTCGCATGGCAGCTAACACTACCCTAATAAGGACAAGTCTCCCACTTTGGAAAGAAATGACTACTTCCGCCATTCTAATCTTCTGGATATCTTCCTCATCACTGCATACCAGAACTCTTTTTTAGCAAGCCTCCCCATTGAGGAAGTCACCGTTTATAATCAGCCAACTCCCCAAACTGCATTCAATGCCTCCAGCTAATTAATTCAGTGACCCTTCTTCACATTAACCTCACCACCACAATTTTAGCAAATTTAAGTTAAACTTAAGTTTGGAAATATGACAAGAATGATCCATACCCAAGCCCATCCACCAAGATGCCTTTGATAAATCCTTTCCCCCTAGTTTGGTTCATCATTCTATTAACAAGTCCACTACCTGTGAAAAGAGGGAGGGAATAAAGGATACACATAACAAAGCCCTCTTTAGCTTTGTTTCTTTCACAAGGATGGCTATTAATTGAAAAGGAGCAATGCACCGAGCTTTAGTAACCCCATTTCCATTCCCTCCATCAAGGTCTAAAACCTTTCTTCTCCCTCACATACAACAGAAATTACCAACCAGCAAGATTATAAGCCTTTTATAAATATAATTTCATAACAATGACACTCTCTCTATCTCCTTATATTCTACTAAGGCTTCATTGGTATTAGCACCATATCCAAGTAATTATCTTCCATCTACAAAGGCTCCTCAGTAGGTAGGTTTTTTGTATCCAAGAACACCTTTTAATATACACATAATATCTAGCCAAGATTTTGAACAAACTCATCTCTAGGCTTATGGGTCTGAAATCACTCAACTTTCCTATGCCACAACTTTTTGGAACAAGGGCCATGAATTTTTATTGCATTATTACCTACTCATACCACAATTTCCATTAAATTCATGCATTGCACTAAGCACCTCAACTTTGAATAACTCCTATTTGTTTGCAAGAAATTCATAGTGCACCATTGCGTCTAAAGCATCTTCTGAACATTGTGGGGTTTCATTACCTCCTGAAAAAAACCACTAAGAATTCTTATCTGCTTCCTCAATACGCTCCTAATCAATGCCTTTATCCCATGCACCTTCTTTGTTGAGCAGCATTCTAAAAGATTCTAGCATGCAGTTCATAATCTCCTGTACAGATGAACATTTTCCGCCACCCGCACAATACCAAGATAGAAATGAAGTTCCTCCTTTGTTGAGCATTCAGCAATCCGTGAAAATACTTCGCAAAAGCATCTCCTTTTTTGCCCCCTGTTTTTGCATTTTGTGTCAACATCCGATTCTCAAATAACAAAACTCCCTCAAATCCCCTCTTCCTCTCTTGTTTCAAAATCCTCTTGATTCAGGTTTCCTTCTTCCTCTTAACTGTCAAGGTTAATTGGTTAAATTACATTGCTTTCATTGCATTCAAATAACAAAATACCACCACATTCCAATCTCACATGCAACAATTGGCCAAGAACATGATCTCACAGATAAAGGACAGGTCAACGTAAGATAGTAGCACGTGTGTATACCACTCAATACAAATAACAAGTCCAGCACATAAATAGATTGTTTTGTTTGATTCTATCAAGCATTCAACATGAAGTTCTCTAGAAACTGAGATGCTAGTGGAACATATACCTCCAATTTAGCTTTAGCTTCACGATCAAATGCTTTACAAAGAATTTCGTAATTCTTCTCTACTCCTACCTGCAAACCAAATGATAAAGCATTGCGCAAAACTTAGAAAAAACACAATGGCCTTCACAAAAAGCAAGAGATCATTGCAAAGATAAAGAAATATGCCAAAGGAATAACCTTTGATGGTGAAGTAGTTGAGATCGCATACCTACACAAGGCACAGATTGTCATTTTATTCACATTAAACTTGAAAGTTGAAAGTTTTAAATGAATTGATATAAGAAGGTACCATAATTGTACTGGCTTAATTACCTTAGCTTACTAATGTAGAATTTCATAGAATGCAGATTTTGTTTCTGAACAGTCAGCATCACAGCACTCATATGGTACTGCAGAAGACGCAAAATATGAAATTCAGTTATTAACAAACAGACAAGAAGAAACATCTTATGAAACAAGTTATAACTTTGTAAGTAGCAAAATGGGAATCGGTGAAGCCAAACATAACGACTAGCTTTAGTTCAGCATTACTTCATTCAAGAAGGTTCCATTTTTGTTCCGACAATTAAAATTTTCGGTATAACTTTCTGGTAATATTCAATGGAGCGGAGTAAAAAATAAATAAAAATTGAATGGATAAATGGCACAACCTGGTGTGCGATAAGCTCAATTAATTGCATCAAAAAGATCCCCAGTCCCTTCCCTTGCACACAAGGTTCCAACTGTAATTCATAAACATATATAACAGGTATCTCTTCCTCTAGAAGAAAGCGATACTGGACAAAGCCGACAACAGAATCGCCATCTCCCATCCAAAGTGTACAATTCTCTTCCTTTCCCCCAGTTGAAGACATCTCATTAGCTTTTGGAGTGGACGCATCTCTTGCAAATATATACCGTGCTTCCGCAGCAACCATTTCCCTACGCTTGACCTTCTCTTCAATTTGCCATTCCGTGCCATAAAGCCCAGCCATATTAATCTATAGCATTCACAACAATACGACACCATAAATATCACATTCTGCTGTCGCAATCCGCCGTGAGACAGCGAGAGTCGAACAAAATAATATTACTTGCAATGCCTGCTCACTAGAAAGATGTTTTTACCTTTAGAAGAGTCTGAATATATCCCTTCATACAAGACGATAGTTTTTCACCTATTCCAGACTCTAAGTACACCGACAAGCCTGATAATGAAATCAAACACAAGAAAAACCAAAAATGAACTCCATGAGATCGATGCAAACTGCGCTAAGAGATCGCAAATTAGGAAATCAAACAAGGCTTTTCACCAATTACTCCATAAATTTCGCTCAATTTAAGAAATCGCAAGAACTAAATGCATTGAAACATGAACAATCATCGTTGATCCGAACAAATCACTAAGAAAAATGTGTTTCCGATCCATACCATTGCGATCGAAACGGCGAAACTGCGGAAACAAAGAGATCGGATCCTTCACAGCTGACGCTTCTTTCATCAATTCCTCCATCGCTTTCTTCTTCTCCAAAACCTAATCCCCAAACCAAACACAAACCACAATCACCAATCTAGGGTTTCAAAATGGCAAAATCAAACCAAAATCACGGAACATATCGATCTAATCAATAATCAAGACTACCTTTCTTCGCTTCATCTCGATCGCCTCTCTTCGTTGGGGTTTTGATGTTCGAACTGTTTGGGTTCGCGTTCGAGCCTTCGACTTCGCTCGGCTTTTTGGAGTGTGAGAAGATCTTGGAGATTCGTGTACAACATCGAGATTCCCAAATGGGGAGTGGGAAGGTTTTGTACCGTTAAAGTTCCCGCTAAAATATTTTGCTATGTTATTTCAATTTTTGCGCTTAAACAATAGGAAAATGATAATCTAACACACTTTTCGCACACACTTTATCTTTTAGCCCATTTATGACTATTTTTTATCTCCCAAGGTGTGGGCCTACATCTAACAAAATATCATAAATGAACTAAAAGACAAAGTGTGCGCCCCAAGTGTGCGTCCAAAGTGAGTCATTTTATCATTTTCCTAAACAATAATCCTACTCCTGTAATATGATATATCGCGGAAGTCTTGTCATCTCATGAATATGAGATTCTTTGAGAAACGGCTCCTTCAAGCGCAATGTCTATTATTCATGAAGATGTAATTTCGAGCTGAAATTAATAAAATTTATCTCGTTTATCAAAAAAAAAATCATGATACATTATTATAAGGAAAATGTTAGATGCACTTACTTTTGTGCACTCAGGTCGAACACGCAGTCAGCCAATGTTGTTGATGCACCTCGAGATGCATGCACAAACGCATCCAATGGAGCGCGTGTCCAACTTGAGTTTCTGACCTGAGGTACATTTACATTTCCCTTATTATAAATAATTGCAATTAATGAATATAATAATATAAAATGGCCAAAATGCCTCCTTTCATTTATATTTTTTTAATGTCAAAATACCTCCGTTCATAGTATTTTTAATGGAAAATAATAAAATGACTCGCGTATACTTTAGACGCACACCTTTATTTTTTAACTATTTATGACTCTTTCTTGCCTCTGTGGGCCCCACATCTAACAAAACATCATAAATAACTCAAAGATAAGAATGTATGCCCAAAGTGTATGTTGAAAGTGGGTCATTTTATCATTTTTTTTTAATAAGCGCAGTATAGAATAAGGGTAATATTGGAAGTTCAGTCATTAATGTTTATCATTATTGCAAAAATGACAACTAATTTGTAAAGAGTCGCGCTAAGGGCACCCCGCAATCCTCTCAGGACACCCCGCAATCCGCAATCCTCTTAGGGCACCTCGCTGATTAGAGTACCCCAACAATTTATCAGGGCACCCCGGTACTTTTACCAAACTGCCCTTTCATTTAAAGTGCGAGCACCCCACTACCAAATCGAATGAAACCCTACTTTTCTCCCTTCCATCACGACATCAATGCCTCAATATACCAAATCTCCTCACTTTCTTGATTGTTTAAGGTAGATTTGTTGTTTTTATGATTGGACGATATGTTTAACTTCAATCCCGTAGTGTTCGATCACACAAGGCCGTGATCTGTCTTTTGGTCTAGGACATCCATTGTCGATACCATTGTGTAAGTGTTGGTTAATATCAACTGACACCTAAGTGAGAAAGATCCTTAGACCACATGATTGTGTATCACCGAGACTACTGATTTTGGTCTCGGTGACTTGTTACCGAGATATTAAGTTATGTCTCGGTTGCTTCCAACCGAAGTGTAATAAGATGTTTGGGATTAAACTCGGTTGGTAATAACCGACATCTTTTGTTAGTTATCGATTATAGGGTACCGAGACACTTTAACATATCTCGGTCCTGCGTGACCGATAAATTCGCGTCCGTGGTTCATCTTCGAAAATGGAAAAAAAAAACCCCACAAAAACCATAAAAACGAACTTGTCATGTGCGCGTCCGCCTCCTAATCATTTTCTTCAATCATTAAACTCTAAAAACACTTAAAACTTGTCGAATCTCTGAGCGGCAAAGGATCGAAAACGCAATTGACAAGGGCTAGTGTGTACTCTTTGATTGACAAACGCGATGTCTAGCTCACGATGAATCGACTTGACTTCATAAAAAAATCGAGTTTTCAAAAGTGGGGTGCCCTAAGAGGGCATTTGAATAGGCATGTGAGTTATTGGTTTGGATGACGGCACTTTTGTCAATTGGTTATGAAATCATATTTAATTAAAAATGGTAGGGTGCCATGAGAGGATTGCGGGGTGCCCTTAGCGCGACTCTTTGTAAAACAAAAACTTCTCTAAAACGACACCAATTGTGTGAACACGAGGGAGTAATTTTTTACAAAAACAAAGGAATATTTAAAAAAAATCCACGAAGCTAACAAGATGATGCAATAGCACATGCATTTGTTAAGCTGATTTGAGTTTGAAGTTCAAACTCAAATCCATATAACTCCAATCAAACTAAACATTGCCCACTCTAAGAGCTTTGGCGTCAACTAATACTTATTGGCATACCTAAAACTAGGCCTCGTTTGGTTCAGAGGGAAGTTGAAGAAAGTAAAATTGTTGGGTTTTTGTAGGTTTTGGGGTTCATGCGCAGCGGAGATTTCAAAACTATTTTGAGAAAAACCCTAACAGGATCCGAATCTGATTCCATTAAAACACGTTTAAACTATGAAAACTTAATCATACATCAGTCGCAATGTACCTTTCTGATGATTAATCGATCTCTAAGGCGCGGCCAAAGACAAACGCCCTCTATCAGCAGTCCACACACGAACGGCGGCCGTGATTTGAAGTGCTAGCTTCGAAAGAATACTAAACCTTTTTTTGTTTCTCTCCAAAACGATCCAGAGCATACCAAAAAACCCTAGTTCGTTTCTTCTAAACGAAAATAGAGTTTCGGCCCTTTTTAAAAACTTTCGTACTTGTATTTTAACTCAAAGCGTCTATTTATACAACCCTTGTATATAGACGGTTAAGTAAATTACACATATACCCCTACTTAAAGAAGTATAAGTGTAATACACTACAAGGACGTTTCTCTCATATTCATTTTTCTGAACCATCTTAAAATCTCACAAAATCATTCTCAGTGTGCGACCCAATAGGCTCATACAACGTTGGCAGTGTACCAAAACACATTTTGGTATACAAGTCATAAGCGGCCTCTAGCAAAACATTATGACTACCCAAGTTGTACAAATATCAAATCGATACAACCTAATCAATAGTGTATATAACATCCTTTTGTCACACGATATCCTTTTGATTAAACATAAGGCATGGAATTGTCATTCAACATGTTCAATCGTACTAGTCTCGATCTATAGGTAGACTGAAAACATCCAAGTGACATTGATCAATATCAATTCACTTAAACTAAGCCTTTTAACAGTCTAACACATCGAGGGATCCACTGGATATCTCTCTATATGGGAGGGACAAATTCTATCTCGATTACACAGCTTCACTACATTATTCACACAGTTAAAGACAACGTTTGATTGCGTTAAATCATTGTATTCCTAATGTTGAAGGCTCTGGTAATCTCAAGTCAGAGGACTGAAAAATATACATATCATGAGAAACAATTATGACTTAATCCATTTGATGTTCTCATAGCGGGTCGGTCCAGTACTTTGTTCCTTAACAAGTACTCGTGATCTTGATTCGTGTTCCTATACGTATGATCATCAATCAAGACTCACATTAGTCTTAATTCATTATAGTTCCCAGTATAATAATCGACTAGGGACATTTAGGATATTTCTGTAAATACTCGTGGATCTTATTATAATGTAAACATGCAAATTAATTATAATAAACAGCAAATGTAATCCACTATTTTATTAACTAAAATGTATTCATAAAGACTATTAATGGATTGACCTAGGGCACATTTCCCAACAAAAATAACTTCTAAAAAAATTCCAACTCACCTTGTTTGATTAGATATTTTCATAAACTTCTCTATAAGTGAGTTATCTTCCTCTATGTAAGCCTTGTTTGGTTCAGAGGAGCCAACTTTTTTTTACATAGAGGAAGATAACTCACTTAAAGGGTGAGTGAATTATCTTCCTAAAGGGAAACGTATACTTTTACCTTCATTTAATGTTCTCTCTCCTCCCTTCTCTCTCCTTTAAAAACAGTGTAAAAGACATTTATATCAATTATATTATTTTACTATTTTAAAATGTGAAACTTTCCTAAAAGTTCAAAGTTGAACCAAATGTGAAAAGTGCAACTTCCTTAGTGATTAACTTCTTCCCTAAATAAAAACTTCTCTAGAAGTTAGTAAAATAACCAAACGATGGTAACTTGACAAATATCTCAAGGTAGCCACAAAATTTTTTTTACAACGGAGGAGACAAAGAATTGAACCCACAACCATGAAATTTGAATATCACGCCAACTGGGCTAGCCGCCAACTAGTACACTTACCTAACTAAGACGGTTATATTTTTTTCCAAAAGTGATTTGGCAGATGAAAAACCTCAACATAACCCATGGAGTTCACATTGCATTTTACCAAGCATTATAACATACATGAATCAAAAGAATGTTGTAAAGCCTCAGCTCATTGCCTTCATGATAACAAGTAGAGATCCATCAACTGTCTACCTCCCCACTTCTTGAGCTTTAAATTGATTCCACCCATCTATAGCCTCAAAGAATAAAGCGCTAATGACGAAAAAACAACTCAAGATACAGCTTATTTGAAGAAAATTATACCAACATTTGCAGTAAAGACTCTGAGATACACAAAATTCATCCCATGGATCAATCCTGCAATTTTTACCACCTATACAAATGTTGCTATATTTACAGACACGGTAAAGTAAATTCCCACGACGGTTCATCAAGATTAGAGGATGAGATGATTCTATGTTCACCAGTTTTGGAACTCCTCGTTTGCACGAATTCAATCAACCGTGAACCATCTGCATTTATTAGCAGCACATTCAAGAGCCAAAGCGTTAGAAAAACAGCACGAACTATCAAAATTACAAATAAAAACATTGGCACTTCTTAAGGTGACCTCTAAATAGGCATTACTACTAAAAGGTTGCTCAGTATACACTTGGAAAGGGGAGGCAACAGTTAATAGAAAAAACTTTACAAGGATTAGGAATACAAATGCCAGTCAGCAATCAGCATATTGTTCTCAAACAAAAAGTCAACAATTGAATGCCCAATTACAAACAAGAAACCAAGACGCATACTTAGCACATGCGACTTTTATGGCCATGGGAACTGTCTTTCATGGCCATGGGAATAGTCAAGCCTAAGTAAGAATTGGCCTAAAAAAGTTCAAGACACCCACAATTATAAAAAAAAATAAAAAAAGGTACTTTCACATTCACATAAATACGCAGCTATGAACCAAAAAAAAACAATAAAGAAAAATTGAACTATAATAATTCGGGGATGCGGACTAAAGAGAAAGCCATGATATTATTCAATTAGATGATTTCACTTACCAGCTTTGATACATTTCTGTTTTTTAAAGTGGTCATCGCCGCTTCAGCGAAAGCCTGTGCTGCTTCTGCATCAGCTTCTGCAGCTTCCGCATCCCTTGCAGCCTCCTCAGCTTCTGCCATCGCAACTTCTGCCTCCGCAACTGCTCGAGCAGCAGCTGCGGCCGCTTCCTTTGCAGTCATAGTTCTCATCCTTGCAAGTTCTGCATCAATTTGGGATTTTGTGAAAATTCTGATATCATCTTTCTCTACTCTAACAGAGTCCCGAGATTTTCCATCCGGAAGTATGCCATTGGAGCTTCTTGCTTCCATGAAAGCAGCACTGGGTGCAATTCTGTACTTGCGTTTCACCTGTTAAGAAAGCGTTCCAGCATCAACTAACAATGAAAATCACACCAAATGAACAGTTTCTGCATTAAATTTTAATATTGCTGCAGGGTGGTGATTAGTTTACTTTCCATACGATTTTGTTTTTTGCAAGATAGAAAAGATAACCACAACTTTAAAACAACTAAAATAATACAACGAGTGATTTTCTTATTTGGCTGGCCAAATTTCCAATTTTTGTTTTCTCGAATTTTTCATCATGTGCAATGAATATTTAATGAACTAACATCATTTAACACACCTTCAGACAATGAAATCAACTTATCACCTCTTTTATTATTTTAGATGCATTATAAAAGCCATATGTATGTGCATGTGTGTGTGTGTGTGTGTGTGTGTGTGTACACTGGTGATTTTTCTTTTTGACCATTGGATCTAAATCCGGTAGTTAAAAATAAAAATCACCAACCCTATATATATATATACTTTCTAGTTTTTACATATTTTCTCCTTTTTTCCGAAAGTAATACAACAACAAAGCCTAAATCCCAAATTAGTTGGGGTTCTTCTAAAAGTAATCCAAGACAAAAACACTAAATGAGGTTTTCTAAAAAACCCTTGAATATATGAAAAACAAACAAAAAAAAAAATGTTATGAGAGAATTGGCCCATAATTAGAGATCATGAATTTTATGATTCAAAGTTCAAATTTACAATTTACAAATAGTACAAACCGTAAGCAAAGGATTCAAATCTAAATTATTGAGATTTAGAAATCTAAATTGTTGTATTTAGATGTAAAAGAATTCAAACAAAGACTTAAATCCTCAGGCACAGGAATCACATTTAAATGCACTATTCAAATTGTAAATCATGAGATGTTGACAACTATTTTCTCCAAAAGAGCAACAACCATAAAGAAGCAAGAACCAAGTTGATTCCGTCCTAGCCATTTCTTAGAGCCTCAATCAACTGTATCATAGGTCATTTCCACAAACCCAAAGCCATGCAAATCAAATCTAGAGAAATAAGTGTGTACGGTTTTCTTCCACAATGTCAGCCAAATAGCCAATTACAATAGATGAGGGTATTCTTCCACAGAGATGCCATTTAAATGAACAAACTCAATAGTAATGATTATTTCAATTTTGTTCCAAATGCCTTCACTAAATTACTAATTACACATAGTTTTAAGTATGTTGTCCTTTTACTTGTGAGTTTTTAATATTGTAAGCCAGATGAAAGAAGAACAAAATAGCTTTTAGCTCGTTTAATAGTTTGGAAAAAAAACTAAAGATGCACAAAATTGAGCGCAATTGAAAGTTTGATCCATGTAGCCGACCCCAACTAATTTGGGATTGAGGCTTATAGCTTCACCAAAATACAATAGCCCTATTGTGACATGTAGAAAATTTTCCGCCACGCAAATCTTATTGCATACTGAACTTTGATGTCAGAGTTTGCATCATCGAACAAGCTCTGAAGAATTAGAACAAGTACCTTTATCAATTTTCCAGTTGCTGTCAAGCCCTTCAATTTTGCAGACAATATCCTAGTGAAATTTGGAGGTGCATCATATTGATCCTGGACAAAAAAGGTTTAAAAGATTATACTATTTTGACAAAAGATGATTTACTAATTACAATGCCTCATTTGTTATAGGAAATAAAAAAAATAAAAAATAAAAAAAAGAAGCACAACACCATAACACGTCCATTTGACTATACACCAGTGAAAAGATTACTTGCAATATTTTTACTGCACAAACCTTTGATAGTTGTTCTAATTACAATGCAGGACAAAAGTACAAATGTTTACAAAATGGAAGCAGAAGAATGGAATAAGTAGATGTACCTCTATGTATAGACCAATGGCAGTCTTGTTAGACCCACTAGGCTCCTTCAGATTGGTTATAGCTTCTACTATGAGGCTATCCAACCTACAAAGGAAAATATAAAAATTCAAATAACATGTCAAGAACCATGTGAAAAACCTTTTCAGATAAGACTACAACAATGTAATGATAAAGTACAATAAGAGCATCTATGGCTATGTTACCTGGACCCTTCACTCTAACCACCTGTGGCGGACACTTGAAACTAGTTCAACACTTAAAAAAAACATGGATACTTCATTTATAGAGTTCATTGTATAAAAAGATTTATAATGCAAGAGAAGAAAGAAAAAAAATAGCAAAAACTTTCTAGCGTAGAATACGAAATGAAAAATGAGAAAAAAATATGGATATATAAGCTATTATATATATGTAATAACATATATAAGCATGTGTGTCTCAAGTTTTTAGATTGTTTTTGTCGAGTCTCCGTATCTTAAAATTAGAGAATAGGTGGGTCCGACCTTTAGACTCATACCCTCACCCGACACTCGCACCCGAGTCCAGGTAACATAGATCTATGGTAAGTGGAGTATCCGGTAAGGCTAAAGACAAAGACATAATACCTTTCAAAAGTCCCATATTTTTGAGGTCTAACAAGTTCATATATCATTGAGGTCTAGCAAGTTTACATTGGTCATATAATAGTGTCAAAGTATTCATTAATGAGCAACACACTGCTCTCTAATCCATCGATGCCATATAGGTCAATATTGGCTCAGCCCTAGAATCGGTGGATCCATCATGAGATTCTATCACCAAGTTGTCTTCTATAACAAATGAATGATATGAAGGAATAAATAAAGTATCTAGAATCCTTGCATTGGTCATTGCATTTAGTCATATTCCCAGTTGGATGTAAAAAACGACACAGACAATTATTAACACAATTAAATTAAGAAATCAAGCGACAGCTTTAGCAAAGTTTATACAACAACAATAGCAGAAAATGAACGCTAAGGAGGAAACTCTTCTATTCGCTTTTAGCAAAGTTTGTAGAGAAATAAAATATAGGGAAATTCTTTTTGGAGAGGTGATTGCTACTATATTTTTATTTATTGACTATAAATATATAAATTATGCGGTATTTACAGCAAAAAATGAATGCTAAGGAGGGCCAGAATTTCTTCTCTATAACGATCAAAACACATAAGTTTATCCACATAGCAGCGTCATAATTCCTTACCCACTCCTTCACTAAGTAACCCACACCCAACTTACAGTTAACTATCCAACCTGAAGCCAACAGTTGAGGCCTCTCTCGAATTTCCAGCTGCTTTCATTTCATTACCATGCAAAATTCTACTTCTCTTATTCCATGCAGACCAAACTGTAACAAAATTGATACCTAGCCAGACATCGTGATCTCTTGTGCTGCTTCTTCCATTGTTAGGACACTAGAAGAGAATATCAACACTCTCTAGAATAGTGAACCTCCCGCTAGAGGCAAAATCCTTACTCCCAATATCCTTTTCCAAATTGCAATCAAAGAATATTTTTGAGCAACAGACTCCTCGTCTGCTTTGCCAAAAATGTACCACAAAGGAAACCCTTCTTTGGAGGATATACATTGTCTTTAACTTACCTAACACTAAAAACCATCCAAAACCTTAATATTCCTAGGAATAAAGCACTCCATACCCGTTGGCTTTGAGGAAAGGCAAGTTATTTGGGTTCTCAATTAGGGAAAAGAAAAAGTATTACGGGGAAATCTACTTGACGGGTCCAACACCCCCACAACCACTTATCCTGTTTATTGCCATAAATCGAACGGGCAAGTTATTTGGGTTCTCAAAAAATTTAATGGATTATCAATATCCACTGTTTCTTTATAGATAAGGTTCATACAAATACAGAGAAGATGAATTATCCCACGGACAGAAAGCGGTCCATGCAAGAATGTGTCATTTTGAACGTTGTGGCTGAAAACAAAGAAATGAATGAACCACTAGCATTAGACTTAAGCCACAACTGTCCAAGATATAAGGAATTAACAAACAATTCAATGTGCAAACGGAAAACAAACATTTCAATTCTCAAACACGAGAAAGGCTGTCATTAAACTAAATACTTTGTCAGCTTAACTTAGTTCACAAGACAAGACCATTCACAAAATTGAAACTTAGAAGTTAGAACATCGACGGGAAAACAAAGCTTTTAATTGCACGAGTCGTATAAATCAAATAAGTGATCACCTAATGGATGCAAATCAAAATACTTTATTTTGACAGCCAACAAATAAAATACAGTTTTATATCACATTCAGTTCTATAATTATAAAGAATAAACTACAAAAATGAACCAATGTATATTTAAGCAGTTTATTCAAGATTAACAAAGAACCATAATCAAATATTCAGTAACCAAGATTATGAAGTATAAGAAGAGACTAACCTAGAAATTGATTTTTTATTACCAACAAATGGCACTATTGCACCAGAAACTGCAAGAGGCTTAGCATCAACAATTTCTTCATCACTCTGGACAGGTGCAACCAATGCGTTCTCCTCCTTCTTGAGCATCTGTTGGCTCCTTTTGAGCGCCAGCCTAGCTTTCTCCCTGGAACCCCATCCATTTGCAGTTACACTCATGTTTCTCCACTTGTCCTACTCAATGTTAAACTGGTCAGCACCAGTACCAAACCCATAGTATAAAATGCTTAGCGATGTAGTAGAATTACTTAATGCTTTAGGCTTTAAGCAGCAAGTTGCATAAAAAAAATAATGTCTAAAGTCATGCATTAAAATAAATACTTATTAAGAAATACTAAAAAAATATTACCTTGAGATCGACATTTGAACGTAAGGACAAAACCCCACTAAACTCTGGGTCTTTTAGTATTGTGCGCCATTTGCCTGCCCCGTGCTTAACAACTCCAGCCTTTAGGGCGGCTTCTTCTTCAGCTGTCCACTTTTGCTTTGGAGCACCCATAGATAAGAGGACTAATCCCTCTAGAAGATACCTAACGTGAAAATTTAATTAATCAATTAGCCAATTAATATCAGAGACTACAATGAAGGATGCCTCAAGTAGACTACTACACAAATACATATGTAAATAAAAAGTGATTAAAAAGGAGCTTGGAAGTAAGCACAATAATGTTATGCTGGCATCTACAGTGCGCTCCAAAATCAAACAAATCTAAACAAAATAAATGATACAGCTAAAATGCAACCTTCTTCTATTATAAGTAGACAGTCACGGCACGTTCCCATCCGTAAATAATTCAATTAGATATATTCACAACGGTGTGCATCTTATATGCAACAATCGACTAAGGTTGAGGGGGTTCGACAAAACCAAGAAATATTATATCAAACAGATTGTAGGAAAGAAAACATCACGTGGACTTTGTTAATAAATAATTAGAAAAAGAAAAACTCTCTGGTCTGAAAGAAAAGGCAGACAGAGCGATTGAGGTGCACAGTGCACTTACATGGGATGATGGGACAAACATACCCCAGAAAAGAAATTAAGACAAAAAGATGAGAGCCAAATATTCTCTTCCCCTTAAAACCAATGTTCATTTTATAACAAGCCACTGGATAGTCAACATATATTTCAAGAAACAAAATCATAGCGTGGAACAATTGTACTTGTTTATTTTTGTATAATCTACCGTAATAGTTTGAATTGAGTTATACAAAATGTTCATTGCATCATGTCAATACACATACCAGGCACATGCACACAATGGAGTTATCGGGGGGCGGCTTGTTAGCCTAAACATAAACTTTCTTATAGCCTACAGACTCTACGCAACAAATCATTCTCTCTTGCCTGAACAGAAAAATTAATATGATGTATTCACTGATTTTGCCTAACATGTTTTACTAACTCTGTCTAAATTTAAAACTTATGGGTCATCTATCGGAATCAATCTGAAGTTCTTCCGCTTGTGGAGAGCGCATCGCGGAATAACACTTCGTGAATATATACTGTAAAGATTTTGAATAGAGTAACAATTAATAGTTACCATTTTTTCTAATCTCGCCGAATCAAAGCACTATAAATTTAACTACTCTCACCAGCATTTATGGTATAACCGAATAAAATCCTACATAAGACAGGTTGTCGATTCCGCTTGAGACTATATATATCATTCAATAAAGATTGTTCTCCTACAAAAGTAATTACCTCTTCTGTGGTTATACAGGATAATATATCAAACCCAAGCCAAATGCCCATAAGAGATTTAAGTCCATTTTCCAGTTTGACAAGATTGAGGTTTCAATCAAATTCGTTCTTGTTACTAAGGACATAGCTAATGATGATCCGATCCCTTTGTGACTCAATGCCATCGATTCACTTAATTGAGCTACGGAGAAATCCAAACTTGACACGAAAAAAACCCTAGAAATTAAAGTAGAAGACACAAAACGCTGTTCCAATGTCGATTATAAACATCATTGCTTATCCTCTTCGATGAACGATGGATCAAACATCACAAAAACTTTCTGAGTCTCCAATTACAGATAAGGAAAACAAAAAACAAAAAAAACTATCTTTCAGCCACAATTGATGCCTAAACAACCAAAAACAACAAGAATCAAAGAAATTGAAAGCTAGGGTTCGAATCCGAACCTTCCGTGAATTCTTCACCAAATTGAGAAACAAAAAGAGGAGAACATTCGAATCAAAGAAGAGAAACTCGACAATTCAAGCGAGCGACGACGAAGTCGTGATCTGAGGAATCAAAAGGAATCGAGAGATTCGAAGAACACAATGTAGGGATCATCAATTTATGCTTTTTCTTGCTCTACAGAGACGATGGAAGGTGTTCTAGGGTTAGGGTTTCCGGAGAAGAAAACCAACAATAATATACAAAGAAAACAAGAAAGTTTGGTCGTGGAGGAGAGATATTTGAATGAAAATCATCGAGTTTAGCAATACGTTCATCTGACGGCAGGGAATGAATCACGGTCGAGAGGGTGAAATGTGTCAACGGTTCACATTTAAAGATACTTTTGTTTCCAAAGAAAAATAGATACTTTTTGTTACATGAGTTAACTATCAAAAATAACACAAACTTTTTAATATTTTTATAAAATTAACACAAACTTTTAATATTTTGTCAATATTAGCACAAAGGGTGATTTGGAGATTTAGATTGGTGATGTGGTAATACAATCCGGTTCAATTCACTTAAACCAATTTAACAAACAAATAAATAAGAGCACTGCTACGTGCACCCCAATTGTTTATGAGGGCACCTCAATAGTGTACTAATTTACATATATTTTGAAGTATCCTGAGAGAATACTGGGGTGCACATAGCCTGACTTATAAATAAACCAAACTCAATTCATTATCAAAGTAAAGAAAAAAAATGAGAACATTAAAAAAAGAGCATCCCATTGACGCCAAAATTTTAATCTCGACTCTTGAGCCCAACTTAAATGATAAATGCCATTGCTTTAAAATACCTCTTCTGCTCACAACATTATGAGACTTCATTGCAACTCCTACTATTATGAGACTTCATTGCAACTCTTACTTCAACTGATAAGAGCCTAAAGATTGTTTGTAAAGGATTTAGTGGTAAAGATATTTTTCATTGAGTCTTCACATGTATATATAAGAATTACATCCGATTGTTATTCCATCAAAAGTGGAACAACATTGACTAGAATAACAATACAATCACTTTTTGAATTTGGGATAATAACAAATATTCAAACTCAAGATAATAACAACTATTTGAATTTGATTTTAATTAGATTTGATTAACTTGAATCACGTGTGATTCTATCATGCCCCCGCAAGATGGAGGAGCCGTTGCGAACACCAATCTTGAAACGGTGATGTAAAAATTGTTGGCGAGACAACGGCTTAGTCAATGAATCACCGGTTGATCGGCGGTATGAACGCGAGACACGCGCAAGCGGTTATATCTACTACTGTTCACGAACAAAGTGGAAGTCAATAGAGATGTGCTTCATTCGAGAGTGGAAAACCGGATTTGCACATACATACGTGGCCCAACATTGTCACAGTAAATTGTAGGAACTTGTTTGAGTGGGATGCCAACTTCATGAAGCAAATGTTGAACCCAATTAAGTTCAGCGGCAGTTGAAGCTACCGATCTATACTCCGCCTCGGTTGATGATCTAGCAATAGTTTTCTGTTTCTTAGAACTCCAACTGATGGGTGTAGCGCCAAGAAAGACAACATAAGCAGAGGTAGAAGTACGATCATTGACATCACCCGCCCAATCGGCATCAGAGTATGCATGTAAGGTGAGAGGGACAGCTTTCTTAATGAGGATACCATGAGCAAAGGTACCTTTAAGATAACGAAGTAATCGCTTAACTGCAGACCAATGATGGGTGGTAGGCTGATGCATGAATTGAGATAGCTTATTTACTGCATAAGCGATGTCTGGACGAGTCAAGGATAGGTACTTGTAATGCACCAACAGCTTTGCTGCATCTTGAGTTGCATCAGTTGACGCACTACCATCATTGAGACAAAGTGTGTCTGTGGTGCTCATTGGTGAGGCTACTTCCTTGGAGTCCAACATGTTGGTGCGTTGGAGCAAATCTCTTGTATATTTTTGTTGAGACAAGAACAGTCCATCACTAGTTGATTGAGCTTCAACACCAAGGAAATGATGGAGATCTCCTAAATCCTTGAGTGAAAAGCGGGTAGAGATGCACTTGATAAAATGATTAAGCAGCTCTTGAGAATTTCCTGTAACAAGGATGTCATCAACATATACAAGAAGATAAACAGTGAGTGAGCCTTTGGAGTAAATAAATAAGGATGCATCTGAGCGGGCATTCTTGAAGTCAAGTGACAGTAGATAATTTCGAAGCTCATGAAACCAAGCACAGGAGGAGCTGTCGAAGACCATAAAGAGCCTTGTTGAGACGACATACATGAGTTGGAAAATTAGGATCCATGAATCCCCGTGTGGTTGTTGAATGTATACTTCATCGAGAGAGAGAACCTTGAAGAAAGGCATTATTGACATCAAGTTGACGAATAGACCAATTCTTGTGAACAATGAATAGTGAGAATAACACGAATAGTTGTAGGCTTGACCACTGGACTAAATGTGTCATGAAAATCAATGCCTGGGCGTTGATGAAAACCCTTGGCAACTAGTCGGGCCTTGTAACGAGAGATAGAGCCATTGGGGTGCCGCTTGATCCTGTATATCCACTTGCATCCAACAATATTTTGAGATCTGTGTGAAGGCACGAGGTTCCATGTGTTATTTCGAACTAAGGCATCGAACTCTTCCGACATTGCTTGACGCCAGATTGGGGATTTTTGGGTTTGGGTGAATGTAGTGGGTTCAGTATGGGTAAGGGAAAGTTCTGATATAAGACAAAATTTTGGATTCTTTTTAATTATGTTGTTTTTGGACCGGGTAACCATTGGGTGTTGGATTGTTGAATTGGACTCATTGGATGGTTGAGGTGGAGTGTGATTATTTATTGGTGGTGCAACTGTAGAGTTTGGCAAAGGTGTTGGAGATGGAGTGGATATAGGAGGAGGGTGTGGTAGCAAAGGCGTGGGAATCGAATAATGAATAGGAGAGTCAACAAGAGCAGCCCACTGTTGGATGTGATTCTCGGTGGTGGGAGTTTCTGTACGAGTTGAGTAGGGAAATACACACTCGACGAACACAACGTGACGTGAGAAATAAATGCGTTGTGTTTGTGTATCAAGACAACAATATGCATTATGCTCAGTAGAATAACCAACAAACACACAAGGGTGAGACCGAGGTTGAAGTTTATGGGTAGAGTAAGGTCTAAGCCAAGGATAGCACAAACAACCAAATGTACGTAATTTTTGATAATTGGGAGATTTACCAAAAAGTAATTGATAAGGTGAGTGATGCGACAATATTGGAGTTGGCAATCGGTTGATCAAATAGACCGCAGTGCGAAAAGCAAGTGACCAATAACGTAAGGGCATAGACGAGTGATGGAGAAGGGTGATCCCAGCTCAACTATTTGTCGATGACGACGTTCAAAGCGAGCACTGGACAAGTTCAGGTGTGTATGGTGGGGATTTAAGATGTTGAATGCCGAATTGTTGGAGGAGAGGTGATAAACCAGTGAATTCACCAACTCCATCAGAATATAAAGTGGTTATTTTGGTGCGGAAATAATTTTCAACCACTGCTTTAAATTTTGGAAAGATAGTGCAAAGATCAGATTTATTTTTCAATAAATAAATCCAAGAGTACTTGGTGTAGTAATCAACGAAAACAACATAGTAGTGAAAATTATCAAAAGAGAGAAGTGGTGATGGACCCCACACATCAGTGTATATCATTTCTAATGGCCTAGAACATGAGATAGTTGATGTGCCAAATGGCAGTTTGTGACTTTTATTGGAAAGACAAGAGTTGCAATGATCTAAGGTAGATGGCACCATAGGTAGTGATGATGTAGAGATGACTTTATTGAGAACGGGACAGGACGGATGGCCAAGCCGGGAATGCCACTGTTGAAGAGAAGCTTTCGCAACAGACAAGGCAAGAATGGGTGGACGTTGAGACTGGGATGGCCACTTATATATTTGTGCGCTGGACGGGCCGCGCAGAAGAATTGCCCCCGTATTCAGATCCTTCACAATAAAAGAATCAGAGAAAAACTCAATTGAGGTGTTATTTTGGGAACAAAATTGAGATACGAAAATGAGATTATGTTTACTCGAGGAGAGTAAAGAACATCATTTAACATAAATGAAGAATGAGGAGAAGGAAGAGTAGTGGAACCAAAGATGAGAGATAGGAATAGTGTTACCATTGCCAACAATAATGCCGTCATTACCACCATATTCGAGTGCACCGATAAATTGTTCAAATCGGATGTGATGTGGTTAGATGCACCAGAATCCATTATCCATTGTGGGTGCTTCCATGGGGAGAGTTTACTTGAGATAGTAGCGCTTGAGGTTGGACAGTTGTGGAGGGAATAATGATCGACAAGTTTTGGCAAAGCAGTGGCCGGGTTTGTCACAAAATTGACATATTGAACGAGGTTGTGCGGGTGATTGTCTCCATGGTTGGCTAGAGGGTTGGGTGGAAGTATTTGGTCGAGAAAATGGTTGACGGGAGTGAAAAGATTTGTTGGTGTGGCGATGAAAATTGAAGTTTTTGGATTGGGGTGGGTTGCGTTGGTGAACTTGAGCTGTGATTGATGTCTTGTCGGAAGAGGATGACTTACGTTTCGAGGTGACTTCGAAGTCGAGCAATTTGTCATGGAGCTCCTCAAATGAGATGAGTGTATCACGAGCCCGAATAGCAGCAGCGACGGTGTTGAACTCAGAGCCAAGGCCCTTGAGAGTGGTATGAATGAGTTCTTCGTCTGATATCGAAGAGCCGACAAGAGAGAGAGTTTCAGAGATGTTCTTGATGTTCTGCATATACTCCGATATGCTTACGTTCTCGGTGGTGGTGTTGCCCAGAATTTCACGAAGGCTCATGACTCGGGTATGCGATTTGCTCGCATATGTGCGCTCAAGACGTAGCCAAGCTTCAGCTGCAGAAGTAGCAGAGGTGATGCGTGGCACAAGAGTGTCAGTCAATGAAGCAATCATAGCATGAAAGAGAAAACGATCTTGTCTTTTCCAAAATCGATGGGATGGGTTGGGAACGATTGCTTGAGTAATGGGATCCACAGTTGTAGGTGGTGTGTTGGACTAAGTGGTTAGTCACTCTAACTCCGACCGGTATTTTGATGGAAACAAACAAGGTGAAAATATACTAATAAGTTTATCAAGTGTATTTCAGTTTCATCAAAGGTTGCGAAACATCACATCACGGACATTTGAGCGTTCAAGCAATTCAAGTTCAAGACTCGACACACACAAAGGAATGAAGGCAAAAGATCAAGACCACGAGCTGTAAAATTAATGTAAGGTATTCAAGTTTCACTTAAGCAAGCCTATTGCATTAGTTCATGCATATCGTAATTTTAAAATGGATTTTCAAATGTCAAGTGATTACTCGAAGATTTCGGTCTTATAAGTCTAAACTATGTTAAACTATATGTGTATGTTAATATCGCATTTTGAAAATCATTGTGAAAGCTTTTGAAAAAGAAAAACTTGTTTTTGAAAGATCTTTGAAAAGAAAACTGTATATTTGCAGAAAAGTCCCTCGCAAATCATGAAACCAAGATTTTCCATTTTCGGGATTTGTGAAAATATCCGGGCCATCCAAATAGGCCATATGACCCATAACAAACATGTATAATATGTTATATGAGGGTTTATTGGGTCTAGGACGTGTTAAAGGGTCGCTAACACAAGGGACATAATTAATTATTCTGAGGTCCCTGCAGTTAGCGCGCTAATACTGTTATTAGCGCGCTATGTGCAGAGTTAGCGCGCTAAGTCATAAAATTAGCGCGCTAATTGCGATCTGACGACAAATTTTTATAAAGCTGAAAAATTCGCTTTAATTCGAATTTTTGATCAAATCTCGGCCCTTGGATGCACACAACGGTCATATATGGGTCTATAAATATATACAACACTTCCAAACACATAAGGCACTTAAGTTAGGTTTTGAAATCAAATAAAAACACTTGTGCTTAATTCTTTCAAGAGAAGGAACTTGGGGTTTTCAAGCTACACTTTGAGGCTGTTCATTGAACATCAAAACCAGCACTCTTGAGGCACTCTAAGGAGTACTACAACCTCTCCAACACTGATTTTTCGAGTCATCTTCTTGGGGTTGTAAGAAAGTCCATTCCCTAGCTTTTCTTGTGCTCAATTTATATATTCTTGTGTGATTGATTTGGGAAACTACTTGTTGTGTCTTTAAACACACTTGTATTGGGTTTTGCTCTTAAACTTGATTCATTAAACCCTTGGACTGATTTGAACAAGAATTCGTGCTTAAACTTGATTTCTATCAAACTTCTTGTTCTTAGGATTTGAAACCGGTTTTGCTCTCATCAATCTATTTAAAACGGTTTCACATTTGAGTTTTGCACAAAATCGCTTTTATATTTGCATTTCTCAATTGTTTTCATACTTGCATGCATAAGAGTGATTAGGCTCTAGGTGGCTTGCTTGTATTTGAACTTGATACCACTTTACTTTGTAAAGTGTAATTTCAATTGTATTAATCAAATCTTGATTGTAAGACTTAGTGGGATCTAAGTCGAAAGGGAAGACCTAGTTGAGGCTAGGCATATATCCTAGTTGCGGCTAGGTGGGAAAAGTCCTAGGTGAGTCTAGGTGGGAAAATCCTAGTTGCGGCTAGGTGGTTGTATAAGACCTTATTGCGATAAGGCATCGTGTAAAAGACCTAGTTGAGGCTAGGCATTCACTAGGTTAGTTGGCTTAGGTTGTAACACTTATTGATAATATAAGTGGGGGTTAAAAATCCTAACCGGGGAGGTTAGGTAGTGGATGTAGATCGGTTGGATCGAACCACTATATATCGTGTGTCTTATTTCCATCTCTTCTACCCCCTTCTTGATTGCATAGCATTGACATTTTTCATTGGTGTATGCATTATCATTATTATTTGTGCTTAAAGTTTTAAAAAGGCGATAAACTCTCGGTAACCCAATTCACCCCCCCCTCTTGGGTGACCTTCATGGTGGGCATGGAAGACTTCCATCAATATAGCCTTCAAGATCATAGCCAAAGAGTAGAGATTGATATTGGGCTCTCCAAGATGGATAATTTAGCTTGGTGAGCTTCAATGGTAGTTGGGTAGCGAGATTGATTGCAATAATTTGAGGGTGGGGAGAGCCATTGGTGGTGAAGAAGTGACAATAGGAGTAGAATTGGTTGGTATGACATTGAGAGTTGGGTTCTCAGAAGTAGAGCTATTAGAGGCCATTGATTATTTGGCTAATGGGGCTCTGATACCATAAAGGATTTAGTGGTAAAGATATTTTTCATTGAGTCTTCACATGTATATATAAGAATTACATCCGATTGTTATTCCATCAAAAGTGGAACAACATTGACTAGAATAACAATACAATCACTTTTTGAATTTGAGATAATAACAAATATTCAAACTCAAGATAATAACAACTATTTGAATTTGATTTTAATTAGATTTGATTAACTTGAATCACGTGTGATTTTATCAGTTTGGTGGTTTGAATCCATTGTTATTATTCACTTTTTTTAGAGAATATGAATTGTATATTTTAATGGAGTTTGTGTTCATCATGAAGATAGAGCACCGAATAGCGATATGGTAAAAGAAAAATAACTATCAAATGGGTCTTTGAGAATCAACACCAAAATCAAGATGATGAGTCATTTTTGTCCCCAACTTTAGTCTCAACTCTCGATTCAATTGAATCCGGTTTCTAGTTCTTTTTCTTATTTCTTTTATTTGTCTTGGGAGTGAATTGGATTAGGATCAGTTTTTTTCTTCTTTTTTTTTTAAATTGGTTTAAGTGAATTAAACTGGATTTATATCACCACATCATCAATCTAAACCCAAAAATCAACCTTTATGCTAAACTGACAAAATGTTGAAAGTTTATGTTATTTTTTATGAAATTAAAATTTTGTGTTATTTTTGCAAAAATACCGAAAGTTTGTGGTATATTTTTTATAGTTAACCCTTTAAAAAAGTAAAAATAAATTTACCAAAAATAAAAGTAAAAATAATGTCTTTCAAAAAAATAAAAATAAAGAAATAAAGAAATAAAGAAATGAGTGGCTGAAGCTTAGAACCAAAAAGGTCTTAACCATGGAGATAGGAGGGCATATTGATGATTCTAGAAATAAATGCAAAAACAGTTCTATAAATATAGAAGCATAATAGTATCAATTTAGAAGCAGTATTGTTTACCTCTAAGTGTTGGATATGGGAACTCGTTTAAATATTTCAAAAAAAAAAAGAACTCATTTAAAACGTCAAAATAAAATATTGTTCCTACCAAAAATAAATAAATAAATAAAATATTGTGTTCCAGTACTTTCTGTATTATTTCTCCTCCACTATCAATATACTATTTAAACTTAAGGACAAAACAACTCTATAATGAGCATCGTAATTAATCTGCAAATGGGTAAGCGAACCTTCTTCTAAGTTGATGTTTAGGGGTTTCAATATATAATAATTTTTTCTTTTTCATAAAACTAGAATGACATGTTGGTTGTTGTTGATGTTTTGAGATGTTGGATAGTCCTACATCGACTACTTATAAAGAAAAAAAAAAGGGTCATAAGTGTGGAGTGGACACTCTATCTTGCCTTGACATTTTGGAGCGAACCCTACTTTCAAATTTATTGCTCATACATAAAATTAGTCACCACACTCTCCGCACCTTGGATTGGGACCTTATTATAAAAAAATAATTGAACATGGTATTAGAGCTGTTGATTGATGTTCTGCGATCTAGTCCGAGTTGGACTTAAGGGGGAGTGTTAGAGATGTTGGGATAGTCCCACATTGACTACTTATAAAGAAAAAAGAAGGGTCATAAGTGTGGGGTTCACTTCAAACCACTCCATTTTGAAGTGAACCCCACTTTCACACTTATTGTTCATACATAAAATTAGACATCACACTTTCCTCACCTCGGATTGAGACCTTATTATAAAAAATAAAAAAAATGAACAGACACGCAATTAACATGTAAGTAATTAAATATTTTTTAAACAGGTTTGGCATATATAATGATATGTTGGTTGTATTGTAATTTTAATTAATAAATCATTAGGAGTAAATTTTCAAAATAAATAATATATTAAAATATGTTTTTTGATAGAAAATAAACAACTTTTGCACCTACTAAGATTTGAACTTATGACCTCTTACTTTTAAATTTCATACCAAACCATTGGGCCACCCAATTGATTGGTAAATATATTATAATATGTTGATTATATATTGATTAAGTTTTAACAACGTTGTTATCAACGACACTTATTGAATATCTTAAAAAAAGTGTTTTTTCTAGTAATGAATGAATAGTGGCACAATAGAAAGGGATTTGGTGCCTCAAGTATTGATGGAGAAGATAGGTTGCTTGAGAAAATGTGTACACGATACACCCTATGGGCACCCTAAATGCAACAACAGCAAAATAATAGATTCGATTAATAACTAAAAACCTACGAGGTATGAGCTTGTACTCCTATTGATTTGCGAAGGATAGATAGAGAGAACCATTACTTTTGTATAATGACTTAGGCTTTTAATGGAAAATAGCTCAATCTTACTATGTTTAGAGTTATTAACCTAAAACTCAGAAGAAAACCACCAAACATTTATAATGAAAAGTCAATAATAATGTTAAATAAACATTCAAAAATAAAGTTTAAGATGTCGAAAGCCTAAGATATTTTCTTTATTGATTCTTTTTACAAAAATATTTAATGTCCTTTCTCTTTAAAAGAATCAACGATTCTCACAGTCCTGATTGGGGGACGAGAAGATTGAGTAATTAAAGCGAGACAAGGAGATGAGAGAAGGTGAGATGGTGATGAGAGAAAGCGAGATCGAGAGACGAAACAATAGGCTAGCGATTAGCGAGCGGAGTGTTATACATTTTCAAATTAAATTGATAGTTAGTAGAGTGGCTTAATGGGTGCAGTTGAAACGGCTCTGTAGAGTGGCTTAATGGGTGCAGTTGAAATGGCTCTCCATTAAGGAATTATTGAAACGGCTCTCTATTAAGGAATTATTGAAACTGCTCTCCATTAAGGAATTATTGAAACTACAAATGAATTAATTACTACATTATTCCATTGCATCAATGCTTGACCCCATTTTCACCCCAACTGGTCATGACCAATGCTCTATAAAAGGGAAGGTTTGGGGAGGAAGTAGGAATCTCGAAATTCACTAGCAATTGCTCTTGTTTTTCATCTTTCACTACTGCAAAATAAAAGGTGGGTATACTTCATCGTATCCTTTAGGATATTTGCTGACTCTTGCAGTGTAGAGAGCAAAAATTCCTTTAGGAAAGTGGCAGCGTTATACGCTTTGAAGTCTTTGCAATTCCCCTGGTCTAACAATCTAAAGAAATTTTTTTCTTTCGTTGCAATGGCTTCAATCAAAGAACTGTTGGCTAACATTGTGAAGTTGGATCGCTTCGATGGAGGTGATTTCCTGAGGTGGCAGAAGCGAGTACATTTCTTGCTGGTGGCTCTTCATCTGGTGTATGTTTTGGATACACCAAAACCTATGGAGTCCGACGATGAAACTGTCGAGCAGATCAGGAAAAGGCAGAAATGGGAGACGAATGACCACACCTGTAGAGATCACATTCTAAACGCCATGAAAGACTCACTGTTCGATCTCTACCATGATGTCTCCTCTGCCAAGGAGCTGTGGGAGAAATTGGAGGCAAGGTACCATAACGAGGATGCGACAAGTAAGCAATTTCTTATATCAAAGTTTATTAATTTTAAAATGGTTGCCAAGGCAATATCCGGCCTAGTGCATGTCATTGCATACATTAAGCATCCAATTAATCTAGAATACTCCAGTTGTGAAACTGGATTGCCAGTATTTTTCAGTAGCTCGATACTTAAATCTAACAGGGTGAAAATAGGGGCACAATTCAAATGATTGAATCTATTGAGAACTTTCTCAATATAATAAGATTGAGTTAGAGTAATACTCCCCTCATCTCTTACAATCTGAATTCCAAGTATGACATAAGCTTGCCCCATATCTTTTATTTCAAACTGGTTTGAAAGAAACCTTTTGGTCAACTGAACTTGTTTTAAGTCAATTCCAAAAATCAGCATGTCATCTACGTAAAGACAGATAATGACACCATTGCCTTTTCCATCAAACTTGCTATATACACATTTGTCAGATTCATTTATTTTGAATCGAAAAGCAAGTACAACCTGGTCAAATTTTTGGTGCCACTATTTTGATGCTTACTTTAAACCGTACAATGATTTTCGAAATCTACACACTTTATTCTCATGACCGGGCATAATAAACCCTTCAGGTTGTTCCATGTATATTTCCTCATCCAACTCTCTATTCAGGAACGTTGTTTTAACGTCTATTTGATGGATGACCAGCTTGTTTATGGCTGCAATTGCAATAAGGAATCTGATAGTGGCAATTCTAGCTACTGGTGAATAGGTATCGAAATAGTCTATTCCATGCTTTTAGGTGAAACCCTTAGCAACCAGTCTCACTTTGTGTTTTTCAATGGATCCATCAACTCTTCTTTTCCTTTTGAAGAGAAATTTGCATTTAATGGGTTTACACCCAGGAGGTAGATCAACTAGCTCCCAAGTGTTATTTCCCATTATTGAATCCATCTCATCATTTAATGCATTTTTCTAAAAAACTGCATCTCTTTCTTTCATTGCCTCCTCTACCGTTTGAGGATCAATATCCGTATTAAAACAATACAGAATTTGTCTAGTTACTGTTTCTTTATTTCCTTCAACTAGGAATGTATAGAAATCAGAACCAAATGACTTAATTTTCTGAGCTCGTTTGCTCCTTCGAAGTTCAGGAACTTCTACTATTTCTTTGTCATTTTCAATTTCTACGACTTCTTTTCCTTTTTTGTTTTCTTCAGGAATACTTTTAGTAATAGATTTAAATCTTGTCTCATCAAAGATTGCATCCCTTGATTCAATTACAGTGCTTACTGAAATCAAATTATTAGGTTCAATCACCATGAATCTATATGCCTTACTGTGTTGTGCATATCTAATAAATATACACTTCACTCCCCTTTCACCCAATTTCCTCTTTTTGGGTTCAGGTACCTTTACTATTGCTCTACAACCCTAAACTCTTAAATAATTAAGATTTGGTTTTTGTTTATTCCAAAGCTTATATGGGGTGACTTTATTCCTCTTTTGTGGAACTCTGTTCAAAATATGGCATGCAGTCAGCAATGCCTCTCCCCAAAATCCGCTACTCAAACCAGAGTTTGATAGCATAGCATTAACCATTTCGGTTAAAACACGATTTTTATGCTCAGCCACACCATTTTGTTGTGGTGCATAAGGGGCAGTAGTCTCATGGACTATTCCAGTGGATTCAAAGTACTTTAGATCATAATACTCTCCTCCCCTATCAGACCTTAAACATTTTATAAAGGTCTCACATTGCAATTCAGTTTCTGCCTTATAGGCCCGAAACTTAACCATTGCCTCATCTTTGGAATGCAACAAATAAACATAACAGTACCTACTATAATCATCAATAAATGTTATAAAATATTTATTGCCTCCTATAGATGGTGTACTATGTATGTCACATACATCAGAATGTATTAAGTCTAGCAACTTTGAATTTCTTTCAACATTAGGAAATAGATTTCTAGTTATTTTTGTTTTCATGCATGTATTGCAATTTCCTTCATATTTATCAAAATAAGGCAGTAATTCCAGATTTACCATATCATATAATTTTATGAAATGAACATGTCCTAATCTATAATGCCATAAAAATGAAGAAGACTCAACAAGATACGCAGAAACAACATTTTTATTAGATAAAGTGATTACATTGAGCTTAAACATGCCCTCATAAGCATACCCCTTCCCTACATATGCCCTCCCTTGGAGAGTACAAACTTGTCAGCCTCAAAGACAAGCCTAAATCCAAACTTATTCAAAAGATTACCCGACGCAAGATTCTTCCTCACTTCTGGTGCATAATACATGTTAGTGAGTGTTATAATTTTGCCTGAAGTAAACTTCATATCAACACTACCTATGCCTTTAACAGGGACAGTAACATCATTTCCCATGTACAGGACAGTATTTTCATCTACTGCCTCCGTGGTTTTGAAGAACCTCTTGTTCTTGCAGACATGTCGAGTACCAGAATCAACCCACCAAGCCATATCATTTTCAATGACGTTGATTTCAGATATCATAGTAATGAGATCATCATTGTCGTTACCTGCATTTTTGGCAGCGCTAGAGGAAGCATGATATTTTCTCTGCTTTCTCTTCCAATAATTACATTCGAACTTGAGGTGGCCATCTTTCCCGCAGAACCAACAAGTGATTTTCTGCTTCCTTTGATTCTAGTTTTGGTTATTCAGTTTTCTCAAAATATTAGGCTTTTTGAAACCTCTAGGCTTATTAGGCCTGTTCAGCAGGGGCTTTTTGAACTTAGTCGCTTCCATCACATGCACCTTTGAAATTTTCTGAGGTGGCAGAAGCGAGTACATTTCCTGCTGGTGGCCACCTTAGGAAATGTACTCGCTTCTGCCACCTCAGGAAATCGCCTCCATCGAAGCGATCCAACTTCACAATGTTAGCCGACAGTTCTTTGATTGAAGCCATTGTAACGAAAGAAAAATTCCTTTAGATTGTTAGACCAGTGGAATTGCAAAGACTTCAATCAACGAAAGAAAAATTAAAATGGTTGATGAAAGGTCTGTCATGGAACAATTCCGTGAAGTTGAGAGAATTAGAAATAATTTCTCTCAACACAATCTTGTCATGGATGAAATAATTGTTGTGTCTTCTATTATTGATAAACTACCCCCATCTTGGAAGGAGTTCAAACGAACTCTTAAGCATAAAAAAGGACATATCTCTCGATGAACTTGCTAACCATCTTCGTATAGAAGAGGATTGTCGCATGCAGGAAAATGAAAAAGAGCAAAATGCTCAGGAAATTTTAAAGGTGCATGTGATGGAAACGGCTAAGTTCAAAAAGCCCCTGCTAAACAAGCCTATCAAGCCTAGAGGTTTTAAAAAGCCTAATGTTTCGGGAAAATGGAACAACCAAAACCAGAATCAAAGGAAGTAGAAAATCACTTGTTAGTTCTGCGGGAAAGATGGCCACCTCAAGTCCGAATGTAATCATTGGAAGAGAAAGCAAAGAAAAAATCGTGTTTCCTCTAGCGCTGCCAAAGGTGCAGGTAAAGACAATGATGATCTCATTGCTATGATATCTGAAATCAACGTCGTTGAAAATGATATGGCTTGGTGGGTTGGTTCTGGTGCTACTTGACATGTCTGCAAGAACAAGAGATTCATCAAAACCATGGAGGCAGTAGATGAAAATACTGTCCTGTACATGGGAAATGATGTTATTGTCCCTGTTAAAGGCATAGGTAGTGTTGATCTGAAGTTTACTTCTGGCAAAATTGTAACACTCACTAACGTGTATTATGCACCAGAAGTGAGGAAGAATCTTGTATCGGGTGGTCTTTTGAATAAGTTTGGATTTAGGCTTGTCTTTGAGGTTGACAAGTTTGTACTCTCTAAGGGAGGGGCATATGTTGGGAAGGGGTATGCTTATGAGAGCATGTTTAAGCTCAATGTAATCGCTTTATCTAATAAAAATGTTGTTTCTGCGTATCTTGTTGAGTCTTCTTCATTTTTATGGCATCATAGATTAAGACATGTTCATTTCAGAAAATTATATGATATGGTAAATCTGGAATTACTGCCTTATTTTGATAAATATGAAGGAAATTACAATACATGCTTGAAAACAAAAATAACTAGAAATCCATTTCCTAATGTTGAAAGAAATTCAAAGTTACTAGACTTAATACATTCTGATGTATGTGACATACATAGTACACCATCTATAGGAGGCAATAAATATTTTATAACATTTATTGATGATTATAGTAGGTACTGTTATGTTTATTTGTTGCATTCCAAATATGAGGCAATGGTTAAGTTTCGGACCTATAAGGCAGAAACTGAATTACAATGTGAGACCTTTATAAAATGTTTAAGGTCTGATAGGGGAGGAGAGTATTATGATCCAAAGTATTTTGAATCCACTGAAATAGTCCATGAAACTACTGCCCCTTATAAACCACAACAAAATGGTGTGGTTGAACGTAAAAATCGTGTTTTAACCGAAATGGTTAATGCTATGCTATCAAACTCTGGTTTGAGTAGCGGATTTTGGGGAGAGGCATTGCTGACTGCATGCCCTATTTTGAACAGAGTTCCACAAAAGAGGAATAAAGTCACCCCATATGAGCTTTGGAATAAGCGAAAACCAAATCTTAATTATTTAAGAGTTTGGGGCTGTAGAGCAGTAGTAAAGGTACCTGAACCTAAAAAGAGGAAATTGGGTGAAAGGGGAGTGAAATGCATATTTATTGGATATGCACAACACTGTAAGGCATATAGATTCATGGTGATTGAGCCTAATAATTCGATTTCAGTAAACACTGTAATTGAATCAAGGAATGCAATCTTTGATGAGACAAGATTTAAATCTATTACTAAAAGTATTCCTGAAGAAAACCAAAAAGGGAAGGAAGTCATAGAAATTGAAAATGACAAAGAAATAGTAGAAGTTCTGAACTTCGAAGGAGCAAACGAGCTCAGAAAATTAAGTCATTTGGTTCTGATTTCTATACATTCTTAGTTGAAGGAAGTAGAGAAACAGTAACTAGACAAATTCCGTATTGTTTTAATACGGATGTTGATCCTCAAATAGTAGAAATGAAAGAAAGAGATGCAACTTTTTGGAAAGAGGCATTAAATGATGAGATGGATTCAATAATGGGAAATAACACTTGGGAGCTAGTTGATCTACCTCCTAGGTGTAAACCCATTAAATGCAAATTTCTCTTCAAAAGGAAAAGAAGAGTTGATGGATCCATTGAAAAACACAAAGAAAGACTGGTTGCTAAGGGTTTCACCCAAAAGCATGGAATAGACTATTTCGATACCTATTCACCAGTAGCTAGAATTGCTACTATCAAATTGCTTATTGCAATTGCAGTCATAAACAAGCTGGTCATCCACCAAATGGACGTTAAAACAGCGTTCCTAAATGGAGAATTGGATGAGGAAATATACATGGAACAAGCTGAAGGGTTTATTATGCATGGTCATGAGAATAAAGTGTGTAGATTGCAAAAATCATTGTACGGTTTAAAGCAAGCACCAAAACAGTGGCACCAAAAATTTGATCAGGTTGTACTTGCTTTTGGATTCAAAATAAATGAATCTGACAAATGTGTATATAGCAAGTTTGATGGAAAAGGCAATGGTGTCATTATCTGTCTTTACGTAGATGACATGCTGATTTTTGGAACTGACTTGGAATAAGTTCAGTTGACTAAAAGGTTTCTTTCAAGCCAGTTTGAAATGAAAGATATAGGGCAAACTGATGTCATACTTGGAATTCAAATTGTAAGAGATGAGAGGAGTATTACTCTAACTCAATCTCATTATATTGAGAAAGTTCTCAATAGATTCAATCATTTGAATTGTGCCTCTGTTTCCACCCCGCTAGATTCAAGTATTGAGCTAGTGAAAAATACAGGCAATCCAGTTTCACAACTGGAGTATTCTAGATTAATTGGATACTTAATGTATGCAATGACATGCACTAGGCCTGTAACGACCCAAATTCTCCACGACCCAACTTATGGGTATTTTGGTAATTTCATGATAAAAATATGTTGGGTGTTTGATGTGGAAATACAATTCTAAACTTGTCAAATTAAATATGAGTTAGGGAGTAAGTAAAGTTTTATTTTAAATAATAAAGTTCAATTGAGATTATGACCCAAAAGGGCATTTTAGACAAATTGTAAATAGTCACAACCCTAATCCCTATCCCTAATGCTATTTAAGCAAATAAAAAAAACCCTAGCCCCAATTTTATAAAACACCCACATGGAGAGGAGGAGAATAAGAGGAGAGTTCAAGCTCAAAAGATGTACAACCTCACTTCCCTCCTTGATTTCTTTATTATTTATTGAAGATTTGGAGACCAAAGGGTCGATGGCGTCGACATCGGCAAGAACGCGAGGAAAATAGAAAAGAAAATAAGAAAGGAAAGATTTGATCTATGTTAGAATGAGATTTTGGAAAGGATTTTGAGTCAAAGACTCTATTGAAGGCATGGTGAGATTCTAATACTCTCTAGATTTATTGTCTTGGTGTTGGTATTGGTAATGAGAGTTGATGATTTGCAAAGTTTGTTCAATTTTTCTTAGATCTAGTCTTGAAATGGGTTATACAAATTTTTAAGCTTTATGATAACGAGTATTATGGATGAATCAATTTTGTTTTCCATAGTTTGACGGTACATGAAAGGGTTTTCCCATGATTTTAGCAAATTGAACGCGGTTGAAGTTTAAATATGGATTTGGCATTTAAGGTCGAGTTGAGATTTAAAAAGGGACTTTGAATCTTTTTCTTTGGGAAATAAACTTATTCGATAAATTTGTGGACTTTGACTGAATATTGTCATTTGGAAATTTAAAGTCTAAATTGAGTCTTGTATGGTGATTTGGATCTTTTTAATTATAATTAATCGAACGTCTTCGATTTATGTTGGAAAAACCAAGTCTTAGAGGATTTTCCTTGTTTTACATCACCGCATTCCTATTTTACTCGAATCATCGATTCCAATTTTAAGTGTCGATTTTAGAGTCGTGAATGACCTGTAGCGAAGTCAGCTATAAAATAGGGTGAATCTCTAAGGTCTAGACAATTAATGTTAAACTTGTATGGTTGTAGATACATAAAGTAATTATTCTTTTAAATTGTCTAGATTCGCGAGACGGTTCACATCGAGCCCGAACGCGAGAGGATCGAGATTAAGATTTGCGGTGAGTGCAGGTAAGTGGGGAGCTTGCTCAATTATCAAATATGGCATGATTATTAGTTATGCTTAGGATTCATAATTTGAATTAAAGACTTGGGATTTATGGGTTGCGTCGTGGTATTGGCTCGAACCTACGTATCTATGGAATGTGAATGCACTGTTATTCATGGCCCCAGAATGTGTGGAGTTCCCACTACAAAAAAAGCAAATCAGAAACGGAAATTTTCGTATCTGATTTGCAAAAATTCTGTCTCTAATTGCAATCAGAAACGGAACAGAGACGGAATCAATTCTGTCTCTAAAAACGTCGTCGCTGATTCGATCAGAAACAGAAAATTGATTCCGTTTCTGATTAGAGACAGAATAGAGACGGAATAATTCCGTTTCTTATTAGAGACAGATTTAGAGACGGAAATTAGAAACGGAACAGAGACGGAACATAAATGGAATTTTTTCGAAATGGTGCGTTTGTAATTGCAATCCGTCTCTGATTCCGTTGCTAATCAGAAACGGACTCAGAGACGGAAATAAGAATTCCGTCTCTAATTCCGTTGCTAATCAGAAACGGAATTAGAGACGGAATCAGAGACGGATAGTTCCGTTTCTGAGTCCGTCTCTGATTCTGTTTCTGATTAGCAACGGAATTAGAGACGGAATTCTTATTTCCGTCTCTGATTCCGTTTGTGATTGATGCATATATTCCTGGAAAATTAGAGACGGAATAGCAACGAAATGTTTGAATTTCGTCGCTAATTCGTCTCTAATTTTCCTGTTCGTTTTATTTTCAAACATAAACATAATCCAATTGGTTCTCCAACCTATAACTTGAAATTACAACCATAGGACCTACTCCATCGCCTGCACCCCCTCCAACAACTCCTTGGAGGTGCTAACATCCCACAAAAAAACCAAATTTGACATTCATACATCGACAATATATATCAACAAATATTCAAAAGAGAAAAAAAAATGTATAAATCAAAATTTGAAAAAGATTTATATATCCACGGAAAATTGTCTTGTATTACAAAAGCTCCAAAGTTGTAAGTATTCACAAAAACCACCAATACTATTGTTCAACAACCACAAAAAAAAGAAAACTTACAATCCTATAAATATGCACAAAAGAATTAAGCTTAATAACCAAGAACAAGTTGCCTCTAATGTTCAACAGCTCCAATCACAAAAACTCTAACATGACTGGTCAGAATAAGAAGAGCAATAAGGACTCCATATAATAACTATAACGCAGCTTTGAAACACTTTTGATTCTGCATCTGAGGACAACAACCAGTGATAATGCATATTCACAGGGTTCCTTTCGAGCAGTCCTGAACCACATAGAGAGCTAAATAGCGCCCAAGAACAGATCCGCTCCAACGTCTGGTAAAAGCAATACACCACACAACATCAAGAGCTTTCAAGGAAGTAAAAATATATAGGAAAAGAAGGGGAGAGGTTGGAAAGTATATGGGGTTCCAATCGTCCAGTAATCAGAAATATGGACAAGCCTACCTCGAATTTTTAGTCTTCTTTCAGTCCCTGATAACATCCATAAATGAAATAATCTCCATAAAGAAGTATGGGAATCTAGTATGGTTGGATGTTTAGTGGCCCTTAAAAAATGTCCATTGCTTGTTAGCACACTTATGCGAGTGAATGATGGATTAAGATACACAAAAGGAATGCAAGCAATATATGGCACAATATGAATTAAGAAAAGTACGAGAGAATAAGAAGAGATAGAATTGCATCAAGTCACAGCACAAAATCTTTACTTTCAGTAACTAATGGGCTTATTTTCATTTTATTGAATATGAGATGGCCATTGATGTGTTCTATTTGCTTAAATTTTGGGAATTACAAGTTACAACTCAAGGAAGAAATGCAAGAAAACACCCATCATGGCATATCAATAAGATCTATAGGTATATTTAGATGTGAATAGAAATTTGGCTTTTAAGAAGTTAAGGAAAAAGAAGGAAGAATCAATTATGGTGTGCTTTCTACTTTTCTAGTATAAATACATAGGATTAAAGTATGTATCAATAAGGATATAAATGTAAGTTGTTTATGCTCTTGTGGAACAAATGATTAATTAATTTAAAACTGGAGACAACTAATTACACTTGAATAGATCCATAAACAATTTCAAATACTCTGATAAACAGGATTGTCATGATCAATTCTTCAAAGTACGGCGAATTCCAAAAGCAAAAGGTTTTCATAAGCATGAGGTGTAGTTACAGAAAAATGAACAAAAGGTTCTGATATTTCAGATACTTCCAATAACATCCTATCTCATTTGATCTATGACTCGAAAATATTTATGATTGAGAATATGCATGAGCAGAAGTCAAATATCAGTGTTGCCCCAAAGTAGAAAGAAATCTCACCAACAATGGCAACAGAGTATCGATTATCATCCAGATTCATAAGAGTATGCAAAACAGTCATCCAGATTGTTCAAGTTGTTTCAGTTCACCAAAAAAGTATATTAGCAACAATCATGATTGAGAAAATTAGCTTACTTCATTACTCCATATACAAATACTCCCGAACCTTGCACTATTTTATTTGTAAATAGATATGGGTTGAATTATTGCCTTGATTGAATTCTCAGCATGTTTTCTTCTCCCAAATATTCTGCAAATATTATGTAGATATAGTATATTTTTCTTTACATAAGAATTTTTCTAGCAACGATGGAAAAGGTCAAAAAAGTAAAATCCATGATAGATTATGGAATATCAATCTAAATATGCACAAAAAGAAGTGTCAATCATAAAGTAATGCGAAGAATTGCTAAAGTTATCTACAAAAGCAAACGTTTAATCTAAGAATTTACACAAGCAACAAGTAAAATACCTATGTATCACCAAGCTGCTCATCTCATCAGCATCATCAATATGGCTATCTATTTGGTAAAAGTTTTGCGGGCCTTCATCTCCGTTCTCACCATGTTCGTACCAACAGTGATATCCCGGAACAAATCCATACCTACATATGTGGTACTCAACCGTTTCGACGTCCAGGTACGGTACAAGTCGACATTTCTTAAAATTGCACGGACATCTAATCTTCCTTTCACTTTGGTATGTAGGACAATGTTGTTTGGCAAATGATATGAATTCTTTAACCTTCACCACGAATTCAATTCGAACGTAACCGTTGTCGAGCCGGTTTACATCCAAATTCTCGACTTGTAGACGATATTCTATTGAAGTGTTGTGCAATTAAATTAGTTAACTAGTTTCTTCCTTTCACTTTGGTACATGACAACTTGTGTGTCCAACTAAACAATTTATAAATAATACCGATATAAAGAAGCCTTATTCAACATGTTTGACACGTGTAATGTGACGACCTTAATTCCAAGATATCACTTATGATATCTGAATAGTTATACACATCAAGATATCATAAAATAGCAAGGGAGACATACTGGTGGCCATTGGGCCTACTTTACAAGGTACTAATTGAAATTATCCAACGTTATATCGGTTCCATTGGCATTTAAACGATAAGGAGTTTAAAAGGGAACTGCTAAAAAAATCTTAGTGAAGAACTACCATAATGGATCCCAAATTAAACTTCAATCACTACTAAAATGAATCGAAGCATATAAACTAGCATGGGAGGATTGATAATAGTTCAAACCTCACTTCGTTTGCCGCATTATTTTGACTTGTAGAGATATCTAGGATCAAAGTTTTTTTCTAAGACTTATTTCCTCAAGTGAAAATACTTAAGTGATTAACTTCTTTACAATGACTACTTCTTAAGTACCTCAGTTGTTGATCTAAAAAAAAATAAATAAATGGTTATAACATAAGAGATCTTTATTCCATGCGCAGGTTTTAATACTATTTATCTATTTAGTTTTTATGTAATAAACAAGGGTCTTCATATGGGTTTGGGTTATCACTTGTCACAGGGTCAACACTTCAACTTGCTCAATAAGTTCAGATTCACCTAACTGTCAACAATCCGTATAATATTTAATAACGAAACGTAGGAGCAATATCAACAAATTAATGCTAACATGATATTATAAAACATATAATCAATATAATGAACCACCCATGTATTACAAAACTATTGACCAAGAAACACAAAAGAACGGACACCCATAGAGAAACATAGTGAGAGGCTTGCAAGGACAGTTCCCTTTCTTCCTTTTTCCCTTTTTTTTATTATATAGGTAAACCTCATAAATTTAAATCAATTTAAATTAATAGAAAGATGTAAAGAGTTACAACCAAATCAAATTTATTTAAATTATACATTTCTAGCTTTGTCTCTTTAACAAGCCTTTTTGAACTTCAAAATCTCTTTTGTGCAATAGCAAATTTGTGATGATAACATGTATAATCCAAAGTTGGCCTTGCTAAAGACTTAAGCATGGAAGGCTTAATTAAACTAACAATTAGAAGAGCAAGTAGAGAAGGGAAACAAAAGAGAAGAGAGTTAGAGATAATGTAGAGATTGTATTTCAAGAATTTTTATATTGTGTACAAGAGAATGAACTCCATTTATATGCCCTTGATCATGATGATCATATGTACTTTGAACAAAGATTACAAGCTACACTTAGTGGACAAGGTAAATAGAAGAGTACACAAAGTGGAACAAGTAACATATAGACAACAAGTAATTACATAGTTGATGTTACAAATACATGTCGTCGTGAAGATTCATCCAAATATTTGCCAACATTGCAATCGAATTGTTACTCACCAAAACAACTTGTGTATAATAAACTTGCAAAAAAACAACTAAATACATGAAACAAAAAATTCTCACGCCCGAGTAAAAATCACAGATCATTGTAAAAGCAAACAAAACATGTCACCGCCAATTAACCAAAAACAATGTTTCGAGAGGAAAGAGGGAGAACTCACCAATGAAACACAGCGAGGCACGGACTGAATGAGAGCACAATGAGAGATCAGAGAGGTCGAAGAGGGGACTGAATGAGAGCACGATGTAAGAGCCGAGAGGAGCAGAGGCGCGAACTGAAAATGTGCAAGACTGGCGCTACGACCAGAGCAGGGCAGCGCTACCAGGGAGCAATGGAGTGCGAGGACGACTTGTTGGGGGTTGGGGATTTGGGGAGCAGTGACTGGAGAGAGACGGAGAGACCAGAGAGAGACACCACTATAACTGGTTGACCAACAAACGGAGAGACCAGAGAGAGAGAGTTGAGAGCAACGGAACAGAGACGAGAGATTTGTTGGGGGTTGGAGATTTGGGGGCCGGTGACCGGAGAGACGAAGAGACCAGAGTCTAGAGGAGAGACGAGAGTATAGAGGAGAGACGACGAAGACGAGGTTTTCTCGCGGTGGGAGTTAGGGCTTTCGGTGGTGGGGAGGACGAGGAGTTAGGGCTTTCGGTGGTGAGGAGGACGAGGAGGGGTGTTAGAGGGGGTAAAGGGGAAATCTCGAGATTTGTTGCACAAATCTCGAGATTTGATGAACGGGTAGAACAAAATAAAGTTTTGGCGGGAATGTTCGCTCCATTTTTTAGAGACGGAATTAAATTCTGTCTCTAATTCCGTCTCTGAAGTTTCCGTCTCAATTCCCTCGCAAATTTTTTTTTTTTAGAAACGGAACTTAATTCCGTTTCTAATTTCGTTTCTGATTTGTTGTTTTTTTGTAGTGTCCACTGAGGGTCTTATTAGCAAGTAAATCAATAAGAATACCTCAGAATGTTGTGGTATCACCGAGGGTCGTTAACACCCCAGGATGTGTAGAGTTTACCACCGAGGGATTTACTTGACTAATTGAATTCATAAGTATGTCACGTAGGGACATGAGTTGGAATTACCTTCTCTTGTACTCTTGGGACATAGGGATGTGCATCGATGATGGCTTGGACAATCCTACTGTTGATTTGATGGGACAAACGAGAGGGCACATAAGGCCTGTGTGCCAGCTGGTTGTTTTCATCACTTTGAGAGTAGGAGAATCGGTCACCGAATTCTTGCCAATATCTAGTATGCATTGAATGGAACATCGACTTATCGTATTATTATATTTTATAGTACATAATCTCGTGAAACCCCCTCATTTGTATGAAAGTTTGAAATTATGAAATGATTTGGCAATCTCTTTAATGTCATTCATGATTATTGTTGTTACAATTTGTGACTTACGAATCTTATGTCTATGAAAGTACTTGATGGTTCATTATAAGTCTATTTTTTATGAAATCCTGCTACCATGCTACTATTTAATGAATCCTTGTTTGTTTTCAAATACATGCTAGACTTTGCATGCTTATTAGGTATTACTTGCATATTTGATGGTTGAGCGGGTTTTCCGCATTACTGAGCTCCGTTGGTTCTTTTAGCTCACCCCACTTACATCTCAGGTATCCACGACAGCGCTAGGTGGAGGCAAGGGAAAGACGAGCTTGAAGTCTCCTCTTGATGTGAGCGTTTGTATATATATATCATGTATATTTGATTTTGAAACTATCAACTTAGAGTTAAAATTAAAATAGATCTTTGGGTAGCTTGAATCCTAGTTATCTTTAGTTGATCCATTTCGGAGATTATACTAAACTTGTTTAGTTTAAAGGAGCATGAACAGATGTATAATTTTTATAAATGTTATATGAACTTAAATCTATTGGCTTAGGATATTTTTTTATATTCTTTCCGCAATTATTATCCTTTGTTTAGCCAATGTGTATTTCGCAGGTTTATTTGTTTAGGCGTGCCAGACCGTTATTTGGGTCTGGTTCAGGTATCGGGTCTAAATAGCAGTCTGGGCCGGGCGACCTGACTCTAGGTCGGGGATGGGTCGTCACAAGGCCAGATATTGCCTTGGCAGTAGGCAAGTTAAGCAGATTTACAATTAATCCAAGTGATTTGCATTGGTTTGCAATTCGAAGAGTTTTGAAATATTTGAAGAAAACAATTAACTATGGTTTATGCTACAGTGGATATCCTTCAGTTTTAGAAGGATTTTCGGATGCAAGTTGGATTGTGAAAGATCAAGATCATGCATCTACAAGTGGGTGGATTTTTACACTTGCTGGAGGAGCAATCTCGTAGGTTTCAAAGAAACAAACTTTAATGGCTGGTTCTACCATGGAATCAGAGTTTATTGCGGCCTGGCTCGGCTTCAAAAGAAGCTGAATGGCTACGTGAATTATTACACGAGATACCATTGTGGCCTAAACTGATAGCTCCAATCTCTATCCATTGTGATAATGAGGCCACATTGCAAGGGCTTATAGCCTAGTGTACAATGGTGAATCCAGACATATTGGACTGAGCACAGCTGTGTCAGAGAATTGATAACAAGTGGAGTTATCACAATTGACTATGTGAGATCTAGTCAAAATTTGGCAGATCCCTTTACTAAAGGATTGCCAAGAGACTTGGTAAATAAAACATCAAGGGGATGGGTCTCAAGCTCATGAATTATAGGTCACCAATAGTAAAAACTCAACTCGACGCCTAACATTACGTTAAGTCTCGAGTTTAATGCAGTCAAATTCATTATAGGTGTGACTGTGAGCACTAAATTTTAATAATCATCCTAAGGTTGTTAGTGCTCGGTACCTACATGTAAAGAGAGGAGGTTGAGATGATCTCTTAATAGTCTTCTAAAGGTACTTAAATTGCGGGGGTACTAGAATGGAAACTACCTATGTGGGTGTGAAGTGCGGCCGCTTCAAGGAGTTCAAGGGCTTGGCTCCAAAGACATTCACGAGAAGATACGGGACACAAGGCCAATGTTGAATGTGTCAGGATATTTATGGCTATTTGCTGGTGTAAGTTATATGCGTGATATGTTTATGCTATATATCGAATATAATCATTGGTTCAAAGTGTATCTACCATGTAATTCTGATATGATGTAATGAACTTTTCACAAGTTAGTGGTTCAAATCGCAAGATACCAATAGTTATGCATATAATGTTTGAGATTTCGTGGATTGAATGATCTGAATATTTTGAAAATAGCGGGGGATTGTTATACATTTTCAAATTAAATGGATAGTTAGTAGAGTGGCTTAATGGGTGCAGTTGAAATGGCTCTGTAGAGTGGCTTAATGGGTGCAGTTGAAACGACTCTCTATTAAGGAATTATTGAAACTGCTCTCCATTAAGGAATTATTGAAACTGCTCTCCATTAAGGAATTATTGAAACTGCAAAGGAATTAATTACTACATTATTCCATTGCATCAATGCTTGACCCCATTTTTACCCCAACTAGTCATGACTAGTGCTCTATAAAAGGGGAGGTTTGGGGAGGAAGTAGGAATCTTAAAATTCACTAGCAATTGCTCTTGTTTTTCATCTTTCACTACTGCAAAGTGAAAGGTAGGTATACTTTATCGTATCCTTTAGGATATTTGCTGACTCTTGCAGTGTAGAGAGCAAAAATTCTTTTAGAAAAGTGGCAGTGTTACACGCTTTGAAGTCTTTGCGATTCCCCTGGTCTAACACGGAGTGGGTAGAGTCCTAGTAAGGAAAGAGTGAAGAGAGGCGGAGAGAGCATAATAAGGAAGAGTGATGATAGTTTAACATTGAGATTTCAGAGACAAGATTTAAATGAGTGATTCTTACAAAAATGAAAATGGGTGTCAAGGGTAAACATGTAAAATCAAGTAACAAAAGAAGTTTTCAGTATTCATGAATGAAAATAAAAATAAAGATACATAACTTAACTACTAAAACATATCAAAGCCTATCAGGTGAGATGGTAAAGACATCACTTGCCAAAAAGGCAAGACCTTGGAAGAATGTGGTCTGAAGTAAAAAAAATTCGATTACTAAAACGTAGAGGGATGAAATACATAAGTTGGATGCATAGTAACACTTATAAAGATTGAATAAAAAATATACATATTCGACTTAAAAAAAGTAACACAAAATCACCGATAGATAAAAAAATAATAATAATTAAAAAAAAGCACTATAGGCACCCAACGTCAACTAAGAGCACCCATAAATTTAGGCACCAATCGATGTTCTAAGGGCACTCCAACTTTTTTCCAAAATATCCATAATGTCAACCAACGCATCCCATCACCAAAAACATATAAAAGCGAACTCAAAATCCTCATCCTCCTCTTTTGTGCCCTACTTCTCTCTCGCATAGAAAGTCCTAATTCCTCTCATACCCCTGTTTATTGAAATTTAGCCATTACAAGATGGTTTTTTGTGATTTTCGTGTTGTTAGATTACACAGGGTTGAGAGTTGTGATGTGGTCTCGATCATGTCTTGTTGAGACCTTAAAATGTTTATCTATATCAACCGACACTTAAATAAGGTGGTCAATTCCTACCAAAAAAAAAAGGTGGTCAAACACCTAACTCAATGGGTACTAACCATTAAGACTATACAAGTGGTCTCGGTGGCCTTATACCGAGACGTGTATATATCTCAATTGACACCAATTGACACAACAACCTATGTTTCAGTCTTGTGTGTTCAAGACCATAAGTTTGATTATTTCCCATTATGTAACGGCCCAATTAATAATTGCCGTTATTTTATGACGTCATTGTAGACGTGGACGCCACCGGGAACGTTTGTGGGTCCCACAGCGAGGCTGGAACACGTCCGTATTAGGTAAATAATTATTTTATGTGTTGTTTTTGTTTAATTTTACGATGTTTATGTTAAAATAGGTTAAACGACATCGCGATGTGTGTAATTATATTTCAATTGACGTGTGAGATTGTGTGTTAAGTATTCGGATCAATATGCGTATTGACGCTAGTACCGGGTAGACTAAAAGACGAAATTTTAAGTTGAGGAAAATATTACACACATTAAATGAATTCAATGTGATAAAATAGTAAATTGGTGGGCGCCTAGTAACACGCGAGGTCGTGGTCGACACAAGTGGGTGGTACGATAGTATGCACGCCGAAGTACGCACGTTGGCGCGCACGACAAAATTGTAGGCGCGAAAATATAGGCGAATATATATATTTATACATATGTAATTTAAAATATATATGTATATATATAAATATATTGTCACGGCCCAATTTTCTAATCTTGATTAACTTGCTTAATCAGGATCACCGACCCGTGACGTGGGGCCCGCATGAGACGCGCATATTGACCGAGGCACGTGGCCGAGGTAAATGTTATATTTGTACTGGTGTATGCCTAGTGTTGTGTATGTGTGTAGACTAATTTAGTCCATCTTTGCAAACCATAGACGTCGAGTTGGCGTGAGCGGGGACACGCCTTGGAGTGCGTGCAAGTACGGGTACCTAGTGAAATTACCGGGGTAGCGAGACTAGGCTAGGAAATAACAATTTATTTCAAATCTACCTTAACATAAATTAAGTTATTTAATTTAGTTGGAAAATACGACGTTCGACGCACGAGAAAGCGCCTCGAGTTGCGTGCGAGTCGGACGCCGAAGTCTTGGGGGAGTTAAGAGTCGGTGTGACCATTTAGTTAAATTTTATAAATTTGTGTGACAAATTAATTATGGTCCATATGGGATTAATGTACATTAATCGATTTAACCTATAGTTATTTAATTAAGAAATCACATTTTTATACCCTATAGTTTGTTGTGAATTAAACTAACCTTAGGATGGACCTTGGGATCCGTGCGCCACACACTCCCATGATGAGAGTCACAAATTTGGTGTCACCAAGAGAGCTGGATTACCTAGTTAGGAACCCTCGATTTGCCTCGAGATTCGTGACGCACACTTGATTACACAAACACATATATAAATATCACAAGATTAATGGGTTCCTCATTGTTTCTCCAACTAAAGAACATGCAAAAAAAAAAAAATCTGAGAAGTTTGGATCTAGGGAAAGAGGAGCTAAATACGGTGATTTAGGGAACTAGGAGGTTGGATTAAGGGGCTTCATTAAGGTAATCCTCTAGTCTTCTTGGCTATTTCCATTAATGGAGCTTGAAAAAATGGAGTTTTCTTATGATTTCGATTTGAGAATTTTCGAACTACTAAATGATGTTGTTTTTGAAAACAAAGTTCATATTTGGATTCTCCATTGAAAAACACATGGGATTCCATAAGAGGTTTCGAAAATCGGTGGGGTTTTAGTTAGATTAAAATTTCTAGTTTTGGGTATTAATTGTGATTTTCGAATTGTCGATTAAATTGGTACTTTAGATGTGGTTTTAGATGTTTTGTTGATGAATTTAAGGAGTGAAGAAAGAAAGAAAGAAAGAAAAAAAAAAAAAAAAAAAAGGCTTACGCTCACGCGAACCGAAGCTCGGTTCGCGTGAGGAAGAAGGTGCACACGGCCGGGCCGTGTGCATCTTCTTCTTCTGGCGGCCAGGGGCTGGGCGGGCTCGGCCCATGAGCGAGCCCGACCAACTGGCCGAGGCAGGGAATCGGAGGTCGGGTCGGGTCGACCCGACCCTACCAAAAAAAAAAAAAAAAAAAAAAAATAAAAATAAAAATAAAATAAAAATAAATAATTAAAAAAAGGAGGATATATATATATATCCTTGATTAAATAAATATATAATAAAATAAAATAAGATATATCATTATTAATTAATAATAATAATAAATTAATATATATAATTATATACTTATATATATATTTATATATATATTAATTTAATTTCGGGAAAATAAGGAAATAGTTGAAAAATTCTGAAAAATTGGGAAAAATTCTAGAAAAATATAGAAAATTTGAAAAAGGTAGAAAAATAATTCGGACTTCTCGAGTGTTTTTGGTACCCCGATATAACTCGAAAAATGTGCCAAAATTAAAGATTGACATAAAATTATATATTTTGGTTTAATATTATAAATTCACTTAATGTCGTGGCTTTTAAATAAAAAAAAAATGATATAAAATGAACTTCAGGAATTAAAGGGAATTCTTGGAAGTTAGGGTGCACGAGTCGGGGTGTCGAGAGGCGGATAGCTAGGACTACTTTGCGTTGACTTGTAAGTGAAACTGCGGGAACTCTTTACTTTATTTCATTCTAGTCATTTATAAATTTCAGTCTATTTGTAGACTAGTTAATTTACTTCCCACATCATGCTTTCCTTGTTTTTATTCATATTGAATATCGATATAGCATGATGCCTTGTTTAATATGTCATTGACTCCATGCTTCCTTATATGCTCAATGTTTGTCTTGAAATATGGTTAATGGATATTTAGAAAATGCATGCTATAGGGTTATTTGTTATGATGGACTTGTGCTCTATTTCCTTTGGGGCTTTGTAGCCTAACTTGTGTTGAAATCATAGCATTGTAGGATATATATTCTTGAAAACTAAAGTAGGGATTATCTAGTGTCCATTGCACACGAGATGCGCGGATTCACGAGGATTTCGGTCTTTCGGGGTCTCCGGCACTCGCCACTACACTTGGGCGGCACACGTGGCATGAGCCACGGGGTTGTCGGCAAGTATAAATGGTTTAAATACGCCGAGCATAGCTCCGCCATTTGAGGTTATTAGAAAAAAAAAAAAAAGAGATTATTATTATATGTTGAGCACAGCTCCATACAGTAGTGGAAAAGGCTAGGTGATAGTTCTCACTGCCGACCGGACGTAGATCATCTCGACTTAGCTTTGTGTCGGTTGTGTCTCGTTAACGTTGGTATTTACTTGCATTGTTTATTCAAAGCATTTCTTCAGCTACATATGCTTTTAAATACCTTTTGTTTAAATTGAAAATGTAGTATTAGATTTCCCCGAGTTATCACTTAAATATCACTATACTCACCGTCTAGTTTGTGACGGTGGGTGTAGGTCCATCGAGCACACCAGTAGGGCAAGGAGAAGATCGGCGACTACCTCTCCGAGCTCCGAGCGCGTAGCTGCCGTACACGTAGGGTACTTTTTGTATTATGTTTACTTATGTCTTTATCTTTTGGGACGTTATTGGGATGAGTGTTAGATTACCCGACTTTTGGCTTTCACTTTGTTTATATATGTTCGCCGTTTACTTGCATATATATATGGTGATCGTTATTTCCTGGTTTCCACACTTAGGCTTTATAAAAAAAAAAAAAAAAAAAATTCCGCTAAAATATTAAAGACTTCCGCTAAATAAAATAATTGTTTAAACAAGAGAACACAGGTAGTATAGGCTGACTAATTCGTAATCGGGCCCTATGTGTCGTGAATAGGGCTTAATTACGGGATTAGGCCGGGCGGTGCCCTAGATTAGAAGAGGGGCCGTCACAGTTGGTATCAGAGCTTAGGCTTTAGAACCTTAGGGGCAAAGCATAGTGTTGAATAAGGATTTTGATACTAATTTCCTGATTGGTATCAAAGATCATTTATCAAGGAGTAAAGCATAAATTTGAATAAAATACACACCCTAGAAGTGGAAACCAGATGAACCTTACCTAGGAATTATTTTGTTGGGAATTGAGTGGAAGTGAGTTGGGAATTTGTATATATATGCTATCTTTTTCAATATGTATACGTATATACGTGGTAGACTTCGTAATAGTGATAGGAAATCGTTATCCACATGCGAGACGACGATGACGGATGCACGCGAGACACGACGGGGGGTGCTAGCGTAGTCGGCCTCCTACTACATCGACGACGACTATCGAGAGGTTGGCGGATAGAGTAGCGGCACGAGGGACAAAGCAGATGGTGATTTCATGGCCTTCATGACAAGCACGATCACCGCACTTACTCGGGCCGTCGCCACTACTCTGCGACTACCACACATCCGACGACCGGACCTACTATTATACCACCCGGCGTTCCGATACCGCACCGTACTAGACCCACCTATTGTTCGGACACGGTAGTGACGCCGACTCTTCCGGTAGTGACCGTTTCGACGCGAGAGGTAGCGATGATGACTCCGACTCCCACACCTACACCTTCGGGCTCGGCGGTGGGGATTCACCGGTGAAGGACTTTCTCCGCCTTCACCCGGTGTATTTCGACGGGGAGAGAAACTTTGAGAAGATTGAGGGATGGATATTATCACAAGAGAAGCTACATCGGATTTTGGGGATCGAGGATAGACTACGCCCGATTTGTCTTCTTATACGCTACGAGAGAGATGCCGACGTCCGGTGGCGTACCACCATAGCTACCGATGGGGACTTTGAGTCATGGACGGCCTTTAAGGCTAAGTTTTATCGCGGTATTTCCGCCGGCGATCATGATGAGGTTGAGGAGAGAGTTTATGAGTTTGAGGCGAGAGAGCGAGATGAGTCGGTTATGGAGTACCGAGATAGATACGGGTATCGAGGCGAGTTTGCGGGGGGATTTGGTCCGAGATGAGTTGGGAGATGTGTATCATTTTGGGGCGGTGTCGAGAGCGGAGATATTGGCTATCACGTAGTCAGCACGGGCGCTAGGACACTCACCGAGATATACGAGCGTGCACTTTCCCACGAGACCTACTATCTTGGTGTAATAGCTGACAGGGCAGGCTTAGGGCAGAGATTGACATTAGAGCGGTAGCCGTAGATTTTGAGAGGAGACGACGGGGTGGCAAGGCACCTAGGACCTGGGACAGAGGTTCTCAGGGATCGGGGATGACTTCACGTTTCACATCGGTGGTACCTCAGGTGTCTTATGTCGCGTCAGCACAGAGCTCAGGGAGAGGACGTTCCTTACCACCACCATCGATTAGGCCAAGATTACCGCGCCGAGAGAGACTTACTCTTCCGGCACCATCGCACCACACGACAGATATCGCGAGCCAGGTGGTAGAGGCCGAGGCGGGGGTCGAGGCGAGAGGGACCCCGTCGTCGGGGACGAGAGATAGACTCCGTTCGGGACGACCACGAGCAGCCGCCGGCGCGAGACGGGTTTCATGTTATAGGTGCGGACGGGTGGGACATTTGGTGAGGAGTGTCCACGGCCCACGCGAGCGGTGTATCCACCACGAGTCGAAGAGCGGCTCACATGGTGGCACAAATGATACTAGCGCTACGCGAGTCTCATTGAGGGTATGATTTCTATCGGTAGAGAGTCTTATGTTTTATTTGATTCGGGTTCCACTATTTCCTTCATTTCGGACGCATGTTAGGCATACTAGGATTGACACCGATTAGGCTTGGAGTACATTTGATATTGAGCACCGCCGCATTGGAGATAGGGTTTACCCTAATAGTCTAGTGGAGAGAGTTCCAGAGAGATTAGTGGGATAGAGTTACCCGCCGACTTTAGAGTCCTTGAGATGTTAGAGTTCGACGCTCTCTTTGGGATGGACTGGTTATCAGCATACCATGCTCACATAGATTGTTTTAGTAAGTCTGTCATATTTGAGATCCCAGGACGTCCGATGTTTGTACACCGAGGTGGTACACCGAGAGTCGATACCACGAGAGGTAGATTGGCGACTAGTGAGGAGATGGAGACTCTATTAGCCTTGTATACTATAGCAGAGAGTCAGGGACCCCGACTTGAGGACATACCGATTGTTAGAGAGTTTTCCGACGTCTTTCCCGAGGAGTTGCCGGGGCCACCGCCACCGCCGCGAGGTAGACTTCATCATTGAGTTAGTACCAGGCACCAAACCGATCGCGATACCACCTTACCGCATGGCCCCGAAGGAGCTAGAGGAGTTAAGGGCTCAGCTTAAGGACATGGGGGAGAAAGGATTCATCACACCTTCGATGTCACCGTGGGGAGCGCCAGTACTTTTTGTGAAAAAGAAGGATGGTAGTCTACGACTGTGCATCGACTACAGGCAACTGAATAAGGTTACTATCAAGAACAAGTACCCGCTACCGAGGATTGATGATTTGTTTGAGCAGCTGAGAGGAGCGCAGTTCTTCTCCAAGATAGACCTGAGGTCAGGGTATCATCAGCTTAGGATCGGGGACGAGGACCGATCTAAGACAAACATTCGCACCGATATGGACACTACCGCCATTTACGGTTATGCCGTTCGGGCTAACCAACGCCCCCGCCGTGTTTATGGACCTTATGCACCGAGTATTCAGGCCATTCCTTGACCAGTTCGTAGTAGTCTTCATCGACGACATTCTGATCTATTCGAGGACACGGGAGGATCATGAGCGACACTCGGGAGACATTGCAGATGTTGAGGAAGCACCGTTTATATGCCAAGTTCAGCAAGTGTGAATTTTGGCTTTCAGAAGTCAAGTTTTTGGGTCACGTTGTTGGAGCAACGGGGATTGCCGTAGATCCGGCCAAGATTCAGACGATTATGGATTGGCCGGCACCGACGTCAGTGACGGAGATCAGGAGTTTTCTGGGATTAGCAGGCTACTACCGCAGGTTTGTGAAGGATTTTTCTAAGATCGCTTCGCCGATGACTAGACTGACACAGAAGGACATCGTGTATGACTGGACAGAGGAATGCGAGAACGCATTTGAGCAGTTGAAGAGGTTGTTGACGACCGCACCGATTGACACTGCCTAAGGTTGGACAGGGATTCCTAGTATACACTGATGCTTCACATACGGGACTTGGATGCGTGTTGATGCAGGATAGCGGAGTTGTGGCTTATGCTTCGAGACAGCTGAAGATACATGAGAGGAACTACCCGACGCATGACCTTGAGTTAGCGACGATCGTATTTGCGTGAAGGTGTGGAGACACCACTTGTATGGAGAGAGGTTCACACTTTTCACGATCACAAGAGTCCGAAGTATCTCTTCACACGAAGAACCGAATATGAGACAGGCGCAGTGGTGGTTAGAATTCTTGAAGGACTATGACTTTTCCTTGGAATATCACCCAGGAAAAGCGAATGTAGTCGCCGCCGACGCACCGAGTAGGAGAGGCCGACCGAGAGACGCCGAGGTTGTCAGATGTCATATGACGCACGAGTACGGATTACTTGAGGCAGCGATGACAGTAGGTCAGTCAGACGTTCCTATCGATACCCGAATTGAGATCTGCGCACAGACGAGAGTACATACCGTGTCTACACGGAGTGTGTCAGAGGGTCAGAGGACTGACAGGTTGTACCAAAGAATTCGAGCGAGCTAGCGCGGAGTTTAGATTGTGTTGATTGGACAGAGACATCGATCGGTGTCCGAGATTCGAGGGGGTGATTGTGGATACCCGAGATGCGGAGGAGAGAGGAAATTCTTCGGGATTCACACCATTCCCGATTCTATCGTTCATCCAGAGCGGGACTAAGATGTATCACGACATGAAGAGACATTTACGGTGGCCTGGGATGAAAGCGGATGTGTCAGAGTTTATCAGGAATTGTGAGATTTGTCAGCAAGTGAAGGCAGAGCATCGTAGACCTGGCGGACTGTTACAACCATTACCCATTCCGAGATGGAAATGGGAAGACATCGCCATGGACTTCATCAGAGGGTTGCCGAGGACAACCAAGAAACATGATTCCATTTGGGTGATAGTTGATAGACTTACAAAGTCTGCTCATTTTCTCGCGCGATTGCGGCGCACTACACGTTTGATCACCGAGTATCTTGTTCGAGAGGAGATCATTAGGGCCGCATGGGGTACCGTTGACCATCACATCGACGAGAGATGCTACGTATACTTCCGGGATGTGGCGAGTATGCAAGAGCGATGACGGTACACGCCTACGCTCAAGATGCTTTCTTTCCATCCTCGGGCCCGACGGACGACAGAGAGAGCGAATCGGGTTCTAGAGGACATGTTGCGAGCTTTGTGTATTAGAGTTCGGCGGATCTTGGGAGGAGTACCTACCATTGTGTGAGTTTGCATACAACAACGGTTATCGAGCTAGCATTGAGATGGCACCATTTGGGCTTTATATGGCGGACCGTGTCGCTCACCCTCGTGTTGGGGCCCGAGAGACGAGTGATAATAGGGCTGAGATTGTTGTTGACCACACCGAGAAGGTACGATTAATTAGACAGAGACTCAAGGCGCCCAAGAGAGAGACGAAGAAATATGCGAGACAAGTACCACGGTGATATCACTTATTCCGAGGGAGCCTACGTTTATCTTAAGGTCTCCCTCGAAAGGGTTTGCAGAGATTTGGTGTGAAGGGCAAGCTCGCACCGCGTTTCATTGGGCCATTCGAGTTAGGAAACGGGTTGGAAAGGTTGCATACGAGTTAGAGCTTCCTCCGCGATGTCGGTGTTCATCCGGTCTTCCATATTTCGATGCTTCGACCGGGCCGAGTCGAAGGCGAAAGCGCACGACCGACGACTTGACTTGAGATCGATCGACTGAGTGAGGATTTCTCATATGAGGAGCGACTATCCGGATCCTAGACCGAAAGGTACAACAAGCTTGAGAGAACAAGTCTATCCCAAAGGTGCTCGTCAAGTGGCAGTTCCACAACGATTCGGAACTCACTTGGGAGCGGGAAGACTATATGCGAGATCGTTTCCCGTACCTTTTCGAGTCAGGTATAATCCTAACCTGAATTTAATTTCGAGGACGAAATTTCCATTTTGTTGGGAATATTTGTCACGGCCCAATTTCCTAATCTTGATTAACTTGCTTAATCAGGATCACCGACCCGTGACGTGGGGCCCGCATGAGACGCGCATATTGACCGAGGCACGTGGCGAGGTAAATGTTATATTTGTACTTGGTGTATGCCTAGTGTTGTGTATGTGTGTAGACTAATTTAGTCCATCTTTGCAAACCATAGACGTCGAGTTGGCGTGAGCGGGGACACGCCTTGGAGTGCGTGCAAGTACGGGTACCTAGTGAAATTACCGGGGTAGCGAGACTAGGCTAGGAAATAACAATTTATTTCAAATCTACCTTAACATAAATTAAGTTATTTAATTTAGTTGGAAAATACGACGTTCGACGCACGGGAAAGCGCCTCGAGTTGCGTGCGAGTCGGACGCCGAGCCTTGCTTGGGAGTTAAGAGTCGGTGTGACCATTTAGTTAAATTTTATAAATTTGTGTGACAAATTAATTATGGTCCATATGGGATTAATGTACATTAATCGATTTAACCTATAGTTATTTAATTAAGAAATCACATTTTTATACCCTATAGTTTGTTGTGAATTAAACTAACCTTAGGATGGACCTTGGGATCCGTGTTTGCCACACACTCCCATGATGAGAGTCACAAATTTGGTGTCACCAAGAGAGCTGGATTACCTAGTTAGGAACCCTCGATTTGCCTCGAGATTCGTGACGCACACTTGATTACACAAACACATATATAAATATCACAAGATTAATGGGTTCCTCATTGTTTCTCCAACCAAAGAACATGCAAAAAAAAAAAAAAATCGAGAAGAAAAGCTGGATCTAGGGAAAGAGGAGCTAAATACAGTGATTTAGGGAACTAGGAGGTTGGATTAAGGGGCTTCATTAAGGTAATCCTCTAGTCTTCTTGGCTATTTCCATTAATGGAGCTTGAAAAAATGGAGTTTTCTTATGATTTCGATTTGAGAATTTTCGAACTACTAAATGATGTTGTTTTTGAAAACAAAGTTCATATTTGGATTCTCCATTGAAAAACACATGGGATTCCATAAGAGGTTTCGAAAATCAGTGGGGTTTTAGTTAGATTAAAATTTCTAGTTTTGGGTATTAATTGTGATTTTCGAATTGTCGATTAAATTGGTACTTTAGATGTGGTTTTAGTTGTTTTGTTGATGAATTTAAGGAGTGAAGAAAGAAAGAAAAAGAAAGAAAAAAAAAAAAAAAAAAGCTTACGCTCACGCGAACCGAAGCTCGGTTCGCGTGAGGAAGAAGGTGCACACGGCCGGGCCGTGTCTTCTTCTTCTCAGGGGGCACAGGCTCGGCCCGGCCCATGAGCCGAGCCCGACCGCCTGGCCAGGCCCGGGAATCAGGTCGGGTCGGGTCGACCCGACCCGGCCCGAAAAAAAAAAAAAATAATTAAAAATAAAAATAAAATAAAAATAAATAATTAAAAAAGGAGGATATATATATATATATATATCCTTGATTAAATAAATATATAATAAAATAAAATAAGATATATCATTATTAATTAATAATAATAATAAATTAATATATATAATTATATACTTATATATATATATTTATATATATATTAATTTAATTTCGGGAAAATAAGGAAATAGTTGAAAAATTCCTGAAAAATTGGGAAAAATTCTAGAAAAATATAGAAAATTTGAAAAAGGTAGAAAAATAATTCGGGACTTCTCGAGTGTTTTTGGTACCCCGATATAACTCGAAAAATGTGCCAAAATTAAAGATTGACATAAAATTATATATTTTGGTTTAATATTATAAATTCACTTAATGTCGTGGCTTTTAAATAAAAAAAAAATGATATAAAATGAACTTCGGGAATTAAAGGGAATTCTTGGAAGTTAGGGTGCACGAGTCGGGGTGTCGAGAGGCCTGGATAGCTAGGACTACTTTGTTGACTTGTAAGTGAAACTCGGGAACTCTTTACTTTATTTCATTCTAGTCATTTATAAATTTCGACTATTTGTAGACTAGTTAATTTACTTCCCACATCATGCTTTCCTTGTTTTTATTCATATTGAATATCGATATAGCATGATGCCTTGTTTAATATGTCATTGACTCCATGCTTCCTTATATGCTCAATGTTTGTCTTGAAATATGGTTAATGGATATTTAGAAAATGCATGCTATAGGGTTATTTGTTATGATGGACTTGTGCTCTATTTCCTTTGGGGCTTTGTAGCCTAACTTGTGTTGAAATCATAGCATTGTAGGATATATATTCTTGAAAACTAAAGTAGGGATTATCTAGTGTCCATTGCACACGAGATGCGCGGATTCACGAGGATTTCGTCTTTCGGGGTCTCCGGCACTCGCCACTACACTTGGGCGGCACACGTGGCATGAGCCACGGGGTTGTCGGCAAGTATAAATGGTTTAAATACGCCGAGCATAGCTCCGCCATTTGAGGTTATTAGAAAAAAAAAAAAAAAAGAGATTATTATCATATGTTGAGCACACTCCATACGGTAGAGGGAAAAGGCTAGGTGATAGTTCTCACTTTAGCCGACCGGACGTAGATCATCTCGACTTAGCTTTGTGTCGGTTGTGTCTCTGTTAACGTTGGTATTTACTTGCATTGTTTATTCAAGATTTTTCTTCACTACATATGCTTTTAAATACCTTTTGTTTAAATTGGAAATGTAGTATTAGATTTCCCCGCTTATCACTTAAATATCACTATACTCACCGTCTAGTTTGTGACGGTGGGTGTAGGTCCATCGAGCGACACCAGGCCGGCAAGGAGAAGATCGGCGACTACCTCTCGAGCTCCGAGCGCGTAGCTGCCCGTACACGTAGGGTACTTTTTGTATTATGTTTACTTATGTCTTTATCTTTTGGGACGTTATTGGGATGAGTGTTAGATTACCCGACTTTTGGCTTTCACTTTGTTTATATATGTTCGCCGTTTACTTGCATATATATATGGTGATCGTTATTTCCTGGTTTCCACACTTAGGCTTTATAAAAAAAAAAAAAAAAAAAAAAAAAAAAAAAATTCCGCTAAAATATTAAAGACTTCCGCTAAATAAAATAATTGTTTAAACAAGAGAACACAGGTAGTATAGGCTGACTAATTCGTAATCGGGCCCTATGTGTCGTGAATAGGGCTTAATTACGGGATTAGGCCGGGCGGTGCCCTAGATTAGAAGAGGGGCCGTCACATATATATATATATATATATATATATATAAAAAAATAAGAAAATAAATAAATAATTGTGAAATGTCGTCTCCCTTCCCTCCCAATTTCATTAGGAATGAAAAAAAAATTTTTGTCTCAAACCCAGTTCAGGGGATGGGGGGAAGGGCGCACGCACGCACGCGCCGAACTGGGTCTGACTCTGTTGGGTCAAATCGAACCTAGTTCAGGGGACCCACCCCTATATTAATTAAATAATATTTATTTTATTTTATTTTATTATTTTATTTAAATAAATTAAAAACAGTTTTAAATAAAATAAAATAGAGAAAAATAGCTAAAAATTATGAAAAAATCAGAAAAAATCCAGAAAATATTAGAAATTAGAAAAACGGTTCATAAATGAGTTTTGGGGGTTTATCGAGATTTTGGCGAGATGTTGTTGGAGTTTTTACCTCGCAAAACGTAAAATTGACATAATATATCAAATTGAAGCTAATTCAATGACAAATAATCTTAGGTACATTTGGGTAATCATTTTGATTGTCGAGTGTTTATTGGAGCTGGACCGGGGTTTATTTTATGGGACGAGGAGTGCGGTTTGAGGTGTGTAGTAACCCAACTGAAATTCACTTTAGTAATTACTGCTTGATTTATTTGAATTCAGTCATGTTCATTTACTATTCCATTTCCTTATTACTTTACGATGGCTAAGTACTCTCACCTGGTGACTTTACGGTAGTTGAGTTTACTCCTACCTGGTGTCTTTACGGTGTTGAGATCACTCCCCACCTGGTGTTTATTCGTTGCGGGGGCATAGGGTCCACTAAGCCATAACAAATGTCTAGGCATACGTCGGTGAATATGCTACTCGGGTATGATAGGCATGTGTGGGCGCGCCATGAATATATGCCAGCTACCTAGAGGGTCCAGGGTCACCCATTAGAGGTATCCTCACGGGCCGTGCCTGGCGAATAGCCCGAAGTATGGCTTAGTCTGACTTTGATTGTGCATGCACTTTGCTTCACTATTATATTTATGCATGCAATGATCTTCCAAGTTGCTTATATTATTTTGTTCCGCATGTTTATTTATAGTATTTTAAATTCCAGCAGTTTATTTACGTATTTACTTGGTGAATTTCCTTGGGATTACTCACTCTGAACTCGTCATCTGCCTTTTTGTGATGGCTTGAGTGCAGATCCTAGTACGAGTCGAGGAAAGGGCAAGCTTGAGGACTACATTGATTGATTACATTTGCCCTACTCATACGTTTGTTTATATTCTCTTGTCTTATGCTGGGTTTTGGGGTATGAGAGATAAATATGACTTGTATATAACTTGTAGGTTATATTTTTGATATTTTGTGGATCTCAGTTGATATGTATATGATGTATATTTTGAGATGGTTTCCACCTTATGTAATATGCTCATAAACACCTTGATGATTTTAATTATCCGCTGCGTACTTTGAGGTAAAATGATAATAAAAAATCCAATGCTCACTTAAATCAAAAATTATTAATACATAACTTAAAGTTAGCAAGAATTTGATTATATTAAGTTTACGAGTGGCCATGGGACACAGCTGGGCGATGAGTTGGCAGAGCTATGGGCCCGCAGTGCACACCATAGCTGCAAATGAATTGGAGGCCACTACTCATTAAGACTTGAAATATAGTGTCGGTTGATGATAACCAACACAACAACCTATGTTTGAAACATAGTGTCACGTTATAGGCACCCCAACTTGAATAAAGGGACCCCATCGTTTGAAAGGGACAAATGTATTATTTCTATTAGGGACATAAACTAATTAAAAAAATGAGGAGAGCACCCTTAGTTGACATTGGGTTGCTATAGCGCAACTCAAAAAAATGAAAATGGATTATTTGTAGTTTTGCAAATGCCACCCATGGAAAAAAATGGACAAAATATTATTGGGCCAAATTGGTTAAAATATTCTAACATTTCACAACTTTTGTTATTATATCATAACCTTTTGAAATTTGTTATTATGTCCTAACATTTTTAGATTGATTAATTTATATCCTAAACCACTTTTCAAGGCCGATCCTAAGTATTTAGGGGCCAGGGCGAAATTATAATTTGAGGCCCTTAATTATAATTAAATACTTAATTGATAAACAAATATGCACTTCACACACACAAAATTACTTCAAATCAAGTAAAATTAACAATACTTCAAAAAAAAAGTGTAGTGTAACAACCACACTTACAAAATATAAAGAAGAGGACAAATAGACAAATAGTTGGTTGGCACAACTGGAAGTGGGTTGTTGTCCCTTAATTAGTGACTCGAGTTTGAGTCCTGTGGATATAAACACTAACGCTAGGAGCTCCCCCACTTATACGGTGCGCGACTCGGGGCGAACTCGGAGTAGTTAGATAGTTCAGATATCGAGTGATTTAAACCAAGAAAAATAAGAGGACAAATCCCTAAGTGTCTAAGATGAGAAAATAACTTCAAAGGGATAGCTTTTTTGAAGTGAAATGAATGACTCAATAGAAAACCAAACATAAATTTACAACTAACCAATTATGTGAGTGGATTAATGATTTGTTATGTGGTATTAATGTAAGAGGTTGGGGGTTCAAGTTGTCAAAGCCTCTCAGGTGAGATGGTAAAAAACATCACTTGCCAAAAAGACAAGACTTCGGGAGATCGTGGTTTAGTTTTCACTGAAGTTAAAAAAAAAAGAGGTTGGGGGTTCAAGTTCTAAAAGGGGACAAGATAAGTTAGTTTCCTTTTTTTTTTTATAAAAAAAACACACACACACACGCACACACAAACATCTTTATAAGTGTAATTGCATTACATAATCAACAATAATTCTTAAAATAAAACTTTTATTTGTATACATAACTAACTTAAAAAATAAAAATAAAAATAAAAATAGGGCCTCAATAGGGGCGAGGCCCAGGGTGATTGCCCCAGTCGCTCCTATTAAGGGGTCAAACCCTGCCACTTTTGACCCCATGTTTGATGATGTGGCACTTAAAATAATGAGTTTAAATCATAAAATTAATAATCATGTAGGGTTGGCCTAGCGGTAAGTGTCACACCCCGATTTCAGGATACGCACATCCCGAATCGAGATGGACGACCCAAAAGCGCCATGGAATTGAGTATAACCCATAAATAGGAAAACCAAGAGTTGTTTGACAACAAAATATCTATTTTATTGCATACACGATAAAACAATATATTTTTTTTATTGTGAATGAACTTCTCTTCTTGCATTTCCCGTGCCCATTATTGAACCCTTTCAATAATATACCTGAAAATGTTGGTTTAATGAGCCAAGACCCAATAATACTCTAATTACACACCATTAATGCAACACATATAACAAAACATCACACAAGCATCAAATTAAATCACGTCCGAGGGTGAACTCAATATGCCCAAAGACATAAACCAAGCATCAAATTAAACCACATCCGAGGGCGGACTCAATATGCCCAAAAATCTAAACCACACTGGTGGACCCATAGAGCTGTGCACTAGGCTTTAATCACAAAAAGTCAAATATCAATGGTGCCCATAAGCACTTGACTATATTGGTGGACCAATAAAACCACACCGGTGGATCTTTGAATGCCCATCGGCAAGAATCACACATGTGGATCAATATAAGTAAATAGCATAATAGTAGTAGTAAAGATGCAGAAATATAAAGGCACATGTATCGGATTAATAATGTATAAACAAAGAAAATTATCTCAACATGAATCGCCGTCAAAGAGTTATCGCATTATCACCTTAACTTTCTTTAAGAGAACGTATAAATGAAAAAGGTTTAAAAGGAAATATGAGAATGAATCAATCATCATTCCTATTTATAGAGGGAGAGTAGCTTAATAAAACAAAAGTTATTATGAGGGATAAAGAAGATTCGTTATTTATAGCGAATTCGTAAACGAAAAGATAAATCGTCAAATGCCATTATCGATCATTATGTTAAGGAAACTTCTTGTTACTTTCCTAAGATTAAAATGTCCCTTTCAGTTAATAAAAGAACATTCTTATTCATTTCTTAATGACGAAGCCATTCTTTTTCTTAATGATTAAGTCAAAGTGTCATTGTCAATTATAATATTAAGATAAAGATAATGAAGTTTCTTACTCTTTTCCTAAAGATATTATCGTTATCATCCATAATGTCAAGATAAAGATAGAATTTATCGAAGATTTTTATTCTTTACCTGAAGACAAGACCAATCTTTGTCTTTTGTAGATCTATTTACTTTTCAATAATTACTTTATAACACCTAGTATTATTTTATTATTTTTCACCTTTTACTAAAATGACTATTTTGTCTCTTAAGATAATTACTATTTACTTATCACTATATTTATTAAAAGTACTATTTCTTATTAATTTAATATTTTAACTATTATTTACGATTAATCATGAGTTAATCATTTGATGCATGCAAACAATTAAATGTTGTATCAACAAAATGCAACACTCAATATATATATATATAAGGCAAAAGAATGTGCGATTTGAGAAACTAATATGTATCTTAAGGCATATAAATGCGTATCTCGATATTCATAATTTTTTGGGTGTTACAGTAAGGGCGTACTCAGGATTGTGTGGTAGGCGCATGGTCCCAGGTTTGATTCTTCACTTGTGCCAAGCTTCGATGAGCCACTAGTCAAACTACTTTGGGTTGAGACTCAGTGCCCCCTTGGGGAATTAGTCGAGCAAAGCTCGGACACCACTAAGGTTATTAAAAAAATAAAATAAAATAATAAACATTTTGATAACTATAGGTGATTAAATATTTTTTCAAATTCATATTAAGGGGCCACCTCGTCAAAAGTTAAAAATTGACTTGAGATACAAATTAAATAATTTTAAAAGGTTAGGATATAAAAATTAACAAAAGTTGGGAAAGGTTTAGAATATTTTAAGGGAGCGGCTAAACAAACCCCACTAATTGCTTTTACATACCTCTGTTTTGAATTTTTATTTCGTGTACCCCACTTTTTTTCTTAAAATTTTAAAAATACCCTTATTTATTGTACATTACTTTTTTACTTCGTGTACCCCGTCACCCTCACCGTCACCGTTACCCACACCCTCACCCTTACTCCAATACCCCTTACTTATTGTGCCTCACTTTTTTACTTCGTGTACCCCATTACCCTCGCCCTCATCGTCGCCCCCAATACCCTTACACGCGGGTGTCAGACGAACATAGCAGGCACCTTTAAAGAGGTGTCGGACGAACTGGACCGACACCTCTAAAGAGATTTCGGTCGACTCCAACCTATAATGCGAAGATAACTTGATTTCAGTGGGTGACGGTGGGATCTATTGGGAAATGTGCCCTAGGTCAATCCATTAATAGTCTTTATGAATACATTTTAGTTAATAAAATAGAGGATTTCATTTGTTGTTTATTGTAATTGATTTGCACGTTTACATTATAATAAAATCCATGGGTATTTACAGAAATATCCTAAATGTCCCTAGTCGATTATTATACTGGGAACTATAATGAAATAAGACTAGTGTGAGTCTTGATTGATGATCATACGATGATCATACTTATAGGAATACGAATCAAGATCATGAGTACTTGTTAGGAAACAAAGTACTGGACCGACCCGCTATGAGAACATCACATGGATTAAGTCATAGTTGTTTCTCATGATATGTATATTATTCAGTCCTCTGACTTGAGATTACCAGATCCTTCAACATTAGGAACACAGTGATTTGACGCAATCAAACGTTGTGTTTAACTGGACGATTATAAAAGTTGTGATTGGTTACTGTATGAATAATGTAGTAAAGTTGTGTAATCGAGATAGAATTTGTCCCTCTCATATAGAGAGAGATATCTAGTGGATCCCTCGATGTGTTGGACTGTTAAAAGGCCTAGTCTAAGTGAATTGATATTGATCAATATCACTTGGATGTTTTCAGTCTACCTAGAGATCGAGACTAGTGCGATTGAACATGTTGGATGACAATTCCATGCCTTATGTTTGATCAAAAGGATATCGTGTGACAAAAGGATGTTATATACACTATTGATTAGGTTGTATCGATTTGATATTCGTACAACTTGAGTAGTCATAATGTCTTACTAGAGGCCGCTTATGACTTGTATACCAAAATGTGTTTTGGTACACTGCCAACGTTGTATAAACCTATTGGGTCGCATATTAAGAATGGTTTTGCGATATTTTAAAATGGTTCAGAAAAACGAATTTTATATGATAAAATTCATGATAGAAACATCCTTGTAGTGTATTACACTTATACTTCTTTAAGTAGGGGTATATGTGTAATTTATTTAACCGTCTATATATAAGGGTTGTATAAATAAACGTTTTGAGTTAGAATGCAAGTATGAGAGATTAAAAAATGGCCGAAACTCTATTTTCATTTTAAGAAACGACTTAGGGTTTTTGGTATGCTCTGGATCGTTTTGGAGAGAAACAAAAAGGTTTGGTAATCTCTCGAAGCTAGCACTTCAAATCTTGGCCGTCGTTCGTGTGTGGACTGCTGATAGAGGGCGTTCGTCGTTGGCAAGTGCCTTAGAGATCGATTAACCTTCGAGAAAGATACATTGCGACGAGGTATGATTAAGTTTTTATAGTTTAAACGTGTTTTAATGGAATCAGATTCGGATCCTGTTGGGGTTTTTCTCAAAATTGTTTTATAATCTCCACTGCGTATGAACCCCAAACACCAACAGGATCCAACCAAAACCTCTTTAGAGGTGTCAATTCTATTAGTCCGAAACTTGCTGGCGACCAGAATGATAAAAAAAACTTCAAGGCTCTCAAAAAATACATGAAAATGACGAAAAAATAGTGGATTTGGCTCCGAATCACTTAATATCTTCAATTTCATCAAAACTTTGTACCCAAAATGTAAGATTTAAGCCTCAAATCAAAGCTCTAAAACCAAAAAGAAATTTACAAACAAAACAAGTCAAAAAAGAAAAAAAAAAAACTCAAAATTGACACTAAAAGAGATGATGAATGCACCTGTCATCGAATCTATTTGGTTTTGCTCGGATTTCGTCGAATTTGGCCGATTTTTGGTGAGTGCGATTTGAGAGAAGTGGCTGGGGTATAGTGAGTAAAAACCCTTTTATATAGAGGGGTAGTTGGGTAATTTCATAAAATTAAGATATGTAGAGTAATTAGCAGGGTCTGTTTAGCCGCTAAATATTTTAACTAATTAGCAGGGTCCGTTTAGCGGCTAAATATTTTAACTAATTTAGCAGGTATGTGGAGTAATTTCTTGAAAGACCATTTGAGTAATTCGCCCTTTGATCTATGGAAGATCCCAAAATAACCGTTGGATTTATCTTGAATTAAATTATTCAACTGTTGGAGGATTAACACAACTAGAAAAGTGTCCGCTCAACTGTCGTCAAGTGCGAAGACTATTTATATACGATGTGCTGCGTAGAGAGAAGTAGAACTGGAAGATCTCGCTCGCTTGCTCACTCACTCAGTACTGACTCTGCTGACTACCGATGCCTTCGTAAGCCAATCTAGGGTTTGCTCTTCGCTCTCTTTGAAATCCACACCGATTCATTCACAACTCGTGTTTCAATTTTGATTTCTCAGTTGACGATGATGATCTAGGTTTACTGTTGCAATCTCTGGCCATGGCGTTTCAAGGGAAGAAATTGATCAACGATCCGAACGGTAGGTCAGATTCCGTCGAATTCTTCGATTCATTTTCGATTTCGACAAGATTGTAGGTTTTGATGGTGATTGCTGATGGAAAATTGTATTCCTAATCCTAGGGTTTGAGACTCGGTTTGGTGATTGTAGTGGTTGTTTGTTTTTTTTCTAATTGAGACAGCAAGGAGGTTTCCGAAACTGTTGAAATCGTCGTGGAGCTTTTAGGAATTACAAAATTGATGAGGTTTAATGAATTATAGTTGTTAGTCCATGTCACGGAAAATGGTCACTGGATTATATATTTGAAATGTGAGGTACCTATCGAAAATCCGAATGCTATGAAGCATGCCGGCATGCAAAGTCTTAAATTTTTATTTTTCGTGGACGATAGATAATAAGTTTCAAAAGATAGAAAAGAAGAAAGAAGTGGAAAGATCTAGTTATCGAATTCGATGAAATTTTTAGTTTCTAATGATCTCTTTGCTTGGTATTTCAATTACATTCGAGTAATTTAGTGCGTTTTTGATGTTTTTTTTTTCTTTCATTAATTTATGGCCGAGTTTAATGTACATTAATTTTCAGATGTCGTGACTGAATACATTGAGGGTCTAGTGGAAACTTATCCAGGATTGCAATATTTAGATGGTTTCCCTGAGGTGGTAGATTTCCAGTTCATGATATTACCCCAATTTCATCTTGGGTGGACAGTCCTTCAATGTCTCTTTGTCCCCATATTACGTAGGTCAAGATTGTGTTGCGTGCTGATATTTCAAGTGCCTCTTATGACAAGGTTGCAGTTATTTGTGGTATGAATCTTATGCTCAACTTTGCTCCTTGACACCTTTTTTATTTTCTTGGTAATATTTTTTTTATACTTCTGATTGGCTAAACAAATATGACTGCCTTATTGGATAGTATTTCATGCTCTATATCTTACAAGTTGCCTCCAAAGTTAGTCAATGCCCTCACAAGCATCAATATAAGTTACCCTTTTCTATCTTTTCAAGGTTTGTGCAAGACCAATTTTAACTATGATTATGGCAGACTCTGTTTCTGAGCTTCACAAAAAAATATGACTCTTAAGAATAAGAATGCTGGAAGGTTTATCAACTCTATTGATCACAAATGAACATTGCCTCCTGTATTTTGAAATGTATATTAATTTGTTTACTTGTTTGATTAGAAAGTTTGTAGTGATTTTGGCATGTGATACCAATCAATCATAACTTGTCTGCGAGAATTAGAAAAAACATCAAATCAATTTCATTTGCATTATAAATCTGTTGAGTAGATGGATTTAATCTAACTTTCATAATCTTTACTGAGTGAACAATCATTCTTATCCCGCTAGATTTATGATGCAGGAGGTGGAAGCGGACATGAGCCTGCTCATTCTGGCTTTGTAGGCGATGGAATGCTGACTGCAGCTGTCTGTGGAGATGTTTTTGCCTCACCTCCAGTTGATTCCATTCTATCTGTGTGGCATCTCGCTTTTCCGTCTGAAATTGATATGCATCATTGCATCTGTTTTTAAGTGAGGCTTTTTCGTTAATCTATTATTCTGTAATTCAGTGGTGTTTAATCTAGGGTATCCGAGCCGTCACAGGTTCGAAGGGGTGCCTCCTCATTGTCACGGTAATGGATCTTCTAGTTATTATAAAGAAATATGATGAGTCCAAATACTTTGTAAATAGGTCTGTTGTTTTGCAGCTTCAACTTTTTTCGTTGTTAATTTGATGTTGACAGAATTACACTGGTGATCGGTTAAATTTTGGTTTGGCAACTGAGCAAGCAAAATCCGAAGGTTACAACATAGAGGTGTACACCTTTCTTAAACTTTTTCCTGATCAACCCCAAGTCTTTTAAAGTAAAATTGGAAAATTCAACATAGGCAATTTTTTATGGTTCGGTCGCCAACCATGCAGACTGTTATAGTTGGAGATGATTGTGCTCTACCACCACAGCGAGGCCTACCTGGAAGAAGAGGTTTGGCTGGGACAATCCTTGTTAACAAGGTAAGGCTTTTCAATTATTTCTTCTGATTCTCCTGCTGACTATACGATCTTATAGTTGGAGATGATTGTGCTCTACCACCATGAGTTGGGTGCGTTGGCCTTTGTTTTATAAAATATATTACTCATGATGGCAGCAAATGTATCAATTAAAAATGAAGAAGTTTATGAATTCACCTGGTACTTGGTATTGAGTTTGTGTTCAAACTTTGAAAAGGAAACTTTATTCAGATGGGCTCATGTTTTAGTCAATAACTTTTTAAAGTGCTTCTGAATTAGTTGGTGGAAAAACTCATGCAGCAGCCTGATTTGGTTGTGGGATTAATTATCCTTTACTTGGCAACTTTTGATCTGTGAATGGTTAGAAACTTAGAATCGTGCATTTCTATCTTCTATCCAAGGAGGCGGTCAAATATTTTTTCAAAAATATGGCAGAGATAGCCTTAACCTGTACAAAATTACCAGTGATGTCTTTAGATTCTTTACATAATGGTCTGGAAATTAGTGATTCAAACTATCACATGCTCAATTATTCACTTGAGTACGGCATTATGCAGAAAGAATTGCTTGCAATATTGTCAGAGTTTTGAGTTAATAGAACAACAACATAGCCTCAGTCCCAAATTAATTGGGGTTGACTACATTGTAATGCTAAAGTTCCACTAACCCTTCTTCAACATTGCAACAATAGGTTGCTGGTGCTGCTGCTGCTGCTGGCCTCTCTCTTGCAGATGTTGCTGCAGAAGCGAAGCATGCATCTGAATTGGTTGGCACAATGGGCGTTGCGCTGTCTGTCTGTACACGTCCTGGTCAGGTTACATCAGATCGGTTGGGCCCTGGAAAAATGGAACTTGGTCTTGGAATTGTAAGCTAACATGATCTACCTCATTCAACATTATGTTGTTACCAATTCTAGCAACTCCAATTGTTCAGAATGTGATCTGATTAATTGAAAGGTAAAGTAAGTCAGATTATGGGCCCATGGTTATGCATATAGTGATATAGGTGGAACAATTGGTCTATTCTTTGTCCTTGAATACCCAATTTGGTACTGGGGTCAGCAGGAAATGGAACATCATCAATGAGTTCCAGAGACTTACAGTCAAGTCTTTTAGGAGCAAGTAACCTTACCATCCCAATGGAGAAACAGAAAATACTACAGGGTGTCCTTTCATTTTGACCGTCATGCTGACCATTTTCTTGACGAACCAGTTCGGAAAAGTAGGTAATGCTTATATCATATTCTATTTATGTGGTTTTATGCTGTTAAATATGCATTTGAATTTCAGCATGGAGAACCAGGTGCTGCTGTAGTTGATCTTCAACCAGTGGATGCAGTGTTATCACACATTCTAAAGCAAATACTGTCGAAGGTGTTCCTCATCATTAATATTCTGGTCTTTTCATTGTCTGTTTGCTTCATTTGTTTAATTTAGAATAGTGTATGCTAAAATATTAATATCTGGTTAGAGATCCTATCTGACATGTAGATTCGAATTCTTGTAAATTTCCTAAATTCATAAAAAAGCAAGCAATGGATATACGAATTACTATCTACGTATACTTAATTGCGGATGATATTAATGCATCCGCTCTTTAGGCAACGACGCATACATGCAGCATGCACACATCACTAAATTTTTTGACAGAGTTCTAATTATTGATATATCTTATTATTGCCTTCTGTGAAAATATCTGAAGAATTTCTATAGATTTTTCAATTATAATTTTCCATCTCTGTGTTTGAGGTTATTCAACTAAACTTGAAAATATTCCTGAGTACTGTTATGGCTCTTTAATATCCTCTGTGGCTACTTTTAATTCTCCTTTCTAGGGGACATGAATATTTAATTTTGTCTTTTTTCCTTTCATTTCCTTTTCTTTTGTTCTTGGTGTATGTGCATTTTCACACAATAAAGGGATCAGCTACACCAGCTTCGTTGGCATTATAGGAAAAACTATTCCTGACTTTGAAGATTGCAAAAGCTGTTCAGTCTATTGTTAAAACATATTCATTGACATCCTTTCTTGTAAGTTGGAACCAATAACTGTTTAAGTTTAAGACCACAATTGTGGCTACAAAGCAAGTACCCTTGATTAATCCAATTAATTTTCACGAACTCGTAGATTAGGCACGGAACTAGCATTCATGTGGGAAAAATTAATATCATTTAATTTCGCAGCCTTAGTTTGTTTTTATTAAATTTTAGTTCCTGAAAGAATAATCTAGTTTCGATAACCATGAAAAATCTCTGCTTGTTCAAGCCATCCTCCACTTCCAGATCATAAAAAATGATAGGAAAAAAAGCTCCTCCATCTGCGATTAGCACTATGAAGTGGTTGGATTAACGTTCATAATTCACCTTTTGTGAATTGGTATTTCACCTTAGAACTCCATACAGCTGTTTCTACGAGAAGTTTAGATCCTTTCAGAAACTAAGTTGTAAGAAGTGAGAACCAAAAGAAAAAGAACTTTTTACCTGTCATAGAATGAAAAGTGAAGGTGTTTTCTCTTTGTACTTTGTAGGCACTCATGCATTAGTAGTAGTATGGAACGGCATTTTACTAAAGGTTTCAACTCCTTTTTTTGTGTGATTCTGTTGAAACATATATAAAGGGAGATGATATATGCATTGTGGATGGGCAAAATATTGTTTATACGTGTGCCTGTTGTACTAAATTTTCTTATTGGATAGTAGAAAACAAATACTACATCTCTCTTCTGGACAATCCATTTTGATGATTCTCTTGCTCTCATGAAAGTTTGGACAATGACCCAGTTTAGCACAATAAATACACTAATGTATATTAATTACTCACTGCAGGAAACTAATTATGTTCCTATAAGTTCTGGAAATAGGGTTGTGCTTATGGTTAACGGGTAATTTTTTATCTTTTTTTATCCAATACATGAATCCTTGAAACTCTGAATCCTAATCAAATACCAAACTGTGCCTTGAGTGGATTTTGTTGCTAATGGCAGACTAGGAAGTACACCTATAATGGAACTGATGATTGCAGCCGGAAAAGCTGTTACTAAATTGCAGCTAGAACATGGTCTAGCTGTTGAGAGAGTATATACAGGATCATTCATGACGTCTCTTGATATGGCAGGTTGGTTTGTTGAAGAAGTCATCTCTTGCTTTTGTTGATGAATGTTTAATGGTCAAAGTTATTTGAGTTTTGCAGGATTTTCCGTTTCTATTATGAGGGCAGATCAGGCAATTTTGCAGCGTTTGGATGCTCAAACTATGGCACCATGTTGGCCTATTGGCGTTAGTGGTGCGTGGATTCTAAAAGGAAAACTCACTTAAATGATTTCTTAATTGCCATTTCAACCCTTTTAGTCGTTTGCATCGAAAAGTTCCTTACATCTCATATGAGGTGTAGGAACCGTTTCCTCAAATGATACCAGCCCATTTTTTCCATGCACCTTATGGTATCTTACATTCATTATCAGTAATAGATTCTATTTATGATTTCCCTGTCTCCCTCTGATGAGACTCACATCTGGTACAGGAAAGCTTGCACCCACTAAGATTCCTGTTCCAGTTCCAGCTCATACAACAAAGAGTGACGAGGTATGCTATTTCGATTATAATTGTACAGATCATCTTTGAATTTAAATTATAGAGATGTCCAAGAATTTCCCTTTCGGTCACACAAGAATAGATGTTTAAGCAATATCTGTAATTTATAATTTATAAATGTGATTCTTGTTATTTCTGTGAAAAATATATACATTGGTTGAATAATTGTACGTGAGTTGTGAATTGTAGGAGTATTTTACTTTTAGGTCTCAAATTTGATTTATGTTAAGGATTCATATCAATTTTAATCACATTTGTTATGCTATTAGATTGTGCTTTTGATAAGGCAAATAGAGAAGGAATGACCACAACCAACTTGATATATCTGGGAAAAGGCATTGCTATCTCTAACAGCAGATGCATTATTTTGTCTTGATTGTGAAAAGATTGATGAAAACTAGTTGGGAGAAGTTATAATTTAACTATTGAAAGTTGAAAGTAAAAGCAAATAAAACACTGAAGTATTTATCATTTTGGTGTCTTGTTGAGTAGCAAGGTCCACGTTTGATTCATGTACTCTTGTTGATCAATAGTTTATGCCATGGCGTACTGCATGTATTCTGCATGAATAATTTATGCTATTGCATACTTTCTGTAATGAGACAGTGCATAAATTATTGTACAGTTATCAATTCTTTATTTCTTGACGACTGTTTTCAAGTTTTTAGTCATTGCCATTGACCTTGAATATTTCATTTCTGTCCTTAAAGGCTTTAACTCGTCCCAAAGAGCTAAGTGTCGAAGGTCATATTCTTGAGGCTGCTATTGAAGCTGCTGCAAAAGCTGTTATCGATCTTAAGGATACTTTAAATGAATTAGACGGCAAAGTAGGAGATGGCGACTGTGGGTCAACTGTAAGTTTTCTTACCTAGGCATAGCATATATCTATATTTGTTTTTGTATAATTTACTTGATGCTTACCATTTTTAGCTGAAAGAATAAGCCTTTGCAGATGTTCAGAGGGGCAACTACTATTCTTGAGGATATGAGGAGCTAGTAAGTTTCATCTATGCAGATATTTTCTTCACCTTTTGTATGTTTTTCTTGGATTTAACGAATTCGCATTTTTGCCAATAAGACAGTTGCAGTATTTGGTACATTTATGAAGTATGAACCACTATATCCTAAGGTTATACTGACAAATTCACTGATAAATGCCAATTATTGAAAAGTATGATAGTTTAAGCACTCGGCACCAGCATCTATCATGTAATAATTCCAGTAGCACTCACATCGTCAAGGAAATTTGTGATTGTGAGTGCTGCGGTTAGCAGGAAAATGTTGTTACATCTGCCTCTCTACTCGCATAATTACCTATTTGATTTCCTCGTCGGTCTTCGGAATCTTTATTTCACACGCTCTTTCAAATGTTCTCATTAATCTTATTGCATCGCTTAAAACCATCTCAGTGCTACTACAATCTATTTATTTATGGCAGGGCTATGTTTCATACTTCTTTTTGCTATGTTATTTTCATCTGTCATTATTTATGTATACAAGATGATTCGTTGTAGAGTCTATCTCTGCCTCTTTGTACAATGAACAAATTTTATCTTTATGAGCAGCTTAGCAAGAGATTGGCTGATCATCCTTGTCTTATCTTAGTGGACCTGTCAAACAAGGCTGATTAGGTCAATTAGGTCAATTGTGCCTTTCTGGATCAAAAGCTTGTTGGGTTGGCTACATATATTTGTTCACATAGGGCAGGCACCATTCTGAACTAATGTAAGTACAGGTAGTTTGTTCAGCAAAAGCCTGAATCCCAACTTAAGTTGGGTTGGCTACATTTGTTTGATCGGAATGGGGTTGACTACATGAATCAAATGCTTCCACTCAGCTTGATTTAATGTGCATGTGGTACTTTGTTCATTGCCACTAAGTCGAGTTTTCTTTTTCAGTTAACGCAGCTTTAGACTACATCATTGCGAAGTCTTTCCAACTTTTAACAAGAAGTTGTGTGTGGGCAAATCATGACTCATGAATTTCTAATGGTGTCTATCAATATAGCACTTACTTTGTATGTATCGAAGAGGAAGCATGGATATCATTAGCTTTTCCTTCTGCTTCACAGTTATCCACTGAATGATGCCGCAGAAACCATTAATGAAATTGGAGCTTCAGTACGAAGAGTTATGGGAGGAACAAGTGGAATCATGTATTTCTAATTGCCTTATCTCTGTCGATTAGTTAGCTTTAAAATCAATGCTCTCATCAATTACATGATCTATGCTGCAAGTATGTTATCCACCTAGTACAACTTTATTCATTTTATTTAGATATGATCCATCGTTTTACTTGTGAACAGATATGACATCTTCTGCAAGGCAGCTTATGCAAATTTGAAAGAAAGCAGTCAACCGGTTACATCACAAAAATGTGAGATTACAGAGTACTAGATTGTGTTACACAAATTTACACATTCATCGATCTGAAAGCTGCATGAACACAGGGCCTGATGCGCTTGAGGCATCTATCGCTGCTGTGAGTAAATATGGAGGAGCGAGGGCAGGTTACCGCACATTGTTGGATGCCCTTATTCCAGCCTCAGCTGTTCTTCAAGAGGTTGCTACTTTTTTTCTATTTCTTCCTGGTGATTGTTCATGTATTTAATACTTACATTGGTTTATCTATCATGGTGAGCAGAGATTGAATGCTGGAGATGATCCTTGCACTGCTTTTCTCCTTTCGTCTGAAGCAGCATTAAGTGGTGCGGATTCCACTCAGCACATGCAAGCGCAGGTAAAAACTCCTTCCCTTATTGTTCCTCATTTCTCGTGGTTCGTGGTACTTAGTTTGTGGTAAAAGTTCTTCAAATCAGGCATGCTCAGTTCTGGAAGTACATCTTGCACAACTGCCCTCCTATCTATTTCTGATTAGAAAAACTTTGCCGGCATTTTTTGTCATATGAAGCTCTAGCATTTTTATATGAATCTTGTTGACGATCTTTATAGGCTGGTCGTTCCACATACGTCTCAGTAGACATTCTTGCATCAGTTCCAGACCCGGGAGCCATGGCTGCAGCGGCGTGGTACAGAGCGGCAGCCCTGGCGGTTGAGAGCAAGTATAAAGGCTTGTAGCTAATTAATTACCACTTGGAGCGCAACCTGTCTCGTGGTGTGTTGCTTGAGAGTTTCTCCAGGTAAATGTTGTACACAATAATTGTACATATCAATTAACTTTAATGCATGTAACCTTCTTAAACTGCACCATATTCTAAAAAGTATCGACACTGATAAAAAGATATTGTGCTATTAATTTGCGCACTGATTGACCATTATATTGTTCTCCCTACCCCTCCAATGAAGCTACAGTTGCTAGTGCTACCTTAACATTCTCTAACTCTACAAAGCTTGCATTTTAAGTTTGTGAAACTCCCATATTCAGTTGAGTCCTAGAAAAATTATACTTAAGATTATACTTTAGGAAAATGCTAAGGCAACTCACTATGGAGACTCACTATGAGAACGCGCCTTAAACATTTTTTTTTTTTTTTTTTTTTTTTTTACAATTTTGTGGTTAAGGATAATGGTAAAGTTACCCACTACGAACACTCACTACTCACTACGTCCACGGAATTGTTACAAAAATGCAAAAAATTAAAAAGCAAAAAATTAACAAAATGAAGTGCTCAGCATTCTCCTATACCTTAACCTCTCTTTCTTTCCTCAAAAAAATCTCTTTCTTCAATTACTTAACTGCGGAAGTTCTCTGCCCAATGTGTTATATTATCGTGCAATTTGAAAATAATACCATGAAAAATGGTATGCTCTTCTCTGATCTTGTCGGAGGAAAAAAGGTTGCAATCAAAACATCTTTGTTTTGAAAAAATAAAACAATAATAAGACCCCAACAAAATTAGTGCCGTGGTAAAGTTACTTAAATGTGTTTGATGACCATTGGTAGGGAGTGCCCCAAAAAAAGATACATTTGTCCAGAATTTTGCCATCCAATTTCAAACGTTTGTTTTCCAAGTCATGTGACGGGTACCTGACTGACTCATGGGAATAGTTGACCCCTAAGTAGGGAGTGCCCAAAAAAAAAATTGATTAGACATCTGAATTATTAAAAAAAATAATACACCTAAAGACCTAAAGATCTTACCCTTACAATTCATATGGACTCTACATAGTTCGTTATCTTAAGTGGACAACTCTTGTTTAATGCTAACATCTAGAGCCTGGGTTTGACGATGCAACGAAAGCCAATTGCTTACTAAGAGTGATCCATGAGGTTCTTCATTGCCAACTATAAATTGACTTGCCCAAACATCTACAAATATACAAGGATGCCAAACACATACATCATATAACTTGTAACGTTCGACATATTTGTCATAGAAAGGCTAATTCATTGGCAGTCACCGTGTTCATTGATGTACATCTTATGTCGCATTTGGTCAAGTACAGAGAAATAAAAGAAGGTGCAATGGCCTTTGTATTAATCATCCGGTATACGAATGGAAACAAGTCGCCAAGGCATCTGATTCAACATCAATAATCCGAGATTCTTCCAGCGAAAGATGATAGACAATGCAAACAATTAATGATTCACGACCAATGCAAACTTTACCAAGACCATATTCAACGTCGACGATCAGATTCTTCCTGCAAAAGATAATTATGCAAACAATTAATGGAGCATTGCGACCAATGCAATCTTTTTCAGGACCAAAGGTCATGCAAAACGACAAATTGGAAGTCAGAAAACATTTCTAGGGACAGTTCTACTCTTGAATATATAACAACAAAGCCTCAATTCCAAATTAGTTATCTACACGGATCAAACTCTTCCACTTCGCTCGATTTGATGCACTTGATGGCATACTTTCAAACAATAAACAAGCAAAGGGTGGCTTAAATTTCTGCAAGTATGTAGAACATGATAATATCTAGGTCAACAAGTTACAAATTTTACATACACAAGTTTGCGCTGTAATGGCCCCAGTGGCGGCTCTAGCCTAGGGCCCCACTTATAACTTATACTTATATCTTATATATCATATAGGTATAAGTATATTAAACAACTAGAGAGAAATTTTGCTAAAAAGGATGATTCTTAGCAAACAAAATAAAAAGAAAAAAAAAAATCTTTTTAGAGTTTATTAGATTCACATTGCATGAAGCATATAGAACTTGATAATTTACGGGATAAAATCATGCTTTAATAATATTGTTTTATAGATTTGAAGGGAAAAAAAACTCAATTGTAATATTAAGAAACCACACAACAACAAAAAGTCCTGAAAAAATCTTTCCAACAAAAAAGTCCACAAGTCCATAAAAATTCATGTTGTTATTTATTGTCGTATTATTCTTCTTTCTCTATCAGAAATTCTTTCACTTCTAGCTAAAAACTCTTGCTCGTCCTTGCTTTTATAAATAGTAAAATTAAAAAAGCTCAACTTTTTTATTGAAAGAATCTTCGACAAATCGCCAAGCCTGTTGAAAAGAGGAATGAAAGTGTTTAATAAAAATATGTTATAATTCTATATCGCCCATATTATGTATTTTTTTAAAAAAATTTATCTTTTGTAGAGCACGTGCCCTGCTTACTAGTATATATAGTTATGTTTTTATAAGGGCCTCATTTTTCTGTTTTGAATTTTGCAGCTAATATCATGGATAAGCACTTAAACTAGTGACCAAGATGGCTCAATAAACATTTCTAAGCTGTTGTTAAAATTAAGAGTTGACAAGAACAAGTACCGCTGGTTCTAAGAGCCCTATGCAAAATTCAAAAATGGACCTACTATATATACTAGCAAACAAGGCACATGCTCTACCAAAGATAATTTTAAAAAACAAAAACTCATAACATAGATGGTACATAGTAATAACATATTTTCATTAAACCATTTTCTTCCTCCGTTCTCCGGACTTAGTTTGTCAAATATTTTTTTCAACGAAAACGTTAACATTTTTTATTGTTTTATATAATAAAAACAAGAAAAAAGAGTTTTCTTTAATGGAAGAGCAGAAAATTTTGATAGAGAAAAGAGAATAAGATAACTGAATAAATAATAGCATAAATTATGCAGAATTCGAAAAGAACTTTTTGTGTACTTCTTTTGTTGAGGGTTTCCTAATATTGCAATTATGTTTCTTTTTTCTTTCCTTTCAAATTTACAAACAATATTATTAAAACATAATTTTAAGTAGTTTACTACTCATTTCCTTAAATTATCAAGTTCTAATAATGCTTCATGCAAATGTGGATCTAAATAAACTCTTAAAGATACTTTCCCTATTTCTTTTCGTTTACTAAGAATCAACATGCCTTTTAGTAAGAATTTTTTAAAAAGGAAAACGCTTTATTGACTTGTTTTGGGCACCTAGCTGACGTGGCCTGTCAGGGGGCCCATTTTGTTGTTCCTATCATTGAATGCACATTGTCAGTCGGTCATCCAACTACTTGACTGTTGGGTGCAAGAGAGGAGATCAATTTTTAGAGGGGAATTTAAGTTTTTGAATGGGAAATGCATAATGTCCCCTACCCACCGTGTATGGAACTAGGAGATACGTAAGCCCACATCTCGATGTGGGTATTAGGGTTGTTATTCCAAAACTTCCTTTTTGGTTGATTGATTGACTGACAGACTAGCTAACTGAAAGGAGGAGCAATAGTTGTGGCTCCTCAATGCCACATCAACTAGATGCCCAAAGTAGGTTAATTTAGTATACACGATGGGTTGGGGGTTGTGCGTTTCCTATTTAAAAAATCAAAATTCCCTTAAAAAAGTTGACCTCCTCTCTAGCACCTAGCAGTCAGTTAGGATTGCGTGCAGTCAATGATAGGAACAACAAAATGGGTCCCCTATCAGGCCACATTAGCTAGGTGCTCAAAATGCGTCAATGAAGCATTTTCCTTTTATATATATATATATATATATATATATATATATATATAAGTGAGGCCTTAGCTCATGACGTGGTCCTAGGCAACTGCCTAAGCTACATTAAGCTAGAGCCACCACTAGGAACAAATAGGTGGATATTTCACATTTTCTAGCCCCGCATTTGATTTTTTATTCATTCAACGAGTAATTCACAAATTACAGTCATAGAAATTAAATTTGTAAAGAATACAACTGCATAAGTAGCAACTGTTTTCATTCTAAAAGGAATCAATCACTCACTTGTAAGCTCTTAAGTAAGCTAGGAGGTGGAGGTGGTAGTGACTCTTCTCTAGTTCTTGTGGATGATTCTGCTTCTGCATTGACCTCCTTTAATAGGCTAAATACCAAGAGTTAAAATAGTTAATAAATTTTGCATCAAGACAAATCATCTACAACTACACGTGTTTTTTCCGCCATTGGTTCAGACCAATGACTGCAAGGTGACGCCTAGGCTTTTTGAGGCACAACTGCCTGCCTAGGTGTCATTCTAAATAATTTTTAAAAAAATTGAATAGGCAAATTACAATTGAGTTTGATGTTATGATACCTACCAAATAACAAAAATCTTAACATACTTAATGTTACTTATGAACCTAAAAGCTCATTAGCATCCTTGAAGTATATATTGAATGTGGATTATAGTGACTAATAAAAAATTATTGTTAATTAAGAACCAATAAATAAATAAATAATTCAAAGGCCTCTAAATAAATATTTTTTTGGCTACCAAGGCAATGCCTTGGCGCCATCTGGGCATTGCCTCGCCTAGGCTAGGTAAATTGTTTTGGCGCCTTGCAATCCTTGGTTAAGACCATAAGTTGAAAAACACTTTTGTTGGTTTGGGTTGTGTCTACAGCTAGAAGCCTAGAAGTCCGTTTAATTGTGAATTGGAGATCAAAGGATCAAATATGAAATAATGGAAATTGTGGCACCATAGAGTGGGAATTGGTCTTTTGCAAGCACTTGCAACTGAAACGATACATATTCAAATCGGTATTATCAATCCTCATTTGTTTAGGCTTATACAACATATAAAAAAGTACAAATATATAATCATAATACCTATATCTCACTAGGTATATTGTCTGCGATCTATAAGCCTGAAGATTCTAACAATTACTAACCATTAAAATTTATAAATTTCAAAATAGAAGAAATATCAGTAACAAATGAAGAAATTTAAAATGAAAGGAACATAACATATTTATATTTTATAAAGGTGTAAAGAACTCAAAGCGATGTCTTTATATAGTATTAGTTGTATTTGTTATAACAACAACATAACCGCAGTCCCAAATTAATTGGGGTCAGCTACATGGATCAAACTCTTTCATTGTGCTCAATTTTGTGCAATTGGTATCTGCTATAACGGTTTTTTTAAATTAACATACATCATATATCACAGTTAAAAAGTTCACACATTCTTTTTGATAAGAAAGAGTTCACAGATATTAAAATTAAGCAGTTGCATTATTACTAAATACCTATGTTACCTGGACTCGGGTGCGGGTGTCGGGTACGGGTATGATTCTAAAGGTCGGACCCACCTATTCTCTAATTTAAGGACACGGAGACTCGGCAAAAAGTGTCTAAAACGTGCGTGACATATGCTTATATATATGTAATAACATATATTACATATATGTAATAGCTTATACACCTATATTTTTTCTCATTTTTCATTTTTTACTCTACACTAGAAAGTTCTTGTTAGGTTTTTTTCTTTATTCTCTTACATTTTAAATCTTTTTATACAAAGAGCTCTTCAAATGGAGTATCCATGTCTTTTTAAGTGTCAGACTCGTTTCAAGTGTCCGACACGGGTACTTTGGATTAGAGTGAAGGGTCCGGGTAACATAGCTAAATACATTGCACATTATTAGATCTGCGACCCTTTTCACCATCTTTTAACAATACTTTACTAATAATACATTTAAGTATTGGTTAGAAGTATAGCTAATGTCATATTAATTGTTCAGTTATCATTCTTATTATCGCTAAGTAAACTTAAATGAAATATTTCTTGTGACAGTCATTCAAAAAGGCAAAGCACCAATGCTACGCCAAAATGAATGTCATCATTGACAAGAGAAATGACTAGACTAATAGTAGTATTGTAGGCAATATCATAACTTGGAGAGTGGAGAAAAAAGTTGTAATAAATATACCATGCTTTCAAAATGATAAGCATACCTGCTGTAAGTAAACTTTGGAGGTTCAAAACGATTTTCAGCAGATATGTTTCCATGCAGAGAAGTGACCCTAGGAGCTGCCTAAAATGAGGGGCAAGGAAAAGTTAGTTCAAGCCTTTGCTCTGTGCTCATACATGAATTGTAAATGAATGTTAGCAAGCTTTTTTTTTTAAATGATGCTAAAACGAAAAAATAGCAAGGACGCATGCGTTAGAAGTTTTAACCAGAAAAAAATGAAAAACCTTTAACAATGAAAAGTCACACTAGTGGTTTTCCTCCCTAAACCCTAAACCTAAAACCCAAATGATTTACACCTTGTATATGAAAATATTTATGTCCTGAACCAAATGCAGCCTAAGATTTCCTACCTAAAGGAGCTAATTATTAGGTTGCCTTAAGTACAACAAATGAGAATAAGTAGTAGAGAAGAAACTGACAGCATAAGCCAATAGAAACATGTAGCAACTGGGAAGAGACTAAATTATTCCATTAATAAGAATGATCTCAATGTTAACATTTACCTCTGCAGGGATCACTTTATGCAGAAAGTCGCAGTTTGTCTCTGAGAAGAACTGGAAAAGCTCAAGCGTACCATCTCCACCATACTCCTATAATCGTGGCACATGTTACAACTAGAAGATCGAAACTGAAAGCTGTTTTTACTTTGTAAGAAAAAGAAACTTGATAATTGGCATATAACGAGTAAGAGCATTCATACCTACCCTGTTCAACCCACCATTTACCCGCACTTCCATAACAGGATGTCCTGTAGCAGATTCTGTATTGTTGTATCCAAATAAAGGTTTGAAATCCTCCTCATCTTTTGAGTGTAATGGATACTTTGAAGGAGATCTGATTGTGAGAGCTTTCTTTGACTGCGCCATATCATCAACTCTTGCCTAAAAGAAGAAAATTTATTCAGCAATGAATTAGTGATGCTCTACCGAACAAAAACCCCACTGCTCACCAACCTTGTTAAAAATGAAATTGAGCACGATTAACAATAAGATGAAACACAAGGTTAAACATGGTATACACTTGCACATACATATATAAAAGTACCCTACATTTTGGCAAAACTTAGGTGTCGCCAAGAAAAAATCCTACCAATAGCACTATTCTTTTTTTTTGGGGCTAATCGTGGGTGTCTAAACCTTTTTCAAGCATTAATAAATCTCGTTCAAAATGGATAAACTTGCAGCAAAATCTCAACTTCAATTCAAACATGGGTTCAGGGTTTGAAATGTTACTTCATATAGTGAACACACAATTGGCCTTGTTCACTAGAAATTCAAGCATAGGAACAACCAGGGGCGGAGCCTGAATTTTAGTGGAAGGGCCCGACCTTAATATGTGTTGTCAAAGTTTTATGTAATTATCATATAGTTAAATATATAATTTTCTCTCAACCTTTACATGTGAATCCTTGCAACACAACAGCCCCTCTTTGTCAATTTCCTTGCACTTTTAGTATGTAGCTCTCAACATTTAGTCACAACTTTTATTTTTCACAAGGGAAATAATTAAGTTCTCTCATCCTTTAAGCAAAAGTTTCGATTCTGAGTCCTGATAATAGAAAAGCTTTAAAACTCTTGGCTAGAGGTGTCTACATCCCTTGAGTCGGTGATTAGTTGGAGCAAAGGTTTGAGTACCCTAAGAATAATAATAATAATAATAATAATAATTATTATTATTATAATAATAATAATAACAATAATAATAATAATAATAAAAAGAGTTCCTTAGCTTTATAAATACTCATAACATAAAACTTATTTTATGGGAATGGAGAAATTGTACTAATTAAAATGTAATGGAAACATTAAACTCATCCAAGTCAACACAACTAATTTGAAAATTATAGCTTTGTTATTGCCATTTGATAGTATATAAAAATAAGAATGAAGTGGTTTTCAAAAAAAAAAAAAAAAAGAAGAGAATGAAGTGTGTTTTGAGTTATGGAAAATGATAAAATGACCACTTTCAATGCACACTTTGGCCGCGCATACCCTTGTCTTTTAACCATTTATGACTTTTTCTTGTCTCTCTTGGGCCCCACATCTGCTGATAAACACTATAAACGGCTAAAAAACAAGTGTGTGTGGAGAGTGTGTTAAATTATCATTCTCCTTGAGTTATTAACCTCAAATTAACATCTACAATCATCATTTTCCACTTGAATGATAAAATATCAGAATCATCATCACCTTTGCAAGTCCAATCCTTGTCGACAAGTTCGTCAATTTTCGGCTCTCCTGCGCGGTCTGTAACTCAATGAAAACAAACAAGAATTCAAGATGAAAGAAAGCGAAATTGTTGGAAGCTCGAATCGAACTCACTCACTCTCTCGGAGATTGTGTCGAAGATCCGATCAGCGGCTTTTTGAAGATCGAAGAGAGAATCGCGGAGCTGCTTATAGTCCGCGAGGTGACCCTCTCGGTTAGGGTTTATGTCTTCGGAAACTCGAAGCATTTCTTTCTCACACTCGCAGAGACAATAGTAGTACACTACAATAAAACACTGGCCTTACTGGTTAAATGATATGGGGACATTCTCTTACTATATACAAGTAGAGCTGGCAAAAATACGGGAACGGACAAAAATGGGACTGGACACCTATTTTAAAAATCCAAAAATTTGGTGTCCGGTTCCGGTCCCTTTTTCAAAACGGGCACTATTTTTTTGTCCAGTCCCGTATGTTTGTAAAACATACGGGACCCGTTTTGCCCATTTTTTTTTTAAAGATGATTAAATATTTTGTTTATCAATTATCTTAAAAAAAACCCCTCAACTACAACTACAAGTCTACAACTACAAATCACCAATTACCAAAAAATAAATACATAATATCACAATTTTTTAATTTCCAATATAAACATCACAAAAGTTTTTTTTAAAAAAAAAGAGATATCACCTCAAATTCTCAATAGTCCAAAATCCAAATTATCAAAGTATATCTTCACCTCATGCATCAACAACAACTACATAAAAAAGTTCATGACACAATTTTAACAATGAAATTACAAATATACCCTTCAAATTAATCACAAAACGGCAATTTTGTTTTTTTAAATTTTTGCCCGGACCGGTCCGTATTTTTAAACGGACAAAAAATATTGTCCAAATCCGTATGTTTGTCAAAAAAAAATTGCCCGGTCCCGTTTAAAACGGGACCGGACAAAACGGGCCAAACGGGACCGGGCACATTTTGCCAGCCCTATATACAAGGTAGGTCAGGTGCACACAACTAATAATTGGTTGACTTAAGTGGTAAGAGCTTGGTCTGTCGGGTTTGAGTCTCGTGAATAAAAAAAAAAAGAGTTAGGAGGGCCGCATCCCGTATGGAGTTCGACAGTATATCTGAATGTGGATTAGTAAGTGTGGTTAGTATTGGACACCACAAGAAACAAAAAAAAATGTCGTCACACACATTTTATGCAAGATTCAAGAGAACTCAACAATTTTGTAGCAAAGAGTTTTATTTTTTAAAGATTGTAGCGAAAAGGTTGTAGCAACATTTTTTCCTAAAGCAAATTGGATTAAAAATTTTAGAAAGATGACTCTCAAATGTAGATTAGTTGACGCAGTTAGTGTCATATTTCATTTGAGAAATATACAAAAAAAAAATTACTATTTGTTAAGAAAAATTTAAAAAAATAGAAAAAATGTTGAATCAAAATGAGTTATTCTACAAGCATGTTGGTAGTTGCAGTTGGTTATAGGAAAAGTCTCCAACTCCAGGTGGTTGGAGTTCAATTTCCTTTCCTATATGTTTGTAGATAATGTTGGGGGAGCTCGAGGTGACCTTTTATGAGATTGTTTAATTTTGTCTCGAGTATTCTTATATGTTGTTGCATGTTGGTGTAAGGTTTTGGAGGAGCTATCGTCAAGAAGATCTTAGTGCAAGGACATTGATTCAATGAAGTGCAAATATGTCGATGCTCAATTGGAGGTAGATAAGTGCTAAGATGGGTATGTGGCACTGAAACTCAAATCAGGCCTTTAAGCAAACTATCAATGCGTGCATTGACATGTGGGTGCACACAGACTCCAGTACATAATATGCAGGTAGAGATTGCATAAACGACTCTTGTGGGCCGATATGACTTCGTCTGAGTATGTGACATAGTTCGGTGTTTTTCTTGGAGGTATAGACCTCATTTTTTTGAGTTTCACCAGCAGAGCAGGGAGGCACGTGAGAAGGACGTGAGATCTGACGGTTCGACCCACCCACCATCGGCTCAACGTGCGCACATCCGTTCAATTCGGTCCATTTCGTCCCGAAACTCACGCAAACCTTTCGAAATTAAAAATCAAAGAAATAGAGACAAAACAAAATCTGATCTCGAGTTCTTACCGGTCAGCGCCTACAACCGACACGCTTTCTTCTCTCTCTCAGGTTTCGATCTCCACATTTTTCGTTTACGGGTCGATCCATTGATTTGCTTTCTTCTTCCTCAGTCGCTCTCTCAGCAATGTCGGTGAGTTCCACCTCTCTTTCTTGCGATTTTTTTAGGTTTTCTTTTCTTTCCTTGGAGATCTCTGTAGGTTCATATCTGCCCTGCAATTGATTTATAAGTCAGATGAATTAATTTCTAGGTTTTGAAGGTTGAATGTAGCTATTATTTGGTACTCTTGTTGGAATGTAGAGATTTTGGAAGATTTGGTGGGTTTGGATGGGTAGTTTTGTTGGAATTAGAAATCTTTATCAGTAATTTCACTGTTGTTAGGTTTTGAAGCTTCTTTATCTTGTTTTATGAGTCTTTGGTTGCGATTTGGCGCGGTTGGATGCTTGGATTTTAATTTGTTTATAGATTTGACCTGAAATGTATAATTGAAATGTCTGATTGAAGAGAGAATAAATGCATCACTCATTTTCGTAAAACATGGAGACTTGTGTTTTTATGTGCATTTATGAAGTAAGTTTAACAAGTCAAATTGCGTCGTGATGGTCTTGGGCCGCCTGGCATCTGGTAGCCAGCCATGTGGGATCCAGAGGAGGTGAGCTACATTGGACCCTGTATAGGAGGGAACCTCTCCCAATGTTGTTTACTATATATAAAAGAGGCAAACTCGATACCTTGTTTAAGAGACTACAAGCTCCTTTCAATTGATCCAAGAATCCATTGATTAAAGATTTTGCTTTAAGGGCTTTTTTCTTTTATATTTTAGGGGAGACGAAAGCTGAAATGAAAAACAAGGATGCACAAGATTATGTCCGAAGAGATACACCAATTCCAGTATTTTTGGTTAAACATTCATGTTTGGCAGAATGTAGATCTTTCTATGTCTGTTTTCGTCCTTTTTTTTTGGTCTAGGCCACCGGTATCCAAACTTAACCGACTACTCTGGGCTTGAGCCGGGTTGGCCCACTAAAGGGTAAAGCTCTCCTAGCAGTGGTTTTTACGTCCGTGGAGTCAATTTGTTTTCATCCTTTAAGAATGTGATCTAGCTTCTATAGTACCATTATGGTTCATGCCATTGCCAATCAATCATATTTTGGGACTGGAATTCGTAACGACTTGATAAGTGATTTTAGTTGTTGCTTGTTAGCTTATAGATGATTAGAATCATCATACATGGTTACATAACCTATTTCATCATGAGTAGGAAGAAGTAGGGTAAAAGAGAGCAAGGTAACAGTGAAGGGATTCGAGCATGGAAAATTTAGTGCAGACCATTGAGTTTTTTATCTTTAAATGTTAGGGCACTTGGCATGTGATTTTTTGTTTCAACTTTCAATAGTTTTCTACTATTGGCTCGTGATAGTGGCCGGTGATCTCATGGACTTCTTTTTCATAGCAGGCGTGTTTATCATTTCTGTCGTGCGTTTGCAGTTTCTAGTTTGTTTAATAAAAGCAATTCAATTTCTGGATGTTTGCTCAGGTTTCAACTACACGTTTAGTACAAAGCTTAATAATTCACGTTTTTTATTTATTTGTTCATGTTTTTCTTTACTAAAATTAGTTTCACCTAACTCAGCATGAAACATGCAGGTCCCGCTGGACCACAACGATCTGAGGGGAGCGAATCCCCAAATCCCCATGACATCTAGTTGGACTATCAATGTTTCTGATGTGAGGAACAACATAATTTACCCTTTAATCTGTTTCACAAACTATCATAATATCACGTGTTGAACACCCAACCAAAATAGCAGCCACATTTTGTTGTCACCTACTGAAAGTAATCTTTTAAGTTATCATGGAAAATAAGTAATCTGTTAGGCTTGTTTATGTTTGTTAAGTTCTCAGTTTATGATAGGGCAACAAATACTATTTCTTTTAGGATTACTTTTTGCATCTCTGTTGAAACATAGTAGAGCTGATAAATCTTATCTCATTGCATTTACATCTTTGTTTTCTCCTCCATTTAAAGCATGCAGACTAGGAGAGTAACTCATATCGAGTGAAAACAAAAGGAGTTCTCAAGATTATGATTGGTTCGTTGGGAATATAAAAATGCCTGTCAAGATTGCAAAAGTATAGAGTACAAGAAAATTTTGAGTAGTTTAAACTGTAGCGGGCATGTCGAAGTTGTTATATCTCACTGATTTAGGCCACAAAGTTTTTCTAAAAAAATATTTCGAGATGACTTAAAATCCTTCATTTGATGTTACCTATATAATCCTGCTGATATACAGTGGCTTGGTAGAACAAATCAATTTTGTTTGGTTGGTTTGATGTTGTCTTGGTTTGTGAATGGGATGTATTATAATTATAATAATGTTCATATACTTTCTTTTTTTATTTATTTTCACATTTCCATAAAGTTGATTTTGGCTTCTTCATTTAGTTTATTCAGATTTTCGAAACCGAATCAATATTGTTTTAGTTCTTATTCAATTTGAGTTTTGCATTCTATTATTTATGGTTTTCAACAGTGATCTCCATTTGATAATTGTATCCGAAATCGTTAAATAACAACAAGCTGAAGGATATCTCTGATGTTTGGGCGGTACATTCCTGTGAAATGTTTCTTTAGAAGGAATGAAGGTTTGGGAAGAACCTTTAGAGATGCCAACGTTGCATCAAACACCTGACATAGTAGGCTAGACAAATGTTGTCATTTTAAACCAAAAAAAAGATTGAAATAGAACTTTAATTTAAGTAGCTATCTTATAATGTTTCTACAATATTTGCAGTGAATGATCTTTTATTCTTTTTTTCTTCCCTAAATGACAGATAAGGACAGTAAAAGTTAGCAACATTTCCCTTCGTGCTTCTGAATGGGATATCAAAGAATTCTTTTCTTTCTCTGGTGAAATCGAATTTGTTGAAATGCAAAGGTCAATTTTCATTCACTTACTTTAAAATATGACATTCTTGAAAACATTAAATCTGAGATTTTATGATCAGAAGAAAAAAAAGTTCTAAGATTTTCATTACTAATTGCAGTGAGACTGAGAAATCCCAACTTGCATATGTTACCTTCAAGGACTCACAAGGAGCTGAAACAGCAATGCTTTTATCGGTGTGTATATATTTGAAGTTAGCATTTATCAATTTTCTTTTGAGGTTAAATTTTTTGAAATTTCAGTAGGTTCTAATTAGCATAAGAAGTTGTATTGACAGGGAGCCACGATCAATGAACTTTCTGTCACTATAACACCAGTTGAAAATTACCAGTTGCCTCCTGGAGCTGTCACATCAAATTCGGTAAATTATTGGATACGCTTGAAGTAATTATGTTATCTACAAATAAATTATGGTTTGATTTGCCTTTATTCAATTATTGCAAGTTAATAATGAATTCTCATCTTGATTATCCTTTCAACATTTGGTCTATAATGGTACTTGTACCTGATATCAGATTATGTTATAACTTTCTTACATGAATCTAGGGGGTGGATATAAAAATAAAAAGCAAATCGTGCTTATTTCTCTAACCTTAATATCAAGTTTTTCGTTTTTCTTTTTCCTTTTAAAGGAGCGTAGCACCTCTGATGATCCCAATTCGGCTATTAGAAAGGCAGAAGATGCCGTCAGTAGCATGCTTGCCAAAGGCTTTATCTTAGGTAAGGACGCCCTTAACAAGGCAAAGTCCTTTGACGAGCGTCATCACTTGACGTCCAATGCTTCAGCTGCCGTTGCTTCTCTTGATGGGAAAATGGGTCTGAGAGAAAAGATAAGCCTCGGAACATCTGTTGTCAATCAGAAGGCTAAGGAGGTTGACGAAAAGTACCAAGTTTCTGAGATTACTAAATCTGCCTTAGCTGCTGCTGAGCAGAAGGCCAGCAGTGCAAGCGCTGCCATCATGAACAACCAGTACGTCTCCACTGGGGCAGCGTGGCTTTCAAATGCCTTTAGTATGGTTGCCAAGGCAGCTGAGGATGTTAGCTTGATGACCAAGGAGAAAGTTATAAAGGCCGAGGAAGAGAAGAAGGAGAACATTTACAAGGAGAGGACAGCTGTTATTAACGACTTTGCAAAGATTCATCTCGACGAGTCTTTACCAGACGAGCCTGCGGTGGTCCCAGTTGAATCTGCCGATGACGGCAAGCTCGGGATCATCTGACCCTAAAATTGTTATCACCATGTTCTTTCCTCAAAATTTTCAAAATAGAAATGAAAAAAATTAGTGTGCTTAGATACAGTTAGCATTGTTCATTTGATGTGTGAGTTTTTCCTGTTGAGGTTAGGATGAGTAAGACCATATTTGTACAATTCATCATGTTAGTTGCATGGTTGTTCATATTATATATGTAGTTAAACTTTAAATGTCAAAAGATGTGCGAAGTTGCATATACTTTCTGAACCAGAATGTGGGTGAAATAGATCTTTGTGCTTATTTCGATTGTGCATGAAAGTTTCATCAATCCTGATAATATATTACATTCTGCAAATTAGTTATGGTGTATTTTTCATCATATTTTCTCCATATTACCAGAGCGTTTGCTACAGTTTCTTTCAGTTGTAGTAACTTTAGAATGTCTGGTCAACAACAACAACAACAACATAGCCTCAGTCTTTAATTAATTGGGGTCGGCTATATGGATCAAACTCTTTCATTATGTTTGGTTTAATACAATTGATGGTGAGCTTTCCAAACCATTCAAATCCTTCCTAATTAATGCATCCCAAGTTAACTTCGGTCTACCCTTACCTCGTTGAATTTTTTCAGTTCCTATTAAGTCAAGTTTTCTAATTGAAGCATCTGTAAGCCGTCTTTGCAGGTGACCAAACTATTGCAACCGCCCTTTCTTAATCTTTGAGTTAATTGATGCCACCCTTACTTGTTTTTGAATTTATGTATTTTTTATTCTATCTTTACGAGTTTTACCACACATCCATCTAAGCATCTTCATTTCTGCTACGTTCATTTTATATAATTGTTGTTGCTTTATTGCCATTGTGGTCCTATAAAATTTTCCTTTTAACTTGGTAGACATATTTTTGTCACATATTACACCAGTTGCACTCCTCCATTTCTTCCATTCAGTTTGGATTCTATATGTTACATCATTCTAAATTTTGCCATCATTTTGTATAATTGATCCTAAATATCTAAAGTGTTTCACGTTAGAAACTTCTACTTCCCCTAATTTTACCACTTCATCATCTCGATGTCTCATATTTCTAAACTTACTGTGCATGTATTTGGTCATCATCATAATCAATTTAAAGCCTTTAGATTCTAATGTATTCCTCCAAAGTTCTAATTTCTTATTCACTTTATCTTTTGTTTTGTCGACTAAGACAATATCAACTGCAAATGACATACACTATTGAATATCCTCTTGAATATGCTTAGTTAGTTCATCCAAACCTAGTGTAAAGAGATATGAGCTTAAAGTCAATCATTGATGTAGTCCTATCGTAATGGGAAAGTCTTTTGTAGCTCCTCCGAATGTCTTTATACTAGTTACTACTCCCTCATACATATCCTTAATTGTGTATATGTACCTAGTATGCACCTTTTTCTTTTTAAAACCAACCAAAGAACATCTCTATGAACCATATCTACAAATTGTTGGGGTTTTAGGGTTCATACGCAGTGAAAATTTTAAAACAATTTTGAAAAACTCTAACAGGATCGCAAATAAGTTATATTAAACAAGATCTACAAAAGAAAACCATACCTTGATTCATGATTTCTTTCTCTGATTGTTCGATCTTCAAGACGTTCAAGTACGCGTCCTCTATCAGAAATTCACACACGAACGGTGACTACAATTTGAAGTGCTAGCCACAAGAGAGATTGAAAACGTTTTTCTTTATCTCCCAAAATCCAGATAATTCAAAAATTACACATATACCCCTATTAATAAGTTATTATATAACGAATCATAAGGGCTTATATATATTATGAATTTTATCTTATAAAATTTAATACTCTTGACCATTTGAAATTGCACAAAGTCATTCTTTGTGTGCGACCTAATAGGTTCATGCGACGTTAGTAGTGAACCAAGTCATAAGCGGTCTCTAGTAAGACATTATGACTACCTAAGTAGTATAATATCAAAATCGATACAACATAATGAATAACGTATATTGTATTCTTTTGTCGTGCGATATCTATTGATTAAGTATAAGACATGGAAAGTTTCCTTTAATATTTAATCGTACTAGTCTCGATTTTTAGATAGATTGAAAACATCCAAGTGACATTGATCATATCAATTCACTTGGACTTGGTCTTTTAACAATCTAACACATCGAGGGATCCACTGATATCTCTCTCTTTACGAGAGCGACAAATTCTTTCTTGATTACATACATTCACATATTACTCACATGATAACCAATCACAATCTTTATAATCGTCCGGTTAAAGACAACGTTTGATCGTGTCAAATTACCATGCTCCTAATTGAAGTCTATAGTCTATAGTAATCTCAAGTCGAAGGACTAAATGATATACCTATCAAGAGTAACACTTATGACTTTATCCATGTGGTGTTTTCATAGCAGGTCGGTCCAGTACCTTGTTCTTTAACCAGTACTCATGATCTCAATTCGTATTTCTATACGTATGATTATCACATGACCATCAATCAAGACTCACACTAGTCTTAATTCATTATAGTTCCCACTATAATGACTGACTAGGGACATTTAGGATATTTCAACAAATACCTATGAATTTTATTATAAGGTAAACATACAATCACTTATAATAAAATAGCAAATGAAAAACCTATACTTTATTAACTAAAAATTGTAAGATATACAATGTTTGTAGATTGACTTAGAACACATGCCGCAACACAAATACCATATGAAGATCATTTTTCCTTTCTCTATATTTTTCCATCAATCTTCTCACAAGGAAAATTGCCTCCATAGTTGACCTTCTAGGCATGAAACCAAATTGATTATTTGATATTGTTGTTTCTCTTCTTAGCCTATTGTCAATTATCCTCTCCCAAAGTTTCATAGTATGACTCATAAGTTTAATTCTCCGGTAGTTTGAACAACTTTGAATGTCTCCTTTGTTTTCGAAGATTGGTACAAGTTTGCTTCTTCTCCAATCCATTGGCATGCGCTTTGATTTTAAAATTTTGTTGAAAAGTTTTGTTAGCCAAGTCAATCCAATTTCTCTTAAGCATTTCCAAACCTCTATGGGTATTTCATTTGGGCCACATTTTTTTTCTATTTTCATCTTTTTCAATGCCTCTTTGACTTACGGAATTCTAATATTGCATGTATAGTTTACATTTCTTTCTTGGTGTGAGTTTTCATCTACTATGATATCAACTTGGCCATCATTAAATAAACTATAGAAGTAGCTTCTCCATCTCTCCTTAATATCATCTTCGCAAGTTAAATCATATTGATTTTCTTCCTTAATACGTCTTATATGGCTTAGGTCTTGTTTCTTTTTATCTCTTGATTTGGCTAGCCTATAAATATATTTTTCACCATCTCTATCACCTAACTTTGTACATAGATCTTCGATGAAATTTGTTTTAGCTTGACTAACTACTTTTTTAGCTTGTTTTCTGGCTTCTCTATATTGATTGGCACATCTTCATCTTGACACCTAGGCATTTTCCTATACATCTCTTTTTTAGTCTTAATTGCTTTTTAGACATCCTCGTTCTACCACCATATTTCCATCTTTGGTTGTCTCAAACCTTTAGATATACCTAACACGTTTGACGTTACACTCCTTATGCAACTACTCATTTTTAGCCACATTGTATTAGCATCTAAATCAAGATTCCAAACGTTTTCTTTTAGCAGTTTTTCTCTAAACTCTACTTGTTTACTATTTTTTATATTCAACCACTTTATTCTAATCATAGTATCAAATAATTCCATTGACTTCCCTATAAGTGTTCTTATGTTCCATGTCCCTAAACGAATTCTTTCTTCCTTTTGTGTTTGTTTTCCTTTTCTATTTCTATTTTGTCTAAACGATCTAGTTTCATTATCTACGATTTTGTTTTTGCTCTCATGTTCATTTTGAACTAGCTTCTTTACCCACACTCGTCCTCTGTGTTGGAACCCTTGCTCATTTTTCTTCACATTCGAGCGATGATGTGAAGGGACTAGCTTCTTTACCCACACGCGGCCTATGTGTGGGAACCCTTGCTCATTTATCTTCGCACCCAGACGGCGATGTGAAACACACCCTTGCTCATTTTTTACTACACCCACGCTCCGATGCAACGCGTTGCTAGGTGGGAACGCCCCAACGTTTATATTTATTTGATCCATTTCATGAAGAGTGACAAAAGTCTTACGCTAGTTGTCAACCTATCGCAACCATCCTCCATTTTCCAAGAGTGGAAAATGGGTTTGGGACCTCTCTTACCCATTAGGTGTCGGAGTCCTCCTACTTTATCCGGACATGGGACTGGTTATGTAATGCACACGGTGGACTACATAGGTGGAGATTATGATACATTGGCTTAAAAATATAGGGGATGTCGATGGGGGAATGATTTTCTGTTTCTGTCTGTTGATTCAACAATTACAGTATAATTCCCCTACAGGGGTCTTCAATGGTTTCTTCTCTGCAACTAGGGAATTAATATTTGAGCTAATCTTTATATTTATCTTTCAACACTGTGCAGCTGGTTGATGCCGAAAAAGATAGAATTATGCATGTAAACAGTTAGTACAACATAGAGGGCAAAATTGATTCCCTTTTTATTGCTTAAAGGAATGCATCCCATAGGAAGTTCCAACCATATCGAACTACAAACCATTTAGACAATTATTTCCTACTTTCTTCAACTAGAGTTGGCTCTGGTATGAAGAACAAGGATTGAAAGATAGTAAGGTTATTGAGGTATTTGGTATGTTGTTATTTCTTTCTAAGTGAATTGTTGCTAATTTGAATTTTAAAGCAACACCTATGCACATACGATATCCTCGAATCACACACTTGATTTGTGATTTGGGGAATCGTATGCGCTAACTGATGAAATGAATGTTTGCCTATTTTCATCTAAGTGGTTATTGCTGCAGGAACTATATGGTTGAAGCAAGGTGCAAAAAACTAAGACCTGGCCGCAATCCATTGATACAAGCTGCATCTTTATTTGCCAATTCTTGAACTGAATGTGAGAGAAAAATGCCCGTGAGACTAACGTTGGGGCAAGTCGATCTCTTCTAGTAAACGTATTTCACCAGCCACTCGAGGCTCTGTAGGCATTCAGATAGATCATCGTTTGTGGTTCTAACATGGGTCTGCAAAAGATCAACAAGAATTCTCAATATATGTAGTGAACATGAGAGCAATAGCATATGAAGAGAAATTTTAACATAGGCCATTGCAATGATGATTGAAGGTTAGTGCCATGTTATATATAGGAATTGAATCACAATTAATATCTTGATGCTGAAGGAAGAATATATATAGTGAGACTTACTTCCATAACTCGTTGGCAGGAAGAGTCGTGATTGGCTGCGAGGGAAGCAAGGATGACTATACCAGCTGCTACACTTGAGGGCCAGTAGCACAGGCGCTCGTGGTCCAGAAGAGACATGAAGGCCAAGTACTTGGCCCTCTTCTCAACCACTGCATCAGCATTTGCTGCCTTCAGGTAGAACCTGTAATGAATAGCATTTTGCAGTATTCAAGTCAGATGATGCTAATGAGAGAATTGCAATTAATCTCAATATCACAGACGTGAAAAGTTTCAAATCCCCCTGTTCTAAACTAAGTGTGTTTTTAGTAGTGCATAGGAGCCCATTGGATGATGCATCCATATATTGACAGATCTACATATACATCTGATAATGCAGCTATCTATTATAACATGCTCTACACATTGGTCAGGTGGAACCTACACATTGATTTCCTAGTTGTAGTTGATGTTCATGTAGCATTTTCAATACAGTTCTAAGCCCAATTGAGGAGCAAGGGAAGCCTATACGTACCACAGAAAGTTAAACGTTGTTGGGAAGTAAAGTTGGAAATTGAGGACCTTCTGCACTATCCACTCCATTGCAATCACTTCGCTTTTACTGTGCACATTGTTACCCACATGAAAAGCATTTTGCCTGACACTGAAAATGGCAATTAAGTAAATTAGTCACCAAATGTTCACAAATGGTTGTCAAAAATAAAGATAGACTCTCAATCAACTTTCATAGGAATAGTCAAGCCTAAGTAGATGAGAGGAGCTGTAAAATTGTTCCAACTCCCACGATTATGGATAAAAAATTAATAAAAACAAAATAAAGAATATTTATTACCAGTTAAGGGGCTGATTTTCTTCTATCCTGGTGGCAAGAGTGAGACAAGCTATTCCAAGCACTTGGAGCTTTCTTTTATTTTTGAAGAACCCTTGGGTCAGAAATCTGTCTAAGAGAGTAACAGCCAGGAATACCGTTTCTCCCTGAAGCTCCTTCACTTTTGATTGCTGCACACACACACACACATATATAAATATATATACATTTTCAGTTTAACGAAACTTGAATATTTACACTCATCTAGCAAATACCGTCAAAAGAAAGAAATGCAAATGATTCAGTACCGGTAGCTAGGCTCTATACTTCCTTATATGATTACGCATCTCGGTGTACATCGCATGCATCCAATCAGAGTGTTGTGGAATTTTGTTATTTCATTTGCGCCTAGGCCATTTCATTACAAGGAACCGTAACTGTTCTCTACATAACGACTCTAACAAATCAATGCGCGTGAAATTACCACAGTGCCCCTATTATTCTAGACAACAAATTAAAGCCTAACTGACACAGAAACTACCAGTATGAGTCTATGGCCACTTGCGTACGTTCATGCAATTAAACAACAACACATGATCAATGATCGGAGACCAGCACCAAACGTGTGATTCGCAGTCAGAAATGCGTGACCAAAGAAATACTAATTAATTTGGTTACCTCCACTATCCAGTTGACAATCCTGAAGCGTTGCTGCAGAATCATATCTCCGCATTCCGTCGTGGTGCAGTACACCTCCGCGTAGCTCTGCGCGCGCACTTTCTTCTCTCTGCTCCTGAAGCTCGTGTAGCTTTCTTCGTGATCCGCGTCTTCGAATCTCAACGGCTGATCAAACACAGAATTGAAACACACTTCAATCACTAAAAATTACTCCAAACAATTGAATTAACAGTAATCTAATGTTCAGAGTGAGATGATCAAAGAGAAGTTAAGCTAGTACAGTGTACTCATCGAGATACGTGTCGTTATCTCTCCCAGAAGCTCCAATTTCCAACGGAGAGCTCAATCTGCAGAACTGCTTCGTGTATTGAAGGAACAGAGGGTAATAGATCGGCGGAGCAGAGTTTTCGTCGGACCTTTCTGAGAAATCGCTTTGTGATGACTCTGTTAAGCTGAAATCCGAATAATCGAAACTATGAGAGAAGATTTCCGAGTTGAACTGATCGGTGACCGTCACTTCGTCGCATGAATGGTTTTCTGATGAGTCGTAAGAGAGACACTCTGTGCACGCAAGTGAGTTTTCGAGATCATCGAATTCCTCTTGTTCTTGACCAGTAATCTGTTCGGATTTCTTCTCAACAGTATCGGAAATCGATCGTTCTGGAGGCTCTGCTTTCGTTGTCGATTCGAAAAACCGATCGGACACTTCGTTAGTCGGTGGAAAGAGATCGTTCGGCGATTTCGGCTCCGAAAGCGATTCAGCGAGAGAAATGTAACTGACTTCGTAGTGTTGAAGATCCGTCGCGCTTTCTACTCCTCGCTCACTAGTGTCATGATGATCAACTACGCCAAATTCACCGACATTTCGACCGAAATAATCGCATTTGTAGGAGACCTCCGAAGGAGAGTTAACGATTGCTGTAGACGCTGCGGTTGCTTCACTTTCCTCTAATTGTTCACGCGGAACGAATTTTGCGTTTCTGTCAGAAATCGCTTCAGATCTACCGAAAACTCCTCCATCGACGACTCCAGAAAACGATTCGACGCACGAACACTCAGATAATTCCACTCCGATATCTGCATTTGCAGCATTTCCTTTGATCTTCGTCGCTCTTTCGTTTTCCTTCTGTTTCAAGTACAGTCTCGTAATGCGACGGTACTTGTCGTTCGGACTTCTCACTGATTGGCGAGAGACTCGTACATCTGGATCACTTTCATCTCCAAATCCTCTGATCGACGTCGCATTCTTTCTCTTCGAAGACGATTTCGATGACTTCCTACTCGCATTTACAGATCCAAAACAGAACCAATTCGATGCACAAGAAATTTCGTCAGGAAAACATGAAGATGAGCTCAACCCTGCTGGAAACGCCGAATTGACCTCCGATTTGTCATCCGAAATCCGAGAACTCAACGATCCGGCGAGAATCGGAGAAAATTGTTGCCGTTTCTTCCGAGGAATCTTCGATCGAAGCTTCTTACTGTGCGAGCTTTGATAATACTCGCGATGATTGAACTTTCGCTTACTCGAGCTGCTCCGTTGAAGAATCGCAGAACTATCATAACTTTCATCCATCATGTTACCAAGCTCGATCGATCTTCAGTTGCAGATTTGTTGTAAGCAGAGAATGAATCGAATGAATTTCTAGATCGATCGATTTCTGTAACAATGACAAATATAGAAAGAGTGAATGCAAGATCGATCAATGAAATCGTGCTGAGAATGAATGAAGTCAAGAAGGTAACGAAGAAGAGACGAACTGCAATTAGCTTCTGCAAGTGCTGCTCTGCTCCTGCACTCACGAAGAACGAACTCGCTTTCATGACCAACTGAAACTGACCCAATTTATAGGCTGTGGTGCCGTGCATCGGAGGGGCATGATCCGCTGTACCGGGTTCTGTCCTCGGCTTACGTGGCAACTTTATATAGGCTCGGAGTTCGAACGAACAGTAAGGAAAAGGGCAGCAGCTTATATACAGTACAAAATTTTGTATTCAAGTTCTCCATTAAAATGCGTCATCATTTCTTTTTTGTTCCAAAAACAAAAAATAAAAAACACCTTTTTTGTTTAAAAAAAAAATTAGATACACTGGAGTCATTTGAAGGGAGGACTTAAAGATTAAAAAATTTTCACCACGTATAAGCCGATCTCAAGAAAAAGTGAGGGTGAGTCACGATTAAAGCTTACTAAAGATCTTTCGCTCGTCCATAATGAAAAGTCTTTCCACAACACACAAGGCTTCATAAGAGTCATTCATGCTTCCCTCGAGATGCAAGAACACACAAATCTCGATGCATGAATACATAAATCTTGATGCATAACACGTGAGTCGAGTTCGCATAGAGGACTTATGTGGATCATTGTGTGTTGGTGTGACTTACCATTGTTATTTTAAAATTTTCCCTTTCACTAATGCCACTATCGGAGTACATCTGACGTTCATAAAAACAAGTTGTAAGATAGTCACACTTCAATATCATACATATTTGTATAACTCCTATCTCAATGATATCCAACGGTACCATAACAGTAGTGGCATTTTGGCCTTTCCACGAAAATTAAGAAATACTTGATTTACCATTTTTATAAGGAAATTAAATTACCCTTCCGTACAAGAGTGGAGCAGGATTTCTAGCTCGATTGGCTAGACCAAGGTAGCACATTAATTTAGAGGTGAGCTAACCTATATATTTTCTATGAATTTTTTAGTAATCAACTATATACATATAGGGTATTATTACCATGAAAACTAAATATATACCCATGTTATGAGTACATTATTTATAACAATAGGATTCTAATCAAATACATTAATCGAGACGTTATAAATGCACAAAACATTTAATGCATAACACATTTTAAGAGGTTTTCATGGCATGTGTATATATATGGGGGCACATTCAAAATTGTTCTATAGGCTACAGCATAAGGCAACTATGCCTGCTTCCATAAATAACTTCTTATTTTATAATAGGTGTTGTAAAAAAAGGTGATTAGTTCACTAATTTAACTGAGGTCAAAATTAGAAATGAAACAATTAATACTTTTTTTAAAGCCTAAATAAACAATTTCATACTTGCCCCATAAAGAGGCAATCGTGTCCCAATTATAAGCTCACGAAAAGCAATTACAAGCTTACTGACGCTCAATGAACAGACCAAATCGGTTAAAGTAGATCCATAAAACTTAGGTGGGTCGACACATCAAACCCATAAAGCCTAGGTGAGCCTAGTGGCCATGAAGGACCTGCATACCTACCAGGATCCATGTGGACTTAGAGATCTACCAGGAACTACAACCTGGATTATTCTACTAAGATCCATAATGGACTTTGACTAAATCCGCACACAAGCGATAGACAAGAACCAAATCTAACTAAGCAATAAAAACCTACAACCTTAATCAAAATGAGTGAAGGATAATAGATTGGTCAGAAGTGTCGCCTCAATCAAGATCACCATCATTGAATGTTGTTACCACTAGTCACTCCCCGCTGCTAGTGGCTCGTCGCTGTTGGTCAATCGCCTTCAATGAATGCAAAGGACTCATACTACAACTCGTCATCTTCATCATCTAGATCTAGCCATAGACAAAAGAGTACACAGAAAAATAAGAAAAGAGAAAGGAGGGGGCTACGACGACACTCGCACTCGTTGGAGCGAGTAGAGCATCGTTGGAACCCCTAAGCGGTGGATCTAATAGCTTGAACAATGGTTAAGGTTTTTTTGGGATGGGGAACCAACCGCAAATTTGATTTATTTTATACAATTAATACTTTTTTAATTTCCTAATCTATGACTTTTTTTTTGGGTATAGAAAGGACTAACGCAAGTTTATTACACTAAATAAGTCTGCAACTTAATTCCTTACCGTAGGACATGCTTAATCCAAACCTACCAAGCGTGCTTTAGAAGTTGAAGACAGTCTTGTCAAAGCCTCTCAGGTGAGATGGTAAGACATCGCTTGCCAAAAAGGCAAGACTTTGAAAAAATCGTGGTTCGATTCCCACTTTAAAAAAAAGTTTGTCTAAGTGCACCTTACCTTTTACTAAGTGCACCCCAGAAAAGTCAAACTAAAAAAAAATCAATCCTATTACAAAATGATATTTATGCCCCTCACTGTGATTAGTGCACTCCATTACAATTTCTAAGTGCACCCACACATTCTCTTTGTGATTTGTATGCATTATCGAGGGGTTCGGCCTTGAAGGTCTGAATCTCTTGTTGGAGAGTCGATCGGAGCCCACCAAACCTCTAGTTGAAGAGTTGGTCACAACTTGCCGAACCTTTAATTGGAGAGTCGGTCGGAACCCACCGAACCTTTAGGTTGGCAGTTGTCAACTAAATCTCGCCAAAGAGGTTCGGTTGGACAACATCGAGCCTAGTGGATAAGTTTCAGCTACATGTTGTCGAACCTAAAATAAATGTCTCGAACAAGGTTTTGGAGTTGGCTGCTTTGGTTCGGATGAAATGATATTTTGGTCAAAATGTGGGGTGCACTTAGAAATTGAAATTTTAATTTGAGGGTACCACGCAAAAGTGAATGCACTTAGTAAAAAGTGGGATGCATTTAGATGGAAAGGCTTAAAGACGATCTTGAAGGAGGAGATGCCAATTGTTAAGACCCTGTAACGGCTCATTTTCCAAACAGACCACCACGGGGGCCAATGCGGACCCACAACCTGTCTTACCAACGATAGTTGTGTCCCACATTGGAAAATATCCTTTATTTATTCCTTTTAAACCTTACTAATCAACAATTTACTTATTTAGTTGTAATGAAAACTAATTATTTGCTAAGTTATCATTTTAACGTCAAATTATCACAACGGAAGTCTTACCAACACATTAACTCATATAATAATATAACATCAAATGAGATAAACTATAAACCTAATGTGGAAAACCCATTTATATCCATAAATACCTCTGATGTCACAAAAGGTCAAAATATATAATGTATCTCACACTCCCAAACCCAAACCCAAAATGAAAACAATATATATATATAATACAAATGTACGAGTCAGGCAATCTGTCTCTAGATTAGCGGTATTCTGAAAGTTGGCATTTACACCTACTCGTACTAGGGTTTGCACTCAAGCCATCACAAATGACAGATGACGAGTCAAGAGTGAGTATTCCCAAGGAAATTAAGTAAACGATACTGAAAATAAATATTGGAATTTAAATAAGCTATTAAATAAACATGGGGAAATAAATACATGCAACTGCGCTAATCGCATGAATAGATAATAGTGAAAGCTTAAAGTGTGTTCCTAGAGCCTAGGGTCAGACTAGCACCATAATTCGGACTCTTCCACAGAGTACTACCGACGAGTCCGACTCAAGCAGGGCCAGTATATAGATCCACTTGGTGGCCGATGTTACACCTACGATGCACCGCCACATGCCACGACGTGATACTCAGGTCGTGCTATTCACCGAGACCGATCTGGTAGCACATGCTATTGACTAATGGGCATACACACTAGAATGGCATGGAGGGAACCTCGCTCAACGTCCGTCCATTAAACCACAACCGAAGTAGAATATTGAAATAACATAAATTGAATTCAAATGATAAAAAAGTAAATACTCAAGTAATTTCAAATGGAATACTACACACCTCAAACCGCACTCCTTGTCTCGTAAAATAAACCTTGGTCCTGCTCCTCCGAATCCCCAATATCCAAAATACCACCCGAAATGACCTGTTTCCATTTATAATTAAATTTTAGTCAATTGGATGTATTTTAGGTTGATTGGTATTGGCATTGGGTTCAAAATCCCCAAAAAACACTCAGCGAGCTGGAGTATTGACCAGCGCGCTGGTGTTCATCCTTATCAACACCAACTGCCTAGATTACTCAGCGCACTAAGGCCTCTGGCCAGCGTGCTTTGGGTAATCAAATTCCAGCAGTTCAGCTCCTTGCTGAACTGTTGAATTTGATCCACAAGCCTTTATCAAAGCTGCCCCATCCTCACCTTGTGGGGGATAAACACCACTTCAAAAACGCCAGAGGCACAGTTATAATCATCAAATATTCATAAAATCATAAGATCAAAGTGAACTTCCAAAAACCCCCTTTTCATGATTATCAACCCAACTTTGAATATGAACTTGAACAACAATAACCACACATAAACACCACAAAAACCAACCAAAAACCATAACAAAAACAGTAGCACCATTCCTCAATCCCGGATCACAACATTTATGGCCAAAACTAACATCACAAGATAGAGAAAAAAAAAGGGAAAAAAATTCCAACCTTGGATTGATGTTTTCCATAAGTTCAAGCCTTCAAATCACCACTAATTGATCACCAATACCCTTACTTCTTGTATTTTCGGATAGAGAAAGAGTGTCTGAAAAAAGTGGTTATGAGAAAAGTCAACTTCCCTTTTTATAGGTTGGTTTTGATCTCATCTCCACCGCAAATCCTTATGCTCGTCTTATGGTCTCTATTTGGCCAATAATTGGTAACTTTCCAACTCTATTGACTCATTTCATGACACACTTATGTCACTCTCCCTTTTGTTTACATCATTTAAAATCCCCAATTGGGCATTTCGACGCCCATTTCGCGGCTCAACACACAACCTACACGTACTACCACGCTACTAAACCCCATATAGGTATTCCATAATAATTATTTAATTCATTTTATTCATTTCATGTGTGTATTATTTTCCCTTCCTAGTATTTCGTCTTTTAGCCTACCCGGTACCGGCTTCAACATGCATATCGAGGCGAATACTTGACACACAATCTCACACGTCAATGATAATGTAAATACACACATCACGATGTCGTTTACTATAATTCAACATAAACATCGTAAATTAGACAAATCAACACATAAAATAGCTATAAACCTAACTCTAATCGCACCCCTAGCCTAGCTGCGGGTTCCACGAGTATCTGAGCTATCCGCCACGTCTGCAACACGTCATAAGTAACAGTGAATTAAACTTGGGTCGTTACAGTTCTTCCCAACTAGGTGAAATTTTGTCCCAAAATTTAAATTAAATTTAAATACTTACCAGCAAATAAGTGGGGATACCATTGTCGCATAATAGATTTGAGTTCCCAGGTAAGTCCCTCAGTTCCATAATACTGCCAACGAATCAAAACCTTCGGAATCTCCCTGTTCCTCAGAGTTTGAATCCTCCTATCCATGATCTCCACAGGCTGCTCCTCATATGAAACGTCCGATCGCGCCTCAATCTGACGTACATCAACCATAGGTCTCGGTCCCGACCTAGCTAGCCTCAACATATATTTGTGAAACACCGGATGTACCCTCGCTAACTGTGGCGATAACTCTAGACGGTATGCCACTCTGCCGATGTGTTCCTCAACTCTAAACGGTCCAATGAACCTTGGTGCCAGTTTCCCCTTAATGTCAAACCTCTAATGACCCTTCCAGGGCGAAACCTTCAAGTACACTCTATCCCCAACCTCGTAGCTCATACCTTCAAGGTACTTATCCGCGTATTTCTTCTACCTATCCTGCGCCGCCTGAAGCCTCTGGCAAATCTATCTTACTTTCTCCGTGTGATCCACAACAACCTCAGGTCCTATAACCGATGTATCCTCCGGTGCTGCCCAACATGCTGGTGACCTTCAGGGCCTACCATATAGTGCCTCGAATGGCGGCTTCCCGATACTTATCTAATAATTGTTATTGTACGCAAACTCGCACAACAACAAATAATTTTCCCATGACCCACTAAACTGTAATATGCACGACCTGTGCATATCCTCGAGAATTTGAATCAACTGTTTCGACTGCCCGTCAGTTTGAGGATGGTATGCAGTACTGAATTATAGTCGAGTGCCAAATTGCTCATTCATACTTTCCCAAAGCCTTAAAGTTAACCTCGAGTCTCTATCGGAAACAATGGAGACAAGTACACCGTGCAATTTAACAATCTCTCTCTCGAAAATAGTGTTCAGTTGTGTGACTGAATATCTCATGGCGATCGGTATGAAATGTGCCGACTTCGTCAACCTACAATAATTACCCAAACTGCATCGTGTCTCCTCGTAGTGTAAGGTAGGCCACTAATGAAGTCCATGGTCACGTGTTCCCACTTCCACTGAGGAATGAGCAGCGGCTGTAGCAATTCAGTTAGTCTCTTGTGCTCAGACTTCACCTGCTGGCAAATATGACAACTCCAGAGTATTTTCCCACGTCAGCCTTCATCCCTGACCACCACAAAACAATCATTATAGGTCGTGATACATCTTGGTCTGACCAGGATGAACTTTAAATCACAACCGGTGCGTGTCCTCGAGAATACTGTCCCTGAGCTCCGGTACCTCTAGTATCCATAAATAACCCCTCTCAAGCACCCGTCTGAACCCTCAGACCACTCTGTGCACCCTGGATCCTTAGCCAGTCCACTGATCCATAAATACCGACTCTCAACTCTCTGCAACTCAACAACCCACTCAAGAGACACCGTGGAAACTCTCATCTAACTGTAAATGTGAAGCTCAACAATAAACTATGTCACACACAACACCGGCGCAACCTCAAACAACTTGTGTTCATGTGTCGTATGCCACAGTCCCGTCTGGCTCTTGGCACTCCTGCTCAGCACATCAGCTACGACGTTCGCCTTACTCGGGTGATACTTAATAGTGAAGTTGTAATCCTTCAATAACTCAAGCTATCTCTGCTGTCTCATGTTCAACTCTCTCTGAGTGAACAGGTACCTCAAACAATGATGGTCGGTAAACAACACGAACTTCTTACCATACAAATAGTGCCTCCAGGCTTTCAGTGCAAACACGACCGCCGCAAACTCCAAGTCGTGCACTGGATAACTCTCATCGTAAGATCTCAATCATCGTGATAAATAGGCCACTAGGTGTCCATCCTGCATCAACACACAACCCAACCCAATGTCTGATGCATTCGTGTAAACCGAGAATCCTCTCCTTTCCACAAGTAGTGCCAAAACTGGCGCAAAAGTCAACTGTCTCTTCAGCTCCAAGAACGCATCCTCACACTCCTATGACCAGTCGGATCTGACATCCTTCTTGGTCAACCTCGTCATCGGTGTTGCAATCAACGAGAAATCCTACACAAAACACCTGTAATATCCTGCCAAACCTAGGAAACTCTGAATATCAGATACAGACTTAGGTGTCCTCCAGTCGATGATAGTCCGAATATTGTTACCATTTACTAAAATGCCCTGATCGCTGAAGACGAACCCATAAACTTGACTTCACTAAGCCAAAACGCATACTTGTTGGACTTAGCGTAAATTCGGTGCTCTCTCAGCATTGCTAACACCTCCCTAATATGCCTCTTGTGCTCCACACGATTCCTACTATAAATCAGGATGTCGTTGATGAAAACTATGAGGTACCGATCCAAAAACGGCATGAGCATCTTGTGCATCAAATCCATGAAAATCGTCGGCACGGTAGTTAGCCTAAACAACATGGATGTAAACTCGTATAACTCGTATCACGTACTGAAAACGGTCTTCTCAATACCCCCATCTCGAATCCTCAACTGATCGTATCCTGATCTGAGGTCAATCTTCAAGAAGAATTTGGCTCCTGCCAACTGATCGAACAAGTCATCGATCCTGGGAAGTTGGTAATGGCTCCTAATCGTCACCTTATTCAATTTCCTGTAGTCCACACACATCTGCATTGAGTCGTCCTTCTTATTTACAAAAAGAACTAGAGCTCCCAAATGTGACATGATAGGGTAAATGAATCCCTTCTACAGTAACTCCTCTAACTGGGTCCTCAACTCCTGCTCTGATGCTGAAATCCTATACGGCCTGCTGTAAATCTGATGAGTCCCCAGAATCAGCTCTATAATGCACTCAACAGCTCTCGGTGGTGGCAATCCTGGCAAATCCTCGAGAAATACATCTGCAAACTCATACACAACCGAGACATTCTCAACCCTAATCACTGTCCTAAGCTCTAGCTCAACCATAGCTACGTACGCCTCCATCTCCTGTGACATTGCTAGTTTGCCTCGAGTGATAGGTAATGCAATCTCAACTCCGACAAATGAAAACTCTAGAATCCCCTTGATGTAAAACGTCACAGTCTTGCTGAAAAAATCGATCTGTGCGTGATAAGATGATAACCAATTCATACCGAACATCGCATCGAACTCCAAGTACTCTAATACTCTCAAATTTGCCAATAATTGATGTCCCTCTATTTCAACCATACAATCCTGACAAATCTAGTTAGGGTAAATCTTATCCCAGCTGTCGTACTAAGAACAAGATGTGTATCTAAAGTCTTTACATCTTACCCTAACAATCATACTATACGTCCAGAAATAAATGAAAACGTGCTGCCTGAATCAAACATGACATGCATAAAAATACCACAAACAGATAATATACCCTCAACAAGTTGTCTGGTCACCTCTCGGTTTGGCTGTGTTACCCCAAAAATAGCTGTCTGGGCCTTATCTCTGGTTTGATCAGTCTGTGATAGCACTGGTGCTGGTTTGGTACACTTCGCCACAAGATGTCCCACCTGACCACAATGATAACAAGTACGAGATTCTGATCTGCCAGTAGTCCACTGACTCTGTGCCTGACTCTAGCCTCGACTCTGGCATCTCTGACCCTGACTTTTATCCTGCCTCTGTTGTTGTCTCGGTTGATCAACTGGTGCAGTTGCTGCAGAATACGCTACCTCACGATCATCTCATCTATCACGATCACTCTGACGACCTATGTCGCCTTTGCGACTCTGATCTGACTACCAATCGCCTCTATGAGGTCTCTAGCCCTGTCCCTGTCGACTCTGATCTCTCCTCTGTCTATTCGGTCTCTGATCAGACTAAGAACTCTGAGTTAGATGACTCTGCTGACCTCACAACGTAGTTTGAACCGCTAATCTACCAACCCTCAGTACTATATATGTCTCATGTGAAAGAGACATGTCATAGACCTCTGATAAAGTACTCGCTCCACTGGAAACAACTGTGGTAGCTATCCTCTCGTCCAGTCCTCAAACAAAGTAATATATCTACAATTTGTCAGTCCCTGCCAGATCCATGGAATAAGATAAAAGATATTTGTACCTTTCCATGTAGTAGGTATTAGACATCTTGCCCTGAACCAATGTCAAAAACTCCTCTCGCAGTCTAATCCTGACCTCCATAGGTATATACTCATCCATCAATAGTACTAAAAAATCTGCTCAGGTTGTAACCGTAAGATGTGTCGCTCTGTAAGTGGTTTACCAAACAACAGCAGCAGATCTCAGACAATAACTAGCCAATCTTGGTCTATCAACCTCCTCGACTGACAACATCTCATGTAGTCTCTCGTGAGCCAATAAACATCTCTCGATTAACTCTGGGTCTCTGTGTGACTTCCCAATTTGTAACGGCTTGTTATAAATATAACACCGTTATTTAATTATTTTCTTATTAGGACGCCAGCTCGGACAACACGTGGACGTCGCAAATAGGTAAGGCATGACCTGGATTTAGGGTGCTAACTGTGTACCGCTGTTTTCTTGAGTTCTGTGATATATTAATATTTGTATTATTATTGTGAGGTATTACCCATCACAGGTGTGTATATATATATATATATATATTTACTTGTCGGGCGAGTTTGAGCACCAGGGTTTTGTTCCGTGGAACACGCCAAAGCGAAGGTTCGGTAGCTGTGAGGCTGGGCGTTGTGGTTAGATTAGACTTAATCAATATAGCATGACTATAGTTGAGGAGTTAAGTTAATTCAATTAGGTACATTAAGTGTGGGACCGCATCGGGAAACATGTCGGATGCGGAACACGGGGAGTCGGGTAGTCGAGAAGTCGGTGTGACCCTATTTACCATTTTATGGAATTTATTTAATGGCTTGGAGAGGTTATATAAGTTAAATCAATTTGAAATTAATCAAGTCCTATAGTTTGAACTGGATAAATTAGCACACCTAGGATGGTCCTCGAGATTTACAACAGATCAAAACAAGACAACTAGTGTCATGATAGGGTATCCACGAACTGAGTGACACAGGCTTGACCAGGACTGTCTGATCAACCTCGAGATGCATGTGAATGCCAGATTAGAACCCAACATATAAATATTCATTTGATCGTGGAGACATGAAAAAGGGAGTGAATTTCAATCAAAATTTGAGGATTCTGGGAGAGAGATCCTTGTTAGGGAAGCGCAAATAAGTGTTGGGAAACTGAATTTGGGTATTCAAACAACAAAATCTAAGGTAAATTACTCACTAATTCTTTAGTTTTATGAAAAATTGATATTGTGGTGGTTCAAACGAAATTTTGAGAATTCATCACTGTTTTTGGTTGATTTGTTATTATTGAGGGTTAGTTTGATGAATCATGTTAGTTTGAAGCAGATTTGTGGCAAAAATGAGTGTTTTGGTGATTTTGGATTTTGACACATGCACACTTTGATTTTCAGTTTTGAGTGAAAACTTGTTTAAATTAGTGTTTTGGGGAGAAATTTGATACTATTGAAGTGTGTGTGTTGTTTGATTATTGTTTGTGAGATGTTAGCAACTAGAAAAGCCATAATTCATTTATAAAAATTCTGGGTAGCGGGCAATTAGCGCGCTAGGTGATGAACACTAGCGCGTTAATCACGCTCGGGAAGATGAAAATCTTCGTGCATGAACAGTGCACGAAGATCAATTAGCGCACTAATCCCCCAGCATAGTGCGCTGATACCAGACCCTGAATTTTTAAAACATGAAATCAAGCCAAATTGATTACAAACCCACTTAATTAACCAATAAACACCCGAAATAGATCTCAGGAGTCACGGAACCGTAACTGGAGTCGGGGACTAGTCGGGGATCAGACCAGGGGTTTTTTTTAGGATATTTGAGCTCGGTTTGAGGTACGTAAAACCAACTGAACACCACTACTGCATTTACTACTTGATTATTCATTTGAGCTGTTATTCTTAATAATCTATGAGTTTATTCTTACTGGGACGGTTGAGTTTTTCCATCTATGTATCTGAGGGTTATTGTAGTCGCTTGCTAAGTGTGTAGCGCGTGCCCTCAGCCTCGGTAGATTATATCCCGAGTTGAATACCGGTTCACATGTTCGATTAACCCACTAGGGCTAATGCCGCTAGGACACAGTCGTAGGATCAATGGTGTAGGACAGAGCTCCTGGTCCTAAGTACAAACTTTAGTAGTTGTGTACACACCTATTTGTATATCCGTGTGTTTATATTCATGCGATGAGCTTTGAGCAGTTATCTGCATTATTTCTTCTTTCCGCATGTCTATTTAACACTATTTATTGACTCTGTCATTACATTTTAAATTAAATATGCACGGTGGTTTTCCTTGGGATTTTACTTACTGGGCTCGTCATTTGCCTTTTGTGGTAACTGAGCGCAGATCCTAGTACTAGCAGAGGTAAGAGGATTCTTGGTGACTACATCTGACTTATCTACGACGAGGCCTGCTGGTACGTTTGTTAGTAGTTATACTTTTGGTATTTTGTATTATCTCTTGGGGAATGGGAGACTATATTTCACACTTGTACTTGTATATATACTGTTATAGTGATCGCCTATATACACAGTACTACCGGGATTTTCACTATAAGTTGAAGAAGTAAACCTGATATGTTCTTTTGGTAATCTAAAGACTTCCGCTTTAATTTCATTATAAAGGTTGAATAGTTTTAATTGAATCTAACTGTTTAATCTAAAACTATATGTAATCTACGAACACTACAAGAATCAAGGTCTTTGAGGACATTCATAAATTGTCCTCTTAGAGCCTTTAGGACAATTTAGTCTACATCCTAGATGTCGTTGTAGTAGAAAGTCAATTACAAATAAGGATATCTTAGTCGTCCTCGTATAGACGTCCTCATTTACATTATTTAGGAGATTGGTAAATGTAGTCATAAGTGCACGTTATGACGTTTTTGAGCGTCCTGATTTTACAAAACTGGTAAAGTCTTTCTTCAAGGATATATTCTAATTGTCCTTATTTTTTTATTATGTCATTTTATTGTTGTTGTTAAAAGTCACATTTATAAGGACGATTTTGTAAATGTCATGTATCATAATAAGGATTTATTTGAAACTGTCCTCCTATACTCTATAAGACTTTTGTTCAATCATCCTAAAAAGTCTTTTATTATAACGACATAAGCTTAATATCCTCGTTTCCTACTAGGACAATTATGGGTATTGTCTTAGATTATCTGTTAAGGACGTTTCATGTTGTTGTCGATGTCTTGTCTATTAGGTCAGTTTAAAACACCATATTTTACAACAAGGATGTTCTTGCAAATGTCCTAAATTAGTCTATTAGGAGTTTTGTTATGCATCCTTAATAATCTTATTCAACAAAGACAATTTGGAAATGTCCTGGTCTTATAGGAGGATTATGGGTTTTATCCTTATAATGTTAGGACATTGAAAAGTCATTCAAGGATATGGTTTTTAATGTTACCTATAATAATTTTTTCACAAAAAAATGTACAATTCAAAGCACTCACATTGAAATAGAAAAAATATTATATCTTCCTAATATGACAAAGTTACTAAATACAAAAGACATAATTTGTGATTTAAACTTGTTCTGTATATCTCCAATACCACACAAACTAATAAAATGACTTGTAGATAGTGACCACTTTGTATCTTTTACAACACTCAAAGAGAAAAATATACTCTATTTGAGATACAAAACAATAGAGCTACTTCATTAAAATGCAACTTTGAGATTGTAAGTTTCCAAAAGTACTTGGCGTCTCTAAGACCTGAAAAACATTAAGAGAACAAACATGAATAAGGCAAATATACACCTATTATCACAAGTACAATAACAATAATGCATATTCAAAACAACAATAAAGAATTGTACTAAAACTATAACAACAACAATAAAGAATTGTACTAAAATTATAACAACAACAATAAATTAAATAAGACAACTACATATTATCATAAGTAAAACATTACTAATCAACAACTTTGAAAGTAGTAATGTGACCATTCATGTGGAAGACATCATTCATGTGGAAGACATCATTCAAGGTATTGATAATTTCTAATATTACTAAAAACTAATTTACAAGATAAGTTATGAGGAAATGAGATCAAACCTGCTTCACGACATATGTTTGATTTGCATGATTTCGTACGTGAAAGTTGGTTTAGATCTTGTATATTTCAAACATACATAATAATATAATGAAGAAACTAAATGATACATATTTCAAACAATCAAGTAACAAAAATAGAAACAAGCATCATATATGCATCTACATGATGAGTTCATTTTGACAGTGTTTCCACTAAAGCTAAAGGTTTCCAAAAATTACAAAATATGAGAGAAAGTTATTGCATTTTTAACATGTATAAAAAAATACTATAAATGGGTCGTAACAAATCGCAAGTTGTGTAGTTCATTAAAGTACTCTCACATGATGAGTTCATTTTTCCATTTCCTATCTTCTATCAAAGACCAAAATAAAATTTCATTTCTCTCCTAGATAGCATGAATAGCATAATGTGATCAAATAGTACTTATCAAACATAAATCTAATCTAAAAGAATAATGAGTTTTATATGAGTACTACATACAAAGTAAAACATACCTTAAGTTTCATATAAGAATAACATATTTTTTGGGCCAAACGACATTTGTTCCTTCTCTTCTAGCCATATAGTCTGATTCTATGTCTGGTCTATAAAGAAGGCACGTAGAGTCAATGACACGTTCAATCCAAATTTTCCAATTAGCAATTCCCAAAGGGATATGATGTACAATTTCGGTAGGGTCAACACATGCAAATAGGACCCTCTGCAACTGCAACAGCTTTATCACTAATGCCATCAAACTTCAACAATTTGCACTTTCTATGAAGTACACATGAACTACCATCAATAGCTTGTTGTGTCTGCACCAAGAAATTCAATAAATATAAACAAAACATAACAAGTGTTCAACTACTTATGAATTTAATATTACCTTAGATGCTTGAGTTGACGCCTTCATTATATCCTCGAAGCTTTTATCTTGAGTCTAAAATAGAATGAAAAATAGTAAGTTTTAATTTATATATAAACATAACAACTTAAATGAATGAAAGCTTTACCATGAACATTCTCCAAACTATATTTATATAATTTACCTGATTAGTCTTTTGGAGAAGCATAGATTTTAAGAGTTCCATTTCTTCTTTAAGAGCTTCGAATCCTTTAACTTCCTCTCTTAATATCTTTATTTCTTGAGCTTGACTTTGAACATTGTCTTCAAGCTCTTTCACTCTCCCATTTGTGTAAGCATTAGCTTTAAGACTCGAAAGGGTAACACCATGCCCAAGACCACGTACGCGCCCATGTCGTTCCTTGCCAAGTACTCTAGCAATTGCATCTTCCTTTATATCGTCTTCTAAAATTGGATTTGTCGTGGATTGGTTGCATTCCTTAACTTTCTCCTATGAAACACAAGTATTGAGGATGTTTAATCATTTATAAGAGAGCCCTATATCACATACAATGAAAGAGAGTACAAAATCTTGCTCTTGTTACTACCAATATATCCCTAGTGGCTTCATTTGCAGGTTGACCATTCTTCTTAAGTTGCCCCAAAGTCCAGAGTTGGGTCCTTGAAAGTGGTGGTGCTTCTAGATTTTCCATTGCCTTTAAGGATCACAATTTAATACAAATTAGCTTGTGTTGTTTCATTCATTTTGGATATGAAACTAATATATATTCAAGAAATAAGAGTAACCAAAAAGTATATATATACTTACAATCTCATGTTCTTTGCGAGCATAACCCTTTCGGCTTAAAGTATAGATTAGTTGACTTGTCTTTCTAATCTTCTTGAACTTGTTACTTTTAGCCTTAATAACACAATCCCAAAATATAATCATACAAATATAAATCTCTACAAAAAGAAAAAGATATGATCAAAAGATAAACATCAATAATAGAGTTACCTCAACATCAGGAGATGTCCTCTTCTTAACATAAGTTTCCCACTCTGCTTCAGTGAATAAATTTAATGGACGAAGTTATTTGTATGACATCCCTTTGTAATTCTTCTTCTTTGTTTTCATCAAAGCAACAGTCAATCTAGATTTATATTGTCTCCAACTTCGTCCCATCTTTTGAAGCATGAGATACTTATGTGAATCATCAATTACAAACTTTTGCTGCATATATGTAACCAAATAAATACATCAAAAACAAAATTTAAAACCAAACACACACACACACACACACTCCAAACATCGATATGAAATTGCTCCCACCTTAACCATTTCCCACAATCTGTTTTTTGTAAGTGAATCGACTTTCATCCAACTGGAAAAATTCAATGATGCATGCTCACGTGCAAGAACTCCCATATACGATGCGAGTTTTTTTGAATTTTCTCCAACCATTTGACCTTTGTCATTAAACTCAATTTTCAACTTAGGGGTAAGAATATGGAATGGAATGCCAACAAGTAGATAATAGCAAACACAACAGAATGAGATGAATCACATGGTATTTTCTTGATTGGCTTACTAACGTACACAAGCTTTAAGGCAAGTGTACTTACCTGAACTATCGTGACTTGCGTAACAAACTCTCCCGCGAATCCTAACGTGTATCCCCGAATTTCTCGCTACCTGACAAGGTCGAAAACTCGTGTTATTAGGTCAAGTAGTTAACTATAACACAAGTACGCCTACTCATAAAATCATAAGCTCAGCTCGGTCGTATGTGGGTCACGTCATGGTCTCAAGGACCGACGGCACGACCACGACATCATCACCAATAACCAAGTCGAATCATTAAAGCCAAATAGGAAAACTTAAAATAGTTTGTCATCAAGAATCAACAAAACCTCCATAACCAAACACCGATTAATAACAAAAACTTTCACGGGTACTAGTTGGTATTGTCCGACGTTAGGAGGGGGTTTCCTTGGCATGGGATGGGCCGGAAACACCTTCACAACCAGTACCCAGGTTCACACAATACTGTGGGTAGCAGTAATTTCGATAGGAAATACCCAAGTTTCCCCAACCAGTGTGGGCCACATGATACTATATCGACACACTTACGCCAAAAACACACATACCAAACAATTAAAGGAATTTGAATGCTAACAATGGATAATAGCAAAAATAGCAATAAATGATAATGAATCACATGAGAATTTCTTAACTGGCTTACTAACGTATACAAGCTTTAAGGCAAGTCTACTTACCTGAACTATCTCAAATCGTATCCACTCTCGCGAATCCTAATGCGTATCCCCGAGTTTCCCGCTACCTGACAAGGTCGAAAACTCGTATTAATAGGTCAAGTCATTAACTAACCTAGGTTGAATCCCTAGTATTTTTCCAGTGTTTCAAATGACTTGAACAACTTGACGATTTAATAGAAAATGAATACTCCCTCGGGTTTGAAAAACTATAGCACATGTAAGCTTACTCATAAATTCATAAGCTCGGCTCGGTCGTGTGTGGGTCACGTCATGGTCTCAAGGACCGGTGGCGCGACCACGACGTCATCACCAATAACCAAGTCGAATCATTAAAACCAAATAGGAAAACTTAAAGTGGTTTGGTCATCAAGTATCACGAAAACTCCATAACCAAACACCAATCAATAAAGACACCGTCATGGCTTCACACTGGTATTGTTCGACGTTGGGAGGGGGTTCCCTTGGCATAAAATGGCTGAGAACACCTTAATTAGTCGGAATTTAAACATATTAACTAAACAAGACTCAAACTTAATATTTACATAAAAACATAACAATTTCTTCAACACATTAAAATCTCGGACACAACCAAGAGTTGCGAGACCTCAACAAAGGTTAGGTGAGACCCCTGACAACCTCCACTGGTAGTGGTCCAGCCGGTAGCACTGCCAAGAGTGGCAGTTTCCAGTGAAACTCCACTACTCTATGTCACATGAAATAACAATATAAACATGAAATATCAAAGTTTGAGCTCGCCTCACTGTTGTTGACCATTCCAGAGGGCTATGGGACCCAAGCCAAGGCTCAATGGGGTCCCTAAAAACCTCCAGTCCTGGCGGTCTAGTGGCAGCGCCGCTGTGAGGGCGTTTTTCGATGAGGTGACTTAAAACCGTCCAACATGAATGCAACAAACACTACATGGTGAAACCACGACTCAAACACTTAACGACATCGAACCAACGACACTTCAAGGGTGTAGGGTCTCTGGTAGGCCAGGAGGGCCCACCCTAGACAGTCTCGACAACCGGCGAATACTCTGGCAACCGTTCCAACCCACAGCAAAACAATGAAAGAAACAAAATAAAAACCTTAACCCACCACTGCTCCACCGCGAGGAAGGTGCTCTAGGTCCGTCAGGGCTTCGCTGGTCCACCGTTCATCGCCTCCGACCAGTCCATTCACAGCAGCCACCCACAATAGTGGTAAAGTAAAAAAACAGTCACGAGAGAAAGAGACAGAAAAAGAAAGAGGGAGAGAGAAAGAGAGCTCCAGCGAGGGAGTGACCTCCGACCACCACTAGTCTGGCCAGGGTCGGTGGCTTGCTCACCTAGAGGGAGCCGAGAGGGGAGAGGGTGTGACCGAGAGAGAGAGATCGAGAGAGAGAGTGTGAGGAGGAGAAGCTTACCTCCGGTCAACAATGATCTCCGGCAGTCTAGTCTGGTCACCAATGACGAGCAGAGACGGTGGTGAGGTGGGAGAGAGAAGGGAGCTCATGAGTGAGAGTGAGAGGGATGAGGGAGGCCGTGAGGTATATATGTGGGTGAGAAAGAAGATTTTTTTTACACTAATGATGGATGAACAGTGATGAATAGTGATTAGGTAGTGTGTTGTCTCATGCATGGCCCTTCATCTTCACATACACACGCATCTCGAGGTCAATCTCATGGTGCTCTATTATTGGACTGTGTCACTTTAACAATCCTACTCCATGGCCCATTTGTTGTGTATCTACCCAACACCCGTATGTTCCAACAATTTTTTTTCCCTGGCCCATCTTGTTTCCTCGATCCGTTTTTCCCCGTCACAGGCATATTTTCGCCTTTATCTCGTACAAATAAATATTTAATTTATTAAATAATTGCTTTATTTATGTTTTTCACTGTATTTTCTCTCCCGGTTACCTAGGCGAAGCCTAACTCAGTCTAAAAATTGCCTAAACAGCACGAGACTCGAATCAAACTTAAATACTAATACACATATCACCGAAACATAATATTACTTTGTTGTTGACTACCGAAGCTCGAAATATTGTCCAATACCATGTAACCGGGTCACGGTCCTACACTAGTCGGTTCAAATTTGAGGGTTGTTACAGCAGCGTCCAAACAATCCAGTACTCAGGGTATAACCCACTATTAGTGGGGTGGAACAACACAACCGCAAAAGTGTTCACGTTTACCCACTCATATGGACCTAAGAGTACTTCGCAACTCACTTACGCCAAGACACTCAACCAACAACAATAAGAATGGAATTCCAATTGACAATAAATGGATAATGAATTAATGCATATTTCCTATCTGGCTTACAATTGTACAACAACGTACCTCAGTTAATCGCAAACCACTGATCCTCGCGTACCTCTACTATCCCATTCGAATTCTCAAAGTTTGTCAATTTACCCAAATTTGCAAATCTTATTAATATCATTTTAATTTACCCAATTTTCCATAATTATCAAATTAATGTTATTGGGTTAATTTCTGAGGTATTGGGTTGTATTTGGACCCAATTAGATCCCCGAGATATCCCCAAAATTTTCCAAAATTTTTTAAAAAATTGGTCTATGTGAACAGTGTCACGCCGCCAAGACGTCGTGACGTCTTTGGCCTGAGCGGCGTCTCCACGATGTGTAAATGAGACACTCTGCCCAACTCGTATATAGGTGACGTCGTGACACTTTTGTTCTAGACGGCATCCCCACGACATTTTTCCTGATTTTCATTGTTTCCCTCTGCTCAAGACGTCTGTGAGTCACGCCGTGGGAAATACTTCTCACGGCGTCCCTCGCGGCGTGTTCAGCAGAACACCTACCCCAGCTCGAGTCACTGCGATCTGAGTCTACCCCAAACCCTTCGGGACGTTCAAAACAACTTAAAACTCAACTCCCTTTCCGTCGAAACCCCGACAAAACACCCCGATTCGAAAATACCTCGAATATCTTCAAATATTCTCAAAAATTCCAATTCACTTCCAATCCACAATTCAATCACCAATTCATCAATCAAACACCTCATTGATACCAAAATCATCAATCAAAATCATTTTCCAATATTTTTCCAAAAATTCGTCTGAAATCGTCGTGATGAAAACCCATAAAATTAACGCTAAAACGTAGATAAACATGAGAGGAGTGAAGATCTTATCTTTTTACGCGTATCCGGTCGCTCCACGACGTTGCAACATGTTCGAAAAGTCTCGAAACCCCCCTTTCTCGTCCATTCTCACGTTCAACCAAAATGATAAAATGGACGAGGAGAGAGAAAAGTTGATATTTATACTTTCCATACATCTCATTTCACGCACAGATCTCGAGGCAAATCTTGTGGCTCCTCTTCATCCTAGCCAACAACTCTAACACTAAAGAATAACTTCAATGTGTGACTTGATTTTCAAAACCGCTCCATTTCTCGCTCAAAACAAGTTCCGGACTCGTTTCAACTTACGACTTGCACCGTATACGTTCCTGGACATAACCTCGCTCCTACATTTTATTTAATTATTTATTTTTTTGATTATTCACTAATTATCATTTTTCGGTGTTTAATTATCCGTTTTATACCCTAAATTTTTGTTTTTCCTAGCCGAATCTCACACAGAAATCCGTAGCGATTTATAAACGAAAACCACGCACTAGGACACACAGTATTCTCATTCAGGTATAAATAATAGTACAAACATCACAGAAAAATAAACTATACCTCAGTGTCGACTCCCGAGGTTTGAGTAATATGACAAATCACGACAGTAGGTCACGGTCCTCTAAAACACACGACACGTGTTACCAATAAATTTGAGGGTCGTTACACTCTGACTCCGTAGAAATATCCTGGAGAGAATCTACAGTAATCCTTCAGCTTCCTTACCTTCATAGTCATCAAACTCTCTTATGTAGATACCACAACTGGTTGCTCGGTAATCGAAGGAGTCACAACCATCGTAGTCTCGGCCGAAACAACTACAGGTGCAGCCCTTTCGGCATGTCTCAGATACTGCAGCCTTCCCCTGAGTCTCAGCAGTAGTGGGAGCAAAATCTATAGGAGTAGTAATCATTAGTGCAGCCACAACTATCATAGGAGTTGTCGTAGTCTCTCGAGCTCTTAACATATCCGTCAACTGTGCGAACTTATCGTCAACTGCCCGCGTTAATGACTCCAAGGTCAATGACTGCCTAATCGGATCACTAGTATCCCTGACCTTAGGCTGAGTCGTATTTGAAGGTTATTTGTCTATCAGTATCTGCATCGAAGAACGTGCCTCAGTACGAATATACATATATCATATGTAATATATAGTCAAAAACATAACACGTATAACCCTGATTTCTATCCATCTCTCATCGCTTCCCAACTAGGATTCTAGGCAATTCCTTTAGGTTTTCACGTCTAAAGCTTATTCGTCAGATTTATCCTCAAATTATACGACAAATTCGAGCCTTAGATTTTCCAAAACCTAGGCTCTAATACCAAAATGTAACAACCCATTTTTCAAACAGACTGCCACGAGAGCCAATGCGGACCCATAACCTATCTTACTAGCGACAACTATGTCCCATATTGGAAAATACCCTCTATTTATTCCTTTTAAACCTTATTAATCAACAATTTACTTATTTAGTTGTAATGGACACTAATTATTTGCTAAGTTATCATTTTGACTCAAATTATCACAGCGGATGTCTTACCAACATATTAACTCAGATAATAATATAAGATCAAATGAGATAAACCATAAACCTAGTGTGAAAAACCTATTTATATCCATAACTACATCTGATGTCAAAATATAAAATGTATCTCACAATCCCAATCCCAAAATGAAAACAAAATATATATAATACAAACGTACGAGTCAGACAATCTGTCTCTGGATTAGCGGTACTCTGGAAGTTGGCCTTTACCCCTACTCGTACTAGGATATGCACTCAACCCATCACAAAAGGCAGATGACGAGTCCAGAGTGAGTATTCCCAAGGAAATTAAGTGAGCAATACTGAAAGTAAATACTGAAATTTAAATAAGCTATTAAATAAACATGTGGAAATAAATACAGGCTACTATGTTCATCGTAAGAATAGATAATAGTGAAAGCTCAAAGTGTGTTCCTAGAGCTTAGGGTAGCACCATAATTCGGACTCTTCCACAGAGTACTGCCGGTGAGTCCGACTCAAGCAGGGCCAGTATCTGGATCTGCTCGGTGATCGGCGTTACACCTATGACACACCGACACATGCCACGACGTGATACTCGGGTCGTGCTATTCATCGAGACCAATCTGGTAGCACGTGTTATGGACTAATGGGCATACACACTGGAATGGCACGGAGGGAACTCCGCTCAATGTCCGTATATTAAACCATAACCAAAGTAGAATATTGAAATAACATAACCAAAGTAGAATATTGAAATAACATAAATTGAATTCAAATGACAAAAGAATTAAATACTCAAGTAATTTCAGTTGAAATACTACATACCTCAAATCGCACTCCTTGTCCTGTAAAATAAACCCTGGTCTGGCTCCTCCAAATCCCCAATATCCAAAATACCGCTCGAAATAACCTATTTCCACTTATAATTAATTTTTAGTCAATTGGATGTATTTTAAGTTGAATAGTATTGGCATTAGGTTCAAAATCCCTAAAACAACCTAAATATACCTATTTGATGAACACTTAGCGCGTTGGTGGTATTCCTTATCAACACTAACTACCCAGATTATCCAGTGCGTTGGGTAATCGAATTCCAACAGTTCAGCTCCCTGCTGAACTGCTGAATTTGATTCCCAAGCCTCCACCAAATATACATCAAATACACATCAAATATACATCAAATTATAAGATCAAAGTAAACTTCCAAAAACCCCATTTCATGATTATCAACCTAACTTTGAATATGAACTTGAACAGCAATAACCACACATAAACACCACCAAAACCAACCAAAAACCATAACAAAAATAGTAGCACCATTCCTCAATTCCGGATCACAACATTTATGCCCAAAACTAACATCAAAAGAGAGAAAAAAGAAGGGAAAGAAGAATTTCAACCTTAGATTGATGTTTTCCACAAGTTCAAGCCTTCAAATCACCACTAATTAATCACTAATATCCTTGCTTCTCCTTGTATTTTCGGATAAAAAGAGAGTGTGTGAAAAAAGTGGTTATGAGAGAAGTCAACTTCCTTTTTTATAGGTTGGTTTTGATCTCATCTCCACCACAAATCCTTATGCTCGTCTTATGGTCTCTATTTGGCCAATAACTGGTCACTTTCCAGTTCTATTGACTCATTTCATGACACACTTATATCACTCTCCCTTTTGTTTACATCATTTAAAGTCCCCAATCGGGCGTTTCGATGCCTGTTTCGCGTCTCAACACGCAACCTACATGTACTACCACGCTACTAAACCCCATATAGGCAGTCCATAATAATTATTTAATTCATTTTATTCATTTCATGTGTGTATTATTTTCTCAGTATAGTATTTCGTCTTTTAGCCTACTCGGTACCTGCTTCGACACGCATATCTAGGCGAATACTTAACGCACAATCTCACACGTCAATGATAATGTAAATACACACACCACGATGTCGTTTATTATAATTCAACATAAACATCGTAAATTAGACAAATCAGTTCACAAAAATAGCTATTTATCTAACATCAGGCGTTCCCTAGCCTAGCTGCGGGTCCCACGAGTGTCTGAGCTGTCCGCCATGTCTACAACACGTCATAAATAACGACGAATTAAATTCAGGCCATTACAGACCCTATTTGATAAATTGTAGAGCCACCAAAGAGTAAGATTCTAGGTTCACCTTCTTGAACCCTCGATCCCAATCAAGTTGGAAACTAGTTCAAATAGCCATTAGCTCGGCAACCTTCTTAGTGGCAGAGCCTATATATAACTGGAGAAACTGAAATTTTATAACATGTTAATTGAAAGAAAAAATTGTCTCAAAATGTTACAACTATTTTAGGACTGAGGGATTGAGAATGATTTTGTCCCTAAAAATGGGAACAGAGCCTCTTGCCAGGCCGGTTCTGTCATTTTGGGGACTTAAAGCGAAATAAAAAATATGGGCCTTTAAATTTGAGACTTCCTACTATCTTTTTTTTTGTGCATATAGTTACAACAACAAAGTTACAATCCTAAATTAGTTAAGTTGGCTACATGGATAAAAAAAACTCCTTCATTTCGCTTAATTTAGTGCAATGATGGTGTGTTTTTTGTACCTATAGTTATATATAGAGGGAGAGAAAAAACTGTTTTGATTTTGGTTTTATTAAACTCAGTTGGTGGAAATGTAAACTTCGTTTATTTATTTATTCTTGAGACCAAAACTTTTTTATTTTCTCCTTGTAAAAACTTTATTTATTTTGAAATTATAGAAATAACTACATTTAAGAGAGTAGAGAGAACATATAAAAGAAATAAATGTGTGACATTCAATATGCATCGAATGAATTAGTGCAATTGACATGTTTTTGTACTTATAGTTGAATTTTTAAAAATATACTCTCTCCATTTAAAAATATAAGTCGTTATAGCAAAAACTTCTTGTTCAAAATTGTAAGTCGTTTTCGGAATTCGAGAGTGTATTTATTATTATTTTTACCCTTACACAGTTCAAATATTTATGATTCTTCAATTCTTATTTATTTAATGTCAAAGGACGTAGATGTAAATTATATACACTCGTAATTAAGGTTGTTTTAATTCTTGTACCCTTACTTTAAACGACTTACAGACTATTTGGTTGGGGTATTAGGTTAGCTAAACCTGGGATTAAGGATAAGTCCATTGTTTGGTTGGAGAGTTAAGTAAGCAACAGGCTTACATAAACCTCCCATATACCAGCTTACCGACCCTGTCATTAGATAAACCCACCCAACTTTTGAGGTGAAAGGTCAAAAATGCCCTCAGTGTTTGAACAAAACCATCAGTCCTCATTGTTAAACTCGACACGACGAAAAGGAAGACCAAAAACCCTAGACGACGAAGAGGTGAAACCCCAGACGCCCTCACATTGCCCAATTTCGATCTTCACATCACATTGCCCTCGATTTCGATCTTCACATCACATTGCCCTTGATTTCTATCTCCACATCGGCCTCGACCAACACAGCGACGTCTCGGTTGATTTTCGTGTTTTCTTCAAGTGGTATCATCTGCTATCTCCATCTGGTATGGTCCCTTCCTTGTCGCCGACCGATCGACCGATGCGCGTCCGGACGAAGAAGAAGAACGACCTATGCGCGTCTGGACGAAGAAGAAGAATGACCTATGCGCTGGACGAAGAAGAAGAACGCTGGATGATGAAGAAGAAATATACTTGAATGTGGTGGGTGGTGGTAGGTGTTGTGGTATTAAATAAGGGCATTTTAGACATTTCACCCACTTTTCCTTATGAGTTTATACTTGTACCAAACGACTGCAATGCATACTCCCATCTCTCATAAAGACCAGTCATATCTAAGCCAATCCCTACACCTTACATATAACTCCAACCAAACAGGTACTTACATGTTTTAAATGGAGGGAGTATATAGTTAACTATTCTTTTACTTACATTTACTATGTAGTTGCTATGATCCAATCAATACGTATTGAGATGTGTGCTTTCATATTATAATAAATTTTGAATGAACCCCAAAAAATGTGTACAAAGATGTTACTCTAGCAACGTCCCAATAATGCCCAAGCTGCATCCCAATTTATAAAAAATAAAAAAAATAAAAAAAATAAAAAAAACAACAGGAACTTATAGCTTGGATGAAATCTAAGGGGCCTTGGGTTGGGGGTGGGGGCTTGCTGCTTGCAGCTTGTCACGCCTTGATGACAAAATCTCAATTTAATTGGAAGGATATATATGTAATCTTTGAAAATAACCTCTTCAGACTTCAAAAAAAATAATAAAAAAAATTGATGGATGTCATTGTAATTAATATTTAATTTCTTTCAAATATGTTGAAAATTTAAAGGCTGTCTTTAATAAACTCAATAATCACTTAATTAATCTCAAACTTGTTTTTTTATAAAAAAAATAAAAATAAAAATATAGACTCGCATAAACTTGACTTCTAATCAAACTGAAAAATCCTAAACAACTTAAAGACTTACTCAAATTCTTAGTGGAACACATAAAATTAATTTAGCTTACCACTCTAACAAAAACACGTGTAAAGCTAGCATTAGACAAGAAAGGAAAATTGCTGCCACTTGCCACGTAGCATAGTCGGAATTACGATGATAATATAACAAAGTCTTAATTAATTTCAAATTGGTCCTATTATGGGAGGTTTGATCTGAGAGATACAATAGGATCTTCGATAACAAAGAGATGGGATGGGAATGCAATAAAGAGTTGGTTGACAGACAACAAAAGAGTTTGAAGATTCGAAATAGAATTTACTTCGTGGGCCTCGGAGTAGTGGCATGTATATATATATATATATATATATATATAGTTGGGACAACCACAAACTACGCCCAGCTGACTCAACACTGACAGTTGGCTGACTGTCAGTGTTAAAGTCAGCTGGTCTGTCCGTCAACTGTACCAAACAACTAATAAAACATAACAATTGTCCGGTACAACTAACTAAAACAAGAAAAAAATTAAGGAAAATAATTTTTTATGTGGATCCATGCCTCTTGACTGGACGAGATGTCCCATTTGAGTGTCTCATTTAGTGCGTTTTAGCACTTCCCATTTATAAAAGGGATTTTGGATTTTTTTTGTTCTTTTTGGGGAGTGAGAGAGAATGATGTAATGGGGAGGATTTAAACACGTATTTTCAGTTTTCCACTTTTGTACGCCCGACTGCATGATCACGAGTACAACCTAGTTGATTCGGTGGGATCGTGACACAACATGGGGACCAGTTTGCATTATTAACCCTCTCCATTGTGGGGCATATAGGTTTTTTAATTTTTTTTCATTCTAGGGATGGCATATTTTTTCCTTACTACATTGGTAGATTTTTATTTTTATTTTTATTTTTATTTTATTTTTTATTTTATTTTTTTTTATTTTATTTTTTTCAACTTAGAATTTGGGCTTAGTTCCCCGTTTCCTTATATAAAAAAAATAATTTCAAATTGGTTGAGATTGACTTGCGTCTACATGGATCAACTACTTGGACTTGTGGATTTACTCAAATATCATAAATTTTAACCAGCTAGTTGCAATGCGAGGGCCTGCTTTGTTTTTCCTCTTACCGATATATATACTCTCTTCAACTTTAGGGGATATATATATATATATATACTCTCTTCAATTTTAGTATGGATACTCGGGCCGAATTGATTTTGTCTATGCATATGGAGTCAATGAAATATTGTTCAATTTGTTTTTAATTTGTTTTTTGTTTTTTTCTATTTGTAAGACATGAGAAGGTGCGTTGCATCCCATTGCACCTGTCTTTGTGGAATGGAATAGAATTCCGCACTCAAGTCATGACCTCCCTGACTTGCAACCAAAGCTATACAACTTTCTACCTTTTTTGGCCACAAAGTCGATGTTACTGACTATAAAATTCTCCACTATATGTGGCCACCCTTCACACACATGAACACATACATATAATAAGTTTATACTGTAACCAAAAAAAAAAAAAGTCTATACAAGTTGATCTGATCTCAATTCTCTATTTAATTAGTTCTTAGTAATTGAGAGTTTGCTCCGTAAGTATAGTACTTGTGATATATGATCGATGGTGCTTGAGAAAGCAGAGCTAGATCAAGGCACAGAGTCGACCAACCGTGCTCCTGTTAATATTTCTTGTCCGATTGCTGGTTGTTTCCTTGATTTTCTTCTTCTTCTATGCGCCAGAAAAGATGCTCTCGAAGGTGACGACTTGGATTTCAAACAGGACGAGGATGAGAAGTTCTCATCCGAAACCAAACGAATGACTGCGGCGCAGAAACATTTTCGACAACTTGAATGCATCCGATATGGTTGATAATTTAAGTACTAGTTAATGAAGTGCTACTCTCTAGAGTAAGCTTTGTTTCATGCACTATTGTAAGAGTTTCTATAGTTTCATGTATTGGTACGTACGTATTAAAAAAAATCGAGTTTATGCGTGTGCATTTAATTAAAGGTAAATCCAATTTACAATCGAGCGTATGATTATTCATGTAATTTTTTTTTACCCCTTTTTTTTGAGGACGATTATTCATGTGATGTTGATCCATGTTCTTATAATTAACTTTTGAGCAAATTAGCAATTTGTTATATATGTGCATGATCCATCCGATAGTACGTCTATACGCACGTATAGCTTTTTTCTGAACAAGAGTCTTGTCAAGCTCATGAAACTGTTGTTTACCTTTTTTTTTTTGGCTTTTTGGCAAAGAATTGCAGTTTATCTATGAGTTGTACACAAGTTCGATGGGTTGTGATTCGTTCCGGTCACAGTTAGTGGTTCGGGTGTGACCTAGTCTCGTTGTGGGTAAATGGAGCATCTGAATCGGCGTAGTATGATTTTAATTTGTTAGCTTGTGTTGTACATTTGTCTGGTTTTATCGATATTGTGGTTACACATGTATTCGTTACATTGTGTTTATCTGTGATTATTTTGTATTGGTTGTTAGCTACGCATGCAGGGCTTTATGGCTGTCTATACAAGTCTGATCTTAATTCTCTATTTAATTAGTTCTTAGTAATTGAGAGCTACCTCCATATAGTACTTGTGATATATGATCGATGGTGCTTGAGAAAGGATCAAGGCACGAAGTCGACCACTACAACATTAAGGGTTTTAATAACATAACTATTAATGATGGCTTGGAAAAGTCGTCATTAAAGATAAGAAAAGATGACGGTAACAATCATCTTAAGTCTTGTTTGGTTGGAGGTAGAGTTATCTCCGGAGAGATAACTTACAGGAAGTTGACAACTAATCTGGTTTGATTACCCAACTTTTCTGCAAGTTATCTCCCAACTTACAGGACATTATAAGGAGATATCTCCCTCACCCCTTATAGAGAGTTATCTTTTAGAAGTTGTAGACAAAATTACTCTCATTAATGACTCTTTTATGACTTATCTTTTTCTTTTATTTCAAGACTATTTATATCAATTTATATATTTTATATTATTTAAAAATCTAACAAAGTAAGTTGAATAGAAATGAACCAAATGTTAGTGTTATTTGGGGAAACCCAAAACTCCCAAAACTCTTGACTGTCTCGACTTTACTGTCTCTAGATCCAAACAAAACCTAAAATCTAACTTTACTCTCTCTCTCTCTCTCGATCGCGTCGACCTTCTCTCTCATACAACGACCTCTCACACGCGAACACACACATACTCGATCGAAGGAAAGAAGACCGGGACCTTCACCACTCCCTCTCCTCTTCGTCTTCTCCGTCTACGAATCTCTGCTCTCTGATCTCAAACCTTACCTTCCTCTCCTTCGCTCCTCATCGTCTTCCGAGCAGATCGAGTTGGTAGAGCAGAGACTGGAGACGCCTTGGTTTCAGAATCTGCGCTTCGTCGTCTTCCGCTACAGTCGCCAAGCCTGACGGAATCAAGGTTTGTGGTTTGATTGGATTTGTCATATTTGTGGTTGTTTGAGTGGAATTCGTGGTGATTAGATCACTTCGGTGCCGACGAAGCCGATCGAAGGAAAGAAGACCGGGACCAGTGTTGGTTGTTCTCATTGATTACGCGGTTCATTTATTCAAATTGAATCTGAGTTTTTGATTTTCGTTGAATGCGATCAGATCGTGAATTGATGTTGAGAGTCCCGTTAATTGGTCATAACGATATCGTGGGAATTTGATTTGAATTGAATGAGTTTTCTACTGAGATATGTGGAATTTGATGTGTTTATGCTCTTTTTTGGTTCTAAATGCGACGTTTGAGGTGTGTTGTTTGTGAAATTGGTTGTTTATGAACTGTGATGCAATTTATTAATGAAATGCAGTGGCATTGCAATGACAATTTGATGAATTGTTACCATCGATAAGTTTAGGCTCAAGTTTTGGTATTTTAGGGCAACTATGAAGCATTGATTTGTGAAGAGTATGAATTCATGTACCTATGCTTCGTCGAAGGTCCCTGTCGTCTTGCGTGAGTGAGCAGTTCGTCAAATGATCTAGGTTTTGTGGTTTCTGTCATTCTCTTTGGAGTCATGCACGAAAATTCAAAAATAAAACTTCTTGTAGGCTTGTAGCTACTTCCAATTGATTTGCGTGAATTCAACTATGAGTTTGATGAAGAAGCGCTCGTTAGATCAATATGGAGATCGGTTTTGGAAAGTTACTTATCACAAAATTCGCAACTGGTCTATCACCAGTGTAACAATTGTTTCTCTTTAATTGTGGATTTCTCTTGGAATTTAAATTAAGAAATGACTTATTTTATGATCATTTTGGTGGATAGTGCATAATTTCTTTTCTTTTGCGTGTAACAAGATTAAGCTCACTATGAACTCGTCAGGCTTTTAAATTAGCTTGATCATATTCTGTAGTTGGCGACTATGCAATTACTATACTGTGGTTGCAAATATTTCATACATGGGGATAAGACTGTGGAAAATCTCAGCATTTTGTTACTAGATGCTATGGTGAAATTATTTTTTTAGATATTTCCAATGCTAATAAACAACATCTACATACTTCTTTTGTCGGTAAGAAACAAGATAAATTTTGAGCTTTAATTCATGAAAGAGAACCTAGCCAAGAAATTGCTAGAGTATTTTGGAGTGTTGATTTTGCAGAAAATGTTGCATATGCATTTTAAGTTTCCCTTCGGGTGTATATCAATGGTTCAACAGTTGGTACCTAATTCTAACCAAGCCTTTTACAAGTTGTAGCCAGTTTTCCTTATATGGAAGTATTCTAGTATGGAAGTGTCACATTAAGAATATTGTTGCGCTTAATTTTGATTACCATCTAGACCTATTAATTGCACTATGATTTGGAGGGTCACTTGTATTGTTCTTTAGATCTTAATCTTTTACTTCACTTGGTTTTCTAATGATTAGCTCTATGCAATTCAGGTACTGAAGGCTGTATGATGGGCTTGTCGTCCGCCATCACTGCTAATGAAGGCTTTCAATTATGTGTTTTTGATATGAGAAGAGGGCAGCAAGAAGGGAAGGAGCTTGACAAAATTTTGTTTTACTTTCCTGCAAACTCCCCCTTCTCAAATCAACTTTCTGTAATAGGGCTCAGCGAAGGACTCATTACATTTACAAGGTTTAATAATTTCTTTCTTGATTGGTTATCATCTATTATAAACAAATACTCTGTACAAACCTGAGAACAAGTGGAAAAAGGAATCCATAGAAATCTGCTATTTAGACAAATTTTAATCTATTCTTTTGGCGAACTGAATTTCTTGTGGTTTTAAAAACATCTTGGTGAACTTGTGTGCTGCAACTTTGAATAAAATGGATTGTTGGACTAGTAATAGGTTAAATTTAGAATTAAAGCTATGCTCAGTGCAGTAGATAGCTGAGGATGCAAGTACGAGGAGCGTGCTCAATTAAAAAAAGTTTGGAATATTTGCTTTCATTTTTAAATAAATTCCTTCCTGTTGATTTTCATTCCTCACTTACATGGAAAGTAACTAGCTATAATCACATGAAAAGATATGGAAAGTAATTTCATTATGGTGTTTTTTATTTTTTTATTTTTATCTTTTATGCCAACTCACTATAACTTTCTCCTTTGATTATTAATGTTGCTTACTATTTCAAGACGTAACATCAGTTTTCTCCAGAATTTTCTCTCCGGAATCTGCATGTGAGGTCATAGAGGCAGAGAAGCGCTCCCATGTTCTCTACCAGGCAGAACCAGATATATGGATGGTCATGGTGCGATCCTTACCCACCAAATTGACAAGGTTTTGAGTTAAATTAAAAACAATTTGATACAAACATTGATCATCAGTTTCGATAAGGATGCTATGTGTTCGAAATTCTTTCCTTGAATCAAGTCGTTTCAGGTCAACAAGTGATCATAGCTTTCAAAAAGTGGACAAAATTGTGATGGTTGAATCATTTAATCTTAGCTAGTTACAATTTAATGGATCATTTTGTTTCCTTGATGCTACTTGGCTATCCTCTTGAATTTCTCTTGTTTTTGTCTATTATAACATTCTTAAAAGAAGTTAATTTACTATGATAATGTCTATAGAATAGAAAATCATCAAAAAAAGTGGTTTGCAACTTCTGGCTCTTTAATGGCGTCCCTGTTGTGTGATCCTTAACAAATCTCATTTGGTGCAACTCCTTGCATGTAGGTGCATTGAGTTGTGTCAGTTGCCTCACTTGTTCCTTATCTACATTCAATCTTAGCCAAAGAATATCCTATTATACTTTAGTTCTTATAGTCCTACATCCATTCTGGTGTTAAAAAGTTTAAAACTAATTGCCTATATCAATCTATCAGTTCAGACTATTGCAGAATCATGAAAAGTAAATATTCAAAATTAAATGATTCAAAATTTTATTTTTGTCAATCTGCACTTCTTATGCATTTGCAGTTGCATGTTTCTAACTCTACCTCAAATGTGGAAAGGTGGTAATGATGCTGTAGTCGGCTTTTTTCTCGCTGCAGGTTGTTGAGAAAAATATGAAGTCAGAAGGCATCTGGAGGGTTGATGAACTCACAAAGGTTCTTAAGGAAGCGCATTCTCTTTTCGTTATGTTTCATGGATCTTTACGAGCATTAATTGAGAAAGACGCCAGTGGTGGAATTGTTCGTGTCCATCTTTATTACTTCATAATTGATTATCTAAACAGTAAGGAAGTATTGCTTGGTTGTATACATTTTCGTTAGTTTTTATGTTGTAACTTCTTGGAAATGCCTGATGTCAATCATTTCTAAGTTTGCATTAGGCATCTGTACTGGTGAAAGAGCTAACTCTCTTTCATTGATGTACGTTGGTTTTCAATTGAAGCAGATTTTATTGTTGGAAATAAAGTCCAACTACCATCTTTCCATGACTGCCTAAAGGAGCGAGGTACTGTTCAAATGCTAACTGTAGGTCGGGAGGCTGCAATTGCAGTTCAGGTACCCTCAGATTTTTAATGCCAGTGGTTATGTGAAACATCTGATTCCTGCAGACATTTTACTTCTACAGATCCAAGAAGGATGTGGATGACTTTCTCTTGCTTGCGTCATTTAACTAATCACAATTATATTTTGCAGTCACTTGTTGGAATGATGGAATCGTTATGCGTGGGGAACACAGCATGCGACTCACTTGTCTTATTTCAGGATCTCCTGGTGTCTACAACACTTTCACCGGTATGGTTTGACTCGCATTGCCATTTTACTGAACTTGGTGTCACTTGAGTAAACCTGAAGTAGGAATTTATTCGCAAGAAGCAAAACTAATGCTTTTCACTAAATTCAGCTGCACTACTGTTGCTTTTATATTATATACATCACTGAAGTTCACTATTCTCCTGTTATGGCAGGACGACACCGTAAATCTATTTACTTATGCTGTTATGAGGTTAACTCCTCACGCATTATCTTCTTCAACCAATTCATGGTCCTACTTGCGCAAGAGTACTGTCTCCCAGGTTTCTACAGGTTCTGTTCCCTTAACTGTTGGATCTGCTCCAGAAGAATTTTATGCCTCAGGTGATACTTCTGACAATAGCAGTCTGAGATATCATGTTCCAAGGCCCTTGCGACTAGACAATTGGACTAAAGGAAAGGATGGGTTCCTTGTATGTGAGACTTGGGCTGCTGAAGTTGCCAATCCCGTTTCTACAACACCAACATTGTTGCTCCAAAAGACAGGAGAAAGAGTATACCTTTGTGTTTACCAACACAAAAATCTCACCATTATCCTTCTGATTCCTGTTAACTCTGTGATCAGCGGAGATCAATGGCTATCAATCATAAAGCAACAGCTGCTTGAAAATGTTAGTGATCTATGTTCAATTGGTGCTTTTCATAGAGTTCCTTCGTATCAAATTTCTGCATGAAGTTTTATTTTTTATTTTTTATTTATTTATGTTTCTAATTTTGCCTTGACTAATATCATTATACCAAATTCAATTGGTGCTCTCCTCACGTCCCTTCACAAATGCAAGTTAAAGAGTTCTAGCCTCAGTGCTCTCTCTACCTCTCTGTTTTTAAGCATCTTGAAATTCTGAAATGTCTCAGAAGAACTATTATAATCTGATTAAAATCAAGAAAGCCTCTCAATCACATATTAGTTGGTGCCGGCTTATCATCTAATTAAAACCAGTTGAAGTGTAACTTAGCCCTGTGTTTCTAGAGCCTACAACATGTCAAATTGCACTGGTTAACTCTTATCCTATTGCTACTTCTGCACGCGAAAAGATAATCTCAACTGCCTCCATTATTATAATTATACAATGTATTGTGACTCCTTCAGGGTATTGTATAATTCTAAATCTTTTCACTGCGTGGCTTCGGTTGCTTATCTATTGCTATCTTGGTAAAAAATGTTCAAGCTTGAATCTTACATGGACTACCTTGGCAAACGGGTTTTCTTCTAATGCATTGTGTATCTATCCCCCTTTGTTAACACTTTAAAGTCATCAGATTAATTGGTGCTAGAATTCTGCATGATTTGTGTTCCTTTCTGAGTGCTGTTAGGTATCATTGAAGATCTCGAAAGTCGAAGAGAGACTAACAAGGGGCTGGGGTGGTGAAAATGCTTATCATGTGAAGGGGTATCGTTACTTGCTGGTTGACAGTGACAGAAGCATATCAAGAACTAGTCCACCTGGAAAAGTTACAACTCTGTCAAAGGTTGGTGATTAATACACTATTTAGTCTTGATTGTGATCCCATTGTGTTGCTGTTGGTTATATAATCTCTCTCATACTCCATCTAAAACAAAGAAGTATTAATTTCGAGGTTCTCATTGATATTGCGAAACAAGTCTACTATTGTGAGATACAAGTGTTGGGAAATGTGCCCTAGGTCAATCCATTAATAGTCTTTATGAATACATTTTAATTAATAAAATAGAGGATTTCATTTACCATTTATTATAATTGATTTGCATGTTTACATTATAATAAGATCCATGGGTATTTACAGAAATATCCTAAATGTCCCTAGTCGATTATTATATTGAGAACTATAATGAATTAAGACTAGTGTGAGTCTTGATTGATGATCATACATATAGGAATACGAATCAAGATCATGAGTACTTGTTAGGGAACAAAGTACTGGACCGACCCGCTATGAGAACATCACATGGATTAAGTCATAGTTGTTTCTCATGATAGGTATATTTTTCAGTCCTCGACTTGAGATTACCAGAGACTTCAACATTAGGAATACAGTGATTTGACGCAATCAAACGTTGTCTTTAACCGGACGATTATAAAGGTTGTGATTGGTTACTGTGTGAATAATGTGGTGAAGTTGTGTAATCGAGATAGAATTTGTCCCTCTCATATAAAGAGAGATATCCAGTGGATCCCTCGATGTGTTAGACTGTTAAAAGGCTTAGTCTAAGTGAATTGATATTGATCAATGTCACTTAGATGTTTTCAGTCTACCTAGAAATCGAAACTAGTACGATTGAACATGTTGGATGACAATTCCATGCCTTATGTTTGATCAAAAGGATATCGTGTGACAAAAGGATGTTATATATACTATTGATTAGGTTGTATCGATTTGATATTCGTACAACTTGGGTAGTCATAATGTCTTGCTAGAGGCCGCTTATGACTTGTATACCAAAATGTATTTTGGTACACTGCCAATGTTGTATGAGCCTATTGGGTCGCACACTGAGAATGATTTTGCGAGATTTTAAGTTGGTTTAGAAAAACGAATTTTATATGATAAAATTCATGACAGAAACGTCCTTGTAGTGTATTACACTTATACTTCTTTAAGTAGGGGTATATGTGTAATTTACTTAACTGTCTATATACAAGGGTTGTATAAATAGACACTTTGAGTAAGAATACAAGTACAAGAAAGATTTAAAAAGGGTCGAAACTCTTTTTTTTCGTTTAAAAAAAAAAAAACGACTTAGAGGTTTTTTGTATGCTCTGGATCGTTTTGGAGAGAAACAAAAAGGTTTGGTATTCTCTCGAAGCTAGCACTTCAAATCTTGGCCGCCGTTCGTGTGTGGACTGCTGATAGAGGGCATTCGTCGTTGGCAGCGCCTTAGAGATCGATTAATCTTCAGAAAGGTACATTGCGATTGAGGTATGATTAAGTTTTCATAGTTTAAACGTGTTTTAATGGAATCAGATTCGGATCCTATTGGAGTTTTTCTCAAAATTGTTTTGTAATCTCCGCTGCGCATGAACCCCAAAACCCAACAAGAAGTTATGCAGTTTTGGTCTTTATTTGGTTTTGCATTTAAGAATTCCAAGTTTGTCCACATTGTTGGTGGCATTTTTCTTCATATTCCAATCCTCATTTTTCCTCTGTTTATGAAAGTCTTCGTGAAAATGAATGAACTAGTGAATCTGTATTCTGGCTCCAATGTTCTTCATTTGCTGTTTATCTTTCTGTTCTGTACATTTTCATCCTAATACAGTAGGACATAAACTCCACCTTTTGTAGTGATTTTGCTAGCACTTTGTTAATTTTAGTTGCTCTTGATCACGTTAGTATTATTTTATTAGGTGGATGTAAACTTTAGTCTTACAATGATTTCTTTTGTTGTGTCACTTTTGTGAATTTTCATTTGATAAACTGAAGAACTTCGACGAGGTAGGGGTAGACTGAAGTTAACTTGGGATGCATTAATTAGGAGGGATTTAAATTGTTTGGAAAGCTCACCGTCAATTATGCACTAAATTGAGCGCAATGGTAGAGTTTGATCCATATAGCAAACCCTAATTAATTGTTGTTGTTGTCTGAATGTTCATTTGTTTGTGAAAGCTTTTTCCTTCTCTTCTTGTCTTTCTATTTTTTAGGCACCTAAAATATGAATTTTCAAAGAGAGGTTCTATTTTATTCTTCTGCTATTCATGCCTATGCATTGGATAGAATTAACAACCATTTATTAAGTTAGTAGTGTCAATCCCACTATTCCGCTCAACCTTTCATTGTTGCAGTTGTTTATCCTGAATCATGTTTGCAGGACTCTTTGCTGGCCCTTACCAAGTTAAGGGAAGAAGTTGATATAGAGAAGAAAAGAAAGAAAGACGATGACCCGCAACATGACAAAGATTTGGAAGTTTGCATCAGAGCTGGGAATAACGCTTGGGTTATAGCGCGACTCACAAGAGGCAAAGAGCTTTACATGGTTTTGGAGAAGGCCAACGAAACCCTTCTTTATGCCGCTGATGCAGTTGAGAAGTTCAGTAGCAGGTGCATACATCTAACCTTCTCTCCTGGCATTTTTACCAAAAAAAGAAAAGAAAACAAAATGTGTTTCGGTATATCCTAAAGGAAAATGCTTTTGTAACCTAGGAAAGACGCACAAACGTCATGCACTTGTGTGCGTCCCTTATTTTTGCCTGATTTGTGCAAAACACATCAAAGGGACGCACACAAGTGCATGTATTTTCTGGTTTACAATAGCAGGGTCTATTTGAAAACTGGTGAACACTTGCCCAAGTGTTTTGTGTTCTCATTTGAATCCTGTTTTCAAATATTTAGTTCAGTTTATTGGCACCGACTTGTAATTGTTTGAAGTTTCTCTTTGGAATCATCAGTTTTTCAAAAGCATATTTTCATGAACCATGCTCAGCAACTGTGCTTTGATTGTTCCAAGCTTTTCCTTGGAAATATCAGTTTCTGATAAGCATATTTCGTCGACGATGTGCAGGTACTGTGATGGAGTGTTTTCACTGGACTGATGCGAACACGATTTGCTCTTCGCATTAGCATTTGCAGAAAGAGGAGGGAGAGTTCATGTCACATGGTTTGTTACGAGAGGCCTAATTTCTTCTTCCAAACAAACCCCAGACTCTACGAAATAAAATGAAACTAGAAGAGAGATCTTCAACCTCGAAGTGTGATTCTTGGTGAGTCGTTTCTGACAGGACGTTGAGCATCTCTCTCTCTAAAGCAAAAGAGAATATTGTACATGTGAAAGTGCTAGATGATATACAAAATGCTATCTATTTTTTATTTTTTTTCTAAATGCCATCTATTGAATCAATAGAAACCATCACTTGCTCATGTTTGGGGAGCTTCATCATCAATCAAATACAGCTTTTGGCCATCAGAAATCATGTCTACATCTAGAATTTTGCCAACATCCTCTGACACTATTATGTATGAACTGCTTGTCAACTGCAGATGCTTCGCCGCCTCCTTGTTCAGCTCGTCCATGGAGTGCGGTACCCACAATGTAATCCCTACCCTTCTTGATTCTTTAGGGTCATGGGGATGGAAGGGGAACACAGTGCATCTCTTCTTCACGGTTCTATCTGTTCATATAAACACAAGTGCAGAAGTTAAAAAATCAAGTAAGGAAATATTTGAACTTGAATCAAATGTAAAAGTGAGAAATCGAGTGGTACATGTGAACTTTAGGGGAAGGCCTAACAGTGAAGGAAAAAACAAACGAACTTTGCTGTTTTTTGCAAATATAACAAGAACTCTGTCTGTTAATTATAGGCAAAACTTATCATTTGGTCCCTGAACTTTGTGTTTTTTATGCTCTAAGTCCCCGAACTTTTATTACTATACATTTGGTCCTTGAACTTTTACAAAGATCTACATTTAGTCCTTCCACTATTTAAAATGTTAAATTATGCCAATGTGGGCAACAAAAGTGTTGTGTGATTAGTCAAAAAGAGTAAAATGGTTTATATTATTGAATCGGACGACTCGCATCGACCAAAAAAAGTCAAAAAAAATTTTAATTTCCCCCAAAAATATAAAAAACTCAAAGTTCAGGGACCAAAAGCATAAAACTCAAAAGTTCAGGGACCAAATGTATAACAATGAAAGTTCAGGGACTAAATGTACACTATTGAAAGTTCAGGGACCAAAAGCATAAAAGACTCAAAGTTGAAGGACCAAAAAATACGTTTTGCCTTAATTATATCACAAACTTAGTTGCAATTCCAGCACACAACTTAATGGTTTCGGGATCCATTCTCCATGTGAAATCCCATGTGACAAGAACTTTACCGAATTCAACTAGCCATGTCAACATAATTGATACCAAACTAGGTTGTCCTAGAATAGCAACAAAATGCAAAGTTTGAGCTATAACTAACAAAATACAAACTTCATGCTATGCAAAAAATAACAATAAAATAAAATAAAATCGAAAAGTTTAAAAGTTAGTGTTTTATTTGGGTTATAGAATTTCTACGACTGATAAAAAAAGGAGCACATGGTTATATATCACAGGAGCATGACTATATGATCTATCCATATTATTAGCTTAAGTTACTTTTTTTTTTTCGCTTGTAATTTTTACTATTATGCGCTTGGCTTTGTTTCAAGCCTTCGGAGGTAGTATGGATCTCCAAAAGGAGAAACTGCAACCAAAGACTCAACTTCGCTCTTGTTTAAAATTGACAATTTTCTACCTTTCTAGCTGCTTTCTACAAACTATTCAAAACCGAAAGATGTAGAAATCGGTACTTAATTTTTCAGTCAGTCGAAAATAATCCATCCATATATCGTAATAAACTTCGAATTTTTATGAATTTTCAATTCCACTTGAGACAGGCTAGAGTTCCTAATATCAACAGTCGCATAAAGAAATTAAGATGGTACAGTGAATTTTCTGTCAAAGTTAAGATTCTCCATGACTTGTATGCTCTACCTGACCTTGAAGTTCTAAGTGACTAGGCATCTACATTTAGTGGTCACTCCTACCAAGAGCCTATATCAAGAATGTCTAGTTTCATCATTCATCACATGAATAACTATGGTTCATCATTCATCACATGAATAACTATGGCAAAGTTCAGGAAGTAGTCAATTTATAGGAAATATGGGGACTACACTTATTTTCTTTCCGATCAATGTTCAGTCGTCACAAGGCTCGTGATCTTGTGCGTCAATGTCCACCTAACCCCCTTTTATTTCCAATTTTAAGTAGGGAGGTGGTGCTGTTTCAATTTTTATCAAAGAGATCTGAGAGGAAAAGGACTGAAAATCATTAGGTTGCAGAATGAATGCGTGAATATAGTGAGGTTACTATAAGTAATAGATGCTAGCTATTGGAGGGGGAAAGTTGCCACAATAAAATATTGAATAGTGGAATAACATTTAGAAACTCCTGCCTGCATTCTTTCATGTCAGCATTTTGTGTACCATGCTTCAAAGAAGGCAGAAAATTGGAGTTCAAGACAGAATGCTAATCTATTTTTTTTTGTACGATCATAAGTTTCACAGAATTGAGAGAAAGTGAGAATCAGTATAATACCTTGGAATTCTTGAATGCTATCATGTAATTGAGCCTGAGTTGACTCGGCAACTTCCAATAGCTCAATCAATTTGTTGCTTCCACTTGAACGGGCTTCATCTATAGGAGTCCTTCCCCACCTGTAAATAAGTATGTAGTTTAGACTTTAGAGTAAAACCACCGGCAACAGGTCTTCATTGTAAGTTTCCCTTATTGATTTTTCTACTACATGACTACGATGATGCATATACATATAAAAGTAAGCTCAAAGGAGGCTGGTGGCTTAATCTTTTTTCCTTTTTCTTTTTCTGAAAAAACAACGGTAAGATGTTCTCTTTTCTCAGTCATATACAATGGTCAGATATTCAATTATGAATTGCATGCACCAAAAAGCTTCTCCTTGGAAGATGCTCCTAAAATAATTTCAATCCTCAAACTCAACGAAATGATTCCTTAGACAGGTTATTTACAATGCAATGTTTGTGAAATGTTTAAAAAAAAAATTGTGGATTAATCAGCAAAGATAAACTTAAGTGGTCTTTCCAACTAACAAGTACTTGCACCTTTCATTTTTCAATTCTCTTCCTAAATTTAATAACAGATCTGAAATTCATAATAGTAACTATTTTCAAACATTTGCATTTCAATCTCAAATTCTTGTCCAAACTGCCTAATTTAATTTGTTATAATATTCAACATGTCCTCTTGTATAAAATTTGGTCAAGGAGCTACTATAACCTTCAGTCAATAACAATTAATTAAAGCACACTATATATGAGAAACCACTACATTAAATTGGAACAATTACCTGACATTTCAACTACCCCTAATGGAATTTTGGAAAAGGTTTCACCAGAATTTTAACATTTTGTATTTTTGTGTTTGTTTTACTGACATTTCCAATGGCATTGGTAAATTGAGATAACATTTTAATGTCTAAATTTCCACCATCATGCCCCTTTAGAAATTTGTCAATACTCCAGGTTGCCATGGAAACTAACATCAGTCAACAGAAATAGACACTCAAGAATTGAAGCATCAAACAGTGAAAACAACTTAAGGAAATTTATTATTGACAAGAATATTTGAAAGTACCTGTCCTTCAAGAAAACACTTGCCCCAGCTTCTAAAAGAAGTTTCGCCATCAAATAGAGACCTTCTGCAGCAGCTATATGAAGAGGCGTCCGGTGATCATAATCCCTTGAGTTTGGATCTACTCCGTTGGATAAAAGTCTCTTCAGAAAATCTGAGTCCCCTTTGGCAACAGCCAAACAAAGACAATTACCGCCATCGTCGATGTCGAGTGATGCTCCATGCTTCGTAAGTAAAGAAGCCACTCGATCGTGACCATTCTTGATGGCTTCAAATAGTGGTGTATTTCCAAACTTATCTGGTTACAATAAATTTATCAGTGTACACATCACAAAAATGAGAAACTCCTAATACAAATAGACAAGCCAAGAAAGCATGAAAAAAAAAAAAAAAAAAAACCCTCACCAGGAATGTTGATATCTACACCATCCAGTTCAATAAGAAACAGAGCGATATCTTCATAACCTCTTGAGGCTGCGAGATGCTGTAAAGAAATAAATGCATGAAACAAAAATATCATAAGCAATTGAGCATATATATAATAAATATTGCAGCAAGCAACAATGAATCAATTGAGCCAGATAAAACCGAAATCTAACATATAAAAGACATAATTGTAGTACTGAATCATCAATATGCAAGAATGCTGTATTCTCCTCATAAGATGCAATAGCATGAAATCTTGTTACAACATAAAATGAAGTGGCGAAAGACGATATTTGAAAGAGTGTATATTGAAATGCACAGTGTATTATTTGCCTATTGAAAGCATTTTATTGATAGCATGAAGAAAACTGAACAAGATACTCTGACAATTTGCAAGGAAACATACCAAAGGAGATCTTCCATCGTAATCAGTCTTGTTCGGATGTGCTCCTCCTCTAATCAACTCCTTTAAACGATACAGATCACCTTGGAAAGCAGAGATGTTCACCCTAGAAGCAAGTTCTGCTTCCTGCTTTCCAATATGAAACATTATATCTGACTCAAATTGTTTGAGACGCATGGATTCTCTTCCCTGTAAGTGGATATAAAGTTCAAATTTGAATGCAGAATTTCCATCTCTGAAGAATAAATATATTTAAAATGTTTTTTAAAAGGACAAATAATTTATAGGAAGATATAATTGGATGGACTTTCAGTGTAAATTCAAATTATCCATATGTTAGATCTTCCAAGGAATAAAATGTGCATAATGAAAAAGTGTCATATGTGGCAACAGATTGAATGGAAATACCCTGGGTAAATTACCTCTAAGACATTTTTCAAGATGATCTGTGCATCACTGGAGTATATGTCCAGAACATTCATAAATGACTGTTTATCAATCCGTAGAAGTCTGCACAGTTCAAGTACTTGAACTGTATAAGGTTGAGGAATATTAAAAAGGACAGACAATTCTCCAAATGAACTATAAGGTGGCAGGCTTGACACAGTCTCTTCTGATCCATCTTCTACTCTGCCTACTTCTTCCTGTGCATGAAGGCAGCATCGTCAACTAAAGTATCAATATGGTTTAAACAAAATAAAAATAAAAATAAAAATAATAATAATAATAGGCAAATACATCCTAACGTTTCAAGATTTTTGCAAAAATATCCTAACGTTTCGATTTTGGCAAAAATATCCTAACCTTTTGATTTCTTGTAAATTTGTATCCTCTCTTCATATTTTTGAGTAAATTACACTTAAAAATATAAAGAATTATGCACAAAATTAAGAATATTATTTCATATAATGCAATGTATATGCAATATAATGATCATTCATCACTTTAATTGTGGTTTAACACATAATAACTACAAGCAAGGATACAATTTGATTGAAATCAAAAGGTTAGGATATTTTTGCAAAAATAAAAACGTTAGGATATTATTGTAAAAACTTTGAAACGTTAGGATATATTTGCCTATTAGGCCTAATAATAATAACAATATTAATATTATATTACGCCTAATAATAATAACAATATTAATAATATGACGATGATGATGAAGACGACAACGACGACGACGATGATGAATCTCACAATCATAAAGTTATAAAGATTGAAACAGCAAAAGCAAGGCACTTAAAGAAAATCTATAAAGAAATACAACTGAGAATCATAGTATTCTGCAATTGTAGTTTTTCCTCATTTTCTGCATACCCAAGTCTACAAGCATTACCACAAGGTACATGTTCTACTCTGAAAAACAGAAAGCGTGAATTCATAATGTTCAACTAATTCAAATCACTACTTCAAAAATAAATAAATAAAATAAAATAAAAAATAAACTAATTCAAATCACAGAAATAGCTAATATGGAGAGGAAATATCACATACCAGCATACCCTGACAGACAAAATAAAGTTGATCGACTGCGCTGCCTTGTTCTAAAAGCACTTCTCCAGGGAGAAAGAATTCCTCATGGAGTCTGATTACCTATCAGATAAGAAGAAAGCATAAAAATAAATTCAGCAAGTAAACATAAAGAAACAGCTTCTTTTTTTTCTTTTTCTTTTTTTTTTTTGAAGTACTTTGGGTTGCTTCTACTTGGAATGGTTCAGCATGTGAGGAGTAGTACATTCGTAATTAGACAAGGAGCCTCAGTTTATGTATAAGGTTAAGTCGTTAGGGTAAAGGGCCAGAAATCAACTTTAATTGACAAATCACGTCATTATCCTTCCTAATCTTTAAGGATGTAAATCCTTGTAATCTCATGAAAAGGTATCGATTTCTCATCATCAAAATGCATAAATTTATATAATTGGTCGTAAAATCTGCCACACAATCCACTTGACAGCTTCAATCAAGAAGACACATCGGAAGCTAAAGTAGGAAATTAGCATCATATCTGTTAATGCGGTTTCTTGGATGAGTACAAAAATATGCATCTATGTGCATGGCAACCATTTATGATATGGTTTGTCATGAGAGAAATATACTAAGTCATGAACTAGCCTGCAATAATTAACATATCCATCTAACATAGAAAACGAAATAATGTAAATTCTTTTTATGTTATCAATAAACGGAACACAATTGCAATGAAGAAACATTAAATTAATTAAAGAGATTGTAAAATAGAATCATGTACACGCAACTATATAAGAAATGCAACAAAAAAAAGTTCAAAAAAACACTTACACAATCCCACTTTTCCTTATTCTTGCAGGAACAGTTTTTACAATAACAAAGATGATCATGCAAATTTAGACACCATGTAGGATTTGTTCCAAAGTTTGACACATATTATAAGTTCTTCGATATATCTTAGAAGCAAGAAGTAATACAATTCACTGAGGTAATAAAAGCATGATAGGAAATTCATTTAAAATTCAATTTCTTGCATTTTCTAAAGGCAATATTAAACAATAAAGTTTATTGGTCATGTTTATATTTAAATAGACTATCAGAAGTTCAAATTCCTTTCTTTTCAACAACAAATCCTCAATCCCAAAATAGTTGGGATTGGCTTCGTGGATCAAACTCTCCCATTGCGCTCGAAATTTGAGTCAAATCACAATATATTCATATAAATTGTGTCACCCTCTTAAACATGAATATAAAAAGTAAGTACATATTTATAAAAATCTTTGTTAAAGCAATGGGTTCGCATTTTTTGCACAACTCTTCTTTACATATAAGCAATGAGTATGCTCCTATCTTTTTCAGCTACATATATGATATACCCTCAATTGCCCAAGAAACGATAACAAATTGAAACTCGACAATATCCTTTTTTTCACTCCTAATATATGATATCTATAAAGCTAGATTTTAAAAAATATTTAAGGAAATACAGTAGAATTTACAATAAGAACTATAAGTTGAAACTCAACCAAGATGCAATTGACTTGTAGTTTCTAACTACTATGCAATTTTTACAATCACTATAATTACAATGATGCTTACTCTTCACAATATCATAAAAGAATGTGCTCATTGAAGAAGCGTCGTCATCCTCTTTTTTTTCAAAAACGTTTTTTGGTACTCCAAATGTGTTATGATCTATAGTGAAAGCACATAGCTACAGATCATAACAGGTTTTCATTTTGTTTCCCCTTCTTTTCATAAAGGACAAACCTCCCAAAACCATTCATCAATCACCATTAATGATCGATTGCATTGTCAAGTTTGAAAACAGCATGTATAGACATGCAAATACTACAAACGGCAACAATTAGCAAAATTTACTAATTTAGAAGTCTCGCCAATTTTATTTTTATTTATTTATTACTTTTTTACTTTTTTTTTGCAACCAGACAGGATCATATAAGCATATTAGTTTCCTTAAATTTATAGCTTTTAAAATGTGCATTCACCATCCCCAGTAAGGAAACTATTCACAGAAAAAGGTCAGTTCATGTCTACTTTCTTTCATTCAACTTATTAATTGGCATATAGCTACTTTAATACTTCACCACTTTCAGTATTCAATGCACAATTACCTAACATAACAGAGAATTTCACTCTCAAATGGCGCAAGTAACTATATGCGTGTAAGCTCATTGTGGCACAAATAATTAGTTGAATACACAGATCAGTTAACTTACCATCTGACTTTTCAGCTCTGGTGAGCATCCTTTAAAAAGAGAAACTTCTTCAATGTACGGCTTGTATAATGTTTGTGAAATCTGCAAGGAAAGGTCAACTCATTATAGCAAAGAATGCTAAGATGAATAGCATGTTGATATGACGACCATCACACTTTTAAAAGCATACTTTTAACAAGATACGTAAGATCAACTACTAATGTAATAAATCTGAATTTTGTTCAGGATAAGAAGACCAAAGATCCCAAGAGTAATTTCTCTTTCACTGGAGCAATAAGAACTAAAACATACCAACCAAGTGGGTAGCTCACTGGCTTGGTATGGGGTCACTTGTGTAGAAGTTGGGGGTTCAATTCTCAATGGAGGCAAGTTGGTTTCTTTCTTAAACCAAAAAAAAAAAAAAGGTGAAGCAACTTGGAACAATAAACATGCTGAATGGTAACTATGTATCGTGAGAAGGGTCCAACATTTGAAGGATATTATTATCAATCGAAAACAGAACAGTCATTTAAACTGACACATTTTAATAACCGAGGCAAAGCATCAATTCAAGTTACCATCATTAACCAAACCAACAAATTTCAGCTAGAATGAGCTAACTTCCACATGCCAATAGAGAAAACCACAGCTTATGATTTGAGTTTTTCTTCTTTTGAATGCACAAAAGTCTTCTTATCCCTGTAAAACTGTTATGATCAATGCTATCTATATTTTTACTTTGGAAGTATATTGTGGTAACTGGCATTTAAAAGTTACATTACAAACTATAGCAGTCAAATGATGATGGCAACAGCATCTCTTTCCATTCACACCACGATAAGATAGCGTTCCACTGGCAATGCCTCAAGACTTGCATGTAATTTGGCATACATGCCCGAGCATGCTAGTAAAAGTAAGTTTATTTCAGTGGAGCATTTTTTTTCTTTCAAAGTATGTCATACCTTAGCACGGATAGAAGCTGGAAGATCCTGCAGAACAGCAGCCTCAGTGTAGCTGCTTTCATATTCTAACCGTACATGACCTTTGATCTGGTCACGGATATCCTTTCCAAGTTTGTTTCGGTTCATATATTTAATCAGATCCGTCATTTTATCCCTAAATCTTTCTGTCTTTGATCCTTTAACAATCAGTGCAGTCATGTTACCAATCAAATATGCTCCGAGAATCATATCAAACGAAACATAGATCATAATGAATATCATTTCCCTGGCATTGACTGCATGTATATCACCGTAACCTGCACAACAATTTCATAAGGAATAACATGTTAAGAGATCTGCTTATCGTGGCAACTCAGGCAAGAAAGCAATCCAATCCCTAGAACATTCACCCCCAAGAAAAAGAAGGCCAAGCTCTAAATTAATCAGAGTCGGCCACATGGATCCAACTCGTTCTCCATTCAACGTTTCCAATCCAAATACACCATGCATAAAAAAAATTCTGTTCGTCTAGGATATACTTTATTTTACAAATGAAAGAAGAAAAAGTTCCTTGAAATATTTTCTTTGCAGAGGAATCATACATACATGCATGCATACATACATACATACATACATAAATTGTTAAGTACAACTCAAAAAAAGAGAGTCGTCTAATGTAGCGACTGTTTCCAAGGGAACTACATAAATTTAAAAGCTATATAAATTTAAAATTATTTATAAGTACCCAAATGATTAATTTAAAAGGCCAAAGTTCCTAACTACTCTATTACGCCATGGATTTCTATATTTCCAAAATATAGTTTGGGTAGAGTATCATTGGTGCACAAGGAATGTAACAATCATGTCCATGATGTGGCATATTTAGAAAGACGTAAATAGGACCTTTTGAGGATAAGCAATCATACTATATCAGAGTCTAGGAAAGTGTGGGAATTTTAGCAAAATTAAATGCATTCTTGTGGATAGTGGCAAAGCTTCTTTTCATCAGATTGGCAAGGGAATTAGATGGCATTATGTAAACCTGGCATACATAAGTTGGGGTTTTGCAATGTCTTATTGAAAGCTTTATAGGTAGATCGACGTAACAAATAGATCATTGTTGTTTGCTCTTATCAGATAATTGTTAGTCACATCTATGAAAACCTTGTTTCATATCCCAAAAGAAAAAATGTTTACAGCATAGCAAAAGAAGATCACATAAATTTGCGCATGCCACGTACTAGCATATGTATCAACCATCTATACATTATTGGTCCAAGGGTTCTAAGTTCTGATGTTTACTTACGTTTGGAAGTTGGAATTCATAAGTAGTTAACTCTAAAGAAGTAAGGCATTCAGGAGTTTGTTTTCCAATTCACGTCTCTCGTTGCTTGAAAACTAGAAGAGATAACTATGATTCTTAATTCTTTCTGTACTATATGAAAATTAAAGTTTGGAATCCTTATCAGTAAAACGATGGGCAGGAAAGAAATTTACCAACAGTAGCCATGGTGACTATGGCAAAATAAAGGGATGTCAAATATCGCTTTCCAAAGTCAATCTCTCTGAAGTTTGAATAGCTGTAATCACCCAGTTTTAGACTTCCTATCCACGTATAACCTTCCTTATTAGCAGGCACAGTGGTAGCTAGATAGTAAAAGATGCAGGCAGCTGTATGCGTACAATACACTTCAACAGTAATAAGCTTCACAATCCTGGTGAATAGATAATTGATGCGGATATCCTTCTCCATCTGCTGGAAAAATTCTGTCACTTTCCGTACTCGTATCAATCTTATCCATAGAAGGTATCTCAGCACCTCTTTTTTCCCAGATTTCTGGTCAAGGAGATTGTGTCAGAACAAATAATAAAATCGGATAACAGAGCTAATAGAAAGAAAAAAAAAACTACAGGTTAACAACTAATGAGTTTGAAAATAAATGTTCAGTTGACATGGTGATTGTGATAAAAATGAAACTTTGTACATGCATGCTTTAGATAGCAAATTTAAAGGTTTTATACTGGACCATATCTGGGTATATGCTTGCATGAATTGTGTCATTTTCAATATTAGTAAATTTCATAGAACGGAAATGATAGTTTCTAAGAAAGAAATAAAAACATTTAACGGAACGAATGGAAGGATCATAATGTTTTACAGATAGAAGAGATGTAGATATGGTCCATATGGATCAGATGTTAAAAACAAGGAAATTGGAAATTAGTTAACTAAGCAAATATGAAACATTGGAAATTAGTTAATAGTCATAGGGTGAAAATTACCAGATTATCCTAATGTAGAACTAACTTGTTAAGGAAAAATCAGAATAAGGTTCACAGGTATAACATTAAAAATATTGAACAAGGAAAATGGCTCAACTTTTAGCACCTCCAATATTGATGTGCGTAGTAACTTCTATGAATGGATGGACACAGAGCACATGGAGCAATAAATTAAGCAGCTATTGATTAATCAAACCCGAGATATAAGCAACTAGAAAAGAGGAAGAGTAATGACCCTATTATGATTTCTGCAATCACTACACCCATAATCTACAATTGATTAAATCAAGCGTACATTTTGCTATTATTGAAGCAAGAAATTTGGTTTCTGTAATTATGTTGTTCTGACACAATCTTTATCTACTTGTCAACTTCACCAAGCAGAAAATTAAATCTTCAGAATCAAGCAGAGGTGTGAAGCGCAAGAACACCAGCACCTTTGTTTCTTCTGGTATATTTGTCTAAATTGAAATTGTAAGATCTAAGCTGTTACAATATGGTAGTAGATTGTAAAATTGCTCTAATAATCTTAGGAAGAAAAAAATCAACTCCCATGTGAAAGGGCTAAAACGCTGCTTCCATTGTGTGTTTTAATAATGGATGCAAAAAAGCATATAGCTAGACATCCATAAATCTCACATCTAATGCTGAAAACATAAAACTGGCATTTGTAGAAAATTTGGAAAATATTTAGAGGATAATCATGTAAATCGGGATTGAAGGTACCCTATAAATGACATCCCAAGGAAGGCAACTCAGAAAATCAATAATGAAAGTCGATTTCAAGTACCTACAGAAAGGAGACAAAATCAGGATTGCAGTTGAGATAGTAAAATAAATAAAAGAAAACAATAAGATGATAAATACTTGTACCTTCACATAAAGAAAGAAAAAAAAAATCATGTAAGTTGAGATAACAAACCTGAATGCAATGGGAGTCCGACCTCCTATCATAAGGTAGGTATGTTTGTCTCTAAAAGCAACAAAAAACTGCAGGACAATGTCAATGAGAAAAGCCACTTGTCCAGCAATATCAAGGAAATGAAGATTCTTAGGCAACCCCCTAAAGAATCCAAACTCAATAGGTGTGAAGACAGATGAGTAGATAGCCCATAGCAATATGAATTTCATCCACACTCGATAGAACCTACAGTTATTTGTTAAAAAATAACAATAGCAACTTAATTTCTCAAAAAAGAAATATTATAAAGCCAACAACATCAACAACAACAAAGCCTCAATACCAAATTAGATAGGGTCGGTTACATAGATCAAACTCTTCCAATGCACTCAATTTAGTGCACTTATAAAGCCATAACATAAGTAGAAAAGAGAAAATGACAAGAATAAACAGTTGTACACATAAAAATATTGAAGCTGGAACTAGTGTAACAAAGGTACAGACAAAGATGGCGGGCACAAATATACAATCGAAACCTGGACAAATTTCAAACCCTTCAAACCTAAGAGTTAATTGGTTTTTGAAAAAGTTAATTTTTTGGGGGTAGTAAGAATATTGATATAGAAAAGGTTCTCCACGTATGAAATTTTTTTCTCTAAATCACAACAATCAAGCCTCACTTCCAAATTAGTTTGGGTCAGCTACATGGATCAAATGCTTCCATTCAACGCCATTTAAAGCAATTGATAATGTGCTTTCATGATCCTTTAAAACTTTCCTGCATCCCAAATTATCTTTAAGCCTACCACTATACCTTCGAACTATTTCATTTTCTCCATGTTGAATTTTCTAAAGGGAACATTTGCAGACCAACTTTGGAAACATGAAAGTTTTCTCTAAAACTAGTGAACTATAAAGGCTGTCCTCTCGGTCATTCAAAGAATGGTACGTTCAGTTTCAACGATTCATATGCATATAGCTGCATTGGCTCAAAATTTGCAAAGACAGGAAGAGGGTGATAAACCACAGTTCGTTGAAAGCTAACAGGCCTCATCATTCAGGTACTTTGGCGTGATGGGTGAGGTAAACAGCGCGATGCTGAGGTAGGTTAGGCATATATAAGCTTACCCCTAGGTGATAATATGGTTCGAAAGGACGCAAACGAATATTTTAAGGATACGATAACAATGAACTACGACTGAACCAAACAAGTGTATAGCTTCCTTGGGAGGCAAATATGAAGTTCCCTACCTGAGTTTCCTTCAATCGACTAACTTCATTTGTAAAGCTTTTGCGGCATTGAGCTTGCTCAGGGTATATATCTTTCCCTCCATTTAGTCTTAGGTTTTGTAGTTAGTTTTTTTTCATACTTACATACATTCATCTCAAAAGGAAAAGCATATGTGTAAAGGGAACTAGATGAATTTGGAGTTGGGACTAACCTCCGTCGCGCTAACTCAACGTGGTTTGATCACAAAGACGGAAAATCCTTGTATTTGATGGAGTGTAACAATCCAAATATAGGAATATGATGACATTAATTTAAGCTCAAAACAGGATTTCATCCCACGGCCTACACTAACATTCAGCTGAAAAATATACAATCACGCCATCCATAAACGAATGCAATTTAACTGAAGTAGAATTGTAGAAAGTACTATGTTGTCTAAGTTTTTTTCTGTTTTTTTGTTTTATATTTATTTTATAATTGTGGGTGTCCGAACCACGCGGCCCTTCCTACTTTAGGTCCTGACTAATCCCGTTGGGGCTAAAACGGCGTCCCTACCACTAACCCAAGTGTGAAAAGAAAATGATGCAGCTGCACCACACCGGGGCTACTAGGCTGTCTAATTGTCGAACAATCACAATGTAATCAATTCTGAATGAAATGTACAGCTATCAATTAAAAGGAACTCTAATTCAAAGTTGGTTATGCTCCGAAATTAGGGTTTTTCGGCGCTTTCAAGAACGAACTCAATCGAACCAGTAACCCTAACTAATACAAATCAATTTGAAGCCTCCGTAGAATCTAAAATCAAGATGAATGGTTGGTTATGGTTCCGATTTTCAATCATATCAAAACACGTCACCGATCAATGGATTCTTTGAGTGGTTTTCTTTCAATCACGATCGCATCTTGGAGGGCGAAACGCCGACAAAAGGAGGTGGGATGCTCCCAAATATTCTCATCTGCATCGAAAGGAAGTGGGATGCTCCCAAATATCTCATCTGCATCGATTGTTAAGGAATGTGAATTGGATGCGAATGTGTGCCACTTAAGACTAAATAGACATTATAGTAAAAAAACCTCTTTAATAAAATGTATATTTTGAATATCAAGATGATCTATTTTAAATATCACTTCTTGACATTCAAATTGACATCCATATTAAATAATAAGCCTTTTTTACATATTTACTTATTTTATTTAGACTTTTAATTTTACATTTTACTTAATAAAATTACAAAAAGAAATGTCACCTCATTAATTTAGTCACAAATTTACATATATCATTGAAGAACTATTTTAAAGTTCAATGTCAATTTGAGCCACATAAAATGAACATCTTCTTTACATTAAGAATCTACGCCCACAATTTATATTTACCATTGAAGATGTTCTTAGGGTTTGTATAGATCAATAAATCTTATAAAGTAAATAATATATATATATATATATATATTTTGAAGAGAGTAAATAATATATATATATATATATTTAATAAATGCTTAAAATTGAACATAAATAGAAGTTTGCCTAATAATATATAAGTTATATCAATTAACCTAACATACTACATATTCACGCACTTTACAGATCAAGAGCATCTCTAATGGTAATGAGGATTTAGACCATAAATTTATGGCACTTGATGGATGTGAGGAGGATGTCATTTTATGCAGCATTAATAGACATTTAAATTATAAAATGATTTCCAATGGCAATATGGATTTAGACCATGGATTATGAATTTTTAACTTTCCATAACAAATAATGATAATGTAGCAGTGGATTACAATGTCTAGAAGTAGACGTTATAGTAAATACCTCTACTTTGATTTCCTGTCATATAAGATAAACATTCACAATCTATTATCCTATATATTTGAAATCACTTTTTGAGTTGGATGTAAATTGTGTCCTAGGTGAATCTATTTCTACCTCAATCCATGGTCCCATTAGAAATGTTCTGTGCTTATGGATCTACTTTCATGGGCACGTAAGTATGAGATTATACTCCAAAAGCCTTAAGTTCTAGTATCAATATTGTCCCATATAAGTTTTTTTTCTCAAAATATTTCAAAACACACATCCCAACAACCCTAAATTAATCACTAATATTTATATTTATATTTTATAAATGTCTGAAACGGCACTGTTCTTGTCCAGTATATAATATTCAAAAATAAAGAAAAAAAATGTTTTTTTTTTTTTTTTAGTAACCAAGGGTATCCGACTCTTGTCTAACTAGTCTCACAGGATTTAAAATTATGAAATGAGAACACCAGTGACCCGACGTTTGACCATCGTGAGGAATCAATACTGAAGTCGTGCGTCTAACTCACATAACCCCGTCATCACCCTTATCACTAGGCTACACATATCCGAGTTAAATAGACAAAATAAATAAATGTTGCCTTGACACTTGCAACTTGAAAGCAGGCGCGTGAAGCATGTGTGGGAAATTATTGAATAAGTACTAATAAGATAGTTTTATCTTATCTTAATTTAATCATTCCCAAAAAAATAAGGCAACAACTGGATTAATAGGAACAGCAGCCACGCAGGTTCCGTAAATTACAGGATTTGCTTTCCAGAATTAGTGTTGGTGGTGGTTGTTCCAAATCCTAAATTACCTCTCCTAATCCACAATCCCATACACACTTTTGACCTAATAATCAGTCATTAAAACAGTTGTCCAAAACCCAATAATGGCAAAACCGAACAAACAGCGAAGTTGAATCGATTAAATTAATTAACTACTGACCTGTTGTTCGGAAGAATCACGAATCCTTGCGAGAAGCCACGGATTTCATCGATGACGCGTTCTCGACTGAACCCCCTATGAGCCTTGTCGAACCTGTAGAACTCGTTCGATATCAACTCGAACCGACTCGCGCGGGACGAACGAAGCCGCTCCCGCACCGACTCCACCTGGAAATCGCTCTCCTCCAATTCACGATCGTCCTCATCGTCGCGTGTCATCGATCGATATACAACAACCGAATAATCTGAAGAGCATTGAAGAACAGAGTCGAAAAACAGAGCACACATACCAAAATGCACAAAATATAATAACAACAAGTATATAAATATTGTTCAAGTTTTGCTTACTTAGAAAAAACCAATCGGATCGAAACGATCTCTAGATCCGATGCCGATTAATTCAAACACACACAACACTACAACGTTGATCGATTGAATCGACAAAATAAATGAACATTTTCTGAGGCGGAGATCGACCGATCGTGCAATGTCACGAGCGGCGCAATTTTAGAACATTCGAGAAGGAGTGGATGATGATGTTGGGGGGGTTTTTGGTGTGATAAACTAGTGCGTGTATCAATGAATTGAGACTCAGGAGAGGAGGAGTGTATATGGGTTTATATAGGCGATGTTGAGTTGTTTTCTCTCGCGTGATTTACGCACCACTTGTAGTTGTTCTGTTTATGGGCGCGTTTCGCCTGTTTAACTGATGAAGACAGTTAAAGACAACGTCGAGATGTGCAACTACTTATCTGACGGACAATAATGTACGGATGTATAAGCAATGGTTTTGTTTTGTTTTGTTTTGTTTTTTTTTTCGAAGAGAAGTTAAAATTTCGTTAATCATTCATAGCTCAATACAGGACCAGATATAGAATCAAGTATATTGATACGTTAATCCTATTTGTGTAAATAAACTGCCATTAATTTAGTTTTTTTCGAAATTAAAACAGTTTGACAATCAGAGACTGTTCTTTACAACTTTGAAACTCATGACAATACATAAAAGTATTGGATCACAAAATGAATAACATAACTTTCCAACAAGGAGAAGACCTAAAATCTTTCAACAAGGAAAAGATAAATCAAAGATTTCCAACTAGGAAAGAAAACTAACTATAAAGTAAAAACTAAAGATAAATCAATACAGCGTGCAGCACAAATCTACGCAACACTGTTAATAAAGATGCATCGCAACAATGATGGACTAATCTCTACAAATTTGATTAGATCTGTTGTTTATTGAATAAATAAAGAGCAAAAAGAATTTGATTGAAACTACCACCGATAGTTAGAGGATCGGCAATGGTTCAATAACAAAAATTACAAAAGTGAATTAAAAGAAAAAAAAATTTCAAGGTTTTAGCAATGGCTTTGTATTAGTAATTGATATTCCAAGTTACGTCCATCTAACGTTTTGTGTGACGATGTTTATGTATTTATTGCACGATCCATGTCTTCTTTACTTAATCTTGAGTTTTTTGTATTTAAAAAAAAAATCCACTATAGTTGTTGCCTCTAACAGTATTTGATTATTCACGCTCCAACATTATCCAAGCTGGTACAAAAAATGACCCTTTTAATTTAATTTACCTAATATGAAACTTAAAATGATGCAGGGTGTAATTGAAAGCAAAGAACAATGAAGAAGATAAACAAATAAACGCTCTATTCAGGGTTTTACAACTCTTTTTGTTTATTCATTTGACAAAAAAGCTAGCAATCAAGTTTTGCTTACACTTTTTATAGACAAAACTCAATACATCAAGACTAATATACACTTGTCGTGTATACAAATTTTAACTCTAATATTAAGTCCACATGTATAGTTACTACATCATAAAATCAGTATCATGTTTAAGAAGAATTGAATCCTTCGTCGGTAGTACTTGTGTGGTGGTGTTAAAACAACACTGTATTATTTTTCCTTTTAAGCTTTGAGTTAGTGGTAGGAGTGCCATTTTAACCCTGTGGGATTGTCGAGCCTTAATCAGAAAGAGTACATCCATAGAAAAAGCAATACTTCTTTGGACCATTCGATGAACCATCAGATATATGTACGGACTAGGGATGCAAGTGGGGGGCGAGGAATATATACAATCCCCATCTCCACTCATGGAGAGATGGGGCCCCTCATTCTTTTCCTAACAAGGATCTCCACCCTCACAAAAAATTACCTAGTACCCCACTACCATTTCACATAATATTAAAAAAACAGATCTAAATACATTATATATAGTTTAAAAAAAATACATTATATATAATAGAAATCATAATATTATATTATTTATAGTATGCATTATATGGGGATAGTTATATTGTTTAATTTATTTTTAATCAAAATCACAGTTCCACCCTTGAATCTATATAAATATATTAAAATAATGCACTACATTATATATGAATTTTATGTTATACTTCCTCCGGTCAAAAAATATAAGACATTTTGCTCAAAACACATATATTAAGAAAAACATTAATTCCTACAAAAAAAAGAAAGCATTAATTGTGAGTTTAAATTACATCTTTGCCCACATTTAATAGTTATTTAATTCATTCAATGAAAGAAAGATAATTGTTTAATTATAATTAAATGTTTGAAATAAAAAGGAGTAGAATAGGTATAAGAGGTACAAAGTTTTATCGAATTTTGAAAACACATTATATTTTTTGAATGAGAGATTTTGTAAGAAGTCTTATATTTTTGACTGGAGGAGCATTAATTTTTTCTTGATAAACTTAGTTACACTAATTAGAGATATATCATATATTAGATATCTAAACAATGTATTGCATTAAAATTCTAAATCATAAAAACATCATTATTTATTATAAAAAAGTTCATCCTTATTATTTGTTGTATTAATTTAGCTATAAATTATAATATTATATTATTAAAAATATATCGTATAAACTTATTATATTATATTATTTAGGGCTATATGGTATATCTTGTAAAGTTTAAATTATCGTATTAGGCTTCTAATCAATGGCTAATTGATTTATTATTTGATTTGTAACAATTATATGTAGATTTAGGTTTTTCTCAAGATAGTTTTAAGCTTCATACATTAGTTATAATATAAGATAAACTAAAGTAACAACATAATTACTGCAAGGATCTTCATGGGAATCTCCATAGGGTTGGTGGGGAACCATCACGGGATAAGGAGGGGTAATACTGGGCCCGTCCTCTCTTAAATGGTGAAGATTTTATTTTATTTTTTTTTATTTATTTTTTTTTTTATTTTTATTTTTTATTTTTATCAAAATACATGATAGAGATGAAATTCCTTTTGTCCCCCACACCATGGGGTTTGATTGAGAATTTCCACCCAGTTGGGGTGGATTCCTGTAGGAAATGAGATTTCATCACCCCACTTGCATCCTTAAGGTGGATTGTGTAATATACTTTTTTGAGGAAACGAGACTTTATTTATTATAGCCTAGTATATTGACGCAGCGTAAACGCTTAAACAAGGAATAATCCTTAAAGTTTTAACAAAACTCGAAATTGAATAGATTGATAATAATTTGATAATGATTACAGCACTAATCATGGCTTTATATAGCCCATTAGAAACTCTAATCCTTATACAACTCAAATTCCTAATCTTTCTATGAATCAAAAAGTCTAATCCTTCTAAAACTCTAAAAACAACTTAAATAAGTAAATTACGAAAATACCCTAACTGAACAATAAAATTAGAAACTCCCGATAAAGGCCGAAACAAAGGAATTTAGATCCGCGAAACCCAATCCCAGAGAGCATAGCTCCTGGAACAGCTGTAGAGCACGAAACGCCATTTCCGAAAAGATATTATAATAGTTAATCGGATTCCTGGATCAAAAGTTATGACCTCGAAACTGCCTCAACATCATATATACAATATTAAATATTTTCAGGCAGGAAACAATGTGTTTCCAATAAATAAAGTTAAAAAAAACTCTATCAGTGTAATAGAAGAAAAAACTCGTCGTTCTTCGTATGAATACTGCTTCCCCTACTGTGTAATATATTAGCACGTGAAGATCAATTGAACTAAGTGATCAAATAACGATTGTGTTACAAAATTTGTTAGTGCCTAATTTTTTATGCGTGGCGGTGCTGCTGTGAGTCCTATTTAAGAATCGCACCTCAAATTGAAAAATAATAATAATTGTTTCAACCACATTATCTAATAACCATTTATACAATAGCTATCATTTTTTTTTTTTTAACTTCAGTGATAATCGAATCAAAATTTTTTGAAATCTTACCTTTTTGTCAAATGATATATTTATCATATCACATGAGAGACTTTGACTAGCTATCATACTAATCAATTAATCATACATTGCTCATTAGCTGTCACTGATACAAAATGTAAAATAAAAAACTATTAATAAGTTTGTTTACTATGCAGTTGTCACATACTAGTACGTAAAACATGTCACCTTATCAAAAGAAACACTCTTTCTTTTTCATGAATCAAAAGAACTGTCAATAGTGATGGAAGTTTATTATGGTAACGCTCTCAATGAGTCGTCCAATCTTATCTTTTATAAATGATGTCTCGTCTGTCTTAGAAAAAATACTTTGATAATAATTAACACTTTATTTATTTTTCATTAAAAAATACACTTTATTTACTTTTTTGACAAAAAAAACACTTTATGTGTAACTCATAAAATACTAAAAATAAGTCACCTATAAATATTTTGTTCTAACTAATTTATAATCAATTAACTTGTTTTAATGTTTTGTGGGGATTTACATAGCCAATTTTTTTTTACGAGATTGATTAGATATCATTTGTCAAAAAAAAATATAAGGTTTTAAAGAGGTACGACTCCGACTCGGTAGTCAACTTGTTAAAAAGGTGTTAATTACAGGCGAATTAGCGATGTTCACGTTTGGTATGAACCGATTAATTAAGAGAACCATTGGCGCTTATCCAAGCAAAAAAAAAAAAAAAAAAAAAAGAGAGAACCTTATCGAAAGCCAACGTGGCAGGGTTTCAATGAACTTACTCACGTTGTAAAGTCAAATCAAAGATTTTATTTCCTTGACACAGCTCAGCGTTAATTAGGTCAATTAATTAATTGTTCACTTTCAACCACCAATTCCAGAGGGAGAGCTGTCCATCTGTCCAAAATCACGTCAGCCAAATTTTTTTTTTTTTTGAAAACAAATCACGTTTAATGATAAGATAACTATAAGCCATGGCGATATAAAAAAAAACCTATAAGCTATGGCAAACACAAAGTTTAGATAGGTAGCGGGTACTTTTTTTTTTTTTTGAAAAATAATAATTTAACATACTTTGAATGTATATTTGGAGCGTAAACTTTATTTTTTAACTATTTATAACTCTTTTTTATCTCTTCAAATATGGGTCCACATCTAATAAAATGTTATAAATAAACTAAAAAACAAAATGTATGTGTCAAAGTATGTTAAATTATCATTTTCCTTTTTTTTAATAAAAAATAATGACAAAAAATATAAAAGCATGGCTAAGTGCACCTCACTATTTACTAAGTGTACATCCGATTATGGTGACACCTCAAATTTAAATTTTAATTTATAAGTACACCCCACATTTTTATCAAAATACCTCTTCATCCGAATCGAAACACCCAACTCTAAAACCTTAGTCAGACATCTATTTTAGGTTCGGCGACATATGACCGAGCCTTATCCTCTAGGTTGGTGGTGTCGGATCTAGTCCAATTAGAATCCACAATCCAATTTATTGCCGATTGAAAAATTGATTTCCGTTGAATAATTCATCAATTCAACTCAATCCAATTTCGAAATGGGTTACTTGGATCAAGTTCCACGGATTGACGTTTCCAATTAAACTTCATAAAATGAATCACAAAAATTATGCATATCATGATTGACAAATTTACAACATACATCCCATAAATCTATACATAGTATATTTCTCACAAATTTGTCATCACAAGAACTTTCAAAATGCAAGTCTTTACATAAATAAAAATGCCATCCACAAACTCCACTATATACCCAAACAAAAACACAAAAAAATGCACATTACAACATACAACCCACAAAAAAATGTCTGAAGTGTAATAAAAGAGGTAAGAACAGGCAAAGTCTTTGAGATACTATATAGTTTAAAGTTGATAGTTTAAGTAAATGTTCTTCAAGATATTATAGTACATATGATGAAATATGTATATGTGTTGATGTGATAAACGGATTGGATCGGATTGGATTCGCAGTTTTTAAATGTGGGATCCGTAATCCGATCCAGTCCAGCCAGATTAATGATTTTTCAATCCAATCCAATCCAATCAAATGGATCAAAAAATCGATCCAATTAGTAATAATTGGTCCGAAGGGATCCGATGAAGTGCACCCTTAGCTTGGTGTCGTCCAAGTGAACCTATTTGGTGAGATTTAATTGACTATTGTCAACCTAAAGGTTCAGTGAGTTCTAACTGCCTCTCCAATTAAAGGTTCATACGCCGTGACCGACTCTTCAACTAGAGATTCGGGGGGTTTTGACCAGAGTTATTTTGTAGTAACATTTGAATCATAAGAGAAGAGTTTTGATGAGGTGCACAAAATGAGGGAAAAGTGTAATGAGGTGCGCTAATTATAGTGAGGGCATAAAAGTTATTTTGTAGTAAGATTGATTTATTTTTAAGTTTAATTTTTTCTAAGGCATACTTAGCGAGGTTCAAAAGATAATTATCAAACGCCAATGAATTTGTCACTAATAATAGATTAATTTAGATTTGAAAAATGTAACTTCAATTTTTATAGCAAATTAATTTACACCAATCAAAATTAACTCGATTGAAATAAATAAATAAATAAACCAACAACTCCAAACCCTCATACAAGAAAGCTTAAAACCTTTGTCTTTTTTTTGTCGGAATCACTCGATATTTGGACTAAATCGACTACTCCAAATTTGAGGCAGAGTCAACTCCAACATGTGTATAACCTCTTCCTAAGGATAGGGGTTCCATTCCTAAGGGTGGGCTAGAAATTTATTTATTATTAAAAGTTGTCGTAAATTCATGAATTGACCACATCATTTTGAGAGTAGAGAAATACATTGTGAAAGAATCGACCAGGTAAGTTTTTTCTACAATCTAAATATTAGTAATTAACTAGTGAATAAAAAAATAAGGTAGTTCAACTAATCAATATTTCTTGGCAAAAAGAGGTAATAAATTAATATTCTAAGTGGCTTTTGGTAACTCGTTTTCCATTCGTCATGTTAGTGGCCAACATAAATAGTGTTTGCAGCCCCTCATATTATGCAAATTTATGCTTTGAAAATTGAGATGATTTGCCAAATCATCTTTGGTGGGATGAATGCATCATGTAGAGATGTGTAGATCGTAGTTCTACACATAAGATAATTAGTAAAACTTCATAATAAAGTATACAAGTGATGTTCTCCCCTCAATTAGTATCGAGACTTTTTGAGTTAAAACCCCAAATATATATAAGTTAAAGGTGATTAAGTTAAGAACAATATCGATACTAATGTAGGCCCACATGATGGTGAAGAAGTGTTACCAGCAAGTCCATTGTAGAAGTTGTACCCACACTTGTAAAAAATTATATATATATAATCTCCCCTTTAATAATACACAAACCTTTTGAGATAAAACTCTATATCTATGAATAAACATGATCATGTTAATTAGATAAAACTTATTAGTTCATGTATCACCACGATATATAGATCTTAAATTGTGTATATTATTGTTTAATTTTTATAATATGAGTCCCAATCTACGGTGAGGTGAGTGTAATTAATGAGTAGTTTTATGTATGGGCTACAAATGTGAAAATATGGTTTACTCCAAAATATCAAGGTAAGATAAGTGTCCACTCAACACCTATTAGTGTTACTGTTCTTTCTTAGTAGTTGATGTGCATGGGACTAACCCAACATCTCCAACAGTAATTAATAATATTGGTACTATGATTTTCCAATCAATCAAATGTAGATACTATAGAGGTGGCTAATTTCCAAATTCGATTCTAGATATTACCTCATGAACATTACTTGGAACATGAACTCCAGGGATGGAGACGCATGCATATATGTAACTCCTTTATATTTAGGAAAATGATTTTTGAGATTGTTTTGGAACATAAATTTACTACACTAATGGTGTAGATTCGATCCTTAAAATTCGTACGATACACATCTCTAATCAAATTTTACACTAAAACAAATGTATGTCTCATATAGAGTATTAGATTATCATTTTAGTTTAGTGTTTTTTTTTTTTTTGATAAGCCCTTATATATACAGGTAATCAATAAAAAAAATAATAGAAAATATCCAGACTATCTCACCTTCATAGTAATGTTTAGGCTAGGAGGTTGTCCTTGAACTAGTTTAATTAGGAGAGTTTGAAGTATGAGGCTCCACCCTGATCAAGTAGGATCAAGTAGGATCAACTAGGTGTTAAGTTACTATAAGAAATGTAAGCACTGTGAACCACAGAAACTGCCACCCCACCAACAAAACATAAAGTATTTATATAATAATGTGCTATTAAAAGAAAAGTACTTGTATAATAGCGACATGACTTCACACTATTTGGCCACGCTAGCACAAACCATACAAGTTCAAAAGTCACTACACCAGAACAAGAAAAAGAGTTTCTCAGCAGTAATTCAGAGCACTTTTAAGAAAGCAACCAGTGGTATTTAATCTCCCCCACGAGTCTCATGTTATTGGTTTCCAAAGCCAAATAACAAATAATAATCTTTTTGATCTAATAAAATAAAATAAAAAAGACCCGATTAGTAATTCATTTTTTAATCACATTTGATATCTACTTCATTAGATGTCGTTCAAATTATGTCGAGATACACGAGTGCGCATCTCGAGACAAAAATGAACAACTCTAATGAGGACAGTGCCAAATGTACTCTAACATTTTTTTGCTTTCCAGTTAAGTCCCTGTTTGAACCAATTTTAGTAGAAGTGGTTCTTGGGAGGCATTCTTTAAAGGGTAAGGTATCCTACAAAAAAAAAAAAATAAAAAAAAAAGGTAAGGAACGTAATTGACTCTTCATTTATGTTTTCGTTGGGCTTCACATGGTTTTGGAGAGCACTTTAATGCCTAGTGGATTTCGTGAGCTATTTAGGTAGATGGGAGAGTGTCATTAATCAATCACTAAGATTGATTATTAGTGGTGCCACTCTTGTAATAGTAGTATTGTTTTTGGGTAGAACTTGTATAAAATTGTGGTCCTTGGGATTGTACATGGTCGAAATTCATTCTTAACACCTTCCTAGTATATTAATTTATTTTTAGAATGAAGTGGGAGAGGAAAAAGTTTTGTAAGTTGCATGTGTGTGGTTGGAGAAGTGTATGTGCACTTTATGTATGTATGGCCAAAATAAAAAAGTTTGATCGCTTTATTGCCACTCTGGAATATTTTTGATTGGGGCCATTGGGCACAGTTCAAACTTTCAAATAACACTAATTAGTGATTACCATAAATGGCTCGTCCAAGTTTTGCTTCAAAAGACTTTAGTACTATTTTGAGAGAAACTCACATTTATGTACTACTTTATGAAGTCGCTTAATAGATATTGGATTGTATTTCGATCCACCCATCCCAATAGTTTTTTTTTTGGAAGAATCCCAGTAGTTATTTAGACACAAATTGAAATTTGCTACAGCCTGTTGGCTACTCATATATCTTTTTTTGACGAAAAGATATCCATTTATAAAAATTGTTCACTATTACATATGATTTAACAATAAAATTACATCAAGAACAACCTTTTCCCACACATTAGGATTGTAACGACCCAAATTTAATTTGCCGTTATTTATAACGTATTGCAGACGTAGCGAATAGCTTAGACTCTCGTGGGACCGCAGCTAGGCTAGAGCGCGTCTAGAGTTAGGTAAATTGTTATTTTGAGTGCTGATTTGATTAATTTGCAATGTTTATGTTCAAATAGGTTAAACGACATCGCGATGTGTACTTATATTTCAATTGATGTGTGAGGTTGTGTGTTAAGTATTTGCCTCGATATGCGTGTTAACGCGGGTACCGGATAGGCTAAAAGATGAAATACTAGGTCAAATAAAATAATACACACATTAAATGAATTAAATGTGACAAAATAGTAAATTGGTGGGCGTCTAGTGACAAACGCGGGGTCGTGGTCGACACGCGTGGGTGGTACGGTAGTGTGCACGCCCGAGTACGCTTGTTGGCGCGCACGACGAAATTGTAGGCGCGAAAATATAGGCGAGTATATATATTTATATATATATATATGTAATTTAAAATATGTATATATATAAATATATATTAAAATCGAAAAAAATAATTGTGAAATGACAAAAAATGCATTTGATTATTAAGAGGATAAGAACATAGGTGTATTTTAGTCATTTGACCCAAAATGTCAATAACCACTACCACCGACACCACATTTCTCACCATTTCAATCGAAATCAAAAGTGAAGATAAGAAAAATTGAGAGAGCCGATACGAGAGAAAGAATCGACGAGGAGGAGGTCGAGCTCGTGTTGGAGAGAAAAAACGTAGTCGAAGGTGAGTATTTTGCTGTTGTTGATGTGTTGTTGTTGTATGTTGGTGTGGTGGTTCGGTGGGGGGCTCGGACGAACTGCCATGACAGTTCGTCCAAGGATGAACATGGTCGGAGAGATGTCTCCCATACCAAGAGAAGAGGAGGGGTTGTGATTGAGAGCCAACTTCGATCGAAACCGGAAAAAGAAAAAAAAAACGAACGCACTGTTGGGGAAGATGATCCCCTGAACCGGACCGGTTCGGCTTAGTTGAGCCAAACCTGGTTCGGTCCAGTTCCGGGGATAAATAAAAAAAAAACAAAGCATCTCTGTTAAGGGGGAGGGGAGGTGCGCGTGCGTGCACCCCCTGAGTCGGTTCGCCCAACCCAGTCTGGGCTGGCCCAACCCAGGTGGGCCTCCTGGTCCAGGTGGGTCGAATCGGGCCCGACCCGGTTGGGTTGGGTCGGTCCCGGTTCAGGGGACCCGCCCCATATTATTTAAATAATATATTTTATTTTATTTAAATAAATTAAAAATAGTTTTAAATAAAATAAAATACATAAAATATAAAAAATAGCTAGAAAACTTTGGAAAAATTGTAAAAATCCAAAAAATATGAGAAATTAGAAAAAGGGTTGACAAATGAGTTTCGGGACTTTCTCGAAATTTTGGCGAGATGTTGTCGGGATTTTTACCTCGTAAAGTGTAAAATTGATATAATATATTCAATGGAAGCTAATTCAATGAAAAATGATATTAGGTACATTCGGGTGATAATTTTGATTGTCGGGTGTTCATTGGAGCTATACCGGGTTTGATTTTCAAGACGCGGAGTGCGGATTGAGGTATGTAGTATCCCAACTGAAATTACTTGAGTATTTACTTCTTTTGGCATTTGAATTCAATTTCTTTCATTTCAATATTCTACTCTGGTTATGGCTATATGGGCGGACGTTGGCCGGGGCTCCCTCCGTTCCATTCTTGTGTATATGTCCACTACACCATAACACGTACTACCAGATCGGTCTCGGTGAATAACACGACCTGAGTATCACGTCGTGGCATGTGTCGGTGCGCCGTAGGTGTAACATCGGTCATCGAGCGGATCCAGATACTTGCCTTGCTTGAGTACGACTCGCCGGCAGTATTCTGTGGAAGAGTCCGAATTATGGTGGTAGTCTGACCCTAGGGGCTAGGAATACACTTCAAGCTTTTCCTATTATTTATTCATGCGATGAGCGCAGTTGCCTGTATTTATTTTCGCATGTTTATTTAATAGCTTTATTTAAATTTCAGTATTTACTTTCAGTATTACTCACTTGATTTCCTTAGGAATACCACTCTGGACTCATCCTTTTGTGATGGCTTGAGTGCAGATCCTAGTACGAGCAAGGGCAAGGGCAAGCTGCCAGAGCACCATTGACTTGAGATTGCCTGACTCGTACGTTTGTATTATATATATTTTATTTCATTTTGGGTTTGGAGATTTTGAGATATTTTGAGATACCTTGTATATATTGATCTTTTTGTGATTTCAGAGATATTTATGGTTATATATGGGTTTTCCACATTAGGTTTATGGTTTATGTTACACATTTATAGTATCATTATCCGATTAAATGTGTTAGTAAGGCTTCCACTGTGTGTGAATTTGAGGATTCTATGATGACTTAACATATAATTTGATTTCAATACAACTTAATCAGTAAATGGATAATTAATAAGGTTTAAAAAGATAAAATGGAGGATATAATCTAATGTAGAGCACAACTATCGCTGGTAAAACAGATCGTTGGTCCACATTGGCCCCGTGGCGTCTATTTGGAAAATGGGCCGTTATAAGAATCAAAGTGACGTTGCAAAAAATTTGCAAACTCATGTTCAACTTATACGCTTATCGAATGTATCAAATCTACCATTCTTTTTCCTTCTAAGCAACAATAATTTAAAGAAATAAAAAAGAACATATGGTTTATTCAACTTAACTAAATCCCTAAATTAAGAACCGATCGAGGGTTGTCAAGCCCTCGACAGTTCAAACTTACACCATTCACGGCTCTTGGCTTGTATGCTCCGCGAGTAACGTCGATTCTTTAGCAAAAAGAACTTCAAATCTTCATAATAAGAAGAAAAGAAAACTCAAACTTTCCTACAAGAAAAGGAAAGCTCAAACCTCCTTGCAAGAAGAGCAAAACTCGAAACCTAACGACAAGAAGAGGAAAAACTCACTTCCCTTTAGCAAAAGAAGAAAAGGATAAGAAGGGGGAAGGGCCACCGACATAAATCGGAGGAGCCGTCACTGGCAGCCCCAAATCTAAAACTCAAAGTCGTTGCTCCCCAGTTTTTCTTTCGTGTCCAAGAATTTCTAGGACACGATTGCATTAATCCACAGATTTGGCCCAATTCGAACCAATTATTATTAATTGGATTGATTTTTTGATCCATTAGATTAGATTGAACTGGATTGGACCGAAAAATCACTAATTCGGTTGGACTAATCGGATTATGAGTCCTACAATTTTAAAAAACCGCGGATCTAATTTGATTCAGTTCATTTATCACATCAACATATATACATATATGATCATATGTATTATAGTATCTCGAAGAGCATTAACCCAAACTATTAACTCTAAACTATATTATCTCAAAGACTATGCTTATTCTCAACTCTTTTATTATAGTCCAGATCTTTTTTGTGGGTTTTATATTGCAACGTGCACCCTTTTTTGTGCTTTGGAGAGGGTGATGGTGCAAATTTGTGGATAATGTATTTTTTTCTTGAAACGTGAATGATGTATTTATCTATATAGTAACTTGCATTTTAAAGGTTATTGTGATAACAAATTTGTGAAAAATATGTCATATATATATGGGTACTTCTACCATGGGAACCAAATATATACCCATATCATGAGTAGACTATTTAGAACCATTGGATTTAAATTCAACACATTAATCGATGTGGCATAAATGCACAAAGCAATTGCACAACACATTTTGAGGGGTTCCCATGACATGGGTATATATTTGGTTTCCATTATAGAATTTTCCTATATATATATATAGATTTGTGGGATGTATATTGTAAATTTGTAATTTATGAGATATATGATTTTTGTGATTCATTTGATTAAGTTTAATTTCATGAATATTTGGATAGGAAAACCTCAAAATGTGGAACTTGTGTCAAATTCTTACGATTACAACGTCGCACACGTGTGCACAAACTCATAGATCTCCTCCACGAGCACCGATATTGTCCCTATCTTAACCACCCTTCAACTTTAGGTGTGAAGTTTTATCTCAAAAGGCTTCGGTACTAGTTGGGGGAGTTAACCAATTATGTACTTCATTTCGAAGTTTCATTGTTTTAATGTGGGACTAACTTTCGGTCCACACATCTTCAATACTCCCAATGGACTGAAAGTCACATGATATAGGGGACTTTTTTTTTCCTCTCAGGTCCCATTTGAATCATGGGCTATGCTACAATGTTAAATTCTCACGGCCGTGTTGTACACACGTATACGGGCCCGTGGATCTCCTCTGCTAGCATCAATATTGTCTCAAACTTAACCACCCTTCAACTTTAGGTTTGAAGTTTTATCTCAAAAAACCTCAGTACTAGTTAGAGAGATGATCACTTATGTATTTCTTTATAAAGTCACACTTAATCGATGTGAGACTATATTTCAGTCCACACACCTCCAATACTACCCACACACCTCCAATACTACCCCTTGAACTGAAATTTACATGATCCAAGGGGCTTCTGTCGTCTCGACAAGTCCTAACCGAATCGTCGGCTCTGACACCATATTAAAGTCAATGGAATAGTTTTTCTCTCTATTATGTTCTCATTAGAAAGAGGCCTTCATAAATAGGTTGTACAAGCTTAATATAACAACTAGGAAATAAGGGAAATTTATTTCTAAGAGGAAATATTTTCTTCCATACATCACTTATATGAGGAAATATTTTCTTTCATACATCACTCCTATAATTAAGCTAATTATATGTCAACAACTTGATCTAGTCTAGTCCGCATTTTGCAAATTGGATTGAATTGAATTTGTAACGACCCTCAAATGTAATTGGTGACACGTGTCATATTTTTTAGGACCGTGATTTACTCGTTGTAATTTGTCATATTACTCAAGTCTCGGAGTCGACACTGAGGTATATTTTATTTTTCTGTGATGTTTGTATTATTATTTATGTCCGAATGAGAACACTGTATGTCATAGTGCGTGGTTTTTATTTATTAATCACCACGAATTTCTGTGCGAGATTCGCCTAGGGAAAAAGAGACGTTTAGGGTATAATACTAATAATTAAACACTGAAAAATAGTAATTAGTGAATTATCAAAAAAAAAAAATAATCAAATAAAATGTGGGAGCGAGGTTATGTCTGCGAATGCACGCGGTGCGAGTCGAGAGTTGAAACGGGCCCGGGAACATGAGTTATGAGCGAGAAATGGTTTAGTTTTGAAAATGAAGTCACATATTGAAGTCATTCATTGGAGTTAGAGTAGTTGGATGGAGTGAAGGAGGAACACAAGATGTGCCATGAGATCCGTGCGTGTGATGAGATGAATGAGTTGTATGAAAACTAACTTTTCTCTCTCCTCAATTCATTTTCCATTCTCACGAACGAGAGAATGAGAGAGAAGTGTGGGTTTCGGGAAGTTTCGGACTCGTTGCGACACTGAGGATCGACCAATCACGCGTAAAAAGGTAGGATCCTTACTTCTTGCGTGTTTGTGTACAGTTTGGCGTCAATTTTGTGGGTTTTTGTCACGACAATTTTTGACGAGATTTTGGAAAAAATATTTGAAATGAATTTGGTTGATGTTTTTGAGATCAATTGAATGTTTTATTGAGGTTTTGGTGGTTGGTTTGTGAATTGGAGAGAATTTGAAATTTTTGGAAATTTTTGTGGATTTTTGGCATAATTTTTGAAATCGAAGTGTTTCGTTGGGGTTTTGACGCGAGCTGAAGGTGGCTTAGAGCTATAATGGAGGTTTAAACGAGGTTGGGATAGACTCGAAGCACGGAGACACGAGCCGGGGTGTGAAAATCCCCCGATTAGGGCGTCTAAGTGAGACGTCGCGAGTGACGTCGTGAGCACATATGTCCACGGCGCCAGTCCACGACGTCTGGGTAGTGAGCCCCATTCTCACGCCATGGGGACGTCGCCCAGTGTTAAAAGTGTTAAATGTCACGGCGCCTCGGCGGCGTGACACTGTTCACTGGGTAAATTTTTTAAAAATTTTAGAAAAATTTAGGGATCTCTTGGGTATCCAAATGAGTCAGAATACGACCCAATACCTCAAAAATCAACCCAATTATACTAATTTAATAATTATAAAAATGGGATAAATTAGAAGTTTTTAATTGATTGACAAACTTTGAGAATTCGATGTGATAGCTTAGAGAATTCGCGAGGATCGGAGTTTTGCATCGTTTGAGGTATGTTATCATACGATTGTAAGCCAGTTAGGAAGTATACAATAATTCATTTTCCATTGTTGCCATTTCTATTTGAATTGAGCTATTATTGGAAATCTATTCTTTATTTCTTGGTTGAGTGTCTAGGCATAAATGTGTTACGAAGGTACTCCTGAGTCCATATTAGTGGGTAAGCGTGAGCACTCCTGCTGGGGTGTTGTCCCACCCCACTGATAGCGGGTTATACCCCGAGTACTGAATTGTTTGGGCACTGTCGTGTTTATGGATTGTTGGTCACTGTTGTGACTATATATGTGGTGCTGTTGTCCTGCATAGATATTGACCACTTATGGGCCTCTATTGACTCTTTGGACACTCAAACTTCGTTATTATGTTTGTCAGTCAGTTTATCATGCAATTTGTTACATTTTTTGTCTTTCAATACCGCATGATATTTGGACTGCTTATTTGATAAATCTTGAATTACTATTTAGTTTCTTCTGGCATTACTTTCATATTTTTCACGCACTCACTGTCTAGTTTGTGACAGTGGAGTAGATAGAGCTGTGACGAGTAAGAGGAAGGAGTTGATGCTAGGTGATATCCTCTGAGGACTCTCAGAGCGATCATTTCCTTTACTCACAGTAGGTTTTTGTTCTTTTGGTTGTGATTATTGTATTATATGTTTTGTTAAACACTGGGACTTATATCGAGGATTGAGAGATTAGGGATATCATGTACGATCGCTTTGTTTAGCTTTGATCACTAGACATGCATGTATTTATCCATATCTCATACTTTCCACATGATAGGTTATCTATTTTTTCTGATTTCCATTTATCAGTTATAGTTGATTATAGTAATTTCCACTGCGAATTTCCTAATAACTTTATAATCCTATAACTTACACATTTAAATGATTGACTAATGACATGATATGAGGATTTGAGGCTGACTAGGATGCGTAGACTTTGTGAGTAAGGGCTCGATGGTCCACATAGGTCTAGGCCAGCGAGACCCAGTTTTATGGGAACTGGGGTTGTCACAGAATTGATGGATTGTTTAAACTGGACTGAACTGTAATTTTTAATTTGCAATAATTGGATTGAATTGAGGATTGATCCTAATTGATTCGATCCAATCCGTGTGCACCCGTGAATAAACCTATCAAAATTATGTTTTTATATATATATATATATATATATATATATTTATTTCTCCTGTCAAAAGTATGTTAATCGATCTTTTTTTTTTTTAAACTTTTTCAGTTATCTTCATCAAAATGCTTTTTCGTCGTGTACTCTTAAATTTTATTTTGAAGATCTTACCATTACAAATTGGAATAACATACTTTTTTTACCTACATTTGCTACAGCGCTGATGTAGGCATGAAGTGGTCCCACAACAATAAAACCTCTACCAAATTTACCCTTTCTTGTCTCTTTCGTTTTGTCTTTAATACAAGAATAAAATAACTAAAGTGCCTTTATCTTCTTCACATCACTACCACTCCCACCACCACCGGATCGCCGCCGCCAAACACCACTGCCCATCCATCGTCGACCACCCACATCTCCATGGAGGTGATGAGCAATCGAATGTATGTAGTCGGTACACGAAAAAGACATGGTTCAACCACCTCGATTCTCAATCGTCTTGTGCTATGCTCCAAAAGTGGGAGAACAAGATCTTTAAGTTCGCTTTCTCCTTTGCAAAATCTTGCAATCAATTCTCCAAAATTTAGTATAAGCCTACACTATTATGCCCTAGAATGACTTCACTAATGTGAAAAACAACAAAAATAAAAATGATGAAAAAGCTCACATAATCTGCAAAACTGATGAACATATCTAGGGCATAAGTCCTTATAAATTACTCAAGCGCTGGTGTGTTTTGAGAAACGTAAGTTGAAAAGTATCTTAAGAAAATGATTGGTTGAGTATTGATATAATGTTTTTGAAGCTGAGCGTTGATATATCTTTTTTGAATTTTTTTTTATTGTGGAGATGTGGGTCGTGGTGATTGGCGGCGACGATGGTGGGCAGGCGTTGGGCATTGGAGAGGGAGGGAGAGAGGTGGCAGCAGTGGGGGATGGGAGGTCGACGATGGAGGGGCAGTAGTGTTTGGCGGTAGCGAGCTGGTGGGAGAAGGGTGGTGGTGGGGCGAAGAAGACGAGGACATTTTAACATTTATTCTTGTATTAAAGACAAAATGAAAGAGACAAAAGAGTAAGTTTGGAAGAGGCTTTATGGTTGTGGGACTCACTCTAGCACTACATGAGCGATGTAGCAAATGTATGTAAAAAAAGTATGTTAGAATATCAGCCTCCTTACAAATTTACGGCGGATTAGTTTTTCTGCAAAAATTTAGAATGGATTCGTTAATTAATTATATAAGTTGATAAATTAAAAAAAATCTATTTTTCTTTTTTTTTTTTGCTTTACTGAGGAGTTACTAGCCTGTGCTTCATAATTTGGCTTTGGAACTAGTTCTTTCGGGTTTCAGTTAGAACAATGGGAATAGATAATTAACTTTTCAAGAAGGAAAAAAGGTTAAATTTTTTTTGGTATTTTTTTTTCTCATTTTTGATATCTTGAAATGAAAATCTTATTAATCAAAGTGGTTGAAATAAAAATTAAAATTGAAAAAGGAAGCTTAATTTTGATTCATCAGAATTAATTCCAGACATAATATGACTTTAATTTGATTAAATCAGCGTACATAAAAAAGTGAGAAAATAAAAGTGTCTTCTTTTTTTAATATAAAAAAGGCAAAACATACTTTTTGGTCCTTGAACTTTGAGTCTTTTATGCTTTTGGTCCTTGAACTTTTATTAGTGTACATTTGGTCCCTGAACTTTCATTGTTGTACATTTGGTCCCTGAACTTTTGAGTTTTTATGTTTTTGGTCCCTAAACTTTTGAGTTTTTTTGTTTTTGGGGTAAATTAATTTTTTTTTTTTTTTTTCAACTTTTGTTGGTCGATGCGAGTCGCTTGGTTTAGTAATATAAACCACTTTACTCTTCTTGACTAGTCACGCGACACTTTTGTTACTCACGTTGGCGGAATTTAACACTTTAAATGATGGAGGACTAAATGTAGAGCTTTGTGAAAGTTCAAGGACCAAATGTGTAGTAATAAAAGTTCAAGGACCAAAAACATAAAAAACACATAGTTCAGGGACCAAATGATGGGTTTTGCCTATAAAAAACAAACAACTTGACTTAAGATATAAGTCAAACTCCCAACTTTTACTAAACTTTTTTTTTCCTTTTTACCATGGTTCATGTCCAAACCGCCTCGTCTCTCCTGAATAACACCGACTAATGCTATGGAGGCTAGACTAACATTGTCTTTTGGCAAGAGATGCATAGTTCATGTTACTAAAGATGCTTCCAGAAAAATTTTTGAGTTCAGCTAAGTGCACCCTAGAAAAAGTGAAACTTAAAAAAAATCAATCCTACTACAAAATGACCCTTATGCCCCTCATTGTGATTAGTGCACTCCACTACAATTTCTAAGTGCACTCACACACTCTTCTTTGTAATTTGTAGGCATCATTGAGGGGTTTGGCCTCAAAGGTTCAAATCTCTTATTGGAGAGTCAGTCGAAGCCTACTGAACCTCTAGTTGGAGAGTCGGTTACAGCTTGTCGAACCTTTAATTGGAGAGTCAGTCGAAGCTTACTGAACCTCTAGTTGGAGAGTCGGTTACAGCTTGTCGAACCTTTAATTGGAGAGTCGGTCGGAACCCATTGAACCTTTAGGTCGCCAGTTGTCAACTAAATTTCATCAAAGAGGTTTGGTTGGACAACACCAAACCTAGTGATAAGCCTCAGCTACATGTTGCCAACCTAAAATAGATGTCACAACCAAGGTTTTGGAGTTGGGTGCTTTGGTTCGGATGAAAGGTTATTTTGGTAAAAATGTTAGGTGCAATTAGAAATTGAAATTTGAATTTGGGATGCCACGTAAAATTGGGTGCACTTAGTAAAAGGTGAGGTACACTTAGTTGGACTCAAACTTTTTCTTATAACTCATAATAATTATTTTTTGAATTAAAGATGTATAATTAACTTATCACATATTCTTGAAATTGGCCATAAATTCTTTTAGTTGCACAGCCTCATGTATCGTGGGCTGTCCATGGAATTGATTGACCTGTAACAACCCGTAAATTTTAACCAACTTATGTAGAATTGTGACCCGACTAAGTGATACTGGACAGTATTTCGAGCTTCGATAGTCGACAACAAAGTAATGTTATGTTTCTGTGATGTATGTATTAGTATTTGTAGTTTATTTCGGGTTTCACGCCGTTCGGACAACTTTTAGACTGAGTGAGTCTTCGCTTAGATAAACGGGGAATAAAACACTGTTAAAATACAAATAAATGGATTTTTAGATAATTTATATAATTATTTAAGGGAACAAAGCGGGACTACGCGCATGGTGAGTTGAATCGGACCAAAGAAAGTTGTTTGAATGTGGGGAGTTGGATAACTATGCGATATATAGTCCATAGGATAGATTGTTAAAGTAACACAGCTGTAATTTGAAGAGCCATGAGATGATCCTCGAGATAAGTGTGTGTGTTGAGATGAAAGGCCAAAAATGAGACAACACATTACCTACTCTACTATTTGAGTACTATTCATCATTACTTATATATATATAAACTCACATTCATCACTCTCATCTCCTTCATCGTCCTTACACTCTCACACCACTCCACTCTCTCCTCCTCCTCGGTTCGCCACCGCCGACCACCGGATCTGGAGTGCCGGAGCCCTCACCGGAGGTGCTCTCACTCTCTCTCACGGTCTCTCTCTCTCTCTCCACTCTCGTCATCTCTCACGTCACGGTCTCTCTCACTCTCACCGCCACTCTCCTCCCTGGTGCGCCGTCGTTGATCACCGGCGCTGGACGACTGGACCTCACCAGAGGTCCTCCACCACTCTCTCTCTCGGTTTCTCTCTCACTCTCTCGGTCTTCTCTCGGTTTTCTCTCTCTCTCTTTTCTCGGTCACTCTCCTCCCTTGACAAGTCGCCACCTCTCTCTCGGTCTTTGGAGTGTCGGACACTCGTCGAGATGTGTCTTGGGTTGTCGGATCTGGAGGTACATTTATCTCTCTCCCTTTTTCTCTCTTTTCTCACTGTTTTTCTTTTACTGTTTTGATGTGGTGTGTGTGTAACCGTATGTGTGATTGTGTGTGTGTGTGTAGTTTGGACAGTTTGACAATGGGGTGTAGGATGGGACTGTTGGTGTGGTGTGTGGCATTGGAAAGTGTGTGTGTACACCCCACAGATGGGGTGTACGTGGTGTATTGAACAAGGTGTGTGTCCATGCATGTGTGTGCATGTGTATGCATGGGTGTGTACATGTATATGCATGTACACCCCATGATTTGGGGTGTGTGCACCCCACAGTTGGGGTGCGTGATGGTGTTGTGCACCCCACTACTAGGTGTGGGGTGTACCATGTGTGAGTGGATGAATGAACATGAGTACATGCATGAATATGCATGTGCACCCCAAAGTTGGGGTGCATGATAAGACGTGTATGGCAGCGGGGTGTACATAACAGTAGGGTGTTGTGTGCACAAATCAGCGGGGTGCACACAACAGTGGAGTGTTGTGCGCACCTCACGGTAGGGTGTACTTAATTGTGTGGTGGTCATATCACGTGGGTGTGTAAATAAAATAAAATAAAAATAAAAGGGAGAGTATTCATTTTCTATTAAATTGGCAAGTTGTTCAAGTCATTTGAAATACTGAGAAAAATACTAGGAATCCAACCTAGGTTAGTTAACGACTTGACCTATTAATACGAGTTTCCGACCTTGTCAGGTAGCGAAAAACTCGGGGATACGCGTTAGGATTCGCCAGAGTGGATACGATTTGCGATAGTTCAGGTAAGTACACTTGCCTTAAAGCTTGTGTACGTTAGTAAGCCAGTTAAGAAATTCTCATGTGATTCATTATCGTTCATTTCTATTCTTGTTATTACCCATTGTTGGCATTCAAATTCCCTTATTTTCTTGGTATGTGTGTTCTTGGCGTAAGTGTGTCGATATAGTATCATGTGGCCCGCACTGGTTGGGGAAACTTGGGTATTTCTTATCATAATTACTGCTACCCACAGTGTTGTGTGAACCTGGGTACTGATTGTGAAGGTGTCATGTGGCCCGCACCAGTTGGGGAAACGCGAGCCACTCTCTGCAGGGAGTGCTGACCACCACCCCGGTGTTGTGTGAACCAGGGCACCGGATTGTTGTGGTTATTGTTGTGAATATTGATTTGCTTATGACCTCTTTTGACTCTTAGAACACACATGTTTCGATTGCTATCATTTCGATCACCGCCTATCATGCACTTTGATCTATTTACATTCTTGTCTTTAAATTACCGCATGATATTTAGACTGTTTTATTTGATATTCATGAATTACTGTGAAATTCTTCTGGCATTACTTTCGATTTTCTCTCAGTTGCTCACCTTCTAGTTTGTGACGGTGGGTGCAGATATCCCGGAGTGCAACAAGGGCAAGGGCCCTCTACTTGGTGATTTCCTCTGAGGACCTCTCAGAGTACGTGACTTCAGGGATAGGTTAGATTTGATTTATGCTTATTGCTGATTGTATGATATTTTTATATATATGATGTTAGCTATTGAACTGGGGATCACTTTTTGGGATGGATACTATGAACACTCGGGGTTTCCACATTTATATAGTTTTCCTACTTTTCGTTTGATTGAGTTATTTCCCAATACTTGTTTAGTTTTCCGCTGCGTATAATTGCAATAACTCTTTCATAAACTGTTAAATTGATTAATTGGAGGCTGACTAGGCTCGTCAGGCTCGCTGAGTATCGACTCGGGACCTGCACGGGTCTAGGCCGGGCGTACCCAAATGCATTGGGAATTTGGGGCCGTCACATGACCATTGTGTCTCGGGATCAAATCCCACCTATAAAATTAATAATTTTTAAATGTATTAGTCACTAACTTGTAGTCGAGTTTGGACTTTTTAAGGTGGTCTAAGCCTGACCCACTTGAAAGCAGGACAAATTAAGCTCGGGCCATACTATTTTTAGAATAACTATCTAAGCCCGTGATCAGGTCTAATTGTCCATGGCACCATCTCCATGAGTTTTTTTTTTGGGTTTAAGTGGGAATCCAACTTATGACCTCTCAAAACTTTGTCTGTTGATAAGTGATGCTTTAGTTCTCTATGAGGTGTTGTGTGTTATTTTCTATTTTTTAAGGAAAATGTTGAAGTGACATACTTTTGCTAGGCAACTAAACTTTAGGTGTGCACGGGTCGGGTTCGGGCTAGCCCGACCTTTAAATGTTTGCCTGCTTGATTGTTGGGCTTCCACGTAGGAAGCGCGATAATGAGTTTCAAAACCCTTTTGCCCGCCCTTGCCCAAAAGTTGGACGGGCTTGGGCAGGACAAGCTCAAGTTGGATTTGGGCCCCAAACAATACATACTTTTGTGTAACTGATATTTTCATGGTACCAAGTTTGTAATTAATACCTTCCATAAAAAAAGAAGTTTGTAATTAAAACAAAATATCTCTTTTTAAAAGGGTAAATATTGATTATTTCGTAAGATTATATATTATATTTATCAAAAATATATATATATATATATATTATATAATATTTTCATAAAAATACAATCTATTTTTTTGGTAGGAATAATCTATTTTTTAAAATTGAAGTGGGAGTTTTTCTTTTTTGAGAAATAAAGAGTTTACCCTCGCTCATATGAGGTTCGAACTCATGTCTTGTTACTCTGAAACCTCATACTAAATTATTGAGCCACTCAATTAGTTGGTCGACTTATTCGGCTCAGGGTATTCTTCAAATCATTCACAAGCAGTATTGCGACCATGAAAGTTGGAAAGTTCTCATATAGTTTGACCTTAGGTGGAGAAGAGATATAAAATAAGGGGAATGCTAGAATGAACCCAATTTAACACTCCAAATTGACACCCCCACACACAAAGGCGCCCCTGGGTCCCACAAGTAAAAAATGCCCTTGTGTGTGTGGGTGTCAATTTGGGGTGCTAAATTGAGGTCATTTTGGTCTTCAATTAAGTCTCAAAAATATCTAGTCCAACCTCGGCATATACCCAACTATCATAATACATACCTTAGGTCTCCAGGAATCCAGTTCGTATTTACCTATTTGGTAAACTTTATATTTTAACTCCCAAATTATTTTAAAATAGGAAAGTCAAAGTGGTGACACACTTTTCAGGGAGACAATTCGGTATAAAACCAATAACAGTTTCAAAACTAACTTTCTTATAATTTCCTCAACTTTTTCTATTTTTTTCTAAATTTTTCATGAATTTTCATGAATTTTTCTAATTTTTTTTAAGATTTTCTGTTAATTTTATTTGAATTTTATTTTAGCTTATATATATATATATTTATTTATTTGGGTTGAGTCAAACCCAGTAGGGTTGGCCCAACCATGAACCATGGGTCTGGGTCTGACCCAGACCCAGGCCTAACCTAGGGAGGGGGTGCACACGAGCCCTACCCATGTGCACCTTCTCTTTTATTCGAACCAGAGTCGCTGTGTGTCTCTGGTTTGACCGAGTTTTTTTTATTTTTTATTTTATTTTTTTTCTTCTTCAACACAACAACATCAACAACAACTCAACAACCCAACAATCTAACAACCCAACAACCCAACACCACCATTAAAATTTCTTCACTATCAACTACCACTAACAAAGTCCCAACAACAACAACAACGCAACAACAACCCCATCAATGCCAACAACAAAACAACTCACCTTCAATTTGCCGCGTCTCCTCGATCTCTCAGCTCCTTCCTCGCTCATTCGGTCTCTCTGGTTCGTTTTCTTAAAAATGATGAGAAAAATGGTGTGTCGGTGGTGTTTGATATTTTAGGGGGTTTAGTCAAATGACCAAAATATCCATACCCTTTACAAGGTCCATACCCTTTTGGTCATTTCACATTTTCTTATTTTAATATATATATATATATATATATATTAAATTACACACATATATATAAATATATATTTACCTACAATTTTGTCGTGTGCACCAACGAGCAAACTCGAGCGTGCACACTACCGTGTACGACCCACGCGTGTCGACCATGACCCCGCGTGTCACTCGACGACCACTAATTTATTATTTTATTATTTGTTTTGTCAGTGTATAATTTTTAATTCATCCTTCGAACCGCTAATTACCCGTCAACTATCCGCTCGAACCCGTAAGTCACGTTTCTTTCAGGCTGAACCCGTTTCCCAACATCAATTCTCACACTTAAACGTCCTCATACATTTGAGACATTGAAATTTACATTCGGGTAATATAATATAATACAAAACATCGAACAAAAATAACATACCTCAGCGTCGACGACTAAGAATTGAACAAATGTATTACGACAAGGGTCCATGTACGATCTAAATTGACATGTAACACGAGTTAGATTTTAGAGTCGTTATAGTCTTCCTAACTAACTGAAATTTCGTCTTCGAAATTAAAACGAAACTAAAGTAAAAACTTACCGAATCAGAAGATGTAGAGAAAATACTCGCGTACATAGGACTCAAGCGCCTACGTCAGCTCCTCGTCAACGTGATGCTGCCATTTGGCCAAGACTGGCGGGATCTCCTTGTTCCTCAAAATCTTTATTTTCCGGTCCAGTATCTTAATAGGTTGCTCGTTATAGGTGATGTCATCCCTCAAGTCTATCTGGCTCAAATCCACCATCGGTCGCCTGCCCTCTCTCGACCTATCCAGTTTGAGCATAGAGATGTAAAACACAGGTTGAACTTCAGACAACTGAGGTGGCAACTTCAACTCATATGCAACTCTGCCTATTTGCTTCCCAACTCTGAATGGACTAATGAATCTCGGTGCAAGCTTCCCTCTGATCCCGAACCTCTTGTGGCCCTTTATAGGAGATACCTTTAGATATACATAATCCCCGACCTTATACTCCAACTCCTCGTGATACAAGTCATAACATTTCTTCTGCCTCTCCTGCGCACCTTTCAGATTTAGTTTGATTAAACGTATCTTTCTCTGTGTGATCTACAACAATCTCTGGTCCAATAGCTACCACATCTTCTGGTTCTGCCCAACAAGATGGATATCTGCGCGACGTCCAGTATAATGCTTCAAACGGTGCCATACTAATCGGACAGAGGAACGTCGTTTGAACGTGGGAGTTAGTTAAATATGTAACATGCGGACTATGTGATTAGTATTGTAAAAGTGACACAACCTAATGGTAAGGAGCCATGAGATTGGCCTAGAGATGTGTGTGTGTGCTAAGATGAGATGATGTGGTAAAAGACCCATAAGGGTAGATGTGTTTGAATGTATGAAGTGAAGGGAGAAGGGCAAAAAGGTCATTTGATGTTATATATACAAACCGTTTCATAAAAAAAAACCTATTCATACACTATTCATCTTCTCCTTTGATGAAAACCGCCGCCCCCTCCTTCTCTTCCATCTCGACCTCTTCACCACACCACTCACGGTCTCTCTCTCTCCCTCTCCATTTCACTCTCGCTGTTCTCTCTCGATCTCCCTCCCCACGCTCGTCGTCTCTCACGCTCTCGGTCCTTCCCTCTCGGCCTCACATCTCTCTCGCTCTCGGTGGTCTCTCTCGGCTGGAACAACTATCACCACCGCCGCCCCTCTCCCTCGTCAGGTCAGTCACGACCTCGCCGGAACCCTCACCGAAGGTCAGTGGTCTCTCTCCTCCACTCTCTCTCGGTTTCAAAACGGAAAGAAAAAAAAAAAAAAAAAAAAAAAAAACAGAGGCGCTGTGCGCCTCTGTTGTAAAAATTTGAAGAAGATGAAGGGCCGGTTCGGCCCTGAACCGGGCCGGTTCGGCCGAACCGCCCTTAAAAAGAAATATAAGAAAAAAATGGAAAAGAAAATCCAGAAAAAATAGGAAAATTATGGAAAAATTCAGAAAAATCCAGAAAAATATGAGAAATTAGAAAAATGGTTCACAACTGAGTTTTGGGATTTTCTCGGAAATGTTGGCAAGATATAGTCGGGGTTTTAGCCTAGAAAAACGTAAAAATTTATATAATGTATCAAATTGAAGCTAATTTAATGACAAATGATCTTAGGTATAATTCGGGTGGTAATTTTGATTTGTTTGACATTTATTCAAGCTGGACTAGATAATTGGAGTGCGGTATAGGAAATCGGAAGTCGCGTTAGGATCTCGGAGTTGTCATACGGGTCACGATAGTTCGAGTAAGTACACTTGCCTTAAACAAGCATTTGTACGTTTGTAAGCCGGTTAGAAAATGCCATGTGATTCATTTTCATGCCATTGTATTTGTTATTATTTACTTGTTGGCCTTCAATTCCATACTTCTTGTATGTGTGATTCCGAGCGTAAGTGTTTTGTCTCGAAAGTACTAGGACCTGCACTTTAGAGGGATAAAACGCGGCACTCGCGACCACGAGTGTGTGACCACCCTTAGTGATCGTGTGACACCGAGTGCTTGGGTGGATGGGTTCGAGTCCCTTTCCGGTCATAGGCATTGTGCCTTCGCTTGTGTCGATGCCGGGAAGACCTCGCGAGGTCTTCGCCGTTATGCTATGGACTAGACCACTTATGAGCCTCTTTTGATTCTTTGGAACACACTTAACTCTCGATTGATATCCATTAGTCTGTTTATCATGCATCTTGTCTATTTAATTTCCTGTCTTTTTATTTCCGCATGATATTTAGACTACTTTATTTGAATTATCATGAATTACTTGTTGTTTTCTCTGGGCATTACATTCGATTTTATTCGGTTGCTCACCGTCTAGTTTGTGACGGTGGGTGCGGATAGATAGGCGAGAGCGAAAAGGGCAAGGGACCCTACCTAGGAAATCTGCATTTGTGAGGATTAGCGACTGGAGTTGAAGACTATTTTATAGGTTTTTATTATGTTTTGCTTTTATGTACACCGTTTTATATATACATGCTTTGGGATTATTAAACTTGGCAAATTTTGATGAGATTGGTATCATGTACCTTTGCATTTCGAATTGTACATGAATGCCGGGGTTTCCACACTTATAGAATTCCTTTACTTCCATTTGATAGAGTTATTTCCCAATATTTGATTTGAATTTGATTTTTGCTTCCGCTTTGTGTTATAATTGCAATAACTCTTTCATAAATCTTGAATTTTTTGATGTTTTGAGGCTGACTAGGCTCGTCAAGGTTATCGAGAACTGACTCGAGGCTTGCACGGGTCTAGGCCGGGCGTACCCAAATGCATTGGGAATTTGGGGCCGTCACAGTTGGTATCAGAGCCTAGGTTTGAGGAGCCTAGGGATGAGGTGTAGGTTATTCTTTAACCTGATACCAACGTCACAGTTGGTATCAGAGCTTAAGGTTATAACGACCTGACTCTCAAGTTAAAACACAAACCATTAAGACAGCGGAAGTTAGGAATGGTTGAACTTAGAGTGGAAACCCTACAAGCCTTTTTAAAAAACTTAAATGGGGGAGTTCGGGATGAGTCGAATTTAAATTTGTACATATTATGATTGTTGAGTGTACTATATGGTATGCGGTAGCTATGTATTGATCCGAAGTATCGCTTTATTGGTTCAAACGATAATGGCGGATCAAGCGGTCCGAGCGACGACAACGGGACGACGATTCTCGATTTGTCACTTTGGAGGAGTTTCGCGCTTGGACACGAGAGATTTGAAGATCTAGTGCGGTCGTTGACGACACCCGCACCGACTATCGCGACACCATCAACCCCGACCACTCCTATTCCACCCGTTCCGGGTTACTCGGGAATGGAGACTCCTGTAGCTACGAATTCCACCGCCCCGATTCCGTTAGCGGCGGTTCCCGAGGGAATAGTTGATGCGACAGGTACACAGATCGAGGCGGAGACACCTCCATTACAGACGGACATAGTACAAACGCGGGAGACGCCGACTATGCCGATTTTTGCTGCGAGACTACTCCGATTACTACTCCGGTCACTACTCCGGAGAAGAGCACTAAGGCCACCGCTGAGGCGAGGCGAGGCGATGGAGAGAATTCAAGCGACACGATCCGATCAAGTTCTTTGGTGGTACGGACGTAACGCACCGCAGAGCTTTCTGAAGAATCACGAGAAGATTCATACTATCATCGCGACCGAGGGATCACATGAGAGCGACGATTTCCTCATCTATGCTCCGGGGAAGCGGATGATTGGTGGACGACTATCATTACTACCCGAGGCACCCCGAGAGATTGATCGACTTCAAGACTCAATTCAACCGAAGTATTTTCCACCGACGTTCTTTCGTGCGAAGAGGAATGAGTTTATGGCAGCGCGAGCACCAGATGAGTCGGTGATGGATTACATGGGTAGGTTTATTGCACTATTACCTTATGCTTTGGAGGATCTGCAGATACCGAGACCGATCGAGTCTATTACTTCACGAGGGTTTGCTACCTACGATTGGAGGTTACGTAGTCACTACACGGCGGAGACTTTGCGGTTGCGTACGAACGTAGTTTAGCGAGGGAGAGTTACTTACTCACGCATCCGGATGAGGTTAGGGCGAACAGAGCGGAGACCGATCGGATAGTCACTATCGGCGGGACGGGAAGAGAAAAGGAGCGAGATGGGAGAATCGTGAGCATCGGGCACGAGTGTAGGATCTGCATTGCACAAAGAAACCACACGTTTGGTACAAGCCGTTCCACCGTGCCAAGCTTTGCCGATCATTCACATGCCTAATCGACATGACCAGACGAATCGCGAGAGGCGGTGCGAGAACGGGGATGCGGCCAGGAGTTAGGCGAGGAGCACGCGAGAGGTCTGAGTCGGACCCAAACTCATGTTTCTACACGGGGACGAGGCCGAGTCGGACTCGAGAGGTCGCGGGATAACCGTACGTGTTACGAGATGCGGACGGTCGGTCATTTTCGAGGGAGTGCTCTCGGCCAAGGTAAGAGCATCGTCGCAAAGATCACCGACTGAGAGAGCGTGTTCAGTGCTTTGTTGAGCTGACGAGACCGGGAGAGGCGTCCGACACATTAATAAGGGTATGCTTTTCATTTGCGGTACTTGCATGCATATCGTATTCGATTCAAGTTATGTTAATCCCTTGATTGTTGTGCGTTTGGTAGACCTGTTAGGATTGAAAAACTCAATAGATGTAGCAGGCCTTAATCCTAGTCACAGCTGTCAGGATGCGAGATACTTGAATGTGTATAGTCTTGACATTTTGATAGTGTTAGGAGGCTACGAGTTGCCAGTAAAGATGCGAGTACTATAGTTGTTAGAGTTCGAAGCCTTGGTTGGTGCGAAACTAGGTATAAACATTACGTGCGTTGATTGGTGGATACGAGAAGATCAACGTTGTTGTTGATGCGTTGCACTTCAAAGGATTGAATGCGGAGGTAGTCGTGTGTCAAAGAACCTATGAGTGTGGTTTACGTGAGTTAACCGAGTTGATGAATTTAGAGGATGTGCCGACGACTACCGGGACCTAGATACGTGGTGAAACGATATTGCGAGACCATCTCATTTGGCATTGTGCGCGAGGACAACAAGACGATGCGTCATACCAGGCGGTGCGGTGAGATGGTGGATAGTTCCGATTGCCCCCGACAAGAGTCGGTCGACGGACTCATGCTTGAGGTATCGCGGCGATCGGGGTTTCCATTGGTGGGCGATGTGTGTGACCGTGTACTTCGGAGAATTCACCGTTTTGATCTGCTTTGTGTGTCGGGTTGACCTAAGATGTGCTTGCCGGTATGCGACATTCTTTTGGTGGCCAGGGATGATTTCCGAGTTGTCGGAGTTATTCAAACGTGAGATATGCCAGCGCTTAGAGGCTGGGTATCGACGACCTGGAGGATTACTACAGCCTTACCCATTTCTCGATGGAATTGGGTACATATTGATATGGATTTCGTTAGTGGTTGCCCCGATCTCCTCGTGGTCATGATAGCGTCTGGGTAGTTGTGGGAAATTTTATTTGAGACTTAAGAGTGCCCAGTAGTGGCATAAGAAATACTTGTCGAGTATCACGATGAGCTTCAGTATGATTCGGGGAGATTATGAATACCTAAAGATCTCTCTACTGAAGGGTCACGAACGGTTCGGAGTCAAGAAATGACTCACTCTGAGTTTTTATCGGTCTCGTTAGGAGTTGCGAAGAGTCGTTAATTTAGTTTACTTATTAGGCAAATTTCGGGGACAAAATTCTAATAAGTGGGGGAGACTGTAACAACCCCAAATTTTTAATCCGACTTGTACGGCAATTGTAAAAAAAAAAAAAAAAAAAAATTGTGACCGACTACGTGAATACTAGTCAATATTTCGAACTTCGGGAGTCGACGCCAAGTGATTTTATGATTCTTTGATTGTGTGTAATAGTATGTTAGTATTTTACGAGTCTCGCGCACGGTCGGGCGATATTTAATTGAGTGAGGTTTCGACTAGTCAAACGGGGAGTAAAACATATAAATAAATGAATTTTAATTAATTTAATAAATTAGTTAATGGGGTGTGGCGAGAAAATGGACACGACGAGCCAATTGACGGGAAATACGGACCGAGAACGTCGTTTGAACGTGGGAGTTAGTTAAATATGTAACATGCGGACTATGTGATTAGTATTGTAAAAGTGACACAACCTAATGGTAAGGAGCCATGAGATTGGCCTAGAGATGTGTGTGTGTGCTAAGATGAGATGATGTGGTAAAAGACCCATAAGGGTAGATGTGTTTGAATGTATGAAGTGAAGGGAGAAGGGCAAAAAGGTCATTTGATGTTATATATACAAACCGTTTCATAAAAAAAAACCTATTCATACACTATTCATCTTCTCCTTTGATGAAAACCGCCGCCCCCTCCTTCTCTTCCATCTCGACCTCTTCACCACACCACTCACGGTCTCTCTCTCTCCCTCTCCATTTCACTCTCGCTGTTCTCTCTCGATCTCCCTCCCCACGCTCGTCGTCTCTCACGCTCTCGGTCCTTCCCTCTCGGCCTCACATCTCTCTCGCTCTCGGTGGTCTCTCTCGGCTGGAACAACTATCACCACCGCCGCCCCTCTCCCTCGTCAGGTCAGTCACGACCTCGCCGGAACCCTCACCGAAGGTCAGTGGTCTCTCTCCTCCACTCTCTCTCGGTTTCAAAACGGAAAGAAAAAAAAAAAAAAAAAAAAAAAAAAAAAACAGAGGCGCACAGCGCCTCTGTTGTAAAAAATTTGAAGAAGATGAAGGGCCGGTTCGGCCCTGAACCGGGCCGGTTCGGCCCTGAACCGGGCCGGTTCGGCCGAACCGCCCTTAAAAAGAAATATAAGAAAAAAATGGAAAAGAAAATCCAGAAAAAATAGGAAAATTATGGAAAAATTCAGAAAAATCCAGAAAAATATGAGAAATTAGAAAAATGGTTCACAACGAGTTTTGGGATTTTCTCGGAAATGTTGGCAAGATATAGTCGGGGTTTTAGCCTAGAAAAACGTAAAAATTTATATAATGTATCAAATTGAAGCTAATTTAATGACAAATGATCTTAGGTATAATTCGGGTGGTAATTTTGATTTGTTTGACATTTATTCAAGTGGACTAGATAATTGGAGTGCGGTATAGGAAATCGGGAAGTCGCGTTAGGATCTCGGAGTTGTCATACGGGTCACGATAGTTCGAGTAAGTACACTTGCCTTAAACAAGCATTTGTACGTTTGTAAGCCGGTTAGAAAATGCCATGTGATTCATTTTCATGCCATTGTATTTGTTATTATTTACTTGTTGGCCTTCAATTCCATACTTCTTGTATGTGTGATTCCCGGCGTAAGTGTTTTGTCTCGAAAGTACTAGGACCTGCACTAGAGGGATAAAACGCGGCACTCGCGGCCACGAGTGTGTGACCACCCTTAGTGATCGTGTGACACCGAGTCTTGGGTGGATGGGTTCGAGTCCCTTTCCGGTCATAGGCGTGCCTTCGCTTGTGTCGATGCCGGGAAGACCTCGCGAGGTCTTCGCCGTTATGCTATGGACTAGACCACTTATGAGCCTCTTTTGATTCTTTGGAACACACTTAACTCTCGATTGATATCCATTAGTCTGTTTATCATGCATCTTGTCTATTTAATTTCTGTCTTTTTATTTCCGCATGATATTTAGACTACTTTATTTGAATTATCATGTTTGGGGCCGTCACACTATAAGATAAGCGTTATTGTATGCAAACTCACAAAAGTGGAGATACTCCTCCCATGACCCACCGTACTCCAACACACACATCCTCATCATATCCTCGAGTATCTGAATCAGTCGCTGTGACTGTCCATCAGTCTGTGGATGATAGGCGATGTTAAGATCCAACCGCGTGCCGAACTGTGCTTGCATACTCTACCAAATATGCGATGTGAACTGTGACCCTCTATCAGACACAATCAATAAAGGTACACCGTGCAGTCGAACTATCTCCCGTTTATACAAACTAGTCAACCTATCCACCCGATGTGTGGTCGAAACCGATATAAAGTGCGCAGACTTTGTCAACCTGTCCATAATCACTTAGATGCTATCATGACCGCGCTGAGATTGAGGTAGACCACTGATAAAATCTATGGCGATATGCTCCCACTTCCACCAGGAATGAGAAGTGACTATAATAGCCCACTAGGTTTGTGATGCTCAGCCTTAACTTGTTGACAAATCTCACACCCTTGAATGTAGATAAAAACATCGATCTTCATCTCCGGCCACTAAAAGAGACAACGCACATTAGCATATATCTTGGTCTTGCTCGGATGAATCGTGAAACGCGAGCGGTGTGCCTCATGAAGTATCTCATCGCGCAGCTCAGCCACTGATGGAATCTACAGTTACCCTCTAAATCTCAGGCATGTGTCTGTCAACTGACTCTAATCTGGATGATCTGAACTTTGAGCAAACTCCAAAAATCTCACGTACTGCTCGTCCACCCGTTGACCATTAAGTACACTCTGAATAGAGACTGTTTTAGTCTTCATCTGCCTACAAATCAATACTTTGATGCTAGTCAGAATATCAACTGAATATAACCTCTTGACCGCCTCGAGCAGACCATACTCGTGTGTCTTGTGGCAGATAACAACCTTTGAGTTTGACCCTCTACGGCTCAACATGTCTGCAACAACATTGGCTTTCCCCGGGTGGTACTCCAAAGAGAAATCATAATCCTTGAAGAACTTAAACTAACGCTTCTGTGTCATATTTAAATCCTTATGAGTAAACATGTACTTCAAACTCTTGTGGTCAGTAAATAACACAAATCTCTCCCCATAAAGATAGTGGCACCAAATCTTAATTGAAAACACCACTACCACCAACTCCAAGTCATGCGTAGGGTAGTTCTTCTCGTGAACCTTCAGCTATCGCGACGCGCAGACAATCACTTTACCATCCTGCATCAAAATACAACCCAAATCGACCTTCAAAGTATCGATGTTCACTTCAAAACCCTTTCGTGACTTAAACAATACTAGCACTGGCGCGATAGTCAAACATTCCTTCAAAGTCTGAAATGCCTGCTCACAAACATCTGTCTACTGAAATCTGACCTCCTTCTTTGTCAACTGCGTCATAGGTGCCGTAATTTTCGAGAAGTCCTGTACAAATCGTCGATAATAACCTGCCAAGCCCAGAAACTTACGTATATCTGATACTAATCTCGGAGTAGGCCAATTTATAACTACTCTGACCTCAGCGGGGTCCACTAACACGCCACTAGTCCTGATAATATGACCTAGAAATCTGACCTCTGTTAGCCAAAACTGATACTTACTGAACTTAGCATACAACCTGTGCTCCATCAGTATCTGCAAAGTCGTCTTGAGGTACTCCTCGTGCTCCTTACGAGTCTTGGAGTAGATCAAGATGTTATCGATAAACACAATGACGAAATGATCCAAGTACTATCTCAACACTCAATGCATTAGGTCCATAAACATCACTGATGCATTACTCAGCCCAAATGACATGACTGTGAACCGGTAATGCCCGTATCGAGTGCGAAACGCAGTCTTTTCCCTATCCTTCGCTCTAATTCACAACTGCTGATATCTAGATCTTAAATCTATCTTCGAGAACCACTGTGCTCTTGTCAGCTGGTAGAACAAGTCATCGATGCGAGGAAGTGGATACTTGTTATTCATTATCACCCTATTCAACTGTCAATAGTTGATGCATAAAAGAAAGTTGCCATCTTTTTCTTGACAAACAAGACCGACGCTCCCCATGGTGACTTGCTCAGGTAGATAAAACCCAACTCTAACAACTCGTCTAGTTGACTTCTCAGTTACTTTAGCTCTCTCGAAGCCATCCGGTACTGTAGAATCGAAATAGGTTTGGTCCCCTGGGAACAAGTCAATAATAAAATCGATCTCCCTAGGCGATGGTAACCCTGGTAGCTCAGTTGGAAAGACATAAGGAAACTGACATGCCACTGGTACCTCATCAAACCTAGTCACAATCTGCTCCGTCGTACTCAATGTAATAGAGAACGTCTCGACGTCTACTCTAGTGGCGACTCTACCTCGGGTAATAGGCAACGTAGTCGAAGGCCCCTAAAAACTAAACTTGAGATGCCTTATAATATGAAATGTGACTCTCTTATTGAAGCAATGGATCTATGCATAATAAGCACCCAGTAATGCATTAAACTCGAGGAACTCCAACACTTTTAGGTCTGCTGGCATGATATGTCCCTCTATTTCAACCGAACAGTCAACACAACAAGTTTAGGTAGATTTTGTCCCCAATAGCTGTGCTAAGGATCAAGGGTTTCTTTAGTCTAGTAGGTTTCAAACCCAACTCATTAACTATATAACCCGAAATAAAACAAGCAGTAGAGCCTGAATCAAACATAGCATGCATAAAATGACTGCAAATGTAAATCATACCCTCAATCAAATTACGGCTGGCAGTCAGATCCGATGTAGCAGCTGCGTGAGCCTGCTCTCGGCTCTACTGCTACTTCCCTCGGCCTAGTCGTGGACATGCATTGATGAAATGACCTAACTATCCACACTCCCAACAACCCCTCTGCAATCTTGATCCTGACTGCCTACGCTGTCCCTGTCCCTGTGCCTGACCAGACCTCTGTCCCTGTCTCTACGCCTAACCGAAACTCTGATCTTGTCTCAGGCCAATGCTTATGCCATCAGTCTTTTGATAATAATGGTGCTGAGGACCTAATGATGCTGGCTATTGTGGTGCAATAACGTAACTCTGTGATGGACCAACTAAGACTGGTGCAGTATGCACTGTATAAAACGGAGATGCAATAGATCCTACGCTCTGAGCTCAATCTCTCTACCTCGACTGTCTAGATCTCTTCCTCCTCCTATCACCTCCAGATCATACCACTAATTGTGATGGGGCTGATGGTGTCACTGGTGCTCCGGTGCGTGTGCTCCCAAAGCTTTAACTAGCCATAACCCTCTCATTAGCCTCCTGTAATGTGCTCAGAGCCGTTGTTACTACAATAAAACCAATAAAATCAAGTAGACCATGTACAAAGTAGTAAGCCTGGCCGGCTTTAGTGTCGGCCGTACCCTCGAGATATTCCATCAAACGTAGATACTGGTCCATATACTACATGACTGATTCCCCGATCTGGTGTCTGATAGTCTGAAACTCGGTCCTCTTCAGGCTATAGACCGTAGGAGGAATGTACTTTTGTTGAACCTCTCTCTGAACTCTGCATAGTCCTTGGAGCTCCCATTCGATGCCACTGTAGTGCGCCACCAAACATCTGCCTCGCCGAATAGTAAGGCTGAAGATATACTCGGCTGCATGTGTGATGGTTTAGCCAATACATCATGTATCTTCTCATGGCTCCTTATAAAATTTTTTGCAGCCTCGAGGTTAGTACCCCCGTGGAACTTTTTCGATGATGTCTCATAAACTCACGAGTTTGCCTCGCCTCAGTTGTCGCCATAACACTCGAATCTGTATCAATCGGCATGCTCAGCATATCCTCAGCCAGTGTCTCCGGTGTTGGAGGTACTACCTCTATTTGTACGTGTGCCTCCTCAGCCACTGCGGGTCCTGCCTGAACTATCGGTGCTGTAGGTATATTGTGAACTGTAGGAGCACTCCCAACCTGAGTAACTGGAGCAACTGATGTGGTAGGTGATGTTGTTGACTGGGCTCTCAACAGTATAAGAATCTCCTATAGCTGCTGGTCATATGATGTAATCATCTACGATATGCCATCTAATCTCCCCTGAACGTCCCCCATACCACTATCGCTAATCTCAGGTTGATCGACTATCACTAACTGAAAAGAAAGTGATTTTCACGATCAGGACATAGATATCGATAATAATATTTACAACAAATCAAGTAGCTCATAGTCCAGTTTTAATTTCCCCAACTCTCCTCACTTCCCAACTAAGACTTAAGTCAGGATCATAACTGTAACAACCCCTAATTTTAATTAGAGAATGTTCGGCCTGAAACCCTAATTAAGCCCCGGTAAACCAGATCGAACCTAATTAGAGCCAGCAGCCTTACCACAATTCCTGACAACCTGTATATCTTGATTTTAATGCAAAACCATGAAAATAACGCAGCGGAAAATTTAAAACTTTTTCAATAGAACACAAGTTATACAATATCGGTATGAACATCGGTATTGAACTTGTATTCCCACTCCCAATTATTCCAAATTATAGAGCAAAACAATTTATATATATAACCAGAAACTCACTGCACCGTAGAGAAGATACGAAACCCCTGATCTTCTCCTTTCCTGAGTTCCAAGTCCTAGCGTACATCCATACCTGGAGATGTTAAGGTGGGTGAGCTCCTACTTGCTCAGTAAGTGACTCTCATACCAACCATCAACTACCAATTAATATCAAGGCAATGCATAACAACATGAATCAAATGCATATCTACAGGAGCATATGAATCAATATAAATAATATATATAACAGATGCAAGTTCCTTGGATCATTGCAATGTACCCGTAATTTGTATTTCCAATATTCGTATTTGCACTTAGTTTCCCTCTCACATTATTCAAAAACCAGTCACTGGGTGTAACGACCCGAAAAAAATTTGGTTATGTGTGGATGATGCATGTATTAGTATGATAGTATGATACGGGTCACGAACCAGTCGGGCAAAATTTTTATTTGAGTGAGTCTTCGCCTAGTTAAACGAGGGAATAAAACACTGTTAAAATAAAAATAAATGAGTTTTTAGATAATTTAAATAATTATTTAAAGGAACAAGGTGGGACTACGTGCGCGGTGAGTTGAACCGGACCGAAGATCGTTGTTTGGACACGGGGAGTTGGATAGATACGAGACATACAATCCATGGGATAGGATTGTTAAAGTGACACAGTATAATGGTGGAAAGCCAATAGATCAACCTCGAGATGTGTGTAGGAGAAGATGAAGGGCTAGACATGTAACAACACATTACCTACCCCACTATTCATCTACTATTTACACCACATTTAAATATACATATATATATATACATATATATATATATATACATATATATATATATATATACATATACTTACCTTCATCACTCTCATTCTCTCCTCACCACCGATCTCACTCTCTCTCACCACTCCTCCACAACCACCCTTCTCCCTGGTGCGCCACCGTCGACCACTGGAGTGACCTCGCCGGATACCTCTAACTGGAGGTGCTCTCTCACGCTCTCGGTCTTTCTCTCTCTCTCTCTCTCTCTCTCTCTCGATCTCTCAATCGACGATGCATCACCCATTGGGACGGGTTCAAGGGCTGCTAGATTGGGAGGGGACTATCGGTATTGAAGATGACCAGTGGTGGTCACCGAGTCCTCAGCGGAGTTGAGGTAGCGAGAAACTTGAGGATACGTGCTAGGAACGCGAGAGTGTTATTACACGGGTCGTGATAGTTCAGGTAAGTGCACTTGCCCTAAAGCTTATATACGATTGTAAACCAGTAAGAACATTGCATGTAATTTATTTTTGATCATTGATACTTGTTGATTGTCGTTGTTGACGTTCCTCTCTTGTTGTTTCCTTGGTATGTGTGTTCTTGGCGTGAGCGTGTCGATGCGATCCTTGAGGCCTGTGTCCTTCTTGTATTAAGCTGTGCTAGTGTCGTAACATTGCTCGGGAAGAGCCAGCATCCTCTTTCTGTACTCTCGGAGGCCTGTGTCCCTTTGATGCTGCGCAAGTGTTGCGACATTGCTCGGGAAGAGCCAGCGTCCTCTTTCCGTATGCTGTGATTTTGACCGCTCACTGCCTCGTTTGTTTTCTTAGAACACGCATGTTTTTCGATTGATATCTGATAGTTTGTTTATCATGCATCTTTATCTTTTATATTACCTGTCTTTCAATTTTCGCATGATATTTAGACTGTTTCATTTGATGTTCATGAATTACTGTTATTTTCTTCTGGCATTACTTTCAATTTTCTCTCAGTTGTTCACCATCTAGTTTGTGACGGTGGGTGCAAATTAATCAGATGAGGAATTGCGGCTGGATTCGAGCACTTTAACATAGGTTATGTTTGATTTCTACTTGTAAGTTGGTTTATATATATATATATCATGTGGGTCTGAATTTGGGTTATAGGAAATTGATATCATGTACAGCTTTACTTAGTTTCATTCGAGGTATATAAATATTCGGGGTTTCCACGTACATAGACTTCCTGACTTTCCTTTGATTGAGTTATTTCCCAATATTTATTTAGTTTTTCCGCTGCATATAATTATAATAACTCTTTTATAAACTGTAAATTGGTTAATTGGAGGCTGACTAGGCTCGTCAGGCTCACTGAGTATCGACTCGGATCTGCACGGGTCTAGGCCGGGCATTCCCAAATACATTGGGAATTTGGGGTCGTCACACTGGGCATCTAACTAGTTCTTGTCAATGTGCTACCAACTCATAAAACATCGAGTCGCATTTACTCATCATCACTAAACCAATTACTGCTCATCTGATTAGTTTATGATTAATGAGCTGCTAAACTCAACTGGAAAGCATTGATTGGGATAATCCCCAAGTCACTGGGGGCGCGGTGATGGTTAGCAACTCCACCACAGTTCCAAACCCCAGGCTGATCTGTCTCGTCAAACCTCTTTCCGAATCCATTTTTATTTCAAAACATTTTTGTAAAACCAAAGTCAAATCAAGGTACATTGCACCATTCCCAGTCCAGTACACGACATGCTCTAGTAATACTATTTTACATTGCATAATTGATAAAAGCTACGAGTCCCACTTACCTGTCCTGAGCTTTCTATGTTTTTTTTTGATTGATGCGACTCTCCGGAGTCCTCAACCATTTTCTTGTCAGTCCATTACCTACCATAGACCAACTATTATCAATCTAAGTCTCATACTTATTTACTAACATTCCTAAACTAGTCCCATTCAAATCCAAAATCTTGGAACCTAGTTTATAAGCTATTTTAGCTAATTCACATTTTTCAAGGTAAAAACCTCGGTATAAAGTCTCCTCGGACTTTCGAATTCCTCATTTTTCATAGAAATCCCTCAATTTCTACTTGCTTGGTCAAAATACTATTTTTTATAGTTTTTTTTTAATTTTATGGATTTTCTTTTCCATTTTCTCTCTTTTCTTTCTTTTTTTTCTTTTTCTTTTGGTTCAGGTCTGAACCGGGCTGAACCGGGTTCGGCTCAACCGAGTCGAACCGGCCCGGTTCAGACCCTGTTCATCGTCTTCTTCAAGAACGGAACAACTTTATTCGTTTTTTTTTTCCTTCGATTGGGGTTGGCTCCCAACCCCAACCCCAACCCCAACCCCAACCCCAATTCGGTTTAGCAAGGGAGACTACTCCCTTGCCGTCTCCACCCTCGGCCATGGCGGCCATGGCCGAGCTCATCACCGTTACAACAGTTACAACAACAACATCCACCACACCAACTGAAACAACAACACGACAACACAAGCTCACCTCGATTTCATCTCTCCACCTCAAGCTCTCGACCTCTTCTCTTCTCGCTATCGAATCTCTTTCTCTCTCTCTCTCTCTCTCTCTCTCTCTCTCCCTCTCTCCCGCTCGGTCTCTCTCTCTTCTCTTTCATTTATCAAAGAAGAAGGCGGTTAATTGGGTAAAAAGACCGAAATACCCCTAAGCCTATCTTCTTTCCTTCAATACCTCAATACCCTTTAAGGTAATTTCCCATTTTCTAATTTAATTATATATATTTATATATATAATTTATATAAATATAAATATATATATATATATATATATATATATATTTATCGATATATTGTGCCTAAAATTTCGGTTAGCACGCCAACGAGAATTCTCGGGCGTGCACGCCACAGTACGTCCTATGCGTGTCACTCGTAACCCCGCGTATCACTCGGCATCCCGACAATTCACCATTATTTATTTATTTTCCATTTTAATATATATTTATATATATATATATATCCAAAATATATAAATATATATATATATTTATATCTATAATTACCCTTAAAATTACGTAATTTCTACCGCCGAGCACACTCGAGCGCCAACGCTATCCCACGTCTCATGTGTGTCTACATGACCCACACATGGTATTAGACATTCTCTCATTGGTCCGATTATTCATGTATTCATACTAGTACATACCAAACAAACACAATACATCACGCAATTCCACACACACGTTAGTCGTGACGATTCGGGCTTAACCACGAGCCTAACTCAGATTAATTTAGATTCAGATTACTGTTAATTACGTGCTTAAAGTAACGGGTCATTACAATAGGGTTCCACTATATGTTCAACCATTACTAACTTCCGCTAGTTTATGTTTTAATAGATTGTGATTTAAATCAAGAGTTGAATATTTAAAACTTCGGCTCTGATACCAAATGTGACGGCCCCAATTCCACAATCCTAAATTGGGCCCCACTCGACCTAGACTTACGTGGACCCTCGAGCTAATCTCGCTGAGTCACGTAAGCCTAGTCAACCTTCCTTTACCATTTACCATTTATGAAGCAATTATAAGTTGAGTTAATCAATTGGTGAGTTATCATAGCTATAGCGGAAGCAATTAAACCTCAAACTAATCAGTTAACTTTAAGACACACAAGTTAAACCAACTTAGAGTGTGGAAACCACTGCATATGTATACCATCATCAATAATAATTAGAGGAGAATCACATCCAGATATACATGCCTAAGATCTCTAAAAGAATCACCTATGCTTGACAAGTGGAAAGAACTGCTCCAGATCCTCAAATGATATCGCCTAGCTGTAGAGCCTTCCCCTTGCTACACTATGGATCTGCACTCCGTCAAACACAAGAATGACGAGCCCAAGTAAGTAACGCCAAACAGGACATAAATACAACATTTCGAAATAAATAAATCAGTCTAATTCATGCAGATAGAAAGAAAGGAATAGGGAACGCATTAATGTACAAGACTGTAAATAAATCAATCGAATATAAAGTGTCCGAATACAAAAATCGAATAGCAAAGAGTCTCGACTAAAAGGTCGTTTAGTCGTGGCAAAAACCTAGCAGACTCGGGTTCAGGATGAGACACAGCCTACTAGCCCTAACCCTTGCGACTATGAGATATCCATAGACTCGGATAAGAGCCCTCAACATATACTTAATTGGAAAATATCAACAACATCCATATAAAAGCTCATATCGTTGATAAAATTAACCATGATTCACTTGCCAATAGACCACTCAACTGAAGAAAATTCTAAGAAAATAAATGAACAGAACAATAACAACAAATTAAAGCTCAAGAAATAACTATAAAATTCCTCACTAGTTTACTTACCTGTATCCAAAGCTAATATACACTCACATGACTCCGACTCATCCCTCACGAATCTTCGTGTGCCCGTCAATGTATTACAATCGCCTGATAATCATTAAATCTTGGTATTCAATTAAATCTCAAAAATACCCAGTCTGACCACAACATATACCCAACTATCATAATATAGACCCTTAGGTCTTTGGGAATCCAGTTTGTGTATACCCAATTGGTAAACTTTATATTTTAACTCCCAAATTACTTTAAAAAAGGTAAGTCAAACTGGTGACACACTTTTCGGGGAGACTTTTCGGTATAAAAACTGCCGACAATTTCCAAACTAATTTTCCTATAATTTCCTCTACCTCTTCTATTTTTTCAAATTTTTTCATGATTTTTCTTGAAATTTTATGATTTTTATATGAATTTTTGTTTATTTTATTTCATTTTTATTTCAGTTTATATATATATATATATATTTATTTATTTGGGTTGGGTCAAACCCAATAAGGATGATCCAACCGTGGGTCTGGGCCTGACCTAGACCCAGGCTTGGCCCAGAGAGGGGGTGCACACGGGCTCGGCCTGTGTGCACCTTCTCCTTCATTCGAACCAGAGACGCTGTTTCTGGTTCGTCTAAATTTTTTTATTTTTTATTTTATTTTATCTTTTCTCTCTTCTTCAACACAACAACATCAACAACTCAACAACCCAATAGCACCATTAAAATATCTTCACTATCAACCACCACCAACAAAATCCCAACAACAACAACAACAACGCAACATCGATAACCCCATTAATGCCAACAACGAAATCAACAGCAAAAACAACTCACCTTCAATTTAGTGCATCTCCTTGCTTTCTCGACTCCCTCCTCGCTCATTCGGTTTCTCTTTTTCGTTTTCTCAAAATGATGAGAAAAATGGTGAGTTGATGGTGTTTGATATTTTTGGAGGTTTGGTCAAATGATCAAAATACCCCTATCCTTATCCATACCCTTTACAAGGTCCATACCCTTTTGGTCATTTCACATTTTCTGGTTTTAATATATATATATTAAATTACATACATATACATAAATATATATTTGCCTACAATTTTGTCGTGCGCACCAACGAGCATACTCGGGCGTGCACACTACCGTACGACCATGCGTGTCACTTGACGACCACTAATTTATTATTTTATTACTCATTTTGTCAGTGTTTTATTTTTAATTCGTCCCCTGAACCATTAATTACTCATCAACTGTCTGCCCGAACTCGTAATTCATGTTTCTTTCGGGTCGAACCCGTTTCTCAACACTAGCGCTCACACTTAAACATCCTCACACGTTTGGGACATTGAAACATTCGGTTAATATAATATAATACAAACATCGAACAAAAATAACATACCTCAGCGTCGACTACTGAGAATTTGACAACTGTATCACGGCAGGGGTCCATGTACGACCTAAATTGACACGTGACACAAGTTAGATTTTAGGGTTGTTACATGCTCTGTCCTGTCTAATTAACTTTACTATTATTAAATTTTTTATTTGACTTAAACATCTAGTAGGTTAGTTATTTACAACGGAAGTCTTAAATGAGTATATTATGATAAATTATTAAACCTAGATGGTGGAAAAACCGTAAATGATACCATGTATAAAACTGAGATGAAAATATAAACAAATATCCATATACATGTAATTAGTGTTTTATAGTTTCCAAAACCCAACAAAACGTAAATATATATACGTACTTAATAGCAAAACACGAGCCAACAGTAGCAATAGTCTCACATGTAGTCGCTTAATACCTCTTTACCATTGCTCTTACTCATACTAGAATCTACACTCAGGTACCCAACACATACAACAACGAGTCCAGTGAGCAAATTCCCAAGAGAAGTTCAATCAATAGTCATGAAAACATCATTAATTCTGCGAGATATGTGAATATGATTTATGACAACAGAAAATCATATTCCCATAGCTGGCATAAAATAAGATCACACCAAATATACACAAAAAATATAATCATCACAAAATATCAGCAGAATTGTGAAATAAATAAATAAATAAATGGGCTCGAGCGACTAATCATAAGTAAATAAATTACCACTCGCTTAACCACGAGAAACCTTGACCTACGCCAGTTGTACGATAATAAACCAGGATTCCAGCACAACCCAGTGCTAATAAACTAGCTTATAATCGGTAATTGGGCTTACCCCTTAATAGGTGCTATTTCAAACCAAGAGTACCCATAATCCCTCTTGACAGTTGTAGATATATTCTACTCCCATCAACACGGTCATTGTCGCCAAGCTAGTTCATGCTTAAGCGTGTAGCCATAACCAAGATGAAAAACCATGCGTGACCATCAACAGTCACCGCATGACGATATGAAGTTAGATAAAATAAGTCATGAATTAAAGAGAAGCTTTCTCTTACGCACCTGAAATACGCACTCCAACCTTCTCAGACCCACAAATCCAACCCTGCCCAGCTCCCTGGTACCCGGCTATGGTCCTCCTAGTCCCTGAAGTCTATTTGATATTATTTTAATTGATTTATAATATTATATCAAAATTCTAATTTTTAGTTGTGGTACATTTCCTGGGTTATATCGGGGTATTAAAAATACCCGAAAAGTCCTAAAACCACTTTTCTACCTTTTTCTCAATTTCTTATATTTTCTATAATTTTTTCCATTTTTCTGAAATTTTCTAACTATTTCCCCTATTTTCTAGAAAATAATATATAAAAATATAAAAATCTATTTTCATTTAATTTTTAATTTTTTAAATTAGGGGGGCCCACCTAGATCAGGTCCGGTTTGACCTGACCCGACTGAGCCCGATCTAGTACGACCCGACCCAGGGACTCGTCATATTCCCCGAGAAGAATTTGTCTCTGCATTATTTTTTAATTTTTTTTTTAAAAATTTCTTGCTTTCTCTTCACTCCTGTTCCTCTCCCTACTCATCTTCAACCTTATAGAATCAAAAACCACCTCCAAAACAACAATTCAAATCGGTTCTTCACAAAAAATTGAAATGCGAATACCTATCAGAAATTCGAAAACCCAAATTCTAACTAAAATTCTCAACATATCCGATTCAAACTAGTTTGTTTGAGTAATTCACACCATTTAAACCCCAATCCAATCGAAAATACAATGCATGTGGGATAAATCCAAGTTTGTATTTGAAACCTAACAAAAATCCATTTTAATGGAAATTCTTCAAATTTTAGTGATATATTACCTTAGATCCGTGATAAATCCTTGTAACTCCTTGCTCCAGAATTTAAATCTAATCTTCTTCTACCTCTAGAATCGGATCTCTCTCAAATTTGATGAATTTTGCATGTACAGTTGAGTGGGAATGGCATTTATACCAACTGTATAATCTGGTGTGAAAAGCGTATCCCGAGGCGTATCAGTTGGCCAACATATACTGCAGTCACCAATTCCAGTGACACATGAATGTGACTTAATTGGCCTTGATTAACTTATTTTACTCATCTCTAGGCCTATCCAATGTGGGCTGATTTTCATGGTTTCAACTATAGGCGTTATATTGATTTGAATTAAATAAATTCACATAACCTATACTAGGCTCCACATTAATTCATAAAAATTATACACAAGATCACACTAACCCTCGACTACCCAGTACCCAGTGCCCCGCGTCCGACACGCATCCCCGAGGCGGTCCCTTACTTAGTGTACCCATTTAATTAAGCTAGCCTAAGGTTATAAATACCTAATTTATCAATTTTGACCTTAACCTTAGTCATTTATAGTTGACTTATTCTAATATAACCCAGTGGCCCAGTCTAATGCCTATTTAATACCCGCGTTGATATGCACTTCGAGACAAATGCCCAACTTGTGACCTTGCCCGACAGTAATGTATGCACATTCGATGTTATATATAAATAATAAACCTCAACACCGCATTATTAGGCATACAACATACACAAATACCATAAATACCCTGGGTACTCTTATCTGAGTCAGTCTAGTTGTCTACGTAACGCCTGAATTAACCCTATTAATCCTCGTGATTAACACTAATCCTGATTAAATTAATTTGGGCCGTTACAGAAGCTATCACCACCACTAATTGAATCACCACCATTTTTTATGTTGAATAACACCATTGTATGGAAATTTTGGTTAAGAGTGCGTTCAAGTTAGGGGACTGGCTGGGGCCGTGATCACCATTGCCTCCTCCGCAGAGGGAGTTGAATCATTATTAATAGGATCAACCATGGGCATAGATTTCTTGTGTGTATTTTTAACTTTATAAGTTTTTAGAGGGTCCAGTTTTGTATGAGATTTCTTGGGCTTTGCCTTGTCAGACCCACTTGCTAAGCTTCCTTTCTTTTGAAAACTAATTGGAGATGACTTCTAAGGCTCCTCTTTATTGCCAATTAAATGACTTTTCTCTTTATTGCCAATTAAAGGACTTTCCTTATCATGCGAAGTCAACATATCAAAGCGAGATCCATTACGAGAAGTAGGGGACAGTTAGTCCTTGCTCGGCCCCACGTCGCGAGGGCGCTGTGGGGGTATAGCGTCTGGGGCAATGGACTCCCTGCCCAATGCCGTGAGGGCACCGCCACGGGTTTGACCCCCACGGTGTCACTCACGGTGTAGCACTGTTCATCGAGAATTTTTAGGGGTTTTTCAGGTAATTTTTGGGGCATCTCTAGTATCCAAATTAGTTTGAATATAATCTAATACTCGGGGAATCGACCCAAAACATAAACGAATGAAATTATGGAAAATCAATGTGGACTTATAACCAAACATGAAATAGAACTTTAACGCGTCGAAATTGGGTTTTAAATGATTACCAGGGGTTTAGGTAGTCTAATTGGACAAGTTAGAGTTGTGTGAGGATGGATTTCGCTACCGAACCAGGTAAGTTAGTAAGTCAGTAAGAAAGTAATTTGTGATTCGTTTTCCTTTATTGTTGTTCTATTGAATTGATCCTTTGGTTGGTATTCCATTCTTATATTCGTTGGTTGTGTGTCTTTGGCGTAAGTGTGTCGGGAAGGTACTCCTGAGTTTTTGGCTAGTTGGGCTAACGTGAACACTACTTGCGAGAGTGCAGCTACCCAACTTAACGTGATTCTTCCCTGAGTATTGGATTGTTGTGGATTAGATCACTTATGGGCCTTTCTTGATTTGAAGGACACTCAAACATCATTGTTATACTTATCAGTCTGTTTATCATGCAACTTGTGTTATTTTCTTGTCTTTCTTTACCGCATGATTCTTAAATTGCTTTATTGGTTATTCATGAATTACTGTTATGTTCTTCTAACATTACTTTCAAATTTATCAGTATTCGCTGTCTAGTTTGTGACAGTAGGTGCAGTTAGGGCAGAGACAAGCAAGGGAAAAGGACCGGCGTTAGGTGACTACCTCTGAGGACTTTCGAGGTGGTTCTTTCTCTTCTTTCAAGTAGGTGTAGCCTTTTGAATGTTTATTATTGTTTTGAATACAATGTGGTTACTTTCAGATTGAGTGACTAGGGATATCATGTATTATTGCTATTGTACACTGATGGTCACTAGATATGCATGTTTATCTATTTTCTGGGCTCTACATTATAGGTCGTTCCTGATTCCCCCATTTTGAGTTATTTATGTGATTACTGTTGATTTCCACTGCAAACTTATCTGACAATGATGTGATATAATAACTCACTCATTAAATTGATGAAATAATGACTAAATGAGAAATTGAGGCTGACTAGGCATACGTTGACTTCGTGAGTTTGGTCTCGAAGGTCTACGTATGTTTAGGCTGGGTGGGGCCCAGTTTTATAGGAAATTGGGGCCATCACAATATTAACCTTTTTGGTATTGAAATCAATTGTATAAGGTTGCACTAGGACATAATGGCCCGTGATGTTTCGTGGACCCCCAAGAGCGCTGCGTGATAGGCATTGGTTTTCTCAAAACGCACCATAAAATATCCATTTTCAGCATAAATGATTTTGAACTTTCCCAGCGCACTCCACATAGATTGGATTTGTAACGACTCATTCTCACTAATGACCGCCGCAGTGCCAATGTAGGCCCACAACGTGGCCTACCAACGCCAGCTATGTCCCACACTCAATTATCACGCCCAATCATCGTTAATAACCCAATAATAAAAATCATAAATCTCAATTATTACTGAACTCAAATAATATATTAAATATTGTTTAAAACCTCAAATCACAGTGGAATATATATATACCTGATAAATTAAGTTGAGAACATCATTTTCCTAGTGTGGAAAACTCATACATTATCATTAACAATAACACAAACCTCAACCAGGTCACGAAATATCAATATACATATCAAAATGTACAACTCTCTGTCCCAGCCCAGAATAAAACAAATAGATAAATATATAAACGTACAAGTTCAACTTTCTGTCCTCAAAGGATCACAAATAATCAGCTAGCTTGCCCTTGCCGTGACTACTACCCGGATCTGCACTCATGCCATCACATAAGGCAGATGATGAGTATGGAGTGAGTATTCCCAAGGAAATTCAGTGAGTAATTATGTAAAGTAAATACTGAAATTTAAATAAACTGTTAAATATACATGCAAAATAAATAAATAAGCAATTGAATTCATTGCATGAATAAATAATAGATAAACTCAAAGTGTGTGTCTAAACCTAAGTTAGACTAGCACCATACTTCAGACTCTTCCACAGAGCACTGCTGGCAAGTCATACTTAAACAAGGCCAGTCTCTAGATTTACTTGATGGTCGACATAGACTCACGACGCACCGACACGTGCCTCGACGCGACTCTCGGGTTGAACTATTCACTGAGATCCCTGACAACACATGATATGGTCTAGTGGACATACACACAAGATATAACACGCCGAGGGCGCACCCTACCAGTCGCCTATGCAATCCACAACAGGAAGTAGAGTACTTGAACAATTGAAAGGAATTCCAAATAAATAAAGTAGTAAATACGCAAAGAATTTTAATTGGGATACTACACACTTCAATCCGCACTCCGTGTCTAGAAAACCAAACCCCGGTCTAGCTCCACAAAACACTTGACAATCAAAGTTACTGCCCGAATGCACCTAATACCATATGCCATTAAATCAGCTTCAATTGAGTATATTACATTAATTTTACACTTTACGAGGTAAAAACCCCAACATAACATCTCGTCAAAACCCCGAATACCTCACTTTTCATAGAAACTCATAAATTCTCATTTATTTGGTCAAAATATAATCTTTCTTGATTTTTTCCTTTTTTTTTTGGATTTTCTATTATTTTTTGGATTTTTTTAACTTGAACTGGGTCGAACCGGCCCAGTTCAAAGGTCATCTTCCTCAATTCAAAGGCGGAGGCAAGGGTATGGTTGGGGGCCATGGCCCCCCTAACATTTTTCCCACGCCATAATACACACCCCTCATCCATTTAAAAAAAAAAAAAAAATAATACATTGGTCCCCCTCTTTCTAGCTACATGCACCCTATCAAAGACAAATATAGTGTGGAGAAACATTTGCAGCAAAATTGATGTGGGTCTTGTTGGGATTTACACTAGGATGTGTGTATGGACTTGTCTCAACACAAGAAATGAAGTATTCTAATGAAATATATTGTTGTTCTTAATTAATCAAATTTCTTAAAAAAATTAATCGTCTTTCGTGACATCGTTTGACGTGCTCTATATATTGATTCGTCAATAGACGATCGTTCTCTCTATTTTACATGCAATATATATTGCAACCTCAACTAAAAATTTATTTAATGGTGTTTCATCATCTCTACCAATTTTCTCCCGATCACAATATATTCTTATTAGTTATCTCTCGATCATAACTTGGTCTCAAAATGTCTCTATCAAGACCTATTTTCATGCTCTTTCTTACTAATTCATTCACCAATTAATGATTGTTGATGTCTATAAAATAATGTGAGTTGTATTGTATAATTATTATTTTTTTCATGTTAAATATTAGATGAAATTAAAGCTATAGTGTTAATTAGCCAGTGAATCAAATCAAATTTCTTATGATAAGTCATAGATCAAGTTAGTAGTTAAGGTTATTTGATTGATACATAGTAGTGATTATATACTATACCTCAATTTGATTATTAAAGGTCTGTCATGAACAAAATCTTTACATTTAAGCTTAACATGATGAAATTGAGGCAACATAATGGATAATTTTTTTATTTTTTATTTTATTTTTATTAAGTTTAATCTATATTAGAAAATTTGGCCCCCCTCCGTCTCAAGAGTCTTGTTCTGCCCCTGGTTCTGTTTCTTTTTTTTTTGGCTGCTGGGGTTGGCTCCCAACCCCAACCCTAAGTCGGTCTCAACATGTAACAGCAGGGAGGCAACCCTCCCTGCCTTGGTTTCTGGTTCGATCATATCTAACGCCATGGCCGAACTTCCAACCACACCACACATACACAACATAAACAACAACAAACACAACAACCACCTTACCTCAGCCTCGCCTTGATGTCGCGAGCTCGATCTCTCTCTTTTCTCTCATTGGTCGACTCCCTTCTCCCTCTCTCTCGATTTCTCGAACTCGTGCTTTCTCGAATTCGGTCGAATGGTTGTGGCGGTGGTGGTGATATATATAAAAGGGTAGCCAAATTACCAAAATATCCTTATGTCTATCCTCTTTTCTATTCAACCCAAACACCTTTTTGGTAATTTCACACCCATTTTCCTTAATTTCTGATTTTCAATATATATATCCTCTTCGCCACTAATACTAATTTGTGACTCACTTGCCACACTCTTTTATACGAAACTTATAAAATCATTTCCCGATGTTCTGACTCCGGTTTCACACCACAACGGCCGACACACCAACTAATTTGCCACAAAACCTCAAGTTGGCGTTACATATAATCACTTATTTCATTAAAAATTTATTTTCATGTGTGTACTAACTACTCCGACCTAGTATTATATCTTTTTTCTATCCAGTACCTGTGTCATCCTAGTATTATGTCAATTTTAGTAAATCAATTAGTCGCAAACTATCTCATGTTTGATATCTGTTAAGATTATGTGTAACAACTGCCAAAACATCTCTGGTGAGAGGGCAATCACTTGCCAAAAGGTAACGTTTGAGGAGATCACGAGTTCAATTCCTACTTTAGTAAAAAAAAGATAATGTGTAAAAGGTCTCTTATGAGGGAGAAGGTTCTAGTAGGTGAAAAGAATGGCGTGTCAGACATTAATGTATAGTAAGCTATAACAACTTATAAGTACATGCATGGTACATGATGCGTATTAATGTTTAACAATCTTAAGGTATTTGAGTAGATTTATGTTGATTTTAGTAAATCAATCCGTCCCAAACTATCTCATGTTTGATATTTATTAAGATCATGTGTAAGAGCTACCAAAACATTGTTGATGAGAGGGCATAGGTATATTACTTGCCAAAAGATAAGATTTCGGGAGGTCGTGAGTCCTAATTAAGTAAAAAAAGATATGTATAAAATGACTCTTCTTAGGGAGAAGGTTACAATAGGATGAAAGAATGGTGCATCATGCATTAATGTATAGTAATCTCTAACAACTTGGTACATGCATGCGCTAGCGAACCCAAGTTTAACTTGCCCTGGGTTGTAGCCCAGGGCAAGTTAAAAATGTCCCCCTTATATTACTTAACTTTGTTTATAAGAAAAGCATCAAATCTTATATGTTAGCCCACCCCAATTTGTCAAAGAAAAAAAAAACAGCCTAAATAAAAAAATAAAAAAAATAAAACATAATAAAAGTTATAGCTTTAATGGCTTAGTACATACATGGTTGCTCAACGAACCTAAGTAGGTTTATGTTGATTTAAGTAAATCAATCCATCAAAATGAATCTCATGTTTGATATTATTTAAGATCATGTGTAAGAGGTCTCTTATAAAAGAAAAAGTTACAATAGGTGGAAAGAATAGTTCGTCAAGCATTATTGTATAGTAAGCTCTAATAACTTAGTACATGCATCGTACATTACTCTATTAATGTTTAACAATCTCAATGGATTTGAGGAAATTTATGTCGATTTTAGTAAATCAATCCTTCGCAAACTATCTTATGTTTGATATTTGTTAAGATCATGTGTAAGAGATGCCAAAATATCTTTTGTAAGAGGGCAGATGCATATCATTTATTAAAAGGCAAGGTTTGGGGAGGTCGTGAGTTCGACTTCTACTTAAGTAAAAAAAAGATAATGTCTAAAAAGTCTCTTCTAAGGGAGAAGGTTCCAGTAGGTGGAAAGAATGGCGTGTCAGGCATTAATGTATAGTAAGCTCTAGCAGCTTATAAATACATGCATGTACATAACACATATTAATGTTTAACAATCTTAACGTATTTGAGTAGATTTATGTTGATTTTAGTAAATCAATCCGTTGCAAACTATCTCATGTTTGCTATTGTTAAGATCATATGTAAAAGATGCCAAAACATCTCTAGCGAGAGGGTAGAGGCATATCATGTGACGAACCGAATCTTTTCGCAACCTGACTCAAGGGTAATTTAGTGATTTGAATATAAATGTGTGCAAATGTGCTCTATGATTCTTTTTGAGTGTGCAAGTAAATAGATTTGGCCTATTAAGGGTTGGGCCAAAAATATGAGAATAAAATACACTAACACAGTCTTAATAAGAGAAGAATAAGATAAAAAGCCGCACTATGTGCACTCTAGTGTCCTCTCAGGGCGCCCCAAAATGCATATAAATTGGTAAACTATTGAGGTGCCCTTATAAATAATTGAGGTGCACATAGCGGTGCTCTATGATAAATGGGCTTAAAGCCCACAAGGGCAAATTGATCAAGTGAAAGAAAATTGGTTACAACCCTAAGCCATACCTTTGCTCTATATAAAGGATGGTTATGAGACCAAGCCACCCATTCTCAACACATTTGGAGAGGAAGAGAGAGAGAGAAGAGCAACTGAAGGAGAAGGAGAACTTGGAGTGCTTTGATATAAGAGGGTAATTTTTATTTTTATTTTTATTTTATTTTATCTTATTTTATTTTTTTTTTTGAGTTTTTGTTGTTCTTTTGGTGGCTGTAATGGAAGAGTTGGGATGATATGGTGGCGACATCACTAGGTGCCGCCAGAGAGGGGTGGAGGGTTGTGCCGCTCTAAGAGGCGAGCGACATGAGGGAGTGATGGAGGTGTAACGACCCTCAAATTTAATTGGTGACACGTGTCGTGTGTTTTACAGGACCATGACTTACCATCATGATTTGTCATATTACTCAAGCCTCGGGAGTCGACACTGAGGTATATTTTATTTTTTCTGTGATGTTTGCATTATTATCTATACTTGAATGAGAACACTATGTGTCCTAGTGCGTGGTTTTCATTTGCAAATCGCTACGGATTTCTGTCTGAGATTCGGCTAGGAAAAACATAAATTTAGGGTATAAAACGGATAATTAAACACCGAAAAATAATAATTAGTGAATTATCAAAAATAATAAATAATTAAATAAAATTTGGGAGCGAGGTTATGTCCGAGAACGTACGTGGTACGAGTTGTGAGTTGAAACGGGTTTGGTAACATGTGCTTTGAGCGAGAAATGGCGTAGTTTTAAAATTGAAGTCACATATTGGAAACATTTTAGTGTGTTAGAGTTGGTGGAAGGGATGAATAAGAACCACAAGATTAGCCTCGAGATTCGTGCATGATCTTAGATGAAGGAGTGGTTTATAAACCAATTTTTCTCTCTCCTCCTACAATTTTATCATTTGATTCAACGTGAGAGAGGAGAGAACGACGAAAGAGGCGTGGGTTTTGTTGATTTTCGAGCTCGTTGTTACACCGTGGATCGACCCAAATTGCATAAAAAGGTGAGATCTTTAATCGTTACGTGTTTATCTACGTTTTGGCGTTAATTTTGGGGGTTTTCGTCGAGACGATTTCAAACAAATTTTCGAAAAAATGTTGGGAAATGATTTTGATTGATGATTTTGGTATCAATGAAGTATTGGATTGATGAATTTGTGGTTGATTTGAGAATTGGAAGTGAATGGGAATTTTTGGAAATTTTTGAAGAAGTTCGGGATATTTTTTTTAATCGGGGTGTTTTGTCGGGGTTTTGACGGAAAATGAGTTAAGTTGTAATTTGTGTTGGACGTCTCGAAGGGTTTGGGATAGACTTGTAATGCAATGATTCGAGCCAGGGTTTCGAGAAATCCCGGAATAGGTGTTCTATTGAACACGCCGGGAGGGATACCGTGAGGGGTTATTCCCACGACGTCACTCAATGACGTCTCAAGCAGAGGGAAACCAACGAAAACCAGGAAAGATGCCGTGGAGATGTCGTCTAGAACAAACTTGTCACGATGTCACCCACATACAAGTTGGGCAGAGTGTCTCATCTTCATGCCATGGAAGCGTCGCCTAGGCCAAAGATGTCACGGCGTCTTGGCGGCATGGCACTGCTTATAGAGAGCAAATTTTTTAAAAATCTCAGAAAATTTCAGGGATCTCTTGAGTATCCAATTGGGTCCAAATACGACCCAATACCCTGAAAATCAACTCAATTACATTGATTAAGTTATTATGAAAAATTGGGTAAATTAGAAAGATATTAATAGGATTTGTAAAATTGTTTAATTGTGACAGACTATGGGAATTCGATAGGATAGCATAGAGGTACGCGAGGATCGAAGATTTACAATTAATCGAGGTATGTTATCGTACGATTGTAAGCTAGATAAGAAGTATGCATTAATTCATTATCCATTTATTGCAATTATATTGAATTGAGCTTTTATTGGAATTCCGTTCTTATCGTTGTTGTTGAGTGTCTTGGCATAAATATGTTACGAAGGTACTCCTGAGTCCATATGAGTGGGTAAGCGTGAACACTTCTGCGATTGTGTTTTTTCACCCCACTGATAGCAGGTTATACCCTGAGTACTGGATTGTTTGAACACTGCGGTGTCTTTCATTATAGTGACTATAAATGCGGTGCTGTGGTACTACATTGATTTTGACCACTTATAGGCCTTCTTTGATTCTGTGGACACTCAAACTTCGTTGCTCAACATATCAGTTTGTTTATCATACTATTTGTTATACTTTCGCTTTTCAATATTGCATGATATTTGGACTGTTTATTTGAAATCTTGAATTACTATTTAGTTTCTTCTGGCATTACTTTCTCTTTTTCAAGCACTCACCGTCTAGTTTGTGACGGTGGTGCAGATAGAGATAGAGATAAAGGTGAGACGAGCAAGGGGAAGGAACTGAGGTGATATTCTCTGAGGACTCTCGAGCGATCATTTCCTTTACTCAGTGTAGGTTTTTGTTCTTTTGGTTGTGATTATGTATTGTATGTTTTGTTAAATACTGGGGCATGTATTGGGGATTGAGAGACTAGGGATATCATGTATGATCTCATTATATAACTTTGATCACTAAACATGCATGTATTTATCTATTTCTCAAGGTTTCCACATGAGTTGGTTATCCATTATTCCTGATTTCTATTTTGTAGTTATAGTTGATTATACTAATTTCTGCTGCGAACTTTTCGATAAACTTATAAGCCTATAACTCACATATTTAAATGATTAATTAACAATGTATCTGAGGATTTGAGGCTGACTAAGATGCATAGACTTCGCGAATAGGGACTCGGATAGACCTAGGCCAGGCAGGATCCAGTTTTATGGGGAACTGGGGCCGTCACAAAGGGGTGCCAAATGGAACGACATAGAGAGGTCGAGAGGAGGGGTGGCATGGAGCCACTCTACTCTATCAACGCTCGCTAGTGCTAAGGACCACCCCCGGACCTCTATCCGAGGGTGGGGCAATGGGGGATGCTTTGCCTTCCCTCACTGCCAAGGGTGAGTCACGACTAGGTGGGGAACCCCAATCCCGTCAAGGGAGGAAGAAGATCGAGTTGACTCCATTTTGACCAGTTTGATCGAGTTGACTTGGTTTGACCAAGTTGTCTGGTCAACGAAACAAGGGCCTATTGGTCGTTGGTCAACCAAGAGGGGCTTATAGGTTCCTACAATGTATTTGGAGGCTAAACGAAGCATATACCTTAACCACGGCGTGCACTAGCACCCTGACGGGAACACTAGGCTACACCGAGCCCGTGGCATCCGCACTAGTAGGTCCTCAAAGATCAATAATTGGAAAAAATACATAACTTAATTAAGTAATTACTTATCTAATGTTTTTATGAAATTGTTTAGATTCGCGTGAAGGTTCTCATCAGACCCTCGGGCATCTAAAAAGTCGTATTACGATTTCCAGCGAGCCAAGGTAGGTGGGGAGCTTCATTCATATATTAAATGTGGCTTCATTGCTAGTTAAATAGAATATCACGTCGTTTTATCAAAAAATCAGGGATTGAGATGTGAATAGTCCTTGGTATGGATATGCTAGCTATGATACGAATGTGACACTATGCCTAAGGCATTAGGCCCAACAAAGAAGGAAGTTCACCTGTTTCAATCCTCTAGGAATGGAAACTGACCCATCATTCACCTAGGGCAGTTTAACAAACCAAGTATGATGGAAGCTCATCCATCAAGTAAGGAAGAAAATGTTGGAAGTACACCTATCAAGTAAAGCAATGTGCCTATCAGTAAGTGTTCACAATCGGTGATGGCTTAGAAAACTTACAATTAGGGCGATGAAAACATTTAGGGGACATATGGGCCAATGTATTTGCCAGAGGTTCCTATCACCCTGAGGGTTAGTGGTTCGGTCATTAGGTTCATACCATTAGCTAAGAATGCATGAGACGAACAAATGGATTATATTATTACTTATCTATCGCACTTGATTAGTCACCATTGCTCTAATGTTGGTTTTCACAGGCGACTTGTGAATTTGTTCTTGATTGTGAGTAATGATTGTTTACTATTTGGGAATGAATGCATGATTAATATGATGATCTTGTCTTGATATATGCTTGCATGAGTTATGTTTCGTATTGTAGATTTTCATATGAGATACTTGACACACATGCTCTAAATGAATATCTTATACTTTGTATGTATAGTCTTTGGAAACTTAATGCAGAAATATTAAAGTATGATTCCTTGCTATAATTTAACAAGTTATGTTAATTGCAAATATGAACATGGTTATTGTTCCCTTTAAATGCCATTAAATTATGCTTTGACATGAATTGGAATTTGTATTTACTTTGCATGATAAGGCGTTGAGATAATTTTTATGGATAAAACATTAATGCTATGTGCTTTACTTCTAAATTGATGCAAATGGTTGGATTAGTGTTCCATGAAGAATTTGATCATCTATTAGGTATTACTTGCATGTTTAATGTGTGAGCGAGTCTTCTTATTTATTGAGCTCCGTTGGTTCTTTAGCTTACTCTATTAACAATACATGTCTTTTGACTAGCATGATAGACAAGAAGGGGAAAGGCAAAGTCATCGTTTGAAGCCCCTACTTGAGAATTGTGATTCTACTATCTATCTATTATTTTTGAAATAATAGAACATGGGTATGTAAGTTTAAAATAGGTGAATTGGGTAGTTAAACCTTTAACTTTTGGTTTAGATACTTGAAAGTTTTTTAATCACATAGCCTTGTCTCGTTGGTGACAATACCTCGATACATTTAACAAACTTATGTTATTGGCTTAAGGATATCTTTTATATTTATTCCGCAGTTATCCTTTTGTTTAGCCACCATATATTCCGAAGGCTATTTAGGTTAGCCAAGTCGTTATTTGAGACCGAGTTCAGCTATCTGGGTTCGGGTAGTGACTTGGGTCAGGCGGCCCGTGCTCCAGGTCGGGACGCGGGCCGTCACAGTTGGTATCAGAGCTTACGCATTAGAGCCTAAAGGATAGAGTGTAGTTTATCTAAAATTGTGATGCCAATGTCACAGTTTATATAAGAGCATATGTATTAGAACCTAAAGAAACGTTAGGTTAGTGAAACCTAAGTTTGTAGAGTTGTTAAGTTTGAAAGTTGAGTTTAAGGTGAACAAATCAATAGTATGTGATACTGGTTCAAGTCAACTTAATGTGCACCAATGACCAATCCTAGGATGAGATGGGATTGAAGTCTTGAATAAAACACTTGTATAATGTTATTTGATGTATGCTATGATATCTATCATGTTTAGATACTTGATCGCTCTCTTGACTTGTAGGATTAATTCTCTCTTGTTTGCTCTAAATTACATCATGAACAACCATGGAGGAAGTTCCTATAACTTGAGGGAGATTCGGGAGAGAGATAATCGATAATGGCGTCGGGATGTGGAACAGCGCATGGCTTCTCTGAATGAGACTCACCAGAGGACTTGTAACGACCCGAAAATTTGGCTATTTGTGAATGATGATGTGTATTACGTATTTATACTCGTATTTGAGTGATCGGATAGTGAAGTCGGTAAACGAGTAGGAAAACTGGACGAGCGGGTATCGACAGTTGGGTTATGGGTACACGAGGATTTAAAACACTTTAAAAAATACAAATAAATGAATTTTTGGATAATTTAAATAATTATTTGACGAGACAAGGTGAGTCTACACGTGTGACGAAGCAAGGTGGGTCGAGGAACGTTGTTTGGGCACGGGGAGTCGGATAGTTACGCAACACACGGGCTAGGTGATAGGGATTGTTAAAGTGACCGTCTAACTTGAGAGAACCATCAGACTAGCCTCGAAATGCGTGCGCGCGTGGTTATGAAGTGAGAATTCTATAAATAGGACCCTTTCCTCACTTTACTATTCACCTTTCTCCAAACCACACATACCCAATCCTCACTTTTCTCTCCCCCTTTTCACTCTCCTCCCTCCTCCCATGAATCACCACTGGACCACCATCTCGTGGTGTCTGGCCTAGCCAGAGATGTCTCCGGTCTTCAGAGTGAAGGTGGTCCTCTCTCTCTCTCTCTCCTCTATCATCCTTTCTCTTCTCTCCCACTCCTCTCCTCCGCTTTGACTTGGCTGCACCACCACTGACCAATAGCAGATCTGGGTGGTTTGACTTCCCTGAAGGTGCGTCAGTGTTGCCGGAGGTGCCTCTCTCTCTCTCTCTCTCTCTCTCTTTCTCTTTCTTTCTTTATCTCTCTCCCTCTTTCTTTCTTTTCTCTCACTGGTTTTAGACTTTCTTTATGGTGGCGGTTCTGTCTAGCTGGAGTGACAGCTGTGGAGGTTGGAGATGACCCCAAGAGGCCATTGGAGCCTCGAAAATACCCCAACTCCCCCGTTGTGAACAGTAAGGTGTACTATGAGTGATTGTTTTGTGTTGGTGTGTCTGTCCGATTGGAGGGGGCTACTGTCGTGACTGGGACTCGTCGGGGATGACACACGACGACTCACCGGAGCCCTAATGGTCCTAGATCACCCCCATCATGATTTCTATAAGGTTGTTGACTTGTGTCGTTTACATTGTTTTTATCTAACTGTCGGCTGTTTTACTGCCTCGTCGGAGTTGCAGAGCTCGACGACACTGCTAATCGGATCACCATGACTGGGGGTCGTCGGAGACCACGCCAAGCCCTTGCTTGTGTCTCACAGCCCTCGGAGTGACCGAATCAGTAATGGTGGGCGTACGTTGTTGTTGATTTCATGTAGGTTTTTCGGTCGATTTTCATTTTCATGTATGGTGGTTTCCGAACTGGTGGAGTTTTTCGGTGTTCCCATGCCGTGATGGCCTTTCCTCAACGTTGGACAGTACCAACATGTAGCCATGGAGGTCTCGGTTGTATTTGTTAATTAGTTTTGGTTGGGGTTTGGCCATGGTGGTTCCTACTTGTTTATACAAACTATTTTGAGTTTCCAACATTGTTTTGAGGTGTTAGCTAGGATATATGGATTTGGTTTTTTTTTTTTTTTGTCTAGAGTGCTCTCTTGTGTTGATGAACACATTGTGTGTGCGAGACACTTGAATATATGTTTTGTGATTTCAATATCATGTGTATGTTGGGAACATATGGTTATGTTCTGGTGTTTTGGCGTCATTTTCATGATAAATTTACATTTTAATTGTGTTTAAGGGTTGTCGAACGGTAGTGACGTTGTGGTCACGTCGCCAGTCCTCGAGGCTATGGCGTGACCCGCATACAACTGAGCCGAGCCTTCGATTCATGAGTAGGCTTACCTGTGTTATGGTTGACAATGTTGGGATATCGTAATCATGGTTATTGTTGTGGTTTTCAAATCCGAGAGAGTATTCATTTTTCTATTAAATTGTCGAGTTGTTCGAGTCATTTAAAACGTTAGGAAAACACTAGGGTTTCAACCTAGGGTTAGTAATGACTCGACCCATTAATTAGAGTTTCCGACCTTGACAGGTAGCGGGAAACTTGGGGATACGAGTTAGGATTCACGAGAGTGGATATTCGCGGGTTGCGTTGTCAAATAAGTACACTTGCCCTAAAGCTTGCGTACGTTAGTAAGCCGGTTAAGAAAATACCATGTGATTCATTATCATTCTATCATGTTTGCTATGATTTACTTGTTGGCATTCTGTTCCATATTCCTTGTATGTGTGTTCTTGACATAAGTGTGTGTCTCGAAGGTACATGCAACCTGCAGTAGAAGGGATAAAACGTGGGCACTCGTGTGCACGAGTGTTTGTCCACCCCTAGTGATTGTGTGATGCCATGTACTGGATTGTTGTGGTAATTGATGTTGTGACATTACTGTTGTGGATTTATTGTGGATTATTAGACCACTTATGGCCTCCCTTGACTCGTAGAACCCGCATGTTTCGATTGCTATTATTTCTAGTCTGTCTATCATGCACCTTGTATATTTAAATTTATGTCTTTCAATTCCCGCATGATATTTAGACTGCCATGTTTGATATTTCATGAATTACTGTTATATTCTTCTGGCATTACTTTCGATTTTCTCCCAGTTGCTCACCATCTAGTTTGTGATGGTGGGTGCAGATTCACCAGAGCGTTCGAAGGGTAATGAACCATGCTTAAGAAATTTTTTGTGAAGATTTGCGGCTGGATTTGAGCACCTTAGCCTAGGTTATGTTTAATTTCTGCTTGTATGTTGATTTCTTTATATATACATCATGTTGGTTTGAACTTGGGATCATATGGTATTTGATATTATGTACAGCTTTACTTGGTTTTCCTTTGATGTACATGAATATTCTCGTTTACGGGGTTTCCACATATATAGATTCCTAATTTCCGTTTGATTGAGTTATTTTTCAATATTTGTTTATTTTAAATTTCCTTCCGCTGTGTTATACTTGCAATAACTCTCTCATAAAATTTGAAATTTGTTAATTGGAGGTTGACTAGGCTCGCCAGATTGCTGAGTATTGACTCGGGGATCTGTACTAGTCTAGGCCGGGCGTTCTCAAATGCATTGGGAATTTAGGGCCGTCACAGGACCATACAGGATATGGCGTCCACCCAGGATTAGAGGATTGTGGATCTGATGCAATCGCATGAAAATGAACCTCCTTAAAGAGGAGCACGAATTACTACTTGACCTCCAAAATATTGATTCATGGCATCAAGACTCGTCGAGGAGTTAAGAGTGGACAAGTTCATCGAAGGACTTCGTGACGAGATTACATACATGGTGGTTCCTACCCAGCCTAAGACTTACATATATGTGTGAATAGATTGATAGTGTGTGAGGCAACATACTTAGCCACTCGGTCCTAAGCATCAGTGGAGATCTATGAGAGAAGAGGGACATAAGGTCATAATCGAGAAGATTCCGGTGGTTAGTGATTTTTTGGATGTATTTCCTTCAAACCTTCTGGAACTCCCACCACATCGAGACATTGACTTCGTGATTGATCTTATTATCGAAATGAGACTCGTTTCTAAAGCACTATATTGTATGGCGGCAACTGAGTTGAAGGAGTTAAAGAACCAATTAGAGAAGCAGACTAAAAAAAAGCTTCATTTCTTCGAATGTTTTGCCATGGGAGCACATGTTCTGTTCGTGAAGAAGAAAGACGGGAGCCTAAGAATGTGCATTGATTATCAACAATTAAACATAGTGGCCATTTGAAATAAGTATCCACTTCCTAGGATCGATGATTTGTTTGATCAATTGAGAAGTGAAAAGTTCTTCTCGAAGGTAGATTTGAGATCAGGATACCAACAGCTGAGTATACAGGAGGAAAATGTATCCAAGATTGTTTTAGCACCCGTTATGGTCATTTCCAGTTTACATTGATGCCATTTGGACTCACCAATGTGTCGACAATGTTCATGGACTTGATGCATCATATTTTTAAGCCGTTCATTGACCAATTTGTGATCGTGTTCATTGATGATATCATGGTAAACTCGAAGACTAAGTCCGATCAAAGGAAGCATCTTATGAAAGTGTTGCAGACATTGAGAGAGCACAAACTATATGCTAACTTATTGGCAACAAGACACTCAATAGGGAGGGTTTCATCTTTACTTTTCAGAAAGCTATTCACATTATTAAAGGTGTTGACATAGAGCTCATTAGCCGGGACATCTTTGCGTTTTACTTTAAAAACAACATTGATAGACAACAAATCTATATTGGGGGACCATGAACTTTTGATAAAACAACTCATAGCTATATGTAAATTCAATGATATTGGTGAAATCGATTAAATGGATTTTCACGCATGACAATATGATCAAACTACACAGCGTGCCTCTAATAGACTTGTGCCCGCTTATGCTAGAAATCCTTAACTAATTTTTTATATTTTAAATAAGGAAAATATATTTAATGAATATTTAAAAATAAATATAAAGTAGTAGTTAACTTCGCGGTATAAGTTTACTATATTAAGATTGATGTTTAAAGTTTAAACTTTATTAAAAGCACTTTCTTTTAATATTAATATTAAAAAAATGTATTTTTAAATTTTTGATAGGCGGGTCCAACGAGCTTGGGCTTGCACAAACATACTCAAGCTCATCCCAAATAAAGTGAGTTTGGGTGGGCCGAGTTGATACTTCAGCCCGTGCATAAGTGTAACTTGCCTCTAGCTTATATGACAGAGAAAACATCAAGCTTCTTAGAGAACATCGCATAAGTGTAGCTTGCCTCTAGCTTATATGACAGAGAAAACATCAAGCTTCTTAGAGAACATCTTCGAATCGAAAGAAGGGGCTGCCCTAAGGTTGGTGTGCACAGGTCAGGTTCGGGCTAGCCGGACCTTTAAATGTTTGCCCGCCCGACTGTCGGGCTTGATTGTTGGGCTTCCAAATAAGAAGCCAGGCAGCGAGTTTCAAAACCCATTTGCCTGCCCTAGCCCAAAGTCAGGCGGGCAGCCCAAGTTAGATTTGGGCAATCTAAGCCCAAGTTAGCTTTGGGCCTAAACAACACAAACTTTTGTATAACTGATAGTTTTCATCGTTTTTTTTTTTTTGACAAATATATTTTCACCGTTAGTCTGTAATTGGATTCATAGGAACAAAAAAATATTTTTTTAAAGGGTATCGATAGATTGCTTCGTGAAAGATGATTATATAGTATAGCATATTTTATAATAAGAAAACGTAAGCTTGTTCTTATGGAAACAACATATACATTCCTGCCAAAATAAAAAAACGACATATATTGGGTTTTTCAAGGAAAGGAAATGTTGGAAGTTTTTGGAAAATAAGTATAGATTTCTTTATATTTCCTTTCAAGATAAAATTTCAATTGAGAATTATTTTTGGTACAAAAAATCTTTCAAATAAAAATACTTTATTATGCCCAATAGAATGCTTTATTCTTTTTTATGCCCAAGTGGTGCACACAAATAGAATGATTTATTCTTTTTTTATGCCCAAGTCTTCGCACTAAAATAAAAATACTTTTGAGAGTTTTTTAGCAGCTATAATCTAGTTTGAGAGTAAGCTTAGAATAATTTTTTTCTTGATTGTTTTCATTGACCATCTTTATGTAAGAAGTACTTTTAGGTGATATAGGCATATCATTTCTTAAGCCTGTGAATTATTATCAAAAGTGAAAAAAGTTAGTTTTCAAAAAAGGTCAAAACTGTTTTCAAAAAAAAAAAAAAAGGGTCAAAACTCAGATTTTATTTATTATAGAAAATTGAACCTCAAAACAAAAACAAAAAAAGAAAATTGAACCTCAAAAAAATTATTATACTCAAAGTAGAGCGCTCTGCATATGGAATATGGAATGTCCGTCTTTTATTTTTCTTTTTGAAAATAATTTATACATTAGTTTTTGATAGGTCTCATATGAAAACTAATATATGCATGCAAGGATCTTGGTGTTAAATACAACCATAATTAGCCTTCTAATTGCACTTAAGCAATTCATCGATCCATTTTTTTTGGTAGGAATCATCGATCTATTTCCAATATAACATTGGAATATTAAAAAAATAAAATAAAAAAGCACTACAATCAAAGGTAGAGGCAGACTCTTGGGACAGGGCCAAACTTACTAATATCTAGATTAGACTTAATAAAAAAAAATTTATTCATTATGTTGCTTCAATTTTATCATGTTAAGCTCAAATGTAAAGATTTTGTTTTGGACAGGCCTGTAATAATTAAATTGAGGTATAGTATATAATCACTACAATGTATCAATCAAATAATCCTAACTACTAACTTGATCTATGATTTACCGTATAAATTTTGATTATTTGATTCACTTACTAATTAACATTAGCTTTAATTTCATCTAATATTTAATACGAAAAAAATAATAATTATACAACACAACTCACATTATTTTATGACATCAATAATCATTAATTGGGGATTGAATTGGCAAGAAAGAGCATAAAAATAGGTATTGATAGAGACATTTTGAGACAAAGTTATGATCAAGAGATAACTAGTAGGAATATGTTGTGATCGGGAGAAAATTGGTAGATACGATAAAGCACTATCGAATAAATTATTAATTGAGGTTGCAATATTGCATGTAAAATAGAGAAAACGATCGATTATCGATAAATCAATATATAGATCACCTCAAACAGCGTCAAGAAAGTCGATTAATTTTTTAAGAAGAAAATTGATTAATTAATAATAGCAATATATCTCTTTAGAATGCTTTATTTCTTGTATTGAGAGAAGTGCGTACACACATCCTAGTGCACATCCAATAGGACCCACATCAATTTTGTCGCCAATGCTTTCCCAATCACACTATATTTGTCTTTGATGGAGTGCATGTAGCTAGAAAGATGGGGGCCTATATATTATTCTTTTATTTTTCAAAGGGATAAGAGGTGCATACTATGGGGTGGGGAAAATGTTGCAATTACGAAAGCTTAAATTTTTCATGCTAGATATCCCAATAATGGTTGTCTAGTGGATTAATGAAAATATATAGTTCTGTCTCTACCCCTTTGACCACTTTGAGACAATCAAAATATGTATTATTCCACTACTCTAACCTTCTCCTCCATCCATATATAGATATTTACTTGTATCAATGTGAAAAAAAAAAAAACTTTGTTGGGGAATAGAGGGTAAGCATTGATATTGCATAAATTACCATTAAAAACCTAAACAGTGAGCTAAACGTCTTGGTGACAGAGAACGATGAAATCAGTAGTATCAAGGATAAGTATACTCTAAATCTCTCCTCACTAAGTGATCTGCAGTAGTACAATGGACTATTGATCTTGATTTAGTTGTTATTATCGTCATCCAAAATTACCAAGACACTCCATAGATTTGCCTCCTATGTTTAGTTTGGACCGAACCTAACACATTTTTCTTCTTGTTCCTTTTTCAAACTAAGGTACACTGATATGGTTTTCACAACTACCACTTCCTATCTGTAAAAAAATATCATAATTCATCATCATGAATATAAAGTACCAAAAAAAATCCATCCTAATCATTATCATGAACATATATAAAGTGCAACTTGAAAGTGAACAAATGAAAAAGAAATTCGTCATCATAATTACTAGTCAGTTTCTCATTGTAACCTCCTATCAAAGCCACGTCTCTCCTCCATTTCCTCGTCATTAACATCGGTCCTCGTCCATTCTTCTGTTTTGTGCATCAACACGAAAGAAAAATTTTTATATTTTTTTTATGTATACATATACACATACCTAATCACTTTCTATATTTAAAGAGAGGATTATTATTTTCATTTTCTTTTCAACTTTCATAATAAGAGAATGTTTTATCGGTTATTAAGAAAACTAATTAGCTCCCTCACCCCTTTATTTTTAAAAGAAAAGTGGGAACGGTTACTAAATTGAAAATTATTATCTCCAACTATATATTAGGCAAAATTTAAGAGAGAATTTTGAAATAGAGTTATTTTAGGATAGTTGTATTAACTACCCAACCACTATATATATGTTTTTTTTAAACAATAGAGATCTATGTTTTCTTTTTTTAAAACTAGAGATCTATGTTTTATAATTAAAAAATGTGGTTTTTTCCAAAACACCGTGAAAGTAGTTTTTTGGGTTGATCTAGTTAATAACAAAATTAAAAGTAAGGGCACGTTAGCAAATAAAGCAAGTTCGCCTTTAATAGGGTCTTAGGGAGGATTTGGGGTTCTAGCAAATTTGCCTTTATACATGGAGCACGTAAACACAGTAGATTATAGGCACAAATTATATTAATTTAAACTCATAAAAAAATATTCCGCTTTCTAGAAAAAAAATATTCCGCTTTCTAGAAAAAAATACATTCTAGTATTAATGAACAATTTTTCTTCATGCCAAACATTTACAAATTTAGGATATTTTTTTCTTAAGGATTTAAATGAACTTTTGTTTAGTTTCATTGTTAAGATTAAGAAAAGAAAAACACCAGAAAAGATGATTTAAAGATGAATTATCTCAACCACGGCATATAAAATCCTCCATAGCATGTATAAAAAAAGACATTCTAATATCAATGAATAATTTTTCTTCATGCCAAACATTTACAAAATTAGGAGAATTTTTTCTTAAGGATTTAAATGAACTTTTGTTTAGTTTCGTTGTTAAGATTAAGGAAAGAAAAACACCCGAAAAGATGGTTTAAAGATGAATTATCTCAACCACGGCATATATAATCCTCCATAGCATGTATAAAAAACAGACATTCTAATATTAATGAACAATTTTTCTTCATGCCAAACATTTACAAATTGAGGAGAATTTTTTTCTTTAAGGATTTAAATGCACTTTTGTTTAGTTTCATTGTTAAGATTAAGAAAAGAAAAACACCAGAAAAGATGGTTTAGAGATGAATCACCTCAACCACGACATATATAATCCTCCATAACATGTATTCGTTGCAACTTTTCTGCATTATCCCCAATATGAAAAACCACTGAATCTCAATGCAAAATTAAACATGGATAATTAATCTCGATCAGCATGGCTTTTGTCCAAAAATGTGCAAGGCGGTAAGCTAGCTTATAAGCTACTTGGCCAAATAAGTTGTGTTTGGTTAGTAGCTTATTTTACAAATAGGCTAGATTAAATTTTTAATATTCAAAATACATCGTTTGTGTTTTTTCTCCCTTATCCCTATGTCGTACCCATCCACGCATGGGTGTGTGTGGAAAAAAATGGGAGCACCGCTTGACACTTGTGTTGCTCGTGGCAGTTGCTACCCATTTTCATTTTTTTTGTTGATTAGCAAAGACCAAATCCGGTCAAGGTTACATCTGTAATGGCAGGATATCCTGTTCTAGCAACATGAAAATATGATTTGGAATATGTTCCCAAATCTTAAAATCAACATCACAATGAAAAACGTCCTTGGCCATGTGGTTTGCACTAGCATTATTCTCTCTAAATGTGTGGCTAAAAACTACACTCCACTCCTTGTCCGTCTCCCTTAGAATATCATGAATCAATGGATTTCGAAATTAACTTTGTGTTGAGTTCATAATAAGATCAATTGCTTCCTGTGAGTCTAGCTCCATAATGAGTTTCCTATATCCTTTATCCCACGCTAGTACGTTGCAAGCCATGTTTAACTCCCCATAGTTCAGAGCAAAGAAGTGAACACCGACCCAACTTTGCTTGAAATGCTGCTCAAAAATTGCCTTTCATATCTTGTATAACTCCTGCCGTTGTGGCTTCCCCATCCTCCCTTCGTACCGCCCCATCACAATTTATTTTCAGCCACCCCTCTTTTGGTGCTACCCAGTGGCAATGCGTTCTTCTTGCTAGAGCCTAGATCGAGGTTGACTACAAACCTTTTGAACAAAGGATTTCATCAGTTCTGTAAATAATGGATCGCCTTACCTCATATCCTGTATCAGATTGATTCTCAAACATAGTGTCATCACTTATGACGAGCAACCTATTTAGATCTTGAACCTGAAGGTGAAGGTTTAAAGGAATAAAGAAGTTCCATCAGTTCTTGTCAAATGGCAGCACCAAAGAGATGAGGAACTGATGTGGAAACTCGAGTCATATATGCGCGAGTACTTTACCTACCTCTTTTGAGTTTGTAAGTCTATCCCTTAATTTAATTTTAATTTCGAGGACGAAATTCTTGTAAGTTGGAAAGGCTGTAACGACCCTAAAATCTAACTAGTACTACGTGTCATTTTGGGTCGTCTTGCTGTGATACATGTAAACAATTCTCGATAGTCGACACTGAGGTATGCTATTTTTGGTTGGTGTTTTGTATTATTATTTATTTACCCGAAATTAGATTTCAATGTTCCAAACGTGTGGGGGCGTTTGATAGAGAACATTGACGCGGAGAAATAGGTTTGGCTCGAGGAAATGCGATTTTTGGGAGTCGTGGCGAACTGTGGTCGATTATTTAGTTGTCGAGGGACAAATTGAATAGAAACACTGACAAAATATAATAAAATATAATAATTAAACATGGTAAGATAAGTATGGTAAGAGACTTAGTCCATAAGAGTTTGGTGTGTCATGGACAAAGTTAAGACACGGGGTGTGTGACAAAGACTTGTGTTACTGACGTTTTATGGAAACAGACTGTTTTGCTTAGAGTTTGGCTAAATTTGGTGAAAAATCGGATCCAAAACGGGCACCGAAAGTTAAAAACAGTCAAAATAGGGATTTATGAGAATTAATAAATAAAAAAAATTAAACTGCTGACAAGCAGCTAATATATATATATATATATGTATATATGTATATATGTATGAAAAAAATCGGATCCTAAAGGAGCATCGAAAGTTAAAAACATCAAAATAGGGATTTATGATAATTAATAAATAAAAAAGAAATTAAACTGTTGACAAGCAGTGGAGGGTTTATATATATATACGAAAAAAAACAATCGATTTTTTTGTTCTATCAACAGAACGAATTTCGTTCGTTGAAACAAAACTCTTCAACTCAGTTTCTCGCACATGGAACTTCGTACGTCCAATTTTCATTCGGTTTCTCTTTGCAAAATAATAAATCAATGTGAGATGGTCAGTTTGAGCTAAGTTGTCGCGGTGGAAACTAGGGATTCAGCTCGGAATCTGATAAAATCTCAATTCAGGGTGTTTTTCCTCAAGTCAAATAGAAATCTCTTGATTTTTCGATTTCTTTCACAGGGTTTTCGTAGGACTTGGTATCAATTGTTATGAATTGAAGTATTGAGTTGATTTGCATCAATTTGGGATAAATTCTACTAGCATGGGATAGGGTTTTTGTGATTTGAAGTAATGCAACTTAGTTGATATCAGTTTTGAAGATGTTTTTGCAGTTGATATTGATTTATATTGAGATTTTGGATGAATTAAATATTGGTTTCAATTTAAATTGAATCCACGGGCAATGAAAATAATTAAAAGTTGGTATTGAGTGGTGTTGTGGTGTTTGTTGACGTGATTTAAGGATTTAACTGCAAAAATATTGATTTGGAGAAGTTTTGTTAGTTCAAAACAAATAAAGTTTGCATTGTCAACAGGCCAAATGGAAAAATTCATAACTCCTCTATTTTTTATCCGATTTGAGTGTTCTTAAGTCAATGGAAAGTACGAAATGTGTTATATAAGTTTCTTTTTAGTAAGTATGACAAATATTAAGGTTTTCAAGGTTAAAAAGTTACTCTAAGTTAGATAGTTGAAGTTATAAATAATTATTTTTGGAACTAGCTCTCGAGCATACTTTGGTCACTGTTTTTACAATGTTTCATGGTTTGGTTTTACTTGAAGCTTGACCATAATATAATTGGGTATGCAGGATTGTTATTGGAAGCGTGTGAGTGAGAGTTAGCTTTAGACATGGGTAAGTAATTGGTTTTAATTTCTTATTGTTATTGCTCTATACTATTTTGGAATTCTATTCTGATTAAGTGGTCCAAGGGCAAATAAATCAACATGATCCTTGAGAGTTGCGGGTTAAGCTGGTGCTATAAACCTAAGGCTTGGTGCTTGGGATGCACGGTATAGTTTGTGGTTCTATACGGAGTGAGAATTACTTCACTAGATTGTTGAGGAGCTCATATTCACGTAGATTTTGGGATGGTGTGAGTTGGCTATGTCCTAAACTCCGAGCTTGGAATGGGTAGCTTATTCATCGGCTCAAACGATTATTTCACTAAGTCGGGACTACTTGCGCCTTTCCTTTTGATTCTTGGACACTCATTATCGATTGTTTTCAGATTTATTTTCAATATTTATTTATTCATGCAATCCCTGTCCTTGTCTTTCTATTAGCATGAATATTGACTGTTATTTATTGTGAAATACTGTAAACATCCTGCTTGGAGTTACTTACCTGGGACTTGTCATTCTTGTGTTTGACTGAGTGCAGATCCACAGTCGAGCAAAGGGAAAGCCCCTCAGTTTGGTGATTTGCTTTGAGGATAGCGGAGTTGTTCTATCTTAAGACTCGACATAGGTTTGATTTTGTATTACAATAATTATATGTTTTGAAATTGGGTTTTGGGAAATGAGAGATCTTGGGCATGGATATGATGGTATTCTCTCCGGTGATATGACTTTTGGTAATGATGTATATATTTGTTGGGATTCCATATTTCTAGGTTACCCTAACTTATGTCTGGAGGTTGGTTTTATTAGTTTGAGGATTTTAAATGCTTCCACTTATCTCTGAATAACTCACTAATATTAATAACTCTCACTTAAATTATTTAGTAAATGGGAAAAGGTAAGGTAAGGCTGACTAGATTTGCGTTGACTACGCGATAGGGACTCGGGGTCTACGTAAGTCAAGGCCGGGCAGAGTCCAGTTTTTGGTTTGTGAAATTGGGACCGTCATAGTTGGTATCAGAGCCTAAGTTTTTTAAACTTGACTCTTGATTAAATCATAAGTCATTAAGACATAATCAGGAAAAGTCAGGAATGGTGGAACTTAGAGTTGAACCCTATGATCTTGACATAAGTTTTAGTTGGAAAGTAAGAAGAGTTAGGGAATTTAAAATCGGACTATGAGTTATTTGATGTATTGTATATACTATTATCGATAGCTATGTCCTGATCGTGAAATCACTTTCGTGGCAGATTGTGATCGTTGATCAGCCCGAGACCCACGAGGAGGTTTGGGAGATGTTAAGGTGAGGCAGATGTTTGGTATCGTAGCATGGTTGCTATGAAGAGCAACCCCAAGGACTGGGTTGAATTTAATAAAATGTTCAATCAAAAGTAATTACCGCCTATAGTTATGAACATGAATAGGTCTAGACAGTGGTTTCAGGGTGAGGATAGACCGAGCACAAAGTGTAGTATCTATTACATCTCCATCTTCTACTACTATAGTACGCAGTTATGTTAGTACACTACAACAAACAACAACATCAGGCCCTCAGAGACAATAGTATCAAAGCTTTGATGGCAGAGGTAGACCTAGTGGTAAATATGACCAGGGTCAGAGTTATGGTCAGTCTCAAAGACAAGACCAGGGTGTTTCATTTAGTTCAGGCTCTCGGGGAGCTTGTTTTAAGTGTGGTCAGTTGGGTCATTTCATTGGTTCTTGTCCATGATTTGGCAGAGGACTATCGCAACAAAACTGGGAGGCTGCTCATACTGTTGCTGCGCCAGACTAGACTATTACACGAAACCTCGCTGAAGGTACCATTTATATTTGTGGTCATTAAATGCATTCTATTTTGATTCTGGTATGACGGTGTCATTTGTTTCGAGTTGCATGGTTGATATATTGGGTTTGAAACCAATTAGAGTAGAGACCCTTGACCTTTAGCATGGTTGTTTGAGATAAGATTTATCCAAACTTATTATGGATTGGTTGGCTGCATATCATGCACAGATCCATTGCTTCAGCAAGGGAGTCATTTTTCAGATTCTCGAGTATCTAGAGTTTAGTTTTCAGGGGACTTCGACTAGGCTGCCACTTACTAGAGGCGGATAGCTTCTAACAGTGAATTGGAGACCTTTGCTAGTATTTTGGGTATGACAGGGAAAGTCGTGTTGGGGAATGTGCCCTAGGTCAATCCATTAACTGTCTTTATGAATACTTTTAGTTAATAAAATAGAGGATTTCATTTGCTGTTTATTATTATTAATTTGCATGTTTACATTATAATAAGATCTATGGATATTTACAAAAATATTCTAAATGTCCCTAGTCGATTATTATACTGGGAACTATAATGAATTAAGACTAGTGTGAGTCTTGATTGATGATCATACGATGATCATACATATAGGAATACGAATCAAGATCATGATTACTTGTTAGGGAACAAAGTACTGGACCGACCCGCTATGAGAACATCACATGGATTAAGTCATAGTTGTTTCTCATGATATGTATATTATTCAGTCCTCTGACTTGAGATTACCAGAGATTTCAACATTAGGAATACAGTGATTTGACGTAATCAAAAGTTGTCTTTAAGCGGACGATTATAAAGGTTGTGATTGGTTACTGTGTGAATAATGTGGTGAAGTTGTGTAATCGAGATAGAATTTGTCCCTCATATAAAGAGATATCTAGTGGATCCCTCGATGTGTTAGACTGTTAAAAGGTCTAGTCTAAGTGAATTGATATTGATCAATGTCACTTGGATGTTTTCAGTCTACTTGGAGATCGAGACTAGTACGATTGAACATGTTGGATGACAATTCCATGCCTTATGTTTGATCAAAAGGATATCGTGTGACAAAAGAATGTTATATACACTATTTATTAGGTTGTATCGATTTGATATTCGTATAACTTGGGTAGTCATAATGTCTTGCTAGAGGCCGCTTATGACTTGTATACCAAAATGTATTTTGATACACTGCCAACGTTGTATGAGCCTATTGGGTTGCACACTAAGAATGGTTTTGTGAGATTTTAAGATGGTTCAGAAAAACGTATTTTATATAATAAAATTCATGACAGAAACGTCCTTGTAGTGTATTACACTTATACTTCTTTAAGTAGCGGTATATGTGTAATTTACTTAACTGTCTATATATAAGGGTTGTATAAATAGACGCTTTGAGTTAGAATACACGTACGAAAGATTAAAAGGCCGAAACTCTATTTTCGCTTTAAGAAACGACTTAGGGGTTTTTGGTATGCTCTGGATCGTTTTGGAGATAAACAAAAAGGTTTGGTATTCTCTCGAAGCTAGCACTTCAAATCTCGGCCACCGTTCGTGTGTGGACTGCTGATAGAGGGCGTTTGTCATTGGCAACGCCTTAGGGATCGATTAACCTTCAAAAAGGTACATTATGACTAAGGTATGATTAAGTTTTCATAGTTTAAACGTGTTTTAATGGAATCAGATTCGGATCCTGTTGGGGTTTTTCTCAAAATTATTTTGTAATCTCCGCTGCGCATGAACCCCAAACACCAACAAGTCGAGACTAGGTTGGAGGATTTACCTATAGTAAGTGAGTTTCCTGACGTATTTCCAGCGGAGCTACTAGGTTTACCACCGCTTAGGGAGAATGATTTCATTATCGATTTGGTTATGGGTACCAAACTAATATCTATTCCACCGTACAGTATAGCTCCAAAAGAGATAGAGGAGCTGAGATCACAGCTTGATGAGCTGTTGGAGTTAGGTTTTATTTACCCTATTATGTCATATTGGGGAACACTGGTTTTATTTGTTAAGAAGAAAAATAGTAGTCTTCGATTATGTATTGATTATAAACAGTTAAACTGGGTGACAATGAAGAATAAGTATCCACTTCGTCGTATTGATGACTTGTTCGATCAGCTGATAGGAGTTTAGTGGTTCTCAAAGATAGATTTGAGAACTGGTTATCATCAACTGAGGATTAGAGAGGAAGATAGGGAGAATACTTCTTTTCGCACTCGATATGGGCATTATCAATTAACAGTAATGCCATTTGGACTGACTAATGTGCCAACCATGTTTATGGACTTGATGCATCGAGTGTTGAGACCATATTTAGATAGATTCATCATTGTATTTATTAATGACATCCTGATCTATTCTAAGACTCGTGAGGATCACGAGGAGCACTTCAGGACGATTTTGTAACTACTGAGGGAGTATAGACTGTAAGCCAAGTTTAGTAGTGAAAATCTTGGCTTGCAAATGTCAGATTCTTGGGACATGTTGTCGGGGCTAGTGAAGTGCCAGTGAACTCTATTAAGGTCAGAGTAGTTATTTATTGGCCTACACCGTGATCAGTGTCAGATATTCTCGCTTTTCTTGGATTGGCGTGTTATTATCGACATTTTGTGAAAGACTTCTGTAACGGCCCAAATTAATTTAATTTAGTATTAGTGTTAATCACGATGATTAACGGTTAATTTGTGCGTTATGAGGATAGCTGGGTGACTCGATGTGGGAACCCAGGTTATTTTTATGTTATTTGTGCATGGTGTGATGCCTAGTATTGCGATATGGGGTATATTAATTATGTTTATGTGCATAAACATCGCATGTGTGTACGTTGATATCGGGTAAGGTCACGTGTCGGGTATATGTCCCGAAATGCATGTCAAGGACTGGGTACCGAGTGTCGAGTAACTGGGGTACGGGACATGGGTTGTCGAGTAGCTGAGAGCTAGTGTGACCTCACATAAGATTTTTTTATGATTTATTAGGTGGCCTAGCCTAAGGTTGAAAGTGAATAAATAATGGATTAATTGAATTCCTAAGGTTGTAACTAGGAAAATCAGGGTGCATAGGATGATTCTCAAGATGCACAACAGGGTGAATCAAGGACTGCAGTGTCATGATAAGATGTCCAAAATTGGAGTGACATAGGGTGATCAGTGACCGTTAGTTCGTCCTCAGGATGCGTGTAAACATTAGATTAGAACAAATGGTATAAATACACGTTTGATCGAGGAATACATGCAAAAACTGTTGGGTTTTGGGGTTCATGCGCAGCGGAGATATTAAAACAATTTTGAGAAAAACCCCAACAGGATCCGAATCTGATTCCATTAAAACACGTTTAGACTATGAAAACTTAATCATACCTCAGTCGCAATGTACCTTTCTGAAGGTTAATCGATCTCTAAGGCACTGCCAACAACGAACGTCCTCTATCAGCAGTCCACACATGAACGGCAGCCGAGATTTGAAGTGCTAGCTTTGAGAGAATACCAAACCTTTTTGTTTTTCTCCAAAACGATCCAGAACATACCAAAAACCTCTAAGTCATTTCTTAAAACGAAAAATAGAGTTTCAGCCTTTTTTAAATCTTTTGTACTTGTATTCTAACTCAAAATGTCTATTTATACAACCCTTGTATATAGACGGTTAAATAAATTACACATATACCCCTACTTAAAGAAGTATAAGTGTAATACACTACAAGGACGTTTCTGTCATAAATTTTATTATATAAAATTCATTTTTCTGAACCATCTTAAAATCTCGCAAAACCATTCTCAGTGTGCGACCCAATAGGCTCATACAACGTTGGCAGTGTACGAAAACACATTTTGGTATACAAGTCATAAGTGGCCTCTAGCAAGACATTATGACTACCCAAGTTGTACGAATATCAAATCGATACAACCTAATCAATAGTGTATATAATATCCTTTTGTCACACGATATCTTTTTGATCAAACATAAGACATGGAATTGTCATCTAACATGTTCAATCGTACTAGTCTAGATTTGAAAACATCTAAGTGACATTGATCAATATCAATTCACTTAGACTAGGCCTTTTAACAGTGTAACACATCGAGGGATCCACTTGGATATCTCTCTTTATATTAGAGGGACAAATTCTATCTCGATTACACAACTTCACCACATTATTCACACAAGAACCAATCACAACCTTTATAATCATCCGGTTAAAGACAACGTTTGATTGCGTCAAATAACTGTATTCCTAATGTTGAAGTCTCTGGTAATCTCAAGTCAGAGGACTAAAAATATACCTATCATGAGAAACAACTATGGCTTAATCCATGTGATGTTCTCATAGCGGGTCAGTCCAAGACTTTGTTCCCTAACAAGTATTCATGATCTTGATTCGTATTCCTATACATATGATCATCGTATGATCATCAATCAAGAATCACGCTAGTCTTAATTCATTATAGTTCCCAGTATAATAATCGACTAGGGACATTTAGGATATTTCTGTAAATACCCATGGATCTTATTATAATGTAAACATGCAAATCAATTATAATAAACAACAAATGAAATCCTCTATTTTATTAACTAAAATGTATTCATAAAGACTGTTAATGGATTGACCTAGGGCACATTTCCCAACATCTCCCACTTGCTCTAGGGCCAATCATTCATGCATCTAATGCCTAATGATCTAACATGACCATCATGTTTCACTTGTGGAAGAGCCTTTGTCAATGGATTCGCAATGTTGTCTTCAGTAGGTACTCTGCAAATCTTTACGTCTCCCCTCTCAATAATTTCTCTGATGAGATGAAAACGCCTGAGTATATGTTTGGATCTGTGGTGTGATCTAGGTTCCTTGGCCTGTGCTATTGCCCCGTTATTGTCACAATACAAACAAACAGGGTTAGCAATACTTGGAACCACACCTAGTTCAGAAATAAACTTTTTGATCCAAACTGTCTCCTTTCTGCATCGGACGCTGCAATATACTCAGCTTCTGTTGTAGAATCTGCCACAGTCTCTTGCTTCGAACTTTTTCAGCTTACTGCACCCCCCATTCAAAGTAAACACATATCCAGACTACGATCTAAAATCATCTATATCAGTTTGAAAACTTGCATCTGTGTAACCATTTACAACTAGATCATTTTCAAAACTTCCATAGACCAAGAACACTTCCTTAGTCCTTCTTAAGTACTTAAGGATGTTCTTTACTGCTATCCAGTGACTCTCACCTGGATCTGACTGATATCTGCTTGTAGTGCTCAAAGCATATGATACATCAGGACGAGTGCATAGCATGGCGTACATGATTGATCTAATAGCAGATGCATATGGAATCTTATTCATATGGTCTCGCTCATCATTTGTCCTAGGACATTGATTCTTGCTGAGACTTATGCCATGAGACATTGGCAATAATCCTCTTTTAGAGTCTTGTAAACTGAACCTATTCAGTACCTTGTCTATGTAAGCACTCTGACTTAGACCGATTAGCCTCTTAGATCTATCCCTATAGATCCTTATCCCTAGATATAGGCTGCATCTCCTAAGTCTTTCATTGAGAAACACTTCCCTAACCAAGACTTGACACTCTGCAATGTTGGGATGTCATTTCCAATGAGTAATATATCATCAACATATAGTACCAGAAAAACAACTATACTCCCACTGACCTTCATATATACACAAGGCTCATCTTCGTTCTTAATAAAACTAAAATCCTTGATTGCTTCATTAAAACGAAGATTCCAACTCCGAGAAGCTTGCTTTAATCCATAAATGGATCTTTGAAGCTTACATACCTTCCTAGAATTCTCAGGATGTACAAAACCTTCAGGTTGTGTCATATACACGTCCTCAAACAGCTTTCCATTAAGAAATGTTATTTTTACATCCATTTGCCATATTTCATAGTCATAATATGCAGCAATGGCAATTAAAATTCTTATGGATTTAAGCATGGCTACTGGCGAAAAAGTTTCATCATAATCAACACCTTGAGTCTGCCTGAAACCTTTTGCTACAAGTCTTGCTTTGAAAGTATGCACTTTGCCATCCATGTCAGTTTTCTTCTTGAAAACCCATTTACATCCAATGGTCTTACCACCTTCAGGTAAATTAACCAAGTTCCAAACTTGGTTATCATACATGGATTGCATCTCGAGTTCATGGCACTTAGCCATTTATCCGAGTCCGGTCCGGTTTCATAGCCTCCTCGATAAGTGGTGGGCTCATTTTGATCTATAAGCAACACATCATGACTATCAGTAATGACAAATTCGAATCTCTCTGGCTCATGTCTTAACCTACCAGATTTACGTGGGCCTTGTGTCACTTGCGGAGGTTCAACTGGTTTAGAACGTTGTTGAACTTCCAGTGGCGGTTCAGTGTTTATTTGTAATTCTTGAACTTCTTCAAGATTTATTTCTCTCCCACTAGTGTCTTTTGAAATAAATTGTTTTTCCATAAAGGCACCATACCGAACAACAAACACTTTGTTCTCAGCGGAATTATAAAAGTAATATCCTTTTGTTTCCTTAGGATACCCCACAAATAAACACTTATCACATTTAGGTGCTAGTTTTTCTGAGACTTGTCGTTTTACGTAAGCCTCACAGCCCCAAATCTTAAGAAAAAACAAACTAGGTCTCTTCTCGTACCATATCTCATATGGTGTTTTATCAACCGCTTTAGAAGGAACTCGATTTAGAGTGAAAGCTGCAGTTTGTAATGCATAACCCCAAAAGGATAATAGAAGATCCGCATGACTCATAATAGATCGAACCATATCTAATAAAGTTTGATTTCTCCTTTCAGAAACTCCATTCCATTGTGGAGTTGCTGGTGGAGTTAATTGTGAGACAATCCCACAATTTCTAAGATGATCATCAAATTCTTGGCTCAAATATTCACCACCTCGATCTGATCGAAGTGCTTTAATAGTTTTACCAAGTTGATTCTGCACTTCATTTTGAAATGTTCGAAACATCTCAAATGATTCAGCTTTATGTTTCATAAGATATACATAACCATATCTCTTTGAAATCATCGATAAATGTAATGAAGCATCTTGGTAACCTCCTCTAGCCATTGTGTTTATAGGACCGCATACATCAGTATGTATTAGACACAATAAATCATTTGCCCTTTCACTATGTCCAGTAAAGGGACTTTTAGTCATCTTGCCTAGTAAACAAGATACGCACGTTTCATATGATTCCAAATCAAATGAATCTAGAAGTCCATCTTTATGGAGCTTCGTTATGCGTTTCTCATTTATGTGGCCAAGACGACAATGCCAAAGATAGGTTTGATTCAAATCATTTGACTTGGATCTCTTTATATTTATGTTAAAGACTGGAGTATCTGTGGACTTTTTCATGCTTAGAATATAAAGACCATCACACAAATCAGCATTTGCATAAAAAATGCCTTTACGAGAAATTGAACATCTATTATTCGCAATAATAAAATCAAAACCATCAATATCCAAACATGAAACATAAATGATGTTTCTGCTCAAGGCAGGTACATAATAACAATTATTTAAAGTTAAAATAAGTCCACTAGATAAAACTAAGTCATATGATCCAACAGCCAGGCCAGAACTCTTGCTCCATTCCCTACGCGGAGGATGACTTCTACTTTCTTCAACTTTCTACTTCTGGTGAGTCCTTGCACATTTATACAAATGTGAGATCCACATCCGGTATCCAATACCCAGGAATCACTAGTAGATAAATTAATTTCAATAACATAAATACCTGAGGTGGTAGTCGCACTACCCTTTTTCTTCTTTAGATCTTCCACATAAAGTTTGCAATTTCTGAACCAATGTCAAGGTGCATGGTAGAAATGACAATTTTCTTCCTTTTCCTTTTGGTGCTTTGAAGCAGGAACAGGCTGGGGCTTGACTTGTTCCACAGGCTTTGCAATAGGTGCAGCAGCAGCCTTGGCAACTTTAGCCTTGCCTTTGCCTTTCTTTTTTTTCATTCCCTTTCCCTTTTGGACCATCAAGACATTACTAGAGGGTTTCTTGATATTTTGTTCAGCGAGTTTGAGCATCAAATGCAACTCTGAAATTGATTTCTCCATATTATTCATATTGTAGTTCATCACAAATTGTGAGTAACTCTCTGGTAATGAATTTAAGATCAAATCCGTAGCCAACTCTTGGCTTATGGGAAATCCAAGTCTATCAAGTTGGTCAACATAGCCCTTCATCTTCAGAACATGAGGACTAATTGATGCACCCTTAGTCATCTTATAAGAATGCAGGTTCTTGACTGTCTCGAACCTTTCTTGCCTAGCTTGCTGTTGGAACATTTCCTTCAGCGTTACAGCTATGTCGTAGGCTTCCATTAGTTCCATGTCCTTTTGAAGTTTAGGAACCATAGTTGCTAACATAATGCATGCAACATCAGTAGAATCGTTGACATGCTTATTATGCGCATCCTTCAAGCTTTCGTAGCATTGACTGGTGGGTCCTCAGGGATCGGAGCATCCAGGACATACAACTTGCGTTCATGCTTGAGAACAATTCTCAAGTTTCTGAACCAATCAAGAAAGTTAGTCCCGATAGCTTATCCTTCTCAAGGATAGATCGCGATGACGAGGGGATTATTGTTACTTGAGGAGGCCATTGATCTACAATAAAGATTATGCGAGTTTATTTTAGTATAGAGGAATAGACTCCTACTAAATTAACAACCCTCCTAAAACATACTGTTTATTTAGGGGACTAAATCCATATTTCACCTAATTCCATGACAAATATGGCTATGGCATGAAACACGAAATTAGATTATTTAGGTAGGTAACAGTTACCAATTACATCTTATGTAATTTTAGATACTTTTATGAGATACAGGACATCTTATGTCTTAGCATATTTTTATCTCATCATATGCCTAAAGTCCAAAACTATTTTGATAGCTTTATTAAGTCGGACCAATTTAAACATTTAGGTAACTCTTACCCAACTTATCTCACCAAGATAACACAATACACCCAACTATGGCCGAAACTATATTAGTGCGATCGAGACCTTGACAAGTATTTAAAATTAGATGGCACAAGACTTAAGATTTAATAGAGGGATTTTATTCAGTTTTAGTGATTTTAATTAAACAATGAAATATCATATATTTTATTGATTTGTAGAACCACTAAATAATATAGGAAATTTTTATGCTATTCACTAATAGAACAATTTAGGATTAATTTATCCAAAATTAAGTCAATTAAAATGTTTTTAATTAACTCGGGCCCACATCTAACTAATCATCTTATCCTAATCCAATTAGGACTTTAGATATTTGAATCCTAGCATATCACCAATAACAAACTTTTGCATGTTTATCTCATATCCAATAGGGATAATGAAACCGATTTTGCATATATCTCCTAATCTAATTTGTTATCTTATCTTTATCAAATAGAAACTTCATAACAAAATAGATATAACAAGATAAATAAATAATTTCAAAAATTAATTATTTATTTTGGATTTAAGATATTTGAATCCTAGTATATCACTAATAACAAGATTCTTGATATTTATCTCATATTCTAATTTGTTATCTATCTTTATCAAATAGAAACTTCATAACAAAATAGACATAACAAGATAAATACATAATTTGGAAAAATTAATTATTTGCAATTTCGATCTTTATCCAAATAATCACAAACATGTAATTGAATCATGAACTACTATTCCAATCGAACCTAACGGTTTCATGGATCATGGAACACGAAACTCAATTCATTAAAATTATTCAAATTAACCTAACATGGTTACTAGCATGTACGAAACTAATTTCAATTAAATCATGAATATATGTATCATATACACAAAACATGATAATAAATCTCATAGAAAACTTATGTATATCACATATACATCAACTATGAACATGCTTTCAATCATATATCATAAGAAAACATGCAATAAGTTTAATGGAATCAAACTCGAAGGCTCTGATACCACTGTTGGGTTTTGGGGTTCATGCGCAACGGAGATTTCAAAACAATTTTGAGAAAAACCCCAACAGGATCCGAATCTGATTCCATTAAAACACGTTTAGACTATGAAAACTTAATCATACCTCAGTCACAATGTACCTTTCTGAAGGTTAATCGATCTCTAAGGCGCTGCCAACAATGAACGCCCTCTATCAGCAGTCCACACACGAACGGCGGTCGAGATTTGAAGTGTTAGCTTCGAGAGAATACCAAACCTTTTTGTTTTTTTCCAAAATGATCCAAAACATACCAAAAACCTCTAAGTCGTTTCTTAAAATGAAAAATAGAGTTTTAGCCTTTTTTAAATCTTTTGTACTTGTACGTCTATTTATACAACCCTTGTATATAGACGGTTAAGTAAATTACACATATACCCCTACTTAAAGAAGTATAAGTGTAATACACTACAAGGACGTTTCTGTCATGAATTTTATCATATAAAATTCATTTTTCTGAACCATCTTAAAATCTCGCAAAACCATTCTCAGTGTGCGACCCAATAGGCTCATACAACGTTGGCAGTGTACCAAAACACATTTTGGTATACAAGTCATAAGTGGCCTCTAGCAAGACATTATGACTACCCAAGTTGTACGAATATCAAATCGATACAACCTAATCAATAGTGTATATAATATCCTTTTGTCACACGATATCCTTTTGCTTAAACATAAGGCATGGAATTGTCATCCAACATGTTCAATTGTACTAGTCTCGATTTCTAGGTAGACTGAAAACATCTAAGTGACATTGATCAATATCAATTTACTTAGACTAGGCCTTTTAACAGTCTAACACATCGAGGGATCCACTGGATATCTCTCTTTATATGAGAGGGAAAAATTTCTATCTCGATTACACAACTTCACCACATTATTCACACAGTAACCAATCACAACCTTTATAATCATCCGGTTAAAGACAACGTTTGATTGCGTCAAATAATTGTATTCCTAATGTTGAAGTCTCTCGTAATCTCAAGTCAGAGGACTAAAAATATATCTATCATGAGAAACAACTATGACTTAATCCATGTGATGTTCTCATAGCGGGTCAGTCCAGTACTTTGTTCCCTAACAAGTACTCATGATCTTGATTCGTATTCCTATACATATGATCATCGTATGATCATAAATCAAGACTCACACTAGTCTTAATTCATTATAGTTCCCAATATAATAATCGACTAGGGTCATTTAGAATATTTCTGTAAATACCCATGGATCTTATTATAATGTAAACATGCAAATCAATTATAATAAACAACAAATGAAATCCTCAATTTTATTAATTAAAATGTATTCATAAAGACTGTTAATGGATTGACCTAGGGCACATTTCCCAACAAAAATCATTTTCTCAACAAATCTTGGAGGCTCTATGAGGAGAAATCGGACTGGGGAAGGGTGAAATATGAGCTTAGAGAGTGAATTCGAGCCTCAGAGCATAGATCCAAGGTAAATTTATCCCTTATAAATGTGAATTTTTGATAAAAAAACGTGGTTTTTGTGGGTTGAGGATAAAACGGATTTTTTGGATGAAATCATCACTGTTTTTGCTAAATTTGGTGTTCTTGAGGTTGGTTTTGATGAATCATGTCAATTAGAATTGAATTTGTGGAAAATTGAGGTGAATTTGGTGATTTCGGGTTTCAAACATGCATACCTTGATTCTCAATTTTTGTGGGAAAACCTTATTTAAATGGTATTTTGGATAGTAAATTGATGTTTTTGGAGTGTGTGTATTGTTGGTATGATAAATTGAGGTGTTGGAACACAAGGAAAACCCAGAATTAGTTTCTGGATTTTCTGGGTAGCGTGCAATTATCGCGCTAGGTGATGAACACTAGCGCGCTAATCACGCTGGGAAGATGATGAACAATACCAAAGATCAATTAGCGTGCTATTATCAGACCCTTGAATTTATAAAAGTGAAATCGAACATAATTGATAACCAACCCACTTAATTAACCAATAAACACTATAAATGGACTTCAGGGACTGGGGAACCTTAGCTCGGACACTGGGGAGCTAGGCGGGTTGGTTCGACGGGTCCGGGAAGTCGGAGTGCGTGTTTACAACTGCGTAAAACCTTTGAGAATGTTACACTTTAAATTCATGCGTGGTTTGTCCATATAAATTAGTATTATTTAGTTATTTATTTATCGTTTTATTACGCATTTGGTTGCCATGTTTATGCACTGTGATCATGTGTTGGTCGGTGTTTGATTTGTTCACATGGTCGGAGGTTAATCGAGATAGTCGTGTAACGGAATTGAGCACGCTAGATTGTAGCGCATGTACTGGGCTCAACCGGTGAACAACTACCTGCGTAATGGGGTGCATGTGTTTGGTGGATTGTGATATGTTTCTGGTTACCGTTAGTAGTTCGGGTGTGGTCTAGGCTTGATGTTCTCAGCCAGGGCATCCGAATCTACAAAGTATGATCTAGTTTTGTTAGACTCCATTACACCTCTATCTAGTTTTAATTGATATCGTGGTTGAACCGGATTTCTTGAATGATGTTTTTATTTCCATCGTGTATGATCGATAAGGTTGCTGTGAATGTTGTTTGCTGCCAGCCATAGGAATACGATCCCTTTTGCTAGGATCATATTCACATGTCTCACAAGTTATTGTGATTTTCATGATTATCATGTAGACTTCTCTTAGGAATTTACTCATTAGGCTCATTGCTGTATGTGTTGGGCAACTGAACGCAGATCCTGTTACGAGCAAGAGCAAGGGAAAAGAGGTACTAGGCGACTATCTCTGAGGTTGTTGCTGCTGGCAGCTCGTGTTTTGACTATCTAGTATGTATATTTTGTTTTTCTGGGTTTGGGGGACTTTAGAACTTTATCATATGTATATGGATTACTGTTTACCTCGTCTCAGTTATATACATGGTGTTTATTTTCGGGTTTTCCACTGCTTAGGTTAAATAAATTCTCATAAAATACAAATTAAATGCTTCCGCTATGATTATTATTATTAACTAACCTGCTAGATGTTTAGGAGAATTTAATAATTCAAGATAGTAGGATTAGTTAAACGGAGCATCACTTCACAGATCTGTGGACGTGGCGATGTCCGATGACATGACGTGACACGCGAGGCTTGGGGACTTGAGCATGCGAGCGGAGGGACCCCAAAAGATTGGGCCTGTCACATTATTGTATCAGAGCCTAGGTTTGAGGAACCTAGGGATGAAGTATGGATTATTGTTAACTCTGATACCGTCACACTTTGGTATCATTAGAGCAAGAGTTTACGAGGAACCTCGGGATAAAATTTTTTAAGAGCATAAACTTTAAAATAAATTAGATGTGGAAACCTGATGAGTCTGCCTAGAACTTTTAGTTGGGAAGCGGTATAAGTCGGGTAGAGTAAGGACTTATATGTGTGTTATGATTTGGTTGTATATTATATATATACGAACTGCGTAGTAATTCGACACATGACTTTCGGTGCAGATCGCGATGGATGGACTGTAGGCACCGTCAGGGTCAGGGACTGGTCAGGCGAGGGATCATACGGGAAATGAGGTTATGGATCCTGCAGTTGCAGCGCGACTTGCCATTCACGATAAGCAATTTGAGCTATTACTGGACATGATGAGAGCTCAGACAGCTGCCATAGCAGCCTTCACGACATCGAGAGACCCGATTGCGGTTGCAGTACCTGTAAAGACAACAGTAGAGCCTACTGAGATTCAGACACCAGCCCAGACAATAGTAGCGCAAGAGATACCAACTGTTGAGACTAAACCAGTAGTGGTACCAGTAGAGACAGTGACTCTAACACTTTCACCGACAGTTGCGATTACTACTACTCCAGAGTATAGGATGGATCCACAGGCGAGAAGACTGAGGGATTTTCTTAAGTTCCAGCCCACATATTTTTATGGCAATGGAGATCCTGAGGCAGCAAAGGACTGGATTGTATCCCATCAGCGCTTGCACAAGGAGCTGAACACAGAGGAGAGGCACAGGGTGAAACAATCTGGGACATACTTCAGGTCTGATGCGGGGGTGTGGTGGACTAACTACCAAGAGACGCATGCTGATCCAGCGACTTGGGCTGAGTTTCGAGAGATCTTTTATGATCAGTTTATTCCTATGGAGGTCCGACTGAGGTTGAGAGAGGAGTTCTTATCCCTGAGGCAGGGAAATCGTATGATGCTACAATATATGGACCAATATCGCTATCTTCTGCAGTTCTCTATGGACATCACCGATATCGAACGTCTACAGATTTACTACTTTATTCGGGAGGTTGAGGAGGTGATTGCGAGCGCGATTGTGTCGTCTGGGGCTTTGACATTACAGGGTATATTCGAGAGAGCCTTGACTTATGAGACGTTCCTGCTACAGAAGAATGGCATTCCAGTGAAAGCGTCGGCTGGGATAGAGAGTGGTCAGGGTTCACGACGGATAGGAGGCCAAACGACAGTGTGAGGGATCTGACAGAGATAGTAGGAGTGATCACCAGGACAGTAAACCCCGATATGAGGACAGACAGCGGGATCGATAGCGCAGAAGTGATGATCGAAATGGCAGGACATATGCAGTATCAGCACCGCAACAGTGGTACACTCTGGACCAGAGTGGTAGAGATCGTGATTAGCGAGATTGGAGTTGGAATCAAAGAGCTGAGGGCTGACAATTTAGAGAAAGTGATAGACGTAGATGTTATAGGTGCGGTCAGAGAGGTCACATCAGTGTGAATTGTAGTAGAGCCTCTCCAGCACCCGAGATCCCACAGAAAGATGAGAGAGTTCATGTGGTGACACAATCGATCAGAGAAATGACCCGACAACATGAGTAAGGTACGTTGTGGATGTGTTTCCTATGCATGTGTTGCATATAGGTGGATTAGTTCCTTATATTTGTTGCATTTATGGTAGTTTCATGCATTCAATTGCATCTAGGCTGATTAGTTCACTTAGACCGGTGCATCCTAGTTGATTAGTTCACTAGGGGGATTGAGAGGTTTGGTTGATTTGTTCACCAAAGCCAAGGAATTAGTTGAGGATTGGTTGATTCGTTCACTAGGGCCAGGTTGATGTGTTTCCCTAGAATAGGTTGATTTATTCCCTAAGAATTCCAGTTGATTAGTTCACTGAGGAATTAGAGTTGATTAGTTCATCTAGACAACGGGTGTCGGTTAGACTAGCGGGTAGTTGCGCTCGCTTTACGACCCTGGAAAAGAGGTATCGGTCATCTTAAATTTCAGGGACGAAATTCTCCTAGTTGGGAAGAATTGTAATGGCCCAAATTAATTTAATTGAGTATTAGTGTTAATCACAATGATTAACGGTTAATTCGGGCGTTACGGGGACAGTTGGGTGACTCAAATGTGGGAACCTATGTTATATTTATGCTATTTGTGCATGATGTGATGCCTAGTATTGCGATGTGGGGTATATTAATTATGTTTGTGTATAAACATCGCATTTGTGTACGTTGATATCGGGCAAGGTCACGAGTCGGGTATATGTCCCGAAATGCGTGTCGGGGACCGGGTACCTGGTACCGGGTAGCCGGGGTACGGGACACGGGTTGTCGGGTAGCTGAGAGCTAGTGTGACCTCACATAAGATTTTTTTTATGATTTATTAGGTGGCCTAGCCTAAGGTTGAGAGTGAATAAATAATGGATTAATTGAATTCCTAAGGTTGTAGCTAGGAAAATCAGGGTGCATAGGATGATTCTCGAGATGCACAACAGGGTGAATCAAGAACTGCAGTGTCATGATAAGGTGTCCAAAATTGAAGTGACACAGGGTGATCAGTGACCATTAGATCGTCATCGGGATGCGTGCACACATTAGATTAGAACAAATGGTATAAATACACGTTTGATCGAGGAATACATGCAAAAACCATTTTCTCAACAAATTTTAGAGGCTTTGTGAGGAGAAATCGGACTGGGGAAGGGTGAAATCCGAGCTTGGAGAGTGAATCCGAGCCTCAGAGCATAGATCCAAGGTAAATTTATCCCACAAATGTGAATTTTTGATAAAAAAACGTGGTTTTTGTGGGTTTAGGATAAAAAGGATTTTTGGATGAAATCATCACTGTTTTTGCTGAATTTGTTGTTCTTGAGGTTCGTTTTGATGAATCATGTCAATTAGAATTGAATTTGTGGAAAATAGAGGTGAATTTGGTGATTTCGGATTTTAAACATGTACACCTTGATTCTCAGTTTTTGTGGGAAAACCTTGTTTAAATGGTATTTTGGATAGTAAATTGTTGTTTTTGGAGTGTGTGTATTATTGGTATGATGAATTGAGGTGTTAGAACACAAGGAAAACCCAGAATTAGTTTCTGGATTTTCTGGGCAGCGTGCAATTATTGCGCTAGGTGATGAACACTAGCGCATTAATCACGCTGGGGAAGATGATGAATTGTGCTGAAGATCAATTAGCGCGCTAATTCCCCTGACTAGTGCACTAATATCAGACCCCTGAATTTATAAAAGTGAAATCGAACCTAATTGATAACCAACCCACTTAATTAACCAATAAACACTATAAATGGACTTTAGGGACTGGGGAACCTTAGTTTGGACACCGGGGAACTAAGCGGGTCGGTTCGATGGGTGCAGAAAGTCGGAGTATGTGTTTATAGGTGCGTAAAACCTTGAGAATGTTACACTTTAAATTCATGTGTGGTTTGTCCGTATAAATGAGTTTTATTCAGTTATTTATTTATCGCTTTGTTGCTTATTTGGTTGCCATGTTTATGCACTGTGATCATGTGTTAGTTGGTGTTTGATTTGTTCACATGGTTGGAGGTTAATCGAGATGGTTGTGTTACGAAATTGAGCAGGCTAGATTGTAGCGCATGTGCTGGGCTTAACCGATGAATAGCTACCCACGTAGTGGGGTGCATGTGTCCGGTGGATTCTGATGTGTTTCCGGTCACCGTTAGTAGTTCGGGTGTGGTCTAGGCTTGATGTGCTCAGCCAGGGCATTTGAATCTACAAAGTATGGTCTAGTTTTGTTAGGTTCCATCACACCTCTATCTAGTTTTAATTGATATCATGGTTGAACCGAATTTCTTGAATGATGTTTTTATTTCCACTGTATGTGATCAATAGGTTGCTGTGAATGTTGTTTGCTGCCAGCCATGGGAATATGATTCCTATTGCTAGGATCATATTCTCATATCTCGTAGGTTATTGTGATTTTCATGATTATCATACAGACTTCTCTTGGGAATTTACTCACTGGGCTCGTTGCTGATGTGTTGGGCAACTGAGCGCAGATCCTGGTACGAGCAAAGAGCAAGGAAAAAGAGTACAAGGCGACTATCTCTTAGGCCGTTGCTTCTGACAGCTCGTGTTTTGACTATCTAGTATGTATATTTTGTTTTTCTGGGTTTTAGGGACTTTAGAACTTTATCACATGTATATGGATTACTGTTTACCTCGTCTCAGTTATATACATGGTGTTTATTTTTGGGTTTTCCACTACTTAGGCTAAATAAATTCTCATAAAATACGAATTAAATGTTTCCGCTATGGTAATTATTATTAACTAACCTGCTAGAGGTTTAGGAGAATTTAACAATTCAATATAGTAGGATTAGTTAAACGGAGCTTCACTTCACAGAGCTGCGGACGTGGCAGTAGTGGTGACGTGACAGGCGCTGTTGGGCTTGCAAGCGGAGGACGTGGGTTACGGGATGACCCCGGAAGATTGGGGCCGTCACAACTTCTCAAATATTGCAGCTCCTATGACACAATTGACGAAGGACGTTCATTTTCAGTGGAACAATGATTGTGAGTAGACGTTCTTGACTTTGAAGGAATGTTTGACTACTGCACCAGTTTTAGTATTACATGAGTTAGGGAAGGGCTTCAAGGTGAACACCGATGAACACCGATGCTTTAAGGTCGGTTTAGGTTATGTATTGATGCATGACAATAAGGTGATTGCCTATGCGTTCAGACAGCTGAAGGTTCATGAGAAGAATTATCCTACTCATTACTTGGAGTTGGCGGTAGTAGTGTTTTCACTGAAGATTTGGCGTCATTATCTCTAAGGGGAGAGATTTGTGTTGTTTATTGACCATAAGAGTTTGAAATATCTATTCACTCAGAAGGACCTGAATAAGAGACAAGACGTTAGCTTGAATTCCTCAAGGATTATGATTTCTCTTTAGAGTATCACCCGGGGAAGGCTAATGTTGTTGCTGATGCATTGAACTGAGAAGGGGTGAACTTGGAGACTGTTACTTGTCACATGACACACGAGTACGGGTTACTCGAGGCAGTCGAGATGATGTATTCTGTTGATATTTTGACCGATACTAGTATATTGATGTGTGGGTAAATGAGGACCCAGACTGTCTCTATTCAAAGTGTACTTGATTGTCAGCAAAGGGATGAGCAGTATGGAAGATTTTTGGAGTTTGTTGAGAGTTCAAATCATCTAGATTGGAGTTAGCTGATAAATTCTGCGCTGTGCTTGATCCCCGAAACCCAACAGTTGTATCAGAGCAAGGATTTCGGTTCTATTATACTTTAATGAATTGCTTTCTTCTCGTTTATGTGATGTACTTGATAAAGCATGCCTAATGGTTTAGAAATTTTTAATATATATGTATTATATATTTTAAATTTGCTGTCGTATGAGTGAAGCTTTTTGTGTAACAACCCGCAGTCCATATGGTGGGTGGCATGGCTAGGCCATAAAAGACTAGCATGGTATGTGCGCACATGCTAGCACGACATGCATCGTTAGATCACCAATACGGTGATAGAACCCCACACTGTTTGGAATTCTAATTTGAATGTATTGTTGGTGAAGAGATGTCGCTTATGTGGTATGCATGTGTCCATTACCATGGGAATTCTAATTTGAATGAATTGGGTGCCAACGGTTAAGATATGTGATTATCTAATTTGTAATAGAAGTCCATACAATTACGTGACTTGATGGGATCAAGTAGTGATTAAATAATATTTTAAGACAATCAACATAAGAAATATTAATCAGATGGTCTAATTAAAGCACTTTTAATTAATTAATTTAATGCTTATTTATTAAGTCTGGTTATTCTTTCAATTGAATTGATGAAAATATAATTAATTAACGCACATGCAAGTTTTCTATTAGTGAATAGAATTTACATATCATTGTGCATGGAAATTTCTTTCTATTACAGAATAGTATTTAATTTCAAATTTTGTTTTATGATGTTTTACCTATATGTGAAATTATTTCCTATTTATTTATGATCTTTATTCTATGCATGATTTGATATATTGGATATTTCATGATTAGATGCTGGAATTATAAGTCTTAATATAAAAAAAATCATAAAACTAAATAAGAATCCCTCAATTAAAATTTTAAGTTAATGCCACCCAATTTTTAAATACTTGTCAAGGCCTCGATCACATCAATATTGGTCTGCATCAGCAGGGTGTATTGTGTTATCTTGGTGAGGCAAGTCGGGTAACGGTTACATGAATGTTTTAAATTGGTCTGATTTAATAAAGCTATCAAAATAGTTTTGGGCTTTAGGCATAGATGAGACAAAACATGTTGTGACATATGATGTCTAAGTCTCATAAAAAACCTAAGAGTTGTATGTGATATAATTGGTAAAAGTTACCTACCTAAATTACTTGATTTTGAGTGTCATGCCTTAGCTGTCTCAAAATTAGGTGAATTATGGGTCTTAGTCCACTAAATTGATATGTACGAGGGTTATTGAATTTAGTGGGAGTTTAATTACTCGCCAATAAATGGTTTTGCATAATTTTCTAGTTGTAGATATAATACTTCTAGTAACACTAATCTATAGTAACTGCGATCAATCTTTGAGAAGGATAAAATAATTTCTAAGACTATTTTCCCTGATTTGATTTGAAAAATTGATAAATGTTATCAACTATAAAATCAATGACGTATGTCTCAGATTAAATTGTTCATTTAGAACTGCCATCTACTATTACAAGAATTATATGTTGTGTTAGCAACTATGAAACCAGACTTTTGGAAAGATTTGGGACTGTGGAAGCTAATGACAAGACAATGATACTGAAGGAAATATTCCAATAGTAAGTCACGCAGGAAAAATATAAGAATACAAAATTCCTTAATTCTTGTAAATAATAGAGACCCTATCAATATGTTTTTGTGTTTGGAACACAAATCGATATATATTGATTATCTCAAAAAGCTCATTTATCTCTATATGCCAAAAGTTGGCAGTAGATTTGATGTATTATTCATCAAAATAGTATTGAACTATATAATATGAATGACATGGAGAAATCTATTTGCAGTTGCATTGGATACAATTAAAATCTGTAAGACAAAATATTACAAAAGCCTTTGACATGTATATGATGGTATGCAACACAAAGAAACTTAATGGAGAAAGATAAAGGGAAGGTAAAAGCTACCAAAAGTGTTGGTGTCGGACACAGAAACCTTAGTTGTGAGGTAGACTTTGCCTAGCTCTAAAGATAAGCCTTAAAGGACGGATTAAGTTATTCATAGAATGAAACTGTTCATTTTATAGTGAATTACAAATCCTATTATCAAGACATAATATTGAATTGTTACGAACATTTAAAAATAAGCATATAAAAAAATCACTTGGAAAACTATTAACATACTTTGATGAGATCAAGGTGGATAATATTTGAGCCAAGAGTTTAAATGACCATCTTTAAAATTGTAAGATTGTCTTACAATTAACTCCACTAGGAACGCCATTTGTGAAATGATGTTTTAAGAGGAGAAATCGAACTATATAGGATATAATTCGATTTATGATGTGTCACATAGACCTTCATAAGATGTCCTATTGAGGTTATACTTTAGAAACCACTGCACTTCGCGCTAAACCTTATATTCTTTAAAATGGTTGATAAAACTCTATATACGATATGGAATAAAAGACCTAGTTTGTCTTTTCTTGAGACTTGAGGCAGCGAGATTTGCATAAGATGCTAAACCACATAAAGTTTGATGCCTAAGTAATTTTGTGTCTAATTGTGGCTAAATATTATGATACTATTTTATTCAATTGAGAACAAATTGTTTGTTGCTCAAAATGATGTCTTTCTAAATAAAGACTTTATTTCAAAGACACTATTGGGAATAAGATAAATCTTGAAATGTACAAAAGCCACAAATGAGAACCGAACCACTTTAGGATGCTCAACAAAGTTTTGAACTAGTTGAGTATACACAAGTAACATATATCTCTTAAAAATCTAGAATAATAAAAAATTGTCTAGAAAAATCTAAAGTTTCTTATTATTAATAGTTGTGATATATTTTTTGATATTGGATCAGAATGAATCACTACTTATCAAGAGACATGTCTAGTCTAGATTGGATGGAGAGACTAAGTGTTAATAAACTCTGACTTTTAAATCATGTATGTTATTCAAGTTTGGAACTTGATTTATTTACTTAAAAAGTGGTATGACCATTGGATTTAAATGCTTTAAAATGACATAAAAATGTGCATACTAAAAAGCATGGCTTATAGAAAAATTTCAATCTAAATCAAGGTATTGATTATGATAAGATTTTTTGCTTGTAGCTAAGCTTAAGTTCTAGAATTCTTATTGTCATTACTTTATAGCTTGACTATAAAATATGTCAAATGGGTATCAAAATAACATTGCTCTATGCTCCTTAAAGATGTGTATGACATAACTTAAGGGTTTTGATTATCTTAAGAATTTTAGAAAGGTATGCAAGCTTAAAGGATCCATTTGTGGATTATAGTAAGCTTATTAGAGTTGGGATATTTGTTTAGATGAAATAATTAATGAATTAAGTTCATTGAATCGAAGATAAACCTTGTGTATGCACAAAGGTTAGTGGGAGCACAATTATCTTTTCTGAATCTGTATGTTGATGATATATTATTCATTACAAATAATGTCCTAACCTTGCAAAATATCAAGCCTTGGTTAAGGAAAAGTTTTTCAATGAAATTCTTAGACAATTAAGCTTATATCCTTGTGATATAGATCTAAAGAGATAGATTTAATAAGCTAATTTTTCTAAATTGGAATGCTTAAATAGACAAATAGCTGAAAAGGTTTCAGTGTGCGAGATTCTTACAAGAATTCGTACTTATGTCTTATAACATAAGTCTCAGCAAGACTCAAAGTCTTATGACAAATGATGAACGGGACAATGGGAGTATGATTTCATACGCATTAACTATGGGAATCATCACATATGTTATACTTTGCATTGAACTTGATATGTCATATGTTTTGGGTAAAACATACATATATCTCAAACATTCCAGTTAAGGCCACTGGATATCTATTGATAACATTCTTATGTCCTTCAAAAGCACTTGAGAAATATTATTGTGTTTACAGAGGTTTGAAAGATGTGAGTTTTTGTAAGTGGTTATAAAATGCAAACTTTCAAGCTAATATAAATTATTAATGATCGCAATATGGTTATGTGTTAACTTCATAGGAAGATGCAGTGAGTTGGAAATGTTCTAAACTCAACCTAATAAAGTTCTACAATATAAATTGAGTTTTGGTGGTATTTGATACAACCAAAGAAATTGTTTAGATCATAAGGTTCATGATTGAATAAGGTGTGATTCCAAGTGTTAGAAGCAATATTGGATTTTATTGTAAAACCAATATACAACTTTAGGTTATGGAACCTAAATCACACTATAGATCTAAACAATCACTCGAACATTTTTGTCTTATTAAAGAAAGAACGTGAAGATTTGCAGAACAACAATATTAAACAATGTAACAGATACATAAATAAATTCTTCCACTAAGAACGCATTAAGGTCACACAGTATTAGATACGTGTAGTTTTGAACCTAGTGCAAGTGGGAGATGTTGGGAAATGTGCCCTTAGTCAATTTTGTAAATAGTGTTTAACTATTATAAGTAGATGCATGTTTCTTTTATAATAATATCCATGAATAATTATTGTATTATTCTAAATGTCCCTAGTCAGTTATTATTGTGGTAACAATAATAAACTAAGACTAGTATGGATCTTGATTAATACTCATATGATGATTATGTGAATACGGATACAAATCAAGATCATGAGTATTTATTGGCAACAAATACTGGACTGACCCGCTATAAGAATGCTACATGGTCAATGTCATAAATGATTCTCATGATATTTATATCATTTAGTCCTTCGACTTGAGATCATCAGAGACTCCAACATTAGGAGCACAATGATTTGATACAATTAAACGTTGGCTTTAATCGGATGATTATAAAGATTGTGATTGGTCATTGTCTGACTAATGTGTGGAAGTTGTGTGATCAAGATAGTATTTGTCCCTCTCTTTTAGAGAGAGATATCTATTGGGCCCCTCGATATGTTAGACTGATAAATGGTCATGTCTAGTAAATTGATTGGGTCAATGCCACTTAACAATTTCAGTCTACTAAGAGATCGCGACTAGAAGATTGAACTATAAGGGTGACATTCCATATCTTAAGTTCAATAAAAAAGATATCACGTGGTTAAAGGATATGATATACACTATCTATTAGGTTGTATCGATTTATTGATCTTCATACAACTTGGGTAGTCATAATGTCTTGCTAGAGGCCGCTTATGACTTGTGTGCCAAAAAGAGTTTTGGTTCACTGCCAACGTTGTGTGAAAATATTGGGTCGTACACAAAGAACAGACTTGCACGATTTAATATTATCTAGGTTAATGAATTTTATTTGATAAAATTTATTTTGAAGATTCTCATTAAGTGTCCTAGTTTGACTAGGATTCAAAACTCTCCTACATTTCTAGTGTGACTAGAAATTTAGTCTCTTAGTTAATCCTATTTTAAATAGGACTCTAATTGGAATTAAAGTATGACTTTAATTCTTATTTGAGTTTTAGATAAATTACAACTCTTATTGGATTAGTAATTGTAGATTGTCTATGACTCTATCCGTTTTAGAGTTGGACTTTATCTAAAACTCTATTTAGAGCATGACTATGAAATGGAGTTCTTTTATGACTAGACCTATTGAACTATAAATAAGACATTAGGGTCACAGTTTTAATATGAGAGAGACTTTTCGTATGATACTTTTCTAGAGAGATTTTTCTAGAAAGTTTTATGAGAATTTTCTTCCTTAGAATTTTTGGCGCTAGCACTCCGAATCGCGATAATCAGTTCGTGTGTGGATTTCTAATAGAGGACGCATGCTTGAACGTCTTGAAGGAATCAATCAACACCAAATAAGGCAGACATGGAGTTATGCTTGTTAAGGTATGATTCTTCTTTCTTGATATACCAGTTTAATGGAATTGATAGGATCCTGGTTCGGGGATATTCGAAAAAGTTTTGAAAAATTTCGCAGCACTTGATCCCCGAAACCCAACATAAATGAGGGCCCAAACTGTCTCTATTCAAAGTGTACTTTATGGTTAGCAAAAGGATGAGCAGTACGAAAGATTTTTAGAGTTTGTTGACAATCCAAATCATCCAGATTGGAGTCAGTCGAAAGACTCATGCTTGACATTTAGAGAGCGACTGTGGATTCCATCAGCGGTTGATCTACGCGATGAGATACTTTATGAGGCACACCGCTCGCGTTTTATGGTTCATTCAGGCAGAACCAAGATGTATGCAGATGCGCGCCGTCTCTTTTGGTGGCTTGGGATGAAGACCGATGTTCCTGATTATGTTAGAGGGTGTGATATTTGTCAGCGAGTTAAGACTGAGCATCGCAGACCCGGGGCTTACTATAACCACTTCCTATTCCTAGGTGGAAATGGGAGCATATTGACATGAATTTACTCAGTAGGTTACCTCGATCTCAGCACGGATATGATAGCATTTGGGTGATTATAGACAAGTTAACGAAGTCTGTGCACTTTATACCTATTTTAACCACATATCGAGTGGACAAGTTGGCAAGTTTATATGAGAAAAAGATCGTACGACTGCATGGTGTTCCATTATCAATTGTGTCTAACGGAGAGCCACTGTTTACATCTCATATCTGCAGAGCATGCAAGCACAGTTCGATACGTGATTGGATCTCGGTACCGCCTATCATCAATAGACTGACGAACAGTCTGAAAGACTGATCTAAATTCTTGAGGATATGTTGAGGATGTATTTGTTGGAGTATGGTGGATCATGGGAGGAGTATCTTCATTTGTGTAAGTTTGCTTATAATAATAGTTATCATACCAGTATTGGTATGACATCGTTTGATGCATTGTATGGAAAACCATGCAAATCTCCATCTTGTTTGGTTGAGCTAGAGGATGTGGCAGCGATTGAGTCTGAGGTTGTAGTGGATCGCATAGAGAAGATATGTCTGATCAGATTGAGGTTAAAGGGTGTGCAGGATAGGCAAAAGAAGTATTATGATCTGTATCATAGGGAGTTAGAATATCGGGTCGAAGATTATGTATATCTAAAGGTATCTCTGATGAAAGGGCCATAAGAGGTTTGAGATGAGAGAGAAACTTGCACCTAGATTTATTGGTCCATTTCGAGTTGAGAAGCGAATAGGTAGAGTTGCTTATGAGTTGGAGTTGTCACCTCAGTTATCAAGGATCCACCCAGTATTTCATGTGTCGATGCTTTAACTAGATAAGTCGTAGGGGGCAGACGATCAATGGTGGACTTGAGCCAGATAGATTTGAGGGTGGACATCACTTATGACGAGCAACCTATTCAAATCTTGGATCGGAATGTGAAGGTTTAAAGGAATAAAGAAGTTCTATCAGTTCTTGTCAAATGGCAGCACCACGAAGACGAGGAACTGATGTGAGAACTCGAGTCATATATGCGCGAGTACTCTACTTACCTCTTTTGAGTTTGGTAAGTCTTTCCCTTAATTTAGTTTTAATTTCGAGGACAAAATTCTTGTAAGTTAGAAAGACTGTAACGACCCTAAAATCTATCTCGTACCACGTGTCAATTTAGGTCGTATGTGGACCACTTGCAGTGATACATGTAAACAATTCTCGATAGTTAACACCGAGGTTTGTTATTTTTATTGGTGTTTTGTATTATTATTTATTTACTCGAAATTAGATTCTAATATTCCAAACGTGTAAGGGGCGTTTGAGTGAGAATATTGACGTGGAGAAATGGGTTCAACTTGAGGAAATGCAATTTTTGGGAGTCGAGACGAACTATGGTCGGGTATTTAGTTGTCCGAGGGACAAATTGAATAGAAACACTGACAAAATATAATAAAATATAATAATTAAACAGGGTAAGACAAGTATGGTAAGAGACTTGGTCCATAAGAGTATGGTGTGTCATGGACAAAGTTAAGACATGGGGTTTTGGTGTGACAAAGACTTGTGTTACGGACGTTTTATAGAAACAAACTGTTTTGTTGAGAGTTTGGCTCAATTTGGTGAAAAATTGAATCTAAAATGGGCACCGAAAGTTAAAAACCATCAAAATAGGGGTTTATGAGAATTCATAAATAACAAAGAAATTAAACTACTGACAAGCAACTGAGGGTATATATATGAAATAAAATAATCGATTCTTTTGTTCTATCAACATAACGAATTTCGTTCATTGAAACGAAACTCTTCAACTCGCTTTCTCGCATGTGGAGCTTCGTACATCCGATTTTCATCTGGTTTCTCTTCGCAAAATAGTAGATTAACGTGAGACGGTCAGTTTGAGTTAAGTTGTCACGGTGGATACAAGAGATTCAGCTCGAAATCTGGTAAAATCTCAATTTATGGTGTTTTTCCTCAAATCAAATAGAAATCTTGTGATTTCTTAGTTTCTTTCATGGGGTTTTCGTATGACTTAGTATCAATTGTTGTGAATTGACATATTGAGATGATTTACATCAATTTAGGATAAATTTCACCGATGTGGGATAGGGTTTTTGTGATTTGAAGTGATGCAACTTAGTTAATAGCAGTTTTGAAGATGTTTTTGCAGTTGAAATTGATTTATATTGAGATTTTGGATGAATTAAATATTGGTTTCGATTTAAATTGACTCAACAAGCTGTGAAAATAATTGAAAGGTAGTATTGAGTGGTGTTGTGGTGTTTGTTGGCGCGATTTGAGTATTTAACTGCGAAAATATTGATTTGGAGAAGTTTTATTAGTTCAAAACAAATAAAGTTTGCATTGTCAACAGGCCAAATGGAAAAATTCATAACTCCTATTTTTGATCCGATTTGAGTGTTCTTGAGTCTATAGAAAGTACAAAATGTGTACTACAAGTTTTTTTTGGTCAATATGACAAATATTGAGTTTTTCAAGGTCAAAAAGTTACTCTAAGTTAGCTAGTTGAAGTTAGTTGAAGTTATAAATAATTATTTTTGGAACTAGCTCTTAAGCGTATTTTGGTCGCAATTTTCACGATATTTCGTGATTTAGATTTACTTGAAGCTTGACCATAATATAATTGGATATGCAGGGTAGTTATTGGAAGCGTGTGAGTGTGTGTTAGCGTTGGACATGGGTAAGTAAACCAGTAGAGAAATTTGTTGTTATTTCTTTGAGCTTTAATTTCTTATTGTTATTGCTCTATCCTGTTTTGGAATTCTATTCTGATTAAGTGGTCCAAGTGCAAGTAAGTCAACATGATCTTTGAGAGTTGCGGGTTAAGTTGGTGTTGTAAACCAGAGGGCAGGCACTTGGGATGCACGATATGGTTTGTGGTTCTGTACGAAGTGAGAATTACTTCACTAGATTATTGAGGAGTTCCTATTCGCGTGGATTTTAGGATGGTGTGAGTTGGCCAATTCCTAAACTCTGAGCTTAGAAGGGTAGCTTATTCCTCGGCTCAAACGACTGTTTCACTAAGTCGGGACTACTCGTGCCTTTCCTTTTGATTCCTGGACACTCATTATCAATTGTTTTCAGATTTATTTTCAGTCTTTATTTATTCATGCAATCCCGGTCCTTTTCTTTCTATCACTATGAATATTGACTGTTATTTATTGTAAAATACTGTAAACATCATGCTTCACGTTACTTACCTGGGACTCGTCATTCTTGTGTTTGACTGAGTGCAGATCTACATTCAAGCAAAGGGAAAGCCCCTCAGCTTGATGATTTTCTTTGAGGATAATGAAGTTGTTCTATCTTTAAACTCAACATAGGTTTGATTTTGTATTACTATAATTATATGTTTTGAAATCGAGTTTTGAGAAGTGAGAGATCCTGGGCATAGATATGAAGATATTCTCTTCGGTGATATGACTTTTGGTAATGACGTATATATTTGTTGGGTTTCCACACTTCTAGGTTATCCTAACTTATGTCTGGAGGTTGTTTTTATTAGTTTAAGGATTTTAAATGCTTCTGTTTATCTCTGAATAACTTACTAGTATTAATAACTCTCACTTAAATTATTTAGTAAATGAGAAAATATAAGGTAAGGCTTACTAGATTTACGTTGACTACGAGATAGGGACTTGGCGTCTATGTAAGTGTAGGCCGGGCGGAGTCCAGTTTTAGGTTTGTAGAACTGGGGCCGTCACAACTTGGGATTGCTTGTGGGTCGGGATGCTTCCAAACGAATGCTTCAAAATAGTTATGGTAATTTTTTAATATTGTTGGAGACTGACACGGCATGGAAACGGAGTATTTCACCCTTATTCTCACCCAATTCTTTATGGTAAAAAAATATTTGAAGAAATAAATAATTATCATATTGTATCCTCAAAACCCCAAATTGAATACCAATCTACAATTTTAAGTAACAATCAAGTTGTGTGCTCTGTTCCCTTCTTCTAAATATTTATCAAAACGATTAAATCATTGTTATGCAAGATCCAAAGTTATCCTGACGCACACCCACCAGCCATGGAAAAAGAGAAACATGGAGAAGATCTGATGCTCTATTTAATCTTCAATATTGTTTGGGGAGGTTAATGATTGGTGGACTACTATAGTGTCTTCCAGAGAGGTGTCTAAAGACTGGATAGAGTTTAAGACCTAGTTCAACATGGAGAGGATATGATGCTAATGTAGTTGTGTGTCAAATGACTCTCGAGGATTCGTTACTCAAGGTAGCTGAGATGATGAGTAAAGCATACTCGTGAGTCATGTGACACACAACTACCTCAACATCAGATCCTCTCCATCTCAAAGCATCAGTAACTACGTTCCTTGTAACTTCATGACAATTCTTAATAGAATATGATAAGTTTAGTATGTATTATTATTGTATATTGATCTATTACATGTTTATATATATATATATAGATACAATTATATACAAAAGAAAACATCTAAATAAGGTAGCACATAATCAAGGGAGTGATTTGTGCACCTCATAATTATAGGAGTGATTTCACAACATAATTATAGGAGTGATTTGTGCATATTTCTTAATTGCACAATATTCCTTAACATACAGGGTTTTACTTATAAATTACTTATCGATGGACATGAACTCCGCACGTGAAGCACAATCAATAATTTTAATCAAACTCATGAAAAATTAATAAAACATATTTGATAAAAAATGAACTTTTCTAAAACAAAATATCAAAAGTATAGTACGATATTTATACTAAAGGTAAAATGATCATTGTATTTAATAAAATCAAAATAAATGTATGAATGGATCTATTTGATTAAAAGACACATGGGCTCTTCACGATCTGACTTCTCGAGCATTACCAACACTTTTGCTCGATCAATTGAACATAAACAATACTTTTGATGACATTTTTAAATACCAACTGGAGTGGTTCCTCTTCCACTTGCTTTTATCATAATGAAATGTATTAATTCAAACTGATTAAGCACTATATAAAATGAAATGCACCCTCAAATTAATGAAATAAATTAAAAATGGCTAAATGTTTTCTTTAAAATCAGTTGTATCATTTCACCCATCGTTGAAAGATCCAACCCCACCAAAATATGTTATAAGGAGAGCAAAGACTTCCACATTCTTTCCCCAATATATAAGTGCAAACAAAAACAATGGAAAAAAGGACGGCTTACTTTTCATTAATTATTTGTTGTGATGGGATGATCTAGCTAGTTAAGAAATCTCAACTCTTGTTTGTTTGGCATGGTGACTTGGTCAAACCTTTCTTAAAATTTGAAACCCAAATTTGAGTCGGCTCTTCGTGAAATACGCCTTAAACATCGGTAGCACACGTCAAGAAGAACTACAATCAACAAAATGATAAGCATGATAAAGTACTTAGAGTGAGAGACCCTAACATTTGTATTACACTAAAAAGAACAATCTCTGTAAACAAAATTTGAATATGATGATAGAAGCATATTAGTGAGACCGCACCCAACCTTGTGAAAGAAAATACAAAGTGTGGGGTATAGAAAAATGGGATATACAAAAATAAACAAAACAAATGGGTGCTTTCATATTAAACTCCCTAACAACCCCATTTAATACTCCTATACAATTCCTCAATAATTCTTGAAGACCCCCCATCTCCCAGCAGAACAACCCCCTAAAAGATTAAAAAATAGAGATACAATGCGACAATAGTTATGACCAAACAATCCCTATCAAAAACTGCATACCCCAAATCAAATGTAGTCACAAAAATATACCTACCTAAAATGTATTCATGCCAAGCCAACACATGCACCCTCAATGAGCCCAAGGAACTTTTAAGCTAAAAATACTTAGTTATTCAATTCCTACAATAATAGACGTAAAAGGTGAGGCGATTCAGCAATGCCACACAACCACTGAACCATATATATAAACACAATTGCAAGAGTGAAAAGTGGAGACCATGATTATATAAGAGAAAGTGGGAACGTTTATCAATTCCTTAATTAAGGGATAGGGTAATTTTCATTTAAGAGAAAGTGAGAACAGTTATCAATTCCTAAAATTAAGGGATAGGGCGAATTTTTTTTTTGGTAGGAAATAGGGCGATTTTCATTTAAGAGAAAGTGGGAACGGTTATCAATTCCTTAATTAAGGGATAGAGCGATTTCCATTTAAAAGAAAGTGGGAGCGGTTATCAATTCCTTAATTAAGGGATAGGGCAATTTTCATTTAAGAGAAAGTGGAAACGGTTATCAATTTTAAATTCACATATATAAGCTTGAATTAAGATGGCAAGTACACCACTACTTTTATTTTTTCAAAGAAGTTTTCATCCAGTAAGATATTAGCATTTGAGGGCAATGTAGGAATAATGTGAAGTTATGGATTAATAAAAAAGTAGGGAGAATTGCCATTATAGCATAATATTTTTTACCGAAAAGAATATTTGATCATAATGAACATAGACAATACTTTTGATAAAATTTTTAAATACCAACTGCAGTGGTTCCTCTTCCACCTGCTTTTATCATAATAAAATGAATTAATTTAAACTGATTAAGCACTAAATAAAATAAAATGCACCCTCAAATCAATGAATAAAATTAACAATGGCTAAATGTTTTCTTTAAAATCGGTTGTATCATTTCACCCACCGTTGAAAGATCCAACCCCAATAAAATATGTTATAAGGAGAGCAAAGACTTCCACATTCTTTCTCCAATATATAAGTACAAACAAAAACAATTGAAAAAGAAGGATGATTTAGTTTTCATTAATTATTTGTTGTGATGGGATGATCTAGCTAGTCACTTGCCTTCATAGATAAAAAAAACTACATATATAGTTTGGGTAAAAAGGGAAACGACAATACATAGAGAAATTCCCAGTTCTAACCAATAAAAAAAGAGAAGTTCCCAATTGTAACCATTGCAACAACAATCAAGAAGTAAATGTCCCTCAACTCACTCAAAGGAAGATCATCACCTGCCTTCATAGATAAAAAATGTTGGAACAATTAATTATATTATTTAATTGTTTATAATTTGAATGAAAATTATGTGAAAAGGTGTGTACTATTGTGGAGAGACATAATGGACCAAAAGGTGTATCTATTCACCAAGAGGTGTATCTTTTTCTAATAGACACATAAAAGTCTATATATATTCACTTGATAGATTGTTTTAAAAATATATATATATATATATATATATATATATATATAATTAGAAGGAAAAGCAAATAGGTAAAATCAAAATGTCTTTCTCTATTTTACATGCTTTTGAGTCTGAGAGAGTATTGAATCATAGATTGGTTCATAGACTAGTGATTCAGAGTGCTACAAATCACTAGTATGATCGTTATATCTTGGGAGACTATCGTCATTAGACCGTGAGCACCATAGCGGGACGAAATAGTCTTAAGGACATTGAGTATAACTCAAGCCTCGATCAATTGCATCAAGTTTTTCTTCTATTTCGCTCCAAGTTTTCGGAATTCCCTCCAACAATCTTAAGACTAATTTTTTGGTGAATTTGTGAACCCAAAGACTAATTCTCATGCGTGGTTTCGGTTGGTAGCATTTAAAATAACAAATTCTTGAATTATGGTGACGATTACTAGAGGTATGATTTTTTTTTGTTACAATACATATTGAGTGAATGCTTTGATGCGAGAAAGGAAGACATTGATTTGATTATAACTTACGTGGTACATAAAATTGTGAATGCTTCATGGTGTATCTAGTGTTTTGGAATCATCTAGTGACACATGGCAGCAAAAGCATGAATTTATTATTTTGATGAATCAATACATGGTACACTGTTTTCGTGGTATGTATATAGTTGAATCGATTGACATTGATCTACTATTGAATCGATACTAACATATCAATAGATGTTGATGAATTGGTATGGTGGCAATATATGACTCTGGTGAATAACCAATCTATATTTTTTAATAAGGAAAACTAAATTGTGTAATTCTGATTCATTACTTGCTTAAGTGTATTTGTGTTGAATCTGTTGATCAAATCTGATCATATTTATAATTTAGAATATTGAGGTGCCATGCTTGAATTTCTAACACATGATCACATTGATGAACAAGATTTAAGATAACTGTAAGGCAGTTAGAAAAAATACAATAGAACAGGTATGGTTCTTTTGAATCGGTGCATGCATGTGATCAGTGATGTGATTAAAAATTTTGCCTTATCCGATTCAATGTATGTGCATTTGTTAATGATTTTGTTATCTCAATGAATTTTTATGAAAACATGCGTCTTAATACTCCCATGAAGTAAATTGGCATTTTGATTACCCTCTGCAATTTTAAGATGTGTGTGAATGTCCCCAAAAGTGCAAAATTGGGTTGCAACAACTTCAAGAAATAGAGATTATGATGCATACATTTGCATTTGTAAAAAAAAAAATTATTAGAATCTCTCTATGGCTGGAGATGGTTGTTGTTGCGGTGGGTGTGGTCTATTAAAAGGATTAATTTCTTGTTGCACGGAGAGGGCAAAAGATCGGGTCAAATAGAGGCATGCAGGGCCTTTGTGCCATTATTTTGAGATTGTGGATGTATGTATGTAATTGTTGCTATCTCATACATGATGTCCATCAACCGTGCCTGTCATGGGGTTAGAAAGTTATTTACATATATTTATTAAATCAGTGTATGGAAACAATGAAGGTATATATTGGTAGACTATGTGTGGGTGCCACCCAATAAGGATTAATATTATATGGATCACCATAAAAGATCACTAAAATTGTGGGAGCCGGAAGCAATTTAGTTGTGCGCAACTCCTAATTTTGATAGTTATATCTTTTAAGTTGAAGATATATTATTAAATATTTATGAATACTTGAAAGATGTGGGGGTGGGCATAAAACTCTTGTCTTTATTTTTGAATTAAAGAAAATAAATTATGATCCCAATATAGTATTTGAAGAGACATTTATTGAATAATGTATGGTTTTAAAAAAAAGTTATCAATAGTGAGATTGAATCCATCAAGTTGAATCCTTTAAAGAGTAAATGGATTTTAAAATCTAATTCAAGGCGGATGGATAAATTGCTTAAAATGTAGCAAATTAAATTGATAACTTAATGCTTTATTTGAGAGAAATGGAGCCTTGATTTCTTCGAGAGAAATTCACTAGTCCCTAATGACATTTAGCATGTTGGTTGCTAATAAAGCACGCAAAAGATATTGAGAGACACATCTTAAATGGTGAATATCTTAAATGGTGAATTTAGGGAAGAAATGCTGGAATGAATGGAAATCCTCAAAGAAATGAGAGTATTGTTAGATTCGTAATGGAATCTAAATGTTTGCATGCAGATTAATTAATTAGAAAAGCAATGTTATGGCTTTGAAAGAGCTTGGAGGATATTCCATATTGCATGCAATTGCCTAGGTAATGCATAAGATGTACGTCGCTAATAATCGCAAGTGACAGAATAAAATGATGCATAAAATGGTAAATCTTGACTTATATGTCGAAGTTTGTCATTAAATAGTTACTTGATTATGGAATAATTCTCATAGAAAATGAGAAATGAGAAGACAAGCTTGTGGCCACCAATTGAAGGTTTGTCAAGATCAAATAAATTAATATCGAGGGGAATGAGTTTAAAAGCCTAAAAAATGAGTTAAGTCTGGCGAAAACCTAACCTGGCTGATTGGAGATCCCATGTACTAGGTTCAATAGGCAAATAGGTTAGATGAAACTCGAGAGAAGAACACACCTATCTCATTCTTAAGATAAAAAATGTATTTAGAAGAAGTTAAGGATATGCTAAGCATTTAATGACAAATAAAAATGTCACCTATATGATGGTAAATGTGGGTCGCATTTATGAGAATGAGACAGGCTAAATTCTCTAAATCTATCATGAAACTAGGATTGTGTCCAGAACCAAAATGGACAAAACCGTAAGAATCAATAATGATAGGGATAAAGTTATGTGAGTATTATTGTCTCGATTTACTACAAAAGTGAACAATTCAAGATCTTCTATATCTACTGCGTCACTAAGTAAGTTCGATAATATTTCACTAGGGTAAGTTCAAGTCTCTATACGACACTTTTCCTGATGTAACTTTATTCCGCCAATGCTCTCTCAAGTGCGTCTGCATTAAAATAATTTTTAAAATTCATTTATGTGGGGATATATAAAGACTTGATGATCAATTTTTATTCATGTGGAGGATTGTTGGAACAATTAATTATATTATTTAATTGTTTATAATTTTAATGAAAATTATGTGAAAAGGTGTGTACTATTGTGGAGAGACATAATAGACTAAAAGGTGTATCTATTCACCAAGAGGTGTGTCTTTTTCTAATAGACACATAAAAGTCTATATATATTCACTTGATAGATTGTTTTAAAAAATATATATAATTAGAAGGAAAAGCAAATAGGTAAAATAAAAATGACTTTCTCTATTTTACATGCTTTTGAGTCTGAGAGAGTATTGAATCATAGATTGGTTCGTAGACTAGTAATTCGGAGTGCTACAAATCACTAGTATGATCGACGTATCTTGGGAGACTATCGTCATTAGACCGTGAGCACCATAGCGGGGCAAAATGGTCTTAAGAACATTGAGTATAACTCAAGCCTCGATCAATTGCATCAAGTTTTTCTTCTATTTTGCTTCAAGTTTTCAAAATTCCCTCCAACAAAAAGTACATATATAGTTTGGGTATAAGAATGAAATAGGTGGGGAAATAGCCAAAAAATAGAGATGTAAGAGGCCATACCTGGCATGAATAGTACATTTGTGATTGATAGTTCGTCTTGTGATAAAAAAAGATCCCTAGTGCAATAGTAGAGGAGAGTGGAAAGGGGAGATGGAGAAGATTAAGAGGTGTCTTGCCGCTTGCGTTTGATTTATTAGAAAGATATTAAAGATTGAAAAAGTAACTGATAGTTTGCAGTTACATTTTGATTGGGGCAAAAAACTAGGAAACTACTATGCACCTTGCGAAAAGAAAGAAAAATATGGACATTTAAAGTGGACAAAGATTTTTCTACCCAAAACACTCTCATAATCTAACTAGCCTTTATTTTTAAACCAATAGAAATATAGGCAATATTGCAAAGGTTTATTTAATAGAATCCAATGGAGGATTGACATTATATATAGTATAGATATAGATATAGATATAGATACACACACACACACACATATATATATATATATAATTATATATACTAGTTTGTCGACACGTGTTCTGCACGTGATATAAAGAAAAACAAAGTAGAGATGTAAGGGGTCATACCCGACATGAATAGTACATTTGTAATTGATATAGTTCATCTTGTGATAAAAAGAGATCCCGTAGTGCAATAGTTAAGGAGAGTGGAGAGGGAGAAGATTAAGAGGCGTCTTGCCACTTGCGTTTGATTTATTAGAAAGATATAAAATATTTAAAAAGTAATATGTCTGCGGTTTCATTTTGATTGGGGCAAAAATGTAGGAAACTGCTACGCACCTTGTGAAAAGAGAGAAAATATGGACATTTAAAGTGGACGAAGATTTTTCTACCCAAAACACCCTCATAATCTAATTGACATTTATTTTTAAAACCAATAAGAAAAGATAAATTAAGGGCAATATTGGCAATATTGCAAAGTTCTATTTAATAGAATCTAATGGAGGATTGACATTATATAGAGTATATAGAATATATATATATATACACACACACTAGTTTGTTGGCACGTGCTCTGCACGTGATGTAGAGAAAAATAAAGCAGTTTGTTGTCTTTTTCACTTAATTCTTTGATTAAAAAAGTTAAACCTATTTAATTTGAATTGACAGTTTTAATTGAAAGAATATGACACCGGCTTTAATTAGAGAGAGAAAAGTGGATTGAAATAAGGAAAAGTTAGATAATAAACTTCCGTTTTGAAATCTAATTAAAAATCATTTAATTAGTTTCTAAAGATACTCTCATTATTTACTTTTAAAAATTGTCCCGAGGCAATAGAGAAAATGTATTTAAAGACAATGTTGAAATTATGTTAAATTTTGGATTAATAGGATTTTAAGGAGGATTGGCATTATATATATATATATATATAGATTTATTTGCTAACTTATATTTTTTAAGGTGACGTTTGTATTTAAAAAAATTATAATGAATATATATACATCTACAAATCTATTAAAATAAATATCGCCATAAAATTAATAAAAAAGTTGATAAAAAAATTTTAGACTATAATTTCAATAATACTCTCTCCGCTTTCAAAAATATTTAATAGAGGTTCAAATTAATAAATTAATTTCTAAATTATCGAAATATTTAATAAAGGTTAAATGAATATTTTTGTATAATATTTTTATTTTAATATCCCCCAAAATACCTTTTCCGCTTCAAAAAAAAAGAAAATAATCTTCCTTGATTTTAGTGATCACATACATAATGTATATTGATTTCCATAAGTGCACCTTCTAACATCTATAAATATGGGGATATATGAGCACAATTTATCTTTACTTCAAGTGCATTTTGAATCAGCTTGTGATCATGAGCACAATTTATCTTTACTTCAGTGTTCAAGCAGCAGCCAACACTTTGATATACCATCCCACTTCACTTAATAACACTGTTTCTCAATTGAAGAGGGACCTTTCAGGGAAGTTAGGGTATGCAGCCAACGAGTTCACTTTAACTCACTATGAGTTTGGGGAGATGAGGGATGAGAAACTTCTTTCGCATTATCCTCTTCAAGACAATATGACTATTGTTGTCAGGCTTTGCAAGAAGAACAATCCGAAGTATGAAGTGGGTTCTACTTCGAAAAAACCTTCCAATAAGTTCATTCATTTTTTGTAATACGCAATCGCAGGGTTCACTTATCTATATATGGTATGATATATATAGATAAGTAAGTTTTCCTTGTAGTAGTGGTCAAGGCTAGGGGTTTATGAGTTTGATTTTAAATGATTAGATTGAATAAGGAGGTTGTTATGAGCCTATCATATATGAAGTCTCCAGTCTTCAAGGAGTTTATGAGTTTAATTTATTATAAGTAACTTATTCAATCTTTTATATACGTTTGATCTATATGATGGGTACATCTATATCCCTGTAATTGAGATAGTATTTTTATTTTTTTGATAGGAAAGAAACCACTTTTGCACCCACCAAGGTTTGAACTTAAGACCTTTCACTTCCAAATCACATACCAAACCATTTGGCCACTTTGGGGTTTCAATTTTTTATCCGGCTCGAAAAAAAGGTTTTGGACAATAATTTTTTAAATCTGGGTTAGGTCAGGGTAAGGCTTTAATGTTTCAGGGCCGGGTCTAGACAAGATCCTCTAAACCTAGACCCAACTCGCATTTCAAAAGATACTTATTTTTAAAAATATATTTCTATACATTATATCATTCGCAAAAACAACCATAGAAATAAGAAACTATATTCTTATTTCTATACTTCTATACTATATACAATGTCAATCCTCTCTACAATCGTATTAATCCAAAATTTAACATAATTCCAACACTACCCTTAAGTGCATTTTTTCTAGAGCTTGGCTAAGTGCACCGCAGTGTTTACTAAGGGCACTCTAGCGAAAAAATCAAACATAAAAAAAGTCAATTTTTTGCAAAATGACTCTCATGCCCTTCACTATGATTAGTGTACCCCACCACCATTTCCACTCATCATCCCTCCACACTCTCTTCTTGTGATTTGTAGGGCAAAAACTTAATGTATTTTGGAAGAGGATGAGAAAGAGAGAGAGGGTGGTAAAAAATGGAAGATTGTAATCCTTTTATAGATGCTTATTTCAGTTTTTGATGTTTTTACTCTCTGGAATTAAGAGAAAGTAGTATAAAAGGAAATTGGTCATAAAAAACTCATCAATTTAAGTAAATGTGGGCAGGTTTTTTTTTGGAGATGTGAACAGAAAATGGGGAGATATGTATGGAAAGTTGTAACTGATCATAAATAATTCATCAATTTAAATAAACGTGAGGTCAATTTTTTTGGAGATGTGAATGGTAAATGAAAGAGGAAAATTGGGAGAAACGCATGAAGGAAGATGCATTGATTGGTGGGAACGAAGAAATTTCCCGTTAGTTGATCCACCAAATAAGGCTTTTGAGATAAAATTTGAAAACTACTTTTATGACTAACAAAAGGGTGTGTTTGATAGCAAAATAAAATTTTATAAGAAAAAATTATTTTCTTTAGCAAATTTTCTTTAGAGAATTGTCTTAAGAAGATTTTCTCAATGTTGTTTGATTGCATGTGAGAAAATTTTATTTTTTAATTTTTTAGTGTTTGATAAGAAATTAAAATTTTCTTTAATTTTCAATTTTTTACTAGATTTCCCCGCAATCCCACGAATTTAAACATGCTTAGAGTCACAACTCAACAAGTCCATGGGAACTTAATCCCAAAAAGGATATCTCTCGGTCCCAATGTGTCCATCCATGCTTATGCAATCAAAAACCTCCATGTAGATCCTATCTCATCACACAAATATTTTACTGATATGAACCCATACAAGAAACTAATAAATTGAGTTGGGAGACAAAATATCAGCATACATTACCTCAATCACAAATCATCTCGTCATCTACTTCAATGAGTACATCATGGAACCATGCGATTTCATCAAAAAAAAAATAATTGAAACTCATGCAAGATATTTCAAGCTTCTCTTTAGAGACAGAAGAATGAATGATAGGAATCTGTTACATTCTTTACATTCTCCTATGTAGCTCTAATCATCTATTAATGTCTACCACTCTACCTAGTGCAACTATGTGGTATTTCATAATTCTGATTGCAACTGTTGTAGTAATAGGAATTTGTTGTAACCATAATCACCATTTTTTTATAACCCTGATTAAGAAACAATATTGTTTTCTATGAAATACAAAAGAGCTTTTTGGCTATTTGTAAGCTTATTTATACATGTGTTCGAAAGAAGTGTCAGCTTCATGCTTCATCGCCGCTATTGATACAGACACATAGTATTTATCTATCATTTTTTTTGGTTTACAGTCTATATGTATCATTTACGTAGCAGAAAATAAAGTTCAGCAAACTACAAGCATTATTAAAGATGACACACACATAAAACAAAGAGCGAAAAAGAAAAGGTCATTATGACCAACTGATTAGATCATTGCTTTGGCATTCAACAGTTATATCATGCATTGTGCAAGATAATAAAATCCCTTTTGTGCCTTAAACAGAGAAAGAGTAGGCAGACCAAATAAATCCATGAGCATAAAATTTTTCCAATCTCATATCTCACACTTTAATTTGAGAATACAATACAGCACATGAATCACAAACCTCAAAATATGATTCCAATAATATCAAGCCTTCAAGTGGTACCATAAATGATAAGACTGAAGTATTTTAAGGGTCATAAATTCTAGCTTTTTGGAGAATCAAACATATTCCTTGAGCACAAAGTAAAAACAAAGACATGCCACTGATGAGGATTTGAGTTCAAGAACACTATAGGGATTGCAACATTATCAATTTCATTATCACCATCACTCATTTCATCCCCAATGATACCTACCATAAGCTTTTGAAACATGGGTTACTTTTATGAAGCACAAATATGAGCATTATTTGCTAATTCTAAAAAGCAAGATCTCGACTTCATAAAGTCTATAATCTTAATGTTCACCCTTCTCAAGGCTATATAGCCTTCAGCTCTGTTCCAGATTTGGTGAATCCCATGAACTATTCTCTAAAACACATCATCTACTGATTTATATTTTTCATTCATTAAAACACTTTCATCTCAATAGCCACCAAAACTTTGAAACTGCACCTCAAACAAAACCACATAAGAGAAGAATATAATCAAACACTATCTCAGTGCAAGACTTTACAACATCAAACAAAATTACTCAAAATCAATACATCACATCACATCACTAAATCAAACAAAACAAGAGAACAAGCCCTATGAAATGCGAAAACACACGAAATCACTAGCACGATCCTCACCAAATCTCATATCTTAATCCGATCAAGCCAAGACCGAAACTTTCACAAGAGAAGAAAAGTGCGTACCTCCAATTCTTCGACGATGAAGAGCGCGAGCGATGGATTGAACGAGCACTGAGAGAGAGAGAGAGAGAGCAATGGATTGAACGAGCACTGTAAGAGAGAGAGAGAGAGAGAGAGAGAGAGAGAGAGAGAGAGAGTTGAGGGACATTTGCTTCTTGATTGTTGTTGCAATGGTTACAATTGGGAACTTCTCTTTTTTCATTGTTTTCATTGGTTAGAACTGGGATTTTCTCTATGTATTGTCGTTTCTCTTTTTCCATGGCTGGTACCCATTTTGTTCTTATCCAAACTATATATGTACTTATTTTATCTATGAAGGCAGGTGATGATCTTCCTTACTTTGAGTGAGTTGAGGGACATTTGCTTCTTGATTGTTGTTGCAATGGTTACAATTGGGAACTTCTCTTTTTTTATTGGTTAGAACTGGGAACTTCTCTATGTACTGTCGTTTCTCTTTTTCCATGGTTGGTGGGGTGTGCGTCGGGATAACTTTGGATCTTGCATAACAATGATTTAATCGTTTTGATAAATATTTAGAAGAAGGGAACAGAGCACACAACTTGATTGTTTCTTAAAATTTTGGTTTTGAGGATACAATATGATAATTATTTATTTCTTCAAATATTTTTTTACCATAAAGAATTGGGTGAGAATAAGGGTGAATACTCCGTTTCCATGCCGTTTCAGTCAATTAAAAAATTACCGTAACTATTTTGAAGCATTCGTTTGGAAGCATCCCGACCCACAAGTAATCCTAAGTTGTGACGGCCCCAATTCCACATATCAAAAACTGGACTCCACCCTGCATAGACTTACGTAGACGCCAAGTCCCTATTAGCAGTCAACGCAAATCTAGTCAGCTTTACCTTACTTTTCTTATTTACTAAATAATTTAAGTGAGAGTTATTAATATTACTGAGTTATTCAGAGATAAGCGGAAGCATTTAAAATCCTCAAACTAATAAAAATATCCTCCAGACATAAGTTAGGATAACCTAGAAATGTGGAACCCAGCATATATATACATCATTACCAAAAGTTATATCACCGGAGATAATATCATCATATCCATGCCCAAGATCTCTCATTTCCCAAAACCTGATTTCAAAAAATATAATTATGGTAATACAAAATCAAACGTATGTCGAGTATAAAGATAGAACAACTCTGCTAAGCCGAGGGGCTTTCTCTTTGCTCGACTATGGATCTACACTTACTCAAATACAAGAATGACGAGTCCCAGGTAAGTAACGTCAAATAGGATGTTTACAGTATTTCACAATAAATAATAGTCAATATTCATGCTGATAGAAAGAAAAGGACAGAGATTGCATTAATAAATAAAGACTAAAAATAAATTTGAAAACAATCGATAATGAGTGTCTAGTAATCAAAAGGAAATGCACAAGGAGTCCCGATTTAGTGAAATAGTCGTTTGAGCCGAGGAATAAGCTACCCCTTCTAAGCTCAGAGTTTAGAACGTGGCCAACTCATACCATCCCAAAATTCACATGAATAGGAACTCCTCAACAATCTAGTGAAAAAAAATTCTCACTCCGTATAGAACCACAAACCATATCGTGCATCCCAAGTGTTTGGCCTCTAGTTTACAACACTAGCTTAACCTGCAACTCTCAAGAATCACGTTGACTCACTTGCCCTTAGACCACTTAATCAGAATAGAATTCCAAAACAGGATATATCAATAACAATAAGAAATTAAAGCTCAAAGAAATAACTGTAAATATCCCCACTAGTTTACTTACCCGTGTCTAATGCTAACACGCACTCACACGCTATCAATAACTACCCTGTATACCCAATTATATTATGGTCAAGCTTCAAGTAAAACCAAATCACGAAACATCGTGAAAACTATGACCAAAGTACGCTCGAGAGCTAATTCCAAAAGTAATTATTTATAAGTTAAACTAACTTCAACTAGCTACCTTAGGTAACTTTTTAACCTTAAAAACCTTAATATTTATCATACTGACAAAAAAGAAACTTGTATTATGCATTTCGTACTTTTCATAGACTCAAGAATACTCAAATCGGATCAAAAATAGAGGAGCTATGAATTTTTTCATTTAGCCTGTTTACAATGCAAACTTTATTTGTTTGGAACGTACAAAACTTCTCCAAATCAATATTTTGGTAGCTAAATCTTCAAATCGCTCAAACGAACACCACAACACCACTTAATACCAGCTTTCAATTATTTTCATAGCCCGTAGAGTCAATTTAAATTGAAACCAATATTTAATTCATCCAAAATCTCACTATAAATCAATATCAACTGCAAAAACATCTTCAAAATTGTTATCAACTAAGTTATATCACTTCAAATCACAAAAACCCTATCCCACATTGACGCTTATCAGCTCAATACGTCAATTCATAACAATTGATACCAAGTTCTACTAAAACCCCGTGAAAGAAACCGAAAAATCACGAGATTTCTATTTGATTTGAGGAAAAATACTATGAATTGAGGTTTTACCAAATTTTGGGCCTAATCTCTTGTTTCCACCACGACAACTTAGCTCAAATTGATCATCTCGCGTTGATCTACTATTTTGCGTAGAGAAACCGGATAAAAATCAGACATACGAAGCTCCACGTGTGAGAAATCGAGTTGAAGAGTTTCGTTTCAACGAACGAAATTCATTCTGTTTATAGAACAAAAGAATCGATTTTTTTTTCATATATATATATATAAACCCTCTGTTGATGCTTAATTTTTTTTTATTAATTCTCATAAATCCCTATTTTGACTGTTTTTAACTTTCGGTGCCCGTTTTGGATCCGATTTTTCACCAAATTTAGTCAAACTCTCAGCAAAACAGTCTGTTACCATAAAACGTCTCTTTGTCACACCAAAACCCCATGTATTAACTTTGTCCATGACACACCAAACTTTTATGGACCAAGTCTCTTACCATACTTGTCTTACCATGTTTTATTATTATATTTTATTATATTTTGTCAGTGTTTCTATTCAATTTGTCCCTCGGACAACTAAATACCCACAGTTCGTTTCGACTCCCAAAAATCGCATTTCCTCAAGCCAAACCCATTTCTCTGCATCAATGTTCTCACTCAAACGTCCCTCACAAGTTCAAAATATTGGAATCTAATTTCGGGTAAATAAATAATAATACAAAATACCAACCAAAAATAACATACCTCGGTGTCGACTACCAAGAGAATTGTTCACATGTATTACGACAAGAGGTTCACATACGACCTAAAATGACATGTGGCACGAGTTAGATTTTAGCGTCGTTACAGTATTTCCAACTTACAAGAATTTTGTCCTCGAAATTAAAACTAAATTAAGGGAAAGACTTACCAAACTCAAAAGAGGTAGGGAAAGTACTCGTGCATATATGACTCGTGTTCCCACATCAGTTCCTCATCTTCGTGGTGCTGCCATTTGACAAGAATTGATGGAACTTCTTTATTCCTTTAAACCTTCACCTTCCAGTCCAAGATCTAAATAGTTTGCTCGTCATAAGTGATGTCCTCCCTCAAATCTATTTGGCTCAAGTCCACTATCGGTCATATGCTCCCCTTGGACTTATCTAGTCAAAGCATCAACACATGAAATACTGGGTGGATCCCTAATAACTGAGGTGGCAACTCCAACTCATAAGCAACTCTACCTATTCTGGTGTTTTTCTTTTCTCAATCTTAACAATGAAACTAAACAAAAGTTCATTTAAATCCTTAAGACAAAAAATCGCCTAAATTTGTAAATGTTTGGCATGAAGAAAAATTGTTCATTAATACTAGAATTTCTTTTTTTTTTTCTAGAAAGCGGGATATTTTTTTTTTATGAGTTTACATTAATATAATATGTGCCTATAATCTACTGTGTTTACCCGCTCTACGTATAAAGGCGAATTTGCTAGAACACCACAATCCTCCCTAAGACCATATTAAAGGCGAACTTGCTTTATTTGCTAACGTGCCCTTACTTTTAATTTTGTTATTAGCTAGAACAACCCAAAAAAGCTACTATGAGGGTATTTTAGAAAAAAATCACATTTTTTAATTATAAAACATAGATCTCTAGTTTTCAAGGAAAAAAATATAGATCTCTATTGTTTTCAAAAAAAAAAAAAAAACATAGATCTAGTGGTTGGGTAGTTAATACAACTATCCTAAAATAAAAAACTATCACGCCACTCTATTTCAAAATTCTCTCTTAAACTTTTTCCTGATATATTGTTGGAGATAATAAATTCCAATTTAGTAATCGTTCCCACTTTTCTTTTAAAAGTAAGGGGGTGAGGGAACTAATTAGTTATCTTAATAACCGATAAAACGTACTCTTATTATGGAAGTTGAAAAGGAACTTAAAACCATAATCCTCTCTTTAAATATAGAAAGTGATTAGGTATATGTATATGTATATACATAAAAAAATAAAGAATTTTTACTCTCTCTAGATATAAAATCTTTTCTCTTCTCTACGTGTTGATGCACAAAATAGAAGACTGGATGAGGACCGATGTTAATGACGATGAGATGGAGGAAAGAGGCGGCTTTGATCGGAGGATACAATGAGAAATTAACTAGTAATAATGACGATGAATTTCTTTTCTGTTTGTTCACTTTCAAGTTGCACTTTATAAATGTTCATGATTATGATTAGGTTGAATTTTTTTTTGTACTTTATGTTCATGATGTTGAATTATGATATTTTTCTATAGATAGGAAGTGGTGGTTGTGAAAACCATATCAGTATTGAATCACAGGGAGGGGTATACCTTAATTTAAAAAAGGAACAAGAAGAAAAATGTATTAGGTTCGGTCCATACTAAACATAGGAGGCAAATCTATGGAGTGTCTTAGGTAATTTCGGATGACGATAATAACAACTAAATCAAGATCAATAGTCCATTGTACTACTGTAGATCACTGAGTGAGGAGAGATTTAGAGTACACTTATCCTTGAGACTACTGATTTCATCATTCTCTGTGACCAAGACGTTTTACTCACTGTTTAGGTTTTTAATGGTACACCAATTCTTACCTTTTTTTTGCACCAGAGTTTTTTTTTTTTTTTTTTTTTTTTTCACATTGATACAAATAAATATCTATATATCGATGGATGAGGAGGTTAGAGTAGTGGAATAATACATATTTTGATTGTCCCAAAGTGGTCAAAGCGGTCGAGATAGAACTATATATTTTCATTAATCCAAGAGACAACCATTACTGACTTAGGATATCTAGCATGAAGAATATAAGCTTCTGTAATTGTAGTCAGAGGCGGAGGCAAGGGTATGGTGGGGGCCATGGCCCCCCAACATTTTCCCTACCCCATAGTATACACCCCTCGTTCCTTTGAAAAATTAAAGAATAATATATTGGCACCCCTCTTTCTAGCTACATGCACTCAATCAAAGACAAATATAATGTGACTGGAAAAGCATTGGCAACAAAATTGATGCGGGTCATATTGGATGTGCATTAGGATGTGTGTATACACTTGTCTCATCACAAGACATAAAGCATTCTAAAGAGATATTGTTATTTTTAATTAATTAACTTTCTTCTTGTTTGCAAAAACAAAATTAATTAACTTTCTTCTTAAAAAATTAATCAACTTTCTTGACAACGTTTGAGGTGCTTCATATATTGATTCGTCGATAGTCGATCGTTTTCTCTATTTTAAATCCAATATTGTTGTAATGGCCTCAATTTCTAAGACCACCAAGTGGTTTAACGCTTCCTGCTCGCAAGCTCGACAACACCTGCCACGTCACCACCTCAACTAACCCTACTTAACAACTCTGTTTTACTGACTAGCTTGTATTATATTTAGAGAATTTACCTTAAGAGTTGCATGTATTAAATTTATTCATTTATATAGCGGAACTCTTATTTAGTTGGTTGAGTATTTTCAAAGTAAAGATATTAAAATATCTTAACAAATATCAAACATGAGATAGTTTGCGACGGATTGATTTACTAAAATCAACATAAATCTACTCATATCAAACAGGGCAAGTTAATGCATGATGCACCGTTCTTTCCACCTACTCCATAATAATAGACCTTTTATACATATCTTTTTTTTACTTAATTAGGACTCACGACCACCTGAAACCTTACCTTTTGACAAGTAATATATATATATGCCCTCTTATAAGAGATGTTTTGGCAACTCTTACACATAATCTTAATATATATCAAACATGAGATAGTTTGTGACGGATTGATTTACTAAAATCAACATAAATCTGTTAGAGTTGTAATCTAAATTACATTAGTGTTTGAGTTTGATTAGGATTTCGAGTTAGAGTATGAGTCTATTTAGGGTCTCCTAGTTGGATTAGGAGTATGTTTATGTGAGTCTATAAATTAGAGTTAACCCCAGCAATGTAATTAACGAGTTTATTTGAGAGATTAATAAAGTGTGTCATTGCAGTGTCTCTAAACCTAACATGGCATCAGAGCAATAGTGAGATCTTGAGATATGTGTCTTGGTTGTGTGAGAGTTCTTGAAGATTCAAGAACATAATTTGGGCTTTAGATCTATTGAGAGATCGAAGCGTGCACGTTTTTTGTTTTGGATAAGAAACGAAGATTGAGTTGTGGCATTCTGTTGCAAACACAAATTGCATGGTTGAGCGGCAGATTTGTTGAAGAAGGTTCGATTGAGTTGGAGTAGATCCGTTGAAGAAGAAATTGGAAGTTGCTTTGTTATAAAGCATTCATACATCAAATCAAATCCTTTTTGTTTTTTTAAACAAAGATCAGTAAGCAAGCAATTTTTATTGCAATTTGAAACAGTTACGTTCAATAGATTACTTTGTATTGGTAAATATTCATGGCTACAACTGGAAACGGTCAAGTTCAACTGATACTACCAGTGTTCGATGGAAAGAAGTTTGATAGATGGAGCACTCAGATGAGAGTCTTGTTCAGTTTTCAAGACTTGCTCACAGTCGTTGAAGATGGGTTCGAAGACCCAGGGGCCACCGCTACCTCGACACAAAAGGAGCTTTGCAAGAAATATCAGAAGGCACTTTATTTTATTTTGAAAACACTTGATGATGTGGCGTTTGAGAAAGTGAACTGGCGAAGACATCAAAGGAAGCATGGGACACTTTAGAGACGTCCTACAAGGGTGTACAAAGAGCCAAGAAAGTTCGGTTGCAAACTTTGAGGTAGCAATTCGAGTTGATCGAGATGGATGACTTAGAAGATATAGAGAAGTACACTAATCGTGTTCAGACAATCATCAATCAGTTAAAGATGAATGGCGGAGAAGTCGCTGATCTCGATGTGAACGAGAAGATTTTGCGCACCTTGACCACAAAGTTTGACCACGTAGTCACTGCTATTATGGAGTCTGGGACAGATTATGAGACCAAGTCAGTTGAAGAAATCATTGGTTTGTTACGAGCACATGAACAACGAATCAATGAAAAAAGTGAAAATATCAAGCATACTTGGCAGGCATTAAAGACTACAATTGTCCCAAAACTAAAGTAGGATAATGGATTCAAAGGCCGTGATCAAGTCAACAACAATGGCAGAGGTTCGAATAATAATCAGCAGTGGTGGGAGAGAAATAAAGGTCGTGGACGAGATAAAGGTCGCGATCAACAGAGAAATCAGATTCAGTATTACAACTGTCGCAAGTTTGGGCATATAGCCAGAGACTGCAATACTAAAAAACATGCAAATTCTGCTGCACATGTGTCTTTTGCCCAAGGCGATGATTGTATCCAGACACTCTTTATCGTTTCGTCAGGCCAAGAATGTTCACAAAACTACACGTGGTATCTTGATAGTGGATGCTCCAACCACATTTGCGGTAATAGAGACTTGTTTGATGATTTAGATGAGTCAATGACGACGGAGGTCAAGTTTGCTGATGATAGGAAACTTCCAGCCAAAGGAAAAGGAAGAGTTCTAATTCAGTTGAAGAACGGTGATCATTAGTATATCTCTGATGTTCTTTATGTGCCTACAATGAAAAATAATCTATTTAGTCTGGGTAGCTTGTAGAGAAAGGGTACACAATGAATTTGAAAGATGGCTATTTATCCATGTTCGACTCTAGATGTATTGCCATTCTTAATTCTCCTTTGAAAAATAGGTTATTTCAAATTGAGATTAAGACTGGATCTTATCCATGTTTTAAATCCATTGTTTCTGATGAGTCATGGTTATGGCATCTGAGATATGGTCATCTGAACTTCAAAAGTTTGACGTTGCTCACTCAAAAGAGATTAATAAAGTGTGTCCTTGTGGTGTCTCTAAACCTAACATGGTATCAGAGCAATGGTGAGATCTGTGTCTTGGTTGTGTGAGAGTTCTTGAAGATTCAAGAACATAATTTGGGCTTTAGATCTATTGAGAGATCGAAGCGCGCACGTTTTTTGTTTTGGAGAAGAAACAAAGATTGAATTGCAGCGTTTTGTAATATAAAATTGTTTATGTCTAGCAGCCACCGGGATATGTTCAAGAGGGCAGTGAAGAAAAAGTTTATAAGCTGAATAAAACACTTTATGGCTTAAAACAGGCACCGTGAGCTTAGAATAAAAGGATTGATGAATTCTTTCAGGGTTATGGACTGGAAAAGTGTGCTTATGAACATGCTTTGTATGTGAAGATTGATGCTTCTACTTTGTACTTGCAATTATAGTTTGTCTTTATGTTGATGATTTAATTTTCACTGGAAATGACATCAACATGATCAGAGACTTTAAGGCAGCTATGATGCGAGAGTTTGGGATGACAGACGTTGGTCTAATGTCATACTTCCTAGGCATTGAGGTAAATCAGCGAGATGATGGCATTTTTATATGTCAGAAACGATATGCAGCTGAGATCTTGAAGAAATTTGAGATGTCTAGCTGTAATCTTGCTTCTAAACCTGTAGAGGTTGGTACCAAGTTGTCCAAATCAGGACAAGATGCACCGGTTGACTCGACATATTTCAAGCAGATAGTTGGGAATTTGAGATACCTGACTTGCACTAGGCCTGATATTCTTTATGGCGTTGGATTACTCAGTAGATACATGGAGCACCCTAGACAATCTCATTTGGTTGCAGCAAAGAGAATTCTGCGTTATATCCAAGGTATTACTGATCATGGGTTATTTTATTCCACTTCAATGGATAGTTCTTTGTTTGGCTATTCTGACAGTGATTGGGGAGGAGCCTAGGATGATCGAAAAAGTACTTCTGGCTATGCTTTTTTATTATGGTTCTACTATTTTTTCATGGTCTTCGAAGAAGCAGTCTGTCTTTGCATTGTCTGCCTGTGAGGCTGAGTACATTGCAGCTACCTCTAGTGCATGTCAGGCTATTTGGTTGCGAAAATTATTATCACAGATTCCTTTTCCGTGTAATAGCCCTACACCAATCTATGTTGATAATGTTTCGGCCATTGATTTAGCGAAAAACCACCCAGTTACACATGGTCGGAGTAAGCATATTGATATGCGATATCACTTTCTACGTGATCAGGTGGAGAATAAAGAGATAGAGCTGGCATACTGCAGATCAGAGGATCAAGTTGCAGACTTGTTTACCAAGGCATTGAAGATTGAGTCTTTTATGAAGTTGAAGGCTATGATTGGGGTTTGTCCAATCTGAATTATGAAGGATGATTTTTAATTTAGATAGGTAATTTAGATTATGGGGGGGATGTTAGAGTTATAATTTAAATTACATTAGTGTTTGAGTTTGATTAGGATTTCGAGTTAGAGTATGAGTCTATTTAAGGTCTCCTAGTTGGATTAGGAGTATGTTTATGTGAGTCTATAAATTAGAGTTAACCCCCGCAATGTAATTAACGAGTTTATTTGAGAGATTAATAAAGTGTGTCATTGCGGTGTCTCTAAACCTAACAAAATCTACTCAAATTCCTTGAGATTGTTAAGCATTAATACGTCTCATGTACCATGCATGTACTTATACGCTGTTAGAGCTTACTATACATTAATGCTGGCACATCATTCTTTCCACCTACTAGAACCTTCTCCCTCTTAAGAGACCTTTTACACATTATCTTTTTTTTTACTTAAGTAGGAGTTGAACTCACGACTTTCCTAAACCTTATCTTTTGGTAAGTGATATGCCTCTTGCCCTCTCACCAGAGATGTTTTGGCGGCTCTTACACGTAATCTTAACAGATATCAAACATGAGATTATTTGCGACTGGTTGATTTACTAAAATTGACACAAATTTACTCAAGCCCCTTGAGATTGTTAAACATTAATACACGTTATGTACGATGCATGTTCTAAGCTAGTAGAGCTTACAATACAATAATGCTTAACGCACCATTATTTCCACCTACTGTAACCTTCTCTCTTATAAGAGACCTCTTATACATCTCTTTCAGTAATATCAAATATGAGATTGTTTTTGACGAATTGGTTTGCTTAAATCAACATAAACCTACTTAGATCCCTTAAGCACACCATGTTGGGTTTTGGGGATCATGCGCAGCGGAGATTTCAAAACTATTTTGAGAAAAACTCCAACAGGATCTGAATCTGATTCCATTAAAACACGTTTATACTATGAAAACTTAATCATACCTCAGTCGCAATTTACCTTTCTGAAGATTAATCGATCTCTAAGGCGCTGCCAACAACGAATGCCCTTTATCAGCAGTCCACACACGAACGGCGGTCGAGATTTGAAGTGCTAGCTTCGAGAGAATATCAAACCCTTTTTGTTTCTCTCCAAAACGATCCAGAGCATACCAAAAACCCTAAGTCGTTTCTTAAAACGGAAATAGAGTTTTAGCCCTTTTTTAAATCTTTCGTACTTGTATTCTAACTCAAAGCGTCTATTTATACAACCCTTGTATATAGACGGTTAAGTAAATTACACATATACCCCTACTTAAAGAAGTATAAGTGTAATACACTACAAGGACGTTTCTGTAATGAATTTTATCATATAAAATTAATTTTTCTGAACCATCTTAAAATCTTGCAAAACCATTCTTAGTGTGCAACCCAATAGGCTCATATAACGTTGGCAGTGTACCAAAACACATTTTGGTATACAAGTCATAAACGGCCTTTAGCAAGACATTATGACTACACAAGTTGTACGAATAGCAAATCGATACAACCTAATCAATAGTGTATATAACATCCTTTTGTCACACGATACCTTTTTGATAAAACATAAGGCATGGAATTGTCATCCAACATGTTCAATCGTACTAGTCTCGATTTCTAGGTAGACTGAAAGCGTCTAAGTGACATTGATCAATGTCAATTCACTTAGACTAGGCCTTTTAACAGTCTAACACATCGAGGGATCCACTAGATATCTCTCTTTATATGAGAGGGACAAATTTTATCTCGATTACTCAATTTCACCACATTATTCACACAGTAACCAATCACAACCGTTATAATCGTCCGGTTAAAGACAACGTTTGATTGCGTCAAATCACTATATTCATAATGTTGAAGTCTCTGGTAATCTCAAGTCAGAGGACTGAAAAATATACCTATCATGAGAAACAACTATGACTTAATCCATGTGATGTTCTCATAGCGGGGCGGTCCAGTACTATGTTCCCTAACATGTACTTATGATCTTGATTCCTAATCCTATACATATGATCATCGTATGATCATCCATCAAGACTCACACTAGTCTTAATTCATTATAGTTCCAGTATAATAATCGACTAGGGACATTTAAGATATTTCTGTAAATACCTATGAATCTTATTATAATATAAACATGCAAATCAATTATAATAAACAGCAAATTAATCCTCTATTTTATTAACTAAAATGTATTCATAAAGACTGTTAATGGATTGACCTAGAGCACATTTCTAACATATTCCACTTGCTCTAGGGCCAATCATTCATGCATCTAATGCCTAATGATCTAACATGACCATCATATTTCGCTTGTGGAAGAGCCTTTATCAATGGATCCGCAACATTGTCTTCAGTAGGTACTCTGCAAATCTTTACGTCTCCCCTCTCAATGATTTCTCTGATGAGATGAAAACGCCTGAGTATATGTTTGGATCTGTGGTGTGATCTAGGTTCCTTGGCCTGTGCTATTGCCCCGTTATTGTCACAATACAAACAAACAGGGTTAGCAATACTTGGAACCACATCTAGTTCGAAATGAGCTTTTTGATCCAAATCGCTCCTTTCTTTGCATCGGACGCGCAATATACTCACTTTCACTTGTAGAATCTCGCCACGCCTCTTGCTTCGAATTTTTCCAGCTTACTGCACCCCCATTCAAAATAAATACATATCCAGACTGCGATCTGAAATCATTTATATCAGTTTGAAAACTTGAATCTGTGTAACCATTTACAACTAGATCATTTTCAAAACCTCCATCGACCAAGAAGACTTCCTTAGTCCTTCTTAAGTACTTAAGGATGTTATTTACTGCTATCCATTGACTCTCACCAGGATCTGACTGATAACTGCTTGTAGTGCTCAAATCATATGATACATCAGGTCGAGTGCATAGCATGACAAACATGATAGATCCAATAGCTGATGCATATGGAATCTTATTCATACGATCTTGCTCATCATTTGTCCTAGGATATTGATTCTTGCTAAGACTTATGCCATGAGACATTGGCAACAATCCTCTTTTAGAGTCTTGCAAACTAACCTATTCAATACCTTGTTAATGTAAGCACTCTGACTTAGACCGATTAGCCTCTTAGATCTATCCCTATAGATCCTTATCCCTAGGATATAGGCTGCATCTCCTAAGTCTTTCATTGAGAAACACTTCTCTAACTAAGACTAGACACTCTTCAATGTTGGGATGTCATTTCCAATGAGTAATATATCATCAACATACAATACCAGAAAAACAACTACACTCCCACTGACCTTCTTGTATACACAAGACTCATCTTCGTTCTTAATAAAACCAAAATCCTCGATTGCTTCGTCAAAACGAAGATTCCAACTCCGAGAAGCTTGCTTTAATCCATAAATGGATCTTTGAAGCTTGCATACCTTCCTAGAATTCTCAAGATATACAAAACCTGCAGGTTGTGTCATATACACGTCTTCATGTAACTTTCCATTAAGAAATGTTGTTTTTACATCCATTTGCCATATCTCATAGTCATAATATGCAGCAATGACAATTAAAATTCTTATGGATTTAAGCATGGCTACTGGCGAAAAAGTTTCATCATAATCAACACCTTGAGTCCGCTCTTTGAAACCTTTTGCTACAAGTCTTGCTTTGAAAGTATGCACTTTGCCATCCATGTCAGTTTTCTTCTTGAAAACCTATTTATATCCAATAGTCTTACCACCTTCAGGTAAATCAACCAAGTTCCAAACTTGGTTATCATACATGGATTGCATCTCAGAGTTCATGGCACTTAGCCATTTATCTGAGTCTAGTCCAGACATAGCCTCTTGATAAGTGGTGGGGTCATTTTGATCCATAAGCAACACATCACGAGTATCAGTAATAAGAAATCTGAATCTCTCTGGCTCATGTCTTACCCTACTAGATTTACGTGGGCCTTGTGTCACTTGCGGAGGTTCAACTGGTTCAGAACGTTGTTGAACTTCCAGTAGCGGTTCAGTGTTCATTTGTGATTCTTGAACTTCTTCAAGATTTATTTCACTCCCACTAATGTCTTTTGAAATAAACTGTTTTCCCATAAAGGCACCATACCGAGCAACAAACACTTTGTTCTCAGCGGGATTATAAAAGTAATATCTTTTTGTTTCCTTAGGATACCCCAAAAATAAACACTTAACAGATTTAGGTGCTAGTTTTTCTGAGACTTGTCGCTTTACGTAAGCCTCACAACCCCAAATCTTAAGAAAAGACAAACTAGGTCTCTTCCCGTACCATATCTCATATAGTGTTTTATCAACCGCTTTAGAAGGAACTCGATTTAGAGTGAAAGCTGCAGTTTGTAATGCATAACCCCAAAAGAATAATGGAAGATCCGCATGACTCATCATAGATCGAACCATATCTAATAAGGTTCGATTTCTCCTTTCAGAAACTCCATTCCATTGTGGAGTTGCTGGTGGAGTTAATTGAAAGATAATCCCATAATTTCTAAGATGATCATCAAATTCTTGGCTTAAATACTCACCACCTCGATCTGATCAAAGTGTTTTGATAGTTTTACTAAGTTGATTCTGCACTTCATTTTGAAATGTTAGAAACATCTCAAATGATTCAGCTTTATGTTTTATAAGATATACATAACCATATCTGCTGAAATCATCAGTAAATGTAATAAAGTACTGATAACCTCCTCTAGCCATTGTGTTTATAGGACCGTATACATCAGTATGTATTAGACCTAATAAATCACTTGCCCTTTCACTATGTCCAGTAAAGGGACTTTTAGTCATCTTACCTAGTAAACAAGATACATACGTTTCATATGATTCCAAATCAAATGAATCTAGCAGTCCATCTTTATGGAGCTTCGTTATGCGTTTCTCATTTATATAGCCGAGACGACAATGCCAAAGATAGGTTTGATTCAAATCATTTGACTTGAATCTCTTTATATTTATGTTAAAGACTGGAGTATCAGTGGACCTTTTCATGCTTAGAATATAAAGACCATCACACAAATCAACATTTGCATAAAAAATGCCTTTACGAGAAATTGAATATCTATTATTAGCAATAATAAAATCAAAACCATCCATATCCAAACATGAAACAGAAATGATGTTTCTGCTTAAAGCAGGCACATAATAACAATTATTTAAAGTTAAAATAAGTCCACTAGATAAGACAAGTCATATGATCCAACAGCCAGGGCAGCAACTCTTTCTCCATTCCCTACACGCAGGATGACTTCTCCTTTTTTTAGCTTCCTACTTTTGGTGAGTTCATGCACATTTATACAAATGTAAGATCCATATCCGGTATCCAATACCCAGGAATCACTAGTAGATAAATTAATTTCAATAACATAAATACCTGAGGTGGTAGTCGCACTACCCTTTTTCTTCTTTAGATCTTCCAGATAGAGTTTGCAATTTCTAAACCAATGTCCAGGTGCATGGCAGAAATGACAATTTCCTTTCTTTTCCTTTTGGTGCTTTGAAGCAGGAACAAGCTGGGCCTTGACTTGTTCCACAGGCTTTGCGACAGGTGCAGAAGCAGCCTTAGCAACTTTAGCCTTGCCTTTGCCTTTCTTCTTCATTCCCTTTCCCTTTTGGACCATCAACACATTACTAGAGGGTTTCTTGATATTTTGTTCAACAGTTTTGAGCATCAAATGCAACTCTGAAATTGATTTCTCCATATTATCCATATTGTAGTTCATCACAAATTGTGAGTAACTCTCCGGTAATGAATTTAGGATCAAATCCGTAGCCAACTCTTAGCTTATGGGAAATCCAAGTCTATCAAGTTGGTCAACATAGCCCTTCATCTTCAGAACATGAGGACTAACCGATGCACCTCGGTCATCTTACAAGAATGCGAGGTTCTTGACTCGTCTCGAACCTTTCTTGCCTAGCTTGTTTGTTGGAACATTTCCTTCAAAGATTACAACCATGTCGTAGGCTTCCATTAGTTCCATGTCCTTCTGAAGTTCAGGAACCATAGTTGCCAACATAATGCATGCAACATCAGTAGAATCATTGACATGCTTATCATGCGCATCCTTCACAGCTTTCGTAGCATTGGCTGGTGGGTCCTCAGGGATCGGAGCATCCAGAATATACAACTCGCGTTCATGCTTGAGAACGATTCTCAAGTTTCTGAACCAATCAAGAAAGTTAGTCCCAGACAGCTTATCCTTCTCAAGGATAGATCGCAGTGATAGGGGATTATTGTTACTTGAAGAGTCGATTGATCTACAATGAAGATTATGCAGAGTTTATTTTAGTATAGAGGAATAGACTCCCACTAAATTAACAACCCTCCTAAAACATACTGTTTATTTAGGGGACTAAATCCATATTTCACCTAATTCTATGACAGCTATGGCATGAAATACAGAACTAGATTATTTAGGTAGGTAATGAGCTTACCAATTACATCTTATGTAATTTTAGATACTTTTATGAGATACAGGACATCTTATGTCGTAGCATGTTTTTATCTCATCATATGCCTAAAGTCCAAAACTATTTTGATAGCTTTATTAAGTCGGACCAATTTAAACATTTAGGTAACTCTTACCCAACTTATCTCACCAAAATAACACAATACACCCAACTATGGCTGAAACTATATTAGTGCGATCGAGGCCTTGATAAATGTTTAAAATTGGATGGCACAAGACTTAAAATTTAATAGAGGGATTTTATTCAGTTTCAGTAATTTTTAAGTAAACAATGAAATATCATATATTTTATTGATTTGTAGAACCACTAAACAATTTAGGAAATTTTTATGCTATTCACTAATAGAAGAATTTCCATGCGCTAGGATTAGTTAGATGGCGGTCCCGCTGGCCGGTCAGCAGAAGGAGAAACAGGGGGCAGCGCCCCCAATTTTTTTTTTTAGAAGACGAATCTCAATTCCGAAAATTGAAATTCGCTATAGAAAATCATATTTTTCGCTGATTTTATTATACTAAATTTACCCTTTAATTTATCCAAAATTAAGTCAATTAAAACATTTTTAATTAACTCGGGCCCACATTTAACTAATCATCTTATCATAATCCAATTAGGACTTTAGATATTTGAATCCTAGCATATCACCAATAACAAACTTCTCCATATTTATCTCCTATCCAATAGGGATAATGAAACCGATTTTGCATATATATCCTAATCTAATTGTTATCTATCTTTATCAAATAAAAACTTCATAACAAAATAGATATAACAAGATAAATAAATAATTTCAAAAATTAATTATTTGCAATTTCGATCTTCATCCAAATAATCACAAACATGTAATTGAATCATGAACTATTATCCCAATCGAACCTAATGGTGTCATGGATCATAGAACACGAAACTCAATTCATTAAAATTATTCAAATTAACCTAACATGATTACTAGCATGTACGAAACTAATTTCAATTAAATCATGAATATATGTATCATATACACAAAACATGATAATAAATCTCACAGAAAACTTATGTATATTACATATACATCAACTATTAACATGCTTTCAATCATATATCATAAATAAACATGCAATTAGTTTAATGGAATCAAACTCGAAGGCTCTGATACCACTGTTGGGTTTTGGGGTTCATGCGCAACGGAGATTTCAAAACTATTTTGAGAAAAACCCAACAGGATCCGAATCTGATTCCATTAAAACACGTTTATACTATGAAAACTTAATCATACCTCAGTCGCAATTTACCTTTCTGAAGATTAATCGATCTCTAAGGCGCTGCCGACAACGAACGCCCTCTATCAGCAGTCCACACACGAACGACAGCCGAGATTTGAAGTGCTAGCTTCGAAAGAATACCAAACCCTTTTTGTTTCTCTCCAAAACGATCCAGAGCATACCAAAAACCCTAAGTCGTTTCTTAAAATGAAAATAGAGTTTCGGCCCTTTTTTAAATCTTTCGTACTTGTATTCTAACTCAAAGCGTCTATTTATACAACCCTTGTATATAGACGGTTAAGTAAATTACACATATACCCTAACTTAAAGAAGTATAAGTGTAATACACTACAAGGACGTTTCTGTAATGAATTTTATCATATAAAATTCATTTTTCTGAACTATCTTAAAATCTCGCAAAACCATTCTCAGTGTGCGACCCAATAGTCTCATACAACGTTGGCAGTGTACCAAAACACATTTTGGTATACAAGTCATAAGCGGCCTCTAGCAAGACATTATGACTACCCAAGTTGTACGAATATCAAATCAATACAACTTAATCAATAGTGTATATAACATCCTTTTGTCACACGATATCCTTTTGATCAAACATAAGGCATGGAATTGTCATCCAACATGTTCAATCGTACTAGTCTCGATTTCTAGGTAGACTGAAAACATCTAAGTGACATTGATCAATATCAATTCACTTAGACTAGGCCTTTTAACAATCTAACACATCGAGGATCCACTAGATATCTCTCTTTATATGAGAGGGACAAATTCTATCTCGATTACACAACTTCACCACATTATTCACACAAGAACCAATCACAACCTTTATAATCATCCGGTTAAAGACAACGTTTGATTGCGTCAAATCATTGTATTCCTAATGTTGAAGTCTCTGGTAATCTCAAGTCAGAGGACTGAAAAATATACCTATCATGATAAATAACTATGACTTAATCCATGTGATGTTCTCATAGCGGGTCGATCCAGTACTATGTTCCCTAACAAGTACTTATGATCTTGATTCGTATTCCTATATGTATGATTATCGTATGATCATCAATCAAGACTCACACTAGTCTTAATTCATTATAGTTCCCAGTATAATAATCGACTAGAGACATTTGAGATATTTCTGTAAATACCCATAGATCTTATTATAATGTAAACATGCAAATCAATTATAATAAACAGTAAATGAAATCCTCTATTTTATTAACTAAAATGTATTCATAAAGACTGTTAATGGATTGACCTAGGGCACATTTTCCAACACACCATGCATGTACTAAGTCATTAGAGTTATCAACTTTATTTTGTTTTTTTCTTAATTTTATTTTTATAAACACGGTGTCCGACTCTTTAATTTTCAACCACTCCTTACTTTAGTTTGATTAATCCCATGGGAGATTCCAACACTAATCTCCTTATCTAAGATTCTTTCTTTTGAAAAGAAAAAACATAGAAATATATACAATCACAACACATCAAAGATTGTGTTCTTATTTTATTGATCTGACAATTAATGTATATTAAGTTAAAGGAAATTAAAAAAAGTAGAGGTGCTCCAACATGCATGGCAACTAAGCAAAATTACAAATGAAATCAACATGATGAAATGTTGCCAACAGATTCATTAGGAAATGATCTAGCAATTAGATACATGAGTTTTCAAACATTATTATGAGCTTAATTAAGAACCAAGAAAGAGCCCTCTTCGAAATGTTTCTCTATGCTCAATTAATCAACTTTCCCTAAATGACAAAGAAAAAGAATCCTAGCTATATAAAATCTGTAATCATCATCATGCAATTCTACTCCAAAAAGCCTAACCCTTTTTTTGTCATCTTATTACTTCCTTTAGCATGGTTAGCATTTTCGACGGCTTTGCTTTCCATCGCTATAGATTGAGTACTCACAAAATCCATGAACTTGGCTTGGTAGGATCCGTCATTGATCATGCAGAGAATCTCATATGTTGTATGAAGACTCTGAAAGTTGTGTTCTTGAATGGTGAGGTTGTTAAAGGGGATGTTGCGCCGGTTGTAATCGTCGTTTCGAAGCTTCATTGCAGCGATGTCATATGCCATGGCAGCCTCTTTATCTGACTTGAATGTTCCCAGCCAGATCCATTGGTTTCGCTCGTAAATTTGCGCACCATAGTGCCCATTTTATCACTGATCCACCACTTTGTACCTCCTCAAAGAGTCTGAGCTTTCTGCAAAGCTTAGACAACGCCTCTTAAACTCCTTCATGTTGCTTCTACTATTGGAGTTGGATCGTTCCGTTGTCATGATATTAGTCCCCCTGTACATGAAATAACACCCTCCATCCCTTTTACCACCAACCTGAATAACGAATAATCAAAAAAAGTATAAGAAAACAATGTATGAGAATACATTACTAGTTCATTGAATTCACAATATAAAGTTGACAAGCAAAATAGAGAACAATACAAAAGATGCATGATTGAGGTTAAAGAGGAGGGTTATCTTGCATTAATTGATTTGGGTTTGAATTAATTTCCTCAAGCGTGGATGAAGCTAGAGTCAAGAAACAATTAAAGCTTATGGCAGATACATATACTATTTTGCGAAGATTGACCAAGAAAATCAATTAAGATATTTTGTTTTAATTTTGTAATTAAAACAAAATATCCCTTTTTAAAAATTAAAACAAAATATCTCTTTTTAAAAAGGGTAAATAGCTATTATTTTATAAGATTATATACTATATTATCTTACGAAATAATCGATATTTACCCTTTTTAAAAAGAGATACTTTATTTTAATTACAAACATTTTTTTATGGAAGGATTTAAATTATAAACTTGGCGCCATGAAAATATCAGTTACACAAAAGTTTGTGTTGTTTGGGGGCCCAAATTCAACTTACTCAATGGATGAGCTTCCATCATGCTTGGTTTGTTGCACTGCCCTAGGTGAGTGATGGGTGAGTTTGCATCCTTAGAGGAGTGAAACAAGTGAACTTCCTTCTTTATTGGGCCCACTGCCTTGGGCGTAGTATCACATTCATATCATAACTAGTATATCCCTACTAAGGACTATTCGCATCCTAATCCCTGATTTTTTGATAAAACAACGTGATATTCTATTTAACTAGTAATGAAGCCACGTTTAATACATGAGTGAAGCTCCCCACTTACCTTGGCTTGCCGAGATTCATAATATGACTTTCGAGATATCCAAGGGTCTTACAGAACCTTTTGCGAATCTAAACAATTTCACAAAAACATTACATAAGCAATTTCTTAATTAAGTTAGGTATTTTTTCATTTATTAATCTTTGAGGATCCACTAGTACGGATCCCACAGGTTTGGTGTGCAGCCTAGTGTTCCCGTCAGGGTGCTGGTGCATGTCATGGTTAAGGTCTAGGCTCCGTTTATCCTCCAAATACATTGTAAGAACCTATAAGCCCCTCTTAGTTGACCAATGACCAAATAGGCCCTTGAGCACATGGTTAGTGGCCTAAAGTTGATTGTTTTCAACTAATAAAAGAAAATTAATTAAGACAGCTGACATCTCAATTGATCCCTATTATGGTGATTGACAATGACTGGCAGCCCTTTCTAGCCGTTAAGGTCTGATTATCTCTCTTTTCTTATTCATACATAACAAAGAAACAATCTAATATGAAAAGATTGTATATATGGGATGGGGATAGACACATGGTTGAAAATTGATAAAATTAATAAAATGAAAATACAATTTATTTGGAGTAGTCACACGTAGCATGAAAAATGGCAAGTAATGAAAAACTCTACAATTAATTAAAACAAACTTTAAGAATAAAGTTTGTACTTACATATTATTCAATATGTTGTTTAGAAATGGTTGACAATACTACAAAGCTTTCTGTCGAAAAAAAATAAAGTGAGTAAAAACTTGATATATTTTAGAAGAAGATGAGAAAGAGTAGAGGGTGGTGAAAAATGGAAGATTGTAATCCTTTTATAGATGCTTATTTCAGTTTCAATTTTTTTTGACGTTGGAATTAAGAGAAAGTAGTAGAAAAGGAAATTGGTCCTAAAAAAACTCATCAGTTTAAATAAACATGGGCAGGGTTTTTTAGAAATGTGAACAAAAAATGGAGAGAAACGTATGGAAAGTAGTAACTGATCATAAAGAACTGATGAACGTGAGGTAAATTTTTTTGGAGATGTGAACAGTAAATGAAAGAGAAAAATGGGGAGAAACGCATGGAGAACGATGCATTGATTGGTGGGAATAAAGACAAGACACTGCCCTTCACATAACAAAAATATGTGATAGAAGGTTAAAAGCAAAGTAAAGCACGTGAAATATCAATTAGCATCTCAAATTCACCAATTCACAATTTGAATAGTATGGAAAATCACATCATAAACTAAGCAAAAAGAATCTTGGTGACATTAGTAAGAAAATGCAACTGATTTAGGTTTTATGAATGAACATACCATAAAGAAGCCATACTAAAAAGACCTATTAATTACATAATGCTCGCCATTAACAAAGATGACAAAAATGTTATACTGCCTCCTATATCAATTCAACAACATCAATGTTGATTAATCAATGATAATAAATAGAATAGAAACCAACACTAGTCACAAAATCATGCACAACTTCTAATTACTTTTGAAGCACAAAAAGGGAAAAGTATTATATATCGAGTACATTAATTAAAGATAAATTAAATGTTATTGGTCTCGGGAGGTCATGGTTCAACTCCCACTAAAGTAAAAAAAAATGTCATTGGCCAGTACTAGAGCATTCAGTTCTTTTGTTGTTAAACATCTACATTTGCAAAACCTATAGAAATTAGTCTTTCGTTAAATAAGAATATAAATTAAAAAACTCAATTGGAAAGAACATGAAACCTCACTTGTAGCCATCAAGTGGCAAACAAGTCTGCTCCATAAGACAAGATTCACAATCATGGGTGTTGAACTTTGTTGTCTAATCAAGATCAAGGAGAGGATGGATCCATAAACAACCAAAAATTGATAAAAATCAAGAAAATTATATAGGGAGCAGTACAGAAACAAATCAAGAAAGTAAGAGCAATCGTGCTAAGGACTGCTCAGATTCTCTTCCTCTAAAGTTTTTAATTACACAAACTGACTTGTCTAAGTATCAACCTTTCATCTGGCTCCCTAAAAATACTCAATCTAGTTTGTTGCCAATGAATCAAATCGAACCTAATAGAAAATGACAAAACGAGAAAATACATACCTGCATCACAAGATCAAATTCAGCCACATCCATAGTGTATGGTTTCTTCCTCTTTTCATTCTTGCTAGCAATCTTGCAAGAAAGTATCCAAATAAATGCACAAACAATAACAGAACAACAAAAGGAATGACTTTTACTCAGAAACAGTAGAAGCTAATGATCACAAATTAAAAGAAGGTTTAAATAGACATAGGCAGGAATGTTGGTGACATTAGTAAGAATATCAAAATTAAAAGTAAAGCACATGAAATTTCAATTAGCATATCAAAATCATAGTATGTAAAATCAAATCATAAACTAAACAAAAGGAATCTTGGTGACATTAGTAAGAAAATGCAACTGATTTAGGTATTATGAATGAACATATCATAGAGAAGCCATACTAAAAAGCCTTATTAATTACAGTGTACGCCATTAACGAAGATGTCAAAATGTTATACTACCCCCTATATCAACTCAGCAAGCATTAATAATGATTTATCAAAGATAATAAATAGAATAGAAACTAACACTTTATATACATACTTGCATCACAAGATCCAATTCAGCCATATCCATAGTGTATGGTTTCTTCCTTTTTCATTCTTGCTAGCGATCTTGCGAGAAAGTATCCAAATAAATGAGCAAACAACAACAGAACAACAAAATAAATGACTTGTATTCAGAAACAGTAGAAGCTAATGATCACAAATTAAAAGAAGGTTTAAATAGACATGGGCATGAATGACTTTATTTGGAGAAACGTATGGAAAGTATGAAAAGGGGAGAAACGCATGAAAAGGTTTAAATCCTTCACAATTAATGTATACAAAAAGTTATCTCAGACCTACCCCTACATCATCAAATACTACAATTTCTATTGTTTGAGTTTTCTAACTGAGGAATTTCCAGATTGTCTTGGATTTATACAGATGTAATTAAGTAACAATACCATTTAAAAATATCATTGTATTAGAAAATTATCCTAATTTGACCTCATTTTAGACACCATAATGTCAAGTCACTGCGCATCAAATTATAGCGAGCCCGATGATCAACCTAGTAAACCTGCAAGCATCTAACAGATTTAACTTCTAGCTATCTCTGAAAAAAAAATTAAGACCTTTTGATTGACCAAGAAAATCTTTGTTTTAATTTTGTAAGTAAAACAAAATATCTCTTTTTAAAAAGGGTAAATATCGATTATTTTGTAAGATAATATAGTAAATAATCTTACGAAATAATTGATATTTACCTTTTTAAAAAGAGATATTTTGTTTTAATTACAAACTTTTTTTATGGAAGGGTTTAAATTACAAACTTGGCGACATGAAAATATTAGTTACATAAATGTTGTGTTATTTGGGGGGCCCAAATCTAACTTACTTGATGAATCAGCTTCCATCATATTTAGTTTGTTGCACTGCCCTAGGTGAGTGATGGGTGAGTTCCCATCCCTAGAGGAGTGAAACAGGTGAACTTCCTTTTTTATTGGGCCTACTGCCTTGGGTGTAGTCACATTCATGTCATAGCTAGCATATCCCTACTAAGGACTATTCGCATCCCAATCCCTGATTTTTTGATAAAACAACGTGATATTTTATTTAACTAGTAATGAAGCCACGTTTAATATATGTGTGAAGCTCCCCACTTAACTTGGCTCGTCGCGAATCGTAATTCGACTTTTGAGATGCCCGGGGGTCTGATGAGAACCTTCCGCGAATGTAAACAATTTCATAAAAACATTACATAAGCAATTACTTAATTAAGTTAGGAATTTTTCCATTTATTAATCTTTGAGGACCCACTAGTGCGGATCCCACGAGTTTGGTATGTAGACTAGTGTTCCCGACGGGGTGCTGGTGCGCGCCGTGGTTAAAGTTTAGGCTTCGTTTAGCCTCCAAACACATTGTAGGAACCTATAATCCCTTCTTGGTTGACCAACGACCAAATAGGCCCTTGAGTGACTTCTCAATTAATCCCTATCATGGTGCTTGATAAAGACTTGCAGCCCTTTCTAGCCGTTAAAGTCTAATTATCTCTCTATTCCTATTGGCATCTTCTTAATCTTCTCCCTCTCCACTTTCCTCCACTACTGCACTACGGGATCTCTTTTTATCACAAGATGAACTATCAATCACAAATGTACTATTCATGATGGGTATTACCCCTTACATCTCTACTTTGTTTTTTTTATATCACTTGTTGACAGACTAGTATATATAATTATATATATATATATGTGTGTGTGTGTGGGTGTGTTTGCATCTATATCTATATCTATATTTATACTATATATAATTTCAATCCTCCATTGGATTATATTAAATAAAACTTTGTAATATTGCCTATATTTCTATTGGTTTAAAAATAAAGGCAAGTTAGATTATGAGTGTTTTGGGTAGAAAAATCTTTGTCCACTTTAAATGTCCATATTTTTCTCTCTTTTCACAAGGTGCATAGCAGTTTCTTACTTTTTCGCCTCAATCAAAGTGTAACTGCAAACTATCAGTTACCTTTTTAATCTCTTATATCTTTATAATAAATCAAACACAAGCGGCAAGACACCTCTTAATCTTCTCCATCTCCCATTTCCACTCTCTTCCACTATTGCACTGTGGGATCTTTTTTTTATCACAAGATGAACTATCAATCACAAATGTACTATTCATGCCCGGTATGGCCCCTTACATCTCTACTTTTTGGCCATTTCCCCACCCATTTCGTTCTTACCCAAACTATATATGTACTTTTTTATCTATGAAGGCAAGTGATGATCTTCCTTACTTTGAGTGAGTTGAGGGATAAAAAAATTTAAGTCAACAATTTCGATAATACTCTCTCCGCTTCAAAAATATTTAATAAAGGTTCAAATTAATAAATTAATCTCTTGATTATTGAAATATTTTATATAGGTTAAAGGAATATTTTTGGTTTTATTTGTATAATATTTTTTATTTTAATATCCCCCAAAATACCTTTTCCACTTCAAAAAAAAGAAAATAATCTTCCTTGATTTTAGTGATCACATACATAATGTATTTTGATTTCCATAAGTGCACCTTCTAACATCTATAAATATGGGGATTTTACTTCAAGTGCAATTTGAAGCAGCTTGTGATCATGAGCACAATTATCTTTACTTTAGTGTTCAAGCAGCAGTCAACACTTTGATATACCATCCCACTTCACTTAATAACATTGTTTCTCAATTGAAGGTTAAAAACAAAGTAAAGCATGTGAAATTACAATTAGCATCTTAAAATCACCAATGCACAATTTGAATAGTATGGAAAATCAAATCATAAACTGAGCAAAAGGAATCTTGGTGATATTAGTAAGAAAATGCAACTGATTAAGGTTTTATGAATGAACATACCATAAAGAAGCCATACTAAAAAGCCCTATTAATTACATAATGCACACCATTAATGAAGATGTCAATAGGAATAGAAAGATAATCAAACTTTAATGGCTAGAAACGGCTGCAAGTCATTGTCAAGCACCGTGATAGGGATCAATTGAGAAGTCAACCGTCTTAATTAATTTTCTTTTATTAGTTGAAAATAATCAACTTTATGCCATTAAGCACGTGCTCAAGGGCCTATTGGTCGTTGGTCAACCAAGAGGGGATTATAGGTTTCTACAATGTATTTGGAGGCCAAACGAAGCCTAGATCTTAACCACGGCACACACCAGCACCCTGACAGAAACACTAGGCTACACACCAAACCCGTAGGATCCGCACTAGTGGGTCCTCAAAGATTAATAAATGGAAAAATAACTAACTTAATTAAGTAATTGCTTATTTTATGAAATTGTTTAAATTTGCGAAAGGTTCTCATCAGACCCGAGCCAAGTTAAGTGGGGAGCTTCACTCATATATTAAAAGTGGCTTCATTACTAGTTAAATAGAATATCACGTTATTTTATCAAAAAATCGGGGATTGAGATGCGAATAGTCCTTAATAGGGATATGCTAGCTATGATATGAATGTGACACTACGCCCAAGGCAGTAGGTCCAATAAAAAAGGAAGTTCACCTGTTTCACTTCTCTAGCGATGGATACTCACCCATCACTCATCTAGGGCAGTGCAACAAACTAAGTATGATGGAAACTATCCATTAAGTAAGTTAGATTTGGGACCCCAAACAACACAAACTTTTGTGTAACTGATATTTTCATGTTGCCAAGTTTGTACTTTAAACCCTTCCATAAAAAAAAGTTTGTAATTAAAACAAATATCACTTTTAAAAAGGAAAATATCGATTATTTCGTAAGATTATTTACTATATTATCTTACGAAATAATCGATATTTACTCTTTTCAAAAAGAGATATTTTGTTTTAATTACAAAATTGAAACCAAATATCTTAATTGATTTTTTTAGTCAATCAAACGGTCTTAAGTTTTTTTTTGTCAGAGATAGCTAGAAGTTAAATATGTTAGATGCTTGCTGGTTAATCAGGTTGATCATCGGGCCTGCTATAATTTGATGTGCTGTGACTGGTAATTATGGTGTCTAAAATGAGGTCAAATTAGGATAATTTTCTAATACAATTATATTTTGAAATGGTATAGTTACTTAATTACATCTGGGCAAATCCAAGACAGTTTGCAAATTCTGTAGTTAGAAAACTCAAACAATAGAAATTGTAGGATTTGATGATGTAGGGGTAGGTCTGAGATAACTTTTTGTATACATTACTTGTGAAGGATTTAAAAGATTATCTAAGCACGTCATCAACTGGATTAAGATTAAATTGAGTAGAGGTGTTTAATTCATTTAGTTGATCCCTACTAACTTGGGACCAAAGCTTTGTTGTTGTTAGTCAGTTAGTTTTTTTTTTTTTTTTTTTTTTTTTGCAAACAAAACTTGTAAGTGTTGAAAACATTACTTAGTTAGTTAGTATACTTTTGTATCTATTGTACTTATAGAATTAATTATACCAACATGTATTTTTGCATTTTGATATGCATGTACATGGAGTTGTCCTAAAAGTTGATATACATGGATTGTAACTCTTTTAAATTATATTTGTGATAGTTACTACTTGCATGTATTTTAAAACTAAGACCTTCTGATTTTTAGGGTGCTTAATAATCAAGAGTTTGCTTGAGAAAATAAGCTATATTTTAGTTGAACCAAGGGTAGATGGCCAACCGAGGCAAAAGGTTTATCGATGTTCATTGTTATTCATCTCACTCGAAAAAGTGTGAAGCAACTCAAGAAATTTTAAATTTGTTTTTCTTTGCAGGATTCTCTCCTGTTGAAAAATTTCCACAGGTAGAGTTCCCTCTGTACCAGAATGCCAATTATGAATGGAATCCTATAGGAAGTTGTGAGTTTTGACATATGTTCAATCGTTAGATACATTCTACTTGGATGGTCTAATATTATTGATAGTTCTTATTAAATTGAATAGGGTTAATACCAACTTGTACAGGGATCAGGTATCATGTGGAATAAGTATGATTTTTCTGTATTTTTATTGTCCCAAGATAGTGCAGTAATCATGCAAGAGGTAATTTAGTAAATATCTAAACTCTTAACAATTTTATTAAACATATGCACGTCTATGTGCTTTTCTGAATGATTGAGAGTTGCAAATTATAGCATTTGGATGTTATCTTCAAAAACTTGTTATTCCACGTTTTAGGTATGATATACACACAAACAAGTATTATTTATGTTTATATGATGGTAATGTTTCAAAATCAAAGCGTACAAGAAAATGTTCTTGTGTGTGTCATTTGAAAATCTGCAACATTATTTTTTTATAAGAAAGATACAACCTTGCACCCACTAAGGTTTGAACCCACAATCTCTTACTCGCAAACCCCATACCATGCCATTGGTCCACCCAATTGGTTGATAAAAACATAAAAATCTGCAATATTGTTAAAATTTACATTGCTCGTTTTTTTCTTTTCTGGTTCAATTATTTTGCTGTATTTGCTGCTATATTAAACCTTCTTTTAATTTGTGATCGTTAGTTTCTACTGTTTCTAAATAAAAGTCATTACTTTTGTTATTTTATTGTTGTTTGTGCATTTATTTAGATACTTTCTTGCAAGATTGCTAGCAAGAATGAAAAAAAGGAAGAAATCATACACTATAGATATGGTTGAATTTGATCTTGTGATGCAGGTATGTATTTTCTTATTGTATCATTTTCCATTAGGTTAGGTTTAATTCATTGGCAGCAAACTAGATCGAGTCTTTTTAGGGAGCCTGGTGAAAGGTTGATACTCAGACAAGACAGTTTATGTAATTAAAAACTTCAAAGGAAAAGAATATGAGCAGTCCTTAGCACGGTTGCTCTTACTTTCTTGATTTGTTTTTGTACTTCTCTCTACATAATTTTCTTAATTTTTTTATCACTTTTTGGTTATTTTTGGATCCGTCCTTTCTTTGATCTTGATTAGACAACAAATTTGGCACCCATGGTTCTGAATCTTGTCTTGTGGAGCGAAATTGTTTGCCATTAGGTGGCTACAAGTGAGGTTTCATGTTCTTTCCAATTGAGTTTCTTACTTATATTCTTATTTAACAAAAGATCGATTTCTATAGTGCTTGCAAATGTAGATGTTTAACTAATATTCTTATTTCTTTTAACAAAAGAACTGAATGCTCTAGTGCTGGCCAATGACATTTTTTTTACTTCAGTGGGAGTCAAACCATAACCTCCCAAAACTAAAGACATTTAATTTATCTTTAATTAATGTACTTGATATATAATAATTGCCCTTTTTGTGCTCCATAAGTAATTAGAAGTTGTGCATGATTTTGTGACAAGTGTTAGTTTCTATTCTATTTATTATCTTTGATAAATCAGTATTGATGCTACCAAATTGATATAGGGGGTAGTATAACAATTTGAAATCTTCGTTAATGGCATGCATTTTGTAATTAATAGGGCTTTTTCGTATGGCTTCTCTATGGTATGTTCATTCATAATACCTAAATCAGTTGCATTTTCTTACTAATGTCACCAAGATTCCTTTTGCTTAGTTTATGATTTGATTTTTTATACTATTCAAATTGTGAATCGATGATTTTGAGATGCTAATTGAAATTTCACATGCTTTACTTTTTTTTAACCTTCTATCACATATTTCGTCATGTGATGTCGTTGTCTTGTCTTTGTTCCCACCAATCAATGTGTCTTCCTCCATGAGTTTCTCCCCTTTTCATACTTTCCATACGTTTCTCCAAAAAAGTCATTTACGCCCACGTCTATTTAAACCTTCTTTTAATTTGTGGTCATTAGCTTCTATTGTTTCTGAATAAAAGTCATTCCTTTTGTTGTTCTGTTGTTGTTTATGCATTTATTTGGATACTTTCTTGCAAGATTGCTAGCAAGAACGAAAAGAGAAAGTAACCATACTCTATGGATGTGGCTGAATTTGATCTTGTGATGCAGGTATGTATATAAAGTGTTGGTTTCTATTCTATTTATTATCTTTGATAAATCAGTATTAATGTTGCTGAATTGATATAGGTGGTAGTATAACATTTTGGCATCTTCGTTAATGGTGTGCATTATGTAATTAATAGGGCTTTTTAATATGGCTTCTCAATGGTATATTCATTCATAATACCTAAATCAGTTGCATTTTCTTACTAATGTCACCAAAATTCCTTTTTCTTAGTTTATAATTTGATTTTCCATACTATTTAAATTGTGAATCTGTTTTGAGATGCTAATTGCAATTTCACGTGCTTTACTTTGTTTTTAACCTTATATCACATATTTTTGTCATGTGAAGGGCAGTGTCTTGTCTTTGTTCCCAATAATCAATGCATCTTCCTCCATGTGTTTCTCCCCTTCTTATACTTTTCATACGTTTCTCTAAAAAAATCATTCCTTCCCACGTCAATTTAAACCTTCTTTTAATTTTTCATCATTAGCTTCTTCTATTTTTGAATAAAAGTCATTCCTTTTGTTGTTATGTTATTGTTTGTGCATTTATTTGGATACTCAGACAAGCCAGTTTGTGTAATTAAAAACTTTAGAGGAAGAGAATCTGAGCAGTCCTTGGCATGGTTGCTCTTACTTTCTTGATTTGTTTCTGTACTGCTCTCTATATAATTTTCTTGGTTTTTATCAATTTTTGCTTGTTTACGGATGCATCCTCTCCTTGATCTTGATTAGACAACAAAGTCTGGCACCCATGATTCTGAATCTTGTCTTGTAGAGCGGACTTGTTTGCCATTAGGTGGCTATAGGTGAGGTTTCATGTTCTTTTCAATTGAGTTTTTTACTTATATTCTTATTTCACAAAAGACTGATTTTTGTAGGTCTTGCAAATGTAGATGTTTAACTAATATTCTTATTTCTTTTAACAAAAGAACTGAATGCTCTAGTGCTGGCTAATGAAAAATTTTCTTTGACTTTAGTAGGAGTTGAACTATGACCTCCCGAAACCACTGACATTAAATTTATCTTTAATTAATGTACTCGATATATAATACTTTTTCTTTTTTGTGCTCCATAAGTAATTAGAAGTTGTGCATGATTTTGTGACTAGTGTTGGTTTCTATTCTATTTATTATCATTAATAAATCAACATTGATGTTGCTGAATTGATATAGGGGCAGTATAACATTTTGGCATCTTTGTTAATGCCTGCATTATGTAATTAATAGGGCTTTTTAGTATGGCTTTTTTATAGTATGTTCACTCATAAAACCTAAATCAGTTGCATTTTCTTACTAATGTCACCAAGATTCCTTTTGCTTAGTTTATGATGCGATTTTCCATACTATTCAAATTGTGAATTGGTGATTTTAAAATGCTAATTGCAATTTCACGTGCTTTACTTTGCTTTTAACCTTCTATCACATATTTATGTCATGTAAAGGGGAGTGTCTTATTTTTGTTCTCACCAATCAATGCGTCGTTCTCCATGCGTTTCTCCCCATTTTCGTCTTTCATTTACCGTTCACATCTCCAAAGAAATTTACCTCTCGTTTATTTAAACTAATAAGTTCTTTATGATCAGTTACTACTTTCTATACGTTTCTCCCCATTTTCTGTTCATATCTCTAAAAAGCCCTGCCCTCGTTTATTTAAACTAATGAGTTTTTTTATGACCAATTTCCTTTTCTACTACTTTCTCCAATTCTAAGGTAAAAAAAAATCAAAACTGAAATAAGTATCTATAAAAGGATTACAATCTTACATTTTTCACTACCCTTTACTCTTTCTCATCTTCTTCTAAAATACATCAAGTTTTTGCTCACTTCATTTTTTTCAAAGCTTTGTAGTATTGTCAACCATTTCCAAACAACATATTGAATACTATGTAAGTACAAACTTTATTCTTAAACTTTGTTTTAATTAATTGTAGAGTTTCTCATTACTTGCCATTTTTTATGCTACGTGTGACTATTCCATATATATTATATTTTCGTTTTATTCATTTATCAATTTTCAACCATGTGTCCATCCCCAACCCATCTATACAAACTTTTCACGTTAGATTGTTTCTTCGTTATGTATGAATAAGAATAAAGAGATAATCAGACTTTAATGGCTAGAAAGGGCTGCCGGTCATTGTCAATCACCGTGATAGGGATCAATTGAGAAGTCAGCTGTCTTAATTAATTTTCTTTTATTAGTTGAAAACAATCAACTTTAGGCCACTAAGCACGTGCTCAAGGGCCTATTTGGTCATTGGTCAACCAAGAGGGGCTTATAGGTTCCTACAATGTATTTGGAGGCTAAATGAAGCCTAGACCTTAACCACGACACGCACCAACACCCTGATGGGAATACTAGGCTACACATTAAACCTGTGGGATTCGCACTAGTTGGTCCTCAAAGATTAATAAATGGAAAAATACCTAACTTAATTAAGTAATTACTTATGTAATATTTTTTATGAAATTGTTTATATTCGCGAAAGGTTCTCATAAGACCCCCGGACATCTCAAAAGTCGTATTACGATTCCCGATGAGCCAAGGTAAGTGGGGAGCTTCTCTCATGAATTAAACGTGGCTTCATTACTAGTTAAATAGAATATAACGCCATTTTATCAAAAAAATCGAGGATTAGGATGCGGATAGTCCTTAGTAGGGATATGCTAGTTATGATATGAATGTGACACTACGCCCAAGGCTGTAGGCCCAATAAAGAAGGAAGTTCACCTGTTTCACTCATCTAGGGATGGAAACTCACCCATCACTCACCTAGGGCAGTGCAACAAACCAAGTATGATGGAAGCTCATCCATCAAGTAAGTTGGATTTGGGCCTTCAAACAATGCAAACTTTTGTGTAACTGATATTTTCATATCGCTAAGTTTGTAATTTAAACCCTTCCATAAAAAAAATGTTTGTAATTAAACCAAAGTATCTCTTCTTAAAAAGGGTAAATATCGATTATTTCGCTAAGTTAATATAGTATAAAATCTTATGAAATAATAGATATTTACCCTTTTTAAAAAGAGATATTTTTTTTAATTTTTAAAAAGGGATATTTAGTTTTAATTACAAAATTAAAACAAAATATCTTAATTGAATTTCTTGGTCAATTTTCGCAAAATAGTATATGTATATGCTTTTAATTGCTTCTTCACAATAGCTTCATCCATGCTTGAGCAAATTAATTCAAATCCAAGTCATTTAATGCAAGATAACTGCTCTTTAACCTCAATCATACATCTTTTGTATTGTTCTCTATTTTGCTTGTCAACTTTATATTGTAATTCAATAGACTAGTACTGTATTCTCATACTTTGTTTTCTTATACTCTTTTTGATTATTTGTTATTCAGGTTAGTGGTGGAAGGGATAAAGGGTGTTATTTCATGTATAGGGGGGGACTAATATCATGACGACGAAACATTCCAACTCCAATAGTAGAAGCAACATGAAGGAGTTTAAGAGGCATCGTCTTACCTTTGCAGAAAGCTCAGACTCTTCAAGGAGGTACAAAGGGGTGGTTCAGCGACAAAATGTGCACTATGGTGTGCAAATTTATGTGCAAAACTAATGGATCTGGCTAGGAACATTCAAGTTAGATAAAGAGGCTGCCATGGTATATGACAGAGCTGCAATGAAGCTTCGAAACGACGATTATAGCCAGCGCAACATCCCCTTAAACAGCCTCACCCTTCAAGAACACAACTTCCAAAGTCTTCATACAACAGATGAGATTCTTTGCATGATCAAGGATGGATCCTACCAAGCCAAGTTCATAGATTTTGTGAGTACTCAATCTGTAGCGATCGAAAGCAAAGCTGTCGAAAATGCATGGTAGTAATAAGATGACAAAAAAAAGGGGGTTAGGCTTTTTGGAGTAGAAATTGCCTGATGATGATTACAAATTTTATATAGCTAGGATTCTTTATCTTTATCATTTAGGGAGGGTTGATTAATTGAGCATAGAGAAACATTTGGAAGAGGGCCCTTTCTTGGTTCTTAATTAAGCTCATACAAATGTTTGAAAACCCATGTTGCTAATTGCTAGGTCATTTTCCTAATGAATCTGTTGGCAGCATTTTATCATGTTGATTTCATTTGTAATTTTGCTTAGTTACCATGCATGTTGGAGCACCTCTACTTTTTTTAATTTTCTTGAATTTAATATACATTAATTGTTAGATCAATAAAATGACAACAAAATCTTTAATGTGTTGTGATTATATATATTCTATGTTTTTTCTTTTCAAAGAAAGACTCTTAGATAATGAGATTAGTGTTGGAATCTCTCTTGGGATTAATCAAACTAAAGTAAGGAGGGGTTGAAAATTAAAGGTTCAGACACCGTGTTTATAAAAATAAAATTAAAAAAAAAAAACTGATAACTCTAATGACTTAGTACTTGCGTGGTGTGCTTAAGGGATCTAAGTAGATTTATGTTGATTTAAGCAAACCAATTCATTAAAAACAATCTCATGTTTGATATTACTTAAGATCATGTATAAGAGGTCTCTTATAAAACAGAAGGTTAAAGTAGGTGGAAAGAATGGTGCGTTAAACATTATTGTATAGTAAGCTCAAATAGCTTAGAACATGCATCGTACGTAATGTATATTAATGTTTAACAATCTCAAGGAACTTAAGTAAATTTATGTCAATTTTAGTAAATTAATCAGTCGCAAACTATCTCATGTTTGATATCTGTTAAGATTATGTGTAAGAGCTACCAAAACATCTTTGGTGAGAGGTCGTGAGTTCGACTCCTACTTAAGTAAAAAAAAAAGATAATGTGTAAAAGGTCTCTTAAGAGGGAGAAAGTTCTAGTAAGTGGAAAGAATGTTGTGTTGGCATTAATGTATAGTAAGCACTAACAGTGTATAAGTACATGCATGGTAAATGACACGTATTAATGTTTAACAATTTCAAGGTATTTGAGTAGATGTATGTTGATTTTAGTAAATCAATCCATCATAAACTAACTCATGTTTGATATATATTTAGATCATGTGTAAGAGTTGCCAAAACATCTTTGATGAGAGGGCATATGTACAAAGAGCAACCCCAAGGACTGGCTGAGTTTAATAAAATGTTCAATCAGAAGTAATTCATGTCTACGGTTATGAACATGAAGCGATCTAGACAGTGGTTTCAGGGTGAGGAGAGACCGAGCACAAAGTGTAGCATCTGTTGCATCTCTATCTTCTACTACTATTGTATCACCTACTCCAGTACGCAGTTATGTTAGTACACTACAACAGACAACAACATCAGGTCCTCAGAGACAACAGTATCAGAGGTTTGATGGCAGAGGTGGTGGTCAAGCAGAGGTAGGCCTAGTGGTAAATATGACCAGGGTCAGAGTTATGGTCAGTCTCAAAGACAGGACCACTATTTCATCTAGTTCAGGCTCTCAGAGAGCTTGTTTTAAGTGTGCTCAGCTGGGTCATTTCATTGGTTCTTGTCTACGATTGGGCAGAAGACAGTCGTAACAAAGCCAGGAGGCTGTTCATACTATTGTTGCGCCAAGCTAGACTGTTACACGTAACCTCGCCGAAGGTACGGTTTATATTTGTGGTCATTACATGCATTCTATTTTGATTCTGGTTTGACAGTGTCATTTATTTCTGGTTGCATTGTTGATATATTGGGTTTGAAACCTATTAGACTAGAGAGACTCTTGATCCTTAACATAGTTGTTAGAGACAAGATTTATCCGAACTTAGTATTTGTAGGTTGTTCAGTAAAGATAGGGGTCATGTCTTACCTGCAGACTTGAGAGTGTTGGAGGTCCTGGAGTTTGATGCATTGTTGAGAATAGATTGGTTGGTTGCATATCATGCACAGATCCATTGCTTCAAGGGAGTCATTTTTCATATTTTCGAGTATCCAGAGTTTAGTTTTCAGAGGACTTCGACTAGGTTTCCACTTACCAAAGGCGGATAGCTTCTAATAGTGAATTGGAGACCCTTGCTAGTATTTTGGGTATGACAAGGAAAGTCGAGACTAGGTTGGAGGATTTACCTGTAATATGTGAGTTTCTCGATGTATTTCCAACAGAGCTACCAGGTTTACCACCGCTTAGGAAGAATGATTTTATTATCGATTTGGTTCCGGGTACCAAACCAATATCCATTCCACCGTACCGTATGGCTCCAAAAGAGCTAGAGGAGTTGAGATCACTGCTAGATGAGCTGTTAGAGTTGGATTTTATTTACCCTATTATGTCACCTTGGGAAGCACCGGTCTTATTTGTTAAGAAGAAAGATGGTAGTCTTCGATTATATATTGATTATAAATAGTTAAACTAGGTGACAATGAAGAATAAGTATCTACTTCCTCGTATTGATGACTTGTTCGATCAGTTGATAGGAGCAGAGTGGTTTGCAAAGATAGATTTGAGATTTGGTCATCATCAGCTGAGGATTAGAGAGGAAGATAGGGAGAAGACTTCTTTTCGCACTCGATATGGGCATTATCAATTAATAGTAATGTCATTTAGACTGACTAATATGCCAACCATGTTTATGGACTTGATGCATCGAGTGTTGAGATTGTATTTAGATAGATTCGTAATTGTATTTATTGACAACATCCTGATCTATTCTAAGACTCGTGAGGATCATGAGGAGCACTTCAGGACGATTTTGCAGCTACTAAAGGAGTATACACTGTAAGCCAAGTTTAGTAAGTACGAATTTTTGCTTGCAGAGGTCAGATTCTTAGGACACATTGTCGGGGTTAGCGAAGTGTCAGTGGACTCTGCTAAGGTCAGAGTGGCTATTTATTGGCCTACATAGAGATCGTGTCGATATCTACGCTTTTTCTTAGATTGGCGTGATATTATCGACGTTTTATGAAAGACTTCTCGAATATTGCAGCTCCTATGACACAATTGTCGAAGAAGGATGTTCATTTTCAGTGGAACGATGATTGTGAGCAAGCGTTCTTGACTTTGAAGGAATGTTTGACTACTGTACCAATTTTAGTGTTACATAAGTTAGGGAAGGGTTTTGAGGTAAACACTGATGCCTCTAAGGTCGATTTAGGTTATGTATTGATTTAGGACGATAGCGTGATTACCTATGCATCCAGATAGCTAAAGGTTCAAGAGAAGAATTATGCTACACATGACTTGGAGTTGGCGGTAGTGGTGTTTTCACTGAAGATTTGACGTCATTATCTCTAAAGGGAGAGATTTATGTTGTTTACTGACTATAAGAGTTTGAAATATCTATTCACTCAGAAGGACCTGAATATGAGACATAAACGTTGGCTTGAATTCCTCAAGGATTATGATTTCTCTTTAGAGTATCACCCGAGGAAAGCTAATGTTGTTGCTGATGCATTGAGCCGTGAAAGGGGTGAGCTTGGAGAGTGTTACTTGTCACATGACACACGAGTATAGGTTACTCGAGGCAGTCGAGATGATGTATTCTGTTGATATTTTGATTGATGCCAGGGTATTGATTTGTGGGTAAATGAGGGCCCATACTATCTCTATTCAGAGTGTACTTGATGATCAGCAGAGGGATGAGAAGTATGGACGGTTTTTGGAGTTTGTTGAAAGTTCGGATCATCCAGATTGGAGTCATTCGATAGACTCATGCCTCATATTTAGAGGGCGACTGTGGATTGCATCAGTGGTTGATCTACGCGGTGAGATACTTTATGAGGTACACTGCTCACATTTTACGGTTCATCTGAGCAGAACTAAGATGTATGTAGATGTGTGTCGTCTCTTTTGGTGGCCTAGATGAAGTCCGATGTTTCTAATTATGTTAGAAGGTGTGATATTTGTCAGTGAGTTAAGACTGAGCATCGCAGACCCAGGGGGTTACTACAACCACTTCCTATTCCTAGGTGGAAATGGGAGCATATTATCATGGATTTAGTCAGTGGGTTACCTCGATCTCAGCGCGGACATGATAGCATTTGGGTAATTGTGGACAGGTTGACAAAGTCTGTGCACTTTATACCTATTTTAACCACACATCGAGTGGATAAGTTAGCGTGTTTATATGAGAAAGAGATCGTACGATTGCATGGTATTCCATTATTAATTGTGTCTGACAGAGGGCCACAGTTTACATCTCATATCTCCAGAGCAAGCAGGCCCAGTTCGGTGTGCGGTTGGATCTCGGTACCGCCTATCATCCACAGACTGATGGACAGTCAAAGAGACTGATCCAAATTCTTGAAGATATGTTGAGAATGTGTGTGTTGAAGTATGGTGGATCATGGAAGGAATATCTTCATTTGTGTGAGTTTGCTTATAATAATAGTTATCAGATCAGTATTGCTATGACACCATTTAAGGCATTGTACGGGAGACCATACAAAACTCCATCTTGTTGGGATGAGCCAGAGGATGTGGCAGCGATTGGGCCTGAGGTTGTAATGGACCACATAGAGAAGATATGTCTAATTAGATTGAGGTTGAAGGGTATGTAGGACAGGCAAAAGAAGTATTATGATATGTATCATGGGAATTTAGAATATCGGGTCGAAGATTATGTATATCTAAAGGTATCTTCGATGAAGGGTCATAAGACATTTGAGATGAAAGGAAAACTTGAACCTAGATTTATGGGTCCATTTCGAGTTGGGAAGCGAATAGGTAGAGTTGTTTATGAGTTGGAGTTGCCACCTCAGTTATCAGGGATCCACCTGGTATTTCATGTGTCGATGCTTTGAGTAGATAAGTCGAAGGGCGCACATGACCGATGGTGAACTTGAGCTAGACAGATTTGAGGGAGGGCATCAATTATGACGAGCAACCTATTCAGATCTTGGATCGGAAGGTGAAGGTTTAAAAGAATAAAGAAATTTCATCAGTTCTTATTAAATGGCAGCACCACGGAGACGAGGAACTGATGTAGGAACTCTAGTCACATATGCACGAGTACTTTCCCTACCTCTTTTGAGTTTGGTAAGTCTTTCCCTTAATTTAGTTTTTAAAATTGTTGGTGACTGACACGGCATGGAAACAGAGTATTTCACCCTTATTCTCACCCAATTCTTTATGGTAAAAAAATATTTGAAGAAATAAATAATTATCATATTGTATCCTCAAAACCAAAATTTTAAGAAACAATCAAGTTGTGTGCTCTGTTCCCTTCTTCTAAATATTTATCAAAACGATTAAATCATTGTTATGCAAGATCCAAAGTTATCCCGACACACACCCCACCAACCATGAAAAAAGAGAAATGACAGTACATAGAGAAGTTTCCAGTTCTAACCAATAAAAAAGAGAAGTTCCCAGTTGTAACCATTGCAACAACAATCAAGAAGCAAATGTCCCTCAACTCACTCAAAGTAAGCAAGATCATCACCTTAGATAAAAAAAAGTACATATATAGTTTGGGTAAGAACGAAACGGGTGAGAAATGGCTAAAAAGTAGAGATGTAAGGGGCATACCGGGCATGAATAGTACATTTGTGATTGATAGTTCATCTTGTGATAAGAAAAAGATCCCATAGTACCATAGTGGAGGAGAGTGGAAAAGAGAGATGGAGAAGATTAAGAGGTGTCTTGCAGCTTGCGTTTGATTTATTAGAAAGATATAAAATATTAAAAAAGTAACTGATAGTTTGCGGTTACATTTTGATTGGGGCGAAAAAGTAAGAAACTGCAATGCACCTTGCGAATAGAGAGAAAAATATGGACATTTAAAGTTGACAAAGATTTTTCTACCTAAAACACTCTCATAATCTAACTGGCCTTTATTTTTAAACCAATAGAAATATAGTAACATTGCAAAGTTTTATTTAATAGAATCCAATGGAGGATTGACATTATATATAGTATAGATATAGATATAGATATAGATGCACACACACACACATATATATAATTATATATACTAGTTTGTGAGCACGTACTCTGCACGTGATATAGAGAAAAACAAAATAGAGGTGTAAGGGGTCATACCTGACATGAATAGTACATTTGTGATTAATAGTTCATCTTTTGATAAAAAGAGATCTCGTTCTAATAAAAAAAATAAGAGATCCCGTAGTGCAGTAGTGGAGGAGAGTGGAGAGGGAGAAGATTATGATGTGTCTTGCCACTTGCGTTTGATTTATTAGAAAGATATAAAAGATTAAAAATGTAACCGATTGTTTACGGTTACATTTTGATTAGGGCGAAAATGTAGGAAACTGCTATGCATCTTGTGAAAAGAGAGAAAAATATGGACATTTAAAGTGGACGAAGATTTTTTAAAAGACAAATTAAGGGCAATATAGGCAATATTGCAAAGGTTTATTTAATAGAATCTAATAGAGGATTGACATTATATAGAGTATATAGAATATGGATATACAGATATAGATATAGATATAGATATAGATATATATACACACACACACACTAGTTTGTCGGCACGTGCTCTGCACGTGATGTAGAGAAAAACAAAGCAATTTGTTATCTTTTTTACCTAATTCTTTGGTTAAAAAAGTTAAAGCTATTTAATTTGAATTGACAGTTTTAATTGAAAAGAATATGACACCGGCTTTAATTAGAGAGATAGAGAAAAGTGGATTGAAATAAGGAAAAGTTAGATAATAAACTTCCATTTTGAAATCTAATTAAAAACCATTTTAATTAGTTTCCAAAGATACTCTCATTATTTAATTTTAAAAGTTGTCCCGAGACAATTGAAAAAATGCATTTAAAGACAACGTTGAAATTATTTTAAATTTTGGATTAATGGGATTGTAAGGAGGATTGGCATTATATATATATATATATATATTTTAAAATGAATATCTATACATCTACATATCTATTAAAATTAATATCGCCATAAAATTAAAAAAAAAAGTTGATAAAAAGATTTTAGTCAATAATTTCAATAATACTCTTTCCACTTCAAAAATATTTAATAAAGGTTCAAATTAATAAATTAATCTCTAAATTATTGAAATATTTAATAAAGGTTAATGGAATATTTTTGGTTTTTATAATATTTTTTATTTTAATATCCCACAAAATACCTTTTCAGCTTCAAAAAAAAAGAAAATAATCTTCCTTGATTTTAGTGATCACATACATAATGTATATTGATTTCCGTAAGTGCACCTTCCAACATATATAAATATGGGGATATACGAGCACAATTTATCTTTACTTCAGTGTTCAAGCAGCAGCCAACACTTTGATATACCATCCCACTTCACTTAATAACACTGTTTCTCAATTGAAGAGGGACCTTTCAGGGAAGTTAGGGTATGCAGCCAACGAGTTCACTTTAACTCACTATGAGTTTGGGGAGATGAGGGATGAGAAACTTCTTTCGCATTATCCTCATCAAGACAATATGACTATTGTTGTCAGGCTTTGCAAGAAGAACAATCTGAAGTATGAAGCGGGTTCTACTTCGAAAAAACCTTCCAATAAGTTCATTCATTTTTTGTAATACGTAATCGTAGGGTTCACTTATCTATATATGGTATGATATATATAGAAAAGTAAGTTTTCCTTGTAGTAGTGGTCAAGGCTAGGGGTTTATGAGTTTGATTTTAAATGATTAGATTGAATAAGGAGGTTGTTATGATGAAGTCTCCAGTCTCCAAGGAGTTTATGAGTTTAATTTATTATAAGTAACCTATTCAATCTTTTATATACGTTTGATCTATATGATGGGTACATCTATATCCCTGTAATTGAGATAGTATTTTTATTTTTTTGATAGGAAAGAAATCACTTTTGCACCCACCAAGGTTTGAACTCAAGACCTTTCACTTCCAAATCACATACCAAACCATTTGGCCACTTTGGGGTTTCAATTTTTTATCCGGCTCGAAAAAAAGGTTTTGGACAATAATTTTTTAAATCTGGGTCAGGTCAGGGTAAGGCTTTAATGTTTCAGGGCCGGGTCTAGACAAGATCCTCTAAACCTAGACCCAACTCGCATTTCAAAAGATACTTATTTTTGAAAATATATTTCTATACATTATATCATTCGCAAAAACAACCATAGAAATAAGAAACGATATTCTTATTTCTATACTTCTATACTATATACAATGTCAATCCTCTCTACAATCGTATTAATCCAAAATTTAACATAATTCCAACACTACCCTTAAGTGCATTTTTTCTAGAGCTTGGCTAAGTGCACCGCAGTGTTTACTAAGGGCACTCTAGCGAAAAAATCAAACATAAAAAAAAGTCAATTTTTTTACAAAATGACTCTCATGCCTTCACTATGATTAGTGTACCCCACCACCATTTTCACTCATCATCCCTCCACACTCTCTTCTTGTGATTTGTAGGGCAAAAACTTAATGTATTTTGGAAGAAGATGAGAAAGAGTAGAGGGTGGTAAAAAATGGAAGATTGTAATCCTTTTATAGATGCTTATTTCAGTTTTTGATGTTTTTACTCTGGAATTAAGAGAAAGTAGTATAAAAGGAAATTGGTCATAAAAAACTCATCAATTTAAGTAAATGTGGGCAGGCTTTTTTGGAGATGTGAACAGAAAATGGGGAGATATGTATGGAAAGTTGTAACTGATCATAAATAATTCATCAATTTAAATAAACGTGAGGTCAATTTTTTTGGAGATGTGAATGGTAAATGAAAGAGGAAAATTGGGAGAAACGCATGAAGGAAGATGCATTGATTGGTGGGAACGAAGAAATTTCCCGTTAGTTGATCCACCAAATAAGGCTTTTGAGATAAAATTTGAAAACTACTTTTATGACTAACAAAAGGGTGTGTTTGATAGCAAAATAAAATTTTATAAGAAAAAATTATTTTCTTTAGCAAATTTTCTTTAGAGAATTGTCTTAAGAAGATTTTCTCAATGTTGTTTGATTGCATGTGAGAAAATTTTATTTTTTAATTTTTTAGTGTTTGATAAGAAATTAAAATTTTCTTTAATTTTCAATTTTTTACTAGATTTCCCCGCAATCCCACGAATTTAAACATGCTTAGAGTCACAACTCAACAAGTCCATGGGAACTTAATCCCAAAAAGGATATCTCTCGGTCCCAATGTGTCCATCCATGCTTATGCAATCAAAAACCTCCATGTAGATCCTATCTCATCACACAAATATTTTACTGATATGAACCCATACAAGAAACTAATAAATTGAGTTGGGAGACAAAATATCAGCATACATTACCTCAATCACAAATCATCTCGTCATCTACTTCAATGAGTACATCATGGAACCATGCGATTTCATCAAAAAAAAAATAATTGAAACTCATGCAAGATATTTCAAGCTTCTCTTTAGAGACAGAAGAATGAATGATAGGAATCATTCATTCTTTACATTCTCCTATGTAGCTCTAATCATCTATTAATGTCTACCACTCTACCTAGTGCAACTATGTGGTATTTCATAATTCGATTGCAAATCGTTGTAGTAATAGGAATTTGTTGTAACCATAATCACCATTTTTTTATAACCCTGATTAAGAAACAATATTGTTTTCTATGAAATACAAAAGAGCTTTTTGGCTATTTGTAAGCTTATTTATACATGTGTTCGAAAGAAGTGTCAGCTTCATGCTTCATCGCCGCTATTGATACAGACACATAGTATTTATCTATCATTTTTTTTGGTTTACAGTCTATATGTATCATTTACGTAGCAGAAAATAAAGTTCAAGAAACTACAAGCATTATTAAAGATGACACACACATAAAACAAAGAGCGAAAAAGAAAAGGTCATTATGACCAACTGATTAGATCATTGCTTTGGCATTCAACAGTTATATCATGCATTGTGCAAGATAATAAAATCCCTTTTGTGCCTTAAACAGAGAAAAGAGTAGCAGACCAAATAAATCCATGAGCATAAAATTTTTCCAATCTCATATCTCACACTTTAATTTGAGAATACAATACAGCACATGAATCACAAACCTCAAAATATGATTCCAATAATATCAAGCCTTCAAGTGGTACCATAAATGATAAGACTGAAGTATTTTAAGGGTCATAAATTCTAGCTTTTTGGAGAATCAAACATATTCCTTGAGCACAAAGTAAAAAACAAAGACATGCCACTGATGAGGATTTGAGTTCAAGAACACTATAGGGATTGCAACATTATCAATTTCATTATCACCATCACTCATTTCATCCCCAGTGATACCTACCATAAGCTTTTGAAACATGGGTTACTTTTATGAAGCACAAATATGAGCATTATTTGCTAATTCTAAAAAGCAAGATCTCGACTTCATAAAGTCTATAATCTTAATGTTCACCCTTCTCAAGGCTATATAGCCTTCAGCTCTGTTCCAGATTTGGTGAATCCCATGAACTATTCTCTAAAACACATCATCTACTGATTTATATTTTTCATTCATTAAAACACTTTCATCTCAATAGCCACCAAAACTTTGAAACTGCACCTCAAACAAAACCACATAAGAGAAGAATATAATCAAACACTATCTGTGCAAGACTTTACAGCATCAAACAAAATTACTCAAAATCAATACATCACTGTCAGTCACTAAATCAAACAAAACAAGAGAACAAGCCCTATGAAATGCGAAAACACACAGAAATCACTAGCACGATCCTCACCAAATCTCATATCTTAATCCGATCAAGCCAAGACCGAAACTTTCACAGTGAGAAGAAAAGTGCGTACCTCCAATTCTTCGACGATGAAGAGCGCGAGCGATGGATTGAACGAGCACTGAGAGAGAGAGAGAGAGAGAGAGAGAGAGAGAGAGAGAGAGAGAGAGAGAGAGAGAGAGAGTTGAGGGACATTTGCTTCTTGATTGTTGTTGCAATGGTTACAATTGGGAACTTCTCTTTTTTCATTGTTTTCATTGGTTAGAACTGGGATTTTCTCTATGTATTGTCGTTTCTCTTTTTCCATGGCTGGTACCCATTTTGTTCTTATCCAAACTATATATGTACTTATTTTATCTATGAAGGCAGGTGATGATCTTCCTTACTTTGAGTGAGTTGAGGGACATTTGCTTCTTGATTGTTGTTGCAATGGTTACAATTGGGAACTTCTCTTTTTTTATTGGTTAGAACTGGGAACTTCTCTATGTACTGTCGTTTCTCTTTTTCCATGGTTGGTGGGGTGTGCGTCGGGATAACTTTGGATCTTGCATAACAATGATTTAATCGTTTTGATAAATATTTAGAAGAAGGGAACAGAGCACACAACTTGATTGTTTCTTAAAATTTTGGTTTTGAGGATACAATATGATAATTATTTATTTCTTCAAATATTTTTTTACCATAAAGAATTGGGTGAGAATAAGGGTGAATACTCCGTTTCCATGCCGTTTCAGTCAATTAAAAAATTACCGTAACTATTTTGAAGCATTCGTTTGGAAGCATCCCGACCCACAAGTAATCCTAAGTTGTGACGACCCCAATTCCATATATCAAAAACTGAACTCCACCCAGCCTAGACTTACGTAGACGCCAAGTCCCTATTGCACAGTCAACGCAAATCTAGTCAGTTTTACCTTACTTTTCTTATTTACTAAATAATTTAAGTGAGAGTTATTAATATTATTGAGTTATTTAGAGATAAGTGGAAGCATTTAAAATCCTCAAACTAATAAAAATATCCTCCAGACATAAGTTAGGATAACCTAGAAATGTGGAACCCAGCATATATATACATCATTACCAAAAGTTATATCACCGGAGATAATATCATCATATCCATGCCCAAGATCTCTCATTTCCCAAAACCTGATTTCAAAAAATATAATTATGGTAATACAAAATCAAACGTATGTCGAGTATAAAGATAGAACAACTCTGCTAAGCCGAGGGGCTTTCTCTTTGCTCGACTATGGATCTACACTTACTCAAATACAAGAATGACGAGTCCCAGGTAAGTAACGTCAAATAGGATGTTTACAGTATTTCACAATAAATAATAGTCAATATTCATGCTGATAGAAAGAAAAGGACAGAGATTGCATTAATAAATAAAGACTGAAAATAAATTTGAAAACAATCGATAATGAGTGTCTAGTAATCAAAAGGAAATGCACAAGGAGTCCCGATTTAGTGAAATAGTCGTTTGAGCCGAGGAATAAGCTACCCCTTCTAAGCTCAGAGTTTAGAACGTGGCCAACTCATACCATCCCAAAATCCACATGAATAGGAACTCCTCAATAATCTAGTGAAAAAAATTCTCACTCCGTATAGAACCACAAACCATATCGTGCATCCCAAGTGTTTGGCCTCTAGTTTACAACACTAGCTTAACCTGCAACTCTCAAGAATCACGTTGACTCACTTGCCCTTAGACCACTTAATCAGAATAGAATTCCAAAACAGGATATATCAATAACAATAAGAAATTAAAGCTCAAAGAAATAACTGTAAATATCCCCACTGGTTTACTTACCCGTGTCTGATGCTAACACGCACTCACACGCTATCAATAACTACCCTGTATACCCAATTATATTATGGTCAAGCTTCAAGTAAAACCAAATCACGAAACATCGTGAAAACTATGACCAAAGTACGCTCGAGAGCTAATTCCAAAAGTAATTATTTATAAGTTAAACTAACTTCAACTAGCTAACTTAGGTAACTTTTTAACCTTAAAAACCTTAATATTTGTCATACTGACCAAAAAGAAACTTGTATTATGCATTTCGTACTTTTCGTAGACTCAAGAATACTCAAATCGGATCAAAAATAGAGGAGCTATGAATTTTTTCATTTAGCCTGTTTACAATGCAAACTTTATTTGTTTGGAACGTACAAAACTTCTCCAAATCAATATTTTGGTAGCTAAATCTTCAAATCGCTCAAACGAACACCACAACACCACTTAATACCAGCTTTCAATTATTTTCATAGCCCGTAGAGTCAATTTAAATTGAAACCAATATTTAATTCATCCAAAATCTCACTATAAATCAATATCAACTGCAAAAACATCTTCAAAATTGTTATCAACTAAGTTATATCACTTCAAATCACAAAAACCCTATCCCACATTGACGCTTATCAGCGCAATACGTCAATTCATAACAATTGATACCAAGTTCTACTAAAACCCCGTGAAAGAAACCGAAAAATCACGAGATTTCTATTTGATTTGAGGAAAAATACTATGAATTGAGGTTTTACCAAATTTTGGGCCTAATCTCTTGTTTCCACCACGACAACTTAGCTCAAATTGATCATCTCGCGTTGATCTACTATTTTGCGTAGAGAAACCGGATAAAAATCAGACATACGAAGCTCCACGTGTGAGAAATCGAGTTGAAGAGTTTCGTTTCAACGAACGAAATTCATTCTGTTTATAGAACAAAAGAATCGATTTTTTTTTCATATATATATATATAAACCCTCTGTTGATGCTTAATTTTTTTTTATTAATTCTCATAAATCCCTATTTTGACTGTTTTTAACTTTCGGTGCCCGTTTTGGATCCGATTTTTCACCAAATTTAGTCAAACTCTCAACAAAACAGTCTGTTACCATAAAACGTCTCTTTGTCACACCAAAACCCCATGTATTAACTTTGTCCATGACACACCAAACTTTTATGGACCAAGTCTCTTACCATACTTGTCTTACCATGTTTTATTATTATATTTTATTATATTTTGTCAGTGTTTCTATTCAATTTGTCCCTCGGACAACTAAATACCCACAGTTCGTTTCGACTCCCAAAAATCGCATTTCCTCAAGCCAAACCCATTTCTCTGCATCAATGTTCTCACTCAAACGTCCCTCACAAGTTCAAAATATTGGAATCTAATTTCGGGTAAATAAATAATAATACAAAACACCAACCAAAAATAACATACCTCGGTGTCGACTACCAAGAATTGTTCACATGTATTACGACAAGAGGTTCACATACGACCTAAAATGACATGTGGCACGAGTTAGATTTTAGCGTCGTTACAGTATTTCCAACTTACAAGAATTTTGTCCTCGAAATTAAAACTAAATTAAGGGAAAGACTTACCAAACTCAAAAGAGGTAGGGAAAGTACTCGTGCATATATGACTCGTGTTCCCACATCAGTTCCTCATCTTCGTGGTGCTGCCATTTGACAAGAATTGATGGAACTTCTTTATTCCTTTAAACCTTCACCTTCCAGTCAAGATCTAAATAGTTTGCTCGTCATAAGTGATGTCCTCCCTCAAATCTATCCGCTCAAGTCCACTATCGGTCATATGCTCCCCTTGGACTTATCTAGTCAAAGCATCAACACATGAAATACTGGGTGGATCCCTAATAACTGAGGTGGCAACTCCAACTCATAAGCAACTCTACCTATTCTGGTGTTTTTCTTTTCTCAATCTTAACAATGAAACTAAACAAAAGTTCATTTAAATCCTTAAGAAAAAAAATCGCCTAAATTTGTAAATGTTTGGCATGAAGAAAAATTGTTCATTAATACTAGAATTTCTTCTTTTTTTTTTCTAGAAAGCGGGATATTTTTTTATGAGTTTACATTAATATAATATGTGCCTATAATCTACTGTGTTTACCCGCTCTACGTATAAAGGCGAATTTGCTAGAACACCACAATCCTCCCTAAGACCATATTAAAGGCGAACTTGCTTTATTTGCTAACGTGCCCTTACTTTTAATTTTGCTATTAGCTAGAACAACCCAAAAAAGCTACTATGAGGGTATTTTAGAAAAAAATCACATTTTTTTAATTATAAAACATAGATCTCTAGTTTTCAAGGAAAAAAATATAGATCTCTATTGTTTTCAAAAAAAAAAAAAACATAGATCTAGTGGTTGGGTAGTTAATACAACTATCCTAAAATAAAAAACTATCACGCCACTCTATTTCAAAATTCTCTCTTAAACTTTTTCCTGATATATTGTTGGAGATAATAAATTCCAATTTAGTAATCGTTCCCACTTTTCTTTTAAAAGTAAGGGGGTGAGGGAATAATTAGTTATCTTAATAACCGATAAAACGTACTCTTATTATGGAAGTTGAAAAGGAACTTAAAACCATAATCCTCTCTTTAAATATAGAAAGTGATTAGGTATATGTATATGTATATACATAAAAAAAATAAAGAATTTTTACTCTCTCTAGATATAAAATCTTTTCTCTTCTCTGCGTGTTGATGCACAAAATAGAAGACTGGATGAGGACCGATGTTAATGACGATGAGATGGAGGAAAGAGGCGGCTTTGATCGGAGGATACAATGAGAAATTGACTAGTAATAATGACGATGAATTTCTTTTCTGTTTGTTCACTTTCAAGTTGCACTTTATAAATGTTCATGATAATGATTAGGTTGAATTTTTTTTTTTGTACTTTATGTTCATGATGTTGAATTATGATATTTTTCTATAGATAGGAAGTGGTGGTTGTGAAAACCATATCAGTATTGAATCACAGGGAGGGGGGTATACCTTAATTTAAAAAAGGAACAAGAAGAAAAATGTATTAGGTTCGGTCCATACTAAACATAGGAGGCAAATCTATGGAGTGTCTTAGGTAATTTCGGATGACGATAATAACAACTAAATCAAGATCAATAGTCCATTGTACTACTGTAGATCACTGAGTGAGGAGAGATTTAGAGTACACTTATCCTTGAGACTACTGATTTCATCATTCTCTGTGACCAAGACGTTTTACTCACTGTTTAGGTTTTTAATGGTACACCAATTCTTACCTTTTTTTTGCACCAGAGTTTTTTTTTTTTTTTTTTTTTTTTTTTTTTTTTTTCACATTGATACAAATAAATATCTATATATCGATGGATGAGGAGGTTAGAGTAGTGGAATAATACATATTTTGATTGTCCCAAAGTGGTCAAAGCGGTCGAGATAGAACTATATATTTTCATTAATCCAAGAGACAACCATTACTGACTTAGGATATCTAGCATGAAGAATATAAGCTTCTGTAATTGTAGTCAGAGGCGGAGGCAAGGGTATGGTGGGGGCCATGGCCCCCCAACATTTTCCCTACCCCATAGTATACACCCCTCATCCCTTTGAAAAATTAAAGAATAATATATTGGTGTTGTAAACTAATTAAAGGCAAAGCCAGAAAGGTAAAGATAAAGAACTAGAAAGATAACAAGAGAAGAGATAGGGAAGAAATAGAGAGAACTTTTATTCCAATATATGATATCATTACATAGGTGGAACCTCTTTATATAGGCCCTTAAAAGATCATAAGTTACAATTACATAACGGTGAAATGTGTAACCACTCACACATAATGGTGGAATGTGTAACCACTCATAAATAATAGTGGAATGTGTAACCACTCACACATAATGGTGGAATGCGTAAAGTTGTCAATCCACATTATTTACAACACTCCCCTTGGATGACAACTTGCTAAGAGAATATGCCTCGTTAAAACCCTTACTAGAAAAACCCCTGTGGGAAAAAATCCAAAGAAAGGAAAAAGAGTACATTGTTCTCATCAATCTTGATATGGAGTATGATATTGATAGGATTGTCTCATTAAAAACCTTGCTAGAAAAACCCATTGGGATAAAACCATAGCGAAGGGAAAAAGAGTACAATACACTTATCAATTTTGATAATGGAGTATTAATATTGTTAGGATTGCCTCATTAAAAACCTTGTTAGGAAAACCCAAAGTGGGAAAAAACCTTAGACAAGGGAAAAAGAGTGCAATGCACTAATCAACAACTCCTTTTGATTCTCCCCCTCATATCCACATGGGTGAGACATCTTATATTGCAACAAATCATTGCAAGTAATTTAGAAATACAATATCTGGTTTTTTACACCTTAAGCATTTTGTTGCATAGAGACATCATTTGATATATGAACCTTTAATGCAGCTGGAACATACAATTTTGTCACTCTTTAATATTAGTAATTGCATCAAGTAATTATTTCATAATTTGCTGCTAATGAATGATCTTTTGAACTTCAAGTTCATTTATACATTGATCATAATACAACAAATTTGATGCGTTACAAGTAATTTCACGCCATTCCTTTTGAATTGGCTTATATCTCCCCCTAATGGTGGGAAAATTACATCATCAAAGTGACAATTAGCAAAACTTGCTATAAATAAATCCCTATTCGGGGCCCAATGCATTTTATAATATGATTAATGGAGAGTTTAATCAATATAAATCTCCGATTAATTTGCCTTGAGATAATCACCAGCTGATAAAAAAATGTGGTTCCAAAAAGGATGCTCATCCTAATTTGCAATATTTTCACATTATTGATAATTCTGGACAATAAAAAAATCACTCCACATTATGAATGTCATTAGATCATTCGTTTTAATGTGTCTTACATATTCCAGAAGCTAAAGCTGGGAATTCGTTTCTCAGATTAAATCATAATATATAGAGAAACTCTCTATTATTCTGAGTAAATTTCTTCTGGTGTAAAACACTAACAACATTATAACCGTTGTACAGATATTGGCTGAACATTAGTCTCAACTAAGTTCAAATTTGAGAAATATTCTCTTTTATAGTGTGCATGTAGCAAAATAAGCAAGACATGCATTCTTTGCCTTTATTTAGCTCATGATTTGAACACATCTCAATGTGTCAATTTTAATGAGCCATAAATTTCATAATTTTGCCTTTATTGGCACGGTAAATGTCACCAAAATATTTGGGCATATATGACAATATATAATCAGTGTGACCTAATATAATGGTCTTTCATACGTGACATAGCTTGTCACAATTTTGAGCATGCTCATTGTCGATAATTTCGCCCTTCATATTTCATGTGGTGCACCACTTTTATTCCACTTTGAGTGAAATTATTATTAAGACCTTTACCGAATCCCTTCACTTTTCCACGTCCATAATTATATAGTTGCGACCATGGTCATTTTATAAACGCAACATGTGCTTCATGAAGCTTGACCAGTTGGACGGGAGTGATATTATATAAATAATATCTCATTATTTTACTCAGCTACTATGAGACAAGGATTCAATCCATATTTGATATTTAATGGATTGACGTGCGCACTCGATAATTTGTTGCAATAATACATCGAGGCGAGCCACGTGGCTTTTATTTGTTTCATCAGTCATATTTCTGCATAGCCTCAATATAGAGGTAATTGAAATTGCAGAATAATAAATAATATTTGACTGATATAAATTTTGTAGCGTGAGACTCCAAATTTCTATTTTTGAGCCTTTTGGAGCATCACCAATTTTGGTGTTTATATTCATAACTCCATAAGGTGAAAGGATAATATAAAGTGAAATATTCACTTTTCAAATCTCTATAGAGATATTCGGCGAATAAATATTAATGTTATGCACACAAAATACATGTTTGATTGGTGTGTTTTCATGTTGATTTTCAACTTTCAAGAAATTGAGGACCAAACCAACCATAGATATTCACGGTTACCTTAAGAAATTGACAAAATCAAACACATAAGAAACCATGAAATCAAAAATGATATTTTGTTACCTTCAAATCTTTGTTACCAAGACAATGACCTCTTTCCAAGTTTTATCTCCTTAACAAGCCTTCTTGAACTTCAAGATCTCCTTAATACTAGAGCAAGCTCGTGCTGATAACGTGTTGTAAACTAATTAAAGGCAAAGCCAGAAAGGTAAAGATAAAGAACTAGAAAGATAACAAGAGAAGAGATAGGGGAGAGATAGAGAGAACTTTCATTCCAATATATGATATCATTACATAGGTGGAACCTCTTTATATAGGCCCTTAAAAGATCATAAGTTACAATTACATAATGGTGAAATGTGTAACCACTCACACATAATGGTGGAATGTGTAACCACTCATACATAATAGTGGAATGTGTAACCACTCACACATAATGGTGGAATGCGTAAAGTTGTCAATCCACATTATTTACAACAATTGGCACCCTCTTTCTAGCTACATGCACTCAATCAAAGACAAATATAATGTGACTTGGAAAGCATTGGCAACAAAATTGATGCGGGTCATATTGGATGTGCATTAGGATGTGTGTATACACTTGTCTCAACACAAGACATAAAGCATTCTAAAGAGATATTGTTATTTTTAATTAATTAACTTTCTTCTTGTTTGCAAAAACAAAATTAATTAACTTTCTTCTTAAAAAATTAATCAACTTTCTTGACAACGTTTGAGGTGCTTCATATATTGATTCGCTGATAGTCGATCGTTTTCTCTATTTTAAATCCAATATTGTTGTAATGGCCTCAATTTCTGAGACCACCAAGTGGTTTAACGCTTCCTGCTTGCAAGCTCGACAACACCTGCCACGTCACCACCTCAACTAACCCTACTTAACAACTCTGTTTTACTGACTAGCTTGTATTATATTTAGAGAATTTACCTTAAGAGTTGCATGTATTAAATTTATTCATTTATATAGCGGAACTCTTATTTAGTTGGTTGAGTATTTTCAAAGTAAAGATATTAAAATATCTTAACAAATATCAAACATGAGATAGTTTGCGACGGATTGATTTACTAAAATCAACATAAATCTGTTAGAGTTGTAATCTAAATTACATTAGTGTTTGAGTTTGATTAGGATTTCGAGTTAGAGTATGAGTCTATTTAGGGTCTCCTAGTTGGATTAGGAGTATGTTTATGTGAGTCTATAAATTAGAGTTAACCCCAGCAATGTAATTAACGAGTTTATTTGAGATATTAATAAAGTGTGTCATTGCAGTGTCTCTAAACCTAACATGGCATCAGAGCAATAGTGAGATCTTGAGATATGTGTCTTGGTTGTGTGAGAGTTCTTGAAGATTCAAGAACATAATTTGGGCTTTAGATCTATTGAGAGATCGAAGCGTGCACGTTTTTTGTTATGGAGAAGAAACGAAGATTGAATTGCGGCGTTCTGTTGCAAACACAAATTGCATGGTTGAGCAGCAGATTTGTTGAAGAAGGTTCGATTGAGTTGGAGCAGATCCGTTGAAGAAGAAATTGGAAGTTGCTTTGTTATAAAGCATTCATACATCAAATCAAATCCTTTTTATTTTTTTAGACAAAGATCAGTAAGCAAGCAATTTTTATTGCAATTTGAAACAGTTACATTCAATAGATTATTTTGTAGTGGTAAATATTCATGCTACAACTGGAAACTGTCAAGTTCAACTAATACTACCAGTGTTCGATGGAAAGAAGTTTGATAGATGGAGCACTCAGATGAGAGTCTTGTTCGGTTTTCAAGACTTGCTCACAGTCATTGAAGATGGGTTCGAAGACCCAGGGGCCACTGCTACCTCGACACAAAAGGAGCTTTGCAAGAAAGATCAGAAGGCACTTTATTTTATTTTGAAAACACTTGATGATGTGGCGTTTGAGAAAGTGCAACTGGCGAAGACATCAAAGGAAGCATGGGACACTTTAGAGACGTCCTACAAGGGTGTACAAAGAGCCAAGAAAGTTCGGTTGCAAACTTTGAGGCAGCAATTCGAGTTGATCGAGATGGATGACTTAGAAGATATAGAGAAGTACACTAATCGTGTTCAGACAATCATCAATCAGTTAAAGATGAATGGCGGAGAAGTTGCTGATCTCGATGTGAACGAGAAGATTTTGCGCACCTTGACCACAAAGTTTGACCACGTAGTCACTGCTATTATGGAGTCTGGGACAGATTATGAGACCAAGTCAGTTGAAGAAATCATTGGTTCGTTACGAGCACATGAGCAACGAATTAATGAAAAAAGTGAAAATATCAAGCATACTAAGCAGGCATTGAAGACTACAATTGTCCCAAAACTAAAGTAGGATCATGGATTCAAAGGCCGTGATCAAGTCAACAACAATGGCAGAGGTTCGAATAATAATCAGCAATGGTGGGAGAGAAATAAAGGTCGTGGACGAGATAAAGGTCGCGATCAACAGAGAAATCAGATTCAGTATTACAACTGTCGCAAGTTTGGGCATATAGCCAGAGACTGCAATACTAAAAAACATGCAAATTCTGCTGCACATGTGTCTTTTGCCCAAGGCGATGATTGTATCCAGACACTCTTTATGGTTTCGTCAGGCCAAGAATGTTCACAAAACTACACGTGGTATCTTGATAGTGGATGCTCCAACCACATGTGCGGTAATAGAGACTTGTTTGACAATTTAGATGAGTCAATGACGACGGAGGTCAAGTTTGCTGATGATAAGAAACTTCCAGCCAAAGGAAAAGGAAGAGTTCTAATTCAGTTGAAGAACGGTGATCATTAGTATATCTCTGATGTTCTTTATGTGCCTACAATGAAAAATAATCTATTGAGTCTGGGCAGCTTGTAGAGAAAGGGTACACAATGAATTTGAAAGATGGCTATTTATCCATGTTCGACTTTAGAGGTATTGCCATTCTTAATTCTCCTTTGAAAAATAGGTTATTTCAAATTGAGATTAAGACTGGATCTTATCCATGTTTTAAATCCATTGTTTCTGATGAGCATGGTTATGGCATCTGAGATATGGTCATCTGAACTTCAAAAGTTTGACGTTGCTCACTCAAAAGAGATTAATAAAGTGTGTCCTTGCGGTGTCTCTAAACCTAACATGGTATCAGAGCAATAGTGAGATCTGTGTCTTGGTTGTGTGAGAGTTCTTGAAGATTCAAGAACATAATTTGGGCTTTAGATCTATTGAGAGATCGAAGCGTGCACGTTTCTTGTTTTGGAGAAGAAACAAAGATTGAATTGCAGCGTTTTGTAATATAAAATTGTTTATGTCAAGCAGCCACCGGGATATGTTCAAGAGGGCAGTGAAGAAAAAGTTTATAAGCTGAATAAAACACTTTATGGCTTAAAACAGGCACCGCGAGCTTAGAATAAAAGGATTGATGAATTCTTTCAGGGTTATGGACTGGAAAAGTGTGCTTATGAACATGCTTTGTATGTGAAGATTGATGCTTCTACTGGTACTGCAATTATAGTTTGTCTTTATGTTGATGATTTAATTTTCACTGGAAATGACATCAACATGATCAGAGACTTTAAGGCAGCTATGATGCGAGAGTTTGGGATGACAGACGTTGGTCTAATGTCATACTTCCTAGGCATTGAGGTAAATCAGCGAGATGATGGCATTTTTATATGTCAGAAACGATATGCAGCTGAGATCTTGAAGAAATTTGAGATGTCTAGCTGTAATCTTGCTTCTATACCTGTAGAGGTTGGTACCAAGTTGTCCAAATCAGGACAAGATGCACCGGTTGACTCAACATATTTCAAGCAGATAGTTGGGAATTTGAGATACCTGACTTGCACTAGCCTGATATTCTTTATGGCGTTGGATTACTCAGTAGATACATGGAGCACCCTAGACAATCTCATTTGGTTGCAGCAAAGAGAATTATGCGTTATATCCAAGGTACTACTGATCATGGGTTATTTTATTCCACTTCAATGGATAGTTCTTTGTTTGGCTATTCTGACAGTGATTGGGGAGGAGACTAGGATGATCGAAAAAGTACTTCTGGCTATGCTTTTTTATTATGGTTCTACTATTTTTTCATGGTCTTCGAAGAAGTAGTCTGTCTTTGCATTGTCTGCCTGTGAGGCTGAGTACATTGCAGCCGCCTCTAGTACATGTCAGGCTATTTGGTTGCGAAAATTATTATCACAGATTCCTTTTCCGTGTAATAGCCCTACACCAATCTATGTTGATAATGTTTCGGCCATTGATTTAGCAAAAAACCCAGTTACACATGGCCGGAGTAAGCATATTGATATGCGATATCACTTTCTACGTGATCGTGGTGGAGAATAAAGAGATAGAGCTGGCATACTGCAGATCAGAGGATCAAGTTGCAGACTTGTTTACCAAGGCATTGAAGATTGAGTCTTTTATGAAGTTTAAGGCTATGATTGGGGTTTGTCCAATCTGAATTATGAAGGATGATTTTTAATTTAGATAGGTAATTTAGATTATGGGGGGGATGTTAGAGTTATAATCTAAATTACATTAGTGTTTGAGTTTGATTAGGATTTTGAGTTAGAGTATGAGTCTATTTAAGGTCTCCTAGTTGGATTAGGAGTATGTTTATGTGAGTCTATAAATTAGAGTTAACCCCCGCAATGTAATTAACGAGTTTATTTGAGAGATTAATAAAGTGTGTCATTGCGGTGTCTCTAAACCTAACAAAATCTACTCAAATTCCTTGAGATTGTTAAACATTAATACGTCTCATGTACCATGCATGTACTTATACGCTGTTAGAGCTTACTATACATTAATGCTGGCACATCATTCTTTCCACCTACTAGAACCTTCTCCCTCTTAAGAGACCTTTTACACATTATCTTTTTTTTTACTTAAGTAGGAGTCGAACTCACGACTTTCCTAAACCTTATCTTTTGGTAAGTGATATGCCTCTTGCCCTCTCACCAGAGATGTTTTGGCGGCTCTTACACGTAATCTTAACAGATATCAAACATGAGATTATTTGCGACTGGTTGATTTACTAAAATTGACACAAATTTACTCAAGCCCCTTGAGATTGTTAAACATTAATACACGTTATGTACGATGCATGTTCTAAGCTAGTAGAGCTTACAATACAATAATGCTTAACGCACCATTATTTCCACCTATCAAACCTTCTCTCTTATAAGAGACCTCTTATACATCTCTTTCAGTAATATCAAATATGAGATTGTTTTTGACGAATTGGTTTGCTTAAATCAACATAAACCTACTTAGATCCCTTAAGCACACCATGTTGGGTTTTGGGGTTCATGCGCAGCGGAGATTTCAAAACTATTTTGAGAAAAACCCCAACAGGATCTGAATCTGATTCCATTAAAACACGTTTATACTATGAAAACTTAATCATACCTCAGTCGCAATTTACCTTTCTGAAGATTAATCGATCTCTAAGGCGCTGCCAACAACGAATGCCCTCTATCAGCAGTCCACATACGAACGGCGATCGAGATTTGAAGTGCTAGCTTCGAGAGAATATCAAACCCTTTTTGTTTCTATCCAAAATGATCTAGAGCATACCAAAAACCCTAAGTCGTTTCTTAAAACGAAAATAGAGTTTTAGCCCTTTTTTTAAATCTTTCGTACTTGTATTCTAACTCAAAGCATCTATTTATACAACCCTTGTATATAGACGGTTAAGTAAATTACACATATACCCCTACTTAAAGAAGTATAAGTGTAATACACTACAAGGACGTTTCTATAATAAATTTTATAATATAAAATTCATTTTTCTAAACCATCTTAAAATCTTGCAAAACCATTCTTAGTGTGCAACCCAATAGGCTCATATAACGTTGGCAGTGTACCAAAACACATTTTGGTATACAAGTTATAAGCGGCCTTTAGCAAGACATTATGACTACCCAAGTTGTACGAATATCAAATCGATACAACCTAATCAATAGTGTATATAACATCCTTTTGTCACACGATATCTTTTTGATCAAACATAAGGCATGGAATTGTCATCCAACATGTTCAATCGTACTAGTCTCAATTTCTAGGTAGACTGAAAGTATCTAAGTGACATTGATCAATATCAATTCACTTAGACTAGGCCTTTTAACAGTCTAACACATCGAGGGATCCACTAGATATCTCTCTTTATATGAGAGGGACAAATTCTATCTCGATTACTCAATTTCACCACATTGTTCACACAGTAACCAATCACAACCTTTATAATCGTCCGGTTAAAGACAACGTTTGATTGCGTCAAATCACTATATTCCTAATGTTGAAGTCTCTGGTAATCTCAAGTCAGAGGACTGAAAAATATACCTATCATGAGAAACAACTATGACTTAATCCATGTGATGTTCTCATAGCGGGTCGGTCCAGTACTATGTTCCCTAACAAGTACTTATGATCTTGATTCCTAATCCTATACATATGATCATCGTATGATCATCCATCAAGACTCACACTAGTCTTAATTCATTATAGTTCCCAGTATAATAATCGACTAGGGACATTTAAGATATTTCTGTAAATACCTATGGATCTTATTATAATGTAAACATGCAAATCAATTATAATAAACAACAGATTAATCCTCTATTTTATTAACTAAAATGTATTCATAAAGACTGTTAATGGATTGACCTAGGGCACATTTCTAACATCTTCCACTTGCTCTAGGGCCAATCATTCATGCATCTAATGCCTAATGATCTAACATGACCATCATATTTCGCATGTGGAAGAGCCTTTATCAATGGATCCGCAACATTGTCTTTAGTAGGTACTCTGCAAATCTTTACGTCTCCCCTCTCAATGATTTCTCTGATGAGATGAAAACGCCTGAGTATATGTTTGGATCTGTGGTGTGATCTAGGTTCCTTGGCCTGTGCTATTGCCCCGTTATTGTCACAATACAAACAAACAGGGTTAGCAATACTTGGAACCACATCTAGTTCAGAAATGAACTTTTTGATCCAAACTGCCTCCTTTGCTGCATCGGACGCTGCAATATACTCAGCTTCAGTTGTAGAATCTGCCACAGTCTCTTGCTTCGAATTTTTCCAGCTTACTGCACCCCCATTCAAAATAAATACATATCCAGATTGCGATCTGAAATCATTTATGTCAGTTTGAAAACTTGAATCTGTGTAACCATTTACAACTAGATCATTTTCAAAACCTCCATCGACCAAGAACACTTCCTTAGTCCTTCTTAAGTACTTAAGGATGTTCTTTACTGCTATCCAGTGACTCTCACCAGGATCTGACTGATAAATGCTTGTAGTGCTCAAAGCATATGATACATCAGGTCGAGTGCATAGCATGACAAACATGATAGATCCAATAGCTGATGCATATGGAATCTTATTCATACGATCTTGCTCATCATTTGTCCTAGGATATTGATTCTTGCTGAGACTTATGCCATGAGACATTGGCAACAATCCTCTTTTAGAGTCTTGCAAACTAAACCTATTCAATACTTTGTTAATGTAAGCACTCTGACTTAGACTGATTAGCCTCTTAGATCTATACTTATAGATCCTTATCCCTAGGATATAGGCTGCATCTCCTAAGTCTTTCATTGAGAAACACTTCTCTAACTAAGACTTGACACTCTTCAATGTTGGGATGTCATTTCCAATGAGTAATATATCATCAACATACAATACCAGAAAAACAACTACACTCCCACTGACCTTCTTGTATACACAAGACTCATCTTCGTTCTTAATAAAACCAAAATCCTCGATTGCTTCATCAAAACGAAGATTCCAACTCCGAGAAGCTTGCTTTAATCCATAAATGGATCTTTGAAGCTTGCATACCTTCCTAGAATTCTCAAGATATACAAAACCTTCAGGTTGTGTCATATACACGTCTTCATGTAACTTTCCATTAAGAAATGTTGTTTTTACATCCATTTGCCATATCTCATAGTCATAATATGCAGCAATGACAATTAAAATTCTTATGGATTTAAGCATGGCTACTGGCGAAAAAGTTTCATCATAATCAACACCTTGAGTCTGCCTGAAACCTTTTGCTACAAGTCTTGCTTTGAAAGTATGCACTTTGCCATCCATGTCAGTTTTCTTCTTGAAAACCTATTTATATCCAATAGTCTTACCACCTTCAGGTAAATCAACCAAGTTCCAAACTTGGTTATCATACATGGATTGCATCTCAGAGTTCATGGCACTTAGCCATTTATCTGAGTCTAGTCCAGACATAGCCTCTTGATAAGTGGTGGGCTCATTTTGATCCATAAGCAACACATCACGAGTATCAGTAATAAGAAATCTGAATCTCTCTGGCTCATGTCTTACCCTACTAGATTTACGTGGGCCTTGTGTCACTTGCGGAGGTTCAACTGGTTCAGAACGTTGTTGAACTTCCAGTAGCGGTTCAGTGTTATTTGTGATTCTTGAACTTCTTCAAGATTTAATTCACTCCCACTAATGTCTTTTGAAATAAACTGTTTTTCCATAAAGGCACCATACCGAGCAACAAACACTTTGTTCTCAGCGGGATTATAAAAGTAATATCCTTTTGTTTCCTTAGGATACCCCAAAAATAAACACTTATCAGATTTAGGTGCTAGTTTTTCTGAGACTTGTCGCTTTACGTAAGCCTCACAACCCCAAATCTTAAGAAAAGACAAACTAGGTCTCTTCCCGTACCATATCTCATATGGGGTTTTATCAACCGCTTTAGAAGGAACTCGATTTAGAGTGAAAGCTGCAGTTTGTAATGCATAACCCCAAAAGAATAATGGAAGATCCGCATGACTCATCATAGATCGAACCATATCTAATAAGGTTCGATTTCTCCTTTCAGAAACTCCATTCCATTATGGAGTTGCTGGTGGAGTTAATTGAGAGATAATCCCATAATTTCTAAGATGATCATCAAATTCTTGGCTTAAATACTCACCACCTCGATCTGATCAAAGTGTTTTGATAGTTTTACTAAGTTGATTCTGCACTTCATTTTGAAATGTTCGAAACATCTCAAATGATTCAGCTTTATGTTTTATAAGATATACATAACCATATCTGCTGAAATCATCAGTAAATGTAATGAAGTACTGATAACCTCCTCTAGCCATTGTGTTTATAGGATCGTATACATCAGTATGTATTAGACCTAATAAATCACTTGCCCTTTCACTATGTCCAGTAAAGGGACTTTTAGTCATCTTACCTAGTAAACAAGATACATACGTTTCATATGATTCCAAATCAAATGAATCTAGCAGTCCATCTTTATGGAGCTTCGTTATGCGTTTCTTATTTATATGGCCGAGACGACAATGCCAAAGATAGGTTTGATTCAAATCATTTGACTTGAATCTCTTTGTATCTATGTTAAAACTGGAGTATCAGTGGACCTTTTCATGCTTAGAATATAAAGACCATCACACAAATCAGCATTTGCATAAAAAATGCCTTTACGAGAAATTGAATATCTATTATTCGCAATAATAAAATCAAAACCATCCATATCCAAACATGAAACAGAAATGATGTTTCTGCTTAAAGCAGGCACATAATAACAATTATTTAAAGTTAAAATAAGTCCACTAGATAAGACAAGTCATATGATCCAATGAACAGGCGTAAAAACTCTTTTCTCCATTCCCTACACGCAGGATGACTTCTCCTTTTTTTAGCTTCCAACTTTTGGTGAGTTCATGCACATTTATACAAATGTGAGATCCACATCCGGTATCCAATACCCAGGAATCACTAGTAGATAAATTAATTTCAATAACATAAATACCTGAGGTGGTAGTCGCACTACCCTTTTTCTTCTTTAGATCTTCCAGATAGAGTTTGCAATTTCTAAACCAATGTCCAGGTGCATGGCAGAAATGACAATTTCCTTTCTTTTCCTTTTGGTGCTTTGAAGCAGGAACAAGCTGGGCCTTGACTTGTTCCACAGGCTTTGCGACAGGTGCAGCAGCGGCCTTGGCAACTTTAGCCTTGCCTTTGCCTTTCTTCTTCATTCCCTTTCCCTTTTGGACCATCAACACATTACTAGAGGGTTTCTTGATATTTTGTTCAGCAGTTTTGAGCATCAAATGCAACTCTGAAATTGATTTCTACATATTATTCATATTGTAGTTCATCACAAATTGTGAGTAACTCTCCGGTAATGAATTTAGGATCAACTCCGTAGCCAACTCTTAGCTTATGGGAAATCCAAGTCTATCAAGTTGGTCAACATAGCCCTTCATCTTCAGAACATGAGGACTAACTGATGCACCCTCAGTCATCTTACAAGAATGCAGGTTCTTGACTGTCTCGAACCTTTCTTGCCTAGCTTGCTGTTGGAACATTTCCTTCAAACATTACGACCATGTCGTAGGCTTCCATTAGTTCCATGTCCTTCTGAAGTTCAGGAACCATAGTTGCCAACATAATGCATGCAACATCAGTAGAATCATTGACATGCTTATTATGCGCATCCTTCACAGCTTTTGTAGCATTGGCTGGTGGGTCCTCAGAGATCGGAGCATCCAGAACATACAACTCGCGTTCATGCTTGAGAACAATTCTCAAGTTTCTGAACCAATCAAGAAAGTTAGTCCCAGACAACTTATCCTTCTCAAGGATAGATCGCAGTGATAGGGGATTATTGTTACTTGAAGAGTCCATTGATCTACAATGAAGATTATGCAGAGTTTATTTTAGTATAGAGGAATAGACTCCCACTAAATTAACAACCCTACTAAAACATACTGTTTATTTAGGGGACTAAATCCATATTTCACCTAATTCTATGACAGCTATGGCATGAAATACAGAACTAGATTATTTAGGTAGGTAACAGTTACCAATTACATCTTATGTAATTTTAGATACTTTTATGAGATACATGACATCTTATGTCATAGCATGTTTTTATCTCATCATATGCCTAAAGTTCAAAACTATTTTGATAGCTTTATTAAGTCGGACCAATTTAAACATTTAGGTAACTCTTACCCAACTTATCTCACCAAAATAACACAATACACCCAACTATGGCTGAAACTATATTAGTGCGATCGATGCCTTGATAAGTGTTTAAAATTGGATGGCACAAGACTTAAAATTTAATAGAGGGATTTTATTCAGTTTCAGTAATTGTTAAGTAAACAATGAAATATCATATATTTTATTGATTTGTAGAACCACTAATCAATTTAGAAAATTTTTATGCTGTTCACTAATAGAAGAATTTCCGTGCGCTAGGATTAGTTAGATGGCGGTCCCGCTGGCTGGTCAACGGGGAAACAGGGGGCAGCGCCCCCAATTTTTTTTTTTTTTTTAGAAGACGAATCTCAATTCCGAAAATTGAAATTCGCTATAGAAAATCATATTTTTCGCTGATTTTATTATACTAAATTTACCCTTTAATTTATCCAAAATTAAGTCAATTAAAACATTTTTAATTAACTCGGGCCCACATCTAACTAATCATCTTATCATAATCCAATTAGGACTTTAGATATTTGAATCCTAGCATATCACCAATAACAAACTTCTCCATATTTATCTCCTATCCAATAAGGATAATGAAACCGATTTTGCATATATATCCTAATCTAATTGTTATCTATCTTTATCAAATAAAAACTTCATAACAAAATAGATATAACAAGATAAATAAATAATTTCAAAAAGTAATTATTTGCAATTTCGATCTTCATCCAAATAATCACAAACATGTAATTGAATCATGAACTATTATCCCAATCGAACCTAATGGTGTCATGGATCATAGAACACGAAACTCAATTCATTAAAATTATTCAAATTAACCTAACATGATTACTAGCATGTACGAAACTAATTTCAATTAAATCATGAATATATGTATCATATACACAAAACATGATAATAAATCTCACAGAAAATTTATGTATATCACATATACATTAACTATTAACATGCTTTCAATCATATATCATAAATAAACATGCAATTAGTTTAATGGAATCAAACTCGAAGGCTCTGATACCACTGTTGGGTTTTGGGGTTCATGCGCAGCGCAGATTTCAAAACTATTTTGAGAAAAACCCCAACAGGATCCGAATCTGATTCCATTAAAACACATTTATACTATGAAAACTTAATCATACCTCAGTCGCAATTTACCTTTCTGAAGATTAATCGATCTTTAAGGCGCTGACGACAACGAACGCCCTCTATCAGCAGTCCACACACGAACGGCAGCCGAGATTTGAAGTGCTAGCTTCGAAAGAATACCAAACCCTTTTTGTTTCTCTCCAAAACGATCCAGAGCATACCAAAAACCCTAAGACGTTTCTTAAAATGAAAATAGAGTTTCAGCCCTTTTTTAAATCTTTCGTACTTGTATTATAACTCAAAGCGTCTATTTATACAACCCTTGTATATAGACGGTTAAGTAAATTATACATATACCCCAACTTAAAGAAGTATAAGTGTAATACACTACAAGGACGTTTCTGTAATGAATTTTATCATATAAAATTCATTTTTCTGAACCATCTTAAAATCTCGCAAAACCATTCTCGTGTGCGACCCAATAGTCTCATACAACGTTGGCCAGTGTACCAAAACACATTTTGGTATACAAGTCATAAGCGGCCTCTAGCAAGACATTATGACTACCCAAGTTGTACGAATATCAAATCAATACAACTTAATCAATAGTGTATATAACATCCTTTTGTCACACGATATCCTTTTGATCAAACATAAGGCATGGAATTGTCATCCAACATGTTCAATCGTACTAGTCTCGATTTCTAGGTAGACTGAAAACATCTAAGTGACATTGATCAATATCAATTCACTTAGACTAGGCCTTTTAACAGTCTAACACATCGAGGGATCCACTAGATATCTCTCTTTATATGAGAGGGACAAATTCTATCTCGTTTACACAACTTCACCACATTATTCACACAGTAACCAATCACAACCTTTATAATCATCCGGTTAAAGATAACGTTTGATTGCGTCAAATCACTGTATTCCTAATGTTGAAGTCTCTGGTAATCTCAAGTCAGAGGACTGAAAAATATACCTATCATGAGAAATAACTATGACTTAATCCATGTGATGTTCTCATAACGGGTCGATCTAGTACTATGTTCCCTAACAAGTACTTATGATCTTGATTCGTATTCCTATATGTATGATCATCGTATGATCATCAATCAAGACTCACACTAGTCTTAATTCATTATAGTTCCCAGTATAATAATCGACTAAGGACATTTAAGATATTTCTGTAAATACCCATGGATCTTATTATAATGTAAACATTCAAATCAATTATAATAAACGATAAATGAAATCCTCTATTTTATTAATTAAAATGTATTCATAAAGACTGTTAATGGATTGACCTAGGGCACATTTTACAACACACCATGCATGTACTAAGTCATTAGAGTTATCAACTTTATTTTGTTTTTTTCTTAATTTTATTTTTATAAACACGGTGTCCGACTCTTTAATTTTCAACCACTCCTTACTTTAGTTTGATTAATCCCATGGGATATTCCAACACTAATCTCTTTATCTAAGATTCTTTCTTTTGAAAAGAAAAAACATAGAAATATATACAATCACAACACATCAAAGATTGTGTTCTTATTTTATTGATCTAACAATTAATGTATATTAAGTTAAAGGAAATTAAAAAAAGTAGAGGTGCTCCAACATGCATGGTAACTAAGCAAAATTACAAATGAAATCAACATGATGAAATGTTGCCAACAGATTCATTAGGAAATGATCTAGCAATTAGATACATGGGTTTTCAAACATTATTATGAGCTTAATTAAGAACTAAGAAAGAGCCCTCTTCGAAATGTTTCTCTATGCTCAATTAATCAACTTTCCCTAAATGACAAAGAAAAAGAATCCTAGCTATATAAAATCTGTAGTCATCAACATGCAATTCTACTCCAAAAAGCCTAACCCTTTTTTTGTCATCTTATTACTTCCTTTAGCATGGTTAGCATTTTCGACGGCTTTGCTTTCCATCGCTATAGATTGAGTACTCACAAAATTCATGAACTTGGCTTGGTAGGATCCATCCTTGATCATGCAGAGAATCTCATATGTTGTATGAAGACTCTGAAAGTTGTGTTCTTGAATGGTGAGGTTGTTACAGGGGATGTTGCACCGGCTGTAATCGTCGTTTCGAAGCTTCATTGCAGCGATGTCATATGCCATGGCAGCCTCTTTATCTGACTTGAATGTTCCCACCAGATCCATTGGTTTCGCTCGTAAATTTGCGCACCATAGTGCCCATTTTATCACTGATCCACCCCTTTGTACCTCCTCAAAGAGTCTGAGCTTTCTGCAAAGCTTAGACGACGCCTCTTAAACTCCTTCATTTTGCTTCTACTATTGGAGTTGGATCGTTCCGTCGTCATGATATTAGTCCCCCTGTACATGAAATAACACCCTCCATCCCTTTTACCACCAACCTGAATAACAAATAATCAAAAAAAGTATAAGAAAACAAAGTATGAGAATACATTACTAGTTCATTGAATTCACAATATAAAGTTGACAAGCAAAATAGAGAACAATACAAAAGATGCATGATTGAGGTTAAAGAGGAGGGTTATCTTGCATTAATTGATTTGGATTTGAATTAATTTCCTCAAGCGTGGATGAAGCTAGTGTCAAGAAACAATTAAAGCTTATGGCAGATACATATACTATTTTGCGAAGATTGACCAAGAAAATCAATTAAGATATTTTGTTTTAATTTTGTAATTAAAACAAAATATCCCTTTTTAAAAATTAAAACAAAATATCTCTTTTTAAAAAGGGTAAATATCTATTATTTTATAAGATTATATACTATATTATCTTACGAAATAATCGATATTTACCCTTTTTAAAAAGAGATACTTTATTTTAATTACAAACATTTTTTTATGGAAGGATTTAAATTATAAACTTGGCGCCATGAAAATATCAGTTACACAAAAGTTTGTGTTGTTTGGGGGCCCAAATTCAACTTACTCAATGGATGAGCTTCCATCATGCTTGGTTTGTTGCACTGCCCTAGGTGAGTGATGGGTGAGTTTGCATCCTTAGAGGAGTGAAACAGGTGAACTTCCTTCTTTATTGGGCCTACTGCCTTGGGCGTAGTATCACATTCATATCATAACTAGTATATCCCTACTAAGGACTATTCGCATCCCAATCCTGATTTTTTGATAAAACAGCGTGATATTCTATTTAACTAGTAATGAAGCCACGTTTAATACATGAGTGAAGCTCCCCACTTACCTTGGCTTGCCGAGATTCATAATATGACTTTCGAGATATCCAAGGGTCTTACAGAACCTTTCGCGAATCTAAACAATTTCACAAAAACATTACATAAGCAATTTCTTAATTAAGTTAGGTATTTTTCCATTTATTAATCTTTGAAGATCCACTAGTACGGATCCCACAGGTTTGGTGTGCAGCCTAGTGTTCCCGTCAGGGTGCTGGTGCATGTCATGGTTAAGGTCTAGGCTCCGTTTATCCTCCAAATACATTGTAAGAACCTATAAGCCCCTCTTAGTTGACCAATGACCAAATAGGCCCTTGAGCACATGGTTAATGGCCTAAAGTTGATTGTTTTCAACTAATAAAAGAAAATTAATTAAGACAGCTGACATCTCAATTGATCCCTATTATGGTGATTGACAATGACTGGCAGCCCTTTCTAGCCGTTAAAGTCTGATTATCTCTCTATTCTTATTCATACATAACAAAGAAACAATCTAATATGAAAAGTTTGTATAGATGGGATGGGGATAGACACATGGTTGAAAATTGATAAAATTAATAAAATGAAAATACAATTTATTTGGAGTAGTCACACGTAGCATGAAAAATGGCAAGTAATGAAAAACTCTACAATTAATTAAAACAAGCTTTAAGAATAAAGTTTGTACTTACATATTATTCAATATGTTGTTTAGAAATGGTTGACAATACTACAAAGCTTTCTGTCGAAAAAAAATAAAGTGAGTAAAAACTTGATATATTTTAGAAGAAGATGAGAAAGAGTAGAGGGTGGTGAAAATGGAAGATTGTAATCCTTTTATAGATGCTTATTTCAGTTTTGATTTTTTTTTTGACGTTGGAATTAAGAGAAAGTAGTAGAAAAGGAAATTGGTCCTAAAAAAACTCATCAGTTTAAATAAACGTGGGCAGGGTTTTTTAGAAATGTGAACAAAAAATGGAGAGAAACGTATGGAAAGTAGTAACTGATCATAAAGAACTCATTAGTTTAAATAAACGTGAGGTAAATTTTTTTGGAGATGTGAACGGTAAATGAAAGAGAAAAATGGGGAGAAACGCATGGAGAACGATGCATTGATTGGTGGGAATAAAGACAAGACACGGCCCTTCACATAACAAAAATATGTGATAGAAGGTTAAAAGCAAAGTAAAGCACGTGAAATATCAATTAGCATCTCAAATTCACCAATTCACAATTTGAATAGTATGGAAAATCACATCATAAACTAAGCAAAAAGAATCTTGGTGACATTAGTAAGAAAATGCAACTGATTTAGGTTTTATGAATGAACATACCATAAAGAAGCCATACTAAAAAGACCTATTAATTACATAATGCTCGCCATTAACAAAGATGACAAAAATGTTATACTGCCTCCTATATCAATTCAACAACATCAATGTTGATTTATCAATGATAATAAATAGAATAGAAACCAACACTAGTCACAAAGTCATGCACAACTTCTAATTACTTTTGAAGCACAAAAAGGGAAAAGTATTATATATCGAGTACATTAATTAAAGATAAATTAAATGTTATTGGTCTCGGGAGGTCATGGTTCAACTCCCACTAAAGTCAAAAAAAATGTCATTGGCCAGCACTAGAGCATTCAGTTCTTCTGTTGTTAAACATCTACATTTTCAAGACCTATAGAAATTAGTCTTTCGTTAAATAAGAATATAAATTAAAAAACTCAATTGGAAAGAACATGAAACCTCACTTGTAGCCACCAAATGGCAAACAAGTCTGCTCCATAAGACAAGATTCACAATCATGGGTGTTGAACTTTGTTGTCTAATCAAGATCAAGGAGAGGATGGATCCATAAACAACCAAAAATTGATAAAAATCAAGAAAATTATATAGGGAGCAGTACAGAAACAAATCAAGAAAGTAAGAGTAATCGTGCTAAGGACTGCTCAGATTCTCTTCCTCTAAAGTTTTTAACTACACAAACTGACTTGTCTAAGTATCAACCTTTCATCTGGCTTCCTAAAAATACTCAATCTAGTTTGTTGCCAATGAATCAAATCGAACCTAATAGAAAATGACAAAACGAGAAAATACATACCTGCATCACAAGATCAAATTCAGCCACATCCATAGTGTATGGTTTCTTCCTCTTTTCATTCTTGCTAGCAATCTTGCAAGAAAGTATCCAAATAAATGCACAAACAATAACAGAACAACAAAAGGAATGACTTTTACTCAGAAACAATAGAAGCTAATGATCACAAATTAAAAGAAGGTTTAAATAGACATAGGCAGGAATGACTTTTTTTGGAAAAATGTATGGAAAGTATGGAAAGGGGAGAAATACATGGAGGAAGATGCATTGATTGGTGGGAACAAAGACAAGACACTGCCCTTCAAATGTTAGAAATATGTGATATAAGGTTAAAAACAAAGTAAAGCACATGAAATTTCAATTAGCATATCAAAATCATAGTATGTAAAATCAAATCATAAACTAAACAAAAGGAATCTTGGTGACATTAGTAAGAAAATGCAACTGATTTAGGTATTATGAATGAACATATCATAGAGAAGCCATACTAAAAAGCCTTATTAATTACATAGTGTACGCCATTAACGAAGATGCCAAAATGTTATACTACCCCCTATATCAACTCAGCAAGCATTAACAATGATTTATCAAAGATAATAAATAGAATAGAAACTAACACTTTATATACATACTTGCATCACAAGATCCAATTCAACCATATCCATAGTGTATGGTTTCTTCCTTTTTTCATTCTTGCTAGCGATCTTGCGAGAAAGTATCCAAATAAATGAACAAACAACAACAAAACAACAAAATAAATGACTTTTATTCAGAAACAGTAGAAGCTAATGATCACAAATTAAAAGAAGGTTTAAATAGACATGGGCATGAATGACTTTATTTGGAGAAACGTATGGAAAGTATGAAAAGGGGAGAAACGCATGAAAAGGTTTAAATCCTTCACAATTAATGTATACAAAAAGTTATCTCAGACCTACCCCTACATCATCAAATACTACAATTTCTATTGTTTGAGTTTTCTAACTGAGGAATTTCCAGTTGTCTTGGATTTATACAATGTAATTAAGTAACAATACCATTTAAAAATATCATTGTATTAGAAAATTATCCTAATTTGACCTCATTTTAGACACCATAATATCAAGTCACTGTGCATCAAATTATAGCGAGCCCGATGATCAACCTAGTAAACCTGCAAGCATCTAACAGATTTAACTTCTAGCTATCTCTGAAAAAAAAAATAAGACCTTTTGATTGACCAAGAAAATCTTTGTTTTAATTTTGTAAGTAAAACAAAATATCTCTTTTTAAAAAGGGTAAATATCGATTATTTTGTAAGATAATATAGTAAATAATCTTACGAAATAATTGATATTTACCTTTTTAAAAAGAGATATTTTGTTTTAATTACAAACTTTTTTATGGAAGGGTTTAAATTACAAACTTGGCGACATGAAAATATTAGTTACATAAATGTTGTGTTATTTGGGGGGCCCAAATCTAACTTACTTGATGAATCAACTTCCATCATACTTAGTTTGTTGCACTGCCCTAGGTGAGTGATGGGTGAGTTCCCATCCCTAGAGGAGTGAAACAGGTGAACTTCCTTTTTTATTGGGCCTACTGCCTTGGGTGTAGTCACATTCATGTCATAGCTAGCATATCCCTACTAAGGACTATTCAGATCCCAATCCCTGATTTTTTGATAAAACAACGTGATATTTTATTTAACTAGTAATGAAGCCACGTTTAATATATGTGTGAAGCTCCCCACTTAATTTGGCTCGTTGCGAATCGTAATTCGACTTTTGAGATGCCCGACGGTCTGATGAGAACCTTCCGCGAATCTAAACAATTTCATAAAAACATTACATAAGCAATTACTTAATTAAGTTAGGAATTTTTCCATTTATTAATCTTTGAGGACCCACTAGTGCGGATCCCACGAGTTTGGTATGTAGACTAGTGTTCCCGACAGGGTGCTGGTGCGCGCCGTGGTTAAAGTTTAGGCTTCGTTTAGCCTCCAAATACATTGTAGGAACCTATAATCCCTTCTTGGTTGACCAACGACCAAATAGGCCCTTGAGTGACTTCTCAATTAATCCCTATCATGGTGCTTGATAAAGACTTGCAGCCCTTTCTAGACGTTAAAGTCTAATTATCTCTCTATTCCTATTGGCATCTTCTTAATCTTCTCCCTCTCCACTTTCCTCCACTACTGCACTACGGGATCTCTTTTTATCACAAGATGAACTATCAATCACAAATGTACTATTCATGATGGGTATGACCCCTTACATCTCTACTTTGTTTTTTTTATACCACTTGTTGACAGACTAGTATATATAATTATATATATATATATGTGTGTGTGTGTGGGTGTGTTTGCATCTATATCTATATCTATATTTATACTATATATAATGTCAATCCTCCATTGGATTATATTAAATAAAACTTTGTAATATTGCCTATATTTCTATTGGTTTAAAAATAAAGGCAAGTTAGATTACGAGTGTTTTGGGTAGAAAAATCTTTGTCCACTTTAAATGTCCATATTTTTCTCTCTTTTCACAAGGTGCATAGCAGTTTCTTACTTTTTCGCCCCAATCAAAGTGTAACTGCAAACTATCAGTTACGTTTTTAATCTCTTATATCTTTATAATAAATCAAACACAAGCGGCAAGACACCTCTTAATCTTCTCCATCTCCCATTTCCACTCTCTTCCACTATTGCACTGTGGGATCTTTTTTTATCACAAGATGAACTATCAATCACAAATGTACTATTCATGCCCGGTATGGCCCCTTACATCTCTACTTTTTGGCCATTTCCCCACCCATTTCGTTCTTACCCAAACTATATATGTACTTTTTTTTATCTATGAAGGCAAGTGATGATCTTCCTTATTTTGAGTGAGTTGAGGGATAAAAAAATTTAAGTCAACAATTTTGATAATACTCTCTCCGCTTCAAAAATATTTAATAAAGGTTCAAATTAATAACTTAATCTCTTGATTATTGAAATATTTTATATAGGTTAAAGGAATATTTTTGGTTTTATTTGTATAATATTTTTTATTTTAATATCCCCCAAAATACCTTTTCCACTTCAAAAAAAAAGAAAATAATCTTCCTTGATTTTAGTGATCACATACATAATGTATTTTGATTTCCATAAGTGCACCTTCTAACATCTATAAATATGGGGATTTTACTTCAAGTGCAATTTGAAGCAGCTTGTGATCATGAGCACAATTATCTTTACTTTAGTGTTCAAGCAGCAGTCAACACTTTGATATACCATCCCACTTCACTTAATAACATTGTTTCTCAATTGAAGGTTAAAAACAAAGTAAAGCATGTGAAATTAAAATCAGCATCTTAAAATCACCAATGCACAATTTGAATAGTATGGAAAATCAAATCATAAACTGAGCAAAAGGAATCTTGGTGATATTAGTAAGAAAATGCAACTGATTAAGGTTTTATGAATGAACATACCATAAAGAAGCCATACTAAAAAGCACTATTAATTACATAATGCACACCATTAATGAAGATGTCAATAGGAATAGAAAGATAATCAAACTTTAACGGCTAGAAACGGCTGCAAGTCATTGTCAAGCACTGTGATAGGGATCAATTGAGAAGTCAACCATCTTAATTAATTTTCTTTTATTAGTTGAAAACAATCAACTTTATGCCATTAAGCACGTGCTCAAGGGCTTATTGGTCGTTGGTCAACCAAGAGGGGATTATAGGTTTCTACAATGTATTTGGAGGCCAAACGAAGCCTAGATCTTAACCACGGCACACACCAGCACCCTGACAGAAACACTAGGCTACACACCAAACCCGTAGGATCCGCACTAGTGGGTCCTCAAAGATTAATAAATGGAAAAATAACTAACTTAATTAAGTAATTGCTTATTTTATGAAATTGTTTAGATTCGCGAAAGGTTCTCATCAGACCCGAGCCAAGTTAAGTGGGGAGCTTCACTCATATATTAAAAGTGGCTTCATTACTAGTTAAATAGAATATCACGTTATTTTATCAAAAAATCGGGGATTGAGATGCGAATAGTCCTTAATAGGGATATACTAGCTATGATATGAATGTGACATTACGCCCAAGGCAGTAGGTCCAATAAAAAAGGAAGTTCACCTGTTTCACTTCTCTAGCGATGGATACTCACCCATCACTCATCTAGGGCAGTGCAACAAACTAAGTATGATGGAAACTGATCCATTAAGTAAGTTAGATTTGGGACCCCAAACAATACAAACTTTTGTGTAACTGATATTTTCATGTTGCCAAGTTTGTACTTTAAACCCTTCCATAAAAAAAGTTTGTAATTAAAACAAATATCACTTTTAAAAAGGTAAATATCGATTATTTCGTAAGATTATTTACTATATTATCTTACGAAATAATCGATATTTACTCTTTTCAAAAAGAGATATTTTGTTTTAATTACAAAATTGAAACCAAATATCTTAATTGATTTTTTTAGTCAATCAAACGGTTTTAAGTTTTTTTTGTCAGAGATAGCTAGAAGTTAAATATGTTAGATGCTTGCTGGTTAATCAGGTTAATCATTGGGCCTGCTATAATTTGATGTGCTGTGACTGGTAATTATGGTGTCTAAAATGAGGTCAAATTAGGATAATTTTCTAATACAATTATATTTTGAAATGGTATAGTTACTTAATTACATCTGGGCAAATCCAAGACAGTTTGCAAATTCTATAGTTAGAAAACTCAAACAATAGAAATTGTAGGATTTGATGATGTAGGGGTAGGTCTGATATAACTTTTTGTATTATTACTTGTGAAGGATTTAAAAGATTATCTAAGCACGTCATCAACTGGATTAAGATTAAATTGAGTAGAGGTGTTTAATTCATTTAGTTGATCCCTACTAACTTGGGACCAAAGCTTTGTTGTTGTTAGTCAGTTAGTTTTTTTTTTTTTTTTTTTTTTTTTTGCAAACAAAACTTGTAAGTGTTGAAAACATTACTTAGTTAGTTAGTATACTTTTGTATCTATTGTGCTTATAGAATTAGTTATACCAACATGTATTTTTGCATTTTGATATGCATGTACATGGAGTTGTCCTAAAAGTTGATATACATGGATTGTAACTCTTTTAAATTATATTTGTGATAGTTGCTACTTGCATGTATTTTAAAACTAAGACCTTTTGATTTTTAGGGTGCTTAATAATCAAGAGTTTGCTGAGAAAATAAGCTATATTTTAGTTGAACCAAGGGTAGATGGCCAAACTGAGGCAAAAGGTTTATCAGATGTTCATTGTTATTCATCTGCCTGAAAAAGTGTGAAGCAACTCAAGAAATTTTAAATTTGTTTTTCTTTGCAGGATTCTCTCTTGTTGAAAAATTTCCATAGGTAGAGTTCCCTCTGTACTAGAATGCCAATTATGAATGGAATCCTATAGTAAGTTGTGAGTTTTGACATATGTTCAATCGTTAGATACATTCTACTTGGATGGTCTAATATTATTGATAGTTCTTATTAAATTGAATAGGGTTAATACCAACTTGTACAGAGATCAGGTATCATGTGGAAGAAGTATGATTTTTCTGTATTTTTATTGTCCCAAGATAGTGCAGTAATCATCAAGAGGTAATTTAGTAAATATCTAAACTCTTAACAATTTTATTAAACATATGCACGTCTATGTGCTTTTCTGAATGATTGAGAGTTGCAAATTATAGCATTTGGATGTTCTTCAAAAACTTGTTATTCCACGTTTTAGGTATGATATACACACAAACAAGTATTATTTATGTTTATATGATGGTAATGTTTCAAAATCAAAGCGTACAAGAAAATGTTCTTGTGTGTGTCATTTGAAAATCTGCAACATTATTTTTTTATAAGAAAGATACAACCTTGCACCCACTAAGGTTTGAACCCACAATCTCTTACTCGCAAGCCCCATACCATGCCATTGGTCCACCCAATTGGTTGATAAAAACATAAAAATCTGCAATATTGTTAAAATTTACATTGCTCGTTTTTTCTTTTCTGGTTCAATTATTTTGCTGTATTTGCTGCTATATTAAACCTTCTTTTAATTTGTGATCGTTAGTTTCTACTGTTTCTAAATAAAAGTCATTACTTTTGTTATTTTGTTGTTGTTTGTGCATTTATTTAGATACTTTCTTGCAAGATTGCTAGCAAGAATGAAAAAAAGGAAGAAATCATACACTATAGATATGGTTGAATTTGATCTTGTGATGCAGGTATGTATTTTCTTATTGTATCATTTTCCATTAAGTTAGGTTTAATTCATTGGCAGCAAACTAGATCGAGTCTTTTTAGGGAGCCTGGTGAAAGGTTGATACTCAGACAAGACAGTTTATGTAATTAAAAACTTCAAAGGAAAAGAATATGAGCAGTCCTTAGCACGGTTGCTCTTACTTTCTTGATTTGTTTTTGTACTTCTCTCTACATAATTTTCTTAATTTTTTTTATCAATTTTTGGTTATTTTTGGATCCGTGCTCTCTTTGATCTTGATTAGACAACAAATTTGGCACCCATGGTTCTGAATCTTGTCTTGTGGAGCGAAATTGTTTGCCATTAGGTGGCTACAAGTGAGGTTTCATGTTCTTTCCAATTGAGTTTCTTACTTATATTCTTATTTAACAAAAGATCGATTTATGTAGTGCTTGCAAATGTAGATGTTTAACTAATATTCTTATTTCTTTTAACAAAAGAACTGAATGCTCTAGTGCTGGCCAATGACATTTTTTTTACTTCAATGGGAGTCAAACCATAACCTCCCAAAACTAAAGACATTTAATTTATCTTTAATTAATGTACTTGATATATAATAATTGCCCTTTTGTGTGCTCCATAAGTAATTAGAAGTTGTGCATGATTTTGTGACAAGTGTTAGTTTCTATTCTATTTATTATCTTTGATAAATCAGTATTGATGCTACCAAATTGATATAGGGGGTAGTATAACAATTTGAAATCTTCGTTAATGGCATGCATTTTGTAATTAATAGGGCTTTTTCGTATGGCTTCTCTATGGTATGTTCATTCATAATACCTAAATTAGTTGCATTTTCTTACTAATGTCACCAAGATTCCTTTTGCTTAGTTTATGATTTGATTTTTTATACTATTCAAATTGTGAATCGATGATTTTGAGATGCTAATTGAAATTTCACATGCTTTACTTTGTTTTTAACCTTCTATCACATATTTATGTCATGTGATGTCAGTGTCTTGTCTTTGTTCCCACCAATCAATGTGTCTTCCTCCATGAGTTTCTCCCCTTTTCATACTTTCCATACGTTTCTCCAAAAAAAGTCATTTCTGCCCACGTCTATTTAAACCTTCTTTTAATTTGTGGTCATTAGCTTCTATTGTTTCTGAATAAAAGTCATTCCTTTTGTTGTTCTGTTGTTGTTTATGCATATATTTGGATACTTTCTTGCAAGATTGCTAGCAAGAACGAAAAGAGAAAGAAACCATACTCTATGGATGTGGCTGAATTTGATCTTGTGATGCAGGTATGTATATAAAGTGTTGGTTTCTATTCTATTTATTATCTTTGATAAATCAGTATTAATGCTGCTGAATTGATATAGCTGGTAGTATAACATTTTGGCATCTTCGTTAATGGTGTGCATTATGTAATTAATAGGGCTTTTTAATATGGCTTCTCAATGGTATATTCATTCATAATACCTAAATCAGTTGCATTTTCTTACTAATGTCACCAAAATTCCTTTTGTTTAGTTTATAATTTGATTTTCCATACTATTTAAATTGTGAATCTGTTTTGGGATGCTAATTGCAATTTCACGTGCTTTACTTTGTTTTTAACCTTATATCACATATTTTTGTCATGTGAAGGGCAGTGTCTTGTCTTTGTTCCCAATAATCAATGCATCTTCCTCCATGTGTTTCTCCCCTTCTTATACTTTTCATACGTTTCTCTAAAAAAATCATTCCTGCCCACATCAATTTAAACCTTCTTTTAATTTTTCATCATTAGCTTCTTCTATTTTTGAATAAAAGTCATTCCTTTTGTTGTTATGTTATTGTTTGTGCATTTATTTGGATACTCAGACAAGCCAGTTTGTGTAATTAAAAACTTTAGAGGAAGAGAATTTGAGCAATCCTTGGCATGGTTGCTCTTACTTTCTTGATTTGTTTCTGTACTGCTCTCTATATAATTTTCTTGGTTTTTATCAATTTTTGCTTGTTTACGGATGCATCCTCTCCTTGATCTTGATTAGACAACAAAGTCTGGCACCCATGATTCTGAATCTTGTCTTGTAGAGCGACTTGTTTGCCATTAGGTGGCTATAGGTGAGGTTTCATGTTCTTTTCAATTGAGTTTTTTACTTATATTCTTATTTCACAAAAGACTGATTTCTGTAGGTCTTGCAAATGTAGATGTTTAACTAATATTCTTATTTCTTTTAACAAAAGAACTGAATGCTCTAGTGCTGGCTAATGAAAATTTTCTTTGACTTTAGTACGAGTTGAACTATGACCTCCCGAAACCACTGACATTAAATTTATCTTTAATTAATGTACTCGATATATAATACTTTTTCTTTTTTGTGCTCCATAAGTAATTAGAAGTTGTGCATGATTTTGTGACTAGTGTTGGTTTCTATTCTATTTATTATCATTAATAAATCAACATTGATGTTGCTGAATTGATATAGGGGCAGTATAACATTTTGGCATCTTTGTTAATGCCTGCATTATGTAATTAATAGGGCTTTTTAGTATGGCTTTTTTATAGTATGTTCACTCATAAAACCTAAATCAGTTGCATTTTCTTACTAATGTCACCAAGATTTCTTTTGCTTAGTTTATGATGCGATTTTCCATACTATTCAAATTGTGAATTGGTGATTTAAAATGCTAATTGCAATTTCATGTGCTTTACTTTGCTTTTAACCTTCTATCACATATTTCTGTCATGTAAAGGGGAGTGTCTTATTTTTGTTCCCACCAATCAATGCGTCGTTCTCCATGCGTTTCTCCCCATTTTCTTCTTTCATTTACCGTTCACATCTCCAAAGAAATTTACCTCTCGTTTATTTAAACTAATAAGTTCTTTATGATCAGTTACTACTTTCTATATGTTTCTCCCCATTTTCTATTCATATCTCTAAAAAACCCTGCCCTCGTTTATTTAAACTAATGAGTTTTTTTATGACCAATTTCCTTTTCTACTACTTTCTCCAATTCTAAGGTCAAAAAAAAAATCAAAACTGAAATAAGTATCTATAAAAGGATTACAATCTTACATTTTTCACTACCCTTTACTCTTTCTCATCTTCTTCTAAAATACATCAAGTTTTTGCTCACTTCATTTTTTTCAAAGCTTTGTAGTATTGTCAACTATTTCCAAACAACATATTGAATACTATGTAAGTACAAACTTTATTCTTAAACTTTGTTTTAATTAATTGTAGAGTTTCTCATTACTTGCCATTTTTTATGCTACGTGTGACTATTCCATATAAATTATATTTTCGTTTTATTCATTTATCAATTTTCAACCATGTGTCCATCCCCAACCCATCTATACAAACTTTTCACATTAGATTGTTTCTTCATTATGTATGAATAAGAATAAAGAGATAATCAGACTTTAACGGCTAGAAAGGGTTGCCGGTCATTGTCAATCACCGTGATAGGGATCAATTGAGAAGTCAGCTGTCTTAATTAATTTTCTTTTATTAGTTGAAAACAATCAACTTTAGGCCACTAAGCACGTGCTCAAGGGCCTATTTGGTCATTGGTCAACCAAGAGGGGCTTATAGGTTCCTACAATGTATTTGGAGGCTAAATGAAGCCTAGACCTTAACCACGACACGCACCAAAGACCCCGATGAGAATACTAGGCTACACATTAAACCTGTGGGATTTGCACTAGTGGGTCCTCAAAGATTAATAAATGGAAAAATACCTAACTTAATTAAGTAATTACTTATGTAATATTTTTTATGAAATTGTTTATATTCGCGAAAGGTTCTCATAAGACCCCCGAACATCTCAAAAGTCGTATTACGATTCCCGATGAGCCAAGGTAAGTGGGGAGCTTCTCTCATGAATTAAACGTGTCTTCATTACTAGTTAAATAGAATATAACACCATTTTATCAAAAAATCGGGGATTAGGATGCGGATAGTCCTTAGTAGGGATATGCTAGTTATGATATGAATGTGACACTATGCCCAAGGCTGTAGGCCCAATAAAGAAGGAAGTTCACCTGTTTCACTCATCTAGGGATGGAAACTCACCCATCACTCACCTAGGGCAGTGCAACAAACCAAGTATGATGGAAGCTCATCCATCAAGTAAGTTGGATTTGGGCCTTCAAACAATGCAAACTTTTGTGTAACTGATATTTTCATGGCGCTAAGTTTGTAATTTAAACCCTTCCATAAAAAAAATGTTTGTAATTAAACCAAAGTATCTCTTCTTAAAAAGGGTAAATATCGATTATTTCGCTAAGTTAATATAGTATAAAATCTTATGAAATAATAGATATTTACCCTTTTTAAAAAGAGATATTTTGTTTTAATTTTTAAAAAGGGATATTTAGTTTTAATTACAAAATTAAAACAAAATATCTTAATTGAATTTCTTGGTCAATTTTCGCAAAATAGTATATGTATATGCTTTTTAATTGTTTCTTCACAATAGCTTCATCCATGCTTGAGCAAATTAATTCAAATCCAAATCATTTAATGCAAGATAACCCTCCTCTTTAACCTCAATCATACATCTTTTGTATTGTTCTCTATTTTGCTTGTCAACTTTATATTGTAATTCAATAGACTAGTACTGTATTCTCATACTTTGTTTTCTTATACTTTTTTTGATTATTTGTTATTCAGGTTGGTGGTGGAAGGGATAAATGGTGTTATTTCATGTATAGGGGGGACTAATATCATGACGACGAAACATTCCAACTCCAATAGTAGAAGCAACATGAAGGAGTTTAAGAGGCATCGTCTTACCTTTGCAGAAAGCTCAGACTCTTCAAGGAGGGACAAAGGGGTGGTTCAGCGACAAAATGGGCACTATGGTGTGCAAATTTATGTGCAAAACTAATGGATCTGGCTAGGAACATTCAAGTTAGATAAAGAGGCTGCCATGGTATATGACAGCGCTGCAATGAAGCTTCGAAACGACGATTATAGCCAGCGCAACATCCCCTTAAACAACCTCACCCTTCAAGAACACAACTTCCAGAGTCTTCATACAACAGATGAGATTCTTTGCATGATCAAGGATGGATCCTACCAAGCCAAGTTCATAGATTTTGTGAGTACTCAATCTGTAGCGATCGAAAGCAAAGCTGTCGAAAATGCATGGTAGTAATAAGATGACAAAAAAAAGGGGGTTAGGCTTTTTGGAGTAGAAATTGCCTGATGATGATTACAAATTTTATATAGCTAGGATTCTTTATCTTTATCATTTAGGGAGGGTTGATTAATTGAGCATAGAGAAACATTTGGAAGAGGGCCCTTTCTTGGTTCTTAATTAAGCTCATACAAATGTTTGAAAACCCATGTTGCTAATTGCTAGGTCATTTTCCTAATGAATCTGTTGGCAGCATTTTTTCATGTTGATTTCATTTGTAATTTTGCTTAGTTACCATGCATGTTGGAGCACCTCTACTTTTTTTAATTTTCTTGAATTTAATATACATTAATTGTTAGATCAATAAAATGACAACAAAATCTTTAACGTGTTGTGATTATATATATTCTATGTTTTTTCTTTTCAAAGAAAGACTCTTAGATAATGAGATTAGTGTTGGAATCTCTCTTGGGATTAATCAAACTAAAGTAAGGAGGGGTTGAAAATTAAAGGTTCAGACACCGTGTTTATAAAAATAAAATTAAAAAAAAAACTGATAACTCTAATGACTTAGTACATGCGTGGTGTGCTTAAGGGATCTAAGTAGATTTATGTTGATTTAAGCAAACCAATTCATCAAAAACAATCTCATGTTTGATATTACTTAAGATCATGTATAAGAGGTCTCTTATAAAACAGAAGGTTAAAGTAGGTGGAAAGAATGGTGCATTAAACATTATTGTATAGTAAGCTCTAATAGCTTAGAACATGCATCGTACGTAATGTATATTAATGTTTAACAATCTCAAGGAACTTGAGTAAATTTATGTCAATTTTAGTAAATTAATCAGTCGCAAACTATCTCATGTTTGATATCTGTTAAGATTATGTGTAAGAGCTACCAAAACATCTTTGGTGAGAGGGCAAGAGGCATATCACTTGCCAAAAGATAAGGTTTAGGGAGGTCGTGAGTTCGACTCCTACTTAAGTAAAAAAAAAAGATAATGTGTAAAAGGTCTCTTAAGAGGGAGAAAGTTCTAGTAAGTGGAAAGAATGTTGTGTTGGCATTAATGTATAGTAAGCACTAACGGTGTATAAGTACATGCATGGTAAATGACACGTATTAATGTTTAACAATTTCAAGGTATTTGAGTAGATGTATGTTGATTTTAGTAAATCAATCCGTCATAAACTAACTCATGTTTGATATATATTTAGATCATGTGTAAGAGTTGCCAAAACATCTTTGATGAGAGGGCATATGTATATTACTTGCTAAAAGGTAAGATTTCAGGAGATCGTGAGTCCTAATTAAGTAAAAAAAGATATTTATAAAAGATATCTTATTAGGGAGAAGGTTAAAGTAGGTGGAAAGAATAGCACATCATGCATTAACTTGCCCTGTTTGGTGGCATAGCACGATTGGTACAAAGAGCAACCCCAAGGACTGGCTGAGATTAATAAAATGTTCAATCAGAAGTAATTCATGTCTACAGTTATGAACATGAAGAGATCTAGACAGTGGTTTCAGGGTGAGGAGAGACCGAGCACAAAGTGTAGCATCTGTTGCATCTCTATCTTCTACTACTATTGTATCACCTACTCCAGTACGCAGTTATGTTAGTACACTACAACAGACATAACAACATCAGGTCCTCAGAGACAACAATATCAGAGGTTTGATGGCAGAGGTGGTGGTCAGGCAGAGGTAGGCCTAGTGGTAAATATGACCAGGGTCAGAGTTATAGTCAGTCTTAAAGACAGACCACTATTTCATCTAGTTCAGGCTCTCAGAGAGCTTGTTCTAAGTGTGCTCAGCTGGGTCATTTCATTGGTTCTTGTCTACGATTGGGCAGAAGACAGTCGTAACAAAGCCAGGAGGTTGTTCATACTATTGTTGTGCCAAGCTAGACTGTTACACGTAACCTCGCTGAAGGTACGGTTTATATTTGTGGTCATTATATGCATTCTATTTTGATTCTGGTTTGATAGTGTCATTTATTTCTGGTTGCATTGTTGATATATTGGGTTTGAAACCTATTAGACTAGAAAGACTCTTGATCCTTAACATAGTTGTTAGAGACAAGATTTATCCGAACTTAGTATTTGTAGGTTGTTCAGTAGAGATAGGGGTCATGTCTTACCTGCAGACTTGAGAGTGTTGGAGTTCCTGGAGTTTGATGCATTGTTGAGAATAGATTGGTTGGTTGCATATCATGCACAGATCCATTGCTTCAACAAGGGAGTCATTTTTCATATTTTCGAGTATCCAGAGTTTAGTTTTCAGAGGACTTCGACTAGGTTGCCACTTACCAAAGGCGGATAGCTTCTAATAGTGAATTGGAGACCTTTGCTAGTATTTTGGGTATGACAGGGAAAGTCGAGACTAGGTTGGAGGATTTACCTGTAATATGTGAGTTTCTCGATGTATTTCCAGCAGAGCTACCAGGTTTACCACCGCTTAGGAAGAATGATTTTATTATCGATTTGGTTCCGGGTACCAAACCAATATCCATTCCACCGTACCGTATGGCTCCAAAAGAGCTAGAGGAGTTGAGATCACTGCTAGATGAGCTGTTAGAGTTGGGTTTTATTTACCCTATTATGTCACCTTGGGAAGCACCTGGTCTTATTTGTTAAGAAGAAAGATGGTAGTCTTCGATTATATATTGATTATAAATAGTTAAACTAGGTGACAATGAAGAATAAGTATCTACTTCCTCGTATTGATGACTTGTTCGATTAGTTGATAGGAGCAGAGTGGTTCGCAAAGATAGATTTGAGATTTGGTCATCATCAACTGAGGATTAGAGAGGAAGATAGGGAGAAGACTTCTTTTCGTACTCGATATGGGCATTATCAATTAATAGTAATGTCATTTAGACTGACTAATATGCCAACCATGTTTATGGACTTGATGCATCGAGTGTTGAGATTGTATTTAGATAGATTCGTAATTGTATTTATTGACAACATCCTGATCTATTCTAAGACTCGTGAGGATCATGAGGAGCACTTCAGGACGATTTTGCAGCTACTAAGGGAGCATACACTGTAAGCCAAGTTTAGTAAGTACGAATTTTTGCTTGCAGAGGTCAGATTCTTAGGACACATTGTCGGGGCTAGCGAAGTGTCAGTGGACTCTGCTAAGGTCAGAGTGGCTATTTATTGGCCTACATAGAGATCAGTGTCAGATATCTACAGTTTTCTTAGATTGGCGTGATATTATCGACGTTTTATGAAAGACTTCTCGAATATTGCAGCTCCTATGACACAATTGTCGAAGAAGGATGTTCATTTTCAGTGGAACGATGATTGTGAGCAAGCGTTCTTGACTTTGAAGGAATGTTTGACTACTGTACCAGTTTTAGTGTTACATAAGTTAGGGAACGGTTTTGAGGTAAACATTGATGCCTCTAAGGTCGATTTAGGTTATGTATTGATTTAGGACGATAGCGTGATTACCTATGCATCCAGATAGCTGAAGGTTCAAGAGAAGAATTATGCTACACATGACTTGGAGTTGGCGGTAGTGGTGTTTTCACTGAAGATTTGACGTCATTATCTCTAAGGGGAGAGATTTATGTTGTTTACTGACTATAAGAGTTTGAAATATCTATTCACTCAAAAGGACCTGAATATGAGACATAAACGTTGGCTTGAATTCCTCAAGGATTATGATTTCTCTTTAGAGTATCATCCGAGGAAGGCTAATGTTGTTGCTGATGCATTGAGCCGTGAAAGGAGTGAACTTGGAAAGTGTTACTTGTCACATGACACACGAGTATAGGTTACTCGAGGCAGTCGAGATGATGTATTCTGTTGATATTTTGATTGATGCCAGGGTATTGATTTGTGGGTAAATGAGGGCCCATACTGTCTCTATTCAGAGTGTACTTGATGATCAGCAGAGGGATGAGAAGTATGGATGGTTTTTGGAGTTTGTTGAAAGTTCGGATCATCCAGATTGGAGTCATTCGATAGACTCATGCCTCATATTTAGAGGGCGACTGTGGATTGTATTAGTGGTTGATCTACGCGGTGAGATACTTTATGAGGTACACTACTCACATTTTATGGTTCATCTGGCCAGAACTAAGATGTATGTAGATGTGTGTCGTCTCTTTTGGTGGCCTAGATGAAGTTCGATGTTTCTAATTATGTTAGAGGGTGTGATATTTGTCAGTGAGTTAAGACTGAGCATCGCAGACCCATGGGGTTACTACAACCACTTCCTATTCCTAGGTGGAAATGGGAGCATATTATCATGGATTTAGTCAGTGGGTTACCTCGATCTTAGCGCGGACATGATAGCATTTGGGTAATTGTGGACAGGTTGACGAAGTCTGCGCACTTTATACCTATTTTAACCACACATCGAGTGGATAAGTTAGCGAGTTTATATGAGAAAGAGATCGTACGATTGCATGGTATTCCATTATTAATTGTGTCTGACAGAGGGCCACAGTTTACATCTCATATCTGCAGAGCAAGCAAGCCCAGTTCGGTGCTCGGTTGGATCTCGGTACCGCCTATCATCCACAGACTGATGGACAATCAGAGAGACTGATCCAAATTCTTGAAGATATGTTGAGAATGTGTGTTGAAGTATGGTGGATCATGGAAGGAATATCTTCATTTGTGTGAGTTTGCTTATAATAATAGTTATCAGATCAGTATTGCTATGACACCATTTAAGGCATTGTACGGGAGACCATACAAAACTCCATCTTGTTGGGATGAGCCAGAGGATGTGTCAGCGATTGGGCCTGAGGTTGTAATGGACCACATAGAGAAGATATGTCTAATTAGATTGAGGTTGAAAGGTATGTAGGACAGGCAAAAGAAGTATTATGATATGTATCATGGGAAGTTAGAATATCGGGTCGAAGATTATGTATATCTAAAGGTATCTTCGATGAAGGGTCATAAGAGGTTTGAGATGAAAAGAAAACTTGAACCTAGATTTATGGGTTCATTTCGAGTTGGGAAGCGAATAGGTAGAGTTGTTTATGAGTTGGAGTTGCCACCTCAGTTATCAGGGATCCACCTGGTATTTCATGTGTCGATGCTTTGACTAGATAAGTCGAAGGGCGCACATGACCGATGGTGAACTTGAGCCAGACAGATTTGAGGGAGGGCATCAATTATGACGAGCAACCTATTCAAATCTTGGATCGGAAGGTGAAGGTTTAAAAGAATAAAGAAATTTCATCAGTTCTTATTAAATGGCAGCACCACGGAGACGAGGAACTGATGTAGGAACTCTAGTCATATATGCGCGAGTACTTTCCCTACCTCTTTTGAGTTTGGTAAGTCTTTCCCTTAATTTAGTTTTTAAAATTGTTGGTGACTGACACGGCATGGAAACGGGTATTTCACCCTTATTCTCACCCAATTCTTTATGGTAAAAAAATATTTGAAGAAATAAATAATTATCATATTGTATCCTCAAAACCAAAATTTTAAGAAACAATCAAGTTATGTGCTCTGTTCCCTTCTTCTAAATATTTATCAAAACGATTAAATCATTGTTATGCAAGATCCAAAGTTATCCCGACACACACCCCACCAACCATGAAAAAAGAGAAATGACAGTACATAGAGAAGTTCCCAGTTCTAACCAATAAAAAAGAGAAGTTCCTAGTTGTAACCATTGCAACAACAATCAAGAAGCAAATGTCCCTCAACTCACTCAAAGTAAGCAAGATCATCACCTTAGATAAAAAAGTACATATATAGTTTGGGTAAGAACGAAACGGGTGAGAAATGGCTAAAAAGTAGAGATGTAAGGGGCATACCGAGCATGAATAGTACATTTGTGATTGATAGTTCATCTTGTGATAAGAAAAAGATCCCATAGTACAATAGTGGAGGAGAGTGGAAAAGAGAGATGGAGAAGATTAAGAGGTGTCTTGCCGCTTGCGTTTGATTTATTAGAAAGATATAAAAGATTAAAAAAGTAACTGATAGTTTGCGGTTACATTTGATTGGGGCAAAAAGTAAGAAACCGCAATGCACCTTGCGAATAGAGAGAAAAATATGGACATTTAAAGTTGACAAAGATTTTTCTACCTAAAACACTCTCATAATCTAACTGGCCTTTATTTTTAAACCAATAGAAATATAGCAACATTGCAAAGTTTTATTTAATAGAATCCAATGGAGGATTGACATTATATATAGTATAGATATAGATATAGATATAGATGCACACACACACACACACATATATAATTATATATACTAGTTTGTGAGCACGCACTCTGCACGTGATATAGAGAAAAACAAAATAGAGGTGTAAGGGGTCATACCTGACATGAGTAGTACATTTGTGATTAATAGTTCATCTTTTGATAAAAAGAGATCTCGTTCTAATAAAAAAAAATAAGAGATCCCGTAGTGCGTAGTGGAGGAGAGTGGAGAGGGAGAAGATTATGATGTGTCTTGCCACTTTGATTTATTAGAAAGATATAAAAGATTAAAAATGTAACCGATTGTTTACGGTTACATTTTGATTAGGGCGAAAATGTAGGAAACTGCTATGCACCTTGTGAAAAGAGAGAAAAATATGGACATTTAAAGTGGACGAAGATTTTTTAAAAGACAAATTAAGGGCAATATAGGCAATATTGCAAAGGTTTATTTAATAGAATCTAATAGAGGATTGACATTATATAGAGTATATAGAATATAGATATACAGATATAGATATAGATATAGATATAGATATATATATATACACACACACTAGTTTGTCGGCATGTGCTCTGCACGTGATGTAGAGAAAAACAAAGCAATTTGTTATCTTTTTTACCTAATTCTTTGGTTAAAAAAGTTAAAGCTATTTAATTTGAATTGACAGTTTTAATTGAAAAGAATATGACACCGGCTTTAATTAGAGAGATAGAGAAAAGTGGATTGAAATAAGGAAAAGTTAGATAATAAACTTCCATTTTGAAATCTAATTAAAAACCATTTTAATTAGTTTCCAAAGATACTCTCATTATTTACTTTTAAAAGTTGTCCCGAGACAATTGAAAAAATGCATTTAAAGACAACGTTGAAATTATTTTAAATTTTGGATTAATGGCATTGTAAGGAGGATTGGCATTATAAATATATATATATATATATATTTCCTAACGTATAATTTTTAAGGTGACGTTTGTATTTAAAAATTTTAAAATGAATATCTATACATCTACATATCTAATAAAATTAATATCGCCATAAAATTAAAAAAAAAAGTTGATAAAAAGATTTTAGTCAATAATTTCAATAATACTCTTTCCACTTCAAAAATATTTAATAAAGGTTCAAATTAATAAATTAATCTCTAAATTATTGAAATATTTAATAAAGGTTAATGGAATATTTTTGGTTTTTATAATATTTTTTATTTTAATATCCCACAAAATACCTTTTCAGCTTCAAAATAAAAGAAAATAATCTTCCTTGATTTTAGTGATCACATACATAATGTATATTGATTTCCGTAAGTGCACCTTCCAACATATATAAATATGGGGATATACGAGCACAATTTATCTTTACTTCAGTGTTCAAGCAGCAGCCAACACTTTGATATACCATCCCACTTCACTTAATAACACTGTTTCTCAATTGAAGAGGGACCTTTCAGGGAAGTTAGGGTATGCAGCCAACGAGTTCACTTTAACTCACTATGAGTTTGGGGAGATGAGGGATGAGAAACTTCTTTCGCATTATCCTCTTCAAGACAATATGACTATTGTTGTCAGGCTTTGCAAGAAGAACAATCCGAAGTATGAAGCAGGTTCTACTTCGAAAAAACCTTCCAATAAGTTCATTCATTTTTTGTAATACGTAATCGTAGGGTTCACTTATCTATATATGGTATGATATATATATATATATATATATAGATAAGTAAGTTTTCCTTGTAGTAGTGGTCAAGGCTAGGGGTTTATGAGTTTGATTTTAAATGATTAGATTGAATAAGGAGGTTGTTATGAGCGTATCATATATGAAGTCTCCAGTCTCCAAGGAGTTTATGAGTTTAATTTATTATAAGTAACCTATTCAATCTTTTATATACGTTTGATCTATATGATGGGTACATCTATATCCCTGTAATTGAGATAGTATTTTTATTTTTTTGATAGGAAAGAAACCACTTTTGCACCCACCAAGGTTTGAACTCAAGACCTTTCACTTCCAAATCACATACCAAACCATTTGGCCACTTTGGGGTTTCAATTTTTTATCCGGCTCGAAAAAAGGTTTTGGACAATAATTTTTTAAATCTGGGTCAGGTCAGGGTAAGGCTTTAATGTTTCAGGGCCGGGTCTAGACAAGATCCTCTAAACCTAGACCCAACTCGCATTTCAAAAGATACCTATTTTTGGAAATATATTTCTATACATTATATCATTCGCAAAAACAACCATAGAAATAAGAAACTATATTCTTATTTCTATACTTCTATACTATATACAATGTCAATCCTCTCTACAATCGTATTAATCCAAAATTTAACGTAATTCCAACACTGCCCTTAAGTGCATTTTTTCTAGAGCTTGGCTAAGTGCACTACAGTGTTTACTAAGGGCACCCTAGCGAAAAAATTAAACATAAAAAAAGTCAATTCTGTTGCAAAATGACTCTCATGCCCTTCACTATGATTAGTGCACCCCACCACCATTTCCACTCATCATCCCTCCACACTTTCTTCTTGTGATTTGTAGGGAAAAAACTTAATGTATTTTGGAAGAAGATGAGAAAGAGTAGAGGGTGGTGAAAAATGGAAGATTGTAATCCTTTTATAGATGCTTATTTTAGTTTTTGATTTTTTTTACTCTGGAATTTAGAAAAAGTCGTAGAAAAGGAAATTGGTCATAAAAAACTCATCAGTTTAAGTAAATGTGGGCAGGGTTTTTTGGAGATGTGAATAGAATATGGGGAGAAATGTATGGAAAGTTGTAACTGATCATAAAAAACTCATCAGTTTAAATAAACGTGAGGTCAGTTTTTTTGGAGATGTGAATAGTAAATGAAAGAGGAAAATGGGGAGAAACGCATGAAGGAAGACGTATTGATTGGTGGGAACGAAGATGTGACTGCCCCAAATTCCACAATCCTTAAATTGGGCACCGCCCGGCCTAGATCTACGTAAACCCCCGAGCCAGTCTCGCTGAGTCACGCAGGCCTAGTCAGCCTTCCTTACTATTTACCATTTATTACATATTTATAAGTGAAGTTAATTAATTAGTGAGTTATTATCAGATACAGCGGAAGCAATTAAACTCAAAACTAATCAATAAACCTCTAGACACACAAGTCAAGACAATCCTATGGTGTGGAAACTCTGTAATCATATCCACCATATGAATCAAAAGTGAGTATCAATACTGTCCTACATGCCCAATATCTCTCATAACCCATAATCTCATGTTCAACGAAACAATATAGATACTTAATACAAAACATACTCAATATGTGCGAAGAGAACGCCTCGTGGTCCTCGCCTTCAATCGCTTAGCGCTAATCCCTTGCCTTAGTCTGTTCGTTGGTCTGCCCACCGTCACAAACTAGACGGTGAGTACAGTGATGTAGAGAGTAAAATACCAATAGAATCTAAACAGTATTTCAAATGTCAAGTAAATAACTAAACTAGTATCATGCATGGATATTACGAAGAATATAAAAAACAGCATGATAAGTGAAATCACGGAGATAACAACGATAAATGAGGGTCGAGAGCATAAAGCAAAAGAAAAGGAATCTAAGTGTCCCAAGTCCACCAAGTTACCACATTTAGTTTACAACCTGACTTTCAAGACAGATTCTGGACCTACATAAACCCAAGGCAGTCTAGAATAAGGCACTTAGCCCCAGGTCACATCTAGTTCGCATACGGGCACCGCAGCGTCACACACAGTTCAACATATGGCCACCGCAATCCCAAACTACGGGTTTAACCACGTCCAAAGTTCATGTACTCATGGCATAGACCATGAGCACCATGTTGTCCATTTAGACCTAATATACCACTCATTAAGGAATCCAATCAAAACTAGGTCGATAAATCACCAAGGATGGATATAACAAAGGGAATTTAACAATTCATATGATCCACAAGAGAATATTACTCAACAAACATAATAGCTCAAATAAATGCACAATTGAAATAATGTAAATACTCTAGTTGGTTTTACTCACTAATACCGCACGTAACTCCACGCTCGTGGTTCTCACACGCCACCAAACGACTTCGCACGCTTGTCACCAATCTACTAGACACCTGGTCATTATTTTTTTGATCCATTTACATCATGTTAGGGCCTTTTTGAAAAATTTTGATTTTTAAATGCATTTTCCATATTTTCCTTAATAATAAATTTTTTCTAAATTTCTTGACTATTTTTGCTAATTTCACACTTTTCAAGGCAAAACCCCGACAAAATGCGTCATAAGAACCCCGAATACTTCACTTTTCATGGAAATTTCTAAATTTTTCTTTGTTTGATGAAAATATAATTTTCTATAATTTTCCAGAATTTTTCATGAATTTTTCCTATTTTCTGGAATTTTATTTCAATTAAAATCCTTTTTAAATATATTTAATTGAAATAAATAATTATTTATTAATATAATAATAGGGGTGGGTCCCGGGTCGGGTCTGACCCGACTCGACCGGGCCGGGTCTGACCCGCCCCAACCGGGTCAGGCCATGACCCGATTTGACTCAACCGGGTCGGCCTTGACTCGGTTTGACTCAACCGAGTCGGGTCACCTTGACCCGACCCGTTTGGGTCATCTTCTCCAATGTTGTTCGCTGGAAATTTCCAGCTAACAGCGCTGCAACACCCTCTTTTTTTTTTTTTTTTTTGCTTGCTAATCTGAGATGGGAGGAAGGGGAGATGACGACCATGTCGTCTCCCTCCTCGGACAAACTGCAAGAGCAGTTCGTCCGCTCCCCCCGTCACCACCATTGCCGACAGCTACATTCATCAACAACAACAACACCAACAACACAAACTCACCTCCACCTTGACGTCGCTGCCGCACCTCTAGCTCTCAATCTCCCCGTCTCTAATGACTCTCTCTTCCTCTCTCCCATACTCCCTCCTCTCGGACTCTCTTTCTCTCTCTTCCTCTTGATAAATTGTGTGGTGGCGGTGCTTTTGGGGTTAAATGAAAATGATAGCCAAATTACCAAAATGCCCCTCAATCTTATCATCTTTCTTAATAAGCCCAAAGCCCTTCTTGGCCTTTTACATTTTAAATTTTTGATTTTTAATATTTATATATATATATATATTATATACTTATACATATATAAATATATATTTGCCTACAATTTTGTCATGCGCGCCAACAAGCATACTCGGGCGTGCACACTATCGTACGACCCACGTGTCGCCTATAACCCCGTGTATCACTCGGCGACCATTAATTTATTATTTTGTCAGTGTTTTATTTAAATGTATTTCCCCTAAGATATCTTAAACCCGTAATTCGCCTGTCGAACCCCATTCGATACATTTTCCCGAGGTGATTATTACTCGTTTATTGACATCACCGCCTTGTTAAACAGACACGAGTATCACTCGATAATACACGTTATCACACAAAATAACACAAATTTTGGGGTCATTACACAAGACAAGACAATGCCCATCACATGACAGAAAAATTTGATAGAAGGTTAAAAACAGTAAAACACGTGAAACGATAATACATAGAGAAATTCCTAGTTCTAACAAATAAAAAAAGAGAAGTTCCCAATTGTAACCATAGCAATAGCAATCAATACAAACGTCACCTTAAAAATTATAAGTTAGGAAATAAATCTATATATATACTATATATAATACCAATCCTCCTTCGGATTCAATTAAACCAATTTTTTATTTTTCAGCCATATTTACCCTTTATTTCTTTTTTTCATTGGTCGAAATTGTAAAACTGAATTTCATTATAGGGGCACTTTTGGAAAAAATTTTCTTTATATTTTTGTGCAAATTAGGCCACGTACATATTAACTTGGAAAATTTCAGTTTTTTTTTTTTGAAAATTTCAGTTATTGTGTTTTAAAAGGTAAAAAGGGAAAATTTGGTAAAATACAATATTTTCAGAAATTTCCCGTTAGTTGATCCACCAAATAAGGCTTTTGAGATAAAATTTGAAAACTACTTTTATCACTAACAAAAAATCTATTTGGACTATAAGGGTGTACTTGATAGCAAAATAAAATTTAATAAGAAAAAACTATTTTCTTTAGCAAATTTTCTTTAGAGAATTATCTTAAGAAAATTTTCTCAATGTTGTTTGATTGCATGTGAGAAAATTTTATTTTTCAATATTTTAGTGTTTGATAAGAAATTAAAATTTTCTTTAATTTTTAATTTTTTACTACATTTCCCCGAAATCCCACGAATTTAAACACGCTTAGAGTCACAACTCAACAAGTCCATGGGAACTTAATCCCAAAAAGATATCTCTCGATCCCAATGTGTCCATCCACGTTTATGCGATCAAAAACCTCCATGTCGATCCCATCTCATCACACAAACATTGTACTGACATGAACCCATACAAGAAACTAATAAATTGAGTTGGGAGACAAAATATGAGCATACATTACCTCAATCACAAATCATCTCGTCATCTACTTCAATGAGTACATCATGGAACCATGAGATTTCATCAAAAAAATAATTGAAACTCATGCAAGATATTTCAAGCTTCTCTTTAGAGATAGAAGAATGAATGATAGGAATCTGTTACATTCTTTACATTCTCGTATGTAGCTCTAATCATCTATTAATGTCTACCACTCTACCTAGTGCAACTACGAGGTATTTTATAATTCTGATTGCAACTGTTGTAGTAATAGGAATTTGTTGTAACCATAATTGCCATTTTCTATAACCTTGATTAAGAAACAGTATTATTTTCTATAAAATACAAAAGAGCTTTTTGGCTATTTGTAAGCTTATTTATATTTGTGTTCGAAAGAAGTGTCAGCTTCATGCTTCATCGCCGCTATTGATACAGACACATAGTATTTATGTATCATTTTTTTTGGTTTATAGTCTTTATGTATCATTTACGTAACAGGAAATAAAGTTCAGCAAACTACAAGCATTATTAAAGATGATACACATATAAAACAAAGAGCGAAAAAGGAAAGGTCATTATGACCAACTGATTAGATCATTGCTTTGGCATTCAACAGTTATATCATGCATTGTGCAAGATAATAAAATCCCTTTTATGCCTTAAACAGAGAAAGAGAAGGCAGACCAAATAAATCCATGAGCATAAAATTTTTTCAATCTCATATCTCACACTTCAATTTGAGAATACAATACAGCACATGAATCACAAATCTCAAAATATGATTCCAGTAATTATCAAGCCTTCAAGTGGTACCATAAATGATAAGACTGAAGTATTTCAAGGGTCATAAATTCTAGCTTTTTGGAGAATCAAACATATTCCTTGAGCACAAAGTAAAAACAAAGAAATGCCACTGATGAGGATTTGAGTTCAAGAACACTATAGAAATTGCAACATTATCGATTTCATTATCACCATCACTCATTTCATCCCCAGTGATACCCACCATAAGCTTTTGAAACATGGATTACTTTTACGAAGCACAAATATGAGCATTATTTGCTAATTCTAAAAAACAAGATCTTGACTTCATAAAGTCTATAATCTTATTGTTCACCCTTCTCGAGGCTATATAGCCTTCAGCTCTGCTCCGGATTTGGTGAATCCCATGAACTGTTCTCTATAACACATCATCTACTGATTTATATTTTTCATTCATGAAAACACTTTCATCTCAATAGCTACCAAAACTTTGAAACTGCACCTCAAACAAAACCACATAGGAGAAGAATATAATCAAACACTATCTGTGCAAGACTTTACAGCATCGAACAAAATTACTCAAAATTAACACACCACTGTTAGTTACTAAATCAAACAAAACAAGAGAACAAGCCCTACGAAATGTGAAAACACACAGAAATCACTAGCACAATCCTCACCAAATCTCATATCTTAGTCCGATCAAGCCAAGACCGAAACTTTCACAGTGGGACGAAAAGTGTGTACCTTTGATTCTTCGACGACGAAGAGCGCGAGCGATGGATTGAACGAGCACTATGCGCGCGAGAGAGAGAGAGAGAGAGAGAGAGAGAGAGAGAAGGATCAGATGAGATCTGAGAAGAAATCGAGAATTCAATTTCTCAAGATTGAAGAGATCGATGAGGCAAAACTGTTGTTTAAGGGAAGATTGTTGGGTTATAAAGAGATTTGATAGAGATCGGTGGACGAGTTTGGGTCGAAGACGAGTTCGTTTGAGAAAATAGCAAATTTTCACCCTAAATCAAAGGAAAGAAAACAAGGAAAATTAGGGGTGTGAGATTTTTTTCTATGTGGTTACTAATTGTATCAAACAGGGAATAAATCGGTTATGTAAAATAAAAAAACAATTTTTCACAATTTTTTTTATTTTCTTTGCTATCAAACACACCATAAGAGTCCCGACTCATAGGGAGTGTTACAAGTTGTTATTACAAAGTCATTAATTGCTTGAGGATGACTTTGAAATAAAAAAATTCAAAAACCCTCTAGAAGTTTGGACTCATAAATTCAAATAGCACTACTTTATCACTAAATCTTATTTAATAGGCCGTTGAAAATCTTTTATGTGCAACTTTTACCCAAAAAAAAAAACGGTCTCTCTTCACCTTTCTCACACGTGTTCCACTACCCTTCTAACGTTTCTCTCCTATCTTCTAGCTGCAATCTAGCAGTTATTTTCTACGTGGAATGCAGTTTTAAAACCGAAAAAAAAAACCTCTTGACACATGGGTTTAAATTATTAGTCCACAACTAATCATTGACCAATCGCTCCAATCTCTCCTCCCCTTCCCTCTACACATCTCTCTCACACAGTAAATATAGGCACATATTGATCCATAATGTATTGGTGGTGGCGGTGCATTGTTTTATCTCAGACAGCATGGGTGTTGTCGTGATTCAATGGTAAATTATGTGAAAGTAAGTTTTCCCAAGTCTGCTGAATAAATCGATTGTTGGCGTGGGAACAAGAATTGGCAAGATGAAATCAAAAAAAAAAAAAAAAAAAAATTGGCAAGTCTCCAAGCAATTATCAGTCCATTACATACATGCATGTACTTAATTAATTATCACTTTTTGAAGAAAAGATTATCTTATCACTTAATTAATTAATTAATGCAGCATGGCGCAGGCAAAGATAAAAGATGACGTAGCCGTTGAAGGATTTTTTTTTTCCAAAGTCTTGGTATTATTATTTTTTTTTAATATATGCATATTGCTCTCTGCCATTTTTAGTTGTCGAATTAATGTCTTAAAAAAACATAAAATTGATGGAGCCTAATTAATTTTGTAAATGTTTCCACAGGATGAATTGACGGTGTTAACGACTATTCACGAGATTGAAAGGTCATCCTAAGAAGGAAAGGACACTTCAAATAATAATCTAAAAGGATCTTTATGTACGTACACGTGTATATATATTTAGGTTAGATTTGTTCCCAACACATCAATAACACATACTGCACTCCTTTGTAATGTACCACATTTATATTAAAATTCTCTTTGTAACCATTATATTTTCTATTTGAAGCCGAGACCATTGTATTTTCACGACTCATATTACAAAGCATTTTACATTATATTAGCAATTTCATTATATATTTTTGGTCAAACAATTTCATTATATTAGGTGCTCACTTTGATTTTCATTGTAATTTATTATTTTTAAATAATTTAAAAAATATCCATAAAGGGGGTGAGTATGCAACCATACATATAATAATATTTATTTTTTCTTTTAATTAATACGTTTTATAAAGTTTTTCTCCAATAAAAAAAATTGTAAGCAAAAAATGATTTAGAGTTATTAAAAAAAGATCTAGAGAGAGAAAGAGAGAGACTAGAAAAAAGGATTAATAATAACATTATTTTTTTTCACTTTGATTAATGATGTTATGGAGATTCTTTTAGTGAATTTATAATCTATATCTATTTATCTACCTATATGAAAATTTATCACACTTTTTTTTTCTTGGTGTTTTTTCACATTTTCTATAGTTTGGTTAATATTCTCTCAACAACCCACGACGCACGTGCTCATCAACTAGTATATATAATGCCAATACTTCTTACAATCTTATTAATCCAAAATTTAACATAATTTCAACGTTGTCTTTAAATGCATTTTTTCTATTGTCTCGGGACAACTTTTAAAAGTAAATAATGAGAATATCTTTAGAAACTAATTAAAATGGTTTTTAATTAGATTTCAAAACGGAAGTTTATTATCTAACTTTTTCTTATTTCAATCCACTTTTCTCTATCTCTCTAATTAAAGCCGGTGTCATATTCTTTCAATTCAAATTAAATAGCTTTAACTTTTTTTAACCAAAAAATTAGGTAAAAAAGACAACAGACTGCTTTGTTTTTCTCTACATCACGTGCAGAGCACGTGCCGACAAACTAGTATATATATATATATATATATATATATATTGTTATAAATGAAATGGATGTGGATGACTCGTCCTATTCAAACCATTTGTATTCCACCACTATGTGTGAGTGGTTACACATTTACATCATGTAATTATAACTTATGATCTTTAACATTCTTGTAATGGCCTATATAAAGAGCTCACATCTATGTAATGGATACAACAAGTTGAATGAAAACTTCTCATTCCAACTATCTCATTTCTTCTCTTCTCCTTTGTAGTAGTAGTTTGTAGCAGTAGAAGTTCTTAATCTTCTATTTCATTCTCTAGTTCTTAGCAAGTCTCAATTCAATTCACAACACATTATCAGCACGATCTTGCTCTAACATTAAGGAGATCTTGAAGTTCAAGAAGGCTTGTTAAGGAGACAAAGCTAGGAAGGTATAACTTTTATGAGTTCGGTTTATTTCTATATTATCTTGGTTGCTTCACTTTTATATGCATACTTTATTCATATACTATGCATTATAACGTCACCGATTGTGAAAGTATGTTCTATAGTTGCGTCTTGTACGATCTTCTACATCAAAATCAAAAGTCAATATGTGACATAACTAGTTTTCTCGCTATATTACAAACGATTAATTATGCTCCATTCTTGATTTTTTTATATTGCAAATAGTGTTATGAGTTTGGGTTGATAGTGGGTAAGCCTTGTCCCCGGTAAAGTTAAACATTGAAAGGGAGACGGATTATCCCGTTTGAGGAGGCATAGTTTTTAAGTAGACTTCGTCTCACCACCCAACCTGAAAGTTGTCCCACCAACTCATACAAGTAGTACATTTTGCATATTAATAATCAAATTGTGAACATATATTTAATCGTACATTATTTATTTTATATAAAAAAGAAAACTATTTACATAATTATTTTTTTCAAAAGTATTGTATTTGATTGAATTTGTGCCATAATATTATTGACAAAAATATTTGTCAAGGCAATTAGGTGCTAAAATTATAAAGCATCTATGCAAGGCTGTGTGCAGAACACTAATATTTATTCGCCGAATATCTCTATAGAGATTTGAAAAGTGAATATTTCACTTTATATTATCCTTTCACCTCATGGAGCTATCTATATCAAGGCAAAATTGATAATGCTTCAAAAGGCTCAAAATGAGCGGCCGGGTCTCACGCTACAAAATTTATATCAGTCAAATATCATTTATTATTCTGCAATTTCAATTACCTCTATATTGAGGTTATGCAGAAATATGACTGATGAGACAAATAAAGGCCACGTGGTTCGCCTCGATATATTACTGCAACAAATTATCGAGCGCGCACGTCAATCCATTAAATATTAATTATGGATTGAATCCTTGTCTCGTGGTAGCTAAGTAAAATAATAAGATATTATAAATATAATATCACTCATGTCCAATTGGTTTAGCTTCAAATTAAGAAGCATATGTTGCATATGATTACCATGGTCTCAATTACAAATTTATGGATGTGAAAAAGTGAAGGGATTTGGTAAAGGTCTTAATAATAATTTCACTCAAAGTAAAATAAAAGTGGTGCACCACATGAAATATGAAGGGCGATATTATTGACAATGAGCATGCTCAAAATCGTGACAAGCTATGTCACATATGAAAGACCATTATATTAGGTCACACTAATTACATATTGTCATATATGCCCAAATATTTTGGTGACCTTTACCGTGCCAATCAAAGAAGAAATTATGAATTTTATGGCTCATTAAAATTGACACATTGAGATGTGTTCAAATCATGAGCTAAATAAAGGCGAAGAATGCATGTCTTGCATATTTTGCTACATGCACACTATTAAAGAGAATATTTCTCAAATTTGAACTTAGTTGTGACTAATATTCAGCCAATATCTGGTACAACAGATATAATGTTGTTAGTGCTTTACACTAGAAGAAGTTTACTCAGAATAATAGAGAGTTTCTCTATATATTATGATTTAATCTGATAATCGAATTCCCAGCTTTAGCTTCTGGAATATGTAAGACACATTAAAATGAATGATCTAATGACATTCATAATGTGGATGGATCTTTTTTATTGTCCATAATTATCAATAATGCGAAAAATATTGCAAATCCGCATGGACATCCTTTTTGGAACTACATTTTTTATCAACTGGTGATTATCTCAAGGTAAATTAATCGGAGATTTATATTGATTAAACTCTCCATTAATCATATTATAAAATGCTTTGGGCCCCTAATAGGGAATTTCTTTATAGCAAGTTTTGCTAATTGTCACTTTGATGAAGTAATTTTTCCACCATTAGGGAGAGATATAAGTCAAATTCAAAAGGAATAGCGTGAAATTACTTGTAACGCATCAAATTTGTTGCATTATGATCAATATATAAATTAATATGAACTTGAAGTTCAAAAGATCATTCATTAGCGGCAAATTATGAAATAATTACTTCATGCAATTACTAATATAAAAGAGTGACAAAATTGTATGCTCCAGCTGCATTAAATGTTCATATATCAAATGCTATCTCTGTGTACAAAATATTTAAGGTGTAAAAAACCAGATATTGTACTTATAAATTACTTGCAATGTAGTATAAGATGTCTCACCAATGTGGACATGAGGGGGAGTTATTGATTAGTGTATTGCACTCTTTTTCCCTTAGCTATGGTTTTATCCCATTGGATTTTCTTAGCAAGGTTTTTAATGAGGCAATCTTAACAATCATCTTAATATTTATGAGAATAGTGTACTCTTTTTCTTTTACTATATTTTTCCCACAGGGTTTTTATTAGTAGAAGTTTTAACGAGGCACAATCTCTTAGCAAGTGTCATCCAAGGGAGAGTGTTGTAAATGAAATGGATGTGGATGACTTTTCCTATTCAAATCATTTGTATCCCACCACTATGTGTGAGTGGTTACACATTTACATCATGTAATTGTAACTTATGATCTTTGACATTCTTGTAATAGCCTATATAAAGAGCTCACATCTATGTAATGGATACAACAAGTTGAATAAAAACTTCTTATTCCAACTATCTCATTTCTTCTCTTCTCCTTTGTAGTAGTAGTTTATAGTAGTAGAAGTTCTTAGTTTTCTATTTCATTCTCTAGTTCTTAGCAAGTCTCAATTCAAATTAAATAGCTTTAACTTTTTTTAACCAAAAAATTAGGTAAAAAAGACAACAGACTGCTTTGTTTTTCTCTACATCACATGAAGAGCACGTGCCGACAAACTAGTATGTATATATATAGATATATCTTTATATCTATATACTATATTCTATATATATTTTTATATATATATATATATATATTATATCTATATTCCATATATTCTATATAATGTCAATCATCCATTAGATTCTATTAAATAAAACTTTGCAATATTGCCTATATTGCCTTAATGTGTCTTTTTTTATTGGTTTTAAAAATAAATGTCAATTAGATTATGATGGTGTTTTGGGTAGAAAAATCTTCGTCCACTTTAAATGTCCATATTTTTCTCTCTTTTCACAAGGTGCATAGCAGTTTCCTACATTTTATCCCCAATCAAAATGTAACCACAAACAATCGGTTTGTAACGACTTGAAATTTGGCTATTTGTGAATAATGATGTGTATTACATATTTAAACTTATATTTGAGTGATCGGACAATGAAGTCGGTAAACGAGTAGAAAAACTGGACGAGCAGATATCGACAGTTAGGTTACGGGTACACGAGGGACTTAAAACATAGTAAAAATACAAATAAATGAAATTTTGTATAATTTAAATAATTATTTGGCGAGACAAGGCAGGACTATGTGCGATGAATCGAACCAGACCGAAAAATGTTGTTTGGACACGGGGAGTTGGTTAACTACATAACATATGGACTACATGATAGGATTGTTAAAATGACACAGCTTGATGAGGAAAGTCACGAGATTTTCATCGGGATTTGTATGTATGTTGAGATGTGATAAAGGAATTAAAAAAATCAACTTAGGATGAATCTTGGGATACACCACATGAGGGAATCAAGGTAAGATGTGTCATAGGTGGGTGCCACCTCGAGATAAGGGTGTGTTTTGAGATGAAAGTGAGGGTAAAAGATTAAAACCACTAACCAAATACACACATATATATATATATAATGAACTATTAGAAAACCCTAATCACTATTCATCATCTTCCCAACTCTCAAGCCATCACTGTTCATCCTCCTCCCACCTTTCATCACTGCCACCACGTCCCACCTGAGACCGGCCGACTCTGACGAGGCCAGAGAGACTGGAGGACCACCGTCGACGAGGTGAGACACTTCCCTCTCTCTCTCTCTCTCTCTCTCTCTCTCTCTCTCTCTCTCTCTCTCTCTCTCTCTCTCTCTCTCTCTCTCTCTCTCTCGCGTGTGTACTCGATGTTCCCCCTCCTCCTCTCGGTTGGAAAGTCACCACCTCCACCTCCTACGACGCTGGAGCCTCCACCACCCAGCAGTGTGTACTCGATGTTCCCCCTCCTCCTCTCAGCTGGAAAGTCACCACCGCCACCTCCTACAATGCTGGAGCCTCCACCACCCACCGGAGACACCTAGGTGAGCTCCTTCTCTCCCCCTCTTCTTCTTCTTCTTCTTCTTCTTCTTCTTCTCTCTCTCTCTCTCTCTCTCTCTCTCTCTCTCTCTCTCTCTCTCTCTCTCTATCTCTCTCTCTCGACAGCAACTTTCTCTCTCTTACAGTCCAAGTTGTTATCCCACTGCACACACGTTTTTCACTCACCTCCTGGTCGCCGTGGGGTCACCTCCGACCGGGAACTTGGGTGTAGACTATCCACGTAGGCCTCGACATTCCCGGAGGGCCTCACGTCTGGCAAATGTATTGTATATTCAATGAGTTATGGGTGTGTTTTTCAAACTATTTTAGGGCGATTTTCATGGTGTTTTGGGGCTCTTTTGGGTTCGTCATGGCTGGTTTATCGACTCTGGTCATGGCTAATCGGAGATGACCCTACGACAGTCCCTCTAGCCAGAGATGACCCTCCCCAATGCCTAACAGCCACGTTTTGGTTGCATGTGTGTGAGAATCAGTTGAGTGTGTGTGTGAGTGGGTGTGTGTACAACAGTAGGGTGCACATAACAGTGGGGTGTGGGGTGCGTGTGACAAGTGGGGTGTACTTGGTTGTGGGTGTATCATTTCATGTGGATGTGTTGAATAAAAATGGAATAATGTAAATGGGCTATTTAGTGTTTAAGTTTAATAATATGTGAAGTTTATGTTATGGGCTTGTGTTAAAACCTACTAAGGGCCCAATATACACCTTACCTAAAGAGGGCCCATAACACACATTAATGTTATGTAAATAGGTTAGGTTAGGGCCCAAATAAAAGCCCAATAAAGGTCCAATAAAATAAGTACACCTTAAGACCCATGACAATAGTATAGGATTAAACTAATGAGCTTGAATAGTTAAGCCTAACAATAGTTCAATAAGTGACACATTTAAATGATTATGGAGTTAAAGTTTGGGTCCAATAAGAGTCCAAAGAGGGACAAGAATGTGTCAAGCCCAATACCTAAGAAACTACGAATATGCTAACTGTATCGGAGGGCCGTTTCCCAACGGTTTAGTTCGCCTTAACAAATGGATTTAACACAAACTTATGCCAATCATGTTAAGACTAAATAATAACCTTAAACTAATATTTGGGATTCAAACCTTTATCAGGTAGTCAAAAAATCGTGGGGAATGCGTTAGAGTCTCGGATTGGTACCGGGTTGCAATTAGTCAGGTAAGTACACTTGCCTTAAAGCTTGTGTATGATTTGTAAGCCAGTAAGAAAATGTCATGTGATTCATTATCATTTATTCAGATTCGTTATGCTCTATTATTAGTATTCCATTCCATTCCTTGTTGTGTGTTTCTTGGCGTAAGTGTTTTGTCTCAAGAGTACTAGGAAGTGTTTCGTCTCAAGAGTACTAGGACCTGCACTAGAGGGATAAAACATGGGCACTCTTATACAGGAGTGTGTGACCACCTTTAGTGACCGTGTGACAGCGAGTACTGGGTGGGTAGGCTTGTGTCCCTCCCATCATAGTTGTGCCTTCGCTTGTGTCGATGTCCGGGAAGACCTCGCGAGGTCTTCGTCGTTATGCTATGATTTAGACCACTTATGGGTTTTTTTGGTTCCTTAGAATACACTTGACTTTCGATTGATATCTATTAGTCTGTTTATCATGAACTTGATCTATTTAAATTCTTGTCTTTCTATTACCGCATGATATTTAGACTGCTTTACTTGATATATCATGAATTATTGTTATCTTCTTCTGGCATTACATTTGATTTTCTCAAGTTGCTCACCGTTTAGTTTGTGACGGTAGGTGCAGATAGAGCGGAGTGCGGTAGAGGCAAGGAGCCCTGCCTAGGCAACTTTTTGTGAGGATTAGTATTGTCTCAAAGAAAAATAAAACTTTTCTAGACAACTATAAATTTCTTAGGATTTCAAATACAGAATCAAACAATAACCCCTATTAATAGAGTTATCGAATTTGCAAATAAATTTCCTGATCAATTGATAGACAAAAAATAATTACAAAGATTTTTAGGATGTTTAAACTATCTATCAGACTTTTATAAAAATTATGCAATAGATAAAAAATGTATTTTAGAACTTCTTAAAAAAGATAATAAATTTATCTGGACCTCTATTCATACAGAAGCAATACAAAAGATTAAATTAAAAGTAAAAGCTTTACCATATGTTTACACTTAGCCAATTCTAATTATCCAAAAATTATTCAAACAGATGCCTCTGATATAGGTTATGGCGGAATATTACTTCAAAAAACCCCTGAAGGAAATGAACAACTTGTATGTTATATATCAAGATTTTGAAATAGTACCCAAAAGAATTATGCTACGGTTTAAAAAGAAATTCTTGCAATTGTTTTATCCGTTCAAAAATTTGAGGCTGATATTTTGAATCAAAAATTTTTAATAAAAGTTGATTGTAAATCAGCAAAAGAAATACTTTTAAAATATATAAAAAATTTAGTTTCAAAACAAATATTTGCTAGATGGCAAGCTATTTTAAGTATTTTTATTTCGATATTGAATATATAAAAGGAGAAAATAACTCCCTTCCTGATTTCTTATCCAGAGAATTCCTTGTAACCCTATAAAATCATTCTTTGTTTCAGATCATTATGGATAAAGATAAATCTCTTTTTACTTATCAAAGACAAAATAAATTCTCTCCATTATTCAGCCAGTATAATACAGCTTCCAAATTTGATCAAAAATCTAGCTATCAATTGCGAAGCTATCTTTTTGTTTACCTTCTTGATAATCATCATCACAGCCTCAATCTCGATCAACAAATTAGGTCTATAATTCTCTCTCCTCATAATTTCATTCCAAAAAGGCCAAATGTCTTAATAAAATTTTATGAAGCTCTACTTTCTCAAACCGGCTCAGTCATATTTGATCATTTTAAAATCCCAATTCTGAAGAAATAGCTTATTCCAAATTCAAAATTCAGCGAGTATTATCAAGTGATGAATGGTCCAAACAAAATGGACTAGTTCAAATGCCTTGTCACTTTTATCAGCCAATTGCTCTAAAGAATATCTGAAATACTGAAGATCAAACAACTATACCAGTAAGTTATAATGATTATATCGAAGCTTCCAAGGTCATCCTGTTTTACAAAAAGCCAGTAGAAGGTCATTCCTGGTATATCACGTACAAAAAAATCAATAGGAATCAATTTTCCTCCTTGGTTCTATCATGAATGGTTATCCAGGGTTTGGCCCTACTGAAGTAATTTTTCCTCAAGAAATAAAGGCTCTATATGAAAAGGAAGGATTAAACTTATTTTTATTCATGTTTAAGTATATGATTCCATGGATTCTAAAGTGGAATTACAATACTATGTCAATCAAAGATATGGAAGGAAATTCAGCATCTCATTTAGTCAGAGAAATTTATATCAAATGGTAGGATAAATTTGATATTAATTCTTTCAAAGAAGAAATTCAATATCAGCTTTCTCCGTCATTTGGCATAACTCCTCAGAAGACTTATAAAAAGCATCCAAAAAGATTAATGAAAAGTCACAAGATCCAGGCAAGAATCTAGTAAATCATGTTCAAGTATCTTCATCATCAGAAGCAACATTAGATACATCAAGCCTTATTCTTCAAGAATTAAAGAAAATGCAAGAAGAATCCAGAAAAATCAATGAGAGACTTCAAAAAATTGAAGAATCTCAATCTGCCTCATTAAGAAATAATTCAGATCATGAAGAAAGCTCAGGCGCTCCTGAGTATATCATCGACTTATATTAATTCAGGCCCATGCCAATTCCCAATTCAAACCCATGTCTCCAGGCCCATGCCTGCCATCACCAGGCTTATGTCTGCCTCAGGCCTAAGTCAATTAATTTAATTTAGGCCCATGCCTCTATGCCCTTTTGCCTACCAATAATTCATCCTTTTTAACTTATCAAAAATAGTTCGAGTTTATCAGTTCGACATCATCCAGAATCATCCAGTTAGCTGAAAATCATCCAGATCCATCCAGCTAATAAAGTCGATGTGACACAAATAGTCACAATTTTGTCCTCTTATGTAAATTATTGTCTCAAGGAAAAGTAGATGCGTCGGTCATTTAAATTGTCTATTTTTAGTCTTTATGTCAAGTCGTTTATCTTTTAACTATTATGTTGTATCAACTTTGTTAAAAGTTGTTGTAATAAGTGATCAATACCGTTTGTTGTATGAGTGTCAGTTTTGTCTATACATTCAGAGTTTCTCTATAAATAAGAGATTTCGAATGTAGTCTAAGCATTCGAAAATTTGAGCTTAAAAACTTCTTCTCTTCAGTTCTTCAGTTTCTCATTATAGATTATTCATACCACACTCTATATTATTACAATCTTATTTATAAATTCAAGGCTAGGGGTTCATGAGTTTGATTTTAAATGATTAGATTGAATGAGGAGGTTGTTATGAGCCTATCATATATGAAGTCTCCAGTCTCTAAGGAGTTTATGAGTTTAATTTTGAAAAATATAATGGAATTAATTATAAGTAACCTTTTCAATCTTTTTTATACGTTTGATCCATATGATGAGTACATCTATATCCCTCTAATTGAGATCATATTTTTATTTTTTTTGATAGGAAAGAAACCACTTTTACACCCACCAAAGTTTGAACTCAATATCTTTCACTTCTAAATCACATACCAAACCATTGGGCCACTTAGGGGTGTCAATTATTTTTTTCAGCCCGACAAAAAAGTTTTGGACAATAATTTTTAAAATCCGGGCCAGGTATGAACAAGGCTTTAATGTTCCAGGACGGGTTTGGACATGATCCTTTAAACCCAAACCTGGCTCGGACTTCAAAAGATACCTAGTTTTGGAAATATATTTCTATAAATTATATGATTCACTGTGAGAACAAATCATTAAGTAAAGTTACTATGTCATTAATGTGTGTGTTACAGCTGATGTGTGAGTTGCTGAGTGTTAATGTTAGAGTAAATCATTAATTTACTATGTTGTAATTTTTAGTTTACTGCTTCATATGTAATCAGGTGCTCTGCACGAGACTCTGGATATATATATATTGTGTACTGTGAGAGTAAGTAGTTGAGCTCTCTCAGTTTTACTGATTTTCTTCCTCTCCAAGTTTCTTCTTCAACAGCAAAACTAGGGTTTTGCTATTCTGTCAACATGGTATCAGAGCAAGATGGCTCACGCCGGAGTGATTCCTGGTGAAAGATTGGCGCATAGAGGATCATCATCACAGATGGCATTCGTCGCAGAACCTTCGTCGGCAGAGTTGGCCGATTCTGCTCATGAAAACGGTGGATCTGCTTCCCGGTTATCGATCGACCTCAACCATGGTGGATCTACATCACAGAACACTGGATCTAGACAGATCGGTGCAGGATCTTCATCATCACACTCGATCTTGACTCCGTTTGGTAATTCTTTGAACCAAATCGTCTCTATAAAGCTAGATCGTATGAATTTCTTGTATTGGAAGTCCATGGTTTTACCAATTTTTCGAGGATGTCGCTTGGATGGTTATCTTCTCGGGACGATTGCATGTCCACCTCAGTTCTTGGATGAAACTGGTGAACCAAATCCAGCATATGATGATTGGTATGCGACGGATCGTTCTGTCTTGGTTGGGCGATCAGCGCCACATCGAAGAGTGTGTCATCGCGTGATCGGAGCTTGCTCGGCACATGAGGCATGGAGACGCATTGAAGAACACTGTGGATCATTCATCAGAGCTCAGATCCAGGTCTATCGACGTCAAATTCGATCATCCAAGAAAGGTTCTCAATCGATGAGGTTCTCAATCGATGACCGAGTTTCTGATGAAGATGAAAGACATCGCGACAACCTGGCTACTGCTGGTTCTCCAATCTCTGATGAGGAGTTGATTTCTGATGTTCTAGCTGGTCTTGATGGTGAATATCTTCCGATTATTTCTGTGTTACAAGAGAAGGCGTCTTTGCGTTGGACAGAGTTTCAAGCATCCTTGTTGAGCTTTGAGACGACGATTCAGCAATTTCAAATTGGTCAAGGTCCGAACTCTCTCGGCATACATGATGAATCTCCTTCTGCAAACTCTGCAGAGGTGAAGAACAATAGTGGTGGTACTGTGCAGTATAGATCTGGTACTGGTAGTAACCAACAAGGTTCTGGTGGCCGTGGTTCCTCGAATCGCGGCAGAGGAGGTCGATCTTGAGGACGGGGGAATTTTAAGTTTCCAAACAATACTAAACCAACTTGCCAAATCTGTGGGAAGTTTGGTCATTCGGCGGCAGTTTGTTACTTTCGCGGAGACATGAAATATATGGGAGATTCGACTGGTGTGCAGGTTCTTCCACAACCTTCTCCTTCTCCACAAATGTGTTTTACTCCTCCAGCGTCCACTTCCCAACAAAGTTCGTTCTTCGCTGCATCGAAACCTGGATCAGACACATCGTGGTATGCTGATAGTGGGGCTTCATCGCATATTACATCAGATCCTTCTCAGCTGTCTACGTGCATGCCTTATCAAGGTAATCAATCACTGATTGTTGGTAATGGACAATCATTACCAATCTATGGTGTTGGTAATGCATCTATTCCATCTACTAAATCTGGTTTATCCTTTAGAAACACATTATGTGTCCCTCAGATTAAGAAAAATCTCTTGAGTGTGTCTCAGATGACTCGTGACAATAATGTGCTGATTGAGTTTCGTGCTCGTGATTATTTTGTGAAGGATATCAGAACTAATCAAGTTCTTCTTCACGGGACACTGCACAATGAACTATATCGGTTTTTTGGTTCTCATGTTTCTCCTTCTCACAGACATTCTGCTTTCATAACATTCAATAAGAGTCTACCTTCACTATGGCATTCACGTCCTCGGGACATCCCGCATCCTACATTGCGAGAAGGTGTTACAAATTGGTAAATATTCCTAATGGTCCTCTGGGGTTTTGTTCTAGTTGCCCATTAGGAAAGAGTCATGCATTACCTTTTCAGTCTTCTTTCAATCATTCATCTCATGTTCTGGATCTTGTTCATACTGATCTATGGGGACATTCTCCTATGTCATCTACTAATGGTTTTCACTACTATATCCATTTCATTGATGATTGTACGAGATTCACATGGATTTATCCATTGAAAGCTAAGTCTGATGCTGTCAAAGCTTTTCTTCATTTTAAAGCGTTTGTTGAGAACCAGTTTTCTACTCGTATTAAACGTATACAATCTGACTGAGGTGGGGAATATCGTTCTTTCAAACCACTTCTTGACTCATATGGTATTGGTTTTCAACATTCGTGTCCCTATGTTCATGAGCAGAATGGCAGAGCTGAACGTAAGCATCGTCACATTATTGAAATGAGTCTGGTTTTGTTAGCACATAGCAAACTTCCTTACAAATTTTGGTGGGATGCTTGTGAGACTGCAGTTTTCCTGATCAATCGTTTACCTACTCGTGTGTTGGGGGGTGTGTCTCCTTATGAGAAGTTGTATGGTCGTCCTCCTGATTATTCTCTCTTACGAGTATTTGGGTGTGCTTGTTTCCGTTATTTACGTCCTTATAATTCCCACAAGTTCCAATTTCATTCTGATAAATGTCTGTTTTTGGGATATAGTTCATCTCATAAGGGTTACAAATGTCTTCATAAGTCTGGTCGATTGTATATTACTCGTCATGTGATCTTTAATGAGGATGAGTTCCCTGTATCTTCTTTGTTTCCTTCTTCTTCTCATTTGGGGGGTTCGACATCTTCTTCACCTGTTCCTCTTTCTGTTCCCTGTGGGTCTACATGTTTTCCTATTTTAAGTAGGTCTATTCCATCTGGTTCTATGTCCAACACTATGGTTTCCTCCCCTAGTCAGTCTCCTATTACTGCTCAGTCTCCTATTACTGCTCTTTCTCCTTCTCCATCTGAGTCTGCCACTGGTTCTCCATCTGAGTCTGCCACTGGTTCTCCATCTTCTTCTTCTGCATCTCAATCAGCTCCTGTCACTGAGATTTCTGAATCTGAGGAACCACAAAATGTTCACCCTATGATTACTAGATCGAAAAATGGTATTTCTATGAAAAAGGTTTTTCTTACTACTACTTCTGTGTCAACTGATGAACCTCCTAAATCAGTTGATTTGGCACTCAAGGACCCTCAATGGCGAGAGGCCATGGAGAATGAGTATCAAGCTCTCATCAAGACAGATACTTGGTCCTTGGTGCCTGCTTGCTCTTCTCAGAATGTTGTTGATAATAAATGGATTTTTACTGTTAAGAAAAATTCTGATGGCTCTGTTAATCGATACAAAGCTAGACTAGTGGCTAAAGGCTTCAAACAGATGCCAGGTATCGATTTTGATGAGACGTTCAGTCCAGTAGTTAAAGCCTCCACTATTCGTGTTATTCTTTCGCTTGCTGTTCAGTTTGGTTGGTCCATTCGACAGCTTGATATTAATAATGCATTTCTGAATGGTTGTTTGATCGAGGATGTCTATACAAATCAGCCTCGAGGTTTTGTTGATAGTAGGTATCCTAATCATGTTTGCAAGTTACACAAAGCTTTATATGGTTTGCGTCAAGCACCTCGGGCCTGGTTTGATAGATTGAGATCTACTTTATTTTCGTGGGGTTTTTCTCCGTCGAAGGCTGATACTTCTTTATTCATTTATCGACATTCTTCGGTGGTTTTGTATGTTTTGGTTTATGTCGATGATATCATTGTCACTGGTTCACACACTGATTATATTACACAATTTGTGTCACGATTAAATGATTCTTTTGCTCTTAAGGATATCGGTGATTTAAATTTATTTTTGGGTATGGAGGTTAGGAGAGATTCTACTGGACTGTTTCTTACTCAATCAGCCTATATTAAACAATTACTTCAGAAAGGGGGTATGCTCCAGGCTAAGGCAATTGATACACCTGCGTTAGTGGGCAAACCTCTCTTTGCTGATACATCTCCTCCATTTACTGATGTTACTCTTTATAGAAGTCTTCTTGGTGGTCTTCAGAATTTAGTTCATACTCGGCCTGATATAGCATTTGTAGTTAATCGGCTAAGTCAATATCAACGTAGTCCTACTGTTACTCATTGGCAAGCATTGAAGCGTGTATTGCGCTATTTGAAAGGGACTTCTGAGTATGGTCTATGGTTTCGGCCTTCTAGTCAGATGTATGTAACTGGGTTCTCTCGATGCGATCGGTCGCTTTCGCGATGATCGTCGATCTGTCTCGGGGTTTGTTGTGTTTCTTGGGTCGAACTTAATCTCCTGGCAGTCTAAGAAACAACATGTGGTGGCTCGGTCTAGTACTGAGTCAGAGTATCGCGCTCTTTGCTCGGACAATTTTGAAATTTCATGGGTACAATCTTTGTTATCTCGAATTGCATATTCCTATTCCAAATAAGCGTTACCGATAGTGTGGTGTGATAACATTGGTGCTCAAGCATTGGCTCACAATCCGGTTTATCATGCGCGACGAAACATATCGAACTTGATATCCATTTTGTTAGAGATAAGGTACTTGCTGGTCACTTGTTGTTCATCATGTTCCCAAATCATGATCAAGTGGCGGATTGCTTCACCAAAGCGTTTGTTGCGTCCCGGTTTACTTTTCTAAGAGGCAAACTTGGTGTCGCTTCTCTCCCCCTTCGTTTGAGGGGAGATGTGAGGACAAATCATTAAGTAAAGTTACTATGTCATTAATGTGTGTGTTACAGCTGATGTGTGAGTTGCTGAGTGTTAATGTTAGAGTAAATCATTAATTTACTATGTTGTAATTTTTAGGTTACTGCTTCATATGTAATCACGTGCTCTGCACGAGACTCTGGATATATATATATATATATATATATATTGTGTACTGTGAGAGTAAGTAGTTGAGCTCTCTCAGTTTTACTGATTTTCTTCCTCTCCAAGTTTCTTCTTCAACAACAAAACTAGGGTTTTGCTATTCTGTCAACATTCACAAAAACAACTATAGAAATAAGAAGCTATATATATATAATCCTCCTCAGATTTTTATATAAATTTAAAATTAAACATTATTCCAACATTGCCCTTAAATGCATTTTTTCTATTAGTCTGAAAAAATTTAAACAATTGAAACTTTAGGACGTTTATGAAAAGTAAATACATTTATGGTTAGTTTCTTTAACCGATTCCAATGTTTAAACAAAAATTTAAATGTAAGTTTCTCCTTAATTATCTCCTTAATTGCCCTGAAATTCTATTAATTTAAAATTAAACATTATTCCCACATTTTCCTTAAATGTATTTTTTCTCCTAATCTGAAAAAGTTTAAACAATTGAAACTTGAATGCATTTATGGAGAGCAAATACACTTTCTTTAACCGATTCCGACTTTTGAAAAAAACAAAAAATAAAACGTAACCTTCTCCTTAATTGTCTCTTTAATTGCTCTAGAATTCTATTAATTTAAAATTAAACATTATTCTAACATTGCCCTTAAATGCATTTTTTCTATTGGTCTGAAAAAATTTGAACAATTGAAATGTCTTCTTCTAAATTGTCTCCACTTTTTATGTTCAAAACCATCTAAACTATGTTGTGTGCCACGTCGTGAAGATGAGTATGTCTAAGGAGAAGGACAGTTTGCGGTTTTCATTGATAGTTTCTTAATTCGATATATTCTTTTTAATCTTATATATAACAAAAAATCTTTCACGACAATTGTGGTGAGACAAAAATACCTTTATTACCAAACTACCCTTTTCAAGTATGGTTCAACTTTTCATTTTTTATATGTCCTTCAAAGAAAAGAGTGAACATAACTTTCAATTAAATTTTTAATAAGTCATTTCGTAAAAGTAAGAGATTACTCAAAATCAATTTCTATAACCATGTTCCTAAATCATCATAACAAATAGCCACTTTATGGGAATTTTGATCAATTATCTTATTGAGCATGAAATTATCTCCACTATTCTCACATTTTTTTCTCCACGTCTATCCCATATTTCTCTCTCTAATCAAATAGCATGAACACATGAGATGGGTGCAAAACTTTGATGCTATAGAAGAATTTCTTTATGGTGAAAATTCTTTGTTGAAGAGAGCGATATTAGGCCATCATGGTCGTCGACAACGAACATACAAAGAGAATTTGTAACTGAGTAGTTTAAATAGGTAAATAGGGTTGGTTTCTCTTTTCCTATTACAAAATGTTTTCTCTTTATTTTATATTTTATGATCAATGTTTTTTACATCGATTCTATTTTTATATGTTTTTTTTTCAGAAAAATTAACTTAATACATTTAGTTAGTCTTGCTAAAGAAAATTATAAGCTATAAGTCTAGAAAAAAGGCTCAGTTTAAAATTAAGTCTCTATTTACTTCCTTTTATGTTAAAAAACAGCTATACATCATGTGTGAAGCTCGTGTCGATCGACTAGTATAGCTTATATAGAAATGTATTATTTTAGTTTCGAGACTTGGTTAAATTGTTGGAGACAACATTATTCATTGTCTTTTAATAAAAAAAATTATTATGTCATATAATTTAAAATAATAAATACAACTTGAACATTACTTTTTAAAAGTATGTCAAAGAAGATTATATTATGAGGAATTTACAATGATTTTATTAATTAAAAAAAAAACTTTCAAAAACAAGCATACATATACATATATATATATATATCCTAACAAAAAAAACTTTCAAACATAAAATAATTTTTTAAAACTCGACAAATTAGACATTTGGACAACCCAAATTTAAAGTAAATCAAGTCTGTACATGACACACTTGTCTAGAATTAAAATAAGTCGGATCTGAATAATGCAAATATTAGTATACATCAAGGGTTGTCTAGATCCGAACCCGTCTGGACCTAAAAAAATGACACCCTCGCATCACATTGTTGAAATTGTAGTGCGAAGCCAAGAATTTTCTTTATTATTGGTATTGTATTTCATACATTTACAATTTTGTTTCGATCCTTTGAAAATCGAAAAACTATTAAAAAAAACAAAGATGCTATCGGGCAAAGAGTACTAATGCGCTACATGGATTCTTCAATCCATATTGTTAAGATTAACCTTTGAGTATATAAATACAAAATAAATGAGTTATAAGTTTAGATTAGAAGCAAGCTCAATTGGGGGACTCCGACCCGCCACAAGGACGACACGGGGAGGGTGATAAGAAATGGCAGTGACCAACAAGTGAAAAAGTTAAATATAACATTGATGATGCGGTGTTCGAGGAAAAAGGGGTAAGCTTGTACATGGTGGTAGTTAGAGATGAGGAGTGATACTTTGTGGCAACTATTGGAGATTTCCAAAATTGCGTAGGCGATAGGGTTTGCGAAGCATTGAGTTGGTTGAAACGAAAAAGAGTAATGGATGTGATCATCGAAATGGATGTGATAGTGGTAGTTTAAGCTCTTACTAAAAAAACAGATATAACTCCTACTTTAGGTCTATTATTGGTGATTGTAAGCAATTATTAATGGACATGAGGTCCCATTGTGTTACTTTTGTGCGTAGATCAGCAAACTTAGTAGCTCATACTTTGGCAAAGGAGACTAGTTCTATGTCTAGTCGAAATGAGTGTTATGTACCACCATTTCTCATTGATGTATTGGCTAATGATTTGAAATAAAATTAGCTAAGTAATTTTTTAAGAAAAAAGTTTGGATTAAAGACACCATCTTGCCTTAGCATTTTGGTGAAGTCTCCATTTCAAACCTTAAGCCCTCACTCATTCACTCTCCCTATTATGTAAACTTAAACTTAGGAATTTCATCATATAAATTATAATATGGTATTAGAGCAATAAAATGTGGGTGACTAATGTTTTAGTCCAAACAATCTACCAAGTAGTCTATCCTCTTAGCTTGGGCCAATGCCCCGTTAGACCGTCTCGGTTGACTAGTTGTCAATAGTTAATCAGTGCACCATTGAATTTGAGTTGTTCCAGTTGGCTAGTTACCTAAATTAATTCAAGTATCAACTTAGCTATTGCCCATTTTGAACTTGAGGGGGAGTGTTAAGATTAATCTCACTTCGAATATATAAATACAAAATAAATGAGTTATAAGTTTGGATTGGAGACATCATTTTGCCATGGCATTTTGGTGAAGCCTCCATTTCAACCCTTAAGCCCTCATGTATTCACTCTCCCTCCAATGTAAACTTGAACTTGAAAATTTCATCCTACAAATTCTAATACATATCTAAGTAGGTATGGGCATCGGTTTCCTCAAAACCATTCAAACCGCCCAAACCATCCAAACCATGTGGTATGGTCTTGTTTTTTAATATCATTGTTTTGGGGGTGGTTTAAAAAACTTAAAAACTGCGATTCCGCAGTTTGGTGGTGGTTTTTATTTTTAGAAAACCTCGATTCACCAAACTACAAAACTACCCCAAATTGGAATGAAATCAACTTACACTCATAATTTTGATTAAGTTCGTGTGTTTTATGTGTATTTGGTGGATGATCATTAATGGACATGTGCTTTGTTGTATATTTTGTTATGGACATATATATATATATATATATGTTGGGAAATGTGCCCTAGGTCAATCCATTAATAGTCTTTATGAATACATTTTAGTTAATAAAATAGAGAATTTCATTTGTTGTTTATTATAATTGATTTGCATGTTTACATTATAATAAGATCCATGGGTATTTACAGAAATATCCTAAATGTCCCTAGTCGATTATTATACTGGGAACTATAATGAATTAAGACTAATGTGAGTCTTGATTGATGATCATACGATGATCATATGTATAGGAATACGAATCAAGATCATGAGTACTTGTTAGGAAACAAAGTATTGGACCGACCCGCTATGAGAACACCACATGGATTAAGTCATAGTTGTTTCTCATGATATGTATATTATTCAGTCCTCTGACTTGAGATTACCAGAGACTTCAATATTAGGAATACAGTGATTTGACACAATCAAATGTTGTCTTTAACCAGATGATTATAAAGGTTGTGATTGGTTACTGTGTGAATAATGTGGTGAAGTTGTGTAATCAAGATAGAATTTGTCCCTTTCATATAGAGAGAGATATCCAGTGGATCCCTCGATGTGTTAGACTGTTAAAAGGTCTAGTCTAAGTGAATTGATATTGATCAATGTCATTTGGATGTTTTCAGTCTACTTGGAGATCGAGACTAGTACGATTGAACATGTTAGATGACAATTCCATGCCTTATGTTTAATCAAAAGGATATCGTGTACAAAAGGATGTTATATACACTATTGATTAGGTTGTATCGATTTGATATTCGTATAACTTGGGTAGTCATAATGTCTTGCTAGAGGTCGCTTATGACTTGTATATCAAAATATGTTTTGGTACACTACCAATGTTGTATGAGCCTATTAGGTCGCACACTAAGAATGGTTTTGCGAGATTTTAAGATGGTTCAGAAAAATGAATTTTATATGATAAAATTCATGATAGAAACGTCCTTATAGTGTATTACACTTATACTTCTTTAAGTAGGGGTATATGTGTAATTTACTTAACCATCTATATACAAGGGTTGTATAAATAGACGCTTTGAGTTAGAATACATATACGAAAGATTAAAAAGCCAAACTATATTTTTGTTTTAGAAACTACTTAGGGTTTTATGTATGCTCTGGATCATTTTGGAGAGAAACAAAAAGGTTTGGTATTCTCTCGAAGCTAGCACTTCAAATCTCGACCGCCATTCGTGTGTGGACTGCTGATAGAGGGCGTTCATCGTTGGCAACGCCTTAGAGATCGATTAACCTTCAAAAGGGTACATTGCGACTGAGGTATGATTAAGTTTTCATAGTTTAAACATTTTAATGGAATCAATTCGGATCCTGTTTGGGTTTTCTCAAAATTGTTTTGTAATCTCTGCTGCGTATGAACCTCAAACACCAACAGTGGTATCAGAGCCTTCGAGTTTGATTCCATCAAACTCGTTGCATGTTTTCTTATGATATATGATTGAAAGCATGTTAATAGTTGATGTATATGTGATATACATAAGTTTTCTGTGAGATTTATTATCATGTATTGTGTATATGATACATATACTCGTGATTTAATTTAAATTAGTTTCGTACATGCTAGTAACCATGTTAGGTTAATTTGAATAATTTTAATGAATTGAGTTTCGTGTTCTATGATCCATGACACCATTTGGTTCGATTGGGATAGTAGTTCATGATTCAATTATATGTTTGTGATTATTTAGATGAAGATCGAAATTGCAAATAATTAATTTTTGAAATTATTTATTTATCTTGTTATATCTATTTTGTTATGAAGTTTCTATTTGATAAAGATAGATAACAAATTAGATTATGAGATATATGCAAAATCGGTTTCTTTATCCCTATTGGATAGGAGATAAATATGGAGAAGTTTGTTATTGTTGATATGCTAGGATTCAAATATCTAAAGTCCTAATTGGATTAGGATAAGATGATTAGTTAGATGTGGGCTTGAGTTAATGAAAAATGTTTTAATTGACTTAATTTTGGCCGATGACCAGCCAGCGGGACCGCCGTCTAACTAATCTTAGCATACGGAAATTCTTTTATTAGTGAACAGTATAAAAATTTCCAAATTGTTTAGTGATTTAATAAATCAATAAAATCTATGATATTTCACTGTTTACATAAAAATCACTAAAACTGAATAAAATCCCTCTATTAAATTTTAAGTCTCAAGCCATCATTTTAAACACTTTTCAAGGCCTCGATCACACTAATACAGTTTCACCATAGCTAGGTGTATTGTGTTATCTTGGTGAGACAAGTTGGGTAAGAGTTACCTAAATGATTAAAATGGTCCGACTTAATAAAGTCATCAAAATAGTTTTGAGCTTTAGGCAAATGTTACCTACCTAAATAATCTAGTTCTGTGTTTCATGCCATAGCTATCATAGAATTAGGTGAAATATGGATTTTAGTCCCCTAAATAAACAGTGTGTTTTAGAAGGGTTGTTAATTTAGTGGGAGTCTATTTCTCTATACTAAAATACTCTGCATAATCTTTATTGTAGATCAATAGCCTCTTCAAGTAACAATAATCCCCTGTCACTGCAATCTATCCTTGAGAAGGATAAGCTATTTGCGACTAACTTTCTTGACTGGTTCAGAAACTTGAGAATCGTTTTCAAGTATGAACGCAAGTTGTATGTTCTGGATGCTTCGATCCCTAAGGACCCACCAGTCAATGCTACGAAAGCTGTGAAGGATGCACATAATAAGCATGTCAATGATTCTACTAATGTTGCATGTATTATGTTGGCAACTATAGTTCCTAACTTCAGAAGGACATGGAACTAATGGAAGCTTACGACATGGCTGTAACGCTGAAGGAAATATTCCAACAGCAAGCTAGGCAAGAAAGGTTTGAGACAGTCAAGAACCTGCATTCTTGTAAGATGACTAAGGGTGCGTCAGTTAGTCCTCATATTCTGAAGATGAAGGGCTATGTTGACCAACTTGATAGACTTGGATTTCCCATAAGCCAAGAGTTGGCTACGAATTTGATCCTAAATTCATTACTGGAGAGTTACTCACAATTTTTGATGAACTACAATATGAATAATATGGAGAAATCAATTTCAGAATTGCATTTGATGCTCAAAACTGCTGAACAAAATATCAAGAAACCCTCTAGTAATGTATTGATGGTACAAAAGGGAAAGGGAATGAAGAAGAAAGGCAAAGGCAAAGGCAAGGCTAAAGTTGCCAAGGCTGCTGCTGTCGTAAAACCTGTAGAACAAGTCAAGCCCCAGCCTGTTCCTGCTTCAAAGCACCAAAAGGAAAAGGAAGGAAATTGTTATTTTTGCCATGCACCTGAACATTGGTTCAGAAATTGCAAACTCTATCTGGAAGATCTAAAGAAGAAAAAGGGTAGTGCGACTACCACCTCAGGTATTTATGTTATTGAAATTAATTTATCTACTAGTGATTCCTGGGTATTGGATACTGGATGTAAATCTCACATTTGTATAAATGTGCAGGAACTCACTAAAAGTAGGAAGCTGAAAAAAGGAGAAGTCATCCTGCGCGTAGGGAATAGAGCAAGAGTTGCTGCCCTGGCTGTTGGATCATATGACTTAGTCTTACTTAGTGGACTTATTTTAACTTTAAATAATTGTTATTATGTGCTTGCCTTGAACAGAAACATCATTTCTATTTCATGTTTGGATATGATGGTTTTGATTTTATTATTGCGAATAATAGATGTTCAATTTCTCGTAAAGGCATTTTTTATGCAAATGCTAATTTGTGTGATGGTCTTTATATTCTAAGCATGAAAAGGTCCACTAATACTCCAGTCTTTAACATAAATATAAAGAGATTCAAGTCAAATGATTTGAATCAAACCTATCTTTGGCATTGTCGTCTCGGCCACATAAATGAGAAACGCATAACGAAGCTCTATAAAGATGGACTTCTAGATTCATTTGATTTGGAATCATATGAAACGTGCGTATCTTGTTTACTAGGCAAGATGACTAAAAGTCCCTTTACTGGACATAGTGAAAGGGCAAGTGATTTATTAGGTCTAATACATACTGATGTATGCGGTCCTATAAACACAATGGCTAGAGGAGGTTATCAGTACTTCATTACATTTACTGATGATTTTAGTAGATATGGTTATGTATATCTTATGAAACATAAAGCTGAATCATTTGAGATGTTTCGAATATTTCAAAATGAAGTGCAAAATCAACTTGGTAAAACTATCAAAGCACTTCGATCAGATCGAGGTGGTAAATATTTGAGCCAAGAATTTGATGATCATCTTAGAAATTATGGGATTGTCTCATAATTAACTCCACCAGCAACTCCATAATGGAATGGAGTTTCAGAAAGGAAAAATTGAACTTTATTAGATATGGTTCAATCTATGATGAGTCATGCGGATCTTCTATTATCCTTTTGGGGTTATGCATTACAAACTGCAGCTTTCACTCTAAATCGAGTTCCTTCTAAAGCGGTTGATAAAACACCATATGAGATATGGTATGGGAAGAGACCTAGTTTGTCTTTTCTTAAGATTTGGAGTTGTGAGGCTTACGTAAAGAGACAAGTCTCAGAAAAACTAGCATATAAATCTAATAAGTATTTATTTGTGGGGTATCCTAAGGAAACAAAAGGATATTACTTTTATAATCCCACTGAGAACAAAGTGTTTGTTGCTCGGTATGGTGCCTTTATGGAAAAACAGTTTATTTCAAAAGACACTAGTGAGAGAGAAATAAATCTTGAAGAAGTTCAAGAATTACAGATAAACATTGAACCGTTACTAGAAGTTCAACAACGTTCTGAACCAGTTAAACCTCCGCAAGTGACACAAGGCCCACGTAAATCTGGTAGGGTAAGACATGAGCCAGAGAGATTTGGATTTCTCATTACTGATAGTCGTGATGTGTTGTTTATAGATCAAAATGAGCCCACCACTTATCGGAAGGCTATGTCTGGACCAGACTCAGATAAATGGCTAAGTGCCATGAATTCTGATATGCAATCCATGTATGATAACCAAGTTTGTACTTGGTTGATTTACATGAAGGTGATAAGACCATTGGATGTAAATGAGTTTTCAAAAAGAAAACTGACATGGATGGCAATGTGCATACTTTTAAAGCAAGACTTGTAGCAAAAGGTTTCAGGCAGACTCAAGGTGTTGATTATGATGAAACTTTTTTGCCAGTAGTCATGCTTAAATCAATAAGAATTTTAATTGCCATTGTTGCATATTATAACTATGAGATATGGCAAATGGATGTAAAAACAACATTTCTTAATGGAAAGCTGCTTGAGGACGTGTATATAACACAACCTGAAGGTTTTGTACATCCTGAGAATTCTAGGAAGGTATGCAAGCTTCAAAGATCCATTTATGGATTAAAGCAAGCTTTTCGGAGTTGGAATCTTCGTTTTGATGAAGCAATCAAGGATTTTAGTTTTATTAAGAACGAAGATGAGCGTTGTGTATACAAGAAGGTCAATGGGAGTGTAGTTATTTTTTTGGTATTGTATGTTGATGATATATTACTCATTGGAAATGACATCCCAACATTCCAAAGTGTCAAGTCTTGGTTAGGGAAGTGTTTCTCAATGAAAGACTTAGGAGATGCAGCCTATATCCTAGGGATAAGGATCTATAGGGATAGATCTAAGAGGCTAATTATTCTAAGTCAGAGTGCTTACATAGACAAGGTGCTGAATAGGTTCAGTTTGCAAGACTCTAAAAGATGATTGTTGCCAATGTCTCATAGCATAAGTCTCAGTAAGACTCAATGTCCAAAGACAAATGATGAGCGAGACCGTATGAATAAGATTTCATATGCATCTGCTATTGGATCTATCATGTATGCCATGCTATGCACTCGACCTGATGTATCATATGCTTTAAGCACTACAAGCAGATATCAGTCAGATCCAGGTGAGAGTCACTGGATAGCAGTAAAGAACATTCTTAGATACTTAAGAAGGACTAAAGAAGTGTTTTTGGTCTATGGAAGTTTTGAAAATGATCTAGTTGTAAATGGTTACACAGATGCAAGTTTTCAAACTGATATAGATGATTTTAGATCGTAGTCTGATATATGTTTACTTTGAATGGGGTGCAGTAAGCTGAAAAAGTTCGAAGCAAGAGCCTGTGGCAGATTCTACAACAGAAGCTGAGTATATTGCAGCATCCGATGCAGCAAAGGAGGCTATTTGGATCAAAAAGTTCATTTCTGAAGTAGGTTTAGTTTCAAGTATTGCGAACCCTGTTTGTTTGTATTGTGACAATAATGGAGCAATAGCACAGGCCAAGGAACCTAGATTACACCACAGATCAAAACATATACTCAAGCATTTTCATCTCATCAGAGAAATCATTGAGAGGGGAGACGTGAAGATTTGCAATGTACCTACTGAAGACAACATTGCGGATCCATTGACAAAGGCTCTTCCACAAGCGAAACATGATGGTCATGTTAGATCATTAGGCATTAGATGTATAAATGATTGGCCCTAGAGCAAGTGGGAGATGTTGGGAAATGTGCCCTAGGTCAATCCATTAATAGTCTTTATGAATACATTTTAGTTAATAAAATAGAGGATTTCATTTGTTGTTTATTATAATTGATTTGCATGTTTACATTATAATAAGATTCATGGGTATTTATAGAAATATCTTAAATGTCCCTAGTCAATTATTATACTGGGAACTATAATGAATTAAAACTAGTGTAAGTCTTGATTGATGATCATACGATGATCATACGTATAGAATACGAATCAAGATCATGAGTACTTGTTAGGAAACAAAGTACTGGACCGACCCGGTATGAGAACACCACATAAATTAAGTCATAGTTGTTTCTCATGATATGTATATTATTCAGTCCTCTGACTTGAGATTACCAGAGACTTCAATATTAGGAATACAGTGATTTGACACAATCAAACGTTGTCTTTAACAGGACGATTATAAAGGTTGTGATTGGTTACTGTGTGAATAATGTGGTAAAGTTGTGTAATCAAGATAGAATTTGTCCCTCTCTTATAGAGAGAGATATCCAGTGGATCCATCGATGTATTAGACTGTTAAAAGGCCTAATCTAAGTGAATTGATATTGATTAATGTCACTTGGATGTTTTCAGTCTACTTGGAGATCGAGACTAGTACTGTTGAACATGTTGGATGACAATTACATGCCTTATGTTTTATCAAAAGGATATCGTGTGACAAAAGGATGTTATATACACTTAGGTTGTATCGATTTGATATTCATACAACTTGGGTAGTCATAATGTCTTGCTAGAGGTTGCTTATGACTTGTATACCAAAATGTGTTTTGGTACACTACCAACATTGTATGAGACTATTGGGTCGCACACTAAGAATGGTTTTGCGAGATTTTAAGATGGTTCAGAAAAATGAATTTTATATGATAAAATTCATGATAGAAACGTCCTTGTAGTGTATTACACTTATACTTCTTTAAGTAGGGGTATATGTGTAACTTACTTAATCGTCTATATACAAGGGTTGTATAAATAGATGCTTTGAGTTAGAATACACATACGAAAGATTAAAAGGCCGAAACTCTATTTTCGTTTTAGAAATGACTTAGGGTTTTTAGTATGCTCTGGATCGTTTTGAAGAGAAACAAAAAGGTTTGGTATTCTCTCGAAGCTAGCACTTCAAATCTCAACCGTCGTTCGTGTATGGACTGCTGATAGAGGGCGTTAGTCATTGGCAGTGCTTTAGAGATCGATTAACCATCAAAATGGTACATTACGACTGAGGTATGATTAAGTCTTTATAGTTTAAACGTTTTAATGGAATCAGATTCAAATCCTATTGGGGTTTTTCTCAAAATTGTTTTGTAATCTCCGCTGCGTATGTCCCCAAACACCAACAATATATATATATATACTTGTATGGAATGTACTAGGGATGCAAATGGGTGGGGTAGAGGATGGGGACCTCATTCTCATACCGTACGCACTAAAAAATTTATCACCCATATCGATACTCATATCCATCTGGAGATGAGTTCTCGTACCCATCCCCATACCCATCAAATCCTTGTGGGTAAAATATTTTAACCATTTTATTCCTCATTGGGGATCCCCGTGGGGATTTTTGTGGGGATGGAGAATCTCCGTGGAGAAAATATTCTTCGATCCCACTTAATTTTCTTCAAAAAAAGAATTATAAAAAATAAGGAATCGAAAAGTTAAATTCAATTAATGAACAATAATATCGTGATAAAAAATAATAATATCAATAAGTTACAAATTCATAAAATATATATATAATATAAACTATATATTAAGTCAATAACACCTAGAGCCCTAAGTCCAAAAAAAATTAGGAGGATCCTATAAAATAAGGCTTTGCAATTTTTCTCATTTGATCCTTTTTTTAATACATTTGATCCAAAAATTTTAAAATATAAATACAGTTGCAAACAATTCAAAACAAAACATATAGATAACCAAATAAAGTAAAATTCTTAATCTCATTAAGGTTTTTTGTTATGTGTATAAATGTATAATGAGTATTTCGGGTGGAAACTATATAATATTATATTATATTTATCATATGGTGTATAATTGTATAAATAATAAATATCATATGATGTATAATTGATATATGAAGATCCCTATAGGTAATCCTCTTGGGTATCCTCATTGGGGATCAAGATCGTCCTTGGGATTACCCATGGGTATCACCCATGAGTATCCTTATGGGTATCACACATGAGTATCCTCGTGGGTATCTCCATGGAGATTACTCATGGGTATCACCCATGAGGATCTCCGTAGGTATATTTTATCACTATCCCCGTACCCATATACCCGTGTGGATATGAGATTTCATATCCATCCCACCCCCACACCCATTTAAAATCCCCATGCTCATACTTGTTAGGGTAAACTCACGTCACTCGTGGGTATTACCTTACCCATTTGCTTCCCTAGAATGTACCATTAATAATTTTTTTTGTTGAAAATCTATAGTAAGAAAATTGCAAAACCAAACTGACCAAATCAAGTAAATCGTGGTCAGTTTGGTTGCGGTTTTGAGGGTTCACAGTTTGGTGGTAGTTTGTAAAACGGTTAAATCGTAAATCCCCAATTTGGTAGCGGTTTGAGGAATTTCACCATCAAACCGCGATTTGCCCATCCCAGGAAAAATCTTTTCTTCTTCAACTTAATTCCAATACAACAAGTAAATTGTTTTTTTTTCTCCTTTTTTCCAGATTCAACTCTCTGGTGCATTGTTGAAAATATATATTTTTTTGATTTTTTACGAAGAATGACATATATTAATTAATGGATGTTCAAGCACCTTCAAACCTTAAGAGCATCTGCAATGGGGCTGTGGATTGGGGGTGGATATGAAACACGTAGGATAGAATAGACATCCCAACTAAAAAACTCTCTCCAATGGTAATGTGGAATCATACTGTAGAGATGATGTGACACAAATAATCACCCACACTGTCTACCGCACCCTCTATTTCTAGAGGGTGTGATAGACCGTGTGTGCTATGCCACCTCATTAAAAATTAAAAAAAATAACGGAACTACTATATACTTTGCGTAATTAAGTTATTTTTTTGTTTTAGTTCTACCCGTTTTCATTTTTTAGTGTTTTTGTACTTATCATAGTATATATAACAGATATAAATGCCAAAAAATAAAAAAAGATAAATACACGAGATCAAAAAAAAAGAAAGGAAGATAAGTGTAGATAAGTTTAGAAAAAAGGATAAATACAAACAAGCAATTTTTTTTTTTGAGTTGTTACCGTTATATATAAATAACAACCGATCGTATTTTATAAATATAATATTTATATAATCGTTTAATACTTACTATAAAATATAATCAGTTAGATAATTATTAAATTTAAAAAAGAAGTTTCACCTCATAAATAGAAGGTGCAATCCACATTACCCATTAAAGACACTTTTTAAGGTTGGATATGCATGTATGCCACATAGAGTGGATATCCCCACCACAGTACTGATGCGGCAACAATCCAGAGCCTCAATCCACATTTTCCATTGGAGATGTTGAAGCGTTTTCACCCGATCATTTTCATCCTTTTGTGCCTCAGGCACATACACACCTCTTTTGAGACCCTTGATTTTTTTTTTCAATGGCTTGAATGCCAACGCACATCAATGTATATAGCATGATGGACATGGGCGAATGTATATAGCATGGTGGGTAGGGTTGCAAGTGGAGTGGGGAATATCTATCCCTCGTGAGGCCCCACACCGACGGGGCAAAAATTTTCCACATTTTTGCCCCCGCCGGGTTCGGGCGCGGGGGCAAAAGTTCGCCCTGCATAATGGAGTGAGGCGAAGACGGGGATTACCCTTGCCTCGCAGATTTTTTCCGTACCCCGACCCACTGAGAATTCTCATCGCTCCGCCCCATACCCCACCTCGTGTCCCACTCCACGGGGAATCCCCATTGCCTGCCCCCCCATGGGGACTCCCCGTCTCCCCAACTCATACCCCGTCCCACGAGGAATCCATTTTAAAAAATCATTCAAAATCCCGCGCTTCAAGCACAGGTAAGACTAAGTGTCATTAGTTAAAAAATAATTAACTTAATGAGAAAAAATTTGAAAAAAAACTAAAAAATAATCTTACTATTTAATCTCGAATAAATTTTAAGTGAAGAATAATATCATTTAATTGTCTTGTAGCAAAAGTATGGAATATGTGCCAAAGTTTTAAAAACTTTTTGCATATGCTTATACAAAAATATAATCTTAATAAAATTAATTTGATGAGAAAAATGAAGTGATAAAAAGAGAAAAAAGACTTATGTAAATATTGGTGAAATCTCAATTTAATACTTTATGAATAGAAGCTATATTTAAAGAAAGAATGATTAATTAAAATTTTGTTGCCACAATAAGGATATATAGCAAATTGGCATCTTGTAGAATAAACTAAAAAAAGGGAGGTCATTGATCTAAATAATACATACAGAGATTGTTGATCAGTATATGTCATTTCTAAAAAAAAATTTCTCTTGAAAAGAAATATAAAAAAGAGATTGAAATAAAAACTCAAACGTAAAAATCTGAATATAAAAAACACCAAAAAGTAAATAACTATCAAAAAGCCGAAAAGAGCAAAAAAATAGTTGATAAAGTAGCCGAGTGACCAAAAAAAGACTAAAGATAAGGATCAAAATATATGGTGCACGAATGAAATTACATAAGAAATCAATTATATAATCACAATCAATAAGCGAATTAAATCAATTAATCATCAATGCGTAGTTTTCAAATAATGTTCTAGAACAAAAGTTGATTAATTAAGTCTCTCCCTTGAAATACCATTAGCTTATAATTGATTAAAAATTTTGCTTGACTGATATTTAATTGTTAATTAGTATAATTGACTTATTCTAACTAATTATATAAAATTTGGAACTAGTAGTACTTAGGTAGAGACGTGTTGAATGTGCATCAAATAAAGTCATAAGAAAATATCAAAGGTTGCGGTCAAAACATAAACTTATATAAAGTTCACACCTTGTGGGAATCCCCGCACCCCGCGAGGAATCTGACGGGGTGGGGCATGGGGCGACGAAGTTTGCTCAGCGAAAAATTTCAAGGATAAATCTCCACCCCACCCGCGCGGATGCGGGGATGGTATATTCAATCCCCACCCTACCCTGCCCTGCCTCACTTGCAACCCTTTGGTGGGCATAGGTGGAGCCAAACTTTAAGTTAAGGAGGGCCAAGTTTTTGTATATTGTCAAAATAAAAAATACGCTTAATCTTATAAACTAGACATTGTAAATATTTTAACCTTATAAACTGAACATGTCAAAGCCTCTCAAGCGAGAGGGTAAAGACATTACTTACCAAAAAATGTAAGACCTCGAGAGATCGTGGTTCGATTCCCACTGAAGTAAATATATATATATATATATGTAAACTGAACATTGTAAATATTTTATGTAATTTTCATATGATTAGATTTTTTTCCTCAACTTTGCATGTGTTCTTTGTTTTGATAAGAAATAAACCACAACTTGATCATTGTGAGGCTTGAACTCCTAATTGCAACACAACTTTTCTTTTTGTTAATTTTTTTATTTTTAAATTGTAGATTTCTCTATTGTTTATTTCAATCACAACTTTTTTTTTGTCAAAAATTAAGTCTTTTATAGTTTAATGTCTCTTTTTAAGTTTGGCTAGAAGGTAATAAAAATATTATTGCATACCTTTTATATATATACACTATATATAATGTCGATCCTCCCTTCCATCCTATTAAAGCCAAAATTACTTTATTTCCTAATGTGCTCCTACTTTAAATTTTGTGATTAGTTAGAAAAAAACTAAAACAAAATATTTTTGATGGTATTTTGGAAAACCATTTTCAAAAATAAAATAAAGATCTCTGGAGACTTAAATACGTGGTTAGGTAGTTAATATAACTATCCTAAAATAAAAATAAATAAATAAATAAATAAATAAAAAACAGAACTAAATTGAAAATAGATCATTATTCAAAAAATTTCCAAAATTAACTCTAACAAAAGTGGGACCGAAATTGGTAAACCGTTTTAAAAATGTGCCCACAACTTAATTTTTGAAATAAATCAGTTTCAAATTTTTTTAAAAATCAATTTCGAAATATTATTTTTGGGACAGGAATTTTTTAAAAGTGCTCCTAAAAGTCTTTTTTAATTGGTTAATTTTAAAGTCTAAAGGACAAATTTTGAAGTAACCCAAAACGTTGCCAATTCAATCCGAAAATATCAATTTTGTTTCCTAAAAATTAGTGATTTTCTTCCTAAAAAGTTTTTTTTTTTTATTAGCAAAGTAGGTTTTTTTTTTGGTTTCTCTTACAACGCGTTTGAAAGGGATTTAAAAAAAAATGCAAAACTGTATTTTTTCAGTTATGGAACTAATTTTTAATCAAAGGAACACTTGCTCCATTTATGTGGAACAAAGGAACAGAACAAATTTTTATTTTCGTTTGGAGAATGGTGAACAAGGAGAAAGAATGTGATGATATTTAAAATTCAAAGAAAAATGTGTGTGTTGTAGTGTTGAAGAACATTGCCTTCATCAAAAAAATCATTGCATGGGTATGTATATCTTTGATTACAAATTTCATTTTTTTCATCACAATCTGTATTTATCATTTATTTTTTCCCTTCAAATACAATATTGAATATTTATATCTATACTATATATAATGTCAATCCTCCCTTCCATCCTATTAAAGCCAAAATTGCTTTATTTCCTAATGTGCTCCTACTTAAAATTTTGTGATTGGTTAGAAAAAACTAAAACAAATATATTTTGAGGGTATTTTGGGAAATCATCTTTAAAAATAAGATAAAGATCTCTGGAAACTTAAACACGTGGTTAGTAGTTAATATAACAAAAAATTATAAAAAAACGGAACTAAGGGTGTGTTTGATAGCAAAGAAAATGAAAAAAATTGTGAAAAATTATTTGATTTTTTTATATAACCGGATTCTGAAATTTTTTTTTTGGGCGAATCGTGCCTTCGATCCAAAGTCGACTCCTTCTCAAAGTCGGACTCCTTCTTCTACAAGAACTCGTCCACCGATCTCTACCAAATCTCTTTATAACCACAACTAACTCCTCTCAAACAACAGTTTTGCCTCTTCTCTCTCGCGCAGTTCAATCCATCGCTTGCTCACTGTGAAGGTTTTGGTCTCACACTTTCTGTCTCACACTTTCTGTCCATCGCGCAGTTCAATCCATCGCGCAGTTTTGCCTCTGATCCATCGCGCAGTTCAATCCATCGCGCAGTTTTCCCTCTCTGTCCATCGCGCAGTTTTGCCTCTGATCCATCGCGCAGTTCAATCCATTGTACAGTTTTCCCTCTCTGTCCATCGCGCAGTTTTGCCTCTGATCCTTTTCTCTCTACCAAATCGAAAGTACACACTTTCTGTCTCACTGTGAAGGTTTTGGTCTTGGCTTGATCGACTAAGATCTGAGATTTGGTGAGGATCGTGCTAGTGTTTTTTTTTGTGTTTTTGCATTTCATAGAGATCGTTCTCTTATGTTGTTTGATTTAGTGACAGTGTTGTGTTGATTTTGGTGATTTTGGTTATTGTTAGTTGAGATTTTGGTGCGTCATTGTCATTCTGTCACCAAATTTGGAGTTCAGAATTCTTGGAGACTTTGAAAGCATATAGAGGTACACAACACATTCTCAATTTTATTGTGGTTTCTCACTCAAAATCTGTTTCTTACTTTTGAGGTGGATGCTATTCTTGAGCTTCTTCTCCTATGTGGTTTTATTTGATGTTTGTAAAGTGTAAACTATGCTCGAGATAGTGTTTGATTATATGCTTCTCTAACATTGTGTCTAGAATCCCCTTAACATTGTTGTCTACAATGTGTTTGATTAAATGCCTTGTCGATTTACTTTTTTTAGGGACTTCTCATTCACTCTATACATTAGAATATTTACATCCTCATCCGAGCTTTCCTCTTATGTTCCATTTCTACCTCAAACTCAGCCATTTTTAAGTTCAAGGCACTTTTGAATTTCCTCCTATAGCAGTCCAAGAGAAAACACTAAATTAGACATTAACGTTTCACCCCAAAAATTACAACATTGAATAAAGGATAGTGTTATAGTGGCATACTGTTGAAACCAATTGCTAAAAAAAATAGCTATGGGTTTAGTAGTTCGACTTCTCGGAATTGAAATTCAGGTCAATGTCAGTAGGTTTTTCAAAAAATTCGTTTCAGGTCAATGTCAGTAGGTTTTTCAAAAAATTCGTTACATCTCATTAGCTGCATTCATATGCATACTTTGACAAGAATAGAAAGTAATTTTATGCCATTCACAAAAGGAGGGAATAACCTAACCTTGTCCTGACAAGAAAGATAACTCTCTCCCCATCCTCCTGAAGCCAGCTGCTTCTTCAACAAAAATTCACAAGCTTTGCGGACACTAGAGCTGTTCTTAAAGGTTTTTCCTCCTGCCACCAATGCCTTCATCCCAAACCATGTTGCATAGGTGAAGCAAACCGCCCAAGAGCCATACCTATCAACGAACATATGTATAATGTTCTCAAATACAATTTAGATGAACTGAAAATAAAGAGTAACAGTTGCACTAAATGGAAGCAAATGTGGATGGACACAGACCAAGACCCATATGGTTTTTGGATACTTTCTATGAACTTCACAGCTTTAGAAATACAACTTTGTATCTCTTCTCTCCTATGGCCGGGATACAATTTCTTAAAAGAAGTCAATGCCTGAATAGCTGCAGAGGAGCATTCTAAATACTTGCAGATTCGTTATGATTATCATATGAGAATAGAATTGCAGAAAACACATCCAATTCAAATGCTAGTCTTGCGGATAATCAATGACGATGTCTCCAAAGGTTTCAGCGGATTCAAAGAATCGAAAATACAAAATGAAGATTGAGAAACAAGTTTATGCGCAAAAAAAACAAAACCCAAGAAAAAAAAATGGCAAAGAAGTACATACGGTTGTCCTCTCAGTGTTATTTTCACTTTCTTAACAACAACCATTGCAATGACGTTAATGTGTCCCTAAAGCCATCAATGCATATTTAAACTACCTGGTTCAACTATAACTACATTAATCATACCTCAAGCCTTAAAACATGCATCTCGACATAATTACTTTCATCTCCAAACATGTAAGTTTCAACAAGCAGAAAATGAATTAGAATGATAACCAAAAATTTTGTTTTGACACAATTGAAAATGCACTTCACTGATACTTTACAACTACAAAGAAGCAGCAACCGAAAGTTACAATAAATTGTGCATACATAAACAATAAGAACTGTGAAAAAAATTAAAAATAAATGGCTGATACATTAAGTAGGGCATTAGTTCTTTCGGATAAAGGTCTCCTTCCTACTGTTTTGTGTTTTGTGCACTTCGTTTTTAGCATGATTCTTTCTAGAAGAACGTTCTCCATCACCTCTCGATCATAAGGTTGCCCACACTGTGGCACTTTCAAGCTACGCAATTCTTAAACAAGTAGAGCTTGGTCACTACATAAATTCAAATCCTTGCGGTCATTGCGGTAGGCTGCGAAGGAGTTTCTAAGAAATCAGTACAATAATCTTGTGTGAAAACTAATAAATGACAACCAGCTTCCTTGGTAGAAATTGGTAAAACACATGAAACTATGGAATAGAAGAAACTAGAGAGTTTAACGGAAAAAAGTAAATAGCGTTGTTGTTGATATTCATTGAGCTACCTCATATTTGTAGACTCCCAAATCATGTCCCTGTTGCTTGCATTGTTGTTGATAAGTTTAGATGTGCAAGTGATTCAGATCGAAACTTTTTCAGTTTGTGTTAGATCCATATAATACTAAAATGATGCTTCAACTTTTTTAGGGAGCTTATATTTTAAATTTTGTTTCAAGAATTGTTTTACTGTCATATCCTCATTGATTAAATTTACATTTACATAGATGCTCATTGAAGAAGATAGAAAAAAAAAGCAGCAACTATAATGATGATGATGTTGCTACTTGATTACGTACGACGTCGTATGGCAACAAATGGTGAAATGATTAAAAGGAAGAAGAGTAGTGACGTTGATCCTAACCAAGGACTAACTACTGCATACAACCGACTAGCGAGATGCATTTGCGCACACGATTGTGCACGTCTTGAAGAGCTTCGTAGTATTCTGAACTAAGTAGAGAAGATATAATGCGGGCTATGCTTTTGTTGGGAAGTGAAGTTAAGGATGCAAATATATTTTTTCAGTTGGACGAAGACTTGAAGAAGGATTGGGTGATCTTATATTTACGAGAGGAAATTTTAGATTGATTTTTTTTTTTTTTTTTTTTTTTGGGATGGTAGGAAAATTTTAGATTGATTTTGAAAGCGAAAACATTAGTTTTTTTGAAGAACGTTGAAACATTAGTTATTTTCTTTCATTTATGTTAGTTATCACTTAAGATTCTTTTGAGTTCATTCATGGTTATCAAAGATAGTTGTCAACAAACACTAGAATTCTAAATTGGTGTTCTTCTCTAAAAAAAAATTTGCAAAAGAAAATAATTTTTTCTTATTAAATTTTATTTTGCTATCAAACACACCCTAAATTCTAAATTGGTGTTCTTCTGTGATTCACAAAAAAAATTTGAAATTATTTCCTTAAAATAAAGAAATAATGGGATGGAAACGGATTCCAAAATAAATTTCAAAATTATTTTCTTACAATAAGGAAATAGTATTTTTTATGGTTAGTTTTGAAAATCGATCATTATTCAAAAATTTCCAAAATTAACTCCAACAAAAGTGGGACCGAAATTGTGCCCACAACATAATTTTTGAAATAAATCAGTTTCAAATTTTTTTAAGAAAAAATCAATTTCGAAATATCGTTTTTTTGGACAGGAATTTTTTGAAAGTGCCCCTAAAAGAATTTTTTTAATTGGTTAATATTAAAGTCTAAAGGACAAATTTTGAAGTAACCCAAAACTTAGCCAATTCAATCTGGAAATATCAATTTTGTCTCCTAAAAATTAGTGATATTCTTCCTAAAAAGTAGGTTTTTTTTTATTAGCAAAGTAGGTGTTTTTTTTTGGGTTTCTCATACAACGTATTGTTGTCCAGAACAATAAATAATGATACTAATATATATATATATATATGAATAAACAAGTTTTACAAAAATTAATAACAGAATCAATCAAGAAAATAAATTTCTAACCGAAGACTTGTACAGAAGCAGTGTCCTAAGACAGAAATTTTCTTAAATTCGGTGATAGAATTTTCTTCAAAGATTTGCCCCTAGGATACAACCGGATGCCCTTTCGAACTAAAAATCACCACATTCAAAAGTCTGTCAAATTGTGATTTTCCTTCTCTTTCAAAAAATTTGAAATTCGAAATTCTATATATTTTCAGTGTTTTAGTTCTACTTAAATAGAACTTGAGGCACTGGTTCAAACCAATGTGACTGTTCAAATTCGAAACAACATATTTAACAGTCGCACCTGTTCAAAAAATTACGAAATTAACTATCAATAATTTCGAAAATAAAAAATAAAAATTTATTTGATTTTACAAGGCTAACAAATTTAAGCCCAAAGCCCCAAGGCCCTATCTTTGATTTTAAATATAATTATTATATATATATATATATATATATATATGTACATCTATTATCTAATGGGTGCTAATTTGGGCTCTATCCATTGAGTTTCTCTAAAGCAAATCTTTAAAATAGATATTTGTATATAAAGAGTTTATACTCTTTCAAGTGAGCAATGTGGGACTAAAGAGTTTTTCTATTCAAACTCACTTGAAGTATTTTTCAAGTTCCAACAATACCCCACATTTGAATAGAAAATATCACTTTACCCCACATTTATGTTCAAATTTGGTTTTATAAAAAGAAATTATAAAAGAAAATTATAATACATGAATGAGAGAGAAGTCTCATGCCATGTTGCCAGGAAAAGTATATGAAAGACTTGAACTTACCATAGTAAAACATATTGGATTTACTTAGGGAGGCAGTGGATATGGAGGATCTTGAACTGTTCACATTTCTTAGTAAACTAAGACAATATGTGTTACACATGTCACGATTATCAAAATTTAGTTTATACGTTTTTGTCCATTTTGGTCCTAGACAGATCCTGGTTTCATGATAGATTTAGATAATTTAGCCTGTCTCGTTCTCATAAATGCAACCCACATTTACTATTATATTGGTGACAATTTTATTTGTCATTAAATGTTGAACATATCCTTGAACTTCTTCTGAACATAATTTTTATCTTAGAAACGAATGAATATGTGTTATTCTCACGAGTTTCATCTAACTAGTTTGCCTATTGAACCTAGTACATGGGATCTCCAATCACCTAGGTTAGGTTTCTATCAGACTTAACTCATTTATAGGCTTTAAGCACATTCCCCTTTATAACAATACAACTTGATTCCTTAGTAAACCCTTTGTCATAGGATCTGCAATATTCTCCTTTGACTTTACATAATCTATACTAATTACTCTACTTGAAAGTAATTGTCTTATATGTCTTGACTTACTATTGTATACATTATTCTTAGCATTAGCTTGTGCTACCATACAATCACAATGTATACATATTGCTGGCACTAGTTTTGGCCAGAATGGAATATCTTCTAGAAAGTTACGTAGCCATTATGCTTCCTCAGCAGCTTTATCTATGGCTACAAATTTTGAGTCCATTGTCGAACGTGCTTTACACGTTTGCTTAGTTGATTTCCAGGAAATCACAACTCCTCCCAATGTAAAAATATATCCACTGGTTGACTTAGTTTCAGTATTGTCAGAAATTCAATTGGCATCACTATACCCTTCAAGTACTGGTGGATATTTTGTATAATGCAATCCATATTCTAAAGTATGTTTTAAATATCGTAGTATTCTTATCAATGCTTTCCAATGACCATTATTTAGATTGCTTGTATATCTACTAAATCTATTCACTGCATAAGCAATGTCTGGTCTAGTAAAGTTCATCAAATACATCAAACTTCCAATTATTTGAGAGTACTCCAATTGAGAAATTGCACTTTCAGTATTTTTCTTAAGTTTACAATTTAGCTCAAATGGGGTAGGAACAGGTTTACAATTAAATTGATTAAACCTCTTCAATATTTTTTCTACATAATGTGATTGAGTAAGGATATATCCATTATCATTTCGTTTGATTTGAATACCCAAAATGGCATCTGTTTGACCTAAGTCTTTCATGTCAAAATTAAAATTCAACATCTTCTTAGTTGAAATGATTATATCCTTATTAGTCCCAATTATCAACATATCATCAACATAGAGACATACTATGACACAAAACTTTTCAATTCTTTGATGTAGACACATTTGTCACATTCATTAATTTTAAATCCATTTGCAAGCATAGTATGGTCAAATTTTTCATGCCATTGTTTTGGTACTTGTTTAAGTCCATATAGAGACCTAACAAGTTTGCAGGCTTTATTTTCTTGACCTTAGACCACAAATCCTTCGGGTTATTCCATATATATCTCTTCATCTAATTCTCCATTTAAAAATGTTGTTTTTACATCTATTTGATGTATTTCCATATTATAAATTGGAGCAATTGAAATTAACATCTGAATAGATGTAATTCTTGAAACTGGAGAATATGTATCAAAATAATCCAATCTTTCTTTTTGTCGAAAACCTTTAGCTATCAAACGAGCTTTATATTTATCAATTGATCCATCGGCTTTCAATTTCCGTTTAAAAATCTATTTATAACCTATCGGTTTAATCCCGGGAGGTAAATCAACCAATTCCTATGTGTGGTTAATTAAAATGGATTCTACTTTACTATTTATGGCTTCTTTCCATAAAATAACCTCAGTAGAAGTCATAGCTTCTTTGTATGTTTGTGGTTCAGTTTCAGTCAAGAAACTTATAAAATCTGGCCTAAAACTCTTTTAAACTCTAGATCTTTTCCTCCTTCTTGGTTCTTCATCTAATGTTGGAACATTAGCAGTGGATGATTCATCTTAAACTCTCTTGTTTGAAGAACTTGATTTCTGTTCTTTATAAAGAAAAATTCCTTCAAAGAGTTGCACATCTGCGTAGATTCTATAATTGTATTAACATGGATATCACTAATCTCATAATTTATTACCAAAAATCTATATGCAGCATTGTTGTTAGCAAACCCAATAAATACACAATCTATAGTCTTAGGCCCCAATTTTGTTCTCTTGGTGATAGGAACATGTACCTTTGCTAAACAACCCCACACTTTTAAAATTTTGAAAGTAGGAATTCTTCATTTCTATAATTCATAAGGAGACTTATTTGTTTTCTTAATTGGGATTCTATTTAGGATATAATTTACTGTAAGTAGTGCCTCACCCTACATGTTGTGTGGAAGTCCAGAACTAATTAGCATAGAATTTATCATGTCTTTAAAAGTTCTATTTTTCCTCTCCGCCACACCATTCTGTTGAGGTGTGTATAGTGTCGTAGTTTGATGTATAATTCCATGACTACTGCAAAATTCAGCAAATTCAGAAAATTCATACTCTTCACCTCTATCCGTTCTTATTGCTTTAATCCTTTTATCTAATTGATTTTCAACTTCAGCTCTATATGTCTTAAACATATCAAAAGCTTCATCTTTAATTTTAATCAAATAGACATAGCAATATTTAATACAATCATCTATAAAAGTAATGTAGTAATTTTTTCCTCCTCTTGTAAGGGTTGATTTATAGTCACAAAGGTCACTATGTATTAATCCTAACAATTCATTTGACCTTCCTAGGACTATTTTAAAAGATTTCATAGCAAACTTAGATTCAATGCAAGTTTGGCATTTGTGCTTCACATCAAAATTAAATTTAGGTAATAAATTGAGATTAACCATTCTACTGATAAACCTACTGTTTACATGGCCTAATCTAGCATGCCAAATATCATAAGAATCCACGATATAAATAGAAGTATTCATTTTATTCATAGCATTAGTAACCATTACATTCAGTTTGAACATACCATCTACTAAGTACCCTCGTCCTATATAGTCCATAGCCTTACATAATATAAACTTATCAGATTCGAATACTAGTTTGAATCCCTTTTAGTAAGAAGAGTACCAGAGACTTGGTTCTTTCTGATTTCATGAACATAAAGTACATCAATCAAAGTAAGAGTTTTTCCATAAGTAAATTTCAGCAACACTTTTCCTTTTCCTTTGACACTTGAAGTAGATGAATTCCCCATGTAGAGTTTTTCATCATTAGTAATATCTTCAAAGGTTGAAAACAGCGTCTTGTCATTGCAAATATGCCTAATGGCTCTTATGTCAATCCACCAACCTTTAACATTGTCAATCATATTGACTTCAGAAATAACAACAACCAAGTCTTCTTCAGTAGTTGTGACATTGGCTTGATTCTTTTGAGAAAATTTCCAGCAGGTTGGTCTTTCCGGTGACGACATTCTTGAGCCTTATGGCCAGATTTCCACACACCCAATAATTACCTTTGACTTTCTTAAATGGCTTGCCTTTAGGTACAAAATTGTTGAAAATTTTCACATAAAACTTATTTGTTTTATTCTTATGAAATCTGAATTTTAAAGCCTCTCCTTCAGCCACATTTGCTTTTGCAGCCAAGGTAGTTATTTCAACTTTGTCTCCCTTGCGATGATCTTCTTCAACTCAAAGCCTCAGAATCAAGTCCTCTATATACATCTCCATCCTTTTGTGCTTTAAATAGATCTTAAAATCTTTCCACGAATGAGGAAACTTCTTAATAATTGCACCAACTTGAAAGTGTTCATTGATAGAACAGCCTTCTGCATGCAATTCATGAATCAGGACTTGGATTTCCTCTACTTACTCAATGACAATTTTAGAGTCCACCATGAGATACTTCAGAAATTTACCGATTACAAATTTCTTCTCACCGGCATCTTCAATTTTGTATTTCTTTTCAAGATTATTCCATACTTCCTTTATCGTGTTATATGACGAATATATGTCATATAAGTTATCATCCAAATAACTAAGGATGTAATTACGACAAAGAAAATAAGAATTTCTTCAGTTCTCAATAGACATAATAGTCTCCTTCGATAGAGGATCCTCATTTGTTTTAGGTTCATTCTCTCTTACAATATGTGCAAGATTGAGGGTTGTCAAGTAGAACAGCAATTTTTATTGCCACCGTTTAAAATCCACTCCTGTGAATTTTTCAGGCCTTTTTTCATGCCTCTTGAAATCCACTCCCTTGGATTTCTCAGACTTGTCTTCTGATTTTTTTGAGTTGTTCAAACTCGATTGTCCCACCATTTTTAGAATTTCTGAAATTTACAATACCCAAAATCTCAGAAATTTCTAAAAATTTTGTCTTAGATTGTTGTCCAGAACAATAAATAATGATACTAATATATATGAATAAACAAGTTTTACAAATAATTAATAACAGAATCAATCAAGAAAATAAATTTCTAACCGGAGGCTTGCACAGAAGCAATGTCCTAAGAGAGAAACTTCCTTGAATTTGGTGATAGAATTTTCTTCAAAGATCTGCCACCAAGATACAACCGGATGCCCTTATGAACCAAAAACCACCAAATTCAAAAGTCTACCAAACTGTGATTTTTCTTCTCTCTAAAAAAAAACTGAAATTCGAAATTCTATATATTTCCAGTGTTTTAGTTCTACTTAAATAGAACTTGAGGCACTGATTCAAACCAATGTGACTGTTCAAATTCGAAACAACATATTTAACAGTCGCACCTGTTTACAACAGTCACACCAGTTCACAAAATAACGAAATTAACTATCAACAATTAATTTCAAAAATAAAAAATAAAAATTTATTTGATTTTACAAGGCTAACAAATCTAAGCCCAAAGCCCCAAGGCCCTATCTTTGATTTTAAATATAATAATTATTATTATTATATATATATATATGTACACCTATTACCCAATGGGTGCCAATTTGGGCTCTATCCATTGGGTTTCTCTAAAGCAAATCTTTAGAGTAGATGTTTATATATAAAGAGTTTGTACTCTTTCAAGTGAACAATGTGGGACTAAAGAGTTTTTCTTTTCAAACTCACTTGAAGCATTTTTCAAGTTCCAACAAGGGTTTGAAAGAGATTTCAAACAAAATGCAAAAGTGTATTTTTTCAGTTATGGAACTTATTTTTAATCAACGGAACACTCACTCCATTCATGTGGAACAAAGGAACAGAACAAATTTTTATTTTCGTTTGTAGAATGGTGAACAAGGAGAAAGAACGTGGATGATATTAAAAATCCAAAAGAGAAATGTGCGTGTTGTAGTGTTGAAGAACATTGCCTTTATCAAAAAAATCATTGCATGGGTATGTATATCTTTGATTACAAATTTCATTTTTTTCATCACTCTCTGTATTTATCATTTATTTTTTCCCTTCAAATACAATATTGAATATTCTACATAAAACTCTTAGTATCTTAAGGGGATGCTTTAAGATATTGAATTTTGAACATTTGTGATCAACTTGCTAATGGATTTGCTTCAAATGCTTCCATCTCGCTCTATAAAATGGTTGTTCTATTTAAATGAATGATTAAATCCACGTCCCAATGAGTTTTTTTATATATTAATTTGTAAATGGTTTTGTGATTCTTTTATTTATTTATTTTTCTCTAAATGTTTTTCCTTTTTTCAATGTTATTTCAAAATTTGCAAAAGCATGCATAAGAAGTTGATCATATAATCTTTATGTCATGCAAATCATTAAAAAATCCAATCTGATCATGATATTCTGTGTGAGAATAATATAAAATCCTTAAAGGGAAATTTTTCATCAGAAGAAAATTTTGAGTTCGTGAAGAGAAAAGAGAGAATGCTAGATCACAAATGAAGGCACAATCCCTTCAAGGTGCTCTCAGAGGCAAGCCTTAACTCAAGAATTCAACCTTCTATTTCGAGCCGTGCGTGGTGAATGGTAAGGTGTATTCCAACATCATTTCTGGCAATGACTACTTTATTTATCTTCAACATGTCTCATCATGTTGAAGATCCGTTAGAATTTGACACCTCAAGTAATTTTTTTCTTTTCAAACTCAAAAAGTTGATGAGAGCTAATTCGGTGAAAAAATATATATTTGTAAGCTTTGTTCCATAATTTAATTGTTAATCAATTTGGTGTCACATCGTATATACGATATACTCAATTTATGAGTTTTGTTTTGTTTTTATTTGTCTTTTTTCTACTTCAATTTTATGAGTTTTGTTACAATTATGAAAAATCTGATTTAAATCTTTTTTTTTACTTGACGTTGTAATATGGGATTATTTTTTTAATATTTTTTTAAGTTCTTCACATCAGCCAAAACACCTATGGTGAGATGAGGCCACATCATCAATCACTTGTCAAAGACAACATTTAAAAATGTCATGGGTTCAAATCAAAGTAAAAAAAAAAAAAAAAAAAAATCCCACAATATTTAACGTCAGTTAATCCACGATCTGCCAATAGTCACTACAAAACGTGCGGAGCACTACATGTCATATATATATCAATAAACCCTATAAAATAGGCTTAAAAAGTTGGCCTTCAACGCTCTCAAATTATGTATTTTACAAAAAAAAAGTTAATTAATGTTCTTGCACAACTTTAACTCATGGCATCTCTTTGTCTTCTCATTGCATGTTTCATTATTACATGTCTTTTTTTCTCCTCTCAAAAATGACTTCTCGTGAACGTAGCGAGTGAGCTCGAATATGTGTAGCATGTATTCGAAACTAGTATATGTAAATACACACAAATGTCGGAATTATGTCAATTAACTCCAATTAGTTTGTAATTGATTATATACTTTTGTTATTATAATTTATTAGTATAAAATAAGAACGATGCATATTTGAAATGTGAAGCTCAAACGTCATTGTCTAGCTAGTGCCAATCAATTGAAGTAAGAATCTTATTATTATTATTTATTTAACACGGGAAATCCATTAGCTCCTAATTAAAATGTGTAAACATAAATTAGTAAAAGAAAAGATTCATCAAAAGAAAGAGTGTGAGGGAGGTCAATAGCCATGACCAGGGGTGGCCACATGGAAGAATAATACACATAAGAAAATACATGCATAGCATGTAGGGGTGATGGCGGAGCTAGGGGGCCCACATAGTGGTGGCTCTGTGATGCGCGCCGAACGCGTCAAACAAAATTTTATTTTACCTAAACCAACTATTTTGTAGATAGTGATAAATGGTCAATCCCACAGAGATTGGTAGTCTTTCTAAGGTAAAAAAAATACAAAAAAGGAAATTGGTGGTTTTAAAGAGAGTGATTCATTTCACTAATTTAATTACTAAGAAATTAAATAAACAAAAAAAATAACTTTACAAACAATTAAATAAAATACCTAGGTCAAGATATATGAGTTCGATTCGACAAAAGATTGAATTTGGTCGTCGATTTATGCAAAGATATGCAATTGAATTATATTCTAGTGTAGCTATAGACCTGGTGACACTCGGTTCCTCGCTCTTCCTAATTTCGATAGCCAATGTACGACCGTTGACTATTTTCCTAACTAAACACGCAACCTGATCGCTAGTGCTCCAGATTTAACGCGTTGGCCGCACTACTTCGATTCGTGAAGGCACTACACCTAGACAACTAGATCACTATTGTTCCCGAGTTAGCCTAGATTCTTATAGTATTCAACCAGTCCCAAAAGGGTCTAAACAATTAGTATGGTCGAGTGTCACTAATATGCTCTTATTGCACAAGGACGGGTGCTTCCAACTCACTGGCATGTAAATTAAGGTTTAAACTAGTGTTTGACCTCAATTGTTCAAACAATACCAAAAGAAATAAAATATAAAAGAAGAACAATGAAATATTAAATTAAATATACCTCGCAAATCCATTAATAGCGGGGGTCGAACTCTCTCGCAGTCTTGCCTAGGCCATGGACTTATTGTCTCATGGTTGAAGAAATAAAAATAAAATAAAAGAAAATAGATAGAGAAGAGAGATTCCCCTTAGAATAGAGGATGCCTCCAAACAATTCCTCAAGTCCCAATATATAGAAATATTTTTATAACGGTTGGAGTGAATTTTGCTTTGTTTTACCATTTTCATTATTAGTTGGAGTAATTGGTGCCTCTGGGACCTTTTTGTGGAGTGATTTGCATATCTAGGACTGATTTGGGCATTTTGTGCATGTTTTAGACACTTGGAAACACTAGATTAGAGGATAAAGTTAGTGTGTTGACGTGGCGCGCTCTTATTGGCTGGAAGAACGTGTGAAACACGTTGGAGGGTGGAGACATCGACATGTGGCAGACGCTGGTTGGCGGTGATGGTTGTGTTATTGGCGACGTGGTGTTGTTCGATTGGTGCAGCGGGTTGTTGTGACGTAGTCTGGCCAATGGGAGCTTGACACGTGGCTAAGAAGTGGGTGAAAAGATGAAATTCGGCATGCGGCAACATGCAGGACTCCAATTACCCAACTGTCAATGTATATTCTGTGACACTGCAAGTAAATACTTTATTTTGAGTATTTTTCCGCCTCAGATCCAACTGTGCACTCCGTTTCACCTAAAAATGAAAATTAAATATAATTAGATATATATTTTTTTAAAATCATTCCATATTAAACTATTTATTAAAAAAACCACTAAACCCCTAAAATAAGCATTTATCACCACAAAATAAGATAAATATAGTCTACTAACACCTAATAACCTATACTAAAACATGCTTAAATGAACACTTATCAAATACCCCTAAACTTAAACTTTGTTCATCCCGAGCAAAGGAGTGAATGAAAACTTATACTCTACTCCAATGATAATAATAAAACTAATCCATGCATGATAACTAACACTGACACAACAAATCCTATGCCCAAATCCAAGTCAAATGGAGTACTATATGGTTCAAATGTCGTTAAATTGACTATCCTCTTAAAGAAGCTTGGAGTTAAGATTTATCTAGCATCGAAGTCCAAACATTGAAAGAAATCACATTTCTTAAAAACTAGATTCTGTCCCGGCCAAGGCCATCAATTACTCAAGGGTTTTATGGGACTATACACTCATGCAAGTTTAAGATCTCTGCAAGATAGCGCATCAACGCTTATAAGGTACCATAGGCAAGAAATGCAACCACACTCTCTGCTAATGTAGACTTAACACCAATGGTGGTCAATATGACTTTCGTGTGTTATAACGAAGCTGGGGTAAGGTACCAATGAAAGGGTATAAATGAAATGCAAAATGTTGGAAAACTAAGACTTAGACTATCAAAAGATTATATAGAACATGAAAGTGATTTATGTTGCACTTAATTTCATTTTCCTTTTAACATGTGCAATCCTCACCTTTTTCCAACCACCCCACTCCCTACTCCATTTTCTATGGATATCGTTTTAGGTGGGACTCTCTATTCATGACTTTTTTTTTCAATTACGAATAATTTCCTTTTATTTTTGGTATATAAACAACTCTTCACTCTCATTTTTCTTTTCATGTCTCTTTTTAAAGATTTCAAGTCTAAGACTAGTTTCGAATTAGGTAAAGGATAATATCAAGCTATGGCTATGGGCTTAACATAAGGTGAGAAAGAATTAGAGGTTGAGTTGGCTCAAATTGTGTTAACTAGAGAAATTGTTTTGGGTAGGCTTAAGGCTAGGGGTTTCATTCAAAGATGGCCTAAATCATTCCCCCAAAAGTGGTTCAGTCATAGAAATTAAGCCTCAAGTGAGTTACATCCTCGTTCTAGTATCCTAGAGATCTGACTTTCTTCCACTTGCATAGTTATGATCGTCGGCCCTTTTTGGTATCTAGCACAAAACCTAAACATCGTACTAGCTCCCTATTATGTAATCTCAACAATGTTGGGCAACGTACCAGAGTGTGAATATCTCCTAAACCTCAAAGAGCTTCAAGTCTCAAAAACGGCTTAAATAACTCATCCACAACCATAGGCACTCGACAAAGTTTCGGGCAACTTTAAATGCAACAAAATAACTATAAACATGCATAAACTCAACAATGCAACTAAATAACTATATGAACTAATATAAACTACTACTAAGCTAAATGATGCAATGCAAACATGTCATAACAAGAAAATGAGGCGAAAGGAAAAGAAAAACACCACCATAACTTACCATACCGATGGAATACGCGTAAAAAAATAATAAAACGATCATACATGTCATGCGCAAATTCCATTCATTCCACACTCCACTATACCTATTAAACACCCTCAAGCTCATCTTAAACCTTGTCCTCAAGGTTTAAAACAAGAATGAGAATATCAACTACAAAATGAAAGGAAAAGAGGTGAAAGGAACATGGAAGTGAAAGAAGTAAGTGATGGAAATGACATGCTAAAATAAATATGTAAAACCTAATGGACTGAAATATCTCATAAAATATAAAACACAGTGGCAAAAATGTTCAACTCAGGAAATTTAGGGAATATACATCTAATTACCCCCGGCAGACTCGAAGACTAATCTAAAAGCCTAAAAGAAAAAACTTACCAAATCCCATTAAGACTAACCATATATATATATATATCAGAGAACCTCAGTAGTGATATCGAGCTCTCAACTCCGGTGCTTCAACAAAAGAGTATCAGACACCTGTAAATGTCACAAACGAGACAATGATGAGTTTACAAAACAAATATAAAAATAAGCAAACTAAAAAGAAGGGATAAAAACTTTGGCTGCCTCCTAAAAGTGCTTTTGGTTAAAGTCCTTAGCTCGACTTAATGTGAATGATCACGTGATGCCCTCTCCTTTTGAGATGTCGACAATAAATGGCGCATCTATAATTTTAGGCAGTTAAACAGGCATGCACCTTCTTCAGATTTAGGAGCTCATTCGAGACCTCTAACACAAATGATTTCGTCGCATCATTACATTTAACACAAAGGTGTCAGCAGTGTAGAAAATCTGCAAACGTTAATTTACTACCACCCCCTTTATAAATTCAACAGGTATACATGGGAGGGTGGGTGGTTTCACTAACACCAGAGATTAGTTTTCCTTGCTCTCTATTTAAGGTTCCTTCGGCCTTTCTGAAATAACTTCAATTTCTTTCTCGGCTTCATCCGCTTCTTTCTCTGCAATGATAATGTCAGGCTCATGTAAAGAAACTTCAAGTGTTTCCTCTGGTTCACTTCAATAGTCCTCAACCGGTGTAACCTCATTCACCTCAACACTATCTAATGGGATTGCACTCATGGTCTCTTTTGATATCTTCAGGAGAATCAACTTGATTTCTTCTTCGACTTTTTGATCCTTTTGTGCAATCCATTGGTCCAATTCTTGCTTGGTGAGGTGCATGTCTTGCTAAGTCTCTAACAAATACCTTATTATATCCCTTGAAGGCTAATTCCACATGGAATTATATATGTCAGGTTGCGGTGAAGAATTACACTAGTCACCGAAGCGATATTCATTCGTGCTTGGATTAAGCCAGTTGGAGATTATATCATTCTCAATGTCCGCAATGGTTCTACATTCCTATTGAGGAATTTGTGGAGTTAGCCTAGACATATAGAAGTCGTGTTGTGAAGGTACATAAATAGAATTGCACTGATTTCCATACCTTAGATGGTAAGGACAAGCATACGTGAGATAAAAGTATTCCCCACAAAAATCACAAACCTCGACTTGTTGCATTAAAGAACACGAGTTAGAAAATTGATATTCATTATGTGACATACGTACCCCATTCATACAATGATAGTATGAGTCTTCGAATAGACCATAATTATAGGAGCAGGAAACCATTAAGGAGTTGCGTGCAAAAGTATTAGGAGCAAGGGGCTAGATACAAAAAAAATAAAAATAAAAATACAAAAAAAAACCAAAGAAAGAAAAACTAATTCCCGGCAACGGCCCCAAAATTTGACGTGCGCCGAACGCGTCAAACAAAATTTTATTTTACCTAAACCAACTATTTTGTACATAGTGGTAAAGGGTCAATCCCACAAAGATTGTTAGTCTTTCTAAGATAAGAAAATACAAAAAAGGGAAAATTGGTCGTTTTAGAGAGAGTGATTCAATTCACTAATTTAATTACTAAGAAATTAAATAAGAAAAAAAAAACTTTACAAACAATTAAATAAAATACCTAGATCAAGACATACGAATTCGGTTCGAAAAAAGATTAGATTTGATCGTTGATCTATGCAAAAATATGCAATTCAATTATATTCTGGTGTAGCTATAGACTCGATGACACACTCAGTTCCTCGCTCTTCCTAATTTCGATAGTCAAGGTATGACCGTTGACTATTTCCCTAACTAAACATACAACCTGATTGCTAGTGCTCCAAATTTAACGCGTTAGCCGCACTACTTCGATTCGTAAAGGCACTACACCTAGAAAACTAGATCGCTAGTGTTCCCGATTTAGCCTTGATTCCTATGGTATTCAACAGATCCTAAAAGGGTTTAATCAATTAGTATGGTTAAGCGCCACTAATATGGTCTTATTGCACTAGGATGAGTACTTACGACTCACTAGCATGTAAATTAAGGTTTAAACTAGTGTTTGACCTCAATTGTTCAAACAATACCAAAAGAAATAAAATATAAAAGAAGAACAATAAAATATTAAATTAAATAGACCTCACAAATCCATTAATAGTGGGGATCGAACTCCCTCGTAGTTTTGCCTAGGCCATGGACTTAGTGTCTCATGGTTGAAGAAATAAAATAAAATAAAATAAAACAGAGAAAAAAGAGAGATTCCCCTCAGAATAGAGGATGCCTTCAAACAATCCCTCAAGTCCCAATATATAGAAATATTTTTGTAACAGTTGGAGTGAATTTTTCTTTGTTTGACCATTTTCATTATTAATGGAGTAATTGACGCCTCCAGGACCTTTTGTGGAGTGATTTGCGTATCTAGGACTGATTTGGGCGTTTTGTGCATGTTCTAGACGCTTGGAAACACTGGATTGGAGGAGAAAGTTTGTGTGCTGACGTGGCGCACTCTTATTGGCTAGAAGAACGTGTGAAACACGTTAGAGGGTGGAGACGTCGACACTTGGCAGACGCTGGTTGGCGGAGACAGTGTGTTCTTAGTGACGTGGCATTGTCTGATTAGTATAACGGGCTGCTATGATGCGATCTGGCTAATGGGAGCTTGACACGTAGCTAAGAAGTAGGTGAAAAGCTAGAATTCAACACATGGCAACGTGCAGGACTCCAATTATCCAACTGTCAATGTATATTCCGTGACATTACAAGTAAATACTCTATTTTGAGTATTTTTCGCCCCGGATCGAACTGTGCACTCCGTTTCACCTAAAAATGAAAATTAAATATAATTAGATATATATTTTAAAATCATTCCATATTAAACTATTTATTAAATAAACCACTAAACCACTAAAATAAGCATTTATTATCACAAAATAAGATAAATATAGTCCACTAACACCTAATAACCTATACTAAATCATGCCTAAATGAACACTTATCACTCAGCCACTTGATGGTGGGCACAGTGGCAGTTGATCCTTAAAGAGAGTTAAGAAATTGCCTCAAATTAGGGCCCCACTTTATATTTATCTATATATTATAGGTATATTCAAAAAATATATTAATAAAAATATAAAGATTTTAAATTGGCCAATAAAAAAAAACTATATCTTAAAATCTTATATTTAGATCTTCATTGTACCAAGCATGATTTGAACTTAAGGAAATTAAAGCTAAAATTATGCTTTTTTTAAGAGTGCTTTTCTTTTTAGTAACTACTAAAATTATGCCTTTTTTATAGGAATGCCTTTTTATATAGGAACGAGACTTATTTTATATAGTCAAAAGGATTATGTACATGGCGAAAAACAATATGTTTCCCTAAAATAAAGTCGAAAAAATTAACCCCCAACCAATTCAGTAGGGGAAAACATGTCGTTCCTATGAATAAGAAAAGCTTCATTCCACACAATAAGAATGGTCAATAATGTTATCATATTAATCCTCTCGTTGTGTTATGTCGTAGTCTCACTGAATCAACTAGACTAAGCTCGTGATCATACGCTGAGATTACAAAAGTGAAAAATAAAATTACATCAAGATCTCTATCTAATACAATCTGTCCATCCCCCAAAAAGCATACAAAGATGCAAAAAACACATTGACTTCTAGCTATAAAGACTATTGATCAAGATCTTTTCTCACATAAGAAAAGCTTAGCTTATTTTTCATTGAAAAAATCTTCAATTGATTAGTAAGCAAGGAGGACTTTGAGGTTCTATTGTTTCACTCTTCTTTCTTGATTTTTGTGATTGCTTTTCTAATTAATTTTGAAAATAATTCTCATTCGATATTACGGCTAGTTCATTGTTAAAATAATTTTACTCTAATAATTGATTAATTTACAGTGTGTTTGATAAGTCTTTTTTTAGGCTAGTTCATTGAAATAAAATCAAGAAAAGTAAATTCTAAATATTACCTTAATTAAAATGATAAAACAAAAAAAACCTTTTACTTTGCAAATGGAATGCAAAACCCATTGTCGGTCCTATAAAAAAGACTTTATATCTATATATTGTTATCTTGCACCCTTAAAAAATATTTGGGGAACACGAGCTCTACTTTTCTCAAGAGACCCGAATTTTGAATTTCACCTAGGGCCCATAAAAGCCTAGAGCTAGCCCTAGGTGGCAACATGCACGTGGGTATCGTTTTATGCCTTTTTATGCTGAGGCATCTTACCGAATCATTTTCCAAAAGAAAAATGATCTGGAGGCCTATTCTAGGCAACCAATTAGGCGCACTGACCTCTATTTGACGCACCTCAACACGTATCTCTAGGAACAGAACTAGAGGGGAGGCAGGGGGCAGTTGCCCTCCTCCTCCCCAAGACCCCTTTGGACTACTTTACCTCCAAGCATCTCTCTTGCTCCTCGGTTCCTCTCTTGCCCACCTTTCGGTCGACGCTCTAATTTATAGACTAAAAATGTAGCCTAAATAATATAGGTGCTAAGTGAGCCATTTTTAGAAAGGTATTGGAGTTCATTTTTATCAAAATTTTACAAAACTTAATTATGAGTGCTTAGAGTGCTATGGAAAAAAAAACTCAATTAATTAAAAACAAATTATATGTGATTATGAATCGCACCGTAAAAATAAAAATTTTAAATCTCTTTGCCTCATTTTTATTGTTTCAAGCCTTAAAATAATTAAGAAACATTCTTCAAAAAAACTTAAGAAACAAACTTGGGAGAAAGGGAAAATCATTAAGAAGCTATTCTAATATATTTTTTCTTGTTTGACAAAAAGTCCTATAACTCAACTCATTTCTCATAAAACTTTGCAATACCTTATTAATTTATATTGCAAATCTTACACTTATTAGTTTATTATTATGTTCAGAAACTTTAATATAATTCTTTTGTTTAACATAAATCTTATTTTATATGGTCCATCTAAGCTCGATATGAGTCAAGCATAATTAGGTTGAGGCAAGCCTAATCCAAACCTAGCTTTTGATAACCCATTTTTTAGGCCAACGGCCATTTTTAAGTAAAAAAGTACTAAAATACTTTATAAGTTTCAAGAGGGTGTGACTCAAGCTGGCAAATACAAATTAACCTAGGTCTACTCATCAAATGATTACGCTTAAGTGTTCTTAGGCATGGTAGAGTCTATTTATCCTCTTTGCAACCCAAGTTAGATCTACGACATCGGAAGCACGTGTCCAATGAGTATCCAAACTTATAAATATATTTAGATTAAAATTCATCCATAATTGAATTTTCTAGTTATCTTCATATCTAGAGATATATCTAATGGTGAGCCACTAGACACTCAAGTGGATGCACCTAAGAGCATCTCTAATGGTAAATGTAGAGAGATGTTCACTTTAGTTGGCATGAATACACATCCAATATTAAAATTGTCTCCAATGAGTAATGTGGATTGCACTTTCTATTTATGAGGTGGCAACTTCTTTTTTAAATTTAATAATTATCTAATTGATTATATTTTTAAGTATTAAATGATTTTATATTTGCGATTTTTAAACAATTATATAAATATTATATTTATAAAATACGATCAGTTGTTATTTATATATAACAGCAACAACTCAAAAAAAATTTTTGCTTGTTTGTATTTATCCTTTTTTCTAAACTTATCTGTACTTATCTTTCTTTCTTTTTTTTTTATCTCGTGGACTTTTTTTTTTGTTTTTTAGTATTTATATTTATTATAGTATATACTATGATAAGTACAAAAACAGGGTACAACTAAAAAAAAAAAAACTTAATTACTTAAAGTATATAATAGTTTCGATTTTTTTTTTAGCTTGTAATGAAGTGACATAATGCACATTATTTATCACACCCTTTAAAAATAAACGCGTCATTCGAGATGCTCTTAACTGTCGCCCAGGTGGCCCCATTCAGTAGGGTCCCTCCGAGAAGACAAAAGGGTGCAGAAGGACAAAAAGGCCAATTAAATCCAAGTAAAAAGAGTGGGGCTTGGTGGTGTAGCCTAGCTAGGGCAGTGTTGAAGTGAAAATGGTGGAGAAATTGAAATGCTTGGTCTTAGTGGGAGCTGGAGCTCTCCTTGGTTCACTCTCCACCGTCGCTCTTCTCAAGCTTCTTCTCTCTCGCGAGCGACTCACCAAGCCAATCGGATCAAATGGTGAGCGATTCTGTGATTGAGTCATCTGTGACAATAGTGTCATTTTTAGGTTCCGGCGCAATCTGTTCGCGTCGATAATTCTCGATGAAAGAAACGCACATTTGAATTTCGCTTTTCTAATTTTTCTGTTGTTGTATACTTCTGTGGCAGTTAAAGAGTGTGTTTCCGTTTTGAATAATAATGGCGGCAATGCGGCGGGGAATCCGATGCCTAATTTAGATCTTTTGAGAGATGAAATAGTCTCTGAACATCTTACCAGGTATTGCGACATAATTCTTTCGGTTGATACCGCAGAGCTGGTTATGAAGCTGGGTTGTTTTTCCATTATATTAGCGAATGTGAAGTTCTCAGAGCAATGTGAATTGGATGTCAATGTGTGCCACAAGGACTAAATAGACATTGAAGTGAAAAAAATCACTTTAATGGAATGTGCATTTTTAACGCCGAGCTGACGTGAATAGACATTGTCTATTTGAATGTCAATTCTTGACATTTAAATTGACATCCACGTTAGATAATCAATCTTTTTTAAAATATTTGTTTACTTTATTTAGATTTTATTTTCATGTTTTAATTAATAAATTACAAAAAGAAATGCCACATCATCAATTGAGCCACAAATCCACATTTACCATTGGAGACCTATTTTGAAGTTCAATGTCTATTTGAGCCACATGTGATGGACATCCTCTCCACATTGAGAATCTATGCCTACAATCCACATTAACCATTGGAGATGCTCTCAATTATATTTCCAACTACATTGTTGATTTTTTATTTAGCCGACCCCAAATGATTTGGGATTGAGGCTATGTTGTTGTTGTTGTGTTGTTGATTTTTGATTTCAAGTAGTTATCGATATGATCAAGTAGAAGTGAATATGACCATATTGGTTTAATTGGTTGATAAATAATTTTTGGATTTTTAGATTGACGACTATTGGTTTATTCTTTTCATCTTCTTTTGCGCATTTCTATTACCATGATGATACTTTGGAACTTGCACTTGCATAAGTAAGAAACCTCACCACCGACTGGAATTAATCGAACACAATGGAAGAGTTTGATCCATGTAGCCGACCCCAACTAATTTGGGATTGAGATTATGTTGTTGTCAACAATCTTTGACTAGAAAGCTACTGTCATTTGTATTCACAAAGGTTACGCTTGTTTCTTGTTATTATCAGAAACATACAATTCTTTGGCCAAGAATCTCAAAGAAAAGTGACGGAATCTTTTGTTGTAGTCATTGGTCTTGGAGGAGTTGGGAGCCATGCTGCTTCCATGCTTTTGAGATCAGGGATTGGCAGGCTCCTCCTTGTTGATTTCGACCAGGTATAAATCAGCTTCTTGGATTAAACATCTAACTTATAATTTATCATTTATGAATTATGATAGTGTTCATGTTAGAATATTTTTCATCTGGTTTAACCTGGTCTATCTATTTAGCATGTTTCCCCAACTTATATTTTTCTCATTCTCCTATTGCTGGTTGTTTCCCAATTATTTTCTTTGCTTTAGATTAAGATGCATAATTGTTCCGTTAATGTAAAAAGGGTTCACAAAAATAAAACTGCGGACCATGGTCCAAAGTAACCTGAGCAACCAAAAACACATTTAGAAGCATTAGTCATTAAATGTAGCAGAGTGCTGATCGTAGTGTGTAACACTATAAAAATATGGGATTTACAGTTGCAAAATTCAAAGAGTTTTGTCGTCACTTTCTTGAGTAACATGTTCCTATCTATGTTTTTGGATCTTACAGGACAACTGATGAAAAATTACATTCCAAACCATGCTACAGCCTATTTTACATATTTCTCTTTGTGTAACATGGTAGTGGTAGTCGCTCCCCCTTCCTTGCTTTATTCCTACTATCTACTTGTCAAGACTCGAGAGCAATAAGCAGTTGCATTTTTGTACAGAGATATGCTAAAATCTGTTTTTCTAGCATCCTAGTCAAAGGCTGGATTCTTGATTTTTTGTATGCAGTTCATTAGAATAATTGGATTGCATGTTTATTTTAGACTAACCCATCTGTTCCATCACTAGAAAATACAATGGCTATTGGTTTTCATTTACTAAAAAAATTGTCTCGACATTTATTTTTTGTTTTTCTGAACTTATTAATGCAATAGGAAGACTCGAACCTCCAACCTCATCTATATAGTGATCACATACCATTGAGCTATCACTTAGTTGGTATTATGTGTCGACTGTGTTGTACGCAAATATTGCACTGATTTATCCCAACTGCAAGTGCTGTAGAATTTTATTTACATATGCTGACTATGTCATTTCTTTATGACTTGAGAAGGTATCCCTATCATCACTAAATCGACATTCAGTGGCAACAAGGGAGGATGTTGGTATCCCAAAAGCTCTTTGCCTTAAGAAGCATTTTGAATCTATCTTTCCTGAGTGCCACATTGACGCAAGAGTAATACTATACGATGCTTCAACAGAGGAAGAAATTCTCTCAGGACAGCCTGATTTTGTTCTGGACTGCATAGATAACATTGATACAAAGGTAGTTTTTTTGCTTTCAATATTTGAGACTGGTGATACGAGTTTGTAAAATGCTTCTATAATTCTTGAAAGCATATAGTTTATTGCCTTCTTTGTAGTATAGTAACTTGAGCCTTTGTTCGTGGTCTGTGCTTTGTTGCATAGTATGAAGAATGAAGAAAAATATCCTATTCAATTACTGATGAACGTTTTCTATTTTAGATGTACTTGTTTGTGAGTGTTGTCTAATTGAAAACCTCACTCCAAGAAGTTTGTGATGATCAAGTTCTCCCTTGTGGAAGTGAGTAGCCCGATTTAGATCCTTTACTGTATTGGGGTGAAGCCCCCTCTAGTCTCCATGCACATGGGGTAGGGAGCTCAATATGGGAATTGTCAAAGGAGGTCAACGTGTTCCAGCAACGGAATAGCCAACTTATTGCGACTCTTCTCCTTTCTCCGATTTCGCACAGGCTATGTAGAGCATAAGAGAAGCTCCAGTGTTTCTACATAGGTTGAGTTCGAACGATGCTACTAAACCAATAATTATCATGAGGTGTTACTGTGGTAGAAATCTAAGATAATAAATCAAATAAATGAAACATTAAAGTATACCATATTGAAATGATTGTAACCAAAATTAGCAACTTGATCCTATTGATAATTTGTATAGGGATTGATGATAAACTTGTAATTTGTATAACTCCATTCTGAAGATGAAGCTTTGACAATGTTGAGTTGTGCTGATACTAGGCTGAGGATGATAGAGGGTGCTTTTAATGATTTTCATTTAATCATTACAATGTTCTAATTTTAGTTGCCCTTTGTAGGTAGCACTTCTTGCTGCTTGTGTCCGTAGGGGTTTGAGGGTTCTCTCTGCAACTGGTGCTGGTGCTAGAGCAGATCCGACAAGAATTCGTGTAGCTGATTTGAGAGAATCAATAAATGACCCACTCTCTCGATCTGTAATTCTTTGTCCTGACCTTTTTGAGAACATTGTAGATATGTGATTTGCTGCATGTTGTGGAAAAGGTGTGCTAGTTTAAGCATTGCATATATTAAAATTGCTGCAATTTTGTACTTTCACTCGTATGTATCTTTCTTCTACAAAAGTTTTCTTTTTTTTTTGAAAAAAAAAAGTCTCTTCTTCTCTTCATATTTTATGGTTTTATAATTGGTTTAGTTACACAAAAAGCTTATCTTGTTGAAGTATTTTCCAAATAATTTGTTTTCTAAATTTTATTTTTTCTTAGAAATCCATTTATTTTCAATTGCACTAAATCGAGCACAATGGAAGAGTTTTATCCATGTAGCCAACCCCAATTTATTTGGGACTGAGGTTATGTTGTTGTTTGTTAAGAATCCAGTTATTCTGGTGCAAGATGAACACCTGTCTTTCTTTTGGCCTATGTCAGTCAGTTTGACATTGTTTTAGTGTTTTTTAACTTGTACTCATTTACCTTTTCTATACTATACAATAGTTAATATGAAAATTAGCATCTACCTTTTCTATACTATACAATTGTTAATATGAAAATTAGCGTCTACTTTCTTCTGAGACAAGTTTAATTTGAGCATGTAATCTTTCCTATCTCGTCTATGACAAGATTGAGTGTATGGTTCCTTCTCTTCATAAGGAAGTAAAGTAGAGTAATGCATATTAATTGATTTTATTGTTTAGTGTCTCTTGTGTTGATAATGTGGATTTCCTGGCATATATCATTGTATACTTAAAAATGAGTAAACCTTGATGAATGTTAATGAAAATTAAAAGTTTTTCTCAAAAAATGAGAGTAATTACAATAGTTTATTGGACTACCATTAGATATTTAAATAAGTCATATCTAACTACTTCTAGTTACATAAAAAGTCAAAGTTTATCTCACTAAGAACAAGGAGATAAAAGATCAAATCCTAATTGATTCCTAATTTAAATTCAAATCTAAAACAAATGTTATTCAAATTTTCAAAAATAAAATTCAAACTAAAATGCCAACGCATCAATACTCCTTGGCACTTTTGTGAGGAACGCCAATTTTTTTCTTCAATTCTTCAGACTTTTCCTTAGGTAAAGCTTTTGTAAATAGATCTGCAAGCCGATCTGCAAATGAACAATGAACCAAATTCACTTCATTAAACTGATCTTCACATGAACAATGGAACAAATTCACTTCATTAGACTGATGTGCATCCTTAACAAAGTGATTTTTTATCTTTAAGTGCTTTGGCTTGCCACAAAAAACATGATTTTTGACACTTGAGATTGTTGAAATGTTGTCACACATAATATTTGTAGTCGGTTTCTGTTCAAGCTTTTTTTTCAATTTTATTTTTGCTCAGTTGCTCATTCATTTGCATTAATGTGTTGACTTGTTTGCAGTCCTCCATACTGAATTTTTCTAAGACTTCAGCTGCATCGCTGACATGTGGTTCAGCTTCATTCCAATCCATTGCAAAAATCTTTTTTTTCGTCTTGATAGACAATATTTCAGCTTCTTGACCATTATAGGTGGTGCAAATATTGTTTTTGAATTGTAGAGAAAATCCTTTCTCTAACATCTGTCCAACACTCTAAAGATTTTGAATAAGATCAGGCACATATAAAACATTTTGAATGAGTTTGATACCTGATTGTGTTGGAATGGCTATTGTTCCTCGTCCTTTAACTTCCATGATATTCCCATTACCTATCTTCACTTCAGAATTATATGATTCATTAAGTTCGTTGAAAAGGGCCGCATTGAAAGACATGTGATGAGTGCATCCGCTATCGATGAGCCAAGAATTAGAGGTCTCTTGGTTGTGAAAACTAGCGACTGTAAAGAGATGTTCCTCCTCGACTTCGACATCTATTGCTTGTGCTTGTAGAGGGACTTTTTCAATGAATTTGCAAACTTTGGTGACATGGCCCGTTTGCTTGCAATTTCCACAAATAGCATCAGGCCTCCACCAACAATATTTTTCAAGATGAATAGACTTAATGCAGTACTTACAAGGAGGGTAGCTTTTCTAGTTTGCACTCGCCTGACTTTGACTGTCTTTGTCCTTCTCATTTTTTATTGTGGTACTCTCCTTTTGGGTTTGGTAAGCTTTTTGTATTGAACCTTCTTGCTTCAGCCCTTCTTTGCTCTTGAGCTTGAAATACATTGAGCAACTCCGAAGGTGATGTTGTTGAAAGATCTTTTGAGTCTTCCAAAGAGGTTATTTTGGATTCAAGCCTCTTTGGGTGAGTCACAAGAACCTTGTCAACTATTCTAGAGTCAGGAAAATCCTCACCAAGTAATCTAATTTTGTTTAAAATGAGAGAAATTCTATCAGAGTACTTGGTGATAGTTTCATCTTCTTGCATTTTCAAACCTTTGAACTGTCTTCTCAGGTTTGAAAGTTGCATCTGAATGGTTCTTTGACTGCCTTGAAATTCTTCCTTCAGCCTTCCCATGCTTCTTTTGCCGTCTTACATGCCATGATCCTAGGAAAAATAGAGTCTGACACAAAATTCTGAATTACTGATTTGGCTTTGAATTTTTTTGCCTTTTCTTCATTGTGATGCTTGATCTAAGCAAGAGTCGGATTTGTTAGAAGTGGTCCTATCTTCCGCCACAATTTCTCAAAGATCAAAAGCCTCCAAGTGTGACTGCATTTTGACATACCTTATTTGGTAGTTTTTGCCGGTGAAAGTTGAAGGGTTTGTCATGGAAATACTATTGGTTGTCATTTTTGGAAATTTTTCAACAATGGCTGACCTACATAATGATTTGAACATCTGATATCACTGTTATTAAAAGTTTTTCTCAAAAAATGAGAGAAATTACAATAGTTTATTGGACTACTGTTAGATATTTAAATAAGTCACATCTTACTACTTCTAGTTACATAAAAAGTCAAAGTTTATCTCACTAACAACAAGGAGAAAAAAGATCAAATCCTAACTGATTCCTAATTTAAATTCAAATGTTATTCAAACTTTCAAAGATAAAATTCGAACTAAAATGCCAACACATCAATAATGAATCAATGGGACTCAGTATTTTTAAAAGTTTTGTGAAACTTCTTCCCCTCTTTTCTCTATTCTCTTTGCATTGCCTTCCTTACTGATCTCTTGTACAACAATATAACAACTGCCTTTGTGGCAGAAATGAAATTGCTCATACTCCACTAGGCACCCACTCTTTGCTACTTTGTTGAAAGTGAAAATTCGGTCACAACTTCATTTTCTTATGCTAGATGGTAAAACTGCCTGTGGCTGCACTATATGTCTATATCTATTTTTGTATCAATATTAAGTGTTATCTTGAGGAAATTGGCATTGTTTGATAGTTTTATTTCCTTTTATTAAAGGCTTTCCTTATATAACTCCTAGCGTGCAGGTAAGACACCGTTTAAGGAGAGATTATGGCATTGAAGGTGGGATACCTGTTGTTTTTTCTTTGGAGAAACCTAAGGTGAAGTTGCTTCCATTTCGGGGTCCTAATGGAGAAGAAAATCCTTCCGATTATCAGGTGATCATTGTCTCCTGTCCTTATATCATATACCATGATTCTAAGTAATTTTGTAGGTTATAGAACAAGTAGCTATGTTTGAAGTATTATTAAATCTAGCCTTAAATGATCAAAGGAAAATAGTAAAAATTGGATGTTGTGATTATCAATTTTTCTCAAGAGCTATTCATTCTATTTGAAGCTACTTCATCTTTTAGTGTATTGAACTTGGGCAACAATATGTTTCTCACGTCTCTTGTTATCTAGTTATCTGCAGGAAATATTTGTCTTTCTACCCTGAAAAAAGTTAATGGTGTATCTTTTACAAGTATTGGTTGTTTTAAATGATCCCAACTTGGGTCGCATTAATTAGGACGTTAGTAGAGATTTAAATGATTTGGAAAGCACGCCATCAGTTGCACTAAATCAAGCGCAATGGAAAAGTTTGATTCATATAGCCAACCCCAACTAATTTGGGATTGAGACTGTTGTCATTGTTCTTGTGGTTGTTTTAAATGATCAACATGGGGAATCTTTAGTAAAGTACTTGCTAGTTATGTCAATGAGTGTTTGAACCTGATTGCTTGGGGCCGAAATAGGGTCTTTGATGAAACTAGACTGGTTAACTCCCATATAGGGATAGCAACTGATTCTGTGCGTTCCTGCTCAAATATCTTGCCTCTTTCTCAGCTCACACCCACCAAATGAAAGGTAACTCGGGTCAGTCCGTCAGTCTCAAGTCAATTTTAAGATTTAATGAAATTTTCCATCTCTGAAGAAAGTTGAAAACATCTCTAGATTGTCCCTAAAGGAGTTAGCCATCGCGATCTTAAACCCTCAAAAGGGCACATTTCAATAAAATATTAAAGTATTTATTGCATAAGACACAACAATGTGGGCATACAACCCTATAAGAATTTCTTCTTTGCAGCATTGATCCTTCCTGATTAAGTAATCAAACATAGTCTGAACATGAGAAGGAACCCTAACTTTCCAAATGAATTAGCATGGGAATTACATAGGAGATGGAAAGATTGTCAATTAATTTTGAAAGAAGAGTTTGTGTTATACTTGACCTGTTTTTTTCCCTTCTAGATTGCAGCTGAACTAATTGTGGAAAAATTGTGACCAATCTGTACTTTGTTGCTTTGTTTTCTCCCCCTTTATTGGTAATTGAAGTTCATCTCTTCCTTCGTGTTCTCTGTCATTTCAGTTCCAACAAAACTCCTTTCTATCATTTAAGATAATTTGGCTATACTCGGTTGCATGGCTGCTGTCTTTTGTGTTCTGTATGGTAAAATGTTTGAGGCACTATTATTTTTTTATTTTAACTACAGGTGTCCATCTAATATTTTTACGTGGAAATTGTCATTTCAGGTTGTGCCAGGTTTCAGGGTCCGCATAATTCCTGTTTTGGGTACAATCCCTGCTATCTTTGGACAGGTGATGGCATCCTATGTTTTGACACAGCTTGCGGGTCTAAACGTCCAAATGGAACCAGTGGTGCACTTTGATGTGGATCACTATCATACGCTACACCAACGCCTTATTGAGCATGAAGAGATTGTTTATGGAACTTCCTCGCAAGTTCAGGTTTGCTCTCTTAATCCTAGCTACTTATGTCTAATATGTTGTGTACAAAGTTCGTTTTAGCTCATGTAACCCGAAGCGTATTTCTTAGGTTGAGCATGAAAATTGTATGTTTCTGGAAGGCCTCTGACCGTAGTGTTTATGTGGTTGTTGTTAATTGTTGTGACCCTGATGTGCCTGAAGGTAGATATTGAGGAAGTAATGTACATTGTGAAAGAGTTGTGGCATGGAAGAAGTGCCAAAGATCAATCTGGAAAGGATACGGAACGTGGTCCACGTGGAATGTGGCGATCGGTTAATGAATTGATGCTTGTAAGGTGAGCTCACTTTGATAAGCTGCATTATTCTGACGTGTTTGAGTTATGGATTATTCAGTATTGGTACAATCAATGTCTCTGAACTCTTCAATTATTACTTCTCTATTACTATATTTGAGGACATTAGACCCATTTTGATAATATTTCAGCATGCAGACATCAAATATGGTTTCTCATCTTCTCTTTACTTGTAAAAAAAGGAGGGGGGAAGGGAAAGATTTATATATCCTGCAATGACTTTTTTGATAGGATAGTTGTATGCAATGACTTTCATCCCTGAAAACCTAAAAACTGTAAATGTGCGTTATTTTGCGATAAAACTTTCAATACCTCAAAGACGCTTTTATGACTATTGTTTTTCTTGTTCAACAATTGCACTCAATCAAGCACAATGGAAGAGTTTGATTCATGTTGCCGACGCCAATTACTTTGGGACCGAAGCTGTGTTGTGGTTGTTTTTCTTGTTCATCAGTAGGATTTTTTTTTTTTTTTTTTTTTTTTTTTTTTTTTGAGGTGCGGGTTATCGTTGGATCCTCATTACATTATTTAGGTTGCAGCTTTTCTTCCTTGTTTTTTGAATACATGGCTGGAATCTGTATGGTTATGATAGTGTGCACAAGTCCCTGACGTTGTTGCTTTGCGATGCCTTTTCAGGTGGGACAGGACAAAACCAGCATCTTTGTCGAACTTAATTCTTCTAAAATTTACAGAGGTATACTTTCTTTTTTTTTTTTTTTTTTTGGTAGAGAAATAATGAATCAATGTCAAAGCAAGTTGTGAGAATGGGAAAATAAAAGCATGCAACTTTTTTTTTTTACCGGATAACATATATCTTTATTTTCATTTTGCTAAGTTAGTTCAACATTAATAAGAGCCAGCTTTTCTCCAACCTTTAGTTACATTAAGTTATTAACGTTTTGTGTTATTTCAAATGAGAGCTCGCTTTTACAACAACATTATGTTTTTGATCCATTTCATGAAGAGTGACAAAAGGTTTATCGTGGCTATCAAGTGTCAACCTATCGCAATCCTTCTCCATTTTTTTGGAAAATGGAGTTGAGGCCTCCCTCCCCCATTTTTCAGATATGAAAAATGGGCTTGGGACCTCCCTTATCCATGGGTTTCAAAGTCCTCCTTTATCCAGAACTGAGACCAACTATGTAGCGCACATAATGCTCTACATAGGTGGAACATTATGTGTGTATACCCAAATATTTTGTTTTTGTACTCCATTTTTGCATATAACTGACGGTGATCAGCTAAAATTTGGTAGGAACATGAATTTTTGTTCATATCATTCACCTTACATGCATTAATCTTCATTACTTTCCTCGAATTCATTGTTCCTACAGACTTCCCGTGGATATCATTGATAATATAATAAAGAACGTGTTGTGTCTATGTTATTAAACATATAGTCCAAGATTCTTGGTGCAGGCACCGGTCTTCTTGACATGCACAACTTTCCTACAAATGCGAACAGTTTTGAAAATGCAAAGAATGCCTATTGAATCTTAATCTTATCTGCGTCTTTTGCATTTTTATCTAATGTGCAGCAGAATTTTCTTATCAAAGCTTTTCTTTTTTTTCTCTCTACGAAACCAGGCTGGTGAACACGAATCAAGGACGCTGGACGAAATAAAGGAAAATGAACCAGAGTTTTTCAGAAGGGTCACTTCTGTTCTGGAACAAGCGAAGTCTGATTTTGGCCCATAGATGTCTTGGATACTCAATTCTGCTGCTGTGCATTTGCATGAGGCGCACCGCGCATGTTCGCCAAGAAGCCATAGGCATTTCAGTCTCAACTCAAGGTGACCTGAATCTCAATTTTGTTCATGATTTTTTATTTTCTCGTTTTGATCAGGAAGCAACATATTTATTAATCTTATGAAACATCTAGTTATACTAAATTAGGGACAAGGAGGAACAAGAAGTGCTCCTCCTCAATGTGTTTTATTAGTTATGATTGATGTCCTTTTCTTGCTTTTTGTTCTTTTTTTTTTTGGCTAGAATCATTGGAGGTCGAAAAAAAAACATTGCTTATGCAAAAGGACTTATAATTTTTTTTTTTTCTTTCTTTCTTTTTAAACCCAAGTGGTGGAACATTTTTTAAATAATTATCGATCTACGCCTCATTTGCACCCTAATGAATTAAAAAAGTAAGCCTTGTTTGGTTGGGGATGGAGTTGGGGGGTGTGAAATAACTTGGGGGTTTTATAAATCCAACTCTCCTTCAAGTTATCTCTGAAGCCTCAACTCACACTTGAGAGTGGGAGATATCTCTCAAAGACTTTTGAACACAATTACACTTCATTAATTATCTCTTTATTATCTACATCTATCTCTTTTGTTTGAAGGGTATTTATGTTAATTCATATATTTTATAGCTTAAAATTTTGCAACTTCTTTGTAAGTTCAAATTGAACGAAACATGAAAATGTGATCCACCCAAAAGAAAACTCCCTTGTAAGTTGGCAAAATCGAACCAAGAAAGGCTAAAGTTTATCCTCAATTCTTCCCATTCACTAATACGGATTTTATTTTCCCAATCAAATCACTTTTTACTGTGTGAGCTCTTCTTGTATACATAGAATCAATAAAAAAAATTAAAATAAAAAAAGAGTATGTATATCGATGTTATTAATTAGAGCATGACTTAGCTCTTGTAAGTATATCGTGTGTACAACGTGGCGGTAAGAATTTAATATAGTATCAGAGCTCATGGTTCGAATGAGACCTGTAAAAAAACCTTGGATCATATGACTTTCAGTCCATAAGGAGTGTTGAAGATGTGTGGACCGAAAGTTAGTCTCATATCAATTAAAGTAAACTTCTAAATGAAGTATATAAGTGATTGTTTCCCCTCTAATAGTACTGAGACTTTTTGAGATAAAATTTTACACCTAAAATGGTGGTTAAGTTAGGAACAGTATTGGTGCTAGCGAAATGAAACACTTGTAATTAACATATGAGCGGGGCGCCTGTGAGTATAGGACACAATTTATTTGACGCCTTAAGCCTCGACTTTCATCAAGATGCACATCACGCTTGCTTACTTCAAACAATTAGTAAGGTAATACAGCTTATGATAATATTACAACTGAATAGAATTCGTGAGTTTTTGTTTTATTAGGACTAGGATTTATTAGTTTTATTTCTGCTCAATTAGTGAGAGAGCACTAATTTGTCTCGTGAGTCCAACTCCAAGTGTCACCGAATACAATTTTTTGCCCTACACGGACGTAGAATGTTTAATGCATTCATTGTTCTTTTTTCTTTCTTTTTTTTTGAGGTCTAACGCATTCATATTTTGAACTAGTTCTTATGTCATAGGTACTATGTATATTAACCATTGAATTTTTTTTTGAAGAAAAATAAAAATTTCATTAATCATTAATGGTTTGGTACACGATCATACATAATTAAAAAGTACATTAATTCGTTAATCCTAATTATTCAAAAGAATTGTCATTACTTTGGTTGTGAATGTGATTGTGAAATTAAAACTCCCTACAATGTTGAAACACACACAATACACAAACACCCACTAGAACCAAATAATGAATAACGAAACTTCTTAATGAGAAGAAGAAAATTTAAAACTTTCCGACAAGGAGAAAACAAAATTAAGACTTCCAACAAAGGGAGACAAACTACTTTAAAATAAAGCTAAAAATAAAGACCAACCTAACAGCTGCACAAATTCAAAAACAAGTGTTGAGGAAGATGTACCGCAACAAGTAGATTCAATCTTCATGCACTTTATTGGACACGTAAAACATAAAAAGATGAAGATTATAACCACTGTCGATCAAAACAGAAGATCTTGAATCAAGAGAAAAAAACTCAAAAAAGAGATTTTAAGGTTAAGGCAGCAGCAAGCGTTGTTTGCCATTCTTTCCAAGCCGGACCTCAACGTCTTGACCATTGAATCTTAATTCAATGGTAATGGATGTTTTGCATTTAATATATATACATCAAATGATCATTAAATGCATTTAATATATGTATACATCAAATTTTCAACACTAAAAAGACAAACAATTGGTTTCAAAAAAAAAATCCTATAAAAAAAAAGACAAACAATTACAAATCTCGAGGCACAATTCTTTTTCATGTAGTGTACTACGTTAAGGACACTAACTAATTCACAATTGGACCTCGTTTAAAGAATTGAGCTCCGGTCCTACAACTTGGGCTAATTACTACTTGTTGATCACATACAGTTTATAAAAAGCTCGACCTCTCTAGTTTTGTAAGCATCTCTTTCCCCCTTTTAGCCACAAATTAAATGGCATTTTATACACTAATATTTAACTAGTTGATATCGCGGGTAAAATTAAGTGTCAATATATTAGTTAAAAATACTTAATCTAATAAGAAAAATTTTTTAAAAAAATGATAAAAAGATTAAAAAAAAAAGTGATAAAAAGAGAAAAAAAAAAAAAAAAAACTTATAGTATAGAATATTATTTTTTTTAAATGATAAATTAAAATTTTGTTGCCATAATAAAGGATATATAACAAATTGGCATCTTGTAGAATAAACTACAAAAATAGCGGTCATTGATCTAAATAACATATACCAGAGTTCGCCGATTACTTTTGTTTGCTCCTAAAAAGAAAAAAAAAGATATCAGAATCAATACCCAAAGGTAAAAAATCTTAATATAAAAACATTGAAAATAAAATAGTTATAAAAAAGTCAAAACCTCTGCTTCCAGGTTATAACTTGTTAGCTGGACAATCATATAGCAAAAACTCCAGCCTTCAACAAAAATACTTCCTTCAACCACCAAAACCTAATAAACTAAAAAATGGAGATCATTGATCTAAACAACGCATACCAGAGATTGTTGACCAATATATGTCATTTCAAAATATTTTTGATTACTCATCGAAAGAAGAAAAAATCAAAATCAAAATCCAAAGGTAATAATATTTGAATATAAGAAACATCAAAAATAAAATAGTTATGAAATAGTCAAAACCTTTCCTCCACAGTTATGACTTGTTAATCGGACAATCCTATAGTATAAACTCCAGCCTTCAACGAAGACAATTGTTGACCAATATGTCATTTTCTAAAATATTTTTGATTACTCAACGAAAGAAGAAAAAAATCAGAATCAAAATCCAAAGGTAATAATATTTGAATATAAGAAACATCGAAAATAAAATAGTTATGAAATAGTCAAAACCTCTCCTCCACAGTTATGACTTGTTAATAAGACAATCCTATAGTATAAACTCCAGCTTTCAATGAAGACGCACCCTTCAGCTATCAAAACCACTCCTCCCCAGATGCCTAATTAACATTGATGTGAGATGAGATGAACCACGTCCACAGTTATGACTTAATCATCGGACGATCCTATAATATAAACTCTAGTCTTCAACAAAGACGCTCTCTTCAGCTACCAAGACCTTTCCTCCCCATATACCTAATTGACGTTGATGTGAGATGAGATGAACCACGTTTGAGCACACATAGAGAGAGAGGGAGAGAGAGATTTGGTGTCGTGAAAGTGAAAATATTTTTTATTGTTGGGTCATTCTTTTCCCTTTATTATATATTAATGGAAATTTGGAAGGTTTTGTGTTGAGACGTTTTTGTTTTTTGTTTTTAATGTTGGGGTTTTTTATCTTTATTATATAATTAATGGGAAGATAGAAGTAAAGAAGATGAAAAGTGTTGAATTTGGAGTTATATAATTAATGAGAAGATTGTTGGGTCATTTTTTTCTTTTTATTATAGATTAATAAAAATTTGGAAGGTTTCGTATTGGGACGTTTTTGTTTTGTTTATTAATGTTGGGATGTTTTTGTTTTTGTTTGTTAATGTTGGAACGTTTTTTATCTTTATTATATAATTAATGGAAATATGGAACGTTTAGTAGAAAGGAGGAAAAGTGTTGAATTTAGAGATATATAATTAATGAGAAGATGAAACGTTTGGTAGAGAGAAGGAAAAGTGAGAGAGATTTGGTGTTGTTGAAAGCAGAAACGTTTTTAAAATTCAAATAACCATTTTTTATTAAAATTTGAAAAGCCCTCGTAAAGAAATAGTAAAAGGTAAATTTAATTATTATCAAATAGTAAAAGGTTGATGGCGTGGCAAAATATTATTGCAAGAAAGTCAAATAGTAAAAAGTTGACAACGTGACGAAATGTTATTGGAAGAAGGTGACACGTGGCAACTCAAAATGTTACTTTATTTTCATTAGAGTGAAGTTGATGATGTAGCAAAAGAGTTGATGACGTGACGCTACGAGAAGGTTGAAAATTGTCACGTGGACATCCCAAGGTCTTCCATTAATATATATAGATTTTGTCCATTAATCAACCTAGCTAATTAGTTCTTTCATTTCTAAAAATAATAAATTGTTTTTAATGCTGTTTTTTTTTGGTCGAGGTTTTAAAATGTTGTTTTCAATATAAAAGAACAGTCTTGCCCACTACAACCACCTTGTTTGTTCGCTAGTTGGCAAGTGGTGAACAACTTGAATCCAATAAATTTTGATTGTATATAGTCCACCAATAATTTTAATTTTAAATGAGATAGATCCTGCTATGATAATTATAAAAGTTTGCCCTACGTGGGTTTTTAATTTTTTTCATGGAAAAAGACAACTAAGAATCATAAAATAGGGCAAGCACATGCATACAATTGCTTATCAAAAAATAAATGATATTATGATTCTTGGGACAGTGGAATTAATATTGTGCGTCGAGATTTGTAATTGGCGTTATCTAAGCGATACGGTATTAGTTTTGGTTTTTTTTTTTTTGGAAATTCGGTGATATTGTTTAATTGCTTTTTTTTTTTTTTTATTCTTTAATTTCTTGTTTAATTGCATTATTATTTGTTCGTCAAAAGGTTGCAATGTTTGAACGTTTGCTCAACAGAACTTGTCCATGACAAAAAGGAAATATATTCGGATGATATCTACAATTAAACAAAAGTTGCCTTTTGGGCTTTCAGAAAATAAAAAGGCACAAATTAATATTTATAGGCAATATTGGCCAAAAATAAGTTCTATATTTAATATTTACAGTTTAATCAATTATTTATCCCGTCCTCAAAAAGAAATTAATTATTTGTCCCTACATTGTTTACTAGTCGGCATCCCACACTTCCCACACGAGCAAAACGGTGTATCAAAATATTAGATAAAAGTAATTTTTTGAGAAATAAAGTAAAAAAACTTTTTATGTAATCTCCAATATGAACTCAAATTAAGAACAACATCATCCAATTTTTCTATAAAGATTTTTTGAAAAAATAGTCATTATCCAAAGTCTTTTAAGGATGTAAATTAATGATAACACGAAATTTTTCTTATGCATTGTTGACTTTTTCCGTCTTGCAGTCCGTTACCCACAAGCAGTCGCCCGCAGCACTTTTCCGCGAGCCATTGATCTCTTCAGTACTGATATTGTCCCTAACTTAACCACCCTTCATTTTTTAAGTGTGGGGTTTTATCTCAAAATGTCTCGGTACTATTAGAGGGGAGACAATCACTTATATACCTCAACTAAAAGTTTCACTTATCCGATGTAGGACTATTATTTCGGTCCACACATCTCAACATGCAAATCCGATTTATGATACTAGCACACGTACTTGTGGATATGAACACTCCAAACCAACTCTAACCCTAATTGAATTACCAAACTCTTTTAGGGATGTGAATAAGAGGGTTCTCACAATATTTTACCTGCACATACACCCGTTTGTCTAAACCTGATTACAATATGTATATGAACACTTGTACTTGACTATAACCCTATATTAGATTTATCAAATTCTTATAGAGAAGTAAACTGGTAAGGTATCCACAAAAATGTCGCTATTCGTGTGTATATATATATATATGAACACATGTATCTGGCCATAACCCAGTTAGAATTACCAAACGTTTTTAGAGATGTAAAGTGACAGAGTACCCAAGAAATCCTCCCAACCTGTACTCGACTACATAAATAATTGTACCTAACTTTAACTCTATAAGAATTGTCAAATTTCATATGGATATAAATGAGTATTCTACCAACAAAATATACCCTACTCGTATCCATTTATGATACTACTACCCATAAATATCTTAAACCAGATTTATGATATGTGCGCATAGGAATACATGTATCAACTAATCCTTTTAGAATCTAAAACTATTCTATGGATTTAAATAGGTAGGGTACACCAACTACTTGTGCAGTAGAGTGGTTTGACACTCCAGCGGCTTAAGAAGATATCATGAACATAGAAACTACCGCTCGAGCTTGGAGTAGTTGGTTAAGGTCGGATACTAGGGCTGGTAATTTAGGTCATTAAATGTTTAACACGACACGACACGACTCGACACGACACGTAATAAACATATCATAGGTTTGGTATAAGTGGGTTTGGGTCATAATCAAGTTAACCTGTTTATACACGGTTAATAAACGAGTCATTAACATGTTAACCTGCTTGACTCATTTATAACTTGCTTAACACGATTAAAGAATGATGTATAAATAATAGATATGTTATAATAAATAAATTATTACAAAATTTACCTATTTGAATATGAATTCACCTATTTGAGTACATGTTAATAACATGAATTATTTTTTATTTGCATACATCATTTTCCACACTTAACTTTATTTTTAGAGGAAATATTTATTTTACTTTTAATATATTATTCAGGTTTAAACTTTATTAATAATTATTTATTAAAAAATATAAAAATTTACACGTTTTTATAGAATTCTTGTTGTCTTTTATATGTTATTTGTTACGAATAATTTTCCCTTCATTATTAACAATAAAGAGTAAAGACTAAATGAAAAAGTAAAGTAAAACTTAAGACTACATCTTCATTATAAAAATTATAAAAATTTATAATTACGTTTATTTAAATTTATTCATAAAGATATTTTTGAAAATGTAGTAAACAAATTATAAATATTTAAATAAATGAAAATATTTAAATAAAATATTTAATAAACATGTGACACGAATACCGACATGTTTATAACACGACCCACTTAGACACGAGAATGATTAACACGATTAATAAACATGTCATGTCATGTTATGGGTTTGCATTATATGGGTCATATTTGTTTACGACACGACACGTTTACGACTCGCCGACACGAATTGCCACCCTTATCGAATACCGAGTGGTGTAGACAAAAAAAAAGGTAGGCTACTAATTAAATAGCTGAATATCATATAGCCTATGTAATTAACTCAACATTAATTGCCTAGTTTCAAAAAAAAAAAAACTCAACATTAATTGCCAAAAAAAATAACATTAATTAATTATTCTTATAAAAAAGTTAGCGTAGTTATTTTATGTAAGGTCATAAAAATATTTAACTTCTTTTGGAAACTAGAAAAAAAAAAAAAAAATGTCAAAAGTTACTGCTAATTACGTTTTTGGAAACTTTTTTCTTGTAACGTCAAAAAGATATTTAACTTTTTTTTTGGAAATTAAAAAAATAAAAAATTAGGTTCTTAGATAAAAAACCGAAAAGTAAAAACAATGTTAAAAAGTTAGCGTTAGTTATTTTATGTAAGGTCATAAAAATATTTAACTTCTTTTGGAAATCAGAAAAAAAAAAAAAAAAAAACAAAACAAAACAAAACAAAACAAAAATGTCAAAAGTTACTGTTAATTACGTTTTTGGAAACTTTTTTTTTGTAATGTCAAAAAAATATTTAACATTTTTTTTCGGAAATTAAAAAAGTAAAAAAGTAGGTTTTTAGATAAAAAACGAAAAAGTAAAAACAATGTTTTTGGAAACTAATACATCAAACATATCACTTGATTTAAGAAAGGAGAAAATAGAAAAAAAAATAGGCAAATACTAAATTATAAAAGAACAAAAATCGAACACGAAAAAAAATTCCGAATACAAAATACCAAAAAAAATAGGGAAATATTAATTAACAAATCGGAAACCAAAAATAGGCTTAGATACAAAATAGAAAATAGAAAGTGTGCAATACCAAAAAAAAATAGAAAGTGTGACATCATCATGCCACATCAATTCGTGAGATTTTCTCACATGCTACGTGTCATATTGTAAAACCTTCTCACAAAAATAGTTCATTATATATAATATATATATTTAAAAAATTTGTCCTCAATGAGTCTCGAACCTCAAACATATTACAGAAGAGAACTTATACCAAATTAGCAAGTTACCCACTAATAAAGTAGTTGGTTCCCTTTTTTTTTAAGTAAACCCATATATTTAATTAAGAGATGGACCTAAAGTCAGTCATAACAACATCAGACATAAACATCGGCAAAACATTAAGCCACTTAAAAGGAAGACTCAGAAATTCTAGCTTTGTTTGCTTAGTACATGTGTAACCGAGTTCCTAGATATGGGAATATGAAGTATCACTTGTCTAGCTTCTTTGTGAAGAAGAGCTCCAATTTCTTCAACCACTACACCTGAGAATCCCTTTGCGATATGATTTTGTAAGGCAGAAACAGTTGTGCTAGTTATGTACATATATGTGCATAGTTATCCTATCAAACAAAAATATATGTGCACAATTAAAATCAATAATAACAATAAAAAAATATTAATAATTAATTAAAAATTTGCTTATTAATTATCAATATTGTTTATCTGTCATATGTTTCTATGCTAATGTCATTAAAATAATTTTTAGATTTTTTAAAAGAAAAATGCTAGAAGTCACACCCCAACACACATTGATCTACAAGAGCAGTCACGGCCCAAATTTCTAAATCTTGGATGTTGGCCGTAATCGGGGTTACCGACACACGACGTGGCTCGAGGGCGAGCCCACAGTTCTGAAAACTCGGCTCGAAGACCGAGAAATATGTTATTTATATGTGTGATGAATGTGTAGTGTGGCGTATGTGTAAATTATACCAAAAAATATCTAGTTAGACAGTTTTGTCAATTCGACACGAGTGGGGACACACGTTGGAATGCGTGCAAGAGCGAGTATCGAGAGGAGTTACCCGTAGTTGCGAAAACTGGGCTAGGGAATATTATTTCAGGTCTAATTAACCATAGCCTAAGTTAGTTGACTTAATTAAGTTGGAAAATGTGATATTCGACGCGCGGGGAAAGTGCCTTGAGTTGCATGCGGGTCGACGCACTGAGTGCCGAGTAGTCGAGGTCAATGTAACCACTTGGGTAAATTTTATAAGTTGGTGTGACCAATTAATTTTGGTCTATATGAATAAAATTACCTAAGTTAGATAATTAAATCAAATTGACATTTTGATGACCAATAGTTTGGGAAGAAAATTTATGAAACCTTGGACAGGCATTGAGATGATCAAATGGATGAGAATAAGGAGATGTGTCACCCATTCAGTGTCACTAGAAGTGTTAGACTGCTCAATTAGTGACCATTAGACTGACCTCGAGATTCGTGCACACAAATGATCATAAGGACTATAAATATGAGAGATTAGTGGATTTCTCACCAACTTCAACACAATTCATGCAAATCTGGAAATTTTGGACAGCCAAGGAGGGAATTTGAGGCTTGAGACTAAGAGATCAAAGCTACAATCAAGGAAACCAACAACATCTCCTCATTTCCATTAAAATGAGTCTAAAATGGGTTTTTGTGTGATTTCGATTTTTATGATTTTTAAGCAATGAAATGGAGTTGTTTTTGAAATCTGATTTCATATTTGGATTCTTCACTGAAAAACATTATAGACATTGTTTAGCCTCTCAAAAATTAGTGTCGTTTTCATAAGTTGGAAATTTTGAGTTTTAAGTGTTCTTCCCCAATTTCTCCACATGCATACATAAATTATAATGTTTTAATGCATTTTATGAAGCGCTCTTTGATTTTCCAGGGACAATAAACCAACTCTAAACCACCCTAAATCAGATTTAAACATACCAGGGACCTAGGGAAATGTGCCAGGAGTTCGGGTACGTGGGTTTGAGGGAGGCCAGTTGAACTAGGAGTTATTGCATGAAAGGTGAGTAGACAGACTGGACACTTGTTTTACATTTCAATTCCAAGTTATTGTCCTTTGGCTTATTTATGTTTATTCTTGTATTCGAAATGTCATATTTATTGTGCATTATCAACTCCTTTATGAGTGATTGGTTATGGCATTCCTTATATATTGATGTTCTGTCGGTACTTTTTATTGAAAGTTTGGATATAGATGTGTGCGGCTCACGAGGTATGGGACCTAGGGTGTCGGGATCTATTCAGTTGGTGTCTATAGCTTTTATTGAAAATTCGGATATATATGTGCGCGGCTTACGGGGTATGGGACCCGGGGTGTCGGGATCTATTCAGTTGGCGTCATAAAACTATTACATGAGGTTGACTAACAAAGTCCATGTGCGGCTATAGGGTGGTACTTCGTACGTGTATCGAGCTATTACCTGAGGTCGTTAGGACAGTAGTCCTCAACCAATAGGGCAGTACTAATGTGCACTACTAGTTTGTTCTAGTATCCTAATTAGTCTTATTTGTTCTTTGGTATTTACAAGCACGTTTTATTTTAAGCCATTTATCCTTGCTTTACTGCTTTAAATACCTATTTTTGACTTGGAAATGTGGATAAGTGTTCCTTTTTGGTCAACTGTTATTTTTCTTGTGTTCACCATCCTTTTTATGACAGTGGGTGCAGATCCATCGTCTAGCAGGCCGGGTAAAGAGAAGATTGACGATTTCTTCTAAGGCTTCGGCATTCATTTGTTTGACGTATGTTTTTGGTATTTTGTTGTATATATTTTACTTACGGTTTTATATACATTTTGGGTTGTATAATGGGACGAGTGTTTGTTTCCCCGACTTTCATGACTATCACACTAGTATTATCGCCACCTTGTTTTATATTTGTGTGATCATTATTTCCTGGTTTTCCACACTTAGGGTTTAAATTTGAAATGTTTTCGCTTAACATTAAGACTTCCGCTGAAGTTATAATGGTGTAACACGTGTATTACTATCCTGAACGTGAATATTGAGGTGTGTAAAGTGTAAAGGTTGACTAATACGTAGTTAGGTCCTACGTGTCTGTAATTAGGGCTTATTACGGAATTAAGTCGAGCGGTGCCTTAGATTAGGGAAGGGTCATCACAAGAGCCTTTCATGCGGCCTCGGCCCACGTGTTATGCACCAAGATATGTGTGTGCACGTATCCCAAGATGGAAACAAATGACTCTTGTAAGCCAATGTGTGACGACCCGTCCCCAACCTAGGGTCGAGTCGCCCGGCCCAAATTGTCATTTAAGCCCAATACCTGAACCAGGCCCAAATAACAGTTTGCATGCTTAAACAAATAAACATGCGGAATAAACATTGGCTAAACAAAGGATAATAATTACGAAATAAATATAAAGAGATATCCTTAAGACAATAAATTTAAGTTCATAAGAACATTAATGAAACTATATATGAGTTCGTATTCATTTAAACTAAACAAGGTCTATTAGAGCTCCCAAGTGAATCAACTAAAGGTAACTAGGATTCAAGCTACCTAAAAACCTAATTTAATATCAATCCAAGTTGAATAGCTTTAAAATTGACTATACATAATATATATCAATAAGGGCTCACATCAAGAGGAGACTTCAAGCTCATATCTCCCTTGTTTCGACCTAGCACTATCGTGGATACCTGAGATGTAAGTGGGGTGAGCTAAAAGAACCAACGGAGCTCAGTAATGCGGAAAACCCGCTCAACCATCAAATATGCAAATAATATCTAATAAGCATGCAAAGTCTAGCATGTATTTGAAAGCAAACAAGGATTCAATGAATATTAGCATGGTAGCATGATTTCATAAGAGATAGGCAAATAATGAACCTTCAAGTACTAACATGGACATAAGGATTATAAGTCACAAGTAAATAGGAATCCATCCTTTCATAGCACATAAGACATATTCATAAGCCATCAAGTTGTAACAACAATAATCATGTATAGCATTGAAAGCTTATTCCAAAATTCAACAATACATAGCATAATTCTTCATCAATAGCATGCAACGCATATATCATGATTCTTTAATTCAAATCGTGAATCCTAGACATAACTAGTAATAATTTCATATTTGATAATTGAGCAAGCTCCCCATTTACTGGACTCGCTATGAATCCTAACCTCGATCCTCACGCACTCGGGGTCCGATGTGAACCTTCGCGAGTAATTTCACATCAGTACACAATTTCATACAAATTATAATCTAAGTCACTAATTTCAATTTAACTATCTTTAGGGCCCACTAGCGTGGGTTTTGCGGGTTTCATGTCGTTCTAAGCCTTCGTCAAAGTCCTGTGTAATGTGTTGGGGGTGGGACCCACTGTCGGGTCCCCCAAGGTGCGCGTGTGTGCTCCCGATGAAGCCGTGGGAGAGGTTGGGACATTCCAGGCCCTTAAACTCAATGTGTAGGGCTAGAACAGCCCCTGGTTGAGTCCAAGGGCCTGTTTAGCCATTCCATTTCACCCCCAGGAGTCGATCTAACCTCTGGATGGTCCAGGGTCGATCTGACCATTGGTGAACGAACCAGGGGCACGAAAATATGCCCCTATTTCGTTCGGGTGGGGGAGCAACCCCGCCACCAGTGCAGACTGTGCTGGAGGACCTTTGGCGGCTGGCCAGAGGGCCACCGCCCCCTGGTTGGCCATCGTTAAGGCAGTGGTGAGGCGGAGGAAGGGTGGTGAAAAAACTACCCCTTCCATCCCCCTCCGCTGTTCCTTTGGGATGGGGGAAGGAGGAGCCTCCTAGTAGGGCTCCCTCCTCCCCTCCAGCGAGGATGGGGCTCCCTGTAGGGCCCCACCGCCCACTGCAACGGCGGCGACGGCAGTGGGGCCACCACCCTTGCCCCTTGGTGCCATTACGGCACCACCACCTTGGACATGTAAACCCCATTCTCTACCCAAAAATCTTAATAAGTTTAAGAAAATGATATGAAAGGGAAGATTCACCTATCTTAATTTGGGTTTATAACACATTATTTATACTACTTAAGCTAGGTTAAGTTGTATACAACTCTTGTTGCGAAAGACCAAAATGTCTTTCATGGGCCTTGAGCCCAACAAACTCACTTATCAAATGGGCTTTACTATTGTCTTCAAACTAATTTGGCCTTTGAACTTGTTATTAGGCCCATACTTATTAATTTATACAAGTTAAATTTCATAACAAGTTAACTCACAAGTAAATCCAACACATTTAGTATTTAAAATTACTAAATTACCCCTAAGTCGGGTCAAAGAAGATTCGAGTCGTCACAATATCTCTAATTTTAAGAACTTTTGTCCTCTAAAGTAAAAGTAAGGTACACCTTAGTTCGGTGTGTCCGCAAGTAATGATTTCTTTTACAACTCATGGTTTAACTGAGGCAATCTGCACTTGTACACTCTGCTCGTACTCCACATGAAATAGAGTAGTACTTTTGACCTAAAATCTCATTTTATTTAATTACTTTCGTTCTACCAACCTGAATCTCATAAGGCTTACATGTCTTGTAGGTCACCAATAGAATCATTATACTTAACCAATTGTCATGTTCTTCTGTCGTCACATGTTCTTAGTGTAATACTTCGTAATTTTTACCGAAATCGCAACGTACGCTCAAGTCGCTGAACTTGTAGAAAAGGTAGAACCATGTTGAGATATGATCTGGTGTCTTTCCGTCGAAAAATCTCTACCTATCTGGCTTCAAAACCATACTACTAACTGGTAATAAGGATAGTTGTCTGCTATAACATCGGCACTAGCACACCATCTCTGTCAACATCTCGGTTACGTATAACTCATCATGTCCTTGCGACTTATCTGTGAAGGCTACAAATGGACATATATAGCATTCCTTTTCTAGAATAATGCCTTAATATTATTGGTATCATATGTTTATCGACATTCATTTATGTGGATTCATAATTCAAGTCAACTCATGACTAATAATCTACTTTGTAACTGTGGCGGCCCCAATTTCCACATTGGTCCGCCACGGGAGGCCACGCGGGCCCACAACTGGCCACGTCACTACCAGCTGTGTCCCACGCCCAATTATCCATCATCAATCAATTCTTATTAACTTTGATTCTATTAATATCATATATCCTCAAGTTAGCAGCGAAAATTTAAGTGAACAACATAAGATTTATCTTGTATTTCATGAGTATAATGCCTAAGTGGAAACCATACCAAATGTACATCATATACATATCATCTGGACCTCAAAATATCAAAATATACAACCTGTCTCTCAAAGCCCAAAACCCAGCATAAAACAAGTAAATATAAACATACGTACGAGTAGGGCTAGAGCTGTCAATCGATATAGTCCTCAAGCTTGCCCTTTCCCCGGCTCGTACTAGGATCTGCACCCAGCCATCACAAAAAGACAGATGACGAGTCCAGAGTGAGTAATCCCAAGGAAATTCACCAAGTAATTACGAAAGTAAAAGTACTGGAATTTAAAATACTATAATCAAACATAAAATAATACAGACAACTATAAAAGGATCATCGCATGCATAAATATAGTAGTGAAACAAAGTACGTGCACAGTAAAATCAGACCAAGTCATACTTCGGGTTTTTCCCCAGGCACAACCCGTGAAAACACCTCTATCGGGTGACCCTGGACCCTCTAGGTGGTCGGCGTAGACCCACGACGCACCCACACAAGCCTACCATACCCGGTAGCCTATTCACCGGCGTATGCCTAGACAAGTGCTATGACTTAGTGGACTCTATGGCCGTAACGAATAAGCACCAGGTGGGGAGTGATCTCAACACCGTAAAGACACCAGGTAGGAGTAACTCCACTACCGTAAAGTCACCAGGTGAAAGTACTCAGCCACCGTAAAGCAATAATGAAATGGAGTAAAGAATAAATAGAACTGAATTCAAATAAATCAAACGGTAAATACTAAAGTGAAGTTCAATTGGGATACTACACACCTCAATACGCACTCCTCGTTCCACAAGTCAAACCCCGGCTCAATACCTCCAAATCCCCGATATCTCTTCCGGTCTGATTCCCGACTAACCCCCGACTCCAAATACTATTCCAAGACTCCTGGAATTCATTTATGAGGGTTATTAGTCAATTAATTGGGTTAAAATATTAGTTAGGCTCATTTTCTTATTTTCCAATTTTTCAGACTCCAGTGAACTATTAGCGCGCTAATTCATCTGAGTCACTGTTCATCATCATTTTCCAGAGGGCAATTAGCGCGCTAGGTCCATCCATTAGCGCGCTAATCGCGCTCTGTCCAGAAATTTCAGTTCAAAAATCCATATTCCAAACTTCCTCATACACTCATTCATTTGGTTCCAACACCTCTAAAACTCATCATCCACCTCAGAAACGTCATTTAAACACAAATTTATCAAGTTTTAAACTCAAAATCCAAGAATCATCAAAGTCACATTTTCAAAACCCATTTTCAGGAAATCATCAAATTTCTCTCAAATTAGCTCAAAAGCACAACCATCTCATGCCATTCTCACACACACTCACTCTCAACAAAACCAAGTATTTAACTCCCCAACAAATTCGGATTTCACAATTGCTAGCCCACACCAAAAATCTCATTAAACCCAAGTTTGATGTGTTCATACCTCTTGATCTTGTGGTTGGATGCCCAAAATCACTCTCTTCACACCTTAGTGGCTGTTCTTCTTCCTCTCCTCCAACGATTCTCTCTTCCAAGCTCTCTCTCTAATCTCACTCTCTTTCTCTCCTTTTTTGATCGGTCAACATTTGTATATATATACTTGGCATTTGATCAAGTGTGTGTGCCCATCTCGAGAACAATCCTAGAGCTCCTGATCACCCTGTGTCACTTCAACACACTAACACCCTATCATGACACTTAACACCTCAATTCTCTCCATTGTGCATCTCGAGAATCATCCCACTGTTGTTGTTTTATTCACCTTAACTATAGGACTTATTGATTTCCAATTGATTTAGCTTATATCAATTATCTATTCCATTCAATAAATTCCCAAACTTTGTGAGTAAGACCACACTAGTTTCCCAACTACCCAGCACCATGTGCCCCGTGTCCAGTGTCTGCACGCACCCCGAGGCAACTCCTCACTCGTCAATAAACTACATTAACAACATATTGTAATGAAATCTATCTAATTAGTACATTTTCATCACAATTTACCACAAAAGCATACAAAACGGACTGTATACCTAGTTCGAGTGTTTTCCGGCCTCGCTGTGGGACCCACAACCGTCCTCGCTGGCGTTCACATCTGCAATGACGTCATAATTAATGGCAATTATAAATTGGGCCGTTACAGTAACTCCTCTGTCACACTTAACTGTTACTTGATGTAACAAACTTCCACCTTTAAAATCTCGTGTAATATTTTTACATCGTCATTAATCTTAAGTGAGTTTCATCATTCGTCTGAATGCGCTCCATTTCATCACCATTTTTGTTTCATACCAAGATATCTTATCACAATCTCTCAATTTTTAGGAGATCTATCGTATTGCGTCCTCGCACTGATCAATTCTCACGATCATGGGTGACCATTTTAAATATTGTTGACTTAGTCATAACCCCTTTTTGGTATACAATGGTCCCCTCTCACCTTTCTGAGCTAACTCTTAGCTCTTATAGTGTGTTTAGTACCTCGTTCTCTGAGAAACGAGGGTGATTTAGCTTTCATGTTTTGAATTTGACATTCACATCGTCTCTTGGGAGTTACAAAACCTACGCTCCAGGTGTGGTTATTAATAACTTGTGTTACGCTACAATCCAGTTATTTCAAGTTCATAACTTAACCTTAACATTTTAGTTTGTTACACGTGTACATTACTACTATCACATTCTTTATTTATATGTCGGGTACTTCCAAGTTATAGTGCGCAACCGTGTGTTCAGTACTTATGAGCGTATCCTCGTATGTCATGCCATTTCAAACTTTGATTTAAGGGCACCCTAACTCACGTTTGTACATGCTTTAAGATTTATCTGCAAAGTTAGGCTTATGGTTTCTTGTTTAAACTTACCACAAAGCCATTCATAATGTTCTTCCCCCTTTTTTTTCTTTTTTTTATCCAGTGATTCTTTAAGATAAAACTGATTTCTCGCGAAAATAATATAAAGTTACCTCATGTTTAGGCAAACCTTTATGCCACACAATTTACTTATGCTTTTGTCACTTGTTTACGGTGTCAACCTTGATTATTCATGCATTATCTCCACGTGTCGATATCCTCAACACTAATCATTTGCAAATCTATTGCTTACCCATCTGGGTTGCAAACTTAAATTCTCCTACACCATCAAATTAGGGCTTTCACTTTTGGACTTATACTATGCTCTCAGGCTTCTAAGTGTAAACTACACATTTTGTTTAACAATTATTAATGGTGTGAAGTTTAGAAAATTCCATCTCTACTCATATATTCATGTTTCATTGCTAGTTTAGGGCATTTCCTCATTATCTCTAATTATTGTTTCGTACGTATTATACAGTATAAATCTTATTGGGGTTCGATACTAACCTAGGATCCCCACTTTTAATCGCTGACCAATCACTGGTAAGATTTTTCATCTTTCCTTCAACCATCTAGTTTGGTAGTTCTGGTTTGTTTTTAATGTAATGTTTTACTTTTATCATGAGATTCTAAGTTACTTCTCACAAGTGATCAACATGATTCTTCGTGACATCACCATTTCGATTAGAAATTTTAAGTTCTTGAACAGGGTAGTATCGCAATACGTGTTTTCTCTCTTGAGTTCGCAATTCTTCTTATCACCAAGTTACTCATTCGTTTTTCTATGGGTTAATCCTATTCTAAGATCCCTAATTTTAAGAGTCAAGTCGTTGTTGACTAAAGTTATGTGACAATCGTTTGTTTTGCTTACTCTTCAACGTCATTTTTATTCAATCATCCCCTACCATTCAGGTTAGGTTTCACTTTAACTCAAGAGTTGTGAGTCCATGTATCCAATCACGTCAAAAATATTCTTTTTATTGGTGTACCCCGATTTTAATGATTCACCTATCATTTAGTCATTATAATATAATTAACTGGGTCATTTTCTCTTTAAAAAGCACTAATTTAACTCATACATATCGTTTAGTTTGATGATTCCCTTAATTATTCAGTCATAGTAAAGCTATCGTGTACCCCTCATTCATTTCGAACACAATTTATCAATTCTTGGTATCCCCCTACTTTATCAGTCAACCCACTTCTAATTATATTAGGACACTTTATTTTTACGTCAATTGCCTTGAATTGCAATGTTTTAACCACTATCCCAAGTCTTTTCATCATTTACGCAATCCTCCTTGGCAACACGATCTTCACACGTGGTAGTCTTGCCCGAATTGGACTTTTAGCTTGAATCCCCAATTTTAAGAACTCGCTTATCTTTAAGTATACAAGTATTCACTGGATTTTCTTATAGAGTCGTTTTTGAGATATTCTTTAATTTCTCATTTGATATCTCGTACATCATGTACTTATGCTTCGAGTTAACACTCATTTTGGGGTCCTCATCTTCGATATTCAACCTATCGATAACCCATTTAGATTTAACTTACTTTTACTCAAGTTCGATCAAAACTTGAATGTTGTGATTCAACAAATCGTGAATTCAAATCCGAATTAAAATTTTTTCCAAAGTATTAAGTTTTCATCAAGGACCATTTTTCAAGCCGAGTCAAGCTTATTTTTATGGAATCATCTAAAATCTTTCTCGCATTTCAAGTAAATTGAAAGATCCCTTTCGAATCGATTTAGTCAATATACTTTCAAAAATAAATTATGGCCACAAGAAAATTTTTATTCCAACACTACAAAATGGTAACATAGATTTAAACGATACTTTGCATTTTCGTTGAGTCAAAAACTTTCAAATTCCATAAAACTCTTTATGTAAGGATCAAAATTACGATGTCAAACCCTTGAAATGTGTACATTATATATATATATATATTTGAACACCAAGGAAAATAAACGATTTCCTTTTATAATTGTTCACGCTTTCCAAAACTTTGTACGAAAAAGTGGAACTCTTCCTTGAAAAATCTTATCAAAATGTGATAAACACCAACTCGACGCAATACAAAAATCATGGTCCTACACAGTTGAAAGAGTCAATCTTTGAGAAAATAAATTACATGAAACAACGAAATTTGATTCGTAATATTAACTTTCTAATTGAATTTATAGACCAATGATTCACATCCTAAATTGAGCGTAAGAGGTTTTAAGAGTACACGTGTCCTCTATATCTTAAATTAAGTTTTTCAGGTTTAACCTCCTAGCTGGACTAACTTACTTATCATTGTTTGAAACAAAGATTCATTTGCATCCTTACTGGGATCATTAACTTCTATTATAAACAAGATATCGTCAATTTTAACTACTTTAATAGAGTTTTTGATGTTAGAGTTACTTCTCTGAAACATGACCACGTGACTATTCCATTTCGCGTATTTCGCGTGGCGTCTCATTGCCCTGTCAAGTCTCACGATTCTTGTTTAAGTCTTTATTTGCTACTCTACCATTAAGTATAGGCGCATCTCACCATAAAATTTCCAATTGAAGCTTAGCAGTTCTCTCTGATCCATTATTGCAGCACTCGTTGTAGACATCCTTGCAACGCATGTGGAGTCTTCTGAAGAGTTCATTCGATTTTCTTGTGTCATTCATTGTCTTTCCCAACTCGTGGAACCCCAATTTCGTGTCTTAAGGAAAGACATTTACCTATATATCTAACGATATATTCATATATACAAAGTAGCAAATAATCATCACATTAAATCTTTATCAAATTTCTTTTGTCCCATCCCATTCTAGGATTTATCATTAGTGTGTAATAAGTCGACTTTGAACTGATGTCTCATACCATTGATTCGTCTAACTTAAACTTAACCTTTAAACTTAAAGGCTCTACCAACTTAGGCTTAACTAATCTAACGTTTTCCCTAGGTTCTAATACCTATGTTTTGATACCAACTGTGACGACCCGTCCCCAACCTAGGGTCGAGTCGCCCGGCCCAAACCGTTACTTAAGCCCAATACCTGAACTAGGCCCAAATAACGGTCTGACATGCCTAAACAAATAAACCTGTTGAATAAATATTAGCTAAACAAAGGATACTAATTGCGGAATAAATACAAAGAGATATCCTTAAACCAATAATTTCAAGTTCATAAGAACATAAATGAAACTATACATGGTTCATTTAAACTAAACAAGGTCTATTTGAGCTCCCAAGTGAATCAACTAAAGGTAACTAGGATTCAAGCTACCCAAAGACCTAATTTAATATTAACTCAAGTTGAATAGTTTCAAAATCGATTATACATAATATATATCAACAAAGGCTCACATAAAGAGGAGACTTCAAGCTCGTCTGTGGCGGCCCAAATTCCATAATCCTAAATTGGGCACCACCCGGGGTAGGCTCACGTGGACCCCCGAGCCAGTCTCGCTAAGTCACACAGGCCTAGTCAGTCTTTCGTTACCATTTAACCATTTATTAAGCATTTAAAAGTGAAGTTAATCAATTAGTGAGTTATTATCAGAGAAAACGGAAGCAATTGAACTCCAAACTAATCAATGAACTTCAAAGACACTAAGTTAAGATAAATCCTAGAGTGTGGAAACCTCGTAAATGTATATCAACCATAATAGTCAAAAAAGATTATCAATAAAGTCATACATCCCAAAATCTCTCAAAATCCATAATCTCATGTTTCAAAACGAGATATGTAAATACATAATATAAGAACCTACTCAATATGCGAAAGGAGACCACCTCGTGGTCCTCGACTTCAATCGCCTAGCGCTGGTTCCTTACCTCTGTCTGCTCGTTGCTCTGCCCACCATCACAAAATAGACGGTGAGTACAGTGATGTAGAGAGTAAAATACCAATAGAGTTTTAACAACATTTCAAGTGTCAAATAAATGGCTTAACTAGCATCATGCATGGATATCACAAAGATAATAAAAAACAATATGATAAGTAAATCATGGAGATATCAACGATAAATGAGTGTCGAGGGCACAAAGCAAAAAGGCATCTAAGTGTTCCAAGTCCATCAGGTTGCCACACATAGTTTACAACTTGACTTCCAAGACAGATTCTGGACCTACATAAACTTAAGGCAATCTAGAATAAGGTACACAACCTCAGCTCATACACAGTTAACATACAGTCACCACAGCGTCACACACAGTTCAACATACGTTCACTACAATCCCAAACTGCGTGTTAACCACGTCCAGAATTCTTGTACTCATGGTATAGACCGTGACCACCATATTGTCCAATTAGACCCAAAAGAATACTCATTAAGGAATCCAAGCAAAACCAAACTGAAAAACCAATAAGGATAGGTATAACGAGAGAATTCAACAAATCATATAATCCACAAGAAAGTATTGCTCAACAAAGATAAAAACCAAGTAAATGCACAAATGAAATAATGTAAATACTCCAGTTGGTTTTACTCACAAATATCGCGCATAACTCCGTGCTCGCGGTTCTCACACATTACCAAACCGTCCCCGCACCCCCATCACCGGTCCACTAAGTACGTAGTAAGCATTTTCGTTTCAATTTGGTAGTATTAGCTTTTTATTATGCTTTTAATTGAAATCCCCTTTTAATTTTTCATAATTTCATTCCTTTGTGTATTCGAGTAAATTTTTCGAGCACTAGGTCATGTTTGAACCCGTTAAAGTACCCAAAAAATCCCCAATCCATTCTGAAAATCACCCTCATGGAGCCCCCAAGACGTAAGGATAAGGACCTCCCTATCCCTAACGCCGCGACGGGCGCCATAGGGCTGAAGCCCCATGTTACGGCCCCTCTCCTAATCTAGGGCACCGCCCTACCTAATCTCGTAATTAAACCCTAATCACGACACGTAGGAACCAATTACGTATTAGTCAGCCTTTTAACCTATTTGCCAACTTGATCGCGTTCGGGATAAATAATACACTAGCCCTACAAATTTTAATAACTTAAAGTTGTTTAAAATATTTAACAGTTAAATTAGTTAGTGGAAGTCTTTACAGTTATAGTGGAAATATTATTATAATTTAGTGGAAGTCTTTTTAAATAGATGAAAACAATTTGATAAACCTAAGTGTGGAAACCAGGAATAACGATCACAATATATATGAACTGTGTGGCGAAACATATAAACAGTGTGATAGTCAAAAGTCGGGGAACTAACGCTCAACCCAATATATATATACATCCCAACGGTACGAAAGACATAAGTATGTAAAATATACAAAATATCAAAAATAAGACCTACAGTCAGTCAGTAGTACGTTTCCCAAGCTCAGAGGTAGTCGACAATCTTCTCTTTGTCGGGCCTACTGCTCAACGGATCTGCAACCACCGTCATAAAAAGGACGGTGAGTACAAAAGTATAACAATAATTCCCAAATGACATATTTACTCACATTTCCAAAATAAATGAATGGTATTTAAAAGCATAATGATAACCAAAGAATGCTCTGAATAAACATGCCAGATAAATACCGAGAAATCAAATGAAACTAACACAGGTTAAGTAGTCTGATATAGGTCTGGTCGGCAGATGAGAACTATCACTTAGCCTTTTCCACTATTTGTATGGAGGTGTGCTTTACATATTATCATATTATTTTTCTAATAACCTCAAATGGCGAAGTTGTGCTCTACGCATATATATCATCTATCATAAATCTCGTCGAACACCCCGATTCATTACGTCGTAAGTCGCGCGAGTGTAGTGGAGAGTGCTGACATCCCCGAGGTCCCATGACCCTGTGAGCCGCCCACTCTATAATTGTGCAATGGACCCTAGATTCTAAAACTACTTTAAAGCTAATAAAAAGACTTGGTAAAGGAATTCAAGAATAGAATGCTACGAAGTACAAGTAAACAAGAGTACAAGTCCATTCACAAGGTTATCTACCCCTAATAGCATGCTATTTATCATTTTACTACAACTTCTCAAAAAAAATAGACATGAGATGAAAAGAGGCAATTAAGTTTAATCACAAGGTAATATCATGACGACAAGCTCAATATGAGAGAGTAGAAATAAATCATGATATCAAGATCACAAAATAACACTTTCAGTCATAAGGACTGTCCAACAATAGAGCAATTGAAATGAAATGGAAATAGAGAGTTCATGTGGGATTACTCACATCAAGCAATTATCCAAGCTAACTTCGGTCTTCCGACGCCCGAACCCGCGCACCCGGACTCTCGACACACTTCCCTATGTCCCTGGGGTTTTTAGATAGGTATTAGGTTGGTTTTAGTTCAAGTCAAATAGATTTGTGAACCTATAACCCAAAACAGCCACTTAATTTCTTACAAAACTTCAATTTGATACTTAGCATTGTAGCATTAATTAAACCATTATAAACTCTAAATCATCAAAGACACTTAAGAAGAAAGTTTTAGCTCTAGGTCTTAACTTTCTGGAATGGCATGGTGTGCAAGGTTTCGATATAAAATGAAGGAGATATCAAATATTTTCAAAGATAACTCGAATTTGAATCAAAATCTAATCAGTGAGATTGTAAAAATCATTTCTCCCAATTTATAGCTCCAAAAATCATGATTTTTTGTCACAAGTCACTTAACATATCCAAGAATAATATAATCAAAATTCATCTCATTTGGATATGAATTGGAGGAGTTATGTTTTTTCAAAGTTCACCTTCAACAATCCCGTCATGACATGTAAATCACCTATTTGCAGAGCATGTTTTAGTAAGAAAGAGCTGGAATTTCAAAATATGGTAGAGATAAAAGTTGTTCGTCTATGAGTTAGCTTTCATATGGCATTAGAATCACTTAATTTGGAGTTATGATGAGTGAGTTATGTCTAAATTACAGAGGCTATATCAAGAAAATCATATTTTCAATTTTACAAGAAAAACCCCAATCTTTGGCAAAACTTCTCAATTCTGAAATACAGCTTAGGGAAGTCATTTGGTGTTTCAAAATGAGTTAAAACATCATTAAAAACATCTTTGAAATCGATTTTATATAAAGCCTCAATATTCATAGCCAAGAACACAACAATTGAAACATAAAAGAGTATAGATGATACCTAAGATTTTTAGCTTTGATGGTTGTCACTTGAGCTTCTTTTGATGTGCAAATTTGGATCTCTTACACCCCAATTTCCAGCAAACAAAATCCCCTAACAGCTCTGAAATTTCTTGCTTGATTTGCATGTAAATGAGAAGGAAAGTGTTTAAGTGTTTCGTTTATAGTGTTGGGTTTTCATCAAGTTGCACAACCACATCTCCATGTGAATCAAGGGTCATCAAACGCTCTTACTCACCTACTTTTTTTAGCTCAATGACACTTGTCAAGCATGAAACTCCCCTCAATGCCACTTGTCAAGCATGTAGTTTTCTTTATCATGGTCATCCACCATTTGATTATTTGTCCATCTCTAAGATGATCTAGTGACCATTAATCACTCCTATTTCCACTAAAATCCCAGCTTGGTGATACAAATGCATGAAGTGTGTGCTAGTACACATCCCTAGGCATATCCAAAGGGTGGTTATAATTACATTTGACCATAGGCCGTAATATTTGATTTCATTTAAATAGAACATAGGCTAAGTAATAGTTTATTTAAATTGATGTGTATACCATAGGCTTATGTTTTGAAATAAATTAATTAACGCCCATTTGACTAAACTTAGACTTACCACATGTCTAGCTACCTGACTCCCCGGCTCGCACACAAACCGAGGCACATCCCCTCTCGCGTCTCAACGCCTATAACTGCATGAACCGACTTAGTTAGTCTACACATATGCATATCACTAGGCATACACCACAACAAATATATAATATACCTCGACCACGTGCCTCGGTAAGTGTGCGCACCTCACGCGGGTCTCACATCATGGGTCGGTGATCCTGATTAATCAAGTTAATCAAGATTAAGAAATTGGGTCGTGACACCCCACAGCGTCGGTTGGGGCGCCGCCACCGGAAGGCCCAACTCGTGGCACCGAATGTCAATTTGATCCCAATATGTTCTAAACTTCAACGTCGGTCCAACCATGGCCTCGAATCACGCCAAAAACACCCGAATCGTCGAAAACCAAACAATAACTCGAAAATCTAAGAAAACTCGACCAATTTCGAAACAACCTTTAAGAAACTCGTGTTGATGGTCGCGAGGATCACCAAAACGTTGAGAGTTTCGATTGACTCCAAAATTTCGACGTGGTGTCCAAATTGTGTCGCGACGAACGCGAACAAGATATGCACCAACGCGTAGAAAATAGCGAGGAGATTTCGAATCTCACCTCGGATCGTCGTGAAACCTTGCCACCGACGCAGCTCCGGTCACCTCCACCACCACTTCTTTGTTTTCTTGGCGAGCAAGAGAAGAAGAGAGAGAAGAGGGAGAAGAAAATGAGATGGAGTGGTGAGACAAATGGGGTGAGTGGGCTTATATAGCCTCTCTCCTCATCCACTTGTATGTACGCGTCTCGAGGAGGATCCAAAAATCCTCATGGAGGTTGTCCCACTCTCTCTAACACACCAAGTGTGACTTTCATAGGCGACTCCAAAAGTGATTTGCTCATCACACTAGCCTTTCCACCTCAGCCCTGGTGCATCCGGTCTCAAACCATGTCGTGACTCACCCGGTCGTGTGTAATTAGAATTACTAACGAGTCAAACAATTATGTATTATTTTTATTTTTATTTAAACTGGCCCGTGTATCCATACCTCGTCTGCCGAAACCCATTCGACACATTTTCTAGGCGAACACTACTCGTAAATTGACGTCACCGCCCTGTCATATAAACGCGAGTATAAGTCTATAGTACACGTCATCACATAAAAATATCATGAATTTTCAGGTCGTTACATTGTCTCTCCCTTGTCTCGACCTAGAACTATCGTAGATACCTGAGATGTAAGTGAGGTGAGCTAAAAGAACCAACAAAGCTCGGTAATGCGGAAAATCCGCTCAAGCATCAAATATGCAAGTAATACCTAATAAGCATGCAAAGTCTAGCATATATTTGAAAGCAAACAAGGATTCATTTAATAGTAGCATGGTAGCAGGATTTCATAAGAGATAAGCATATAATGAACCATCAAGTACTAACGTAGACATAAGGTTTGTAAGTCACAAGTAAATAGGAATTCATCCTTTCATAGCATATAAGACATATTAATACGCCATCAATTTGTAACAACAATAATCATGTATAGCATTGAAAGCTTATTCCAAAATTCAACAATACATCGCATAATTTTCCATCAATAGCATGCAAGGCATATATCATGATTCTTTATCCATAGCAAGAAACTGATTGACAAATCACTACATAGATTCAAGATTTCATGCAAAAGACGCGAGAGTATATACTATAAAATATAGTAATACGATAAGTTTTCATTCCACTCAATGCATACTAGATATTGGCAAGAATCTAGTGACCGATTCTCCTACTCTCAAGGTGATGGAAACTACTAGCTGGCACACATGCCTTATGTGCCCTCTCGTTCGTCCCATCAAATCAACAGTAGATTCGTCCAAGCCATCACCGATGCACATCCCTATGTCTCAAGAGTATAAGAGAAGGTATTCCAACTCATGTCCCTACATGACACACTTATGCATTCAATTAGTCAGGTAAATACCTCGGTGGTGAACTCCACAAACATCCTGGGGATTAATGACCCTCGATAGTACCACCAACATCCTGGGACATTTATATAGACTTACTTGCTAATAAGGCCCTCGGCGAAGCTCCACAAACATCCTAAGGCCATGAATAACAATAGATGGGAAAAGCAGTGCATTCACATTTTATAGATACGTAGATTCAAGCCAATGCCACGACGCAACCCATAAATCCCAAGTCTTTAATTCAAATCGTGAATCCTAGATATAACTAGTAATAATGTCATATTTGATAATTGAGCAAGCTCCCCACTTACCTGGACTCGCTGCGAATCATAACCTCGATCGTCACACGCTTGGGGCCCAATGTGAACATTCGTGTGACTCTAGACAATTTATGTAATTTCACATCAGTACACAATTTCATACAAATTATAATTTAAGTCACTAATTTCAATTTAATTGTCTTTGGGACCCACTAGCGTGGGTTCTGCTGGTTTCATGTCGTTCGGGGCTTTCGTCGAAGTCTCGTGTAGTATATTGGGGGGTGGGACCTGTTGTCGGGTCCCCCAAGGTGTGCGTGTGCGCTCCCGATTAAGCCGTGGGAGGGGCTGGGACATTCCAGCCACTTAAACTCAATGTGCAGGGCTAGAACGACCCTGGTTGAGTATAAGGGCCTGTCTGGCTACCCTATTTCACCCTCCCAAGGGTCGGACCGACCTTTGGATGGTTCAGGGTCGACTCCTGGTGAACGAACCATGGGTACGAAAACGTGCCCCTGTTTCGTTCGGGTGGGGGACCAACCTCCGACACCCTGCCTCCGGCTATTGGCCAGAGGGCCACTGCCCCCTGGTTGGCCGCCGTTGAGGCGGTGGTGAGGCGGAGGAGGGGTGGTGAAAACTACCACTTCCATCCCCCTCCACGGTTCCTATAGGATGGGGAGGAGGAGCCTCCCAGTGGGGCTCCTTCCTCCCCTCTGGCAAGGATGGGGCTCCCTTATGGGGCCCCACCGCCCACAAGTAGGGGTGCACGCAGATTGCACTAATCCGCGAATCCGGTCCAATCCAAACCAAGTATCACTAATTGGATCAATTTTTTGATCCCTTGAACTGGACTAGATTGAAAAACTACTAATCCGGCTGGACTGGATCGGATTACGAATCCTACATTAAAAAATGCGGATCCAATCCGATCCAGTCCATTTAGTACATTAACACATATACATATTTGATCATATGTACTATAGTATCTTAAAGAGCATATCTCAAACTATCAATTTTAAACTATAATATCTAAAAGACTATGCTTGTTCTTAACTCTTTTATTATACTTTCAACCCTTTTTTTGTTGGTTGTATGTTCAACGTGCACTTCTTTTGCGCTTTTGTGAGGGTGTATGGTGAAGATTTGTTGATGACATATTTATTTATGTAGGAACTTGCATTTTGAAGGTTATTGTTATGACAAGTTTGTGGGAAATATGCTATATATAGATTTGTGGAATGTATGTTGTAAATTTGTAATTCATGAGATATATAATTCGTGTTATTCATTTGATTAGTCTAATTTCATGAATCTTTGGATAGAAAACGTCAATCTGTGGAACTTGATCCAATCCAGTCCGCATTTTACAAATTGGATTAAGTTGGATTGATGAATTCTTTGGATTAGATTTGACTATAATTTTCCAATCCGCAATAATTGGATTGAATTGCGGATTGACCCTAATAGGATTGGATACAATCCGTGTGCACCCCTACCCACAAGGGAGCCCCCGATGAAGGGCGAGTCCCCCAAGGTGTGCGTGTGTCCATGTGGGGCTCCCTTGTCGGGTTCCCAAGGTGTGTGTATGTGCTCCCGATGAAACCGTGGAGGGGCTAGGACATTCCAGCCACTTAAACTCAATGTGTAGGGCTAGAACGGCCCCTGGTTGAGTCCAAGGGCCTGTCGGCTGCCCCATTTCACCCTCCAACCCCTAGATGGTTCAGGGTCAACTCCTGGTGAACGAACCAGGGGCACGTTTTCGTGCCCCCTGTTTCGTTCGGGTGGGGGAGCAACCTCCGACACCTTACCTCCGGAGGCTGGCCAAAGGGCCACTGCCCTCTGGTTGGCTGTCGTTGAGGCAGTGGTAAGGCGGAGGAGGGATGGTAAAAACTACCCTTTCCATCTCCCTTCACGGTCCTATGGGATGGGGGAGGAGGAGCCTCCCAATGGGGCTCCTTCCTCACAAGAGGCTCCTCCTCCCTCTTGTGAGGAAGGGGCTCCTTTGCGGCGGCAGCGAGGCCGCCGCCCTTACCTTATGGTGCCACTGTGGCACCACCACCACCTTGGACATGTAAACCTCATTCTCTACCCAAAAATCTTAACAAGTTTAAGAAAATGATATGAAAGGGAAGATTCACCTCTCTTAATTTGGGTTCATATTCTTGTTCTTCCCCATCTCCTCCTCTTTCAAGTGTAGGACAAGTTGTACAAATGGAGGGAGGCTAGGGTTTATAACACATTATTTATTCTACTTAGGCTAGGTTAAGTTGTATACAACTTTTGTTACGAAAGACTAAAATGTCCCTCGTGGGCCTTAAGCCCAACAAACTCACTTATCAAATAGGCTTTACTATTGTCTTCAAACTAATTTGGCCTTTCAACTTGTTATTAGGCACATACTTATTAATTTATAGAAGTTAAATTTCATAACAAGTTAACTCACAAGTAAATCCAACAAATTTAGTATTTGAAATTATTAAATTACTCTTAAGTTGGGTCAAAGAAGATTCGAGTCGTCACACAATGTGTATTAGGGTGTGACTTCCCATTGTTATTGTAGCACTTCTCTTTTTAAAACTCACATGCACATTCTTAATTGATTTGAAGTTCCAATCAATTTCTCCTTTTTTTCTTTGCGAAGTTCGAAGTTCTAAGTAAGTTGAATTTAGTCATCAAATACTTAACTAAGTTTAATATTAATATACACGGCTTATTTTTGTATACTATTTGAATTTTGAAGTTAAGCTGTCACTCACCTTCGAAGAACTTGGAAGGATATGCTAGTTGAGCGTAACGTGCATCGTGACATATCGTGACAAAAAAGACTTGAGTTACGGTATTGGAAATTAAATTTAATTTGTAGAAATCAAACTAAATAAAATGAATCAGTCGTGAAAAAACTTCTTAAAAAAATGAAAAACTTGAGTGATATAGTGATTTTATGTTAGGAAAATGCTAGTGTGCCTCGTAAGCTCATAATAAGCGCACGCAACAACAACAACACGTAGTTAATTCATCACTAACAGTTAATTAACTGTCGTCAAAACTTCTTATGTGAGATAATAAAATATCATTTATCAAAATAATAACACCTCTAGAGAACATAATTTAGTTTCACCCACGTTACAAAAAAAAAAAAAAAAAACAAACAGTTATTTGACTGTCAGCGACTCAGCCCTAACTGTCAGGTTTTCTAAGGCATGCTAACAGTTTCCTTTATTTTATGTAACAGTGACACATGACGCTCAGCCGTCATTGTGGAGTGCAGTAATGACAGGGAAGCTCATGTGAAACCGCATCATTTGCTTAACTAATTAAATTATTATATCAACCTTAGCGTACAAAAATTTACATTAAACTATTTAAGAAGAAATCGCCTGATTAAAAAAAATAAAATAAAAAATCGCCTTAGCGTACAAATCCGTTTGATGATTTTGGCCGCTCTCGATTTGTGATCTTTATCCAAGTCCAACCAATTCACACGCACACACATTTATCATGCTTTTGGTAGTTTTTATTTATTTAGAGTCTAATTAAGTGTACCCCACCATTTACTGAGTGCACCTCAAGAAAAAGTCACTTAATAAAAAGGTCAATCCTACTACAAAATGACCTTTTATACCCTTCACTGTGATTAGTGTATCCCACTATAATTTCTTAGTGCACTCCACACACTCTTTGTGATTTGTAGGCATTATCAAGTAGTTCGGCCTCGAAGGTCCCAATCTTTTGTTGGAGAGTCGGTCGAGCCTACCGAACCTTTAGTTGGAGAGTCGGTCACAGCTTGTCGAATCTTTAATTGATTAATCAATCGAAACTCGCCGAACCTTTAGATCGGCAGTTATCAATTAAATCTCACTAAAGAGGTTCGGTTGGACAACACCGAGTCTAGTGGATAAGTCTCGACTACATGTCACCGAATCTCATATAGATGTCTCAACCAAAGTTTTGGAGTTGGACGCTTTGGTTCGTATGAAAAGGGTATTTTGACAAAAATGTGCAGTGCACTTAAAAATTAAAATTTAAATTTGGGTGCCACGTAAAATGGAGCGCACTCAGCAATTGGTGGGGTGCACTTAGCCAGACTCTTTATTTATTTATGAAGCAAATGGTGTGACCACCTCCTACCACCTTATCTTAATTTTTGTCTTAATTGAAGTTAGTCGATTAGGGAATCTTAAATAGGAGCGTGTGTGAATGGTAGAGCAAACAAGGGAGAGTAAAGTGTAGAGGTTTAGATATCAAATTAAGGGTGCTCTACTCCAAGGGAGGATCAATTTATGGCGTTTTGTTAAATGTGGGGCTCATGCTTGGAGAGACAATAAAGAGTCATAAATGGTTAAAAAAAAAAAGTTTACGCCTCAAGTATGCGTCCAAAGTGTGTTAGATTATCATTTTCCAATTTTTTTAAGAAGATTTGGAGAGCAAAAGTGTGTGATTTCAAATGTGTATAAATTGTTACACTGGTCGTCCTCAGAGTGGGGGAGCGTGTTTTTGTCAGGAACGACATGTTTTTCTCCTATTATACTAGTAAGATATTTTATTTGACTTTGTTTATGGGAACACAATGTTCTTCGCCCTTGTAAATAGTTAAATAGTGTATAGTTGGGTGTCTCTCTTAAAAAAAAAAATGTGTCTTAACTTGTGAACTGATTTTAAGCTGTTATGAGAAATTGAATTTGACACCGTGGTCCTACCAAAAAAAAATTGAGATGGTTGAAGTTAGTTGAAATCATAAATAATTATTTTAGAACTTACTCTTAAGTGTACTTTGGTCACAGTTTTAACATTTCTAAGGTATCCTAATTTATGTCTTAAGGTTGTTATATTAGTTGGAGATGTTAAATGCTTCTGTTTATCTCTGAATAATTCACTAATATTAATAACTCTCACTTAAATTATTTAGTAAATGGGAAAAAGTAAGATAAGGCTGACTAAATTTACATTGACTTCTCAAGAGGGACTCAGGGTCTATATAAATTTAGATCAGGCAAGGTCAAGTTTTAAGTTTGTGAAATTGGGGCCGTCACATAGACTATACGTCTTGTCTTTCTTACACAATCCTACAACGGATATGTAATTGGGCAAATCCGTCTGAGTTCTAAATATCATTTTATTAATTTCTTAACAACATTTTTCTTACAAACATGACCTATGAAGGGCAAGGCCAACTTGGCACGTGGCACCAGTGTCCACCGTTGAGAGCCAAAATGGTGAGCTAGACGGAAGCTGGTAGGAAGCCACGTCGGACACTTGAAGAAACAAGACTGACGTTAAACTAGTACTCTGACTCCGACTGTACATGACTTGAAATTGAGATTTTAATAAATAAAATAAAATAAAATGTTATGTAATTTTTTAACCCGACTAAGAGCTCAAGTTTTAGTTAATGCACTAAAAAAACAGTCAAATTTTTTTTAAAAAATCAATCTTACTATAAATGACCTTTATACTTCTCATTGTGATTAGTACACACCATTATAATTTTCTCTCATTTTGTACACGTCATCATTATCCCTCCACACACTTTGTTCTTGTGATTTGTAGATATCATCGAGTGATTCTACTTCGTAGATTTGAATCTCATGTTGAAGAATCAGTAAGAGTTCACCGAACCTTTAGTTGGAGAGTCAATTACAGCCTGTCGAACTTTTAATTGGAGAGACAGTTGGAACCTACCGAATATTTAGGTTGGCAGTTGTCAACTAAATCTCATCAAAGATATTCGATTCGACAACATCAAGCATAGAGAATAAGTTTCGATCATATGTCACTAAACTTAAAATAAATATCTCGACTAAAATTTTAGAATTGAGTTTTTCAGTTTAAATGAAGAAGTATTTTGGTAAAAATATAAAATACACTTAAAAATTAAAATTTAAATTTGAGATACTAACATAATTGGGTGCACTCAATAAACAGTGATGTACACATACTCGGGTTCAATTTTTTTTTATGATGGCAAAGGGCACGTGCAGATGAATCTGACACCCACCCGTCGCTTTCCAACCAGCCCCAATCGGCAGCCGCCTTTAGCGTTACTCTAGCGTCGCATCCCCCCCTGAAAATACCCAAACTAACCGTCCTTTCCAAATTTGAGTTCTATCACAGTTACAAATTGCGTCAATTTTGCACTTTCTAGTTTTCTACCCATGAATGAGTAATGAGTTCATTTTCTTCTCTTGTAATGTGAATATGTGGAGGAAGCATAATTCCTTTTTAGACAATAAGTATTATTTTTTTTTGAAGAAGCAAGATTAATTTACTGTTTTTGCTTGATTTTTCTTTTTTTTTTGATGATGATAGTATGTTTGATTTACTGTTTTTGATAGCATGCTTCTAAAATTATTACATAAAGTTTTCACTATGCTTGATTTGCTGTGCTTGATATATAGTGTACTTTTAAAATCATTCAACCTTTTTTTATTTATACATTTAAGTTATAATAGATCTATTTTAATCTATTTTATTTTTTAAAAAAAATTATGTAATCAAGTTTACTAGCTGAGACATTTAAAAGGATACGTAATTGTACTTTCTTATTTTATTGGTTAATTAGTGCACAAAATACTCATAACTTCCTCACTCTTTTTTTTTTTTTTTGGATAAGTAGAGACCGCTTGAATAGTTGAATTCAATAATAAATTAATAATACACACCAAATATATAAAAATACAATTGTAATTTTGTAAACTCACATTGACATTATCACCCACACCCATACGACACCTCAGAGAATAAACATGAAAAACATGTGATTTTCATACACAGCATCTATAATACTATACATTTCATAGTTGAGAGATAATCATAAAGCCCCCGAAAACAAACAAAAGTTTGTCTGTTTTTGCCTTATTAAACTTTTTTTTTTTGAGATCGGAGGTATCCTACCTTTAGGCAGACTAATCTCCCGGCCGGAAGTAGCTTTAAGGGGCGGTTATTAACCACCTCCCTCCCTTGGAACTGGAGTAAAAGCCTTATTAAACATGTTATCTCCATTTGTAAGCACCAGTTAAAGTTTGTGTATGTTTTCATTGTTGTTGTTGCAGTGCAATTGGGAAGAGATTTGTTAATGTTTGGAGTGTATTGTTGGTAATGTCTACCAATAATAAAGTGATATGTGTACAAAAAAAAATAAAAGTTGGAGGACAAAAGTGTAAAAATACACCATACATTATATACGTGGCACTTTGCTATTGGTAGATATTACCAACGTCACACTACTCAACATTAACAAATCCTCTTCCAGTGTGGTTAAGTTGTTTCTTTATAGTTTATAATGTTTTTTGTCTCCTTATGAGTGTTACATTTTCTTGAAGTTGTTGCTCTCATTTGAGAGATTATTGTTTTCTTTTATAGAGTTGTTGTTTTTCTTGTAGAAATGTCATTTTAGATATTTGTATTGTCTATCATCTTGATTGTAATAGATTATAGTTCTCATTTTAAATATTAAGAACATCAATATATCAATTTGACAAAAAAAAAAAAAAAAAAAGAAAGAAAGAGGCTGTTAAATTTAATAATTTCAACTAGAGATCACCCAAAGAAATAAAAACGATGGGCTCTTTTGTCCAGTACAAATAAGAAATAGAAATAGACCATATCATTGACATCATTTTCCAAGATAACGTTCATCTTTCTTTTAAGTAGGCCCCACCCCTATCGTCCCCCACCATCCCTGCTGTTTCGTACCCTCCCGAAACCCCAATCTACTCCTCCCCCACTCACTCGCAATTCCCGCACGTGCTCCAACTCACTCTCCCTCACCCAGCACGTGTCTATATAAATCCCTCTGTCCTCGCTCTCCACGATTCTTCCAAATCTCTCTCTTTTTTTCTCTCTCTAAAACCCCCATGGCCATCGCGCGGCAGCGCCGCCACCCCGACCTGAAGCTCCCCTCCCCGACGCCGCCTCCTCCGACCGGCGCCCCCGCTTCCCCCTCCCCCCCCTCCCCCGAGCATCCTCCCCGCCGTCTCCGGCCAAGAAATCTACCGCCTCGGCGACCTCGAGAAACTCCAGGTCCTCGGCCACGGCAGCGGCGGCACCGTCTACAAAGTCCGCCACCGCCGCAGCTCCGCCGTCTACGCCCTCAAACTGATCCACTCCGACCCCGACCCCACCCTCCGCCGGCAGGTCGTCCGTGAGATGGACATCCTCCGCCGCACCGACTCCCCCCACGTCATCAAGTGCCACGCCATCCTCTCCCAGCCCTCCGGCGACACCGCATTCGTCCTCGAATACATGGACGCCGGAACCCTAGCCTCCGTCCCCATCTCATCCGAGTCCACCCTCTCCCACATCACTCGCCAAGTGCTCCACGGTCTCAACTACCTGCACTCCCACAAAATCGTGCATCGAGATATCAAGCCGTCTAACCTTTTGGTGAATGCCAACTTGGTGGTGAAGATATCCGACTTCGGGGTGAGTAGAGTGATGTGCAGGACACTGGATCCGTGTGATTCGTACGTGGGCACGTGCGCGTACATGAGTCCGGAGCGCTTCGACCCGGAGAGGTACGGGGGGAGCTACGATGGGTACGCGGGGGACGTGTGGGGTTTGGGCCTCACGCTGGTGGAGCTCTGGGTGGGGCGCTTTCCGTATTTGGTGGAGGGGGAGAGGCCTGATTGGGCGAGCTTGATGTGCAAGATTTGCTTCGGAGAGCCGCCGAGCCTGCCGGAGGGGGCGTCGCAGGATTTTAGGGACTTTGTAGGGTGTTGCTTGCAGAAGGACTCTAAGAAGAGGTGGACGGTGGAGCAGTTGTTGGGCCACCCCTTCGTGTCTCGGGATCGGAGGTGATGATGGATCGGATGGATGGGGTTGTGAAGTCGCCGGTGCTTTTTTTTTCTACGGCGCTGATGAAGATGATGGGTGGACTGATTTTTTTTTTTTTTTTTTTTTTTTTTTTTTTTTTTTTTTTTTTTTTGTATTTTGTGTACATATAACCGGGACCCTCTTTCTGAGGTGAGTGTGCCGATGGGAAAGAGAGGTGGAGTTGTTTGAGTTCAACTTTTGTACCTTAATGTAACATTTCCTTGATCAATTTAGGATCTTTATTCCTTATTTTAAGGTATCTGTAACATTGATTTTTTCTTTTTAATTTTTGTTTTAGTCTTGAGATTTGGGTATCTAAAGTACTTAAGTAGTACATATGCGATTGGTTTCAAAAAAAAAAAAAGTACAAATGCGATTAGAATTAGTTTAATAATGTTCAGATTTTTTTTCTTAATTATTATAACTTAATCGGGTAAAGCTCCCTCTTAATTAAAAAAAACAGTACTTAGGTAGTACCAGCAATTGGTTGGTTCAATTTATCAAAAAAAAAAAAAATTTGGTTGGTTCAAGTGACGAGGAATTTGATTTATCTAAAGAAAAATAAGTGAGTGATAAAAGATTTCGTCATTAAAAAAAAGTGAGCGATAAAAGGACTCAGATTTTAAGTAAGATCTCAATTTCAAATCTTACTAATCAAATAAAAAGGGTTAGATGGTACATCTCCCTATAGTGCATGTTAGGATTCGAGTATAGACTAATTGGTGCAATTCACATTGATACGACATAATAATTAAGACAAATACAATAAGTAGAAAGATAATAGCATTGATATATCTTAACATTTAAAGTTTTTTATAAATTCATCATATCGTTTCAATTTGTACAAATACATTTTGAGGTTTTGAAATTTTGTAAATTGTATCCTATAATTAAATTTGAGCTAATTTGGAATTACTTCTAACTATATTGTTGCAAATGAGAAGAGTTTTTGTACAGTGGATTCACTTTTTAATGCTTTCTAATCAAGATTTTAAGATTGTAAAAAATTAAAATATTAAGATTTATTTGTAAAAATCGAAACGCTAGAATAAATTTGTAAAAAATCTAAAACATTATGATGTATTTGTAAAAACTATTAAGATAAATTTGTAAAACACTAAAAACGTAACCTTAAGGAAAATACTAATATGACAACAGATATGTCACATCAGGAAAATACATCTTCCCCAAGAGTTATCTATATAGCCCCGACCCATGTGCTCATTGAGATCTAAGTACGTTTTCATCTAGAGACATGCATGGATAACTCAAATGCCCTATGTAACTTTTAATGTGGCGTAGCCATTGTTATTCTACCACTTCTCATTAACGAGCAGTCATTCTAATAATAGTTGTTCTATGCACGTATCAGAATTATACCTTTACTCATTAGGTGCATTTCACACAGAACCACTCTATTTAATGAGACTATCAGAACCCCTTTCTTTTTCAGATATCAGATCCTTGTAAGTTGTAAATGGATATTGAGCCTCGAGTACAAAGGCATAAGTGAGCTTGATTGCAAAACCCACTCCTCGAGCATGGTCAAAAGTCAGTTTTAATGATCCGACAGAAAGTACCATCGCCAGAGTCTCCGTCTCTTATGTATACAGATTACAGACCTTAAGTATAAAATTGTAAAATTTCAAACATGATGATCAGTTTCTAGTCATATAGAGTCACAACAAATTTAATAAAGAGTGAGCTCCCTCTCCTAGTCAGTCAATAAACCCAGACCCATCTTAGAAATCACTATGCAGTGACAATAACATCTTGCAAATGTTTTTGGAGTTTTTGAAACTGTTCTCTAGTTCAATGCACATACATAGCAATTTGGACAATGCACAGGCTTCAGAGAGATCACTAGGAATTGAAAGGAACAACTCTTAAAAAAAGTACTAAATGAGTTTGTTCTTAATAACTACCTACTTTCTTGTTCAATGAACTTATAGCAATTAAGACAACCAAGAATGCCAACTAGATTACTGCTGCTGGAACTCAATCAAAACGGATCACTATCACAATATTTATGAGGGAAAGTGATTCGGAAACAAATTTTGTCTAAATATATACACTTGGCACAAAGTTGTTGGAGCCCTTTAGATGAACATCGAGATTTACGCCGCACAACTCAATGCACAATCCAAAGAACATCAACAATCGTGCTGCTAATTAATGTCTAACAAATAACAATACCATTTTTTTTTTGGTCTAATGATAAAAAATATCCTAACCTTTCCAAGTTGTATCAATTATATCATAAATTCCTAACCTTAAGAATTTATCTATTATAACCTATATTTTTGGATTTAGTATCAATTCTATCCGCAACTAGGACCCATTTTTTAAAAAAATATGTGCCCCCACATCATTCTCAACTTTCTAGTAACGCCCTTTAAGACTTTATATTTGTGTGTATGCATTAGAGTTCAATATCCATGATAAATATATATTCATGTGTATAATAAACATAGTTGTGAACTCTATTCTTGTAATCTCTTTTTTTTTTTTTTTCACAAAAAACCCTAAACCTAGTTTTCTCTCATTCCCCAATCTTTGCTCGACCGGCGGCCACAATGGTCGCCGACCGACCTTTCTCAATAGCAACGACATCTATGTGCAACCATCCTCTCAATAAAACAATGTTTCGATTGCTTTTGTTTTTTCGTTTTTCTTTGTATGTTTGTGTTATTTATTCTTCATCTTTTCTCCTTGTTTCTTAGATCTAAAGATATCTTCTTAGATCTATGGCTTTTCAATGAGACAAAGACAGATGATGTAGTAATGGTGGAAAAAGGTAAGATCGGGCAATGATAAAGATGAGAGATTTTGGGATTTTATGATGTGTTTAGAGGTTATTGATAGCCCTCGGTGGTGCGTGTGGGCAACGATGATTGTGGGTAGCAACTTAAAGCACACAAAGACTTGACAATAATGTTGCGCTGGTGGGGTTTCGTCTGCGAGGCAATTAACAATCCATTCTGGCAAAGTGTTTTGGTTGGTCTCTTTCTTTATATAATTCTTCTTCCGTTAGAATTTAATTTTTGTTTTGTTCTAGGTTAAGTTTATGTTTAATTTAGGTTTTGTCTCCTCATACAAATGCTTCACCAAATTGAAGTAGGTGTCCCCCTTTATGGGGGTAGTTTTCCCTTTTATTGGGTAGTTCTCCCTATTTTTATTAGGATAATTCCGGGCTTCGGTATGCAATGTAGTATCTATTGCATTTCACTCGTTGAAATGTTGTAATAGGTTAGTAAGTGGGTTAAGAATGATGAATGTGTCTTTTTAGTCTTAGAAAAATAATAATAATGCACATAGTTGTATGTACATATCTACTCAATCACATACATAATCTAGGTACATAGTTCTTTTTGTCAAATTAAACAACTATTAGCAACCTTCTAATAAGTTTTCCATTTTCATATTTATATATACACATAATTTTTAACTTACTATTGTTGATCTATAAATGACTAGATTTGAATTAGAGTATTAATTTATTATTGTTTATAAATTATTGTTTTTTAAGTCTTCATAAACTTAATTTAAACACTGGGCTTAAAAGATTTTGATGTAAAATGATTAATATAGATGATCATGAAAAGAAAAGTTAGAAAATTAATTTTATTTCAAAGAAATAGTGCTCCAAATTAATTGAGAATAAGATTGATACTAAATTGAGGACGTTAGGATATAATTGATAAATTTTAAAAGTTAGAAATTATGATATAATTGATACAACTAAGAAAGGTTTTTATTTTTTTTTTTTTTTATAATTAGGCCTTTTTTTTTTCATTGGGGATAAGTGTAACAAGACCAACAACATAGGGATGGTCTTCCAACAACCCACAAACAATTGGGCGGCTTTGATTTAGGGCATCTATCTTAAGGTCTGGACTACGATGATTTTGTTGATATAGACCAAATTTATGTGATGGGCCATCGAGTTTACTCTGTGCCTTTAAGACATTTTTTTCCTCCCCATGACGCTTACATATGAAACTTCTAGGATTCATGAAAAAAAAAATGTAAGACATTATCTGAAAAAAAAAAAAAAAAAGAAAGAAGATATAATTTCATGGTTTGAGAGATCCTAACATTTACAAAAAAGGACATCCAAAACACTCTAGAACTATAATTTCTAACATTGACAAATAGCTCTATTTGGTAATACTAGTTGATACTCGAGCTGATAGCTACAAGCTGATAATTTAACTGATTTATTAAAACTATTTGAAAATATTAGCTGATTTTTTTAAAACCATGTTATATTGATAAAAATAAAACACATTATCTATACAAAATATTTATTAATAAATTAATTCTACAACATAAACATAAATTATATTACTACTTACTATATATACATACAAATGTATAAACTAAGAGTTAGCAATATATATTATAATATTAGTAATATATTAATATTATAATATATACATCACTTCCCCATCAAAAGTGACAAACGCAAATAGGAAGTCGTCACGTTATTTTTTTTCCGATCCAATTATTAGTTTTTGTTTTCGGAACAATTATTAGTTACTTTTTTTTTTCTTTTTTAACCCATCGACTATTAGTTACTTACATGTTCATATACGCATAGCCGAAATAATTGCTTAGTTCCTTTTTCGAAAGTTTAGCCGAAATATGAATAAGGGACGAAGTCGACACAAAAAATGCTATACTGCGTTTTTTGAGTTTGGACATAGGGTTGCAGCAGGGCGGGACCGAAATTTGAAGATATCGTCTCCGCATTCACGAGGTGCGATGTGAGGATTTATCCTCAAATTTTTCGTAGGACAAACTTCATCGCCTCATACTCCGCCCCGTCAAATTCCCCACAGGGCTTGACTTTATATAAGTCTATGTTTTGATCTGCAATCTTTGGTTTTTTTTATGTCTTTATTTGATACACATATAACACGTCTTTACCTAAGTACTACTAGTTCTAAATTTTATATAATTAGTTAGAATAAGTCAATCACACTAATTAACAATTGAATATCTGTTAAGTAAAATTTTTAATCAATTGTATGCTAATGATATTTCAAGGGAGAGACTTAATTAATCAACGTTTGTTCTAGAACATTATTGAAAACTACGTACTGATTATTAATTGATTTAATTTGCTTATTGATTATGATTATATAATTGGTTTCTTATGTAATTTTGTCCGTGCACCTTATGTTTTGATTCTTATCTTTAGTCATTTTCTTGTCACTTGGCTACTTTATCAACTATTTTTTTTTTGTTTTTTTTTACTTTTTAATAGCTATTTAGTTTTTGGTGTTTTTTATATTCAGATTTTCATGTTTGAGTTTTTATTTCGATCTCTTTTTTATTTTTCTTTTCAAGAGTAAACAAAAATATTTTAGAAATGGCATATATTGATCGTCAATCTGTGTATACATTGTTTAGATCATCAACCTCCCTTTTTTTCTTTTTTTTAGTAGGAAACTTTTTTTTTTTTAATTTATTCTACAAAATGTCAATTTGCTATATATATCCTTTATTGTGGCAACAAAATTTTAATTAATCATTTTTTTAAATATAGATTCTATTCTAAAGTATTAAATTAGAATTTCACCAATATTTACATAAGTTTTTTTTTCTCTTTTTATCACTTCCTTTTTTCTCAGCAAATTAATTTTATTAAGACTATATTTTTGTATAAGCATATGCAAAAAAAAATTTAAAACTTTCAAGACACATATTCCATAATTTTGCTTCAAAAAAATTAAATTATATTATTCTTCACTTGAAATTTATTCGAAATTATATAATAAAATTATTTTTTTAGTTTTTTTTCAATTTTTTTCTCATTAAGTTAATTATATTTTAGCTAATATATTGACATTTAGTCTTACTCGTGCTCGAATCGCGAGATTTCGACTAATTTTTTAAAATAAATTCCTCGTGGGACAGGGTACGAGTTGGGGAGGCAAGGATTCCCCGTGGGGTGGGGTACGGAGAAAACTCACGAGGCAAGGGTAATCCCTGCCCCTGTCCCGTTATGCGGGGTGAACTTTCGCCCCACGCCTCACCCCAACGGGAGCAAAAATGCGAGGATTCCCCGCCCCACTTGCAACTCTAGTTGGACACTACATCAACTAGCCTCCAAAAATTTAGAGTTTCATCTAACTTATTTTAAATAAGCTCTCAACCAAACACAACTTATTTATTCAAGTAGCTTATAAGCTAGCTGATGAGCTACTTTGTGCATGCCAAACAAAGCCAATGTCCATTGTCCATTTCTACACAATTGATTTGTCAGAGAGAAATATTCCCAAGTTCCTATGATATTCAAATATCGGTCTCTCTGCTATTAAAATCAAGCTTCTAAGGACTACTTGATCTAAGCAACCTTCTGCAACCTCTTCGAGGTTCAATCCTACCTTATCTTCTAAAAAATACTTGCGCGGTCTACAATTAAATCAACCTCCTTCCCATGAATTAGTTCTACAAAAAAAAAATAGATGCAAGAAGCAAGATTTCTAATAGCAAAGCAAATCTAAAACGTGGAGGCAATAAACATAGAATTGGCAATGAGTCAAATGACCAAGATCACTTCCCATGAATCATTTATCATGAGATAAACAAAACTTGATCTAACTCCAACAATGAACACAAAAAAAAACAGCAAACTAAGTCAGTTCCAATAGTCTCTAGATTAATTATGATCATTTTAATTGTTTCACCGGCTATTACAACGATTCAGAGGGGCAATCGGTAGACTAACATTGTAGCAACTTTGAGCTAACTTGATGGATTGCAACCAATGCAAGATCTCTGCATTTGGGTCTCTCTCAACAACCACATCCGACACTGTAATCTGTGCGGCGCCTCTGTAGGTTGTCGTCTTGCCACGCACCCTAGCTACAACACCTAATTGGATCTGCGCGGCTTGATTACTGGCAATCTTGGCCATAACTTGAACATCAGAAGGGCTGCGTCTGAAGAAATATGGAGAATCGAGATGATTGAGCCAAAAGATACAAGGAATGCATCCGGTGCCATCATCAATGATAAATTTAAGGAATTTGCCACCCTTTAGTTCCCTACTGACCACGACACCCACTGTCTCTACCCTGGAGATGGGTCTACCCTTGCGATAAAAAGAAATAGGATCGGAAGATGATGACAGAGAAGAAGGCTGTTGGGTTAAGGAGAGGAAGTCAAAGCCAAGAAGTTTAACATGAAAATTCAATGCTGGATTCATCATGTTGCATAATAGCATAAACCAGAGGCTTATTTATTTATTTATTTGAAACATCTGCAGCACTTCATGTTTCCAAGTTGTGCAGCTCTTCGATTTGGATTAGTTTTAGGGATTCAAATACTTGACTGATTATCTATAATCCTTTATATGATGAATAAGCAATCAGAGTGAATGAGCTAAAAGGTACATTCAGACAGGTCAGATACTCAAATAAGAAGTCTTTTTTTTTTCCAGTCAAAATGCTTCATTGATGGACAAGTAATCCTTGTTGATGATTAAAAAATATTGTTTCACCGAATCAAAACCTGCAAATGTAATGCTACGGATCAATTACAACTAAATTTTATCTAATCAAATAAGTACAAGTAAATCTCAACATCAAAGATCCATACGTCTAATCATTCATAAGGAAAATATGACTTCTAGTCCTACAAAGATAAAAGGATTGGAAAAAGAAAAACCTCACACAATTCTGTTGAAGTTTGTTAAGAATATAAGTAACCCTCAATCCATGTTAAAGATTCCAAAACTTGTAAGAATCACATAATAAATTTCATATTTTGAAGACAAAGAAGATTTGGAATAGACAGACTAGAGTAAAATTGATTCAAATAAGCACGGAGATAATTATAAATGCAAATAGACGCATATGGCTGAATATGTGCATCATTCTATTTTTTAGAACATAATAAATCACAACATCTTGACTCTATTTCCTCGGATGGAACCAAGAAATTGTAAGAAACCTATTATGGTAAATCACTGATTCATGATAATTATAAGGTTGTCCGAAACATATGATTTCTTCATTAATTTATCAAATTGGAGATCTTCCACTATAAATCATCTTGACTAGAGAAAAGCTCAAAAAATCAGTTTCTTCATTAATTTATCAAATTGGAGATCTTCCACTATAAATCATCTTGACTAGAGAAAAGCTCAAAAAATCAGATTGCAATGTCGTATCGCCAATATACCTGCTGCTTTTATATTTCCTCACTCTCCAAGAGTAATGACTATGAATCACATCTAATGACAATGTTGCTTGTCTCAAATATTGCACAATTTAATCCCAAGTTCCAAACAAACATTCACTCCTCATTTCACAAACTTGAATTCATCAAAGACTTTTAATACCAATTCTAACCTAAAAACCATAGTTTCCTTATGTCCATCAATGTGTATACACCAAATGGATACATAGTGGAAAATGGCAATGAATCACATCTAATGACAATGTGAATCCAAGAACATCATATCTGAATCATTTTCTTCTAAAAATCAACTCTCTATTCAAAAAACTAGATTAGAAAACAAGATTCTTAAGCATCACAACAACGCCTCAATCCCAAAATTAGTTAGGTCATGGATCAAACTCTTCCATTGCGCTCAATTTAGTGCAATTGATGGTGTGCTTTCCAAATCATTTAAATCTCTCATAATTAACGCACCCCAAGTTAGCTTTAGTCTACCCCTACCCCGTCGAATTTCTTCACTTTCTATTGAGTCAGGTTTTTTAGTGGAGGCATTTGTAGGCCATCTTTGGAAGTGTCCAAACCACTACAACTGACCTTCCTTAATCTTTGTATTGATTGGTGCTACTACTATTTTTCTTTGATTCTTAAGCAATTTTTGAAAACCCTAAGAGTGATTATACATCATGATTATTGGTAACGCAATTCTATCGAATAATCAAGAACAACAACAAAATTAGTGGCGATGGAGAGAAGGATGAGCGAAGTACCTAGTCGAGTCTCGGTTGTATGGAGAAGTGAATTTCAAAGAACACCTACAATGGCGAACTCAATGCATTTATAGTTTACGGAGAGTCGATAATAGTTGTGCTTGTTGTGGCTTAATAGAGGAGAAAGAGGAACGGAGATGGACCTGTTTATGGGCTTCGCCCAATCCAATAGATGAGAGACACGCTACTATAAGACGCCTAGGGGTGTACAAGGATTCAATAATACGCGATCCAATTTAATTTGGTCAAATTATTGCAAATTGGATCAAATTTTATAACTAGTTGGATCGGATTGAATTGCAAAAATGTCAATATGCATGGATCAAATCGCCTAGCGGATTTTACATGTACAATCCGCGGATCCAATCCGGTTCGATTCGAAACATTATATACAAGTAAATCTAGCCTACTTATAAATACATCTAATTCTCCGTGATTGTTTTGTCTACCTATATTTGATCTTCTTTTTGTTGTATTACTTAGTTTTTGAACTCCAACTTTTTGTTTTTTAGTCCAATTTTTAGTTTGGTCATATAATTTTTGTATTAAGTTGAATCAAACTATCAAGTCTAATTTGTGGTATAATCATAGTATCATACACTTTGTTTTATATTGTTTAATGATTATGAATTTGTTCTTAACCAATGTGCATATTCTTAATTATGAGATAACTATATGATGGCAATCCGCATTTTATTAATTGATTCGGCCCAATCTGCATTTTATTAATTGGATTTGTGAGAATGAATCACTAATGTGATATGTTTATGTAATATATATGTGACCGTTGTAAGTGTGGGTGTATATATAACGTGTGTGTGTGGTGTGTGTGGTACACAGTGTAAGACGTGGACGTGTGTGGTACACTCACCACACATACACGTTATATATACACCCACACTTACAAAGTAAAGTCTGATGCATTTTCTGCTTTTCTTCATTTCAAAAAGCTTGTTGAAAATCAGTTTTCATCAAAAATTAAAGGTGTTCAATCTGATTGGGGTGGTGAATATCGCTCCTTTAAACCTTTCCTTGATTCTTGTGGAATTGTTTTTCAGCATTCCATTCCACATGTGCATGAGCAAAATGGGAGAGCTGAGCGTAAACATAGACACATTATTGAAATGAGTCTTACTCTCCTGGCTCACAAAAACTTACCCCAAAGGTTTTGGTGGCGTGCTTGTGAGGCATCTGTGTTCCTTATTAACAGATTGCCCACAAGGATTCTACAAGGGCTATCTCCTTATGAGAAACTGTATCATAAACCTCCCGATTATTCTCTGTTGAGGGTTTTTGGATGCTCTTGTTTTCCGTATCTTCGTCCCTATAACTCTCACAAGTTTCAATTTCGATATGAACGTTGTTTGTTCTTAGGATATAGCTCTTCTCATAAGGGTTATAAATGTCTACATAAATTTGGTCGCCTTTATATTACTCGTCATGTGGTGTTTAATGAGGAAGAGTTTCCTTATCATATGTTATTCTCTAAGTCATCTTCCCCTGCTAGGTCTGAGTCTTCCTCTTCTGTTTTCTTACCTACTCCACCATTTTCTACATGTGCATCTTCCTCTTGTCCTTCGTTGGGTCAGTCTAAGTCTATGTCTGCGTGTGCGTCTGATTCTGCTCATACTTCTCCTCAGTCTACTCCATCTCCTCAATCTACCTCTCCTTCCCCTCCTACCTCTCCTCCGGTGTCTATTCTCCTCTGCCTAGGTCTATGGATATTTCTGAATCTGAGGTACCTCTTAATACTCATCCGATGATAACTCGATCTAAAGATGGCATTGTTATGAAAAAGTTTTTTGTAGCTACAACTACTGTGCCTACCATTGAAATTCCTAAGACTGTTGAATTGGCTTTCAAGGACCATCAATGGAGAAAGGCCATGGAGACGAAATATAAGGCTCTTATCAGGACTGACACATGATCCCTGATGCCAGCCTCTTCCTCTCATAATATTGTTGGAAATAAATAGATTTTCTCCATCAAAAAGAACTCTGATGGCTTAGTGAGTCAATACAAAGCTAGATTAGTGGCTAAAGGCTTTAAACAAATGTCGCGTATCGACTTTGATGAGACTTACAGTCCAGTTGTCAAGGCCTCCACCATTTGTGTCATTTTGACTGTTGCAGTTCAGTTTGGTTGGTCGATTAGGCAACTTGATATTAATATGTCTTTTTGAATGGGCCTTTGATTGATGATATTTATACTAATCAGCCTCTTAGTTTTGTAGACAATCAGTTTCCTACTATTGTCTGCAAGTTGCACAAGGCCTTATATGATCTGCGACAAGCGCCTCGAGCCTGGTTTGATAAATTGAAATCAACATTACTATCGTGGGGTTTTATTAATTCAAAAGATGATAATTCTCTCTTTATCTTTCGTCAGCAGTTTGTGATTTTATATGTGTTGGTTTATGTTGATGACATTATTGTCACTGGGTCACACACTACACAAATTCAACAGTTTATTTCCAAATTACATAATTGTTTTGCTTTAAAACATTGGGGAGTTGAGTTTGTTTTTGGGTATGGAGGTTCGTCGTGATAAGACTGGACTATTTCTCACACAAACTACCTATATTTATCAACTTCTTCAGAAAGGGGGCATGCTCCAAGCTAAGGCTATTGACACTTAAGCCCTTATTTTCTGATACATCTCCTCAGTTTAATGATCTTACGTTATATAGAAGTTTATTAGGTGGTTTACAATATTTGGTGAATACTCGCCCCGATATTGCTTTTATTGTTAATCGGTTGAGTCAGTTTCAACAGTCACCTACTATGACTCATTGGCAAGCACTTAAACGTGTCTTGCGCTATTTAAAAGGTACGTGTGATTGGGTCTATGGTTTCGACCCAGTTTGTAATTGTTTGTTACAGGTTTTTCTGATGCTGATTAGGTGACCTCACTGGATGACAGACAATCTGTATCGGGTTTTGTTGTGTATCTTAGTGCTAATCTGGTCTCCTGGCAGTCTAAGAAACAACAGGTGGTTGCTCGGTCCAGCACTGAAGCTGAGTATCGCGCGTTGGCTCATGTTGTTGTTGTAGTTTCATGGTTGCAGTCCTTATTGTCCGAACTGCAGCTTACTATTCCATCTCCTCCTATTGTATGGTGTGATAATGTTAGTGCTCAGTCTCTTGCTAGGAATCCGGTTTATCATTCCCGCACTAAACACATTGAGCTGGATGTTCATTATATTCGGGATAAGGTATTGCGTCGTCAACTGTTCGTTCATCATGTTCCTAGTCATGACCAGATTGCAGATTGCTTCACAAAGGCTTTTGCTGCGTCTAGATATTTCTTCTTAAGGTCCAAACTCGGTGTTGCTTCTCTCCCCTTCGTTTGCGGGGGAATGTGAGAATGAATCACTAATGTGATATGTTTATGTAATATATATGTGACCATTGTAAGTGTGGGTGTATATATAACGTGTGTGTGTGGTGTGTGTAGTACACAGTGTAAGACGTGGACGTGTGTGGTACACTCGTTTTGCTTCCTGTATCAATATATAAACTGAATATAGAACAGATGGTGAGAACGATGTCTTTCTCACTCAGTTTTGTTTTCTTCTTCATCTTAGTTAGGGTTTATTCAACAGGATCAAACCGGATGGAAAAGTTAAATGAGTTGGATTGAATTGAAATTTCTCAATCCGCAATAATTGGATCGAGAAGTGAGTTGAATTTAAATGGATCGGATTCAATCCATGTCGCCTAAAATGATGGGCCCGACTTTCCAACAAAGTGTGAGACGTTTACACTACAACTGCCCAAATTGGTTCTACTTCACAACCTCTTTCTTGATTTATTCATTTTTATTTTTTTTTTTTAATCAGAGCACGTGGTGTCAGGACTTAATTGGCCCAAGTAATCCACTCTCGAGTCAGGTAAGACTATTATGTGGCGATAAAACTGCGGCCCCGGGTTTTTAAAGCAATTTATACCCAAGACTCGAATTTGAGATCACTATTTAACGATGGAGCGGCATAATTGTTGGGATCAAATGAGCAAACACACACACAGTTTTTTTTTTTTTTTTTGTCAAAGGTACAAACACAGTGTTAACACAAAAACGATCAAATGAATGGGATGATGAGATCACAAATTCGTATGAAGGCTCAAGGTTGATCATAAACAACTTTGCTCTCAGAGTTGCGCATCATGTGACTCGCATGACGAGTAATTCTATCAAATTAGAGGATGAATGTCAAAAATTTCACAGAGGACGAAAAACAAAAGCGATTAATTATGTTTGAATGTGAAGTAAATGCGAGCGAGAAAGAACTCACCAGCGATGACGAAGAGGATTCGAGAGACGAATGTGAGTAGAATTCACAGATGTTGTTTAGTGGCCATCGCGAATTCGCAGAGATTTCAAAATGAACTTCGTAAACCCTAGACCACCGGAGTCATCACTTCTCTCCAAATACAAGTTGAGAGTTGGGGCTATATGCTACAATTATATTAAGAAGACAACATATTCGGTACATTGCAATCGCGCGCGGTCAATTTACCTCGATCTTAGGTTTAAGGTGCATTGAAAGGTGCACGATCGTAATTACCGAACCAAGTGTCTATGAAGTTTACCGCAATCATTTTCCTATTTATACCAAGAAAGTAAGAAAAAAAGTCTCATATTGACATGTCACTTGACTAACTTTTATGGGCTAACTTTCAAATAAAAAACTACACCATGCAAATAGAGTAACCCACTTTTGACAAAAATGTGTGTATGACGTAGTAAAAATAAAGATTCTTAGATAGATGTGTGATAAAATTTGTAAAGATAGAATAAGAAGCACAAAATTTTAAAGAAATATAGGAGTAGCACCAATTGATACATAGATTAGGGAATGACGATTATGATAGTTTGGACATTTGCAAAGATGACCTACAAAAGCTCCCACTAGAAAACTTGATTCAATAGAAACTGACGAAATTTGACAAAGATGTGTAGACTGAAGTTAACTTGTGATACATTAATTAGGAGGGACTTGAATGGTTTGGAATTCTCACCATCAATTGCACAAAATTGAGTATAATATAAGAGTTTGATCCATGTAACAGACCCCAATTATTTGGAAGTGAGGCTATGTTGTTGTTATTATATCCTATTGAATTGGTGCCCAAAGTCAATGTGTTACCTGAGATTTTTCCGTACAAAATATATAAAAGAATAAAAAAACATTTGAAAATAAAATAAAACATATACTTCTATTTTTTTTGGTAAAGCCAAACTACTTGAACTAGTTTAATTTAGTCTTTTGTAGGATGACGAGGGGACCCCTTTGATTTGTGTAACATCTCCAGAACATTAGTGTACAAGCTGATGCTTTAGCTAAACTCACGTTGTATAAGCTTTGAAATTGTATTTGGGTGAACCCTCTCCAAAACTTTCTTGTTGGAGTAGACCGAAATTAACTTGGGATGCATTAATTAGGAGGGACTTAAATGGCTTGGAATGTTCACCATCGATTGCAAAAAATCGAGCATAATGGAAGAGTTTGATCCATGTAGCCGACTTCAATTAATTTGGGACTGAGGCTATGTTGTTGTTGTTGTAGTAGGATGATGGGGGGGACCTTTTGATTTATGTAACATCTCTAGAACATTGGGTGTACGAGCTGATGCTCTAGCTAAACTCATGTTGAATAAGCTTCGAAATTGTATTTGGGTGAAACCTCATCCAAATTTTTCCTGTTGGGTTGAAGAAATTTTGACAAAATATGATAAGTTTATTCTCTTGTGTTATTCTATTACATACGTCTTTATATGTAGAGATGCAATTACATACAAAACAAAACATCTAAATAAGGTAGCACATAATTACAAGAGTGATTTGTGCATAATCATAATCACGAGAATGATTTGTGCATATTTCCTAATAGCATAATAATTATAGAGTGATTTGTGCATAATCATAATTACAAAATGATTTGTGCATAATCATAAAACTATGTTAGTGATTAATTCTAATATCCCCCCTCAAATTGGAAGGAGCTGCAATGACTCCAAGTTTGCTTCGCGGAAAAGAAAATCTAGGTAAAGCAAACGGTTTCGTGAAGATATCCATGATCTGATCTTCCGAGGGAACATGTTGCACCGAGAGTTGATCAGATAACACTTGACCTCGCACAAAATGAATGTCAAGTTCAATATGTTTAGTTTGATCATGATAAATAGGATTCTTAGCAAGTGTTGTAGCTCTCATATTATCACACCATACAGTTGAGAAACCTAAACAGAAAGATGTAATTCACTCAGCAGAGATTTAAGCCAAATAATTTCAGCTGAAACCTAAGCCATAGCATGGTATTTCGACTCTATACTAGACCGAGAAACCACAAACTGTTTCTTGGACTACTAGGAAATCAAGTTTGAACCGAAATAGATAGCATAACCAGCAACAGACTTACGATCATCAGGACTCGCTGCTCAATCAAATCTGAGAACCCTGTGACAAAGAGATGATCTTCGGTCTGAAACAAATACCCATATCAACAGTACCTTTCACATAGCGGAGAATGCGTTTGAGAGCATGTAGTGAGACACAGAAGGATTCTACGCGATATTGACTAGCCTTGTTTACAATATAAGATATGTTCGGCCTGGTATTGACCAAATACTGTAGCCCCTCTAATAAACTTCTATACAAAGTAGTGTCATTAAAAAAGACCACTATCTGCACAAATATGTTTACCAACAGAGAAGGGTAGAAGGGTGTATCAATAGGTTTGGCATTAGCCATACCACCTCTCTGTAAGAGTTGTTTGATATAAGAAAATTGATTAAGATACAAACCACTCTTATCTTTGTGAGCTTCCATACCAAGAAAAAAGACTCAATTCACTAAGATCCTTAAGGGCAAATGTATAATGCAATCGAGCAATAAAAGATTGGATAGCAACAGTGTTAGAACCAATAACAATAACATCATCAACATACACCAAAATATACAAAACAATAGTCTTATCTCGAAAAACAAACAATGAATTATCAACTTTCGAATTCTGGAAGCCCCATGAGATAAGAGTAGATTTGAATTTGTCAAACCAAGTCTTTCGTGCCTGTCGTAACCCATAGAGCGCCTTATATAAGACACACACATAAGATGGACAATGGGGGTCTATATAACCAACTGGTTAATTAGTAAACATTGTTTCACCTAAAACACCATTAAAAATGCATTATTAATATCCAACTGTCGAATAGACTAGCCAAAATGGACATCTATAGACAACTGACGCTTTCACAACTGGATTGTAGGTTTCTCCAAAATCGATACCAGGAACTTCTTTGAATCCTTTGGCCACTAATCTCGCCTTGTATCGATTAATAGGCCCATCAATTTCGTTTGATAATGAAAATCCACTTATTGCCCACAATATTCTAATTTGAAGTAAATGGAACCAAAGACCAAGTATCATTATTAATTAGGGCCTGATATTCCTTATCCATAGCCTCATTCCATTTAGGATTTCGAAAAGCTATTTCAGCAATAGCAGGAATATCATCCACAGTCTTACAATTAGTTGCTAAGAACACTTTCTTCTTATTAATTCCATCCTTAGCTATAGTTATCATATATGTGTATTCATAGTGTTCCTAGGATCAGAAAGAACAGACTCATGTATGCCACCATTAGTACTAGGATTAGGATTAGAATTAGGACTAGGACTAATATTAGAATGAGAATTACAAGAACCAAATAGAGATTAATGAACATCAGAAATAGTACCCGAAGAAAAATGAATAGAAATAGGTAAAAGTATAGACCCAATATGTATATCCACAACTGAATTAGAAACAGCAGCAAGGATTAGACATAGGTATACAAGAAAACAATTCAAAATAAGAAAAATCATGCTCATGAAACAACACATTACGAGTAATAAATACTCTCACAACTTTATTCATACATTTGTACCCTTTATGAATGGAACTGCACCCCAAGAAAATGCATTTCTCCGACCAAAATTGATATTTATGTTTATTATATGCTCTCAAATATGGAAAACAAGCACAACCAAATGTTTTCAAGATATGATAATTAGGAAATGTTGAATTTTTTCGTCTCACGGTACGTTACCCGCAAGCGGCCGCCTACGTCACTTCTCCACGAGCCATTAATCTCCCAGTATCGATATTGTCCCTAACTTAACCACCCTTCATCTTTTAGGTGTGGGGTTTTAACTCAAAAGGCATCGATACTATTAGAGAAGAAGACAATCACTAATATACTTCATTTAAAGTTTTACTTTACAATGTGGGACTATTATTTCGGTCCACACATCTCAACATAGTTTAGTATATGGAGAGACACCTTTTCAAACTGGAGTAGGTAACCTATTTATCAAAAAATTATTGTTTCACATGCATCCCACCAAAATTGTAAAGGCAATTTAGCATTTGATAATAAAACAAGACTCATTTCAACTATATATCTATGTTTTCTTTCAGCTCTGCCATTTTGTGCATGTGTGTGAGGACATAGATGTTGAAAAAATATCCCAAATTGATCCAAAACAAGTTTAAAAGACCTATATTCACTACCCCAATCAGACTAAACTTTTTTAATAATACACTAAAATTAATTTTCAACAAATTTTTTAAAATGAAGAAATGCATTAATAGCATAAGATTTTAGCGTAAAGGGTACAACCAAGTGAATCTAGTATAATCATCTATAAAGTGAATGTAATAGTTATAACCATTAGGAGAAGTAATTGGAACTGGACCCCATACATCAATATGAATTAAATTCAAAACATATAAAGAAATCTTAGTAGACAACGTATAGGGGAGAGCATGAATTTTTCCAATCGAACAATGAGAACAACTAAGAGAAGAAGAGACATCAGAATTAAACCCTAAACCTATTGAAGAACTTTATGTGCAGGATAACCCAGTCTAGCATGCCACAAAGCAGGTAGACCCATATTGAACATGACAAAAGTAGAAGGAGACTTGTATGAAGACTTGGGATGTCCAAAAAATCTATACAATCCATTATGAAGAACACCTTAAAGAAGTATCTCACTGGTATTGATATTCTTCACTAGACAAGAATCACGACGAAACTCAATCAACATATTATCATCACTAGTTAACTTTGACACACTCAATATATTCTTTTTAATACTAGGAACATATAAAGTATGATCAAATGATAATGTTGAGTTAAGGGAAGGAATTAATACAGAACCAGTGCGAACAATATGTAAATGATGGCCATTACCTACCATCAAAGACTAATTACCTCCATATGGTGTCGAATTTGACAACTGAGATGAAACAGAGGTAATGTGAGAGGATGCTCTACTATTCATGTACCAGGAGTTATCAGGAACAAATTCAGGTGCACTGAATAAGGAGTTGTGAGCCTGATATGGAACATGAGTGAATGGCCTAGGAGAGTGCATAAGAGGTTGCCCAACATGACTATCCATATACTTCATATCTGCACGATATTAACAAACATCAATTGAATGTCCATACTTGTTACAAATCTGACAAGTTGGACGACTATTGTTTTGAAACTTGAAAGCACCACGACCACGTCGTCCTCCACCACGACCACAATTACTAGAACATCTAGTTCCACTCTCATGATAATGAGTTCCAAAATTAAACCCATGTAAATTCACAGATTGTGACTCAGATTTCGATAAGCCACATTTTACTTAAGTAGAATTTGTTGTAAAAGTCAAATCTTGAATTAAAATCAAATGATTCCATGAATCAGATTGACCTGATCCAAAGTACTCTCAAAACTAAGAATAGATGCCTAAAACTCCTACCAATCCAGATCTAATTGTCTCTGAAGCACTACAATGATTGGTAAGTACTCCGATCCCAATCTGAGAAGAGTAGTCGAAATGAGATCATCATCACTTAACGATGCGCCTGCAATGGCAAGACCATCCGCAAGACATTTTACTTTTGCAAGATATTCAACCATCTCCAGATATCCCTTAGTTTGAATGTGTAATTGTTTTTTCAAAACTTGGATCTGTGCTTTATTGCTTGAAGCACAGTGTCGTTCAATCGATTGCTAGAATTCAAACGATATCTTTCTTTCTTTCAATTTCACAATACATGCAATCACTTCTGGTGTAATCGTATTGATGAGCCAACCACTTAGTTTGCAATCTTGCACAAACCATCACTTGTGCGCCGGATTCACAGAACCATCAGAACACAATTGATCTAGACATCGAAGAGTACAAAATAGATATTCATCAAGATCCATATGATGATCAATTGCCAAAGAAGATAGTCTGAACGATCCAATTTGATTAAGAGACTTTGACTCTACGAACCACCAAATGTGTGATTGCTTCCAAGCATCTCAGATCCAAGACCACCATCAGTCTCTTGCATAGAATCAGATCTGAACTCCATTTCTCTAGATCTAGCCTCAAAAACCTCAGATCTATTCTCCATCTTACCTAATCTTTAGATATACACCAAGAACCTTCAGATCTACATCGCTAAGCACTTGATCTGTACTAACCAGGTACAGATCTATACAAAACCTCCAGATCTACGTCGCTAGACGCTTAATCTGTATGAACCAGTTACAAATCCGAGTTTGGAGAACTCAGATCTTCCTCCCATGACCGTCGTGTCGTTAGCTGCGATGGCTCTAATACCATGAAGAAATCTTGACAAAATATGATAAGTTTATTTTCTTGTGTTATTCTATTACATGTTTCTATATATATAGAGATGCAATTATATACAAAAGGAAACATCTAAATAAAGTAGCACATAATTACAGGAGTGATTTGTGCACAATCATAATCATGGAAATGATTTTTGCACACTTCCTAATTGCACAATAATTACATGAGTGATTTGTGCACAATCATTAAACTATGTTAGTGATTGATTCTAATATGGGCAGTAATATATAACTATGATTAAAAAAAAACTCAGCCTTTGCTGAGAACAAAATAGTTTGGATATAAATACTGTCTTATTAATCGTCGAGGGCATTTCAACATATTGCAGTGCTGAGACAATTTCTTGATTTTAACATGACAAAGTTTGAATAACATGCACGTAATGCAAATATTTGGGACTCTGAAACTTTGAACTTTGATCTTTTATCAGATTCTCGTTCTTATCTTGAACTTTGAGCGTTGATCTTTTATTAATCTCTCTATATGATGAGGACTAGTATTACATGTGTCACACATCATGCAAGGATGTGTCACCTTAGTAAGGACTACTCATCACTACAAAGGATGAGGATCCCTAATCTTTAATTTTTTTTGTCTACACAATATCTAGAATATCCGATTACTCCGGGTTAGGACTGAAAAACTTGAACATTCATTCAATAACTAAATTACTTAGGTTAGGACTACTCTGGGTTAGAGAAAAGTTAACAATAGTTGTCTCTTGAACGAGTGCATTGAAATGTTGCATTACACATTCAAAGTGATCGTGACTAGATGATGCAAAGACAACTCCAACGACGAACTGAAAAATAGATATACGAACATTTACATTTCTTGCATTGTAATTTGTTACACTTCCAATGTGAAAATTCTCTATTGTCTCTGCTACACTCAGGGAACATAGCAAAAATACAACCGAATATTTCTTGCTGACTTCGCGACAAATAAATAGAGAGAACATCAATGAGGGTGCTGTGGAATCCTATTTCGTGGATGTCTTCAATACATAACAACAATGAGAATCAGGTGATCTCATTTGACAGAAGTGAACGTCATTCGTCTGAATTAAATAACCAAGAACGTCAGTTCGATCCATGGATCAACACCATTCTTTCACGCACTATTGCAACAAAAATGGTGCTCCTTGATTTCTGCAACACGAGGAAGATTACTTCCATTAGAGTCTAAGCAGCAATGTGTCTATCTTTAGTCCTATCGCGGAGAACTGGAGGAAACAGCTCCAACTTACACTTACACCGAAGGACGCCCAGGAAGCTTTGTCAACTCAAGGCTGCCTTGCAGAAGGGCAACCATTAGGGGGTTGAAAAGCAGAATTTCCTGCATGTCCTTTGGAAGTACAGTGAACATGGCTTGCAGATCCCCCTTTAGCTTCTGGCATACTACAGAAGAGTCGGCAGTCCCCTTTCGCAACTGCTGCGACTGAAAAAATAAAATAAAATAAAATAAATGCACACATCAATAGATAATTTCAAAGGACCAATTAAAATGATGAAAACGATCGATACATATGCGTTTTTCTGATTCGAGAGTGTAATTCACTATCAATGTTAAACTATCTTCTGCAGAGGAAAGATTCAGAAAGCTAAACTTAAGTTGTTCATGGCTTATGAATTCATATCAGTTTCTTCAGAAATTAGAACATCGAATACAGTCCATCTAAAGAAGAACTATATAAATTTTTTTTTTGGATAAAAGGAAGTTGTATTACTCTTTAAGCTATAATTGTACAAAAAATTGGGGTACTTATCTATGCCTTATATGTATGTACACCCGATACCAAAAATTGGCCCAACTGTCCAAATGCAGAGATCAAGCAAACAAAATTAAGCCATTCCACCAAACGCTTTACACTGGAGAGACTTCCAAAAGTAGATAGAGATGCAACCCCCAAGGTGGCATCAACACAAAGACCAATTGCAGCTTACCCAATGGAATCCAGGATAAAATGCCAATTCCTGCATAAATCGCCATAACTCCAAGCTTTGAACAGGGAGTTCGTTGATAGCCAAAGAATCCATTGATGTTTGATTTTCTCCCATAGTTCACCTTGCGCTAATTGACTCTCCGTAAAGATTCTTGCATTTCTTTCGTTCCAAATTCCCCACACAATGGCCTCGGGCACCGCAAGCCCAAGTTGCCCTCTTCATAGGGCGTTGCCCTTCCCAAAGAGAGTCGTCAAAAATATCCAAACACGAAACTGGGGGGGTCCATGTCCATCCAAGATCTTTTACCAGGCGATTCCATAAGTCGACAGCGATTGGGCAATGCAAAAAGAGATGACCAACATCTTCCCCGCTATGATAACACATCACACACCAGTGCGGGGATAACGAAATGTGTGGTCGACGCCTCTGAATCATATCCGCAACATTGATCCTGTCCTTTAAGAGAAGCCAGATCATAAATTTAACTTTAGGAGGAGAAGATTGTTTCCATACCGACTTGTAGTACCTAATTAGGCTTGCTTGACCGGGGTCACAAAGGGAGGCAAAAGTGCATTTAACCGAGAAGGAGCCGGATGGATCGGGTTTCCAAATGCGAGAGTCTGGATTAGAAGAGGCCGGACCCAGAGGTGGAAGAGCCCCTGTAAGAGCCAAAATCTGTGTGGCGGTGTCCAAATCAACCCTCGAGCGCATGTTCAGGGCCCACCGCCTATGACCATCTTGCTCGGCAATAACATCGACTACAAAGGCTTCCCTATCTCTTGATACGTAAAAAAGCTAAGGAAACTCCAAGGAGAGGGGTCGAGTGCCTAGCCACACATCGTGCCAAAGACGAGTTTGACGGCCCGATCTCACCGTGTATTTCATCATAGCATAGAACCGATCTTGAGATTACTTATTGCCCTCCATGGACTCCGATACGTCTCCCCAATGCGATTCCCGGTCCCATGTGTTACGGCTAAGCCGTACTTGCTGCGAATGACAACGGCCCATAGTGCGTCCCCGCTCCCGTGGGAATCGCCATAGCCATTTCAAAAGTAAGGCATTGTTTCTATTTGAGATGTTAGCGATGCTAAGCCCCCCGTGAGATTTTGGCTTTATCACTTCCGCCCAATCCACTAGATAGTTACACCCTTGGCCATCAAATCGTTCCCATAAAAAGCTCCGCATTAACTGTTCCATTCTGTCCGCAACAATTTGAGGAACCCTGAAAATAGATAAAAAGTGTGTCGGTGTTGCATCCAAAACAGATTGAATAAGAGTTAGTCTACCTCCTTTAGACAAGTGTGCTCTTTTCCAACCGGCGAGCCTTGACGAGATCTTATATAACACGGGTTCCCAAAAGCTTTTCAAGCGTGGCTCCCCACCCAGCGGCAGGCCAAGATACGTAATGGGCCATGATCCAACCGTGAGCCCAAGATTTGTTGCAAGCCCAGTCACTTCACTGTCCTCCACATTAATACCTACTATTGTGCACTTGCTCCGATTTAGCCTCAGACCTGAAATAAGACAAAAACCTTCCACAATATTGAACATGTTAGTAAGAGAATGAGTGTCCTTCCGTACCATAATGAGTGAGTCATCTGCAAACTGAAGATGAGATATGCTTAGTTGATCACTTCCCACTGTCAGACCGGCAATATGGTTCGTGGATTTGGCTTTGTCGATCATACGACCCAAGACGTCCGCTACAAGAATAAAAAGAAAAGGGGAGAGTGGGTCTCCTTGCCTTAGCCCCCGTGAGGCATAAAATTTCTCCCGATTCCGGCCGTTAATAATCACCGAAAAAGAAACCGAACCAAGGCAGCCACTGATCCATTTCCGCCAAATAGCTCCGAAGCCTTTCATGTCGAGTACATAATCTAGAAAATCCCACTCCACATGGTCATAGGCTTTCTCGAAGTCAAGTTTTAACACAAAACCCTGACCGCGTTTTTTCTTGGTTTCTTCTACCACCTCATTAGCGATTAGCACCAAATCAATGAGCTGACGCCCCTGAACAAAAGCGCCCTGCTCCTTAGCCACCGTGTTGTCCATTATATTGCGTAGGCGACCTGTGAGAACTTTGGAGATCAACTTGTATAAACATGTGACCAGGCTTATAGGCCGAAATTCTTTCATCCTTCTTGCTTGATGCTTCTTTGGGATTAGGCATATAAGTGTCTCATTGGTAACCAAATTAATGGAGCCGAGCGATGAAAATCCTTAAAAACATTCAACAGCTCTCCTCCTTCTTTACAAGTCCCCAAGTGTTGTTTCGTAAATTCCATTGTGAACCCGTCCTTACCGGGGGACTTGTCGCCCTCACTATCAGACAGTGCAGCGAAGATCTCCTCTTCTGTGAATGCAACTTCCAGTTGATTTGCCTCATTTGCATCAATTCTGCCCCACTCAATACCTTCAACCAGCCATCTGGTAGTAGCTTGAGATTTATAAAGGTTCATGTAGTATTCTGCGAAGAACTATATAAATAAACAAAAAATTCCTAGCGAAAGCTTTAAATCTTTGCAGCTGAGAAGTAAGGCGGCAAGGTTTCAAATCCAAAAAATGGTTGAAAAACAATAAAATGTTGTTTTCCAAGTATTCCAAATTTCAAGCATTGGTATTGGAGAAATTCCAAATGGTTTGTTTCTAGCTTTTACTTAACCAAAAGGTTCAAATATAGATACCGTGGTTTTTCAATCCACCAGACCATATAAAGATGTGGAATCTCAATCCACATAGATACATATTAAAATGTATAAGCTTTTCTGGGAACTAATTTAACATTATCCATTTATTCTTTTTTTTTCCGGGGATATCAATTTTCATCTCTAGAGAATCGCTCTTAATAATGAGATCCCGTCCATGCTGTCCCAATGAAATTAAGAGGCACGAGCTAGGTATACAGAGTCGTCCCGGCTCTTCCTTAAGGGAAGAGGACGGATTGTGGAGATTTTTATGACGATGGCTCATTTAGGTGTCCATTTATTTCCCTTTCTTGTATATATACATATACATCAACCGAAAGAAATTGCTCTATCCTGTTTATATTAATATTATGCACATAACAATGGTATCATATCCAGAGTTCCCTTCCAAACTTTCCTTTCTCAATGTGAAATGATTATTTGTCATGATTTTACAGCAGACGCCCCCATATCTCACACATGGACCCAAACATTGAGGGGGGTTACTGAGTGAGTTAAATCAGTGTTCGATTTTGTGCAATGGATTCTGGTAACTGGCCATTAGGATGTGACTTTAGGGTGTCATTCTAGCATCTTCCATCAATTTAAATGGGGTTGTGGGGAGTCATTCCTTATGTAACGACCCGTTATCTTAAGCATGTGATTAATGTTAATTTGAATCTTAATTAATCCGAGTTAGCCTTGTGGTTAAGCCCAATTTGTCTCGATTAACGTGTATATGGATTGATGTGTCGTATTGTGTTTGTTTTGGACTGTATTAGTATGTATACACAAATAACCAAATAAAGGATGAGACACCTAATACCGTGTGTGGGTCATGATGATACATATGAGACGCGGGATAGTGTTGACGTCTGAGTGTGCTCATTGGCGTGAATTACGTGTTGTAGACATGATGATAGGCAAATGGTTATATATTTATATATATTGTGATATATATAAATATATATTAAAATGAAAAAATAAAATAATGGAAAATTGTTGGGCGTCGAGTGACATGCGGGGTCACCGCATGTCACGGTGACACGCATAGGTCGTACGATAGTGTGCATGCCCGAGGGTGCTCGTTGGCGTGCACAACAAAATCGTAGGCGCGATATCGACAAATATATATATATATATATATATATATATATATATATATATATATGTGTGTGTGTGTGTGTGTGTGTGTGTGTGTGTGTGTGCTTTCTTCTACAATGGAGCTCAACTATATATCCATGTCATGAGAACCTCTCATAATGTGTTATGCATTAAATGTTTTGTGCATTTATGGCGCCTCGATTAATGTATTAGATTAGAATCCAATTATTGTAAAATAGTATACCCATGACATGAGTATATATTTGATTTCCATGGTAGTAGTACCATATATGTATATATATATATATATGGGAAATTCTACAATGGAGACTAAATATATACTCATGTCATGGGAACCCCTCAAAATGTGTTGTGCATTAAATGTTTTGTGCATTTATGTCGCCTTGATTAATGTGTTGGATTTAAATCCAATAGTTCTAAATAGTGTACCCATGACATGAGTATATATTTGGTTCCCATGGTAGAAGTACCTTATATATAATAAAATCAAAAAATACAAAATTACACTTAAGGGTATTGGGTTAAAGAAGGAAAAAAGATAGACTTGGGGGCATTTGGGTATTTCTCAAGCCCAACTGCCTCTTTCTTATTTAAAACGCGAAATGAGCAAAGAGAGAGTCGAGACTGGAGAGAGTGAGCGCAAGAGAAAGAGAGGGAGCTCGAGGCCAAGATGTCGAGGACGTGGATGTAACAACCCCAAATTTTTAACTGACTTGTGTTGCACTTGTCAGGATTGTGACCCGGTTACGTGAATACTGGACAGTATTTCAAACTTCGGGAGTCGAAACCGAAGTGATTTTATGATTCTTTGATTGTGTGTATTAGTATTGTAGTATTTTACGGGTTTCGAGTTGTTCGGGCAGTATTTAATTGAGTGAGGTTTCGACTAGTTAAACGGGGGAGAAAAACAAGTAAAACATACAAATAAATGAATTTTTAATTAATTTAATTAATTAGTTGGCGAGACAAGGCGAGACTACGCGAATTACGAGAGTCTGAACAAGGAAAAATGGACCGAGGAATGTCGTTTGAACGCAAAAGTTAGTTAATTACGCAACATATGGTCTATGGAATTGGAATTGTTAAATTGACACAGTTCAATGGTGAGGAACCATGAGATTGACCTCAAGATGTGGGTGTGTTGAGGTGGAGAGTTATGCAAGTGACAACACACACACTTTAATGTGTAATAAAGAGAAATAAATAGAATGGTTACACACTTTAATGTGTAATAAAGAGAAATAAATAGAAAAGTAAAAAGACCCATAAGGGCAATGGTTTAAAAATGGTGTAGGAAGTAAGTTGGGGGTAAAAAGGTCATTTGACCATATAAATATAACAACAACAAACAAAACCCTACACTATTCATCTTCTTCTTCAACATAACCGCCGCCCACCCTCCTTCTCTTCCATTTCGGATCTCTCCCTCACTCTCGGCCTCTCCATCTCTCTCTTTCGGCCACGCGATCTCTCTCTCTCTCTCACTCACGATCTCTCCTCTCTCACTCTCGTTGCTCTCTCTCTCTCGGATCTCTCTCTTCTCGGCCTCACCTCTCCTCTTCTCGGCTTCACGTCGCTGCCACCTCCCTCGCCGTCGGAGACACCACGTCCCACCCAAGGTGAACCTCTTCTCCTCTCTTGTCTCTCGGGTTCATGTGTTCATGATTTTATGTGGTTTTCTCAACTGTTTTTTTTGGGTGTATGCATGACGGTTTGGTGGTGGGTTGGTGTACATGGGGTGCATGAATGGGGTATGTGTACACCATCATGGGGTGTACACACTGCGTGTGTATGTGTACACCACAAATGGGGGGTGTACACAATGGTTGTGGGTGTAAAAGAATAGATTAATGTATATTATATAGTTTTAATTAATAAAGTGACATTAACACATGTAAATATGGGGTGTAAATAGTAATAGGGTGCACACAACAAATAGGGTGTTGTGTGCACATAACAAATGTCATGTGTGATGAGTGGGGTGTACACAACAGCTTGTACATGTGTGTGTATAATGAAAATGTATGTGTGTGTAGGATGTGTGTATTATGTAATGTTTGAGAATAAATAAAAAGGATAAAAAGTATGGATACTTGTTTAAATAAATATGGATTTGATTAAGGCCTAATACACTCATGATAATATGGGTTTATAACAAGTTACAAATAGTGTGTTTATAGGTTATGTAAAGCCCAATAAAGGCCCAATAGAATAAATACAACTTGAGGTCAAGACGAAGGCGTAAAATATAAGAATAAGTTTATGTGTCTAGGCTCAAATAAGTATTCACATCAAAGGCTTATTTAGATGAGTATAAAACTTGATAAATAGACCCAACAAGTGTTCTGTTTTATAAAAAAAAAAGGGAACAACCATAGAGATGGTTTAATCCACAACGGTTTGGGTCATAATCAACAAATGATATTAAAACAAACACCTTAAGACTAAATGCGAGCCTTAAACTAATATTCGAGATTCAAAACTTTATCAGGTAGTCGAGAACGCACGGGAAACGTATTAGAGTCTAGGAGTGAATACCGGGTTGCGAATAGTTCAGGTAAGTACTATTGCCTTAAAAAGCATTTGTATGTTTGTAAGCCAGTAAGAAAATGTCATGCGATTCATTATCATTTATTCAGTCTTGTTATGCTCTATTATTGGTATTCCATTCCATTCCTTGTTGTGTTTTCCGGCGTAAGTGTTTCGTCTCGAAAGTACTAGGACCTGCACTAGAGGGATAAAACGCGGGCACTCGTGGCCACGAGTGTGTGACCACCCTTAGTGACCGTGTGACACCGAGTACTGGGTGGATGGATTTGAGTCCCTTTCCAGTCATAGCTGTGCTTTCGCTTGTGTCGATGCCCGAGAAGATCTCGCGAGGTCTTCGCCGTTATGCTATGGTTTAGACCACTTATGAACCTCTTTTGATTCCTTGGAACACACTTAAATTTTGATTGATATCTATTAGTCTGTTTATCATGCATCTTGTCTATTTAATTTCCAGTCTTTTTATTACCGCATGATATTTAGACTACTTTATTTGAATTATCATGAATTATTGTTGTTTTCTGCTGGCATTACATTCAATTTTATTCAGCTTACTCACCGTCTAGTTTGTGACGGTGGGTGCAGATGCATAGATGGAAGCGCAGCAGAGGGCAAGGGACCCTGCTTAGGGGATCTATTGTGAGGATTAGCGGCTGGATTTGGAGACTATTTTATAGGTTTCCTTATGTTTTGCTTTTATGTATATCGTTTTATATATATATGCTTTGGGATTATTAAACTCGGCAAATTTTGATGAGACTGGTATCATGTATATTTACCTATCGAATTATACATGAATACCCGGGGTTTTCCACACGTATAGAATTCCTTTACTTCCCTTGAATGAGTTATTTTCCCCTTTATTATAATTGTTTTAGTCTTCCGCTGTTTATTATTGCAATAACTCTTTCATAAATAACTAAATTGATTAAGTTGAAGGCTGACTAGGCTCGTCAGGTTGCCGAGTGATGACTCGGGGCTTGTACGGGTCTACGCCGGGGCGTACCCAATTGCATGGGGAAATTGGGGCCGTCACAGTGGATGAGGTCAATATGTATGTTGTTGTCTTCATTGTTGTTTCCATTATTGATTCGTTGTAGTAGTGGTCCATGGCCGAGGTTGGATGTAACGGCCCCAAATCCATTGGCCGCTACGGAGTGCACCGCGGGCCCACAACTCTGCCAACTCACCATCCAGCTGTGTCCTACGGCCACTCATAACTCATTACCAATCAATTATTGCTAACTTAATGACGTTTTCTTTAATTATAGTGTCAAGTTAGTTTATGGACTCGTTATTATCATTTAACCTCAAATCATGCAGCGAAAGTCTCAAATCACCAAATAATACTAAATAGCAGTTTATATATCAATTAGTTTAATGTTGAAACCATACCAAAATGTAATCCATATATAAATGCTAACTGTAATCCTCAAAATATCAAAAATTATACCTCAGAGTCAAATACAAACCAAAATGTCTCTCACAACTCATACCCAACATAAAACAATAAACATAATCAAGCGTACGAGTAGGGCAATCTGCAGTCAATCACAAGTAATCCTCTAGCTTGCCCTTCCTCTCTCGTTCGTACTTCAAGATTCGCACTCAAGCCATCACAAAAAGGCAGATGACGAGTCTAGAGTGAGTAATCCCAAGGAAATTCACTAAGTAAATACAAAATGTAAAGTTACAGAGATCAAGAAACTATAAATAAACATGCGGAACAAAATAATACAAACGACTGCGGAAGATCATCGCATGAATATAAATAGTAGAGAAATCAAAGTGCCTACACAATCAAAGTTAGACTAAAGCCATAATTTGGGCTATCCTCCAGGCACGGCCCGTGAGAATACCTCGAACGGGTGACCCTGGACCCTCTAGGTGGTCGACGTAGACCACGACGCACCCACACATGCCTATCATACTCAGGTAGCATATTCACCGGCACATGCCTAGACATATGTTATGGCTTAGTGGACCGTATGCCCCGCAATGAATAAGCACTAAATGGGGATGAACACAACCATCGTAAAATAATAGGAAATAGAGATTATTAAATAAACAGGACGATAATCAAATAAATCAAGCAGTAAATACTAAAGTGAATTTCAGTTGGAATACTACACACCACAAATCGCACTGCAATTACCCGTTATCCATCCTGGTCTAATCCCATTCTTGCCTCGAAATGCGCGTTTGATACCTGACTCTGTTTACCTAATTCATTTTATTTAGTGTATTACCATTAGATTAGATATGTGGTAGGGTCAAAATACCCAAAACAGCATTAATATTGGCCTCTGTCCTGCACTCAGCGCACTGGAAAGAATGCCCAGTGCGCTGAGCAGTAGTCCTCATTTCCCTAGAATTGCCAGCGCGTTGGGCAGTTTCTACCCAAAATTTCAGCAATCCAGAACTGGTTTCTAGCCTCCAAACCCCACAACAACAACATCAACACCATTCCCACAACACTAAAACCAGCCCCATAACAGTGGGTATACACCCCATACTTAAAACACCATTAAAACCCATAAAATTGGTATCAAATTATAGAGAAAGTAGAGGAGATTTGTGATCTAACCTTTGTTTGTTGATCCCCCACTCACAAGGCCTTCAAATTATCAAGTCAAACACCTCCAAAACCCTCCATTTTCCTTCATTTTCGTCCGCAGTGAAAGAGAGAGAGTGAAAATGGCCAAAAGAGTGTAAAATAGGGTTTTTATACAACCATTTCATCACCACTCACACTCCAATCTCAAGGATCTTTGGATGGTTGTGATAGGGTCAAATGGTCTCCATAAAATGCCAAGATTGACTTCATACCTATTTTTGTCCTTATTCTCATGTCACCAATTATATGCTCTCCCGAGCATTCTAATACCCGACTCCGAACCTCGCCCAGTGTCATTCGCGCACAACAATGGTACCAACCATTTCAACATCATTTATTATGAATTATTTAATGTATTTTATCATTTATTAGGCGTATTTAGTCCCCGTCCTAGTGTGGTAATCATACGCCGTCCGGTATCCGCGTATACCTGCTACACGCATCGGATACTCGTCGTACCAACTCGCTCGTCAATTAAAAGTATAGACACACATATTTGCGATGTAATTTAACTAACTTGGACCTATACATCGCAACTTCACCACAAGAGCACAAAAAATGGACTATATCCCTATCCGGGTCATGCTCCATCTTCACTATGGGACCTACGAACGTCTCCGCTGACATCCACGTCCGTAATTTCATCATCAATAACGACCATTAAAAATTGAGCCGTTACATTGGATCTGCCAAGTCAAGTTGGGATTGGGGTTGGAAACCAATCCCAATCAACGAAAAAGAAAAAAATAATAGAGGCGGTCACGAACAGGGAGTTCGTGAGGTAAGGGATGACCTTGAACCGAGCCGGTTCAGTTCGGTTCAAGGTCAAATGAAAAAAATAAAAAGAGAGAAAAAGGAAAAGAAATTATGAAAAACTAGAAAAAATAAGAAAAAATAGTATTTTGACCAAATACATAGAAATTGGTGAATTTCTATGGAAATGAGGAATTCAAAAGTTAGGGGAGACTTTATACCGGGTTTTTACCTCAAAAAATGTGAAATAGTCAAAATAGCTTAAAAACTAGGTCCCGGATTTCTGGATTCGAATGTGACTAGTTTAAGAGTATTAATAAATAAATATTGGAATTAAGTTAATGATAATTGGTTTATTTTAGGTAATGAACCGATGAAAAGAGGTTTGAGGACTCCGGGGAGTCGTACAAGTCGGTAAAATGTAAGAAAGCTCAAGACATCGTACTTTTTTTATTATCAATTATGTAATGTAAAATAATATTATTAAAGCAAGTAATGTTTAGGACTGAAAATTGAACAATGTACCATGATTTGGTTTTGTTTTACATAACTATTTTGAAATGAATATAAACTCGAGAAGAGGTTTGGCGGGACAAATCAACCTAAGTTTTGGAACTGTGGTGGAGTTGTTTTCAATCATCGCACCCCCAGTGACCTAGAATATCCCGATCAATGCTTTCCATTTGAGTTGATGGCTCATCGGTCATAAATCAATCAGATGAGCAGTGATTAGTTTTGTGACGATGAGGGAGCGCGACTCTTTGCTTTTATGAGTTGGCGACACATCGACGATAACTGGTTAGATGCCCAATGACCGATTCTTGATGATGTGAGACGGTGACTTAATTCAAATACTGAGATTGAAAGTACAAATTATTGGTACATTGCAAAGGACCAATGAACTTGCATCAGTTTGTATATTGTTTATATTGATTTGAATGCTTCCTTAGATATGCATTGGTTGCACGTTGTTATATATTATCTTTGATAGTAGTTGGTAGTTGATGGTTGTTATGAGTCGCTTACTGAGCATGTAGAGAGCTCACCTACCTTAACATTTCTAGGTATGGATGTATGCTATGACTTGTAACTCAGGAAATGAGAAGATAAGGAGTTTAGTATCTTCTCCATGGTGCAGTGAGTTTCCCTATTATATATATATATATATTGTATTGCTTTATGATTTTGTAATAATCGGGGTGGGAATATGAGCTTAACACCGAGGTGTATGTCGGTGTTGTATATCTTGGTTTTTATCAAAAAGTTTTAAATTTCCACTGCATTTTGTTTTAATTTGATTACTTCGATATCAAGATATACAAGTTGTTGTCAGGAATAGGTACAAGACTCTTGGCTCTAATTATGTCCGATCTGATTTACAGGGGCTTAATTAGGGTTTCAGTCGAGTATCGCCCTAATAGAATTAAGGGATGCTACAGCTTATAATGGGATTTGGCTCAAACTCCATTTCCTAATATAATTAGAATTCAATGTTTTTCTTCTTTTTTTTTCTTTTAAGAAAAATAAAAGTTTTATTAATCGTTAATGGTTGGATGGAGGATTAAACATATAATCAAAAAGTACATTGATTCGATAATCCTATTTGTTCAAAAAAACTGTCATTAATTTGACCGTGAATGCGATTGTGAAATTAAAGCAGTTTGACAATTAAGGATTGTTCTCTACAACGTTGAAACGCATTATAATACACAAACACCACTAAAACCATATAACGAATAACAAAACTTTTCAACAAGGAGAAGAAAACATAAAACTTTCTAACAAGGAAAAAATAAATTAAGAACTTCCAACTAGGGAAGACAAACTAATTATGAAATGAAAAACTAAAGAAGAGATCGATCCAAGCACCGCACAAAAATCATGCACACCCATTGAGGAAGACGTACTGCAATAAGAATGGATCAATCTTCACAAATCTAACTAGATCTGCAACTTATTGGATAAATAAAATGTAAACAGATGTGATTTGAATTACAACCATGAATGTACTAATTAGACACAAACTAAAACATTGAATACAACTTTTTATTGATTATCTTTTGTGATTTTTAATATTGAACCACTGCCGATCCTCCATTTCAATCGACAGTATGGTTCAAATTACATCTGTTTACATTTTATTTATTCAATAAGCTGCAGATCTAGTCAAATTTTTAAAGATTGGTCTATCCTTATTGCACTATATCTTCCTCAATAATTTTGCATGGTTTTTGTGTTGTGCTTCGGTCTATCTCTTCTTTAGTTTTTCATTTCATAATTAGTTTGTCTTCCCTAGTTAGAAGTTCTTGATTTTTTTTCTTCTCATTAGGAAGTTTTATATGTTACTTCTCCTTGTTGAAAATTTTTGTTATTTGTTATATGGTTTTAATGGAGTTTGTGTATTGTAATGTGTCTCAACGTTGTAGAGAGCAACCATTGCTTGTCAAACTGTTTCAATTTCACAATCGTATTCACGACCAAATTAATAGTAGTTCTTTTGAACAAATAAGATTAATGAATCAATGTTTTTTTTTATTCTATGTATGATCCTTTATCCAACTATTAATTATTAATGAAACTTTTATTTTTCTTTAAAAAAAAAGAAAAACATTGATTTTGTTGTAAACTAATTAAAGGCAAAGCCAGAAATGTAAAGATAAAGAACTAGAAAGATAACAAGAGAAGAGATAGGGGAGAAATAGAGAGAACTTTCATTCCAATATGATATATCCATTACATAGATGTGAGCTCTTTATATAGGCCATCAAAGATCATAAGTTACAATTACATAATGGTGAAATGTGTAACCACTCATACATAATGGTGGAATGTGTAACCACTCACACATAATGGTGGAATGTGTAACCGCTCACACATAATGGTGGAATACAAATGGTTTGAATAGGAAGAGTCATCCACATCCATTTCATTTACAACACTCCTCCTTGGATGACTCTTGTTAAGTGATTGTGCCTCGTTAAAACTTCTACTAAAAAAACCTGTGGGAAAATATAGTAAAAGAAAAAGAGTACACTATTCTCATAAATATTAAGATGGTATAATATTGTTAAGATTGCCTCATTAAAAACCTTGCTAGGAAAACCCAATGGGATAAAACCATAGCTAAAGGAAAAAGAGTGCAATACACTAATCAATAACTTCCCCTCATGTGAACATGGGTGAAACTTTTGTTCAGTTTCTTTACTTGTAATGTTTTTAAGTTTACGCAAGCCAATACTATATGTAAGCCTTTTAAATGTCGTAGTTGGTAAGGCTTTTGTGAATAAATCAGCAAGATTATCGCTCAATCGGATTTGCTTGACATCAATTTCACCATTCTTCTGAAGCTCATGCGTATAAAAGAATTTTGGTGAAATATGTTTTGTTCTGTCCCATTTTATGAATCCTTCACTTAATTGTGCAATACATGTTTCATTATCTTCATATAATATGGTTGAAGAATCTTCTATTGAAGGCAATCCACATGATTCTTGAATATGTTCAATCATGTTTCTCAACCAAACACATTCACGACTTGCTTCATGAATTGCAAGTACTTCAGAATGATTGGAAGAAGTGGCAACCATAGTTTGTTTTATCGACTTCCATGATACAAAGAGATTACCACGGTAAATACATATCCCGTTTGAGAACGGGTCTTATGGGATCTCGATAAAAATCCAAAGATCGATAACCTTGGATATTCAATTTTACCCTCTCGAGTAAAATAAACCCATGTCACTTGTTCCTCGAAGATATCGAAAAATGTGTTTAACACCATTCCAATGTCTTCGAGTTGGTGAAGAGCTATATCTTGCAAGTAGGTTGACAAAGAAAAGCAATATCGAGTCTTGTACAATTTGCAAGATACATAAGTGCACCAATTGCACTTAAATATGGTACCTCCGGACCAATTAGCTCTTCATCACTTTCTTGAGGTCGAAATGGATCCTTATCCACTTCAAGTGATCTGACAACCATTGGAGAGCTCAATGGATGTGCTTTGTCCATATAAAATCTTTTTAATAATTTTTCAATATAATTTGATTGATGGACAAGTACTCCACTTGAAAAATGTTCAATTTGCAAACCAAGACAAAGTCTTGTTTTTCCAAGTTCTTTCATCTCGAATTCCTTTTTCAAGTATTCGGATGTTCTAACGATGTCGTCGTGGTTTCCCACTATATTTAAATCATCAACATATACAACAATAATCACAAATCTTGTTGATGATCTTTTAATGAAGACAAATGGGCAAAGCGAATTATTTACATATCCTTCTTTCAGTAAATAATCACTAAGACGTTTGTACCACATTCGTCCGGATTGTTTCAACCCGTACAAAGACCTTTGTAATTTTATAGAATGCATGTTATGAGGTTTTGATTTTATTTCATCAGATATTACAAATCCATCAGGGATTTTCATATATATCTCACTGTCTAGAGATCCGTACAGATATGTTGTAACGACATCCATTAAATGCATATCAAGCCCTTCGAGACTCGCAAGGCTTATCAAGAACCGAAATGTGATTGCATCTATAACAGAGAATATGTTTCCTCATAATCGATGCCAGTCTTTATGAGAAACCTTGAGTGCAAGTCTTGCTTTGTACCTTGTAACTTCATTTTTTTCGTTTCTCTTTCGTACAAATACCCATTTATATCCAATGTGTTTTACGCCATCTGGCGTTTGGACAATTGGTCCAATAACCTCTCGTTTCCTTAACGAGTTTAGCTCTGCTTGGATAGCATCTTACCATTTTTGTCAATCAGGTCTTTTTTGACATTCGTCCACTGATCGTGGTTCTAGATCATCATCATTTTCACATATTTCAAAGGACACATTGAAAGCAAATATATCATCAGGAACAATTTTATTTCGATCCCAAATCGTACCAGAGTTTAAATAATTTATTGAGATCTCATTACTTTCATCTTTTTCATCTTTTTCTAAAGGAAGTTGTTCCACATCAGAATCAACTTATTCTAACAAACCCTTATCAAAGGATTCTTGTTCTTTCTCAGGAGTATTTTGATTTGTATTTATTTTTACTCCCATTTTCCTTTTTCGAGGAATTGTATCCTTTGAACCAACCGGTCTTCCACGCTTTAAGCGTTTTGTTGGTTCTTATGCATTTTGTTGCACATAGACATCAATTCTTGCAGGAGCATTTACAGCTGGAATATGTGATTTTGTCACTTGTTTTGCATCATTAAATGCATCTGGTAATTGATTTGCAATTTGTTGCAAATGAATGATCTTTTGAACTTTAAGTTCACACTGATTTGTTCGTGGATCATAATGTGATAAAGTTGATGCATTCCAAGCAATTTTGCGCCATTCCTTTTGAATTGACTTCTTATCTCCCCCTAATGGTGGGAAAATTGCTTCATCAAAGTGACAATCAAGAAACGTGCAAGAAAATAAATCCCCCGTTAAGGGCTCAAGGTATCTTATAATGGACGATGAGTTAAATCCAACATAAATCCCAAGTTTTCATTGTGGACCCATCTTAGTTCTATTGGGAGGTGGTATAGGAACATACACTGCACAACCAAAAATTCTTAAGTGTGAAATATTTGGTTGTTGACCTAAAATGAGTTGCATGGGGGAATGTTCATGGTATGTAGTAGGCCTATAACGAATGATAGATGCTGCATGAAGGACTGCATGTCCCCAAACTGAAGTTGATAACTTAGTTCTCATGATTAAAGGTCCGCAATTAATTGAATGCGTTTGATCGAGATTTTGCCAAACCATTTTGGGTATGCACATGTGGAACAGAATGTTCAATGGTAATTCCTATAGACATGCAATAATTTTTAAATGCTTGAGATTGAAATTCTCCGGCATTATCAAGACGGATGGTCTTGATTGGGTTGTCAGGGAATTGTGCTCTTAACTTAATGATTTGAGCTAAAAGTCTAGCAAATGCAACATTACGGGTCGAAAACAAACAAACATGTGACCACCTAGTTGATGCATCTATCAAAACCATGAAATATCTAAATGGTCTACAGAGAGGATGAATAAGTCCACATATGTCTCCCTGAATGCGTTCTAAGAAAACTGGGGATTCCACAACAATTTTACTTGGAGATGATTTAACTATCAATTTACCTTGAGAACAACTAGCACAATTATAATCACCTGCTGAAAATATTTTGTGACTCCTTAAAGGATGTCTATGCGAATTATTAATTATTCTTCGCATCATTGATGATCCTGGATGACCAAGCCGGTCATGCCATAGAATGAATGTCTTTGGATCATTAATTTTCTTATTTAAGACAACATTCGTTTTGACATGCCTTTTCAAATAAAATCCAGAAGGTAATGCTGAGAATTTAAATTTTCAGATGAAACAAATCATAATGAATAACTTCTAGATAAGACATTGACAACATTGTAGTTGTACCAGATATTGCATAAACATTAGCCTCTGCTAAGTTTAAATTTGATAAATACTCTTTATATTACAATGTACATGTAGTACAATAAGCAAGTCATGCGTTATTCGCCTTTATTTAGCTCATAATTTGAACACATCTTAATGTGTCAATACTTAATTGAGCTATTTTTAATGGTAAAATTCATAATTTTGCCTTGATTTTGAAGGCATGGTAAAAGATCAAAAATATTTGGGTATGTATATGACAATATTTAGGCAACATAGCCTTTCTTACGTGACGAAAAAATGTCACAATTATGAACGCTCACTGTCAATACTAATTTACCCTTTCTAGTGGTGCACCACTTTTTATTCTGACTATCAATGGAATAGTCAATATGACTTTTACCATATCTTTTCACTTTTTCCACGTCCATAAATTTGTAATTGCGACCATGGTCATCATATGCAACATATGCTTCTTAATTTGAAGCGAAACCAATTGGACATGAGTGATATTATATTTATAATATCTCATTATTTTACTTAGCTACCACGAGACAAGAATTCAATCCATAATTAATATTTAATGGATTGACGTGCGCGCTCGATAATTTGTTGCAGTAATACATCGAGACGAACCACGTGGCTTTTATTTGTCTCATCAGTCATATTTCTGCATAGCCTCAATATAGAGGTAATTGAAATTCCAGAATAATAAATGATATTTGACTGATATAAATTTTGTAGCGTGAGACCCAAATTTCACTCATTTTTTGAGCCTTTTGGAGCATCACCAATTTTGGCCTTGATATAGATAGCTCCATGAGGTGAAATGATAATATAAAGTGAAATATTCACTTTTCAAATCTCTAAAGAATCTAAAGAGATATTTGACGAATAAATATTTATACGCATAGCCTTGCATAGATACTTTATATATAATTTGAGCATCCCGTTGCCTTGACAAGTAATTAGTATTGTCAATATTGTTAAGGTAATTAATTCAATTATAATTAAATAAAATCTTTATGAAAATAGGGATAAACTAAATAGTTTTCTTTTTATACAAAATAGATAATATACCATTAAATATATGTTCACAACTTGATTATTAATATGCAAAATGTACTACTTGTATGAGTTGGTGGGATAACCTCCAGGTTGGGTGGTGAGACGAAGTCTACTTAAAAATCATGCCTCCTCGAACGAGATAACCCGTCTCCCTTTCAATGTTTAGCTTTACCGGGGACAAGGCTTACCCACTATCAACCCAAACTCATAACACTATTTGCAATATAAAAAAAATCAAAAATGGAGTATAATTAATCGTTTGTAGTATAGCGAGAAAACTAGTTATGTCACATATTGACTTTTGATTTTTGATGTAGAAGATCGTACAAGACGCAACTACAGAGCATACTTTCGCAATCGGTGACGTTATAATTCATAGTATATGAATAAAGTATGTATATAAAAGTGAAGCAACCAAGATAATATAGAAATAAATCTAACTCATAAAAGTTATACCTTCCTAGTTTTGCCTCCTTAACAAGCCTTCTTGAACTTCAAGATCTCCTTAATATTAGAGCAAGCTCGTGCTGATAACATGTTGTAAACTAATTAAAGGCAAAGCCAGAAAAGTAAAGATAAAGAACTAGAAAGATAACAAGAGAAGAGATAGGGGAGAAATAGAGAGAACTTTCATTCCAATATGGTATATCCATTACATAGATGTGAGCTCTTTATATAGGCCATCAAAGATCATAAGTTACAATTACATAATAGTGAAATGTGTAACCACTCATACATAATGGTGGAATGTGTAACCGCTCACACATAATGGTGAAATATAAATGGTTTGAATAGGAAAAGTCATCCACATCCATTTCATTTACAATAGATTTCTAATTATATTAGGAATTGGAGTTGCAGCATTTTCCTTTCCTAAATTGATTTCATAATTCCACTTTCGAATCCAAAGAGGCAAACCCAATCGCTCTCTCCCTCCCTCCCTATCACACTCCAAAAAGACCCCCAAAAAAAAAAAAAAAAAAAAAAAAAAAAAAAATCTTATAAAGACTTTATAGATTCTTCATCATTGTCTCTCACCTGCCCAACTCACACACTTGAGTCTGATCCGATCCCCCCAAACCCCCAAATCGATGAAAATCCATACAATCTCTTCGCCAAGTTTTGATTTTGAATAGCGAATTCGCACCAAAATCGGTTCAATTGCAACAATTTGTGTGAAGAATCAATCGATCGACATGTTATGATTTGGTTTCTAGGGTTTCGTGTTGTTGATTCTGGGATCGTCGTGAAATGAACCGATCTCCATCACTGTCGTCGAAGTTCGATCCCCAATCGCTCCGTCAATGGGTCCTCGCCTTCTGCATCATTAGGTTTGATCTCGAACAGGGTCAGTTGATCGAGGACTCCTATCCCCCCAATTGCCTAACCCTAGACGAAGAGCTCCAAATCGCCTTCAATTCCTTCCCTGATTCAGTCTCCCAGCACACCAACCGCTCCACCATTCACGATTGCATATTCTTCTTTCGATTGCGAAGGCGCCCGAATTCGAGCAATTCGAGCAATTCAAGCAATGTGGGCAATGTGGGGAATGGGGTCTCGTCGCCGATCAGAACGTCGAGATCCAATGCGAATAAGTACTTGTATGGGTATGTGTTCAATAGGCAGCGGCAGGACGAGAGGCTGAAGCGAGGAGGAGAGCAGAAATCAGTGGTAATATTGTCTTACAATCCCTACTCTAGTGTTTTCAAGCCATTGTTGCAAATATTAGGTCCTTTGTACTTTGATATTGGGAAGAGAGCATTTGAACATGTAGCATCTTGTGTGTCGATGTGGCCGGCGCCGGTTCTAGGGAAATCGGTTGAGCTCCCACTTGGGAATGCATCACTTAAAGTGAGCCTCCCACCTGCACATTGCTTGCAATTGGATGGCGGGTTGTTGTCCGATGACGAGCTTGTTGTTTCGTCAATGGCCCCCATTCTTCCCAATAACCAATCTGTGCCGCAAGGGTTGTTTCACGATGCCGATGTATTTGGGAGTTTTCGGGGTTTGCTTTTGGAGTTATGGTTGTTATGGGAGCTTTTGTTGATTGGTGAACCGATTCTTATTATTGCTCCGACGCCTCCCCAGTGTTGTGAAGCTGTTGCTAGTGTTGTTAGTTTGGTTGCGCCGTTGTTGTGTAGTGTCGATTTTAGGCCATATTTTACTATCCATGATCCCGATTTTGCGCAATTGAATTCACTTCATGAGGGAGAGCATTTCCCTCCGATGGTACTCGGGGTGACGAATCTCTTCTTTTTGAAGGCGCTTCGCAGTATTCCTCATGTTGTTTCAGTTGGTAGTCCCTCTCCTAATTCAAGCAGGCTTCCTTTTTCTGCGAGACCGTCCCTTACTGGTGGTAGGAGTTTTGGTGGGGTGGATGGGCTTCGGTTTCAGCAGCTTTCGTTGAAGAGATTTTCTCCAACGAATTTGTTGAATGCTGTGAAGTTGCGAAGGGATGGTCCCCTAAGTCTAATGACAGAGCACAAGGAAGCCATTTGGACGTCGTACTCAGCTATAACTAAACCCGACACGTCCATTCTGAATAGGCTTGTTGATGCAGGACTGTCTCCCAGGGTGGAGGAGTCAATGTCAGTTGTTAACAATGAGATCTTGCGGCGCCATTTCTTGGAGTTAACGACAAATTTCCTTGCCCCTTTTGGTCCATATCTAAGGCCTAGTACACCTTCTGAGGTGACTTCTCCCTTTGTCGATCCTCCCCCACTCCCTCCATTTAATGCTGATGAATTCCTTGAGAGCTTATCGGGAAGAGGTCCTGGAAAATTCTTATCCAAGAGGATGAAAGCTAACTGGCTGGACCTGTACAGGTACTACCCGCTAACCATTGATTAGTTCAATTTATCATCATTGAATTTCTTTTCCCTGCGCCTGCGGTTGTCTACCACTAATGTTCACTATTATGAGCGGAAATCCTATACGTGCTCTATACAATCAACTTTATGGAAGTTTTGTTACATTCCATTTGAAATAAACACTCACTTGTTTTTTTCCCCTTTTATCTCAGGCGCTTTCTGAAAGGGCACAACTTTATGCCGTGGTTCCAAAGGAGGCGTGCTATTGCTGAACAAGATCAACATAGATTGTGGAGGCAGGCAAGAATGAAGACTGATATTCATCAATTTTTATCAAGAATGTCTGAGTTGGAAATTGTTGATTCCTTCAATGCTATTGAAAGGCATCTTCTTGGAGAAATACAGGTATGATTTACTTCTTTCTGCCTGCTTATGAGTTACGACTTACGAATCATCTTTATTATTAAACTGGACCATCGTTACAAAGAAGCTGCTTAACACAAAAAGATATAAGGATGCTCGCTGTGCTGCAATTCTGATATTTTTTTTCCTGAAATGAGTTGAGTTGTTTTCTTAGTGATGCTAGTTTATATCCAATTTGTGAATTGATTTTTATCTGGTTAGAAAAACATTAATAGTGCCAAATCATACTTACTTTTCTGAAGATGAGTGTGCGAAATAAAAAATAAATAAAAAACAATTTATTAAACAAGTAACATTCTATAGACAAGTTCACTTGCAGTGGTGTATCTTCACATCAAGGTCCCGTCTGCGGTATAGGAATGAAACAAGTTTCAGTGTGAGCTGTTGGGCTGACCATGTCTATTAGGATTTGGCAGTTGAACTGTGAATATCTGCGAACCCGCCTTTCTTCTGCAAATTATAGCAGTATAATCATTTCTCCTGACTTTTTCAGTGCACAAGGTGCTCAAACTAAGTGATCCATGTATAATTTTTATTTGTGTTGTCATCATTATTTATTATATTTGCAACTTTGCTTGCCCTATTAATAATTTAGACTCTCTGTTAATGAAGTTCCTGTCCTGGGTGAGCTGAAAGAGATGGGGAGCCATTCATCACTTGAGGTTATTTGAATTATGAGCATCTCATAACCTCCTCATCTTCGGACCCGGTAAAGACTTCAAGTTTTTTTTAGGGAAATCATGAATTGTTAAAATGACAAACTCTTGCTTTTTCCCCGCTTCATTCCAGGGGGTGCAAGGTAACTTTCACCAATGGACTTGAGCGAGGTCCAACTAACTAAAATCTTTAACCCTCTTGTACAATGTGTGTAAAGTTAAATGATTCACTAATGGCCAGTTACCAGAATCCATTGCACAAAATTGAACACTGATTTAACTCACTCAGTAACCCCCCTCAATTTCTGGGGTCCATGTGTGAGATATGGGGTGTCGGCTGTAAAATCATGACAAATAATCATTTCACATTGATAAAGGAAAGTTTGGAAGGGAACTCTGGATATAATACCATTGTTATGTGCATAATATTAACATAAACAGGATAGAGCAATTTCTTTCGGTTCATGTATACGTATATATACAAGAAAGGGAAATAAATGGACACCTAAATGAGTCATGTCATCAAAATCTCCTCAATCCGTCCTCTTCATTTAAAGAAGAGCCGGGATGACTGTGTATGCCTAGAGCGTGCATCTAGGTTACATGCCTGGAAGAGATCTTTCTTAAATACGAGTTCTAGCTCATGCCTCTTAATTTCATTGGGACAACATGGACAGGAGCTCATTATTAAGAGCGATTCTCTAGAGATGAAAATTGATATCCCTGGGAAAAAAGAATAAATGGATAATGTTATATTAGTTCCCAGAAAAGCTTATGCATTTTAATATGTATCTATGTGGATTGAGATTCCACATCTTTATATGGTCTGGTGGATTGAAAAACCACGGTATCTATATTTGAACCTTTTGGTTAAGTAAAAGCTAGAAACAAACCATTTGGAATTTCTCCAATACCACTGCTTGAAATTTGGAATACTTGGAAAACAACATTTTATTGTTTTTCAACTATTTTTTGGATTTGAAACCTTGCAGCCTTACTTCTCAGCTGCAAAGATTTAAAGCGTTCGATAGGATTTTTTGTTTATTTATTTATTTTTTCTTTAGATGGACTGTATTCGATGTTCTAATTTCTGAAGAAACTGATATGAATTCATAAGCCGTGAACATCTTAAGTTTAGCTTTCTGAATCTTTCCTCTGCAGAAGATAGTTTAACATTGACAGTGAATTCCATTCTGGAGTCAGAAAAACGCATATGTATCATATTCATCATTGTAATTGGTCCTTTGAAATTATCTATTGATGTGTGCATTTTATTTTTTTTTCAGTCGCAGCAGTTGGGAAAGGGGACTGCCGACTCTACTGCAGTATGCCAGAAGCTCAAGGGGGATCTGCAAGCCGTGTTCACTGTACTTCCAAAGGACATGCAGGAACTTCTGCTTTTCAACCCCCAAAGGGTTTCCCTTCTGCAAGGCAGCCTTGAGTTGACAAAGCTTCCTGGGCGTCCTTCGGTGCAAGTTGGAGCTGTTTCCTCCAGTTCTCTGCGATAGGACTAAAGATAGACACGTTGCTTAGACTCTAATGGAAGTGATCTTCCTCGTGTTGCAGAAATTAAGGAGCACCCCTTTTGTCGCAATAGTGCGTGAAAGAATGATGATGATCCATGGATCGAACTGACGTTCTTGGTTATTTAATTCAGACGAATGACATTCACTTCTGTCAAATGAGATCATCACCTTATTCTCATTGTTGTTATGTATTGAAGACATCGGCGAAACAGGATTCCGCAGCACCCTCATTGATGTTCTCTCTATTTATTTGTCGCGGTGTCAGCTAGAAATATTCTGTTGTATTTTTGTCATGTTCCCTGAGTGTAGCAGAGACAATAGAGAATTTTCACATTGGAAGTGTAACAAATTACAATGCAAGAAATGTAAATGTTCAGATATCTATTTTTCAGTTCGTCGTTGGAGTTGAACATAAAAGTCTTTGCATCATCTAGTCACGATCACTTTGAATGTGTGATGCAACATTTCAATGCACTCGTTCAAGATAGGAGTTTAAGTCTTTCAGTCCTAACCCAGAGTAATTGGATAGTCGAGATATTGGATGGTTTAGGAAAAAAAATTAAAGATTAGGGATCCTCATCCTTTATAGTGATCAGTGATTCTTACTCAGGTGACACATCCTTGCATGATGTGTGACACATGTAATACTAGTCCTCATCATATAGAGAGCTTAATAAAAGATCAAAAAGTTCAAAGTTCAAGATAAGAACGAGAATCTGATCAAAGATAAAAGTTCAAAGTTTTGAGAGTCTCAAATATTTGCATGACGCGCATGTTATTCAAACTTTGTCATGTCAAAATCAAGAAATTGTCTCAGCATTGCATTATGTTGAAATGCCTTCGACGATTGATAAGATAGTATGTACATCCAAACTATTTTGTTCTCGGCAAAGGATGAGTTTTTTTTTTAATCATAGTTATATATTACTGCCCAACAGGAAAATTTCGGATGAGGGTTCACCAAAATATAATTTTGAAGCTTATTCAACATGAGTTTAGCTAGAGCATCAGTTAGTACACCCAATGTTCTGGAGATGTTACAGAAATCAAAGGGGTCCCCCTCATCATCCTACAACAACAACAACAACAACAACAACAACATACATAGCCTCAATCCCAAAGTAATTGGGTCGGTTACATGGATCAAACTCTTCCATTGTGCTCAATTTTGTGCAATCGATTGTGAGCATTCCAAACCATTCAAGTCCTTCCTAATTAACGCATCCCAAGTTAATTTCGGTCTACCCCAACAGAAAAATTTGGATGAGGGTTCACCCAAATACAATTTTAAAGCTTATACAACGTGAGTTTAGCTAAAGCATAAGCTCATACACTCAATGGTCTGGAGATGTTACAGAAATCAAAGGGGTCCCCCTCATCATCCAACAAAAGAGTAAATTGACTAGTTCAAGTAGTTTGGCTTTTCTAAAAAAAATAGAAGTATATATATATATTTTTTTTTTCAAATGTTTTTTTTTTCTTTTATATATTTTGTACGGAAAAACTCATTTAACATATCTACTTTGGGCACCAACTCAATAGGATACAACAACATAGCCTCAATTCTAAATTAATTGGGGGTTGGCTACATAGATCAAACTTTTCTATTGTACTCAATTTTGTGCAATTGACGGTGAGTATTCCAAACCATTCAAGTCAATCCTAATTAATGCATCCTAAGTTAACTTCAGTCTTACCTCGTCAAATTTCGTCAGTTTTTATTGAGTCAAGTTTTCTAGTTGAAGCTTTTGTTGGTCGTCTTTACAAGTTCAAACCACCACAACTGTCCTTCCTTAATCTATGTATCTATTGATGTTACTAATACATTTCTTTAAATTTTTATGTTTCTTATTCTATTTTTACGAGTTTTACCACATATCTATCTAAGAATTTTTATTCTTTTACATTCATTTTATGTAATTATTGTTACTTTACTGCCTAACATTCAATGACTCAATCGAATATCGTGCACTCTTACCTCAAAGTATGCACTTAAACATTTTTGCCCAAACTAGTTTACTCTCTCGGTCCTACTTGCAAAGTTTAGTTTTTTATTTGAAAGTTAGTTCATAAAAGTAAGTGACATGTGACCCTTTTTTTTTTATTTCTTTCTTGGTATAAATAGGAAAATGAATGGGATACGTATCAAAGACAGAGTTCGGTACATTACAATTGTGCACTGTCCAATGCACCCTAAACTTAAATCTCAAGGTACATCGACGGCACACGATTACAATGTACCGAACATGGCGTCTTTTTGATGTAATTGTAGCGTATAGCCCCAACTCTCAACTTGTATTTTGAGAGAAGTGATGACTCCGCTTGTCTAGGGTTTACGAGGTTGATTTTGAAATCTCTGCGAATTCGCGATGGCCACTAAACAACATCTGTGGATTCTACTCACATTCGTCTCTCGAATCCTCTTCGCCATCGCTGGTGAGTTCTCTCTCGCTCGCATTTACTTCACATTCAAACATAATTAATCGCTGTTGTTTTTCGTCCTCCGTGAAATTTTTGCATTCATCCTCTAATTTGATCGAATTACGCGTCATGTGAATCACATGATGAGCAATTCTGAGATCAAAGTTGTTTATGATCAACCTTGAGCCTGCATACAAACTCGTGATCTCATCATCCCATTCATTTGATCGTTTTTGGTATAAACCGCGGAATCTCTGGTGACTGCGGGCAATCTTGATGGTAATTGCTATATTTGATCGAGCTATGGTGTGAGTAAAAATGCGAGAAAGTAATAAAACCTTGAAAAGGCAGCCAAAGCATCTCTGGTGAAATGGATGAGGCATCACTTGCCAAAAGGCAAGGTTTAGGGAGGTTGTGGGTTCGACTCCCGCTGAAGTAAAAAAAAAAAAAAAACCTTGAAAAAGTAGATGATTTTGTTAGTATTTGTCGAAGATCTTGCCTCGTGATGTTGGAAATTAATAAAATTATCTTGAAGGTAACTATTGAAATATGAGAAAATCAAAGGTTATATATATATGAAGCCATGAAGGATTCATAGTAAAAAGGCCAAGAAAATAAAGGTTGCAGAGTGTTAAGCCTTTATATGAACTTAAACAAGCTCCAAGCAATGGTATGAGAAACTTGATCATACTATGATAGCAAATGGTTCTAAGATAAATGATGTGACAAGTGTGTTTACGTTAAGGAAATGAGAACTTTTGCGTCATAGACTCATAGTATGTATGTATGTTGGTGACATGTTGATGATGAGTAAAAGTAAGAATGCAATAATGTTAATTAAAAAGATGTTGAATTCTAGTTTTGACTTGAAAGTCTTAGGTCAAGCTGATGTCATATTTGGAATTCAAATCAAAAGGAATAACAAAGATTTTGTTGTTACATTATCTCATCACGTCGAGAAAATCTTGAAAACATTCGATCAATTTTGTTGCTGTATAACAATGTTTGATGCTAATTGTCATCTGAAAAACAATTCTGGATAAGCAGTTTGTCAATTATAGTATGCTTAAGTAATTGTAATTTTTATGGATCTTAATTCCCTCCGGTTAAGAGCTATTAGCTATAATCAATTGACTTCCTGAAAGTGCAACCACCATGTCGGAGAACATGTACCGATTGAATCATTGTTGTATATCTAATATCTATGTTCTTGCTGGGTAACATTTACTTACGAATAACCTTGAAATTGTGGTTTGGCGTGAAAGCACAGTCATTTGAACTATGTTTTGGACTGATATTGTTACTGCTACTTGCTTCCATTTTTATGTAGTGAAGTTGGTTTACTTGTTGGTTAAATATCACTATTTTTTTTTTCTTGTAATTAGATTCATGATGATGCTTGATTGGAATTATTTTTTGAAAAATTATAGGACAGGTCAATATGTTGGAGTCGGTTCCTGATCTAGAGAGTTCCATGTACTTGCAAATGCATGGATATCCTTGTGTTCGATTGTTGAACCTTTCTGGTGAAATTGGTTGTGCAAGTAAGTTTGAAATATGACATCATAAAGCATGCAATATGAATTATGACTGGAATATGCGACTGGAATATGCTGCGCCATGCTATATATATTGTGCTTTAGAATGTGGGGCTTCCTTCTTTTCCTATCAAACTTTCAAGTTTCTATAGTCGAAATGTGACAAAATAAAGAATTTTACCATGGTTATTGCAATAAACTTGAATGGTCTATCTTTGACCTAGTAGAAATATAAGCTGGAAAATCAAATAGAGCTTTAAGGTCAATCTTTTTTTTTTGGTCAATAAGGTCAATCTTTTATAATTAAGTATTCTCATAGCTACCACAAGGCTGAGTATTCAAAACCCTTAATTGATATAGTTAATTTTGGTCATAATGGGGTCTAATGGGATCCATATGGGCTAGGACACAATGAGGTTTAAAGGGACCTGGATTATTTTGGGTATAGCAGGGCCCAGTGAGCCCCAGATAAGCTTCAAAGACTCTTATCAAATTGGGGATCTAAGGCTATTCCTGGGTGCCTTTTCGTGAGACATGCCTCCAACTTTTAAGCAACAATTTAAAACTTGTGGTTATGACTCTCACTCACTAAAATAAAGTTCTTTTTGGACTTAAAAAGGCATTGTTCAAAAAATGTGTTCTTGACTAGGCATGCAACATTGCCTCTCTTTTCAGACCCTTCCCGCGACAAGGTCATTGCTCCTGTCATAAGATACAAGAACGCTGATGGGCCGACTCATTCATCTGCAATTCTGGTTTCCTTGGACCAAATGCAGATTTTTTCATCAGGCATGAATCATCTCCTCTTTCTCCTAAAATAGTCACTGAAAAGGTTTTGTCGTTATGATTTTTCTTTAGGGTTGTGAGAATACCCTGTCCTTGTTGAATTTTTTCCATTGTATATTAACTGTTTCCCATGTGTTCATTCTTTGGATGTATGAAATATTCTTAGTCATTGATGGTATTGTGATTTTTTTATTAAGATTTTTTTTTTTTAGGCTTGGCATGTTAGTTCATACTACTTTTCTTATTCTTTTTTTACCTAATATTGAATCATTGATGTGCGGGATTTTTTTTTTTTGGATCCTGGATCTTGGTCTTGTGATATCTTGATTGACTTAACTTTCTATTGTTAACTTTTCTCCATTACCTTTACTAAAATCGGGCATGTGTTCACTGTCCAACGATTAGGGAGATGTTGCTGAATGTGGATAGTTGTGTGCTAAAGACGTTTAAGCTGAGTGCCAAATGATATGAAAGTTTGTTTGTGTGCTAAGGATGCCTGATTTTACTGCAATTAGTTTTTTTGAACTTCAACAATGTAAAGATTGATTGAATACCTACTAAATGACCAAATAGTGTTTTGGTCTCTTAGACTGCTTGAGAGCTATTGATGTACAGTAGCTGGTTGAAACTTAATTGAGTGTTGATTGATTAAGTTTTTCTTTTTTTTTTTTAAGTAGGTGATGTCTTTTGTATTAGTAATAAGATTTTACAATTACAAAACCAAAGACAATCAAAATTTGAAGAAAAACAACACTGTCACCGATCCCAAATAACTGTTGTATTCCAATTTCTAATCCAATCATTTAGCGACAAGTTGTTGTTGTTGTTGTTTTTTTTTTTTTTTTTTCAAAGTGATAGCAAGAAGTTAAATCTTTTAGATGTTTGTTGGTTTGTCAGGTTGATCATTGGGTCCGCTATAATTTGATGCACAGTGACTGGTGATTATGGTGTCTAAAATGATGTCAAATTAGGATAATTTTCTAATACAATGATGTTTTTAAATGGTATTGTTAGTTAATTACATCTAGACAAATCAAGAAGGTTTTGCAAATTCCTTAGTTAGAAAACTCAAACAATAGAAATTGTAGGATTTGACGATGTAGAGGTAGGTATGAGATAACTTTTTGTATACATTAATTGTGAAGAATTTAAAAGATTATCTAAGCATGTCATCAACTGGATTAAGATTAAATTTGATTAGTGGTGTTTGATCCATATAGCTGATCCTTACTAACTTGGGACCAAGGCTTTGTTGTTGTTAGTCAGTTAGTTAGTTAGTATACTTTTATGTCTATTGTGCTTATAGAATTGGTTATACCAACATGTACTTTTGCATTTTGACATGCATCTACATGGAGTTGTCCTGAAAGTTGATTTACATGGACTGTAACTCTTTTAAATTAGATTTGTGATAGTTGCTACTTGCATGTATTTAAAAACTAAGACCATTTGATTTTCAGGGTGCTTAATGATCAAGAGTTTGCTGAGAAAGTAACCGGTGTTTTAGTTGAACCAAGGGTAGATGGCCAAACTGCGGCAAAAGGTTTATCAGATATTCATTGTTATTCATGTGCCTACTAAAGTGTAAATCAACTCAAGAAATTTTAATTTTCTTTTTTTTTTTTGCAGGATTCTCTCCTGTTGAAAAATTTCCACAGGTAGAGTTCTCTCCGTACCAGAATACCAGTTATGAATGGAATCCTTTAGTAAGTTGTGAGTTTTGACATATGTACAATCATTAGATACATTCTCCTTGGATGGTCTAATATTATCGATAATTCTTATTAGATTGAATGAGGTTAATGCCAACTTGTACAGGGATCAGGTATCATGTGGAACAAGTATGATTTTCCTGTATTTTTACTGTCCCAAGATAGTGCAGTAATCATGCAAGAGGTAATTTAGTAAATCCTAAACTCTTGACAGTTTTATTAAACATATGCACATCTATGTGCTTTTCTGAATGATTGAAAGTTGCAAATTGTGGCATTTGACTGTTATCTTCAAAAACTTGTTATTCCACGTTTTAGGTATGATATACACTCAAACAAGTTTTATATATGTTTATATGATGGTAATGTTTCAAAATCAAAGCGTACAAGAAAATGTCTTGTGCACGATCCATGTCATCTGAAAATCTGCAATATTTTTTTTTAATAAAAAAGAAACAAACTTGCGCCCACCAAGGTTTGAACCCACGACATCTTACTTCCAAACCCCATACCAAACCCTTGGGCCACCCAATTGGTTGGTAAAAAATTAAAAATCTGCAATATTGTTAAAAGTTACATTGTTCTTTTTTTTTTCTGGTTCAATTATTTTGTTCTATTTGCTGCTATATTAAACCTTCTTTTCATTTGTGATCATTAGCTTCTACTGTTTCTGAATAAAAGTCGGTCCTTTTATTGTTTTGTTGTTGTTTGTGCATTTATTTGGATACTTTCTTGCAAGATTGCTAGCAAGAATGAAAAGAGGAAGAAACCATACACTATGGATGTGGCTGAATTTGATCTTGTGATGCAGGTATGTATTTTCTCGTTGTGCCATTTTCTATTAGGTTAGATTTGATTTATTGGCAACAAACTAGATTTAGTCTTTTTAGGGAGCCTGATAAAGGTTGATACTCAAGCAAGTCAGTTTGTGTAATTAAAACTTAAGAGGAAGAGAATCTAAGCAGTCCTTGGCACGGTTGCTCTTACTTTCTTGATTTGTTTCTGTACTGCTCTCTACATTATTTTATTTTCTTGATTTTTATCAATTTTTGGTTGTTTATGGATCCATCCTCTTCTTGATCTTGATTAGACAACAAAGTCTGGCACACATGATTCTGAATCTTGTCTTGTAGAGCGGACTTGTTTGCCATTAGGTGGCTACAGGTGAGGTTTCATGTTCTTTCCAATTGAGTTTCTTATTTATATGCTTCTTTTAAAGAAAGACTGTATTCTTTAGTGCTTGCAAATGGAGATGTTTAACTAATATTCTTATTTCTTTTGACAAAAGAACTGAATGCTCTAGTGCTAGCCAATGACATTTTTTCTTCTGACTTCAGTGGGAGTCGAACCACAACCTGCCGAAACCAATGACATTTAATTTATCTTTAATTAAAGTACTCAATATATAATAATTTCCCTTTTTTGTGCTCCATAAATAATTAGAAGTTGTGCATGATTTTGTGACTAGTGTTGGTTTCTATTCTATTTATTATCTTTGAGAAATCAGTATTGATGCTGTTGAATGATATAGTGGGCAGTATAACATTTTGGCATCTTTGTTAATGGCATGCATTATCTAATTAATAGAGTTTTTTAATATGGCTTCTCTACGGTATGTTCGTTCATAAAACCTAAATTAGTTGCATTTTCTTGCTAATGTCACCAAGATTCCTTTTGCTTAGTTTATGATTTGATTTTTCATACTATTCAAATTGTGAATCGGTGATTTTGAGATGCTAATTACAATTTCACGTGCTTTACTTTGTTTTTAACCTTCTATCACATATTTCTGTCATGTGAAGGGCAGTGTCTTGTCTTTGTTCCCACCAATCAATGCGTCTTCCTCCAAACTACCGTTGCCCATCATATTAGTAGTGGCATCAATGGATTCAGCATCATTTTTCCGTGACAAAAGTCTAGGTGCAGATTCCCCTTTATCTGTAAGTTCAAAGTCTTCAATAATGCATGTATATCATCTGAAAGGGTTGTTTTCACCATCATTTGTTTTAAGATTGTCCAAAGAAGAAGTAACCTAGGAATAATGTGCAGGGAATGATTTCACTGCTGGCAGCAGTTGATGCCCTTTCCCAGGTTGATGATGCAAACACATTTAAGAAGCAGGTAAGCTTGGACCTAGTTTTCTTCAATTTTGTTAAGTATAGAAATGCCGACCTGAACCATAGCTTAGAATTCGATGTTCAGATACTGAAAGGTTATTGTAATGAAATTTATAACATAAGCAACACTACTTCTATTTCAAATTAGGGCCTTAGTTTTGTTGACAACCATTTGGTCTTGATACCATAGAGTGTAACAGAAGCCTCGTCCGTTGTTTCAATAGCTTCCTAGATGCATCAAAAACAATGGGAAACTAGGTAGCAACATTGTTGAATATCTTTGCTATGTGTTCCATATCGCCCAGCAGAAATTTTGAGAAACCCTTCAAAGAATCTTAATTGGTGACCCAAATTGGTACCAAACTAAGAAGCATCATGTTTCAGCTTCTCTCTGTAAGATCCTTTAGCATTTATTAGTTTTGCTTCAGATCTGTGGCAGACAGACGGTGTCTATGGCTTTTATGATATAAAAAAAACTTCATCATAATGTTTTAATAACCTCCGTACTTCTGTGAAATAATACAACTTATGTTAACAATTTCCCATTTATACAGATTATTTTTCTTATTGTCACTGGAGAAGCTTGGGGTTACCTCGGAAGCCGGAGGTTTCTAGCAGAATTAGATATGCAGACAGATATTGTTAATGGTATTGACATCAATCGAATTGAGCTGGTATTCTTCCAGCCTCCCTATTTTGTTAAAACTTTCAGTGCTATGTAACTGCAAAATGCTAGGGGATATATTTGTGCACATCTGTATCTTATCCTCCTTTCATTCATTTGGTCAGCTTCGTTATATATGCTAGAATATTCAATGTTATTTCTAATATTTAGAGACTGTTACTACTCTCAATGCCATCTTATTGATGCTTTGTTATTCAATCTTTTTTATTTGTTGTGGGAAAACTATTTTATGTTCTAATTTGAAACTTGTTTTTTATTTGTTTGTTGTATTTCATGGTTGTTCATTCTCTATTTATTTGCTTGAGTAGTAATGGGTATTATAAAATTACTGTTCATTGTTTATGCAGTTCTGTAATTGACTTGGTTACATTCATCTTAATCTTGCTCATTTTTTGGAAATTCTCGTTTGACGACCTAACTGTTGGAAAGGTGGATCTTCTCTCTTAGGTTTTGGAAATTGGATCTGTTGGTAAAAGCATCAGTCATGGCATTAATTCATTTTTCGCTCATGTGACAAGGGTAAGCAATTTTTTGTTTCTTCTTCTTCTTAGTGATGCTTGTGCAGTTTCATGTATCGCTGTAGTTCATAATTAATAATATAACAATGCTCCATGAAGAAAATAAGCTAAACTTCAATGTCGGGTTAGATGTTGTGATTTGGCAAGTTAGAGAGTTAGAGGAAACTCGTCTTTTGCTGAACTTGTGTTTAACATTGACGCTGGTGTAAAAGATGTTCTTTTTCTTTCTTTGATTTTATTTTTTTATTTATTTATTTTTGATGCTATTAGAAGTTAGAACATTATTGCTCACGAATTCTGTTTTATTGGAGAATTTTGTATCTTTTATGTCTTAAACATTCATAGAGTTTTCTCTGTGTTCACATTGCTGCAGGATTCTCCAGCTACAAATAGATCAATAGATGCATTAAAAGGGGCTCTTAAATCACTTGGATCAGACAACATCAAGATCTCAATGGCGAGTAGTTCGAATCCAGGGATTCCTCCATCATCATTGATGGCATTTATGAAACAGGTTTTGTGCTTATGCCCCTAGACTTGACTTAAAAGTTGTCTTCAATGATTTTTTCTTTTATGCGTAGCCACGGCAGAATTGGTGAGGCTTTTGAAAATCTGACACATTTTTAAAACCTATTTTTTCTCCTGTGTTTTGTCCAGTTTTGTTGTGAACATAGATTTTTATTGAGTTCCGGCTTCCGAACATATAAATAATTTGGCGTTACACCTCTTTGCTGCATAATTAAGTGTTTGCATGTTGTTAACTGAAAAGGACATAGGTACAACCGTACAAATTCCAGCAATTCTAATAGTTTTCTGGACTGACATGGTTTGTGCACTTGATGAAAGTTGGGTACTCTTTTGCATGCCACGCCAAAGAAGAAATTGGTGATTTGCAGGCACCTATTTGCGTTCTTCTTCCATGCACAACACCATTTTCCTTCTGTTGTGTGTATCACAATTGTAAGGGTATCCTTTTAGTTCAAAACTAAAAGGATACCCTATTTCCACACACGCACACAATTTAATTTAATAAATTTTGAAACTAAAATGTCTTTGGGCAAAATTACGTAAATATTAAATTATGAACCTATTTCCTTCTCCCCTTCTACTTTCCACTCTCTACTCCCTTCAACTTTACTTCTCACTTTCAAATAATGCTAAGGTGATACGGACACTCACTACAAGTCACACATTGATTTTTTTTTTTATTTTTTTTTTTTACAATTTTGTGGTGTAGACAAGAAGGAGGTGGTGTGTGGGAGATGAAGACAAAATTCTAAAAAAAAAGAAAAAAAATCATTGTGCGTGCTCGTAGTGAGTGTCCGTAGTGGGCCACCTTAGCATTATCCTTCACTCTGTACAACCCTCCCTAAATTAAACCTTAAACCCATCCCCAATTCGTATCCCACTCACTACACCCAACCGAAATTAAACCCATCCCCTTCTCCTCTTCTACTTCATTTTCACTTTCTATACCTCATCACCCCAAATTAAACCATAAACTCATCTCATTTTCCTCTTCTAGTTTCTAATATCTACATCCCTCATCTTTTGTCCATTCATTCAACAATTCACCACCAAATGCAACATCTTGATTATAGTATTTTGTTGAGATTTGATTCACACTCTTGAATGGTTAGGACATTTATTTTATTTGTATTGAATCTTAGCTTTCAAGGATCAAAGAATCAATCTTGAAATGCAACATGGAGCAAATTGAGGTAAGGGGGAGAAGAAGATGATGTGCAATAAGGGTTGAAGGTTGGGGATCACAGAGATGAAAGAGGGTTTTCTTTGGGGAGTGAGCTGGACAAATGTAAGGTAGGGGTACATTGGGGGTTTATTAACAATTAATGGGGTGGTTAGAACATGAACTAACTTATTGGGGGCTATAAATAACATTAAATTAAATGGGGGGCTTATATGTGGTGTAGAGGGGCTAATAGTTGCTCCGCTCCCATTATTTTATTTATTTAACTCTTCAACTTGACCCGGAGCACATTTTTTTGGCACACCCCTCAACTGTGCTCACCAATATTTTGACGGAAGCAACTCATTGTAAAACCAAGCTAATTCATTGACATTCTCACATGCTAATTAGCAATGTCCGCATAAACATTTGCTGTTAACGAATTGACATCAACTTCCATCTGTCAATCCTTCCGAAGCAGCATTCCATTTTAATAGCTCCCTGAGAAAGAACGTAGCTTTGATCAGAAAAGGCACTTCTGGACTAAACTGATGGAAACTTTTACTGTGTCATGAAGCAATCAGACAGTTTTAATAGTCCGTAGTCAACGTTATCCTATATTGAATTTTTTTTTCTTATTCTATTAGCTTCTGTCTCTCTTTCTACAGAATCGTCCCATTTCTGGAGTTGTCTTGGAAGACTTTGATACGGTTTTCACAAACAAGTTCTACCATAGCAACCTTGATGATTTATGTAAGTTTAGCTATGCACCTGAGGCTTCTGTGGTGGGATTTATTTTTGTGAAGTTTTTTAACTTTCATTCTGCTTGTTCATTCCAGCAAATATTAACTCATCTGTGATAGCTGCCGCTGCTTCCCTAGTTTCTCGTGCGCTTTACATTTTAGCTAGTGATACGGAGTTGAACACAACAGCCCTTAGTTCTATCAATGTGAATTCCTCCTTGGTCGAGGATCTTTTGGGGTGTTTACTGACTTGTGAACCTGGACTATCTTGTGAGCTGATGAAGGATTACATAACACCTACCAGTGTTTGCCCAAACAACTATGTTGGTGTTCTTCAGGGTGACCCAACCTCAACCCCATATCCTGAATATGTTAGTGATGTCTCTCGGTTTGTTTGGAATTTTTTGGCGGAGAAAACCTCACTGCCTAGCAAGAACACAAATTCCAGTTGCTCGGAAAGCTGTAGTAACAAAGATGTAGTTTGCATCAGAGCAGAAACTCCAGCTAAGGGCACTTGTGTTGTTTCTACAACTAGGTAATTAATATACAGATCATGGAAATCCTCGCGCCTATTGGTTTAACTGATGAGAATATTTTTCAGTCAAAATGGTAATGTAGAATATTTATATCACAAATAACTGATGTTTGGTATAGACTTGACTTGATTCTTGAGAAATTTAGAACTTAAAAGGTAACATTGGGGCTATTGAAATGTATATCTCGAATTTCTGACTCCTTTTGAATAATTCTATTGTTTCAGGTATATTCCTGCATATTCGACCCGGTTAAAGTTTGTGTCAAATCAATGGATCTTGCTACCACCAAATGCTTCTGATCCTTTGGGCATTGTCGATCCTGTTTGGACAGAAAGCTTTTGGAACGTAATTGGGTTTCGCACTTACACTGTACAGTCTGCAACTTACGACCGTTTAGTTCTCCTTGCCGGTATCATTGTCACGGTCTTGGCTTACCTCGCAATAGCTGTAACTAGAACCGTTGTGGCAAAGGCCCTCAAGCATGATTGACTTAAAAAAAAAAAAGGTTCAGCAACCTTCATATTTTGGCTTTTTGTAGGAGTACTGGGACAGAGGCATCGGCGACGGGCATTTTATCGACTTGCAGTGGGTATTAATAGGTCTGCATACATGGAGAAACAGTAAGATATTCGAATTGCGATTTATACACATGCATTTTGTTCGTCTTCCATGCCCATAAGAGAGAATGGGGATGGGGGTACATTGATTATCTTAACTTGAACTTAAATCCATAGCATGTTAATGATAATATTCACCAGGTTTTTCTAGCCTTGATATCAATGTTTTGATGATTAATGAAGCTTTATTATTTTGGGTCTGATAGATATTGAAAAAGTGTACCTCTTATCTTTCCTTTTCTATGAGAAAACTTGAAAACTCGAAGCAAACAATCGTGAATTGGAGAATGTTAAGGTGGTCCTTTTTTGGGATACTTAGAATGGAGAACTGGTTGTTGATGTTCCATTCAATACATATTGATTTGTATGTGCACATACTTCGATGCATAAATCAACGGACTTTAACAATCGAGTGTTCATTTTGTGTGTCTCAAAAGTTAAATCGGGTCACCAAATCATTTTCTTTAAAACTATGGGAGGTAAGGTCTCTCAACATGATTTTTTCCTTCAAACATGATACCTCTTGTTGGTACAGTTTTGCTAGTTAATAATCTTGTCATTTTAGTAGTTTAATTTTTGTTAATAGAAGTTTTAAACACAGGGGGTTGATCTTAGCGGTCAACACTTGGGTCCCTTGAGTGGGTCTCGAATTTGAGTACTACGGATGGAGAACTTTTAAGACATCCAAAGCCTCTTATAGGTCGAACACTGCTCGAGCTTAAAGTAGTTGATTAAGTCTAGACATCGGATAGTTCACACAAAAGAAAATAGTAAGTAAATTATTAGTCAAGCATAATAATCAAAAGGAAATGAATGGACATCAACCATTGGTGTCCATTTTGAGTGTCTCTCATCTTAGTATTTTTCTAATGAAAATGATATTTTCTAGAAAATGGGATTAGTTAGGATGAAAGCAAGAATATTAGTCTTTTGCCAGATCATCAGATCTCATTTTGATTGGGGATTAGAGGAGTTAGATTTTTCTAGAGAATGTAAATTTTGAACACTTCAATTACATATATTAAAGTCGATGTTCAAAAGTAGGTTATCCTCTAATTTTTATTAGGGTTTTATCAGATTTTAAACAGGTGTAAACCTTTTAACCCTATTTATTAAATATGTAAGACTTAAAATCGAGATATTATTTGAAGAAATCGAGTCGTTTGCTACTTTAAAGTTTTTAATGGATAACACTTGAAATATAGTTGCTTGTTTTGCAACTGTGAAACTACCACGTTTTCACTTTTCTCGCTGTAGTTCTCTGCGTGCCCACCGCGTGGTCACGTGCGGACAACACAAGCAACGGACAAGATTCATCAGCTTTTATGCATTTTGAGATGATCCGCGGTTATCAACATATCACACGTGATCAACACGACAAAACACACAAGCACACATGACACGACATAAAACCCCTAACTAATATGATCGAGTACGACCACCCCCACATACGCATGACCACATCAACCATGCAAATCACTCCAACTCACTAATCAATGAAACCTCAACACTCACCATTCACCATATCGACACACGAGTTGTTCTTCTTTAATTACTGACTTGAATTGGAGTCATAACAATAAATATAACAACATTGATAATTTTCTTTATCTATAAAGTGCATGACTCGAAACAAATTTAGAATAATTAAATAGTCTAAATATCGAATAGTTTATATAAAAAAAATTAAAAAAAAAAAAAAATTTTATAATGACACCTCAAAGTTTAACATAGAATGCTAATTTGCGTCCATGGAAACCATTCATATACGCCTTGGGTATGATTAGTTGCGTCCACGTATTTTCACGCCACATCACTCTAGCATCTTCCAACAAAACTTGTCACTATCGTACCAAACGCTCGACCACACCAAAACTACTTTCTTCAATTATAAAAAAGGCCAGGAAATCTGTGTTTATTCTTGCACAACTGTACAAGTGGCGTATGAGTACAAACGACATTCCGCAGCCCCTTCGGAGCCCATCTCCTCGAATATCGCAGACCGCATCTCTACAAAGATCCAACAGTCCAGATCTGACATAAGAGATTTCATTTCTCGCCCCTTGGTTCCCTCTCTAAGCCCATATATAGAAACAAGTTGGGACTCTGATGAGAGATTGTAATGTGTTGAGAAATGGCGACGAACAGAGAGGAATCGTCGCGGAAGCTGTTACTGCAGAGCCACTCGGAGAAGCACTTCACGGCGGGGGAGATCGTCCGTGACGTCATCATCGGTGTATCCGACGGCCTGACGGTGCCGTTCGCCCTCGCCGCCGGTCTCTCCGGCGCCAACGTCCCGTCGTCTATCATCCTTACCGCCGGCCTCGCCGAGGTCGCCGCCGGCGCCATCTCCATGGGACTCGGCGGGTCTGTATATATATATATATATATATATATATATTCTCTCTCCAAATCTTCATTTCTATATATTTTTTTATTGATGAAATGATTTTTAGCGTTTATTAAATGTTGATAAAAAATGTTTAATTAATCTGGACCGTTGATGAGGTGGACTTTGACTTGGTGCGGAGCACGGAATCATTTTGAGTTTGTTGTTGTGTGTGTTGCTGTGTACGTAGGTATTTGGCGGCGAAGAGTGAAGCGGATCACTACGTAAGAGAGTTGAAGAGAGAAGAGGATGAGATCATCAATGTACCAGATACTGGTATGTGCATATTTTTCACTAGAAATTTCATTTTCACACTTATATAACATTTTTCTTTGTTTAGCGGCAACTGCATTGACTAAATCCACTCTAGAATGGCCTCCCAACTTAATTGACTTTGTTAATTGTGGCCGAAATGGGCCAAAACTTGATCGTTTCACTCATTTTTAATGTCATCTTTAATATATAGTAGTTATCACTCTTATAACTTGGTAGCATTGTGACAAAATAGTTTTGCTAGTTTGAATTTCTCCTCAAACTAGCCACACAAAATATCATTCATATTGTTTGAAGGGAGTTTTCATTGTTTTGTTTGACGGAAAAGGAGAAATGTAGTACCATTAGTTGAAGGTTTAGTTTGTGTGTATTGATGATCAATGGCTAATTGTAGAGGCTGCTGAGATTGGTGAAATACTGGCAGAGTATGGGATCGAACCCCATGAATACGCTCCCGTTGTGAATGCTCTTCGGAAGAGGCCTCAAGCCTGGCTTGATTTCATGATGAAGTAAGTTTACACTTTGCCTTAAAAATTAGATCATTCAATTTGTGTAGTTTGTACAAAACATTTTTTATTTTAGATTTGGTGGAATTTATTTGATTACCCATCAAATTGTGTATATGCATCTCGATGTGCATCCGGCCAATTAAATGTGTTGCATATCATTACGTCACTCCATTATTTCAGTCTTGAAAAAAATATATGTAAATGTTGCAAAATTTGATAAGAATGAGTAATATTTGGATGATTTGATTGCTACCTATCTATATATCTAGGCTACAATCTCATGTCATAGATTGCGAGTGAATTCTTAATGTTAATTTTTTTCTTCAAATTAAGGAAGGCGCACACATATCTTAATTTATGAAAAATACTATGATTAATTACATTAATTGAGACGATACATTGTATTCGGTTGTACTTGTGTGATTAGATGCATCTTGAATCAAGTGTTTTTACATAATTCGAGGTTTATCTGACAATTCATAACGACTGCCAATGTGGCTGATGATATCCATGTCATCCGAGCAAATCCTAAACCCTCAACACTTAACCTATATTCTTGAATTTCACATACATGTGAATTCTTCTTTCTTAATTAGAGAAGAAAAAGAAGCGGAATCTCTCCCGACAAAATGCCTTTTTAGCTAAAGTGCCGCATTTTCTTTATGGATAATGATGATACAACACCAACAATAATGCTAAAAAAATAAGTCGTTAACAATAAAAGCTTCAGTCTCAAAATAGTTGCGATCGGTTTGATTTTTAATGGATCAAATGTTTCCATTCAGCTCGATTTAATACTATTAAAAATATCATGATTAAATGAATTAATGGCATGCACGATTGATCAATGCAGGTTCGAGCTGGGATTGGACAAGCCGCAACCAAGGAGAGCACTGCAGAGTGCCTTCACAATAGCTTTGGCATATATTGTTGGTGGAATAGTGCCTCTCTTACCTTACATGTTCATCTCGGTAGCTCAGAAGGCAGTGATGGTCTCTGTGCTTGTAACCGTTGTTGCATTGCTCTTCTTTGGCTTTGTGAAGGGCCGGTTCACAGGTAGTAGACCATTCAGAAGTGCTTTTGAATCTGCTCTCATAGGAGCTATAGCCTCTGGTGCTGCCTTTGGCATTGCCAAGTTGGTACAATCAAGGCCAAATTAGGCCACCTGAGAAACTCTTTTGCTTTCTTATGTCGCTCGCTCATTTTAGCAACAATATGCAGTTTCATATCAATTTTATTTCTCTAGTCAATCTTACCTAATTTATCCCATAGTACTTTAGATTTTCCATAGTCTTTTTTTTATTTATTTTTATTTTTTATAATCGTGTGTGGCGTCGAAGTTATCCTCACTATTCCACTCACGAAGCCTTGGCTCATCAACCAAGAGTATGGGCCAAACGATATTATCATACTGGGGAATCAAAATAGTGGTCATGCGTTTGACTCATACAACCCCGTCTTTGCCCTTACCATTGTGGCGAGTTTAGATTTTTTGTAGTTTTAAGTTTAAGTTTGGACTCATATATTTAGTGATAGTGGAACATGGGTATAAAATATTTTTTTGATTATAAATGCACCATAGAGTTGGCACAGTGAGATATTCAGAGTCACCAATACCATGGCCATGGCTGTAATGAGAGTTGTTGCCTTAATCCATTTCTAGTGCTTTTATTGGGAGCGCAACAAAAAGATTCAATGCTTGCTTTTTAGGATTCTTTCACTTTATGTACAAGAAAAAACAGAATGTAGTAGGCAAGCGTGGTAGGAGTCTGGGACCCATTTTTGTCAACTTTTCATTTGTCTATTGAGCCATTTGCTTGATATATGGCAGCGAAAAGGATGAATAATTAAGTTACAAGTTCAAATCTCGTGATTTTCGAGGCATGTCAATTGTTGGGTGCATCTTACAATGGATGTCTTTAGTGGAAAACAGCAAACAATTATAATAACAAAAATTTAATTTTAAATTAGTTCGGTTGGTTACATGAATTAAACTTTTTGTATTGTACTCAATTTAGAGTAAAAAGAACATCAACTTAAATAATTAATAATATTTTCTTAAAAAATAATCAATAATATTTCAATTTCATTATGAGTGGGAAGGTTTAGTTTTAGGCAGGACAACCGATTAAGTCATGCACAACTGTTACCTAAAGTCTGTTCCAAATTATACATTTTAGTCTATCGACACTAGTTGCGGTTGACATGCTAAAGATGCACCGGACTAAAAATGAAGCACATGCAAGCATCATCAAAGCTTGTGCAGAGAGGCAGAGCCAGGAATTCGCGATGCCAGAGTTAGGCCTTTGCTAAAAATACATTAGGTCGATTTCAATCAGGTTAAGCTTATCGAGCTAGGTACATATATATTGAGTAATCATATACAGTGGCGGCTCATCTTTAAGGAGAGTTAGGCAACCGCCTAGGGCCCATCTCAAATTAGGGTTTCATTTGTATTTACCTATATATTATAGGTATATTTTTTTATCAAAAAATATATTATAGGTATATTCAAAAAAATTATATTCCTACCAAAAAAAATATTAATAAAAAATATGAAAATTTTAAATTGGCCAATTAGAAAAAATAAATAAAAACTATCTCTTAAAATCTTATATTTAGATCTTCATTATACCAAACATGATTTGATCTTAATAATTTTAAGGAAATGAAAGCTAAAATTATGTTTTTCTTTTTTTTTCTTTTTTTTTGTAGGAAAATTATGCTTTTCTTTTTAGTAACTACTAAAATTATACTTTTTTTATAGGAACGAGGCTTTTATTTTATATAGTCAAAAGGATTATGTACATGGCGAAAAATAATGTGTTTCCCTAAAATAAAGTTAAAAAAAACTCTACTAATGTAGTAGGAGAAAAACGCGTCGTCCCTATAAATAAGAAAAGTCCCCGCAATGAAAATGGTCAATAACATGTTATTAGATAAAGCATACATAAAGGGGATGACTAGTGGAGCCAATATGTGGCTCCGCCACTGAGCATGTGTAACATAAGTTAAATAACATGCTATTATAAGTTTTCACCATTCAACCTCTCAAAAGCTTACTAGATCCCAACTAATTTAAGTTTTGAGCTCGAATCTACCAACAATAGAGTAAAAGCTTTTTGATGGTTGCGAGTCTTGCGACTCCATTATCATGACTATTCGACTACTCCAAGTTCGCCTCAAGTCACACACTGTATAATCGAAGGGAGCTTCCAACATTAGTATTTTCATTTTTAGGACTCGAACACAAGTCACTTGTTAAAAGACAACATCCCACTTTTAATTGTGTCAACCAACGTTAGTAAGCTTCACCTCTTCATAAAATGTCTAAGTCTCTTTAAGTTAGTCAAGACTCTCAATACTATAAAGACAACTTTTTTTTAGAAAAATGATAATTTAACACACTTTGGGCGCATACTTTATATTTTTAGTCATTTATTGTTCTTTTTTGTCTCTCCATGCGTGAGCTCCATGTCTGACAAAATACTATAAATGACTAAAAAATAAAGTGTGCGCTCAAAGTGTATTAGATTATCATTTTTCTTTTTTTTATTCCAAAAAAATCAAAGACTCTCAAGACTATAAGACCACGACGACAAATGGTATACAATAGTTACGGTGTATGAACAAGAGATAAGAAATAAGAAAGATGCTACAATGATTTACGTTAAAGTCTCAACAAGTTGATTTGGCAGCTCAACCCCCACATAAAATATATTTACACAAGTAGTTTTGAGAAACACTAGAATGACCCCAATACGCATTGATCCACTAGATCCCTTCACGCGCCTTGACCCACGTATTATGCATCGAAATCTGTGTGTGCCATATCCTGAAGTGGTCACCAATGGCTCTTGTGGGTCAATGTGTGTTGGAGTGTCATTGTAAGGCCTTGTTTGGTTCAGGGGAAAGTTGAAGGAACTGAGATAATTTTCAAAAATGTTCCAACTCACCTTGTTCGGTTGAATAGTTTTACGGGGAAGTTGAAGGAAGCTTCAATTCTCCATATAGGGGAAGATAACTCAATTAGGAGGGTGAGTGAGTTATCTTTTTTAGGGGAAATTGACAATTTTACTCTCATTTAATGCTCTCTCTACCTTTCTTCTTTACCATCTCTCATTCAAAAATAGTGTAAAGGACATTTATGATAATTATATTATTTTATTATTTTTAAAATATGAAACTTCTCATAAAGTTTAAAGTTAAACCAAACCTAAAAAATGTAATTTTATTAGTGGTAAACATTTTTAAAAGTTAGTAAAATTAACCACGAGACCTAACACTCAAAAGAGTTTTTTTGTGCATAATATACTAAGGCGCACACGGCCACGTGACGGTGATTTTGGAGTGTTATTTTAACATTTTCCAATGAAATAAAACGCCCTACGCCGGTTTGAGATATCTGTTCGGAGACCGGGGCCGAGAGTCTGAGAGAAGAGTCGAGGAGAGAGAGAGAGAGAGAGAGAGAGAGAGATGGAGGAGGAAGAGCAGAATAAGGGGAAGAAGAACAAGTACAGCATAATCATTCCCACCTACAACGAGCGACTCAACATCGCTCTCATCGTCTACCTCGTCTTCAAACATCTCAGGTACTACGTCCTCACTCACTCCCTCCATCCATCTCTCCTCTCTCCCTAATTTCACCCTCTGCGATTCAATTCTCAATTTCTGCATCCAAACCCCCTCATCGCTCCATTCATTCACCTGTTTCTTTAGATTTCTTATAATTAGGGCTTCCATTGATTTCGACGGCAATTTTTAAAATTTTGTCAACTTTTTTGTTTATTGATCTCATATTTTTAAATATGTTGGAGTTCAAATTATGCAATGCTAGTGCCCTGCCCCCTGGGGCTTTCGTCGAGTGGTAAGTTCGTTCTCTAACACGCTGATCAAAGCGGATGCTTTGAGTTTGAAACTTACCCACTCCTTTCTCCCTTGGATTTCTTCCTTAGGGATTAGTGAGTCTGCCATCAGTCTAGTGTCAGATACACTTGGTTATCGAAAAAGAAAAAATGTTACCTATAAATGGAAGGCGTTGTTCACATGAAATGAATTAATGTTTACGCCTCTCTACTTCTTGGCACAGGGAAGTTGATTTTGAAATAATTGTCGTTGATGATGGGAGTCCGGACGGAACTCAAGATATCGTAAAACAGTTGCAGCAAGTGTATGGCGAGGATCGAATCGTGAGTTTTTTGTGGATCAACAGAGATATTTATATTTGGTTTTATCTTCATTGTATGGTAATGCTGTTGAATTTATTATGCGTCTGACGTCTACCGTTTTCTTGATAATGCAGCTGCTTAGAGCTAGACCTCGGAAGCTTGGTTTAGGTATGCAAGTAACTTAAGATTTTTGGTTAAACACAGGAGGGATCTATTCTTATAGCTAAATTAATTTCAGGAACTGCTTACTCTCATGGACTGAAGCATGCATCTGGCAATTTTGTTGTGATTATGGATGCTGATCTTTCGCATCATGTAAGGTTTTCAGTTTTTAACTTTGACGATTAATTTGCTTTTCTGTCTGTTTGTTTTGGATTAACACTATTGGAGGGGGAGGTATGAGCGCATGGTTGGTCACGTACTGCCCACTAGTAGACATTGTGCTCATGCAAGGAAGGGAATCCATTTTTGTGGACTCCTGTGAATGGATTGAAAAAGCATATATAGTGAGGTTAATTTTTTTTATTTAGTTCAATTGGAATTTAGTTGATTAGTGAGGATTTAAATGATGCCTAGGTGGATGTGTCGTAGAACTCGTAAAAATAGAATAAGAAGCATTGAGATTCAAAAAAAGGTGGGAATAGCACCAATCCATGCAAAAATTAGGGAAGGGCGGTTGTGGTGGTGGTTCAGGCATATTCAAAGATAGCCTAGAAATGACCCATTTAGAAAACTCAACTTTATAGAAATTGAATGAACTCGATGGTATTGGGGATATACTTAAGAGAACTTGGGTGGTTTAATTAGGAATGATTTTGAAAACACAGTCAACTACATTAAATTGAGTTGAGTGGAAGACTTTATTCTATGTAGTAGACCCCTGCTATTTTCGAGATTGAGGCGTTGTTGATGTTAGAGTTTAATTGATTACAAATTAGGATGCTCGTGGTTGTGGTGGTGGTTCGGGCATATTCAAAGATCGCCTAGAAATGACCTATTTAGAAAACTCAACTTAATAGAAATTGAAAGAACTCGATGATATTGGGGATATACTTAAAGAGAACTTGGGTGGTTTAATTAGGAAAGATTATGAAAACACAGTCAACTACATTAAATTGAGTTGAGTGGAAGACTTTATTCTATGTAGTAGACCCCAGCTATTTTCGAGATTGAGGCTTTGTTTATGTTGGGGTTTAATTGATTGCAAATTAGGATGGTCTAAGCAGGTTTGCTTTTTGTTAGTATCCATTGACATATGGGTTCAGATCTTCCATTTATTCATATCTCATAGACTATGTCAAACATATGTGGACACTCTCATGGTTCATGTGTTCTGGGCTGTAGACTCCCTTCATTTTGTTGTTCGCTTGAGGTTCTCCTTGTATTAATATAGCCTTTCTTGTTTTGCAGCCAAAATACTTGCCTAGCTTCATTAGGTAAGGACTTTCCAATGACATTTTAAATTCTTGTCTTGGGTTTTGATAATGTTGATTTGTGGTATTGTTTTATATATATTCTTTGATGATTCTCCATTGCTCGTGATTATTTAGAACTTTGGAATCTCTTCATTTGAGACCTATATTGGGATCAAACAAAGCCTTGAGGAAAAAAATGTGTGATGTTGAGAATCTGTTATGAGTTTGTAAAAGAAAAAAAGTGTAATATAACCATGAAGAGAATTTGGTGGCATTCTCCTTGAATTAGTCGAGTCCAACTTCTGATCATTTTTTATTTTTTTTTGAATTTCGATTCAATACATTAGTTTTGCAATTCATCACTAAAAATTAAATGACTCTTAATGCTTTTAAATCTTATTATTATTTTTTATCAAAGGTAGAGAAATTAAATTAATCCAAACTTATTATATGATTTGTGCATGTTACTAACTTACTATTGATTTGATCCGACAAGGCTCGAAACTTCGACATCGCCTTGTAATTCACCTCTAAAAATTTGAAAATAATTTGGGGAAGTTTATTTTGATGAGGGAAGTTGTGCAAAGATTCGCTTTTATGTGAAAGTCCATGGATTTTTATTTTAAATCTTAAAGAACTCAAATTTCTCTAAAAATGTGTTAAAATCATAGTTGTTAAACTAGTATGATTTGCGAGTCAAATCGTACAAGTTGACTCGGTCAGAATGAAAACTCAGTCGAGTTTTGTGTGAATCGTTCGATTCGATTTGAATCGTCCGATTTGAATCGAATTGAACAATTCGCAAGGGGGATGCTGGCCATGTCCGGCGACCCCCAAAATTGAAACTTCTTTTATCTTTTTTTCGTTATTGTTTGATTCAAGTAGTCGATTTCGGTATTGGAGAAAGGGGGACCTACTTTTGAGGCTCAAAACACAAAAAATAGGACAAAGAGATGAGTTGCAGAAGAGGGCGGAGAGGGAGACTCCCACTTTAAAGTCCCTTATGGAACTTACAAAATCTCGATGATGAAAGGATTGTGGGATTATAAATTTTATTTCTCCTATATATCTAAATCACTATCTTGGTCCAAGACTCCCAGTTTAAAGTCCCTAATGGAGCTTTTGACAATTTGAAAATGATGCACTTATTTTCATTGGCACTGTGTTTTTGGTTACTCAGATCTTTGTAGGTTTAGCAATCCTTCAGAATGTGATGGAAGGCTTCGGAACGTCTAATGAATGGTTTTATCATGTGGCCTTTGGATTTTGCATGCTAACAAATAATGAATGAAGAAATAGATACACATCGAAGTTGTGTCACATAATCCTGTATTTCTTAGGTCAATGAAATTTTGTAAGTATGACCGCATTGATCCTCCTGTCAAACTTGGAGAAACCAGGGATGCAGACTGAATGAGAGACTTCAATTTTTCATTATAGATATGTTTAATAACAAGTAGCAACTCATGTCATGGTGCTTCTTTTTCAACATTTATACTGTGAAATTATTGCTTTACATTAGAAAGGTTTAGTCTTTATTTTCCCTAGCATGTGCATTAGGAAACAGATGGAGACTGGAGCAAGCATAGTTACTGGGACCAGATATGTTAGTGGTGGTGGTGTACATGGATGGAACCTTATGCGCAAACTAACAAGTAGAGGTGCAAATGTGCTTGCGCAAACACTTCTCTGGCCTGGTGTTTCAGACTTGACTGGATCTTTCAGGTAATAATCTCATGGCTCAGAAGTTTCTCTTTTCAGCATTTGAATCAGGATATTTTTGGCTAGTTGCGAAAGCACTGGGAGAAAAAAAGTGAGAGTAACAAGTCTTAATTGTGTTGAAGGCTCTATAGGCGATCTGTGCTTGAAGATGTCATCAACTCTTGTGTAAGTAAGGGATATGTCTTTCAGATGGAAATGATTGTTAGAGCATCCAGGAAAGGCTATCACATTGAAGAGGTATAGCTTTAATTTTTGTCTATGCTATTAACTTATTGAAAAAATTGGTAATTTGGGAAGTATGAAATTTAATCACATAATCAGATGATTGTGGCATTTTTTTCCTTGATAGCAAGAAACACAACTTCATCATAATTAAAAGGACAACAGTTTTCTTCATGAAAAGAAGGAAAATATGAATAATACAGTGAGCGGATATGGAGAATAGCAGTGACCTTAAAATTCTGAATACATTGAACAATTTGAAAATCAAGTGACTAAAATAGAAGATGTGCCAAATCATGATTGATGTACCTTTTTTCTTAATCGATAAAAAACTTTATCTGATTAAAATAAAAAGGCTATTGAGAATTTGAGATACCTAGGATTCCTCTATTGGAGAAAAAAGTGTGCTGATAGTACTAGAGGTGAATGTGCCTAATTGCATTGATGTTATTCATTCAGATGGTGTATTGACTGGTGTTAGCATCTAGCACAACTTACTGTTATGTGCGATCAATGAATTACTAAATTCTGCAAAACTTTAGACTTTGCTAATTCAAAGCAATTGTTATGCTTAGAAAAATAGTGTTCATTAAACAAGGACACAATTTTAGGAACTTGTATTGTATGTAATTATTTTGTATAGGGGAGAAAATAATGGTATAAGCCTAGAAGGATGTAATGAGTTCTCTATATAGTTGTCCTGATTCCTCCAAATTGTTGGAACTTGGAGGGCGGACATGGTTTACATCAGAAGTCAAATAACGATGCGTAAAAGTTTTACTGATTTTCGTTAAGATTGCAATAGCTTTTCCTACTGCGATAGTATTTATGTTTCTGAGTTTCATGCTCAATTGTTTTTTAGCTCTAGTCCTAGATGTGTTCTCATTTTAGACTTCTAGAGATGTTAGTTCCTAACTTCCTATAATTTACATTTAGCTTGATATGAGGAATAACGTGCAACCCAACTTGTTAGAGAAGTGTACAAATTGAGAAAGTTGTGTGGTACTCTTTGCTATCCTCATGGTTATAGTCATGGTTCTCTATAAATGAGTAAGACTGTGGTTGTCAAAAGAAAGCTCAACAATCTGGTTAGTTCTTAATCTAAGTTATAGCTAATTTGCTGGGTTTGTTAGATGCCGAATAAATGGTCTCAACATTTTGATATTTTTTGCTTGCCTGCCTATATTCTATTTTCTTTCTAATATTATGATAAATGATCCAATTTCTCTCTCTTTTTCTTTGTTGTTGTTTGCCATCTGATGTTATGCGCTTCAATTTATTACGTGAATAGGTTCCGATAACCTTCGTCGATAGAGTATATGGGAGTTCAAAGCTTGGAGGATCAGAAATTGTTGAATATCTAAAGGGTCTTGCATATCTGTTGGTTGCAACATGAATTAGGGTGAATATGTTTTATCTCATTTTTCTCTCCTGTGGGGAGACAGTTTTGTGAGATTGCTAATTATAACAATAGAAAAATCGTGATCCAGCTTTTGAATTAATTTTCGTATATTTGCTTTCTCAATTTGAAGGAAACTTTTTACATTCTTTCAAGGTTGGTGACTTGATTTATATCTTTCTTGATTAAACTTTAAAAGAAGCCCTGAATGCTGGTCATTTTAATTTGATGTAGTTAGACTATATGTTTATTTAACAATTGTTTTTCATTAGGTTTTTTGTTTGTCTGTTGGGATTAGTTGTCGCAGATTGCGTTAGGATTTGATAATTGATTCTGATCCATTGTCTATGCGACTACTTTATTTCTTTCTATCTTATATTAGGCAAATTGATTCTGATCCATTGTCTATGCGACTACTTTATTTCTTTCTATCTTATATTAGGGATGTTTTGCAACGCCTTAAATGCTCATGGTTGTAGCTATTTTGAAATTGCCCAACTTTGATAGCAATAACAAACCTCTGGATGGTCTTTATTTTTTACTATTTTGAAATTGTTTTTCAATTTTTTCTATTTGCATTTATGGCTTTCACATTTATCAACTTGCATCAACATTGGAGAACTCTATTTTTCAGAAGCCCATAAAGCATCTTGAAATTGATATGCATGGCAAAATTCAAATCTTATCTGAAACGTCCCTGCAGTTTATTCCCGAGCATCCCGTTAATTGCTTTAGTTGAACATAAAGTTTAAGATTCATTTCATTGCTTATGCAATCCAGTACTCTTAGCGTCCCATCATTTCTGTTTTAAACATTAATGGAATTCCTTGTATTAAGCCAATCTAAATAAGCTCAACTATATCCAATCATGGATTGGTGGGTTGGAATAAATTGCGAAGTACAAAAAGCAGGTCGATACAGATGAGAAATGTGACTTAATTGTTAAGTGCATATCGTTTTGTCATGTTGTATTCATCTATTACTCCATTGTTTTCTCTTTGTTACCTAATTCACTTATTTATTTTTTCATATGATAAGATACTAAAAGATTGTTTTTACATCTTTCCATTATTTCTGTTTTTTTTTGGGTGACGATTCTAATCACCTTCCTCTAGATGAATACGCTTTAGTTTTTCTCATTCTTCCATTTGCAAAATTTTTTTTAAGGGCACTCCAGTATTAGAAATCATACCAACTTTCTGTTTGCAAATTATTAACGCTGGATATGCGGGGTCTAAGTGTGCAAACTCTTAGTTGGTGCAAATTCAAATGATGCTACACCATTAGAATGAGGGGATTAAGTCAAATCAATCACTGTTGCGATTAAGTCTATTCTTACCAATGGAGAAGTGATTCTTACTGGCTTTTAAAGCATAAGAATCATGTCAACTTTCTGTATGTCAAATTATTAACCATGGATTTGCAGGCCGTCTACGTGTGCAAACTCTTACTTGTTACAAATTCAAATTCAAATTCAATGCCGAAGTGATTCTTATAGGCTTTTCAATCATAAGAATCTCATCCGAATAGACCAATCGTATCTGTCTGTTTGAAGTGCTCTCTCTTTCTGCTTTTTTTTTTCAACTTTCTTTTCTTTTGGTTTTCATATCCTACTCTTGCACTGCCATTTGTTGTTACCTAAGATGTTTTCTTTTTCTGGTATGTTTTCTGCCTCTTTTTGCACTTCCCAATTTTGATAAGAAACCAACATGGACAGAAAAGTCTTATTTCGTATTTTGCTGAAAATTGTGGTTTCCTGCAGCTTAATAGATTGTTTGTTGTTTTGTTCTTGTAAAATGTAATTGAACATTTTATGTTGATTTGGCTAATTTTGAATATGTTTTTACTTTTTAGTATCTTGGCATTGAGTGGGAACAACTTAAAAGAAAGGCAAAACGTATTTTTTGGTCCTTCAACTTTGAGTCTTTTATGCTTTTGGTCCCTAAACTTTCAATAGTGTACATTTGGTCCCTAAACTTTTGTTGTTGTACATTTAGTCTCTGAACTTTTGAGTTTTATGCTTTTGGTCCCTGACCTTCGAGTTTTTTTATGTTTTTGGGGGAAATTAAAAAAAAAATTTGGCTTTTTTTGGTCAATGTGAGTCATCCGGTTCAGTAATATAAACCACTTCACTCTTCTTGACTAGTCACGCGGCACTTTTGTTGCCCACATTGGCATAATTTAACACTTTAAATGATGAAAGGACTAAATGTAGATCTTTGTGAAAATCAAATGTGTACTAATAAAAGTTCAGGGACCTTGAACATAAAAAACACAAAGTTCAAGGAGGGTTATGCCACTTTCTTGTTCCTTTTGTTTTACATTGTTCTTCTTCTCCATGTTCGACAATTTGTTTCTGGCATCTACTGCATTGTTTTTACTATTTTTGTTAAGCTGCTTGAAAGTAAGAAACTGAAATGTAGTAATGATCTTATATCTCTTTCTAGAACTGAGTTTGTCACTATATGTAGAAGATAGATTCGTGGGCACACTTGGATTGCAAATTTTGATGATATTCGTTTGGTGACTTGCATATCTTTTCATGAGCAAGATTATGTTTTGAGTTACAATGAGTCCAATTAGGGTTTTCCAGAGCCCGCTCTACGTAACTTCAAATAACATATGCTTACTTGGTACAACGTTAGTCCGTTAAACAGATGATGACGCTGATTGTTATTGAAAATTCGTTCAAATTGGTTGTATTGGTTGGTATGTTAAATTAATACCATATGGTGCCATGAATCCTAATGTGCCATATTGGTTTGTTGGCATAACCGAAGACTTGTATGACATGATCCTACAACCAAACTCAAGACCTTATCCTATACAAGCTATTCAACAAGGTGTGTATTTTGTGGACCCTTTACTTTTTGGAGAATATCTTGTGGACCTTATTTTATCTGGTTTTATACACAACTTTGATTCTCCTGAACCCTAACTAATCATTTTAGATTTTTTTTTTGGGTGTTGTTCTGATGCTTTGATATTTTTTGGTTGAATTTTGGACTCAGTCATTTCTTTTTCCTAGTTGGTTTCACTAAAACTTTCCTAAAGTTTTATGTTACTTGATTACATAGTTGTTGTAAGTCGTTACCCATTGCACAGCAGAACACGAACATATTTCGACATAAGACTTGATAGACTCTCAAAAATTGTATAATCTAACTGACTCCAGCGACTGCGTAGCTGCATCGAAGGTACGCTAATTTCTCTTCTTTTTTTTTTTTTTGTTTTACACCTGATATTGATGACTTGATTGATCAGTTTATGTTAAGGATGGTTTTCTGAAGATCTTCCCATCTGATATTTTGTCCATTTAGCTAAATTCAAAGGATCTAAAGGAGGTTGTACTGTACCCTCAATGTAATACTATGACAAAGCTAATGAAAATATTCTCTTACGAGGGCCTGTCCTTGTAAAGCTTACAGTCTCATCTGAAACAGTTACAGGTTTTGTGACCCCCCACCTTTCTCATTATTAGATTGCTAGTTGTTGCCCATCTCAAATCTGTTAAAATATCACCTTATCAACTTGTGATGGGTTAGTAGATGATTGAGATGTGAGATATGATATTACATATAAGCCTAGTCAGCATGAAAATAGGTTATAGCATGTTAGACTTACTCAAAGCAGATCCCCCCACCTTTTCTTGAAATAATGGTCAATTTCAGTGGGTAATTATTGTTCTTTGTGAGGTTTATCTCAAGGCGGAACTATAGGCACCACAGTTTTTTTGTAAGGGCAAGCCAATATTACTTATGTGAGGCATCCAACATTTTAGGTGTCTTTAGCCGTGCTCTCATCTTAATACGCACTTTAGTCTCAATGTACTTTTCGTTTCACAAAACGTATATTCTTCATCGCAACTGATGAGATATCAATGCTGGGAAAACTTAAATACTGAGGCTAATTACTTCAATTAGTCCCCTTGTTCCTTGAATGGATCCCTTAGGGTTCTTCAAGATGTTGTTCGTGATTATCCTTTCAAAGGAAACCTCAATCCTCTGAGCCAAGCGATGGTTAGTCTGGGTGTAATATTTCAGAATCAATTAGTTTACACAGTTGTATTAGGGGGATTTTTTTTTTTTTTTTTTTTTTTTTTTTTTTTTTTTTTTTTTTTTTTTTTTTTCAGAGGGGAAATTTGTAATTTACCCTATTAATATTAAAAACTCATTATTAAGGTTGTGAAGGTTTAGCATTTTCATCTCGTGGAATACATAGTAAATGCCAAATCATTAGTTAATATGTAATTCAAGTTTATTATGTGCCTTAGTAGAATAATCAAGATCTATTATAAGCGTTGGTAGTTACGTGGGTCTATCAGACCTATTGAGCTCACTTAAGCTTTATAGGTTTTGTTGTAGTGGGTATGCTATGATCATTTAGCTTCGTCCATTAAATTTTAATAAGTTTGAAATTACTTGAGGTTGTAATTAGGACAATGATGTCTCTAAAGTCTCAGATATCCGAGATATACACTAAATCAGATTTGGTCGTGATTTCTATTCAAGATCTAGCGAGCATTCTCTGGTAGGAAGAAAACATAACCTGTGTTTTTTTTTCGAATTAGATTATGGTAGTAATGAAATGTGACACAACTTTGAAGTCCAATGAAATGGTGAATTGTCAAAATGTTTCAATTTCACAATCGCATTCACGACAAATTAATGACAATTCATTTGAACAAATAGGATTAGCGAGTCAAATGTACTTGATTCTATGTCAAGTCTTGAATTGAGCCATAAATGATTAATGAAATTTTGATTTCTCTTAAAAAAAAAAAAAAAAACAATTCTACTTGCTCTTGTCAAATTTAAGCAATAAAAAAAATGTGGCGAGATTAGTCAGAGTATCAAAATGGTCATTAATTCAATTGCCATGTTTTCAACTTTCGTACAATCACCATCACTTAGGCTCTCTAACCATATAGAATACAACAATTGACGAGACGTCGACATTTTCTTTCAAATTCGAAAAATAATAATTAGGATATTCTATAGTTTTTTATTGGTCAATTAATTTTATTTTTTTTTTTTGCTAAAATTTGCATAACAACCATAGACAGGAAACTAACGTAATGTTGGACCAATAAAGTAATAGCTCCAACAACAATTGAATATGTGGCAGCTTATATATGTTGAAGGTAATCTCTTTTTTAGGTTTTAGACAACTCGGTATCGGGAATGTTTGATTAGTCTAAATTTGGCCTGAGTATCATCCTGTAGTTGAGAGAGGAGCTCCTAACATTAATTTTTTATTCTCAGGACTTAAAGTCAAAATCACTAGTTTAAAAGTTGTATACAAGTTTAAATGGTATAAATTGGTTTGTTATATATATATATATAAACATAATGTTGAAAACTTATGTTGAATCATATTAATATCGTACTATACATTAAATTACAATATTTATAACATTATATTGTAATTTATGTTTCATTCATCCCATAAAGAGTGATAATATTTTGTTTAATCTATACAACTCTTTATTTGGACTTACGATCTACTATGATCAATAATGTTTTACGATGATTGTTAATCTATACAACTCTTTATTTGGGCTTATGATCGACTATGATCGATAGTGTTGTATTATAAGGTATATAATTATTATATCTTCACATTTAGATACCAAAAATAACAATATAAAATATAATTAATGGAACTTTTTCCTCACCGTGACATTGATTTTTCTTTCCTAGAGATACTCTTTATCCAATATAAAATGCGTGACTCGAGACAATCGAACAGTGAGAAACTCATTTCATATTTTGAACAAGAAAAAAGAAAATAAAAATAAATTCAAGGCAGATTAAGACATTTGATTAAATGGAATTTAGTGCCACGTGATGTGCACGAGCAGGGGTCCCCAAGTGTGTGAACACTGTGGTCCACAAAGCATTACTCGTGAACCTTAAGCGTTGTACTCAGTCAGTACAAGTTGACGTTTTTTTCCCGCTTTAGTGGTGCGTACTACGCACTCTGCACACCGCTAGATCATTCTCAATTAACGCCTTTTAAGCTAAAAAGTTAGACACCGCCAACAGTCCCAGCATCTCTGACGAAGGCCGCGTTTGGCACCAGATTTTAAAACTGTTTTTTGAAAGCTTGAAATCAATTTACTGTTATCGCCTTTGTCACTTCTCTCTAGGGATGCACACGGATTGTACTAATCCGTGGATCCAGTCCAATTCAAATCAATTATCACTAATTGGATTAATTTTTTGATCCCTTGGACTGGATTGAATTGAAAAATTACAAATCCAGCTGGACTAGATCGGATTACGGATCCTACATTAAAAAATCGCGGATCCAATCCGATCCAGTCCGTTTAGCACATATACATATTTCATCATATGTACTATAATAGCTTAATTAGCATCAACTCAAACTATCAACTCAAAACTATAATATCTAAAAGATTATACTTGTTTTTAACTCTTTTATTATGTTTTCGACCTTTTTATTGTAAGTTGTTTATGTTCAACGTACATTTTTTTTGTTCTTTTGTGAGGGTATATGATGAAGATTTGTGGATGACACATTTTATTTATGTAGAAACTTACATTTTGAAGGTTATTATGATAACAATTTTGTAGAAAATATGCTATATATAGATTTGTGGAATGTATGTTGTAAATTTGTCATTCATGAGATATATAATTCTTGTGATTCATTTGATTAAGTCTAATTTCACAAGTTTTGGATAGGAAAACGTCAATCCGTGGAACTTGATTCAATCCGGTCCGCATTTTGTAAATTGGATTGAGTTGGATTGATGAATTTTGGACTGGATTTGATTGTAATTTTTCAATTCGCAATAATTGGATTGGATTGCGGATTGACCCTAATTGGACTGGATCCAATCCATGTGCACCCCTACTTCTCTCGGTCTAATCTTAAAAGTAATAAAACTCAAAAAACATGTCATTCATGTGTTTAATTTTGAGGATGATAGAATTGGATTTGATCATTTTCACCCGCATTGCAATAAATCATGACTAAATTAGAGAAATCAGTTATTTTGGAGATGAAGGATAAACAATTATATAGATACTCAAGCGAATAGCCCATTTGATTTTGTCACTGACCTATATACAATTTATGTGTTGAATATTCGAAAAGGGGAAACATCCGAGTATGTTGAGAAAAAACTTAATTTGAGAACGGTTCAAATCTACTAAAAAAAAGGTAGAGGTAGAAGTAGATCTTAATTCTTTTCTTTCTTACCTCTTCAATATGATTATTATAACGCTTTTTATATGAATTTAACCCTAATAATGTTTCCTTAATAAATAGCTTGAACACACGTCATCTTCTTTTCTTTTTTTTTCTTTTTTTTTGTGACTAAAGTGGGAGTCGAACTGACAATCTGTAATGACCCGAATTTAATTCGTCGTTATTTGTGATGCATTGCAGACGTAGCGAACAGCTCAGATACCCGTGGGACTCGCAGCTAGGCTAGAGCGCGCCTGGAGCTAGGTAAATAATTATTTTGTGTGTTGTTTTGTTTAATTTTCCGATGTTTATATTAAAAATAGGTTAAATGACATTGCTATGTGTGTAATTATATTTCAATTGACGTGTGAGATTGTGTGTTAAGTATTTGATTCGATATGCGTGTCAATGCGGGTACCGGACAGGCTAAAAGATAAAATATTAGGTCGAAAAAAATAATACACACATTAAATGAATTAAATGTGATAAAATAGTAAATTGGTGGGCGCCTAGTAACACGTGGGGTCGTAGTTGACACGCGTGGGTGGTACAGTAGTGTGCACGCCCGAGTATATTCGCTTGCTCGCACAACGAAATTGTAGGCACAAAAATATAGGCGAATGTATATATTTATATATATCTATATATAATTTAAAATATATATGTATATATAAATATATATATTAAAATCAAAAATAAAAAATAAAAATAAAAATTGTGAAATTACCAAAAAAGGCATTTGATTATGAAGGACGAGGATAAGAACATAGGGGCATTTTGGTCATTTGACTCCAAAATGTTGATAACCACCACCGACACCCCATTTTCATCACCATTTCGATCGAAAGGGAGAGAAAAAGAGAAGAGAAAGAGAGATTGGCGGAGAAAGGGCTCAACGAGGTTGTCGCAAAGAGGCGAGGTGAGTGAGTTGTTGTGTTGTCTTTCTGTTGTTGTTGTATGTTGGCGTGGTGGTAGAGGTGGGGAGGAGCTCGGGAGCTCGGATGAACTGCAAAAGCAATTCATCCAGGGAGGGAGATGACCTAGGAGAGTCATCTCCCCTCCTTCCGAATCCGTAAGAAAAAAAAAAGATGATGAAACAGAGGCGTTGTGCACCTCTGTTTGAAGAAGAAGGGGGGAGGGTGCACGCACGCGCGCCAGCCCTAGCCCAACCTAGGTGGGCCGAACCGGGCTCGACCCGGTTGGGTTGGGTCGGGTCGAACCCGGTTTAGGAGACCCACCCCCATATTAATTAAATAAAATTTATTTTATTTTATTTAAATAAATTAAAAACAGTTTTAAATAAAAATAAAATAGAGAAAGATAGCTAAAAATTATGGAAAAATTTAGAAAAATCCATAAAATATTAGAAATTAGAAAATGATTTATAAATGAGTTTCAGGACTTTCTCGGGATTTTGACGAGATGTTGTCGGGGTTTTTACCTCGTAAAATGTAAAATTGACATAATATACTTAATTGAAGCTAATTCAATGAAAAATGGTATTAGGTATATTCGAGTGATAATTTTGATTGTTGGGTATTTATTGGAGCTAGACCGGGGTTTGGTTTTTAGGATGTGAAGTGTGGATTGAGGTGTGGAGTATCCCAACTGAAATTACTTGAGTATTTACTTCTTTTAGCATTTGAATTCAATTTCTTTCATTTCAATATTCTACTCTGGTTATGGCTATATGGGGCGGATGTTGAGCGAAGCTCCCTCCGTTCCATTCTTGTGTGTATGTCCACTACACTATAACACGTGCTACTAGATCGGTCTCGGTGAATAGCACGACCTGAGTATCACGTCGTGGTATGTGTCGGTGCGCCGTAGGTGTAATGCCGGTCATCGAGTGGATCCAGATACTTACCCTGCTTGAGTAAGACATGCCGGTAGTATTCTGTGGAAGAGTCCAAATTATGGTGGTAGTCCCTAGGGGCTAAGGACATACTTTGAGCTTTTCCTATTATTTATTCATGCGATGAACGCAGTTGTCTATATTTATTTCCGCATGTTTATTTAATAACTTTATTTAAATTTTAGTATTTACTTTCAATATTGCTCATTTAATTTCCTTGGGAATACTTACTCTGGATTCGTCATCTACCTTTTGTGATGGCTTGAGTGCAGATCCTAGTACAAGCAAGGGCAAGGGCAAGCTGCCAGAGTATCGTTGATCTGAGATTGCCTGACTCCTACATTTGTATTATATATTTTGTTTCATTTTGACTTTGGGGATTTTGAGATATTTTGAAATACCTTGTATATATATATAGATATTGATCTTTTTGTTACTTCAAAGGTATTTGTTAAGGAATATTGTACAATTAGGAAATAAACATAAGTCACTCTGGTAATTATGTTGGGCAAAAATCACTCCCTTGATTATGTGCTACCTTATTTAGATGTTTCCTTTTGTATGTAATTGCATCTCTATATATAAAGACATGTAATAGATCAGAGATACAATAAACTTATTTTATTCAGAAACTAACAGTATTTATGGTAATATATGGGTTTTCCACATTATGTTTATGGTTTATGTCACACATTTATAGTATCGTTACCCGGGTAAATGTGGTAGTAAGGCTTCCGCTGTGTAAAATTGAGGGTTTTAGGATGATTTAACATATAAATTGTTTTCAATACAACTAAATCAGTAAATTGTCAATTAATAAAGTTTAAAAAAGATAAAATGGAGGATATAATCCAATATAACTGTCACTGGTAAGACAGACTCTGGGTCCACATTGACCCCGTGGTGGTCTATTTGGAAAATGAGCCATTACACAATCGCCCCAAACTTTACCTTTTGACAAATGATGCCTCTACCATCTCACCAGAGAATCTTTAATAATATGTGTCATCTTCTAAATAATAAAACACAATTAATTAATAAAGAAACTTTCTAAAAATAAAACTCAACTACTTAACTGCTTACAAAAGCAAATACTACTAATTAATAAGACTTTGAACTGAAATCAATGCATTCGTATCACATTCTTTAATTAAAGATTAAAATCTAAGTGTGGATGAAGAGGCTATCATTAGGAGTCAGATTAATCGAAACCTTCAAAGATGGAGTTTCAAAAGTATTCAGAGTAGTCCAATTCTCTATAAATTCAAATCCAAACACGAGGATGAAACTTGAAAACCAAAAAACAAAAAAAAAAAAGATCTTTTTTTTTTTTTTACCTGAAAGAAAAGAAAAGAATATTTTGATTTGAAAATGAGAAATTGGTTTCGAAATCTCGCACCAAACGCATCCTCACTCACTCACTCCGCAGTAATCCCTCCACAGTCACTGCTGACTACTAAACAGCGAAGCGTACTTTAGCTCCTGCGTACACCTTTTTGTTATTCTATAACGGAAAACAACATCCACAGTCATTACATCCCAGTCACAAAACGTAACGAACTAAAACCACACAACACACCTCGACTTCCTCAAAACCCCATCTCAATCCCCATCACAAACCAATCCCACCATTCCAGTCCAATCCCGCGTAGCACAAATTCTTACTGTCTCACACACTCGCTGTTCTCTCTATCTACCGGTTTAGAGAGAAAAACTCTAGAGAGAGAGAGTGACAGAGATACAGTCGGAGAGAAGAGACGAAGAAGCATTTAAAGCGCAGAAACAACAACTCAGAGAGCGATCGAGAGAGTCGAAATCGCATTGACGGAAGAATCGATTCTTCACATCTCTCGCTGTTTGTTCATCCGTGCTTCTCTGCGTTTGTTTGTATGTCTGGATTGTTGCGAATCGTGGAATTTGAGCTCTCGAAACCCTAGTTATGGTGGATTTGGGGGTTTAGGCGCAGTCGGAGGTGCGCGAGAGCGGGAGAGCGAGAGAGAGAGAGAGCTCAGATCCGTGATGGCGGATCGAGGTTTTGATGTGGACGTGGATGCGGATTTCTCGGCGATGGAGGTTTTGGAATTGGAGCTAGATTGCAGAGGTAGTGGTGGTTACGGCCGCGCCGCGATGAGTGAGGCGGCGAATGCGCATCCTTCGCAGCTGTTGGGGTCGAGATCGTTCAAGGAGGGGAAGTTAGGGAGTAGTAGGAGGAGGACGGCGGTAAGGCCGAGCTTGGATTCGGACGATTTCATGCATCTGCTGCACGGATCGGATCCGGTGAAGGTGGAGCTCAATCGGTTGGAGAACGAAGTCAGAGGTGGGGAATGTGGTTTGATCTGGATGGATTTTGATGGTTTGGGTGAAAATTTTGGTATTGATGCTTTAAACTTTGCTTCTTGTTTTGTTGTTGGGTTATGTAGATAAGGATCGGGAGTTAGCGGAAGCGCAGGCGGAGATCAAGGCTTTGAAATTGTCGGAGCGCCAGAGGGAGAAAGCCGTGGAAGAGGTTAATTTCTTCTTTTTAAGGTTACATACAAACTGGTTGCAATGTTGGGTGTGTTTTTGCAAATCAATTGTTGGTTTCGGGACCTTAGATTTTACTCACAGCAAGCTAGATTTTCTTGGTTGAGGATCAGACCCTAAGGGCAATAGATTAACTTATGTCATAAGGGTTATTACAATCATTTTACCATCTTTCCCCAATCATTATTAACTTTCCTTTTGCATGAAATTAATATTCTGACATGCAATTCATGCTTTGCAACGATGCTATGACATGGCTCTTATGTTGTGACATCAAATGACATGCTCTCGGTGTGCTACGATGCCCATTTGATGTCGTGGTGATGCACATCAGTCTAGGTATTTGAAATGGGGGGCTAGAAATATGGTAGAAAATGAGAAGAAAAATAGAGTGAGGAGGGCGAAATATTGGATATTGTAGTGTTACCAGGTTTTTTGGCACTCTAGATTTGGCCCTGTTTATCCTTCTTTATTCCTTCTTTGTTTCCCCTCCGTCAATTCTCTCCTTTTTTAATTCTAACAAATTATCCAATGCCTAAATTTCACATTTCAATTTAATTACCCACATTTGGATATGTTTGTGCCATAGACAATTGGTTCTCTTGTTTTCTGAAGTTACAAAATAATATTGGGGGAAAGAATTTGATGAGATGGGTTGTAGTTTGTGAAAATTGGAAAAAAAAAAAAAAGTTTCAATCTTTCAGATAATGTGATAGGCCTTGATAACCCTAAGTGGGATTGTTATCTTCGACAATGAGAACTATCTGATTTGATAGACATGTATAATGAAGATGGAATGGTACAAGTCGTTCTTTACCACTATTTCATTCATTTGCCACAAAAGGCAAGGAAAAATGAGAATGTCAAGAGCAGGAGTAAGATAACATTTTTTAGGACTATGAGGTGTCTTTATTGATTTCCTTAGATAAATCATTCTTAGAATTTACATTTAGATGCTATAGGAATTGGACTATTTTGTCATAGATTCTATCGAGGGTTAGTAACTGATAGGCCCTAGTTAGAAGCGGTTCAGAGAATGAAAATGAAACACTTTGATTGTCAGCGATCATCGATCAGCGATCATTGATCATTATTTATTTCAACTCAAAAAGGTTTTATAGGCAAGTGATCAAGAACCCGAATCATGTTCAGCTAAAATATGGCGAAATGTGTTAGCAGCAGCAGCAGGAGCAACAACAACACCACCACCACCACCACCACCAACAACAACAACAACAACAACAACAACAACAACAAAGCCTCAGTCCCAAATTAATTGGGGTTGGCTATATGGATCAAACTCTTCCATTATGCTCGGCTTAATGCAAATGTGTTAGCAACAAATGGAACATTATTGAAAACGAAAGTGCGAATGATGCATTTTCTATTTGGCATAGTACCTTTGACTAATTCCATCACGTGCTCGCTATATCATATATTCATAAATAACTATTCAAATTTCTATGACTAACATTCACAAGTTGAATTAACTTGTAATTTTCTTTCTAATTAAAAATATTAGGAAAGGTATTAAAAATTGCTATGGTTAAACATACTTAATCTTCATTGTTAGCTTCATTGTTCATGACTAAGTATCATTTGGCAAATTATATTAAAATGTCATAGGAAATCTATGTATTATGGGGAAAGTATGTGAACAAAATACAGGAAATAGAGACAAAGGTTTACATGGCTCGCTACTATTGACCTACATTTATTGGAGGAAACATGAAGCAATGATTTCATTGACAAATACCACTTTACCTCTATACTTTTGTTTTTCTTTTATTTCTACCCCTTCGAGTTTTTGAACTGGGACATTTGCATCCCAAGTTATCTTTTATAATTAAAATGATCCAGTTTGTATATGATTAGCTTGAATCTTACAATTCATCAATCTGGTCCCAGCTCAATTCAGTGAGGCCGATATCTACTTGTTAATGATGCATAATTTGGATAACCATACCCAACCGACTTAGGTGTGTGGCTTGAAGCCGGAACCTCAAGGAAGTTTTTGGGTCCCTTGAGCGCGTACCTCCTATACCTTTTAAAACTTTCTCCACAGAGATGATCTTGGTTCATATTTGAAACAGCTCTGTGAATCATAGGTGAACCAGTCTTATGATTCTGCACTATGGGTGTTGTGAGTTATGTGCAGACATTAGGGAATTGGTTTTTGAGGATATTTAGATGCAGCAAGTACTTTGAGATTTGAGAGTTTAGGCAAACATCACTTTCAATTCATTGTCGTCGTTGTCTTGGTTTGCTAATTTATGTTATGAATCAAAATTGCCTCTTTTACAGCCTTTAGTTATGAAGTCAGCCTATTTACTCTTAAACTAGGTATAGTATGGTTGATTGTAGTTTTTATTTTATTTTTTTATTTCATTTTTTCATATATTTCTTCATAAAGCACTGCTAATGCCAAATACCTCTTTATATTGTTTCAATTACCTGCTTCTTGTACTTCATTATTGAAGCTTATACATCTTTTGTTTAACTTCATGGTGGATTCGATCTTTATTTTTTATTATGAATCTCCAACTGTTGCCGATGCCTGATGTGAAAATGAGATATTGAGTTACACATTTTAACAATTTTATTTGCAAATGAACAAATTTTATTATATAGGGATTCACCAGAAAAACAATCCAGCATTTCATATAGATTTGGCAATATCTACTTTCAATTAACTTTATATGACACAATTTTGGGTTTTTCTTAGCTCACTGAAGAATTGGCTAAGATGGAGGAGAGGGTCAAATTGAATGAATCACTTCTGGAGACAAAGGTTTAACATCAGACTCATTTTTAATTTATTCATTCTTTCTAGTTTTCGCCTGTTATTTCACATCAAGACTTTGCCTAATTTACTGAATATTTCCTGCAGAATCTTGAAATCAAGAAAATCAATGATGAGAAGAAGGCAGCCATGGCTGCCCAATTTGCTGCAGAAGCCACCCTTCGTAGGGTTCATGCCGCTCAAAAAGATGATGACATGCCACCAATTGAAGCCATTCTTGCACCATTGGAGGCAGAGCTGAAGCTTGCACGGCAGGAGGTTTTGCCTTTATTCTCACACAATGACATATATGAAATATAATTACAGAAAGCTTACTGCTTTTTAATGCTAAAAAGTGTATTAAAGATGATATTACTCGCAGATTGTCAAGATCCAAGATGATAACAAGGCATTAGACCGACTTACCAAATCGAAGGAAGCGGCTTTAATTGAAGCAGAGAGAACTGTTCAGGCTGCCTTGGCAAAAGCGTCGATGGTTGATGATCTTCAGAACAGAAACCAAGATTTAACAAAGCAGATCGAGATCTGCCAGGTATATGGCCTTTCATACTTTATATATTTGGAGAAGATCTAGTGGCGTACTTTTGGCACACACATTTGTCACATTGTTATTGGGATCCATGGGATTGTGCATCAAGTTGTGTGCGTACACATCCCTTTGTGCATCATATGGTCTCTAGCAACTGTTTAGCATAGCAAATGTCAGTGCCTAAAGATATCATTTAATCACCTCCCTATATGCTTATGGTGAGGAGTGAGGTGTTATAAACTTATGGTGAGGAGTGAGGTGTTATAAACTGCCGATGCTCAAGAGCATTAGAAGTTGGAAAGTTCTTTATATTCATCTATGACATGCAGAACTCACAGGTTTTGTAATTCACCTCTTTTCTCTGCCAGGAAGAGAATAAGATCTTGGACAAAATGCATCGTCAAAAGGTTGCTGAGGTTGAAAAGCTTAGCCAAAGTGTACGAGAATTAGAAGAGGCTGTTCTTGCTGGTGGTGCTGCCGCAAATGCTGTGAGAGAATACCAGCGAAAAGTTCAAGAGTTGAATGTAAAGTGCTATTTTTTTATTATCTTTTTTATGTTTTTTTATTTGAGTTTTTTCGCTTGCGGAATTCAAGTTTTGATTGCTTTATCTACATGCAGGAGGAAAGAAAAATCCTTGATAGGGAACTGGCACGTGCAAAGGTAACAGCAAACCGGGTTGCAGTGGTGGTAGCAAACGAGTGGAAAGATGCTAATGATAAAGTAATGCCTGTAAGGCAATGGCTTGAAGACCGAAGATGCATGCAGGTTTAGTTCCAGATCTTGTTTATCTTTCAGCGTTTACTTTGTCATATTGCATTTTATGTTTCCATAAATACACACACGTGTGTTCATATGCATGTAACCACATATGTAGATGTGTACCTGGATTATTTAAATTTCTAGTGCAATGATTTACTGAAAGGTCATTGTCTTAGGGTGAAATGCAACAACTTCGAGATAAGCTTTCTATTGCAGAGAGAACTGCTAGGTCGGAAGCACAGTTGAAGGTTAGATTTGGTTATCTATTGCAGGATGTCTTTTAGATTACATTTCTTTCACCGCTTGTTCATTTTAAACTAAACTGAATTACATACTTCCGTAATGTTAGGAAAAATATCAACTGCGCCTTAAAGTTTTAGAAGAAGGATTGAGGATTTCACCTGCTGGTAGTGGTCGCTCTACTCCAGAGGGAAGAAGTCCCAGTAATGGTCACTCTCGTAGGCAATCCCTTGGTGGAACAGATAATACTATTAAGTCAAATGGCTTTTCATCCAAGAGGAATCCGTCGTCTCAGTTGAGATCTTCAATTCCGACTGGCTCCAGTTCAGTACTGAAGCATGCCAAAGGGACGTCGAGGTCATTTGATGGGGGAACAAGGTCCTTAGGAAAAGTTCTCTTAAATGGCTCAGTCCCGAGCTATTCTCTCAATAAATCTATCGATGCCGTTGGTGATGGTTATGTAAATGACAGTGCTAGAGTAAACCTCGAAGAAAAGCCTAATGAAGTGCCCAATAACGACTCAGAGGACTCTGTGTCAGGATTATTGTACGACATGTTGCAAAAAGAGGTCATTTCTTTGAGAAAAACTATGCATGAAAAAGATCAAAGCCTCAAAGACAAGGATGATGCTATTGAGGTTAAATTCTTACCTGGTTTGTCTTGTTAGTTTTGTGAATTTTATTCGAGTGAAATCTCGGTTATGACCATTGATTTATAGATGTTATCGAAAAAGGTGGAGACATTGACAAAAGCGATGGAGGTTGAGGCCAAGAAGATGAGGAGGGAAGTAGCTGCAATGGAGAAGGAGGTAGCTGCAATGCGTGTGGATAAGGAACAGGAAAATAGGGCAAAGCGACTGGGTAATTCTAAGGGTTCAACAAATAGTGCTCATTTTCTTCCTGGAAGGTATACAAAATATTCATGTTCAGTAAGAATAAAACCCCATGCTATGGTACTCTTGCTTTTGTTTTTCCTTGAAATTTATTTTTTCTGGTCTGATACTCATGTGTTTAGAAGAGAGAAGCTGGCATTCCTAATAGATCTATGAGCACATATTCTTAATTAATGCTTGGATTTCCCTGCATTTCTCATGGAAGATCCGTGATGGTGATGAAACGCCGAGTGACTTGTAGGCTAATTGCACTAAGCATGATTGTGAATTAGGTTAAAAACTCAAAATTACCCTATATTTTGTAGAACTCGATATTGTTAAATTTCTCAAAAGGTCTTGGTACTATTAGAGGGGAGACAATCACTTGTATATATACACTTCATTATGAAGTTTTACTTAATTGATGTGGGAATATGACTTTGGTTCACCTAAGAGACAGAAATGAACAAGTGAAATTAAGACCATGACTATATCTTGGGAGGAATCTACAATAACATGTGATGAGTATAAATGCTACTCTATTTATGTGTACACCCTTTCCTATACCAATGACTGTTCATGCGCGCCTATTGCTCTTATTATGTTGCATGTGAAGTGTGTACTTTTGTTGTTTTAACTATGCATGCATGATTATATTGTGTTCGTTTTGAGATTTTATGGAAAGCAGAAATAATGTACAATTAGTTGGTGTTTGGGACGTTCCTATTAAGTAATTGATTTCATCTCTGCTGAACTTGTTGGATTAGCTATTTCATAGAAAGGGCTACTTTGGTGGTTCTCTTTTATATATGAATCTGTCCAATGTGCTTCTACTAACTGCTCGTTGCGCACTTGTGCAGAAATGTACTACGCAGTGGGTAGAGAGCTGGCACACAATGTCCAACAAGTCCAATCTCAAGTGTGATAGAATGACTTTTAGTCAGTGTTGATCTCACTTCTGCATCTCTCTGTCTCTGTTATTGTCTTCTTTTATTATCGCATGCCAATGTTCCGTGGTCTTTAATTTCCGAAAAGGGTTAGAGCAAGGTAAGATAAGAAGGAATTGAAAAAAGGTTGATGCGGAAGGCGGTCTGCTTTTAACTTGGCTGGGGTCTCTGTATGTGGTTGTAGCAAACAAGAAAGGATGAAGAAGTCGATAACATTTCGGCCAGCTCTTTTCTGCGGGGACGTAGTGTTTGAATGTTTGTATAGGTTAATTTGGTTTTCCACTCATTTCTTCTATATATGTAATTTGCATTATAGCTACGGTGGTGTTTGTTGTTTCAAAGTTGTGAATATTCTTATGAGCAGATAAAAAGGGGCGTTTGTTCTATTTGACCTGGTTTTCTATGAGTTCAGGCATGTACTTGTGAAAAATTTGCTGGAATTGAGTAGCTTGCATGGGAGAAAGAGTAGCTTGCATGGGAGAAAGAACAAATGCAGAATTTGGGGACTAGGAGTTGTCCATGGAGCAGCTGAGCCTCTTTTTTTTTTTTTTTTTTTTTTTTTTTTTTTTTTTTTTTTTTTTTTTTGAAGTCTCTTAGAGATTGTATTGATGTGTTCTTAGCCTAATCAGATAAACATCTATTACAAATAGAATTTACAACAATAAAGCACGAAACTATCCACATTATAGTGCGATCCTTAACCCGAAGGAAGAGAACCCAACAACGGGACAACTACTCAACAACGGGGACAACTTTCGCACGTAGGCGAAGGCTTACCTACAACATTTGTGTAAATGCGAGAACTAACATAACTAAAAACCAAAAACACTCAAGTCACGAACCTAACAAAGAAGAACAGAAGATTGGTTGAATGCGCCGCAACCTGTGACTGCTCCTCGCCATGAGCGACTCGTTGCCGATGATTCTCATATGCCTTCGCTGACCCTTACGACCCAACACCAGTGGAGAACACAGTGAAGTCGGAATGCTATCCAAAACGAAGGGAAAAAGGAGAACACAGTGAAGAAGGTGGAACAGAGGAAAAACAAGAAGTGGCTGGATCTAGATAGTGGAGAGGGTGGAACAGCGGAAAAACAAGAAGAAATGGCTACATCTGTTGGAACAATTAATTATATTATTTAATTGTTTATAATTTGAATGAAAATTATGTGAAAAGGTGTGTACTATTGTGTAGAGACATAATAGACCAAAAGGTGTATCTATTCACCAAGAGGTATTGTGTAGAGATATAATAGACCAAAAGGTGTATCTATTCACCAAGAGGTGTGTCTTTTTCTAATAGACACATAAAAGTCTATATATATTCACTTGATGGATTATTTTAAAATATAGAGACATATAATTAGAAGGAAAAGCAAATAGGTTAAATCAAAATGTCTTTCTCTATTTTACATGCTTTTGAGTTAAAGAGAGTATTGAATCATAGATTGGTTCGTAGACTAGTGATTCGGAGTGCTACAAATCACTAGTATGATCGTTGTATCTTGGAAGACTATCGTCATTAGACCGTAAGCACCATAGCGGAGCGAAATAGTCTTAAAGACATTGAGTATAACTCAAGCCTCGATCAATTGCATCAAGTTTTTCATCTATTTTACACCAAGTTTTCGGAAATACCACCAACAATCTTAAGACTATTTCCGTTGGTGGTTTAATTCAATTCGGTCCCTCGCCATCATAATTACACATGATCTTTCAAAGGCATACGCTATATCGTGGATCATCTGGTATGTGTTAAATTATATTAAATTGGTTTGTGCATTCAAGAGAGGAATATATCATTACTCAACAGTCATAATGAGATCTCATTCTCAATTATGGTATGTGTGGAACCAAATCACGATCGAGTGTAAGAAGGCAACGCTTGATACAAAGCCTTCACTCCCTTAATTAATAGTCGTGAGTGTCCATGGAGTCAGGGGTATAAAGAGATGCACATTGGTGATGGGTACATGTTGCAAAAGGCTATGGCCAACAGGGTGTTGAATGCTCATATATAGATGAATGGGTGCAACAAAAATTAAAGAAGCACTACGGCTAGCAACCTGATTTGGCCCTAATCTCCAATGGTCCATATTTTTTTTAAAAAGTGCAAGAATCAAGAGATTAACCATGATGTATATGGTTGTAAATTTATTGACTTCTAAAAAGGACTATATCATGGATTAAGTCCAAAGGATGTAGATTTGTTGTATGAATCTTCTATCATGAATGCTATATAATAAAATTGTGGGGGTTGAAAGCAAATTTAGTTGCTACTCTTAACTTTGATAATTATATCTTGCGAGTTGAAGATATATTATTAAATGTCTATGAGTAATTGAAAGATGTGGGGTTGCACATAAAAACTTTTGTCTTCGGATTAAAGAAAATAAATTATAAATCCCAAGTAAAGCATTCAAGAATAGATTGTATTGAAAATGAGTTATCAATAGTGAGATTGAATGCATCAAGTTGAAGCCTTTGAAGTGTAAATGGATTTTAAAATCTAATTCAAGGCGGATGGATAAATTGCTTAAAATGTAGCAAATTAAATTGATAACTTAAGGATTTATTTGAGAGAAATGGAGCCTTGATTTATCAGAGAGAAATTCACTAGTCTATAATGACATCTAGCAAGTTGGTTGCTAATAAAGCACGCAAAAGATGTTGAGAGACACATCTTAAATGGTGAATTTAGGGAATAAATGCTGGTATGAATGGAAATCCTCAAAGAAATGAGAGTATTGTTAGATTCACAATGGAATCTAAATGATTGTGCGCAAATTAATAAACTAGAAAAGTAACATTATGGCTTTGAAAGAGCTTGGAGGATATTCCATATTGCATGCAATTGTCTCAATAATGCATAAGATGTATGCCGGCTAATAATCGCAAGTGACAGAATAAAATGATGTATAAAATGGTAAATCTTGACTTATGTGTCGAAGATTATCAATGAATAGTTACTTGATTATATGGAATAATTTTCATAGAAAATGAGAAATGAGAAGACAAACTTGTGGCCAACAATTGAAGGTTTGTCAATATCAAATAAACTGATATCGAGGGGAATGAGTTTAAAAGCCTAAAAAATGAGTTAAGTCCGCGGAAACCTAACTGGTGATTGGAGATCCCATGTACTAGGTTCAATAGGCAAACTGGTTAGATGAAACTCGAGAGAAGAACACACCTATCTCATTCCTAAGATAAAAAATGTGTTTAGAAGAAGTTAAGGATATGCGAAGCATTTAATGACAAATAAAAATGTCACCTATATGATAGTAAATGTGGGTCGCATTTATGAGAACGAGACAGGCTAAATTCTCTAAATCTATCATGAAACCAGGATTGTGTCCAGGACCAAAATGGACAAAACCGTAAGAACCAATATTGATAGGAATGAAGTTATGTGAGTATTATTGTCTCGATTTACTACAAAAAGTGAACAGTTCAAGATCTTCTATATCCACTGCGTCACTAAGTAAGTCCGATAATATTTCACTAAGGTAAGTTCAAGTCTCTATACGACACTTTTCCCGATGTAACTTTATTTCGCCAATGCTCTCTCAAGTGTGTCTGCATTAAAATGATTTTTAAAATCCATTTATGTGGGGGATATATAAAGACTTGATGATCAATTTTCATTCATGTGGGGGATTGTTGGAACAATTAATTATATTATTTAATTGTTTATAATTTGAATGAAAATTATGTGAAAAGGTGTGTACTATTGTGTAGAGACATAATAAACCAAAAGGTGTATCTATTCACCAAGAGGTATTGTGTAGAGACATAATAGACCAAAAGGTGTATCTATTCACCAAGAGGTGTGTCTTTTTCTAATAGACACATAAAAGTCTATATATATTCACTTGATGGATTGTTTTAAAATATAGAGACATATAATTAGAAGGAAAAGCAAATAGGTCAAATCAAAATGTCTTTCTCTATTTTACATGCTTTTGAGTCAGAGAGAGTATTGAATCATAGATTGGTTCGTAGACTAGTGATTCAGAGTGCTACAAATCACTAGTATGATCGTTGTATCTTGGGAGACTATCGTCATTAGACCGTAAGCACCATAGCGGGGCAAAATAGTCTTAAGGACATTGAGTATAACTTAAGCCTCGATCAATTGCATCAAGTTTTTCATCTATTTTACACCAAGTTTTCAGAAATACCACCAACAACATCTACACAGTGGTCATGGTGGGAAGGAAAGACAATGGCACGAAAATAGATTGGTGGAGGCAAAAAGTTGCAAACAAAAAGCAAAACAGAAAGGGAGAGGTGAATTGGGATCGGCATAATTGACGGCTTGCCAAAGCATGTCGAAGCGTCGCTGGGCCCAAACAGATCTGGTTTGGTGGAGCTGTGCGACGTTGGGGTTTTGGTTGAGCTTTGTCTCTTGTTTGTGGATTGAGCTTTTTTGTAGTTGAGCCTTTTGAAATGCGCCTTGACGCACACAAAAACTGTAGGGAGAGAGGGAACTTATGGTGTGTTCGGTTGGGTTGACTAATTACTTAATCATTTCTTTAACTTTTAACCAGGTGTTCGCTTCGGAAGAGTAACTAACAAAACATATTGTTTAATCTTGTATCCAGGCGACTAATTAGAGTGACCCTTAAACTACGACGTGAGGGAGGCCAAAATTTTCCATTATGCCCTCAACAAATCGTTCTTATTTCCTTCATTCCCAATCTAGTATAGAGGCTATCATTTGTGTTCTTCGCTCTCATCTCCTCTGCTGGCACGATCCATTGTTGATTGCAACTCTGCCCTTGCGTCCCATCTTTGTAGTGACCCGTTATTTTAAGCACGTGATTAACGGTAATCTGAATCTAAATTAATCCGAGTTAGGCTCGTGGTTAAGCTCGAATCGTCACGACTAACGTGTGTGTGGATTTGTGTGATGTATTGTATTTGTTTGGTGTGTACTAGTATGTATACATGAATAATTGGACCAATGAGAGAATGTCTAATACCATGTAGTGTGGGTCATGTGGACATACATAAGACGCAGGATAGCGTTGACGCTCGAGTGTGCTCGGCGTTGGAAATTACGAAATTATAGGCATAAATATATATTTATATATATATATATATTATGGATGTATATATATAAATATATATTAAAATGGAAAATAAATAAATAATGGTGAATTGTCTGGATGCCGAGTGACACGCGTAGGACATACAGTGGTGGGCACGCCCGAGAATTCTCGTTGGCGTGCTAACCTGAATTTTAGGCGCAATATATCGATAAATATATATTTATATATGTAATAGTATATATAAATATAAATATATAATAAATCAGAAAATGTAAAATTACCATAAAGGGTATTGAGGTTGTTAAGGAGGAGATAATATTGGAGGGGTATTTTGGTAATTTTTCAGGTTAAACCGCCTTTTCCCTTGTTAAAACGAAAAAAATGAGCAGAGAGAGAGAGAGAACTGAGAAGACGAACCGAGGGAGCCGAGAGGAGAAGAGCTTGGGGATAGCTCGTGTGCACGCTGAGGAGAACAAGGTGAGGTTGTTGTTCTTGTTGATTGTGTTGGCTACTGTGGTGATGATGTAGAAATGAGCTCGGCTATGGCAGAGCCTTGGTTGCATGGTCGAGAATTGAAATTGACCGAGAGTGGTGAAGGCAAGGGAGTGGTTTCCCTCGTCAGTTCAAGCTGGGGTTGGGGTTGGGAGCTAACCCCAGCGATGAATAAATAAAAAAAAACGAACAGAGCAGACGCTCTGTTCGTGTGAGGAAGAAGAACTGTTCCTGAACCGAGCCGGTTCGTCTCGGTTGAGCCGAACTAGGTTCAGGACCGGTTCAGGGCTAAGTAAAAAGAAAAAAGAAAAAGAAAGAAAATCCAGAAAAATTGGAAAAAAATGGAAAAATAGTATTTTGACCAAACAAATAGAAATTGAGGGATTTCTATGGAAAATGAGAAATTGGAAAGTCGGAGGAGACTTTATACCTGAGTTTTTACCTCGAAAAGTGTGAAAGGGTCAAAATATGTTAGAAACTAGATACCGGGATTCTGGATTCGAATGGGACCAGTTTAGGAATGTTAATGTAACAACCCAAAATTTTTAAACTGACTTGAGTTACACTTGTCAGGATTATGACCCGACTACGTGAATACTGGACTATATTTCGAACTTCGGGAGTCGACACCGAGGTAATTTTATGATTCCTTGATCGTGTGTATTAATATTGTAGTATTTTACGGGTCTCGAGCCGTTCAGGCGATTTTTAGTTGAGTGAGGTTTCGCCTAGTTAAATGGGGAATAAAAACACAATAAAAAATATAAATAAATGAATTTTCTGATAATTTAATTAATTAGTTGACGGGATGTGGCGAGAAAACGGGCGTGACGAACTAAATTACGGAGAAAAGCGGACCGAGGAAATGTAAGATCAATGTGGGAGTTGAATAGTCTCGTAGCATACGGACTATGGAATAAAAATTGTTAAAGTAACACAACTTGATAGGGAGAGCCATGAGATTGGCATTGAGATGTGTATTTGTGTTAAGTCATGATGATTAGGTAAATGACCCATAAGGGCAACTGTTCAAGAAAATAGCAAGTGTGAACTTAAGGGTAAAAGGGTTATTTCACAATATTACACATAAAAACGTTTTTTTTACCCTAAACCCTAATGTACACTATTCATCATCTTCTCTATCCAACTGCCGTCACTATTCACTCCTTCCCTCATCTCACCACTACCACCATGTCCATCCACCGGAGACGCCGACTCCGACGAGGGGAGGCTCCCTCTCTATGCTCACGCGTCTCTTTCTCTGTTCACACGTCTCTCTCTGCTCACATGTCTCTCCCTCACTTCATGGTCTCTTTCACTCTCGACTGTGCGACATCTCTCTACCCCTCACGCTCGGCTGGACCATCATCACCGCCACCCATCACGGAGCTGACCTCTCCACCACCACCGGAAACGCTTAGGTGAGCTCCTCCTCCCTCTTCCTTCTTTTTCTCTCTCGCCAGTTCACTCTCTCTCTCTCTCACTCTCATTTTTCTCGACCTCCACGCCATGACAGTTGCTCCTCTTCCCTAGACCGGCAACCACCATCACCCTCACGGTGCTGGAAACCTCGGCCACCACGGAGACGCCAAAGTGAGCTCCTCGACTGTCTCTTTCGTTCTCTCAGTCTCACTGTTCTTCATGTTAGTTTTTGAAACTGTTGTGATGACGGTGGCCACAGTTTGGATGACCGGAGGTCATCCTCCGGCGACTCTGCTGGTCGGAGGTGACCCCATTGTGTGAGTTATATGTGTATGCTCTTTTTCATTCTTCTTATTTATTCCTTGTTCTTTGCTGTTGAGATGTTGTTGTGTGTGGTGTGCATGATGTGTGGGGTGCATACAGTATGGGGTGGGTGCACCACAGTTGTGGAGTGGGGTGTGTAACCATAAACGGTACTGTGCTATATGTTTGTGGGGGTGTGTAGCCACAAATTGTATTATTTTATGTGTATATGTGGGACGGTTTTGTGTGTGTGTAAAACAGTGGGGTGCACACAACAGTGGGGTGCATGATAATATGTGGGTGTACATAACAGTTGAGGTATGGGATGTATTTAGGTGTGGTGTGTATAATTACATGTAGGTGTGTATTAACAACAAAATGTGATACGTGTGAATAGGTTATGTGACGACTTGCCCCCGACCTAGGGTCGGGTCGCCCGGCCCAGACCGCCACTTGGACCCAATACATGAACCAGGCCTAAATAATAGTCTGGCACGCCTAAACAAATAAACCTGCAGAATAAATATAAAGAAATATCTTAAAGCCAAAAGATTTAAGTTCATAGAATATTAATAAAACTATACATGATATATATCAACTCAAAGCTCACATCAAATGAAGACTTCAAGCTCGTTTCTCCCTTGTCTCAATTCTAGCGCACTCGTCGATGAACGTGTATTGTAAGTGGGGTGAGCTAAAAGAACCAACAGAGCTCGGTAATGCGAAAAACCCGCTCAACCATCAAATATGCAAGTAATACCTAATAAGCATGCAAAGTCTAACATGTATTTGGAAAACAACCAAACAAGGATTCATGGAATAATAACATGTAGCAAGATTTCATAAGAAATAGACTTATAAATGAATCATCAAATACTATCATGGACATAAGGTTTGTAAGCCACAAATAAATAGGATTTCATCCTTTCATAACAAATATGACGTATTCTTAAGCCATCAAATTATAACAACAATAACCATGCATAGCATTAAAGAGATTGACAAATCATTTCATAATTTCAAACTTTTATATAAATGAGGGGGTTTCGCGAGATTATGTATTATAAAACATAATAATACGATAAGTCGATGTTCCATTCAATGCATACTAGATATTGGCAAGAATCCGGTGACCGATTCTCCTACTCTCAAAGTGATGGAAACAACCAGCTAGCACACAGGCCTTATGTGCCCTCTCGTTTGTCCCATCAAATCAACAGTGGGTTCATCCAAAACATCACCGATGCACATCTCTATGTCTCAAGAGTACAAGAGAAGGTAACTCCAACTCATGTCCCTACGTGACATACTTATGAATTCAATTAGTCAAGTAAAGCCCTCGGTGGTAAACTCCACACATCCTGGGGTGTTAACGACCCTCGGTGGTAAACTCCACACCCTGGGGTGTTAACGACCCTCGGTGGTAAACTCCACACATTCTGGGGCCATGAATAATAGTGCATTCACATTTCATAGATTCGTAGATTCAAGCCAATACCACGACGCAACCCATAAATCCCAAGTCTTTAATTCAAATTATGAATCCTAAGCATAACTAATAATCATGCCATATGTGATAATTGAGCAAGTTCCCCACCTACCTGCACTCGCCGCAAATCCTAATCTTGATCCTCTCGCGTTTGGGCTCGATGTGAACCGTCTCGCGAATCTAGACAATTTGAAAGAATAATTACTTTATGTATCTACAACCATACAAGTTTAACATTAATTGTCTAGACCTTAGAGATTCACCCTATTTTATAGCTGACTTCGCTAAAAGTCATTTACGACATTAAAATCGACACTTAAAATTAGAATTAATGATTCGAGTAAAATAGGAATGCGGTGATATAAAACAAGGAAAATCCTCTAAGACTTAGTTTTTCCAACATAAATCGAAGACATTCGATTAATTTTAATTAAAAAGATCCAAATCATCATACAAGACTCAATTTAGACTTTAAATTTCCAAATGACAATATTCACTCAAAGTCCACAAATTTATCGAATAAGTTTATTTCCCAAAGAAAGATTCAAAGTCTCTTTTTAAAATCTCAACTCAACCTTAAATGCCATATCTTTATCAATAAACTCCAACCGCGTTCAATTTGCTAAAATCATGGGAAAACCCATTTCAAGACTAGATCTAAGAAATATTGAACAAACTTTGCAAATCATCAACTCTCATTACCAATACCAACAATAAATCTAGAGAGTATTAGAATCTCACAATGCCTTCAATAGAATCTTTGACTCAAAATCATTTCCAAAATCTCATTCTAACATAGATCAAATATTTCCTTTCTTATTTTCTTTTCTATTTTCCTCGCGTTCTTGACGATGTCGACGCCATCGACCCTCTGGTCTCCAAATCTTCAATAAATAATAAAGAAATTAAGGAGGGAAGTGAGGTTGTACCTCTCTTGAACTTGAATCCTCCTCCTCTCTACGGGGGTGTTTAACAAGATTGAGGCTAGGGTTTTCTTTGATTTGCTTAAATAGCATTAGGGTTAGGGATTAGGGTTATGATTATTTACAACTTGTCTAAACTCCATTTTTTTAATAAAATAAACAAATAAAAGCTTAGATGGGATGAGAGGAGGGTGTGTTACCTTCTTGAATGTTTAAATGGACTTCATCATCATCTTCTTCATCATCAACCTTCCTCCACTCCTCTCCCATCACAAGTTTGGAGTTTCAACACAAAAGAGGCTACAAACTTTATAAAAGGTTTATATAGGTAGGGTTTTAGAGTAGGGTTGTGTACAACCTTGTTATTTTACCAAAATACCATTATGGGCCTCCATATCATTTACATCCACTCAACTCTTGTTAGGCCCAATATTTATTTATCCTAAGTTATATTTTTCACACTTAAACAATTCACAAAACACACTTGCACACATTCAGTATTGAAAATCACTAAATTACCCTCGAGTTGGGTCAAGTAGAATTCGGGTCGTTACAGGTTATGGTTATATTAAGTATACATATGGGCTTGTGATGAGGCCTAATAAGGGCCCAACAAGTCAACTAAATGGTAAGGCCCATAGCTAGTATATGATAGTATTGGTATGGGCTTATGTTTTTAGGCCCAACAAGATTCCAACTAACAAAACATTTAAATGTTTATGGAGTTAGTGTTTGGGCTCAACAAAAACTCAAAGAGAGATAAAATAGTGTTAATGCCCATTACCTATGAAAGTGTGGGTATGTTCACTATATCAGTGGACTGTTCCCCAACGGTTTAGGTCGCCTTAACAAAGGGTTTTAAAACAAACATATGCAAACCACCTTAAGACTAAATGGAAGCCTTAAACTAATATTCGAGATTCAAAACCTTATCAGGTAGTTAGGAAACTGCGGGAAACGCGTTAGAGTCTCGGAGTGGTACCGGGTTGCGCTAGTTCAGGTAAGTACATACGTACCTTGTATGTGTGTATGTTAGTAGGTCAGTAAGGAAATGACATGTGATTTATACATTCCTCTATTCATTGATAATGCTGAATTGAGCCTTGTTTGAAATTTCATTCCATATTCTTTGTTGTATGTTCTTGGCATGAGTGTGTGTCTCGAAGGTATCATGTGGTCCCGCACTAGTTGGGACAACGAGGGTGCCTCCTGCAGGGTTAATTGACTACCCCTAGTGATGTGTGTACTCGGTACTGGATTCGAGAGGTGTTGCAATGCCTCTCGATTTCACGCTGCGCTAGTGTTGTGACATTACCTAGGGAGATCTTGCGAGATCTTTGCTGTATTGCTGTGAAATTAGACCACTCATGGGCCTCTTTTAAATTTTAGAACATGCAAATTTCGATTGTTTATCTATCAGTTGTCTATCATGCACTTGATTTACTTACTTTCCTGCCTTTTTATTTACGCATGATATTTAGACTGCCTTACTTGTTAAATCATAAATTACTGTTATATTCTTCTAGCACTACTTTCGATTTCTTCAGTTGCTCAAAGTCTAGTTTGTAACGGTGGGTGCAGATAGGGTGGAGAGCAGCAAGGGCAAGGGGCCCTGCCTATGAGATATACTCTGAGGACTAGTAACGGGATTGGAGAGACTCTATAGTATGTGTATATGTTTTGTTGATTTGTATATCATTTCATACTTATGCTTCTAGGATTATTGAACTTGGCATTTTTAGTGAGACTGGTATCATGTATATATGTTTATCAAATTGTACATGAATACTCGGAGTTTTCCACACTTATAGAATTCCTATATTTCCGTTGATTGAGTTATTTCCCCTTGTTATTACTGTTTAATCTTCTGCTGTGTATTATTGCAATAACTCTTTCATAAATTACTTAATTGAATAAATAGGAGGCTGACTAGGCTCGTCAGGTTGCCAAGTGATGACTTGGGATCTGCATGGGTTTAGGTCGGGCGTACCCAATTACACGGGGAAATTGGGGTCGTCACAGTTCGTATCAGAGCATAAGGTTATAACGATCTGACTCTTGATTTAAAACACAAACCATTAAGATAGCGGAAGTTAGGAATGATTGAACTTAGAGTGGAAAACCCTACGATCTTAATTAGAACTCTAGTTTAAGGGATGGGTTGGGATAAGTCGGATGTGATGTTTATACATGTTATGATTGTTGTTTGTAATATATTGTATACAATAGCTATCCACTGATCCGAGAAATTTGTTTCCTTATTCAAACGACGATGACGGATCAGACTGGTCCGAGCGACGATAGTGGCATTTCCAGCACACGATATGCTAGCACGGATGATGTGCATGTCTTGACGAGAGTCGCGACACAGGACCAACAGCTACAAGAGATGTTACGACTGTTGAGGACATTCATGCCAGCTACCACTGCACCATCGACTCCGACCACACCATTGCCACCTACTATTATTCAGGGATTAGAGACTCCGATTGCTGCAGCAACTACGACTCTGATTTCGTTAGCGGCGATTCCCGAGGGAGCGGTTGCTGCGACAAGTACGCAAACCTAGGCGGAGACACCTCCATTACAGACTGAGACAGCGTGAGCGGCGGAGACATTGACTACGCCAATAGCTACTGCAGAGACTACTCCGGTCACTACTCTGGAGAAGAGTCCTAGGGACACTGCCAAGGCGAGGCAATGGAGAGAATTTAAGAGGCACGACCCGGTTACGTAGTAGCGGTAGAGCTTTTTTTGAAGAATCATGGGAAGATTTATACTATCATCGCGACTAAGGATCATATGAGAGCGACGATTTCCTCATCTATGCTACAAGGGGAGGCAGATGATTGGTGGACTACCATTGTCACTACTCGAGGTATTCCGTGAGACTGGATCGATTTCAAGACTCAGTTTAACCAGAAATACTTCCCACCGACAGTGTTACGGGCGAAAAGAAATGAGTTCACTTCGTTGCGACAGTCTATAGGAGAGCCAGTGATGTACTACATGGGGGCAGGTTTATTTAGTTGTTACCTTATGCTGGAGGGTTAGCAGATTCAGAGGTCGATCGTATCTACTATTTCACAGAGGGTTTGCTACCGGCTATTGGAGGTTCAGTTGTTACTACCGAGCCAGAGACTCTTCAGAGGGCATACGAGCGAAGTTTGGTTAGAGAGAGTTACCTGATTTCTCACCCAGAGGAGGTGAGACCGGTCAGACTGGAGACTAGGTTAGAGGATTACCAGGACAAGAAACGGAGGAAGAACAATTGTTACCGAGATTCTAGAGCTCCGAGTGTAGGATCCATTGCACCACCTACTCGATCGGCACGAACGACTCCACCAGTGCCGAACTTTGCTAGTCATCCTCCACAGCCTACGAGACTGTACAGCAGTCACAGGGACAGCCTATGACGAACAGAGATTCTAGCAGATGAGGTAGACAGAGACAGACACAGAGGTCAGGGCAGACTCAAACTCAGAGATCTACACAGAGTCGAGGACAGGGTCAGACTCAGAGTACACAAGATACGCGTACATGTTAAAGATATGGCACAGTTGGCCACATCCAGGCTCAGTGTCCTCAGCCTGAGAGGACACAGACACAACATCATCAGCACCAGAGGGAGCGGGTGCAGGCAGCAGTTGAGCGAGATTTGGGGGCGTCGGCGATGTTCATGGACCTAATGCACTGAATGATGAGGGATTTCTTAGATCGATTCGTAATTGTATTCAGCGACAACATCCTCATTTATTCCAAGACTCGTGAGGAGCATGAGGGGCATCTACGAGTAGTGTTGCAAACTCTGAGGGACCACCGACTCTACGCTAAGTGTAGCAAGTGCGAGTTTTGGCTATCAGAGGTCAGATTTTTAAGGCACGTAGTTGGAGCTGACGGTGTTGTCGTTGATCCAAAGAAGATTAGAGTCGTGAATGAGTGGTCTACTTCGACTACCGTGACTTAGATTCGCAGTTTCCTGGGATTAGCAGGTTACTATCGCCGATTTGTGCAAGATTTCTCCAAAATCGCTACACCAATGACGAAAATGACGCAGAAGAACGCAAAGTTTGATTGGAACGAAGAGTGTGAGCATTCATTCTCCACTTTAAAGGAGAATTGACGACCACACCTGTCTTAGCATTGCCCGAGATCGGGAAAGACTTAGTCATGTGTACCGATGCGTCGAATATTAGTTTGGGTGGTGTACTGATGCAAGAGGGCAGAGTTATCGCTTATCCATCCCGACAGTTAAAAGTTCATGATAGGAACTACCCGATCCACGACTTAGAGTTGGCGCGATTATATTTACGTTGAAGATTTGGAGACACCATTTGTATGGCGTACGCTTCAAGTTGTTTACAGACCACAAGAGCTTGATGTACTTGTTTACTCAGAAGGAACTCAACCTGAGATAGAGACGTTAGCTTGAATTCTTGAAGGACTACGACTTTGCACTTGAGTATCATCCGGGGAAAGCCAATGTTTTTGTCGATACTTTGAGCTGCAGAGGTAGTTGTATGTCATATGACTCACGAGTATGCGTTACTTGAAGCAGCCGAGATGATGAGTTCAGCGGACGTACCGACAACTACCAGGACACAGATGTGTGGTCAGATGAGATTGCAGACCGTTTCACTGCAGACTGTTCTCGAGGGACAGCAGGGCGATGAGTTGTACCAGCGTTACAGTGAGATGGCAAACAGTTCAGAGTATCCAAATTGGAGTCGGTCGACAGACTCTTGTTTGAGGTATCGTGGGCAACTGTGGATTCCATTGGCGGCTGATTTACGCACCGAGATACTTTAGGAGGCTCACCGTTCCCCTTTTTCTGTGCGTCCAGGTCGAACCAAGATGTACATTGACATGCGACGTTTTTCCTGGTGGTCAGGGATGAAATCCGATACGTTGGAGTTTATTTGAGCGTGTGAGATATGCCAGCACGTAAAGGCTGAGCATCGACGACCTGGAGGATTGCTGCAGCACCTACCCATTCCTCGATGGAAATGGGAGCACATTGCTATGGATTTCGTCAATGGCTTACCCCGATCTCCTCGTGGTCACGACAACATTTGGGTAATTGTGGATCGATTGACGAAATCTGCACATTTCATATCGGTATCCACTACACATAGAGTTGACAGACTGAGCATCCTCTATGAGCGCGAGATTGTCAGATTGCATGTAGTTCCGTTATTGATTGTATCAGATTGAGGGGCACAGTTCACTTCATTATTATGGAAGAGCATGCAGGCTCAGTTTGGCACCAGACTGGAGTTGAATACGACGTTCCATCAACAGACAGACGGACAGTCCGAGAGGTTGATCCAGGTGTTGGAAGACATGCTTAGGATGTGTGTTTTGGAATACGACAGGTCATGGAAAGAGTACCTTCATTTGTGCGAGTTTGCGTGCAACAACAATTATAAAACGAGTATCGGTATGGCACCGTTCGAGGCGCTCTATGGTAGTCCTTGTAGATCACCTTCTTGTTGGGCTGAGCTAGAGGATGTTGTAACAGTTAGTCTTGAGATTGTTGTTGATCATACTGAGAAGGTACGACAGATTCGTCAGAAACTTAAGGGTGCCCAAGAGCTGCAGAAGAAATACTACGATCAGTATCACGATGAGCTTCAGTACGACTTGGGAGACTATGTATACCTGAAAATCTCACCTCTGAAAGGTCACAAACGATTCAGAATCAGCGGGAAGCTCGCTCCGAGGTTTATTGGTCCCTTCAAGATTGTGAAGAGGGTCGGTAAGGTTACGTATCAATTAGAGTTACCGTCAGAGCTAACCAGTGTTCATCCAGTATTCCATATTTCGATGCTTCGACTAGATAAGTCAAACGGAGATCAGCGACCGATGGTGGACTTGAGCCAGATCGAGTTGATAGACGATGCTACGTACGAGGAGCAGTCGATCCAGATCGTTGACCGCAAAGTCAAGACGATGAGGAACAAAGAAATTCCTTCGGTGCTTGTGAAATGGCAATTCCATAGAGACGAGGAGTTGACCTGGGAGTTAGAGTCCAACATGGGCGAGTACTTTCCCTACCTATTTGATTCCAGTAAGTTTATAAATTAGTTTACTTAGTAGTTTAAATTTCAGGGATGAAATTCTAATAAGTGGGGGAGGCTGTAACATTTCTCACCATTTCTCACACAGAGCACGTTCAACTAACAATCTCACACAGAGTCTCCCCAAGTCTGACTCACCTAGAGTCGCTGCTAGTCCCTGACTCACCTAGAGTCACTGTTTACCACTGACCCACCTATAGTCTATTCTAACTCAGATTCACCTAGAGTTCACTCGAGTCGAATATAAACTACCGACCAAATACAACAAATTTATGCCAAGATGCAAACTAACTCTTACCCGTCGTTGGGTCTCGTGTCGTATCCGGAATTAGGTCTGCAATGGCATGTGCTTTCTCTTGCACGTGTAACGGAGCACTGGCCTGCGGCATGCTAGCCATTTGAGGACAGTGGATGGCTATATGTCCTGACTGCCTGCACTGATAACATCGTCTGTCTCTTTGCGATCTACTACCTCCGCTCTGGTTACTATACAGTTGTTGTCGTCTCGCCCGTACACCTTGAGGTGATCGCCTTGTGACGCAGGTCGCTGGAGCAAATGAAACCAACCCCGTAGATATTGAACGTGTTTGTGGTGCAGCCATCTCCACGTCATCGTCCTCATAATCACTATCCAATCCTAACACTAGATATGCGGTAACCTCCCTGGTATGCATACTAATAAAGCCCTCATTAGCCATGGCTCTCTCGTAGGCCTTTTGCAATGTACTCGGAGCCGTCGTCACAACTATCAAACCAATCGAGTCGAGTAGCCCATGCACAAAATAATACGCCTGGTCAGCATCAGAGTTAGCTGCTCCTCCGACATACTCCATCAATCGCAGGTATCAGTTCATATACTGCATCACGGACTCGTCTGACCTCTGTCGAATGTTTTGGAACTCAGTTCTCTTTAGGTTGCGGATAGTAGGAGGGATGTATTTTTGTTTGAACCTCTCCTTGAACTCAGCCCAGTCCTTAAGTTTTCCTTTCAATGCCACCGTAGTGCGCCACCAAACATCTGCCTCGCCGAACAGTAAGGCTGAAGATATACTCGGCTGCATGTCTGCCGACGTAGCCAATACATCATGTATCTTCTCATGGCTCCTCATAAACTTCTCTGCAGCCTCAAGGTCAGTTCCCCCGTGAAACTTCTCCGGATGATGTCTCATAAACTCACGAGCCTGCCTCGCCTCAGCTGTCGCTCTAATACTCGTGTCGATAGGAGTACTCGACATATCATTTATCGGTGTAGGTGGTACCACCTCTGTCTGAACCCGTACCTCCTCGGTCACTAAGGTCCTACTGGTACAGTCTGTGCCCTCAATAATTGGAGAATCTCTTCGAGTTACTGGCCATGTAAAGAGACTAACTGAGACATCTCATCAAGTCTCTGATGAGCATCCTCTGTACCGCCACCACTAGAATCTGGTTGATCGACTATCGCTATCTGTCACGAAAGCGGGTTCTCGATCAGACTATAACTATCGATAGTAAAAGTATACAACACATCAAATAGCTCATATAGTTCAAGTTTTATTTTCCCCCACTCTCCTCACTTCCCAACTAAGACTGAAGTCAGGTTCATAAAGTTCCACTCTAAGTTCAACCGTTGTCCTAACTTTCGCCATTTGTGTCTTAGTGGATTGTGATTTAACTTAGTGACCAAGTTTAAAACTTTAGGCTCTGATACCAACTGTGACGGCCCCAAATTCCACAATCCTAGAATTGGGCACCACTCGGCCTAGACCTACGTGAACCCCCGAGTCAGTTTCGTTGAGTCACGCAGGCCTAGTCAGCCTTCCTTATCATTTTCCATTTATTACATATTTATAAGTGAAGTTACTTAATTAGTGAGTTATTATCAGATACATCAGAAACAATTAAACTCAAAACTAATCAATAAACCTCAAGACACACAAGTTAAAACAATCCTATGGTGTGAAAACCCCGTAATCATATCCACTATATGAACCAAAAGAGAATGTCGATATTGTCCTACATGCCCAAGGTCTCTCATAACCCAAAATCCCATGTTCACCAAAACAATAGAGATTCTTAATACAAAACATACTCAACACGCGAGAGGAGAATGCCTCGTGGTCCTCGCCTTCAATCGCCTAGTGCTAATCCCTTGCCTTGGTCTGTTCGCTGGTCTGCCCACCGTCACAAACTAGACGGTGAGTACAGTGATGTAGAGAGTAAAATACCAATAGAGTCTAAACAGTATTTCAAATGTCAAGTAAATGGCTAAACTAGTATCATGCATGGATATCACGAAGAATATAAAAGACAACATGATAAGTGAAATCACGGAGATAACAACGATAAATTAGTGTCGAGAGTACAAAGAAAAATAAAAGAAATCTAAGTGTTCTAAGTCCCCCAGGTTGCCACACTTAGTTTACAACCTGACTCCCAAGATAAACTCTGGACCTACACAAACCCAAGACAGTCTAAAATAAGGCATTTAACCCCAGGTCACACTTAGTTCACATACGGGCATTGCAGCATCACATACAGTTCAACATAATGCCACCGCAATTTCAAACTGCGGGTTTAACCTCGTCTAGAGTCCGTGTACTCATGGCATAGACGGTGAGCACCATGATGTCCACTTAGACACAAATAGACCATTCATTGAGGAATCCAATAAAAATCAAGCCGATAAATTAACAAGGATGGATATAACAAAGGGAATTCAGCAATTCATATGATTCAAAAGAGAATACTACTCAACAAATATAATAGCTCAAATAAATGCATAATTGAAATAATGTAAATACTATAGTTGGTTTTACTCACTAATACCGCACGTAACTCCGCGCTCGCGGTTCTCACACGCCACCAAACGACTCCGCATGCTTGTCACTAATCTACTAGATACCTGGTCATTATTTTTGATCCATTTACATCATGTTAGGGCCTTTTTGAAAAATTTTTGATTTTTAAATCCATTTCCCATATTTTTCTTAATAATAAATTTTTTCTAAATTTCTTGGCTATTTTGACAATTTCACATTTTTCATGGTAAAAACCCCGACATAATGTGCCATAAGAACCCCGAATACTTCACTTTTCATGGAGATTCCCAAATTTCTCTTTATTTGATGAAAATATAATTTTCTATAATTTTCCAAAATTTTTCATGAATTTTCCCTATTTTCTGAAATTTTATTTCAATTAAAATCCTTTTAAATATATTTAATTGAAATAAATAATTATTTATTAATATAATAATATGGGTGGGTCCCGGGTCGGGTCTGGACCGCCCTGACCGGGTTTGACCGGGTCAAACCCGGTCTGACCGAGTCAGATCCAGTTTACCCGGGTCGGACCCGGTCTTACTCAAATCGGGTCGGGTCAAGTGACCCGACCCGTTTCTCCTTCTTCCTTGTTCGTTCGCTGGAAAAATTTCCAGCGAATGAATAGAGGCTTTTTTTGTGTTTACATTGAGATTGGCTCTCACCCCAATCCCAACTAAACCCTAAACCCCTAATCTCGGCCATGGCCGAGCTCTGCTCAACCATCACCACCACCACCGCACACACACACCGCACATACAACAACACAACATAAAAAACAACAATATCTTACCTCCGAATCGCTAACGTTGCGCATCGAAGCTTTCGATCGCTCTCCTTTCTTGGACTTCTCTCCCTCTCCCTCTCCCTCTCCCTCTTTGAATCAGTTGTGTGTGTGGTGGGGTGATTTTGGGGTTAGATAAAAGGGTAGCCAAATTACCAAAATGCCCCTCAATCTTGTCCTCTTTCTTAATAAGTCAAAACCCTTATTGGTCTTTTGTATTTTAAATTTCTGATTTTTAATATATATATATATAATTACATACATATACATATATAAATATATATATATATATATATATATATTTGCCTACAATTTTATCGTGCGCGCCAATGAGCATACTCGGGCGTGCACACTACCGTACGACCCACGTGTGTCGCCTATAACCCCGTGTATCACTCGGCGACCATTAATTTATTATTTTGTCAGTGTTTTATTTAAATGTATTTCCCTCAGGACACCGTAAACCTGTAATTTGCCCGTCGAACCCATTTGACATGTTTTCTCGAGGCGATTACTACTTGTTTATCGACGTCATCGCCCTATCACATAGACATGAGTATAACTCAATAATACTCATCATCACACAAAAATAACATAAATTTTCGGGTCGTTACAGTGAGCTCCTTGACTGTCTTTCTCGTTCTCTCAGTCTCACTGTTCTTCATGTTTGTTTTTGAAACTGTTATGCTGACGGTGGCCACAGTTTGGATGACCGGCACTAGTGTCGGTCGAGGCTGACCGGAGGTCATCCTCTGACGACTCTGCTGGCCGGAGGTGACCCCATTGTGTGAGTTATATGTGTGTGCTCTCTTTCATTCTTATTTATTCCTTGTTCTTTGCTGTTGAGATGTTGTTGTTGTGTGTGGTGTGCGTGATGTGTGGGGTGCATACAGTATGGGGTGGGTACACCACAGTTGTGGAGTGGGGCGTGTAACCATAAACGGTACTGTGCTATGTGTTTGTGGGGTGTGCGGCCACAAATTGTATTATTTTATGTGTATATATGGGACGATTTTGTGTGTGTGTAAAATAGTGGGGTGTTGTGTGCATAGAACAGTGGGGTGCATGATAATATGTGGGTGTACATAACAGTTGAGGTATGGGGTGTATTTAGGTGTGGTGTGTATCATTACATGTAGGTGTGTATTAACAATAAAATGTGATGTGTGAATAGGTTATGGTTATATTAAGTATATATATATGGGCTTGTGATGAGGCCCAATAAGGGCCCAACAAGACAACTAAATAGTAAGGCCCATAGCTAGTATATGATAGTGTTGGTATGGGCTTATGTATGTGTGTATGTACGTACCTTAGCTATGGGCTTATGTATGGGCCCATAGCTAGTATGTTGGTATGTTGGTATGGGCTTATGTATGGGCCCATAGCTAGTATATGATAGTGTTGGTATGGGCTTATGATAGTGTTGGTATGGGCTCAGTGGACTGTTCCCCAACGGTTTAGGTCGCCTTAACAAAGGGTTTTAAAACAAACATACGCAAACCACCTTAAGACTAAATGCGTGCCTTAAACTAATATTCGAGATTCAAAACCTTATCAGGTAGTCAGGAAACTGCGGGAAACACGTTAGAGTCTCAGAGTGGTACCGGATTGCGCTAGTTCAGGTAAGTACATACGTACCTTGTATGTGTGTATGTACGTACCTTGTATGTATGTATGTTAGTAGGCCAGTAAGGAAATGACATGTGATTTATACATTCCTCTATTCATTGATAATGTCGAATTGAGCCTTGTTTGAAATTCCATTCCACATTCTTTGTTGTATGCTCTTGGCATGAGTGTGTGTCTCGAAGGTATCATATGGTTCCGCACTAGCTAGGACAACGAAGGTGCCTCCTGTAGGGGTAACTGACCACCCCAAGTGATGTGTGTACTGGGCACTGGATTCAAGAGGTGTTGCGATGCCTCTCGATTTTACGCTGTGCTAGTGTTGCGACATTGCCCAGGGAGATCTTGATAGATCTTTGCCGTATTGCTGTGAAATTAGACCACTCATAAGACTCTTGTGAATCTTAGAATATGCAAATTTCGATTGTTTATCTATCAGTCTGTCTATCATGCACTTGATTTACTCACTTTCCGGTCTTTTTATTGATGCATGATATTTACACTGCTTTACTTGTTAAATCATAAATTACTGTTATATTTTTCTGGCACTACTTTTGATTTCTTCAGTTGCTCACCGTCTAGTTTGTGACGGTGGGTGTAGATAGAGTGGAGAGCAGCAAGGGCAAAGGGCCCTGCCTATGAGATATACTCTGAGGACTAGCAACGGGATTGGAGAGACTCTACAGTATGTGTTTATGTTTTGTCGATTTGTATATCGTTTCATACTTATGCTTTTGGGATTATTGAACTTGACATTTTTGGTGAGACTGGTATCATGTATATATGTTTATCAAATTGTACATGAATACTCGGGTTTTTCCACACTTATAGAATTCCTATATTTTCGTTGATTGAGTTATTTCCCCTTTTTATTACTATTTAGTCTTTCGCTGCGTATTATTGGAATAACTCTTTCATAAATTACTTAATTGAATAAATAGGAGTGTGACGACCCTAAATCTCCCGGGATCGCCCCATGACCCATGCTCTCTGCTTGCAAGCCCAGCAGTGCCTGTCACGTCACCGGACACGTCATCACTTCTGCCACGTCAACCGCTCTCTCAAGTGACGCTCCGTTTGACTAATCCTATTATATTAAATTGTTTAATTTATTTAAACATTAGGTTGGCAAATTTTAATAACAATAGCGGAAGCGTTTAATTCGTATTTTATGAGAATTTATTAAGCCTAAGTAGTGGAAAACCCGGAGATAACACCATGTATATAACTAGGACGAAGTAAACAATAATCCATATACATGTGATAAAGTTCTAAAGTCCCTAAAATCCAACAAAACAAAATATACATACATGATATCAAAATACGAGTTATCAGCAGTAACGGTCTCAGAGATAGTCGCCTAATACATCTTTTCCTTTGCTCTTGCTCGTACCAGGATCTACGCTTAGTTGCCCAACATATACAACAACGAGCCCAGTGAGTAAATTCTCAAGAGAAGTCTACACGATAATCATGAAAATCACAATAACCTGCGAGACATGTGAATATGACCCTGACAACATGAATCATATTCCCATGGCTGGCAGTAACCAACATTCACAATAAATATGACGATCACACATAGCGAATATAAAACATCATTCTAGTAATCCCGTTTAACTAACGATATCAATGAAAACTAGATAGAGGTGTGATGGAGTCTAACAAAATTATATCATACTTTGTGAATTCGGATGCCCAGGCTGAGCACATCAAGCCTAGACCACACCCGAACCACTAACGGTGACCGAAAACACATCACAACCCACCGGACATGTGCACCCCGCTACTCGGGTAGCTATTCACCGGCTGCGCCAAGTACACGCGCTACAATCTAGCCTTCTCAATTCTGTACCACGACCATCCCGATTAATCTTCGACCATGTGAACAAATCAAACACCGACCAACACATGATCACAATGCATAAACATGGCAACCAGATAAGTAACAAAACGATAAATGAACAATTTGATAAATAATCATTTACATGGACACACCACGAATGAATTAAAGTGTAATATTCTCAAGGTTTTACGCACCTGTACTATGCACTCCGACTTCCTGGACTCGTCAATCCGACTTGCTTAGCTCCCCTATGCCCGAGCTATGGTTCCCCAGTCCCTGAAGTCCATTTATAGTGTTTTATATTATTTAAAAACACATTATGTAATTCTTTATGATATTATATCATATATTAAATTTTCAGTTGTGGTACCTTTTTCGGATAATGTCGGGGTTCCAAAAATACCCAAAAAGTCTCGAAACCACTTTTCTACCTTTTTCTTAATTTTCTATATTTTCTAGAATTTTTTTCCAATTTTCTGATATTTTTCAACTATTTTCCTTATTTTCAAAAAATAATATATATTATTTAATTTTTATTTAAATAATTAAATAAATAAATAAATTATTTTTTATTTGGGGGGCCTACCTGGACCGGCTTGGCCCGGTCCGGTCCAGTCAGACCAGGGACGCATGCGTGTGCGTCCCTTCTTCCTCCTTAGGAGGAACCAAGAACTAGAGGTTCTTGGTTCGAAATTTTTTTTTCCATCTTTCTTCTCTTCTTCTTCTTCCTCATTCAACCTTAATCCACTAAAGACCCTCAATGCATCAAAATTACACCACAAATCCACCAAAATAACACCAAATGCACTGGATCAAAATATATGTAAATAAACCCAAAATTTACCAAATCACCTAAATTTTCCACAATTTCGATCCAAATCAACATATTTCATCAAAATCCACCTCAAAAACCTCAAATCCAGTAAAAACAGGTGGTTATTCCTCCAAAAATCCGTTTTTACTTCAAACCACAAAATCCCATTTTAATGAAATTTAAATCTAAACATAGGTTTGATTACCTTAGATCGACGTTGTGAAGCTCCATCTCCTCTCCCAAAGCTCGAATTCTCCTCTCCAACCCTGGATTCGCTCATTGATCTTTCAAGAATTTGTTGAGAAAATGTTGATTTGCATGTTTTTCTATCGATCAAGGTGTATTTATATGTTAGTTCAAATCTGGCGTGTGCACACATCTCGAGGACGATCGGACGATTCTTGATCACCCTACGTCACCCAAGTTCTTGACACCTTATCCTAACAACACTTGCCTTAATTTACTCTGATGTGCATCTCGAGGTTTATCCTCTGTACCCTGATTTTTTCTATTAAACTATAGGACTTCAATTAATCCATTAATACATTTATTCAACTTTAGGTTAAACCACCTAATAAATCATATAAAAATTATAGGTTAGTCACACTAACACTCAGCTACCCGGCAACCAATGCCCCGTACCCTGGCTACCCGATACCTGGTACCCAGTCCCCAACATGCACTTCGGGACATATACCCGACTGGTAGCCTTGTCCGATGTCAACTTACACACATGTGATGTTTATATAAATAATAATAAATTCTCACATCACAATAATAGACACAACATACACAAATAACACAATATAACATAGGTACTTCTATCCGAGTCAACTCAGCTGTCCATGTAACACCCGAATTACCCGTTAATCCCCGTGATTAACACTAATCTTGATTAAATTAATTTGGGTCGTTACAATTCTTTCCAAGTAAGAGAATTTCGTCCCCGAAATTTAAGATAACCAATACCTCTTCTCAGGGGTCGCGACGCGAATGCAATTACCAGTTAGACTAACTAACCGGACACCCGTCGTCTAAATGAACTACTCAACTCTAACCCTTCAGTGAACGAATCAACTAAAATTTTTAGGGAACACATCATCCTATTCCAAGGAAACACATCAACCTGGCCCTGGTGAACAAATCAACCAGTCTTGTCTAACTATTTGGCTCTGGTGAACAAATCATCCTATCCCAGGGAAACACATCAGCCTGACCCTGGTGAACAAATCAACTAGTCTTCACCCAAAATCGTGATGAACAAATCAACCACTATCCCACTAAAAACTGGTAAACAAATCAACCAGTCTCCCACAATCCTCTAGTGTACGAATCAACTAAGACACACTAATCTAAGTGAACTAATCAACCTAGATGCAACGAATGCAACAAAACAACAATTATAATGAACACATCAACCTATACGCAACACACGCGTATAAAAACACAATAATAATGTACCCTGCTCATGCTGTCGGGTCGTCTCTCTGACTAGCTGTGCCACGACATGAACTCTCTCATCTATCTGTGGAATCTCTAGTGTTGGAAAGGCTCTATGACAATCCCTACTGATGTGACCTCTCTGACCGCACCTATAACATCTATGTCTGTCACTTTCTCCAGACGATCGGTCCTCAGAGTGCTGTCTACAACTCCGGTCTCTTTTATCTCGATCTCTACCTCTCTGGTCCTGTGTATAAGGTTGTTGTGGTACTGACATCGCATATGCCCTATCGTCTCTATCATCACCTCTGTGCTGTCGATCTTGTGGTCTGTCCTCATATCGTGGTCTACTGCCATGGTGATCACTCCCACTATCTTCATTCGATGGATCTCTCTGTCTCTTCGGTCCTTGATCAGACCAAGAACCTTGCCCAGACCTGTCTATCAGCACCCCTAGGTCGTAAGTAAGTCTTACGTGACAATATTCTATCATATACCGCCTGTAAAGTCTCAGCTCCACTCGCAATTATCACGCCACCTATCCTCTCATCCAAACCCCTGATGAAATAGTAGATCTGGGGTCTCTCGGTGTTCACTACATCCATGGCATACATTATAAGGTACCTGAATCGATCCATGTACTGTGATACTATCATAGTACCCTATCTCAGTGTTAGAAACTGCTCTCTAAACCTCAACTGTACCACGGTGGGAATATATTCATCGAGAAATAACTGTCGAAACTCTACCCACGTAAATGGTATGGTATGGATGTCGGTGTAGGTCGTCCACCAAACCGCTGCCTGACCTCTCAAACAATATCCTGAAATACGTGCCTGATCCGCCTCCGGTACCTCTAGCAACTGATGTGGACGCCGGTGCGTCATCAACCACCGTCTTAAAACCTCCGGATCACTAACCCCAGTAAAGTAGGTGGGGTTAAACCTCATAAAGTCCTTCACCATCTTCGTTGCCTCTAACATCTTACTCCCGGCAGTCGAAGCAACAACATGCGACTTGGTAGTAGTAAGCGTCACCTCAATAGTATCGGCTGGTACCACAACAGGTTAAACTCTCTCTCTCAATGTCTCAGTCCCTACTGCCTGTGTGTCAACTGCTGGTGCAATCGCAGCCGAAGTGGTAGGTGTAGCTAACTCAGTAGTCGGTGCTTCTGCAGGTATCCTCGAGCTCCGTATGTACTCCATGAGCTCTAACATCTGTGTCTGCTGCAATAATTGCTGATCCGTAACTCTCTGCACCATGGCCACAAATCAGCTACCTCTCTAGTGGTGTGATCATTAGTCTTCCCAACCTCCTGCTGAGAAGTCGAAGGGATAGGTGTAGGAGTCTGTCCATCTATAGTGGTCTACATCGATTTTCGTGTCCAGATCAGTTCCCAATATACGTATTCATATAATATATATAAATACAACAATACATATAACACATAACAATACTAACTCTACCCGTCTCCATTGCTTCCCAACTAAAAGTTTTAGTCAATTCGTCGAGTTTCCACATCTAATTTTGTTTAAAGTTTATGCTATTTCCTTAACTTTGTAAATTCAAGGCCTTATCGACCTTACTCTGATACCAAATGTGACGACTCTAAATCTCCCGTGGTCGCCCCGTGACCCACGCTCTCCGCTTGCAAGCCCAGCAGCGCCTGTCACGCCACCGATATGTCATCACTTCTGCTACGTCAACAGCTCTCTGAAGTGACGCTCTGTTTGACTAATCTTACTATATTAAGTTGTTTCATTTATTTAAACATTAGGTTGACAAATTTTAATAACAATAGTGGAAGCGCTTAATTCGTATTTTATGAGAATTTATTAAGCCTTAGTAGTGGAAAACCCGGAGATAACACCATGTATATAACTGAGACGAAGTAAATAGTAATCCATATACATGTGACAAAGTTCTAAAGTCCCCAAAACCCAACAAAACAAAATATACATACATGATATTAAAACACGAGCTATCAGCAGCAACGGTCTCAGAGATAGCCGCCTAGTACCTCCTTTCTCTTGCTCTTGCTCGTACCAGGATCTGCACTCAATTGCCCAACACATACAGCAACGAGCCCAGTGAGTAAATTCTCAAGTGAAGTCTACACGATAATCATAAAAACCACAATAACCTGTGAGACATGTGAATATGACCCTGGCAATAGGAATCATATTCCCATGGCTGGCAGTAACCAACATTCACAACAAATATGACGATCACACACAGCGAATATAAAACATCATTCGAGTAATCCCGTTCAACCAACGATATCAATGAAAACTAGATAGAGGTGTGACGGAGTCTAACAAAATTATATTTTACTTTGTGAATTCGGATGCCCAGGCTAAGCACATCAAGCCTAGACCACACCCGAACCACTAACGGTGACCGAAAACACATCACAACCCACCGGACACGTGCACCCCGCTACTCGGGTAGCTATTCACCGGCTGCGCCAAGTACACGCGCTACAATCTAGCCCGCTCAATTCTGTACCACTACCATCCTGATTAATCTTCGACCATATGAACAAATCAAACACCGACCAACACATAATCACAATGCATAAACATGGCAACCAGATAAGTAACAAAGCGATAAATGAACAATTTGATAAACAATCATTTACATGGACACACCACGAATGAATTAAAGTGTAACATTCTCAAGGGTTTTACGCATCTGTACTACGCATTCCGACTTCCCGGACCCGTCAATCCGACCCGCTTAGCTCCTTTATGCCCGAACTATGGTTCCCCAGTCCCTGAAGTCCATTTATAGTGTTTTATATTATTTAAAAACACATTATGTAATTCTTTGTGATATTATATCATATATTAAATTTTCAGTTGTGGTACCTCTTTCGGACAATGCCGGGGTTTCAAAAACACCCGAAAAGTTCTGAAACCACTTTTCTACCTTTTTCTTAATTTTTTATATTTTTCTAGAATTTTTCCAATATTTTTTCAACTATTTTCCTTATTTTTAGAAAATAATATATATAATATATTATGTAATTTTTATTTAAATAAATAAATAAATAATTTTTATTTGGGGGGCCCACCTGGACCGGCTTGGGCCGGGCCGGTCCGGTCCGGTCCGATCGGACCAGGGACGCACGCGTTGTCCTTTCTTCCTCCCAGAAGGAACCAGGAACCATCGATTTTTTTTTCTAACTTTCTTCTCCTCTTCTTCTTCCTCCTTCAACCTTAATCCACTAAAGACCCTCAATGCATCAAAATTATACCACAAATCCACCAAAACAACACCAAATGCACCTGATCAAAATATATGTAAATAAATCCAAAATTTACCAAATCACCTAAATTTTCCACAATTTCGATCCTAATCAACATATTTCATCAAAATCCACCTCAAAAACCTCAAATCCAGTAAAAACAGGTGGTGATTCCTCCAAAAATCCGTTTTTACTTCAAACCACAAAACCCATTTTAATGAAATTTAAATCCAAACATAGGTTTGATTACCTTAGCTCGACGTTGTGCAGCTCCATCTCCTCTCCCAAAGCTCGAATTCTCCTCTCCAACCCTGGATTCGCTCATTGATCTTTCAAGAATTTGTCGAGAAAATGTTGATTTGCATGTTTTTCTATCGATCAAGGTGTATTTATATGTTAGTTCAAATCTGGCGTGTGCACGCATCTCTAAGACGATCGGACGGTTCTTGATCACCTTGCGTCACCCAAGTTCTTGACACCTTATCCTAACAACACTTGCCTTGATTTACTCTGTTGTACATCTCGAGGTTTATCCTTTGCACCCTGATTTTTCCTATCAAACTATAGGACTTTAATTAATCCATTAATACATTTATTCAACTTTAGGTTAAACCACCTAATAAATCATATAAAAATCATAGGTTAGTCACACTAACACTCAACTACCCAGCAACCCATGCCTCGTACCCCGACTACCCGGTCCTCGGTCTTTGGCACGCACTTCGAGACATATACTCGACTGGTAGCCTTGCCCGATGTCAGCTTACACACATGTGATGTTTATATAAATAATAATAAATTCCCACATCACAATAATAGACACACAACATACACAAATAACACAATATAACCTGGGTACTTCTATCCGAGTCAACCCAGCTATCCACGTAATGCTCGAATTACCCGTTACTAATCCTGATTAAATTAATTTGGGCCATTACAAGGAAGCTGACTAGGCTCGTCAGGTTGCCAAGTGATGACTTAGGATCTGCACGGGTCTAGGCCGAGTGTACCCAATTGCACGGAAAAATTGGGGTCGTCACAGTTAATAAATGACTATTAGACATAAGTTGATAATAGTTGGTCTATTTTAGGTAATGGACCGATGTGGAAAAGTTTGAGGACTCCGGGGAGTCGCACAAATCGATAAAACATAGAAAGCTCAAGACAAGTAAATGAGACTCTTAGCTTTTATCAATTATGCAATGTAAAATAATATTACTAGAGCATGTAATGTACTGGACTGGGAATGGGGCAATGTACCGTGATTTGACTTTGGTTTTACAAAAATGTTTTGGAATGAAAAATGGATTCGGAAAGAGTTTTGATAGGACAGATCGAGCTGGGGTTTGGAACTGTGGTGGAGTTGCTAACCACCACCGCGCCCCCAGTGACTTGGGAATTATCCCGAACAATACTTTTCAGTTGAGTTTAGCAGCTCATCAATCATAAACCAATCAGATGAGCAGTGATTGGTTTAGTGATGATGAGTAAGTGCGACTCGATGTTTTATGAGTTGGCAGTACATTGACAAGAACTGGTTAGATGCCCAATGACTGGTTCTTGAAGAATGTGAGAGGGCAACTCACTGCAAATACGAATATCAGAAATACAAATCACTGGTACATTGCAATGAACCAAGGAACTTGCATCTATTATATATATTGTTTATATTGATTCATATGCTCCTGTAGATATGCATTTGATTTATGTTGTTATACATTGCCTTGATATTAATTGGTAATTGATGGTTGGTATGAGAGTCACTTACTGAGCAAGTAGGAGCTCACCCACCTTAACATCTCTAGGTATGGATGTACGCTAGAACTTGAAACTCAGGAAAAAAGAAAACCAAGGGATTTGTATCTTCTCTACGGTGCAGTGAGTCTCCTGTTATATATATATATTGTAATGTTTTATGATTTTGTAATAATTGGGATGGGATTACGAGTTCAATATCGATGTTAATGCCGGTATTTCATAACTTGTGTTTTATCGAAAAAGTTTTAAATTTTTCGATGTGTTTGTTTTATGTTGTTTATTTAAATCAAGATATACAGGTTGTTTTCAGGAAATGTGGTAAGGATGTTGGCTCTAATTAGGTTCGATCTGGTTTACCGGGGCTTAATTAGGGTTCCAGGCCGAATAGTCTCTAATTAAAATTAGGGGCTGTTACAGTCTTGCTCCCATCGTCGTCTCCCTTCTCCCGCACCAGTTCGGCCCTCAACAAAGTCCCCTCCTCTCACATCTAAAAACATTTCTAGGGTTTCTTCTCCATCAATGGTGATGGGGATTAAGATTTTGATAACGAAATAATGGTGACGGTGAAGGTAATCGATCTCTGGAGGCCAAAAGGTGATATAGAAGATACCTTTTTGTAACGACGCAAAAAATATGTTGTCTTTAACTTTTAATTCGGTGTTCGCTTGGGAAGAGTAACAAACAAAACATATCATTTAATCTTGTATCCAAGCGACTAATTAGAGTGACCTTCAAACTACGACGTGAGGGAGGCCAAAATTTCCCATTATGCCCTCAACAAATAGTTCTTATTTCCTTCATTCCCAACCGAATATACAAGCTATCATTTATGTTCTTCACTCTCATCTCCTCTGCTGGCACGATCCATTGTTGATTGCAACTCGGCCCTTGCTCGTCTTTCTCCTATCGTCATCTCCCTTCTCTCGCACCAGTTCTGCCCTCAACAAAGTCCTCTCCTCTCATCTCTAAAAATGTTTCTAGGGTTTTCTTCTCCATCAATGGTGATGGGGATTGAGATTTTGAGAATGAAATAATGGTGATGGTGAAGGTAGTCGATCTCTGGAGGCCAAAAGGTGATAAAAAGATATCTTTTTGTAACGACCCAAAAACTATGCTGTCTTTAACTTTTAATTCGATGTTCACTTGGGACGAGTAACTAACAAAACAGATTGTTTAATCTTGTATCCAAGCGACTAATTAGAGTGATCCTCAACCTACGACGTGAGGGAGGCCAAAATTTTCCATTACGCCCTCAACAAATCGTTCTTATTTCCATCATTCCCAACTAAGTATAGAGGCTATCATTTGTGTTCTTCGCTCTCATCTCCTCTGTTGGCATGATCCATTATTGATTGCAACTCTGCCCTTGCGTCTCGTCTTGCTCCTATCGCCGTCTCCCTTCTCTCGCACCAGTTTCGCCTACAACAAAGTCCCCTCATCTCATATCTAAAAACGTTTCTAGGGTTTTCTTCTCCATCAATGGTGATGGTGATTGAGATTTTAAGAACGAAATAATGGTGATGGTGAAGGTAATCGATCTCTGGAGGCTAAAAGGTGATAAAAGATACCTTTTTGTAACGACCCGAAAAATATGCTATGTCTTTTAACTTTTAATCCGGTGTTCGCTTGGGAAGAGTAATTAACAAAACAGATTGTTTAATCTTGTATCCAGATGACTAATTAGAGTGACCCTCAACCTACGACGTGAGGGAGGCCAAAATTTCCAATTATGCCCTCAACAAATCGTTCCTATTTCCTTCATTCCCAACCTAGTATAAAGGCTATCATTTTTGTTCTTCGCTCTCATCTCCTCTGCTGGCATGATCCATTGTTGATTGCAACTTTACCCTTGCGTCTCGTCTTGCTCCCATCGTCGTCTCCCTTCTCTCGTACCAGTTCGGCCCTCAACAAAGTCCCCTCCTCTCATCTCTAAAAATGTTTCTATGGTTTTCCTCTCCATCAATGGTGATGGGGATTGAGATTTTGAGAATGAAATAATGGTGATGGTGAAGATAATCGATCTCTAGAGATCAAAAGGTGATAAAAAATACTTTTTTGTAACAACTGAAAAAATATGTTGTCCTTAACTTTTAATCCGGTGTTCGCTTGAGAAGGGTAACTAACAAAAAGAATGTTTAATCTTGTATTTAGGCAACTAATTAGAGTGACCCTCAACCTACGACGTTAGGGAGGCCAAAATTTTCCATTATGCCCTCAACAAATCGTTCTTATTTCCTTCATTCTCAACCGAATATAGAGGCTATCATTTGTGTTCTTCGCTCTCATCTCCTCTGCTGGCACGATCCATTGTTGATTGTAACTCTGCCCTTATGTCTCGTCTTGCTCCCATTGTCGTCTCTTTTCTCTCGCACCTTTTCTGCCCTCAATAAAATCCCCTTCTCTCATCTCTAAAAACGTTTCTAGGGTTTTCTTCTCCATTAATGGTGATGGGGATTGAGATTTTAAGAACGTAATAATGTTGATGGTGAAGGTAATCGATCTTTGGAGGCCAAAATTTGATTAAAAGGATACCTTTTGTAACGACCTGAAAAATATGCTACGTCTTTGTGACGAAGTGTATTACCTATTTATACTCGTGTCTGTGTGACAGGACAATGACGTCGGGTTGCAAGTAGTGTTCGCCTAGGAAAACGTGTTGAATGGGTATTGGGCAGATGAAATATGGGTACACGGGTTCGAAAAATGATTTTTGTGGACGACCGAAAAATAAAATACAATAATAAATTAAATTAAGAATATGTTTAGGTCGTTAGTATTTCCATTTGCGTGCGATGGTGCGAGTCGTGGTGCATGCTAAACGCATAAACGCCCGAGATGAGGTCAATTATTGGTGCAAATGAGATATGATCAAGGGGGAGTCACAAAGTGAATCACAAGTAAATGGTGGCTAGTGTGGATGAGGGCCCTTAAATGTGCCTCGGGATATGTAAACACATCAAGATGAGACCCACCCCATAAAAGGGTAAGTCAACTCTCTTTCTTTCTCATTTTCTCTTATTTTCTCCTCTTCTTCATGAGAACACGGACTGAGGAGATGGTTCTAACGGTTTTTGTCACGGATCAGTGTCAAGGGATCGTGTCACGACGCAAACGGAGGTGAGATCTTGACTCCCCGTTCATTTATCATTGTTTTGGCGTAGGTTTTTCGGGTTTTCATTCGATTGTCAGATCGGTGGTGGGTTAGTTTTCATGTTTGCATGATGGATTTAGATGGGTATCGAGGTCCTTACGAGGTTAGGATAGGCTCGGAACACGGTGACGTGATCCTGGGTTGTGACCCACGATGCTAGTCACCACATTTGGGGCAGGGGTTGTCTTCCCCATGTTTTAAATGGCGTCGCCAGGGTTGGACCCCCATGACGTCGCACTATTCACCAGGACTAATTTTTGAAAATTTTCAGAAACTTCGAAACTTCTCATGGATATCCAAATGGGTTCGAATACGACCCAATACCCAGAGAATTGACCAAAAATAATGAAAATGAGTAATGTTTGGAAAATAGGGAAAATTAACGAGAAATTACAAATTAATGGAATGAGACTCTAACGCGAACAAATTGAATTTGAACTAATACCAGGTGCTTAGTGGACTAGTGGCGAGCGTATGAGATCGGTTTGGCGATGTGTGAGAGTTGCGAACGCGGAGTTTTGCGTGGTAACTATGAGTAAAACCAGTGAGAGTATTTATATTCTTTCCTTCAACGCATCTATTTTGTAAAATAGAAAATATTTTTTGACAAAAATAAATGTTTTTGATTTATAGCAATCTAATATTATAATATATAATTAAAAATACAATATTTATAAAAAAAAGGAAATGAAAAGTGTTAGGAAACTAATATTCTCTTACTATAATTGGAGAAATCTTAGTATAACTTCCCTACTAATTGTGTAACGTCTTTATTGATTGTGTAACGTATCCACTGATTATGTAACTTCCCCACTGATTGTGTAACGTGTCCACTGATTGTGTAAATCAATTATTTTCATTATATTGTTTTGTACCATTATATAAATAGGGCACCACACTGTATGTTCCTTATGCATTAAATAAACTTGTTTTACATAAGTTCACATGGTATCAGAGCCTTACGATGGTTTACCCTTCTTCCTGTGAGTGTTTCTTTTGTCGTCTCAAATCTGTTATTCGATCATATTCCGTCGGGTCTGCAATCTGCTCTTCACGCTACCCACACGTTTTTGTTTGTTCGTACGTTCCTATACGTGCTTACGTCCTACCCGTGCAAAGTGCCTCACCCGCATCTGTCTTTTCGCATCTAGATGTGCCTGCTCATCCACATTAGATCTGTCTGCATTTGTTCTGTTTAAATCTGCTTTGCCCAACACATCCGTGCTTGACCGACAGTGCGTCCCCGCCTAATTGCTGGTCGCGCATGACTTGAGCGCATCAACCCCTTGTGCTATGTGTGATTGCGATCGCCTACACATGTCGCGCACACATTGATTGTTTCGTGGTCATGCACGATTGACCCTAACCCGTGTGTATCCTTGCACATCATCTAGGCATTGATTTGTTAATTCATCCCTTGTTCATTTGAAGACACATCACAATATGGAGACAAGTAATATTGTTAATGCTCTCCAACAACTTTTGGTATCACTTCAATCTGGTAACTCTAAGACTTGTAATTCTAAATATTATGCATTGTCTGCCACTCTAGGTACATCTTCCCATTGGTATCTTGATTCTGCATGTTGCAATCATATGACCTCACAGTCATCTTTGTTTTCACATAAACAGTCAGTCACCCAAGCACCTGTTATTTACACAGACGCAACTCTGCATTACCAGTCAGTCACTTAGGAACGATATCAACTCCTAATTTGACGTTACAAAATACTTTTTTTGTCCCCAATTTTTCACTTAATCTTATGCATGTTGGTCAATTATGTGATCTTAGTCTTGAAATTCACTTTTTCGCTTATGGTTGTTATGTGCAGGATCCAAAGAAGGGAAAAATCCTTGGGACAGGGCATAAAGAAGGAAGATTATTTGAACTAACATATTTTCAATTGTCTTCAAATAAGCCTCTCTGTGGTGCAGTTGTCGCTTCTGGCACTTGGCACTTGCTTCTAGGTTATGTCTCCTTTTAACGTTTAAGTAAATTGATTTCTAACGGTGTATTAGGTTTCGTTTTGCAAGAGCATGTTGATTGTGTTTCTTGTCACTTAGCAAAAGATCATGCTTTACCTTTCACACTTAGTGATTCTCAGTCATCTTCCTTATTCGATTTCGTTCATTATGATGTTTTGGGACCTTCTCCAACTGAAACAATGGGTGGCTTAAAATATTTTGTTATCTTTGTTAATGATTTTTTTCGGTTTACTTGGATATATCTCATAATAATTTGCTCATATGGTCAAAACTCAATTTTCAAAAGTCATCAAAGTCTTTCGAACTGATAATGCCATGGAATATAAAAGATTCATCATTTCTTTCTTTCCTATCCATGAATGGAACCATTGTTTATCGATCTTATCCAAGTACATCTACATAAAATGGAAGAGCTGAGCGAAAGCTTAAACATATTCTTGACACTACAACATCTCTTCTTGTCTCTGACACTACAACATCTCTTCTTGTCTCTCCTTTATGTCCTGAGCATTTTTGGGGAGAAACTGCTTTAACAGCTGTCTATACCATCAATCGAATTCCTTTTTCTACTATCAATAATCAATTTCCCTTTGAACGACTTTATGGACGCACCCCTGAGTACACTCTTCTTTGTGTTTTTGGCTATGTTCATTTTGTTTTCCTCCAGCCTCATGAACGTTCAAACTTGAACCTTGTGCTCGTCTGTGTTGTTTCTTGGGATACGGAATTGAAGACAAAGGATATCGATGTTGGGATCTCATATCGAAACACCTTTGAATATCGAGGCATGTCACATTTTAGGAGCATAAAATGTTTTCATTGATATCATCATTTCAAATCTCTCCTTCTATGTTGTACTTCACTGATTCATCAGTTGACCTATTTCCTAGTACTGTTGATTCTAGTAGTTCCTCTCAGTATATTTCATGTACCATTGATGTTGCAGAACGCTCGCCTGTTCCCGATAAGGATATTGTCCAGTTTGAAAATCTTACTAGTCATGTCCTTGTTGCTCCAACTGAGTCCAATCCGCTTATTCTACCTGAGACTATCCAGTTGTCACGTCGTGAGACCATGGTACTATCCCATCTTGCACCTTATGTTATCAGTCTTCTTAATCTCAAGCGTCCCTTTGTAAATTCTACAATTATATCACTTTATGAGTCTAACACTTATAGGGAAGTTAGAACTAATCCTTTGTGGCAACAAGCTATGGATGATGAATTACAGGCTTTAGAGAAAGTAAAAACTTGGGACTTAGTGCTACTTCCTCTTGACAAAACTTCGATCGGCTGCAAATGGGTATACAAAATTAAAACTACTGCTAGTGGCACAGTTGATCGATACAAGACACGAGTAGTTGCCAAAGGATTCGCTCAGGAGTGTTGAATTAACTATGAAGAGACTTTTGCTCCAGTGGCTCGAATGACTTATGTTCGCAGTCATGTAGTTGTCGCAACCATAAAGAAATGATATTTGTTTCAAATGGATGTTAAAAATGCATTTCTTAATGGTCACATCTTTGAAGAAGTTTATATGAGACCCCTTCCTGAATATGATCATCCTCCAATCACTGTTTGCAAACTAATGAAAACACTGTATGGTTTTAAACAGGCCCCTCGTGCTTGGTTCGCAAAATTCAGCTTTGTTATTTAGTTGTTTGGTTTCATCTCTAGCCTGCATGATAATGCATTGTTTGTATGCAAGAGTGATCATGTATATATGCTTTTGTTACTACATGTCGATGACATGATCATTACTGCTAATGATTGTGTTGGTATTTCAGACCTTAAACAATATCTCAGTCAGCAGTTTGAGATGAAAGATTTTAGACAACTTTCTTACTTTCTTGGTCTAGAAATCTCAACCTCTGCTTCTGATTATTATCTATCTCAAGTCAAGTATGCCTTTGATTTATTGTCTCAAATCGGTATCTCTGATAGCAAGGTCACTTCTACTCCTTTGGAATATAATACTCGACTAACTCTTATTGATGGTACACTTTTGAAGGATCCTACTTTATATCGTCAGTTGGTAGGCTGCTCAATCTATCTTACTGTCACTCGACTTGACATAGCTCATGTTGTTCATATTGTCAGTCAGTTCATGGCTGCTCCCCGCACTACTCATTATACAACTGTTTTTCATATTCTTCGTTATGTCAAGGGAACTTTACTTCATGGAATGCATTTTTCCAGTTCATCCCCTTTGACACTTCATGCATACTTTGATGCTGACTAGGCTGGTGATCCGACCGATAGATGCTCTACAACTGGTTTCTGCTTCTTTTTAGGTGACTCACTTATTTGATGGAGTAAGAAACAAACAGTTGTCGCTCGATCTAGTACAGAGGTTGAATATCATGCACTTGCAGACACTGCGTCTAAACTTTTTTGGCTTCGATGGTTGCTCCAAGATATAGGTGTTGTTCGCTACTCTCCCACCATTTTGTATTGTGATAATTATAGTGCCATTTAGATTGCTCATAATGATGTCTTTTATGAACGAACTAAGCATATAGAGAACGACTACCATTTTATTCGCCAACATCTTCAGGATGGGACTGTTTCTCTTATATTTGTTTCTTCTCATGATCAGCTTGCTGACATCTTCACCAAAGCACTGCTTCCTGCCCGCTTTCATGAATTGACTTGCAAACTCAAGTTGGTTTCTTTGCCACCACCTTGAGTTTGAGGGGGGGGGGTGTTAGGAAACTAATATTCTCTTATTATAATTGAAGAAATCTTACTATAACATTCGCACTAATTGTGTAACGTCTCCACTAATTATGTAACGTCTCCACTGATTATGTAAATAAGTTATTTCTATTATATTGTTCTGTACCACTATATAAATAGGGCACCACACTGTATGTTCTTTATTCATTTAATAAACTTGTTTTACATAAGTTCACACAAAGAATGTAATGGTTACATATTGAATTTTTTTACCCACTATTTTCACATGCACTTGATTGTGACTACTAATTTTAGCATCAATGCGCGTACGAAAATTGTTGTGCATCTAAGAGACTTCTAATAAATGCGAGCGAAAATTGAAGTATGAAAAATAGGTCAAAATACTGGACAAAAAAAAGAAGAAAATAGGTCAAAATAACATGACTCTACATTATTCGAGCATATCATCACATTGATACAATTTTTGATAAACTTTAGCCAGCAAAATAGTCTAAAATCCGACTCGTAAAATTTAATTTCAGCTCTTCAACAAATATATGCAACAACTTTCCACAGTCAACTGAATAACTGAAAAATATCATAAAAATCGATTAATTTAGATAACACCTCAAACATAATTACACAAAAATCACGTTCAATATATTGGGAGTAGACCTAATCATGGGCTCGGGTACCCGCTCAGCCCGCCCAAGCCCCGTGAACAAATAACTGTTCCCATGAACAGGTCTAATTGGAAGGCATCACAAGGAAGATCTTGTTGGCATATTTTGTGATAGTTTATTACTTAATCAACACAATTTCTATTATAGAAACTATTGTCTCGTTTGGTTCATTTTTGCTAACTTATAATGTTAGTTCAGAGTTATCTCCTTGGAATTAACTCTTTGGAGTTAATATTTTCATATTTGGTTCAACTGTAAACTTACAAGGAAGTTGCAAATTTGTAAACAATTAAAGATATGAATTGACATAAATAACATTCAGATAAGAGGCATGAGTAATAAAAGAGTCATTAATGAGAAATAATTTTGTCCACAACTCTTGGGAGATGACTCCCTATGGGGGAATATCTATCACTTTAGGATAAAAGTTAGAGATAACTTAGACAACCAAATAAGATTAGTTCCTAACTCCCTACAAATTATCTCTATCTAAATAACTTTATCTCTACATACATATGGATATGCAAAAGAAAAAGAAAGAAAGAAAGTAGGTAGGATTAGTTTAAATGATGGAATATTAAAAGTTGACTCTTTCCTTTACAAGTCTATCGGCAGACTAATAAATTAGTACTATCTTATTAAATTCTTAATCAAAAGATTTCTGACCGTTCATCTAATCAAACAATGGACGGTCCACAATCACCCCTCACATCCTCACAAAACGCAGCACTAACGTGGCGTCATTATACAGGCCCATATAGGACGGGTTACGCCCGAAACGCTTGTCTTAATCAACGCCCTGGCGTACGGGATACTGGTGAGTTTCCTTGCTCAGCAAGGGCAATTCCTCGTCTTAAATGTTCTCTGTTCTTCACTCTTCATTGACTCCAGTGGACTCCATTTCTGCTCTTCAAGCTTCTGCAATGGCGGTTCTCTGATCTTCTCTTCTTGGTTCACCGATCTTCCTCTTCTTCTTCTTCGTCTTTGCTACTTGTAAAACGTAATCTCTTCTGTGAGTAATGAATATCGTTCTTTTTTTCGGATTTTTTGTGATTTTTCTTGATTTTCTTGGCAAAATGAGTGATCGTGCAATGAACGACATGTGTTTCTTCAAGTTTTTGTTGATTCTCTTGTTCGTTGCTTCATTTCTGATGATCTTCGTTTGCTTGGTTTTGATGATCTTCGTTTGATCTGGAATGAGTGACCTTACAAGGAAGATGTAGAGTTTCGAAGCGTTTGTGCTGATTTTTAGTTGTTTTGATTGATTTTCTTGGTGCATTGAGCGTTGGATCATGATTTGTGCGTGTTGATTAGATTCTTGTGGAGGTTTTGAAGTGCTGGTGGTGATTTCCAAGTGGTTGAGGAGAGTTTCTGTGGCTGTTGATCATCTTTTTAGAGTTTTTTGTGTTCTGGAATGAATGTCTTCACGTTTAACTGAGATTGATTAATGTTACAGTTTCTGTTATAAATGCTAGGGCTTCCTTTTTTTCGTTTGTTTCGGCGTATTTCATGTTTTTGGGTGATCTGTGTCTTGTTTGTCTAATTGAGGGAGTGTTTGTTAAGTTATGTTATTGAATAAACACTCTATGGGGCATAATCTGGTAATGGAGCTGGGGTTTATGTGCTTTGAGGCTCATTCACATTTCCTTGTAAGAGTTCCTTTTTGAGTGTTAATCTCCAGTTCAACACCATATACAATTGTTTTTGACTTCATGCTGCACGATCATTCCCTAATTTTTTATTTCTTTTTTTGCGTTGTTGTTTGTTGGAATATATAATCCCACATCGAAAATATAATAAGAGTTGGTGTGGTAAATAAGTGGGTAGATTGGGTCCTAGCACAAACCAATTGGTTTTATACAAAGATGGGCTCCAACGCTATATATATACCCACAAGTGAGCGTGTGGCCCAACACTCTCCGGGCTAATGGATTTCTATATGGTATAAGAGCGAAACGATCCTGGGCTGGACTCATATTTGATGACCTGGTTGGGCTAGCGGTGAAGTATAGACCCGTTTGTGGACCTAGAAGCCTATAAGAGTAGGCCTAGGTATGTTTGTCCGGACCTCTAAAAGTAGGTCTGTGTTTGACAAGTGACAACTAGTCCAGGTCTAGTTGCACTTGAGGGGGAGTGTTGGAATATATAATCCCACATCGGTAATATAATAAGAGTTGGTGTGGTAAATAAGTGGGTAGATTGGGTCATAGCACAAGCCAATTGGTTTTGTGCAAAGATGGCTCCAACCCCATTTATATACCCACATGTGAGCGTGTGGCCAAACACTCTCCGTGCCCATGGATTTCTATATTGTTTGATTATTTCACTTGACGAAAGGATATTATGATTAATTTGTTTTTCCTGTCTTTCCTCGATGCTTAGTTCAGATTCTTTTTCCCTTGAGGTTCTTTTACTTTCCTTGTTGACGGGGTTGTCATTTTGATATTACTTTCTATATTCTTGTTACATTTGAGGATGTGTAGCATATCACCAAACTCTTGATTGTTCATGGTTGTTGTAAATTTATTTCGATGCCCATGAATGTGGATAAGCAAGTGATTGATTTTCAAATTTAATCATTTGCTTGGTATTGTGCAGCAGGAGAGTCGAGGATATGGGTCGAACTATTCAGGTTTCTGGCTTCCCATCATCTGTGACTTCTGAAGCAGTCAAGGAATTCCTGGAAATCTTTGCTGGAAAAGGAACTGTTTATGCTCTCAAGATTAGACCTTGCAAAGCTAAAGGCTTACTACTAAAAGCATTTGCAGTAGTCCAATTCACGTCTTCTGACATAGCTGATCGCATTACTTTATTGATTAATCAGAGACTTAGCTATGGGACTAACAAACTAAAAGTTTGGAATGTGGAGAATGATATTGTGCCAAAGCCAAGAGTGCCATTGCTCAGTTTGGAAGTTCTAGCACTTCATTTTGGCTGTCAGGTTTCCAAAGAAAAGTTTCATGTTCTATGGAAATGCGTGGGTGCTGTAGTGAAATTTGGGTTTGGTCTTCGAAAACTGGAATTTCTCCTAAATCATTCTGGTGTGGAATACAAGTTTGAGCTCTCTTATAATAACATCTGGGCGGTCCAGTTGCGTTGTCCACAGAATCAACATAAAAAGTTTCTCCTAATTCAGGTGTGATTTCTTACAGTGAGTACAATTTTATTTAGTTTTTCTGGTCATATTTCTTCTATGATTAGTTATCCATTCACGCATAGGGATATGTGCACATACACATCGATGCGCGATGGATGGACACCATCACCAGGTCATCCTAGTATTTTCCTATTTGAAATATTCTTTTTTTTTTCAAAAAATTGTCTGGTTCTTTTTTTTTTTTTTTTTTGAAATAAAGTAACTTTTTGTTGCTGAAGTTCATATCTGATCTTATCATATAGATATCTGTTATCCCTATTTCCATTTAAGGTATTTTACCTTTAAGAATGTGTTCTCCAGTTCAGGGGTTGCTTCCTTTCCCCTTCTAATGGGTTACATTTGGTTTGTCAAGAAAAGGAAATGATCCTTTTACTTGAAGCATTTGAGAAGTTGACTTGTATGTCCTTCAGCTAACTAAGGATTGAGCATCTTGTACAAAAGAAATATGAACTGGAACTTCATTTGCATTCTTCCCCTAAGCTTCGTAATTGTCAGTATTCAGAAAAAAACTGTAGTAGACCAGCTTCGGAAAACACATATACATGGGGAGATAATGAGATGTTTCTTTTTTGTTGTATGCAATCATAAACTGGAAACTTCGTGAGGTTAACCTCCAGTTTTCTTATTTTTGTATTTGATATATAGTGATGTTTCCTTGCTAAAACTTGTGTTCTAATTTGAGAATGGTAAATTGTAAAATTTAACTGGATACACATACAATTGATCTCTTCCTAATCTTGTTTTCGTGCACTAATTTTATGGAGTTTTACATCACCTCTTTTGTAGGAGGTGGGGGCCAACATTACTGGTTGAAAGTTTTATTTGTTGCAACATTATATATTAGAAGTCTATGCACAAGTGCAAAGGTCTATGTTGTTCATGCCTTACCTCAGTTCAGAAGCTTATTAATTATTACGTTGAAATGTTTTTGAATTTTTTACTATAATTGTCATGTTCAAACTATGGCATTATGAACTGTTATTAAATTGGTGTTCAAATTCTTGCAGGTACTTGCTGCTCCTAAAATCTATGAAAACCCTCAACGTTCTATGGGACAAATAGATGGATTTCCAACTTTAGACTATTTTAGGGATGGAATTGATGATCAGTGGGTCAGAACAACTGATTTTACTGCATCATATTGTATAGGACAGTCTTCTGCTATTTGTTTGGAGCTCCCAAAAAACTGTGAGTTACCACGTCAAATCCGTGATAATTTTACCTATTTTAAAGAAGATGAAGGGCCATTCTTCATGGAAAAAGGTTCTTCCTTTTCTCACAATTTGGATCTGGTACCGATTCTTGGGCCTCCCCGGGGGATTGAGTTGCCTTATGATATCTTTTTTAAGGTTAATTTACTGGTTCAAAATGGGTGCTTACCAGGACCAACCATTGATGCCGCTTTTTTCGATTCAGTTAATCCCCTGTTAATTCCTAAAGCATACATTGAACACGCATTGGATAAAATGTTTCATCTAAGTGAATGTTGTTATGAACCTGTCAAGTGGTTACAGGAGCAGTATAATACATATCGTAAATCAAAGAATTTTCGAAATCCGTCTGCTATCTCTCTGGGTGATGGGTTGGTTTATATCCGAAGGGTTCAAGTAACACCTTCTAAAGTTTATTTCTATGGCCCAGAGGTAATGGTGTCTAATCGAGTGTTGCGCCATTGTCATGAAGCTATTGATAACTTCATTCGTGTTTCTTTTGTTGACGAGGAGTCGGAGAAACTGCGTTCAACCGATTTATCTCCACGTACATCTTCAAGAGAGGAGGACAAAAAGCAAACTGCCATATACAGAAGGATACTTTCTACTCTGAGAAATGGGATTGCTATTGGTGACAAGAAGTTTGATCTTCTAGCCTTCTCGTCTAGTCAATTGAGGGAAAATTCTGCATGGTTTTTTGCTTCTAAAGATGGGCTTACTGCAGCTTGTATCCGGGAGTGGATGGGTGATTTTCATGAAATAAGGAATGTGGCAAAATATGCAGCCAGACTCGGTCAATCCTTCAGTTCATCAAAGGAGACTTTGATTGTGAACTGGGATGAAGTAGACTTTATTTCTGATATAGAGATTGAACGGGACGGAAAGAAATACATTTTCTCTGATGGAATTGGAAAAACTTCTCGTGCATTTGCGCAGAAAGTTGCTAGGAAGTGTGGCATTGGACATTTTACTCCTTCTGCCTTTCAAATTAGATATGGTGGTTATAAAGGTGTTGTTGCTGTAGATCCAAACTCAGTTGCCAAGTTATCCTTGCGTAAAAGCATGTTTAAGTACACGTCTTACAACACTGGATTAGATGTTCTGCAATGGAGCAAACCGCAAGCTTGCTTCCTCAATCGCCAGTTGATTACTCTGCTGTCAACTCTGGGAGTCAAAGATAATATTTTTGAAAAGAAGCAAAAAGAAGTTGTGGATCAATTGGACATGATCCTGATAGATCCAATAAGAGCAATTGAAGCACTTGAGCTTATGTCTCCAGGAGAAAATGCGAATGTGCTAAGGGAAATGCTTACATGTGGCTACAAGCCCAATGAAGAACCATTTCTTTCGATGATGCTTCAAACCTTTCGTGCATCGAAACTGCTAGAACTACGAAACAGATCTAGGATATATCTTCCAAATGGGAGATCAATGATGGGGTGCCTGGATGAAACTCGAAAACTAGAATATGGACAGGTCTTTGTGCAAATTTCTCGCATTGGTTCGAAATCGTACTTTGACCATACGGCATTTACCACGAAAGGGAACCTGTCAGGACAGCCTACTTCCATTGTGGAGGGGAAGGTCATCGTTGCTAAAAATCCTTGCTTGCATCCTGGTGATGTACGTATTCTACAGGCCGTCAATGTCCCAGATTTGCACCATATGGTGGATTGTGTAATTTTTCCTCAAAAGGGAACCAGGTGAGAGTGAGACACGCTATTACTGTTTCCTTTATTTTTTTTTTTTTTTTTTTTACGGATACTTCAAATCTATTTTGTGCACCATTGAGCTTAGCATCCCCATATCTTGCTTAACGTAGATACTTCTGTCTAGTGAATGGAACTTTTTTTGTGTTTTAAATTGATTTCTTTTGTTTTTCCCTCCTAAATTTTCTCCAACTGTTTCTGGGCCAATGGAGTTGTTTTTGATATTTAAGAAATTGTGAAATAAATTTATGACGAGCTTTATTGCAATGTAAAGAAATAGTCATGAGCATAAACTGATCTCACTTCTCATCTTGACTCAAGGAGTTTTACCAACTACTTGTGGTTGGCTTCATGAAACCACTTTTACATTATTTCGGTATCTCTTTCATGTGAGTCTGGTCACATTTTCTTGGTCTTCTCTTCTCCTTTATTATAACTGTTATTATTTAATATATTCCTGTCTTAAGTGGATTAATTTTTTTCAATTTTCAACACATGGATGGCTGGAGGTTTGAGGTCTTTGAAGATCGATGTTTTGAAAATTACAAAGTATTAATTAAAAGTTAAGCTCATAATTATATAGTGCGTGCAAGTCTTAGATAGAATTACAAAATAGAATTCTTACCTGTGGTTAAAATTATTTAACTATTTACATAAAGAGTTAAGATTGGTCGTTGTACTTGCAAATAGGGCACTCCTTGATTTTTTTTTCTCCACCGCGTTATATTGAGAAGCTATCTTAGTTCTTTAATTGCCTAGTCTTGTATGTCAATGCCAAAAACCTTAAATTGAGTAAAGATGCTTGCCCCTTTCTTTATGAAGAAATGATCTTCTTAGCTTTTTCAGATTGTGATTGAAATTTTATGTATTTATGTTACAAGAAGTCGTGACAGTATAATTTTCTTACTGTTGGCATCATTATACAATGGAATTTTATTCTCTTCCCCTGATGGTTGGGAGGCGAGGGGGCACCTGCATGGACTTTGCATGAGTGACATGAGCATTCTAGTTTCTTGTAAACGTTGGTTTCTAATGTAAGATTTATCATTGTCATTTGTAGACCCCATCCAAATGAATGTTCGGGAAGCGACTTGGATGGTGATATCTACTTTGTTTGTTGGGATCCTGAACTTATTCCACCTCGTCAAAAGGAACCAATGGACTATACCCCAGCGACAAATGCTCACTTGGATCATGATGTTACCATTGAGGTATCAACTTTTCAGTTATTTGTGGATTGTGGTTTAGCATTACATGTTTTTTTATTTTCTCAAGTTCAATTTTATTATAGAAATGACTAATGTCTTGGGTTGTGGTGTGTAATTCAATTATTTTTTTTCCAGCACTTGTTATTCTAGGTAGATGACCATGGAAGAGACAAAACTCACGAGAATGACCATCAATGCTTTAATGTAGATGAAGAATGTCCTAATGTCTTCTATATCTTCAAGTCAAAAACCACAAAGTTTCCATGTTTTTTTTCTCAAAAAAAAAAAGTTTCCATGTTTTGCAAACTCGAGTAAAATTTACTAGTCTCACGCATCGGAGTATGATTGAGTGGCATAGGAAATGTTCCTTTTAATTTTACTTTCATGAGTTCAAGGTTTGAGATTATGTAAACCATGAATTCTTTCATCCATTACTAAAGACTCTAGTCGTCAAAAAAAAAGAAGAAATAATATTGGAGAAAACACTGTTTCATCACATTCACTCGCTAATGTAGACTCTAATCAGTGTCAGTTGCGTTATATTTTTGCACGAATAAGATCCAATGAAAAGCAACATTCACTTGCTAATGTAGACTCTAATCAGTGACAGTTTTGTTATATTCTTGCATCAATAAGATCTCATGAAAAGCTTGAGATTCCTCGATCATTTTCCATATATGACTTGTTAGTTTCTATTGTGCAGGAGGTTGAAGAGTACTTCACTAATTACATGCTCAATGACAGCTTAGGAGTCATAGCGAATGCTCATACTGCCTTTGCTGACAAAGAACTGGGTATGGCCGAGAGTCCCGCATGTGTGGAGCTTGCAAGGCTATTCTCAGTTGCTGTTGACTTCCCAAAGACTGGTGTGCCTGCAGCCATCCCCCCTAATCTATATGTGAAGGAGTACCCAGACTTCATGGATAAACTTGACAAACCATCGTACCAGTCACAGCGAGTGATTGGAAAACTATTCAGAGAAGTTAAAGACATGGCACCGAAGGCTAATTGTATACCGAAATTCACTTGGGAAGTAGCGAAGCAGTGCTATGACTATGATATGGAATACGAAGGTTTCGAAGATTACATTGATGACGCATTCAATAAAAAAGGTCGATATGACTTCAAGCTGGGAAACCTTATGGACCTCTACAGAATCAAAAGTGAGGCAGAGCTCATTGGGAAGAGCGTCATAACCACTTCAAAATCATTTGACAGGAGGAAAGATGCCGAAGCAGTTGGGTTGGCAGTGAAATCACTAAGGAAGGAAGCGAGGGACTGGTTTGACGACAAAGGCAGGAGATCCGGTTCTCATTCAAGTGATCAGTATGCAAAGGCGTCGGCTTGGTATCATGTGACTTATCATCCAAGTTACTGGGGAAGCTACAATGAAGGGATGAAGAGGGACCATTTCCTTAGCTTCCCGTGGTGCGTGTATGACAAGCTGATTCACATCAAGAAGAGCAGCGGAAATCGAAAGCAGATGGCGGAAGACACGCAGTGCAGTCGGTTCAATCTCGGCCTGAAATTGGGTTAAGACACGTTCGAACAGTATTCCCCGTCAACCTGTCTATGTAATTTATTGTATATATATCTATGCATGTATATTTGTGTTTGAGAATGTCCTCTAATATTACGTTTATGCTGGAAAAAGACAGTTCACCTGTGCAGTGCTAGTACAGGTGACAACTTCCTCATGGATTTGGATTTTGATTAAGCTACACTCTTTATTGTGCTGTTTTAGAGGGGTTGTTTTGTATATTTGAAGGTCTTTCCTGAACTGGTTTTTGTGATTTCTCATATTGAAGTTTGATGGTGCTGATTTTAATAGTCTTTTATTTGTCTTTTGAGATACTTGTATACATTATTATGTGTCTAAGCTACACAAAAAAACAGTTCACCTGTGCAGTGCTAGTGCAGGTTGACATCTTCCACATGGATTTGGATTTTGATTAAGCTACACTATTTTTCTGTTTTGGAAATATTGTCTACAAAAGAGGGGTGTTTTGTATGTTTGAAGGTCTTTCCTGATCTGGTTTTTGTGATTTCTCACATTGAAGTTTAATGGTGCTGATTTTAGTAGCTTTTTTTTTTTTTCTTTTGAGATACTTGTATACATTATTATCTAAGTCATGGATCATGACATGTTAAAACATATTAGAAAAAGAAAATACATGTAATGATATCCACCATAATGAAGGAGGAAAAAAACGAAATGTTAAATTGTCAAAAGAGGTATAATTAGGGTTTTTGGAAACACATTGTTTCTTGTAATGTGTATACACATTCTTTTGGCTTTAATAAAATAAAGTCTCGTTACTTTAAAAAAAAGTAATATAATTAGAATAATGGAGTGTTATTAAAAAACCAAGCTGTTTGGATATGAAAAGAACTTGGTGGAAACTTTCTAGAGCTTTATTGCGACTAATACCGGACTGGAAGGAAGGACCACAAGGGTGGCAGCCTCTGGCCAAAAAAAGTTATATAGTTTTTCCTTTTCAAAGCTCGAGCTTGATTCTCGAAATTTGTAGAAAGACTTTTGTATATAAACTGTGTCTTCAATATATACAAATTGATTAGTTAAAATGGTCGACGCCTAACTCATGCAGACGTGTTTAACTCTTAAGGCCTCGTTTGGTTCATTTTACTAACTTCCAAGGAAGTTTAATTTCTTGGGAAGTTAACCATTAAGAAAGTTGCACTTTTCACATTAACTTTGAACTTTCTGAGAAATTGTAAGGAATAAAGGTAGAGAGAGAGCATTAAATGACTCAGGAAGATAACTCACTCACGCCCTGAGTTATCTTCCCCTATGTGGAGGAAGTTAGGAATCAAACACCCAGGGAAGTTAGGGATCAAACTCCCAGGGAAGTTTTTTAAAAACATCTAACCAAACAAAGCGAGTTGAAACTTCTCTGGAAGTTATTTCACTTCTTTCAACTTCCTCTCGAGCCAAACAAGGCCTAAATCGCGGGAAAAGGGACTTTCAGCCATTAAACTTTTGAATGCAAGGAGAAAATACCCCTCAAAGTGAAAGTGGGAGGCTTTCAACTCCTAAACTAATAAAACTCCTAAACTAATAAAAAGGAGAATTAAACAAATCGTTAGTTAAAATTTCTGTTAACTTTTCTGTTACGTGCTGATGTGGCATGAATGTGGGCTCCGCATGCTTTAAATAATTAAAGCACAACACCCAAATGTTTTAAATGATCGATTAATTTTTTGGTAATGCTACATTGGAGAGGAGGGTAAATGCTACATTAATATACATAGTAACACACCATGAGATACATTTCCAAATCCGTGCTATATATACATCGATTAATGATGGGAAATGCTATATATACGTAAAGTTACACATTTAGCCATAACACATTAATAAGTGATAAAACTTTAAGATTAATATAATTTACGATAGAACTAATTTTTTATCAAAAAAAAAAAGATAGAACTAATTTAAAAACATAATTATTGCTTCCAAAAAAAAGCTATCTCTATATGAAAAAATAATTTGAAAACATCAACGACTGATATGGTAATTATTGGACATGTTTATTAATTTTTCAACATAATATGTAATAAATATTGCCACAATAAATTATAAAAATTACTGTTGGAGATGTTGGGATAGTCCCACATGGACTACTTATAAAGAAAAAAGAAGGTTTATAAGTGTGGAGTAGACACTCTATCTTGCCTTGACATTTTGGAGTGAACCCCACTTCCACACTTGTAGCTCATATATAAAATTAGTCATCATACTCTCCTCATCTTGGATTGGGACCTTATAATATAAAAATTGAACATCGTATCAGAGCCGATGGTTGGCTTAATTGCCCATTGTCCAAGGGCTTTGTAGACATCCAACAAAAATGATTGATTGATGTTCTACGGACTTGAAGGGGGAGTGTTGGAGATATTGAGATAGTCCCTTATGGACTACTTATAAAGAAAAAAGAAGGTTTATAAGTGTGGAGTGGATACTCTATCTTACCTTGGCATTTTGGAGTTAACCCCACTTCCATACTTATAGCCCATATATAAAATTAGTCACCATATTCTTCTCATCTTGGATTGAGACCTTATAATATAAAAATTGAACAATTACCAAATTTAATGACCAACATTCAACAGTTATATATATATATATCAAACACACAACAATTTTAATAAAACTTTAATTTAAAGTCTTCATGTTTAAAACAAAAAACTTTAGTTAGAAGTCAAGTCATTTTAAAATGGTTAGTTGATTTTTTTTTTTTTTTTTAGAAAGTTAGGTTTTAACTATGGAAATGTTAATGTAACACTCCATCTACATTTACGTTATTACAGATCGTCTGATGTGCATATGCATCCCGAGGTGCTGCATTGACGGTGCGCAAGCACATGCGTGTCTTAAGTGCCGTATATTGACATTTTATTTTAATTATTTAATTATTTCTCCTTGCACCCAAATTTAAGGGTTGAAACTCATTTTTCCCTTAAATCGCCTCCTTAATCAGTCAATGCAGTTAATAGTAACGTCATCACTGACACTAACAACAGTCAACTACAAGTCTTCATGACATCAACTTCCAATTTTGCCCCCTAATAAAATGACGAAACTGCACTTTATATATAATAGTTTTTTTCACCCACACCTCACTTCCCAAACCCACTACCGAGATTGAGTTCCCCACCTTTATTTGGACCGTCAAATTTGACCAAATTTTGGCGTGACTTCCGCCAGATCATGTTGGACCTTTGTTGATGAAGCTATTCTCACCATTTGAGTTCAATTCGTTACTTATTTGGTTTTTTAGAACCATTTTTGCTTCTTTTTTTTGTGGTGTTAGGAATTTTATTTTGGGCTTAAATTTCAACTTTTAGGGACTAAGAGTGTGTTTGATAGCAAAAAAAAAAAATGAAAAAAATCATGGAAAACTTTCTATTTTTTTGTTGTAACTGTTTTTCTTAGTGTTTGATACCATTGTAACCGCATAAAGAAAAAAAGCCACACCCCCTTATTTTCCTCATTTATTTTCTCATCTTTTAGCTAAGAAAATCTATTTCTTTCTCACTCATCTTGATCTCGATCTCGTACCAGATTTTCTTTCTCAAGGGGACATCTCTTTCTCTCTAAAACAGATCGATTCTCTCTCTTGAGTCTTGACAATGAGGCAACGTCCCTATCTTAAATCAAGAATTTTCCATTCAAAGATATCTCTCTCTCTCCTCTCTCTCTCTCTTCACTCTTTCACCCATCTCTCTTTCTCAAATCAAGAATCTTCCACTAAGAGATCTGTAGTCACTTCACTTTCAAATTGCAACACTCACGGTATTATGATTGCCTACAAAGAGAGAGTAATTGACCCACAACTGTTTTAGTAAAATCTTCATTATTGCTATCAAACGTCTCTAAGAAAATTCTCTTCAAATAATTTTCTTGAGAGACTTTGTGACAGCCCCAAATTCCACAATCCTAGAATCGGACGCCGCCCGGCAGGCCCAGTTTTGCATGGGGGCCTGGTGGGCAACCGCCCCAGGCCCCCAAAGTGAGCAAGGCCCCCATTTGGCACTAAAGTAGGGGTATTTTTGTAATTTCATATTTTTATTTATTTAATTTAGATTATTAAATGTACAATGCGTTGAAACTTCCAAAAAAAAAAAATCACAACAACTCTACGACTTCTCAACTCCCCTATTCGGCTATTCTCTCTTTCCCGTCAAATCAAGTAAACAATATTTTCTTCTTCTTCTTCGCTAGATCTCTCAAGTCTCACATTTATGCTAGATCTCTCTTTGCAACAAACTTGAAAAAAAACATCTCTCACACAAGTTCTCTCCTCAATCCTCATCATCCTCAAACTGAGGACAAAGTTTAAAGAGTCCTATAGAATATCTTTCAGTAACATCTCTCACAGTCTCACATCATTGGTTGTTCAATGATCTTCAATTGAGCACTCCTCTGCAGCATCATCTCTCACTCTTTGGTATATTTCTTGTTACAAACTCTTTTAGTATACTTTTAATTTACTACTATTACTTTTTTTTTAGTGTAATTTCAGTTCTTATTGTTACTTGTTTTTACCTAAAAAGAATTGATTTTTGGTGGCGGTGAAGTACTCATCAATAGACCTTCAAGTCTTTTAGATCAATTTTTTTAAGGTTTAGATTTCTTAGCGCTTAGAAATTTTTTTATTAGTGTAAGATACGTGATGCCTAGAAAATATGCTTCCGGTTTTGATAAACTTAAGAAAAAAAGGAAAAAAGATGAGTTAGCCAAATCTTTAAGAGGAAGCTTAAATAAATTCTTTTTTAGTAAAAATGATGAATTAGTTGATGTAACAACATCAACAACAACAACAAAGTCTCAATCCCACAATGATATGCTTGTTGATGAAGATGTAGATCATGAATTTGAAAACCATGATATAGTTGATAACTCAAATAAAATTGGTAGTGAGCTTGTTGATAAAAATATAGATGTTAGATGTGAAATAGATGATATAGTCAATAACTCAAATCATATTGATTGCAACCTTATTAATGAAATTAGTGATGTTGGATGTGATTTGGATAATAGTAATGATAATAACAATAAAGACAATAGTAATATAAATTATGATAATAGTGATAGTGCTTTTAATAATAAAGATGACCAAGTTCTCGTTGAAAATCCTAGTACATCAAATTCTTTTAATATCCATGATCCAAGGGTGTGGGATAGTTTAGATAGAAGATCTAGAGATTTATTAATTGAAAGTGGACCTATAAGAGATATTAGCATAAAATTCCCTTATGATCGATATGGTAGACATTTTTCTTTAGTTCATTATAATCGAATTTTACCAAATGGAGAAGAGCATGATAGAAAATGGCTAATATATTCAAAAGAATTAGACAAAGTATTTTGCTTTTGTTGTAAATTATTTAAAACAAATGATAGTAATAGTAAAACTCAATTAGCAAAAGACGGCTTAAGAGATTGGAAACATATTAGTGATAGAATTAAGACTCATGAAACTAGTAATGAGCATATTCATAATATGACTTCTTGGATTGACTTACAAAATAGATTCAAGAAAAATCAAACAATAGATAAACATATTCAAGAACAAATTAAAAAAGAGAAAGAACATTGGAAGAAGGTAATGTTAAGAATAATTGCAGCAGTTAAATTTCTTGCCCAAAATTCTCTAGCTTTTCGTGGAACAAATGAAAGGATTTATCAAAATAGTAATGGAATTTTTTTAAAATTGATTGAAATGATTGCCCTTTTTGATCTAACAATGCAAGAACATCTTAGACGTATTCAAAATAATGAAATTCAATATCATTATCTAAGTCATAATATTCAAAATGAATTAATAATTGCATTATCATCCGAAGTAAAAAATATAATAGTTCAGACTATCAAACAAGCAAAATATTATTCAATAATACTAGATTGCACTCCGGATGTAAGCCATCAAGAACAAATGTCTCTAGTTATAAGGTGTGTTAATTCTCTTAAAAGTCCGATAGCAATAGAAGAATACTTTATAGAATTTATAGAAATAGATGATACAACAGGTTTAGGCATTTTCAATAAGTTGTTATTTATTTTGAATGCACTTGATTTAGATATAGATAATATAAGAGGACAAGGATATGATAATGGGTCTAATATGAAAGGGAAAAATCAAGGAGTGCAAAAAAGATTGTTAGAAATAAATCCTAGAGCATTTTATACACCATGTGCATGTCATAGTCTTAATTTGACAACTAGTGATATTGCTTTATCTTGTAGTAAAGCTACAACATTTTTTGGAGTAGTGCAACGAATATATAATATATTTGGTAGTTCTACAAAAAGATGGAGCATCTTACTTAATCATGTGTCTAATTTAACATTGAAACCATTGTCACAAACACGATGGGAAAGTCGAGTTGAAAGCGTTCGAGCAATTAGATTCCAAGCTCCACAATTAAAAAAAGCTTTAAAAGAATTAGCCAAGACTTGTAATGATCCAATAACGAAAAGTGAAGCAAAAAGTTTAAGACGTGAGCTTAAAGATTTTGAATTCTTATTAGGAATGGTTATTTGGTATGATATATTACATGCAATTAATTTAGTTAGCAAACTTTTACAATCTAGAGATATGCATATAGATGTTGCAATTGAGCAATTAAAAGGATTAATTTCATTTTTTGAAGAATATAGAGAAACTGGATTTATATCGGCTATGGCTTTTGCTAAAACACTTGCGAGTGAGATGGAAATTGAACCAATATTTCGCATAAAACGTCAAATTAAAAGAAAAAAACATTTTGACGAAAACAATGATGTTGACATTGATGAATCACCAGAAGAATCATTTAGGATTAATTACTTTCTATATTTAGTAGATCAAGCTTTATCTTCACTAAAAAATAGATTTGAACAATTTCAATTGTATGAAAGTAATTTTGGTTTTTTATTTGATTTCAAGAAGTTAAATTCATTAGATGAAGAAAGTTTGAGACAATCTTGTATTAATCTTCAAAATATCTTAATCTATGGCAATAATTCTGATTTTGATGGAAATGATTTATTTTTAGAATTAAGAGTCTTGTCATCGACTATGCCAAAAGAAAAAAATACCGCCCTTGATATACTTAATTACATTAGTAGAATGAATTGTTATCCCAATGCACTAATTGCATATAGAGTCTTATTAACTATACCTATAACTGTTGCTTCTGCAGAAAGAAGTTTTTGAAAATTAAAATTAATAAAATCATATTTGAGGTCAACAATGTTACAAGAGAGACTAAATGGATTAGCTATGCTATCGATTGAGGAAGATTTATTGTCGAATATCGATTATAAAGAGATTATAAAAAACTTTGCTTCAAAAAATGCACGAAGGACAATTTTACAATAAAGAGTAATTAGTCTTGAACTTGTTCGATTTTATTTTTGATGCTAGTGCTTGCTTTTTTTTTTTGGTACATCTTTTTTTATCTCAGTATAAGCATCATTTTTATTTATACATTATTTTTTCATTTTTGTCACTTTATGTCATCTTTTTGTGACTAGACTAAATTGGTTAAAAGTATCATTATCTTTCACAACGTTTAAGTGACATACATCATCAAATTTATAGTTTAAGAGTAACTAGGATACAAATCAATTAATATAGAAAAGTTATGATACAATAACAAATTCCAAAAAGTTAGAATACAATAAAAAAGTTGTGAAATGTTAGGATACTTTTAACTAATTTTGACTTGTTACAAAACCCTTTTTTAACTCCACCAGTGATAAGTGTTTTACTTTTCATTGTCGGTCCCAAGTCCGAAGAGAAGAGGAGGGAAAAGGCTAATTTCAAAATTGTTGATTTTAAGTTCATTGCGTGCTATTCATATATAACTCACTTAATCTTTAATTTATTTTTTTAAAATATATTTATTTTTATATAAAAGGCCCCATTTTTAAAGTTCGCCCCAGGCCTCCAAAATGACAGGGCCGGCCCTGCCGCCTGGCCTGGACCCGCGCGAACCCCCGAGCCAATCTCGACGAGTTGCGCGGGGCCAGTGAGCCTATCCTTACCATTCAATCATTTGTTAATCATTTGAAAGTGAAGTCAATTAATTAGCGAGTTATCAAAGTAATAAGCGGAAGCAATATATCTCAACTAATTAATTAACCTCAAAAGCTACAAGTTAGGACAAAAACCTAGGGTGTGGGAACCCCGTATACCATATTTATATCATGTAAAGCAAGAAGAGAATCATCTAAGTCATAATGTCCAAAAAGATCTCTCAACCCATAACCCCATGTACAAAAAAATAATATAAGTAGCTAATAGACCAAAATGTCACCTATATCAACAGAGGATGGCCGCTCAAAGTATATCGCCTAACTGCGTGGCCTTTCCTTTGCTGGACTGTGGATCTGCACTCGGTCAAACACAAGAATGACGAGCCCAGGTAAGTAACGCCAAGCAGGAACAACAATAAATACAGTATTTCGAATTAAATAAATGAACAGTCAATTCATGCCGATAGAAAGAAAAGGACAGGGAGCGCATGAATATATAAAAACTGTGAACAATTAAATAAGCAATCGCAATTGAGTGTCCTGGAATACAAGGGAAAGGCACAAGTGGTCCCGACCAATCAAGGTCGTTAAGCCGAGGACAAAATCTCCTCAAAGGCTAGGAGTCGATGACAGAATCTCCTCTAAGACCCCCACGCGAGTGCAGAGTCCCCAGCAATCTGGTGGAGAACTCTCACCCCGTACATGTCATTACAACCAATCACGTATCCCCAGCCGTAAACCCCGGTATAATACACCGCGAGCCCGGAATTCTGCAAGGATCATGTTTAACACACTTGCCTTAGGACAACTCATATGAATGGAATAACAAGAGAGCATTGAATAATATCAATAAATAATTTAAAGCTCGAGAAATAACTGTAGTATTCCTCACTGGTTTACTTACCTCGATCCAAGCTAATTCGCGCTAACACGGACTCCGACACGTCCCTTATGATCCCCGTGTGTACAATAATCCTAATAATGCAATTTACATCAATTTCCTTAATTTCCTATGATTTTTCCAAATTTCTAACTATTTTTGCCAAATTTCACGTTTTCCAAGGCAAAAATCCCCACAAAACGTCTCGCAAAAATCTCGAATATTTTACTTTTCGTAGAAATTCCCAAATTTCTCTTTATTTGATGAAAATATAATTTTCTAGAATTTTCTAGAATTTTTCCTGAATTTTTTTTCTATTTTTCTGGAATTTATTTCAATTAAAATCAATTTTAATATATTTAATTGAAATAAATAATTTTTATTAATATAATATATGGGTGGGTCGCGGGTTGGGTCTGACCCCACCTGGCTGGGTCGGGTCAGGACCGGCTTGACCTGGTCTGACCGGTCAAACCGGGTTTGACCGGGTCGGACCCGGTCTAACCCAAACCGGGTCGGGTCACCTTGACCTGGCCCGATTTTCTCTTCTTCTTCGTTGCTTTTTTTTTTTCGTTTGCTGTTTTTCCAACAAACAGCAGTGACCATTTTTTTTTTTTTTTTAAAGCACAACAACACAACAACAATCACACACTCACTTCACCATCATCAGCACCATCATTTTCACAATTTAAATCCACCATCCTCTCAACAACAACCTCGACAACAAATCTCGAAAACAACCACAACGACAACACCCACAACAAAATCAATAACTTCTTACCTAGATTTCGCCTCGACGTCGTGTCCACGCTCTCCGCAAAACGCCGTTCTCCTCTCCTGGGTTTCTCCTTCTCTGTCGATTCCTCTTCTTCTCCAATTTTTTTGACCAAAAATGGGGTTGTGGTGACGGTGGTGTGATGAAATTTGGGTATTTTGGTCAAATGACCAAAATACCCCTCACCCTTATCCATACCCTTTACAACTTTATTGCCCTTTGGTCTTTTCACCATTTCACCTACCAACTTTGATAACTCAATTGGGTGACTTAGTTGACTTTTGGTCTTTTGTTCTCATCTATCTCAAACAACACTTAAAGTTTCCTTCGGGTATTCTCGCACCCGACTCATAACACTAACTTTGTTCGTCGCGTCACTACAGACGTATCGACGTAACAAACGGACTTTACAACCTTTTAATTATTATTTATTTAATATTTTTTTCAGTGTTTCTAATTAAATTTGTTCCCCGAACTACCAACGCTCGTACACAACGCTTTTACCCATTAAAAACTTAAAATTGCACAAATGAAATATAATATAATACAAACATCATACAAAACTAACATATCTCGGCGTTGACGTCCGAGAATTGATGACTGTACCACGGCGTGGGCCCACGTATCACCTATTTTGACACGTGGCACAGGTTAAATTTTTAGGGTCGTAACAGAATTTTCTTTGAAAAATTGTTTTTTCTCAAAGAAATTTGTCAAAGCTATCAAACACACCCTAAATTTATAATCATTTTCATTTTCTTGAATTCCCATCGAGAGGATTAGTCCATTTACAACAAAACCACCAAATTTATAATCATTTTCATGAATTCCCATCGAGAAGTGTGAAAAGGTCTCGTTCGAGACCTCTTTAACTTTGAATACATTTGCAGTTTCGGTCGTCTCCCACTGAGACCCTTTCACAAGTCTCGGTGGATGCCGACCAAGACTGCTTCACTAGTCTTGGTTGGAGCCAGCCAAGACTATGGAAGAGGTCTCGGCCTTGTGTGACTGAAAACCACATATGACACTTCCTCAATTCTAAGGCACCAACAATACCAAATCCGACTTTTGTTTGACAAAAAAACACTCCAACACTTTTGGCTAAATACAAATGCTCTACAAAATGACAAAAAACGAAAAATGGAGTTGAATAAGGGGTAATGAAGTGAGGTTGAGGGTGATGAGGGAGCAATGGTATTTCTAGAATTTTAAAAAAAGGTGTGGTACGTATAGCAATTGTAATTCAAATTTGGGGTATGCTTGAGTAACGAGGTTTGTTCAGTAAAAACTAGGATTCATACAGTCGCTGCCAAAATTAATCAACAAATATATTTGGACTTAAAGAGTCTAGACTTATAGAAAAGTTTTTAAAATTTAGGAGCGGCTGTATGGACCTATTTTTTGTTGAGTTTACCCCGTTTACTAACCTGCCCTGTGACGGCCCCAATTTCCCCATGCAATTGGGTACGCCCGGCCTAGACCCGTACAAGCCCCGAGTCATCACTCGGCAACCTGATGAGCCTAGTCAGCCTTCAATTTAGTCAATTTAATAATTTATGAAAGAGTTATTGCAATAGAAACAGCGGAAGACTAAACAATTAAAACAAAGGGGAAATAACTCAATCAAAGGAAGTAGAAGAATTCTATAAGTGTGGAAAACCCCGGGTATTCATGTACAATTGTAAAGGTACATGATACCAATCTCATCAAAATTTGCCGAGTTTAATAATCCCAAAGCATATATATATATAAAACGATATACATAAAAGCAAAACATAAGGAAACCTATAAAATAGTCTCCAAATCCAAATAGCTAATCCTCACAATAGATCCCCAGCGGGTCCCTTGCCCTTGCTGCTCTCCGCCCTATCTGCACCCACCGTCACAAACTAGACGGTGAACAACTGAATAAAATCGAATGTAATGCCAGAAGAAGATAACAGTAATTCATGATAATACAAGTAGAGCAGTCTAAATATCATGCGGTAATAAAAAGACAGGAAATTAAATAAACAAGATGCATGATAAACAAACTAATAGATATCAATCGAAAGTCAAGTGTGTTCCAAGGAATCAAAAGAGGCTCATAAGTGGTCTAAACCATAGCATAACGGCGAAGACCTCGCGAGATCTTCCCGGGCATCGACACAAGCGAAAGCACAGCTATGACTGGAAAGGGACTCGAACCCATCCACCCAGTACTCGGTGTCACACGGTCACTAAGGGTGGTCACACACTCGTGGCCACGAGTGCCCACGTTTTATCCCTCTAGTGCAGGTCCTAGTACTTTTGAGACGAAACACTTACGCCGGGAAACACATAACAAGAAATGGAATAGAATACCAATAATAGAGCATAACAAGACTGAATAAATGATAATGAATCACATGGCATTTTCTTACTGGCTTACAAACATACAAATGTTTTTTAAGGCAATTGTACTTACCTGAACTATTCGCAACCCGGTATTCACTCCGAGACTCTAATACGTTCCCCGTGCGTTCTCGACTACCTGATAAAGTTTTGAATCTTGAATATTAGTTTAAGGCTCGCATTTAGTCTTAAGGTGTTTGTTTTACAATCATTTGTTGATTATGACCCAAACCGTTGTAGATTAAACCATCTTTATGGTTGTTCCTTTTTTTTTACAAAACATAACTCTTGTTGGGTCTATTTATCAAGTTTTATACTCATCTAAGTAAGCCTTTGATGTGAATACTTATTAGGCCTAGACACATAAACTTATTCTTATATTTTACGCCATCGTCTTGACCTCAAGTTGTATTTATTCTATTGGCTTTTATTGGGCTTTACATAACCTATAAGCACACTATTTGTAACTTGTTATAGACCCATATTATCATGAGTGTATTAGGCCTTAATCAAATCCATATTCATTTAAACAAGTATCCATACTTTTTATCCTTTTTATTTATTCTCAAACATAACATAATACACACACCCTACACACACATACATTTTCATTATACACACACATGTACAACTGTTGTGTACACCCCACTCATCACACACCCCACTGTTATGTGCACACAACACCCCATATTTACATGTGTTAATGTCACTTTATTAATTAAAACTATATAATATACATTAATCTATTCTTTTACACCCACAACCATTGTGTACACCCCACTGTGGTGTACACATACACGCTGGTGTGTACACCCCACAGTGGTGTACACATACCCCCATTCATGCACCCCATGTACACCAACCCACCACCAAACCGTCATGCATACACCCCAAAAATTACAAAAATCCACATAAAATCATGAACCCGAGAGACAAGAGAGGAGGAAAGGTTCACCTAGGGTGGGACGTGGGGTCTCCGACGGCGAGGGAGGTGGCAGCGACGTGAAGCCGAGAAGAGGAGGGGAGATGTGAGGCCGAGAAGAGAGAGATCCGAGAGAGAGAGCAACGAGAGTGAAAGAGAAGAGATCATGAGTGAGAGAGATATCGCGTGGCCGAGAGAGAGATGGAGAGGCCGAGAGTGAGGGAGAGATCCGAAATGAAAGAGAAGGAGGGTGGGCGGCGGTGGTGTGTGAAGAAGAAGGTGAATAGTGTAGGGTTTTGTTTGTTGTTGTTATATTTATATGGTCAAATGACCTTTTTACCCCCAACTTACTTCCTACACCATTTTTAAACCATTGCCCTTATGGGTCCTTTTTACTTTTCTATTTATTTCTCTTTATTACACATCAAAGTGTGTAACCATTCTATTTATTTCTTTTTATTACACATTAAAGTGTGTAACCATTCTATTTATTTCTCTTTATTACACATTAAAGTGTGTGTGTGTTGTCACTTGCATAACTCTCCACCTCAACACACCCACATCTTGAGGTCAAACTCATGGTTCCTCACTATTGAACTGTGTCAATTTAAAAATTCCAATTCCATAGACCATATGTTGCGTAATTAACTAACTTCCGCGTTCAAACGACATTCCTCGGTCCATTTTTCCTTGTTCCGACTCTCGTAATTCGCGTAGTCTCGCCTTGTTTCGCCAACTAATTAATTAAATTAAATAAAAATTCATTTATTTGTATGTTTTACTTGTTTTTATCCCCCGTTTAACTAGTCGAAACCTCACTCAATTAAATATCGCCCAACCGGCTCGAAACCCGTAATATACTAAAATACTAATATACACAATCAAAGAATCATAAAATCACTTCGGTGTCGACTCCCGAAGTTCGAAATACTGTCCAGTGACGTAGCCGGGTCATAATTTCTGACAAGTGCAACACAAGTCAGTTAGAAATTTGGGGTTGTTACATGCCCCAAATTTTGAATTTTAATTGTTGAGTGTACCCTACTTTTTTTTCCTAAAATCTCCAAGACACCCTTGCTAAACATACCCCACTTTTTTTGAATATATCCCATAATTCAAATATTTTGGCTTGTAAGTTTCGGATATGTAGGGCTGAGACATCTAAAGAGGTTTCGAACATACAGGACCGAGTCCTCTTGTTGCCTCCCACTGAGATCTCTTTATAGGCCATGGTCTTGTGTGACCAAAACCCTCGAGTGATAAAAACGAACCAAAGAATTTTCAAACTCCAAAAAATTGTGAAAATGACCACAAAATTAGCATGTTTTGCTTGAAAGCACTAGATATGCTTGATCCATCCACATTCTTGTGCCCAAAAATGTAAAATTCGAACCCCAAATTGAAGCCTTAAACCCAACAACACAAAAATTGATTATAAAACGACAAGAAACTCAAGAAAATCCAAAAATCAACATGAAAAAGGTTAGGATTGCAGACATAACTTCGAATCTATGTAGTTTCGTTTGGATTTCGTCGAAGGTGGAGGACAATTCGAGATAGGGAGAGTCGGTTGAGTGATTGGGGTATGCGTGGATGGAGTGAGCGGGGTATGGGTGAGCAAAAAATCTCTTTAATATGGAGGGTAATTGGGTCAATTCACAATTTTTTTAAAAGTGGTGTACACTCGGCGAAAATTGTGGTCCATATAGCAATCCTTAAAATCATTACAAATATTTAAGGGGTGATTTTAGGGGTATTAAAGAAAGAGTTGCGCTGTGTGCACCCCGGTATCCTCTCAGGGCACTTGACTTTTTTTTATTATGTTGGTTCTAAAAAAATGACACATTTGTTCTGGGGTGCCCGAAGTAATCGGTGGGGTGCCCATAGTGCGACACTACATTAATTGATATTACGTTTCAGGTGTTGATGGGAAATGACTGAACCTATGGTCTCGGAGACACTGGATTGAGACATAGGTTGTCGTGTCAGTTGGTGTCGATCAAGACATTCACATAAGTCTCAACATAAGGCCGTCGAGACTACTTGTATAGTCTCGGTGATCACCCATCAAGTTGGGTGTTTGACTATATTATTTAGGTATTGGTCGGTATAAACAAACACTGTAATACGAGTTTCGACAAGATATGACCGAAATCACTTAAACACGTGTCTTGAGTAGTGGATGCTTTACTTCACAAACTAGAGACATTTTGGTAAGAGTTTTGGGTGCCCTGATAAATTGTTGGGGTACCCTAAGAGAATATCGGGGTGCACATATCACTACTCTAAAGGAATTGTACAAGTTGTGTTCACTTCTTAACTTAAGGATAACTTTGAAAGAAAAAAAAAAAGAAATGATAATCTAACACACTTTGGTCGCACACTTGAGACGCATACTTTATTTTTTAGTCTATTTGATATCCTGAGTAATGACTGGGGTGCATATAGCGGCCTTCTAAAACTAAAGTACGCGACATTTTGTACTCAATACTCAAGAGTGAGAATAAAAACACTAACATTTGAAGTAGTCGGATAGTACAAACAAAGTGCAAAATAAAAAAAAAAGACACAAGAAAAGTAGTCTAGCCTCGGAAAAGCAATCAATGAGACGAAAGGAGAAGACGAAGAGATCGCTACCTTGGTCGTCGACTCTGTCTCGGAAAAGCAATCAATGAGACGAAAGTAGAAGACGAAGAGATCACTACCTTGGTCGTCGACTCTGTCTCGGAAAAGCAATCAATGAGACGAAAGTAGAAGACGAAGAGATCACTACCTTGGTCGTCGACTCCGTTTTTAACTACTACTACTATTTTCTGTTCCCCAGTAGTAGTTTTTTCTTGTTGAGTCGTTGCTTGAGACTTGAGAGGTTTAGCTAAAGATAGGAACGAAATCTGAGGTTTCAAGGTGAGGTTTATCCAACTTTTACTTCTTTTGAGCGTGATTACTGTTTCGATTTGCTTGTTTTCTCGGTTAATTTTGAGTGAAGTGATTTTGCTAGTGTTTTTGAGCAAATTTTATGTTATTTGTTGATGTACTTTGGTTCCGATGACGACGACCGTGATGATCGCAGAAAAGTGAATCTTTGGGTGTAGATCTGTTAATTGACCTCTGTAGTGCAGGTCCGTTAGAACCTACTTCTTAGTGAACTGATTCAGTTGGATCTCTTATGTTAATTGAAAAATTACTTTTTGATGTTGTATGTTGAAATCCATGGGTTCGGAGAGTGTTGGGCCACACAAAACCAATTGGCTTGTGCTAGGATCCAATCTACACCACTTTATACCGCACCAACTCTTATTATATTTCCAATGAGGGATTATATTTCAACACTCCCCTCAAGTGCAACTAGGCCTGAACTAGTTGTCACTTGCCAAACACAGATGTACTTTTTATAGGTCCGTAAATATACTTAGGCCTCTTTTTTTTATAGGCTCTAGATCCACAAACGGGTTTAGACTTCACCGCTAGCCCAATCAGTCTTCAAATACGAGCTCGAAGAGTGTTGGGCCACACACACATGTGGGGTATATAAATAGGGTTGGAGTCCATCTTGCACAAAACCAATTGGCTTGTGCTATGATCCAATCTGCATCACTTTATATCACACCAACTCTTATTATATTTCTAATGTGGGATTATATTCCAACATTGTATAATCACAAATACATAATTAGCTACGGCCAAAAGCATATTTGGTGAGATGGTAGAGACATCACTTAACTTGCCAAAAGGTAAAGTTTGGGGGGGTCGTGAGTTCGACTCCCACTTCAGTAAAAAAAAAAGAGAGCATAATTAGCTATTAAATGAAATAAAATCACATCATGACAAACTTGTTCTTTTACTCATCTTAAAAAAAAAAAAAAAAAAAAAAAAAAAAAGAAGCAAAGTCGAACGTGTAGAATTGCAGATTATGTTATTGGATCCAAATCACTTATCTTTTGTGTTATTGGTCTCTATTTTGATTTTTTTTAACTACATTGTTAGTACTTTGGTGATGATCAAGAGTTTTTTTGTTTGTGGTTGTGCATAACATTCAAGGGCCTATTTTCCGAGATGTGCAAGACCCTATATGTATAGAAGCTGAACCTAGATTCTTCAGTGTGAATTAACCGTCTAGTTGGTTTGTTCAACTAAAAATTCCTGTTAAGTCTTTATTATCCGGAGAAATGAGTAAGACAGTTCAGGTTTCTGGGTTCCCTTCAAATGTAACTGCTGAAGTAGTTAAGAAATTTCTGGAAGGTCGCACAGGCGAGGGAACTGTTTATGCTTTAAAAATTAGGCAACATAAGGGATCAAATCCTAGAGCCTTTGCTGTGGTCCAATTCACAACACCTCAAAGTGTGGAACAAATATGTTTGCTTAATCGGCGCATGTACTATGGACTTTCATATTTAACGGTACGGAAGATGGAGCGGGATATTGTACCAAAGCCAAGGGTCCCTTGGCTAAGTTTGAATGCCGCAATGCTGCATTTTGGCTGTCAGGTTTCTGATGACCGCTTTTTCACCCTTTGGAAAGGGATGGATGCAGAAATTGAGTTTGGTTTTGGCTTCCGGAAAGTAAAATTCCTTTTGTCTCATGATCATGTGGATTATAAGCTTGAACTTTCTTATGATAGCATTTGGCAAATCCAGTTACACCGCCAAGGGGGTTCGAATGCAAGTTTCCTTATCATACAGGTTTGCTTCCTTGAAACATTAATATGTTGTAATAATTAATGTTTTTCTTCTCATCCTTGTAACGAATGAGCATTGAGTAGAACTAATATTGTTGTTTCCAAAGTCTTTCACTATGCTATCTCAATAAAAATAATCAAAAGCATCACTGCACTGCATGAAGTTCTCAACCAAACAGTTCTGTTTTTAGAAAGGAAAATGATTTTTTGACATTCTTTCGGTACATGCATTTGGTACAAAATGGTGTAGATTCCCTTGAAATTCGTATGACACATGTCCCAATCTAATCTACTCCATTGTGTAGCATATGTATGTCTCATAGAATGTTAGATTATCATCTTCCAATTCATATAGTTAAAAATAGAACAAACTTCTACGAAAAGAAAAAGAACAAACTAAGAATTAGTGGGAGCAAAGTAGAAAAATAATAATAATAATAATAATTTATAGGCATAAAGAAAGATAAACAAAATAGTAAGGAAACATATGTAAAGAATAAAAATAAATTATTCCATGATAACACAGCATACATTTTCTAGAAGGAAGATGATAATCTAACTATATGCCTTAGCATTTGATTTACAACTGGTGTATGAAAATATGACCTACATGTGTTTGGACTTGTTTTCTTCGTTGTGTTGAATCCCAACAACTGATTTTGAAATTGTAATTAATATATACATGATTATAGTTTCTCTAATCTGGGTATTTGGTGGGACAGAATATGTGAGAGAATATTGCTAACATATTGCTGAATTAATTAGGTCTTTGGTGCACCATGTATCTACCAGAAGCTATCATTTTCATCTGGAAATATACTTGATGATCCAATTTTAAACTATTTCATGGATACACCAGATGATATGTGGATAAGAACTACTGATTTTACCATGTTTTCATGCATTGGGCAGTCTTCTGCTGTATGTTTGGAAATACCGCGCAGCTGTGAACTTTCAGGAATTCGTGAAAATTTTCACCATTTTAAAGAATACAATGGTCCATTGTTCTTGGAAAGTGGTAGCTCTTTCTCATACAACACGGATTTAGTCCCTATCATTAGACCAGCCCTTGTAATTGAATTGCCTTATGATATCCTGTACAAGTTGAATTCTTTAGTTCAGCATGGATATCTGCCTGGACCAACTCTCGATGCCACATTTTTCAGATTAATCAGTCCCCAGTTTATACCTCTTGCTCACATCGAACGTGCCCTGGAAAAAATGCAACATTTTAAGGACTGCTGCTACGAACCGGTGAAGTGGCTTAAAGAACAGTATATCAAATATCGCACATCAAATAAGGAATTTGGCAGACCTAGCATTTCCTTGGATGAAGGCTTGATGTACATTCGCAGAGTTGCAATAACCCCCTCTAAAGTATATTTCTATGGTCCGGATATCAATGTTTCCAATCGGGTACTACGGCATTTTCACAAGTATAATGATAACTTCATTCGCATTTCTTTTGTTGACGAGGACTTCCAGAAAATGCACTCCACTGATTTGTCTCCGCGTATGCCCTCAGGTGATGATAAAAGGTGCACAGAAATATACAAAAGGATCCTATCTGTGCTGAAAAATGGCATAGTTATTGGTGATAAAAAGTTTGAATTTCTCGCTTTCTCTTCTAGCCAGTTGAGAGAAAATTCTGCCTGGATGTTTGCTTCTGGTAATGGGCTTACAGCAGGCAGTATCAGAGAATGGATGGGTGATTTTCATGAGATAAGAAATGTTGCAAAGTATGCTGCCAGACTTGGGCAATCTTTTAGTTCATCAACGGAAACTTTGACTGTCAGAAGGCATGAAATCGAAAGTATTCCTGATTTAGAAATTGAAACTAATGGAAAGAAATATGTTTTCTCTGATGGGATTGGGAAAATTTCAGCTGAGTTTGCACGTAGAGTAGCAAAGAAGTGTAAAATTCAAAATTCTATTCCATCCGCCTTTCAAATTCGGTATGGCGGCTACAAAGGCGTGGTGGCTGTGGATCCAACATCTTCAACAAAGTTGTCCTTGAGGAGAAGTATGTGCAAATATGCATCACAGAATGAAAAGTTGGACGTCCTGTCATGGAGCAAGTTCCAACCTTGCTTCCTCAATCGTCAATTGATTTCTCTCTTGTCCACCCTTGGAGTTAGAGATCAAATTTTTGAAAAGAAGCAAAAAGAAGCTGTGGATCAGTTGAATATGACTTTAATCGATCCAGCAAGTGCACTGGAAGCACTTGAGGTCATGTCTCCAGGTGAAAATGTGAACGTTCTAAAGGAAATGCTTACGTGTGGTTATAAACCTGACCGAGAGCCTTTCCTTTCAATGATGTTACAAACATTTCGAGCTCTAAAATTGTTCGAATTGAGGAACAAAGCTAGGATTTTTATTCCTAATGGACGGTCAATGATAGGATGCCTTGATGAAACTAGGACCTTAGAATATGGGCAGGTATTTATCCAAGCTTCTTGTATTGGACATAATCATTTCCAGGGGCATTCATCATTTGCAATCAGGAACAACACATTAGAACATCGTACTTTTATCGTGGAGGGCAAGGTGGTTGTTGCCAAAAATCCGTGCCTACATCCTGGTGATGTGCGTGTTTTGCAGGCTGTGAATGTCCCCAATTTGCACCACATGGTTGATTGTGTTGTATTTCCACAAAAAGGGAAAAGGTAAAACCTCTTATGAAGTTTTTTTTTCTTGTAAAATTTTATGTTGTTAGATATTTGCACATGTGGAGGTTTGCTAAGACAAGAGCTCTTAAATATCTTGAATATTTAAAATTCTGGTAGACTGCAGCTATATTCTCTTGTAAAAGATTAACTTTGTACTGCTTTAGTTGATACTTTTATTACTCAATATTAATAATCAAATGAGGATTTTTTTCCTAGAACTAATTAGCTATAAGCGATTAGGTTTTCTTCCTAGAACTTTCAAATTTCATGATAATCTTGCTACACTTGGAATCCTGAGGGTCAGGTCCTATGAAAATTTTTTTGAGGGTTAGGATTTTGGATGTATGGTAGTTAACGTCGTGCATATGAATTGGGTAGATGACTAAGGTAGAAAATAAGATATACTGCCTTGACAGTGCTTTGCGATTAATATATTCCAATGGAGCTTGAGAGGGAACTTCTATAAGATTTATATTAGTCTGTTGTACCTTTCGAAGAAAATATTAAGATGGATTTTGTTTACTTTCTATTTATGAAAATATTATATGCAATTTCATAGTTTGTTATAAGTCTGTTATTTACAATATTGCCATGTGTACTTGCATTTAGATTTTAGAGTTGTTATTTTGGCATGTATGTTCTCTATTGAAACCAGTGTTTTATGAAATTTAATCATTTTTTTTAGTCTGGCTAAGTGCACCCCACCTTTTACTAAGTGCACCCCATTTTGCGTGGCACCCCAAATTCAAATTTCAATTTCTAAGTGAACGTCACATATTTACCAAAATACCCTTTCATTAGAATCGAAACACCCAACTTCAAAACCCTGGTCGAGACATCTATATTAGGTTCGACAACATGTAGCCGAGACTTATCCACTAGACAAAGTGTTGTCCAACCGAACCTCTTTGGTGAGATTTAGTTGACAACTGCCAACCTAAAGGTTCGATGGGTTCCAACCTACTCTCCAATTAAAGGTTCGGCAAGCTGTGATCGACTCTTCAACAAGAGGTTCGGTGGGCTCCGATCGACTCTCCAATAAGAGATTCAGACCTTTGAGCCCAACCACTTGATGATGCTTGCAAATCACATAGAAGAGAGTGTGGGGTGTACTAATCACAGTGAGGGGCATAAGGGTCATTTTGTAGTAGAATTGACTTTTTTTTTAGTTTGATTTTTTCTGGGGTACACTTAGTAAAAGGTGGGATGCACTTAGTCGGATTCTTTTTTTTAATCTTGACAATGTTAATCAAAATTGTTATTACAGGCCACACCCAAATGAGTGTTCTGGGAGTGATTTGGATGGAGATGTATACTTTGTAAGTTGGGATCCTGAACTTATTCCTCCTCGTCAAATTGAACCCATGGACTATACCCCTACGCCAACCGTTGTCATGGACCATGATGTTGAAATTGAGGTAAGCGTCGTATGCTTAAAGATTCGTCCGTAGGATCTTGATCTTATTTATTTTCTTCTATTCTTGTTTTGTCATTTATTTCTTCTATATTTTACTTGAGTGGAGCAACAAGATCTTCATTACCAACAACCGGTTCACCCAAGTGGTAAGGGACTTGGTCCCCTTAGCGAGGTCTTGAGTTCGAGTCTCATGAATGGAAAAAACTAGGTTAGGAGGGCCCGCTCCCATATGGGGCCCGATAGTTCCCGATCGTGGATTAGTAAGTGTGGCTGGTGCTGAACACCATGTGGGAAACAAAAAAAAAGAAAAGATCTTCATTGTGCAGTCTATTTGAATCTTTTGTACAATGGCATCAATTACTATGCCTGGTGCAAAGATATTCAGCATAAACTTTTCACTATTGATGTTTAGATGTTCATTGCAAGGAATTATTCATGTGACCAGCATTCAAAAAGTAAAAGTGAGACTGGAGCTCAGTTGTGTTAGGCCATTAATGGAAGTTCATGCATAAAATATCGAAGGTTTTTACTCAGCAAAATTTGTCCATGGAAACGGGTCAAGCTACGTAAATCAATTAAATGACAACCTTGGTGGAGAAGGGAATTGTTATTTTGTATGCCTTGTTATCATAGTTCAATTGTCTTGCATAATTTAACTATTAGAAGTTTTATTTTCCATTGCTAGAAGCTTCTTGACAAAGTGGTCAATCTAAGTGCTGAGCTAGATAATCTAGTTTGTTCGTAGACGTGCTAATCATTTTATTTCGTTCTTGATTTGTAATTTAATGCCCAAGACAATGCAGTATCCTCCTTTCTGTTTTTTTTTGGTCGAGTCCCCGGCTGATCTGTGTTTCTGGCTTATAGGAAGTTCAAGAGTACTTTGCCAATTACATGGTCAACGACAGCTTAGGGATAATTGCAAATGCCCACACTGCCTTTGCCGATAGAGAGCTGTTCAGGGCAGAGAGTGATGCATGCTTAGAGCTTGCACGGCTGTTTTCTATTGCTGTCGACTTTCCAAAGACCGGTGTGCCTGCCCAAATCCCTCCTCACCTTTACGTTAAGGAGTATCCTGACTTCATGGACAAGCCTGATAAACCAACCTATGTATCAGACCAGGTCATCGGAAAGCTTTTCCGAGAGGTTAAAGACATTTCACCACAAATCAGCTGCATTAAAACTTTCACCAAGGAGGTAGCTAGGCTCAGCTATGATCATGATCTAGAATTTGAAGGATTTGAGGATTATATAAATGATGCTTGTTACTACAAAGGCGAGTTCGACTTTAAGCTGGGGAACCTGATGGATTACTATGGGATCAAAACGGAAGCAGAGATACTCGGCGGAAACATTATGAAACTGTCAAAGTCATTCACTATAAGGAGGGATGCTGATTCGATCGGAGTAGCTGTGAACTGTTTGAAAAAGGAAGCGAGGGCATGGTTCAACGAGAAGAGTACTGATTCGGAGTCTGAAGAAGATAATGTTTATGCGAAAGCGTCAGCTTGGTATCATGTAACATATCATCCAGACTACTGGGGTAACTACAACGATGGGATGAACAGGGATCATTTCATTAGTTTTCCGTGGTGCGTCTATGAAAAGTTGATTCACATCAAGAGAAATAAAGCATGTCTGTCAAAGCGGCAACGTCGCTATGATCAGTTGTTAGAACGCTTTCGAAATTCTGTGCAGTTGAGTTGAAGGTTGATCTGGTTCTTCTATGTTATGGTCTGTGTGTTCTTATTTATTGATCACAGAAGGAAGAGACCTTTAGGCATGTTTATGTACATAATATGTATCTATCATTCCAAATTTATGTACAAGTCTTTATAGATATCACTTGTTGAAGTTAAGGCAGGTATCAATCTTTAATGAAGGTTGTCATTGCATTTTTCGCATGTACACTTATTTATTTATTTATTTTTTTTTCTTGATTTTAATAGGATTCAACCCACAACTTATCCAAAAACCCACAACTTATTTAAACCTTACGTTTTAGTAAGTGATGCCTCGTCTATTTCACCAGAGATGTTATTTGGTCATATATATATATATATATATATACCTTAATTAGAGTTCCTATGGACCTATACTTCTATCTGTTTTTTTTTTTTTGGTCATATATACTTAACAATCTTTAATTCAATGTTATAGACATTCTCTACAACTATAGTCAACAGTAATGCGACAAAATTGGTTGACTCAAACCATGCAAGTTGCGACCAATCTAACCACAAAAGATCTTAATATCTTTGTTGTGGGAGAAGCCTCTTTACTTTTTTGATACTAGTCTTTAAAATTACCTTGATTATTCGACAAGTGATGCACTTCTCCTCAGGTTATGTAGCTAAAAAAATCAAAATATTCAAGCTTTTTTACTTCAAAAAGACGTATGTAAATAACTAATGGATTCCAACAACTACACTAGGTGAAGTACCATCCATGGTACCATTGAAGCATCCACGCGAGAGCATTGCTATCAAGTTTCTTTATCAAAGTGTTTTTTTTTAACATAATTTTACTTAAAATAGCAAAAGGGTTTATTTAAAAATGATCTTCATACTATTGTCTGTTGTTTTGATCTTTTGAATTATGTATTGAGATGTGTGCACACATATTTTGAGGTGTATCTAAGAGATAACCTCCAAGGGGTGTTGGGTTTTGGGGTTTCATATGTAGCAAAAATTCAAACAATTTATGAAAAACTCCAATAGGATCACTGTAACGACTTTAAATTCTAATTTATGCCACGTGTCAATTTAGGTCATACGTGGACCCATTTGCCGTGATATAGAGTCCAATTCTCGGTCGTCGACGTCGAGGTATGTTATTTGTGTTCGATGTTTTGTATTATATTGTATTACACGAATTTTAATTCCAATGTCCCAAACGTGCGAGGACATTTAAGAGTGAGCGTTGGTACGGGGAACGGTTTAGCTCGAGTATTACGTGAATAATGTGGTTTTGGGCGAATGCTAGTCGGGTAATTAGTAGTCCGGGGGACATAAATGAATTAAAAACACTGACAAAATACAAAATAAATAATAAATAAAAGTTGTAAAATGTGTTCGATACGTTGGTATGTCCGGGGTGACGTGACAAACAAATTAAATTTGGTGTTCGAAGTGAACTCGGAAACGTAAGTATGGTGCGAGAAATCACCAAGTTAAGCATGAGAGTCACGTATTAGAGTCACACATATATGTTAGAGTTGGTGGTTGGGGTGAATAGTAGCCACAAGATTGGCCTCGGGATCCGTGTGTGATAATAGATGAAGGGAAGGATATATAAGCTACCCCATCACCTTTTCTCTCTCTTCTTATCTCATTTTCTCCATTCTCAACGAATCATCGTCGAAACGTGGGTTTCTGGGTGCCACGGGAGTGACCAATCGTGAATTCTAAGGTGAGAGTTCAATTCTCCAGGTGACTATCTACGTTTTGGTAGTATTTTTGTGGGTTTTGTCGCGATGAATTTAGACAACGAATTGAGAAATTCGGTTTTATTGTATGTTTTGATGGATTGGGAGTTTATTGAATGATCAAAACATGAATTTTGAAGTGGTGTTAGTGTTTGGGAATTTATCTGAGTTTCAAAGGCATTCTGCAAAAGACGCCATAGCAACGTCGTGAGTGTTCCAACTCACGACGTCACCTACGTACATCTTGGGTAGGGAGCTTTAGTAGAACATGTCGCCGTGAGGATGCCGCCATGACAATGAGGTTACGATGTCACTCACGTACGTATTGGGCAGTGAGTATAATTTCCACACTGTGGAGACATTGTCTAGGCCATTGGACGTCATGGCGTCCCAGCGATGTGTTATTGTTCACATAAGTGAATTTTTATAAAATTTTTGGAAACTTTCAGGGATCTCTCGAGTATCCAAATGGGTCAGAATACGACCTAATACCCGGTAATTGCCAAATGGGCGAATGAAAAAAATTATGAAAGTTTGGATAAAATAAGGGTAATTAACGAGAATTTTGATTTAAATGTATTCTAGGGGTTTTGAACATTAACGAGACACGGGAGGTCATAGGAGACGTGTCGGGGGTCCGTTGAGTGCGTAATAGTTGGATTATAGGTAAATAAACTAGTGAGAATTTTTACAGTTATTTCTTGAGCTTTAATTTGTTGTTATTGCTCTGTTTATCATTATATCATTATATCCTTTGGAATCTCCCATTTCCCCGCTGGTTGAATAGTCCACTTTTAACTTATTCAACAAGTGGAAAACCCTAAGTACTCAAGAATTATGGTTACTTTTAATCATAACAATTTAATATAAATACACGCAATATGAGCTTGAGCTTTTATCTAGACATTATTGATATCTCCCGGTTGAGTGGTTTTGACGTTAGGGGCTCTTATCCCAATCGAACACCATTATTGCATTTACTATGGATATCTCACATGGTTCCGTCTATGTATCCAGGTTAGGTGGTAGGTTGGACTCCATTTCACGCGTTAGTGTTTTCGTCTGAACCCGATTTTGTAGGTTATATCTCGACTTAACGACTATTGTCTTACCGGGCTCGCCATCCCTTGCAATTCTATTTCATAACTCGGACACTCATTTTTCGATTGAGTTATTTACGGATACACACTTGTACCGGTATACATACCGTTATAGTTGATCACATTATACATTTCATGCGTTCCTTATTCCTTTTCTTTTAATTTTCTTTGATCTTTAACATGAATGTGGACCGACCACGGGCGCCCGAGAAATTTGAGGCCGCCACGTGTCCACCGCAAGGGAATTATTTACTTTTACAAAATGTTATATTATTATGTTAGGGGCTCTTATTCGGTCTATGAATATCTTACATTGCAAGGTTAGGCGTTACTTACCTTAACGACTATTGTCGGCTCCTTGCAATTCTATTTCATAACTCGGACACTCACTTTTCGTCATTCTTGTGTTTGACTGAGTGCGCGATCCACAAATTCAAGGAGAAGGCACCAAAGCTTAGAGATTTTCTTTGAGGATACTAGAGCATTTATGATGATATACATATGCGGGGTTTTCACACTCTAGGATGTCTTATTTTTATATGGTTGTGATTATTTGATTAGTTGAACTTTTGCTTCCGCTATTTTGATGATAACTCACTAATCAATGTTATAAATTTGTAAATGAATGGTAAATAGTAATGTAAGACTGATTAGACTTGTGTGACTCGTCGAAATGGGCTCGGGGTTTTGCGTAAGTCTAGGTCGGGCGATGCCTAGTTCAGGTTTGAAAACTGGGGCTGTCATATTTGCAAATAAGTTCCATTAGACAAGATCTACAAAAGTAAACCATACCTTAATTCGTGATTTCCTTCTCTGATTGTTCGATCTCCTAAACGTTCAAGCGTGCGTCCTCTATCAGAAATTCACACACGAACAATGACCGCAATTTGGAGTGTTAACCCTAAGAGAGATAGAAAATGTTTTTTCTTTTTCTCCCAAAATCTAGAGAACTAAAAAAAAACAAAATGAATATCTTAAACATTTTTAGGGTATGTCCCTTTATTTATATGTGTAGATAATCCTCACTTTATAATCATATTCGTAATACAACTATTGAATTTAAACAATTTAAACAAATTACACATATACCCCTATTAATAAGCTATCATATAACAAATCATAAGGGCTTTCATGTCATGAATCTTATCATATAAAATTCATTACTCTGGACAATTGAATTGCACTAAGCCGTTAATTGTGTGCGACCCAATAGGTTCATGCGACGTTGGTAGTGAACCAAAAATCATTTTCGATACACAAGTCATAATTAGTCTCTAACAAGACATTATGACTACCTAAGTAACATGAATATCAAAATCGATACAACTTAATGAATAACATATATCATATCCTTTTATCATGCGATATCCTTTGATTAAACATGATGCATGGAAAGTCACCCTTAATGTTCAATCGTACTAATCTTGATCTTTAGGTAGACTGAAAAACATCCAAGTGACATTGATCATATCAATTCACTTGGACTTGACCATTTAACAATCTAACATATCGAGAGATCCACTAATATCTCTCTCTTACGAGAGGGACAAATTCTATCTTGATTACACACCTTCATATATTGCTTATATGATAATCAATCACAATCTTTATAATTTTCTGGTTAAAGACAATATTTGATTGTGTCAAATTACCATGCTCATAATATTGAAGTCTATGATAATCTCAAGTCGAAAGACTAAATGATATACCTATCAAGAGTAACACAAATGACTTAATCCATGTGGTGTTCTCATAGCGGGTAATTCCAGTACCATGTTCCTTAACAAGTACTCATGATATCGATTCGTATCCCTATACACATAATCATCATATGACCATCAATCAAGACTCACACTAGTCTTAATTCATTATAGTTCCCAGTATAATGACCGACTAGGGACATTTAGAATATTTCAACAAATACCCATGAATATTATTATAAGGTAAACATGCAATCACTTATAATAATACAACAAATGAAAAATCTCTATTTTATTAACTAAAATTATAAGATAAACAATGTTTGTAGATTGACCTATGGCACATGCCCCAACAAGGGGTGCATTAGTACAATGGCAAATAATCTAGTACCATAACTCTAACTGAGACAAAAGTAATGAGTTCAATTATTGATAACAACATTATATTTCTCACATTATGGGATTAGGGCACATGACTAACTCCCATAAAATTAGGTTAAGAGAAGTGAGAAGGGGCTAAAAAAAGTTTAAATACTCATGGTTATATGAAAAAAAAATCTACATGCCCACAACAATAAGGAGTCAAAATATAGGTTTTAAAAGTAAGGACTACTATGGAGATCAAATCATCAAGGGGGTTTATATGTGGTTAACCAGGTGAGGGTAAAAATGACTCATTTTCAATACATACTTTGGATGCACATTCTTGTCTTTTAGTCATTTATAGTATTTATTCATATATGAGCCTACTCTTGAGAAGACAAGAAAAATTCATAAATGACTAACGATAAAGGTGTGCACCTAAAGTGTGTTTTAAAAGTGGATCATTTTATCATTTTTCTTTCATTATGCTAGAATGACAAATTGACAATAGAGAAGTCACACTAAAAGTTATGTAGGAGATTTACGTGTGTTTACGTCTAGAGGTGCTTACGAGACGGCTATTGTAAGCAATGCGGGTTGGGTTTGACATCGGGTTGTCATCCTACCACTTCTCACCCATCCCAATTTTTTCTCCATGCTCTCTTTTCTAACAATTCTCTTCAAATAATTGATCTAATTAAAAAAGCGAAAGGAGCAGAGGAAGTAAAGGAACTTGAAGTGAGGTGAGTTTTCATTGATTAATCATTTTTTGATTTGGGATTGTTTGGTACTGATTTACGGTCGAAGTGATCGAGTTTAGGGAATAATAAATGATAAAATTCAATTTTTAAACTGTGTGGTATATATTGAGGTAGGAAAAGCCGATTATAGTTATTTACTTCGTTTCTCAGTATTTGACCAAGTCCAAAAACTGTTCCGAGTAGGCACGTTGGGGCGCCGTAGATTTAAGTCATCAAATGAGGTCGAATGACTTGCAAATTGGTGGGTTTTAACCTTGGTATATCCTATTTTGATAATCAAAAAGTTTTGGGGTGAAATTTATTCGTATAGGTGTCGGGAAAGTTTGATCCATGTAGCCCATCTGTTAGAGTAAACCATTAGTTATTTTGTTAAGTTACTGTGCTGTAAGTTTATTTACTGCTGTAAGTTTATTTACTGTGAACTAGGGTTAATATGTCTCACGTCTTATGCACGTGACCTCTCTTATATATATATAAGAATGAGAGAAGCAGCGGCTCGGTGCTGATCATCTCCTTCAGTTTTTATTCTTTTTCTTTTTCGGTTCTGTGTAGATCTAGGGTTTTCCCTTCAACATGGTATCAGAGCCATGAAGGCTCACGCCATTATCAGCCTGGAATCACCACCACCATCACCGCGGTAAAGGAAGCAACTCTTCAATAGAAACAGTTGAATGGCGAACGATCAGACGCCGTTCTTCAGATCTGGTTCGAGAGAGACAGGATCTGGATCGATGGTGACCGGATCTACATCTGGTTCATCAGGATCTTCGACTCAATACTCGGCGATGACTCCCTTTGGTAACTCTCTTAACCAAATCGTTTCTATGAAGTTAGATCGCAACAATTTCTTAGTCTGGAAGGCGATGGTATTACCGATTTTTCGAGGATGCCGCCTAGATGGACATCTGTTAGGAACATTGAAGAGTCCACCGGAGTTCTTGCCAGGATCAAGTGAGCCGAATCCGTTATATGAAGACTGGTATGGAAAGGATCGGTTCGCCTTGATGGCTCATCGCTGCGATGTCCAACGAGGTTGCTCATGCAAGTGGTTGGTGCTGAATCCGCTCATGAAGCATGGAGAAGGATTGAAGAACACTGCGGATCTCACAATAGGGCTCAGGTTCAGGTGTACAGACGAAAGATCCAGAATACAAAGAAAGGCTCTATGACGATGTTCGAGTACTTACTGAAGATGAAAGAGATGGCGGATTTTCTTGCAACGGCAGGTTCTCCTATTTCGGATGATGACCTTGTGTCCAATACTCTTGCTGGATTGGATGGTGAGTACCTTCCAATCATCTTTGTTCTACAAGAAAAGGAAACCCTAAGATGCACAGAACTGCAGGCATCACTATTGAGTTTTGAGATGACCTTGAGTCAGTTTCATGGTCTCAACAGTTTTAGTTCCTTGTCTATTCATAATACCACACAGTCGGTGAACTCGGCAGAGATCAAACAAGTACCAGTAGGAGGTCAAAATCAGCACTCAAACAGTGGTGGTCGTGGCTCGAATAATCGCAACCGCGGTGGTCGCAGTCGTGGACGAGGGGGCTTTCGATCCCAAAACAGTAATAAACCTACATGCCAAATATGTGGAAAGTTTGGACACTCATTGCGCTTGCTACTTCCGACAAGATATGAAGTATATGGGAGCTTCGACTAACCAACCACAACAGGCTGCCTCCTCTCAACAACTGCGATTCAACCCTACCCCTACTGGATCTTCTCATCCACTTCCAAGTACTTTCTATGCTGCCTCAGAACCAGGATCAGACACTTCATGGTATGCAGATAGCGGAGCGACATCACACATCACTTCAGATCCTTCTCAGTTGAATAACTACACTCCTTATCAAGGTATTCATTCTCTGATTATTGGTAATGGAAAGTCTCTTTCTATATCTGGTGTTGGTACTGCAACAGTACCATCTTCTAGCTCCAGTTTGTCATTTCACAACACATTGTGTGTGCCTCGATTCGAAAAATTTATTAAGTGTGTCTCAACCGCTCGTGAGAATAAGGTTCTAATTGAATTCTATGCTCGTGATTGTTTTGTGAAGGATATCAGAACTAGGAAGGTTCTACTACATGGTACGCTTCACAATGGTTTGTATCGATTTTTTGGCCCTCTCTCCCCATCTCACAGACAGTCTGCTCTTGTTGCATTCAACAAGAATTTACCTGCATTATGGCATTCCAGACTGGGACATCCTGCAAATCAGACATTGCAGAAGGTGTTACAGTTAGTGAATGTGTCAAATAAGTCTGTTGAATTTTGTTCAAGTTGTCCTTTAGGTAAGAGTCATGCCTTACCCTTTCAAGTGTCTACCCATCGGTCTTCTCACATTTTGGAGCTCATTCACACTGATGTTTGGGGTCCTTCTCATGTACGGTCAACTGGTGGTTTTCTTTACTATGTGCACTTCATGGATGATTTCACACGGTTTACATGGATCTATCCATTAAAGGTCAAATCTGATGTTTTCAACGCCTTTTTGCATTTTAAGAAATTAGTTGAAAATCTATTTTCTACACGCATCAAGAAGGTTCAATCAGATTGGGGAGGGGAGTATAGGTCGTTGAAGCCCTTTCTAGATTCTTGTGGTATTATTTTTCAACACTCATGTCCACATGTTCATGAACAGAATGGGAGAGCCGAACGTAAGCATCGCCATATCATTGACATGTGCTTAACAATGTTAGCTCATAGTCATTTACCCTATAAATATTGGTGGGATGCATGTGAGACGGCTTTTCTTATCAATAGACTTCCATCTAGAATTTTGCAGGTCGGTCTCCTTACGAGAGGGTTTATGGGCGTTCTCCAGTTATTCAATCTTAAGAGTGTTTGGGTGTACCTGTTTTCCATATTTACGACCATACAATACCCATAAATTGCGCTTTCGTTCGAAAAATGTCTCTTCTTAGGGTACAGCTTCATCTCATAAAGGTTATAAATGTCTTCATAAATCTGGGAGAATGTATATCACTCGTCATGCCTTATTCAATGAAGATAAGTTTCCTTACTCCAATCTATTTGCTTCAAAATCCATGCCTCCTGCTTCAAATGGATCATCACTGGTCAATATTCCAGTTCCACAGTTTCAGTCTCCTGAATCATGCATACCACCAGTACCCTCGACTACATTCGGTTCCCCCTCTTCATCTGTTCCTGAAAGGTCTTCTACTTCTTTGCCTATGCCGCAGTCCTCTCCTCAGTCTGATCTGAATTCTTCTTCTGATGTGTTTCATAATAAAATTGTGTCACATGTACCTCAAGTTCCTTCTGTTACAGAAGGTAATACTTTGAAGGCAACAATGAATCTGAGACACCACAAAATGTTCATCCAATGATAACTCGAGCTAAGGATGGTATTTCTAAGAAAAAGGTGTTTGTTGCTACCACGTCTATGTCTGAGGATATTCCTCAATCTGTGGATTTGGCTCTCAAGGACCCAAAATGGAGAGAGGCCATGGAGAATGAGTATCGAGCACTTGTCAAGAATGGCACATGGTCTTTGGTGCCTGCTAAATCTTCTCAAAACGTTGTTGATAATAAGTGGATTTTCACAGTTAAAAAGAACTTAGATGGCTCAATAAATTGATACAAAGCTAGATTAGTGGCTCGGGGCTTCAAACAGTTGTCGGGTATCGATTTTGATGAGACTTTCAGTCCAGTAGTAAAGGCCTCCACTATTCGAATTATCTTATCGATTGCTGTTCAATTTGGTTGGTCGATTCGTCAGCTTGATATTCATAATGCCTTTTTAAATGGATCATTAATTGAAGATGTTTATACAAACCAACCTAAAGGATTTATCGATAGTGCAGTTCCTACTTATGTGTGTAAACTTCACAAAGCACTTTATGGCCTTCGTCAAGCCCCTCGTGCTTGGTTTGACAGATTACGATCTACTCTTTTATCGTGGGGTTTTGTGAATTCCAAAGCTGATAACTCTCTTTTCATATCTCATTCTTCTTCGGCTGTTTTATATGTTTTGGTTTATGTTGATGATATTATTGTCACTGGATCTCATCCTGACAAAATACAACAGTTTGTTTCTCAGTTAAATGACTCTTTTGCTTTAAAAGATATCGGTGATTTAAACTAGACGTGATACTACTGGACTATTTCTCACTCAAACAGCCTATATTAAACAATTACTTCAGAAAGGTGGCATGCTCCAGGCTAAGGTAGTTAACACGCCTGCGTTAGTGGGTGTGACGACCTTGCCCCGACCTAGGGTCGGGTCGCCCGGCCCAAACCGTTACTTAGACCCGATACCTGAACCAGGCCCAAATAACGACTTGGCACGCCTAAATTACTCGGAATAATCATTCTAAACAATATATATAATAACCAGTGTGTGATAAATAATCACAACAAAACCATATAACCTGTATATCATACTAATATAAATCATCTTTAATATTAAATATCTTATACAACCTCAAATTAAAATTATAAAGGTTCAAAACTACCCATTAACTAGTTCTCAAGCTATAACCCACGTACGAGATTTACAAAACGATTAATATTAATAAACTAGCATTGTATGAATCTCACAAATGAAGGCACTTCAAGATAAATCTTTTCCTTGCCTTTCTTGTCTATCGCTACTGTCGGTTGAAGGACCATGGGTTGAGTGGGGTGAGCTAAAGAACCAACGATGCTCAATAAGAGGGAAGACTCGCTCAAACATTAAATATGCAAGTACTACCTAGTACTCATGCAAATTCTACATGACATTCAATCCATACGCATAACACAACATGTAATAACTGAATACATGTAATTCAAAACAAACTTATAAGCATAATCATTTAGTACATAATTCGATCCAATTAAAAATATGGTTTATGCTCATCGTAGTTAAGAAAGATGGAATTATATTCTAAGAAGAAATATCTAAATATTATTTCCACATCTAATTTAGATATTCAATAATTTTATATCAATATTTCAATTCATATTCCAATCACCATACTATACATAAAAGCCTAACAGTTTCACAACACATTTGATAAACCTTCATATATGTCAAGCATAATAATATTCATCACTTTTCATTTATAAATTTACACACAACATGCAAATAAAGCCAAATGAAATATTTAAATAAAATGCGATAGATATAAATATTAATATAAGTCGTTGTTCCATTCAATGCGAACTAGATATTGGTAAGGATCCGGTGACCGAATCATCTATTTTCGTATTGGTACAATAATCAGTGGAATCGTAATGGTCGTTACGCCCTCTAGATAATCGCACCAAAACGAAGATAAATTCATCCAAGCCGTCACCGCTACACGTCTCAAAGAATCATCAAGTAGCAAAGGATGGAACTCCAAACCCTTACACTCAAATAATTCACCTTATGCATTCAATTAGTCAAGCAAACCCTCGGTGGTTAACTACCACACACTCTGGGGTGTCTTTGATATAAACTGCTTGCTAATTTGGCCCTCGGTGGTTAACTACCACACACTCTGGGGCACCAAATAACATAAAAAGGCAAGACAATGTATTCACAATTCCATAGATAATAGAGATCCAAACCAATATCACGACGCAACCCATTCCCAAGTCTTTAATTCAAAACATGCATTCCTAATTATCTAATAATCAAGCCATATTTAATGCATGAGCGAAGCTCCCCACTTACCCGGACTCCGTCGCGACGCCAATACCGACTCCTCGCACGTTTGGGGTCCCACGTGAACCGCCTCGCGAATCTACGCAATTTATTCAATTTTATATAAGAATTTTTACTAAATTTGAAGTTGTATAATCTAATTTTTAAATTCACTTTTGGGAACGCAAATGGTGTGGGTCCCACGTGATGTGCCATTAAGGGCTTTGTCGAGGTTGTCGACGCCCACCGTAAGTTTATCCTATTTTATTTTATTTTTTTTTTATTTTTTTATTTTATTTTATTTTTTTTTTGGGCAGGTGCGTTCCAGCCCCTGTTTGGTTGACCAGGGACGTTTCAGCCCCTGGTCAACAGGGTCAAACCCCCCCAGGGGCCTGACTGGCCCCTGGAACTGGTCTAGGGGCCTGTCTGCCCTTGGGACCGAAACGCAGGGACGCAGGGGCGCCCCTGCGTTTCGTCACCACGGGGTGGGGGTTCCCCACGTTGGCGGCGCGCCGCCGAGGAGCGCAGCCGGCCATCTCCTCCGGCGGCGCTCGGTGGCGCGCCACCCCCTTTCCTCTTCCTCAATTCGACCAACCCAACGAAGAAGAAAAGAAGAAAAGAAAGGAAAAGAAAGAAGAAAAGAAAGGAAAAAAAGAAAGAAGACCAAAGAAAAACCACCAAAAATTACCTCCCTTGGATGCTCAAATCTCCTCTTCTTCTCCTCCTCTCCAAATTTGTTGAAACAACAACTAGGGTAGACTAGGGTTTACAACTTATCCTTATATAGTTAGGGTTTTTCACCAATTTAACCCAAAATTACGTAAATACCCCTATGGGCCCAATTTCCTCGTTAAGCCCAATCAACACTATTTTCACTTAATCCAAGTCTTGTTAAAATCAATTTTGTGTAACAATCTCATTTGTTCATAATATTTTAATATAAAATTAATAAAATACCTTTAAAATGGGTCGGAGAATATTTGGGTCGTTACAGTGGGCAAGCCCCTATTTTCTGATACATCCCCTCCTTTCTCTGATGCTACATTATATCGTAGTTTGCTTGGTGGTTTGCAATACCTGGTTCACACTAGACCAGATATTGCGTTTATAGTGAATAGATTGAGTCAATACAAAAGCTCTCCAACTCAGATACATTGGCAGGCATTGAAGCGAGTCTTACGATATCTTAAAGGTACTGTTGATTGGGGTATTTGGTTTCGACCTAGTACACATATGTTTGTCACGGGGTTTTCTGATGCAGATTGTGCAGCCTCTCCCGACGATAGAAGATCAGTTTCTGGGTTTGCGGTCTTCTTTGGTTCCAATTTAATATCTTGGTAGTCAAAGAAACAACATGTAGTTGCTCGTTCTAGTACTGAGTCTGAGTATCGAGCATTGGCACAGGTATCGGCTGAAATTACATGGATCCAGTCTTTCTTTGCCCGAACTTAGGTTTTCTCTTCCTACCGCTCCAGTGGTTTGGTGTGACAACATTTCTGCTCAAGCTCTTGCTCATAATCCTGTCTATCATGCTAGGACAAAACATATTGAGTTGGACATTCACTACGTGCGTGATAAGGTGTTGGCGGGTCAGCTCTCTATTCACCATGTTCCCAGCTCGGATCAGATTGCGGATGGTTTCACAAATGCTCTTGCTACTTCTCGATTTTCTTTTCTTCAGAGCAAACTTGGTGTCGTTGCTCTCCCCCTGCGTTTGAGGGGGGATGTTAGAGTAAACCATTAGTTATTTTGTTAAGTTACTGTGCTGTAAGTTTATTTACTGTGAACTAGGGTTAATATGTCTCACGTGTTATGCACGTGACCTCTCTTATATATATATAAGAATGAGAGAAGCAGCGGCTCGGTCCTGATCATCTCCTTCAGTTTTTATTCTTCTTCTTCTTCGGTTCTGTGTAGATCTAGGGTTTTCCCTTCAACACCATCCAATTAACTTGGGACTAAGACTATATGAAGTAGCTAATTTGAGATTTGCATATCATCATCAACAACAAAGTCTCTAGCTAATTTTAGATTCATGGAGAGATCGATATCATCTGCGCAACCTCCAGCTTACGGGAAACTAGCTTATCACTATTCTTAGAGGGATATATATCATCCCTGGTACCTTTCTTGCTTTCCTCGAATCAGAAATTCAGGTATGTATATATATAATGCATGAAAAACTGTGTTGTGGATCTGCTCAAATATTATATACATTATGTATGTGAATGCATGTAATTTGAGCAGGCATTGGATGGCAAGTATGCATCTTTTGAAAATCAACAAAATTTGCCTAAATTTGAGAATTTTGTCAATTTTTTAAACCATGCTAGTAAGCTAAAATTTAAAAGGAAAATTGTATAGGACCGCAATTAAGCCAGCTATGCTTTATGGATGAATGTTGGGTAATAAAGCAATAACAATTACATAAAATGAACGTAGCAAAAACGAGGATGCTTAGGTGGATATGTGGTAAACTTCGTAAAGATAGGATAGGAAATATAGAACTTCAAAAACAAGTAGGAGTAGCACCAATTGACTCAAAGATTAGGGAAGGGCGGTTGCGGTGGTTTGGTCACCTACAAAGACGGCATATAGATGCCCCGACTAGAAAACTCGACTTAATAGGAACTGAAGAAATTCAACGAGGTAGGGGTAGACCGAAGTTAACTTGGGATGCATTAATTAGGAGGGATTAGTATCTCAAAAATAAAATAAATAAATTAGGAGGGATTTGAATGATGTGGAAAGCTTACCATCAATTGCATTAAACCGAACACAATGGAAGAGTTTGATCCATATAACCAACCCCAATTAATTTGGGACTGAGGTTATGTTGTTGTTGTAAAGGATCCTGCTAATTAGGTTGAAAGGTTTAGATTCTTATTAAATGAGTCTAAAGGTTTAATGTTGTTAGAGTTTTTATTTTAACTACAAAATCCCAACTTCGTGGTCTTCGAACAAGAAATTAACGTGTATGGGAAGATTTAAAACTTAATTATGGGGACAGTAAAACTAGTTGAGTTCTACTTAATTCATGTCCAAGGTTGGCCTTGGTCAGTTTTTTTAGGCACTTTGAATCCCTAGAGTTCGTTTTGCCTAGTAAGCTTCTATAAATTCATCAAGTGGCCGTAAATAAGAATTTTAGTGAATTAATCCTGTTTCAGGTGGTGTATTATGCATATGTGCCCTATGGAGCAATTGGTGCAATTTCAAAGAATTTAAATAGATTCCTAGTTTCTTAGAAACCCTCAAATGGCCATACATATCATATAATTTTGTGTTGTTGAAGGTTCATTGAATATTTGGAACTATGAATTGTAGGCATTCTTGCACAAATTAGTGGAATATATACTATATAAGCTTATCTATGGTCGGATATTTAAATTTAACGTGCTAAAAGCTACAAGCTAAATTATTATTGTTAGTGATTCGTGGGATTTGAAATAACCAAATTGGAGGTGAAATGTGAAATACCACTTATACAAATTTATTGGGGATAATATTACCCCTTCTATTGATAAACTAGGATTATCAACTCTAAAGAATTATTTGGTTTCTCGCAATTGTTTGCATTTAATCGATTATACTTAGTCAAATAATAATTTGGAACTTACATGAAACATAAAGTTATACGTAAACATAATGAGCCACAAGCAGTTTGAGTTTTTGATTAATTGGATGCATGAAAGGCTGGAAATTAGAGGTTTATGATTGAGGAGCTTTGTGAAACCCATATTTGTTTTAAAATATCAAATAAAACTATTGTAAACTGATTGGGAATTTGGCAATTTCCTACGGAAACTGGATGTTTCAGTCTTTGAAATGTAGATGATTAGATTAGTGACTCTTAACTCATGTCAAACTAAGAATTTGAAATTACTCCCCTAACTTTCTATTTGGGATTAAACATAAAGAAAGGTTGTGAATTATTTAACTAATGATTCGAAATCCTTCTAGATGTAAAGGTCTTTAACATGTAATTCTATATCCTTCTCAAAATCTTAGGATACTTTGAAAACATTGGACATAAAAGTAGCCGAATTTCTAAAGCTTAGGAAACGGGTCTTTATCAGGTAACTTTCTCCAATAGAGAAATTAAATGGAACGTCTAGCTAGGTTATATGAAGTTGGAGGGAGTGCTTAGGTTATTGATGCATGTTTGTCTATAATATATTTACTTTAACGTTAGGATCTCATCACGTTCGAACACTTGAAGTCTTGGTTCCAAAGTGTTTATTCTTATACAATCACTGTGAGTACTAAGTTCAGTTGCGATTGGGTGGGGTTGAGGCTCTCTTATTGAGAGTGTTCCCCTCGAACTAAGTCCAGTACTCCAGTTGCGATTGGACTAGAAATTTGCCTATTGATTGTAGCACGGATACGTGATTTATTTTGGGCTCTATACGTGCATCTGTGTAATCAATACTGGTTTTAGTCCTAGTTTTAATTCAATGACATGCTTGCATTGAGAGTGTTTCTAGAGAAACTCAGTGTGCAATTAGCTTCTACACTTGCTATTATTGATTTGGAATTAATAATGTGGATAAATCAAAGTCCTGATGGTTGTAAGTTGTAACTATGTACAGATGTACTCTTTCTTGGTCTTGGAACTTGTATGGAACAGAAAATGAAGATGCTACGGCACCTGATTGTTTCCTTTTATCTTATTCATTAGTTCTCATTTATTAATTTGCAGAATAAAACCCAATTCCAAACGATAGCATCTTTTGCAGATACCTGAATTACATGGGAACAACTAGTGCTTTCTGGGCTTATACAAGGAAGTCTCTAACTGCAGGATTGATAACTTTTACTGTTTCTGATCGGTTTGCATGTATATCTCCTGTGCGGGTCTCTCCATGCATCCCACATTCAACCCCCACACCACGAGTTCTTTACTAGAATCGTTAATGGGTACTTCATATTTGATTCATCATATTATTATTATTTTTTTTAAATTGTTGATCCCTCATTATTTGCTTTGGCCGCTGATGATCACGTACGTTTTGATCGAGAAATTTTGCCTTGAGAAGTACAAGTTTTCACGTGGTGATATTGTGGTCTTCCAGTAAATTTGAAACTTTTTCCATGGTTTGAAAGGCGGTTGGGATGCAAAGCAAGTTTATTATATATAGTTGGCACAATTATTTAGCTAGGCTTCATTGTTTTGTTCTATGTCTTGCAGGAATGTGACAATTTTTCAGAACTGAATCCCTCATCTTTGAGCTTCGATTATAACCTTATTTTCATGAATGGCTTATTGTCGCTCTCGGATTGCTGTTAGTCTTTAACTTTTATGCTGCTTGAATTGTTCGATCCATCCGATTTTGACACTTTCTAAACAAAATGCGCGCATATCTCCTAGTAACTACAAGGAGAAGCACACAAAGAGAATAGTTGCCTTGCCAGGTGACTGGATTAAAGTCCCTCATCAGCAAGACACACTTAAGAATATTCCTGAAGGGCATTGCTGGGTCGAAGGTGATAATGCGACTAGTAGTTTGGATTCAAGATCTTTTGGGCCAGTATGTTTCTAGCTGCATCATATATATTTCCATGTTTTGAAGCACTTGCACGGATTCCATCCATTCAAAGATGTCAATAACTATGCTAGCATGAGACACAGTAGCTTCATTTGTTACTGAAGTTGATTATATCACATGCATGTGATCTTGTTACAAATTTGGTTGGATTATCACGAGCTGATATGATATAAGTTTTCTTTTGCAGATTCCATTGGGTTTGATCCAAGGAAGGGCAACTCATATAGTTTGGCCACCTCAAAGGGTTGGGAAGTTGGAGAAAATAATGCTGCAAGAGAGAGTTGTCCAGTTCGTACTGACTGGTTTTTGCAGGGATGTTTACGCAATGAAGATGCATTTTAAATCCGCGGCAGAAATGAACTTGCTTGGTGACGTACTCGGTTCCTCGCACTTCCTGATGTCAGCAGCCAAGGTACAACTCGTTGACTACTTCCCTAACCAAACACGCAACCTGATCGCTAGTGCTCCGGATTTAACGCGTTGGCCGTATTGCTTCGATTCGTGAAGGCACTACACTTAGACAACCGGATCGCTAGTGCTACCGATTTAACTTAGATCCCTAAAGTATTTGACCGGTCCCAAAAGGGTCTAATTAATTAGTATGGTCAATTGTCACTAGTGTGGTCTTGTCGCACAAGGACGAGTGCTTACGACTCACTAGCATATAAATTAAGGTTTAAACTAGTGTTTAACCTCAATTGTTTAAATAATACCAAAGAATAAATCATATAAAAGAATCAATAATAATTAAAAATAAATACACCTCATTAAGGATTCTCAAGTCATAGACTTAACCGATCCACTTTCAACCTAGATGGAGGAACTAGCTAGACATAATTAACTAAAAACCAAAAGAAAAATAAATAAAGATCCTCTCCTCTTTTAATCCCTAACTCCTAATATATATATATATATATATATATATATATATATATATATATTCCTAAAATTTGATCTTTGGATGTGAGAAAAACCAATTTTCATAGTTTGGAGAGTGATTTCTGCATTCGGGAGTGTTTTGGGCGTTTTCTGCACTTCAGGACATTTGGCAACAACTCATTGGTGGAGAAAACTAGAGTCGCTGACGTGGCGGGCTCTCATTGGTCGAGAGGTGAGTTGTGACGTGCTAGAGCGTTGAGGAGGCGACATGTGGCATAAGTAGGAGGGCGCAAGGCGGGAATTTGCGCATGGGAGAAGTATGAATTTTGGGAGTTGGTGCTGTCATGCATCCCGAGGCAGATCGAGCGCACGCAGGAGATGAGTTGCTGGCTTGGCGACGTGGCGGACGGTGATTGGCGCTGGTTGGGAGGAGGCGGACCACGTGTCGCTTTTGGATTGGTAGGAACCGTTGTTACTGATGAGGTGGCGGAACCTGATTAGGCTGGGACGGTATGCTATGACGAGGCTGGACCAATCAACGAACTCCACGTGGCCAACTCTTATGTATACTCCAAAACAATCCCTCTGGTATTTGATTTCTACAAGTAAATACTCTATTTTGAATATTTTTTCCTCCTCGGATCTAACCGTACACTCCATTTCACCTAAAAATGAAAATTAAATATAATTAGATATATTTTAGAATTATTCCATAAATCACTAATTCCCTAAACTATGCATTTATCACCATATAATAAGATAAATATAGTCCAATTACACTAATAACCTATACTAAACTATGTCTAAATGAACACTTATCAAACACCTCCAAATTTAGATTTTTCTCGTCGCGAGTAAAGAAATGAATGAAAACCTATATTTTACTCATATACTACAATGACTAATCTTAACAAACATATGTCAATCACCAAGTCAAGTTTGAGTTCTTTTTTATTTAAATCTGCCACTCAAGTAACCATCACCTAAAAGAAGTTCACAGTCAAATGGTGTGAAAATGGAATCCAAACATCAGCTGAAAATCACCATTTCAAAAACTAGAATCAATCCAGACAAAAGTCTTCAACTACTCAAAATTTTACAAAGCCACTTACATTAAAGCACAAGTTCAAAATTTCTTATAAATAGTGCATCAACACCAAAAAATGGACTATGAACAAAAAATACTACTTGCTATCCATAAAATGTAGACTAAACACACCTAAGAGATAATTAGACTTAAATATGAAAATGTGAAACAAGACATTGGAATAACTCAATTGATCTAGCTATAAGCACTCGGTCAAATCTTTTTATTTAAAAGGTTTTCATAGACTTTCGCCTTTATTCATATATACACTCTATTTTCTCCAAAAATTTTAAAGTATTACGGTCCCTTACTCCATTTCTTGTGGAAATTGTTTTTCTCACTTTTTCCCACCCAAGATTTCCCTGCTCCATTTTATATGGAATTTGTGGGACTCTAATTTTTTTTAGAAAACTCTTGTTGGCCCTTCTCACTTTCACTATAATTAAACAAGTTTCAATTCATGTTCAAGTCTAAATCATTCCCAACAAGTGTTTAAGTCATATGAGTTGATGTCTCAAGTGAACTACATTCTCGTTTAGCACCCTAGAAATTTAAAAACTTGCAAAATAGACTGTCTGTCTCTTTGGTATCTAGCACAATGCCTAAACTCCATACTAACTTTCTTATAAGTAACCTCAAAGATGTTGGACAATGCTTTAAATTAAGTACAACTCATAATATTCATAAAGGTTCAAGTCTTAAAAGTAGCATAATTTGAACTCATATCCATAATAAAAAACACTTAACAAGGTTTTAGGTGACTCTACATGCAACAAAATATATTCCTAAACGTGCATAGACTCAATAATATAACTAAATATTTACAAAAATGCATAGAATAATTCATATCACTACTAACCTAAATGATGCAATGCATAGCATGTCATAGCAAGAAAATGATGTGAAAAGAAAAGAAAACACCACCATAACTTACTAAACCCATGAAATACGCATAAAAATAATAAAAAAATTATACCAATCATGCACTAATCCATTCATCAACACTCCACTATACCTGAAACACTCCCAAACTTATCTCAAACCTTGTCCTCAAGGTTTAAAACTAGAATGAAAATATCAACTACAAAATGAAAAGAAAAGAGGTGAAAAGAACATGGAATGAAAGAGAGAAGTAATAGGGAAATGACATGCTAAAATGAATATGCAAAACCTAATGAGCTAAAATATCTCATAAAATATCAAGCATGGTGACAAAAATGCTCAAGTCATGAAATCTAGGGAATATACATCTAATTACCTCCAGCAGACTCAAAAACTAATCCTAAAGACCTAAAAACAAGAACTTACCAAATCGCAATTAGACTAACCATATATACCAGAGAATCTCATCAATGATATCGGGCTCTCAATTCTGGTGCTTCAACAAACGAATATCAAACACCTGTAAATAGTCAAAAATGGGATAATGATGAGTTCACTAATCAAACATAAAAATAAGCAAACTAAAAAAAACGTAAAAGAAAAAAAATTGGGCTGCCTCCCAATAACGCTTTTGGTTAAAGTCATTAGCTCGACTTGGTGTGAATGATCACGTGATGCCCTCTCCTTTCGAGATGCGACAACGAATGACGCATCTATAGCTTTGGGCAATTCAGCAGACTTGCCCTCCTTCAGATTTAGGAGTTCATCCGGGACCTCTAACACATAAGAATCAGTCAAATTATGGTCATTTAACACAAAGGTGTCAGCCGTGTAGAAAATCTGCGAACGCTTCTTTATGACCACCCCCTTTTTAAATTTAATAGGTAAGCATGGGAGGGTGGGTGGCTTCATCAACACCAGAGGTTGGTCTTCCTTGCTCTCTTTTTGAGGTTCCTTCGGCCTTTCTAAAATGATATCAATTTCTTTCTCGGCTTCATCCGCTTCATTTTGTGCAATGATAATGTCCGGCTCATATAAAGAATCTTCAATTGTTTCTTTTGGTTCACTCCAATAGTCCTCAATCGGTGTAACTTCATTCAACTCAACACTCTCCAATGGAATTGCACTCATGGTCTCAGCTGATATCTTCTGGAGAATTGACTTTATTTCTTCTTCAGCTTCTTGATTCCTTTGTTCAATCCATTGGTCCAATTCTTGCTTGGTGAGGTTCATGTCTTGCACAATCGCCAAACAATACCTTATTATATCCCTTGAAGGCTGATTCCACATAGAACTATGTGTGTCAGGCTGAGATGATGAATTTCTCCAGTCGTTAAAGGGACATTTATTGGTGCTTGGAAAAAGCCAGTTGGAGATCATGTCTTTCTCAATGTCTTCAATGGTTCTCCGTTCTTGTTGAGGAATCCATAGACTTGGCCTAAACATATAGAAGTTGGGTTGTGGCGATACATAGCTAGACCCACGATGATTTCCATACCTCGGATGGTAAGGACAAGCATACGTGGGATGAAAGTATTCCCCACAAAAATCACAAACTTTGACTTGTTGCATAAAAGAATGCGAGTTAGAGAATTGATGTTCATTATACGACATACTTACCCCATTCACACCATGATAGTATGAGTCTTCGAATCGATCATAATTATGGTAGTAGGAGGCCATTAAAAAATTACTTGCAAAAGTATTAGGAACAAAGAGATAGATACAAAAAAATATATAAAAATAATAATAATAATAAATAAATAAATATACAACAAAAAAATAAAGAAAGAAAAACCAATCCCCGACAACAACGCCAAAAATTGACACACTCGGTTCTTCGCACTTCCTGATGTCGGCAGCCAATGTGCAACCCTTGACTACTTCTCTAACCAAACATGCAACTTGATCACTAGTGCTTCAGATTTAACGCATTGCCACATTGCTTCGATTTGTTAAGGCAATACACCTAGACAACCGGATCGCTAGTGCTCCCGATTTAGCCTAGATCCCTAAGGTATTTGACCGGTCTCAAAAGGGTCTAATCAATTAGTAGGGTCAATTGTCACTAGTGTGGTCTTGTCGCACAAGGACGGATGCTTACGACTCACTGACATGTAAATCAAGGTTTAAACTAGTGTTTAATCTCAATTGTTCAAATAATACCAAAGAAAATAAATCATATAAAAAATCAATAATAATTAAAAATAAATAAACCTCATAAAGGATTCCCAAGTCGTTGGCTTAACCGATCCACTTTCAACATAGATGGAGGAACTAGCTAGACATAATTAACTAAAAACCAAAAGAAAAATAAATAAAGATCCTCTCCTCTTTTAATCCCTAAGTCCTAATATATATTCCTAAAACTTGGTCTTTGGATGTGAGAAAAATCAATTTTCATAGTTTGGAGAGTGATTTCCGTATCCGAGAGTGTTTTGGGCGTTTTGTTCACTTCAGGACACTTTGCAATAACTCATTGGTGGAGAAAACTGGAGTCACTTGACATGGTGGGCTCTCATTGGTCGAGAGGTGAGTTGTGACGTGTTGGAGCGTTGAGGAGGCGACACGTGGCAGAAGTAGGAAGGCGCAAGGTGGGAATTCGCACATGGGAGAAGTCGTGTGAATTTCTAGGGAGTTAGTGCTATCACGCATCCCGAGGCAAATTGAGCGTATGCAGGAGATGAGTTGTTGGCTTGGCAACGTAGCGGACGGTGATTGGAGCTGGTTGGGAGAGGCGGACCACGTGTCGCTTATGGATTGGTGAGAACCGTTGTCACTGATGAAGTGGCGGAACTTGATTGGCTAGGGGCGGTTTGCTATGACGAGGTTGGACCAATCAATGAACTCCACATGGCCAATTCTTGTGTATACTCCAAAATAGTCCCTCTGGTATCTGATTTCTACAAGTAAATGCTCTATTTTGAGTATTTTCCGCCCCGGATCCAATCCGTGCACTCCGTTTCACCTAAAAACGAAAATTAAATATAATTAGATATATATATATTAAAATTATTTCATAAATCACTAATTCCTTAAAATATGCATTTATCACCATATAATAAGATGAATATAGTCCAATTACACCTAATAACCTATACTAAATTATGCCTAAATGAACACTTATCACTTGCAGGGGCGGAGCCAAACTTCAAGTCATGGGGTGCCAACTTTAACCATTTTCTATTTATATACATAATATAAACATTAAATATTTGGTATTTATCATATGGTTATATTTTTTTTTGTCAACTTTTATACGTGAGTTTCTTGAACAGTTCTTATCTCAGTAAATTTTATTCCACTTTTATTTGTTGAGCTTTAACTATTTTCTTGTCACTTCACATTTTTTCTTGAAAGTTTTAAAATTTGACAAGTTTTTTTTTTTTTTTTGAAACCACAATCTTTTTCACTTCAAATCTCTCGCAAGTACATTAAAAATAAATGAGGGTACAATATTTCACTTGTTTTGACCAGACATAGAACTAGCTTTTCTTACTAATGTATGGGCCACTACATTTGTTGATCGACGAACAAAAGAAACATTATAGGACCTCAAGTCCATTACCAACTTCACACAATCATTAATTATAGCTCCAAAATAGAATTTATCTTTGTGCCTATTCCAAATTGCCTGAACCACTCCAAGTGCATCAGACTCCAACTTTACTCTTCTTTCGCCTCTGTCCTTCAGCTAGAATAGTGCATTTCTAACTCTAATAGCCTCAGCTACCCTTGCCTTGAACACCCCTTCATATTTTTCTGCTAAGGCAGGCACGAATCGTCCACCATTGTCTCTTAGAACCACTCTATATGAGCTAACCCCTCTTCTTCAAACATTGTTGTATTTACATTACAAGTGACACTTTTCCCTCGGTTGTTGCAACTTGTTGGGATCACAGTCGATGGTTCGACCTGGGAGGTATGCTTCTTTGTCTCGCTGCCTTCCATATTGCTAGGTGTGACTTTGCTCCCTCGACAATATATGTATGTGATTGATGTTGATTACTCCAGATTGTAGAGTTTCGATTATTCCATACACTCCATGTCACCATTGACACCATTTCCATCGCTTCTTTTGTAGAGTCATTGAACAGTTCACTCATCCATTCCATAAAAAAGAATTGTGCGCTTGAGTTGTACCAATTCTCAAATTTTCCCAATATTTCCTTGCCTTAATACATCCTACTAAATCATGGAATACACTTTCAGCTTCCAATTTACATACTCCACGCATTGGCTCAATTAGGACTCTCTGAATAATCAAGTTCATCGTCGTTAACAAGTAGTCGAGGACTACCCTCAACAGGAAAGTTTTAACTTTCGATGGTACCCCCAAATTTCAAATCCACTCCAGAATTCTACCATTCCTTAAGCCATACCCCCATTTTTCTTATAATCAATGAGTCCGACTAAATGCACCCACCTTTTACTAAATGCACCCCATTTCATTTGGCACCTCAATTCAAAATTCAATTTCTAAGTGCACCCCACATTTTTACAAAAATACCCTTTCATCCAAATCGAAGCACCCAACTCCAAAACCTTAGTCGAGACATCTATTTTAGGTTCGACGACATGTAGCCGAGAATCATCCACTAAGCCCGATGTTGTCTAACCGAACCTCTTTGGTGAGCTTTAGTTGACAATTGCCGACCTAAAGGTTCGGTGGGTTCCGAACGACTCTCCAATTAAAGGTTCAACAGGCTATGATCGACTCTCAACTAGATGTTCGGTGGGCTTCGACCGACTCTCAAACAAGAGATTCGGGCCTTCGAGATCTAACTCCTCGATAATGCCTACAAATCACAAAGAAGAAAGTGTGGGGTGCACATATAAATTGTAGTGGGGTGCATTAATCACAGTGAGAGGCAAAAGTGTCATTTTGCAGTATGATTGATTTTTTTTTTAAGTCTGACTTTTTTGGAGTACACTTAGTAAAAGGTAAGGTGCATTTAGCCACACTCTAATCAATTATTAACGCAACAAGGAACCACATGTTTTGTAAACACTTGTGCATAAACACATAAAATAGTATTTACCATGTGTAACTATACGAGGGAGAGCTAGCGTAATGGAAATGATATTCATCTTGCATGTTGACTTCAACCAATTGGGAATTCATAGCTATGTATTGTTGTTATAGAAATAAGAATTAAATGTGTTTCATACTATTAGTGTCAAATCATTGCAATCACGATTTGATTCTCTAATATGTATGTCAGCTGTAGGTTACTAACATGAGATTGGAAAACATATATGGGTAAGTGAGGGAGCAATTAATTTTTTTTTGTTTTAACAGGGGGCCAAATTAGCTAATCTAATACATATTACATGTGGTATATGCATACAGCACAGGAGGATGGAGCGGAGCCAGCGGGGCCATGTGGCTCCGCCATTGCAGTTGCTTGTGAACCCACAATTTTTTGTCGACTTGAGTCGATTTTAAGAACCATGCATATGGATTTTTACCTTATTTGATTGCCCTCTGTTTCGGGTTGAAAACATTTTTTTTTTCTTTTTGGCCAATTCTATGAGTAGGAAGTCATTCAAGATGGGGAACCTGATGGATTACTATGGGATCAGTGTTAAGTATGTGGGTCTGATTTCTAAAGCCCATGTATGATCCATATGATTAGTTTACTATTGTATTCTAATAAGGATTGTGTTCTAATAAGGATTGCATTCTAATAAGGATTGTATTCTAATAAGGATTGTATTCTAACTGGGATTGTATTCTAATATATATACTTTCTCTATAAGTATATATATATCTCTCTCTGATGTACAAAAAAACATGAGCTGTGAGAGTCTTGAATAAGATTGTGTTGGCGGCTGTGGGTTTTCTTCCCTTAGAGGGTTTCCCACATATAAAATTCTGGTGATTTGTTCTCTTTCTCTCTTTTCTTGTTTTACTATTGTCATTACTTTCTGTCAAAATCTTAACAACTGGTATCAGAGCAAGGTTATTCTCAAGTGGGAGTAATGGCAGAAGAAAGGAAGTTACGGGTTGAGAAGTTCGACGGTTCGAACTTTGGATTTTGGAAGATGCAGATCGAAGACTACCTATATCAGAAGGATCTCTACTTACCGCTCGGTGGCAAGAGCAACAAACCTATAGATATGGATGACAAGGCTTGGGAAATCCTAGATTGAAAGGCCTTGGGTGCGATTCGCCTTTCACTGTCATCATCGGTAGCCTTCAACATCTCCAAAGAGAAGACCACACAAGATGTGATGAAAGCCCTAACACGGATGTATGAGAAACCATCGGCGTCAAACAAGGTATTCTTAATGAAACGGTTGTTTAATATGAAGAAACCTGAAAGTAGACCTATACAAGAGCATCTGAGTGATTTCAATACAATCACTAGTCAGTTAGAATCTGTGGGTATTATCTTTGATAATGAAGTATTGGCTCTTGTTATTTTGTCGAGTTTACCCGATAGTTGGGATGGTTTGGTTATGGCTGTAAGCAACTCATCAGGGTCCAATATTCTGAAATTTGAGGATTGGGAGTTCTTCTTGATGAAGATACGCGAAGGAGAAACAACTCTTCTGATGATGTTTCTAATAGTGCCCTGAATACTGAGGAACGGGGCAGATCCTCAAAGAGGTCGAATGGCCGAGGAAATGGACGCTCACAATCTAGAAGAGGTCAGTCAAGGGGCCCTCATATAACTTGCTGGAATTGCAAGAAGAAAGGTCATCTCAAGCGTGACTGTAAAGCACTAAAGAAAAAGGTAGATGAAAACGATAAAGACAGCAACTCAGTGAATGTCTCAAACGAATCAAGTTCAGATGAAGCGCTGATCATGTGTTGTGACAGTAAAGATGAATCCTGCTGGATACTAGATTCTGGTGCATCGTTTCATGCTACTTCCAACAGAGAATATTTCCTTAATTATGAAAAGGGCAATTTCGGCAAGGTGTACCTTGGTGATGATGAACCCTATGACATAATCGGTAAAGGAGACGTGCTGATAGGAATGGAAAATGGGACGCAGTTGAGGTTGCAACGAGTTAGACATGTGCCGAAACTTGCTAGAAATCTAATTTCGGTAAGCCAACTTACTGATGATGCAGGTCTTGAGATGAAGTTCACTAAAACATCTTGGAAGATCATAAAAAGTTCCATGGTAGTAGCACATGGTCAGAGAGATGGTACTCTCTACAGAGTTCTCAATGAAAACTCCATGAATATGGCCTCCTCTGAGGTCAGTGCAAAGGTGTGACATCAACGTCTCGGGCATATGAGTGAGAAGGGAATGAAGGTAATGGTGTCAAAAGGGAAGTTAGATGGACTGTCATGTGTTGATCTGTCTCTATGTGAAGGTTGTGTGGTTGGAAAACAAAAAGTTGTCAGTTTTTCTAAAAAGGGCAGAACTCCCAAAACTGAAAAGCTAGAACTTGTGCACACGCACGTTTGGGGTCCTTCACAGGTATCCTCCCTTAATGGCTCTCGTTATTACATTACTTTCATTGATGATTCGACTAGGAAGCTCTGGATTTACTTTATAAAAAATAAGTTTCAAGTGTTTGAAATTTTCAAAAAGTGGAAATGTCTAGTGGAGAACCAGACAGGTCTAAAACTGAAATGCTTGAGATCAGATAATGGTGGAGAGTACTGTAACAAGGAATTTCATGAGTACTGTACTATGTATGGCATCAGAAGAGAAAAGACAGTACCAAGGACACCACAACAGAATGGTATAGCTGAGCGTATGAACCGAACCATTATGGAACGTGCTAGGAGCATATTGTTGAGTGATGGGCTACCTAAGCAGTTTTGGGTTAAAGCTGTGAATACTGCCGCTTATCTGATCAACAGAGGACCATCTATCGCAATTGATTGCAGACTGCCTGAGGAGGAATGGACAAAAAAGGAAATAAAACTTTCACACTTAAGAACCTTTGGTTGTATTTCCTATGTCCATATCAATGCTGAAAATAGGTCAAAGCTAGATGCCAAGTCCAAAATGTGCATCTTGCTGGGATATGGAGTTGATAGCTTTGGTTATAGGCTATGGGATCCTGAGAGTAAAAAGGTGATCAGAAGTAAAGATGTCATATTCAATGAGGATGTGTTGTATAAGGATAGGATCAAGAAGAAAGAGGAACCAAAAGGATCAAAGTATCTTGAACTTGACGATATCCCTCCCTATGATCCTGGTTAGAGTGTTACTGAACACATTGATGAACATGAAGTTTAGGAGGAGCCAGTGACACCACCCATTGCACTTCGACGTGAAAGACGAACTATCAATGCTCCAAACCGTTACTCTCCATCCATACACTATCTGTTGCTCACAGATGGTGGTGAACCCAATTACTATGAGGAAGCAATGCAAGTCGAGAATAAGGAAGAATGGAAGAAAGCCATGGATGACGAAATGAAGTCTCTCTACACAAATCAGACTTGGGATTTGGTCAAGCTTCCAACTGGAAAGAAGGCGATTCAGAACAAATGGGTGTACAGACTGAAACAGGAGCAAGATGGTTCTCAGAGGTATAAGGCCAGATTGGTAGCAAAAGGTTTCCAACAAAAGGCAGGTATTGATTTTACTGAGATTTTTTCTCCTGTGGTCAAGATGCGTACAATTAGAACTGTTCTAAGCATTGTTGTTGTAGAGGATCTACATTTAGAACAGTTGGATGTAAAAACTGCTTTTCTTCATGGTGACTTGGAGGAAAATATATACATGCAACAACCACAGGAATATGTAGAGGCTGGTAAGGAGCCTCTAGTGTGTAAGTTGCACAAAAGCCTTTATGGTCTGAAACAAGCCCCCAGACAATGGTATTTGAAGTTTGACAAGTTCATGTTAACAATAGGGTACATACGTTGTCATGCAGATCACTGCTGTTATTTCAAGAAATTTGACAATACGTATGTTATTTTGCTCCTATATGTCGATGATATACTGATTGCAAGTTCCAACATTGAAAAGATTGAAAATTTGAAAAAGCAAATGGCGAAAGAATTTTCAATGAAGACTTAGGTGCTGCGAAACAAATTTTGGGGCTGAAGTTCGAAAGAGATAGAAAGAACAAGTTACTAAAACTTTGCCAAAGGGAGTACATATCGAAGGTGCTCAAGAGGTTCAACATGGATTGTGCAAAACCAGTGAGCACACCTTTAGCTGGACATTTCAAAAATCTTTCGAAACAACATAGTCCCAAAATAGAAGAAGAACAAAAGAATATGGAGAACATCACGTATGCATCGGTAGTGGGTAGCCTTATGTATGCCATGGTTTGTACAAGACCCGACATTTCTCATGCAGTGGGAATTGTGAGTAGGTACATATCTAATCCTGGTTCTTATCATTGGAATGCAGTAAAATAGATTTTAAGGTACCTTGCAGAAACAAAAGATGTGGCACTGTTGTGCTATACAAGTGCAAAAATACAAATTTGTGTGGCTTTGTTGATTCGAGATATGGTGGTGACATTGATGGTAGGAAGAGTACTACGGGTTATGTGTTTACTCTTGGAAGTGCGGAATCTCACAGGTATCAAGGTTACAAAAGATTGTTGCATTATCTACTACGAGGTCGAATATGTTGCAAATTTGTTGAAGCGTGTAAGGAGATGACTTGGTTACTGAGAGCTTGTTGAGTGAACCGGATCATAAGCAAACGGTTGTCGACTACTAAGTGACGATCGGAGCGCAATTCATCCGCAAAGAATTCTCGCATTTCACTCAAGGACAAAGCATATCGATGTAAGGTATCATTTCATACGAGCTACGCTTGAAGAAGGATCTTTCAAATTGAAGAAAGTACACACCAACAAAAATTCTGAGATATGCTTACCAAATCGATCCTTAAAGAGAAGTTCGAAGTTTTGCATAGCTTCTCTTGGTCTTGCTACTTGAAGACGACAAGGCGTACTGCACGCTGAAGACACTACATGAGAAGGAGATACTACTATACGAGAAATAATTTTAGAATCAGTCCCAAGTGGGAGATATGTTAAGTATGTGGGCCTGATTTCTAAAGCCCATGTATGATCCATATGATTAGTTTACTATTGTATTCTAATAAAGATTGTATTCTAATAGGGATTGTATTCTAATAAGGATTGTATTCTAATAAGGATTGTATTCTAACTGGGATTGTATTCTAATAGGGATTTACTTTCTCTATAAGTATATATATCTCTCTCTGATGTACAAAAAAACATGAGCTGTGAGAATCTTGAATAAGATTGTGTTGGCGGCTGTGGGTTTTCTTCCCTTAGAGGGTTTCCCACATATAAAATTCTGGTGATTTGTTCTCTTTTTCTCTTTTCTTGTTTTACTATTGTCATTACTTTCTGTCAAAATCTTAACAATCAGAAATGAAGCAGAGGTACTAACATTATGAACTGTTAAAGTCATTCACTATTTCAATGTTGAGTTCAATGTTAATGTCTATTATGTAGCATCTTTCTTAATTGGAAGATGTTTGGGTGACCTTTTTGAAACATCCGGAATGGATATGTGATTTTTGGTGTCCATTCAACACATTGATTTGTATGCACACAAATATTGATGTGGAAAATGAATGGATACCAACAACTGGATATCCCAAAATCAAAATGGGTAATCCTAGTATTTTCTTCTTAATTTATGTATAAATCTTTAAAGTTGTTAAGACGTCACTTGTTGAAGTCAGAAGGGCAAATATCAAATTATTAATGTTTGTAAAGAAGGTTTGCATTCTTGGCGTGTGAACCATAAAATCAGTAAATCACCCATGCTTTGCTAAATCTGTAAGGCGAATTCAATCTTATAAACATTCTCGACCACACAAAAGATCTCGCGAATATTTTTGTTATGGGGAAAAAAAGTTCCCCCTTTTTTTTTCAAAAAGATAAGTCTTTTTTTTCTTTGAAATATTATAGTGTCTAAGATTACTATTGACTATTATAAAAGAGACACGTTTTTCCTCACAAGTGTTTAGAGAAATAATAGAATATTCAAACTTTTGCACTCAAATAGAAATAGATAAGCAACTAGTGAGTTTCAAGTTTCAAGTTTCAAATACTACATTAAAACTTATGATCTCAAGGAGACGCAGTTAAACAACTAGTGAGTTTCAAGTGCCATAGGTAAACTTCGGACCTCAAAGAAACACAAGTAAACAACTAATAGGTTCAAAGTTCCAAACCATATACACTTGAATGTAATAGTATCAAGTTTTTTTATTGATGAAGGTTTTTCATTTTTTTGTTTAAAATAGCAAGAAAGTGTATTTGAAAATGATTGGTTGACTATGAGAGTTATTTTATCCTTACCTCATAATCAAAAATAATTAGTTGACTTACTTTTGACACTTATTTGTGATGATCCTTCGAATTGAGCTCAACAACTAAGTGTCAAATTTAGGCATGGAAAGTGGGTTATATTAACTTTTCCTTAAGAAATATAGATACAAGATCATATTAGTATTTTAAAAAAAAAGAAATTAAATCAAGGTGATACGTTACAGACTAATAATAATTGATGCATTGTCGACAGAAAGAATAATGTTCACGTTTTTAGCACACCCTGGATTAGTCTATAATTTATCACCTTTAATACACAAAAATGGAAAATGGTACCAAGTCACATTAGAAGTCACAAAAGAATAAGTATTTATTTTAATGCGCGTGTGTATTTGACGTGTCATTATAGCAAAAATATTAGAATGACAGTAGATATATAACAACACAAGACACATTAATTCGACAAAATAATAGATTGATTGATTTGTTTATTCGATCTGAACAGATGTGTCGTGTGCAACGCCAATCTTGTCATTTTCGCTGAATCTTCAATTGCTCACTCAGATTCAACAGCTTATATAAGTAGTAATTCCGTTGCGTCTCACTACTCAGATTCATATCTCAACCAGCTTTTCTCGATCGATCATGGCGAGTTTGAGTTTGAGTTTGAGTTCGAGATCGTCTCAGATGATCAGTAATGGCGGTGGTGGATTTGCGGACCGAAATTGAACCATCGGAGGAGGAGGTGGAGTGGCGTTGGAGTTAGGGTTTTGGCTTCGAGGCGAAGGCGAAGGCGGAGCCGGATCTGAGTGTGAGCGTGAATGGATTGCAGATGCCGAACCCCTTCGTGATCGGCTCCGGTCCTCCCGGGACCAATTACACGGTCATGAAGAGAGCCTTTGAAGAAGGTTGGGGAGCCGTCATCGCCAAGACTGTAAGTTTTGTTCATGCATGATCTACTTCAGTACTATTTGATCTGTTGTGATTCGGTATCTCAGATTGAATCGATGTCTGTGGAAAAAGAAAGGTAGATCGTAGTTGATTCAATTGCATAGTTTTTTTTTCTAAATTTAGGCCCCCAAAGGGCTTTAATGCTCTGACTTTTCCTTTGACTTTTGGATTAGTGGTAGGGGTGGCATCCTTGCACCCGTGAAATTAGTCGGACCTTAATCGGGAGGGGCCACAGACACCCAAGGTCATCAAAAGAATGAAAAAAGAAAAACTTTTTCAAAATTTATTTTGCTCGTCTTTTGGTGATCTTTTCATATGAGAACGCTTTTACCTTGAAAGCCAAAAGGTTTCTTGTGGAAACCAAAAAGGAAAAGTTCTTGTCGATTGCAACTGCCCTAATTAGAAAACTTGTAGAATTGAAATAAGTAATACAAAAATTCAAAGAAAAGTAGGACTCACACAAAATATTAGGGTAGGGTGGTTGCGGTGGTTTAGACACCTTTAAAGGTGGCCTACAATTGCCCCAATTCAAAAACACGACCCAATAAAAATTGAAGAAACTCAACAATGTAGGGTAGACTGAAGCTAACTTGCAATACCATTTGGTGGGTATCACTAGATGAACTGTTTTGATAAAATAGAGGATTGGTTTGGATCTCTCTTTTTTTTTTTTTTTTTTTTTTTTCCAAGATGTTCCATTTGAAGTTTCATGTAAATTAACTGTTTGGATCTCTATGATCTTGAACTTATTTTTGGTAGGTATCACTAGATGCTGCTAAAGTCATAAATGTGACGCCCCGGTATGCCCGGCTCCGAGCAGGAGCTAATGGATCTGCTAAAGGACAAATAATTGGGTGGGAAAATATTGAGCTGATAAGTGATCGGCCCCTTGAAACAATGTTGAATGAGTTCAAGCAATTGAAAGAAGAGTATCCAGACCGGATACTGATTGCTTCGATTATGGAGGAATACAACAAAAATGCATGGGAGGAGCTTATTGAGAGAGTTGAGGAGACTGGAGTGGTAAGGCTCTAGGTTCATATTAATCGTACAAGTTCAAAAAGAAGGAAGTCTTTTTCTTATGAAGCTGACATACTGTCTCGTCCATTACTTTTAGGACGCCTTTGAAATTAATTTTTCATGTCCTCATGGTATGCCGGAGCGTAAAATGGGTGCTGCAGTTGGACAAGATTGTACCTTGTTAGAGGAGGTGTGTGGATGGATAAATGCAAAAGCTACCATTCCTGTGTGGGCAAAGATGACACCCAATATCACAGACATCACACAGGTAGCCTTGCCAAGCTTCTAGCTGCATGCAATCTACTGTCTTAAATCTCATGTTACTGATTTCATTTAATTGGAAACACTTTGTTGAGTTGAATTATTTCATTTTCACCACTAGATGGTGTTTTTAGCTATTTATGACATATGCTGATATGCATTGCTAATTGATGAAGATTGAATTCTCATGGTTTCAATTAATGATAGAGTTTAGAAACCTAGAGGCGAAATAAAGGAGACAATAAACCTGAAATACATTTCCTGTAGATTTTCTTGAGTTTTACAAACTCTTAGTTGAGAGGAATCCTTCGTAATGTCCTCGAAAGTTAATGGGACAATCACTTTTTGTTTGTGTAGTCTTTACCTCTTTAGATATCCACCTAGGTGATGGAACAATCATTTTTTGTTTGCAAGAGCACTGAGCCACTAAGACTGCTAGCTTTCTCACAATCACACCATGTTTGACAAATTACTTCTCCAAAAGTTGTCTGTCATAACTGACCAAGGCCTAATAGCCCATTTATTGATAAATAGCCCATAGAAAAGAGAATGAACCACAGAACAATACTTGTGTATGTAGTTCTAACTTCTATGGTAAATAGATGCCAAGCTCCCTCAAAAAAGGAAGATGCTAAGCTTTATCAAATTGATCCTGCTGTCTTTTTGTAAAATTGATTCTGAGGAAAAGTCTTACAATCAGGTTCCAGCTCTACATCTTGCTCGTAAATTAAAATAATCTATTTACAAATGTTCTTGACTGGTGGAATCTGTCAATTTTGAACCTTGCAATAATTAATTGGTTCTTTATTGAGGGAATTCTGTCTCTATTGGAGTCTGTCCATTTGAACCTTGCAATAAGTACTTGGTCCTTCAGGGAATTCCTTTTATACTTGAACAACGATTCTTAAATTTTTTACTTTTACTCCACTTTTAAGATACCTCATTTTACTAGTATCATTCCTTGGCTACGTGTTTTTGTTATGTTGTTTCATATTGTTTTCTTCTTTTTCTTATAGCCTGCTAGGGTGGCATTGAAATCAGGATGTGAAGGGGTTTCTGCAATTAACACAATCATGAGTGTCATGGGCATTAATCTCGATACCTTACGTCCTGAGCCATGTGTTGAGGGGTTAGCTATTCTTTCCTTGATCAATGATACCACATGCTCTCCCCTGCCTTCTGCTATGTGACTGATGCTCGTTCTTATGATCTAGGTACTCAACTCCTGGAGGCTATTCTTCTAAGGCCGTCCATCCCATTGCACTTGGAAAAGTGATGAACATTGCAAAAATGATGAAGTCGGAATTTAATATTGAAGATTATTCACTCTCTGGTATTGGAGGAGTTGAAACTGGTGGCGAAGCTGCTGAGTTTATTCTTCTTGGTGCAAATTCTGTCCAGGTTTGGGCCAGCTGTAGTCTTTTTCTTTTTGTTCGTTTTGTTGATGTCTTGGTTTTTGTGCTCCAAAAGCATCCAGGTACCTTATTAATTGTAAATTGAGTAATGCTACTCACTACGGACACTCCTACGAGCACGCACTTTGATTTTTTTATTTTTTTAACAATTTTGTAGTCGTAGTAAGTGTCTGTAGTGGATAACCTTAGCATTATCCTGAAGCACAAAATTGTAAAAAAAGTAAAAATAAAAATCAAGATGCGTGCTTTTAGTGAGTGTCAATAGTGGGTCACTTTAGCATTTTTTTTGTAAATTATTCATTACATCAAGCTTGTGAACTCAGAAATTCTAAATTATTCGCTATAGTAAGCTTATGAACACAAAACTTCTTTTTTGCCATTTATATAACATAGTTTCCTAGCATTCACTACAACAGCAAGCTTCCGAAATACTGCATGCATCAGAGCTGTTATGTAGCAGTCAGTTGAGACAAGTTGTAGTTATAGCCCATTACATAGCCTCAATTCCAAATTAATTGGAATCGGCTACATGGATGAAACTTCCCAATTGATGGTGTGTAGTTATAGCCCATTAAGGGACAAATTTCACTTTACCTATACTCTAACAGTTGACACTATAAAAGTAACCAATCTAACATTAATAAAACATTACCTGGAGTGATGACAATTGTTATCTAGAAGTGACAAGATGGGGATAAAATGTTTGACTTCTACTTGATCGTTGTGTGACCTCACTAAAGTAACAATGGAAATTATTGGCAAGGTTCGAAACTTTAACTTTGCTTTGTAATTCACCCACTTAAAATTCAGAAATAATTCGGAGAAGTTTAATTCGACAAGGGGAAGTTGTGAAAAATTTGATGTTGTATGGAAGCCCAAGGAATTTCATTCTAAATGCCAAAAACTCGAACTACTCTATAAATGTGTTAAAAATACGCTTAGTTATACAATTATAATGCATAAAAGTCACAATACAATTGTTTAAAGTAGTTATTTTTCAATACAACATGCAATTTGCAATTACCTATCATTATTTCATAGTATAACTTTCAACTCGCCAACTACTTCCCTTTTTTAGGTATTAAGTTTTAATGTTAGATTGGTTTTGGTACCATCTGCGAAATTTCTTTGAAACTTCCATAAACTTTCTAAAACTTCAATGTAGTAATGGAAGTTTTGCAGTTTTTGCCACTGTTTAGGACTTCCCCGAATTATGTCGAAATTTTTGGGGAAGCTTGACATTTTCTTTAATAGACACAAGTTTCGTTTCCCCTCTTTTGGAAATCGACATAATTTCGGGGAGTTCGAGGAAGTTTGTCGACAAGATTTTGTAGTTCCAAGCTTTAAATGTCCGACAAGATTTTCCCTAGGGTACTTTATATAGGCAAACTACTTCTTACACAGGTAAGCTTGTGGTGGGTGGTAAACAAACTGGTAGTTCCCTAAACACAGTTAGCCTTGATGTCCTTGCTTATCTTCATCAAGTGAGTTATAGAAGATTATACCCTGCCTTTTTATTTGCAAGGTTCACTACTGATACAAATCTTCAAAATTATGATGGATTGACTTATTTGATTAGTTTGCTTTTAAGTTTTACTTGGCCAAGTTATTTTCCACAAGTAAATAGTCTTTTCTATGTGGGTGGAGAATCACGTCATGGTTTGACAAAATGTTATTCACCCATATAGATCATTCTATGTTTTGATGCCAGTCCTGATGATGCAAGTTCTGTTGCAGTACTATCTAGGAACTTCGTTTTTCTGTTTGCCATTTGTGCATATCTTCTTGATTATGCAATTCATTTTTTTCACTTTAGATTGGTTTTTACATGTGTAGGTATGCACGGGTGTGATGATGCATGGCTACGGCCTTGTGAAGAAACTTTGCTCTGAGCTGAAGGATTTCATGGGAAAGCATAATTTCTCTTCAATTGAAGAATTCAGAGGGTAAGCCTGATGTCTCTTTTGTGATAAAAACAACTAGACGCGCATGAACACTTGACATCATTTAGGAAGGGCGGGGCGGGGCAGGGGTCGGGGGGGTCAAATCAGCTTGATAATTGGGGATATTAAAAAAATCAGTATGATAATTGAAGAAAACTTTTTATCATGGGAAGTGATTGGGTGACATACTTTTGATACGTACATTTGCTACAAAAGTACAAAGTTGTTGGAGTACTTTAGAAAATCAAAATTTGTGGCACACCTCTCAATGCACACTTTAAAGGATGCCATCAACTTCAACCAAAGAAAAGACTCCATCATTTACGCAGCAAAAATATGTCATTAATATTTTTCCTTCCAAATTGGCCATTCCATAGAATAAATCTCTTATTCTAATAAACCTTAGGAGGGGATTTCTCCCTACAAGGAATCTATAAGTTTATTTGTTAAAAAGATATTTGGCTTTATTTATCTCATACTCAATCTAGTGGATTTGTAACAAGCTGCTTGTCTGCAGCAACACCGCAACGATTGTTTATCTTCATATTCTTGGCTTGCGTTTTTTCTCCCTCGTCATGATGCTCTTTTGTTCTCTATGTCTAAGTATTATGTGGTTGTTTGGCCTTCGGCAGGTTGTCGCTTCCGTACTTTACAACACACACCGATTTAGTGCGGAGACAGAAAGAAGCGATCCAACAGAGGAAGGCTATAAAGCAAGGTTTGCAATCTGACAAGGATTGGACTGGGGATGGTTTTGTTAAAGAGACAGAAAGCATGGTGTCAAACTGATATCTGTAACATCTGTAAGCTTTGTCCCATGTATAGAACTCCCACCATCTTTAAAACTTGTGTCCTTGGTTCTGATGAAAACTAAATGGAAGGAATAAGGATGACGAATTTGGCCAAACTCAAAACGTTCAGTTGCTTGCGTCCAAAAATTGATCAAACAATCGAACGGTGAATTGTTTTATGGTTGTATCTTTAGAATAAAAACATTTTTCATAAACTGTCAGAGCATTTATTATCCTTGAAAATTTACACTATTTTCTATCCCCTTTAGTCCTTGCATGGAAAGTCGAACCTACTCATCAAAAGACTACTATAAGTTTCTGATCATTGTTTGAAATCAATGATTGAATGTCTAGTTTATCTACTTTCCTAGTTGTTGAACTTGTTAGCACTTTCAGTTTTTCTTGTGGGTTTCTTCCTTTCTCAAATCTAATGACTTTGGCGTATGTATATGTTCTGCAACTCATAAAAAAAATAGAAGTGGATGTTCAAGTTTCTACTGTGGTTTACACGTCTGAATTTAGTTAAGATGCATTTCGTGAATGACTTACCGCAAAGCTTGCACCACAGCCTGCCATGGCAGAAATTTCAGTGCCATCCCAGTTGGGCTGCCTGCGATGCATACAAGTGTAGCAGACTTGGCCATATCATGACTGATCTGCTGCCTATGCAGGTAACACTTTGCACTGGTTTCTTTTCCTCTTAATGCCTGCACAAAATTAGTCACTCTTCAACTATTTTGTTTTGAACTGTGATGAGAAGACACTTGAGCAGGGTCCTCGCTGAGGCACTGCATTGTTGCTGGCACTGACTTCCTGGTTAGGCACACTTTGTGCTTTATGCCTCCTCCTCTACTATGATTTGAGTGTTCAATCCTAACTCCTAAGATTTCTAATGCTCAGAGATATTTCAGATTGTGTTTCCATTTGAGCAGATTCTCTATAGTTTTGTTTCGTGGAGCAATTTGCCAGGTATGCCAATGTTCAGATGGCTCTTAAATTAAGGTTCTTAAACCTCTAACCCATAAACTTTGATTTGAATCCAATACAATACAAGACAAAACACAATGCATAAATGGATATCTTTGCTTGGGTGCTTAGCATATTCCTTCATGTTTAACAACCTAGGTGGATACTTATCTTGATTAAGAATAAAATAGATCTTCCTGCTTTTGGGTCCTCAGCATATTCTTCCTTTGTGCTTAACCTTGGTGGGTTGTGAACTAGAACTTTTTTTGAGAGAGCATTTATGTAACTAGAACGTAAATTATATGCAATTTGTACATGTGATATGATCAAATGCAAATGTTTGCAGATAAGAATACAATCTAGAAATGTAGGGATGGATGGTTTCGAGATTTCAAACTTTGTTAATGCATTTTTGAAGTTTTTGAAGCCAAAAAGACGGATGTTATACCTGAGAAGTAGATTGTTTTTTTCCTTTCTAGTTCTTTTTGTAACAATTTGTTATTTGATGTAAGTAGGCATAATGGCGTGAGCTGTCTTAGTTGAGAATGCATAGTGTTTATAAACTCGAGTTTCTTGAACTGATCACTCTCTCAAGTCTGCAAGTCCTGAAAATACAAAAGTAATGTACTTGCACACTAGTATATGAAAACTGCGTTGTATGTTTTGTGTGCAACATGTGATTTGAACCTTAGGTTTTTTTTTATTATTTAGTTATTTTTAGGTTATCTTTATTACATGAATTCTTAAACTACTGAAGCTCTTGGAACTCGAGTCCACATTGTCAGTCGAGCACCGTTGTGGAAGCTTTGCCACTACCTCCACCTAATCTCACACCACCATGCAAAAGCATACTTGCGACAAACAGGCTAGATTGGAACTCACCTCAAACTTAGCCACGAAATCCTTCACTTAGTGAAAAGTAGGAATTGAACTCACAACAATGAGGGTTGGAAGTTGAGTTCTATACCACCAAAGCAACTGCTCTTTAGTAGGTGTTGTGGCAGTTGTAGTGATAGTAATTGTAGTTAGTAATAGGTAAATAGATTGACACTTCTACCAGCAAGTTTGCTCGATTAGTATGGGGTGAGCCCACAACTAGAGGTTGTGGTTTCAAACTTTTGATCTTCCTCCAACAATGGGAGAAATTTTGATGTGGCTAGTTTGATATGTTCTCCAAATTATAGCCAATTTTGTCGTAGTGTTGTGTTAAGGTTTGTGTTTGTATTAGGTGTTGCCAGCTCCCTAAGCAATAGTGTCACATTATGTTCCTAATCGTTTGGCAATGTGGATTTGAGTTCCAAGAGCTTCAGTGGTTAAACAATTTCAATGTAATAGAATAGCTTTAGTTGTTTGTATCTAGAAACTGATCGAACAATTTGAATGAAGAAATGATTTTTATGGTTGTATCTTAAGAATAAAAGCATTTTTCTCCAGAAACTGTTAAGGCATATTTATTATCCATGAAAATTGTTGTTGTTGTTGTATTGTCTCTGGTCAATATCATAACCTGCAGCTATCATCCTCTCAAATTAGACAAATTCTCAAACCTACACAGCTACACTTCTAAATTGCATCCAACTTACAAATTTGCTACTGATGATTCTTCATTAAGCACTTGATTTCTCACCGGTAGAGCTGCTCTTTCCTGCTAGAGATGCTTAATACTGACGTGATATTTAATTAACAATTTTGACTCCAACCCTAGAAATTTAATTACTGGATGGCTTTGCCATTGTTATATTTCTCCATTGAAACTAACTGATTAGACTTGTGAACTTTCTGAAACACTATTTCTCATCCCTTACTTGCATGGAAAGATGAACCTACTCATCAAAAGACTATTATTAGTTTCTGATCATTGTTTAGATCACTGCATGAAGGTCTAGTTCGTCTATTTCCCTAGTTGCTCAACTTCTTAGCAGTTTTCTTTTTGGTTTCTTCCATTCTCAAATCTTATGACTTCGTAGTTCTGCAATTACCAGATTTAGAACTGATGAAAACAAAGGAAAGTGCATGTTCCAAGTTTCTACTACAGTTCACATATCTGAATTTATGTAAGATGTAATTCTTGAATGACTTACCACAAAGCTTGCTCCACTGCCCACCATGGCAGAGATTTCAGTGTCCCAATTGAACTGCCTGCGACCCGCAACAAGTGTTGCAGACTTAACCACATCATGATCGATCTGCAGGTAATACTTTGATCTGGTTTCTTTTCCTTTAATACCTGAACTGCACTAGTTTAGTCACTCTTCAACTATTTTGCTGTGAATTGTGATGAGAAGACATCAAGCAGGGTTCTCATCGAGGCACTCAATCGTCGCTAGCATTGACATCCTTGTTAGTCACACTTTGTTGTTTTATGACCACTCTTTACTATGATTGGCATGTTTAATCCTAACTCCATTAGTTCTAATGCGCAGAGATTTTTGAAATTGTGATCCCCTTCGATGGTTTTGTTTCTAGGAGCAATTTTCCAGAGATGTCAAATGTGTAGATGGCGCTCTTATATTCATTTTTCTAGTTCTCTCTAACCCAAAAAACTTTGTTTTGAATGAGTCCATACTATACAAGACAAAACACGATTCCTAAATAGATTTCTTTGCTTGGATGCTTAGCATATTCCTTCATTTTTAAGTTTTAACAACCTTGATGGATGCTTAGCTTGGTTATGAATTAAAATATATGTTCCTGCTTTTAGGTCCTAAGCATATTCCTTCTTTGTTTCTTACCTCGGTGGGTTGTGAAGTGGAATTTGAATTATATGCATAGTTTGTACATGTGATATGATCAAATGCAAATGTTGGGAGATCAGAATACAATCTTGAAATGTAGGGATGGATGGTTTTGAGCTTTCGAGCTTTGTTATCGCATTTTCAAAGTCTTTCGAAGAAGTCAGAAAGACGGATGTTATACTTGGAAAGTAGATTGTTTGTCTTTCTAGTTCTTTTTGTAACAATTTGTTTTAGTACGTGATGTAAGTTAGCATAATGGCATGAGCTGTTTTAGCTGAAAATGCATATTATTTATAAACTCAAGTTTCTTAAACTGATCACTCCCTCGAGTCCTGCAAATTGAGAAAACTTCCAAACTTGCATTTGAAAACTGTGTTGTATGTTTTGTGTGCAAGTGCAACAAGTGAGTTGGACAGTAGTTTTTTTTTTCATTATTTATTTATTTTTAGGTTACACTTGCTCTTACATCTATCACATGAATTTCTTAAGCTAATGAAGCTCTTGAAACTTGAGTCTATATTGCTATGAGCACTGCTATGGAAGCTTTCCCACTACTTCCACGGTTCCACCTAATCTAGCGCCACCATGTGCAAGCATACCTACAAGCTGCAACAAACTGGTTTGATTGGAACTCACCTCAAACTTAGCTACGAAATCCTCCAAAAAAAGGTAGGAATAGAAGAACAATGAGGTTGGAAGTTGAGTTCTATACCACCAAATCAGATGCTCTTTTGTAGGTTTAGTAGCAGTTGTAGTAGTAGTAGTATAGTAGTTCTAGTAGTTAGTGAAGAGATTGGAACTTGTACTGACAAGTTGTTTGCTCGATTAGTATGGGGTGAGCTTAGAACTATGAGATTGTGAGTTTAATTTCTCCCTCCAACAATGTAAAAAGATCTCGATGGAGTTAGTTAGTAGTGCTTTACAAATTATAGTCAATTTTGTTGTAGAATTGTTGTGTTATGGTTTGTGTTGGTGTCAGGTGTTGCTGAGTTCCTAGAGCATTAGTGTCGCATTATGTTCACATTGTTTTCTACGATAGTTTGGCAATGTGGATTTGAGTTTAAAGTGCTTCAGTGGCTAAACAATTTCAATGTAATAGAATGGAGGAATGTAATTTGCTTCACTACCAGAAAAAAAAAAAAAAAAAAAACAGAAAGCACACGAGATTGACTAAATGTGCATGAAATTTTTTAGAACTCTTCCATTGCAAAAAAAGAGAAAACCATTAAATTAAAAATAAGGCGTAATGATCAAAAATATTATAACCTTTACAAGTTGTATTACTTATATCCTAACTTTTAAAATTTATTAATTATATACTAACCTTTAGAATTTAGTATCAATTTTATCTTCAACTAATTTAGACCTTTTTTTTTGCCAACGCATCATTTTTTTTTAATTTTCTTATTATGTCAATTAAAGATTTATTCATACATATGCATTAAAGCATAATATATATTTTTTTATGTATTCATGTATATAATAAACATAGTAATGTACGTACATATGCTACTTAATCATATACATGTAATTTAAGTACATAATTCTTTTGTTAAATTAAACAACTATGTGTACTTTCTAATAAGTTTTATATGTTATTTTCATGTGTATATGCAGATGATTCAACTTACTATTTGTGCTTTATGAATAACTAAAAAATAATTAATTAAGGTATTAATGTATCATTGATTTATAAATTATTTTTTTTTTTGTGAGTTCTCGTACATTAATTCAAACATGAGGCTTACAAAATTTTAATGTGTAAATTGATTAATATGGATGACTATGAAAAAAAAGTTAGAAGATTATGTTGATTTCAAAGAAAAAGTGTCCAAAATTAGTTGAGATATAATTAATACTAAAACGAAAAGGTTATGATAGAATTGATAATTTTCAAAGGTTAAGATTGTAAAGGTTATAATATTTTTGATCATTAGGCCTAAAAATAATAAAGTTTCTAATTGAGGCTTTAAGACCACAATGCTGTCGGTTTGAACCACCAATTGAAAGCATTATTGTTTTGTATGGAGCACACTTATTTAAGATAGTCTTTAATGATAAGCTTAAATTACATTTTTATCCCATGGTACAAAAACACAATATTTTAATAACCCAAAATGGGTGTAAATACTTGATTAAATAAGGGGTAAAATAGGTTTAATAGGTATAAATGCTCTCTTGAACTCATAAAATGACATTTTTTTAAATGAAACTTTAATTAAAAGACTTATATTTTTGGAAGGAGGAAATAATTTGGGGTTGATATGATTGAAAGCAAGTTGAGAAATGAGAACTTCATTGGAAGCTCCTTCTCTCAATTATAGTATATAACTATAGGCAAATTTGAAATAGTTGGATAGTTTTTTTTTTTTATTTTTTGCGAGAAGCGAGTTCGAAGTAGTCAAATAGTTGAAAAGTTCACACATTGAGTGGCTTAGTAAAGAAAAAAAAGTCAATATAATAAAGAAAATATTAGAATGATAATGAACAAGTCACATCCTAATATACATTAGGCTCTATAAGAGCCATCTATGATACTTGACCTGCCTGTTATGTATCAAAATCTATATGTGCTCATATCCCGAAGTGGGTAGGAATAATCTTTGCTAATACGTATTGGAATGTAACTTTTTGTTGTCAATGTAGCACTTCAATACAATAAAAGCCCAAGAGTGGTGACGCTGAATCCACAACGAGCTGGACCAAGAATGGCAAGAGACTTCTCGAAAGAAAACTATTAAGCGGTGCGTTTGTTTTACCATAAAAAGTGGTTTCGTAACTCTGCTGCGTGCTGCGAGTAAACCGTGTTTGCTAACTCGGCCCGTCAAACGACTTCCCGAACCAAATAGTTCACATTTCGCTGATTCCAAGCGAATTCGAATCGAGAATCTGCGTTTCAACTCCAACAATGGATTCGGAAACGGCGCTAGAGCTGGTGAAACATGGCGCGACGCTTCTCCTCCTCGACGTGCCTCAGTTCACGCTCTTCGGCGTCGACACTCAGGTGCGCAACCACACTATTCTGATTGAACGAACACCTTCAATTTCATCGAAATATTACGTTTTGATCAATACGTGAAGTAGTTTTAATTGTTAGGGTTTCGAAATTGAAGGTAAATGTTTGAATCTTGTCTAGGGTTTAAGCAAACATGGGTTTTGATTTTGTGCAATGCTTGCTACATTGACACACTTGGTCATGTTGTGCCCCATCCGCGCTGCGTGCGTGGGCACATGGATCTCCGTCAGTACTAATATTGTCCCCAACTTAACTACCTCAACATTAGGCGTGGGGTTTTAATCCAAAAGGCCACGGTATTATGAGATGAAACATCCACTCTTATGAACTTCTTCAAGAAGCCATAGATAACCAATGTGGGACTAAACTTTTCAGTCCACACATCCCAACAGGTCACTCGATGCACTTTGAAATATATGCGCACACATCTAACATTGTGTCACACACGGCTTTGAAATAGGCGTGTGACATAGTGTTAAAATATTTATTTACTTGCCCCAAGGGTGTGGTGCAGGGGCAAAGAAAATTGCACAGAAAATAGCACTGAAGCTCCGACCCAAGCAGATATCATGGCCTCATGGATTCAATTCTTGATAGCTACATTATATTCTCTTAAGTGTTATTGAGGCGCGCTGAGGCGCATGCTTGAGGCACGCCTTGAGGCGAGGCGCAACCTCTGCGCTTCAATAGCATTAATGCGATGAGACTTCAATAAGGCGCACGCCTCTGTGCCTGGGTGCAGCTCAAAGGCGCACCGAGGTGGACGCTTGACCTGTTAAATCACTTTTATTTGTTTTTCTTAGGTTTTTTATGTTAATTTGGAAACCATGGATTTACCTTATTGGATAAGCATTTAAAAGAAAAAGAAACTAAAAAATGGAGGGAGAAAGTTGATTAGACAATTTCCATAAAAAACTATTTAGATGGAAAGTTTGTGTAAACTATAAAGGAGGAAAAGGGTGAGGATTTCAAAATCCATAAAAAAAGAAAAGTTTGCATTAAGGAAAAAGAAACAACAACAATAAAGCCTCAATCCAAAGAAAAAAAGGAAGAAGAAGAAGAACAACAACAACAACATAACCTCCATCCCAAATTAATTGGGGTCGGCTACATGGATCAAATTCTTCCATTGTGCTCGATTTTGTACAATTGATGATGAGTATTCCAAACCATTCAAATCCCTCCTAATTAATGCATCCCAAGCTAATATTTAAAAGGAAAAGAAAATTACTTATCACAATGATATGCTATTGTGATGATTTTCTTTTCCTATCATTATGTTCTTATAATTTTATTTTTACATAATGTGTGATACTTTTATTTTTCATGTTTGATGGTCTTTTTTTTCTCTTATAAATATTTGAGCAGGTCATGATTTTGATACGATGCAATATTATATAAAATATATGCATAATTTGTTTCTATTATATATTAATAATTAAGTACAATTGGCTTTACTCGGGCATGCGCCTCGCCTTGCACCTTGCGCCTTGCGCCTTAGGTATTTTTGGCAACCATCGCCTCAAGTGCGCCTCTCGCTTTCTATAAAACTGATTCTCTTTAGTTTCCCTGAGTTATGGGTCTAGGGCTCATGGGATTAGTGGAACCAAAGTAGGAAGGGGCTGAAAAAGGTTCGACCTTTGAACCACCATTGTTATAAAAAAGGATAAAAAATAAAAATAAAAATAATATATATATTATTTTCCTTTTGTTTTTAGTTTGAGGTGTGGGATTAGTGGAACCAAAGTAGGAAAGGGCTGAAAAAGGTTTGAACTTTGAACAACCATTGTTATAAAAAAGAATAAAAAAAAATGATTTTCCTTTGTTTTTAGTTTGAGTTGGTTCTTCATTGTATGCTTATTGGTTGTTTGCAGATGTTCTCTGTTGGGCCACTTTTTAAGGGTGTGAAGATGATCCCTCCTGGTCCGCATTTTGTGTATTATAATTCATCTAACAGGTTATTTCTTCATATTCAGACTTTGGCCTCGTTTGGTTCATTTAGTGTGAGGTTATTTATGTAATTTTTCCTATAGACATTTTAGTTTAAAAATGTATTAAATTAAATAGGGGCTGATATAAATAAAGGGGCAATAGTCACTTCCTAACTTTATGTTTGTATTAGTTTCTTATTGTTCTTAAATTGGTGATAATAAATATGGAGTTGCTCCGGTTCATATATTGGTTGTGAATACATCAGCATGTTCTCATGATTTTGTAAATTGAATTTTTTGTACATAATAGCCTCAGTCCCAAATTAATTAGGGGCTACATGGATCAAATTCTTCCATTATGCTCGATTTAGTGTAATTGATGGTGAGCTTTTCAAACCATTCAAATCCCTCCTAATTAATGCGTTCCCTGTTCTTTCTATTTAATTCGACCATGTACTGCTCGAATGAAATTCTGTTTTTCTTGCATTGCTTTTTTAGGAACATTTTAGTAACGATAAAAAAAATGGCATAAGGTAATACAAGACTATAGGTCAATCTTATGTATGAGGACTAATGTCAAATGAATTTCTAGACAAAGAAATAAAACATTCAGAACGTGGAAGATCATTAAGCTTGAACTTGAAATATAACTTAATTTTAAATATTAAAGGAGAAGTTGTATGAAATTATTGTAGTTAATTCATACATATTTTATTTAGATGTACGTTAACAATGAAAATCCAAGCTGATTTGGTGCTTAAGAAATGTATAGCATTCATTATACAGAATGTAAATTTTACTCCTGACCTGCCATATTACACTATCTAATTAAGTTTTTAGATACATAAACACGATTCTTCAGTGTGCTGTTAAACATAGATCATGCTAATGCAGTTACTCATAAATTTTAAAAAGTCTAGAATTTTCCCATCAAATTAGATTTTTCCATATTAATTCTGATCCAGGCAACTGAAATCTTGCAAGAAAGCAAATTGTTGCAGTGAAGATGGCTTAATTGCACTATGGCCTGTCACTAGTTGCTAGTTATTGCCTTACTTTTGATTAATTGCCGCTTTGGGGATTTTTTTTCCTTGTAATTCTTGTTCTAGTACCATAAAATTTTAATTGCGTGGTCACTTGAGCCTTTTTTTTTTTTTTTTTACTTTTTTAATTTGGTGTTTTGAGGTTTTGCAATGATAAATGAAAAGTATACTTGTCGGTTTTGATAAGTTGACAGGTTCTCTGTTGACTACTTGACTGTTTTGTTGAATGTTGTCCATGCAGGCACGGTAATGAGTTCTCACCGGTGGTTGGTTTCTTTATTAATGCTTGTCCTTCGGAGGTACAGGGTCCATTTTTTCTTTGCTTGTTAAGATGATTTTTGGATAGATTTTTACATGTTTATATTTCCAGTTAGTAAAATAGACATCTCTATGGGACATCCTCACTTTCATGAATCACGCTTGATATTGACTGCCCAACAGGTACTTGTTTGTAAATGGAATCAGCAAGAGGAGCGATTAGCAAGGCTACCAGAAGAAGAGGTCTATGCGTTTTGAGTCTCTTACTTATTAGTGTTTATTCTACAAATGCATGCTAAAAACAGGGACAGTCGTTGGCCTGTGCTTTTAGTTGATAGTGAAAATACCTCTTTCTTAGATGCTTGCAATAGATTTAGGTTGAGGACAAGAAAAGGGAACAACATACTTCTTGTGCTAATATTCATATTAATTTATTTTTTTTAAAATAACAACATTTGGACATTGTTGAAGTTGTACAATGCAATTGCAGTGTATTAAACTACTCATTAAAGAACAATACTCCACCAAAAACTGGTGAAACTGTGCAGGCTTGTTTGTTCAATGAATCAACAGTAGTAAATTACAAACTCAAGTGATAAACTTTAATCCGCTGAAAGGAAATGGTGTGAGGTAGCAAAATCTAGAAGAATATTTCTGTTACACTTCTTGTATCAGCTTTTAGCTTGTTTGAGCAAAACCATTGAATGGCCTTGTTGGAATATATAGATGAGAACTCATGATTTGGTTTGTTTTTTCTGATGTGCTGCTAACTTCAATTTTATTCCCAGGAAGAGAGATATAGCACAGCAGTAAGGAACTTGGAATTTGATCGCCATCTTGGTCCTTATAGTTTGAGTCATTATGGGGATTGGAAGAGGATCTCAAATTATATTACAAAGAGTACCATTGAACGAATTGGTATGCCTTTAGCTACTTAGCCATGTTGATAACTTCAATTCTATTCCCAGGAAGAGAGATATAGCACAGCAGTAAAGAACTTGGAATTTGATCGCCATCTTGGGCCTTACAGTTTGAGTCATTATGGGGATTGGAAGAGGATCTCAAATTATATTACAAATAGTACCATTGAACGAATTGATATTCCTTTAGCTACTTAGCCATGTTGATATATAGAAAATGTGTACCATTGAGCAGATTGTCTTGTGAACATGCTCATATTTATATCATTAATGTCAATTGAAAATTTTATTTGTAATATTCTAGGCAGATTCACCCTGGAGCAGGATCATTTAGGAGTTGAGGGGGATATCTTGAGTTCTGATAAATGCATATTTTTCACCATGTTAGATGTGTATTGAGATGACTGAAACTTTTAATGTATTGACTGTAGGCCACATTTAGACTTAAAGTTATAACTTATAACTAATCAGATGGCATCATCATCTTCTTGTGCAGCAGCAGTATCATGGTTCAATCAATATTTTTCTGCTTGGAAAGTAATTTCTGAATTTCTGTCCATGAGTTAATTCTATTTTTAATATTTGAGAAATTTTTTTCTTTTTTTTTGTGAGCATTTTGGTATATTGAAATAAGGAATATTGTTCATAGGAGATACCATTTAATGGAAATCTTGAAACAAGAAATATTGTCTAGCATTTAATTTAGTGTATCACTGAACACGTTTAGTTGATTGACAGAACCTATTGGAGGGGAGATTTCAGTTTCATGTGAATCTGGAGTGGTTGATTCTGTTCCTCAAACTGCTATGGAGAAGGCTTTAGTGGAGCAGTTGAGAAATAGTAAATTCTCGGAGTCTGCCGGAAGAGTCAACAGGCGAGGATGTTATTACACATTAATTCCCCGTGTAATTAAGGATAAAGGCATTCCTGGAGATAAACGTACTTATTTGAACCTTGATAAAGTAATTGATTGATAAATCTGTTTCTGCAAGTGTTCTTGTGACTAAGATCATGTTCTATCCACTTGGAAAAAGAATTTATGTGATTTGGTTAATGCCATTATTAATTTCTTTCTTGCTATGTTTTCATAGACACAATTCTTGGAAACCATACTAACAAAAGAGTATGGAGGCGAAGAAGATTTGCTTCTGGGGGAGCTGCAGTTTGCGTTTATTGCGTTTCTGGTACATACTTAGACTGTAATGCATGTTTCCTTGATGAGTAATACTATCATGTGTAACTTTATGACAATCACAATGTACAGATGGGACAGTCGCTTGAAGCATTTTTTCAATGGAAAGCTCTTATTGACCTTTTATTCAGCTGTACAGAAGCAGTAAGTGTTAATATACTTACTACTAAGGCTTACACTAACATTCAACTTATATATGCATGAGAAGGATTCCAAAGATTTTTTAAATGAATCAACTGTATTTATAAGGCTGCCAGTTACAAAATGAGAATCTGTAGTCCCTCTTCGTTTTGTGCTAGAGAAGGATTCCAAAGATTTTTCAAATGAATCTACTTATATTTACATGAGAAGGATTCGAAAGTGATTAATGCTGGCAAGGCAACTCTGCTTTTGCAGCTATAAGTGCAATTTTTCTTGTAGTTCCTCTTCGTTTTGTGCTAGAGATGGACTTGTTTAGTTTTATTTTCGTTTTTCTAAGAGTTGTCCCCTTGTTGTCATTGCACTCGAGCTGTTAAAGAAGTAAACAGTGTGTGCTATGTGCAGTACTCCAAGGAATTTGTAGCTAGAACTTTTAAGCATACATTAGGCTTCCCATGGTAGTTTCAGGCACTGTTTTCAAGGCGGTTCCTAGGCACCGCCTATGCCCCACCTTAGGCCTTTGGGGGTTTCCACCACCCAACCCTTAATAAGGCAGACGGTGGGTGTGAAAATAATTATTAAAAAATATTATTTATTTATTTATTTTCTTGAAAATATTATTTATTTTTTTGAAAATATATTTTATTTCAAAATGTGTGGAAAAGTGTGGAGTTAAAATATGGTGGTGAGAATGTGTAGGTGAGAAATTATGCACTTTACTGTTGAGTGGTCTCTAAATAAATTAAATTATTTTTAGGGAAGTCTAAGTAAATATTCGCCGCCTAGGCCCCGCCTCAACTAGGCGGGGCTAAGCCGCCTAACACCGCCTCACTGCATTGAAAACATTGGTTTCAGGGGATTCGACAGGATGATATTTCATGTAAAATGCTCTAGAACTTTGAATTCTATGTTTGTATTTATTTTATGTTTCCTGTAATTTAAACAAATTTTAATCACTTGAGGTACCTAACTCGCTTTCTGTATTTATGTTGTACGCTAATTTAAATTTTCAACTGGTCAAAGATTGTTGAACATTAGGATATCAAAGAAACTTATCACACTCGCGCAGTGTGTTAGCATTAAAAAAGTGATGAGGTTGGGAAAATTTAGTGCAATGATCTTATTGCTGATCCATGCAATTGGATATGGAGTTGGATGTTCTCACCTATCATCTAGTTTATCTATTAACTTGTGTGAACCCAATATTCATGGGCGGTGCTACTATTTCTAATGATAATATGTTTATGTGTCCTTGAGACTCTACACATGTAAGGAATCATTGAATCTATTGACGTGTTCTTGTCTTCCTCTTTATTGTTTTTACTTTTTAGAGTGTTGAGATTAAGAGTAGATGAATGTATAGGAAGCCTCTCATCTAACCATGATTTCCCTTTCTTGTCATCTTCAATTATTTTTACTCCATATATCTAGCTACCGGTCTCAGTTTCTTTTTTCAATGTCTCAAGCCTATGTATATAAGTACCCATCTTTTGTTGATCCATGTAGCCAACCCAACTAATTTTGGGATGAGACTTGGTTGTTGTTACCCTTCTTACCACATCTTATAATTTCAAGACTAATCTCAAATGTGTTGTGTTGGTCAGGGGCTATAGTTCCACACGTATTTAGTGTATCAAGGTTCTTATTCCTTCTATATAGAACACTAGTATGACCTTGTCGGGGAATAGTTTGTCAGAATAGAGTTGAAGAGCATCATGTTGCATTTGCAAAAGGTTGGTAGCATTCATCAACAACTGCTCTTTAATTCCTAGATTAGGCTGGTAAAAAACTTTCAGCTTTACAGTAGCATTGCTGTGATCTTATTTTTAAATCTCTAATTGATCTCCTCTATTTTTTCTGCTTTTTGAACTTTTAATTTGTGGTTGAAGGGTTTCATCTCTGTTCAATTGAAACTTTGTGGTGTGATTTCAAATATATCAAAGAAGGAAACTTGATAGGATACCTTTTGTCCAATACTTCTTTTTGTGATTGCTCTTCTCCTTTTTCTGTTGATGTTTTTGCCAAATTGTCATTGACTTGTTTCTGAAATGTGTTGTTTTGTGAAAATTAAAGTTGGGAAAGGAGTGTTTCAATTATTGATTACAGATGGTTATACTTGGTGGAACATTTTTAATGAGAGTGATATTTTCTTTGCAGCCATTCTCTACAAGGAGCCAGCTGTTCGTCAAGGTAATGCTTGTGAATCCTCCATCCTTTTGATGATTTTCTGCTACTGTAAAAAAAGAGATGCTGCTGTTCACGAGTTAAAGGATTGGACAATTTTGATTCATAGGCTCTTGAATTAGTCAATGAGGAAATTCTAAAACTAGTTACTTGCATCATTTCCTGGTAAGAATTGAACGCTTGGATATAAAAAAAAAGTAGAAAAAATATTCAATACCTATTTGAGTGCACGATTGTATGCTTGTATATTCAAATCTATGAGCCAGCACGTCCCTAGTCAATTTTACAGAAGCATTGCACTTGAAATGATAAGAAAAAAAAAAGGGCTTGTGAACCTCTTCATAAACAGTATTTTCATGGTGGCTAATTATTTATGACTGAAGTAGGCATCCTTTGTGTAATTGTTGTTTGGGAAGATCCATATTTTGAGTCTTTTAGTAACTTTCAGTGTATTTTAGCATATGTCAATTTGTTTGCAATTTCTATCCTTGTCTTTTCTCTTCGTTGAGTTTGATGCATTCAAGAAATTTGATGTTGTAGAGGTAATGTGAATTTGGTAGCCTAGAGAAACTCTGGATGCATAGCGTGATTACTATACCCACCTTTTTCTAATTTTTGTTTTTTAGATTATATGTTTATCCAATTATCCATCCCGCAAGAGCAACGGTGAGCCTTCTTTCAATTATGAGAATGGAAATTACAATTCTAAGGGCAGTAACTTTGACCGGCTAAGTATAAAGGATTGGGACCATATGTGAGAGCCTCCCAAAAGACTATCAGTGGAAGAAGCACTGGAGAAATGACTTTATCTTTCCATCCATAATGTGATCAGATTGTTCTATATACCCATGATAACACTGTCCCAAAACACTTCTAAAAAAGGACGGCAACTGCAAAAGATTTGTTGATTGGAATACTAAATATTTTGGGTTTAAAATGAACTAGCGAAGAAGAAACCTTACTGCTTGTGTTTATTTTCTCTTGCAATATTTGACTTTTGTTAACTCTCCCTGCAGTTCATTAAAGTCATATACTATCAGCTGAAGTGTGGCCTTCAACAAGACAAGAAAAATCATATTGGTGCAGTAGCAGGGGCATCAGTAGTCTTGGACGATACGTGGTTATGTAAGGATTGTTTCTTGCACCATCTTTTCAAGGTAATTGTGCAGTAATAAAATGTTCTTCTATAAAAGTCTCAAAGGCAAAGTTATATCTCTGTCTCTACATAGGTGGTTTTAGGTCTGATCTCTGTCATTCACGTTATCAGTGTGTCCCATCAGCAAAGAACACGTGCATTGTCACTTGATTTACTAAAATTAATCCGGCCTGCCAGATAAAAGCAAACTTTATTGTTTTTAAACCATTAAAAATTTAAAAGTAACTAGTCTTTTTGGTTATCATATTCTCTTTTCTACCGGCTTGCTTTATCAATCAATGGTAAAGCAGGCTCATACGGCATCAGTAAATTTGTGAGGGTTTCCTTCAATGTTTTGGGTGATAATGTTCAAAGATGGTGAAGAAGTTACCAACCAAGTGGTAACTCTATTGGTTTGGTATATCCCCACCTTTATGTGAGGTTGAGGGTTTGAATCTTTGTGTCAAAGTAGGGATAGTGGTTGGATGGTGTAAAAAGCAAGTTATTCATATTAAAAAAAATGGTGAAGAAGCTATATTTCTAAAGCTTTCAATAAAATGGTTACTAAGTATGAAAACTTAAGATTTATTTAATTTTGCGTATAGGATACTTGCATTTGAGAAAAACAAAATATTGAAAGAGCCCGTGGGCTGTTTATTCAATGAAGCATTTTAAGACATTTTTGAAAATATAACTGTTTAGGAGCAAAACAGGAGTTTTTCATTTTGCATTGACCTAGTTTTACATTTGAAATTTATAAATTCTTGGAACCAAGCTTTTCTTTAAATTTAAATTATTTGGTTTACATGTCACAGGAATTCTTATCCTTGGTGCAAGAAGCTTCAGTTGTTGATGGGGATCTTCTGACCTGGGTTTGTATTTCACACTCTCAATCCCATTGGTGGCATGAAATGATTTTCAGATACTGTGATTGAAATGTTGAATTAATTCTGCAATAATGTCTAGATTTCCAGTAGACACAATACATAATTTCTGTTCTGTCCGCCTAGGGAAAAAAGAGATCTTGATTTGCAATAATTAAGTATTTTCATGATCTTGTTCTGGTATAAAATTATAAATTATCTTTTCAAGTGGTTTCCATTAAGGATGAGACAAATTTGGTCACTGCAAGTTTGTAATGTAACACTGAATCATCTAATATGCAGACCACATCTGGGGGAATTCAAACCAGACACAAATTATCCTACTTGAATTTGTTCCTATTCTCCTTTGTGCTAGCGAGCAATGTAGTTGACTGTAATCATGTTTGACCACATTTTCTTTTGCAGACGAGGAAACTCAAAGAATTGCTTGAGAACTCTTTGGGGTGGGAGTTTCAGCAAAACAGTGCAGTGGATGGCATTTACTTTGAAGAAGGCGATGAGGTATAGAGTATGCCTAGTTTCTTGCAATGCTGCAAAAGTTGTATGGTGTGGTCATTATCATATTATTTTTGTGGGAAGATTGCAGTCTCATATAACATCTTGCATCTTCTGCAGTTTGCTCCTGTTGTTGTCATGTCAGATGAAGCTGCATAGACCACCATCATATTAGGTATTCCCATGACAACTAACAAATTTATCTGTGTAACATTTTGATAATGAGGCCATGCTTTTGTTTTGGCTGAAGCCATTCATCTCCTTGTCCATTTTGATGATTGAAAATAGCATTAAGTGTTGTGTGAGTATAAATCAATTGTTGTAGATAATATTACTGGAGGTATTATGAGATAGATTATGCTTTTTTATTTCCCCATACTTTATCACATTTTGAATTTCCGCTAACCTAGATAAGAGTGTGCTTTGGTCATGTGGATTCTTCTTAGCACATTGGTCTCAAATTAGTGATTTAAGATTTGGATCCTACATGGAGATAAACGATTCATCCTGAACCAAGAAACTGAAAATGAAAGGGCTCTAGGATATGCTAGTTTGCGAACGATCTTAATGAAACCTGCTAAAAAATATGTAAATAATTAGAAGTGGTCTTTCACAACAAAATATGATTAATGGTGGAAAATTCTTAAATTTTAAAGATAAACATTTGAGGTTTATACTGCAAATGTATCACATGACTGTGCCAAGAAAAGGTTAGATGTACAGAATGCAGACACTTGAAGGCACTCACTTCCACACAAACAAAGCCCAACATATTCACTATTTGAAGTTGTGTTCTAATTAATTTGAATCCAGGCTTCTGATAGAATAGTTGCTTCGACATTTTTTTTTTCCCTGGCATTCACTTCACAGACTTAAGGAGCATGTATCGTTATGCTCTTAATTCAGAACAAAAGTAATCTTTTATTCTGAAATTTCACATCTTCCATTTGAAATACTTGAAGTTCTAATTGCATGTGTATATATGCACACTATTCTGGTCTCAGTTTCTTTGTTCATATTCTATGAAGAGTTTATTTGCAATCTTTATTCAAGAAAGCATATATGCTCGTATATCCTCCAGTGGTAAATAGATAGGTAAATCTTACATTCCATTGCTACCTTTGGGACTAGGAATTGACTCGGCAATTTTAACTGTGATACATCACATTAAATTCTAGTCTAACTGAGTGGAATCACTTGTGTGGCTTGGTTTACTGAGAGTCTAACTGGTCATTTGACTCATTGTATTGTTGAACTACCTAAAATCCCCCTATCCTTCCGATTCTACATCCCATTTGCTATCTTAGGGCTAGGAATATCTGGGTCATTCTAATAACTAATACCACTTTAATTTCTGGGTTTATTAAAAAAGTAAGGTTGTTTTACTTTAAAATTCGTTAAATAAGGTAAGTTTCTTTAAAATTTCAAAAATAATGTATTTAGACTTTAGTAAATGCGTTATTAAGTGTGACATGGCGGGCATACACGAATGGCGCCTTTTGTAAAGGCGCCATTCGTGATGTGGAGCGTGACGTGGCGTACACATCGGATTGGCGACGGGAGAGCCCGTCGCCAATCCATATTATATATATATAAAATAGATTGGCGACGGGCTCCCCGTCGCCAATCTATTTTATATATAATATATATATTTTTTATATATAATATATTTTTTATATATAATATATATTTTATATATAATATATTTTTTATATATAATATATATTTTATATATAATATATATTTTATATTTAGAGTTTTATAATATATATATATAAAAATAGATAGATATATAATATATATATTCCGCGGTTTAGGGATCATACATTCGAGGGCAAGAAACATTCCTTCGTACATTCCTGCAACAATACAATGAATTCATACATTCCTACAACTAGGGGTGGGCAGCGGTTTTCAAAAAACCGCCCAAACCGCTCAAACCGACCAAACCGCACGGTTTGGTTTGGTTTTTGAAGCTCGCGGTTTGGTCGCGGTTTGGAAAACGACCAAACCGCAGATTCGCGGTTTGGTCGCGGTTTTCATTTTGAGAAAACTGCGGTTTAACCAAACCGAGGACATTTTGGTAAATACAAATCAAAAACCCTAAAAATTAAAAAAAAACCACAAATCTCACATCTTCCTCTCGCGCTATTCGGTCATCTCTTCACCGATTCACCGCCGCTCCCACGCCCTCGACGCTCTCGCTGTCTCACGAGTCTCCCACGCCCTCGACGCTCCGGCATCTCCAATCAGGCAAGCCGCCCGTCTCGGCGTCTCCAACTCCCTCCCTCACGCATCACTAGTCAGGCGGCGTCTCGGCGTCTCCAAGTCCCTCCCTCACGCGTCACGCCTCACCAGTCACACGGCGTCTCGGCATCTCCAACTCCCTCCCTCACGCCTCACCAGTCAGGCGGCGCCGTCTCGGCGTCTCCAACTCCCTCCCTCATTTTGGCTTCTTTGTTTTTTCATTTTTGCTTGCTTTTTTTTTTTTGGCTTGCTTTTTTTTTTGGCTTGCTTTTTTTTTTTTTTTTTTGCTTGCTGGTTTTTTTTTTTTTGCTTGCTGGTTTTTTTTTTTTCCTGAAAATAAATTGCATGAAAACCGCGAAACTAAACCGACCAAACCGCGCAAACCGCGGTTCGGTTTGGTGCGGTTTTGGTGATCTGCGGTTTGGTTGCGGTTTGGAAAATCACCAAACCGTAGACCCTCGGTTTGGTCGCGATTTGGTGGTTTTCCAAACCAAACCGCGGTTTGCCCACACCTACCTACAACAATACAATGAATTCATACATTCATACATTCGAGGGCAACAATGAATTCATACATTCCAATCGAATTTAATGAAATTTGAATATAAACTCAATCAAATTTGAATATAAACTCGGGGTTATTAAAAAAATAGGGTTGGTTTTCTTTTAAATTCATTAAATAGGGTAAATTTCTTTAAAATTTCAAAAATAATGTATATCTATTTTAGTAAAGGCGTTATTGACGATGACGTGGCGTGATTGTGAACGCAACGGAATTGGCGACGGGGAGGTCGTCGTCAAAAATCGATTGGCCACGGGAAGCTGGTCGCCAAAATTGATTGGTGACGGGAAGGTCGCCAATATATATATAAAAAATATATATTATATATATAATATATATAATATACTATATTATATATATATAATATAATATACAATATATTATATATAATATATAATATACAATATATTATATAAAATATATATATTGATTGGCGACGGGCCCCGTCGCCAATTGATTTTGGCGACGGGGAGCCCGTCGCCATATTATATATAATATATATTATTATATATAATATTATATATTATATATTATATAAAATATATAATATATTGATTGGCGACGGGCTCCCCCGTCGCCAATCGATTTTGGCGACGGGGCCCGTCGCCATTTGGCCAGGTGGCTGCCACGTAATACGAATGGCGCCTTTACAAAAGGCGCCATTCGTATTGGGTCAGTCAACGTGGCGCCATTACGCCTTTTCAAAAGACGATATAGTGTAATTAAAGAATAAAAAAGAAAATCACATTAATTTACGAATTTTTAAAAAAAAAAACCGTACGGATGTAATTTTTTCTTAATTTCTAGCCTAGCCAAGGGAAATAACTTTTATTGCTCGGATTCTTAAGAGGCTAAGTTGTCATTTCATTGGGTTGACCTAACTGGAAGTTCTGTAGCCTTGTTATTCTACTCATAATTTGGTTTGAAACATTGGAATTTTTTTTTGAAGGGACTCTAATCTTGTATCTCAGGAAGTTCATAATTTTTAAGGGACATTTTTTTTAAAAAAAATTTACTATAGCTCACTCTAGGTTGTGGAAGGTTCAATAAATTAAATCGCAACCTCTGTACTTTTTGATGCATTGCTTGATTTTCTTTTTAATATTGGGCTCTGGAGTCGCATTTCATTCTATTCTTAAATTCGTAATCCTATTTTAATGCTACTTATTTTTAATTTATTTTAAAATGAGATGAACTGGCCACATTTTTGGATTTGCTGGTGTCATATTTCATTCTCTTCTTAAATTCGGAATCCTATTAGAATGCTACTTATATTTATTGTATTTTAGAATGAGATAAACTGACCTTATTTTTAGATTTGCTTGAATGAGAGCACAGGCACAGTCATTCACACAAAAAACTTTGCTTTGAGGGTATTATTAATGACTTCTTGCATCTGCCAAAACATGTCGTATAATCTCATGCTGTGTTCCTTTTCTCTGAACTGGAAGTACTTGTGGTTTGGTGCTTTATTTATCTTTAGTTTGATTGATCGGAATAGTAATTGTTCTTCCTATTGATCTAGAAGTGTGAAGAACTGGAGAAAATCATTGAATAAAATAAATGCTCGGAAAGATAAAGTACATATACTGGTTGGCATCCTTGAAAACATGTTTGGCAATTAGAAACAAAGTTCAGTCTAGTTATTCTTCCTATTATTTCTTTTCAAATCTTTCAGCTTTCTGAAGCATCTCTAGCATTACCATGGCCCCATAATTCAACATAGGCATGACAGAAAAGCACTACCAACGTGCCTAATCATCAATATATAGGTTTAACACCAAAAGTAACAAAGTAAATGTCAACATCTGCTCTCATATTCACCTTATCAGTGCAGAAGCCTCTTTACTTGTCGTATCTATTTGATTTAGAATGAACCTATATGCTGCTTACCTATTTGCATGATTCTTATTCTTACTTTATCTGAAAGTCATTGGGTGACAAATTAGAGTTTTTGATTCGGATAGAATTAGGAGATAACTCTTTGGGTCTTGGATATTATTGCAACGTTCTTGAATAACTTGCTGGTAATTTTGTCCAATTTATTCAGATTAAGACGAATTTTCTTTCGTTTTAGGACTTCATTGACAGATGAAGATGAAACTCTCTGTAAATTAGTATGGAAGTATTTGGGGAAAACACCTTGGTTTAACTGTGGTATTGAGCCCATAAGAAAGAAATTAGGGAGTCAAATTAAGGTTTGATTTGAATGGAATTAACGCAGTAGACTTGTCTCTGAAGTGGATGCTGCATTGCTGGACATAATAGGTGTTGCAATTTGTGATGGATCAAATCCAAGGCCTAACCAATGACTTGACCTGATCTGCGGCGACCTGCACTTGCTATCTCTAGTTCTTAAAGTGAGGTCTCATCTAGGTCAATTCGATATTTAACTTTCGGCCCATGAATGGCTTTTATTAAAGCAGCTTATTTTATATTATCATGATCACTTTCATATCATTTTTATTATTGGCCCTTAGCTTTATCAAGTGTCTATCTTCATGTGAAGTGACCTGTTCTTTTTAGTTATAGTTAAAAGGCAGTCTTGTGGAATCATTAGTGGAGACTGGAGAGTGCATGCGCCTTGGCATATCTTCTTGTGTTGTTTTGACACAAATGAACTCATTCATGCAAGATAATATGTTTAGAAACCGAGAAATCCAGTGAAATAAAATCATTATGCCTAACTGAATTAGTCCATATTTAGTGCTCAAATTGAGAAATGTGTAGCTACTGTCCCTCTCATTCATGTCATTATTCAGTTATAGCTTAATAGTTCATATGTTTGTAGACATAATTTAGGGGATTGGAAGCCCAGTGTTTGTTTAGAAATGAAAAGGAAAAATGGTTGGTAATTGGAGCAAAACCTATATTTTCCTGCACATGTAGACTACTCTTTATTGTCTTGGAATGAAAAGTGCTGTAAAAGTATTGTTGAGAATCTACAAAGGTATCAATGTAATTCCTTGACACAAGTTCACTACTTATTGTAAGTCATCTAGGGAACAATTCATGACTTTCTTAGTACTTGTGAAATCTCTCTCCCCATCAATGTGCATCATGACTTTCTTAGAGAGCTCAAGTATTTGTAGGAGAGTTTATTGATAAACCTTATTATCAAGGCCTGGGTTAGGATGGTTCAGTTGTTGAGCGTGGATCTCGATTGCAGTATGGAAAAACATGTTGAACCATATAATCTTTTCTTGAAGAATTTTTGTATTAGTTGAATTATATCATGCAAGTCTTGCGAGTTTTTGTATTTCTTTCGATCAAAATTACATTAATTTCATGTTCCTAGATGCTCACAGGGAAAAATGTTCTTGTTGGTTAATGGATCTGTATTTTCTATGTGTGAGTGCTTCATATGCTCTTTAGTTTACATGGATTATTTACAATGGTGTTTAGGCTCTCACTTCTTCTATACTTTGCCATAGATACCATGTTTATTTGAATCTCTTTAAGTGAGCTCCCTTAATCTCTTATACAATCAATCAAATGAGGGTCACTACAAAAGGGTATGCATGATTTCATTTTAGTGGTCTATTTATGAATTATGATGCATGTCTTACAAAACTCAATAATATTTTTGAATGATCCATGTTGCCACCACTAAGCTATCAAGTGTAATATGGTGGGATCCATGTCAATGTCCACTCCTTATTCTACATTTGCCATAACGGCTAAAAGCAATGTTTAGCTTCTCAACCAATAGAATAGAAAGAAAAATCAAAATTAGTGGACATATGTGATATCTCTTTTGCAGATTCCATTTGAATTGTTCTTTCTTTTGATGGAAATGGCAGAATTATATGAACTTGAAATGGCTACACACTTCCTAGGGTTGCTTTTGGTCCCACTAAGTGACCAGAGTGTGATACACTGTAGACTTCAAATTTTTGTTAGTCAAATATGATAATTTGCTTTCTAAGTCAATTAATATTTTTTTAACAATGTGTTATGTTTTACTTATAATAATAGTTTATACAGTTCTTGATGTAATAATAATTTGAATCTTTTCATCTTCCAAAAGAACCATTGGAGATGACGTTGTATTGTGTAACGTAGAAGAGTTGGTTTCAAGGTTAATGTCGAATGGGATTGATAGAAGTGTTAATTCAAGAAATTTGAGGAGGCAAGGTTAGATTGAAGTTAACTCGGGATACATTAATTATGAGGGATTTAAATGATTTGAAAAGCCTACTATCAACTATACTAAATCAAGTTCAATAGAAAAGTTTGATTTATATAGTTGACTCCAATTAATTTAGGATTGAGACTATGTTGTTAAGGTTTCAATCCTACATTATATGCAAACTTAGTTGGTTAATTTGAAAATCTCTAGTACAAAACTTAAGAAGAAATTTAGAATTGTAAGTTATGTTGATGCATTGACTTTAAGATAATGTTTTAATCGGTTTTAAGAACAGATAAAGGGGGAAGAATTTTGATAGGTTGGTAATCAAGGTAAAATATTGTCGGTTACTATAATTCTATTTTAAATTTCTTTAGGCCTAGAATAATTTTTATTTTTTTGATAACTACGAGTGTCCAAATCTTTTTTAGTATGTGTAAAATAGTTAACCAAAGAGGACAATGCATTAGATTTTTTTAAGTATGACCCTTCTTTTTCTTTTTCTACTAGTTTTAGACCCAGACGTCGTCTTGAAATATTATGAATCTATATTTATTTTTCTTATAAATAAAAGTTGTTTAAAAACGAAAAGATATAAGTTATATGAAGAATGATGTAATTGTAATTCTCATAATAACTAAAAATCGTTATCTTCGATTAAAAATATGAAAGAGGAAAAATATCTACGCTAAATTACTATGAATCTATATTTATTTTTTATTAATAAAAATTGTTTAAAAACCAAAATATATCAAATATTTGAAGAATGATGTAATTATAATTTTCATAATAATTAAAAACTATAATATTTGATTAAAAATATGGAAGATGAAAAATACCTACACTAAATTATATATAGCTATTAATTTTTTTCAAAAAAAAAACTAAAAAAATTTGTTATTGTGTGAAAAAATCAAGAAAAAAGAAAAACAAAAAATTGAAAACAATGTATGTATAAATGGGCAAATGAAAGTGCTTAGGCTATTAATTAGGCAAACTAATTAATACGCCAAAACATTTTAAATTTATGTAGAGTTAACATGTGTTGACAATGTACATAACTTTCTTTTATATATATATATATGGATTTAAGGATGAAATGTAGGCTACATACATATAATAAGCAAATACTGTAAACAATAATAATATGCACAATTGTCTAATATTGTTTTAAAATTCAAGTCTTTCTATAAAAGAGTTTCAACCCTTCGTAACTCCAAAAGTCACATCCCTAATGGCCCTCTTTGTGGCAACAGTAGTGTTCATATTTTTTTAAAGTATTGGCTTTTCTATTATTAATTCACTCTCAATGTCTCTTTCTTAATGTGTGACAAAAAAAAAAAAGCCACATTAAACTTGCACGCATGCATCTATAAATCAAATGAGATTTGTTTTATGTCGTTTGTGGACTTGCTGCTTGCAATTATTTGTTTGTGTCATATGAGATTGTTACATCTGTTACATATAAGAAAATTATTAATTTCTTAACAATGTTAAATAGTGATTAATTTTTTTCAAAAAAAAAAATGATTAGTTAATGCAATCATATAAAAGTATGGTAGAGATAAGGTTAGGTCTATGATTTTATTAACTTCGGAAGAGAGATTATCCAAGTCTGGAAGTATTTATCTTTAACTTAAAGGTTCAAAAACTTTTTATTGGATGTAATGACGATCATTAGAGTCAACTAATTAAGCTATTCTTAATTAAGCATAGGTTCTTGATTAAATACGGTAAACTTAAACATTATGAGAAAAAAAATATTGTTCAAGATGTACTTAATTATGTATTTATTATTATGTAGATAATAGATATGCTAGCTGTTTCTGCTTTTTTTTTTTCCGAAGCCAGCTGTTTCAGCTTTTTCAGAAAATTAGTATGTCAAAATCACTAAACGAACATTTTATTATTTACTCTTTGACTTAATATATAAATTATAGTAAGAACTATCAATTCCCCCGTTGTGCTTGTGGGTTTGGTTAAATTTGAATATTTGACATTTGCAAAATTAATTTTGAATTATTATCTCAAAAAGGAAAGTATTTTTCTCTTAAAAAAAAGGTAATTATTTTTTGTAATTGCGGTGTCATTGGTATTTGAACCTTGATCTTTTTTCCTTTTTTCTTTTTAATATACTTTCTAAATATTGAACCTATAACATATGTATTTATGAGGAGAGCTCTAGTAATCTAACTAAGATTGAACTTAACTGAATCATTTTTCTTCAACATGTGAGTTAGTTGTAGGGGGGTGCTCTTCTAGTTTATGTGAGATTAATCAGGCCTTAATCAGGAGGGGATGAGGCAGTTCAAACACTCACGATGATATAAAAAAAATATTTGAATGTATATAGTACACTTAATGCATAATCCAATGCATATTCCAACTAGTATATATGAACAAACTATACATTAAGAAAAAGTTCCCTCTTTTTTCTTTGTGTGGTGCTTTTTCAAGTCAAACTTTCATTGACATCTCAGGACACTAAGTCCATCTTTGTTCTTTGCTTCATAAACAAGGCTTTGCTTATATATTTACTAGTCGATTTTCTGTGCTTTGATTATTAAATCTTTTTAAAAATTAATAAATTAATTTACAATGAACATATTGTAATATTTTTACAATTAAAATTGTAATTCACAATAATCAACTAGATCTATTCATGGGCTTGGTACCTGCCCAGCTCGTCCAAGCCTCGTGATTAATGGGTAGGGCTTGGACAAGTTTTTTTGACCCAAACTTACCTAGACCTGTTTTAATTTGGGCTAGGCTTGGGCTTACTTGTAAAGCTTTGCCCAGTCCGACCCACCACTAAATTAAAGTCTATTTTTTTAAAAAAATAAACATGTTGAAAACAAGGTTCAAACTCAAGACTTTTTACTTTGATTGTTCTTCCACTATGCTACATCCATCTTTTGTATTGTATTTGAATGTTAATATAAATATATAAAAAAATCTATAAAATACTACACTTTATTTTAATTTTATGGAAGAAACATTTTAAGAAGTGCTTATTTTTTAAAAAATATAATTATTTTTATTAATAACAAAATATATGTGGGTTAGATGGGTCGGGCTTGGGTTTTGTATTTTTTGCATGGGCCGAGCTTTGGCCAAGATATAGGTCCGAACATAGGTGGTGGGCTGAGCCTGAGCCAAGGTTCATAAGTCCAGACTCGGCCCAAAACCCAGCCTATGAATAGGTCTATAATCAACTCCTATTTCTTAAAAATAAAATATATAATAAAAGGTAAAAAAAATATTCCATAACAATCCTCACACCAACAGACTATAAATCAACTCCTATTTCTTAAAAATAGCAGAGATCCATAACAATCCTCACACCAACAGACATTCAGATGTAAAATTGTCTATCGCACTACATGATCTTTGCTATGTTTTGGAGTGTCATACGTCACAACAATTGTCACGACATTGCATTCGTGTGTGAAGAACTCGAAGCGAGGTATTTAAATGTTGCTAGAATTGCACACTTGTGAACTTGTGATCTATATATAAAGAGAAGATTAATTATCGATTTAAATGATATTGCAGTAACCAAAAAGATGGTATAAGATTTAAAACAGAGGTTTAATGTATTGAAGCAACCCTTCACTAATCAAGAAAAGAATTTAAAAGCACTTAATTGTGATTTCAGTGCCATAAACAATATAAATGATGTTGTAGTAACCAAAGGGATGGTATAAGATTTCATAATATCTCCCTCGTTTCACTCAAAAAGGCATTAATAAAGATTGGGTTTGGCAATGAATATATCTTAATACAATAAGTAACACAAATAAATAAACATGTGATGTAGTAATCAAAGGGGTGGTGTAAGATTCTATAATATCTCAATCGTTTCACTTAAAATGTCAATAATAAAGATTGAGTTTTTCGTTATTCAAAAACATGAGAGGATGAACATATCTTAATACAATAAATAACAAAAATAAATAAATACCTTAAAATAGAAAATTTGAGAAAATTCTAAAAATGAAATGCTAGGGAGTAAGCATGTGAACTCTCTCTCAAAAAGACATTAATAAAGATTGGTTTCTTTTTAGAAAATAGTAATTGCTACCAAACCCTAAAATCTCTTTTTTGAGTTTTCTCTCTTGATTTAAGATCTTGAACTGTCGCCGATCTTCTCTTTTGATCGGCGGTGGTTGTAATCTTCATCTCTTCGTGTTTTGTGTTTAATAAAGTGCAGATCTGTGAAGATTGGATCTCCTTGTTGCGGTACATCTTCCTCAACACTCGTTTTTGGATATATGCGGCTATTGGGTTGGTCATTATTTTTAGTTTTATTTTTAAGTAGTTTGTCTTTCCTTTGTTGGAAGTCTTAATTTTGTCTTTTCTTTGTCGGAAAGCTTTAAGTTTTCTTCTCCTCGTCGGGAAGTCTTGTTATTCGTTATGCGATTATAGTGGGTGTTTGTGTATTGTAATGTGCTTCAACGTTATAGTGAGCAGTCACTAATTGTCAAATTGTTTCAATTTCACAATTGCATTCACAGCCAAAGTAATGGTAATTTCTTGAATACATAAGATTAGCGAAGCAATGTACTTTTTTATTCTATTTCTGGTCCTGTAGCCATTAATAATTAATGAAACTTTTATTTTTCTTAAAAGAATAAAAAATTAATATAAATAAATAAAATATGTGATGTTGTCATAACCAAAGGGATGGTATAAAATTCTATAATATCTCCATTGTTTAACTAAAAAAGTTATTAATAAAGATTGAGTTTTTCATTGTTAAAAAATATGGGGGGATGAATATATCTTAATACAATAAATAACACAAATAAATAAAAGATTTGAGAAATTTCTAAAAATGAAATGCGGAAGGAGAGCATGTGAACTTTCTCTCCTCCAACTTATATATATATATATATATATATATACACGCTTATGAATGTTTAACCATAAAAGGTATTTTTGCATGAACAATTTAGTGAGTTAGCATCAACTTAAACAAACAAACAAACAAACAAAAAAAAACAACATTGGTTTCCTGTATAGTCAACAACTCAACTTTGGTTTCTTCTACTAAAAGTTTCTATATACTATTAAACCATATATTCACAGGTTTTTTGGAAAAGAAGTGATTGAATCATATAAAATGATCTCTCTCTAGTTACTTTATTTTTGTCTTTATTGTAATTAAATAATTAGCTTTTTTTTTCTTTTTACGTTTTTTATATATTGGTATCTGACGTCAACTGTGTTGATTCCACACTTAAACACTATCGAACTCCACGTACAAAGATTCAATCAAGATCTTTGCATTAGAGGAATGAGTATCTAATTGTCACTTGGATCATCAGGTTGTTGTTGATTAAATAATTGCTTTACATTCATTATTTTTTATAATTTTGTATATGCATCTTCAGAAATCAAAACCATTGAAGTGACAAAATTATTCTTCCAAGAGAGACCCTTACCCTAGGTGTTACCTTTGAAAGGTCCTTTACATTTAAGGCTGCAAGGCCCAAGCATCTATGACTTCTCAAGCTCTCTCATTGTCTTTAATCCATTTTTGTGGTGTTTAATTGGTGCAATTATACATATATGCTTCCTTATCTGTTTTCTGATGGCTCAAATTATGTAACTAGATTCATGAATTGTTAGTTTTTTGAATGGGTCCTTCATCTTCTCTTCTCTTATGCAGTTCATCAACTACTTGGATCAATTATTGGTTACTATTTTCTTTTTTTATTCTTGTGGTGTTGATTTTTTTTTCTCAGCTGCTCCTTACCTTTTTCTTTTCCTTTTTTTTTTGTCAAGTTTGTTGTATTAATGTTCCTAACATCCATAAAAAGATACAACAACCTATTACATGGAGAAGAACATGTATTACAATTTGTTGAAGTTCGGAACAACATCCTCACAAGGAGGGCAACAACCCCACGAAGGGAGACAACAATCTTCTGAAAGAGGGCAACGACCCTATAAGTTGTTCCTTACTTAGATTTGTTAATATTCTCACGAGAGTCAGTCAATCAGTTGTGCATGTAATTTTTTTTTTATTTTTTTTTTTTAAATGTAATGTGGCATCCTAAATACACGTTTTTCATTTAGGAACTTATTTAGAGACAATGCAATATTTATTAACATGTGTGCACAAATATGGATAGAGAAAGTAAAGCTCAGGTAACTTACAATGCATTGACTAAAAAGGATTTTAAAAGCATGTCATTAAGGATGACAGATTTTTTTTTTTTTTTTTTTGTAGAAAAGGATTATAGACTCCAGAAAAGTAAAAAAGTTTGATTTATGTAGTTAACTCTAATTAATTTTAGATTTAAGACTTATTGATTTTGTTACTGAACATGTGCAAGTACGTCTCCAATGAATTCCTTAATTAATTAGATGTAACTTTAAGGAGTATTGAGGAAATGTCCTTTTATTCTTATTTTACTTTTCTTAGGCCCATATTTAATATCTTTTGGTGGGTCCTCCAATATATTATCAAGTACGTTGAAGCAAACGAAATTTATTCTAAATGAAGGAAAGCCCAATGAAATTCTTAGTTCCTTCTCCAACTTTTTTTGCAAAAAACTTTGATGATTTGACTTAGACACTTCATTCAAAATTCAATATGGCAAGTGCATTGTTGTGTTTTCTTCAATTTTCAAAGCTAATGCTGAAAAGTTGATAGGTGTTAATGTCCTTTTCCATCTTACTTATGCACAATGGAATCTGTCTCACTCAAAAGAGGATTGGGGTCTGACAAGATATAGTCCAAACGTTTCCCACAATTTTAACAGAAAAAAAACCAATAAATAGAGAACAATAATTTTGCAAAAATATCAATCTTAAATTCTAAACTCTAAATCTCCGACATATTTGCACTCATATCTCTATTGGTACCATAGTACCTCCAAGAAGGTTTGTGATATATTAGGTTGACCTTTATGGAACACTTTATTGTTGATGTCTATTTACTACATATCAATTTGTGTGCGCACAAACGTCAATGCGAAAAATCAATAGACATTGATGATCGAGTGTTCATTTCAGGTGTCTCAAAATGGATCACCAAATCTTTTTCCTTGTGATTTTTTTTATATTTTCCTTGTGATATTAGTGCTTATAGAGCTTGCTTGGAAGGAATGTTTGGATAGAATAAGTTCATTTCATATTAATTTCTCAAAATCATTATTCAATTGCTATTTTTTTATAAGAAAGAAACAACCTGCTTACATTAAAGCTCGAACCCTCAACCTCTTACTCAAGTAACATGATACCAAACCAATGAATCATCTGCTTCGTTGGTTGCTTGAGGGGCCACTTGAGATCAATGAAATTAATCATTTTAATGTTGACAAGTCCTTTTCACTTAAGAATGTATGTGAAACGCCTTGAAAAATATATTATGTCTGTGTGACGACGTGAATTACCTATTTATACTCGTGTCTGTGTGTCAGAATGGTGACGCCGAGTTACGAGTAGGGTTTGCCTCCGAAAACATGTCGAGCGGGTATCGGGCAAATAAAATATTGGTACAAGGTCTGGAAAATGAGTTTCGTGGACGGTTGGAAAATAAAATATAATAATAAATTAATTCGAGAATATGTTCGGGTCGTTAGTATTTTTATTTGCGCGCGACGATGCCAGTTGTGATGCATGTCGGGCACAGAAATGGTCGAGGTAACTCAATTATTGGTGCAAATGAGATAAGAACAAGGGGGAGTCATAAGTGGTAGTTGACTGGTGTGATTAGAGGCCACAAGATGTGCCTCGAGATATGTAAACACACTAAGATGATAGATCACTATATATATAGTGGGTCAACAATCTCTCTCTCTCATTTTCTTCTTCTTTTCTCTTCTTTATGTAAGAACGAAGCTGAAGGCGGAGTGTTTCGTGATTTTCGTCGAGAATCGATGCCAAGGGATCGCGCCACGACACAAATGAAGGTGCTTAGTGGACTGGTGACGAACGTACGGGTCAGTTTGGTGACGTGTGAGAGCTGTGAGCGCAAAATTTAGCGTTGTACTATAAGTAAAATCAGTGGGAGCATTTATATAATTTCATTCGTGCATTTATTTGGTTGTTATCTTTGTTTAGCAGTATTTCTTGGTAAAATATGATTTTCTTAAATTCAGTTGTGATATCTATCCTTGGTAGATTATCGCCTTTATTTTCCTTAAATTCCTTAATGAGTAGTCTTTTGGGTCTAAGTGGGCGATATGGTTGTTACGAATGCGGTGAGACTATTTAGTGATCCCTTTCACCACAGTAACTACACGAATTGTGGACATGCCTAAACCCCCAATTTAGGGATTAGTAGTCTAACCGTGAGTTGAACTGTATGTGGGCTACGGTAGTGTAATTCATACTAAACTGTTTGAGGTTTATTTAGGTCCAGAATCTGTCTGGGAAGTCAGGTTGTGAACTCTTTGTAGCAACCTGATGAACTTAGAACACTTAAATGCATTTTTGTTTTGTGCTCTCGACACTTATTTATCGTTGATATCTCATTGATTTACTATCATGTTGTCTTGTATTATTTTTGTGATATTCACGCATGATGTTAGTTTAGCCGTTTATTTGGTATTTGAAATTATATTGAGACTCCACTTGGTTATTACTATCATTATTTGTACTCACCGTTCTTTTTATGACGATGGGTGCAGCCACGTCATACTACAGGGTTGACAAAGGTAAAAGACGGGAAATAGACGATTGATGTTAAGGACAGCTAGGTGATCTCCTCTCGTTTATTAGGTAGGCCATTATATTATATGTATATTATTTTGAAAACATTGGGATATGAGTTTGTGAGATCTTGGGACATGTATATAGTATTTGACTCTCCTTTGACATGTTATATTGTTTGGATGTATACATATGCGGGGTTTCCACACTCTAGGTTGTTTAATAGGTGTTTTAAGGTTGTTCAATTTAGTTGGAGTGTAATTTGCTTCCATTATACTTTGATAACTCACTAATTTGAATAACTCACATTTAAATTGCTAAATAAATGGCAAATGGTAAGTAAGGCTGACTGGGCTTGCATTGACTTCACGAGTTTGGTTCGGGGTCCACGTAAGCCTAGGCAGGGCGGGGCCCAATTCAGGGTTGTGGAACTGGGGCCGTCATAGTTGGTATCAGAGCCTAAATTTTTGAACTTTGCTCTTGATCAAATCATAACCAGCATAAGACACAAATCAATTATTATTTAGGACAATGATTGAAATTAGAGTGGAACCTTATGATCCTGACTTAAGTCTTAGTTGAGAAGTGAGGGAGTTGGAGAATTTAAAATTAGACTATGAGCTATTTGATGTGTTGTATACTATTACTATCGATAGCTATAACCTGATCGAGGAACGCTTTCGTAGCATATTGCACTGGTCGGTCAGCCAAAGTCCAGTGCCGACGGTTCAGAGGATGCTTAGCGGCGATTAGGTGAGATGTCTCAGTTAGTCGCTTTACATGGCCAACAACTCGAGAAGATTCTCCAATTATTAAGAACACAGGCTATACCAGCGGGACATGCGGTAGCCGAGGAGGCACATGTTTAGACTGAGGTAGCACCATCTATACCGGCTGAGGATACGTCGATTTTGCCCACGAGTACCAATACTAGGGCGACAACTGAGGTGAGACAGTCTCGCGAGTTACAAAGACTTAACCTGGAGAATTTCATGGTGGTATAGATCTTGAGGCGGCAAAGAAATTCATGAGGAGCCGCGAGAAGATCCATGATGTATTAGCCACACCAAAGTACATGAGAGCGTCGATATCATCAGCATCCATGTTCGGAGAGGTAGACACTTGGTGGCATAGCATGGTGGCTATGAAATGCAAGCTTGGAGATTGGGGTGAGTTTAAGGAGAGGTTCAGTTATAAGTACTTTCTTCCTTCGGTTTGTAACCTGAAGATAACCGAGTTTCAGAACATCAGACAGATGACCGGCTAGACAGTGATGCAGTACATGGGTCGATACCTACAACTGATGGAGTATGTCGAGGGCATAGCTGACACCGATGCGGATTAGGCCTACTACTTCATGCATGGTACGTTAGACTCTATTGGTTCTATGATGGTAACTATAGCTCCGAGGACATTACATGAGGCATACGAGAGGGGTATGGCCACTGAGTTTTTCTTGAGCATGCGCGTCAGAGCATTGGTTGTTCCATCAGCACCATCACAATTGGGAATCAATTCGGGAGATACTAAAAGGAGGATGAACCATGATGATGATTATGAGGATGTGACGGGGAGATAGCTGCACCACCGACAGGTTCAATATCTACGATGGCAGTTCCTTGCGCTCCAGGGACTAGTGTCGTTAGACGATCACCTTAGGAAGTACAGGCAGGGCAGCAACAGCCATACAATACCCAGAGTTGAGGCAGTAGATCGCAGGGAGAGAGGTGGTGTTACCGTTGTAGGCAGTTAGGACACATCGCTAGCAATTGTCCTCAGTTGGCGAGAATGTCCCATGACAGTACACTAAGTTGCTCGTGCACTAGGGAACACGTATTGTTACAGATCCAGATCTATAGCCAATACTAGACCCTGTGGCGGGTAAGAGTTATTTTTGCGTCTTGGCATGATTTTATGTTATTGGTTCTGTAGCTTATATCTGACCCGAGTAGACTCTAGGTAAGTCTGGGTTAGAAACAGCTCTAGGTGAGTCAAGTGAAGAAAGTGACTCTGTGTGAGTCAATTTTGAAACAACTTTGTGTAAATTAGTGGTTAGAAAGTATTATGTGTGAGTAGTGGTGAGTGATTCTGTGGGAATACACCCTTCGAAGTATGATAAATATTTAGCTATGTGCGACGGCTCTGTGTGAGTCAACTTTCAAATGGAGGAGCTAGTTGTATGATGTGCTTCTGACTCTATATGAGCCCTTCCTTTGAAAGGATATCTAGTTGTATGCATTGACTCTGTGTGAGTCTGTATTTCGAAATGGTGGATGAGGTTGTGTGCCAGGACTCTGTGAGTTTAGAGGAAATGAGGTTGTGTGATAGGACTCTGTATGGGTCTGTCCTTTGAAAGAATATGTAGCTGTGTGCATTGACTCTGTGTAAGTCTATATTTCGAAGTGGTGGATGAGGTTGTGTGCCAGAACTCTATAAGTCTAAGGAAATGAGGTTATTTGATAGGACTCTGTGTGAGTCTGATTAGGTTGTGTGCATAGATTATATGTGAATCTCAATTTTGCGCGAGCCTGAGTTTAGGTTTTGTGTGAGCCTGAGCCGAGTTGTGTGAGCCTGTGTAAAGTTGTGTGCATTAACTCTAGGTGAGTCTATACTTCAAAGTAGTGAATTAAACTATGTGCATTGTGTAACGGCCCAAAGTTAATTCGTCGTTATTAATGACATGTTTGCAGACGTAGCGAACATCTCAGATGCTCGTGGGACCTGCAGATAGGTCAGGGTGCGCCTGGAGTTAGGTAAATAGTTATTTTGTACATTGATTTATCTAAATTTGCGATGTTTATTGGTAAATAGGTTATTGACATTGCGATGTATGTTAGTTATTGTATAATTGATATTGTATAATTGACATGTAAGGTTGTGTGACGGCCATTCGCTCCGAATAGCATGTAAATGTAGGAAACGGATAGCGAATGATAGTGCACTAGGTTGAGGGACTAAATACACACAATAAATGATAAAACTCATTAAATAATTAATTCAATAACATCATATATGCGTTCGTGGTGCGAGAGTATGCGGGGGATGCGAGGTTACATGCGAAACTCGGGTATCGGAACACCCGAGGGGTATAATGTTTTGTTTGAACAAAGACAAGTTAAGAGAGGGTGCCACACATATAATTCACCTTAAGATGGACTTATTGACCTATTGGTGTCTATTGGATTAAGCCTAGAGATGGGAGGTTGTGTTATGATGAGATTTTCCTATAAATATCTTAATTTCTCACTCCACCACCTTTTTTCTCTTATCTCATTGAGAAATCTAAAAATGGTGGTGGTGTGGAGGGTTTAATGAGTTTGGAGTGGTGATTTGGAGCTCAAGAACTCAAGGAAAGCAAAAATAAAGGTTAGATATTTAATCCACACCTCCTTCTCTACATTTCGGGGTAATTTTCTCGGGTGTTGACATGGGTTTCGGGAATTGATTTGAGCACACCGATTTTGGAAAGTGTTGCTATGGATTTTTAGTTGGCTTTTGAGTATGGGAATGGGTTTGGTTGAAGAGGAAATAAGTGGCGGCGCAGTCACGGCGTCCAGGACGTCGTGGACACACCGTGAAAACTTGGACGAGGTGGTGTCAGTGGCGGCATCTTGGGCAGTTTTGAACTAAAATTTTTAAAATAAATTTACCAATTCAGGATTTGTTTAGGGACTTATATAGACTATTTGGGGTGTTTAAATGATGGTTTTAAAGATGATTTGGGTACTAAATTGGGGTTTACAAGGTTTAGGAGTTTATTCAATTTATTGGAAAATTAATGGTTTTAGGTTGAATTGCGGGTAGTGGACACGCAGTTGAGGCGTACAATTTGGACTCGTGACGATAGTTGGAGTGCGGTTTGACGTGTGTGGTGTCCCAACTTAAATTACTTGAGTATTTACTTCTTTTGGCATTTTGAATTCAATTTCTTTCATTTCAATATTCTACTCTGGTTGTGGTTTTATGGACGGATGTTGAGTTAGGTTCTATGACGGCCCCAAATTCCTAATGAATTTGGGCACGCCCGGCCTAGACCCGTGCAGGTCCCGAGTCGATACTCAGCGAGCCTGACGAGCCTTAGTCAGCCTCCAATTAATCAATTTAACAGTTTATGAAAGAGTTATTGCAATTATACGCAGCGAAAACTAAACAAGTATTGGGAAATAACTCAATCAAACGAAAAGTAGGAAATCTATATAAATGTGGAAACCCCGAGTGTTCATAGTATCCATCCCAAAAAGTGATCCCCAGTTCAATAGCTAACATCATATATATAAAAACATCATACAATCAACAATAAGCATAAATCAAATCTAACCTATCCCTGAAGTCACGTACTCTGAGAGGTCCTCAGAGGAAATCACCAAGTGGAGGGCCCTTGCCCTTGCTGCACTCCGGGATATCTGCACCCACCGTCACAAGCTAGACGGTGAGCAACTGAGAGAAAATCGAAAGTAATGCCAGAAGAATTTCACAGTAATTCATGAATATCAAATAAAACAGTCTAAATATCATGCGGTAATTTAAAGACAAGAATGTAAATAGATCAAAGTGCATGATAGGCAGACTGAAATGATAGCAATCGAAACATGTGCGTTCTAAGAGTCAAAAGAGGTCATAAGCAGTCAATATTCACAACAATAACCACAACAATCCAGTGCCCAGGTTCACACAACACCAGGGGTGGTTAGGCACTCCCTGCAGAGAGTGGCTCGCTTTTCCCCAACCAAAAGGTCACATGACACCTTCACAATCAGTACCCAGGTTCACACAACACTGTGGGTAGCAGTAATTCCGATAAGAAATACCCAAGTTTCCCCAACCAGTGCGGGCCACATGATACTATATCGACACACTTACGCCAAGAACACACATACCAAGAAAATAAGGGAATTTGAATGCCAACAATGGATAATAACAAGAATAGCAATAAACGATAATGAATCACATGAGAATTTCTTAACTGGCTTACTAACGTACACAAGCTTTAAGGCAAATGTACTTACCTGAACTATCGCAAATCGTATCCACTTTCGCGAATCCTAACACGTATCCCCGAGTTTCCCGCTACCTGACAAGGTCGGAAACTCATATTAATAGGTCAAGTCGTTAACTAACCCAGGTTGAATCCCTAGTATTTCCCAATGTTTCAAATGACTTGAACAACTTGACAATTTAATAGAAAATGAATACTCTCTCTTGGACTTAAAAACTAAAATAACAACTACGACTGTGATATCTCGACATTGATAATCATAATGCATGTAAGCCTACTCATGAATTATAGGCTCAGCTCGGTCGTTAATAGGTCACGTCATAGTCTCGCGGACTAGCGATGTGACCACGACGTCACTACCATCTAATCGACTTAAAACACAATATCAATATCGTTCGATTGTAATGACTCAATCGGAACTCAAAATGACCATACACCGGCAAATACGGAAACTCACGAGTATGGTCCAACATCTGTAGAGTGCCAACATGACATGGAAAAGTCGTAGGCATGCTCTAAGTCACGCCAACAATTACTCGACGCGATAAAAGTACTTACACATGAATTCGCCATTACAACGACTCATCACCATCGATATGGACACTCCGGGAGTTATGAGACATACATAAAGGTTTGGTTGTGATCTCTGGCACTCCCTAAGTTATGGCGTCCGGTGGCAATGCCGACCATACATGATAGTTTGCGACGGGACGCGTAATAACGACATCACATGAAATGACGCTCACAAAACTCACCACTACTAATAAAAATGCTTCGGGGGCTGTGAGACTCCATGATAGACATAATAAGGTCTCCAGCAATCCCCCAAGTCATCGCGTCGATAACAAAGCTGCCGTGATAGTGATTTCCAACGACAAAAGCATAACTTATATAAAATGTACAAATGATATAAATAAATAACAATGCCGCTGTTTTGGACCACTCCGAGAGTTGTAAGACACAAGTATGGTCTTAACTTGGTCCTTGACATCTCCGGTTATGGTGGTCCGGCAATGGCGCCGCCGGTCACGGCGGTTTTCGACCAACAAACACCACCAAACACATGAAATAGTGAAAATAAAACCGTTCAAAATGCAACTGGATTTCGGACACATCGGAGAGTTGTAGGACACTAGTATGGGCAAGATCTAGTCCCCGACAACCTCCCTAGCGTGATGGTCCGGCCAACAGCACTGCCTGTCATGGCAGTTCCGGCGAGGGTAAGATCTCGTTTAAAATAGAACCAAACCATAAAAGACCAACAACACAACACGTGTGCCGTGAGGGGCGTGCTCGGGACGGTCTGGACTCTGATGAGTCACCGGAGGTCGTCCAAGACCGGTCCCCGTCACGGCAGCCACCCCTATAGTGATGAAGTACACAACAACTCAAAGAAAACACGAGATAACAGTGAGAAAACGAGAGAAAAAGAGGGAGAAAGAGGGAGAGAGATAAATGTACCTCCAAATCCGACAACCCAAGACACATCCGACGAGTGTCCGACACTCCAGCGTCGCCGAGAGAGGTGGCGACTTGTCAAGGGAGGAGAGTGACCGAGAAAAGAGAGAGAGAGAGAGAGAGAGAGAGAGAGAGAGAGAGAGAGAAAACCGAGAGAAGAGAGTGGTGGAGGACCTCCGGTGAGGTCCGGTTGTCCAGCGCCGATGGTCGACGACGGCGAACCAGGGAGGAGGAAGGTGACGGTGGTGAGAGGTTGTGAGGATAGTGGTGACGGTGAGAATGGGAGAGATGAGTGTGTTTGTATATATATATATATATATATATATAATATATATATTTAAATGATGATAAATAGTACATGAACAGTAAAGTAGGTTTGTGTTGTCACATTTATGGTATTTCATCTCAACACACACACTCATCTCGAGGTCCATCTCATGGTTCCTCAACTTACAGCTGTGTCACTTTAACAATTTATCCCATGTACTGTATATCACGTAGTTATCCAACTCCCCGCATTCAAACAATTTTCCTCGGTCCGATTCAACTCACCGTGCGCGTAGTCCCGCCTTGTTCCCTTAAATAATTATATAAATTATCTAAAAATCTATTTATTTGTATTTTAACAGTGTTTTATTCCCCCGTTTATCTAGGCGAAGACTCACTCACTCAACAAAAAAATTGCCCGAACGGCGCAAGACCTGAAATGAACTACAATACTAATACATACATCACAGAAACATAACATTACTTTATTGTCGACTATCGAGGCTCGAAATACTGTCCAGTATCACTTGGCCAGGTCACGGTCCTACACAAGTCGGTTAAAATTTGCGGGTTGTTACAGTCTCCCCCACTTATTAGAATTTCGTCCCCGAAATTAACCTAATAAGTCATAATCTACGAATTACTCGTTTCTCTTCACAATTCCTACAGAGATCAATAAAACTCGGATCAAACATCTCCTTGGCTATGAACCGTTCATGACTCTTCAGTGGGGAGACATTCAGGTTTATATACTTTCATTGAATCATACTGAAGCTCATTGCGATACTCGTCAAGTATTTCTTTTGCCACTTCGATGTATTCAAAGGTTTCAAAGGAATCTACCGTACTTTCTCACCATAATCATTAACAGTTTCAGACCCATCGGTCACAACATCCTCTGGCTCAGTCCAGCAGGGAAGAAATTCATAAGGCCTATCACAGAGCACCTCGATCAGTGTCCCACCGACATTTGTCTGACAACTGTTATTATGCGCAATCTCGCACAAGTGAAAGTACAGCAAATTCCGTAAATTTTATCCGCGATTTCCTAGATGCTATCATGACCACAAGGAGATTGAGGCAAACCACTGACAAAAATTTATAGCAATATGTTCCCACTTCCACCGAGGAATGGGTAGTGGCTACAGTAATCCTCCAGGTCGTTAATTAATTAGTTCCTCTCGTGAACTTTCAGCATTTTTGATGCATAAACGATCACGCGACTTTCCTGCATCAGTACGCATAATACCCACGATGATTTCCAATTTGTCTTCTCATACCAAATGATCTGAACATGGACTGCTCCTAACCAGTTTGTACCTTAACCATACATCGAACTCTAAAACTCCAATACTCTCATGTCTACTAGCAACTCGTAACCCCTTGTCTCTACCTAGATATCAATACTATGCAAATTCGGGTATATCTAATCTTAGCAATCGTGCTAAGGATTGGGGTCTACTAAGTCCAATGGGTATCAACCCTAATTCGTCTACCATGCGCACAATAATAGATGGAAACAACATAACTCGAATTGAACATGGTACGCATGAAAATACTGCAAATGAAAATCATACCCTCAACAAAGTCTCTGGATGCCCCATGATCTGGCTCAACAGCAGCCTGTACTCGCTCATATTGGTGCTGACGATGTTGTGACTGAGCTCTTACTGGCTGAGTGCACCTCTTCTGAATATGACCCACCTGTCCACACCGGAAGCAAGTACGAGTATCCTGAGTATCATGTGTCTGGTTTGGCCTCCTGCTGGTGTAGTCTGAATCTTCCCAGACCTCTATCCCTGTCTCGATCTATCGCCTCTACTAGTATACTGGCCTTGTGACTGCTGCGCGGGCCTCGTAGGCTATGGAGGGTAACTCGCAAAGGTAGGCATCGGTGGAATCATTTGTGTCGATCCAGTAGTCTGCGGTGTAACCGAACCTACGCTCTGTGCTCTTAAATTTCGATGTCGAAACCTACCCCTCCTTTGTTTCTTGTCTTGATGTCGATCCTCAGAACTAACCTCTGGCCTGACCGGTCCGGCCTCTGGCGGATGAGTAGACAGATAACTCTCCCTTGCCAAGCTTCTTTCGTATGCCCTCCGCAAAGTTTCAGGCTCAGTAGAGACAACAAAACCTCCGACTTCTGGTCGTAAACCATCCATGAAGTAATACACTCGGTCAGTCTCAAAACTCGCGGATCCTCCAGCGTACGGTAATAATGATATGAACCTACCCATGGACTCCATTACGAACTCGTCTGCGCTCTGCCTCAACGCTATGAACTCGTTCCTTTTCGCTCGGAGAATGGTCGGCGGAAAGTATTTCTGATTAAACTAGGTCTTGAAATCAATCCAGTCTCTCGGGATACCTCGGGTAGCCACGATGGTCGTCCACCAATCATCCGCCTCCCCTTGCAACATTGACGAAGAAATCGTCGCCTTCATGTGCTCCTCAGTGGCGATGATGGTGTGAATCTTCTCGTGATTCTTCAAAAACAACTCTGCTGCTCTAACATCAGTACCGCCATAAAACTTTATCGGGTCATGCCTCTTGAACTCTCTTCACTGCCTAGCCTCGGCAGTGGCCCCCGGACTCTTCGCTGGAGTCGTAACTGAAGTAGTCTCAGCAGTGGCCATAGGTGTGGCTAATGTAGTAGGTGTTTCCTCTGCCTGTGCTATCGGCAGTGTTTTAGCCTTGGTTTGCGCAACCGAGTAGTGACAGTTCCCCCACGTATCGCCGCTAATGGAATCGAAGTCTCTGCTCTACGAGTAGTCGTAGGGGGCAATGGTGTAGTCGAAGTCGATGGTGTCTCAATAGCTGGTGCAAGTGTCCTCAACAATCGTACCAAGTCCTCAATCCTCTGGTCCTGTGCGATGCTCCTCTGCGTCAACGCATGTATCTCCTCTAGACATCGCGTCAAAATCGCACCAATGTCATCGTTTGGACCTGGCTGATCCGTCATCCTCATCTGATAAAGAGAATGAACTTCTTGGATCAACATTTTTTTAGCTACCGCATATCATATTTATATACATAACAATCATAAAATGTATGAAAATTATCCGACTCCATTACTCCCCCAACTAAGTTTCTATAGGATTATAGGGTTTCCACTTCTAAGTTCAATCATTCCTAATTTTCGCTGGTTTAAATGGCTTGTGTTTTATGAAATTTCAATCGAGAGTCAGGTTTTTTTAGAACCTTGTGCTCTGATACCAACTGTAACGGCCCCAAATTTCCAATGCATTTGGGTACGCCGGGCCTAGACCCGTGCAGGTCCCGAGTTGATACTCAGCGAGCCTGACGAGCCTAGTCGACTCCAATTAATCAATTTAACGAGTTTATGAAAGAGTTATTGCAATTATACGCAATGAAAACTAAACAAGTATTGGGAAATAACTTAATCAAACGAAAAGTAGGAAATCTATATAAATGTGGAAACCCCGAGTGTTCATAGTATCCATCCCAAAAAGTGATCCCAGCTTCAATAGCTAACATCATATATATAAAAACATCATACAATCAAGCAATAAGCATAAATCAAATCTAACATATCCCCGAAGTCACGTACTCGAGAGGTCCTCGAGTCACCAAGTGGAGGGCCCTTGCCCTTGCCGCACTCCGGATATCGCACCCACCGTCACAAACTAGACGGTGAGCAACTGAAAGAAAATCGAAAGTAATGCCAGAAGAATTTCACAGTAATTCATGAATATCATATCATGCGGTAATTTAAAGACAAGAATGTAAATAGATCAAAGTGCATGATAGGCAGACTGAAATGATAGCAATCGAAACATGTGCGTTTTAAGAGTCAAAAGAGGTCATAAGCGATCAATATTCACAACAATAACCACAACAATCCAAAGGCCCAGGTTCACACAACACCAGGGGATGGTCAGCACTCCTCCGAGAAGAGTGGCTCACGTTTCCCCAACTAGTGCGGGCCACATGACACCTTCACAATCAGTACCCAGGTTCACACAACACTGTGGGTAGCAGTAATTCCGATAAGAAATACCCAAGTTTCTCCAACCAGTGCGGGCCACATGATACTATATCGACACACTTATGCTAAGAACACACATACCAAGAAAATAAGGGAATTTGAATGCCAACAATGGATAATAACAAGAATAGCAATAAATGATAATGAATCACATGAGAATTTCTTAACTGGCTTACTAACGTACACAAGCTTTAAGGCAAGTGTACTTACCTGAACTATCGCAAATCGTATCCACTCTCGCGAATCCTAACACGTATCCCCGAGTTTCCCGCTACCTGACAAGGTCGGAAACTCGTATTAATAGGTCAAGTCGTTAACTAACCCAGGTTGAATCCCTAGTATTTCCCAGTGTTTCAAATGACTTGAACAACTTGACAATTTAATAGAAAATGAATACTCTCTCTTGGACTTAAAAACTAAAATAGCAACTACGACTGTGATATCTCGACATTGATAATCATAATGCATGTAAGCCTACTCATGAATTATAGGCTCGGCTCGGTCGTTAATAGGTCACGTCATAGTCTCGCGGACTAGCGATGTGACCATGACGTCACTACCATCTAATCGACTTAAACACAATATCAATATCGTTCGATAGTAATGACTCAATCGAAACTCAAAATGACCATACACTGGCAAATAGGGAAACTCACGAGTATGGTCCAACGTCTGTAGAGTGCCAACATGACATGGAAAAGTCGTAGGCATGCTCTAAGTCACACCATCGATTACTCAACGCGATAAAAGTACTTATACATGAATTCGCCATTACGACGACTCATCACCATCGATATGGACACTCCGGGAGTTATGAGACATACATAAAGGTTTGGTTGTGATCTCTGGCACTCCCTAAGTTATGGTGTCCGGTGGCAGTGCCGACCATACATGATAGTTTGCGACGGGACGCGCAATAACGACATCACATGAAATGACGCTCACAAAACTCACCACTACTAATAAAAATGCTCCGGGGCTTTGAGACTCCATGATAGACATAATAAGGTCTCCGGCAATCCCCCAAGTCATTGCGTCGACAACAAAGCTGCCGTGATAGTGATTTCCAACGACAAAAGCATAACTTATATAAAATGTACAAATGATATAAATAAATAACAATGCCGCTGTTTTGGACCACTCTGAGAGTCGTAAGACACAAGTATGGTCTTAACTTGGTCCTTGACATCTCCGGTTATGGTGGTCCGTAGTGGCGTCGCCGGTCACGGCGGTTTTCGACCAACAAACACCACCATACACATGAAATAGTGAAAATAAAATCGTTCAAAACGCAACTGGATTTCGGACACATCGGAGGGTTGTAGGACACTAGTATGGGCAAGATCTAGTCCCCGACAACCTCCCTAGCATGATGGTCCTGCCAACAGCACCGCCGGTCATGGCAGTTCCGGCGAGAGGGTAAGATCTCGTTTAAAATAGAACCAAACCATAAAAGACCAACAACACAACACGTGTGCCGTGAGGGGCATGCTTCGGGACGGTCTAGACTCCTAGGAGTCATCGGAGGTCGTCCAAGACCGGTCCCCGTCACGGCAGCCACCCCTATAGTGATGAAGTACATAACAACTCAAAGAAAACATGAGATAACAGTGAGAAAACGAGAGAAAAAGAGGGAGAAAGAGGGAGAGTGATAAATGTACCTCCAGATCCGACAACCCAAGACACATCCGATGAGTGTCCGACACTCCAGCCGCCGCGAGAGAGGTGGTGACTTGTCAAGGAGGAGAGTGACCGAGAAAAGAGAGAGAGAGAGAGAGAGAGAGAGAGAGAGAGAGAGAGAGAAAAACCGAGAGAGAGTGGTGGAGGACCTCCGGTGAGGTCCGGTCGTCCCAGCCGCCGGTGGTCGACGACGGCGAACCAGGGAGGAGGAAGGTGACGATGGTGAAAGGTTGTGAGGACAGTGGTGACGGTGAGAATGGGAGAGATGAGTGTGTTTGTATATATATATATATATATATATAAATGATGATAAATAGTATATGAACAGTAAAGTAGGTTTGTGTTGTCACATTTATGGTCTTTCATCTCAACACACACACTCATCTCGAGGTCCATCTCACGGTTCCTCAACTTACAGCTGTGTCACTTTAACAATTTATCCCATGTACTGTATATCACGTAGTTATCCAACTCCCCGCATTCAAACAACTTTCCTCGGTCCGATTCAACTCACCGTGCGCGTAGTCCCGCCTTGTTCCCTTAAATAATTATATAAATTATCTAAAAATCTATTTATTTATATTTTAACAGTGTTTTATTCCCCCGTTTATCTAGGCGAAGACTCACTCAGTCTACAAAAAAATTGCCCGAACGGCGCAAGACCTGAAATGAACTACAATACTAATACATACATCACAGAAACATAACATTACTTTATTGTTGACTATCGAGGCTCGAAATACTGTCCAGTATCACTTGGCCGGGTCACGATCCTACATAAGTCGCTTAAAATTTGCGGGTTGTTACAGGTTCCCTCCGTTCCATTCTAGTATGTATGTCCACTACACCATAGCATGTTGGTAATAATCGAGCTTGGTGAATAGGATGACCCGAGTGTCATGTCGTGCAACGTGTCGGTGCACCATAGATGTAACGCCGGCCATCGAGCGGATCCAGATACTAACACTGCTTGAGTCGGACTCACCAACATTATTCTTTGGAAGAGTTCGAATTATGGTGGTAGTCTGACCTTAGGGCTAGGAACACACTTTGAGTTTTCACTATTACCTATTCATGCGATGAGCGTAGTTACTTGTATTTATTTCTGCATATTTATTTAATAGCTTTATTTAAATTTCAATATTTACTTTCAATATCGCTTACTTAATTTCCTTGGGAATACTCGCTCTGGACTTGTCATCTGCCTTTTGTAATGGCTTAAGTACAGATCCTAGTATGAGTAGGGGTAAAGGCAAGCTTCCAGAGTACTATTGATCAGAGACATATAGCCTGACTCGTACTCATGTATTATATATATTGTTTTCATTTTAGGTTTGGAGATTATGAGACACCTTTTATATATTGATCTTTTGTGACATCAAAGGTATTTTGGTTATCATGTAGGTTTTTCACATTAGGTTTATGGTTATTATCACACATTTCGAATGTTATTATCTGAGTTAATGTGTTATATGACTTCCGTTGTGCTAAATTTGAGGATTAAATGATGCCTTGGCATATGATTAGAGTTTATTACAACTAAATCATTAAATTGATAATTAAAAAGGTTTAAAAGGATAAAATTGAGGATATAATCTAATGTGGAGCACAGTTGTCGCTGGTAAGACAGACTGTGGATTCACATTTACCCTCATGGCGGTTTATTTAGAAAATAGGTCGTTACACGTTGACTCTGTGTGAGTCCTTACTTTGAAGAATGATATCTAGTTGTGTGCATGACTCTGTGTGAACTTGATATCGATTAGGGGACATCGGGCTTTGTGCTCGACTCTGTGTGAGTCCGATATCAATGGAAGGTATCGAGTTGTGTGCACAATTCTGTATGAATCTGGTATCTACCTAAGAACTTTGTGTGAATTAGGAAACTGAGGTGAGATGTCGAGTTGTGTGCGCGAATTCTGTGTGAATTCAAGTAAGATATCGAGCTATGTGAATCCGATATCTGCTCCAAAAAAAATTGTGTGAGTCTGTAATTTACAGGACAATAATAGACTGTGTAAGTTAGTTGTATGCTAACAGTCAAAGTGTGTAGTCTCACCCACTCACGTTGGAAAAGGTCCAAGTCAGTGAGGGTAAAAGGATTGGTTAGACAGTACTTCCCTGTTGTGTACTTTTTATTATAAATTCGTTCAAGTTAAGTTTAATTTCGAGTACGAAATCCTTATTAGTTGGAAAGACTGTAACGACCTGAAAAATATGTTTTGCCTGTGTGAAGATGTGTATTTCCTATTTATATGTAGTGCATGTCAGACGCAGAAACGCTCGAGGTAACTCAATTATTGGTGCAAATGAGATGAGAATAAGGGGGAGTCACAAAGTGAGTCACAAGTGGTGGTAGGCTGGTGTGATTAGAGGCCACAAGATGTGTTTCGAGATACGTAAACACACAAAAATGATGGATCACTATATATATAGTGAGTCAACTCCCTTTCTCATTTTATTTTTCTTTTCTCTTCTCTACGTGACAACGGAGCTGGAGGCGAAGGGTTTTATGATCTTTGTCGAGAGTCGATGCCAAGTGTGACGGCCCCAGTTTCCCATAAAACTAGGCCCCGCCCAGCCTAGACCTACGTGGACCTTTGAGTCCTCACTCCTAAGTCAACAAATCCTAGTTAGCCTCAAATCCTCATTTAATAAGTGAGTTATTCGATTATATTCTCATAAGGAAATTCACAGCGAAAATCAACTATAATCAACTAAGAAACTCAAGAAAGAGAACATCAGGAAACAACCTATAGTGTGGAAACCTTGAGAATTGATAAGCATGTAAATCTAGTGACAAATGTGACAATATGATAATTGTGACCACCCCAGTTCCCCATAAAACTGGGTCTCGCCTGGCTTAGACCTACGTGGACCCCCGAGCCCTTACTCGCAAAGTCTACGCATCCTAGTCAACCTCAAATCCTCATATTCATCATTATCTTATCATCTAAATGTGTGAGTTATAGGATTATATACTTATCAATAAGTTCAAAGCGGAAATCACAATAATCAACAATAACTCCGTAAATGGAAAATCAGGAAAAATATAACATATAATGTGAAAATCATGAGAAATGAATAAATACACGCATATCTTATGATCAGAGCTAAACAGTACGATAATACATGATATCCCTAATCTCTCCATCCCAAAAATATCACGGTGTTATACAAAAACGTAATGTACAATAATCACAATAAAAAAGAGATAAGACCAATTGTGAGTAAAGGAAAGAACTATTTCGAGAGTCCTCAAAGGATATTAGTAAGCATCAACTCCTTTCCCTTGCTTGTTTCTGCTCTATCTGCACCACCATCACAAACTAGACGGTGAGTGCGTGAAAAATTGAAAGTATAACTAGAAGAACATAAACATTAATTCAAGATTTACCAAATAAACAGTCTAGGTATTATGCAGTACTGAAAGACAGGAAATAAGATAAATTGCATGATAAACAGACTAGCAAACATATCAATGATATTTGAGTGACTAATGAGTTAAACGAGGCCCATAAGTGGTCAGTTTTCACATCCACGTCCACATCACAACCACATTATATCCACATCCACAATAATTCAGTACTCGGGGTGAAACCCAATATTAGGGGATGGACAACACTTCCGCATAAGTGTTCACGTTGGCCCTGAAGGTCACCCAAGAGGGGGGATGAATTAGGTTACCGAATAGTTATCACATTTTTAAATATAATACAATAATCAAGATGATATATGTTCACCAAAACGCAAATATGGATGTTATGAAAGTGAATGGGGTAGAAGAGATAGAAATGAGACACACGATATATAGTGGTTCAATCCAACCGATCTACATTCACTACCCAACCTCTCCGGTTAAGATTTTTAACCCGCACTTATATTACCAATAAGCGTTACACCTTAAGCTAACTAGCGTAGTAAATGCCTAACCTCAACTTGATCTTTTACAAGATGTCTTGTCGCAATAAGGTCTTATACAACCACCTAGCCACAACTAAAATTTTCCCCACCTATACTCACCTAGAATTTTTTCCACCTAGCAGCAACTAGGATTTATGCCTAGCCTCAACTAAGTCTTCCCTTTCGACTTAGATCCCACTAAGTCTTACAATCAAAATTTGATGAATACAATGAAATACTTTACAAAGTAAAGCGACACCAAGTTCAAATACAAGCAAGCCTCCTAGAGTCTAACCACTCTAATACATGCAATTATGAAAACAATTAAGAAATGCAAATATATCACTGATTTTATGCAAAACTCAAATATGAAACTGTTACAAACAAATCGATTAGAACAAATCCAGTTTCAAATCCAATAAACAAGAAGTTTGATAAAAATCAAGTTTAAGTGCAAACTCTTGTCTAATTCAGTCCTAGGGTTTAGTAAATCAAGTTTAATTGCAAAACCTAAGACAAATGTGTTTAACAACACAACAAGTGATTTCCCAAGTCAAGCACACAAGAATATATAATTTAAGCACAAAAAAATTAGGAAATAGGTCTTTCTTACAACTTCAAGATGATGACTTGAAAATCAGTTTTGGAGAGGTTGTAGTACACCTTAGAAGGCCTCAAGAATGTTGGTTTTAAGATTAATTCAACAACCTCAAAATATTCCTTGTGTTTTTCTTTCTCCTCTTGAAAAATTTGAGCACTTGTGTTTTTCTTTCTCCTCAAAACAAATCCTTTGGTTTTTTTGTTTTAGAGTGTTCTATATTCTTATATATTAGTTTATGACCATTCTAGGATCCAAGGGCTGAGATTCCACTAAAAATTCAAATTAAAGTGTGTTTTTCAGCTTTATAAAAAAACTGTTAGGAAAGGAATTAGCACGCTAATTTTGTGACCTAGCGTGTTAATTCTGCACTTAGCGTGCTAATAAAAATATTAGCGCGCTAATAGTCAGAGGCCTCAAAATAATATTTTTGACCATAAAGTTAATGACCCTTCATCACATCCGGAACCTTACCAAACCTCATATAACATGTCATACATGTTTGTTATGGGTCATATAGCCTATTTGGGTGTCCGGATATTTTTACAAATCCCAAAAACAAAAATCCCGATTTCATTACATGCGAGGAGCTTTTCTACAAATATGCAGTTTTCTTTTCAAAAACATTTCAAAAACAAGTTTTTCTTTTTCGAAAACTTCCATAATGATTTTCAAAGTACGATATGAACATAAACACATAGTTTAACATTGTTTAAACTTATAGACCGAGTCATGTGTTAAGTTTCACTTAAAACTTCAAGTAATTACTTGACATTTGAAAATCCATTTGAAAAGCTCGATGTGCATGAACTAATGCAATAGGCTTGCGTAAATGAACTTGTATACCTTACATCAATGTTACAACTCATTGTTCGATCTATCGTCTTCTTTTCCTTATGTTTGTCGAATCTTGAACTTGTATGGTTTGAATACTTGAATAGTTGAGATTGTGATGTTTTGCAACCTTTGACGAAACTGAAATACACTTGATAAACTTATTAGTATATTTTCACCTTGTTTGTTTCCATCAAAGTCCCGGTGGGAGTTAGAGTGACTAACCACTTAGTCCAACAGGCCCAGCTAATATGGACCCAGGAGTACCTTCATGACATACTTACGCCAAGACACTCAACCAAGAAAATATAGAATGGAATTCCAACAAATAGCTCAATTAAAAAAAAATATGGCAATAATGGAAAATGAATTAATGTGCATTTTCTTGCTGGCTTACAATCGTACAAAAACGTACCTCAAATACCCTAAAATACCAATCCTCACAAAACCCTCTAACTTGTCTCAATTGAATTTTCAAAGTCTGACAACCATTTAAACCAAATTTGTTTCAATTAGAGTCATTCCGAGACCTTAAATAACCTTCCAAAGTTTTCCAAAAGTTTTGAAAATTATTTAAAAATTGTCTATTTTTACTGTTCCCAACGTCGTGAGTTACACCGCCAGGGTTTTGGCCCACAGTGTCATCTAAAAGGTCACTTTCCCAGACTCTCTGGTTTCCACGCCGTGACTGACGTCGTGAGAGAAAAGTCTTCATGGTGTCTTTCACGGCGTGAGTCCCTAAACTCATTTTCGGGGTTCTCAAAACCTCGGTTCGCGTCGTCGTGTTCCGAGCTTATCCCAAACTCTTAGGGACGTCCAAAACAACATCAAACACACTTCACTTTGCTTTGAAATCGCGACAAATATCCCGATTCAAAAATCATATGAAAATTTACCAAAAATCTCCAAAATTACCAAACTTCTTCAAATGCTCAAACCAATTCACAAATCATCAATATATCATCTCATTGATCACAAAACCATCCCCCAAACTCGTTGGAAACTAAATTTTGAAAACCTCACCCAAAATTATCATGACGAAAACTCACAAAATTAGTGTCAAACCGTAGATAATCACGAGAGGAGTCGAGATCCTACCTTTTTACATGTAGTTGGCCGATCTTCGACGTCATTCCAAGCTCAAGAAATCCGAAACCCTTGCAAACTTTTGTTCATTTGGAGAAAAATGAGATGTGGAGGAGGAGAGAGAAAAGGTGATGGATTTATATACCCCCCTCATCATCCATTCACCTGCACGAATCTCGAGGCCAATCTTGTGTCCCTCACTCAAAACAACCACTAGTTGTAACACTTGACTCCATTAGGTGACTCTCACATCAATCTTGTGTCTTTTCTCGTTCACACATCGCGCCCTCGGACCTGTTTCACCTCATGACTCGCACGTCGTTCGTTCTCGGACATAACATCGTTCTCGCATTTTAATTGATTATTTATTATTTTATGATAATTCACTAATTATCATTTTCCAGTGTTTAAATACACGTATTACACTCTAAAATTCTCATTTTTCCTAGGCGAATCTTACACACAAATCCGTAGCAATAAACAAAACAAAATTACTCAATAGAAGATACAGAGTTCACGTTCGGGTAAATAAAATAAAAATATCACATAAAAATAAAATATACCTCAGTGTCGACTCCTAAGGCTTGAGTAGTATGACAGGTCACGGTCTTGAAACATGACACGTGAGGTGAAGACATATTAAACTAGTTGATCAACTATTTATTTGTTTAATTAATATTTATAAATTTTGATGAAACCTTTGTTTACTAAATTAGTGATTGGTAATCTAGGTGAAAGTTAGATGGAAATGATCACGAGGTAGCATATGAAGTTGTTGTTTTTAATCTAGCTTATTTATATAATATACAATAATCTAGTTAATTGAATTCAACTTTTTAGTTAAATTAAATGAAAGTAGCTTATAATTTAGATTACAAGTGTGATTGTAAAAAACACAACCAAAACTATAAAAACATGTATAAATTGTGAATTCACGAATGTAAGACTAGTCTATAAGGCCCGTTTGGTTTGTTTTTGCTAACTTACAGTGTTAGCTCAGAGTTATCTCCTCGGAAGTAATATTTTCATGTTTGGTTCAACTTTTTTTTTGGTAGGGTTTAGTTCAACTTTAAACTTGCAGGGAAGTTTCAAAATTTTAAATAATAAAAAATATGAATTGACATAAAAAAAAAGCATTTAAACAAGAGAGAGATGGGTAATAAAAGGTCATTAATGATGGGTAATTTTGTCTACAACTCCTGAGAGATAGTTGGGAGATAAGTTACTGACAAGTTGGACAACCAAATAAAGTTAGTTCTTAACTCCCTATAAGTTATCTCTCAAGAAATAATCCTACCCCTAACCAAATAAGGCCTAAATACGATAAAGTATGATTTCCAATCTAGCAAATGTTTTGACATTATATATTTGTACTTGAATCACATGTGCCAACCCTTAGTTTACAAAGCTACAGACTTTATCAATGAAAATGGATTGAAGTGGACGGCGAAAGATGGGTAAGGACAATCTACTACATGAATGAACCTGGTCCGAGTTCAAAGAATACACTTCTTTCTTTATAAACAATTAAGTAATTCATAACTTTATATATATGCCACTTATTTGATTTGAAATCCAAATTATGCCACTTATTGTCTGCCAGCTTGTAAGATTTGAATTCTCTTTATTAAGTTATTAATATATATCTTAGAAAAAAATAAAAATATATATTATATATTTGAAACCTTCAAACTTTTAAGGGTGTTAGATGTACCATTAATTAATGTTTGCAAAAACCACTCTTATAGCTGACCAAAAAAACCTCTTACACCCAATTTAATATTTGATTTGATAAAAGAATACAAAAAATATTTGGATTAGTATAATAAGTTACTATAAACTTAATAAGAATGAAAAAAGGCAGCTAAATTATGACATTCTTAATTACTTATTATCCAAAAAGATGAAAGCAAAAAAATAGAAAATATGATCCATTTCTTTCCTTCTAGAGTTCTCTCCTTCAACAAACCAACTCTTTTTTAAGCCTAATTAAAATGGCATATTATCGTTTCTAAGACAAAAAGGTAAGTCAATTTATTACAAAAAGACACATTGCATCATCAAGCTCGAAACTAACCTTCAACTATATTAACTTTTGAGTCCGGTTATACACACCCCGTGTTTACTTATGGCACTTTGATTCTAAGTGCACCCAAATACAAATTTTAATTTATGAGGGCACCCCCATATTTTTACCAAAATACCCTTTTTATCCCAACTGCAGCACCCAACTCCAAACTTTGGTCGAGACATTTGTTTTAGGTTCGGTGACATATGGCTGAAATTTATCTTCTAGGTTCGATATTGTTCAATCGAGTCTCTTTGGTGAAATTTATTTGACAATTACTAACCTAAAGGTTCTGCGGGTTCCAACCAACTCTCCAAAGGTTCGACAGGCTTTGATCGACTCTCCATCTAGAAGTTCGGTGGGCTCTGAAAAACTTTTCAAGAAGAGATTCGAACGTGCGAGGCTGAGCCACTCGATAATGCCCTATACATTACAAGAAAATAGTGTGTTCGTGAAGGGATGACAGTGGGGTGCACAAAACGAGAGAAAAGGGTGGTAGGGTGCATTAATCATAGTAAGGGGCATAAAGGGCCATTTTATAATAGAATTGACATTTTCTTGAGGTGAAATAGAAATTTCATTAATCATGATGGCTCAATACATTCGATAGAACAGGACGAGAGATATAATCAATTACCTCGATAAAAACACATTGATTCAATAATCCTAATTGTTCATCAGAACATTGAACTCATAGAGTTAATTTTGAGAAACTGCATTGTAACAATAAAATAGTTCGACAATCAGCAATCAGTGACTGTTCTCTTGACAAACGTTTTAAACACAACAATACACATACATACTAAGACCAAAACAAAAAAAAATAAAACTTCTAATAAGGAAAGACAAATAAAGACTTATACAGAAATCCATAGGCTTGGAGAGTGTTGGGTCGCACACGCACATATGGGTATACAAATGGGGTTGATGCCCCTGTTGCACAAAACCAACTGGTTTGTACTGGGATTCAATCTACATCACTTATATACCACATCAACTCTTATTACATTTCCGATATGAAATTATATACTCTAACACTTCCCCTTAAGTGCAACTAGGCCTGGACTAGTTGTCACTTGCAAACACATACCTACATTTTTAAAGGTCTAGACAAGCATACCTAGGCCTACCCTTATAGGTTTCTAGATTCATAAATGAGTTTAGACTCTATCGCTTGCCCAATCAAGTCATCAAATACGAGCCCATGATCGTTACGCTCTGATATCATATAGAAATTCATGGGCTCGGAGAGTGTTGGGCCACAGACGCACATGTGGTATACAAATGGAGTTGGAGCCCGTATTGCACAAAACCAATTAGCTTGTGCTAGGATCCAATCTACACCACTTATATACTACACCAACTCTTATTATATTTTTTATATGGAATTATCTACTCCAACAACTTCCAACAATGGAAGATAAACACAAACTTCCAATATTGGAAGACAAATACTTATTAAAAAAGATAACCTAATAAAACTATCAAACTAACAACTGTAACCGGAGATCCACACACGAGCAATAGAAGTGGAGATCAAATTGAATGATGATAGATGCACACATGAAAGGAGAGCAAGTGATGACGCCTATGATGAATCTGATAATTGTTGCGTGATTGGATTTGAATAGTTCTGTGTTTTATTGAAGAAAATGCATGCAATTAATACTCTTATTGAAACTATTGCCGATCAAATAAAAGATCTGTTGACCTTTTTTAAGATTGACTTTTTTGCTGGGGTATCTTAAGTAAATGGTGAAGTGCGTATAACTGGGCTCTAACTTTTATGTATTTACACACATCAATCTTTTTTTTTATTATTTTTGTTTTTTTAAGTTGCCATGGCTACTGTTCCTGCCGCAATTTTGCTTCCTTAACTTGGAAAGCCCCCTTAAGATGTCTCACTTTAATTAACGGACACAATTGATGCATGAGCTTTCTAGGGTTTTAGAGAGGGACCCACAACTACAAAAGAGATATACTTTTAAATTAGCCTTTTTTTTTTCTTATATTAGTATACATATATATATATTTATTTTTTTTCTTGAAAATTATTAGTATATATTTATATGTTATTATATACTCCATATTAATATATGATGCCATTTGACTCCATATATAAACTATAGGCAATATTTTGTTTCTGTTTGTTCCATTGATTTATTTATAAATCTTTGTGGGTCCTAACATATAGCATTTTTAAAATCTTGGTGGCCAAACCTATGCAGTACTCATACTTATCCAAATCAATTAAATAGGCTTTAAAATATATTAAAAAAAATAATTTCATTTGATCTACTGCAATTGGATAAGAAGAAACCATGCATTTGCCCTCCACTAGTACTTATCATACTCCACATTCAATTAAAGCTTTTTTTTTAGAACAAAATGGAGCGTTACATATGTAATATTCCCAATAAATACTCGAAACTGGAGTGCACTATATGTTCATATATATAACTTGATTTGGTATAAAAAAGAATGTAACCTGAATCATTTTTTTTAATTAATTCAACTGGCTTTTGCCTATGTTAATTTGAAAGAAACACCAATGGCAAAACAATGAATGTAGACATAAGGGTACGTAATTTAGATGCACTAAGACATTGGTCAAGATAGTTTGGTAGTTGGAAGCTCACCGGCCCCTATAATATTAGGAAAACCTTATTAGTGTAGTGTGAGTTGGGTGCGCATGCACTTGTAGGCGCTCCTTTAATGTGCATCATGCACAAAGGCGGAATCAAAAAATTTATTTAGGGCGGTGAACTTTAACCTAAATTTATTCATAAGTTTGGACCTTATTCGACATGCACCCCGACGTCATGGATCGAACTTAAATTGTAAAAAAAGACAGTATATATCAGACCTTTCCTAAGAACACTATAAAAATTGTGATGATTTGCTATGCACAGACCACCTAGATTAATTGGCGTTTGAAGCTCAGGTCGTGCCTTCATGAAATTTATAATTTAAAAATGAATTGTTGACCTAAAAAAATGAGTTATTGAAAGTCAGGCTTGAGTTAAGCGTGCCTCAATCCAACTAAGCTCGACTTGTATCAGGCTTAAGTGGACCACATAAAACAAGATTTACGTCGAATAAAAGAATTATATTAAAAAATTATATACAATAATAAAATAATTATTATAATATTGTCAAAATAAATTAATAAGATACTCCAAAATTTTACGAGAAATGAGTTAAATTATATGATTTTTTGTCAAACATAAAAAATATATTAGATTAATTGACTTCTTAATTATTTGTCATTCTCCCAAGTTTTTTCTAAATTATTTTAAAACTTTCTTTTTTTAGAAACCACTACCAACTCTCATGCATTCACAATCTCTCGCAAGTACATTCAAAAGAAATGAGGGTAAAGCATCCCACTCGTTTCTACCAGACATAAAACTATCTTCCCTTGCTAATGTATGGGCCGCTACATTCGCTAATCGACGAACAAAAGAAACAATATAGGATCTCAAGTCCGTTACCAACTTCACACAATTATCAATTATAGCTCCAAAATAGGATTTATCTTTGTGCCTATTTTGGATTGTCTGAACCACCTCAAGTGCATCAGACTTTAACTTTACTATTCTCTCGCCTCTGTCTTTCAGCCAGGATAATGTCTCTTTAACTCCAATAGCCTCAGCTACCCTTGCCTCGAACACCCCTTCATACTTTCCTGCTAACACAACCACAAATCGTCCACCATTGTCCCTTAGAACCACTTCATATAAGCTAACCCTTCTCTCTTCAAAACACCGTTGCATCTATATTACAAGTGACAAACTCTTCCCTCGGTTGTTGCCAACTTATTGGAATCACAGTTGATGGCTCATCCTAGGGGAATGTCTTCTTTGTCTTGCTACTTTCCATGCTGCTAGGTGTGAGTTCGCTACCTCGACAATATATGTATGTGATTGATGTCGATTACTCCAAATTGTAGAGTTTCGATTATTCCATACGCTCCATGTCACCATTGCTACCATTTCCATCACTTCTTTTGTAGAGTCATTGAATAGTTTACTCATCCATTATGTAAAAGAATTATGTGCTTGAGTTGTACCAATTCTCAATTATTCCCAACATTTCCTCGCCTTAATACATCTTACTAAAGCATGGAATACACTTTCAGCTTCCAATTTATATACCCTACACATTGGCTCAATTGGGACTCTCCGACTTATCAGGTTCGTCGTCATTAGCAAGTAGTCGAGGACTACCCTCCAAGAAAGTTTTAACTTTCGGTGGTACCCCCAAATTTCAAATCCCACTCCAAAATTCTACCCTTCTTTGAGTTGTACTGCCATTTAAATTCCAAATTATTTTAAAACTTAAAAATTAAAAATGAGGCAAAGAGTTTTAAAAATTTTATTTTCATGGAGTGTTTAATGATTATATATAATTTTTGTCTATAATTAATTCGGTATTTTTTCACAATATTCTAATGCAACTCAAAATTGAGTCTATAAAATTTTGATCAAAATAGATTTCAATATCAATCTTTCTAACAAGTGTTTACATGACTCACTTAGAATTAATAAAAAAAATGATTTTTTAAGTTATCCATCTAATACAATTCGACTTGTTCGTATTAGCACCGATATTATTTAGACTATATTTAGGAAGTGCGTTGACCTTAGGGGGTGGAAGAAGAGTCAATGGGCAAGAGAGGTGCTTAATGTAGGGCATACTGCAAGAGGGTCTCGGGGCCAGGGGAGCGACTGCCCTCCCTGCCCCCCTCTAGGTCCGCCCCTGATCACGCACACATCTTAAGAAAAATCAAATGATACACACAACTGCGTGCCTAACCTACTGATATCGGCGAATTTCTTTTTTTTACCACAAAAGATTAGATTATTAATTATTATCCATATTCATCTTTTTTAGATGTACCTTCTAAGCCAAAAACTAACTCATCTTGTAACGACCCGTTACCTTAAGCAGGTAATTAGTGTTAATCTGAATTCTAATTAACCCGAGTTAGGCTCATGGTTAAGCCTAATTAGCTCTGATTAGTGTGTGTGTGGATTTGTGTGACGGATTACGTAATATTAATTATAAATTAATAATTAGACAAATGAGGGAACACCTAATACCATGTATGAGTTAAGGAGGACACACATGAAACGTGGGATAGCGTTTATGCTTGAGTGTGCTCGTTGGCATGAATTATGTATTGATAGACGTAATGATAGATGTAAATATATTTATATATATCGTGGTATATATAAATATATATATTTTTTTTGGAAACAAATATATATTAAAATGATAAATAACGGGTATTGAGTGACATGTAGGGTCACGATGAGATACGTGTAGGTCACGAGGATAGGTACACGCCGAGTGGACTTAGTGGTGTGTACAAGGATCGAGGAAAAACTTAGAAAAATTGGTATGGTCAGTGACCAGCACGTTGGCCATTGAGGTAAGAGGTTAAGTTTGGGTCCTTAAGATGACACAATGCGTATCTCGAGGCAATTATTTTATTATATTTTCATCACCTCTTCTTCTTAGGTTCATAAACAGGGAGAGAGAAAGAAAGAAAATGAGTGAGAGAGAGAGAGAGATCAGGAGGAGGAGAGGAAGGAGAAGGAGAGCTTGCTGGAACGATGGTGAGCTTGAGGAGTCGAGGTTGGGACGTTGTATGGATGAAGTAAGTGTTGTTGTTGTTGTTGCAGTTGTAGTTGTTGTTATGAGGTTCAATTGGAGATTTATGGTGATTAGTGATCGAGGTGATCACGTATATATGTAGTAAGTCCTCGTGTGAGGCCCTTTCTGAGGTTGCAGGATGTTTGGACCCCGTTTAAGTCAGATTTGATGAAGTCGAAGTTTGTTGGGTTGCAATCGTGCAGTCAACCAACACGTTCGGCGCTGGTCATAGCACACTAGCCGAGTTGGGCACGATAGGGGTAGAGCAACTGGGCAGTGCGCTAAGCACTGACCCTAGCACGTTGACCAATGTGAACAGTGGAAAAACTGTTTAAAGATGAGTTGGCTTGTGTGAGTTTTGGTTTGGTTTAAAGATTTAGACTAGTATACATTGGACCAAAATTGATACCAATGGGTATGATATAGATGTTCGGGCATTGCGAAACGTGATGGAACCCCTGAAAGCTAGGAAAACTCAGAATAAACTTAGGAAAGCTTCAAAACAGGTAAGCAGGACTCGTATATTTTATCAATTATGCAATGTAAAATAATATTATTAGAGCACGTAGTGTTCTGGACTAGGAATGGAGCAATGTACTATGATTTGACTATTTTTACAAAAATGTTTTAGACTGAAAAATGAATTCAAAAGGAGGTTTGGCAGGACGAATCGGCCTAGGGTTTGGAACTGTGTTGGGGTGGCCTCCCATCATTGTGCCCCTAGTGACTGGGAATATCCCAATCAATGCTTTCCTATTGAGTTAGCAACACATCGGTTACAAAACCAATTAGATGGTCAGGTTGGTTTAGTGACGATGTGGGAGTGCGACTCTACTTTATTTGAGTTGGAGGCAAATCGACTAGAACTGGTCAGATGATCAGTGATTAGTTCCTGGCAATGTGGGAGTGCGACTCTGTTCAAATACTGAAATTGTGATGGACCAATGAACTTGCATATGTTTATGTATTGTTTAAATTGATTCAAATGTTCCCTTAGATATGCATTGGATTCATGTTTTTATATATTATTCTTTAATATTAATTGATAATTGAAGGTTGGTATGTGAGTCACTTATTGAGCATGAAGGAGCTCACCCACCTTAACATTTTCATGTAATGGGCATACGCTAGGACTTAGAACTCAGGAAATGAGAAGATTAGGAGTTTATTATCTTCTCTACGATGTAGTGATGATGCCCTGTTATTAGCATATATTGTATTAGATTATGCTTTTGTAATAAGCAAGGTTGGGATATGAGTTTTATATCGAAGTTTATACCGATTTTGTATATCTTATCTGTTATCAAAAAAGTTTTAAATTTTCATCGTTTTTTGTTTTAAATTGTTTATTTCGATATCAAAATATACAGGTTGTCAGGAAAAGGTATGAGATTATTGGCTCTAATTAGGTCCGATCTGGTTTACCATGGCTTAATTTAGGTTTCAGGCTGACTATCACCGTAATGGAATTAGAGGAATTAGAAGATGCTACATATCCTATCTGTGGAAGAGTGTATTATGGGGAAAGGAGATATTATCAGAGGAACTCATATGGAGGATTAGTAATGGTGAGTCAATTTCTCTCTATCAAGTTAACTGAATTCCTATAGAATCTTCCCTTACTGTTATCTCCCTAAAAGTAGAAGGAATTGAGTTGGTTGTTGACCTGGTCACCCCTGATAGTCAATGGAATATCCCTTTAATTGAACATGTTCTTCCAGCTAATTGTGCTGCAATCCACGCCATTCCTCTACCTTTGAATGACGATGAGGATTTCCTCGCATGGCAATATGAACGAAGAGGTGAGTATTCTGTTAAAAGTGGGTATAAACTATCTACAAAGCTTAAATATCAAATCTCTTATCATACTACCACGGATGTTCATACTTGGTGGAATTTCCTTTAAAATCTAAATGTGCCCCCGAAGCTCAAAATCTTTATATGAAGTCTCTTTCATGATGTGTTTTCCACCAATGACAACTCGTCTAAATGCAAAATTTGAGCAGATGTGTGTGATATATGTAGATCTGAGAAGGAATCTTAAATGCATGTCTTCTTTCGTTGTCAGGGTAGAAAGAATTTCTGGAAAAAAAATGGAATCGATGGAGTGATGTATTGCCTTTTATGAGAGATTCAAGGTCTGGATTTCTATTGGTTTGTATGGAGAGATCAAAATATTACGCTCTTTGACCACTCAAATAGAAAAAAACCTCTGGATTTGGATCGTATAGATCTGTGGCTGAAGGAATTTCAGAAGTGCAGCACATCCACTGCAACAGATCTGGTTTGATCGATCCATGAAGTAGCTTGGCATGCCACGAAAATTGGGATCTTGAAATTGAACATTTGATGCCTTGGTGAAAGAGGGTTGTGAATACTTTGGTGTTGGTGGTGTGATTCGTGATGATCAGGGAGTGGTGTTAGGAGCTTTTTTAAAGATAATGGAAGGTAGAGTTTCGACATAGGTGGGGGAAGCAATGGCGGTTAGAGAAGGAATTTTGTTTGCCTTGGAAAGCCATATGAGTATTGGTGTTTGCGAGACTGACTCAAGTGTAACTGTTGACGAGTTGGTCCTCTGATCAATGTGATATTGTATCTTAATGAACATCAAAGAGATCCTATGTATTCCTTTGTTTCTCGAGTTGGTAATGGTGTTGCTCATCGACTTGCACAATTAGCATTTGAGGAAAATATTAATCGTAACTAGACAGATGCCATCCCTTTGGTAATCTCTTCACTTGTTTTTTTTTCTTTTTTGATCTCAAAGTAATCTCTTCACTTGTTACAAAAGATCACTATTGATGTGTAATGTAGTTCTACTATCTATATGTATTGTTGTATTTAGATGTGTTTAATTGTGATTATTTTGTTGTTTGGGTAATTTTGTTGTTTGGGTGTATAAGTAAAGCTCGTGATCATGTGTGCAAGTCATGTTGGCAATCTAGTATACACAGATCTTGTAGCATACTTGATAACATCCATCACTTGTAATCAAAACCGTATGAAGGGTTTTATATTAATACAACTTATCAGCTCAGTACTAATTTTTCAAAAAAAAAAATAAAATTATCGAACATGAAACTCAACTCCTCAACAATATTAGATAAATAACATTATAAAAAAACTACTTGTGACAAAATTTTCACTCAAAATAAAAACACTCAAAAAAAATTGATTGCAAAAATTAGATGGTAGTAACTCTAAGTAAAATTATAAAAAGAAAATGATAATCTAACACACTTTTATCACATACTTTAAGAACATACTTTGTCTTTTAACTTATTTATGACTTTTTTTGTCTTTTTAGGCGTAGGTCCTATATATAATAAAATATCATATATAAGTTAAAAGATAAAGTGTGCCTCTAAAGTGTGCGACGAAAGTGTGTTAGATTATCATTTTTCATTATAAAAAATAGTGAATTATGTGACAAATTGTAACAAAATCATTTTTTTTCTTTTTTGGCAAAAAGCAAAATCAACTAAAAAAAACACCTCGAATTAACCAAATCTCTTAAACTTATTTATTACACATCCTACCAACAAACCCTATCCGTTCCAATTGCCGGCTTTGCTTTTCAATTTTTCACTCTCTTTGAATTCTTTTTTACTCAAACAGGGTAACAGAGTACTTTCTTACCATACGAAAGTGACACGTGTCAATATGACCCGCACTACGCATCTTTCAATAATCTTATCCACACGGGCTGCAACCTATAATCATTTAACCACATTTAGTAAAGCCACGTGGCGCTTCACCAGGAAGCCACGTGGACCACCCGATGTGACAGACAGCTATGCTACTCCGAAGCGTTACTTTCACGTATCGGTGGACAGGTCCGTTACGACACCAACTGAACCGGTCCGGTTCACGAGTTCTGAGTGAGTAAAGTGTGTCGGAAATTTGTCCGGTTCGGTGGATGTAGTCGTTTTTTAGGAGGGAAGGGTAACGCGTAGCTGTCATGTGTGTGTAGAGTTAGACCAGTGAGTTAGGAGAGTACTTTTGACACGTGTCAGTTTATTAGATTTGTGGCTAAGACTGGACAGGACTTATGGGGCCTACTTGGCGGCATTATCGATATATTTTATTTTATATTTATTTTAGTTTGTGTCGAAAAAGGAGGGGAGATATTTGTTGAAGCCAACTCACTTGGCTCTTTGGATGAATTAGCAAAGCCTCCTAAAGTTTTCTGTTTATTTACTATTCTCTCCTTTCATTTTTTTTTTGTTTTCTCAGTACTACTCACTACTGACTACTATGTCAAATACTTATAGTCGAGCCGTACACACATACGCAAGTTCGTAGATTTCTTTTGCTAGCATCAATATCATCTTCAATTTAATCACCTTCAACTTTAGGTGTTAAATTTTATCTCAAAAGGCTACGATACTAGTTAGAGAGAGATGATCACGCTTATGCATGTACTTCTTTCTAAAGTTACACTTAATCGATACGGGACTATATTTCAATCCACGCGCCTCCAATACTCCTCCTTGGACCGAAACTTACATGATCCGAGGGGCTTATGTCGTCTCAACAAGTCCCAACTAAATCGTCGATTCTAATACCATGTCAAATTTCTCACAATCACACCGCACACACGTGCACGAGCATGTGAATCTCTTCTGCTAGCACCTATATTGTCTCAAACTTAACCATCCTTCAATTTTAGGTGTGGAGTTTTATCTCAAAAGACATCGATCTCGTATTTAACATAGCATTAGAGCAGAAAAGATCTTGGGCTCGTATTTGATGATCAGGTTGAGTTAGCAGTAGAGTCTAGATACATTTGTAATCCTATAAACCTATAAGAGCATGCCTATGTATATTCGTTTGGACCTCTAAAAGTAGGTTTGTGTTTGGCAAGTGATAACTAGTCCAGGCCTAGTTGCGCTTGAGGTGAGTGTTGGAATATATAATTCCAAATCGAAAATATAATAAGAGTCGATGTGGTATATAAGTGGTGTAGATTGGATCTTAGTATATGTCAGTTGGTTTTGTACAAAGATGGACTTCAACCCCATTTATATACTGTGACGGCCCCAATTTTTTCGTGCAATTGGGTACGCGCCGGCCTAGACCCGTGCAAACTCCAAGTCATTACTTGGCAACCTGACGAGCCTAGTCAGCCTTCAATTTAATCAATTTAGTAGTTTATGAAAGAGTTATTACAATAATACACAGCGGAAGACTAAACAATAAATAACAAGGGGAAATAACTCAATCAAAGGGAAATTAAAATTCTATAAGTGTGGAAAACCCCGGGTATTCATGTACAATTCGATATGCATATATACATAATACCAGTCTCACAAAAGAAATACCAAGCTCAATGATCCAACAATATAAGTATAAAACGATATACACATCAGCAAAATTATAAACACCTACTATAGAGTCTCTCTGATGTCGCTGCTAATCCTCACAGTAGATCACCTAGGCAGGGCCCCTTGCCCTTGCTGCTCTTCACCCTATCTGCACTCACCGTCACAAAACTAGACGGTGAGCGTGACGGTGAGCAACTGGAGAAAATTGAATGTAATGCCAGAAGAAAATAACAGTAATTCATGATAAAACAAGTAGAGCAGTCTAGATATCATGCAATAATAAAAAGACAGGAATTTACATAGACAAAGTGCATGATAAACAGACTAATAGATATCAATCGAAAGTCAAGTGTGTTTCAAGGAATCAAAAGAGGCCCATAAGTGGTCTAAATCATAGCATAACGGCGAAGACCTCGCGAGGTCTTCCCGGGCATCGACACAAGCGAAGGCACAACTATGACGGGAGGGACTCGAACCCGCTCACCCAGTACTCGGTGTCACATGGTCACTAAGGGTGGTCACACACCCGTGCGCACGAGTGCTCGCGTTTTATCCCTCTAGTGCAGGTCCTAGTACTTTCGAGACGAAACACTTACGCCGGGAAACACACAACAAGAAATGGAATGGAATACCAATAATAGAGCATAACAAGACTGAATAAATGATAATGAATCACATGACATTTTCTTACTAGCTTACAAACGTACAAATGCTTTTTAAGGCAAGTGTACTTACCTGACTAATTGCAACCCGCGTAACAACACTCCCACGAATCCTAACGCGTATCCCTGAGTTTCTCGCTACCTGACAAGGTTGGAAACTCTAATTAATAAGTCGAGTCATCGATTAACCCTAGGTTAATTCCCTAATGTTTTCCCAACATTTTAAGGACTCAAACATTTTGACAAATCGATAAAATAATGAATACTCTCTCTCGGTTTGAAAAACTACAACAATAACTACGACTATGATAACACAACATCGATAACCATGACACATGTAAGCCTACTCATAAATTATAGGCTCGGTTCGGTCGTATGTGGGTCACGCCATAGTCTCGAGGATCGGTGGCGTGACCATGACGTCATAACCGTTTGAATATACCTTAAACAACCAATAGTTCACCAATTCTATGTCTCGCAATGGATCTGGAATCACCATAACGTGGACATGCCGTGACATCTTCAAACCAAAACCATATTCACCTATAATACCATGACCAAACTCGAAACCATTCAACATCAATAAGAAGCTACAACGAGTCTAGTTATTTAATCAAAATCAAGTCAATCGACTCGATAATGGGATCACATGAAATGACAACACTAATGAAGAACCTCGATTAAATATTCAACACTTCTCTACATCGTAAAAGCCAAATTGGAAGAACCCAAATTTTGAACCACAAGTATGAGATCTCATTTTCATGGAGACCATGATCACATACTTGGTCCAAATCGATAAACCAAAACTTAAGACATTCAAAACCGTTGGCATCGACAAGGAAGAACAGAAATAATTACTCAAATCGGAACATATCCCAATACAAAGCCGTTACAACCACTTACAAATGTTGTCCGAGGTCGAGAGGGTGTCATCTCGGCATGGGGAAACCCGATATGCCTTCACAACTCGGTAAACCATGACAACACGATCAAGACAACCAAAAACATATAGAATCATGTACAAATGACCTAAGACACCACTGATATTTGTACGCTCCGGAGGACTGTGAGACACCTTCATGGACATGGCGAGGTCTCCGATAGTCCCCTAGGTCATGGCGTCAACGGCAACACCGCCCAAAACATGAAACTCCGGCAAGGACTCAAACAGGGCACACTTCAATTAAAACAGTGTAAACAGACAACAACACCACATGTTAACAATTTTCTAGGGACGTGGGAGTTTTGGTGGACCACCAAGGGTCATCCCTGACCGCCCCCGACCACCACTGATCGCCGGAGCAGCGACCAGACGTGACAGCCAACCGAAAGCAAGCAGACCAAATTATGAAAAAAATAAAAACAGTGACTCGGCTAACACCTCCACATCCACCACCTGTTTGGTGCTTCGGGACTGTGATGACATCCCCGACCACCGCTATCCATGCCAGTAACCGCCGCAGTGGCAGCTAGACTCGGACAACGCAGAGGGGCGAGAAGCACTGAGGATGAACGAGAGAGAGAAAAGTCGAGAGAACATTTAGAACAAGAGTGAACAGCGAGAGTGAGAGAGAGACCGAGGGAGGGAGAGAGATGACTAATCTCCGGTGAGGTCTCCAACGAGGTTGGGTCCAATGAGGCCGAGGAGAGAGAGGAGTGTCGACCGAGAGGGAGGGAAGCCGAGAAATAAAAGAACCGAGAGGGAGAGAGAGAAACGGAGAGCACGTACCTCCGGAGAGCAGTGGGACCTTCGGCGAGGCTTGTGTCCGATCGCCGGTGAGAGTAGGGACAAGAGGTGAGAATGGGAGGGGCGGCAGTGAGAAAAGGAAGAGAATGAATAATGTATTTAGGGTTTTTGTTTGTTTATATATATGTAAAATATGTGAAATGACCTATTTGCCCTTCCACCTATTTCATACACATTTTAAAACAACTACCCTTATGAGTCTTTTACCACTTGTTTGCATCTCAAAACATATACGCATCTCGAGGCTAATCTGATGGTTCCTTCTCTTTGGGATGTGTCACTTTAACAATTTCAATTCCATAGTCCGCAAAATGCGTAATTAACCAACTCCCACGTTCAAACAACATTCCTCGGTCCGTTTTACCTTGCCCCGACTCCCGTAGCGCGCGTAGTCTCGCCTTGACTCACCAACTAATTAACTTAATTATTAGAAAATTCATTTATTTGTATTTTAACAATGTTTTAAATCCTCCGTGTACCCGTAACTCAATTTTTCTACTCGTTCATCGACTTTATTATTCGGTCACTCAAATACGAGTATAAATATATAATACACATCATCATTCACAAATAGCCAAATTTTCGGGTCGTTACATATACCTTAATGTGTGTGCGTGTGTAACCTAATACTCTCCAAGCCCATTGTAACGACCCTAAAAATTTAACTCGTGTCATGTGTCAATATAGGTGATACGTGGGCCCACGCCATGGTACGATCATCAATTATCGGACGTCGGCGCCGAGGTATGTTAGTTTTGTATGGTGTTTGTATTATATTATATTTCATTTGTGCAATTTCAAGTTTTTAACGTGTAAAGATGTTTGTGTACGAGAATTGGTAGTCCGGGGTTTGTGCCTTAAAAAGCGTGAAATTAGCAAAAATAGTTAGAAATTTAGAAAAATCATAGGAAATTAAGGAAATTGATATAAATTGCATTATCAGGATTATTGTACACACGGGACCATAAGGGCGTGTCGGAGTCCAATGTTAGCACGAATTAGCTTGGATCGAGGTAAGTAAATCAATGAGGAGCACTACAGTTATTTCTTGAGCTTTGAATTATTTATTGATATTGTTTCGATGCTATCTTGTCATTCCATTCCTTTTGAGTTGTCCTAAGGCAAGTGTGTCAAGCGTGATCCTTGTAGAATTTTGGGCTCGCAGTGTATTATACCGAAGTTTACGGCTGGGGATACGTGATTGGTTGTAATGACATGTACGAGGTGAGAGTTCTCCACCATATTGTTGGGGACTCTACACTCGCGTAGGGGTCTTAGAGGAGATTATGTCCTCGACTCCTAGCCTTTGAGGAGATTTTTTCCTCGGCATAACAACTTTGATCGGTCGAGACCACTTGTGCCTTTCTTCTGTATTCCGAGACACTCAATGTCTACTGCTTATTTATTTGTTCACAGTCTTTATATATTCATGCGCTCCCTGTCCTTTTCTTTCTATCCGCATGAATTGATTGTTCATTTATTTAATTCGAAATGTTGTATTTATTATTGTTCCTGTTTGGCGTTACTTACTTGAGCTCGTCATTCTTGTGTTTGACCGAGTACAGATCCGCAGTCCAGCAAAAGGAAAGCCGTGCAGTTAGGTGATATACTTTGAGCGGCCCTCCTTTGCTGACATATGTGATTTTTTTGTTGTATTAGCTACTTATATTGTTTTTGTACATGGGGTTATAGGTTGAGAGATTTATAGATATTATGACTTGGGTGATACTCTCCTTGCTTTATATGGTATATATGATATACGAGATTCCCACACCCTAGGTTTTTATCATAACTTGGAGCTTTCGAGGTTAATTGATTAGTTGAGATTTATTGATTCCGCTTTATACTTTGATAATTCGCTAATTAATTGACTTCACTTTTAAATGAATAATAAATGATTGAATGGTAAGGATAGACTCACTAGCCCCGCGCGACTTGACGGGATTGGCTCGGGAGTTTGCTCGGGTTCAGGCTGGGCAACACCCGATTCTAGGGTTGTAGAATTTGGGGCCGTCACACCCATAGATTTGTATATGCTGAGTATGAGAGTTTTTTTATCCGTTTATTTTTTTAAGGTGTCTCTCTTGTTTAGGTTTCACTAATTTCATAAAAGTTTAGACACTCTAACTCATGACTTAAATTTTTTTCACGTATATTAAATTAAAAATAATAGTATAATTTAATCCTAAGACCAATTAATCATTTTTTTAGAAACAAGACCTATTAATTATATATGACCAATTTTACTGCACTTAAATAGGTGCGTAATGTATTACTCCTTTCGGTAAAAAATATGAGTCATTTAAGGTAAAGGCACAAGAATTAAAAGTGCCTTAATTATGAATGTAATTTACATATATGTCATTTGACATTAAATAAAATGAAGAATTGAAGAATCATAAATGTTTGGATTGCATAAGGGTAAAATGGGTAAAAAATAATAAATACATTTTCGACTGCCAAAAACGACTTATAATTTTAAACAAGAAATTTTTGCTAAATTGACTTATATTATTGACGAGGGAAAGTATTAATTAATAACTTATTTTACAACTACGTTACTTATGTATAAAAATAAAGACGAGTGTGATAAATTTAGTGTGAAATGAAGTTTAACAATTATCTCATAGTTATTCTCATACATTATGTATCTTAATTTTTTTAGACTTTAGACCATTTATTTTTTGTACGACTATAGACCATCATTAACTTAAATAAAAGTAGCTTGAGATTTTTCGAGTATAGTCTTGAGTTTGAGCACTAAAAATAAAAATATGTAAATAGTCGAGGCAAATAGTTTTTCCTATACAAGGTCTAATGCGCAACTCGGGATTGATTGACTAAAGTTTAGTATAGTCGAATATTAAAATCTACCACTTAGAAAAATTAATAAATAAAAAATAAAAGATAATATAGAAGTTTTTCTTTGATAAAAAAAGATAAAATATAAGTTACAATAAAATGAATATAACAACGATTATTTTTGTGCAAGAGGTTAAAGCTCATCGTCATAAGTAAGGATGATTTGATTTATTTCTTATCAAAAAAAAATATAACAACCATTATTCATCTCGAGATGCGCATAAACTTGGTATACAGATGTTGATGGTAACCCTCAAGATACTAGTCACTTCTTTTTTTTTTTGTCAAATAGATACTAGTCACTTTAGCATCTCAAAAAAGGGTTGTCATGGAAGCACGGCGGAAAAAAAAAAAAATAAAAAAAAAAAAAAAAAAAATAATAAAAAAAAAAAAAAAAAAAAAAATTGGTGATTCCAAATTAAAGGGGTGTCTAACCAATTAAACCAAAAAGCTGACCCTCTCTAAATAATAATGAATAAAGAAAGCAACAAAAAGACAAAAATCCTTTCTTATCCTCTCCAAGTTGTACACCAAAAACAGTGTATATAATAAGCAACAACAAAAACAACACTACCGAAGAAGAAGCAGAGGAAGAGCTGAAAGCGAAAAAAACTTGAGATTTTTTTACCCATTTTGGTTCAATAAGCCGCACTTTTCGCTCTCAATCTCTCTAGGGTTCCGATTCCCCAAATCTCAACTCCTCTTTTGCCCAATTTCGCTTTCAAAATGTCCGGATTTCGCCGAATCGATTCGATTCCCCTGTTTTTGAAAAATCAGTGATCTCTCACTCTCACACTCTCTCTGTCTCTGATGTTGATCTGAATTTAGGGTTTCAATGAGTCCGTGTTAAAGATTTAGTCGGTTTGGTCATCGATTTCCTCTGTTTTGGATCCGAAATGGTGTCGAGATCGTACACGAACCTGCTGGAGCTGGTGTCCGGCGAATCCCACTCCCAATGCTTCACCAGAATGAGCCGCCGGATCCCTAGAATCATGACGGTGGCGGGCATCATCTCGAATCTGGATCTGGAGGTGGACGAAGAGGAAGCAGAGCATGACGAAGAAGACGACGATGTAAGCGTGAGGTCCGATCCCTCCTCTTCGTGTCGAGACCGCATCATAATCGTGGCGAACCAGCTCCCAATTAAGGCGTCCCGCAGTGATTGTTGCGTTTCAGGATCAGGATCAGGATCAGGATCATGGAGGTTCGCCCTAGACGAAGACTCCTTACTCCTTCAACTGAAAGACCGTTTGTCGGAAGAAGAAATCGAAGTAATCTACGTGGGGTGTTTGAAAGAAGAAGTGAATGTAAATGAACAAGACGAAGTCTCACAAGCCCTGTACGACAATTTCAAATGCGTCCCCACATTCATCCCCAACGATCTCTTCTCGAGATACTACCACGGCTTCTGCAAGCAGCAGCTGTGGCCTCTATTCCACTACATGCTCCCTCTCTCTCCAGACTTCGGGGGCCGATTCGATCGCTCCCTATGGCAGGCATATGTATCGGTGAACAAAATCTTCGCCGATAAGATTCTTGAAGTGATCAACCCTGATGAGGATTTCGTGTGGGTCCATGACTACCATTTGATGGTCTTACCTACATTTTTGCGGAAGAGGTTTAATAGGGTGAAGCTAGGGTTTTTTTTGCACTCTCCATTTCCATCTTCTGAAATTTACAAGACGTTGCCTGTTAGGGAGGAGATTCTGAGGGCTTTGTTGAACTCTGATTTAATTGGGTTTCATACGTTTGATTATGCTAGGCACTTCTTGTCATGTTGTGGGAGGATGTTGGGGTTGGGGTATGAGTCTAAGAGGGGGTATATTGGGCTTGAGTATTATGGTAGGACTGTTAGTATTAAGATATTGCCTGTTGGGATTCATATGGGGCAGTTGGAATCAGTTTTGAGTTGGCAAAGGACTGAGGACAAGGTTGTGGAGTTGATTGAGGAGTTTTCGAGTAAGGGTCGGATTTTGATGCTTGGTGTGGATGATATGGACATCTTTAAGGGGATTAGTTTGAAGTTGTTGGCAATGGAGCAGTTGCTAGTGCAGCATGAGGATTGGAGGGGGAAGGTGGTGTTGGTGCAGATTGCGAATCCGGCGAGGGGGCGGGGGAAGGATGTGAAGGAAGTGCAGGATGAGGCGTATTCCACGGTGAAGAGGATTAATGATACATTTGGGAAACCTGGGTACCAGCCTGTTGTGTTGATTGAGGAGCCACTCCACTTTTATGAGAGGATTGCTTATTATGTTGTCGCCGAATGTTGTCTAGTTACTGCTGTTAGGGATGGGATGAATTTGATACCTTATGAGTATGTCATTAGTCGTAATGGGAATGACAAGTTGGATAAAGTGTTGGGGCTGAATTCGTCGACCCCCAAGAAGAGTATGTTGGTAGTGTCTGAATTCATTGGGTGCTCGCCGTCTTTGAGTGGGGCAATTCGGGTCAACCCATGGAATATTGATGCAGTGGCTGAGGCAATGGATTGCGCCCTCGATATGGCTGAACCGGAGAAACAGCTGCGCCATGAGAAGCATTATAGATATGTTAGTACCCATCATGTTGGATACTGGGCTCGGAGCTTTTTGCAGGATTTGGAGAGGACATGTAGGGATCATGTAAGGAGGAGGTGTTGGGGAATTGGATTTGGATTGGGATTCAGGGTTGTCGCGCTCGATCCGAATTTTAGGAAGCTTTCAATGGAGCACATTGTATCCGCGTACAAGAGGACGAAGAATAGAGCTATACTTCTTGATTATGATGGGACTCTAATGCCACAAGCTTCGATGGATAAAAGTCCGACCACAAAGTCCATTGAAATATTGAATGAGCTGTGCAAAGATGAGAACAACATTGTGTTTCTCGTAAGTTCTAGAAGTCGGGCGACTCTCAGCGAATGGTTTGCCTATTGCGAGAACCTGGGGATTGCGGCGGAGCATGGTTACTTTCTAAGGTGACGAGGAAGCTTATTAACTAACCTTTTTACATGATGTTATATATTGATTTCCTCAATGAATGTTTGGATGTTGATTATAAGTTCAATTTCGTGCATGATTGCAGACTGAAGCAAGATGCCGAGTGGGAAACTTGTGTACCGGTTGCAGATTGTAGTTGGAAACAAATCGCGGAGCCAGTGATGAAGTTATACACTGAGGCAACTGATGGTTCCACTATTGAAGACAGGGAAACTTCACTAGTATGGTGTTATGAAGATGCTGATCCTGATTTCGGGTATTGCCAAGCAAAGGAGCTCCTAGATCATCTCGAAAGTGTACTCGCAAACGAACCAGTATCTGTCAAGAAAGGGCAAAGTATAGTGGAGGTTAAACCACAGGTATAAAACTATATTTTACCATACAAACTTGTCACATTGTCGTAGAGGGTACGAGTTGCATTATAATTTTTGTGGTTGGATTCTTTCAGGGTGTGAGCAAGGGTCTTGTGGCCGAACGAATGCTTTCGACAATGCAAGAGAAGGGATTGTTACTTGATTTTATTCTTTGTATTGGAGATGACAGGTCTGATGAGGACATGTTTGAGGTGATAACTAGTTGGGTTGCTGGTCCCTATTTGTCGCCCATGGCTGAGGTGTTTGCATGCACTGTTGGTCGCAAACCTAGTAGGGCTAAATATTATCTGGATGATACAGTTGAGATTGGAAGACTGATGCAAGGTCTGGCCACCGTCGCGGAACAAATCGTCAACCTTTAGTAAGGCTTTATATGCATTATCTACCAATTGTTCTGCATTTTTTTTTCTTTCCTTAATCTGTATGTTGGCATAGTGTCTTTTTCTTGATTCCATTTATCTTTACGTAGTGTGCATAGTGTAATACTGCAGAGAGAAGCATGAGCCTTTTTGAGGTTCTTTGTTGTTTGATTCCATCTGGTACACATGTAAATAGATATTTATGCAACAAGTCTTGAGCTTGATCTGTGTCGTGGTATAGTAAAACTACGCAATGACACTATAGTAGTTAACTGACTTAGAACTTCGGAAACTTGGTAAGCTCACTTGCATTTTGCATAAGGGCTACATATATATATATATATATATATTTATATATATTTTTTGTATTTGTATCTCAGCTTACTTATGGTACTGTGGAAGATAATCTAGATTCTTAGGAGACTGTTCTGTCTTTCTTTGCTTTGCTTTGTTAAAAATTATTAGCAAACTGTCAAGAGCATAATATTTGATTGTCATAGGCCATAGAATGCCATAATAATTGAAACTCCTTATGTTGCTCCCACTGCTGTGTGGCGTCAAAATTTTTCCCATAAACTTGTTTCTCCAATCATGGGAGAGCAACCCTTTTGATGTTCTTAAAAAGAAATGCAGTATGTTCATGTGAAGTTTGCAGTAGACTCGTTCATAATTTCATGTGCACAGTCTGCGAAGATTTATTTTTTTTTTTACTTTTCGAAAGAGAACCGACAGCAGATGGAAATAGTTTGATCTATGCAGGCAACCCTAACTATTTGCTTGTACTTTGCTATCGTCATTTGACATTGTCGTCCAGGTTTCGTTGCAAGTGATCAAAGAGGAGTTTGCCTTAATTGCAAAACTGCTGATTATTAGGTACCAGTAAGTTTACTAATGGTATTAGTAATTTTTTTTTTTGAAACTGCTTGATTGATTGACAGATTTAATAGTTTTTTGTTCTATTAGACAAAAAAAAAAAAGGTTTCTTCTTGTTTTTTTGCCTTTTCTTATCTTTTCTATTTGTGTGTTATCTTGTTAGCTGACAAGTCAGTAAATATTGTTAGCTTTGCCAAGTAAAGCATGTTGGTTTTATGATCAATAGTGCTGATGCTCAATTTCCATGAAAACTTGAGATGTTCACTTGTGCTGGGACTCATTTACTTGCATTGGATGGATGACTAGTGTGTCAAAATTAATGGAATAGCTATATATATATATATATATATATATATATTAGGGGTGGTCAAACACCGGTTGGTGGTGGAAACCATCAAACCACAACCAAACCGAGGGTTCGCGGTTTGGCTAATTTTACAAACCACCACCAAATCGCGTACCCTCTAAACCACGACTAAACCGACGGTAGTTTGTGCGGTTTGGTCGCGGATTTCCTGCAACATTTTCAAAAAAAATAAAATAAAATTGCATGCATTCCATATGTCCAACAAAATATACAAGAAAATACATGTTCATACACAATCATCTACAAAAAAAACATTGAAACACGACAAAGTTATGAATTCAAGTTTATTTCAAAAGTTGAAACAACAAAAGCAAATAGATTCAATATGAAAACCATCAATTACATTCTTCCAAGTTTCAATGTCGTTCTTTGTTCCTACAATAAAACATTAATTAGAAATATAAAGTTAGAATAAGACAAGAATTTATTAAGAACTAAACGTTCCAGTAAAATTTACTTATCAAATCAATGACTCAATGCATTTTGCTAATCATCTAAAACAAGTTGAACCAAAATGTCTTCAAAATGTAAATGTAATAGGATTAGATGATAATAAAAAATATATAAAAGGTAACCGCGGCTTTTTCGAAATGAAAACCGTCAACAAATCGTGATTTTGCAATTTTTAAGTTTTCTGAACCACCTTCAAATTGCGAATTCAAAAATCATACCAGACCACCACGGATTGGGTGGTTTGAGCGATTTTGAGGAGACCTTGACACCCTTAATATATATATATATATATATATATATATATATATATATATATATATAAAAAGCATGAATCTTCAATTTTTGAGTGGCAAGTAAAAAGTCTTTTTTGCTCTTATTTTTGTGTTATTTTACGTACATCCCCATTTGCCTTTTTTTGCACTCATAGAATTCAAAGTATGTGAATTGCATATCTCTCTCTCTCTCTCTCTCTCTCTCTCTCTCTCTGCCTATTTTCTCTGTTTTTCATGAATTGCATCATGTTTTTCATGTTTTGATTTTTCGATTCCTATGTATTTTCAATTCATAAATTGTTTTGTTATGTCTCATTTTTTGATTTGTGCGCTTTGTGATTCACATTATAAATTGTATACTTGTAACTTTACACAATTATAAACCTTGCACGTATGTATAACTTAATAAGGTTCGATTATTAATTCTCACGAGCGTAGCGAGTAGGTTTATTCATGCGAAAATGAAACTAATATATATATATATATATATATATATATATATATATATATATATATATATATATATATATATATATAAAGAACTGTCATTGCAAGATCTCACAATGCAACATGTGGCGTGTGAGAAGTTCTTACGGATTGACACGTGGCATGCTGAACAACCATATGGGCCCACTAGGTATTCAAAGTAGATATCTAAAGCTGAACACCCACATGGGCCCACTAGGTATTCAAAGCAGATATCTAAAGCGACTAAATATGGCTTTCCTCTAATATACTAAATATGGCTTTCCGAGTTACTCTAGCATTCCTCTAATACTAAATATGGCTTTCCTCTCATGACCAGAACTCATTATAGTTGTTGCTTGTACCTCTTCAAGTCCACAACTTCGAATACTCTTCACTTTTTTTTTAAGTGGAAAAGATTAAGTGAGATCTTCTTTTTGAATCTTGGGCTTAGGTAGGCTTCATAAAGAATGAAACCAGGGCTCTGCCAAAAAAAAAAAAAAAAAAAGACACCTAGGAAGGCCTGGACACATCCTGCCTTGGTCAGACGCAAGCATACCTAAGTCAGCCGGTGAACAAGTCTAAATGACGGCATGCTTTCATAAGGGTGCCCAAGCACTATCATACTGTTGGTGTCTATGCAATACACAATCATAACATCAAAACATTTTTCCTTTCATAATTCTTTCAGTCTTTTAATATGGGAAAAAATAAAATAAAGTAGGTATACATCAATCTTGAAACCAATTAAAACACCGTGGCACCCTCACGAAGATGATGTTTAATTGCATCGTCTTTTTCAAGTGTGAAACAAGTACTGGTCATCTACGTCCAAACTAAAACAAGTACCCGTGATGAGATCCAGATTAGGACTTCTCTTTGTTGACTTAAAACTTGTATTACAAGTTCATCAATGTAAAAACATTTTCTGTTGACTTAAAACTTGCATTACAAGTTCATCAATGTAAAAACACTTGGATGCCGTGTTGACAGAATAAGATATTGTTCTTCAAACAATGTTGTTTGTTATTTTAAAAAAAAAAAATAAAGTGCAACAAGTGTAATATGTGATTGAAATATACCTATCAAGTTTTATTTAGAGGAATATCAAGTTAAAAGGAGAATTTTATAAGGACTATAACTAAGTCATTTATACTGAAGTATATATTTTTTTTTTAGAAAAGAAATAGCTTTACACCCACCAAGGTTTGAACTCATAACCTTTAACTTTCAAATTTCATACCAAACCATTGGACCACTCAATTGGCTTATCAAAGTGTATGTTGGATGGTAAAAAACAATAAGGACATAAAATGAATGCAACGAAAATTAGAATGCTTAATTAGGTGGATGTGTAGTGAAACACTTAATGTGAGAATAAATCATTAAGTAAAGTTCCTGTATTGTAATATGTTCGTTACTGTGTTGTAAAATGGAGTGTATGTGTATGTGTTACACCTGTATCACATTTCCTGTGTATGATCAATCAAACGGTTGTGATTGAATTGATCATACGGTCCTTGTAACATTTCACAGAATATAAATACAAAACAAGACAGTTTAGATGAGTGAGAAAAGAAACTCACTCAGATATGATTTTCTTCTTCCCAAGTTTTCTAATTCAACATGGTATCAGAGTCATATGGCTCACGCCGGAGTGATTCCTGGTGAAAGATCGGTGCACAGAGGATCGTCATCACAGATGGCATTCGTCGTCGAACCTTCGTCGGCAGATTTGGCCGATTCTGCTCACGAAAATGGTAGATCTGGTTTCCCAGTCAACAAATCTGAGCCCAAACATGGTGGATCTACATCATAGAGCACTGGATCTAGACAGTTCGGTGCAGGATCTTCATCATCACATTCGATCTTGATTTCGTTTGGTAATTTTTTGAACCAAATCGTCTCTCTAAAGCTAGATCGTATGAATTTCTTGTATTGGAAGTCCATGGTTTTAGCAATTTTTCGAGGATGTCACTTGGATGGTTATCTTCTTAGGACGATTGCATGTCCATCTCAGTTCTTGGATGAAATTGGTGAACCAAATCCAGCATATGATGATTGGTATGCGACGGATCAGTTCTGTCTTGGTTGGCTGATCAGCGCCACATCCAAGAGTGTGTCATCGCAGTGATGATCGGAGCTAGCTCGGCACATGAGGCCTGGAGACGTATTGAAGAGCATTGTGGATCGTTCAGCAGAGCTCAGATCTAAGTCTATCGGCATCAACTTCGACCATCCAATAAAGGTTCTCAATCGATGACAGAGTTTCTAATGAAGATGAAAGACATTGTCGACAACCTGGCAACTGCTGGTTCTTCGATCTCTGATGAGGAGTTGATTTCTGATGTTCTAGCTAGTCTTGATGGTGAATATCTTTCGATTATTTCTGTGTTACAAGATAAGGCGTCCTTGCGTTGGACAGAGTTTCAAGCATCTTTGCTGAGCTTTGAAACGACTATTCAACAATTTCAGATTGGTCAAGGTCTGAACTCTCTCATCATTCATGATGACTCTCCTTCTGCAAACTCTGCAGAGGTGAAGAACAACAGTGGTGGTGTCGTGCAGTCTAGATTTGGTGCTGGTAGTCACCAACAAGGTTTTGGTAGTCATGGTTCCTCGAATCGCGGCAGAGGAGGTCAATCTCGAGGCCGGGGGAATTTTAAATTTCCAAACAATACTAAACCAACTTGCCAAATCTGTGGGAAGTTTGGTCATTTGGCTGCAGCTTGTTACTTCCGCAGAGACATGAAATATATGGGAGCTCCGACTTGTGTGCATGTACCTCCACAAACTTCTCTTTCTCCACAAATGCATTTTACTCCCCCAGCGTCCACTTCTCATCAGAGTTCTTTCTATGCTTCTGCATTGGAGTCTGGATCCGACATATCGTGGTATGCTGATAGTGGGGCTTCCTCGCATATTACGTTTGATCATTCTCAGTTGTCTACGTGCATGCCTTATCAAGGTAATCAATCATTGATTGTTGGTAATGGGTAATCATTATATATCTATGGTGTTGGCACCGCATCTATTCCATTAGTTAAACCTGGTTTATCCTTTAAAAACACATTATGTGTTCCTAAGATTCAGAAAAATCTTTTGAGTGTCCCAGATGACTCGTGACAATGATGTGCTGAATGAGTTTCATGCTCGTGATTGTTTTGTGAAGGATATCATAACTAATCAAGTTCTTCTTCACGGGACTCTGCATAATGGACTATATCGGTTATTTGGTTCTCACTCTTCTCCTTCTCACAGACATTCAACTTTCATTGCATTCAATAAAAGTCTTCCTTCACTATGGCATTCACGTCTGGGACATCCTGCACAGTCTGCATTGCAGAAGGTGTTACAGTTGGTAAATGTTCATAATGGTCCTTTTAGGTTTTATTCTAGTTGCCCTTTAAGAAAGAGTCATGCATTACCTTTTCAGTCTTCTTTCAATCATTCATCTCATATTCTTGATCTTGTTCATACTGATCTATGGGGACCTTCTCCTATGTCATCTACTAATGGTTTTCATTACTATATCCATTTCATTGATGATTGTACGAGATTCACATGGATTTATCCACTGAAAGCTAAGTCTGATGCTGTCAAAACATTTCTTCATTTTAAAGTTTTTGTTGAGAACCAATTTTCTACTCGTATTAAACGTATACAATCTGACTAGGGTGGTTATTATCGTTATTTCAAACCATTTCTTGACTCATATGGTATTGATTTTCAACATTCGTGTCCCTATGTTCATGAGCAGAATGGCAGAGCTAAGCGTAAACACCGTCATATTATTGAAATGAGTCTGGTTTTGTTAGCATATAACCAACTTCCTTACAAATTTTGGTAGGATGCTTGTGAGACTGTAGTTTTCCTGATCAATCGTTTACCTACTAGTGTGTTGGGGGTGTGTCTCCCTATGAGAAGTTGTATGGTCGTCCTCCTGATTATTCTCTCTTACAAATGTTTGCGTGTGCTTGTTTCCCTTACTTACGTCCATATAATTCTCACAAGTTCCAGTTTCATTATGATAAATGTCTATTTTGGGAGAATAGTTCTTCTCATAAGGGTTACAAATGTCTTCATAAGTCTAGTCGATTGTATATTACTCGTCATGTGATTTTTAATGAGGATGAGTTCCCTGTGTCTTCTTTGTTTCCTTTTTCTTCTCATTTGGGGGTTCGACATCTTCTTCAACTGTTCATATTTCTGTTCCTTGTGGGTCTACATGCTTTCTGTTTTGAGTAGGTTTGTTCGTCTTGTTCTGTGTCCAACACTATGGTTTCATCCTCTAGTTAGTCTCCTATTATTGCTCTTTTGCTCCTTCTTCATCTGAGTCTGACACTGGTTCTCCATCTGCTTTAGCATCTCAATCAGCTCCTGTCACTTGAGATTTCTAACTCTGAGGAACTACAGAATGTTCACCTATGATTACTAGATCGAAAAATTGTATTTCTATGAAAAAGGTTTTTCTTGCTACTACGTCTGTGTCAACTGATGAACCTCCTAAATCAGTTGATTTGGCACTCAAAGACCTTCAATGGCGAGAGGCCATGGAGAATGAGTATTAAGCTCTCATCAGGACGAATACTTGGTCCTTGATGCCTGCATGCTTTTCTCAGAATGCTGTTGATAATAATTGGACTTTTACTATTAAGAAGAATTCTAATGGCTCCATTAATCGGTACAAAGCTAGACTAGTGGCTAAAGGCTTCAAACAAATGTCAAGTATCGATTTTGATGAGACATTCAGTCCAGTAGTTAAAGCCTCCACTATTCATGTTATTCTTTCGCTTGCCGTTCAGTTTGGTTAGTCTATTCGACAGCTTGATATTAATAATGCATTTATGAATGGTTGCTTGATCGAGGATATCTATACTAATCAGCCTCGAGGTTTGTTGATAGTAGGTATCCCACTCATGTCTGCAAACTACATAAAGCTTTATTTGGTTTGCGACAAGCACCTCGGGCCTGGTTTGAAAGAATTGAGATCTACTTTATTATCTTGGGGTTTTTCTCCTTCTAAGGCTGATAATTCTTTATTCATTTCTCGACATAATTTGTGGTTTTATTAGTTTTGGTTTATGTCAATGATGTCATTGTCACTAGTTCACACACTGATCAGATTACACGATTTGTGTCACGGTTGAATGATTGTTTTGCTCTCAAGGATATCGGTGATTTAAATTTTTTTTGGGTATGGAGGCTAGGAGAGATTCTACTGGACTATTTCTTACTCAATCAACCTATATTAAATAATTACTTCAGAAAGGGGGTATGCTCCAAGCTAATATAATTGATACACCTGCATTAGTGGGCAAACCTCTCTTTGCTGATACATCTCCTCCATTTACTGATGTCACTCTTTATCGAAGTCTTCTTGGCGGTCTTCAGTATTTGGTTCATACTTGGCTTGATATAGCATTTGTAGTTAATCGGCTAAGTCAATATCAACGTAGTCCTACTGTTACTCATTGGCAAGCCTCGAAGCGTGTATTGCGATATTTGAAAGGGACCTCTGATTATGGATCTCTGGTTTCGGCCTTCTAGTCATTTGTATGTAATTGGGTTCTCTGATGCGGACTATGCTGCTTCACTAGATGATTGTCGATCTGTCTCGGGGTTTGTTGTATTTTTGGGTCGAACTTAATTTCCTGGCAGTCTAAGAAACATGTGGTGGCTCGGTCTAGTACTGAGTCGGAGTATCAAGCTCTTGCTCAGACAACTGCTAAAATTTCATGGGTCCAATCTTTGTTATTTGAATTGCATATACCTATTCCAGCATTACCAGTGTGTGGTGTGATAACATTGGTGCTCAAACATTGGCTCATAATCCAGTTTACCATGCGCGAACGAAACATATCGAGCTTGATGTCCATTTTGTTCGAGATAAGGTCCTTGCTGGTCAGCTGTTAGTTCATCATGTTCCTAGTTATGATCAAGTGGTGGATTGCTTCACCAAAGCATTTGCTGCGTCCAGGTTCACTTTTCTTAGAGGCAAACTTATATTCGCTTCTCTCCCCCTTCGTTTGAGGGGGGGTGTGAGAATAAATCATTAAGTAAAGTTCATGTACTATAATATGTTTGTTACTGTGTGTTACTATGTTGTAAAATGGAGTTGTATGTGTATGTGTTACAATTGTATCACATTTCCTATGTATGATCAATCAAACGGTTGTGATTGAATTGATCATACGGTCCTTGTAACATTTCACAGAATATAAATACAAAACAACACAGCTGAGATGAATGAGAAAAGAAACTCACTCAGATCTAATTTTCTTCCTTAAATTTTCTAATTCAACACTTAAAAATAGAGTAAGAAATACATAAGTTCAAAAACAAGTAACTAGTGATAGAACCAATTTTGCATAGGGGTCTAGCGGTCGCCCACTAGGCTCCAAAATTAAGGAAGGCCCCCATTTAGCAATAAGATAGGGGTAGTTTTGTAATTTCTTATTTCTTTAATTATAGATTAGTAGGTATGTGGTGTAGGTACGTGTTGAACTCCTAAAAAATGAAATCAATGTATTTTGATTTCACACGATCTACTTCTCAACTCCCCTTTCTTCTCGACACATGCCCTCTTCTTCTCTCACCCCATCCAATCAAAAAAACAAAACAAAGAAAAACAAACGTCTTTTTTTTTTTGAATCTCTTTTAGCACTCTGATCTCTCTCACTTTAACATGCATATTCTCTTTTTTCTCTCTCAACCTCTTTGTTGCAAACTTGAAAAAAAAAATCTCCCAAACAAGATCTCTACTTATTGCCTCAACAGACTTCAAAAAGAAAATCTCTCCACAACATCTCTCACATCCTTCATTGGTGTCAATGCAAAAGTTTTATAGTGTAGATTTCATCCAAAGCCAAAAGGATTTGGGTTGTGCTCCTCAAACCAAGTTTTAATGAAGAAATACTTATAAATCATTGGCTATTTAATTAATTTTTCTAAAAGAAAATATACATACGTTCAAAGACAAGTGGTGACATCAATTAACACAAAGATTAGGGAAGGACAATTGTGGTAGTTTTGACACCTACAAAGGGAGCCTACAAATATCACTATTAAAAAACTTGACTCAATAAAAAATGAAGAAATTCGATGATGTAGGGGTAGAGAATGAAGCTAACTTGTGACACATTAATCAAAATGGATTTAAAAGACTTAGAAAGCACTGATTGCATTAAATTGTAACGACCCTAAAAATTTAACTCGTGCCACGTGTCAATATAGGTGGTACATGGGCCCTCTGCTTGGACATCGACACCGAGGTATGCTATATTTGTTTGATGTTTTATATTATATTGTATTGCCTTAGCAATAACTTTAATGTCCAAATGCGTGAGGAAACTAAAGTCACCCAATTGAGTCAATTAAATAGTTGGGATGGAGTGACTTGGAACCTTTGGATGAGCTTAGAGATATGTATGGTGGCCGGAGCGGTGCGACGACGCGTTTCGGGTGATCCGAGGTAAGATCTCTCATCTCCTCGTCATTCTCTACGCATTGATATAAGTTTTACCCGTGTTTGTCGCAATGAAATTTGGACACCACGTCGAGATTTTGAACTTAATCAAACTCTCGACGTTTTGGTGATCCTCTCAACAATCAAATGAGTTTCGTGAAGACGATTTTCGATTTGGAGAGTTTTGGAATTTTAGATGAATTTTTGGAGATTTTCGAATGGTTTTGTTTTGGGGTTTCCGTCGAGGATTCCTGACGTTTTAGAGTATGTAAAGGGTGTTTTGGGATGGTGTTGAGTTCCCGATGGAATATGGACCAAATCAACTCAAGACGGCGCGAGCTGGGGGTGGGAAACACCTCCATAGTCCGTCAGTTGGCGACGTCGCGACTAATGCCCCATGGCGCCGGCGCGACACTAGGGACAAAGGGGGGTCTCTCTGTCCCCCATGTCGTGGGGACGCCGTGAGGGATACATCACGACGCACCCCATATACGACTAGGGCAGTCCCTCTTTGCCCCACGTTGTGAAGGTGCCGTGGGGTATAAAACCCACGGTGTTGCCCACGGCGTCGGGGCAAGACATTATGCCCACGTCGTGGAGAAGCTGCCGAGGTTAAAACCCTCACGGTGTCTCGCGGCGCCCAGAGCACAAATTTTCCTAAATTTTTAGGAAATTTTTGAAACGAATTGAGGGCTTCTCGGGTACCTAAACGGGTCTAAATACAACCAAATAACTAGAAATTCGACTTAAAAACACAATAAACATAAATAAGGAAAACTGGATTAAAATTAATGGAAAACCATAATGAATTGTATTATCATGAGTATTAGCACGCGGGACTACGTAGGGACGAGTCGGAGTCCGCGAGAGTGTCATTAGCTTGGATCAAGGTAAGTAAACTAGTGAGAAACATTACAGTTATTTCTTGAGCTTTGATTATTTATTGATATTGTTTCAATGCCATCTTGTTATTCCATTCATATAAGTTGTCTTAAGGTAAATATGTCAAGCGTGATCCTTGTAGAATTTCGGACTCACGATATATTATATCGGGTTTACGGTTGGGGATACGTGATTGGTTGTGATGACATGTACGAGGTGAGAGTTCTCCACTAAATTATTGGAGACTCTGCACTCGCGTAGGGATCTTAAAGGAGACTCAGTCATCGACTCCTAGCCTTTGAGGAGATTTTGTCCTCGAATCAACAACTTTGATTGGTCAAGACCACTTGTGCCTTTCCCTTGTATTTTGGGACACTCAACTTCAATCGCTCATGTATTTATTCAGTCTTTATATATTCATGTGCTCCCTGTCATTTTCTTTCTATTTGCATGAATTAACTGCTCATTTATTTAAATTTGAAATGTTGTATTTATTGTTGTTCCTGTTTGGCGTTACTTACCTGGGCTCGTCATTCTTGTGTTTGACCGAGTGCAGATCCGCAATCCAGTAAATGAAAGGCCGTGCAGTTAGGCGATATACTTTGAGCGGGCCTCTTTCTTGATATAGGTGACACTTTTGGTTATAGTAGTTACTTATATTATTTTTGTACATGGGGTTATGGGTTGAGAGATTGTTGGATATATATGACTTGGATGATACTCTCCTTGATTTACATGATATATATGATATACGGGTTTCCTACACCCTAGGTTTTTGTCCTAACTTGAAGCTCTAAAAGTTGATTGATTAGTTGAGATTTATTGTTTTCGCATTATACTTTGATAACTCGCTAATTAATTGACTTTACACCTAAATACTTGATAATTGGTTGAATGGTAAGGGAAGGCTCACTGGCCTAGCGCGACTCAGCGGGATTGGCTCGGGGGTTCGCGAAGGTCCAGGCCGGGCGACGCCCGATTCTAAGATTGTGGAATTTAGGGCAGTCATAGTTGGTATCTGTGACGGACCCAAATTCTCAATGCATTTGGGTACGCCCCGCCTAGACCCATGCAAGTTCCGAGTCAGTTTCTCAGCGAACTTGGCGAGCCTAGTCAGCCTCAAATTACCAAAATTTCGAGATTTATGAAAGAGTTATTGCAATTATAACACAGCGGAAGCAAAATCATGTTTTAATCAAATATTGAAAAATAACTCAATCGAAGGGAAATTAGGAATCTATATAAATGTGAAAAACCCCAATATGTTCAATTCTAAGTCAACGAAATGGATTGATGGAATCCACCTCAAAATCATATCCCCAGTTCTAAAACAATTATATATATATATGTAAAACATCATACAAACAGAAATGAATATAAGCTTACACCTCGATACCTCAAGTCCAACCGCTCACAAAAGGTCTCCTAGGCAAGGTCCCTTGCCCCTACTGCACTTCGCCATATCTGCATCCACCGTCACAAACTAGACGGTGAGTAACTGAGAAAAATTGAAAGTAAAGCCAGAAGAATATAACAGTAATTCATGAAATAACAAATAAGGCAGTTTAAATATCATGCGGGTATTGAAAGATTGGAATTTAAATAAACAAGAATGCATGATAGACAGACTGGAAATGATAGCAATCGAAACATGCGTGTTCTACGAGTCAAGAGAGGCAATAAGTGGTCTAAATTCCATAACAATTCCACAACAGCGATGTCGCAACATCGAAATCCACAGCAATATCCACAACAATCCAGTACATGGTATCACACAATCACTAGGCGTGGTCAAACACTCGTGCGCACGAGTGCCCGCATTTTATCCCTTCTAGTGCAGGTCATATGCACCTTCGAGACACACTTATGCCAAGAACACACATACAAGGAATATGGAATGGAATGCCAACAAGTAGATAATAACAAACACAACGAAATGAAAATGAATCACATGATATTTTCTTAGCTGGCTTACTAACGTACAAATATTTTTTAAGGCAAGTGTACTTACCTGAACTATCGTAACTCGCGTACAACGCTCCCGCGACTCCTAACGCGTATCCCCGAGTTTCCCAATACCTGACAAGGTCGGAAACTCGTATTAATAGGTCAAGTCATTCACTAAACCTAGGTTTAAACATATCCTTTTCCCCAATGTTTTAAATGACTCGAACGACACGCCAATTTAATCGAAAAACCAATACTCTCTCTCTCGGGTTTTGAAAACACATCATGTATAAATCTCATCACAAATCATAGGCTCGGCTCAGTCGTATGTGGGTCATGTCATGGTCTCGAGGATCGGCGACATGACCACGACGTCATAACCATTCATCGCCACACGATGTTTTGATACAAACCAACACTTAACCATAACTCCTCATGAAAACCGAACTGATATGTACAAAAGAACATGGGACCTCGCTGGTGTTGTCCGACGTTAGTGAAGGGTTTTCTTAGCATGGAATGGCTGGGAAATTCCCTCGAACATCGGTGTCAACCACATTGACTAAACAATACTCAAATTTAATATTTATATAAACACATAACAAATTTCTCTAACATATTAATATTTTGAACACAACCAAGGGTTGCGAGACCTCAACAAAGATTAGGTGAGATCCCGACGACCTTCACTGGTGGTGGTTCGGCTGATAGCACCGCCGGCAGTGGCGGTTTCTGGCGAGGCTCCACCACCTCTATCACATGAAATGACAACTTTTCAACGTCATGTAGGGTTGTTTTGGTCACTTCAAAGACTGGGACCCACGTAGGAGATTGGTGGGGTCCCCAACAGCGTCCCGGTCATCGTAGTCCGGCGGTGGCACCGCCAGTGAGGGTGTTTTCCGGCGAGGGGCCAAAATAGTAACAACACATGAAATAATGGAAATACACACACCACAATCCTATAAACATGAACCGAAAACCACATCAAGGGCAGAGGGACTTCGGCGAACCCTGAGGATCCACCCCAACCGACAGCAACACCTCCGACAGCGACCAACCAACGGCGACACAACACATACACACACATATCACGGTTTCAACAACAAAAAAATAAAAACAGTGAGAGTTGAAAACTGAGAGAAAGGAAGGGAGAGAGGGGACGACTTCGACTCTGGTGTCCACCAAGGACCATCTCCGACAGTCGTGGCCACCATCCCGGTCCGGTGACGTCATGGACAACCACCATCGTGAAGAGAGAAGACATATATGGTCGAGGGTGAGAGAGAGATATCGAGTGAGTACGAGAGAGAGGGGAGGATGTGGGACCTCCGGTGAGCTTCCTCGCCACCACTGCATCTCCGGTTAACGACGTGGACACAGTCGAGCCGTGAGAGTGAGTGGACAGAGAGAGAAGAGTGAGGGAAGTCGAGAGAGAGAAGAAGAACCGAGAGGGAGAGAGAGAGAAGAGGAGAAGCTTACCTCTGGTCAACCGCGATCTCCGACGGTCTAGTCCGGCCATCGACGACGAGTAGAGACGGTGGTGAGGTGGGAGAGAGAAGGGAGCTCGTGAGTGAGAGTGAGAAGAGGGTGAAGACCGTTAGAAGAATGAGGAGAGTGATCACGGGAGAGGTGAGTGAAAATGGGAGGGAGAGTGTGCATGACGTGAGTGATTAAATGAGAGTAAGGGATGGGGTGACGTGAGTGATGGGGTGGGTGGTGAGGTGAGTAAGTGATGGGAGTGGGTGGGGTGTGAGTTGAGTTGAGTGATGGGGTAGTAGTGTGTTTGAATTTTTTTTTAAATGGGTATGGTAGTTGTGTCCACCCATTTTTTACTAACCCACACATCTCAAAATTTAACCAAGGTTTCCCCATTATTTGATTGTGTCACTATACAAAATTTTTAACTCGACACCCGTATATTTTCCAAACATTTTCCCCGCCCATCTCACCTCCTCGGTCCGTATTTCCCCGTCACATGCACACTTTTACCTTTGTCTCACACAAATAAACTATAAAATTGTTAAATAATTCTTTTAATTATGTTTTAAGTCTCCCGTGTACCCGTAACCTTATTGTCGAATCCCACTCGTCCAGTTTTCCTACTCGTTCACCGACTTCACTGTCCGGTCACTCAAATACGAGTACAAATACATATTACACATCATTATTCACAAATAACTAAATTTCCAGGTCGTTACAGTATCAGAGCATAAAGGCTGAATAAAATAATCTTAAATTTAAATCATAATCCACTAAGACATAGGAAAACGGAAGTTAGGATAGTTGTTGAACTTATCGTGAAACCCTATGAACCTAACTTAAGTCTTAGTTAGGAAGTGAGGACAGTTGGGGAAAGTCGGAACTTGTAATGTACATGTTATATTTGAGATGGTGTATTATTATGATATCGATTAGTTATTCACTAATTCGGGGATTCGCCTAATTGCAAACAACGATGGCGGATCAGCCAGGTTCTAGTGATGATAGTGGGGTGCCGGGTCCCAGAGGCGTCAGTATGGAGGAATTTCAGATGTAGACTCAGAGGATCATGAGTTAGGATCATCGATTTGAGGAGATCTTGAGACTATTGGGAGCACCCCTACACAACACCATCTACGCCGACTACTTCTTAGTTGCCTGCTGCATAGGAGACTGGCACACCAGCTACAACGGCGACGTCGACAGCTCCTACTCCGATTGCAGCGATGCAGGAGACCGCAGTAGCTCCGATAGTACAGACAGGGGTTGTACTGCCTACTCGACGGAGGTGATACCATCGATGCCGGGTACACCAGTTGCAGCGACGCCTAGTACATCGACTACTCCGGGTAATAAAACTACGCCATAGGTGAGGTAGACCAGGGAGTTTCAAAGGCATTAACCCTAGAAGTTCTATGGGGGTATGGACCTTGAGGGTGCATAAATCTTCTTGAGGAGTCACGAGAAAATTTATGGCATTCTAGCTACACCGACCCACATGCAGCCAAATATATCTTCCGCCTCACTGTTTGGAGAGGCAGACGTCTGGTGACGCACTACGGTTGCCACAAAGGGGAAACCTATGAATTGGGTTGAGTTTAAGGGGAGGTTCAAGCAGAAATACATTCCTCCTACGTTATGTAACCTGAAGAGGACCGAGTTTCAGACCATCCAGCAGAGGGCTGATGAGTCTGTGATGCAGTAAATGGACCGATACTTACGACTGATGGAGTATGCCGGAGGAGAAGCAAACACTGACGCCGACGAGGCGTATTACTTTGTACATGAGCTACTCGACTCGATCGGTTCGATGGTGGTGACGAGAGCTCTGAGCACATTGTAGGCGGCAAATGAAAGAGGTATGACCAGTGAGGGCTTTGTCAGTACACACACCAAGGCACAGGCTACTTCATCGGTACCTTCCCAGTCGGGGAGACCTTCGAGGGATGGTAAGAGGAGGAAGGGGTTCAGGCAGTGGTCGCAAAGAGACCGAGCGCAGAGTGTAGCATCTGTAGCATCTCCATCCACCGTAACAGTTGTACCATCCGCTCCAGCATGGAGCTATGCCAATGTTCAGCCACCGCGAACTCGGTCGAAGCAAGACAGCAACATCAATGAAGGAGGCGAGGGCGGGGGGCGGCGGTCAAGAGTAGAGACACACAAGGACAGAGATGCGATCAGGGCCAAGGATAGAGTTCTGCTTATGCACCGAGACAGGGACAGCGTGGTCCCGTTTAGTTCAGGGTCGCAGAGGGCAGCATGCTACAAGTGCGGATAGTTGGGCACTTCATCAGCACATGTCCACGACTGGGTCGAGGACAACCACAGGGCCGGGAGCAGGAACATGCCATCGCCGCACCAGAGTCAACTGCCATACGGAACCTGATTGAGGGTACGATTTATATTTGCAGTCGTTTCATGCATATTATGCTTAACTCTGCACTTTCTTTTATTTCGGGTCGTATGGTTGACGAGTTAGGGTTGAGACCCATTCGATTAGAAAGACCCTTGATCCTTAGCACAGCTGCTGGAGACAAGATTTATCCGAATCTAGTATGCGTCGACTGTTCGGTAGAGATAGAGGGTCACACCTTACCTGCAGACCTGAAAGTGTTTGAGTTCCTAGAGTTTGATGCATTACTAGGCATGGATTGTTTGAATGCTTATCATGCACAGATTCACTGCTACAGTAAGAGGATCACATTTCATATTTTTGGGCATCCGGAGTTTAGCTCTCAGGGGACTTCAACTAGTTTACCGATTACCAGGGGTAGAGTCGCCACTAGCGTAGATGTAGAGACATTCACTGGTGTGTTGAGTACGACGGGTAGAGTGGAGACTAGGTTGGAGGATGTGCCAGTAGTGTGCGAGTTCCCTGATGTCTTCCCAATGGAGTGACCAGGCTTACCACCACTTAGGGAGATCGATTTCATAATTGATTTAGTTCCAGGGACCAAACCCATTTCTATTCCGCCCTACTGTATGGCTCCGAGAGAGCTAGAGGAGCTGAGATGATAGCTCGATGAGTTGTTGGAGTTAAGCTTTATTCGGCCGAGTATGTCACCTTAGAGAGTGTCGATGTTGTTTGTTAAGAAGAAAGGCGGCAGCTTGATACTATGCATCGACTACAGATAGTTAAACAAGGCGACGTGAAGAACAAATACCCACTTCCTCATATCGACGATTTGTTCGACCAGTTGACAGGTTCGCAATGGTTCTCGAAGATTGATATAAGGTCTGGGTACCATCAGATGAGGATTAGAGCAGAGGATACGGAGAAAACTGCATTTCGCAATCGATATGGACAATACCAGCTTTACGGTCATGCCATTTGGGCTGACTAACACCTTAGCGATGTTCATGGATTTGATGCATCGAGTGTTGAGATAGTACTTGGACAGATTCATCATTGTGTTCATCGACGACATTTTGATTTATTTCAAGACTTGCGAGGAGCAAGATGAGCACCTCAGGTTGGTGTTGAAAACACTGAGAGAGCACCAATTGTTCGCTAAGTTCAGTAAGTGTGAGTTTTGGTGACAAAGGTAGGATTCCTAGGTCACATTGTTAGGACCGACGGAGTATTAGTAGACCCCGCTAAGGTCAGGGCAGTTAGCGATTGGACTACACCGAGATCAACGTCAGATATCCACAATTTTTTTGGCTTGGCAGGTTATTATCGGCGTTTTGTATAGGACTTCTCGAAGATTGCCACACCTATGACACAGTTGACGAAGAAGGATGTCAGATTTCAGTGGAACGACGACTATGAGTAGGCGTTAAGGACATTGAAAGAACAATTGACTACCGCACCAGTCTTGATTTTGCCCAAGTCAGGGAAGGGTTTTGAGGTGAACACTGATGCTTCTAAGATCGGTTTGGGTTGTGTTTAATGCAGGAGGGTAGAGTGATTGCCTACGCATCCCAACAACTGAAGATTCATGAGAAGAACTACCCTACACACAACTTGGAGTTGGCGGCAGTGGTTTTTGCACTGAAGATTTGGCGCCATTATCACTACGGGGATAGATTCGTCCTATTCACTGACCACAAGAGTTTGAAGTACCTCTTCACTCAGAAGGAATTGAATATGCAATAAAGGCGATGGTTTGAGTTTCTCAAAGACTATGATTTCTCAATGGAGTGTCATTTGAGGAAGGCTAATGTGGTTACAGACGCATTGTGCCATAGAAAATCAAACTCAGAGGTTGTTACCTACCACATGAAGCACGATTACGGTTTGCTCGAGGCGGTTAAGAGGATTTTTTCCGATGATGTTCTGACTAATACTAGAGTGATGATTTGCGAGCACATAAGGACTCAGACAGTGTCGATTCAGAGTGTACTAGAGGTTCAGCAGGCCGACGAGCAGTATCAAAAGTTTTTAAAGTCAGCACAGAGTTCAGATCATCCAAATTGGAGTCAGTCGACAGACTCATGCCTGAGATTTAGAGGACGACTGTGGATTCCATCAGTAGCTGAGCTACGCGATGAGATACTTCATGAGGCACACCGCTCACGATTTACATCCGGGCAGGACTAAGATGTACGTAGAGGTGTGCCGTCTCTTTTGGTGGCTGGGGATTAAAACTGATGTTGCTGATTTTGTTCGAGGGTGTGATATTTGTCAGCATGTTAAGGTTGAGCATCACAGACCCAGTGGGTTATTACAGCCACTTCCCATTCCCTAGTGGAAGTGGGAGCACATTGCCATGGACTTTGTTAGTGGGCTACCTCGATCTCGGCAGGGACATAATAGCATTTGGGTGATTGTGGATAGATTAACTAAGGCCACGCACTTCATACCGATCTCGACCACACATCGGGTAAATAGGTTGGCAGAGTTGTACGAATGAGAGATATTTTGACTTCACAACGTACCGTTATCGATCATGTCTGACAGGGGACACAGTTTACATCGCAGATCTGGCAAAGCATGCAGACACAGTTTGACACGATGTTGAACCTCAGTCGCCTATCATCCACAGATTGATAGACAGTCAGAGCATTTGATCCAAATTTTAGAGGATATGTTGAGGATGTGCGTATTAGAGTACGGTGGATCCTAGGAGGAATACCTTCATCTGTATGAGTTTGCTTATGATAATAGTTATTAGGCCAGTATTGACATGACTCCATTGGAGATATTATACAGAGAGGTCGTGCTTATCTCCATATTGTTGGGCGGAGCTCGAGGATATTGCAACGATTGGGCCGAGAGATGGTGGTAGATCACACAGAGAAGATACGCCAGATCCGATTGAAACTGAAGAGTGCGTAGGACAGGCATAACAAGTATTATGACTTGTATCACGGGGAGTTAGAGTACCAATTCGGGGAGTTTGTATATTTGAAAGTGTCTCCATTAAAGGGTCACAAGAGGTTTGGGATTAAGGGGAAACTTGCGCCAAGGTTCATTGGTTCGTTCAGAGTGGTGATGCGGGTAGGCAAGGTCGTATACGAGCTAGAGTTGCCACTTCCGATGTTAGGGTTTCATCTTGTCTTTCACATATCGATGTTGCGACTGGATAAGTCCAGGGACGGTAGACGACCGACAACAAACTTGAGCGAGATAGACTTAAGGGAGGATGTCACCTACGACGAGTAGCCTATCCAGATTTTAGACTGCAAGGTCAAGACCCTGAGGAACAAGGAGATTTCATTGGTCCTCATCAAGTAGTAGCACCACGGGGATGGGAGCTGACGTGGGAGCTGGAGTCGTATATGCGCGAGTGTTTCCCCTACTCTTCTAAGTTCGGTAAGTCTTTCCTTTAGTTTCGTTTTAATTTCGAGGACGAAATCCCAATTATTTGGGAAGACTGTAATGACCCTAAAAATTTAACCAATGCTAAGTGTCAATACAGGTGGTACGTGGGCCCTCCGCCGTGGTACAGTCATAAATTCTTGGATATCGACACCGAAGTATGTTATATTTGTTTGATGTTTTTGTATTATACTGTATAGCCTTAGCAATAATTTTAATGTCCAAACGCGTGAGGATGAGTGGGGGAACTAAAGTCACCCAATTGAGTCAATTAAGTAGTTGGGATGGAGTGATTAGAACTTTTAGATGAGCCTACAGAGATATGTGTGGTAGGCCAAGATGAAGTAAAGGGGTATATAAGCCCCACACCACACCTCCTTCTTTCTTTTTCTCTCTCTTCTTTCTCTCTTTTCTTTCCTAACGTCTCTCTCAAGCAATCGGCGGTTGTGGTGGCCGAAACGGCGCAACGACGGTGGTTTCGTGCAATCCGAGGTAAGATCCCTCATCTCCTCGTCATCCTCTACGCATTGATATAAGTTTTACCCGTGTTCATCGCGATGAAATTTGGACATTACGTCGAGATTTCGAACTCAATCGAAACTCTTGATGTTTTGGTGATCTTCTCGACGATCAAAACAAGTTTTGTGAAGACAGATTTTTATTTGGAGATTTTTGATGATTTTTTGGGATTTTCGAATGATTTTCGTTTTGAGTTTTTCGTCGAGGATTTTGGATGTTTTAGAGTGTGTCGAGGGTGTTTTTGGAATGGTGTTGAGTTCCCGATGGAATATGGACCAAATCGGCTTAAGGCGGCATGAGTCGGGGGTGGGAAACACCCCCGATAGTCCTTCAGTTGGCAGCGCCAGGCACGACGTTGGGGACAGAGAAGGCGTCGTAGGGACACCATGAGGGATAAACCCTCACGACACACCCCACATACGACTGGGGCCGAGTCTCTCTCTGCCCCACGCTGTGAAGGCGTCGTGGGGTATAAAACCCCACTACACTGCCCCATATCGTAAAGACGTCACCGATAGTAAAACCCTTACGACATCTCAGCGGTGCCCAAAGCCCAAATCTTCCCAAACTTTTGGGAAATCTTTTAAACGAATTGGGGACTTATTGGGGTACCTTATAACTCGAAATTCGACCCGAAAATTCAATAAACATAAATAATGAAAATTGGATAAAAATTAATGGAAAACCACAGTGAATTGTATTGTGACGGCCCCAATTTCCCCATGCAATTGGGTACGCCCAGCCTAGACCCGTACAAGCCCTGAGTCATCACTCGGCAACCTGACGAGCCTAGTCAGCCTTCAACTTAATCAATTTAGTAATTTATGAAAGAGTTATTGCAATAATAAACAGCGGAAGACTAAAACAATTATAATAAAGGGGAAAATAACACAATCAAGGGAAGTAGAGGAATTCTATAAGTGTGGAAAACCCCGGGTATTCATGTACAATTCGATAGGTAAATATACATGATACCAGTCTCACAAAAGAAATACTAAGTTCAATGATCCCAACAATGTAAATATAAAACGATATACACATCAATGAAAAGTATAAACACCTATTAAAGAGTCTCTCCGATGTCGTTTAATCCTCACAGTAGATCACCTAGGCAGGGTCCCTTGGCCTTGCTGCTCTCCGCCCTATCTGCACCCACCGTCATAAACTAGACGGTGAGCAACTGAATAAAATCGAATGTAATGCCAGAAGAAGATAACAGTAATTCATGATAATACAAGTAAAGCAGTCTAAATATCATGCGGTAATAAAAAGACATGAATTTAAATAAACAAGGTGCATGATAAACAGACTAATACATGTCAATCGAAAGTCAAGTGTGTTCCAAGGAATCAAAAGAGGCCCATAAGTGGTTTAAATCATAGCATAACGGCGAAGACCTCGCGAGGTCTTCCCGGGCATCGACATAAGCGAAAGCACAGCTATGACTAGAGGGACTCAAACCCACCCACCCAGTACTCGGTGTCACACGGTCACTAAGGGTGGTCACACACTCGTGCGCACGAGTGCCCGCGTTTTATCCCTCTAGTGCAAGTCCTATTACTTTTGAGACGAAACACTTTCGCCGGGAAACACACAACAAGAAATGGAATGAAATACCAATAATAGAGCATAACAAGACTGAATAAATGATAATTAATCACATGACATTTTCTTACTGGCTTACAAACGTACAAATGCTTTTTAAAGTAATTGTACTTACATGAACTATCGCAACCCGCGAAACAAACTCTCGTTCCTAACGCGTATTTCCCAAGTTTCCCGCTACCTGACAAGGTCGGAAACTCTAATTAGTGGGTCGAGTCATTACTAAACCTAGATTGAATACTTTAGTGTTTTCCCCAATGTTTTGATGATTCAAACGACTCGATGCAAATCGACTGAAAAATCAAACGAAACACAACTCTTTTAGATTTTTGAAAAACCACACCATAACTCGAAATAACCATGTATTCGAACACTCAATACACATCAATACCAAACAAATACCTGACCCTTGTATGTTCTCACGTATGCATGAATTCGAATCACCAAATCATGTATTCATGCCATGAGTTTTGAAATGAAATAAACTCAACACAAAATAATGAAATCCCGATGACAAAAACACATGAAATAACACATTCACGTTTACTACTGCGAGGAAACCATGCATGAGCACGCAACTCCAACATAAATTCATTCCCACACACGACGTGCTATTAATTCAAGTGATTTCAATAAAACATTCAAACTAGATTGATAAAACCTTGACTGACAACTCAACACCGACGTCATCAACAAAAATGATCGAAACACGAAACCACGCAACATTGCTAAGAAATTACGACAAGTCCGATCATTTACTCAAAATTAAGTTAATCAACTAGACAATGGAATCACATGACATGACGACACGAATAAAAATCCTCGATACGATGAATACATTTCCACTTTCATAGATTATATTTTTTTAACATAAACTTTTCTTCTCTTTCTCTTTTCTCTTCTTTTTTTCTTATATGGTACACCCCAACCGTGGGGTGTACTACCCCTTTATGCACCCCAACAGTGGGGTGCACACGCCCCATCACACAACCCACCATTCACACACCCACGGTCACACATTCTCATACAAAAACAGTCACATATGCACACAAAACCGTTATATACACTTACACAAAAATAGTCCATATACACAATCATGCACACACCCCTGTCTACCCACACCCCATCACGGTCCTCACCATCATCATACCACCTTCGGCCATCCGACCAAGTGAGAAGGAGAGGAGGGCCGAAATGGAAGAGGAGGAGGGTGGGCGGAGGTGGTGTTTAGAGAAGATGAATAGTGTAGGGTTTGCTTTGTTATTTATATATATATATATATATATATATATATGGCCAAATGACCTTTTTACCCCTAACTTACTTCCTACACAACTCAAAACTGTTGCCCTTATGGGTCTTTTGTCCCTCTATCACATCTCAACACACACACACATCTCAATGCAAATCTCATGGTTGTTCATCATCATGTTGTGTCACTTTAACAATTTCTATTCCATAGACCATATGTTGCGTAATTAACTAACTTCCGTGTTCAAACGAGGTTCCTCGGTCCATTTTTCCTTGTTCCGACTCTCGTAACGCGTATAGTCTCGCATTGTTTCGCCAACTAATTAATTAAATTAATTAAAAATTCATTTATTTGTATGTTTTACTTGTTTTTATCCTCGTTTAACTAGTCGAAACCTCACTCAATTAAATATCGCCCAACCGGCTCGAAACCCGTAAAATACTACAATACTAATACACACAATCAAAGAATCATAAAATCACTTCGGTGTCGACTCCCGAAGTTCGAAATACTGTTCAGTATTCACGTAGCCGGGTCACAATTCTGACAAGTGCAACACAAGTCAGTTAAAAATTTGGGGTTGTTACATGTATTATCATGAGTATTAGCACACGAGACTATGTAGGGACGAGTGGGTGTCCGCGAGAGTGCGATTAGCTTGGATCGAGGTAAGTGAACCAGCGAGGAACACTACAATTATTTCTTAAGCTTTGATTATTTATTAATATTGTTTCAATGCCATATTGTTATTCTATTCATATGAGTTGTCCTAAGGCAAGTGTGTCAAGCGTGATCCTTGCAGAATTCTGGACTCGCGGTATATTATACTGGGGTTTACGGTTGGGGATGCCTTATTGGTTGTGATGACATGTACGGGATGAGAGTTCTCCACCAGATTGTTGGGGCCTCTACACTCGCGTAGGGGTCTTAGAAGAGATTTTGTCCTCGACTCCTAGCCTTTGAGGAGATTTTGTCCTCGACTCAACGACTTTGATTGATCAGGACCTCTTGTGCCTTTTGCTTGTATTCCGGGACACTCAACTTCGATCGCTCATGTATTTATTCACAGTCTGTATATATTCATGCTCTCCTTGTCTTTTTCTTTCTATTTGCATGAATGACTGTTTGTTTATTTAAATTTGAAATGTTGTATTTATTGTTGTTCCTGTTTGGCGTTACTTACCTGGGCTTGTCATTCTTGTGTTTGACTAAGTGCAGATCTGGAATCCAGTAAAGGAAAAGTTGTTCAGTTAGGCAATATACTTTGAGCGGCCTTCCTCTGTTGATATAGGTGACACTTTTGGTTGTAGTAGTTACTTATATTGTTTTTGTACATGGAGTTATGAGTTGAGAGATTGTTGGATATATATGACTTGGATGATACTCTCCTTGATTTACATGGTACATATTTTTTGTCCTAACTTGGAGCTCTAAAAGTTAATTGATTAGTTGAGATTAATTGCTTTTGTTTTATACTTTGATAACTCGCTAATTAATTGACTTTACACCTAAATACTTGATAATTAGTTGAATGGTAAGGGAAGGCTCACTGGCCCCATGCGACTCGGTGGGATTGGCTCGGGAGTTCGCGCGGGTCTAGGTCGGGCGGCGCCCAATTTTAGGATTGTAGAATTTGGGGCCGTCACAAAACCGAGCACAAGAAAGAGTGTAATCCGTTTGATTCAAAGGCGAAACTAGAGGGGGTCTTGGGTGGGTAGTCACCCCCTCCGCTCTGGGACCCCATGTTGTACCATGTCCTTCGTTACCATTCCTCCCGTCTCTCGGCTCTCTCTCGCTCCCCCTTATAGTAGACACACTTCCCATAAATTATACATAAGTCCACCACCCTCCCAATTAACTTTTTTGGTTCCGCCACTAGTTTGATCCTTGTAGTCGACTCCAACTAATTTGAAATTGAGATTGTTGTTATTGTAAACATATCAGTTATTGATTTTTTGTTTAAAATATCAACAGTTGTTCTTATCTCCAACCCTACAATACATGTTAATGCAAATTCTTGAGTAAAACTCCATACCTATGTACTAGGCTTAGCAGTCATGTATTTACTACACAGGGCATCTCCAATGCATTGCCCTAATATGGTACAACTTTTGCACCATTTTGATGCAAAAAGTACCTAAAGTACTATTCTCATCTCCAACCCTACAACACAAACTCTTGCGCCAAACTACTTTATTTATAAACTATTCTATTTTATAACTTTTAAAATTGTTTAAGTTAGTTTTAAGTGGGCCCCACAAGTAACAAAAAATAATAATAAAAACGTAAAGCTTCCTACTCGAGATGAATAGTGTTGTGCCATATTTAACACTATTTGGCGTTTGATTTGGTGCTGGATTGGAGAGAATCCAACGCCAAATCAATCAATGCAGCGTGAGTATATATATATATACTAGTTGGCAAACGTGTTTCGCATGAATGAACCCCTTGCTATGCTCGCGGGAATTAATTCAAGTTTGAGAAAATGCTTTTATTATTCAAAAAAAAAATTATGAGTTTTTAAAGGAATATAAGACAATCAAATTCTAATATAAGAAACAAAACAATATATAAATACGAAGAATGAAAGTGGCCTATCAATCTAACAAAATATTTTTTACTAGCAATTGTGATAAAAATGATTAAAAAGAAAAAAGGTCTTGAATATGACAAAATATAAAGAAGTAATGGGAGACTCTTTTTTTTTAGATATATGAAAGTTGATAGCTAAATTTGTTATCAATAAATAAGAATGTATTTCACTTGGAAAATCGTAATTGTTAAAAAATTAAAAAAAAAGAGGTGTATCCTAGCATATTAGGTTCTAGTGTTCAATTCCGGTTCGATAGCCCCGATGTCTCGGTGAACATTTCTCCTTAATTTCAGTGACTAAGTGATCAGTGCAATCAAAACATAGAGTGTGGAACACTAAAAATAACATTAAGTAGAATAAGAAATTTAACTAAACATGATTCATTCAACACAAAACATTCATAAACACATCAAGTCTCCAAAATGTATAAACTAAAATAATAAAGAGATCCTACCAAAAAATAATAAGTTCATGAAAAGATCAAACACAATGGTTTTTGACCCCAAGGTCATGGTGAATCCGATCTCATCTTTTGTCAAATTTATCAATTTCTAAACTAAACTAAAGCCCCCGAGCGTCACCCAACGACGAGCTCGGGACAAAAAAACCCCAAACATTAAAAATGTAAAAAAACAATGGAGTTCTTTGGGGGAAATCTAATAAAGGATAGAAAGATAAATCAATATCCATGAAATTGATTTAAAAAGGGTAAAATTGTCAAATTGAGTGAAAGATGTAAAAAAATATGGATTTGTAACTTGTAAGAGATCTATTTCAGGGTAAAATTGTAAAATTAAGTGACGGATGATATAACCAACATTCGTGCTAATTATATTACTTATATATCACAAAATTAAAAAGGGCAAGAGAGTACTTTTACTTACCACTCAAATTATTAGCTCTTTTATATAGTTGATAGATATGCATTCCAAGTATCTTTTCAAAAATCCCACCAAAATGTAAAAAACCCTTCCAAAAAGAATAACCACTGTATTTTTATTTTTTAATTTTTCATATGGTATTCTATATCAACCATATATGTTACCTGATCAACGCTTGGATATCATCGATCCTCATAGAATGGTCGCCTTTCGAACCCGATTTGTTCCCGCATAATCTGAAGTCAAGACTTGCCTTGAAGTAAAAGGGGAACCGACTCGTCTACCAATCAAACCAAAAGATAAACAAATCAAGAAACTGTTGGCTGTCCTCTGCTAACACGTATTCAAGTAAAACATCAACACTATTGTTGTCCATTTCTCTAAATCTTGCCTTAAAGTTAAAAGGGAATCGACTCCTCTGCCAATCAAACCAAAAGATAAACAAATGAAAAGTGCAATGTTTCCAACTAGAATATAATAACAAAACACAATGAATTAAACTGTTGGCTGTCCTCTGCTAACACATATTCAAGTAAAACATTAACACTATTGTTGTCCATTTCTCTAAATCCAAATTAACAAACATGAGGCTTTGGCTCTTAAATAACGGGTGCCCAATAGTTTGTTATAGGATTTAAAAGTAAGAGGTTAGGGCATCTTCAATGGTATTGTGGGTATAGATCATGGATTGATACTTTGTCATGGATGTGAAGAAGATGTCTATCCTATGTGGCATTAGATGGACATTTAAATTTTAAAATGATCTTCAATGGTAATGTGAATTTAGGCCATATATTGTAACTTTTTGACTTTATGTAACAAACAGTTGATGATGTGACAATGAATCACAATGTCTAGAAATAAATATTGTGGTAGATACCCTCCACTTTGATTTCTTGCCATATAGGATAGTCATCCATAATCCATTGTCCTATTGGAAAACACTTTTTAGGTTGGATGTGGATTGCATCCTAGGTGGATTCATTTCCACTCCAATCCATGGTCATGGGTTCAAACCTTACACAAGTGTAAAAAGTTGTCTTTCTTTAAAAAAAAAAAAAAAAAAAAAATGACCTTTGGCTCTTAATTTTTTTTTAGACTAAAAAATATTTTCATTCATAAAAATTGCTATTACATATGATTTAACAATAAAATTATATCAATAGTATATGATTTAACAATAAAATTACGTCAATAATAATCTTTTTTTTTATTTAATAGAAAAAAAAATTATGTGCAGCTTATCTTAAATTTGTTTGTTCTAACTTATAACTCTGGAAAAAATATTAATGCAAGTCCAGGGAACTTACTAGACTATAAATTAAGAAAGAATTCAAAGTCGGTCAACACATTTTTTTAAAAAATAAAAATAAAAATAAATCAATGATAATTCTCACGACCAAGTCATTGCCTTGTTTTGAAGAGCCTAATTAATACTCTATTATCTATACATTTTGAAACTGAGAGAATTGCGCGACCCTGGATCTCTTCCGTTAGTAGTGATATTGTCCCTAACTTAATCACTTTTCAACTTTTTTTTGATAGGAATGAGACTTTATTTCTTATAGCTCACCTTTCAACTTTAGGTGTGTGGTTTTATCTTAAAAGATATCGGTACTAGTTGAGAGAAGTTAATCAATTATATACTTCTTTATGAGTTAAATTTAATCTATGTGGAACTAACTTTCGGTTCACACATTTTCAACACTTCCCCCATAGACCAAAAGTCACATAACTCATGTTTTTTTTTTCAATGGGCTCTAATACTATGTTAATTCTCACTTTTGCTCCGCACACGTGAGCGCAAGCTCGTAGATCTACTCTGCTAGCACTGATACTGCCCAGCTCAACCATCTTTCAATCCCTCATCGATTAAATATAACTTTATAAAGAAGTAGTGTATAATTGATTAACTCCTTCCAATTAGTACCGAGACCTTTTGAAATAAAACCATACACCTAAAGTTGAAAGGTGGTTAAGTTGAAGACAATATCGATGTTAGTAGAGGAAATCACGGCTCACACACGCGTGTGCGAAGTGACGATGATAATTTGATATGGTATCAGAGCCCATGATTCGAATGGGACAAGAGAGAAAAATGTTGGAGTATGTAAAATCTTACATCGGAAATATAATAAGAGTTGGTGTGATATATAAATGGTGTAAATTAGATCCTAGCACAAGTCAATTGGTTTTGTGCAAATATGGCCTCCAACCCATTTATTTTTCCACTTGTGCGTGTGTGGCCCAACACTCTCTAGGCACAAGAATTTTTATATGGTATCAAAGCGGAACGATCTTGAACTCGTATTTGAAGATTTGATTAGGCTAGCGGTGGAGTTTAAACCCATTTATGGACCTAGTGCCTATAAAAGTAGGCCTATGCATGTTTGTACGAATTTTTAAGAGTAGGTCTATGTTTGGCAAGTGACAACTAGTCTAGGCTAAGTTGCACTTGAGGGGGAGTGTTGGAGTATATAAAATCCCACATTACAAAATATAATAAGAGTTAGTATGGTATATAAGTGGTGTCGATTGGATCTTAGTACAAGCCAATTAGTTTTGTGCAAAGATGGGCTCTAACCCCATTTGCTTATCCATGTGTGCATCCATGTGTGCGTTTGTGGCCGAACAATCTCTATGACCATGGATTTCTCTATTAAGAACTTAATTAAGAAAACACCACACACAATTTCCATACAAAACTTACAAACCAACATTTGAAACCTTGAGATGAACCTCGAGATGTGTGGTGACAAAACCCGATGTCTATCGAAGGGTCTTGAACTTATGTTATGACTTGTATACTAGTGGATGTACATGTTACTAGTTGTAATGGAGTTAAAATGTAAATATAATCTCACCAACAATATTAAAGAAGACAAAATCAAGAACTATTCTACGCCTACAGAATCTGAACCCAAAATACAACTGTTTGACATTTATCATCTCCAACAACGTCAACTATTACTATTTATTAGTATACGTAACAGGGCAAACTCTGCTTCTCTTCCTCTCCAATTAATACTAAAACCTTGTTAACTTCACATATATGTGTACGTTTTAATATTGGTCAATAAGATCATGAGTTGCAGTGTTGTAGAGGAGGCTGTGAGGTGCTTGGGGAGAGGCTATGACGTCACGTCAGATTTTCGACTAAAGTATTGCAAGGGTGATCAACGATTGGTGGCGCTCGACAAATCAGAGACTAGAGATCTTGTGATTCCTGGCTTTGGGGTTGTTCCAAATGTATCTGTTGATGTCAAATGTGACAAGGGTGATAGGATAAGGTATAGATCAGATGTTCTTGAGTTCAATCAGGTCAGTTAATTTTATTTGTTAATATTTTAGTTCATTATCATCAATATTAATAGTACTATCTCTGCTTCTCTATATCATCATCATGCTTGGATAGCTTTTGATTTCTTTTTATAGTCAAAATTGTGCTTGAGAAAATTACTTTATCTAGGACCATATCTTTTAATTAATTCTAAAGTAGACTACTTAAAAAGGAAGGAGTATTTTTTCGTTGGGATTTCTTATTGGCTCTCATGGGTATAGTCGAGTCTAAGTAGGGAGGGGCAAAAAAAAAAAAAAAAAAAAAAAAAAAAAAAAGAGGCTGACAGACCCGAGATTATCAAAAAAGGGGTATTTTTCTTAATTAGTCTATTTGTTATTTAATTCAATTAATTTTCTAAATTTTAGCTGGTTATTTTTTTTTTTGTAAAAATACTTTAGCTGATTTGTTGAGATTAGAAAAATGGCTATGTCAACTAAATTATGTGCTATTTGATTTTGAAATTGCTAAGGAAAAGTGTACTAAAGAGACTAAAGTGCATATATTGAAAACAGAAGGTTAGTGCCTACTTATTTATTATCGGCATCTATGGACTGATTACAAATCGAAATATAGTTAGAGCACTTATATGTCTTGAACTTATACTGAAAGTGGTTGATATAAATTTCAAAACATTTTTTTATTCTTGTTTGATAATTGCCAATTGAAATGAGACATCGTCTCCATTTTGTCATTGCTGGTGGTAAGTAACCAAAGACCGATTCTACGTAACCAAAGATCAATTCCTATCAATCAATCTAATTTGTTAAATAAATAGTGGTAATGAAAAACCTTGAGCATGAAATTTGCAACGAAGCCTTTTTACAGATGCATATGGCAGTATGCTTAACCATTTGAGTTTGAAATCTTAAACTAACATCAGCATAGTATCTAGAAAAATATTCTAGTCATCACAATAAATTTTTCTTTATAATCATTCACATGGTTGTCTCTAGGTAGTTTTCAATGGGATATAAATTAATATAACACAGCCATACGCGTTGTTTGACTAGGATTCAGCCATACAAATTGGACAAAAAATTCTGAAATATATACCAGCTCTAACTACCACCCAAAACATAGAATTTAAGCATGTACTTACACCGTATAATCTGATCTTAGTTTGACATCACCCTCAATTATAATACTGTAGCAAATCAAACACCTCAACAATTTCTATATGACATAAATATATGTAGGCCCCTTGAGAACAATCCTTTTGAATGTCAACTTATTTTTGAGTGACGCTATGTGCACCACAGCTTATGATCAGGGCACCTCGACTTTTTTTTATTTATATTGGTTATTTATATTGGTTCTAAAAGAAAATAACACATTTGCACGTTTTCAATAAAAAAAAACACATTTGCCCCGTAGTGCCCTCAATACTTGGTGGGGTGTCTATAGCACGATACTACATTTCAAGTCTCGATGAAAAATTACTGAACCCATAATTTCAGATACACAGGACCGAGACACACATCTCGACACAAGGCCACCAAGACCACTTGTATAGTCTCGGTGGTCACCCATCAAGTTAGATGTTTGACTATCTTATTTGAGTATCGATTGATATAGACTGACACTTTAATACGGGTCTCAGCAAAACACAATCGAAATCACTTTAACATATATTTTAGATTGTGGGGTGCGTTGCTTCACAAATCAACGGCATTTTGAAAAAGTGTCGGGGTGCCTGTGTGCACATAGCACAACTTTTTTTTTTTTTTTCGAGAGAATGTCAACACTTTCTATTTATTTGACACATGGGGCATAATGAGAAGCCACTCATGTAATAAAAGCTTGAAATACATGATTAATGAAGCTTTCTTTAGTTTCTTCTCCCAATTAGTTCATAATGCATGTATGGAGCTGCCGCATTTAATCAAGCCGAGTGGGACATTGAGTTTGATCTATGCAGTCTGACCCCAAGTAATTTTGGATTGAGATTGAGATTTTGTTATGTGTGCAGATGTCCGAGCTGTTCAACCGAAAGCACTCGCTGCAGGGGAAGATACCATCAGGGATGTTCAATGCTATGTTTGGATTCAACAGCAGTTCATGGGCGAGAGATGCAGCGAAGACCAAGGGTTTGGCACTTCATGGCTACTTTATCCTTCTCTTCAGCTTGCACATTGACAGACATCATCTACAACTAATAGATGAAGTTCAGAAGTCTGTCCCAACCACTTGGAATCCAAAGGCCCTTGCAAGGTATGCTGCACATATATACAATATAATCAATGTTGAAATCAATCAATTCACATTTTATCATCTTGGAACTCACATAATTGTGAAGTATGCATTTGTGGTTCTCTTGCAAGCATACTTGATTTTGTAATGTATTAAGATATGGTCATCGTGATAATGAATATTTTAATCTTAATTAGGTTCATAGAGAAGTATGGGACTCACATAATAGTAGGGTTGGGGATTGGAGGCCGTGATGTGATTCTTGTGAGGCAAGACCATACATCAAAACTTGAACCTTCTGAGCTCAAGAAGCATTTGGACGATGTGGGTGACCAAGTCTTCAATGGCACTTGCTCCATCCCTCCTCATCGCTGCAAGAACAACAAAAACAATAAGGTAATATTCTTTCCACGTAATCAAATCTAATCTGCTGTAAGATCGAATCAATAAATTATATGGGCACATCAAAATTTGATAAAATATTAAGAATTCTTTGATATGTCTTACCCATAACAGGCTCCACAGGCTTTCGATGTCTTCAGCCCAGATGCAATGCTCTTGAATAGCTTCTCATCTGTGACGGCCAAAGATGTAAGTTTTTACCATATAAATGAGAGTCGTATAACTAAACACATATGTAATCTTGTTAGTTATGAAGTAAAATAATTAATAGAGAAATGCATGTGTAGGGAATTACAGTGAAATGCTGGAAGCAAGGAGGGGATGCATCAGCTGAAAGTCACGGCGAGTGGCTCCCCACAGTACCTTCAATGCCGGACGCCATTCATTTCACCTTCACACCCATCACTGCTCTCCTCAAAGGTCTCCCTGGCACCGGCTACTTGTCGCACGCCATCAACATCTACCTACGCTGTAAGTCCTGCGTCATCGCTGTTCTTCACAACTCCTACCTAACACACCAAAAGTCAGTAGAATAACCGGAAGATTAGTCTATATCGGATGCACTAGACAACTAAAGAAGGGTACAAAATTAGTCTATATCAGGTGTGTTGTACACACATGCAAAGTCATGTGTAAAAGTCAAGGCTAATTTTTCATGGATTGATTTTCATGCAATGCTGCGGCATAGAAGAAAGAATTATTCAACATATCAGCGGCGGCACATAGAGGGCTTTTACATAAATTTATATCTACTACTTTAAATCAAGCTCAGTAGAAGTGTTTAATCCATGCAGACAAACCTCCAATAGCGGACTTGGAGAACTTTCTAGACTTTCAGTCACACAGGATGTGGGCCCCAGTTCACAATGACCTCCCCCTAGGGCCTGCTACCAACAGGATCCTCCACTCCTCTCCTGCTCTTCATTTCACCCCTCTTGGGCCCAAGCTCTACGTAAACACCTCTCAAGTAAGTCGTCACTCTCTATCAGACTATCACCATCTTTCACACTACATAACATCTAAAACAGCAACAGAACATCTCTCATGAAAGCAGATAATACTTTTTGAGTCGTGGTTATCAACGATCATCATGGGTGTCTTCATCCACAGGTAATAGTCGATAATCGACCAGTCACGGGACTCCGGCTGCATCTTGAAGGCATGAAATACAATAGGTAGGTCAGCTACTATTTCAGATTTTTCTTCCCTCAGCATTTCCAGTTCCTGCAAAATGTTTGGTGTAAACTGAATTCAAAAACAAAATATTCAGGTTAGCCATTCATTTGGAGCACTTGTCAAGCACCCCAATAGTCCTCCAAGACAAACTCGAAGGAGGGTCAATGTGGAAAGGATCAAGTGAAGTAGATAATAATGAACGATACCTCGAGGCAGTTCAGTGGAAGATATTTTCACATGTATGCACAGCACCAGTGGAATACGATCCTGATTGGGCAGCCAGCAATTCCCTGGCCTTCATTGTTACAGGCGCACAGCTTCTGGTGAAGAAGCAGGCATCTAAGAGTGTTCTACATCTGCAGCTCCTGTACTCCAAGGTGAAAAACTGCACCATCACCAAGACAATAAGAGAACAAGGATTGTCAGACTCCATTCAGAAGTCCACCTTCTTCTCTGCAATAAGCACTTCAATAAAAGGAAACCCGGAGAAAGAGAAACAACCAAACCAAATTGTGGTGGACTCCGCTGTGTATCCGAATGGTCCTCCAATGCCTGTGCAGACTCAAAAGTTAATGAAATTTGTAGAGACAACACAGGTATGCAAGGGGCCACAGGACAGTCCAGGGTTTTGGATAGTAACTGGAGCTAAGCTTGATTTGGAGAAAGGAAAGATACGTCTAGAAGTCAAATTTTCTCTCCTCAGTTTTACTTCATGAGGAGACACCAGAAATCAAGTATTCTGTATATACGGAAATCTCATGCAAATGCTAAGTGTACATACTTGTTGCACCAACTTGTCACATCTAGCGATTGTGAGCCGTCCAACACACTTAGAATGCATATCTCAAGGTGTATCGACGGTGACTAATTGTCAGGTGTGACAAGTGGGTACCTCTAACATCTCCCTTTTTTCAATTCAATTGATACGTCTCCCTCCATTTTACTTTTCTGCATTTGTTCAAAACCTCTAAAGTCACATACCTTTAGCAGTTTCCAGATTTTAGTTTCTAGTGAGAAAGTATCCCACAGGAAATGTAGATGAAAATAATCAACACCGATCCTGGCCGTTACTACCTAAGATAATATGCACTAAAATTTTGAGCCCAGATATGATATCATAACATCCATGTTAATAGGAAATACAACGAAAATTTCTCGTGATTTGCGTCACAGAGAATGAGCAAAGGTAAATGCAATAAGAAGCTAAAGGCCGAAGGAACTTGCTAACAGAATGAGCGTCCTCCATTATGAAAGAAAAGAGCGAAAAAACCCAAACACCAATAGTCATAGGGATGCAAATGGGTTGGGTTGGGTTGGGTTGGGGATGGGGACCTCATTCCCATACTCATATCCACTTAAAAATTCATCACCGATACCCATGCACACCCATTTGGAAATAAATTATCGTATCCATCCCCATACCCATTTAATCCCCGTGGGTATGGATAATCCCCATAAAAATTTTTTTTTCCCCATTTTATCTCCCATTGGGGATCCCCGAGAAGATTTCCATGGAAATTTTTTCGATGATGGAAAATCCCCATGAATTTTTTTTTTTCTTCATTCTATTCTCCATTGGGATCCCCATATGGATTTTTATGGGGAGTTTTGCGAGGATGAAAAATCCTCGTGAAATTTTTTTTTTCTTATTCCATTCTCCATTGGAGATCTCCATGGGGATTTTCATGCGAAGTTTTGCAGGGGATAGGGAATCCCCGTAGAGAAAATATTCTTCTCACTTAATTTTCCTCCAAAAAAGAATTATAAAAAATAAGAAATCAAAAATACATACATAACAACACAATTGTTGAAATTTCAACAAAAATAAAGTATAACATATCGTGCAATTAAAGTTTTAACTTTTAAGTGTTAACAATTCAAAATCTCATTAATGATTTTTGTTATGTGTATAATGAGTGTTTCAAGTGGAAACTATGTAATATTATATTATATTTATATATAAATATTATATAGTGTATAAATAATAAATATCATATGGTGTATACTTGATATATGGAGGTTACCCATTGAGATCCCAATGGGTATATTTTATCACCCATCCCAATACCCATACCCGTGTAGGTACGAGATTTTGTACCCATCCTCACCTCCACATCCATTTAAAATCTCCATACCCGTACTGTTAGAGTAAATCTCCATCACTCGTAGGTATTACCCTACCTATTTGCATCCCTAAATTTATAGCCATGAAGACTTAACTAATCCATCCAAGGCAAAACAAATATATGGTATTTCTTCCATATTCCAGGGACAAATTTATCGCAAAATGGCCGAAGCAGTTACACAAAGCATTAAAAAGAAAAGACTTGTGTATAGGCTCAACTATGTACACATAAAGCTTCTATAATATTACCAAAAAAAAAAAGCTTCTATAATATGCATAGGTTATGGGCAAGATAGTGAGACTGCAAGCACTGATAAATTAATACTGGTTCAGAAGTGGAAGGCAATTTATTAGCTCTCATTTTTTTTGTAACAAGTGAAGCTTCCTTTACCATTATCCTTGTCATGGTGTCCCTTCATTATGAACCTGTAATAAGGTAAAATCAAGTCAACTTAGAATGAACAACATAATTAGAAAGCAACGGGTATAGAAAGCTTAATGCAGCAACAAATATATCTTCATGCAGTGTAAAGGGAAAAATTGAAGCACATGCCCAACAAAAAAACACACAGCTAAAGCGTGACATAAATTTGGAAAAGTTATCTCAGGATAAAATAATAACCCAAAAAGGAGAGGTAGGCGTGCAAACAAAAGGTAAACCATCAGCTTCATCATCTCCAGCGATTCTTCTATGGTATTTAATGTAGAATAATTTTCTTAGAAGATAGAAGACTCATTTAGCTTGTCAGGGATCCAAAGTCTCAAAAGGTCACCACTGATGTATCATTGCCACTTGATCCTAGTACTTTCCCCCTTAATTCTTTCAGCGACTGAACATCTTAAGATTTGTCAACTGGAGCATCATTGCCTGATCCCTCCTCCACCCAATTTTCTAGGATTTCCATGGGGATTTGCTCAGCATTTCCAATATTGTCTAAAACAGAACTACCCAAAAGAAACTGTTCAATCACATTGTCTTCAGGTAACTCTGGTAAGATGAAAGGGCCTTCATTCTCTGAGAAAGGATTCAATTCCATTGGCACATCTCCAAAAGATGAGAAATCAATATTCGCGAACAGATCATCCAACTCATCTAGTGAAGGATCTAATGGTTGAGAAATATCTATAATTGACATTGGAATGTCTTGGGAAGTTGAATTTTCATTTTTCAAGGGCTGATATCTCACTATCTGGCCATCAGGAAGAGGAACTACATTTACACAGTCTTGCATACTTTGTTTAGGAGCAGGAAAAGGACTTTTCTTTAGTGAAGAATCTAGAAATTGAGATACCTCAATGTTTTGATTCAGATTATTTTGAGATGTTACGTTTTCGGTTATTGGGGACTGATACCTCACTATCTGACCCATTGTCTCACATTCTTGTGCACCTTGTTCTAAAGCAGGAAGAGGTCTCTTCCTACTTCTCTCAGCTGTTCGCCAATTACTTTCATTCTGTTGCAAGAATTGAGCCAAGAATCCAGGGCTCTGTACAGCCATTGCCAGAAAAGACAACATCTGTTGTTGATTTATTTCCATTCCTTGAATGCGCTGCGTCAGGACATGCAACTTATTCTCAGAGTTTTTCTGATGCTGCCTGAACTTCACCAATTCCTGCGCAAGAACATTCTTATCACTTTTGAGCATCTCAACTTCATCTCGAAGACCAATCTTTCCAATTTCTACACACGGTGCAGCAGATGTATTCTTTTGTTGGGGTTTTCTATGTTGGCCATTGCTTTGAGAAGACTGAGTAGCTTTCCGCCTGCCAATGTTCCTCAATAAATGCTTTTGACCCTTGACAAAGCCATCGTTAGCAAATTCCCAACGATCAGGATTTGTCTTTCTGAAGCCCTGACGATTGCAAAGAGTTAGTGATGGCGTTTTAAATTAGTATATGAATTCTCTCTAACTAAACTGCCAAGTGAAACAACATAAGCACTTTTTTTTTCATCTTTTCTTTTCCCTTTACATAGTTGGCGAAAGGGTGGAGACGTGGTAAATGCATCAACATAATGAGATCGTCGTTATTCTTCTTTCCTTTTAGTATAAGAGATAAAGAGACCCATGATACAAAAACAGAACTATTCGTGCATAATGTATGTGTGGAAGTACTTGGGGAGTAGGAAAATCAAACTAAATCCAAGTCCATCAATATCAGTAACATTTCATGCACGACTCGATGAGTCTTCTCTAAAAAGACATACCTTTGAACATACGAACAGCGAAGAAGACGACTTTAAGCAGAAAGGGAAAGTTACTTCTACCAGTACAATTCTTTGAGGGAACTCAAGTTTCATAAATCAATATACCATTTTTCATTAATGTCCACAAACTACACTAGAATCCAAGAGTCATTCGCCACAACAACACACACTCACTCACATACCATGTTCATGATTCTGCGATCACAATGTCCTCACAAACTACATAAAAATCCAACCTTTAAAGCAAAATTCACTCTTCGAATCAATGCAATGCTAACCAAAATCAAATCATAACACAAAACTGTAAGAGAGCATAACCAAAGCAATGTCTAAACCAAGGATTGCAAAGCGCCAAGGCGAATTCCCTGACCTAGGACCCAAAAAATATTTATTTAGATTATTTATTTAGTTATTGGTCCTTAATTACCAATAATTTTTTTATCAATCACTATAATCCGCATACAATATATACTGCAGGGATACTAATAAGCCTCTAGCTCCTTACGTAACATTTACTATGTAATATCTTATTATTTGGTAGGTATCATAGCACCAAATTCAATACTAATTCGACCCTTCAATTTGTTAAAAATTATTTATTAGGAAACCGCGTCGCAAGATCAAATTCCATAACAACAAACATAGCACAATCAAATCAATCCCTAAATCGTTTAATACGCATACATACGTAGGTGTTGAGCTGTCTGATGAAACTGGAGAAATTGTTGTGCTTGAAGTACTTGGGGAGCAATTCCTGCTCCACAGCAGACACATCCCAGATTACGAAGCTCGGATCGTTAGGGCTCCACGAGACGGTTGAGTCGGTGGCGCGATCGTCCACCAAGTCGTACAGTTTCGACAGGAATGGCGGAATCGTATGTGATTTCTCTGAAGATTGTGACGATGATGATGATGCTGATGACGGTGCTTCCATGGCCGGCAATGGCGATGTTCGATTCAATTGAGGAACTGAAACGACTAAAGATTTGATTTTGCGAGAGTTTGAAGAGGAATTGTTTGAGAAGAACAATGATTACGATTCTCTCCTAAATTAGGAAACCAAAACCCTAACCTCCCCAGCAAGTCTCTGTAGTCTCTCTTGAACAAACAAACGCCTAAAAACATTTGTTTGGTTAATTAATTGTCAAAAGAGAAATAATTCAAAACCAAAAAAAGTAAATAATTTTCACCCAAAAGAAGAAAATTAATTTTTTTTGTTTTTTTTAATGAAAATATTTTTTTTTGTTTCATAACGTCCTCAGAACCAGAATAAAATCCAACACCTTCTTAGCTTTACATTTTAGCAAGTGATATCTCATTCATACCATAAAAAATACTTTTCACAATTATTTTTTATAAATAAAATATTTTTTATTTTAAAGAAAAAAGTATTTTTTTTAAGATTTTCACTGACAAATACAACAACAACAGCATAACCAAAGTCTTAAATTAATTGGGGGTTACATGGATCAAACTCTTCCATTGTGTTCGGTTTAATAAAATTAATGGTGAGCTTTTCAAATTATTCAAATCTCTTAGAATTAATGTATCTCAAGTTAACTTCGGTCCTACTCCTATCTCGTCGAATTTCTTTAGTTCCTATTAAGTAAAGTTTTCTTGTAAGGGCATTCATAGACCCTTTTTGCAGGTGACCAAACCACTGCAACCACCCTTCCTTAATATTTGAGTCAATTGGTGTTACTCCTACTTATCTTTGAATTTCTATATTTCTTATCTTATCTTTATGAGTTTTACCACACATCCACATAAGCATCCTCTTTTCTGCTTCGTTCATTTTATGTAATTGTTGTTGCTTTATCGCCCAACATTCACTTTCATAGAGCATAGTTGGCTTTAATTGCGGTCATATAAAAATTTCCTTTTAACTTAGTAGGCATATTTTTATCACAGGTCATACCAGTTGCACTCCTCCATTTCTTCCATCCAACTTGAATTTTATGTGTGACATCATTCTCAATATTGTCATCATTTTGTATGACTGATCCTAAATATCTAAAGTGTTTCACCATATAAACTTTTACTTCCTCTAATTTTACCACTTCATCATCTCGATGTCTTGTATTTCTAAACTTACAGTGCATGTATTCGATTTTCGTCCTACTCAACTTAAAGCTTTTAGATTCTAATATATTCCTCAAAAGTTCTAATTTCCAATAGATTTCATCTCTTGTTTTGTCCACTAAGACAATATCATCTGCAAATAACATACACCATAGTAATATCATTTGCAAATAAAATATCACTGACAAATGAATACAAAACTATAAATTATATCTATTGTAACATTAAGTGTGGGTCAGCTGTCGTGCATCTCTAAGTACCCGTTTGGTTGGAGTTATATGTAAGGTGTAAGGATTGGATTAGATATGACTGGTCTTTGTGAGAGATGGAAGTATGCATTGCAGTCGTTTGGTACAAGTATAAACTCATAAGGAAAAGTGGGTAAAATGTCTAAAATGCTTTTATTTAATGCCACAACACCTACCACCACCCACCACATTCAAATATATTTCTTCTTCTTCGTCCAGCACATAGGTCATTTTTTTCTTCGTCGACGCGTATCGGTCGATCGGTTTTCACTGTCTTCGCGGTAAGGTCATCTCTGGTCCAGCTCCATCGCACTGTCTTCGCAATCGTCTCCGGCACTGTCTCCATCGTCTACATCAGGTAATCGTCTCGCACTGTTCTTCTTCTCCGTTCGGTCGTTGTCGTCTCCGGCACTGTCTCCATTTTTTCTCTCTTCTCCGTTCGGTTATTGTATTGATGTTTTTGTTCCAACATCCTCTTTCATTTTCTTTTGTTTTTATATTATTAACTGGGGGTCGAATACCAACTATTTGGCGTGTCGTTCCTAATCATAAATATACACTTTGATACAAGTGAGGAAGTGCGCCAACTGCACTTCAATACATGTGAGCAACACCAAGCTCATCATTCCCAATTGAAGTCAACTTAGCTGTAGAGGCCATTGGTGTTTAGATTCCTTTGCTTCTAGCTAACAAATCTAAATTGTGATTGATGACTTCCTTTACAAGTGTTATAAAAATATGATCTCGACATAGTAGATCCAACAAAAAACAATGGAACCATAGTGCTTTTGTATCTCAAAACAAATTATTTGTATTATGTAGTCATCTTATTCACAAATTAAGCTTAGGATCATGAATACAATGCCAGAAAGACCGAGCCACAAGCTTAACCAATTTCTTGTATGATTATATCTCTAGTTAGCTGGCTTCAGTATGTTATACATTGTTGTTCTCTTTCATCCTTTACTTGAGGGGTTGGTGATGGGATACGAATTTGCTAGAGTTGCTTGACCTGGCTGCTATAATAAGGTGCAGTTGATTGATAGGAAAGCATAATGGTTCGAAATACTTGATTTTAGTTGTTTGTATCTTTTTTGTCTAGCTAACAAATCTAAATTGTGATTGATGACTTCCTTCACAAGTGTTAGTGTTTAGTGATCAATAAGTTGGCAAAGACCTTTAAGAGCAAATTTTCTATTCAATGAAGAAATGAAGAACTGATCAAGACAGTCCTCAATTTCTGGTTGGGATGTTTGTCTCTTTTTGATTTAGACATCTTCCCTCTGTTTTTGTCAATTTTAGGGGGACTTTTGTAAATTATTTATAGGGACAAGTTTGTTTGTCTCTTTTTGTATGCCTAAAGTTTTTGATAGCTCAAATGAATTAGTTTTTGTTCACTCTTGTATATATGTTTCACATGAGAGTACATACAAAATAAGTTTTCATTAAAAACTTGCCTATTGAATTTGCTTACGTTGTTGTGCTTGTTTCATTGTGTTTTATTGTTTAATTACTTATTCATTATTCTTTCATTCCATTTGGTGTTGGTATAGTTCCACTTGATGGTGTCGGCAAGTTCGCAATCTGCGAGGCGGAGAAGTTGTTAATCTTTGAAGGATGCAACTTCTCAATCTTCGAAAGTTGGCCGATATAAATGGACAATTTTTGAAGTGGAAAAAATTGGTGGAAGCAATGAGAGAGATGGTGGAAGTTGGAGTTTACAAGGCTGATAATGGCTTTAAGCCTGGATACTTACACTTCCTAGAGGAAAAGATGAGGGCAAGTTGTTCCGGATTCAAGGCAAAACCTCATATAAAGTCACGCGTTAAGACCTTGAAGAAGGACTGGACTACTATCCATGATATCCTTACTGGCGCACGTCATGGATGCAGTGGTTTGGATATGACAATGGAACTAATACGATTGTCACCTCTGATGATGTTTGGGTTGACTACATAAAGGTAACTTATTTCTTTCATCAGTAAATGATTCATTAGAACTATAAATTCATCTAATTTGTAATGATATTTGTCTATTTATCTCATAGAATTTCCCCGAGGTAGAAAAGTGGTGTGGTAAACGTTTCTACTATTACGACGAGTGTTGCTATATCTTCGTGAATGATAGGGCGACTGGAGAAGATGCGTGTTCTGCTGCTGATTATCTTAACCCTGCAAATGAAGATGTTTCTGATTTGAGCGATTCGGAATCGGGTGGACCAAATACTATGAATGTTGCTGATAGTTCGGCACCAGACCTGTACGCCCAGAGACACTGAAACGAGGAGTAAGGGATGAAAACGGTTATCCAGTGATTCTCGCACCACTATTGGGGACTACATGCTTCAAGTTGCGGAGGTAATGGTGGCAGAAATTGGAAAATCAACTATCAAGATCGCCAAAGCTATTTTGGATGACAAGGATAGGCGTGAAGCTGTGGTGGCAGCATTGGAAGAAGTGTATGGAATACCTCCTATTGAAAGGGCCATATATGCAACAAAGCTGGCGAAAGGAAATGAGTTGATGGTTGGGTTCTTGTCGCTTGACCCACATACTGCGTAGCATGACTGCAGAGGATGTTCCCAAATGTTATGTGAATGTGAAGTTGTGGTCTTTCTTTTTTGGACAATTTATAATTATTGACATGTTTGATAGTATGTAGCTTTTTTGTTACATCACAATACAAAGTATTTTGTGTTGGTGATTGTTATTGTGGTAAGACAATGTGTATGCCATTTTATGTGGCTTAACTTTAATTTTTTGTACACTTCGGCTATCACACCTTAGCTATCCTCCAAATTGGCATTTATTTATATACATTAGGAGTGGCTGAGATGTGGTGTATGCAGTTGTGTTTAAGTTATGAAATTATTAGTTCTTTCTTGTTTGTTCTTTTGCATGATGATGTTATATTTCATTGGTGTGGGTTCCTTTTCGATTACTTTGTTCATAGTAATGTCTCCACAATTGGAATAATATTTTTTTTGGTGTGGGTTCCTTTTCGATGAGTTTGTTCATAGTTATTACTTCCAAAAGATCATGTCATTAGCAACATATAATAAAATATCACCATTCACCCCTAAAATATAATTGGGAACACTAAATAGAAATTGTATATAGTACACAACAAAGTTCAAGAGTCATTCTAGATTAGAGTCATTCTAGATTAGTCCAAATATTGAGTACAACTACAACATTCATCGCGTAATGTCTCATTTCTTAGTTCAAACCCTTATGCCTACGAGCTTCTAGGATCCATCTTAGCGGAGGAAGAGGTGAAGGAGGAACTGCATATGTGGCATGAAGTTCAATATCTCCACGCTCATAATTGGAGTCCTCTATCTCTGTGTCGTCTTCAAAGGTTCTTATGGCTCAGAAAGTGATTTTTCATATGCAAAAAGTGCTTCTTCCAATGTTTGGTATGATTTATAACTATTCCCACTGTATCCATTGACAGAGCGAGAACAAGCATCCTATGACTCGAATACTCCAGTCTTTCTGCCCTTAAACACCACGTACCACTTCTTGCATAGAGCCATCACTATAAAATAAGGGAAACACATATTGCAATTAGAATATAACCTTGTAAAAAAATTACGAGTAAAAGTGTACACATTACAAAGTCATTTGCAATAATTCAACAAGCAAGCGTTTAACCTTCCAAAAAAGTTCAACAACCAAGCTTTTCAAAGTCATATGTAATAGTATAGAAAACAACACATTGTGAAGAAATAGTCTCATTCACTCCACATAGCGATTGCAAGGTGATCACAAAATGTAGTCTACACATTAGTTGGGCCAACATTCGTAATTGTCTCCGGTTCACCATCACCATTGTCCTCTCCATCATGTGCATCACTTTCGAAATGTTGATCTATCAAGTCATCAGGTATCTCTTCCTTAAGGAAATTATGGAGCAATGTACAAGCTAACACGATAAGTGTAGTAACCTTCACTGAATAGTATGGTGGACTTCTAATAATTGCCCATCTTTGTTTCAGCAAGCCAAAACAACATTCAATGACGTTCCTTGCGCTAGCATGAAGTATGTTGAACATCTCTTCCGACGTTCTTGGTTGACGAACAACACCCTTAAACTTGCTTAAATGGTATCGTTGTCCGTGGTAAGGTGAAAGGAAGCCTTCGCTATTTGAATAACCAGCATCAACCAGGTAGTACGTCTCACGGTTAACAACTAGGCCATTTGGGCGGGTCAAAGCATCACGCAATACACGACCATCAACTGCAGAGCCCTCCCACCCTGAAAGCACATAACTAAAACGCTTATCTATTGTACATGCGCACATGACGTTCAAAGTAATATCACCCTTCCTATTTCTATATCTTCCTTTTTGAGATTGACCAATTTTAATAGGTATGTAGGTCCTGTCGATAGCTCCAACACAACCCTACACAACACAATTAAACAAAGTATGAAGAGTTAGTCTTATAAATCATAATGTAAGCATAGCTATTGGGAATATTCTTATTATTACCAGAAACCATGTCCACTTCAAGTCTGTGGTATCCGCTCCAACTAGTTGAGGACGTTTGAAAAGTAGAACTTGTAAACGCAAAATAGCACGCAATACCCTGTTGAAGACCCTACTAATTGTTTCACCGAACCTACAAAATTCGAACTTTGCGACACGATTGCTTATGTTGTGCCCCAAGATCCAGAGTGTAACGACAACCTACTCTTCTACTAAAACACATATGTACTATTTCAACCCCCCTCTCTCACGCAATATGTCACATAACTTGACAAATGTGATTGTGTTCATGCGTGTCAAATTGTAACAGTCATCGGCGTTGTTGTAAACCATTTTATGAACTGCCTTATGATTCTTATCAATGTTTAGGTCATATGAATGATGTCTTTTAAATTGTTGCCTTGCACCCTCATAAATAATATGCCACATTACAAATATCACCGTTTACAATAATTGATTATGGCGTGTGAGCAATCTAATATTCCGCAATTTAATCCGCTCAAGCTGAAGGCCTATTTCGTCCATTGTAATAAATGCCTACGATATTTCAATTCATATATCAAAACTTTATATGAAAATCTACATTGTCAAGTCCGAACCAAATTAAGGAAACATTCATTACAATTCATATAGGTTGAAAGAGATGAAGTTGTTTAAAGAAAAAAATGGAGACATCAATTCAACTCAAAGGGTGACTTAAACACTCAACTCACACATTAACATATGAATCAAGGACTAAGCACGAGTTTCTTTACAATCCAACAACCATTAGGTTCTTCCTATGTGACAACCCTCGTTAAGCCATTTTGTCAAACACCTTCAACCCATTTTAGCACACCCATCAAAAGCATTTCACAATATAGTCGGCAGTAAAATAAAACACCCAAATTTAAAAATAAAAGCTCACTTCAAGTAATGGAAATGAACATCATGATCTCAATCTACAACAAATCACTTTAAATAGAAATTGTTGGGGAAGAACGAAATCTAGATGAAGAATAGGGTAACTTCCTAAAACTATAAGAAATAAAGGCATTCCTTCGAAATTAAGTCTATGTTATTCGTTTCAACTAATTAAATTAGACATTAGACATTATAGCTCCTCAATCTTAATTGTGAAAAAATAAGTGGAAATCTATATGACCCAAAGCTACACATCAAGAACAACAACACATAAGACGTCAACAAAATGAATAACATCATTATTTCATCATCGAAAGATATTAACAACAGGAATGAGAACAAACATGTAACCTATGCCTTAATCAATCTGCATACCATAATAAAGGAAGGAAACATTCATCACAATTCATATAGGTTGTGACTAAAAAAGTGTTTAATTAGAGACTTCAATGTTCAAGTTGGTGGGAATCTGATTAGACACTATCAATTAAAGTAAATTGCACGCCTTCTCATCGGTGCCAATTCATGACCATGAAGATCAGAAGTGTAACAACCCCAAATTTTTAACTGACTTGTGTTGCACTTGTCAGAATTGTGACCCGACTACGTGAATACTGGACAGTATTTCGAACTTCGGGAGTCGACACCGAAGTGATTTTATGATTCTTTGATTGTGTGTATTAGTATTTTGGTATTTTACGGGTTTCGAGCCGTTCGGGCGATATTTAATTGAGTGAGGTTTCGACTAGTTAAACGAGGGATAAAAACAAGTAAAGAGTACAAATAAATGAATTTTAAATTAATTTAATTAATTAGTTGGCGAAACAATGCGAGACTACACACGCTACGGGAGTCGGGGCAAGATGAGACGAACCGCGGAATGTTGTTTGAGCGTGGGAATTGGATAGTTTCGTAACATATGGACTATGAAATTTAAATTGTTAAAGTGACACAGCCCAATGGTGAGGAGCCATGGGATGGACATCGAGATGTGTGTTTATGTTTAGATGAGATAAAGGGGTAAAAGACCCGTAAGGGCAAAGGTTTTAAAATGTAAAAGTGTTTACGTAAAGGGCAAAAGGGTCATTTTGACTAAATAACATATATAAACGTGAGAAAAAAAACCTACCTATACTATTCATCTTCTTCTTTGTTGAATCGCCACCACCTCTCCTCTCCTTCTCTTCCATCTCGGCCTCTCCTCCACACCACTCTCGCCTCTCTCTCTCTCTCTCTCTCTCTCTCTCTCTCTCTCTCTCTCTCTCGCTCTCGAGTTCTCTCTCTCTCACTCTCACTGTTCTCTCTCGGTCTCTCACTCACCTCGGCCTCACGTCCTCTCTCACTCTCGGTGGCCTCCTCTCTCGTCTGGAACAGCCACCACCAGCGCCTCTTACCACGTCACCGGAGTTAGTCTCTCTCTTGTATTCTCTCTCTCTCACTCACTCTCCTCGGTTTCGAGACTCACCTTGGTTTCTCTCTCGGTCCCCATGTTGGCAGCCACCTCCTCTCGGCAAACTCGTCACTGCTGCCACCTTCCTCGCTGTCGAAGCCTCCACGTCCCGCCCTAGGTGAACTCCTCCTCCTCTCTTGTTTCTCAGGTTTCACTGTTTTCATGATTTTATGTGTCTTTTTGCAACTATTTTTGGGTGTAGTGTATGATGTTTTGGGGTGGTTTGGTGTACATGGGGTGCATGAATGGGTGTGTGTGTACACCATTGTGGGGTGTACATACCAGCGTGTATGTGTACACCACAGTGGGTTGTGGGGTGTGAAAATGGATTAATGTATATTATATAGTTTTAAGTAATAAAGTGACATTAATACATGTGAACATGGGGTGTAAATAGCAGTGGGGTGCACACAACAGCAGGGTGTTGTGTGCACATAATAGTGGGGTGTGTGATGTGTGGGGTGCATACAGTGGGGTGTATGGATTATTGAAGGCGTGACCATAATGTATAAAATTGTAGGTTTGTGAATAAGTAAAAAGGGTTGTAAGTAGGACAATTTTTTTTGAATAATCATGGACTTGCATTAAGGCCCAACTAGGGCCCAACACACTCTTTATAATACGAGTCCATAACAAGTTACAAATGGTGTGTTTATAAGTTGTGTAAAGCCCAATAAAGGCCCAATAAAATAGATACAACTTGAGGCCAAGACGAAGGCGTAAAATATAAGAATGAGCTTATGTATCTAGGCCCAATAAATGTCCACACCAAAGGCTTACTCAGGTGAGTATAAAACTTGATAAATAGGCCCAACAAGAGTTATGTTTTGTAAAAAGGGGAACCATAGAGATGGTTTAATCCACAATGGTTTGGGTCACAATCAACAAATGATTGTAAAACAAACACCTTAAGACTAAATGCGAGTCTTAAACTAATATTAGAGATTCAAAACTTTATCAGGTAGTCGAGAACTCACGGGGAACGTATTAGAGTCTCAGAGTGAATACCGGGTCGCGATTAGTCAGGTAAGTACACTTGCCTTAAAAAGCATTTGTACGTTTGTAAGCCGGTAAGAAAATGCCATGTGATTTATTATCATTTATTCAGTCTTGTTATGCTCTATTATTGGCATTCCATTCCATTTCTTGTTGTGTGTTTCCCGGCGTAAGTGTTTCGTCTCAAAAGTACTAGGACCTGCACTAGAGGGATAAAACGCGGGCACTCGTGCGCACGAGTGTGTGACCACCCTTAGTGATCGTGTCACACCGAGTACTGGGTGGATGGGTGGGTTTGAGTCCCTTCAGTCATAGCTGTGCCTTTGCTTGTGTCGATGCCTGGGAAGACCTCGCGAGGTCTTCGCCGTTATGCTATGAATTAGACCACTTATGAGCCTCTTTTGATTCCTTGAAACACACTTGACTTTCGATTGATATCTATTAGTCTGTTTATCATGCATCTTGTCTATTTAAATTCCTGTCATTTTATTATCGCATGATATTTAGACTGCTTTAATTGTTTTATCATGAATTACTGTTATCTTCTTCTGGCATTACATTCGATTTTATTCAGTTGCTCACCGTCTAGTTTGTGACGGTGGGTGCAGATAGGGCGGAGAACAGCAAGGGCAAGGGACACTGCCTAGGTGATCTACTGTGAGGATTAGTAGCGACATCAGAGAGACTCTTTAGTAGGTGTTTATACTTTTGCTGATGTGTATATCGTTTTATATTTACATTGTTGGGATCATTGAACTTGGTATTTCTTTTGTGAGACTGGTATCATGTATATATACCTATCGAATTGTACATGAATACCCGGGGTTTTCCACACTTATAGAATTCCTCTACTTCCCTTGATTGAGTTATTTTCCCCTTTATTATAATTGTTTTAGTCTTCCGTTGTTTACTATTGCAATAACTCTTTCATAAATTACTAAATTGATTAAATTGAAGGCTGACTAGGTTCGTCAGGTTGCTGAGTGATGACTCGGGGCTTGTAAGGGTCTAGGTCGGGCATACCCAATTGCACGGGGAAATTGGGGTCGTCACAAGAAGAAGGTTAATTACATTGTTAGTTGTCGATAGGAACTTATAAGCATACCATAAGCATATATACAAAAAAGAGATCTAATATGGCATGACTTGGACTTGTGGACGAATAGAACTTATAAAATGAAGAACCATAGGGTTGTTTTTTGAAATCAATTCGCATACCATAATAAAGAGAGCATGACTCTTGAAATCTGCCTTGATGAGAAAGAAAGACTCGTAATAGATTAATTATATCTGATTTCTTTTATCTCTTTAATTTGTGACCTTTTTCTATGATCTTACTTCTATTCTCTAAAATTCATCTTTTTAAATCCTTTAATGAAAATTTTAGCACTTCCTTTACTGTCTTTATGATTTTCTTTTGTCCATGCCTAAAATATCCTGAGCCTAATGCTTGCAGCCTTAGTTTATGAGTTGTATTATTTGATTCTCTATGAAATATGCCTCTTGAAATCCATTGCTCACCAAAATCAGCATTTGCACTGTCTTACGTCTATTCTCTAGAATTCATCTTTTTAAATCGTTTAATAAAATTCTCAACACTTCCTTACTATCTTTATGATTTTCTGTTGTCCATGCCTAAAAATATCCTAAGTCTAATGCTTGCAGGCTTAGTTTATGTAACGACCCAAATTAATTTAATCAGGATTAGTGTTAATCACGAGGATTAACGGATAATTCGGGCGTTACGAGGACAGCTGGGTTGACTCGATATGAGTACCCAGGCTGGTATGGTGTTATTTGTGAATGTTGTATGTCTATTATTGTGATGGGAAAGTTATTATTATGTATATAAACATCACATGTGTAAGTTGATGTCGGGCGAGGTTGAGCACCGGGGTTTCGTGGCGTGAGTCAGGCCAACGCGGGGGTTCAGAAGTTGTAAGATTGGGCGTTGGGGTTTGATTGATTTTAACAATATAGCATGACTCTAATTTAGGGTTAGAATAATGTATTTTTAAATATAACTTTGGGTTAAGTTATATAATTAAATTGGTACACTAGGTGTGGGATCGCCTCGAGAAGCGTGTCGGACGCGAGGCACGGGGTGCTAGGTAGTCGTGAAACTAGTGTGACCTTATTCTCAATTTATGAAATTTATTTGAGGGCTTAGGTAATTTATATAAGTTAAATCAAATGATATCTATAAGGTTCTAAAGTTATAGTTAAATAAATCAACATCCTTAGGATTATTCTCGAGATGTACAATAGGGAGATTCGAGACAACAAGTGTCATGATAAGGTGTAAAGCAGTTGGAGTGACACAGGGTGATTAGTGACCACAGGATTGTCCTCGAGATTTGTGCACACATTTGATGAAAAACCATATATATATAGGATGATCGGTCAAATGGGGAAGAAAGAGTGAAAATTTTGGAGGGAAATTTCGTAGAGAAGAGGAAGAGATCATCGATTGAAGTGTGGAGGGAGATTCAAGGTGTCCAACAATAAGATCAAAGGTAGAAATTCATCAAAACTTGGGTTGTTTATGAAATTTTGGCTTTGTTGGAAAATTTAAGAAATTCAATGAAGGATTAAACACTATATTTTGTTGAGATTTTAGATTCATGAGTGTGGTTTTATGTGGTTTTGATGATTGGAGCAAATTTGAGTGAAGTTGAATGATTTTGATAAAATGGATTTTGAACGTGATTTTGATGATTATTTGATTTTGGGGTTTTATCTTGATAAATTCGTGTTTGATGATGTATTTGGTGTTGTTGAGGAGTTGTGAAGGTGTTTGAATGGATTTAATGGGTTTGTATGGTGTTTGGAATCTAGAAATTTATATCTAGGAAAAGTTGAACAGAGTGTTATTAGCACGCTAATAGGTAGAATTAGCGCGCTAATTACCCTCTGAAAAATGATGATGAACAGTGATTAAGATCAATTAGTGCGCTAATTGATCTCATTAACGCGCTAATAATCCTCTAGAATGGAATTTAGTGTAAAATTGAACATAATCATTATAAAACCCAATTAATTAACCAATAAACCTCGGAATTAGGTCTCAGGAGTTTCAGGATAGCCATTGGAGTTGGGGACCAATCGAGGGTTGAACCGGGGATATTTTTAGGGTTTGTGAGCACGGATTGAGGTACGTAAAACCCAACTGAACACCACTACTGTATTTACTATTTGTTATTTATTTGAGTTGTATATTATTGATCATCTATGAGTCCATTCTTACTGGGGCGGTGAAGGTTTTCCCGTCTATGTATCTGGTGGGTGGTGTGGTCGTTTGCTAGGTGTATGGCATATGACACAGTCCTGGGGTTGTTGGAGTAGGTCACAACCGGGTTTCTGTCCTAGGTATACATTTTAGTTAGCTGGTTCACACCCATTTTGTATTCTTGGTGTTTATATTCATGCGAATGAGCTTTGAGCAGTTGTCTGCATTATTCTTTCTTCTCGCATGTTTATTTAACACTATTATTGAATTTCTAATTACATTTCTAAATTATGATGCATGTTGGTTTTCCTTGGGATTTTACTTACTGGACTCGTTATCTGGTTTTTTGATAACTGAGTACAGATCCTAGTATCAGCAAGGGTAAGGAGATCTTTAGCGATTATATCTGACTTGCCCACGCCGAGGCCTGCTAGTACGTGTGTCGTTAATTATTTCTTTTTGATATTTTGTGTTATTTTTGGGATAGGAAACCAAAATCACTATTGTACTTGTATATATTACTGCTATAGTTGATCGCCTATATGCAAGTACAATCGGGTTTTCCACTATAGATTGAATAAATTAACTTTATATAAAATTTCTTTTAATAAGACAAGACTTCCGCTTTTATTTATGAGTAATTAGTATGAAATAGAAGATTATTGGATAAGGAAATGAATGATGACGTGGCAGATACTTCTGATGCATGTGCTGGAGAGGTATTTGTTGCATGGGGCGACCCCGAAAATTGGGGCCGTCACAGTTTATGAGTTGTATTATTTGATTCTCTGTGAAATATGCCTCTTGAAATCTATTGCTCACCAAAATCAGCTCTTGCTTTATTGTCTTTAGGATTTTCTGCTTTCCATGCCTAAAAATATCCTGAGCCTAATGCTTGTAGGCTTAGTTTATGAATTGTATTATTTAATTCTCTGTGAAATATGCCTCTTGAAATCCATTGCACACCAAAATCATTTCTCTATGGATTTGTTTGCACTTGTATTGCATTGTAAGTTGTAACTGAAACAAAATTTTGTCTAAAAAGAATGAAATAAGATGGTACATTCTGATGATAATGCGTTTGTGCTTTTTATCATGGGGGTTTTTGTGTTTCTTTAATTCAGTGCAGAGAGCTTGCACTTACCTTACCTATAGCCAACTCCAATTAATTTGGAACCGAAGATATGTTATTCTACATAGCAATGCAATGGCCAAAAGTAGTTAATAATACACAGAGCAATGCAATGGCCAAAAGTATTTTGGGACCGAAGATATGTTATTCCAATTAAAATGGTCACCGCTCACCAATCTCTACATGTAGAAGAACCCCATGAAAATGAGTTCAAAAAGAGATGGCGCCATACCCAAAAGCATATACACAAAAAGAAGCATACCATAAGTATATACACAAAAAAGAGAAGCATATACAAATGCTAAAACATCATACTGTTTCATTAATGAATGAGGAAGATAAAGAAAGGTAGCTAGGGCAAAGAGTGGCGACAAGGAAGGGACCATACCAGATGGAGATAACAGATGATACCATTTGAAGAAAACGCGAAAATCAACCGAGACGTCGTTGTGTTGGTCGAGGCCGATGTGAAGATCGAAATCGAGGGCAATGTGATGTGAAGATCGAAATCGGGCAATGTGAGGGCGTCTGGGGTTTCACCTCTTCGTCGTCTTAGGGTTTCTGGTCTTCTTCTACGTCATGTCGAGTTCAACAATGAGGGCTGATGGTTTTGTTCAAACACTGAGGGCATTTTGACCTTTTACCTCAAAAGTTGGGTGGACTTATCTAATGACAGGGTCCCCCTTGTCATTTGGTAAGCTGATATATGGTGGTTTATGTAAGCCTGTTGCTTACTTAACTCTCCAACAAAAAATGGACTTATCCCTAATCCCAGGTTTAGCTAACCTAATACCCCAACCAAACAGGCTGTAAGTTTATAAACTCACTATTAAGAGTCGTCTGATCAAGAACACAAATTCAATAACCAAAGTTTGCTTTCACCAAATTCAATCCTAAGCATTTTGAGCTTACAGTTTAACTGAGTCTTCTTGTACCAAATTCATGCATATACTTTTGGATTGTTTTAATAACTAAAAGAGAACAAAAAAATATTTAAAAAATGAGTGAGGCATTTAGGCGGTTTTTTTTTTTCACCGTACCAATGATGGCAATGTAGCCGAAACATATCCAATGAGATGAACGAGACATCACTTGATAGAGGCAAGGTTGAGGGTTTGACTCATGTTAAATATTTGTTACTAATTAAATACGTTGGTTTCTTATCAAAAGGAAGGCAATCTAACCTTGTGAAATATTGTTTTCTTTTACACTAAAATACCATTGCTCTTAACAATCCTTCGTGAAGTACATTTACAACTTGCAGTAAGACAGAAAGATAACTTTTTTTCCAGGGAGAAAGATGAATACTTAATTCTTAACAGTCCTTCGTGATTTAACAAAATCTTCCCTTTCACTTTGCTATGCTTTGCAATTAAACAACTTTTTTCCTCAAGATACAAATTAAGAGAGGTGCCAAAGAATCAACCGAAGGATGTAACAAATTGAATGCCTTACACCAAGCAATCATATTCATCATTCTCAGGTGGTGGCGTCGGCGGCAATGAACTGCTAACCTTTTGCTTCTTTTTCTTCCCCTTTGGTGAAATTGTACACTCTTGAGATGATGATGATAGCCTACATAGCATTAAGTTTAGTAACTGCGACCGCAACTGCTTGTTCATGTCGGTGATGTGCTTCGCCATGGTTGTGGCATGAAGTCTGTTCTCCACATTCGTCTCGATCTTCATCTGCAACGACAAAGGCGTCCATCCTTTCTGTCGAGTCCAAAAACCAAAAGACACCGTCATGTTTTTGAACATTAATTAAACTTGGCAAATTGCAAAATAGCCATCTAATTAGTATTTGAAGACAACTCTACATGTTGCATTCCAAGTTATTTCAACAAAATGTAATACAATATTGATCTCCTATAAGTTATCCGCGATTCAAAAAACAAATTTTAGACAACGAGAGAGGACCTCCAAATCAAGAATTTGTCGACTCATCATCAAGGCACTTCGAAAATCCGATGTGATATCATTGTCCGCAAGTGAAGAGGGCAAAACAGCAACTGTTCGCTTGCAGTTGTCAACTGACTGAGGATACTTTTCTAGCAGAGAGACTCGAGGCCGATGAGACGCTCTCGAGCTGGTCTCACCCCTAACAATCAGTGAGGATTGTGGAACTATCACTATATTTGTTATCCGACCTATTGAAAAAAAAATTGCATCAGCAATTTATTATGAAGCATATATATGCTAGGCCAAAATGACAAAGAAGGAATATTAGTACAAAATGATATACCTTTCTTATGGTTGAATCTTCGAGCGACGCTAAAAGTCTTAACATCCCAAAGGCAAGCAGTGCAATCCTCAGATGCTGAAGTGAGGAATTGTCCACTCAGACTGAAAGATAACGCAGTTATTGGTCCCCTGTCAAGCCGAGTAGATAATGTAAGACCATTATTTGTCTTGTAAATATTTAACTCATGAACCTAAAGTCTTTTGAGCTTCATTTTTTCCTTCTTTTTTTTTGGTTACACTTTTGAGCTTCATTACCGTTACCAATTTGATGGAAAGTGGTAATAATCTCGAAAGCTCTCCCTCAAACCTATAAAAGAGCACTTGCACCATCAAAGAATGTGCTGAAAGTTTGAGGCTCATGAGGGCAATAGGATCTTGCGTTTTAAGAGTCTATATAATTACTTCTGTAGGTAGTTCTCTATTTGATTTGTTTTTTATGTTTAAAGAATGTTGATAGATAACTCATTGGACATCTTATAAATGCATCTCAAACAAAGATCCGATGAAAACTTTTTTTTTTTTTTTTTTTAAAAACCCAATTACAATTAGTTTCCTCTGTGATTTTAGTTGGTTTTGAGCATGATAGACTGTTGACTGATTCGATAACTCAATTCGAGCCTCTTTTGAAATACAGAATGACCATTTTCATGAAATTATAAGCCTAACTCGTAAGAAGAGAAAGATCTTTTAGTAGGCTCACAAACTATACATGGAACTAAGGAAAGCCATACATTACTTGTGTTCGCTTAGCACCATCAATTGATCCTCTGGGGTGGCAAAAGCATTGACATACAGTCCATTATCTACGGCGCTAACAAATATCCTTCCATCCGTACATCCAGAAAACAAGAATTGCTCTTCGCGATCTATAATTATCGCATTTACTGGTTGCGTGAAAGTTCGGATGCTCATAAGTTCACCAGAGAACAGGTCCCAAACCTATGAAACGCACGGAAGTGGTCATATATCAAAATACTATGCCAACACAATGAGGATGAAAATTACATTGGCTATGGTGCTATGGAACTAACCTTGCATGTGCCGTCAAGGGAGCTTGATATGAGCATTGAACTTGAGCTGCCCGATGTACATATTAGGCCAGTTATAGATGATTGGTGCTCTAACCACGAAAGGAAGGAAGACGGAACACTTCCACTGTCTGCAACGTCTAGCAAACTTCCATTGGAATGATTAAGTAATGTACTTATCACCAAGCCAACATAAAGAAAAACTTATGCGTCGAAATAGGCATTACAGTTAAAATCAATCAATTTGAACACCCGAAAACTTGTAGGTAGGGAACTGGTTATAGTTTAGGCCAAACAACACTTGTTTCCAAAGTAAAACAAAGTATATATGGATCAAAAATTGTCGCTTTACTACGAGATACTCCATTTTTTGAACAAATTCCATCATTAAGGCCTCAAAATATGCATTTTCGAGTCTTTTTTTTAAAGGAAATATGCATTTTCGAGTTTTGAAACCATTGCTAAGGAGTATAAAAAGAAAGGAATGTTTGTTCACATTTATTTTTCTTTTCATTGTGAACTACATTAAGTCATTAACACATCAACCACAACGAAAGCTGAGCAAAGCATAAAGCTCATTTGATCCTTACCTTATCAAATCCCATACACAGATCTCACCCTCATCTGAACCAGAAACCAGAAGTGACCCATCCATAGAAAATGCAAGACAACTAATTGATCTTTGATGGGCACTCCATTTCTTAACCATCCTACCACTTGAAACCTGTCATTAATCCCAAACAATCCCCACTAATTATATAATCTGCCAAACAATGACAAATTAAATTAGTCTTTCAATTGTTTTAAAAAAAAAATAGTCTTTCAATTCACCTCCCAAATAAAAGTATTCCCAGAAGGTGCTCCCCCAGCAAGATATAAGCCATCTCTGGTGCTGGAAAGTGGTCCAATGGCTTCCAAACTGTAATTTCTGAGTACTGATTGAGGCTGAAACATTAAAAAAAATGTTTGCAAAGTTTGAGCCCAGGAGTTGGTTCCAACAATTTTACTTGATACAACAACAACAATAGCTCCAATCCCAAAAATAGTTGGGGTCAGCAACATGGATCAAACTCTTCCATTGCCCTTGATTTAGTGCAGTTGATGGTGTGCTTTTCATATCAACTTGATACACAACCATAAAGGGCCAAAATCAAGACTACCCATTATTTTTATCTTTTTTATAGGAACGAGACAATTTTATTGTAGCCAAAAAATTATGTGCACCGCGAAAAACAAAACAATGTGTTTCCTTAAAATAAAGTTGAAAAAAAAAAACTCACCAATATAGTAGGAGAAAACGTGTCGTCCCTATAAATAAAAGAAATCTACATTCCCCCACATTGAGATAGAGTCAAGATTGTCCATTATTAAATCAAGAGTACCCATTTGAAACAAAATTCAAAAAGCAAAAAATCAAGATTACCCATTTGAAATAGGAATCGAAAAACCCAAAATCAAGAGTACCCATTTGAAATAGAAATCAAAAAAGCAAAAACAAAGAGCACCCATTTGAAATAGAAATCAAAAACCAAAAATCAAGAAGACCCAATTGGAAGAGATACCAAAAAGTAGATATGCAAAGTGGGAATGTGAAGAAAAGTTGGTTTTGTGCCTTGTTGAGAGGCCAGATGAAGATGGCACCACCAGCAAAGGAGCCATGTCTTTGAACCTGTGAGGCAATAATGGAGTGGTTGTTAAGACAGAGAAGGCCGTGAAGAGGAGAAGCACAAGTGGGTATGTGAAGGAGATGGTCTCCAGTCTCCATGTCCCACACTGTGACCCCAGCACTCAAGCTCTTGTCACTGCACACCACCAATGCTTCCTTCATCACTCTCACAATCTATGTTGTGCTTTGTTTTTCATCTTTTTATTGATCATGTAAAGGTTGTCTACCTAGGCATGCTTTTCTTGTTTGTCTGAGAAGCAAAAGTGCAAAACTAGCGAGTTGGTGCAGCCAAGTGGCAACTTGCTGTGGGAGCAGGACAAACTCTGATTCAGTGCTCCATTTGCAATATCATCTGTCTTCATTTTTATTTCTTTCTTAAGCGTAGTCCAATCCAACGGCAAAGGCGTGTTTAGGATTGGGTAGCTTAGGCATACAGTTCTAAGCTTGATTATCCGTTGCGCTAAGATTACTTGGACTATTAGAGTACACTCAGGCGACTGCTCTAAGGCCTCATAGGAAATGTCAGACTTACCTAGATATCCAGAGATATAAAAAAGGGGCAAAACTCATCATTTGGTCTCTGAACTTTGTGTTTTTTTTATGCTTTTAGTCCCTGAATTTTTATCACTATATATTTAGTCCTTAAACTTTTACAAAAGTTTACATTTAGTCCATCATTTAAAGTGTTAAATTCCGTCAACGTGAGTTACAAAAATATCACGTGAGTAGTCAAGAAGACTAAAATGATTTATATTATTAAATCGAGCAACTCAAAACTTAAAAAAAAAAATTAATTTACTCCAAAAACATAAAAACTTCAAAGTTTAAGGATGAAAATCATAAATAAAACATATAAACTCAAAAGTTCATGAACCAAAAAGTATTTTTGCCTTCAAAAAATGTATATTGTTGCTAGCGCATGCTAAGATAATTTTAAAGAATTTTGATAGCATGTTCACAACTAGAAATCAGGGCTATAATAGCATTTGATACGCGCTATAGAATTGGATATATAGAATCTTTTTTTTTTCCAGAGATATATAGAGTTTTCACCAAGGCAAACATATCCTATGTTATTAAAGATACAAGGGATTTATAGCTTTTTAAAAAACGCTGCAGAAATGTACCTATTTATAGCTTTAAATAAACGCTACAATAAACTACCAATGTAATTACTTCACAAAAACGCTACAAAGTACATACCTATTGATTGCTTTACAAAAACCCTATATAGTGCATACATATTAATTGCTTTACAAAAACCACTGCAAAGTACTTTACCTATTAATTGCTTCATTGCAATTAAACTGATCCACTCAATTTGCTACAAATTTCAAAGGCACAATACATGATTCAATTTCATCCTCAACCATAATCCATAATGTAGATGATGATACTGATCCACTCAATTTACTGTCAAAGACATTAATTAACAGAGTAAGAGAGTTTGATCTATACACCCAACGCTAGCTAATTTAGAATTGAGACTTAATTGAGGACATTCCCTCTAAACTGAAAATACTTCCTAACCAACCAATGCGTCAAGTTAAAGTTCTCTCCATCCCGCCAGGATAAATCCCTGTGGGAATGGGCTTCATCACCCCCACTTGCATCCTTCCTCATGGAGATCCTTGCCTCAAAAGAAATTTACTATTGCTAAAAAAAAAAAATTAATACAATACATCTAATTTGTCTATCTTAAACCAAAAAAAAAAAAAAAATCACTCATTTGGCAGATAACTATTTGGCAGACAACCCTCCTAACTCAGTTTTTCTTATCTATATGACTCGAACGGTGAGACCTTGCTTAAAGGGGTAGATAGGGAGACGGGAGACTTGGGACCAAGGGGCTTTGGTTTCTCATGAGACATTTGTGCCAGCCTAACTTGAGAAGTGAACTTCACTGATTTCCAATATTGGGCCTCCAATTAGCCCATCAAAATTTTCCCAAGTCAATGATATCATCAAAGCTTGGGTTTTGTTGAGGGTCATCAAGTAGGAGTGCTCTGGGCTTTGGCCATTGAAAGAGGTCGTAAAGGGCCGTTAGGTTGGCCACGTTGGAACTGCCTGCCTACCGGCGACTTAGGCCTACGCTTCTCAGTTGAATAGGGAGAACAAACTAACGATTGGTCACAATTAAAAGTGGGTTATTATCTCTTTATTAGTGACTCGATTTCGAGTCCCGAAAATAGACTATGGAAGCCCCCCACCTATAGGGTAAGCAACTCGAGGCAAACTCGATTTTTGATATCGGACAAGATGAATGGCGAAACCAATTTAATTCTAAAACCTTGTTGTTTTGTCACCTTATTAATTATCGAAAAATGATAATATAACACTCTCAATGCACACTTTGGGCATACACTCTTGTCTTTTAGTCGTTTATGGTGTTTTGTTACGGCCACGTCTGCGGACACAAGAAAAAAATTATAAATAGCAAAAAAATAAGGGTGTGCGTTGAAAGTTGGTCATTTTATCAATTTTCTTTATTATCTAAGTTCTCTATCATGAGTAGCATTGTTCTCTATATTGTGCTACATTTGTCCCGAGTATGTAATCAATAGCAAAGAATGGCCGGGTAAGCTTAAAGATTAGTACCATGAAGGAGTTACAAAGGCCTCAATAGTCAATATTGTATATATTTTTTTCTAGAGTCAATATTGTATGATTGTGGCGTAATAAACCAACCATTGTAATATCTCTCTTGAAATGAAAAAAAAAAGTCCATGTTTCTTGGAGGTCACTTAACTTCAAGATCAGTTCTTTTTCCTTTCTTTTTTTTTGTGGTGTTTTTCTTTTCTTTTTATTTATTTATTTTTTGTTGTTTTTAGAGATCTCATGATTAAAAGTTACAACGCCAAGCAACATGATTCACAGTACGAAAGACTGATCAAAATGGCAGATTTAATTAAAATTTGTTACCTCTCATTTCTAGCATGTTGGATGAAGTTTCAATCGAGAGCTTCACACAAAACACAAAAAGAAGATATAACCAATCCAATCAAATATGCCACCTTGACCAGACCGTTGTTCTTAAAATCAAGGTTCCTTGAATTTGACTCTTGATTGTCAAGAGTTTTTTTCTTTATTTTTGATGGTTTGAAATTTTAGGTTTTTAATTTTATTGTGCTTCCTTAGCTAGAAGAGATCACAAAAATCAAAACACAAGATTTTACCAATAAAGGATTTGGTTTTTTCTCTCGACACGAAAAAAGTGAAAATACATGTGACTTTATTTCCCTATCAAATAAACATCGAATAACAAAATTTGACGATTTCGTCAAAAAAAAAAAAAAAAAAAGAACTGCTTGACCACAACAAAATTTGCCACCCAAAAAAAAAAAAAAAAAAAAAAAAAAAAAAAAAAAAAAACAAAAAAACAAAAACAAACAAAAACACAAAAACAAAACCACAAATCAAAAGTATACATGGAACTACTACTGAAAAACGAAAGAAAAAAATTTAAGGAACAACACTCAACCCAAAAGATTAAATCACATCATCTACACGATGGATGAAGATCACCTATATTTATAGGCCGGTCACCACAAAGTTGTTGAGAAATAAATAGAAAACAAATTAAGAACAAAAAGCCTTTGGGGCCAAATTAAGATCCGATTATTCTTATCTAAAAAAAGTTTAGATCGGATTACCTATAGGTTCTTACCTTTCCCTAAACCTTATCTTTAATAACTGCTTTATCCATCTCACCAAAAGAGAAAGACGCTTGGCTGGTGTCACATTTTTTTTTTAAAAAAAATGTTCTTTTAATAGATAAAAAAATTAGTGTCACTTTCGTAATAATAATAATAAAACTTTAGTGTCACGTCCCCTATTAGTGCCCGCAGTAATCGGATTTTCGTATTTTGGCACATGACTGAAGTATCAAAAAAATAAAAATAAAAATAAAAATTATAGGACTAGGAACGTACCAAAGTCATTCATTATCAATACAATCATACAACAATATTATTGAATTTGAACAATACAGATTCCATTGAGCAAACTCATTTTTGCCACATTAAAGTTTCCCAACAAAAAGAAAAAAAAAAAAAAAAGAAAAGCAGATAATATTACAAATAACATGGATTTTTTGAGTTTTCCAACTAGAACTAGAGCTTACTCTGCAATATGCCCAGAGAGGATATTCTTTGCTTTCTCCAAGACCAATGTTCAAAAGTTCAAACTGCACTTAGTATTCAGTATTCATATGACTCATAGCTGAGAAGACTAGGAATCATCCTTGCTGCCTGAAAGAGAACAAACAACAGAATCTCCCATGCTGGGTTCAGGGGTCATAATGTTTTCGGGTGACTTTCGGCTCGTGTCGTAAGGAGCTCTATTCATCACCCTGCATAAATTTGTGACATTTGAATAAGTTGCTCCACTATGAAAGGTGAACAATAAGATGTGCAAGTCCCACGCCAAATGATGAGAAGATGCTACTAAAGTTTTCTTCGAACTCCCAGAATTATTTAATTTTTTTCATACACAGAATTAAGAATCGCATTCAATTTAAATGTACAGAGATTTATGTTGAAATAAGGAATAAATGAAATGATTTGCATATTGTAATGTGAACTAGTAAAGAAAAAAATTACAGCTAACATTAATTTGTTAAAGAGATATACCTCGAGAATAAAAATATTACAGGCGTGTACCAACAAAATAATATGAAAAGTAATGCAAAACTAGGAATTAATGTCGAGTAGAAAAATGAATTCTAAAATAACAAACACAAATAATATCTAAAAGAATAAAAATAATCAAAGTTTGTACTTAAGAACTTTATAAAATTAAGAATAAACAAGAAAGACCACAAATATTATAAACAATATACTTCTTTGATGTGATTTAAAGAAAGATTAGATCTTGCTAACTATTAGATGATGAAGTTATATTTATACTTCTACGAAACTTCACTATATCGAATTACATTCCACGAGTTACTCCGAAATTCCTAAGGGTAAAACTTATAAGCGAAGTCATTTTTTTTATCCTTTACTAGAATAACATTACAAAGAAGTCAAGCTTACCTCTCTTTTCGCTTCTCAAGAAACCGAGCCAGGGACGCCCTACGGGCCTGAGGCACAGCTGCAAATCCAAACACTTTATGTGAGAATTTATCGAAATGCAGAAGTAAGAAATGAGAACCAACTTTGAAGTTCTACCTGATGGAATCAGAGCAACAGCAGTACCAGCAGCAACAGCAGCAGAAGAAGGTACCGCTTGAGAATCCGTTTGCATAGCAGGGACCTTTGATGATGCTGAAATCGGCTTATTAACACCGCCTTGCAGTTGTTGCTTTGATGGTTGTGCCGCTGCTTCTGCTCCATGAACCGTGTTTGCATTTGTCGGAGAACAATCACCAGCCAAGAACATTATTGCATGAGCCTAACAGAGAAGACCAGCCAACAGATAAAAACACATACAAATTGAAGCCTCGATGTCAAACCATGCACTAAAGATGTTTAGCAATGGCACTAAGAAAAGATGAGGACTAGAGAAAGAATTACCTTCTCGGGAGAGACATCCTCGTAGACATTCACAGTACCAGCATAAAATATGGTTAACTGAGCTGGTGAAGAGTTTGTGGACTTTGGAACACTACTATATATAGAGTAAACATGAAAATGACTAATTCAGCGAACAGAACAAGAACTGTATTGCATTATCGATCAAATCTTGAAGCTAAATTGCATAAGTTCGGTTTGATTTTTACCTTGGCAATGCAGAAGTGGCAAATGGAACAATGGAATGTGAAACAGTGACAACTCCACCAGAGGCAACAGTGGTGTGGCTGACGGGGCTAACATGGTTATTGAAGAAAGGATTATTCATAGCAACAGATATTTCGTGTTGGTTAACAGTAGTTGCCTCCTTCATTTCGTTCCGAAGGTGCGAACTAATTCCGTTGAAATTGGGTGAAGGATAAGCGGCCATTGCATAATTTGCACTGCCTTGTTCAGCAGGAACAAGGCTCTTCTGCAAACGAAAAGAAATCTACTCAGTATAACAACCAATAGAAATCCAGCTTTGTAGGGAAAGCTTTTCTTCTGGTCACAGAGATAACAAATTTGGTTTTAATCCATCAATTTTTCTCAATTTTTGTATTGATTTCGTCTAGGACTAATCATCAATTGAATTATCAAATATCCCTTCCTGTACATACCTATCATATTAAACTTATAACAATAAAGTTATGAAATACATGGAAATTTTACTTCATGAGCTAAGATCAGTCAAGTCAAACCTCTAGAAGTTGGACTAAGACCAATTAAAAAATCTAAGGGGCACAGCTGAAGCGGATTGTTGGTCCCTTAACTAGTGACTTGAGTTCGAGTCCTAGGAATGGAACCACCAACATTGGGAGCTCCTCCCCACCTATATGGTGGATGACTCGGGGCGAATCTAGAGTAATCGGATAATCCAGATGCTAGGTGGTTTAGACCCAAAAATAATTCTAAGGTATAGTTCCTGATTATTCAAACTGAATAGGAGCTTTTATTTTAATGACCAAAAATCAGTCAACCCTTTTCATGAGCTAAGATCAGTCAACTCTCTTGAAAACCTAAGGGACTAAATCCTGATTGCTCAAATTTATCAAGGACCAACTTAAAAGTTCTCATTTTTTAGCAAAAAATTGGGAATATGTAATTGTCAAACCTGGTAAACACCAACTGGGTCAGTGTAGGTCCTTGCCATCACATCTTGAACAGTCTTGAGAGACATGAACTGAGGTAAAGATGAGGCTTTGTTAGAGAAGGACCTCGGAATCCCAGTCCCTCTCATGAACTCTGCAAAAAAAAAATTTAAAAAAAAAAAAACAAACATAACACAAGTGGCCATCCAAAACTGTGCTACAAAACACAACAATAATTCCAATTTGAGCTGTACCATCTTCACATCTTTTTTTTTTTTTTTGGGTAGCAATACCATCTTCATATCTTCCTAATTAGAAAAAATTTTAAACAAACTACAGTACATAAGAGTAACAACAAAATATCAAACTCAATAATCCTTGAAAATTCAAGCACTTTAGTTTGGAGTTTTTTTTACTCCAACTTAAAATCAAATCCAAAACTAGGAGATATGCACAATTCTCTATTTTATTTTTTGGTAGGACGTGCAAAATTCAAATATTTGGCCCAATAATTAGATATAATAACATAAAATATTATATATTTCCAAAGGAAGAAACATCTAGAAGACTCAACATGATCAATATATAATAAAATTCTATAGTGTTGGCGAACCAGCCAATAAGGACTAGAGATTAATTAATACAAGGAGACAACAAAGAGAATATAATAACCAACTATGTATTAACTATAGTTGCGTAAAACAACATGTCATTGTAAGAAACAATGGACTTTAGAGCAGAACCTCGTGTGACTAAATCACGAAGCAAAGAACCAAGAAAATACATAAAATAATTAAAAATTAAAAAACCCATATTTTCCAAATTTGACCACCCACCCCCAAAAATAACAATAAGAAAAATAAACAACCAACAATTCATTATATGTCAAACTAATCCCTACCAACCCACCAATTCCCACAAAAAGAAAAAATACATAAAATTAGAAGAAGATTTTTTTTTTTAATATGTTCCCATAAGCCCTGGTCCAATTGGCCTGAGCGTACCCAAGTCGCCGTTACGGTAGGGCCAATCCGTTCAGGTAAAATTTGAAGAAGATTAAAGCTCAAAAGAAGGAAAAAAACACAAAGGCCTGTTTGGACCACACCCAAAACAGCTCAAAAAAAAATCTAAAATGCAAGAAACTTAAAAATCATCAAAGAAAATAAACCAAACAAACCTTTATTGCCGTCTCTCTCGCACCCATCGTCCATCTCCTCCTTCACCTTCACCACAGCAACTCCTCTCTCCATATCTCAATCTCAAACCCCCCACCCCACCTTCTTTTCATCCAAATTCGCCCAAATCCCCCCTCAAAACCCCTTCAAACGCAAGACCCACAATCCAAACCCCCTAAATTCACTACCCAACTCGATCCAACAACAACAGAGAATCACAGATCAAGAAATCAAAATACAAAAAGAGAGTCCACAAAACCATCAACAGAGGCTACAGAGCCCCTTTTCAGCTCACGAGATATATAGAGCTAGTACAGCAACCAACAATTGCGTTATAGATCTGTGATCGAATCTGGGCCGTCCGATCTCGATAAGTTTTACCGGATGAACCGGTGATTCGACACGTGCTGAACTAGATTATTCGGTGGCCACTTGGTTGTTGTCATAGAACACGTGTCTGGTCGTGAAGGTACCGAGTGCTGTCTAATAAAACGATTGTCCGGACAGGAGAGTTTTGGAGTGATAGGACACGTGGGCCACACCCACCTGACCTTTAGCCAATCAGGTTTTTGCGCACGTGTTTTTTTGTTGGGTGATTTCTCTGTATATCTGTCCTTGCCATTGTCGAATTCGAATAAAATGTGAATTTAAACGTTCGTTACAAATAGTTTGTGAGCAAACTTTATAACATGTGAGGTAGGATATCCATTCTGTTACGCAATAATAATCAAGGGCATGATTTGATGTGCGAACAAATTTAAAATTTAATCCAAAACATTATATGGGAATCTCTTAAGTAAAAATACCAGTCTTATCTTAATTTAGTGGTATTTAATTAAAGAAGACTAATTATTTTATCTTACCAATCCATTATAAGAGTTTTTACATGGTTATGTTTGAATGACTAAAATGTGATATTTTTTTAATTTAAAAATTAAAGAAATTCCAGATCAGCTGAGTAATCGAAACGTCATCAATCTCTGCCTTTCTTTTTTTTTTTTCGTTTCTTTCAAAACAATATCTTTATAAAAAAAAAAAGAAAAATGATAATAGAACAAGGCTAACATTGAGTTTTTTTAGTCAGTTATGACACTTTCTTGCTAGACAAGGCTTTCTAATTTTTTCTAATTTAGTGTTTTAAAAAGTGGACATTGCAACAATTAATTTTGGAGAAAATTAGCAAGTGATCAAATTGGTATAATTCTCTCATAAAGATAATTGAAAATTAATTGGCAACAAGGAATTAGGAAAGCCAATTAATATAGAAACTCACGAAATTGAAATTTTGTGAATTGGAGAGTTTTGACTTTATAAAAGGGAGAATACTTTGAGAGTTCGATAAGAAGAAGAAGAAGAGAGGGTTTGTCGACTTGGGGTTCGACAAGAGAAAGTCGACGTGTGGCGGCCCCAATTTTCAGGGTCGCCCCGTGCAACAGATACCTCTCCAACCTATGCTCCAGAAGTACCTGCCACGTCACTCATCCATCCACCTCAGCTATCACTCTTAAATTTTATGTCATTTAGTTCAATTAATTATCAATTTACAGCGGAAGACCTTAATACTGTCAAATTACTTCAAAATAGTATTGATTAGTTCACTTACAGTGGATTCCCGAACTGTACATGCATACATGCGATTAACTAAAACTGTGTTATACACAAGTACAGTAATAGCAAGTTTTCCCATCCCAAAATACTACAAAATATCAAAATCATATATGTACCAGTGCACGTACTAGCAAGTCTTGAAGTGGTAAGTCAGATGTAATCGCCAACGACCTCCTTACCCTTGCTGGTACTAGGAACTACTCAGTTATCACAAAAACCAGATAACGAGTCCAGTAAGTAAAACACCAAGGAAAACCACCAGGCATTTCAATTTATAAACATAAATGGAAACCAATAAGCGGTGTTAGATAATCATGCAATAATCAAGGAAATAACACAGTCAACTGCTCAAAAGGAAATGCATGAATACCAACACGAAGATAACAAATGGATGTGCAATGAATACCGCCAGTGAAGCTAGGATCAGTGTCCCGGTCATACCTTACTCCAATGACCCCGCTGACTGTATCCTAGTCACCAATTATATTTGAGAAAAACAAACCCCACATACCGAAAAACAGCTGGAACGTTACCGTTCCCATCACAATCGGATTTAGATTGCCAAAGAAATAAAGCTCAATGAATAGAATAAGTAAATGCAATAGTGGTGTTCAATTGGGTTTTACATACCTCAATTCGCACTCCAACAACCCCGATCTAGCTCCAATAACACCCGACAAATCAAATTATCACCCCAAATGTACCTAAAATTATTTATCATTGAATTAGCTTCAATTTGACATATTATGTCAATTTCACATTTTTCGAGGTAAAACCTCGGTATAAAGTCTTCCCCGACTTTTGAATTTCTCATTTTTCCATATAAAATCCTCAATTTCTATTTATTTGGTCAAAATACTATTTTTTCATATTTTTTTCCTATTTTTTTGAATTTTCTTTTCCATTTTCTCTTTCTTTTCTCTCTTTTTTTTTTTCCTTTTTGATGGACCCTGAACCGGGCCTGAACCGGGTTCGGCTCAACCCGGCCCGGTTCAGGATCATCTTCCTCCCCTAGCCGAAACAGAGCAACTGCTCTGTATTTTTTTTTTTTTTTTTCTTATGTTTTTTTTTTTCGACTGGGATTGGCCCCCAACCCAATCCAAATCAACTCAAACTCTCAACCTCAATAAGGAGACAACTCTCCCTTTCTCTTTTTTTTTTTTTCTCGGTTCGGCCATGGCTAACGCCATGGCCGAAACTCACCAACCTCAACAACAACTGCCACACAACAGCAAACAACTCAACTCACACATGCTTACCTTGTTCTTCTCGATTCCACGAGCTCGCCTCCTCTCCTTCTCCTCCTCGGCTCGTCTCTCCTCTCGGCTTCTCTTTTTTTTTCTTCTCTGTTTTCGTTTCTGTTTTTTTTTCCTTCGTTGAAACGAAGGAAAACGAAGGCAGACGCGGTTTATCAAAATTTCAGGTAAAATGACCAAAATACCCCTCATATCTATCTCTCCTCTTATTTACTTCAATACCCTTTTTTGGTAATTTCGCATTTTCTATTTTTATTTTCTGATTTAATATATATATATAATGATTTTTAGTGATGAAAGTATTCCTATCTAAATTTTCATCTCATGAACAAATACATTTGTTGTCACTTGCCAAAAGCTTTCTTTGCTTCAAACATATATATTCATTAGTAAATCTCAAAATAGCAACAGGCAAAAACTTTATTTATGGCTAAATTAAGATACAACATACAAATTTGTAGCTAATTGTAAAAGTCAATAATAAATATTTTGTAATTAAATCCTTTGATGAAAACATATATAACTGAATTATTCATGACTATATTGATACCTCTCACTCCGGAAGTCCTTCAATATGTGATTTTTTTAAATTCCATAACCCTCAATTAAAAAAATCTAAAATTAACAAATTAGCCCACAAATGAGGAGTTGTAATTTGGAACTTTTACTACTGAACAATACAATCTCAAGATAAAGTGTTGGGAAATTCTACAATGTCATGAAGAACATGCATAGTTGCAAAATTCTATTCAAATCAACATCAAGATTACAAACCGCTACGAATCAACAAAAAAAAGTTTCTCTTCTCATGTATTCGTACAAGTTTTAGAGCTCTGCACCAACCAAAATCAACTCAATCAATAGAAAAAGAATGTAGTATGATGATACTATATAAATTATATATTGTTAGAGAGAGAAATAAGGATCTTGAATTTGCAACAACACTACGTAGAAAATAGAATGAATAAACATCAACAAAAGATAAAACCTCTCGCAATGACCATCTTGTTAATGTTTTGTTATGTTCTATAAAAGATTTATAGATTACTTGTTTAATGGTTATTTTCTCGTATTGGAAGCTGAAAAGAAAGTGGCTAAGTGTTTACTCAAAGTTGTTTGGATTATGTACCCACGAACATTGTTTCAAAGTTATAGGTAAATCATTAAGACAAAGGCCCCGTTTGGTACAGCTTTTGCTTATTACTTATAGTTTAAGTAGTTATGTCATAATTGCTTTTACTATAAGCAAATTTGGTGTAATTGGTTCCTCATTTTAAAAAGTATTTTTACTTAGAAAATCTTATCAAATCACATTTGTAATATTGATAAGCATGGGAGGAATGCTTATTCGAAAAGCAGCTTTTTTGCGATTTGAGACCCAATCGCATATTATTCAAACACCCATTTTCAATTAAGTTGCGATGCCACATCATCAATAAGTAGGCTTATAAGCTGAACCAAACGGAGCCTATGCAACAAAACATTAAGTTGGTAAAAATTTCTAAATGCATCAATTACCTAGTAAAAAATTAAGAAAAAAAGGGGACTCGATCTTTGTGTCGTCAGGTACAAAACCGTAAAATTACGAAAGTTGGAACTGAAGCATATGCTTGCTCTCTTAACGTCTACTTCATAAGCACTTAGAAGGAAAAATCAACCATATAAAGATGCAAAAAATATGTTCGTTAAAATGATATGCCATGGTTTTTCTTTTTATCAAAAACAACAACTGATATATTATGCTTTTTTAAAAGGAATTGAAATTAATTATGCCTATTGATCATTTCTCAAATAACATTGCAACCAAAAGTATTTTATTGTTCTCCTTTTTCTTTACCAAGGTGAGTCGACCAACATATTTAGTAGATTAGTTGTTAGTTAAATTTAATTAGACTTTGTTTTGAATAAATGTGAACGCAGAACAATGACTCATTGTGTAATTTCCTAAATGAGTTAGTTTGACAGCATATGGAACAATTTGTTAATAACTTCTTGATAATTAAGTACAAAAAGGTTGAGCATATATCAACTATAGATGGTAGATCAAGATCATGTTTCATGTCAACTAAAAGCATAAGCAAATGATATATCAAACCTTCCCTAAGAATATAGACAATTAAAGCTCTGCATTCATGCAATGAAACAACCAATCATGCTAAACATGCTATGACCAAAATCAGATTTTCTTAAAAAAAAAAAAAAAAAAAAAAAAACTGATCATGCTAAACAATTCAAGCTACTCATAACAAATTAATTAAATAAAACTGAAAAAAAAAAAAAAAAAAAAAAAGAAACAATGGAACATAACTAATTATGTAAACATTGAAGTTGACTATAAAAGCTATTTCCATATCTATTAATTGTACATGATAAAAACTCGTTCAACAATAGTGGTTTATTTTTTCTCATCTATCATTTTCTCTATACAAAGGAACTATTCCAATGTAAACAACAATAAGGCCACAATTCGAAATTAATTGTTGCAAACTTCTCCATTCAAGAGAAATTGCTTGACATGAAAATGCATTTCTTGTGGTCATAATACTTAAATGGAGTTAATCTGCACTGACAATGTGAATCTCTTTTACAAGTGGAAAAACTAAGCTCTTCTTTAAGTTAAAACTAAACTTTATTTATGCTCTTGAAGGGAAATTAGCGGCTAGTTTATGTTGTCTTTATAATAATAAACACATTAAGATAGAGATAAAAAATATTTAAATACCTAGTAATGAGGTCCCTTGGCAACTTGTTTAATTTGTTAACAGAGTGTGAAAGCCATTGATCAATTGAGAGCAAGTGCAATGAGTCTAACTCCACCTATTTTCCCTAACTCAAACTGCGCATACCGGTACCTAAAGAATGTCAATTCAAGGTAGCCAAGTATTAATCCTTTCCATAAGCTAACACACACCAAACTGAAGCCGAAATATTGAGTATTGAAACAAACATCAGTCAATAATAATTGAAAAATCAATTGACAATCAAATTATCTCCAAGAGTGAAAAAGTGGACAAAAAAACTAACGAGAATGGTGGTGCTAGGTGATTAGAGGAGAGACGAACAACAAAAAGGGCTTTTGTTAGTCGTTGGGGAGAGATAGATAATTGATGACGTATGATGAGGAAGCAATGACGTACAATTGTTGACGAACCCAAACATACTTGCAACACACAAAACGAAGAATGGGAGGTATAATTGCTAGTACAGTCTCAACAAGACATATCAAGCTATTTCAAACACTTTAAAATATTTTTATTTGAACCGAGCTTGAAAATTAATATGTTCGAATTTGAATGAGAACTTACAACCATTTGTGTGCGGGTTTTATCCCGAGAAAATTCAGGATGTCATTGAAAAGGTGAATGTAAAATCATTGTAACTTAGTGGTATAGAGAGACTATCTCATCCTTAGGATCGAGGGTTCACAACTCTTCCGACCTTAATGTTAGCTAGGATGGTAAGTAAAAGATATATAATGAGCCAACATGACTGCTGTGATCTTCTTTTTTTTATATAGTAAATTATATTAAATTAAATTAAATAACCAGAGAATAAGAAAACAACAAAGAAAATATTACAATAAGAACTTCAGATGTTCATGAAGCAAAGAGAAACTGCCTTAGATCCTCCTGCTTCTTATCTCTTTTTCCTAACGTGTATGGCCATAACTCATGTGTTTGCCAAATTTCTCTCCCATCAGTTCTGGTGTTTGACGCAAGATGATTTGCCACTTAGTTAGCCTCCCTCCCGTGAGACCTCTATGGTCAGGAAAATGTGTGTCAATTGGTACCCACAAGCTGGATAATATTTTTTCATGAATCTCTTCGACCAGAAAAAATTTGGAAGAACAGTAAGAGAGTGGATTATTATATCTAAAGAAGATTAGGGCAATAGTGTAATATTAAGAAGTGAAAATGACAAACTCAGCCAAAGAAAAGCAAAATTTAGCAATTCTACATCAAGAACTACTCAAATAGATGAACAAACAACACTCATCATGAACACAAACAGTGAGGCATTTATACAAACATGTGGAGTGCATGACACAACAACACATCAAAATTGTACTTTTTAACACATTGGATCAAAACGCATGTTAAATCAAGCCTCGGAAGAATCAAAACCCTAGTTAAACTAATGAAAGATTGAAAAGAAATAAATGATTCAAGATCAAATACTGTACATAGAAACATGTGTGTCAGACTAATTGGTGTCTCGAAGAGGATTGATGTTGAACTCACCTGAGATGCCATTGGTGATCGACATCGTTGGTTCTTGTTGTTGGTCAAGCGAAGAGAGTGAAGAAACAGACTTTTGAAGGCAAATTAGTGTAGTTTGAGTTTAAGTAGGAACGATCGAAAGAGGGAATGGGTAGGAATGATCGAAAAGGGAAACGAGGATTAGAGAGTGAGATGTGAGAGAGAACTACGCTGTCGACTTGGAGGAGACGCGTGACGAGAGTAGAGGAACAAACGAGTAGGAAGGGTGAGACGGTAACTTCAAGTTACGAAGGAAAAACGCATTATTCGTGCTTTTATAATATAGATAGATATATCAATTCACCTATATATATATATATATACACTCACCTATATTTTCACATTTATAAAATTTACAACCAACATACATAAAATACCTAAATGCGGTCTTGCCCAACATACATAAAATAACCGGTCTTGCCCAGCCTACCCACGGCTTCCACGTGCCGTCCCAGCTGACGTCCTACTCAGAAAATGATTAAATAACGGTGTTATAAATAACGGGCCGTTACACGAGTTATTCGACATTGTGAAAGAGGTTGTGATCATATCTCTAGGTTCTCTTTGGCGTGTGTGCACTTGGGTTGAAGTGCGTGAAATCTCTCCAGGAGTTCTCTCTACATTGAAGAAACAACAAGATCTTGAATCCAAAGACTCACGGTGAAGGCTTTGGTGATTTCTTGGTGTTCAATAAAAGAGGTACAGGGTTTTGATACTATTGGGGGGGTAGTGTTCTTTGTTCTTAGTGTGATCATCTAAGTTCTTAGAAGAAGTATTTTTTGTATTACTCGATTGTTGGTGAATCTCATTCAATTGAGATATCTTGCACTCTTTATTCACATAGTGGATTGTTCAGAGTTTGGCCCGTGGTTTTTACCTTTAATTTAGAGGGTTTTCTACATTAAATATTGTGTCTTGTGGTGTGTTTATTTTGTGCATTGATCGTGGTTTTGAGGAACTTCGTATTCATTCGTTTCATCTTTCGAAGGGGTTGAGTAAAACCATCCCAACACTTATCTCCCTACATGTAAACCCCACATATGACAAAATGCTATAAACGGTTAAAAAAATAAAGTGTGCACCCAAAGTGTATTAGATTATCATTTAAAAAAAACATCTTTTTCCATAGAAAATGATAATCTAACAAACTTTGGACGCACACTTTGTCTTTTAGCCTATTTATAGTCCTTTCTTGTTTCCATAGACGTAGGTCCATATCTAACAAATCACTATAAATAGGTTAAAAGATAAAGTGTGCGTGATAAGTTAGTATTTATAGAATTGTCGCCTCCCCATTCGTCAAGCCGCGTCACACAAGGCTTGGTGTCCGCCACGTCGTCGTCGTCCAAAGACCCAACGGCACTCATGTCCGGCCACGTGGACAAGCAAGCATCTCTTCTCGTCCAGCTGCTCGATCTGCCTCGGGATGCGTGCTGGTGCTGTCTCCCAGATCTTCGGTGAAGTCGTGCGAATTCCTCTCCGCGCCTCCAGCCGCCACGTGTCGACTGCTCACCCCTCTCAAGCGCGTCACGCCTCCACTCTCCTCCAATCGCCTGCTGCCACGTCAGCCGCATCAAGCCCTCTCCACCAATCATCTTCTGACACGTCAGCAACGCCCAGAAAACAACCAATAAGCTCTTGACACGTCAGCAAGACCGAAAATACATCCAAAAGTAGTTTTCTCTCTCTTCCAGAGACCAATCTTAGTAGTTTTACACATTAGGAATTTAGGTATAAAGAGAACATTTATTATTCATTGAAGAAGGCTCTCAACGCGCTCTCTCCTCTAAAACCCCAGCCTTTGTTTTAAAACTTTAGAAAGACTATCAATCTCTGTGGGATCGACCCTTTCCATCTCGCAAATAGTGTTTAGATTATTTTATTGACATTGTCCTTTTTCCATTGTTTCATCTTTCTTCTCTCTTGTTCGTCTGTGATTGCAATTTCTTTTGTATATAGTCACACATCGTATTCTTTCTTATTATTAGAAGAGGGGAAGTTCATTTCGGAGGATTGGTCACTCAAATCTTCTCCCCTCTCGCTTATGAATCTAAGATAAATCAAGCCCTAAAATTTCGGACACTCAATTTGGTATGCTCTTCAGCTTCATCTCTGCAACTCCATCAGATCATCATTTGGTAGTGACCTTAAAAAATGGTTATTATATTAGCAACGATGAACCTATTGTACCAAAAAAAAAAAAAAAAAAAAAAAAAGACGAGCCTAACTTTGTTAGAGCATCCACTATAATTTGTGGACTCATGGATGACTAGGTGTCACACAAGGTAGGCATCGCTATCTACCTATACTATTTGTGTGATGGCCCCAATTTCACAACTCTAAAAATGGACCTCGCCTGGGCTAGACTTACATGGATCCCCAAGCCAATCTCGCTGAGTCACGCAAGCCTAGACAACCTTCCCTTACCATTTACCATGTATTAAGCAATTAAAAGTTGAGTTAATCAATTAGTGAGTTATCATAGTTATAGCGGAAGTAATTAAATCTCAAACTAATCAAATAACCTCAAAGACACTAGTCAGAACATCAAGATGTACATGCACACGATCTCTCAAAAACCCAAATCCCAGTGTTTCAAAATATATTAATAAAATAATACAAAATAAATCACCTACATCAGACAAGATGAGAGCCGCTTCGTATCTTTATATCAAATCTCCTAGCTGTGGAGCCTTCCCCATGCTAGACTGCAGATTTGCACTCCGTCAAACACAAGAATGACGAGCCCAGGTAAGTTACGCTAAACAGGACATAAATACAACATTTCGAAATAAAACTACCAGACTATATTCATGCCGATAGAAAGAAAGGTACAAGGAATGTACGAATAAATAAGACTCTAAATAAACAACTGAGCAATCAAATATGAGTGTCCCGAAAAATATTAAAAAGGCGCAAGTGGTCCCGACTAGGGGTGGGCACGAAACCCGAAGACCCGACTCGGGTCGGGTGACCCGAGTCGGGTGGCGGGTGACGGGTCGGGTCGAGAGGTTTGAAAAAAAGATTCGGGTCAAAAAACCCGACCCGTCGGGTATCGGGTCGGGTTTCGGGTATGGCCAAAGAGGACCCGACCCGACCCGACCCGACCCGACGGGGCTGTTTTACCATGAACTCTGAAGACCCGACCCGACCCGACCCGACGAACTCTGAAGTTGATTTTTACTGCTATGGAGACCCGACCCGACCCGACCCGACCCAACGGCGCTGTTTTTCCATGAAATCGGGTCACCCGATGACCCGACCCGACGACCCGACCCTAAACGGGTCGGGTTCATATCGGGTCTACTGCCTGGCGGGTCGGGTGGCGGGTCATTTTTATACCGACCCGAATGAGTCGGGTCGTCGGGTATCGGGTCGGGTCGACCCGAACCCGACCCGTGCCCACCCCTAGTCCCGACCAAGTGGTCACCGAGTCGAAGAAAAACACCTACAAGACTCGGAGTTTAGGATGTGGTACACTCACACCATCCTAAAGTCCACGCGGATGAGATTCCCTAGTAGTCTAGATAAGAACTTTCACCCTGTATAGAACCAAAAAACCAATATCGTGCATCTCGAGTTCGTGGCTCTGACATATTACCTCATATAACCCGTCCTACCAAAGGTCACGTTGACTCACTCACCCTTGGACAACTCACAGGAATGGAATTTCCAAAATAGAAATAGAGCAATAACAATAACAAATTAAAACTCAAGAACTAACTATAAAATTTCTCACTTGTTTACTTACCAATATCCAAGCTAATACGCACTCATACAAACTTTGACTCGCCTCCTACGAATCCCTGGGTGACCCGTTAATGATTATTTCCCTTATAGTCAATTAATTGCAATTTCTCGTTAATTAACCTCTAATTTTGTCCAAATTTTCTATAATTTATTCATTTGTGTAATTGAGTCGATTTTTCAAGTATTGGGTCGTATTCAAACCCATTTGGGTTCCCAAGAGATCCCCAAAATTTTTCAAAATTTTTCTCAAAAATGGCCCTGTGAACAATGTCACGCTGAAGGTAGCGTCATAGGGGTCGGAACCATGTGGCATCACTTAAAGCATGAAATCTGAGACCAGTCTCGGATGCTGTGAGTGGTGTCGTGGGGTATTCCCCTCCACGACATCACTTAAAGTGTGAACTCCCAGAGCCTCTGCTCTTGGCGTCGTGACAGACGTCGTAGGGCTTTTTGATCCACGACATCCCTTGTGGCGTCACACCCTGAACACTAATATGAGGTTTTTGAAACCCTGGCTCATGTCGCCGCGTTCCGAGTTTATCCCAAACTCTTAGGGACGTTCAATACTACTCAAAACTATCGACAAACCTCGTCGAAAGCGTCTGGAAATTTCAATTTCGACAATTTGTCCAAAAATTCAGAAAATTGCACAAAAACCACAATCCTTGAAACAATCACAGCAACATCCCCAATTCATTCTCATAATCATTAAATAATCCATAAAACCCCCATCAAAAATTAAAATCCAAATTTGTGTCCAAAATCATTACGACAAAAATGCACAAAATAGGTGTCAAAACTTAGAGAATCGCGTAGGGAGTCGGGATCTCAGCTTATTACGCGTAGTTGGTCGATCAAAGCTCGAAAACACCAAAAACCCAATGCCCTTTGGTCTTTTTTATTGATGAGAAGAGATAAATGAAATGAGAGGAAAGAGAAAAGTTGGCGGGATGGTTTATATTCTCATTTCTCATGCACGTATCCCGAGGCTCATCACTTGGCCTTCCTTCACTCTAGCCCAACAACTCCACTGTAACAACCCTCAATTTTAACCCGACTAGTGTCGCACTGGTTAGGACCGTGACCTGATTACGTGATACTAGACAGTATTTCGAACTTCTGAAGTCGACACCGAAGTAATGTTATGTTTCTGTGATGTGTGTATTAGTATTGTAGTTCATTTTGGGTCTCGTGCCGTTCGGATAATTTTTAGACTGAGTGAGGCTTTGCCTAGATAAACGGAGGAGTAAAACACCGTTAAAATACAAATACATAAATTATTGGATAATTTAAATAATTATTTAAAGGAACAAGGCGGGACTACGCGCGCGAGGAGTCGAACTGGATCGAAAAACGTTTTTTGAATGCGGGGAGTTGGATAGATATGCGACATACAGTCTATGGGATATGGATTGTTAAAGTGACACAACTGTAATTTAAAGAGCCCTTAGATCAGTCTCGAGATGTGTGAATAAGTGGATATGAATGGCCACAAATGAGACAACACATTACCTACTTTACTATTTAAATACTATTAACCATCTCTTTTATATATACTATTCATCATCTCTCTCATTCTCTCCTTACCACCGTCCTCACTCTCTCACACCACAGTCCCTTTCTCCGCCCGGGTACACCACCGCCGACCAGCAGCAGCTCGGGATGGTCGAACCTCACCGGAGACGTCTCCGGTTATCGCACTAAAGGTGATCTCTCTCGGTTCTCTCCCCATTCTCTCACGGTTTTCTCTCACAGTCACACCTCTCTCCTCCCTGGTGCGCCACCGCCGACCACCAACATTGGATGGCCGGACCTCACCAAAGGTCCTCTACCACTCTCTTTCTTTCTCTCAGTTTCTCTCTCACTCTCTCGGTCTTTGTAACGACCCTAAAAATTTAACCCGTGCCACGTGTCAATATAGATGATACGTGGGCTCACGCAGTGGTATAGTCATCAATTCTCGGACGTCGACACCGAGGTATGTTAGTTTTGTATGGTGTTTGTATTATATTGTATTTCATATGTGCAATTTCAAGTTTTTAACGTGTAAAGGCGTTGTGTACGAGAGTTGGTAGTTCGGGGAACAAATTTAATTAAAAACACTAACAAAACACAAATTATAAAAGTATAGGCGTGTTGGCACGTAATGCGATAGAGTGCATGTGATGGGTGAGTCGGGACGCGGTACGAGTTCGACAACACTAAGGCGGAGTTGAAGATGACCAAGTGTGGAGCTCAAGTTATGAAATGAAGTCACATATGAAGTGTTGAAGTTGTTGGGACAGTTGAAGGGAGGACCCTTGGATGCACCTCGAGATGAGTGTGCATAAGTGGATGAGGAGAGGGGTATAAAACCCAACACCCACTTTTTTCTCTCTCTTCCTCTCTCATTTCTCTCTCTCTTCCTCTTCCCTAACTTTTTCCCCAAGCAACCACCGGATTAGTGTGGCTGGAGCGACGCCGGAGCCGGCGATTTTCGACGATCCGAGGTAAGATTCAAACTCTCCTTGTCGTTCTTTACACGTTGGTGCGTAGTTTGCGTGTTTTCGTCGCGGTGAGTTTTGGATGCCACGTCGAAACTTTAAAATCGATCGAAGTTTTCGACGTCCCGACGATCCCCACGATGATTAATAAGTTATTTACAAAAGTTGTAATCGATTTGGGTGAGTTTTGGATTTTTGGCAAATTTTTGAAGATTTTCAAGGATTTTTCGTTTGGATTAAAATAGTGGCGATTAATGGTGGAAATGAGGTGTTGATGATGGTGGATTGTTGAGTTATTGTTGTTAATGTTGTTGTGGAAGAAAAGAAAGAAGAAAGAAAAAAAAAAGGGAGGCTCTGTTCGTTCGCTGGAAATTTCTCCAGCGAACGAACAAGGAAGAAGAAGGAGAAACGGGTCGGGTCACCTTGACCCGACCCGGTTTGGGTCAGACCGGGTCTAGCCCGAGTTGACTGGGCCGGCCAGACCGGGTTTGACTCGGGTGGACCAGGTCCGACCCGGGTGGACTGGACACGACCCAGTTGGACCGGGTTTTAGTCAGGGCGGTCCAGACCTGACCCACGACCCACCCACCTATTATTATATTAATAAATAATTATTTATTTCAATTAAATATATTAAAAAGGATTTTAATTAAAATAAATTCCAGAAAAATAGGAAAAATTTAGAAAAAATTCTAGAAAATTCCAAAAAAATATATTTTCATCAAATAAAGAGAAATTTGGAAATTTCTACAAAAAGTAAAATATTCGAGATTTTTGCGAGACGTTATGTCGGGGTTTTTGCCTTGAAAAACGTGAAATTGGCAAAAATAGCTAGAAATATGAAAAAATCATAGAAAATTAAGAGATATAAATTGCACTATCAGGATTTTTGTACACATGGGGACCGTAAGGGCGTGTCGGAGTTCGTGTTAGCACGAATTAGCTTGGATCGAGGTAAGTAAACCAGTGAGGAACACTACAGTTATTTCTTGAGCTTTGAATTATTTATTGATATTGTTTCAATACCTTTTTGATATTCCATTCACATGAGTTGTCCTAAGGTAAGTGTGTCAAGCGTGATCCTTACAGAATTACGGCTGGGGATACGTGATTGGTTGTAATGACATGTACGTACGTGGTTAGAGTTCTCCACTAGATTGTTGGGGACTCTGCATTCGCGTAGGGGTCTTAGAGGAGATTCTGTCCTCGACTCCTAGCCTTTGAGGAGATTTGTCCTCGGCTTAACGACTTTAATTGGTCGAGACCACTTGTGCATTTTCTTTGTATTTCGAGACACTCAATTTCGATTGCTTATTTATTTATTCAGTCTTTATATATTCATGTGCTCCCTGTCATTTTATTTCTATCTGCATGAATTGACTGTTCATTTATTTAATTCAAAATACTGTATTTCTTGTTGTTCCTACTTGGCGTTACTTACCTGGGCTCGTCATTCTTGTGTTTGACCGAGTGCAAATCTGCAGTCCAACAAAGGAAAGACCGTGCAGTTAGGCGATATACTTTGAGCGGCCCTCCTCTGTTGACATAGGTGACTTTTTTGTTGTATTAGTTACTTATATTGTTTTTTTTGTACACGGGGTTACGGGTTGAGAGATTTTTGGATATTATGACTTGGATGATACTCTCCTTGCTTTACATGATATATATGATATACAGAGTTCTCACACCCTAAGTTTTTGTTCTAACTTAGAGCTTTCGAAGTTGATTGATTAGTTGAGATTAATTGTTTCCGCTTATTACTTTGATAACTCGCTAATTAATTGACTTCACTTTCAATGATTAACAAATGATTGAATGGTAAGGATAGGCTCACTGTCTCCGCGCGACTCGGCGGGATTGGCTCGGGGTTCACGCGGGCCCAGGCCGAGCGACACCTGATTCTAGGGTTGTGGAATTTGGGGCCGTCACAGTCTTCTCTCGATTTTCTCTCTCTCTTCTCGGTCACTCTCCTCCCTTGACAAGTTGCCACCTCTTTCAGCGGCGCTGGAGTGTCGGACACTCGCCGAAGGTGTCTTGGGCCATCGGATCTAGAGGTACATTTATCTCTCTCCCTCTCTCTCGGTTTCTCTCTTCCTCTCTCTCTCTCTCTCTTCCTTTCTACCACTGTTACAACGGTTTTATGCATTGGTGAGGCGTTCTGCCGCACAAGTGTGTACCATAGTGGTTGGTGGTTGGTGTGATTATAGACCTTGGGATGTGCCTCGAGATGCGGTAGTGAGTCAAGATAGGGACTTACCTATAAATAGGTGAGTCAACCCACACTCTCTCTTATTTTATTTTATTTTTCATTTTTCTCTCTTCTCTCTCACTCTACGTGAACGAATGAAAAGGAGGAGGATTCGGTGATTCCGAGCACGAATCGACGCTGGGGATCGACCAACTACGCGATTCAAGGTGAGATCTTGACTCCTTACGCGTTACTCTACGTTTTGACACAAATTTCGTGGGTTTTCGTCACGATGTTTTCGCACCCCAAGTTGAGATTTCGGTTTTTATCGGGTTTTTGACTTGGTTTTGATAGGCTTGCAATAGCCGGGGATGGTTTTTACGACGTGGAGACGTCGATTTGGAGGTGTCGTAATTTTCGTATACTTTTGAAAATTTTGAATGATTTCTGTAAATCGATGGTTTGGTCGGGTTTTGACGGGAGCCGAGGGTGGCTTGGCGTTGTAGTGGACGTTTAGTCGAAGTTGGGATAGGCTTGAAGCACGGCGACGCGAGCTGGGGTGTCGAAAACCCCGGTACAGAGGCGTTATGGGTAAGATGTCGTGGCAACATCGTGAGCATTCTAGCTCAAGACGTCACTCACGTACGTCTTGGACAGGAGCTTCAATGGAACACGCCGTGAGGACGCCGCCACGACCAATGGGGTCACGACGTCATTCACATACGTGTTGGGCATTGGGTATAATCTTCACGCCGTGGATACGCCATCCAGGCCATTGGACGCCACAACGTCTCAATGGCGTGTTACTGTTCACCGGGACCTAATTTTTATAAAATTTTTGGAAACTTTTGGGGATATCTCGGGTATCCAAATGTGTGCAAATACGACCTAATACCAAGGTAATCGACCCAAATGGATGAACGAGTAAAATTATGGAAAAATTGGGTAAAATAGTGAAATTAAAAGGGAATTGCAATTAAAGGGAAATAAACTAACACGACCAAATTGAACCGATAATGATCACCAGGTGCTTAGTGAGCGGGTGACGAACGTGCGGGGTCATTTTGGTGGCGTGTGAAAGTCGCGAATGCTGAGTGTTATGCTGAGGTGGCGTTGTACTGCGAGTAAAATCAGTGGGAGTATTTATATTATTTCATTTATGCATTTAAATTGGGTTGTTATATTTCTTGGTGAAATATGTTTCCCTGAATTTCGTGGTGAATTATTGGCGTTGTGTTTCGTGGATTTCCGAATGAGTGATCCAAAAGCAAGTGAGTCATGATTACTATTTATTTGCGATATGAGCTATTATCTGGTCGTCGTTGATATCTCCCGATAGGGTTTACGTCGAGGGCTCTTATCCGGGTATGTGAATAACTCATAGTCGTAAGGGTTAGGGCTGGTAGGCTGTGTTCTCGTCTTAAACCCGAGTCTGATGGGCTTTTGCCACGATTCAACGACCTTTTGGTTGGGACTATGTAACAGCCCAAATCCACATTGGACTGTCATTGGAGGCCACGCAGATCCACCATCGGCCACGCGACTGCCAGCTGTGTTCCACGCCTAATTCAACCTTACTTTACCTCAAATTATACAGTGAAAGTATTGAACATCAAAATGTACAGTGAAAACAAATATTTAATACAAAATCCTAATGTGGAAACCACACCAAAATGTGACTATATCATATATAAAAGTCAAGATTACCTCAAGGCGTCACAATATAAACATGGCTCATATACAGAGTAAAGTAAGTCTCACAACCATCCCAAACAAAAACAATATATACATATATGTAAACATGCATACGTACGAATGGGGTAGTCCTCAGTTAGTCAGTTAGATATTCCTCGAGCTTTCCTTTTCCTGTGCTCGTACCTGGATCTGCACTCAAACCATCACAAGAAGCCATATGGCGAGTCCAGAGTGAGTAATCCCAAGGAAATTCACCAAGTAATTACATAAATAAAATGTAGGAATCCAAAATACTATAAATAAACATGCAAAACAAAATAATACAGACGACTGCAGAAAATCATCGCATGCATATCAATAGCAGAGAAACAAAATACATAGACACTTGAAATCAGACCAAACCATACTTCGGGCTATCCACCAGGCATGACCTGCAAGTAAAACCATCCAACGGGTTGACCCTGGACCTTCTAGGTGGCCGACGTAGATCCTCAGCACACCCATATATGCCTACCATACCCAGGTAGCAAAAATTTATCGGTGTATGCATAGACATATGCTATGGTTCAGTGGACCCTATGTGTAACAACCCAGAAATTTGGCTATTTGTGAATGATGATGTGTATTACGTATTTATACTCGTATTTGAGTGACCGGATAGTGAAGTCGGTAAACGAGTAGGAAAACTGAACGAGCAGATATCGATAGTAGGGTTACGGGTACATGGAGATTTAAAACATAATAAAAACACAAATAAATAAATATTTAATAAATTGTAATAATTATTTGGTGAGACAAGGCGAGATTACGCGTGTTACGAGAGTTAGGGCAAGGCAAGACGGATCGGAGAACGTCGTTTGAACGCGGAAGTTGGATAACTACAAAACAAACAAACCATGGGATAAGATTGTTAAAGTGACACAGCCCAAAGGTGGAGGGCCATCAGATTTTTCTCGAGATGCGTATGTGTGGGGGTGATGAAAACAAAAGTTCTATAAATAGGACGCTATCCTCACTTTACTATCCACTCATTTCAAACCATACATAGCTCATCCTCACATTCTCTCTTTCCCTTTTCACTCTCCCCCTCCTCCGGTGAACCACCACCATCCTGTGGTGGTCCAACCTCGCCGGAGGCGCGCCAGGGTGGCTAGTGATGAACTCTTTCTATTTCTCTCTTTCCCCTATTGTTTTTCTCTCTTCTCCCCCACTCCTCTCCTCCTCTACGACTTGACTGCACCACTGTCGACCACCAGCGGACACAGATAGTCGGACCTTGCCGGCAAACGTGAGGGTCTCTATCTTCCTCTCTCCCTCTCTCTCTCTCTCTCTTCTTTTTTTCCTTTCTTCGTGAGTTGCCACTGCTTCGTGACTGCAACCTCTGCCTCGGTTGTTGTTCACGGATAGGTGGTCGAGGACGACGTCACAGTCCTAAAGTCCCTTCAACTCGCGGCGAGAGGCGGTGGTGTCGAGTGGTGTGTATACCTTGTTTTTGTTTTTTTCTCTTTTCTTCACGTCTGGCCTGACTTTGGTGGTGTCCTGCCGTGATGCGACTGATCGGAGACGATGCTCGGAGACTCACCGGAGCTCCGATGGTCACATGGCGCCTTCCCACTCGCGGCACTGGTATAGGGTTGTCAGTTTATGTCGTTCAATATTCATCGTATGTGTACTGTTGTGCCACTCGCCGGAAAATCACCTCGGCTGGTAGTGCCGCCACTGGCCCACCGTGACTGGAGCACTGTCGGGGACTCCACCAAGTTGTTGCTTGAGTCTTATAACCTTTCGGAGTGGTCGAACCAGTGTTGACAGTGGGGAGAGGTTGTTAGCTCATGTTTGGGTTTCCTTGTTTAATTTTGTGTATGTTTGACCCCCGATCTGATGGTGGGTATATCCGGCTTCCCCATGCCGAGGTTACTCCATTCGGATGTAGGGCATCATCAGTAATGTCTCCATGACAGTCTTGGGCTCACTTGGTGACCGGTTATGGCGATTAGTCCTTGTCATGGTCGATTTACTAAGTGTTGTTTTGTTTTAGGGTTTGTTCATCTTGATTCCTATTTTGATTATGTTGAACAGTTGTTGTAAGTTCATGGTGTTGGTTTGGTGAATTGTATGAGCTGTGGTATCAGCTTCATATGTGTATGTTGTGTTTCTGATTTTGACGTGATGTGGGTCAGGTAGTAGGAAAATGTGTTGTTACGTTCCGGAGGTTTGATTTGTTGTCATGCACGTTCGTTTACATTCTTGGATGAATTAAATGGTTATGACGTCGTGGTCACATCGCCAGTCCTCGAGGCTATGGCATAACCTTTTTACGACTGAGCCGAGCTTACGATTTTATGAGTAGGCTTACATGTGTTATGGTTTTAAACCCGAGATAAAGTATTCATTTTTCTATTGAGTTGTCTAGTTGTTTGGGTCATTCAAAACGTTGGGAAAATATTAAGGTTTCAACTTAGGTTAGTTAATGACTCGACCCATTAATTAGAGTTTCCAACCTCGTCAGGTATCGGGGATACGCTTTAGGATTCGTGGGAGTGCTGTTACGCGGGTTCCGTTGTCAGGTAAGTACACTTGCCTTAAAGCTTTTGTATATTAGTAAGTCGGCAAGGAAATATCATGTGATTCATTATCATTCATTTGTTGCTTTGCTTTTATCCATTGTTGGCATTCCGTTCCGTTATTTTTCTTGGTATGTATGTTGGAAGGTGTTTCGTGGGCTGACACCAATTGGGAAAACGCGAGGCTTTCCTGTAAGACTATCAGACCACCCCTGGTGTTGTGTGCTACCAGGACACTGGGTATTAGGAGTAGTTGTGACAGCATTTATAATCATGTTGCGCTAGTGTTGCGATATTGCCCGGGGAGATCTTGCGAGATTTTTTCGTATTGTATGATTGACCTCTCATGAACCTATTTTGATTCTTAGGACACACATGTCTCGATTGATATCTTGCTTAGTCTGTTTATCATGCACCTTGATCTATTTAAACTTCTATCTCTTTCAATTACTACATGATATTTAAACTACTTTTCTTGTTGAATCATGAATTATTGCTATATTCTTCTGACATTACTTTTGATTTCTCTCAGTTACTCACCGTCTAGTTTGTGACGGTGGGTGCAGATTTACCAGAGCGTTTGAAAGGTAAGGAACCCTGCTTAAGAGACTTTTTTGTGAGGATTTGCAGTTGGATTCGAGCACCTTTGCCTAGGTTATGGTTGATTTATGCTTGTATGTTGATTTCTTTATATATACATCATGTTTGGTTTGAACTTGGGATCATAGGTTGTGTGACGGCCCCAAATTCCCCTTGCATTTGGGTACGCCCGGCCTAGGCTCTTACAGATCCCCGAGTCAATACTCGATGATCTGGCAAGCCTAGTCAGCCTCAAATTATCTAATTACAAGTTTTATGAAAAAGTTATTGCAAGTTTAACACAGTGGAAGAAAATTTTAATACTAAACGAATATTAGGAGATAACTCAGTCAAACGGAAATCAGGAATCTATGTAAATGTGGAAAACCCCGTAAATGAGAATATTCATGTACAATAAGCCATCAAATGAAACATTACATGATATAAATCCCAAACTATAATACCGAGTTTAATGACTCAACAAAACATGGTAGATAATAACAAGCAACATATAACCAAAACACATAACCTACTCTAAGGTCTCCAAGTCCATCCGCTAATCCTTACAAAAAGTCACCTAGGCAGGGCTCCTTGCCTCTACTGCACTCCGCTCTATCTGCACTCACCGTCATAAACTAGACGGTGATCAACTTGAGAAATCGAATGTAATGCCAGAAGAAGATAACAATAATTCATGATATATCAAGTAAAATAGTCTAAATATCATGCGGTAATAGAAAGACAGGAATTTAAATAGATCAAGTGCATGATAAACAAACTAATAGATATCAATCGAAAGTCAAGTGTGTTCTAAAGAATCAAAAGAGGCCCATAAGTGGTCTAAATCATATAGATATCTATGATGGGAGGGACACAAGCCCACCCACCAAGTACTCGGTGTCACACGATCAAAGTCACACACTCTGTCAAGAGTTGTAACGGCCCCATTTCCCGAGGCGCCCGTGACCCACGCCCTACGCATGTGTGTTCAATAACATCATTAGCGGAAGCATTTAATTTGTATTTTATGAAAATTTATTAAGCCTAAGCGAGTGAAAAACCCGGAATAAACACCATGTATATAAGTAATCCATATACATGTGATAAAGTTCTAAAGTCCCAAAAACCAAAAAAATAAATATATACATACATACTAGGTAGTCAAAACACGAAATAGCATAAACGAACGGCCTCGAGATAGTCGCTAGTAGTACCTCTTTTCCTTGCTCTTGCTCGTACCGGGGATCTGCGCTCGGTTGCCCAACACATACAAGAGCCCAGTGAGTAAATTCCCGAGAGAAGTCTACACAAATAATCATGAAAACATCGATAACTGCGAGACATGTGAATATGACCCCGACAACAGTCATATTCCCATGGTTCACATCACATCACATATTAACTGGAAATGTAAACCATCCAAAATCCAACAAATAATTAACTAAATGGCTCGAAAGTAAATTCAACGGTAAATAAATCATCACTCGTTTAATCACGATAAAACCATGACCCGCCGGTCATATGATAACAAAACGGAGTTCTCAAGCAAAACCGATTATAACGAGCTTACAATGATCTACACCTCAACGGCGTACTCCTTTCCAAGCTTTTTAGTGCTAAGAGTACCCTTAATCCCTCGAGACAGTTGTAGATACATTCTACTCCTATCTACACGGTCGCCGTCGCAGACTAGCCCATGCTCAAGCGTGTAGTCATAACCAAGATGAAAAACCATGCGTGACCACCAGCGGTCATCGCATACGATAAGATAATCGATAGAATACACGCCATGAAATTAAAGTGTAACTTTCTCAAGGGTTTTACGCACTGAAATACGCTCTCAGACTTCCGACCCGCCAATTCGACCCGCCTAGCTCCCCGATACCCGAGCTATGGTTCACCGGTCCCGAAGTCCATTTATAGTGTTTTTATACTTTTTAAAAACATATTATATAATTTTATGTTTTTATAACATATTTTCATATTCGAGTTGTGGTATCTCTCTCATACTATGTCGGGGTTCCAAAAATACCTGAAAGTCCCGAAACTACTTTTCTACCTTTTTCTTAATTTTCTATATTTTTCTAGAATTTTTCCCAATTTTTCGATATTTTTCAACTATTTTTCCTATTTTCCAAGAATAATGTATATATATAATATATATTATTTAATTAAAAATATTATTTTTATTTTTTATTTTTTATTTTTTATTTTTTGACTGGGCCGGTCCGGTCCAGGCGGTTGAGGGACACAAAATCATTAAAAATAAATGCCCACCCTTGGATCGATGTTGTGACTCGGTGTCACACGATCACTAGATTTCTTCACAATTTCCCGGGTTAAGGTTTCTTGCACACCTCCGATCCATCGATATTTATATATTTGTTCTAATCAAATGTGTGCCGCATCATTTTATCACCTCGTCCCTAGTCTAGGTACTTATCATACACAAGTGTCTTGTATTTGGTTTGTTGTCAATCTCGAGGGTAATCCAATGTGGGTTGATTTTTCCAATTCAAACTATAGGACTTAAATTAATTCATTAACGATTTGGGCCGTTAAGCTTATGCCAAGAAACACACAACAAGGAATGGAATGGAATACCAATAATAGAGCATAACGAATCTGAATAAATGATAATGAATCACATGACATTTTCTTACTGGCTTACAAATCATACACAAGCTTTAAGGCAAGTGTGCTTACCTGACTAATCGCAACCCGTAGACACTATCGCGTCCCTAATGCATATCCTTGAGTTTCCCATTACCTGACAAGGTTGGAAACTCTAATTACTGGGTCAAGTCATTAACTAAACCCTAGGTTAAACCCTAGTGTTTTCCCAAGTGTTTTAAGTATTTACACAACTCTTCAAATCGTTTTGAAAACATATACTCTCTCGGGTTTGAAAAACCATGACAATAACCACGACTACGATATCACAATGTCGGTATTCACAATGCATATAAGCCTACTCATGTATCGTAGGCTCAGCTCAGTCGTATGTGGGTTACGTCATAACCTCGATGAGCCGATGACGTGATCACGACATCATAACCAATTCCCGACTGTAACGACCCGTTATTTCAAGCACGTGATTAATAGTAATCCGAATCCAAATTAATCCGAGTTAGGCTTGTGGTTAAGCCCGAATCGTCACGACTAACGTATGTGTGGAATTGCGTGATGTATTGTGTTTGTTTGGTATGTACTAGTATGTATACGTGAATAATCGGACCAATGAGAGAATGCCTAATGCCATGTGTGGGTCATGTAGACAAACATGAGATGCGGGATAGCGTTGACGCTCGAATGTGCTCGACGGTAGAAATTACGTAATTATAGGCGTAATTATGGATATAAATATGTATATTTATATATATTATGGATATATAAATATATATTAAAATGAAAAATGAATAAATAATGGTAAATTGTCGAGATGCCGAGTGATACGCGGGGTCACGAATGACACGTGTAGGACGTACTGTGGTGTGCACGCCCGAAAGTTCTTGTTGGCATGCCAACCGGAATTTGAGGAGCAAGAGATCGATAAATATATATTTATATATAAATCAGTATATATAAATATATAATAAAAAATCTGAAAAATGTAAAATTACCATTAAGGGTAGTGAGTTTGTAAATGAGGAGATGATATTAGAAGGGTATTTTGGTCATTTCTCCACCAAAACCACCTCCTTCTTCGTTTAAATGTGAAATCGAAGGTGAGAGAGAGAGATTAGAATGAACAGGGAGAGCCGAGATCGGGGAGAGGGAGAGAGAAGGAACCGAGAACTCGACGATGGAGAGACGAAATCAAGGTAAGCTTGTGTTAATTGTTGTTGTTGTCTCGTTTGTTATAGTTGGTATGGTGAAGATGATGAGCTCCGCCATGGCCGAGAATTGAAATTGACCGAGAGTGGGGAAGGCAAGGGAGCAGTCTCCCTTGCCAGTTTGAGTTGGGGTTGGGTTGAGAGCCAACCCCAACGATGAATCAAAAAAAAAAATAGAGCAGCACCGCTGTTGTTGCTGGAGGTAGGAGACGACCCTAAACCGGGCTGGTTCGGCTCGGTTGAGCCGAACCCGGTTCGGTCCGGTTCAGGGTCAAATAAAAAAAGAAGAAAGAAAAGAGAGAAAATGGAAAAAAAATCCAGAAAAATAGGAAAAAATATGGAAAAATAGTATTTTGACCAAACAAATGGAAATTGAGGGATTTCTATAGAAAATGAGAAATTCAAAAGTTAGAGGAGGCTTTATACCGGGGTTTTTACCTCAAAAAGTGTGAAATGGTCAAAATAGATTAGAAATTAGGTCCTGAGATTCTGAATTCGAATGGAACCAGTTTAGGAATGTTAGTAAATGAGTATGAGACTTAAGTTGATGACAATTGGTCTATTTTAGGTAATGAACCGATGTGGAAAGGTATGAGGACTCCGAGGAGTTGTACAAGTCGAAAAAATATAGAAAGCTCAAAACAGGTAAGTGGGACTCGTAGCTTTTATCAATTATGCAATGTAAAATAGTATTACTAGAGCATGTAGTGTAATGGACTAGGAATGGGGCAATGTACCGTGATTTGACTTTGGTTTTACAAAAATGTTTTGAAATGGAAAATGGATTCGGAAAGAGGTTTGACGGGACGGATCGGCCTAGGGTTTGGAACAGTGGTGGAGTTGCTAACCATCACCACGCCCCTAGTGACTTAGGAATTATCCCGATCAATGCTTTTCAGTTGAGTTTAGCAGCTCATTAATCATAAACCAATCAGATGAGCAGTGATTGGTTTAGTGATGATGAGTAAGTGTGACACGATGTTTTATGAGTTGGCGGCGCATTGACAAGAACTGGTTAGATGCCCAGTAACTGGTTCTTGAAGAATGTGAGAGGGCGACTCAGTGCAAATACAAATATCAAAAATACAAATCACGGGTACATTGCAATGAACCAAGGAACTTGCATCTGTTATATATATATATTGTTTATATTGATTCATATGCTCCTGTAGATATGCATTTGATTCATGTTGTTATACATTGCCTTAATATTAATTGGTAATTGATGGTTAGTATGAGAGTCACTTACTGAGCAAGTAGGAGCTCACCCACCTTAACATCTCCAAGTATGGATGTACGCTAGGACTTGAAACTCAGGAAAGGAGAAGACCAGGGATTTAGTATCTTCTCTACGATGCAATAAGTTTCTTGTTATATATATAAATTGTTTTGCTTTATAATTTGTAATAATTGGGGTGGGAATAGAAGCTCAATACCGATGTTCATGCGGTATTGTATAACTTGTGTTTTATCGAAAAAGTTTTAAATTTTTTTCTGCATTTGTTTTATGTTGTTTATTTAAATTAAGATATACAGGTTGCTATCAGGAAATGTAGTAAGGCTGCTGGCTCTAATTAGGTCCGATCTAGTTTACTGGGGGCTTAATTAGGGTTTCAGGCCGAACATTCTCTAATTAAAATTAGGGGCTGTTCATTCAAACGCAAATCCGTAAAAACAATACGACTCAAAATGACTATGCACCAACGAGTTTGGGAACCTCGCGGGTGTGGTCTAACGTCCGTAGAGTGCCAACACGACATGGAAAGGCCATGTGCACGCCCTACGTCACGTCGACGACTACTCGTCGTGATAGAAAACGACTCACACATACACCTATGATAACCGTGACATACCAACACACATTACGTTTTATATTAATACACCACACACCCCAACTATGGTGTACACACCCATGAATCCATATATTCACACCAAAGACACATCCACACTCACGACACTAGAGTAACATGCACACAACAAGGGCATTTATGCACACACACTGCCACTTTAAATTAACTCACACATATGATGGGCCTTATACACACACTACACATTTTAAAACAAGTTGCACATATAGTGGGCTTTATTTGAAGTAAAGAAAATTATTGGGCCTCTAGTTGGGCCTATACTAGTAAAGGTCCATTTACAAACACTTCTTCTTCCTCAATTGGTCTTTATGCCGTCCCGGAGGAGCAACAACACCTACCCTCACAGACGTGACTCACACAACCGACAACATCTCAACTGTGAAACACACCATACACACCCCGCACTCCAACGTCTGAACAGTGAGACAACACACACCATACACATATAAACCTCACGAAACACCCACATCTCACTGTCCAAAACACACACACGAAAAACCTATAACTGCTGCACATGGGGGAAACATCTCCGACCAGTGGGGTCATCAGAGGATCACCTCTGATCAGCCTCAACCGGGGACATACCCACCACCCACCATTCGAGCAAAACAGTCGACAACAGCCATAAAAAGGAAAAAAGATCAATAAGCAAAACACTACCCAACAGCTCGTCGAAAAACACCTCATCCGTTGGACGTGAAGCCCTCCGGGAACGTCGAGACACATATGGGTTGTCTACGCCCAAGTTCCCAGTCGGAGACGCCCCCACGGTGGCTGGAAACAACAAGTGCTTGTGGGTTCAACAGTGAACAAAAACGTGAAAACAAAACGAGAGAGAGATAGAGAGAGAGAAAGAGAGAGAGAGAGAGAACACGGACTGAAAGGGGACAAGTTTACCTGCTCCGGTGACCATCTGAGATGCCAATGCCATGGAGGGTGGCGGTGGTGATAGTCAAGATGGGAGGAGGTGAGGTGCAAGAGAGGAGAGCGAGAACAAGGTCCAAGAATGAGAGAGCACGTAGGCCGAGAGGGAGGGAGAGAGGAGAGGGATCTTGTCTCCGGTGACAGTGGTGCTCCGGCCACCTCTGGCTTGGTCGGAGGTCCGGTGGTTCGGCCACCAGTGGAGGAGAGTGAAGAGAAGGGGAGAGAATGGGTGGCCGATTTTAGAGAAATGGTTTGGGGGAGATGAGTGGATAGTAAAATTAGGGTGGGCTATTTATATAGGTCCTTACCTTTATCTTAAAACCCACACTCATCTTAAGGTCAATCCTATTGAGTTGTGTCACACTAAAAATTCCCTATCCCACGGTCCGTATGTTGTGTAGTTAATCAACTCCCGCGTTCAAACGAGGTTCCTTGGTTCGTCTTTCCTTGTCCCGAATCTCGAAATGCATGTAGGTTCACCTTGTCTCGTAAATTATTTATTTAAATTACACAAATATTCATTTATTAGTGTTTTCACTTTGTTTTACTCCCCCATTTACCTAGGCGAAGCCTCACTTAGACTAATATTCGTCTAAATGGTGCGAGACCCGTATTAGACTAAAATACTAATACATACATCACGGAAACATAATATTACTTCGGTGTCGACTCCCGAAGTTTGAAATACTGTCTAGTATCACGTAGCTGGGTTACGGTCCTGACCAGTGCAACACTAATCGGGTTAAAATTAAGGGTTGTTACAGGTTGTTTGATATCATGTACAACTTTATTTGGTTTTCGTATGATGTACATGAATATTCCCGTTTACGGGGTTTCCATATATATAGATTTCTGATTTCCGTTTATCTGAGTTATTTCCCAATATTTGTTTAGTTTAAATTTTCTTCCGCTATGTTATACTTGCAATAACTCTTTCATAAAACTTGTAATTTGTTAATTGGAGGCTGACTAGGCTCGCCAGATCACCAAGTACTGACTTAGAGATCTGTACGAGTCTAGGCCGGGCATTCCCAAATGTATTGAAAATTTGGGGCCGTCACACTCTGCCTAGCACGAATGATCACTAGGTGGGGAGTAATCGCGTCACTATAAAGACACCAGGTAGGGAATAAACAACCTCTGCCGTAAAGACACTAGGTAATGGTACGCTCAGCCACCGTAAAGAAAGCACCAGATGGGAGTAAACTTCACCATCGTAAAACAAAGAGGAATAGATTTGCGAATAAATGGAAATAACGTAAATAAATCAAGCAGTAAATACTAAAGTGAAGTTCAATTGGGATACTACACACCTCAAACCGCGCTCCACTAGCGCTCCTAATCCAACTACATGCCTCCAATGAGTTTCCAATTACCCGTCAATCCAACCTAATTCACCAATTTCTGATTAATCCAACACATTCCCAAACCTTGGAAACCCCAATTCGATACCCAAATCATCGATAAAACTATTGTTTAAACCCTTTAAATAATTCATATAAACCCCTATATTACACCCCATTTGGTAAATTTTTATTAAATAAAACTGTCCAAGACGCCGCAGAGTTCAACCCTCACAACATCTTATCGGCGTCCTGGACGCCGTGGACACACCGTCACATTATCTCATCATGACATCTTCAAAACATCTCCCAACATTTTTTTCTCACATTATGCCTTTGCCCAAGACGCCGCGAGTGGCGACGTGGCTTCTGAACCCTACGGTGCGCCTGACGGCGACTTCGACAAAGAAGGTTTTCCCAAATTTTTGAACCCTCTCAGCTCGTCGCTGCGATCCGTGCTCGCTCTAACAACTCATTAAACACCTCACAAAGCCCATGAAACCGAAACCCCTCGACAACACACGCCCGAAACCCAAACTTGGCATTTTTCGATCAAAAACCCTAAAAATCACTTGGAAATCAAACTACACATAGCAACAATACCAAAACCACATCCAACACACCCAAAACCATTAAAAAATTCATAGCTACACCATCCCAACACTGGTGTGCTCGAAACCCCCATCAAAACCCTTGTCAAAACCTACAAAATACTCGCCAAATCGTAGAGAAGGAGATGAGGATCGAAGTCCTAACCTTTTTATCGATTTCCCTCGAGTTCTTGTGCTCCAAATCGCCTCTTGAATTCACTTAAACCCTCTCCAGCTCCCTCAATTTCGTTCCACTACTTGAAGAGAGAGAAAAAAGGTGGTAAAACCAACAACCACAACACTATATATATCCATATGCATCCAAACTTAATCCGTTATCTCAAGACCATCTTGAATGGCTGAGATTAGGTCAACGTGACAAATAAGAAGCCAAAAACATTTGACTCTTTGTTGACTTGGTCCACAACTCCTAGCTACAACTCAATTTCCTTAGCATTCCAATACCCGACTCCGGATAATTTGTTGTCCCATTTTTGCAAATTAACGATCCCGAACGCGCCCATACCATTTATTATGAATTATTGAGTGTATTTTATCATTTATTTAATGTGTTTAGACACCCGACCTAGTTTACTAATAATTCGTCGCACGACATCCGCGTCTACCCACTACACACAGCGGATACCCGTCACACCAACTTGCACGTCAATAAATAATATAAACAAGCATATTGCGATGTAAAATAACTAAATTGGACATAAACATCGCAATTACACATCAAAAAGCATACAAGACTGATTGTATACCTAATATGTGTGCTCTGAATCCTCACTATGGGACTCGTGTCCGTCCCTGCTGACAACCACATCTGCAAATGACGTCACACATAATGGAAAATTAGAATTGGGCCATTACATACTACTTGTGTTTTTTTGTTGCTTTCTTGGATACTCAGTTATCGAGGATTTTTCAGTGATTTATTATCATGCGGTCTATACTATTTTCTTGATATTCTTGTGTGATATTGTTTAGCCATTTATTTGATATTTAAAATTATATTTACACTCCACTTGGTTGTTACTGTTATTTTCTATACTCATCGTCCTTTTTATGACGGTGGGTACAACCCTGTCATACTGCAGGAATGGTAGGAAAAGGACCGGAACTAGGTGATTAAAGTTGAGAGTTACTAGGCGATCTCCTCTTGTCTACAGTGTAGGTTTCTTTGTACTATATGTTTATGTTAGTGTAGGTTTCTTTGTACTATATTTTTACGTTTTGATACATTGGGATATGGGTTTTGTGAGAAATTCTGGGACATGTATGTCGTATTTGATTCCCCTATAACCGAGTATACTTATGGAGGTATACATATGCGGGGTTTCCACGCTCTAGGACGTTCTAACTTGTGTCTTATAGTTATTTTGGGTTAGTTTGAGATTTTGATGCTTCCACTAGGACTTGATAACTCACTAACTGAAATAACTCACTTAAATACATTTAAAGTGGATTAATAAATGGTAAATGTTAAGGAATGCTGACTAGGCTTGCGTGGCTCAGCAAGACTGGCTCGGTGGTTCGCGCAGGTCTAGGCTGGGCGGCGCCTAATTCTAGGGTTGTGGAATTTGGGGCCGTTACACAAATGTCGTTGGAACGCCAAGGTATGAAGATATGAAGATATGAATAGCACGCTTATGATTGCCATGGAAGATTTTGCATTTCATTTCTGATAAAAAAACTTTACTCATTGATCAATAGATGTCGCGCACACTTGGAAGTTAAAGATGTCTGGACCTCACTTGCAGCAATTGTTTTTGGAGAGACAGTTGAATTAATCTTCCTACAAAATGCAAAATATGGGATGGAAAAAAACCTTGAGGCAAATTGTGTACTACGCGTTACTTAATTAATTTATCTATTCAATTTATCTGACTTACACATTTGATACTTTTGACAAGGGAGAATTTAATCCATTATGAGATTCAAACGTCGTCAACAATGGAAGTATGTTGCATATCTACTTGAAGGCTGAAAATATAGATAAAGTGCAAAAAACAGCGAAGAGGCATTTGGTAGCATCCATCCTCACTTCTACAAACAAGGAGAAACTTTGAAGAGGAAAACAAGTGAAGAGATGGAAATGCCCCCTGAACATCCAAATAGATTGTCCAAGTACACTCATGTACAAAATGAACTTGATAAGGATGGAGAAGAAGAGGTTGACGTAGATGGAGAAGAAGAACCTGACTTGGGTAGAGAAGAAGAACATGACTTGGATGTAGAAGAATAGTATAAATACTAAACTGATCTATAATTTAAATTTATTGTATTACTATATACTAGAAACGTCTACCATAATTTCAATTTAACTGTGTTTCTTTTATAAAACTTTAAACCAAGGCATGCCCTATCTAAGTTTAACTATAAACTTTATTTATACATGATATTCATGCTACATTGATTTTTATTTTATTTTGAGTAAATAACTGGATCAAATTATCATTGTGAAAAAAAAAAGAAAGAATCATGTAAGTGGCTTTTGAGTTATTTATATTCTTCAGCTCATTACCTTTATTTCTAATATTTATTCTTTTTCATTATTTGTTTTTGTGTTATTTTTAATTTAGGTTTATTAGTTGTAGATGAAAAACTTCATAGAAGGAAATTGTATCAATATTCTAAATAATATTTAATGTAAGACTTGGAGAATCTGAACTTTGAACACGTGCAGAAAATTGCAACTACTTCTGGAGATATGAGGAAGGCCTTCTTTATTTGCAGGTTGGTGTTCTATTTATTAGTTGTAGATGAAAAACTGCATACATATTTATATAAGGAAGTTGTATCAATATTCTATATGATGTTTAATGTAAGCCTTAGAGAATCTGAATTTTGAAAACATGTGCAGAAAATTGCAATTGCTTCTGGAGATATGAGGAAGGCCCTCTTTATTTGCAGGTTAGTGCTCTATTGTTAATAGGTGTTCTTATGAGCCCTTGAATGTTCAAGTTTATTTCAATATTGACTATTTTGATCGCATATGTTCTGCAGATTACTTTGCTTCTTCCTCTCACAATATATAATATTTAAATGACTAATATTTAAAAAATCTAAACTCTTCATTTAAGCTTTATAGTCTTCATATTAGAAGAAGCATATACATTGTTTGACATGAATGTTGTAGTGCTTTTGGATATTATTAAAATTCAATCTTGCAAACATTTGAGCTCATTGATTGTGTTATGAACTTATGATCACAACTTCGACAGTGAATTAAATCTTATCTGTTTTCAATCTTTTCTAACAAATATACGAGGTTTGTTATGCTCATTGAATTGACTATGCATATGTTCTTTAATTTCGGCTACATTCTTTCGCAGATTGTGGTGCACTTCACCGCTGCATGGTGTGTTTTCGTCGTTGCCATGAACCCGTTTTTCGAAGAGTTGGCATTAAACTACCAAGATTTGTTATTTCTATTGGTTGATGTGGATGAAGTCAAGGTAACTCAATATACTACATGTCTCTACTTAGTACTTAACATTTCATATAGTTTGAACCAATTCAACACCAAATAAATTTCTACAAACAAATCAATAACAAATGGAGGAAACTGTGAATTGAATAAATTAAAACCTCAAAGATTTTACAATCAACCATGAATTTGTTTCCACGAACTAGCGAAAATCAATAACAAATGTAGGAAACTCTGAACTGAATAAATTAAAATCTCAAAGATTTTACAATCAACCATGAATTTGTTTCCACGAACTATCATGTGAAATCAAATGTCTCTGTGGGATTTTACCGGGAGTGGCAAAGTAAAAGGAGATAAAGGCCATGCCTGCTTTCTTGGTGATGAGTTCGAGGAATGTTGTCGATAATCTGGTCGGTACGAATCCCAAGGAGATAAGGAAAAGAATTGACAGTTTTGTTAGGACCATTCGTTTGTTTGTTTGAATCCTTGAAAAGTTGAAGGTATTGAAGGGAATATATATGTGAACAACTAATGGAAATTAATTATGGTTTATAGCACTTGATTTGGTGTATGTTTGGCTTATCTGGTGGTTTATATGGGCTCTTGTTCAGTCAAAACGTTCATCAGTGTAGAACTTGTATCATGTGTTGTTTAACATTGTAAATTATTATAATTGTGAAGAATTTGTTCTATATTATTGCTTTCAGTTTTATTTTTATTTTTTTGGGAGTTCCGACATTTTTTGATTATGTATTAAAGTCCCAAATTAATTATGGTCGGCTACCAAACTTAACAATATATAATATTTACTATTTTTTATTTATTATTATCAAATAATATGTCAGTTCTCGTGATATCACTACAACAAAAGACACTTTCTATGACTCAATCTTTACGACATTTTTAAGAATATGTCATTGAAAGTAAGTTAAGTATGACAGTTTCTAAAAAAAATGTCATAGAAAAGGTTAAAACATTCTCTTTAGATCTAATGATCTTTTAATGACAAACTAATTAATAGTTCATGACAGTTTCTTAAATGTCATTGTATTCCCTTATACAATTAGTAACGTTTCTATCTATTTGGAGAGAACCGGCCACATGCTCGCTCTCGAAAAAAAAAAAAAAAAACCGCTTACGTTGAAAGAAACCAGCGCTCACATTTATGTTTCGCTTAACGTCCGAAAGGGTATAGTAGTCAATTTACACAAAAAACGCAAAAATCAACCTAAACCTTTCATTTTCTCTCCAACGCGAGCGAGAACAGCGACACCAGAGCGGGCTCGCGATCGGAGATCTAGGTTTCAAAGTCACGATCTCTCGCAGATTGGAGATCGGAGATCGCGAGCTAGGGTTTCAAAGTCACGATATCTCGTAGATCTTGAAATCAATGTTTCGGTGTTTGGTCTATCGCAGATCGCTTTCACAATCTCTTTCGGTTTGATTCGTGTTGTTATTTGCTTGTGTTAGTTACAATTTTGATTCAGCTCTTGCAGCTCCGATTTCGCCTCTGTCGCAGCTCTGATTTCACCTCTACAGCTGCTCTAATTTCAGTGTTTTCTTTAATCGTGCATTAATCGCGCAAGGGATTGCAAAAGGAGAAGAACAACTCGAAATCTAGGTAAAGACTTCTATGTTGTTCAATTTTATCTTAAAACAGCTTAAATCTATCTACAAATCGAATGTATGATGATCAATTTCGAGTGGCGATTAGTAATTACTAATTTGTGATTTGAATATGTGCAATCTATGCTTTATTTGATCTGATATGTGTTTTGAGAGTAATTTAATGGATGATTTAGCGTGATTTGTGTTTAGCGAGTGCTTTAATGGATGATTTTTGTGATGTTAGGGGAATCTCCCTTGTTCAACTCACTAGTAATTCTACTTGCATCTTAGCTGAAAAGATTGTTCAAAAACAATTAAAGTATCTTAAAGGTCTCGGTAGTATCTTAACATTGTCACTTATGCATGCAAAGAAAAAACTAAAAAGGAATGTGTAACTTGATTACATTCTCATGTTTAAAGATTGTCGAATGGCAAATTGACTAATTTATTAAAAAAAGGCATTCTCATGTAATTGCATTTTGTAATGGAGTGCTTGAGGTGTTGGTAATTGCATTTTGTGATGAACAATTTGATTTGGGGCAGGATTATGGTTCAATAGAGTTTTGTTATGAAAGATATGTCAATGTCTTCTTCTACTATGCATGTACAATATTGGACCCGATGGGTAATGTTATATTTTTTTTGTCGTCTCTATGTTTCTTATTTATGCTTCAGACACTGCCAATATGTCCTCCCGAAGCTCCTGTTCATGAGAAGAGGCTATGGTTCGTATTAGATGTCACTCTTCTTTTTCCGTTGTCAACTCATTATATTCAGGTGAATCACATATTTTGTTGTTTTATTTAATTGAATCTTATAGTGTTAGATATCACTCTTCTTTTTCCATTGTCAGTTTGGAATTTTCAATCAATTGATTTTTATTTGACCTGATGAAGATGTTTATGTAGTTTACTATTTTTTTTATTCTACTTGCTATATACCCTTATTTGTTCTTGATCGGTAAACTTTTTGCTCTTATGCTAGCGATTCGAGTTTCCACAGCGAAGGGATCTCTTTAAGTTAGTATGTTCTTATAGATGCGCACTACTAATGATTAATTAAATTATTTGGTTGTATTCCAAATCTTTCCTTTACAGGTTTAAAAATCTAGGCTTGGGAAAGCTGCAACCTCACGAGAAACATAATGATCACTCAGTTATGGATCAAGAGTGGTGACTATCTCTTTTGATAATTTTGGATTGCTTTCTTATTTCTCAAGCAATCTCTAATTTTCTTTTTGTGACTTTGCTTATATTCTTTAATTTAAATATCTTCATTCATGCAAATCATTTGATAGGCAATGGATTGATTCCAAGAAGATGTCTAGAAAGTTTAATCTCATAGATGCTCTATGAGAATATGGGCTTTTTTTTATATATAATCAATTTAAGTCTACCCCTTTGTCCTGTATATTTTATTTGTGCTTTATAAAAAATTCTGTAGTTGTTTAAGTTTTGTTTCTATTTGTGTCTAACATGCTAATGGCTATTGAATGTTCCACAAATTTCTATTTCATTTTTATAACTAATTCGTTAAGATCCTTAGTATGAGTGTTCTTAGCTGTGGAATTGGTTTATCGAATTCCAAATCAAGTTGGAACTCATGTTAACCCTTAGTATATGATCAATATGCTCTGTTTTAGTGTTAAAAATGTGATTCAAAGTTGTTAGTTATTTTACCGTTGCTTGTAGGACTTAGTCTAATTTAGTTACTCTATTTTTTTCTTGAATAAGTCTAGTTCAGTTCAGATTGTATTTCCTTAATTTTCTGATTTGTTGTTAAGTCAAAAGCACGTTGGATATGTGTCCACAATTTGTGCTCATTAGATGTTTGATCAAATGCCAATATAAATGCAATCTTAGTTTATGAATAAAAATATCTTCAGAGAGTTCTTCTACTTAAATAGTTGTATCTGTTATTGCTCTATTTTTCAGTTTTACCCAATATTTAGGATTGGACTGATTTTCTAAGGCAGTTGTTACTCTTGGGGCTGCTTTGTAGTTGTTTTATCTTATTTTGGTGGGGGCAAGTACTTGTTCTAGATGTAGATGCAAATATGACCATATGCTATCTGTTTTGATATGAGTTTTGTTGGGCTAACCATGAATTCTGGTTAGTTCTGCTCAATATTGCTATGTTTTTCTATGTTTGAGATAGGTTTACATTGGACATGTTCTCTTAAATATATGTGTATTTCAGTCTGCAGTTCATGTTTTTATTGTTTTGTCTATAATGGTTTGATTAAAAGCTCAACATTCATATAAAGATAACGGTGCTGGTTTCATTATTTGGACTTCTTATATGGTGATGGCATCAAAAATATTTCAGGAAGTCGATGTAGCATGCAAGCATTCGAGTTTGGAATGGCTCATGTAGTCAGACCTAAAAGGAAGCACAAACCACAATAGTTTGGCTACATGGCATTGGAGATAATGGTTCAAGGTACACCGATTTGATTATGCGATGTCATTCATCTACTTGTGTTAATATTGGAAAGGTAACTCAATTTTATTTTTAATTTCAAACACTTATATGGTTCCATATCTTTCTTTTGTAATAAATTTGTATACATCATTTGAATACTGTCTCTAAATCTCTTTATCATTTCTTGAACAAATAGTCAGTCATGCCATCTGTAATCAGGTAAAGCCCTCAAACCCCTTTAATGTTTGCTTTCAAATTCCGTTTCTTTTGTTTGATATGTTAAATCCCAGCTTATAATGTTTTTTTCTTTATGGGTTGTGATGTAACAAATTAAGAACCATTAGAATTGTTTGTTTGCTCCTTTGCAGTATCCCTTTGAAAGAGGGATACATAGGATTGAGAACTTGAAGTTTCAGTCATAGTCCTACCCAAAAAAAAAGTTTCAGTCATAGTTAGTTTCTATCATTCGAAGCATTGGTAGAACTCTCTTATTGCCTAACCATTTGTTAAAGTTGATTTCTTCTGTTAACTTAATTTTAAGCATTCCGAATGTGGTTTGTAAGATTGTTTATTGTGGTCATGATTTGATGATTTTGTTTGGAAGGTGAGAAACTTATATGTTGTTGTTAGATATTTAGTTGTAACTTAGATGGTGAAAAGCCAAGTTTTTTGTGTTTATTAGAGTTTTTGACAAAAATTTGGTACTTTTTGGGTTGCCATTTTGATTGGGCTCATTTGAATTTTTTTCCCTCTATGTACTTCGATCAAAAGATATACTACACTATTATTGATTTTTTTAATTTTGTTGGACAGGTTGCAAAGAAGAAAAGTTACGAATTTGAAGGAGTACTTGTCTTGCCATGTTGTATTCATATGTAATCGTTACATGGCGTAGTTTCTTTTTTTTAAAATACATGGTGTAGCTTTTTTAAAAAAAATACATGGTGCATGTAGTAGCTTTTAGTTGCTACAATATTGAAATTGTTATTTGAATTTGAATTTGAATTTAGATATTGTTGGTATTTTAATTTTAGCGCAATGAATTTGATTGTTTAATAGGTTTTATATACATTTGAATAGTTTTCATTGATTTTTTTTATTTGTCATACAACTTCAACGATATTTAAAAATTGTCGTTAAAGCTCTTTTATGATAGTTGTTCAATGTCATTGTATAGTTACGATGACAGTTTTTAAGTGTCATTAAACGTTAAAGATGACACTAAACATATTGTCATTGTAAGGAAATACTTTCTACAACACCCCCATTCTATGACTGTTGAAAACTGTCATCTTTTACTTTTAACGATAGTTTTTAAATGTCATTAATAGGCAAATTTCTTGTAGTGAGTCCATTAAGGGATGGTTTATATGGGAAATCAAATCTTGTACATATCTCGAGGTGAGTCAATAGCTCTAATATAAACTGTCCAAACACAACTTGTTGACTCCAATGAGACACTTGACAACTTATTTGTTCAATTTAATTCAGCACTAAACCAATACCCAGATATCCAATATCCGATATCCAATGTTCTACACTTCAGTATGCATTTTGAGGCATGTCATAGCTTGTTTAATCGATGCGTTTGACTTAACCTATGGTTTGTATCCATCGTATGACATTAACTTAGCTTAGTCTAACCTTTCTATAAGACTCCTACCCGGTTCCTGCACTTGCATGTATCTCGAGGCATGTCCCCACTCGCGCGTCAAATCAATAGAACAATCGAACTAAAATAAAACTCTGGTATAAAGTACATACATACAATACACTAGACATCCATGACATCAAAAATAATATTTTTCTCGATTTTTCGTGCCAAGCGTTGAATTGCGTACTTGCTCTCAAACCACATTGCAAGTCAGTGACCTAATCAAGTACTAGTTTGCTAATAGTAAATTTTGGGTCGTTACACCCACTTATTAAAAAGAAAGTTTAGGTAGGTTGCAACTTTTACTCATTGTGGAGTCACTTATTAAAAGATATATATTTTTTTGGTAGAAACACGACCCAAAAAAATGGGTTGAGAATTACACTGTACTATCGCACTTATCTTATGCTAACAAGAGGAAATACAATGAGACTCTATGTCTAATCTATGAGCTCTATACTGCATCCGAGCACATTCTTCGCTAGGAAGTCTGCACAAGCATTAGTACATCTGGGGATGTATCTAATGTAGCTACCCTCCATCTGATGAAGAGTCCATTAAATCTCCTTGATCTGGTAGTCCATGAAAACCAGAGTATGACGAGGATCCATGAGCGAAACAGCTTCTAATGAGTCTAACTCGATCACCAACTTAGTGAGACTTTTCTCCTTTGCCATGTGGACTCCGTACCATAACGCTAAAATTTCTACTGACAAAGGTGGATAACTGCCCAACTTGACTTGGAAACCAGAGATGAACTCTCCTCTGTCATCTCGTAACAGCCCTGTAATGGATGAGCATGCGAGCTCGTTCGTTACTGCCCCATCACAATTCAGTTTTGTCCAACCCTCATCCGATTTCCTCCATCGTGTCTCCCTCTTAGCTTGCCCTTTAAGACCAGCGGTATGTGTTCGAGTGCCACATCTAATTATCTTATTTGTTCTATCTCGAACTTGAGAAATCACCTCCATAACTGACGCTTGGATACCCTTGAAGACAAACTCGTTTCTTGTGAACCAAAGAACCCAGCACGTGACACCAAACAAGGTCTTCCAAGAAAAGGTACATTCTTTCATATTAGAGTCCAACCATTCTCTTTGGCTATCACTAAAGAAGTTAGGACTTTGTCTTCCCATCAAAAGATTATCTCAGACTGTCCTTGCTATAGGGCAGCCCCTAAGGGTGTGAAGAACAGACTCTGATTCTGCATTACATCTCCTACAAACATCGGAGGTATTAATTTGGTGTTTACAACACAACATGTTAGTAGGGAGGCGATGAAGTCTAGCCAACCATAGGAAAGTCTTGATTCTCTGCGGACTCTCCCAATCCCACATTGACCTACAGCCTGTATCATTAGATTGGATATCTTTATTAGCGATTCACTCATAAGCCTTCTTAACTGAAAACTTCCCAGACTTGGTGTACATCTAGAAGATCATGTTCATTCTTTTGCTGCTATTAGGGTGAGAAGTGGCCAAGATTTTGTTACACATCTCACTAAGTAGAATCAGTGCAAGATTCGAGAGGTCCCAACTTCCTGATGCTATGGTATAATGAGCCACCTTCTAGTAGCATAGAGTAGGAGAGAGTCCACGTTTTCACCCACTTTTTCTTCCAGAATAAAGTTCTTCATCCATCTCTAATAATCTTAGTAAGACCTTCCTTAAAAAAAGGCTAAGATTGGCATATACTCCTCCATACCAACGAAGCAGGGTGCCCCGCTCTTAAAAAAGGTTCCTCATTTGTCAACTTGCAATACTTCCCTCTCATGACTTGTGCCCATAAACACTCTTTCTTAGTATAAAAGTCCCAGCAGAGCTTCCATATAAAGGCTTCATTGTTGTCTTTCGCCTTTCTAAACCCTAACCCCCTAGGGACTTATTAGAACACTAGACCTCCCATCGAACTAGGTGGACTTTCCTTTTCACGTCAGATCCCCAGATAAAACTGCGCACAATTTTATCAACTTTATCACATATCGTCAAAGGGAGTTTTGCGGTCTACATCTGAAACACAGGTATAGATAGAAGAAATGCCTTAGCTAGCGTCACCCCGCTCGCTAGCGAGAGTTGTTTCGCTTTCCACCCTAAGAATCGTGCCCTCAATTTATCAACAATGTCCTTATAGGTGTCATTCTTCCATCTTTGATGGAGGATAGGAGACCCCAAATATTTTCCCAAGTTTTCCGTCATCTGGAAACCCATCTTATTGCTGATTTGCCTCTTCACATGTGCAACCACATTCTTAGAGAAGAAGAGTTTTATTTTTTTAGCATTTATCTTTTGGCTTGAGCAACTACAAAATTCTGTCATAATCTTTTAAATTATTTGTACCTGTGACATGTTAGCTTCCGCAAAAATGAACATATCATCCGCAAAGAACAAGTGAGAAATCATGGGACCAGTTCTACCTAGACGAACTCTACGCCATTCTTTATCATCAACCACTTTTTGGATACCATGAGCCAACATCTCCATACAGAGAACAAATATATAAGGTGAGATTTAGTCTCCTTGGCGAATTCCTCTAGATGGTGAGAAAACCTCTGTTTGCCTCCATTTCATAACACTTGCATCTTTGGTGTAAATATATAATGCACAATTCTGTCGATCAACATATTAGGAAAGCTAACAGCAACAAGAGTTTCTTCAATGAAACTCAAACGTAGTCTATTATATATTTTCTCCAAATCAATTTTGATGGCTAACCAACCTTTACGACCAGATTTCCTTCTCATTGAATAAATGATCTCCTGTACGATGATAGTATTATCAGACAGATTTCTTGCAGGGATAAAACTTGATTAATTCTTGCTCACCATATTGTTTAACAAGGGCTTCAACGTATTTGCAATTAGCTTTGTAATAAGTTTATATATAACATTGCATAAACTAATAGGTCGAAGAGCTGAAAAAGACTCTGGGGAAATAGTTTTTGGGATGAGAACAAGTAGGGTATCATTTAAACTAGGTGAAAGAACTCTATTGGAGAAGAAATCTTTCACTGTAGTAGTAACTGTATCACCCACTACCTCCCATTATGACTGGAAGAATATAGGACTCCAACCATCGGGGCCAAGAGCTTTATAAGCCCCCATATCAAAAAGTGCATTCCGAACTTCCTGCTTATCAGCCGCCTTCATCAAATTGTTCTGGTTTGCAGGTAGCATTGTCAGGAATTTGTGGTTCCAAGTAAGTGAAGGAGGTCACATACCGTCATCAAGGTACAGTTTGATGTAGAATTGAATTGCCATTTCCTTGAGGGTCTCCTGATCATTCACCCATTCCCCATCTTCGTTTCTTAATGCTATAATACGATTCCCTTTCCTCTTAGTAATTGTACTCTGGTGAAAGTATCTGGTGTTCGTATATCCAAACTTAAGCCATTTAGTTATAGATTTTTTGTACCAGAGTATCTCTTCCTGGAGAAGAACATCTTGAAGTTGTTTTTGTAGTTCAGTTATCTGATTGTGCAGGTTAGTTGAGAAGGCTCTATCCAGGCTTCGATGAAGTTTCTCCAACCTAACTTCTTCTTTCTATATTTTTCTAATAACGTGGGTATTCCACCACTTGAGCTTATCCGCAAACTATTTTGACACCACATAAAACTCTGCGTTGTTTGCGCAGTTATTTTTGACAAACTCCTTAAAGCCCTCATGAGTTGTCCAGTTATTTACTTGTTACTAAAAATTTGTTTTTTTAAAAAAAACATTCATAAGTGTCAAATGTTAAACCTAGTAGCTAATTTTGATGGAAAAAAATTAACCCTAAAAAAGTTTCAAGCAAGGGAGGCGACAACTCTAATTCCTATTTTTTTTTTGAAATTCAAGATCTTTAAGCACCGTCGATTTTGCCTTTTGACCGATGATGGTTCTAATTAGTATATTTATCTACGTTTTATATTTGTTCAATAAATTGTAGATGTTTTTAGATATGTAAAGATTGGATCTATTCTTGATGCGGTATATTTTTCAACGATATTTTGTGAATATGTGCATTTGTCGAGTTTTATTCTCTTATTTTGATTTTTTTATTTTTAGGTAGTTTGTCTTTCATTGTTGGAAGTCTTAATTTTGTCTTTCTTTTATTGAAAATTTTACATTTTCTTCCCTTGCTGAAAGTTTTATTTTTTGTTATGTGGTTCTAATTTCATGACAGTTGTTTTGAACAACTATGATTAATGAGTTAATGTGTTTTTATTAAGGCAGTTTGATTAGTATTTGTAAGCAACCCACATTTGTCAGGGCATCGACGCACTCAATCTGTGACGCGCACGCATCTTGAAGTGTAACCCACGCCCACTTTTGTGGGTGTGTCTCAATTTTGATCCGCGTGGCGTCCTTTTCTTCGCTTGCAAGTAATCAATAACTTTCTTTTCTACACCCCCATCTTCATCAGTAATAGTCCATCAGCAAGCACACATCAACCCAAAACTCCCCAAATCTCATCTCGGATAGTCTCCTCTCAATGGCTTTGGAGTGGGTGGTGCTAGGGTACGCCGCGGGAGCAGAGGCGGTGATGCTCCTCCTCCTGACGCTCCCCGGCCTGGAAGTCCTCCGGCGCGGGCTGGTGTCGGTGACGCGCAGCATGCTGCGGCCGATGCTCTCGGTGGTGCCTTTCTGCCTCTTCCTCCTCGCCGACATATACTGGAAGTTCGAGACGCTTCCGAGCTGCGAGGACGAGCACGCCTGCTCCCCCTCCGAGCACCTCCGCCACGAGAAGTCCGTCATGAAGAGCCACCGCAACGCCGTCCTCATCGCCTCCGCTCTCGTCTTCTACTGGCTCCTCTACTCCGTCACCGCCCTCATTGTGCGTGTCGAGGAGTTGACTCAGCGTGTCGACAAGTCGAGGCATCGCGAGTGAGTGACGAGATCTGCGTCCGCGACGGCAGGTTAGATCTACTACTCATCGCATCGCATCGCATCGCATCGCATCTTCATGAATTAGGTTCAATTTGTTTGATTTGTGGTTGACATCGATGATCGATCTTTGGTGTGATTGGCTGTTGTGCAACTAGATCTGTAAATGTTGATGCTTTGTGAGGATTGATTGGGAGTTGTTAGGCTTCTACTCAATTATGCGGATGAAATGGTAAGTATGATGATGATGATACTTGAACTTGAATGAGTGCTGTTTCTCTTGAGAATACCATTTGATTGTTTGAAGATCATTTTGTTTAGCTAAGTTTTGTTAATGTTATGGTGAATTTGTTCTGAATGTTGTGAGGTCATGATCCTGGTAATATGTTTTGGTGAAAATGCTGCATCTGATCACATTTTAGGGCTAGCGAATTCGATTTAGCGATATCATTATGTTTCTTAGGGCATCTCCAACCCAAAGCCAATTTGGCATTGGGTTGGTCATTTGGCGCTGGATTGGAGTCCAATCAAGCGCCAAACTCGGCACCAAGCTACAGTGGCACAGTACTGTTTGTACTAAATTGGGGAAACTCTTGCACTATTTTGGTGCAAAAAGTACAAAACAAGAAAACACTTTCATCTCCAACCCTTCGCACTTAATCCCTCATCAAAAGTGGGCTCCACCACAAACTCCTTCACATATGAACTCAAAACCACACCAATACTTTTGAAAAAATACTCCCTCCGGTAAAAAATATAAGACTTTTTGCTCAAAACACACATTAAGAAAACATTAATTGTGAGTTTAAATTACATTCTTACCTACATTTAATTCTTTATTACATCTAATGAAAGAAAGACAATTATTTAATTATAATTAAATGTTTGAGTTAAAAAAAGGGTAAAATAGGTATAAGATGTATGCAGTTCTCTCGAATTTCGAAAACGTCATATATTTTTTGAAGCCAAAACATACCAAAATGTCATATTTTTTACTAGAGGGAGTAATAAATAAGTGGGCTTCACAGCCAAAACCTCTTAAAGAAGAATTATTTAATCTTTAAAGCGTGGGCCCCATTTGGCACCTACTACAGTACCACACCAAAGTAGCGCTTGATTTGGTGCTAGATTGGAGACTATCCAACGCCAAATCATCCAACCCAACGCCATTCAAAATGGCGTTGGGTTGGAGATGCTCTAAATTGGTGTCAAGTGCACCCCACATTTTAAAAATTGAATAAGCTCGTTTTTGTGGGTTTGGATGTGGGATCCACTTATTTATTATTTTGTAAAAAATTTGGTGTGGTTTTGGGCTAATACGTGAAAGACTTTGTGGTGAGGCACACTTTTGGTGTAAGATTCAGTGTGAGGGTTGGAGATGGAAGTAGTGTTTGTTGTACTTTTTACAATAAAATGGTGCAAAAGTTGTACTGTCTTGGTGTAATGCATTGGAAATGCCTTAGTGGACTGACTAGTAGATTTGTGACTTTTGACTTCTGAACTTACTTGAACGTGTTACAATTGAGATGGACCAACTTTGATACTGCAAGACGGATGCATGCTCTCATTGTTTGCAAGGTTGAGTTTCTTTTCGCTTCGACTTTTTGTCTGTGAGAATTATGTGCTCAATATACGTCAAGAACATAGGATGTTGGTAATTTGTCTAAGGAAGTTTGTTGTAGAGGAGAGGGAGGGAAATTGGTGACAAATCCATATATTCTAGTTCTTTTTCTTGTTCTTGTTCTTGTTGTTGAGGAAGACAAAAAAGTTAGAAGATCAAGAATTTTCCTTAACATAGTACTTACAAACTATGTTACCCGCCCTTCACTCTAACCCAAAGTACTCGTGTCGGACACTTGAAAAGAGTCCAACACTTAAAAAAGACATGGATACTCCCTTTATAGAGTTCGTTGTATAAAAAGATTCATAATGCAAGGGAAGAAAGAAAAGAAATAACAAAAACTTTCTAGCGTAGAATACGAAATGAAAAATGAGAAAAAAAATATGGGTATTTAAGCTATTATATATATGTAATAACATATATAAGCATGTGTGTCTCAAGTTTTTAGATTGTTTTTGTCGAGTCCCCGTATCCTAAAATTAGAGAATAGGTGGGTCCGACCTTTAGACTCGTACACTCACCCGACACCCGCACCCGAGTCCAGGTAGCATAACTTACAAATAAACAATGACTGTATGTATATTACACATAAAATTTTATTTCCACGTAGCGTATGATATTTGTGCTTGTTTTGAGAACTACATGAATATCATAATTAGGCTTAATGTAAAATATACCTCTAGACTCCAACCATTGTTGCTTTGCAAGGATTTTGTTGAGGAATAACCTTGATCTTCAACTCTGTTTTCCTCAACAAGTTGGTGTTGAAAGAATTAATAGAAGATATGGGTCGCAATGCTTTTAAGGCAACGAGGCGGTGCAAAGCGGTTTAGTGCCGCTTAGTTGTTGTGGTTTCATTTTTCCAAATTTGAGCAAAGTTTTGAGTTCGAAATGTAAGTTATATGACCGTTTTGATGGAACGTTTTTTGTGTTTCAAAATAATTGAATAAGTTTTCGCCCCCAACTCACATATTCTAGCTCTATTAATTTTATGGAACACATCTTGTTAAGGTCGGTGCAACAGTCCAATTAGGGTCAATTTGCAATCCAATCTAATTATTGCGGATTGAAAAATTATAGTCTAGTCTAGTCCAAATAATTCATCAATCCAACTCAATCCAATTTGTAAAATGCGGACCAGATTGGATCAAGCTCCACGGATTAACGTTTTCCTATTTAAAGATTCATGAAATTAAGCTTGATCAATTGAATTACAAAAATCATACATCTGATGAATGATAAATTTGCAATATACATCCCACAAATGTATATATAGCATATTTTCCACAAACTTGTCATCACAATAACCTTCAAAATGCAAGTTCCTACATAAATAAATATGTCATCATCAAACTTGCATCATACACCCTCACAAAAGCATAAAAAATGTGCACGCTGCAACATACAACCCACAAAATAAAAAGGTTTGAAGCATAATAAAAGAGTTAAGAATAAGCATAATCTTTGAGATACTATAATTTTGAGTTGATAGTTCGAGTTGTTGCTCTTTGAGATACTATAGTACATTTAATCATATATGTATGTGTTGATGTGATAAACGGACTAGATCGGATTGGATCCACAATTTTTTAATGGAGGATCCGATCTGATCCAGTCTAGCCAGATTAGTGATTTTTTTCAATCCAATCCAGTCGAAGGGATAAAAAAATTGATCCAATTAGTGATAATTGGTCTGAATTGGACCAAATCCTCGGATTAGTCCAATCCATGTGCACCCCTAGTTGAGAAGAGATAAAAGTTAGAAGATAAAGACTTTTCCTCAACATAATTCTTACAAATCAACAATAGCTAGATCCATATTTCACATTAATTTTTTTTTCCACATAGTATTTGATCTTTGTGCTTGTTTTGAGAATTACATGAAGATCATAATTAGGCTTTATGTAAAATATACCTTTAGCCATTGTTGCTTTATAAGGATTTTGGTGAGGAATAGCCTTGATCTTCCAACCGTTTGTCTTCCCCTACAAGTTGGTGTTTAGTGTGTTGATGGAAGATATGATTATTGAGGAATAACCTTTTCTTACAATGAGTGATTGTGGGTATTAGGGCTTGGCCCGTTTGGCTCATTTACATGTAACTATATATATATATATATATATATATATATTGACTTAACTGGTCCTAAAATAATCTATTTGACGTTTCTTCCAAATTCTAACATGGTATCAGATCTAGAACCCTAATTGTGAGTTGAACGACCCAGAATTAAGGTTTTAGCTCTGATACCATGTTAGGATTTGGAAGGAACACCGAATAGATTATTATGATGTGGTAGTCTGCCTAAAGAAAAGGAGTTCAAATCAGATTTTGGTAGGACATTTTGGAGGCATTATTGCACGTCGAGTAGGTTTCAATAAATTGAGTTGAACTAGAGGACTTAGTTGGGATAAGGCATTGGTTTAGGTAGTATTACACAAGGGTAAACGAAATTCGTCAGCTACTTCTCACTGCTCTAATTGATAGAAGAAGTCAACACAGGATTCAAACCTATCACCTGTCTACCACAATTTAGGAATTTGAGGAGTTAAGTGAAGCACTAAGTGAATGGGTTATTGACCTTGCTTTTATTTGTTCGCATTAGTTTGATTTCGATTTTTTTTTCAATTTATTCCAAAAAAATTGTTGTTGTTGGTTTATACAAGGTTAGTGAGGACGCGCCGTTGTCAGTGCTAGCTGAACCAACACCATGGAGATGCTTGGCCAACATCTCATGTTCTCTAAACCAGCGCTTGTATTGTGATGGTGACCAGCGCCAAAAGCTAATAGCTATTGCGGCTTCACCGCGGCCCAAAAAAGAAAATTGTGGGCATGTGCTTTGTGTTCATGCACACGCAAGGTAAAGGCTCTTGGTGTGTGTAAAGGAACAAGTTTTGTTTGTTCGTGAACGCACAACACATGCCCCCATTTTCTTAAAAAATTTATTTATGATTTTGGGCTGCATCGAGTGCTACCAGCTTAGGTGTTGACCTAGTGGTGTTGGTTCGACCAACTTTTGTTCTGACCACCAGCACCTCTATGGTGTGGTTCCGCTAGCAAGAGGTGTTGGCCACTAACACCATGGTTTTGGTTCGGCTAGCATTGATAACTGTACGTCATTGTTGACATAGCGTAAACCCCAAACAACAAATTTTTCGAAATAAATTGATAAAAAATCCGAAATCAAACAGATGTAAGCAAAAAAAAAGCTAGATCAATAACTCACTTACCTAGGGCTTTATTTGACTCCTTACATCCCTAGCTTTCTCTTCTTTTCCCTTGGCTATCCCCCTCTCCGACATTCTTTTTCTCGAAACAAAACAACAACAAAGCTTCACCACTTCTCTTTTATCTCTTTAACCCTCACCCAACTAACACACAACTCGTACACTTATGTGGTTTGCCTCATTGTTAACTTATATGTTCACATCTCGAGGCCAATCTAAGTCTTCATTTCAACGTAACTGTTGTAATTTTGTCAAAATATAATAAGTTTATTATATTGTATTGTATTTGATCTATTACATACATCTCTATATATAGAGATGCAATTACATACAAAAGGAAACATTAAAATAAGGAAGCACATAATCAAGGGAGTGATTTGTGCATAACATAATTACAAGAGTGATTTCACAACATAATTATAGGAGTGATTTCACAACATAATTATAGGAGTGATTTGTGCACAATATAATCACGAGAGTGATTTGTGCATAATATAATTACGAGAGTGATTTGTGCACATTTCCTAATTGCACAATATTTCTAACACTCCCCCTCAAACTCAAGGTGGGAACAACGAAGCCATTTTGAGTTTGTAAACCAAAATAAATACCCAATAGATACTTTATCAAAAATGGAGATAGTAATAGAGTTGGCTGAGCTGATCAACTGGCAGGCTGTTCGTTTTGAGAAATCGGTCACCGAGAAGAACATCGTAATCTGGAACAAGAATATGACCGTCCAGCAAACGATGGCGACGATGAAGGGCCGACGAGAAGCACGGACACAGATCTGTTGCGAAAATGTTCGGTTGCTAACCGATGAATGGAAGACATCTAAATGGGATATGGTGGTCCCAAATATGAGAAACGACCGGTTGCAGACTAACAACCGTCTGTAAACTGGCCAGCCACAAGGCATCACAACCAATAAAAGAAAACTCCGTAGGAACGGAAAAAATGGGATATGGTAATCCCAAATATGAGAAACAGCCAGTTGCGGACTAACAACCGTCTGAAAATTGGTCAGCCACAAGGCATTACGACCAATAAAAGAAATGAATTGATTCCGCATAACGGAAGACACCAAAACCGAATCTAATGATGGTTTTGGGAAATGATGAATACATTCGGATAGAATGTTAAGCGATTGACAATCGGTATTTTCAACAACAACCGATTGAACATTGGTAAGCCAAAAGGCATCAAAATCAAGAAAAGAAAAATAATTTTCCATATGAATGGAATATGGATGATCAACGAATCATATGGGCGCACTCACACGTGCACAATAAACAATCAAACAGAGGGGACGCCGGATCTGAGGAACAAACAAGCGCAATGGCATTGTTCTTCATCTTCCTCATGTGATCAACCATGATAATGTCCTTGTTACTGGTTGTGGTGACGAAGATGTCGACATCGGAGACGACGTCTTCGAGTGTGAGCACTGGAGACCCTCCATTGTTGCTTGGAGAGCACGAGATGGGATCAATCTCGGTCCACGATGACTCTCGCGCCGGCTTGTTTAAGCGCCGCGGCACATCCCTTCCCGACGTCTCGTGGCCGGCCACCAAAGCGACCTTCCCGTGATCATGACGTTTGTCGCCCTCATCGGGCGTCCGGGAGAGAGTGTCGACAACCGTACAGTTATCGAACTTGCTCTTCGTGACGAGTCATTAACATTGATAGCGAGGGAAGAGGAGAGTCCCCGCGATCTCGCATCTCGTACACCTCTTCACACCGGTAGTAGTCTCCTCCGAAACCCCCACCAATCCCTCCTTCATCTTGTGATACTTCTCGGGATCGGACTTCAACCCATCTCGAATAATTGTCGGCACAATCCGAAACTCCGCATTGTCGGTCGAGTTCGGGTCCGGAACCTTCCCACTCTTCGCAAACTCCTCCTCCGCCTTCACCCCCTCGTGAATCGATAACGTAGCATCCCCGCCATCGTCGACGATCGGATTGGGACCCCCTCCAGGCCCCCAGTCGAGCGCTCGCTCCGTGCACCACCAGTACTCCTGGAGAGTTTCGCCCTTCAAGGCGAAGACGGCGGCGCTATCGCGGGCTATGGCGGCGGTGGCGTGGTCTTGGGTGGAGAAGATGTTGCAGGAACACCAGCGGACCTCGGCGCCTAGGGCGGTAAGGGTCTCGATGAGGACAGCGGTCTGGATCGTCATGTGGAGGGACTCGGTGATCCTGGCGCCCTTGAACGGCTGCGATGGGCTGAATTCGGTACGGCAAGCCATCAATCCGGGCATCTCGACCTCGGCGAGCTCGATCTCGAGGCGGCCGAAGTCGGCTTGTGAGAGGTCCTTCACCTTGTACTCTCTCCCCGACGAGGTCTTCTCCACAAGCAACGCCATTGCTGATGCTGATGAGAAGAGAGAGAGTGAGCAATTTATTTTCAAACAATCATCCTTAAGGAAATCAGAAGTCTCTAACATAGCCCTCCTGAAAAAACGCTTGTAGCCCCACATGTTTCCTCTGTACTTCAACGCATAAGGCCCGCTCTCCAGCGACCTCTCAAAGTGGCTATGCACCTTATGCTTCCCCTTCCCGCTCTGATCAAGCAGAGTGAGCTCAAACAACGCTCTCACATAGGTCCCCTCGCTCGCCAGCGCGATGAAGACAGACACGTACGTTGCATTGTACTCCGGATTCTTCCCGTCAGGATAGAAGTATATCGCCCAGTCGTAGCCTCCGACGGTGAACTTCTCGCTCGCAATGTGCTTCCCGTTCACCGTCTCGATCACCGATCGGGAACTAGTTCGCGACGAAGGGAACCTCGAATTGCTCGTCAATTCTTCTCCCATTCGACAGATTTCATCCAAATTGAGCGATTTCTCCGGCGAATTAGGGGTTTTGATGGTGGATTTTGGGGATTCGATTGGTGCGATTTTGAGAATAGGTGCGGATAATGATTGTTAGTGCAGAAGAATAGCAGCAGCGGCGCAGTGAGCACGAGCGAGAGAGATCGCACACGAGAGAAAAACGATTGGCGAAAATTAATCACCATGGGCTTGAGTGCACGATGCGAACGTGCACGCATGGGCGAAGGTCGCGAACGAACAGAAGGTTGATGTGCCATTGCGCTGGAGAGTATATTGAACTCATGATGGAGTGATGGAGGCTGATTGAGCGACGCGAAAGAGACAAACGGGCTGGTACAACGGACGGACGTGTGTGAAGACGTACAAGAGAAACAAGAGGAAATCAAAACAAGAGCATAATCGAACACAAGAACAAACACTAAGATGTATCAAGGATCGGTCATCGACTCAAAAGTCGATCGACCTTAGATTAGAAACCAAGCTCTGATACCATGTTGTAATTTTGTCAAAATATAATAAGTTTATTATGTTGTATTGTATTTGATCTATTACATACATCTCTATATATAGAGATGCAATTACATACAAAAGGAAACATTAAAATAAGGAAGCACATAATCAAGGGAGTGATTTGTGCATAACATAATTACAGGAGTGATTTTACAACATAATTATAGGAGTGATTTCACAACATAATTATAGGAGTGATTTGTGCACAATATAATCACGAGAGTGATTTGTGCACAATATAATTACGAGAGTGATTTGTGCACATTTCCTAATTGCACAATATTTCTAACAGTAACACTTCACATACTCCCTCGGTCGGTCTAGATCTTGTCGCACCAAGTCTCTCTCGTTGTGCTCTGTAGATCTTCCACATGCATCTTGAGGTGTGTGACTTGTGTCCAACACACTAAACTAATGTCAATTAAGTCGGAGTAGAACAAACACGGGTACATATAATACAACAAATAGGCACACAACATTCAAAAATACCATGCATCGGGTTTCGTACCTGCGGTTCGACCAAGTTTTCCACCTTAGGGACTGGATTAACGGTTGTAATCGTGTAATTGGGGTATAATTAGTGTTTTATATTTTTGAGTCGTGAATCATTTTAAATATTAGGATCAATCAAACAAAAACACGGAGATGTTGGGGACAGCAACATAGAATTCATGTTGGACAGTGGAGGAGTACAATAGGTATAATATGTGATTTGATTTGATGAAGTTTCTCAGTGAACTTGCCATGGACAATCATTTTATTTTGGTAATTAAGGCGAATCATTTTGAATATTTGGATCACTCATACAAAAAACGGTTTTATTTATTTATTTAGATGACTGTAATCATGTTGAGATGAACTGAAACTGATCCTAATCTGTTATTCATTTGAATATTATTTTTTGTTTCTTTCGATGCTACCTTATATCTGGAAGGTGGATTCCTCATCATTATGGTTCTTATTGTTCAGTGATTGATGTGGTAAAATTATATGGGCCGATTAGGAAGAGTAATGAATTAACAATTATGGGCAATGGCATTGAAGTGGAAGAATATGTACAAATCTTGTTCTTGTTGATATAGTAGAGTAGACGAAATTGATTTCATAGAACCAACTCATCCATTGGTGAAGGAAAAGTTTTATCTAGTGCGAATAGTGAGTTATTTTCTATCAATTGCTTAGTATCGCTGAAAACTGATCTTAATCTGCTACCCCTTCTGTTTAAAAGTTTACAAAGTTCTTGATTTTCAGACTCTGATCTGCATATTGAGATTTTCTCAGGCTAAGTCTCTTGAGTTGAAATTCTTGCACTGACATGGAAGTGAACAACGATCATCATTTCTTAACTTGAGCATGAATGAACAATGTCATAAGCTTATATGTTATTGCTGCATTGAAAATCCTTGTTTGCTTTCTTCCTTCCACTTGTCAACCTGAACCACGTGTATGTCCGACTGTGTTCAGGCAGGGTAGATAGTTCAAGCATGAATCAATTCACGCTTGAACTATAATGGTTGAATTCTTATTGATTGTATCAAAATGTCTTCTTATCTATTCAAATGGTGTAAGATAAGAACCTATTTTGTTAAGTCAGCTTGGGCTGAGTATAGGTGCGCTGTCGCGTATTTGTAATAATTTTTTTTTTCATTTTATATATATATAAACTTGGCAAGGTAGGTCTCGCTGGTTGATCTAATACTTAAAAGTTTCGCTGTAATGCAGGTTGGGAGCGCCTTTTAGAGCATTGGAAGGATTCCAGTGTTTCCTGATCTGCTCAAGCTGGGGCTGTGCGTTGTTGAATAAAGGTTGCATCGTAAAACATGGTTTTTGTTCAGTAGTGTCTTCGAAACATATTGGTTGAGAAATGCTTGTAGGATTTTATTGAATTTCGAGTTTTGGGAATTGACGAAACTGTAAACTTTAGCAAAGTTGAAGTATGGTGAACTTAGAAAGTTTGTAATTTGGGTTCTTAACTTTTAAGTTTTAGATTAAAATAGAAAAGTTGACTTCAAAGTAAATTTATTGGTCTGAGTGTATGTTTCAAAGCTGTAATGACGATACCGCGGCAACTTGTTGGTACAGCTAGTGGCATCATATTTTGAGGGTTTAGGTGTTTAATCTTGAAAAACTGTTTTAGTGTTACCTCTCACTTGAGGCAGAGGGTGTTTTAATTGTGGTAACAACGCTATGTCCCTTTCTTTAACCTGGATGGGTTGCTACAATGGTAAAAACAAAGGCAGGGTTGTTTAAGTTAAAACACACTACCTCGATTTTGATTCTTCGGTGTGGTAAAATTGTTTGGGCCATTGAGTCTCACTTTCAGTTGAGAGAGTTAGGTCTTGTTTATAGATTAGTGAGGATAGCCTCGACACCACACGATTATATAAAAAAACAAAAAAATTATGACCCTTTCTTTCTTTCTTGTGATTAGTTGAATCGAAGAATCGAACCAAGGAGGGAATGAGGTTGGGTAATTGACTGATTCTCGAGCGGTTAGTGTTGTAGTGAAGTCCTTGGGAAGGGTGGAAAATGTTTGGGAAGCGATTGATAACGAAAGAACAGGAAATCATATTTTGGAACTTCTCAACACTTTCAGTAGGCAGGGGAGTGGTTAAGAGTTTAAGATACGCGTCTTGCAATGGCAAACATGCATGGATCATGGATGCATGCATACAATGTATTCTAGTGGAGAACATGAATAAGCTCTTACCAATTGTTACATTATTCTTGTTAAAAGCTGTGGACCTTACATGCCACGAAGCATATAATTAGATCTAAAAGTGACTCCAATTTATTATATGAAACACCATTATAAGTATTTTTATCATTTAAAATGACGACTAATTCTATTTTTTTAAAGAAAGATATTGATTAAAAACACATGGTCAGTCGTTTGTTGGTTGAGTAACCCCTGATTTTTTTTTTTTTCAAAACAATATTAGGGGCCCATGAATTTATGGATAATTCTTGATTGAATCTATGAACTTTCAAGTTTTCCCCTGCTTAAGATGATAGTTTCAGCCAAATTATTTCACTTTCTATCCTTGTGCAATTGAGTTCGACTCTTGCGTGATAGTGTTTGAAGGGGGAGAAGCAACTTAAATGATGAATTAATACTATTGTGTTATTTATCGGGAGATTGAAGGATTCAATTGAGAGAAAATATAAATTGAAGAACTTAATTAGGTTCATAAATCAACTTTCGACAAATAAAAACTTGGGAACACGATCAAGAATTCTCACTAAATTCGACTATTTAGGTTGTTTGTCTTTTTTATTTTTTAAAATTGAACTAACACATGTTCATGTTCAATTATCATATATTTTGAACGATAAAAAAAAGTTCTCAAAACCAATTAAAAAATATAGTGGCGATGTCTGCTTTGCTGAAGAGCATAAAATATCGGAAAATGATAATCTAACATACTTTGGGCTCACGTTTTACTTTTTAACCCATTTATGGTGTTTTGTTAGATGTGGGTCCACGATTGAGGGGACAAGAAAGAGTCATAAATGGCTAAAAAATAAAGTGTGCACCAAAAGTGTGTTAGATTATCATTTTCCTAAAATATCCGAAACATTGTTAGTTCCGATATTAGATTACATTTGCCCCCAAAATTGCTATGCCAATAATTAATTAATGATCAAAATACATGCATCACTAAGAAATATTATCAAACTATTTCTAAAGGATTGTAGTGTTTTTTTTTTTTTTTTTTTTTTTTTTTTTTTTTTTTGAAATATAAAGGATTTTAGTGTTAAATAAGAGTAGATTGTGTTTTTAAGCCATCCTTTTTGGGGGTTTATCATTTAAAATTTGGCGCCAATCAGTAGATCGACTAGTCCAGCTCTATAGCCTCTATTAGGTCCCTTTATGGGAGTGGACCGTCTCAATTTAATTTGCTCTATCCATAAGGTATCCACAGTGCAATAGTCCCCACTTAATAGACACTATTCATACAGTGCAATAGCCACCACTTAATAGACACTATCCATACTGTGCGTATTGGGAGTGTCTATTGATGTTGGAGCGTTTGTGCGTTCACAAACGCTCTAACCTGGGCCCACAACATCAACTTTTGCTGCTGTGTGCCATTTTTTGTTTTCTAAAAGTAAAACATTTTGACTGTTGTAAAATAAATTGGAACTTGCTAAGAGCTAGATAAGGAAATAGAAGACTAAGAACTTCTACTACTACAAACTACTACTACAAAGGAGAAGAGAAGAAATGAGATAGTTGGAATGAGAAGTTTTCATTCAACTTTGGTGTGTTTTTACAATGAGGTTGGCACCCTTTATATAGGCCCTTTGGTGATGATGATAAATGTACTTAGACAATGTTTACAAGTAATACTTACATCACATGTCATACAACTCTTCACAAGCAACATTGACAATACATGGAATAATGAGTACATTTGATATGGATACAAGTAAGGGCCATGCTTGATACTACCACTCAATGTAAGAGCCATGCTTGACAATGATTAGTCATACAAAATCTTGATCAATTATTCATCCATATCATAACACTCCCCCTTGGATGACAATTATTGAGAGAATGTGCCTTGTTAAAACTTCTACTAAGAAAAACCCTGTGGAAAAAAATATAGTAAAAGAAAAGAGTACACTATTCTCATAAATATTAAGATGAGTATAATATTGTTAAGATTGCCTCATTAAAAACCTTGCATGGAAAACCCAATGGGATAAAACCATAGCTAAGGGAAAAAGAGTGCAATACATTAATCAATAACTCCCCCTCATGTGAACATGGGTGAAACTTGTTCGGTTTCTTTACTTGCAATGTCTTTAAGTTTACGCAAGCCAATACCATATGTAAGCCTTTTAAATGTCGTAGTTGGTAAGGCTTTTGTGAATAAATCAGCAAGATTATCACTCGATCGGATTTGCTTGACATCAATTTCACTATTCTTCCAAAGCTCATGCGCATAAAAGAATTTTGGTGAAATATGTTTTGTTCTGTCCCCCTTTATGAATCCTTCACTTAATTGTGCAATACATGCTTTGCATTATCTTCATATAATATGGTTGGAGAATCTTTTATTGAAGGCAATCCACATGATTCTTGTATATGTTCAATCATGTTTCTCAACCAAACACATTCACGACTTGCTTCATGAATTGCAAGTACTTCGAATGATTGGAAGAAGTGGCAACCATAGTTTGTTTTACTTGACTTCCACGATACAAGATATTAACACAGGTGAATACATATCCCGTTTGAGAACGGGCCTTATGGGATCTCGATAAAAATCCAAATCGGCATAACCTTGGAGATTCAATTTTACCCTCTCGAGTAAAATAAACCATGTCACTTGTTCCTCGAAGATATCGAAAAATGTGTTTAACACCATTCCAATGTCTTCGAGTTGGTGAAGAGCTATATCTTGCAAGTAGGTTGACAAAGAAAAGCAATATCGGGTCTTGTACAATTTGCAAGATACATAAGTGCACCAATTGCACTTAAATATGGTACCTCCGGACCAATTAGCTCTTCATCACTTTCTTGAGGTCGAAATGGATCCTTATCCACTTCAAGTGATCTGACAACCATTGGAGAGCTCAATGGATGTGCCTTGTCCATATAAAATCTTTTTAATAATTTTTCAATATAATTTGATTGATGGACAAGTCCTCCACTTGAAAAATGTTCAATTTGCAAACCAAGACAAAGTCTTGTTTTTCCAAGTTCTTTCATCTCGAATTCCTTTTTCAAGTATTCGGATGTTCTAACGATGTCGTCGTGGTTTCCCACTATATTTAAATCATCAACATATACAAAGCAATAATCACAAATCCTGTTGATGATCTTTTAATGAAGACACATGGGCAAAGCGGATTATTTACATATCCTTCTTTCAGTAAATAATCACTAAGACGTTTGTACCACATTCGTCCGGATTGTTTCAACCCGTACAAAGACCTTTGTAATTTTATAGAATGCATGTTATGAGGTTTTGATTTTATTTCATCGGATATTACAAATCCATCGTGGGATTTTCATATATATCTCACTGTCTAGAGATCCGTACGAGATATCTTTGTAACGACATCCATTAAATGCATATCAAGCCCTTCGAGACTGCAAGGCTTATCAAGAACCGAAATGTGATTGCATCTATAACTGGAGAATATGTTTCCTCATAATCGATGCCAGTCTTTGTGAGAAACCTTGAGCTACAAGTCTTGCTTTGTACCTTGTAACTTCATTTTTTCGTTTCTCTTTCGTACAAATACCTATTTATATCCAACAGGCTTTACGCCATCTCGGCGTTTGGACAATTGGTCCAAAAACCTCTCGTTTCCTTAACGAGTTTAGCTCTCGCTTGGATAGCATCTTGCCATTTTTGCCAATCGGGTCTTTTTTGACATTCGTCCACCGATCGTGGTTCTCGGATCATCATCATTTTCACATATTTCAAAGGACACATTGAAAGCAAATATATCATCGGGAACAATTTCATTTCGATCCCAAATCTTACCGAGTTTAAATAATTTATTGAGATCTCATTATTTTCATCTTTTTCCTCTTTTTCTAGAGGAAGTTGTTCCTCATCAGAATCAACTTGTTCTGACAAACCCTTATCAAAGGATTCTTGTGCTTTCTCAGGAGTATTTTGATTTGTATTTATTTTTACTCCCGTTTTCCTCTTTCGAGAAATTGTATCCTTTGAACCAACCGGTCTTCCACGCTTTAAGCGTTTCGTTGGTTCTTGTGCATTTTGTTGCACAGAGACATCAATTCTTGCAGGAGCATTTACAGCTGGAATATGTGATTTTGTCACTTGTTTTGCATCATTAAATGAATCTGGTAATTGATTTGCAATTTGTTGCAAATGAATGATCTTTCGAACTTCAAGTTCACACTGATTTGTTCGTGGATCATAATGTGATAAAGTTGATGCATTCCAAGCAATTTCGCGCCATTCCTTTTGAATTGACTTCTTATCTCCCCTAATGGTGGGAAAATTGCTTCATCAAAGTGACAATCAAGAAAACGTGCGATAAATAAATCCCCTGTTAAGGGTTCAAGGTATCTTATAATGGACGATGAGTTAAATCCAACATAAATCCCAAGTTTTCGTTGTGGACCCATCTTAGTTCTATTGGGAGGTGGTATAGGAACATACACTGCACAACCAAAAATTCTTAAGTGTGAAATATTTGGTTGTTGACCTTGAGTTGCATGGGGGAATGTTCATGGTATGCAGTGGGCCTATAACGAATGATAGATGCTGCATGAAGGACTGCATGTCCCCAAACTGAAGTTGATAACTTAGTTCTCATGATTAAAGGTTTGGCAATTAATTGAATGCGTTTGATCAGAGATTCTGCCAAACCATTTTGGGTATGCACATGTGGAACAGAATGTTCAATGGTAATTCCTATAGACATGCAATAATTTTTAAATGCTTGAGATTGAAATTCCCCAGCATTATCAAGACGGATGGTCTTGATTGGGTTGTCAGGGAATTGTGCTCTTAACTTAATGATTTGCGCTAAAAGTCTAGCAAATGCAACATTGCGGGTCGAAAGCAAACAAACATGTGACCACCTAGTTGATGCATCTATCAAAACCATGAAATATCTAAATGGTCCACAGTGAGGATGAATAGGTCCACATATGTCTCCCTGAATGCGTTCTAAGAAAATTGGGGATTCCACAACAATTTTACTTGGGGATGGTTTAACTATTAATTTACCTTGAGAACAACTAGCACAATTATAATCACCAGCTGAAAATATTTTGTGACTCCTTAAAGGATGTCCATGCGAATTATTAATTATTCTTCGCATCATTGATGATCCTGGATGACCAAGCCGGTCATGCCATAAAATGAATGTCGTTGGATCATTAATTTTCTTATTTAAGACGACATTCGTTTCGACATGCCTTATATGAGTAAAATATAATCCAGAGGATAAAGTTTGGAAATTTTTCTAACACTTCTTTTTTTCCCATTTGAAACCAATGTGACATAGAGAAATTCTCTATTATTTTCGTTCATGGTTTCAATGTGATATCCATTTTGTCGAATATCTTTAAAGTTGAGTAAATTCCTTCGGATTTTTCGAGTATAAGGCATTGTCAACATGAATTGTTGTTCCCCCGGCAACATAATATTTGCTCTTCCGAGCCATTAATCAAATTGGAGATGCCAGATATTGTTTGAACATTAGCATCACTAAGTTCAAATTGGAGAAATATTCTCTATTTTTAAGAATTGTGTGCGTTGTAGCACAATCAGCAAGGCACATATCGCTCTTATTTGGTTCATGACTTGAACACATGATTTGTTGATCCATCTGGACAAATAATATTTGACAAATCAGAAAAAGAGTCATGATAATATTCATAATATTTTGCCTTTGATTTTAAAGGCATGGTAAAAGTCACAAAAATACTCGGGCATATATATGACAATATTTAGGCAAAATAGCCTTTCATATATGACTAAAAAATGTCACAATTATGAGCGCTCATTGTCAATAATTATTTGCCCTTTGTAGTGGTGCACCACTTTTATTCCAAAATTTGGTGGAATTGTCAATACGATCTTTACCTGATATTTTCACCTTTTCCACGTCCATAAATTTATTGCGATCATGATCATTATATGCAACATATGCTTCTTAATTTGAAGCTGAACTAATTGGACGGGAGTGATATTATATTTATAATATCTCATCATTTTACTCAGCTACCATGAGACAAGAAATCAATCCTTAATATTTATTGGATTGACGTGCGCACTCGATAATTTGTTGCAGTAATACATAGAGGCGAGCCACGTGGCTTTTATTTGTCTCATCGATCATATTTCGCATAGCCTCAATATAGAGGTAATTGAAATTGCGAGAATAATAAATGATATTTGATGATATAAATTTTTGTAGCATGAGACCCAGTATTTTTGAGCCTTTTGGAGCATTACCCTTTTGGTATGTATAACTCCATAAGGTGAAAATATATATAAAGTGAAGTATTCACTTTTCAAATCTCCAAAGAGAAATTGACGAATGATTATGTATAACACACAAACCTTGCATAGAATTATCATGACAAGAATTATAATAAGGTAACAAATGCAAACTATGGTTGAAAAGAATTTTGAAAATAAATTTAATATAAAAGAGTTTTCCCTTTATGTAAAAACATAACATATGATTAAATATATGTTCACAACTTGATTATTAGTATGCAAAATGTATTACTTGTATGAGTTGGTGGGACAACCTCCAGGTTGGGTGGTGAGACGAAGTCTACTTAAAAACCATGCCATCTCGAACGGGATAACCCGTCTCCCTTTCAATGTTTAGCTTTACCGGGGACAAGGCTTACCCACTATCAACCCAAACTCATAACACTATTTGCAATATAAAAAATCAAGAATAGAGCATAATTAATCGTTTGTAGTATAGCGAGAAAACTAGTTATGTCACATATTGATTTTTGATTTCTGATGTAGAAGATCGTACAAGACGTAACTACAGAGCATACTTTCGCAATCGGTGACGTTATAATGGTATATGAATAAAGTATGCATATAGAAGTTATGCATGTAATAAAAGGAAACAACCATGGTAATTTAGAAATAAATTGAACTTATTTAAATAACAAAAGTTATACCTTCTTAGCTTTTTCTCTTTAACAAGCCTTCTTGAACTTCAAGATCTCCTTAATGCTAGAGCAAGCTCGTGCTGATAACGTGTTGTAAAATAAATTGGAACTTGCTAAGAGCTAGATAAGGAAATAGAAGACTAAGAACTTCTACTACTACAAACTACTACTACAAAGGAGAAGAGAAGAAATGAGATAGTTGGAATGAGAAGTTTTCATTCAACTTTGGTGTGTTTTTACAATGAGGTTGGCACCCTTTATATAGGCCCTTTGGTGATGATGATAAATGTACTTAGACAATGTTTACAAGTAATACATACATCACATGTCATACAACTCTTCACAAGCAACATTGACAATACATGGAATAATGAGTACATTTGATATGGATACAAGTAAGGGCCATGCTTGATACTACCACTCAATGTAAGAGCCATGCTTGACAATGATTAGTCATACAAAATCTTGATCAATTAATCATCCATATCATAACATTGACCCATTTTTTAAAACAAAACGTTTTAGGTGTGATGTATTTATGGGTCCCATTTGAGTGTAAAGAGAGTCTAACTATTGTGGAGAAAAAATAGTGGTAAGAGAGAGAAATAAGTGAATTTAATAAATTAATGATGTGACGTGCTAAGGGCATCTCCAACCAGCGCCATTTTGGCACTGGTTGGGATGCCATGTAGGATAAAATGGCGCTGGGTTGTTCCAACTCAACGCCATTTTGCTGTGCGACATGCACATATTAATTTATTGTTTAATTATTTATTAGATAAGTAATTGATTAATCTTATTAAATTAATTTTATTAATATGTAGAGCAATATATTTAAAATATATAAAAGATTCAATTTTAAGAAAAGAATAAAATAATAAATAAAATAATAATAAATTAAGAGAGTGTAAAAGATAGTGTTGTGGGTTGGAGATGGTTTTAAAATTTAGTGTAAAAGTTACACTAAAATAGTGCAAAAGTTGCACCATTTTAGTGTTGTGATTGGAGATGGCCTAATAACTCCCTTTTGAGTACAATCATTATAGATACCCTAAGATTTGAAATCTAAATCTTGCTTAAAAAGAATCACGTCTTCTCTTTTGCCATACAAACCAACCCATTGTTGGATCTAGTGGTGGCTCTACCTTAAGATAGGTTAATCAGCTGCATAAGCACACCGACCATTTATATTTTCTTATATATATATATATATATATATATAGTAATAAATTTTTAAAAAATTATCAAAAATTATCAAAAAACATAAAGATTCTTACCAAATTTAAAAACTAAATAAAAGCAAACTATCAATTTAAAGTTTTGATGGATCTAAATTTCACTCTTTTTTTTTTTTTGATAACCGTGAGTATATACAGCCAGTCTTCCATGACAGGCTATAATAATATGGTAGTTTAAACATGATAGTTTAAACTCTATAATAATGTTTGAGGTCGGCTATGTGCACCCCGGTCAACACTCAGGGCACCCCATTTACAAGGGCACCCATCAAATTTATCAGGGCACCCCCCAAATTGGACAAAAATGCCCTTGAACCCTAAGGCTGAGGCACCCCACCTATTTCGGCTATACCCTAAACCCTAGAACTGGTTTCCATTTTTTCAAAACCTTATTTCCTACAAAAGCTCTCATTGCCATCGTGATTTGGAGGCGAAATCAACTAAATCACGTATTTTTCATCGTTCTCTCCCACATATTCCTGGTTTTTTCGAGTTGGACAGGTTTTTTCGCCCAGTTGGAGTGGTCAGCGGCTAGGGACAGGTTCGGGTTTGAGTTCATTGTGAAATCGAGAGGGAAAGTAAGGTACGTTTGAGTTTTTATTCGATTTTATGTTCATTTGGTTCGTTTTCTTTGTAGTCGTCTATGAAAATGCTTAAAAATCTGGGTTTTTTTGCAAACCCGTAATACTCGGCCACACAGGACCGTGATATAGTCATTAATCTCAGAAATACTATACCGAGACTTATGAGGACGTCTCGTTTGTATCCAAACGACACTTAGCCCATATAAAATTTCATTACATTTCGGACACAAGTAACCGAGATTCTTGATTTTGTTTCGGTGACAGTAAACCGAAGGTCGTATATTACTTATGCGTAGGTTTAGTCTCGGAGGATAAATACCGAAACTTTGTGATAGATCTCGGTTTCGTCATACCGAAATGTTTCCTTATGTTTCGGTTATGGTATACCGAAAATTTTGTTTTGCTATCGGTTGTGCCATACCGATTCAGTGTTGAAAATATATTTTTTGGGGTTTTTTTTTTCTGCACAAGAGATTATATGGTTACAATGTCTTTCTCTATCAGATATGGCTCGAGGAAAATGTACTGTTTCCAGAGAAGATGTCGATGGAGAGCCCACGAGAGCACAATGAGCATGAGCACAACGAGCATCGGTCGTGGCTGCTGCTCCTACAGCTCTCCTGCTCTGCTCCTGCTTCTTGCTCTCCTTTTCTTCTCGCTGCTTTGCTCCTCTCTGCTTCTGCTGCTGCTCCCTCTGCTTGTGATGTCCGTGGTAAGAGGAAGGCACAGACTGCATCATATCGAAAGGCGAAAGTGCAAGCTATTGAGGGTGTACGTGGACGCAGACCGGTGAGGGATAACGTCGAGGATGAGGCATCTCATGTCCCTGTGGGGAGCAGTAGTCGGGGTGGTGCAGACGGGGATGAGGCCCGCAGGGCAGCAATGGAAGAAACCACCACATCCCAACCACAAGTAACTAGGAGTAGTAGCGGTATTGTTGGTGGGAATGTTGTGGAGCCCGAAGATGACCTATCTGCTCCTTTCCCTGGCGGTCCTGTTGACCGCTCTTTGTTGAAGAGTTTTAAGGATCATGTTGCAGCAGCAATTTGGAATAATAAGGTATGTAGCCTTTTTTTTGGCAAAATATCAATTCATTTTCAATCAAATTATTACTTTTGCTATTCATATACGATAATGTATTTATGAATTATGTTTTTTTGTAGCATCGACCGTTGCTTAAGTGCATAAACCACGGGGCTCAAATAGCTGAGTGGGATTTGCAATCTTGTCACCCCGATACCCAGGGACTGCAAAGAATCATTCAGAGGTCAGGTTTGGCTCCACTAATAGACTGCTCTTATCGGAAGGCCAATAAGGAGGTGATATCAGCTTTTGTCGAGCGGTGGCGGCGGAGATCAATACATTTCATTTACCATTTGGTGAAATGTCCATCACGCTCGAGGACGTGAGCATTTTATCGAAGATCCCGGTGACGGGCAAGGTGGTGGTGGTTGAGAATTTTTCAAGGTACACGAGAGAAGTCCCGCAAGGATGCAATTGAGTTAGTTTCAAAACTGCTCGGGGTTTCTCCCGACGCGAGAGGAAGAGGTTAACATTACGAAGGGTCTCACAGTGCGAGTAGTTTGGCTGAATAGTCGTTTTTGCCCACCCAAGTCCAAGTCTTCCAGTACTTCCAGTTCTCCTACTACGTACCCTCCAGTGGAATGCACTGCACGTGCATACTTTTTGTACTTGCTCTCTTGCACCCTATTCGTCGATAAGAGTGGGTCACGAGTTTCAATTTCATTACTGAAGCTTCTTGAGAACTTGGATGAGGTCGGGACTTACGCATGGGGTGCTGCTGCTCTAGCTTATCTTTACCGTCATCTCGGGTCGACCACCGGGTAGAAGTGTCGCAGTTGCGGGGGTACCTAACTTTGCTCGAGGTACATATTTCTTGTGCATTACTTGTGAATCGGCCAATACAAATCCAGTACTTCTTTTTTAATTTTTGTTGATTATTTTTTTAGGGATGGGTATACGAGCACTTCCCACTCCAGCTTGCTGCGTCGAATGCGAAATACATGGACCACCTTCAGCCACGTGTCTCGAGGTGGGTACAAAAATACGAGACGGTAGCTAACGTGGACAAGCTAAGTAGTATTCGTAGGACCCTTGATAGGTTACGACCAAGTGAGGTACTTTATTTTATTACTTTGAGTTTGATATTCCAATTTATCAAACTTCATATTTTAATATAAATTGTTTGTTTCATTGGTGTAGGTGACGTGGGACCCATACAATGACATCAGGACAGGCGGTATTGTTCTATCGATGGCCTTCTACTCTGGTTGTTTGAAGTACATGGAAGTTGTGGAGCCATACCATCCGGAGAGGTTCCTTCGACAGCTTGGCCATGTTCAAGGAATACCGCCGTCTCCATATCGCCCCCTCGAAGCAAATCGAGGCCGCACTGCAATGAAATACTCGGTTAAGTACTCATTCCAACCGGAGAATTGGGAAAGGTGGCGTAGCCATTCACTCTCTGTTGAAGATCGAGGGGAGAAGGCGAGGTTCGAGTTTATGGCTGCACCAGAATATTTGCCATGGTTCACACGAGTTTCACATCCTACCATTGAGAACCCAGCGCACAGTGATGACTTCCCGATACGGTTGGTGATAATGAGTTATTGGAGGTAAGAGCCTTGCAACCATTTGAATTTAAGTTGGTTTATCACATTTCTTTTGTATTATTTATTCATAGTTTCTCTATTGGTTTTGAACAATGTAATCGACGGGCATTGGATAGCATATTGGCATGGATAGACTTGCCGGCGGGTATGGCCAAGATGGAGGCTGCACGAGAAAATGGCGAATGATGTCGTGGACTACTTGACGGGTAGTGGCTTGGTACAGTACCACCACCACCACGACCAACACCACAACACCGAGTGCACCTACGCTCCTTCACAACATGATAGTACCCCAACCGAAAGTGTGCCTACCCCAAGTTCTATTGAGCCTTCGGTGAGAAAGAATGCCCCTCTCGCCCACTCCAAGTTCTAGCCACCACCTAAGAGGAAGTCCCCCACGACAACATATGTTAGTCGCAAAGCGAAGAAAGCAAAAGGGCTCAAGTGAAAAAACATGTTGTTTGTCTTGTTCAATTGGTATTGTTTAACTTGTTTGGTATTTGATGATGGATGATGTTTAACTTGTTAATTTGGTATTGTTTACCTTCTTCGGTATTGTTCTATTGAATTGATAATATTTGACTTGTTAGTCATGTTTGAATTGATGTGTTCTACTACTATTTGTTGTTCTATTTTTGTCACTGCCATGTTTGCAATAAGTTACCACAGCACAGAGAAATCCACGGCCACGCAGGAACGAGAACTACTGAGAATTATCGGTTATGCATGACCGTGATTGGTCCATCGAGCTCGGACGCCTCCATGCGAACCCTGCCATATTGGCCAATTTTTATATAGTATCGGTCATGCACACCCGCAAGTAATGTCTAAATTACGATCAAGGGGTACCGAAAACCTATGTATGGTCTCGGTAGTTCATCACCGAAATTATTACGCAACTATTACACATAACGACTCGGCCTCCTATAATCACAACTTTGCAGATAAAATCGGTTACGAAATACCGTAATTCATGAGTTAGTCTCGGCTATAAAATACCGATTGGTAATTAAGGGTCTCGGTTGCTTTTGACCGATGCTCACATGCAAGGAACACACATTAAATCGGCCACATGCTATCGCAATTATTTACATTAAATCGGTTATAATGTTTTGTTACTCTGGTCTCCTTTTCGGTCATTAGTCACCGTAATTTAGCAAGAATCTCGATGTCATGTAACCGAAGTATTTAGGGCACCCCATTGTTGGATGCTCACGAACCTTATTGTCCGAGATTACAATGGGTGTCACGGTTCTGTCTGTCCGAGACTTGGGGGTAGTTTTCGACCTTCTGTAACCGATCCTTTTAATTGAGAGTACAAACTTGGCATATCATTAATTTATCCATTCAACAAACATCAATTCAAGTTACATACATCAACAAAAGTACACAAAAGCATCATGCCAAGTTTCAAAGACATAATATTCATTCAACAACATCAATTCAAGTTTGCTTAAGGTGACGCTAAGTCTACCACGAAGGCGTGTGTACATGAGAAGATTGAACCGGGACTTGTGCTTGGATGTTAATACCAATACCCCACCCTTGAGCATCAACATTCGCGAAGGTCTTCCACACCAAGAATACAGGGGGAACCTAGGTGCATTAGGCTTGAATATGACTGTCAAATGGAGGAGCAACATAAAAGAAAGAATAAGTAACGTGCATTGACATATTAACCAAAATTTAATACAAACGCTAAAAACTTACCCTAACCCAATGAGTGTCGTTGACATTTGTAACGCCAATAACTACCCGATCTTTCATAGGCGGAGGGGCATTACGTAGAGGAAGAAATGTCATGCAACAACCATATGACACGTTGACAAGCACAACATTAAATGTTGTTGCAATTAGAAGTCCCATGTCTGGAAGGGTCATCCACTTGTCAGACCCGACATCCTTACCTTCAAAGAATTGCATAGCTCCTTTAATTTGGTCGAAGTAACTGTAATAACCCCAAATTTTTTAACTGACTTATGTTGCATTTGTCAGAATTGTGACCCGGCTACGTGAATGCTGGACAGTATTTCGAACTTCGGGAGTCGACATCGAAGTGATTTTATGATTCCTTGATTGTGTGTATTAGTATTTTAGTATTTTACGGGTTTCGAGCCGGTTAGGCGATATTTAATTGAGTGAGGTTTTGACTAGTTAAACGGAGGAGAAAAACAAGTAAAACATACAAATAAATGAATTATTAATTAATTTAATTAATAAGTTGGCGAGACAAGGCGAGACTACATGCGTTACGAGAGTCGGAACAAGGAAAAACGGACCGAGGAACGTCGTTTGAACGTGGGAGTTGGTTAAATATGTAACATACGGACTATAAAATAAAAAAAAATTTATTATTTAAGGGTAACTTCCCCAAACTTCCTCAATCACGCTAACGTCTATAACGTTACTAATTATTTTTGAGAAATATAACATCTATTTAAAACGTTATAATTATAACGTCTATTTATAACGTCTAATTATAACGTCTATTTATAACGTCTAATTATTTTTGAGAAATATAACTTCTATTTGTAACGTTAGATAATTGAGGGAGGGAGTTAGATAATTGAGAAATATAACGTTAACAATTTAAAAGTCAACACTATTTAAGACAAGAAACTAACATTTTCATATCAGATCCGGCCATCAGACCTCATTATCGCTTCGCGGTGGATGTCTTCTACAATAATATGTAGTAGAAATTGAATCATTGAGATTGAAGTATCTAAAAGACTATAAAAAGACTCTTCGATCTGAACTATACCAAGGTTTGCAAGATGCAACAAATGTTGGAGAAGCATGTGCAGATAGAGTAAAAGAATTATTCTTCCATCATCATATAAGGGGAGCCTTATAGGTATGTACAACCGCTACCAAGATGTAATGGAAATTGTTAGAAGGTAGCGAGAAACTCGAGGATACGCGTTAGGAACGTGAGAGTGTCTACGGGTTGCGATTAGTCAGGTAAGTACACTTGCCCTAAAAAACATTTGTACGTTTGTAAGCCAGTAAGAAAATGTCATGTGATTCATTATCATTTATTCAGTTTCGTTATGCTCTATTATTGGTATTCCATTCCATTTCTTGTTGTGTGTTTCCCGGCGTAAGTGTTTTGTCTCGAAAGTACTAAGACCTGCACTAGAGGGATAAAACGCGGGCACTCGTGCGCACGAGTGTGTGACCACCCTTAGTGACCGTGTGACACCGAGTACTGGGTGGAAGGGTTCGAGTCCTTTTCCAGTCATAGCTGTGCCTTCGCTTGTGTCGATGCTCGGGAAGACCTCGCGAGGTCTTCGCCGTTATGCTATGATTTAGACCACTTAGGAGCCTCTTTTGATTCCTTGGAACACACTTGACTTTCGATTGACATGTATTAGTCTGTTTATCATGCACCTTGTTTATTTAAATTCCTGTCTTTTTATTACTGCATGATATTTAGACTGCGTTACTTGTATTATCATGAATTATTGTTATCTTCTTCTGGTATTACATTCGATTTTATTCAGTTACTCACCGTCTAGTTTGTGACGGTGGGTGCAGATAGGGCGGAGAGCAGTAAGGGCAAGGGACCCTGCCTAGGTGATCTACTGTGAGGATTAGCGGCGACACCAGAGAGACTCTTTAAATAGGTGTTTATACTTTTGCTGATGTGTATATCGTTTTATATTTACATTGTTGGGATTATTGAACTTGGTATTTCTTTTGTGAGACTGGTATCATGTATATTTACCTATCGAATTGTACATGAATACTCGGGGTTTTCCACACTTTTAGAATTCCTCTACTTCCCTTGAATGAGTTATTTTCCCTTTATTATAATTGTTTTAGTCTTCCGCTGTTTATTTTTTAAATAACTCTTTCATAAATAACTAAATTGATTAAATTGAAGGCTGACTAGGCTTGTCAGGTTGCCGAGTGATGACTCGAGGCTTGTATGGGTCTAGGCCGGGCGTACCCAATTGCATGGGGAAATTGGGGCCGTCACAGTTGGTATCAGAGCCTAGGTTTGAGAAGCCTAGGGACGAGGTATAGGTTATTTTTAACCTGATACCAACATCACAGTTGGTATCAGAGCATAAGTTTTATAACCTTAGGGACAGAGTTTAGGGTTGTTTAAAAATTGTGATACCAACATCACAGTTGGTATCAGAGCTTAAGGTTATAACGACCTGACTCTCAATTTAAAACACAAACCATTAAGACAGCGGAAGTTAGGAATGGTTGAACTTAGAGTGGAAACCCTATAATCCTTTTAAAAATTTAGATGGGGGAGTTCGGGATGAGTCGGATTTAAATTTGTATATATTATGATTGTTATGTGTACTATATGGTATGCGATAGTTATATGTTGATCTGTAGTATTCGTTCTCTTGGTACGGACGACGATGGCGGATCAGACCGGTCCGAGTGACGATAGCGGCACGTTCGGCATACGATATGCTAGCGCGGATGATATGCACGCCTTGACACAGAGAGTCGCGACGCAGGACCAACAGCTACAAGAGATGTTACGACTGCTAAGGACATTCATACCAGCTACCATTCCACCATCGACTTCGACTACACCATTACCCCAACTACGTTGCTTCCTGTGAATACTACTTGGGGAGTCGAGATTCCGATTGCTGCAACGTTCACGACTCCGATTTCGTTAGCGACGATACCTGAGGGAGCAGTTGTTGCGTCAGTTGCGCAAACTGAGGCTGAAACACCGCCGATAGCACAAGCAAAGGATCTACCTACTACATTAGCTACACCGACGGCCAATGCTGAGACTACTTCAGTAACGACTCCATCAAAGAGTGTGGGAGCCACTACCAAGGCTAGGTAGTGGAGAGAGTTCAAGAGGCACGACCCGTTGAAGTTCTATGGTGGTACCAACATTAGAGCGGTAGAGCTATTCTTGAAGAATCACGAGAAGGTTCACACCATCATCGCTACTGATGAACGCATGAAGGCGACGATCTCTTTGTTAATGTTGTAGGGGGAGGCGGACGATTGGTAGGCGATAATTGTTGCTACCCGAGGCCTCCCGAGCGATTGGGTTGACTTCAAGACCCAGTTTAGTTAGAAGTACTTACCGCCGACTGTCCTTCGAGCGAAAAGGAACGAGTTCATTGCGTTGAGGCAGAGCGCATGCGAGTTCGTGATGGAGTTTAAGATTCAATGTTTCTTTTGGTACGAACTGGTTTGGTGCATTTCATGTTCGGGTTATAATACGAGAAGATGAAATTAAGACCCCTGTGGGTAGCGTATGTGGTAGAGCGAAACAGATGTCGACGCTGCTAAGATATTGAATCGCGTATGAGTATTTGTTACCCAGGGTTAGATTTTAGGACGCGTGTTTAGAGCAAATGGTGATGCAATTAATTCGAGAAGATTTAAGTCGTGAGATTGCTTATGCATTCGAATATCTGAAAGTTTGCGAGAAGAACTGATCAACCCATGACCTGGAGTGAGTTGCGATCGTGTTCGCGCTGAGGATATGAGAACGTCACCGGTACGATGCTCGTTCGAGTTACGTAATGATCCTGAGAGCTTGAAGCACCTATTCATTCAGAGGGAGCTGAACTTGACACAAAAGCCTTGGTCTAAGTTCGTGAAGGATTACACCTTTTCGTTTTACGTGGCATCCGAGGAAGACCAACGTTGTTGCTGATGCTTTTTACTGCAAAGGATTGAATGCGAAGATAATCGTGCGTCAAAGAACCTATGAGCGTGGTTTACGTGAGGCAGTCAAGTTGATGAGTTCAGCGGTACGTGCCGATGACTATCATGACGTAGATACGTGGTCAAACGATGTTGCAGACCGTCTCATTTGGCATTGTGCGCGAGGGACAGCAAGGCGATGCGTCATACTAGCGATGCAGTGAGATGGTGAATAGTTCAGATTGCCCAGACGAGTCGGTCGACAGACTCATGCTAGAGGTATCGCGGGCGACTGGGGTTTCCATTGGTGGCTGATGTGTGTGAAGATTTACTTCAGGAGATTCATCGTTTCAGTTTTGTTGTGTATCCGGGTCGACCTAAGATGTGCACTGATATGCGACATTCTTTTGGTGGCCAGGGATGATTTTCGAGGTGTCGGAGTTGTTCGAACGAATGACATGCCAGCGAGTAGAGGCTGGGCATCGACGACCTGGAGGACTACTACAGCCCCACCTATTTCTCGATGGAATTGGGTACATATTGATATGGATTTCGTTAGTGGTTGCCCCGATCTCCTCGTGGTCACGATAGCATCTGGGTAATTGTGGATAGTTTTGTTTGAGACTTAAGAGTGCCCAGGAATGGCAGAAGAAATACTTGTCGAGTATCACGATGAGCTTCAGTATGATTCGAGGAGACTTTAAATATCTGGAAGGTCTCTCCACTGAAGGGTCATGAACGGTTCGGAGTCAAGAAATACTCACTCTGAGTTTTTATCGGTCTCGTTAGGAGTTGCGAAGAGTCGTTAATCTAGCTTACTTAATAGATAAATTTCGGGATGAAATTCTAATAAGTGGGGAGATCTGTAACAACCCCAAATTTTGTAACTGACTTATGTTGCATTTGTCAGAATTGTGACCCGGCTACGTGAATGCTGGACAGTATTTCGAACTTCGGGAGTCGACACCGAAGTGATTTTATGATTCCTTAATTGTGTGTATTAGTATTTTAGTATTTTACGGGTTTCGAGCCGGTTGGGCGATATTTAATTGAGTGAGGTTTCGACTAGTTAAACGAGGGAGAAAAACAAGTAAAACATACAAATAAATGAATTATTAATTAATTTAATTAATAAGTTGGCGAGACAAGGCGAGACTACATGCGTTACGAGAGTCGGAACAAGGAAAAACGGACCGAGGAACGTCGTTTGAACGTGGGAGTTGGTTAAATATGTAACATACGGACTATAAATAAAAAAAAATTTATTATTTAAGGGTAACTTCCCCAAACTTCCTCAATCACGCTAACGTCTATAACGTTACTAATTATTTTTGAGAAATATAACGTCTATTTAAAACGTTATAAATATAACGTCTATTTAAAACGTTATAATTATAACGTCTATTTATAACGTCTAATTATAACGTCTATTTATAACGTCTAATTATTTTTGAGAAATATAACTTCTATTTATAACGTTAGATAATTGAGGGAGGGAGTTAGATAATTGAGAAATATAACGTTAACAATTTAAAAGTCAACACTATTTAAGACAAGAAACTAACATTTTCATATCAGATCCGGCCATCAGACCTCATTATCGCTTCGCGGTGGATGTCTTCTACAATAATATGTAGTAGAAATTGAATCATTGAGATTGAAGTATCTAAAAGACTATAAAAAGACTCTTCGATCTGAACTATACCAAGGTTTGCAAGATGCAACAAATGTTGGAGAAGCATGTGCAGATAGAGTAAAAGAATTATTCTTCCATCATCATATAAGGGGAGCCTTATAGGTATGTACAACCGCTACCAAGATGTAATGGAAATTGTTAGAAGGTAGCGAGAAACTCGAGGATACGCGTTAGGAACGTGAGAGTGTCTACGGGTTGCGATTAGTCAGGTAAGTACACTTGCCCTAAAAAGCATTTGTACGTTTGTAAGCCAGTAAGAAAATGTCATGTGATTCATTATCATTTATTCAGTTTCGTTATGCTCTATTATTGGTATTCCATTCCATTTCTTGTTGTGTGTTTCCGGCGTAAGTGTTTTGTCTCGAAAGTACTAAGACCTGCACTTAGAGGGATAAAACGCGGGCACTCGTGCGCACGAGTGTGTGACCACCCTTAGTGACCGTGTGACACCGAGTACTGGGTGGAAGGGTTCGAGTCCTTTTCCAGTCATAGCTGTGCCTTCGCTTGTGTCGATGCTCGGGAAGACCTCGTGAGGTCTTCGCCGTTATGCTATGATTTAGGCCACTTATGAGCCTTTTTTGATTCCTTGGAACACACTTGACTTTCGATTGACATGTATTAATCTGTTTATCATGCACCTTGTTTATTTAAATTCCTGTCTTTTTATTACTGCATGATATTTAGACTGCGTTACTTGTATTATCATGAATTACTGTTATCTTCTTCTTACGTATTACATTCGATTTTATTCGCTTACTCACCGTCTAGTTTGTGACGGTGGGTGCAGATAGAGCGGAGAGCGTAAGGGCAAGGGACCCCGCCTAGGTGATCTATCATGAGGATTAGCAACGACACCCGCAGAGACTCTTTAAATAGGTGTTTATACTTTTGCCGATGTGTATATCGTTTTATATTTACATTGTTGGGATTATTGAACTTGGTATTTCTTTTGTGAGACTGGTATCATGTATATTTACCTATCGAATTGTACATGAATACTCGGGGTTTTCCACACTTTTAGAATTCCTCTACTTCCCTTGAATGAGTTATTTTCCCTTTATTATAATTGTTTTAGTCTTCCGCTGTTTATTTTTTAAATAACTCTTTCATAAATAACTAAATTGATTAAATTGAAGGCTGACTAGGCTTGTCAGGTTGCCGAGTGATGACTCGAGGCTTGTATGGGTCTAGGCCGGGCGTACCCAATTGCATGGGGAAATTGGGGCCGTCACAGTAACTTCCAAGCAAATCCTTCCAAAACTCTTGGTTCTCTTGTAGTTCATTAACCATAGCTGTTCTAACCCTTTTCCAACCATCTATATCTGAGAATCCAAGACCGGCGGCAACACAACGAAAGCCACAATTTCCATCGCTATCCACATTTACTGTAGTCTCAACATGTTGAATCCAATCCGGTTGTATAGTGTGAATGAATCCAATCTCAGATACTCCCATAGATGCCCCACGTGTTCGATGTACTTTATTCCTAACTTGTTTTACTTTCCTTCGCGCACCGGTCGCCTCGGCGGTGTAAGTACATATTCAAAGCCACTTGGATCTCTCGTCGTAGAAGTATCATCTTCCTCGGCTTTCCTCTTCATCCCTCTCTTCCCTTTTTTCATTTTCTTGCTCCCTATAACATAATTAACAAAACTATCAAGACTCGGTCTCCCCCTTGTCTTCACTTTTGCCTGTGGTGCAATACATGACGTCGAGGAAGGACAACTAATCTCTCTTAGTTGTTGAATAGTCCTAACACGCGAATCCTCATCAACGAATGTTTCAAACTTAGACACAACTCTTTGAAGCTCGTCATTCAAGTTATAGGCAGTCCGATTCACTGATGCATCGGGTACCATACTCAACTTCTGCCAATACACATGTATGTCTTCAAGTGGTATAGGTGAACCAGCTAAAATATGTACATTAAGCTCGTGTGCACACGGAAGCCCACAAGTGGTACGTAGGTCACAACCACATAAGCTCCTGTCTGTCCCAACATTCACCCCACGTTCAACCTCGTTACGAATCAACTTAAGCGCTTTCGGGGATACATAACCACGCAAACGGCGATACAATCCATCCATATATCCATGTTGCACAACATTCAAACTAACCTCAAATGACGATTTGATCCCGTTATGTTGTATGTCTAACATTCCATGAATTACACTCCACAACGCCTCAAAGTTTGCAGTACATGTGCCGAGATGCTGTTTGAGAGTGGAATGTGCAGACTCAACCCTTTGCGTTGTGGTTTCTCCAAGATGAAAAAGTGGATTTGTCCATGCACGTACAAATCTATTCTTGTAATCCCGCAACCAAGTATCCTCCAAATAATTAAGCAGACCTTTCATATCTGCATACTCAACACGTAACGTAGCCAACATAAGCTCGAATGATGCTTTGGTCGTAGCATACATCAAATCCGTCCACCTCTTATTGAGGAGTTGAAAGTCATCATTTCGTGCGAACATCTTTTTGGTGTTGGTCAACACCATTTTGTTGATATGACATGTACAAAGCTGGTGGGAACATTGTGGAAAAATTTCTTCAATTGCATTGATTAGGCCCAATTCTCTATCAGTGACAAAAACACTAGGTGTAGGCCACCCGTCTAGTAAACCTCTCAAAATGTTCAATGCCCATGTGTAGTTGGACATAGTCTCTGAACATAAAAAACAAAACCCAACCGAGAATGTAATGTCTGTCGAAGTGACCCCAACAATCTCCAACAACGGCAATTGGTACCTATTGGTCTTATATGTGCAATCCATTAGAAGAACGTATGGAAAAGACCTCAATAAGTTTATGGAGTCAGGATGGGACCAAAACAAGTCTGTAACTACATTCGATTCGGGGTCCTTCCTATGCCATGACAGATACATATTGTCTTCCAATAAATGTAAGAGTTGTTGCATTTGAGTTCTCCCACCAGCTTCTTTAATTCGATTCCTTTGTCGTGCATTGTATATTGTCCGCAATGTTGAAGCATTGTTCTTATCCCTTTGCCTCAAAGTGTTTAGGATGTGTCGTGGCCTAACATTAGCCTTACTCATCTGATCCAAAATAGCTGCCTCATCCTGAGTCAATCTTCCAGCATATGAGTGCCCTTCCAAGAAATTCGCAGAGTTGTGGTTGTGCATGCCACATACCACACTTACATACCAATATGAGTCTGGGTGTTCCTTGAGTTGAATAAGAAAAGGGCACTGGCATTTTTTCGTACTGGTGTTTGGTCTTGTGTTGTCCTCTTCCTCTGCGTTTGTCAACTTACGTGGCATCTTCTCAATTAGTTCAGCTTTAGCAATTCCAACTCTTTGGGAAATACCCCTATATGTTCCGGATCTCTCACACGCAATTGTGACCCTTCTCCTACGGCCATTCCTCCGCATCGACTTCTTTATAACCAGGACAAACTTTCTAGCACGTCCCGTTTCTTGAACCCATTTGAGTGCCTCTTTTCTAGTTTCAAATGGTGCATCCCGTTTGAAAAGATAAGATATATCTTGAAATGCACTTGTCGATGCTACTTCCCGCAAGAATAATTCAAATATCATAAGTACTCGGTGTTAAAAGTTAGAAAATCCGTAAAACGCAATTCTCGGTAGTACGGGGTCGACACGTAAAGGATAGTTTCGGTATGTCACAACCGAGACCATTCAATATATCTCGGCACATGACCACCGAGTCCACTAGTAACCCATTACAAAAATGTTCGGTTATCTACTACCGAGAATTACGTTTAAGTATCGGTTGCGTGTCACCGATATATATACGATATCTCGATCCTGTATGGCCGAAACAATCGTGTACGTGGTACATTTGCATATTGCGAAACCCTAGACCTAAAAAAACTTTAAAACTTACCTCCAACTGCTCGATTCATCGTCACTTGAGTTTTGTTCATCCATTGTACATTAAAACACCAAACGATTTGCTCCAAACCCTAAGTAAACGAGAATCATCAAACACCACCATTGTCAACACCAAAACACACCAAACGCAAGATTCAAACACTCAAAAACTGAACAATGGATGAGGATACCGACCTTGTATAAACTCTTTCAGCCAATAACATCGTGACCGATTGTCGACGGAACCGAGGTATAGGGATTGAACGGGAGTAACCAAGCTCAAAAATGGGGTGGGGTGCCTTGGTAATTCTGATTTTTTGGGTTTTTGTTGTAGATTTAGGTTGGAGGGCACATCAGTCATTACACATACAATTGAAAAAAATGGGGTGCCCTGAGTGTTGACCGGGGTGCACATAGCCGGCCTCTAATGTTTTTTATACTTAATGTTGCTAAAAGCTATTTTATATATAATTGATATAGTATAAGAAAATTTATAATAAAAACAATAAGGTATAATGATTTATATATTTAGATGAATTTTTTGTTTTATAATATTTTGTTAAGTAACCATCTTATAATATTTAATTAATGAATCATTATATATTATTCTTAGCGATTAATTAATTAGGGCCACATTAAAAATTACTTTATTATGTTTTGCCCTTTGTTTTGACCAAATTGCTTGTCTGATATGCTCTTTGGCGCAAAGTGAGAACATATTGAGGCAGTGGGCTCTTCTTTCACTCATTTTCATCTTGTTAAAGATAAATGAAGCCCATCGAATCACAATTGTCACTAAAAATCTCAAGAGTTTAATACATGCATGTTGTTCACCATTTGATTCAAATTAATCATACATTTGAAATGGTCGATATGTTAATACCTGCGTGGCATCATGCCTGGTATAGATGGTTATATACATACACACGCACGAATAAGCCCACTTGCTATACTTGCGGGAATTTGATTACACCAATTTTATTTTATTTTAACAAGTGTTAAAAAAATTTAGCCCAACGGGATTCTAAAAGGAATGATGCTAAATGGTTGTGCTTTATGATAGTGAATTTTGAGAAGTAAAAACCTACTAAAAAATATAATTGGCACTAAGAAAACAATAAGCACTTACAATGAATGCAGTTGAAATAAAGATGCTTATGATAAAACTTATAAGCATAAAATAATAAATATATAAATCCAACGAAAAGTAGAAGTAACACTAATTAACACAAAAATTAAGAAAGAACAGTAATAGTAGGTTGGACACCTCCAAAGAGCATGCGCCTTGATTAAAATGTTCGACTCAAAAGAAACCGAATAAATGCAAAAATATAGAGATAATACAAAGCTAACTTGGGTCGTGTTTGATTATGGAATAAAAGGACTTGAAATGCACAACATAAAAGCACATTAAACTCTCTCATTTTCTTTTGTAGATATTTAATTCTCTAGCGCTAATGAGATAGGAAGATGAGTTCATTCCCATGAAGCCATAGACGACTTTGAAAGAGACATTAAGTTGGAGTAAGCAACAACAACAAATTTATCAAGTCATCTTTGAGCTAGATTCATTGCTGATCCAAGGAATTAGATGACCTTTCATTAATGTCTACAAGTATGGCCATATTCATTGATGATCTAAGGAATTTGATTACAACAATAGGAGCTCTTCACTTTTCTTAATACATAAGTAAGGGATGTATTAGAATTTGTAGGATGAAATTAAGGCCAAATTTATGTAGGAGGGAGAGTAAATGAGTGAGGGTTTAAGGTTTGAAGTAGAGGCTTCACCAAAATGTCAAGGCAAGATGGTGTCTCCAATTCAAACTTATAACCCATTTATTTTGTATTTATATACCTGATATGGGATTAATCTTAATACTTCCCCTCAAGTCCAACGGGCGATAACCGAGTTGAAACTTGAATTAATTAGGGCAACTAGCCAACTGAGACAGCTTGAATTCAAAGTTCAACGGGCGATAATCAAGTTGAGACTTGAATTAATTAGGCAACTAGCCAATTGGAACAACTTAAATCCAATGGGACACTAACCAACTATGGGCAACTAGCCAACTGGAACATTTCAACAGGGCATTGGCTAAGACCAAGAGGATAGCCTACTTTGGTAGATTACTTAGACCGAAACATTGGGCACCCACATTTTATTTTGCTCTGATACCATACTAGAATTTGTAGGATGAAATTCTCAAGTCCAAGTATATATAGGAGGAAGAGTGAATGAGTGAGGGCTTAAGGTTTGAAGTGGAGGCTTCACTAAAATGCCAAGGCAAGATGGTGTCTCCAATCTAAACTTATAACCTATTTATTTTGTATTTATATACCCGATGTTGGATTAATCTTAACAAGATGAATTAGCAGAAGTTCTTGCCAATGCCAATCCTTAATATCCACCAAACCTTGTAGAATATAGTACATTCACTCCACCTTAGACCTTATAAGGTTTTTAATCTGCATATAATGTTAATAGATCAAGAAAAGTAAAACAAAATGCAGATTGATTGCGATAAAATCAAATTACAAACTGGCTATGGTGTAGAGTCGGCTGTAATAACATAGGACTGCAGATTGGTTGTGGAAGAAGAAAATAAAAAAGATTATATTTTCTTTCTTATATTTATATGAATACATACACCTCCTTTTATAATTACATATAGGAGGGAAAGATTTAAAATACAAAATTAAAATGACAGCATTAATGGCTATATTCTTAATAGTCAAATGGAAACTGTGACGACCCAAATCTTCTTTGATCCAGCTTAGGGATAATTTAGTAATTTCAAATACTAAATGTGTGTTGGATTTACTTGTGAGTTAATTTGGTATGAAATTTAACTTGTAAATTAATAAGTATGGGTTTAATTACAAGTTCAAAGGCAAAATTAGTTTGAAGACAATAGTAAAGCCAATTTGATAAGTGAATTTGTTGGGCTCAAGGCCCATGAGGGACATTTTAGTCTTTCACAACAAGAGTTGTATACAACTTAACCTAGCCTAAGTAGTATAAATAATGTGTTATAAACCCTAGCCTCCCTCTATTTGTACAACTTGTTATACACTTGGAGAGGAGGAGAACAAGAAGAGAAATCTTAAGTCAATAAAGGTAAAAATCCTCCCCTCCCATCTATTTCCTTTAGAAATTTGAAGGTTTTAACAAAAAAAGGGGGTGGTGCACGGTGGCACCACCACCCATCAAGGAGACGGCGGCCTCACCGCCGTCACTATTACTGGTGGTAGGTGGGACCCTACAAGGGGGTCCCAACCACTGCTGGAGTAGGGAGGAAGGACGAGCCCTCCCCCTGTCGACGTCTCGATAGGGAGGTGGGGAGTCTACTCCCTATCTCTCCCTCCCCGGTGGTAGGCCAGAGGGGCGACGACCTTCTGGCCAATAGCCGGGGGTACCCCGGCAACTGGGAGTGCGAGAGGGAAGGGGGGCAAGAATGGTGAGGGAGGAGAGTCCTCCCTCCCTTTCGGCCTTTAAGGGGAATTAAGCTCGTGTTTCCCCCTCCCCTATGACCGGTCAACTGGATAAAGAGACCAGTTGACCAGGGGCCATAGGGGCCAAAATGGCCCCTACAATAGTAAAATGAGGCACTGGAGTGTCTCAGTCCCTCCACAGCTTTATTGGGAGTGTACACACACACTTTGGGGTACTCAACAGTGGGTCCCACCCCCAACATACTACATGGGAATTCGATGAAGGCCCCGAACGACACAAAACTCGCGGGATCCACACTAGTGGGCTCCAAAGACAAATGAATTAAATAATTAATGACTTTATATTGAAAATTTATATTGATGTGAAACCTTGTATGAATTGATTAAATTCGTGAGGCGGTTCACGTAGGACCCCGAGTGCACGAGGAGTCAGTGTAAGCGTCATGGCGAGTCAGATAAGTGGGGAACGTCGCTCATTTATCAAATATGGCATGTTATTAATATATATTAGAATCATGATTTAAATTACAAAACTTGGGATAGGGTTGCATTGGTTAATGGTATGAATGTACTAATCTCGGGAAAGTATGTGATATGAACACTTGTAGCAGGATGAGACTATTCACTCCATCAAATCGAGGAGTTCGCACTTCGACTAGCAGGATGAAACTATTTAGTCCATCAAATTGAGGGGTTCGCGCTCCGACTAGTGGGATGAGACTATTCACTCCATCAAATTGAGGGATTCGCGCTCTGAATCATCATATAAATAAGTGATCACAACTGGTGATGGCTTGGAAACAGTTGTTGTTGGCTTGATAGAATTAATTAGAGTTCACAATGGTCATTGTGTCTACTAATGGTTCTCATCACTTCGAGGGCATGTGTTTCCGTCACCGAGTTCATACCAAAAGTTAAAATGGATTGAATGGAACGACTTATATTTATTACTATTTCTTATAGTAAATCTTTTATTCGACCTTGTTGCATGAATAAATGAAATCTATTTACAAACTGTAAATTCCCTCTCTTGATGTGGTTTCTAAAGAACGTTTGCTTCCTTGCCTATGAAGTTATGAATCTTACTTCTCTGGTTTGCTTGACTTGGAACTTGTTTATAACCCTTTACGAACAAGAATCATATTTCCTTTAATTTTCATTAAATGCTTTCCGATTCGATTTACAACTTCATGTGTAGAGTTGTTTTGCTTTATAGGTAATACTTGCATGCTTGATAGTTGATTGAGGGGTATCCTCTTATTAAGCTCTGTTAGTTCTTTTAGCTTACCCCACTTGCAATACAGGTCCATCAACAAGTGTGGTAGATTGTGGCAAGGGGAAATTTCTAGTCTGAAGACTTCTTGTTGTGTAAGCCTTGCTTGAATTTACTATTTTGATTTGAAAATTATTAATAATGGTTGTAACCTAGGTAAGACCTTTAGGTAGATAAATTTTTCCTTTAGTTAGATTGGTACATTTATGAATATTTGTAGGTTTTGGAGACTTTATATTCTTTTGATTTGATTAGGTGAATTTGAATTATTCAATATTTTGGTTTATGGTGACATGGTATCTAATAAAATTTAAATTTCGCATACTACTTCCATATTGTTTATATGTTATTCCGCTGGTTGTTTAGGCTTGCCAGACCGTTATTTGGGCCTGGTTCAGGTATTGGGCTTAAATGACGGTTTGGACCGGGCTACTCGACCCTAGGTCAGGGGTGGGTCATCACAGTTGGTATCAGAGTATAGGGATTAGAACCTAGGGAAACATTATGTTAGTGAAACCTAAGTTTCAGAGCCTTTTAATGTAAAGGTCAAGTTTAAGTTAGACAAATCAATGGTATGGGACATTCGTTTAAAAGTTAACTTAACATACAAAATTGATAAGTCCTAGGATGGGATGAGACAAAAGAAATTTAAAAAAGCCTTGCTATGATGATTATTTGCTACCTTGTATATATAAATATTCGTTAGATATAGATAATTATTTTCCTCAACTAGTTTGAACTATCTCTGATGATTTTCGTCAGTGGATGAGGAACTTGAGTTTTACGAGATAATGAGGGGGATACGAGAGGAATTTTATATGATTTCTATAAAATAGCCTAAGCGTTTTGAAAAAAAAATTAAATCTAAATCATTTATTGATAGGTTGAATATGAAAGATAAGGACCCCAAACTGAAAGTTAAAATTGAAACATAAGTACATGATGTACGGGATAACGAATGTCTCGAAAACAACTCAATGAGAAAATCCAATGAATACTAGTAAACTCAAGGATATGCGAGTCACTAAAATTGGGGATTCTAGTCAAAAGTCCAATACGGGCCAAAATGCCACGCTTGAGGACCGTATTGCCATGTAGGAATGTGTAAATGATGAAAAGAACCAGGCTAATGGTTTAAATATAAAAAAATTCTAGGCAATTGACATAAAAATAGTTTGTCCTAACTAACTAGAAGTGAGTTGAATGATTAAAATTGGGGATACCCCAACGAAAATAATATTTATGATGTGATTAGACAGATGCACTAACAACTTTTGAGTTAAAGTGAAACCTAACCTGATTGGTAGGGGATGGTTAAAGAAAAGATGATGTTGAAAAGTCAACGAAGGAAACGATTGTCACAATACTTACCTAAGTCAACAATGACTTGATTCTTAAAATTGGGGATCCTAATGTAGGATTAACCCATAAAAAATGAAAGAGTAATTTGGTGATGAGAAAAATTGCAAACTCGAGTAGAAAATACATACTACGATAGCTTTTCATAGCTATAGAAATTACAAGGGGTATATTGCTCAAGTACTTAAGATTTTCAATCGAAATGGTGACGTTACGTGGAATCATGTTGATCACTTATGGGAAGTAACTTGGAATCCCGTGATAAAAGTAAACTTTTCATTTAAAGCCTTGACTACCAAACCTGAGGGTTGAAGAAAGGATAAAGGATCAGACCAATATAGTGGCAAATAAATTGGGGATCCTAGGTTAGGATCGACCTTCCAATAAAGTGGATACTGCGTGATACACATGAAACAGTAATTAGGGATGATGAGGAAATACCTTAAACTAGCAATAAAACATGAATATATGAGTATAGATGAAAATTTCTAAACTTCACACTGTTAATAATTATTAAACAAAATTTGTGGTTTACACTTGGAAGCTTGAGAGCTTAATATAAGTTCAAAAGAGAAAGCCCTAATTTGATGATGTAAGATAACTTGAAATACAACCCAGATGGGTAAGCAATAGGTATGCAAATGATCAAGTGTTGAAGATATCAGCATGTAGTGATAATGCATGAACAATCAAGGCTGAAGCCTTAACAAGGGATAAAAGCATGAGAAATTTATAAGGTATAAAGGTTTGCCTAAGCATGGGAAGAAGTGATGAATCATGACCATGAGTTTGATCTACATTGAAAGTAAAATCATTGGGTAAATGATATTGACAATGTATAATAATAATAATAATAAAAATTGAGCCCGTAAACATTGGTGTTGGTGAGTTAAACTTGAGAATTATGCCGATAAGAGCAAAGTGTGAAAAAAAATTTCCACAGATGAAGTCTCTTTGAATTATTTCCGTGAGAAATTAGTTTAATATTCTTACTTGCAAGAATCACTATGTTTAGAGAAAAAGGGAGAACATTATGAATGGCTTTGTGCTAAGTGTAAGCAAGAAAACCATAAGCTAAATAGTGCAAGAAAATTCTCAAAGCAAGTGTAAACATGAATTTGGGTACCTTGAATCAAAGCTTTAATAGCAAGTCATGCATGGTAAACTTAACTGGGCCAAGAGAATTTAAAACACTCGCTCAGAAATCATGAAAATCGAACGGCACTTAGACATGATACGAGTGATTGTACATATTATTAGACCTTAGTATGAAACTGTGACGGCCCTAAACTCCCAATGCATTTGGGTACGCCCGACCTAGACCCGTGCAGGTCCCGAGTCGGTTCTCAGCGAACTTGACGAGCCTAGTCAGCCTCAAAACATCAAAATTTTACGTTTTATGAAAGAGTTATTGCAATTATAACACAGCGGAAGCAAATTACATATTACTCAAGTATTGGGAAATAACTCGATCAAAGGGAAATTAGGAATCTATATAAATGTGGACAACCCCAATAAATTCGATTCTAAGTCAACAAAATGGATTGATGGAATCCACCTCAAAACATATTCCCCAGTTCCAAAACAATCATATATATAAACGTCATACAAAAAGAAATAAACATGAGCCTACATCTCGGTACCTCAAGTCCAGCTGCTCACAAAAAGTCTCCTAGGCAAGGTCCCTTACCCCTACTGCACTCCGCCCTATCTGCACCCACCGTCACAAACTAGACGGTGAGTAACTGAGAAAAATCGAAAATAAAGCCAGAAGAATATAACAGTAATTCATGAAATAACAAACAAAGCAGTCTAAATATCATGCGGGTACTGAAAGACAGGAATTTAAATAAACAAGAATGCATGATAGACAGACTGGAAATGATAGCAATCGAAACATGCGTGTTCTATGAGTCAAGAGAGGCAATAAGTGGTCTAAATTCCACAACAGCGATGTCGCAACATCGGAATCCACAGCAATATCCACAACAATCCAGTACATGGTATCACACAATCACTAGGGGTGGTCAAACACTCGTGCGCACGAGTGCCCGCGTTTTATCCCTTCTAGTACATGTCGCATGTACCTTCGAGACACACACTTATGCCAAGAACACACATAAAAGGAATATGGAAAGGAATGCCAACAAGTAGATAATAACAAACACAACGGAATGAAAATGAATCACATGGTATTTTCTTAGCTGGCTTACTAACGTACAAATGTTTTTTAAGGCAAGTGTACTTACCTGAACTATCGTAACCCGTGTACAATGCTCCCGCGACTCTTAACAAGTATCCCCGAGTTTCCCGCTACCTGACAAGGTCGGGAACTCGTATTAATAAGTCAAGTCATTCACTAAACCTAGGTTTAAACTTATCCTTTTCCCCAATGTTTTAAATGACTCGAACGACACGACAATTTAATCGAAAAACGAATACTCTCTCTGGGGTTCTAAAAACACAATATGTATAAGACTCATCGCGAATTATAGACTCAGCTTAGTCTTATGTGGGTTATGTCATAGTCTCGAGGATCCGTGACATGACCACGACGTCATAGCCATTAATCGCCACGCGATGTTTCAATACCAACCGACACTTAACTACAACTCCACATGAAAACCGAACTGACATGTACCAACGAACATGGAACTTCGTTGGACTTGTCCGATGTTGGGGGAAGGGTTATCGTGGCATGGGTAATGCCGGAAAACCCTTCACCAGTTCAAAAATTACGTCAACACACACAAATTACGACTCGACGACGGCAACACATGAAATCACGTCAAAACGCCTTAATAACATTGTTTCGGACTTAACCAAGGGTTGCGGGACTTCAACCAATGTTAGATGAGATTCCCGACAACCTCCACTGGTGGTGGTTCGGCCGGTAGCACTATCGGAAGCGGCGGTTTCCGGCTAGGCTCCACCACACAAAACACATGAAATAACGACACTTTAGCTCGGAATGAAACTGTTTTCGGCCACTCTTAGAGCTGTGGGACCCACATATGAGTTTGGTGGGGTCCCCGACAGTGTCCCCGTCATCGTGGTCCGGTGGTGGCGTTGCCGGTGACGGCGTTTTCCGGCGAGAGGGTAAAAACCCTATAAAACCAACTTAATGTGTGTACACTAGTAGGGACTTTGCATGGGTCATGAGGGAGGGGTGCTCCCGGACTGTCTGGATTCCAGTGGATCACCGGAGGTCGTCCACCACCGGTCCTCGTCACAGCAGCCGCCCCAACAGTCCACGTATGTACACACATGTATGACCACCGTGAGCCGAGAGAGAGAAATGGAGAGGAAGAGAGAAGGAAAGGGAGGAAGAGGGAGAGAGATCTCAGGTGGGGAATGAACCCCAGTCACCACCATCTCCAGTGGGAGAGGTGGTGTCGTGAAAGAGAGAGAGAGAGAAAAAAAACCCGAGACGAGAGAGAGAGACTCGAGAGTGAGAGAGAAACCGAGAGGGAGAGAGAAAGACGGAAAGCACGTACCTCCGGTCGACAACACCCTCCGAGAGCCCGTTTCGGTCGTCGCCGACGAGCAGGGGGCAGTGGTGAGGTTGGAGAGTGAGAGAGGCCGTGAGGGAGTGAGGAGTGGAGAGAAACCGTGAAGAGTGAAGAGAGGGAGAGACGTGAGAAGTGAGAGATGTGTTTAAATGAGAGTGTGAGGTGAGTGACGTGTGTGAGATGGTGAGATGAGTGTGACGTGAGTGATGGGGTGGGTGGTGAGTGATGGGAGCGGGTGGGGTGTGAGGAGATGTGAGTGATGGGAGTGGGTGGGGTGTTTGAAATTGAAATGGGTATGGTAGGAATAGTTTAATAAATGGGGTGTGTGTCCTAGTTGTGTCCACCCATATTCTTACCAACCCACACATCTCAAAGTTGAACCCAAGGATTCCCCGACCCATCTTGCCTCCTCAGCCCGTATTTCCCCGTCACATGCACACTTTTACCTTTGTCTCACACAAATAAACAATTAAATTATTAAATAATTCTTTTAATTAGGTTTTTAAAAGATGGATAGCTATCCTTGTTTTCCTACTACTAGCTGGGGGTATGGTTTTACTGCCAACTAGGCAGAAATATACTTCTTTTTGACATTGATAGGCACCATATCACAACTCAATATTGTTCTTTCACTTGTTGTTTGGATGATTCGAGTGCACATTGAGACTTCGGTGGAGCTTACAAAGAAATACCCATTAAATGTGTAACGATATGAGAAATTAGCATGTAGCTAAGTATAAAAACTCTATTGATGACCAACATGAGGTAGGCTTTATAATTCTAGTTTGTGACATGAAAATAAAAATAATGAGATATTAAAGTCAGGAATGCTACTTTATTTCACGTGGGGAAACGGGTAGATCATGCAAGTGGCGATTGCCTCAATTAAACAATGAGTCGAAAAAAAAATTGTTAAGAACAAACACCAAACTATGGTGAACTTTACTTTTACTTTCGAGGAACAAAGTTCTTAAAATTGGTGATATTGAGACAACCCAAATGCACTTTGATCCAGCTTAGGGATAATTTAGTAATTTCAAATACTAAATGTGTGTTAGATTTACTTGTGAGTTAATTTGTTATGAAATTTAACTTGTAAATTAATAAGTATGAGTTTAATAACAAGTTCAAAGGCCAAATTAGTTTGAAGACAATAGTAAAGCCCATTTGATAAGTGAGTTTGTTGGGCTCAAGGCCTATGAGGGACATTTTGGTCTTTCACAACTAGAGTTGTATACAACTTAATCTAGACTAAGTAGTATAAATAATGTGTTATAAACCCTAGCCTCCCTCTATTTGTACAACTTGTTCTACACTCGGAGAGGAGGAGAACAAGAGAATTCTTAAGCCAAGAAAAGTAAAATCCGCCCCTCTCATCTCTTTCATTTAGAAATTTGAAGGTTTTGACAAAAAATGGGTGGTGGTGTGCAGTGGCACCACCCATCAAGGAGGTGGCGGCCTCACCGTCGTCGCTGTTACTGGCGGTCGATGGGACCTTACAAGGGGTCCCCACCATCGCCGAAGTAGGGAGGAAGGACGAACCCTCCCCCCGTCGACGTCTCTGCCGGGAGGTAAGGAGTCTCCTCCCCATCTCTACTCCCCGACGGTCAGCTAGATGGGCGACGACCTTCTAGCAAACTGCCTATGGTACCCCCCGACTACTATGAGCGTCGAAGGGGGGTGAGAATGGTGAGAGGAGATTCCTCCCTCCCTCTCGGCCTTAAAAGGGAAGCTCGTGTGCCACCCCCCCTCTTCCAATGGTTGGTCAACTGGTCAAAGAGATAAGTTAACCAGTGGCCAAAATGGCCCCTGCAATAGTAAAATGAGGGGCTGGAATGTCTCAGCCCCTCCACGACTTTATTGGGAGCGTACACGCACACTTCGAGGTACTAGACAGAGTGTCCCACCCCCGATACACTACACGGGACTTCGACGAAGGCCCTGAACGACACGAAACCTGCGAGACCCACACTAGTGGGCTTCAAAGACAAATGAATTAAAGAATTAATTACTTTATATTAAAAATTTATATTGATGTGAAACCTTGTATGAATTGATTAAATTCGTGAGGTGGTTCACGTAGGACTCCTAGCACGGGGAGCGTCTCTCATTTATCAAATATATCATATTATTAGTATATATTGGAATTGCAATTTAAATTAAAGGACTTGGGATATTGGATTGCTTTGGTTAATGGTATGAATGTACTAATCTTGGGAAAGTATGAGTTATGAACACTTGTAGCGGAATGTGGTCGTGTGCCCATCAAATCGAAGGGTCTGCGCTCCGACTAGCGGGATGAGACTATTCACTCCATCAAATCGAGGAGTCCGTGCTCCGACTTGCGGGATGAGACTATTCAATCCATCAAATCGAGGTAGTGCGAGATTATTCAGTCATCAAATCCAGGGGTCCGCACTCCAATTAGTGGGATAAGATTATTCACTCCATCAAATTGAGGGGTCCGCGCTCCGAATCATCAAATAAACAAGTGATCACAACTTGTGATGGCTTGGAAACACTTGTTGTTGGCTTGATGGAATAAATAGGAGTTTACAACGGCCATTGTGTCCATTAATGGTTCTTATCACTTTGAGGGCATGTGTTTCGGACACCGGGTTCATACCAAAAGCTAAAATGCATTGAGTAGAACAATGACTTATATTTATTACTATTTCTTATGGTAAATCTTTTATTCAACCCCGTTGCATGAATAAATGAAATCTATTTACAAATTGTGAATTCCCTCTCTTGATGTGGTTTCTAGAAAACGCTTAATTCCTTGCTATTAAGTTATGAATCTTACTTCTATGCTTTGCTTGACTTGGAACTTGTTTATATCCCTTTACGAACAAGAACCATGTTTCCTTTACTTTTCATTAAATGCTTTACGATTCGATTTACAACTTCATGTATAGAGTTGTTTTGCTTTATAGGTAATACTTGCATGTTTGATAGTTGATCGAGGTTTTCCTCTTATTGAGCTCTGTTAGGTCTTTTAGCTCACTCACTTACAATATAGGTCCATCAACGAGTGCGGTAGATCGTGACAAGGGGAAAGTCCTTGTCTGAAGACTCCTTGTTGTGTGAGTCTTGCTTGAATATTATTTACTATTTTGATTTGAAAATTGTTAATAAGGGTTGTAACCTAAGTAGGACCTTTGGGTAGATAAACCTTTCCTTTAGTTAGATTGGTACATTTATGAACATTTGAAGGTTTTGGAGACTTTATATTCTTTTGATTTGATTAGGTGAATTTGAATTATTCAATATTTTGGTTTATGATGACATGGTATCTAATAAAATTTGAATTCTGCATACTACTTCCATATTGTCTATTTCGTAGGTTGTTTACGCTTGCCAGACCGTTATTTGGGCCTAGTTCAAGTATTAGGCTTAAATGGCAGTCTGGGCCTGACGACTCGACCTTAGGTCGGTGGAGGGTCATCACAGAAACAAATTAGGAAAAGGAAATTAATTTGCAGAGAAAGATCATGAGAAGATCATGAGAATGTTTGAAAGAGGAAACACATGAGTTCAAGCATATGCCGAAGAGAGAACATGACAAAAGAGCTTGAAATCGAGTCTCAAGCACATCTCACTTGCAATTAATGTGCGTATGAAAATGTTGAAACTCAAGAGCGTTGTAACAACAATTAGTGTTCTTCTAGATATAGTGATAGACATACCAAAAGACAATATTCAAGTGGAAATATTGACTTTGAATAAATTTGTAAGAATAGAAAACATCGATAATTGTCTATACATATAGATGGCTAAAATTAGAAACAATATAGAAAAAAAACTCTAATTGAGTTAACTTATAAATTACAAAACTCAAACAAAAAACTGGTGGAACATCTTATTCATTTTTGACGACCTCAGTTCCACAATCCTAAACTGAACCCCACCTAGCCTAAACTTACGTGGACCTCAAGTCAACCATCGTGAAGTCAACGCAAGCATAGTCAGCCTTACCTTATTATTTACCATTAAAATAAACAAATTTAAATGAGTTATTCAAATTAGTGAGTTATCAAAGTATAACAGAAGCAATTTAAACCCCAAAACTAACAAAACAATCTCAAAGACACTAGTCAGGTCAACCTAAAGTATGGAAACCCCGCATATGTATACCATCATCAACATATCAAGTCAGAGGAGAGTAATATCAATGTATAATGTCCCAAGATCTCTTATAAACCCATATCCCAATGTGAACAAAATCAAGTATATACATAATACAAAATGAAACAAAACCTACATCAGTCAAGAAGGAGAACCGCTTCGGTATCCTCAAAGTAAATCACCTAACTGTGGAGCCTTCCCTTTACTAGACTATGGATCTACATTTAGTCAAACACAAGAATGACGAGCCCAGGTAAGTAATGCCAAACAGGATGTATACATCATTTCGAAATAAATAAGCAGTCTAATTCATGCAGATAGAAAGAAAGGTATAGGAAACACATGAATATATAAAGACTGTAAGTAAATATGAATTACTAGAAGATGAGTATCCAAGGAATCCAATAGAAAGGCGCAAGTAGTCCCGACCAAACGATCATTGAGTCAAAGAAAACCTACAAGACTTGGATTCTACCACAGGCCCTAAATACACATGGATAAGACTTCCTGGTAGTCCACCTAAGAACTCTCACCCATTATAGAACCAGTAACCAGTGCAGTGCATCCCGAGGTCATGATGCTAGTATGTTGCCTCAGACCATCACTCCTCTAAGGATCACCGTTCACTCACTTGCCCTTGAACAACTCAATAAGAATGGAATTCCAAAATAGGAACAGAACGATAGTAATAACAAATTAAAGCTCAATGAAATAACTGTACAATTCCTCACTGATTTACTTACTTGTATCCATACTAAGCGCACTCACACGACTCTGATAAATCACCTACGAATGCACGTGTGCCCACTATTGAACTACACCCCCTGGTAGTCATTTAATTACAATTTCTATTAATTTTCTTCAATTTTTCATAATTTTATTCATTTTTGTAATTGGGTCGATTACCGGGTATTGGGTCATATTGGGACCCATTTGGAAACCCGAGAGTTCCTTAAAATTTTTTGAAAATTTCAAAAAATAGGTCTAATGAATGGTGTCACGCTTTAGGTGGGTCGTGGGGGTCAAAACCCGACGACATCACATAAAGCGTGGGAACACTGGTGTCCCTGCGTTAAACGCCATGAGTGGCGCCGTAGAGAACAATTCTCCACGGTGTCACTTAAAGCTTGACTTCCAGGACCCTTGCTACCCTGGACGTCGTAATCTACGTGATGGGGCTTTTGGCTCCACAACACCCCTTACGATGTCGTGGGGCTTTTTGAAACCTCGTTTCGCGTTGTCGTATTTCAAGCCTATCCCATACTCATAGGAGCCTTGATACAATCCCAAAACATCCTTCAAACCATACCAACATGTTGAGAATCGTCGATCCAACCAAAATCCTCAAAATTAAAAAAATACCCAAAAATTCCCATTCTCATCTACTACCATAGAAACACCCCTAGTCAAGCTCCATAATCATCAAGTCCTCAACAAAAACACACAAAAATTCCAAAAAATCATGACCTGACATGGTGCTCAAAAATTCCTGGTAAAAATCCACAAAATAGGCTTCAAAACAACGAGAATTGAGTGGAAATCCAAGATCTCACTAGGTCGATCCTTTTATGTCAATCCATGCTCAAACTCACCAAAACTCGAGCCACATTTTTGATTTCTTGTTGAGAGAGGAGACAAAAGAGAGGTAAGTTGATGGAAAAACCAACACTCCTATTTATATCACTCTCCCCATCAACTCTCACACACGCATCGTAAGGATCATCACATGGTTCATAAACACACCAGCCCAACAACTATTATGACTCCATTATGTGACTCTCATTGACTTGGTCTCTTGACCTTATCCTTGTTCAAACAAAATCAAGGTTTTTCCCGTGCGTTTTTGCACCCGGATCGCACCACAACTCGTACCACCGTGTGCTCACAAACATACCAACATATTGAACACGTTACACATCGCTTAATTATTATTTTAAATTGTATTTTTTTCAATGTTTCATTTCAATTTGTCCCCTAGACAGCTAAATACCCGACAACCATTCGCCTAGCACCCGTATAGCACGTTTTCTCAGGTCGAACTCGTTCCTCAATACCAACCCACACACACAAACTCCTCACACGTTTAGGACATTGGAATTAACATTTGGGTAACAAAATAAATAATACAAACACTAGACAAAAACAACATATCTTATTATAGACAACCGAGAATCGGACATGCGTATTACGACAAGTGGACCTATGTACGACCTAAAATGACATGTGTCACAAGTTAGATCTTAGGGTTGCTACATCACTTATCTCATGCTTGCCACATCATAACAACTCATCAATTACTAATAAACCCTCTGATTAATTTTTTTTTAAACTACAAGAAGGTGAGCGAGCATATAACAAATTGCTATTAGGCTCTTCAAAAGGTGTAGCATGAGTATCAAATAGATAAAGTGCAACAGAAGTTGATTAAGCACATTAGATAAATTCAAGCACCCATAATGGGTAATGCTTAAGTAAAGTTTAAAGATGGAAAGAGAGAATTGCTATATAGTCTCTCAAACCTTGTGGTATAGCAATACCCATTAAAGAAAATAATAGACCCATGTAACATTCTCATCATTCTTGATTGATAATCTGCAAGGACCATTTAAAACTAATGAATCATCGAAAGAGAACTCAAAGTAAACCATTTTATTTTTTCCTTACAGACTTGAACAAAGCAAAAATAGATTGACAAGATCTATAAGTGGAAATAAAAATGAGTATTGTTGTGTGTATTTGACAAAACAAACACATGAATAACAATTTTGAGTTCCAAAGTGAAGTTCAAAAACAATTTGAACCAAAAGGTATTATGGTACCGTTGGGACCAATGTGGATCATATTGATAGAGAGGAAGTTCAAACACTGCTCCTAGATCTATATGTCCAATCTAGGCATAAACACAAAGCAAAACACTAACTTTGAAGTTAGAATGTGATATCATACAAAAGATTTTTTTGTGATACAAAAATTTCTACAATGATCGATCAGTTTAAATTTACAAATATATATATATATATACAAGAAGATAAGAAACTGAAGTAAATTAACAAGGCGATATATATCAAGCTATGTTTTGGGATCCCCATCCCTGTCTTGCCCCATGTAACGGTACAAGATTTGCCTCGTGTCCCCACCCAGCGGGGGGAAAATATGGGAAATATTTGCCCCGCCGGGGCGAGGCCGGTGGGGAACAGGAATTTCCCGCCCCACTTGCAACCCTAATCCTAAGATATGGGAAAAGGTTGTTATTGATGTAATTTTATTATTAAATAATATGTAATTGTGAACAATTTATATGAATGTATACATCTTTTCATCAAAAAAAAAATTATTGAGAAGATTATAGGCTAGTTTTTTCTTTTCTGTTTTTGATAAGAGAGAAACCAAAATTTTGTTCCCGTTAACCCCCGCCCTCTCATACTACTAACCGCATACTTAAACCATTGGGCTACCCAAATAGTTGTAATTTAGGCCAGTAAAAGGCCCAAATTAATCAGTTCATTCAAAATTCTTAAAAATAAACTAATGCAAATAATGAAACTTTCTTTTTTTTTTATTAAAAAAAAAAAACACTTCTAGGTAAACCCAAATTTTCATTCCCTGAATTTTTGAATGACGTAGAGATTAGAGACTTTAATTAGTGTATCAATATTGTAATACCTGATCATAACATTTCACTTAAAATATTGTTGGCGCGCTAGCCACGCGCGTGAATTAATATACTAGTATAGTATACTTAGTGCTTGCAGCGTGAAAATAAATGCAATATTGATATGATCTTCACCGTATCTTGAATTCTAGTAATATAATGGATGATGATAAGCATGCACTACCATATATTGATCTTATGGGTAGTGCTATTTGGACTCGTGAATCCGGACTCAAAACTTTTTTTAATTTCAAATACACACTCGAGCAATTAATGAAACAACCATAATCACTTGTAAAATTCTTATTATACCCCTTAAATATTTACAAAAAATTTAAAAACCTCCCTATAAGTCCGGACTCATGAGTCCAAGTAGATTTATTGTTGATCTTATATACTGTATATTTCTAGTGATTGGCGAAAGTCAACATAAATCTTTTCTAGCATGTGAGACTCTCTTAAAATAATACTCAATCACTAATAAACTGGCTTGAAGATTTAATTCAATCTGAAGTTAGTGTTCTGTGGACAGGTTGGCATTCGCTTCAACCTATTTTTTTTTCAAGTTTATTAAGGTTGAACAAAGCAATCCACCAGTATAAATATTGGGCATTAGCTAGACAAAGGAAGCAAGCACCAAACTATATACATACATAATTTGATTACTTGGAATTTGAATTGTGCTTGTCCGTGTGATCCAGAAAGCAACATGTCGAGTGAGATTAGTACTGAATTTGCTGAGAATGCGCTTGATTTTGCTAGAAAGGGGCTCGGTTTAGATGAGGGAGAAGGTTCTAATGTCACAAATGATCAGGCAAGTGTGACTCCTGAAGATCGTCCCAACAATACTGCAAAAGAAATTAATGACACAAAAGATATTGGTACCGAATTTGCGGAGAATGCGCTTGACTTTGCTAGAAAAGGTCTTGGTTTGGGAGGAGATGACTAAAGAAGGTCCTAAATAATCTCACACATGACAAATTTAATTTGTGTCCATTCATAAATTGTGGGCTGTATTGTGCTGTTATTCAGATACGTAACCTCTCCAGATGATAGTAAGTCAGTGGTTGGTTTTGCTATATTTTTAGGGTCAAATCTAGTTTCGTGGCTGTCTAGAAAACATCAGGTTGTGGCACAGTCGAGTACAAAATCTGAATACAATGCCTTGGCTCAGGCTTCTGCAGAGATTTCTTGCCTTCAGTCTCTACTCCTGGTACTTCTACAATATGATGTGATAATGAGTGTTGCATCTTTGGCCAAGAACTCTGTGTATCACTCACGTACTAAGTATATTGAGTTAGACATTCATCATGTCCATTACAAGGTTCTCTCAGGCAAGTTGGATGTGCATCATGTTCCATCGGTTGATCAGATAGATGATGAGTTTACCAAGGCTTTTACATCTTCTAGGTTTACATACTTGCGCGACAAACTCGGAATCATTATTCTCCCCATTATGTATAGTATAATGTCCTTTTATTATGTATAGTATAACATATGTATAGTATAATGTTATACTATACATAATAAAAGGTATAAGAAGAGGTAGCTCTAAGTGTAAAAGACAATTATGTCCTTTTAATATGTATAGTATAATGTTATAGATTAATTTTTTTATATCATTATATATTTCTTCTTAGTGTAATTTATTAATAAATCTATAGAAGTTATAAAATATCTATAGTATATAGGGTTAATTTTTTTAAAAAAAACTACATATGCACATTATTATTACTTTTTGTCCCATTATAATTTTTTTTAGTTTACTGTTTAAAATAAAGACCATCCGAAATGATGTTTTTTTTTGAAACCCCGAATTGATACGTTTTAATAACTAATTATTGGGATTCTTCACCCAGATAATTATTATTTCCTATAAAATAGGATAAAATTTGTTGTAAATAATGTGGATTGACAACTTTACGCATTCCACCATTATGTGTGAGTGGTTACACATTCCACTATTATGTATGAGTGGTTACACATTCCACCATTATGTGTGAGTGGTTACACATTCCACTATTATGTATGAGTGGTTACACATTCCACCATTATGTGTGAGTGGTTACACATTTCACCATTATGTAATTGTAACTTATGATCTTTTAAGGGCCTATATAAAGAGGTTCCACCTATGTAATGATACAATATATTGGAATGAAAGTTCTCTCTATTTCTCCCCTATCTCTTCTCTTGTTATCTTTCTAGTTCTTTATCTTTACCTTTCTGGCTTTGCCTTTAATTAGTTTACAACACGTTATCAGCACGAGCTTGCTCTAGTATTAAGGAGATCTTGAAGTTCAAGAAGGCTTGTTAAGGAGACAAAGCTAGGAAGTTGTGGTGTACTTGTTTTGGTCCTCGGAAGTCGACATCGAGCACGATGTTGCTCTCAACAAAAAGGTCTAATCAAAGATACACAAAGCTTCTAAGGAGACAAAGCTTGGAAAGAGGTCATTGTCTTGGTAACAAAGATTTGAAGGTAACAAAATATCATTTTTGATTACATGGTTTCTTATGTGTTTGTGTTTGTCAATTTCTTAAGGTAACCATGAATATCTATGGTTGGTTTGGTCCTCAATTTTCTTGAAAGTTGAAAACCAACATGAAAACACACCAATCAAACATGTATGTTGTGTGCATAACATTAATATTTATTCGCCGAATATCTCTATAGAGATTTGAAAAGTGAATATTTCACTTTATATTATCCTTTCACCTTATGGAGTTATGAATATAAACACCAAAATTGGTGATGCTTCAAAAGGCTCAAAACGAGCGGCTGGGTCTCACGCTACAAAATTTATATCAGTCAAATATCATTTATTATTCTGCAATTTCAATTACCTCTATGTTGAGGCTATGCAGAAATATGACTGATGAGACAAATAAAGGCCACGTGGCTCGCCTCGATTTATTATTGCAACAAAATATCGAGCGCGCATGTCAATTCAATAAATATTATGAATTGATTTCTTGTCTGTCTCATAGTAGCTGAGTAAAATAATGAGATATTATTTATATAATATCATTCCCGTCCAATTGGTCAAGCTTCATGAAGCACATGTTGCGTTTATAAAATGACCATGGTCGCAACTATATAATTATGGACGTGGAAAAGTGAAGGGATTCGGTAAAGGTCTTAATAATAATTTCACTCAAAGTGGAATAAAAGTGGTGCACCACATGAAATATGAAGGGCGAAATTATCGACAATGAGCATGCTCAAAATTGTGACAAGCTATGTCACGTATGAAAGACCATTATATTAGGTCACACTGATTATATATTGTCATATATGCCCAAATATTTTGGTGACATTTACCGTGCCAATCAAAGGCAAAATTATGAAATTTATGGCTCATTAAAATTGACACATTGAGATGTGTTCAAATCATGAGCTAAATAAAGGCGAAGAATGCATGTCTTGCTTATTTTGCTACATGCACACTATAAAAGAGAATATTTCTCAAATTTGAACTTAGTTGAGACTAATGTTCAGCCAATATCTCAGTACAACGAGCTTATAATGTTGTTAGTGTTTTACACCGAAGAAATTTACTCGAATAATAGAGAGTTTCTCTATATATTATGATTTAATCTCGAGAAACGAATTCCCGGCTTTAGCTTCTGGAATATGTAAGACACATTAAAACGAATGATCTAATGACATTCATAATGTGGAGTGATTTTTTTTATTGTCCAGAATTATCAATAATGTGAAAATATTGCAAATTCGGATGAGCATCCTTTTTGGAACCACATTTTTTTATCAGCTGGTGATTATCTCAAGGCAAATTAATCAGAGATTTATATTGATTAAACTCTCCATTAATCATATTATAAAATGTCTTGGGCCCCGAATAGGGAATTTATTTATAGCAAGTTTTGCTAATTGTCACTTTGATGATGTAATTTTCCCACCATTAGGGGGAGATATAAGCCAATTCAAAAAGAATGGCGTGAAATTACTTGTAACGCATCAAATTTGTTGTATTATGATCAATGTCTAAATGAACTTGAAGTTCAAAAGATCATTCATTAGCAGCAAATTATGAAATAATTACTTGATGCAATTACTAATATTAAAGAGTGACAAAATTGTATGTTCCAGCTGCATTAAAAGGTTCATATATCAAATGATGTCTCTGTGCAACAAAATGCACAAGAACCAACGAAACGCTTAAAGCGTGGAAGACCGGTTGGTTCAAAGGATACAATTCCTCGAAAGAGGAAAACGGGAGTAAAAATAAATACAAATCAAAATACTCCTGAGAAAGCACAAGAATCCTTTGATAAGGGTTTGTCAAAACAAGTTGATTCTGATGAGGAACAACTTCCTCTAGAAAAAGAGGAAAAAGATGAAAATAATGAGATCTCAATAAATTATTTAAACTCGGTAAGATTTGGGATCGAAATAAAATTGTTCCTGATGATATATTTGCTTTCAATGTGTCCTTTGAAATATGTGAAAATGATGATGATCCAGAACCACGATCAGTGGACGAATGTAAAAAAAAAAGAGACCTGATTGGCAAAAATGGCAAGATGCTATCCAAGCAGAGCTAAACTCGTTAAGGAAACGAGTTGTTTTTGGACCAATTGTCCAAACGTCAAATGGCGTAAAGCCTGTTGGATATGTAAATAATTTATTTTGTCCATGTGTCTTCATTAAAAGATCGTCAACATGATTTGTGATTATTGTTGTGTATGTTGATGATTTAAATATAGTGGGAAACCACGACAACATCATCAGAACATCTGAATACTTGAAAAAGGAATTCAAGATGGAAGATACTTGAAAAATAAAACTTACCCTTGATTTGGAAATCAAGTATTTTCAAGTAAAATAGTTCTCCATCTATTAATTTACTTTACTCAAAAGAGTAAATTTTGGTTGCAAAGATTTGTTGCAATATAAGATGTCTCACCCATGTGGACATGAGGGGGAGAATCAAAAGGAGTTGTTGATTAGTGCATTGCACTCTTTTTCCCTTGTCTAAGGTTTTTTCCCACTGGGTTTTCCTAGCAAGGTTTTTAATGAAGCAATCCTAACAATATTAATACTCCATTATCAAAATTGATAAGTGTATTGTACTCTTTTTCCCTTCGCTATGGTTTTATCCCAATGGGTTTTTCTAGCAAGGTTTTTAATGAGACAATCCTATCAATATCATACTCCATATCAAGATTGATGAGAACAATGTACTCTTTTTCCTTTCCTGGATTTTTTCCCACAGGGTTTTTCTAGTAAGGGTTTTAACGAGGCATATTCTCTTAGCAAGTTGTCATCCAAGGGGGAGTGTTGTAAATAATGTGGATTGACAACTTTACGCATTCCACCATTATGTGTGAGTGGTTACACATTCCACTATTATGTATGAGTGGTTACACATTCCACCATTATGTGTGAGTGGTTACACATTCCACTATTATGTATGAGTGGTTACACATTCCACCATTATGTGTGAGTGGTTACACATTTCACCATTATGTAATTGTAACTTATGATCTTTTAAGGGCCTATATAAAGAGGTTCCACCTATGTAATGATACAATATATTGGAATGAAAGTTCTCTCTATTTCTCCCCTATCTCTTCTCTTGTTATCTTTCTAGTTCTTTATCTTTACCTTTCTGGCTTTGCCTTTAATTAGTTTACAACAAAATTAACGGAGAAAGGGGTATTTTTTTTTGGTAGGAAGAGAAAGGGTATTTTCGAAATATCTAATAATTACACATTCTACCGCAATCGCAATACCAAAAAATAAGGGTTCAGATGTTTATGAAAATCGCAATATTTTTGCGATTTGAAACCGGATCGCGAAATATCCTAACGAAAAAAGAAAAATTACGAAGTGCGATGGCTACCCAAAAGCATCTCCAATAAGCTGAAACAAACAGGGCATAAGTATCACATTATAATATGATGTAATGAGCATCTGTAGGCTATCTTGTGGTTGTACTAAGCTGTCAAGTAGTTGTGTTTCTCATTGTGTATATGAACATGACGGTTGAGATTGTTTAGTAACAATCGAGATTGATCATATCTGGATTTGATTTTGGTAACGTTGAGAATGGCAAGGTTGTAAGGTTGATCTATTTACATGTGATGTGTGGTATATTGGGTATTAAAAACAATCAAAATAAAAGTTTTCTCTTCAAAAATAAATACCCAACATGTCACGAATGTAGATATACAGGTCAACCTCACAACCTTGTCATCTCGACTTTACTAAAATCGAATCCGATCATATCCAATTTAGCTTGTATCTGAACTGAGTATATAAATAAAAAGATGAACTCCTGTTCACCAAGAACAGAAAGCCTCATTGTACATTCTTGTTCATCGTTCATTTGAGCTTTTGCAACCTACAATAGTAGGAAGTTGTACTGTTGTACAGATCAAATTGAGACGTGGAACAGATTAAGGAATTACTGCCTAAACAAGACTTGATTATATATAAGGCTTAAATTTTTATTTTAACTTTGTATGGTTTAATAGTTTAAGGCCAATTATATTGTCGAGGAGATTATAGTAATTCGGCCAGTTTTTTTTTTTTTTTTTTTTTTTGCCCTCTTTAAGACTCAACCCCCAACCTCTCATCCTACTACTAACCCCATATAAAACCATTGGGCTACCCAAATGGTTGTAAATTTAATTTAGGACAGTTAAACGCCACAAATCAGTTCATTCAAAAATTTTAAAAAATAAACTAATGCAAACATTTAATATATTCTTGTTTAGGCCATTTAGTTCAACAACAATTTCTTCAATAGAATGCCATATAATAACACAGAGACAAAATACTTGATAGTTCTCTTGCAGTGATTAAGTGATCATAATATAGCTTCCATTTGAACCACTTGTTTATTTCGAGCATATTGATTATTGAAGAATAATCTCAGGTTCTGTAGTTTGGCATGGTGAAAAAAATCGAAGATTTTTTAGGGCAACAGATTAAAAAAATACTTGATAAATGCTTGATAATTCCAATTTCAATTCCAATTCCAATTATTGAACTGAGCGAAGAAAATCAAGTTTAGAGCAACTCCAATGGGGTACTATATTTCAGAGTTTTACTCTAAAATAGAGTAAAACTACTCCAATCATACTCTATTTCTCCTCTATTATAGAGTTGGGTGAATAGTGAAACTCCAAATTTGCTTTGGAGTTTCACTGTTCACCCAACTCTATAATAGAGTTCCTTTATTTTTTATTTTTCATTTTATTTTTTTTCTTTTAAAAAATTATCAATAATTATTTCCTTTTCAAAAAAATATGAATATGTTTTTTCATAATTTTTTAATGATTAAGTAATTTATTAAAATTAATACAAATAAATAACAAAAAAAATAAAAGTAAGAAATAGAGTTTTGGTGTAGAAATAGAGTTTGTGGTTGGAGAAGAAATAGAGTTTGATGTGACAGAACTGTAAAATAGAGGGAGAAATAGAGTATTGTGGTTGGAGATGGTCTTATGGTAACTTCATTGTGATGGGGTCCACATAATACACAAGAGATGGGATTTATATGTGTAATTGTGTAAACTCATTGTGATGGGGTCGACGGGAATTACGATCTCGAACGACTACTCGCATTACAATGATAATCAAGGACCAATTACTCGAAGGAAAACAACAAAAGTTTTGAGCCCGACTAAGTGCATCTGTGTTTACAACGGGCACCCTAGCGAAAAAGTCCAATACAAAAAAAGTCAATTCTATCGTAAAATGACTCTCATGCCCCTCACGGTGATTAGTGCACCCCACTGCCACTATTTCCTCTCATTTTGTGCACTCCACCATCATCACTCTATACACTTTCTTTTTATGATTTGTAAAGCATTATCGAGTAGCCTGAGCTCGCAAGTCCAGATCTTTAGTTGGAGACTCCGTCAAAGCCCACTGAACCTCTAGTTGGAGAGTTGGTCAAAGTCTGCCAAAACTTTAATTAGAGAGTCAGTCGGGACTCGCCGAACCTTTGAGTCAACACTTGTCAACAAAATTTCATTAAAGAGCTTCGATTGGACATCACCGAACCTATAAGATAAGGCTCGACTATATATTATCGAACCTAAAATAGAGGTCTCGACTAAGATTTTTAGAGTTGGGTGCTTCAGTTGGTGTGAAAGGGTATTTTAGTAAAAATGTGGGGGTGCCCTTATAAATTAAAATTTGAACTTGAAGTGCACTCAGAATCGAGGTTCCCTTAGTAAACACTAGGGTGCGAGTGGTGGGTCATTATTGGTTTTCATTGTTAGGTGGGACCGACATTGGTTTTTACAACCATTCAACTACCTTAAATTAGAAGAAAAAAAAAAAGAAAATGAGAAAACTAATTTGTTGAAAGGAGGAGCATGTGAACTTTCTCTTAGCTCCAAATTTTATATATATATATATATATATATGGGTATTTCAACCATGGTAACTAAATATATATTCATGTAATGGGTACACTATTTAGAATCATTGGATTTAAATTCAACACATTAATCATGCGACATAATTGCACAAAACACTTAATGCACAACACATTTTGAGGGATTCTCATGGCATGGGTATATATTTGGTCTTAATTGTTGAATTTCCCTATGGGTACTTTTTACCATAGGAACCAAATATATACTCATGTCATGGGTACACTATTTAGAACCATTGGATTTAAATCCAACACATTAATCGATGTGACATAAATGCATAAGTCATTTAATGCACAACACATTAGGGTATTATTACCATGTGAACCAAATATATACTCATGTCATAGGTACACTATTTACAACCATTAGGTTTTAATCCAATACATTAATCGAGGCACCATAAATGCAGAAAACATTTAATCCACAACACATTTTGAGGGGTTCTCATGGCATGGGTATATATTCGGTGCCTCTCAAGTGAGATGGTAAAGACATCACTTACCAAAAAGGCAAGAAAAAGAAAAAAATAATAAAATAACAACAACACCACCAACACCAACATAGCCTCAGTCCCAAATTAATTAGGGTCGGCTATATAGATCAAAATACTCATATTATGGAAACTTTTCAAAAAGTGTTGTACATTAAATGACTTGTGCATTTATGACTGATGCATTAAATGACTTATACATGGTTGTAAAAGAGGTTCTCATAACATGGATATTTTTATTTGAAATTCCTTTTAAATAAGACTTAAATTAATAAATAGATGTGAAGAGTTAGGAAAATGATAATCTAACACACTCTGAGCGCACACTTGAGGCTTACGCTTTATTTTTTAGCCATTCATGATTCTTTCTTGTCTCCCCAGCGTGGGCCCTATATTTGACAAAGCATCATAAATGGCTAGAAAACAAAGTGTGCTCCCAAAGTGTGTTGGATTATCAATTTTCGAAGAGTTACCACCAAATCAAATTTATTTAAATTATACCTTTCTAGCTTTGTTCTCTAGAAAGCTCTTTGATCTTCAAGACCTCCTTCTTGGAGAGCGATCTCGTGCTAATAACGTGTTATAAATTAAGAGATTGACTTGTAGTAAACTAGAACTTAAGCAAGAAAGCAAAGAAAGAACTAGAACTAATGGAAGACAAGTAGGGAAGAGGAGACACGAGAAAAGAGAGAAAATAAATGATTTTCATTCAACTGATGTCTCTTTATAAGAGAAGGAACCCTTTAATAGACCCTTGATCATGATGACCAACGTACTTTGAACTAAGGTTATAAGTTACATTTTGTGTACAAGCTAAACAAAAAAGTGCATATATATAGTGGAACAAGTTACATGACAGAGTGCAAGTAATTACATTCAATGTGAGTCATGCTTGATGTTACACGTTTGATCAAAGTAATCACCCATAACTATATATCATCTGTTTTACGCATTTAAAATAAATTATTTTGTATAGAGCATCCCATTTTCAAATTTGGCCTTGGCCCGCAAAAGCCTACAGGGCCTGGTTGGTGAGTCCTTTCCCTTATAACAATATTTTTTTTTTTTGTCTTTTTAATATATTTTAGAAAAAAACAAAATAAATTAACGGTACTATGAAATAGCTTTTAAATTTTAGATAAGGCACTTAACGGTCGGGCTCAGCTGACATTTATCCGTTAGATGTGCAAATTTCCCGTTCTCTTGTTTTATTATTTTCATTCGAAAGTAGATTATTTGACTTTTCCCCCATAATTGACTTTGATTTGTCCTTTTCTTTTCTTTTTAGAGAACTATTACAATGAAGCTCACAACAAATTTGACACTGCGCGTACACGTTGATGTGGCAACAAACCCTATTAAGCACAATCACTCTATAAGTGAGGACAACCATCCCTCATAAGGGACAACAAATCACTAATGAGGATACTAAACCCTAAAATCTGACCGAGAAAGGAGTAATTGGAGGACTTATCGGAACTCAAGCCGCCAACGACGCTCGTCGCTCAAGTCGCCACTCGCTAATCGGTTGTCGAATTTGCCGTCTTTGACTTGAAGACCGTCATTTGTCTCTCCCTAGATCTTTCATCCGATCAAGACTCTAGGCACCCAAAAAAGGGCTATCAACGACTTAGTGTCGAAAACCCAAAACTTAACTACGCGGCAGTGGCCACTACATCAACTACAAGAAAATGAAAGGGAAAAAAGGAAGAGGGAAGAAACAAAGATAGAAAGAGGCAGATAGTGAGAGAGAAGGGACGCAGTAGATGTGGTGAAGGGTTGGTGAGATGGGGTTCACAGTAGTCACAACGAAAAGAGAAAACGAGAGGGGAAGTGAAATGAGAGGAAGGAGGGGGACCGACAACCACGCGACATGCCAGAGCAGGTCAAGGTCGTCGATCCCAAGCAGATCTGGGAGTTTCTTCTTCAAGCGGCTCCTAAGGTTTTTTTCGAGCAGCAATACTTGTTTGTAGATTTCTTTTCACGTATAGTTAATATGACTTTCATTTATCCTTATCTTCTTATATTTGATGCATGTATTATGGATATGGAATAATAATTCTTCAATGTATCTAAATTCGCTGTCTTTCTCCTTGGTGTTATCGCGATCGAGACACACAATCTCATCAAACAACCATCTCGAGATCCCTTTGGTTTCATTTAACAATTGGTAATGCACATGATTCTCTAGCTAGAATGGCATTTTTTTTTGACATAACTAGCTAGAATGGCATTTGAGCACAAATACGTATTGTAAGTACCGATGCCGTACCTTTGGCCATCTCTCTAGATGTAAAATTTGATCTCAGTTGATGAATGCAATGCGCTTTTTTGTGGCTAAAAGAAGGAAAATGATAATCTAATAAACTTTGGATGTACACTTCGAACGCACACTTTGGCCTAGTTTGGTTCATTTTACTAACTTTAGGGAAGTTTAATTTTCTGAAAAGTAAGCCACTATAGAAGTTGCATTTTTCACGTTTGGTTCTTAAACTTTGAACTTCCTGAGAATTTCATATTTTAAAAATAATAAAAAAGATTGACATAAATGTCTTCTACACTGTTTTTGAGAGAGAGATATTGTATGGAATAAAGGTAGAGAGAAATAACATTAAATGAGGGTAGAAGTGTTAATTCCCTTCAGAAAGATAACTCACTCAAGTGAGTTAGTTTTTCCTATGTGGGGGAAGTTGCGAGTCAAACTTTCAGGGAAATTTTTTAAAAATATCCAACCAAATATGGTGAGTTAGAACTTCTCTAGAAGTTATCTCACTTCCTTCAATTTCCCCCGAACCAAACAAGGACTTTATTTTTTAGCTATTTATGGTTCTTTCTTGTTTCCTCAGGTGTGAGCCTCACATCTAATAAAACACCATAAATAGCTACAAAAATAATGTGTGCACCCAAAGTTTGTTAAATTATCATTTTTCAAAACAAAAATGTTAAATAAAATACGCTCTCTTCTTAGATTACACATAGATTTGTTCAACTATGTCAACACTATTTTTTATTTGTTTACTTAAATTAATATCTTTGTATTTTATACACGTTAACTATCAACAGTAGATCAAATTTGTTTTTTTTTATGATAAGATATTTTCATTCATAGAAATTGTTTACTATTATATTTGATTTAATATTGAAATTACATCAATAACAACCCTTTTCCTTATCTTTGGAATTAAATCAACGTTGCAAAAGTTTGCAAACTTATATGCAACTTATATGTTTGTCTTTTGCATCTACAATAATAAAACCATAACAAGAAATAGAACTTCCAATAAGAGAAGACAAATAAAAATTTCCAACGAATGAAGACAAACGCAAACTTTCAACAAGGAAAGACAAACACAAACTATGAACAACTTGCTGAAATAGAAAATCTAGTGAAAAATATCAAACTAAAAACTAACGTAAATCCATACACGAGCATATAGAAGTGAGAACGAAATTGAGTAATAGCAGATGCATGTGAAAGAGACTAGGAGAGACATATGGTGTCAATGATGAATCTGAAACTGTTGCAGGCTTAATGAAACGAAAATTGTCAGATTTGAATAGATCTGACTTTTATTGAATAAATAAAAATAAAGATTATTTTTTTATGAAAAGATATTTTCATTCATAGAAGTTGCTATTACATCTAATTTAACAATGAAATTACATTAATAGCATTATTTTCCCACTCCTTGATAAGATCAAATCAATGTTGCAAAAGTTTGCAAACTTATATGCAACTTATACGCTTGTCTTTTGTATCTACAACAATAGAACCATAACAGAAAATAAAACTTCCAACAAGGAAAGATGAACAAAAACTTCCAATGAGGGAAGAAGAACAAAAACTTCCAACGAGGGGAGATAAAAACATCCACGAGGGAAGACAAAAACAAACTTTCAACGAGGGAAGACAAAAATAGACTTCCAACAATAAAAAACAACAACTTATTGAAAAAGAAAACCTAGTGAAAATATCAGACCAACAACTAGCGCAGATTCATACATGGGCATATAGAAGTGTAGACAAAATTGAATTATAGCAGATGCATGTGTAGAGGAGAGGGAAGTAGTGTCAATGATGAATTTGACAACTGTTGTAGGCGGAAAGAAACTGAACATTTCAGATCTAGATATATCTAACTTTTATTGTATTAATAAAGATAAAAATTGTTATTGGAACCACCGTTGATCAAAAGAAAAGATCGACGGTGATTCTAACTAAAGAATCACAAAAAGCAACCAATGCTCCTAGTCTTATTCTTAACTCTAGGGTTTCTCAATACAAACTCAAAATAAATATTATTATGATTGTTGTTTTCAAAAAAAAAAAAAACATGTCATGATTTGTTATGCGTTAGGAGCTTAAGGTTTTGTTTCAAAATTAAGCTTAAGCTTTTCATTATAATCAGATGTAAACACAATATATATAGTAGGTTTTGGTAGACAAATTAAAGAAAATACACTTAAAAACTCTAAATTGGATTGTTTATACTCTTTCTACATTGTTTTATGTTTTTTTTTTTTACTTCAGTGAAAGTCGAACCACGACCTCCCCAAACCTTATTTTTTGACAAGTGATGTCTCTACCATCTCACCAGAGATGCTTTGACACATTGTTTTATGTGGTCTTTATTCCCTCCCTTTCTTTATCTTCTCTAAAAGTAATACTTGCTTGCAAAAGTTTTTACAACTATAGTTCGGGATGTTCAAAGTTCTTTCATTTCTTAATAGTTGAGGATATTCGAGTATATCCAAACAACCGCCACTGACACTAAACTAGTTCAAATGTTTTTTTCTTTGTCAACCTATTACATTGTCACATCATTATATTAAAGTTATAAACGTTAACATACTGGACCTAGCTCACGCCCACAACATCTAACCATTCTCATTTCTCAACATCTACACAATCTCGAACCTAATAACCTAAATAACATCATTTGAGAGGGTTAATTTCACAAATGGTCATCCAAGTTTATAGTTTGTAACACTTTGATAACTATAGTTATATTTATATAAAAAAAATCACCCAACTTTCTTAAATTGTTTCACAAAAGTCACTCTTCCTACAAGTTAATAATTAATGACTAATTTACCCTTTGTGTTAGAGGAGAGAGCGTTGGGTTTGGAATGCTCAGCTTGGTAAGGAGGTGGAAGTAGGGGTAGTGGCAAATATGGGGGTAAGGGATGGGAGAGACAATAAATCTATAGTATAGGGTTAATTTAAAAAAAAAAACTACATATGCACATTATTATTACTTTTTGTCCCATTATAATTTTTTTTAGTTTACTGTTTAAAATAACAATAAATCTACTTGGACTCATGAGTCCGGACTTATAGGGAGGTTTTTAAATTTTTTGTAACATGCTTATCATCATCCATTATATTACTAGAATTCAAGATACGGTGAAGATCATATCAATATTGCATTTATTTTCACGCTGCAAACACTAAGTATATTGTACTAGTATATTAATTCACGCGCGTGGCTAGCGCGCCAACAATATTTTAAGTGAAATGTTATGATCAGGTATTACAATATTGATACACTAATTAAAGTCTCTAATCTCTACGTAATTCAAAAATTCAGGGAATGAAAATTCTGGTCTACCTAGAAGTGTTTTTTTTTTTAAATAAAAAAAAAGAAAGTTTCATTATTTGCATTAGTTTATTCTTAAGAATTTTTGAATGAACTGATTAATTTGGGCCTTTTACTGGCCTAAATTACAACTATTTGGGTAGCCCAATGGTTTAAGTATGCGGTTAGTAGTATGAGAGGGTGGTGGTTAACGGGAACAAAATTTTGGTTTCTCTCTTATCAAAAACAGAAAAGAAAAAACTAGCCTATAATCTTCTCAATAAATTTTTTTTTTGATGAAAAGATGTATACATTCATATAAATTGTTCATAATTACATATTATTTAATAATAAAATTACATCAATAACAACCTTTTCCCATATCTTAGGATTAGGGTTGCAAGTGGGACGGGAAATTCTTGTTCCCCACCGGCCTCGCCCCGGCGGTGCAAATATTTCCCATATTTTCCCCCCGCTAGGTGGGGACACGAGGCAAAATCTTGTACCGTTACATGGGGCAAGACAGGGATGGGGATCCCAAAACATAGCTTGATATATATCGCCTTGTTAATTGACTTCAGTTTCTTATCTTCTTGTATATATATATATATATATTTGTAAATTTAAACTGATCGATCATTGTAGAAATTTTTGTATCACAAAAAAATCTTTTGTATGATATCACATTCTAACTTCAAAGTTAGTGTTTTGCTTTGTGTTTATGCCTAGATTGGACATATAGATCTAGGAGCAGTGTTTGAACTTCCTCTCTATCAATATGATCCACATTGGTCCCAACGGTACCATAATACCTTTTGGTTCAAATTGTTTTTGAACTTCACTTTGGAACTCAAAATTGTTATTCATGTGTTTGTTTTGTCAAATACACACAACAATACTCATTTTTATTTCCACTTATAGATCTTGTCAATCTATTTTTGCTTTGTTCAAGTCTGTAAGGAAAAAATAAAATGGTTTACTTTGAGTTCTCTTTCGATGATTCATTAGTTTTAAATGGTCCTTGCAGATTATCAAGCAAGAATGATGAGAATGTTACATGGGTCTATTATTTTCTTTAATGGGTATTGCTATACCACAAGGTTTGAGAGACTATATAGCAATTCTATCTTTCCATCTTTAAACTTTATTTAAGCATTACCCATTATGGGTGCTTGAATTTATCTAATGTGCTTAATCAACTTCTGTTGCACTTTATCTATTTGATACTCATGCTACACCTTTTGAAGAGCCTAATAGCAATTTGTTATCTGTAGGGCCACGCCCAGATGCAAAATTCACCATGAATACGTACGATCTACAAATACTCCTTTAGTGACTCCCTCACTGAGCGCCTACTATCATCTCCCTATGCTTCTTTGGATCTTACACATAAGTCTCCCACTTAGAGGAATGAGGCTCCCCCTCACACTAGCACCTAAGTCCCCTTAGAGCTTTACAAGTCGATAAATAAGTGAACACACACGTTCACTGTACAAAACAAAGATAAAAGAGATGAATCAATGAATGAATACATACTCTCTACTTTGACACATATTTATAGATGATTTTAAAGATTCTCAAATCCTAAAAACTACTAGAATTCGATCGTCTTGATCCTCAGAAACTTCCGCATTCTTCTCATAAATCATATAGGTAATATCGTTCTCAGAATTTGCACCAATCTTCAACTACTTTTCTTTTGGTTTTGGATAAGTATGAATCGTAACCCTTCGCAACTACCAAATTCTGAGCTCTGTTATAACTTATATGATATTTGTGTTATAATAGAACATCTTAACAGATTGTGGTTCTCCACATCAGCACGTAAACCACATTAAATCATTAACTCATTTTAAGACATATGATGACAATACATCACGATAGTAGCAATCTCCCCTTTGTCATTCTTGTCGTCATAAAATAGAACAAATGAGTTATGAAAGCCATATAAGATAAGTAGTTTTAAAAATGGTCAAACTACTTTTCCAATCAAATCAAAAACTCCACATGGCTACCAATAGTCTTATCATATAACTTGTCATTCAATAAGTTTAAAACAAATATAAAAAAGTCAAAAGATAAACTACTAATATACACAAAAATTAATGATGTCATATCAGCAGTCTTTCCAATCTGTTGCAACAACTTCCAGTCATCTAGTTGCAACCAAATCATAAGTTCCTTCACAAACAACCATATATCAATGGTTGAAACAACAAACAACAGTAATTCACCTCAGTAGTACAACAACAACAACACGGTGGAATAGCAACAAAGATAATGTACTACTCCCCCTTACTAAAACATTCTCCCACTTTTTGATATAAGAATGAAAATCATTTGAAGAGAAATGTGTGCCATAATAGCTTCACTGGAGGGGTAGAGCAAGAAACAAAAGAAACTCCTAGTTACTGCTCCATCATCAACTGATCCAATGATATTATCAGCAAGATAATTTTTTTGTATTTTGGTGTTGGGTTCTTTATTGAAACATGACAGTAAGATTTCAGATGTAGTTGTTGTTGTATTAGTTTCATGACCATCTGTTGCACCAGACTCCGATGGTGCTATTATAACAACGTCAAAGGCATTTTGTACTTTATTTTCTCCTTTTGCTTGGTGCTGAGACTCTGATGATGTGTCATCGAACACAACATTAATCGACTCCATTACTTTCCTAGTGCTCTTGTTGAACATCCTATAGCACGGCTAGTTGAGGAATATCCCAAAAATATTCCTTCATCACTTTTGTTGTCAAACTTTCCAAGAGGCATCATGTCCTTCAACACAAAACACTTACAACCAAAAGAGTGAAAGTAACTGAGATTAGGCTTTTTACCTTTCCACAACTCATATAGTGTTTTATGCATTATTGGATGAAGGTAAGTTACGTTGATCGCATAGCATGCAGTGCTAACAGCCTCGGCCCACAACTTTGTAGCTAGCTCTTTTGATGTAAGCAAGACTTTGGCCATTCTTGCAGATGTCTGTTCTTCTTTTCCACCACTCCATTTTGTTGAGGAGTAATGGGTGTTGAGAATTTCTAATGAACTCCATGCTTTCTGCAAAACTCATGAAAGCTTGAACTTTCAAACTCTTTTCCATGATCACTTTGAACTCTAATCAAGTGTTCTCTTGTGGACTTCTTTTCTATCATGAGCTTTAGACACAGATCTTGAAATTTGTCAAATGCATCTAATTTTTCTTTAAGGAAAAATAACCAAGTAAAACGTGAAAAATCATCTACACAAACAAGAATGTAATGATTACCAGAAATGCTAGTAACATGAGTTGGACCCACCAAATCAATGTAAAGCAGTTCTATGACGGCCCCAACAACCATAAACTGGGCCCCGCCTGGCCTAAACCTACGTGAACCCCCAAACTAGTCTCTAACAAGTCAACGCAAGTCTAGTTAGCCTTAACTTACCAATTATTCAGTACCTTATTCAATCACTCACCATGAATCACTCGTTGATGATTCACCTTAACTTTTTTCATTACTCATTTACCCTCCAAGTTAGTTAGGTGTGTAGTGGAAACTTAATATACTAACCTAACCTCAATATAAACAATTTACAACTTGATTAACCTAGATGTGGAAATCATGTCCAACATATAAAACATGTATATAACAGATCAACTAAAAGCCCAAAATGAACATATACATGTATCAACAGTCAGGTTCAACTCCTCAAAGCTATAAAATATCAAAACAAATGGATATATAGCCAAAATATACAACAAAAGAACAAAATACCTACAAAAGAGTAAGCAAAGCTAACGGCTCTTAGCGTGCCTCAGAGGATGTCGCCAAGCATCGACGCCTTGCCCCTACTCGTTTATGGATCTACACCCACTATCATAAAAATGATGGTGAATACAAAATATAACAGGAACAACAACAATAGATATCTCAACATAAACTACTGAATTTTCAATAATCACAAGTATATGAGTCATGCAGTGTATAACAAGAAACTGAAATAGTTAGCGAATTGCATGATAAATAGATTCAACAAGCTCAAACAACGATAATTAAATAATCGGGAAACAATTGGATAGACGAATAGATAGTCCTAAATCAAACCGCGAGTCACAAGACCTCCTCAGCTTACGATCGACATAGTGGACCCAAAACCGTCTCCCCTGCTCAATTCACCTAGTACGAACCAGTAGGCTCAAAGGTCACCTCCACTGAACGGAAACTCTATTAGGAAAAACCACAGACAAAGCCTACCGCTAAATTCCTAACACACTACCGAAAGAAAGCCATAGTCACAAGCCGGATGCTAAATCCTTTCGATAGGCTCCAACAAGAAGCCACAGTCTATGCTGGTTACTAAACTCGTTGAGACTTTTCATCATAGGCGGACTACATAAACCCTAGGTCACCTAAATTAGAATGGAGTACAAGGGCTTGCATTTCAAGTTTAATCAGTCAAGAAATAGAAAAACATTCTTGTTGATTCTATTGTTGCCATTATTCATCTCGAATCTCGCTAAAACGCTCTCCCGTAACTCCACACATTTCCCAATGCAATCTTCAATTGATTTATCAAAGTCTCGTTGGCTACTTGACATTCATTAGGTTCAGTTTCTATTAATTTTCTAGTTTTCCCAATCTTTCATAATTTTATGGCTATTTTTGCCTATTTTACGCTTTACGAGGCAAAAACTCTAACAAAAGTCTCGTCAAAATTTTGAAAACTTCACTTTTCATAGAAATTCCTAAATTTTCATTTATTTTGTCAAAATATAAATTTTCAGGATTTTCCTTTTTGTAGATTTTTTTCTGATTTTTCTTAAATTTATTTCATTTAAAATCATATTTAATTTATTTATTTATTATAAATAAATAAATATATTATTATTTAATGGTGGGTGGGTCCCCAGGTTGTGTCTGGTCCACCTTGACCCAGCCCACCAACCCACCATCTTCTCTAATTTGTTGAACGAATAGAGAGTTCGTTCAAACAACATTTTTTTTTTCGTTGAACGGGGTTGGGCAAATCCCAACCTCAACATCGATTTGCCAAGGAAGACGACCCCAACATCATCTCATTCCTCAGATCATCAGAGCTTCGCTTACAATCCATCAACCACAACGACAAGAACAACAACTCAACAACAACTACAATCATCACAACAACAATCGACAAAACACCAACAACTCACCTTGATCACCTCTTTTTCAAGCTAGATCTCTCAGTTTCTCTCTTCCGATTTCTCTCTCACTCGATTCGATCTTCTCTTCTCTGTTTTTTTTTATTTTGTGAGAGTGGGTGTCGGTGGTGATTTATGATATTTTGGGGGTGTAGTAAAAAGCCCATTTTGCCCTTTAATTCTTATCCAGTGTTCACCAAATCCATACCCCTCATGGTCATTTCACATTTCCCTTTAAAATTTTGATATATTTATAAATATTTTTATATATACTTTATGTATATAAATATATATACAATTGTATTCTTGCACATATAATTTATCCGAGCACCAATGAGTACACTCGGGCGTACACACTACTGTACGACCCACGCATGTCGACTACGACCCCGTGTATCACTCGGCGCCCACTAATTTATTATTCAATTCCATTAATTAGTTTCATTGGTATTTTTCAGTGTTTTTATTCCATTTTCGTCCCCCAGAACTCTCAAATTCCTGTGCAATTCACTTGAGCATTCTTTCGTATCGAACTCGTTCTACGGTACCAACGCACACTAACCACGTCCTCACACATTTAGGATATTGAATTTAATGTTCGATAATAAATTAATAATACAAATCACCAAACAAACATAACATACCTCGATGTCGACTCCCGAAAACTGAAACAAGTACACCACGGCTAGATGGCCCACAATACGACCCTAAAATGACACATGGTACGAGTTAGAATTTTAGGGTCATTACAAGTTCTGTACATCCTTCAATAGATTTGTAACTTTCCCTTTTCTGTTTTCCCAATTGACAAGGACTACAACCTCATTTGGTGGTAAGATGAAACCTTGGAAGTCCTCAAACCACATTCATATTTGCAAGTTTGCGCATATGTCTGTAATGAACATGTCCCAACTTTTCGTGCCATTCTTTGATGTGGTCTATCTCGTTATTGTAACAGAAAAGCTTTGGCTGTTGTAACAGATAACAGTTGTTGACAGATCTATCTCCAGCTACAAACTAGACATCCTTCTTTGGTGAAGTTCACATGATACCCCTGATCACATAGCTGACATATGCTTAAAAGATTTCCTTTAAGTTTTGCTACATGAAGTACATCATCTAGTATTGGAAGATCTTCAGTTTTCTGTGTTCCTTTCCCAATGACTTGACTTCGAACTCCATCTCCAAACGTAACATGTCTTTCAACACATGACAGATAATTCTTAAGAAAATTTTTATCACCAGTCATGCACTTAGAACACCCACTGTCAAAGTAGTACCACTCTGTGCTTATCATAGATTTTAAGGATATGTGTGCTACATTACATATTTCTTCCTTTCTGGGCACCTTTCTAAGATCTAATGGACTGTTTTGGTCCAGAGACTCATTGTGTAACTTCATGTCTTCTGGCCAAGTCTCTAATCATCTTGTAGCACTTAGGGCATATGTGGTGTGACGGCCCCAATTTCCCAGTGCAACTGGGTACGCCCGGCCTAGACCGGTGCAAGTCCCGAGTCAGTGCTCGGCGAGTCTGACGAGCCTAGTCAGCCTCAAATCCTTAAATTTTAAGTTTTATGAAAGAGTTATTGCAATTATAATACAGCGGAAGCAAATTTAATACTAAATCAATTAAAGGGAAATAACTCAAATCAAACGGAAATTAGGAATCTATATAAATGTGGAATACCCCGATAAGTTCCTATCCAAGTCAACATAGCCAAATTTATGGTATCCACCTCAAAACTTATTCCCAGTTCCAAACAAAAATCATATATATACAAAACATCATACAAAAAGAAACAAACATGAGCCTACATCTCGGTACCTCAAATCCAGCTGCTCACAAAAAGTCTCCTGAGCAAGGTCCCTTGCCTCTACTGCATTCTGCCCTATCTGCACCCACCGTCACAAACTAGACGGGAGAGAAATCGAAAGTACAGCCAGAAGAATATAACAGTAATTCATGAACTTTTAAACAAGGCAGTCTAAATATCATGCAGGAATTGAGAGATAGGAAGTTAAATAAACAAGGTGCATGATAGGCAGACTGGAAATAATAACAATCGAAACATGCGTGTTCTACGAGTCAAGAGAGGCCACAAGTGGTCTAAAATCCACAACAATATCACAACAATATCCACAACAATCCACAACAATCCAGTACATGGTATCACACAATCACTAGGGGTGGTCAAACACTCGCGCGCACGAGTGCCCGCATTTTATCCCTTCTAGTGCAGGCTGCATGTACCTTCGAGACACACACTTATGCCAAGAACACACATACAAGGAATATGGAATGGAATGCCAATAAGTAGATAATAACAAACACAACGGAATAAAAATGAATCACATGGTATTTTCTTAACTGGCATACTAACGTACACAAGTTTTAAGACAAGTGTACTTACCTGAACTATCGCGACCCGTGTGATAACTCCGAGATCCTAACGTGTCTTCCGCGACTTTCCGATTACCTGATAAGGTTTAAATCCCAAATGTTCTTTTAAGGTTAGTATTTCGTCTTAGGGTTTTTCTCGCATGTCTAGTTCAAATATATTTAATTAAGGTGACTTAAACCATTGTGGATCAATCCATCTCTATGGTTATTGTCCTTTTTACAAAGCATATCCCTCTTTAGGCTCTTGTTGGGGTCATTTATCAAGTCTATACTCACCTAAGTAATCTCTTTGTGTGGACCCTTATTGGGTTTAAATCCATAAGTCCATTTTCATATTTTATGTCTTTGTCTTGGGCCTTAAGTTGTACCTATTTTATTGGGCCTTTATTGGGCCTTAACACCACCCATTTACACATCATTTGTATTTGTTATGGGCCTTATATATACAAGAAGTGTGTTGGGCCCTTAATGGTTCTTATTGGGCCTTAATATAAGACCACAATTTGTATTCAAAATGTCCATACACTTTCCTTGTTTTAATTATTCACACACATACAATAATGCACTTTATGGTCACACACCCCACTGTTGTGTGCACCCCACTGTTGTGTGCACACAACACCCCCATTGTTGTGTGCACCCCACTGTTATGTGCACACAACACCCCACTGTGGTGTGCACCCCACTGTTTTACATCCCATTCACACTACACACACATGCATGCACATGCACACACACCACCCCACTCCTTGGCTGTTCAACCCACACATATACCATCACGCACCCCAACCGTGGGGTGTACACACCTTGTCACACACCCGAAACCGTGGGGTGTACATGTATACAAATACATACCCTCATGCACACACATGCATGCATGCATGCACATGCACACACACACACATCACACACACAGTCCAACGCCACACCCCATCATGCACCCCACCAGTGGGTGTACACACACGATCACACACCACACCAACACCACACCCCATTCATGGGGTGTACATGCATACACATGCATGCACACATGCACACACCCCACACCCCAGCCAAACTGTCCACACCACAGCCGATTCACGCACCCCAAAAATAGTGAGAAAAGAGAGCATAGGCCGAGAGAGAGAGAGAGACCATGAGGTGAGAGGTGTGTGAGGCCGAGAGAAAGAGAGAGAGAGAGAGAGAGAGAGAGAGAGAGAGAGAGAGTTACATTCGGATAGTGTGGCTTCTCAGGGACCATTCAGCTCGTCGGCGAGAAGAGGAGGGTGGCGGTGACGGTGAGAACGTGAGGGTGAGAGACCGTGAGGTGAGTTAAATCGTGAGAGAGATGGAGATGGAGAGGCCGAGAGTGAGGGAGAGGAGGGAGAGATCGAGAGTGGAGAGGAGAGATGGGAGATCGAGTGAGCAGAGAAGAGAGACGGGAGGCCGAGAGAGAGGAGAGGACGAAATGAGAGAGATGAGAGAGCGGCAGTGAGGGGGTGGGGTAGGATTAGGGTTTTTGTTTGTTTTTATATGTCTTAAATTGGTCAAATGACCTTTTTTGCCCTCCAACTTATTCTTATACAATTTACAACAGTTGCCCTTTTTGGTCTTTTCTTTATTTATTCATTTATTCCTCTCTTTATTACATCTCAAAGTACCTACACATCTCGATGCCAATCTCTCGGCTCTCCTCATTAAGTTATATCATTTTAACAGTTTCACTCCCATAGCCCATATGTAGTGAAACTATGCAACTCCCAAGTTCAAACGACGTTCCCCGATTTGTCTGGCCTCCTCGGTTTGTATTTCTCCGTCACGCGCATAATTTCACCTTGTCTCGCACAAATAATTATTTAAATTACCCAATAATAAATTTTTTTTAATTATGTTTTTATTGTATTTTTCTCCCCCGTTTACCTAGGCGGAACCTCACTCACAATAAAAATCACCTAAACGGCCCGTGACACGCATTAAGATTAAAATACTATTACACACATCAAAGAATCATAAAATTACCTCGATGTCGACTCCCGAGGTTCAAAATACTGTCCAGTATTGCGTAGCCGGGTCACGGTCCTGACAAGTATCATACAAGTCGGGTTAAAATTCGAGGGTTGTTACATGTGGCCTTTGATTCCATAGTAGTAGCATATAGGTTTGAACCTTGGTCTAAGTTGTTGATCAGTAATTACATCATTTTGAGATTCTTTGACAAATTTTACTTGTTTTGGTGCTAAAGTATTTGAAGATGTTCCTGCAACATAACCAAGACCTTTATGATCTTCAGTCCCTTTTCCTTGGGAGAGGATGTTGTTGAGTTTCGTCTTTCCTCTGTTCAGATGTTTCAAGGTATTATGGGCCTACTCTAGTTTGGCTTTGCAATCAGCTAGCTCACTTTGCTTCTCCTTGAGACGCATAAGTAGAGACTGATTACACGTAACTGCTTCTTCCCATTTGTTCATCATTTCAGAGTAGGCTGCTTTGAAATCTACATTTGGAATCAAATTAGAGATTCACTGTCAGAATCATCATAATCACCTTCAAATAAGTGAGTAGCAATCTCCTTTATTTGTTGAACAAATGACGTGTTATCAGGCATAACAAGCTTTATCACTTCAGTTGCAACCGCATCAGATGCTTGTGTTGTAACGGCTACCGTCGTGAAAGCAACATGTTGTTAGTCATCTCCTCATCATTATCAGAATCATAGTCACTCCATGTAAAAGTCAACGATTTCTCCATCTTCTTCGAGGGATATTCTGCCTGAAAATGTCCAAGTCTTCCACATTCTCTACAAATCATCTTGCTATTGTCAAGCGCTTTAGGTTCTCCTACCTTTCGTGATAAGCCTTCAATCTTCAAACCCTAAATTTTTGTATATAATTTATTATATTTTTAGGTTAGTAAAGCAAGATCTACCTCAACTGGAGTAGAGCTAACTTCAGCATCTTTTAAAGCAAGTTCCTTTGTTTGTTTCTTTTGCTGATTAAGATGCATATCATAGGTTGTTAATAACCCATAAGTTCCTCAAACCTCATACTCTTCAGTCCACAATTGTCTTGGATAGAAGCAACTTTTATGTTGAACTTCTCAAGTAATGTGCTGACAACCTTCTGCACCATCTTTTTAGTGGAGTATCTTTTGCCCAAGTGATATACTTGATTTGCAAGATCCTTTAGCTTGGTAGTGTAGTCTGATAGGGTCTTGTCTTTTCCCATCCCCATCATCTCAAACTGTTATTTAAGCATGAAAAGCTTTGACTCCCGCACTTACTCATTACCTTCAAAGAAGTCTTCCAAGATATTCCATGCTTCTTTTGCTATTTTGTATGAGGAGATTAGTTTGAGATGTTCTTATGTAACTGTAACGGCCCAGCCCACCCGCAGGCCCACTGGACCGCACAGGCAGTGTGCCCACCCGCAGGTTCGCACACCATCCACACCCCTCCTGTGTGGTCTTTCGCCCCCCCCAAACTCGAACCTGCGCCCTGAGGGATAAGTACACAGGTTTAGCGAGTCTGGTACCACTGAGCTGTCGAGGACTTCCTAGGAGGTCACCCATCCCAGCACTACTCTTGCCCAAGCAAACTAAACTGCGGAGTTCTGATGGGATCCGGTGCCTCCGTGCTGAACCAGCTCAGTGGTACCAGACTCGCTAAACCTGTGTACTTATCCCTCTGGGCCCAAGTTCGAGTCTGGGGGGCGAAAGACCACACAGGAGAGGTGTGGATGGTGTGCGGACCTGCGGGTGGGCACACTGCCTGTGCGGTCCAGCGGGAGGGCTGGACCTTTACATAAAAAAGGCGTCTTCTTTATGTAACGATCCAACCCCCCCACAGGCCCGCTACCACTGAACTGTCGAGGACTTCCTAGGAGGTCACCCATCCCAGTGGTACCAAACTCGCTAAACCTGTGTACTTATCCTTCAGGGCGCAGGTTAGAGACTGGGGGGCGAAAGACTACACAGGAGGGGTGTGGATGGTGTGCAGACCTGCGGGTGGGCACACTGCCTGTGCGGTCCAGTGGGCTTGGCCGTTACATAAAAAGGTGTCTTTTATGTAACGACCCAGCCCACCCGCAAGCCCACTGGACCGCACAGGCAGTGTGCCCACCCGCAGGTCCGCACACCATCCACACCCTTCCTGTGTGGTCTTTCGCCCCCCCAGACTCGAACCTGCGCCCTGAGGGATAAGTACACAGGTTTAGCGCGTCTGGTACCACTGGGATGGGTGACCTCCTAGGAAGTTCTCGACAGCTCAGTGGTACCAAACTTGCTAAACCTGTGTACTTATCCCTCAGGGTGCAGGTTCGAGTCTGGGGGGCGAAAGACCACACATGAGGGTGTGGATGGTGTGCGGACCTGCGGGTGGGCTGGGCCGTTACAGTAACAGCTATAAAAATGGCATTGAAAGCATTGCATTTGCTGACAACAACTTCTCTTCAGTTTCTGCCAAGTCTTCAGGGTTCTTTGTTATCCCATTAACAGCAGGTGTATTATAACCTCTTTTGATTGATCTCCAGGCCTTGACATCAACGAAAAAAATATTCCATTCTTGCTTTCCAGTATGTATAATTTGTACTGGTCAGTAGAGGAGGTTGAGTGTTGGACACTCCTTTTAGCTGGTTTGACTGATTTCCCTAATATATTCGGTTAGTATTCGGACCTCACTACAGTCTGTAGAGATAACAAAGTTTGAGTAGTGCCCGCTTTGATACCAAATGAAATTACTGAACCAATGTGTGTTACAACAGGAACGTAGTATGTTGTAACAAGGAATTAAGTAGTATTGGAATGTAAATAAAAGCAATAAAGCAAATCACAAGACCATGAGATTGTTCACGTAGTTCGGTCCACAACCTACGTCTGCGGGGCCACATCCTGATGCAAAATCCACTATGGACACGTACGATTTATATGACTCATTTAGTGACTCCCTCACTGAGCTCCTACTATCATCCCCCTACATTTCTCTAGATCTTACACACATGTGACGACCCCAATTTCTGAAGCAATTAGGAACGCCCCGCCTAGACCCGTATAGGCTCCCGAGTCGATACTCAACAAGTCTATACATGCCTAGTCAGCCTCAAACCGTTCATTTACCGTTCAAGTTATAAGTTATTTAATTGCAAAGCTTATTAGATTAATATGCAGCAGAATTCAACTAAACTCATTCAATAACTTAAAGGAAATAAGGAATTCTATTAATAATGTGGAACACCGTATACAAGATAAAACATGCATAGCCTGGTGACCATAGTATGAAAATGGCATATACATGATATCCAATTCTCACCCCAGTATTATCCAATATGTTTTCAAAACAACATATATGTAATAAAAGCAATACATACTAGTCAGCAAGAAAGAGATCGTTCTCGAGGAGCGCTTAGAGGAAGTCACCTATCACCGGTCCCTTTCCTTGCTATCTCTTGCTCACAAACTAGACGGTGAGTAACTGTGAGAAATTGAAAGTAAAACCAGAAGAATATAACAATAATTCAAGAATTTTCAAGTAAGGCAGTCTAAATATCATGCGGTAATTGAAAGAACAAAAAATATAACAAAGTGCATGATAATCAGACTAACAGATAACAATCGAAATTTGCATGTTCCAAGAATCAAAATAAGACCCATAAGTGGTATAAATTGTGATGGCCCCAACAACCACAAGCTGGTAACAGGCTCGACCCTCTCTATCAATGTCTCTGACCCTACCGCTTGTGTGGTAACAACTGGCGCTAACTCGTGCCACATGTCATTTTAGGCCATACGTAGACCTCTTATCGTGATACATGTGAACAATTCTCGGTAGTCGACATCGAGGTATGTTATTTTTTGTTGGTGTTTTGTATTATTATTTATTTACCCGAAATTAGATTCCAATGTTCCAAACGTGTGAGGGCGTTTGAGTGAGAGCATTGATGCGAAGAAATGGGTTCAGTTCGAGGAAATGCAATTTTTGGGAGTCGAGGCGAACTGTGGTCGAGTATTTAGTTGTCCGAGGGACAAATTGAATAGTAACACTGACAAAATACAATAAACTATAATAATTAAGATGTGGTACGACAAGTTTGGTTAAGTATGGTAAGAAAAATGGTCCATGAGAGGGTGGTATGTCATGGACAAAGTTAAGACATATGGGGTTTTGGTGTGACAAAGACCAATGTTATGAGCGTTTTATGAAGATTGACTGTTTTGCCAAGAGTTTGGCTTAATTTGGTGAAAAATCAAATTCAAAATGGGAACCAAAAGTTAAAAATCATCAAAATAGAGATTTATGAAAATTAATAAATGAAAAAGAAATTAAGCTGTTGACAAGCAGATGAGGGTTTATATATATATATATTAAAAAGTTGATTGATTCGTTGTTTTCAACATAAGCAAATATGCTTCGATGTTTCTAAAACCCTCAACTTCTTCTCTCGCACGCGGTGCTCCGTACGTTCGATTTTCATCCGGTTTCTCTCCGCAAAACAATAGAGCATTACAAGATGGTCAGTTTGAGCTAAGTTGTAGAGGTGGAAACGAGGGATTCGGCCCGAAATCTGGTAAAATATCAATTCATAGTGTTTTTCCTCAATTCAATTAAAAATCTCGTGATTTTTCAGTTTCTTTCACATGGTTTTCGTAGGAATTGGTATCAATTATTGTGAATTGGTGTATTGAGTTGATTTGCATCAATTTGGGATAAATTCCACCTGTGTGGGATAGGGTTTTTGTGATTTGAAGTGATGCAATTTAGTTGATAACAATTTTGAAGATGTTTTTGCAGTTGATGTTGATTTATATTGAGATTCTAGATGAATTAAATATTGGTTTTGATTTTAATTGACTCCACGGGCTGTGAAAAATATTTAAAAGTTGGTATCAAATGGTTTTGTGGTGTTTGTTGGCGTGATTTGAGGATTTAGCTGCAAAAATACTGATTTGGAGAAGTTTTGTTAGTTCAAAACAAATAAAGTTTGCGTTGTCAATAGGTCGTATGGAAAAATTCATAACTCCTATATTTTTTAACTGATTTGAGTGTTCTAAGAGTTTATGGAAAGCACAAAATGCGTACTACAAGTTTCTTTTTGGTTAATATGACAAATATTGAGGTTTTCAAGGTTAAAAAGTTGCCCCAAGTTAGCTAGTTGAAGTTAGTTGAAGTTATAAATAATTATTTTTGAAACTAGCTCTCGAGTGTATTTTGGTCACAGATTCACGATGTTTCATGATTTGGTTTCACCTAGAGATTGACCATAATATAATTGGGTATGCAGGGTAGTTATTAGAAGCGTGTGAGTGTGTGTTAGCGTTGGACACGAGTAAGTAAACCAGTAAGGAAATTTATAGTTATTTCTTTGAGCTTTAATTTCTTATTGTTATTGCTCTATCCTGTTTTGGAATTCTATTCTGTTAAGTGGTCCAAGGGCAAGTGAGTCAACGTGATCCTTTAAAGTGATAAGTTAAGCTGGTGCATAAACCAGAGGCCAAGAACTTGGGATGCACGATATTATTGTTTTGGAACTTGATATACACGAGCTGATCTTTTGGTTCCTATATACGGGGTGGAAATTTCTTCACTGGATTGTTGACGAATTATGCATCTACGTGGAGTTCAGGATGATGTATGCATACCACGTCCTAAACTCCGAGTTATATGGGGTATTTTATTCATTGACTCATACGACCTTTGGTTGGGACTACTTGCGTCTTTCCTTTGTATTCCTGGACACTCATTTTCGATTGATTCATATTTATTTTCAGTCTTTATTTATTCATGCATTCCCTGTACTTTTCTTTCTATCGGCATGAATATAAACTGTTTATTTATTTTTGAAATACTGTAAATATCCTGTTTGACGTTACTTGCCTGGGACTCGTCATTATTGTTTTTGACTGAGTGCAGATCCACAGTCGAGTAAAGGGAAAGCTCCTTAGCTTAGTGATTTACTTTGAGGATAGCAGAGCTGTTCTATCTTTGGACTCGATATATGTTTGTTTTGTATTATAGTGTTATATGTTTTGAAACTGAGTTTGGGAGATGAGAGATCCTGGGCATGGATATGATGATATTCTCTCCTGTAATATGACTTTTGGTAATGATGTATATATTTGCTGAGTTTCCACATTTCTAGGTTATCCTAACTTATGTCTTGAGGTTGTTATATTAGTTGGAGATGTTAAATGTTTTCGTTTATCTCTGAGTAACTCACTAATATTAATAACTCTCACTTAAATTATTTAATAAATAGGAAAAAGTAAGGTAAGGCTGACTAGATTTGCGTTGACTACACGATAGGGACTCGGGGTCTACGTAAGTCTAGGTCGGGCAGAGTCCAATTTTAGGTTTGTGGGACTGGAGTCATCACACTAAGACTGCCTAAGTGGTAGGTACAGCCAAATCAGTAGTCGGTGCCGCTGTAGGTACTTTCGAGCCTCGTATACACTCGAGAATCTCTGCCATTTGTGCCTGGTGTAATCACATACTCTACGATAATGACTGCAGAGACATCACCTCCTCCATGGGATCACTGGTCTCACCAACCTCCTGCTGAGTAGTCGATTGAGTAGCGGTCCGTCCATCGTAATATGTACCTCCAACGTGCTTCGAATTAGACTCAATATATACACGTATAATATTTGTTATACAATCAAAACATACACGTATATAGATTCTTGAATCTACCCGCCTCACATCACTTCCCAACTAAGGATTTAGTCATTCACTTATGGTTTCCACATCTAAAGTTTATTCATCAGATTTAGGATCAAGTTTTTCCGCAATTCAGAGTGATACTTAGGACTCTGATAACCTACTCTGATACCAAAATGTAGCGGTCCCAAATCCATCAGCAACTAAGGCGTGCACCGCAGGCCCACAACCCTGCCAACTCACCATCCACCTGTGTTCCAAGGCCACTCATTACTCATTTCCAATCAATTGTTTCTAACTTAATGTTGTTTTCTTTAATTATAGTTTCAAGTTAGCTTAAGAACTTGTTGTTATCATTTAACCTCAAAATACGCAGCGGAAAACATAAATCATCAAAATAAATATTTAAAGCATGTGTTATGAGTATTTTACTTGATGTAAAAATCATACCAAAATGTACCTCATATACTTATCAAATGTGTTTCTCAAAATATCAAAATATAACCTCTAATTCATATACAAGTCAAGTCTATCTCTCAAATCCCCAAAATCCAGCATAAAACGAAGAAATATAAACAAACGTACGAGTAGGGCAAATGTTCTCGTACTAGGATCTGCACTCAACCTATTACAAAAAAGCAGATGATAAGTCCAGAGTGAGTAATCCCAAGGAAATTCACCAAGTAAATACATAAATAAAACTGTTGGAATCAAAATATTATAAATAAACATGCGGAACAAAAGAATACAGGCAACTGCGGAAGATCATCGCATGCATATAAATAGCGATGAAGCAAAGTGCATGGATAATTAATGTTAGACCAAACCATACTTCGGGCTATCTGTCAGGCACGACCCATGAGGATACCTCCAACGGGTGACCATGGACCCTCTAGGTGGTCGGTGTAGATCCACGACGCACCCACACATGTCTATCATACCCGGGTAGCCTATTCACCGGCGCATGTCTAGACATATGTTATGGCTTAGTGGACATTATGCCCCGCAACGAATAATACACCAAGTGGGGAGTGATCTCAACACCGTAAAGAAACACCTGGTAGGAGTAAACTCAACTACCGTAAAGGAACACTAGGTGAGAGTAAACTCAACCACCGTAAAACAATAACAGGAAATAAGAGTATTGAAAAAACTGGACAGAATTCAAATAGTCAAGCAGTAAGTACTAAAGTGAATTTCAGTTGGGATACTACACACCTCAAACCGTACTCCTCATCCCATAAAATAGTCTTCGGTCCGACACCATCAAATCCCTGATATCCAACAATTTTATCGCCCAAAGTGGCCTATTACCATTTATCATTGATTTCTGATTAATTATTTGTATTTGATGTCAATTAATATAGGCATTATATACACAACACCCAAAACAGCCAAAAATGGCTATATGATGAACACCTAGCGCGCTGGAGGATGACCCAGTGCACTGGTGTTCATCTTGTTTGTTTTCATCATCTACCCAAACTGTCCAACGCGCTAGGGCTTGTGGTCAGCGCGTGACGTGTGTCGAGCGCGTCAAAATAAATATATATCCCGATGAGATTACCAATAACCACAAGAACTGCAGTAGTGGCAAGCACGGGGTCGAACCACAAAGACCAAGTTTTCAACTTAGGTTACTAACCTAAAACTAACCTAGAGTGTTCAAGAAAATGTCTCTAATTTTACTAAAAAATAATAATTAAAATATAATGTGAATAAATCAATTAAAATGGAAAAAAACAATCCAAACCATCAGTTTCACAAATCTTTTCAATTTGGCATAATTTTACATATGGTCGTCAATCTAATTAAAGCATGCAAATCACAGTAATTTAGTGTAGCTATAGACCCGGTGATATACGCGGGTCTTCGCGCTTCCTGATGTCGGTAGCCAAGGTACGACCGTTGACTACTTCCCTGACCAATTACGCAACCTGATCGCTAGTGCTCCAGATTTAACGCATTGATCGCATTACATCGATTAGTGAAGGCACTACACCTAGACAATCGGATCGCTAGTGCTCCCGATTTAGCCTAGATTCCTAAGGTATTTGATCGGTCCCAAAAGGGTCTAATCAATTGGTATGGTCAATTGCCACTAGTGTGGTCTTATTGCACAAGCATGGGTGCTTACGACTCACTGGCATATGAATTGAAGTTTAAACTAGTGTTTAACTTCAATTGTTAAAATAATACCAAAGAAAATAAATTACTATGAAAAACAAATTAAATAAATAATAAAATAGATCTCACATATGATTTATGCCAAAAAGAATGATTTGATCCACTTCCGGTTCAGATTGGTGAGTTTAGTCGGCCATCGACGTCATAAACTCCATTAAAATCTAGACACAAAGTGTAGAAAAAGAGGAGAGAAAAAAATAAAAAAAACAGAGAGAAAAAGAGAAAAACCCTCGTCTCCTCCCGACTCTACATATATATATATTCGATGTCGTTCAGATTGATCTCCCCATATATATCTACCGATCCATATATATATAATATATGTAGATACAATCCTATCTAAACAAACAAACTAACAAAAATATATTCCTATTCCGTTTCCATGCACACGAGCATTAATTAGGCATCACTTGATCATCATCGATCCATGTTGATGCAAATCTCGAAACCAATCCTATGAACTCTCAAGCATGCATATCAACTCCTATGTGTCGCACTACACCGGATCACCACCTCCTTCACAACACCAACGCACACGTTTCTAATTTGTAAAACGTGTTCTCCACGGCTGTGACACGGCTCTTCTCCACGGCGATGCACGGCGAGCTCTCAGTTATCTCGTACGCAAGTAGCGCCTGTACAGTCAACATCGGTGCGACGCCATCTAGCCAATGGATGGATGACATGTGGCACCGTAAAACTTCAATTACCCAACTCTCATGTATACTCTGAAAGAAATCCTCCGGTGTCCAATTTCTTCAAGTAAATACTCTATTTTGAGTATTTTTCCGCCCCGGATCCAACCGTGCACCCCAAAAGTCCTGAAAATGACAAATAGAGATAATTAGGCCCATAATTTGGAGAATCAACACTAAAATATATAAATAAACTATATATAATATGCATAAATAACAACTTATCAGCGCGCTGGGCAGTTTTCCCATCAGTTCAGCAGAACAGAACTGCTGGAAAAACAGCACCCAAGCCTCCACTAACGTTTTCGACCCCATCCTCGACTTGTGGGGGATTAAACAACACTTCCAAAAGCCAAAGGCACAACAAAATATATCAAACATGCATCAAATCCTGGATCCAACATCAAACTTGAAATTCCTAATTTCATGAAAACAAACCCAAACTTGAAAATCAACAACCACGGCTCATTCTCTACTTCCATAGCACTCAATACACACCAAACATTTAAAAAAACAGTGGCACACACCCAAATCTTGGATTCATCACCAACACCCCCAAAACCACATTCAAATTGAAGAGAATGGAAAAGGAGATCATAGAATTCACCTTGTTTTGTTGATTCCACACTCACAAACACTTCAAATGATCAAGTTATAAGCTCCAAACCCTCACTTCTTTGTCACAATTTTTGGATTTGCAAGAGAGAAGAAAGAAAAGTTGGTGAGAATGAGTGAAAATCATGATATTTATATAAAATCTTCATCAATTCTCACACACATATCACTAGGCCTTATTTGATGGTGGAGATGAGGTCAAAGAGTCTTTATAATGTGACAAAATTGACCCATATGGTTCTCTTTGACCCTATCCACATGGCACCAATTATGTGCATTCCGGGCGTTCCAATACCCTATTTCGCACCTCGACTGGTGTCGTTCGCACACAACAACGGTACCAACCGCCTCGACATTATTTTATATTAATTATTTAATGAGTTTCATCATTTATTGTGTGTATCTAGTCCCCCGTCCTAGTGTACTTGTTATTCGCTACCCGGTACGCGTGCCTACGCGCTAGTCGCGGCGAATACGCATCACACCTACTCACAAGTCAAATAGCCATATAAACATACATATTGCAATGAAATTTAACTAAATTGAACATATAAATCGCAATTGCACAACAAAAAGCACACAAAATGAACTGTATACCTAATCCAAGCGTGCCACGGCCTTGCTGTGGGACCCACGAACATCCCCGCAGGCGTCCACATCTGCAATGACGTCATAAATAACGACAATTATTAATTGGGCCGTTACAACATGCATACCCTGGTGGCCATTGTAACAACCCCAAATTTTTAACTGACTTGTGTTGCACTTGTCAGAAATTGTGACCCGGCTACGTGAATACTGGACAGTATTTCGAATTTCAGGAGTCGACACCGAAGTGATTTTATGATTCTTTGATTGTGTGTATTAGTATTTTAGTATTTTACGGGTTTCGAGCCGTTCGGGCGGTATTTAATTGAGTGAGGTTTCGACTAGTTAAACGGTGGAGAAAAACAAGTAAAACATACAAAATAAATAGAATGGTTACACACTTTAATGTGTAATAAAGAGAAATAAATAGAATGGTTACACACTTTAATGTGTAATAAAGAGAAATAAATAGAAAAGTAAAAAGACCCATAAGGGCAATGGTTTAAAAATGGTGTAGGAAGTAAGTTGGGGGTAAAAAGGGTCATTTGACCATATAAATATAACAACAACAAACAAAACCCTACACTATTCATCTTCTTCTTCAACATAACCGCCGCCCACCCTCCTTCTCTTCCATTTCGGATCTCTCCCTCACTCTCGGCCTCTCCATCTCTCTCTCGGCCACGTGATATCTCTCTCACTCAAGATCTCTTCTCTCTCACTCTCGTTGCTCTCTCTCTCTCGGATCTCTCCTTCCTCCTCTCGGCCTCACATCACCTCTCCTCTTCTCGGCTTCATGTCGCTGCCACCTCCCTCGCCGTCGGAGACCCCACGTCCCACCCTAGGTGAACCTCTCCTCCTCTCTTGTCTCTCGGGTTCATGATTTTATGTGGATTTTTGTAATTTTTGGGGTGTATGCATGACGGTTTGGTGGTGGGTTGGTGTACATGGGGTGCATGAATGGGGGTATGTGTACACCATCACAAGGTGTACACACCAGCGTGTATGTGTACACCACAGTGGGGTGTACATAATGGTTGTGGGTGTAAAAGAATAGATTAATGTATATTATATAGTTTTAATTAATAAAGTGACATTAACACATGTAAATATGGGGTGTAAATAGCGATGGGGTGCACACAAAGCAATGGGGGTGTTGTGTGCACATAACAGTAGGGTGTGTGGTGAGTGGGGTGTACACAACAGTTGTACATGTGTGTAGGATGTGTATTATGTTGTGTTTGAGAATAAATAAAAAGGATAAAAAGTATGGATACTTGTTTAAATGAATATGGATTTGTATTAAGGCCTAATACACTCATGATAATATGGGTCTATAACAAGTTACAAATAGTGTGTTTATAGGTTATGTAAAGCCCAATAAAGACCCAATAGAATAAATACAACTTGAGGTCAAGACGAAGGCGTAAAATAATAAGTTTATGTATCTAGGCCCAATAAGTGTTCACATCAAAGGCTTACTTAGGTGAGTATGAAACTTGATAAATAAACCCAACAAGAGTTATGTTTTGTAAAAAAAAAGGGAACAACCATAGAGAGGGTTTAATCCACAACGGTTTGGGTCATAATCAACAAATGATTGTAAAACAAATACCTTAAGACTAAATGCGAGCCTTAAACTAATATTCGAGATTCAAAACTTTATCAGGTAGTCAAGAACGCACGGGGAATGTATTAGAGTCTCGGAGTGAATACCGGGTTGCGAATAGTTCAGGTAAGTACATTTGCCTTAAAAAGCATTTGTATGTTTGTAAGCCACTAAGAAAATGTCATGTGATTCATTATCATTTATTCAGTCTTGTTATTCTCTATTATTGGTATTCCATTCCATTTCTTGTTGTGTGTTTCCCGGTGTAAGTGTTTCGTTTCAAAAGTACTAGGACCTGCACTAGAGAGATAAAACGTGGGCACTCGTGGCCACGAGTGTGTGACCACCCTTAGTGATCGTGTGACACCGAGTACTGGGTGGATGGGTTCGAGTCCCTTTCCAGTCATAGATGTGCCTTCGCTTGTGTCGATGCCCGGGAAGACCTCGCGAGGTCTTCGCCGTTATGCTATGATTTAGACCACTTATGAGCCTCTTTTGATTCCTTGGAACACACTTGACTTTCGATTGATATCTATTAGTCTGTTTATCATGCATCTTGTTTATTTAAATTCCTGTCATTTTTATTACCGCATAATATTTAGACTGCTTTACTTGTATTATCATGAATTATCGTTATCTTCTTCGGCATTACATTCGATTTTATTCGATTACTCACCGTCTAGTTTGTGACGGTGGGTGCGAGAGGGCGGAGAGCAGCGAGGGGGCAAGGGACCCTGCCTAGGGATCTATTGTGAGGATTAGCAGCTGGATTTGGAGACTATTTTATACGTTTCTTTATGTTTTGCTTTTATGTATATCGTTTTTTATATATATGCTTTGGGATTATTAAACTCGGCAAATTTTGATGAGATTGGTATCATGTACCTTTGCATTTCGAATTGTACATGAATACTCGGGGTTTTCCACAATTATAGAATTCATCTACTTCCTTTGATTGAGTTATTTCCCCTTTATTATAATTATTTTAGTCTTCCGCTGTTTACTGATGCAATAACTCTTTCATAAATTATTAATTTGATTAAATTGAAGGCTGACTAGGCACGTCAGGTTGCCGAGTGATGACTCGAGGCTTGTATGGGTCTAGGCCAGGCGTACCCAATTGCATGGGGAAATTGGGGCCGTCACAGCCATAGTATGAAAAGGGCATATACACGATATCCAATTCTTACCCCAGTACTATCCAATATGTTTTCAAAACAACATATATGTAATAAAAGCAATACATACTAGTCAACAAGAAAGATATCGTCCTCGAGGAGCGCTCAGAGGAAGTCACCTATCATCGATCCCTTTCCCTTGCTGTCTCCTGCCCTAACTGCGCTCACCGTCACAAACTAAACGGTGAGTAACTGATAGAAATTAAAAGTAATGCCAGAAGAATATAACATTAATTCAAGAATTTCCAAGTAAGGCAGTCTAAATATCATGCGGTAATTGACAGAACAAGAAGTATAACAAAGTGCATGATAATTAGACTAATAGATAACAATCAAAATTTGCGTGTTCCAAGAATCAAAATGAGGCCCATAAGTGGTCTAAATCATAGCATATGGCAAAGATCTTGCAAGATTTCCCCAGGCAATATCGCAACACTAGCGCAGCATGATAAGAGAAGCCGCAACCCCTCTGGTGCCCAAGTACACACAACACCAGGGGTGGTCAAACACTCCCGCATAAGTGTCTCATGTTCTCCCAATTGGTGCGGGCAACATGACTCTTTCGAGACACACACTTACGTCAAAAACACATGACCAAAGAATATAACGGAATGTCAAGTATGAGATCAATTCAATAATCACAACAACAAAGGAAATAGAATCACATGGTATTTTCTTACTGGCTTACTAACATACCTGGTACGTCACGTACCCGTCGCACTCCAGCGATCTTAAACCTTTTCTTCGAATGTTTTGAACCCCAATAGGTTGGGTTATAGTCAATAAACAACTCTAGGACAACCCCCAAAGTTTCCCAAATTTTTCGAATATTTCATTTTTCTCATAGAAATTCACCAATTTCTATTTATTTCATCAAAATATTATTTCTAGATTTTTCTCATTTTTTTCCTGGACTTTTCCCTATTTTCATAATTTATTTATTTTTAATTTATTTTTCTTATTTTATGTTTTCTGGGTCGGGTCGCTGGACCTAGCCTAGCCTTGGCCAAGTGCTAGGCCTGGCCAATAATCCAATTTAGGGGATTTCATTTTACGCGTTTTCTTTTCTTCATTTCGCCCTTAGACACGGTGCCACGACTTCCATCACACCAAAACATCACCATTATAAGAAGAGCCACGCTATGTGCACCCCAGTGTCCTCTCAGGGCACCCCAAAATGCATGTAAATTGATACACTATTGAGGTGCCCTCATAAACAATTGGGGTGCACATAGCGGTGCTCTATAAGAAAAACGGAAACAACATTATGATGTATACGCCACCATGACGTCGTAAACAAAAAAACACGAAAACACCCTTGGCGGCATAAAATCGAAATTCATCTTTGTTATTGTCGTATGCGGGAGATGCCGCCACGCAATGAACGAGCAGCGTCCCGATAACGTCTACTTGAAATCTGAAAATTGAACTTATAGAACTTAGAAAACATGCATCACTCTAGGCGATCATCGCCATCATGTTTCTGGGCATCAAGACTCCTCGAAATTGACCTCGAATTGTCGTGGGATGCCCGGATTCACTTGAAAACCCAAAACCAACACCAAATTTGAAAACTCAACCCATTTAGATCAAATTAACAAAAATACATCAAAGAGCAACACCAGCATCGATGCCGCGTGTTAATCGCTCCAGGGTTGTTGAAACATTGGTGGTTCACCAAATTTGTCTCCGGCGAGGCACCATTGGTCATCGCGATATAAATTTAACGAAGAACAACGCTTAAAACGTAAAGGAAAGACAAGGTGGGTTGAGATCTCACCTTCTCCGGCGAGGCTAAGACTCTGTCCAGCGAGTTGGACAGAGCTCCCAAAGTTGTCCACCAAGTTGCTTGCTCACCAAGTTTTTAAGAAGAAGAGAAAAGAAGAAAAAGAGAGGAAAGGAGAGAAAATGAGAGGAAAGTGTGGGGTGAGTCCTTATATAGGCCCACACCTCATCCCCACACACACACGCGCATCTTGAGGTCAGTCCAACTAACACCACCTTAGTTATCCACTTATTCTAACACCTCTCAATGTGACTCCACTAGGTGACACACGCACCACTTAACTAACCAAATCTCTTGTTCATTTTTACTTTATCGCACTCTAAACACCTCACGACTCACGAGTCGCGTGTTTTGGTCTCGTCGACGCTCTCTTGTTGTTAATCGGCTCAATTATCATTAATTGGCTTATTTATTAATCTTTTTCAATGTTTTAAAGTCCCGTGTAAACCCCATTTGTCGATGCCGGCTGGGCTAGTTTTCCTACTCGTTTACCGACGTCATTGTCCGATCACTGCAATACGAGTATAAATACATAGTACACATAATCATTCATAAATAGTCAAATTTTCAGGTCGTTACAACACGTCTCCCACTTGCAGGAATGAGGCTCCCCCTCACACTAGCACCCAAGTCCCCTTGGAGCTTTACAAGTCGATAAATAAGTGAACACATACGTTCACTGTACAAAACAAAGATAAAAGAGATGAATCAATGAATGAATACATACTCTCTACTTTGACACATATTTATAGATGATTTAAAAGATTCTCAAATCCTAACAACTACTAGAATCCAATCGTCTTGATCCTCATAAATCTCCACATTCTTCTCATGAATCACGTGGGTAATATCGCTCTCAAAATCTGCATCAATCTTCAACTGCTTCTCGTTTGGTTGTGGATAAGTATGATCGTAACTCTCCGCATCTACCAGATTCTGAGCTATATTATAACTGATCTGATCTTTGTGTTATAACAGAATATCCTAACAGATTGTGGTTCTCCACATCAGCACATGAACCACATTAAATCATTAACTCATTTTAAGACAACTAATGACAATACATCACGACAATAACACCAACATTACGAAGGTAGAAGTGTCAGAATGCTTAAACCCATCCCTTAATTAATTGGCACCATAAAATAACCTGTCGGTAACCCAAACTAACAACCCACCTTTTCAAATTCTAATCAAATTCAAAGTCTCATTCACAAGTTCAAGCTCTAGTAAGTTCAGTTTCAGTTCAATTTCAATTGCAATTTTAGTTCTTGTTCTAGTTTTTTATTTGTTGTTTAAATTTAAGCATGAGGTTTCATTAGTTTCATTTGTTTCATTTGTATAAAATCATAGCAATGTTGAGCAAGCATTCCTAACCCAACACCCTCTCCTCTAACTCTAGAAAGGCAAATTTGTCATTAATTAACAAATTATGGATGGAGTGACTATTGTGAAACAATTTAAAAGTTGGGTGATTTTTTTTTAAGAAATATAATAAAAATTGGTGTGGTATATAAGTAATGTAAATTAGAACTTAACACAATATAAGTGGTATATAAAGTTAAATGACCATTTGTGAAAATAACCATCATTTGAGACTATATTAGATATTTTACTATGAATTTTCTATAACAAATGAATTTTAGAATGGAGAAAATTTTAAATAAATTTAAAATTAAGCAAGTTTTATCCACACCAACGTAAAGGACAGGCTAGTTATAATTTGTTAAGTTTCCAACTAACTTCTTTTCTCAAATATATAAACCTGGAACTACCTTGTTAGCACAAAATGTGGGTCTTAATCTCCCCCCCTTACAATAATAATTAAAAAAAAAACAACTTAACAAAATCCAGCTGGCACTCATATCCCAATCCCAAACCACACCACCCACTCGATCCTCCTCGACAAACCCTCCATAAAAATCCAACGGTCCCCATTCTCAGACCCACTCCCTTAAACGCTCAAATCCCCTCAAAAAACGTCAGTAGAGAGCGCGCGCTCTCTCCAGTAGGGTTTTTTAGAGAGAGAGAGAGAGAAACCAAGTCTCATTGTTTAGAGCGAGAAAGTGAGAGAGTCAAAATGAAATGAAGAACAGAGAATAAAAACTGATTTGATTTTGATTTATCACATTCATCAAATCAAAACAAACGCGTTTTTTATTCTCTCTCTCATTTCTTTCTGTTGATTCGACAAACAACAACAGAGTTTGAAAATGAGTTTTTGCTGTTGTTTTGGTTCTCTCAGAAATCTGGGCATTGCTCTGTTTCTTCTGCTCTGTATTCTCCGGCGAGAAGCCCTCGCCGGAGACCCCTCGTCGGAGAAGTCGGCCCTGTTGGCCCTCCGTGACACCGTCGCCGGCGCGAAGGCCCTCCAGTGGAACCCCACCGACCCTACCCCATGCCAGTGGCGGGGCGTCCGGTGCCAGAGCAACCAGGTCTCTGAGCTCCGGCTTCCCGGAGTCGGCCTCTCCGGCGAGATCCCGGCGGGGATCTTCGGGAATCTGACCAATCTCAAGACCCTTTCGCTCCGCTTCAATGCCCTCTCCGGGAGCCTCCCCGGCGACCTCGGTCGCTGCGCAGAGCTCCGGAACCTCTACTTACAGGGCAATGAGTTTTCCGGCGAGATTCCGGCGGCCCTGTTCGGGCTCCGGAATCTCGTGAGGCTGAATCTCGCCCGGAATTCGTTTTCCGGCAAAATCCCATCTGGGTTTAACAATTTGAGTAGATTGGCCACTCTGTTTCTTGATAGGAATCAACTATCTGGTTCAATCCCAGCCATTGATCTTCCATTGCTTGCTCAGTTCAATGTATCATTTAATAGGCTCAATGGGTCAATCCCATTGAAGCTTAGAACAAAGCCTGTTGAGGCATTTTTGGGGAATTCACTATGTGGGGGTCCAATGGGGGATTGCCCAAATGAGGGGAATGACAGCAAGAGCAAGTTGTCGGGCGGCGCGATTGTGGGAATTGTGATTGGGTCATTGATTGGGGTGGTTTTGATTGTAATGGTGGTGTTAGTTTTGTGTCGAAAGAGGAGGACTCGAAGGAGTTCGCGGTCAGTTGATATCGCGTCGGTGAAGCCCCCATTGGAGGAGGGGGTGGTGGGGGTTAAGAAGGAGGAGGAGTTGAAGAGATTGGAGGGGAGGAATGAGAATGTGGTCAATGTGGCGACGGCGGGAAATGGAGCTTCTGGGGCGAGGAAGTTGGTGTTCTTTGCCAATTCAAAGAATGTGTTTGAGTTGGAAGATTTGTTGAGGGCGTCGGCAGAGGTGTTGGGGAAGGGGACGTTCGGGACGACGTATAAGGCGTTGTTGGATGTGGGGGATGGGGTTGCTGTGAAGAGATTGAGGGATGTGAGTGTTAATGAGAGTGAATTTAGGGAGAGGATTGAAGGTGTTGGTAGTTTGGATCATGAAAACCTTATGTCACTTAGAGCTTACTATTACAGCAGAGATGAAAAGCTTCTTGTTTTTGACTACATGTCTATGGGAAGCTTGTCTGCACTTTTACATGGTAACCAATCTTTATTTCTTATTATTTTCTTGTTTTTCATTCATTTAATAGTTATTTATGATCTTAGTCTTTGATTAGCAATGTGAATGGTCGTGAATAATTGAGTTTTCAATGTTCTTGGTGAATTTTAATTTTAATTTTAATTTTTTTATATTGTATGTTGTATATAACTTTTGATCTTCAATTTCTTTCTTTGTTGTTCTTTGTTTACAACTCCTACTTGAAGTATATTTCTTAGCATTTTGTGACTCTGTCCTTTTTGTTCTTCTTTTTTCATTTATCGAAAATGGCTTTTGTATTAGTAATAAGATTCGTCTTTCTGAATGAATAACAATGTCGACCAGTATTTATCGTAGATTAGTGGTTAATCTCTTAGCTTAAAAGTATATATTGCACAAACACACACACATCGATTTAGTACTATGGAATTGATGGTAGTACTGTGACTAATGTCATGTGTTAATCTTAGAGCTTTGCTTGTTCTTGTTTGTAAACTTTTGAGTTACATATTTGGTGGATAGGATTTTTTTCAGGTTCGAATACCTTTGATTCTCTTGAGCATTTTGTGTTCTTCTCTTTTGTAACAGGCAATAGAGGAGGTGGAAGGACTCCGTTGAGTTGGGAAATCCGATCGAGAATTGCCCTAGGAGTTGCTAGGGGGATCGAGTATCTCCACACGCAAGGATCCATGGTCTCCCATGGCAACATTACGGCCTCCAACATACTCCTAACTGAAACATACAATGCTAAGGTATCTGACTTTTGTCTCGCGCAACTTGTTGGCCCATCTTCCAATCCTAATCGCATTGCGGGCTATCGCGCACCAGAAGTTACAGATGTTCGCAGAGTCTCTCAGAAGGCCGACGTCTACAGCTATGGTGTTCTGCTCTTGGAACTGTTAACTGGAAAGCCTCCAACTAATTCCCTCTTGAATGAAGACGGAGTTGATCTTCCAAGGTGGGTGCAGTCAGTTGTTCGAGAGGAGTGGACGTCGGAGGTGTTTGCTCTCGAGTTGCTTAGGTACCAAAACGCCGAGGAGGAGATGGTTCAGCTCTTACAGCTTGCTTTGGATTGCGCTGCTCAGTTCCCCGATAAGCGCCCTTGGATGACCGATGTGGTTAGCCAGATTGAAGACCTTGCCCACTAGTACTACTACTAGATTACTGCAAGAACATGATCTTGGCTGGCATTTTGGATGATGGGTTCTCAAGACAAACTCATTCATTCATGGAATTGGAGAGGCAATATTGATATTATTTTCATAAATCTTCATGCCCAATCTTTTCATTGTTTCATATAGTGTTTGATTGCTTGTCTGATATGATCATGTCATTTTACTTTTTTTTACTCAAACAAACATACATGAAGAAAAAATGGATGGTGGTTTTGGAATGTAATCTACTTTATGATGGTGGTTGGTTGGGTGATGATTGCAGTAATTAATTTCTATCTTAACCTTTTTTTCAACCCCTTAATTACTTTGATGTGATAATCTCATAAAAGTTAGTGAGGCGCCCAACCTAAGTGAAACCAAGGAAAATATAATCTTGTTGTCAAAAATCAAACCCACAAGCTCTAACTTAGAGTTAAAAGTACTATTTTTAAGGAACCTTGATCCCTTTCTATTGGATTCTTGAATTTTTCTCCTCTGTTTAGATATGAAGGGGACCAAAATATTTTCAGTGTTGAAATCTTTCCAAAAATGTTGGATCAACAAACTTGTTGGATTCTTCAAAAGCTGACCATGCCCATGCAAGTATATATTGATTTAGAGTCCCAGTCAAAGTGATTTTTGAGCTGACCAAGTCCCTTGAACTCCAAAGCCAGGTCAAGCTAGATGGTAAAACACATCTCTTATAGAAGTCTATGGTCAAAGCCAGCACATCAATTAGTATTTTACAAGCAACTTTGTGTTGTCAAATGAACTTGGAATCATGGTTCTTACGTGGTTCAAGGTGCATCTGACGATACATAAATAGCATTAATGTAGTTGATGTAAGATTTATGTTAACACGTTTTCATAATTCTCTTAAATCTTTCTTTCTTAATTAATGCATTGCAAGTTCTTTTAAGTCTATTTTTAGATGGTTTAATTCTTCAGTTTTCTAGCTATATAGTATTTGTTGGTTTGTCTTTAGATGATTTTTTTTTTCTTTTTTTTGTGTTAAAAATCACCGGATGATTCAAGCTAATGCAATCATTATTATTTAATTTTTCTGTCGATTGATGCAACTTGTATTTTTCTTTGAATCTATGTTATAAAAAAATACGGTTAACCAATATATTTATAAGATTTAAATTGTTCAAGAAAAAAAAGTCTCTGGCAGACAATTCAATGCCCAGTAAAAAAAAAAAAAAAAAAAAAAGAAATTGAGAATATGAGAAGAAAGACGGTTGAAAAAGTAATCCAAGAGACTCCAAAACAATAAGCTTTGTGGGTAAGTTTGAAGATATACTGACATTTTATTATTCTTGGCCATAGCACCAACCATGCAACAGCCAAGAAAACACTGTTATTCTTTTAAAACTACACCAATCTCTACACCACCTAACATTGTTGTTCTCTATTAAATCTTTGAAGGGTAGCTCAGCAAACCTCATGTAATTCACCAACCCTTTTGGTTAGTTTTGATAATTTACCATATACGGAGCCATAAATTTTCCCTTTTTTGGTGAAACTCTTTCATGACTTTTTGAGTCTTAACAATAGTAAAGAACTAAGGATCATGACTCTTTTGCTAAGTATAACAATTATGGAAGACATGAAAAAGGCAAACAGCCCCACTACTTATGCAATTATAGATGTTGGAAGATTAATTAAATCTTTCATATGATGTAAAGTTTTAGTGAGATTTGGGTTTAGATCATGATTTTTATTTTATTTTTGATCTCAGCGTTAATGATGTCTATGCATGTGTGGGAGCGTGAAAATAAACAATGATGCCACTACTATGCCTTGTGAACGTACCGTGGCAGGTGCAATATATAAGTCACAACTAAAATGTAACAACAATTATGTTTGCTCATCTACGTTTTATTAGTCAGGGGAACACATTCAAATTAATGAAACTGTTTAACAGCAAACCTAAGGATTGTTGAGTGCAAATAGTCCTCATACATTATCAGAGACTCGGAAGAAAATTAACAAACTCATAACTACTGAAATTAAGCAGCCAAGCAAGGCAGTGGCTAAACGGATCTTGTTTTTGCTAAACATACTCCATTTGTTCATCATACCTCAATTTTTGAATTTTAATTGTTGAACATACTCTTCTTTCTTAAAAAGATTCCTCAAATACCCTTGATAAATGTACCTCTCTTTTTGCTAAATATACTTCATTATTCAAACATACCCTTGTCAACTCGGCCTGTGGGTTTTGGTCATACATGACCAAGATCTCTAAAGAGGTATTGAATGACTCCCACTGAGACCTCTTTAGAGGTTTTAGTCGACTTTATCTAAATCCCACTAAGACCTTTAAAGAGGCCTCGATCTTGGTGGAAGGCAACTGGGTCTCAACTGACTCCCACCGAGATCTCTTTATAAGTCTCAGTGGGAACCGATCCAGTCCTATAAAGAAATCTCAACCCAAAGAAGTCTCGGACCTGAGTGTCTGCAACCCACGGGCGACAGGAACGAAAATTTTTTTTTCCAAAACTCATAAGAATACATGAAAACAACCGAAACATTATTGAGTTTTGCTCATAATCGCTTGATATTCTCAATTCCATCAACATTTTGTGTCCAAAATGCAAGATTCAAATTTAAATGGAAGCTCTAAACCCAACACAACAACACCAAACTGACTGAAAAATGACCAAAAAACTCAAGAAAACCCTAAAATCGACACAAAAGAGATAGAGAATCGCACTCATGACATCGAATCAATTTGGTCTCGCCCAATTTTCGTCAAATTAGGGTTGAAAGTGATGTGACTGGGGTATGGATAAATGAAATGAGTGGGATTTGGGAAAGCAAAAACCCTTTTATATAGAGGATAGTTGGGTCAATTCACATTTTTTTAAAAAAGTGAAGTATGTTTAGCATAAACTGAGATTCATTTAGCGGCTGCCCTAACCAATTATATTAGGGGCTAAAAAACGTTCAACAGAAGTAGTGCTCCATCTCTGTATAGGTTGAGTCTGCAGAGAATAATTTGGGGGAACAAATCACAAACACCAATAAAATTTACATGTCCCCCATCAATATTTGATTAAGAGAGGCAACACATCTACTAGATGTCTAAAAGAATTAATGGCACCAACAATTTCAAAGAATTTTTTGACATATCATTAGACAAGCGAATGGAATTCGTCATTGCATGACAAGACTATCGCGCGGTCATGATTCAATTATGTTTTGGAGAACAGAACCAGAAAATGATACAGACTACGTTACAATCTAACGTATCAACGAAACCATTTTGGTTGATCAAACACAAAAACCACAATTTCAATGAACTTAACAAGAGGAGTCTATTGAACACATGAGAGTGTAAACAGCATTGTTGATTGCCTTTGAAATGATTACAGATTTTATTTTTTTGTCAACCTGGGCCGACTTTAGGAATATCATAGTGCTCGCTCATGTTTGCCAGATACTGATTGAAAGCCTCGATGCGATCGCGGTGAGATTTGTTGGCAGTTTTTGCAAGCATATGCGCATCAATTTTCTCCTTTTGTTCAATGTACCGCCTCTCAGCCGGAGTGAGATGATCATCGATCGTGTGTAGCTGTATTTTCTTCACTTAATTTGTTGGATTCGTCAGCTTCACCCACTGTTGATGGCCACCGAAAGTGAACATTCAGTAAAACTACAAAGAAGAAAAGAAGATCAAAAAACAATACAAAATCTCATTTCCTTCCCATTAAATAGCCGAGTGAGAGAGCATTAGCCAAATTAACAAAATGTGATAGAATCATAGCAATCCAAGTTAACTAAGGAGTAATATCACATAATATTCTTCCATCCAAACAAGCAACCATGCAAGCATTAGTTGAAGATTACTATCAAAAAACAAGCTCAAGCCAAAAAACATATATAGACGATCATATCCATGTCCAACATGACAGGTAGTAACTTGTAATCCGTTCGATGACTGCTTAATACATAAATATATGTGACATAGAACAAGGAACTGAATGTACTATACTAGTCACTATACATAACACGCTTTACAAGCCAATTCCTTCTTTTTCATTGGGCACCTACAAGCAAATTCTTTCCAACTTTTAAATGCAAATCAATAATTAAGTACAATGGAAGAGTTTGATCCACGTAACCGGCCCCAATTAATTTGGAACTGAGGTTATGTTGTTGTTGTTTGTTTTAAACGCAAATCAATCTAGTTCGTGGAAGGATAAGACCGAGACAAAAGTATACTAAATTTTCATAATCCCAAATCTAAGTTTAGACAAGCAAACTAAAAATGATGACATGAGCTCTAAGCAGCATTAACAAACAAATTATATAAACCAACAATCAATTTCACAATTAAGTACACATGGACCGATAGTTTTGTGCATGCATTAGAAATATGAAAATATAAATGTAATGCTTCATTAATAAAGCTCAAATACCTGTTGCAATCTCAGTTTCCTTGACTTCGGAGACCGAATCATAGCTCTTCATCTTCTTTTTCTTCTTCTTCTTCTTCACTCTACCTTCCTTCACATCAAGGACTGTCCCCTTCAACTTAAGCTTTCCAAGAACCACACAATCGACATGGACATTTTTTCCGTGACAAAGGAAATCAAAACAAACCTCATACTACCAAACAAGCTATCTGTGTTAGGCAATGCCAGAATCATAAAACACATTTCTACATATCATAATTCATATATAATAGCATAATTATCAGATTAATCCCGCGAAGCAAAGCGGGCATTAACCTACTCTTGAATAACTACATAGTCTAATTAGGGCAGAATGATGAAACGAATTTCAAATTTTCTAATAGCAAGATTTTGCAATAACGATGACGACGACAACAAAATCTTGATATCTAATTAATTGATTCGACTACATGGATCAAACTCTTTCATTATGTTCGATTTAATGCCCTTGATAGATCAACCTTGGATTTAATCGCAAGAATTTATGTTTTTTCCCAAATCATCTAGAGAAATCTCTTATCCAAAATATACAATTAGGTTAACACACAAACAACCCTAAAATTCTGAAATTTTTACTAGAAATGATATATATATGGGTACTTCTACCATGAGAACCAAATATATACTTATGTCATAGGTACACTATTTAAAACCATTAGATTTAAATTCAACACATTAATTGAGACGACATAAATGCACAAAGCATTTAATGCACAACATATTTTGAAGAGTTCCTATGGCATGAGTATATATTTGGACTCCATCATGGCATGGGTATATATTTGGATATATATATTGTTGGTTTTGGGGTTCATGCGCAACGAAGATTACAAAACAATTTTGACAAAAACCCCAACAGATCCGAATCTAATTCCATTAAAACGTTTAAACTATGAAAACTTAATCATAACTCAGTCGCAATGTACCTTTCTGAAGGTTAATCGATCTCTAAGGCGCTGCCAATGACGAATGCCCTCTATCAGCAGTCCACACACGAACGGCGGCCGAGATTTGAAGTGCTAGCTTCGAGAGAATACCAAACCCTTTTTGTTTCTCTCCAAAATGATCTAGAGCATACCAAAAACCCTAAGTCGTTTCTAAAACGAAAATAGAGTTTCGACCTTTTAATCTTTCATTAGTGTATTCTAACTCAAAGCATCTATTTATATAACCCTTGTATATAGACGGTTAAGTAAATTACACATATACCCCTACTTAAAGAAGTATAAGTGTAATACACTACAAGGACGTTTCTGTCATGAATTTTATCATATAAAATTTATTTTTCTGAACCATCTTAAAATCTCACAAAACCATTCTTAGTGTGCAACCCAATAGGCTTATACAACGTTGGCAGTATACCAATACACATTTTGGTATACAAGTCATAAGCGGCCTCTAGCAAGACATTATGACTACCCAAGTTGTACGAATATCAAATCGATACAACCTAATCAATAGTGTATATAACATCCTTTTGTCACACGATATCCTTTTGATCAAACATAAGACATGGAATTGTCATCCAACATGTTCAATCGTACTAGTCTCGATCTCTAGGTAGACTGAAAACATCCAAGTGACATTGATCAATATCAATTCACTTAGACTAGGCCTTTTAACAGTCTAATACATCGAGGGATCCACTGGATATCTCTCTCTATATGAGAGGGACAAATTCTATCTCGATTACACAACTTCACCACATTATTCACACAGTAACCAATCACAACCTTTATAATCGTCCGGTTAAAGACAATATTTGATTACGTCAAATCACTGTGTTCCTAATGTTGAAGTCTCTGGTAATCTCAAGTCAGAGGACTGAATAATATACATATCATGAGAAACAACTATGACTTAATCCATGTGATGTTCTCATAGCGGGTCGGTCTAGTACTTTATTCCCTAACAAGTACTCATGATCTTGATTCGTATTCCTATACGTATGATCATCAATCAAGACTCATACTTGTCTTAATTCATTATAGTTCCCAGTATAATAATCGACTAGGGACATTTAGGATATTTCTGTAAATACCCATGGATCTTATTATAATGTAAACATGCAAATCAATTATAATAAACAGTAAAAGAAATCCTCTATTTTATTAACTACAATGTATTTATAAAGACTATTAATGGATTGACCTATGGCACATTTCCCAACATGTATATAGGGTTTATGTTAAAATCAAGATCGGCAAAGTAACTACAATGTAGATTAAGAGAGACGATGAAATCTAAATAGGTCGAAAGAGTACCTGAGAGCACTTGCACTTCACAACCCAAATTTTTTCTCCAGAGAGAGAATACAGATTCTGGTGACTTTCTACAAACAATTTTGTAATTTAATTTTTATTTTTTATTCTAAATACTGACATTCAAAGTTTAACTTCCCTGTAAGTAATCTCTCAACTTACACCATTGGGTGTGAGATATCTTCCCCAACCCTCTAGGAGAGTTATCTCTGGGGAGTTGTGGATACAATTACCTTTCATTAATGACCATTTTATTATACATCTCTCTCTTGTTTGAAGGTTGTTTATGTCAATTTATATTTTTTATTGTTTAAAAATTTAAAACTTTCTTGAAAAAGTTGAACTAAACATGAAAATATTATCTATAAGGAGTTAACTCCGAACTAACAGTGTTAGATAACAAAAATATTCTCTAAACCACTTAAGCTAAAATATTCTCTAAAACCACTTGCACTTAAAGCCGAATGAACCACAACTAATTCATACTCAAGTAAAATAGGATCCTTTAACACACCCAAAAAAAAAAAAGATCAACTAGGTCACCACAAAGCTCTCTTTCAAGAATTTTAAAGATACTTTGTACTCATTGCTCGAACTCGAGACTCTAGTTAAAGTTGATGCAACTCAATCTATCATGTCAGACACTCTTAAAACATCTCAATTTTTTGAATACCCAGACTAATTTTATATTTTTTTGGGTTCCCCATATACTATCCAACGTCAATACTAACTAATCCATACTTAGACACTGTCCACTCCCTATGAGAGGCTATTTTTTGTGTTCGATGGGCTTCCTTTTGATGTTGAGTGGTTCAAATTAACCAAACCCAGATTTGTCATTTACCCAAATTTAATAAAGGAAGGATATTGGGCTAAACGTTGATCAAGCCCAATAAAAAAACAAAGTAAATGATAAGAAAGCCCATTGAAATAACTAATGAGTTATGATCAATCAACAAATCAAAATATTTAAAAAGTATAATGTTCATATATGGTGATGAATTGGGAAAAGATTTACAAATGTCTACTACACACAATTGCTTAGCTAAAATTATAGTACATGTTGGCTCGTGAGTTAATTAAGTAGTCACTACTCACTAGTTACCATGCAACGGACTCTTGGATTTTCACCCCAGGAGAAAGGAACTCTTGGACATAATTGCCTCCTATCTTGAAACCTTTGATTTCTTGTTACTATTGATCAGCTTTCCAGCACCCCAAAGAGATAAAAGTCAATCTTTAGGAAATGGTCCTACTTACCCTGCCAACTTTGCACTTACTCTTCATCTAAAAACAACGTTTTTTTCCTTGCAATTGGTCCCATTTAACCTTAAAATTAGGAGAGAAATCAGGTATATGTATAGATTCCACCTAAACATAAACAATTCATTTGATACAATGATTCATAATGCAAGCAAGTATGTGAAGGCCAATTTTCAGTAGCAGATTAACACTTATGGTCATGACTCATGAGAGATTGAGAGCTCATTTTGTCCCAAAGAAATTAATGTATACTTAATCTTATATCATCAATGAATAGAGATATTACTTTCTCAAAAAAAAAAAATGAATAGAGATATTACTTAGAAGTTCAATAAAGCATCATCAAGACCTATTTAGCTATAGCTTTTATATTGTTTCTTTTTTTTTGATACTAGCTTTTATATAGTTGAAGTCCCACATTTAACGCCATTTTCAGGAGAACATGTCCCTCCCACCCAAAACATAGCTACACTTCTTCATAATTAAGGCAATGGTCAAAATGTAGCAATTTAAGGAACACCAATTCACTCAACCCCTTAAGTTTTGGCGAGATATGTGGTGTTTTTTCAACTAATTAAGACCACAATATAATAGCAACTGTTTTAAACCACCCACCAATCACCCTACTACTTCATTTGACGAAAAAAATAAAATAAAAATCACCCTGCTACTTCAAAGTTCGAGCATGGAAAATGTTAAAATCACACCTCAAGTTTGAGACGTGACATGCGAGCATTGCGGTGTACATGCACAAGGTGACTTTAAGGGAGTCGTGCGTGCGCACTGTGAGATACACACCCTACATATTATACACTAAAAATTATATACGAATATCTAATTTTACCTTGAGTTTGTATGCCACGTCACAGAAATGTTACTAGGGGTGTTATTCTAGCATTGTCGTGCACATATCCAATGACATGGGATCTTGTGGGATGGTGTGCGGATTCGTAGATCTTACTAGTACGGATATTATGTCCATATTAGTTACTTTCAAGGCTGAACTCACATGTGTGGGGCTTTATTTAGAGAGGTCTTAGTACTATTCAAAGAGAGATCCAAACTTATGTACTTATTTGTGAAGTTACACTAAACCATTACTATATTTCAGTTTATACATCTTTAACAAAACTACATCAATTATTTCCCTACCAAACAAATTCAAAATCACGAGACCTTAATTGGAACTTGTAGCATACAAAAACAACAGAAAATCCCATCCCTATTGGGCCATTCCCATTATCATCTACCACTCACTCACGCTTTTAAAGTACGCTGCCATATATCTAAACAGCCACCGACCACACGATGCCAAAAACATCCCCCCGTGAGTTGTGGGCCCGGCATATCTGGCGGTCTTTCAATAACAACGACACGACCTACTTTCGCTAAAGTTGTGTCCTAGTCTAGTGAATCACTCCACCTTTTCTTCTTTAAAAAAAAGTGAAAAAGTAACATTTTATATTAATAAGTTGCTCCGTTAATTCCGGGCGTTATGTTGACGGACGGAAAAGCTGGCAGCCGTTGTTGTAACCGTAATTTCGAAGCCCATGCTTTCAGACGGCCGTAACACTTTTCGCTTTCCCACGGCACGCGCGGTTTAGTTTATTTGGTCAAAAGCGCCCTCGTAGTCTTTGCCAAATAACGGATATGCCACTAATATGTGAACTGAATAAACAGTATACGCTGCCTAAAATAAAATAAAATAAATTGTTTATTTATATGTTTTTGGCAATGAATCTTCTATTGTTTTTGTCTTTTTTATTTCTTTTGAAGAAAATTTGATCGAAAAATAGTTGGTTGAGCATGGCTTTATAGTTTATAGTTACTCCGCTTATCTCTTTTAGATTATAGTTTAGGTATTCAGATCCATACTCCGACTAACCTTGAACTCTTCAGAAGGAAGAAGCACAAGTGCAACAACATTCTGACCAAGAGTTTCAATTACTCATCTTTTTTATTGATATTGCTTTAGTTTTCCTTTTATTTTTGTGGGGAATAAATAATTTTTGTTTCGAAACTTTTAAAACCTTTTGTTTTTGAAGAAAAAACAAAATTTCATTAATCATTCATGGCTCAATACATGACCAGATAAAGAATAAGTACATTGATTCGCTAATTCTATTTGTCCAAATAAACTGCTATTAATTTGGTTTTTTTTCGAAATTGAAACAGTTTGACAATCAGGAACTGTTCTCTATAACGTTGACACTTATGACAATGCACAAAAGTATTAGAACCACAAAATGAATAACAAAACTTTCCAACAAAGAGAAGACCTAAAACTTCCCAACAAGGAGAAGACAAATCAAAAACTTCCAACTAGAGAAGAAAACTAACTATAAAGTAAAACTTAAAGATAAATCAATCTAGCGTGCCGCACAAATCCATGCAACACTGTTGATGAAGATGCACCGCAACAATGATGGACCAATCTCTACAAATCTGATTAAATCTGTTGTTAATTGAATGAACAAAGAGCAAAAAGGATTTGATCGGAATCACCGCCGATCTTTGAGAATATCAGCAGTGGTTCAAGAACAAAAATCACAAAAGTGAATCAAAAAAGAATTTTAGAGTTTTGGAGAGAAAGAACATTTGCAACAGCAGCATCAACAACAACAACAACAACAAAGCTCCAATCTCAAATTAGTTGAACTGCAATATGACATTGATCGAACTAATTATCTTGTTAATATGGAAATCACAACTACGAAAAAAATAAAAAATCAAAAAAAAAACAAAAATGGAAATCACAAAAAAGAGACAAGTTTTAATTTCATAGTCAAAATCGACTACTTCCATAAATCATGCGCTTCCATACAACTGATCAAATTAAAGAAAAAGAGAAGAAAACAATTAATGCATTATGTGGATCCGGATTCCGGCCACTAGTTTTTTTTTTTTTTTTGGGGTTACTACATCCAGCCACTAGTTATTGATAAATCAACGATGGTACGTCTTTTCTTATTTTTTTCGATATTCCAAGCTACATTATGGATAATGGAGTGCACAAATCAGACCAGTTGATTTAACTTAAGAATACTAGTACAGATAACCATTCAATCAATATGGAGCAATATATATCCTGCTTTGATGTGCCTATCTATGCTTTAATTTACGTCCTTTTTCTTCCTAAAATCGATCAATTATTTGAACGTACGCATAGAGAACCATATATATAAGAACCTTCCCCTGAAAAACCCTAAATTTCATAAAAACCTTCACCTATTAAGTTCTCAAGTTTATATATAAAAACCTTCCCTGGCTAGTTATAGATTGAGATTTGAGGGCCTATCTTTAATTGAAAGCAATTTGTTTGCGTATAAACACGATCCTCTTGAAGCTGATTGCACCAATAATCTTATCATCGTCAATTTATGTTTACTTTTCAACTTCTATATATTAATGAAGTCTATGTTACTCCAACTTAAATTATTGTATATGGTAGCATTCAAATCAGGAAATATATTGATTAGATTTGCTATGTAGTACGTACCATTTGATATGATTCCATGAATAATATGATTTTGGCTTACAATCCTGAGTTAAATTAGTTAATAATATATAACGAATTTTCGTGGGTGTTTGATCTGGAATTTTTGACTCCTTCCTACTTAGGCTGTCGACTATTCTCAAAAGAGTCAATTAGCGCAGGTACTCAACCCTATAAGCCATGAGAAATAAACGTATTTGATATTGAATAAATGATAGGTCCAATCCTATAATTTGTTGGTCATCCAGTAACTTTTACCATTAATTCTTGTTTGGGACAAATATACGCGCATAGCGAAATATCAAATTTTAGCTAGCTATATATAGTATTCCAATTTGCTCAAGCTGACCACAATGATGCATAAAACACACCGTTAATAGAATTGAAAACTAATATCCATGTTATAAGCTAGCGAAGAAATGTCACAAAACTCACACTTAATTAGGTCTTGACTCTCTACATTGCTAATTAATATATATGCAATACGATGATCTACGAACAAAAGAAACATGTATGCAATACAAGGAAAATATATATGTTGTGACTCTCTAAGGCATTTCCAATGGAATGTAGATGGGATGTCAATGTTTGCCATTTAAGACTAAAGAGACATTATGATGAAAAAAATCTTTCCAATAGAATGTACATTTTGAATGTCGAGCTGACGTGGATAGGCATTGTCTATTTTGAATGTCAATTCTAGACACTCAAATTGACACCCACATTGGACAATCAATTTTTTTAAATTATTTACTTATTTTGTTTAAATTTTTATTCCACATTTTAATTAATAAAATTACAAAAAGAAATGTCACCTCATCAATTGATCGAGCCACAAATCCACATCTACCATTGAAGACCTATTTTGAAGTCCAGTATCTATTTGAACCACATGGTATGAACATTCTCTCCACGTTAAAAATCCACACCCACAATCCACATTTACCATTGGAGATGCTCTAAATATATATTTTTGAAAGCTATGTCGTTAAAACTTAATCAATATAAGGTTAATAACATAGTATGATCACCAATTTGGTGGCCCGATGGTAAAGTATGGTGTTTGAGAATAGAAGGTTATGAGTTCAAACCTTATGGGAAGCTAATGTTTCTTTCTTATTAAAAAAATAATATAGTATGAACAACGTATAATAAAAATTTTTGGTTAAATTTATTTTTGTAAAAAACTATTATTTACTATGTATTAATCGTGTGTTTAATATTAACTTTTGACAACATATTCTTCAACAACATTATTCGATGTTGTATATTCTTGTAGTGAAGAGACTGCATAACTGGTCCAAAATTAATTAAATTAACCATTAATGTTAATTGGATTAGCCAAACAATAAAAATGACTGTTGCGACTTACGAGAGATGTTGGCTTATATGACCCAAGCCACTCTCAATTTTATTACTAGAGAAATTGGTGAAATGACTACAGCCTACAAGACTTTGAAATTAAAAAATCCTTATATACAAGCGTACCTTCACTAATGTTTCATCGGATTATGAAATTAAATATTTAAATATTTGCAGGAATTATCTTAAGAACATGTCCCTCCATTCCAATTTTGCATACACAATTGATATTTTTTTTTTGGTAATAACATACATGTACAATTGATTGCTACACGTTAATATCGTATAACTAGACGAAGTGGAGGGGTTTAACTCCCATAGGTACACCTTAACCAATTAGTGCTACTTTCACTGTCTATAATCAAAGGAATTTCATAAGAATATATTCAAGCCAATGGAATTAAGCTTCAGTCATGTAAAGAAGAGTTCTCTTCATTTTTTTTATTAAGTATATGTAAATTTTATTTATTTATTTATTTATTTTGTCAATAGAGCTATATGGTTTAATTCACTGCAATAGATGACGCCACCATTAATAGGCTTTCATATGGTTAATACCTTTCACCTTCAGTTGGAAAAACCGTTGAGGGGAAGACAGAGACCACACAACTTCAACCATGTGCAACCAGAGTAATTCTAACCCCCAACCAAGGGCAAATCAGTCATTTCACAACACAACCACCCCCTACTTAAGCCCTCTCCCCTCCCATCCCTTCCTCCAATCACTCCAAAAATGGCCTTCACTCTCAGCACCCCATCTGCCCTCATCCTCTCCATCACAATCATGACCCTCATCACAACAATCCCTTCAATCTCAGCCGTCAATCTCCCTCCAAACCCATCCAACGGCCCAGACTTCATCCGCACAAGCTGCAACGCCACACTCTATCCCGACATATGTTACAAGTCACTCTCCCGCTACGCCTTAGCCGTCCAGCGCGACCCGGCTCAGCTGGCTCGAGTAGCCGTAGCCGTCAGCCTCACCAAGGCTCGGCGCATGGCTCAGTACGTCTCGGCCATGTCCCACCGAACCATCGGCGCAGAGCCCAAAGCGCTCTCGGCTCTGCGCGACTGCTTCTCTACATTCGGCGACGCCGTCGACGAGATCCGCAGCTCGCTAGCCGAGCTGCGCCGAATGCCGTCAGCAGGCTCGGCTAGTGGCAGTGGGCCTAGCGCGGCGGACGATTTTAGGTTCCAGATGAGCAACGTGCAGACGTGGATGAGCGCGGCGCTGACGAACGAGGACACGTGTACGGACGGGTTTGACGTGGTTGCGGATAGTCCGGTGAAGGCCGGAGTATGTGATCAGGCGACGAAGGTGAGGAAGGTCACGAGTAATGCGCTTGCGCTTGTGAACAGCTTCGCTGCTAAAGTGGAGGGAGAGGAGGATTTTGATTGAGAGATCATGGCCGTCGGATTTGATGACGTGGTCAAATGCACATTGGAATTTTTGACTTCGCGGTTTGTACATTATAATTTGCTTAGTACGACTATATATAAATGGAGTGTTGAGCTGAGAGTCTTGAGACCGTGAGTTTAAGTGAGTCGACTCTCTGAGTGTGTGTGTGTGTTTGTTTTTAAAATCCTTTCCAATATTGTTTACTAGTATTTTAGAAAGGAATGGTAAGATGTACATACATATGTGTCTTAATTTTTAGCGTGTTTTTAAGTATCTCATCTGGTATCCAACAACATCTGTATTAGATTAATTTCTATATAATCGAGCATTGTTAATTCGGACCCTGTTCAAGAGGTGATTCTCGATCCTCATCAGTTTTCTCTGTTAGGGAACTGAATCTCTTGTTATTTAAACCAATTAATTTTTAAATATAAATAAATGACTAAATGTCTCACATCTTCTTAATTTAAATTACATATTTGAATTAAAAATTATCAGGAAATGAGTTTAATTGGTAACGAGTTAACTCGCTCGAGTCATATGCAACTAGACACTATGATGGCGAGGGGAGGAAAGGTGGCCCATTCTCTTCGTTTTTATTTTTTTTATTTTTATTTTTATTTCTTATAAAATTTCAAATAATTTTCGTGATTAAAGAAAAAAGGTTAATAGGCATGAAGAATTAATGATTTTTGTTGTTAACATGAATGTTTGATAAAGAGGTCCCATAATAATTATGAACATGATTTGGTAGGAATTATATAAAAGAGGTGTGACGACATGCATCTAAAGACAAAATTAAAGGTACTAATAATAAATACTATTAGTTGTCCTCACTTAAAATTTGGCTTGAGTTTTTTAGATTTGAGGCTGCCGATAACAGCTCCTCTAATCTACATTGGTGGCTCCTAGCTTCTTCTCTCTCTCCTTTTATCCTTTTCTTCTTTTGTTAAAGGGAGGTGAATTTTTTCTCTCCTCATCGGGAGGCTTTGAGTTTTCCTCTCCTTGTACAGAGGTTTGAGTTTTTTCTCTTTTTATTGTGAAGATTTGGAGTTCTTTTTGCAAGAATTAAATTGATGGTACTCGTGGAGCTTGCAAGGCAGTGAATGGTGTAAGTTTGAACTGTCGAAGGCTTAACAACCCTCTATCGATTCTTAATCTGGGGATTTAGTTAGGTCGCATAAGTCATATGTTCTTTTTTTTTTTTTAGATTATTGCTACTAAGAAGTAAAAAGAATGATCGATTATATATATTCGACAAGCATATAAGTTGCACATGAGCTTGCAAACTTTTTACAATGTCACTTTGATCTATTGTGTGGGAAAATATTGTTATTGATTTAATTTCATTGTTAAATTAGATGTAATAGTAAGCATTTTTATAAATGAATTTTTTTTTTCAAAAAAAATAAAAAAATAATAAATACTATTAGCTATAACTGTACTATTCTCGGTGGTGGGTCCCCAATATGTTTATATTATTGGCTTTCTTTTAAGTTGCTTTCGACAAAAAGGGCGCACCAAAATTAAGCTACTCCCATGATACATCTTTTTGACTTGAAATTATGGATATCACATGCATATCTATACTCACATGCATTTGAAGAATATGCATATCATTATTTTGAAACAAATTAGGCCATTGTGTGTATTTATTTTTCAATTAAAGAAAGGTAAATTTAAGAGTAGTCGCACGTACACCTTGATCAACCTCTGAACAATTATTGTTGTCTAAGTCAACACAAGTATAATTAGAGCTTCAAGTATTAGGGCTTTCCAAAAAAAAATGACCTTAATTGCACGCGCACACACACTTTTTTTTTTTTTTTTTTTTTTTTGTAGAAAAATTAAAATTTTATTAATCATTCATAACTCAATACATGATCAAATATAAAATCAAATACATTGATACACACACACACATATATATATATATATATATATATATATATATATATATTAAAACTTAATTAAAGTCACACGCACCTGTTTGGGAACTAATTGTATGATCAAAATATATGACCCATATATATCAAACATACTGCACAAGTTAATTCCAAATGGGCGTCTGACCTTAAGAGTGTAAGAATACCATGCATATCTATTTAATTAAAAAACGCATTGTTTTCTTCTTTCTTTTTTTTTTTTTTTTTGGTAGGAATTGTTTTCTTCTTTTCTATAAATTATGTATATGCCCATAATATAAATACAACAATTTAGAGATCAATTCGTATAAAATAATTTGTTAATAATTCTCGGGATTGAACCACTCCATACCATATATTAATAGTTGAATGTATCCATTATTGTTTCTCTTACCAATCAGGGACTATTGAAAATGTGTGGACTGAAAGTTAGTCTCGTATCGATTAAATAAAACTTAAAAATTAAGTATATAATTGATTAACTCCTCCAAACTAGCACCTAGGCCTTTTGAGATAAAACTTCATACTTAAAGTTGGAGAGTGGTTAAGTTGTGAACAATATCGGTACTAGCAGAGGAGATTCATGGGCTCGCGGACGCGTGTGCAGTGCGATTGTGAGAATTTCACATGGTATCAGAGTCGATGGTTCGGCATGGACCTGTGAAAGGGAAAAAAAAAACCTACTTTCAAATCATGGAGGAGTGTTGAAGATGTGTGGACCGAAAGTTAGTCCCACATCGATTAAATGAAACTTTGAAATGAAGTATATAATTGATTAACTCCTCTTAACTAGGAGATTCACGAGCTTGCGCACGCGTGTGCGGCGACTAGAGAATTTAACCGGAACTGCTCTCTGCAACGTTGAAACCCATAACAATTAATATACAAAACTAATAGAACCATAAAACTAATCACAAAACTTCTCAACAAGGAGAAGAAAACTTAAGACTTTCCAACAAGGAGAAGACAAATCAAAGACGATGAACTAATTTCTACAAAGCTAATTAAATTTGTTATTTATTGTATGAACAAAATGTAAAAAGGATTAATTTGATTGAAAATCGGTGGTGATTCAAAAATAAAAATCACAAAAGTGAATCAATAGAAATAATTTTAAAGTTGAGGAGAAAAAAAAAAGAAGCGGCTCATTATTGTTTCTCTTACACGATTAAAGAAGCGATCGTTTTCTGTGATATTGTCTGTACGAACCAACATATGCAAAATCGCATCTTATTTCTTGTGGGCCTCTCACTCGTAAATTCATGTATGCACAAAATCAAAATTAAAAACACGAGGACACAGCTAGCCATGCCAACAAACAACTAAATATCAAACTAAAAAACAATCTAAAAACGTGAATTCTAATCTCAATTATATTACATATACAAAAAATTGAATTTGTTCGATCAATTAGGGCTGGCTAGCTCTGGCTTCTTATGTGTTTGGTCATTGGGGGACCATTAATTAATTTGTTAATATGTGTACGTAATGTAGTCGGGTTGCGTGACTGTTTTCTTTTTGGCATGATGTGCATATAGATAGGTTGGAGGAGAGATGACATAATGTAGGACATGTGGAGATGGAGATTGAGTTGAGCTGGTTCAGATAAGGTGTTGATCGAGGGGTTCACGGGAGACCCTTATCAATGCCCCCTCTTCACTTGTTTTTAAGGGTGTGCGTATATATATACACACCTACCTGCTGCTCTGTTAAAATGATTGGGTTGCATTTCTTTAATTTGACACAGTCGCACAGTTGTTGATGTTCCAAAAATTTTGCATCGAGATTTGTGCACTTACATATATTTTTTGATAAGAAAGAAATAACTTGACTCGCTCATATTCGAATACCTATGACCTCGTACTTTCAAACTCGACACCAAACTAATGGGCTACTCAATTGGTTATTTGTACACACCAACCAATTAGGTGTCCAATTAATGGTATGATATGTGATTTAGGAGTAAGTGGTAATGAGTTCAAACCCCAATAGGGGCAAGATGTTAATTTCTTTCTTATAAAAAAAAATGACTATTTGTGCACTTACATTTCAATGTGCCCTTGGTTGTATATTGTTCTTATTGGATGATATTAGAGGAATGGGAAGTGCTATACTTTAAAATCACCGAACTCTTAAGAAAAAGGAAAAAAAAAATTGCCCAACTCGCATCCCCAAGTTACATCTTCCTTATGAGTGATTTGTGTGCGCATTGAAATCGATGTATGCGCACATGCACAATTCTCGATGTACAACACATTGGGTGTGTATCCCAAAGCGCAAACAGCTTCCAAGGTCAATGTGATTAGGGGATGTGCAGTGGTGTCAAAAAAGCATTCCCCTATAGGAATTTCTTTTCCTCGAATATGCTAATGTAACCTTAGGCTTTTAGCCCCTCTTTGATTGAAAAAAAAAAATCAATGTCTCTCATTTTCCTTATTTTATAAGCTTAGAAGAGGATTTCTACCTCTTGAACTACCACCGTCGATCATCTCTTTTGATTGGCGACATGGTTCTAATAACTTCTTTTGTCTTTTCTTTTAATTATTAAAAAAACTTAGATATGTTCAAATCTAATGAGTTGATTTGTTTCATCCGCGTTGTGCCATCAAATTCATTCTTGGCAATTGTCACTTCTCTACATTTGCATCATTTTTAGATATAGTAAGTGGTTTGCGTTATTAATTATAACGTTGGTACTCGTCATTAGGTTTTATTTTATAGGTGACTCCCCTGTTGGAAGGTTTAAACTATCTTCCAACGAACGTTGGAAATTTTATGTTTACTTCTCATGAGGAAAGTTTTATTTTTTTGTTATGATTTGAGTTATGTAATGTATTGTAGTGTTCTAGATATTTGTCAAAAGAACATTACTAGCTAGATTGTTAAATTGTTTCATTGTTATAGTTTCAACTCTTGAACTTTATAATAGATGAATGTTCTTTCGAACAATTAGGATTAGGGAATTAATTTGTTAAAGGTGATAATTGATTCTACGTCTCATCCTGTTTCATTAAATTAATGTTTAATTGAGTCATTGATGAGTAATGAGATTTCTATTTCTAAAAAATGTCATACAAAGAGGCACTTATCTTTGAAATTTTTTTTTTTAGAAGGAAAATGTTTTTGTAACCCATGAAAGACTGATGGTTATATATTTGTGCCCCAATTTTTTGTGCATTTGCATTGTTATGATGTGTCAAAGTTTTCAAATATAGCTAATAAATATTTTTTTTTTGTTATTTGTAGGTTAAGTTTGATGTTTGTAATAAAACGGGATACTTTTGAATGATTTTGTTGTTCTACCTCGTAAAGCACATACACTTGCACACATCCCAAGATAGCTTCGCTGGACCCACATTGGTCTATGGCGTTGGTTGATTGAATTGCAAGTGAGTTGGAGTGCCTTAGGTTCAAGATAATATATGAAAATTTGGCTTAGTATTAAAGCATTGATGAGACGGTTCAATAGCCGTTCAGATTGCCTCGAGACGCATAAGAGATGTAGATATGAGTTACATGGAAGCGCAAGGGACGCAAAATAGTAACACAGTTCTACCACTCACGGCATTCCTGTACTCCTATGCGACTCTCTTCATGTCTGCCTCCCAGCCGAGTTGCCTCAGGATACGCCTCGATCTGCGTGCCCACTTCTTTCCAGCGCTTCAGCGACCTACACACCCAAATAGGGTTTCACCTAGCGCGACACCTGGCAGCCCTCTCTCTCTCTCTCTCCTCTCTCTCTCTCTCTCTCACGATTCGGCAAACTCTCACCAATTGAAGTCACTGACTTTCTCTCTCCTGGAAAACCGATTTCCAGCAAGCCTCCCCCATTTTATTTTGGACTCTCTCTCTAACATTATCCACTCACTCCTCTCTCTCTCTCTCTCTCTCTCTCTCTCTCTCTCTCTCTCTCTCTATCATCTTCTTCACCAACAAACTCCATATTTTTCACATTTTAATAGTTAGGGATTAGCTTTTGGTGTTTATGGATTGTTTTTTGCCCTGAGCTAGCCTTCGGCGACGCTCTGGGACTTTAGTTTAGTTTACATGTTTTCTTAGTTTAGCTTAGATTGAGAGATATTGATAGATTCGACAAAAGATTAGATCGAATTCTCCGTGACCTTGGGACTGAAGAGCATTGAGTTTGATCTTTTCATGAGCTCTCTCTTTATTATCTTCGTTTTATATATTTTTTGAGACTTGATTTACTTGTTGAATGTTTTTGTGTTAATGAATCATGTTTGGTTGCATTTCTTGTTCTACTTAATGTTATTTTTAGTGTTCCACACTCTATAGTTTGATTGCACTGACCACGTAGTCACTGAATTAAGGAGAGATAGTCGTCGAGACCTCGGGGATATCGAATCGGAATTGGACGCTAGAACTTAATATGCTAGGGTACACCAACCGATTGCCTAGACTTTAAGAGACCTTATAGGGTTTTAAACTCAGTGTTTTGATACTTTTACACTGCTCGCACATACCTGTGGAGCCCGAAAGTTGAGATACTATTCTCGCCACTGAGACCTTGGGACGAAATAAATTGTAGGATACCTGATCTATAAATTGAATTGAACACATCTTTAGATTGGTTCGATGTACATATAATTTGATTGGTAAATTCAAGTCTAAAATAAATTTGTTCTCGTTATGCTTCCTAGGTAGTTAAATAAATCATTCTTATTAATTACTTGTTTGTTTATGTTCAAATTGCCTAATCTACTCTAGTGCTATGTGCAGCTATTCCCTGTGGATTCGATAAACTCAACACAAATATTATTTTGCGCCACTATTACTGCCTCGAAGCTCTACACTTGGGGCTCACGTCAAGTTTTTGGCGCCATTGCCGAGGAATAGTTTGTGATATTGTTATAATAGAGTTAGAAAACAAAAATGGTTTTAGCCCCATGTCTGCGTTGTGGAGTCTAATACATTACAAAAAATAAAATAAAATTGTTCATTGTCTCGCGTGCGCACCGCGATATTAAAAAAGAAAAAATTTAGGAGTTGTTTGTTAGGTTTAGTTTTCATGCAATATATATATAAATGGTCGGGCTAAGAACTTAAAATTAGCGTTGAATGGGAGGCAACCCATTGTTTTGCATTTTATTTAGTTTGGAGTGTCCCTTTTAGGTGAAGCCCCCTATTTTGTACTCTTTTGCAGATTCTGGTCCAAGTTTGGAGGAGCGTGGAGCTATCATGGATGGAAGAGACTATATGAGTGCACAAATGTTAGGTATATTTTAAATTAGCAGGCATGATTCACTCCCAAGGATCCCTTTCCCTTATTTTAACAAGATGGATGATGTCATACAAGGCATCACTCCACCACACACATATCTTGTTGAAAGTTGCGATACATTTTGATGTTCTACATATTTGTATGAACCGCGGGATGTTTTATGCAACCGTTGCCTATGCGAGTGAGATTTATTACACATTTTTTGGAATTGCATGCATAAAAACTTTTCTTGAGCTTCAATGACTTATACTTGATGTGATTGTAACACTTTTAGTCTCTTGTGGTCATTTTTATGGGTTGTGTGTTATGCGATTGTTTTTAACATGATTTGATCATTCTTTTTAAGCCAATTCCTCTGTTCATTAGTTCTTGCTCTTATCAGGTCACAATTTTTAACGTGTTTCAAAAGCCCCTAAAAATCACTCAAATAAGACTTGTTTTTGTCATTGAACTTGCTCATTTTGGAGACTTTGTTGTTTGTTTGCATGGTAGATAGTTCACACTCATTCTTTCTCTTCATTCCATCGTATCTTTTCATTTCATCGTATGTCATTTGTTCCCATTCACCTTTTGTTTTGCTGTCTATGTGGTTAGTTGACTTTCGAATTTGTTTTGAACCTTAGGGAAAAGGTTTGGACTAAGTTTGGGGGGATATATAGGTTTGAGGAATGATGGTTTAGATGCTTTTAGGAATGCAAGCTTGATAGGTAATATCATTTCAATTTTTTTATGAGCCAATGTTTACTATGGATGGTAATGATGGTGTTTTCCTTTTTTTTGGTTCATTTTATCTCTTTATCTACCACGTTCTTTTTGTCTATCCATCTCTTTCTTGTCATTTCATTCATGTATGCATTCAGTCATTCTATTCATAGCATACATGTAGAGTAAAAAAATCAATTTTTTGAGAATAAATATGTTTTGCCTCATGCGTGTAGAGAGTCTTAGGAACCATTTTGTTGTTATAGAGTTACCCAAACTTGACTTTTGTGTCTATTGGTTGTGGATTTTGTTTGTGTATGTGCAACGGCCCGTTATTTTATAACGTCGTTATTTAATCATTTTTCGAGTAAGATGCCAGCTGGGACAGCACGTGGAAGCCGTGGGTAGGCTGGGCAGGACCGCATCTAGGTGTTTTATGTATGTTGGTTGTAAATTCTGTAATATAATTGATATTATAGTCATCACAGGTGTGTATGTATATTATTTTGGTTCGGGCAAGGTTAAGAGCCGGGGTTTAGTCGTGATTGACACGCGTGAGTGATAAAGTAAGGTGCACGCCGAGTACACTCGTTGGCGCGCACGACGAAATTTTAAAGGTGGAAATATAGGTGAGTGTATATATTTATATATATAGGTAAATTGATATATATATATATATATATTAAATCAGAAAATAAAATAGAAAATGTGAAATTACCAATAAGGGTATTGAAGTAAATAAGGAAATGAGATGTGCATAAGGGTATTTTAGTCTTTTCCCCATCAAACTGCCTTGTTCTTCTTCGATAAAGATCGAAAATTGAGAGAGAGCAAAGGAAAAAAAGACCACAGAGAAGCGAGAGACCGAGAGAGAGAATGAAGGAGGTGAGCTCGTGTGATCGAGGAGAACGAGGTGAGTTGTTTGTTGTTGTTGTGGTATGTTGTTGTGTACATTGTGGTGGTGGAGGTGGTGAGCTCGGCCATGGCTTTGCCATGGCCGAGAATTGGAACCAGTTCGAGGAGGGAGACGACATGTGTCGTCTCCCCACCCTCCCAATTCCATTGAGAAGAAAGAGAGAAAGAAAGAAAGAAGCAATCGATGAAAAGAAAAAAAAAAGAACTGTGTTTCACAGTTATGTTGGAGAAGAAGATGGTGAACCGGGCCGATTCGGCTCGGTTGAGCCGAACCCGGGCCCGGTTCGGCTTGGTTCACACCCAAAAAGGAAAAAAAAAAAGAAAAGGAAGAGAAAATGGAAAAGAAAATCCAAAAAAATAGGGAAAAATATGGAAAAATAGTATTTTGACCAAATAAATAGAAATTGAGGAATTTTTATGGAAAATGAGAAATTCAAAAGTTGGAGGAGACTTTATACCGGGGTTTTTACCTCGAAAAATGTAAAATTGACATGATATGTCAAATTGAAGCTAATTCAAAAATAAATAATCTTAGGTACATTTAGGGTGATACTTTTGATTGTTGGGTGTTTATTGGAGCTAGACCGGGGTTTGGATTTCGGGGTTGTTGGAGTGCGAATTGAGGTATGTAAAACCCAATTGAACATCACTATTGCATTTACTTATTCTATTCGTTGAGCTTTATTTCTTTGTCAATCTAAATCCGATTGTGATGGGAACGGTAGCGTTCCGGCGGTTTTTCGGTGTGTGGGGTTTGTTTTTCTCAAATGTATTTAGTGACTAGGATACAGTCAGCGGGGTCATTGGAGTAGGGTATGACCGGGCCACTGATCCTAGCTTCACTGGCAGTATTTATTGCACACCCATTTGTTATCTTCGTGTTGGTATTCATGCATTTCCTTTTAAGCAGTTGTCCGTGTTATTTCCTTGATTATTGCATAATTATTTAACACTGCTTAGTTTCCATTTATGTTCATAAATTGAAATGCCTGGTGGTTTTCCTTGGGATTTACTTACTGGACTCGTTATCTGGTTTTTGTGATAACTGAGTGCAGATCCTAGTACCAGCAAGGAAGGAGTTATTGGCGATTACATCTGACTTACCACTTCAAGACTTGCTAGTACGTGTGCTGGTACATATATGGTTTCGATATTTTGTAGTATTTTGGGATGGGAAACTTGTTATTACTGTACTTGTATATAACACTGTTTCAGCTAATCGCATGTATGCATGTACAGTTTGGGATTCCACTATAGGTGCACTAATCAATACTATATTTAAGTATTTGACTGTATTAAGGTCTTCCGCTATGAAATGGTAATATATGGATAAAATAGTATGAAATTCAGGAACATAACTTCACAGAGTATATGTGGATATAGTGAGGAGGTGGATGAATGAGTGACGTGGCAGGTACTTCTAGAGTGTGTGCTGGAGAAGTACCTGTTGCACAGGGCGACCCTGGAAATTTGGGGCCGCCACAGTTTGGTATCAGAGCAAGGTTGATAGGGCCTTGAAGTAAATTATAGAAATGAAAAAGTGCATAAACTTAAAACGAATTAGATGTGGAAACCCGATGAATTACTTAGAACTTTAGTTGGGAAGTGAATGAAGTGGGTAGAATTAGGCTTGTTAATTGATATATGTATTATTGAGTTGTATGTATATATTATGCGCATACGTATATTGGAAGCTGATTGGTTTACGCCAATAGGTGCAGATCATCATGGATGGACAAACTCCTACTACTTCTCCTACTACTCAGCAGGAGGTTAGAGAGTCGAGTGATCATACTAGTAAGGAGGTAGCAAATTTGCGAGCTATGGTACAGAGGGTTACTGATCAGCGGCTACTACATCAGACTCAGACGGTTGAGTTGATGGAATACATACGGAGTTCGCGAATACCAGTAGTAACACCCATTGCTAAGTTAGTTGCACCTACGACTCCAGCAATAATTGCACCAGCAGATGATTTTAGTAGCTGGGACAAAGGCAGAGAGAGAGAACTGAGCCTCTTGGGACGATAGCTGAGACTACGGAAGTAATACCAGCTACCACTAAGAAACGTGTACGAGATTCGACTGCCAGGAGCAGAATGTCTGAGGCAGCGAAGATGGTAAAAGATTTCATGAGGTTTAACCCTACATATTTCACTGGAGTTAGTGATCTTGAGGTTGCCGGGCGATGGTTGATGACACATCGACGGTTGCACCAACTGTTAGAGGTACCAGAGGCAGATCAGCCACACATATCCGGTTATTGCTTGAGGGGTCAGGCAGCAGTTTGGTGGACTACCTACACGGACACACATACTATACCAGCGACATGGGCGGAGTTTAGACAAATATTCCTAGATGAATATATTCCCACAGAGGTGCAGTTGAGATTGAGGGAACAGTTCCTAAGTTTGAAACAGGGAACTATGACGGTGTCGCAGTATATGGACAGATTTAGAGTCGAGTTTTTTTGCTTATATTTCAATTTCCATTTATTTTCCCAAAATTTCAAAATTTTCATAACATTACTCATTCGTATAATTGGGTCGATTACCCAGGTATTGAGTCCCATTTGAACCCATTTAGATACCCAAGTGAAGCACTAAAATTCTTGATAATTTATAATTTTTTTCAAAATTCAGGGCCTTGCGCCGTGGGAACAAGTTCCTAAAGCACCACTCACGGAGAAACTAGGGCAGTTGCCCCTACCCTGGGCGCCGTGGCCGATGCCATGAGGACTTGTTCCTCACAGTGCCACTTGCTAGTTTTGCATTTCCTGAGTTTTTGAACCTCGGTTTGCGTCGTCGTGTTTCGAGCCTAACCCATTCACTTAAGGACCTTGATTAACACCCAAAACCACCATTGAACCATGTGAAACACATCCATAAACCACAATATAAAAATCCAATAAAAATCATAAAAAAATTGCCCAAAACTTCCCTACTTGCAAAACCACCATAGCAACAACATTTACATGTCTCAAATGATCACAAATCATCAACAAATACACTTCAAAAACCTAGAAATCCAGAACCAACATGTTGCTCAAAAAATCGCAACCACTGCAAGAAAACAAGGCTCTTGGGGCTTTCTTTTGAGGCACACACTAAATACAGTTATAAAAGCTATTATTTGCAACCCCCGTCCCAAACACCAACTGTATTTACAACCCCAAATATAAAACAACTAATTAAAATAACAAAAAATAAAAAAACCCTTCTTTGTCCGCCCCAAATACCAAAATGGAGCGAAAAAAAAGGAGGAGCTGGGCGAAGATGATGATGAAGATCTTATCGGCTTTCTCAAGTGATTCTTGAAGTTCTTCATGGGTCTCCTTCTTCTTAGTCCTCTGTTGTTAAGGACTTTGAAGGGAATGACATTTTTCAGGTGAAACCCTTACTCCTCCAATACTGTTCCGTTCAATTTTTTCTTTAATCGTTTTTTTCCGTTGATTGATTCTTTTTTCTGGTAGGATTTAATCGATTCATTTTTTATGGTAGGAATTTAATCGATTCTTTCTTCAAGGTGTTGAGCTTTTTTTTTTTTTTTTTTTTTTTTTATTTTTTTTTTTTAAGAACAGAAATTGGTGAATTGTGTGGGGATTTATTCCTTTCAAGGCCCTTTTTGTTTGATTTATTTATTTTTATTTTGGTGTGTGATATTATGGTGAGCCCGATGCCATATTCATTCCTTGGCAGCCTGTGTTTTCTATGGATGTGATTAGGAGAAGATGACTTGATTGTACCTAGTAACTTTGGGCATTATTGGTGGGATGGCTGCTATACATTTTTTACATAATATCATGTTGTTGTGGGGGTGGTTTGGATGTTTTTGTAATTTATGTCCCTGTTTGCTGTTATGCTAACATTTGGTGGAGTGATTCTTATTATTTTCTTAAAAATATTGTAGGATTGTATTAACCATTTTTTGGACAACTAATTAAGCGAAGTTATGTAATTATAGGTCACTACAAATATTTTGATTAAAAACTTTTATTCATATTTATGATGTGTATTCTAAATGACTTTCGTAAATTTTAGGTGTTTGTATTTATAATTGTGAAATTTATTTTGAAAAGTGTATAAACAGATTAAACCATTTAGGACTGCCGCATGGTGCCCCAAATGGTTTTGAATTTTTTAATCGAGGTACTTTTTGGGGCGGTTACAATGTGTCCCAAAAAAAGGTGGCCATTGAAACAATGTTTTTGGCTTGGCTTCCAAGAGCCCCCAAAAACATTATTTGCGACGGCTCAACAACCGACCCAAAAGAAAATAACCTTATTTAAAAGAAAAAATCAATTGGGGCGACCTTCTAATGTGTCTCAATACAGTGTCGCAAAAGGCTTTTGGGACGTCACTGAGTGCTCCAAAAACTTTTTGCGACGCGTGTTATTGCAACAAACACTAAACCACCCCCATATCCACCCCAAAAGGTCTTTCGGGTCGGTTTGTTTCCTTTTGTGGCACATTTTTGGCCAAACTAAATGCCTTGTTTTCTTGTAGTGAATAAAACACCCAAAACGACAAGAATTGAGCGGGGAGTGAAGATTTCACCTTCGTTCGTGTCGTTGCTCGCTCATTTGGCTACAATCTTCACTTAAAAATTACAAAACTGTAACATTGTTTACTCATATTTTTAGATTAGAGAGAAATTAGAGAGAGAAAAGTTGATGTACTTGGTCAAAATGGTCTTTTTATAGGCTTGACTTCATCTTGGCACACCCCCTCATCCCAAGGCTCATCTTAAGGTCCATAAACACCCCATGCAAAAACTTTTGTGACTCAAATGGGTGAATCAATGTTGACTTGGTCCTTTGACTTTATTCTTGTTCAACTCAAAATCAGATTTTCATCGATGTTCTCATACTCAGCTTGCACACGACTCGCCCTGTCACGTGTAATTAACGATACTGTCGATTAGGATATGTTCTCATATTGATTAATTATCATATTTAATTTCATTTTATCAGTGTTTTATTAAAATTACCTCCCCTGGGACTCTGTTTACTCGTAAACCGTTCGTCTGGTACTCGTTTCGCACGTTTCCCTAGGCCGAACTCGATCCTCAACTCAAACGCGTTCAACGTGCACGTCCTCACATGTTTAGACAATTGGATTAATATTCAGGTAATAAAATACGTACTACAAACACAAGACAAAAATAACATACCTCGGTGTCGACGACTGAGAATCGAACATGCGTATCACGACAAATGGTCTCACGTATGACTTTAAATGACACGTAGTACGAATTAGATTTTATAGTCGTTACATGGTCTTGACATATTTCTACCGCAATCTATTGGACATATATTAATTCTCATCAAGCCATAGCCTGTAGTGATTCATATATTAATAACGTAAGCTAATAATTAATAATGCTAATAATGTGTATCTTTAATTTGGTTAAATAAATTAAAAATAATTGTTCTTAACATATATATCACTCTAATTTTCATCATCATTTTTTTAAGTTATATGTTAGTTTTGTCTTTCCGCAAGCACAATGAGTTCGCTCGAACGAGTGCGTAGCATGCTCGTGTATATATACTCTCATGTTTTTACACCAAAAAAAAAAAACCTCGTGTCTGAGGGAAAAAGAAACAACGTATTATATATGTTCATATTAGTAGAGAAACTCAATTTTCTAACAGATTCTATAATTCGTTACATATGGAAAATATACATATGTTCTCATGAATCACATTATTATTAATTAGACGCAGTGGAACCCAAATTTTAACAAATTCTTTCATTATGGAGGGATCAAAAAAAAAAAAAAAAAAAAAAAACAAATTCTTTCGTTGTGGAAGATATTAACCTGCTTATAAAAACGAAAGAGAGTAACACGTGGATGCATGCGGTCCAAAATAAGATATGTTGAAAGTATTAGAATTAATGCATACAAAATCTATGCACATCCAGATACGCCAGTAATCATCCAACGGCTCCAACACAATTGTTAATTTTTGTCTCACTTTTGATAATCACACTTTGATACAAGACAAGCAAACAATTCGATCAAAACCATACATTTCCATGTAATAATTCATTTAGTTAGGGGTATATCAGTAATTTTACGTGGAAACGCCCCTATATAAACACCCACACTCTCTCTATAACTCTATAACCTCCGAAGCTCCAACACAAAATGGCAAACAGTGTAAACGGCCACTTAGCACTTGTCGTTTTGGTAGTCTCGAGCGCTCTATTCCTCCACCACCTCCCCCAAATCACAGCCGTCCCAATCCCACCCCCAACCAAATCCAACGCTTCAGATTACATCCGTACAAGCTGCAACGTCACGCTCTACCCGGACCTATGCTACTCGACTCTCTCATCCTACGCCAACACCATCCACCTATCGCCACGTTACCTCGCCAGCCTAGCCGTCAATCTAAGCCTAGCCGAGGCCAAGCGAGCGGACTTGTACGTGCGTAACATCACCCCGCACCTGAGCGGATTCGACCCGCGAACAGTGGCGGCCCTGGGGGACTGCGTGAGCTGCTATGATGCCGCGGTGTACCAGATTAAGAGGTCGTTGAGGCAGTTAAAACGGTTGAAGGCGAGGGACGTGGAGTTTCGGTTTGAGATGAGCAACGTGAAGACGTGGATGAGCGCAGCGCTGACGTATGAGGGCACGTGTGTGGACGGATTTGAGCTTGTGTCGGGTGGGGCGTTGAAGAATGACGTAACGTATCGGGCCGATAAGTTGAAGAAGTTTACGAGTAACGCTCTCGCCTTGGTCAATAGCTTCGCTGATGGTGTGTGATTTTTAATTTACTTAACATTCAATAATGGACGTACACAACAAATAATCTTCAAACCCCCTTTAAATCAAATCATGTATTTTATGTGATTCGAGACGTATCTTGCTACGCATAGAGGTTGTGTTTGTTTGTTGCGTCACATTAGGATTATATATAGTTTTGTTTCTAAATCAAGATTGGTTAGACATGATTGTAAAGTTTATATATAGATTATATTGTATACGTATATATAGCATGGAATTGTATACATGGAATTGTATAATTATCCATTAGTACAATATACTTAATTATAAGGAGATGTGTGTGCGCGCTTAATTATAAGGAAGTAGATTTACACACTTTTTATTTATTATTATTTTTTTTTGTAGTTATGATTGTTTCGTTGTATGGCTGTTTTGGAATTGATTTGTTATTGTTGAAATGCTTAACATAATTTGTAAGGAAATAACCTAGCTTTTTATTTTTTTATATACATATTTCATTTTGAGAGCGCATATTGATACATACACAAAGCTAGTTTAAGCATAATTATTAATGCACAAATCTAAAGATAGATAACTAATAGGGTAGCCCAATAGTTTGGTATTGTGTTTATGAGTAAAAGGTATGGGTTCAAACTTTGGTGGAGGCAATTGTTTATTTTTTATAAGAAAAAAAAAAAGCACAAAATTTAAAGATTAGCATTAATGTTATGTGCTAATTAAGCTCCTAATCAAAAGAGTGGCAGATGATTAATATGTGCACTTCTCGTTAGTTTATCGGTTGCTATCGCTGGGGTGTGACGTGAAAGATAACGTGATGGATATAATTGGTTATGCAAGTGCATGATTCGCTGTGATGTGTATTGTTAGTATTTCCTGGCTTTAGCCGCAGCACATATTCGATTGATGCATATGAGGATGTGCTGTGCATGGGTTCCACCTCCTATTAATTCTTAGCTTGTCTCACAAGTGCATGTATTATACATATATGAACTAATCCCCATTGCTTCACTTTCACATGGTTTGATACCAATTGTTAATTTATGTTGCCTATGAGTATACTTTAAAGCTACTTTAATTAGCTAGGCTACATACGTACCTAGAGATCTGAAAAGACCTCGTACACTTCAATTACTAAACAAAAATGCGGGTGGCCAGCAGGTTGAGAGGTTGAGCCTTGGGTAATGGAGTTTGATCGAGTTATGGCTAACTTGGGTGGTATAAGAGCTAGCATATTTAACTGGAAAATGATAATTTAACACATTTTGAGCGTACATTTTTTATTTTTTTATCATTTATAACTCTTTCTTGTCTTTTCAAGCGTGAACTCCATATTTAATAAAACACTATAAATATATAAATAATAAAGTGTGAGCCTAAAATGTATTACATTATCATTTTTCTATTTAATTTACTAAAAGACACATTACCAACAATCAAATGGTATGACAATAAGTACTCGTTTGGTTGGAGTTATGTGTAAGGTGTAGGGATTGACTTAGATAAGCCTGATCTTTGTGAGAGATGAGAGTTTTATGTGCAGCCGTTTGGTTCAAGTATAAACCCATAAGAAAAAGTGGGTGAAATGTCTAAAATACCCTATTTAATGTAGGCGAGTATTGATCGATGTGAAGAAGAATGTAATCTAGGGTTTTGTTCAAATCATGAGGGCATTTTCGACATTTCACCTTAAAACTTGAGTGGATTTATCTAATGACAGGGTCCCCCCTGTCATTAGATAAGCCAGTGTATGAGTGTTTATGTAAGCCAGTTGCTTACTTAACACTTCAACCAAACAATAATTTTACCTCTAAGTTTAAGCTTAGATAACTTAATACCTCAACCAAACAGGCCATAAGAGATTTGATTTTTGTTGAGAAAAGCCTTGGAATTAAATTTTGTGAATGGGGCAGATAAGTTGGAAACGTCACCGAACTGACATAAATTGACGTCCAACACGTGAGAACTAAAGAAAAAGTCAACCATATTTTTTCGTTTTTTACTTTCTTAAGAAAACTTAACGAGAACTTAACAAAGACAATAATGCTCGTTAACCTGAAGTTGGTTGACCTTCTTAAATTATGATTGAGTTTGAGCTCTAATGAATACAGACGCCTACTGCCCACCCAAAGTTGTTAAGTTAACCCAAAATACTCCGGCTTTCGAACACCAACACTCACCAATGTTTTGGGCCTATTCTGTTACCAGCGAAATGATGTATAATATGTACAGGTTTAACACATTCTTTTGTATACTGTAATTTTTGACGAGTAATTCAACTTGCATTATCAAAAAAAAAACAAAAAATATCTTGGGCTTAAGGTATTAGTATTTATCAATGTTGTTTTTATGGGCTTGTGATGGAGCCAAACTTTGACCCGGTTTTAGATTCTCCCTCACGTGCCAAATAGAGTGTTCAAAGTCACGACAACACACTCTGTCAGAGTGTCAGTCTGTCACTAGTCACTACTAGAACCAACAGCCCCCACCTCCCCCTGATACGTTCCTTTCCTTACAATCCCACCAATCCCCTCCCTCCACGTCACCACTCCCTAGAAAAACAGCAAATCCCCGCTGTCCGCATCACCCCCTAAATCCCAACTCCCCCTCACTCCTCGTCTCCTTCTCCACTCTTCCATCCTCCTGATCAGATCAGATCAGATCAGATCAGATCAAGAGTCATCGGTCCGTCCACGTGGCAGCGTCTGGACCGTCCGATCAGATCATGTCGGTGTCCTGCGGCGTGGAATGCGTGGTGTGCATCACCTGCAGTCGGTGGGCCTGGAAGCGGTGCACACACATCGGGTCCACCGACTCCGCCACGTGGCCCCCGGCGGCCTCCGCCGACTTCTCCCCCATCCCGCGCGTGTGCCGCCTCATCCTGGCCGTCTACGAATCCGACCTCGAGCACCCCAAGTTCCCCCCTCCCCCCAGCGGCTTCCGCCCAAACCCTAGCCACCTCGTAAAGCGCGTGACCTACGACCAGACCCTCGGCCGATCCCCGCCCTACATCGTCTACCTGGACCACGATCACAAGGAGATCGTGCTGGCCATCCGAGGGCTCAACCTCGCCAAGGAGAGCGACTACCAGCTCCTCCTGGACAACAAGCTCGGGATGCAGAAGTTCGACGGGGGGTACGTCCACCGCGGGCTCTTGAAGTCGGCCACGTGGGTGTTGGAGGAGGAGTCGCCGACGCTGCGGCGGCTCTGGAGGGAGAGCGGCGGGGAGTACTCGATCGTCTTCGCGGGGCATTCGTTGGGGTCGGGGGTGGCGGCGCTGCTCGCGGTGGTGGTGGTCAACCATAGGGAGGAGCTGGGAGGGGTGCCCAGGAGTAAGCTGCGCTGTTATGCGCTGGCGCCCGCGCGCTGCATGTCGCTTAATTTGGCGGTTAAGTACGCCGATGTCATCAGCTCTGTTGTTTTGCAGGTCAGGATGTTGTCAATTCAGGTTTTCGTGGATTCTACTCACTTGCTTTGCTAAATTCGATTACTTTTGCCCCCCCTAGTGGTGTGCTCACTTGTGGTTGGGAAGAGTGCTAAAGTGCTAAGATTGAGACACCTTTGTTACTGGTAGGGGGAATTAGTCGGGTCCACTATTAGTCTGATCTCAGAGGCAGTAGCTCGAATACCCTATTATTTTTTTTTCCCTTTTTTTTTTTTTGGTTTCTGGTTTGATGGTGAAGGGAGGAATTAATGTTGGTGGGCAATGTTGTTTTCATGAGAAGTCTCTTTCAATTTAGGGTGGTAAAAGTCCTTGCCATCCAACTCCAAATGTGATGTGTTGGTTTATCCTGGGTCATGAGAATAGTAGAGCCTAACAAGGCTTGGACATCCACTTATATGATTATAAAAAAAGGGCGGCTCAGCTGCAATTAATAGATGGAGCTTTAGGAGCTAAAATGTTGGAGTCTTGGAGGGGATAGTGGTAAAATTTGGTTGAATTATTGAGTTGAGTGGAAGGCTAGATGCAAGATTAAGTTTGGTAGGAAGAATTCACCTCTAGAAATAAATAATGTGGGTTTTTGGTCAATGATAAAGTGGTAGATTTGGAATGATTGAGCTTTGTTTGTAAGTTGTATATTTCTTTAAGGGGGGTAAATAGCTGATATAATCTCTATGTGGTATATTGAAATGTTGAGAATTCACTGTGGCGCATTTCATCTTGATGTCAGACTGCCAATTGCTCTGTGTATGATTGTGTTAGTTAACTTGATCTTCAGATGTAAATAGATCAATCTGATCGAAATGTTGTTGACGACGTAATCTACCTTAAAAATGGTCTTTTCCAGGACGACTTCTTGCCGAGAACAGCCACGCCCTTAGAAGATATTTTTAAATCGATCTTCTGGTTAGTCTTGTTTATGCATAAGATGACTTTGTATTTTCAATATGTATGGGAGTGAACTATATTATCTCTTATATCAGGTCTTACTGCTTTGGACAGCTTGCCCTGCTTGCTATTTTTAGTTTGTCTGAGAGATACCTTCATACCCGAAGATAGGAAGCTTCGAGATCCGAGGAGACTTTATGCTCCAGGGCGGATTTATCATATTGTAGAAAGAAAACGCTGCAGGTACTTGAACTTCTAGTCTCTTGTTAGAGATTTATCTTTATTTGAAAGGCCTAATGATAAAAAATATCTTAACCTTTACAAATTGTATCAATTATATCCTAACCTTTAGAATTTATCAATTATATCTTAACCTTTTCGATTTACTATCAATTCTATTCTCAACTAAATTGGGTTTATTTTTCTCTTATAATATGTGCCCACAACATCATTCTCTTCAACTTTTTTGTCATGCCATTTAAAAATTTATTCATACACGTGCATTAGAGCTCCATATTTTATTTTATTTTATGTATTCATATAAGTTTTTTTAGTACATATATAATACACATAGTTGTGTGTACATATACATACTACTCAAACGCAAAAAATTGTATATAATTCTTTGTCAAATCAAACAACCATGGACAACTTTCTAATAAGTTTTATGTCATTTTTATATGTATATACACATGATTACCAACTTATTATTGGTGATTTATAAATAACTAAATTTAAATTGGAGTATTAATGTATTATTGATTTATAAATTATTATTTTTGTGAGTCCTCATACACTTAATTTAAACATGAAACTTAAAGATTTCGATGTAAATTGATCAATGTGAATGATCATGGAAAGAAAAGTTAGAAGATTAAGTTGATTTGAAAGAAAAAAATGTCCAAAATTAGTTGAGGATAGAATTGATCGTAAATGGGAAAAGTTAGGATATAATTGATGAATTTCAAAGGTTAGGATATAATTGATACAACTTGTAAAGGTTAGGATATTTTTGATCATTAGGCCTATTTGAAACTTCCCTTGATTTTATTTGCATTATGGATTACTTGTCTATTTCAAACTCATTGCGCATAGAACTAAGAACTCTAGGAAACAACACAACAACATCAATGACAAAGCCTCAATCTCAAATTAGTTGAGGATTCAATGCACTTTACCATTACGCTCAATTTAGTGCACTTTATGGTGCGCTTTCCAAATCCTTTACCAATAAAGCCTCAATCATGAGTTAGTTGGGGATTCAATACACTTTACCTTTGCGCTTAGTCTAGTTTCACTTTATAATGTGCCTTTCAAGTTATTTAACCCATGACCTCCAACTTGGGAGGTGTATTCAATTGATTCAATCGAAGATTTACACAGATTATATAAGACTTTGAATGATTTATAAATCCTAGGATATTTAATTTGGAGTTCGAAAGATTTTGATGGTGTTTTTAAAAATTTAGGGTATTTAATTTGGATTTGGAAGGATTTTGTGGAGTTTTTAACAATCCATGGGTATTTAATTTTTTGTGTGGATTTGGGGCATATGATGGATTTCGATGGATTTTCTCCAAAAATTATACACAATTTGTATCTAGAATTCTCACATGGGTAGAGGTGAGATTTGGAAGGATTTGGGGAAGATCTCCAATTTACTCTTCTCTTCGACCCTAGTTGCGACTCTCCACTCTTTGCTCAGCTGCCAACTCTCCTCTCTTTTTGTTCAACCGACTCTCTCTTCTATTTGCGCCATCCATCTCTTCACCAACAGTGGAGCTGACTCTCCTCTCTCTGCTGTCTGCGCTAAGATCATTAGGGCTTGAGGTTCCACTTCTCGCAAATGTGATGAAAGTTAGGGCATGCGATTTCGCTTCTCACAAGGTGATCGACTGATTCATAGAAGATTTGAACTCGAAGATGAGGTGTTAGCTTGTGAATCGAGCTCACGATGATTGGTGAAGAGGAATACCTTCTCCGTTCGATCGAAGAAGATGAATAGTATTTCACCAAAAAAAAGAAGATGAATAGTAATAGGGCTATTTTAAGTCGTAGCTGTTAGATATTCCATGAGCTGTGCAACCATCATCTCCACTTATATAAGGAGGCCTTTCAAGGACCTTTGGATCTTCTTCGTTCAATGCATCACTTGTGACTTGTTTTTTAAAACTCCACTACAATCCATCAAAGTTACTCTTTCAAATCCATGAAAATCCATCAAAATCATTGAAAAAAACCGTACAAATGTACCAAAGTCCACAAATTCCATCAAAATCAATCACAAAAAAAGTCCTTTAAAATCCATTCAAATCATCAATTGAATACACCCCCGTAACTCTACTGTTGCAATAAAGTATTGCACCTATCCCACTTTTCACAAGGACACTTGAATTTGTGTTTGCATTGTTGTGCACTTAATGTTCCGAAGGGTTGGTTAATGCCACTACAGTATGGTGGCAGACGTAAAATTCCTGCCTTCTATTAACTGAATTCAAAGTAGCATGTTAGTATGGTTGTACTTGTACCTGTGGCTTGAGGCAAATAATAAAAATCCCATGTGCTTTTCCCTAATTTTTTTGTTAAGAAAAGGTTATTGCCCACTTTCTTGTACTTTCTGATCATAAAATTGAATCTGTTGAATGCTAGTATGTACTTCAATTCACGAGACCTTTCCTAGGACTTCCAGGTGGCATTCATGGGGGCATAATAATGAAGTTACTTTGCTGCAACATGAAAGGCGTTTTCCTTGTGGTTCAAAGAGTCGCAATCTTGTTCGTTTTTGGAAGAAAAAAAAGATATCAAAAGAAAATCTGAAAATTCAATGTCTGCCTGAAAGAAATATGACGATCAGGACCACTATAAGAAACATTAGTAATAATCTAGTTGTAGACCAATATTTCTACGCCACTTTTTTGAGCAACACTATCAAATAGGAAACCAAATAGATATCAATTAGTTACTTGTCAAAAGCATTTTTATTTAGTAATTACTTGATTTAGTTGTAGAGATCAGGATTTCTACTCCTGTGTATTATGATAGCAGTGGCATACAAGCAATACAATGCAGCAATCAGTAGAATCCAGTTATTTGTCCCTTGTGTACTCTTTGATCCTAGTCAGTTCAACCCTTCTGGAAGTTAAAAATGTGGAATGTCTGTGTTTGTTGATGGATAGTGACAATTTCATATGGTGGTGATACTGATTAATGTTGATTGATGTACGTAGGTGTGGAAGGTTTCCTCCGGAAGTGAGGACTGCTATTCCAGTTGATGGAAGGTTTGAACATATTGTTTTATCATGCAATGCTACATCAGACCATGCAATTCTTTGGATAGCAAGAGAAGCGGAGAAAGCATTAGATGTAAGTTTTGATTGTCTATGCCAATTTTTTCTTTGTTTTATGTTCTGCTCTTAGAATTGGTTATTTTAATGCCTAGCTCATACCTTGCACTTAGCTGTCCATACCACATGCTGTAAGAATTAAGAAATAGGTCCCTGGCATGATATTTACTTGGTCAACTGATTGAGAATTCTGTTGAATGGAAAACTCTTCAGATGTCTGCCTTCGGATTTTACACCCACCTTTTAAATTGGAATAATGTATCCAACTGTAGCCGTGTCGCCTTCTTTTAAAGTTGGCGTACTTCATAGATTTGTGAACTTATACTTCTCTTAGTGACGTGTTTTTCCTCCACTTTCCCTCTCACACTTGGTGGCACGTGTTTTTCCCCCAATTAATTTGGGACTGAGGCTATGCTGTTGTTGTGTGTTTCAGCCGAAACATCTCTGTGTTTTATGTTCTAACTTTAGTCCATTAAGGTGTTGAAACAGTCTTGGAAGCATATCCTTGTTCATTTGTTTAATGGTGTAAAGTTGCTTAGATGCTATGGAACCTCCTTGGTCTACTTCTACAGAGAAACAGAAACCAACATGCAGACTAACACGTTAACACGATCTACATTAGTGGCCAAAATATCTGGAAAAGCCTGCATTCCTATAACTTCATAGGGATGTTTGTTTGCTCTTTTCTTGTTGGTTGCAGTGCTATCGCTGCAAGTCTTCCCATTAAAATATAGTCTGCAAGGCTGCAACATACTTTGATTGGATGAGCATCTAAAATATGATATGTTAATATTCATGCTGTTTCATTCAGTCGTAAATTTTTTAGGGTTGACCTTGGTCCTGCCCATCACCTTTGAGTTGACCTGGTCAAGTGGTCATCATAAGATAAAAAGCCTTTACAGTTCATGAAGATAATACGAGTGTCAAGAGTAACGATATTTCTAATGTTTTTGCTTATAGACACATGACAATCCTCTATTCGTCGTGTTAACACGCACAAAACCAATTAACTGAACTTCACCTAAAAAAAAACAACCAATCAACTGAACATAAAAGAGAGAAAAATGCAAGCAAAAGCATGATGAAAACAGAAATTAGGGTCTCTTTTCTTTATTAAGAGGAACCTATACTTAACATTGACGTTGAAGCTCTTACAATATTAGCTAAAAATCTATTTGAGACCTTACCAAAAATAAAAAATAAAAAATCTATTTGAGTGGTAAACTATGGAAGAATATCTATTATGCTAAATAGATCTAAAGGGGAGCGACTTATTAAAAGAATGCTCGTGAGTTATTACAGCTGAGAAACATTTAATTGAATTGTTGATCTTGACTCGAATATTGGCTCCATTTATGTTAGTGAAATTTAAAAGCACGCAGCCACCAGAAGTTTAACCGGCTTTCACTTCAAAGTAAAAACTGTCAGTCGTAGGTAATCCATCAATAAGAATTCTCTTATTTGCATATGTGTTTCTTAATGACAGAGTTCCTAATTTTTCAAAGGTGGAATTAAATTGTGTTTATTTTTACCAAAAAAACACTAGTTGCAAAGCTTGACTGACTTATTACAACAGAGGATGATGGAAAGCAATGAGGTCATCACAACAGCTCCCATAGTGCAAAAGCTCGAGAGAATGCAGACCCTCGAAAAAGAGCACAAAGATGCAATGGAAAGAGCGGTCTCCTTAAATGTGCCTCATGTTGTGACAATAGTGCGGCAACTTGAAAATGCTGATGCAGACGTAACACCGCCTCCTGATCATGAGAAGCAACCCACTCACACCAAATCAAAGTCCGGCGACTCCAGAACTAACTGGGAAACCCTCGTTGAGAAGCTTTTTGACAGAACCGAGTCTGGGAAGCTTGAACTAAAGAAGGATAAAGCTCTTTCTGATACGTGATTTCTTCCTTGAGCATACTCGTCTGAAGCTTATTTCTATGGGTTTGTTCCTTTCGCCATTTTTTGATTATGTTCAAATGGTTTCTTTTTTTTTTTTGTAGAAAAAAAATATACATAAAAGCTTGCAAGTCATGTTGTCAGATAAAAATAAAATTTACCATTATGACGTGGAGGAAATCAATCTTTACATTCTCTCCTTTATAGAGTCAATTGTAGCACTTTTTGTTTGCAAGAGGAATGTCTGTTTGATTTCAGTTCAAGCCTGTGAGAAGATACCGGTGGTGTTGTAAATTTCAACATTGGTTATTAGATTTTTGAATGTAAACTTTTCTCTTGTTTCTGTTGCTCTCATAATCTTGATTTTTATTTGCAAATATTGAGGAAGCGTAAGTTTTCTTTAATGGACTTGACTATTCCTGCATGTTAGTGTAAAACTTTTTACCGGATGAGATGACAATAGCCAATTGTCTGAATTGATTTTCTCCTGTAGCATCAACAGTAGAAATTCAGGAGTTTAATTGAAACTCTTCCAACATACATCAAGCTATCTTTTTCTTCATTTTTAAGAACCTAGCCAAAGGATTGAATGGCGCAACCATCGGATTTAGAATCGAATGAACAAATGCTGTTGGCTGTGCTGCTGCTGTTGCGAGCTGCATTGTAACCATCTGCCCTCAAAGTAGATGCCTCTTGGCTGAAATAGCTGATAACGTTTTGAGCAAACAATGGCATCACCATCTTTGCTTTGATGTCCGGTTCAAAACAAGCATGATTATTCTCACGAAGCTTTATTGTTGACTTAAATAATCTTAACACAACAAAGAATCGATCTTGAAACTGTGTGCTAACCCACATAATCCTAAGCTCGTCCTTATTGTTGGGCCAACCCATCTGGATTAATGGCATCACCATCTTGACAAGCGACAACATGGAATTCTTTCCACGTGTATCTAACTAGTCGGGTTTTCATGTTTATTTCGATCAAAAAAAACATTTAAAGATCTACAACACTGGTTCTAACATCACCAAAGCACCATCATTGACAGTGATAAATTTTGTATATATATAACTCTTCAACTTTTATGATGTAAAATTTGAAAATTTTGATTGCATTGCCAACAAATGTATATTAGGGTGGTTACAAACTTACAATACAACATAACTTTAGTCCCAAATTAATTGGGGTCGGCTACATTGATCAAACTCTTCCATTGTGCTCGATTTAGTGCAATTAATGATGAGAATTTCGAACCATTCAAATTCTTCCTAGTTAATACATCCCAAGTTAATTTCGGTTCCTTCTACCTCATTGGATTTTTTCAGTTTCTATTGAGTCAAGTTTTCTTATAGGGTTGATATCAAAAAAAAGTTTTATAGTGGGGTGTTTACAAACTTACAATGTGAAAGAAAGAAAAAAGACAATGAATAACTCCTTTCTTTTGTTTAAAAGGCAATGAATAACTCTTAAGTGCATGTATCTGAGGCCTTTCATAAATAAAAAACTAGTAACTAATTAAATACAAAATTTGAAAAACTTGATTGCATTGCCAACATATATTAGGGTGGTTACAATGTGAGAGAATAAAAGGAAATGAATAACTCTTTTTTTTTTAATTTTTTTTTTAATGCAATGAATAAGTACTCTTGAATGCATGTACTAGAGGCTTTTCATAAATAGTAGTGCTACTTGAACTGATGAGTCCGGATTCCTAGGTGGTTTTTGAATTTTTTTATTTTAAAGTCATCTTCAAACAATAAATGACTTCTAAGAGTCCGGACTCTAATAGTCCTAACAAATTTTTTGTTTCAAAACACCCTTTTGAATTCAGACTCTAAGAGTCCAAACAGATTTCTTGTTTCATGAATAAAAACTAGTAACTTATTAAATGCAAAATTTGAAAAATTTAATTGCATTTCCAACGTATATTTGGGTTGTTACAATGTGAGAGAAAAAAAGGCAATAAATAACTCCTTTTTTTTGTTAAAGGCAATGAATAACTCTTAATTAAATGCATGTACCTGGGGCTTTTTATAAATTAAAAACTAGTAACTTATTAAATACAAATTTTGATTGCAGCCAACATATATTATGGTGGTTACAATGTGACTGAAAACAAGACAATGAATGACTCTTTATTTATTTATTTTTTATTTTTTTAAAAGGCAATGAATAAGTACTCTTGCATGCATGTACCCACGCTTTTCATAACAAAAAATCTGTTTAGACTCTTAGAGTCCGGATTCATAGGGAGTTTTTGAAATTTTAACAAATATCAAATGAGTGTTATACGTTGTTATTTTAAAGTCATTTATTGCTTAAAGATGACTTTGAAATAAAAAAATTTCAAAACCCTAAAAGTCAAGGCTCTAAGAGTCCAAATAGCACTACTAGCTCGCTCATAAATGAAAAGCTAGTAACTAATTAAATACAAAATTTGAAAATTTTGATTGCATTTGCCAACATATGTTAGGTGTTACAATGTAAGAGAAGAAAAGGCAATGAATAACTCTTAAATATGCATGTACCCCAAGGCTTTTCATAAATAAAAAACTAATTAATTTATCAGTATTTTTTAAACTTGCAAAAGAGGCTCGAAACTATCAAAACTCATTCATATGTGACCACATACCAAATCATTGAGGCCCCACTTTGGTTGGTAATTGCAGGATAGTTTCACAGTGACAAGTGCCAACAACAAAAAAGTTTCTATACCACAATGCTTATATTATAAACTATACATAATCCAATTGTTAGTAACGTTATTTACTTAATGTTGTCTTGCATTTTTTTTTTTTTTGGGAGAACCACCAGTTATTTAGACTTCCAATTTGACTAAAATTTGTAAGATTACAATCACATTACTTATTTTGATGAAGCCACGAATGTGCACTCTATAAATCATTATTTCATTTGCATTTATGTGTTTAGATCTTGTAATTAGTGCGGTAGTATAGTAGTGCTATTAAGAGGAGGGATTTGTTAAAGTTGAAAGTGTAAAGTTGGTGCAGTCTACTCATAGCAAAGCGCTAAGTGTATGTATAAAAGAGTAAAATGTGATGACTAAAGTAGAGAAACACATCTACATTGTATACGTGGTGTGTTGCTATTAGTAGACCATACCAACTTCTCACTTACCAACTTTAGCCCTAAAAATTAATTGCGTCATATCTGCCATTGATTATGCGCTAATTACTTTATCAAAAACAAGAGTATGCGCTAACTACAAAATCTCTCATTCATTAATCTGTTTTGTGCATTCATGGATAACATTATGAACTAATGCATGCACTGAGTTTGGTTTTGCTACAATTGAGTATGACAATATTTGTAGCTAATAACAAAGTGTAAGTGTTACGTGTACAAAATAGTAATGTACATGTAGTTATATTTTTACCCTCTCACTTTTATTATGTTGTACACGTCACGTTTTACTATTGGTGACACTACGACGTTGTCATACCCAATCGCATCAAAATGGACCCTGCATGCACTACACCACATACATGAATAATAAGACTTCGTAATTAGTGCATAAAATGTTAGCTATGAATGCAACACTAAACAAATACATGAATCAAAGATTTTGTAATTAGTGCAAAATCTCCTATTTTTGATAAAGTAATTAGTGCAAAATCAATACCAGATATGGCCCAATCAATTTTTAGGGCTAAAATATAAAGTAAGTAACAGGCACTTCTTAATAATCCCTCATCTCTCTCTCGGTAGTCAGTTGGAGCGATTTGTGTTCATCAATGCCGTAGCTCTCAAATGCTGGAACTTTTCTCTATCGTGACTGCTGAGGTGAGTTTGATTCGTTTGCTTTGTGTTTGAATCTTGCTTTGCTTGATTGTTCGTGATAAAAAATCATGAAAATGATCTGAACACGAAGAGAAGAAGGTGAATGAATCAATGATCGATGTAACTATTAAAGATCCGAAATCTTTTCTTCTAATGTGAAAAAAACTGTTTTTTATTTTTATTTTTTTATTTTTTTATTTTTAAGTCAGCTATAGCTATAAGGTGAGATTAGCTACCGAACTCCTCTTGATGTTACTTTTTGAATGAAAATCAAGAATTAGGGACAGGGTAAGTCTGAAGAATTTAGGTTTTTTTTTGGCGAAATCATAATTTGTGGTCATTTTATATATTCTAGTAAATAGATACATGCATCGCACATGACGCAAATGTTCATTTTTAATGATTTAAATTAATGGTGATTATGAAATATACTGATACAACCTCTTTCTCGATCGCCGAATTTTAGAAGGGGCAAGTGTTCTATGCAAATCTGATTATTAAAAAACCATGATATTTACAAAACAATAAGAATTATCAAATCTTTCAATGATTTCATCTAGCTTCAGAAATAGATCCTTATAGTAAAAAATCATGTTTAATCCAAAAATTGTTTACTTTTTAGTTTTGAAAGGTGTATTCAATTTGAGAAATACCATGGCATTTAAAAGACTTTAAAGGTGGTATTTGGTTGGTTGGAATTTGAAGGTGGGAATTGAAATTAGGCTAATTCCTACGTTTGTTACATGGGAAAATAAAACGGAATTGGCATTAAGAATTAGAGTTAATTCCTATGTTTGGTGAAGGAATATAATGGAATTAAAATTAGGGTGAAATTCTAATTCTTAACTACTTTTAATTCAAATGCAATTAGGAATTGTAATATATCCCAAAATTGGGATGTATTCTAATTCTCATGTGGGTCTCCTCTCTTGCGATGGGGAGAGAGACGGGGAGAGTGTTGGTTATGTGTGGGACCCACCACACATTAGTAACTATTCAATACTTGTCTTTTTACTGATTTCTTTCTATTTTAGAAAGAATATAATTGACTAATTAGAAATTGAAAAAAATAGGCGTTGCGACTAATTTGAGACCGACTTGTGTGTATGACTATTTGTTGAAAAAAAGTTGACTTGGAGTTCAACTTTGCAATTTTGCATTATTGGTGCACGTATTATTTATTATGCAAAAACTAATATTTGTTTATCTAAAATTTTTACAAAATTATAAAATTTAATTATATTTATAATTATGTTTGTTCAATATTTTTTAATTTTTGAATTATAAATAGTCAATTAATCCGTCTAGTAGACATTTATAAGATTTTATTAATTTTTTTCATGTAAGATTTTACTAAAGTTTTAGTACTAAGAAAATAAATTATTTGATACATCATTTATTAACAAAGTCAAAAGAACTCTTATTAAAAATTAAAAAAAAAGTCAAAAGAATTGAATTTTCAAATTCCAATTATAATTTTCCTTCTTGGAACCAAACAAAAACAACAACAACAACAACAACATAGCCTCAATCCCAAATTAATTGGAGTCGACTACATGGATCAAACTCTTCCATTGTGCTCGATTTTGTGCAATTGATGATGAGCATTCCAAACCATTAAAGTCCTCCTAATTAACGCATCCCAAGTTAACTTCGATCTACCACTACCTCATCAAATTTCATCAAGTTTCTATTGAGTCAAGTTTTAAATTCCCATGCAATTGTAATTTCAAGCAATTTGATTCCCATGAGTTTAAATTCCCATACAATAAATTCTAAGGAATCAAATTCCCACAAATTTAAATTCCAACCTTAAATTCTTGCAAACCAAACACACCAAGGGATTTAAAAGTCAAGGGATATTTAATTTAAATTTCGATGAACTTTGGTAGAGTTTTAGAAAGTCTAAGGGTATTTAATTTGAATTTTGATAGATTTTGGTGGAATTCTAAAAAATCGAGGCATATTTAATTTTAAAACACCATTGGGAGTTTAATGATTTTGGTGGAGTTCTATTAAAAAATAGTGTACAATCAAATCAAATCAATTCGTACTTACAAATATATCAAATTCTAAGAAATTCATGGAAATCCATAACTTAGGGGCTGTATTCAATTTGAGGTTTTCATGAACTTTTTTAAGTGATGAATTTTCATGAATTTCATGAAATTTGATGAGTTTGGAAGAAATTTATCAAAAGTCCATCCAAATCTCATGGGTAAGAGTGAGATTTGGTTGCATATAATTTTTGAATAGAAATCTACTAAAATCTTAATGGTATTTAAAAACTAGTCCTAATAGGCAAATCTATCCTAATGTTTGAAGATTTTTGCAAAAGTATCCTAATGTTTAAGTTTTGGCAAAAATATCCCAAGTTTCAAATTTGTATAAATTGTATCATTGACTCTTAATTTTACATCGTTACCTCTAAAAAATATTGGTGTATTATTAGAAAATAACAAAATATTTTCACACTAATTAACAACATTAAAAAACCTAACAGAGTTAGGTTGTATGCTAATATTTTGCATATCTTCATGCAAGCCCTCATCTTCACGATTCCATCCATTATCCATATAATTCTAAATCTAAAAGGATGGTTGATCATAGAAAACTTGTTGGCCTGAGATACCTATCATCACAAAAATAGAAGGCATAGAAAAATAGCGATCATCACAAAAAGAGTTGGCGATATCCCAAAAAATATCAAGAAAGGTTAGTCTGTTGATTAGAAATGACCTTAGAAAAAGAAAAAGAAAAAGAAAAAGAAACTTGATGAAATTTGACACTTTTTGAATATCACAAAAATTGTAATATCACAAAAAGAGTTGCTTCTATACACTGTTTGAATAGAAATCTACCAAAATACACCAAAATCTTAATGGTGTTTAAAAATTAAATACACCTGAACTTTATAGAAATCTACCAAAATCAATTGAAATCCTAATTAAATACTCCTGACCTTTTTTAAACTTCATTAAAATCCATCAAATCCAAATTAAATACTCATGAATTTCAAAGTCCTTCAAAGTCTTTTACAATCCTAAACCCTAAAATACCCCAATACTTTCCAAATCCCTTAAAAGTCTTTTCAATCCATGATTTTCTCAAATTGAATACAAATATTTTAATTTCAAATTGAATACAACCTCCTAATCTTTTAATGGAATATTATTTCAAATTAGAGTTAGGCCCTAATCATATTGCAAAATCTATAGTATGACCAAATAAATAGAATTATAGAAACAATAGACACATTAAGGCTAACAATAAATGAAAAATACAATAAAGGTTGAGGAAGAAGATGTTGTAGAATGCACAATGCCTTAGCAAGAAGAGAGTGTTTACTTTTAAATGAACAAATGCAAACACGCAAAGTGGAAATAGACAACAATGTAAAATATACTTACACAGGTTAACATGCCGAAGATACTGGGAAGGCATACGAAAAATAGAGGGCAAATCCTTGTCCGCCTATAAAATGATTTTCATCGCATGAAGCTTGCTAAAATGCTTATCATGAAGAAAGTCTCGACTCAAGTGAAGCGGAAAGACTGACAAAATGAAGAAAATAAGTTCCAACCACTAGTCTTACAATTATAGAATTGACTCTTCGTACTATGTGAAGAAGAGAGATCATGTTTTTTATGTTGAATTGAAACTCTCCATTCGTGCCCTTGAGTAAAATTTGAAATTCACCAACCAAATGAGTGGTTCAATGGATTGGTATGTGGTTATTGCAAGAAGATGGGAGTTTGAGTCCCATAGAAGGCAAGAAAAGTTGGTTTCTTTCTTATACATCAAAAACATAGTCTCAATCCCAAATTAATCGGGATCGATTATGTGGATCAAATTCTTCCATTGTGCTCGATTTTGTGCAATTGATGCCGAGCTTTCTAAACCATTTAAATCTCTCCTAACTAATGGGATCCAAGCTAACTTCGGTCTTCCCCTACCTTGTCAAATTTCTTTAGTTTTGGACATTTTTATGGCGTCTTTGTAGTTGTCCAAACCATCACAAGTGCCCTTCCCTAATCTTTGTGCCAATTGGTTCGTTTCTTATCTAAGAAAAATTGAAGTTCTACATTCCAATTTGTTTTTACTTTTTCTTTTCTCTTTCTTGTCCTCTTAAAGTTTTTTGATCCTTCCTATGTTGAATTTTGTTAAGTGAACCAAATTTCTTTTCTCCTTCTTATAAATGCTTCTAAAATCTATTAATTTTCTCTTATTTAATATCCACCTAATAGGTAGCCTTCTTGCGGTTAGATATCCACTGAAATCTTCACTTAACTTAATTGTCTTTTATACATTCTTAAAGAGTTAAATGTTTGTTTGTTTGTTTTGTTTGTTTTTTATTTTTAAACGAAGACCAAATTCATGCACTATAATTTTAAAAATACGTGACATCGAGATGATGTAGTGTTAAAATTAAGGGGAGTAGAAGTTCTAAGGTGAAACAATTTATATATCTAGGATCAATCATACAAAATGATGACAATATTGATAATGATGTCACACATAGAATCCAAGCTAGATGGAAGAAATGGAGGAGTGCAACTGGTGTGATTTGAGATAAAAATATGCCTACCAAGTTAAATTTTTTTTTATAGGACCGCAATTAGGCCAGCTATGCTCTATGGAAGTGAATGTTGGGTGGTAAAACAACAACAATTACATAAAATGAATGTAGCAGAAATGAGGATTCTTAGGTGGATGTGTGGTAAAACTCGTAAAGATAGAATGAGAAATACAAAAAATTAAAGACAAGTAGGTGTAGCATCTATTGATTCAAAGATTAGGGAAGGGCGATTGCGGTGGTTTCGTCACCTGCGAAGATGGCCTATAGATGCCCCCACTAGAAATCTTGACTTAATAGGAACTGAAGAAATTCGACGAGGTAGGGGTATACCAAAGTTAATTTGGGATGCATTAATTATGAGGATTTGAATGTTTGGAAAGCTCACCATTAATTGCATTAAACCAAGCACAATAGAAGATTTTGATCCATATAGACAAACCCAATTAATTTGGGAATGAGGCTATGTTGTTTTTATTGTTTTTTAAGGAACATTAACCTATTACTTCTTAATTCTATGTAGAATGTTGATCCTTCAAGTGAGAGGCTGTGGATGCATTTGATATGTAGACTATCAAACTCTGCAACAACATATCAAGATGAAAAATGTTAACAGGTTAGCAACTATCACCTTATCCTATTGCCTTAGCATTCCTCTCAATCATTTTTATTTATTTTTTTCTTAAGATAGGATCTTATGGACAAAGATCAACAAGTCATTCTTTTTTCAAAGATCTTCTATAGTCACATGTATTACTGAGAGAGTATTTGAGCCTCCTATCTTAGCATTATAATTTGTATTGTTGATTATTCTTTAGGTATAAGACGTTGTAATTCAAGTTCAATATGCTTGAACTTTTTTTTGAAAGATTTCTCTTAACCTTATAATTTATAGGTCCCATTTGAGTTTTGTAATTGAGTGATAATCATCGAGAACTCCATCAATGTGGATTTTGTAATTTTTTGGTCACAAAATTAGGTGTATTAGAAGATTAATCTGTTCTTTTTCACTAATATTTCATTTAATTTTGTTATGAGAAATTTGTCATTGACAATGAGACATTTATGTAAAGGCAATGGAGATGAAATTAGGTTATCAAGTTTTTAGCAACATACATTGTATGTTTTGTAAAATATAAAAAGCATAAGGTATATGCTATAACTTGTAAATATTTTTGATTGGTTTTAATTGTTGTCAAATGCTCATAAGCTATGACAACATATTAAATACTCTTATATGCAGTTTCTTAGACGTAGTTAAGTATTGTTGTCATTGATGTGCATAAAAGCACACGCTTGAAGTGCGATCTCTTTGCGCCTCAAATGCTCTTAAGCGCAGAAATATAATACCATTGGAGCGTTCTATGGCAAAATGCACCTTGGAGAAGTTTTCATATGTATGCCTCTGTGTGCCTTGGTTATAAATAGTATATTTTTTGAAACCTATAGATATCTCAATTTTGAAAATGGTATATTATGTGTCCTTGATATATTTATGTGTACTCTTTGTCTCCTTCTTTCATTCATTTTCAAGCCTTCAATTTCCTTTCCTTTATTGTGTTTTCTCTCTCTTCATTCTCACTTATGTTTCTATGTTCTTTTGGTCTACATGAAGTACTTATTCTACTAATTTTGTTTTCTAAGGGAATAATAGGATGAAGAAATTATGTTTCTTAAGATACAATATCACTTATAATATACATGTAGTTTGTTATAAATTGATGTGATTGGCTTCGTTCGGGCATGAGCATCATCTTGCATCTTAGGCTTTCAAGGCAAACATCACCTCAAGTGCATTTTGTGCCTATGTAATATAGAGGTAGGGGCTTTCTTGGCGGAACAATGATGAATGAAACATTCGACTTTTTATCATAGTAAATTTAACTCGTTTGGCTTACAAATGAAGCCAATAATAAGGAGAATAGGTCTTGTAAAATTTACGTGAAACTTTGTTAATGGACTAGGATCCACTAGTCATATTGACAACTCTATCGTGTGTCCATCAATATCAATGGACAATAAGGAGAACCATTTTATCCTATAAATGTGCACATGCATGAGTGTGTATTTGATGCGATGAATTTATTCTGTCCTCAATAATGTTGCAAATAAGGTAAACGATAAATTAGAACAAATGATACCATGTAAGTTGATTGAATAAAATGTTAGATTAATAATTGGTTGATGCTTGCATTTTTGTGACCTCTGAATGATCTTACAAGAATTATTTTTGCCAAAAAAAAAAAAAAAGAATAATATATTTATTAAAGTTTATTAATTAAATGCTTTAGATTTGACTTGGATTTAGTTTTTAGAAATATAAATTTGGATAGTTTTTTTTTTTTAATATGATTAAATTAAAAACATAGAATGATGAGAAATAAAATCATTCTAAAATTATAAGCAAAAGGTTTATTCAACATGCATTTACTGAATTGGAACAATAAATAAATGATGATGTATAAGTTAGGATTTTCAGTTATTCCCTCTAGGATTAGGTTGTTAAAATTCTCAATCATAATTCTCCCACTTATTGAATTATTAGAATGATCCTCATGTGGTCACTAACTCACTAATGATGTCTAAGTTTTACTTATTCATTGCAAATTCTTAAGCATAGTACGTGACATTAGCATAGCATTTAGCATAATCACTTGACCATATAAAGGATAAGAAAGTTTGATAGACAGGAAGCGAGACAGGAAGCTATGAAACTAGGCGCTCGATCAATCATATTATTTTTTCTAGTTTTCTAAAAATTGGTAGTTCTTGCACTAATTTTTTTTTTACTTCAACCTGAGTCGAACACATGAGCTCCCTAAACTTTTCCTTTGGGCAAGTGATGCCTCATCCATCTCACTATAGAAACTTTGACCACTTAACGCTTAAATATTAGTCGATCGATAAGTTGCCACATTTAAACTTCTACATAAGTGATTATCAACAATGGTTAATGTTAAATGGGACAACCTATATGCAAAACCTTGGTTCAATAGTTGAGACCTACGAGTTGTTCACTTAGCCTCTTAAGATGTATCAAGTTCAAATCTTTTAACTTTTCAAAACATATCTCTAGTAAGTGAAACGTCTCGTATAAATATGTATACTATATATAATGCCAATCCTCCTTAAAATCCTATTAATCCAAAATTTAACATAATTCCAACATTGCCCTTAAATGCATTTTTTCTATTGGCTCGGAATAACTTTAAAAAGTAAACATGAGGGTATTTATGGAAAATAATTAAAATAGTTTTTCATTAGATTTCAAAACGAAGTTTATATAACTTTTTGTTATTTCACTCCACTTTTCTCTGTCTCTCCAATTAAACTCGGTTTCAAATTCTTTCAATAAAAATTGTCAATTCAAATTAAATAACTTTAACTTTTTTAACTAAAGAATTAGGTGAAAAAGATAATGAAATCGCATTGTTTTTCTCTTGCCGAATAACTAGTTTAGGTAATACTAAATGTCCACTTCTATGTTTTCCTAAAGTTGAGAACCATACTTTATTTTCATTTCATTGCATTTTATAACTAGTTGATGCTTAAAAGTTTTTGTGACCTTTAAATGATCTTATAAGATTTATATTTGCAAGAAAAGAATAATATATTTCTTGAAGTTTATGAACTTAAGACTTTAGATTTGACTTAGATTTAGTTTTTCTTGTAAGCACTTAGATTTATGTTTGAGAAATATAAACTTGGATCATTTTTTTTTTTGTTAAGGAATATTGTGCAATTAGGAAATATGCACAAATCACTCCCATAATTATGTTGTGAAATCACTCTTGTAATTATGTTATGCACAAATAACTTGATTATGTGCAACTTTTTTTTTATACGAGCAATCCTTGATTTAAGAAATCACATTGATTGATTGAACCAAATCAATCACATTGATAATTGAACCAATTAAGGATTCAATCAATCAATCACAAATCAATCAATGATTCATTGTAATATTTCTATAAATTCATTTGTATGTTTGTGTATATAAACACATTAAGTTTATAGAAAATATATACCTTTAAGCAAATTTCAAATCTATTAAATCAATCAAGGATTCATTGTAATATTTCTATAAATTCATTTGTACGTTGGTGTATATAAATACATTAAGTTAATAGAAAATATATGCTTTCGAGCGAAATTTGCTCGAAGCATATATTTTCTATTAACTTAATGTGTTTATATACACAAACATACAAATAAATTTATAGAAATATTACAATGAATCCTTGATTGATTTGTGATTGATTGATTGAATCCTTAATTGGTTCAATCAATCAATGTGATTGATTTGGTTCAATCAATTAACGTGATTCCTTAAATCAAGGATTGATCCTATACTCCCCCTCAAGTCGATGTGTGAAGACTTGAAACACCCAGCTTGCCCAACAACCAAAAATGTAGCAAATTGTTCCTTGCCTAAAGCCTTAATGAAGATATCTGCAATTTACTCATTTGAATGAACTTTTTGTAGAGAGATTTCTTGGGATTGCACTCGTTCTCGTACAAAGTGGCAGAGTCTATTTCAACGTGTTTTGTCTGTTCATGATAAACTGGATTTGCAACAATATGTAGCGCAACTTCATTTTCACAAAATAGTGCAGTGGGTTTTTGTTGAGGTGCTCCCAACACAATTAGCAACCAGTGTAACTAAATAACCTCACTAACAGTGGTAGCCATGGCACAGTATTCCGCCTCTGCAGTTGATCGTGCCACAACAGATTGTTTCTTGGATCGCCATCAAATTGGTGTCATGCCTAAAGTGATGAAGTAGCCTATTGTTGATTTTTATGTTAGGGGGCATCTTCCCCAATCAACATCATAATATGCTGTAAGTGATGGGTTTTCATCAACTGGTAGAAAAATGCCTTGCCCAGGAGCTAATTTAAGTATCGTAAAACTCAATTTGCAGTATTCATATATTCTTTATTTGGTTTGTTAACATATTGACTCAAGAGCCTAATTGCATAACATATGTCCAGTCGAGTAATAGATAGATATAATAGTCGACCAACCAATCGCCTAATTGACTTGCATTAACCAACCCATCATCTTTTGTAGTGAACTTGATATTTTGCTCAATAGGAGAGGAACAAGGGCGACAACCTTACATTCCACTTTCTTCTAGAATGTCTAATGTGGATTTTCACTGACTCAAGAAAATACCATCTGATGATCGGGCTACTTCAATTCTAAGGAAATACTTCAAGACCCCTAAATCTTTAATACTAAAAGTCTCATAGAGGTATGATTTCACATGCTGAATTTTGGTGAGATCATTGCCTAAAATCACATCATCAACATAAATTAGTACCAGGGTGAAACACTCTTGATTTCTATAAATGAATAGAGAGTGATTGGCCTTAGATTGGAAAAAATTAATGGTAAGCAAAGCATGTGTGAACTTGTGATACCAGTTTCGTGAGGCTTGGCGCAAACCATATAGTGATTTGTTGAGCTTGCAAGCTCTTATCTCCCCCTGTTTTGCAAATCCTCGAGGGATCTTCATGTCGACTTCTTCTTCAAGATCACCATGAAGAAAAGCATTATTGACATCCATCTGATGAATATGCCAGTTTCACATAGAGGCAATTGCTAAGACACATCTAATTGTGTTTAATTTAGCAATAGGTGCAAACATCTCATGAAAATTAATGCCTCTACTTGTGTGAAACCTTTGGTGACTAGGAGAGCTTTGTAACATTCAATTTCACCGTTGGGTTTATACTTGGTTTTGTATATCCATTTTGAATCAATAGCTTTCTTCTCTTGTGGTAAAATTCCAGACTCCAAGTCTCATTTTCTTCTAGTGCTTTGATTTCCTTCTTCATGGCATCTCTCCAATGTTTATGTTGCACTACTTGAGAAAATGTTCTTGGCTCATCATTGGTTGTGATGGCCGCAAGGAAAGCTTTATGTGAGTTTGAAAATTTTTTGTATGAAACGAAATCTGAAAGAGGATACATTATCGAGTTCCTTGTTGGAGTGGTTGACTGCGGGTGCACAAGGGATGGTGGCAGTTGTATCTTGATCCTCTTCCCAAATCACTTGTGATTCCATAGAATCAATTGGGACAATTGTATGTTTTTTTGTAACATCTTGATGAAATTGGCTTTGAAATGCAGTGAATAGATTTATTATGCTCCTTGCTCTGATACCATAATAGATTTGAAATTTGTTCAAAGGCATGTATTTTCTATTAACTTAATGTGTTTATATACACAAACATACAAATGAATTTATGGAAATATTATAATGAATCCTTGATTGATTAAATCCTTAATTGGTTCAATCAATCAATCAATATGACTGCTTTGTGATTGATTGATTGAATTTTTAATTGGTTCAATCAATCAATGTGATTCCTTAAATTAAGGATTGCACATATATTTTTTAATATGATTTGTACATATTTTCTAATTGCACAATATTCTTTAACATTTTTTAATATGATTAAAATTCAAAACATATAATGAAAAGAGAAATTAAATCATTTCAAAATTATAATCGAACAATTTATTCAACCGGCTTTTACGAAATTGGAACAATAAATAAACGATGATGTTTAAGTTAGTTCAATTATTCCTTCTAAGATGTTGTCAATCATAATTCTTCCACATATTGGATTGCTAGAGGATCCTTATGTAGTCACTAATCATTCCCAAATTTATCTTATTCAGTGCAAATTCTTAATATTTGGTGAACATCAAAATACTAAAGGTGAATGATCTAAAAAATAGTAAAGGTGAGGTCGATGATTATATAAATGTTAAATCTTAATGAACTTAATATTTCCAACTAATTATAAGCAATTGAAAACATGAAGAAATGTTTAAGGAAATATCTCTTTTGTATGAAAGAAAATTTACAACAATTGTCTTTTTAGCCATGCAATACAAAAAGTTATTATTTAAAATTCAAAGCTTTGAATATTTGAAGCTTTTGTGTAGCTGAGGAGATAAGATAATGCTTAAGCAAAAGTTATCGAAGTTAGTTCATTGTTAGTATTTTAATATACGTATGTTTAGGTCACTTTTTATATTGAAATGGTACTAATGCTCTTCTAATACTTTGTTAATGTTTGTTAGTGATTTTGATTCCGGTCATTCGATAACTTTCGGTAAAATTTATCTCATTACAGAGTGCATTTATCTATTATCAATAATTTATTGGAGCCCCAAAAAATACAGAGAAGTAAATAATAGTACAAATATTATTTTATAAAATCTCTTTAATAGGAAAACAAAATTTAACAAAGATTTTCTTTTTGACCATGCAATGACAACGCCTAAATCCCAACAATTGGGTAGCTACATGGGTCAAACACTTCCACTCTGCTCGATGAAATGCCTTTGATAGGGTGCTTGAATACTTTTCAATCCTTTTTAATCAATAGAGCTTATGTTATATTACATCTACCCCCATACTATTGAATTTCATAAGTTTTTACTGTGTGAGTTTTTGAAGTGAGATATTTATAGGTAGTATTTGATGCGTCCAAGAAACCATAACCACCCTTTCTTTCTTTTTTTGCATTGTGGTGAACAATGTAGCTCCTACTTTTCTTTAAATTTCCAAATTTATTATTCTATTTTATGTTTATGAGTTTTGCCATATATTGATCTATGTTACCCGGACCCTTCACTCTAACCCAAAGTACCCGTGTCGGACACTTGAAACGAGTCGGACACTTAAAAAGACATGGATACTCCATTTGAAGAGCTCTTTGTATAAAAAGATTTAAAATGTAAGAGAATAAAGAAAAAAAACTTAACAAGAACTTTCTAGTGTAGAGTAAGAAATGAAAAATGAGAAAAAATAAGCTATTACATATATGTACTATATGTTATTACATATATATAAGCATATGTCACGCAAGTTTTAGCCACTTTTTGCCGAGTCTCCGTGTCCTTAAATTAGAGAATAGGTGGGTCCGACCTTTAGACTCATACCCGTACCCGACACCCGCACCCGAGTCCAGGTAACATAGATATTGATGTAGGAAGGGATTGACTAATTGCTCGTTACAAAGAAAAATAACAAATTTCTTTCGATTGTTGATTATGCGGATTGTCGAATTGAAGAGTATCCATTTATAACTTGGGATCTCTCATGGATACATAAAGTTCAAGAATTAACACAAACAACGATAAACTTTCTCTCAAAAAAATCTTTAGTAATTAAATATCAACCAGCCATAAAACGTCACTCAAAGCCTTTATATATAGGCTTTGTTGAAATATTGAAATAACAATTCTTTTTTATTTTGAAGAATTGAAATAGTAAATCTTAGTTTGACAAAAAAGGTGGCACCTCACTTAACTATAGTAAAACTCTAAAGAAAGATCGTGATGGTACTGATATAAATAAAAATCCTAATTGATAAACTAGCTAACTAATGTAACATACTTATATAACTTTTTCCATTCATACCCACACAATCACTAAATAATGTATTTGATTTAAATATCAATTTGAGCTACTTAATCCGAATCTTGTTGTGTTTACTTGTTGCACGCATGCATCACATATCCACCTTAACGTTTTCATTTCCGCGACAATCATTTATACATGTGTTGTTTCTTTATTGTCTAACATTCACATCTATAAAGCATGGTTGGTCTAATTGTTATCACCTTTTTAACCATGCAATCTAAAAAATGTCGTTAGCACTCAAATGTTCGAAGTATTCACATAGCTAAGGAATATTTGGGAAATGTTAAATGGAATTATTGGAAAAATGTTTAACGAAATATGTAAGAGCAATAAATCATTGGAAAATGTTTAAGAAAGTATCTCTTCAATAGAAAAGTAAAAGTTATATCCCTAGAATTTTTAACCTTGCAATACAAAAACTAATCGTTAATACTTGAAAATTTGATGCTACAACATAGCTAAGAAGATATGATGAATTTTAGCTAAAGTTTTTGAAATAATTCATTTACAATATACGCATTTCTTGACTACTTTGTATAATGAAGAGGTATATGAGCATCTTCCGTACCATTGTATTCTTTTTACCTCTGTACTTAGTCACTCTAGTACCTCTTCATATCCATAGTGGTATAGAAACACGTTATATCTTATAATGAATTAGCTTCAATAACTTTTGCTACACTTTATCTTAATGTAAAGTGTACTAATATATATTCTTTTTGACAAGATGTGTATAAATATGTTAACAACTAATGTTTGTTTTGTATGGTTTAAAATATAAGTTTTGTAAATCTTGCTTGAAAATATATTTCCTTAAATATTTATCTCTATTTTCCATTGGTTATATTTGGTAGATATTAACAAGTTCATTAATATCTAATATTTATATAATAATCAAACTCTCATCTCTAATATTTGATGATTACCAACTATTTAAAATATTTTAGCAAAGTTAGAGTGAATGAGAAACCACAATGTAGATGTAATGGTAATACTTCATTATTTTTATTAACATTGTCTTTTCCCTATAAAATTAGAGAACAATTTTCTATTTGCAATTTAGTACATTGTAAACTGTTTTCGTTCCATATTTACCATGTCCTCATTAGATAAAAGACGTAGTCAAAGTAAGCATACATCTCTCACATATTTCTCAAAGTTCACTGACAGTTTTTCTAATTGATTTTGTCCAAATTGATATTGCTTTAATTAGTAGCCACACTCAACCTATCTTCTCCGCTCTATAGGTGAACTCAAATTCAATAAATATATAATTTACTTGAATTAATAGTTGTAAAGTGACAGCTAAGATTCATTATTCTTATGAAGTCTTGAATGCACACAATGTGAATCTTTCATCTAACAATATTTATGTAGTCAAATTTTTGTAATAAGTTTGTAATGACGGATAAGATAAGAGTCATAAGACAATAAATTGTTTAGTTCATAATTAATGGCAAATGTAGGTGCCTAATTATAGTACCTTATGATAACCTGTTGGAAATGGGGCACATTGGCCACATTTAAATATATACATTCACCAAATAGGAAATAATGAGGTAGCATTTTTTTAAAATGTTACTTGTAACCCATATATTATGAATGAGAAATTAAGGTTAATATAGTTTAATTAGACTGTGGATGGATATCAACTTGTGTATCTCGAGACAAATCAAGTGATTTGAATGTATTTAAAATGATATTGGAGGTACAACTCTATTGATTACATTTAAATATACACGTATCACATCTCGAGAATGATACACGATATATAGTCATTCATAACGGTCAAATCAATAAAACCTCATGAATTCTTAATTAAACGCCTACTTAATGACATGTAATACTATTAGCCTATAAATAGAGCCTTAAAACTCCTTCATTTGCATCCCTGAAAGCATTGCGATGATTTTCTAATCTTTTTCTCTTCTCCCTCTTTTGTGCATTGCATACTCCAAATTAGGAGAGTGGCAATTTTGGTTCGTGGTTTGTAGTTCTGCAAACACTAGAAGGAGATCGTTGTATCCTAAGATACATTTTGTCAATTACTATAAGCACTAGTGTAGGACAAATTTGTCTTAATGACAAAGTAAATCTTTAGACTCAATCTCAACCTTTATCTCTCAGTACCCCAACCCATAATTTTAAGACAGATTTTTTTTTTGGAGTTGTTTTGAGAGAATATGAAGATAGTTGGCGCTTCAAGTTCCACTCCTGCAGCTGTTGCTGCTACTGCTGTTGTCAACTTTATTGTTGTGAACTAGGGTGTTGTTGCGATTGAGCTGGAGAAACCATAAAAATTCATTGGTGTCGACTTCAAGCGTTGGCAGCAAAAGATGTTGTTTTACCTCACCACGTTGAATTTGGTGAGATCTCAAACGGAGGATCCACGAGCGCTGAAGGAAAGAGACTCAGTTAAGGAAATTTTCCCTTCATTGGAGGCATGGAAGCATTGTGACTTCCTATGCAAGAACTATATCCTCAGTGGTCTAGAGGATAAGTTATATAATGTGTATAGCAATGTTGCTGCTGCAAAGATTTTGTGGTAGTCCTTGGATAAAAATATAAAAAGTCGAAGATGCTAGCCACAAGAAGTTTGTAGTTGGGAAATTCATGAAGTACAAGATAGTCAATTCTAGGACTGTCATTGTGCAAGTCCAAGAAATTTAGATTATGATGCATGAAAGTTATGCAAAAAAATGATTGTATGTGAGACATTTCAAGTAGAAGTTATCATTGTGAAACTGCCCCCTCATGGAGAGACTTCAAAAACTACCTGAAGCACAAGCGGAAGGAGATGTCTCTAGAAGATCTTATTGTTCGCTTGTGCATAGAAGAAGACTAAGAAACATGACAAGGAAGAGCACTTGTTGAGCCTAGAGTTAACCATGTTGAGGGTAAGGCTAACAACAGAAATCACAAGCAACAACCCGGGGAGAGTTCCAAGCCTTATAAGCGAGGTAACCCGAACATAAAGAAACTCAAGGGGAAGTGTTTTATCTGCGACAAATATGGACACAAGTCCAATGATTTTTGCTTCAAGGGAAAGAGCAAGGATGAAGCAAGCCTCTCTGAACAAGCCCTTTCTAAAGGCGTATCGACTTAATGCTATCGATTGTTTATTTTGAAGCAAATATGGTCGATCAGCCTAACGACTGGTACGTGACACGGGGGCAACACGAGAATCTGTAATAGCAAGAGTGTGTTTTCAATATACATACCAATTCGAGGGTATGTACATGATTTGATCATGGGTAACCATGCAAAATCTCGCGTTAAAGGCCTTGGTTGCGTTGTTCTAAAGATGACTGCAGGAAAAGAGTTGAAGTTGGTAGATGTCCTGCATGTTTCTGATATCAGGAAGAATCTGGTGTTCGGTTCACTCCTCACCAAACATGGGTTCAAAATGATTTTTGAGTCTGAAAATTTTGTATTCACAAAGAGTGAAGAGTTTATTGGAAAAGGGTTATTTGAACAATGGGCTATTCAAGATGAATGTAATGACGGTTATCCGTAATCTTGAAAATAATAAAGTAAATGCTTATGTTTACTTGGTGAACTCTTCTTGTCTATGTTCAGGACATGCTAATTATAATTCATTAAAAAGAATGAATTTAAAATTAATACCTAAACATCATATTGACTCAAAGTCAAATGTGAAATATTTGTAGAAGCCAAATTGACAAAACACCATTTCCATCAGTTAAAAGGAAAACTGAACCTCTAGAATTAATTCACAATGATTTGTGTGATTTGAAATTCGCTCGAACTAGAGGTGGCAGGAAATATTTATCACTTTTATTAATGACTCAACAAGATTTTGCTATGTTTATCTTTTAAAGTCTAAAGATGGGGCCTGAAAAGTATTTAAACATTACAAAACTGAAGTTAAAAATCAATTGGGCAAAAAAATTAAGTCTGTAAGAAGTGATAGAAGTGGAAAATATGATGCTCTATTTGATAAATTTTGTTAACAACATGGTATCATTCACCAAACTACTGCCCTTACTCACATTAATCGAATAGTATTGTTGAATGTAAAAATTGAACATTGAAAGAAATGAATGCAATGTTGATTAGTTCAGGTTCACTACAAAATTTATGGGAGAAAGGAATTCTAAGTGCAAACCACATTTTAAACAAAATACTTCTTAAGAAGAAAGAAGTTACTCCATATGAACTTTGGAAAGGGAGCAAACCTTCTCACAAATACTTAAAAGTGTGGGGGTGTTTAGCTAAAATAGCGTTGCCGGAACATAAGAAAGTCAAAATTAGACAAAAAATAGTTGATTGTATTTTTATAGGATATGCACATAATAGTAATGATTACTGTTTTTTAGTACCTAACTTTGAAATGACAGATATCCATAAAAATGCAATCATGGAGTCAAGAAATGTGTTGTTTTTTGAGCATATATTTCCAAAAAAGGACACATAGTGTTATGTTCCAGCAAAAGACTGCATTTTGATATCCCATATCAACAAATCGGTCATGATCAAGAAATTGAGCTTGATCAAGAACCAAAACGAAGTAAGAGAATCAAAGTTTTTTAAATTTTTTGTTTTGATTTTCTAACATACATGATAGAAGCTGATCCTCGATCATTTAAAGAAGTAATGTTTGCACTAGAGGCATCTTTTTGGAAAGACGCTATTAATTACGAAATTGATTCGATAATGCAAAAATCAAACCTGGGAATTGGTAGATTTACCTTTAGGAACGAAACAATTAGGTTGTAAATGGATTTTTGAAAAAAAATTTAAAGCCAATGGATCAGTTGACAAATATAAAGCAAGACTTGTTGCAAAAGGCTTTAAGAAAAAAAGGATTATATTTTTTTGATATATATTCACCAATGACTCGAATCACATCCATTCGAATGTTAATTGCACTAGCTGCAATACATAATCTTGAAATTTATCAAATGGATGTCAAAACAGCCTTCTTGAATGGCAAATGAGATGAAGAAATCAATATGGATCAACTAGAAGGGTTTGTGGTCCCGGGTCAAGAAAAAATGGTATGTAGGGTGGTTAAAACAAGCCCTAAAACAGTGGCATATGAAATTCGATAATATCTTGATATCTAATGGATACCAAATAAATGAATGTGACAAATGTGTGTATGCCAAAACTACCCAAAGTGGGTATATGGTAGTCTACTTGTACGTGTATGACATGCTAATCATCGATAGTAATATCAAAATGATTCAAGCAACAAAGAAAATGCTAACCAAATATTTTGATACAAAAAGATATGGGCGTCGAAGATTTTATCTTATAAATTAAAATCTCTAGGCGTTCTATGGGCTAGTATTAACTCAATCTCATTACATTGAGAAAATATTGAATCAATTCAATAAATTTAACACAAATCCAATCAAAACTCCCGTGATGTTAATTTACACCTTCAAAAACACACTGAAAGTCCACTATCACAACTAGAATATTCACATATAGTTGGCAACTTGATGTATGTGATGAATTATACTCGCCCAGATATTGCATACTTTTCCAATAAGTTGAGCAAATTTATTAGTAATCCTGATAATTGGAAAGTCGTTGATAGGGTCTATGATATCTTTGTTATTCCCTTAACCATGGATTACATTATTCAAAGTATTTGGCTATCTTTAAGAAATACAACGATGCAAATCGGATTTTTTATTTCAATGATACAAAGTCAACTAGTGGATATGTTTTCACATTGGAGGTGGTGAAATATCATAAAATCCTCAAAGCAAATGTGTATAGCTTGTTCCACGATGAAATCGGAGTTTATAGCTATATAAAACTAGAGAAGAAACAAAATGGTTTCAAGACTTTTTGGAGGATGTGCCATGTTGGTCGAAACCAGTCTTTGCTATTTGCATCCACTTTGATAGTCAATCGTCTATTTGCAGAGCAAAGAATAATATGTATAATGGTAAGTTTAGACATATACGTTAAAGACATAATACCATTAGGCAACTACTTGTAAATGGAATTATCTCGATTGATTATGTTCAATTGAAGAAAAATCTTGCGGATCCGCTTATAAAAGGTTTACCTAGGATCAAGTAACTCATTTATCGATGGGAATGGGATTAAAACCTATCTATGAATGATAATCATAATGGATACCCAACCTAGTTGATTGGAGATCCCAAAACCTAGGTTCAAAAGGGACAACTAAACTATAGATTTGTGATATAGCACTAAAACACTATCATTCATATGATAATTAGTGCTACCTGCAAACGGGAAAAGGATAAGTGATGTTTTTAATGGTTTTTATGACATTTTGTGATGTAGGGTACTATAGGGTACTCTTAATAAGAATCACCTATTTGAATGTGACCTAGGCCAAGTCTATGTGAATTTTAAATGGCTTTGATTATGTAAAGAATTCGAGAAAATAGAGTGTTCGGGGTCAAAATGAACACAATCGTGAGAACCAAACTTTCTCATAAAGACCTACAAAAAAAAATTCTCATAAAGAAGTTGTGTGATTGTTACTGCTTGATTTAAATAAACGCAGAAAATTTCAACACATCATATTCACTTATCAATAAGTATTTTCGATGACATATCACTGAGAGAGGTTCAAAGCCACAAGCTACCTTCTCTGATTACAACTTTAATTTTCTCTCTCCTTTGTTTTTGAATTTCATCATTCATTAAAAATCCATTTATGTGGGGGATACGTAGAATTATTCTAGAGGTAATATTCAGTAATTTCCATTCATATGGGGGGATTGTTGGAAATAGGTCACATTGGCCACATTTAAATATAAACATTCCCCAAATAGGAAATAATGGGTAGTATTTTATTTAAAATGTTACATGTAACCCATATATTATGAATGAAAAATCAAGGTTGATATAGTTTAACTAGACCATTGGATGGACAACAATTTGTTTATCTTGAGACAAATCAAGTGATTTGAATATATTTAAAACCGTAATGGAGTTACAACTCTATTGATTGCATTTAAATACACGTATCGATTCTCGAGAAAGATACATAATGTATAGTCATTCATAATAGTCAAATCAATAAAACCTCATGAATTCCTAATTAAACCCATTTAATGGCATTTAATACTATTAGCCTATAAATAGAGCCTTAGAACTTCTTCATTTGCATCCCAGAAAGCATTGCAGTGACTTTCTAATCTTCTTCTCTTCCTTTTTTGTGCATTGCATACTCAAAACTAGGAGAGTAGCAATTTTGGTTCGTGGTTCTAGTGGTTTGTAGTGATGCAAACACTAGAAGGAAATCGTTGTATCCTAAGAGACATTTTGTCAATCACCGTAAGCACCAATGCGGGAAAAATTTGTCTTAAGGATAGAGTAAATCTCTAGATTTGATCTCAATCTTTTTCTCTTAATACCCCAACCCACATAACTAACACTTATGTCTGTATTATTCCAAAAAAATTCTTTTAAAAATTCTTTTAGCAATATGTGTTGGTTGCTCGAGTTAAATCAGGGTTAGGAGAATTATCGTCTAATCTATATTGTGTCGATTCCACATCAACATTTGTCTGAAATTTTATTTATTTATTTATTTTTATAAGAAACATATGTTTGCTAATTTTGACTTTGCTTGCAAAACTAAATGATAGTCTTATTGAAAGTTTAAATGCTAGTAGTTGATAATTAATGCTTCATGAGGTAGCATTCAAAATCTTAGATCTTAATCTAGATTATTTTTATAATAGTATACTGATCCAAACATTGTTTTTTGGTCAAAAACAACTTATAGCCTCATAATCTATATTGTATTTACTTTGTGGTTTGCCAAACTTTACTTTTATTTCATAGTTCGCAGTTTGTAGTTACCTTCATCTGCAAAGTGAATCAATTACCCTTGACCCATAACAAGATACAATAACCCTAAAATTGAGTTTGGGAGCTGAAGAAGATTTGAACCCTAAATAGTGAACATACATATTAATTTTTATCAAGTTCGGGACTAGTAAGACTTTTTTTTTCAAAGTAAATGGCAAGTCCTTTCTGTAAAATGCATTAACCTTATTCTTAAGTAAAATCTCTCAAATTTATTTATATTACTATTCCTTCTACTTCTTTTATTTCCTTTTTTTAATTTTTTTCACTCTTACTTTTACAACAAGTAAATCCGTTACAAAAATAATGTTCGTAAATCTTAAATGAAGGATCCATCAAATTCTATTTCTAAGTTATTATCTCTTCAAGCTAGTCTCAATTTAAATAGTAAATTATTTTTCTACTTGTTAGTATAGTATTTTATCATTAACTTTGTAAAACTGTTGTTATCATTAATATATTCACTATGTACTTTTTTGTAACAACTAATAATTTTTTATGATTCATTACTACTATTTTACTATATATAATAGTTGTCATGATAATCATCTTAAATCTTCTCTAAACTGTTCCATTTCTTACGCGATCAACATCTTCCTTTAATAATTTTTGAATTGGACCCAACAAGAATATGGAAGCACCGGAGTATAGCAAGTTAAAAACTTAATCACCTAACCAATTTTTTTTTAGGTGTTTGTTGGAATGTTCTTTCTTTTGTCTTAAACGTGTTCTAGTATTCTTCGTTTATTTAATGAGAGAAGCCATAACTTTGTTGACATATTGCTGATAAAAATTTCCTTCGAGACCCTTCCCTTTTTTAGTACCCTAACTTCTTGTTGTCGATTTTTGTGGGATACTAGTAGTTCCTTAATCTTCTTCTTCTTCTTTCTTGTAATATTTTGGTTTTCATCTTTGCAATTTTCTCATTTAATAAATAAATATGTGATGCATGGGCTAGTGCAAGTAAAAACAAATATTTCTATGATTATCAATGATTTTTGGTTTAGTAATATTGATTGATCTCATTCTATGATATATAGATATTTCATATTTGTATTTTCTTTTATGTTCAGATTCAATCAGAACGACTGTTGGTTTGGGAGGCTTTGGAAAATATTTATTGGTAAGTTTTAGATTTTTCTTGTATGAACTTTTATTTAATTTTTGTTTTGAAATTTAATTTGTTAATCTGTTAAGAAACTTTGACGGTATTTGGTTAACAAAGTAGTTGCATACTATATAATCTACATGTTATATAACAACTCTCAATAAGAGCATGTACGAGTTCTCCTGATAAAAGAGTATTTCCTTATAGAGTCATAATCTGAATATAAAATGCATCACTTGTGGACAAAATCAAACTTAATGCTACCATACCAGCCAAATAAAGAAGAGATCATTGAATCCCATTTGATCATTATGGCCTAAGTCACCATTTTTTTATTAGTGGCCAAATTAAACTCAACCAATTTTTTTTGTATGGTTAAGAAGGTAAACTAAGTTTTTTATATTAAGTTGAGTTTTGCACTAAATCGAACACAATGGAAGAGTTTTATCCATGTAGCCAACCCCAATTAATTTGGGACTGAGGCTATGTTGTTGTTGTAAAGAAGCTCAACTAATGAACAAAAGTTGAACATGTGAGAATAATTCTTAAACTCCTAACATGTGCTAATCGTGTAGTGTTGAAGATGAGGTCTTGCACCAATGACCCGCTAAAATCCACTCATCAAGACGGTTTAAATGAGACAAATATGGAGTGGAAACCGAAAATATTTATTCTTGGAATCACACTGCAAGGCTTTTCTCTAGCAAGGTCCAACTGCCCATGTCATTTATGAACTCCTCTTATGCTGAGGAGTAAGGTGAAACTTGTTCTATCAAATGTAGTGGTTGGAGACAATGAACAGGTGGTATGAACGCAGGGAAGTTTGGTTTCATCGAAGATGGGCTCGACTAAGTCTTCCCTCAAATTGACGCTTAACGACGTGGATGAGTTCTCGATGGCTGAGATCCTTAAGCCATATTCACACTGCCATCACCATCTTGACTGCACAAGGTTCTTTTTTCATGTATCTATTAACCATTCGATTGTACTTGTTAATTTCAATCATGTAAAACATGAATAGATCTACTACTACTTGTACTATTAATTTCAATCATATAAATCATGTGTAGCTCTACTACACTGCTTGTACTTGTTAATTTCAATCATGTAAAACAATTTCTCTCTCCATGGCATGTCAAACACATGCAAATTTTTTCAGCTCTTAATTAACTTATACGTATCTTTTTGTTTATGAGATTTGTCTTACAGGTCTAATAGAGAAGATTGATGCATATCTCTTTATCACCAATGTATGCTTATCGAGGTAAAGAATTCAAGAATTTCAAAGCCAAGGGGCTAAATGGTTGAACCATTCATTTTCAGACTCAAATTGAACAAACATGGTTGCTGCAATTATTGAGCTGCATTATAATCATTCACCCTCAAAGTTGGGCCTTGTCATCTATTTTATTTTTACAAGGATATATAAAAAAGCGCAACAATCTTAATTGCCGGCGTTGGGCTCGAGTCGGGCCTGGACTAAATGCCTAAACTCAAGCCCGTCCATTAATTGGTTGGGATTTTGCAAGCTCAGGCCTGGTCAGGCTTATATTAGATATCAAGATCCAAACTCGGTCAATGTTGGGTGGGCCCCCTACTAAACATGCTTATTTGCAACTTCAAACTTGCAAGGGATGTCTCCTTCATCTCATTAGGCTTGTAATTTTTTGTTTTTGAAAAGAGGGGATTTGCTAATGTTAGGAAGCTAATGTTAGCAATGTCTACCAATAACAATGTGTCAAGTGGATAAAAATGTGTTTTACATTTTTGCCCTCCCACTTTTAATCTTTTGTCCACATGACGTTGTTATTGTTATTTACTAACATTAACAAATCCTTGATATCGCATTTATGAGGTGAGATTTTGTAATTAAAATGCGTACCAAATGTAAACCCCTTAATCTAATCCCTTTCTTTCTCTGTTGATCTGCTGCTTTGCTCTCTCTTGGGTTTCGGTGATTTGTGCCATCATGCCATAGGCATCATCAAGCCACTCCTGTGTGGATGGTGGAGATCATCTCTATCATGGCTGCTGAGGCGAGTTTCATCTTATTGCCATTTTAAGATCTGACTGTTATTTTTTGTCCACTTCAACTTGTTTTTTTTACTTCAGAGAAATCGAACCACGATCTCCCGAGATATGACAAGTGATGTTTTTACCATCTCACCTAAGAGGCTTTGATACTTCAACTTGTTATTTGATTTCTTTGTTCAATATTCATTGTTAGGGTAACTTTTTTTTTCTTTTTCTCATGTGAATGCTCCTAAAAATCCTAGTTGTCCCTTTTGGTATGTCCACCTAATTTTGTATTGTCGCGGTGTCCGAATTGCCTCGACCCCTCTCGATTAAGGCTCCACTAATTTCATGGGGTTAGGAGAGTATCCCTACTACTAACCTAAATGTTTAAAAAAAATATTGTTTTAAACTCATCACCTTTGTCTCAGTCAAAGTACTAAAGTCTTGTTTGTAGCTTTCCACCATACCACTTGAAGGCGGAATGTCCACTTAATTATGTAGGCTTAAATGTAATAAGAGATCAACTGAATGCTTCACTTACGTAATCTTGTTTAATTCTCTGTAGTATGGCGACACCTCTATTGAGAGGTCGGGGATGCAATTGAAATGTAGGCTATCAGCTCTACAACTAAATATCAAGATGGAAAACACTGCAAGTTTGTGACTTTTACCTTATCGTAATGCCTTGTTATTCCTCTCAGTCATTTTGATCTTTCCTTAAGATAGGATCTTATTAACAAATATCAACTAGATATGTAGTTCTCTTTAAAGCCTTTCTGTAGTCACATGTTTTACAGGAAGAGCATCCAAGCCTCTGTATCTTAATTAGCATTGCAATATCTTGGCCCTTTTTTTGAAAGCTCATGTTAACCTTCTATAAGACTTATTTGAGTGTTGTGATTGAGTAATAATCATTGTGGATTCTGTAACTTTTTGTCGGAGCAATTTGGTTATATTAAAAGATTCATCATTTTTTTGTTGACATTTGATGTAATTGTTGTCATGACAAATTTATCATTGATAATGAGACCTTTTATGTAAAGATTAGTTAATTAATTTTTTGGTGACAAACATAGCATTTTATGTTAATCAATAAGAAAAACACAGTATATCTTGCAAAATAAAGAAAGCATAAAGTGTATGTTGTGATTTATATAACTAGTATGTTATGATATACATGTTTGGGGATAGTAGTATGTGGTTTTTGGAGATAGTGTTATTGATGCATATCTCTAGGTAAGGCAACTTGCTTTGTGCCTCAAATACTCATGTGCACAGAAATATGTTGCTGAGTGTATTAAGGTAAGATGTGGCCTGAAGCATTTTCAAGGCACATAGAGGCATGAGCCTTGGTAAATATCATTACTCCATCTGATCAATATTACAAGTTATTTTGACACAAATACACAAATTAAGACAACCTTAACTACTTGCCAAAATGGCAAGACCTCGGGAGATTGTGGTTTGATTTCTATTGAATTAAAAAAAATAAAGATAACCTTAATTACATGTGTCATTTACATATATATCCTTTGACATTAAATGAATGAAAGAATTGAAGAATCATAAATATTTGGGTTGTATAAGGGTAAAATAGGTAAAAAAATAAATAAATACACTCTCAAATTTCAAAACGACATTTTGAAAGATGGGTTTTTGCTAGAACGACTTATATTATTGACCTCAAGGAGTATATTTTTGGCAACCTACATGTTTTGAATTAAAAAAAGGCAAAACGTATTTTTTGGTCCTTCAACTTTGAGTCTTTTATGCTTTTGGTCCCTGAACTTTCAATAGTGTACATTTAGTCCCTGAACTTTCATTGTTGTACATTTGGTCCTTGAACTTTTGAGTTTTATGTTTTTGGTCCCTGAACTTTGAGATTTTTATGTTTTTAGGGGAAATTAAAATTTTTTTCGGCTTTTTTAGGTCGATGCGAGTCGTCCGATTCAGTAATATAAACCATTTGACTCTTCTTGACTAATCACACAACACTTTTGTTGCCCACATTGACATAATTTAACACTTTAAATGGTGGAAGGACTAAATGTAAATTTTTGTGAAAGTTCAAGGACCAAATGTATAGTAATAAAAGTTCAGGGACCTAGAGCACAAAAAACACAAAGTTCAGGGACCAAATGATAAGTTTTGCCTTAAAAAAATGACATTTTAGGCGTCATTTTTAATCTAAAATGAAAAATAAACATAATTTTTGGTAAGAAAATATACAACTACACCTAATTGGACCAAGAAAAGAAAGTAAGAAAGAGAAGTTAGAATGTAAATTTGACCTAACACAAAATAAGAATGTAAATTTGAAAAGGTGTTTTAAAGATTCCATTTTAGAAATCATTCCTATTCCTTTCTCCTTCCTTTTGAATGATGAAGTTTTTGGTAGTCTCTACTATATTTGGGTACACTTTGACACAAAAAAAGATGTCCGTTTTAACTTAAAAGAAAAAAGGATGGGTAAAAAAAAAGGAAATATAAGAATTTGGAATGTGAATCTAAATCGAGGGCATAAGAAATTTGGAAGCAAAGATTGGAAAGAAATTTTGATTCGAAGTCTTCATCCTTTCCTTCTCCATGTTTTCTTGTGCTTCATTCTTGCTTCTTTTTTTCCATTTTTTTTTCTGCCTCCATTCTCTTTTTTTCCTTTAACTTCTTATTCTACTATCATTGTCTTCTATTTGAAGAATAGGATGATAAAGTGGCATGAGAGAAAGTATAGGATGAAGAGGACATGTTTTTTTACGATGCGATATCACTTTTCATATTCATGTAGGTTTTGTTGTGTACCAATGTGCTTGGCGAGACATGGAAGAACAAAATATTTGGCTTTTTAATATGATTCATTCGAGGATTACAAATGACGCCAATAATTAAGGATAATAGGTTTTATAAATTAAATTGACCCGATAGTTTGTTAATTAATGAACATACCAATTGATGTTTCAAATATGATATAGTTTTTCAAAACAAAGACTATGTAGTCTGTATTTTGGACTATTTTGGACTTTAGTGCAAAAATTATAAATAAAAATCCACTTGGAAGAATCAATAAATGGTAAATAAAGCCATCATCTTGTATTAATCCATCGAATTAAGTTCTAATGGTGATACTAATAGCTATTTTTAGCATCCACCTATATCAATAAATGGTAAACAAAGCCATCATCTTGTATTAATCCTATGAATTTGAACGCGCTCGCGTTTTGGTTGTGTATCAACACATTAGATATTCTTATACAGGTTTTTAATAAAAAATATGAATTTAATGTGATGATTTTACTCAACCCTAAATACAACAATAACAACAACAACAACAACAACAACATAGCCACAACCCCAAATTAATTGTAGTTTACTACATGGATCAAACTCTTTCATTGTGCTCAATTTAGTGCAATTGATGATGAGCTTGAATATTTGAAGCTTTTGCATCACAAAAAAAGACTATGCATTACAAAACAATATTTGTTAACGTTTGAATATTTGAAGCCTTTTGCATAGCAAATGCTAGGATAAAGCTTAGCAAGAAGTTATAAAGCTAATTCATTGTAAGAATATACATATTCTTATCACTTTTTATAACGAATGAAAAGAGTGTCTCTAGTACTGTGGTAATCATCATCAAAGAACTATCTATAACAACTCTTGTTAAGCTTTATTATATAGCATGTATTATTCTATTAACAAATAATTTTGTTAGAGCACCAAAAATATAGAGAAATGAATTATTGGAGAAATGTTTAAGGAAATGTCTCTTAAATAGGAAAACAAAGTGTTCAATGATTGCTCTTTTAACCATGCAATACAATAAAAAATAAAAAATAAAAAAACCATGCAATACAAAAAAAAAAAACAATTGTTATATTCGAATATTCAAAGCTTTCACATAGCTAAGAAATATTTGAGAATAAGTTGAGATCTAATGCTCACATAATCATTAAGACGTGACACTTGAACATTCAAAGATTTTTTCTTCTTTAGTTCACACTTAATAGTGGTTGACGTTATTAAGTTTATTGAGTTCTAATTTACACATAATCACTTGATTGGGGACTCTTATCTTAAGCAATTTGTTCTTCATTGGCTATTAAAATTTTCATTGGATAATAAGTTGATTGTGGACATGATCAATTGACAATTGCTTGTTGATTCTCTAATGAAATCATACATGGAGGAATTATGATTGATAATTCTAATTTCGTAGTTGGACCCTCCAAAAGTCAATCAAAATTATTTTTGCTTAAACTTTTTCTAAAAAAGTGTTTGACACTTCTTGGACTGCATCAGAGACCTACTAAATTGAGCTCAACAGAAGAGTTTGATCTATGTATTCGACCACAACTAATTTAGGATTGAGTCTTTGTTGTCATGTCGAGTGAGAGGAGACCAACGGAGAATGCCAAGAACGTTTAGGGGTTCTTTGTTCAATGACGTTGAAGCCCAAGGATTGATGGCGTAGCCAATAAACTCAAACTCAAATTGAACAAACACAGTTGCTCGTGTTGCCTTCATTGAAGGCGACCTCAATAAATTCATCTTCCATAGCAAAATCACACGGATTAACTCCGGTTGCCGAGATTTTCGAGTCGTAGCCAATATGCCATCACCATTTTGAAAGCACAGGGCTCTTTCTCCATGTATCTACTAGTCGTGTGTGCGTGTTTATTATTTCAATCATAAAGAGCATGAACTGGTGTACAGATCTACAACACTTCTGCTAATGTAACAAAAGCACCATCATTGTTAGTGGTAGATATTTCGTATGCAAATCTTTAATTCTTATGATTCAAAATTGAAAGGTTTGATGATTGTGAAACTAATGATCATGTGTTTGTGGTGTGCCCGTTTGCCCGCAGGTTATGGTTGGAGTTGACTACTGAACTTGAGATTCCATGGAATCAACCCCCAGGTTTGAAGATTTGGCTCGAGTCTGTGAGTTCGAGTAGTTACGGCAGCAAATATGGTAATCCTCTTTTACTTTCTCTGGCTCTACTTTGGTGACGTAGCGAAATCTTCCAAATTGATTATTCAACACTACGAATAACGTAATTTTAATCAAAGTTTGAATTTATTCAATAATAAAAAAATCATCTAATTATAGCAAGAAGGGTGTTTTAAATAGTAAAATCCAAAATTTGCCAAAAATAGCAAAAGTCAAATTACCTTAAATTAAAACTAAATGAAATAGAAAAGTTAATGCCACAAATGACATAAAAAATGAAACTCCTATTTAAAGTTGTAATCAAAGTAAAACATATTAAAAATAGAAAAATTATTAATTCGAGGTCTAAACAAATGAATTTAGCCAAAAAAAGGTCATAATCACAACATTAGTTGTGTGTATTGATCAACTTGTCATTTTCAATAAAACCATACCTTCAGAACTACCGAATTCCATGGTCAGACCCTCCAAAAGTCAACCAAAATTATTTTTGGTCAAACTTTTTCCAAAAAAATTGCATCATTTGGGCAATTTGGTCAGAACATAATTCCCGAATTTTTAATGACAAGGAGAGTACTTAGATGGAAGTTTGGGACTCAACTAAGAGAAACGTGGCCTCTGTAACGTGTGGACACAAAGAACTGAAGGCCTGGGCGACTGGAATCAATTGTTGTGAAAGGTTTGCAGGGCTTGTTCACATTGTCTTGCGGATGTGTATGCGAGGTGGCTTCAAGGTGTATCTATAGGCTTCACACTTCGCACTCAAATATCCAATTGTTGGACCTTTCCCATTTTCCTGTATTTGTGGGGATTTGCATTGGGACGAGGACTCTTTCAATTCTTCTGTTGGTGTATGGCGGCTCGATAGGTATTTATTGAATACTCACTGGTGAATACTTGAACTTGGGCATTGGCTATGTGTTTGGTTCATTTTGACTATGGTGGGTGTTGATGTAGCTGTGTGTGCATGTTATATATGCATTTACATACAATCCATTCTATGCTTCTTGGCTTGTTTTCGGTCTAGTCATGGATCTTATGAAGGTGACGGGGCTTTTGCATGAGCCATGGTACCAATCACTGCCCCTTGTCTTTCGCTTACGTCAAGATCATCGGAAAACGTGTGGCTGAGTATGGGGTGGTATTAAAGCTCGGGTAATGGTTGTGTTGATTATACATTACGTATTTGGCTCTATTCCCCCGCCATTATTGGTTTGGCTCTGATTCTCAAGGCTATGTATAGATGGGAGTTGAAAGTGATATATGAACGACTCCATGCACTAGCTACCCGTGGATCTGAGGGTAGGAAAGTTATTGAACGACTCCATTCACTAGCTACATGTATTATATGTGGGTGCAAACTGGATTTAGGGATCAAGTACCATGTTGGAATTTTTTTGCGGTTTTAGGATGAGCTGTTTTTTTGTTGTTTGGCTGGAAATATGGGTATTTGTATACATCATACACTTTCTTTTGTACAGCCTTTGTATAGCCCTATTCTGTAAAATTATTTTTGTATATAATTAATAAATAAAGGAGTATTGTCTCCATTTATCCAAAAAAAAAAAGAAAATTGAAAGAGTCCTGTAGTATACTCATTAATTTATACTCTTACTTATGCCATAGCTTCAGTTAGTAGCTACCTTAAGGTGACCTGAAATTTTTGCAAATAAATTTAGAATTCACCCGCCCTTATCTTTTTTTTTTCATGCCAACCTTACTTATCTTGATGTGACTTAATCGTTTTTTTTTTTTGGTTTTCTCGTGATGCCAAGCGTATCGATTAATTCAAGCTCGGGCACTACCAGACCCATTTTGGGTGGCTCTCCCAACTCAGTCTTTTCAATCCATAAGACTCAAACTTGAGACATCGCTTAAAAGGAATTGAGTGCCCTTACAACTCATACCAATCAAATTGTTGGTTGTTGCTTTTTTTTGTCAACTCGACTCCATGAGTCAAACCCCAAGCCTCCCCTAATCTTGTCTTTTAACAAGTGATCCTCGTCCTTTTTCACTCGAGATGCTTTGGCAAATAAATCATATTTAAGTACTTAGATTTTATAATTAGTGTATAATCTTCTATATTTGATAGAGTGATAAATCATTTAAGTACTTATTTTATAATTAGTGCATAATCTTCTATTTTTGATACAGAGGAAATGAGTGAAATAACTACAATTACGTAAACAAACAATCGTTTGTTCCGAGTGGAAAGGGAATTGCCTCAGTTCCTCCTTAAACAATGTCTCGAGTTTGACTCTCATGGATGGAACAAAATTGGGTTGGGAAGGCCAACCCCTATATTAAGCCTGGACAGTGTCTAAACGTTGATTAGTTAGTGCAATTGACGCCAAATACCACTTGAAAAACCTCTAAAAAAATCACATTTGTTTACTTCGATTATGTGTAATAATTGTAGAATCTCTGGGAGATATGAATGCATTGTAATAGACCTGTTCACGGGCTTGGGCACCCGCCCAACCCACCCAAGCCGTGACCTATGGGCAGGGCTTGGACAAGTTTTCTTAGGCCCAAGCCCGCCTAAGCACGATTTAATTTAGGCCTAGGCTTAGTCTTACTTGTAATGCCGAAGACAGAGCCAAGTCCGGTCTGCCACTAAATTAATGTCTATATTTTCAAAAATGTATGTTGGAGCCAAGGCTTGAACAGAAGACCCTTTACATTGATGATTGTTCTTTACCAATGTACTACATCCATATTTTATATTTTATTTGTATGTTAATATAAATATATAAAAATTCTACAAAATTAATACTACACTTTATTTTAATTTTATGGAAGAAACATTTAAAAAAATGCTTATTTTTAAAAAAATATAATTATTTTTTATTAATAAATAAATAAATATAAGGAGTGGCTATTAGCACTCTTATACCTCATATGAGCCCCCTAGTTAATTTAATACATTTTTAAAATAAAATATTTTAAGAAAAATTACATAAATAACCTTACACTAAATTAGATCATGAACCTATTTCCTTTTTCCCTTTTACTTTTCCCTTTCTACACTCCTCCTCAACTTTAATTTTCAGTCTCTACACCCCTCCTTAAATGAAACCTTAAACTTATTCCCAACTCTTATCCCACTCACTAAACCCACCTCGAAGTAAATCCACTCCTACTCTTCCACTTAATTTTCTCTTGGATGTTTCAAAAAACTATCTTAAAACTCCCCTTCGTCCTACGACTAAACTAAGATCCTTGATGAAAGTTGGCAAAAATAAGGCTTCCAGAAAGGATAGGGTAAAACTATAGAATATCCTCATTCTGTGTATTGAGGGGCCTATATCAAACTCAATTGAATGCATCCTTGAGTGACTCTTATCATATCTTTAGGATCAGAAGAGATTAAAAATATAACTCTCAATTGAAAAAGTGACTTTCCATTATCTCAGTTTCGGCTGCATTCATTTATTCAACTTGATACAGGGGAAGTACGACACAGTAGTGTTGGCTCAGTCTTGCTCCCCTCCCGCATTATTCCTCCTCCTCACACAATAGTATGATGGAGAATCTCGATCACTGAATATATGAGGGTTTGATGGCCGGGCTTGAGTTTTATATTTTTTGAACCCGACCCATAATTAGGTCTACATTGTACAAATCCCATATTTTGCAATTAATACATAGTATCTTGTTTTGATGGCTCATTTAATTTTTAGGGTTCAATTGACAACTTGATCCCATGAGTCAAACTCCAAACCTTCTCTTATTAATCTTGCCTTTTAACAAGTGACCCTCGTCCATATCACTCCAGATGCTTTTGCGAATAAATCACATTTAAGTACTTCGACTTTAAAATTGGTGCATATTCTTTTATTTTTGATAGAGTGGAAATGAGTGAATTAACTACATTTATGTAAACAAACAACCGTTTGGTCCGAGTGGTAAGGAACTTAATTCCTCCTCAAACAATGTCTCGAGTTAGAGTCTAGTGGATGAAAAAATTGAGTTGGAAGGGTCAACACCCCTATATAGGTTCTGAAAGTGTCTAAATGTGGATTAGTTGGTGTAGTTAGAGTTAGATACCACCTGAACCCCCAAAAAAACTCATATTTCTATACTTTGATTTCGTGTAGTTAGTGCATAATCTCTAGGAGACATGCATGCATTGTATTTAATACATAATCTCATGTTTTGATAAAGTAATTTGTGCATAATTTCCTCTTTTTGATAGAATGGAAATAAGTAACGAGACTCGGTTCCCTTAAGCAATATCTTCAGTTCAAGTCTTATGGATTGAAACAATTAGGTTGGGAGGGCCGATATATTAGGCTTGACATTACCTGAATGTAGATTAATTAATGCAATTGACATCGAATAACATGTGATAAATTTTAATAAAAGAAAATAATCACATTTATGTACTTTGATTCTGTTTAATAAGTGCACAATCTCCAGGAGATATGCATGCATTGTACAAATCCCATATTTTGCAATTAATACGTAATATCTAGTTTTAATGGCTCATTTAATTTTTATGGTTCATTACTCTCTTTCGCTCACTCTCTCTCATTATCTTCTCTGCTCTCTCCAATAGCTTGAAGGAGTGGCGATCGAGCGAATTGTGCCCATGAAAGACTCTGCAGATTCTGAAGTTTTTCTCCATCGTGGCTGCTAAATTAAGTTTAATCAGTTTGTGTTTCTGCTGCTGTTGTTGTTGATTCAATCCCGGGACTATTAGTCTTTTTAGGTTCTCTTGTTTTATGGTTTGGATTCGTCGTTGTTTCTTGTTTGATTGATGAGAGTGAACAATAGATTTGATTGTCATAAGTTTAAAATTTTGCTCTTTTATATTTTGATCTAATAAATCAAGATTTTTTTTATGAGAAAGAAACCACATGCAAGACGATTTGCGCCCATTGAGGTTCGAAACCTGACCTCTTACTCAAATGACCCATACCAAATCAGTGAGCTACACTCTTCGTTGGTGAATGTATATAACGAACTAGGGACATGGCTAGTCCAAGGTAAATGGATAGTGCTTATTTTTAATGTTATAAAGCTAACGTTAATTCTAAAATATTGATACACCTTTCTCGGCTTTTGGATTTAGGAAGGGTAAGTGTTGTATGTGAAATTATTGATAATAAAAAAAAATCATCATTTATACAAAAACAATAAAAATATGAAACCATCCTTTAAAATGATTTCGTCTAGCATCAATAGAAAATAAGTTCTTAATAATATTTCATAATAATTCTTAATAATAAATCATGTTCAATTAATGTATAAAATTGCTTACCTGTTAAGGTTTTTGATTTTGACTTTTGAGAAATATAACCTTTAATTGAATATTATTTCAAGTCAGTGTTAAGCCCCAAAACTCATTATGAAATAAATAGAAACAATTGACACACATTAAGGTTAACATAAAAGAAAACCACAACAAGGCAGAAACCACTAGCTCAAGGAGGAAGAGGACACCGACAATCGGCTAGCCCAAGTGGTAAGGGACTTGGTCCCTTTAAGTAGATCTCGAGTTCGAGTCTCATGAATAGAGAAATTGGGTTGGTAGGACCTCCCACCTCCTCCTTGTATGGGGCTCGACAATCTTCCAGTGTGGATTAGTCGATACGGTTGGCACCTGACCCTATGTGAAAAAAAAAGTGGAAAAGACATAGTAGAATGCAGAATGTTGTAACATAATTAAAGAGGGTGCTTACTTACTCTTATGTGAACAAATGCAAACACAAAGAGTGGAAGAAGCAAACTATTTAAAATGTAGCTACACCAAGTTTCAAAAATAAAATAACTCACCCCTCATTAATGCGTCGAAGATCCTGACAAGGCATGACAATTGACAACAAATTAGGGAAATTAATGTACCCTATAAAATGATTTAATTCACACAAAATTTGCTAAAATGCATAATATTATGACAAAAGCCTATTAATTAACCCAAGTGAGAAGGAAAGACTCATAAAATAGAGAAAAACAAGTTACAACCGCTAGTTTTATTTTTTTGTCAAAGGACGTCAAGCTTGCAATTGCATTCAAATGAAGGCTTATTAGAGGTTCCCAGGCTTTGACAACTTTAATGAATTGTTTCTTGTCTCTAGAAGAAAAGTAGTGATGAAGAAGCTAGCTTGCTTTGTTTTTAAAAACATGAACTTTGGTTTCAGAGTACTGCTTTCGTCATTATAAAAAAATCACTTCAAACTTACGTATTGAGTTTGTAAAAATTCCTAAATTGTCCCATCATTAATGTCCACCTTACTATGTAAACTTCCTGCTGTAAGAGATCAACTGAATTCTTCTCTTACATAAATATGTCTTCATGCATTCTTGAAGAGTTTTTCCCCTTCCATTTTTAGTGGATCATTAACATCTTACCCCTTAACTCTCTGAAGTATGTCTATCAAGCTCTGCAACTGGATATCAAGATGGAGAATATTACAGGTTTTGTATCTATCACCTTATCTTATTGCCTTGCTATTCATCTTGTTCATTTTGATTATTTTTTTTCCATAAGCTATGTTCATTTGGATAAAGATCGACTAGATATTTAATTTTCTCTAAAGATTTGATAGAGTCACATGTATTACGGGAAGGGCATTCAAGTCTCTTTATCTTAGCATTGCAATTTGTACTCTAATTATTTTTTGGGTATAAGACATTGCAATTCAAGTTCAATGTTTTAGTCCTTTTTTTAAACGGAAAATGATAATCTAACACACTTTGGGCGCACACTTCTGGCGCACACTTTGTTTTTTAGCCTAGTTATGGTGTTTTGCTAGATGTGGGGGCCACACCTGGGGAGACAAAAAAGAGTCATAAATAACTAAAAAATAAAATGTGCATCCGCAGTGCACTTTATATGTAGTTTTTTTGGTGTAGTTTGCGTTATGGGCGCGTTGAGGCACACATATAAAGTGCACCTCGAGGCAACACAATCTTTGCGCCTCAAATACTCTTTAAGTGCAGTGCTACCATACTTTGGGGTGCACACTTATAGGCACCTTGGTAAAGATTAGTATATTTTTGGCAATTTTTTTTATAGTAACGAGACTTTATTTTATTATAATAAAAATGGTGAAAAACAATGTGTTTTCCTAAAAACAAAGTCGAAAAAAAACTCTTACTAGTGCAGTAGGGAAAAAATACGTCGTCCCTACATGCCCTCCACGCAAAGATGTGTCAATAATATAAAATAGACGCACATGGTACTGCATTCTCATCGAATCAATTAGATTGAACCTGTGATCATGCGATTCGGCTTACAAAAGTGGAAAAACAAAAGTGCATCCATTGTTCCTCACCAAAAAATACATTCAAAAGTATATTTTTGGCAACTTGTATCTTTCAAATTTGAAAATGGTAATTTACATGTTCTCTTTCAATCTGAACGTGGTCTTTGGTACGCAAACGCATTGTCACACTTAAATTGGTCAAAAGAGGAAGTACAAAAGAGAAGTTGGGTTGGAATGTACAATTGGGTACACCTTGGGAAGGAAGTTTTATTTATTTATTTATTTATTTGAAGAAAGATAAGTATTCATAACGTGAATCTAAATTGGAAGTGGATAGATTTGTTAAATTTGTTTAGAAAAGATTGTATTTTTATATTATATTATATACATATATATCTATTCATATATAGGATATATCTATTCAGAAAAAAAATAAAAAAAAAAAAAAACAAACAAACAAAAAAGAGGACTATCGGCTCTCTCTTTTCTAGACTTTTCCTTATCTCTCCCCCTCTCTATTATTTTTATTTTTCTTTGTTCTTTGAGTTCTTCAATCATGAAGGGCTAAGTTCATAACCTAGGCAAAACCGAGAGGAAGGTTTGACTATGCATATTCAATGGATTTGTGAGATTTATATATTTTACTTTCAAGCTTTTCATTATTATTTTATTTTCTTTAGTATTGTTTGAAAAATTGAGGTTAAACACTAATTTAAACCTTGATTTACATATCAGCGAGTCGTAAGCACCCGTCCTTGTGCGACAAGACCACACTAGTAGCAATTGACCTTACTAATTGTTTAGACCCTTTTGGGACCGGTCAAGTACCCTAGAGATCTAGGCTAAATTAGGAGCACTAGCGATCTGGTTGTCTAGGTGTAGTGCCTTTACGAATCGAAGTAATGCGGCCAACGCGTTAAATTTGGAGCACTAGCGATCAGGTTGCGTGTTTGGTTAGGGAAGTAGTCAACAGTCGTACCTTGGCTGCCGAGATTAGGAAGTGCGAGGAACCGAGTGTGTCACCGGGTTTATAGCTACACTAAGATAATTTGATTTGTATCTTTTGATATAAGTTGAAGATCAAATTCAATCTTTTTATCAAACCAAACTTGAATGCCTTGACCTAGTTGTTATTTTTATTAATTGTTTTAATCTTTATTTTAATGGCTTTTATTATTTTGTTTATATTTAGATTAGGTAATTAACTCATTTTCTCTAAATCTCCCAATCTCTTTTTTGTTATTTTTTTTTTACAAAACCAATATCTGAGAGATCTATTTGATTCCACTTAAGTCAAAAAAAAAAAAAAAAATGAAGAAAATCTGTTTTTCAAAAGATACAATACCACTTATAATATACACATTGTTTGTAGGGTGTACACCTTAGGCTTTCTAGCAAACATAGGCTCAAGTGCGCCATGCTTATGTTAGTGGAAGTATGATTTTTTGGTGGGTCATGGAAAAATGAAATACTCGAGTTTTATTGCGGTAAATATAACTGATGTAGTAAGTATATGGACCTAAGTTGATAATTAAGATTTATTCTATGATAGGGGTATTTTAGTCTTTTTGTATTAGGATTTACTTATAAAAGGTTTAAACACAATGTAATTGTTAACTTTTTATCAAATCAAATAAAAATTGTGTATTGAAGCCCTAGATTGGGTGTTTTGAGTAAGGTTACAAGTGAAGCAGGCGGGGATTGAAGATACCTCCTATGTGGGCCCCGCGCCCCACTCCGGCGGGAGCAAAAATGCTAAAAATCTTCGCCCCTCCTATGCGGGCCCGTGGGGGACGGGGTTCCCGGCACCGCCTATCACAAATCTCCATCCTTTTTTGTCTCTCAAGAATTATACCTCCCCAATAAAAAGTCGGGTAATGCTATTTGGACTCGTGAGTCCGAACTCAAAATTTTTTTTAATTTTAAATACACCCTCGAGCAATTAATGAAACAACCATAATCACTTGTAAAATTCTTATTATACCCCTTAAATATGTAAAAAAATTTTAAAAACCTCCCTATGAGTCCGGATTCATGAGTCCAAGTAGATTTATTGATACCCAAGGAAACGTCTTCCTAAACGGCATTCCAAAAAAATCAATCATTAATTACCTCTTGCACAATCAATCATTCAGCCTTCTTTGCATCTAGGGATGTCGATCTCCCTCCTACGACCAAAAAAATCAAAGTCTGATGCCGACATTCAGATCGAATAGACAGGCGGTGGAAGCCAACGTCAATAGGCCCCAGTTTTCTCCATGACGTTCTGAATACTTAAGAAGGTTACTTATTAGGAATGTTCATCGACAGATCCAATGCCGGCTTTTTGGTGTATATATGCATTCTCTTCCTAATTAGTGATAACCAAGGAGCTTTTATTGCGGGCCGACAGATTAATTGTGGATAATATTCTCCTAGCTTATGAAGCTTTGCACTTTGAGGAACTGATGGCTATCAAACTGGATATGAGTAAAGCCTATGATCGTGTTGAATGGCGTTTTCTACTTTATATGATGGAGCGGTTGGGTTTCCCTGCCACTTGGCGCCAATGGATTCACACTTGTATAGCAGCTACAGTCTCTTACAATGTGTTGCTTAATTGTAGTCCTTCCAAGAAAATTATACCGTCGTGTGGGTTACGCCAGGGTGATCCCCTATCACCCTTATTATTTTTTACTGTCTCGGAAGGACTATCCCTTTTGCTTCACAAGTCTTTGCAGTATTGATATCGTTGGATACAAGGGTCGTTTGCTTTTCTTCTTTGCAGTAGGGTAAATTAAAAACAAACACCTTTGATTTGAAAAAATGATACCAAGACTTATACTATTATAGTCTTTAGTGGATTAATATTGATTTGTTTTAATATATGGTATTCATGGCTAGATACCTCATATTTGCATTTTTATGTTCAAATATTGCAGTCACAACATAATTTCCTTTTTCAGCAATTGGTGTGTGGGAGGCTTTGGAAAATATTTATAGGTTCTAATTTTCTTATTCATTTCATATACTATTGTATATATTTTTGTTTTGAAGTTTAGTTTGTTAATTCTTGTTTAGAAAATTGTTGCTATTTAATTACATGTTATATGATTTTAATTCTTTGTTAAATCTTGTTTGGAAAAAACTTCATATATATAACTCTCAAAGTGAGAATCAGAAGTTCTCCTAAATTTTAACACTCTCTTGCCTTTCCATCAATTACCTAAATTATACTTTCCTACGTAGCTCTGTACTTAATCATATATTTGCCACGGTACACTATTATTCATCCTTTGCTACCATTTCATGTATGTTTTATAAATAATATATATATGAAAGATTGTGAGTCATTTCTAGTGAGATGGATGAGGTATCACTAGTCAAAGGGAAGAGAAGCCAAGGGCGTTGTAATTAAGTTGGTTTCTTAGAAAAAAAAAGAAGAAGAAGAAATAATTTAGAATATTTACGAGTTTAAAGCCATAATTTTTTAGAACGATACCAGAATAGAAGATATGTGGGATTGCATCAAACATGATCATGTTATTGTGTAATGGTTGTCATAAAATAATTTGGGTTTTCAATAGAAGAATGTTAGAGGAATTGGAGAACATTTTAGGATTGAGTAATTATGATGTCGAGGCAGTTGTAAATGCGTTTTTATCAACTTTGGAGAAGAAAAAGGGGCGCAGGAAGTTGGGTCAACTTTGAGAGGCCGTAACTTTTGAATCGAGAATGCGATTGACTATTATAATATCTTTTCGGAAATAGCATTTTGTGCTCTACAGCTATCCTTAGAGCTTTGCTCTCTAGGATTAGGTTTTGCATATCCAGATTCCATCGTTTTGGGCTTCATCGGGGTTTTTATTTTATTTAGGGTATTTTAGTAATTTTTAAGTTGTTTGGATATTTTGTTTTTTTGCCTACATTGTGTTTTTAAGGTTTCTCTAGGCTATATAAAGCTGTGTTAGGGTTGTTTAGAGAATTATCAATTTTATCAAATTTCGAGTTTCTCTACAAAAGGTTTAAGGATTTTTTAATTTCCTTGTTTGAACGTTTACGCTGCGTTACTTGGCATCAGAGCGTAAATTTCGTTTGTACTAACGATGTTCGGTGGAAAAGGTGTCATTCCAAACGTCGTTCAAGATGTTGAAGCCTTGCGAACCAAAGTGGAGGCTCAAAAAGCGACAATCAGAACCTTGGAGACAAATCTCTATCAACAATTCTGACGTATAGACGAGCGTCTTAATGTGGTGAAAGAAAAATTTGACGCCCTTGGGGTGAATGCCAACAGACACGAGGGTGATGGTGAACAACATCCAAGAGATCAGCGTGCTCGAGGTGATGCTCCTATTGCACCAGTGGCTACAAATGTCAGAGGTCGGGTTGCTGGTGGTAACTCTAGTGACGAGGAGGAGGATATGGTTTTGGCCGAGGATCAGGTCAGACCTGTTAGGAGATACCGAGGCGGCAGATATAATAATAATAATCATCATCATAATCATGATTATTATGATGGGGGCGACTTTAAGTTGAAAGTGGATATTCCTATTTTTTGGATAATCTGAATATTGAGGATTTTGTTGATTGGATTGCCGAAGTAGACCATTTTTTTAGTATATGGATATTCCACAAGAGAAGAGGGTGAAATTAGTGGCATATCGATTGAAGGGTGGAGCATCTGCCTGGTGGGAAAAGCTACAGAGTAAGCATTACAGGGAAGGTAGACAACCTGTTTGGACATAGTATAGAATGAAGCAGTTGCTGCAACGTGATTTTCTGCCTCCAGATTATGAGCAGATCTTGTTTCAGCAGTACAACGCTGTCGTCAGGGTTAGAGATTTGTTCATGAATATACTGCAAATTTTATGCGGCTGGCTGAGAGGAATGATTTGAGGGAGAACGAAGTTCATCAGGTCACACGATACCTGAATGGATTGAAACAACAAGTTCGGGATAAAATTGGAGTGCAAGTTATAAGGACTGTCACAGAGGCAAAAAATTTAGCCATTAAGGTTGAATTAATAATGCAGGACAGAGGTAGAGTTCGATATGAGGGCAATAGGCAAACCTATGATAGTGATAAGTACCAAAGGAATAATAATGGCGAGGAAACTTCAAGGAGTTTTGCAGATCGAAGTAAGTCCACCCAGGGCTGGAATCAAGGTACTGAACGAAAGGAAGATAAGGGACCCGGAAAGAAACCTGTTGAACAGAAAAAGGGACAAAAGGCAACTGCAAATCCTTATGCAAGGCCTATTGTTGGCAAGTGCTATCGTTGTGGACAGTCTGGTCACAGATCGAATGAATGTCCTAGTGGAAAGCAGGTTAATGTAGTTGAGCGAGATAAAGAAGAGGAAGTTTATTGTGGTCCTAATGGAGAGGATGATGATTGCGATGACTATGATAAGGGAGATGGACAGAATTGTGTGGTAAGAAGGCTGATGTTAACTCCTAAATTAAAAGATGACAGTCAGCGCCACAAGATGTTTCGGATGAGATGTACTATTAATGGTCAGGTATTCGAATTGATCATAGATAGTGGAAACTGTAAGAACATCATTGGTAAAGGTACAACCGAGGCACTGAAACTAAAGATGGAAAAGCATCCCAGTCCTTACCCTTAGGCTGGATAAAGGTAATTGAGAAAGTGCGGGTGACAGAGCGCTGCAGGGTACCTTTTTCCATAAGTACTTACAAGGATGAGGTGTATTGTGACGTGGTAAATATGGATGCCTGTCATCAGTTGTTTGGACGACCTTCACAATTTGATGTTAATGCACAACACGTTGGGAAAGACAATGTGTATAAGTTAGAAAATGAGGGAGTGACGTTTAACTTGCTTCCTTTAAAGGTGAACAACTGTCTCAAGACTTCTAAACTGGAGGAACAGTCTTTCCTTATAATGACATAAATTGAGTATGAGATGGACGAGGTAGTTAAAGAGTCACAAGTGGTGGATGTGTTGGTGCTGAGACACGTGCTGAGACAGATCCTTGCAGGGAATGAGAAGGAGTCAGTTTTTGAGATACTAGGGCAGGTCCAACCATTATAGGATGAATTTGCTGAAATTATACCAGAAGAGTTGTCTGTTGGATTACCTCCTATGCGCGATATTCAACACCACATTGACCTGATTGATGGAACTAGCTTATTGAACCTCCCACATTACAGAATGAGTTCGAAGGAGAGTGAGGTCTTGCACGACAAGGTGCAAGAGTTGCTGCAAAAAGGGCATATCAAGGAAAGCATGAGTCCATGTGTTGTTCCTGCCCTGTTAACGCCGAAGAAGGATGGAAGTTACAGAATGTGTGTTAATAGTAGAGCGATTAACAGGATTACAATTGGGTACAAATTTCTCATTCCACGCTTGGAAGATATGGTGGATCGACTGAGTGGAGCTCGAATATTCACCAAGATTGATTTGCAAAGTGGATACCACCAAATTCGTATCAGGATGGGAGATGAATGGAAAACAACTTTTAAGACGAAGGACGGTCTTTATGAGTGGTTGGTCATGCCTTTCGGGTTGTCAAATGCCCTTAGCACTTTTATGCGACTTATGAACCAGGTTCTCAAGCTATTTCATGACAAATTTGTTATGGTTTACTTTGATGATATACCGATTTATAGTCATTCAGAAAATGAGCATTTAGATCATCTGATGAGTGTGTTGACTGTGTTGCACGAGAACAAGCTGTATGTAAACCTGAAGAAATGTACCTTTATGACTAGGAAGTTGTTGTTCCTGGGTTTATTGTGAGTGTAGATGGCATTCAGGTGGATGATGAGAAATTTTGGGCAATTAAAGAGTGGCCAACTCCAAAAACAGAGTCTGAATTTAGGAGTTTCTTGGGGTTGGCTAGTTTTTATTAGCGTTTTATTCGACATTTCAGTAGTGTTGCAGCCCCATTGACTGAGTGTCTTAAGAAAGGGAAGTTTCAATTGAGTGATGAGACTGAGTCTGCCTTTATTTTGTTGAAAGAGAAATTGTATACTGCCCCAGTTTTAGCTTTGCCAGATTTCTCTAAGTTGTTTGAAGTAGATTGCGATGCAAGTGGAGTTGGGATTGGTGCAGTTTTGTCACAGGAGAAACGACCAGTAGCATTCTTCAGTGAGAAGCTTAGTGATGCTAGGCATAGTTGGAGTACTTATGATATGGAGTTTTACTTTGTTGTGCGTGCCTTGCGAACTTGAGAGCATTATTTGGTGGTCAGGAGTTTGTTTTGTATTCTGATTGTGATGCTTTGAAACACCTAAATAGCGAGACTCGTATTAGTAAAGATATGCATGCTCGATAGACTCAGTTTTTGCAGAAATTCCCATTCAAATTGAAGCATAAAGCGGAGTTCACAACAAATTAGCCGATGCATTGAGTAGGAGAATTCTTTTACTGATGACTTTGAGTAATGAGATAGTAGGGTTTGATTGTTTGAAGGAGTTGTATGCTGATGATGTTAATTTGGGCAAATTTGGGGTAAATGTAGTGTTAGGCAGCCTTGTGATGATTTTTACATTTATGATGGGTTTTTTATGAAGGGTAATCAGCTTTGTATCCCTGAGTTGTCTTTGAGGGAGAAGGTGATTCGTAATCTACATGGTAGGGGCTTAGCTGGTCATCTAGGCAGAGTATTGTGGAACGTTTTTATTGGCCGCATTTGCGTAGGGATGAAACCAAGATTGTTCAGCGATGCTATATGTGTCAAACAACTAAAGAGCATTAACATAATACTGGTTTTTACACACTTTTGCTAGTATCGCAGGATATTTGGGAGGACATGCCGATGGATTTTTTCCTTGGTCTTCCTCGTACTCAACGGGGTTTGAATTCTGTTTTTGTCATTATTGACCGTTTCTCGAAAATGGTCCATTTTATTCCTTGTAGGAAGGTTACTAATGCTCAGAACATTGCTAAGCTCGATTTTGAGCAGGTTGTCTGTTTGTATGGTGTACCAAAGTCTATTACATCTGACAGAGACACCAAATTTATCAGTCACTTCTAGCGATCACTTTGGTACCGGTTTGATTCTTCTTTAAATTATAGCAGTACAACCCATCCTCAGATAGACAGACAAACAACAGTTACCAATAGATCACTGGGTAATTTGATTCGCAGCATTATTGGAGATCAACCGAAGAAGTGGGATACTGTGTTGGCACAGGCAGAGTTTGCTTACAACAGTTTAGTTTATCGTACTATAGGCATGACACCTTTTATTGTAGTCTATCGGAAAGCACCTGCCCATGTTTTTTATTTACTAATACTGCTAAAGAGAAAGACAACAGTGTAGCAGCCAAGCACATGACAGAAAATTGGCAGTCTACTTTAGAGGCAGTTCGAAAGAAGATTGAAGAGTCTAATGCTAAGTACAAGCAGGCAGCTGACAAGGATCGCAAGGAGAAGTTTTTTGTTGTTGGTGATCAGGTTATGGTGTTCCTGCAGAGAGAGAGATTCCCAGTTGGCCAGTACAGCAAGTTGCAGTCAAGAAATATAAGTCGTATTCGATTGAGAGGAAGATCAATGATAATAATGCCTATGTTGTTGCTTTGCCTACTAGTATGAGAATATCCAAGACATTTAATGTGGCAGATATTTTTTCATTCTATCCAGATGATGAGCCTTTGTATTCAGAAAACTCGAGGTCGAGTTTTTCTCGAGGCAGTTGCAGATGCATTTTTAGCAACTTTGGAGAACAAAAAGGGACGCCGAAAGTTGGGTCAATTTTGAGGGACCGTAACTTTTGAACCGGGAATGCGATTGACTATTATTATATCTTTTCGCAAATGTCGTTTTGTGCTCTACAGCTATCCTTGGAGCTTCGCTTTTCGAGATTAAGTTTTGCGAATCTAGATTCCATCATTGTAGATTACATCGGAGTTTTTATTTTATTTATAGTATTTTCGTAATTTTTAAGTTGTTTGGATATTTTTGTCTTTTTACCTACATTACATTTTTAGGGTTTCTCTAGGCTATATAAAGTCGTGTTAGGATTATTAACTATTATCAATTTTATCAAATTTTGAGTTTCGCTACAAAAGCTTTAAGGATTTTTTGATTTCCTTGCTTGAATATTTACGCTGCCTCAAATGATGTCGAGACAGTTGCAGATGCGTTTTTAGCAACTTTGGAGAAGAAAAAGGGGCTCAGGAATTTGGGTCAACTTTGAGGGGTCGTAACTTTTGAACCGGGAATGTGATTAACTATTATAATATCTTTTCGGAAATGACATTTCGTACTCTACAACAGTCCTAGAGCTTTGCTCTATGGGATTGTGTTTTGCGGATCCAGATTCCATCGTTTTAGGCTTCATCGGGGTTTTTATTTTATTTAGGGTATTTTCGTAATTTTAAGTTGTTTGGATATTTTTGTCTTTTTACATACATTACGTTTTTAGGATTCTCTAGGCTATATAAAGCGTGTTAGGGTTGTTTAGAGGATTATCAACTATTATCAATTTTATCAAATTTTGAGTTTCTCTACAAAAGCTTTAAGGATTTTTCGATTTTCTTGCTTTAACGTTTACGCTGCGTCAAATTATCACATGTTTATTCTTGAATAATGTCTTTAACAGATTACTCATACCTTGCTATTCTTTAAGAGATAGGTTAATCAATGGTGAAGATAATGGCATTGATTGTATAACTATTTAGTTTATATCTTCATCAGATACTAACATGCACAATTTTATTTGCGTGTGAGAGATCAGTCTTGTTGGAGGCGGCACACAGACAGAGACACAGACGATGGCTAACCTGCGATATCCCCGGAATCATCATGCACAAGAATTGTCTTTATAAAGATCCTAACCGTGCAAAAGAAATGCGGACAACCAATTGGTTTCATTGAAGGTTCTCAACATTTCATCTAGACTACACAAGGTTCTTTCCCCATGAATATAACAAGTCGATTGTACTTGTTAATTTCAATCATGAAAAGCATGTATAGATCTATTGAAATCAATCATATTGAAGCAACATCATTATCAGTGGTTGATTTTGCATGGAATTTGATCAACAACAGACATGGTTCCATTGAAGGTGATCTCAACATACTCATCTTCCGAAGCAAAAATGAAGCGACGAGCTTTTGCTGTTTGATTTTGAGTCATAACCACGTTGCCATCACCATCTTCACTATACGAGGTTCTTTCCCCATGTATCTAACCTGTTGGTTGTACTTGTTAATTTCAATCATGAAAAACATGTATAGATTGATAAGTGGTTGAGTCCCCAATTAAGGAAAAACACAAGAACAGAAAAATAAAGACAATTAAAGGAAAGTAAAAACATAAAGGAAGATGAAGAGGAGATCAAATAAAAGTTGTTTGATTTCTTTCTTGTTGTCCCCTTTGATGACAAAGCTTTAAATACTTGCAAACCCTACAACATTAGACCCAAATAAAATAACAACTAAAAATAACTTGAAATAAAAGCGGGCTTAACTTAGTGTTCCCACATAACCTAATTCTTGGCCCGTACAACTTGGAACAATATAGATATGTATCATTGATCTATTGAACTGTTGGAAATGCTACTGAAGCAACATCATTATCAGTGGTAGATTTTGTATGATGCAGTTTTTTAATTTCTGTGATCAATGAATTAATTGAACATAATGGAAGAATTTGATCCATGAAGTAAGCATTTACCCCAATTAATTTGAGTCATGAGGCTAAGGCTGTGTTGTTTTTGTTAATGCAAAATTAAAAGGTTTGATTGCTTTGCTGTGCATTGATGTGGATACTACACGAATGCAAAAATTTTATGCCCATTTCAAGTTTCAAATTAGAATCATATAAATCAATTGTATGAGCTTTGAATGGCAATTGTGGTTAATAATCTTGGACTTTAGATGTTAAACGGCGGTTTTTTTTTTTTTTTTTTTTTTTAAATGAAAGAGTTTCAGCTATGAATGCACACAGCGCAAATCTTTCATTTAAATGGCATTTATGTGCTTAGATTTTTAGAAAGTGCATAATAATGGGGGGAGATAAAGCACAATTGTCACCCTAGAATTTTTTAGTGGATAAAAAGCACAAAATACCTTGCAAACCTCATGAATTTATAAGATTATTGTTCTCGTTACTGGGAATTTTATAAAATTTCGTGCCGATTGGATGGTTTCCTTGAGAACTCTCATGGTACTATTACTAAGAACATCGTAAGCAAAACATGATTTGGTACTCAGATGGGAGAGACAGGTGAGGCCATCACAAAATTTAGGTAATCACAGTTGGAGCAGATCGGCCGGTGAATTCATGCATCTTAGAAAGCTTAAGAGCAACCCCAACCTGCAAATGACGTTGGATAACAGTCATGAAAAGAAGGAATATCTGAATAAGTATGATATGACCATTAGGAACTGAATCAAGCAAAAGGAAAACAATGAAATCCTTACAAGAGGTGCGAGGGCCTCTTGAGAATCTCTTCCAGTCTTTGATGAATCCTTCTCGTATTGCTCAATGTAGAGACGGATTGTTGCGCCTTCTGAACCAGTTCCAGATAGACGGAATACCTACGAATTACAGGAAAGAGTAGTTAAAGAGAAATAGAGACTGAACCTGGTATAAATTCTCCATAGCAACTTGGTAGGTAGACAATTATCCACATGGTTAACTCTAAATAATAATAGTGTGCCAAGGCTACTTCAAAGTTCATGTATCGACAATTGCATGGTTCCAATACAAACTAAAATGAGTTGATGAAACTCAAGAAGTTGGAAACTGTAAAAGAGAATTAAAGTTGAATGTAAGCGCTGCTAGAAATGAAGAGAAATCCGGGGAAACCTAGTCTCATTTTCGAAAAATAATCCTAAAAGAATGACAGTGGTAACAAACAGATGACTACCAGCATGTATGTTCGCAAATTACAGTGCTTCTAATCATCTCATTGAATAAGAAACATCAAGGATTGCTTACCAATCTTGATCCATCTTCAAACAGGTACCGGATACCCTGGTGCTTTGAGATGGAGCCATCGACGGGATCTTTGTATTCGAATTCATCAGCTTTGACAACAGCTGAAACGTCTGACTGTATTCCTTTAATGATCCTGCCGCATCATAAACCGAATAAGCATTCGAAAGAGAACATCAACTTGATTTTCTTGGAGCGAAGAGAACATATGAAAGTCAACTTAAATATTTCTTGTGGAACATACTTATTGACTTCGGGAAGAGAAGACTGCAATTTAACCAAATGAGCCATCAGCTCCTTAGCCGAACCTGCATCAACATTCTTCGAGAAACAATTTGAATGTGTAAGAGAGAGATCATTTATAATCATATCGAGTAAACAGCACCAAAAACAAATAGCCATGGCATATCATACTTCATAGTCGTAGCGAGTGTAATAGTGGCGACCAAAAGTAGCCCAATGCTGACGAACAATATCTTCAACAGTGACAAGAGTTTTTCCATCAAGATTGTCCTTGTTTCTGAAGGCAAGGATAGAAAGCCAAGCTAAGACTGCCCAAATTCCATCTTTCTCACGTATGTGGTCCGAACCTGTAAAAAGGGGAGACGGAAAAAATAAATAGTAAAGCAATTTAATATTCATTTACCAAAGTTCAAAATATAAATACAAAGATAAACAGAAGGCTCACCAGTTCCGAAACTTTCTTCTCCACAAACTGAACATAATCCAGCATCCATCAAGTTACCAAAAAATTTCCAGCCGGTTGGTACCTAAAATTTAACCAATAGAGAAGCACAAAAACAAATGCTTAAAAATAAACGGAAAGCTTTTCATACAGCTTTGACACTTAAATATCACAGGTTACCTCAAAGAACTTCAGGTTCAAATGCTTTGCCACAACATCCAGAGCAGCTGAAGTAGGCATGCTCCTGCAGGTAGAAATCAAACAGGGAGATGAAATTTATCGAGGATCTCAAATGAAATAAAAATCTAATACAATCGAAGTACATGACTGAATAATTGCTCCAAGTATATCAATATAGTGTTTATCTCATTCATGCTGATTTAAAAAATCCAAATTTGAAAATAAATTTCAAATAAATAAATAACTAATAAGGCACAAAATAGCTACCTGGCAACCCCCTTCAATCCAGAAGAGAAATAAGGAATTGCTTGCACTGCATTTGCAGCAATGATGGCAACAGAATCTGATGGAGTGACAAAAAACCTGTGGCGGGAGAGAATAGAAATATGAGTCCACTGCAGAGTATTCAACTTCATAATCACATCTAACATAAACTGGATCTTACCTCTTGCCCAGAACCATGTTACGATCAGCATCACCATCAGCAGCAGCACCAAATTCTGGTGGGTTGTCCTGAGGATGTTCCTTGTTCAACCCCATGCGTGTAACCAACTCCTTCGCATAGGTCAGGTTGGGATCAGGATGCCCACCTCCAAAATCTTCCTGTTTCACAAAAGGCCAAGAATGAAAACACCAAAAGAGAGAAAATAAAGACTGTTTCTAATGGGTTTCCAAAAAAAAAAAAAAAAAAAGGAAAATCGGTATTACCTTTGGGGTACAGTTTATTAATGAACTTTCTTGAGCACCAAGCTCATCCACAAAAATAGGTTTGGCATAGGCTCCAGCTACTCCATGAAGCGCATCATAGCTGAAGTGGGAGAATAGTTGTTCATAACATCTTCAAAATTCAAATTTATGAGATCATCGAAAAGTCAGATCTGTAAAATAGATCAATGTCTGCTACAAACATACCAGAATGTGAAATTGGGACATGCAAGCAACTTCTGGATAGACTGGAAATCAAAAATTGACCTGGAGAAACAAACAAGGACTTGAAAATTCGTGAATGGAAGAAAAGCAGGGTGCAAATATGGAATGTGAATATTCCCCATTAGAACAACATCAAGAAAATAAAGAGAGAATAAAAATTAAGAGACATATAAGAAATATGCATGCAAAGAAAATAGGTATAGTTTAATGAAAAAAACATACAACATCATCAGAAAGGTTTTGTAGACTGCATTAATTCAAAGAAAACAATAATTCCTTTTTCAATTCGGAAAACTTTTGATTCATATGTCAAAGTCCTGAAAATAGACAATGTTCTAAGATCAAGATCTTCCTACCTATATCAATTTCAACATGGAACAGTTTGTCTGATAAAAAAAATGAATCTCACAGTAACATAAAGCATGTCATCCTCAATCCAAAACCATCATAAAGAAGTTTCTAAGAGCTCCCTTAGCCTTGAACTTTTACCAAGTATGCCACTAAAGATTTTCTATGTACAAATTACCGGAAACGTTTATCTAGTTTGTTCCAGCTTCTCAAGAAGAGTGCATGGCTTACTACAATAGGATTTGATGATGACCTCAGCAGGGTAGTTTAAAAAAGTACTAGTTCGGTCCATGATAACAAATTGAATATAATAAAGCTGCAGGTTATTCTCAACAAATAATATCATCACATATCAGCTCCAAAAAAATCACATTTGCGATTTTGCTCCTGCCAGCTCTTATTACAAGCCTAGTTGGCTTCCAATCAAAAATATTCGAGAATATGATATATTTGATTTCTGATACCATGAGCATATACGACAACACAAACAACAGAAAGTTAAAATACAGCTTAATCATAGATTCATATGATAGATTGCTCACTTCATCAGTTTCACATAATCAGTTGCCGAGTCAAAGACGTCCACATCAAATTCTCCCTCAGGCCCTCTAAAACTTGTTATGCCTGTAGCAGAAATATCCACCTAGAAAGCAGAACAAAAATATCAAACTCAAATAAAGATTGCAGGCACTGTATTTTTACAGTTCTACAAACAAAGATAGGTCTTAGTATAAGCAATACATCTGGTAGATCTTCTGCAATAAAGTACTCCTTTAATGTCTTTGTGTTCTCATAAATCTTATCAGTAATGGCCTCTGGAGCAGGTCCTCCATTCTCCATATTGTACTTGATTCCAAAATCCTGCATGTGACAGTTATCTTATCACAAAAGCATGCATGAAAATTGTAACTTCTTTCTTATCAGATGCATGAAAATTAAAAGTGAACATTTGTCACCAAAAAATTACTATAAGTGAAGGAAATGAAGACGCCAACATTCAGAAGGAACTGGAAAAACAACAATTTCCAAATATGTTGATATTATGGTCAAATTGAGTCTGTCCATCAGGGAAAATGATCCTAGTAAAATTTAAACAGCAAAGCAAGAGCAAATTTAACAACACAAGGAATAAGATCCAAGTTGGGAGTAAAAGACAGCCAGAAAGTATGGTGTATGGTCATCAATAAAGATGGAGATATAGGGAATAACCTCTTGTTCAATTATCTAATCAATCTATTGACAACCACTGTAGATTAGACATGGTGGCCAAGGTCTAGCTATCCACAAGAGAGAACAGAACTCGAGTCTTGTGGGTTACATAATAAATGCTAGAATATTTCTTTTGCATTTGAAACATTCAGATCCTTTTTGTGAAAATAAGGACTTACATTATGGTGAAGACAATTTTTTTTTTCCAAAATATGGTTACATGGTAATGTTTTGTTCACTTTGACATCTAAGAGAAGTAAAAGAAGATACTGGCATTATCAAAGAGAGTGTGGTGACAGCTTACAGAACTAATTCCTTTAGATAGTAAGTACATAGATAGAAATAGAATGAATACCTCATGTGGGCCACCAGGATTGTGACTTGCGGTCAATATAAAAGCTCCTGATGCCTTGGACCCCTGGAATTGAAAGTGCATTCAAAATTTATGATACTGTAATAGCAGGACATTATACAAAAGTGTTGAGTAGTAGGCTCACATCTGCGCCAACTCTTTCACGTATAACAGCTGACACGGCAGGTGTTGAAAGCAAACCATTTTGTCCAACCCAAACACGTCTAACTCCATTAGCAGCTGACATCTTAATTATGATCTGCCAATTTTATTTTTTTTTGAAGCAAATAAATTAAATTAACTGATTTAGACCATAGAAGGTAGGTAAGAAACATCCACAAAACAACAACAACAACAACAACAACAGGAACGGAAAAAGAAATTACAACAGACAATGCAAGTTTTTCTAATAAAATTAGTATTCAGCATCCCTCAAAACTAGTTAAGTGTATTAACAAGTGGAAAACAAAGCTTAAGGAAATACAAGGTGGAAATAGAAAATAATAAAATAGCAAAAGCTAATAGTAAGACAAAAAGCAATTGAAGTGAAAAAAACTTAATGTACAATAAGATAACGAAATATTGTAAGAGAAAATAATTAAATTAGGCTCCTTAATGAATGAATATTTACCAACAACAACAATAATAAATCAAACCTTTTAACATACACACAAAGCCAATTGTATTTTTCAAAGGATTCCATGACAACGCAAAGTAAAGGAAATGGAATGTTACAGCCTTACAGGCTACAGAAGATCCTTGTAAAGGAAAGAGCTACTGTTGAGTTAAGTTGAGCATCCAATACTTGCTTCCAAGAAAATTTGATAAAATTCAGCAACTATTAACAAGCAAAAAAAATAAATAAATAAATGCATGTATCAATACTTCCTAGATGATAGGAGCTTTTCTTGATTCTAATTGTTAAAGAACATTGAAAACATTAAGAAAATGAGCAACTGAAATTAGGCAAGAAGTTCACAAGAACAACAACAACATAGCCTCAATCCCAAAGAGTTTACAAGAAACACATAAGGAAAAAAGAAAGGCTTAGTAAGGGATGAAAAGAAACCATGCGAACAAGATATAAGAGAACACAAGTAAGAGCCAGCAAACATACCTGAATGGCATCCTTCGAGAAATATCGGCCATCACCGGAAACAACAAGAGTAGCACCTATATTGCCCATGAAATAGTGCCTTGTTAGAATTGGACAATAAAATTAAACATGAACAAAATAAAGCAATTCATAAATGAAAATAAAGAATTTGTTATTAAAATCTCAACCTTCATCCAAGTAAGAAATTCAAAAAATTGTAACGGAGGCTGAGAAGTGAAAGACACGTTCAAATGATAAAACATATAAAAGCTGAAATTCTTTATCAATGAATTTTAAAGAATTTATACAACCTTGTTTTTGAAAGACCATTGAGCTTACCAAAGATGAAATGGAACCTTTCTAGACAATATTTCAAACAGACAATGCATTGAGAAACAAACGTGCTATGCAAATGGATATTTTGAAAGAGTCCTTTGATTCACAGGTCACAATTATCAAATCACTATGAGTATGAAACTCGAAGAGATACAGATATCGTACCCAGCTCAATAGACGCGAAATGAAATACAACTATGGACCGTAATGACACGAACTTAAGGTGAAAAACTACACAAAATCAACCACCTCCTTACCCTTAACCTTTGCAGCTGAAAGGGCATTGAACGTCGACTGAACAAAATTATGCAGGTAGTTTGGTTGCGTGAACACTTTCACCTGTCAAAAAGGAACACCATCATCATCTGCACCATTGCTAATATAACAAAAGCCTCATAACATTACTAAATTATATGTTTTCATTACCGATCATACTAAATCACACTAAAATCTTCAATCATCATTCATTGTTGAGAAACTTTTCAACCACTATTATTGAGACATGCGCCTTTGGGCACCTCAGACGCACCTTGAGGCAAGGTGCCTTCTGTGCGCCTCAAATGAGCCCAGACACGCCTATCTGCGCCTTCGCGCTGCTTTAAGGCACATAGATGCTTGTGCCTCACCATTAAAAATTTTAAATTGTTCTTATATTTTTTTAGCTCCTAATACATTTCATCTAGTGTTGTGTTTAGTTGTCCAGTTCTAGATTGTAATCTTTACTAGGTCAAACAATTTTACATCAACAAATATATAATTTTCAAACCTACACACATACAAGTGACGTCTATATATGTTTGTATAGTTATGTATATATGTCAAAATCTATATATATTAGGCTTCACTCAGGCGTGCGGCTTGCGCCTTGCGCCTCAGGGCCATAGCGTCAAGTGCGTCTTTCGCCTTTGATAACACTGTTTTCAACTATGTAGTACCAATTTAGCATTTTTTACGATAGTTCGACATCAACCAATACAAATACAGTAAAAAAAGACATCAAGTTCCAATCTTTGAAGTTTTTAAAAAGGGATCCATTCAGACATTCGGTGAATTAGTTGAGTTCCGCTGCCGAGATCGAAATCACGAACAAATGCCGAGCAATCGAAAGGCGATTGCAACGAAAACAATCAGATCTAGACTTGTAAACCACATCAATGCAGATCCAAATCGAACAAGACTCGGATGAGGCATTTCATCAAACAGAAAACAGAATAGCATAGAATCGCGTAAGAATTACGCAACAATTTCGTCGGAAAACCAGATCAGATCCAATCGAAGAAAGGCTTGCCTTCTTGCGGAGGCCGGAGGTCCCTGGCTTCTGGCCGTCGAAGGGCGTGGTCTCCACTCGCGACGCCTTGAACATCACCATCGCCGCTACAGATGGATGGAACGATCAATCGATTGAGCGAGCGAGAGAGAGAGAGAGAGAGAGAGAGAGAGGAAGATCGGATTCCGTATGCGTGTGGTGAGGTTTTTCGAGAGAGTGAGTGAGACAGAGCTAGAAATGAAGGAATATGCTTATGGAGAACACGTGTGTTACTTCGGTTGGACACGCAGTCTGGCACGTGTGCTGGGTGTCCCTCCGATGCAACTCGAGATGCTTCCACAGACGAGATCAGGTGGACATCAAGAAATGCGTACAGCTTGCATGTCCACCTGCATCTTATTTTTTATACTCTGTGTGTACAGGTGTCGACAGTGGAGTGATAGGAAACGTATGATGAAAGTGTAACGGTCTACTTTCGTGAGTTGAGAATGTTCTTAAAGCTCGCCGATTTTCTCTTTGCCCATAGGAACATTTCCTTGACCGTACACGTGGCCATGAAGATTTTTTCTTTTTTTTCTTTTACCCGGCTAAGGGCACCTACCGTTTACTTACTGCACCATGATTATGTGTGGCACCTCAAATTTAAATTTCAATTTATGAAGGTACCCCACATTTTAACCAGAATAGCCTTTTATCCCAACTGAATCAACAATTTCAAAATATTAGTCGAGACATTTATTTTAGGTCTAACACCATAAGATCAAGTTTTATCATCTAGGTTCAATGTTGTATAGCTGAACCTCTTTAGTAAATTTGGTTGATAACTGCCGAATCAAAGATTCGGTGGGTCCAACCGACTCTCTAACTAAAGATTCGGTAGGCTCTAACTAACTCTTTAACAAGAGACTCGAACCTGCGAGGCCGAGCCACTCGATGATGTCCTACAAATCAAAAGAAGAGTGTTTGCAGAGGGATGATGGTGTGGGTGCAAAAACGAGATGAAAGGGTGGTGCGATGCACTAATTGCAGTGAAGGGCATAAGGGTCATTTTATAATAGAATATAACTTTTAAGTTTTGACTTTTTTGTTGGGGTGTCCTAAGTAAACGGTGGGATGCCTTAGTAGTGCTCTTTTTCTTTTTGAGTAAGCCACCAGGTGTCTCAAGTCCAATAACCTCAACTAATCTGAGCTCAAGCTGGGTTAGACTGCTATAGGTGACATGAAGCTTTTCGACTAATCTGAGCTTAAGCTAGGTTGGACTGCTATAGGTGACGTGAAGCTTTTTAAAGAGACTGTACACCCAAAGTTGGAACTCAAAATCACTAGTTAAGGCCGATGCAACTCAAAGTCACTGACACCCCCTCCAAGTAGTGTTGCCACTTATCCTTCAATTGTGTGGCCACCAGTACTACTTTCAATGGTCGCATCCAAACTGAATGCTCTCTCCTCTCTTTTCTACGGGAAAGTGAAATTCTTTTGATGTTAACTTAATTACCAAAATGTAATGGGAGAGACTTTTTTAAAATTGAATGATTTATATTATACCAATATAACTTTAGTTACTAAATTGTTACAAATAGTAAAGTTGGATGACTATTGGTGAGATTAACTTAAGTTTTTTTTTGAAGAAATAGAAATTTCATTAATTATCAATGGCTCTCAACATTCATTAGAACAGAACGAGATATAGAATCAATCACCGTAGCAAATTAATTCGTTAATCCTAATTGTTCAAAAAAATATTCAACCGCCATAAGGTTGGCTTTCAAGAACTGCGACTGTAACAATGAAATAGTTTGACAATCAGTGACTATTCTCTTGACAAAATTTTGGAACATGCCAGTATATAGATACATCATTCGAACCATAACGAAAAAATAAAACTTTCGACAAGGAAAGTAAACACAAGACTTCCAACGAGAGAAGACAATCTAAACCTCCAACAAGGGAAGAATATAACTACTTATTGAAAAAACCCTAATAACGAGTACTAATCCCATAAAACACAAATCCACACACAGTCTTCGGAAAGGATGCAGACGTAGAGTCGTGACTTTTGTCAATAGTGAATCTGATGGTCGTAACAGGGATGAAACTAATCATCTCATCGGATCTGAACAAATCTGAGTTCATTTTATTAATAAAAGCAAACAAAAGAAATTATTGGAACCACTGCCGATTAAAAGAGAATCGGCGATAGTTCAAAAGGTTGAATCAAGGAAGAGTACCAAAAGAAAAATTAGGGTTTTTGTGAGAAGAGACCAAAAAAAAAAGATTAACTCAAGTTGGTATAAATCAAAGTTGCATATCGAATCTTGTATTGAGATTTGAGCGTTCACAAATTCAAGTGTCTCTCCAAAAGACCTCAACAACAACTATGTGGCAAATTAAAGTTGCTCAAAAACAATGTCCGCTGTGAACATATTTGGCCCAAATTCATAGAGAGGGACTAAGAAAGTTTTCTTAGACCTCGACTGCCTTGATGAACAGGTCTAGTAGTCCTATCTTGCATATAAAAGGGTTGTTATGCCCTTCCGCACCTGTATTATTCCAAGGTTCGTGCTAATATTAACGTGTCTCTAAGTTAACTACATTAACTCAAAAGTCACAAGGGGGTTTTACTCTTTTTCTTTTGGAGCTGCTAAACGGACTCCAATTTTTGTTGAGTGTAACTCACTTTTTTTAAAAATGTGAAATGAATAAAATGACCCAACTACCCTCCATATAAAAGGTATTTTTTTGCTCACTCATACTCCATTCACCCCATTCATTAGACCTGATCATGAGCTTGAGTACTCGCCCGGCCTGCACGTAAAGTACTTAAAAATACATATTTTTTAGTATAATGTTGAAAAAAGTGCATTTAGTAAGGGTTGAACCTTAAATATCATGGCGTCTCCGGCATTCCCCATCTTTTTTTCGTATCCATTTATGAGGTTTCTTAGTGTTTTTTATTGTTTTGTAGTTGGTTTTTGTGTTGTTGGATTTAGGACTTCGATTTGGGGTCTTGAATCTTGCATTTTGGATAAAAAAATTTCGATGAAATCAAGCATATCTACGACTCTGAGCAAAACCCACAACTTTTTTGTTTGTCATTTTCATGTATTTTTTGAAGTTTTGAAATTTGTTGGTTCGTCCTTTATCACTCTTGAGTTTCAGACATACAAAGGCGAGACCTCTAAAGAGGTATCGGTCGGCTACCACCGATATCTCTCTTATGGGTCTTAGTGGGAGTCGATCGAGTCCTTTGAAAATGTCTTGGTCGCCTTTCACCAAGATCGAGACCTTTTCAAAGGTTCAATGAGAATTGGATGAAGCTGGTTGGTAGGAGTCAGTCGAGACCCCTTTAAAGGTCTCGACCCTATATGTCTGAAACCAACAGGCGGATGAGACAATGATGTGTTTAAGTAATAGAGGTATATTCAACAAAAAATGGGTACGTTTAGCAAGGGTATTTTACAGATTTTAGAAAAAAAGTGGGATATATTTAACAATTAAAATTTAAAAATCGGGGTAGATTGAGCAAACTGGGTAAACTCAATAAAAATCGGGGTTCGTTTATCTGCCTCCTTTTCTTTTGGTGAGTGACGGGCCTTAAGGCCTTTATTTATCCAGAAATGGACTCATTACAATCATTGTCTAACAATAAAGCAAATGCTAAAAAAGGGGCATCATACATGATTGTAGTGTTTCCTGTTGAAGAGAGGCCTAAGGAATCCACACGAGTTGAGAAATCGCGAAATCCATCTATGTCCACTTGTCAATCCTTCTGTAAGAATTCTTTTAGGGAGAGGCCCACCTCATAAATTACTAAATGTACCTCAATTTTATAAAATTATCCAACAACCTTTTATATAAAAAATTTTTACTCAACATACCCCACTCATCTCCTCTCACACCATACCTCAGTTACCTCTCTTAAATCGCCTCACCAAAAATCTACTAAATCTAACAAAATCCGAGCAAAATGATATAGATTCGACGATGTGGGTGCATTCATCATCTCTTTTAATATCAATTTCGAGATTTTTTTTAAGTTTTTTTTTTCTTGTTGAGTCGTTTTGTTTGTGAATTTATTTTTGGGCTTAGAGTTTTGATTTGAGGCGTGAATCTTACATTTTAAGTACAAAGTTTTGATGAAATTAGAAATATTAAGTGATTCCGAGCAAAATCTACTTTTTTTTTTTTTTTTTTTTTTTTTTTTTTTTTTTTTTAATTGTCGCCCGCGAGTTTCGGAGTAACAGAGCCGATACCTTTGAAGAGGTGTCAGTCGAACTGGGTCAACACCTCTAAAGAAGTTTCGGCTGGTTCCCTCCGTCACCTACTGAAACCAATTTATCTTCACATTATCGGTTGAAGTTAGCCGAGACCTCTAAAAAAGTGTCGGTCCTGTTCATCCAAAACCTCTTCAGAGGTGTCGACTCTGTTCGTCCAACACCTAGGGGTAAGGGTATTGGGGTGAGGGTGAAGGTGATGGGGTACACAAAGTAAAAAAGTAGGGTACACTAAACAAGGGTATTTTTAGAATTTTAAGAAAAAAAAAAAGTGAGTTACACTAAGTAAAAAGTGGGGTATATGAAGTAAAAATTCAAAACTGAGGTACGTTTAGTAATTAATGGGGTCTGTTTAGCTTCTCCCATTCTTTAATGTATAGAAGTATATGCGCATAAGCAGAAGTATGTCGACTTTCTAAGATTAACCTTGGACAAAAACCTTAGAATCCGGCTAAGTGCACCCCATTTTGCGTAGCACCTCAAATTCAAATTTCAATTACTAAGTGTACCCTACATTTTTACCAAAATACCCTTTCATCCGAATTGAAGCACCCAACTCCAAAACCTTGGTCGAGACATCTATTTTAAGTTTGGCTGTATGTAGCGGAGACTTATCAACTAGGCTCAGTGTTGTCCAACTGAACCTCATTGTTGAGATTTAGTTGACAACTCCCGACCTAAAGGTTCGATGGGTTCCAACCGACTCTCCAATTAAAGGTTCGGCAAGCTGCGATTAACACTCCAACTAGAGGTTTGGTGGGCTCCGACCGACTTTCCAACAAGAGATTCAGACCTCGAGACCGAACCCCTTGATGATGTCTACAAATCACAAAGAAGATAATGTGAGGTTGCACTTAGTAATTGTAGTGGTGTGCACTAATCACAGTGAAAGCATAAGGGTCGTTTTGTAATAGGATTGATTTTTTTTTTAAATTCGACTTTTTCGGATGCACTTCCTAAAAGTCGGGGTGCACTTAGCCGGACTCAAACCTTATCATTCCTTCACTGCCAAAAGCAGCTAAGTGATAAGGGGTTGAGTCCCAAATCAAGCAAGAACACATAAACAAAAAAATAAAGACAATTAAAAGGAAAGTAAAGACATTAAAGGAACAAAAGAGATAGAAATAAAATAAAATTTATTTGGTTTCTTTCTTTTTGTTCCCTTTGATGACAAAACTTTAAATACTTAGCAAACCCTACAACATTGGGCCCAAATGAAACAACAATTTAAAATAACTTGAAATAAAAGTAAGTCTAACTTAGTAATCCTACATAATCTAATCTTTGGCCCATACGACTTGAAACAATATAGATACGTATCACTAAGCAGTTGCCCCAAAAACCATAGCTCATTCCACGCACCTAATTCTACACCCTAGAGAATTTCCCATCGAGATTCAACGATAGCCAATGGTTCATTTACGCTGAAAAAATGGTGGTGGTCTTGGGCTCCATAAATCTCTCTTGAATTAGTCTTGCAAAACAATAGTCTCGTAGCACATAAAAGGGATGATTTTATATCTTCCTCACAGATGTGGATTTTACTTTAACAGATCTCGATAGTAATTGAAGGAGATCCACACCTATGTATTTTTTTTTATAAACTTACACTTAACCAATGTTCGACTATCTTTTAGTCCACACATCCCTAATAAGAGGTCTCCTTTAGTAGTCAGTGAACTTAAACTAGAAATAAAGAAAAAATATAAAGTAAATAAAAGTGACTTTGCTAAAGCATCTCGAATGAGATAAAATGTGGCATCATTTTTAAAAAGGAAAATAATAATCTAACACACTTTTTTTTTTTTGTAGAAATCTAACACACTTTAAGAGCACACTTATGACGCACTTTATTTTTTAATTATTTATGATGTTTTATCAGATGTAGGGCTCACCCCTTGATGACAAAAAAGAGTCATAAATAGTTAAAAATAAAATATAGTAAACCCTAAATATGTACCCCAAATATGTTAGATCATCATTTTTTTTAAAAAAGCAAGGTTAAGGAGGAATGTGACTTGTCTCAAGTCAAAAATAAAAAATAAAAATAAAAGTGACTTGGAGTCTTGACTCACCACGTGTCACCTTGGCAAACACCAATCGGTATCTGTTGCGTAATACGAGGAGTCGTACATATACTTGCGGCATTGAATAAAAGTAGTAACGTCTGAGGTCCTTTGTAGATTTGTTTTCGAAGTCTATCTTCTCTGGATTTGATCTCATCCCAACTCACCAACACGTCACCTTTCTACTCCAATTGATCTCTCAATCACCAACCCCACCCACAATGGCAGAGCAGCTAAAACCAGATATTTTCGAACTCAACAATGGCACCATGCGAGTCAAGGTCACCAACTATGGCTGCACCATCACTTCCCTACTCGTCCCCGACAAAAACGGTTCACTTTCTCTACTACCCTTCTTTCAATTCTTAATGCCCCTTTTGTTTTCCATCATTGTTCATCAATTTTTGGAAATTTGGTCAAATCTCATTAATGGGTTTTGTTTGATCATTGAAGATCAATCTTGGGTTGTTTGTTCAATTTGATTAATGGGTTTTGTTTGATCATTGAAGGTAATCTTGCCGACGTTGTTCTCGGGTTCGATTCCCTTGAAACTTACTTGGTGAGTAAATTAAAAACCCCACACCTGAGAGAGTCGAAGGTGGTTAAGTTTGAGACAGTATTGGCCAGCAGACAGGCCCAATAATGGAAATTTAGCATAAATTTGAGTTGTTTTTCAATTTGGAGCTTTTTTATTCTTAAAGACTTGGATTTGAATTGCAATGTGAGATGTTTTTTGTGATGAGTTCTATATGGGTATTATGATGTTGATGGTTTGGTTTGAATTTTCAATGTTAAGAATATGGATGAATGAACATTGAGGATTAATTAATTAGGTTGTGATTTTGGTTTTGTGGGTCAATTTTGTTTGATCAGGGAGGCAATGCACCTTACTTTGGATGCATAGTAGGCCGAGTCGCAAACAGGATCAAAGATGGGAAGTTTATCCTAAATGGCATGCAGTACTCGTTGCCCATTAACAATCACCCGAACAGTCTCCATGGTATGTAATAACACTGAGTCTTCATTCAAGTTTGTAAATCTTTATTTGCTAATGAAAGTTGTTTGGTTGATTGGTTAGTTGTTTATAATTTACCAATCGATGATGTAGACTTTGAACTAATACACGAATGAGATTATATTTGGCCAATGGAAGGGGGAACATAAGTATTTTGCAATAATAATTTTGAAGTTGGTAGGAATGCGGAACTATATACTGCAAGTTTAGTCTTGTGATAATGACCATCTTGTTTTTTTATTTTTATTTATTTTTATTTTTTATTTTTAAGATAGCTTCCTTTCATAAACAACTCAAAGAAACAAAAACCATGATGTCAGTTTTCATCCTCACAAATTTCGGGCTTATCAAAAAGCATGAGGAAAACTAAACCTTCAAATTTTTAAATACATTCTATAATGATAGCACCCAAGAGTGTTAAAAACATGAGAGAAGATTTGCATAGTTTGCTTTACCGTATTCTTCATTTCATCTTTACAAGGACGAAACAGGCTTATCGTGCTTAAGGAAAACTATTTTCTTCGCTAAAGAATTGCTTCCTTTTTTATCTTCGCACATAAAAGGTTTTATATTGAAGTAGATTGTTGTTTTTTTATGGTGCATTCATGGGAAAAGTTCTTCAGTCCTTGGATTTCATAACATAGATTTTATTGATGCCATCTTGAATGTTCGTGCAGCTGTTTGTTAATTATAAAAATAAGCATGATGATTTGTTCTCCTTCAGGTGGAAACAAGGGCTTCGACAAGGTTGTATGGGAGGTAGTCGATTACAAAGAGGGTGAAAATCCAGCAATTTCTTTCAGATATCACTGCCATGATGGGGAGGAAGGTGTGTATTAACTCTCTCATTACATGCACACGCGCTCACAGACGAAGTTATATTTGTACTTATTATAGGAACTGTAGATTTTCATACTTCTATTGGATTGACACTATTCCTGGAACCAGGTTACCCTGGCGATGTCATTGCAACTGCAACGTACACACTTACCTCAAGCATGACGCTCAGGCTTGACATGGAAGCAGTGCCGCACAGTAAGCCTACTCCGATCAGCTTAGCTCAACACACATACTGGAATTTAGCTGGGCATAACTCTGGGGATGTTCTCGAGCATACAGCTCAGATATGGGCATCTCATTATACACCCGTGGACCATACCTCGATCCCCACTGGCGAAATCTTGCCAGTTAAAGACACTCCCTTCGATTTCACGACAGAGAAGAAGATTGGTGCCTCAATCAGCGAAGTTCCTGGCTTGGGGTATGATCACAATTATGTTCTCAACGGCAAGGAAGAAAAATTCGGTTTGAAACATGCTGCTAAAATAAAAGATCCTTCCAGCTCCAGAGTTCTCAACTTGTGGACTGACGCCCCTGGCGTGCAGTTCTACACTGCAAACTATGTGAATGGCGTGACCGGCAAAGCTGGAGCTGTGTATGAAAAGCATTCGGGGGTTTGTTTAGAGACGCAAGGATTTCCAGACGCTATAAACCAGCCGGATTTTCCATCTGTAGTCGTTCAACCAGGTGAGAAGTATAGTCATACTATGTTGTTTGAGTTCTCAGTTGCAGTGTGAATTTTCTTGGGATGTTTGGTTCTATTTGGACATACATAGTAGAGATCATTAATAATTTAAATGTCTCATTCTACTGTCCTTGAACTGTTCATTTCAAGAATTTCATATTTTGTATTGCGCGCTGTTGTTTTCCAATTTGAGGAAAATTTATCTCTAAACTACACATGGTTATGAATCATATCAGTCTCCAAACTCTACTGCTTCCCTAGTAAACTAAACACTAATCCATGTAGAGAAATAGATTTATGGTTAACGGCGCGATTTCTGTCAATAGGATCTGTGAGAAACAATATATACTTAGTACATAATCAATCCCACAAAAGTGTCTGCACCTCTCTCAACACCAGCAACCACAAAGAAAAACAGTTTGTAAAGAAACAATTCTGCTTCCTCCACCTAGCCTTCATTTCCTCGAAAAGCATACAGTTTAAAAGAAAAAAAAAAGAAAGAAAGAAAGTAACTTTACAGGTCTGTACTGCCCATAAAACTTATAATACATAGCTTGCTTGGCCAAAATCTCCTGGCCTGCAAACCTTAAAAAAAAAAAAAAAAAAAGCACTTGAAGTTCTGCTTCTTCATCCGCTACTTTTCGTTTTGAGAACATTGCAAAAGATGACGCAGCCTCAAAGATTGAGGGTTACTTGGACACCAAAAGAAAATGAACATATCAATGCAAACTTCTCATCATCGGCTAATACACTAAAACTCATCAAGCATTCCAACCAAGATGCCTCCTCCGGCATGTACATTTCCCTCGGCAAGTGCATTCAACACCACCGAACTAGTCTTTTGTCACTCATGAATGAATTCAGTGCTCCAACTGCTTTGACATAAAACTTATGTGTATTAGTAAAGCAAGTCGTGAGTAAACTATGGATGTAACTTCATGCTTAGCTTTCAATTCAAGAAACTTGACTGGTATATTCAAATATGAAACTCGAGTAATTGAACAAAGATAAATTGACTAAGGGCAGTAAGATTTAAGTCATCTATCTATGCCGTATTATTGACGTTAAAATTAAAAAACTACATGTTTGATTAGTTACGAAATCGCTGATTATTCTAATATTCATGACTACACAAATAAAACTACATCCATAATTTTCGATACCTAATAGGATAAACATAACTAAGTCCAAGACATTAAAAACATCCTAGATATTCAAATTTGAATCACTCTCCAACAATATTCAATACCGACCAATGAGTAAAACAAAGAAAGGCAGATAAATTAGATGATTAAAGGAGTTGGTAATGAACTCTTACCTTGTACTTGGACAAAAACCAGAAAGTCACAGTAATAGCATGTCACACGTTTTTTGAGCCCGAAGTTCAACATTCTTAAGATCGCGAAGATGTTGTAGTATCTCTTCGAGAAGATCCATCCCCTTGTCTCCTTTCTTCAAGGAGATGACACAATGCTTTAAAAACTCTCTGTCTGCCTCCAAGGCTTGGAGTCTTTGATAGACATGATCAATCTCTTCTTCAAGTTTATTGTTATAATCTGTGCAATGGGAATTCATGGAGTTTTGCTTGGTCAATGGGGCAGAACATTGTTGCTCTTCTTTCAGCGATATTTCATCTTCATTTTCCATGCTGATTGCGTCAAAAAGTGGAAGAAGTTTCTTTGCATTATCGTCTATGTTTCTTTTCGCTTGACCATTCTCCCCAACAACACTCTTACAGTGTCCGTTTGAGAAACCATTGGTTTCTGCGCCGTGAAATTCATAGTTCTCATTGAAACATTTGTTACTCTCCACTGAAAAGCTCTCAATTGTTCGCATGCCCACAAAGAATCCCCCTTCATCTTCATCATCATCCAAGGCAAAAAGCTTTTCTTCCAATGCTTTAAGTTGTTCTAATATCGCCATCCTCTCTTCTTCAAAGTCCACCAAAGATTCGTCGAGGGTACTCAACTGCCGAGAGCTTTCAAGTCCAATGTCATCCAAGTTTTGAATCGTGTCTCCAGGGGTAGTTGCTTCCTTGCCACTTTCTTGACGATCATTAACACTATCACCATCCTCAGAATTACAAGAAGTCGACGGGGTTGTGCTCTTCTCATTAGTGCTTCTCCTTCTCAGGACCCTTCTCTCTTTTTCCTCATAAAGATGAACTCTTTTTCGATATATCTCCAACTCTTTCTCTAACTCTTGCTTCTCCTTCTCCCTTTTCACCATCAGCTCATTCAATAGCTTCAACGCCTCTTGGTCATATTCAGACTGTTCTTCCATCATTCGCTGGTATTGCAATGCTTCCATCTGCATCGATGCCTTCTCTTCCTGAAGCTTGGTTATCATAACCATGGTCTGGTTTGCTGCATTGGCTGCAGCACTTCTCTCTGCCGCTAGTTCTGCGTACAACGCATTCAACACCTTCCGCTCTGCTACCAGCACTGATTTCAGGTGTTCTATGTCATGAATCCTTTCTAAACCATCGATGCCGTTGGTAGCGGCACTTTGAAACTCAAATTCTTCGGCTATTGATTCTTTTTTCTCTAATGATAGAAACTTTTTTGGAAGATCAATGAGATCTAATTCCATGTTGGAAATCTCAAGAGCAGTCTCTTCTTCCACTTTATCGAGTTTAAGAAATATGGGCGAATGGCGGTTCCTTCCATGCTTGATTGTTTCAGCTGGTATATTAGGTTCTTTGACGATGACTTTCCCAGCCTTCACAACATCTAATTCAGCAAGACTTGAATTAGAAACAAAATCATATCTACTTAGATTTTTTAGCTCAGTTACCATGTAAGAGAAACTCAATGAGTACATTGTTCAGTAGAAGTATCCGACATTACCTTGGCAATTATCAGTCAATAATATGACATAATCGTTGTTACTTTTTGCATCATTGCAATTCACTGAAGAATGATCTTCTAGGCTTAACAAAGAAGGAATCTGCATGTCTTGGACTTGAGGTTGATCGGTCAGTTTATGATCGGAGATCTCCGTTCTGTGTAAGGTTTCTGCTTTGATAAGGGATGCTTCGATTCCATTCTCTTCAAATGCTGAAAACATATTCCCACCAGAAATTTAGACAACTTGCGAATGAATTTGAAGGAAGCGAATCCAAAGGAATATGTAAGCAAATGGAATAGCTTTATTACCTGGAGGTTCATATAAACGCTTGGTTATTACCTCATTGGTGACGCCGCTGGTATCATCCTTCGCAGGCATGCTTTGAGCTTCTTCAGTGCCAGCAACTTGATTTTCAACTTCCAGACAAAACGACTCGCCGTCACTATCTTCAGCATACATAGCTGAAGAATTGTCATTCGCGGCATTACTCTTGTGCTCTTCTAGCTCTATGGATCTGCTTTCACTCTGATGCTTGGCAGAACACTGATTTTCTGTTTCTATTTCCAAAACAATGGATAAATCATCAGCTGATTCAACTAGCTTTGGGACTTTGTCTACAAGTTTGGATTCCTCTTCATGTTCATTCTTCAATTTCTTATGTTCTGGTGAGTCATCATGTTTCTCTGGTGCCATTGAATCAATTGATTCAATAGTTACCAGAAAGTGATCATCATGATCAGACCATTTCTCCAAATGTGCTGGGAGCATTTCTAGAGACACATTGTCTGTAGAACACAGTTGAGTCATGGCGCTTCTCGAAGATCGAGAACTATTCCTACCTTTGACAGAAAGTGCTGGATCATCTTCCTCAAGTAGCTCTTTCTTCCCACTTGTAACAACATTGTCTAACATTCCATCTTCATCGGCCTCACTCTTTTCGCATCGATGACCTATAGGAGATTTCAAGCATTCTAAGGCATCATCAATTCGATCACATTCATCGACATCAGGTCGGATCTTTTGTTCTCCCGACACCTCACTTTCCTCTTCCTCTTCTTCGTCTTCGTCCTCCTCTTCTTCGTCTTCGTCCTCCTCTTCTTCCTCTTCGTCGTCTTCAATGATCTCTAATGCATTCTTGTAATGGTTTTTCAGGTAGATAGATTTGCGAGGAGGATCGGGCACTTCCTCAACCGAGTTTTCTTTCTTGATGTAATCGACAACCTCCCACGAAGGCTTGAAAAGCCAGTAAGGTGTGTACATCTTGGCATTCAAGCTAACCTCACAACAAGAGCACCTAGAACTCCTCTCACCATTCTCTTGAACCCTCTCCTTATTCTTCCTCCCATCATTTGAGATCTTGCCCATCTCTTCCACCCACGAAAAGAAATCGAAACTCCCTCCCTCCCTTGCTGAATTATTCCCATTAGAATTCGCCTCAGAGGGTGGCGAGCATTCCTCGCACATATCGTGTGATTCAGCCAACTTCCCATGCCTAGAACAAAATCCCAATCTTGAAATCTCTGCTGCATGGACTTCACAGATAAGATCTCTGTATGAAGTGTCAGGTTTTGAAGGATCAAAGAATTTTTCAAGCCTAGAACACCATGGGCAGGGTGGTTGGAGGCCAAAATGTTTGGCAAACTTTGTTATGATATATGAAAACAAGGAGTTGAGGAGAAGGAAAAGTATGAGAATCCATTCTAGGACTGCATAGATGAGAACTACACTGATCCTATGTGTGTTCTTATGCAACATGGTTGCAAACTTGTTGGTTGCCATGGATGCTTATCTTGTGTTTTTTTTTTTTGCAGCAAAGAGAGGGAGAGAGTGAAAGAATGAATGAATGAATTGTTGTTGCTGAGGAAAGAAGAAAGCTAGCTCAAATGGGGACACACATCATAATATGCTGTTTATTTACTTAATTACTATTACTCTGAAAACTTAGAGTAAGAGACGGGAAAAGAGAAATCCCACTTTTTTTTTTTTTTTTTTTTTTTTTTTTTTGGTCCATACCACTCGATATCTAAACTTAACCAACTACTATGAGTTCAAGCCGGGCTAGGACACTTAGGGGTAAAGCTCTTCTAGCAGTGGTTTTTGCGTTCATAGAGTCTCAAACTCGAAACATCCTCTTAAGTTGTTGGAGTGTCGAACCACTCCAACGCATCAGTTGTTAGTAGAAATCCTGCCTTTGTAGTCCTCTAAACTACACTAAAAAATGTTTTGGATCCTTCTAATTAGTTTGGTAAGCTAAATAGATCGAACAATTCTAATTAGCTCCATTTAGTCATGATAGAAAAATAGTGAAAATAATTTTTTTTAAAAAATTTTTTTTTTACAAATAACATGAAAATATATGTTAGTTTTTTCTTCTTTTTTTTTTTTTCCTTTTTTTTGAAGAAATGTCTTGTTTAATTGTCAAAAATAATGTCTTAATTAATTCTACGTGAATGTTAAAACAATATAAAAATAGTGGAGAATGCATTAGAAAGTGAGAACGGCCTGACTATGTGCAAACCACTTTTTACCAGGGGCAAACCACTTTTTTTCACTCCACTTTCAAAAATGTCATTCTTCCTTCTCACGTTGTGCACCCCACACAAGCGCCATCTTTGACTCCGACAATGCGAACTTGTGATTTTGGAGCCCACTACCATCGTAAAAGTCGATTTCTTCATGTTTTTTGTTAGAAAATCATGTTTCTCCACTGTTTTGTATACATTTTATAAGGTTTAAACAAATTTTTTTTTCTTGCTAGGGCAAAAAAATGGATGATGGACGTGTAGGAGATACGGTTGTGCAAGATGGAGATGTATTTCTTGAGTTTTCATTCAATTTTTGTATATTTTTTTTCATGTTCAAACCAAGGATTCTACCTCTGGTTCGGCCTCGCAGGGCCGAACAAATGGCTTTTGCTCAGTCAATCGTGTCTGATTGAAAAATGATTGTTCGGTCACATATGACCGAACAAATACTTTTGTTTTTTTTGTTCAAACCAAGGATTCTTCTGGTTCGGCCTGGCATGGCCGACAAAATGACTTTTGGTCGGTCTCAAATGACCGATTGAAACATGTCTATTTGGTTACCTATGACTAAAGAGTTGAGTGTCTGTCGGTATCACTAGACCGAATCACTTATTTTCAGAGTTTTTTTTTTGAATTTTTTTGTAGTTCTTGATTGAAGGGTTTGATACTGTGATTGACCATTTTGCAGGGAAATTTGTGTTCGACTAACTATCTTGACTACAATAAAGACTTCAAGTCCAACAAATCTGTACGACCAATTGAACAAAATATTAAATATTAAACCAAAACTTGATCAACCACAAATCAAGTCACATACCAAATTCATCAACTCCAAATCGTTACTTCATAGTAAAAGTCATCAAGAAAAAGCGAATTCAATTCATAGACAACTAACTCCAAATCTACTCCAAATCCATAACAATTCCAAATTCAAAACAAGCGAATATAATTCATAAACTTCATTGGAAGGTATCGTTGACGTTGTCGTTGTCTTGCGCTTTGAAGAAGCGCCTTCTATCACTTTGGGAATCGGTCTTCGAATGAATATGCCTTCAACTGTTGGGCATTAGTCTCCTCTCGACTGATAATCTTCTTAGTACGAGTCATATCTATTAGAATGACATAAATATAAGCCCAACATCAACATTCAATAATTACTTCACCAAAATAGAAACTAGTGACATAATTCTCATATTATTTATCCATTCGGCTAGGACAGATCAATTGAGATTGTTGTGTTCGGTTGGAGTCACCCGAGTGAAAGACTTTTAATCGGTCAACTACAACTGAACAGAATAATTTAAATCGGTTGTGTGTGACCGACTTAGACTCGACAACCACTAAACACAAAACGAGTATACATTCGATCATAAACAACAACAAACATATATACAACAAACAAAATTGCTAAAAAACAGAAGAAAAATGAAGAAACATCAACATTCACGAAAACAACATAAATCGACAAATCGACCAAGTTTGACTATATCACCATAATATTCATTGATCATAAAATCAAATTGCACAAGATTAGAATGTGATCCTTAGTTGCAATATTTAAAAAAAAATCAATATTACACTAAAATTGGATTGATCCGTCATAACAGGCCAATTGAACTTTATTTGCTCGTTGCTTTCAACTGACAGAACAAATTCAATTGGTCATATGTAACTGACCAAGCCTAAACCACACACAAAATGACCACTTAATTCGATCACACACATACAAAACAATCACAATCGATCAATAACAGTGCAAATTTGAACAAATAAACAAAATCTCACCTTAGAATTGGAGTTGATGCGAAGACCTAGGGTTCACGTTCGATGCACCAACTGCACGTCCGTTCACCGCTCGAAGGAAGACCTAGGGCTCGAGTTGATGCGAAGATGCATCCACTTTCATGTGAAGATCGATCGAAGGAGAAACCTAGGCCTTGTGCGTACTCGTCCTCCTTCTTCTTCTTGTCGCCTTGAGGTTGAGGTTTTTGAAATTTTCGATTTGGGGTGCACTAGGGGCAGGGACATTTTAGAACTAATTAAATTTTTAGGGTGCCCTCATCCATACGTGGGTTGCTTACATCCTTTAGTTTGCCTTAGTAAAAAGTAGTTTGTACATAGTCGGACCGAAGTGAGAATACATATATCAACATTTTTTTATCTTTAAAACATCAGGGGCCTAGCAAGGCACCAACCACCTAAATGATATAGTGGACCAACCCACAAAGAAGCTTGAGGGCTCCTCCCTCGGCACCTTCTGACCTGCATCGAGATGGTGACACGTGGCAGAGTTCCATTGAGGTGGTGGTGTATCCAGTGAAGTACATAGAGATGAAAAGCTAGTGGTAATGAAATGTTAGTGGATCAGGAGTAGTGTGGCACTTGAGTGACTTGAAAAGATATCTCGAGTTTGAAACTTCACAAACGCATAAATTATGGATAAGAGAGTTTAATTTATTAGTGGACCGACTCGACTCAAGTTTAACTTGGCTCAAATACAAAGTAGTCGATTAAGTCTGAATATCAAATGGTAGGACGAAAAAGAAAAGAAACTAGTAGTGAGAGGTGTGTGTGATTTAATTACTAAAACACCCATTACTTCATTCAGGAATTACAAATAGTAAACGTGGATTAGCAGCTTTTTTGGGTCAGTTCAGCCTTCATTTGCTGGATCTGAAATTTAATTAGGGCACGGACCGACAGAATGATTCACACATGTTGTTGGGGTTTCTATTGCACTGTAGTCACCAACTTCATTATTATTATTATTATTATTATTATTTTTGAACTTTGTATCTTCTCTACAAGATTTCAAGTTTTATGTATTGATAGCTAGTAAGCCAACTGTATCATAGTGCTTACCAGAATAAAATAGGAGTCTTGAGTCTTAATTACTACGTAAAAACTCGAGTATTGTAAATGCTTGATTATTTCTACTTCTATTTTTGTGAGTAACCACATACATATATTTTGTTACATTATACCCTATTGAGATGCTTGGAATTGAATTTCACGACGACGTTAATGCAGTTGAGATTAGCTAGCATTTTAGGGTCTTTCTTTTGGCAGCACTCGCGCGCCTGCAGTACAATTCTGAAAAAATTAAAAGTATTAATTTTTATTTCATTAAATTTCAAATAAAAACTTCAAAAAGGGATATAAACCAATTCCATGTATTTATTTATGTACATTAGGAAACCTGCATTTTCTGTAAAAACAGAAAAAGGTTGGTCGAATTTCTAATTCAATTTCAAAGACAATGGACGAGGGAAGCATTGTTGAAAGAAAGGGCTCCATATGTTGTTGGAAAAGCAAACAATTTTTTTTTTTTGAAAGAATGGAAGCACATGAATAAAGGAATTAATAAAAAATAAAATGTGGTAATATTATAAGAAAAGTTGAAGTGGTGGGGTTTTATTACTTTTGCTTTTTTTTTTTTTTTTTTTTTTTCTCTCTTTCTCTCTCTACTCATTCTCTTTCATTGGAAAGCTCTATGCCAACTATATATGACCATGATCAAAGCAATTTTTAGCTCTGCATATGGTATAGTTCTGCAAAAATTTACCATTCCCATATATCTATACTGTCTTAAGAAAAATAAAAATTAACTAAGTTGTTTTTTATTTTCTAAAATTAGTGGTAATTTTATTAAAAAGAATAGTTAACATGCATGAAGGGGGAGAAGTTCATTCTCCAATTGAGATTGTCACTTCATTAGTATTGGCTTACACATGTAGCTCATGGTTTTTGACGTTTTTCTTTTGGACTTCAATTAGAGTCGAATTCACGAACTCCCCAAATCTTGTATTTCTAATAAGCTAATGATGCCTCATTCATCTCACTAAAATTGCTTTGAAATTTTTTATTAACTTAATCAAATCAATATTAATATGTTTTTAGTTTTGAAAGTCTTACAAACACAAGTCCAAGAAAGTCTTAAAAACACACCTTTAAGTTCAACCGCATCAAATTAAGTGGAGTGGAAAGATCATTTAATTTTTTTGAGAAAAGGGAGTCGAGCTCTCGAAAGTTGCATTATGGACAAAAATAATTACAACGAGGAGACTGTGTACCTCCAAAACAAATATACAAAAGAATGGTAAGAATACTATATACAAAAGAGGGATTCACATGAAGAGCGTTTAATTTAAGATATATTGAGGCTTTGCTTTCATTGTTACTGCATTTTGCAGGTATCAATTTTCATCGACCTAAGAATAAATGGGTGAATGCTTGGCAAAAAGAAGACTAATTAATTAATTACCATAATGCACAACAAACAAACAATGGAAGACAAGGATGCAAATCTGGTTTGGATAATGATACAAATCAAAATTAGAACTCGAAAGCAAGATTAATGTATATTTAGGAGCTATTATATAAGATTAAAGTAAAACGAATATTTTCTGAAAAAAAAAGTAAAACGAATATTGGAAAGATAGATAGCAACATAGTGAAATATAATTATAGTCCTTTGTGTACACGTTTCATGTTCATGCTCACTATGTTACAAGCATCAAATTACTTATTTTGGAGCTTTATTTAGACAAATCATTTGCATGCGTTGATCAATATTCTACTTTTATTCATTTGACAACTAAGAAAATCATTACAATTGCTAAGTTTTCACCTTGCTTTATTATGTGCTCGCATAAAATCGGATCAAATAAATGGGGTGTACTTATGAGTCAGGGATTCTACATAATAATGCACGATGTGACTTAAGTACTCTCTGCATGATCTTTAGCACGATTTTGGTGGAACAATTCATACATTACAAATCCAATTTAACCTATAGTCCATCCTATGCGTTGCACAAAAAAAAAATATAAATATATACTCATGTCATTGGTACACTATTTAGAATCATTAAATTTAAATTTAACATATTAATTAATGTGACATAAATGCACAACACATTTTGAGAGGATGTGCATTAAATGAAGGGAAGATTAATAGAAGAATGTGTCCCATTTGTTGGAGGAGTAGAAGATTTCAAAGTCATCCTCAAGCAATCAATGACTTCAAAATTATAACTTGTAACACTCCTTTAATATTTACAAAAATCTCAAAAACTTTGTCCCGAGAGATAAGAGAATAATCTCACATGAACTACATAAAAATAAAAGGCAAAACTTATCATTTGGTCCCTGAACTTTGTGTTTTTTGTGGTCTAGGTCTCTGAACTTTTATTACTATACATTTGGTCCTTGAACTTTCACAAAGATTTACATTTAGTCCTTCCACCATTTAAAGTGTTAAATTATGTCAATGTGGACAACAAAAGTGTTGTGTGATTAGTCAAGAAGAGTAAAATGGTTTATATTACTGAATCGGACGACTCGCATCAACCTAAAAAAGCTGAAAATTTTTTTAATTTCCCCTAAAAACATAAAAATCTCAAAGTTCAGGGACCAAAAACATAAAACTCAAAAGTTCAAGGACCAAATGTACAACAATGAAAGTTCAGGGACTAAATGTACACTATTGAAAGTTCAGGGACCAAAAGCATAAAAGACTCAAAGTTGAAGGACCAAAAAATACGTTTTGCCAAAATAAAATACAAAAGTTATAAGTTTGGGAGGAGCAAGCGAGTTCCCACTCCCAAACTCAACCTTTGTATTTTATTTTTATCTTGCCCATGTAGGATTATTCTCTTTATCTCCAACACCATTAATTAATGAAAACTTCATGACATGCCCAACCAAACTGCATATATCTTTTCTTTTCTTTTTTTTTTTCAACTTTGAAATTTTTTGACTTATGATCTGTGGACTAGGAGGCCAACTTTAAGTAAAGTGATGTAGCATCCCACACAAATGGGGCTGTTGTTGTTGCTTAAATTATCAAACATCCTCTTTTGGGTATTCAAGGCCAACAACTCTTGAATTGACACCTTTTAGCTGTTTCAAATTGTTACAGATGTTGTATCCCTTTTAAATTTTAGGCTTTTGAACCCTAAGCATATAGAGCTTTCAAGGCTCCACATACTATAGGAAAGAGTCTTTTTGTAGGGCAGAGAGGAATGAGATATATCATGAGGTATATACATGTACATATTGCTCCATTATATTCCATCCAATTGCTTTGTATTAGCTTTAAGTTTTTAACCACTGCAACTCATGGAACTTGTACCTATAGTCTATAGCAGGCTACACATCATTGCTTCGAAAACTTTAATGTCAACTACAACCTCACACAGCGCACGCTTCGTGTGCGTGGTTGCGGTCTCTAATCTATGCCAACTGAATTTGTTGCCCCTTGGTATGTTTATGTGTTTGTGAATACGAAAAGTGTAGGAACATTCCCCCCTTCTTTTTTTTTTTTTTATCTCAAAGATAATTTCATTGATGTAAAAATTCAGGATTACATCAAATTAATATAACAAAGCTTGAACATAATATAGTAATTCACTCCAAAACAATACTCCAGTATGACTTCGCGATGTTTTTGCCATGTGATGGGCAACTTCATTCGCTTGTTGATTAACACGATTAATCTTCCATTTGTCATGCCTTCTCATTAGTGTTTTGCAATCCTGAAACACCTCTCCCGCTTCAAGAAGATTAGAGATGTCTTTCGTGATTTTTCAACCGATTGGAGTGAGTCCGATTCAAAAAACTATATTCTCAATTCGTAACTCGTTAATCCAACTCATTGCTTCTCTTATACTAATTGCCTCTGCTTCCAATGGGTCATACCCACACTGAAATATTTTTGTCATCGCTTGAACAAACCGACCCTCTGAGTCTTTAATTATTGCTCTCACCCCCACAAAGCCCCTCAGTTTCGAATATCACTGCGTCTGTATTGCATTTTTTCCAACCAACCTCTTGGGATTCCATGTCATGCCAACACTTTGTGGAGGGATCTGATTGTTACCAATGTTAGATTTCTTCCTCGCTTCAACCCATGAAGTGTACCACTCCATATCTTGACAAATCACATGAGGTAGGGGGAGATCACTCTTCTTCCACAACAAATTATTTTTGAAGTTCCATATAGACCACATCTTCATACACACTGTCATTGACTAACGATTAAATAACCACTCTTTTATATCATTGTTTGTAGGTTTTCGGTGATGAGGACCTCGCCAACAGTTTTGTACCTTTGAACATTTAAAGAAAAGATGTTGTGTTGATTCAACAGACTCTGCATAACAAACACAAAACTCTTATTTATAGCCCCCAATCAATAAGTCGAGACCTTGTAGGAGTACAGTTTTGCAAAAGTCGCTACATAAAATGCTTCACTATTGCTGAAATTTCAAGGTTCCACAGTTTCAACCGATTTCCTTTGGTCGCCACCAAGTCCCCATCTCTACTCAATTCAACTGCAACTCGATATCACATTTGCTGGAATATTCCCTTATTTTTAATCATCAAAATTAAATATCACCTTAATTGGCTTAAACAAATCACTTTACTTGTTTTTCGTATTCTAGTTATAATTCAAATCGGTGAAAAATAGTTGGAGTGGTTTGACCTTTAGGCAAGCCAATGTTTTTATTTCAATCTTATGAATGAAACAGTTAGACCTAAGTTGAGACTAAACCCGTCCTTTTTTGGTTTAATCCACTCAGGATCAGGACTATTCATCTATTCAAAGTTCACCTCGAGTTACGCATTATACGTTTCGATAAGAGGGGGAGAATATAAAAAAAAGATGACTCATGAAATATTGGCACGCATGGTAACTCATTGAACCAAAGCCAAAGGCCAACCTAACCATGAAACGGCCCATCAAATTAACATGGACTTTCCACGGCCCAACAAAATCTGGAATCACAAAATCTTTTTTCTAAAGACCCAGACAAACGGAACCTTAGTATGAAACTAGGGTTTAACAAAAACCTTCCAAAGTTTCACAGATGACCTAAAAAGGAGAGATTTTATTCGCAAAACCTCCAAAGCTGTTCCTTCGGAGATCAATTTCAGTCTTGATCGACCAACTTGATCGACAAATTCATCGAAAGGCGACTCAGATTCATCAATTTCGCGATATGGGCGAAGCAGCAGCAGCGATGGCGCAGAAATCAGTGAAGAACTCGTCAAGCGATCCGAGCGATTTCAAAGTCATCAAAGAAGGGGAGGCCGAGATTCTCATGCTCGCCAACAATGAAGTCTTCTTCAACAAAACCCAGGTTTTTTTTTTTTTTTTGTGATTTTTGGGTTTTTGATGTAAAGTTTTGATTTTTAGCGTTTTTTTGGTCTGATTAAATGATTTTGTTGCAATTGATTGTGCCCTAATCGATGGGGATGGAAAAATCTCATCTTTTTCTGCTGTGTAGCTGTTTCATTTGATGATTGTACAGTTAGTTGCATGTTTTGGATTGTTCACTAGATTGTTAAGTTGGATATTTTTTTTTTTAATTTTTATGGCGAGGGTATCCGAGCCACCGCTGCCGACACTAGACTAATGTTGGATCAGACTAGTCCCTCGGGGGTTCTTAGTTGCTTCCAACCAGGAACCCAAGGAAGAAATTGGAGGGAGAAAGGGGAGGCAAGGAATCGAGCCCCACATCTTTAGTGTGTTGACATGGAATCAAATGAAATTACAATTGTATTAGCAACTTCGGGGTTGAACTCTTTAGGGAAACCTTGATAGACTACATTCCATGAGAAGTGCTTTTATTAGTTGGTGGTATACTAAACAAACATAGGCTACTTCAACACAGGGCGTAGGGCCGTTGCCCTTTTATTACTTGATAGGCTGTCTTAATTTCGATGGCGTAATGCATACGAAATTACTACTTTATGTTTCAAAAATACTAGTGATCATGTTCTTAAAGAAAGAGACTAAAAAGACTTGACTGAATATGATTTCAAGCTTCAATAAAGGAATCTGAATCACATTCAATCAATCATTGTATTGATTTACCGAAAAGGTAATTGAAATGATTATCATCGTAATCTAAGTATAGAGACTGATTTAACCATCATTTAACTAAGAAACAGTTTTTTCAACAAAATTGGTTTCAAGCGCTTTATTTTCTTGAGAATCTTTTAGCACATTGTTTGCCCAGAGTGTGAACTTGGGACTTAAATCGCCTGGGAAAAGCTTTGCTATTCATATTGATTATTAATGCATAAGATCACTATGTAATTTCTTACTTTTCATTAGTTGGAGTTTTTTTATTTTATTTACTTATTTGTTTTTAAGTTGGAGTCATTTAATGCTGGTGGATGAGGAAGATGCTGGCATTAATGGAACGGATGCAATCTAATCAGATTATATTTTATATCATCAATTATTAAAGCATCATTCCGAATGTATAGCGTTGACGGAACGGATAATTGATTTTGTTTATTTATTGTATTTGCTGTATGCTTTTAGATATATGACTTGGTGCACTTTGATGATTAGGTTAACAATAGAGACATGTCCATTGCTGTCCTGAGAACATTCATTTCAAAACGGGCAGCTGAACATGAGGCAATGATGGCTAAAAAGATGAAGAGGGGCCAAAGACTGCCGGTGGATGAGAATGTTGAGCCTACAACTGAAATGGAGGAGGCAACTGCAGACAGTTCAGAGAAATCAAATGGGGAATGCATAGAGCAAGTTGAGCCACCTCAAGATGAGCCAACGAAGATCTCGGAAGAGTCAAGTACAATGAGGGAGGGAAAAGGAAGAAGAGAAATAAAGCCACTTAGAGTTCTTGAGGTTTTCTCTTTTCCTCGTCTTACTTCTCTCTGTAAAATGTTACTGTAGGCTATTTCTGTGAGTGTCATATATGGTTGGATTGCGAAGTGGCCAATATTTCTATTGCATTGTATTGATAGAAACTGTAAATTCCTGTAGTTTTCTGTCTTTTGTTTATTGATATGTGTTTCATTAATTTGTAGGCTTTGGCTGCTTCAGGGTTAAGAGCTTTGCGCTATGCACGTGAAGTAGAAGGAATTGATCAAGTTGTTGCCCTAGACAACGATAAAGGTAGCCCCTACCTGTTTCCTCATCTGACATTTTTAGCTGGACAGTTTTGTTGATGCAATTGTGCTAAAGGGCCATTATTTTATATTGGATTCATTTTTATACAATTATATATGCCACAAATGTGATAATGGTTTCCCATTTAAGCAAGTTGTTACTTGTTGAAACAAATTCCTTTTTATGAGTTTCAAAGAATTGAAACTAAAGTCTCATTAAATTTGTTGTCTCATTCTTATGCTATGGTTATCTTACTTGTTATTTAATCTTATAGTTTGTCAGTTGATTGCATCCGATATGAACTTCCTAATCTTCTTGGTTGCAGCATCTGTTGAAGCTTGCCAGAGAAACATAAAATTTAATGGTTCAGTAGCCTCTGAGAAAGTGCAATCACATCTTGCTGATGCTCGAGTTTTTATGCTCACTCACCCGAAAGAATTTGATGTGGTAAGCTTTATGTTTAATTGAATCAGATGTTATGACTTCTAAAAAGTTGGGTTTGATGTGTGTTTGTTGGCGATTCTACTGCGATTGTCCTCCTTGCATCAATGTTCTTGGGACATTTGATCTATTATATATCTTTCCTGCTACTCTTGATTCTTTAATTCAATTGTTATACCTATTCTATTTAACTCTGCAGATTATTCATACTTTCTTTTACTGGTGGTCATATGTTTAGGTTGATCTTGATCCTTACGGTTCACCTTCTGTATTTTTGGACTCTGCGGTTCAATCTGTTGTTGACGGAGGTCTATTAATGTGTACAGCTACTGATATGGCTGTGTTATGTGGAGGCAATGGAGAAGTTTGCTATTCAAAGTAGGTTCATGTCGTTATTAACTTCGAATCTAATGGGTGATTTATTGTTGTCTCGTGGCTAATTGATTGAATTTGTATATAGGTATGGTTCATATCCATTGAGAGGAAAATATTGCCATGAGATGGCTTTGAGGATACTTCTTGCATCCATTGAGGTATCTTTACATATAAAAATTTGCAATTCTTTAATTAATACATAGCTGTTCATGGGCATATTGGTTGTTTTGGCTGTTTCCAAATGAAGGAAAGACGTTCATTGAAAATTAGGAATGCACAATTTCAAAATATAAAATGAAATGGGTTTCTACTTTCTTCCTAAAGTGTATAAACAAAGCCTGCTTTTAATGTGACACGTTGGAAGCTTCTACTCTTTCCTTTTCTTCTCATTTTAATTTAATTATCTATTTAGTTTCCTTTGTTTTGATCGTGTATCCCTATGTATATATAGTAATTGCATTCACTTCAGGTGCTCTATTTTGGTTGTAATATCATCCTAAGTTGGTTGTTGTTTATGTTATTTTCCTTTTCCCTTTTGGTCTTATGATTATGATACAAGTTTGTTTTTCCTTCAATGCAGAGTCATGCAAACCGTTACAAGCGGTACATAGTTCCAATCATCTCTGTACAAATGGATTTCTATGTACGAGTTTTTGTCCGCTTATACACGTATGTGGCTTCTTCCTCTATTCAAGCTTTAGAATCTTGTGAAAATTTAAGATGCCATAGGAAGATTACTGTCATCTCAGTTGTATGGTACACCTTAATGTAAATGAGTGATTTGCAGGTCTGCAAGTGAAATGAAAAACACCCCTCTGAAGCTCTCATATGTTTATCAGTGCATTGGATGTGATTCTTTCCATCTGCAAGCTCTTGCGAGGACTGTCAGCAAGGTGTGTACTTGCAATAGATACCCTCTCCTGGTTTGTGCCATATCAAGTTTTTTTTTTGCATGCAGTACTTGGTTCTTCATAAAAGACATGCCATCGACTTTTTTGAGCTAAACATCTCTTGGGCAATGATTATAATTACATCCCTTACGGGTTATCTTCTACTTCTGTCCCCTTCACTATCTCCGCACGAGCCATGTTCTCTTGAGCGGTTTAAGAATCACCCATGTACAGAATCACATAATCTCCATTGCATTGTTGCCTTGATAATACCTCACTCAATTTCTATGTAATCTCAACGACCTCTCAATCTCTGTATATGATAATATAGCTTTTAATTTTATTTTCACAATAGAGAAACTGAATTCTTGAAATGATCAAACCACAAAATTTTGACATTTAGTTTAGTCAAGGTTGCTAGAAGTGTAGGATATGTTGGCTGAACTGATAGCTAAGTAGTTTGGTACTTGCTACATGCACGTAGTCAAGTATGGTCACAACTCCTACTTTACTAATATATCTACAAGATTACGTGAAATTAAGCGTGCTTCGACCATATTGCCTCAGCTTTACTTTGTTCTTTTTACTTTTTTTTTCCTCCTAATCTTAAAACTATAGTGTTAGTTATTGTGATTGTTGAATAAATTTCTTCTTGTTAGTTATCTTCAGTCCTGACCTAGTTGCAATTGTTTTGCTCTTCTCAAGAACAACAGCATAAGATACATGCCAGGGTTTGCACCTGCGGTTCCGCAAGAATGCAATCATTGTGGGAAGAAATTTAATATGGGTGGACCTATATGGTCTGCGCCTATCCATGACCAAGAATGGGTTTCTTCCATGCTAGCAGATGTAAATTCTATGAAAGATAGATATCCTGCCTATGATCGGATCTCTGCTGTTTTGACCACCATATCCGAGGTACTGGCATTTTTTATAAGTTTAACAAATTTTGTAATTATTTTAGGTTGACATAATCTCGTTATTTCCTTTTCTCTATTTCTTTGGCGATAGTATCGACTATTTGGAATTGTAGTGATATTGTCATTATGCTGCAATTCATGGTGCAATTACATTGCGTTGTGGCTCGCTGAAGCCTGATGCTGTAGATAGTTTCAAGTCGCATTTCAATTTTATTTTTTCCCCTTTTCCTGTGATAAGTTACCTCATCTCCTTATTTATTATTATTTTTTTTTACGCAGGAGCTTCCTGATGTTCCTTTGTTTTTGAGTCTGCACAACCTCTGTGCTACCCTCAAATGCACGTCACCTTCAGCAGTTATCTTCCGCTCAGCAGTAATTAATGCGGGATATCGTATATCTGGAACTCATGTGAATCCGTTGGGGTTGAAGTCAGATGCTCCCATGGACGTGATCTGGGACATCATGCGCTGCTGGGTAGCTACAGAAGCCTCTTTGTTTTTTACTCTTTTATTTGGCAATACAAATATACGAAAAGATAACTGAGCCATCATCATTCTCTTAACATCTTACTGTTTTCGATTATGTAAATGTCAGTCTGGTAGTTGGAGCGCACATTTCGTTCAATTCTGATTTTTAATTTCATATATGCTGAATTGCAGGTAGAGAATCATCCTGTGAAAGCCCAACCTTCAGATCAGCCAGGCAGTGTTATCCTTGCGAAGGAACCAACTTTGCGAGTGAGCTCCGATCTTTTCTTTTAACTTGTTTGACGCATTATGCCAATGATGTAGTCTAAAACCATGTGTCTCATTTTGTTGCTTGGATTCTTGATCGACTCACGATCGTCAATTGGTAATAGTTCTAGTTGAAACTGGGGACCAAGCAGTAGTTGATCATAAGCATTGTAAAGTAGTGCCAAGACTTGTATTCTCACTCAGGGACTTGAGGTTAGTAATCTTATTTTGCTTCCCTGCCGTTTCTTTTTTAGGCCAATTTTGCTCGAGCGGTTGCTTCGCTTAGCAAAGGACAAGCGAAGAAGGTGGCGCGCTTCCTTCCAAATCCAGAAAGACATTGGGGGCCAAAGCCTAGAGCAGGTAGACAGATCAAGAGCAAGCATGCTTCCCTACTTGGTCCACAGGCAGTAAACGGCTGTAGTAGTCACGAAGTAGATGAACCGGACGCGAAGCGTCAGAAGATTGATGAGCCTGCAACTGCTTCAGAATGATAAGGTATCGACCTATATTCACTTCATCCGATCGAGTTTTGGTCTCAAACCAAAGTACACTGCCCCCAGAACGTCGAAAGCTTAAACACATCAATAGATGCTGTGTTGTTTTTGGTATAAGTAGCAGCGAGGCCAACGGCAACACTGCAAGATAAGCTGCCATCCGGAAAATTTCATGGTCTCATGGTTCTACGATTTCTTTACAAATCCTTCTCTTCCTCTTGAGAGGAAAGTTTTGTCTTGTAATGTTATGTTAAACCGTGCTATTGTTATTGAAAACAATTTTTTAAGCCACCTGCAATAGCATTGCTTATTTGATAATCATAAGGAATGACAAAAAAAACATAATTGCTTTGTTTGAGCACAATAGATACTTAGAGCTCCTCCAATAGTAAATGTGGATTGTGGGCATAGATTCTTAACGTAGAGAGGTTATTTATCTCATGTGGCTCAAATAAATATTAGACTTCAAAATAGGTCAACAATAGTAAATGTGGGTTGTGATTTAATTGATGAGATGACCTTTTTTTTTGTAATTTTATAAATTAAAATATGAAAAAAAAATCTACATAAAATAAATAAATATTTAAAAAAGATTGATTATCCAACGGGTAATCAATTTGAATGTCTAAAAGTGACATTCAAAATAGACAATGTCAATTCACATCAGCTAAACATTTGAAATACACATTCCATTGGAACTTTTTTCATCCCTCTCAAATGGAGGATGTGATAGGATTTTAAAGAGTTTGGAAGATTTTAAAATTAAGGTGTATTTAATTTGGAGTTCAAATTAGGATTTGAATGGATTTCTAAAAAGTCTAATAAGTGTATTCAATTTTAAACACATTAAGATTTTGATGAATTTTAATAAATTGTGATGGATTTCTATTAAAAAATGAACATGTCAAAATCCCACCTCTACCCATGAGATTTGGATGAATTTTAGATAAGCCCATTCAAATTCATCAAATTCCATGAAATCCATCATTTAAACAAATCCATAAATTTGTCACATTGAATACACCCTCCAGTCTTAAGTGACATATATTGACATTCAATCCACATTCCATTGGATATGCTCTCTCATAATGATATTTAAGGCTGGTGTATATCTAAAAACTTGTTATCAAATCTGGTTTTCAGGATGAATGACATTCCAGACTGTTTTAGTGTATAAATTACACTGCAACCATAACAAGTACAACTGTACAAGTTTACAGAATCTTTAGATTTAAAGATTCGATGGCCCTCGTTCCATATGCCCAGAAGAAAATGTCTTCTTACTCTGATCGAAAGAGTCGCAGTGGTAGCGTTTCCAAAGCCAGCTGAAAAGCATACAGAGAGACGTCAAAACATGGAAGAACGGAAACCAGAATCCAGTTCTATGTTTAGGTAATTTTAAAGTCACTATTGCATGAATCATATAGAAGTATAAAAAATAAGATTGACGACAACTCCATGTGGCGCTAAATTAACAAGTTACTCACCCAAAGCCTAGGAGTTCTGGGATCAGCCTTCGGCTGCAGTTTTGATAGTTCTGACTGGAAGGTGATGACGATGGACACTTGAAACTCGATAGAAAACGGTCTAGCAAACAATATTTACAATGCAGAACATTATCAGTAATAGCGGAGGCAAGTTCAACTACTAGTTTCTCATTTCAAAGCCTAAGCATTACAATGATCCAAAGTAGCACAAAATCCATCATTTGACAAATGCAAGGAAATTGTCACTGAGCCAACAGCCCAGCTGACTGTCAAGTAAAGCACAATTCATAGATGGCAAAGCAGAAGTAGCGAAACAAAAACTCACCCTGCAGAGATGGTAGGACATATTAAAAGACGGGGAAGTATAACATAGATGGGCAGAGTCATGCTTCGACATACGTCTCCATCTGCTACCTACATTATAGAAGAAGGCACACTTGTTACATAAACATTGTCAGACCAGCGAAGCTTACCAAAAAAAGAGAGACATTACATACTTGAGTAGTTTGAATCACAGAGGTCTCTGTAACATATTTTTCTCCAACAAGGATTGCCTCTATTCGGAGCAAGTGTATATCAATAGAACGTATAGGAACTGCCGATGCTTCTACTGTTAGCTCCCCAGTAAGAGGATCTAACAGAGAACATTGAGTAGGTATTTTTCCAGTAACTCGGAATCTACCTGCCCAAAAGTATTTTCTTGTCAGTCTAAAGATCACATAGAATAATGTAATTTGAACATCTCAGTTTGCTAATTATAAATGAGTATCATTCAGAGAAGGGATGCCGACCTGAAAGTAGTTCAGGAAGCAACGGGTGTCTTTGCGTGTCCTGAGTGATGTAAAAGCTAACCATCTCAGGAGACATTGGCCTGTTGTAAAGACTATCTGAAGTAGGATGAATAAAAAGTACACATAATGAAGAGGCAGAATTATTTAAGTGGAGAAATCTAAATCACAACCAATAACAAGTCAGTCATTAATTTTTTGCTAACCTTTTTCACTTTCAACTATGAACTCCATAGTAGCAGATAATGACTTATGCAAGTATCCTCTGGTTATATCTGCAGTTATCAAATACTATTGTAATAGGCATTAGAAAGAAAGCAAGAAAATCCGGTTCTAGTCTTCCTCTATTTATTTATTGTAGAAAAAAAAACTGGATTGGATAAAGATGGTACACAAACAACAAAGAATAATTTACCTGGATGCTTATATTTGCTCCATGATAGGTTTCGTAAAATCTTTCTAAATCATCTTTCCCTTTCTCTTTAATAACCACGGAAAAAGGAATCTGAAATGAATCAGAATTATCACTGATATAACAAACTAAGGAGATCTAGCAACCAAAATAGAACGGAACTGCAACTGACAGAAGAGATTAAGTAAAATAGGCATACAATTGCATCTGACACAATATTCAAGATATTTGACAGCCAATCTGGTAACTCACCTCTGTTGTACCTGAACTTAGCTTTCCGGAAGGTTTGACCTCGACGCTCTTATTCCTGTAGGACGAAGAAAAATATATAAAGCCATCATTCAAATGCATCTAGCCCAAACATGAATGAATGATATACGAAGAAGAACAGATTGTAACAATCATCCATGGAAAACAACATGCAAATCATCTATAAGTATATGATATCCCACAGGTACTAACCTTCCAAAAAAATGAAACATTTCACAACAACGCGTAAATTCATACTTCATCATATTAAGTTTCATTTCATCAATGTTAATTTTCTTCCTCCCACTTTCCTTCGGTCATTATAGTCGCTCACCGTTTGTTCACTCCCATTACTTGGTCTGATCATGATCACTACTCAATCAAGATTATATCGCCCCAGTTCCACATAGTCACCACGCTACCAACACCATCACTCTACTCCCTCCCTTTAAATCTATACTCCGAAATCTCCATCACATCACAAAGGTCCTAAATCCTAGACCAATCGCGCTATTCGAGCATTTCGATCTCCTCTCCTATCCTTACAACCCGCGTTAGGGTTCAAAAACACACAATTTAATCTGATTCTTCCAAGTTCACCTACCAATTTTTCTCAAAATTTTCAGCTTTGATACACTCCCTGATTGTAACACATCAATGGATCCCATCGAAACCAGAAAGGCCTAAAATTTGAGACATAAAAATTGAGAGTGACGATGAACTCACATGATGTGAACAGGCTTGATAACGCCATAGAAGGACTCGATCACTCCAGCCGATCCGCCGCGAACCTGAAACCCCAAAACATCAAAATCACCACAAAATCAAGAGAGATGATTCGTTAGGGTTAGGGTTTACGAAAACCCCCAAATCAGATCCGAGTAGAGTACCTGCAAATTCACTGTTCCATTGGCTGTGATTCGAATTCCCTGGTGAGAAATCGAAGAATTAAGCTTTATAATGATCTTTCCTTCCAACAATTCCTGAAATCAAACCGAAGAACCCTAAAATCAGAATCAAAATCCATTCGAACCGCAATTTCATAGAGAGATTGAAATAGATAGATCGATCGAGAGGGAGAGTACGTTGGGGCGATACATTCGGCTGGATCGAGAGAGCTTGAGCACGATCGACATGATTGATTGGTTGATCGACTGTGTTGCAGAGCTTCTGATACTGTTCTTACTTGTGCACAAAATTTGGGTCTTTTTGCGACGGAAGTGGAGCGATGCGCGCGGACATATCTAGATGTGTATTGCACGGTCCAGAAAATGTTAAAAATACTGTTGATGGATGCATTGATTGCATACATAGAGATGTGTGCTTGCGTGCACCTCGATGCATGTTTGAAAGATCTTAACCATTGGGTTGTAATTATATATAGTTTCTTTCGTGCACAAGTCGAACCTATTTACGAACTTTCTAAACTTTATTTTTTGACAAGTAATAATACTTAATCTATCTCACTAAAGATGTTTTAAATATTAGAGTATCTCTAATAAAAAATTTTATTTATTTTTTTTCTATTTTATAGGTTCTATTACATGAAACATATTTCTATCCAACTATAAATTCTATTCAACACTAAAACTCTATTTTTGATTTTTTTTTAGAAAGTTATTTATTTGTATGAATTTTAAAAATCATTTAACTTTAAGAAAAATATGTTTTTTAGGTCAAGAAAACTGAAAAAAAATATATGCTTATTTTTTTTTTATTTTCTTAGCATAAAATATATGTTTACTTTTTAAGAAATAAAAATAAAGCTCAATTTTTTTTGTTTAAAAAAGGTTGAAAAGAAAATGTAAAAAATACAATGCATGCCATTTTATTGTTTCATGAATGATGAAACACCAAATTTGATTATCCACTATTCACAAGCGGTATTTTTGTCAATAACTTTGGATTGGAGTTGGTCTTAAATGTATCGTATTCAAACTCTTTTTTCTTTTGTGTATTGGTATTGTACAATTTCATTTTAATTATTTTTTGGAGTGACCCGGACTGTACATTTTTTCAAGGTTACTTTGTTCCACACCATTCTATTATGCCGAAATTGTTTAACTGCTTAAATACAAGAACCTAAGTAACATCCACATCGAAGCATGTCTTTGTCTTTGCTTCCGGACCTACAACAACATCCACACCAGATACAACACTCGGAACGAATGGAAAATGAGATTCTAACACATTTTAGGTGCACATTTTATTTTTTAACCATTTATGACTCTTTTTTGTCTCTAATCTGTGGGCTTCACATATGACAAAACACTATAAATAGTTAAAAAATAAAATGTGTGCCCAAAGTGAATTAGATTATCATTTTCCATAACAAAAATTGTCTACACACCAGCACACCATTACATCAGAATTAACCTTGTGTTGAAGGAATTTGTCAAATTCACAATTCCTCTTAGAGAAGTGCTACAATGACAATGAAAAAATCACACCTCAACACACATTGACCCACAAGAGCTATTGGTTTTCATCTCGAGATGTGGATACACAGATCCCGATGCATAATACTCGGCTCGTGACCTCATGAAGGACTCTTGTGGGTCAATGTGTGTTGGGGTGTGACTTAGTCATTGTCATTATAACATTTTTCTTTATTTTATTATTAAGAAAATGATAATCTAACACACTTTAAACGCACATTGTGACTGCAAACTTTATTTTTTAGCTATTTATGCTATTTTGTCAAATATGGTGCTCACACTTGGAAAAAGAAGAAAGAATCATAAATAACTAAAAAATAAAATGTGCGCTCAAAGCGTGCGTATAAAGTGTGTTAAATTATCATTTTTCATATTATTATTATGGGCATATTCCTATACCACTTGTGCTACCACTTGTTGGTGATACTGACATTACAATTAAAGTGAAGCTCGACATGAAGATAAGAACAAGAATTCTACTGTTAATAGCGCCCATGTTAATAATGTACTGAAATCATTGAGATTTTTGACAAAGAAAAAAAAATCATTGAGCTTATATTGTAATAAAAAAATCTATTTAGACTCTAAGATTTCAGATTCATAAGGAGTTTTTAAATTTTTTACAAATATCAAATGAGTGTTACAAGTTATTATTTCGAAGTCATTGATTACTTGATGATGACTTTGAAATAAAAAAATTTCAAAGAACTCTCTAAGAGCCTGGACTTATGAGTCCAAATAGCACTACTCGTAATCAAATAGTGTGTTCGATTGGGATGATGAGACTATCTTGATAAGGTCGTACTAAGTTCTATTGAACTAAGTTGCATTAAACTAAGGGCAATCTAAATTTGAGGACTTATTCGGTTGGGTTAATAGAAGTTTAAATGGTTTAGCCCAAATGACGTTTCTATCCCTCCTCATATAACCAACTAATCACAAGCACAAACACACAAACAAAATGTGCAATCCCAAACATCAAATTGTGGTGGTGAGAAATAAAAGAGAAAAAAAAAAGTAATGAAAAAAGAGTTCAATATTTACCCTAAAAAAGAGTTCAATAATCAAGAATTGGTGAACCGTGTACCATCTCACTGATGTATAAATAAATGTAATTGTAAGTTTATCACCTCAACAAATTAAAACCACTTCAAATTTATGTGCATGCAATACCATTTCTAAAAGCTAATCTCTCTATATTGGACTAACGTGATAATTATAATTAGATTTCTCTAACGAGCTGATGTTCAAAGTTTAATTTTAAAAAAAGTCAAATGGTTTTCTTAGGTTAGATGACCGAAAACTTTGATGAATTGTGTGAAGTGTTTTAAACTAAATGGGAGGACAAAATGGAAAATAACTAGTTCCTTTAGGTTGAATTAGTTAGTGATAGGGTTGATGTTCACTTTATTTAGTCACATGAATATAAGACTATATAATCCGTTTCACAACTATGTCTGCCTAAGTGAATAATGGACTAAAAGTTAATCTTAGGATTAATATTTTAGTCATCTTAACTGAACACCCCATAATAAACAATAATGCATAAAGATATTAAACTTGATGGTGTAAGTGAGGCAAATGTTTCTTTTTTCTTTCATTTTTTTTAGAATAAAATATTACCTACCAAAAAAAAAAAAATATTATACTTTATTGTGAGTACGTGGCTCACTCTAAATCTTCAATCAATTACATTAGATTAAGGGTTTGAAATATGATCGTTGTTTTGCCATTGAATCAAAGAATACCAATAAAAAGAATTCTCACTAGAAGCAAGTTTCTTTTTTAATAAAAAAAAAAAACAATTTATTAAGAATTGCTCTCGATCGAACAAGCTTTAAAAAGGGTGTAAAGTTAAACCTTGACTTGTGCTTATTCTATCTTATTTCCATCGTTGAAATTAAGGCATAAAAGCGTGGATAAGGAAGAATCATGAATTAAGGTACAATCAAATTATGAAAAATGATAATCTAACACACTTTGGGCGCGCGCTTATAGCGTACATTTTATTTTTTTTAGCTATTTATAGTTCTTTCTTGTATCTCTAGGCGTGAGCCCCACATCTAACAAAATATCATAAATGAGTTAAAAATAAAGTATGCGCTCAAAGTGTGTTAGATTATCATTTTTCTTAAATTATTATCTTCCAATTTGCTTTTAAATTTGTACATAAAACGTATAAATGATACAAATAAGTCAGATGCATATGAGTGGTGGATCAACAATCCCATAATTTTATTTTATTTTATTATTAGTTAGGAACCACAATCCAATAAGAAAAGAAAAATACCATCTTACGAAAAAAGAAAACAAAGAAATAATAAAAATATGTCGGGCACGTAGAGGTGCACACAGATTGGATCCAGTCCAATTAGGGTCAATCCGTAATCCAATCTAATTATTGCGGATTGGAAAAATACAGTTCAATCCAGTCCAAATAATTCATCAATCTAACTCAATCCAATTTGCAAAATGCGGATCGGATTGGATCAAGTTCCACGATTGACGTTTTCCTATTTAAATATTCATGAAATTAGACTTAATCAAATGAATCACAAGAATTATATATCTCATGAATGACAAATTTACAATATACATTTCACAAATCTATATATAACATATTTATCATAAACTTGTCATCACAATAACCTTCAAAATTCAAGTTCCTACACAAGTTCCTACATAAACAAATATATCATCTATAAATCTTCACCATACACTCTCACAAAAGCACAAAAAAAGTGCACGTATATGCAACCTACAAAAAAAAGGTTAAAAACATAACAAAAGAGTTAAAGAACAAGCATAGTCTTTTAGATGTTATAGTTTAAAGTTAATAGTTTAAGTTGATGCTCTTTTAAGGTACTAAAGTGCATACGATCATATATGTATATGTGTTGATGTGCTAAACAGACTGGATCGGATTGGATTCGCGATTTTTTAATGTAAGATCTGTAATTCAATTCAGTCCAGCCGGATTAGTGATTTTTTAATCCAATCCAATCCACTGGATCAAAAAATTGATCCAATTAGTGATAATTGGTCCGGATCCTGCGATTAGTGCAATCCGTGTGCACCCTTACAGGCACGCACCCAAAATAAAGTCCCATCTTACATAAAGTATCATTTCGTCCCTATTTCAAGTTTTTATTAATTTGGTCATCAAATTTTTATCAATTTACTTTTGATCCTTAAACTTTTTTTTCCTTCTACTTTTAATCTTTTTGTTAAGTTTAGAGTTCAATGGTCGTTAACAAAGCAGTTCATAAGCAATTTACGAGCGGTTCACAACTGATTCATCAACCCAAAAAATTTTGATTGTAAACTGTATCGTTAGTATCTATTATGCTTCAAACTTAACAAAAAGACTAAAAATATAGATAAATGAAAGCTTAAAGACCAAAAGTAAATTGACGAAAGTTTGAAGACTAAATTAAGAAAAACATAAAAGTTCAGGTACTAAATAATATTTTTTTTGCCATAAGAGTACTCCCACCCAAAAAAAAATGCACGGGGGACTGCTTAATTTCCAACCATATTGATTTCCATGGTGAAGGTAACTGTAGCACTTAGCATGAGCCATGAACTAGAATGGATGCAAGCGTATGCTATGGTTTGATTACAAGCTTTAACGTACAAATTGTTGTTGGTTCGTCAATGTTTCGGCATTTAATGAAAAAACAGATAATGACGTTCTTTGATTACAAGCTTTAACGTACAAATTGTTGTTGGTTTGTTAATGTTTCGACATTTAATGAAAAAGCAGATAATGTCGTTATTTGATTATTACAGCGAGCGATGCGCACACATCTCGCCTGTTGTGTATTGCAGACGACGATCCCAATCAGGATTTCTTGTCATGTTGGCTATTGTACTTGCTAGCTCTGCTGCAGACAATCATCAAACAGTTCTTGTAACTTTGGGTTGTTTTGGTTTATTTTTGCTATTTCACCGCGTTAATTTGGAGTTATATCCTTGAATTTATATTCCTTTGAGATAATATTTTCATGTTTGGTTCAACTTTAAACTTGCATGAAAGTTTTAAATTTTGAAACAATAAAAAATATGAATTCATATAAATAATGTCAAACAAGAGAGAGATGTGTAATAAAATAGTCATTAATGAAGGGTAATTATGTTCACAACTCTTGGGAGATAACTCCCTTAGAAGGTGAAAGAGATATCTTGTACCTAAAGGCGTAAGTTGGGAGATAACTTGCAGAAAAGTTGAACAACCAGATAAAATTAATTTTCATCTCCATATAAGTTATTTCTCGAGACATAACCCTAACTCTAACCAAAATGGTCAAAGTTAACAGTAAAAATCAATGAAAAGGAAGTGCTTGGCGTTGTCTATAAATAACAGAATTCTCCTTTGGAAAACAAAAAAAAAAAAAAGAAAACAGAATCCTCTCATCGTTATTTTCCAAAAGCGAATAGAACTAACATGGATTACTTCTCTTTAACACTTGTGTTTTTCTCTGTTTTTATCTCTGCATTCATACTCCTATGTATGAATCTCTTGAAGACAAGTAGAAGAAGAAAATTTTCCAATGCACCACCTGGGCCAACCCCACTTCCTCTCATTGGGAATTTGTTACAACTGGGGATCAAACCCCACAAATCACTCGCAGAGGTCGCGAAGATTTACGGGCCATTGATGACTCTAAAGCTCGGCAGAGTGAACACAGTAATAGTCTCTGCGCCTGGCGTGGCAAGGGAAGTTTTGCAGACCCAAGACCATGTTTTCGCTTACAGAACCGTCCCGGACGCAATTCGGGCTCTCAGCCACCATGAAGATTCAATGGTGTGGCTTCCGCCGAATCAGGAATGGCGGAGTATTCGGAAGCTATGCAACTCCCATGCATTCTCTGCTCAGCGTCTCAATTCCAACAAAGGCGAGAGAGATAAGAAAGTGAATGATCTTGTCAAGTTTGTTCATGACAAGGCTGCGTTGAAGGAATCGATTGACGTTGGGCAAGTAGCTTTTGTTGCTGTTCTTAATGTGATATCTAACATGTTGTTTTCTGTTGATTTGATCAATGATAGTGGTGAAACTGTGCGAGAGTTGAAGCGGGTCGTGAGGGGAGTGATGGATGAGGTGGGGAGGCCCAACATTGCAGACTACTTTCCTCTTCTAAGATATGTAGATCCTCAAAGGATTAGGCGTCGAACAGCGATGTATCTGGAGAAACTAAATGAGATCTGTGAAGGATTGATTGGACAGAGATTGCAGTCCAGAGATGATCAGTTGCAGAGCTCGAATTCTTCGAATGATCTGCTCGATGCCCTTCTCGATTACTGTCAAGAAGATGGCTCAAAGCTCTCCAAACATACCATCTTGACACTGCTTGAAGATGTATTTGTAGCAGGGTCGGATACAAGTTCAAGCACGATTGAGTGGGCAATGGCGGAATTGCTTCGAAACCCAGAAAAAATGGTGAAAGCTAAGGCAGAATTGAGAGAGAAAATCAAGGAGGGCAAGCAGATTGAAGAGTCAGACATAACATCTTTGCCTTACTTGCAAGCAGTTGTGAAGGAGACTTTCAGATTACACCCACCAGTGCCGCTTTTGATTCCGCGCAGAACACATGCAGATGTAGAACTACATGGGTTCTATGTGCCCAAGAGAACACAAGTTCTGGTGAATGTGTGGGCAATTGGGAGAGATGGGCAAGTGTGGGAGAACCCAAACTGCTTTGATCCCGACAGGTTTCTGGGATCGGAAATCGGGTTTAAAGGGAGAGATTTCGAGTTGTTGCCGTTCGGTGCAGGGAGAAGGATTTGCCCAGGACTGCCATTAGCAGATAGGATGGTACCCTTGATTTTGGGTGCACTTTTGCACAGATTTGATTGGGAGATTGAAGGGGGAGTGAGAGCAGAGGACTTGAACATGGAGGAGAAGTTTGGGATCACTCTACAAAAAGCTCTGCCTCTCAGAGCTCTGCCTACTTCAGCCTCTTGAAGATTTTTAGGATGGGTTTTATAAGCAAATCCTCTCTCTCATTTCTAATATGGTTCAAGTCCTCTAAGAAAATATTAAGGTACTGAACAATGAGAACTCCAAATAAACTACTTGTATCCAAAATGCATTTTCAATTAAGTTTTAATTTTTAGGGATGCAATTTTGTTCAACTATAATAGCAAGACTTAACTGAAGCTGAATCTAAAAAATGGCTAATTCCTGTTAACATGTAAGCAGTTCAAAATGTTGAAATATCAGAGCATAGAAAAATGAAAAATACGGCAAAACTTTTTTTTTTTTTTTTTTTTGAGAAATTGAGACTAGCTCCAAGAAATTGCAAGTAAAATACAATGAAGGGACTGTGTACCCTCCGGCTATGTACAAAAGAATACTATATAGAAAGAATAGATACTATCTCCCAAAATTTCGAATCCAATGAACCTTCGACATACAAAAAGGACGTGGCCAACCAAAGAGTCTTACTCTTGAAGTGTGGCTTGGAGTCACAAACTCAGCTAGGAGTGGCTACATGGAGAATGTGATCAATCGCTAGTTTTTTTTTTTTTTTTTTTTTTTTGATAGGAAAAAAACAACTTTGCATCTGACAAGGTTTGAGCCTATGACCTGTTACTTTCAATCCATACCTTACCATTAGGCCACTCAATTGGTTGGTGCATGAAGATTCTAGTGTGACAATTAGGCATGCAGCAATCCAGTCTTTGGTGTGTAGAGGCATATCTGACTTGCGTATTCTGCGCAGAACTTGTTTGAAGCGTGATGAAACTGATCAGATTTCAGCAACTTTCTCAATAACATTAATGCCGCAGATAATCCAAGACCTGCTTCCTCGGCTTCCACGATAGTTAATTAGCTCAGGCTGCAGGATTTCTGATATTTGGATTCACTAGCCATCCAAGCATCAAAGATTCAAAGTTAATGCATATCACAATGAATCAAGCTTTTAGATAAAGCAATTTCTACATCACCATTTATCTATCTATTATTGATCTATTTCTCTGCTCCACATGCATGATGAACCTTAGGAGAAAGTCTCAGGCATCCCCACATTATAAACCAAATCTATCAACAACAACAACATAGCCTCAGTCCCAAATTAATTGGAGTCGGCTACATGGATCAAACTCTTCCATTGTGCTCCATTTAGTGCTATGTGTTTGATCTATTTTATGAAGAATGACAAAGATTTTATACTGGTTGTCAACCCATCATAACCCTCTTCCATTTTCTAAGAATGAAAAATGAGCTTGGGACATCCCTCCCCATTTTTCAGTATGGAAAATGAGTTTCGGAATCCTCCTTTATCCGAACTTAGGACCAGCTATGTAGCACACACTACATATGTAATGACCAAAATTCTCCACGACCCAACGTATGAGTATTTTGGAAATTTCATGATAAAAATGTGTTGGGAGTTTGATGTAAAAATACAATTCTAAACTTGTCAAATTAAATATGAGTGAGTGATTAAGTAAAGTTTTATTTTAAATAATAAAACCCAATTGAGCTCAGGACCCAAAATGACATTTTAGACAAGTTGTAAATAATCATAACCCTAATCCCTAATCTTAATGCTATTTAAGTAAATCACAGAAAACCCTAGCCGCAATTTTGTTAAACACCCACTTGGAGAGGAGGAGAGCATGTGGAGAGTTCAAGCTCAAGAGAGGTACAACCTCACTTCCCTCCTTGATTTCTTTATTATTTGTTAAAGATTTGGAGACCAAAGGGTCGATGGCGTCGACATCGGCAAACACGTGAGGAAAATAGAAAAGAAAATAAGAAAGGAAAGATTTGATCTATGTCAGAATGAGATTTTGGAAATGATTTTGAGTCAAAGACTCCATTGAAGGCATGATGAGACTCTAATACTCCCTAGATTTGTTGTCTTGGTGTTGGTATTGGCAATGAGAGTTGATGATTTGCAAAATTTGTTTAGTTTTTCTTAGATCTAGTCTTGAAATGGGTTATACAAATTTTTAAGCTTTATGATAATGAGTATTATGGATGAATCAATCTTGTTTTCCATAGTTTAACGGTACATGAAAGGGTTTTCCCATGATTTTAGCAAATTGAACGCGGTTGAAGTTTATTGATATGGATTTGGTATTTAAGGTTGAGTTAAGATTTAAAAAGGGACTTTGAATCTTTTCTTTGGGAAATAAACTTATCCGATAAATTTGTGAATTTTGACTGAATATTATCATTTGAAAATTTAAAGTCTAAATTGAGTCTTGTATAGTAATTTGGATCTTTTTAATTATAATTAATCGAATGTCTTCGATTTATGTTGGAAAAATCAAGTCTTAGCAGATTTTTCTTGTTTTGTGTCACCAAATTATTATTTTACTTGAATCAGCGATTTTAGATCTAATAGTTGACTTTAGAGTCGTGAATGACTTTAAGTGAAGTTAGCTATAAAATAAGATGGATTCCTAAGGTCTAGACAATATGTGTTAAACTTGTATGGTTGTAGATACACAAAGTAATTATTCTTTCGAATTGTCTAGATTTGCGAGACGGTTCACATCGAGCCCAAACGCGAGAGGATCGAGATTATGATTCGCGGTGAGTACAGGTAAGTGGGGAGCTCCGCTCATCTATCAAATGTGGCCTGCTACAACATATTTAGAATCACGATTTTAATTTAAAGGACTTGGGATGGGGTTGTTGCCTACCTTGTTTGACTTCATGTAAGGCCTCTTGGGGAGCTATAGACATGGTGGAACTAAGTCACCTTACATGTTTAAGGGCCTCTTGGGGAGCCATAGCTAACGGTGGAACCAAGTCACCCAGTGCAAGGGCCTCTTAGGGAGTTGTGGATACACGATGGAACCAAGTCACCCGGACCTCTTGAGGAGCCGTGGACACACGGTGGAATCAAGTCACTCACACATATTTATTATATCTTTTATTATTGGTCACAAGGGGAGGCAATGGCAAATTGAAACCATGGACTTGCATTTATATTTATTACTTCATATGTATCTCTCTTGTAACCCCTTTGCATTGCTAAACTTGATTATTTATGCTTTACAACTCTTGAATTATTTATCAGTATTCGAAATACTTTACGGAACATGCTTTCTCTTTATAGAATTGCTACCCTTCTACAAATTATCAACACTTGTCATGATTTCAAATGCATGCTAGATTTATTTTGCTTTATAGGTGTTACTTGCATATTTGATATGTGAGCGTGGTTCTTCTCTTATTGGGCTCCGTTGGTTTTTTTAACTCACCCCACTTACAATACAGATCCATCGACGAGTGCGCTAGAATTGAGACAAGGGAGAAACGAGCTTGAAGTTGTCATTTGATGTGAGCCTTGGGTTGATATATATCATGTATATTCGATTTTGAAACTATTAAACTTGGGTTGTAAGTAAAATAAGTTTTTGGGTAGTTTGAAACCTACTTACCTTTAGTTGATCCACTTGGGAGTTTTAATAGTTTAACTCAATACGAACTCATTTATAGTTTCATAGATATTCTTTTGAATTTAAATTTATTGGCTTAAGGATATCTATTTATATCTATTCCGCAATTATTATCCTTTGTTTAGCCAATGTGTGTTCTGCAGGTTTGTTTGAGATGTGCGCCAGAATATTATTTGGGTCTGGTTCAGGTATCGGGTCCAAGTAGCAGTCTAGGCCGGGCGACCCGACCCCTAGGTCGGGGGAGGGTCGTCACAACATAAGTGGAGTCAGGAAGAAAAAGAAAATTAACTATTGTAGTCAATTAATCCACAAAGATATGCAAGGAAAATACAATGACAACACTAACACACAAAAGCTATAGAAGTGCTACAATGACAATGAGAAGTCACACCCCATAACACAAATTTGATAGACAAATTTGAAAGAGAAAAAACAGCACACGTCTATTACTCAAAGATGATCAAAACAAGAGTTTTTACACGCAACAGGGACTGCATACTGCAAAGTATTCTTAACACAGAAACAAACTGAAAATACATAGGATATACATAAACTAGTAACTGCTAGAAACTACCTTAGACTTGGTCAAAGTAAAACTTAAAAAAAACACCCACAATAAAACCAACAAAAACACACGAACCATATAAACATTGAAACTGATTCAGGATGCACTAATTTTAACACTCCCTCTTAGTGCAGATTTCGAGTCAATAATTCCAAGTGCATCTCGAAATTTCTCAAAAGTAACCTTTATAAGAGCTTTAGTGAAGATATCAGCCACTTGATTTTCCATTCGGATTTTCTGCAATTTGATGTCTTTACTCAACACTTTTCTTGAACAAAATGATGATGAACTTCAATGTGCTTCGAGCGAGCATGAAAAACTGGATTTCCGCTAGCTTGATGGCGCTTCCGTTGTCACAATGGATTAGAACTGCATCATCAGTAACCATATCTAAATCATGAAGTAACCTCTTGAGCCACATACATTCTTGAGTTGTCATAGTAGCAGCCACATATTCAGCCTTCATGCTTGAAAGAGCAACTGTTTGTTGCTTCTTACTACACCAAGAAATAGTAAAACAGAAACCCATGGTAAAACAGAAACCCACAGTCGAAAGTCAATCATTCACATCACCAGCCCAATCCGCATCAATATACCCACATAAAGAGTATGATACAATATTTTGGTATAACAAACCAAAACTCAAAGTGCCTTTAATGTAGAGAAGAACCCTCTTAGCAGCAAAAAAATGACCAACACATGGTTTGTCTATAAATTGAGAAAGAACGCCCACTGAATAAGCAATATCAGGCCTAGTGATTGTTAAATAAAATAAGCTTCCAATAAGTTGCCGAAAAGATGTTGGATTAGCAAGCACTTCACCTTCCAGCCTTTGTGTGCTTCCAATGAAATAATCGTGCGAACAATCACCAACCTTGCAACGGGGCTGAATGTCTCTTCATAATCCAAGCCATATTGTTGAGAAAAATCACGAGCAACTAAACGAGCTTCATACCTGTCAGTTGTCCCATCAATCTTCTTTTTTCAACTTGTAAACCCATTTACAAGTAATTAGCTCAACATCCTTTGGCTTTGGCACAAGTTCCCAAGTGGTATTTTTTGTTAAAGCCAAAATCTCTTCCTTCATTGCTTCTTCCCATTGTGGCAGCCCTTCCGCATCACGATAAGTGGATGGCTCATCTTCATATATCTCCCCCATAAGAAAATAAGAAATAACATAGCAATAGTTCATGCGCACTTGATAATCCTTCAAGTATGCAGGTTGTTGTCAATGCCTTGATGATGTTGGGCGTGTTCCACCATGAGAACTTGTACTTCCTTGCATAACATCTCTATGTCATGCTGTTCAGAATTTAGTTCTTCTTCAAAGAATTGATCATTTGCAAATGGGAACTTTTCTGAATCAACACTTTCAAGAGGAACAAAAATGGAGCCTTGATTATGTGAAACTGCAGAATAATAAGTGGAGACTTCATCGAATACAAAATCTCTAGAAACAATGAACTTCCTCGTCATAGGATCCATACATCACCATCCTTTCCTGTGAGAATCAAACCTAACAAACACACATTTTTTAGCCTTGTGGTCAAGCTTGGTTCTATCACTTTTAGGTACATGAACATAACATAATGAACCAAAGACTCTGAAGTAACTAACATTAGGCTTAGCATTGTACATCAATTCAAAAGGAGATGTAGATGTACCCGGCTAAGGAGGTAAACGATTGATGACATGACATGCTCATTACATAGCTTCGGCCCATAATTCTTTTGGAAGATTTTTGTCATATATCCATGAAATAACCACTGCGATAAGATGTGCTAACTAGCGTTCAGCAACTCCGTTCTGCTGTGGAGTGTTTGGACATGTCATTTAACGTCGGATACCATGACTTGAGCAAAATTCTGAAAATTCAGCAGACATAAATTCTCCCCCATTATCAGTTCTCAAACACCTTATATTAGAAGAAAACTCCTTCTCCACAATAGTTTTGAAGTTCATAAAGTGTGAGAGAGCTTCATTTTTATTTTTCAGAAAATATACCCAACTATAGCGAGAGAAATCATCAACAATAATCATCATATATCGATATCCACTATAGCTTGGTGAAGTAGTAGGCCCCTTAAGATCGGAATGCACCAACTCAAATGATATAGACGATCTATTCAAAGATCGTTGAAAAGGAAGATGATGAGATTTACCATATTGGCAACTAGGTCATACCATATCATTATGAATTGTTTTGAAGAATGGAACTCCATCAAGTAGTTTCTTGCTGGAAATTTGATGCAATAATTGATAACCAACATGCCCCAAACGAGCATGCCAAAGAGAAGCACTAGAATTCTGACTTGTGTTCTCAACTAACGCTGTGTGATAGTGGATAAAACATAGAGAGAATCTTTCTTTTGGCCAGTAAAAAAAGTATTAACAACAACTTCTTTTAAATTGTCAAGAATCTTCACATCATGTGGGCCAAAAAGAACATACCTTCCAGAACTTGTTACTTGAGAAACAGATAACAAGTTCTTCTTCAACCCCGAAACATGATAAATATCATGAAATGCAAGACCATCAGCATGAGTACCAGTCGCATGAATAGTTAAGTCACCTTCTTGCTAAACCGGATGAATAGAATTATTAGCCGTGACAATGGAACGATGCCCTTGATGTGGTCGAACTTCCGAAAGAAGAGATACATCGCCTGCAGCATGATGAGAACAACCAGAATCGACAATCCACTCATTATCATAATCAATTGCAACATGAGTGGTTGTAGGTGGAAGAACTTCATGCACATTAGCACTCACGTTCCTTATGGGATCAATAACCTCACGTTCCCATCCTAACTGTTCAAGACTTGAAGTCACTTAGGCAACATTAGCATCATCATCTGCAAGCTTCACTCTACAATTAGATTTGATATGGCCAGATTTGCCTCATCTATTGCATACAACCTTCATACGAAAATTGCGATGAATATACCCAATCTAGCCGCATCTATGACAAGTAATTTTAGAATTACTTTTAGATTCCCCATCCATTTTCTGGTGCTTTGCATCATTGAATGAAGATTTTGAGGTAGACTTATTCTTCCATTTGTCTTTGGTGAAGAGCACATCATCAACAACAGATTTGAACTTACCAAACATTTGTTTACAAAGAGCCTCCTGGTTTGTGAGCAAATTTTCCAAATCTATAATTGAAGGTTGTATTGGCCATCCTTGAATAGAAAAAATAAAAGGCATGAACTCCTTCCACAAGTTGAGGATGAGATAGCGACGCAAACGCGACTCACTAATAGGCTCCTCTGAATCCAATTCTGAAATTTCGGCACAGAAATTTTTTACTTTCAAAAAATATTCAGAAATTGACATATTTCCCTGTATAACCGCCGCAAGCTCGTTCTCCAAGAATTGAAGCCTCATAGTATTCTTTTGGGTAAACAACTTTTCAAGAGTATCCCACACTTTTTCCAGAGAATTCAAGTCCCAAACATGATCAATGTAGTCCTTACTGATCGATGTCCGTAAAGCAAACAATGCTTTGTCGCATCTTATCTTCCACTTGCGCCGCAACTCAACATTTTGTGGAGTATCATCTGGAATTACCGAATCATCACCAGATAAAAGATCCCATAGATCTTGGCCCTGTAGATAAGCTTCAAGACAAAGCTTCCAATATTGGCAATTGTTACCAACAAGCTTTTCAACAGAGACATTTTGAACCCCACCATTACCATTCATATTGAACACACACAAGGAAGCAATAAAACTCAACAAGAAATACTTTGCAACAAGACCAACTTCAATGAGTAATAACAACAAACACAAATTTGAGAGACAAATTTGAAAGAGAAAAAAACAGCACACATCTATTACTCAAAGAAAATCAAAACAAGAGTTTTTACACACAACAGGGACTGCATACTGCAAAGTATTCTTAACACAAATAAACTGAAAATACATAGGATATACATAAACTAGTAACTGTTAGAAACTACCTTAGACTTGGTCAAAGTAAAACTTAAAAAAACACCCACAATAAAGCCAACAAAAACACACGAACCATACAAACATTGAAACTGAACATTGAAAGTGATTCAGGATGCACTAATTTTAACACCCAACACACAATGACTCACAAGAGCCATCCGTGCCCACCTTGGGAAATGGGCACACACATATCCCGATGCATAGCACATGAGTCGAGGCTGCATGAATGACTCTTGTGGGTCATTGTGTGTTGGGATGTGACTTACCCATTGTCATTCTAGTATTTTTCCAAAAGATAATCATTTGACTTCCAAGTTTGAACAAGTAGACCTGAAGGAAGGAAAAGTCATCAGTGGTGGGCGAGTCTCCCCCTATTATACTAATAACTTAACATGGTGCATTGCAAGTAAGCTCTTGTGATAATTATACAACTCTATAGCTAGTACTAACTATGCCAATTTCATTCTTAGTAGCGAAGATCATTCTCTTCATTTTGTGTTTGAACAATCTCCATGTTGCATCTGCCTCCACAGATACAATCAGACGAGGTGATCAACCGATGAATTCTTTGCAAACTCTTGTTTCTGCAAATGGGCTCTTCGAATTAGGCTTCTTCTCACCTGGGCAATCCGGTAAGAACAACATATACCTAGGCATTTGGTACAAAAACATTTCAGTTGAACACAAAACAGTGGTCTGGGTTGCCAATAGAGAGTACCCAATGAAAGGAAGCAATATTTCAAATTGTTTATACTATATCAGTAGAGATGGCAATCTTGAGATTTCTGATGGAATAGGCAGGCCTTATGCTTTGACATCACAACGTATGAGTACCAACACAAGTGCTACACTGCTGGACACTGGGAATCTTGTGCTGAGAGACATTAGAAACTCAATTGTGGAGTTGTGGCAAAGCTTTGATTACCCTTCAGACCACTTTCTTCCAGGAATGAAACTTGGGTTCGACTCGAGAATTGGAAAGAATTGGTCACTGATTTCATGGAACAACAGTGAAGACCCTGCTCTAGGTTTTTACTCAACACTGTTGGATTCATCTCTAGAGTTTTTAGTTATGAGGGGATCTCAAAAGTACTGGTCAGGCGGACGATGGAATGGCAAGTCTTTTGGTTTACTTTTCGACATAGGATTGAACAGTTATATTTCGGATGACAATGTCATATATTTCACCTATTCTCCTCGTGACAAGTCTTTGATCTCTAGAATTGTGTTGGATCCAAGTGGGTCATTCAGACAATTTTTGTGGTCAAAAAAACTGAAGGAGTGGGTCGTGATGTGGTCGTTGCCAACCCAGCGATGCGACATCAATGGTTTGTGTCGGGTTTTTGGTATCTGTAATATAAATAGCTCACCCATGTGTCAATGTTCCGAAGGCTTTGAGCCTTCACTTCCCGTGAATTGGAGTCTGAATGATTGGTCCCAAGGGTGTGTAAGGAGAACATCTTTGGAATGTCGAGGAAAAGATCGATTCACGATGTTGAAAAATGTGAAGTTTCCCACTGGTTCAGAGTCGTCTAAGCAAAGTTGGAGTGGGCATACATGCGAGCTAGATTGCATAAACGATTGTTCTTGCAGTGCTTATGCCCACACTTACGACAACCAGTGTTTCTCATGGAAAGGAGACTTGTTAGGCGTGGAACAACTTGAATCTGGCGGCATGGATCTATTTATCAAAGTTGCAGCTAATGAAGGTATATGAGCCCTCCACATACCTATCCAAGTTATGTTATGCAAAAGTTGATTTAGAATTTCCTTTTTGTCCATCCCGGTATATTCAATGAAGGTTCTCACTCTTCCTCACTCTTTTTAAAGCTTTTTTTCTCTTCCTCTTTTTGTTTTGAAAGAAGAAAAGTTGATTCATGAATCGCAAGGCAGGAGGCAACTATCTCTAATCCTAGCATTGCCCATTATTCTGACAATGCTGATTTTGATCTTTATTGTATTTTTTGTATGGAGGAGAAAACTTAAGCAAAGAGGTACTATTATATCCCCTTAATTTACAACTTTAAATAAATCTCATAGATCATTTGAATTGTAACTAATTTGTTGTTTTTCATAATTAATAAAATCAGGGAAAAAGAAAACAGGCCAAGATTTGTTGTCTTGTGATTTCAATTCTACAAGAGAAGCTACAAAAACTAAATCATCTAACGTGAAGAATATTGTGAGTGGAGGTCCCGGTGGAAGCTGGGAAGTGGAGTTGCCACAGTTTAGTTTGGAAAGCATTACTATTTCTACTGACAACTTTAGTGATGCTAATAAGCTTGGACAAGGTGGTTTTGGACCCGTTTACAAGGTAATTAATTTCATTTTTTTTCAATGGTTGGCGTTGATGGTGTTAGGGTTATAATAGAATGCACAATTGTGTGTTATTGGTCTCAATTGTGTGTTATTGGTCTCAATAAGGTCAATATATATAGTTACAAGACTACATGGGCCTATTGGGCCTAGCCCTAATATATACATCTACATTAACATCCCCCCTCAAACTCAAGCCAGATCAACAGTCTTGAGTTTGGACAAAAGAAAAGCATGTTGATCCCTCGTGATTTGGTGAACAAATCAGCAATCTGAAGCTTAGAGGATAAATAGTGAAGATCTATTGTCTTCTGATGACAATGAAAACGAGTGAAAGAAGTATAAACACCAATGTGTTTAGTCAACTCATGCTTCACTGGATCAGAAGCAATTTGAATAGCACTGGTATTGTCACAAAACAATGAAATAGGCATAGACATCAAAATACCAAGGTCAACAAGAAGCCAACGAAGCCAAATAATCTCAGCAGTCGTAGATGCGAGAACACATAACTCAGCCTCAGCACTAGAACGAGAAACAGTAATTTGTTCTTAGATTTCCAGGCAAGAAGAGAAGTATCAAAAAAGATACAATAACCAGTGATAGATCGTCAATCAACAAGATCACTGGCCCATGTGGAGTCCGAATAAGCCTGCAACTGTAAAGGACTATCACGAGAATAAGCTTCTAGAAGACGTCCCACGTAGATATCGCAACACACCAAGAAGATGAGCATAGTGAACAGAAGTAGGAACACTGACAAACTGGTTGAGCACATGAACAGCGCGTGATATATTTGGTCGAGTACCTGCAAGGTATATAAGACTACCAACAAGCTGCTCGTACCGAGAAGGATCGGAAAGAGGTTTACCGTCAGTGGGTCACAGCTGAAGATGAAACTCCATGGGAGTAGCAGCTGTCTTAGCAACAGTGAGACTAGAACAAGAAAGTAAATCAAGAGTGTACCATTGTTGTGATAAGTAAAACCCATCATCTGTAGAAGTAACCTCAATGCCAAGAAAATATCGAAGAGGTCCAAGATCAGACATCATTAACTACTCACTATGACGATGTTTCACAAAGTCGATATAAGACGGATCATCGCCAGTAATAATCATGTCATCCACATAGAGCAATAAAATAGTCCGACCTTGTCATGAGGTATGTTATTAGACCAATAAAGTCAATATACATAGTTACAAGACTACATGGGCCTATTGAGCCTAGCCCGAATATATACATCTACATTAACAGATGGAAAAATAAAATATGAATTCAGAATATTTAGTTACAAAAATCATTGAGGAATGCTAAAACCAGTCCAAAAAACTACCACTAGCCATCCACTTATCTAGTGACTAGCGCCATAGGGAGGAGGTTTTGCGCAGGACTGAACTCCAATCCTGTGCCAAAATAGGCACCAATTTGATGCAATGCAACAGTGCTATATGGCGCAACACGGTAGTAGTTTTTCTCTACTACATTGGTAGGAATTTTTTTCTGACTTTGTTTTACGAGAAACACATTGTATCTTGTCTTGTACATATCAATATTTTAGCTATAGTAGAATAAAGTCTCGTTCCTTATCAAAAACAAAAAAAAAACAGTGCCTTGCCAATTTGGTGTGGCACTGTTCACAACGCCAAATAATATTTTATTATTATTTTTGATATTTTGTATATATCTTTTTATCTTTAATAATCTAATGTTTATCTTATTTATAATTTGTGTTTATCTTATTAGTTTACTATAATTAATAATTATTTATTATTTTAATATTTTTCCAAAAAATATATTTTTTATTTTTAAAGTATACTAATCTTCTTTTAATTATTTATGATAAATGTATTTAATTAATCCTAACAAACTAACTTTTTTGATATGTAGAGAAATATATTCAAAATATATAAAAGATCATATTTTAAGAAAATGTTAAAAAATAAATAAAGTAATAATAAAGTAAGATAGTGTAAACGATAGTGTTGATGGGTTGGAGAAGAGAGTTAAAATTTAGTTACACTAAAATAGTGCAAAAGTTGAACTCATGATCTTTTACTCCCAAACATCATACCTTACCATTTGGCCACTTAATTAATTAGTAAGTTGCTTTTGTCAATTATGCACATCCACTAGTTTTGTTTTTTTTTTTTTTTTTCAAACCACATCCTCTAGTTAACACCTCTGAACTTGTTTTTATATCCTCATTTACACATTGATTCTACACGCACCTCTTTTTTTTTTGAGAACATTCTACACAAACCTTTGCTGGGCTATTTGTATTACTTCAATTACAAATGCATTCTAATCGAATATTACTGTAGAAAGCTAGTAGCCAAACAGTGTTCTCTCTTTCAGGGTACAATATTAAATGGACAGAACGTAGCAATTAAAAGGCTGTCGAGAGGATCTGGACAAGGGATGGAGGAGTTGCGGAATGAGGCAACACTTATTGCCAAATTACAACATAGGAACCTTGTCAGACTTTTGGGCTGTTGCATTGAAGGAGAAGAAAAAATACTAATCTACGAGTACATGCCTAATAAAAGCTTGGATTTCTTTCTTTTTGGTCAGTGATTCTACATATTCTGTTTTATCTATTTTCTTCTACGAGTACATGGGAGGATGCCTTTTGCATTGCGCTACAAGCGTGATTGGTTCCCACTGTCGTAATCTTAGATGTAACTTTAACTCATCCACTTTGTTGATTATTGGCCTTTTATGAGAGGTATGCATTTTTTATTGCAGATCCAACAAAAAGAAGTGTTTTGGATTGGGATAAAAGAATTCACATCATTCAGGGAATATCCCAAGGACTTGTTTATCTTCATGAGCATTCTAGAATGAGAATTATTCATAGAGATCTAAAGGCTAGCAATGTTTTATTGGACAATCAGATGAATGCCAAAATATCTGATTTTGGCATGGCAAGAATTTTTGGTGGTAACAAGTCACAGGCAAATACCAATCGAATTGTCGGGACGTAGTATGTGATTTCCTATTTACTTCTTGCAGATAATTACTTGAATAATTTCCAAATTGCTTGTACTTTTTAGTATTTGTGACCCTCTTTCAATGATTGATAAATAGTGGTTACATGTCCCCTGAATATGCGATGGAGGGCCTTTTCTCGATCAAATCGGATGTGTTCAGCTTCGGGATCTTACTATTGGAGATTTTAAGTGGCGAAAGGAATGCTGGTTTTCGCCTTTCCGATTCATCCAATCTCATAGAGCATGTGAGTAGCTGAATTGAATCTTTTACATGCATGAATTTGAAAGAACAATCTTTGTACAGCACTTGGAAGGATAGAAACCAAAGCTACTCTTTATTGCTCGAATTTCAGTTTCAGGACATTTCATGATTCATAGTGCACTTGAAACTGATCTGTTGTCAGGCATGGAAGTTGTGGAAGAGCGAAAGAGGATTGGAGCTGATGGATCAGACATTAGGAGATTCTTTTCCCACATCAAAAGCTTTGAGATGTATCAATGTGGGGCTTTTATGTGTCCAAGAGCAAGCAGTAGAAAGACCTACCATGTCTGACATTCTTATCATGCTGAGTAACGAAACCAAAGCTCTGCAGTCACCTAAACAGCCAGCCTTTTGTCCTAGGAGCACCTCAGAGGATTCTAGAGTAAACAATCCCACTGTTCTTTCAGTAAACGATGTAACAGTTTCGAGTGTGGAAGGTCGATGAAGGTCCTCTGTTGATGCTATTTAAATTGAACAAGCCAAAGCTTATATTGTGTACTTGTTCTGGGATTAAAAGAACTTGCATTGGTTCCTCCACTAGCAATGTTCTTCACATTAGATGATTTAGTTGTAGGCTTGTAGCTTCCGTTGTTAAATTGAAATCAATAATCCTTAGACAACAAACTTTGCCCTTCCCTTTATCCCTAAATTTACCATGAACAGCCAATTAGGTGACACAAAATTGATATAAAACCCGGAGTTGAAGGTGATTAAGTTGAGGATAATATCGGCACGGGTCCATCTATAGGCCTGTGCCAGCACCTGGGTGCAGTCCATATCAAATAAGTAAAATTTCATAATAAAGTATGATGATAATGTGCATCTCTCCTACCAAGGCCTTCTGGAGGCTATATTTTTTTGCGAATTTATATTGTTTGGTCATTGAACATAAACCATTATAGATGACGGTTTCGTGACATAGTTATACACACTCATTGATAAGTACTAGTGGAAATCCACAGGCTCGCGCTTCCACGGGGTCCACTATCAAGTAAGTAAAATTTCATAATGAAGTATAATAGTATAAATCTCTTCTCAATTAGTACACAATTAGTATCGAGGCCTTTTGGAGGCTATATTTCTTTTGTGGATTTATATTTTTTTGGTCATAACATAGAAAATTTTGGATGAGTTTTTTTTTTGATAAGAAAAACAATTTTTGCCCCTGCCAAGGTTTGAACCGATGACCTCTCACTCCTAAGACCCATACTAAACCATTAGGCCACCCAATTAGTTGGTAAATTTTGGATGATATTTTTGTCACACAATTATACACAATTACAAATTCATTGATAATTGACCACACCTTATATGCCAAATAACTGACCGCAAGGGTTCAGGTTTTTTTTTTTTCTTTTTTTTTTGTTATAATCAAGGGTTGAGTTTTTTTTTTTTTTTTTTTGAAGAGAAATTGAAATTTCATTAATCATTAATAATTCAATACAGGACCAGACATAGAATCAAGTACATTGATTCCTTAATCCTATTTGTGCAAACAAACTGCATTAATTTGGCTTTTTTTTTTTCGAAATTGAAACAATATAACAATCAAGGACTGCTCTCTACAACGTTGAAACTTATAACAATACACAAAAGTTATAACGGCCCATTTTTGAAATAGACCACCACGAGGGCCAATGCGGACCCAGAGTCTACTTACCAGCAACAACTGTGTCATACATTGGATTATATCCTCCATTTTATCTTTTTAAACCTTATTAATAGTTAATTTACTGATTAAACTGTATTGAAATCAAATCATATGTTAGTCATTATAAAATCTTCAAATTAACACAGCGGAAGCCTTACTAACACATTTACTCAGATAATGATACTATATATGTGTAACATAAACCATAAACTTAATGTGAAAACCCCATATATAACCATAAATACCTCTGAAGTCACAAAAGATCAGTATATACAAGGTATCTCACAAATCTCAATCCCAAAAGGAAACAAAATATATATAATACAAACATACGAGTCAGACAATCTCTGATCAACGGTACTCTGGTAGCTTGCCCTTACCTCTGCTCGTACTAGGATCTGCACTCAAATCATCACAAAAGGCAGATGACGAGTCCAGGGTGAGTATTCCCAAGGAAATTACGTGAGCAATATTGAAAGTAAATAATAAAATTTAAATAAAGTTATTAAATAAACATGCGGAAATAAATATTGAAATTGTAGCGGCCCCAATTCCATTGGCCACTACGGTGTGCACCGCGGGCCCACAGTCATGCGAACTCATCATCCGACTGTGTCCCACGGCCACTCATTTCCTATTTACCAATCAATTTCCTGTTAACTTTGATGTTATGTGTTAATAATTATTGATTCAAGTTAACTCAGGCTTCTTTATTAACTTTTAATCTCAAATTACACAGTGAAAAATTAGATCAACAATATAAAGATTTATCATATGTTTTATGAGCATAATGCCTAAGTGGAAACCATACCAAAATGAATCATACATAAATCAGATACGGTTCTAGTATATCTCTCAAAATTCCCAAGCCCAAATAAAAACAATATATATATATATTCAAACAAACAGGCATACAAGAGGAGTAATCCACGTCTTCAGTCACGGATAATCTTTACATGTCTCCTTGTCCCTGCACATATCAAATCATGTAATCAAATCACCCAACACATACGATGACGAGTCCAGTGAGTAAACTCCCAAAGAAAACCATCGAGTAAATAATAAATAGATTCAGAGGCCAATAACTAACGTTAGCTACACATGCAAAGAGTATGGGTAGCCATAAAACCTTGCGTGTGTAAGTAACAAGCATGCAAGATGATCAATGAATAATCATAATGAAAACAATATGCTCAACAACAATTCCGATAAAACCAGACAGAAATAGAACGCAAGCTCACAAACTAGATCATACTTCGTCAATCCGAGCGCCCAGAGGAACACATCACACCTGGGATCCACCCGGACCACTAACGGTGATTGGAAACACTCACAAATCCACCGGACACGTGCACCTTGCGGCTCGGGCAGCTATCCACCGGCGGCGCAAGTACACGTGCTATAATGTAGCATGCTTGATCACGTGCTACAACCGTCCCGAATAAACTCCGATAGTGAAAACAAATCCAACACCCATCGACAACCAGACCAACACATGATCCCGATGAGTATGTATAGCAACAACAACAGTATATGCAAAAATTGAAAAAATTAAATACTCAAATGTGTTTCTGTTGGGGTTTACGCACCTATATCGCACTCCAATTACTTGGTCCAGCTCGAATAAATGCCCAACAAATCAAAATTACCACCCGAATTATACCTAAGATCATTTGTCATTAAATTAGCTTCAATTTAATATATTATGTCAATTTTTCGTTTTACGAAGTAAAAACCCCGACAATATCTTGCCAACATTCCGAGAAAATCCCAAAATTCCTTTATGAACCCTTTTTCTAATTTCTCGTATTTTTCTGAGTTTTTCCATAATTTTTAGCTATTTTTTCCTATTTTTCTGTATTTTATTTTATTTAAAACTGTTTTTAATTTATTTAAATAAAATAATAAAATAAAATATTATTTAAATAATATGGGTGGGTCCCCTGAACCGGCTTTGACCCGACCCAACCGGGTCAAATTCGGTTCGGTCCACCTGGACCGGGCCAGGGCCGGTTTGGCCCGGCCCACTAGGGATGGGCCTGGGCCGGTCTGGCCCGGCCCAGGTGCGTGCACCCTCCCCCCATCTTCTTCCTCAACAGAGGCATGAAAACGCCTCTGTTTCTTTTTTCTTTTTTTTTTCATTTGCAATTGGGAGAGAGGGAAGGGAGCCCTCCTCGGACGAATTGCTCTTGCAGTTCATCCGAACTCCCAAAGCCGCCGCCACCACCACAACCTAACCATCACCACCACCACTCCCGCCAACAACACACAACAACAACAACAAAAACAACACAACAACGTCAACGACTCACCTCGCCTCTTCCTCGATCTTCCTCTCGTTCTCCTTTCTCCTTCCTTCTCTTCTTCCTCCTCGGATCGATTGAAATGTGAGAAATGAGTGTCAGTGGTGTTTATCAACAATTTAGAGGTGAAATGACCAAAATACCCCTACATTTTAACTTCACTCTTCACAACCACATACCCTTTTTGGTCATTTCACCATTTTTTTTATTTATTTTCTGATTTTAATATATATATTTATATATATAAATATTAAATTACTTATATACATATATATATAAATATATATATATATTCGTCTATACTTTCACGCCTAAAATTTCGTTATGCGCGCCAAAGAGCGTACTCGGGCGTGCACACTGCCGTACCAGCCATGTGTGTCGACCACGACCCCGCGTGTCCCTAGGCGCCCACCAATTTACTATTTTGTCACATTTAATTCATTTTATGTATGTATTATTTCTTCTCGGCCTAAATTTTGTCTCTTAGACGCTCAGGTACCCGCGTCGACACGCATATCGAGGCGAATGCTTAACATACAATCTCACCCGTTAATGGCAATATAAACACACATATTGCGATGTCATTTAACTAATTTGGACCTATACATCACAACTTCACCACCAGAGCACACAATATGGACTGTAATCCCTATCCGGTCATGCTTCGTCTTCACTAGGGATGTTCGTGGGTCCTTGCAGCCATTCCACGTCCACGCTGACGTCACCAGTAACGGCTATTGAAAATTGGGCCGTTATAGAAATCGTTATTACAAAAGTAATAGAACCACAAAATAAATAACAAAACTTTCCAATAAGAAGAAGACCTAAAACCTCCCAACATGACTTTCAACTAAGGAAGAAAACTGTTGAGATGTGCAGACCGAAATAATAGTCCCATATTGAAAAGTAAAACTTCTAAATGAAGTATATAAGTGATTTTTTCTCCTCTAATAGTACCGAGGCCTTTTGAGATAAAACCTCACATCTAAAAGATGAAAGGTGGTTAAGTTGGAGACACAAAAAAATTCAACAAAAACTAACTATAAACTAAAAACTAAAGATAAATTAATCCAGCAAGATCAAAAATCACAATTATGGACTACCGACAGATGTTGATTTTATTTTATTTTTTTGAACAAAAAAAAAAAAAAAACGTTGTTCAAATACAAAACGCTATTCATATTTTTTTCCAAACAGATATTGATTTGTGACTGCTTTGGACCAATTCAAATACAAAACGTTATTCAAATACCAACAGATGTTGATACTAGTAATAGCGTGTTTCAAGTTTGGCATTGTGACTGCTTTGGACCTATTCATATTTTTTCTAACTTTTTATTCAAATAAAAAACGTTATTCACCACATTAACAGTCTCAATCAGTGCGTCCGTTGTGTACAAGTAACATAGTTCTGCTATCAGCCTATCACTAATCTCCAAATTAAAGAGACTCAGAAGAACTAACTAATCATGGATTCCTCCAATGCATTGTATGCAACTCCTCTGTTTTTCTCTGCTGTTCTCTCTGCATTCCTACTCCTATGTATCAATCTCTTATGGACAAGAAGAAGAACGAGAAGAATTTCCAATGCACCACCTGGGCCAACCCCTCTTCCTCTCATTGGGAATTTGTTACAACTGGGGATCAACCCCCATGAATCACTCGCAGAGCTTGCGAAGATTTACGGGCCATTGATGGCGCAACATTGCAGACTATTTTCCTGTGCAGGAGTTCAAAATGGTGATGAGGAGAGTGATAGATGAGGTGGGGAGGCCCAACATTGCAGACTACCTTCCTGTGTTCAGATTGGTAGACCCTCAAAGGATTAGGCGCCGATAGGATGGTGCCCTTGATTTTGCGTGCACTTCTGCACAGATTTGATTGGGAGATTGAAGGCGGAGCAAGAGCAGAGGACTTGAACATGTAGGAAACGATTGAGATCACTCTATAAAAAGCTCTGCCTCTAAGAGTTGTGCCTATTTCAGTCTCTTGAAGCTTTTGAAGATGGGTTTATGAGGGAATGCTGTTAAGTTAGTTGGATTGTTGTTGTTCTGTGATTCCTAATCAGAGATAATAAAGGCATGCTAGATGGACTAAGTCCTAGAAGAAAATATTGTACTGAACAATGTCAACTCTAAATAAACTACTGGCCAAATTGATTAATATATCTCAACCTTTCACAACTTTGTTATTATATTCTAACATTTTTCAATTTGTTATTGGGTAAATTACAAATTGGTCCTTGAAGTTTACTATAATATGCACTTTAGTCCCTATAGTTTCAAAAATATAAATTTTAGTCCCTTTAGTTTACTTCTAGTTAGTCAAAAACATCATTGAGTTAGTGTCAAATTAAAATATTCCTATTATATTACCTTTTGATGATATGGCATATTTATTTTACTAAAAATATCATTTTTTTTTTCAAATTCTCTCTTTCTTAATCAATACTATTTAAAATATTATCATCTTAGTCCCTTAACTATACGTACAATTTGGTTTCAAAAACAAAAAAAAAAACTATATGTACAATTTTATTTTATTTTTTTGATATCACTTTTTTTTTACTCAACATAAGTATATTTATTTATTTGTTCAAGAGTTATTCATATATTTTCAATTAATAAAAATCACGTTGCGCAAGAAATAAATAATAATAAATTGATAATCTATATTTTGTGAAAGGAATTTGGTGCTTAACAATCAAAATTGTAAAGCCATGTTGATTTTTACATAAAAAAAAATATAGTAAAAATGTGTATAAGTTTATGTATACCCAAAAATAAAAACTATTAATTAAATTTTCGTATTATTTTTCAATATATACACCTTCCTATAATTTGTAAAAATAAATACACAAGATATCATTAAAGGCTATAAAAATGGTAAATCAACACTAAAACCAAATGCTACTCCATTAATAATAATATACATAAATACATACAAAAAGTTTATCAAGAAAATTATTTAAAAAGAAATTTGTAAAAAAATCATAATTTATTTGAAAATATTGGGTCCTTATTCTTTGTGTGTTTGTCTCTTCTGTAGTAGTAAATTAGTCTCTTTTTTTTATTAGCAAAGACCAAATTCGGTTTTATGTTACATCTGTAACTGCAGGATATCCTGCTCTAGCAACATGAAAATATGATTTGGAATATGTTCCCAAATCTTAAAATCAACATCACAGTGAAAAGCTTCCTTGACCATGTGATCTGCACATTCATTATTCTCTCTAAATGTGTGGCTGAAAACTACACTCCGCTCCTTGTCCGTCTCCCTTAAAATATCATGAATCAATGGATCTCAAAATTGGCTTTGTGTAGAGTCCATAATAAGATCAATTACTTCCTGTGAATCTAGCTCCACAATAAGTTTTTTATATCCTTTATCTCACACCAGTTGCAAGACATGTTTAACTCCCCATAGTTTGACGCAAAGAAGTGAACACCGACCTAATTGTGCTTGAAATGCTGCTCAAAAATTGTCTTTTATCACCAGTATAACTCCAGCCGTTGTGGCTTCCCCATCCTCCCCTCGTACCGCCCCATCACAATTTATTTTCAGTCACCCCTCCTCTGGTGCTACCCAATGACAATGTTTTCTTCTTGCTAGAGCCTAGTTCGAAATTGACCGTAAACCTTTCCTGTAAATTAGACTTTTCACATTAATTCAACCATGATTTAAAAAAAAAGTTAGTAGGAGGAACAAAAGTGCAAAATTTTGAAACCTCATGAACTAAAATGCATATTATGATAAACCTCAGGGACTAATTTGTATTTTACCTTTTGTTATTATATCATAACCTTTCTACATTGATAAATTTGTATCCCAATTCACATTTAAACTCTAAATTTGATAAAGTAGTACTTATGTTAATGAGCTTAATTAATATGTTTAACAATTATTAAAGTAATTATAAGTGATGAGGTGATTTTTTAAAGTCATTATTTATGTGTCGCCTTATCAAATTTGAAGTTAAAAACTGACTTATGATACAAATTTATTAATGTAGAAAGATGAAGATATAATAACAAATTCAAAAAGATTATGATAAAATTACAAAGTTGTAAAAAGTTGGGATATTTTAACCAATTAAGCTTAAACTACTTCAATCCAAAATGCATTTTCAAGTAACATAAATTTGTTCAACACTAATAACCTTTCACAATTTGCATGTAATTCTGAATGCAAAAAAAAATGAAACAGTAAGAAAAACAGCATCAGTCCCAAACTAATTGGAGTCGGGTACATGGATCAAACTCTTTCATTATGCTCAATTTGGTGCTATGTGTTTGATCCATTTCATGAAGAGTGACAAAGGTTTTATGTTGGTTGTCAACCTATCATAACCCTCCTATTTTATCCTAATTTGGAACCGTCTATGTAGTGTAAATAGTGTTTTACATAGGTGGAGTTATGGAAAAAATAAATGAAACTAGTTAAATATTTAAAACAAATTTAGAAAGATATTCCTCATTAGTATTGCATGAGACAAAACACCGAAACTTTTCAAAGGAGTGAAGGCTCCATTAGATACAAAACATTTGACATCAAATTGAAATTGCAATCAACTCAATACGTCTAAACAAAGTCCAAATTCCATGTGTATGAAAAAATAAAATAAAATACACAAAAAAAAGTTATTCTTCCAAATTCATTTACTAAATTTATCCTCCCCTAATGGATGTGATGCAATGGCAACAAAATAATCATCACAACTCGAGTGAGACAGAGGTTGCGGGTTTCAATTGCTATAGTTGCATTATATTCCCTAGACTTATCCCAAGTTATAGGTTAGGCGCACGACTAACTCAAGGCATGATTAAAAAGAAATGCTAAATTTTTTATAAAGTTTCCAACTTGATACATTCCCTGATTGTAACTAAGCTTCTCATATACTGATATTATATACACATCTTCAACGTTCAATATAAACTAAATCTCTTTGAACCCCAAATTTAAAGCCAGACATACAAAAAATGAATTCCCAAAACACCAAAATTGCCACAAAATCAAGAGTATTCGTTAGGGTTTATGAAAATCCCCAAATCAGATCCCGGTAGAGTACTACCTGCAAATTCACTATTCCAATGGCTGTGATTCGAATCCCCTGGTGAGAAATCGAAGAATTAAGCTTTGCAATGATCTTGCCTTCCAATAATTCTTGAAATCAAGCCAAACAACCCTAAAATCAAAATCAATTCGAACCACAATTTCGTAGAGAGAGAGAGAGAGTACGATGGGGCGATAGATTCAATTGGATTGATCGACTGTGTCGCAGAGCTTCCATTGGTGTTCTACTTCTACACAAATTTTTTTTCTTTTGAAATGGAACTGTGGTGCACGTCCGTGATGAATGGATGATCCACTCAATTAGTCGTTCGATACACCTCGACCGCATATCTTGAGGCTCAAGGTACATCGAACAACCCATCATTGGGCACTTAGGTCGATGTGCCTAACTGAATGTTCAAAGTGGATCTATTTGACACTTTTCAATTGTTTAACTATTAGGGATCCTGCTGACATTACGAAGTCACACCAAAACGCAGATTAGAGCACATGAGACGTTCATCTCCGCTTCAGGATACATTAATATACAAATCCCGATGCATAGCATAATAATCATAAATTCATGATCTATGTATACACACAAGCTATCTCCATGTCAACATAATTCTTCCCCAATACACACAAGCTATCTTAAATTCATGATGTATTTTTTATTTCCAATTTTGTACGCCCTGCTACAGAATTACGGGTTCAACCTAATTAATTCAGTGTGATTATGACATTACATAGAGAATAAGTTTGCATTATTGACCCCCCTATTGTGGGGGCACCTTGCATTTTTCTTTTTAGAGATTGACAGATTTTTTCTCTGTTATATTAGTAAAAAAAATTTTGACTTTTTTTTTTTTTTTTAGAAGAAACACATTGTTAAAATAAAATAAAAAGCATAATTCTCCCCCAATAATAGCACGGCAATGCAATAATGTATAGAAATCATTTTTCGATATGATAATGCGAGGTTGACCAACAATTCCATTGGACGGAGAAAAAAACAAAAAAGAGAATTCTTGACCCAAGCTCGAACGAGCACCACACATCATACTCTTGGTTCTAAATAATGGCAAAAAATTAAGATTAACGTAATTTGGGGGGCCGAGGCGTTGGTCCATCAGAGAAAAGGAGAATAAGAAAATGTTAGTGTAACTTTGATCAAATACCTACGTAGGCATATGCTCGTGTGCATATTTTCGATGTGCCTGGGGACGCACGCGCATAACTTGATGAAAATGAAGGGACAGGCATAGAGCATTTTCTTTGGTAATAATTACCAAATGTTGATACATCATGTTTATAAGCTTATAAAGTAACCAATAATTTGGATTGCCGTAACTTTAAAATCTCTTTTTTGAGTTTTCTCTCTTCAATCAAGATTTTTTTTTTAAGTTTTCTCTCTTCAATCAAGATCTTTAATCGATTGTAGTTCTAATCTTCATCTCTTCATGTTTTATATGTTCAATAAAATGCAGATCCTTTCAGATATGTGAAGATTGGATCTAATTGTTGCAGTATTTCTTCTTCAACACTCATTTTTGAAGATTAGAATCACCATCGATCAAAAGAGTCCAAAGCGAAACCTAAATTGTAGTCGAAACATGCAGTACTCTGAATGCGGACATCAGACAATCTGCAAACAGTCCAAAGCAAAACCTAAACTGTGAAAATCAATTAAAACGACACACAGTGCGTCGTGTATAAGTAACATACTATGTCTTTCTCTCATCAAGCTACCCAGAATTAATCATGGATTCCTCTTCTGCAATTCCTGTGTGTTTCTCTGTTTTTCTCTTTGTATTCATACTATGTTTCAATCTTTTACGGGCAAGAACAATGAGAACCTCCAAATCCCCACCTGGACCAACCTCTCTTACTCTCATTGGAAATCTGCTACAACTGGGAACGAAACCCCACGAGTCACTTGCCGAGCTCGCAAGGATATACGGGCCATTGATGGCATTGAAGCTCGGCAGAGTGAGCACCGTAATTGTGTCTTCTCCCAGCATTGCAAGACAAGTTTTGCAGACCCAAGACCATGTTCTTGCCTACAGGGCAGTCCCGGATGCAGTTCGAGCTCTCAACCACCATGAACATTCAATGGTGTGGCTTCCGCCGAATCAAAAATGGCGGGGTCTTAGGAAGCTCTGCAACTCCCATGTCTTCTCTGCTCAGCGTCTCAACGCGAGCAGAGGCACCAGAGAGAAGAAAGTGAATGATCTTCTCAAGTTTGTTCATGATAAGGCTGTGGCGAAGGGATCGATTGATGTTGGGCATGTAGCTTTTGTTGCTGTTCTTAATTTGATCTCTAACACGTTGTTTTCCTTTGATTTGATCGATGTTCAAAGTAAAACTGTGCAAGAGTTCAAGCGGGTCGCGAGGGGAGTGATGGATGAGGTGGGGAAGCCCAACATTGCAGACTACTTTCCTCTTCTAAGATCGGTAGACCCTCTAAGGATTAGGCGTCGAACAGAGATGTATGTCGAGAAGTTGAACCAGATCTTCGAAGAATTGATTCAACAGAGATTGCAGTCCAGAGATAATCAGTTGCAGAGCTCGAATACTTCGAATGATCTGCTTGACGCCCTTCTCAATTATTGTCAAGAAGATGGCTCACAGGTCTCCAAGAATACCATCTTGGCACTGTTTCAAGATGTATTTGTTGCAGGGTCGGATACAAGTTCAAGCACAATTGAATGGGCAATGGCGGAATTGGTCCGAAACCCAGAAAAATTGGTGAAGGTCAAGAAAGAATTGAGAGAGAAAATCAAGGAGGGCAAGCAGATTGAAGAGTCGGACATACCTTCTCTGTCTTACTTGCAAGCAGTTGTGAAGGAGACATTGAGATTACACCCACCAGCGCCGCTTCTGCTTCCGCGCAGAGCTCAAACAGATGTAGAACTATGTGGATTCAATGTGCCTAAGAACACACAGGTTCTAGTGAATGTGTGGGCAATTGGGAGAGATGGGCAAGTGTGGGAGAACCCAAACTGCTTTGATCCTGAGAGGTTTCTGGGATCGGAAATCGGGTTTAAAGGAAGAGATTTCGAGTTGTTGCCATTTGGCGCAGGGAGGAGGATTTGCCCAGGACTGCCATTAGCAGATAGGATGGTGCCCTTTATTTTGGGTGCACTTCTGCAGAGATTTGATTGGGAGATTGAAGGGGGGATGAAAGCAAAGGCATTGAACATGGAAGAGAAGTTTGGGCTTACTCTACAGAAAGCTATCCCCCTTAGAGCTGTGCCTGTTTCAGTCTCTTGAAGATGATACAGGCATGCTAGATGGTTCAAGAAGAAACTATTGTACTGAACAATGTGAACTCTAAATAAATAAACTACAATCCAAAATGCAATTTCTAGTAAGTCTAGATTTAGGTATGTCATTATGTACAACTATAATACCAAGGGCAAAACTGAAGCATGAATCTAAAAAATGGCAAATTTCTATTAACATATAAGCTGTTCAAAATGCAGAATTATTAGAGTACAGAAAGATACAAAAAAAACTGACCCGTTTGCACCGAAAGGGATAAGATTTCCATCTGCCATGAAGTCTCCACAGCTGAGCACTGAAATGACATAAGACGGAATCTATTCCTGCATTGTTTGGTTGGAGTTGCAGTCCAGCTATGTTGGCAATGTCCTTAGCAAATGAAGAGCGATCGTCCACTGGGGCCCTTCTGAGAGAACAACTCTTCTCAACACGGGGATTGCACCAGCAGCTATGATGGCTGAATGATTCTCGTCGTCCATGCTTAGATTGAATAAAATGACTAAGCTCGCTTCTGCTGCCCTTCTGGTGCCTTCGTCAATCACCTTTACCAATGGAAATATCCCTCCTTGGGAGGCAACAGCTCTAGTGTAGTCATAACCACCTCTAGAGACTATGGTATTGAGCTCTACAACAGCAGCCTCTTGGGCTTCAGGAGAGTGACAGGTCCTGATCTGTTCAACTAGTCTTGGGATTGTATCATGAACAGCTATTTCCAAATGAATAGGATTTTCGGGATCTAAATTTGAACTTGATGAAGACTCGAGTTTGACAAGGCATGCAGCAACCCAGTCCTTGCTGTGGAGAGGTATATCTGACTTGAGTATTTTGCGCAACAGTTGTTTGAAGCGTGTGGTATTTATAGACTGACAAAACTGCTCAGATTCCAGCAACTTTGTCAATAACCGTGATGTCGCAGATAACACTAGACCTGCTTCCTCAACTTCCGTGACAGTTAGCTCAGGCTGCAGGTTGTCCAAATCATCTTCCAAATTGACAAAGATATCATAGAGGGAGCAATTAGAATGTTTGTGAAGAAAGGCTATTCAAACCAGTCAATCAACAGAAAATAATTGACCAAGAAGAAAATGCAACTATAGCAACAAAATGCACAGCATATGAATTCATAAAAATGAATTTACAATGCCATGGGAAGGAAGGGACCTTCTTCAAGTCATTTATGCACTTATTGTAATTAGCTAATTTCCCTGTTATTTGGATTCACTAGCTCTCCAACCTAACATCAACTGATCAACGCTAGTGTGTGAAAGTGAATCAACCCTCCCCTCCAAATAAGGTGAATCTATTTTTATTTTTTTTTTGGGGTAATAAGGTGATTCTAATTACCATTTATCTACATGATATCAATCTTTTTGCTCTCTCCACAAGCATGATGGGCCTTAAGAGAAGGTCTACAATTGCTTAGGTATCAGCAAATTAAAACCAAATCCATAAAAAAAAAATAAAAAAAAGGCATAGATATAGGTGTCCAAAATTTAATTTAGTACTCTGGTGTACCTTTCAAATTCAAAAGATTATAACTGAAACTGTTGCCAATATGTGTACGTTTGACATAGTATTTGGCATAGTGAAAACTAGGATTAAATTTAGCAGTAAACTCATAATTAATCCGAATTCCAAAAATGAGAGGGAGATGAAGAATATACGATTAGAAATGATTACTTCTACAGGAGGAAGATTTAACTTCTCAATTCCAACACAGTTTTGCACGTTCTGTCTCAGTCTCTTGAAGGGGGGAAAAACCCACCAAACATATTATGAAAACCAGAAGAACTTAAGTAAAAACGAGCATGTATCTTACCATTCAAAGATCTCTGATGGAAGACAGTATCCAACGCAGATTCAATTCCTGCTGAAACAATTATCTCCATGCACGGTTTAATGATTGCTGCATACTCCAAGATGGAAGCAGCCTTTTGTTGCAACGTTGGAGATGAAGTCTTTAGAATCTCAATAAGGCGAAGTATAGCCGCAGAATCTAATACATCCTCCCTATACTTGATTTGAAAAATTGCTTAGAGTTAGCATGTCCAATGTTCTACCAATTATACCTCTCAAATATTTAATTTCATAGCCTTGACTTTGAGCAAGCTTTCAATGCAACTAAAGGTTAAAACCTCCTAATATGAACATTGCATAAAGTTCTCAAAAACAAAAGCCAGAAACCTGAGAAATGCTTGTTTCCGTAGGTTTTTTCAGTTTATTATCAATGAATAACACAAATTTACAAATGAAATTGAAATATAATCATTGAAGCTAAGGATATAACACGTAGAAGCCCCAGTACTTTCCTTCGAACATTGGTTCTTGCAAAAAGAAATAAGAGTTGCCCTGACATATTGTTCACAAATCACAACTAACACAAGGAATCGACCCTCAAACGGGTCATGTAATGAGGTGTTTCTGCAGTTGCATAAAACCATTCTGAAAAACCAGAGACATTCCCACACTACTATTTGATCGGCTATCTAAACAGCATTCCCATGTCTCCTAAATTCAATACAAACTCAAGAGAGCATCACAAGAATATGTGAGCCAACAAGCTGTGAAGCTCACACAAGGGCAACTTTGCTAAAATGCTTGGGGCAACATTAACACTCAAGAAAATGCAATTGGGCCCTAGCCACTAGGAAATAATACATATCATAGCACAAGAAAATAAGCAACAAGGAAATAATATATATCATAGCACAAAAAAACAAGAAAACGCCTAGAATTCATGCAATCATGTAATGTATATACAACTAAAACTCGGTAAACCCCATTTCAGGTTTAGTGGATCCCACAAGATTAAATTCAGGACTTGATAATACAAGAGAAGAGATCGCATGAATAATAAACAGAAAGATATGTCTCGATAAAGAATACGTGACAAACCTTGGAGCAGCTTTTGATATTTTTTTGTTATTTGAGTTCCCAGCGAGTCCTGTCATTGCCTTTGTTGATCCATTAACTGGTCCATCATAAAACTAGAAGAAATAATCAAATGCAAGAGTCAATGGGGCATACTAATTGTTTATAAAAACTGGAGACGCTAGGATTAATTCAACTAGGTTAATATGTAAATTTATCAACTTGTTCATAGGCTACCCGCCAACCACCACTAAAGTACCTCTTACAATTTGTAATTCTGAAGGCAACATATTTGCAAATATAAAGATGAAAAAAGAAAGTTTCTAAATAAAATTTGTTGAATACACCACTCGATTCGACCAAGCATAGAACTAGCTTCCCTTGAATATTTAAGATAAATTTTGAAAAAAGATCCCTGATACGCATCGCACGAGCCAAAACACTGTAATTTTTATTTTCCACAGGAGTGAAGACTCCATTAGATAACATTTGGCATCAGATGCAAATTGCAAGCCAGGAACTACTCAACATGACAAATTAAAGCCCAAATTCCATGTTTATGCAAAAAACAAATTACTGCTAACCAAAACGGCAAAGTATCTTTGTTTTTTAATCATAGAATTGACATTTTATCTATCATTCATTGGGAAAAAGTTTCGTGCAAAGAAGAATATCTTTTTAGCATCTCACAAACAAAACGGTATCTGAAAATACATCAAATACTTCCTCAAAAAAAAAAAAAAAACATCAAATAACTTCATAGAGTGCTCCCAAGAATTTGGCAATTGTGAGTTCTGCAGCATAGACTTCTGTGAGATTTCTAGCCACACTAACTAGATGATTTTATTGCCAAGAGGTATGAAGTGCACCAGCATCACATGCACCAATGTCTCAGGTTTTCACGATGCTATAAGTTCATTAGGCAATGAGTAGCAAAAGCTGGAGAGATTTCTGTTTTATGCTTAGGATAAGTATGTCTGAGATCTGGACTGACCGCTAATGCAAAGAAGGGGCTGGTGTTCATGCAAAAAGAGCATTTCACCAGAAGTCACAGGTAACCCAGGTGAAGCCCAACATGGAAAGTAGAAAGTTGGATCATTTTCTTTCCAACATGAAGAAATTAGGGAAAGCTGTACATTCATTCTGTCATCAGAATCAAGTATAAAGCAGAACTAACATTTTCAGATTCTTGTTTTTTCTAATTTCCAACTATTATCACCAATCTCATTTAATGAACTCAGTTTGGTATGAGTAAGCTTTTTTTTTTAATCGGAGGTTTGTGTAAGCTTATCACTATTAAATCAGTAAATTGTGTGTTTTAAGAATCAAATATTCTGTTTCTCATCAATTCTTTAAAAAACTCCATTCCCTATATTTTCTTTATTTATTTATTTTTTTTGAAATGGTCCGATAAAATTCTCATTACTTTTCAAACCTTTTAGAAAGATTTCATAATTTTCGTCACTATACAATGACTAGCGACTACTACTGAACAGAATTTGGAAAACTGACTAACCACATTTCATTGATTAGAACCTCCAAGAATTTGTAGCAGAAGATACCCAACTGACCTTCGCTTTCATTTCTTTACCAGGATCCAACATCCGGGCAAGAATGTTCACAGTCTGCATTTTCCAGGATATCATGTAAGTATAGCTAAATGGAAATTAGCGTACTTCCAGATATTCACATGAAACCAAATACCTTTTCCATCGCACTTTCAGAAGCCACTGAGTTTTTCAGCATATTCAATAGAGGGTACATAGCTCCTTCTGCTTCAATTACTTCACAAACATTATGGCTGCAGAAAAGGAGTAAGGAGTGTGTTTTTTTTTTAAAGATAGAATCCAGTCAATTGAACACAAAGCATAATAATAATTTCTATATGAGGAGAACTAGAGAAAACCTAAATGAATATCATAGTTGTAGGCTAGAACTTCCAACAACTTATAGAAAAGTGTTATAGTATCAATTCCTTATTTGAGATCATCAGTTCCATTAAACTCCTCAAAGTGCTAAATTGTTGAAAAAAGGATAGGAAAAAAAATACCTTAAAGATAGCCTCTCAAGAGCATGACATGCAGCCAATCTAACGTTACTGTCATTGTGGCTTAGAAGCTTAACGAGATGAGTGACTGCTCCAGCTACCATGAATGACATTCTCATATGTTCATTGATAGATGCATCAGCAATTGAATGTGCGGCTCTAGAAATGGCAGAAATATCTTCAAGTCCGAGAATCAAAATTAAGCGAGCAACACCATCCACATACGGCAACAAAGTATAGTGCTGAGTTGTCGACGATTCAGACAGAGGTTTGGTTCCATCATCCAATTCTATAGCTCCAATACGTGCAAGAAATTGCTGCTGGGTACGCCCAACCACAGCATTTATCTTGGCTTCCTCCAAGTTAAAATTTTTGTCACGGATATTTAACCCAAGCAGCAGCTCAGAGGCACCATACCTTGAGGGAGTTGAAGAACTTCGATCAATCTCTGTGCCATCTGGTAACGAAGGCCATGAATGCGAAACTGGCTTGAAGGACTTATAGGCATCCGCACCAACCATAGGCACTAATACAAGACCCTCTTCTACTATAAGGATTCTGTAGAATTCATCTTTAGAAAATTCCAATAGCGCATTTTTTGCTTCCTTTCTAATCACTTTGGATCCTTCTACATCAATTTTTAAGAATTTTGCCTGTAATCAATATTCAAGATAATCAGATTCCAAAACCATATATTTCATTCTTAGATTTGCTAGACATTATGATGAAGATAATATTGAATATCGTTATCTTTTTTTCTTTTTTTAAATATCGGTATCTTAGTAAAGCATCCATAAGGAAATGAAATGTAAGCCTTACCAACTTTGGAATGACACCCTCTTCAACCATGATTTGATGGTTCAATTTACTCAATGCAAAATTCGCCAGGATCCCTCCAGCAGCCTCTTTTACTTCTATTTCCTCATCATCAAGGAACTTAAAGAGTAAAGGAAGGATATCAGCGCTTGCAACCTTTGTCCTCAGCTTTTCATCCACAGATAAGTTCCACAAGGTACATAGACTTTGCTTCTTCACCTGCAAAAGCATTCAACATAGACCATAGAGGGTTTAATTTCTAAGTTAAAGATCAATTTATGGGTACTGGGACAAAAAAGTTCTCATACTTCTGTAGTCAAAGAGGATTTACTCAAAAGAGCAGTTATTTCTTCAACTGCTCCACTTTCTGCTACTAAGAATCTGTACTGGTTGACTGATGATACAGTTCGTAAAAATCCGCCTGCAGCTTCACATGCTTTAGTGGAATTTGACTGTAAAAGGTTGACAATCAAGTTGATGCAGCCATGAAATTGCATGATTTTATCAATACAGTGTTTCCCTCCTTGTGTGTATTTCCATAACGCAATTATTGCCTGCTCCCTATCAGGAGGATCGTTATCTAGCCCAAGCATCCGAACAAATAAAGCTACATAACCTTCTTCCGAACTAGAGGAGCCGTTCTCCAATGCTTTGACGTCCTAAACTCAAAATGAAAAACTTATTTCATCATGGTCACAATTAAAGGATGTCAAACATATCGAATGCAAAGAGTATGATCTACAGCAACGATAAGTTGTTTCATTGTGACATTTTGGTCATTGATTTGGCATGACATCACAAACATCAACCTTCCTCCAAACCACGGAAAGAAACCATGCCATGCGCGCTCGTATAGATATTTTTTCAAACATTATAAAACACAGACCCGAACAAGAGAAACATCACGAGTACGACAGGAAACAAAAAAGCTTCAAAAGAGTGCATTGCCTTGTAGGAATGAGAAATGCGAGCTTCTTATTCATGCATACGACAAGAACAACAAGAACAATAACAACACCCTCAATACCAATTTAGTTGGGGTCGGCTACATGAATCAATCATCAAAAGCTTCCACTCAGCTTGATATAATGTAATGGATCACAATCACTCAAATCCATCCTAATTAACGCATTCCAAGTTATCTTTGACCTTCTTATTTATGTATACTATAGTAATTCAATCGAAAGAACAACAAGGCATCCCAACCAGACATCTCCTTGCAAGGCGTCGCCTAGGCGGTAGCTTAAAAGGCAGTGTCCTTCTAAGTAATTTTTAAAACTTTGAAGGGGCTATTTACAGTTAAGTTTGATAATAAGAATACCTATCCAACAACAAAATCTAACACAATAAATGTTACATAAGGACCTAAAGACTTATTAGTATTTTTTAATTATATATTTAATAGGAATCACACTGACTAATAAGCAATTAGTGTTACTTAATGACCTATAAATAAACAAATAGTTGTCGATGAACCTCTAATTAAATATTATTTCGTCTGCCTAGGCATCGCCAAGGAGTAGTCTAGGCACAGCCTGCCTAGGCCACGGAAATCACCTCAGATTTGCCTCAGCACCTTGCAATCCTTGCATCTCCTACAATCTAACATTAACATCACAAACTACCCAAAGAACCAAGGCCATCTTCTTTCGAAATTCAAATTGTCATGACACGACATCGCTCCTTCACTTCGAAGCTCAAACCCTAATCAAGAACCAATGCAATTCAGGTGTAACAAGAAAGTAAAATCACATTGAACGATTCAAGCCAAACAGCCCCATCAGGCCATCTACAATCACATAGAAACTCAAATGCCCTAATCAGCCGCACCAGAAACCCTAAATCTCAAGAACCACAACTCCCAAACACAAGAACACCACGAAACAAAGACATGATGGATTGATGAGTCTTACAGTGCGCGGAGACTTGGCGGCATCAACGGCGCCGCCATTGGCATTGGCGTCGCCGATACTGCCACGGACGATGACAAGAACGCGACGACTGTGAAGCGAACAACGCTTAGGACTCGTCCATCGAAATTGGTGGTGGTGGTGGTGGTGGATGGGCGTGAATTGTCGAATGAAGGTCGGAATCGGCGCGATTGGTGAAGAAATCATCGATTTCGATGCAGCGATTGGAGGTGATTGAGAACAGAAGAGAAGAGAAGGTTTGGGTAGGGGCTTTAATGGCGGAACGAAATGGAGATTGTGTTGGAAATGTGTCGCAGTGGACTGATAAAAGGGCGAACAAGCGAGAGTCAAGACTGTGAGACTGTTCAACTGTTCGATTGTCAGGAGAGGGGGGGGGGGGGGGGGGGGGGGGCATAGCTATCCAGTGGAATCGACGGTTAAGAATAGTCCAGGTGTTTTTTCTTGGATGGTGGTGATTTGATCTCACGCTCATCAACAAGGTTTCATTTGTGAAACATTTTTCATCATTTTTTAACGGTCGGCTAAATGCACCCCACCGTTTACTCAGTATACCTCGATTATGCGTGGCACCCCATATTCAAATTTTAATTTATGAGGGCACCCCACATTTTTACCAAAATACTCCCAATCGAATAATCCAACTCTAAAATATTAGTCGAGACATCTATTTTAGGTTCGGCGATAAGTAGCCGAGACTTATCTTTTAGGCTTGGTGTTGTTCAATCGAACCTCTTTGATAAGATTTGGTTGACAACTCCCGACTTAAAGGTTCGGTGGGTTTCGACCGACTTTCCAATCAAAGATTCCGTAGGCTTAGACCGATTCTCCCATTAAAGGTTAAGTGGGCTCTAGCCGACTCTCCAACAAGAGACTTGAACCTGCGAGGTCGAGCCACTCGATGATGCCCTACAAATCACAAGAAGAGAGTGTGAGTAGGGATGATAATAGGGTACACAAAACAAGAGGAAAAGGGTGGTGGGTGCACTAATCTCAGTGAGGGCATAAGGGTCATTTTATAATATAATAGAACTTTTTTAACTTTAACTTTTTTGTTGGGGTGCACTTAGCCGGGCTCTTTTTTAATAATAAGTTTTTTTTTTCTTTTTTTTTTGTCAAAGCGATTTTGAATTGAGGGTGTTCCTAGTCCAATCGGATAATCATCTATTACAAATAGATCTTTCGACAATGAAGCACATAACGAATTCTGAAAATGTGTACATTATAATGCTACTCCAAGCCCAACCCTAAGGCAACAATAGGGACAACCACCTTGATAGTGTTGACAACATCTGCACATAGGTGGGAACTAAACCTTAACAAAGTGAACTAATAAACAACTAAAAACTAACAGCTTAGTGAAGTGGCGGGGAGTTGTCCCCAACATCGACCTTCTTGGAGGCAGTAATCAACGTCGACCTTTTTGGAGGCGGCAGTTTAAGCCAATTGTCCAATGTTCTTCTCTTTTGGCCAATATTTTAGTGTTTTTGTTGTTTATGAGTAGGTTAAGTCATCATCTATGTGCGGATGTTGTTGCTCGAGCAATGTTCTTTGTGAACTTTTTGTTATTATTAGTTATTACTACTAATCCATAAATTATGTTTAGACTCTTTGCAATTTTATTTTATTTGTTTTTTTTTTTTTTTGTGGAAGACTCTTTGCAATTTTTGGTAATATTGATTCATTATGAAAACAAAAGATTTTTGGAAAGGGAGAAAAAAAAAAAATTTTGGAAAGGACATTTTTAGAAAGGAAAATGCTACATTGACAAACTAAAGTCACATACTTAAGGTCACATACCAGTATGACACTTGCGGCACCTCTAAATGAGAATGGGAAGAGAGAGAAAGGTTGAAACGTGGATCTCACTTAGGGGTGCACATGGATTGCACTAATCCGCAGATTCGGTCCAATCCAAACTAATTATCACTAATTGGATCAATTTTTTGATCTATTGGATTGGACTGGATTGAAAAATCACTAATCGGGCTGGACTGGATTGGATTACGGATCCTACATTAAAAAACTGCAAATCCAATCCGATCCAGTCCGTTTAGCACATCAACACATATACATATATGATTGTATGTACTTCAATACCTTAAAGAACATCAACTTTAACTATTAACTCTAAACTATAACATCTAAAAGACTATGCTTGTTCTTTAACTCTTTTGTTATGCTTTTTACCTTTTTTTGTAAGTTGCATATGCGTGCACTTTTTTGTGCTTTTGTGAGGGTGTATGGTGAAGATTTGTGGATGACATATTTGTTTATGTAGGAACTTGCATTTTGAAGGTCATTGTGATAACAAGTTTATGAGAAATATGTTATATATAGATTCGTGAAATGTATGTTGTAAATTTGTCATTCATGAGATGTATAATTCTTGTGATTCATTTGATCAAGTCTAATTTCATGAATCTTTAGATAGAAAAACGTCAATCCGTAGAACTTGATCTAATCCGATCTGCATTTTGCAAATTGGATTGAGTTGGATTGATGAATTATTTGGACTGGATTGGACTATATTTTTCTAATCCACAATAATTTGATTGGATTACGAATTGACCCTAATTGGACTGAATCCAATCCGTGTGCACCCCTAATCCCACTTAAGCTTATTTGGAGTTGTCACGTAAGTGTGTAACTTAAATTGTGTCACTTTAGATTGTCAATGTAGCATGTCCCAATTGTTTTTTTTAAGGAACATTTCCTTATTGTTGGACATTGACACTTCGGAAATGCGTTAGTATGGATTTACTTGTGCATAAACTATAATTGTTTTTGTTGTCAAAGTCTCAGTGAGATGGTAAAAATGTCACTTGTCAAAAAAATAATACCTTAAGATATCGTGGTTCGATTCTTACTGAAGTAAAAAAAACAAAACAAAATTGAAAAAAAAAATGCGAGAAGTAAGTTTGTTTCTTCTAAATCTAAAATGATTCTCTTTTTTTTTTTTGACTTGATCTTGCATGAAAAAAAAAACAAAATAACAAAATAAAACAAAAAAACAAAAAAAACTTATCTTTCAATTTTACACTCCGGATGTATCATTAGAAATTTAGAACTCTCAACAATATTTTCTCAAGTGCAAATATTATCAGTTGTTGCCAAAAACAAACTCCTGCTGCAGAAAAAAGTCTTAAAAATTCTAAATTATATAATTTATTGTCACAATAAATTACACGTTTAGTTGTCTACTGCTAACAATTCTGATTGTAAGTGTCATAAAGTTTTAGTACCAAAGATAAATTGAACATATATACTATATTATTCAAAAAAGAAAAAAAAAAGAAAAGAAAAAAACGTGTACTATTTTCCAATGACATGAAACATTGAAAATTTGAAACTGATAGCTACCCTACCACAACATGAAAATTTATTATAGTCGTCTTAAATAATGCTTAATAGTTGGTGTTGAGTCCAGTCGGACCAGTTTTGTGGACTTGATGATGGGTGAATCTTTCACAATATAAGGGAATGGGATGTTCACACTGCTACGCCCATAGTAGGGTTAGTCTTTACGAACTTCAATATGGTTGAGAAGTTTATCACAATAGTTCATACCTTTCTAGCATTTGCACATTTTGATGCATTGATAAATATTTTGCTTGTATACTTTTTTGTTTATTCTTTTCTTCATATTAAATATTTGCAAGTCATGCATTTTATTTGATTTTGTATTTACTAAATGGAATGTTCATAACGTCTGTAACTTAACCCGACTTACTGAGCACCGTTGAACCCCTTTGTGCTCACCCAACATTTTTCTCCACAGATTCTTTGTTGAGGATTGATAATGGAAAAGGAGTAGCTCCGACTGTTTAGAGAAGTTTTTTGATTGTTGAATTAGTATGGTTCGAGATCGAACTTATTTTTATTTATATTTATTATCATGGGATGGAAATTGGAATAAGTTGAATACGATGTATTTTCTAGTTGAGAACTTTTGAGAGCTAGGCCTTTATGTCAAAACTTTGATTAAGTTTTATTTAATAATATTCTACTGCGATTATGATCCATTTATTAAATTTCAATTGTTGATAAATAATAATGAGTTAGTATTGATAGAAGACTCACTAGTTTGGTTTATAACTTAACGACTGAGTTGGTTGGCGAGTTATGGATCGGGCTAGGCCGGTTAGGATTCATCCAGAAAATGGGTCCTGACACCAATTGTTGGTCAAAAAGAGGATAAAAACAAGGTGGAGAGTCACCTATGTGAGTCAAGTAAGTGGTTGGGGATGGTGTGAATGGATACCACAAGATCAGCCTCAAGATACGTAGGGTTTGCCAAGATGAGGCTCACACTGTATAAGGTTAAGTCAACACCTTTTTCTCTCATTTCTCTCATTTTCTCTCTTCTCACTCTCACTTCACGCGAAAACGGAGTTGCCGAGGCCAGGGCTAGGGGGGGAGGGTGTTTCAAGCTTGGATCGATACCGGGGATCGACTAACAATGTGTTTTAAGGTGAGGTCCCAAATCCCCACGTGATTTCCTTCATTTTGGCATTGATTTTGTGTATTTTTGTCCGAGTTGTGGTTTTGATGGTTGGATGTTTTTAAGGTTTGGTGGTGGATTTGGATGGGTATTGAGATCCCTGAGAGGTTGAGATAGGTTCGGAACACGGTGACGAAGCCAGGGGTTTTGAAAACCCCCAAACCAGTCGAGCAGCCTGTGTGACATTGCGACAGGCGTCGTTAGCATCAAGTCCACGGCGGCGCCCACGGCTCGGATGAGACTGACCCACTGGAGGGTCCACGCCATGAGGTCCCAATAGGAGACGCCACCCACGACGCCAAAATAGTAAATTGGGAAAAATATTTAAAAATTCACAAAAATTTGGGGCTTTGCTCGGGTATTCCAATGGGTTCGAATACGACTCAATACCCGGGTAATCGACCTAATTTCACGGATGAATAATGATATAGAAATTATAGAAAATTGAGGAAAACTAACGGAAAATTATAATTAAATGCGGAACAAGACTCTAACGCGACCAAATTTGATCGAAAATGATTACCATATGCTTAGTGAACTGGTGACGAGCGTACGAGATCAATTTGGAGATGTGTGAGAGCCGCGAACACGAAGGTTGCATTGTACAGTGAGTAAAACCAACAAGAGTATTTAAATTATTTCATTTGTGCATTTACTTGGCTGTTATCCTTCATGAGCTTGGAGTTGTTATTGTTATTGTTGTATCCTGATTTGGAATTCCATTATTTTGAGTTGTCCGAGGGTAAGTGAGTCAACAGTGATCCTTGGAAGGACGGGTTATCTGAGGTTAAATGCCAGAGCCACAAACTCGAGATGCATTGCATTGGTTACTAGTTGAACGGGTGAGAGTTCTTAGCTAGATTACCAGGAAGTCTCTCGTCCGCGTAGAGTAGGACTTGTTGGGTGTTAACCACGTCCTATTTCTCTAAGTCTTGTAGGGTATCCCTTGACTCAACGACCGTTTGGTCGGGACTACTTGCACATTTCCTTTGTTTAATCGTTGATATCTCAATAATTTACTTATCATGCTGTCTTTTATTATCTTTGTAATATCCCTGCATGATAGTTGTTTTAGTCGTTTATTTGACATTTGAAATTATGTTGAGACTCTATTGGTATTTTACTCTCTACTTCATTGTACTCACCGTCCAGTTTGTGACAGTGGGTACAGACCGACAAGCAGACAGAAGAAAAGGACCAACGCTAGACGATTGAAGTTGAGGACCACGAGGCGACCTCCTCTAGCATACTGAGTAGGTTTTTGTATTATGTATTTATATGTTTTTTGGCACATGGGCTTATGGGTTTCTGAGATATTTTGAAACATGTATACATTGATTTACTTTCCTTTGACTTGATATTGGTCTACATGTGGGGTTTCCGCATTCTAGGTAATCCTGACTAGTGTCTTCGGAGTATTTATATTAGTTGGAGTTTAAATTTCTTCCGTTGTGCTTTGAATAACTCACTAATATATAGTAACTCAATCTAAATAACTTAATAAATGGTAAAGAGTAAGAAAGGTTGACTAAGTTTTTACTGATTGCGCGAGAGTTGACTCGGGGGAGTGGAGCCCAAATTTGAGGTTGTAAAATTTGGGGCCGTTACATTTGGCTCCAACTCCAATTCCTAATATAATTAGAATTCAACGTTTTTGATATAAAAAAAAAGAATTCAATGTTTTTCTTCTTTTTTTTGAAGAAAAACAAAAGTTTCTTTAATCATTAATAGTTGGATAGGAGATAAGACATAGAATAAAAAAGTACATTGATTCACTAATCTTGTTTGTTCAAAAGAATTGCCCTTAATTTAGTCGTGAATTCAATTGTGAAATTGAAACAGGTTGACAAGTAATGACTGCTCTTTACAACACTGAGACACTTTATAATAAACAAACATCACTAGAACCATATAACGAATAACAAAAATTTCCAACAAGAAGAAGAAAACATAAACCTTCATAACGAGGTGAAAACAAATCAAAAACTTCCAACTAGAGAAGACAAACTAATTATGAAATGAAAAAGTAAAGAAGAGATCGACCCAAACAAAAACCACACATAACCATTGAGGAAAATATACTGCAACAAAGATGGATCAATTTTCACAAATTTGACTAGATTTGCAGCTTATTGGATAAATAAAATGGAACAGACGTGATTTGAACCACAGTCGATAGAAATGAAGGATTGGTTGTGGTTCAAGATCAAAAATCACAAAACATAATCAATAGAAAGTTTTATTCAATGTTTTAGTTTGTGTCTAATTAATACATTCATGGCAGTGGTTCAAATCACAAAACTTTTGTTTCCTAACATAAAATCACTTAACTTTACAAATAGTTTCACTAAAGTCAATTTGGTTTTTTCGATTAAATTCCGGCGAATGTGCACACATAACAGATGATGCAGCCTTTTGAAAAATGACTGAAATGCCCTTGGTTCAAACACCCCAATCTTTTGAGGAATGACTGAAATCGCATGGAAATGTATTAATAATGTATGAATACAATGTAGAAAGAATTTATTAATAAATAAAATATTTATATAAGTAATACATTCAATTAATAGAAACATATCCTCTAATGTCATTGTACATTCATCAACTATCTCTTTAGCTAGTTTTATCAAATAATTTCAATTGATCAGCTAGATTATTAACTTTCAGCTGCATTATCAGTTCTCAGCTAGATTATAAGTTAATTTTACCAAACATATAAAAATTGATTTCTGTCATGTATGTCATCAAGATAGTTAAAAAAATAAATACAAAAATCAAGGTGCGTGCTCGTAAGAATGTTCGTGGTGAGTCACCTTAATTAGCATTCTCCTTATAAATATTTATTTTTTTGAAAAATTAATGTTTTAAAAAGTTATGAAACATAACAGAGCACATTCTTATTCACAGTTGCTATAACTAAAGCCACGTGAGGGAAGAAGGCCTGAAAACTACAATCTTGTCATTGAAAAAAAAAAGAAAAAAAAAAGATGAGTATTGCTAAATGCAACAAGTTGAGACTTTGAGTCATTGGCCACCATATATTGCATCTAGAGGTTGGCACGGGTCGGGTTTGGGTCAACCCGACCGGATGCACGACGACCCGACTCGGGTCGGGTCGGTATAAAAATGACCCATCACCTGACCCGACCCGACCCGACTCATAGTTTCAAAAACTACAAAAATCCTATAAAAACAATGATGACACCCAAACCTGACCCGACCCGAACCCGACCCGACACTAATATAATCCCACCCGAACCCGACCCGACACCCGATGGGTCGGGTTTTGATGACCCGACTCATTTTCTCAACTCATCTTACCCGAACCGCCACCCGCCACCCGATTCGGGTGACCCGACCCGAGTCGGGTACTCGGATTTCATGTCCACCCCTAATTGCATCCAATAGCAGCAGTCCCCGGATTCCCTTTAGATGCACCGTCCACATTGAGTTTAACCCAATCATCGTGATCAGGGAATTCCCATCTGACCCATGCAACGAGGATTCCTAGGTTGAACAAGTGAATTAATTAGTAGTGAACGCCAATTGGAAATCATGCATGAAGAAGTTTCCCCCGCCATTGGGTTTTTCGTTGAAAGAAATGAGTGTTTGTCCCTTGAACACTTGTTCATTAATTCCAGTGTCTCCACATGAACCAAAGAGTAACCATATATAAAGGTTTGAACCCACATATATACTATCAGAAGCCCAGATATTCGATTGAAGCCAATCTATCTATCAATGAAGTAGAGAATAAGAAGAACCAATTTGGCAACAATGGACCACATAGCCAATTCCAGAGCACCAAGGAAACAGGACAGTCTCTAATTAGTAGATGAAGAGAGGTGAGGGGGCTATGTTTCAACGCCATCTTACTCTTTTGTGTAAGTAGCCGGTCATGAAAGGTGAGCCATGCATAATATATATAGGAGTTTAAACTTCCTCGATCGGACACGAAAGCTTCCAAATCCATTTCCAATGAACATCATGATCAGTGTGATCATAGTTGAGAAGTAGTAATTCATAAACAGACTTCACGGAGAAGTAATATATTATTGCCAGCATCCAATGCTCCACCCGTGGCCCCTAGCTACAACCATTATTTGAAGACCAACCATTATGTTCAAAAAGTAATTTCATGTGAAATGAGTTAAACTTGAAAGTAAACAGTACCTAATAAACGTTTCTATTTAGACCACAAATGTAAAAACTGATGGGTTTCATGTCATTGGATATTGTTTGAACATGATTGAGCCATGGCCTTCATGACATAATTACTTTTCCCCCTCATTGTATAGTCCAAGACTTTAAGGAAAAGAAATTTATATAATCTGATTAGTGTTTTTTTTTTTTTTTTTTCTGGCATAGAAATACACAATTAACTTTGTACTTCAATATAATTCATTGAAAAAGTTAAGTTCTTATCTAATCAACCCACTTTCAATCCCCTTTTCTAGTTTTCTTGGTCTTTTCTATGTGAATGTATTGGCCCTCTATTGGACCATTTGCAGCATATTTGAAGCAACTTTTTGGACCTATGGATAATTATATGCATATCTTATTCTCAATCTAGATTACATGAGATGCGTAAATGTAGAAGCATTCTCTTCATTCTTTTCAATGATGATATGGGGCAGATATGCAAATGTCCTATAAATGTAAGAGTTGAGATAGGCATGCATATGACATTAAAATGAAGGAGCAGCCTTGTTGGAGATGTTGGGATAGTCCCACATGGATTACTTATAAAGAAAAAGAAGGTTTATAAGTGTGGAGTGGACACTCCATCTTGCCTTGGCATTTTGGAGTGAACCCTACTTCACACTTGTAGCCCATATACATAAAATTAGTTATCACACTTAGCCTGTGGGATTTTAGACAGTAAAAAAGAATTTTAACTAGAATTTTAAGTGGGATTACGACATGAAATAAACTTGATTGACAATCATGCTCAAGCAAAATTCAAAACATATTACATTTAAGCACCCACAAACTGTATAACAGGCACAAAATTAGAAAAGAAATTAAATAGGACTGCAGGACCTCCAAATGCAGAAAAATGTACCTGCTCCTACGACGGTGTGGATTTCATCAATAAATAAAATTATCTGCCCATTGGATGCAGCAACTTCCTTAAGAAGAGCTTTTAGTCTTTCCTCGAAATCTCCACGGAATTTCGCACCAGCAATCAATGAGCCCATATCAACTGATATGAGCTGAAAAAAGGTACAGAAATAAGAACCAGAAAATGCAAAACAGTCACATATATATGCACCACATATGAGTTCATTACCGAAGTTGCAAAACACATAAATTTGTTTCTGACCACTGATCGATAGTTTCACAAGCATTTAAAAAGAAAAAAAAATGCCTATTATTTTTCTTAGGCCATAAAGCCATCCCACAATCTCCCAGCATGATTTCTCCAGAACAAATAATAAAAGAGTACCTTATATATTCCAGTACGTAAATAACATAAAGCAAAATTGTTATTCCCCTCAAAAGTTTGCCAAAAGATGGTTCATGGAAAGAAATGTCAATAAGATAGCAATGAGAAGTCTCAAAAGTTATACTAGTAATTAACACATCATCATCATCATCAACAACAACAAAGTCGCAATCCCAATTAAAACCGAAGACAGTTAAAAAGTAAGATTTATAAAAAAATGGTTAAGACGGGGCGGGTACCCGACCCATTTACACCATTAGGTTTTGGGTTAATAAGGTGGTGCGTTTGGTTCCGCGCGTCTCTCAACGCGAGTTCGTTCTTTGCTAGGGTGGGCTCTCCGCTTCTCGATTTGCCTTTTGTTTTGTTCATCGATTTCTGTTGCGATTTCATACACTGCGATTCACGAACGAACGAACGAACGAACGAACGAACGAACGATCGATCAGGTACGATTGCAAACCCTAGCTTTCGATTCATCTTCGTTTCCAGCTCGATTGAGGTTCGATTACCAGAATTTGTTACCGATTTGATTGGACTGTTCGATCCCATCATCATCATACCTAGAGAATTAAGGATCTTCGATCGATTTCAAACAAATCGCCGTGTTTTCATCCTCCTTGACCAGATCGGAGGGTTTTTGTTGTTCAATCTGTTTGATTTTATGCATTTGATGCGTTCAATTGTCTGTTTAGCTGGAGAGATGCGTCTTCTTCTTCTTCTTCTCCAATTGAATTTGTTACCGATCGAAGCGCAATTCATGATTGATATTCTGCTTATTTGTCAGATTACATGCGTTTATTGCATTTGTCGTACTTGCTGTGTGTGTGTGTGTGGAATTGTGATATTTGTCAGTTCATAGGGAATTTGTTGGCTTTTGAAAACAACGTGACGAAGAGTTTGTGTTAATTTTGATTTGATCCTTCCTTAACATTTAAAAGCACTAAATCAAGTAGAATGGAAGCTTTGATCCATGTGGCCTACCCCAATTAATTTTGGGACTCAAGCTATGGTGTTGTTGTTGTTGTTGGTGGTGGTGGTGTTTCGTAACATTTAAAAGCATTTTTGGTAAGATAAGAATAGCATTTGTTTTTGTAGAATAGCATTTGTTTTCGTTGGGGCGTAAAATTACAACCTTTTAAAAAAAAAAAAAAATTATGTCTTATTCTAGAAAACGGCTTCTGAAGTCGATGCCATGGTTAGCTATGTAACATAAATTTGCTTAATGCCTATACCTGTTTGTATACATGTATTCCATGCCTGTATATTCCTGCGTTGTATAGTTCTATTTTGTGATATATATTGACTTATGTATTGATTAATTAAGTCATTTTTAATCGAATATAGCTTTGTGTTTTCTTACGAAGAATGATTAGGTACTGGGGTATGAGTGTTTTTTTTTCTTCTTCCTCTTTTTTAAAGTTATTAGAAACGGCTCTTCAATTAGTAGATGTGCAACAACTGCATGCTGGCTTCAATTAGGTTTTTTTAGTTTTGCCATTTAAATTTAGTTGATATCAGACTTTAATCTCTTGCCACTTTACTGAAACTAGGAGCGAAATGTCTGGTGCAAATGTTGAGGACACTACAATGAAAGAAATTGTTGAAAATAGTCCCAAAGACGAGATTGACGGACAGCTCACTGAAGAACCAAAACTTCAAGATGAAACGGAATCAACTAACATGCCCTCACAAGAGGAACAGGTGCTCCGTTGAATTAATGTTCAATATTCATTTCTTGGATATGTGCTTGTTTAGTTGTTGTGCAGTTTGAGAATTTTATTGGCCGGTCATTACACTCGTTTTCATGTATTGGCTAGTGCCTACAAACTCATAGATTGTTAATCCCATTTTTTTAGTTCATTCTACATTTGACTGTTCAAGCAAAGTATTTTCGACACTAAGTAGTGTTACCTTTGATGCTTTTTATAGGAGGCTAAAGCTAAGTATGGAGGAATACTACGAAAGAAACCGCCACTTATATCGAAGGTAGCTTCATTTGATCTTTTTTTCTCAATAAGTGGCATCTTTTTGTAGTCTAAACTAATGAAATTATGCGTCTATGAATTTTACTGTCAGGATCATGAACGTGCTTTCTTTGATTCTGCTGATTGGGCATTGGGAAAGGTATTCAGCCTCTACTTGTTTTTAGCATCCATGCTATTTGATTAACACTATCATGCTAGTTGCCTTTGCTTTTTAAAAGATTAATATCATCCTTTTTGTTGCCTGATTCATGTCTTTGAGTGTTTTCTCCGTCTTCCCTTTTTAATATCCATCAGCAAGGAGCAGGAAAACCTAAAGGACCATTGGAGGCACTCCGTCCAAAATTGCAGGTACTTTAAAAATCAAATACACTGTTTGTATGGTTTTTAATTTGTTTTATTTGTATGAAATAAAGATTCTCTGACATTGAATTCTCAGGAACAAAAGTTACTTAACTCGTGGACATAGTGATTACCACTTATAATTAAACTAGACCGCTCTCTCCTCCAATCAGATGACAACACGCACTGTTCAACTCAAGTATAACTGTATGAACTTGCCCCAGACTAAGCCATAAACTTAGAACAATGCAAACCTCAACTAACTTACTGAGATCTTTAATCGAGTACATTTGATAATTCTGGTCCTGCCCAATGGACCAGAGAATTAAGCACCTAAATTCCCAATTTAGTTTATAGGTAGGGTCCTCAACAGAAGAATTTGGAATATAAATCTATTTTAGAAATCACGAATCTGTATTGAATTGGTGAATCAACGATCCATTAGTCCCATTTACTCATTTTTCTTTCCTACAATTGATTCCAATCCCCTATAATTTTTATTTTATTTTACTTTATTTGATAAGCCAATCCCCTATAACTTCAGCTTTAGCTAGTTTAGCTTTGGAATGTGGCTGCTAATGTACCACTTTGGTTAATTTGAGGCGAGAAAAAGAGAAACATGTTTGAACAAAGAGTTGGACAATGAGTTTGCCTGGGATTTGACATAATTTAAAAGTCTAGTTTCAATACTTCGCTTTTTATGTATCAATTTGTAAATTGTAGCTGTAACTTCTCTTACATCTATAGGAAAAACATGGAATGCATGCTTTGCTACGCTGAAATCTCAAACAGTTTTCACACACGCACACAAAAATAAAAATCTCAAACAGTTTTTTTGCAGCTTACAATTTTTTAAGCTGCAATGAATTCGATATGATAAATGACTAGAAATTATTTTGTTCTTCCCTTTCCCTGGTGGATCTCAAAAAAATTTGGGAAGCGTTTTGTTAGTTCGACTTCCGCACTCACCGAAAGAGGGGGTCGCCTCTATACCTTTATTGATGAACACAAACAAGAACTACACCTTGAAGAAGGATACCCTACTTCCCCGGATTCGAGAACACGCTCTCTCCTCCAAACCTAACCCTTGTTTACATAAAACTCTCCTCCCTCAACTGTTTGCCCTCTTTCCTTTTATACCCACCCCACACACACCTACATACTTACTCATACCTCACGCCTATAAGCCCGCTGGACACACGCACGCCTCACGCATGGTCCGCCAGTTGGTCTTCTGACGCCGCTGTGGACCCCACTTGCAGCCCATTTGATCCGCTGCTCCTCACAACCTTCCTACGGTACACCTTATACACAGGTGGCCTCCCTCTGATGCTATCAATACTCTCCCCCTGGACATCCACCTTGTCCTCAAGGTGGAAAGCTGGAAATGTCTTGCGCAGGTGACGCACCAGTTCCCACGAAGCATCGGCTGCCGGAAGGGTAGTCCACTTAACCAAAACCTCCGGACCCGCCTTCAAACAACGATAAGCCAGCACGGCCTCTGGTTCCACCCGAACTGTGAGGACATCATCAGAAAAAGGGGGTAAGGCTGATGACGCTTGGGATGTACCTATGGCCTTCTTGAGTTGAGAAGCATGAAAAACTGGATGAATGCGCGCGGACGGCGGAAGAAGGAGCCTGTATGCAACAGCTCCAATGCGTGCCACCACCTTGTATGGACCAAAAAACTTAGGTCCTAATTTCATGTTCGTGCGGCGAGCCACCGATTGCTGCCGATACGGGCGCAACTTCAAAAACACCAAATCACCTGGCTTAAAAACAACCTCTCGACGCCCCTTATCTGCCTGTTGTTTCATTCTGTTCTGAGATAGTAGTAGTTGGTCACGCAGCTCTCGGAGGGCCTGATCGCGCGACGTCAGCAGGACGTCCAAATTAGTCTGAACTGACGGCGAGGAAATACCATAACGCAGTAGAGGAGGAGGGTCGCGCCCATACAACACCTTAAAAGGGGAGCATTGTAGAGACGAATGAAAGGAAGTATTATACCAATATTCTGCCCAGTGAAGCCAATCGGACCATTGTTTCGGTCGTTGACTGATGAAACAGCACAGGTACGTCTCCAAGCACCGATTGACGACTTCGGTTTGGCCATCACTCTGAGGGTGATAGGCCGAACTGCAATTGAGCTGGGTATGGTGAAGGCGGAAGAGCTCTGTCCAGAAGTGGCTTAAGAATATCTTATCTCGATCGGACACGATGCTGCGGGGAAAACCATGGAGACGAACTATCTCCTTTATGAACACCTCAGCAACAGTTTTGGCCGAGTAAGGGTGTTTGAGAGGGAGAAAATGTGCACTCTTACTCAGCCGGTCGACCACTACGAAGATGGAGTTGAATCCTCTGGATGATGGTAATCCCTCAATGAAATCTAAGGATATATCTTCCCATACTGCCGCTGGAATTGGTAACGGCTGCAGCAGTCCCCCCGGGGCCAAAGTTTCGTACTTATGGCGCTGGCACGTGTCGCAGGCTGCGACGAAATTCTTCACATCTCGCTGCATTCCGACCCAAAACAGTTCAGCTGCCATGCGCTTGAAGGTTTTCAGCACCCCTCCGTGACCACCAATGGGTCCTGCATGGAACTCCAGTAAAAGTTTGGGCTTGAGACTGGAGTTTGCTGGGATGACCAATCGGTTCTGATACAACAATCGCCCATGGTTGATTGACCACCCTGGCTTAGAGTCTGCATCGACCCCCAACGCATCTCGAATTGAGCGCAGGAAAGGATCGTCATCAATCTCAGCCAGGAGAGTAGCGTCCTCGTCGTTAGAAAAGAGGGTGATCGAAAGAACTTCCGTGGTAATAGGGTAACGAGATAACGCATCGGCTACCACATTGGAGGACCCTGGTTTGTAGTGAATGTCAAACTGAAAGCCCAATACTTCAACAGCCAACGCTGGTATTCCGGGGCAACCACGCGTTGTTCCAGCAAGAACTTCAGACTGCGCTGATCGGTACGAACTACAAACTGCCGACCCAGAAGGTAGTGCCTCCACTTTTGGACTGCCAATACAATCGCCATCAGTTCACGTTCATACGCCGACTTTGCTCGGGCCCTGGGTGACAACGCTTGACTGAAAAAAGCAATGGGACGCTCCTGCTGAAGAAGAACAACCCCTACCCCCATTCCAGAGGCATCCGTCTCTATGATGAATAGACCATCAAAATTAGGCAAGGCGAGCGTTGGAACGGACTTCATCGCTTCTTTCAATTGATTGAAAGCAAAGGTAGCCTCCTTCCCCCAATGAAATGCATCTTTCCGTAACAACTGTGTCAAGGGAGCAGCTATTTTGCCGTAGTTCCGCACGAATCGGCGGTAATACCCCGTCAAGCCAAGGAACCTGCGAAGGTCTTTTGGTGTAGCTGGTAATGGCCATTGGTCCATAGCAACCACCTTGTCTGGATCAGCAAGCACCCCGTCCCTAGAAATAATGTGACCCAAGTAATCCAAACGGGACTTAGCAAAGCAACATTTCTTTAGATTCACAAAAAGGGAATTAGAGTGCAGGATGGATAAGACCTGAGTGAGATGAAGCCAGTGGTCTTCCATTGTCTTGCTGTAAATGAGGATGTCATCAAAAAACACGAGCACGAACCGCCGGATCAACCCTTTAAACACTGAATTCATGAGGGACTGAAAAGTGGCCGGAGCGTTCGACAAACCGAAAGGCATCACCAAAAATTCAAAGTGGTCGTCGTGGGTTCGAAATGCAGTCTTGGGCACGTCCGCAGGTTTCACCCTAATTTGATGATACCCTGACCTCAAATCCAGTTTGGAAAAAACACAAGCCCCATGTAGCTCATCCAACAACTCATCAATGTTGGGGATAGGAAATCGATCCGGTCCTGTGGACTTGTTCAGGGCGCGATAGTCAACACAAAACCGCCAGCTGCCATCCTTCTTCTTGACTAGCAGCACGGGGCTGGAAAAAGGACTATTGCTCGGCTGTATGATTCCAACGGCCAACATCTCATTCACCAAACGCTCGATCTCCGATTTCTGAACTTGGGGGTAACGATACGGCCGGACCCGTCCTGGCTCCGTACCCTCTTTCAAGACAATAGCGTGGTCATACCCTCTGGACGGTGGTAGAGAAGTAGGAGGCGCGAAAAGGGAGGGAAAAGAATCCAAAATCTCGCGGATGCAAGGTTCCACGTCACTACTGCAGAACTGCTGAGATGGAGGACTCCCGCTCAGGCATTCCACTAGGAAACAACCCAGCGAAGACTCTAAGGACTTGTGAAGCGACCTGCACGATACCAATGCGCGGTGGAGGGTTGGATCTCCCCTCAATGGTACCCATCGGTCTCCTTGCTGGATGTACATCGTCAAGTTGGGCCAATCATCTGCGGTCATGCCCAGTTTCATCAACCATTGCATTCCCAAGATTAGGTCTGAACTGGCCATAGGGATCGGAAAGAAATCCGCAGATATGGTGAAGCCCTGAAAGGTCACTGACACGTCCTTGTACACACCTGATCCGGATATACGAGTGCCTCCACCTACAAGAATACCGTAATCAGCGGTAACAGAAATGGGAAGCTTAAGAGTACTCACCAAGGCGGGGGAGATAAAATTGTGAGAGGCGCCACTATCAATCAAAATCACCACCTCCACGTCTCCAACACGGCCCTTGACTTTAATCGTGCGAGGCATTGGTCGACCTTCGACTGCATGGTCGGATAGCTCCATAGTCACTAGCTCTGGTTGTTCACTACTCGCATCCTCCGACGGTTTCGGGGAATCGGTGTCGTCATCGTCTACCAGCATAACTTGCAGCTCCCGCCGTGGGCAGCGGTGTCCAGCGAACCATTTTGAGTCACAACGATAACACGGCCCTAATTTCCTTCTAGCTTCTGCTTCTGAATCCGTTAACCTCTTAAACTTGGGCGGAGACACGTGAGGCGTCACGGTCTTAGACGAGGATGGGCTCGAAGAAGAACTGGAAGATGATGGGCTGGTTTTGGCAACTGCGGTACTCGGGCTTGGTGGTTTCATTGAACCCGGCCCACCAACTTTAGACGGGTCAGCAATTGTGTGGGTCACCCACCCAGGTGGCTTCGGTTCGGGCTTGGCACTCGGGCTCGATGTGGTTTGGGCCTTTGAGCTGGGCGATGGGCCGAGCCCCAGAGCATCACTATCTCGGATCATTCGCTCCACCTGTGTGGCTCGCTCGAACACCGCCTGACGAGTCTGTGGCGGATCTGCCATCACCTGTAACCTAATTCGATCCTTTAAGCCATTAATGAAAACTGCCTTAACTTGAGTATCCGTGAGACCTTCGAGCTGCAGCAGCAGAAGCTCAAAACGCTCTCGGAATTCGGCCACTGTAGTCTCCTGTTTGATGGAGAAAAACTGTTGGTACAGGCTCAAAGGGTCTGCCTCCATGAACCTTCGAATTAGCTGCCCTTTTAGCTCATCCCAGCTTTCAAACGGCTTTGAGCGCTCCTCAGTTTGCAACCATATTTGCGCCGGACCAACAAGGCAAATACGAGCCGCACGCAGCCTCGAAACCTCTGGCATCTCATGCAGGTCAAAGTAATGCTCCGCTTGGTTGAACCAGACCAGCAAGTCGTCCCCATTACACTGCGGCATCTTGATTTTTCGGACGTCTGGGCCCGATCTGTAGGCTGGAGCAATTAGATCTGGTCGCCATCCTGTTTCCAAAGCCGAACCCTGCTCAGGATCTGGTGGATCTCCTTGGATCTGGTTCGTCTGCACACTGGTCTCACCCAATCGGTTGGATCCCGAAGTGTGTACTCCTGATCTGGTGTGCATCATCCGGATCTGCTTCATCAGCTCTTGTACCTCTGATCTCAGCTCACCAAACGAACTCTCCAACGCTGGAATGCGCTGTAACTCTGCCGGAATCGCCTTCATCTGCTCTTCCAAAGTATCGATCCGAGAATCGTTCTTCTTTGCCATGACGTTGCTCTGATACCAGTGTTAGTTTGACTTCCGCACTCACCGAAAGAGGGGGTCGCCTCTATACCTTTATTGATGAACACAAACAAGAACTACACCTTGAAGAAGGATACCCTACTTCCCCGGATTCGAGAACACGCTCTCTCCTCCAAACCTAACCCTTGTTTACATAAAACTCTCCTCCCTCAACTGTTTGCCCTCTTTCCTTTTATACCCACCCCACACACACCTACATACTTACTCATACCTCACGCCTATAAGCCCGCTGGACACACGCACGCCTCACGCATGGTCCGCCAGTTGGTCTTCTGACGCCGCTGTGGACCCCACTTGCAGCCCATTTGATCCGCTGCTCCTCACAACCTTCCTACGGTACACCTTATACACAGGTGGCCTCCCTCTGATGCTATCACGTTTTCGCTGCAAACCCAACATTATCTTCTTCATTGGGCTTTTAAGTTTTAAGGAAACATGGAGGAATTGCCTATTTTGATGTCAAAGTCTATGTTGAATGTGAATGTGCCTGTTTATTGTCTTTAGTTCATTCTTGGAAAGCCAAAAAGCACAAAATTTTCACCCTTCGTTGACTTGATACTCTTGCAACTTACAAATCAGTACTTGCAAAGCAACAATAGACTTCCACTCTTTAACTTCAACAATTACTCATTGCCTGTATAAGTAAATAGAGGACGCTTAATCACCTTCAAACGCCAATTTGACGACCTCAACCAACCACAGCTTTGGTTCTGAAATGACTGCCGTTTTCTTGTGATTTCCTGTCGTAACACTGCATACTTAGTTTCATATTTTCTCTCTGCATCTTACGCTTATTTATGTGGGCATTGATGTGTCCTGTAACCGCAAATGTCGCCATGAAAAAAAAATGTTTCAATTAAGCTTCTTGCCAGATCTAACTTCTGCTTTACAAATTTGTCCAGCCAACACAGCAGCAAGCTCGGTCCAGGCGATCACCTTATGCTCCCGCGAACGCAGATGAAGGTAATTTTTGTTGGATGTACAAATAGCCTGTATATATCTACAGCCTACATGGTTTACTTAATGTTATTTATGTTGGTTCGACTAGATGTCGGCGGCAACAACGTCAATACTCCCGAGGATTAGCGTCCTCGCCAATAATTGCAGCCACATTACGAAGATGGCTCGAGTCCTACCCTCCACTGCTTCCATTGGACAGCAATAAAAGAAACAGCTTGGTATATTTTGTTGTACCAGATGAGTTTACGCGTACTCTTCTACGGAGACTCCATAACCTGTGATTGTGAAAGCAAACTTATATGCCAAGTTCTCTCTCATCTTTTAATGTTGTTGATCTTGTTCACCGATTGAACCAAAACTGCTATTTTGCTTGTACGTAGTAAATGAACTAGCGAAGCGACGCGACGGCAACGGCTCTACTACTACTGCCACTATTGACCATTTTCGTCTTTAGTTTCTTGGACTCAAATCTACTTGATCTTATTATACAGCACTGGTATGAAGTAATCTTCGTTTTGAAACCACACTTTATACTCTTTTACAAGTTTCGAAATTGATACCACTTTTACATGACATAACTTAAAGTTTTGAAATCTACTTGGTCTTATTATACAGCACTTGGTCTTATGCTAAGGTTTTTTTCTAAACCTTATGCCATAATAGACTTTTTGCTCTTAAGCGAGTCTAAGGTTGCTGCAATTAAAGCTGTAAAACTAAAAGAACGAATTAAAATGAAATGTTGACTTATAACATAATAGACTTTTTTCTTATGAAGTCATGTCATAATAGACTTAGAACAATACTCGACGACAACAACGACGAAACCTCAATAACAGATTAGTTGGGTGTTGAGTGTTGACTTCATAGATCAAATTTTTCTGTTGTGTTTGATTTTGTGCCATAGATATATGCTTTATTCAAACTTATTATTTTTAAGTTTTAAAATCAAACTTATGTAATTAAACATCTCTAAGAGACTACCATACAACAAGAAGCTAAAAACAGCACCTTATTCAATCAATCATAAACTCCTTCGGCCACTACTTGAATAAAGTGAGTAATCGCGGAGTCTTGCATAAACAATTGTATTAACTTTAACATAATCTATTAAAAAAAAACATAGCGCCCCTCAATGTTGTACTCTTTTTTTTGTCAAGAAAAACTCTTTGATACTTATACATGATGCACTCTTATAATTTTTTTGAGCTTGGCTAAGGCACCCCACCATTTATTTAATGCACCCCGATTATGTGTGGTACCACAAATTTAAATTTTAATTTATGAGGGTACCCCACATTTTTACCAAAAATACTCCTTTATCTCAACCGAAACACCTAACTCCAAAACCTTAGTCGAGACATCTATTTAGGTTCAACTACATATGGTCGAACCTTATGTTCTAGGCTCATTGCTGTCCAACCAAACCTCTTTGATGAAATTTGGTTGACTACCACCGAAATAAAGGTTCGGTGGGTTCCGACCGACTCTCCAATCAAAGGTTCGACAGACTTTAACCGACTCTCCAACTAATTAAAGGTTCGGTGGGCTCTGACAGACTCTCCAACAAGAGACTCAGACCTGCGAGGCCGAGCTACTCAATATTGCCCCACAAATCATAAGAAGAGAGTGCGAAAGGATGATGGTGGGGTGCACAAAACGAGAGGAAAAGGTGGTGGGTGCACTAATCACAGTGAAGGGCATAAGGCTCATTTTATAGTAGAATATGACTTTTTTAAGTTTGACTTTTTTGTCAGAGTGTCTTAAGTAAATGGTGAAGTACTCTTAGCTGGGCTCATTTTTTTTTTTGTAAGCTATAAATTATTTTATATTTACCTATAATTGCTCATTTGAACAATTAGAGTTAGCGAATTTATGTACTTTTATTAAGGTAGTTAATTATATATATGGTACTATTTTATTTAATGTATTGAGTCATTATGATCAATGAAATTTCTATTTTACTTCAAAAAAAATCATATATGTGTATATAGAAACTTAATAAATATACAGGGTGCTTCTACAATACAAACTAAAAAAATACCGATGACATGAGTACTTTAATGCCAACCGTTAGATAAACATCTAGATTAAACTTTAAACAAATTTTTACTTGTCAACCGGTTATTCCAATTACATACAATTAATAAGGTTCTCGAAAAAACATATAATTAATGACACGCGCATTAACTACTGTAAAACTGGCATTCCAACTGACAAAAACTCCCACCTCATCAATGAGAGCATGGCTCTTACATTGAGTGATAGTATCAAGCATGACCCTTACTTGTATCCATATCAAATGTACTCATTATTCCATGTATTGTCAATGTTGCTTGTGAAGAGTTGTATGACATGTGATGTATGTGTTACTTGTAAACATTGTCTAAGTACATTTATCATCATCACCAAAGGACCTATATAAAAGGTGTCAACCTCATTGTAAAAACACACCAAGTTGTATACAACTTCTAATTTCAACTCTCTCATTTCTCCTCTTCTACTTTGTAGTTGTAGTTCTTTGTAGCTCTTTGTAGTAGTAGAAGTTCTTAGTTCTTCTATTTTCCTTCTCTAATTCTAGCAAGTCTCAATTCAATTTACAACACGTTATCAGCACGAGCTTGCTCTAACATTAAGGAGATCTTGAAGTTCAAGAAGACTTGTTAAGAAAACAAAGCTAGGAAGGTATAACTTTTATGAGTTCAGTTTATTTGTTGCTTCACTTTTATATGCATGCTTTATTCATATATTATGCATTATAACGTCACCGATTGCGAAAGTATGCTCTGTAGTTGCGTCTTGTACGATCTTCTACATCAGAAATCAAAAGTCAATATGTAACGGCCCAAATTAATTTAATCAGGATTAGTGTTAATCACGAGGATTAACGGGTAATTCGGGCGTTACGGTGACAGCTGGGTGGACTCAAATAAGAGTACCCAGGTTATATTGTGTTATTTGTGTATGTTGTATGTCTATTATTGTGATGTGGGAAATTATTATTAAATAAACATCACATGTGTGTAAGTTGACATCGGGCAAGGCTACGATCGGGTATATATCCCGAAGTGCGTGTCGAGGACCGGGTACCGGGTATTGGGTAGCCGGGGTACGGGGCACAGTTTGGTATCAGAGCGAGGTCGATAGGGCCTTGAATTAACAAAGTTAAGGAAAGAGCATAAACTTTAAAACAAAACTTAGATGTGGAAACCCGATGAATTGCCTAGAACTTTTAGTTGGGAAGCAATGGAAGCGGGTAGAGTTGAGATTTTTATATGATATATGTATTGTTGTATTTGTATATATTATACGCATGCATACGTATATTAGGAACTGATCCAGACACGAAAATCGATGCAGATTACTATGGACGGACAGACTCACTCCTACCACTACCTCTCCGACTACTCGGCGGGAGAGGTCGGGGAGACCGGTGATCATACTACTGAGAGATAGGCGATTTGCGAGCCATGGTGCAGAGAGTTACGGATCAGCAATTATTGCAACAGGCACAGATGGTTGAGCTCATGGAGTACATACGGAGCTCGAGGATACCTGTAGTAGCACCGACTGTTGAGTTAGTTACACCTACCCTCCAGCCAGTTAGCGCCACCGGTTGACACCCAGCAAATGGGACCGAGACAATAATAGAGAGATCCGAGCTGTTGTAATACCAAAGAAATAATACGAGGTGACGCCTACTACTACGGAGCAACATACGCTTGCTTCGATCGCGGGAGTAGGATGTCGAAGCGACTAAGATGGTGAAAGATTTTATGAGATTCAACCCCACCTACTTTATCGGGGTTAGTGATCCGAGGTTGCGGGACGGTGGTTGATGACACACCGACGTCTACATCGGTTGTTAGAGGTACCGAGGCCGATCGTGCACGTATTTCGAGTTATTGTTTGAGGGCCAGCGGCCGTATGGTGGACGACCTACACCGATATCCATTCCAGTACCGACTACATGGGTTGAGTTTCGACAGTTGTTTCTGGATGAGTATATTCCCACCGAGGTGCGGTTGAGGCTTAGAGAGCGCTTCTTGGCATTGAGACAGGGGTAACATGACGGTATCGCAAAGACACATGGATCGATTCGGTACCTTATGATGTATGCCATGGACGTGGCGAACACCGAGAGACTCCAGTCTATTATTTCATCGGGGTTTGGATGAGAGGATAGGTGGCGTGATAGTTGCGAGTGGAGCCGAGACTTTACAGTCGTATATGAGAGAGCACCGTCACGCGAGACATACTTACGACCTGGGGGTGAGCCGATAGACAGTCGTCGGGTAGCAAGGTTCTCGGTCCGATCGGGGACCGAAGAGACAGAGAGAACCGTCGATGGAGATAGTAGGAGTGATCACTACGGAAGTAGACCACGATATGAGGACAGACCACGGGATCGACAGCACAGAGGTGATGACAGAGTATATGCAGTACCAGCGATAGCGGCACCCCAACAGCATTACACTCAGGACCAACGAGGCAGAGACCAGAGATCACAGGGTCAGAGCCAGGGGTCGAGGAGTGGACAACCGAGACAGGGGGTTGTGTGTTGGCGATGTGGACAGGAGGGCCACATCAGACGTGATTGTACCCAGGAGTTAGAAACTCCAGTACCTAGGAGACCAGTGCAGACTCGAGAGCCGGTGCACGCAGCGACTGAGCCAAGCAGGGAGACGTCCCAGCGCAGGGTTCAGGGTAAGTTACTTATTTTTATAATTATATGTTATGGTATGTGTTAAGCATGCATGACTTAGTTGATGCATGGTCGATTTATGAGTGTGTGGTCAGTGGAGCCACATAGTGGTATTGTCAGTTTATATGGCAGGATGGGCCATTGTATTGTGGCTAAGACAGCAGAGTTATCGTGTGGAGATACACGATGGGTAAACAAGTGTCGGTCGACCGGGATGGGTGATCGGATTAGGGTTTCTTGGACACAGGTTTAGTTGAGTACGGTGGCGGAGATGTCGGGAAAAAGTCGTGACCAAGATTCGCGTGTGCGACATGCACCCGTAGCTCGGTGTGAAGACTCGGCCCCAGAGTGGGAACGAGAAGTTATTGTTCGACCACGTGAGTGGGTGCGGTAGTGTCCAAGGAACTAGAGAAGAGTTAGTCGCCGGTGGAACCGACGGGGAAAGTATGTGGTTCGGTGAACCGGGATGTTACTCGGGATTGTTCAATTTCGAGGACGAAATTCTCCTAGTTGGGAAGAATTGTAACGGCCCAAATTAATTTAATCAGGATTAGTGTTAATCACGAGGATTAACGGTAATTCGGCGTTACGGTGACAAATGGGTGGACTCAAATAAGAGTACCCAGGTTATATTGTGTTATTTGTGTATGTTGTATGTCTATTATATTGTGATGTGGGAAATTATTATTAAATAAACATCACATGTGTGTAAGTTGACATCGGCAAGGCTACGATCGGGTATATGTCCCGAAGTGCGTGTCGAGGACCGGCACGGTATTGGGTAGCCGGGTACGGGGCATAGGTTTCCGGGTAGTTGAGTGTTACTTGTGACACACTTATGAATTTTATATAATTTATTAGGTGATTTAACCTAAGGTTGAATTAATGTATTAATGAATTAGTTGAAGTCCTATAGTTTGATAGGAAAAATCAAAGCATGCATAGGATAATCCTCGAGATGCACAACAAGGAAATTCGAGATAGATGGTGTCATGATAGGTTGTTCGAAGTTTGTGTGACACGAGGTGATCGATGGTCATTGGATTAGCCTCGAGATGCGTGTTCACACTAGATTAAAATCACAACTATATATACACATAGATCGATCGAGCATGCAAAGAATGAAAATGTTTTCAACAAATTTGTGAGATCTTGAGGAGAGAAATTGTTGATTGGGGAATACAACCGAGGGTTTGAAGGCTAGATTGGGCGATCAAACGAAGGAATTTACAGTAATAAACTCTTATTTGGTTGAATTTCCATTAAAATAGGTTGTTGAAAAATTCGGATTTTGAGTAAAAATACAACTGTTTTTGTGAGAATCGGTGTTCTTGAGGTTTAGTTTGATGAAATCTTGTCAATTGGGATCGAATTTGTGGAAAATTGAGATGTATTTGTGGATTTCGAATTTTTGGGTACATGCATGTAATCCGGGAATTGGGTTGGTTTTGTGGTGATTTGTGGTGGAATTTTGGTGTTTTGGAGGTCTCCAATGAAGTGAGATTGATGAGAAATTGATAGGAGAGAAGAAGAGAGGCAAGAAGAAGAGAGAAAAAAAAAAAAAAAAGGGGTTATACAGGGGAGAGACGAAATCGTCTCTGTTGAACCAGAGACGATTTCGTCTCTGGAGGTAGGGGACGCACCCGCGTGGCGCGTGCGTCACCCCTGACCTGGGCCGGACCGGCCAGCCTGGCCGGTCCAACCGCCTGGACCGGACCGGTCCAGGTGGGCCCCCCAAATAAAAAATAAATAAATAATATTTTTAATTAAATAATATATATATATTATATATATACATTATTGCTGGAAAATAGGAAAAATAGTTGAAAAATATCAGAAAAATTGGGAAAAATTCTAGAAAAATATAGAAAATTAAGAAAAAGGTAGAAAAGTAGTTTCGGGACTTTCCAGGTATTTTTGGAACCCCGACATAGTATGAGAGAGATACCACAACTCAAATATGAAAATATGTTATAAAAACATAAAATTATATAATATGTTTTTAAAAAGTATAAAAACACTATAAATGGACTTCAGGGACTGGTGAACCATAGCTCGGGTATCGAGGAGCTAGGCGGGTCGAATTGGCGGGTCCTGAAGTCGGAGAGCGTATTTCAAGTGCGTAAAACCCTTGAGAAAGTTACACTTTAATTTCATGGTGTGTATTTATTCGATTATCTTATCGTATGCGGTGACTGCTGGTGGTCACGCATGGTTTTTCATCTTGGTTATGACTACACGCTTGAGCATGGGCTAGTCTCATGCGACGGCGACCGTGTAGATAGGAGTAGAATGTATCTACAACTATCTCGAGGGATTAAGGGTACTCTTAGAACTAAAAAGCTTGGAAAGGAGTACGCCCGGTTACTGAGTTGAGGTGTAGATCATTGTAAGCCTGTTATGAAGCACTGGTTTGTGCTGAGAACTCCGTTTTGTTATCATATGACCAATGGGTCATGGTTTTATCGTGATTAAACGAGTGATGATTTATTTACCGTTGAATTTACTTTCGAGCCATTTAGTTAATTATTTGTTGGATTTTGGATGGTTTACATTTCCAGCTAATATGTGATGTGATGTGATGTTGTGAAGGTTGTTTATCGCCACCATGGGAATATGATTCCCGTTGTCGTGGTCATATTCACATGTCTCGCAGTTTATCGATGTTTTCATGATTATTTGTGTAGACTTCTCTTGGGAATTTACTCACCGGGCTCGTTCTTTGTATGTGTTGGGCAACCGAGTGCGATCCCGGTACGAGCAAGAGCAAGGGAAAAGAGGTACTAGGCGACTATCTCTGAGGCCGTTGCTGCTGACAGCTCGTGTTTTGACTACCTAGTATGTATGTATATATTTATTTTGCTGGGTTTTGGGAACTTTAGAACTTTATCACATGTATATGGATTACTGTTTACTTCGTCTCAGTTATATACATGGTGTTTATTCCGGGTTTTCCACTGCTTAGGCTTAATAAATTTTCATAAAATACAAATTAAATGCTTCCGCTAATGATGTTATTGTAATTATCAACTAACCTGCTAGATGTGTAAGACAACTTAATATAGTAGGATTTGATACACGGAGCGTCACTTTACAGAGCTGTGGTCGCGGCAGCAGTGATGACGTGTCCGGTGACGTGACAGGCGCTGCTAGGCTTACGGGCGGAGGGCGTGGGTCACGGGGCGGCCTCGGGAAATTGGGGCCGCCACACAATATGTGACATAACTAGTTTTCTCGCTATACTACAAACGATTAATTATACTCCATTCTTGATTTTTTATATTGCAAATAGTGTTATGAGTTTGGGTTGATAGTGGGTAAGCCTTGTCCCCGGTAAAGCTAAACATTGAAAGGGAGACGAGTTATCCCGTTCGAGGAGGCATGGTTTTAAGTAGATTTCGTCTCGCCACCCAACCTGGAGGTTGTCCCACCAACTCATACAAGTATTACATTTTGCGTATTTATAATCAAGTTGTGAACATATATTTAATGGTATATTATCTATTTTGTATAAAAAGAAAACTATTTAGTTTATCCCTATTTTCATAAAGATTTTATTTAATTATAATTGAATTAATTACCTTAACAATATTGACAATACTAATTACTTGTCAAGGCAACGGGATGCTCAAATTATATATAAAGTATCTATGCAAGGCTATGCGTATAAATATTTATTCGTCAAATATCTCTTTAGACTCTTTAGAGATTTGAAAAGTGAATATTTCACTTTATATTATCATTTCACCTCATGGAGCTATCTATATCAAGGCCAAAATCGGTGATGCTCCAAAAGGCTCAAAATGAGCGGCTGGGTCTCACGCTACAAAATTTATATCAGTCAAATATCATTTATTATTCTGCAATTTCAATTACCTCTATATTGAGGCTATGCAGAAATATGACTGATGAGACAAATAAAGCCACGTGACTCGCCTCGATGTATTACTGCAACAAATTATTGAGCGCGCACGTCAATCCATTAAATATTAATTATGGATTGAATCCTTGTCTCGTGGTAGCTGAGCAAAATAATAAGATATTATAAATATAATATCACTCATGTCCAATTGGTTTAGCTTCAAATTAAGAAGCATATGTTGCATATAATGACCATGGTCGCAATTACAAATTTATGGACGTGGAAAAGGTGAAAAGATATGGTAAAAGTCATATTAACAATTCCATTGATAGTCAAAATAAAAAGTGGTGCACCACTAGAAAGGGTAAATTAGTATTGACAAGGAGCGCTCATAATTGTGACATTTTTTTGTCACATATGAAAGGCTATGCTGCCTAAATATTGTCATATATACAATACCCAAATATTTTTGTGATATTTTACCATGCTTTTGTTGACTAATGATCCAAAAAGTTTGAGATATTCGTATTTTATTACGAAAAGGGTATTTCTTTAATACCATATTGTTTTTCAATGTAGAAATGGATCATCAAGTTATTTGTTCAGATTATGGCGATATATGTCTTGTTGATTGTGCTACAATGCACACTATCCTTAAAAGAAGAGAATATTTCTTCAATTTGAACTTAGTTGAGGCTAATGTTCAAACAATATCTGGCATCTCCAATTTGATTAATGGCTCTGGAAGAGCAAATATTATGTTGCCTAGGGGAACAATAATTCATGTTGACAATGTCTTATACTCTGAAAAATCCAGAAAAAATTTACTCAGCTTTAAAGATATTCGACAAAATGGATATCACATTGAAACCATGAACGAAAATAATAGAGAATTTCTCTATGTCACATTGGTTTAAAATGGGAAAAAAGAAGTGTTAGAAAAATTCTCAGCTTTATCCTCTGGATTATATTTTACTCATATAAGGCATGTCGAAACGAATGTCGTCTTAAATAAGAAAATTAATAATCCAACGACATTCATTTTATGGCATGACCGGCTTGGTCATCCAGGATCATCAATGATGCGAAGAATAATTAATAATTCGCATGGACATCCTTTAAGGAGTCACAAAATATTTTCAGCTGGTGATTATAATTGTGCTAGTTGTTCTCAAGGTAAATTGATAGTTAAATCATCCCCAAGTAAAATTGTTGTGGAATCCCCAGTTTTCTTAGAACGCATTCAGGAAGACATATGTGGACCTATTCATCCTCACTGTGGACCATTTAGATATTTCATGGTTTTGATAAATGCATCAACTAGGTGATCACATGTTTGTTTGCTTTCGACCCGCAATGTTGCATTTGCTAGACTTTTAGCGCAAATCATTAAGTTAAGAGCACAATTCCCTGACAACCCAATCAAGACCATCCGTCTTGATAATGCCAGGGGAATTTCAATCTCAAGCATTTAAAAATTATTGCATGTCTATAGGAATTACCATTGAACATTTTGTTCCACATGTGCATACCCAAAATGGTTTGGCGAATCTCTAATCAAACGCATTCAATTAATTGCCAGACCTTTAATCATGAGAACTAAGTTATCAACTTCAGCTTAGGGACATACAGTCCTTCATGCAGCATCTATCATTCGTTATAGGCCTACTGCATACCATGAACATTCCCCCATACAACTCATTTTAGGTCAACAACCAAATATTTCACACTTAAGAATTTTTGGTTGTGCAGTGTATGTTCCTATACCACCTCCCAATAGAACTAAGATGGGTCCACAACAAAAACTTGGGATTTATGTTGGCTTTAACTCATCGTCCATTATAAGATACCTTGAGCCCTTAACAGGGGATTTATTTACTACACGTTTTGCTGATTGTCACTTTGATGAAGCAATTTTCCCACCATTAGGGGGAGATAAGAAGTCAATTCAAAAGGAATGGTGCGAAATTGCTTGGAATGCATCAACTTTATCACATTATGATCCACGAACAAATTAGTGTGTACTTGAAGTTCAAAAGATCATTCATTTGCAACAAATTGCAAATCAATTACCAGATGCATTTAATGATGCAAAATAAGTGACAAAATCACATATTCCAGCTGTAAATGTGTAACAACCCCAAATTTTTTAACTGACTTATGTTGCATTTGTCAGAATTGTGACTTGGCTACGTGAATGCTGGACAGTATTTCGAACTTCGGGAGTCGACACCGAAGTGATTTTATGATTATTTGATTGTGTGTATTAGTATTTTAGTATTTTACGGGTTTCGAGCCGGTTGGACGATATTTATTTGAGTGAGGTTTCGACTAGTTAAACGGGGGAGAAAAACAAGTAAAACATACAAATAAATGAATTTTTAATTAATTTAATTAATTAGTTGGCGAGACAAGGCGAGACTACGCGAATTATGAGAGTCAGAACAAGGAAAAATGGACCGAGGAATGTCGTTTGAACGTGGGAGTTGGTTAAATATGTAACATACGGACTACAAAATAAAAAAATTTATTATTTAAGGGTAACTTCCCCAAACTTCCTCAATCACACTAACGTCTATAACGTTACTAATTATTTTTGAGAAATATAACGTCTATTTAAAACGTTATAAATATAACGTCTATTTAAAACGTTATAATTATAACGTCTATTTATAACGTCTAATTATAACGTCTATTTATAACGTCTAATTATTTTTGAGAAATATAACCTCTATTTATAACGTTAGATAATTGAGGGAGGGAGTTAGATAATTGAGAAATATAACGTTAACAATTTAAAAGTCAACACTATTTAAGACAAGAAACTAACATTTTCATATCGAGATCCGGCCATCGAGACCTCATTATCGCTTATGCAGGATGTCTTCTACAATAATATGCAAGAGACATGTATGTGAAAATTGAATCATTGAGATTGAAATATCTAAAAGACTACAAAAAGACTCTTCGATCTGAACTATACCAAGGTTTGCAAGATGCAGCAAATGTTGGAGAAACATGTGCAGATAGAGTAAAAGAATTATTCTTCCATCATCATATAATGGGAGCCTTATAGATATGTACAACCGCTACCAAGATGCAATGGAAATTGTTAGAAGGTAGCGAGAAACTTGGGGATACGCGTTAGGAACGTGAGAGTGTCTACGGGTTGCGATTAGTCAGGTAAGTACAATTGCCTTAAAAAGCATTTATACGTTTGTAAGCCAGTAAGAAAATGTCATGTGATTCATTATCATTTATTCAGTCTTGTTATGCTCTATTGTTGGTATTCCATTCCATTTCTTGTTGTGTGCTTCCCGGCGTAAGTGTTTTGTCTCGAAAGTACTAGGACCTGCACTAAAGGGATAAAACGCGGGCACTCGTGCGCACGAGTATGTGACCACCCTCAGTGACCGTGTGACACCGAGTACTGGGTGGATGGGTTCGAGTCCCTTTCCAGTCATAGCTGTGCCTTCGCTTGTGTCGATGCCCGCGAACACCTCGCGAGGTCTTCGCCGTTATGCTATGATTTAGACCACTTATGAGCCTCTTTTGATTCCTTGGAACACACTTGACTTTCGATTGATATCTATTAGTCTGTTTATTATGCATCTTGTTTATTTAAATTCCTGTCATTTTTATTACCGCATGATATTTAGACTGATTTACATGTATTATCATGAATTACTGTTATCTTCTTCTGGCATTACATTCGATTTTATTCAGTTACTCACTGTAATAACCCCAAATTTTTTTAACTGACTTGTGTTACACTTGTCAGGATTGTGACCCGGCTACGTGAATACTGAACAGTATTTCGAACTTCGGGAGTCGACACCGAAGTGATTTTATGATTCTTTGATTGTGTGTATTAGTATTGTAGTATTTTACGGGTTTCGAGCCGTTCGGGTGATATTTAATTGAGTGAGGTTTCGACTAGTTAAACGGGGGATAAAAACAAGTAAAGAGTACAAATAAATAAATTTTTAATTAATTTAATTAATTAGTTAATGGGATGTGACGAGAAAATGGGCGAGGCGAACCAATTTACGGAGAAATACGGACCAAGGAAACGTAAAATCAATGTGGGAGTCGGATAATCTTGCAACATGCGGGCTATGGAATAGAAACTGTTAAAGTGACACATCATAATAAGGAGGGCCATGAGATTTGCATTGAGATGTGTATATATGTTAAGATGAGATGATGTGGTCAAAGACCCATAAGGGCAATTGTTTGAGTTAGGTAAAAAGTAACTTAAAGGGGCAAAAGGGTAAATACACATTGTTACATATATATAGGTTGTTGAAAACAAAACCCTAATCCTACCCCTCTATTGCCGCCCCCTCATCTCTCTCATTTCGTTCCTCTCCTCCTTCTCTTCATCTCGGCTATCCATCTCCCTCACTCTCGGCCTCTCCATCTCTCTCTCTCGGCCATGCGATCTCTCTCTCACTCACGATCTCTCCTCTCTCACTCTCGTTGCTCTCTTTCTCGGATCTCTCCCTCTTCTCGGCCTCACGTCACCTCTCCCCTTCTCGGCTTCACGTCGCTGCCGCCACCTCCCTCGCCGTCGGAGACCCCACGTCCCACCTTAGGTGAACCCCTCATCCTCTCTTGTCTCTCGGGTTCATGTGTTCATGATTTTAGGTGGATTTTTGTAATTGTTTTGGGTGTATGCATGACGGTTTGGTGGTGGGTTGGTGTACATGAGGTGCATGATGGGGTGTACCATATAAAAAAAAAGAAGAGAAAAGAAGAAAGAGAAGAAAAGTTTATGTTAAAAAAATAATCTATGAAAGTGGAAATGTATTCATCGTATCGAGGATTTTTTTTATTCGTGTCATCATGTCATGTGATTTCGTTGTATAGTTTATTGATTTAATTTTGAGTAAATGATCGGATTTGTCGTAATTTCTTATCAATGTTGCGTGGTTTTGTGTTTCGATCATTGTTTGCTGATGACGTTGGTGTTGAGTTTTCAGTCAAGGTTTTATCAATCTAGGTTGAATGTTCTATTGAAATCACTTGAATTAATAGCACGTCGTGTGTGAGAACGCAATTTATGTTGGAGTTGCGTGCTCATGCATGGTTTCCTCATGCGGTAGTAAACGATATTAATGGCATTGATTTATGACACTAATTAAGGAATTATTAGCAATAGTCAATTACATTAATTGTATAGTCAATTACATTAATTGTATAGTCAAATACATTAATTGTATAGTCAATTATATTAATTGTATATTTTGTTGCCAAATTTAGGTTGTACATTATTCTTATTTAGGGAGAAAGATCTCAAGGAGAAAAGGCGTTTATCCATTTGGCTTAAACTTTGTTAAACGTGAATGTGTTATTTCATGTGTTTTTGTCATTGGGATTTCATTATTTTGTGTTGAGTTTATTTCATTTCAAAACTCATGGCATGAATACATGATTTGGTGATTCGAATTCATGCATACGTGAGAATATATAAGGGTCGGGTATTTGTTTAGTATAGATGTGTATTGAGTGTTCGAATACATGGTTATTTTGAATTATGGTGTGGTTTTCAAAAATCTAAAAGAGTTGTGTTTCGTTTGATTTTTCAGTCGGTTTGCATCGAGTCGTTCGAATCATCAAAACATTGGGGAAAACATTAAGGTATTCAACCTAGGTTTAGTAATGAATCGACCCACTAATTAGAATTTCCTACCTTGTCAGGTAGCGAAAAACTTGGGAATACGCATTAGGAACGAGAGTTTGTTTCGCGGGTCGCGATAGTTCAGGTAAGTACAATTGCCACAAGCATTTGTACGTTTGTAAGCCAGTAAGAAAATGACATGTGATTCATTATCTTTCATTTTGTTTCGTTATGCTCTATTATTGGTATTCCCTTCCATTTCTTGTTGTGTGTTTTCCGGCGTAAGTGTTTTGTCTCGAAAGTACTAGGACCTGCACTAGAGGGATAAAACGCGGCACTCGTGCGCACGAGTGTGTGACCACCCTTAGTGACCGTGTGACACCGAGTACTGGGTGGATGGGTTCGAGTCCCTTTCCAGTCATAGCTGTGCCTTCGCTTGTGTCGATGCCCGGGAAGACCTTGCGAGGTCTTCGCCGTTATGCTATGGTTTAGACCACTTATGGGCCTCTTTTGATTCCTTGGAACACACTTGATTTTCGATTGATATCTATTAGTCTGTTTATCATGCATCTTGTTTATTTAAATTCCTGTCATTTTTATTACCGCATGATATTTAGACTGTTTTACTTGTATTATCATGAATTACTGTTATCTTCTTCTGGCATTACATTCGATTTTATTCAGTTACTCACCGTCTAGTTTGTGACGGTGGGTGTAGATAGGGCGGAGAGCAGCAAGGGCAAGGGACCTTGCCTAGGTGATCTATTGTGAGGATTAGCGGCTGGATTTGGAGACTATTTTATAGGTTTCTTTATGTTTTGCTTTTATGTATATCGTTTTATATATACATGCTTTGGGATTATTGAACTTGGTATTTTGATGAGACTGGTATCATGTATATTTACCTATCGAATTGTACATGAATACTCGGGGTTTTCCACACTTATAGAACTCCTTTACTTCCCTTGAATGAGTTATTTTCCCCTTTATTATAATTGTTTTAGTCTTCCGCTGTTTAGTATTGCAATAACTCTTTCATAAATAACTAAATTGATTAAGTTGAAGGCTGACTAGACTCGTCAGGTTGCCGAGTAATGACTCGGGGCTTGTACGGGTCTAGGCCGGGCGTACCCAATTGCATGGGGAAATTGGGGCCGTCACACTCACCGTCTAGTTTGTGACAGTGGATGCAGATAGGGCGGAGAGCAGCAAGGGCAAGGGACCCTGCCTAGGGGATCTATTGTGAGGATTAGCGGCTGGATTTAGAGACTATTTTATAGGTTTCTTTATGTTTTGCTTTTATGTATATCATTTTATATATATATGCTTTGGGATTATTAAACTAGGCAAATTTTGATGAGATTGGTATCATGTACCTTTGCATTTCCAATTGTACATGAATACCCGGGGTTTTCCACACTTATAGAATTCCTCTACTTCCTTTGATTGAGTTATTTCCCCTTTATTATAATTATTTTAGTCTTCCGCTGTTTACTGATGCAATAACTCTTTCATAAATTACTAATTTGATTAAATTGAAGGCTGACTAGGCTCGTCAGGTTGCCGAGTGATGACTCGAGGCTTGTATGGGTCTAGGCCGGGCGTACCCAATTGCATGGGGAAATTGGGGCCGTCACAGTTGGTATCAGAGCATAGGCTTTATAACCTTAGACACAGAGTTTAGAGTTGTCTAAAAATTGTGATACCAACGTCACAGTTGGTATCAGAGCTTAAGGTTATAACGACCTGACTCTCAATTTAAAACACAAACCATTAAGGCAGCGGAAGTTAGGAATGGTTGAACTTAGAGTGGAAACCCTATAATCCTTTTAAAAATTTAGATGGGGGAGTTCGGGATGAGTCGGATTTAAATTTGTATATATTATGATTGTTATGTGTACTATATGGTATGCGATAGTTATGTGTTGATCCGTAGTATTCGTTCTCTTGGTTCGGACGACAATGGCGGATCAGACCGGTCCGAGTGACGATAACGGCACGTTCGGCATACGATATGCTAGCGCGGATGATGTGCACGCCTTGACACAGAGAGTCGCGACGCAGGACCAACAGCTACAAGAGATGTTACGACTGCTGAGGACATTCATACCAGCTACCATTCCACCATCGACTTCGACTACACCATTACCCTAACAACGTTGCTTCCTATGAATACTACTCGGGGAGTCGAGATTCTGATTGCTGCAACGTTCACGACTCCGATTTCGTTAGCGACGATACCTGAGGGAGCTGTTGTTGCGTCAGTTGCGCAAACTGAGGCTGAAACACCGCCGATAGCACACGCAAAGGAGATACCTAATACATTAGCTACACCGACGGCCAATGCTGAGACTACTTCAGTAACGACTCCAGCAAAAAGTGTGGGAGCCACTACCAAGGCTAGGTAGTGGAAAGAGTTCAAGAGGCACGACCCGTTGAAGTTCTATGGTGGTACCAACATTAGAGCGGCAGAGCTATTCTTGAAGAATCACGAGAAGGTTCACACCATCATCGCTACTGATGAACGCATGAAGGCGACGATCTCTTTGTTAATGTTGCAGGGGGAGGCGGACGATTGGTAGGCGATAATTGTTGCTACCCGAGGCATCCCGAGCGATTGGGTTGACTTCAAGACCGAGTTTAGTTAGAAGTACTTACCGCCGACTGTCCTTCGAGCGAAAAGGAACGAGTTCATTGCTTTGAGGCAGAGCGCAGGCGAGTCCGTGATGGAGTTTAGGATTCAATGTTTCTTTTGGTACGAACTGGTTTGGTGCATTTCATGTTCGGGTTATAATACGAGAAGACGAAATTGAGACCCTTGTGGGTAGTGTATGTGGTAGAGTGAAACAGGATGTCGATGCTGCTAAGATATTGAATCGCGTACGAGTATTTGTTACCCAAGGTTAGATTTTAGGACACGTGTTTAGAGCAAACGGTGATGCAATTGATTTCGAGAAGATTTAAGCCGTGAGATCGCTTATGCATTCGATTATCTGAAAGTTTGCGAGAAGAACTGACCAACCCACAACCTGGAGTGAGCTGCGATCGTGTTCGCGCTGAGGATATGAGAACGTCACCGGTACGATGCTCGTTCGAGTTACGTAATGATCCTGAGAGCTTGAAGCACCTATTCATTCAGAGGGAGCTGAACCTGACACAAAAGCCTTGGCCTAAGTTTGCGAAGGATTACAACTTTTCGTTTTGCGTATCATCCGAGGAAGACCAACGTTGTTGCTGATGCTTTTTACTGCAAAGGATTGAATGCGAAGATAGTCGTGCGTCAAAGAACCTATGAGCGTGATTTACGTGAGGCAGTCAAGTTGATGAGTTCAGCGGACGTGCCGATGACTATCATGACGTAGATACGTGGTCAAACGATGTTGCAGACCGTCTCATTTGGCATTGTGCGCGAGGGACAGCAAGGCGATGCGTCATACCAATGCGGTGCGGTGAGATGGTGAATAGTTCGATTGCCCGACGAGTCGGTCGGCCGACGACTCATGCTAGAGGTATCGCGGCGACTGGGGTTTCCATTGGTGGTCGATGTGTGTGAAGAGTTACTTCGGGAGATTCATCGTTTCGCTTTGTTGTGTATCCGGTCGACCTAAGATGTGCGCCGATATGCGACATTCTTTTGGTGGCCAGGGATGATTTTCGAGGTGTCGGAGTTTTTCGAGCGTGATTGACGACCTGGAGGACTACTACAACCCCACCCATTTCTCGATGGAATTGGGTACATATTGATATGGATTTCGTTAGTGGTTGCCCCGATCTCCTCGTGGTCACGATAGCATCTGGGTAATTGTGGATAGTTTTGTTTGAGACTTAAGAGTGCCCAGGAGTGGCAGAAGAAATACTTGTTGAGTATCACGATGAGCTTCAGTATGATTCGAGGAGACTTTAAATATCTGAAGGTCTCTCCACTGAAGGGTCATGAACGGTTCGGAGTCAAGAAATGACTCACTCTGAGTTTTTATCGGTCTCGTTAGGAGTTGCGAAGAGTCGTTAATCTAGCTTACTTAATAGATAAATTTCGGGGACGAAATTCTAATAAGTGGGGGAGACTGTAACAACCCCAAATTTTTTAACTGACTTATGTTGCATTTGTCAGAATTGTGACCCGGCTACGTGAATGCTGGACAATATTTCGAACTTCGGGAGTCGACACCGAAGTGATTTTATGATTCTTTGATTGTGTGTATTAGTATTTTAGTATTTTACGGGTTTCGAGCCGGTTGGGCGATATTTAATTGAGTGAGGTTTCGACTAGTTAAACGGGAGAGAAAAACAAGTAAAACATACAAATAAATGAATTTTTAATTAATTTAATTAATTAGTTGGCGAGACAAGGCGAGACTACGCGAATTATGAGAGTCAGAACAAGGAAAAATGGACCGAGGAATGTCGTTTGAACGTGGGAGTTGGTTAAATATGTAACATGCGGACTATAAAATAAAAAAAAATTATTATTTAAGGGTAACTTCCCCAAACTTCCTCAATCACGCTAACGTCTATAACGTTACTAATTATTTTTGAGAAATATAACGTCTATTTAAAACGTTATAAATATAACGTCTATTTAAAACGTTATAATTATAACGTCTATTTATAACGTCTAATTATAACGTCTATTTATAACGTCTAATTATTTTTGAGAAATATAACCTCTATTTATAACGTTAAATAATTGAGGGAGGGAGTTAGATAATTGAGAAATATAACGTTAACAATTTAAAAGTCAACACTATTTAAGACAAGAAACTAACATTTTCATATCAGATCCGGCCATCAGACCTCATTATCGCTTCGCGGTGGATGTCTTCTACAATAATATGCAGTAGACATGTATGTGAAAATTGAATCATTGAGATTGAAGTATCTAAAAGACTTCAAAAGGACTCTTCGATCTGAACTATACCAAGGTTTGCAAGATGCAACAAATGTTGAAGAAGCATGTGCAGATAGAGTAAAAGAATTATTCTTCCATCATCATATAATGGGAGCCTTATAGATATGTACAACCGCTACCAAGATGCAATGGAAATTGTTAGAAGGTAGCGAGAAACTCGGGGATACGCGTTAGGAACGTGAGAGTGTCTACGGGTTGCGATTAGTCAGGTAAGTACAATTGCCTTAAAAAGCATTTGTACGTTTGTAAGCCAGTAAGAAAATGTCATGTGATTCATTATCATTTATTCAGTCTTGTTATTCTCTATTGTTGGTATTCCATTCCATTTCTTGTTGTGTGCTTCCGGCGTAAGTGTTTTGTCTCGAAAGTACTAGGACCCGCACTAGAGGATAAAACGCGGCACTCGTGCGCACGAGTGTGTGACCACCCTTAGTGACCGTGTGACACCGAGTACTTGGGTGGATGGGTTCGAGTCCCTTTCCAGTCATAGCGTGCCTTCGCTTGTGTCGATGCCCGGGAAGACCTCGCGAGGTCTTCGCCGTTATGCTATGATTTAGACCACTTATGAACCTCTTTTGATTCCTTGGAACACACTTGACTTTCGATTGATATCTATTAGTCTGTTTATTATGCATCTTGTTTATTTAAATTCCTGTCATTTTTATTACCGCATGATATTTAGACTGATTTACTTGTATTATCATGAATTACTGTTATCTTCTTCTGGCATTACATTCGATTTTATTCAGTTACTCACCGTCTAGTTTGTGACGGTGGGTGCAGATAAGGCGGAGAGCAACAAGGGCAAGGGACCCTGCCTAGGGGATCTATTGTGAGGATTAGCGGCTGGATTTGGAGACTATTTTATAGGTTTCTTTATGTTTTGCTTTTATGTATATCGTTTTATATATATATGCGTTGGGATTATTAAACTAGGCAAATTTTGATGAGATTGGTATCATGTACCTTTGCATTTCCAATTGTACATGAATACCTGGGGTTTTCCACACTTATAGAATTCCTCTACTTCCTTTGATTGAGTTATTTCCCCTTTATTATAATTATTTTAGTCTTCCGCTGTTTACTGATGCAATAACTCTTTTATAAATTACTAATTTGATTAAATTGAAGGCTGACTAGGCTCGTTAGGTTGCCGAGTGATGACTCGAGGCTTGTATGGGTCTAGGCCGGGCGTACCCAATTGCATGGGAAAATTGGGGCCGTCACAAAATGCTCCTGCAAGAATTGATGTCTCTGTGCAACAAAATGCACAAGAACCAATGAAACGCTTAAAGCGTGAAAGACCGGTTGGTTCAAAGGATATAATTCATCGAAAGAAGAAAACGAGAGTAAAAATAAATACAAATCAAAATACTCCTGAGAAAGCACAAGAATCCTTTGATAAGGGTTTGTCAGAACAAGTTGATTTTGATGAGGAACCACTTCCTCTAGAAAAAGATGAAAAAGATGAAAGTAACGAAATAAAATTGCTCATGATGATATATTTGCTTTAAATGTGTCCTTTGAAATATGTGAAAATGATGATGATCCAAAACCACGATCCGTGGACGAATGTCAAAAAAGACCTGATTGGCAAAAATGACAAGTTGCTATTCAAGCAGAACTAAACTCGTTAAGGAAACGAAAGGTTTTTGGACCAATAGTCCAAACGCCAGATGGCGTAAAACCTGTTGGATATAAATGAGTATTTGTACGAAAGAGAAACGAAAAAAATGAAGTTACAAGGTACAAAGCAAGACTTGTAGCTTAAGGTTTCTCACAAAGACCTAGCATCGATTATGAGGAAACATATTCTCCTGTTATAGATGCAATCACATTTCGGTTCTTGATAAGCCTTGCAGTCTCTGAAGGGTTTGATATGCATTTAATGAATGTCGTTACAGCATATCTGTACGGATCTCTAGACAGTGAGATATATGAAAATCCCTGATGGATTTGTAATATCCGATGAAATAAAATCAAAACCTCATAACATGCATTCTATAAAATTACAAAGGTCTTTGTACGGGTTGAAACAATTCGGACGAATGTGGTACAAACGTCTTAGTGATTATTTACTGAAAGAAGGATATGTAAATAATCCACTTTGCTCATGTGTCTTCGTTAAAAGATCATCAACAGGATTTGTGATTATTGCTGTATATGTTGATGATTTAAATATAGTGGGAAACCACGACGACATCGTTAGAACATCCGAATACTTGAAAAAAGAATTCGAGATGAAAGAACTTGGAAAAACAAGACTTTGTCTTGGTTTGTAAATTGAACATTTTTCAAGTGGAGTACTTGTCCATCAATCAAATTATATTAAAAAATTATTAAAAAGATTTTATATGGACAAGGCACATCCATTGAGCTCTCTAATGGTTGTCAGATCACTTGAAGTGGATAAGGATCCATTTCGACCTCAAGAAAGTGATGAAGAGCTAATTGGTCCGGAGGTACCATATTTAAGTGCAATTGGTGCACTTATGTATCTTGCAAATTGTACAAGACCCGATATTGCTTTTGCTGTCAACCTACTTGCAAGATATAGCTCTTCACCAACTCGAAGACATTGGAATGGTGTTAAACACATTTTTCGATATCTTCGAGGAACAAGTGACATGGGTTTATTTTACTCGAGAGGGGTAAAATTGAATCTCCAAGGTTATGCTGATGCTGGATTTTTATCAGATCCCTATAAGGCCCGTTTTCAAACGGGATATGTATTCACCTGTGGTAATACTGCTGTATCATGGAAGTCAGTAAAACAAACTATGGTTGCTACTTCTTCCAATCATTCTGAAGTACTTACAATTCATGAAGCAAGTCGTGAATGTGTTTGGTTGAGAAACATGATTGAACATATTCAAGAATCATGTGGATTGCCTTCAATAAAAGATTCTCCAACCATGTTGTATGAAGATAATGCAGCATGTATTGCGCAATTAAGTGAAGGATTCATAAAAGGGGACAGAACCAAAACATATTTCACCAAAATTCTTTTATGCACATGTGCTTCGAAGAATGGTGAAATTGATGTCAAGCAAATCCGATCGAGCGATAATCTTGCTGATTTATTCACAAAAGCCTTACCAACTACGACATTTAAAAGGCTTACATATGGTATTGGTTTGCATAAACTTAAAGACATTGCAAGTAAAGAAACTGAACAAGTTTTACCCATGTTCATATGAGGGGAAGTTATTGATTAGTGTATTGCACTCTTTTTCCCTTAGCTATAGTTTTATTCCATTGGGTTTTCCTAGCAAGGTTTTTTTTAATGAAGCAATCCTAACAATATTATACTCATCTTAAGATCAATAAGAAAAGTGTACTCTTTTTCTTTTGCTAGATTTTTTCCCATAGAGTTTTTTTCTAGTAGAAGTTTTAACGAGGCACATTCTCTCAACAATTGTCATCCAAGGGGGAGTGTTATGATATGGATGAACAATTGATCAAGACTTTGTATGACTAATCATTGTCAAGCATGGCTCTTACATTGAGTGATAGTATCAAGCATGGCCCTTACTTGTATCCATATCAAATGTACTCATTATTCCATGTATTGTCAATGTTGCTTGTGAAGAGTTGTATGACATGTGATGTATGTGTTACTTGTAAACATTGTCTAAGTACATTTATCATCATCACCAAAGGGCCTATATAAAGGGTGCCAACCTCATTGTAAAAACACACCAAGTTGTATACAACTTCTAATTTCAACTCTCTCATTTCTCCTCTTCTACTTTGTAGTTGTAGTTATTTGTAGCTCTTTGCAGTAGTAGAAGTTCTTAGTTCTTCTACTTTCCTTCTCTAATTCTAGCAAGTCTCAATTCAATTTACAACAAGTGCAAGAATTTTTCACATTCTCTCTCCGTTGACCCGAAATCAAATCCATCCCTCTTCCCACGTCTTCATTTCTTTATTACTTTCTCAATGGTTGGTGCAAAATTTTTATTAAAGAAAGGATAGTGCTATTTGAACTCGTGAGTTCGGACTCAAAACTTTTTTTAATTTCAAATACACCCTCGAACAATTAATGAAACAACCATAATCACTTGTAAAATTCTTATTACATCCCTTAAATATGTACAAAAAACTTAAAAATCTCCCTATGAGTCCGGACTCATGAGTCCAAGTAGATTTATTGTTAAAGAAAATAAGAATAATTAGTACAGTGCCAAATTAAACCTTAGCACATAAATAATGAACCATTAATGAAGTGATAATATCAAATTATCAATAGTTTCAAAAAAAATAAATAAATTATCAATTACCAACCAATATACTTACGGGTAGTGCTATTTGGACTCGTGAGTCCGGACTCAAAGCTTTTTTTTAATTTCAAATACACCCTCGAGCAATTAATGAAACAACCATAACCACTTGTAAAATTCTTATTATACCCCTTAAATATGTACAAAAAATTTAAAAACCTCCCTATGAGTCCGGACTCATGAGTCCAAGTAGATTTATGGTATACTTAATTATTTAGGATTATTTGTTTTGACGTTCAATAAAACCCACATCTTTAAATTTTAAGAGTTTTTTTTTTTTTTTTTTAAAAAGAGTTTTATTTAGTTTATTTATTTTAAAACACATCATTTGAACCACATTAACTAAAGCAATTATTTTATTGAGATTGCATTTGAATAATTAATAGTATAAATCTTAATATCTAACTGTTAATTTAAAAAATATAAATATTTACTAAATAATATTTTCTATCATATTGTGAGTCGACCAGTACCCTACACACATATCAAACATGCAGTATGTATTAAAAAATTAATGGTAAAGTTTTTTTTTTTGAAGTAATAATAAAAGATGTTGCAAAGACTACACTTTTTTTAACTACTAATACAACATTTAAATATAATTTTAAAAGTTCTGCTCTAAAAAAACTGTAAAAAGTATATTAATTTGTTTTTTTTTTGATGAAAAGATATTTCTATTCATAAAAATTGCCATTACATTTAATTTAACAATGATATTACATCAATAACATTATTTTCCCACTCCTTGATGAGATCAAATTGACATTGCAAAAGTTTGCAAACTTATATGCAAGTTATATACTTGTCTTTTGCATCTACAACAATAGAACCATAGCAGGAAATAAAACTTTCAACAAGGAAAGATGAACAAAAACTTCCAACGAGAGAAGACAAAAACAAACTTCCAACAAGGAAGTCAACAACTTATTGAAAAAGAAAACCTAGTAAAAATATCAAACCAACAACTAGCGCAGATCTATAAATAAGCATATATATAGAACTGTGAACAAAATTAAATGATAGCAGATGCATGTGTGAAAGAGAGACAAGTGGTGCCAATGATGAATCTGACAACTAGTGCAGGCCGAAAGAAACTAAACATCTCAGATATGATAGATCTAACTTTTATTGTATAAATAAAAATAAAGATTGTTATTGGAACCACCGCCGATCAAAAGAGAAGATTGGCGGTGGTTCTAACTAAATAATCATAAAAAAGCATCCAATGCTTCAAACCCTAGCCGCCGCTTTTCTTGATTCTAGGGTTTCTCACGACAAGCTTTTTTCAAATGCATTAAACAAGAAAAGTTGTGGTGTGGGTTTACCATAGTGATTATTTAAAAAAAAAACATATATAAGAAAATGTTATATCTAAGGATATAATTTTATATCTTATATTGGTCCGTTTCGGCTATAGATAAGCAGTTAAATTTTTTTTATTAAAACAGAGATAATAAATCAAATATAATTTTTTTATTTTCACTTTTGTACTCTTGGCCACGGGATCACGGGTTCAATCTACTCGTTTCGGAGTGAACGTGACACCACTTAAGGGCGTTTGTTTCGCACTAATGGCACGCTCTAAAGTGGAAGATTGTTCAATAGTATGTTAGGAATGAAATATTTTTCCCCTACTAAACTGGTAGAGGGATTATTAAAACTTTAAAAAATTTTAAATCATAAATTCATATAAGTGGTGTATATATTTTTAGGCCAGGTGGTATATTTTTTATTATAATTATTATTGTAATATAGTCCATCATAAATCTAAAATCATAATTTCATACACGTGGTATATTCTTATTTTAGAAGTAAAATTTAAACATATTATTTTTTCAATTAAAAAAAGTTTTATCAGTATTATATTTATTACTTTCTTTCATTATTTACAGCTTTTAAATAAATGAGAACTTAAATTTCTTGATTTCAACAAAAAATATGTACGGCCATAACTAAGACATTAGTTTTAACATTTAATAATCTTATAATCTAAAAATAGGAAAAAATAATTTTTTTTTTGTTAAAAACTTAATAAAATGTATAAGTATTAATGCACATATTATTAACATATTTTGTTTTGTTAATATATAATTAATTTTATATAAACAAGTTTAGAATTTTTTATACCCAAGCAAGTTTGTGCGTATTGTTTTTTTTTTTTCACCTAAGTCAAGCAATTTATTTTTAAAAAAAATGAGTTAGAAAAAGCTGATTTGTATGTGTATTTTTTTCACCTAAGACTCGATGAGTATATATTTTCTTAATTAACGAATTTAGCATCAATTGACATGTGACATAGCTAAATTAATTAGTTTCATTTTTTAAAGAATCAAACTAGTTGATTTCCTTTTTAAACAAAAAAAAAGGTCAAAAGAAATTATGATGCTTTAAAAGCATAGGGACGATTTCCAAGCATAATTCAATGTATGTAACATTGTGCGTGCAACCTCCAATAGTAGGTCACACAAGGGGCTCCATTCTATGGATATTTTTTTGATACTCATGGTAGAAGTGTCTATATATAAATATCAAAAAATCTATCAAAAAATCTATTTGGACACTAAGGGTCCGGACTCAAAGGGGGGTTTTTGAGATTTTTGTAAATATTAAAGGAGTGTTACAAGTTATAATTTTGAAGTCATTGATTGCTTAAGGATGACTTTGAAATAAAAAATTTTCAAAAAACTCCCTAAGGGTCCGGACTCATGAGTCCAAGTAGCACTACTCAAAATCTATTTTGACTCTTAGAGTCCGGACTCATAAGGTGTTTTTTGAAAATTTTACAAATATTAAAGGAGTTTTGTAAGTTGTTATTTTAAAGCCATTTATTGCTTGAGGATAACTTTGAAATAAAATTTTTTCAAAAATCACCTTAGGAGTCTGGACTCATGAATCCAAGAAGTGGCACTACTCTATAAATATATAGTTTTATATGTTAGGAAAAGTTAATTTACGTAGTGTCAAGGAATAATTACTAATTAGAAACTTAATATTGGTACAAAGTTAGGAAAATAACCATTTTAGACGTATAGCCAATAACATCATTTAGATCTTTCTTAAAAATCATGATTTCTTCCGTTCAACAATTGCAATCATTTAGATAAACGTCCTTTATCGGACTCCATTAAAACAAAAAGATACATCTACATCAATAGGAAATGTTGCTTCTCGTGTGCTTATAATAATAGAATAATCATAAGTAATTAACATTGAATACCTCAACTTCCTGATAAGCTAAATTTAAACCATAAACCCTAGATATAATAATATATAATACTAACCTTCAAAATCATGCATAAACACCTAACTAAAACCTAGTAAAAAATCAAAAAAGAGAAAAAAAATCATCCTTGGCTTGAGATCATTATTCATAAGTGAGAACAATATTGTAAGCGATAAGCACTTTGAAAGTATGATTATTCTCAACATCATAATCTGCAAGCATCTTATCATCCATCATTTCAATTTCCCTGGTATTCTGCTTCTTGTACTTCAATTGGAGGTTACTTGCTTTATATGAGTAACCCAATCTTTATTCAAGCTCACTCTTTAATTCACCAATGTTGGCGGTAACTGGTTTAACAAGATGGATGATTGAAAAACCTTTTGTGGCGCACTCGAAGTAGAGAGGAACTTTTTCTACATTTCTTCCTTGCCCTTGCCCTTGTTCTTGCTCACGGTGATTCACAAGTAATGATATTGCATCTCAATGACTCGAATCTTTCGATATGTATGTAGTTTGAAAACCTTGCTTGATATATATACACAATTAATGCACACAAGTTTCCCAAAATAATGTGTTTATAATAATATGCTTAATTGGAAGAAATATATATATATATATAATTTTACCCAAAAAAAAAGAAAATATATGAAGGATTATTAGAAATAGTTACTTTTTTTTTTTGAAAACATTAAAATAGTTACTTATTAAAAATAGTTGCTTAAATAATGTCTTAGAAAACGTACATATCGTGTGTACAATGAAATAATAAAAACGTGCAATCGATATCTTTTTTTTTTTGTCAAAAACTTGCAATCAATATCTTAATATAGTATCTTCCTATATTACTAGTATTAAAAATAAATACAAATATAGTATCTTCATTAGTTTTCGATTATAGTTTTATTTCTTCTTTTTTTTTCTTTTTTTGACTTTAACGGAGTCGAACCCACAACAAAATAATAGCGTTTTATATCGTTTTTAAAAAAAATAATAAAATAGAGTTTTATGCCGCTTCATAAGTCCATAAACTCCAAAATCACCTTATGTACTAAAATTGAAATCTTTTTTAAAGTTGTGTTATTGTTGAGAGGTTGGTGTTATGTTTGTAAAAGTATATATGCAAAAGTACCAAACTTTGAGAGTATCCAACAATTAGCAAAAGCAACTCTTGTGAGAAAGGCATCACTTGTCAGCAAGGTTAAGGAGGGCTGTAGGTTCAATTCATGATGGAGTCTGAGTCGTAGATTTTGATAGGAAAAAAAAAGTTCTTGAACATATAATTTTTTTTTTTTACTTTGGCAGGAGTCGAACACATAACTTTTCTAAATCTTACCTTTTTGCTTCATCCAACTCACCCGAGATGTTTTGGCAGAAGTCACATCTTTACTACCAACTAAGCCTAATTCTAAAATCATCATTTATTTTCTACCACTATCCAATCTCACGACAGAATTGATGGGCCTGACAACTTTCTACCATAGCATGGCATTCTTGTGGTGAGAAAGCAAATTTTAAGCATTTTTGCAGTCAAAAGTTGAAAAGAGAGTAGCATGTGCATAGAATACAAGCAACCTTAGAAGTAAAAGATCAATAAAACAAAAAGCAGAAGAAATGTTTTATGCTGGAACCAAGATACTCATTCCACAAAATATGAATGTTCACCAAACAACAAAGCATGTATGGCATTTAAATTAGTTAAACTATATCTGCGAAACGATAAGAAAACCGAGAACCATATTTGTCCTAAAGTACAACATAACTCCAAGCATTACGCTACTCGACTTGTTCCGTCGGCCAACTTGAGGCATCAACCACTGTTTTTATACTCTCAACTTAAAGGGCAATCAGAAAAGGTTACAGCAAGTACCTTGTGTGAACTGCTCTTTATCACTGTCAAACTTGTTTAGTTCCAGTCTGTTAGGAAACTGAACGCTGTGGCGCTCCATTGCCAACTTTCTACCCATCCAGATTCTAGTTCTAATGAGGTTTCAGTTAGAAAAACTGCTGGGAGGTGAACATCAGAGAGAATTTCTTCAAGTCCCACGAATCCATATTCGAGGACATGACAAAAGCGCCCACTCCTGCTGCAACAATTGCCAAAGCCAAGCTTTTCATGCATAAGTTCCCGCGAGATGATTTTCCCAAAATCACCCTGCAGAGCTTGTCGGCATCCCTGATGGATGATGCTTGGTTACCCGCATCTGCTTGGCTGGCCAATGCTTTCTCATTCTGAAAGTCAATAAAGAAGAAAATTATAAGGCATGTTGATGAGGGTTTCGTCACAACAAATCCGAAATCAATGCTTTAAAACAAGTAAGAAGTACCTTCTTTATGAAACTCTTGACAGTCTCCCTCAGTACAACGACAGAGGAGAGAGTCCCCGAGTACGTATTCCATTCATTAGATAGCTTTCTCAGAACGGCGACACTTGCTTCTATGTTATCCCGGTATATATTGTCCTGTTCCCAATATTACAAAAATAGTGTATCTCATAATCCGATGATACAAAATGTACCGTATGTTCATGTAAATGGAAACTATTGAGATGATAATAACTCACCCATTGCTTGTAAGCATCCGGGCTCTGGCGCAAACACCAAATAAAGAGACTGGTACCTTCATTGGATAATTCAGGGATATCTGCAGAAACTTGGCATATCAACTATCAATAACTAGTGACGGTAACATCACTACAACACCCCAAGCAATGCAACCAAATAATATGTGAAAGAAGTAGAAGTAACTTGTAAATAAGATAAGATATATTTAAGTTAGAACGCAATTTAGAACTTACTCTCAGATGCTGCGTTAATCGCAATTGTCAACAATTGCTGCAAAACTTGCTTCATAGCTTTGCTCCCAGAGGAACCAGCTAAAGCAAGCTCTTTTAGGGTGGGATAAGCTGCTTCAAACCTCTCAGTTGCCTGCACACAAGATTCATTCAGCTATATGTCTGTGTTTCAAGTTTAGGCAATAGGAACAAATAGTGTCTCCATGGCGAAATATGGGGCAAAAACAACCTTAACTCGAGCAGAAGAGGCAGGAAAGGTAAGTCGCAGCAACAGCTCAAGAGCTGATGGAGGTACTAAACGCTCTCCCTTCCTCACAGCACCATTCAATAAAATCGGCTGAGCTTTTGGCGTAGATAGAATCCTGGATAAGAAACAGACTACTCTTGATTTTCGGATAACAAAAGAGGTAATGTCTCAGATTCGAATTTCTAGCATGAACCAACCTCTCCAGTAATTGCAGAATCAGGTCCCTTGATTGTGGATTACAAGATTTTCCATCAAGCATAGGCAAGAGGAAATGTACCCATAAGTACATACCTACCACGAGATCGCCTTGGCACGTCTAAAAAAGACAGAAGTTCAATTATAGTGTGTATGAATAAAACAATATCTATCTGCATCACTTGGAAAATTTCATCTCAATGCCCATTTATGTTACTCTCACCTGAGAGATTGCCCATATGACGACTGGAAGTTTATCTTGTCCTTGATATTTTGCATCGTCCTTCAAGATCGACAGCAGACTAACTAATGAATCAGGTTTCCGTCTCAATACCATTGCTAAAACCACGAAGATAGCAACCTGCAGTATCCATAGTTAAAAAGATCACCCAAAGTTGAGCAAAACAAACACATACTATCCAGTTGTTGTCAATGAAAAGAAAAAGAAAAAAGAGAGTATGTCACCAAGGAAGAGAGACTACCCTGGGCATAGCTCTCATGATAGTTGCATCTAGAAAACTAGGTTCTCTCTAAATCCTTGCCTCATTGAGATCGATGCACATGTAAATGTGTTAGCGTGGGTTGCAAGTTGCAACACCATAGAAGTGCAAATATTTATAGATAGCATCTAAACAACAAGTACATTCTTGGGCTATGTTTGTGGTAGATAAAATGTTGATGCCAGAAAAGCTACTCTGATCGTAAGTGCGGCTAAATGCACGAGAAGTGATGAAACAACAGTTCATATGTCGTCCAAACTATTGACAAATAATTTCCATACAACATAGATAGGTTACAACTTACAACTGCAGAATGATTAAAAGGACTAAGCCTCTCATAAAACACAATATAGGATCAACAACAACAGCAACAATGCAATGCCAAGTTATCCACTTTCTTTTGTGTAAAGGGATGATGAGCCAAGAAGCAATATCATGAATGAACTACATATGCTAATTCAAAAATAAGCACCCTGTGATGATTTCACTGGGCGAAATAAAAATAAATAAAGCACCACAAGATCGACCCAGTGGCAATAACACAAAATAAATAGCAAAAACTCAATGTATCCAACCATTTTATTTCAATATACCTGAGACTTTGATGAAGGTTGCTGAGCCACCCTTTTGGACCCCTTGTGGCCACCTAGCTGATTTGCTAAATCAACAAAAATGCTATCCAATGACCACAGAACAAAAGATCCAAGTGCCTCAGTAGATTTCTTGTTGATCCAGTCAACCGAAGTCTTATAAACAGCTTCAGAAATATGGCAGAGGGGTACCTGTCAAATGGTAGTCATAAACAAACAAGCGAAAAGAACGCATTATCAAAATAAGCTAATGAAGGATGATAAGAAATCTGGTAAGTTATGAAAAATAGATAGGCTTTTCAATTTCTTGTTCAAAAAACTATAGGCCTCGATAACACATACAGGATTTCGCAAATCAGCCTTAGAAAAACATATATAAAATCGCAAAAAAGAGCAATTTCCATTTCGCATAGGATCTTAAAACAGTTTCATAGAAAACAAGGGCAATTTCCATTTCTTTTTAAAAGATATCCAATCTTGCTACACCAAACACAAATCTGTACTACTTTTCGGCTTTTTGGCTCTTTTGCCGAATTAAACGCGTAAAACTGATTTCGAATCCATACAAAGCACAGCATTGCCAAAAAGGTTACAGAATCATCAATCGATCTGAACAAAAAGCATGTAGAGAAAACCTGAAATCACGAAATTAAAAAAACAACACTCCAAATGCAAATGCAATGCCAATGCAGATGCAATTCAGTAAAATAACAGATCACAGCATCAAATGAATCAAAGATCTTGACAAATTCAATGCAATTGACTCACATCCGCGATCTTAGCGACGGGGGACTCCCTGAACATCTTCGTCCACGGGAACTGCGACGCGCTCACGCCGGAGAACGCGCGAGCGAAGTAATCAGCGAATCGCATCAGCTGAATATCCTGCTGTGCCTCAAACGAACTCTACAACCATAAAAATCAAATCTTTAGCCCCAAATCACAGATCCCAATTCCCAACCACAATTCACCACAAAAAAAAACCCTAAATCCCAACAAATCAATCGATTCAATCTCACTCACCGAGATGTCAACAAGAAATGCACCCAGATCAGCCGCGTCGATCTTCGCCGCCGCCTCCGCGACGCTGATCTTCGGCTTCTTCACCTTCTTCGCCTTCTTCACCTTCTCCAAATCCCCATTCTCCACAACCCCCACCACCTCCCCATCGCTGCTCCCCCCAATTTCCCTCTCCGCCGCCTCTGCCACCTGTCGTTGCTCCTCCGCGGCGAGTTCTCGCCGGTTGCGGCGGTCCTCCGCCTGCTGCTCGACGGCGAGAAAGACGTTTCCGGGGCCGGAGAGATCCGATGACGGTTGCTGTTGTTGGGGTTTGGCGGACTGCTTCCGCTTGGACTTGGCGTAGCTGACAGTCTGCCATTCGTTGTTCTTGTTCTTGGTGGAGGCGGCGAGGGAGTCGAAATGCTCAAATGGGGTGGAAGATTCGTCCATGGCGACGCGAATTCCGGATCGAATTGTGAGGTTTGATCGATTGATCGATCGATCGATGGATGGATCGAAAATGAGGAATTGAATGATGGAAGACAGAGCGGAGAAAGAGAGAGAGAGAGAGAGAGAGAGAGAGAGATGGAGAGAAAAGTAAACGGCCTTTGTCGTCTTCTTCTTTATCATCCGGATCTCTCTCAAAGACTAGGGGTATTTATAGAGATAGATTTTTTTTTTCATTTATTATTTCTTACCTTTTATTTTTGATTGGCACAATAATTTTTTGGATTTTTTTGTCATCAATTCATAATATACATTTCCTTTTTATGAAAAAATACATTTAATGGTATGTTTGGTTTGTTTTTTTACTCGGGAGTCATTCGATACACGTAAGCATACATCTCAAAGTGTATCAGACAGATATCGAGTGGGTCGGTGCCTGAAGTGGATATCCCTAGCATCTTCATTTCTTTGTTTTCTAGTGTTATACAGTGTCAACCATGATGATTAATTCAGGTAAAAATATTGTCAAACTCTATTTATTTCTTGGAAGATTCTAGAATAACACCCGTTCAGAGTACACCACCACATCCCCCACCATATTTTGAATCTTAAGGTGTATAAGCCTACGTCGCAAGGTGAATAAGAGTAATTAATGTGTTGTGTGGGTTGGAATGTATTGTCAGGGTGTTATTCTAACATTTTCTTTATTTCATCCTCACAAGTCATAACTCAAAATCAAGACATTTTTTAAAGGAAATCAAGTCTATTATTCCTTTCTTCCCATAGTAATTATCACATTTTGAATTTGGCACAAGAATTAAGAAAATGATTGATTGGCCATAGAAATTTTATAAATAGACTAAATTACAAGTCATTCATGATGGATGTTGTCAAAAAAATCATTAATGTTGTCATTAATTTCGTAATGGGACATGTTTGTTAAAACAAAAAAAAAAAAAACTAGTCCTAAAATACAACAATTATTGTGAGATTGGGGGGAGAAATGTTTTGGGTTCTACAAATAATAAGCTACAACTGATCTTGATTTAATTTTTTGAGGCTTCTTACTCTTTGAGGAAGAAGCTTGGACCGCTTGGTAGTGCTGGTCTAGGTCAATCTAATTGTAGTCACTTAAAGTCTCTTGTTCTTATCAATTTATTTTTTTAGAGTTTCTGGTTTTTTGGCCCATTGTTTGAGGGCGTATTGTTTTGAATGGTTGGAAGCAAAGTAGCAAACGGATATTTCATTTCAATGAAGACAAAAAGTGAGGTTCACTAAGATGCATGATTTTACAGACTTTTTTGTTGCAGTGTACCTAATCTCATGACACTTGAAAGTTGAAACCCTTCAATTTCAACACATGTTGGTTTTATTTGGGTAATAGGAAAAACATTTTGAGTCTGGTTACTCCCTCAAGAATTATCTATTGTCATTTGTCCCTTGAGAAAAAAAATAAAAATAAAAATAAAAATAAAATAAATCTATGTAATTTGTCAACATCTGGTCAATACTTCACAAAGCACATCCATCATTGATGAGCCTTTATCACGCTTCTATGCATTACCCTAAGTCCACGACCACCAAGGCCTTGTTTAGTTTATTTTTGTTAACTTACAATATTAGTTCAGAGTTATCTCAAGTTATCACCTTAACCCATTTTTTTTTAAAACCCTTAGAGTTAACTCATTGGAATTAATATTTTCTTGTTTGGTTCAACTTTAAATTTGCAGGGAAGTTGTAAATTTTTAAACAATAAAATATATGAATTGACATAAATAATCTTCAAATAAAAGAGAGATGAGTAATAAAATGATAATTAATGAGAGGTAATTATGTCTACAACTCCTGAGAGATAACTCCCTAAAGGGATAGGGAAGATATCTCTCACTCTAGGGTGCAAGTTGAAAGATAACTTACAGATAAGTTAGACAATCAAACAAAATTAATTAGTTCCCCTCCAAGTTATCTCCCGAAAGATAACTCTACCTCTAACCAAACAAAACCCAAATTGATATGCGACTCCGAATCATTCTCCAACCATTATTGGAGCACCAAAATGTGGAATAGCGTTGGGCCTCTGTTCACACCTTACAACACTATTCACATTTTTTTATTCTTTTTTTTTTTTACTTTTGTATTTTTTAAAATTAGATTTTTTTTACAATTGTCACACCAATTTAGTAAGGATAATGATAATCTAACATACTTTGAGTGCACACTTTTATTTGTTAACCATTTATAATATTTTGTGAGATATGGGGCCACACCTGGGAAGACAAAAAAGAGCTATAAATAGCTAAAAAACAAAGTGTGCACCCAAAGTGTATTAAATTATTATTTTACATTTAGTAAACAATGTAAGAGATAGTGTTAATGAATTGGAGACGTGAATAGTGTTAGTGTCACTATTTACATCAAAATAGACATAAATAGTGTTAGATATACTCTATTTTAAAATTGATGGGTAATTTTCATTGACTCTGTGTATAGTGCACGTGTCCCGAGGCGCATTGAGTGAAGTTACGATGGCATTCTCCTTTTGACGACCACACAACATCAAACTTGATACAAGTTGGGATAGTCATTGGTTGTATCCTCCTTTGGGTAGCTCGAACATACCACAACAATATTAACCAATACTCGAAAGGTAATTGAATTGAACACATCTTTTTGTTACGGTCTCTTCAAAATGCTAATCTTCTCTGCTAGAACATAGTTATCACATCTTTCAGTGTGAAAAAGCTGTTTTTTTTCAGTTATGGTTTCACATGGTTGGTTTAATTTTCATGATCATGATCCATGGCCATTAGTTGTACTCATTCCAGGGCGATTTCAAAAAGTAAGGTTATTTTTCTTTAAAATTCTTTAAATAAGTTAAATTTTTTTTAAATTACAAAAGTAATGGATTCCGCATTTACTAAATGTGAAATTGATCGTTGGGCGGTGACGTGTAACGAATGGCGCCTTTACCAAAGGCGCCATTCGTTACACGTGGATTTTTTTTTCCAATTTTTCCTTTTTTTTTTCTTTTTTCTTTCTTTTTCTTTTTCTTTTTCTTTCTTTTTCTTTTTTTCGCGACGGGGCACCCGTCGCCATTTATTGGCGACGGGGCGCCCCGTCGCCATTTATTGGCGACGGGGTGCCCCATCGCCAGAAAAGAAAATAGAAAAAAGGAAAAAAAAGAAAAAATTGGAAAAACAAAACAGAAAAATAGAGAAAAATATGAAAAAATAGTATTTTGACGAAATAAATAGAAATGGAGGCTTTTATATGGAAAATGAGAAATTTAAAAGTTGGCACTCGGGTTTTACGTCAAAAAATGTAAAATTCACATAATATATCGAAAGCTAATTTAGGGTTTAGGGTTTAATTTAGGTAATAGGTATAATTTAGGTGATAATTTGATTTGTCGGGTGTTATTGGAGCTAAGCGGGGGTTTGGAATAGGTATATATATTCATTCAAAATTTATATTTATGGCAACCCAAAAAGAACTAAATTTTTGTCAAAAACTCTAATGAACACAAAAAACTTGGTCTTCTCATCATCTACGTTACAACTAAATATCTAACAACAACAGATAAGTTTCTCATCTTCCAAACAAAATCATCAAAGTCTTAGAATTATTTAGATGTTTGAAACTGATATGATGAATTATCTTCTCCTAGGACCCATTTAATCATTTGTATGATTTTATCTTATTTGTGATGGAATTAGTAGTTCCACGGCTAGAAAGAACACATCATTACCTATTTAACGCGCAATAGGAAAAAATCAAGGATAACTTCACTACCAATGTGTCCTCCAATATAACGGCGAAATGCATAAATATTAGATGAAACAAAATTAAATCATCTCTTCTCTAAGGACGAGAAGTACTTCTGAGAAAGATTCTGTTCAAAGACGCATGAGGGAATATCACATTATGTCAAGTGCAAAAACATCGGTTTCCAAGTCACTATTATCTCGCATATCACCTTCTAATTATTAGTACGTGTTTTGAAATATTTTAAAGAGTTCTCAAAATATTTCAAAGCATTACTATAACCTTTATAGGGGTTTGAAACCTCTATATTATCGTCAAAGGATTACATAGGGGTTTCAAACCCCTATCAAATGTAATTTGAAAAAAAAATAATAGCTGAAAATGCTCAAAATTAATTTATATTTCCATTTTCAATTGAAAATATACAAATCTACATTCCACTCGCAATCTTATTATTCCATTAAGAAATTCGCAATGTTCTACAACCAATCAATAAAACGACAAATTGATAGCTACACATTTCATGAAACCAATCAACAAAACTCGTTTTCCAGTTTCCGAGTTTTCAGCTTTTCTTGCGGTTTTTCGCAACCTTAGCGTACGTACTATGGTCCGAAAGAATGTTGCTTGATTTTACATCCCTATGAATGACTCCACGCTCGGCAAAAGTGTGCGGGTAGAATAAACCCGAACAAGATCGAGAAAATTAATATCAAACTTCTACATCACAAAGGCTAATATGAGATGAGCACATATTCCTTCATTGTGCATATAGTTGTTTTGCTTCCTGGAATTGGAAATATAATTATGTTGGAATGAATAAGAAACAAACACCACTTCATTTACTTGCCTCTTGCAAAGACACCTAGTGCAATTGAGATTCTAGTTGGCCAATCTAGAACTTTCTTTTTGATGCTTCTCCTGCTCCTAAAAGGAAAGAATATGGTAAGAGAAAACTATATAATGAAGTAATGAACACTATCAGCCATAATATTGATACTGAACTATGAAGCGACTACCGTATATACAATCTTGTAGAGAACCGTTGGACATGAAAGGATAGACAAGAATTTGCTGATCATTCTCACAATAGTATCCGAGAAGGGGAACCAAGTTTTCATGTCGAATAGCTGAGAGCAAGTTTAGCTGTAAAGGAAATAAACAAAAAAAAAAAAAAAAAAAAAAAACCATGATACTCATATTATGTTAGTAATGCCACAGGGTTCAACCCTAAATGCCACAGGTTTGCAGAATTAATTTTTTTCTATCTAAATAAGAGTTCAACCTTCAAACGAACTAGACCATAAAAGCATTAACTGATTACCTCGTTCTCAAATTCACGAGTTCCCCGAGTTGAAGTTGCGGACCCAACCTTCACAAACCACTTCTTGTCCATCGTGCGTGGGTGCCATGATAAATGATCCACTCGAATCCAGGGAACGGAGCCTTGCTATCTTCATCCGAGTTACTCTTCTATGCAACATGCCCGTGCGCGAGAACGCAAAGGATGCCGGTGTAACTCTCAAGAAGTATGCCAAGTTGTGAGATCCTTTTTACTAATTACAATGTACCCAAGACAATTAGAATTTTATAACCCCAAATTGACACTTCGAAAAAAAAAAAAAAAATAAAAATAAGGGGTTTAATTCATCAAAGCCTACTACTAGTCTACAGATTTTCATGGATAAGATTGCCATACCAAAACTGTGCTTAAGCTATGATGTGATTGGGTATAACTCCGAAATGAAACATGCGATCACTGCTCATAAGAATCTAATTCTACGCTTCTCAACTTACTTTATGAGAAGACTCAAACATATGATATCAAGTTATCAACTTGAAATCTTACTTCATCAAAAGCTTCTCCTTATCTCATATTAAAAACAAGCATAATTGAAAAGATTGATACTAGTGTCAGCAACCCGACAGGTACATCTCGCAACTACGGCAATGAAATACAGGCGCTTTCAAAAACTAGCTCATGCCATGCAGATTACTACTATAAGTCTATAAGTCTTGTTTTTGAGAAAGATAATTGTTTAATCAATTCATAAAGCCTAATTGACTTGCTAGTTGCACCCATGCTAACGAGATGTGGATTGCGCTCCTAATTCAATTGTCATATCACCTAATTTATCTTGGTGGTTCACAACGAACATGCCTTACTATGAGATAGTTCATGATGGATCTTAGAAAGAAAACATTCACAATCAACTGTCAACAAATTACCTGTCTGCTTTACTCTTACATCATGTGATCAAAATGAGAGGATCAATTCATATTAGGATTTCGTCGCTTTCCTTTAGACATGTTCTTCTGGCCATTCATTCCATTCCGAGAGCCCGATATCTTTTGCCTTTAATGTTGAAGAAAAAAAAAAGGAAGCTCTCAACATAATTAAAATGTGCTTCACAGCAAATAGGAATCATCCATCAGAAGAGCAAGTTTACCTTATTTTACTCAATTGTTGAGTCAAATCATTAATCTCCAGCCCTGAAAGTTTTAGAGAAGACAACGTCCCTGGTACCTCTTCCGATGCAACTTTTGAGAATTTATCCATTGAAGTTGCTAGTCTTCTAAAAGCCTAGGATGACAAAAATTAAGAACATTTAATCAATGAAATCGCAACAAGAAAAATATAACAATCAAAACTTACATTCATGGTTGGAATGGAAACAGTAGCGAGGGCAAAAACTGCTCCAATGGCCTGCATTACATGAGAGAAGCCACGTATAAGAATCCAACTAGATGGTAACTTAGCAAGTTAGTAGTAAGATCAACTGTAAGTGGACACAGAATTCATCCATTTCTTGATTTCTCCAAAAATGATTTTGACAGATTTTTTTTTTTTCGGTTTGTTTGTTGCGAACAAATTACGAAAAAAGTTTTCAACACTCTCATCCGGAAAGATAGCACCAACATTAGCACCAAATATTGTGCGTCTCACCAATAAGACCCAACAACAAACAAGAGATGTGCTATGCAATCAAGAATACAAGCAGTCCTCGAGGAGATGAGGCCCTGAGGATAACAACGAGATGCTTCACGAAGCTCAAAGCAACTAAGAGGGGATAGCAACAACTTCTAAAATGCCACAAAATTCACAAGGATCTACTTTAAGTTAGATTGATGCAAATGAAAGAGAGAATTTATAAGCTCTAAAATGACCCTTATTTGTCCGCCGGAAGAGGCACTAAAAGACCATTCCCTGTTGTCCGAACAACAAGTGGTTCAAAGATTGTGTAATGTCTTCTTAGCTTATCTGATCGCTATGCTACAACTATATTCTATATAACTATTAGCCGAATGGTTGAGTCATGTCTACGTAACCTTTACAAATCTTGTTAATCAACAAATGAAGGTCTAGAAAGAAATCAACTTTTGAGAAAAGCAACACAAGAAATACAATTCATATAAAGAGAGCTAGATTCAATTAACCCAAACATTTTGACCGACATGAAAAAGTTCAAGCGAGAATGAAGGTTGTCATCTCGTTAAGCACATGATGTAGCTCCATCCAACAAAAGGAAGAACTAAGAAGGAATTTATATTAATCATAACATGATAACATAGACAGTAGGAAAACACACACACATATAAAACAAAACAAAAAATAAAGCATACATTCATATGTTCATGGAATTCAATTTATAAAAGTTCAATAGTCTTGAAAACTGATAGGAATGACTTACAAGGAAGAGGAGTAGCAAGCAGATAAAGGGCCAATGGAGGAACAATTTATTTTACTTATCAATACCGTAATATCCTGAAACCAAATTCAAAATAACAAAGATGCCAACTCAAACTTCGTGAGGTAGAATTTAAAGAGAAAAACTTGGTTTAGAATGTACACAAATCCATCAACAACAAAAAAATGCAGCCATACCTAAAGTAGTAATCAATCTGTTTCTGCACTTTATTGCTCGAATTAGGTGAATGGTCAGTCAAGTTCAGCGCCATTGGGGGCCTAGCTTGAGGAGGAGGCATAAAACCAGGCCCTCTAATCAATTGATCCATCATCATCTTTATGCCAAGACCACAAATAAGCACAACCATTCCAATCCACAAAGATACAAATAATCAACTGATCCATCATCATCATCTCATTGAAGAACTGCAGCTATGGGGAAAAACCTAAAACCATCAATCATCCCAACCAAACAACAGAAACCACAAACAAATGCAATCAATTTCAATTGAGAATCAATAGAGGTAGTTTGAGAGAACGAAACACATTTGCATTTTGCAATTGACAAAGAAACCAAACAAACCACAAAAAAAATCACCTAAAATCTCAACAAAGAAAAGGTCGGTCTCTCGCAAGCCGATTAAGCCCTAAATCACAGTCTCCGTCCGTCCGTTCGCGTCGGCCTCCTATAAATCAAAAAAAATGAACACACAAAGAGAACTGAAAAACGATGAAATCAAGACATAGAGACAGAGAGACAGAGATTACAGAGTTCACAGTTTGGTTGCAGAGACAGTGAGATTGACGAAGCAATGTGAATCGAATTCAAGAAGAAACAACAATGAAGAGTAATAACGAATACAAGTATTTAAGTAGAAGAACTCTCTGAAGATAGTTTTATTCATAAACTGAGATTGCATTTATATTGGCATTTGATCAAACCTTTAATAAGCGCAAATTGTGGACACATATCCAACGTGCTTTGACTTAACAACAAATCATAAAATTAAGGAAATACAATCTGAAATTTGAACTAGACTTATTCAACAAAAAAATAGAGTAACTAATTAGACTAAGTCCTACAAGCAACGGTAAAATAACTAACAACTTTGAATCATATTTTCAATCCTAAAACAGAGCATATTGATCATATACTAAAGATTAACATGAGTTCCTACTTGATTTCGAATTCGATAAACCAATTCCACAACTAAGGGCACTCATACTAAGGATCTTAACGACTTAGTTATAACAATGAAATAGAAATTTGTGGAACATTCAATAACCTACATGTTAGACACAAATAGAAACAAAACTTAAACAAATACAAAATTTTCTATAAATCACAAATAAAATCTACAGACAAAGGGGTAGACTTAAATTGTTTACATGATTTATGTCTCTATAATGGTTCCTAATAAATTAATAAGATTTATAATGGTTCCTAATAAAAAAAACTTATAAGTATCAAGTAAAAAATGAACCAAAAAATTTAACCTTTTTGGATGTTGTGAAAAAGAAATCATCATTCATCATCCTCGGTAGTTGAGTCATTGTGAATGCGGCATCATCATCATCAACATCATCATCATCTTGCCTTTTTTGTGCAAATGATCTCTCCATGAAACCCTGTTCCATGCGCTTTGTAACCGTCCTTGCATTTCAAGCAATTGATCGTGATTAACAGACGAGTCATTAAGCATCTTTAGTATTATTGCTTGCATCTCCTTGAATTCCTTATTGTATTGGTCAAATGACTCATCATCTTTCAATATAGGACGAGAAGATCCACTTCATCATGTCGACGCATCTTAGACCCCGACGGTGTCCAAACCAAGACCAAATCTCCGGCCTTTATCATTTCGTTTGCACAATCTCCAAATATAATTGTTTCATCAATTGGAGTGTCCGTCGCAACCGTGAAAGCTCTGTGGTCCTTTCATGTATAGCGCTCGTATTAAGAATTTAAACATTGACAAGTCATATAAGTCATTGATACCTATAATTAACAAAAAAGAGTTATGGTCAAGTAGTTTCTTACGGCAATCGCCTCTCGCTCTAGGATCCAAGAAAGTAACGTTATCATGATTCCTTGTATGGAGATATAAACATAAATCCAAAGCGATCGGCTTTCTACCGAGTTCCTTCTCCTATAAAATATGTATAACTTAAATTTAAGTTTGAAACTTATATGAATCTAATGTATACATATGTATGTATGTATCTATGTATGTATGCCCAAAAACATACCAGCCTCAACGAATGCTCATAGATGGATATGGCTCCACCTCCGTGCACGCACGAACCCGAACCAGGTCCCCCACCTCCGATCTTCGATTTCGGCTCGCTTGTTCTGACTTTGCTTTATATTCTGGAGTAGACCGCATCTTCTTGTAATGCTCAAAAACCTCCAGAGATACATGTGATGGTTTTGTCGGCTTCCTCACCATCTTACTAACAAAGTCAGCATAACGAGTGGCAATCTGCCTGTCGTACAAATGTCTGACCATAGCATCATCTCGATCGTCTCCACTCGAAATGAGTCTCGTAGTAATAGAAAGTCAAGTCTTCAACATATGCTAAGTAAAAGTAAACGAAACTTAATTTTCTTATTTAAAAATCTCTTACCGCCCAATCGTTAAAATATTGCTCCTTGATATGGTTAGGAACCGTATCCCAACAGTAGCCATCCTTATGTAAAGCGAATTTATATATCCGCGTTATTTGCTTTGACACTTCGGATGACGGATGCAAGAAAGTACCACTACATTTTTACAAAAAAAAAGTTAGACCAATATTATAGTAAGTTCATTAAACGTAAGTATATATACGTAATAATATTTTATTGACTTACAATTCTTTCGTAGTTTTTACTTGGTCAAAAACACCCGCCCCGCGCCTCGGTCATCATTAGTTCTACGTCTCGGGGCCCTAGGCGGCTCATCGTCTTGTTGTGATCTACGGGAGGCACCACTAATAGATGGCTCACTCGAAGGGTGGCTTGAAGTATTGGACGAATGTGATGCGGCTCGACATGATCATGACTCCTCGATGGGGAGGCATGCATACTAGAGTCAAATGAAGCAATCGGGACATGCTTTGGTAGTACTGGCGATGGGAGGAGATGCGTGGGTAGCTTCGTAGAAGTAACGTGACCAGCGATAGGTGGAGGGAGTTGCGATGCCAAAAAGAGGAGTAAGCCTGTTGAGTGGTTGGATCATCATGGCCAAATAAAGATGGCCCCGATTCTTTGAAGGAGAGGGCCCTGGTGGGGGTGCTGCGCATAAGGCGGACGAGGATACTGCTGAAATAATTGTGATTGATGGTGTGAACGCTGTTGTTGGACAAAAAGTTGTTGAAGGTAAGCAAACTGCCGCTGAGCAAGCTGTTGACGAACGAGCTGCTCTTGACGCTGTTGAGACTCAGCATCATCAGCGGGAGATCGTACTAGCGAACGATCCACGTCGCGAGATGGACGATCTCTCGCGACCACCGATCGTCTCGCCGGATCGTCCACTAGATCCGTCCCCAGATGACGATGCACTATTTCGGCCTGACATGACTTTTTTAAGGTTGAAGAGTAAGTTACAAACAAATGTAAATGTCATAATCAATTATTACGAAATGAATAAACAAATGTGTAACTAAATTTAGTAATTACGTTTGATTTCTTAAACCTACTTAAGTGAGTATGTCATGGTTCGTTGTCACTATTTTCACCAACCACTACTTTATTTATTCAAAAATGACTCCGTATAGAATGGTAAAGGCATATGGACAAGCTAATAGACTAATCAAGTCGAGTACAAAGTCCATAGTCTCATTCATAAATTCTCTAATCCTAATAGCATGCTATTTAAAGCTCATTTACCATTAAAAACATCAAATGAAGACATAGAGCACACGAAATGATACAATGAAAGCATCAACAAAACAATATCACGATGAACAAGTTCAAAGAGTAAAGATTATCAACAAATATCATTATATTAGAGTACAAAGGCACCATATAGTCACAAAGACTGCCAATCAATAAGTAATAAAAGGAAATGAAATGCAATTCAAAGTATCATCGTGTAGTATACTCACTTTTTCACGCAAAGATTCCTAGTCCAATAGGCCTCTCGTCACCCAAACTGTCGCAAACGGACTCATATATATCTCTCGACATTTGCTGGTGACAATCTAGGTTATATTAGATGTACTTAGTCTCTAAATTAAACGTTGATACTATCCGACACCAAAAAGACCTAAAAACATTTACACAAATGACCATTATGCAATTCAAAGTATCATCAGGTATGCTCACTTTTATGCAAATAAGTGGATATGAGCATACCTTAAGGTTGATGCTTGATTGTATATAACTAGATCGCTTTCTTGATGATGAATAACCTCCTAAGGACTACAATTTCCAGCAAATAAAAGTCCCTAATAGCTCTGAATTTTTTTTTTCATTTTTTTATTTGAAAGCAACATGCTAATGTCAAGCAAAAAGGCTAGGAGTTTGTATTTATAGTTCTTGCCATTCATCCAAATGTACAACCCCATCTCCATGACATATAAGAGACCCTAAACACTCCTATCAACCCACTCATACAAAGGTATGATGCGTTTCTATCGACGTCGACGCCGCTCCTCCGTGTGGCAAACCGGTCGTACTCTATTTCGACGTGGATTTCTCCGTGCTTGTACGTCCGGCCGAGTTTGTTGAGCTCGATGACTCGATCGAACTTCTTCCTCGTGTTGGCTCGATTGACCTCTACTACCAAGCTATCAAAGATAGGGGTTGAACCATTCCAACATACCGACTTCCCGTATGTGGTTGGGTGAAAGGAACATGAAGTGGCATGCCTAATAAGGGTCCGAATGAGCCATCTCCACTATATGGAATATTGTAGTTATAATATGGCGAGTAAATGGACTTGGCATGTATTGAGGCAATGAACCATGCATTGAATGTGTAGGCATTCTATGGTCCATGTACGAAGATGATGGCCCAGGAGCATATGGATCAAAATGATATGGATGAACACTCATGCTCGGTGTCATAGGCAAAAACATATGAGCATTCGATTGCGTTGGGGCCGGCAAAGAAAGAGAGTACCCATAAGAAGAAGGGCGGGTTAGAGGTGGCGAAGGAGAACGTCTCGTCGCTCTCACCAATAGTCTCGACGTTCTTGGAGTTGGACGAGTTGGAGGTGGTGGAGAAGAACGTCTCATCGCTCTCACCCGTAGTCCGAGTCGTCGTTGTTTTTCTTCTCCTCCTCTATCTCGCTAGACTTTGATCCTCTTCTTGTTGTTCTTCCTCTTCTTCTTGAGATGCTTCGTCATCTATGTCCCGCTCAACTACATTTTCATCATTCCACATAGTAGTCCTTTCTTTTCATCCTCATCTAAGATTCTCGATGCCTTCATGTAGAGCGACCATGCCTTGTTCGACCCCGTCATCGAGAGAACACTCGCTCCAATTGACGCGCAAATGTAGACTAATATACAAAAAAATGCGGTGTTTGGTTAACAATTTTAAATATGACTCATGAGGATAACAAAGATTATAGTTTCAACGTTACCGAGAATTCGCAAGCGGTGCCCGTCATGTCCAATGTATCGCCCGGTGATAGATCTGTACCACCTCATGTACTCTTCGTGATCGTGTTCCTCTTCTTGTTGTATCGTGGCTATCGTATTACTACGATATTCCCACAACTCTATATATCTTCTGTGATACACTGCCCAATTTTCTTAAGGGTGTCCTCTCAATTGGACGCGGTGCAGACGTGTGTCAAAATCACAAAGTGCGGTGGCACGACTGTGACACCCAAACTGTCTCATGACCCTTTCCTGGTCTATGCCACTCAACTATATGGAAACAAATTAAAGGACACGTCGAACGCCGCCTCCGTGACCTTGAGTACATAATTGTGGAAGTGACTCCATGACATCGGCGTATGGTTGCCACTCCACGGCATTCTCCCTCTCGCGTGTCAAGTGCATCACGAAATGATGATACAACGTGTGTGGCGTCCTAGTTACGAAAAATGCAACTATCCATCTCGTATACAAAACAATAAATTTGTCGTAAATTAAAAAGACCCAATGAATTGTTAAAAATAACATGAGAAACATTTTTACTACCGATATCCCAAAGGAACGTCATTGGGCATGTCTACTCCATCACACGTTCGAGGTCGACCTCTAGGAACAGGCTTGCGCCTTGGTGCTATAAATGGAAATCTATCCCAGGCCCATAGTTGTATAAGAATTGTCGCACCAACGACCTCGTGCGCACCCGCAGCGAGAGATCCACGACACAACTCCCCGTATAAATATGCCAAACATGCACTTCCCCAACTATATTGTCCAAATTGTTTGAAGGTCCTCGAGCAACGGAAGAAACATCAAATGAACATATTGATTCGACTTGTCGTGAACACACAACCACCAATAAGTTGTAGAATGTATGAACGAACATAACGTCGAACCATTTCCTCATTGTCGTCATCCTCTATAGGTGGCACATTGTCTTCGAGCCATGAAACACGAACTCTATTCCCTTTACGTGAAGTGGTCCAGTCTCGCACCAAGTAGTCTTTCACACACCGCGAGATAGTCGACATCTCGTGCTTCCAATACACAGCATACCATTAATTGGTAACCCGAGCTGAATCTCAACGTCTTGGAGTGTTATTGTACACTCGCCGCAACGCATGTGGAACGTATGTGTCTCTGGACGCCATCTCTCAATGAAAGCGGTGATCAAAGCCCATCAAGTCTAAAAATCCTACGCGTGAGACACCATAAAATCCACTAGATCGTAGGTAAGGGATCATTCGAGAATGGTAATTAATCCGTCGATCAACAACACCCAGCCTTCTTCGCACGCGCATTGTATCATGTACCTTACAATTGAAAAATATGTCGATATATATGTGTATTAAACGTTTTTGCATAAATATTATGCACATACATGTTAAATGCATATACCGACCCCTCCGGACTTGCGATGACTGTGTGTAGATTGGAGGCGTAGAAGAGAAGGATCGATGGTCCTGGTTCCATGTGTACTCGCGCAAATCGTGTGATTAAACAAATTGGTCGAGTAGTTTTAAAACTCACAACAAATCATTACTATGAGTTATAACATTAACAAATACGTATCTATTACTTTACGTAACATAAGGTTATACTATATTAATATAAATGTTATGAAATTATCAACTGACACCGTTTACAAACTAAATACAAATCCTCTCATTGGTTTGGATTGGGTGGTTGGGGTTGAGATATGGATGGACAATTTTTTTTATGTCCCTCTCGCACGACAAACGCCGCAACGGTTCCTCCTAGTAGGGACTCGAGCACGATCTCTATTCGGACATGTTCTTCGTTTATGTCCTTCTTGATGACATATGCCACATCGCAAGGTCCTCGAAACATTAGGAAGATCCATCTCATTTTGCCTTCGTGTTCCCTTTGGTCTCCTTCGGCCACGTCTACACCTAGGATCTGGTAAAATCTTCGTCGCAAAAGTCGGCCAATACTTCTCATCGGGGATGGCTTTGAATTGAGAGGAGTAGCATCGTGCGTACACGTCCATCCTGTAGTATTTCTCAATAAATTGTGTATAATCAATTCGAATATGAGCACATGCAGCCAACACGTGTGAGCAAGGGAAACCAAACGATTGCCATTTATTGCAAATGCAATACCGGTTCCTCAGATAACAATTTGTGTATTGTTGCCTTTATGCATACGATCGCCATGACGTCCGGTGAGCACCTCAAACTCACCAAAGGTCGCGATTTATCAATGTCACGTAATGTCTCCTTGCAGATTGTTGATAATATGCAATTTTATCCATGGCATATCTCGTGTAATTGAGCCCGTGCGATATGGCTTCGTCGATTTCCTCCTTTCGTCGGTTGGTGTATGTCACCAACCTCGTAGTAAATCATTTGCACCATTCTTTGTTATCGGCAAGAATCGTGCCCTTTCAATACACCGTTAAAACATTCTACAATGGTAAGATAATGCCGTGTCGATAATATCGACACGGTGAAAACACATATAGGATAACAAACGTAACTACTATCGAATACATACCAACCCCGTTAGAATTCATCCATCCGTACACGCAGCCTCCATCGTGCGATTGAGTCCGAGTTCCTTGGGAATGGCATTCACATATTGAAGACACCGAGGAGTTCCCGATGACAAATAAGCAAAACGCTCCATGCATGCATCAAATTTCCTCACTTGATGTTGACCAGCAGCTCTCGAGATAGGATATTCTTCAACGAATCATTTTTGAAATGCGTGTTAAAATTACTAGTCAAGTGTCGCAGTAATAACGATGGTATCCTCTTGGTGGACAAAAACCATTTGCTTTGGTGTGTTAACGACCTCGAGAATGCCAGTGACGGATCGAAAATAATACAAATACCATCTCTATCGGTCACGTGTTTGCGCAACATTCTCAAAAACCACCCCCACGAGTCGGTTGATTCGTTTTCCGTAATCGCAAATGCAACTGGAAGTAGATGTCCATTACCATCAACGATAGGGCAATCATTAGCTTACCACACCGTATTTACCATACAAGAATGTCGCGTCAATCGTAGAAGAGGCCTACAATGTTTGAACCCTTCGATTGATGCTTCGAATGCGAAGAACACACGACGAAATTGAGGATGCTCGTCCCGATCTCATCTCGCACCCCATTGTCTATGTGACCACTCAATCTTCGTCCCCGGGCTCTTATTATGTACAAATTTCGCCAACCATCTTGGTAACGTAGCATATGACGCGTCCCAATCTCCGAATGCATTTGCAATTGCTTTCCTTTTAGCATCCCACATTCGCTTGTAGGGAACTTCATGTGAGTATTTTAGCTTAATCATTTCTTTCAAGGCCTTGATAGCAATTGCATGATCTATTTCGACAACGCTTTGTATCTCACGTGCAAGCATGTTGGCGTCGAGTTGGCATGATTGCGTTCTATGCTTGGGATTTATACAACTCGTGCGGCTCGTCTAACTGAGTGATCTCCCACAATTGTTTCTTCTTTCGCAAACAAGCACGGAGACGCCACATGCACCCAGCTTCCGGCGCACTTCTGCACTTTAATACCCATAACGTTGTAGTTGACTCCATAGCAAGGTATTGACAAAAGTTGTTAACATGCCACAATTTTATGGCATGCTGCAAGTCTTTCTTATTGTCAAAGCACATTCCTCTTTCCAACCGAAAATTAGGCATGTCCCATCCATCGAATGATGAGAATGTTGGGTTGCGGTAGAATTAGCCACTTCCCAATCAATTTCATTATACACCGCAATGGTTGGTAATCTTCTTCATCGCTTGCTTCTTCCATCCACTCCTCCTCGTCAATTGCAAATTGCTCATCATCTTGCAAGTTTTCCGCCCCCGGAGGTTCGTAGGTTGGGTCGTCTGTAACAACATTTATATTTTCCCAATTAACGAGATGGCGCAAAGATCCTCGAGGGGACATACGTCCTCGTCAATGTCGTTGTCGCGGTCCTCGTTACGGTCATCACTGGGGCGCTAATGTCATCATCAATTGAAGTAACAAATCTATCTTGCACAACATCACCTATAGGCGATTGCATACGTAATCTTTCCATCATTGATGCAGGGCATGTCATGCCCACATTTTCTTCTTCTACCACTTGTGAATGTACAGTAGAATTTTGATAAGGATCGATTGGCTCGAAGGTTAAATAAATTTCTACCTTCGCTGATAATGGTAGATTCGCCACTGTTGACCACATCAACTCGAAGTGGGTCTCGTCTTACAACGACACAGGGATAAAATATTGTGAACCTGATGAATGAGCTATTACGTGACGATACGTCATCGTAATGAGAGTCTCAGTGGACGAAATATCAAACGCGTTATACACGTGATCCATCAACTCATGTTTACTCGTTCCAAACTTAATAATCATGGTCATTGATGGGGTCTCATTGTACTCAATGCCTTGCGAAACCTTAACAATTTCTCCAAATGCATAAAAGTAAAACGGGATGTTCCTACCTTCCATGACCTACATAATTTACCGCATTGATAATGTAAAAAAATTACATATATATCAAGCGAATAAATGATCAAAATGAGGATTTGAGGCACGATAGTTTTTACTAAATATATCGTCTATAATGTTATTATTCTTAATCGCAGTTATCGAAGCTTCAAGTGGTAGATAGTGAGTTCGAATATGATCAATTGCGGTCACGCTAGCAAGTGAGCTACTTCCTTTCATGGTCGTGGCCGAGAAGAAGGAGAAGAATGGACCGACGTATTCAAAGATGAGTAGTGACATGATTTTTTCATTGTACGATGGTTGACCGAATAATTGGAAATAACTATATCCGGACGGGGCGCTATAGTCTATCACAAGACTAGAGAGCAGAGTGAGGACACTTGTGAATGCGAGATTACATATTTTGTTACTGATGTTCACTACAAGCTTCAAACATCCAATGGCTTTTTTGAAGGTTGTATTCTATTTTTTTAATTTCTTTAATTTTTTTAATGAAGAAAATTATAAATAAATTTTAAACTGTCTAACTTTATTTTTTCTTCTCTTTCTAGTTGTTGGTTGAATGAGCTTTGGAACATTGTTTGGTTACCCAGCTAAATCTACTCTAGCTAGCTTTGGGCTCCCGAATAAGACAAAGTTTGTCAAATTGATGAAAAACTGATCAAAACAATAATCAAGAATATATAACTGTATTTTATTTAAGTTTAACTGTATTTTATTTAAGTTCTCTAACTCATTAAATTTTTTTATACCAAAACGAAACTCATTAAATTAACGTGAAATAATAATGAAAGGCACAAAAATTAAACAAAATAATATTCAAATAAAAAATGTAGTTATATTAATGAATATTATTGAAAACGAATAGAAATTTTATTAATACATATTATACACTTTTACCGACGACTCTATTCTTACGATTACGTTTGTAAGTGTAAACTTTTACCGACGACTCTATTCTTACGATGTTTTTACCAACGACATTTTGTAAGTAAAAACTTTTACTTACAATTTTAACACTTTTACTTACAAATTAAATTTGTAAGTAAAAGATTTTTTCCTTCTTGTCGTTGTTGGAGATGGTGAGGCGACTAATAGTGTATACACCGGACACTACATTAATACTAACTTATAATTGATATCTTGTCGCAATAATCAAACACCGATAATAAATAACACGAGATAATATTTATCTTTGGGTCGATTTGCCACTCACTTGTAAAATGTGCCAAATAATTATCATGCATTTATCACTACACACAATAAACTACGACCACCACTACAAAAAAAAATTTATTTTTCTATAGGGTTTAATATTTGTAATATTTTGTTAACTATGATGTTCACATTCTTTACTAACTATTTAAAAACAAAATATTTAAATTACACACACCATGCAATAAACACATTTTCTTAAAAAAATCTATTACATTATAAATATATTAAATAAATAAATAAATAAATTTTTGTTCTTACTATTTTTGTTCCGGTTTGTTCTTCAATTTAATATTCCTTTACCTACAAAAAAAAGATTAATATTCCCTGTGAAAAAAAAAATTAGTTAATTTATTGAAATGAAAACTAAACAACAACAAAATATTTATAAAAAGAATAATTAAAAATATCGGTTCTCCCCCACATAGAATCGTTTGCTAAATACATCAAAACAAACACTCTCTCACGCCCTCTCTCTATAAACCTAACATACTCAACCCAAACCCACACACTACTCTTTCTCTGTTTGTTCACACTCTTCTCCACTCTCTCCCCCTCTTTCTCACTCTCGCTCTCTCTCTCTCTCTCTCTCTCGACACACTCTCACTCTCCCCCTCTCGTCACTATCTCGACCTCTCTCTCTTTCACACCACCTCTCACTCTCTCACTCTCTCTCTCACTATCACGTCCTCTCTCTCTCACTCTCTCTAACTATCTCGTCCTCTCTCTCTCACAAACCACCTCTCAACCTCTCACTCTCTCTCACAAACTCTCCCCCTCTCTCTCTCTCACGGCACTCTCACCCTCCTCTCTCTCTCTCTCTCTCACGCCATCTCTCACACTCTCACACGTCACCTCACCCTCTCTCGCACACTCTCAACCTTTCTCTCTTTCTTTCTCTCAAACTCTCACCCTATCACTCCTTACCTCTCTCTCTCGTGACACCTCTAGCACCTCTCTCTCTCTCTCTCTCTCTCTCTCTCATTTGTTCCCTCTCTCTCTCTCACAAACTCAAGCCAAACACAAACACTTCCACTTACACTGCCGCCTTCGTCGTCGCGCGCGCCGTCGTAGCCGTCACCTTCGCGGATCGCGGTTGCCTCTCTCGATCTCCCACACACTCTTTCTTTCGATCTCCCTCACACTCTCTCTACACTTTCTTCCTCTCTCTTCTCACTTGCTCCTCTCGCTTTATCCTCTCTTATCACCACGAAAACCTCACTGCATCTTTCTCTCTCCCTATTTTAAATATCACCACCCTCCCAACAAACATTCAACGCGCCATTGATGAGGCTAGGTCGTCGATAGGGGTTGTAGGTTGTAGGGGGCGGTGGTTGCAGAGATTCTCTGCCCACCCGTGAACTCTCGTGTACGCCAGTCTCGCATCCCACCCAGTACATGCATACATTCATGCGTGGTCACGGCATGCATGCATGCATGCGTGACCACGCACGCATGCATGCATGCGTCATGCATGCATGACCAGGCATGCATGCATGCGTGGTCAGTTGGTCACGCATGCATGACCACGCATGCATGTCAGTTGGTCATGCATGCATGACCATGCTTCCATGTGTGACCATGCTTTCATGTGTGTGTGTTTCATGTGTGTGTCAGCATGTCAGTGCATGCATAGTACGTGGAGCGCGTGGTGTGTATATGGTGGAACGTGGATACGTGTGGGCTTAACGTGGGAGAGCGTGAGGTGGCGGTGAGTATGTGTGGGAGATGTGAGGTGGCGGTGAGGTATGTGTGGTGATGTGGTGTGCGTGGTGATGTGGTGTGGGCTTAACGTAGGAGAGAGCGTGAGGTGGCGGTGAGGTGGCGGTGAGGTATGTGTGGGAGACGTGAGGTGGCGGTGAGGTATGTGTGGTGGTGGTGATGTGGATAAAATGGCGCCTCTTGTAGAGGCGCCATTTGTATGTGTGGTGATGTGGTGATGTGGTGTGCGTGGTTGTGTGGTGATGTGGATAAAATGGCGCCTCTTGTAGAGGCGCCATTTGTACTGAGGTGGCAGAGTGTACAAATGGCGCCTCTTGTAGAGGCGCCATTTGTATACGAGGTTCCACGTCTACACCATTTCGCATTTTCAAAACACGATATACATCAATTAACGAATAAAAAAGTAAATCAATATAATTTACGAATTTTAAAAAAAAACTACCGTACGGATGTAATTTTTTCCTCATTCCAGAGAGAGAACTTTTTCTTTTTTGGACTGGAGTCTGGAGAGATGCAAATGTTTCATTTCATTTAGTTACAGTCCTATATAGTGCGCATACCAAGGCACTTGAAACTCATTAACAACATATGGCTATTCCCAACAACCACCATTCAAGGTAGTAATTGAGGCCCTTCATCAACCTCCAACCTTCCCAACAAACAACGATGAAAATAGGAAAACAATAATTTAACACACTTTTGGCGCACACTTGAAGCGCACATTTTGTCTTTTAATCTATTTATGGTGTTTTGTTAGATGTGAAGCTCACGTCTAGGGAGACAAAAAAAAAGTCTTAAATAGGTTAAAAAACAAAATGTGCCCTCAAAGTGGGTTAAATTACCATTTTTCATTAAAAAAAAAAAGAACTAGTCTATTGCTTGATTTAACCCCGTGCAGACCCCGCCAACTCGAATGCCAAATGAGTCTAACCCGCAATGATTCTGCCAAATGAGTCTAACCCGCAATGATTCTTAAACTAGATGATAGGTTTGATCAAAAAGGACAATAGCAGGTGAGTTTAAATCTCATGAATGAAAAAAACTGAGTTAGGATGGTCACCAACAACACCTGAACGCTGCTTAGTCTGTGCAGTTGGCACGAGGCACCACAATTGGAAACCCAAAAAAAAAAAAAACAATTGCAGGACCTGTTGCTCATCAACATGAAAGAGAAAAAAAAAAGAAGTTGAAAAAAAAGAAAGAAAGAGAAACAGCCTTTTAGGAGATCCCATCTCGACTCTTCTTGCTCAACCAACTTTCTGCTTGGAATAACACTCCATCGTCACAAACGAGCCCTTCACAACGTCACCTCTAGAAAAAGTTTTTCATTCATGAATTTCGCCCTTAGGACGGTTATGAACTCGCAGAGGAGTATTGGGCATTTGTAATAGCTGACAATGGATTTAATATTGGAATCACCAACATTAGAGGGACATGTTTCAGTTCTAATCACTTGAAACGCTTGATAATAAGATAAGGTTTACAGTAAAAGAAGATACCAAACAAACACTTATTACATAGAAGAACAACAAGATAGAAAGACCTACAAGAAAGAAGGCTTTCAACGTTTGTTGATTGATGTCATATTCAAATCAACCCACCACTGTTGTGAGGCTACCAGTCTAACAGACTAAATTCCCATCTTAAACTTATGATTTCAACATGCAATGCGAATTCCACCAACCAAGTATCACAAAAGTGAAAAAACTGATAATACAGTTTTTAACCAAGCAAGTATAGATGGAATATGGGTAGAACCAGACATGAAAATCAATGCGCCACCATAATATATCCTTATATTTCTTCACATATTTGTTTTAAGGAATTAAAAAACAATCGTCTACGCATAATTAGGGCCCTTACAATCGCCTACACATGAGAAACCTTTAACTCCAGAGCGGAATGGAAGAATATCATCCATGTAGTCGACCACAACTAATTCGAGATTGAGGGTATGCTGTTGTATTTGTTAACCTGTACATGCCTATAGCATGAACAGGCCATTTCTTAACCAGAATTCGCATTCATCTCGAACAAACATTTGAACAAAAAATGAGATTCAAATGAACATTTCCTTGGAAGAACTACAAAAAGGGGTTTTATGTCCCAAATAATAAAGCATTTACTACTAATCTAATATAAATAATTCCAGGAACAAGTACACAAAAATGTTAATGAAGCTAAGCCAAACTACATCAGTGAACAATAGAATTTACAAAATCAGAGAAACTCAACTAGGCCATAATAACAATGTGACACCCATAGCAACATTTCCCAAAAAAACAAATTCATTCTCTCAAAACATTCATTCATTCATTGATTATGGACTATAGAGTTCTCAAGAACCAACCTCAACCGCCGCGCCAACACATCCATTTCCGCCAAGCGCTGCTCCCTCCACCTCCTCGTCATCTCACTTTCCTTCTCCTCCTTTGCCACCAACAATGCCCTAGCTTCATTCAAACACTCATCAAACACATCCACCACAGCTTTCGCCGCAACGAAATCCCCATCATGATCCAATCTTTCCTCCTCCCCTCCATCAAAAAGATCCAATCTTTCCTCTCCCTCATCAAAACCCTCACTTTTCACAATCCTAGATCCTAAATTGCCCTCCAATTTCTCCTCTCCCCCGCCAAGATCCTCCCTTTTCACATCCCCCACCAAACTGGGAGCAGCCCCAACCCTAACCCTAACCCTAACCCTAGGCCCCGAATTGGGCTTCAATTTTTCATCGCCCTCGCCAAGATCCGATCTTTCCACATCCCCCACCAAATTGGGAACCCTAGCCCCGAAATTGGACTTGAATCTCTTGCAATTGGCGTTGAAGGGCGATGAAGCGGCGAATTCAGGCCCCCAGAGGCGCTTGGAGAGATCGAAGAGGGCCTGATCGTGGGGAGAGAGCTGGGAGAGATGGAGGCCGCGGGCGATCCGGGAGGAAGCGATTCGATACTTCTTGCGGAGGCGGCGGAGCTTCTCGGAGAGCTGGGAAGTGGAGTAGGGGTGGTGGGGAGTGGAGGAGGAGAAGTGGGTGTAGAATTGGGGGAGGTCGCGGGGGAAGAGGAGGCCGAGAGGGGCGGAGTCGAGGAGGCCCTGCAGGAATCGGAGCTCGTCGATTTCGGTCCAGATGCGGTGGAACTTGAAGGGCATGGGCTTGGCGGTTTCTGGGGCTTCTGGGGATTTGCGCTTGATGGGGAGCTTTCGAGCCGCGGACTTGATGTTCTTGATCGAGATGGGGATGTGTGGTGGTGGTGGGTTTGGGTTCGTTGGCGTTGGTGTTGGCGTTGGCGCTGGTGTTGGGGGTGAAGCCATGGTTGGATCTGTGTGTTGTGAGGGGTGAGCCATACCGATATGACCAAACCACTTCCGTATAGGGAAGGGAGAGAGGACTCAGAGGACAGTGATTGGGTGAGATGGTTTTGATGAGGGAGACCTTTGGATAGACATAGTAATAGTGAACACGCATCACGAGGCCAAAATAGGAACAAACCTCGACTCTCGAATTAGCATCAATCATACTGTTCTATTCCCTTCTATTTAATGCAAGTACGACATGATACAACTTTACATATAAAATTTTACCCCAAAAAACCCTGAAGTCATACGCTTCTTGGGTAAGGAATTAGTCGCGGTAAAGGTTTTGATACCTTGACGATAATTAAAAAAGATACACCCCCTGTGTAACTTACAGGGTCCATCCTAAGTATTTGTGGCCCTGGGCGATATTATAATTTGGGACTCCCTTAATTATAATTAACTACTTGATAACCAAATATGTACTTCACTTACAAAATTACTTCAAATCAAGTAACATTAACAATACTTCAAAAAAAAAAATTAAAGTGTAACGACACTTACAAAATACAAAGGAGAGGACAAATCGATCAACAGTTGGTTGACACAACTGAAAGTGGATTGCTGTGTACTAGCTCGAAGTCGAGTCTTGTGGATATAAACACTAACGTTGGGAGTTCCCCTGACCTATATAGTGCGCGACTTGAGGCGAACTCAGAGTAGTCAGATAGTCAGAATACCGAGTGATTTAGAGAAAAAATGATTTTAAAGTTAAAGGGGAAAAATGACAGTACAACTCAATAAATAAGCTATGTAATTCATAAGATAAAACTCAAAAGATGTTTTACATGGAGTCTAGGCCCTTTATTCTCTGCATATAAAACTCAAAAGATGTTTTACAACAACGACAACAACAAAAGCACCCATCCCAAACTTCAATTACTAGAGAAAATATATTTATACTCCTACACCTAAAAGCTAGTAGAATTACTGCCTTCAAGGTATCCATCAGAGAAGAAATTCGAAGTTGCTTCATTCTCCACCAAGTCTTGAAGGTAACTTTTAATCGGAGGAGGGTTCACGTCTAAAAGCCCTTCAAGAATCTGAACAACTTGTCCCATCGATGGTCGCCTAGTCTCCTCCTCTTGGATGCACCAACATGCCACTCTAAATGCTCTCTCAAGTTCAACAATGTCAGCTTTTCCTTCTAGCTTGTCGTCCAAAATTGAAAGCACTGGTTGTCCCTCGGATATCACTTCTCTAGCAGCCCAGGTAGGAAAATACCACACCTTCCCATCCTCGCATTGCTTTAAGTTTCTTCGTCCTGATATGATTTCGAATAACATCTTCCCATAGCTGTAGACGTCGGCCTTTGCAGTGATATCCACACCCGAGGTCCATTCTGGTGCAAGATAGCCGATAGTTCCCCGAACAGTAGTCATAACTCGACTGAATTCGCGGCCAAGAAGCTTTGCTAGACCAAAGTCTGCTACTTTGGGAGTGAGATCTGCATCTAGGAGTATGTTTTCTGGCTTGATGTCGCAATGAATGATGCAGTCCCGGCACTCCTCGTGTAGATAAGCCAACCCTCTCGCTATCCCAATTGCAATTTGGTACCTAGTACTCCAATTCAAAGTTTTTGAATCATCTTGGCTAAACAAATGCGACTTTAAAGAGTCATTCGGCATGAAATCATATACCAACATTCTGTTATTCCCTTCGGAGCAAAACCCGCGAAGGCGAACAAGATTGATGTGCTGGATTAGGCCAATGGTGCTCACCTCGCTTCGAAATTGCTTCTCTCCTTGCCTGACTCCCATGAGCTTCTTCACCGCAATTGGAGTTGAGTCAGGCAACACCCCTTTGAAGACGCTTCCAAAGCTGCCTTCACCCAATTCCTCGGAAAAATTTTTCGTTGCAGTCTTCAAGTGCCTATACTTAAATGCCGTTAGAAACACGAAATGATGCGCCGACCCCAATGCTCTAGCTTTTCTTTTCATCCTCAATTTGCAAAGAATCAGTACCAAGATGACCACAAGAGCTGTCACTCCTACAGCTACACCAACAGCAACATAAACAACTGAATTCTTTCTATCAGAACTGGAGTCATTTGAAGGAGCCGATTTTAGATACAAATCATCTCCACCACTCCCAAGTTGTTGTAGATTGAACAAGCTATCATACCAAGTCAAGCACCCAGTACTAGTGTAAGCATATGCATTGCAAGAGCAATTATTCGAGCAAGCTTCTTCACATTTATCGGCACTCTCTACCCTCAAAGTCACATTGTTTGTGGGCAATCTTGTGTTGGGAATCTTGGAGAACATACTCTGATTCCCACATTGCAAACTGGTCTTCCTCACACATCCACCTGAATAATCAAGCAAATCCCAATCTTTTGGAGAGCTTTTTTCAAAACCCGGTAAGCAGTCACAAGAGTTGATGTTGCTGTCGCTGCAGATTCCATAAGCGCCGCACAGATTGTAAACTCGGCATTGCATTGGTGGTCTTGCCCAGTACAACACCCAATCCTGGGATCCCTCATTCCATATGAGAGTCTTGATCCTCCCTGTAACATCAATCACAAGCCTACCAATCAAGGACTTGTTGATAGCAGTGTAGGTGAAGTGGCTCTCATTCACATTTCTAATGAAGCTGTAATTGAAGCGCTGGCGAACACGCATCTCCGGATTGGCGGTATAAGAATCGCCACTCCAGACGCCGCTAGTAAAATACTGATAAGATCCATTCCACTTCACAACTTGCTCACTATCTTCCTCTACCACCACAGAGAAGAGACCCGGTGAGGGGTCCTCAGAGTTCTTCCACGAGACGAGCTTCTGCCCTTCCCTTGCCCGAAAATCATATCCAAAATTCGCACCCGGTAGCCAAGTATCAGTGAAATGATCAAAGCTTTGCCAAAACACAGTCGATGAATTAGAACTCGAATTCGACCCGTCTCTAAGAACCAAATTTCCATCATCCTGGATTACTAATTGAGAGGAATTCAAAGATTTCGATGTGGAGTTAGTAGTCCAAATTGTGGTTTTCAGCTGATTTAATAGGACTAGATTGCCATTCTCTAAGAGCTTCAACTCTGAAAGAGATGGATCACTAAGAGGTTGGTCTCTATTGGCCACCCAAACAACAGTTCTGTTCTTAACAGAAACTTTTTTGTACCAAATCCCCACATAGTATTTGAGAGACTTACCTGGTGTGAAGAAACCAAACTCAAAGTTCCCATCTTGAGAGATGATAGTTTGGCTGCCTATCAGTGATTGCCCACCAAAGATGGTGTCAACAGCAATGCAGAAATGTGATTTGAGAGAGTAGTGCACTAGAACAACAGCGAGAATTGATGATAGAGTAACTCTAGCACCCATTACTGCACACATCGTCTCTGCTAAATTCTGTATGTCTTGTTATATGATTTTCATCAAATCAATACTTAGATGGAGGGAGCTCTGACTTCTGAAAAGCTCTCCAAATTCATGAAAAGGATGTATCAAGTGTTAACTGTTGAATAGTCTTGAAAAAAATGGTGCTGATCCAATACGTTAGAACGTCCACTTCAAAAGACTCTTGACCAACGTTAAAGTCAACCCTGACCCTGTATACATATTGCTGAGATATTGTCGAGTTGTCTGGGTGACCCTCTCAACCTGATTGTGGTCGAAAACGAGTTTTAGGAGTCCCAGTTTTAATCTCATTGTAGTCACAAATGACCACACAACTTTGGATAATGGAGTTGTATGATCTTTAATTCTAAGTGCCTCAAAATTTTACGACTGTGATGACAGATCAGAACAATGTAACCTTATCACCCAAAAATATATATATATATATATATAATCGCTTAGATGGACTTTGATTTCGTAAGTCAGTCAGGTGGTTCTTACAACATGGACAATAAAACGATATACATCGAAAGGAGCGTATGCAAATCTCAAGGGAATGCAGACCAACGACTTTGTACCAAATTGCATGTATCAAAAAGTATCTCACAAATAAGTTTTTTTTTTGGGGTCAAATCTCACAAATCAATTGTATGTAGCTTGTAGTCCCAAATAATGGCTGCTGTTCTCTTTTTGTTATTATTAGCCGGTCAGTCAAGTTATGAAAAATCAAACGTGACACTTATATGATGACTATAAAATAGAGCCACAGAAATAGTCAAAGCGGGAAATCAAGGAAATGACAACAAGCTCAGTTGACATAAAAGGAATGGCCGAGAATTACATGCAAAGTCAGTGAATGTCGTAGGGGCTTTTTTGTCATAACAGAATTCTCTAACTTTGAATATGGACTAACATAAACAAATGGTATAACTATTGTTATGTAATCTGCATGATGCAGTTCTTTCCAATAGATAGCTATTCTGCAGCAACTAATGTCAAAATATGCACGACCTACTTTATTAATTTAATGCGAGAAACTAAGAACTGTGACTTTCACAAAAAAGATATAGTTATTAGTTATCTCCGCATCCGAAATGAAGTTGACAGGACTAAAAAAGAAAAAAAGAAAAGAAAAAGAATTAGGAGAACTAAAAGAATTAATACCTGACAAGACTCTCGTGAAATTAGCCGAACTTATTTGATAGGAGCGGAGAAAAAACTTAAGCACCCACGCCTAAAAGATAAAAAATAAAAAATAAAAAAATTTGTCGGTAGCACAAGACAAGATAATGTCTACCAAGAAAAAAGGTGTCAAAAAATGTATACCAAGAGAAAAATAATTATTATATCAACAATAGGCAAGGACCCTACTTACACTATGAAGACTTAAATTCCTTGCCGTTTTCCAGGCCATAATTGAAGAAAGCACAATTTATCAATCTTGCTGAAAGTTGTGTACAACATCAATTCCAGTCATATCTATCAATCTACAACTCTTCAATTTTGGTTAAAAAAACTGGTGCTTTAAACAAGAAAAACAAATGATTTCACCATTAAAGTACCTTCCTAGTTCCCCAAACCAGTTACCGCGGACTTCTCCATATGTGCTCTTCAAACTGTGCTGCTTCGCCTTTTGCACCTTTTGGCCGCTCGCAATTGCATTTCAAACACACCATGTTCCTCCTGTAGTTCAAGAAGTCGCATCTGCGAAGAACGACATTTGTTAATCATGGTGTCAAATGATTTGAATCTACCATGTACATAAAAGAGATTGTAAGGAAGCGGCTCCAAAAACTTACGAGGGGCACTCCCACTCCCCTGGATTGAGTTGTCTTTCAGGCCGTGACTGTTCGCAACGTTTGCATTTTCTATTCCGAGCAAAATTCATGAATTGGCACCTGCATGGAAAAATATTTACAAGATGTCAGCCGATAAATGAAATTCAGAAAGTTGGGAACAATTTCACCAACACAGTGGCGGGGATGGAAACACAATTTCTTGAAAGGACTATTGGGAAGAATAAGAAATGGAATTACTGTGGACAGGTCCAATCTCCTTTCTTCATTTCAATGTCATCAGAACTCACTCTCTTCGGTCCATCTTCTTTGCATTTTAAGCACTGCAAGTTTCTCGCGAAATTCATGAAATTACACCTGCAAAAAGAATTTCAGGTGGTTAGTTAAAAACAATCAAACAAAAATGGACACCTAATTGTACTGCTTCTTGGTTTCTTTTTAGAGAAACAAAGAGAAGGTTAATTCTGCATCAGACAGATTATAAACACCCGTGCCAAGATGAATTGAATGGTGAAATTGAAAACAGTAGCCAAAGGCGGAACTAGAAAATTTATTTAGAAGGGGTGAACTTTAACCTAAACCTATGATACTCACCCAACACGCACGTCGTCATGGATTTGGCTTGAGTTGTAAAAAAGCCAACATAGGCCCGACCCTAGTCACCCCACCCAAGAACACTCTCGAGGTTGATTTGCATATGTCAGCTTAGGCTACACCTTCTTGAAACTTATAAAAATATTTTGGTATTTTTACTGAAAAAGGAGTTTCTAACCTAAAAAATAAGTTATCGAAAGCAAGGTTTGTGTAGGCCAGCCTAGACCAGCTAAGCTTGACTCGTATCAGATTTACGTGGACCACATAAAATGAGATTTGCGTCAAATAAAAGAATTATACGTAGAAATTTTAAATATAATAATGAACTAATAATTGCAAGATTTGCAATATAAATTAATAAGACACTGCAAAGTTTTATGAGAAATGAGTTGAATTATACAATTTTCTGTCAAATATATTTTAGATGAACTTAATGAATTCCCCTTCTCCCAAATTTTTTCTTAATTGTTTTAAGGCTTAAAACAATCAACATGAGTTAAAAGAGCTTTAAAAATTTTATTTTCACGGTGCGTTTCATGATCACATATCATTTATCCTTAATTAATTGTGTTTTTTTTTCGTAAATTTTAACCGCAACTCGGAGTTGAGTTATGTAAAATTATGATGAAAATAGACTCTAATACTTTTCTATTGAGTGCTTACATGACCCACTTAGAGTTAGTAAAAAAATTTATAATTTTTATAAGTTATCACTTAACAATCAATATATATCCTTTTTTTTTCTCTAAACCACTCGATATCTGGACTATCCGACTAATCTGAGTTCGATTCGAGTCGCGCACCATATAGGTGGGGAGAGCTTCCAAAGTTGGTGTTTCCAATCCCAGGATTCGAACATGAGTCACTAGTTAATGGTCAACAACCTACTTCCAGTTGTGCCAAGTGCCAACTAATCATTGGTCAATATATATCCTTAATAATAAAAAAATATATATTGAAACTTGTCGAGAATATTAACATAATTATTAGGATTGTTATTTAGTATATTTATTTTATTTGAATTAGAAGTAATTAGCTGTATAATAGATTTTTAATAGCATTTACTCTGTAAATCAATTAGGATCAATTAGGATTAATTAAGATCAATTAGTTGCTAATTTTATGTAAAGCATTTACTCTGTAAATCAATTAGGATTAATTAGGATCAATTAGTTGCTAATTTTATGTAAAGCATTTACTCTGTAATTTTCTATTTAAACACACCAAAATGGCTGAATAAAAATTATTCCATTCTGTCATTTTTTTCTGACTTTATGGTATCAGAGCCTAAATGGCTAAACCCTCTGATGATACCTCTGGTATCGATTCTATGAGCTCTATTCGCTCACCCTCAATTCCCTTAACCACTGAATCTTTCCAAAACCTTTCCATCACTTCTCACAAGTTGAATGGAAACAATTTCCTACAGTGGTCCCAATCGGTGAAACTGTTCATTCGAGGCCGTGGAAAATTCGACCATCTTACAGTACCAATGCGAGACCCACCGAGAAAGATGAAGGTTACGCAAAATGGGAGGCGAGAGAATTCGATGATCATGTCTTGGCTCATAAATTCTATGGACTCGAGTATAGGAAGAACCTATCTCTTCCTACCTACGGCTCATGACATTTGAATTTCTTTGTGAACGAGACTTATTCTCGATCTCGGGAATGCAGGGACGGTGGTTTGAGCTAAAAACTCGGCTATGGAGGCTAAAACAAGGTGAGAAAAAGCTGTCACTCAATATTATACGACTTAAAAACCTTGTGGCAAGAGGTAGATATGTTCGGCGATTATGAGTGGAGCTGTGCGAAAGGACGTGGCTTTGTTTCGTAAAATGGTGGAAAAAGAACGTGTCTTCGAATTCCTCGTCGGCCTTAATAAGGAATTAGATGAAGTGAGAGGACGCATTCTTGGTCGTGATCCACTACCGAGTACTAGAGAAGTCTTTGCCGAGGTCAGAAGAGAGGAGAGCCGGCGGACCGTCATGCTCGGAGGACACTCACCAGCTCCCACCGAGCCTTCTGCCCTGTTCTCTAGTCAGCCACCACGCCGCAACGACCGACGCAATGATAAAAAGACCGCCAATCTGCGAGCATTGCAACAAGCCAGGGCATGTTAAGGCCAAATGTTGGAAGCTGCATGGAAAGCCAGCCGAGAACCCATCTAACCGAAATCCTCGTGATTCAAAGGGTTTTCATGCCTCATCCGAAGACACTTCCAAAGAGCCGAAATCTGCCTCAGAGACGTCTCGCCTTCAAAGAAAGAACAAATAGAGCAATTGTATCAACTAATGAGTTCTCATTCAATTGTATCCAACACTCCTAACTCATCATCCTACATTGCCTCTTCTTCTTTTTAGCTCAAAAAGGTACTTACCCTACAACTTTCACAAATGGCTCAAAATTGAACCCTTGGATCATAGATTCGGGGCAACCGATCATATGATTTGTAGTTCCTCCATATTCTCTTCATATTATCCTTTATCTGGAAATTTGAAAGTTAAAATTGGATGGTTCTCTAACCTCTGTTGGCTTTGGAAAAGGCTCTATTATTATGTCTCCATCTCTTACATTACTAAATGTCCCGCATGTTCCAAAGATTTCTTGCAATCTCATCTCTCGTTAGTCGTATTATTCATGATTGCAAATGTATTGCTACAATAACATTTCTTGGATTTGAATTTCAGGACCCTTGTTCGGGAAGATGATTGGCAATGCTAAGGAAGTTGATGGACTCTATCACTTGGTCTCGAGAAAATCCTTCGATGAACAAGTTCGAAACCAAGATGTTTTACTACCTTGTCTTGCGAGAATGACATAATGTTGTGGCATTATAGGTTAGGCCATCCCAGCTTTAATTACTTGAAATATTTGTTTCCAAATCTTTTTAAAAATAAAGACATTTCATCTTTTTGTTGTGAAGTTTGTGAGTTGGCAAAACATCATAGATCTGTTTATCCTTCTTTGAAGTATATGCCATCAAAACCTTTTTCACTCGTGCATAGTGATATTTGGGGCCCTTCAGGGTAAAAATTGCCTCGGTTCTAGATGGTTCATCACATTCATTGATGATCACACTAGAGTCACATGGATTTATCTTCTAAAGGAAAAATCCGAGGCCGCAAATGTTTTCAAAAAATTTCACTCTTTGATTAATACTCGGTTTCATACTAATATTCAAGCTCTTAGAACCGATAATGGCCGAGAATATTTTAATGCAATCTTAGGTGATTTTTTGAAAGAAAAAGGAATTATTCATCACAGATTCTTGCGTTGATACTCCCAACAAAATGGAGTGGCCGAGAGGAAAAATAGGCATTTATTAGAGGTGTCTAGGGCGTTATTACTTGCTATGAATGTTCCTAATCGTTTTTGGAATGAAGCGCTCTTAACTGCAGCTTATCTGATTAATCGAATGCCTACAAGAGTTCTTAATTACATCACTCCTTTGCAAGCACTAAAGAATATGTTTTCTGAAAATAGATCGTTCACTGATTTAAAACCTAAAATTTTTGGTTGCATTGCTTTTGTTCATATACACGGCCATAATAGAGGAAAGCTTGATCCCCGGGCACATAAATGCATATTTCTTGGTTTTTCACCAACACAAAAAGGGTATAAATGTTTTGATCCTAAATCTGGAAAATATTACGTAAGTATGGATGTCACTTTTTTTGAAAAACAACCTTTTTTTGAAAAAAACTCAATTCCGGGAGAATGATTCGAACTCGAGTTTTTGGGAACAAATATCTTTGCCAAAATCGGTTGAAAATAGTTCAAGGAATCAATTATTTCGTAACTAATCCTAGGATTTCACAACCTATAAATTCACAACCTCGTGAGACCCAGCGAGAAAAAACAACTTGGAACCACCTACGAACTTCGTGTTTATTCTAAAAGGAGGACTCAACCAAGTAATATTCCACCAGCTCTCCCGAGGTGGGCCAATCATCGGACTCGACCGAGGGTCCAAGGTACGATTGCTCTCTCTCCTACTTCTCTTCCAAATTTAGAACCTTCTACAGATTTCTTTGAACCCATAGCCTTACGCAAAGGTGTCAGATCATGTACCACAAAACATCCAATATCCAATTTCATATCTTATCATAAGCTCTCACCAGATTTCAAAGCCTTTTCCACCAGGATTATGGATGATGAACTACCTAAGTCGATACATGAAGCTCTAGAGGTTCCGAGATGGAGAGAGGCGGTCTTTGAGGAGTTGAAGGCCCTGAAGAAGAATGACACGTGGGATCTTACCTCTTTACCCGAAGGAAAAAAATGTGTAGGTAGCAAGTGGGTGTTTACCATAAAATACCATGCTGATGGCTCGGTTGAGAGATACAAGGCTCGACTCGTAGCACGAGGCTTCACTCAGACATACGGCCTTGACTACGAGGAAACCTTCGCTCCCGTGGCCAAACTAAACACCGTACGTGTTCTTCTCTCGTTAGCCGCTAATGGATTGGCCTCTCGACGCTTTGATGTGAAGAACGCGTTCTTAAACGCGAGCTAGAGGAGGAGGTGTATATGGAAGCTCCACCAGGCTTTGATGAGCTAAAGAAGGATGGCAGAGTATGTAAGCTAAAGAAATCCATATATGGATTGAAACAATCTCCGAGGGCATGGTTCGAAAGATTAACGAGAACTGTGAAACAATGTGGTTACACTCAAGCTCATTCAGATCACACGATGTTCTACAAACACAATCATGGTAAAATTGCTATTTTAATTGTGTATGTAGATGACATTGTGATGACAGGAGATGACATAGTAGAGTTGGAGTCACTGAAGAACTTCTTATCCAACCAGTTTGAAGTCAAAGATCTAGGATAGCTCAAATATTTTCTTGGAATGGAGGTGGCTAGATCCTCAAAAGGGATAGTTATCTCACAAAGAAAATATGTTCTTGATCTCTTGAAAGAGACTGGATTACTCGGATGTAAACCAGTGGCAACTCCTGTCGATCCGAATCAGAAACTCGAAAAAGAAGATGGTGCTGAGGCTGTGGACAAGAACCGGTATCAGAAGCTGGTGGGGAAGCTAATTTATTTGGCGCATACAAGGCCAGATATTGCGTTTGCAGTAAGCTTGGTTAGTCAGTTTATGCATTGTCCATCAGAAAAACACTACAAGGCTGTACATTGAATTCTTCATTACTTGAAAGGAAGCCCAGGTAAAGGAATTATGTTTTCAAATAATGGGAGCCGAAAAGTGGAGATCTTCACTGACGCTGATTGGGGCGAAAGTTCTACAGACAGGAGATCTACCACCGGCTATTGCTCCTTTGTCAGGGCAACTTAGTTACTTGGAGGAGCAAGAAACAACCGTTGTTTCTCGAAGCGATCTTGAGTCCGAGTTCGCCGCTATGGCTCAAGGAGTATGTGAGTTGTTATGGCTTCGGAAGATCTTAGAGGAGTTTGAAGGTTGAAGGAGATAAACCGATGAGGTTGTACTCATGCGACAACAAATCGGCAATCAATATTGCTCGAAATCCCGTGCGGCATGATGACCGGACAAAACATGTCGAAATAGATCTACATTTCATCAAGGAGAAACTGGAAAACGGCGATATCTCGCATACCGTTTGTTCCATCATCCGATGTGCCTCGATGTTCTTACTAAGGGACTTTTTACCGATAAGTTCGAAGGGTTTCTATCCAAGTTTGGGAATGATCGATATCTATTCCCCACTTGAGGAGGGTGTCGAGAATATTAACATAATTATTAGGATTGTTATTTAGTATATTTATTTTATTTGAATTAGAAGTAATTAGCTGTATAATAGATTTTTAATAGCATTTACTCTGTAAATCAATTAGGATCAATTAGGATTAATTAGGATCAATTAGTTGCTAATTTTATGTAAAACATTTACTCTGTAAATCAATTAGGATTAATTAGGATCAATTAGTTGCTAATTTGATGTAAAGCATTTACTCTGTAATTTTCTATTTAAACACGCCAAAATGGCTGAATAAAAATTATTCCATTCTGTCATTCTTTTCTGACTTTAACTTACTTTTTGGTTATAACTATGTATACATTATTGAAATGATAAATTATCCACCCAATACACTCCAACTCGTTTGTATTGGCACCTATATTTACAGTCCATAGAAAATGCGTCCAACGTGGGGTGGGGGGAAGAGGTGTGCCTAGGGGTGGGGTTCTACAAGGGTTCCTGGGGCAGAGGGGGGGCAACCGCCCACGTTGCCCCCCTCTAGTTTTGCCCCTGACAATAGCCCGCACAGGAACCAAACAAAAATTTAGCCAATTTCGACATTTTAAAAAATTATTGGGATAACCAATCAAAATGATCCATATATATAAGAAAGATGTACATAACACCCACTTGACATTCCAAACATGGTCAAAACTAAAAGTTTAACTACTCATTCTTCCCACACTCACTGCGGAACAAAATACCATCATTTTATGTCAAAAGGATATACACATATTGTAGTCATGACTCGTGCATGATAGAATACCAGCAATACAATTGCTCTTCAAACGTCCTTTGCCGAGTACATGGTACATAACCAGTTTTTCTAAGTCCATGGACCAGTTCTAGAGTAGGGCACAGCATTTCCGCCTGGCTATGTGCTTGATAGAGCAAATAATAGTAAAAGGGTGAGTATAATAATGTATTGCAACACCTAGAAAGTTTTTGAAGAAGCCAGTTAGATTCATTTAGCTAAAACCTAGAACATCCCCATGAAACCTGAAAATGCCACTATAGTTTCTAAATCTATGGTGTTAATATTAAACTATGCACCGAACAGAGAACGGACAACCAACCCTTTTGACAGTTAAATGAAACCACAGAAAACAGGAAAACATACCGAATGCAAAATCAATAACAAAATTTACCCAACTTACTTGGAGCATATCCAATCCCCTCTCTTCATTTCAACATTTTGAGGTTGCTCAAGATCAGCAACATGGTTAATTCTTTTTTTCTCCCTTTGGAGTATCTGTGCAGGACTTGGAAGCGCTGGATCAATGGGCATCTCACTTAGTTCATTCAGCTGAGATAGCAACTTCCTTGCAGATGCTTCAATTTGTTCTCTACCATGTGGTTTCTCCTCCCCAGCAAGCACTAGTGGATCTAACGCATATATCATTAGCATACGCACAAGATCAATAGTTCGGGCAGCAGCTTCTGATTCCTTCAAAAGAACATAGGCTCTATCGCACGATCCTCTCAAGTTGCAAGCACCACATACCTACAAAAAAAATATATATTTCCTTAGATTGTCCGAGAAACTTGCATAAAAGCTTTTCTTAATGCCTTCATAATGACAAATCACATACACTAAAGGATAAAGGAATAAATAGAGCCTTGTCACAGACACTAAAAATCATTTTACAGATCGATTATTTACCTCTCCTTCATCAAGCCCAACATGTGCTCTCAATCTTTTTGATGAATTAACAACTTTTCGTAGTAGATTGGGGCAACCATACTCAACAACTGTTTGAATGTCTTCTCTGGACAATGATCTGAAACGGTAGGTTAAAAATCAATAACCGTGTGCAGAAAATAAGTATATATCAAAATTTAGACATAATTTATCACTCATGTCTCATATTTTTGCATGGAAGAATACATAGAAAACAAACATGGGCCTCCCTCATACCCAGGCTACAAAATTCAAGTGGTGGTAACAAAATGCCATCTCATTGAAAGTAACATCCTCCAGGAAGCATGAATCATTTTTTACTAGTAGAGTATCTCATACAACATTGTAAAATGCAAATGACATAAACATCATAAGAATTCCATTTAAAGGATTCTCAATTGTTTTACATGGAACACCCTTGCGGATTCAATGCAAAGAATTAAACATTAAAAATTACAAAATTACATCTTCAATAACTAAAGCCAATGGGAGACTTATGTCTAACATTAACAACTACCATGAGGCACACCTTACAATTTTTGAAGTATTCCATTCAAAAACTCAATGACGGCGTGTAAATAGAAGTGTTCACAATTTATTGGACCAAAGAACACTGACAAAGGTGGGCATCAATGTTACCTATGCTCTTCATGTATTAAGATGGTTATAGAGAATGAAAATCTAAATCATAAGCGATCCATTGAGAACCTCCACTTTCTTTTTCTTTTTTTGTTTTCTAACTCGTTCGTCAATGCTTTTTATGTTTTTTCACTTTCCGACAGATGTCAAAAGTAATTCCAAATCAATACTAAACTGACGACGAAACCGGAAGAATATACAAAAGAATGTAAAATAAAACCCTTAGATTAAGTATAGAGTGTGTATTGTTTATTCGAGCATGTGCTCTCACGACACAATAAAACTTTTTTTTATGACTGTCAGTGTCTGAACCGACTCGGCCCCTCCCGATTAAGCCCCAACTAATCCCATGGGGGCCACGAGGGCACCCCTACTACTGACCCAAATGTCAAAGGAAAATGGTGCAGCTGCCGCAAAGCAAACACATCACATCTGCTTTAGTCAGTGTACTAAAGCCCTATTTGTAACCACTTCACCGTACCCCTTGAGGGCCTACCTCAATAACTTTCATCAATTGATAGTTTTCAATTGCTAAAAAAAAACAAATCACATTAAAAAATAATCCTCACTAGGGACATTAGCCTCCACAAGGCTCTCATTTCAATTGTCATCTACTACACACAATGCTCTCACTACATGATGGTACCTACTGCAAATCATCAGATCTACCTTTGCAAAATGGCCTAAAACCGAGAATTCGCGACAGGAACACAACCTTCACTATCCCCTCAACATGATCAAACCAAATCAAATCAAATCAAGAAATGCAATCAATCAATCAATAAAAAAAAATAAAAAAAGGCGCATACTTGAAAACATCAAACCGGTCCCTAGCAAAGCTTAGGCAAGCATTCTTCAACAAATTCAAATCACTCCTTCCACCACTACTCTCCTCCTCCGACGCCGCGGCGGCGGTCTCCTCCCCCAAGTACCCCTTCTTCTTCAACCGGTCCACGAACTCCGTCCACTCCGGCCACGGATGCGGCCCCACTGCAGCCGCCTCGCCTCTGCCATCAACCGCGGCGGCAGCGGAAGAGCAGTTGCGTCGGCGGAGGGACTCGGCGATTCTAGAATGGAACAAAGTAGGAGAGAATTGGAGAGCTTGGTAGGAGAAATTGAAGAGCTTCGTGTGGAGGATTGGCTGGGCGAGGGCGGCTCGGTGAGTGGTGCGGACGACGAGAGATGAGGTGAAGACTATAAGTCTTGATGCCGACATCGCCATCAATATAGAGAGAGAGAGAGGGAGATTGGGAGATTGGAGAGTTTAATTACGACTCCATTAATGGCGGAGACGGTGAGCTTGATAAGGGCTCTTCGAGGGTTTTGTTTGGGTTTTGTAGTGTGGTCGGCGCGCGCTAAGTGCGTCGGGATGCGCATCTGATTGGATCGAGGTTAGCGTTACAAGGGACAAAGCTAAACTAATTTCCTATTAAGATATGAGTTTAGTTAAATCAAACCCTATCTATGTAGTAAGTAGCAACAGCCTTATTAATAAGTCTACTCACTTAAAAAAACAAAAACAAAATTGATATACTTATATCCTAAAAAATAATCTAATTATCACTAAAAAAAAATTGAACTTGTTAATTACATCAACGATTGAGTTGGTATTACACTTGCAACTTCAATAACTTCAAAGATTATAAAGATTGTCACAACAGAAGGGGCAAGACAATATAAATGTAGCGAAAGTGAAGACGGTGATTGAGAAATAAATTAGTAGTGTGAGATGTAAGTGACAGAGACGCATTAGGTGGGATAATTTACATAGATTTTTGAGTCGCACTAAGGGCACCCCGCAATCCTCTCAGGGCACTCTGCCATTTTTAATTAAAACTGATTTTATAACCAATTGACAAAAATGCTCTCATCCAACCCAACAATTCACATACTCATTCAAATGCCCTCCAAGGCACCCCACTTTTAAAAACTCGATTTTTTTACGCAGTCAAGTCGATCCGTCGCGAGCTGGACATCGCGTTTGTCGATCAAAGAGTGCACAGTAGCACTTGTCAATCGTGTTTGTCAAAGTTTTAAGTGTTTTTAAAGTCTAATGGTTGAAGAAAATGAGTGAAAGACGAACGTCGCACACAACAAGTTAGTTTTTATGATTTTTGTGGAAATTTTTTTTATCCATTTTCGAAGGTGAACCACGGACGCGAATTTATCGGTTACACAAGCCGAGACATGTTGAAGTGTCTCAGTACCCTATAACCGATAACTAACAAAAGGTGTCAGTTATTATTAACCGAGTTTAATCCCAAACGTAGTTTTTTATTATACTTCGGTTGGAAGCAACCGAGACATGGCTTAATGTCTCGGTAACAGATCACCGAGATCAAAACTAGTAGTCTCGGCGATACACAATCACGTGGTCTAAGGATCCTTCTCAGTTAGATGTCAATTAATATTAACCGACACTTACACAAATAGTATCGACAATAGACGTCCGAGACCAAAAGACATGTCACGGCCCTGTGTGACCGAACACTACAAGATTGAAGTTAAACACATCGTCCGACCATAAAAAAATAAATCTACCTTAAACAAGCAAAAAAGTAAGAAAATTTGGTATATTAAAGCATTGATGTTGTGATGAAAAAGAGAAAAGAAGGGTTTTCATTCGATTTGGTGGTAGGATACTCGCACTTCAAATGAAAAAACATTTTGATAAAAGTACCGTGGTGCCCTGATAAATTGCTAAGGTGCCCTAATCAGCAAGGTGCCCTGAGAGGATTGCAAGGTGCCGTTAACGCGACTTTTAAAAAATTAAAATTTTTTTAGAAATAGGTGTGGTTAACTTATAATAGGGTAAAAAGGATTTTGTATAACCTCCCTCTTGAAATTAACCTCATGATGAGACACATGCACACTTTTCTATATAGTAATTCATCTAATGTATTTTGACGATGTGGGTTTTTTTTTAAGCCAACAATAAAGGTTTTAATTCCCCTTTTATTATCAACAAAGACCTTACAACAAGCATCTGTTGTGAATGAGGCATCACTTGCCAAAAGGCAAGAATCTATACCATTGCACTTGGATCTTAGGCTACTCTAGATAAGTTGATAAAACCGTGAACAAGAGTGGCTACCTCTCATCGAGTGCGATGGAATTAGTCAATCCAGGGAGGAGCTGAAATAAAGGATTCTGAGTCTTCATACCCTCAGAATTATCAAAAAAAGCTGAAAAAAAGGTAATACAGCAAAGTACAACATAACTTGATAGTAAACATATAGCAGAGAAGCTTTCAGAGCAGCATCCATTCAAGAAGTAAGCCTAATTTGAGACTTCTATCCCGTAACTTTTGGTCTCCATCCAGCTATGACATCCTCCGCCAGAGCCCTCGTTTTGACAAATGATTCCATGTTGAAGATGCTCTGAAAAATCTAGTATTAGAGAAAATCGCAACACAAATATGCCAAACAATAACTGAAAACTAAATGTACTCAAATGGCTATACATTCCACCAAATGGTATAGATATTAATTGTAGAGCACGGCTAAAGACATCCAAAATGTTGGGGTGCCTCGCACATAATGCATGTAATATTGACTTGCCCTTACAAAAAATTGTGGTGCCTCTGCCCTTGGTTGCATTGTCTCCGAAGTAGTCTAGGTTGCAGTCTCAAAAATACCGAGGGACTTGGATTCCCTCACAATAAGACTTACTATCTCTTGAGTGGTTTCCTCTCTTGTATCTTGAAATGGTTATTTTAAATAGAGGCAAAATTAAGGGTTTTCATGCATGAGGATGGACGATGTAGCACCGGGTATCTAACTTGAGAGATTCAGGAAATTGCAAAACCATAGACTTCTCACTTGTTTCAATTTCATATGATACGACACGAAAACATAAAATAAAAATCTGAAGAGAATCAAGACTTTCTGAAAATTAACTTTACCTTCATATATGACTTGAGATGAGGAAGTGATTCTGGAACTGACCACTCCTTATAGTGTCCCAATGAAATCTCCATATGGTAAAGTTTTGGGCCAAGGGACAAGTCTGCCGCAGAAATTCGTTCTCCATTGATAAAGGGGCCCTTCATTCAGAAATAAAAAGATCTCAATACACGAGAAGTAGGGTATACAAATCATTGAGCAGTCTTATAGTAACTTGCACTAGTAGGGAAAAAATGTATTTCACATGACTTCATATTGTCATAATTCCCTTCAAAAACTCCATTAGAATAGAAACTCTAAATGCTGAATTCTGCACACTGGATTCGTTAAACAAGACCTTCAGGAACAAATCTTGAACGAGGTGCAGAATTTCTCAACACAATAAAAATAACAGATGAAATATATCGAATAGTTGGCTTTCGGAATCATAACCAAGACAGCTCTCTAAGGCAGATAACATAGTGCGCTTATGTTTAAGTTTAACTTGCTCGTGCCAGCCAATCACATGTGTTGCTTGATTGCATGCTAACTTAGAAAAGGAAATGGCCACATCACAATAGCAGTATTCCAAATTTGCAATTGCTAACATGAAAAAAGTAACAGCATTAGGAACAATAGAAATCAATTGTGGGACTCACATTTTCTTTGATATAATCATTGAACGAAACCAGTTCGTTGAGCAATGCCTCATCTGTCCCATCATTGGGGTCTTTACTTTTAAGAAAACCGATAAATGAGGAAAAGATCTTTGATCCACTGAAAAGAAAAAAAAAATTGAGAATTAGAAATGAAGAGTGGCCTTTGCTCATAAATTGAAAAGTCAAAACACAAATCAAGAAACACGAATAGTTCAAAAATTCATTCAAGCAATTGACAGACCCACACCAAGAAAATAAATAAATAAATAGTTCCTTAATGTCAAATGGCCTTGAATTCTAAGAAAACAAAAGACGGTTGCTACGAGATCAATGTGTAAATAGTGCCTTAATGTCAAATGACCTTGAATTCTAATCGTGTCCATAAGTTGATTCAGAGTTTAGATGAAGAAATGAAGACTTCAAAGTAAGTTAAAGAAAGTGGAATTCTCACTAGACTATTTATGAGATCAACGTTTAGATGTTCCTTCTGTTTCCCAATTGTTTAAGTTGTTTCGGGGTTTATTTTTGTTTTAAGCAAGAAATCGGGGGTTAATCCACAAATCGTGCAACTCACTAATGATCTGCATCGATTTAAGTATGGTCACCTCAATTCAACGATACATTGATTCAATAAATCGATTTGAATTACTGAGGCTGAATGAAATTGTGAAATTCACAATTCAGCAATTCCAATATGAATTTTGAATACTGCGACTCTCGACTAGTAAGCATACAACATAACCTAATGAAGCGAAGAAAATGTGCCGAAATACAGTTTACGTGCCCATTAGAGGCAGGCCCACCAAAAAATAGAAGTTTCATGGTTTAATGTCATGTGAACTAGTCAAATAAATCAGATCAAGCACCCACCACGCAATGTCTTCAACATATTGCGAATGTTCCATTATTGCGACAAAGAGAAAAATTGAAAGCAAGATTGTAAATACTTAGTAAAATCATCACAAGAAATGCTTTAAATTAATCTACAATGGTTGAATGCATACGCTGAAGCCTTCTCAGGTGGAGTCGCCAAAGGAGGTTCAGGGAACTTCTCGTCCAATGCTTGGGTAATAGCATCTGAGTCTCCAATCCACTTCTCATCAAGTTTGATTACAGGAACTTTACCTTCCGGATTAATTTTCAAGAACCTGGAGGCAGATAGTCAAAAGTTAAAATAGGAAGCATGCAAGGATGTGTCGGCTCGAATAAAATGCCAGAATTTATGGTTTACCATTCAGGCTTGTTAGCCAAATCGACTAACTTCGTGTCGTAGGGAAGATTTTTTTCCTCGAGTGTCAGCAAAACTCTTTGTGTAAAAGGGCCTAAGGGCAGAAACAAAGTGAAACAGGCGATAAAACTTGATGCACACAACAGGACTAAAATGAACAAAACTAGAAATCGTTGCTATATGGAACATAAAAATTTCCACACTAGTCAAGAGTCAAAACTAAGAAAAAATTGAACTGATCAATGAACAAACACCAGTATCATTTTACAGTTTTTACTAGTGTTTGTTCATTAGAAATGAACACTCATTTTTACAGGGAAATGATTTTATTATTTGACTACTGAATTGGAAGATAATAGATAAATCATAGATAATGATTATATTTATGCACAAGGTGCCAAATCTTCCACTAAAACGTATCTGACGAACTATTGGAGAGCATCGCAATTAGCATGCCCACACAACATCCTAACAAAGAAAACTTGATATAGAGGTTCAAGCTCCGACGAAGTGTTCATTATAGCCGGAAGAACTTTGACAAGAATTGCTCATTCATAATCATGGAGGATTAGTAGTGTTCTTTCCATTTCTTCATATTTCCAAGGCAAATCAATTAGTGTACTTATGATTCAGTCTCATTTCCTACACCTTTACTGAGGGACGTCCAAGCATCCCCATATTCAAGTGCATTGGACTAATTGCACCAAAAGGTGCTTATGATGCTGAACTTCCGTGGCCTAATTCAATGGCCGCAATCAGAAGCATAACCTTCAAAGAGAAATGTGAGAAAATTGTAAGCATTATGGCCTAATTTCCAGGTGCCTACTCTAACTCCTCACATTCTCAGTAGAAACCAAGGGATGATAAACAAATCAATTCTAGCTATCCTTTATAGAATTACAACCCACATTTTCGAACCGAAAGAGTCCCCTTCAAATTCAATTACAAAAGAAATCCAAATTCTTTCATCTCTTTCAGCTCATTTCCACAACAAACTCCCAATTTTTATTTTTTTTGATATCCTCGGGTATGAAAACCTAACTATTCCCACGAGGCCCTGATGCAGCTGAGCGTACCCTAAGTAACCCAAACAATCTCAATGCAGCGGCCAGTGCGGAATCAAACCTGGGACCATGCGCCTAACCCACGCAATGTCAACCTCACCCTTATAGTTGGACCAACCCGTCCGGGTTCAACAAACACCCAATTTTCATTTTTTTTTTTTTTTTTTTTTTTTTGAGGAACAAACAAACACCTAATTAGCATTTCAAACAATCAAATTTCACATCTTGTCAATAAACCCAATAATCAAAACATCAAAACTATAGACAACAACAGCAACAACAAAAGAAACATTGAATCATGCCCAATCCAAATCAGCCCCTCAACAACTCAAACACCCAATTCATCCAATCCAAGAAACCCCCTTTAACCAATCAACCAAGAAACCCCAACACGACACGGCATTTCCACCAAATCCAAGAGAAACCCACAACCAAACGAGCAAACAAATAAAGGGTAGAGAAGAAACAGTGAGTACTCACAGTCGCCTAGCTTGTTTGGCACTGTGACGGAGGCCTTGACACAGATTTCGAGTGGGTCTGAGAGAGCAGCCATGGCTATGCAACAGCGAGGTCGGCGTCTGAGGTGATGGGCTTAGGTGTGAAGGCTCAACGTGAGCTTCCCTATTTAGAGTAATCATAAGAATGACTCTACCGTTCGATCAAGATAACCGCAGCCGTTGATCAAGAGCGTACAGATCGCTGACTCTGGAATCTTTACTTTACCTACCATAAGCTCTGATACAATAGCTGTGAGATATTCCTCGGATCGCACAACAGGATAATGTATTCAAACAAACATTACCAATACAACTCAAACCCGGGAGGGTGCGGGGCCTAAGACGTGACTCAGTTTGAACTGTGGGAATGGAGTCCTTTAAAATCTTAGGCCAGGAGCACCACCATGTAGTGGTCCTACCAATCTCGAGTTTGGGATTAGTCGGGACAAAGCCTCGAATACTCGAGGTGTGAAAAACTAGTAAAAAAACACATACAAATACAACTCATTCTGCACAACTACACAATACACATAAACAAGACCTTAATGGTTATGTCCCCCTCCCCCAAAAAAAAAAAAAAAAAAAAAAAAAAAAAAAAAACAAGACACCAGCCAGCTGATCAGAACTCGAAACACAATGAATAGAGAGCAATCATGTCAATACTTTGTCCTTAACAAAGTGAAGATGGAGCTCCAAAGGCTTAGTGCGAGAATGATAGACAGGATTATGAGCCAAGGCTTGAGCACTAACATTGTCGCACCAAATGAAAGGAGAAGAGGCCAAAGGAATTTGCAGCTCATACAACAAGGACTGCACCCATGGGATCTCAGCAGTAACCTATCCTGAAGGTCGATACTCAGACTTTGTAATTGATTTGGCCATAACGTTCTGCTTTCTAGACTGCCACGAAATCAAGTTGGAGCCCAGAAAAGCAGTATAAACACCAATAAAGCAATGATCATCCGGGGAAGCAGCCTAATCAACATTTGAATAACGTGTAAAAAAAGAATTGAAACCAGGCCTAAACCACATACCATTGTCACTAGTACCTTTGAGATATCTCAAGACCCTTTTAAGAGCTTACCAGTGAATGGCAGTAGAAAATTGTTGATATTGACTCAACCAGTTAACAATAAAAAACTGTATCTGGTCTAACGTTCAAAAGATACTGCAAACCACCCAGTAGGCTACAAATAGAGCTTAGGATCATTAAAACAAACGATGTATCATCATACAAGGGTTTGCCCACAGAAGCAGAAGTATCAATAACCTTGGCATGGAGCATACCACCTCGTTGAAGAAGGGTTAGAATGTAGGTTCTGATTTAAGAATAGCCAAGTTTGATTTTGTCTAGCCTCCATACCCAAAAACAAGTAGGCCAATACCTTTTAGTGCAAAAAAGTCAGTATTAGAGTAACATCATCAACATACTCCAACACTTACAAAACACTATCAGTAAATGAACAAAGAGTTATCAACTCGTTGGTTAAAAAAAACCCAAGACAGTAATGTGGACTTCAGTCAAACCAAACTCTAGGGGCTTGTTGAAGAGCATACATGGCTTTCTAAAGCTTGATATAAGCTGAGGGTGAGTAGAATCCACAAACCCTTATTAGTGCACTCATCTTCACTGAAATTACTATTCAAAGATGTATTTTAATATCCAATTGTCAAACAAGCCACCCAAAATACACTGCAATTGACAAAATGACTCTGATTGTGGAGGCTTTGACAACATGACTAAAAGTCTAAAATCTCATCAAAATCAATGCCAAGCAAACTGTTTGAAACCCTCAGAAGAAGAAAAAAAAAAAATAAAAATGTTTGAACCCCTTAACCACTAATCTAGCTTTGTATCGATTCACATACCCATTAGAGTTATGTTTGATGGTAAAAATCCATTTGACATCATAATGTTCTGCTTAGAATATGCAGGAACCAAGGTCCAAGTGTCAGTCCTCATCAAGGTGTGATATTCCTTTTCTCAGTATTGGTATTCAAAAACACTTTCTTTTTAGAAATATCGTCCTTAACTCCAGTGATCATAGGATGCACAGAGTGTTACACTAAAAGCACTAGTATCATTAGTAGTTTCAACAGAACTAGGTACAGAATCAGAAGAACTAGGCAGAGAGACAACAATATGAACAGGATCAGCATGAGAGAACCAACATACTTAGAAGAAATAAAAGAAGAATAGGGAATTAGTTGGAAATAAAGGTTTCGAGTCTTCATACGCCCACAATTATCAAAAAAGCTGAAAAAAAAAAAACGCAATACAGCAAGTACAACATAACTTGATACTAAACATATACCACCAGAGAAAAGCTTTTAGAGTAGCAAAATGTTTATGGAGACAGTGAGAAGAACACAAAACTCAATTACATATAGCCTGACCATGAAACTCAATTACATATACGCCCAATTTCAAATTTTTAGCCCATAACTTTTGGTCTCCATCCAGCTATGACATCCTCCACCAGAGCCCTCGTTTTGATAAATGATTCCATGTTGAAGATGCTCTGAAAAACTGAGTTTTAGAGAGAATAGCAACACCAATATACGAAAAAAAAAATAACTGAAAACTAAATGTACTCAACCAACCAAGTGGATGGCTCACTTGTTTGGTATGGTTTAGGGTTATTTAGGTAAGAGGTCGGAAGTTCGAGCCTCTTAGTGGGCAAGTTGTCGTTTATTTCTTTTATATATATAAACTGCAGGTACTCAAATTGGAGTTAATTTCATAGATGGTCATCCAACATTGCAACTTGTAACACTTTGGTTACTATACTTAAGTTTGTATCAAATAAATCACCAAACTTTGTTAATTACTTCATTAAAGTCACTTTAGCCATACTTTAGTGATTAATTAAATTACTCGACAGTTCTGCCCTTGAAAGAGAGTAGAGAGAGTTGGGTTATGGGACGACAGAGTTGAAAGAGGGTAGGGGGAAACGGCGGTGGAGGCAAAGGAAGAATAGGACTGGGGGTGAAGGCGGATGAAGGCGACTGACCACGGCATAACCTGCAATGGCCGATGTTGTTCAAGATGGAGATCCTGTTTTTGAACTTTAAAAGGGTGAAAAGCTTCCTGAATGGCAATCTGTTACTCTTACCTTCAAATACCTTAGCAGCTCAACTGCCATTAACCATCACTGCAACGAAGAACACCACCACCACACCAACCACAATATAAACATTTTGAGCTCGAAAACAATTTTGTGCTCAAATTGTAAAATTGTGCTCAAAATCAATTCTATGGCAACAAAAACAATCAAAGATTTTGTGCCAAATTGTAAAATTGCCCATCTTTGCCACCACCACCGCCCTAGCTCAATGCCTCTCCATCCTTCCCTACAACCCTTACCCCATCGTACCACTGCAACACGCTTCTCCACCCTCCCCTGTTACAATTTTGTCGGCCAAGAACCCAATTCTCTCTCCTCTCTTTTTCAAAAGGAAGGCTAGAATTGTCCAATAATTTAATTAATCACTAAAGTATGGCTAAAGTGACTTCAATGAAATTATTAATAAAGTTTGGTGATTTATTTGATACAAACTTAAATATAGTGACCAAAGTGTTACAAGTTGTAATGTTGGATGACCATCTATGAAATTAACCCCTCAAATGGCTATGCATCCCACCATATGGTATGGAGATTAGTTGTCTTCTCTCTGAAGTGGAGTTGGTTGCAAGCTCAAGAGTATCGAGGGAATCTGATACCCTCATAATAAGACTTAGATATCTCTCAAGTTGTTTACTCTCTTGCACTGATAGCCAAACCAAACTTTAATGCAGTTATCTTGACATGATTAATTTATAGAGGCAAAAAGGGTGTTCATGCATGTAAAAGGATGGAGGATGTAGCACCAATTATCTAACTTGAGAGAAACTTAGGAAATTGCAAAGCCGCCGACTTCTCACTTGTTTCCTTCTCATGTGATACGACACAGAAACATAAAATAAAAATCTAAATAGGAGAATCAACACTTTCTGAAAATTAACTTACCTTCATATATGACTTGAGATGAGGAAGTGATTCTGGAACTGACCACTCCTTATAGTGTCCCAAAGCAATCTCCATATGGTAAAGTTTTGGGCCAAGAGACAAGTCTGCCGCAGAAATCCTTTCCCCATTGATAAACGGACCCTTCATTCAGAAATAAAAGAATGTCAATACATGAGAAGTAGGGTACACAAATCGTCGAGCAGTCTTATAGTGACTTACACTTCAACAACAACATAGCATCAGTCCCAAATTAATTGGGGTCGGCCACATGGATCAAACTCTTCCATTGTACTTGATTTAGTGCAATTGATGGTGAGCTTTTTAAACCATTCAAATCCCTCCTAATTAATGCGTCTCAAGTTAACTTCGGTCTACCCCTACCTCGTCGAATTTCTTCGGTTTATATTGAGTCAAGTTTTCTAGTGAGGGATTTGTAGGTTGTCTTTGCAGGTGACCAAACCACCGCAACTGCCCTTCCCTAATCTTTGTGTCAATTGGTGTTACTTCTACTTATCTTAGAATTTCTGTATTTCTTATTCTATCTTTACAAGTTTTACCACACATCCACCTAAACATCCCCATTTTTGCTAAGTTCATTTTATAGTGACTTACACTTGTAGGAAAAAAATTGTATTTCACGACTTTATACATACAAGCACTATTGGTTTTCATATCGTCGTAACTACCTTCAAATTCTGCATAAGAATAGAAAATCCAAATTTGCATTCAACGCACTTGACTCATTAAACAAGACGAACAGGAACATATCTTGAATGAGGTGCAGAATTTCACAACAAAAAAAAACAGAAAAAAGATATTGTATAGTTGCCTTTCAGAATCACAACCAGGACAGCTTTCTAAGGTAGATAACATAGTGCGCTCATGTTTAACTAGCTCGTGTCAGCCAATCACATGTGTTGCTTAATTGCATACACACTTAGAAAAGAAAGTGGCCATATCACAATAGCAGTACTCCAAATTTCAAATTGCTAACATGAAAGAAGTGACAACATTAGGAACAATTGAAATTATCTATGGGACTCACATTTTCTTTGATATAATCATCGAACGAAGCCAATTCATTCCGTAATGCCTGCTCTGTCCCATCATTGGGGTCTTTGCTTTTAAGAAAACCAATAAATGAGGAAAAGATCTTTGATCCACTGCAAAGAAAAAAAAATGAGAATTAGAAATGATCTTTGATCCACTGCAAAGTCAAACACAACTCAAGAAACATAAATAGTTCACAAATTCATTCAACCCTCAATACCAAATAAAATTAAAAATAAAAATAGTGCCTTGAAGTAAAAAAATAATAATAAAAAATAATAGTGCCTTAATGCCAAATGGCCTGAATTCTAAGAAACCAAAAGAGGGTTGCTACAAGATCAACGTGCATATATAGGTTGAATTGAGAAACATCCGTAACATTTATGTGAGTTTCATCCTCTAATCGTGTCTATAAATTTATTCAGAGATTAGATGAAAAAATGAAGACTTCAAAGTAAGTTGAAAAAAGTGGAGTTTTCACTAGGCTATCTATGAGATCAACATGTATATGCTCCTGTTACACAAATGTTTAAGTTGTTTTGGGGTTTATTTTAGTTTTAAACAAGAAATTGGGATGAGTTCCTGACTCATACAATCACTTGTAATATGCATTGAATTAAGTCCGGTCACTTCTTGATTCACTAATCGATTTAAACTACTAAGGCTGAAAGGAATTGTAAAGCTCGAAATTGAACAATTCCAATATGATTTGAGAATACCATGACTATGGACTGATAAGCATACAACATACTGTAAAGAAGAGAAAAAGAACATGTGCCGAATTATGGTTTAGGTGCCCATTATGTATAGCCCCACCAAGAAAATGGAACATGGTTTAATGTCCTAGGGACTATTCAAATAAATCAGATAAAGTAACCGCCCCCACAATGTCTTCAATATCTTGCTAATGTTTCATTATAGCAACAACATAAGAGGAAAGGAAAAGGCACAGGCACACAGATTCTTAGTAAAATGATCACAAGTGATGCTTAAAATTAATCTGCATTGGTAAAATACGTACACTGAAGCCTTCTCCAGTGGAGTGGCCAAAGGAGGTTCAGGGAATTTCTCTTCCAATGCTTGGGTAATAACATCTGAGTCTCCAATCCACTTCTCATCAAGTTTGATTACAGGAACTTTACCTTCTGGATTGATTTTCAAAAACCTGGGGGAAGATAGCCAAAGTTAAAATAGGCATGCAAAGATTCGTTAGCTCGTATAAAATGCAAGATTTTATGGTTTACCATTCAGGCTTATTAGCAAAGTCAACTAACTTCACGTCGTAGGGAAGATTTTTTTCCTCGAGCGTCAGCAAAACTCTTTGTGTAAAGGGGCCTAAGGGCAGAAACAAAGAGAAAAAGGCAGTAAAATTTGATGCACGCAACAGGACTTAAGAAGAACAAAACTAGAAATCATTGTTATATGGAACATAAAAATTTCCACACTACCCAAATCTAAGAAAAAAATGAACTGATTAATGAACAAAAACCAGTATCATTTTACTAGTATTTGTTCATTGGAAATGAATACTCATTTTATAGCGAAATGATTTTATTATTTGACAACTGAATTGGAAGATAACGGATAAATCATAAATAACGAGTATATTTAGGCACGAGGGGTCAAATCTTTCCGCTGAAACTTATCTGATGAAATGTCAGCATATATGGCAATTGACATGCCCACACAACTTCTTAACAAAGAAAATTTGATATAGAGGTTCAAGCTCCAAAAAAAGTGTTCATTGTAACCAGAAAGATTTCGACAAGAATTGTTCATTCATAACCATGGAAGATTATTAGTGTTATTTCCATTTCTTCATAACCAGGTCATCCACGGTCTAATTTCCTACATCTTTACTGAGGGAGCGCAAACAATGTCCAAGCTTCCTCACATTCAAGAGCATTGGACTAATTGCACCAAGAAGTGCTTGGTATGCTGAATTTCTACGGTCTAATTCAATGGCCACAATCAGAAGCTTAGCCTTTAACGCAAAATGTGAGAAAATTGTAAGCATTATGGCCTAATTTCCAGTTGCCTACTCTAATTCCTCACATTCTCAGTAGAAATCAAGGGATGACAAACAAATCAATTCAAGCTATCCTCTATAGAATTACAACCCGCATTTTCGAACCTAAAGAGTCCCCTTCACATTCAATTACAAAAGAAATCTCAATTCTTTCATCTCTTTCAGCTCATTTCCACAACAAACACCCAATTTTTATTTTTATTTTTTTATATTCATGCATATCCAGACGAGCTTGACTATTCTCACGAGGCCCTGTGTAACCCGCCTGAACGTACCCTAGTGGCCCAGTAACCCAGACAATCTCGATGCAGCGGGAAATTGAACCATGGAATCTCAAGCTCGCCCTTCTAGTAGGTTCAACAAACACCCAATTAGCATTTCAAACACTCAAAATTACGCAAGATTACACATCTTGACAACAAAATCCAATAATCAAAACACCTCCACTAAGCCCACCCACATCATTCCCCAATCCAAATCAGCCCCTCAACAACTCAAACGCCCAATTCATCTAATCCAAGAAAACCCTTTATCCAATCAACCAAAAAACCCCCACACAAGACACCACACTGCATTTCCACCAAATCCAAGAGAAACCCATTAACCAAACAAGGAAACAAATAAAGGGTAGAGAGGAAACAGTGAGTACTCACAGTCGCCTAGCTTGTTGGGCACTGTGACGGAGGCCTTGACACAGACTTCGAGTGGGTCTGAGAGAGCGGCCATGGCTCTGAAGCAGAGTTGTCTGCGTCTGAGATGATGGGTTTGGGTGTGAAGCTTGTGAAGGTGTCTTCTTAGCGTCGAAGAGAGCGCCCAAGCGGTTGGGGTGGCGGTTGAGGTGGACATTTTGGTAACGCACAACGCGAACCTCTCGAATCTTCTCTTTTCTCTCTTTTCTTTACATGTTCAGGATGGCTTACACGTGGCCTCAGCTTTTCATCCCACCTCGATACGTAGTTACGTGTATTGTTACGTGGTTTAGACGTTTTAAGAGCACCTCTAATATCACACTATTTTAAAAAATGGTAGTGCTATTTGAACTCATAAGTTCGGACTCTTAGGAAGTCTTTTGAAATTTTTTTACTTCAAAGTCATCCTCAAGTAATCAATGACTTTAAAATAACAACTTACAACACTTATTTGATATTTGTAAAAAATTTAAAAACCCCCCTTTGAGTTCGGACTCTTGAGTCCAAATAGATTTTTTGTTTAAAAAATACTATATTGACACCTAGTGATGTAAAGTGCAAGCCCGCATCCCAAATATACATCATGCGTATTTTGCACTGAAAACCAAAAACTATTCGTGCACACCCACTTCCATGTACCGCGTGTCATTTATAGTATCAATTGAGGTGTCATTCAAACATTTTTCTTCTAATTTTAAAATCAAATAGACAGCTAAATTAATAACAATTTTTTGAATAAATAAAATTAGCGAATCAATTTACTTTTATTAGAAAAAAAAAAAACTAATTTCATTGTTGAACTTGATGCAAATTGTTTTTTTTTTTTTTTTTTTGCTCAGTGGTGTAATGCAAACCGTGTTAATTAATTCACGTTTGGACATTGTTAGTTCTTATATGAGGAGAGGCTCTTACAAATCTTTTTGCTCTACTCAAAAGACTCAAAATCAAAATCTTAATTAAAGGGAACCAAGTCCTAATTACTAGTTTATAGCATCGAGTTCTTAAATGTCACATATGTTTTGAATCAAGAAAAAAATATATAAGCATAGGTCGCTGTGGCGAGAGCTGAAGAAATAAGTCAATAACCTAATATGGGATTTTTTTTTTTTTTTTTTTTTGAAATAACCTAATATGGTTATAGTCAAGGAAGAGGGGAGAGACGAGAGGAAGCCCTCACTTAACGGGTTGATGTAGTAACAAACAGTTGGCTGTGTCCATTACTATTCTGTTAGAGATGTTTGACATGGTGCCAGAGGAAACAGGAATGTGGTGACGATGGGTTTAAACTTCGGGAAGCTATAAAAAATGAAGCGAGTAAGTGTGCAACATATATAATGGGCAGCAAAAGGCAATACTGATATACATATTTTTGATACATAAATTAATTTGTTACTTTTTCTTTTGTCAAAGGAATTAATTTGTTACATACGCCATGTTTGATTGGATAGAAAAGAAAAATATTCCAAGAAAAATGATAAATCTTGTGGAAAATGACACTTTCTTGCGTCTGACAGCCAAAATTTTCTCAAGAAATATTTTCCCACGATTGCCAATTTTTCATATTAAGACACATATATTTTTTTACCCATTAATGTGGGCAAATTAAGTTTTCTATTGAAAAAATGTGAGTTTTATATATAGACACATTATTTATATTTCATGAAAATTAATGTATTTAATATATATGGTAAGTTTTTATATTTATTTCATAACTTGTTGGTCAGTTTTGTGGGAAAAATTCTTATATGTGCAATCAAGCACATGTAGAAAATTTTGCTTATGAACATTTACTGGGTAAAACTTTCTTAAGAAAATGTTGTTTTCCTATGGAACATTTTCTTTGTAATCAAACAGTGCCTTAGTTCTCTACAAAAAATAATCTTTTACAATTAGACATGTTTATGGGTTGGGCCCAACCGAGCCCGAGCCTAAGGACCTTAATCCAAGCCCTGCCCCCCATAGACACGTGAGTCTATACATAGGCCCAAGCCCGCCAATGTAAAAAATAGGGGTGCACACGGATTGCACTAATCCGCGAATCCGGTCCAATTCGAACCAATTATCACTAATTGGATCAATTTTTTGATCCCTTGGACTGGATTAGATTGAAAAATCACTAATCCGGCAAGACTTGATCGAATTACGGATCCTACATTAAAAAATCACGGATCCAATCCGATCTACTCCGTTTAGCACATCAACACATACATATTTCATCATATGTACTATAATAGTTTAATTAGCATCAACTCAAACTATCAACTCTAAACTATAATATCTAAAAGACTATACTTGTTGGGACTACCCGCCCCTGACCTAGGGTCAAGTCACCCGGCCCAAACCGTTACCTAAACCCGATACCTGAACCAGGCCCAAAAACGGTTTGGCACGCCTAAATAAATCTACGAAATAATCAATCTAACAAGATATATGGTAATATGTGTGTGAAAAAATCATAATAAAACCATAATATCTTATATAACATAATAAGGGTCTATCATCTTTAATATTCAAAAGCCTTATACAACTTTATAATAGCATTATAAATGTTCAAAACTACCAATTAACTAAGTCTTAAGTTACAACCCACGTACGAGGATCACAAAATGATCAATATTAACAATATACTAATATTATGCGAGGCTCACATGTAAAGGAACTTCAAGATAGATCTTTCCCCTTGCCTTTCTTGTCTATCGCACTGGTAGATGGACCTGTGGTGTAAAGTGGGGTGAGCTAAAGAACCAACGGTGCTCAATAAGAGAAAAGACTCGCTCAAACATTAAATATGCAAGTACTACCTAGTACTCATGCAAGTTCTAACATGACATCAAATCCATACTCACAACACATCATGTAAAAGCCAAACAAATGTAATTCATAATCAAACATAAGTATATAAATGAACACATGATTAGGTACAAGTATAGATATTGTTCATGTTCATCACGGTTATGGAAATAGATTCATTTTCTAAGAAGAAATATATAAATAGAATTTCCATTACCAAACTAAACATCATATAGTCTAAGTATCAATATTTTAAGTCGTAATTCATTCACCATAATATACATAAAAGCATGAAGGTTTCACAACACATATGATAAACATTCATTCATTTCATGCATGATAATATTCATCACTCTTCATTTATAAAAATCTACACATGACATACATAGAAAGTCAAATAAAAGATTTAAATGAAATGATAGATATATACTAATATAGTCCGTTGTTTCATTCAATGCGAACTAGATATCGGTAAGGATCCGGTAACCGAATCCTCTACTTTTAGGTTGGTACAATAACTAGTCGAAACGCAATAGCCATTGCGCCCTCTAATTAATGGCACCAAAACAAAAGTAGTTTTATCCAAGCCGTCACCGCTACACGTCTCAAAGAACAATCAAGTAGCAAATGATGGAACTCCAAACCCTTACCCTCGAATGGTTCACCTTATGCATTCTATTAGTCAAGTAAAACTCTCAGTGGTGAACAACCACAAACATTCTGGGGCGTCCAAAATATAGACTACTTGCTAATTTGGACCGCGGTGAAACTCCACAAACATTCTGGGGTTTCGAATAACATGAAGGGCAAAACAGTGCATTCACAATTCCATAGATACTAGAGATCCAAACCAATATCACAACGTAACCCATACCCGAGTCTGTGGCAACCTGCCCCTAACCTAGGGTCAAGTCGCCCGGCCCAAACCATTACCTAAACCCGATACTTAAACCAGGCCCAAATAACGGCTTGGCTCGCCTAAATAAACCTGCGGAATAATTAATCTAACAAGATATATGGTAATATGTGTGTGAAAGTTAATCATAATAAAACCATAATATCTTATATAACATAATAAAAGTCTATCATCTTTAATATTCAAAAGTCTTATACAACTTCATAATAACATTATAAAAGTTTAAAACTACCCATTAACTAAGTTTTAAGCTACAACCCACGTACGAGGTTTACAAAACGATCAATATTAATAATATACTAATATTATACGAGGCTCACATGTAAAGGAACTTCAAGATAGATCATTTCCCTTGCCTTTATTGTCTTTCGCGCTGGTAGATGGATCTGTGGGGTAAAGTGGGATGAGCTAAAGGACCAACGGTGCTCAATAAGAGAAAAGACTCGCTCAAACATTAAATATGCAAGTACTACCTAGTACTCATGCAAGTTCTAACATGACATCAAATCCATACTCACAACACATCATGTAAAAGCCAAACAAATGTAATTCATAATCAAACATAAGTATATAAATGAACACATGATTAGGTACAAGTATAGATATTGTTCATGTTCATCATAGTTATGGAAATAGATTCATTTTCTAAGAAGAAACATATAAATAGAATTTTCATTACCAAACTAAACATCATATAGTCTAAGTATCAATATTTTAAGTCGTAATTCATTCACCATAATATACATAAAAGCATGAAGGTTTCACAACACATATGATAAACATTCATTCATTTCATGCATGATAATATTCACCACTCTTCATTTATAAAAATCTACACATGACATACATAGAAAGTCAAATAAAAGATTTAAATGAAATGATAGATATATACTAATATAGTCCGTTGTTTCATTTAATGCGAACTAGATATTGGTAAGGATCCGGTGACCGAATCCTCTACTTTTAGGTTGGTACAATAACTAGTGGAAACACAATGGCCGTTGCGCCCTCTAATTAATGGCACCAAAATAAAAGTAGTTTCATCCAAGCCGTCACCTCTATACGTCTCAAAGAACAATCAAGTAGCAAAGGATGGAACTCCAAACCTTTACCCTCGAATAGTTCATTTATGCACTTTATTAGTCAAGTAAAACCCTCGGTGGTGAACTACCACAAACATTTTGGGGCGTCCAAAATATAGACTACTTGCTAATTTGGCCCGCGGTGGAACTCCACAAACATTCTGGGGCATCGAATAACATGAAGGGCAAAACAGTGCATTCACAATTCCATAGATAATAGAGATCCAAACCAATATCACAACGCAACCCATACCCGAGTCATTCTATTCAAAACATCAATTCCTAATTATCTAATATTCAAGCCATATTTAATGCATGAGCAAAACTCCCCACTTACCTGGACTCGTAGCAATGCCTACACCGACTCCTCGCGCGCTTGGGGTCCTATGTGAACCGCCTCACGAATCTAAGCAATTCGTACAACACTACATAAGAAATTCACTCAATTTAAAGTTGAACATTTTACTTATTAATTTATATTTGGGAACCCAATGGTGCGGGTCCCACGGGTTGTACCATTTAAGGGCTTTGTCGGAATGTCGACGCCCATTGTAGTTTTATTTTATTTTATTTTTTATTTATTATTTGGCCAGGGACCAATTTGGTCATTGTTGGTTGAACAAGGACCTATTGGTCCCTGTTTGGTTGACCAGGAGCATTCCAGCCCCTGATCAAACCAACCCAACACCCACCAGGGTTGACTGGCCCCTGGAATAGTCCAGGGGCCTGTCGCCCCTGGCATTACGGGATGGAGGAACCAAAGCTTCCCCCCTCCCCAACCCTCAGACCGAAGTCCGAGGGTGGTCCCCTGTGCTCGCCGGCACTGGGGACCCCTCCACTGCGGTTGACCAGCAGCGGTGGCGGTGGTGGTGGTAGTGATGGAAGAAGTGGGGTGGCCCCCTTCTTCCTCACGGCTTCATGGGGGTGGCTAGTGCCCACCCCCTTGTTGACGGCGGCACCTCTGCTCCTCAGCGGTGCCGCTGTTCTTCTCCGGCGGTGCCCTAGTGACGCCGCCTCCTCCGTCCGGCGGTTCCTCTAGAAGCCGCCACCCCCCATTAACCTACAAACAAATAAAACAAACAAGAAGAAGAAGATGAAAAAAAAAAAAAAAAAAAAAAAAAAAAAAAAAAAAAAGATTACCTCTCCTTGGGTGGTGTTTTCTCTTTCCCTCCTCTCTCTCAAACTTGTAGAAAACAACAAAAGGGTGACTAGAGTTTGCAAACTACATTTATATAGTTAGGGTTTTTAATGTAGGGTTGTATACAACCTTGTTTATTTTACCAAAATGCCCTTATGGGCCTCCAAATCACTTACATTCACTTAACTCTTGTTAGGCCCAACATTCATTTAACCTAAGCTATACTTTTCACACTTAAGCAATTCACAAAGCACACTTGCACACATTTAGTATTGAAAATCACTAAATTACCCTCGTGTCGGGTCAGGTAGAGTTCGATTCGTTACAATATCCCCAATTTAAAGAATTTCGTCCTCGAAATTAAATCAGAGCCATACCTTAAGGTTCGAAAAGAAATGGAAAATTCTCTACCATATAATTCTCTTGCTCCCAAGTCAACTTTTGTTTTCCATGAAATTTCCATCAAACTTGCACTATCGCATATTCCTTATTACGTAATTTTCGTACTTTCCTATCCATGATCTGGATCGGCTACTCATTATATGACACGTCCTCCCTTATATCAACTTACCCCCAATCAATCCTCGGTACGTGTTTATTATGTGCCTTCCTCAACATGGAGATATGAAAGACATCATGTACTCCCGCTAGCTGTGGTGGTAACTTGAGACGAAAGGCTACTGGTCCCACTTTTTTCTTGATCTCGAATGGTCCAATGAATCTAGGAGATAACTTTCCTTTTAACCCGAATCGGTGATGCCCTTTCATAGGAGTAACTTTCAAAAGCACGAATTCCCCTTCCTTGAATACAACATCTTGATGGTCCTTATCGGCATACTTTTTTTGACGGCTTTGGGCGGTTTCTAGTCGTTGCCTAATAAGCTTAATTCTTTCTGTCTGGTCATGAACCATTTCTGGTCCAAGCAACACCACGTCTCCGACCTCAGTCCAACAAACTGGAAATCTACACGGTCTCCCATAAAGAGCCTCAAAAGGTGTCATACCAATGCTTGCTTGAAAACTGTTATTGTATGCGAACTCGCACAACGAAATGTATTTTTTCCAACTTCCACCGAAATCTAATACACAGGCTCGAAGCATGTCCTCAAGTATCTGGATCAATCTCTCGATCTGCCCATCAGTCTGAGGGTGAAAAGCCGTCCTGAGATTGAGTTGAGTTCCCATCTGGTGCTGAAACCCTCTCCAAAACTGAGAGGTAAACCTCAAATCACGATCCAACACTATAGTCACCAGAACCCCATGTAACCTAATAATTTCATTGACGTACATGCCTCCCAGCCTGTATGCTGAATATCCCATGAAGATAGGAATAAAGTGTGCCGACTTAGTCAAATGATCCACAACCACCCAAACAGGATCATGTCCTTTTTTGTATGTTCGGCAGCCCCGAAACAAAATCCATGGCTATGTGTTCCCACTTTCATTGTGGAATAGGCAATGGTTGCAATAATCCTCCCGGCTTTTGGTGATCTGCTTTTTCTAGCTGACAGATCTCGTAGTTCTGAATGTAAGTAGTGATGTCAACTTTCATCCCCGGCTACTAATATATTCGTTTCATATCTTGGTACATTTTGTTGCCTCCCGGATGCACTGTAAACCATGATCTATGCGCTTCTTTCAGTAAATCATCTCTCAACTGTCTATGAGGTGGTATCCATACTCTGTCTCGGAACCTCAACGCCCCATCACCTGATAGTCTCCAGCCCTCATCATCACTGTTATCTGCCAATGACCTGTACTGTTCATACTCAGAATCGGCCCTCTGACAGTCAATCACTCTAAACAATGCTACTGGATCCACTCTCATCTGAACATGGGTGCGACGGTATCAGAGTTATCAATAAACCCACAAATTCATTCCCTATGCTTCGCAAACCTAGGCTCTGATACCAACTGCGACGGCCCCAATTTCCCAGGCCGCCCCGTGGCTTCCCATTTACCTTGCTCGTGCACCGGAAATACCTGCCACGTCACTCATCTATCCAATTAATTTCAAAACTCTTAAGTTTCATGCCATTTAATTATGTAGTTTACAATTTACAAATGGAAGTTTTAATATATCACCAAAAGAGCATTATATAAAGTCAACTTATTCAACCTATAGTGGAAAACCCTAAGTACTCGGTATATAGGCGACAACGCCATCCGTGAATGTTTATATACCAAGATCGAAGATGTAACAACCACAAGTTCCCAATAATAATATTCAAAACAATTTAATACTAATACACATACCAAGAGGTCCTCGACAGTGGGCAAGTAAAGATTTTGTCGCCCGTGATCTCCTTGCCCCTACGATACACAAGTCCGCGCCACCCACCACAAAAGCCGGATGGCGAGCCCAATAAGTAAAATCCCAAGGAAAACCACCGTGCATTATAATTTAAGAATATAAATGGAACAAGTAAATAGTGTTAACCAAACATGCGGAATAGAAGGTAAATGCAGACAACTGCTCAAAGCTCATCGCATGAATATAAACACAAGATAAACAAATGAGTGTGCACCAGCTATCCAAGATGCGTACTAAGGATCAGGAGCCCTGTCGTGGTCTCACTCATCGACTCTACCACTGTCCTAAACCACACATCTAGCAAGCGACCGCACAACCCTCAGATACATAGACGGGAAATCTCAACCGTCCCAGTAAGATTTGACTCGAAGATTTTCAATGAAAAATAGCTCAAATGAATAACAATAAGTAAATGCAGTAGTGGTGTTCAGTTGGGTTTTACTTACCCGAAAATACACACTCCGACTTCCCGAACCCGTCGGTACGCCCCACCTAGCTTCCCAATGTCCGAGCTATGGTTTCCCGGTCCCTGAAGTCCATTTTATAGTGTTTTATACTTTTTGGAAACATATTATATCATTTTATGATATTATATTATATTTTTAATTTTTCAGTTGTGGTACCTCTCTCGGGCTATGTCGGGGTTCCAAAAATACCTGAAAAGTCCCGAAACCACTTTTCTACCTTTTTCTACTTTTCTATATTTTTCTAGAATTTTTCCCAATTTTTCAGATATTTTTCCCCTATTTTTCCTATTTTCCAGAATTTAAAACTGTTTTTTTTAAATTAATAAATAAATAAAAATATTATTTAAATAATATATGGGTGGGTCCTCCGAACCAGGTCGGCCCGGTTCGGCCCATCTGGGCCGGGTCCGGGTCGGGCCAGGGCCGGTTTGGCCCGGCCCACCCGGATGGGCTGGGCCGGCCCGGCTCACTGGGCCCAGGGGTGCACGCACGCGCGCACGCGTGCGTGCCCCCTCTTCTTCCTCCCCCACCGAGGCGCATCTGGTTCTTCTCTTTTTTTTTTTTTTTTTTTCTTCTTCTTTGTTGCTTCTCTTCACTCTCCTCTCGATTTCTCTTCAATTTCACTCCATTGGAGACCTCTAAAACCTCAAAATTCATCCACAAATTCATCAAAACAACCCCAAATTCTTGGATCAAAAATACATGCAAATAACCCAAAATTTATCAAATCATCTCAATTTTTCCACCAATTCGAACCAAATCGACATGTTACCTCAAAATAAACCTCATGAGCATCAATTTCCAACAAAACAATGATGAATTCACTAAAAATCTATTTTTCACCTTAACCCACAAAACCATATTTTTTTCTTAAAAATTCTCATTTAGAATGAATAGCTTACCTTAGATTAATGTTTTGAGGCTTCAATCTCCTCTCCCAAAGCTCGAATTCGTCCTTCGATCTACCCACAGAGCTCCCAAAATCGGTTGAGAAAATGTAGTTTTGCATGCAATCCGATCGATCAAGTGATATATATAGTTGTGTTTTAATCTAGCGTATGTGCGCATCTCGAGGACGATCGGACGGTTCTTGATAACCCTGCGTCACCAAAGTTCTTGACACCCTATCATGACAATATTTGCCTTGAATTACCTTGTTGTGCATCTCGAGGATTATCCTATGCATGCTGATTTTTCCTATCAAACTATAGGACTTAAATTAATCTATTAATACATTAATTCAACCTTAGGTTAATTCACCTTAATAAATCATATAAAATTCATAAGTGCGTTACACTAGCACTCAGCTACCGGGCAACCTATGCCCCGTACCCCGGCTACCCAATAACCGGTACCCGGTCCCCGACACGCACTTCGGGACATATACCCGACTCGTCGCCTTGCCCGTTGTCAACTTACACACACGTGATGTTAATATAAATATTTAAATTCCCACATCACAATAATAGATATACAACATGCACAAATAACACAATATACCCTGGGTACTCCTATCTGAGTCAACCCAGCTGTCCACGTAACGCCCGAATTAACCACTAATCATTGTGATTAACACTAATATTCAATTAAATAAATTTGGGCCGTTACAATGAGCTTGACTCCTTATGACCTCTGAGTCATCTATAGGTACTCCCTGTATTTGCATTACAACCTCGGGCTTTGACTCCAATCGTATACGGCTCAAAGCATCCGCCACTACATTCGCTTTCCCTGGGTGATACTCAAGTTTAAAGTCGTAGTCTTTCAAGAATTTTAACCACCTCCTCTATCTCATGTTCAAAACACTCTAAGTAAACAGGTACTTCAAATTTTGTGATATGACTAAACAGTAAACTTTTCCCCGTACAAAATAATGTCTCCACAATTTCAAAGCAAACACCACTGCTGCTAATTCTAAGTCATGCGCCGGGTAATTCTTCTCGTGAATCTTAAGTTGGCGTGAAGCATAGGCGATTACCTTCTTGTCTTGCATTAGTACTCCTCCCAATCCAATCTCTGAAGCGTCGGTGTACACTGACAATTCCTTACCGGACTCTGGTAGGACCAAAATAGGTGCGGTGGTCAAACGCTCCTTCAATAGTTGGAAAGCATTTTCGCATGCATTACTCTAAACATAAGTGACATCCTTCCGCGTCAACTCAGTAAGCCGTGAAGCAATCGATGAGAAATTTTGCACAAAACGCCGATAATACCTTGCTAGTCCTAAGAAACTTCGTATTTCTGAAGCATTTTTAGGTTGTGACCATCTAAGGATTGCCTCAGTCTTTGTGGGATCAACTGCTACACCTTTCGCATTCACCACATGGCCCAAAAATTTCACTTCGGAAGCCCAAAACTCACACTTGCTTAGCTTAGCATAAAACTTGTGTTCCCTTAATGTCTGCAACACTTTCCTAAGATGTTTCCTATGGTCTGACTCAGTCTTAGAATATATCATGATGTCATCGATAAATACAATCACAAACTGATCGAGGAACGGTTTGAAAACACGGTGCATCAAATCCATGAACATGGCTGGCGCATTGGAAAGCCCAAACGGCATCACTGTGAACTGAAAGTGACCATATCGTGTACTAAATGATGTCTTTGGTATGTCTTCTTCTCGTATGCGCCGCTGATGGTACCCCGATCTCAAATCTATTTTCAAAAAGAACCTTGCTCCCCTTAACTGGTTAAATAAATCATCGATCCTAGGAAGCGGATACTTGTTCCGAATAGTCACCTTATTCAACTGTCGGTAGCCAATACACATTCTCAAACTACCGTCCTTTTTATTCACGAATAACACGGGTGCTCCCCATGGCGAGACACTTGGGGAAATTAAGCCTTTCTGAGTCAACTCCTCTAATTGCTTCTTCAACTCTTTCAACTCGGTAATCGCCATACGATAGGGTGCCTTAGAAACTGTTATGGTACTGGGAATAAGGTCAATTACAAAGTCAATGTCTCGATGTGGACAAAGTCCTGGAAGGTCAGAAGGAAAAACATTTGGAAAATCCCTAACAACAGGAATCTTCTCAATTAGGACTTCTTGTCCCTCCTCTCCCATAAAAGTTAGACTCGCAATAGTCTCTATCTCATCAAAAGTCGCAATTCTACTACGGCTGATAACAGTAGCCAAAGAACAACCTCTAAAATCAAATGGAGGAGTGCCAGGAATCTGAAAGGTCACCACCTTATTGAAACAATCTATCTTAGCGTGATACGTCTCTAACCAGTCCATGTCCAATAGTGCATCATATTCTAAACACTCTAACACTCGCAAATCAAATGGCATAGTATGATCCCCAATTTTTATTATGCATCCTTTACATGTCATATTAGGGTATATCTTTTCGGTGGAGACTGTGCTCAGAATCAAGTATGTGTATGCTCTAATTGGTGTCAATCCCAAAACATGTACCATAGCCCCCGAGATAAGAGAAATAGTAGAACTAGAATCAAATAATGTATGCATGTTACGACCATTAATTGAAACTATACCTGCGACTAACTGTCGCGCGGCTCTCTGATCTTGTTCCGCCATAGCATGGACTCTTCCTCGAGCAACTGGGGCTGCACTCTCTTCAGATGATGGTGGGTAAGGACATTGGCTCTTGTAATGCCCCGGCGTCTTACACCGAAAACATACGATATGTAACTTCTGAGCATTCGGTTGTGGCTGCGCGACACTATCTAATACACTCGGCCTTGGCCCTACTGATCCCCTGCCACTATTCTTACTCTGTTGCGGTGGATGTGGCAGTCTAAATGTCACACCCTGTGTAGTCGAAGGTGCGGAAACATTGGAATGTGTGGTGGTCCCCGTCAAAGTGTGTGTGGCCTTCGATGCTACCCCTTAGTGTGTCGATCCGCTTGATGCTCCTCTAAACCGAAGTTTCTTTGAGTTTTTCTTAGGACCCCTCTGATAACTGTCAAAATTTTGTTTTCCCTGACCATACCGACCAGATCGTGTCTCATCAATGCGGAGTGCATCCTCACATTCGAGTGCCCTGTTATATGCTTGCTGAAATGTCTCTTCCCCTGATACTGCCACTAGGGAGTGTATCTCCTCCGTCAATCCATCAACGAAACGTCTCCTCCGTGTCGTCTCAGATGGAACATACTCATGCGCAAACTCCGCTAATTCATTGTACCTTGCTGCATAATCTGCTACACTCATGCTGCCTTGCACTAAGTCAAGAAATTCTCGAATCTTTGTTGCCTTTACTGATTCCGAGAACCACTCATTATAAAACAACTTCTTAAACTGTGATCAAGTCATATTAGTCCCTTGAGCTCTTTCAACAGACAACCACCATTTATGGGCTCGATGCTCCAGTAAGAAAGATGTGACGGCCCCAATTTTCCCATGCAATTGGGTACGCCCGGCTAAGCCCGTGCAGGCCCCGAGTCATCACTCGGCAACCTGACGGGCCTAGTCAGCCTTCAATTTAATCAATTCGGTAATTTATGAAAGAGTTATTGCATTAATACACGGCGGAAGACTAAAACAATTATAATAAAGTGAAATAACTCAATCAAAGGGAAATTAGGAATTTTATAAGTGTGGAAAAACCCCGGGTGTTCATGTACAATTCGTTAGGTATATGTACATGATACCAGTCTCATAATAGATATACCAAGTTCAATAATCCCAACAAAATAAGTATAAAACGATATACACATCAGCAAACAAAACATAATCACCTACTATAAAGTCTCTCAAATGTCCTGCAACTCCTCAAAGTATATCACCTAGGCAAAGCCCCTTGCCCTTGCTGCTCTCCACTCTATCTGCACCCACCGTCACAAACTAGACGGTGAGTGACTGAATAAAATTGCTAGTAGTACCAGAAGAATGTAACAATAATTTATGATTATAACAAGAAAAGCAGCGATCTAAGTATCATGCTGAAAAGAAATAGCTGGAAAGTAAATAAATCAAATGCATGATAAAGAGACTGAAAGATAAACAATCGATATTTGCATGTTCTAAGATTCAAAAGAGGCCCATGAGTGGTCTATTTCACAGCGAATACGGCAAAGATCTTGCAAGATCTTCCCGGCAATGTCGCAACACTAGCGCAGCGTGAAATCGAGAAGCATCGCAACACCTCTCGAATCCAGTACCCAGTACACACATCACTAGGGGTGGTCAGTTACCCCTGCAGAGGGCACCCTCGTTGTCCCATCTAGTGCGGGACCACATGATACCTTCGAGACACACACCCATGCCAAGAACATACAACCAAGGATATGGAATGGAATATCAAGCAAAGGATCAATACAACAATAGCAATAAATAGAGGACGTATAAATCACATGTTATTTTCTTGCTGGTCTACTAACGTACACACATACGAGGCATGCATGTACTTACCTGATCTAGCGTGACCCGGTACTCACTCCGAAACTTTAACGCGCTTCCCGTGTTTCTCTACTGCCTGACAACGATTTAAGTCCCGAATATAGGTTTAAGATTAGTATTTAGTTTTTGGATGATTCTCATAAACTTTGTTTCAATTCATTCAATTAATGGAACCCATATTATCGTTGATATCCTTTATACGCTGGTTAGGCTCTTGTTGGATCCACGAGTTAAGCCTATATCCACCTAAGTAGGCTCAATATGTGAACAATTATTGGGCCTGGACATATGGGCTCATTATTACATTTTATGTATTTGTTTTGGCCTTAAGTTATGCCTATCATATTGGGCTTTTATAGTAATGTGGGTTAGATGTGTGTTGGGCCCTGATTACCATGTGCGTTGGGCCCTTATTGTAATAGGTGTTGGGTGTGTGTTGGGCTCTTGTTGGGCCTCAACACAAGCCCACAATTAATAATTAAAATGTCCATACACTTGTTTTATTTATTCACACACATAAAAATATGGACTTAATGGTCACACCACATACACCCACAACTGATGTGTACACCCCACTGGTGTGCACACTAACACTTCACACACACCGCTGTTTTGTGCACACACACCCCGCTGGTGTGCACCCCACTGTGATTTACCATGTTCACTTACATTAGTACATCACGTTATTACTTGAAACTATGTTATATATACATTTTCACCATGCACACCATATACAACTGTTGTGTACACCCCACTGTGGTGTACACACAGTGTACACCCCTTGCACAAAATCCACACCAAAACAGCCACCTATACACACCCACATCACCTACACACATTGTTATGCTAATCGAAACTCACACACAAACATCTCATAAACGGTCCCTTTATGGTGCACACACCCACACCCCAACTGGGGTGTGCATATACACAGCCACACCCCATACATATAGAACAGCCACCCCACACACACACACACAACAACAACCATCTCAACAGCAAAGAAAAAAAGAAAGATTGGAATAAAACATACACCTATAACTCACACCAATAACGTGGCTATTGGACATGAGGGAAGGGTTATCTCCGGCCAGCGGAGTCGTCGGAGACTCTACTCCGATCAGCTGTAACCGGGGATGGTCCGACTAGCCACGGCAGCCCCAAAACAGCGACTAAAACGATGTCAAATACCACACAAAAATGTGAAAACAGTGAGCAAATGGCCTTGTTATCTCATCGGAAAAGTGACCCACCGGCCGGACGTGAAGCTCTCCGGGAACGCCGAGACCTACGTGGGTAGTCTACGCCCAAGTTCCCGGTCGGAGGTGACTTTACGGTGGCCGGCAGTGAGCGAAAAAAATGTGTGCAGTGAGCCAAGTTGGCGGACTGGTAGAGAGAGAAAATAGATTGCCGAGAGAGAGAGACGGAAGGGAGGGAAGAGAAACTCACCTAGGTGTCTCCGGTGGGTGGTGGAGGTCCCAAATGTTGTGGTGGGTGGCGGCGGTGACGTCCAGCCCAGAGGAGGAGGGAGGGAGAACGTGAGGCCGAGAAGAGAAGGGTGGATAGGGAAACCGAGAGGGAGGGAGAGAGAGAAGGTCTCCCCTCGTCGACGGTGGTCTTCTGGTCTCTCTAACCTCGTCGGAGTCGGGTGGGTTGGTGATGGCAGTGGGGGAGAGTGGAGAGGAGAGGTGGCGGTGGCGGTGGTTATTTGGAGGAGATGATGAATAGTAGGGTTTGTAGAAAAAAAGTTTTGTATATATATACGAGCAAAATGACCTTTTTTCCCTTTAGTTAACACTTGTTTATTCCTTGGACAGCTACCATTTGGCTCATCATCCTATTTTAAGACACATACACATCCCTATGCCCATCCAATGGTTCTCCTCACTCACTTGTGTCACTTTAACAATCCTATCCATATTAACCTATTAAATTAATCCCATTAATTTTATTAAATTACCAATAAGGTTACACAAATTCTCGCCTACTCGGTGCACCGTGCCCCGCATTCGACACGTTTCTCGAGGCGGTCCCACTCTTGGGATTCGAATAAATTTCCTCATGCTTATGTTATACTTTATTGTTAGAGTTTTATTTCCTCAACTTAGGTCATGTTTTTCATTTGGCTTTGTTTATTAATAAAATCCACTAAAACGGTTCCCGAAAAACCCCGTATAACTAGGCAATATCTCACTCAATTAAAACATAGCCCAAACGGCTCGAAACCCATAGAATACTATAATACTAATACACAAAGTCAAAGAATCATAAAATTACCTCGGCGTCGACTACCGAAGTTTGAAATACTATCCAGTATCCACGTAGCCGGGTCACAATCCTGACACGTGTAACACAAGTCAGTTAAAAAATTCGGGGTTGTTACAAAAGACACTAGAGGCACCATGGCCCACTCATCTATACATAGAGTCTTCATCCTCTTATCCATATGCAAGATCCATGCTTCAGCCTCTACGGGATCCCTATCCCTATAGAAGCGAGGATATCATACTTCATGAATTCCTTCTGTAATTTGCCTATCCGATATGCCTCTGTATCCTTGTCTCCTCCATGTATGGCTGCTGCAACCGTATTAGTGACGAAATCCGCGCCTTCCTCTGCTACTAAGTGTTCAAGAATAGGTTCTAATGGAGGATTAGGCCCCTGTCCTACCTGCACTTGCTTAGCTGATCTAGCATTTCCTTGCGTTTGTATCCATAATACGGGTCATATTCCTTTCTTGAGCAGACGCCATTTCTTGTAGGGCTTTCTGATGTGACTCCGTCAAAGAAGAGGTGCGCTGCTCCATTTCTCTACGCCAATGTCTATCATCCCTGTCCTGAACATCCCTCAAATTATGAGAACTCCCCCCATGGTTACTCATAGTGCACTGTAGAGCAAAAAGTGATTAGTCCAATAATTTGAGGAATTTGCAAAAAATCTAATGTTATAAATATATTACATTCATAAACATATAACAATATATTAACATTTTATCTTTGGTTTTCGATCCCTTCCCAATCTAGAAATTGACATTTGTATACATTAAGTCGACTCAAACCGATGTCCCATACCATGGATTTGTTCGACTTAAACTTGACCTTTTTAAATTTAATGCTCTACAACTTAGGTTTTCCAAACCTAATGTTTCCCTAGGTTCTAATCCCTAGGCTCTGATACCAACTGTGACGACCCGCCCCTGCCCTAGGGTCAAGTCGTCTGGCCCAAACCGTTACCTAAACCAGGCCCAAATAACGGTTTTGCACGCCTAAATAAACCTGCGGAATAATCAATCTAACAAGATATATGGTAATATGTGTGTGAAAGATAATCATAATAAAACCATAATATCTTATATAACATAATAAGGGTCTATCATCTTTAATATTCAAAAGTCTTATACAACTTCATAATAACATTATAAAGGTTCAAAACTTCCCATCAACTATGTCTTAAGTTACAACCCACGTACGAGGTTTACAAAACGATCAATATTAAAAATATACTAATATTATACGAGGCTCACATGTAAAGGAACTTCAAGATAGATCATTTCCCTTGCCTTTATTGTCTATCGCGCTGGTAGATGGATCTGTGGGGTAAAGTGGGGTGAGCTAAAGGACTAATGGTGCTCAATAAGAGGAAAGACTCGCTCAAACATTAAATATGCAAGTACTACCTAGTACTCATGCAAGTTCTAACATGACATCAAATCCATACTTACAACACATCATGTAAAAGCCAAACAAATGTAATTCATAATCAAATATAAGTATATAAATGAACACATGATTAGGCACAAGTATAGATATTGTTCATGTTCATCACAGTTATGGAAATAGATTCATTTTCTAAGAAGAAACATATAAATAGAATTTTCATTACCAAACTAAACATCATATAGTCTAAGTATCAATATTTTAAGTCGTAATTCATTCACCATAATATACATAAAAGCATAAAGGTTTCACAACACATATGATAAACATTCATTCATTTCATGCATGATAATATTCACCACTCTTCATTTATAAAAATCTACACATGACATACATAGAAAGTCAAATAAAAGATTTAAATAAAATGCGATAGATATATACTAATATAGTCCGTTGTTTCATTCAATGCGAACTAGATATTGGTAAGGATCCGGGAACCGAATCCTCTACTTTTAGGTTGGTACAATAACTAGTGGTAACGCAATGGTCGTTGCGCCCTCTAATTAATGGCACCAAAACAAAAGTAGTTTCATCAAAGCCATCACCGCTACACGTCTCAGAGAACAATCAAGTAGCAAAGGATGTAACTCCAAACTCTTACCCTCGAATGGTTCACCTTATGCATTCTATTAGTCAAGTAAAACCCTCGGTGGTGAACTACCACAAACATTCTGGGGCATCCAAAATATAGACTACTTGCTAATTTGGCCCGCGGTGGAACTCCACAAACATTCTGGGGCATCGAATAACATGAAGGGCAAAACAGTGCATTCACAATTCCATAGATAATAGGGATTCAAACCAATATCACGATGCAACCCATACCCGAGTCATTCTATTCAAAACATGAATTCCTAATTATCTAATATTCAAGCCATATTTAATGCATGAACGAAGCTCCCCACTTACCTGAACCCGTCGCGATGCCTACACCGATTCCTCGCGCGCTTAGGGTCCTAAGTAATTCATACAACACTACATAAGAAATTCACTCAATTTAAAGTTGAGCAATTTACTTATTAATTTATATTTGGGGACCCAATGGTGCGGGTCCCACGGGTTGTGTCATTTAAGGGCTTTGTCGGAATGTCGACGCCCATCGTAGTTTTATTTTATTTTATTTTATTTTTTATTTATTATTTGGCCAGGGACCAATTTAGTCCCTGTTTGGTTGAACAGGGACCAATTCGTCCCTGTTTAGTTGACCAGGGACATTCCAACCCCTGGTCAAACCAGACCAACACCCCCGAGGGTTGACTGGCCCCTGGAATAGTCCAGGGGCCTGTCCGCTCTTGGGGGAAGAAACCAGGGGCAGACGCCCCTGGAGTTACGGGATGGAGGAAGAAAGCTTCCCCCCTCCCCAACCCTCGGACCGAAGTCCGAGGGTGGTCCCTAGTGTTCACCGGCACTGAGGACCCCTCCATCGTGGCTGACCAGCTGCAGTGTCAGTGGTGGTGGTGGTGATGGAAGAAGTGGGTTGGCTATTGCCACCTCTTTCTTCCTCACGGCTTCATGGGGGTGGCTAGTGCCCACCCCCTGCTGACGGCGGCGCCACTACTCCTCAACGGTGCCGCTGTTCTTCTCCGGCGGTGTCCTAGTGGCGCCGCCTCCTCCGTCCGGTAGCTCCTCTATGAGCCGCCACCCCCCATTAACCTACAAACAAATAAAACAAACAAGAAGAAGAAAATGAAGAAAGAAGAAAAGAAAAAAAACAAGGGATTACCTCTCCTTGGTTGGTGTTTCCTCTTCCCATCCTCTCTCTCAAACTTGCAGAAAACAACAAAAGGGTGACTAGGGTTTACAAACTACATTTATATAGTTAGGGTTTTTAAAGTAGGGTTGTATACAACCTTGTTTATTTTACCAAAATGCCCTTATGGGCCTCCAAATCACTTACATCCACTTAACACTTATTAGGCCCAACATTCAATTAACCTAAACTATACTTTTTACACTTAAGCAATTCAAAAAGCACACTTGCACACATTCAGTATTGAAAATCACTAAATTACTCTCGAGTCGGGTCAGGTAGAGTTCAGGTCGTTACACTTGTTCTTAACTTTTTTATTATGCTTTCGACCTTTTTATTGTATGTTGTGTATGTTCAAAGTACATTTTTTTGTTCTTTTGTGAGGGTGTATGGTGAAGATTTGTAGATAACACATTTATTTATGCAAAAACTTACATTTTGAAGGTTATTGTGATAACAATTTTGTGAAAAATATGCTATATATAGATTTGTGGAATGTAAGTTGTAAATTCGTCATTCATGAGATATATAATTCTTGTGATTCATTTGATTAAGTCTAATTTCATAAATTCTGTATAGGAAAACGTCAATCGGTGAAACTTGATCCAATCTGGTTCACATTTTGTAAATTGGAATGAGTTTGATTGATGAATTATTTAGACTAGATTGGATTGTAATTTTCCAATCCTCAATAATTGGATTGAATTGCAGATTGACTCTAATTGGACTGGATCCAATCCGTGTGCACCACTAGTAAAAAATATAGAGCCCAAGCCTAGCCCATCAAGCTCGTATATAAATATTTTAATATTAAAATATTAAAAATAAATTATTCATTCATTTAATAAAAATTTTATGAACTTTTTAGATACGATGTGATTTTCTATATATATATATATATATATATATTATATATTCAATTGTTGTCTGTGATGGCCTCAATTCCACAACCCTAAACTGGGTCCCGCACAAACTAGACTTACATAGACCCCCGAGCCAACCTGGCGAAATCAACGCAAGTCTAGTTAGCCTTCCTTACCATTTGCCATTTATTTAGCAATTTAAATGTGAGTTATTCAAGTTAGTGAGTTATCAAAGTACATCGAAAGCAAATTAAACTCCAGACAAACTGAACTACCCTAAGACAAACAGTAGGGCAACCTAGAGTGTGGAAACCCCGCATATGTGTACATCTAAACAGTATAACAAGTCAAATGAGAGTCAAATGCTATATATATGTCCCAAAATCTCATAAACTCATATCCCAATGTTTTCAAAAACAATATATATAATACAATGACCTGCCCAATAAACGAGAGGAAATCATCTATTTGTCCTCAACGTCAATTGCTTATCATCGGTCCCTTACCCCTGTCAATCTTGCAGTATCACAAGGCTGCACCCACCGTCATAAAAAATGATGGTGAATAAAAAGAATAACAGTAACAACCTAATGGAGTCTCAATATAATTTCAAATGTCAAATATTCGACTAAACAAGTATCATGTGTGGAATATCACAAAGATAATAACAGACAACATGATAATTAAATCACCGAGATATCAACGATAAATGAGTGTCGATAGCACAAAGCAAAAAGACATATAAGTGTTTTAAGTCCATCAGGTTGCCACACTGAGTTCACAACGTGACTTCCCGCACAGATTATGAACCTAAACAAACCACTAAAGACAGCTTAGGATAAATCACTCTATTGGAGCCCACACACAATTCAACTCACGGTCGGACTACCAATCTTAAACTGCAGGTTTAGGTACGTCCAAAATCTGTGTAGTTGCGGTAGTGAAAGAGATCACTAAGCAGTCTCACCGCACTCGTAACCACCATATCGCTCACTCAGACCAAAAAGTCCACTCATTAAGGAATCCAAGGAAAAAAAAATCGATAATCCACCAATGATAGATATCATAAACATAATTCAAGAAATTATATTTCACAAAGAAATGTTCCTTAATAAGAATAACAACCAGTGCACATATAAAATTATATATGTAACGGTCCGAATTTAATTCACTGTTATTTATGACGTATTGCAGACGTGGCGGACAGCTCAAACACCTATGGGACCGCAGCTAGGATAGAGCGCGCCTGGAGTTAGGTAAATAGTTTTTTTGTATGTTGTTTTGACTTAATTTGCGATGTTTATATTAAAATAGGTTAAACGACATCGCGATGTGTGTAACTATATCTCAAATGACGTGTGAGATTGTGTGTTAAGTATTTGCCTCGATATGCGTGTCGATGCGGATACCGAATAGACAAAAAGATAAAATATTAGGTCGGGGAAAATATTACACAAATTAAATGAATTAAATGTGATAAAATGATAAATTGGTGGGCGCCTAGGGACACGTGGGGTCGTGGTCGACACGCGTGGGTGGTACGGTAGTGTGCACGCCCGAGTACGCTCGTTGGCGCGCACGACGAAATTGTAGGCACAAAAATATAGGTGTGAATGTATATTTATAAATATATATAGGTAATTTAATATATATATAAATATATATATATATATGAAAATCAGAAAATAAAAATTAATAGTAAATTGTCGGGCGCAGTGTGATACACGGGGTCACAAGGGGCACGCGTCGGAAATACGGTGGTGTACATGCCCGAGAGTTCTCGTTGGTGTGCCAGCCGGAATCTGAGGCGCAGTATATTGATGAATATATATATATGTATAAATCAATATATATATATATTGTTGTAAATTGAAATGAAACTTGCTAGAACTAGAGAAGGAAAGTAGAAGAACTACTAACTTCTACTACTACTACAAAGAACTACAACTACAAAGTAGAAGAGGAGAAATGAGAAGTTGTATACAACTTGATGTGTTTTTACAATGAGGTTGATACCCTTTATATAGGCCCTTTGGTGATGATGATAAATGCACTAAGACAATGTTTACAAGTTACACATACATCACATGCCATACAACTCTTTACAAGCAATGTTGACAACACATGAAATAATGAATACATTGGATATGGATGCAAGTAAGAGCCATGCTTGATATTACCACTCAATGTAAGAGCCATGTTTGACAATGATTAGTCATACAAAGTCTTGATTAATTGTTCATCCATATAATAACACTCTCCCTTGAATGACAATTGTTGAGAGAATGTGCCTCATTAAAACTTCTACTAGAAAAACCCTGTGGGAAAAAAATCTAGCAAAATAAAAAGAGTACACATTTCTTATTAATCTTAAGATGAGTATAATATTGTTAGGATTGCCTCATTAAAAAAAATATGCTAGGAAAAACCCAATAGGATAAAACTATAGCTAAGGAAAAAAGAGTGCAATACACTAATCAATAACTCCCCCTTATGTGAATATGGGTAACACTTGTTCAGTTTCTTTACTTGCAATGTCTTTAAGTTTATGCAAGTCAATACCATATGTAAGCCTTTTAAATGTCATAGTTGGTAAGGCTTTTGTGAATAAATCAGTAAGATTATCGCTCGATCGGATTTGCTTGACATCAATTTCATCATTCTTCTGAAGCTCATGTGCATAAAAGAATTTTGGTGAAATATGTTTTGTTCTGTCCCCTTTTATGAATCCTTTACTTAATTGTGCAATACATGCTACATTGTCTTCATATAATATGGTTGGAGAATCTTTTATTGAAAGCAATCCACATGATTCTTGAATATGTTCAATCATGTTTCTCAACCAAACACATTCACGACTTGCTTCATGAATTGCAAGTACTTTAGAATGATTGGAAGAAGTAGCAACCATAGTTTGTTTTACTGACTTCCATGATACAGCAGTATTACCACAGGTGAATACATATCCCGTTTGAGAACGGGCCTTATGAGGATCTGATAAAAATCCAGCATCAGCATAACCTTGGAGATTCAATTTTACCCCTCTCGAGTAAAATAAACCCATGTCACTTGTTCCTCGAAGATATCAAAAAATGTGTTTAACACCATTCCAATGTCTTCGAGTTGGTGAAGAGCTATATCTTTCAAGTAGGTTGACAGCAAAAGCAATATCGGGTCTTGTACAATTTGCAAGATACATAAGTGCACCAATTGCACTTAAATATGGTACCTCCGGACCAATTAGCTCTTCATCACTTTCATGAGGTTGAAATGGATCCTTATCCACTTCAAGTGATCTGACAACCAATGGAGAGCTCAATGGATGTGCCTTGTCCATATAAAATCTTTTTAATAATTTTTCAATATAATTTGATTGATGGACAAGTACTCCACTTGAAAAATGTTCAATTTGCAAATCAAGACAAAGTCTTGTTTTTCTAAGTTATTTCATCTCGAATTCCTTTTTCAAGTATTCGGATATTCTAACGATGTCGTTGTGGTTTCCCACTATATTTAAATCATCAACATATACAGCAATAATCGCAAATCCTGTTGATGATTTTTTCAACCCGTACAAAGACCTTTGTAATTTTATAGAATGCATGTTATGAGGTTTTGATTTTATTTCATCGGATATTACAAATCCATAAGGGATTTTCATATATATCTCACTGTCTAGAGATCCGTACAGATATGTTGTAACGATATCCATTAAATACATATCACGCCCTTTAGAGACTGCAAGGCTTATCAAGAACCGAAATGTGATTACATCTATAACAGGATAATATGTTTTCTCATAATTGATGCAAGGTCTTTATGAGAAACCTTGAGCTACAAGTCTTGCTTTGTACCTTATAACTTCATTTTTTTAGTTTCTCATTCGTACAAATACTCATTTATATCTAACAGGTTTTACGCCATCTGGTGTTTGGACAATTGGTCCAAAAACCTCTCGTTTCCGTAACGAGTTTAGCTCTGCTTGGATAGCATCTTGCCATTTTTGCCAATCAGGTCTTTTTTGGCATTCGTCCACTGATCATGGTTCTGGATCATCATCATTTTCACATATTTCAAATGACACATTGAAAGCAAATATATCATCAGGAACAATTTTATTTCGATCCCAAATCTTATCAGAGTATAAATAATTTATTGAGATCTCATTACTTTCATCTTTTTCATCTTTTTCTAGAGGAAGTTGTTCCACATCAGAATCAACTTGTTCTCACAAACCTTATCAAAGGATTCTTGTGCTTTCTCAGGAGTATTTTGATTTGTATTTATTTTTACTCCCGTTTTCCTCTTTCGAGGAATTGTATCCTTTGAACCAACCGGTCTTCCACGCTTTAAGCGTTCGTTGGTTCTTGTGCATTTTGTTGCACAGAGACATCAATTCTTGCAGGAGCATTTACAGCTGGAATATGTGATTTTGTCACTTATTTTGCATCATTAAATGCATCTGGTAATTGATTTGCGATTTGTTGCAAATGAATGATCTTTTGAACTTCAAGTTCACACTGATTTGTTCATGGATCATAATGTGATAAAGTCGATGCATTCCAAGCAATTTCGCGCCATTCCTTTTGAATTGGCTTCTTATCTCCCCCTAATGGTGAGAAAATTGCTTCATCAAAGTGACAATCAGCAAAACGTGCAGTAAATAAATCCCCTGTTAAGGGCTCAAGGTATCTTATAATAGACGATGAGTTAAATCTAACATAAATCCCAAGTTTTCGTTGTGGACCCATCTTAGTTCTATTGGGAGGTGGTATAGGAACATACACTGCACAACCAAAAATTATTAAGTGTGAAATATTTGGTTGTTGTCCTAAAATGAGTTGCATGGGGGAATGTTCATGGTATGCAGTAAGCCTATAACGAATGATAGATGCTGCATGAAGGACTGCATGTCCCTAAACTGAAGTTGATAACTGAGTTCTCATGATTAAAGGTTTGGCAATTAATTGAATCCGTTTGATTAGAGATTCTGCCAAACCATTTTGGGTATGCACATGTGGAACAAAATGTTCAATGGTAATTCCTATAGACATGCAATAATTTTTAAATGCTTGAGATTGAAATTCCCCGGCATTATCAAGACGGATGGTCTTAATTGGGTTGTCAGGGAATTGTGCTTTTAACTTAATGATTTGCGTTAAAAGTCTAGCAAATGCAACATTGCGAGTCGAAAGCAAACAAACATATGACCACCTAGTTGATGCATCTATCAAAACCATGAAATATCTAAATGGTCCACAGTGAGGATGAATAGGTTCACATATGTCTCCCTAAATGCATTCTAAAAAAACTGGGGATTCCACAACAATTTTACTTGGGGATGATTTAACTATCAATTTACCTTGAGAACAACTAGCACAATTATAATCACCAGCTGAAAATATTTTGTAACTCCTTAAAGGATGTCCATGCGAATTATTAATTATTCTTCGCATCATTGATGATCCTGGATGACCAAGCTGGTCATGCCATAAAATGAATGTCTTTGGATCATTAATTTTCTTATTTAAGACAACATTCGTTTCGAAATGCCTTATATGAGTAAAATATAATCTAGAGGATAAAGCTGGGAATTTTTCTAACACTTCTTTTTTCCCATTTGAAACCAATGTGACATAGAGAATTTCTCTATTATTTTCCTTCATGGTTTCAATGTGATATCCATTTTGTCGAATATCTTTAAAGCTGAGTAAATTTCTTCTCGATTTTTCAGAGTATAAGGCATTGTCAATATGAATTGTTGTTCCCCTAGGCAACATAATATTTGCTCTTCCAAAGCCATTAATCAAATTGGAGATGCCAGATATTGTTTGAACATTAGCCTCAGCTAAGTTCAAATTGGAGAAATATTCTCTTCTTTTGAGGATAGTGTGCGTTGTAGCACAATCAACAAGACATATATCGCCATAATCTGAACAAATAACTTGATGAGCCATTTCTACATTGAAAAACAATATGGTATTAAAGAAATACCATTTTCGTAATAAAATACGAATATCTCAAACTTTTTGGATCATTAGTCAACAAACGCATGGTAAAATATCATAAAAATATTTGGGTATTGTATATATGACAATATTTAGGCGATAGCCTTTCATATGTGACGAAAACGTGTCACAATTATGAGCGTTCATTGTCAATAATGTATTACCTCTTCTAGAGGTGCACCACTTTTATTTCAACCTTCAGTGGAATTATCAACATGACTTTTACCATATATTTTCACCTTTTCCACGTCCGTAATTTGGTATTGCGACCATGGTAATAGTATGCAACATATGCTTCTTAATTTGAAGTTGAACCAATTGGACGGAAGTGATATTATATTTATAATATCTCATTATTTTACTCAGCTACCACGAGACAAGAATTCAATCCATTATTAATACTTAATGGATTGACGTACGCACTCGATAATTTGTTGCAGTAATATATCGAGGCACGTGGCCTTTATTTGTCTCATCAGTCATACTTCTACATAGCCTCAACATAGAGGTAATTAAAATTGCAAAATAATAAATGATATTTGACAGATATAAATTTTGTAGCGTGAGACCCAGCCGCTCATTTTGAGCCTTTTGGAGCATCACCAATTTTGGTCTTGATATAGATGGCTCCATGAGGTGAAATGATAATACAAAGTGAAATATTCACTTTTCAAATCTCTAAAGAGATATTTGACGAATAAATATTAGTACTATACGCATAGCCTTGCATAGATGTTTTATATATAATTTGAGCATCCCATTGCCTTAACAAGTAATTATTATTGTCAATATTGTTAAGGTAATTAATTCAATAATAATTAAATAAAATTTTTATGAAAATAGGGATAAACTAAATAGTTTTCTTCTTATACAAAATAGATAATATACCATTAAATATATGTTCACAACTTGATTATAAATACGCAAAATGTAATACTTGTATGAGTTGGTGGGACAACCTCCAGGTTGCGTGGCGAGGCGAAGTCTACTTAAAACCATACCTTCTCGAACGGGATAACCCGTCTCCCTTTCAATGTTTAGCTTTACCGGGGACAAGACTTACCCACTATCAACCCAAACTCATAACACTATTTGCAATATAAAAAATTAAGAATGGAGCATAATTAATCGTTTGTAGTATAGCGAGAAAACTAGTTATGTCACATATTAACTTTTGATTTCTGATGTAGAAGATCGTACAAGACGCAACTACAGAGCATACTTTCGCAATCGGTGACGTTATAATTCATAGTATATGAATAAAGTATGCATATAAAAGTGAAGCGACCAAGATAATATAGAAATAAACCGAACTCATAAAAGTTATACCTTCCTAGCTTTGTCTCCTTAACAAGCCTTCTTGAACTTCAAGATCTCCTTAATGCCAGAGCAAGCTCGTGCTGATAACGTGTTGTAAATTGAAATGAAACTTGCTAGAACTAGAGAAGGAAAGTAGAACTACTAACTTCTACTACTACTACTACAAAGAACTACAAAGAACTACAACTACAAAGTAGAAGAGGAGAAATGAGAGAGTTGAAATGAAAAGTTGTATACAACTTGGTGTATTTTTACAATGAGGTTGATACCTTTTATATAGGCCCTTTGGTGATGATGATAAATGTACTAAGACAATGTTTACAAGTTACATATACATCACATGCCATACAACTCTTTACAAGCAATGTTGACAACACATGAAATAATGAGTACATTGGATATGGATGCAAGTAAGAGTCATGCTTGATATTACCACTCAATGTAAGAGCCATGCTTGACAATGATTAGTCATACAAAGTCTTGATTAATTGTTCATCCATATCATAACATATATATATTTATATATATGTAATAAATCAGAAAATGTGAAATTACCTTTAAGGGTATGGAAGGAAAGAAAGAAATGAGATGTGCATAGGGGTATTTCGGTCATTTCCCAAATAAAATGCCTCTTCTTCTTCGTTAAATTGAAACCGAGAGATCGAAGAGCAAAGAACGAGGTGAGTGTTTAGTTGTTGTTATGGGTGAGTATGATGGGGTGATGAGCTTGGCCATGGCTCCGCCATGGCCGAGAATCGATATTCGAATCAGGAAATGTCGAGGGTGGAGATAGCAAGGTAGTGGTCTCCCTTGCCAAACCATATTGGAGTTGGGTGTAACATCCCTCAATTTTTAACCTGACTTTGGTGACACGTGTCAGGATTGTGACCCGGCTACGCGATACTGGACTGTATTTCGAACCTTGGGAGTCGACACCAAGGTAATTTTATGATTCTTTGATGAGTGTAATAGTATTTTACATTAATACGTGTCGCGGGCCGTTCAGGCAATAGTCAATGTGAGTGAGGTCCCGCCTAGGTAACCGGGGGAGAAAATACAGTGAAAAAAAAATATATATATATATATATATATATATCCAGTTGCGTTTTAAACAATTTTGTTATTTCATGTGTATGGTGGTGTTTGTTGACCGGAAAACGCCCTTACGCAACAACGCACCACCGGACCACCATGACCGGGATGCTGTCGGGGACCCCACCAAACTCCTACGTGGGTCCCACAGCCCTAAGAGTGGTCGAAAACAGTTTTATTACGCGCGAAAGAGTCGTCATTGCATGTGTTTTGTATGTCGGAGCCTCGCCGGAAACCGCCATCGCTGACGGTGCTACGGTCGAACCATGACCAGTGAAGATTTTCGAGATCTCACCTAACATTGGTTGACGTCTCGCAACCCTTGGTTAAGTCCGAAACAATGTTATTAAGGCGTTTTGACGTGATTTCATGGGTTGCCGTCGTCGAGTCATAATTTGTATGTTGACGTAATTTCCGAACTGGTGGAGGGTTTTCCGGCGTTCCCATGCCGTGATAACCCTTCCCCGACGTCGGACAACACCAGCGAGGTTTCATGTTTGTTTGTACATGTCAGTGCGGTTTTCACGAGGAGTTATGGTTGAGTGTTGGTTTGGATTGAAACATCGCGTGGCGATGAATGGTTATGACGTCGTAGTCATGTCGCGGTCCTCGAGACCATGACATGACCCATATACGACGAGCCGAGCCTATGATTCGCGATGAGGCTTATAAATATTGTGTTTTTAAAACCCGAGAGAGAGATTCGTTTTTTTTTTTTTTTTTTTTTTTTTTTTTTTTTTAAATTGTCGCGTTGTTCAAGTCATTTAAAACATTGGGAAATGATAAGGTTAAACCTAGTTTAGTTAATGACTTGACCTATTAATACGAGTTTCCGACCTTGTCGGGTAGCGGAAACTCGGGGATACGCGTTAGGATTCGCGGGAGCGTTGTACGCGGGTTACGATAGTTCGAGTAAGTACATTTGCCTTAAAAAGCATTTGTACGTTAGTAAGCCAGTTTAGAAAATATCATGTGATTCATTTTCACTTCCTTGTGTTTGTTACTATTGAATTATTGGCTTTCCATTCCTTATTCCTTGTATGTGTGTTCTTGGCATAAGAGTGTGTCTCGAAGGTACATGCGGCCTGCACTAGAAGGGATAAAACGCGGGCACTCGAGCGCACGAGTGTTTGACCACCCCTAGTGATTGTGTGATACCATGTACTGGATTGTTGTGGATATTGTTGTGGATTGTTGTGGTATTGTTGTGGAATATAGACCACTTATGGCCTCTCTTGACTCGTAGAACACGCATGTTTCGATTGCTTTCATTTTCGATCTGTCTATCATGCATTCTTGTTTATTCAAATTCCTATCTTTCAAAGACCCGCATGATATTTAGACTCGCCTTGGTTGTTATTTCATGAATTACTTGTTATATTCTTCGGCATTACTTTCGATTTTCTCTCGATTGCTCACCGTCTAGTTTGTGACGGTGGGTGCGAGATAGGGCGGAGTGCGGTAGAGGCAAAGGACCTTGCCTAGGAGACTTTTTGTGGCAAATTTGGACTTGGAGACTACCTTGTAGGTTTCCATATGTTTTGTTTTATGTATATCGTTTATATATATGGTTGTTTTGGGCCTGGGAATATGTTTTGAGGGGATTCCATCAATCCATTTTGTTGACTTAGAATTGAACATATTGGGGTTTTCCACATTTATATAGGTTCCTAATTTCCCTTTGATTGAGTTATTTCCCACTATTTGATAAAAATATGAATTTTTGCTTCCGCTTGTATTATAATTGCAATAACTCTTTCATAAAACTTGAAATTTGATGATTTGAGGTGACTAGGCTCGTCGGGCTTGCTTAGAGCGCCGACTCGGGACTGCACGGGTCTAGGCCGGGCGTACCCAAATGCATTGGGAATTTGGGGCCGTCACAGTTGGTATCAGAGCCCAAGGTTATATAGACCTGACTCTTGATGTAAATTCATAAAACACAAGCCATTAAAACCAGCGGAAGTTAGGAACGGTCAAACTGAGAAGTGAAAACCCTAGGGTCCCGTAGAAACATAGTTGGGGAAGTAATGGGTTGAGTCGAATTATTTTAATACATATTATGATTGTTATGTGTATTATTATAGTATACGGTAGCTATAGACTGATCCGAAAAGTCCGTTTTCTTGATTCAGACGACGATGGCGGATCAGACCGGTCCGAGCGACGATAAGCGGCACTTCCAAGACACGATATGCTAGCGCGGACGATGTGCACGCTTTGACACAGAGAGTTGCGACACAGGACCAGCAGTTACAGGAGATGTTACGAATGTTGAGGACACTCGTACCAGCTACCACTACACCATCGACTCCGACTACACCATTACCACCTACTGTTACTCGAGGAGCGAGACTCCGATTGTTGCGGCATCTACGACTCCGATTCCGTTAGCGGCGATTCTTGAGGGAGTGGTTGTTGCGTCGGTACACGAGGCCAGGAGGAGACACCTCCGTTACGAGAATGAGATAGTACGAGCGGAGGAGACACCGATTATGCCGTAGTTACTGCGAAAGTTACTCCGACTACGACTCCGAGAGAAGAGTGTGGGAGCCACCTGTGAGCGAAGCGATGGAGGGAATTTAAAAGACATGATCCATTGAGGTTCTATGGCGATGCGATGTCCGAGCAACGGAGTTATTTCTCAAGAATCATGAGAAGATTCACTCGATTATTGCCACGGAGGATAGTATGCGAGCGACGATCTCTTCGTCTATGTTACGGGGGGAGCGAGATGATCGGTGGACGACTATCGTTACTACCGAGGCGTTCCGAGAGATCGGATCGACTTCAAGACCCGTTTAATCGAAATACTTTCCACCGACGGTTCTTCAAGCAAAGAGGAATGAGTTTATGGCGTTGAGGCAGGGAGCTACTGAGTCAGTTATGGATTACATGGGTAGATTCATTCAGTTATTGCCTTATGCGGGAGGATCAACTGTTTCGAGAGATAGGATTTACTACTTCACGAGGGTTTGCTACTGCGATTGGAGGTTTTGTAGTCACTACGCGATCGGAGACCTTACAGATTACATATGAGCGAGTCTAGCACGTGAGGGTTACCTCGCTTACTCATCCGAGAGGAGGCTAGGCCCGAGCCGGATCGAGTTTCGATCGGAGGAACACCATCGGGACAAGAAGAGGAAGAAGGGTAGGTGGAATTACCGTGACCGTAGGACTCGAGTGTAGGGTCCGTTGCACGACGGACTACTCGTCCGACACGAGACCATTCCTCCAAGATCTGAGTTTTGCCGATCATCCACCGCGACCCTGATCGACCAGGACGCGATCGCAGAGAGCGGACTACGAGAGTAGGGTGCGATCGAGGAGACAGAGCGAGAGGAGGACACGAGGTCAGGTCAAACTCGGACTCGAGTTCCGCACGGGGACGAGGCGAGCGGACTCGGGGATCGCAGGATACTCGCACATGTTTTAGGTGCGGAAAGGTTGGCCACATTCAGAGGGAGTGCCCTCAACCACCGAGAGCACCGCCGCAGCATCACCAGCACCAGAGGGAGCGTGTTCAGGCAGTTGTTGAGCCAGACCAGGGGGCGTCCCGAAACCTTGTTGAGGGTATGATTTCTATTTACGGTACTTTCATGCATACCATGTTCGATTCCGTTCCACTGTTTCGTTTATTGCGGGTCGAATTGTAGATAAGCTAGGTTTGAAACCTGTTAGGCTTAGTAAACCCCTCATCCTTAGCACTTGCTGCTGGAGATAGGATTTATCCGAATTTGTTGTGTTTCGATATTCCGGTAGAGATAGGGGTTACGAGTTACCAGTAGATATGAGAGTGCTCGAGTTTTTGGAGTTTGATGCTTTGCTCGGCATGGATTGGTTAGGAGCGTTTCATGCTCACATTGGTTGTTATGAGAAGAGGATCACGATTCCATTAGTGGATGGTTCGGAGATCGGCATTCGGGGTACAAAGATCGCTACTTCCAATCACCGAGAGGCGGGGAAGCCATAGTGGCGAGATTAAGGTTGTTGCGAGCGTCATGAGCACTGGGCGAAACAAGAGATTCGTATTCTTTGAAGTACCGATCGTGTGCGACTTCGCGAGATGTGTTTCCGGAGGACTTACCGGGATTACCACCGCCGAGGGAGATCGACTTCATCATTGACCTTGTACCAGGGACTAAGCCGATCTCGATACCACCGTACCGTATGGCACCTCGAGAGCTTGAGGAGTTGAGGAGTCAGCTAGACGAGTTGTTAGAGCTTGGTTTCATCAGTCCGAGTATGTCGCCATGGGGAGCACCAGTACTGTTTGTGAAGAAGAAGGATGGTAGTTTGAGGCTATGCATAGATTATCGCCAACTGAACCGAATCACAGTGAAGAACAAATACCGTTGCCGCGCATTGATGACTTGTTTGATCGGTTGATTTGGAGCGCAGTGGTTCTCGAAAATAGATCTAAGGTCGGGCTATCACCAAATCGGGATTAGGGCGGAAGATCGAGAAAAGACGGCGTTCGGCACGAGATACTGGTCACTTTCAATTTACAAATCATGCCATTCGGCTTGACTAATGCGCCAAGAATGTTCATGGATCTCATGCATCGCGTGATGAGGGAATACCTTGATCGGTTCGTGATTGTGTTCATAGACGATATCCTCATCTATTCCAGGGACTCGTGAGGAGCATGAAAGACATCTACGAGCGATCTGCAGACTTTGAGAGATCATCGATGTTTGCCAAGTTCGACAAGTGTGAGTTTTGGTTGTCGGAAGTCCGATTCCTTGGGCATGTTGTTGGAACTACCGGTGTTGCTTGTTGATCCGAGAGAAGGTTAGAGCGATGATTGAGTGGCCTACGCCGACTACGTTACGCAAATTCGCAGTTTTACGGAATTGGCGGGATACTATCGCCGATTTGTGCAAGACTTCTCCAAGATCGCCGCACCGATGACGAAATTGACTCGAAAGAATGCGAAGTTTGATTGGAATGAGGAGTGTGAACATGCATTCAACACTTTGAAGAAGAAATTGACTACCACGCTTTGTGTTAGCGTTGCCGAGACCCAGGGAAAGACTTAGTTGTGTACACCGACGCGTCGAAGATTGGTTTGGGTTGTGTGTTGATGCAAGAGGCGAGTTATCGCTTATGCATCTCGACGACTAAAGGTTCACGAGAGGAACTACCCGACACACGACTTAGAGTTGGGCTGCGATAGTGTTCGCATTGAAGATATGGAGGCACCACTTGTATGGCGTTCGTTTCGAGTTGTTCACAGACCACTGAGCTGGTTCAGCACGAAGGCACCTTTATGTAACGGCCCAGCCCAGCCCAGCCCACCCGCAGGTGGATCCACTGGCACACACCACAGCAGCGGCTCCACGGGGCGTACCCAGCCAGCACCGCTAGTCACGAGCGGGTGGTACCAAGCCTACCCCATCCGTGTCCCCCGCGCGGTCTTTCGCCTCCATCGACTCAAACTGGGTCTGAGGGATAAGATTCCGATTTCACGAGTCGAGTACCACCGAGCCGGGAGGACTTCCCGGGAGGTCACCATCCCGGTACTACTCTCGCTCGAGGCACGCTTAATCTGCGGAGTTCGATGGGATCCGCCTGCCTTCGTGCTTGAACCAGCTCGGTGGTACTCGACTCGTGAAATCTGGAATCTTATCCCTCGGGACCCGGGTTTGAGTCGAGGAGGCGAAAGACCGTGTGGGGGACACGGATAGGGCTTGGTACCACCACTGCCTGTGACTAGCGGTGCCCGTGGGGTGCGCCCCCGTGGGCCAGCCCGCTGCGAGCCAGTGTGTGTGCTGATGGATCCACTCCGCTGCGGGTGGCCGGCCGGGCTGCCGTCATAAAAAGCGCCTTTTATGTAAGGCCCGGCCAGCCCGGCCAGCGCCCGAGCTACCCTGGACCACGGCTCACGGCTCCACGGGGCGCACCCCACTGGCACCGCTCCACGGGGGCGTACCCCAGCCCAGCACCGCTAGTCACGAGCGGGGGTGGTACCAAGCCTACCCCATCCGTGTCCCCCGCACGGTCTTTCGCCTCCTCGACTCAAACACGGGTCCCGAGGGATAAGATTACAGATTTCACGAGTCGAGTACCACCGAGCCGGTTCGGCACGAAGGCACCGGATCCCATCGAACTCCGCGATTAAGCGTGCACTGAGGAGTAGTACCGGGATGGGTGACCTCCTGGGAAGTCCTCCCGGCTCGGTGGTACTCGACTCGTGAAATCTGGAATCTTATCCCTCGGGACTAGGTTTGAGTCGAGGAGGCGAAAGACCGCGCTGTGGGGGGACACGGATGGGGTAGGCTTGGTACCACCCCGCTGTGACTAGCGGCGCCCGGTACGCCCCGTGGAGCCCGGTGCCGTGGGGTGCGCCCCGTGGAGCCGATGGTCCAAGATGGCTCTTTGGCGGGCGGCTGAAAGCTGCAGGCAGGCCTTACATAAAAGCGCTTTTTGTAACGGCCCGACCCGACCCGCCCGCCGTAGGTGGATCCAGCAGCACACACACTGCAGCACGCGGCTCCACGGGGCGTACCCCACCGGCACACCGCTAGTCACGAGCGGGGTGGTACCAAGCCCTACCCCATCCGTGTCCCCCCCACACGGTCTTTCGCCTCCTCGACTCAAACTGGGTCTGAGGGATAAGATTCCGATTTCACGAGTCGAGTACCACGAGCTGGTTCGAACGAAGGCACCGATCCCATCGAACTCCGCAGTTAAGCGTGCCTAAGCGAGAGTAGTACCAGGATGGGTGACCTCCTAGGAAGTCCTCCCAGCTCAGTGGTACTCGACTCGTGAAATCTGGAATCTTATCCCTCAGGACCCAGGTTTGAGTCGAGGGAGGCGAAAGACCGTGTGGGGGGACACGGACGGGGTAGGGCTTGGTACCACCACCTGTGACTGACTAGCGGTGCCCGTGGCCGGGTACGCCCCGTGGAGCCAGTGCGTGGTGTGTGCCCGATGGATCCACTGCTGAGTGAGTCCACCGCGGCTCAGGCTGGCATTACAGCGTTACATGGGGTTGGGAGCCAACCCCAATCAAAGAAGAATCAAAGTAGAATTAAAAAAATACACAGAGCAGAAGCTCTGTTTTCACGAGGGTGGAAGACGACCATGAACCGGGCCGTTTCGGCTCGGTTGAGCCGAACCCGGTTCGGCCTGGTTGAGCGGAACCCGATTCGGCCTGGTTCTGGACGAAATAAATAAATAAAAAAAAGAGAAAAAGGGAAAAGAAAATCTAAAAAAGTAGGAAAAAATATGAAAAAATAGTATTTTGACCAAATAAATAGAAATTGAGGAATTTATATGAAAAATGAGAAATTCAAAAGTCGGAGGAGACTTTACATCGGGGTTTTTACCCTGAAAAACGTAAAATTGACATAATATGTCAAATTAAAGCTAATTCAATGATAAATAATCTTAGGTACATTTGGGTGATACTTTTGGATTATCGGGTGATTATTAGAGCTAGACAGGGTTTGATTTTCGGGACGCAGAGTGTGGATTGAGGTGTGTAGTATCCCAACTGAAATTATTTGAGTATTTATTTCTTTTGGCATTTAAATTCAAGTCCTTTCGTTTCAATACTCTATTCTTGGTTATGATTATATGGCCCGATGTTGAGCGAGGCTCCTTCCGTTCCATTCTTGAGTGTATGTCCACTACACCATAGCACGTGCTACCAGATCGAACTCGGTGAATAGTATGACCCGAGTGTCACTTCGTGGCATGTGTCGATGCGTCGATGCGTCGTAGGTGTAACTGTAACAACCCCAAATTTTTAACTGATTTACGTTACACTTGTCAGGATTGTGACCCGGCTACGTGAATACTGGACAGTATTTTGAACTTCGGGAGTCGACACCGAAATGATTTTATGATTCTTTGATTGTGTGTATTAGTATTGTAGTATTTTACGGGTTTCGAGCCGGTTGGGCGATATTTAATTGAGTGAGGTTTCGACTAGTTAAACGGGGATAAAAATAAATAAAACATACAAATAAATAAAATTTTAATTAATTTAATTAATTAGTTGGCGAAACAATGCGAGACTATACGCGTTACGAGAGTCGGAACAAGGAAAAACGGATCGAGGAACCTCGTTTGAACGCGGAAGTTAGATAATTACGCAACATATGGTCTATGGAATAGGAATTGTTAAAGTGACACAGTTCAATGGTGAGGAGCCATGAGATTGACCTCGAGATGCGGGTGTGTTGAGATGGAGAGTCATGAAAGTGACAACACACACCTACTTTAAGGTGTAATAAAGAAAAATAAATAGATAAATAAAAAGACCCATAAGGGCAATGGTTTAAAATTGTGTAGGAAGTAAGTTGGGGGTAAAAAGGTCATTTGACCATATATATATAACAATAACAAAGAAACCGTACTATTCATCTTCTTCCTTGTTGAAACCACTGCCGCCCCCTCCTTCTCTTCCATCTCGGCCTCTCCTCCACACCACTCTCGGCCACGCGATCTCTCTATCTCTCGGTCTCGGGATCTCTCTCTCACTCTCTCTGTTCTCTCTCGGTTTCGGGTTCTCTCTTTTTCCCTCCCACTCACACTCACGGCTCACTCTCCTCTTTGTCGTCACCACCATCGCCACCCTCCTCCTCTCGCAGCTGACGAGTTTCATGGTCTTCGGGAAGTCGAACTCGCCGAAGGTAACTCTCTCTCTCTCTCTTTCTCTCTCTCTCTCTCTCTCTTTCTCTCTCTCTCGGCCTCACACAACTCTCATCTCACGGTGCCTCTCCCTCCCTCTCGGCCAGTGCTCTGATCGGTGTTGGGCATCGTCGTGGTCGGTGGGACCGTCCCCAGCCACGACCGATAGGGGCGACACCACGGCTGGGGTGGATTAGACTTGTGGTGTATGTGTATGTGCGTGGTGACTGGTGGGGTGCGTAATGATGGAATGGGGTGGAAAGCCAACTGATGGGTGTGTGTATGACTGGTGGGGTGTGGACAGTTTGGCAATGGGGTGGTGTGTGTACATGTGCATGCATATGTGTATGTGGTGTGTGCATATGCATGCATGTGTGTGTAGTGTGTAAATGGGATGTAAAATAGTAGGGTGCACACAACAGTGGGGTGTTGTGTGCATATAACAGTGGGGTGCACATAACAGTGGGGTGTTGTGTGCACATAACAGTGGGGTGTACCATGTATATATGGAAATAATAATAAAAAAAAGAAAGTTAAGGACAAATTATATATATATACACACACATATACACATATATATGTATATAGAGATTTTGGACTTGTGTCAAGGCCTAATAAGGGCCCAACATGCACATTTTCCAATAAGGGCCCATAACCCATATAAGTGATGCAAATGAGTTGTGTTAAGGCCCAAATGAGTGCCAATGAGATAGGTACAACTTAAGGCCCAAGACAAAGACATAAAATATAAAAAATAATTATGGAGTTAGAGTTTGGGCTCAACAAGAGCCTAAAGAGGTACAAAACGATGTTAAAGTTCATAATCTATGAAAGTAGGAACATATTCACCATATCGGGGAACTTTTCTTAACGGTTCGAGTCGCCTAAACAAACGACCCTAAAATGAATTTATAAAGACTCACCTTAAGACTAAATGCGAGCCTTAAACTAATATTCGAGATTCAAAACTTTATCAGGTATTCGAAACTCACGGGAAACGTATTAGAGTTTCGGAGTGAATACCGGGTTGCGATTAGTTCAGGTAAGTACATTTGCCACAAGCATTTGTACGTTTGTAAGCCAGTAAGAAAATGCCATGTGATTCATTATCATTTATTCAGTCTTGTTATGCTTTATTATTGGTATTACGTTCCATTTCTTGTTGTGTGTTTCCTGGCGTAAGTGTTTCGTCTCGAAAGTACTATGACCTGCACTAGAGGGATAAAACGCGGGCACTCGTGCGCACGAGTGTGTGACCACCCTTAGTGACCGTGTGACACCGAGTACTGGGTGGGTGGGTTTGAGTCCCTCCAGTCATAGCTGTGCCTTCGCTTGTGTCGATGCCCGGGAAGACCTCGCGAGGTCTTCGCCGTTATGCTATGATTTAGACCACTTATGGGCCTCTTTTGATTCCTTGGAACACACTTGACTTTCGATTAATATCTATTAGTCTGTTTATCATGCATCTTGTCTATTTAATTTCCTGTCTTTTTATTACTGCATGATATTTAGACTGTTTTACTTGTATTATCATGAATTACTGCTGGCATTACATTCGATTTTATTCAGTTACTCACCGTCTAGTTTGTGACGGTGGGTGCAGATAGGGCGGAGAGCAGCAACGGCAAGGGACCCTGCCTAGGTGATCTACTGTGAGGATTAGCAACAACATCAGAGAGACTCTTTATTAAGTGTTTATACTTTTGCTAATGTGTATATCATTTTATATTTACATGGTTGGGATAATTGAACTTGGTATTTCTTTTGTGAGATTGGTATCATGTATATTTACCTATCGAATTGTACATGAATACCCGGGGTTTTCCACACTTATAGAATTCCTCTACTTCCTTTGATTGAGTTATTTCTCCTTTATTATAATTGTTTTAGTCTTCCGCTGTTTACTATTACTAGAGCATGTAGTGTACTGGACTGTGAATGGGGCAATGTACCGTGATTTGACTTTGGTTTTACAAAAATGTTTTAAAATGAAAAATGGATTCGGAAAGAGGGTTGACGGGACGAATCGGCCTGGGATTTGGAACTATGGTGGAGTTACTAACTATCACCGTGCCCCCAGTGACTTGGGAATTATCCCGATCAATGTTTTCTAGTTGAGTTTAGCAGCTCATCAATCATAAACCAATTAGGTGAGCAGTGATTGGTTTAGTGATGATGAGTAAGTGCGACTCGATGTTTTATGAGTTGGCGGCACATTGACAAGAACTGGTTAAATGCTCAGTGACTGGTTCTTGAATATTGTTAAAGGGCAACTCAGTGCAAATACGAATATTAGAAATACAAATCACGGGTACATTACAATGAACCAAGGAACTTGCATCTGTTATATATATTGTTTATATTGATTCATATGCTCCTGTAGGTATGCATTTGATTCATGTTGTTATACATTATCTTGATAGTAATTGGTAGTTGATGGTTGGTATGAGAGTCACTTACTGAGCAAGTAGGAGCTCACCCACCTTAACATCTCTAAGTATGGATGTACACTAGGACTTGGAACTCAAGAAAGGAGAAGACCAGGGGTTTTGTATTTTCTCTACGGTGCAGTGAGTTTATGGTTATATATATAAATTGTTTTGCTCTATAATTTGTAATAATTGTGGTGGGAATACAAGCTCAATACTGATGTTCGTGCCGATATTATGTAACTTGTGTTTTATCGAAAAAGTTTTAAATTTTTTGCTGCGTTTGTTTTTTGTTGTTTATATAAATCAAGATATACATATTGTTGTCAGGAAATGTGGTAAGGCTGTTGGCTCTAATTAGGTCCGATCTAGTTTACCGAGGCTTAATTAGGGTTTTAGGCTGAACATTCTCTAATTGAAATTAGGGGATGTGACAAACACCCTACGGTATCACTTAAAGCGTCGAATCCCAACTTTCTCTGGTCTCGACGCCGTGATCGACGTCATGGCCACCAGGCCTCACGGTGTCCCTCTCGTTGTTGAATCTAGAGTATGAATCTATTAGTTTTTCGACACCTCGGCTCGTGTCGTCGCGTTCTGAACCTATCCCATACTCATAGAGACCTCGATACCCACTCAAAACCACTATAAAAACATAAAACCAACCAACCACCGATCCGATAATCGAATGAAAATACGTAAAACCTACGCCAGAACGACGAGAATTGAATGGTGATCTCACCTTTATATGCGTCGTAGCGCGATCCCTTGGCGTCGATCCATGCTTGCAGTCATCAAAAACCTTTCCACCAGTTCTGTTTTCTCACTAGAAGAGAGAGAGAGAGAGAGAGAGAGAGCGCGATAGAGGAGAGAGAGAAATAGATGAGGATTGACTTAACTATTAATAGGTTTATCCTCATCTGGTGTGTTTACATATCTCGAGACACATCTTGTGACCTCCAACACACCAGCCTCAACCACTTTTAGACACACTTTGGACTCCCCTTATCCCTATCCTCTTATGCACCAATAATTGTACCTATCTCGGACGTTTCTGCGCTCGGTATGTACAACAACTCGCTCCGTCGCGTGCGAATAGATATTCTAATGACCCAAACATATTTTCATATTATTTAATTATTGTATTTTATGTGTTAGTTGTAACATCTCATAATCTCAATTAGAGAATATTCGGCCTGAAACCCTAATTAAGCCCCGATAAACCAGATCGAACCTAATTAGAGATAGCAGCCTTATACTCATTCTGATAACAACCTGTATATCTTGAGATTACATAAATAAAATAAAATAAACGCAGCGAAAAATTTAAAACTTTTTCGATAAACCAAGATATACAATACCGATAAGAACATCGGTATTGAGCTCTTATTCCCACCCTGATTATTACAAAATCATAAAGCAATGTAATATATATATATATAACAGGAAAACTCACTACACCGTAGAGAAGATACTAAACTCCTGACCTTCTCCTTTCCTGAGTTTCAAGTCCTAACATACATCCACACCTGAAAATGTTAAGGTGGGTGAGCTCCTAAAGGCTCAATAAGTGACTATCATACCAACCATCAACTACCAATTAATATCAAGGCAATGTATAACATGAATCAAATGCATATTTAAAGGAGCATATGAATCAATATAAAAAATATATATAACAGATACAAGTTCCTTGGTTTATTTCAATGTACCCATAATTTGTATTTCTGATATCCGTATTTGAATTGAGTTGCTCTCTCACATCATAAAAAACCAGTCACTAGGCATCTAACCAGTTCTTGTCAATGTGCAGCCAACTCATAAAAATATAAAGTCGCACTCCCTCATCATTACTAATCCAATCACTGCTCATCTGATTGGTTTATGACTGATGAGCTGCCAACTCAATAGGAAAACATTGATTGTGATAATTCCTAAGACTCTGGGGGCGCGGTGATGGAAGGTTACCCCATCACAGTTCCAAACCCCAAGTCGATCCGTCCCGCCAAACCTCTTTCCAGATTCCATTTTCATTCAAAACATTTTTGTAAAACTAAAGTCAAATTATGGTACATTGCCCAATTCTAAGTCCAATACACTACATGCTCTAATAATACTATTTTACAATGCATAATTGATAAAAGCTACGAGTCTCACTTACCTGTTCTGAGCTTTCTATGTTTTACCGATTTGTACGACTCCTCGACTTACGTCCCATGCTTATTTACTAACATTCCTAAACTGGTCCCATTCAAGTTTTCTAACATATTTCTAACATATTTTGACCAGCGTTCGCCCGAAAACTCATTATTTCACGTAACATTCGAGCTAAACTGTTCTTCGTACCAACGCTCACACTTTAACGTCTTCACACGTTTGAGACATTGAAATTTTACATTCGGGTAATACAATATAATACAAAATACCGAACACAAATAACATACCTCAGCGCCGACAACCGAGAATTGGGTATTGTATCACGACAAATGAGCCCACGTACAACCTTAATTAACACGTGGCAAAAGTTAGAATTTTAGGTCGTTACAAAGGCTGACTAAGCTTGCGTGACTCAGCGAGATTGGCTCGGGGTTTCACATAGATTTAGGCCGAGCAGGGTTCAATTTAGGATTTGAAACTGGGGCCATCACAATATCACCTAGCATTAACTCCTTTCCCTTGCTCGTCTCTGCTCTATCTGCACCACCGTCACAAACTATACGATGAGTGCTTGAAAATTGAAAGTAATGACATAAGAAACTAAACAGTAATTCAAGACTTACCAAATAAACAGTCCAGGTATCATGCGGTATTGAAAGACAAAAAATATAACAAATTGCATGATAAACAGACTAACAAACATAGCAACGAAGTTTGAGTGTCTAAAGAGTCAAAGGAGACCCATAAGTGGTCAAATTAATGTGCATTTTCTTACTGGCTTACAATCATACAAAAATGTACCTGACAACATTCGCTCAAATCCGATCCTCGCGCAACCTCTAACTTGTTTCAATCGAATTCTCAAAGTCTGACAATCATTCGAGACCTTAAATAACCCAAATTTGTTTCAATTAAAGTCATTCGAGACCTTAAATAACCTCCCAAAGTTTCTCAAAATTTTAGAAATTTATTTGAAAATTCATTTGTTTTCACTATTTACCACGCTGTGAGTGACGACGCCAGGAGTAAAACCCTACAGCGTCACATAAAGTGCTAAGTTTTCACTCCTCTGGTTCAGACGCTGCAGATGATATTGCCAGGGTTTTTGTCCATGACATCATCTAAAGTGTCAGTTCCCACTTCGATTCTGGACTACATGTCGTGATCGACACTGTGAGCATAAATGCTCCACGGCATCCCTCGCGACGTGAGTCCCTGAACTTACTTCCGCAGTTTTTCGGAACCCCACCTCATGTCATCGCATTACAAGCCTATCTTAAACTCTTAGGGGCGTCTTAAACAACACCGAACACACCTCACTTTCCGTCGAAACCTTGACAATTCCCCCGATTTGAAAATAATAAAAAAATTCACCAAAAGTCCCCAAAAAATACCAAACTTCCTCAAATAAGCAAACCAATCAACAAAATACCAATAGATCCCTCCTATGATCCCAAATTCATCACCCAAACTCATTTCTAATACTTCCCGAAAATCTCGCCTGAAACCATCGAAAAGAAAACCCATAAAATTGACACCAAATCGTAGACAATCATGAGGGAAGTCGAGATCCTCCCTTATTTCACGCAGTTGGTCGATCTTCGGCGTTGCTACGAGCTCGAAACACCGAAACCTTAGTTTCCTTGATTTCTCACATTCATATCGAAATAAGATGGGGAGGAGGAGAGAGAAAAGTGAATGGGTTTTTATACCTCATCTTCATCTACACACCTACACAGATCTCGAGGCACATCTTATGTCTCTCAACAATTCCAACCACCAACTATAACACACTTGACAAACTCCAATAGGTGACTTTATCTTCAAAACTAAGCCAATTCTCGCTCACACGTCTCACCTTCGAACCCATTCCACCTCATGACTCCACGTCGTGCGTTCCTGGACACAACATCGCCCTCACATATTAATTAATTATTTATTATTTTTTGATATTTCACTAATTATCATTTTCTGTGTTTAATTACTCGTGTTATACCATAAAATTCTTGTTTTCCTTGGAGAATCTCACACATAAATTTGTGGCGATAAATAAAACAAAATCACGCACTAAGACATACAAAGTTTACATTCGGGTATAAATAATAATACAAACATCAAAAAAAATAAAATATACCTCAGTGTCGACTCCTGAGACTTGAGTAGTATGACAAATTACAACAGTCAGGTCATGGTTCTGAAACACGACACGTGTCACCAATTAAATTTGAGAGTCGTTACATTAGTGATGTTTTGGTTTTATAATGGTGGTGATTATGGTTGTTGTTGTTGGTTTCAAGTTATTCAAGTTTTGGGTTTTAGGAAATTTGGCTTGATCTTTAAATTTGATGCATATGTGGTGTATGATTTGTTGCCTTTGGCAATTTGGAGTGTTGTTTATTCCCCCATGACGTGAGGATGGGGTCAAAGGCATATGGGGTCAGCCACGGGTTCGAATTCCAGTTTCCAAAGCTGTTGGAATTCTGGGTTTGAGGGCCCAGTGTGCTGGACAATTTGGACATGATGAAGATGAGGATGAATACCCAGCACGTTGGGCAATCCCTCCAGCATGCTGAAAGCATAACAGGGGATAATTTAAGTGTTGTTTTGGGATAATGACCCCTAATGACTATCTTAAATGACATAAAATACATCCGATTGAATCTAAATCAATGATAAATAGAATTACGTGAATTCAGGCGATATTACGGTTGTCGAGTGTTTAGCGGAGCTGGATCGGGGATTGATTTTCAGGAAATGGAGTGCGGTTTGAGGTGTGTAGTATCCCAGTTGAAATTCTTTGCATAATTACATGTTTTATTTACATTTGATTCCAATTCAATTGTTCTATTATTCTATTTCCTGTTGTGGCTATATACACGACTAGTAGGGTGTTCCCTCGTTGTGTTATTCTTGTGTGTATGTCCACTAGTCCATAACACGTGTTGCCAGGGGTCCCATGGATAGTTCGACCCGAGTATCATGATAGGACACGTATCGGTGCACCGTGGGTCTATGCAAGCCATCGAGAGGACCCGGAGGCTGGCCATGTTGGAGTGTACTCGCTGGTAGAGAGTACAGAGTATGGTACTAGTCGGACTTAAGCTTAGACACACTCTTTGAGTTTTTCTATTATTTATTCATGCGATGAACACAGTTGCCTATTTATTTTCTCGCATGTTTATTTAATATTTCATCTTGTCAACAATATAAGACATTTTCGCAAAATCTTTTTGTCAAAAAATATAGGACGTTCTCCGAATCCAAGACAATATATGCCTATTTTACCCTTCTTTAATTTCCTAGCATTGAATTTCATTTATAATTCGCATCGATGAAGATATTTTCAAGAAAAGATATCAAGAAGATGATTATATAAATAGAAAGAGTTTATCAATTAGCAAAATTAGAAGAGTGTTGATCAAAAAGAAATCAAAAGAGTGTTTGTTTACATCCTTAAAAAAACACAGAAGAGTGTTTGTGTCACGGCCCAATTTCCTAATCTTGATTAACTTGCCTAATTAGGATCACCGACCCGTGACGTGGGGCCCGCATGAGATGCGCACACTAACCGAGGCACGTGGTGAGGTAAATGTTATATTTGTACTTGGTGTATGCCTAGTGTTGTGTATGTGTGTAGACTAATTAAGTCAATTTTTGCAAACCATAGACGTCGAGTTGACGTGAGCGGGGACACGCCTTGGAGTGCGTGCAAGTACGAGTACCTAGTGGAATTACTGGGGTAGCGAGGCTAGGCTAGGAAATAACAATTTATTGCAAATCTACCTTAACATAAATTAAGTTATTTAATTTAGTTGGAAAATACGACGTTCGACGCACGGAAAGCGCCTCGAGTTGCGTGCGAGTCGGGACACCGAGTCTTAGGGTAGTTGAGAGTCGGTGTGACCACTTAGATAAATTTTATAAATTTGTGTGACCAATTAATTATGGTCCATATAAGATTAATGTACATTAATCGATTTAACCTATAGTTATTTAATTAAGAAATCACATTTTGATACCCTATAGTTTGTAATGAATTAAACTAACCTTAGGATGGACCTTGGGATCCGTGCTGCCATACACTCCCATGATGGGAGTCACCCAAGTTGTGTCACATGAGAGGCTGGACTGCCTAGTTAGTAGCCATTAGATTTACCTCGAGATGCGCAATGCACACTAGATCCCATCAACACATATATATACAACTTGATGAGATGGGTTTCACTGTTAACATGCAAACAAATCAAAAAGGGAAGAAGAAGAAGAGGGAAAGAGAGTCCGAGAGAGAGGGGAGTCCGGGAGAGAGGAAGAGAGACTCATCGGAGACGGGGATATCAAGATCTTGAGGCGCGGCACCGGCATTGACAAGGTGAGTTTGTGTGTGGTATGTTGTTGTTGGGGTGGGGGTGGCTTAGACGAACTGTGGCAGTTCGTTCGAGGAAGGTGATGGCAGGGGACTCCCCTGCCATCTTAAATCGAAGTTGGGGTTGGGATTTTTTCCAACCCCAACTCAATCAAAAGGAAGAAGATGCACACGGGCTGGGCCCGTGTGCACTTCTTCCTGGGCCGGGCCAGAGCCGGGTATATATATATATGCATCTGTTATATAAATATATGCAAGTATACATATATATATAGGAATATACATACATGTATATATGTATATACATACATAATATATACATGTATGTACACATATATATACGTATACACATATAGGTATAAATATAAAATAATAATAATAATATAGGATATATATCTATATAATAAAAATATTAATAAATAAATAAATAAATGATATGAAATGAAATGACCTTTCATGAACTTAGGGGTGTTTCGAGAGTTCGGGAGTGCTAGTGTCGGGAGGCCGGATAACTAGGAATACTGCATTGACTTGTAAGTGAAACTGTGGGAACTTTTTACTTTATTTCATTCCAGTCATTTATAAATTTTTCAGTCTATTTGTAGACTAGCTAATTTATTTCCCACATCATGCTTTCCTTGTTTCTATTCATATTGAATATCGATATAGCATGATGCCTTGTTTATTATATCATTGACTCCATGTTTCCTTATATGCTCAATTTTTGTCTTGGAATGTGGCTAATGGATATTTAGAAAATGTATGCTATAGGGTTATCTGTTATGTTGGACTTGTGTTCTACTTCCCTTGGGGCTTTGTAGCCTAACTCATGTTGAAATCATAACATTTTAGGATATATATTCTTGAAAACTAAAGTAGGGATTATCTAGTGTCCATTGCACACGAGATGCGCGGATTCATGAGGATTTCGGTCTTTCGGGGTCTCCGGCACTCGCCACTACACTTGGGCGGCACACGTGGCATGGACCACGGGGTTGTCAGCAAGTATAAATGATTTAAATATGCCGAGCACAGCTTCGCCATTTGAGGTTATTAGGAAAAAAAAGGGAGATTATTATCATATGTTGAGACAGCTCTATACAGTAGTGGAAAAGGCTAGGTGATAGTTCTCACCGCCGACCGGACGTAGATCATCTCGACTTAGCCTGTGTCAGTTTGTGTATCTGTTAACGTTGGTATTTAATTGCATTATTTATTCAAAGATTTCTTCACTACATATGCTTTTAAATACCTTTTGTTTAAATTGGAAATGTAGTATTAGATTTCCCCGCTATCACTTAAATATCATCATACTCACCGTCTAGTTTGTGACGGTGGGTGTAGATCCATCGAGCAGCACCAGGACGGGCAAGGAGAAGATCGGAGACTACCTTTGAGCTCCGAGCGCGTAGCTGCCCGTACACGTAGGGTACTTTTTTGTATTATGTTTATTTATGTCTTTATCTTTTGGGATGTTATTGGGATGAGTGTTAGATTACCCGACTTTTGGCTTTCACTTTGTTTATAAATGTTCGTCGTTTACTTGCATATATATGGTGATCATTATTTCCTGGATTCCACACTTAGGATTTAATAAGCAAAAAAAAAAAATTCTGCTAAAATATTAAAGACTTCCGCTAAATAAAATAATTGTTTAAACAAGAGAACACAGGTAGTAAAGGCTGACTAATTCGTAATCGGGTCCTATGTGTTGTGATTAGGGCTTAATTACGGGATTAGGCCGGTCGGTGCCTTAGATTAGATGCGGGGCCGTCACAGTTTGTCCATATCCTTCCTTTTTCATATATGTTAACATCGAAAGAGGGGGAGGAAAAAATTTAAAGAGATCAACGCCAACGGCTCCACTACGACTCACTACCAACGAAAATCATAGCCAAAACCTTAAAAAATTCGACCACGCAGCCCTATCCACGCCTCTCAACAAGAATGATCAGAATAGTTTGTGCCTCTGCCCTGGTGAGCAGAAGAATTACATGGATCTTAACTTCTCCATTGCTTTCTCTCGTGGAGAGGAAAAAGGGGTTTTCGAGGTGAAAGTGATGGTAGAGAGCAAAAAAGAAAAAGTAGAGGTGAAGTACTATTTGGATGAGAAAACATGTCAATAGGTGGAGGTGAAATGGGTGACATCACTGTTGAGATGGAAAAATGTATCAGCTCCATTAGAGCAATTGTTTTTTTGTCAAGGGCATTAACGTAAATTCATAGTGTAATTAATGCTGACGCACACCGAACACGTCAATAAAATATTTCCTTAAACCAACTATTTGCAGATAGTGGCAAAGGGTCGATCCCACATAGATTAGTAGTCTTTCAAAGGTTTTAAAAGAAATGAGAAATGGGGATTTAGAGAAAATAACTAAATTTATTAATCTAATTACTATGAAATTAAATAACTAAAATAAATTTCTAGGACTACGAACAATTAATTTAAATACCTAAGTCTATGGTTCCACAAGACAAGATCAAGATTCAATGGCATATTATGGTCGTCAATCTTTCCCAAAATAATTATTAATTCAACTTCCCATAGATTAGCTATGGAAAATCGACATCCACCAGAAATTTCTAATTCCCTTAATCTCGATAGCTAGGACATCCGCCACTAACTACTTCCTTAATTAATGCATAACCCTAGACATCCGCCGTAAGATTTAACACATTAACCGCAATAATAAAGTTCTATGGGAATACTAATCCTAGATAACCGGATCGCGTCCGCTTCCGATTTAACCTAGATTCAATTGTTGCACACTCAAGAACCGAAAGGTTTTGACGGCAATCGGGTGAATGTTTGTTACTTATATTGTCTCAAAAGTACAATTACGGATACTAATGAGTCAATTAACTATAGATTATCCACCTAAAAGCATGTACTGGCCACATACATACCCTAGATTTAAATCATATTCATGAAAACCAACAACAAAGAAATAGAAGAAATTAAATAAAATAAAATAAAAAAATAAAAGATCTCACAAGTTATGCCATGAATCCATAATCCTAAATTGTTTCACCTTCAACCTAGGCAATGGCTTGATTAGCTGGACATGGCTACTCACAAAATAATGTAGAGAGAGTTTTTTTTAATGAATAATAGATTGATGTTCTATTTATAACTAAAGTTCTAATGTGTAAAACTACTAAAATTGGTGTATGGAAGAGAGAGAAAATTATTTTTGGGTGTTTTATCCTTGACACGTGTCAGCATTAGATTGGGTGAATTTTGGGCTTTGCTGACGTGCCAGAAGGTGATTGGAGGAGAGACTGGTACCGCGCTGACGTGGCAGAACGTGATTGGAGGAGAGTGGAGGCGGTGGCGTGCTGTGAGGGGTTGCGGTGTCGACACGTGGCGGTTAGAGTGGCGGGAAGAAGTCGCGCAAGTTCGTGCGAAAATCTAGGAGACGGCACCTGCACGCATCCCGATGCAGATCAAACAGCTGGACAAGAAGAGAAGCTGTGAGAGGTGGCGTGGCAGTTGTTGGTTGGTTAAGAAGCTGTTGGACTGGTGATGTGGCGCTCTATAATTGGCTGAAACGGCATGTGTGACACGGCTTGACGAATGGCGAGGCGACATGTGGCTCTCTAGATGAATCACACGATGACATGTGGCACTGTTGGTGTATGTTTTAACGCTGGACCAATAATGAATTGACACATGGCAATGTTGGACCCCAATTACCCCACTATCAATGTATATTTCGAGACAAACTCTCTCGGTATTCGATTACTGCAAGTAAATACTCTATTTTGAATATTTTTCCGTCCCGGACTTAATCGTGCACTCCGTTTCACTTGAAAACCAAAAGTAAATATAATTAGATATATATTTTATAAACTTCCACACTAAACTATACTAAAATAGACTATTAAATCCTTTAAATACCGACTTATCAAATGCCCTCCTTAAACTGTGTATTTTGCCCAAAACGTCTTATATTGTTGACTAGAGAGAGTTGCTTATTAAATTTCATCATTTATTATTGTATTTACTCACTGGATTTTCATGGGAATACTTACTATGGACTCGTCATGTAACGACTCTCAAATTTAATTGGTGGCACGTGTCATGTTTTACAGGATCGTGACTTACTCATCGTGAATTGTCATATTACTCAAGCCTCAGGAGTCGACATTGAGGTATATTTTACTTTTTCTGTGATGTTTATATTATTATTTATACCCGAATGTAAACTCTGTATGTCTCAGTGCATGGTTTTCGTTTATTAATCGCCACAAATTTCTGTGTGAGATTCGGTTAGGAAAACAGAAATTTATGGTATAATACGGATAATTAAACACCAAAAAATGATAATTAGTGAATTATCAAAAATAATAAATAATTAAATAGAATGTGGGAGCAAGGTTATGTCAGGGAACGTACGCAGTGCGAGTTGAGAGTTGAAACGAGTCCGGGAATGTGTGTTTTGAGCGAGAAACGGAGTGGTTTTGAAAACGGAGTCATCCATTGAAGTCAAGCTAGTGTGTTAGAGTTGATGGGTAGGATGAAGAGGAGACACAAGATGTGCCTCGAGATCCGTACATTATATGAGATGATAGGTTTGTATAAATATTAACTTTTCTCTCTCCTTATCCATTGTTTCCATTTTCAATCAACGAAGAGAAGGAAGAGGAGTGGGTTTCTGTGTTTCGGACACGTTGCAACGTCGTGGATCGACCCAATACACGTAAAAAGGTAGGATTTCTACTCCTCTCATGTTTGTGCATATTTTGGCGTAAATTTTGCGGGTTTTCGCCGCGACGATTTCGGACGAATTTTCAAGAAAATGTTGGAAATTGAGTTTGATTGATGATTTTGGTATCAATGGAGTGTTTTATAGATGAATTGCTAATTGGTTTGTGGATTTGAAGTGAAATGAAATTCTTGAAAATTTTTAAAGAATTTTGAGTTATTTTCAAATCGGGGTGCTTTGTCGGGGTTTCAGCTCAAAGGGAGTTGGGTTTTAAGTTGTTATGGACGTCCCTAAGGGTTTGAGATAGACTCGGAATGCGGCGACTCAAACCGAGGTTTTAGAAAACCTCGAAATAGGTGTAACGGCCCAGCCCGCCCTGCAAGGCACGCCAACTGACCACGCCGCGAGGGACGTCGTGAGGGGTTATTTCCACGACGCCACTAATGGTGTTTCAAGTAGAGAGTAAAAAACGAAAATAAGAAAAGACACCGTGGGAACGCGGTCTAAAACAACATGGTCACGGCATCTTGGCGGCATGACACTATTCTTAGAGTCCAATTTTTAAAAAAATTTTGAAAAATTTCGGGGACCTCTCGGGTATCTAATTAGGTTCAAATATGACCCAATACCTCAGCAATCAACCCAATTACATTAATTTGATCAGTATGAAAAATTGGGTAAATTAGAACGATATTAATAGGATTTGCAAATTTGGGTAAATTAACAGATTTTGAGGAGTCGAGTGAACCAACTTAGAATATTCGCGAGGATAAAGGTTTACGGTGTGAGGTACGTTTTCGTATGAATGTAAGCCAGTTATGAAGTATGCATTAATTCATTTTTCATTTATTGTCAATTATATTTAAATTGAGCTTTTGTTGGAATTCTATTCTTATTATTCATGATTAAGTGTCTTGCCGTAAGTGAGTTGCGAAGGTACTCTTGGGTCCATATAAGTAGTAAGCGTGAACACTTCTGCAGTTGTGTTGTTCTACCCACTGATAGTAGATTATATCCTGAGTATTGAATTGTTTGGACGTTGCAGTGTATATAGTTTGTTGGTCACTATAGTGACTATAAATGTGGTGTTGCGGTATTGCATTGATTTTGACCACTTATGGGTCTTCTTTGATTCTGTAGATACTCAAACTTTGTTGCTTAGCTTATCAGTCTGTTTATCATGTTATTTGCTATATTTTCCACTTTTCAATACTGCATGATATTTGGACTGTTTATTTGAGAAATCTCGAATTACTTTTTAGTTTCTGCTGGCATTACTTTCTCTTTTTCAAGCACTCACCGTCTAGTTTATGACGGTGATACAGATAGAGCAGAAACGAGCAAGGGGAAGGAGATGATGCTAGGTGATATCTTCTAAGGACTCTCGGAGCGATCCTTTCCTTTACTCAGTGTAGGTTTTTGTTCTTTTGACTGTGATTATTGTATATTATGTTTTGTATAACACTGGGACATGTATTGGAGATTGAGTAACTAGGGATATCATGTATGATCGCTTTATATAGCTTTGATCACCAGAGATGCATGTATTTATCCATTTCTCAAGGTTTCCACATGATTAGGTTGTCTGTTATTCCTAATTTCCTTTATATAGTTATAGATGATTATAGTGATTTTCGTTGTGAATTTTCTAATAACTTTATAATCCTATAACCCACGCATTTAAATGATTAAGTAATGATATATTTGAGGACTTGAGGCGGACTAGGATGCGTAGACTTTGCGAGTAAGGACTCGGGGGTCCACTTAGGTGTAGGCAGGGCGAGATCTAGTTTTATGGGGAATTGGGGCCGTCACACGTCATCTACCTTTTTGTGATGGCTGAGTGCAAATCCTGGTATGAATTGCGACAAAGGTAAGCTAGCCGATTACCTTTGATTTTAGACAGACGAGTCGAACTAGTACGTTTGTATATATGTATCGATTGCTTTCATTTTGGGTTTGGGATTGTCAGATATACCTTATGACTTGAATTTTGATATATTTTGAGGTTTACTTTACCTTTAAATGATGATTACAGGTTTTTCACATTAGATTTATGCTTCATTTACATGATATGATGATTGTAATTTTAATCTATCATGTTATAAGTCTTTCGCTGATATTGATGATTTAACAAATAATTGGAATTCAATAATATAATCTAAATAACAATAGTGATTATAAGTTGAGGATTTAAACGATATGTGGTAAGTTAGATGGTCGTGGGACACAACTGGCAGTAACGTGGCTAGTTGTGGGCCTGCGTGGCACCCGTGACAGGCCTCAAGTGTTTGGGGCCGTCACATCTTCTCTATGAGGGACTTTCATGGGCCTCCTATTTTTTCTTTCTTCCATTCATCTATATGATGTAGGGATGGTGAAAGCAAGCAATGGGCCTTGAACTGAGAGGATGTTTTTGGAAATCGATTTGCTGAGTTTTCTTACCGATTCGTCGCTACGACAGTACTTCCAGCAGTCTTCGCCGATGCTGCAATTTTTGTGTTTTTTTTTTCCGTAAGTCTCGACAATATAGGGTGTTGTTGGTGGTTTGCTTAATGTAGTCAGGATATGACGCATCGACTCGGAGGTGGTGGTGAGTTCTTCTCCTTTGTTTTGTGTGTTAAAAATGCTTCTGCCAAGAGATTGGCAGAATTTTGTTAAATGTTTTAGTTTCTTGTTTTATAAGTGTTTTTGTTTAGTTAAGGTCTTGATCCGCATGCTTGCGGTTCGTTGTCCCCATTATTAGAGTAGTTGTCCTATTCGAGAGTTTGTTGTCCCCTTTTTAAGGTTGAGACCGCATTATTGTGTGCGTGTAATAGAATTTAGTTTTGAGCTTCAATGCAATGTAATATCTATTTGTAATAGATTGTCTTGCTCAGTTTGGATTTAGGAACACATTAATACAATGATCCATTTAACAAAAAAAAAGAACATATGCCAAAAGATCTAGGGTGAGATGGTAGCTATGGAGGCATCAATCCCTTGCCTAAGTTTAAAAGGTAAGGTTTAAGGATATCTTGAGTTGAACTTCAAAAGTGTTATATATATATCAATGGACATGTATAAAAGGAGAAACAGTAACATCTCAGGTGAAAAAGTAAAATCCCCCGAAAGAAGTTAAAAAGTAAATAAAACCATAACAAGTGGGCCGGGCCGGGCTGGCGAAGTTGAAATTAAGACAGGTAACTAACTAAACCATATGAGGAAATTAAAACGAGTCAACACGTCCTTTATTTGTCAAATTAAATTACTCAAGCGGGACCCACATGACGTGTGGGCCCAACGTCAAGCACATTAGGACGTTGACAAAACTACTAGCGGGCCCACCTAGGTTGGTGCGCCGTAGATGCATAGAAACGAAATGACCGTAAATCATTGTTGTTGTCTCCCATGTCATCATGCGTGTATGTATCCCTTAAACGGCATGTTGAATTAATTGACATGCATGATGCAAATGGTGGACCCGCTGGCATGTGAGAATATCCACATCAACTCCATTTTATCTTTTTTTTTATTTTTTATTTTTTATTTTGAAAGCACTTTATTTTATTTTATTTTATTTGAAAGTATTTTATTTATTTTTGGGAAATGGTCACCCTCGCTGAACAACATAATGTACAATAGCTCCACGGTCATCGACTTTTTGTACGTAGGCTTGAGTTTAAAGAAATGAAATAAATTAAGAGAACGTCACGTTGTAGTATTTGATTTGGAGCTGGTAGAAATTATAACGAAACCGACTTAAATTTTAAGAGAACATGATGTTGTAGTATTTGATTTGGTTAGAGAGTCTTTGAAATGGTGAATCAGCTAGGACGTCATAAAGTCATATTAAGCTCAATGCCCTGACAGTTATACAAGGTTTCAAAAAGTTGGAGTCCAATGAATCAACGTTTGGTCAGATTAACGACTGCAACACTATTCTAGTAGTGAATGAGACTCTCGCGATGTCACGTTACACTCCAAATTTGGGATTTTAATCGTACTGAAATTCAAGCATTGTTAAATTGATTGTAATAGTCGTCATTTTTTGTCCAAAAAAAAAAAGTTCGATTAAGTATACCTTACCTTTTACTAAGTGTAATTAAAAAAATTAAACTTAAAAAAAAAACAATCCTACTACAAAATGACTCCTATACCCTTCACTAGGATTAGTGCACCCTCACTATAATTTCTAAGTACATCCCACACATTATCTTCTTTGTAATTTGTAGACATCATCGAGGGGTTCAACCTCGAAAGTCTGAATCTCTTATTGAAGAGTCAATCGAAGCCCACTGAACTTTAGTTGGAGAGTCGGTCACAACTTACCAAACATTTAATTAGAAAATCGGTCATAACTCACCGAACCTTTAAGTTAATAGTTGTCAACTAAATCTTACCAAAGTAGTTTGATTGGACAACACCGAGCCTAGTGAATAAGTCTCAACTATATATCTTCAAACTTAAAATAGATGTCTCAACCAAGATTTTAGAGTTGGATATTTTAGTTTGAATGAAAAGATATTTTAGTAAAAATGTGGGGTGCACTTAGAAATTGAAATTTAAATTTAAGGTGTCACGCAAAATAAAGTGTATTTAATAAAAGGTGAGGTCTACTTACTCTGACTTCAAAAAAAAAAAAAAAGAAAGAAAGAAAGAAAAGTCATGCCGGGTAGCTCTAGAATTTTATTTTTTATTATTATTATTTTTCAACAGGAAGCTCTAGAATTGATCTAGAATGTGATTCATAAAAGTCGAAATCGGAGACCTTGAATGTATGTGCTTTTATATAACTTTGGGGATTTCTCTCACGAGTTGTACACGTGTAATGATCTAATGATACATGATTAACAAACTTCACTCTCTAACACATATCCTACACTCCTCACATGCCTTGTACACACTTCTCTCAACTCTCACAATACACAACATACACTCGGTTCACATTCACTCGATGAGCTATCTTAACATCCCCCTAGCGAGTGGGTAGTGTGAACGACCGAGCTTGGATTTGAGATAGGAAAACGAGAATGAGAAAGGGCCTTAGTAAGGCAATCTGCAATTTGGTCAGTTGTAGGAACATAACGAACTTCCAACGATTTGTTCAAGACCATATCCCGAATGAAATGCAAGTCAATCTCGATGTGCTTAGTCCTTGAATGAAAAACAGGATTAGAGGCTAACGAACCAGCACCCTGATTATCAGACCAAATCACTGGTGCCTGTGGAAGAGTGAAATGTAATTCACGTAACAAAGATCGCAACCAAACAACCTCAGCAGCAGCATGAGCTAAAGCTCGATATTCAGCCTCAGTACTTGATCTGGCCACCACAGTCTGCTTCTTGGACTGCCAAGAAACAAGAGTTCGTCCAAAGTAAATACAATAAGCAGCAATAGATCTTCGATCATCCAAAGAACAAGCCCAATCAGCGTCGGCAAACCCAGTAATAGAAAGTGATGTAGAGGCTGGAATATGTAATGCATCGAACTGGGTGCCTTTAAGAAATCGCAATACCCTCTTCAAAGCGTTCCAGTGGGATTGAGTCGGAGACTGCTGAAATTGACTTTACGATATAGGCAATATCTGGTCGTGTATGGGTTAAGTATTGTAAACCACCCAAAATACTTCGATACAGAGTAACATTAGAAAACTCATGAGCATCACCACTATACAGCTGCTTTGTAGTAACTGCAGGTGTGTTTTCTGGTTTGGCATGTGCCATGCCAGACTTATGAAGCAAGGCCTGAATGTATGAAGCTTGATTAAGGTAAAACCCCGTAGAATCTCGAAAAACTTCAATGCCAAGAAATAGATTAAGATCACCCAAATCTTTTAAAGCAAAGACATCGTTCAACTGTTTAATAAAATGTTGAACCAGATTTGCAGAATTGCCAGTAATGAGAATGTCATCAACATATATGAGAATGTAGACTAAAGACTGACCAGCTTTGTATACAAACAGAGAAGAATCAGCCTTTGAGTTGACAAACTGCCATGATTGAAGAGTGGCCTTGAGTCGATCAAACCATGCACGAGGGGATTGACGAAGACCATAAATAGCTTTGTTGAGCTTACAAACATGATTGGGATATGTTTGATCAACAAAACCAGAAGGCTGAGGCATGTACACTGTCTCAGTGAGGAGACCATGCAAAAAGGCATTGTTTATATCCAACTGCCGTACACACCAATTGTAAGAAGCAGCTAGAGCTAACACAACTCGAATAGTAGAAGCCTTGATTACAGGACTGTAAGTAGTAGAGAAGTCAATCCCAGGAATTTGTGTAAACCCCTTGGCGACAAGGCGAGCTTTATATCTATTAATACTCCCATCAGTATTTTTCTTGAGCTTAAACAACCATCTGTTGTCAACTAACGTCTGATCAGATGAATGAGGCACCAAGGACCAAGTATTATTGGCTGTGAGAGCATTAAACTCATCTGCATAGCTTTCACCCATTTAATGTCTTTAAAAGCTTCTTTCACTGAGTTGGGCTCCTTTGGCACAACTGCCATAGTAGCAGATAAAGCCTTTGGCTTGAGTATCCCACTTTTAGATCTAGTCACCATAGGGTGAATAGAAGCAATATTAGGTTCCAATACAGGAATAGTTGTAGATGTTGTGGGAGGATCAATAGTAGGTGAAACAAATGGTACTGCAATAGGATTAGGACTGGTCATATGTGCAAGACTAGGAATAGGATTAGACACATGAGTAGATGTAGTAGGGCTCGCATGAGTAGATGTAGTAGGGCTCAACACTGGTGAATGTAATGAAAGGTCAGTAGATGTAGGTAACATAGTTGGTAAATCAGAAAAATCTGGTTGTTCAATTGGTGTAGTAATATTAGGATGAGGCTTTTCAATAGAGGTAGTAGGATAAGATGGTCACATCTTGAAGTGGGAAAGACAGTAATGCAAGAGAGGACAAATCAACAACAAAGATATAGAAAATTCTTCAACATTAGACCCAGAGACAACTGGAAACAAAGATGAGTATGGAAATTCAGCCATTAAAAAGCACATTGCGGCCGATATAAACCTTTCCTTGAGGACTTAAACATTTATAGCCCTTGTGTGTAGAGCTATACCCAATAAAAATACATTTTTCAGAACGAAACCTGAAATTTATGTTTGTTATAAGCTCTCAAGTAAGGAAAACAAGAACAACCAAAAACACGAAGAATTGAATAATCAGGGACCCTTTTCCATAATAACTCATATGGAGATTTGTTATTGAGAACAGGAGTTGGAAGTCTATTAATAACAAAAGTTGCTGCATGACAAGCATCCCACCATAAAGAATATGGTAAGTGAGCATGAGCTAACAAAGTTAAGGTAGTCTCAACAATATGTCGATGCTTCCTTTCAGAATTCTTCCATTTTGTTGGTGAGTATATGGACAAGGATGTTGAAAATGAATTCCACAAGATTGAAGAAAAGCCTTAAATGGTCTATACTCACCACCCCAATCAGCTTGAACACATTTAATAGAAGTGGAAAACTGAGTTTCTACACATTTCTTAAACTGAACAAAAATAGGCAGGGCATCACTTTTATTTTTCATGGGAAAAACCCAAGTGAATCGTGAGTAATCATCTACAAAATGAATATAATATCTGTAGCCTTCAATAGAGGTTACAGGTGATGGCCCCCAAACGTCAGTATGAAGCAAAGATAAAGGAACTGACGCTTGTGACTGAGAAGCAGGAAAAGGCAAAGCATGAATCTTGCCAAGTTTGCAAGCATCACAAAAAGAAAATATAGATTGTTTGTTACAAGAGATATGACAAAGTTTCAAAACTTGAGACAAAATTTGTACAGAGGGGTGTCCAAGTCTTGAATGCCAAATTGAGGAAGAAGTACTTGTAGTAGTAACCAATGCGGCGATCTTTGAAAAATTGGGAAGGCAGGGTGAAGGAGAAAACATGTACAAACCATCTCTAAGGATCCCTTTGAGCAATGTCACCTTGGTTTTGAGGTCCTTGACAAAACAAAAATTGGAGTAAAATTCAACAAACACTTTGAATTTTCTTTGGTAAGTTGGGAGATACTAAGTAAATTCTTAGTAATCTTAGGAACACACAAGGTATTGGGCAAATGTATAGGATGAGAAGAACAACCAAGTTTTGCGAGAACCAATTTGTTCAATAGATAAAGGCTGATCCATTCCCAACAATTAAAGAATTATTACCTGTATAGAAAGACTTGTTGAACAGTTGATTGGCATCATGAGTCACATGATTAGATGCACCACTGTCTGCATACCAATTACTATCTGCAACAGATTCTGAACTAGCATAATGACTAGTTGGTGCAAAGATAAAAAACACATTAGAGCACCTTTGGGAGGTTGCTTGAATTCTTTGTTGAGAATTATGTGAATGATGTCCTTGAGTGCCCTGAGAAGATTGACCCATATAAGAGTAATCACTTCTATAGTAACATACAGCAGCCACATGTCCTGTTTTGCCACAAATTTGGCACACTGGTCGATTCCCTTGGTTGCCTCGACCACGACCTTTGCCTCTAAAACCACCTCTGTGTCCACCTCTAAAGTTTGTACTGCCTTTACCACCATTAGTCATTGAACCTTGTCCTTCATTTCCCTTGTTAGTAACATTTTTCACAAAAGCAGCATTTGCAGTTGGAGATACAGTCAAGTTGGACATACTAGTACTCAAATTTTGTAATTTCAACAGCTGAGCTTCAAAATTCAACAAAGTTGAATACACTTCAGGCCACTGTAACCTATCTTTTTGTTGTAAAACAACACTGATAGGGAGATATTCAACATCCAAACCATTCAACACACATGAAATCAGAAAAGACAGAGAAATTGGATCACCAGCATTTTCAAGACTATCAGCAAATACTTTCATGCTTTGCAAATACTGAGCCATGGACATTGTACCTTTCCTTGTGTTTTGGATTCCAGATCTACATTGGTGAATTCGTGCTCTATTGTGTGAACCACATAGCTCTTCAAGAACTCTCCAAGCTTCATTAGATGTTGTACATTTGATTACCGCAGTTGCAACATCTTTTGTGAGGGAATTACGAATGCAAGTAAGCAAGATCTGATCTCTCGAAATCCACCATTGATATAATGGATTAAGAGTTCCTGTTCCAGGATCTATAGGTGCAGGACAAGGCATAATTCCAAGAACAATACTATCTAAACCATTTCCTCTAAAGAGAGGCAACAACAATGATCTCCACAACATGTAATTATCAACATCTAACTTGACTGACAAGGTTTGAGTCAATGAATTACCGAATGGTGCTATCCATTGATTCTGATTCCCTTGCACGCTTTGTAATCCATAAATCTGAGACGCCATAGGAGATAAACCAAGAAACTGAGAATTCACCACTCCGTTGCTAGAATCTTGCACAGGCATCGCCATTCCAGAAACCTGAGACATCATTGGTACAAATCCGTGATTCTGTGACGGAATCTGCATCATCGACGGAACATGTGATGAACTTCCACCAAGATTCGTCACAACAGATCCAATTGGTATAGAATTCATCGTTTCTTGCAAATTCGTATCAATCTGTGCAGATTTGGTAGATCTTCTTGGAACATTCACCTCTATCGAAACGCTAGGTTCCGATCTCGTCACATTTGACGCCATTACGGCAATCGATGGAGCTTCTATACTTGACGAGATTAGAGGATCGTCAGCCATGATTCATCGACTGAGAAGCTCTGATACCATCATAAAAGTCGAAATCAGAGACAGAAGAGAAAGTCTCTGCTCAACTTACTGAGCATTGGAGACGCATATGTGCTTTTATATAACTTTGGGGATTTCTCTCACAGTTGTACACGTGTAATGATCTAATGATACATGATTAACAAACTTCACTCTCTAACACATATCCTACACTCCTCACATGCCTTGTACACACTTCTCTCAACTCTCACAATACACAACATACACTCAGTTCACATTCACTCAATGAGCTATCTTAACAAGCATATGGACGTATAAATTAAGAACACACTTGCACCCATGCATGCAAACACAATCAATCCATACTTACGTTACTGTCTTGATATAGAGTACTATATAAGTGTTTTGACTTAATATGTGCTTCCTTCAGTCGATAATATAAGTTATTTTGACAAAAACACATTAATTAAGATAGTCTTAATTATAAGTATAATTTACATGTATATCGTTTAACATTAAATAAATTAAATAATTGAATAATCATAATTATTTGAATTATATATGGATAAAATAGCTAAAAAAACAATAAATATACTCTCAAATTTTGAAAATAACTTATAATTTTGACCAAAGAGTTTTTGCTATAAAACGACTTATATTATTGACCTGAAGGAGTATTGTGCAACCTATTTTCTTATAAAAAAATAATAATATTGAAGTGAAAGAATGGAAAATGATAATCTAACACATTTTAGGCATATACTTGTGATGTACACTTTGTTTTTTAACCATTTATGACTCTTAGAGCATCTCCAATGGTAAATGTGGATTGAGACTGTGGATTATCGCCACATCATCAATTTTGAGGGGATGTGCACATTACATTGCGTAAATACACATTGAAGAGTGAAAACCTTCTCTAATCGATAATGTGGACTTTCCTTTTTTTTAGGCTTTTTTTTTTCTTTCCCTTGCTTTTAGGCAATTTTTATTTGTTTTTTCTATTATGTAGGCTTTTAAAGTTTTTCAATTTTTCTGTTTATGCGTATGGGCTTTTTTTGTTTTATTATTTCGGTTTTATAAGATAATGTGGCATTGTGGACAGTGTCTATCGCACCCTCTAGATGTAGAAGGTGCGGTAGACTGTGTCTATGCCACATCACCCACACAGTGCCAATCTATATTCCCATTGGAGACAATTTTTTTATTCCAATGTCTATTCAATCCTATGTGGACACACATCCACCCTAATCCACAGCCCCATTGGAGATGCTCTTACTTTTCTTCCCACATGTGGACCCCACATCTAATAAAAATGACTAAAAAATAAAATATATTTTTCAAGTATGTGCCCAAAGTATGTTAGATTATCATTCTCGTGAAAGAATATATATGCCGAGGCCTAAGTCCTTATTAATCCCTTTTCTTTTTTTTTTTTTTTTTGGCGCAGGTGGTTCCAATCCAACTATTTGAGACTATCAATATTGTTAAATGTGCGTGCTTTATATATATATATATATATATTTAAGAAATGAAATTTTCTTTGTTATTAATATTTCGTTTAGCCCGATATTATCATGATAGGTAGGTGATGATGTGAAGTACCTTTTTTTGAATAATGAAAGTTATATTAATTCTTGCCTTACATAAATTAAGACCCACTGTACACAGATATCATCAAAATTGTTGCCTTACATAAATTTGCTTATTACTCCACTACTTTGAAGGCCCACTGTACACAACCCCTATACATGGCAAAACAACAAAAAATGAACTGAAGTACTCTTTATTGATAATTCTTAATTGTGTTATTGCTATCTTCATTAAAAATTAGTATAACAAATTAATCAATCACATTCTTCTAAAATTTTCAATTAAAGTCGTTTTTATCTAATTAATTGTACAATATTTATTAATGTACCAAGAAAACACCTTTATTTTTTTATTTTTTTATTTTTTTTTACAACAACCAAAAAAATCAACTTGTAAAACTCCTTTCATATTTATAAGAAGTTTTACAACCCCAAATGACACAAAGTGTTCAAACAGATATTTTGAATACCTTTTATTGATTCCTTTTCCTTTCATGGTACAATTAATTGCCAACGTCTACCGTTTTATGCATCTGATTCATTAATAAAACTTGAATTCCCAAAATTGTCATATCATTTTATGGAATTAATTAAACTTACATATCTTTTGTTTTAATTACTCAATAATATTCAAAAGCTTAGCTCACACTATCAATTTAGACTCGAGCTAGATCTAACTACAACGAGATAAAACTCTCCTAACAAAAATTACTATATATATTCTACCAACAAAAAAAAAGTTATGTTGCAATCTGGTATTCTCTCAGGGCACCTCAACACTTTATTAGGGCACCCTGATACTTTTATTAAAATGTCCCTACTTTGTTAAGCAACGCACCCTACTACCTAAAACACATATTAAAGTGGTCTCGATCATGCTTGTTGAGACCTGTATTACAGTGTCAGTCTATACTAACTGATACCCAAATAAAATAGTCAAACACCCTACTTGATAGATGACTAATGAGACTATACAAGTGGTATCTGTGGCCTTGTGTCAAGACATGTGTGTATGTCTCGGTCGAGACCAACCGACACAACAATCTATGTCTCGATCATGTGTGTCTGAGACCATGAGTTTGATCATTTTCCATTGAGACCTGAAAAGTAATGTCGGTTAATGAAGTCTCGCGCTATGGGCACCCCACCGATTACTCTGAGCACTTGAGGCAAATATGCCATTTTCTTTTACAACCAACATAAATAAATAAATAAATAACCAAGGTACCTTGAGAGCACTTAGTTTAGCATTTAGATCCTTTTAAGTAAAGGTTTTGACTTCAAGTTTTATGAATAGAGTCACATCAGTCACAATGAAATTAATCAAGGCTCAATGAAAATTAATCAAGTTTTGATTTCAGGTTTTGATTTCAAGTTAACTCGGCTCGACTTAAAATTAATCAAGGCTCAATGAGCTTTCGACTGCGAAGTAGTAAAAAAAGTTAACTTAAGTCACATATGAAAATAATTCATTGACCCACTTCGGGCACTTAGTTGATGTGGTCCAACAGATAATCTATTTTATTGTTCTTGTCATTAACTGCATGTACGTTGTTAGATGCAAGAGAGAATGTCAATTTTTTAGAGAGAAATTTAAAATTTTGAATGAAAATTACACAATATTCTATAACCTTATACAAATCGTGTATTGCACTACAAAATATATAAGCCCATGTTCCAAGCTATAAATTGGATTTGTTATTCCAATACTTAGGGTCTGTTTGTTTGATAGCATGTAAAATGAAAAAGATCATGGAAAATTTTCTATTTTTTTGGTGTAATTATTTTTTCTCGTGTTTGATAGCTTTGTAACTGAATAGTGAAAAAAAATCCAGCCCCGTTATTTTCCTCGTTTATTTTCTCATCCTTTGGCTAAGAAAATCGAGATTTTCTCTCCTCTGATGAACTAATCACGTTAGTCCACATTCCAATATTTCTTCCCATCTCTACCCGTATCATCCAGTCTCTGTTAGGGTTTTGGAATGAGTTCTCCAGCGTCGACGAAAGGCGGCCGCGGCCGCTCGAAGTCCTCGAAGTCCGTCTCCCGGTCTCACAAGGCCGGCCTCCGGTTCCCCGTCTGTGGATCGCCGGTGCACTGAAGGTCGGCCGCTACTCCCAGCGTGTCGGCTCCGGAGTCCCCCGTCTACCTCTCCGCCGTGCTCGAGTACCTTGCCGCCGAGGTTCTTGAACTTGCCGGCAATGCGGCGAGGGACAACAAGAAGACTCGGATCATACCGCGGCACGTGCAGCTCGCGGTGAGGAACGTCGAGGAGCTGAGCAAGCTTTTGGGGGCGGTGACGATTGCCAACGGAGGGGTTTTGCCTAACATTCACCAGGTTTTGCTGCCGAAGAAGACCGGGAAGGGGAAGGACGAGGTTAGGTCGGCGTCGCAGGAGTTCTAGGCTTTCGCTCTTCTTCAATATCTCTCTGTTTTTAGTATATGTGAATGGATAGTACTATATCGGTTGTTTTTAGCGACAAGTGTTTGTTTTGTGATGCCGTGTTAGGGTTCTTTGTAGTCTTGTAAATAATCTTGCTGTGGATCGACATTATGTGATTTTGGATTGATTTGAAATTGAAGATCAATAGATGCACAGTTTTTTTGTAGAATTTCTTGGCTTATTCAATTAATTGTCTAACTAAATTGACTACTAATTAATTCTAATGTATAGGTTACCTACAAATTAGGAACCTTAATTTGACTAATATTTTTGACTAAATATTTAATATTTTTGACTAAATATTTACATAATCTAACAGACACCAAAACACGTCTACATCCATTCCTCCTAGAACACCATTTCAACAATGCAACTCCGCCATGAAAGCACCATTTCAAAAAGCGCCATGAAAGCACCAACACACACACACTTCGAATGGCGCAATGTTTCACTGATTCCGCTCCAGCTCCTCGAACACGCGAAGAACAATTCGTGGGCCATGGGCGAGGAAGACGAGAAGAAAGGGCGTTCAACATTTTAGGGCAAATGGTGTGTTTGAAGAAGTAGAGGGGAAGCATGGGAGATCGATAGCCCTCTTGCTCTTCGTCGATCGCGTCCCGTCGCTAAGTCGACGACTATCAATTGGAAGAGATTAATAAGCGTGGATGTACACATTGGGACCAAAGATTTCTTTTTTAGGATTAAGTTCTCATGGACTTGTTGAGTTGTGACTTTAAGCATCTTTAAATTTGTGGGTTTGCAATGAAATCTAGTAAAAAATTGAAAATTAAAGAAAATTTTAATTTCTTATCAAACACTAGAAAATTAAAAAATAAAATTTTCTCACGTGCAATCAAACAACATTGAAAAAAATTTCTTAAGAAAACTTTTTAAAAAAAATTTGGTAAAGAAAATAATTTTTTCTTATTAAATTTTATTTTGCTATCAAACACACCCATAATTCTCTTTTTAGTTGATCTCCACTGCATCATTAATTAACTAAGTGATTAATCTAGGTATTCAAAGTGAATTAATTTATCAACTTACATTAACAAACTTAAAAAAGGAACTGAAGCGTCAAACCAACTGCATGCAAAAATACATAATATTAAAGTAGGGTGACTAGTTCCCACAGAAGACGAAGGGAAGGCACGGGCACCCCCCACAACAGCCCATGAGGAGTGGTGGGCCAGATCACACCCAAGAATCCGCCACTTGTCAAAATCACATGGAAGGTGGGCCATTGTAGTGTGAGGCATGTGTCAGCTCAGCGAGGTCTGTTTTGGTGCGGACGTCACTTTCAGATGGGATGCCACTTATTTAAAGGTAGGCTAGCCTGTTCTCTTCTCCTTTTCTTCCGTCACTTCTCCGTTATCTTTAACGTCTCCTTTAACTCCATTGGCTGTCCTACGTTCGTGACGTAACGGCCCCACCCCACGTTACTGTGTGCTGGCATAAAGATTTTACGTTCTTACCCTTTGGAGTGAAGTAATCGTGTACACACGCGTCCGTCTATTCCTCGTAACGCGCAGTCGCGTCGTTACGCCACGTGTGGACCTCGCAACTGCTCTCTGCCGTCGATTCGGCGCCCACACTTGCTGATCACTGCGTTATGTGAAATGATTAAAGAGAAAGAGACTTGGCTTGTGATGCTGGGATAGTGTAGTTCAGACGTTGGTTAGGGTTATCTGTCTCCCAAGAATCAAGATTAATGGGAGCATTGGGAGGTTATTTCTTTCCACAAAGTATTTTTGCAAAGCATTATTGAAACAAAAAGTAGTCCAGTTAGTGGTCTCTTTTTTTCATTTTTGAAAGCAAAAATGAAAAGTTGTGTGTGAGAAGTTGAGTTTCTCCACATCCTATTTAACTTGATATCTCAAACTTAATTTTTTTAAAAAAATTAACTTTTAATCTAATTAAATAATCTATCCCACTACTTTAAATTTGCTTCAAATCACTTTTCATATGAATAAGGAGAATTTTCAATAGTGATATGTTTTAGTTAGAGAACAACTACTTGCTTCTAATTGTACAAACTAACAATGGATAATCCATCTAAAATAATTAAATATTTTCATAAAACTTTTATTGTAAGTACTTAAAAATTTAACAAAAAGTTTGTTTGGATATAAGGAGTTTTTTAAATTTTTATAAATGTTAAAGAAGAGTTATAAATTGTCATTTTAAAGTTATTTATTGTTTGAGGATGACTTTAAAATAAAAATTTTTAAAAACTTTTTAAAAGTTCGAACTCTACAAATTTAAATATCACTGTTCAAAATTTAATAAAGATATACTTTCTAATTTATTGTGTTAATTTAAGTAATCATTGATGGAGATATGAAATGATTGATTATTAAAGTAACAATTCAATTCCAAGTGTTCAAAACAATAGGTACATGTAGAAAAATACTTGATTAGTACTGTATTTACTTGCATTAGCTAAACACTTTGATCGCACTAATTAGAGAAGAGTCCATAGTCCATCATCAATACCGATTGCCATCAATCACCTTCATCAGGACCACCCAGTACGCCACGTGGCAGAGACCAGATGGAGATGAGAAATCTTATCTAAACCCCCAGTGTACGCACACTCTCTCTTCACCTCTTTTTTAACACTTGAAACAAACACCCCTCTCTATCTCTCTCTCTCTCTCTCTCTCTGTTTCTGCCTCTCTGTCTCAGCTTATCTCTTCACCTTCTCTGATCGCTCGAATTGCGAGCCCTTCACGAGCTCATCTCCATCTCCACCTCTCCTCTGTTTGAAGTCGGGGCCTCAACAGCCCAATCTTCAAAGATATCTCTCACTACGCACGACGCTCCACCACCTAGACGTAGTGAAAGAATCTAAGTAAATTCAATGGACTACAACAAGAAGAACATCAGGAAACGCCCAGATCGGCCCCTCCCCACCAACCCCACCAACGCCACAAACCCAGTATACTCTTGTTCTTCATCATCATTAATGGCGGCGAAGGAAAGCAAGATTAGAGATGCAGGGGGGATGGACGAGCTGTTGGCGGATCTGGGATACGAGGTGAGGTCCTCGGACATGGCAGACGTAGCGCAGAAGCTGGAGCAGCTGGAGATGGTGATGGGGAGTGCTCATCAGGAAGACAGCGGTCTCCTTTCCCTTCTCTCCACTGAGAGTGTGCACTACAACCCTTCAGATCTGTCTTCTTGGCTTGAATCCATGTTGTCCGAAATCAACCCCCCCGAATTCAGTTCCTCCACAATCACCACCACCGCCACAACACTCGATTTCCCCAATTTCCCCAAATCCACTCAGATCGGTCAGATCTACGACGAGCCCAGCTCCTCGAATTACGATCTCAGCGCCATACCCGGCGAGATCGTTTATGGGGAAAGAGTGAAGAAGAAAGCCAAGCATGAAGAAGAAGAAGAAGAAGAAGAAGAAGAACATTTTGTGGTGCCAGATTCTTGTTCATCTTCGACTAATTGCTCAATAGTAGTGGTGGACTCGCAGGAAACCGGGGTGCGACTAGTCCACACTCTGATTGCATGCTCGCAGGCCATTCAGCAAGACAACCTCGCCGTGGCGGAGGCCCTGATGAGCCAAATCGGCCCCCTCGCGGGGTCCCAGTCGGGGGCGATGAAGAAAGTGGCAATCTACTTCGCGGACGCCCTTGCCTCGCGAATATATAAATTGAAAACGGGCACATCAACATCAACATCAACATCCTCCTCAACCAACCATTTATCATTCTCCCAGATTTTCCACCACAACTTCTACCGCTCCTGCCCCTACCTCCAATTCGCTCATTTCACCGCCAATCAAGCCATTCTCGAAGCCTTTCAAGCCAAAAGCAAAGTCCACATCATCGATTTCGGCATCCGCCAGGGGACTCAGTGGCCTCAGCTCATCCAAGCCTTGGCATTGAGAGAAGGAGGCCCCCCAACGATTCGACTCACCGGAATCGCCCGTCCCGACTCCGGAAACCCGGCCGACTCGGACCCGCTTCGGGAGATTGGCTGGAAGTTGGCGGGGTTTGCGGACAACCTGCGAGTGGGGTTCGAGTTTCAAGGGGTGGTTGTGCAGAGCCTGGCCGATTTGGACTCCGAGGCGCTTCGACTCAGAGAGGGCGAGTCGGTGGCGGTCAACTCGGTGTTCGAGTTGCACGAGTTGCTGGCGAGCCCTGGCTCGGTCGAGAAGGTTTTGGGTTTGGTTCGGGAGGTCCGGCCCACCGTCGTCACGGTGGTCGAGCAGGAGGCGAACCATAATGGGCCGGTTTTTGCGGACCGGTTTAACGAGGCGTTACATTATTATTCGACTGTGTTTGATTCGTTGGAGAGCTGTGGTGGGGGATCGGACGGTCAGGATTTGTTGATGTCGGAGATGTATTTGGGGAGCCAGATTTATAACGTGGTGGCTTGTGAGGGAGCGGACCGGGTAGAGCGCCACGAGACGACGGCGCAGTGGAAAACACGGTTTCTTTCGGCCGGCTTCGCGCCGGTTCATCTTGGGTCGAGTGGGTTTAAGCAAGTTAGTGGCTTGGTGTCACTATTTGGTAATGGGGACGGGTACAGGGTGGAAGAAAATAATGGCTGTCTCACACTTGGTTGGTACACTCGGCCTTTGATCGCCACGTCGGCGTGGCAACTCACCTCGAACAAGAAACCCTAGCTGAGTCCCTACTTAGAATGTGTCATGGACATAGATGATTGTTAATCCTACGAAGTATTTGGAGAGGAGGAAAATGAGAACCCTAGTTAGAATGTGTCATGGACATGGATGAATGTATTGTTGTGTTTTTTTTTTTGGTTTTCCCACTTTAGTTTAATAGATTTTTTTTTTTCTTTAGATTTTCCACTAGCTAGCTCAACTTATAAATGTTGAGGCAAATGTGTATAGTAGTACTACATGCTAGTACATGTTTATGTTTAAGGTAATAAAGATCTTTGGGATCCATGTTTTTGACATACTTAATCGCTTGTTAAGTATGTGTCCCCAATTTACTATTCATCTTAATCATCACATTTGATTTGTTAAAGTTACAATATGAATGCATGTTAAGGTTAGTTGCATTAAAACAATGCGAGTAAAACTAAGAAGAAATGATATGAATTTTTGTGTACAATGAATGTGTGTGCCAGCATTGCTTAGAATAGAGCTTTGGCCTTTTTTATAGGCAACTTGGCAACTTGCATGGGTCACCGCAATCATCACTTGAATTATTTTAAAGACAAAGGGCGGTTTTGAAGGTGTGCTACAACAGTTTGGACACCACAAAAGTTCTGCAATTATTTAGAAATGTGGAGAGTAATATATATATATTAGAAATTATATAATAGAGGCAAAATATATACTTATGTCATATAAATTTTTCAGAGTGTGTTGTGCATTAAGTAATTTGTGATTAATTTGTTAGATTAGAATTTAATGGTTGTAAATAGTGTACATATGACATGTATATTTTTATAGTTCTCATGGTAGTAATACCATATTACTCTCCACATTTCTAAATAATTGTTAGAGTATATTGATCAATGTAATGTCTAGTCTAGGCGATTCCAGCACTAGACTTTATTGATCGTATACTCTTCCCATTTCTTAGTAATTGTTAGAGTACAACTTAAAATTTGAACAAAAACTACCCAAAAAAATTGCACAAAAATTACAAAAATAATTAATTTTACTAAACTCTTTTTTATATTGTGATTGAATTACTCGTACAAATGACTTTATTTATTATATATAGATATAATAAAAATAAGTAATTAATACGATCGTTAACTACATTTAGTTGAATTAGAATTAAAATGAAGTAACTAATGTTTTCTTGATTTCTTAATGTGAATGAAACCTATATGGATGCCACTTTCTCACTTTTAGAGCATTGACAACATCAAATCCGATCTTGTTTGATAAAAAAAAAAAAAAAAAAAAAAAAAAACACTCATCCAACACTTCCAATATAGTATAAGTGCTCTAAAATGGCTACAACTGAGAGATAAAGAGAGGGTTAGAGCCTTATACAAGGTTGCCTTAAGCTATAGCTCAGAACAATTATGTACCTTTATATGCATGTAGTTGATCACTAAGAAATTTATAAAAAATATTTGGGCTAGCCCACTCCTCAAACCATGATGTTTAGGCTACCCTTTGTGCAGCTCAAGGGAGCTTGAAATCCTAGATAGAGAAGATCGAGGGGTGGGGGTGAGAGTGAGGGAGATAAAGCTTAAACATTGAGAGAAAAGTATATTTTGGGGATTTCAGCAAAGCAAAAGAAAAAAATGGAGTATGTTCAAAAATTAAAATTTAAAATTGAGGTATGTTTGAGTAATGTGGACATTTAGCAAAAAGTGAAATCCATTTAGGAAAATGATAATCTAATACATTCTTAACGCATACTTTGAGCGTATACCTTTGTCTTTTAGCCGTTTATGGTATTTTGTCAGATGTGGGGTCCACGCTTAGGAAACAAGAAAGAACCATAAATGATTAAAAGACAAAGGTGTGTGTCTAAAATTTGTGTTGAAAGTGGATCATTTTATCATTTTCATCCAGTTAACCCCTCTCACAAGTTTTTTAACATATGTTGCAGCTCCAGTGGCAATAATGGCAATAATGATCAACCAAGGTGATGGGAAAATGCTAGAACACACACCCTTACAGCCAAACCATAATGCACACTCTTCGTTTTGAATCTCTAGATGCCAGACCGGTTGGATAGAAGGGTATACATTAAGACGGTGTGACTTATAGGAGTGTCATTCTAGCAAATTCCAGAGTGATGAGACTTCGCCAGCTTTATTGGGGTCGCTTGTGACAAATTATCTCCAAATGCTAGTTCTGAAAATCATGTATATTTCAAAAGCTAAATTCATTGTGTTTTTTATCCTTCTCTCTCTCTGTTAGCGAAGTCATTTTCATCTCTACTTATCACGTTTTCTCATTCCAAAAGAAAAGAAGGGCATAATCAATCAACAATGGTAAGGAGCTGTTTGGTAACTTTACCCGTTAAGAGACAGTTTTGTTTCTAAAAAACGAAGTTGACGATTTTGTTCCAATTATAAATTCATTATGAACAAGGTCAAACTTACTAATGTTCAATAGACATACAGTAGACTAGTGGAACTTAAATGGTTCACATTAAACCCATTGAGCTTACGGTGCCCACAAAACTACCACGGTTCAATAGATCTACATTATTCTAAGAAGATCCAAGATAGATTTAGATTAAATATCAATTAATGGTCTAACATTTATTGTAATATTCTTCATTAATTTTACGAAAGAGTCAATTGGACACTTCATATCACAGATTTTCTTGAAATATGTACAACACATATCCTAATAAAATCTGAACCATTGTGTATTGAGTGTATGTAGGCAAAAGTATGCCAAAATATCATTATCCTAACTTTAAGGTCTTGGCAATAAAAAAATAATTTTGCCATGAAACAATTTGCATAAGTATATCTCAAACTTAAGAGTAAAATACAAAATGACTCGTGAGGTTTGTTGTAATATACACTTTAATCCCTGTATTTTGAAAAATATGCACTTTGGTCTCTCTTGCAAACGTTTGTCTAAATCATGGTTGAGTTAAGGTGAAAAGACAAAAATGTCACTCCAAAAGATAAACACAACCACTAATTAAATCCAACACTTTTTCCTAAAAAATAAACTAAACCCTACACTTTTTCCTAAAAATAAAATTAAACCCAACACTTTTGTTTTGTTTAAAAATATTAAACCCAACGCTTTTTTATTCCCCACTTAAGCTTTTTTTAATATAAAAATAATTATTGAGACAAAATTTTTGTGTTTGATTTACACATTCTTATTTTTAGTGTTAATTTAATTATTTTTATAGCATTAATGATATTTTATGTGAGTTCGTAACAAATTATAGAATAGTGTTTCTTCGGAAAATATATATATATAAATATATATATAATGGTGTAAATTGAGAAGATAAAGGTAGGAATTTAATTAATAACTTTTTTACTTTTTTGTATAACAATTTTTATATATTCATTTCATGGTAAAAATTAATGTGGGTTTATTATTTTAGTTGCTAAGCCATTTTATTAAACATGATATATCAATTTATTTTGATTAACTCAATATATATATATATATATACACACACATAAATACTTAAATACACATAAAGAGATCTAAAATGGATTATTTTTATATAAGGGAAAATATGTAAAATCTCGAGGATATTATTGGTAGAAAAAATTACCACATTATGAAAAAATGTATAATAATAATATTTTGAGTCAATAGTAACACAAAGTTTGTTTAACTAAATGCAAACTAGAGGGACTAAAGTGCATATTTATAAAAACACGTAGACTAAAGTGCATATTTTATCAAACCTCCGGGGCATTTTGTATTTTACCCCAAACTTAAAGTTTTTTTTTTTGAAGAGAAATTGGAATTTCATTAATCATTCATGACTCAATACAGGACCAGACATAGAATCAAGTACATTAATTCACTAATTCTATTTGTGCAAACAAACTGTCATTAATTTGATTTTTTTTTTCGAAATTGAAATAGTTTGACAGTCAGGGACTGCTCTCCAGCTACAACGTTGAAACTCATGACAATACATAAAAGTATTAGAACCACAAAACGAATAACAAAATTTTCCAACAAGGAGAAGACCTAAGAACTTTCTAACAAGGAGAAGATAAATCAACGACTTCCAACTAGGGAAGAAAACTAACTATAAAGTAAAAACTAGAGATAAATCAATCTAGCGTGCCGGTCAAATCCACACAACACCGTTGATGAAGATGTACCGCAACAAGGATGAACCAATCTCTATAAATGTGATTAGATATGTTGTTTATTGAATGAATAAAGAACAAATGAGATTTGATTAGAACCACTGCCGATCCTACCACCAATCATTTAGAGGATCAGCGGTGGTTCAAGAACAAAAATCACAAAAGTGAATCAAAATTTTTTTTAAGGGTTTTGGAGAGAAGGACTCTCCAAACTCAAAGTTATTCATTCATAAAGAAAAAAAAAATATTAAGTACAGCTTAGGAAGCCAAAACATCTTTAGTTAGTGAGATGGACAGGCATCATTTTTTAAAATATAAGATTTTAGGAGGTCTTAAGTTCAACTCTAACTGAAATCAAAAAGAGTACAGGCTGGAAAATTTTATGCTAACAATAAGGAGGTGATATATGTCAACATCTGTTTTTTTGGTAAAACATATATGTCAACACTTAAAGGTGCGATCTAAAGGGGCTTTATCAGTTCGCACATCTTTAAATTATTTAAATCATCCATAAAATTAATAGTTCACATTGACCTTAAACAAATATCCTTTTATATTTATCATGTATTATATTAGTATTTGGGAAAAGAAAAAGTAGCTAGGTCAAGCTCATGTGATGAATATTAATTACGTAAACAGCTCAGTCTGAAGTCTTCGATCCCAAATTAAGTTTGGATAATTATGAACCTATATATATATATATATATATAAATTTTATAATAGAGATTAAATATATACTCATGCCATAAAAACTTTGTAAAATATGTTGTGACAATATAAATAAACAAAATATTTAATGCATAATATATTTTAAGGGATTCTGATAATATGAGTATATATTTAATCTCTATTGTTGATATGAGTATATATTTAATTTCTATTGTAAAATTATATATATATATGGTGTCATATTTATATTAGAATAATTGAAGGTTTTGAGGTGGACATACGCTTAAGAAATAAAGTAATGTATTCATGACCAATGATCGATGTTGGAGAAAAAGTGTGTGGTGATGAAGAATATGGGGGATTTGATGTTGGTAAAGAATTTCTTACCAAAGATGGGTGTGCTTTATAATTATCTTGATCTATGTGATTTAAGTTAGATGTTATAGAAGATTGCAAAAATAAGAAAGTTAAATGTGAAAAAACTTGACTTAATATAAATTGAATAAATTTAATAGTGTAGGAGTAGACAAAAGCTGACTAATAATGAAATAATATTGGGTGGACAAGTCAAACACTAAGATTAATTTGCTGAAAGTTCATATTTGATTGAAGCACTAAAGAAGGTGCTGATAATGATAATGGGGGAGTGGAGTGACGAGCACCGAAAGAGTGACCAATATGGTCGCCAATTAAGTTCTCCCACCCGCAAGTACTTATCTTTCTTCCTTTATTTTGATATTTGTGGGTATTTAGGTAAACTTGACTATTTTTATGAAGCTTGATGTAATCGGTCTGAGCGTATTTCAATGACCTAAATAATTTTGACGTAACGAAAAATCAAACCTAGGATTGTGTCTAACTTACACAATCTCAAATTCGTCCTTACCATTGGACCAACTCATTCGGTTACCAAGTATTTATCTTTGAAAACATGCAATTTGTTCTTACTGATAATAATCGATACTTCTTTTACAAAATATAAGAAATTAAATATATTAAAATAAAAAACTTTAGAGTAGCATCACCAAACATAAAAAAGTCTTCAATTTTCCTCTAGTAAAAATTCGGGGTAATAAATATTGATGGAATTCAACATTACAATAATAACTTAAGATAGTTAACTTGGGGTCCATTAATTAGGAAAGTCTATGACTACGCATACATTATAACATTTTCACTTTTTTTTTTTTTGATAAGATAGAAACAAATTGGATATTAGCGAGTTAATGTCCTAAACGGGTTGACACGACTAAACACGCTAACCCATTTATGATCCATGTAACTCGTTTAAAATAATTATATAATGTATATGTGTTATTATTTCATTATATTAATGACTGAATAACACTTTTAAAAGTTCAAATAACATAATAAAGTGTAAATATTTCTTAGAAAATAACGACGTGCATAGTTTCAATAGCCAGTTGAATTAGATCTTAGGAATAAGGTATTATTTTGAAAATAATTTTATATTTTATATCACAGATATCAAATTATTAAATAATAAATTAAATAATATATTAAGTAAATGAGTTTGATGGGTTGACATAATAACACGAAAAATTAACGGGTTAGTGTTAGGGTTGAGCTTATGTGGGTTAGTGTCATAAACGAGTTGATACAGATACGACACGCCGACCCGTTTTGCTTTCCCTAGTTTAAACCCATAACCTCTTATTTCTATAACTCATGTCAAATTATTGGGTCACCCAAATGTATGGTTGGTTTCACATTTTTCACATTTTATACATTGCAAAGTGATGAAGATTTGCAAGTCTATAGCATGTTGCCGAGAATTATTGATAGAAAATTAGTTTGTGATCATTGTCTACATGCAAAAATTCACATTCATTGAAATTATTTTTTTGACAAATGTTCATTGAACTTATTTGATACGACAATGTCATGCGGAAATTACATATAATATCTCTTGATTTGTATGAGAAAAGATTTGCTGGCCTTGTACTGTCGGAAGTAGGAGTAATGTCACATCTATCCAAGTCTATATATGCATATTAACATAAATAAAATTCTTTCAATTGAGCTAATCTTTATTTTTTAGCAAAAACAATAAACAGTACATGCAACTTCCTCGTTACAAATTAGAATATCAATCTAACAATATACGTATAGCGACTTCTTTCAAGTCATATATATCTTGAGACGATGATTGACGACTTGATTGTCTGCATAGAAATGTCTCGAGATTCTCATCAACATTTTCTTGGGATTCCATTCATCTTGTACCAAAATAACACGCACTATATACACTCTTGAGGCTGTGTGCTTTCCACTTATATAAACGTGCTTGAAATGATGATTTTGCCCCATAGATGACAGAAGTGACATCCACCTAAGCTAGGAATTTATATTTCTAGGCACTAAATGGTAGAAAAAAGTTTACAGAGTTGGAGTTTCGCCACGTTTTCATAAAAAAAATATAAAAAATAAAAATTGGAGAGTGTGTCGGCATCTAAATAGAGTTGTATTTGCATCCTAGCCAGTCTTAAAACTAAGAAAATTAAACCTGCTCTTAGGCCTTTGGTTATAAGAGCAAGTAGTTGTGGTTCGATTTCCATTCTTTATTATAAAAAAAAAAAAGACCTGCTTCATGATTTATTCAATACCAAAAAGTGTACAGATTCTCATCTCAAAATCTCGAAGATTTATATACCATAGAAGAAAAATGTAAAAAAAATTAGAGGCAAATCACTTGCGAAAGACAAAGTTGGTTTGGACTCATGTTGGACTTAAGGGTGTTGTGATTAAATTGATTTTTTTTTTAAAAATAAAAATTATAAACTCATAAATTTAAAATAACTTTGTAAAAACCACTGCAAAGTAGTTGTGGTGGCCCAAGGTTTAGCAATTCTAACTAGACAAATATGATTTGAGTCTCGTAAAATGCATAATAGACGTTAGGCCTTTAGTTAGATTTTACTTCCAAATTTATTATGAATCTTAATTAGTAGAATAATTCAAGTCTATAATGATTGCAGGTAGGTAGTTATATGGGCTCGGCGGGTCCATTAAGCTCACTTAAACTCTATAGATTCAGTGTAACCCGCCTAGGTTATATGGATCTATCGTGATTGTTTAAGTCTATCCAGTGAAGGTTAAAAAACTTGAAATTAATCTGTGAAGTTGTAATTGGGATAAAATTATCTTTTAAGAGAGTGAGGGTTGCTCATGAGCTTGTAATAAGAAAACCAACTTTTAATGGGTCTGGGTTGCTCTTAAAATAAAATAAAATAAAAAAATTGTAAACAAGAATATTAGTAGGAATCTGATCTCAATTAACAAAATATCTTTAAAGTTCGAATTGATTGATGTCAACTTTTAGAAAATGGAGGCAATTTTGATGTAGCAATTAACAAGCAGTTGAAGTTGGATTCTTGGAAGGCATATGAATTTTCTAGTAGCATTAGAATTGATTTAATAATACTTGCGATTTTGTTTCCTAAATTGTATTTATTGTAGCTTGAGATTTCTATGAAGGAGAAACGGAAAAGTTATACACGCAGTTGGACTTCTATTTCATTTTCAATTCATTCGTGCTGGTCAGCATAACTAGATTCAGTTTGTCATTCCTTTCAAATGTCTCGTCTATTAGTCACGTTTATTATTGTATGCGAGGCATATCTTAATGGAAAATAACTTATCGTTGGCTAAACTGTTTTTTAACCACGGCCGATTTTTTTTTGATCAGCGGTGGTCCCAATAATTTTTTTTTCGTTTGCTTTTATTAACTAAATAAACTCATATCTTCTCAGATCTGTTGAGATAATTAGTTTCATCCCTGTTGCGGCCATCAAATTCACTATTAGCAAAAGTCACGTCTCTACATCTGCATCATTTACTGTGCGTGAATTTGTGTTTATGGGGTTAGACTCGTCATTATTTTTTCAATAAGTAGTTATTTCCTTCCCTTGTTGGAAGGTTTAGATTGTCTCCCCTCATTGGAAGTTTTGTATTTACTTTCCTTGTCGAAAGCTTTATTTTTCGTTATGGTTCGAATGATGTATATGTGTATTATCGCGTTCCAGACGTTTGTCAAGAGAATAGTCATTGATTGTCAAATTATTCCATTTTTACGATCGCAGTCATGAAAGCCAAACTTATGACGATTGAATGTTCTTTTGAACAATTAGGATTAGTGACTCAATTTGCTACGCTGATTGATTCTATGTCTTGTCATGTTCCATTGAATGTATTAAGAACCATTGATGATTAATGAAATTTCTATTTCTTCAAAAAAACTGTTTTGTAACCAATAATCATAACTTCCTTCTAAGATCCACACTCAAGGTTGCTAATCCATCCCAAACATGTGAGCATAATTGATCTCCAACACGTAATATTACGGAGCTTATTGTGGCACTGTTTGGTAAGCATAAACTATCTTGTCAGCTAAATGATTTGCTAGATTATAAGCTAGTTCAACAAATAAGTTGTATTTGGTTGGAAGCTTATTTTCAAAATAAGCTAGATGAAACTCTAAAATTTAAAATGCTAGTTGAGGTAACGTTTAGTCTCAAAATGCCAGATTACTTTTTTTTGCCCCATTTTTTCCCTATTATGTTATTTTGTATTTCTCAGCTACTCAATCAGCTATCATTCCAAACAGTTTTTATTTAATCATCTAGATTATCAATTTTCTGCTATCAACTATTAAATTATCAGCTGTCAGTTACATTATCAGCTATCAACTAGTATTGCCAAACAGAGCATGTGTTCTAACTTCATCTCTTAAATCCTCATTCCCCCCAAAAATAATGCTCATTATGTTCAAACTTCAAAGAGTCATATGCAAGGTCTCAAAAAAAAGTTATACACAACCAAGAGACAAGAACAATGTAACAATGTATTATGCAATGCTCAGCAGTAGTTTAGAATAAATGTATCCATTAATAAATTCAAATTCAATACATAGTTTCAACCACAACCAAATGAAACAACGAACATAAAGAACTGATGAGCCTACTAAAGAAATTCAAATTCTTGAAGAGAATTACATTGTTTGTTGTGATAAATCAATGAGAGGAGATCTTCATGTTGAGAGACTTGTTGAGCCATGCCTTCCAACCCCCACTTCCTTTCCTCACAATCTCTGTTGTTGCTGCCCCCTCAGCCATTTGTTGTTGGGGGAATTGCTTCTTGCACAGCATGAAATTCCTTCCGCCATTTGATCCAATCGTCTCCCATGGACTCAAAGCTGCATTTCAAATTCAAATATTAGACTATTAGAGTATGAATTGAAGCAATTAAAGACAGAAAAATAGAATCACAAAAACAACACCATTGATGAAAGAAAATGCTTTAAGAGATCCAAAATTCAATTGGAATACTAATCAAGACCCAACAATACACCGGAAAGCGAAATCCAATCACAAAGAATGAAATTGGAGAAGAAAAACCCAATTTCAATTAATAACAATTCAATGCCAGTCTTGCAAAAGAATCCAAAGAAAACTCAAAATCCAAACCTAGATGCAATAACCAAGAAAACAACACCATTGACAAAAGAAAATATTTCAAAAGATTCAAATTTGATTGGAATACTAAACAAGACTTAACAATCAACACCGAAATGCGAAATCTAATTACAAACAATAGATTTTGAGAAGAACCCAATTTCAATTACGACAAAAGAACCAAAAGAAAACCCTAAATCCAATAATCAAAACAATCAAACCCTAATATTTTATTCTCTAACAAACTCGGAAAAAAAACCGAACTTCAATAACAAGATTGTATCTTTACATAAATACCTGCAAAGGAATCCAAAGAAAACCCTAAATCCAATAATCAAAACAAACAACACCTAAATTCATACTCTAAAGATTTGGGAAAAAAAAAAAAAAAAATTTCAATAGCAAGATTGCATCTTTAAATTCATACATGCAAAAGAATCCAAAGAAACCCTAAATCCAATAATCAAAACAAACAATACCTAAATTCATTCTCTAAAGATTTGGGAAAAAAAAAAATTTCAATAGCAAGATTGCATCTTTAAATTCATACCTGCAAAAGAATCCAAAGAAAACCCTAAATCCAATAATTAAAACAAAACAAAACCCCAAATTCAATAATCAAAACAAAAGAAAGTCTAATTTGTTCTCAAGATTGTATCTATTCGAATGTAAACGTACCATCTGTGCCAGAATTTGCACAGTAAAGAAAGAAATCGTTCAAATTGGACCCCAAAACGGGAAACCGCCCCTCGCGAGCGTAAGACTTGAGAGCAATATCAATGACACCAGCCACCAACTCGTCCTCGTTCACCAAAAACCTAATCGGCCCTGCACTGCCCATAACATTCACTGATATCAAGAACCGGTTCAACCCCGCCTTCCCCCTCGGCGGGGACCCCTTCTTCGCCTTCTGCAACGCCATTTAGGGATCGACGCCGATGCAGCGATAGTACCAGCCTTCTTTGCAAGAACCGAATGAGTAATCAATTAGGTTTGAAAGAGAACAACTGAGGAGATCGAATTGAGCGAGGACTCCGCGTGATGGGCACCCGCGGAGGATGGAGAGGCAGAGATTTCCACCATTAACGAACTTCGTAGCGATTGATGAAGAAGAAATCGAGCTCCAGATCTGTTTCTAGGGTTTGGTTTTGATCTGATTTGATGAAATTGGGGGTTTTCGGTTAGGCGGTATTTGTAGGTGAGGGAGAGTAGGGGCGCGTTTGTTATTTTTAGGAATTGGGGTTTTGGTTTGGTGGTTTAGGTTGCGTACTTGCGTTACGTAGATGAGGTGGCGGGAATGCAACGCGTGCCAGCCAAACAGGAATCTAGTTCTACGTTTCTCTCAGCCCTTCTTTTAAGTTCTTTTCTTTTCTCTTCTTTTCATGGTTTATGATATGAAATATGAATAGAATAAGATTTCTTTTCTTTTTTTTTTTTTGAGAAATAGAGAATAAGGTTTTTAGGGTATATAATATGATCAAATTGTATTTAATAATTCAATTTATTTTTAGTCCGCTCATTCGATTAAATATAGACAAGTGATGAAGGTGGTGGCATCCGTCTTTTGTAAGAAGACAAAATATAAATTGAAATGTCATGCGTTCGCACGCAGAAATCAATGGTGACAACAAGATGATAATTTGAATTATGGTATCTACATTAGTATTTCTTTTTTTATTATCCCAAATTATAGGATTATGGCACCCAATTAAATTATACAGAATTAATCAAGAGAAACTGTAGCGGCCTCAAACTCTAGAGGCCTACCACATATGCCCCACGGGCCCACATCCCGGTCACGTCACGCTAAGTTGTGTCTCACGCGCAACAAACTTACCTATCTTCATTTAATAATCAAATTTACAGCTAACTTTTATAACATTTTCATTTACAACTATCAAGTTAGCTAAGAGACTCATATTATCTATTTTAAATCACATTAAATCGTCAAATTACAGCGGCAGACTAATCAAACTTGATTATCAGTAAATAAACCCTTTCAAGTCATTTGAGAATTAACCTAATGTGGAAACCCCATAATCAAAGCATCACATAGATATCATGATCTAAAAGCCTCAAAATATGTCAATATACATGCCATGGTATCTCTTAGGTTCCCATATCTCAAAACAAAACAAATAAAGTAAACACACATACGAGAAGGGTTAATACCAGTCACAAATAATTTGCAAGCTTCCTCTTTCCTCGGCTCGTACCTGTATCTGCACTCAGCCATCGCAACAAAATAGATGACGAGTCCAGAGTGAGTAATTCCAAGGAAATTCAATGAGTAATTACAAAAATATATAAATGAATAAAGCTAGTAAACATGCGAAATTTTAAAACATGCGAAATAAATAAATAAAGCTCTTAAATAAATTTATAAATGAATAAGTAAATAAATGAATAAATTTAATGAGTAAATTTATTAAATAAAGCTATTTAATAAATTTATAAATAAATAAATAAATTTAATGAGTAAGGAAATTCAATGAGTAATTACGAAAATAAATAAATAAAGCTATTAAATAAACACGCGAAATTTAAAAATAGGTAATTACGCTAATCGCATGAATATACAATAAACAAATTCAAAGCGTGTATTTAAACTTAAGTCAGACTAGCAACATACTTCGGACTACCCCATGAGCACTGCCAACGAGTAACACTCCAACATAGCCAGCCTTCGAGTCCTCTCGGTGGCCGACATGACATCCACGGTGCACCGACACACGCACGGCTAGGATACTCGGGTCGAACTATTCACCGAGACCCCTGGTACAACGTGCTATGGTCTAGAAAGACATGCGCACCAGAATGGCCCGTGTGAGAGTACACTCAATCTATGGCTGGCAAAAATACGGGAACGGACAAAAACGGGACTGGACACCTATTTTAAAAATCCAAAAATTTGGTGCCCGGTCCCGGTCCCGTTTTCAAAACGGCACTATTTTTTATCCAAATCCGTATGTTTGTAAAACATACGGGACCCGTTTTGCCCGTTTTTTTTTTAAAGATGATTAAATATTTTGTTTATCAATTATCTTAAAAAAAACCCCTCAACTACAACTACAAGTCTACAACTACAAATCACCAATTACCAAAAAATAAATACATAATATCACAATTTTTTAATTTCCAATATAAACATCACAAAAGTTTTTTTTTTTTAAAAAAAGAGATATCACCTCAAATTCTCAATAGTCCAAAATCCAAATTATCAAAGTATATCTTCACCTCATGCATCAACAACAACTACATAAAAAAGTTCATGACACAAGTTTAACAGTGAAATTACAAATATACCCTTCAAATTAATCACAAAACGGCAATTGCTTTTTTTTTAAATTTTTGCCCGAGACCCGGTCCCGTATTTTTAAACGGACAAAAAATATTGTCCAAATCCCGTATGTTTGTCAAAAAAAAATTGCCCGGTCCCGTTTAAAACGGGACCGGACAAAACGGGCCAAACGGGACCGGGCACATTTTGCCAGCCCTAACTCAATCCAATCGTGCATATAGTCAAACCAGAATAGAATAATTGATTAAATAGACTGGAAAACAATAAAGAAAGCAATAAATATTCAAGAGAATTTCAATTGTATTTCTACGCACCTCAAACCGCGCTTCGTATAACTCGCGTCAGTAAATCCATGCCTCTAAATGCGTGCCCAATAAGTGAATCCTAAATACCTGATATTTGGTAATTATATCAATTCCTCTATGACGACCCTTCCCTGACCTAGGGTCAAGTCGCCCGGCCCAAACCGTTACCTAAACCCGATACCTGAACCAGGCCCAAGTAACGACTTGGCACGCCTAAGTAAACCTGCGGAATAATTATTCTAAACAATATATATAATAATAAGTGTGTGAAAAATAATCACAACAAAACCATATAATCCTGTATATCATAATAAGATCTAGCATCTTTAATATTTAAATGTCTCATACAACTTCATAATAATATTATAAAGGTTCTAAACTACCCATTAACTAATTCTCAAGCTATAACCCACGTACGAGGTTTACAAAATGATTAATATTAATAATAAACTAGTATTATACGAGTCTCACATATGAAGACACTTCAAGATAAATCCTTTCCCTTGCCTTTCTTGTCTATCGCGCTGGTAGAGGGACCTGTGGGGTAGAGTGGGGTGAGCTAAAGAACCAACGATGCTCAATAAGAGGAAAGACTCGCTCAAACATTAAATATGCAAGTACTACCTAGTACTCATCAAATTCTACATGACATCAAATCCATACGCATAACACAACATGTAATAACCGAATAAATGTAAATCATAACAAAATTATAAGCATATTAATTGAACACATAATTCAATACAATTAAAGACATGGTTCATGCTCATCGTAGTTATGAAAATGGATTCATATTCCAAGAAGAATGAATAAATAATATTTCCATTTCCAAATTAGACACACAATAATCTTCGTATCAATATTTCATGTCTTATTCCATTCCCATTACTATACATAAAAACATAACAGTTTTACAACACATTTGATAAACATTCTTTTATGTCATGTATAATAATATTCATCATTTTTCATTTATACAATCTACACATGACATACATATAAAGTCAAATGAAAGATTTAAATGAAATGCGATAGATATAAATATTAATATAAGCCGTTGTTCCATTTAATGCGAACTAGATATGGTAAGGATCCGGTGACCGAATCATCTATTTTCGAATTGGTACAATAACTAGTGGAAACGCAATGGCCATTACACCCTCTAAATAATTGCACCAAAATAAAAATAGATTCATCCAAGCCGTCACCGCTACATGTCTTAAAGAATCATCAAGTAGCAAAGGATGGAACTCCAAACCCTTACCCTCGAATAATTCACCTTATGCATTCAATTAGTCAAGTAAACCCTCAGTGGTTAACTACCACAACATTCTGGGGCGTCCAAGATATAGACTACTTGCTAATTTGGCCCGCGGTGGAACTCCACACATTCTGGGGCACCGAATAACATAAAAGGCAAAATAATGTATTCACCATTCCATAGATAATAGAGATCCAAACCAATATCACGACACAACCCATTCCCAAGTTGTTACATTCAAAACATGCATTCCTAATTATCTAATAATCAAGCCATATTTAATGCATGAGCGAAGCTCCCCACTTACCTAGACCCGTCGCGATGCCTATACCGACTCCTTGCACGTTTGGGGTCCCACGTGAACCGCCTCGCGAATCTAAACAATTCATATAATACTACATAAGCATTTTACTCATTTAAAGTTGAGTATTTTAATTTTTAATTCATATTTTGGGGACCCAAATGATGTGGATCCCACGTGTTGTACCGTTTAAGGGCTTTGTTGAGGGTGTCGACGCTCCTCGTAGGTTTATCCTATTTTTATTTTATTTTATTAATTTTTTTTAATTTTTATTTGGCCAGGGACCAATTTGGTCCCTGTTTGGTGGTACAGGGACCAAATTGGTCCCTGTTTAGTTGGCCAGGGGCATCCCGGATGCCCCTGGTCAACGACCACCCAGCCCCTGAAAAGGTCCAGGGGCCTGTCTACCCCTGGAACCAAACCAGGGGCAGACGCCCCTGGTGTCTCGGCCCCCTCACGGGTGGGGGTTTCCCTACCCCAACCCTTGGATCTAGGTCCGAGGGTGGTCCCAAGTGCTCGCCGGCACTGGGGACCCTTCCACCGCGGCTCACCAGCCACGGTGGCGGTGGTGGTGGCGGTGATGGAGGAAGTAGGGTGGTTATTGCCACCCCTTTCTTCCTCACCATTATGGGGTGGCTAAAGCCACCCCCCCATAATAGGCGGCGGCGACGTTGCTCCTCAGCGGCGTCGCTGGCGCCGCCCCCAAAACCAGCGGCTCCCCTTGGAGCTGCCACCCCTATTTCCTTCTTCTTCAAAAACAAAACAAACCAAAGAAGAAGAAAAGAAGAAAAAGAAGAAAGAAAAGAAAAAAGAAAAATCACCACCAAAAGATTACGTCTCCTTGATTGTTCAATGCTTCCTCTTCTTCTCCTCTCTCTCGAACTTGTTGAAACAACAAAAAGGGGTGAATAGGGTTTGCAACATATCCTTATAAAGTTAGGGTTTCTCACAAATTCAACCCTAATGACATAAATACCCCTATGGGCCCAATTTCCTCGTTAAGCCCATTCAAACTATTTTCACTTAGTCCAAATCCAAATCTTGTTAATATTAATTTTTTTTGTAACAATTTCATTTGTTCACATAGTTTAGGGTTTACATCCTTAGACCTTTGAAATCCAAATTTCACATTACTATGCCCATTTCTATCATATTAATTCATATCCCTGGGATAATTCCCCAATAGATAAACCAAAAACCTAAAGTTTGTAAAAGTTTTTTTTTGGCCATTACTATTCACGACGCCATGGGGAGTAAACTCCCCAAAGCGTCACCCACGGAGCCGGGTGGGCAATGATTTATTGCCATAGTGTACATTCAAACCACGACAAAACTTGTCTGTAACCAATAACCCCCGACGAACTTGTCGAAAATGCTGATAATTCCTTAAAAAATTATACAACAACAACACCAACCAAACCATAAGGGTTGCTCCCAAAATCAACCATAAAACCATAGCAACTTGCCCCAAAATCAGTGCTCATTTTACATCCCCGAAACCCGCATCAAAACTCGAGAAAATCCCGAAAGATAGAAAATAATGAGGAGAGTGCGAATCTAACCTTGGTTCATCGATTACTTGTCGTTTGATCCTTCAAACCGCCTCTCAAAACTCACAAACTCTCCTCCTTAAGCTTCGTTTTTGAATTTTAGAATAGATGAGAGAGAAAAGGTGGTGAGTTGGTGAGAATTTGACTATTTATAGTCAATTTTTCATCAAGTGTGGTGTCCTAATCTCAAGGAACCTTGAATGGCTTAGACTGGGTCAACGAGTCCACTCAAAGTGACTTAGATGAGTGACTTGCTCCCTTGGACTTATCCTTTGCTTGCATAACACTTGGAATCTCGGGCGTTCTGGTACCCAACTTCACGCGGAAACTCATGTTGTTCGTGCACCCTCGAGCTCGTGACACTAACGACTAAACAATGTTAAATATTAATTATTTAATGTGCAACGACCCTAAAATTTAATTAGTAACACGTGTCGTATTTTACAGGGCTGTGACCTACCTGTCGTAATTTGTCATATTACTCAAGCCTCGGGAGTCGACATTGAGGTATATATATATTTTTTTGTGATGTTTGTATTATTATTTATACCCGAATGAGAACATTGTGTGTCCTAGTGCGTAGTTTGTGTTTATTAATCGCTACGAGTTTCTGTGTGAGATTCGATTAGGAAAAATAGAAATTTAGGGTATAATACGGATAATTAAACACCGAAAAATGATAATTAGTGAATTATCAAAAGTAATAAATAATTAAATAAAATGTGGAAGCGAGGTTATCTCCGGGAACGTACGCGGTGTGAGTCAAGAGTTGAAACGAGTCTGGGAACATGTGTTTTGAGCGAGAAACATAGTGGTTTGAAAATCAAGTCACACATTGGAGTTAGTCATTTGAGTCATGTGGTTGGATAGGATGAAAGGGAGACACAAGATGTGTTTCGAGATCTGTGCGTGATATGAGATGAGAGTTTGGTATAAAAATCAACTTTTCTCTCTCCTTTCAATCCATTTCCATTTTCGTTGAACAAGAGAATGAGAGAGAGACGAGGGTTTGGGATGTTGCGAGATCTTTGCGATGCCAAGGATCAACTGAATACGCATAAAAAAATAGGATTTCTACTCCTCTCGTGTTTGTGCACATTTCGGTGTAAATTTTGTAGGTTTTTGACGTGACGATTTCTGACGAATTTTTGGGAAAAAGTTGGGAAATGAATTTAAATGATGGATTTTGTGTCAATTAAGTGTTTTATTGATGAATTGGTGGTTGATTTGTGGATTGGAAGTTGTTTGAAATTTTTGAGAGTTTTTGAAGAATTTTGAGTTATTTTCGAATCGGAGTGTTGGGGTTTCAACGCAAAGGGAGTTAGGTAGTTTGTTGTCATTGACGTCCCTAAGGTTTGAGATAGACTCATAACGCGACGACTCAAGTTGGGGTTTCGAAAGACCCCGGAATAAGTGTTCTGCTGAACACGTCGCGAGGGACGCCGTGAGGGGTTATTCCCACGGCACCACTTACGATGTCACGAGCAGAGAGGAAAAACGAAAATAAGAAAAGACGTCATGGGGATGCTGCCTAGAACAACAGAGTCACGTCATCTTGGCGGCGTGACACTGTTCACAGAGACCAATTTTTTAAAAAATTTATAAAATTTTGGGGATATCTTGGGTATTCAATTGGGTTCAAATACGACCCAATACCCCAAAAATCATCCTAATTATACTAATTTAATAATTATGGAAAATAGGGTAAATTAGAATGATATTAATAGGATTTACAAATTAGATGAATTGACATATTTTGAGAATTTGAGTAGACCGACTTAGAGTATTCGTGAGGATCGAGGATTTATGGTGTGAGGTACGTTATTGTACGAATGTAAGCCAGATAGGAAGTATGCATTAATTCATTATCTATTTATTGTCATTTTTATTTGAATTGAGCCTTTGTTGGAATTTCATTCTTATTGTTCATGGTTGAGTGACTTGGTGAAAGGGAGTTTTGAAGGTACTCTTGGGTCATATGAGTGGGTAAGCGTGAAAACTTATACGGTTGTGTTGTTTCACCCTACTGATAGCGGGTTATACCCTAAGTACTGGATGGTTTGGACGTTGCAGTGTCTATAGTTTGTTGATCACTATAGTGACTATAGATGTGGTGCTTCGGTCCTGCATTGATATTGACCACTTATAGGCCTTGTTTGATTCTCTAGACACTCAAGTTTTGTTGCTCAACTTATCTATCTGTTTATCATACTATTTGTTATATTTTCTGCTTTTTAATACCGTACGATATTTGGACTGTTTATTTAAGAAATCTTGAATTACTGTTTAGTTTCTTCTGGCGTTACTTTCTCTTTTTCAAGCACTCACCGTCTAGTTTGTGATGGTAGTGCAAATAGAGCAGAGACGAGCAAGGGGAAGGAGTTGATGCTAGGTGATATCCTTTGAGGACTCTTGGAGATCCTTTCCTTTAGTCGTTATAGGTTTTGTTCTTTTGACTGTGATTACTGTATATTATGTTTTGTTAAACACTGGGACATGTATTGAGATTTGAGAGACTAGGGATATCATGTATGATTACTTTGTATTGCTTTGATCACTAGACATGCATGTATTTATCTATTTCTCATGGTTTCCACATTATAGGTTGTCTATTATTTCTAATTTCCATTACCTAGTTATAGTTGATTATATTGATCTTCGCTACAAGTTTCCTGATAAGTTTATAATCCTATAACTCACGCATTTAAATGCTTAACTTAACGATGTACTTGAGGATTAAAGGCTGACTAGGATGTATAGACTTCGCGAGAAAGGACTCGGGGTTTCACGTAGGTCTAGGCCGAGCGAGACCCAATTTTATGGGAAACTGGGGCCGTCACAATTAGTATCAGAGCATATTTTACTCTTGATTATCTTACAACCTGTATAAAATACAAACCAGCGGAAATAGAAAATAGTTGGAACATAGAGTGGAACCTTATAATCCTAAGTTGAGGTTTAGTTGGGAAATGAGGTGAGTTGGGGAAAATTAAAACTTGATTATATATGTTATATATGTTGTGATGTACTATACTATATCGATAGTTATTGACTGATTTGGGTATTCGCTTTTGATTTCAGATTGTGATGACAGATCAGACAGAGTCTAGTGATGACAGTGGGGCTGTTGGTCCTCATATTATCAGTGTCGAGGATTTCCAAGTATTGATACAACGAGTAGCTACTTAGGATAAGAGGTTAGAGGAGATATTAAGGATTTTAAGGACACCAGTTACTGTTACACCATCACCACCATCTACCTCAGAAGTTCCTGTTACTCAGGAGATGGAGACACTGATTGTTGATACATCCACTGTTCCTACTACGGTTGCAGCAATACTAGAGACTGTTGTGTTACCATCGGTATAGGCTGAGGTAGTGCTTGCAATACCTCTTGTTCAGACTGACATAGTGCATGCTCCAGTAGCAGAGAGAGGCATTAGGGCCACGACGGAGGCTAGACAGTTGAGGGAGTTCAAAGGCATAACCCGAAGGAGTTCTTCGGGGGTAAAGATCTGGTGGCTGTAGAGATTTTTTGAAAAGCCACGAGAAGGTTCACAACATTATTGCGACTGAGGAGCATATACAAGCCTCGATTTCATTATCGATGTTGTTTGGGTAGGCTGATGACTGGTGGACTACGATTGTGTCTACTAGAGGGGTTCCGAAGGACTGGATAGAGTTTAAGACCCAGTTCAACCTGAAGTATTTTCCTCCTATAGTTCTGAGAGCGAAGAGGAATGAGTTCTCTACCATTCGACAACTTCCAGATAAGTCTGTTATGGATTATATGAGGCGCTACCTGCAGTTGCTACCCTATGCTGGGGGTTCAGCTGACAGAGAGACCGACAGAGTATTACTTCAATGAGGGGTTATTACCCAATATCGGAGGTGTTGTATGTAACAACCCTAAATTCTAACTTGTGTCACGAGTCAATTTAGGTCGTACGTGGGCTAATTTGCCATGATACAGAGTTCAATTATCAGTCGTCGACGCCGAGTTATGTTATTTGTATTTGGTGTTTTGTATTATATTGTATTACCGAATGTTTAATTCCAATGTTCTAAACGTGCGATGACGTTTGAGTGTGAGCGTTGGTACAAGAAACAGTTCAGCTCGAGCATTACGTGAAATAACGGGGTTTCGGGCGAGCGTTGGTCGGGTAATTAGTAGTCTGGGGGATTTAAATAAATTGAAAATACTGACAAAATACAAAATAAATAATAATTAAAAAAGTAAAGCGTGTTTGATATGTTGGTACGTCCGGGGCGATGCGATGAACAAGTTTGGTGTTCGAAATGGGATCGAAAATGCGAGTATTGTGCGAGAAAAGGCTTAAACAAGGAATTGTGTCACACATTAGAGTCATACATGTGTGTTAGAGTTGGTGGATGGACCAAGTAGTGGTTATTGGATGGGTCTCGAGATCCATGTAGGAGTTTAGATGAGAGGGGGGAATAAAACCCATCCCTCATCACCTTTTCTCTTTCATCTCATTCTTTTCAAATCGAAATCTCAACGAGAACGACGTGGGTTTCTGAGGTGCTCAATGTAGTTTGACGCAACAGGAGCGACCAATCGTGAATTCTAATGTGAGAGTTCGATTCCACACGTTGTTATCTACATTTTGGCAGTACTTTTATGGTTTTTGTCGCGATAAATTCGGACAACGAATTAGGAAAATCAATTTTTATGGGATGTTTTGATTGATTGGGAGTCAATGGAATGATCCAATTGAGTATTATGAAGTGGTTTTTAGATTGGAAGGTGTTTGGTACTTTTTCTGAATTTTGGGGATTTTTGGGAAAATTTTCGATGATTTCAGCAAATCGATGGTTTGGTCGGGTTTTGACACGAGCTGAGGGTGGATTGGTGTGTGTTTGGATCTTTAGTCGTAGTTGGGAGAGGCTCGAAGTACGGCGATGCGAGTCGGGGTGTGAAAAACCCCGTTTTCAGAGGCGTTCTGCAAAAGACGTCATGGCGACGCCGTGAGTGTTCCAACTTACGGCGTCACCCACGTACGTCCTTGGCATGAACTGTAACGACCCGAATCTTTCCCGATTCGATTTAGGGGCAATTTAGTAATTTAAATACTAAATATGTGTAGAATTTCTTTGGATTGGATTATTAGTGATATAGTAGAATATCTTACACCTCGAGATGCACATTTTATGCGGTTTGAAGAGATTTCAGAATATACGTCCGTTCTAATTAAGGAAACTCACAAGAAAATAAAGATTTGAAAAACGTTTCTTAAACAGAAAGAAAGTTATAAAAAAAACGAGATCTCCAAATTTAATAGATCCTATTAATTAAGGAAAGATTTGTGGAAACGTTCCTAGTCAAAAGGAGTAAGATCTCAAAATTTATGAGATCCCATTAATTAAGAAAAGATTTTTGGAAACGTTCTTGGTCAAAATGCTTTTTGGAAATGTTCTTGGTCAAAATGCTCATTAAGATAAATTAATGAAAACGACCTAAAATATATTAAATAGGGAGTTAGATTTAAGGCCCAAGTAGGAGGGCATTTTAGTCTTTAATACAAAAGGATGTATGTAACCTAACCTAACCCTAGCCTATAAAAGGAAAAGTTAAGTAAACCTAGCGACGACTTGTTGTTCTACACTATTTGGAAAAAAATAGGAGATTAAGGGAGGACAATTTGGAATGGTGAGAATGAGTTTTGAGAAGTCAAAGAGATCAAAGAAGTTCGGATTGAACATTCAAATCGAGCCCTAATGAGAAAGGATCAATACTAGGATTCGCGACGAGTTTAAGGTAAGTGGGGAGCTTGTTCAATTATCAAATATGGCATGATTATTAGTTATGCTTAGGATTCATAATTTGAATTAAAGACTTGGGATTTATGGATTGCGTCGTGGTATTGGCTCGAATCTACGAATCTATGGAATGTGAATGCACTTTTTATTCATGGCCCCAGGGTGTGGAGTTTACCACCGAGGGTCGTTAACACCCCAGGGTGTGGAGTTTACCACCGAGGGTCGTTAACACCCCAGGGCGTGGAGTTTACCACCGAGGGTCGTTAACACCCCAGGGTGTGGAGTTTACCACCGAGGGTTTTACTTGAGTAATTGAATTCATAAGTATGTCACGTAGGGACATGAGTTGGAGTTACCTTCTCTTGTACTCTTGAGACATAGAGATGTGCATCGGTGATGGCTTGGACGAACCTATCGTTGATTTGATGGGACAAACGAGAGGGCACATAAGACCCGTGTGCTAGCTGGTTGTTTCCATCACTTTGAGAGTAGGAGAATCGGTCACCGGATTCTTGCCAATATCTAATATGCATTGAATGGAACATCGACTTATCGTATTATTATATTTTATAATACATAATCTCGCGACCCCCTCATTTATATGAAAGTCTGAAATTTAGAAATGATTAGTCAATCTCTTTAATGCTATGCATGATTATTGTTGTTATAATTTGATGGCTTAAAAATATGTCATATTTGTTATGAAATGATGAAATTCTATTTATTTGTGGCTTACAAACCTTATGTTCATGATAGTATTTGATGATTCATTATAAATCTATCTCTTATGAAATCTTGCTATAAGTTATTATTTAATGAATCCTTGTTTGTTTGTTTTCCAAATACATGCTAGATTTTGCATGCTTATTAGGTATTACTTGCATATTTGATGGTTGAGCGGGTTTTCCGCATTACTGAGCACCGTTGGTTCTTTTAGCTCACCCCACTTACATCTCAGGTATCCACGACAAATAGCTAGATTGAGGCAAGGGAGAGACGAGCTTGAAGTCTCCTCTTGATGTGAGCCTTTGTATATATATCATGTATATTTGATTTTGAAACTATCAACTTGGGTTTAAAATTAAAATGGATCTTTGGGTAGCTTGAATCCTAGTTATCTTTAGTTGGTCCATTTCAGAGATTATAATAAACTTGTTTAATTTAAAGGAGCATGAACAGATGTATAATTTTTTATAAATGTTATATGAACTTAAATATATTGGCTTAGGATATCTTTTTATATTCTTTCCGCAATTATTATCCTTTGTTTAGCCAATGTGTATTCCGCAGGTTTATTTGTTTAGGCGTGCTAGACCGTTATTTGGGCCTGGTTCAGGTATCGGGTCTAAATGGCAGTCTGGGCCGGGCGACCCGACCCTAGGTCGGGGGCGGGTCGTCACAGTTGGTATCAGAGCATAGGGATTAGAACCTAGGGTAATTTTAGGTTAGGGGAAACCTAAAATTTAGAGCCTTTAAGTTTAAAAGTCAAGTTAAGTCGAACAAATCAATGGTATGGGACATTGGTTCAAAGTCGACTTAACACGCAATAATGAAAAATCCTAGGATGGGATGGGATAAAAAAAAAAAAAAATTTGAAAAAGACTTAATGTGATGATTATTTGCTACTTTGTATATATAAATATATCATTAGATATATAGGTAAACGTCTTTCCTTAAGAAGTGAAACCTTGGTTCCATGAGTTGGGAATGACAATTAACGACACAAGAAAATCGAAGGGAAGTCCTCAGAAGATTTCACATGTGTTGCAAGGAAGTCTACAATGTTTTGCTGCAAGAATGGTTCTGATAGAATGACTAAACGTAGAGTGGGAATTATATGGCGAGATGTAACTATACTTAACGATAGAGTGGCAAATAAAGACTTAAGTATGTATTGATAGACTTGAAAGGCAATGAGATGCCACGCTAAATACACAAGACAGAATTGTGACGTGGTCACATTTTAGAGAAGTAACTCTGACGCCGAAAACTATATTAGGATGATTAAAATTAACGAAATCTTTGTTGAAAACGGAAGTTAACAATCCTAGTAAGGATGTAAATGAATCTTTGATTTCAAACAATGATAAGTAAGTTAGTCTGGCCAGGTGGCTGAACTTAATTTAAAATATAGTGGACACGTATAGACTTAAAACTTCTAATGATCGATTAAGAGTGTGAACCATTAGTCTATAAATTCGATTTGAAGATTATTACTATCGATCGAATTATGTTGTTTCAGGTGATCTATTTTTATCGAAAAATGATTTTTTCGACTATATTGGACCATGATTTTTGTATTGTCTTTGAGTTGATGTTTGCCGCATTTTATTGAAGTTTTTATGGAAGGATTCCACGTGTTTTTACAAAATTTTAAAAAGGCGAACAAGTACAAAAAGAAAATCGTTTATTTTCCTTGGTATTCAAAAGATAAAACGAATAGACTCATAATCATTTCAAGAATTTGATGTCGTAATTTTGATCCTTACATAAAGAGTTTTACTAAATTTTAAAGTTTTTAATTTGATAAAAAAATGCAACGTATGTTTTGGATCTATGTCACCATTGTGTGTTTGAAACACAAAATTTACTTACCGCTATAGTTTACTTTTGAATTATATCGACTAAATAGATTTGAAATGAGTTTTATGAATTGTTAGAAAATACGAGAAGAATTTTAGATGATTTCTATAAACTAAGCCTAGCTCGGTTCGAAAAGTGGTTTTGATGAAAACTTGATAGTTTTTTTTTAAAAAAAGGTTTTGATTTGGATTTAACTTTTCGATTGATTGAATTATGGCATTCAAGTTTCGATTGAACTGTGTAAAAAAAATAAAACTAAGCTAGTTATTGATAGGTTGAATATTAAACATGAGGACCCAAATTGAGAGTTAGCTCGAAGCGTAAATGCATAATGTACGAGATGGCGAATGAGAAATTAAAGAATACATTGAAAACTACTCAATGAGAAAATCTAGTGAATACAAAATGTCAAATTAGTACACTTAGAGATGGGTGAGTTACTAAAATTGGAAATCCAAAATCAAAGACTATTTCAATGAAATAGTCATGTGTGAAGATCGTGTTGCCAAGTAGAAAGATTTGTAGATGTTGTAAAGAATCAAGATCTGAGGTTAAAATGACACAAATTAAAGGTAACCATTGCAACAAAGAAATTATTATCGTATAATCAGAAGCGAGTTAACTCATAAAGTTAGAAATACCAGGAATTGATAAATTGTGTTCGATATGAATGGAGAGTATGCAATAGCAATACCATGATTGAATAATTAAAGGAAGCCCCAAACTAAACGGTATGTATGAGTCATATTAGTAGGCTGTAAGGAGCGTATGACGCAGTTAATGATATTATAATGAACTCGTTGATAAGTGAATCATTAAAATCGGGGGTATACCAATAAAAAGAATATTTCTGATATGATTAGACGTGTGGATTCATAACTCTTGAGTCAAAATGAAACCTAACCAGACTGGTAGAGAATGGTTGAATGAAAAATGAAGTTGAAGAGTAATCGAGGCAAATGATTATTATATAACCTTAGTCAATAATGACTTGGTTCTTAAAATTGGGGATCCTAGAATAGGATTGACCCATGGAAAAACGAATGAGCAATTTGGTGATGAGAAGAATTGCAAACTCAAGAGAGACAATATGTATTGCAATAGTACCATATTCAAGAACAAAATTTGTAATCGAAATGGTGACGTCACGAAGAATCAGGTTGATCACTTGTGGAAAGTAACTTGTGATTTTTTGATAAAAGTCAAAGATTATATTAAACATATAAACTACCAAACTAAATGATTGAAAGGAAAGATGAAAGATCTGATCAGTGATAGGTTGACTATTAAAAGTGAGGATCCTAAGTTAGGATCGAACCCCAATAAGGTTTATACTGTACAATACGTACGAAACAATTAAGGATGTTGAGGAAATACCCTAAATTAGCTATAAAACATGAATATATGAGTAAAGATCAAATTTCTTAAATTTCACACCGTTAATAATTGTTGAACAAAATGTGTTGTTTATACTTGAAAACCTGAGGACTTAGTATAAGTTTAAAAGTGAAAGCTCTAATTTGATGGCATAGGAGAATTTGAGGTTGTAACCCAGACAGGTAAGCAATAGATTTGCAATTGGTTAAGTGTTAAGGATATCAACACATGGAGATAATGCATGAATAATCAAGGTCAACACCGTGACAAGTGACAAGCATAAGCAAATTATGCGACATAAAGGTTTCCCTAAGCATGAGGTCATTTTAAATCAACCCCATGAGAAATCAGTTAATATTCTTATTTTCAAGAATCATTGAATTTGGAGAAAAAGAAGAACACTATGAATGGTTTTGTGCTAAATATAAGCAATGAATCATAAGCTAAATAGTGCAAGATAATTTTCGAAATAGGTGTAAATATGAGTTTAAGTGCCCTTGAATTAAAGCTTTAGTAACAAGTCGTACAAGATAAACCTATATGAGTTTTATGTACACAGATTTGTACTTTATGGTTGAAGTATCTAACAAAATGTATATGCAGTGCGACAATAGTAATGCACGAGTGTAATAAATTGAAATACAAGTTTGAATTATGATCTTGAAATAACTGGATTGTATTAAGATATGAGTCCTTAATGACAATGACAGGAGTATGAGTTTTATTCTTATAAAGAAATGACGTGAATGTCAAGTTCGAAACATGAAAGCTAAATCACTTTCGTTTCTCAGAGAGTGAGGTACTAAACACATTATAAAAGCTAAGAGTTAGCTTAGAAAGATGAGAAGGGACCATTGTATACCAAAAAGGGGTCATGACTAAGTCAACAATGTTTAAAATAGTCACCCAGGATCGTGAGAATTGATCAGTGCGAGGACGCATTACGATAGATCTCCTGAAAATCGAGATATAGTGATAAGAGATCTTGGTATGAAATAAAAAAAAATGGTGATGCAATGGAGCGCATTCAAATGAATGCTGAAATCTACTTAAAAATAATGACGTTGTTAAAAATATTCCACAAGATTTTAAAGGTGGAAGCTTGTTTACATCAATTAACAGTTAAGTGTGACAGAGGAGCTACAAAGTGGACCGTTAGTCAAGAGTTGACTTAAATTCATAACCTACAATAATGAATGTCAATAAATGTATGATGACAATAATATTAAGGTATTATTCCGTAAAGGAATACTGTGTAATGCACTTAATTGTAACCTTCACGAGATAAGTCGCAAGGATATGATGAGTCGTTCTTTGATATATATAACCAATGTTGACAGAGATGGTGTACTAGTGTTCATATTATAGCAGATAGCTATCCATGTTCCTACTACGAGGTGGTGGTATGGTTTTATTGCCAGATGGGCAGAGATATACCTCTTTTCAACACAGATAGACACCATATCACATCTTAATATTGTTCTTTCGTTTGGACGACTCGAGTGCACCTTGCGACTTCGGTGGAGATCATAAGGGAATACCCCAGAAATGCGAAACTATATGAGAAATTGGCATGTAGCTAAGTATGATAGCTCTATTAAAGTATGTAGCTAAGGCGACTCGAGGTAGCCTTTATGAATTTTAGTTTGTAAAACGAAAATAAAAATAATGAAATATATTAAATTCAGGAGTAAAACTTTATTTCATGTGGGGTACAGGCTGAATACGCAGGCAAAAATGCACCAACTAAAGGATGGGTGGTAAAATAAATCATTACGGACGGACACACCAAACTGCGAATGTAATTATCTTTACTTTCGAGGACGAAAGTTCTTAAAATTGGGGATGTTGTAACGACCCGAATCTTCCCGATTCGATTTAGGGGCAATTTAGTAATTTAAATACTAAATATGTGTAGAATTTCTTTGGATTGGATTATTAGTGATATAGTAGAATATCTTACACCTCGAGATGCACATTTTATGCGGTTTGAAGAGATTTCAGAATATACGTCCGTTCTAATTAAGGAAACTCACAAGAAAATAAAGATTTGAAAAACGTTTCTTAAACAGAAAGAAAGTTATAAAAAAAACGAGATCTCCAAATTTAATAGATCCTATTAATTAAGGAAAGATTTGTGGAAACGTTCCTAGTCAAAAGGAGTAAGATCTCAAAATTTATGAGATCCCATTAATTAAGAAAAGATTTTTGGAAACGTTCTTAGTCAAAATGCTTTTTGGAAATGTTCTTGGTCAAAATGCTCATTAAGATAAATTAATGAAAACGGCCTAAAATATATTAAATAGGGAGTTAGATTTAAGGCCCAAGTAGGAGGGCATTTTAGTCTTTAATACAAAAGGATGTATGTAACCTAACCTAACCTAGCCTATAAAAGGAAAAGTTAAGTAAACCTAGCGACGACTTGTTGTTCTACACTATTTGGAAAAAAATAGGAGATTAAGGGAGGACAGTTTGGAATGGTGAGAATGAGTTTTGAGAAGTCAAAGAGATCAAAGAAGTTCGGATTGAACATTCAAATCGAGCCCTAATGAGAAAGGATCAATACTAGGATTCGCGGCGAGTTTAAGGTAAGTGGGGAGCTTGTTCAATTATCAAATATGGCATGATTATTAGTTATGCTTAGGATTCATAATTTGAATTAAAGACTTGGGATTTATGGGTTGCGTCGTGGTATTGGCTCGAATCTACGAATCTATGGAATGTGAATGCACTGTTATTCATGGCCCCAGGGTGTGGAGTTTACCACCGAGGGTCGTTAACACCCCAGGGTGTGGAGTTTACCACCGAGGGTCGTTAACACCCCAGGGCGTGGAGTTTACCACCGAGGGTCGTTAACACCCCAGGGTGTGGAGTTTACCACCGAGGGTTTTACTTGACTAATTGAATTCATAAGTATGTCACGTAGGGACATGAGTTGGAGTTACCTTCTCTTGTACTCTTGAGACATAGAGATGTGCATCGGTGATGGCTTGGACGAACCTACTGTTGATTTGATGGGACAAACGAGAGGGCACATAAGACCTGTGTGCTAGCCGGTTGTTTCCATCACTTTGAGAGTAGGAGAATCGGTCACCCGGATTCTTGCCAATATCTAGTATGCATTGAATGGAACATCGACTTATCGTATTATTATATTTTATAATACATAATCTCGCGACCCCCTCATTTATATGAAAGTCTGAAATTTAGAAATGATTAGTCAATCTCTTTAATGCTATGCATGATTATTGTTGTTATAATTTGATGGCTTAAAAATACGTCATATTTGTTATGAAATGATGAAATTCTATTTATTTGTGGCTTACAAACCTTATGTTCATGATAGTATTTGATGATTCATTATAAATCTATCTCTTATGAAATCTTGCTATAAGTTATTATTTAATGAATCCTTGTTTGTTTGTTTTCCAAATACATGCTAGATTTTGCATGCTTATTAGGTATTACTTGCATATTTGATGGTTGAGCGGGTTTTCCGCATTACTGAGCACCGTTGGTTCTTTTAGCTCACCTCACTTACATCTCAGGTATCCACGACAGCGCTAGGTTGAGGCAAGGGAGAGACGAGCTTGAAGTCTCCTCTTGATGTGAGCCTTTGTATATATATCATGTATATTTGATTTTGAAACTATCAACTTAGGTTTAAAATTAAAATGGATCTTTGGGTAGCTTGAATCCTAGTTATCTTTAGTTGGTCCATTTAAGAGATTATAATAAACTTGTTTAATTTAAAGGAGCATGAACAGATGTATAATTTTTTATAAATGTTCTATGAACTTAAATATATTGGCTTAGGATATCTTTTTATATTCTTTCCGCAATTATTATCCTTTGTTTAGCCAATGTGTATTCCGCAGGTTTATTTGTTTAGGCGTGCCAGACCGTTATTTGGGCCTGGTTCAGGTATCGGGTCTAAATGGCAGTCTGGGCCGGGCGACCCGACCCTAGGTCGGGGGCGGGTCGTCACATGAACCTCAGAGGAACGCGCCGTGAGGACGCCGCCACGACCAATGAGGTCACGACGTCACTCATGTACGTGTTGGGCAGTAAGCATTATCTCCACGTCGTGAAGACGTTGTCCAAGTCAATGGACCCTACGGCGTCTCGACGGTGTGTTACTATTCACATGACCAAAATTTTATAAAATTTTCAAATACTTTCTGGGAACTTTCGAGTATCGTAAGGGGCCCTAATACGACCTAATACCCTGGTAATTGACCCAAATGGGTTAACGAATAAAATTATAGAAAATTGGTTAAAATGAGGGTTATTAATGGGAATTTCAATTTAAATGTATATTAGGGGTTTTTGAACATTGACGAGACATGGGAGATCATAGGAGACATGTCAGGTATTCATTGAGTGCGTAATAATTGGATTACATGTAAGTAAATGAGTGATAACTTTTACAGTTATTTCTTGAGCTTTAATTTGTTATTATTACTCTGTTTATCATCATATCTGTTCGAATCTCTTTTGGATGAGTGGTCTATTGGCAAATAGGTCATGGTTACTTATCTATGATATGAGCTCTTATCTAGACGCTGTTGATATCTCTCAATTAAGTGTACGCTGAGGGATCTTATCCGAATCTATGGATATCTCATAGTCACAATGGTTAGGGCTGGTAGGCTGTGTTCTCGTCCTGAACTCGAGTATTATAGATTTTACCTCGACTCAACGATTGTTGTCGGGACTCCTTGCTCTTTTATTTCATTACTCGGACACTCACATTTCGATTGATCTATTTATAGTCTTATACATTTCATGCGTTCCTTATTCCTTTCTTTCTATCAACATAAATGTGGACTGATGTTTATTTATTTCGAAATGTTGTATTATTGTTTTGCTTGGCGATACTTACGTGGGCTCATTATTCTTATGTTTGATGAAGTGTAGATCCACAATCCAGCAAGGGGAAGGCACCAGAGCTTAGAGATTTGCTTTGAGGACATTAGAGCAAGCTTTCCACTTAACTGAGTAGGTGATTTTTGTATTATTGTATATATATATATATTGTTTTGGAACATGGGTTTTAGGTATGTGAGAGATTCTGGGCATGTATATCTATTAGGCTATTATCCTCTGACTGATCATTTATGATGATATACATATGCAGGGTTTCCACACTCTAGGATGTCTTATCTTTATATGGTTGCGATTAATTGATTAGTTTAAACTTTGCTTCCGTTATATTGATGATAATTCACTAATCAATGATATTAAATTGTAAATGAATGGTAATTGGTAAGGAAAGGCTGACAAGTCTTGCATGATTCGTTAAGACGTGCTCGGAGTTTCACGTACGTCTAGGCTGGGCGGGGCCCAGTTTAGGTGTGGAAACTGGGGTCGTCAAAGTTTATGAGAGGAACTTAGCTAGGAAGGGATATATACACACACAGCCAGAGGAGATTAGACCTGTTAGGCAGGAGACACGTTTTGAGGGCCAACAAGATAGGAAGAGGAGAAAGAATAGGTGTTTTTCCACCTCCTCTACTAGTATCCCTACTGTTTCACCGGAAACCACCACAGCTACTCTCATAGCAAACTCGAGTAGGGATACTAGTAGAGGAGGTGGAAAAACACAGACACATAGATCTGGATAGGCACAAACTCAGAGGACTGGTCAGACTCAGAGACCTCCACAAGGACGTGGACAGGGTTAGATAGAAGGGCAGGCTTCATCTGGTTCACGGGAGATGCGTACTTATTACAAGTGCGGTCAGATCAGGCACCTACAGTTTCAGTGTCCGTTATTAACGAGAGCTCAGCCACAACATCACCAATAGCAGCGGGAGAGAGTTCAGGTTGCTGTTGAGCCGGACCAGGGAGCGTCTCGTAACCTCGTAGAGGGTATGTCTTTGATTTGTAGTACTTTGATGCAAACCATGTTTGATTCAAGTTTTATGGTTTTATTTATTTCTGGACGCATGGTAGATGCATTAGGGTTGTGACCCATTAGGCTTAGTAGACCCTTGATCCTTAGCACAACGACTGGGGATAAGATTTATTCGAACTTGTTGTGTGCTGATTGTTCAGTAGTTATAGAGGGTCACGATTTGCCTGCTAATTTGAGAGTACTAGAGTCCCTAAATTTTGATGTATTGTTAAGCATGGATTGGTTAGGAGCTTATCATGCCCATATTGATTGTTATGGAAAGATTATCACGATTCCACTGGCAGATGGTATGAAGGTTAGATCTCAGGGTACAGTGGCATTGTTACCGATCACCAGGGGTAGAGAGGCTACTAGTGGTGAGATAGAGACATTTGCGAGTGTCTTGAGCACTACTGAGAGACTGGAGGTCAGCATTGATGATGTACCAGTGGTGTGTGAGTTTACCGACGTTTTCCCTGACGATCTACCAGGATTACCACCGCCGAGAGAGATAGATTTCATCATAGACTTAGTATTTGGGACTAGATCCATTTCTATATCGCTGTATAGGATGGCACCCCCTAAGTTAGAGGAGCTCAAGACTCAGTTGGATGAGTTGTTGGAGTTGAGATTCATTAATCCTAGCATGTCACCGTGGGGTATACTGGTGTAACAACCCCAAATTTTTAACTGACTTGCGTTACACTTGTCAGAATTGTGACCCAACTACGTGAATACTGGACAGTATTTCAAACTTCGGGAGTCGACACCGAAGTGATTTTATGATTCTTTGATTATGTGTATTAGTATTTTAGTATTTTACGGGTTTCGAGCTGGTCGGGCGATATTTAATTGAGTGAGGTTTCGACTAGTTAAACGAGGGATAAAAACAAGTAAAGAGTACAAATAAATGAATTTTTAATTAATTTAATTAATTAGTTGGCGAGACAAGGCAAGACAAGGCGAGACTACGCACGTTATGGGAGTCGAAACAAGGAAAAACGGACCAGGAAAGTCGTTTGAACGTGGGAGTTGGTTAAATATGTAACATGCGGACTATGTGATTAGTATTGTTAAAGTGACACAGCCTAATGGTGAGGAGCCATGAGATTGACCTCGAGATGTGTGTGTGTGTGTGTGAGATGTGATAAAGGGACAAAAGACTCATAAGGGTAGTGGTTTTAAAATGTGTATGAAATAAGTGGAAGGGCAAAATGGTCATTTGACCTTTGTTTTAAATATATAAACAACCAAAACCCTACTATTCATCTCCTTCTCCAAATACCACCACCGCTACCTCTCCTTTCCTCTTTTGCCTCACTGAACTGGACCACGCCGGAGTTGATCGTCGGAGGTGAGCTCTCCCTCGGTCACTCTCTCTCTCTCTCTCTCTCTTCTTCTCTCTCGGTTTCTCTCGATTCTCTATTCTCGATTAGTTCTCTCACTCTCACCTCTCGACAACATCGCCTCTGCCAGACGAACCACCACCACCACCCCTCCTCGACGGCGACGGAGACGGCTCGGCCACCGGAGTAAGGGTGCATCACTTCCTTTCTCTCTTTCTCTTTCCTTTTCCCTCGTGCTCACGACTGTGTGTTTGTGCGACTATGACACAGTCTGTCCACGGTGGGCATGACTGCTGGCAACACCACGGCGGTCACCAACATCCCAACAACTTCGAACCCTCCCCCAACAGCGGAACACACATGGAGACACCTGTCTTCCTTCTTCACGAACTGTGGTGTTAGTTTTTGCCCTGTTTCATGTGACTTCGCCACTACCGGGCCACCTGGCTGGGCGGCACCGCCGCCATTGATTGATGTGATATGGGGAAATGTTGGGGACTCTTCCACGAGCATGTGGGTACCTCCCAATCCTCGGAGCAAGTAAAACAATGGCGGGGGTGGTGTGTGAACCCATCATTTCATGTGAGTTATGTGTTTTTCATTCTCGCCGGAAACCACTAGTTTTGGTGGCGCTGCCATGGGACCGCCGTGACCAGGGGTTGGTGGAGACCATGCTACACTCATGCTAGTGTCTTGCAACCTCGTAGTGGTTCACACTAGTGGTGGCAAGCCAATTTTCTTTGTTATTGAATGGGTTATTTTTATGTATTCTTTGTCGGAATCTTTCAACGAGGGTGGGTACATACGACTTTCTCATGTCGTAGTGGCTCCCTCCCGACATCAGATAACACCAGCGAAACACCATGGAGGCTTTGGATGTATTGGTTAATTAGTTTTAGTTGAAGTTTTGACTATGGTTATCCTTATTCGTTTATACAAACTACTTTGAGTTTCCAACTTTGTTTTGAGGTTTTGGCTAGGATATATGGACTTGGTTTTACTGTCTAGGGTGCTTGTTTGTGTTGATGAACACATTGTGTGTGCGATAAACTAGATATATGTTTTATGACTTCAATATCAAGTGTGTGTGTTGGGAAGGTGTTATGATGTACATTCTTTTAAAAAATAGTGTTTAAAGTTGACGAATAGTCATGACATCATGAACACGCCACCGGCTCTCAAAGCTATGACGTGACCCACATACGACTGAGCCGAGCCTATAGTTCATGAGTAGGCTTACATGTGTTATGATTCTCGATGTTGTGATATCGCTGTCGTGATTATTGTTGTGGTTTTTCAAACCCGAGGGAGTACTCGTCTTTCTATCAAATTGTTGAGTTGTTTAAGTCCTTAAAACACTTGGGAATACGCTAGGGTTTCACCTAGGGTTTAGTCAATGATTCGACCCATTAATTAGAGTTTCCAACCCTGTCAGGTAGCGAGAAACTCGGGGATACGCGTTAGGGACGTGAGAGTGTCTACGGGTTGCGATTAGTTCTGGTAAGTACATTTTCCACAAGCTTATGTACGATTTGTAAGCCAATAAGAAAATGCCATGTGATTCATTATCATTTATTCAAATTCGTTATGCTTTATTGTTGGTATTTCCATTCCATTCCTTGTTGTGTGTTTCCCGGCTTAAGTGTTTTGCCTAAAAATACTAGGACCTGCACTAAAGGGATAAAACGCGGACACTCATGTACAGGAGTGTGTGACCACCCTTAGTGACCGTGTGACACCAAGTACTGGGTGGGTGGGTTCGATTCCCTCCCATCATAGCTGTGCCTTCGCTTGTGTCGATGCCCGGGAAGACCTCGCGAGGTCTTCGCCGTTATGCTATGATTTAGACCACTTATGAGCCTCTTTTGATTCCTTGGAACACACTTGACTTTCGATTGATATCTATTAGTCTGTTTATCATGCATCTTGTCTATTTAATTTCCTGTCTTTTATTACTGCATGATATTTAAACTGCTTTACTTGTATTATCATGAATTACCATTATCTTTTTCCGGCATTACATTCGATTTCCTTCAGTTGCTCACCGTTAGTTTGTGACGGTGGGTGCAGATAGGGTGGAGAGCAGCAAGGGCAAAGGGCCCTGCCTAGGTGATCTACTATGAGGATTAGCAGCGACATCAGAGAGACCCTATAGTAGGTGTTTATATTTTTGCTGATGTGTATATCGTTTTATACTTATATAGTTGGGAACATTGAACTTGATATTTCTTTTGTGAGACTGGTATCATGTATATATGACTATCGAATTGTACATGAATACCCGGGTTTTCCACACTTATAGAATTCTTAATTTCTTTTTGATTGAGTTATTTCCCCTTGTTATTGTTGTTTAGTCTTCCGTTGTTTATTATTGAAATAACTCTTTCATAAATTACTAAATTGATTAAATTGAAGGCTGACTAGGCTCGTCAGGTTACCGAGTGATGACTCGGGGCTTGTACGGGTCTAGGCCGGGCGTACCCAATTGCACAGGGAAATTGGGGCCGTCACAACCGGTGTTGTTTATGAAGAAGAAAGATGACAGCCTAAGGTTGTGCATCGACTACAGACAACTGAATCGGGTGACAATGACGCATAAGTATTCACTTCATCGTATAGATGATCTGTTTGATTGGTTGACGGGAACAACATAGTTTTCGAATATAGACCTAAAACCAGGTTATCACTAACTCAGGATCAAAGCTGAAGACAGAGAGAAAACTGCATTCAGTACGAGATACGATCATTATCAGTTCACGGTCATGCCATTTGGTTTGACTAACACATCAACTATGTTTATAGATCTTATACATAGAGTACTGAGGACTTATCAGGATGGATTTGTGATTGTGTTTATTGATGATATCCTTATCTATTCCAAGATTCGTGAGGAGCACGATGGACATCTCCGGATAGTTCTATAGACTTTGAGAGACCACCGGTTGTATGCCAAGTTCACTAAGTGTGAGTTTTGGCTACCAGAAGTCAAATTTTTGGGTCGTGTTATGGGATTTAGCGGTGTTTCAGTTGAATCCGCGAAGATTATAGCTATTGTTGAGTGGCCTACTCCGACTAGAGTGACAGAGATCCACAGTTTTCTGGGTTTAGCTGGGTGTTATCGTCGTTTTATGTAGGATTTTTCCAGGATTGCTACATCGATGACTAGACTGACTCAGAAGAATGTGAAGTTTGATTAAGATGAGAGTTGTGAGACAACATTCTCTACTCTGAAAGAGAAACTGACGACTGCACCAGTTCGTGCATTGCTTGAGACAGGGAAGGACTTGGTGGTGTATACTGATGCTTCGAAGGTTGGGCTTGGTTGTGTATTGATGCAGAAGGGCAAGATGATTGCATATACATCTTAACAGCTTAAGGTACATGAGAAGAATTATCTGATGCATGATTTGAAGTTAGTTGTTGTGGTGTTTGCGTTGAAGATTTGGAGGCATTACCTGGGGTGAGGTTTGATCTTTTCACTTATCACAAGAGCTTGAAATATTTATTCTCTCAGAAGGAGCTGAATTTGAGACAAAGATGTTGGTTAGAGTTCCTGAAGGATTATGATTTTTCACTTGAGTATCGTCCTGGGAAGGCCAACGTAGTTGTTGATGCTTTGAGCAAGAGAAGATCTGATAGCAAGGTAGTTATGTTTCGCATGATATATTAGTATGTGTTACTCGAGGTAGCTGAGATGATGACTTCAGTTGATGTGCCAGCTACTACTAGGATATAGATTTATGGTAAGTTGATGATGCAGACTGTTTCGCTTCAAGTAGTTTGTGAGGAACAGTAGACTAATGAGTTATACTAGAGATTCAGTTAGATGGCTGATAGTTCAGATTATCCAGACTGGAATCGATCGACAGATGCGTGTCTGAGATATCGAGGGCGACTGTAGATTTCATTAGTGGTTGATTTGCGCACTGAGATACTTCAGGAGGCTCATCGTTCGCGTTTTTCTATTCATCCGGGTCGAACTAAGATGTATGCTGATATCCGACGTCTTTTCTGGTGGTCGGGGATGAAAGCCGATGTTTCAAAGTTTATACGAGCATGTAAGATATGCCAGCATGTGAAGGTTGAGCATAGGCGACCTGGAGGATTGTTGCAGCCTTTTCCCATCCACAGTGGAAGTTGGAGCACATTGTTATGGATTTTGTCAATGGTTTGCCTCGATCATCTCACGAACATGACAGTATCTGGGTAATTGTGAACAGACTAACGAAATCTACACATTTCATTCTGGTATCCACTACACACAAGGTTGATAGATTGAGTATTCTCTACGAACGTGAGATAATCAGATTGCATGGAGTTCCATTGTCTATAGTGTCAGTAGAGGACTGCAGTTTATATCATTGCTATGGCAGAGTATGCAGGCTCAGTTTGGCACGAGGATTGATTTGAGTACGGCGTACCATCCACGGACAGACGGACAGTACGAGAGACTAATTCAGGTGTTAAGAGTTTATGCTCAGGATGTGTGTACTGGAATACGGAGGATGTTGGGAAAATACCTTCATTTGTGCAAGTTTGTGTACAACAACAATTTCCAGGTTAGTATTGCATTGGCACCATTTGACGCACTATATGTCAAACCTTGTAGATCATCATCTTGTTGAGCGGAGCCAGAGGATGCAGTGACAGTTGGGCCTGAGATTGTTGTTGATCATACTGAGAAGGTGCGACATATTCGTCAGGGATTGAAGGGTGCTCGGGAGAGACAAAAAAAAATTATGTCAAGTATCATTATGAGTTACAGTACGATGAGAGAACCTATGTTTATTTGAAGGTTTCACCTTTAAAGGGTCATAAGAGGTTTGGAATCAAGGGGAGACTTGCGCCAAGGTTTATTGGTCCTTTCAGGATTGTGAAGAGAAGCGACAAGGTTGCTTATGAGTTGGATTTGCCGCCTTAGCTCGCCAAAGTTCATCTTAGTGTTCCATGTCTCTGTGCTTCGACTAGACAAGTCAAGCGAGGGAAGGCGACCGACGGTAGATCTAAGTCAGATTGATTTGTGCAATGATATTACTTATGAGGAGGATCCAATTCAGATTGTGGATAGGAAGATCAAGATATTGAGGAATAACGAGATACATTCAATACTCGTTCGGTGCCAGTATTACAGAGATGAGGAGTTGACCTGGGAGTTAGAGTTCTATATGCACGAGTATTTTTCTCATTTATTCGATTTCGGTAAGTTGTTATTTTGAGTAATTATTAGATTAATTTCGAGGATGAAATTCTACTAAGTTGGGAAGACTGTAATGACCATCAAATTTAATTGGGGACATGTGTTGTGTTTTACAGGGCTGTGACCTACCTGTCGTGATTTGTAATATTACTCAAGCATCGGGAGTCGACATTGAGGTATATTTTATCTTCTCTAATGTTTGTATTATTATTTATACCCGAACAAGAATGTTATGTGTCCTAGTGCATGGTTTGTGTTTATTAATCGCTACTGATTTCTGTATGAGATTCGGCTTGAAAAATGGAAATTTATGGTATAACACAGATAATTAAACACTGAAAAATGATAATTAGTGAATTATCAAAAATAATAAATAGTTAAATAAAATGTGGGGGCGAGGTTATGTCCGGGAACATACGCGGTGCGAGTCGAGAGTTGAAACGGGTCCGGGAACATATGTTTTGAGCGAGAAACGGAGTGGTTTGAGAATCAAGTCACACATTGGAGTTAGTCATTTGAGTCATAGTGGTTGGATAGGATAAAAAGGAGACACAAGATGTGCCTCAAGATCTGTGCGTGATATATTATAAGAGTTTGGTATAAAAACCAACTTTTCTCTCTCCTCTTAATCCATTTCCATTTTCGTTGAACAAGAGAATGAGAGAGAGACGGGGGTTTGGAACGTTGTGAGCTCGTTGCGACGCTACAGATCGACTGAATACGCGTAACAAGGTAGAATTTCTACTCCTCTCATGTTTGTGCACGTTTTGGCGTAAATTTTGTGGGTTTTCATCACGATGATTTCAAACAAATTTTTAGGAAAAAGTTGAGAAATAAATTTGAATGATGGATTTTGTGTCAATTAAATGTTTTATTGATGAATTGGTGGTTGATTTGTGGATTGGAAGTTTGAAAATTTTGGAAATTTTTGAAGAATTTTGAGTTATTTTTGAATTGGGGTGTTTTGTTAGGGTTTTGAAGCAAAAGGAGTTAGATAGTATGTTGTCATGGACGTCTCTAAGGGTTTGGGATAAACTCGAAATGCGACGACTCGAGCCGGGGTTTCGAAAAACCCCGGGAATAAGTGTTCAACTGAAAACACTGCAAGGGACGCCATGAGGGTTTATTCCCACGGCGCCACTCACGGCGTCTCGAGAAGAGAGGAAAAACGAAAATAAGAAAAGACGTCGTGGGGAAGCCATCTAGAACAACAAGGTCACAACGTCTTAGCGGCGTGACACTGTTCATAGAGACCAATTTTTAAAAAATTTCAAAAAACTTTGAGGATATCTCGGGTATCCAATTGGGTTCAAATACGACCTAATACCCCATAAATCAATCCATTTATATTAATTTAATAATTATGAAAATTGGGTAAATTAGAATGATATTAATAGGATTTACAAATTCTGTGAATTGACAGACTTTGAGAATTCGAGTGGACCAACTTAGAGTATTCGCGAGGATCGAGGTTTTACAGTGTGAGGTACGTTATCGTACAAATGTAAGCCAGATAGGAAGTATGCATTAATTCATTATCCATTTACTGTCATTTTTATTTGAATTGAGCCTTTATTGGAATTCCATTATTATTGTTCATGGTTGAGTTCCTTGGCGTAACTGAGTTGCGAAGGTACTCTTGGGTTTATATGAGTGGGTAAGTGTGAACATTTCTGTGGTTGTGTTGTTCCACCCCACTGATAGTGGGTTATACCCTAAGTACTTGATGGTTTAGACGTTGCGGTGTCTATAGTTTGTTAGTCACTATAATGACTATAGATGTGGTGTTACGGTATTGCATTGATATTGACCTCTTATAGGCCTTTTTTATCCGTAAACACTCAAATTTCGTTGGTCAGCTTGTCAGTCTGTTTATCATGCTATTTGTTATATAATCTGTTTCTCAATACCGCATGATATTTGGACTGTTTATTTGAGAAATCTTGAATTACTATTTAATTTCTTCTGGCATTACTTTCTCTTTTTCAAGCACTCACTGTCTAGTTTGTAACGGTGGTTCAGATAGAGTAGAGACTAGCAAGGGGAAGGAGTTGATGCTAGGTGAAATCCTCTGAGGACTCTTGAAGATCTTTTCCTTTACTCGTTGTAGGTTTTGTTCTTTTGACTATGATTACTGTATATTATGTTTTGTTAAACACTAGGATATGTATTGGGATTTAAGAGACTAGGGATATAATGTATGATCATTTTGTATAGTTTTGATCATCAAACATGCATGTATTTATTCATTTCTCATGGTTTCTACATTATATGTTGTCTATTATTTCTTATTTCCATTACCTAGTTATAGTTGATTATAGTGATTTTCGTTGCGAATTTCCTGATAACCTTATAATCCTATAACTCACGCATTTAAATGATTAACTTAATGATGTACTTGAGGATTTGAGGCTGATTAGGATGCGTAAACTTCGTGAGTAAGGATTTGGGGGTCCACGTAGGTCCAGGCTGGGTGGGACCCAGTTTTATGGGAAACTAGGGCTGTCACAAATGCATTATATTCATTTATCACGTGTATATTACTTCCCAACCTAGTATACTGTCATTCTCTTGACTGGTACTCGTGTCTACACACTAATCGAGGTGAATACCTATCACACTATCTCGTACGATAAATAACAATATAAATATAAATGTCGTGATGTAAACTAACATAATTAAACACATACATCGCAAATTATGCAAACAACACAAAAAATAGTCTATTTACCTACTTAGGATGCGCCCTGACCTAGTTGCGGGGTCCACGAGCATCTGAGTTGACATCCATGCAACGACCCTAAAATCTAACTCGTGCCATATGTCAATTTAGGTGGCACGTGAGCCATTCGCCGTGATACAGTTGTCTAACTCTCGATCGTCGAAGTCGAGGTATGTTATTTTTATTCGGTGTTTTGTATTATATTGTATTACCCAATGTAAATTTCAATTTTCCAAACGTGCGATAACGTTTGAGTGTGAGCGTTGGGGTTGGAAAATGGGTTCGGCTCGATAGGAACGTGAATAACAGGTTTTGGTTGAACAGTTGTAGGGTAATTAGTAGTTCAAGGAATTTAATGAATTAAAAACACTGACTAAATACAAAATACATAATAATTAAAAGTTGTATATCGCATTCGATATATTGATACGTCTGGGATTACGCGACGAGCGAGTCATAGTACGAAAAGGGTCCGAAAAATGAGTATTGTGTGAGAAATGGCTAAGTTAGAAGTGGGAGTCACCTATCGAAGTCACAAGTTTGTGTTAAGGTGGTTGAATGGATTTAAGAGTGGCGAAGGGATGTGCCTCGGGATACGTGTGTGAGTGTAGATGATGGAGGTGGTATATAAACCATATCACCTTTTCTCTCTCCTCACATTTTCTTTCTCTTGTCCTCATCCAAACGAACACAATGAAAAGGTGTGGGTTTCGAGGATTTTCGCAGCAATTTGACGCCAAGGGATCGCTTAAACTTGAAATCTAAGGCGAGAATCCGATTCTCCACGTATATATCTACATTTTGACTCTAATTTAAAGTATATTCGTCGCGATAAATTTGGGCAAGGATTTTTTAATTTCATTTTTTCATGGAGTCTTATGATGGATTTTGAAGGAATGGATTGGTTTATTGATGAATTGATAGTTGGTTTGTTGATTGGAGAAGTTATGGAAATTTTGCGTAATTTTTGTATGATTTTTTTGAAATTGACGGTTTGTCGTGGTTTTGAGACGAGCCGAGGGTGTTTTGGTGTTGTAATGGAGGTCTCAACGAAGTTGGAATAGGCTCGAAGCACGGCGACGCGAGCCAGGGGTGTGAAAAACCATCGACTGGGGATGTCTGGACGAGACGCCGCGAACGATGTTGTGGGCTTGTATTGCCCACGACAATACTCACAGCGGATGGGGCAGTGAGCCCCATTTTTACATCGTGGGGACGTCGCCAAGAAGTGAACTTCACGGCACCCCGACGCGTGACACTGTTCACAAGGGCCAATTTTTATAAAGTTTCAAAAAATTAGGGATCTCTCGGGTATTCAAATGAGTCCACATACGACTCAATACCCAAGTAATCAACCCAATTGTGTGAACGAATAAAATTATGAAAAATTTGATAATTTGAGGGTAATTAATGGAAAATTGCAATTAAATGGTTATTAGGAATTGTAGTCATTGACGGGCCATACAGGGATTTGTAGGAAGCGAGTGAATGTATGTTTGAGTGCGTATTAGTTGGATACAAGTAAGTAAATCATTGAGGAATTTTACAGTTAGTTCTTGAGCTTTGAATTATTATTGTTATTGCTCGATTCCCATTTTGGAAATTTTATTCCTTTGAGTTGTTCAAGGACTTTCTTAGGTAACATGCCAGAGGTCAACGGCTAGGGATGCACGATACTAGTTCTAATTCTATACGGGATGAATGTTCTTACGTGAACTACCAAGGAATCTTATTCGTGTGGACGTTAGGACGGCATGATTGTACTGCGTCTAAAGCGTCGAGTTTGGAAGATGTTTACCTCGACTCAACTATCATTTGGTCGGAACTACTTGCGCCTCTTTATTATTTCCGAGACACTCATTTTCGATTGTTTAGTTTATTTATTTGCAGTCTTATTTATTCATGCATTCCCTGTCCTTTCTTTTTATCGGCATGATTATGACTGGTTGTTTGTTTATTTCGAAATGTTGTAATTATGTCCTGCTTGGCATTACTTACTTGGACTCGTTATTCTTGTGTTTGACAAAGTTCAGATCCACAGACCAACAAGGGAAAGGCTTCAGAGTTTGGAGATTTGATTTGAGAATACTAGAGCACGTCTTTCCACTTGACTGATTTAGGTGATTTTTTGTATTATTGTATGTATTGTTTTGAAACATTTGAGACTTAGGGTTTTTGAAAGATCTTGGGCATGTATATCTATATGTTGTTCTCCTCTGACTGATCATTGATGATGATATATATTTAGAGTTTCCACACCTTAGGATGTCTTATTTTTGAATGGTTGTGATTATTTCGATTAGTTTGAGGATTGATTGCTTCTGTTTTGCTAATGTTAACTCACTAATCGATGTTTTGAACTTGTAAATAATTTAAAATGGTAAACGGTAAAATAAGGCTGACTAAGCTTGCATGACTCGGTGAGATTAGCTTGGGGGCTCACATAAGTTTAGGTCAGGTGGGACTCAGTTTAGGATTGTGAAACTGGGGCAGTCACAATCTACATCTGCAAATACGTATTAATAACGACTTAATTAAAATTGGGTCGTTACAGAAATGAAGAGTTAAAGTTTTGAACGCCCACAACTATAAATAATAATAGTTAATGTAACTAAAAAATAAAATAGGTTCTTTTAAGAGAAATCAAAATTTCATTAATCATTCATAGCTCAATACAAGACTAGACATATAATTAAGTATATTGATTCGCTAATCCTATTTGTGCAAATAAATTGCCATTAATTTGATTTATTTTTGAAATTGAAATAGTTTGACAATCAGGGACTGCTCTCTACAACGTTGAAACTCATGATAATATACAAAAGTATTATAACCACAAAACGAATAACAAAACTTCCCAACAAGGAGAAGAAAATCTAAAACTTCCAACATTGATAAGACAAATCAAAGATTTTCAACTAGGGAAGAAAACTAACTATAAAGTGAAAAATAAAGACAAATCAATCTAACGTGCCACATAAATCCACGCGACACTATTAATGAAAATGCACCACAACAAATCTCCACAAATCTGATCACAACTTTTGTTTATTGAATGAATAAAGAGCAAAAGAGATTTGATTGGAGCCACCGCTGATCGTTGAGAGAGTCGACAGTGGTTCAAGAATAAAAATCACAAAGGTGATTCAAAAAAAGAATTTTGAGATTTTGGAGAGAAAGAGAGGCCGCTCTAATTTTTCAAAGAGAGATTTTTAAGTAATTTGGGCAGGTTCTATCAAATTCTTATTCATATATATATATATATATATATATATATATATATTTTTTTTTATATATATATATAAATATATATTTTTTTTTTTTTTTTTTTTTTTTTTTTTTTTTTTTGTAAAAGCCAACCGTCGATATATATTTCATCAACGGATATCATGAATTACAGCCTTACAGGTGAAGAAATTGCTCTCGGCAGAGCATCCTTCCGCCACATACATTATAATCTATAACCAATTTGGCTGAACAATGTGTCACTTGATTACCCTCCCTGTATATAAACTGGAATTGATCTCGTTGTGGGGCCACTCCAATGCCTTTATTTCATAGTTCTATGTAAGCTCGTAAGGATAAGACTATGCCCCATTAAGTGAGATTGTTGCTCTGATTACAAATTCAATTTTACTGAATTACATTCATAAATTATAGGATTATGGCACCTAATTAAATTATACAGAATTAATCAAGGAAACAAGGAGTTAAGAAAGTTTCGAACACCCAAAAATATAAATAAAAATAGTTAATGTAACTAAAAAATTAAAAATAGTTAAAAATATATTTTAATGGGATAGGTTCTATCAAATTCTTATTCATATTTCTCCAAAAAAAAAAGAATATTATTCATATAATAAGAGTGTAGATTCAATTTTACTGAATTACATACATAATAAATTGGTTATAGAGTAGATTCAAAGAGTGTAGGGGTGTTTATATGCCTCCAACGATTTAACTTCAATTGTAACGTCAAGATTACTCTCCATTTTCGAAAAGTTTATAAAAAGTTTAGCCGCATTAGAATTGATTTAATAATGTGCAGGGGTTTCGTCCTCTAGATTGTGTTAACTGTAACTTGAGTTTTTTTTTTTTTTTTTTTTTTTTTTTTTACCATTTTACCTAAGAGCCTTTGACGTAATTTGAGTTGTTAAACTTCCCTTTTAATCCAAAAAAAAAAAAAAAAAAAAAAAGAGTGTAGGTGAGTCATAATAAACTCATATATAATGCCTATGTTAACTTAAGGGCAAACCTGCATCTTCGACTGAGTATCAATCGAATATTTGATTTTTAATTTACAATGCAAAAGACTCGAATCCTATATATTGTATAATTTGTATCATATCGATAAACTTTGACCATCATAGTGTTGGTTAACTCAACCTAAAGAGTGAGTTTTGCTTCAAAATTAATCTTGATCATGATTCAACCCAATTGTAGTTTTACTTGTCTATTCTACATAATTCGAATATTTTTTATAGTCCTTTATTAAATAAGGTTTCGAGTTTAAATCTTATGAATGAAAAAAATTAAGTTAGAAGGAATGCCTCATATAAAGTTTGATGATGCTGTAGATTAGTCGATGCAGTTGACGTCAAACACTATGTTGAGAAAAAAAATCTTTTCTATGAATGAATTATCAAAAAAACAACTAAGTGCAAGAAAATCCTTATTAAATTTTAAAACTTCCACTTTAGTTTTCATTTTCCAATAAATATTGAAAAAAGTGTAAGAAAATAAATATTGGAAAAAAAAAGGTGACATTCATGTGAAGCAGATCAAGAAAGTCGTAGCATGGCAACACATGCCAAGGTATTTAATTTCGACACGTGCAATAAAGTGTGTCCACCGTCAACAATGTCTGGCTGGTGATGGAGATGCAAGTCAACATACTATGTGTCGTTCAACCACGGCCTCCCAAAGCTTTTGAAAATCAAGACGAATTCGCTCTGCCAAACACCAATTCTTTATGGCAGCAACTAAAACGACTCTAGTTTTTACTACGAAGACTCAGTGAAATTACGTAACTACTAATTTATATAAAAAGATTTGTACTCACTCATATCTCACTCATCTCTCTTAAATCGCACTCGTTAACAACTCCAATCAGATAAAAATCAAACAAAATTATATGAATTCGATGTCGTGGGTGCATTCATCTCTTTTAGTGTCGATTTCAATTTTTTTTTGAATTTTTTTAGTCGTTTTATTTGTGAATTTACTTTTGGGTTTAAGGTTTTTATTTGAAGCTTGAATATTACATTTTGGGTATAAAGGTTCGATGAAATTGAAAATATTAAGCGATTCCGAGTAAAAATCACTATTATTTGACCATTTTCATGTATTTTCGGGAGTATTGAAGTTTTTTTGTTCATTTTGGTCGCCAGCGAATTTGAGACTTATAAGGCCGAAACCTCCGAAGAGGTGTCAGACACACAAGGCTGACACCTCTAAAGAGGTTTCGGTTTGATCACTCCGTCACATATTAAGACCGAGTTATCTTCGCATTATCAGTTAGAGTCAGCCGAAACCTCTAAAGAGATATCGTCCTTGTGTGTCCGAAACCTTTTTAGAGGTGTCGACCCTGTGTGTACAACACCTCTTCAGAGGTGTCGCTCGGTCCGTTCGAAACCCGCAGGCGATACTTCTTCAAAAGTGGGGTATTGGTAATGGGGTGAGCAAGGAAATTTTTAGAATTTTTTTTTTAAGTATGGTAAACTAAGTAAAAAGTGGGGTACAATATCCATTTAGTGAAGGAAAATGATTATTTAACACATTTTATTTTTTAACCATTTATGACTTTTTCTTCTCTCTCCAAGCGTAGGCCCAACTATCTGACAAAATACTATAAATGATTAAAAATAAAGTTTGCATCCAAAGTGTACGTAAAATGTATGTTAAATTATAATTTTTCTTTAGTAAAAATTGGGGTCCGTCTAGCAGCTCTTTTCCTTATTTTGTCTACGATTTTGTTTCACGACAAATAAAAGGTCACCTGTATTTCAATCCTTTTTTTTACATTACGTAAAGCAACTTTTGGAAGCACAAAAATACCAAATGTTCACAATGATATCAACGAAAAGGCATTCATAACAACCACACAAATCACATCTATTTACATTTTATTCATCCAATAAGTTATAGATCTAGTTAGATTTATAAAGATTTGGTTCATCCTTATTGCAGTACATCTTTCTCAACGGTCGTGCGACAGCTAGGTTGGTCTCTTCATCAGGTTTTCCTTTCATAGTTAGTTTGTCTTCTCTAGTTAGAAATCATTGATTTGTCTTATTTATGTTGGAAAGTTTTAGGTTTTATTCTCTTTATTGAAAAATTTTGTTATTCGTTATGTGGTTCTAGTGGTGTTTTGTATTGTAATGTGTTTCAACGTTGTAAAGAGCAGTACTTAATTGTTAAACTGTTTCAATTTCACAATCGCACTCACAACCAAATTAATGGTAGTTCTTTGAACAAATAGGATTAGCGAGTCATTGTACTTTTTTATTCTATGTCTGGTCTTGTATCGAGCCATTAACGATCATGACTCAAACTATAACCGCTGACTCGATTTTTTTAGCACTTATAGTAGCATATTCGATAGGAAAAAAAGGTTAAGAAAGGTAGTAATTTCTTAACAATAAGAGATGATGGTTGTCGAGGAGTGAAAATAGAGTAGAATTGGTTGCCTAAAAAAAAGAAAACAGAGTAGAAGGGACGTAGATGAACAAGTACTCCCTCCTTTCAAAAATATAAGTCTTTTTAGCTAAAGTTCAATTTCGAAAAATATAAGCCGTTTTATGAATTAAAGAGAGAATTAATACCTAATAAACCTATTTTACCCCTTATTTATTTTAGTATTTACATCCATGTTGTGTAATTAAAGCATTTTGTATCATGTGTCAAGTGATAAATGTAACATCCCCTAATCGTGATTAGAGAATATTAGGCTTGAAACCCTAATTAAGCCCCGACAAACTAAATTGAACCTAATTAGGGCCAGCAACCTTATACATATTATCGTTAACAACCTGTATATCTTAATATCGAACAACAAATTATAATAAAATATAGCGAAAAATTTAAAACTTTTTCGATAAAAACCAAGATATATAACACCAACATAAATCTACATGTTAATCTCACATTCCCACCCTGATTATAACAAAATAATATTCAATAAAATAATTATATAATAGGAACTCACATTACATCGTAGGGAAGATATTAGACTCTTAATATTCTCCTTTCCTAATTTCCAGAGTTCGTCCCTAACCTGAAAATGTTAAGTTGGTGAGCTCCTACATGCTCAGTAAGTGACTCCCATATCAACTATCAATCATCAATTAATATCAAAAATGATATATAAGAACATGATTCCAATGCATATCTAAAGAAGCATTTCAATCAATATAATAATATATAAAACAGATGCAAGTTCAATGGTCCATTGCAATGTACCCGTGATTAGTGTTTAAATTTCAACATTTGAATTGAGTTGCTCTCTCACATCATCAAGAATCCGGTCACTGGGCATCTGACCAGTTCTCATCAATGTGTTGCCAACTCATAAAACATAGAGTCGCACTCCCTCATTGTCACTAAACCAATCACTGCTCATCTGATTGGTTTATGATCGATGAGCCGCCAACTTAATAGAAAATCATTAATCGGGATAATTCTTAAGTCACTGGGGGCGCGGTGATAGAAGGCCACCCTATCACAGTTCCAAACCCCAGGCCGATCCGTCCCTCCAAACCTCTTTCCAGATTCCATTTTCATTTAAAAGCATTTTTGTAAAACCAAAGCCAAATCACATTACATTGCCTCATTCCCAGTCCAATAGACTACATGCTCTAATAATACTGTTTTACATTGCATAATTGATAAAAGATACGAGTCCCATTACCTGTGCTGAACTTTTCTATGTTTACTAACTTATACGACTCCTTAGAATCCTCAAAACTTTTTTCGTCGATCCATTACCTAAAATAGACCAATTGTCATCAACTTAAGTCCAATACTTATTGGTTTACCCTTTTAAACTAGTCCTATTCAATCTGAAATCTCAGGACCTAGTTTCCCACCTATTTTGACTATTTTGTGTTTTACGAGGTAAAAAATCCAGTATAAAGTCTCCTCCGACTTTCGAATTTCTCATTTTCCATAGAAATCCCTCCATTTCTATTTATTTAGTCAAATACTATTTTTCCATATTTTTTTTCCAATTTTTTGAATTTTGCCTGAATTTCATTCCTTTTTCTCTTTTTTTTTGTTTTGGACCTGAACCGGGCCGGTTCGGCCTGAACAGGACCCACTGTTCATCTTCTTCGCGATGGCCGAGCTCCTCACCACTACCACAACCAAAACACACACCCACGTACACTACTGCAACAACAAAAAATAACAACTCAACAACACACACTCACCTTGGCATCGCAAGCTCGCCGTCCTCGATCTCCTCGGCCTAATGAGCTCCTACTTCTCTCTTTCTATCCGTGATCTCTCGTCCTCTCACTTTCTCAACTCTTTGCTCGTTTCACGTTTTAGAGGAGAAGGAGGCGGTTGGACTTAGAAAATACACAAAATGCCCCCAAAGCTATTTTCTTTTCTTCTATGCCTCAATTTTTTATTTAATTATATATATACTATTATATATATATATATTTCTCGATATCGTCGTGCCTACTATTCCGTTATGTGCGCCAACGGCACCTCGGGCGAGCACACCATCGTATGAACTAAGTGTGTCACCTTTGACACCGTGTATTACTTGGCGCCCTGACAATTCACCAATATTTTATTTATTTTCCATTTTAATTTATATTTATATATATCCAATATATATATATATAAATATATATTTATGCCTATAATTACGCCAATAATTACAAAATTCACGCCAACGAGTACACTCGGGCATCAACGTTATCCCGAGTCTCATGTGTGTTCTCCTTGACCCACACATGGTATTAGGCATTCCTTCATTGGTCCAGTTATTCATTTATACATACTAATAGAGCCCAAACAAACAAACACAATACATCACGTAAATTCACACACGCGTTAATCGTGACAAATTGAGTTTAACTATGATCCTAACTTGGATTAATGATCATTCAGATTAACATTAATCACGTGCTTAAGGTAACAGGTCGTTACAGTCTCCGTGATTTAGCAACGATTTCGTCCTCGAAATTAAAGGTACATACAAGTCACCAATGATTTTGAAGAGTAATGAAATTCACTATTCTATTATAATTTCCATTCCTTAACTTTCTCATTCCTTATTTGTCTGGTATATGTGGAGGCACCACCAGATTACTAGCATAAAGCTTATCTCAACTTTACTTTGAAAAATAATTTAGTTCAATCCGAATCTACTAAGCCCGTTCATAGGTGAGATTTTCTAAAAGATATCATTTTTCTTTTGATACCTTCAACAACTTATGATATTTGACTCGTTTGCTCTTTTTCTTAAGGATTGTTGTAGCTCAAGCATTAACGAATCCATTCAGGATCAACAGTATCGTGTCTCCTACCTCCGTTCATCCCATGACTAAACGACAAGGTTGACAATCATCATGTGTCCTACCTCTATCCACTACAAATGAACAGCAAGGTTAGCACATGTGTGTCTCCTACCTCCATTCCACCCATTGGTGAATGACAAGGTCAACCACACAATATTCTCATCAATTTCTTTCGATACTTGATTGAAACTTATAGATTTCGTCAATTTATACACTTACAACTTGTAAATTTTTAACCACTTATTATTCATTCCATTTACATTGTAGTCATGCATTACCTAGTCTACTCTATTTTCTCTGTGTAGTTCTTTATTACATCATTCATTCTTGTACAATATCTCCCATTCTGATATCCCACCCCTAAGGTAGGATAAAAATGAGCATACCTCATTCTGTAACCCATCGAATTACTAACATCCTTAAAAAAAACTCACATAGGTAAATCGATTATTTCAATAATTATCATGATGAGTCACAAGCTCCATCATATTTCTTGAAATCAGGATTAGCACCTCATTTTCTTTGTTAACATAAAATATAATATGGCATGATTTAGAATGGTTTTTTTTTCGATATCAATCTAACTTCTTCGCTCATTGGAAGCAAGTCTCGGATCTCTATCTAGAATTTAAACATCATACCATTTCTCATCTCCCATACCTATATTTTGCTCTATCCTTTCAAACATAACATCTGCTCTCACTGACAAGAATCTTGCAGACTTGATTAATCTATCAACTACAATTCATTGTGCTGGCGTGTATTTCACATCACAAAATCTCTAATCGTATTTCTTTTCTTTTATCAGGTATAAACAAGAATCTACTTAACTTTTTAGTTTTCACTACTCAATATCACATATTGAATACGTCTCATATCTCTTTATAATCTCAGTATATATCATCATCCCATACAATTTATAATTTGTTTGTATATCCAAATATGATATGACATTGCATATATCAATAATATAAAGAGATTCATGAGATATTTAGAATGATTCTTGTCTAACCTTCCATCTGAATCAAAATTTTCATTTCCAAATTTAATACGTTCAGTACAATTTCCATTACAACATCTAATTTGGACACTACTCATTCATAATCAATCTCTAACACATTGAGTTCCAATTAGATTTCTTAATCAATCTCATCACCCATCAATTCATTCATTTACTAAGTTCAGTCTCAGTCTGAACTCTAAAGAAATGACTGATAATTATCAATTTCAACATCTCAATTGATGATATGCCTGCGTAGGCCTTCCTTTATTCATCAATCTTATCTATATCTCTGAAGAAATAATGCTGAGAAGTTCCTATTATAATTATACCTCTTGCCCCTTTCTTTCATTCAAGTATTGATCATCGGCAATCACTTTATATGGGCGATTCCTCAGAGTGAACATATCATTTTTCCATTATGGTGATTCATTACATCTCAAATTTATTTCACTTTGGCATAATTATACTCTTCAACTCTCATAGTTTGAAGCTACCCTTAAATCACATTTTACCAGTTTTACTGATTTTCCAACATTTTCATCTATCAATTAGTGATTCCTTCAAGATCTCCCAATCTTAGGAATAACTAAACGACATCCATACCCTTCAAACCCTTGCACATGATATAACTGTACTCCAAAACCTCTTAATGAATTAATGAACTTGCACGTTCTATCCCATCAACTGAATTTATACTAATACTGGGATCTTCATCCCTATCTTATCATTTTCAATTCTTTCCTCTAAGACTTATTCTTGCAATCCATTACATCCATCGTTTGAAATACATATTCTCAATTTTTTATGATCAATTGATGTCTTACAATAATTTGATACTCTTACTAACACCATTGTAGTTAAATTACCTTTCAATTTCCTCAAGATATCTTTTGTATCATGTACAACTCATCTCCACTCAATTATAAAGTTAATTGAATATACAACACAAATATATCATAACTTTTATTGTTGAATATAAGACAACTATCTAATTGTCTTAATCTTAGTGAAATCTTTTGACTCATAATTTAAAATTCAACATATATCGTAGTGGTTTACAGTTGAAACTTATCCACTGCATTTACAACTTTTGGTATTCACCAACCTATCATCAGAGTTCTTCTAACACTACGATAATACTTGTGCTTTTGGTAAGTCTTCAACTCTTTTGTATTCATCATCATTGTCAACTTAATGATGATCTAATCTAAATAGAGTTCCACAACTCTACATTTTTTCATTATTAAACATAGCATGAGCTCTAGTGAGTTTCTATTATTTACACCATAATTTTTCACATTATCAAGTCATCGCTTGACCATATACTCATAGATTCTAATCTTTATTTCTCATTCAACTTTTGAGAACATTGGTTTCATTTCAATTCTCAACATGAGTTGTCAATTCTAGAAATTTTCATTCATTTATGGTTTAATTCCATTTGACTTTTCACTCAAATTGAGTTCTCAAACTTATACAATTCTCATAATACCTTAAAGTAAAATATAATTGTTCATTGGTTTGTTATCAACGATTTCAAGTAATTTGATGAATTCCTAACTTAAGTTGTAAAAAAATTTCAATCAATTCATATAAATAACCTTGTCGAAACCTTAATAACACAACTCTCGTTCATCAAGTTTGACTACCTATTTATAACCTATTATTAGTTTACACAACCCAAACTATTTGAATCTCAAATGATTACTGTATTTATATGAATTATCATTCGTAAAATTTATAAATTTCGACATTTTCCTTTATAGATCGTCATTACTACCAATCTCTTGATATACTGCTCAGCTATTCATTCTTAATATCGAACATCATTATCTAGATTCTCAATCCATAACTTTATAGACAACTCATTCTCCCAAATTTAGACTGTACCAATTCAAAATATCAAAATTAAACACCTCACTAACTCACTGCTATGTTTTTCTTAATTTACCTCAGACAATACTCTACTTGCCTATATCAGGTATCTCTGATGACAAGAGTGTCAGGTCTATGAATATTTTTGCCTCCACGCCTAGAATGTTCCTAAATGAATTGATATTAAGTCTCTACCTCTGACTTTCCTGGTCCTCAGGTTTATGTATTTGAAATTATCTTAAAAATGATAGAAGTTCAACAGATAAGATAGAGTTGACTAATAATATGAATATTCTAAAATCCCTCGACTCTTATCTCTTATTGTAGTTATTCACTTTTAGTGTAACGTTACTCTCAACTCATTTCCTTATATTCCAACCTTGATCTACACATCAATCTGATATCTTCACATTTCATTCCTTACATGTGGCTCTACCATATTCGCATTGCTTACTCATTATCATATTATTAGGGCGTATAGTTATACCATAACAATATTAATACCATCTTTCTTACTTTACTTTCAGTATGTGCAACTACACCACAACCATACTGACAAATTTCTCTCACTATTCCAATATAGACTAGCACTATATCTGAAATTTTATACTTCATAATCATTCATGAAGTATAATTAACTAGTAGTTATCTAACCTCAACTAGATTTTCATTATCATTCACCACTATTTTCCTCATTGAATAACCTTTCATCCCACTAAACTAGTCTCAACACTAGTATATTTTTTTACTCAAAATGACTCATCACCTTTGAGATTCATTGTCAATCATTTCATATTTTGTTCACCTTTTATGGTCATTTCATCTGACGTATGTCTCAATGTCTAGAACCTATTATTCCTTCAATACTGACTATTTCTTATCAAACAATATCAGTGAGAATCAAGACCATTAGAGACTACTCAATGAAAGAGTTATTTATAACTCATCTCCTTTCCATATCTATATCATTAGGATTCAAAGTTCCACAAACCCTAACCCTCAATATGTATATTCTCATCTCATGAGACATAGATGTATACAAACCATCTTATTATCGTTCCACTGTCTTCCTTTATCTTGCTATCCCTGAGGTTCAGGTTCTCAAAAACCCTCACTATCAATTTTCCTTTGACTTACCAAGTCATAGATGTAAGATAAGACTTTTTGATTCATTCCTAGGCAAGACAGTACAACCATATCTATCACATAAATATAATATCAACTCAAAAATACATTCTCAAGCTTTTATCTTTCATTACCCCCCAAAACATCGATAAAACCAATCTTTTGTTTAATTTTAAGTTACCCTGGACTTGAGAACCACCCTCCAAGTCGGTTAACCTAATTTTTATTTGATATACAGGTATAAGTTAAGGCTCCAATCCAAATGATATCAGTGTCATCACATCACTTCAAAACTCGATCAAAAGTGATCACTTCAACCTATGATACTCACCGTATCATAATCATTCCATTGACCTTCATCAAGGAATATTAACCTAAGCTTTGCAACTGGGCTCTGATATCAACTGTAACATCTCGTAATCCTGATTAGAGAATAATCGGCCTGAAACCTTAATTAAGCCCCGGTAAACCAAATCGGACCTAATTAGGTTCAGCAACCTTGTACCTATTCTTGTTAACAACATGCATATCTTAATATCGAATAACAAATTATAATAAAATATAGCAAAAAATTTAAAACGTTTTTAATAAAAATCAAAATATATCACACCAGCATAAACCTAGGTGCTAATCTCACATTTCCACCCTAATTATAACAAAATAATATTCAATAAAATAATTATATAATATGAACTTACATTACATCGCAGGAAAGATATTAGACTCCTAATCTTCTCTTTTCCTAATTTCCAGCTTTCGTCCCTAACCTGGAAATGTAAAGTTGGGTGAGCTCCTACATGCTCAGTAAGTGAGTCCCATATCAACCATCAATTATCAATTAATATCAAAAATGATATATAACAACATGATTCCAATGCATATCTAAATAAGCATTTCAATAAATATAATAATATATAAAACATATGCAAGTTCATTAGTCCATTGCAATGTACTCGTGATTGGTGTTTAAATTTCAATATTTGAATTGAGTTGCCCTTTCACAGCATCAAGAACCAATCACTGGGCATCTGACTAGTTCTTATCAATGTGCTGCCAACTCATAAAACATAAAGTCGCACTCCCTCATTGTCACTAAACCAATCACTGCTCATCTGATTGGTTTATGACCGATGAGCCACCAACTCAATAGGAAAGCATTGATCGGAATAATTCTTAAGTCACTGGGTGCGGTGATGGAAGGCCTCCCCATCATAGTTTCAAACCCTAGGCCAATTCGTCCTATCAAACCTCTTTCCGAAATTCATTTTCATTTAAAAATATTTTTGAAAAAACAAAACCAAATCACGGTACATTTCTCCATTTCCAGTCCAGTACACTACATGCTCTAATAATACTATTTTACATTGCATAATTGATAAAAGAAACGAGTCCTACTTTTCTGTGTTGTGCTTTTCTATGTTTACTGACTTGTACGACTCTCTGGAATCCTCAAAACTTTTTCCATCGGTCCATTACCTAAAATAGACCAATTGTCATCAACTTAAGTCTAATACTTATTAGTTTACCCTTCTAAACTAGTCCCATTCGAATTCAAAATCTCGAGACCTAGTTTCCCACCTATTTTGACCATTTTGTGTTTTACGAGGTAAAAACCCGGTATGAAGTCTCCTCCGACTTTCGAAATCCTCATTTTTCTATAGAAATCCCTCCATTTCTATTTATTTAGTCAAAATACTATTTTCCATATTTTTTTCCATTTTTCTGAATTTTTCAAGAATTTCTTTCATTTTTCTCTCTTTTTTTTGGTTTTGAGCCTGAACTGGGTTGAACCGGCCCGGTTCAAGACCCACTGTTCATCTTCTTCGCGAGACTGAGCAGAATGCTTTGCTTTTTTTTTTATCCCTCGCTGGTTGGCTTTCACCCCAACCCCAGTTCGGCCTAACATCTCAATCCTCAGCCATGGTCACCACTACCACTACCAAAACACATACCCACGTACACCACTGCAACAACAAAAATAACAACTCAATAATACACACTCACCTTAGCGTCGCGAGCTCACTGTCCTCGATCTCCTCGGCCTCATGAGCTCCTCCTTCTCTCTTTCTCTTTGTGATCTTTCGCCTCTCACTCTATTAACTCCCTGCTCGTTTCGCATTTTAGAGGAGAAGGAGGCGGTTGGGCTTGGGAAATACCCAAAATGCCCCAAGCATATTTTCTTTCCTTCTGGACCTCAATACCCTTAAAGGTAATTTTATAATTTTTGATTTAATTATATATTTATATATACTATTATATATATATATATATATATTTGTCGATATCGTCGTGCCTATTATTCCGTTATGTGCCCCAACGGCACTCGCGGGGGAGCACACCACCGTATGACCTACGCGTGTCACCCTTGACCTTGCGTATTACTTGGCGCCCCGACAATTCACCAGTATTTTATTTATTTTCCATTTTAATATATATTTATATATATCTATAATATATATAAATATAATTATGCCTATAATTACGCCAATAATTACATAATTCATGCTAACGAGTACACTCGGGCGTCAATGTTATCCCGCGTCTCATGTGTGTCTTTCTTGACCCACACATAGTATTAGACATTCCCTCATTGGACTAGTTATTCATTTATACATACTAATACAGCCCAAACAAACACAATACATCACGCAAATCCACACACGCGTTAATCGTAACAAATTGGGCTTGACTACGAGCCTAGCTCAAATTAATTACCATTCAGATTAACACTAAGCATGTGCTTAAGGTAACGGGCCATTACAATAAAAATGTAATTTAAGCTTATAATTAAAGCTATTTTTAAAGCTACCTTAATTAGTGTATTCCATCCAAAATGACTTATATTTTTGGATGGAGGGAGTATATTTATATATAATTTCTATATATATGGTTACAACAAAGGAGCGAAAAATTGTCAAAGCATCTCAAGTGAAATGGTAGAGACATTCATGTAGCGACGCTAAAATCTAACTCGTGCCACGTGCCATTTTAGGACGTATGTGGACCTCTTGTAGTGATACTTGTGAACAATTCTCAATAGTCGACACCGAGGTATGTTAGTTTTAGTTGGTGTTTTGTATTATTATTTATTTACCTGAATTAGATTCCAATGTTCCAAACGTGTGAGGCCATTTGAGTAAGAGCATTGACGCGAAAAATGGGTTCGACTCGAGGAAATGCGATTTTTGGGAGTTGGGGTGAACTGTGGTCGGGTATTTAGCTGTCTAGAGGACAAATTGAATAAAAACAATGACAAAATACAGTAAAATATAATAATTAAATGTGGTACGACAAGTATGGTAAGAGAATTGGTCCATAAAAATTTGGTGTGTCAGGGACAAAGTTAAGACATATGAGGTTTTGGTGTGACAAAGACTAATGTTATGGGCATTTTATGAAGATAAACTATTTTACTGAGGGTTTGACTCAATTTGGTGAAAAATCAGATTCAAAATAGGCACCGAAAGTTAAAAACCATCAAAATAAAAATTTATAAAAATTAATAAATTAAAAGAAATTAAACTGCTGACAAGCAGCTAAGGGTCTATGTATATATATGTATATATATATAAAGAAGTTAACAAATCGCATTCAGTTTTTAGTTTTGTTAAAATGAAACCTCTCCATTTAGTTTTTCGCATGCGGAGCTCTCAACGTCCGACTTTCGTCCAGTTTCTCCTTGCAAAATAATAGAGCATCGGGAGACGATCAATTTGAGCTAAGTTATCGCAGTGGAAACGAGGGATTCAGCCCAGAATCTGGTAAAATCTCAATTCAGGGTGTTTTTCCTCAAGTCAATTTGAAATCTCGCGATTTTTCGGTTTCTTTCATGGGGTTTTCATATGAATTGGTATCAATTGTTGTTAATTGACGTATTGAGTTGATTTGCGTCAATTTGGAATAAATTTCACCGGTGTGGGATAGGGTTTTTATAATTTGAAGTGATGCGAATCAGTTGATAATAGTTTTGAAGATGTTTTTGCAGTTGATATTGATTTATATTAGGATTTATGATGAATTGAATATTAGTTTTGATTTAAATTGACTCAACAAACTGTGTAAATAATTGAAAGTTGATATCGAGTGGTGTTTGTTGGCATGATTTGAGGATTTAAGTGCAAAAATATTGATTTGGAGAAGTTTTGTTAGTTCAAAACAAATAAAGTTTACATTGTAAATAGGCCACATGGGAAAAATCACAACTCCTCTATTTTTTATCTAATTTGAATGTTCTTAGAGTCTATGGAAAGTACAAAATGTTTACTACAAGTTTCTTTTTGGTCAGTATGACAAATATTGAGGTTTTCAAAGTTAAAAAGTTACCTCAAATTAGCTAGTTGAAGTTAGTTAAAATTATAAATAATTATTTTTGGAACTAGCTCTCGAGTATACTTTGCTTGTAGTTTTCACGATGTTTTGTCATTTGATTTCAGTTAGAGCTTAACCATAATATAATTGGGTATGCATGGTAGTTATTGGAAATGTGTGAGTGCGTAGTAATGTTGGACAAAGGTAAGTAAACCAGTCAGAAAATTTACAGTTATTTCTTTGAGCTTTGATTTATTTTTGTTATTACCCTGTCCTATTTCGAAACTCTATTATGATTGAGTGGTACAAAGGCAAATCTAGCCAGTCTTACCTTACATTTTCCATTTATACAATAATTTAATATGCAATCATTAATATTAATGAGTTATTCAAAGATAAGCGGAAGTATTTAACATCTTCAACTAATATAACCAACTCAAGACATAAGTTAGAATAACCTAGAAATGTGAAAACCCAAAAAATATATACATCATTACCAAAAGTCATATCGCAGGAGAGAATGTCATCATATCCATGCCCATGATCTCTCATTTCCCAAAACTCGGTTTCAAAACATATAATTATAGTAATACAAAATCAAGCCTATGTCGAGTCCAAAGATAGAACAACTTCGTTATCCTCAAAGCAAATCACTAAGCTGAGGAGCTTTATCTTTGCTCGACTGTGGATCTGCACTCAGTTAAATACAAGAATGACGAGTCTCAAGTAAGTAACACCAAGCAAGATGTTTACATTATTTCACAATAAATAAAACAGTCAATATTCATGTTGATAGAAAGAAAAGGACAGGGAATGCATGAATAAATAAAGATTGGAAATAAATATGAAAGCAATCGATAATGAGTGTCCAGGAATCAAAAGGAAAGACGCAAATAGTCCCGATATAGTGAAACAGTCGTTTGAGTTAAGGAGAAACATTTATCAAGCTCTTGCAGAGCTAAGGCAATTCACCACCCCAACTCGAACTTTTAGGATGTGACCAACTCACACCATCCTAAAATCTATGTGAATAGGAATTCCTCAATAATCTAGTAAAGTAATTCCTACCCCGTATATAAGAACCAATAGATCAACTCGTGAATATCAAGTTCCAAAATAGTAACGTGCATCCCTCCAAATCTCAAGGATCACGCTGACTCACTTGCCATTGGACCACTCAATTAGAATAGAGTTCTGAAACAGGACAGAGCAATAATAAAAATAAATTAAAGCTCAAAGAAATAATTGTAAATTAAATTATTGTATAAATGGAAAAGGTAAGATAAAACTGACTAGATTTGAGTTGACTGCACGAGAGGGACTCAAGATCTACGTAAGTTTAGGCCAGGCAGGGTCTAGTTTTAGGTTTGTGGAACTGGGGCCGTCATAATTCACTTGCCAAAAAACAAATCGGAAAGTCGTGAGTTCGACTTCCACTCAAGTAAAAATAAAAAATAAAGGAGTGAAAAATAGAGCAGTAGGGGCGCTCACATTTAGATTTTGCCACTTGATTAGGCAACTCCATACCATCGAGACAAAATTTGATTAATTCAAAAATCAAAATAAATTATACAAAAACCTTCCTAACACATTAAGAGTAAGAATCCAACGCACACTCTAGATACCACTCATGCATGAGCTTGATTGTTCTTACTTTGAAAATAAGTCATCTTGTTATGGTACCCCAACACGGATAAGTGTGGTTTCCTACAAAATATGCACATTGACACGCTTCACGTGTACTATAATGCATAAAGCAATGGACGCTAGCACGTGACGTGCATGTCCATGTTGCAGACCTGCAGTGCTCAGGTACTAAAGCAACAACAACAACAACACCACCACCACCACTACCAATAACAACAACAATAACAACAACCTAAATTAATTGGAAAATGATAATTAATTGAAAAATGATAATCTAACATACTTTGGACATACATTTAAAAAGTATATTTTATCTTTTGGCCTATTTATGTCTCTTTTTTGTCTCTTTAGGTATGGATCCTATATCTAACAAAACATTATAAATAAGTTAAAAAATAAAATGTGCACCTCAACCATGTTAAATTATCATTTTACAAATTAATTAGGGACCGTTACATATATTAAAATCTTTCATTGTATTTTTCAATAATTGCAAATTAGCAAGGGGCCAAAGGCCAAGTGGTCCGTTTTGTTATTTTGGGATACCAACCAAACGGGGGCCCAAGCGGATGCCAGACAGCAAAACACCAAACCAAATCTTTGATCCAGACGATTCCGACACGTGTACGGCGCCCAACAAGTCAACGAATTTCCCTCTACGTTCCCGGTCAACATTCACGACCACTCAATCAAAACAACGCAACAAATCCCTCTCTCTCACAAAAGCCAACTCAGATTAATCAATTTTTAGCTAACTTAGCTAACAAAATCACCAAAAAAAATTCTGGGTTTCACTCACAATCTTCAAAAACCAATTAAAAACCTCCCAAAAATTTCAACAAATCAATAGAGTCAATAATGAGGGGATTTTGGCCTGATTTTTTACATAACAGTTGATGTTGTTGAATTGATTATTGCCTTAATTGGGGGTTATAAGATATACCCATTTGAGTTTTTAAATGGCTTCGCCTATTAGGAGTGCACCCAATTGTGGTTCCTCTTCTGGTGCGGTCATGGAGAACCTTTTGGGGCTTCTCAGAGTTCGTGTGATTCGAGGGGTTAATTTGGCCGTCCGAGATGTTGTCAGCAGTGACCCTTATATTGTTATCAAGATGGGCAAACAGGTTGGTTTGGATTGATTTATTCATTTTGTAGTGTTGTTTGATTGTTTTTTGTTTGTTTGGTTGGTTGGTTGGTTTGTTAGTGTCTAAAATGGGGTTTTGGGGTTCTTTGGTTTTGATCAAATCGGTCTGTTGTTGATTGTTTATAGATTTTGTTGTGATTCCTTGGTAGTTCTATGTTGAAAGGAAAACCCCTTTTTGATTTTTGTGGGGTTTGTTTGGTTTCTTGAGAGATTTTTTATTTTATTTTGGGTCTAAACCGTATCCGGACTTGCCGGGGTTCGCCCCACGTTGCGCCCCGTAGTTGGGGGAGGAGCTCCGAGCTCCCATTATTGGAGTTTCCATTCACTTTTTGTTGTTGTTGTTTTTATTGTGTTTTTGTTATACAAGACATTAGCATTTGATGAACATAAAAATTGTTTTGGTCTTTGATTTTGTTTGATTTAATGTTTACTAGTTTCTTTGCGAAGATGGGGGACTTTATAGTTAAAGCGAGTTTGGGCGAGAGTACTATTAGTATACTAGTATAGGTGACATCCAAGAGATCATTTTGTTGCACAATTCTTATATGGAAAATGAAAGCTATTCATGCTGTTAGAATTCTTCTCAAGTCCTTTTTCTGACCTTAATGTGAATATGAACTTTAATGCAGAAGTTGAAGACTAGTGTGATGAAGAAGAATGTCAATCCCGAGTGGAATGAAGAGCTAACTCTTTCTGTTTCCAATCCTGAAATTCCCGTCAAGCTCGTAAGTTTTGTTTCATATTCGATTCTTTGAAATATAGCTCAGGACATTGAATTACTTAGTTTTTCCATGCAATGAAGATGAATTATCATACCGGATGAGGGAACTGCTGTAATTTGTTACCCTTCAACTAAGGCCATTTGATTGTTGTGCTAACTCCATCGAAAGTATAATCCTTTATATCGAAATCTAGCTGCCCCCAAATAATTTGATCCATGTAGCAACCTTAACTAGTTTGAGACCGAGGGGATGCTTTGTTGTTTTGGTTGGTGGAAAGTAACTTCAAACGCAGTAGCACATAGACTTTCTAATAGATATTTTTATGAATAACTTTGGCCGCCATGAAGCATTGAGCTGGTTGAAGAGGCGCAACATGGGGAATGTTACTATTGAGATGGACTCAATGATAGTAGTGCAAGCAGTGAGAAATAGGAAAAATGAAACTCCTACTTTGGTTCTAGTATTTTGAATTTAGTTTCTTTCCTAAAGAAGTTAAGATCCTTTTAGTGCTAGTGGTGTCCACGGATCAGCAAACCCAATAGGCCATAAAATTGCTAGGGATATTTCTGGTCAGCGAGAGTGGGGATGTCCACCCACCTTTATCATTGATGTAATTGCTGAGGATTAATGAATGGGAACCGCGGCATTTGGTTTTCAAAAAAAAAAACTTGGGAACTTGGAAAGACAAGTAATGGAATGAGTAGGAAGAAAAGATCATTGATGAACATATGTTGTTGAAGCTAAGATTTCGACAAAAGGGCAGACAAAAACGAGGATTGAATCTAATAACCATAGCATTCATGAACTGCTTGTAAATTGCAACAATGGGATTCCAGTTTGGAGTTGGAAACGAGGATTGAATCTAATAACCGTAGCATTCATGAACTGCTTGTAAATTGCAACAATGGGATTCCAGTTTGGAGTTGGTTTCATTGCGTAGACAATTTTTTCAAGTCCTGCATTTGATACACCAAGAAGCGGAAAATACGAGAACCAGTTGTATTTTGATTTTGCTCATTTTCTCTTGTGCAAGTTCTTATTTAGTTTTTCATTTGTGATTATTGCAGACTGTGTATGACAAGGATACATTCAGCATGGACGACAAGATGGGAGACGCAGAGTTTGACGTCCGACCTCTTCTCGAAGCTGTAAAGATGCGTCTCACGGGGCTCCCGAGTGGTACTGTGATCACAAGGGTGATGCCATCTAGGCGAAACTGCTTGGCCGAAGAGAGCTGCATCGTCTTCAACGAAGGCAAAATCATCCAAAAGATGTACCTCAGATTGAGAAATGTTGAATGTGGCGAGGTAGAAATCCAGCTCCAATGGATTGAAGTACCAGGTTCAAGGGGCATATAGAATTAAAATGGATACAACTCCATAACTTTTGTGCAATCATGCGCGTTAGGGCTCTTGCTAGGCTGGCGTTTTTATCATAGTTTGCCTCCCGCATGCTACTGCGAAAAATGTTCCCACATATTTATTTACTTGTTACAGTTTTCAATGTGCAATGCTGACTTGAATGCATATATACTGTGAAATACATGTTGACTGTGCTTCTAATTAGAACCCCTTGTTGAGGATTTGCAGTATGTTTGACATGTACAATCAATTGATCAAATGATCAAAGAATGGTCTTTGAAGACTAAATTTAAAGTCTGATGTTTATGTTGCAATTGAAGCACTTCGGATGACACCAAACATATATACTTCATCAAAACTACTATGTTCAATGAATTGGTTGTGTAAGTAGGTCTTCTAGATGTCTTTGATGGCAAGGGTTGAAAATTGAAATGTTCAATTCTTGACTTGTTCAAAACAATAAAATTCAAGTGGCCTAAAAAAAAAATTCATGTGCATATTTTTAGGCATGATCTACTAATTAATTAATAAATTGGACGTGGACATGAACTCTCGTTTTAAAAAATTAGGTGAAATATCGCGGTTCGCGCACGGGTAAGATTAAGTGTCAATAAATTAGTTAAAAATAATTAATCTAATAATAAAAAATTAAAAAAAGTGATAAAAAGAGAAAAAAAGAAAGTGATAAAAAGAGAAAAAAATTAAAATCAAAACCCAAAGGTAATAATATGTGAATATAAGAAACATCAAAAATAAAATAGTTATGAAAAAGTCAAAACCTCTCCTCCACTGTTATGACTTGCTAATCGGACAATCCTATAGTATAAACTCCAACCTTCAATGAAGACGCTCTCTTCAGCTACCAAAACCACTCCTCCCCAGATGCCTAATTGACATTGATGTGAGATGAGATAAATCACATTTGAGTACACAAAGAGAGAGATTTGGTGTCTTGAAAGTGAAAACGTTTTGTAGTGTTGGGTCATTTTTTTTTCTATTTATTATAGATTAATGGGAATTTTGAAGGTTTTGTGTTGAGACTTTTTTTTTTTAATGTTGGGAATTTTTTTGATCTTTATTACATAATTAATGAGAAAATGGAACGTTTAGTCGGAGAAAAAGTGAGATTTAGTGTTGTGAAAGCGGAAACGCTTTTTAGTATTGAGTCATTTTTTTCTCTTTATTATTGATTAATAGGAATTTGGATGGTTTCGTATTAGGACATTTTTATTTTTGTTTTAATGTTGGGGACGTTTTCTTATCTTTATTGTATAATTAATAAAAAGATGAAACGTTTAGTAGAGAGGAGGAAAAATGTTGAATTTGGGGTTATATAATTAATGAGAAGATGAACCGTTTAGTAGGAGAAAAAGTGAGATTTTGGTAAACATGAGATTTTGTGTTGTGAAAGTAGAAACGATTTTTAGTGTTGGGTCATTTTTTTTCTCTTTATTATAGATTAATGGAATTTGGAAGGTTTTGTGTTGAGACGTTTTTGTTTTTTTTTTTAATGTTGGGAATTTTTTTATCTTTATTATATGATTAATGGGAAGATATAAGTTTAGTAAGGATGAGGAAAAGTGTTGAATTTTTGGTTATATAATTAATGAGAATATAGAACGTTTAGTAGAAGAAAATGTGAGATTTAGTGTTGTGAAAGCAAAAACGTTTTTTAGTATTGGGTAATTTTTTCTCTTTATTATAGATTAATAGGAATTTGGAAGGTTTTATATTGGGATGTTTTTGTTTTTAATGTTGAAACTTTTTTTTTTATCTTTATTGTATAATTAATGGAAAGATGAAACGTTTAGTAGAGAGGAGGAAAAGTATTGAATTCAGGGTTATATAATTAATGAGAAGATGAAACGTTTAGTAGGAGAAAAAATGAGGTTTTGGTAAACGTGAGATTTAGTGTTGTGAAAGTAGAAACGTTTTTTAGTGTTGGGTCATTTTTTTTCTCTTTATTATAGATTAATGGAATTTGGAAGGTTTTGTGTTTTGGAAGGTTTTGTGTTGAGACGTTTTTGTTTTTTTTAATGTTGGAAATTTTTTTTATCTTTATTATATGATTAATGGGAAGATATAATGTTTAGTAAGGATGAGGAAAAATGTTGAATTTGGGGTTATATAATTAATGAGAAGATGGAATGTTTAGTAGAAGAAAATGTGAGATTTAGTGTTGTGAAAGCAAAAACGTTTTTTAGTATTGGGTTATTTTTTTCTCTTTATTATAGATTAATAGGAATTTAGAAGGTTTCATATTGAGATGTTTTTATTTTTAATGTTGAAAGGTTTTTTTTTATATTTATTGTATAATTAATAGAAAGATGAAACGTTTAGTAGAGAGGAGGAAAAATGTTGAATTTGAAGATATATAATTAATGGAAAGACGAAACGTTTGGTAGAGAGGAAGAAAAGTGAGAGAGATTTGGTGTTGTGAAGGCGGAAACATTTTTAAAATTCAAATAGTAGTTTCTTATTAAAATTTGAAAAGCCCTTGTAAAGAAATAGTAAAAGGTAAATTTAATTAGTGTCAAATAGTAAAAGGTTGACGACGTGGCAAAATACTATTGGAAGAAAGTGTCTCAAGTAGTAAAAGTTTGATGATGTGGTAAAATACTATTGAAAGACGGTGACACGTGGCAACCCAAGATGTTACTTTATTCCCATTATAGAGAAGTTGATGATGTGGCAAAAGAGTTGTTGACGTGGCGCTACGAGAATGTTAGAAATTGTCATATGGACACCCCAAGGTCTTCCCTTAATATATATATATATATATATGTGTGTGTGTGTGTGTGTGTGTGTGTGTGTGTGTGTGTGTGTGTGTGTGTTGTGAATTGAATTGAGACTTGCTAAGAACTAGAAAATGAAATAGAAGACTAAGAACTTCTACGACTACAAACTACTACTACAAAGGAGAAGAGAAGAAATGAGATAGTTGGAATGAGAAGTTTTCATTCAACTTAGTGTATCCATTACATAGATGTGAGCTCTTTATATAGGTCATTACAAGAATATCAAATATCATAAGTTACAATTACATGATGTAAATGTGTAATCACTCACACATAGTGGTGGAATACAAATGGTTTGAATAGGAAGAGTCATCCACATCCATTTCATTTATAACACTCCCCCTTGAATGACACTTGCTAAGATATTGTGCCTCGTTAAAACTCCTACTAAGAAAAAACCCTGTGGAAAAAATATAGTAAAAAAAAAAGTACACTATTCTCATAAATATTAAAATGGGTATAATATTGTTAAGATTGCCTCATTAAAAACCTTGCTAGGAAAACCCAATGGGATAAAACCATAGCTAAAGGAAAAAGAGTGCAATACACTAATCAATAACTCCCCCTCATGTGAACATGGGTGAAACTTGTTCAGTTTCTTTACTTGCAATGTCTTTAAGTTTACGCAAGCCAATACCATATGAAAGTCTTTTAAATGTCGTAGTTGGTAAGACTTTTGTGAATAAATCAGCAAGATTATCGCTCGATCGAATTTGCTTGACATCAATTTCACCATTCTTCTGAAGCTCATGCGCATAAAAGAATTTTGGTGAAATATGTTTTATTCTGTCCCCTTTTATGAATCCTTCATTTAATTGTGCAATACATGCTGCATTATCTTCATATAATATGGTTGGAGAATCTTTTATTGAAAGCAATCCACATGATTCTTATATATGTTCAATCATGTTTCTAAACCAAACACATGCATGACTTGCTTCATGAATTGCAAGTACTTCAGAATGATTGGAAGAAGTAGCAACCATAGTTTGTTTTACTGACTTCCATGATACAACAGTATTACCACAGGTGAATACATATCCCGTTTGAGAACGGGCCTTGTGGGGATCAGATAAAAATCCAGCATCAGCATAACCTTGGAGATTCAATTTTACCCCTCTTGAGTAAAATAAACCCATGTCACGTGTTCCTCGAAGATATCGAAAAACGTGTTTTACACAATTCCAATGTCTTCGAGTTGGTGAAGAGATATATCTTGCAAGTAGGTTGACAACAAAAGCAATATCGGGTCTTGTACAATTTGTTAGATATATAATGGCACCAATTGCACTTAAATATGATACCTCTTAAATATAAGTGCAGCAATATCCGGACCAATTACCTCTTCATCACTTTTATGAGGTCGAAATGGATCATTATCCACTTTAAGTGATCTGACAACCATTAAACGCATATCATGCCCAGACTGCAAGGCTTATCAAGAACCGAAATGTAATTGCATCTATAACAGGAGAATATGTTTCCTCATAATCGATGTCAGGTCTTTGTTAGAAACTTTGAGCTACAAGTTTTGCTTTGTACCTTGTAACTTCATTTTTTTCGTTTCTCTTTCGCACAAATACTCATTTATATCTAACAGGTTTTATGCCATCTGGCGTTTGGACAATTGGTCCAAAAACCTCTCGTTTCCTTAACGAGTTTAGCTCTGCTTGGATAGCATCTTGCCATTTTTGCCAATTAGATCTTTTTTTGACATTCGTCCACTGATCGTGGTTCTAGATCATCATCATTTTCATATATTTGAAAGGACATATTGAAATCAAATATATCATCAGGAACAATTTCATTTCGATACCAAATCTTACCAAAGTTTAAATAATTTATTGAGATCTCATTACTTTCATCTTTTTCATCTTTTTCTAGAGGAAGTTGTTCCTCATCAGAATCAACTTGTTCTGACAAACCCTTATCAAAGGATTCTTGTGCTTTCTCAGGAGTATTTTGATTTGTATTTATTTTTACTCCCGTTTTCCTCTTTCGAGGAACTATATCCTTTGAACCAACCGGTCTTCCACGCTTTAAGCGTTTTGTTGGTTCTTGTGCATTTTGTTGCACAGAGACATCAATTCTTGTAGGAGCATTTATAGCTGGAATATGTGATTTTGTCGCTTGTTTTGCATCATTAAATGCATCTGGTAATTGATTTGCGATTTGTTGCAAATGAATGATCTTTTGAACTTCAAGTTCATACTGATTTGTTCGTAGATCATAATGTGATAAAGTTGATGCATTCCAACCAATTTCGCACCATTCCTTTTGAATTGACTTCTTATCTCCCCCTAATGGTGGAAAATTGTTTCATCAAAGTGACAATCAGCAAAACGTGCAGTAAATAAATCCCCTGTTAAGGGCTCAATGTATCTTATAATGGACGATGAGTTAAATCCAACATAAATCCCAAGTTTTCGTTGTGGACCCATCTTAGTTCTATTGGGAGGTATTATAAGAACATACACTGCACAACCAAAAATTCTTAAGTGTGAAATATTTGGTTGTTGTCCTAAAATGAGTTGCATGGGGGAATGTTCATGGTATGCAATAGGCCTATAACGAATGATAGATGTTGCATGTCCCCAAATTGAAGTTGATAACTTAGTTCTCATGATTAAAGGTCTGGCAATTAATTGAATACGTTTGATCAGAGATTCTGCCAAACCATTTTAGGTATGCACATGTAGAACAGAATGTTCAATGGTAATTCCTATAGACATGCAATAATTTTTAAATTCTTGATATTGAAATTTCTCGGCATTATCAAGACGGATAGTCTTGATTGGGTTGTTAGGGAATTGTGCTCTTAATTTTATGATTTGAGCTAAAAATATAACAAATGCAACATTGCGGGTCGAAAGCAAACAAACATGTGTCCACCTAGTTGATGCATCTATCAAAACCATAAAATATCTAAATGGTCCACAGTGAGGATGAATAAGTCCACATATGTCTCCCTGAATGCATTCTAAGAAAACTTGGGATTCCACAACAATTTTACTTGGTGATGATTTAACTATCAATTTACCTTGAGAACAACTAGCACAATTATAATCACCAGCTGATATAATCTTTTAGTTCCACAATTGATGTCCACACGAGTTTTCAATATTATTCGTGCAATTGATGATCAAATCCATCATTTCATCTTATGAATGTCATTAGATCATATGATGATATTTATTTCATTAGTATGCCTTTTCAAATAAAATCCAGAAGGTAATGCAGGGAATTTAAATTCTCAGATGAAACAAATCATACTGAATAACTTCTAGATAAGGCATTGACAACATTATAGTGGTACCATATATGCATAAACATTAGCCTCTGGTAAGTTTAAATTCGATAAATATTTTTTTATATTACAATGTACATATAGTACAAGCAAGACATGCGTTATTCGCCTTTATTTAGCTCATAATTTGAACACATCTTAATGTGCCAATACTTAATTGAGCTATTTTTAATGGTAAAATTCATAATTTTGTCTTGATTTTGAAGGCATGGTAAAAGATCAAAAATATTTGGGTATGTATATGACAATATTTATGCAACATAGCCTTTCGTACGTGACCAAAAAAATGTCACAATTATGAGCGCTCATTGTCAATACTAATTTACCCTTTCTAGTGGTGCACCACTCTTTATTCTGACTATCAATGGAATTGTCAATATGACTTTTACCATATCTTTTCACCTTTTCCACGTCCATAAATTTTTTAATTGCGACCATGGTCATCATATGCAACATATGCTTCTTAATTTGAAGCTAAACCAATTGGACATGAGTGATATTATATTTATAATATCTTAATATTTTACTCAGCTACCACAAGGCAAGGATTCAATCTATAATTAATATTTAATGGATTGACGTGCGCGCTCGATAATTTGTTGCAGTAATACATCGAAGCGAGCCACTTGGCCTTTATTTGTCTCATCAGTCATATTTCTGCATAGCCTCAATATAGAGGTAATTGAAATTACAGAATAATAAATAATATTTGACTGATATAAATTTTGTAACGTGAAACCCAGCCGCTCATTTTGAGCCTTTTGGAGCATCACCAATATTGGTCTTGATATAGATAGCTCCATGAGGTGAAATGATAATATAAAGTGAAATATTCACTTTTCAAATCTCTAAAGAGTCTAAAGAGATATTTGACGAATAAATATTTATACGCATAGCCTTGCATAGATACTTTATATATAATTTGAGCATCTCGTTGCCTTGACAAGTAATTATTGTTGTCAATATTATTAAGGCAATTAATTCAATCAAGTATAATAAAAAATAAAGACATCATAAATAGTTCTCATTTTTATGTAAAATATATGATTAAATGAATGCTCATAATTTGATTATTTTATACACAAAATATACTATTTGTATGAGTTGGTGGGACAACCTCCAGGGTGGGTGGTGAGAAGAAGTCTACTTAAAAACCATTCCTCCTCGAACGGGATAACCCGTCTCCCTTTCAATGTTTAGCTTTACCGGGGACAAGGCTTACCCACTATCAACCCAAACTCATAACACTATTTGCAATATAAAAAAAAAAAAATGGAGCATAATTAATCGTTTGTAGTATAGCGAGAAAACTAGTTATGTCACATATTGACTTTTGATTTCTAATGTAGAAGATCGTACAAGACGCAACTACAAAGCATACTTTCGCAATCGGTGACGTTATAATGCATAGTATATGAATAAAGTATGCATATAAAAGTGAAGCAACCAAGATAATATAGAAATAAACCGAACTCATAAAAGTTATACCTTCCTAGTTTTGTCTCCTTAACAAGTCTTCTTGAACTTCAAAATCTCCTTAATGCTAGAACAAGCTCGTGCTGATAACTTGTTGTGAATTGAATTGAGACTTGCTAAGAACTAGAGAATGAAATAGAAGACTAAAAACTTCTACTACTACAAACTATTACTACAAAGGAGAAGAGAAGAAATGAGATAGTTGGAATGAGAAGTTTTCATTCTTAGTGTATCTATTACATAGATGTGTTCTCTTTATATAGGCCATTACAAGAATGTCAAAGATCATAAGTTACAATTACATGATGTAAATGTGTAACCACTCACACATAGTGGTGGAATACAAATGGTTTGAATAGGAAGAATCATCCGCATCCATTTCATTTACAACAATATATATATATATATAGATTAGAGTGAAGTTGATGATGTGGCAAAAGAGTTGTTGACGTGGCGCTACAAGAATGTTAGAAATTGCCACATGGACATCCCAAGGTCTTCCCTTAATATATATATTAGAGTGAAGTTGATGATGTGGTAAAAGAGTTATTGACGTGGCGCTACGAAAAATTAGAAATTGCCACATAAACACCCCAAGGTATTCTCTTTATATATATATATATATATATATATATATATATATATATATATAATTCCACCAAAGCTTTGCAGTCGTTCAACCTATACATTAGAATATTTTTTTTCCTTAAAAATACAATGCAAACACTTAATCCTTTTGAAAAAAAAAAAAAAAAAAAAAAAAAAACACTCAACCATAATGAGACTCGAACTCAGATGACGTTACTAATGAGAACTCATATGATATTAATGAGAAAATGACGCTATATCAAAAAAAGAAAGAAAAGAAAAAGAAAGAGCTCATAATTGACCAATACCTCTTTTTCTTGGTAGACCAATACCTCATTTTTTAAATAAGGCAAAGCTCTTCATTTAGTCCGAAATTTGTGTCTTTTATGTTTTAATCTTTGAACTTTTATTATTGTACATTTGGTCCTTAAACTTTCAAAAAGATCTATATTTAGTCTTTCTAGCATTTAAAGTGTTAAATTCTACCGACGTGAGTAATAGAAGTGTCACGTGACTTGTCAAGAGAGTAAAGTGGTTTATATTACTGAACCGAACAACTTACATCAACCAATAAAAGTCGAAAAAAAATTAATTTCCTCCAAAAACATAAAAAAACTCAAAGTTCAGGGGTCAAAAGCATAAAAACTCAAAAGTTCAAGGGTCAAAATGTACACTAATGAAAGTTCATGAACCAAAAACATAAAAGACTCAAAGTTCAAGGACAAATATGTTTTGCCTAGTAATCATGAGTGTTGGAGTCTTTTTTGGTCATTTCTTACTTTGACTTGACTAATCTTACGAGAGTTAATCAAAAGCCTCAACCCCATAACTTGAGTGAAACTAAGAGAATATAGTAATTACTAAGAATCGAATCTATGACCTCTGTCTAAATCAGAGTTACGGTGCTCATTTCTTTGCCACTATACTACAACAACGTTGGAGCATTAGACTAATACCTCGTTGAGTTTTTGGTCTCCATGGAGCATGAACAAAAGCAGTAGTATGGACCCTATTGAAATACATAAAATCCATTATCCATATCGTCCATACACAATATAAAAATCTAATTAATCGCATATCAACCTCAAGGTCCCCAGCATGTTAGTATTTTTATTGGCCAACGATTATGAGATTTTTTTTTTTTTTTTTCTTAAAGCAGCCATCATAATTATAATATGATGACCCATGACTCGGATGTCACAAATGGCATTTTGGTCAAACTCATTGAAAAACCAATCTGTCCATTCCTAAAAGTCCCAGGGGCACTCTCGTCATCCCAGAACTTTCATCCCACCTTCTTCATCCCTAAAACCCACCATTTGTCCCAAAAAAAGAAAAAAAAATTCAACCGTTACAGAGTGGAGGAAGCAGAGACGCGGAGACGAAGAGACCAGGGGCATTTCGGTAATTTCACTCCCCTCCCCCCCCTTCTTTCTCTCTCTCTAACTCTGCAGAGAGATGTTTGTCGGAGAGAACGATCTCTCCAATGGAGGGTTCATCGACAGAGCCGAAACCTCCCAAACCAACGAAGCCCTAGAAGAAAGGACCAGTTTTTCAGCGAAAAACGCCGAATTCCTCGCAAGATCGGAGGAAATCCGAGATGGGTACCTCGCCAAACCCTCCAAAATCGGGAATTTAGGGTCGGAAGAGCTCACTTTGAGCTACCTGTGCGAGAATTCGAAGATGGGCTCGCCGGAGAAGGAGTTTTCCGGGAAAAATTTTCTGGGTTCGTTGGAAAAATCTCGGGAAAATAAGGGGAAGGACGTGGTTGTTGAAGAGGAAAAATGGGTGGAGAGGGATTTTCTGAGAATTGGAGGGTCGAAGAGGGAAATTGAAAACGGGGAATTAGGGTTTGAGAAGAGGGAGAAGAAGTTGAAGATTGAAACCCTAAATTTGTCTCTCTCGCTGACGTCATCCAGCTCACAACAACAGCAACAGCAGCAGCAGCAACAACAACAGCAACAACAACAACAACAACAACAACAACAACAACCAATTGTGGCAATTGTGCCACAAAACCCTAGTAAGAGCAGCCAATCTTTGGTTCCATCTTTGAATAATATTACTAGAACTGGTAGCTCTGATGATTTTCCGGCGCCGTCGTTGTCGTACTCGTATTCGTTGCCATTTTCGCATAATCCTAGTTGTTCATTAACCCGAAATTCGACTGAATTCGAGTACTCGGTAGGGAGTTATAGGAGGGAGAATCATGACCAGATTTGGTATTGTGGGGGTGAAGGGACTAATGGGTCTGTGCACAGTAGGTTCAAGCCTGTTGGTGATGGTGTTAGTTTGTCCAATCCCAATCCGAATCCGATCGGTTTCGGTAGCCAAATGAACTGGGGGATTAATAAGGATTCTAGTAATAGTCTGTATAGGGGGTGGGTTCGGAGAACAATTCGTTTTTTCCGAGTGAATTGCCGGCAAGGCCAGTGCAGGATAATCAGTCTACGGGGTCGAGAGGTAGGGGTTCGGAGAGGCAAAGAGCGGTTGAGAATGATTCGAGTGGAGGGAGGGCACGGAAGCTGACTAGGCCGGAGAGGCTGGTGAGGGAAGTTGTGTCTGAATCGGTACCCGTTATGGCGCAGATATTTCAAGAACTTCCTGATGAAACCATTGAGATTACAAAGGAGTATTTGAAGAATTTACTTGGGGGAGGAGCTGAGAGGAGTGAAGAGCTAGCTAAGTTGCAGAATTGGTTGGAGAGAAGGTCTGATCTCACATTTGAGTTGTTGTCGAAGTGTAACAAGGTGCAATTGGAAATCTTGGTTGCGGTGAAGACGGGATTATTAAGTTATTTGCCGGGGAAGAACAATCTTTCTACGACTGAATTGGTTGAGGTTTTCTTGTTGTTGAGGTGTCGCAATGTGAACTGCAAGAGTGTATTGCCAATCGATGATTGTGATTGCAAGATTTGCTCGACAAAGAAAGGCTTTTGTAGCGCTTGTATGTGTCCTGTATGTTTGAATTTTGACTGTGCCAGTAACACTTGCAGTTGGGTTGGTTGTGACGTCTGTTCCCATTGGTGCCATGCCGTTTGTGGCCTTCAAAAGAACCTCATCATGCCAGGTCCTAGTTTGAAGGGACCGGCAGGAACCTCGGAGATGCAGTTCCATTGTCTTGGATGTGGACACGCATCAGAGATGTTTGGTTTTGTCAAGGATGTGTTCATGTGCTGTGCCGAAGATTGGGGTTTGGAGACCCTTGTGAAGGAGCTTGATTGTGTTAGGAAGATCTTCAAGTGTAGCGAAGACTCCAAGGGCAAAGAGTTGCAGATTAAGGCGGAGGAGATGCTTTCCAAGCTTGAAAATAAGATCGTTTCTCCATCGGATGCTTGTAATGCTATCCTTCAGTTTCTCAAGCGTAAGTCTTCTATCTGCTTTTTCTTTGTTCACTTCAATTGGTGATTACTTTATATATTGAGTGGTCAGTTTACTGGGATCGCGTAAAGTTTTATTGCTATTTATTGCTTCAATTGGTGATTAATAATATGGATATAGGATCTTAGATTCAAGAAATTGCACAATACAATGAGGCATAAACGGAAACAAACGAGTGATAGAGTTCGTTAAAACTTCTTGATAAGAAATCTTTTTCCAGTATTTTAGCCATAAACAGATATACAATTAAAAGAAAAAAAAATGATGGATTTAAAAATGTTTATAGCCTTAAATTGAGGTTGGCCCTTGCCCTTTTTGGCAATGATGTGTAAGCTTGGAGAACATGATAGAGTTTGTTTAAACTTCTATAGCACACAGAAACATGCTGTATTACACCTTTGAGTTGGAATTTGTATTGAGGAATGAAAATAGGTTGATCTTTTGGTTTCGAGTGCGCACTAGTAGACTCCTGCGTCTGAATAACCCACAAGAATACTATTGATTATAGAAAATCACCTTTAGACTACAGTGAAACCTCACTTGGTAAAGATTGGGTTGGATTGTGTAGACTTCCACTACTGGTCCACAACAAGATGCTCACGATAGGAATTGAATGATGCCAAAATGAATGTCAAAACAGACCAGTAATTTATAACCATTTTTATGCCTCCATCATTCATTGGACTTTCACATCTAAAGGGTGCAATTGTTCACTGAACATATGCTTCACGTATAATCTGAGGTATCTCACCATAAAGACATGTCTTTACCTGAACAAAATGAAGTACACAACTTTCAAGAAATGTATTGAATAGAAATCCAACAATTTTTTTTTTTTGAACATCTACACCTTTTAGGTGGATTTCAGTTTGTGTGATCGAGCATTGAATGTAATGTTTGGCTTGGAGCTTCTTAGAAACTGTAGCACAAGAGTTCTTTCAGCTTAATTTCATTGCATATTTGTTTTCACTGCTGCCACCTTGTTATTTTGGAGCTTTTGAATACACATGCACACACACACAGACGCGTGCGCGCACATGCTATTTAAATACTATGAAAAGTATCTGAAAGGGGGTTAAGTACCTCACCGATAGTCATGAAGCTTGTAGGCGCAACCTCCTTTAAGAAAGGGACTGGATGATGCTGGCAATACTGCTATGGATCAGAATTATTGGAGAGTTAAGAAGTTCCTTTCCAATGTAATATGCTGGTGATGTTTGATTTTTGATGAACTTAATTTGTTTGATTGGCCTTCATTGGGTTCTCTTCTTGCTTGTGGTCTGCTTCATGCTCCTTAATTGTTCAAAGATTAATTTGTTCGATTTCTGTGGCTGTATGGTTATTTTAGGCTAATTAATAGTATTTACATATTTTCTGGAACAGATGGAAAGTCAGACTTTTCAGTTTCTGGTAATTCTTCCAAAGACTTGGGTGCCGCTCAAGTAAGTCAATTGGGAAGCGTGACATCTGTTCCGTCCGGCATCTCTCTCCCTCCGAAAAGCAGCATTACTTATAACACGAGCCCTTCTTTTGGCCGACGGGATATGCTGCCAATTAAAGAAGATGCTCACCAGAACACCATTAAAGCTATAATGGCAGATCGCGCTGCTGAGGAGGATTTGCAGTATAGCATGTTGACAAAGAGCTTTGAGAACCTGGAGAGCATAATACGGATTAAGGAAGCTGAAGCAAGGATGTTTCAGAGCAAAGCGGATGAAGCTTTAAGGGAGGCAGATGGTTATCGAAGATTGGTGCATGCAAACAGTGAGAAGATGGAGGAAGAGTACACAAGCAAGCTTGCCAAACTTTGTTTGCAGGAGACTGAGGAAAGGCGACGGAAGAAGCTCGAGGAGTTGAAGGCGTTAGAGAGTTCTCACTGCGATTACTATAACATGAAGTTCAGAATGCAAACGGAGATTGCAGGTTTGTTGGACAGGATGGAAGCAACAAAACAGCAATGGGTATAGGTATTTGTGTTCGTCTTACAATTATGTTCAATGGTATTAGTTATAATGACAAAGACAGCGATAATTGGTCATGATGTTTATGTTTATCTTTCTTGCTACTGGCGTATGGATATTTTTTTTCGCTTGCAAATGAAATGTTATTTCAAGCTTGGAAATTTTACTTTTCTTGAGTTTAACATAAATTTAAACACATTGTATATTGCATCAGAATTCACAATAGCCTGAAAACAATATAATGTTGCATGCTAGAATGATCTTCTAAGCTTTGTCAGCGAGTTCGCGGAAGGATGATGCGCAAGCTGACTGCGACGGCAAAGAGAAGAATGAGCACTCCTGTTCAGTAAAGTATGAGAGCCTCAGAGTTGATCATGCCTGCTGGGACTTTCAATCTTACCAAACCTGTCTCAGCAGTCACAACAGTCAGGAGAAAGATTACCATTTCTGCAAGCAGTGCCACGATAGAAACTACGGCGTTGCTGCTCTGGGGAAGCAGAAAGAAAAAGCTCCAGACATCCACTGGAGAACGAAAACATAAAAAGAGTTTCTGACATTTGAGATATACAGGTTGCAGTTTTGTAGAAGAGGCAACCTTATCGAAGAACAGATGGTGGTGACACCGAGCCAGGAATGCAAGGTGCGGAAATTGGCAAGCAACTGCTCATTGAAAATCGCGACAATTCCCACCAGTCCCACAACCAGTGCCATGAGATGCAATATCAGGTTCACCAGTTTCTGCACTTTCCTTTTCTAATTTACTGTCTTGTACACCATTATCGCTGCTCGAAATTAACAAAAAAATAAAAATAAAAATAAAATATAAAATATAAAATTGTCATTGCATTTCATCTTCTTAGTTCTTGCTAGAGTTGAAAATTTTTCATATTGATCTAGTTACCTTCCCCTCCAATGCATATAGGACCAATTACCATGAGCACTACATGCATCTGCAATGAGAACCATTAGGAGCATCAGCATGAAATTTGCAGATTCATGTAGGCTAGGAATTCAAAGATTAGGCACCATACATTGGAAGTCTGTTCTGCATTTTCGGAGTTGAATGCTGGACCACCTTGAATACGCACTGCCCAGACCAGACGAACTCTAAGGAGAGCGAAGTAGCCAGCACGGCGGGGAGCAGTGCAGTCAATCCGAAGCTCAAACCGTCTTTAGTAGCCATGTCTCTTGACTAACAGTTTTTGAGACCAGAAGAAGTTCAGTTCTTACTGAACAGTTTTAATTGTCTTTGCTTACACATACAAGATTGTTGAGACCACTTTATTTGAATACCTTAAACAACCAGAGGTTAAAGAGCTGTCGGGCCTGCAGGTTTCATGAAGATGAATCCAATGTTTTCGATAGAACCTTGCATGTCGTGTCTAGTCGGGTACTGTGGAATCTTGGGGAAATCTGGAGCGCATTTTAGGAGAGCGACGGTTCCCTCGAATTAACTGTTAGAGTTTTTGTTGAAATATGTGAACTGAAATAATAGTCTCACATCGATGGAGTGAAACTTCATAATGACGTATATACGTGATAATCTCCCCTTTATTAGTACTGAAGCCTTTTGAGTTAAAATCCAAGTCAATAAATTGAAGGTGGTTAAGTTAGGGACAATATTGACATTGGTGGAGATTCATGGGCTGCGGAGAGCATTTTGGTTTATCATCCATTCTTTTTTAGAGAAAAATTCGGTTTGAATTTTATCAGTTTTTAGATAGAAAGTAGTTGATTTTACGCCTACTCCTTTCAGATGCACACGGCACCCTAAAGATAAAAAGAAATTGAGATCTTATTAATAGTTTGCGTAGCAATTTATTGATTTGCTTTTCAGTTTACATGACAATTCAGATGCTGTAGACACGATGTTCCTCTCTTAGACTCGTACGCATACCATGTACACTGAAAAAAAATGTATCATGTTGTAACTTTTATTGATTCAGTCAACTTGCTTACACATCTTATCATAAATTGTTGCATCTTAGAATGGTCTTCTAATAAGCTTTGTTAGTGAGTTCGAGGGAGGATGACGCTTAAGCTGACTGTGATGGCGAAGAGGAGGATGAGCAGTCCTGTGAAGTTCACTATGAGAGACGGCGAGTCTAGGCTTCCTCCTGGGACTGTGAGTCTATTTAAACCAGTCTCAGCTGTCATAACAGCCATGAGAAATATGACCATGCCTGCAAACCAGTGCCAAGGTAGAAGCTTTGCCCTTGTTGTCGTGGCTGCTCTAGGGAACCAGAACGAAAATGTCGCAAACAGCCACTGGAAATGCATTTAAAAAATTTGTCAAATGAGTGAGATACACATGCCACATTTTCTAAACGTGTAACCTGGCTGAAAAACAGATTGCTATTCATGCTTGCAGTTTGTAGTGTAACAAGTCTACTTTTACCTGTAGACCATATAAAGAGATAGTAGCGATACCGAGCCAAGAATGCAAGGTGCGCAGGCTCCCTAGCCGCACATCGTGCTGAAACTTGAAAACTGCAGTGATTCCCACGATTCCTAACACCAGCGCTACCAAATGCAGTACTAGGTGTATCAATTTTTGAACTTTTTTCGTCGAAGAAACCGTCTTGTACACCATAATTGCTGCTCAAATTCACAAACCCAGATTGTCAATTTAAGTTCATCCACCTTCTAGAGTTGGAGTTTTCTCATTAGAGACCAAATTTTTACCTTCCCCTCCAATAAAAATAGGACCAATTATCATGAGCACCGGATGAATCTGCAACAAAAACAATTAGGATCAACAGCAAATATTTGCAGAATCATGAAGACAAAAGATTCAAAGATAAGGTACCATACATTGAAAATCTGTTGAACATTTTCTGATTTGAATCCTAGACCCCCTTGGAAGTGCAATGCCCATACAAGAATAAGGGTCACGAAAGCTAACGAGAGCACGTTAGCCACCACGATGACTGGCAATGCTGTCAGTCGGAAGCTTGAACCGTCTTTCAATGCCATGGCTCTATCTGTCAAGTGTTTGAGACCAAAAGAAGCAGCTCAGTTCTTATATACAAGTTTCCAATACTTTGTCACTTGGAGAATGTAGCATAGATTGTTGAGAAACTACTTTGTTTGAAGAGCTGTCCGGCCTGCAGGTTTCGGCAAGTGAAGTTAAATTCAATGTTTATAAGAGGCACTTTATGTTTGTTTGGTTTATACGCCAAACAAAAAGAGTGGGAGGTTCTGTTTCAGACTTTGATAGAAACTTCAAATTAAATACCAGTTCACATATAGCACTACACCGTCTCTTCTATGCACACCTCTATGCACACCTCGGTGAATCAGACATTTACAATCTCTTCAAAAAGCAAAACTGTACCTCTGCAACATATTGCCAAACAGACCGTCCAACGGTCCGAACACTGCTTTTTTAGGCTAAATTGATATGAACACAAGGCAAAGGTCCTCATGTCCTCGGTAGAGGAGAAGCACTACATGCTCTATGTATTAAGGCTTTGTATTGGTATCCATTCAAGTAACAAAAGAAATTGAAGCTGAAGGAAAGGTGCTTGTGATGTTACTGACATTTTTTTCTTTTCTGGGCCAAATGAGATGGAATGGCTGAGGCTTGGCATGCCGATGAAGTCAAGCCTGTCCTCTTATCCAAGAGCCATCACTTCTGTGTAAGAAAGATAGAATACCTGCAACTGGTGATCATAGGAGAAAAAAGAACGTAAAAGTAACAGCAGACCAGATAACTGGAGCAAGAAAATCTTTAGCTATGCGTGTAAAAATGATAGTTTCGACTACATAAACCTGCCTCCCTCAGAAAACAAAAAACCTGCAGAGCATGAGATGCGCGGATCTTCTAGCTCTTTTGAAAGTTCAACCGTAAAAGGTATCAAATAAAGAGAATCCAGGAAAAAAAAAAAAAACTTTTGTAAGGTCTCTAATCAATGGTGAAGCCCACATGACTTAGCCGCTCTTTACATTTGTCCACTGCTCATTTGCAGCCTACTCTTCGCAAGCTACGTTTAAGAAGATACTTTTGTTGGTCGTTGTAATTAGTTGTCTCGGCAAGTTTCGTTTCAAAGAATGTTAACTGCCCTACTTGACTGATGCAGTTGGCTTGCTTTCGATCTTCTTTAAGTCACCTGTTTGAGTATCATCCTTTGCAACTTCTTTTCCATTTAAAGCAGTTTCTGCAATTCCATTGCACTCCTGTCTTGGCACATTTTCGTCCAACTTACCCTTAGGAGAAGTAACGCAGTTGATATTTAGTCTTTCGGGTCCATTTCCGTTCTCGGCAAAAACTGGTGTCTCCAAAATAGGACTTGCTTGAGCCATGGTTGAGACTGGGAGGTTTGAGGAGGGATGATGACCGGACCCTTGAGGAGGAAGGAAAACTCCGGTGCCGGGCGCTGGGAGTCGAGATGGAGGATGCCTCGGTGGCGGAACAGCTGCCCACCCAGATGAAGTGGGCGGGACTGGAACTGGTGTAGGGTAAGGCATTGATGGCGCTACAGATGAGGTCACGAACATTGGCTGCATGCCATTAGGAGGTGGAAGATGTGGAACTGGCAATACCCCAGTGGTTGGAACTGCACCATAATGCTTAGGTCCTGCAGGGTGGCGAATATGACCTGGCGGCCTGCTTTGTAAGGGACCCCCCCAAGGCAAGGCAGATGCTGTGGTGGACGAGGGAAGACGTTGTCCATCATTCATAAGATATCTTTTTGGCTGAGATTTTGTGAAGGTGACAAGAATGCGCTGCTTGCGGGTGGAGGAGATTGCGTGTTTGGCAAGGTCCGCACTTCTACCTTGCATCACAAGCAGAGACCTGCATTTGAAAAATACAAAGTTTAGGTTAGATCAATCTTTCATCCATAAAATAGGTTTAGCTTATTGTGTCCCAGCTTTGCAGTAATAAGTTAGAAAAATGATTTGGTGACATTTCTGGTGACACAAACTGGTTGCATCAGCACACGTGTTCAATTTTAAGTGGTTGTTGGTGGGGCCCACCACAGACAAAAGTTGAACACGTGTGCGCCACGTGTGCCATGCGACCTGTTCATATCATCCAATCATATTAATCTTAATCATATCGATCTTCTTCACTAGTGAATGCTTGTAATTCTACCTCTCAAGCACATTATTGGACACTAAGATTCGTATAATTAGCAGGCATATACCAAGTGGACAGGAGATATAAACCTAATTTACAGAGTTAAAGCGGAAATATTAAGCTCCAATACATTTACTAATACTCAAGCAGATGCAGGATGGCCTGTGAATGATGGTGAAAGAGAGTATGGCATGTTCGGTTGGGATGACTAAAACGTTAACCCTAGAATTAACTTTTAGTCCATTGTTCGGTTAAGTGAAACGGATTATATAGTCTTGCATCCATGTGACTAAATAAACTGAACCTCAACTTTATCACTAAATAGTCCAACCTAAAGGAACTAGTTATTTTCCATTTTGCCCTCCCAGTTGGTTTAAAACAATTCATCAAAGTTTTCGGTCATCCAACCTAAAAAAACCATTTGGCTTTTTTAAAAATTAAACTTTAAACATCAGTTGGTCAGAGAAATCTAATTATAGTTGTCATGTTAGTCTAATATATAAAGAGATTAGCAGGTAGAAATAGTATTACGTGCACATAAATTTGAAGTGGTTTTAATTTGTTGCGGTGATGAACTTACAATTACATTTATTTATAAATCAGTGAGATAGTACATGGTTCACCAATTCTTGATTATTGAACTTTTTTTAAGGGAAATATTGAACTCCTTTTCATAACTTTTTCTTGGTTTTTTTTTTTCTCATTTATTTCCCACCACCACAATTTGTTTTTTGGGATTGCACATTTTGTTTGTGTGTATGTTTGTGTGGTTGATTGAGTCTTGTTTGTGTTTGTGTTTGTGTTTGTGTTTGTGGTTGGTTATATGGGGAGGAGTAGAAACATCATTTTGGCTAAACCACTTAAACTCCTATCAACCAAACCGAACAAGTCCTCAAATTTGGATTACCCATAGTCCGATGCAACTTAGTCCAATGGAACTTAGTCCGACCTTATCAAGACAATCCTATCAGCCCAACCGAACACACCTATATTGTGTAGTTTATAAAAGTTGCATAATACTCATTAAGTTTCTAAAATGCAACTAGAACTAATTAAAATCGCGTCTCCATTCAAGTTTGCGCAGATAAGGTCTCCAAGGTGATCGAAGAATCGGTAATCGGAAAAATAGAGGGCTTATGACACTTACCCAGCTGATAAAGGAAGCTTGAGAGAACCCTTGTAATCTCCTGGATGATCTATTCCAATTACTCTTCCAAATGTCATATTGCATTCTGTCAACAACAGTATGCAAACAGGCCTGCCAAACCATGGTGGGCACATATGAGGCTGTGAATGATCTCCCTGCACGCAAGAAAGGGTGGGATTACTAATTAAACTTGGCAAAAAATGTAGCAACCGTCTTTGTGGGGAATAGGTTCCAACCTCGTTAAAGAAGTCAATAATGCAAGAATCTGGCTTTACTGTCACAACTTGTGAAAGAACCAAGCGCTCTATGATGTCTTTCAGCAGAACAGGTATGCCTTCCATCTTTCCATCTGCAAGTTGACTCTTAAGTTAACATGTCTTAATTGAACAAGGCATAATAAATGGATAGAGATGAATTGAGAAACGTGCCTTCGGAATTTACAACTATATTCTCATCTTCTGCAGGTGCATCGGCAATGGGGAGACCGAGTTGAATAATTTCTCTACCCCTCCCTTTCATTGGTCTCTTTGAGACCACAAAAGACTGCCCTGCTTTACAGCCTCGGATATTGTTAAGAACTAATGAAAAGCATGACAAGTGCGAATATGTATGCATAAGAATACTTCCTACATATACTAAAAGACTGATAATATATGTTGCCAGTGAAGGCTAAACTAGAATTAACATATGCAACAGTACAACAGAGGCATTGGTAGTAGTAATGAAGGAAATCCTGATTTGAAGTAAATTGAAGTTTGGAGCCTTTTTTTTTTAAGTTTTTTAAAGAAGGAAACCCTGATCAACACCAAATGAAAATAAAAAGAAAGAAAGGACAGACAACACTTCCATTTTGTCCATAGCTCACACAATTATTAGAAGAATCAAGACTCATCATTGAATATTTATGTTCTCCATGTAACATGTTATAGTTTTGTACACCAACTAAAAACTAAAATGAAAAAGGTGCAGTGAAGAGAGTCATCCAAATTTTTAACATCGCAATCTCTTTTAAATATATGAGCGGTTGCACAGATTAAACTGAGGTTGATGTGTAAATTAAAATTTATCACACGTTATTATGTACATAACTAAGTTAGCAGTCCATAAAATGACTAAATTATTTGTGCTTTGATCTTGATTTCTTTCCTATGTGCAGTTAATTTGTAATTTATTAACAGAAGACTAAATTATTTGTGCCTTGATCTTGATTTCTTTCCTATGTGTAGTTAATTTGTAATTTATTAACAGAACCACACAACATGTTATATACCAAAAGAAAATATAAGCTACTAGTAAAGAAACAAACATGGAACAACAACAACATAGCCTCAGTCCCAAATTAATTGGGGTCGGCAACATGGATCAAAATCTTCTATTGTGCTCGATTTAGTGCACTTGATGGTGAGCATTCCAAACCATTCAAATCCCTCCTAATTAATGCATTCCAAGTTAACTTCGATCTACCCCTACCTCGTCAAATTTGTTCAGTTTTTATTGAGTCGTGTTTTCCATTTATAGGCCGTTTTTGCAAGTGTCCAAACTACTGCAACTGCCCTTACCTAATATTTGTGTCAATTGGTGGTGCTCCTACTTTTCTTTGAATTTTTGTGTTTCTTATTCTATCTGTACGAGTTTTACTACACATCCACCTAAGCATCCTCATTTTTACTACGTTCATTTTATGTAATTCTTGTTGCATTGAACTCTTTCTCCCTCTCAGAGAAGAGAACCTATTATTATTGAAATTTATTTGTCATTTTAGATGTGCTATATAACAAAAACTATTAGCAGCAGATCTTTAACATTTCCATCGGTCCAAAATATGAATAGATAAACTGGATATTAGACAGGTTAAGGGCCCACTAAAGACATGAACATCATAATTTAACCTCAAACTTTCAGAAAAACCACAATTACGAGAGCAAAGTATGACCACTTCTCCCGCATCCTCTTATGCATACTCTCTCTCCTCAATTGATGATTCCTCAACATCATGGGAGCCTCAAATACATCAAGTACGATTTTTAGCTGTTCTCTTCTGCTTATTCTTTGCAAAGTTTTGAATTCCTTCATTGGCTTTTCAATGAATAGAAGATTTTTTTTTTTTTAAAAGAAACAACAAAACTACCGAATATTATTACATTACTAGCATCTTCCATATTGTTTTGGAAATAGTAATGTTGTACTACTCAAAGTGTCTTCTTTGACTGTTAAATCAATCGTAAAGACAATTTGGATGACAAGTGGCTTCACTGATATCAAAACAGAAGTTCTTCGATTAAAAAAATATCTGCATACTTGTGTTATGAAATCTGCAGTAAAACTAGGGATGCTGGTGGGGCAAGTTCGGGGCGGGAAATGCAATCCCCACCCCCATCCCCACTTTTGGCGGGGCGGAGATTCCCCACTTAACCAATTCCCCACCTTGCAGGGATTCCCCACCCCCACTATTTTTTGATGTAATATCTAAAAAAAGATTAAATAAATTGTAGATACAAAACTTAATCAATAAAATCTCTTTCTTCACGACTCTAAGTCGCTTTTTCAAAGCTTTTGAATCTATACAATGCTTTAAATAATATACTTACATTATTATATATAAATTTCAAGTTGTATTAGTTTTTTCTTAATAAACTTAGTTGTATTTGTTTAGAGTTGATAAACTTAGTTACATTATCCCCATGGGGAATCTCCATATTAAGGAGGGGCGGAGAATCCCCACGGGGTGACGAGTAATACCACCCCCGCCCCGCCCGCCCCGCCCCGCCCCGCACCGCACCGCATGGTGGGGATGAAATCGCCTCCATCCCCCGCCCCTCCTACATCGGGGCGTACCCCCGCGGGGAATGGAGATTCCCCGCCCCACCTGCATCCCTATGTAAAACCAAACTTAAAAACTTCCAAATCATTCTCAAGTTTTTTGACTATTGGATAAATACAAATGTATTGAATTTCAAACAGTAAAAGGCAGTTGCATTCATTCTCAGTCACACACACACACACAACTATATCTAGCATGAAAAATAAGTTAGATAGATAGAAAGATACTTCATCCAATAAAAACTTTGATTTATATCTCATGCATACTGGAGATACTTTGAATTAGGAATTTTATAAACTTCCTAGGGACGCCATAATCAGTTAAGAAACAAATAAAAAAGAAACGAAAAAACAGTTTTCATGAAGAATTACTTGAAAATGGCATGAATGACTTACCTTGCAAGTGGCCCCTCCGCCCAGCAGATCTCAGGTCATTTGCCAATTGCACAAGCTTAGAAATTTCCAAGTTATCTGATAGGTCCTTATACAACATTAGTCCTTCCAAAACATTAACCTGAGCAATCAAAATTAAATGTCAATTAATCATGATAAAAAGTCGTTACTTCAACCAAATGGAAGATGCTAGTAATGTAATAGACCATACCGGCTTTCCATCAAATATCTCGTTCACTACAAAAGTTTTGGGAGTTGGAAGTAGATTTTGTTTCTCATCTTGATTTTCAATGGTATCTAAGCCACTCTTCTGAAGGCTATTGCATGTTCCTGTTCAAACATAAAAGCATAATTCATATCAAGTGTGTTCATCTTAATAATCAAAGGGTACGAAAATCATATAAGTAAATCTAAAGAAGTTCTAAAAATTGCAAAATTAGTTAACATGAAAAGTGCATACAGAAAAAATACTTCTATATCTTTTGGTTTATTATGATACTTCTTAGAGCCAAGAATGCAAAATATTTAACCTTCAAATTTCAAATGTCTCATCCAAAAAAAAAAAAAAAAAAAAAGCAATGAGAAAAAAGCACACGAAATAAGTCTCAGATACTTCACTCTTTCTCTCATTCTTCATTCTTTATTTGACTTAAAGTTATACAGTGACTGAATAGAGTTTATCTGTAAAGACAAACGCAACAATTGCACCAAAAAGGGAATATATCTTAAGTGTTAAACCTTTTTTAAACTCACTCTTTTAATTGCATTTCCACCTTAGAAAATAAAGTTATAAAGAGATCAAGAAATAGGACTGACACCCTTTAAATTGTTTCTTTCTTGCCTTTAAGTAGTTCAGTTTAGCAATAAAGTTAAGTGACAAATTTGTAAATCAATAATCCAAGTATAAGTGGTTTTGAACCCGGAAAATCAATCAAATTCTCGGACAGTATTAAGCAAAGTTCTACGTACACCCACATTGTTTATTCTGCTCATTGATTCCAACTTCAGCACATCATTTATTCCATAGTGTAGACTGACTAGAAAATGGAGATGAAACAGAATTTCCCCAGTATTAAATGGCAATTATACTCCTTCAAATGTGATAGAAATCGGCATACTTTTTTTCATTTGGCAAAAACTGGTGCACTTTCTTCCAACTATAGTTCCAAACATTTTTTTTTTTTTTGAAACTCCTTTCAAGATTTAAATTTAGCATTTCTTTTTCTTTTTTTAGAACACATATAAAAATTATTTGCATTATAAATGGTAGAGATATTATTATTCAAGCAATTATACCTTTCAAGTTTAAGGTGTTTCCATCATTAACTGCCTCAAAAATGGAGTTCTGACTGTGAGCGCTTTCTGAGTTTCCAGAACTCTTTAAGTTATCATCTTCGTGAGAGTGTGTAGTAGCATCTGCCCCGGCAACTGCAACAATAAAATTTTGAGTTGTAATTTTACCAACAAAACAGTCTAATTAACTGTCTCAATACTTTATCGTAGTTTGGTTCAATAACAACTGCTACACTTTCAATCAAGGACAAGAGAAAAACTGTAATTTCAAAAGATGAATTAAAAACTACAATTTTGGCCAACAATTTCAGAGCTACTATACAGTAGCCCTTGATCATATAACAAATGCTACATAGGACTTAGCCTATTTTCCCCTGACGGAATAGATGAACAGAAGCATCATTAGGAAGGAAGAATCGAAGAAAAGCATGGTGGTACCAATTAGTTTCTGATTAAATTTAAAAAATGAGTATTATTTTCCTTTGCTTGCACATTGGCTTAGTTATTGAAGGAAGCAAAAAAAGGAGAGCATCACAAGAGAAATATCTTCTTGATTGCTTCGTCACAGGATAGAAATGGCTTCAAAAATAAGAGTCACTAAAGTTACTCTCCAGATACTAGAAGGAACCCGGAAGAATCGAGAATGACCAAAGAAAACCAAGACTAAATTCAATATGTTACCTCTAAACTTAAGAAAAACATGTCAAGATCATAAAAATGTCAGAAAGAAATAGGATTTTTCTATACTGCTTAGAAATACATGTAGGAAAGAAATAGGATTTCTAACAGATTCTCTATATCACAGATCTCAATCCAATAACCAGAATCAAATTGAGCATGATCAGGTCCTGAAAGGGATATAGCTTCAAACTCCCCATTCAAGGGTTAAAGAAGAAAAGATAATACATCCCTTCTGATAAGCATAATCCCATTATTCCTGTTGAAAAGTCAATTCCCTTACCCCAAACAATTTAAGGTCTGCCATATTATTTTAGCCTAACAATCCTTTTCAAATTCAAGAACCACAAAACCCCATCAATCCCTATGAGGAGTCAATTCACTGCACCCAAATTACAATAAGGCTTGTCATGTTATTTGAGCTTAGATATCCCTTTCAATTAGAAAACCAGATAACAGAATTAGCTTTCCTTGTCAAGTTAAAATCAAACAGAATCTTATCCAAATAATAATTACGCATTATCCTACTGATAGTAGAGCTCCAAGAATTGAAGATATAATTGTTACCTTTTTTATCCTCAGACTCTGAAGACATGGAAACTTTATCATCTGATCTCTCAATCTCTCCCCTCTTTTTGGCTTCGTCACCTTTATCAATTCCCTCCCCTCCTTTCTCCGACCCCGAACTAAGTAGCTGCGCACAAGAATCAGAGCTGTGGCTTTCCTTGATCGATTCCGTCCTCACCCATTTCCGCGAGCCAACGCCGCCCTGGAAACCAGATTTCCTTGAATCCCTCTCCGAGAGCTTCATCTTGTCGAAATGTCTCTGCTGCTTAGACCAAGCAGCTTGTTGAAGGGCATAACTGACTTCAGCAACCGAGAAGTACTGTTGCATATGAAGAACAGAATTCCAATTACAACGCCTCTGCTGAATACACCCCATAACAACATCATACTCCCCAGCCTCACCAATTGACCTCAAATGATGACACAACGAATCGATTATCGCATTCGCCGCCGCGAATTCCCCTCTCAACCACGATATAAACCGATCGCGCTCATCCATATACCACTGCCTATGATGGATCTCACCACCACCCCCACCCCCACCAACACCACCATTGTTGGGGAACTGCATTTTATCAGAAATCACCACATTCCCCGACGCCATTGCCATCCAACCCCCACAACCCAGATCCCTCTACGACATAACTCACAATCCAAACCCTAGATCTACCACCACCTCCACCGACACTCAAACACCACCACAAAAAATCCACATAAATTACACAACTGATCCACTAATTCTCTACAAAACTCAAATCAACACAAACATTTACAACGCAATCGATCCGAATCAAAACCAAGGGCTTGCATTACCAACAGTGAATGGATTCAGAAACAAAAACACGACAACAACACATCAATGCATCATCAAATGAAGCTCTCAAACGCGAACGTAACCAAAAGAAGAAGTGGAGATAATTAGGGTTTGTAGAGTCGATTCTGGACGGAATCCGGCGATATCTAGCTTGGGAGAATCGGCGGAGAGCGGGCGCTCCAGATCTGGGGCGTGGCGTTGGAGATGGAGAGGTTGGAGTGGGAGGAGATTGGGGAATTGTGGGTTTGGCGGAGTGGATTGTGCGAGATCTGGAACGATAGAGAGAGAGAAGAGTGTGTGATGGTGTCTGGTCTTAAATGGCGGAAGCTCGCAGTTGAAGAGAAGAGAGTGTGAATGGAACGGCAACGGAAGATTCTTGGTGTAGGGGTGTTTTGGGTATCGTAGGGGACAAGTTTTTTTTTTTTACCTAAGGGGTGCTGCGTAGTTCAAGCCCATGGACAAGTTTAGTGAGTCGCCTCTGCTTGAGTTCAAAGTAGTTAGTTAATTCTAGATACTGAATGGTTTAATAAGGAAAAAAAAAAAGAAAGAATAAACCATGTCAATTCATGTCAATTTTTATTTTTTTTTACTTTAGTGCAAATCAAACCACGATCTCCCGAGGTCTTACCTTTTTGGCAAGTGATGTCTTTATCATCTCACAAAAGAGGCTTTGACGAGTTATGTCAATTCTTGATAATAGAAACACTAATGTTATGAGTTCCTCTACATACACGAGGCGTGACTTGGGCAAATTCAGAATAGTTGGATGGTACATACATTAAAAAAAAACAAGAGTCTTGCTATTTACCAATAGTTAGTCGTTCGAATGGTTTGACACTCTAGTCTCTTAATTAAGTTATGGCTTAAGTTCGAGTCCTACACATAAATATATCGATTGTTCATAGCTCTTTACCTTAATTGTAGGCCAATCCGGAGCAAATGTGAAGTAGTCGGCCAAACAATCTTAATCCGAAAAAAAAAAAAAAAGAGTCGTGCGATTTTTACCAATTTGGGCAGGTCAATTTGGCAAGAGCCTTCAGTTTCGTGCACACATTAATACATAAACATGGATGCAACAAATCAAGGGTGTCCCCGAAGTAGTGCTTAGAATAGATAGAGTGGCGAAGGCCTAATTTTGTTCTAGGGGAGAATAGAGTTTGAATCTTGTGAACGATATAAGCTAAGATCTAATTTCCTTTGGCGAAGAGTAGAGTTCACATCCTGTAGGTATCATAATAAATATTTAGTCTAAGTTTATTATGGACCATGGTGGTAGTCTTTCCATAACATTTCAGTACGATTGAAATTGCTATTGGTATACTGTTAGAATTTTATTTTTTTTATTTTTGTGGTAATGACATTCTGCGCAAGTAGCTCAACAATGATACATTGGGATTGCTATTAACTCCAACTATATAGAAAACTAGTTGATTTCCTGCACAAGTTATTAAAACTTTGATAAAAAGTTAATAAATTAATTTACATGAATATACTATAATATTTTTTACAATTAAAATTACAATTCACAATATCAACTCATATTTCTTAGAAAAAATATGCAATAGAGGGTAAAAAAAATATTTACTTATAAATCACATACATAGCGAACATTCTGAACAATCCTCACGACAACGAACATAGAGATGTGAAGTTGTTAATCGCATTGCAAGATCTCTTCTATGTGGAGAGTCATACGGCTCAACAATCGCCACAACCTTGCATTCGTGTGCGAAGAACTCTGAGAGAGACACTTGTTGTTGCTAAACATGCTATATTTGTGAACCTAAGATCTATATATAAAGAGAAGATTAATGATATGTATAAATGATGTTACTGTAACTAAAGAGATGGTGTAAGATTCGAAATGGAGATTAAATGCATTGAAATAACTCTTCGTTGTCTAAAAAATAGGGAAATGAATATATTCCTTGAAACAACCAATAACACAAATAATTAAATGCATTGAAGATTGTAAGGAGTTGTTAAAGGATGTGGAATCCAATCGAGTTTGTTTTGTTGTTAGATCAACTAATTTAGCGGCCTACTATATTGCACGGGAAGCTAGTTGTGCGCCTGGTCGGAGGGAGTGGAGCGTTGATAAGTGTTCATTTAGGCATAATTTAGTATAGGTTGTTAGGTGTAATTGGACTATATTTATTTTATTTTATAGTGATAAATGCATATTTTAGGAAATTAGTGATTTATTGGAATAATATGAAAATATATATCTAATTATATCTATTTTTTATTTTTAGGAGAAACGGAGTGCACGGTTGGATCCGGGATGAAAAATTACTCAAAATAGAGTATTTACTTGAAGAAATCGGACACCGGAGGGTTTGTTTCGAAGCATAAAAGAGAGTTAGGTACTTATATGCCACATGTCACGTTTCCATTGGATAGACTGCGTCACAAACAGCCGAAGCACCAATGGGCTTGCGCCACATCGCCCATCCCAACCAATCACCGTTCGCCATCTGGCCAAGCCCCGCAACTCGTCATCTCGGTCGCTCGATCTGCCTCGGGATGCGCGTCTGCACAAACTCCCAGTTTTTTCGCACGACTTACGCGAATTCGTTTTCGCACAGTGCATGCCACATGTCGTCCGCGCATTCGTCCACTGCGTCACTAGCTCAAAATCCAGCCACCCATACGTTGTCGCGTGTCGCCTAGTCAGCACTCCAGCATGTCATCAACAGCAGTCTCGGCCAATTAGAAGATGCCACGTCAGCGCGCCACAGTTTCACAGCCAATCACAGCGCAACACGTCACCCGTACCAGAATTTCAACCAATCACAGCCTGCCAAGTGTCCTGAAGTATAGAAAGGGCCCAAAACACTCCCGAACCCAAAAATCACTCCCAAAACTACGAAAATTGAGTTTTCTCACCTCCAGAGATCAAATTTGGGGTATATATATATGAGGACTTAGGAATAAAGGAAAGAAGATCTATTTTATTTTTATTTCTTTTAGTTTAGTTTTAATTATGTTTAGGTAATTTTTTCACTAGGTTGAAGGTGGATCAGTCAGGTCTATGACTTGGGATTCCTTTATCAGGTTTATTTATTTTTAATTATTATTGATTCTTTTATATTATTTATTTTCTTTGGTATTATTTGAACAATTGAGGTTAAACACTAGTTTAAACCTTGATTTACATGTCAGTGAGTCGTAAGCACCCGTGCTTGTGCGATAAGACCACACTAGTGGCAATTGACCATATCAATTGATTAGAACCTTTTGGGACCGGTAAAATACCTTAGGGATCTAGGCTAAATCGGGAGCACTAGCGATCTGGTTGTCCAGGTGTAGTGCATTCATGAATCGAAGTAATGCGACCAATACATTAAATCTGGAGCACTAGCGATCAGGTTGCGTGTTTGGTTAAGGAAGTAGTTCAGGTTGCGTGTTTGGTTAAGGAAGTAGTCAACGGTCGTACCTTGGCTATCGAGATTAGGAAGTGCGAGGAACCGCGTACATCACCGGTTCTATAGCTGCACTAGATAATAGATTAGTTTCATACTTTTCATGAACCGACAATTAATAAATTCAATCCCAAGTTGTATGGCGAGACTGTGAAACTGAATACCTAGATTGATTCATATTAGATTATCGTTCCATTTAATTTCTTTATTTTTAAAATATATATATTTTCTCTAAAACCTCAAATTCTTCTTTTTGTATTTTTTTTCCTAAGAAAGACACCAATCTCTGTGGAATCGACCCTTTACCACTATCTACAAAATAGTTAGTTTAGGTTTAATATATTTATTTTATTGATGCGTTTGGCACGCGTCAAGCGTTTTACCTACATTTCTCAGGAATGTAGTTGCTAATGATTTGAAATAAAATCATCTATATGGGACTCAAAAAAAAAATGCATTGAAACAACCCTTTTGCCCCAAGAAATGGGAAAAAGGAGGATGCATGTGAATTGTCTCTCAGCTCCAACTTTTATATAAATATATAGATGTGTGTGTGCACGCGCACAACATAGTTGGTCTCGAATAATCTGAATAAAGGAATAGGAGTTCCAAGCACATTTTCTATACTTCAAAAAAATAAAGGAAAGTTAGCCTAAAACTTTTGTCACTAATGTGTAGACTAGGGGTGTCAAAAATTGTCGAGACCCGTTTGTTTGCATTTTTCCGGGCCCGACTTTAACGGGTTCGGACATATTTTCTAATCCGTTTTTAAAAACGGTACGAGTAAGGACAAAAAGTTTTAAAAACAGGTACCCATTTAACGATTAATTCGAATCATATTTTATTTATTTATAGGGGCACTTAAAAATATTCTTAATGATTGCATTGTAATTTTACTAATGATGATTTTATTTTTTATTTTTTTAATAAAAATCAAAATTTCATTGATCATTCATGTTCAATACAAGACCTAATGATGATGTTATTTTTGTATAGAAACTTGTAAGACTTTAATTTTGAATATATTACATGTCTTTATGTAGTAATGAAATGCATTGTAACAAAAAAAATCATGTATTTTTATGAATAATTAATTGAAAAAAATATATTTTATTATACAAAAAAAGGGGTCCGGACAAAAATGGGTTTTAGTATATTTTAAAAACATACAGGTCCGAAAAAAAAAAGTGTCCATTTAAAAAATAAGTACGGATTCAGACACTACTTTTAGTTGTTATTAAGAAGAAGTGTCCAGATCTGTACCCGTTCAGACCCCTTTTTTGGCCACCCTTGATGTAGACTATATTGTTGTTATTGTGGTATGAGATGTCCGCGCAAACATTTCATGGAAGATTAAAGACTTGTCAAATGGGTTAGCTAGCTAGCACGTGAAGAACGCAATGAAATTGGTGGCATGAGCAAAGCGTTCTTAAGGAGTTTTGTTTTTATTGAATGAAAAATTATAATCTACCACACTTTGGCGTGGTGCGCACAATTAATTTTTTAATTATTTATGACTCTTTCTTGTTTCTTCAGGCGTGACCCTATATCTAACAAAAACACCATAAATAACTAAAAATAAAGTGTGCACTTAAAGTGTGTTAGATTATTATTTTCCTAAATGAATATACAACCAAACATCTACCAAAAATAAAATAAAATATACAGCCAAACAAGTGCCTGTAAAAAGATGATAGTGCTAACATAAGTTTAGCAATAATTTTCACGGTAGGACTTTTTGTCAACTAATTGATTTAAACAATTTGATGTTTTTGACAAATTAAACACATTTATTAAACCATTTCATTTCTTAACCAAGACTCCTTTGCCCTTTATATACAGCCACTTAACTCTATAGTTACAAGACTCCTTTGCCCTTTATATATATACAACCAAACAAATGCATGTAAAAAGACTTTTGTAGTTACCAACCAATTGGGTGACTCAATAATTATATGTTATGGGATTTGAAAGTAAGAGGACATGGGTTCAAAACTTGATGGTTACAAAATTGTTTCTTTTCTATAAAAAAAAAGACCTCTATAGTTGCAAGCGGTGAATGGTTATGCCCAATTTGCAAGCTTTAAAAGATTAGTTATAGTCCCTTTTATAATTTTATAGAGATTTTTAATTACCAAATATATATATGCGATCTTTGAACATTAACAACAATAAAGCCTCCTCTTCAAAAAAAAAAAAACAACGACAATAAAAGCCTCAATTTCAAATCTTCAAACCTTATTAAAAGCATTACAATTTTTTTTTTTTTTTTTCATATAATGTGGTAGTTCAATTTTGTGGTACGATATTTATCTATTTATTGGTAGTTTTACTATTAGTGTTTTTACTATTGTTGTTGTTGTTGTTGCAGAGTCGGCAAATAGATTAGAATAGGAGTCACAAACGTTAAATAAGTCTAACATTATTTGTATTTTTTAATAATGCAAGCGGGCTCATTTTTTGCGCACCATGGAATCATTTCTAGAGACCGTGGATCCACCATCGCTCGGCATGTCGGAAACACATAACATGGTAAATAAAGTTTGCCATCGCAAACTTTGTATTACATACAGTCAGTGACTACTAAATTATCAATCTTATAATTGATATATTTTCTTGTTTAACTTGTATAAATTTGAACTCCTAATTTCAAAGAGGCACATTGGATCATCAAGTTTAGTTGACGTAGCAAAAGTGAACGGAGATGAACCACATCCGTCTAAAACTCGACAACGCCTTAACATGAATTGAATCGCATATTTCACTCTTGATACTACATAAAAATTTAAAAAGAAAAGCACAAATAAAAAACTAGCATACAACTCGAACGGGTTATTTTCGCGGTAAAGGTGAAGGCAAGATTGTGAGGGTTAGACGCACAGTCTCGAATTCAATTTCTCATGATAACCAAATGTTAGCTATTAGTGGTATCTTTGGACAATTTCAAATTTTATAAGACTAATGAGACAAGTGCCTCGACCCTAAAAAAAAAAATAAAAAAAGGAGAGAAACTACCATACGCCACACGGGCATTAAAATCATGAAACAACGTTTTAAAGACCACAGATATTGCCCCCCCCCCCCCCCCCCATTTAATATAAAGAGACCACTGATATTGAAAATCGGAAAAATGTTTTTGTATTCTAACCTCGATGTATACGCGCACGTGCCCCGATCAATATCTGATAGACGAAAACAATTGTGTTGTACCTACGCGTCGTTTCTGGTTACACATTCGCAGAATCTCCACAGGTTCCCGCCATAAATGACATTAACAACACGCATCGCACGTGTCACTTTACATTTCGATTTTTCAGATTCAGATTCTTTCACACATTCCATAACGTTCACTTCCAAAGCTTCGCCAGTTGTTCTTCTTCTTCTTCAATGGCGTCTTCTCTGCTCTCTCGCGCTCTCTTCGCCGACCCGAGCCTCTCGCTCTCCTCGCAAACAATAGCCGAGCCTCGGTTTCTCTACACGAATCGCAACGGTAAGGCGAGCGGACTCGATTTCGTGCCTTTTCGGTTGAATCCGTTGATTGGTGTTTGGAATTTGACTCATTTGAGCGATTCGTTCGTGCAGAGATTCATTGCGTGCGTGGTTCGGCGAGGAAGGCGGCTCTGTTTGCACCGAGAGCGTCAGCGGTCTCTGCGGTGGAGAATTCTAGGGTTCCGGTGAGGGAGAATAGGAAAATTGAGAGTCCAATCGTTGTGATTGACAATTACGATAGCTTCACCTACAATCTTTGCCAGGTTTACTTGTCTGGATGTGGATCTTTGTGTTTTTGTTGTTGTTGATTTTGGTTCTGCGGTTTCAATTGTCAAAATGTAGTGACTTGTCATCAATCACTTGTGCTGTGTGCCTGATTCGTTCTTGTTTGCGGTTTTGTAAGTCTTTTGTTGAGCTTTTTGGGGAATTTTAGGTAGATATATGGTGCAGTTAGCGATTATTGGTGTTGTTTTAATTTGTTTTCGTTCGGATTGCTTTCCCCTGCACGCCATGCGTTTGATCATTTGCTTATATGCTGCATTGTTTTATACTCCTACATAACTAGAAGGAATTGGTGATCTGGATTGATATTGGTTGGAGTTTGTCACTTTAAGCCATTTGCTTATGTACTTGGAACCGTTTTGTTTATGAAATTTATATCAGACGATTGAATCACAATACGACTATTTGCTGTGAATACAAGAACTAGTTCAAACTTCCAAATGGCAGTTCTAGTCTGTTGAAGATTTCAGCTGAATTCAAGATTTGGCAACTGTTCTATTTGGTTCGTGAGGATTCCTTTTAAATTTGAAAATAATTATCATGTTGTGTTGTATTAATCGCTCATTTGTTGTTCAGGATTTTGTTCAAGTAGTATTTTGAAGAAAAAAAGTTCAAATAAAATATGCTGGAAAATGAGGAAAAAAGTAATTTATGGTTTAGGAAAATGGAAACTATTTAATGGTTAAGTACATAAAATAAAATCAATGAAAATCTCAAACTTGAACTGTATTTTAAATGGGCTTGACAACTTTGAACTGTGCCATTTCCATTTACAACTCTATCTTTCTTTCAAGTGAAAAATATTAGTTCAAGAGGCATAAAACTTCACAGTATCTTTAACTTTCTGCTTATATTGTGTTGCATGGAAAGCTTCACATCAAGCCATCAATTGCAATGTCTTTTAAGGTAGACTTTACACGCGTCAATTATACTAATAATCAAATGAGTGAATCACAATAACACAAAGCAAAAGCAAAAATTGCAAATCAGAAGAGCAAGATCCCAATCTTTGTTAAGGATGTAATCCATCAAAATGAATGGCTACTCCCATGAAGTATATATCCTTGTAAATTTATATCATTAGGCTTTATGCTATCATGCCGCCATCAGTAGAACAACTTATGTAGAAGGGAAGCACGCTCAAAGAGAAGACCCCTAGAAACATTTTGAATGAGTGTTCAAGAATATGATCAAATTTCTGCACCTTCACGTGGCTTAGTTTCAATGTCTTGACCAGAAACATTTTACTAATAATCATAAACAAGATTCGCCTAACCCGGACGGGTGTGGCCTAGTGGTAAGGGCGATGATGGGGTTGTGTGGGTTAGGCGCACGACCTCGATATCGATCCCCCAAGACAGCCAAACGTCGGGCCATTGGTGGTCTCGTTTTGCAATCTCAGGGCCCGTGGGACTAGTCAGACAAGAATCTGGATACCTTGGTTACTCAAAAAAAAAAAAAAAAAAAAAAAAAAAAACAAAAACAGAATTTCCCCATCATTTTCCTGAAATACTTCATCATTAAAAAAATAGGCAAAACTGATTAATAGTACAAAAGAAGTTGTTGAACTCTATCATTATGATACTGTAATACGTCAAATAAACTGAAACTAATTGTCATTGTGATAAAAATATTAGTGTCAATAATTGTTGAATATTAGCATGCTAACATGGTAAAAGCACAAACTTTGGGCTTTCTTCATGAATTTTGTGCTTGCGAGTGTGACCTAGTGATGGGAGTAGAAGAGGGCATATAAATAGTTTGTCAATATGGAGACTGAAATTATGATGTTTTGACTAATGTGGGATTTGTCCATCGAATCACGTAGAGCTCTGCACTTTCATTAATTTGTTCATCTATGTTTTATTCTATTTAAACTGAAATGAAAGAGTTTGATTCATGTAGCCGACCCCAATTAATTTGGGATTGAGGCTGTGCTGTTGTTGTAAACTGAAATGGAAAGTTTTATGTTTCCTTTTCTTGGAAGCCTCGCAAACAGTAGACTACCATCAATAATTGTAAGCTTTTCACGTGATTAAGGAAGAGGGGGAAGGCCAAGTGTCTTGAAAGTACTGGTACTGCCTAGTTGGATGTTGTTTTTGAAACTTCAAATTAGCCAAACAGCACTCTTGTTTTTGCTTTTTTACTAGATTGGTATGTGTGGAAGCCAGAGTTGTCATTTCTGTGCATCAGGTGTAATATGACATTTTAGCTGTGCTTTGTGAAAGGCGGTATGAGCTTGGTCATATATCTGCAGTAGCAAAAAACTTTGACCAAAAATGCTCTGTGGGTCTTAAATCTTTTCATGGATGACATTTTGACATTGGTCCCTGTCATAGTCTTATGGATGACATTTTGACATTGGTCCCTGTCATAGTCTGCAATTAGCTTGGTATCAATGTTACATTATTTGCAGCTAGAGTCTTTTTAATTTCTGCATTTCTTTTCCTGTTCAATTCTTTTCTTCAACTTTCTCTATTTGTTTATCCTCTGTACATATTTTTCTTGATACTGCTGGTAATCCTGTTTCACGAGTTATTTGCATGGTAAAGTGCCAGTTTAAAAACCTCTTACACTTTTGTGATTTTGAAGTACATGGGAGAGATGGGATGCGACTTTGAAGTTTACCGAAATGATGACCTCTCTGTAGAGGAGTTAAAAAGGTTGGAACTTGGAATTTATACTTTGTGCATATTTTGTTACAAATTGAGTTACTATCTCAGTTGTTTATTTATTACAGATTTACAAATGGTAACAAATTGCATATACACGTATTTATGCTTTAGCATTGGATATTCTAATATGAATACGAAATTTTGATGTGCATATGTTTGTGGTTCTTGTCCAGGAAAAATCCAAGAGGAATACTAATATCCCCTGGACCAGGTGGGAGAAACTTGTATTACATCTACGAAATGTAAAATAATACTCAGATTTTGAGGATGTCATTTCCTGTGTTACAGGTACTCCGCAAGATTCAGGGATATCGCTGCAAACTGTTTTAGAACTTGGTCCCATAGTACCTCTGTTTGGTGTTTGCATGGGACTGCAATGCGTTGGAGAGGCTTTTGGAGGTCGGTAATTATGGTTGTCATATCAAAAGCCTTAGGTCTTTCTTCTCTGTATGTACTGAACTAAATAATTCTTCTCTGTTGTCAATGGAACCCAATTTGAAATGGCACGGAAATATATAATTTTAAGATTTTAATCTTTGTCGTTTGCAGGGAAGATCGTACGTTCTCCTCATGGTGTTGTGCATGGAAAAAGCTCACTGGTATATTATGATGAAGAGATAGAAAATGGGTTATTTTCTGGATTGCCCAAGTAGGTCTTTATTTCTTTGTTAATTCACCATGATAAGAAGCTATTGCACACCAGCATATGCGCACCACACATGCACAGTGACAGACTCATTTACTGGAGACTCAATGTTTGACTCATAACTTAAATCTCCTACCTCTCCATTAACTAATATTCAAAGTTGAGCAGATGTGTATTGGAATAATTTTCTTGTGTCTCTCTTCTCTTTTCATGTATACGTGTTCGTCAATTATTTGATAGGGTATCATAATGAGAATTGGGCCAGATACCAATTCCATCCTTAAGCTAATAAGCATTTGTCTGAGCCTAAGGCTAAATTATTGTCCTAAGCTTGAGATTACTAGATTAGCATTTCAAGCTTTCTTTTATATCAAGTCAAATTAGGATATGTTCTTGCTTGTAGTAAAGGTGGGAAATATTAGCTTGTTAAAAACCTTGGTTTTGATTTGAAACTGGAATAGGAGTTGCAAATAGGTAATTATTTTTATGTAATTCAAAATGTTGTATTTTTTAAAACGATCAGATTAAGCTAGAACATGAGCTTTTTTTTATGGCTTCTGAATACGTATATTCTAGGTGTGTCCCTGTGCTGAATGTGAAGAAATTAATGTTGTGAGGGTAACAGTAAAAAGTGTCTTTCACTAATGAAGTTAATCAACAAATTGTATCGTGTTTTTTTACGTTCTATGGTTTCCAATGACTATCTTTGTAGTGGTGATCAATTTAAGGAAGTTGGGTTATTTTTATCAGAAAATGGCGTTTAAAACCACAAATGACTGGAAAATGGAACAAGTTTTCCTTCATGAGCGATTGCATCATTTTCTTGAATTAGTGTCACAACCACTTTTGATTAGAATAATACTTTAATCAATCTCTAATTAACTGAAAATTGATCTGTATTTCTGTTTGATGTTTCAACCTTTTTTTTTGGGCTTATGTGACATTCTATTAGCAATGTACCACCTAAATATTTTTTGTGCTTTTTGTTAGCCCTTTCACTGCCGGCAGGTACCACAGTCTTGTGATTGAAAAAGAAAGTTTTCCAAGTGATGTACTTGAGATTACTGCATGGACAGTGGATGGGCTCATAATGGCTGCACGCCATAAAAAGTACCCGCATCTTCAGGTGAAATTTATCATTGCATTTTCCAACAATGGTTGAGATTTGTAGATGTGTGCATACTGCTCACTTGCGATTTGCGACTCTGGCTTAAAAGTTTTATGATCCGAGAATGACAACCCTATGTACTAACTGTTCATATTTTTCTGTAGTTCCCTTGAGACGTAGAGAGCGTGTTATTTATTTTTAGCTTGCTACAATCATTTGCACTCTTTCTTGTGATACTTCTATTAATTTTCTTTTTTATACCTTACCTCTTTAAACATTCTCATTTATTATTATGAATCGTGTATGATTGCAGGGTGTTCAGTTCCATCCGGAAAGCATTATAACCATTGAAGGGAAGGCACTTGTTAGGAACTTCATAAAGTTTGTTGAAAAATTTGAGGAGAGATCCGAAAAATGAGCTCTTTGTCTTCCTTGTGCTATCAAATGCTTCTGTAATTGCAGTAAAGTATGGGTGTATTTAAATAAGGAGAATAGAACAGTTACCCTATTAGTTGGTAAGTTTGTCTTGTTGACTAGCTTTACAATGAAATGTGTTGCAAAGATCGTAGGGAATGTTGAAATTATTGTTGCTAATCTTCAGGCATTTACTGCACTGTCCAATTGATTTTTAGAAATTGCTGGTGAATAGTTTTTGTTTAGTGAAAAAAAATAGTAGTATACTGGTGAATAGATTTATATTTGCAAGAACCTAGCTAGCCATATAGACTATATAGTATCTTGACCTGTTTCAACTCATGTTGGAGTCAAGGGATTGTTATTGAGTTGGCTTATCAAAAAAATAAATAAATAAATCAAGCAATCAAAATGATTAAGGAGCTTGAGTTGCCATAGCATCTCTAGTGAGATGAATGAGGCATCACTTGCTAAAATGCAAGGTTCAGGAAGGTCTTGGTTTCGACTCATGGTGGATTCAATGTGGTGGTTTCTCATCAAAAAAGGAGCCTGAGTTCCTTGGTCTATCAGCTCACTTACAGGTAACATTAACTTTTGTGAACTTCAAATTTTAGTGTTAATTGTTACTGAAATAGAAATTTTATTTCTTACACAGTTTCTATCCACAAAATTCTTGATTAATAATGAAGAAAAAATCATTGGTAAATCTTTAAACACTCGAGCTTGATTTTTATTTTTTTAATGTGAGGAGGCCCTTTGATTTGGATTCAAGGCTACAGAGTTTTGACAATATTTCAACGACTTCTTGTGAGAAGCTGTATGGATTCTCAGCATGTTATACTTCTCATGAATTTGATTGGCATGTTGGTTTGTCATTGACGACTATTTTTCGTTCTTGGCCTCTTATGTTCTTGTCTTAGTCAAATGCCTTCGTTTGGCCGGTTTATCCTTTTTCTGCAATATCTCTATCTGGTTATCTTAGTAAAGAATCTAAAGATGCAGCTTGCTATATTATGGATTGAGAGTTCAAATCATCTATTTTGATGTTTCACCCTTTTGATAATCTTTTGACTGAATTAGATATTTTACTTTGTTGTGTTATGTTTTCGCTAGCTCCTACTTTATGGTTTCCTTTACTCGATTTTGTGCATGTTTAATCTCAAATGACTTACATCTTCTTTCTATGAACTCCTCCATGTTTTTATACTTGATTTTGCCATTCTGCGTGCCATTTGATATTTAATATAATGGGATTTCACTGTTTTATACTTCAGTTTGATTCACATGTCTCTTATTGAACTCACATGATGCTTGCTTGAACTGCAATCCTATGTCTTGGAAACTAATTTTCTTATTCAGTGCTTTCTCTTCCAGGGTCCTTCCAACTGTCAGAGCCAGCTGTTGGTTTCTCATCTTTTTCCTTTCTTTCTATTGAAGGCATTCTCCACCAAGTACCTCAGCAGATGGAAAAACTTTGGGATATTTCCTACTCAGCATTCGAGGCCAACCGCCATGATTAGTTCAGATAAACGTTCTGCGGCTCATTATGAGGTGACGTCTCTCAACATTATTCTTTTTTATTCATACTATGGCTTGAACTTCTTGATAAATTTGATTGAGTTCTAACCACTCAACCCAGTCATTGTTGGTTGGCGACACCATTTTACTATGTGACCGTTGCACCACTAAATGCCCGGCCAAGGCCAAGGCTCAATTTAGATTCTGGTGCCACTTTTCTGCTATATATACAATGCTCAACCTTAGTACCAGATTCTGTTTTTCTCACTACCAACTTTATCAGGCGTCACATTGAGGCTTAACACATGGTCCCCTCGACCAATCGTGTCTTTTTGTCCTCAAAAGTTCCTAACATTAGACCTTTTAACCAATCCAAGCTGAATCTTCAACTAAGGAATTGTAGTCTGACTAGTGTCGTTTATTCCTCCAACAGTAGTTATCTTAGCTGTTCATGATATTACTAGCAAAGAAGTGCATGCACTAGTATCCAGACTCCCACTCGACTAGTCGACCCCAACTAATCTAGGATTCTATGACGAGCCAGGTTAGGCCACAAAGGAGTAAAGCTTTCCCAATGGAAGTGGCTTTATTCATAGGGACGCCTACTTAAGGGACCAGGGTGGCGAACTATTTGGATCGATTCCGTAGGTGCTGTGAAAAGTTTATGTGCTACATGTATCTGAAGAAAATTACATATCACAAACACAATAAAAAGAAAACATAAATACTTCGACACAGTCATCACATCTGGTCTTTTAGCTATCCTCCACATCGTCAAATAACAAAATACTTGTATTGCTCTTTGACATTTCAAAATAGTAGAACTTTAACCTATAGGGTGAACTGATTTAATTCGATCTGCCCGCTTTCAAAAGTACTGCTTCCCATGGCGATAATGCTTTGCGTCAAATATAACAGGGTCAAACCTCCTTAATCGAACAGCTTCACGAGTACTGAAAACACATTCACTAGGCGGTGAATTATATCGTTGTCGATCATAGCAATAGGAGTATGTCATGTACTTCTCCCTATAGTTTGCCATTTTCGATGTCCCTTTAGAATTCAGTTTGTTGGCCAGTGCTCCAGTGGATAGAGATTGAAGAAAAGCTAGATCACACTTGGGTGGTGTTGCTTGCTCAATAGGGTTCACAGGGCAGCCGTGGAGGATGAAATCGGAAAATTCTGCAACGTAAGGGGCATATTTGTAATTCACCCTGTATTTGCCTCCATTGGTGGCCCAATTCGATGCATCCCATATTGTAGCGTAGAGAGACATTGGCTTTGAAGGGAAGTCACCTCCCATTGTCTTTGTCTTTCTAACCTCTCTTATTGGTACATCATCAACATAAAACCTGCCCAAATCAAATTAAACAAAATAAGTTTTGTTCAAAGAGATTGAAAATTAAACAAAAATTTAAGTCAATTGAGCTAAATGAATGAGCTTCTTTAGTGGGTCCGGTGGCTTAGGAATCTGATAGAAAAAGTGGTTAAAAACGCTGCTTTCTTTACATGATTGCATCAATTGATGAAACTTCAGTAACTAGTGAAATAAAGATAGAGCTAAAGATTTATGCACCTCTTTTTCAAGAAAACATTTATACATACAAATGGATATTGATCAACATGAACCAAAACAAGAGAAGTTCCTAACTAGTAATATTCTTAATCAAGTTGCCATATACCGAGAGAAGAAATTAGAAGGTCGGCAAAAGCTTAGAGAGAGTGATACTTTGAATTAAATGTTATTAGACCAACTATAGAAAAATTTATTCCTCAGCTCGTGTTGGAATCAATGCTAAGGAATCTGATGCCCTTTAAACACGAACAACCTACTATTGAAAACTTAGGAGGGTCTCCAACTATACGTGTGCTTCAAGTAGTCAGAGTAATCCAAATGTTGGGTTCATAAGACTAAATTAAAAATAAAATAAAATAAAGTGATTGTAATGAACAAGTAAGCAAAAAAACTGTTGAAGGTGACACAAGTGTTTACACGATGAGCTTGCTAGTCCACAAAATGCTGTATTCATGAAAATCCTCTGTAGGGTCGAACCAAAGCTTGAACCTCTCCTCTCTCCCAACACTAGTGCTTCCATTCCCATACACGTTTGTCTGAACTCTCCATTCTTTCCCTCTAATGTTCCCCAAGAACTCAAAATCCAACTCATCGTGGTTCTTCTCAAACACATCTCCATTTGACATCTACACAAACACGAACCCAAAAACATCACAAATCAATAAAAAAAAACAGTTATTACCCAAAAAATAAATAAAAAACAACAAAACCCAAGTGGGTAGCTTAAATTTTGTGTAGAACAACCCAAACAGGTTGGCCTAACAGTAAGGGCGAGCTAGGGATTGTGTGGGTTAGACGCACAGTTCTAGGTTCGATTCCTTGTAGCGTCAAGATGTACGAGCAATTGGGGTATGTTCAAGCCTATTATACCAAGAACTTGTGGGAATATTCAGACTATAAGCACCGATATAAAAAAAATAATAAAAAAAAAAAATAATAATAAATGTGTAGAGCAATTAGTACTACCACTCACATAAAATGCGACCACCACACCAGCTGTGTAGTCTGAAGGTAGCTTAATCAAAGCACTGAAGAACCCATAAAGATACAAGTCTTGGGAGACAAACCCCGAACCTATTTGATCCCAAAAAGGCAAAAACACAGATTTAATTCATTACACATTCAAACCAAAAAACAAAGACCGCCCACATTTGTAAATGTCATCTATTATGTATGTAACCTGTTCTTCTGTCAAGGGAGATGGTCACGGATTTGCCATCTTTGAGGATGGACAGATTGCTGTCTCCGAAGAGATGAGAGTAGGCCTCATCGAAGGACAATGTGGGGGGACTTGCAGATTGTAATGGCGTGACAAACACAGCACAATAGGCTGAGAAAAGCAAGAATGTTTTTAAGTACAAAAACTTCACCATTTTTTTTTTCTTTTCTTTTGGGTTCTCAGTACAACAAGTTCACCATTTTAAAGGGTTTTGATTTGAAGAGAGAATCTAAAGGCGGAATAATAATGGGTGTTCATTACTTGTGAAGTGAGAGAGGAGGTGAGTGGGTCAGGTAAGAATCAACAAGGCCCTTTTTAGTCCCACTTTTTTCTTTAGTGGGGACTTTTGTCCTGGCTTTTCTTTTGAAATATTTTATTGGGGGCCATTTGATTCAATTTAATTAGATGGGTTATCAATTGACAGTAATGAGTAGGTGACAGTAATATCTCGTACCTATTATTATAATAACAAAAATAAAGTTGATTTCGTCAAAAAAAAAAAAAACAAAAATAAAGTTGAAGAAGGTTAGCTTAATTAGATTTATTGTTAGATTTAATACTGTGTACCAAATTGAATACCGCAATTCACAACATGTAATCAATGATCTTGTAAGCAATGCTAATGGATTGTTTTTGCAATCATATAGACTACATATTAATCATAATCATTTATTTATAGACGTCTAGAATCCTCACTAGCTATTAGATAATACCAACCAAGTGAATGGCTTTGGTATGAGGCTATTCGAGTGAAAGGTTGAAAGTTCGAGCCTCACAATAGACAAAGTATCGTTTCTTTCTTTTCACTAGCTTTAGATTATGTATAAGTATCTTACAAAAAAACATTTATTTTGACAGTTGTTGATCTCAAACCTTGTCCCCTTCATTTAGAGTCAATCGAGCGACCTAACTTGTGATTTGAGAAGAATTTACATTTTTTCTTTTTTGTCAAATTTGTTGTATTGATGTTCCTAACACCCAAAAATGGATACAACAATCTATTACATCAATGATAATAGATTTTACAATCCACTGAATCTTGAAACAATATCCTCACAAGGAGGGCAATAACGTCATAAAGGGGACAATGACCTCACAAAAGAGGGCAACCACTCAACGAAGAAGAATTTACATATTTAGATATGACAAAAATTGATTGCGATCCCATCACTTATTTGACTAATTTCATCAGAGGTGACAAAAAAACACTTAGTAACTGATGATATAATGTACAATGTAATCTTCTATTAGAAAAAAATAGTATAATATGTTCTTAATTAAGGAGTGTGGTGCAACAACAAACTTTGACTAAATCATAGGTTATGAGTTCGATTCTTGGTAGTCGCATTGTATTTCTTTGATTTTTTTTTGTTAGGAATTTCTTTGATTTTTTTGAGTTATGAGGTTAGAGCGTCCGACTAAAGTAATAAGAGGCTAAGCACAAAAAAAAAAGGAATAAGAGTGAAGGAGACTTGGACACTCATAATGATCAAAAGCAAAAATGAAAATGCTAGTGATACTCCAAGAACACACACCGAAATGTGCACTCCCCCTATCCAATCGTGTTTTCAATCTTGAGATAGCTCGTATCTTGAGGTAAAAATAGATGGTCGATTGAAAAAATGTGCCTTCCAGTGTGACTTTGGGGTGTCATTTAATCACCATCCAAAAAAATAGGGCTTTGCTAAAATGATACCTCTACAAGTCACTCTATAATGTACACCTCCTATCCAATTGTATTTTAAATCTCGTATCTTGAGGTGGGCACAGACGATTGGATAAGGGATGTGTGTTGTGGCGTGACTTTTAAAAGTGTGTGTTTTAACATTTTCCAAAAAAATATTATTACGCAATGGAAGATGATATGATGACATTCTCTATGATACAAACCAATCGCATGATATACGTGATATATACGTGTTTAACTTTTATCTACATGGCCACACCAATAGTTACTTAAAATTAAATACGTGTTTTGGTGCTGCCAATTTGAGTCCCCAAATCATTTTCCTTATGTAATTCATTAATCACGAGAGCCAGCTAGTTCACGAGAAAGTGATCGAGAAGGGCGAGTTCACGAGATTTTGACGCGCGTGAGGAGCGTAGAGCACGCGCCACAGTCACACGACGAGTCCGCTTATCGGCGCGCTCAATCTCGACACGTGGCGCTCTCTCGCCTCACTTGGGGAATTTAAAGACAAAATCGACCCAAATAACTCTGCGATCAGAACCAACCAACGATTGGTCGCTCAAAATCGGCGGAGAGGCAGAAAGTAGCCGTTAATTTTTTTTCCACAAACAATCAACTGTCAACCGTAGTGGGAGTGTAAGAGGCGTTGTTGGGATTCGTGAGTGAATGGCCTTTTCTTACAGCGGAGTTGACGGCGTGATAGTTGGAGTTAATGACGTTAAATAAAATTGACTTTCTTTTTGCTGTGAATGTGAAAACTAACTAATTACTTGGAGCTGAAGCTATAATGGTAAAACATAGTTACTAGTATAGGAAGGTAAGGTTGGAACTTGAGATTACTATTTAAGGGGTTTGAATGTTGAGTCACTTGGACTATTCGTCTGTTTGTATTGAAATTAACTTGGAACTAAAGGGATTAGAAAAGAGAGTTGAAGGAACATGATGTTTTGATGGGTGGGTTGTGCCGTTAGGCCGCACTAACGGCCGTTAACGTTGGTCGTCGAGGTTATATGTCTCATATGCGGACAGAGATGGAGTAACATATTTCAACGATGCATGTAGAGTCGAGGTCAAGGTTGAAAGAATTGCAGTGCAAGATTGATTTGTTGGAAATGTCAAACTTCTTAGAATGTTAGACAAAACCACATTAATTAAGATTCTGTATCATTTACACTAACAATAAATCTACTTGGACTCATGAGTCCAGGCTCATAGAGAGATTTTTAAATTTTTTGTACATATTTAAGGGGTATAATAAGAATTTTACAAGTGATTATGGTCGTTTCATTAATTACTCGATGGTGTATTTGAAATTAAAAAAAGTTTTGAGTCCGGACTCACGAGTCCAAATAGCACTACCCTTACACTAATTATGCAATGTTTACATTAATTGTGTAACGTCTACACTGAGCACAAAAGTCACTCCCTTGATTATGTGCATTGATTGTGTAACGTCTACGCTGAGCACAAATCAGTCTCTTGATTATGTGCAGTGATTTGTGCTGCCTTATTTAGATGTTTCTTTTTGTATGTAATTGCATCTCTATATATAGAGACATGTAATAGATCGATACATAACATAAAATACAATAAACTTATTCTATTTAAAATCTTTCATGGTATCAGAGCCACATAAGCCTTTGTCATGGCGAAATTAATGCCAACTATGAGTCTTGGTTATGTTTCTTCTCAAACACCTTCAATGAGGGTTGCTCTAACGAGCAATCTCAATTTTTCCTTTGGAAATTCATTCAGTTAAGGAATCAACATCAAATTGGATCAAGACAAGTACATCCTCTGGAAGTCTATCGTCGTCGCCTTTGTGAGGGGAATCAAGTTTGAAGGTTTTCTCTATGGCACAAAGTCGTGCCCTCCTCTATTGCTCGGATCTGGCGAGATCAACCCGGAGTATGAAGATTAGAGTAGCAAGGATCAAATGCTCACTTGCTTGCTTCTCAACTCCCTTTCACCAGATATCTCCACACCGATTGTTATATCTATCACATCTGCTCACTCACTCTGGAAAGCCATCGAAGATCTGTGTGGTGCTCAAAATCGAGCCAAGATCCAAATCAGTCATTTAAACCTTTAAACCACAAAGAAATGTACTCAATCCATAATTTCTTATTTGAATCTGATAAAGAAATTTTCAGATAATTTGGCTACAACTGGTGCACCTTATCCTGTTTGTGAGTATTTTCCTATTGTTACTATTCTCCAAGAGAAAACCGACTTAACATGGTCTGCCCTACAAGCTTCCCTATTGAATTTTGAAGCACGATTGACACAATTGCAGAATTTGTAAGCCCTATCTGCCTTGTCGGTAAACAACTCAAGTGCACCAACTTCAAATTCTTTAACACCCACGGTAAATCTGACTCAACCATGCACCAACAACACTCCAAATTGCTTTTCTTCAAATATTTCTCAGAAATCATTTAGAGGAAAATTTAGATATAGAGAAGGTGGTGGTCGTGGAGATAATACATATATAGGATTGGTTCCCAATTCCCAACCACAATAGCCATATCCTCAACAGGCTCATTCCTCAGCATTCGTAGCATCAACCACTTTAGTTGCTGATTTTGGTTGGTTCTTTGATAGTGGCGCTACTCACCATATCATTTCTGATCCGTCCATGTTAAACAATCGGTCAGAGTATGCAGGTAATGAACGGATTATGGTTGGTAATGGCTCTCAAATTCCTATCACATTCACTGGTTCAACCAATTTAAGTCCTCTTCTTAAGATGTCTGATACCCTTTGTGCTCCTTCCATTAAAAAGAATTTAATCTGTGTCTCAACTCACCACTGATAATTCTGTGTTCCTTGAATTTCATGTCAATAAATGTCTTATCAAGGATGTTCATACTCACAAAGTTTTACATCAGGGGATCCTTAAAGACGACATTTACCAATTTTCTCCTTCATTAAGTCAGTCTCCTCCTCAATCATATGTTGCAAATCTTACCACTGGGACATCTTTTTCTTCTTCTCTTTTCGAGTTATGGCACTCTCGCTTGGGTCATCCTTCTCAGTCTATCGTTTAACAAGTTCTTCGAGTCTGTAATAAAAAGTGTCTAGTTAATGTTCATCGAGTCTATAGTGCTTGTCAATATGGGAAATCACACGCTCTACCTTTTCAATTGAATAGTAAAATAGCAACTTCTATTCTTGATCTTGTGTACACAGACTTATGGGGTCCTTCTCCCACCCTTCACCACAGGGTTACCTGTACTACATACATTTTATTGATGATCACAGTAGATTTACATGGGTTTATCCATTGAAACATAAATATGAGGCATTACAAACCTTTATTACCCCTTTCGTACACTAGTCAAAAAATAGTTTTCACATCCTATTAAAGCCATTCGTTCTGATTGGGGAGGGAAATATCATCCATTTTAAGGTTTTCTTCGCAATTATGAGATTCTTTTTGTGCATCCTTGTCCCCATACTCACCAAAAACATGGAAGGTCGAACGCAAACATAGGCATATAGTTGAGATGTCCCTCACATTACTTTCTCAGGCAAAACTCCCTACTACTTTTTGGTGGGATGCCATTTCAACAACAGTTTTTCTCATAAATCGATTGCCCATTCCAATCCTTAAGGGTATCAGTTCGTATCAGGCTCTCTTTCAAGTTCCACCTGATTATTCAATTCTTTGAGTGTTTGGGTGTGTATGCTATCCTTATCTTCGACCCTACAATTCTAATAAGTATCAGTTTCGGTCCCTCAAATACCTATTCCTTGGCTACAACTCTTCATATAAGGGATACATATGTTTAAGTCCTTCCAACAGATATTACATCAGTCATCATGTCATTTTTGATAAACATGACTTCCCTTATCCATCAATGGTTCCTCCACATGACGATCCTCCTTTACAATCTGAGCCTCACACCATTATATCCATACCTATTCCAGTATCTAACCCCACCATCACTCCTTCTCTCATTACATCCCCAACTATCTCTTCCACACCTCCGTTGGTCCCAGCTCCAATTGCTTCTTCTGAACCAGTGAATATTCACCCCATGATCACTAGAGCTAAGGATGACATCTTCAAAAGAAAGACACTCAACAAACCTGTCACTAAGGACACATCCTCAACTAGTTAGGAATTACTCCTAAATCTACTAAGGAGGCATTACAATATCCTATTTGGCACGCAGCTATGCAAGAAGAATATGATGTTTTTTCTAAGAACAATACATGGTCTCTTGTTCCTTCCACTGGTGGTCAAAAGCTAATCGGTACAAAGTTGATCTTTAAGGTCAAATGTCACTCTAATGGTTCTATCCACAAACATAAGACATGACTCGCTGCTCAAGGATTCAACCAAGAACCAGGGGTTGACTTTCACGAGACCTATAGCACTGTAATTAAGCCCTCTACTGTGCGCATTATGCTATCTTTGGCCACCTCTTTCAAATGGCCTGTTCAACAACTTGATATCAACAACGCTATTCTCAATGGGCGCTTAACTGAACAACTGTACATCTATCAAACAAGGCTTTATTTCTTCTGCACATCTTTCACATGTGTGTCAACTTCACAAGGCTTTATATGGTCTCCATCAAACCCCACGCGCTTGGTTTGATCGTTTTAGACAAGCCTTAACGTCATGGGGTTTTACTCACTCAAAGGCAGACTCATCTCTATTTATTCATAAGTTTGAGACACATTTCACTTATATTTTGGTCTATGTGGATGACATTTTAATCACTGGTAATTTTGGTTCTATGATCGCACATTTTATTGATTCTCTTCATGCTCAGTTTGCTCTCAAGGACCTAGGGGAACTGCATTACTTCTTAGGGATTGAAGTTCATCGTAATCACATTGGTTTCTATCTTTCTTAGTAACGCTATGCTCAATCTCTTATTGAACGAGCAGGCTTCTCCAATTTAAAGGTTGTTACCACTCCTTGCTCTTCCGTGAAACTCGATCACAGTGACTCGAGTTCACTATTTTCTGATGTTTCTCTCTATCGACAAATTATTGGTGGTCTTCAATATCTAACACATACTCGACCAGACATTTCCTTTGCGATTAATTGCCTCAACCAGTTTTAACAGTTACCTCGAATTCCCCATTGGCAAGCTTTTAAACGTGTTTTACGCTATGTTGCTGGCACAATGGACCTCAGACTTCACATCAAGCCTAGCTCCTCACTTCGCCTAGTTGCCTTCTTGGACACTGATTGGGCCTCCTCGCCAGAGGATCGAAAGTCGATTCGAGGTCATTGTATTTTCTTTGGTTCCACATTTGTGTCCTGGAGCTCCAAGAAATAAAATATTGTCGCAAGGTCTAGCACTGAAGCTGAATATCAGGCTCTTGCACAAGCTATTGTTGAGCTCATGTGGCTTGAGTCACTTCTCAAGGAAATCCAGTTTGTTCCTACCTCCTGCCCTGTTTTGTGGTGTGACAACCAAAGCATAAATGCATTGGCTGTTAACCCTGTCTTTCATGCTCGTACAAAGCACATAGAGCTTGATATTCACTTCATTCGAGATAGACTTATCCAACAAAAATTGGATCTCCGTTTCGTGCCTTCTGATGATCAATTGGCTGATGGCCTCACTAAAGGACTTTCCACTTCTAAATATCAATCTATGAGGTTCAAACTTGGCATTACTGCTACACCGCTAAGTTTAAGGGGAGATGTTAGACATACACATTAATTAAGATTGTGTAACGTCTATATTGATTGTGTAACGTCTACGCTGAGCACAAAAATTACTCTCTTGATTATGTGCATCGATTGTGTAACGTCTACGTTGAGCACAAATCACTCTCTTAATTATGTGCAGTGATTTGTGCTACCTTATTTAGATGTTTCCTTTACGCTGAGCACAAATCACTCCCTTGATTATGTTCAGTGATTTGTGCTGCCTTATTTAGATATTTCTTTTTGTATGTAATTGCATCTTTATATATAGAGACATGTAGTAAATCAATACATAACATAAAATACAATACAATAAACTTATTCTATTCAAAATCTTTCATTGATCAATTGACTGATTAGATAAAAACACGTTTGAGCCACCAATTAAGTGGCTGAAGCCTTGAAGGAGCCTGTTATGGTGCCCAAACCCAAACACGCAATACAAACACACATTTCGGTGCCTAGTGATGTATATTGAGATGCGTGCATGCAATTGTTGATGTAAAATGCAAGAGACGTCACTACGTGCTTGTAAGCATTTTCCAAGCATAAATAGATAATGATAATCTAACACACTTTGGGCACACACTTTGTCTTTTAGCTTATCTATGGCTCTTTCTTGTCTCCTTAAACGTGGGCTCCACATTTAACAAAATACCATACATTGGCTAAAAGAAAAGTGTGCGCCTAAAGTGTGTTAGATTATCATTTTCCTTTTTTTGGCAAATACTCTGTGTAGTTAGTTTGGGTGTAGTTTGAGATGGACCAATTTTGTCTAAGATATTTTGAGATACTTCCTGAAATGAAACATGGAGAAAGATCACTTTGATTTTTTAGTAACTTCATGTTTATGAAGAATTTGGTACTGTAACTAGGAAAGTAAGAGGGTGCAAGAAGTAGAGAACACGACCACCAGAAATATATACTTCCATAAAAATTTTCTTTTATGAGAGTAAGCTATCGTGAAAGAAAACTTTCATGAAAGTTTGAGAAGTTGAACCAAACAAGGCTAGGGAGTGGATTTGTTAATGTTGAGTGTGATGTTGGTAATATCTACCATTAACAAAGTGTCACATATACAAAAAAGTAAAAGTACATCATACATCAGACACGTAGCACTTTGCGATTACTAGGCATTTACATCCATCACACTTTAAACATTAACAAATCCATTTCTTAATTAAGTCTACCTCGCTATTTATTCACGGAAGCAAATTATGCATAACACTAAAGCATGTAAAATTGACAACGAAGAGACCAGTCATTTTCTATTTCTTTCTTCTTCTTCTTCTTTTTTTTCTTCTTTCTTTCTTTCTTTCTTTCTTTTTATTTTTATTTTTATTTTATTTTAGAGACCCACCATTTTTATTGCCTGTAGGCAAAACGTATCACTTGGTCTTTTAGATTTGTTGTTCTTGTGTTTTTGGTCTTTATTATTCAAAGTTAGAGTAATTTGAGATGCAAGATAGAAACTCAATGAATTTACAAATATAATAATTTGAGTATTAAATCTAATCTAAGGCTTTGTTTGGTTCGGGAGAAGTTGAAGGAAGTGAGATAAGTTTCATAGAAGTTCCAACTCACCTTGTTTGGTTAGATATTTTAAAAAACTTATCTGGAAGTTTGACTCATAACTTCCTCCATATAGAAGAAGATAACTCACTTGGGGGTGAGTGAGTTATCTTCCTAAGGGGGAATATACACTTCTACCCTCATTTAATGTTCTTTATCAATCTTTATTCCATATAATCTCTCTCTAAAAAACAGTGTAAATGATATTTATAATATGTGAAACTTCCCAAGAAGTTCAAACCAAACGTGAAAAGTGCAACTTCCTTAGTGGTTAACTTCTTAATAAATTAAACTTTCCTAGAAGTTAGTACAGTGAACCAAACGAGGCCTGAGATTACCAAATCTCACATTATATACATATTATTTCCAATGGTTAAGGTTTGTTATCTCCAAGTTTTTGTGTAAGAATATTTTTTTTCCTTTCAAATCCCACAATGACACTAAACATCTTCTCTCGCGACGTCGTGGTATTTTTGGTGTACAAAAAACATTGGTTCTAGTGACCTTTTTAGTTCCCAAACACTTTCTTATTTAAAATTAAACTACATCTTCATTATCAAGGGAACAACCATTATGGTGGTTTAGTCAAAGCCTTTTAGGTGAGATGGTAAAAACATCACTCATAAAAAATATAAGACTTCGAGAGATTGTGATTCGATTCCCACTGAACTCAAAAAATAAAAAATAAAAGAAATTACGGTAATTTAGATATCTCCAAAAATAACTTACAAATTACTATAGCTAAAGAAATTAGACCATGCACTTACCAAAAATAAAAAATAAAAAATTAGACCATGCGAGAGTAGACTAAAATTAATTTGAAACGCATATTAAAAAATATTTAAAGGAATACCACAATACAAATCAATTAATTGCATTGGATTAAGTGCAATGAAAAAATTTGATCATGAGCCGAACCTAACTAATTTGTGATTGGATGTTTACCTTTTTTTTATTAGCAAAGACCAAATATGATCTAGGTTACATCTGTAACTGCAGGATATCCTGCTCTAGCAATATGAAAATATGATTTTGAATATGTTCCCAAATCTTAAAATTTACTATAACGACCCGAAAATTTGGTTATTTGTGGATGATGATGCATGTATTAGTATATTAGTATTTTACGGGTCTCGAGCCGTTCGGGCTATATTTTTAATTGAGTGAGGTGTCGCCTAGTTAAACGAGGTTTTCGGGAACCGTTTTAGAGGACATTATTAGTAAACAAAGTCAAATGAAATATATGACCTTAGTTGAGGAAATACAATTTTATCAATAAAGTATAACTTAGACATGATGAAACTTATTTGAATACTAAGTGTGGGACCGCCTCGAGAAGTGTGTTGGACGCGGGGCACTGTGTACCGAGTAGGCAAAAATTTGTGTGACCTTATTTATAATTTAATAAAATTAATCTAATGGGTTAATATAGGATAAGATTGTTAAAGTGACACAATGTGGTGAGGAGAACCATTGGATGGGCATGGAGATGTGTATATGTGTTAAATTAAGATGATGAGTCAAATAACCCATAAGGGTAGCTGTCCAAGGGATGAACAAGTGAGGACTTAAGGGCAAGAGGGTCATTTCACATTATTACACTTATATAAAAACATTTGTTCACCCTAAAACCCTAATCACTATTCATCATCTTCTTACTCCAAGCTGTCACTATTCACCTTCCCCCCTCCTCTCGCCACTGCCACCACCCACACCGGAGACCGTCCCACGTGACTAGGCCAGAGAGACCGGAGAACGTCGTCGACAAGGTGAGGCTCTCTCTCTCTCTCTCACTCACTCTCACTCTCGACTTCCTATGCTCACACCTTTCTTCTCGACCTCACGCTGTGGCAGCTACCTCCTCTCGGCAAGCTTGTCATCACCGCCACCTCCTTCGCCGTTGAAGCCTTCCCCATCCACTGGAGACGTCTAGGTGAGCTCCTTCTCCTCTCTCTTTCTTTTTCTCTCTCTCGGTTGTGCTCTCGGTGTACCTCCCTCTCTCGGTCCATGTCCCTCTAACTTGGCTGAGCACACCACCGCTGGTAGGTCCTGAGGTCGCTAAGGCCCACCGCTCACCGGAGTCGAGGTTCCCTCCCCCACACTCTTGGTCTTTCCTTCCCTCCCTTCTCGGTTTTCCCACTATTTTTTCCATTTCGTGACTATTTTTTGCTATTATTTGGATTGTCGTGGCTTGGTGGGTCCGTTCTCGACCAAGGCTGATCAGAGGTGGTCCTCTGACGACCCCACTGGCTGGAGATGACCCCCTGTGCAGCAATGGGGTGTTCGAATGGTTGATATAAAATCGTAGTGTGTGAGTTGCGTGAGTTGTTGATGTAAAACCATGGTGTGGATGTATGCGCATGGGGTGTACACTGTGTGTACACCATAATGGGGTGTACACAACAGTGTGTGTGTACACCACAGTGGGTTGTACACAACAGTGGGGTGTACACAACAGTTGTATATGTGTGTGCATGGTGAAAATGTGTATATGATATAGTTTTAAGTAATAAAGTGACGTATTAATGCATATGAACATGAGGTGTAAATAACAGTGGGGTGCACACAACAGCAGGGTGTTGTGTGCACAAAACAGTGGGGTGTGTGTGAAGTGTGAATGTGCACACCAGTGGGATGTACACATCAGTTGTGTGTGTGGGTGACTATAAAATGTACATTATTTTATGTGACTTTGGATAAATAAAGGAAGGAATGATAGGATGGACATTTATTCTAAAAAAACGAGTACGGGCTTGTGTTGAGGCCCAATAAGGGCCCAACATACACCCAACACATATTACAATAAGGGCCCAACACACATTATAATGAGGGCCCAACACACATCTAACACACATTACAATAAAAGCCCAATACAATAGGTACAACTTAAAGCCCAAATACATGCATAAAATGAAGGAAATAGCCCATATGTACCTAAGCCCAACAAGTGTCCACCTATTAAGCCTACTTAGGTGAATACAGGCTTGACACATGGACCCAACAAGAGCTCAACCAGGGTGTAAAGGGCATCAACTATAGTATAGAGTACGTTAATTAAATGAATTCAAACCAAGTTTATGGGAATCACCCTTAAACTAAGCACGAACTCTAAAACAACATTCGGTGTTTGATTCGTTGTCAAGTAGTCGAGAAACACGAGAAACGTGTTAAAGTCTCGGAGTGAATACCGGGTCGCGATTAGTCAGGTAAGTACACTTGCCCTAAAAAACATTTGTACGTTAGTAGGCCAGTAAGGAAATAACATGTGATTTATACATCATTTATTCATTGATATTGTTGAATTGATCCCTTGTTTGAAATTTCATTCCGTTTTCCTTGGTTGTATGTTCATGGCATGAGTGTGTGTCTCGAAGGTATCATGTGGTCCCACACTAGCTGGGACAACGAGGGTGCCTTCTGCAGGGGTAACTGACCACCCCTAGTGACGTGTGTACTGGGTACTGGATTCGAGAGGTGTTCCGATGCCTCTCGATTTCACACTGCGCTAGTGTTGCGACATTGCCCAGGGAGATCTTGCGAGATCTTTGCCGTATTGTTGTGAAATTAGACCACTCATAGGCCTCTTTTGAATCTTAGAACATGCAAATTTCGATTGTTTATCTATCAGTCTGTTTATCATGCACTTGATTTACTTACTTTCCTGTTATTTCGTTTCCGCGTGATATTTAGACTGCTTTGTTGTTAAATCATAAATTACTGTTATATTCTTCTGGCACTACTTTCGATTCCTTCAGTTGTTCACCGTCTAGTTTGTGACAGTGGGTGCAGATAGAGTGGAGAGCAGTAAGGGCAAGGGGCCTTGCCTAGGAGACCTACTCTGAGGATTTGGAGCGACATCAGAGAGACATTATAGTAGGTGTTTGTGTTTTGTTGATTTGTATATCGTTTCATACTTATATTTGTTTTAAGATTATTGAACTTGGTATGGTTGGTGAGATTGGTATCATGTATATATGCTTATCGAATTGTACATGAATACCCGAGGTTTTCCACACTTATAGAATTCCTAATTTCCCTTTGATTGAGTTATTTCCCCTTGTTATTTAGTGTTCCGTTGTGTATTATTATAATAACTCTTTCATAAATTACTAAATTGATTAAATATGAGGCTGACTAGGCCCGTCAGGTTGCCGAGTGATGACTCGACGCTTGCACAGGTCTAGGCCGGGCATACCCAATTGCACGGGAAAATTGGGGCCGTCACAGTTGGTATCAGAGCCTAAGGTTATAACGACCTGACTCTTGATTTAAAACACAAGCCATTAAACCTGCAGAAGTTATGAACGATTGAACTTAGAGTGGAAACTCTATGATCCTAACTTAGAATCCTAGTTGGGGAATGGGATAAGTCAGATGTGATGTTTATACATATTACGATTGTTGTGTGTATTATATAGTATCGGTAGCTATCCACTGATTCGAAAATACGCTTCCGTTATCAGATAGCGATGGCGGATCAGCAGGGTCCTAGTGACGATAGCGGGACGTCAAGTATTCGAACTGTTAGTATCGAGGAGTTTTAGACCTTGACGCAGAGAGTCGTAGATCAGGAGCGACAGTTAGAGGAGATTCTAGTGATATTGAGGGCGTCAGTTGTTGTTGCATTGGTACCATCTACGGCTAGAGTAACCGTTACTTAGGAGGAGAACACACCGGAGGTTACGACCATGACTACGTTTCCTACCACCACTATAGCGAGACCATAGATGGCGGTTGTACCTCGCGCACTGACAGAGATTGCACTAGTGGCATCGGCGGTATATGGCACTACGGCGACTACTGAGGCCAAGCAGTGGCGAGAGTTCAAGAGGCACGACCCTGTCGTTTTTTATGGAGGCATTGACGTGACCGCAGTGGAGTTGTTCCTGAAGAGTCACGAGAAGATACACCAAATCATAGCTACTGAGGAGCACATGAAAGCTTATATTTCTTCCTTGATGTTGATGGGAGAAGCTGACGATTGGTGGACTATGATTGTGAGTACCAGAGGTGTGCTAAGGGACTGGATAGAGTTCAAGACCCAGTTCAAAATGAAGTATTTTCCTCCCACCGTGATGAGAGCTAAGAGAAACGAGTTCACTTCCTTGAGACAGTTAGCGAATGAGTCCGTCATGGAGTACATGGGTCAGTTTTTACAGTTATTACCATATGCTGGAGGATCAGCTAGTACAGAGGCAGACCGAGTATACTATTTTATTGATGGTCTACTACCCGAAATCAGAGGGGCAATCATTACGATCGAGCCAGGGACGTTGCAGAGGACTTACGAGCGGAGCTTGGCTAGGGAAAACTACTTGAATACTCACCACGAGGAGATTGAGCCTGATCGACCCGAGTTGCAGTTAGAGCATCGATCAGAGGGATTTGACAGGAAACAAATGAGGAATCCGAACGATGATAGTGGTTCTCGAAAGCGAAAGGTGTGTTACCAGTGAGGACAGCCTGGACATTTTCAAAATCGATGTCCTGATTTGTACGAGGACCAGCAGGATGACGATCAGCTTCAGGTCATTAATGACGTGCACATGGCGACTGAGTCACAGCTGACGAGGTTTCGTGATCCTACTAGAGGTAAATGATTTTCCTAATTATCCTACAACATGCATGGAACTAATTATTTGAAACTTTAGGTGTTTAAAATGAGATGTCAGACGTCATGTGATAGAGTCAGGGTCGATACTAGCTAGAGTGGTACCATTTAACCTTAGCAGTATTGTCTAGGATGAGACTGACCTAACTTAGATTAGAGTCCGAAAGAGATGGCAAGTTTGGGCACAATGGGTTGCCAAAACTAGCCACAAGTATATCTGAAGAGAGGCAGGACCAGAGTGGTTGTGATTCATCTTACGATACATGGACATGTAGTGTACATGGTGGCCATGGTTACAACTTTGTCGGATCTATTTTACTGCCTGGGTATAAATAAACTTGCATCGAGACACGAGTGGGTTGGGAGGTTTTCACGAATATGGCGTGCGAGTCGCGATCGTAGCGTCTTATGTCGTGATCACCAAGCTTGAGTTGTGGTAATGGGCGATGCTTGCGACAAGGTCGTGGCATTCCTATCATTTTGGGTAACGGAAGCGGTCTAGAAAGACTGTAGTTGAATTAGACTGTTTGAAGAGGTTGTGACCCGCAGTCTGAAGACCAAAATAAATCAAGTTGTTCGAAGTGGCAGAGGCCCACAGTTTGGAGTTGGTAGAGTATGGAGTTGTTTAGAGTAATCCAGAGGGACCCGCAGTTCATGAAAAGAAACGTTGTGCTGTTTGAAAGGACTTTGTACAAGTCCGCAGTTCAATACCTAGTGACAAGCTGTTGGAAGTGACTCTCGCGAGAGTCCACAGTTGGTCATAGCTTAATGAGCTGTCTGAAGTGACTTTGCATCGATCCGCTCAACGATGAGGAACGAGCTGTCTGAAGTGACTCTGAGTTAGTCCGCAGTTTGAGATAGAAGATCTAAGTCGTCTGAAGCGGCTGTAAGCCCGCAATTTGGACGAGTTGCAAACGGGTGTTCGTTCTCCTTATTCACTCGATTTATAACTAATTTCGAGGACGAAATTCTTGTTAGTTGGAGAGACTGTAACAACCCGAAATTTTAGTTATTTGTGGATGATGATGCATGTATTAGTATATTAGTATTTTACGGATCTCGAGCCGTTCATGCTATATTTTTAATTGAGTGAGGTGTCGTCTAGTTAAACGGGGTTTTCAGGAACCGTTTCAGTGGACATTATTAGTAAACAAAGTCAAATGAAATATATGACCTTAGTTGAGGAAATACAATTTTATCAATAAATTATAACTTAGACATGAGGAAAATTATTTGAATACTAAGTGTGGGACCGCCTCGAGAAGCGTGTCGAATGCGGGGCATTGTGTACCGAGTAGACGGAAATTTGTGTGACCTTATTTATAATTTAATAAAATTAATTTAATGGGTTAATATAGGATAAGATTGTTAAAGTGACACAATGTGGTGAGGAGAACCATTGGATGGGCATGGGGATGTGTATATGTGTTAAATTAAGATGATGAGCCAAATGACCCATAAGGGTAGCTGTCCAAGGGATGAACAAGTGTGGACTTAAGGGCAAGAGGGCCATTTCACATTATTACACTTATATAAAAACATTTGTTCACCCTAAAACCCTAATCACTATTCATCATCTTCTTACTCCAAGCCGTCACTGTTCACCTTCCCCCTCCTCTTGCCACTGCCGCCACCCACACCGGAGAACGTCCCACGTGACGAGGCCAGAGAAACCGGAGAACACCGTTGACAAGGTGAGGCTCTCTCTCTCTTTCTCACTCACTCTCACTCTCACTCTCGACTTCCTATGCTCACACCTTTCTTCTCGACCTCACGCTGTGGTAGCCACCTCCTCTCGGCAAGCTTGTCTTCACCGCCACCTCCTTCGCCGTTGAAGCCTTCCCCACCCACTGGAGACGTCTAGGTGAGCTCCTTCTCCTCTCTCTTTCTTTTTCTCTCTCGGTTGTGCTCTCGGTGTACCTCCCTCTCTCGGTCCATGTCCCTCTAACTTGGCCGAGCACACCAGTGCTGGTAGGTCCCGAGGTCGCCAAGGTCCATCGCTCACCGGAGTCGAGGTTCCCTCCCTCACACTCTTGGTTTTTCTTTCCCTCCCTTCTCGGTTTTCCCACTGTTTTTGCCATTTCGTGACTGTTTTTGGCTATTATTTGGACTGTCGTGGCTTGGTGGGTCCGTTCTCGACCAAGGCTGATCGGAGGTGGTCCTCCGACGACCCCACTAGCCGAAGATGACCCCCCTGTGCAATAATTGGGTGTTCGAATGGTTGATGTAAAACCTGGTGTGTGAGTTGCGTGAGTTATTGATGTAAAACCGTGGTGTGGATGTGTGTGCATGGTGTGTACACTGTGTGTACACCACAATGGGGTGTATACAATAGTGTGTGTGTGCACCACAGTGGGGTGTACACAACAGTTGTATATGTGTGTGCATGGTGAAAATGTGTATATGATATAGTTTTAAGTAATAAAGTGACATATTAATGCATGTGAACATGGGGTGTAAATAACAGTGGGGTGCACACAACAGCGGGGTGTTGTGTACACAAAACAACGGGGTGTATGTGAAGTGTGAGTGTGCACACCAGTGGGGTGTACACATCAGTTGTGTGTGTATGTGACTATAAAATTTACATTATTTTATATGACTTTGGATAAATGAAGGAAGGGATGATAGGATGGACATTTATTCTAAAAAAATGAGTATGGGCTTGTGTTGAGGCCCAATAAGGGCCCAACACACACCCAACACATATTACAATAAGGGCCCGACACACATTATAATGAGGGCCCAACACACATCTAACACACATTACAATAAAAGCCCAATACAATAGGTACAACTTAAAGCCCAAATACATGTATAAAATGAAGGAAATAGCCCATATGAACCTAAACCCACAAGTGTCCACCTATTAAGCCTACTTAGATGAATACAGGCTTGACACATGGACCCAACAAGAACCCAGCCAGGGTGTAAAGGGCATCAACTCTAGTATAGAGTACGTTAATTAAATGAATTCAAACCAAGTTTATAGGAATCACCCTAAAACTAAACACGAACTTTAAAACAACATTCGGGGTTTGATTCATTGTCAGGTAGTCGAGAAACACGGGAAACGTGTTAAAGTCTCAGAGTGAATACTGAGTCGCGATTAGTCAGGTAAGTACACTTGCCCTAAAAAGCATTTGTACGTTAGTAGGCCAGTAAGGAAATAACATGTGATTTATACATCCTCTATTCATTGATATTGTTGAATTGATCCCTTGTTTGAAATTCCATTCTGTTTTCCTTGGTTGTATGTTCTCGGCATTAGTGTGTCTCGAAGTTATCATGCGGTCCCGCACTAGCTGGGACAACGAGGGTGCCCTCTGCAGGGGTAACTGACCACTTCTAGTGACGTGTGTACTAGGTACTGGATTCGAGAGGTGTTGCGATGCCTCTCGATTTCACGCTGCGCTAGTGTTGCGACATTACCCAGGGAGATCTTGCGAGATCTTTGCCGTATTGCTGTGAAATTAAACCACTTATGGGCCTCTTTTGAATCTTAGAACATGCAAATTTCGATTGTTTATCTATCAGTCTGTTTATCATGTACTTGATTTACTTACTTTCCTGTTATTTCGTTTCTGCATGATATTTAGACTGTTTTGTTGTTAAATCATAAATTACTGTTATATTCTTCTGATACTACTTTCGATTCCTTCAGTTGCTCACCATCTAGTTTGTGACGGTGGGTGCAGATATGGTGGAGAGCAGTAAGGGCAAGGGGCCTTGCCTAGGAAACCTACTTTGAGGATTTGGAGCGACATCAGAAAGACATTATAGTAGGTGTTTGTGTTTTGTTGATTTGTATATCGTTTCATACTTATATTTGTTTTGGGATTATTGAACTTGGTATGGTTGGTGAGACTGGTATCATGTATATATGCTTATCGAATTGTACATGAATACCCGGAGTTTTCCACACTTATAGAATTCCTAATTTCCTTTTGATTGGGCTATTTTCTCTTGTTATTTACTGTTTAGTCTTCTGCTGTGTATTATTGCAATAACTCTTTCATAAATTACTAAATTGATTAAATATGAGGTTGACTAGGCTCGTCAGGTTGCCGAGTGATGACTCGAGGCTTGCACGGGACTAGGCCCGGCGTACCCAATTGCACGGAAAAATTGGGGCCGTCACATTAACATCACAATGAAAAGCTTCTTTGGCCATATAGTCTGCATATGCATTATTCTCTCTAAATGTGTGGCTGAAAACTACTCTCCACTTCTTGTCCGTCTCCCTTAGAATATCATGAATCAATGGATCTTGAAATTGGCTTTGTGTTGAGTCCATATTAAGATCAATTGCTTTCTGTGAGTCTAGTTCCACAATGAGTTTCCTATATCCTTTATCCCATGCCAGTTGCAAGCCATGTTTAACTTCTAATAGTTCGGCACAAAGAGGTGGACACTGACCCAATTTTACTTGAAATGCTTCTCGTAAATTTCCTTTCATCCCCCGTATAACTCCTGCAGTTGTGGCTTCCTCATCATCCCTCGTACCGTCCCATCACAATTTATTTTCAGCCACCCCTCCTCTGATGCTACCCAATAGCAATGTTTTCTTCTTGCTAAAATAGAGTGATCATTCCACAAAAGCCATATGTCACCAGAAAAGTCGATCGCATCCTCCTTCCAACACTTACTAAACCCCAACTTCTGAATCACCGCATCTGCCGTATCATCACTGATTTTTTACTCAAAAACTACTATGATATTCACCTTATTTTACTTCATTAACTCCTTAAAAACTGTAATAAAAAGAGAATTTTTGGCCCATTGACAATTCTAAGATAGTAATAACATTGATAACAAATATAGAAAATAATTAAGAAATTGATAGGTATTGACCACCACCATTCGAGCCTGGTTAATTGTTACTCCATCATCTAAGATCATATGCTCAGATGCGTCTTTCTCTTGTGCTTCCATTTCCTGCCTTTGGGACTCTCATTTTGCACTAGCTTCTGCTAGAATTTTATGACCATTGTTGACAGCACTCTGCATCATTCCTGTTTGACTGCGTTTTTTACCCATATCAGTTGCTAGTTCCTCTATTGAGATACATTAGAATGGTATAGAGACTTCTACTCTCCTCCGTGTCCCTTCTCTGTTTGTGAGGTCCTAGAAATGAGTGATCTTCCATGCATTCTCTTGGATTGGGAATTTAGATTAAAGATCATCCATGTTAGGCCCACATGCCTTTAAGGTAGATGTGGGCCCGGGCAGCCCATGGCTTATTTTAGGAGATTCATTCTTGGAAGACTCATCTCCTTTTGGCCTATCGCTTTTGGAACCATTCATTTTTGGGACATATTTCTTGGTATGTGTTATACTCTTGGTATTCTTCTTCTTTTCTTTTCCTTCATTGACTATTCTGGAAACCTGACCTTGATGGGTTAAAGTTTCATTTTTCGTGGAAAAAATTATTGTTTGACTTTTGTCATTATCTTTTGAATTCTTGACTTCCAAATGATTTAATTCACCCAAGTTGACCAATAATTGAATCTGATTTTTTTGGTTTCCTTGTTTGACATCTTGATGTTTCTTTTCATTCAAATCCCCAGATTTATGCCTCTCCTTCCTTAATTCTTGCCCTAAATTCTCTCCTCCCCCTTTTTTGGTAATTTCCTCCCGACAAGGCTTCTTCTGAGCAATCATCCACGACCCAAAATTAAAATCTTCAGCAGCTTGCGGAAGCGGCACACCACCCCCGTGTCATTTGACGTAATGACTCTAAAATTCTAACTCGTGCCACATGACCTTTTAGGGTCATATTGTGGGCCCTGCTAGCCGTAGTGTACTTGTTTTGGTCCTCGGGAGTTGACACCGAGATATGTTATGTTTGTTTGGTGATTTGTATTATTTATTTATTACCGAATATTAAATTCAATATCCCAAATATGTGAGGATGTGTTGAGTGTGTGTTGGTACGGTTGAACGAGTTCAGTACGAAAGAACGCACTAAATGGGTATTTGAGGGTCCGGGGGACGAAAAATGGAATAAAAACATTGACATTTACAAATGAAAATAATTAATGGAATTAAATAATAAATTATGGGCGCCGAGTGATACGCGGGGTCGTGGGTGACACGCGTGGGTCGAATGGTAGTGCGCACGCCTGAGTTAACTCGTTGGTGCACACAACGAAATTGTAGGCGCAAAAATAGAATTATATATACATGGAATATATATGTGTGTATATATATATATATAAATAAAAAGAAAATGTGAAATGACCATGAGGGGTATTAAGTTGGTGAGGAAGTGGATAGAAATGGAGAGGCAAAATGGTAATTTGACCCAAAATTTGATCAAAAATATCACCACCGACACCCCCATTCACACATTTCGACCGAGAGAGAGAAAGGAAGAGGGAGAAAAGAAATTGAAGAGAGAAAGATCGATCAATTGAGGTGTGAGGATGCTGGAATCGTTAAAGTGAGATTGATGTATGGGTTTTCGAAATCGAATGGAGGTTGAGCATCGTGTTGATGAGTTTCATTTTCTCTCCTCTCTTGTTTTTTATTTTCGAAATTTTTAGGTTGATGATGAAGATGTTGTTGTTGTTGATGTTGTTGTTTGTTGAAAAGAGAAAGAGAAAGAGAAGAAAAAAAAATTAAAATCGAAACAGAGCCGAGGCTTTGTTTCATTAATTTGGAGAAGATGAAGTGGTGGGCCGGGTCGGACCCGACCAGGAAACCCACCACCATTAAATAATAAAATAATTATTTATTTATAATAAATAAATAAATAAAATATGTTTTTTATTAGAAATAAATGTTAGAAAAATCAGGAAAAATTCTGAAAAAAAATAGAAAAAATACTAAAAAATTATATTTCAACCAAATAAATAGAGATTTGGGATTTTTTATGAAAAATGAAGAATTTGAGATTTGCGACGAGACTTTTGTCGGGATTTTTGTCTCGTAAAGCATGAAATTGTTAAAAATAGTCAAAAAATATTGAAAAATACTTTTTAAATTGCATGAAAATTATGAGGTTTCGCTAAGGTATATTAATGAGTTTGAATGCAACCCAATACCCGATTAAGCGACTCAATTGCACAAACAAGTAATAAGTTATAAAAAAATTATAGAAAATGGGTCAAACTTGAGAAAATTGAGGAATACTTGGGATAATTAGATATAATTAACAAAAATTGGTTGAAATAATTGTCAGGTGACGAGCGGAGTGTTGGTAACTAATTGGGAAACGTCTGGAGCTACACGAGGGCATTTTTAGCGGGATTTGAGGTGAGTAAAGGCAACAATAGAATCAACATGATTACTTTTCTATTTCTTGATTAATTATTCTTGAAATGCCAGCCCTTTGTATTCCATTCTAGTTTAGGTGACCTAAAGTTTAGGTAGACCAACTGTGATGAGAAGTCTCAACTAGTTTAGCATCCGGCATAGACTATGGTTTCTCGTTCGAGCTTATCGAAATGATTTAGCATATGGCTTGTGACTGTGGGTTTCTTTCGGTAGTGTGTTAGAAATTTAGCAGCTGACTTTGTCTGTGGCTTTTCCTAACAAAGTATGCGTTCAGTGGAGGCGATCTTCGAGTCCACTGGTTCGTACAGGGTGGATTGAGCAGGGGAGGCAGTTTTGGGCCTATTGTGTCGATCGCAAGCTGATGAGGTCTTGTGACCCACAGTTTGATTGGGACTATCTATTCACCTATCCGTTTGTTTTTCGGTCACTTGATTATCGTTGTTTGAGGTTGTTGAATCTATTTATCATGCGATTTGCAATCTATTTCAATTTCTTATTATATACTGCATGATTCATAGACTTGTGATTATTGAAAGTTAAGTAGTTTATTTTGAGATATCTGTGGCGGCCCCAATTTCCACATTGGTCCGCCACGGGAGGCCACGAAGGCCCACAACTGTCCACGTCATCGCCAGCTGTGTCCCACGCCCAATTATCCATTATTAATCAATTTCCGGTTAACTTGATGTTATGAGTTAACTTTTATTCCTTTAATATCATTTAATTACAATTTACGCAGCGGAAGATTTACTAACAACACAAAAATTCAACATGTATATTATGAGCAAAATGTCTAAGTGGAAACCATATCAACTGTACATCATATACATATCATCTAGAATCCTCAAAATATCAAAATATACAACCTATCTCTCAAGTCCCAAAACCCAACATAAAACGAGTAAATATAAATATACGTACGAGAAGGGCTAGAGCTGTCAATCGATGTAGTCCTCAAGCTTGCCCTTTCCCCGGCTCGTACTAGGGTCTGTACTCAGCCATCATAAAAAGACAAATGATGAGTCCAGAGTGAGTAATCCCAAGGAAATTCACCAAGTAATTACGGAAGTAAAAGTACTGGAATTTAAAATACTATAATTAAACATGCGGAACAAAAATATAATACAGACAACTGTAAAAAGGATCATCGCATGCATAAATATAGTGATGAAACAAAGTACGTGCTCATAAAAATCAGACCAAGTCATACTTCGGGCTTTCTCCCCAGGCACAGCCCGTGAAAACACCTCTACCGGGTGACCCTGGACCCTCTAGGTGGTCGGCGTAGACCTACGACGCACCCACACAAGCCTACCATACCCGGGTAGCCTATTCACCGGCGTATGCCTAGACAAGTGCTATGACCTAGTGGACTCTATGGCCGTAACGAATAAGCACCAGGTGAGGAGTGGTCTCAACACCGTAAAGACACCAGGTAGGAGTAACTCCACTACCGTAAAGTCACCAGGTGTGAGTACTCAGCCACTGTAAAGCAATAACGGAATGGAATGAAGAATAAATAATACTGAATTCAAATAAATCAAATGGTAAATACTAAAGTGAAGTTCAATTGGGATACTACATACCTCAATACGCACTCCTCGTTCCACAAGTCAAACCCTCAGCCCGATTCCTTCAATTCCCCGATATTTCTCCCGTTCTGATTCCCGACCAACCTCCTACTCCAATTACTATTTCAAGGCTCCTGGAATTCATTTATGAGGGTTATTAGTCTATTAATGGGTTTATAATGTTATTTATGCTCATTTATGAGGGTTATTAGCCCGATGTGCATCCTCAAGAATACTATCACGTAGTTCTTGTACCTCAGGTATCCATAACCTGCCCCTGTGTCTCAAGCACTGGTCTGAACCGCTAGACCAATCTGTACAACCCAGATCCTGAGCCAGACAGCTGAAACGAGCAAAATGTCCGCCAGTCCTTTGCCACTCAGCGACCCTCTCTAACGACACAACAGGAACACGCATCTGGCAATAGATATGAACATCAGCAAAAACATCTGACAAACACAACACCGTCGCAGCCTCCAGCAATCCATACTCATGTATCATCTGCCGCAGTACATTCTGACTCTCTACACCACTCCGGCTCAATGCATCAGCAACTACATTCGCCTTCCCAGGATGGTACTCAATCGCGAAATCGTAGTCTTTCAATAACTCGAGCCACCGTCTTTGTCGCATATTTAAATCCTTCTGAGTGAACAGACACCTCAAACTCTGGTGATCTGTGAATAACATAAACCGCTACCCATAAAGATAATGTCGCCAAGCCTTGAGCGCAAACACAACTGCAGCTAGCTTTAAATCATGTACCGGATAATTCTCCTCGTAGGGTCTCAATCGCCTCGATAAATATGTAACTGGGTGTCCTTCCTGCATCAACACGCATCCCAACCCAGTCTCGGAAGCATCTGTGTATACCGAGAAGCCTTTCCCTGCCTCAGGTAGAGCCAATACTGGCGCAGAAGTCAACCTTCTCTTCAACTCTAGAAATGTTGCCTCACAGTCTTCAGACCATTCAAACTTAACATTCTTCTTGGTCAACCTCGTCATCGGTGCTGCAATCAAAGAAAAATCCTCCACGAACCGCCGGTAATAGCCCGCAAGCCCCAAGAAACTACGAATGTCTGCAACTGTCTCTGGTGTCCTCCAATCAATGATCGCTCGAATCTTGTCTCCATCAACAGATATTCCTTGACTACCAATGACATGTCCAAGAAATTTCACCTCTCTCAGCCAGAAAGCACACTTATTGAACTTAGCGTACAATCTGTGCTCCCTCAACGTCATCAAAACATCTCTGAGGTGTCTCTCGTACTCCTCATAAGTCTTACTGTATATTAAGATATCATCGATGAACACAATCAAATAACGATCCAGAAATAGCCGTAGTACTCGGTGCATCAAATCCATAAAGATAGCCGGCACATTAGTTACCCCAAATGGCATGACTGTGAACTCAAACAACCCATATCTCGTGCTAAACGTTGTCTTCTCGATATCACTCTCCCGAATCCTCAACTGATGATATCCAGATCGTAAATCAATCTTCGAGAAAAATTTAGCACCCGCCAACTGATCAAATAGATCATCAATTCTAAGAAGTGGATAACGATTTTGAATCGTCACTTGATTCAGCTTCCTGTAGTCTACGCACATCCTCAAAGAACCGTCCTTCTTCTTAACAAATAGGACCGGTGCACCCCAAGGAGACATACTAGGATGAATAAAACCCTTCTGTAGTAACTCCTCTAATTGGGACCTCAATTCTCCCTACTTCGATGCTGACATCCTGTACGGTCGGCTATATATCAGCTGTGTCCCCAGAATCAACTCAATGATGAACTCAACTGCTCTAGGAGGTGGTAAACTTGGCAAATCGTCTGGGAACACCTCAGGAAAGTCACACACTACTGGGACATCCTCTACTCTAACCTCTAGTCTCAGGTCGGGCTCAACCACCGTTCTAAACACCTCCATCTCCTGTGTCGTTGCTAATCGACCTCTGGTAATTGGTAAGTCTGACGTCGTCCCAACAAAAGTAAATACCGAAATGCTCTCAATATCAAATACTATCATCTTACCAAAACAGTCGATGTGCGCGCGATATGTTGCTAGCCAATCGATACCCAATAAGGCATCAAACTCTAAATACTCTATGTGGCGGCCCCAATTTTCAGGGTCGCCCGTGCAACAGTTACTTCTCCAGCTCATGCACCAGAAGTAACTGCCACGTCTTATCTCTATCCATCGTCTAAGAATCTTCAAATTAGAGCTATTTATTCATAAGCAACAGCGGAAGTCTTGTCTTAATAAAATAAACATTATATAAAGTTATTTAATTCAATCTATAGTGGAAAACCCGGCTATACTTGCATATAGGCGATCAACTATACCAATATATATACAAGTATAGAAATGGTTGTAGTCTCTCATCCCAAAGTAATACAAATATCAACATAATACACTAGCAACATACGTACTAGCGAGGCTTCGAACTTAGGCAAGACAGATATAATCGCCAAAGATCTTCTTACCCCTAACGATATCTTGGTATCTGCACTCGGTTATCACAAAAACCGGATAACGAGTCCAAGTAAGTAAAATCCCAAGGAAAACCACTAGGCATTTCAATTTATGAACATAAATGGAAACCAATAAACAAGTGTTAAATAATCATGCAATAATCAAGGAAATAACGCAGTCAACTGCTCAAAAGGAAATGCATGAATACCAACACCAAGAAAACAAACTGGGTGTGCAATAAATACCGCCAGTGAAGCTAGGATCAGTGGCCCAGTCATACCCTACTCCAAAGACCCCGCTGACTGTATCCTAGTCACCAAATACATTTGAGAAGAAGAAACCCCACACACCCGAAAAAACCTCCTGAACGCTACCGTTCCCATCACAATCGGATTTAGATTGACAAATAAATAAAGCTCAATGAATAGAATAAGAAAATGCAATAGTGGTGTTCAATTGGGTTTTACATACCTCAAACCGCGCTCAAAACCCCAAAAATATCCCCGGTCTGATCATCCACTAATTTCCCGACTCAATTTTTACTGTCTCGAGCTTCCTGGGTTTCATTTGTGAAGATTAATGGTCAATTAATGGGTTTATGATGTTATTTAGGCTTATTTCTTCATTTTCCCAATTTTTAAGTTCCAGTGGACAATTAGCGCGCTAATGAGATCAATTAGCGCGCTAATTGATCTTTATCACTCTTCACTTTCAAGTGATTAGCGCGCTAATTTCTCCAATTAGCGCGCTAATTGCTCGCTGTCCGTCCGAAATTTCCAAATTTAAATTTTTGACTTCAAACCACTCACAAACCCATAAATTCAATTTCCATCTTTCCATAACTCCTCAATCACCTTAATTACACCATTTAAACATGAATTTCCATAATCAAACACCAAAATCCACAATTTACAAAAATTTCCATTTTCAAACCTATTTTTAGAAAATCCTCAAATTCCTCTCAAACTTGCTCAATTACACAATCCATGCTATAACCAACTCATAAATACTAAATCCCATCAAAATACAGTGTTTAATACCTCCAAATCCGAATTTCCTCAAATTTCAAATCAACACCAATATTTCACAAACAACCCAAGTTTTTAATAAATCCATACCTTGATCTTGTTGTTGTTGGCCTTGATTCACTCTCCAAACTCCAACAAATCTTCTCCTTTCTCCCCTTCTCACCGATTCTCTCCTCTCTCTTAATTTTTCTTCTTCTTTATTTGTTTGATCGGTCAACATATATATATATAATTGCTATTGATCAAGTGTGTACACCCATCTCGAGGCAAATCCGATGATCACTGTTCACCCTGTGTCACTCCAACTCACTAACACCTTATCTTGACACTGGTGACCCTATTGTGCATCTTGAGAAACATCCAAAGGGTCCTGATTAATCCAGCTCAACTATAGGATTTTACAATTCCAATTGATTTGGCCTATATAAATTACCAAATCTACTTAATAAATTTCCAAAATTTATAAATAGGGTCACACTAGTCTCCCAACCACTCGGCACCCGGTGCCCTGCATTCGGCACGCACCCCGAGGCGGTCCCACACCTAGTGCACCAAATATAATTTTATCCTAAGGTTATATTAAATTTTCATTAAATTAAATCCTCCACCTTAGTCATGCTTAATAAATTTAATCTAATCAAACCCCAACGCCCGGCTTTGCTACTTCTGAACCCCCGCGTTGGCCTGACTCACACCACTAAACCCCGGCGCTCAACCTCGCCCGACATCAAGTTACACAAATGTGATGTTTATATAAATAATAATAACTTCCCATCACAATAATAAACAAACAACATGCACAAATAATATAATACAAGCCTGGGTACTCATTTTCAAGTTAACCCAGCTATCCACGTAACGCCCAAATTACCCGTTAATCCTCGTGATTAACACAAATCCTGATTTAATTAATTTGGGCCGTTACACTCTAGGACACGGAAGTCACCGGACAACTGGTGTCCCTCAATCTCTACCACACGATTTCGGCATATCCGGTTAGGGTATATCTTATCCCCAGCAGTCGTACTGAGGACAAGATGTGGGTCTAAAGTCTCAACCTGTAACCCTAACTGTCCGACCCTACGTCCCGATATAAACGACAAGGTACTACCGGAATCAAATAATACATGCATGAAGACATCGCATATAGATAACATACCCTCGACAAGCTGACGAGTCGCATCATGCTCTGGCTGTATGACAGTAGGTGTAGCAGCAGCATGAACCCTCTCCCTAACTGGCTCAATCTGTAGTCGTGAGGATGAAGTTGACATCGGATAATCTCTCTGTATATGTCCGACCTAATGACATCTAAAACATCGTCGTGTATCCTGCCAATCCGACTGTGAAACTACATGAACCTGAGCCATGTCAGGACCCCGATATCTCTGTCCCCTACTACGACCTCCTCCATCTCGAACTCGCTGTCGTGGCTGCTCAGCTAGTGCAGGTACAGCAACGTACACCACCTGCCTCTCATCTCCTCTCTGATGCTCGGAACGCCTATCTCGTCGACCCTGATCATGTCTCTATCTGTCAGATTGATGTCTCGGTCTCTTCGGTCTCTGATCAGACCGAGAACTCTGTCCAGACCCATCTCCAAGCTCACCCCGGTGTCGTAGATATGTCTCGCAAGCCAATGCTCTATCATAAACAATCTGTAGCGTCTCTGCACCAGTCGCGACTATCACCCCACCAATCCTCTCATCCAGGCCTTTGATGAAATAATAAATCTGTAATCTCTCCGTGTTAGCCACATCCATAACATATATCATGAGATACTGGAATCGGTCCATGTACTGCAAAACTGACATGGTACCCTATCGCAAACTCAAGAACTGTTCCCTCAATCGTAACTGCACCTCTGTGGGAATATACTCGTCCAGAAATAACTGTCTAAACTCTCCCCACATCGCTGGCGTACCATGTATGTCAGTGTAGGTGGTCCACCAAACTGCGGCCTGACCCCTCAAACAATAGCCTGAAATACGTGCCTGATCTATCTTGGGTACCTCTAGCAACTGGTGTAGTCGTCTGTGAGTCATCAACCAACGTCCTGCAACCTCAGGATCACTGACTCCAGTGAAGTATATAGGGTTAAACCTCATAAAATCCTTCACCATCTTCGCTGCCTCAGACATCCTACTCCTAGTAGTCAAAGTCCCTATCTGCTGCTCTGTAGTGGTGGGTGTCACCACAGTAGTCTCTGCTGGTACTATCATAGGTTTAACTCTCTCTATCACTGTCTCTGACCCAGCCGCCTGCGTAGCAACAGCTGTTGCTAATGTTGTCTAAGTGGTAGAAGGTGCAACACGCTCAGCAGCCGGTGCTACTGCTGGCGTCCTCGAACTCCGAATATACTCCATCAACTCACCATCTCGAGCTCTCTTGTAATAGCTGCTTGCTCTCTTTGTAATAATCGTTGCTCGCCGTCTCGCATCATGGCTCGCAGATCAGCCACGTCACTAGTGGTATGATCACTAGTCTCTCCAACCTCCTGCTGAGTAGTGGGCGGAGTAGTAGGAGTCTGTCTGTCCATCATAAACTGCACAACCAAAGTGCATTGGATCAGACTCAGTACATACGCGTATAATATATAGTACACAATCCAAACATACACGTATATATATATATATATATATAATTTCCTGAATCTACCCGCCTCACATCACTTCCCAACTAAGACTTGAATCATTCACTTGTGATTTCCACATCTAAGATTTATTCATTGAGTTCATACTCTTGTTCAATCTCCAATTTCCAAGGTTTGACCTCGCTCTGATACCAAAATGTGGCGGCCCCAATTTCCACATTGGTCCACCAAGGAAGGCCACACGGGCCCACAACTGTCCACGTCACCGCCAGCTGTGTCCCACGCCCAATTATCCATTATTAATCAATTTCCGGTTAACTTGATGTTATGAGTTAACTTTTATTCCTTTAATATCATTTAATCACAATTTACGCAGCGGAAGATTTACTGACAACATAAAGATTCAACATGTATATTATGAGCAAAATGCCTAAGTGGAAACCATATCAACTGTACATCATATACATATCATCTAGAATCCTCAAAATATCAAAATATACAACATATCTCTCAAGTCCCAAAACCCAACATAAAACGAGTAAATATAAACATACGTACGAGAAGGGCTAGAGCTGTCAATCGATGTAGTCCTCAAGCTTGCCCTTTCCCCGGCTCGTACTAGGGTCTGCACTCAACCATCACAAAAAACAGATGACGAGTCCAGAGTGAGTAATCCCAAGGAAATTCACCAAGTAATTACGGAAGTAAAAGTACTGGAATTTAAAATACTATAATTAAACATGCAGAACAAAAATATAATACAGACAACTGTAAAAAGGATCATCGCATGCATAAATATAGTGATGAAACAAAGTACGTGCTCATAAAAATCAGACCAAGTCATACTTCGGGTTTTCTCCCCAGGCACAGCCCGTGAAAACACCTCTACCGGGTGACTCTGGACCCTCTAGGTAGTCGGCGTAGACCTACGACGCACCTACACAAGCCTACCATACCCGGGTAGCCTATTCACCGGCTATGCCTAGAAAAGTGCTATGACCTAGTGGACTCTATGGCCGTAACAAATAAGCACCAGGTGGGGAGTGATCTCAACACCGTAAAGACACCAGGTAGGAGTAACTCCACTACCGTAAAGTCACCAGGTGTGAGTACTCAGCCACCGTAAAGCAATAACGGAATGGAATGAAGAATAGATAATACTGAATTCAAATAAATCAAATGGTAAATACTAAAGTGAAGTTCAATTGGGATACTACATACCTCAATACGCACTCTTCGTTCCACAAGTCAAACCCTCGGCCCGATTCCTTCAATTCTCCGATATTTCTCCCGGTCTGATTCCTGACCAACCCTCGACTCCAATTACTATTCCAAGGCTCCTGAAATTCATTTATGAGGGTTATTAGTCTATTAATGGGTTTATAATGTTATTTAGGCTCATTTCTTCATTTTCCAATTTTTGAGATTTCAGTGAACTATTAGCGCGCTAATGAGATGAATTAGCGCGTTAATTCATCTGAGTCACTGTTCATCGTTTTTCAGAGGGTAATTAGCGCGCTAGGTCTACCCATTAGTGCGCTAATCGCGCTCTGTCCATATTTTACAGTTCAAATTTCTGAACTCCAATCACCCCATAAACCCATACATTCGGTTCTCAAACCTCTATAGTCCCTCAATAACCTCCAATACACCATTAAAACACAAATTTATCAAGTTTAAACATCAAAATCCAAGAATCATCAAAATTCATATTTCCAAACCCATTTTCATAACATCATCAAATTCCTCTCAAATTAGCTCAAAATCACAACCATCTCATGCCATTCTCATACACACTTATCCCCAACAAAACCAAGTGTTTAATCCCCCAACAAATTCGGATTTCACAAATCCTAACCCACACCAAAAATTTCACAAAGCTCAAGTTTGATGTGTCCATACCTCTTGATCTTGTGGTTGGATGCCAAAATCACCCTCTTCACACCTTAGTGGTTGTTCTTCCTCCTCTTCTTCTTCCCACCGATTTCTCTCTTCTTCACTTCCAAAACCACACTCTCACTCTGCTTGTTTGATCGATCAAGCATGGGTATATATATACTTGCTTCCCATCAAGTGTGTACACGAATATCGAGGATTATCCAAAGGCTACTGATCACCCTGTGTCACTTCAATTCACATACCCTATCATGACACTCAACACCTCGATTCTCTCCATTGTGCATCTCGAGAATCATCCCACCGTTGTTTTATTCTCCTTAACTATAGGTTCATTGATTTCCAATTTGATTTAGCTTACATCAATTATTTAACCTATTCAATAATTTCTCAAAACTTGTGGATAAGACCACACTAGTCTCCCGACTACCCGACACCCCGTGTCCCGTGTCCGCACACACCCCAAGGCAACTCCTCACTCGTCAATAAACTACATTAACACACATATTGCAATGAAATTAGCTAATTTGTACATTTTCATCACAATTTACCACAACAAGTATATAAAACAGACTATATACCTAGTTCGAGTGCGTTCCAGCCTCACTGTGGGACCCTCGACCATCCTCGCTGGCATCCACATCTGCAATGATGTCATAATTAACGGCAATTATAAATTGGGCCGTTACAATATCTATTGTTGTTGTTTACTGTTATATTTTGTTATCACCGTCCTTTTTATGATAGTAGGTGCAGATCCACAGACGAGTAGGGGCAAGGAGCCGATGCTTGGCGATATCCTCTGAGGCACGCTCAGAGCAGTTAACTTTGCTCTCACTTTATATGTATTTTGTCCTTTTGTTGTATATTTTGGCTATATATCCATTTGTTTTGATATTTTGGGGCTGTGAGAAGTTGTATCTGACTGTTGATACATTTATATGTTCATTTTGGGTTCTCAGTTGATCTGTTATATACATGTGATGTTGTTTGGACAGGATTTTCCTTATTTAGGTTGACTGATATTGTAAATTGTTTTAAGTTGGTGTTAAAAACAATTCTGCAGCACACCTAACTATAATTGACGATAAAAGATTAGATAGAATTAAGGTGAATCAAAAAGAGTGATCCAGGGTGAGTGAGTAAATAATGTACTGAGTAATAGGTAAGTTAAGGCTGACTAAATTTGCGTTGACTCGTCGGAGACGAGCTCGGGGGTCCACGTAGGTTTAGGCCAGGCGGGGCCTAGTTTGTAGTTGCTGGGGCTGTCACATTTGAACTCTTCTTTTCCTTGACTACAGACCCTTGGGATCCTTATGAGCATTAAGGGGGCATGTAGTTTTGTTATGCCCCACTTTTTCACAACGAAAGCATATGTAGGGAAGCCCTTCATAATCCACCCTCAGCCAAAAGTCTTCCACTCTAAATTTTTACATAAGAGGTTTTGAGAAGTCCAGTTCCACCGCAACTCAGGCAAACCCCCCTCTGTTAGCTGTAGTAGTACTTGAATCCATCCTTAATAACCGTTCAACTACATTTCCAAGTCCCCAAATGATAGAATCATGGAAATACTCAGGAGGGAGGTCTAAAAAATGAATCCAAACCGTTGCTTTCAATATTGATGCAGTCGCTACTCGAAAAGATGGCCCCTATTTTTGCACAGAAAGGACATGGTCGAGGATTTCATGACCCTCCGAGTAAAGCTCTATCCATATCTCTTGCACTCATAAATTGAACTAAATAAAAATCATTAGAGAGATCCATAACTCTGTAGTCCTCTTCAGGGTGTCACATTGCTACGATTCTATTACATAACATCATGTAGTCTAACGATCTTCCCATCAGTTTCACCACTACTGCATTCTCCATTTGTTTCACTAACTTGCTATGCAAGAAAACTTCACCTAGGGACCTAGAACATCCGAAGTAATGCTCATATCCCCTGCCTTCAATACCACATTTTTTGAGAATTTCCTATATCTGACATTAACTAGATGATCCCTGTACGTTTTACGAGCATCCAGATCGTCGTCGACCTCTATTCTCACTTTTCTCAACTTTTTTAAACCACGACAAGGGGCACTTAGCTAATTCAACACTTTTTGGATGTTTACCGTTTTTATTGGTGATTGCATTTTTTTTTTGTCATTCCATCATCTCTTAGATACTCATCACGATCATCCCGCACACATCTCCATGCTTCACCAATCATCAAAAGAGTACAAAAAAAAACACACCCGCGTGTCACGACCATATTCACTCACTCATCATCAATCAGTCATCAAAAGCTCCGCCAAAACCCCATTAATGGCCGCCTGACTCCGCCACCAACCCCAAAATCACACACTAAGCACCACAGCCATGGCCGACCCATCAAACCCAATCAAATTCGGCGTAATCGGGTGCGCCAAGATCGCCAGAAAGCTCATCCGAGCCATCACCCTCTCCCCCAACACCACCCTGACAGCCATTGGCAGCCGGTCCCTCTCCAAGGCCCAGAATTTCCTTTCCGAGAATCGGACCCGGATCGACGACCCTAGCAAGGTGAAGGTGTACGGGAGCTATGAAGGGGTCGTCGAGGACGAGGGCGTGGAGGCGGTGTACTTGCCGGTGCCGACGCGGTTGCACGTGAAGTGGGCGGTGGCGGCTGCGGAGAGGGGGAAGCATGTTCTGGTGGAGAAGCCGGTGGGGGTGGAGGTGGGGGATGTGGAGGTCATGGTGGAGGCTTGTAGGGTGAATGGGGTGCAGTTCATGGATGGGACTATGTGGCTGCATCATCCCAGGACCGGCGCTTTGAGGGGGCTTCTTCATGATCAACATCTCTTTGGAGACCTTCGATTGGTAAGGAATTTTTTATTTTATGTTTAATGTGGTATCTCATGGCCAGGCTTAATAGAAACTGAAGAAATTCGACGGGGGTAGTGAGAGGTATTAATTAGGAGAGATTTAAATAAATTTTTTTTTGAGGTCTATGGTGTTCAAACAACCTCGGCCCCTTTTCAATTAAAGTCGGACTAATCTTACTTGGTGATCAGGAGCACCTTCCCCAACACCTCGTACTAGTCAGAGGACATAATGTGGTTGTTTCTACTCGAACTCGGGACCAAATCGGCTACAATGAAAGAGTTTCATCCATGTGCTCGATCTCAACTAATTTTGAGATTGAGGCTACGTTGGTGACATGGTGTTGTGTGGTATCTAACTCCTACTTCATTGACTAGTTTACTTTGATTATTGTTGGGCCCCATATAGGGAGGCCCTCCTGAATACAATAACAACATAGCTTCAATCCCAAATAAAAGCGATGTGAAACACACCCTTGCTCATTTTTCACTACACTCAAGCTTCGATGTAGCACGTCGCTAGGTGGGAACACTCCAACGTTTATATGTATTTGATCCATTTCATAAAGAGTGACAATAGTTTTACGCTGGTTGTCAACCTATCGCAACCCTCCTCCATTTTCCATGGGGCCTCCCTCCCTCCATTTTTTCGGGTATGAAAAAATGGGTTTGAGACTTCCCTTACCCATTGGTCGTCAGAGGCCCTCTTGAAAAATTAGTTATTAATTTTGCTTCATCCATGAGACTCAAAACTGAACCTTAGTGAAGAGTCTAGTCTTTGCTGCTCGGACTAACTAGTTGTGGGTTAGTTCTTGATTTGTTTCTTTTTCTTTTTTTCTGGAAAATTCTTTGGTGGGCATTGTTGAGATGTAATTTTGTCTTCATGGAGGTTTGAGTTCTTTGGGGGATAGTATATGTCATGTGATGAACACTTCTTTGGGAAGCTCAAAAATATGGTAGTTTTGATTATGATTGACCTGGATTACTAAGTTGTGATATCTTTGGAGAACGTCATTGGGAGATTGTTGCACTTGCACATTTTTGGAAAGAGTTGTAGTGCACAATCGAAGAAATTTGTGCAAATATCTCAACTAGAAAACTCAATACGTAGAAATTGAATACATTCAATGGCACAACAAATACTCCAACAAGAAAATTCGACATAATAGAAATTGAAGAAATACGACAGTGTAGGGATAGACTTAAGATAGCATGTGATAAATTGATTCAGAAGATTTTCAAGGATTTTGAATGCACGACATCAAACGCACCAAGTGAAGTTGAGTGACAGAGTTTGATTTATGTAGCCAACCCCAACTAATTTGGGATTGAGGCTTTGTTGTTGTTGTTGTTGTTGTTGTTGTTGTTGTTGTTGTTGTTGTTGTTGTTGTTGTCGTCGTCGTCGTCGTTGTGGAACAATGACTTCAACCACTTATTCAACCACATATATGCTACTTTGTGTTGTCAAATAATGATGCAAATGGCCTGTACTTGTCTGGTACTTGGTTGATGAGCAATTTGATGCATCATAGCATTGTTGTTGTGAAGAATTAAGAAAACGTTTGTTGAATTGCTGCCAATTTGTATTAACATTTGTAGTTGCAGTGTGTGCTCAGCATGACTGACATTTCTAATACATGCAGCTTTCCTAACATCTGCACTGCCTCTTAGAACATTTGTTACTAGAACTTATACAATCTTCTCTCATGGTTTTAGATTCACAGCTCATCCACATTCAGAGATGCCGATGAGGAGTTCTTCAAGGACAACATAAGAGTAAAGGCAGACCTGGACCCGCTTGGCTCACTAGGAGACGCTGGATGGTACTGCATTGGAGCAATCTTATGGGCAAACAACTACAAACTTCCAACGAGCGTCACTGCTCTTCCAAAGGTGATCCGCAATGATGAAGGTGTCATCTTGGACTGCGGCGCCTCCTTTCACTGGGAAGGTGAAGACAACAAGATAGCAACATTTCATTGTTCATTTCTTTGCCATGAGTCTATGGACCTCACAATGAGTGGCTCCAAAGGGACAATTACTCTCAAAGACTTCATCATCCCATACCAGGAGCATTCAGCTTCATTTGATTTCTCCTCTGATGTCAAATTCGTAGACCTGCATATCGGGTGGACTTCAACGCCTAAGAGGGTTGAAGTATCAACCGAGCTTCCGCAGGAGGCTCTAATGGTTCAAGAGTTTGGAAGGCTAGTTCACAACATTAAGGTTTTAGGGAGCAGCCCGGATGAGAAATGGCCTGGGATCAGTATAAAGACTCAACTATTGCTGGATGCAGTCAAGAAATCAATCGATGCGGGCTTCAAGACGATCACAGTGTGATTATACCTAGCAGTGCACATCTCTTCTAGGGGGAGTTTATAGGAATATCATTGCTATGCGATTCTGCAAAAGAGAGCCATTGGGTTCAATGGCGAGGAACTGCTACTACCACTAGAATTTTAGGCATTTTGTGTGCTTAAGTGCTGTAGATGTTAGAGAGACCTGCCTTGAGTTTATTTTCTCGGCTTCAGAGTGAATCATTGTAAAGTGCTACCCTTTTATTGCTAAATAACTACAAACTGAGTACTTCTGAAGATTGCACTCTAAACATATTGGTTTTGAATTAGTTATCACATTTCATGTTGTGGAAGGGTAGCATGAACCATGAACCAAAAACCTCAACAACAAAGCCGACCACATTCCATCCCAATTAGTTATCACATTTCATTTCATGTTTTGAATTAGTTATCACATTCCATCCCAATTAAATGAGGTCTGCTACATCAATCAAACTCTTCCATCCCAATTAAATGGGGTCTGAACTCTTCCGCCTTTCCACTTCGCTTAATTTAATTAACTTGATCACAATGGAAGAGATTGATCCATATAGCTAATCCTAATTAATTTGAGATTGAGGCTCCGTTGTTGTTGTTGTTGAATGGGTGCATTCAAATCCTTTATATCCTTCTTAAATACCTCTCTAAAGTCATATTAGATCTACCTCGTCAAATTTTCTAATTATTTTGGTGTTGAATTTCTTGCAAACCATCTTTAAATATATCTGAACCATCGCAATCGGCATTCCCTAACTTTTTTGTCAATTAGTCTTACTGCTTTTCTTATGCTATGCAACATGAACCAAGAAAGACGAACTCATTTTATGAAAGCAATAAAAATGGAAATGCAAATGCCTTGTTAAGCTACTAAGTTGTGAGAGCCTCGTAAATCTTTGAGCTAAGGAATAAGAGCGTTGTGATGGAGAAAGCAACCACAGGCCTTTTCTAAAAAACACATGAAAAGTGAAAATTATAAATGTTTTACTCCTTGAATCAAGAGAAATCAACTTCAAATATACATGTTCTTGATATAACAGCAGGACAGACAATTGAGAGAACTAAAGCTTCATATTACACATGAATCTAAGCTGCCAGTGAAGGGCAAGCCTCTCACCATGTAAAACCCACATCTGTTTTCACAGTTTACATGCCATTTGATCCACATAATACTTTTAAGGGTGGAAACAGATGACTGAATCAAGCTTAGTTGGTCACAAAGTGATATCTAGAATCCACATAGCTCTCCACATCCCAAAGGAAGGACCCAAAAGTCACTGCCTCCAAAACAAGCCTCTTTAATCCCCCAAAGCTGATCTTAATGCGTTCATCTTTGGAAGAATCAATAGTTCCCTGAGGGGTGATCACAATTTCAGGCCGTCCAAACAATGCTTCGGTGTGCCTCTCGATGATGCTAACAGCCTCCTTTGATCTAATTGTCGCATATTTCTGAAGTGTTTCTGTGTCAAACGACATAACGTATGTTCGAAGCCTAGTTGCTTTGATCGCATGCCCAAAGCCTCCTGAGCTAACCCCACCAGCAGAAAAAGCTGAGACCTCAGGATGCTGAGACTCCATTTGCTCCATTTCATGAACTTCATTGTTCATGGGTGGTGGCCTCATCTCCTCAACCACAGATTTCATAATGTCACTTTCTTCTTCGTCTGATGCATATGGAAGCAATTTCATCGACTTCTCAAGTTGGAACCGCTGATCAACCCGCTTGAGAAAATACCCATACATCACTGATGCAGCATAGACTTGCCCAACTCTCAGTTTGCTAATTTGTGCAACCGTGGAGGAATCACCCATCCTGTTACCCAGTATGAGTGAAAGGTGATTCTTGATCATCTCAAATGCTTCCTGTGAGTGTAACTCCTCAATTTTCTCCTCCTGACTTGGCCAATTGTCCACTCGAGCATCTGCCGACGGCGAAGCAACCGCAGGCGTCAAACTAACATTAGCATCCATGAATTTTTGCACAATTAAAGCATACAAGATCTCTTCCAACGCCTTTTTTCGCTCGTTCGCCTTGACCTCCGCAATTCTCCTAGTACAATTTCAATCACAATGACAAAAAAGACATCAAATTTTCAATCCACTGAACTCTAAAATCAATAATTAAATCAGGAAATCACAAAATTGAAGATGTGCGATTCGCCTAGCAATTTCATTCACAATTACTACAAGGCATCAACTTTTCATTCCCCCTGAAATCCACAACCAATCATTCAATCAGGACATCGCAAAATTGAAAATGTACGATCCGCCTGGTAATTTCAATCACAATGACAAAAAGGTGTCAAATTTCTATTCCCCTAAACTACACAATCATTTAATCAGGAAATCACAAAATTGAAGATGTACTAGTCGCAAAATTGAAGATGTGCATCAAATCTCCATTCCCACTAAACCCAATTGGGTTGCCACATCGGTAAGGGTGAAGTTGGGTAAATGTGAGTTAAGCGCACGTACCCCATTTCGATTCCCCGGTGTGTCAAGCTTCGATGGGCCACTGGTCAAACTAACATGGGTGGAGACAACAGCGCCCCCTTGGGGGGATTAGTTGGGCGAAGCTCGGACACCCACCAAGGTCATAAAAAAAAAATCTACATTCCCACTAAACGACACAATCAATCATTTAATCAGGAAATCGCAAAATTGAAGACGTATACCTTCTCCTAACAATTTCAATCAAAATGACAAGAAGACATCAAATTTACAATCCCCTAAACTCCACAATCAATCATTCAATCAAGACACAGCAAAATTGAAACTTTATATACCTATACAAGACGAGGTCGGTGCCCGAACCCGAAGCCTCTTCGCTAGGCTTCCCTTTTTCAGCATTGACATCGGTTTTAAGCTGCTCGAGCTGCTGATCAACCGCAGCCGGAACCAGATGAGGATGACTCCTCAAAATCTCAGACAAAAACTGCCCAATTGGGGACTCCAACTCTAGCGGCGCAACTCGATAATCCGACGACCCAGACGACGAATTCGAATCCGAATTCAACGATGCCCTAACAGCAACACTACTTGCTCTTCTGTTCCTACCACTCCATCCCCTCAACCGAACAAACGCAGCAGAGTTTTGCTGCATCAAAACCTAAAATCAGTAACAACTTCACAAAACCCTAAAAACAAACCCTAAAAAATTAGGGCTTTGAGACTGAAATCATGAACAGTTCTTACCCTAATCGATTCTCCTCGAGAGAAGTGAAAATTAGGCCCAAAAGAGACGGATTTTGTCCGATTGAAACATCGATTGAACACAAGAGAGGAAGATTGAAACAACGATGTTGCTGCTTCCATTCGATTCACTGCGCTGATTGAAAATGAACAATTGAAGCAACAAATTGTGTCCTAATTTGATAATCGTATCGGATTTAGGGAAGTGAAATACCTCAAAAGAGGGATCAAAACGATCGATTTGGGATCGAAAGCGTGCCCTAATTTGAGAATTAGATGAGTTCACGTCGAGTCCGCATCGTTTATATGCTAAAGACAACTGACTTCGCGAATGACTAAAATAGTCTTTGCTTTCAGATACATTACGTTTATGCCATCAATGTTTCGGGCGATAGTTCCCAAATTAACCATGTCAAGGATTTAAGATTTAGGGTTTAAGTTTTAGAGTCAATTCAACTCCACATTTTACTTCTTTTACCACATTTTTAAATGTTTACTTCGTTTACCCCACTTTTTACTTAATTTATCCCAATTTTTTTTTTAAATTCTAACAATATCATTACTCACCCATACGGGCATACCCCATCACCCTCAACCCAACACCTCTCTCAATCATCTAGATTTTTTAGTTTTAGTCATTGTAGAACACTTTATACTAGATTACCAAGTATTGTAAGAGTGTTTTTTCATTGAACAAGGTAGGATGTGGTCACGATGTGTCCTAGAAACGAAAAAGTATTGCCCGCAGAATTCGGTCGCACAGGACTGATACATATAAAGAGGTGTCAGCCGACTCTGACCATAACCTCTAAAGGGGTAACGGTTGGATTTGATCGAGGGTGTTAGTTAAATACGACCGACATTGTGAAGAAAACTCAGTTTCAATGGATGATGGAGGGATCTAACTGAGATCTTTTTAGAGTTGTCGGCCCCAAACACCGCAGGTAATAAGAACGAACAATTTTTTTTTTCGAAACTCCTAAAAAATTACATGAAAATGACACAAAAAATAATGAGTTTTGCTCAGAATCATTTGATATTTTTTATTCCATCAAAACTTTGTGCCCATATGTAAGATTCAAGCCCCAAATCGAAGCCTTAAACCCAACAACAAAACCGCCAACAATACCGACTTAAAAATGAAGAAAAAAACTTCAAAAAAGTACAAAATCGACACTAAACAAGATGAAGAATGCACCTACGACATCGAATCGATGGAGTTTCACTCAGATTTCGTTGGATTTGGATTGGTGGTGAAAGTGCGTTTGAAGAAAGTGGTGACTGAGGTTTGTGTGAGTGGGGTGATTGGGTTATGCGTGAGTAACAACTCTTTTATATAGAGAGGTAGTTAGGTCATTTCATAAGGATAGGGTAAAAGAAGTAAAAAATAAGGTACGAATAGCCATACCCTTCTTAAAATTATAAGCGTGGAGTTTTAACTCATAAGACATCGATACTAATTAAAGGAAAATCCATACTTATCTATTTAGCGAAAGAGCATAAGTTGATTGCAAACTAGTATGAGTTTTATGGAATCTATTATGACTCTTAACACTAATCATTTAGTATTTTTCTTTGACGCCACTAATCATCTATTTTGATATGACATTTTTGATGTAAATCATGTAATTACTTATTTTGACGAGTTTCTACGTTTCATTTTAATTTCAAGTACAGTAGAAAATTTACTCAAATAGTTACTTTTTGAAATTTGGTTGACAATTTTCTTTAGTAGCTAGCTTAATTAAATCAAGGAAAATTTTAGGGTGCCTCAAGTAGAGTGTGCCGCTCAACATTCTCATTTGCCTTCAATATGCATGCACGCCTCAAGAATCAGAGGCAGTTGGGTAAATGTATGTCCGACCTGTATATTTTATATGGGGCATCACAATATTTTCTTTAAATAAATGTTTAATGGTAAAAAGAGTAAGAGAGATGCAAGGGTGACCCATTGTAGGATATCCATTGATAGTGTACATTCATTGTACATCAAGATTTGTGCACATAGACATCGATGTGCAAATGGATGGACGTCCCTGAGTGTGCTTCAAAAATGATCATCCTAATATTTTTCAAAGGGTAATAATGGTAATACGTTGATAGGAACATTGGAATGGGGGTAATTTGGTAATTGAACTTGGAAACTCTACAAAGGATATTTTTGTTGTGCTTCGAGATCCCTCTAATAATCGGTCACGCTTAACATTTATTGTCACGTTTTAATGGCCACAAACATCACAAAAAAGGAAGTACAAAAATAAATTAATTTAGAGGTCAGGACGACTTCACGTAGTACAAGCTCATGCACACGTTGGCCAATTCTCTCCTTCACAAATTTTTTACGTAATAGAAAATTCTACGGTGACCAAAAATGAGTAATTGACACATATTTGTTAGTATTCTTTAAAGGGTATAATGTAATTTAATCCGTGAGATTTGATGCAATATAAACTTTACTTGCTGAGGTTTGCAAAATATATATTTTAGTCTCTTTACGTTACACTTTATTAATCAAAATCATTCTTCCATTATTTTTTGTTATTCTTATCCCATAGCCAACTGCTGATATAAAATGATTTAAGATGATGTGTCAATTTTTTATCAGTTTGTTAAAATTTTTAGCATTGGACAGATTTGTATTATTTCTATTGTCTAATTAGATATAAGAAATTAGATTTGACGAAGAAAAAGAACCGAAGTTAGAGTTGGACATATCAAATAGAAAATTGAGAGAGATCAAAAATTGTAGGAATTTGAGTAAAGGTTAAGTGTTTGAACTAATAAAAACTCAAATTTATATGCGTTGCTATTAATTGTAATGACCTCTTCGTATTTTGTAAGTTAATCGAATTTTTGGACAATGGATGGCAGCCCCAATCTCACCCTCACCGTTCGCCAAATTTCTACTTTGTAATAGCCACCCTTCGCTCTTTTGCCTCATCCCAACATATATTATGCATGAACGCACATAAAAAGCGCTCGCTTATTTTTACATGAAGAACAGAGAACTTCTCGCACGTCTCCTCGAATCATGCAACAGTGCAATCTCACTCGCCCAATTGCACACACAACTCCTCAAAAACGGCCTCTCCCACGACAGCTTCATAGTCACAAAGCTCGTCTCCTTGTTGGGCAAATTCTCTTCTCTGAACAATGCGCGCAAGGTGTTTGAAGAAATGCCTCACAGAAGTGTGTACCTTTGGAATGCAATGTTGAGGTGCCATTGCAGGGAAAACCGCTGGGAAGAGACCCTTTTAATGTTCAATCAAATGATGGGCAGGTTCGACGAGAAGCCCGACAACTTCACGGTGCCCATTGCGATCAAGGCTTGCGCCGGGCTGTTGGCCGTTGAGGCGGGGAAGGTGTTACATGGGTATGTGGAGAAGAATGGGGAGATGGGATTGGATATGTTCGTGGGCGCTGCGTTGATCGAGTTGTATTCCAAGTGTGGTGAAATGGGTGATGCTTTGAGGGTGTTTCAGAGGTTTCCGAAACCGGATGTTGTGTTGTGGACTTCCATGGTTACTGGGTATCAGCAGAATGGCAATGCTGTGGATGCTTTGAGTTTCTTCTTATTAATGATGAGTGGTGGAGATGTGAGTCCGGACCCGGTGACGCTTGTTAGTGTTGTTGCTGTTTGTGGGAAGCTAGAGATTCTCAATGCTGGAAGGTGTGTTCATGGGCTTGTTGTTAGGAAGGGATTTGATTATGATTTGGCATTGGTTAATTCGTTGTTGAATTTCTATGCAAAGATGGGCTTTGTTGGTTACGCACAAAATTTGTTTCGAGGGATGGTGAAGAAAGATGTGATTTCTTGGAGTTGTATGATGGCTTGTTGTGTGAAGAATGAGATGGCCGGTGAAGCATTGGACTTGTTTAGTGAGATAGTTGAGAAAAGGTTGGAATTCAATTCTGTAACTCTGATTAGTGCTTTACAAGCATGTGCTGCAGCTGGTGACATAGGGCGAGGTAGGAGAATCCATGAGCTAGCTAGGAGGAATGGTTGCGAACTTGATGTTTTGGTTTCCAACTCTCTCATAGATATGTACATGAAATGTTCGTGCATCGACGAAGCAATTGGAATCTTCCAAAGAATGCCAAAGAAGGATGTAGTCTTATGGGTAACACTTATGAGTGGGTATACGCTAAATGGCTTAGCAATCAAGTCACTCGAAATTTTTCGTGTTATGCTAGCTAATGGCACTAGACCTGATGCTGTTGCAGTTGTGAAGCTTCTCGACGCTTGTTCCCAACTAGGGAGTCTCCATCAAGGTCTATGTATCCACGGTTGTCTTATTCATGGTGGTTTTCATGACAAGGCTTTTGTGGTAGCTGCGCTTATAGACTTGTATTCTAAATGCGGTAGTTTAGACCTCTCGATCAGAGTATTTGAGGGGTTGAGTGAAAGGGACGTTGTTGTTTGGAGTTCGATGATTGCTGCTTATGGGATTCATGGGTTTTGCAAGGAAGCCATTCAAACTTTTAGCCTGATGACGGAGAATTCACTGATCAAACCTAACCATGTGACTTTCCTTTCAGTGTTGTCTGCATGTGGTCATACTGGAATGGTTGAAGATGGGATTAATATCTTCAATAAGATGAGGCAGGATTATTGTATTGAACCAAACTCAGATCATTACAGTGTCATGGTCGATCTGATGGGCCGCACTGGGCAATTGGATGAGGCAATGAAATTCATCAACCAGATGCCTATTCCACCGGGGCCACATGTTTGGGGAGCCTTGCTTGGTGCTTGCAGGATCCATCAGAATATTGAGATGGGAGAAAAAGTGGCCGAGAAGCTTTTGCAGCTTGACCCTGGCCATACTGGCTACTACATGTTGTTGTCTAGTATTTATGCCGTAGATGGCAAATGGGACAATGCATTGAAAGTTAAAAACCTTGTAAAGGATAAAGGGTTGAAGAAAATAGCTGGTCTAAGTGAATATGTTTGCCATGGGGAACACAAAATGTGAAATGGACAAAAGAATTGTGTTATCCTTTTTACAGCACAGTTTCTTCTGAACAATGTAGAGGCCTCGCAATGGGGAATTCACACATCAGATTCACAGACCTATCACCTATGCATATTTGGATCACGTTCTTTCAGATCTTATTGCTACACAGGCATAATTTTCTTAAGTCAAAGGAAACAAAATCTAGAACCACCAGTTGTGCAATCGTCCAATGCTGATCTTGAGGATATATGCATCTCAGTGGAAACAAGATGTCATCAAGAGATGGAACATATCTCGTTCTTTCCAAATTATTGTGTCGATCCTTTCATTTACGATGTTAACTCGGTCAGGTGCCCCTATCTTTCAAGATTCAATTGTGACTTAATTCATTTTTTTTTCTTGAGGAAATTCTTCTGCATTGATGTGTTCAATGATGCATGAACTTTGGAGATCAAGCTTCAATTTGGCATGAAAAAAGAATTTGGTTTTCTGTAATATGGAATTTATTTTTTTGCAGTTGTTGTAGCTGCTGAACTTAAGCACCTGGAGAGATTGCTTTGATTTCTCGGGAAACGTAATGTTTTGAGAGAATTTGGTGTTCTGAAAAGGGAAATGGGGACCTGTGTCCGGTCAACAAGTACTTGAACAGCCTAAAATGGTATGTGCATTCTGTAGTTCTTAATTTGTTTGATCACTGTAATTCATGTCTCTTTTTTTTTTGGAGATTATTAAGTAGGCTTTGTTGAAATGTAATGTTGTCTTGCGCGAGTTTTAATCCGTGGCAAAAAATTAGACTAGTTGACATATCCGCAAGTGTGGAATGGGATCTATGTGATGAACACTCTTTTAGCAGCTCAAAATTGGGTTACAAAAAAAAATTACCTTTTTTGTTTGAGTTTCAATGTAGAAGTTGAAAGACATGATATATAATAGATTTGATGCAACAATCTGCACATTTATAAACACCATATGGATGAAATTCCATCTTAAAAATTTACCTTTTTTGTATGAAAGTTGTATCCCCTTTTCACCCATGCTTTAATGGATCTTGTACTGATTTACATTGAATTATTGAACTTAATTACCACTCAACAATTTTGTTGGTCCTTGACTCCTATATAGACTTGGTTTGACTAATCCCATTGGAGTAAGTTGGGCGCTCCAAGCCCATAACCGAGGAGAAACCAAGGAAATATAGTGTTGCTGCCGAGAATCGAACCCTTGACCTCTGCCTCAGTCAGAGTTAAAGTGCTCTTTTCTTTACCACTATTCCACACCCCTTAGAGGTGACTTGGTTTCTCATATATGGTGTCCATATATATCACAGGTTCTGTTGTAAAGGTTGCATGCATGTTCTCATAACTTAAGGAGAGGCTTTTTATATAAAAACATATCCATCTGGGGATGCCTTGCTAAAGCTCTAAGTCAGTTGAAATACCAAACCCAACCAATAAAGCAACCTTACTACAGATCATAATATACAACAGATTTATAGTTATTTCAATCTGAAACTACTACTCCCCTTCTGCACTACACTGCTTATCAATTTCCCATTCTCCTACCTAGTTAGCTAGCTACCTAGCCATGTACCCCTCGGACAGACCTCGTTTTCAGCCAACAGCCACCGTACCGGTGACTATGCTGGCGCACTTGTTTGCAGTCATAGCCACTATTCTCTTGCTTGTCTGGCTGCTGCATTTCCGCGGGGGAATCAATCTAAACTCTGATGATTCTGACCGCGTTTTCAATGTTACTAATTTCATTCACTTAAAACGATCAGTTCATGTTTATACTTTATAGTCGTTGATGTTCGGTCTTATTTCTTCAAATGTAATGCATGCAGGTACACCCTTTTCTTATGGTGTTTGGTTTCATTTTCATGGCTGGAGAAGGTATGAAATATCGTTTCTTAATTATTGCTTTATGTATACTTAATTAATTAGGACACTAGTGCATTAATGCGAACTTAAATGAGCTGTTGAATTTTTGTTGCTACGAGGGCAGCTATCATGGCTTATAGGATGGTCCCGGCAGAGCGAAATGTCCAAAAGTTTATTCATATGGCACTTCACCTAGTAGCTATCACTTTGGGGATCGTCGGAATTTACGCTGTCTTCAAGTTTCATAAAATGTCTGAATTAGATAACATGTTTAGCTTGCATTCATGGCTGGGCATGATCACCTTCTGCTTATATGGCTTGCAGGTATCACATATCTCTCACAGCCTTGTAAATCTTTAAAGAACAATTCATCAACTACGTTTAGATATGTCTATATATCATTAGTGAAACAAGCCTTATAAATGACATAGTAACTTATTTGTATGTGTTTTCCCTTTCAGTGGTTGTTTGGATTTTTCACATTTTGGTTCCCAAGAGCATCAGATGTGAACAGACAGAGAATTCATCCATTTCACGTGTTCTTTGGGAGGGTTTTGCTCTACTTGGCGATAATAACAGCCGAGACTGGGCTTATGGAGAAAGCGACATTTACACAATTAGAAGTCGGCAGCGAGTCGCGATTAATGAACTTCACTGGCCTCTTCATCCTTCTCTTTGGCCTTGCTGTGGATCTCTCCATCAACTTGTCATTCTTATAATTAATCTCTCAATTCATCAAATTTGAAGACAACAACATTTGTTTATTTATTTTTTTCTACTATTTTGTGGGTTTTGGGGGTTTGGGATTTGACATTTGACATTTTGATGCATGTATTATGAAAGTATTTTACAGTATAGTGTGTGATGGATGAATGCATTTGTTCTTGTTAATTGTGTATGGTTTTGAACCTATGACACATGGTTCCCTTGTGTAATGTTGGTGCTCTTTTTCATTGTCTTGTGTTTTTTCTCTCTTTTGTGAGCAGAATAGGTTTTTCTGTGGAAAGAAAAAGTTATTCTTTGGATGATATCTGGAAATAAGAATCCCCAAGTTGTAATTAACTAATTCTTTCTAAGTGTCCTCGTTGTGGTTTTGAAACTTATCCTTGCAATATGATACAATCATACAAGTCTTCTTGGGCCCTTAATATCCAATATAGATATTGTACCTAACCTAACCACATCATCTAGATAAGTACAAGGATTTACTTCAAAAGACTACAAAATGTCAAAGCATCTTTGGTGAAATGGATAATGCATCACTTGCCAAAAGGCAAGCTTTAAAAAGATCATGAATTTGACTCTCGCTTAATAAAAAAAAAGACTTTAGTACTAGTTGGGGTGAGATTCACCCCTTATTTCATTCATTCTAAAGTCGCCATTGATACACATAGGGTTGCAAGTAAGGCGGGGAATCCCCATTTCCCGTGGGACCCCGCCCCAGTGAGGCAAATATTCTCTGTTGTTTGCAGCCCGTGAGGTGGTGCACGGAGCAAAACCTTGCCTAGTCATGCAAGGCAAGACAAGGATGGGGATTGCTCTCACTCGTGGGGATTCCTCGCCCTTCCCGCCATGCACCCCACGGGGATTCCCCTCCTCCTACCCCACTTCCCATAAAATTTTTTCATTTTTTAAGTTTTTACTAAAAAAATATGTAAATTTTTATTAAAAACGAATGTAGTTGTATGAAATGAAATTCAAGATATCCAACTCTAAAACATAATTACTTGTACCGTTAAACAATTATACTATATATGTAGGGAGCGACTAAACAAACCCTGTTAATTGCTCCACATACCCCAGTTTTGTAAAATTACCCAACTACCCCTCCATATAAAAGGGTTTTTACTCGTCATATCCCACTAATTACTAACCGTACCCCATTTATGTGAATTTTACCCAACTACCCCTTCATATAAAAGGGTTTTTACTCACCATACCCACTCACCCCTCACTCCAATCACCTCTTTCAAATTGCACTCACAAAAAATCGGCCAAATTCGACAAAATCTGAGCAAAACCATATGGATTTGACGACGTGGGTGCATTCATCTTCTCTTTTAGTGTCGATTTCGAGGGGTTATTTTTTGAGTCGTTTTGTCTGTGAATTTGTTTTTGGGTTTAGGGCTTTGATTTGAGGTTTGAATCTTGCATTCTGGGTAGAAAGTTTCGATGAAATTGAAAATATTAAGTGATTTTGAGCAAAACCCACTATTTTTTGCCATTTTCATGTTTTTTCGAGAGTTTTGAAGTTTTTTATTGTTCTTGTCGCCCGCGAGTTTCGGATTAATAGAGTCGACTCTTTGAAGATGTGTCAGACGAACAAAGCTGACATTCCGACACCTCTCAAGAAGTTTCAGCTAGATCCCTCCGTCGCCCATTGAAACTAAGTTATCTTCGCATTATCGGTTGGAGTTGAAAAACCTCTTTAGATGTGTCGATCTGTTTATTCGACACCTCTTTAGAGGTGTTGACTCTGTTCGTCCGACACCCGTGTGCAAGGATATTGGGGTGAGGGTGAGGGTGAGGGTGAGGGTGATGGGGGTACATGAAGTAAAAAAAGTGGGGTACAGTAAACAAGGTATTGGGTTGAGAGTGAGGGTGATGGGGTACACGAAGTAAAAAAGTGGGGTACAGTAAAAAAAGATATTTTTGAAATTTTAAGAAAAAAATGGGGTATACGAAGTAAAAATTTAAAACTGGGTATATGGAGCAATTAGCGGGGTCTGTTTAGTCACTCTCTATATATAAATGTATATTTCTCAAATAATTTAATTAGCAGGAAACTATCTTTCTCAAATAATTTAATTTAGGAATTATCATACTTAATTATATATATATATATTCTATCGGATATATTAAAGTATGGTTTGAACATTATGAAATTTATTTGTTATATTAATTTAAGAATTTTTTTTATATTTAATTAAGTAGGATAAATTTCTAAATTAAATTATTTGAGAAAGATAATTTCCTGATTCGCATGAATCCATGTTGAGTAAGGTATGGGGCGACAAAGTTCTCCCTCTAAAATTTTTTGAGGACGGATCTCGTCCTGCACCCCGTAGGAATGGGAATGGTAACTTTGATCACCGCTTGCCCCACTTTCAACCCTACGTCTCCAACAAGCTTTCTTAAGAATTGGATGAACGTTTAAAAAATGATACTGTGCGCTTAAACCATTGAGTTGGTTTAAGAATCGGATGAACGTTTTAAAAATGATACTGCTTGCTCTTACCATTGAGTTGGTTTTGTATGTCCGAAGATAAGGAACGGACCACGAACACACAAATATCTCTGAATATCTGATACAGGCATGGCAGAATTTGATACGGACCACCCTCGTCTCCATCTACATAACTTTCTCTCTCTACAAACCTGCAAGGTTAGCCAATCTCTCTCACTTCATCTTCTCTCTCTCTCTCTCTCTCTATATGTGTCTTCATCAACTCGTTCGATAATGGCAGGAACTCGAATTCATCCACAACAGCTGCAGCACAGTCGGATACAGACCGAACGTCTTCTCGACAACTCTCTCTCACTTAATCGCTACTAACTGCGCTCACCTCATCGTGCCCTTCGTCCCAATCAGAGGTACAAATTAGGGTTTCTGAAAATTAGGGTTTTTGAAAATTAGGGGTTGTGAAATTAGGGTTTGTGAAAATTAGGGTTTGTGATTCGATTCATTTGATTTACAACCAATTTTGTGCGATTGATTCGTGTTTTGGTTTCGATTTCATTGCAGATAGGGTTAAAGATCGGGTGGAGGAGTTCTTCGGGTGCGAATTCGAGCTGTTCGTAGAATTCACTGGATTGATTAGGTTCGGTTCTTGTTCTCAACTCTTCGATTCGTTCAAATACCTAGAAATTTGGGGGGTTTGAGATTGAGAATGAATTGATTGTGTTTGAGGATGGTTTGGTTTCCAAGTTGTGATTTTTTGATGTTTTGATGAATCAATTGTTGAATATGTGATGTGAACTTTTGGGAGATTTTTGAGTTGGGGAATGGCGGGAATCACCATTTGTGTGCCTATTAGTGCGAAGGTAGGTTCTGGTCCGACGAGTCGTAGACAGAAATGTACTAGTTCGAGTCAATCCTCCACGAATCTTAGGTCTGTACTGAAATTGGGTAAATTAGATGAGGCTGTGCGAATGGTGGAATTATCGGATTTGGGGTGCAGAACGATTAAAATTGATCTTGAAAGTTATTATCTTCTTTTGCATGCTTGCATTAGTCAAAGGTCGTTAGAACATGGACGGAGAGTGCATATGAGGCTTCTTAAATGTAGGTCTCATGGTTCGAAGCTCCTAGATGATCCCAACATGAAAGCGAAGCTCATCACGCTGTATTCAGTTTGCGGCCGATTGGATGAGGCTCGCAAGGTATTTGAGGAAGGCCTTGAGCTCGGTCTTGCTTCTAAGTCAATGTGGCTGGCCTTGCTGATTGCGTGTTCGAGGAACGATTGCTCAAAGGAAGCTCTTTTTATGTATGCCAAGATGCAGCACCAGTTTATCAGGCCTTGTAATTTTGCCTTTTCATCGGCACTGAAAGCATGTTCCCAAATGTTAGAGCTCCAGTTTGGGAGAGCAGTTCATGCACAGATTGCTAAATCTGAGGAACCGCCGGATCAGATGGTGAACAATGCTCTTATGAAGTTTTACTCGGACTGTGGAAGTCTCGAAGATGTACTTGGATTATTTGAAAGAATGCCTCAAAAAGATATTGTTTCTTGGAACTCTTTGATTGGTGGTTTTATAAGAAGTAATTACCTTTTTGAAGCATTATATACATTTCGGAGGATGCAGTTGGAGGAAGTGTCATTCACTTGGGTTACTCTCACAATGATCCTTCCTGTTTGTGCTCGTTTGACTGCACTGTCAAGTGGCAAGGAAATTCATTTACAACTTCTGAAGTCGAGGCGACGGCCTGATATTCTTGTTCTAAATTCACTCATGGATATGTATGCTAAATGTGGGGCAGTGACTCACTGCAGAGATGTATTCAATAGGATGCCAAACAAGGATCTGCTGTCATGGAACACTATGATAACGGGGTATGCAGTTAACGGGTTTGCCGACGAGGCATTGAATTTATTTGATGATATGATCAAGGTTGGACTTAAACCAAATGATGTAACCTTCATATCATTGTTGTCGGGCTGCAGCCATGCTGGATTCACATCTGAAGGTCAGATACTATTTGAAAGAATGGAGAAAGAGTTTGGATTGTCACCATCTTTGGAGCACTATGCTTGCTTGGTAGATCTTTTGGGTAGAGCAGGAAGGATAAATGAGGCATTCGATGTGATGAACAACATTCCTATGAGTCCAGGTGGTAGTATATTGGGATCATTGCTTAATTCGTGCAGGCTCCATGGAAACATACTAATTGGTGAACTTGTGGCAAAAGAGTTGTTTAAGATAGAGCCTAAGAACCCTGGAAACTATGTTATACTATCAAATATGTATGCTACTGCAGGTAGGTGGGATGCTGTTAAGGAGCTAAGAGAGATGATGGAGAATAAGGGAATCAAGAAGGAGGCTGGATGCAGTTGGTTACAAATTAAGAGTCAACTTTACACTTTTGTGGCTGGTGGCAGTGCCAAGTTTCGCAGCTCTGTAGAATTTAAGACGTGTTGGGATAAATTGGAGGAGTCCATGAAAGAGTTAGGCTACATCCCTGATACCAGTGTTGTGCTTCACAATGTTGATGAAGAAGTGAAGGCTAGTTGGGTTTGTGGACATAGCGAGAGGCTTGCAGCTGTTTATAGTCTCATTCACACTGGCTCTTCTACTACGATACGGATCACCAAAAATCTCCGTGTTTGTGTGGATTGCCACACTTGGATGAAATTTGTCTCAAAAGTCACAAGACGGGAAATTGTCTTGAGAGACACTAATCGTTTTCACCATTTTGAAGATGGAGCGTGTTCTTGCAAAGATTATTGGTGATGATTCCTTTACGTATGAATAGTTAGCATAAGCCATTATTCGTGGAGCTCTCATGCTTGGTCCATTGTGCTCTTAGGATTGGGGTGGTGGCCTCATGATTCTCATTTGTAGGAAAGAGCTTCAGAGAAGGTTGGAAGACCATTGATTTGGTGTTTTTTGATCTTGTATGATAATTGTTTTTTCGTCATCAAATTTCCCTCAATTTAAAATATCAGATTTGGTCTTGGCCTTGTCAATACACAAGTCATGAGGGTGCATCTCAGCTTTTATGATTTAGTTTTTTCTCCTATATTTTCATTTTGTTTGATGCTTTCATCATTGCAAATTGTCTGGCATGTGGAGAGGCAAAATGGCAAATGATTAAATCCAAAAGCGTATAGGGATTAAAATAGCCAACCATTTTAACGCACCAGTTCTTGTGAAATGCAGACTCTAAGAGGTACTGAACTAATGCATGTTGAGCTTTTCAGTAGATGTTATTTGATAGATTTGTATCATTCAAAGGGATATTCTCTTCCTCTGGAATTAGATAAGAGGGTTAGAATAAGAAAATAATTTCCAACTCATAAGATGATATTTTTTATTCCTTGTGAAAGTTTTGCTCAATCATGAGTTTTCCAGTGATTGCAAGGCGTCACCTTTAGGCGTTTTGGGGCAAAACTGTCCAGATGGGCATTGTCCTTCTAAGTAGTTTTTAGAAAATTGAATGGGCTATTTACTATTAAGTTTGATAATAAGAATACCTACTTAACAACAAAATCTTAACACAATTAATATTCCACAAGGACCTAAAAACTTATTAGTTTTCCAAAAGATTGCAATGAGTAGGAAAAAGAGAGTTTTAATGGTCCTAATGATGTGCCTTCAAACCCAAACACCTTTTCTTTTATATTCATGTACAAGGTTATCTGGACCACTAACTATAGACCATCTTACAAGTCAAATGATGCAGTTTTTGCCTGCCAGTTTGCTTTCTGATATCTATAAATTTCATTTTCGATGCATTAAAGTAGCTCTCTAGGTCAGACTTGAGTTTCAAGGACTGAAAGATAAACTGTCGATCATTTATGTTATAATCAATTCTCTATCAAAGTTGCTGGTCTGATTATGTTCTTATTTTTGGTTTGTAGCCCTCACCTGATAGAGAAGTGGTGCAAACAGACAAAAGTTGAAGTGCTTATAGATTAGAAAATTGAGGAATTATGAATTGAAAGCATTAATTACTTTTATTTTAACTAAAAGTTTTTATCTCTCAACTTTTATAAAAGATGCAGTGAAGTTGGTATTTTTCACTATTGTTGACTACAAGTCTTAATTCAAGTGTTCACTGAGTGGGATGGATTGAAGGAATAACTAGAAAGAAAATTAGATTTTCTTGGTTTGGATAAATGCAGTTTTTATGGTTCTTTCTTGTCTCCCTAGGCGTGGGTCCCACATCTAACAAAACACCATAAACAGGATAAAAGATAGTGTGCGCCCAAAGTGTGTTAGATTATCATTTTCCTTTTTTAAAAGATTGTAAAAATGATTGTAAGCTACCGGAATTTTTTTTTTTTTCATGTTTAGAATGACCAATTTCTCATTCATGTGTGCTAATATCGTACTCAAACTAGGAAATTCAAGAGCTTAGAGAAATTTTTATTTGGCATGGGCTCAAGAAGTTGGGGAATATTTGGGCACCAACTAACATAATGATATCTTTGTTGGTTCTCTTTATCTTTCATTTCAAAACTCTTTTGTTTTCTTTTTTTGGTTGGTGGGGAGGGAAGAAGATTATGGCAGGGCAAGGGGAAATATATGTTGTGCAATTAAGTAATGCAATTTAATGGTTTAGTGAAGTTTGAAGTACTTTTTGTTGTCTGTTCCGATGTTTCTTTCTATTATGATTTTTGAGTGAATGAAACTGATTTGTTGTTTCTTTCTTTATGTAAACCAGTTGGTGTAAGGGGTCAAGTATTGGATGGCACAGTGATGACGGTAGGTCCTACCTTAAACAACGGGATTTCACGGTCAGTACAAAATATTGATATAAAGTCAGTTGGCTAAAGTTTGTCACCCTTTTGTTGTTTTACTTTTCTTTGGTGTGTTTGATAGCGTGGAAAAAGCAAAATAAGTCATGGAAAATGTTAGTTATTTTCTAGACAATTGAATTTGTTAATGTGTGATAGGGGGATATAACTGTGTGTGGAAAATTTTCCTACCCCTCTATTTTCGTTTTCTTTTTTTGATAATATAAAGACCAGACAGTTAAACTGCAAGAAATCTAATCCATGCTATGATCCAAACTCCGAAGTTCGATTCTCCCCATGAAAACAAATTGAAAAGCCAAAGTTCGCGTGATTTAGTGGCATTCAGTAACTGGGTTTGATATGAATCATGTTATCAACAAAAACGAAGCAAAAACAAGGAGAAAAATCATGTTAACAATGAGAATTAGCGATATTTGTAAACATTTAGGCGAGGGAGTATTGATATCGACAAGCATTTAAAAAATTATGAATAGAAGATCTCCTAACTAAACTGAACAGGATAGATGATCACATGCATGCAATCGAGAGATTTTGCCCATATATAGACCATGAATAAAGACCTCGTCGATAGTACTGGTTTTTATTCATTGAATAAAAACAGTTGGTACAAACAGTTCAAAAATTGTAGCTTACCTTCATTTGCATTGAGTTCTTAGTTGTAAGTTGTAAGTAGGGTTGCGTTGCAAGCGGGCTAGGGTAGGGCGGGGCAGGGATTGAAATTACCATCTCCGTCTCCGCGGGGCGCAGAATGAGGATTTATTCACGCAAATTCCTTGCGGGGTGAACTTTGCTGCCTCATGCCCTACCCTGCGGGATCCTCGCAGGGTGGGGAATTCCTAGTGCCCATTAATTTTGTAAAAATGTCTTTTGATTTTCACTCCTTGGTCGTTTTGCCACTTTTAACTATTTCAATTTTTTTTGAAGAAATTATTTTTATCAAATTGAAAGATTAATTTAATTTTGTTTTTATATTATTATGTTGATTGAGTTATGTATTATCATAATTAAATATGAGATTTCTAAAATTAGTATGACAAATATTATTCAAAGATGATAAAAATGGGATTTATAGTTGGAGATCTTGAGTTCCATTTCATACATTAGTATTACATATGTTTTTTTTAATTATATAATTTTTTAATACACACATGAAAAATTGAGGATTTTATGCGGGGACGGGGAGCGGGGAGCGAGGCGGAAGGCGGGGAATCCTTGTGGGGCGTAGGGCGGGGAATTCCTATGGGGCGAGAACAATCCCCATCCTCGCCTTGCTTCGCATGGCGGGGCATGATTTTGCCCCATGCCCAGTCCTGCAGGGAACAAAAAGCGAGTAATCCCCCGCCCATGGGCCTTGCTGGGAACAAGCATTCCCTGCCCCCTTGCAACCCTAGTGGTAATAAGCACATAAGTCAGATCACTCATCCTGAATAGAAACTTAGATATCATGGAAAACAACTACCCCTCTATTTTCACTATATGTTTTCCTCCGCCATAGAATAATAAATACAAAAATTTAAGAAAAAGTAAGAGTAGCACCAATTGACACAAAGATTAGGGAAGAGCAGTTGCTATGATTTGGACGCCTACAAAAATGGCTTACAAATGCCCCACTAGAAAACTTGACTCAATAGAAATTGAAGAAATTCGACGAGGTAGGGGTAGACCGAAGTTAACTTGGGTCACATTAATTTTGATGGATTTAAATGATTTGGAAAGCTCACTATCATTTGCACTAAATCGAGCACAATAGAAGAGTTTGATCCATGTTGCCAACCCTGATGAATTAGGGATTGAGGCTATGTGGTGGTTGTTATTGTATTTTCCTCCCCAATAGGTGAGAAAAAACGTGTAATGTAACCTTGGCTTACGTCCTTTCTTTTTGCTATGAAGAAAGAAAAAAATGGCTCCCACGTTTTACATTTGCTAAAAAAAGAATGAGGGAGAGGTATGCTTTGGCTTCGGCTAGATAAAAGGATGATGGAGAGAGATAAGTGGGCCCATCCATCCTCTCTTGCCACTAATATAAAAGTTCAAATTTATGACTAAAACACCGATAATGACCACGTTACCCTAATGAATAACCCACGCATACCTCTCTCCCCACCCCATTCCCCTCCTTTAACCTTCTCATTTATATTATTCTCTTCCACTCTGTCCACTCGCCAACGAGCCTTAGACAACATTGCGGCAATCTCGGGTATAAGATTAGAGACAAACACAAACTGGAGAGGCCATGTGGACAATAAAAATGTATATATATATTTTTTATTTTTACTTTGGATGATTTTGATCTGTGATTTTTGTCTAAGTGCCGAAATATATAACTACACTTCGGTCTTCCTCAACTGAGATTCATGGGTCTATTTTTGCGGACGCCGACCGGAACTCATGTATGAATATTGGTCACATTTGACCATTTGACCAATATGTACATTTTTTTTTGTGACCCTGGGGGTGTCTGAGCTTCGCCTGACTAATCCCCCTAGGGGGCGCTGTTGTTTCCACCCTTGGTAGTTTAACCAGTGGCTTGTCAAAGCTTGACACACTGGGGAATCGAAATGGAGTACGTGCACTTAACTCACACTTACCCAACTTCGCCCTTACTGTTGTGGCAACCCGACCGGGTTACCAATATGTACATATTAGACCACACCTTTTTTTTTTGAGTTAATTGCAAAAGCCCTTTTATGATATGGTCCATTTGGTTTTTTACTGGGAAAGGAGGAACATTATTTACAACCATTGGATATGGTTAGTGTTTTACACGTTTGTTGCTATTGCATTAAATACACACCAATTATAAATATGGTTCTCATAGCATCGAAACTTATTTAGTTTCCCATTGTAAAATTTCCTAATATATTCACACCATCAATTGCACTAAGTTGAGGGCAATGGAATAGTTCGATCCACAACTAATTTTGAAATTGAGATTGAGGCATTGTCTCGGCTGAAAGCTTGTTTATAGGCTTTTCAATCGTGTTTGTTCGAGGTCCATAGTGTGGGTCTCGACGTGTTTGGCCAAAATTTATTCATGGATCTTGGTCCTGTGTGATCGTGATGCATGCATAGATCTTGACCCAGTGTGATCGAGATGCAAGATTCAAACCATTTACAAAATCGCCCTGCTCCATCTAAAAAACACTCAGAAAACTTGCATCCAACTAAAACTATGAATTTAAACTAGGAATGAAGTGAAAATCAAACGACTTTAAAATTAGGGCAGAGGGAGAGGTAACGTCTAGTGAAGATAGAGTTAGTGAAGATAGAGTTGCGATGTTTTGTAGGGGATGCAATGCGGGGTGGGGTTTGTGTGTGAGACAATGAGTGAAAGAGGGCATGGAAATAGGAGAGGGGTTTGATCTATGGGTAAAGTTGGGTGGGAATAAGGGTATTTTGGAAATTTATATACAGGTAATTATACAATGGAACCCAAATATATGCATATGCGATGAGAACTCCTTAAAATGTGTTGTGCATTTATGGGCCATGTATTTAATGTGTTGGATTAAAATCCAATAGTTGTAAATGATGTTCCTATGATATTTATATTTTTGTGGTTCCCATTGCAGTACTAACCTTTATATATTATTGTTGGGAGGGTTGATAACTTTTTTAAAAGTTGATGGGTGGTCAATTTAGATTGGGTGAAGAAAGAGGGTGGATGGGTTGAAATAGCAACCCTTTTTCTTCTAATTATTTTTTTGTTTTATTTTAGTGGGTTGCTATTTCTATCCATCTACCCTTTCTCCCCATCCAATCTAAATTGATTTCTCATCATATGTTAAAAAATGGGTCCCACCCAACACTAGTATAGAAATACCTAAAATACGCCTCCCACCCAACCTCTCTCATTGTGTCCCCTTCTCGCATTACACCATGAAATACAACCTTCTCATTGCACCACCCTCTACAAAATGTACAACACTTGCCCTCACTTTCCAACTCGTCCCTCGCATTTCGCTTTGCACTCGTTCTGAACTTGTGTGATTTTCAATCTATTCTTTATTATATTCCCTAGGTTTAGTTGGTAGCAAGTTTTTGGGCTTTTTGAGATGAATTTTGCTAACATTTTGTAAGTGATTTGAATCTTGAATCTCGATTTAGATCTCGGCCACACTGAGGTTAGATCTATCATTTATGCATGAATTTGGCCAAACATGGCCAAGACCCATGCTATGGATCTTGGTCAAACTTGGCTAAAATGCGTATAAAGAGGATCAAATGTAAGTATTAGATCTCGGCCACACTAATATAGAAGTACCTAAACTACGCTTCCCAGCCAACCCCTCTCATTGTAGCCCTTTCTCTCATTCTCCACACCACGAAATGCACCCTTCTCATCGCACCCCCCTCTACAAAATGTACAACCCTTGTCCTCACTTGACATCTCGTCACTCACCTTTCGCTTTCCACTAGTTCTGAACTTGTGTGATTTTCACTTTATTCTTTATTTCGATCATAGGTTTAGTTGGTTGCTACTTTTGGGGCTTTTGGGGAGGAATTCTGCTAATATTTTGTAAGTGATTTGAATCTTGAATCTCGATTTAGATCTCGGCCACACTAGGGTTAGATCTCTCATCTATGCATGAATTTGACCGAACATGACTGAGGCCCATGCTATGTATCTTGGTCATACTTGGCTAAATGCTTATAAAGAGGGTCAAATGTAAGTATGGATTGGATGTGATTGATATTTATACATGAATCTTGCTAGCCTTGGTCAAAGTTCACCCATGAATCTCAGTCGAAGTTGGCTGGAATGTATAGCTACCTTCTAATCTTGTGTAGTCGAAATTCATCCATGGATCTCGGTCGCGGAGGGCCAACGTCAATGACAAAAAACATAAATCAGAAAATTGTCCAATCAAAGTTAAAAAATCTATGAACTGAACTTTTTGCTGGCCACACATCTATCACAGTTTGTTTTTGACTCCATTCCACACTCGAGATTGTTTGGAGTATTGTTGAAGACTTGCTGGACGATGGATTGGAGAGGAAGAGAAAGAATCCGAATGAGATGGGACGCGAGGGGAGTGGGGTGGAGAGTAGTTTGGTGGGGAAAGGTGTGTGAGTGATTTTTTTATAAGGATAATGTTGTCATTAACTCGAAGGGTGTTCGGTCATAAATTTTATTTTTTATATCGAGTGGGAAGCAGGATGAATGGGTTGCAATATCTGTCATCTTATTTTATTATTTTTTTTTCCTGTCCGAGGTGGTTTGAAGTTTATGCCTTAATATGTCTTTTTGAATATAAATTGCATGGTATTCTATTAACTATTTTGTGACAATGCTTGTTTCATAAACATGCAGATGAATTTATCATTTTTCTTCTTTGACCGAGTTTAAAATCATCGACTGCAAACCTTGTTGAAGTGTTTTTGGTTCACTTTCGAAGTAGAAAACAATTATTTAAACGCTGCATAATTGTTTGTGCAAGTTGTCTACTTTTGATTTCTCGTGGAGTGTTGTTCTACTGTTAGGCATTATTAGAATGATGTTTATGACAGACTTATTTGCTTGCTTTTAGGCATGAAAGACCTGTAACCTTCCAGTGATTTCTTTTCCTCTACATTTGCCTCCATTAAATATTTGGTGTTTCTTAGAATCGGACCATCTTATTCTCAACTTGAATCGTAACCTGTGGCCAGCGTAAACCTTCTAAAAATCTAAGAGAAAACATTGAGCTGAAATGTAGCTAAAGTAGGTGGACTTCTGTAGGGAATTACATGTTGACAGGGCTAAAATCCAAATAATCATTTTTACCATGTCAAGGTAACATGGTTGTGTTTTTGGAAGCATGTTTCATCTGTAGATGCCCCCTAGTGAAAATATGATACCAATGGCAACATTTCCTTGCATGCATTTCGACTTCCATTTTCATAAATTATGATCAAACAAAAGCTGTTATTGGACATGCTACATTGGATTTACTATGTATTTTTGTTGCTCTGCATGCTACTTCTGGAAATATGGTTCTGAAACAATCTGTTGCAATAATGCGTAATTCTTTTATCATTCTAGTCTTGGTAATACTCTTTTCTCCTAATGAGAATAAAGGCTGTCTGCTACCTTAATAACCAAGGAAAAGATTTCAATGGTGGAGGTCTTCATTTCCAGAGTGGCAAGCCCAGTACTGTTCTTCCTGTTGCTGGAGTAAGTATAGCTTTTGATGATCCTTCTGAGCACTTCTATTTATTTATCTATTTATCTATTTATTTATTTATCTATTTATTTATCTATTTATTTATTTATTTATTTGTCTATTTATTTATTTATTTATCTATTTATTTATTTATTTATCTATCTATTTATTTATTTTCAATATGAGCACTTCTATATTATAATCCATTAAAAGTTTTTTTTGGTGGAAATATAATAATCTTAGTTATTAAGCTTAATGATCAAAATATATACTAACCTTTGTAGGTAGTATGAATTATATCTTAAGGTTTCAAAATGACTAATTATATCCTAACCTTTCTAAAAAGCTATCAATTCTATCCTAGGGGTAGATTCTCTCTTTGCGTCAGATTGTGGGAGTAAATAAAAAGTGACTCACTTTTGGCACTCATTTCATTCGTTTAGTTCTAGTGTTTTTTTTGGTTATAGTTCTATGGTTTTTTTAAACCCAACACTAAAAAATGCACGAAGGGACTGGGTAGAAATAAAATCGAGGGTTTGGAGATCGTCGTCACAGTTGCAGGTTTTGATTTCTTCTTCGTTGCAGGTAATTCGTTCTCTTCAACGAACCTTTTCTTGGATCTTCTTATGTTTTGTGATGATACTCTTCTCTTTGTTTGTATCTTTTACTCTCTTTTTAAAGCTTTTCCAAAGCGTTTTGTTTTGTTCTATGTCAATGAGATCTTTAAAAGCATTTGCTCTTTAACTCGCCGTGAATCTTAATCTTGATCCTCTCGCATTAAGGGCTCGATGTGAACCTTTGGGTGGAACTTCTTTGATTTCTTTGACTTCTCAAAACTCATTCTCACCATTCCAAGCTATCCTCCCTTAATCTCCCATTTCTTTCCAAATTGTGTAGAACAACAAAATGGTGGCTAGGGTTACTCAACCTCTCCTTTTATAGGTTAGGTTGTATACAGCCTTTTGCGTTAAAGACTAAAGTGCCCCCCCACCTGGGCCTTAAGTCTAACTCCCTATTTAATATATTTTGGGCTCGTTTTCATTAGTTTAACTTTATTAGCCTTTGGACAAGGAAAATTTCCACAGATTTTTTCCTAATTAATGAGATCTCATAAATTTGGAGATCTTATCCCTTTTGACCAGGAAAGTTCCCACAAATCTTTTCCTAATTAATGAGATTTCATAAATTTGGAGATCTTGCCCCTTTTGACTAGGAAAGTTCCTACATATCTTTTCTTAATTAGTGGGATCTCATACATCTGGAGATATCGCCCCTGAATATAATTTTCTTCATGTTTAAGAAAAGTTTTTCAGATTTTATTCTCTTGTGAATTTCCTTAATGAGAACGGGCTTATATTTCGAAATCTCTTCACACCGCATAAAATGCGCATCTCGAGGTTTAGGATATTCTACTATATCACTAATAATCCAATCCAAAGAAAATCCAACACTCATTTAGTATTTAAATTACTAAATTGCCCCTAAGTCGGATCAGAGAAGATTCGGGTCGTTACAAGCTCAGTTTCATGTCTGTCTTGTTTTATTTTTTTTTCTCCAAACTAGAGGGTTGATTCGATGAATGGTTTATCAGAGCTAAATATTTTAATGAGTTGATGAAGTTTTTAAGGATTCTAAAAGTCCCTTTCTTGGCAGACATGAAGGAAGGCCAAAGTCCATGGCTTTTGACATAATATCTCCAAAAATTCATTTGCCAACCATTCACGTAGCCATGGACTTTGGTCTTCACATCTACCAAGAAAGGGACTTTTAGAATCCTTAAAAATTTGACCAAGTCCAAGTCATTAAAATATTTAGCTCTTATAAACTATTCATCGAATCAACCCTCCATTTTGGAGACAAAAGAAAAATAAAACAAGACATACATGAAACTGAGCCTATTACATAGATACACATACAACACCCAAAAAGATTAATTTGCAAATGATTTTAAAGATCAAATGCTTGTAAAAAGCAAATGCTTTTAAAAATCTTATCAACACAAAACAAAAAAAATGTTTTGGAAAAGCTTTGAAAAGAGTAAAAGATACAAACAAAGAGAAAAGTATTGTCACAAAACAGAAAAAGGTCTGAGAAAAGGTTTGTTGAAGTGAACAGGGTACTTGCAACTGCAACAACGATCTCCAAACCCTCGATTTCTTCTCTCCCCAGTCCCTTCGTGCGTTCTTTTGTGTTGGGATTTAAAAAAAAACCTAGAACTAAACGAATGAGAAAAGTGCCAAAAGTGATTCACATTTTATTTACTCCCACAATTTGAAGCAAAGAGAAAATCTGCCCCTAGGATAGAATTAATGGCTTTTTAGAAGTGTTAGGATATAATTTGATCATTTTGAAACATTAGGATATAATTGATAGTCATAGTTGTCAAACTTGTACGTGGTTAACTCAACTCGAAAGGTTAGGATTTAGACTTGATCATGGGCTCGAGTACCCGCCCGACCTGCCCGAGACCGTGAACAAATAATCGGGCTTGGGCAACCCTTTTCAAGAAAAGCCCGGCCCGGGCTCGCTTTTAAATGGGTTGGGCTTGGGCCACCTTAAAAAGCCCAAGTTCGGCCCGAATATAAGTTTACAATTAGTATATTTTAAAATAATAAGTGTTGTTGGAAAGGTTTGAACCTAGGACGTAATGCACACATTTAAGTGATGCTTACCATTTGAGCTAGTCTTCATTTTTGCATAATCTATGAATATACTATATCATATGGAAACACATGTTATTATAAAAGTCTATAAGAAATTTATTAAATGAATAAATAATTTATTTTTAAAATTTTTTAATATTAAAATATTTATTCATGGGTTTGATGGGCCGGGCTTAGGCTTTGCATTTTTTACATGGGCTGGTTTTAGGCCTATGTATAGGTCCGCATATATATAGTGGGTCAGGTTTGGGCTAAGGTTCTTAAGCCCGAGCTTGGTTGGGCCTGGCCCAAACTTGGCCCATGAACATAGGATATAATCGACTCGTTTTTTGCAATTGGACCAAGTTGAGTCCACACTCAACTCGGCCCCAATAAAGAATCGTATGATTCTTTTTCGAATTGTGCGATTCGATTTGAAAGTGGTCGTTGGACATGACCAACGACCCCATAATATGAGTTTTTTTTTTCTTAATCTTTTTCTGTTTTCAATTATGTCTTCATCTTCGTCTCTGATCAAATCATCTAGGACTTTGTCCATGTTCACCAATTTCGAATCAGAGATTGATTGCCGCACGAGAGAAGCCGCAAGAGAGAGAAGAATCTGATCATTTAGGTCTTCGTCCATCCTCTTCACTCTATCTCAATTTGGGCCCACACCCCACACCATGTGTTGTCAACTTAGACTTGATGGCCCTTAAACATTTTTTTATGTATGCAGCATGCTACAAAGTACAAACTGCTCTATACACTAGCAAAAATACACTCATGAAAAACACACACACGCATGCTACCTCACAAAAAAAAAGCATGCTACAACTCAAAACAATATAATTTGTAATGCACGTGTCCCTTTTACTTGTGAAATGCACGTTATAAATTTATACATATATTTGAAAGTATTTAGAAGTCTTTTTATTAAATTGGAAAAAATCGTATGATTTATGATTCGATTTGAAATCCACCCCTACAGATTTTACGATTTGATTCCGATTTGTCAACTCTGATTGTTACTACTTACTAAGATTTGGTGTAACCTCTTTCACATAGTTACTAAGTACATACCAAGGAAAGATTACTTGATAAATAAATGTATATTTTCTGATATCTGTGCAGGATGTTGTGATATATACGGCCGATAGTCGAAATATTCACTGTGTTGATGAGGTAGGTTTCTGTTGTTGACATTTACAATTCATTGCAATGTTATTTTATTTGTCTGTAGTTGGGGCTTATTTCCATCAGACGTCAAAATAAACTTGTATTCTGTACATCTAGTACAAGTGAATTGCTAGTTATGCACTTAGTTGAACTTGAATATAAGAAGTGAGCAACGTTAACCAGTTGATTGTTCTCATTCCTTGCCAAGGTGTCAATAAGGCTTTTATGTGTTAACCATTTATCACCTATCGACCATGATACTTATCTAAGGCTGATTGGTTTATCTGTACTAACAGGGGATGAAATTTGCTTGTGCACTCCTGTAAGACTAGAGGTCTGTACTTGTATTAATTCCTGTACCAGTCCATCATGAAGATTAACCACAAAAATCATAATACATAATCATAATAAAAAAATATGACAGTTGAATCCGTGATTTGGTTTGATGAATATCTTGAGTTTTGATAATTCTGGTGGGCTTATCCATTTGCTACAAGTATCAAGAGATTAATTATCTAGACCTCTGTATTTACTGTTATATATAAAAGGACCTTCTTTTTCTATTCTTCATTTTTAGCAAAACTTGTAAATTATTGATATACACCTTTTTTGTTATCTTATTGTACAACAGATAACCACAAAAATCATAATACATAATCATAATAAAAAAATATGACAGTTGAATCCATGATTTGGTTTGATGAATATCTTGAGTTTTGATAATTCTGGTGGGCTTATCCATTTGCTACAAGTATCAACAGATTAATTATCTAGACCTCTGTATTTACTGTTATATATAAAAGGACCTTCTTTTTCTATTCTTCATTTTTAGCAAAACTTGTAAATTATTGATATACACCTTTTTTGTTATCTTATTGTACAACAGATAACTGCCGGCGAAAGACTTGCGTTAAATTTGTGGTTTAGCCGTGATGCTTCACATGATGAGGACCGAAAACTTATTGCCCTTCTTGGACAGTGTATTGGGCATGACATTGACGTCAATCCTAGTCCGTTCCTTCCTCTGCCAGCTTCTTGTAACATGTACTGGTTTTCAACAGAAGAAGCTCCTGGTCAACAATCAGGTTTTGGTATATCCTGGGCAAGACTGTATGTTCTTGGATATACCTTTTATTTTCACGAGGATGAGATTCGTAATTCTACTTCTACATCAGATTGCCATCTCTTGGAACTTCTGGCAAGACCATTGAGGTTAGCTCGGGGGGGCGAGATATATGAGAAAGAGTTCAACAACTCTTTACATGCCCTTCAGGTGTGTTCCTGCCATCATAAACATTATTTTGCTTTTGCTAGGGAAATAAGCAAGTTTTTCATACTCAATAATCTTGTACGTAAGTTTAACTTACTCACTGCTGTTCACTTCTAAGGGCTATGCATATCAACGGATAAATGATGCATGTTTAGATTATACAACATGGAACCAACTTATTTAATGAGAAATTTTCAAAGACCTGTCGTTTGCACAGAAGTGCTACTTTCTAATATTTAATAACCTCTGGTGTTTGGATTACCATTCAACATGATATTTGGGGGTGTTATCAGCTTATAGTTATGTGTGAAACTGATGCATGTACACTTTGGTGATTTTTGTTCTTGCCAGATCGTTTTTTTTTTTTTCAAGTTCTCAAAAACTATCCGAGACATCTGCTATAGATTCATTTAGAAAGACTAGGTATGATTAACCATGATCTGCATATACTCTCCTCTTTGGCCTTGTGGTACTCTGTGTTAGTGTTGCCAACAATTTCTTTTAATGTTTAATCTTTTGCATTGGTCCACATAAATATATCGACTTGTAGGATTCCTGCATGAAATTACATTAAATTGAACTTTTCTTTTTTCATTAAGACCAGTCGATCGTTGCATTTGTTGGTCTATCAAATGGAACTGTGTTGCTACTTTCTAACTATGTTTGCTTTCTTCTTATGTTGATGAAAGCTTTAACTGTTCTTTCATATCAATCAGGTAGTGCAGTTTTACTTCTGGAAAACCTCTGAGCTCCGAAAAATAAATGCTGAGAACGAAGATTTAAGTATGTTATTGCTTAAAAAGTCACTTCCAGAGATGAGGAACAGCCTCATATCAGTGAATCTAGGTGATGAGGTCCTTGCAGCTACTGTTTTTGGGCACAAGTCTTTTGTTGTAAACAAGCATCTTGTCTTTGATTGGGCTGGATTCTTTGCTGCAGTTGTTGCGTGGGAAAGCTATTCTGCAGAATTGTATAAGAAGTTGTGTTCCAGTTTATCACATTGGATATCTAATGAATCAATTTTCTGTGTGCCTGAAGCCTGATTTTGAAGTTCGGGGAGGCAATTCATTATACGCTTCGAATTTAAGCCATTGAAAGAAATACTGAGTTTTTACGCGTGAATTCCAAATGTTGATACATTCTTGTGAGTTATTGGGTGACGAGATTGGCCAAATAATTGCATTGGTTACCAGAGGGTATTCTTTTGTCAGAATAATTGAGGATCATCGTCAAAGCTGTTACTTATTTTCCCAGAAATGGTCTGCTTTGGCTTTTGATTTAGGTCAGCCATTCAGGTATATTGTTTTTCATCCTGCCAAAAAATTTCTATTCGATAGTATTTTGTAATGTAATTCTAGTTGTAAAAATGCAAATGTTTGATTATCTCTGTATGTTTCGTAAGGATGGTTTTAATTTGTTAATAATGCAAATTTAATTCATCTGATTACCTAAATTCTTTTTTTCGAGTAATGTGCATCAATATCTCCATCAAACACTGGTTTACCTTTGACATAGTGGAAATTATTTAAGCTGCTATTGTAGAAACCTGAGAAAAAATTTCAGTTGCTTCATGAAGGAATCATTACAAATCAAAGCAAATCTCTTACTAGCAGTCATTTTTAAATTGTGGAGATGTCCTTGAATGCTCTCCATGTATGCAAAATTTCTCCAAATACATCATAAAACAAAATCCTAGCATTGGTTGGTTCCAATTCCACAGACATGAATCCTTGCCCATCATAGTAGAACCTCAAATTGTCTTCATCCAACTCTGTGATATCGCCTCTCCATGCTTTTGAACCTCCGCCGCTTGTCAGAAACTGAATATTACTGCTTCCATAATGGAATTATATTAGCAAAGCTAGTAAGGAGATCTCTTTATATTGTAATTGAAAAGTGTGTTACCTGCTGACACTGCTGATATGTTGCAAGCAGTGGTCATGCCCATTCATGTAGAAATCGACACTGTTCGCCTGATAGGAAAAACCGAAAAAACTTTCTTTTAGATTAAATTTTTTTTTTCTTTTCTTTTCAGGATGAAGAAGCTTCTTGTTTGACTTCTATATGGAAGGCAATTCTCACAGGTTGGTTCAGTTACCTCGAGGATCGGAAGAAGCTGGTTTACCAGCTCTTGCGTGTCGCCATGCTGCCCAGCACTTCTGATAGTGTGGTGGCCAACGACGATTTTCCATTTTGCAGATGACTCCCTCAGCGCCGATTCCAAATCCTGTTAAAAAAAGGGTAATTGTTTATTCTTTCATTTTCTGTACCTTTTGAAAACTGTCAAGACCTTAATTTGTATTCAGACTATTGTGATCTTGACATCTTGTTCATTGATGAGATTCAAAACTCACTTACCTGCAAAGCTTTCTTGAGGTAGTTCTTTCGAGGGAGCACACCGCTCCAATCATAGGTCTGATCCTTCGGATCGGTGAAGTAGTTATCGACAAAGGGAGTAGTATCAACGAAGAAAAATTCTGCAATTTCTGAGAAACAAAAAGGAACAAAGACTCAAAATTTGAATCTGGTTGCAGAAAGTGCTGAAGATTAAAATGAGGAAAATTTAGTCTCACCTGCATTGAGAAGGAAGGATCTGAAACAAAGCCATCTCTCATCCATCTTCCTCAGTATTTGGCTCAACTGTGCCTCCACATTGCCTCTATAGTCATGGTTGCCCAAAACTGCAACACCAAAAATTTGAATGTTTGTTAGTCCTATGATTATATCGATATGAGTATCAGTCAAAACGTCTGCATCAGCGTATGGTGCATGTATCTTAAATATGATACACTCAGAATCTACGATATATATTTTGAGGTGCATTCAACACACACCGATAGGTGACGGAGATGCTTAATTGGTGTTCCCCTGAAAATTGTTGTGTGGTTTTATTTGCATACCAGTGTACCATTGTTTCTGCAAGCTCTTGGCAGTGTAAATCTTAGTAAATGACTCCTCAAATGCAGAATCATCTACTGAGGTCAATCCTTTGTCATAGAAATTGTCGCCAGTTGATACAATGAAGTCTATATCTAACTTTTCTCCAATTCTTCCCATCTGAACAAAAGAGAATTGATCAGTGATTTACTTCAAAAAAATAAAGTACACATTAAAATCAAATTGAGAGTCCATTTACATTTAAGGGTCTCAAGGCCGCAATTATAATCATAATGAAGTTTGTTCATTATTTTTTTGTCTTGAGAAAAAACTTGTAGAAAATATTAAATGATTATCACCAACCAAGTGGATGACAAGTTCGAGTCTCTTAATGGCCAAGTTGTCAACACTCACTACTTCAATAGAAGTCTGAATCGTCAACCTCGAACTTTGTCATTGGCAAGTGACACTTTATGCATCTAACAAGAGATATTGCTTTGGTAGTATGTGATATGCTTTTAGAATGCCGGCCTCAACGTTTATATCTACTCGAGTCATGGAAATGCTAGAATGACAACACCCAACGCACACCAGAACGAACATCAACCTACATGCATGAGCACACCAGACCGCAAATCAACCTATATGCTTGAGTTGTGCATGTGTGCTTCACATTTCGTGGTGCATAACAAACAAGTCGAGGGTCCAATGTGTGTTTTGGTCTACGTTATATTGTCATTATAACATTTTTCTTGATTCATTTTATAGAGGGTGTATTTGATTACATGGCGGTTGATTTGAGTTGTAAAGTGGAACGTGTTTGGTAAAAGAATATGAGATGGATATACCTCTTTTCACATGGCAAATGTGAAATACCTAACCTCGAGAGACACTCTGGCTGCTGGCATGCTGCACCACCGTGATAGCAAGACTTGTACAAACTATTTTTTTTTAATTATTATTTTTTGGTTCATTACTTGCTCAACTCTTTGAGTCTATTTTAGAGATTATTTTTTTCAAGGGAAAGACTTGCAAGTTAACTATATCACTACTCTACACGCCATATATAGTTACGTTACGCTCCTTCCTTAAAAATTAAGAAAAGGATTGAACGGCATTCTTCTTCTTTTTTTTTTTTTTTTTGGTCCAGGCCACCCGTTATGGGGACAAAGACCGACTACTCCGAACTTGCTTTTCGGCTTGCGATAGGGGTAAAGAAAAGAACGACATTCTTTTGATACATACATTACAATTGCCATACATCAGTGGCCTTTGGGTAGGGCATGCACGAGATGAGTTTGACATACTTTGATGTGTGACCAAAGAATTTCAACAACTTAATTTGTGGCAAATGTATATACCAAAAACCTGCCAAGCAATAAGTATTTTCCAAATTCCCTAAGAAAAGATTTCGGTCTACTAAACAAAAAAGAAAAGTCACTGTTTTTAAGCATTAATTAATTAATTAGTGGCAAGGGAATTACCATCAACCTATTACTCCAAATGGCAAGGGACTCCCACGATTTTGAGTCTGCTAAATGAATTAAACTAGGTCTGAGGTTCCCGATGGTGCTCGAGTTCTCAACACGGTTGATACCAGACATATACAATGTATATGTGAAAAAAAAAAAGAGGTGGCCGAGCAACAAAAAGAAGAAAACATCATGTTTTATTCAAAAATTTAATTAACTAGCTAGTCTAGATGTAATCTTAATTTTTGAAGAAAAATTTGGAGTTGTGACCTGCAATGCAACTTGAGATTGATTATAGTTTCCTCTCCTTCCCCAGTCCCCAACAACCAGGAAACTAAGAGACCCAGCATGCTTTCTTAATGAGTGTTGGAGTCTCACATGATCATCATCATCAGCTGAAGCACAAGGGGAGATCACCACCGTCCACAAACAACACATGACCATCATGATCATAATCACATTGAGAACCATCCGATCACAATCCATGGACGATAAGATTATTGAAATGTAGTAACAAATAAAGACGCGTCCTCTATTGAATTTTGATTGAACGGAAGGCTTCATGTATACTTATATAGGAAAGTTGGCGTGTAACGTGTCATGAAGAGGAATACTTTTATTGTGGATGTGAGTTTGGATAGCTAACCAACACCAAGTGATCCTCTGATGCCACGTGTCCTGGGTGGCCATGTTTGACTCTAGTCAACTTAATGGATGGTCAAGACTGAAGATGAAGATGATGGGCAGATCTAGTGGGTTTGAGCTAGTTACGCTTCCCAACTCCCTGAAGCGTGTGATTAAGACTAACTTGTAGTAGTAAGTAGGACCCAGTGCATGAGCTCAATTATTTGGTCCATGTGGTGAGTATGATCAGATAATGTAGAGATAATGTTCGGTTTGGATGCCTTGCATCCATTGATTTTGTTTATTATTTTTTGATATGCATTAATTTTATTTTATTTTATTTCAAATTTTGATATGCATTAACAGCTGATTAATTGAAGATCCCCAACTTTTGTTTTGTTTTGTTTTGTTTTTTTGTCAAGTTTTGTTGCATTGATATTCCTCATACCTAAAGGGGTACAACAACCATTACATCTGAAGAATGGAACATCTTTACTAGGAGGGCAACAACCCTTCGATGGGGTACAACAACCTCCCTAAGGCGGGCAACAACCTCACGCAGAAGGTAACAAACCCTAAAGGAAACAAAAAACATAGATCTCTATATCAAAAGAAGCAAAGAGAACAACATTGCTAGTAATCACGCCCGCTGGGCTATACGTCATTTTAGACGTCGATTGTTGTCTTTAGGTCGGTCGTCGACGTTGATCTCACTGCTACCAAAGAGGCCCAGTCCAATTGATGTGCGTCCTTCTTCCGTTGCTCTAGAGCTTAGTCAAAAGAGGGGTCGTCAGCAACAATTGCGTCAGAAACCGAAGGATAGGGGTTGTGTCGGAAACCCAAGGGTAGGTCGCAGCTAGCGGATATCTGCAAAAAAAAAAAATGAAAGAAAAAAAGAAAAAAGAGTAAAAAGAGGGGTAGGGGATCTGGGTTCACATAAGTGGGGAAAAGGAGATGTGACGGCCCCAGTTCCACAAACCTAAAACTAGACCTCGCTCAGCCTAGACTTACGTAGACCCTGAGTCCCTATCACACAATCAACACAAATCTAGTCACATGAAAAAAAAAAAAAAAAAAAAAAAAAAAAAAAAAAAAAAAAAAAAAAAAACAGTTTTAAATTCTGGAAAATAGGAAAAATAGAGAAAAAAAATATCAGAAAAATTGGAAAAAAATTCTAGAAAAATATAGAAAATTAGAAAAGGTAGAAAAGTGGTTTCGAACTTTTCTAGGGTATTTTTGGAACCCCAGACATAGCCGGGAGAGGTACCACAACTAAAAATTTGTAAATTTTTATAAAATAACATAAAATTATAGAATATGTTCTCAAAAAGTATAAAACACTATAAATGGACTTGGGACCGAGAAACCATAGCTCGGACATTGGGAGCTAGGTGGGCGTCGATGGGTCCTAGGAAGTCGGAGTGCGATTTGAGGTGTGTAGTATCCCAATTGAACTTCACTTTAAGTATTTACCGTTTGATTTATTTGAATTCGATTCCATTTATTCTCTACTCCATTTCATTATTGCTTTACGGTGTGTGAGTACTCTCACTGGTGACTTTACTAGTGGAGTGTACTCCTACACAGGTGTCTTTACGGTGTTGAGATCACTCCCCACCTCGGTGCTTATTCGTTACGACCATAGAGTCCACTCGAGTCATAGCACTTGTCTATGCATATGCCTATGAATAGGTCGCCTTGGCTATGGTAGGCTTGTGTGGGTGCGTCGTGGGTCTACGCTGACCACCTAGAGGGTCCAGGGCCAACCCGGTAGAGGTGTTTTCACGGGGCGTGCACTGGGAAAGCCCGAAGTATGACTTAGTCTCGATTTTTATTGTGCACGTACTTTGCTTTGCTACTATTTTTTTATGCATGCGATGATCCTTTCACGGCTTTTTGTAATTCTTTTGTTCGCATGTTTAATTATAGTATTTTAAATTCCAGTACTTTTACTTAGTAATTACTTGGTGAATTTCCTTGGGATTACTCACTCTGGACTCGTCATCTGTCTTTGTGATGGCTTGAGTGCGATCCTAAGTACTAGCAGGGGTAAGGGGATCATCTAGCGATTACATCTAACTTGCCTGTCGCTAGAGGCCTCTGTTGGTATGTGTGTAGATATTATAATGTTTTGATATTTCGTATTATGTTTTGGGGTTGGGAAATTGGATACACATCTTGGTATACCCTACTTGTTATAGTTGATCGCTGTATGCACACAGCAAATAGGGTTTTCCACTATAGGTTTGATCGATAAACTTATATTTACATATATATGCATTTTGATAAACTTTAAGTTCTTAAATTTGTTAATTTCTTTAAAATGATAAATTAAGTGACTTTAATGAATTATCTGATAATTATCTAAAGTCGAAAGTTATACACGTGGCGGTGGTTTCCGGTGCACTAGCGCAGGGCGCGTGCGTGCCCGCAGTCTGGCCGAGGCTAGCCGCTCAGGAACCCATCCCGGGTGGGCCGGCCAAACCGCCTGACCCCAACCGGTGAACTGGGCTGGGCCGGACCGACCCGACCCGACCAGAGGCCGAACCGGCCGACCCGGTTGGGTCGGGTCCGACCCTAGGTTCGGGGGACCCACATATATTATTTAAATAATATATTTAAATAATATTTTTATTTATTTATTTATTAAAAAAAAAATAGTTTTAAATTCTCGGAAAATAGGAAAAATAGAGAAAAAAAATATCGAGAAAAATTGGAAAAAAATTCTAGAAAAATATAGAAAATTAGAAAAGGTAGAAAAGTGGTTTCGAACTTTTCGGGTATTTTTGGAACCCCGACATAGCCCGGGAGAGGTACCACAACTAAAAATTTGTAAATTTTTATAAAATAACATAAAATTATAGAATATGTTCTCAAAAGTATAAAACACTATAAATGGACTTGAGGGACCGAGAAACCATAGCTCGGACATTGGGGAGCTAGGTGGGCATACTTGATGGGTCGGGAAAGTCGGAGTGCGATTTGAGGTGTGTAGTATCCCAATTGAACTTCACTTTAAGTATTTACCGTTTGATTTATTTGAATTCGATTCCATTTATTCTCTACTCCATTTCATTATTGCTTTACGGTGGTAGTACTCTCACTGGTGACTTTACGGTAGTGGAGTGTACTCCCACCTGGTGTCTTTACTGGTGTTGAGATCACTCCCACCCGGTGCTTATTCGTTACGGCCATGAGTCCACTCGAGTCATAGCACTATGCATATGCTGTCAGGTGAATAGGTGCACGGCTATGGTAGGCTTGTGTGGGTGCGTCGTGGGTCTACGCAGCGGACCACCTGAGGTCCAGGTGCCAACCCGGTAGAGGTGTTTTCACGGGCCGTGCCCGGGAAAGCCCGAAGTATGACTTAGTCCGATTTTTATTGTGCACGTACTTTTGCTTTACTACTATTTTTTTTATGCATGCGATGATCCTTTCACAGGTTGCTAGTTCTGTAATTCTTTTGTTCCGCATGTTTAATTATAGTATTTTAAATTCCGCACTTTTACTTCCGTAATTACTTGGTGAATTTCCTTGGGATTACTCACTGGACTCGTCATCTGTCTTTTGTGATGGCACAGCTTCGAGTGCGAGATCCTAGTACTAGCGAGTAAGGGATCATCTACGATTACATCTAACTTGCCTATTTATGTGTGTAGATATTATAATGTTTTGATATTTCGTATTATGTTTTGGGGTTGGGAAATTGGATACACACTTGTACCGGGTATACCTACGTTATAGTTGATCGCCTCGTATGCACAGATGTACTTTTCCACTATAGGTTTGATCAAGTAAACTTATATTTACATATATATGCATTTTGATAAACTTTAAGTTCTTCCGTACATTGTTAATTTCTTTAAAATGATAAATTAAGTGACTTTAATGAATTATCCGATAATTATCTAAAGTCGAAAGCGCTTATACACGTGGCGCGTGGTTTCCATGCACTAGCGGGGGAAACGGGGCTCACTGGGCGACCTCCGGGATCTTGGGGGTCCGCCACGGTTGGTATCGAGCAAGGTCGATAGGAGAGGTACTCGAATTAAATAAAGTAAATAAAAGAGCATAAATTTTAAAACAAATTAGATGTGGAAACTTAGATGAATTGCCTGTTGAGAACTTTTAGTTGGGAAGCAATAAGAAATGGGTGGTTAACAGAATTATATGTATGTGTTATGATTCTACTTGTGTATTATATATGTATACGTATATCATGGAGGATCGCATACGACGCACGTTTTTCTGGTGCGATATTATAATGATCGGCAAGATGGATGGATTATAGTTGGTCTACTATACCACTCGAGAGATAAAAAATTAGACAAGTTATGCGCATTGTTATTAGGAGTCCGCAAGCTGAGCAAGTGAGCTTGGAGGATCGACTTACGTTGGGAGCCCTAGAAGTTCGGATGATGTAAGTACATCCGAATATTCACGGGACCAGCCTCGCGCAAGCAATTTCGAGAAATGGCTTTGACAGGAAAGTTCATCACTCACGACCGAGCCATCGGAGCGCACAACGACTTTACCCGAGGTTATATGAGGGAAATGATCGACGGGGATTTGCGAGTACCAAGAGGCGGGCCGGCAGAGTTTTGGAGCGAGCATTCACGCGAGGCACACCGAAGTTAGAGACGAGGGAGACCCGGTTGACGAGACGAGACGGGATCAACGGGTCGACGGGATAGGCATCCGGGCGGCGAGAGAGGAGATGAGGGGCATGTGGTGTATGCTATCGCACTCGCACTGTCGAGCGGAATGGCGACATCAACCTCGGCACCAACACCGGGATAGGGATCGGGAGTAGTCGGGACAAGGAACAGAGAGACCGGGGTCGTGGTCGAGATCCGGTGATAGGCATACTAGGATGCGAGAGACGCGCAAATGTTATAAATGCGGACGAGAGGACATCGGAGGGTCGTTTGCCAAGCAATCGGTGAAATGTAAGCGCCATGATCACATGAGTATCGTAGAGGCGACGACGACAAGCTGCAGAGAAGTTGCGACATGGAGATGTTCGGGATGGACAATACGAGCCGGTGAGGAGTGAGAGCATGCGACGACCACTACCACGATGAGGACACCATATGCGCCTAGTTTTGCTACATCGGGTATCGGTGGTTCACGGAGAGACCGCGACATGTTCGAGAGATGTGCTCACCGTGGAGTTGAGGGGCATATACATTGGGAATGCGCATTGATCCTAATGGCACCGATATTTGTAAAGTCAGTTGCGTGTTCGAATCTCGGGTTCGAGATCGTATCGAACCATAAGTTAGAACGCGACAATAAAGTGTCAACTATATTTTTGTGTAAATTATGGTAAAAACAACGTGCGAGTTGTGTTATGTATGAAGACTATCAAGTTGTTTTTTGTTATAATTAAATGAAGCCTAAGGATTTTGCTATAAAATATATGTATGGGATAGATATATTATTGAGAAGGTTGTTTTATTCAAACATAATAATATGAGTGTAACTACCCTGTACACGATTTGGAGCTTGCAGCAGTTGTGTTTGCGCTTTGACCTTTTTCCATTTATACAACAATTTTAAGACGAGATCATTAACATTAGTGAGTTATTCAGAGATAAGTGGAAGCATTTAACATCTCCAACTAATATAATAACCTCAAGACATAAGTTAGGATAACCTAGAAATGTGGAAACTCAACAAATATATACATCATTACCAAAAGTCATATCACAGGAGAAAATATCATCATATCCATTCCCAGGATCTCTCATTTCCTAAAACCCAGTTTCAAAACATATAATTATATTAATACAAAATCAAACCTATGTCGAGTTCAAAGATAGAACAACTTCGCTATTCTCAAAGCAAATTACCAAGCAGGGGAGCTTTCCCTTTGCTTGACTGTGGATCTGCACTCAGTCAAACACAAGAATAACGAGTCCCAGGTAAGTAACGCCAAACAGGATGTTTACAGTATTTCGAAAGTAAATAACAGTCAATATTCATACTGATAGAAAGAAAAGAACAGGGAATATATGAATAAATAAAGATTGGAAATAAATCTGAAAGCAATCGATAATGAGTGTCCAGGAATCAAAAGGAAAGGCACAAGTAGTCCCGACTTAGTGAAACGGTCGTTTAAGTCAAGAAAAAACATCAATAAACTCTTTTAGAGTCAAGGCAATTCACCATCCCAACCCGGAGTTTAGGATGTGATATATCACATAGTCCTAAATCCACGCGAGTGTAGAATTCCTCAACAATCTAGTGAAGTAATTCCCACTCCGTATATATATATATATATATCGGAACTAAAAGCTCAGCTTGTGAATATCAAGTTCCAAAAAAAATAACGTGCGTCCCTCTAAATCTCAAGGATCACGCTGACTTACTTGCTCTTGAACTACTCAATCAGAATAGAGTTCCGAAACAGAACAAAGCAATAACAAAAATAAATTAAAGCTCAAAGAAATAACTGTAAATATTCCCACTGGTTTACTTACTTGTGTCTAACATTACTACACACTCACATGCTTCCAATAACTACCTTGCACACCCAATTATATTATGGTCAAGCTCTAAGTAAAACCAAATCACGAAACATCATGAAAACTGCGACCAAAGTACGCTCGAGAGCTAGTTCCAAAAATGATTATTTATAACTTCAACTAGCTAAATTGGGGTAACTTTTTAACCTTGAAAACCTCAATATTTGTCATATTGACTAAAAAGAAACTTGTACTATGCATTTTGCACTTTCCATAGACTTTAAGAACACTCAAATCAGATAAAAAATAGAGGAGTTGTAATTTTTCCCATATGGCTTGTTGACAATGCAAACTTCATTTGTTTTGAACTAACAAAACTTCTCCAAATCAATATTTTCGCAGTTAAATCCTCCAATCACGCCAACAACCACCACGAATCATTCAATACCAACTTTCAATTATTTCCACAGCCCATGGAGTCAATTAAAATCAAAACCAATATTTAATTCATCCAAAATCTCAGTATAAATCAATATCAACTGCAAAAACATATTCAAAACTGTTATCAACTAAATTGCATCACTTTAAATCACAAAAATCATATCTCATGCCGGTGAAATTTATCCCAAATTGATGCAAATCAACTCAATACCTCTATTAACAACAATTGATACCAATTCCTACGAAAACCCCGTGAAAGAAATTGAAAAATCAATAGATTTCTAATTGAATTGAGGAAAAACACCTTTAATTGAGATTTTACCAGATTCCGAGCTGAATCCCTCGTTTCCACCATTATAACTTAGCTCAAACTTACCATCTTGCGATGCTCTACTGTTTTGCAGAGAGAAATCAGATGAAAATCGGACATATAAAGCTCCACGTGCGAGAACTCGAGTTGAAGGGTTTCGTTTCAACAAACGAAATTCATTCTGTTGAAAACAAAAGAATCGATCTTTATTTTTCTTTTCATATATATATATATATATATAAACCCTCAGCCCCTTGTCAGCAGCTTAATTTCTTTTTCATTTATTAATTCTCATAAATCCTTATTTTGACAGTTTTTAACTTCTGGTGCCCATTTTGAATTTGATTTTTCACCAAATTAAACCAAATTTTTAGTAAAACAGTCCATCTTCATAAAACGCCTATAACACTGGTATTTATCACACCAAAACCCCATATGTCTTATCTTTGTCCATGACATACCAACCTTTTATGAATCAATTTTCTTACCATACTTAACCAAACTTGTCGTACCACGTTTACTTATTATATTTTGTCAGTGTTTCTATTCAATTTGTCACTCGAACAACTAAATACCCGACCACAGTTCGCCCCGACTCCCAAAAATCGCATTTCCTTGAGCCGAACCTATTTCTCTGCGTCAATGCTCTCACTCAAACGCCCTTACACGTTTGGAACATTAGAATCTAATTTCAGGTAAATAAATAATAATACAAAATACCAACAAAAAATAACATACATCGGTGTCGACTACTGATAATTGTTCTCATGTATCACAACAAGATGTCCACGTACGACCTAAAATGACATGTGGCACGAGTTAGATTTCAAGGTCGTTACAGGGGAGACCGTTGGTGTGGGGGAAATAGAAGAAAGAAGATGGAAGGGCGGAGGTGGAGGGTTACGGATGGGGGGGGGGGAAGGAACATGAAGGGAAAAGATGAGAGAAAAAGTTGGAGAGGGGAGCACAAAAGGGTCACGGGGCCATCGACGACTTCTACGACCTCTAGAGAGGGACACTTCGACGCCGGCGATCCTATGGCTTGTAGATCTAGAAGTAACTTTTTGGGTGGTGGCTAAGGTTTCACGGGTTAGTTGTAGCTTCCTCATTCCCTTCGATCCCTAACTTTTGTTTGGATTTTCATAAGAAATCAGATTATATATGGAAAATCATGAGTTAGCTGTATGGATTAAATGCTTCAACGTAACTCCACATTTAATGTAGTTAATGATAGGCTTTGATTTTGTTTTCGTTGAGATTTGAACCTGGTCGGTTGATAAGATAAATTGTCAACCGGATGGGTAATTGGCTTAGTGGTAAGGGCGAAGGCGAGACTGTTTGGATTAGGCGCACGGTCTCAAGTTTGATTCTCTATAACAACTAAATGTCAAACTACTGGTGGTTCATTTCTGCAATCCTAAAGCTTATGACACTAGTTAGACAAGTATATATTTGGGTATCTATGGTTAATCGAAAAAAGATAAGATATGCCAAAACTAAAAACTCATAAATTACCCCATTATCATCAAGGAAACATCTAAATGAACCCACTTTGGGCACCTATCTAATGTGGCGCTTGGACTTACAACTGCCGCTCCTTCGTCAGCTAGTTAGTCAGTCAGTCAATCAAAAAGGGGAAGTGTTGAAATAACAACCCCATTTTGCACCTCGGGATGCATGCGTATATATCTCGTACGTTGTGCAATACACAATACCCCATTTTGCACATTCGATTTTTTGTACCCATCAATCAATCAGTCAGTCAGACTGATCGACTGACAACTTGCAGTTTTAATAATAGGATCAACACAAGAGGTTCCCTGTTAGGCTACATCAGTTAGGTGACCAAAATTGGTGCCAAATCTTAGTCCCCAAATCATTTTTTCCTATCATCAAACCATCCTAAATAGCCGATCAACTCAATAAGCCGCCGCCTCAAAACCTTAAATTTTAATTTTTTCTCTTTTGATTTCCTTTGTGATTCTTGCTTAAAACACCACCGCCTCTGTGATTCCTACGTGAACCACTGCCATTCTTTTATTTGATCGGCAATAGTTCTAGTAAGAGTGTTTTACTGTGTAATGACCCTCAAATTTAATTGGTAACACGTGTTGCATTTTTCAGGACTGTGACCTACTCGTTGTGATTTGTCATATTACTCAAACCTCGTGAGTCGACATTGAGGTATATTTTATTTTTCTGTGATGTTTGTATTATTATTTATACCCGAATGAACATTGTATGTCCAAGTGCGTGATTATTGTTATGTTAACCGCCACAAATTTCTGTGTGAGGTTAGCATAGGAAAAACAAGAATTTCAGGGTATAATACAGATAATTAAACACTGAAAAATGATAATTTGTGAATTATCAAAAATAATAAATAATTAAATAAAAGGTGAGAGCGAGGTTGTGTTCGGGTACACATGCGGTGCGAGTTGAGAGTTAAAACGATTCCTGGGAGCATGTGTTTTGAGTGAAAAATGGAGCAGTTTTGAAATTTGAGTCACCAATTGAAGTCAATAATTGGAGTTAGAGTTGGTGGATGGGATAAAGAGGAGACATAAGATATGCCTCGAGATCCATGCGTGATATAAGATGAAAGATTGGTATAAAAACCAACTTTTCTCTCTCAGCATCCAATTCTATTTTTCTCAACGTGAGAACGAGGAGGGACGACGGGGGTTTTGGTGATTTCAAACTCGTTGCGACGCCAGAGATTGACCAAACACGCGTAAAAAGGTAGGATCCCTACTCCTCTCGTGTTTGTGCACACATTGACGTCAGTTTTGTGGATTTTTGTCATGACAATTTCGGACGAATTTTTGGAAAAAATGGTGGAATTGGTTTTGATTGATGTTTTTGAGTTCAAATGGTGGATTTATTGGTTGGTTTGTGGATTGAAAATGAATCAAAATTTTTGGGGAATTTTTTAAGTAATTTTGTGAGATTTTCGAAATCTAGGTGTTTTGTCGGGGTTTTGACCAAAAATGATTTGGACTTTATGTTGTCACGGAGGTCCCGACGAGTTTGGGATAGGCTCGAAGCACGATGATACAAGTTTGGGGTGACAAAACCCCCCAACACAGGGTGTTCTGGGCAGGACGTCGTGAGCATTCCAGCTCAGGCGCTACACACGACGTCTGGGACAGTGCGTTTCAATGCTCCACGCCGTGATGGCGCCGCCAAGACCAAAGAGGTCACAACATTACCTACGACTCCTGAGACAGAGAGTCCCAGTGCTTCACGCTGTGAGGGCGCCACCAAGGCCAATGGGTTCCACGGTGTCACCACAGCGTAACACTGTTCACAGGCAAATTTTCTAAAAATCTCAAAAAATTTCAAGGATCTCTTAGGTATCCAAATGGGTCCGAATACAATACAATACCCCGAAAATCAACCCAATTACACTAATCAAACAATTATGAAAACTTAGGTAAATTATAATGATATTAATAGAATTTACAAATTTGGGCTAATTGATAGACTTTGAGAATTCGAGTGGATAGCTTAGAGGTACGCGAGGATCGGAGTTTTGTGATAGATTGAGGTACATTTTCATACGAATGTAAGCCAATTAGAAAGTATGTATTAATTCATTTTCCATTGTTGATATTTTCATCTGAATTGAGCTGTTATTAGAAATCCATTCTTATTTTTGTTGGTTGAGTGTCTTGACATAAGTGTGTTGTGAAGGTACTTCTGGGTCCATATGAGTGGATAAGCGTAAACACTTATGCGGTTGTATTGTCCCACTACACTGATAGCAGGTTATACTCTGAGTGCTGGATTGTTTGGACACTGCGGTGTGTATAGTTTGTTGGTCACTATTATGACTATAAATGTGGTGCTGCGGGTTCACATTGATATTGACCACTTATAGGCATTCCTTTGATTATGTGGATACTCAAACTTCGTTGCTCAGCTTGTCAGTCTATTTATCATGTTATTTGTTACATTTTCTGCCTTTTAATACCGCATGATATTTGGACTGTTTATTTGATAAATCTTGAATTATTGTTTAGTTTCTTCTGGCATTACTTATATATTTTTTACGCACTCACCGTCTAGTTTGTGACCGTGGTGCAGATAGAGCTGAGACGAGCAAGAAAAAAGAGCTGACATTAGGTGATATCCTCCGAGGACTCTTGGAGTGATCATTTCCTTTACTCACAGTAGGTTTTTTGTTCTTTTGTTTGTGATTACTCTATATATGTTTTGTTAAACACTGAGATATGTATCAGGGGTTGATAGATTAGGGATATCATGTATGATCGTTTTACTTATATTTGATCATTAGACATACATGTATTTATCTATTTCTCAGGGTTTCCACATGTTAGGTTATCTATTTTTCCTAATTTCCATTTATTAGTTATAGTTGATTATAGTAATTTCCACTGCGAATTTCTTGATAACTTTATAATCCTATAACTCATACAACTAATGAATAATTGATAAAGTATATGAAAATTTAAGGCTGACTAGGATGCTTAGACTTCGCGAGTAAGAGCTCGGAGGTCCACGTAGGTCTAGGCCGGGCGGGGCCTAATTTTATAGGGAATGGGGGTCATCCCATACTGCATGCATTTTCTTCAATAAAACACAAATCTATTTAGATCTGAAATTCTCAATCCTGCAAAAGTTGTCAGATTCATCATTGACGCCACCACTTCCACCCCTTCCATATGTGCATTTATCTTCATGTAAGGCCATATCCATTTCTATTGCTCGTGCGTGGATCTATGCTTACATCTAGGGGTGGGCATCGATTTTCAAAAAACTGCCCAAACTGCTTGGTTCTGGTTTGGTTTTTTGAATTCGCGGTTTGGGGTGGTTTAGAAAATCTGAAAACTGCGATTTTGCAGTTTGGTGGTGGTTTTCATATTTGGAAAATCGCGGTTCACTAAATTGAAAAATATTTTAGAAATTTCACCAAAGATACACTCTAAACCTTAAAAAACAACAAAACATGTTTCGTTTATCCTCAGGGCGCAGGCTCGAGTCTGGGGGGCGAAAGACCACATAGGAGGGGTGTGGATGGTATGGGTGGGGCCTACGGCCTATGTCTCACATTGCCTGTGCGGTCCAGTGGGCCTGTGGTTTGTTCCCGGGTGGGCTTGGGCCGTTACATAAAAAGGCACCCGGGAACACACCACAGGCACCCCTTGGGACTGCACAAGCAGTGGAGGAACACACCACCCACCATCCATGCCCCCCATGCCTGGTCTTTCGCCCCCTAGACTCGAACCTGCACCCTGAGGATAAGTACACAGGCTTAGCGAGTCTGGTACCACTGAGCTGGTTCAGCACGGATGCACCGGATCCCATCAGAACTCCACGCAATTAAGTGTGCTTGGGCGAGAGTAGTACTAGGATGGGTGACCTCTTAGGAAGTCCTCGATAGCTCAGTGGTACCAAACTCGCTAAACCTATGTACTTATCCTCAGGGGGTGCAGGTTCGAGTTTGGGGGGGCGAAACTACGCAAGGGGGGCGTGGATGGTGGGTGGTGTGTTCCCCCACGGCCTATGCGGTCCCAAGGGGTGCCTGTGGTGTGTTCCCGGGTGGGCTTGGGCCGTTACATAAAAAGCGCCTTTTTACTTAACGGCCCAAGCCCACCCGGGAACACACCACAGGCACCCCTTGGGATCGCACAGGCAGTGGGGGAACACACCACCCACCATCCACGCCCCCCCTTGCGTGGTCTTTCGCCCCCTCAGACTCGAACCTGCGCCCTGAGGATAAGTACATAGGTTTAGCGAGTCTGGTACCACTGAGCTGGTCCAGCACGGAGGCACTGGATCTCATCAGAACTCAGTTAAGCGTGTTTGGGCGAGAGTAGTACTAGGATGGGTGACCTCCTGGGAAGTCCTCGACAGCTCAGTGGTACCAGACTCGCTAAACCTGCATACTTATCCTCAGGGCGCAGGTTCGAGTCTGGGGGGCGAAAGACCACACAAAAGAGGTGTGGATGGCGTGGGTGGGGCCTGCGGGCTATGTCTCACACTGCCTGTGTGGTTCAGTGGGCCTGTGGTGTGTTCTCGGGTGGGGTGAGCCGTTACATAAAAGGCGCCTTTTTATGTAACGGCCCAAGCCCACCCGAGAACACACCATAGGCACCCCTTGGGACTACACAGGCTGTGACGACCCTGCCCCGACCTAGGGTCGGGTCGCCCGGCCCAAACCGTTACTTAGACCCGATACCTGAACCAGGCCCAAATAACGACTTGGCACGCCTAAATAACCTGCGGAATAATCATTCTAAACAATATATATATATAATAACCAGTGTGTGCTAAATAATCACAACAAAACCATATAACCTGTATATCATACTAATATAAATCATCTTTAATATTAAATATCTCATACAACCTCAAATTAAAATTATAAAGGTTCAAAACTACCCATTATCTAATTCTCAAACTATAACCCACGTACGAGATTTACAAAACGATTTATATTAATAATAAACTAGCATTGTATGAATCTCACAAATGAAGGCACTTCAAGATAAATCTTTTCCCTTGCCTTTCTTGTCTATCGCGCTGGTAGAGGGACCTGTGGGTAGAGTGGGGTGAGCTAAAGAACCAACGATGCTCAATAAGAGGAAAGACTCGCTCAATCATTAAATATGCAAGTACTACCTAGTACTCATGCGAATTCTACATGACATTCAATCCATACGCATAACACAACATGTAATAACTGAATACATGTAAATCAAAACAAAACTTATAAGCATAATCATTTAGTACATAATTCGATCCAATTAAATATATGGTTTATGCTCATCATAGTTATGAAATATGGAATTATACTCTAAGAAGAAATATCTAAATATTATTTCCACATCTAATTTAGATATTCAATAATTTTATATATCAATATTTCAATTCGTATTCCAATCACCATACTAGACATAAAAGCCTAACAGTTTCACAACACATTTGATAAACCTTCATATATGTCAAGCATAATAATATTCATCACTTTTCATTTATAAATTTACACACAACATGCAAATAAAGCCAAATGTAATATTTAAATAAAATGCGATAGATATAAATATTAATATAAGTCGTTGTTCCATTCAATGCGAACTAGATATTGGTAAGGATCCGATGACCGAATCATCTATTTTCGAATTGGTACAATAATCAGTGGAAACGTAATGGCCGTTACGCCCTCTAGATAATTGCACCAAAACAAAGATAGATTCATCCAAGTCGTCACCGCTACACGTCTCAAAGAATCATCAAGTAACAAAGGACGGAACTCCAAACCCTTACCCTCGAATAATTCACCTTATGCATTCAATTAGTCAAGCAAACCCTCGGTGGTTAACTACCACACACTCACAGGTGTCAAAGATATAGACTGCTTGCTAATTTGGCCCTCGGTGGTTAACTACCACACACTCTGGGGCACCGAATAACATAAAAGGCAAGACAATGTATTCACAATTCCATAGATAATAGAGATCCAAACCAATATCACGACGCAACCCATTCCCAAGTCTTTAATTCAAAACATGCATTCCTAATTATCTAATAATCAAGCCATATTTAATGCATGAGCGAAGCTCCCCACTTACTTGTACCCGTCGCGACGCCTATACCGACTCCTCGCACGTTTGGGGTCCCACGTGAACCGCCTCGCGAATCTAAACAATTCATATAATACTACTACATAAGCATTTTACTCATTTAAAGTTGAGTATTTTTAATTATTAATTTATATTTGGGGACTCCAAATAGTGTGTGTCCCACATGATGTGCCATTAAGGGCTTTGTCGAGGTTGTCGACGCCCACCGTAAGTTTATCCTATTTTATTTTATTTTATTTTATTTTTATTTTATTTTTATTTTTATTTTTTTTTTTTTTTGAGGCGGGGGTTCCACCCTGTTTGGTTGACCAGGGGCATTTCACCCCCGGTCAACAGGTCAAAACTCCCCCCGGACGGGGGCCCCCGGAACTAGTCCAGGGGCTCATGCGTCACTGGGACGAAACGCAGGGCGACGCCCCCTGGCGTTTCGTTCCGAGGTGGGGGTTTCCCCCCCCACCCCAACCCTCGGATCGATATCCGAGGGTGGTCCCTGCTGCTCGCCGCCAAGACGGGGACCCCACCGCGCGGCGCCGACTGCCGTGGCGGTGGTGGTGGTGGTGGTGATGGAAGAAGGGGGGCAATGCCACCCCCTTCTTCCTCTCGGCTTCATGGGGGTGGCAAGCCCACCCCCTCCCTTCGCCGATGGCGGCGCCGCTGAGGAGCAGCGGCGCCGCGGTCTCCTCCCGATCGGCGGCGCGCCACCCCCTTTCCCTCTTCCTCAATTCAGCCATACCAACGAAGAAGAAAAGAAGAAAAGAAGAAAAGAAGAAAAGAAGAAAAGAAGAGAGAAAAGAAAAAAAGAAATAAAACCATCACAAGATTTACCTCTCCTTGGTTGTTCAATGATTCCTCTTCTTCTCCTCCCTCTCCAACTTGTTGAATCAACAAAAGGGGTGGCTAGGGCTTGCAACACATTCTTATATAGTTAGGGTTTCTAACCAAATCAACCCAAAAGACATAAATACCCCTATGGGCCTAATTTCCTCGTTAAGCCCATTCAAAACTATTTTCACTTAATCCAAGTCTTGTTAAGATCAATTTTGTGTAACAATCTCATTTGTTCACATATCTTAATATAAAATTAATAAAATACCTTGAAAATGGGTCAAAGAATATTTAGGTCGTTACACAGGCAGTGGGAGAACACACCACCTACCATCCACGTTCCCTTACGTGGTCTTTCGCCCCCCAGACTCGAACCTGCGCCCTGAGGATAAGTACACAGGTTTAGCGCCTTGCTCTGATACCAAACTGTGGAAACCCGATGAATTGCCTAGAACTTTTAGTTGGGAAGCAATGGAAACGGGTAAAGTTAGGATTGTTATGTGATATATGTATTGTTGTATTTGTATATACTATACGCATACGTATATGGGGAACTGATCCGGACACAAAAATCGATGCAGACCACTATGGACGGATAGACCCTTGCCACTACTTCTCCGACTATACAGCAGGAGGCTGGGGAGACCAGCGATCATACCACTAAAGAGGTAGCTAATTTGCGAGCCATGGTACAGAGAGTTATGGATTAGCAGTTACTGCAGCAGGCACAGATGGCTGAGCTCATGGAGTACATACGGAGCTTGAGATACCTGCAGTAGCACCGACAGCTGAGTTAGCTGCAACTACCCCTTCGGCTGCGATTGCACCAGCAGTGGACACACATGCAACAGGGATTGAGATATTGAGAGAGAGAGTTGAACTTGTTGTGGTACCAGCTGTGGCGGCCCCAATTTCCACATTGGTCCGCCATGGGAGGCCACGCGGGCCCACAACTGTCCACGTCACCGCCAGTTGTGTCCCACGCCCAATTATCCTTCATCGATCAATTCTTATTAAATTTGATTCAATTAATATCACATAACCTCAAGTTAGCAGCGGAAACTTAAAAGAACGACATAAAGATTTATCTTGTATATTATGAGCAAAGTGCCTAAGTGGAAAACCATACCAAATGTACATCATATACATCTCATCTGATTCTCAAAATATCAAAATGTACAACCTGTCTCTCAAACCCAAAACCCAATATAAAACGAGTAAACATAAACATACGTACGAGAAGGGCTAGAACGGTAAATCGATATAATCCTCAAGCTTGCCCTTTCCCTGGCTCGCACTAGGATCTGCACTCAGCCATCACAAAAAGACAGATGACGAGTCCAGAGTGAATAATCCCAAGGAAATTCACCAAGTAATTACGGAAGTGAAAGTACTGGAATTTTAAATATTATAATTTAAACATGCGGAACAAGAGAAATACAGACAACTGTAAAAAGGACCATCGCATGCATAATTATAGTGATAAAACAAAGTACGTGCACATAAAAATCAGACCAAGTCATACTTCAGGTTTTCTTCCCAGGCACCGACCGTAAACATACCAATGGGTTGGCCCTGGACCCTCTAGGTGGTCGGCGTAGACCCACGACGCACCCACACAAGCCTACCATACCCGGGTAGCCTATTCATTGGCGTATGCCTAGACAAGTGCTATGACTTAGTGGACTCTATGGCCGTAACGAATAAGCACCAGGTGGGGAGTGATCTCAACACCGTAAAGATACCAGGTAGGAGTAACTCCACTACCGTAAAATCACCAGGTGAGAGTACTCAACCACCGTAAAGCAATAACGAAATGGAATAAAGAACAAATAGAACTGAATTCAAATAAGTCAAACAGTAAATACTTAAAGTGAAGTTCAATTGGGATACTACACACCTCAATTCGCACTCCTCGTCCCACAAGTTAAATCCCCCGGCTCGATTCCTTCAATTCCCCGATATTTCTCCCGATCTGATTCCCGACTAAACCCCGACTCCAATTACTATTTCAAGACTCCTGGAATTCATCTATGAGGGTTATTATTCAATTAATGGGTTTATAATGTTGTTTAGACTCATTTCTTCATTTTCCAATTTTTGAGTTCCAGTGAACTATTAGCGCGCTAATGAGATGAATTAGCGCGCTAATTCATCTAAGTCACTGTTCATCGTTTTCCAGAGGGTAATTAGCGCGCTAGGTCCACCCATTAGCGCGCTAATCGCGCTCTGTCCAGATTTTTAAAGTTCAAAAAATCCACACTCCAACTCACTTTATATACTCATTCATTTGGTTCCAACACTTCTAAAATTCATCATACACCTCAAAAACACCATTTAAACACAAATTCATCAAGTTTAGATATCAAAATCCAAAAATCAACCAAATTCATATTTCCAAACCCATTTTCATATCATCATCAAATTCCTCTTAAATTAGCTCAAAATCACAACCATCTCATGCCATTCTCATACACACTTATCCCCAACAAAACCAAGTGTTTAATCCCTCAACAAATTCGAATTTTACAAATTCTAACCCACACCAAACATCTCATAAAATACAAGATTGATGTATCCATACCTTTGATTCTTATTGTAGGAAGCCAAAACCAACCACCTCACTCCTTAAATGTTGTCTTTCTCCTTCTCTTCTCCAACGATTCCCTCTTCTTCAAGCTCTCTCTTAACACCACACTCTCACTCTCCCTTTTGATCGGTCAACATGTACATATATATACTTGGCACTTGATCAAGTGTGTGTGCCCATCTCGAGAACTATCCAAGGGCTACTGATCACCCTGTGTCACTCCAACCCTTACACCTTATCTTGACACTTGACACCTTAATTCTCTCCACTGTGCATCTCGAGAATCATCAAACCGGTTCATTGATTTCCAATTTGATTTAACTTATAACAATTATCTACCCTATTCAATAAATTCTAAAAATTTATGAGTAAACTCACCGTAGTTTCCTCGACTACCCGGCACCCCGTGCCTCGTGTCCCGTGTCCGCACGCACCCCGAGGCCTTTTCTCACTCGTTAATAAACTACATTAACATACATATTGTAATGAAATTAGCTAATTTGTACATTTCCATCACAATTTACCACAACAAGCATACAAAACGGACTGTATACCTAGTTCAAGTGCACTCCAGCCTCGCTGTGGGACCCTCGACCGTCCTCGCTGGCATCCACATCTGCAATGACGTCATAATTAACGACAATTTTAAATTGGGCCGTTACACCAGCTATTGCTACTGAGATGACGCTTGCTACTATGGAGCCGCAGTGCGTTACTTTGACTGCAAGGAGTAAGATGTCAGAGACAACGAAGATGGTGAAAATTTTATGAGATTCAACCATACCTACTTTATTGGCGTCAGTGATCCAGAGGTTGCAAGACGGTAGTTGATGACACACCGGCGCTTACATCAGTTGTTAGAGGTACCGAGAGGCGGATCAGGCACGTATTTCAAGGTACTGTTTGAGAGGTCAGGCAGCGGTGTGGTGGACGACCTAAACGGACACGCATGCCGTACCGTCTACATGGGTAGAGTTCAGACAGTTATTTTTGGATGAGTATATTCCTACCGAGGTGCAGTTGCGACTTAGGGAGCAGTTTCTGGCATTGAGACAGGGTAACATGACGGTGTCACAGTACATGAATCGATTCAGGTATCTTATAATGTATGCCATGGATGTGGCGAATACCGAGAGACTTCAGATATATTATTTCATCAGGGGTTTGGATGAGAGGATAGGTGGAGTAATTATTACGTGTGGAGGCGAGACTTTACAGGCTATCTACGATAGGGCATTGGCTTGTGAGACATATCTACAGTATAGGAGTGAGCTGGTAGCAGGTCTGGGCAGAGTTCTCAGTCTGATCCGAGGCCGAAGAGACATGCTTAATGGCAGGTGGGATTGCTACCTGAATGGAGCTTGCGACAGTTGTGTTTGCACTGAAGGCTTGGAGACACTACCTCTACGAAGAGAAGTTTGTCCTTTACACTGATCATCAGAGTCTGTGCTATCTTTTCACACAGAGAGATCTGAATATGCGTCAGAGGAGATGGTTAGAGTTGCTGAAGGATTATGACTTCACGATCGAGTATCACCCCGCAAGGCCAATGTAGTGGCAGATGCTTTGAGTAGATGCGGAGTTGACAGCCAGATCGATATGCGACATATGGGACTGTTGTAGGCAGCATCACTTATGAGCATGTCAGACATTGAAGCTACGCACGATATCCAGATTTGTGGTCAGATGAGAGTATCGACAGTGTCACTAGAGCGGGTATCGGAGTGTCAGAGGGCTGATGGGCTTTATGAGCGGTTCAGTAGTTTAACGCGGGATCCCAAGTGCACTGATTGGACAGAGACGGCGGATCGATGTTTGCAACACAGAGGTCAACTGTGGATATCGGCGGTACCAGAGATCAGAGATAGTATATTAGAGGATGCTCACCGGTCGCATTATACAGTTCATCCGGACAGAACTAGACTTGCAGAGATTGTTTTGGTGGCCGGGATAAAGGCTGATTTTAGCGATTATGTTCGAGAGTGTCACATATGTCAACAGGTGAAGGCGGAGCATAGACGACCAGGTGGATTGCTACAGCCGCTACCCATTCATCAGTGAAAATGGGAACATCTTACTATGAATTTTGTTAGTGGATTACCGCAGACGTCTAGGCGACACGATGCGATCTGGGTGGTGATTGATAGACTGACGAAATCGACTATAATGACCCAAATTCTCCACGACCCAACCTATGGGTATTTTGGTAATTTCATAATAAAAATATGTTGGGTGTTTGATGTGAAAATATAATTCTAAACTTGTCAAATTAAATATGAGTTAAGGAGTAAGTAAAGTTTTATTTTAAATAATAAAGTCCACTTGACATTATGACCCAAAAGGGCATTTTAGACAAATTGTAAATAGTCACAACCCTAATCTCTAACCCTAATGCTATTTAAGCAAATCAAAGAAAAACCTAGCTCCAATTTTATAAAACACCCACATGGAGAGGAGGAGAACAAGAGGAGAGTTCAAGCTCAAGAGATGTACAACCTCACTTCCCTCCTTCATTTCTTTATTATTTATTGAAGATTTGGAGACCAAAGGGTCGATGGCATCGACATCGACAAGAACGCGAGGAAAATAGAAAAAAAAATAAGAAAGGAAAGATTTGATCTATGTTAGAATGAGATTTTGGAAAGGATTTTAAGTCAAAGACTCCATTGAAGGCATGGTGAGATTCTAATACTCTCTAGATTTATTGTCTTGGTGTTGGCATTGGTAGTGAGAGTTGATGATTTGCAAAGTTTGTTCAATTTTTCTTAGATCTAGTCTTGAAATGGGTTATACAAATTTTTAAGCTTTATGATAATGAGTATTATGGATGAATCAATCTTGTTTACCATGGTTTGACGGTACATGAAAGGATTTCCCCATGATTTTAGCAAATTGAACGCGGTTGAAGTTTATTGATATGGATTTGGCATTTAAGGTTGAGTTGAGATTTAAAAAGGGACTTTGAATCTTTTTCTTTGGGAAATAAACTTATTCGATAAATTTGTGGACTTTGACTGAATATTGTCATTTGGGAATTTAAAGTCTAAATTGAGTCTTGTATGGTGATTTGATCTTTTTAATTATAATTAATCGAACGTCTTCGATTTATGTTGGAAAAACCAAGTCTTAGCGGATTTTCCTTGTTTTACATCACCGCATTCCTATTTTACTGTGACGACCCGTCCCCGACCTAGAGTCAGGTCGCCCGGCCCAGACTGCCATTTAGACCCGATACCTGAACCAGGCCCAAATAACGGTCTGGCACGCCTAAACAAATAAACCTGCGAAATACACATTGGCTAAACAAAGGATAATAATTGCGGAAAGAATATAAAAAAAATATCCTAAGCCAATAGATTTAAGTTCATAGAACATTTATAAAAATTATACATCTATTCATGCTCCTTTAAACTAAACAAGTTTATTATAATCTCCGAAATGGATCAACTAAAGATAACTAGGATTCAAGCTACCCAAAGATCTATTTTAATTTTAACCCCAAGTTGATAGTTTCAAAATCAAATATACATGATATATATATATACAAAGGCTCACATCAAGAGGAGACTTCAAGCTCGTCTCTCCCTTGCCTCAACCTAGCGCTGTCATGGATACCTGAGATGTAAGTGGGGTGAGCTAAAAGAACCAACAGATATGCAAAACCCGCTCAACCATCAAATATGCAAGTAATACCTAATAAGCATGCAAAGTCTAGCATGTATTTGAAAACAAACAAGGATTCATTAAATAGTAGCATGGTAGCAGGATTTCATAAAAAAATAGACTTATAATAAACCATCAAGTACTATCATAGACATAAGATTCGTAAGTCACAAATTGTAACAACAATAATCATGAATAACGTTAAAGAGATTGACAAATCATTTCATAATTTCAAACTTTCATACAAATGAGGGGGTTTCGCGAGATTATGTACTATAAAATATAATAATACGATAAGTCGATGTTCCATTCAATGCATACTAGATATTGGCAAGAATCCGGTGATCGATTCTCCTACTCTCAAAGTGATGGAAACAACCAGCTAGCACACAGGCCTTATATGCCCTCTCGTTTGTCCCATCAAATCAACAGTAGGTTCGTTTAAGCCATCACCGATGCACATCCCTTTGTCTCAAGAGTACAAGAGAAGGTAACTCCAACTCATGTCCTACGTGACATACTTATGAATTCAATTAGTCAAGTAAAGCCCTCGGTGGTAAACTCCACACATCCTGTGGTGTTAACGACCCTCGGTGGTACCACAACATTCTGAGGTATTCTTATTGATTTACTTGCTAATAAGGCCCTTGGTGGAACTCCACAAACATTATGGGGCCCTGAATAACATAGATGAGAAAAATAGTGCATTCACATTCCATAGATACGTAGGTTCGAGCCAATACCACGACGCAACCCATAAATCCCAAGTCTTTAATTCAAATTATGAATTCTAAACATAACTAATAATCATGCCATATTTGATAATTGAGCAAGCTCCCCACTTACCTGCACTCGCCGCGAATCCTAATCTCGATCCTCTCGCGTTTGGGCTCGATGTGAACCGTCTCGCGAATCTAGACAATTTAAAAGAATAATTACTTTATGTATCTACAACCATACAAGTTTAACATCAATTGTCTAGACCTTAGAGATTCACCCTATTTTATAGCTTACTTCGCTAAATGTCATTTACGACTCTAAAATCGACACTTAAAATTAGAATCGATGATTCGAGTAAAATAGGAACGCGGTGATGTAAAACAAGGAAAATCCGCTAAGACTTGGTTTTTCCAACATAAATCGAAGACGTTCTATTAATTATAATTAAAAATATCCAAATCACCATACAAGACTCAATTTAGACTTTAAATTTCCAAATGACAATATTCAGTCAAAGTCCACAAATTTATCGAATAAGTTTATTTCCCAAAGAAAAAGATTCAAAGTCCCTTTTAAATCTCAACTCAACCTTAAATGCCAAATCCATATCAATAAACTTCAACCGCGTTCAATTTGCTAAAATCATGGGGAAATCCTTTCATGTACCGTCAAACTATGGTAAACAAGATTGATTCATCCATAATATTCGTTATCATAAAGCTTAAAAATTTATATAACCCATTTCAAGACTAGATCTAAGAAAAATTGAACAAACTTTGCAAATCATCAACTCTCATTACCAATACCAACACCAAGACAATAAATCTAGAGAGTATTAGAATCTCACCATGCCTTCAATGGAGTCTTTGACTCAAGATCCTTTCCAAAATCTCATTCTAACATAGATCAAATCTTTCCTTTCTTATTTTCTTTTCTATTTTCCTCGCGTTCTTGCCGATGTCGACGCCATCGACCCTTTGGTCTCCAAATATTCAATAAATAATAAAGAAATCAAGGAGGGAAGTGAGGTTGTACATCTCTTGAGCTTGAACTCTCCTCTTGTTCTCCTCCTCTTCATGTGGCTGTTTTATAAAATTGGGGCTAGGGTTTTCTTTGATTTGCTTAAATAGCATTAGGGTTAGGGATTAGGGTTGTGACTATTTACAATTTGTCTAAAATGCCCTTTTGGGTCATAATCTCATGTGGGCTTTATTATTTAAAATAAAACTTTACTTACTCCCTAACTCATTTAATTTGACAAGTTTAGAATTATATTTTCACATCAAACACCCAACATATTTTTATTATGAAATTACCAAAATACCCATAGGTTGGGTCGTGGAGAATTTGGGTCGTTACATCGACGCATTTCATACCAATTTCCATGCGATACATGTTCCCTCAGTTGAGCAGACTATTCGAGCAAGAGATTGTTAGACTGCATGGGGTGCCGGTCTCCATTGTATTTGATAGGGATCCCAGGTTTACTTCAAGATTCTGGGAGGAGATGCAGGAGCAGTTTGACACTAGGTTGCAGTTTAGCACAGCGTATCATCCTCAGACAGATGGCCAGTCAGAGAGATTGATACGAATTTTGGAAGACATGCTGAGGGCTTGTATTTTGCAGTTTGGAGGTTCGTGGGAGGACTACTTAGCACTGTGTGAGTTTGCTTACAACAACAGCTATTAGGCTAGTATCGGGATGCCGCCATTTGAGGCACTGTATGGGAGGCCCTGCAGGTCACCAGCGTGTTGGGCAGAGCCGGAGGATACAGTTATGATAGGGCCGGAGATAGTTGTTGATCACACAAAGAAGATTCGACAGATTCGTCAGAGGCTTCGAGCGGCACATGACAGGCAGAAGAAATATGCAGATAGATACCACGAGAGTCTGAGCTATGGGGTTGGCGATATGGTTTATCTCAAGGAGAAGCAGAGATTTGGGATTAAGGGGAAACTGGCGCCGAGATTTATTGGAACTTATCGAGTTGTAGAGAAGGTTGACAGTGTGGCGTACAGATTAGATCTACCGGCGGAGTTAGCAGGGATTCATCCTACCTTTCACATTTTGATGTTGAGATTGGCTAGGACCGGGCCACGACCCATGGTTGATGTGCGACAAGTGGAGATTCAGCCTGACGCAACTTACGATGAGCGACCATTGGCGGTATTAGATCGTAAGATCCAGACTCTCAGGAACAGTGAGATATCGAAAGTACTCGTACGGTGGTAGCATCACGGTACGGAGGGACTTACCTGAGAGTTGGAGTCAACTATGCTAGAGCGTTATCCCCAGTTATTCCACGGTATGTTCTAAACTGACTCAAATTTCGGGACAAAATTTCTTTTAGTTGGGAAGAATTGTAACGGTCGATTATTTATTAACGCCGTTATTTACTTTATTTCAGATTAGAACATTAGCTCGGACGATACGTGGACGCCGCAGATAGATTAGGCATGTTCTGGACCTAGGTATTGGCTGTGTATTTTTGTTTTTTAAATTTTGGTGATTTATTAATATTTCCATTTTCTTTATAATGATGTATTATCCGTCACCAGTGTGTAAAGGTAGTATTTATCGGGCGAGGTTGAGCGCCAGGGTCCGTTCGTAGGACAAGCCAACGCGGGGTTCGGTAGCAATGAGGCCGGGCATTGGGGTTTAATTAAACTTAAATTATTTAAACATGCTAAGGTGGAGGATTTAATTTATAATGAAATGTAAACATAACTTTAGGCTAGGTTATAAATTAAATTGGGTACACTAAGTGTGGGACCGCATCGGAAAGCGTGCCAGACATGAGGCACGGGGTGCCGAGTGGTCAGGAAGTTAGTGTGACCATATTTACAAATTTATGAAATTTATTGATGCCTAGAATAAATTATATAAGTTAAATCAAATTGGAATAAATAGAATCCTATAGTTGAAATGAATAATTAGCATTCTTGGGATCGACCTCGAGATACGCAACAAAAAGATACAAGAAAATTGGTGTCATGATAGGGTGTTCAAGAACTGTGTGACACAGGGTGATCAGTGACGGTTGAATTATCCTCGAGATACGTGTACACAGTAGATTAGATAACCACCTATATATACATTGATCGATCAACATGCAAAAAAATGAAAATGTTTTCACCAAATCGTTAGGGAGATCTGTGAGAGAAATCGAGGTTGGAGAAGGTAAATGCGAGCAATTGGAGAGTGAGTTCGAGCTTCAGAGCACGGATCCAAGGTAATCCTTATATTCTAAATGAAAATTTTTAAAAAAAATGGAGTTTTTATGGGTTAAGGTGAAAAATGGATTTTTAGTTAATTCATCACTGTTTTTGATGAATATGGTGTTATTGAGTTTGGTTTTGATAAGTTACATCAATTGGAATCGGATTTTGTGGAAAATTGAGGTGTATGTAGTGATTTCGAATTTTTGGGTACATACATGTAATTCGGGAATTTGATTGATTTTGTGTTGATTTGTGGTAAAATTTGGAGGTTTTAGAGGTCTTCAATGGAGAGAGAGCGAAGAGAAGTTGAGAGGAGGGAAGAAGAAAGGCAAGATCGACAAAAAAAAGGGTAGCAGAGACGGATTCGTCTCTGGTTCAAACCAGAAACAAATCTATCTCTGGGAGGAAGGTGATGCACGCGCGTGCATCCCTTCCCTCGAACCGGGCCGGACCGGCCCAGGGCCGGTCCAACCACCTGGACCGGACCGGTCCAGTTGGGGCCTGCCCAAAAAAAAATATTATTTTCTGGAAAATAGGGAAAATAGTTGAAAAATATTAGAAAAATTTGTAAAATTCTCAAAAAATATAGAAAATTAAGAAAAAGGTAGAAAAGTAGTTACGAAACTTTTCGGGTATTTTTGGAACCCCGACATATTCCGGAAGAGGTACCATAACTGAAAAATTAGAAATATAATGTAATATCATAAAATTTTATAATATGTTTTCAAAAAGTATAAAACACTATAAATGGACTTCAGGGACCGAGAAATCATAGTTCGAACATCGGGGAGCTAGGTGGGTGTACTGACGGGTTCGAGAAGTTGGAGTGCGTATTTTCGGGTACGTAAAACCCAACTGAACACCACTACTGCATTTACTTATTGTTATTCACTTTGAGCTGTTATTATTGATAATCTTCGAGTCCATTCCTACTGGGACGGTTATGGTTTCGTCTATGTATCCGAGTTGTGTGGTCGCTTGCTGGGTGTGTGGTCTAGGACACAATCGTAGAGTCGATGGTGTTGGCCATGACAGGGCTCCTGGTCCTCAGTTCACACCTAGGATTTGCTGGTTCACACCCATTTACATATCTTTGTGTTTATATTCATGCGATGAGCTTTTGGACAGTTGTCTGCATTTTCCTTCAATTCCGTATGTTTATTTAACACTATTTATTGATTTCATTTTACATTCTTAAATTGTGATTCACGGTGGTTTTCCTTGGGATTTTACTTACTAGGATCGTCATCTACCTTTTGTGATGGCTGAGCGCAGATACTTGTACTAGCAAGGGTAAGGGGATTCTCGGCGATTATATCTGACTTACCTGCGCCGAGGCTTGCTAGTACGTGTGATGTCTATATTTTGATATTTTGTTTATATTTTGGGAACTGGGAGACTATAATTCACACTTGTACTTGTATATATTAACTGTTATAGTTGATCGCCATATATATAGTACTTTCCGGGATTTCCACTATAGGGTGAAACAGTAAAATCTATATATATATAATTCTTTTGCTAGAAATGAAGCTTCCACTGTAAATCATAAATTTTATATTAGATGGCACGAAATATGAGAGAATGTCAGGTAAGTAGATAGAGAGTGATGTGGCAGAAGTTTCTGGTTCATTAGCAGGGAAAATGGGAAGCCACGGGGCGGCCTCAGAATTTGGGGCCGCCACAGTTAATTATGTAACGGCCCAGCCCACCCGGGAACACACCACCGGCCCACTAGACCGCACAGGCAGTATGAGACATAGCCCGCAGGCCCCACCCACACCATCCACACCCCTCCTGTGTGGTCTTTAGCCCCCCAAACTCGAACCTGCGCCTTGAGGATAAGTATACAGGTTTAGCGAGTTTGGTACCACTGAGCTGTCGAGGACTTCCCAGAAGGTCACCCATCCCAGTACTACTCTCGCCCAAGTACGTATTAACTGCGGAGTTTTGATGGGATCCAGTGCCTCCGTGCTAGACCAGCTCAGTGGTACCAGACTCGCTAAACCTGTGTACTTATCCTCAGGGCGCAGGTTCGAGTCTAGGGGGCGAAAACCACAGGCCCATTGGACCGCACAGGTAGTGGGGGAACACACAACCCACCATCCACGCCCCCTAGACTTGAACTTGCGCCCTGAGGATAAGTACACAGGTTTAGCGAGTCTGGTACCACTGAGCTGTCGAGGACTTCCCAAGAGGTCACCCATCCCAGTACTACTCTCGCCCAAGCACGCTTAACTGCGGAGTTCTGATGGGATCTGGTGCCTCCGTCTGGAACAGCTTAGTGGTACCAGACTTGCGTTAAACCTGTGTACTTATCCTCAGGGCGCAGGTTCGAGTCTGGGGGGCGAAAGACCACACAGGAGGGGTGTGGATGGTGTGGGTGGGGCCTGCGGGCTATGTCTCACACTGCCTGTGCGGTCTAGTGGGCCTGTGGTGTGTTCCTAGGTGGGTTGGGTCGTTACATAAAAGGCGCCTTTTTATGTAACGACCCAAACCCACCCGGGAACACACCACAGCACCCCTTGGGACCGCACAGGCAGTGAAGGAACACACCACCCACCATCCACGCCCCCCTTGCGTGGTCTTTCGCCCCCAGGACTCAAACCTGCGCCCTGAGGATAAGTACACAGGTTTAGCGAGTTTGGTACCACTGAGCTGGTTCAGCATGGATGCACTAGATCTCATCAGAACTCCGCGGTTAAGCGTGCTTGGGCGAGATTAGTACTAGGATGGGTGACCTCCTGGGAAGTCCTCGACAGCTCAGTGGTACCAGACTCGTTAAACCTGTGTACTTATCCTCAGGGTGCAAGTTCGAGTCTAGGGGGCGAAAGACCACGCAAGGGGGCGTGGATGGTGGGTGGTGTGTTCCCCAACTGCCTGTGCGGTCCCAAGGGGTGCCTGTGGTGTGTTCTCGGGTGGGTTTAGTGTTGGGAAATATGCCCTAGTCGATTATTATACTTGGGAACTATAATAAATTAAGACTAGTGTGAGTCTTGATTGATGATCATACGATGATCATACGTATAGGAATACGAATCAAGATCATGAGTATTTGTTAGGGAACAAAGTACTTGGACCGACCCGCTATGAGAACATCACATGGATTAAGTCATAGTTGTTTCTCATGATAGGTATATTTTTCAATCCTCGACTTGAGATTACCGAGAGACTTCAACATTAGGAATACAATGATTTGACGCAATCAAACGTTGTCTTTAACCGGACGATTATAAAGGTTGTGATTGGTTACCTTGTGTGAATAATGTGGTGAAGTTGTGTAATCGAGATAGAATTTGTCCCTCTCATATAAAGAGAGATATCCAAAGTGGATCCTCGATGTGTTAGACTGTTAAAAGGCCTAGTCTAAGTGAATTGATATTGATCAATGTCACTTAGATGTTTTCGATCTACCTAGAAATCGAGACTAGTACGATTGAACATGTTGGATGACAATTCCATGCCTTATGTTTGATCAAAAGGATATCGTGTGACAAAAGGATATTATATACACTATTGATTAGGTTATATCGATTTGATATTCGTACAACTTGGGTAGTCATAATGTCTTGCTAGAGGCGCTTATGACTTGTATACCAAAATGTGTTTTGGTACACTGCCAACGTTGTATGAGCCTATTGGGTCGCACACTGAGAATGGTTTTGCGAGATTTTAAGATGGTTCAAGAAAAATGAATTTTATATGATAAAATTCATGACAGAAACGTCCTTGTAGTGTATTACACTTATACTTCTTTAAGTAGGGGTATATGTGTAATTTACTTAACCGTCTATATACAAGGGTTGTATAAATAGACGCTTTGAGTTAGAATACAAGTACGAAAGATTTTAAAAGGGCCGAAACTCTATTTTCGTTTGAGAAACAACTTAGAGTTTTTGGTATCCTCTGGATCGTTTTGGAGAGAAACAAAAGTTTGAAATTCTCTCGAAGCTAGCACTTCAAATCTCGGCCGCCATTCGTGTGTGGACTACTGATAGAGGGCGTTCGTCGTTGGCAGCGCCTTAGAGATCGATTAACCTTCAGAGAGGTATTGCGACTGAGGTATGATTAAGTTTTCATAGTTTAAACATGTTTTAATGGAATCGATTCGATCTGTTGGGGTTTTTCTCAAAAATTGTTTTGTAATCTCCATTGCGCATAAACCCCAAAACCCAACAAAGGTATCGAGCCTTCGAGTTTGATTCCATTAAACTCATTGCATGTTTTCTTATGATATATGATTGAAAGCATGTTCATAGTTGATGTATATGTGATATACATAAGTTTTCTATGAGATTCATTATCATGTTTTGTGTATATGATACATATATTCATGATTTAATTGAAATTAGTTTCGTACATGCTAGTAACCATGTTAGGTTAATTTGAATAATTTTAATGAATTGAGTTTCGTGTTCTATGATCCATGACACCATTAGGTTCGATTGGGATAGTAGTTCATGATTCAATTACATGTTTGTGGTTATTTGGATGAAGATCGAAATTGCAAATAATTAATTTTCGAAATTATTTATTTATAAATAATTAATTTTCGAAATTATTTATTTATCTTTTTATATCTATTTTGTTATGAAGTCTCTATTTGATAAAGATAGTTAACAAATTAGAATTGGAGATAAATATCAAGAATCTTGTTATTAGTGATATACTAGGATTCAAATATCTTAAATCCAAAATAAATAATTAATTTTCGAAATAATTTATTTATAAATAATTAATTTTCGAAATTATTTATTTATCTTGTTATATCTATTTTGTTATGAAGTCTCTATTTGATAAAGATAGATAACAAATTAGAATTTGAGATAAATATCAAGAATCTTGTTATTAGTGATATACTAGGATTCAAATATCTTAAATCCAAAATAAATAATTAATTTTCGAAATAATTAATTTATAAATAATTAATTTTTGAAATTATTTATTTATCTTGTTATATCTATTTTGTTATGAAGTCTCTATTTGATAAAGATAGATAACAAATTAGAATAGGAGATAAATATGAAGAATCTTGTTATTAGTGATATACTAGGATTCAAATATCTTAAATCCAAAACAAATAATTAATTTTCGAAATTATTTATTTATAAATAATTAATTTTCAAAATTACTTATTTATCTTGTTATATCTATTTTGTTATGAAGTCTCTATTTGATAAAGATAGATAACAAATTAGAATAGGAGATAAATATCAAGAAGTTTGTTATTGGTGATATGCTAGGATTCAAATATCTAAAGTCCTAATTGGATTAGGATAAGATGGTTAGTTAGATGTGGGCCCGGGTTAATTAAAAAATGTTTTAATTGACTTAATTTTGGATAAATTAAGGGGTAAATTTAGTATAGTAAAATCAGCGAAAAAAATATGATTTTCTATAGCAAATTTCAATTTTCGGAATTGAGATTTGTCTTCTAAAAAAAAAAAAAAAAAAGGCACTGCACCTGTTTCCCCGCCCGCTTACCGGCCAGTTGGGATCGCCGTCTAACTAATCCTAGCGCACGAAAATTCTTCTATTAGTGAATGGCATAAAAATTTTCTAAATTGTTTAGTGGTTCTACAAATCAATAAAATATATAATATTTCATTGTTTAATTAAAATCACTAAAACTGAATAAAATCCCTCTATTAAATCTCAAGTCTTGTGCCATCCAATTTTAAACACTTGTCAAGGCCTCGATCGCACTAATATAGTTTCAGCCATAGTTGGGTGTATTGTGTTATCTTGGTGAGATAAGTTAGGTAAGAGTTACCTAAATGTTTAAATTGGTTCGACTTAATAAAGCTATCAAAATAGTTTTGGGCTTTAGGCATATGATGAGATAAAAACATGCTAATACATAAGATGTCCCATATCTCATAAAAAGATCTAAAAATTACATAAGATGTAATTGGTAACTGTTACCTACCTAAATAATCTAGTTCTCGTGTTTCATGCCATAGGCATGTCATAGAATTAGGTGAAATATGGATTTTAGTCCCCTAAATAAACATAAGTTTTACGAGGGTTGTTAATTTAGTGGGAGTCTGTTCCTCATACTAAAATAAACTCGCAAAATCTTTATTGTAGATCAATGGCCTCTTCAAGTAACAATAATCCCCTGTCACCGCAATCTATCCTTGAGAAGGATAAGCTATCGGGACTAACTTTCTTATCGGTTCGAGAATCTTGAGAATAGTTCTCAAGCATGAACGCAAGTTGTATGTCCTAGATGCTCCGATCCCCGAGGACCCACCACCGATCAATGCTACGAAAGTTTGTGAAGGATGCGCATAATAAGCATGTCAACGATTCTACGATGTTGCATGCATTATGTTGGCAACTATGGTTCCCGAACTTCGAAGGACATGGAACTAATGGAAGCCTACGACATGGTCAGTATGCGCCGAAGGAAATGTTCCAACGACAAGCTAGGCAAGAAAGGTTCGAGACAGATCAAGAACACTGCATTCTTGTAAGATGACCGAGGTGCGTCGGTTAGTCCTCATGTTCGAAGATGAAGGGCTATGTTGACCAACTTGATAGACTTGGATTTCCCATAAGCCAAGAGTTGGCTACTGATTTGATCCTAAATTCATTACCTAAAGTTACTCACAATTTGTGATGAATTACAATATGAATAATATGGAGAAATCAATTTCGAGTTGCATTTGATGCTCAAAACTACTTTTGCACAAAATATCAAGAAACCCTCTAGTAATGTCTTGATGGCCCAAAAGAAAAAGGGAATGAAGAAAAAAGGCAAAGGCAAGGCTAAAGTTGCCAAGGCTGCTGCTGCACTTGTCGCAAAGCCTGTGGAACAAGTCAAGCCCCAGCCTGTTCCTGCTTTAAAACACCCAAAAGAAAAGGAATGGAGTTTCTAAAAGCAGAAATCGAACCTTATTAGATATGGTTCGATCTATGATGAGTCATGCGGATCTTCCATTATCCTTTTGGGGTTATGCATTACAAACTGCACTTTTCACTCCAAATCGAGTTCCTTCTAAAGCGGTTGATAAAACACCATATGAGATATGGTACGGGAAGAGACTTAGTTTGTCCTTTCTTAAGATTTGGGGCTGTGAGGCTTACGTAAAGCGACAAGTCTCGACACCTAAATCGATAAGTGTTTATTTGTGGGGTATCTAAGGAAACAAAAGGATATTACTTTTATAATCCCGTAGAACAAAGTGTTTGTTGTTCGGTATGGTGCCTTTATGGAAAAACCAAAAGACACTAGTGGGAAAGAAATAAATCTTGAAGAAGTTCAAGAATCACAAATAAACACTGAACCGCTGTTCAACAACGTTTGAACCGTTGAACCTCCGGTGACACAAGGCCCACGTAAATCTGGTAGGGTAAGACATGAGCCAGAGGATTCGGATTTCTCATTACATAGTCGTGATGTGTTGCTTATGGATCAAAATGAGCCCACCACTTATCGGGAGGCTATGTCTAGACCAGGACTATAATGGCTAAGTGCCATGAACTCCGAGATGCAATCATATATGATAACCAAGTTTGGAACTTGGTTAATTTACATGAAGGTGGTAAGACCATTGGATGTAAATGGGTTTTCAAGAAGAAAATTGACATGGATGGTAAAGTACATACTTTCAAAGCAAGACTTGTAGCAAAAGGTTTCAGGCAGACTCAAGGTGTTGATTATGATGAAACTTTTTCGCCAGTAGCCATGCTTAAATCCATAAGAATTTTAATTGCCATTACTGCATATTATGACTATGAGATATGGCAAATGGATGTAAAAACAACATTTCTTAATGGAAAGTTGCTTGAGGCCGTGTATATGACACAACCTGAAGGTTTTGTACATCCTGAGAATTCTAGGAAGGTATGCAAGCTTCAAAGATCCATTTATGGATTAAAGCAAGCTTTTCGGAGTTGGAATCTTCGTTTTGATGAAGCAATCAAGGATTTTGGTTTTATTAAGAACGAAGATGAGCCTTGTGTATACAAGAAGGTCGATGGGAGTGTAGTTGTTTTTACAGTGCTTGTATGTTGATGATATATTACTCATTGGAAATGACATCCCAACATTGCAAAGTGTCAAGTCTTGGTTAGGGAAGTGTTTCTCAATGAAAGACTTAGGAGATGCAGCCTATATCCTAGGGATAAGGATCTATAGGGATAGATCTAAGAGGCTAATCGGTTTAAGTCAGAGTGCTTACATAGACAAGGTACTGAATACGTTCAGTTTGCAAGACTCTAAAAGAGGATTATTGCCAATGTCTCATGGCATAAGTCTCAGCAAGACTCAATGTCCTAGGACAAATGATGAGCGGGATAGTATGAATAAGATTCCATATGCATCAGCTATTGGATCTATCATGTATGCCATGTTATGCACTCGACCTGATGTATCATATGCTTTGTGCACTACAAGCAAATATCAGTCAGATCCAGGTCAGAGTCACTGGATAGCAGTAAAGAACATCCTTAAGTACTTAAGAAGGACTAAGGAAGTGTTCTTGGTCTATGGAGAATTGTAAATGGTTACACGGAGATGCAAGTTTTCAAACTGATATAGATAATTTTAGATCGCGATCTGGATATGTGTTTACTTTGAATGGGGGTACAATGTAAGTTGGAAAAGTTCGAAGCAAGAGATCATGGCGAGATTCTACAACGTAAGTTTCGAGTATATTAAATGGCGTCCGATGCGAAAAAGGAGGCAAGCGATTTGGATCAAAAAGTTCATTTATGAACTAGGTGTGGTTCCAAGTATTGCTAACCCTATTTGTTTGTATTGTGACAATAATGGGGCAATAGCACAAAGCCAAGGAACCTAGATCACACCACAGATCCAAAAATATACTCAAGCGTTTTCATCTCATCAGAGAAATTATTGAGAGAGGAGACGTAAAGATTTGCAGAGTACCTACTAAAGACAACGTTGTGGATCCATTGACAAAGGCTCTTCCACAAGCGAAACATGATGGTCATGTTAGATCATTAGGCATTAGATGCATGAATGATTGGCCCTAGAGCAAGTGGGAGATGTTGGGAAATATGCCCTAGGTCAATACATTAACAGTCTTTATGAATACATTTTAGTTAATAAAATAGAGGATTTCATTTGCTGTATATTATAATTGATTTGCATGTTTACATTATAATAAGATCCATGGGTATTTACAAAAATATCCTAAATGTCCCTAGTCGATTATTATACTGGGAACTATAATAAATTAAGACTAGTGTGAGTCTTGATTGATGATCATACGATGATCATACGTATAGGAATACGAATCAAGATCATGAGTATTTGTTAGGGAACAAAGTACTGGACCGACCCGCTATGAGAACATCACATGGATTAAGTCATAGTTGTTTCTCATGATAGGTATATTTTTCAATCCTCTGACTTGAGATTACCAGAGACTTCAACATTAGGAATACAGTGATTTGACGCAATCAAACGTTGTCTTTAACCGGACGATTATAAAGGTTGTGATTGGTTACTGTGTGAATAATGTGGTGAAGTTGTGTAATCGAGATAGAATTTGTCCCTCTCATATAAAGAGAGATATCCAGTGGTCCCTCGATGTGTTAGGCTCAAGTTAAAAGGCCTAGTCTAAGTGAATTGATATTGATCAATGTCACTTAGATGTTTTCAGTCTACCTAGAAATCGAGACTAGTACGATTGAACATGTTGGATGACAATTCCATGCCTTATGTTTGATCAAAAGGATATCGTGTGACAAAAGGATATTATATACACTATTGATTAGGTTATATCGATTTGATATTCGTACAACTTGGGTAGTCATAATGTCTTGCTAGAGGCCGCTTATGACTTGTATACCAAAATGTGTTTTGGTACACTGCCAACGTTGTATGAGCCTATCAATTACATGTATAAATAGACGCTTTGAGTTAGAATACAAGTACGAAAGATTTTAAAAGGGCCGAAACTCTATTTTCGTTTGAGAAACAACTTAGAGTTTTTGGTATCCTCTGGATCGTTTTGGAGAGAAACAAAAGTTTGAAATTCTCTCGAAGCTAGCACTTCAAATCTCGGCCGCCATTCGTGCTGTGGACTACTGCGATAGAGGGGCGTTCGTCGTTGGGCGCGCCTTAGAGATCGATTAACCTTCGTAGAGAGGTATTGGGGTATGATTAAGTTTTCATAGTATAAACATGTTTTAATGGAATCGATTCGATCTGTTGGGTTTTTCTCAAAAATTGTTTTGTAATCTCGCTAAAACCCCAAAACCCAACATTTAGGCCATTACATAAAAATGCGGGAGCTTATCCTCGGGGGTGCGGATCTCATCGAACTCCGCGAGGCGTTTGGGCGAGTAGTACCGGGATGGGTGACCTCCCAGGAAGTCCTCGGGGGTACTAGAAAGAAACCACGTAAGGGAGTTCGTGCGTGGCGTGGATGGTGGGTGGTGTGTTCCCTCATTGCCTGTGCGGTCCCAAGGGCCACCCACCATCCACGCCCCCTTGCGTGGTCTTTCGCCCCCCAGACTCGAACCTGCGCCCTGAGGATAAGTACACAGGTTTAACGAGTCTGGTACCACTGAGCTGTTCCAACACGGAGGCACTGGATCCCATCATTACTCCGTAGCTAAGCGTGCTTGGGCGAGAATAGTACTGGGATGGGTGACCTCCTGGGAAGTCCTCGACAGCTCAGTAGTACCAGACTCGCTAAACCTGTGTACTTATCCTCAGGGCGCAGGTTCAAGTCTGGGGGGGCGAAAGACCACGCAAGGGGGCGTGAATGATGGGTGGTGTGTTCCCCCACTGCCTGTGCGGTCCCAAGGGGTGCCTATGGTGTGTTCCCGGGTGGGCTTGGGTTGTTACACTCGCTTTGTGTCGAAAGCCCGACAAATACCCGATTTGAAAATTATGCCGAAAATTCCAAAATCCTTCCAATCCTCAAAACATTCAACAAAATACCAATAAATCAACCAATTAATCCAAAACTTTCAACCAAAACCCATTTACACAAATTCTCGAAATTATCGTTCGAAATCATCGCGATGAAAACCTACAAAATTGTCGTCAAAACATAGAAAATCTCGAGGGGAGTCAAGATCACACCTTATTTCACGAAGTTGGCCGATCCCCGACGTCATTCCGAGCTCGAACAGTCCAAAACCCTCGTTTCACTTTTCGTTTGAGTGAGAGAGAGAAATGAGAGGAGAGAGCAAATGTGATGGAGAGTATTTATACTTCTCCTTCATCAACACACACACATGAATCTCGAGTCACATCTCGTGTCTCTCCTTTAATCCAGACAACAACTCTTACTCACTTGTGTGACTTCGATAGGTGACTTGGGTTTCACAATTTAATCTTTTTTGCTCACAACTCGCTTCTCGGACCCGTACCACCTCATGACTCGCATGTCGTGCATTCCCGGACACAACAACGCATTTGCATATTAATTATTTATTTATTATTTTCTGATAATTCTCTAATTATCCTTTTCTTGATGTTTAACTACTTGAATTATACCCTTTTGCCCTAAGATTCTCGTTTTTCCTAGGCGATACCTCACACACAAATTCGTGGCGATAAACAAAACAAAATCACGCACTAGGACATACAAAGTTCATATTTGCGTATAAATAATAGTACAAACATCACAGAAAAATAAAATATACCTGTCGACTCTCGAGGCTTAAGCAATATGACAAGTCACGACTATCAGGTCACGGTCCTGAAACACGACGTGTGTCACCAATTAAATTTGAGGGTCGTTGCACAGTTTAACTCATGGTCAGATTTCAATCCCTAAACATGCGGGTTTAGACACGTCTAGAATCTTTGTAATCACGGTAGTGGGAGAGATCACTAAGCAGACTCACCGAACCTATTACCACCATATCGTCCACTTATACCCAAAAGAACACTAATTCAGAATCCAAGAAAAATCAAACTGATAATCCACCAAGGATAGATACCACAAACGTAATTCAAGAAATCATATTTCACCAAGAAATACTGCTCAAGAGAGATAGTAACCTAATTTAAATACACAAATGAAATAACATAAATACTAAAACTGGTTTTACTCACAGTACTACGAGAAATTTCGTGCTCGCGGCTCTCACATGTCACCAAACCGATCCCGTACGCTGGCATTAGAGTCTTATTTCCGTTTAAATTGTAATTTTTTGTATTTTCTAATCATTACCCATTTCCACTATTTTGGGTTAATTCCGCGAGTATTGGGTTGTATTTAAACCCATTTGGATACCTGAGAGAAATCCTAAAGTTTTAAAAAAATTTCCAAAATTGGACCCTATGAACAGTGCCACGTTGTGGGTAGCGCCGTGGGGGTCCAACCCTGGTGGGGTCATTTAAAGCGTGGGGTAGGATACCCCTGCCTCAGATGTTGTGGTTGGTGTCGTGGGGCCGAAAGCCTTACGGCGTTACAAATTGAATGTGACTGCCGAGATTTTTCATAACCCCGACTCGCGTCGATGTGTTTTGAGCCTATCCCAACCTTATAGGGACCTCAATACTCATCCAAATCTGTTATAAAACCATAAAAATTGACCCACCACCAATTTCAACAATCGAACAAAAACTCACAAAACACACGCCAAAACGACGATAACTGGACGGGAAGTCGAGAACTCACGTCCATTTGCGTCGTTATGCAATCCCTTGGCATCGATCCGTGTCGAAACCCTCGCCTAACATCTCCATTCTCTCGTGAACAAGAAGAGAAAATGAGAGAGAAAAAAGGTTGACTTAACTTTTTATAATGGTATCCTCATCTTTGGTGTTTAAGTATCTTGAGGTCGATCCAATGATCTTCATTCACACCAGCCCAAACCACTCTTGGACACACTTGTGTGACTCTCCCCTTGTCCTTATCTCTTTTGCACCAAAATTTGGCCATTTCTCAAGTGTTTCTGCGCTCAACATGCACCACGACTCGCACGTCGCGTACAAATGGAAATACTAACGACCCGAACATATTTTCATATTATTTAATTATTGTATTTTTTCGGTCATCCACGAAAATCATTTTTCATATCTGTGTATCCGTATTTTCGTTCGCCTGATATCCGTTCGATATGTTTTCCTAGACAAACCCTACTTGCAACTCGACGTCATCGTCCTGTCACACAGACACGAGTATAAATAGGTAATACACGTCGTCACACAAACTTAACATATTTTTTTGGGTCGTTATAGTTCGGACCTCTAAAAGTAGGCATGTGTTTGATTAGTGACAACTAGTTCAGGCCTAATTGCACTTAAGGGAGAGTGTTAGAGTATATAATTTCACATCGAAAATATAATAAAAGTTGATGTGGTATATAAGTGGTATAGATTAGATCCTAGTACAAGCCAATTAGTTTTGTGCAAGATAGGCTCCAACCCTATTTGTATACCCACATGTATGTGTGTGGCCCAACGCTCTCCGAGCCTATGAATTTCTATATTGTGTACTGTTATGTTCCATGCATTTATAAAGAGAACAATCATTGATTGTCAAATTGTTCCATTGATACAGTCTCAGTTTTTCAAAACCATCTCTATGACAGTTGAATGTTTTGATTAACAATATAGCATTAGCGAATCAATGTGTTTTTATTAAGGTAGTTGATAGAAATGCATATAAAGCTTAAAATGGAATAAATGTAAAGCTTAATAATTAAGGGCACAACTATGCGCATCCCACAATTTTATAAGGGCAAGAACATTTTTCTTTATACTCCAATTCCATATGTCCTCAAATGAAATGACTTGGTTACCCCTCACAACTCCCACAATCACTCTTATGCCCCTTTCTCTTTCACATTGTGCACCCCAGACAAACCGCCAACCTTTGATTTCAACAATCAACCACGACCGTGGGGGTGCGAAACAAAGATCAAAACAAGATCTAGGGCTTGCGTGCTCGTCGTCATTCTCGTCGTGTGTGTTTTGTTGTGGTGGTTTTATTTTTTTAGTGGTGGGGTGCCCTTATAAATACAAGGGCAGTTTAGGAGCTAAACATTTTAAACAAGGTACCCAAATCCATACATGGGGAACCTTCATCTAGTGGCTTGCTCTTATAAAATTGTGGGTGCACATAGTCGTGCCCACAATTAATGGCATAATATAACTCCACATTAAGACTTTTAACAAAAAGAGAAACGGAAACAAATTCCTGATCAACTCCACAAATAAGTTTTCTAGAAGTTAAAAACATTTGTTTTGTTTTGCTTTTTTGTTTTTTGTTTTTGTTTCTTTTTTTCTTGTCTTGGGAAGTAGTGAGTAATAGAGCCATGTGGAACAACTATATATTTATATACAATTATTTGAGAACCAAAGGAGTCCAATAAAACCTGCTCTACTCATCATTTGCAAAGAAGATGATGAATTATTGCCATTTTTGTCTCTTTTCTGATTTTGGTAAGGACGAGTGGTTAATTTCACATATGAGCACACAAGCAGGCAATATAAATGGAATCTATATTCGTATGATGATTAAAAATTTGATCAACTGAAATTCCACACATACGTTGCAGTAATTGTCACAAATTTATTCGACAATTATACATGAAATTAACTCTGAAAAATCAGAGCGGACTCTCATTCTTTTTAAAACCTTAAAATTCTTTTTTCAATTCACTTTTGTGATTTTTATTCTTGAACCACTGCTGATCATCTTAATGATCGGCGGTGGTTCCAATTAAATTCCTTTCGCTGTTCATTCAATAAACAACTGATCTAATCAGATTTGTGGAGATTGGTCCAACTTTGTTGTGGTGCATCTTCATCAACAGTGTTGCGTAGATTTGTAGGGTGTGTTGGATTGATTTGTCATTAGTCTTTACTTTATAGTTAGTTTTATTCTCTAGTTGGAAGTCTTTGATTTGTCTTCTCATTGTTGGAAAGTTTTAAGTTTTCTTTTCCTTGTTGAGAAGTTTTGTTATTCTGTTTGGAGATAACCCTAACTTGAGAAAACAATGAAGAAGAAGAGTTGCATCTGATGAGAAAAGAAGTGTTCTCTCTCACACAGACCGACTCCATATATATATATTGATCAACAGTAAAATTACACAAATGTCCTCTCTTACTTACAACTCACAACAGTAGAATTACATATATACCCTCACATATTTCATACTAATGATTTATCCTAACATCCCCCCTCAAACGAAGGGGTACCGAACGGACACCAAGTTTGTCCCGTAAATATTGAAACCGAGAAGCAGAAAAGCATTTAGTAAAAATATCTGCAAGCTGATCCTGTGTTGGAACATGATGAATGCCAAGCTGTCCAGCCAAAACTTTATCACGAACATAATGAATGTCGAGTTCAATGTGTTTGGTGTGAGCATGATAAACTAGATTCCGAGCCAAAGCTGCTGCACTTATGTTGTCACACCAAATAGTCGGAGGAGCTGAAATGGAAGCATGAAGTTCAGTTAGTAAAGACATTAACCATGAGATTTCAGCAGTTACCTGTGCCATTGCTCGATATTCAGATTCAGTAGAAGAACAAGAAACAATAGCCTGCTTCTTGGACTGCCAAGCAACTAAATTAGGACCAAGGAAAACTGCATAACCAGCAATGGAACGACGATCGTCAGGTGAAGAAGCCCAGTCGGCATCTGAAAAACCTGTAACAAACAACTGCGAACCAGAATGAAATGATATACCCAATGTATCAGTACCTTTAATGTAGCGTAAAACTCTTTTCACAGCATGCCAGTGAGTAACTGTTGGATGTTGCTGAAATTGACTCAATTTATTAACAATAAAAGAAATGTCAGGTCTTGTATGGACCAAGTACTGTAAGCCCCCTAAAATACTCCTATACAGAGTGGTGTCATGAAAAAGAGGACTACCATCTGCATAGAGAGGCTTGTTAAGTGAGAAATGATTATCAATGGGTTTAGCATTTGACATACCAGATTTTCTAAGTAACTGATGAATATAGGCAGTTTGAGTGAGGTATAAACCACTGTTGTCTCGTCGGGCTTCCATACCCAAGAAATAATTTAGTTCTCCAATATCAGATAAAGCAAAACTATCATGTAATTTAGAAATGAAAGACTGAATAAGAGAATTATGAGAACCAGTAACAATTATATCATCAACATACACTAAAAGATATAAAACCTGAGAACCGTCTTTAAAAACAAATAAAGAGTTATCAGCCTTAGAATTATAAAAACCCCACGAGACAAGAGTGGATTTTAATTTATCAAACCAAGCTCTAGGAGCCTGTCGCAATCCATATAATGCCTTATGTAATCTACAGACATAATCTGATGGACAAAATCAACAAAACCTTGAGGTTGGTTTGTAAAGACCTCCTCACTCAAAGAACCATTTAGAAAGGCATTATTGATATCAAGTTGGTGCAGAGACCACCCAAACTGAACTGCTAATGATAAAATAACATGAATAGTAGCAGCCTTAACAACAGGACTATAGACCTCATCAAAATCAATACCCGGAACTTGTTTAAAACCTTTAGCCACTAATCGAGCTTTATACCTATTCACAAAACCATCAGAATTTCGTTTTATTGAAAAAATCCACTTATTAGTAACAAGATTGTGATTATTGTTATAGGGAACTAGAGACCAAGTCCCATTTTTAATCAATGCATGATATTCCTTATCCATAGCCTCCTTCCATTTAGGATCTTTGAGAGCTATTTCACACGTAGCAGGAATATCATCCATTTTTACACAAGAATCAGCAAACAATACTTTCTTTTTACTAATCCCATCTTTAGCTCGTGTTATCATTGGATGAGTATTAGTTGGTGTATTAACAACTGGAAGCTGTACATCCACACTAGGATGATCAACATCATGTGGAACAGATATAGGTAAAGTAGTAGGACTAGACTGAATTCCAATAGGACTCACAGGAGACTGAGGCACTACTGGAGAAGACCCAGATATAGGACTAGACTGAGGCCCAGAAGATTGTGGTGGACGTGAAGCAGATGAAACAGGACATACATTAGGATAAGGTAATGGAACACTTGGTAAATTAGAGACAAACAGAAACAGGTGAAGAATTTAACCGAAACAATTCAGAATAAGGGAAATCAGATTCATTAAACAAAACATTTCTAGTAATAAACACTCGACCAGCAGAATTCATGCATTTGTATCCTTTATGGATAGAACTATACCAAAAAAACAAACACTTTTCTGACCTAAATTGATACTTATGTTTATTATACGGCCTAAGATACGGAAAACATGCACAGCCAAAAACACGTAATATGGTATAATCTGGGGGATATTTGAACAATTTTTCATAAGGAGACTTACTATTTAAAACCACAGTAGGCAATTGTTAATAATAAATGCTGCAGTTTCACATGCATCCCACCAGAATTTCAAAGGTAACTTACTTGCAGCCAATAAAATGAGACTCATTTCAACAATGTGTCGATGTTTACATTCAACCCTACCATGTTGTTCATGTGTATGAGGACAAGGGTGTTGAAAAATAATGCCATGTAAGTCAAAATATGGTTTAAAAGACCTATATTCACCACCCCAATCAGACTGAACCCTTTTTATGGTAGTTTGAAATTGGTTTTCAACCATAGTTTTAAAATGAATGAATGCTTTAAGAGCATCAGACTTAAACCGTAATGGATATAACCATGTAAACCTAGTGCAATCATCCACAAAATGAATATAGTAATTGAAACCACCCGGAGAAGTAAGAGGAGCAGGGCCCTATAAATCTGTATGTATTAGATTAAGAACATTGTTTGCAATATGAGAAGAAGAAGAAAAAGGTAGAGCATGTATTTTCCCTAGAGGGCAGTGTGAACAGAAATCAAGTGCAGACGAAGATTATTATGCATAACCTGAGTTAACACCTTATGTGCGGGATGGCCAAGTCGGAGTGCCGAGACATACTAGATCTTTAGAAGAGGTGAGAAAGGCGATGAGGAATTTGAGAAGAATTCTTTAATCCAAAAAATTTGTAAAGACCATTGTGAAGACAGTCGTGAAGAAGCACCTCATTGGTTCGAGAGTCCTTCACAAAACAATCATTAGAGTGAAACTCTATTAGGACATTATTGTTACGGGTTAACTGTGAGACACTCAACAAATTTTTCTTAATACCAGGCACACACAAAGTATTTGGAAACGATAAACGAGAACTAACAGAAGGTAATAAAGCTTGACCAGAATCAGTAATGTTTAAATACTCACCATTACCAACCATTAATGAGTTTTTACCTCCATATGGTGTGTTGTTCATCAGTTGAGTGGGATCATGCATGATATGGGAAGAAGCTCCGCTGTCCATATACCACGAGTTATCCTGAATAGGTTCAATGGTACCAAAGAAGGAATTATGGGACTGTGGATGAGTAGTGTTGAATCTGACTGGCTGAGGAGGAGAGATGACATTAGATTGGGATCCCATGTATTTCATATCCCCTCTAAAGTAACATACTGCAGCAGAGTGGCTAAATTTGCCACATATCTGGCACGTAGGTTTAGAATTGTTATTTGTTCTAAACCCTCCACGGCCTCTGCCTCTACTGCTTCTACCACGATTTCCAAATCCAATGGACCCATGTGATTGGCCTTGAGAACCTGTTGTTTGAAATCCTGGGAGTTGCCAGGATTATTTTTGTTTCCTGATTTATTATTGCCAGATTTCATCTCAATCGAATGAGCAGTGGGGGAGACATCCAACAGTGACATCGAATTGATGCCTTGACTCACCTGGAATTGGTCTAATGTACTTTCAAAATCAAGTAGACAAGATCAAAATTCTTGCCAATCAAGCATATGTACTTGTCATTTGTAGAACAGCAGATGATCGGCAAGTATTCAACATCCAAGCCAATCGAGACAATTTGATATTAGATCCTCAATACTCACGCGGAGATCCAACTATAGCTAGATCATTTGCACACCCTTTCATCATTCGTAGATACTCACTAACTCGTTTTGATCCTTTCTTAGTGGATTGTAGTTGTTTTTGCGAGAACATGCACACGTGACCTATTGCTTTTGCCACAGTGTGCTTCAATGGCGTTCCACAGCTCATGAGCAGTGCGACTTATCTTCGGATCAACAATGCTATTAGCTACTTCGGTGTCATTGCAATCATAAGCCATCCATACAACATGCGATCTCTACCAAACCAGTATTTATGTGCTGGATTCGGTGAGCCGTCCTCCAGAATTTTCTCAGGGCATGGCAATGTGCCAAACAGAAAACCATCTAACTCAAACCCTTCAATCATAGGCATTACAGTAGACCTCCATAATAGGAAGTTTGTTTCATCCAATTTGAGTGTTACAAACTGGCTTAGGGAATTTCCAAACGGGCCACTTGAAGGTCCTATGCTAGATCCTCGCATCTCATTTGATGAAGTCGGGTACTTCGGAAGAACCGAAGAAGAACCGACTTCACCTAGACTAGATCCATGATCCATCATAGAAGAATCAACCAGAAATACACACTAGAATCGAAATACGTACCTCGAATCTCCAGATCTACCGTCTGCAACTTGTTAGAGTCGTAGATCTATAACTTTCATGACCAGATCCTTTATCGTTGCTAGTAGATCTAGCGTTTCTTCAGATCTATCACCACGTTTCACAAACTCCTCAGATCTACACCGCAACAAGCCAGATCTCCTCAGATCTACACCACAACAGGCTAGATCACCACGTTTCACAAACTCCTCAGATCTACACCGCAACAAGCCAGATCTCCTCAGATCTACACCACAACAGGCCAGATCTGTGACTCCCACTCACAGATTCCTTCATCAATTGAGTTGATCTATGCGTTTTGGAGACGAACCTTTCGATCCGTGTTTGCTTCCTCAACACGAAACCGTACTGATCTACAGATCTGTATCGTCACGCTCCAGATTCGTGTACTGTTGTTGCAGACACTAATGGAGCTTCGTTGGCGTTAGCCTCACGGCTCTGATACCATGTTTTGAGATAACCCTAACTTGAGAAAACAATGAAGAAGAAGAGTTGCATCTGATGAGAAGAGAAGTGTCTTCTCTCTCACACAGACCGACTCCATATATATATATATTGATCAACAGTAAAATTATACAAATGTCCTCTCGTAGTTACAACTCACAACAGTAGAATTACATATATACCCTCACATATTTCATACTAATGATTTATCCTAACAGAACCAAACGAATACTAAAACCTTGAGAGATGAGAAACGAAAATGAAAACTTAATGTATTGGTCAGTTCTCATTTCTTTAAAGAAGTAAAATTTTAAGAGACAAATGCGCATCCGGGGAATCGAACCCCGGTCAGTACCGTGGGAGGGTACTATGATACCACTACACCAGATGCGCTAATGCTGTTCGAAGCGCTATATTTTAGTAATTGAATAAATATACTTAAATATTAACTTCCGCCTACTCGCCCTTTCATTAACATATTGTTATTTCACACCAATCAAACTATGAAATTCTGCCAAATCAATTCATCCCATTAGAGTCCATAAAAAATGTGTATAGAAGAACTTCATTAGTTCATAGCTTAATTCCAAATTACTAAGTGTTCACTATTCTATATATCAAAGATATAAATGGTCAAAAAAACATACCCGAAGCAAAAGTAGAAGCGGAAGAGAGGATCTTTGCTTGTTTACCGGTCAGGGACAAGGTCATTGATTTGGGAAATTGTCAAACAATCACAACGTAAGTACCAACTTGTAGACTGCAAATTAAAAGAAAACGTGCGTGAGTTTGAAGTGCTAGTGAGAAAAACCTATATCTCTTGATCTATTTAACAGAGATAACTACTTTATCTCCAATGTAGTTACGAAAACTACTTCAAAGTTAAAACATTATGTGGGTGTACGATACAAATGTATTCTAACATAAAATTAGGCAAAACCCAAATCCATCTTTTGTTTTCTGAACTTTCAACCTTTTATACTTTTAGTCTCCAAATTTTTAAAACTACATTTGGTTCCTCAACTTCCTTTTATACTTTTGGTCTCCAAATTTTTAAAACTACATTTGGTTCCTCAACTTTTTATTGAGTGCACATTTGATCCGTTTATCAATTCGATAGATAAAACTAATGATGTGGCTCATTGGACCGGCCATATGGCGGGTCCCTGATAACCCTTACTGGAGAGTCCAACACGAAACGTCCCCTCCTCTCTCTCTCTCTCTCTCTCACTTACCAATTTGAGTTTTTTTAGAGGTGTTTATGATTTTTGAGATTTTTCATGAGAACATCATCAGAGCCCACTATATATATAAATCCAAATGGTTTTGACGAGGAAAATAGAAGACCAGATGAAATTGCAGTCAAGGGTTGTTGATTTACTAAATGAAATGAGTGAAAGAAATTGAGTGATTTAATCACTGATTTCATTCATTAGTGTCAGCAACCCTTTAAAACACTCTCTTAATTGGCCTTTCACTAAAGAACACCAAGCTTGGATTTCATGGTCTTGGTTCAATCAGTATGTATTTCAGTGACCGCGAGTGAGACGCGAGAGAGATGAACGATAGATGAACATGAAAGAGACGAACTAGCTAGAGATGACTGCGGGAGAGACGAACAGCAGATCGATGACAATGTGTTTTTGTGTGAAATCTAGTTATGTTCGATTATGGTGTTAGGCATTTTGTATTTGGGTTTTTAAAAACCCAGTTCGGTTCGCATGAACCGTCAATTCATATAAAAACGGACCACCTGGCTGGTTTAGTTAGCCACATAGCCGGTTTAGTGAGCCACGTCATCAATTTTGACTATCCAATGACAAAAAGAGCAAATGTTTTTTCACAAAAAAAAAGTTGAAGGACCAAATGTGTAGTTTTAAAAGTTGAGGGGCAAAAAATATAAGAGATTGAAAGTTCAGGGACCAAAAGATTATTATGAAGTTACAGTGACATGCATAATCAGAAAATCAAGTTAGAGAAATGAAAAGCAGAAATGGAGCAGAGGATTGACAATTAAACATACTTAAAGAATAATCCATTTCTCAAATCCAATACAGGTCTGAAGAAATATAACAACATAACAACATCACTTTTATTGAATCGTACATATAGATAACTATTAATATAGATAACTACTTGGTAGTTTTTAACAAGAAACTACTTGGTAGTTATCAACAATATTAACATACTTCAAGAATCCATTTCTCAATTCATCAAATCCAATACGGCTCTTAAGAAATATAACAACATAACAACACACTTTTATTGAATCATACAAATATTATATGTAGTGCCTCCAAAATAAAGGATCAACCTCAACAATTCTTTGTCTTTTTCATCACTTCTTGATTTTCATGTGGTCTACTAAGCTTTTCCCATCAAGTTTATTGGTGATAACTTGCCTCTTGAACTCCTCAAAGGTCACGGTAATATAATTTAGATCATTTTCCTTCACAAGGTCTGGAATCGGACCAATATCAATATCGGATTTCTGGCTGTGAAATGCAGCGATGGAAAGGCGCTCCTCCTTCTGATTCACCACTACCCTGTGCTCAATGCTCTTATATCTCCCATTGCTCATTATCTACAACAGAGATCACAACAAGAATATATAGTTAATTAGTTAGTGACCATCACATATTGTTTCACAACAAAAACAAGGATATGTTTATATATATAGCATATGCCTACCTCTATAACATCTCCAATGTTTACTATTAAAGCACCTGGGATAGGTTCAACAGGGACCCAGATTCCATTTTTCCTGATCTGCAGGCCTTGCACTTCATTCACTTGAAGAAGCAGAGTTAGCCCGTTGGCATCGGAGTGCGGAGAGATGCCTAGAACTTTGTCTGCCTGTGGACACGGAGGGTAGTAATTCATTCTCACTCCTTGAGGACCATATTTAAAATGGTCAGTCAGCTTCTCTGGTTCAAGACCCAAGTTCTTGGCCAGCAAACCAAACAATACAAGTGCAATTTTTTGTATTTCTGCTGAATATTGGTCCAGTGATTCCCTGAAAAATTTTAATGACAATGTCAATAAGGACATTATAATGCATTAAATCAGTAACATAACGTGCAGTCGATATCGATGATAACATAACCTATCTTAGAAATCTATAAAAGACAGCTTCAACATTAGTTTCCAAGACTAACTTTCATTATAATCTGCTTCTTCTTGATATATAATTGCGGGCAAACACATCTCCAAAAGGCCTTTCCTAGCTACTTTTGTCCGACTAATCCATTAGAGTCAGGCAAACACATCTCCAAAAGGCCTCAGTACTAATTAAGGGAAGATCATCACTTATATACTTCATTATGAAGTTTTATTAGGTCAGACTATGATTTTGGGTCACACACCTCCAACACCTAGTTTCTTTGAGAATATACTATCAGGTGCTAACGAAATGTACTGTATATGTAAATATTATTGTGTCAGTGTAAATTTGTAACAATCTTTGTTTTTAAATACCTGAAGGAAGGGGGGTGTGTAGGCCAAAATCTCATGTTTCTGTCATTGAAAGGTTGGGGGAGAATGAAAAGCATGTCTGCCCAATCAAGCTTTTGGTCTTCAGACACCACTAAGGCTTGGCCATAGCCTTCAAGTGAGTTGGGCAGTTGTGAATAAGTTTTCTTCTTCTCTAATGGCAACTTGAAGAACTCCTTTGTGTCATCCTTCATCTTCTCAATTACATCCTCACCGACCCCATGATTGATCAACTATACATACATTTTTGTATCATATATATATATATAAAAAAAGATTTTTCTCAATTGATCAGCATCAAAGAAAAATTACAGCTGTGTGGACAAAAAATAATAGTCTCACATCGATTAAATAAGACTTCACAATAAAGTATATAAGTGTGAATCTTCCCTCAATTAATACGAGGCTTTTGAGTTAAAACCACACATCTAAAGAGAGGTGATTATAAGTTGGAAAGGTAGTTATAATTGTTGGAACTTGAAAAATGTTTCAAGTGAGTTTGAATAGAAAACCTATTTAGTCCCACATTGCTCACTTCAAAGAGTACAAACTTTTTATATACAAACATCTACTCTAAAGATTTGCTTTAGAGAAATCCAATGGATAGTGTCAAAATTGGCACCCATTGGGTAATAGGTGTAAATATATATTTATATATATATATATATAGATATTTAAAATCAAAGATAGGGCCTTGAGGCTTAGGGCTTAGATTTGTTAGCCTTGTAAAATCAAATAAAATTTTATTTTATTTTTTATTTTCAAAATTAATTATTGGTAGTTAATTTTTGTGAGCAGGTCCGACTGTTGTGAACAGGTGCGATTGTTGTGAACAGGTGTGACTGTTAAATATGTTATTTCGAATTTGAACAGTCATATTGGTTTGAACCAGTGCCTCAGGTTCTATTTAAGTAGAACTAAAACACTGGAAAGATATAGAATTTCGAATTTCGTTTTTACTGAGAGAGAAGGAAAATCACAGTTTGGCACACTTTTGAACTTGGTGATTTTTGGTTCGAAAGGGCATCCGGTTGTATCTTGGGGGCAGATCTTTGAAGAAAATTCAATCACCAAATTCAAGAAAATTTCTGTCTTAGGACATTGCTTCTGTGCAAGCCTCCGGTTAGAAATTTATTTTGTTAATTGATTTTGTTATTAATTATTTGTAAACTTGTTTATTCATATATATTAGTATCATTATTTATTGTTCCGGACAACAATAACTAAGTTGGACAATTATCGGTGCATGCAATGATCCACGGGCTCACGCCCTCTTATGCCGACGAGCTCAACATAACAATTAACAATATATTGAAACAAATCAATTCTCAACAAACTTTTGAGTTTAAACCCTGCACCTATGAGTTAGATATGGTTAAGTTAGGGACAATATTAGTATTGGCGGAGATCCACGAGCTCGCACACGCGTGTACAGATGAGCCCAACATAATAGTTAACAATATATTGAAATAAGTTAATTCTCAACAATGAAACAAAATAATTCTCAACAGGTTTTTACTACCTGAAAGAAGCCCCAGTCCTCACATGCATGGTGAAGCTTCATCAATTCATCATGGGCAAACTTTTGATCATCATTAAGTCTGCTAAGATCAATTACAGGGATCTTAAGAGAATCATCGACACGAACAGCATCGAATGCAAGCTCTGGTCGAACATATCGATCAGGAACGCCGTTCAATTCCTTATTTGAAGCTAGTTCCTGCACATTGCCAACAGGCAAAGACCCTCCAAATTCTCTTCCACTGCTCATTTTCACTATTATTACAAATTGAAGTGGTCTCTGTTCCTCACCAACTCTGTTTCTGATATAATAATATATTCAATGTAACTCTACATCTTATTTATAATGCAAATACCTGGGATTGCTGATAAGGACAAAATAAGGTTGGTCATTTTCTTTTCTCGTTTAAGACAACTTTTTTTAATCTTTTCGAAGTATGAGAAATTTGATGCGATCGCCTTGGACAGGAAACCCCCTTTCCAACCTTCCAGTCTGTACGTACTCGATCTTCTTTAAAACCGGTTCCCAGCCTCTCAGGTGGAGCGGCTTACATACGTTGCCTTTGTTTGCACTCTTTACAATCCGCATTTCAACGCCATCCACGTGTCCACTCTTTAAAGAAAAAAGAAGCATTGCAAACCGTCTTTCTTATTTCCATCTTTACCCCCTCCCCAAACACCCCACGCACCACAACATACAATTCAATCATGGAACTCCTCATACAATTATTTTTATTTCTTTTATAAATAGGAAAATAATAAAATGACACCCTAAAGCCACACCTCCTAGTCACAACGGGTAAGGTGTGTGCGGTGTGTGCGAGCCCACATAAAAATAGATGTGACTATAGAATGTGTGCACACTGTTCCCAACGAATAACATGTGAGGTGTGATATGTATTTTGATGTACGTACGAATGTCTCCTAACGCTGGTGTGACTTGAAGGTGTGAGTTTGGTAATGTCAAAGTCACACCAACTTTATGACTAGTCTATGCATGTCTCGGAATACACAACTCTCGTGTTATGCATCGAAAACTATGTGCACACACTTCAAAGTGACTACACCCATTTTCATACACAATTTATATGTCATATTATCCTGTGTGGCTTTAAGTTGTCATTGTCACATTTTCCAAATAAGAAATATATATATATATATATATATATATATATATATATATATATATATATATATAGGCCTCCTACTACTACTACTATTATTATTATTATTATTATTATTATTATTATTATTATTATTTTTTTTTGAGGACATATGCCTTCTTATTTTAAATATATATTTTATTGGCGCTGGAAAATTGGTATTAAGATACGCGAATTGTTTGTATATAGTATTTAAGTGTGTGTTGTGGTGCGTGGCGTGTTTGGGGACGGGGTAAAGATGGAAATAAGAAAGATGGTTTGCAATGCTTCTTTGTTTTTTCAAAGAGTGGACACGTGGTGGTGGGCATTGAAATGCAGACGATAAAGATTGCAAACAAAGGCACCGTATATTAGCCGCTCCCCTCATGGGGACCCGCTCAGTGGCATGGCAAAGGTATGTCATAGGCCAAACCACAATCTGCCAATCCACCTCCCCAGATACGTTAACCAAATTAATTCTCGACATGGTTTTACTACCTGAAAGAAGCAACGGTCCTCACATGCATGGTGAAGATTCAACAATTCATCATGGGCAAATCTTAGATCATCATTAAGTCTGCTACGATCAATTACAGGGATCTTAAGAGAGTCGCCGATATGAACAACATCGAAAGCGAGCTCTGGTCGAACATATCGATCGATCTGGAACGCTGTTCAATTCCTTGTTTGAAGCTAGTTCCTGCACATTCTCAACAGGCAAAGACTCACCAACTTCTCTTCTACCGCTCATTTTCACTATTATTACAAATTAAAGTAGTCTTTGTTCCTGTCCAACTCTGTTTCTCAATCAATAAATTTAGCTGAATTAAACTAGCTTATGGTTTCTGATATGATATAATCTATTCTACATCTTTTATATGATGCAAATACCCTTTAGGATTTCGAATAAGGTCAAAATAAGGTTGGTCATTTTCTTTTAGAGTACGGAGTTTAATTCCCTTTCCTCTTTCTTCGTAAAGTTTTGAATCTAATAATGGTAAAATAGTTATCTAAATAAGATTCGTTTAAATCACTAAGGGTCTAACCATCAAGGCATCCCGACTAACTGCAGAAGGCAAAGAGGGGAAAACACACACTCATATTGATCAATGGAAGGAGGTATGTGTTTGTTTATTTTAGGGATTGGCTAAACGGACCACGCTTTTACACCCTTTTTACTTCTTAATATCCTTGTTTACTTTTTTAACCCAAAATTTTTTTTTTTTACTTCGTGTACCCCATCACCCTCACCCTTAACCCAATACCCCTTGTTTATTGTACCCCATACTTTGTCATCACCCTCACCCTTACTTAATACCCTTGTTTACTGTACCCCATTTTTTTTACTTCGTGTACCCCATCACCCTTATCCCACCCCAATACCCTTGCACGTGGGTGTCGGACGAACAAAGCCGACACCTCTGAAGTGGTGTCGAACGAACCGGGCCGACACTTCTAAAGATTTTTCAGTCGACTCCAACCTATAATGCGAAGATGACATTGTTTCAGTGGCTCACGGAGGGATCCAGTGAAACCTCTTTAGAGGTGTAGGTCCGGTTTGTTCGACACCTCTTCAAAGATGTCGGCTTTGTTAGTCCGAAACCCGCGGGTGACCAGAATGATAAAAAAACTTCAAAACTCGAAAAATACATGAAAATGGCAAAAAATAGTGGGTTTTGCTCGGAATCACTTAATATTTTCGATCTCATCGAAACTTTGTACCCAAAATGCAAGATTTAAACCTCAAATCGAAGCCCTAAACCCAAAAACAAAGTCTCAAACAAAACAACTCAGAAAAGAAAAAAAACCTTGAAATCGGTACTAAAAGAGATGATGAATGCACGCATGTCGTCAAATCCATGTGATTTTGCTCGAATTTTGATGAATATGGCCGATTTTTGGTGAGTGTGATTTGAGAGAGGTGACTGGGATACGTGGTGAGTGGGGTATGGTGAGTAAAAACCCTTTTATATGAAGGGTAGTTGGGTAATTTTACAAAATTGGGATACATTTAGTGATTAGTAGGGTATGGTGGGTAAAAACCGTTTTATATGGAGGGATAGTTGGGTAATTTTATAAAACTGGGGTATGTAGAGCAATTTGCGGGTCCGTTTAACCGCTCCCTTATTTTATTGATATTCAGTGTTATGTAGATCATTAAATTTATGATTACATTGATATCAGAGCTTGTGGTTAAACCTTTGATTCATGTTTATCTTGAATTTTCCACTGTATTGTTTATATTATGATCGACATTACGGAAAAGAGTATGTTTTTTTCCTATTTCGATAGAAGAATTGGAACATATTTTGTTTAATATAATAGACATCGATTTGGGTATAAACAATATTGGGTGTTATCGGTATTTCATGATATATTGAATTGCCTTAATTAATTGCCGTCATGGATGAAATTTTGGAAGCCTTGTATGTGAAAGAGATATTGCTGATTTTAAGGATCTTAGTTTAATCGATTAAAGATTTGAACATATATGTAAGAAAACAAAAAATATGTTTGGACTCTTAAGGTGTGTTTGATAGTTTGGAGAATTTTCAAGAAAAAAAACAATTTGTTTTTGAAAATTCTCTTAAGAAGATTTTTAGAAGGCAAATTTTCTGAAAGCTATTTTGTTAGTACATTAAAATTTTTTATTTTAAAGAAGAAAAACTGATGTGGGTCCAACAAAAAGTAATGTCACCTTTAATTCTCTCACTATTTTCAGCACGTTAACCAAAAAGTTGTTAAAAAATGTACCTACTTTTTCTCTCTCCAAATAACAAAATAGATTAGGTGAGATCTCATGAAACACACCACGTTTTTTTTCATTTTCTCACCTATTTTTCTATAGGAAAGAAATCACATTTGCACCCACCAAGGTTTGAACATATGAACTCTCACTTTCAAATCTCATACCAAACCATTAGGCCACCCAATTGGTTGGTACCGTTTTCTCACATTTCAAGAGAGAATAAATGAAGAAAATTGTGGGGTGCGATTTTTTTTTTCTTCATGCAGTTATAAAGCTATCAAACAATTAAAAAAACGGTTACTCTAAAAAACTTGAAGATTTTCCATAATTTGTTCATTTTCTTTGCTATCAAACACCCTATTAGAGTCCAGACTCATAAGAAGTTTTTTAAGTTTTTACAAATATCAAATGAGAGTTATAAGTTGTTATTTCAAAGTTATTTATTGTTTGAGGGTGACTTTTGAAATAAAAAATTTTCAAAAACTCCTTAGGAGTTCGGACTCTAAGCCAAGAAAATTTTCAATGAAAAAAATTATTTTCTTTAGCAAATTTTCTTTAGAGAATTTTCTTAAGAAAATTTTCTAAATATTGTTTGATTGCACTTGAGAAAATTTTCTTTTTAATTTTTTAACTGTTTGATAGTAAATGGAAAAAAGTTTTAAAAAGCCAAAAACGACGACAAGTCAACACTCTTCTCCATCTAGCTCTTTTGGCTTCCTCATAACCACTAAATCAAGCATTGCATGGAATCAAAACTCGCACAAAGAGGTAGTAACAAAAGCAAGGCCAAGTCACTGCAGAACCAAGCTCATACAAAAGTCCTTCTAGGTCAAAATGAGTGTCCTCCTTTTCACCGCCTACATAGAAACTGTCCATGTCTCAATGTGAGACCCAAAAGTTATGAACACCACAAAAAACAAAGTTACAACTCATGCAAGTAACCCAAAAATAAAAGCCCACCTTCAATTCTCTATGCCGACTTCAACTACACCATCTTTACGACCTCACATGCGCAATAGAAGAGAGAAAAAACACGTTAGCCCAATTTGATTAGCCATCGAACACCGAAGATTAGCTCAAGGTAGACTGAATTCTTCAATCGCTTTCTTTTTTTTTTTTTCAAGACTTCAATCGCTCTTTACTCACCACATGAGCTAATCACCACAACAAAAAATTGATCAATTAGGGCACGAATTAGACCAAATTGAGTGACAAAAGGGGGTTGTCAAGGATTCGGAAGTACTTGCCGACTCTGTGGAGGATTCTTTTGAAGGACTTTTCTAAATCATGGACACGGAGGAACTACACGTATTCTAGGCCAGAGAAGTCTTCGTTTGCTGCAGTCGTGCCTGTTCTCTTCTTTGTTTTCTTCATCTTTTTCGATGTTGTTGTGTTGAGTAGAGGAAGACAATAAGGGGCGAGCGCCTATGCCAAGATCAAACGCCAACACGAACACCCAAAATTCGTAAGTTTCCTTGCCCTAATGTCGATAAGTACCACCTAATTCCAATGAAGAAGACCGCCTCGATGCTTCAACAACAATAGGAGATGACGAAGAAGGTACAAGTGCAGCAGGGTAGATACAACAGTAGGAGTTGAGTTTAGGGTCTAAGACAGATCGATTATGAGAAAATTTCCAATTTCCACACCGAAATGAGAGAAAATAAATGAGGAAAGTAAGGGGCGTGGATTTTTTTTCTATGCGGTTACAAAGTACATCAAACACCAAATAAAACGGTTACTTAAAAAAAACCTGATTTTCCTTGATTATTTTCATTTTCCTTGCTATCAAACACACCCTAAGAGTTCAAATAGTACTACTCGTAAGAAAATACGATGCAATTAAATCCACTAGTATATATACTGTTGGGGTTTTACTCAACCCCTTCTAATAATGAAACAGATGAATAATAAATACCGCCAAACCACGATTAATGCATAAAATAAACACACCACAAGACACAAAAGATTTAACGTGGAAAACCCTCCAAATCAGAGGTAAAAACCATGGACCAAACTCCGAACAATCCACTATGTCAACAAAGAGTACAAGATATCTCAATTTAATGAGATTCACCAACAATGGAGTAATACATAAATACCTCTTCCAAGAACTTTGATGATCACACTAAGAGCAAAGAATACTACCCCAATTGTTGGGTTGTGTGGACCGAAATAATAGTCCCACATTGGAAAATAAAACTTCTAAATGAAGTATAGAAGTGATTGCCTTCCCTCTAATAGTACCGAGGCCTTTTAGAGCAAAACCCCACACCTAATGTTGAGGTGGTTAAGTTGGGGACAATATCGGTACTAGCAGAGATCCACGTGCCCGTGCGGCGCACGCTCGGATGGAACCCCAACAAGTGGTATCAGAGCCGATGGTGCGGCTGGGACAAGGCATGTCTGTTGGTGGTCGCATGTGTGCCTCAAGTTGCTCTCCCTCGAGATGGTAGCGACGACGGATCATGCAGTGGGAGTAAAAGCCCATACCTAATGTTGAGGAGGATCATGCAGTGGGAGTAAAAGCCCACACCTAATGTTGAGGTGGTTAAGTTGGGGACAATATCGGTACTAGCGGAGATCCACGTGCCCGCGCACGTATCCCCGGATGGGGCCGAACATATACATCGATCATGTACGTGACTTGCAAATATATTACCATTCTAATATGGCTATAAGTGTATGACTTGTACATACAAGATATTAACTGATCGTAATGCATACTAGTGTGTTTCACATGTATCTTAATTATCAAAATCACCATACAACAGATTAATTTGTGGCCATATGTATAATCCAGTTTTCTTAAAAAGACTATAATTGATTGAGATTCATGATTTATGGTATACATGTGGCAATTATTCACATAGCATGACAATTATAAACGTTGCTAATGTATGTAAATAGCAACAGTAAAAACATGCACATATATGTGTAATTTTGTATATATATCTACTCTAATATGTCTTAATGTATATGGTATTGCCTTAATTACATGCAATACATGACAATTGAAAGTCAAATATGTAATACATATTAGAATTTAAGGTTTCAAAATTAAAATTGAAGTATGCTATTAATTAAATGTTTATATAATTGAAAGCTTGTTAATAACCAAAGTGGCCAGCTTTGAATTGATATTTAAATGTTTAATTAAGACCATTAATTATAATGCTAGGAGGTCATCCAAAGGTGGACCATTGCTTATAATTAATGAAACTTAGGAGATTAATATTCATAATTGGAAATATGTATTTTTTTTCCAAAGATATCTTACTTGTTAACCTGAGTATGATTGATTGTCTATGAAAGTATGCTTATTATGAAATGACATAGCATGAATTTTTATTTTTTTTATTTTTTTTGGTAGAAGACAACATGAATTTGTGTATTCAAGTATTGCCTAAAAGTGAACTTAAATACATAAGAAAAGTATTGTAAGTTTGAATTTATTAGGTTTACTCAAAGCATTAATGTGTACAATTTATGTTATATTTGTAACATCCTCTAATATATTTGCCATAGGTAATATGATGGTTAAGTTCAACGGGCTCAACTACAATTACTGGTTTGAACAGATCCAGTTTCAACTGGGTGTAATGGATCTTGACTTGGTAATCATTGTTGAATGACAAGCCTGCGACCATTACTGAGGCTAGCTCTGAAGAGGAAAGGTCTTATTATGATGCCTGGGAGCGGTCTAATAGGCTGAGTTTGAGCTTAATGCGCATGACAATTGCAGAAAATGTCAAACCATCTATGCCTAAGGCAAACGACGCAAAGGAGTTCATGATCAAACCGAAAGAATTTTCACAATTGGACACTACTGACAAGTCCATTGTGGGAAGCTTAATGAGCAAGTTGACCACTAAGAAGTTTGAGTAGTGGTCGCAGCCCATTCACGATATGTGACAAGTATGTTGAATTTGGCAGTGAAGCTCAAAGCTATGGGAATGGACGCGATTGAATCGTTTCTAGTGCAGTTCATCATTAACTCACTTCCTCTTTAGTTCGGCCAGTTCCAGGTGAACTACAACACCATTAAGGAAAAATGGAACTTGCAAGAAATTAAGGCCATGTTAGTTTAGGAAGAAGGAAGGTTAAGGAAGATGAAAATCACTCTATACATCTCACCATGCATGATGAAGCTAGCAGTATGACGCGCGCCGAACACGTCAAAGAAATTTCCCGATCAAGATTCAATAGTTATTGGACTGTAGTTGTGGGAAGTTTGGTGTCGAACCATAAGGACTGGGTAGTTCAACTTAGGTTTGTATGGTGGGGTAAAGAGAAAGGGAGATTTGTATCGTGTGAGAGAAAATCAATTAATTCAAAATCTTAAAAATACTAGGAGAAAAAGTTCTAGACTTTCAGCTTCACGGGATCATTCAAATAATTGGGAGTTGACTCATTAATCATTAGTTCACAAAAAGTATATGAAAACCAAACCTTTGACCTAGTGTAGCTATAGACCCGGTGACGCACTCGGGTCCTCGTACTTCCAAAATCTCGACATCAAGGTACGACTGTTGGCTATTTCTCTGACCAAATACACAACCTGATTGCTAGTGCTCTAGATTATGTGAAGGCATTACACGTAAGCAACTGGATCGCTAGTGCTCCCGATTTAACTTAGATTCGTAAGACACTTGACCCAATGCCAATTGTCACTAATTCGAGTCTACCGCGTAAGGACGGACGTTTAACTCGATGACAATAGGAATTCAACCTAACAAGCATGCATAATACTTTACACATATATAGATCTAACCATGTTTATAAAAATAGAACCAAAGGAAATAAGTCTATAGTAAGAAATCATAAATAAATAAATAAATAGAACCTCATATGTGTCTCCCAATCAATGATGAACTCATTCCACCTCCAGTCTAGAATAAGGAGATTAGTCGGACATGGTAAAATGTGAAAACTCTAATTCTCTATTCTTCTCCCAAAAACAAAACATGTCATCTCTCAAAAACCATAATTCCTATTTATATATCTATCCCAAATCCCAGATTACAATCAAATAAATCGAATAAAACACAAAAATCTGAATTTGCGGAATGACTACGAAAGACATCGTTGAGGCGTTGTGGGTATAATGAAGGCGACGACGAGTTCATGATGTGTTTTCACATGGTAGATCTGATGGCGTCTCGACGGCGTGTACACGGTGTCTGGACGGCGTTTTCCTGGCGTGCCATGTAACGACCCATAAATTTGGCTATTTGTGAATGATGATGTGTATTACGTATTTATTCTCGTATTTGAGTGACCGAACAATGAAGTCGATAAACGAGTAGGAAAACTGGACGAGCTGGTATCGACAGTTAGGTTACAGGTTCACGGGAGACTTAAAACACAGTAAAAAATATAAATAAATGAATTTTTAGATAATTTAAATAATTACTTGACGAGATAAGGCGGACTACTCGCATTACGGAGAAATACAGACCAATGAGCGTTGTTAGGACTCGGGGAGTTGGTTAACTAAATAACACTTGGGTTAAAATGAAGGAACAAATTAGAGATTGTTAAAGTGACACAACTTAATAAAGAGGGATGTTGGATTTGGCCTCGAGATGCGTGTGTGATATGTGATGGAAGTTGGCCTATAAAAGAAACCCCACCTCACCAACTACACACTTTACTCTTTCCCTCAAATCGATTTTTTATTTTTATTTTTGTGTTCACTCCTCTCCCTCTCTGTCGGTTTTCTCTTCCTCCTCCCTCTCTAGCCGAGCAAGTCACCGATCTGTGTGACCGAGTCACTCTCCGATCGCTGGAACCAGGTCCTACTCTCCCTCTTTCCCTCATTCTCTTTCTTTCTCTCTCCCTCTCATGTGACTGTGTTTCACGTCTATATGGGTGTTTCTCGTTGCTGTCGCGGCTGTGGAGGATGCGATGATCGGAGGCTGGTCGGAGGTTGTTCCTGGTGCATCACCAGAGCCTCACCGGTCTCAGCACCTCAGTTCACAACGGAGCAGTAGTGGAGTTTGTGGTGTTGATTCAAGCATTTTCTTCGTGTCTAGGCGGTTGTGCCGTGTCCTGTTCGCTGCTAGGGGATTGACGGTGGTCTGGGACGGTCCGGGGATGGGCCCTCATAGCCCACCAGAGCCCTTCCGTCCCTGTAGTGTCTTTGGTTCATTGTATATAGGTCGGTGGTGTCGATGTTCACTGTTGTGGTTACATGCCCTATTTCATGGAACTTGTTGCTACTGAACCTTCTGACTAGGCAGTGCGGCTGCCGTTGACTTCCATGTCATGGGGAAATATCGGGGACCTTTCCATGACTATGGGTGCCTCCCGATCCCTGGAGCAAGCAAAACAGCTGCGGTGGTTATTGTGTGGAACTCATTATTTCATGTGATGTTATTGTTTTGTTTCTTTTCATCTCTCGCCGGAAACCACCACTGTGGCGGCGCTGCTGGCCGGACCACTACTCTGGGAGGTTGTCGGGGACCATGTTAAACCTATGATGGTGTCTCGCAACCCTCTAATAGGTCCGATCTGGTGATGACAAATACATTGACGTGATTTCATGTGTTGTTCTCTCTCGTCAGAAATCGCCATACTTAGAGGCGCTGCCGTCGCCGTTACTAGGGGAGTGTCAGGGATCACACAACCTTGTGTGTGTCCCATATCCCCGGAGCATCCATATTGATGGTTGCAAGTTGTTGTAGTGATGAATTTATACATCGGTTTTCACTGTTGCGTCTAAAAGTTAACAAAGTGTCGTAGAGCGTGCCTCGGCCTTTCCATGTCGTAGTGGTACTCTACCGACGTCGTACAACACCAGTGAGGTTCCCTACTCGCTGGTACATGGTTAGTTCAAGTTCTTATTAAGGCATGATTGTTGATTGATGTCGATGTTGTGTTATATGTTGTCGAATGGTAGTGACGTCGTGGTCACACCCCCTGTCATCGAGGCTATGGTGTGACCTATTTACGACTGAGCCGAGCCTAAGTTGTATAATTAGGCTTACATATGGTGTGGTTTACAAAATCAAAAGAGTTGTGGCATTTTTGTCTAGTTTTCCAATCGATTTTCATCAAGATGTTCGAGTCATCAAAACATTGGGAATACACTAGGGTTTAGTTAATGACTCGACCCATTAATTAGAGTTTTCAACCTCATCAGGTAGTGGAAAACTTAGGGATACGTGTTAAGATTCGCGAGAGTGTCGCGGGTTGCGTTGTCAGGTAAGTACACACATGCCTTGCATGTGTGTATGTTAGTAGGCTAGTAAGGAAATAACATGTAATTTATACATCCTTTATTCATTGATATTGTTGAATTGATCCCTTGTTTGATATTCCATTCCATATTGTTTGTTGTATGTTCTTGACATAAGTGTGTGTCTCGAAGGTATCATGTGGTTCCGCACTAGCTGGGACAACGAAGGTGCCTCCTGTAGGTGTAACTGACCACCCATAGTGTTGTGTGTACTGGGTACTGGATTCGAGAGGTGTTGCGATGCCTCTCGATTTCAAGCTGCGCTAATGTTGCGACATTGCCCGAAGAGATCTTTTGAGATCTTTGTCGTATTGCTATGAAATTAGACCTCTAACGGGCCTCTTTTGAATCTTAGAACATGCAAATTTCGATTGTTTATCTATCAGTCTGTTTATCATGCACTTGATTTACTCACTTTCCTGCTATTTCGTTTTTGCATGATATTTAGACTGTTTTACTTGTTAAATCATAAATTATTGTTATATTCTTCTGGCACTACTTTCAATTTCTTCAGTTACTCACCGTCTAGTTCGTGGCGATGGGTGCAAATAGGGTGAAAAGCAACAAGGGCAAGGGGCCCTACTTAGGTGATTTACTTTGAGGACCTAGCGGTTGGACATGGGAGACCATATAGTAGGTTTTTATGTTTTGTTTATCTGTATATCATTTCATATATATGTTTTGGTTTATAGAACTTAGTATTTTTTATGAGATTGGTATCATTTATCTATGCATATTGAATTGTACATGAATACCCGGGGTTTTCCACACTTATAGATTCCTACATTTCCCTTTGATTGAGTTATTTCCCTTATTATACTTGTTTAGTCTTCCGCTGTATATTATTGCAATAACTTTTTCATAAATTGTCAAATTCATTAATCGGAGGCTTACTAGGTATAACGACCCGCCCCCGACCTAGGGTCGGGTCGCCAGGCCCAGACCGCCATTTGGACCCAATACCTGTACCAGGCCCAAATAACAGTCTGGCACGCCTAAACAAATAAACCTGCGGAATAAATATAAAGAGATATCCTAAAGCCAAAAGATTTAAGTTCATAGAATATTAATAAAACTATATATAGGTTCATGCTCATTTAAACTAAACAATTTTAATATAATCTCCGAAATAGATCAACTAAAGGTAGCTAGGATTCAAGCTACCCAAATATCTATTTTTTAACCCCAAGTTGATAGTTTCAAAATCAAATATACATAATATATACATACAAAACTCACATCAAGAGGAGACTTCAAGTTCGTCTCTCCCTTGCCTCAACCTAGCGCTGTCATGGATACCTGAGATGTAAGTGGGGTGAGCTAAAAGAACCAACGGAGCTCAGTAATGCGGAAAACCCGCTCAACCATCAAATATGCAAGTAATACCTAATAATCATGCAAAGTCTAGCATGTATTTTAAAAACAAACAAGGATTTATTGAATATTAACATGGTAGCAGGATTTCATAAAAGATAGACGTATAATAAACCATCAAGTACTTTCATAGACATAAGATTCGTAAGTCACAAATTGTAACAACAATAATCATGAATAACATTAAAGAGATTGACAAATCATTTCATAATTTCAAACTTTCATATAAATGAGGGGGTTTCGCGAGATTATGTACTATAAAATATAATAATACGATAAGTCGATGTTCCATTCAATGCATACTAGATATTGGCAAGAATTCGGTGACCGATTCTCCTACTCTCAAAGTGATGGAAACAACCAGCTAGCACACAGGCCTTATGTGCCCTCTCGTTTGTCCCATCAAATCAACAGTAGGTTCGTCCAAGCCATCACCGACGCACATCTCTATGTCTCAAGAGTTTAAGAGAAGGTAACTCCAACTCATGTCCATACGTGACATACTTATGAATTCAATTAGTCAAGTAAAGCCCTAGGTGGTAAACTCCACACATCTTGGGGTGTTAACGACCCTCGGTGCTAAACTCCACACCCTGGGGTGTTAACGACCCTCGGTGGTAAACTCCACACATTCTGGGGCCATGAATAACAGTGCATTCACATTCTATAGATTCGTAGATTCGAGCCAATACCACGACGCAACCCATAAATCCCAAGTTTTTAATTCAAATTATGAATCCTAAGCATAACTAATAATCATGCCATATGTGATAATTGAGCAAGCTCCCCACTTACCTGCACTCGCCGCAAATCCTAATCTCGATCCTCTCGCGTTTGGGCTCGATGTGAACCGTCTCACGAATCTAGACAATTTGAAAGAATAATTACTTTATGTATCTACAACCATACAAGTTTAACATTAATTGTCTAGACCTTAGAGATTCACCCTATTTTATAGCTGACTTCGCTAAAGGTCATTCACGACTTTAAAATCGACACTTAAAATTAGAATCAATGATTCGAGTAAAATAGGAATGCGGTGATGTAAAACAAGGAAAATCCTCTAAAACTTAGTTTTTCCAATATAAATCGAAGACAATCGATTAATTTTAATTAAAAAAGATCCAAATCACCATACAAGACTCAATTTAGACTTTAAATTTCCAAATGACAATATTTAGTTAAAGTCCAAAAATTTATCGAATAAGTTTATTTCCCAAAGAAAGATTCAAACTCCCTTTTTAAAATCTCAACTCAACCTTAAATGTCATATATTTATCAATAAACTCCAACTGCGTTCAATTTGCTAAAATCATGGGAAAAACTCATTTCAAGACTAGATCTAAGAAATATTGAACAAACTTTGCATATCATCAACTTTCATTACCAATACCAACACCAAGACAATAAATCTAGAGAGTATTAGAATCTCACCATGCCTTCAATGGAATCTTTGACTCAAAATCCTTTCCAAAATCTCATTCTAACATAGATAAAATCTTTCCTTTCTTATTTTCTTTTCTATTTTCTTCGCGTTCTTGCCGATGTCGACACCATCGACCCTTTGGTCTCCAAATCTTCAATAAATAATAAAGAAATCAATGAGAGAAGTGAGGAAGTATCTCTCTTGAACTTAAATCCTCCTCTTGCTCTCCTCCTCTTTACGGGGGTGTTTAACAAGATTGAGGCTAGGGTTTTCTTTGATTTGCTTAAATAGTATTAGGGTTAGGGATTAGAGTTATAATTATTTACAACTTGTCTAAACTCCATTTTTTTCAATAAAATAAACAAATAAAAGGTTAGATGGGATGAGGGGAGGGTGTGTTACATTCTTGAATGTTTAAATGGACTTCATCATCATCTTCTTCATCATCAACCTTCCTCCACTTCTCTCCCATCACAAGTTTGGAGTTTCAACACAAAAGGGGCTACAAACTTTATAAAAGGTTTATATAGGTAGGGTTTTAGAGTAGGGTTGTGTACAACCTTGTTATTTTACCAAAATACCATTATGGGCCTCCATATCATTTACATCCACTCAACTCTTGTTAGGTCCAATATTTATTTATCCTAAGTTATACTTTTCACACTTAAACAATTCACAAAGCACATTTGCACACATTCAGTATTGAAAATCACTAAATTACCCTCGAGTCGGGTCAAGTAGAATTCGGGTCGTTACACTAGGCTCTTTAGGTTACCGAGTGATGACTCTGGACCTGCACGGGACTAGGCCAGGCATACCTAATTGCACAGAAAAATTGGGGCCTTCACATGCCACTTGTTCACTCGCACGTGAGAGACGCCGTGGAGGTTTCTTAAGTACGAGTCTTGGCGATGTGTTCGCGACGTCTTCAAAGCGTCTCATTCTGAAGCTACTAGTTCACTCATATGTGAGTGATGTCGTCGGCTATGTTCAAGGGACGGCGTCCTAGCGGCGTCTACAACATTCCTCTCTAGTTCACTCATTCATCAGTCACATCGTGGTATAATGATGGGTGGCGTGAACAAGTCGTAATTTTGTGTTCCAAGCTTGTAGGACCTATTAGACAGACAAACGAGCATTAGTCATGATAAATTGCAAGAATACAAGTCCCAAACATGTAATATACAATGCTATATGAAGCGTAATTATACACTTATCAAACACCCCCAAACTTGGACTATGCTCGCTCCGAGGAAAGGAGTGAATGAAAGCATACACTACTCCTAATATGTAAACTCCTAACGCTAAGATAAGTAATCCTAATAACCTAATGCCCGTTGCCAAGGTAAGTGGAGTCCCCTTTTGATAAAAATGCCACCAACTTAACCATCACCTAGGGGAGGTTTGGAGTTAAAATTTGTCTAGAATGAAGTCCAAACATCAATCGAGATCACACTTTCAAAAACTAGACTCGATCCAAACAATGACCTTCAATTACTCGAGGATTTTCAGGGCTAATACACTCAAATACACAAGCTCAGAGTTTTTCACAAATGGGGTGCACCAACACCAAAAATGGGGCCATAAGTGGGAAGTGCAACACATTCTCTTAATGATAGAATACACCATCAAAGAGATACAATTGGACTTAAAAATCTGTAAATATGGAACAACACATTGACATAATCCAATTGATCTAGCTATAAGCACTCGTTCGAATCTTTTAATTTTAAGAGATTTCTTGGACTTCCTCCTTTTAAAAATATATATGCTTTATTTTTTCTTCAAAATTTTAAGTGATACGATCCCTCCTCCATTTCTATGGACCGCTTTTCTGACTTTTCCCACTATCATATTCCTTGCTCCATTTCTATGGAATCTGTGGGACTCTCTAAATTTTTTTTAGAAAACTCTTGTTAACCTTTCTCACTTTCACTAAAGTCAAATGGGTTACTCAAAGTATGTTGTAGTCCAATTATCCATCGAAAGTGGTCTAGTCTTAGTAATGATGTTTCAAATGGACTGCATTCCCTGTTTAGCTCCCTAAAATTCTGATTACTTGGAAAAACAGGACCGCCTGCCTCTTTGGTCTCTTGCACTTAGCCTAAACCTCATACTAGCTCCTCTTATATGCATTCTCAACGATGTCGGGCAGCTTTCCAGATTGAGTGTATCTCCTAATTCCCAACTAGATTTAAGTCACGAGGGTGGTTTAGCCTAACTCATCCTTTATCAAAAGCACCTACTAAGTTTCGGGTGACTCTATCCTATACTAAATGATGTGACTCACAAATCCTAACATGCATACTGCAATGACCTATATTATCCTATCATGGTACTAAATGGCATGGAGTAACAAAGTGGAGATGATATGGAAGTAAAGAAATGGAAAGAGAGTGAATAACATGTCACGGCCCAATTTCCTAATCTTGATTAACTTGCTTAATCAGGATCACCGACTCGTGATGTGGGACCTGCGTGATATTATATATTTGTTGTGGTGTATACCTAGTGATATGTATATGTGTAGACTAACTAAGTCAGTTCATGCAGTTATAGGCGTCGAGACGCGAGCGAGATGCTCCTCGGTTTGTGTGCGAGCCGGGGAGTTAGGTAGCTAGACATGTGGTAAGTCTAAGTTTAGTCAAATGAGTGTTAATTAATTTATTTTATAATATAAACCTATGGTATACACATTAATTTAAATAAACTATTACTTAGCATATGTTCTATTTAAATGAAATCAAATATTAAGGCCTACGGTCAAATGTAATGATAACCACCCTTTGTATATGCCTAGGGATGTATATTAGCACACACTCCCATGTAATTTGTGTCATGCATTTGTCACCAAGCTGAAATTTTAGTGGAAATAGGAGTGATTAATAGTCACTAGATCATCTTAGAGATGGACAAATAATCAAATGGTGGATGACCATGATAAAGGAAACTACATGCCTGACAAGTGGCATTGAGGGGAGTTTCATGCTTGACAAGTGTCATTGAGTTGAAAAAAGTATGTGAGTAGGAGTGTTTGATGACCCTTGATTCACATGGAAATGAGGTTGTGCAATTTGATGAAAACCCAACACTATAAAAGAAACTTAAACACTTTCCTTCTCATTTGCATGCAAATCAAGCAAGAAATTTCAGAGTTGTTAGGAGATTTTGTTTGCTGGAAATTGGGGTGTAAGAGAGCCAAGTTTGCATATCAAAAGAAGTTCAAGCGACAACCATCAAAGCTAAAACCTTAGGTATCATCTATACTCTTTTATGCTTCAATTGTTGTGTTCTTGGCTATGAATATTGAGGCTTTTATATAAAATCTATTTCAAAGATGTTTTTAATGATGTTTTAACTCATTTTGAAACACCAAATGATATTCCTAAGCTATATTTCATAATTGAAAAGTTTTGCCAAAGATTGGGGTTTTTCTTATAAAATTGAAAATATGATTTTCTTGATACATCCTCTGTAATTTGGACGTAACTCACTCATCATAACTCCAAATTAAGCAATTCTAATTCCATATGAAAGATAACTCATAGATGAACAACTTTTGTCTACTATATTTTTGAAATTCTAGTTCTTTCTTACTAAAAAATCTCTGCAAATAGGTGATTTAAGTGTCATGACGGGATTGTTGAAGGTGAACTTTGAAAAAGCATAACTCCTCCAATTCATATCCAAATGAGATGAATTTTGATTATGTTATTTTTGGATATGTTAAATGACTTGTGACCAAAGATCATTATTTTTAGAGCTATAAATTTGGAGAAATGATTTTTACAATCTCACTGATCATATTTATATTCAAATTCGAGTTGTCTTTGAGAATATTTGATATCTCCTTCATTTTATATCGAAACCTTGCACACCATACCATTCCACAAAGCTAGGACCTAGAGCTAAAACTTTCTTCTTAAGTGTCTTTGATGATTTATAGTTTATGATTGTTTAATTAATGCTACAATGCTAAGTATTAAATTATAGTTTTGTAAGAACTTAAGGGGCTGTTTTGGGTTATAGGTTCACAAATCTATTTGACTTGGCCTAAAACCAAACTAATACCTATCTAAACACCCCAGGGATATAGGGAAGTGTGTCGAGAGTTCGGGTGCGTGGGTTCGGGCGTCGGAAGACCGGAGTTAGCTAGGATAATTGCTTGATGTGAGTAATCCAACATGAACTCTCTATTTCCATTTCATTTCAATTGCACTATTGTTGGACAATCCTTATGACTGAAAATGCTATTTTGTGATCTTGATATCATGATTTATTTCTACTCTCTCATATTGAGCTTTGTCATCATGATATATTACCTTGTGATTAAACTTAATTGCCTCTTTTAATCTCATATGTCTATTTTTATTGAGAAGTTGTGGTAAATGATAAATAGCATGCTATTAGGGGTAGATAACCTTATGAGTGGACTTGTACTCTTGTTTACTTGTGCTTCGTAGCTTTCTATTCTTGAATTCCTTTACCGAGTATTTTTGTTGGCTTTAAAGTAGTTTTAGAATCTAGGGTCTATTGCACTATTATAGAGTGGGCGGCTCACGGGGTCATGGAACCTCGGGGTTGTCGGCACTCTCCACTACACTCGAGCGACTCACGGCGTAATGAACCGGGATGTTCGGCGAGATTTATGATAGATGATATATACGCATAGAGCACAGCTCCGCCATTTGAGGTTATTAGAAAAATGATATGATAATACGTAGAGCACAGCTCCATACAAATAGTGGAAAAGGCTAAGTGATAGTTCTCACCGCCGACAAGACCTAGATCTGACTACTTAACCTGTGTCAGTTTCATTTGATTTCTCGATATTTATCTGGCATGTTTATTCTGAGCATTCTTTGGCTATCATTATGCTTTTAAATACCATTCATTTATTTTGGAAATGTGAGTAGATAGGTCATTTGGAAATTATTGTTATAATTTTGTACCCACCGTCCTTTTTATGACGGTGGGTGCAGATCCGACGAGCAGTAGGCCCGGCAAGGAGAAGATTGGCGACTACCTCAGAGCTTGGGAAGCATACTACTGACTGACTGTATGTCTTATTTTTTATATTTTGTATATTTTACATACTTATGTCTTTTGTACTGTTGGGATATGTATATATTGGGTTGAGTGTTAGTTCTCCAACTTTTACTATCACATTGTTTATATGTTTCGCCACACAGTTCATATATATATATATATATTGTGATCGTTATTCCTTGTTTCCATACTTAGGTTTATCAAATTGTTTTCATCTATTTAAAAGACTTTCGCTAAATTATAATAAGATTTCCGCTATAATTGTAAAGACTTCCACTAACTAATTTAACTGTTAAATATTTTAAACAACTTTAAGTTATTGAAAATTGTAGGACTAGTGTATTGTTTATCCTGAACGCAATCAAGTTGGCAAATAGGTTAAAAGGCTGACTAATACGTAATTGGGTCCTACGTGTCGTAATTAGGGCTTAATTACGGGATTAGGCCAGGCGGTGCCCTAGATTAGGAGAGGGACCGTCACATAACACCACCATACCTAACTAAACATCCCATGGATTACGCATAGAAATTGATAAGTGTTCATTTAGGCATGATTTAGTGTAGGTTATTAGTAGTTAATGGACTATATTTATCTTGTTTTAAAGTGATAAATGTGTGTTTTATGCATTTCAGGAATTTTATATGAGTTGGGCATTTTTGGGACCTAATTGACAGTTGTTCGGTTTAGAGGGCACAACTTTCACAATCTCTGTGGGATCGACCCTTTACCACTATCTACAAAATAGTTGGTTTAGGTTTAATACATTTATTTTATTGACGTGTTCGTTTATTATTTTTTTGTATATTTATTTATTAGTTTTTATTTATTTATTTATTTTTGTATATAGTCCCTTGTTTCTAATATTTTTGCAGGAAATTTCTCAATGGCCTCCTACTACCATAATTATGATCGATTCGAAGACTCATACTATCATGGTATGAATGGGGTAGGTATGTCATATAATGGACATCAATTTTCTAACTCGCATTATTTTATGCAACAGCGAGGCTTGTGATTTTTGTGGGGAATCCTTTCATCCCACGTATGCTTGTCCTTACCATCCGAAGTATGAAAATTATCACGCTTCTAGCTATGCATCGCCACAACCCGACTTAGCCCTCAACAAGAACGGAGAACCATTAAAGACATGGAGAAAGACATGATCTCTCGACCGGCTTTCTCCAAGCACCAAAATACCCCTTTGACTATCATATCGTAGGACACATACGGTTCCATGCGAAATCAGCCTTCAAGGGATATAATTAGGTTTCTCCTAGATACTTGAGCAAGACATTAACCTCACCGAGCAGCGGGAATTGGACCAATGGATTGAACAAAGGGATCAAGAAATGAGGCTACACCGATTGAGGACTATTGGAGTGAACCGAGAGGAAACAATTGAAGTTTCCTTACATGAGCGGACATTAGCATTGCGCAGGATGAAGCGAAGAAGGAAGCAGAAAGAAATTGATGTCATTTTAGAAAGGCGGAGGAACCGCAAAATGAGAGCAAGGAAGACCAACCTCTGGTGTTGGTGAAGCCACCCACCCTCCCATGCATATTTGTTAAACCTTACAAGGGGGTAGTCATAAAGGAGCGTTCGCAGATCTTCTACACGACTGACACCTTTGTGTCAGCTGATGATGATGCGATAGATTCATATGTGTTAGAGGTCCCGGATGAGCTCCTACATCTGAAGGAGGGCATGTATGATGAATTGCCCAAAGCTATAGATGCGTCATTCGTTGTCGACATCTCGAAAGGAGAGGGCATCACGTGATCAGTCACGACAAGTCGAGCTAACGACTTTAACCAAAAGCGCTATTGGGAGGCAGCCCAAGTTTTATTTATTTATTTATTTATTTTATGTTTTTTTAGTTTGCTTATTTTTATATTTGTTTAGTGCGCTCACCATTATCCCATTTTTTACTATTTACAGGTGTTTGATACTTGAAGCACACTGAGTTAAGAGCCCGATATCACTGTTGCGGTTCTCTGGTATACATGGTTAGTCTTATTGGGATCTGGTAAGTTCTAGGTTTTAGATTATTAGGTTAGTTTTGAGTCTACTGGAGGTAATTAGATGTATATTCCCTAGCTTTCCTGAATTGATCATTTTTATCACCGTGCTTCATATTTCATGAGATATTATAGTCCATTAAGTTTTGCATATTCATTTTAGCATGTTATTTTCCCATTATTTAGTTCTTTCACTTTCATATTCTTTTCATCTCTTTTCTCTTCATTTTGTAGTTCATAGCCTCATTCTTGTTTTAAACCTTGAGGACAAGGTTTGGGATAAGTTTGGGGGTGTTTCAGGTATAGTGGAGTGTTGAATGAATGGATTAGCGCATGACAGGTATGATCGTTTTATTATTTTTATGTGTATTCCATGGGTTTGGTAAGTCATGGTGGTGTTTCTTTTCTTTTCTTTTCTTTTCACCTCAATTTTTTTTATGACATGCTATGCATTGCATCATTTAGGTTAGTAGTTGTTTATATTAGTTTATACATTTTTGTAGTTATTTAGATGCACCATGCATGTTTAGTGTCATAACTAAACATCCCATGGATTACTTTATGGTTGCACTAAACTTAGAGAAATAAAAACACTTAATCAAGTAATCGTTTTTACCATGATTATTAGTATGTTGGTTGAGCTGTGCTAGATACCAAAATGGGCGCGTGATAATATTTTAACCACATTGGGGAATTTGCTTGATTATACCAATAACTCCATCCATAGGAAATGGAGCAAACTTGTGGTGGGAAAATGGAGACACCCCATAGGAAATGGAGTACTTGAAAAAAATGGAGAAAATAATAGAGAATATAAAAAGAAAAAAAAAAAAATAAAGGCGAAAGTCTTATTCCAAACCTTTTATATAGACCAAGAAAACTCAAGGTTTGAAACAAGAAATCATAACTCCGAAATTTCTTGAGGGTATAGCAATCCATACAAAAGAAAGATAAGAAGTGAACAGATAAAAGATGGATAAAATGAATATAAACAAATGTAACTACATGCCAAATAGGATGAACAACAATATGGGACTAGAGTATCTCACAAAATAGACATAAAAATGGAAAACAAGTCACTAGGAGCCTTTTCATTAACATGTTGTTATTTCACACCAATCAAACTATGAAATTCAGCCAAATCAATTCATCCCATTAGAGTCCATAAAAAATGTGTATAGAAGAATTAACTTCATTAGTTCATAGCTTAATTCCAAATTACTCAGTGTTCGCTATACGAAAACACATACCCGAAGCAAAAGTAGAAGCGGAAGAGATGATCTTTGCTTGTCTACCGGTCAAGGACAAGGTCATTGATTTGGGAAATTGTCAAGCAATCACAACGTAAGTAGCAACTTGTAGACTGCAAATTAGAAGAAAAAGTGCGTGAGTTTGAAGTGCTAGTGAGAAAAAACTATATCTCTTGATCTATTTAATAGAGATAACTACTTATCTCCAATGTAGGTACGAAAACTACTTCAAAGTTAAAACATTATGTGGGTGTACGATACACATGTATTCTAACATAAAATTAGGCAAAACCCAAACCCATCTTTTGTTTTCTAAACTTTCAACCTTTTATACTTTTGATCTCTGAATTTTTAAAACTACATTTGATCCCTCAACTTTTTATTGAGTGCACATTTGGTCTGTTTATCAATTGGATAGTCAAAACTAATGATGTGGTTCACTGGACCGGCCATATGACGGGTTCATAGGTTCATGCGAACCGAACTGCTCTCTCTCTCTCTCTCTGCCAATTTGAGTTTTTTTGGAGGTGTTTATGATTTTTCATGAGAACATCATCAGAGCCCACTATATATATATATATATAAATCCAAATGGTTTTGATGAGGAAAATAGAAGACCAAATGAAATTGCAGTCAAGGGCGGTTGATTTACTAAATGAAATGAGTGAAAGAATTGAGTGATTTAATCACTGATTTCATTCATTAGTGTCAACTACCTTTTAAAACACTCTCTTAATTGGCCTTTCACTAAAGAACACCAAGCTTGGATTTCATGGTCTTGGTTCAATCAGTATGTATTTCAGTGATCGCGAGTGAGACGCGAGAGAGATGAACGATAGATGAACATGAAAGAGACGAACTAGCTAAAGATGACTGCGGGAGAGACGAACAGCAGATCGTCGACAAGGTGTTTTGTGTGAAATCTAGTTATGTTCGATTAAGGTGTTAGGGATTTTGTATTTGGGTTTTTAAAAACCCAGTTCGGTTTGCATGAACCGTCGATTCATATAAAAACCAACCATGTGGCCGGTTTAGTTAGCCACGCGGCTGGTTTATTATGAAGGACCAAATGTGTAGTTTTGAAAGTTGAGGGACCAAAAATATAAGAGATTGAAAATTCAGGAACCAAAAGATTATTATGAAGTTACATTGACGTGCAGAATCAAAAACTCAAGTTAGAGAAATGAGGGAGCAGAAATGGAGCAGAGGATTGACAATTAAACATACTTCAAGAATAATACATTTCTCAAATCCAATACAGGTCTGAAGAAATATAACAACATAACAACATCACTTTTATTGAATCGTACATATAGATAACTATTAATATAGATAACTACTTGGTAATTTTTAACAAGAAACTACTAGGTAGTTATCAACAATATTAACATACTTCAAGAATCCATTTCTCAATTCATCAAATCCAATACGGCTCTTAAGAAATATAACAACATAACAACACACTTTTATTGAATCATACATATATTATATGTAGTGCCTCCAAAATAAAGGATCAACATCAACAATTCTTTGTCTTTTTCATCACTTCTTGATTTTCATGTGGTCTACTAAGCTTTTCCCATCAAGTTTATTGGTGATAACTTGCCTCTTGAACTCCTCAAAGGTCACGGTAATATAATTTAGATCATTTTCCTTCACAAGGTCTGGAATCGGACCAATATCAATATCGGATTTCTGGCTGTGAAATGCAGCGATGGAAAGGCGCTCCTCCTTCTGATTCACCACTACCCTGTGCTCAATGCTCTTATATCTCCCATTGCTCATTATCTACAACAGAGATCACAACAAGAATATATAGTTAATTAGTTAGTGACCATCACATATTGTTTCACAACAAAAACAAGGGTATGTTTATATATATAGCATATGCCTACCTCTATAACATCTCCAATGTTTACTATTAAAGCACCTGGGATAGGTTCAACAGGGACCCAGATTCCATTTTTCCTGATCTGCAGGCCTTGCACTTCATTCACTTGAAGAAGCAGAGTTAGCCCGTTGGCATCGGAGTGCGGAGAGATGCCTAGAACTTTGTCTGCCTGTGGACACGGAGGGTAGTAATTCATTCTCACTCCTTGAGGACCATATTTAAAATGGTCAGTCAGCTTCTCTGGTTCAAGACCCAAGTTCTTGGCCAGCAAACCAAACAATACAGGTGCAATTTTTTGTATTTCTGCTGAATATTGGTCCAGTGATTCCCTGAAAAAGCTTAATGACATAGTCAATTAAATCGGTAACATAACGTGCAGTCGATATCGACGATAACATAACCTATCTTAGAAATCTATAAAAGACAGCTTCAACATTAGTTTCCTAGACTCACTTTCATTATAATCTGCTTCTTCTTGATATATAATTGCGGGCAAACACATCTCCAAAAGGCCTTTCCTAGCATTAGTCACACACATCTCCAAAAGGCTTCAGTACTAATTAAGGAGAGATCATCACTTATATACTTCATTATAAAGTTTCACTAGGTCAAACTATGATTTTGGGCCACACACCGCCGACATCTAGTTTCTTTGAGAATATACTTGTGACGGCCCCGCTTCTAATCTAGGGCACCGTCCGGCCTAATCCCGTAATTAATCACTAATCACAACACATAGGACCCGATTACAAATTAGTCAGCCTTTACTACCTGTGTTCTCTTGTTTAAACAATTATTTTATTTAGCGGAAGTCTTTAATATTTTAGCAGTTTTTTTTTTATCCTAAGTGTGGAATCCAGGAAATAACGATCACCATATATATGCAAGTAAACGGCTAACATATATAAACAAAGTGAAAGCCAAAAGTCGGGTAATCTAACACTCATCCCAATAACATCCCAAAAGATAAAGACATAAGTAAACATAATACAAAAAAAGTACCCTACGTGTACGGGCAGCTACGCGCTTGGTGCTCAGAGGTAGTCGCCGATCTTCTCCTTGCCCAGCCTGGTGCTGCTCGATGGATCTACACCCACCGTCACAAACTAGACGGTGAGTATGATGATATTTAAGTGATAACTGGGGAAATCTAATACTACATTTCCAATTTAAACAAAAGGTATTTAAAAGCATATGTAGCTGAAGAAATGCTGAATAAATAATGCAAGTAAATACCAACGTTAACAGATACACAAACTGACACAGGCTAAGTCGAAATGATCTACGTCCGGTCGGCGGTGAGAACTATCACCTAGCCTTTTCCACTACTGTATGGAGCTGTGCTCAACATATGATAATAATCTCTTTTTTTTAATAACCTCAAATGGCGGAGCTGTGCTCGGCGTATTTAAATCATTTATACTTGCCGACAACCCCGTGGTCCATGCCACGTGTGCCGCCCAAGTGTAGTGGCGAGTGCCGGAAACCCCGAAAGATCGAAATCCTCGTGAATCGCGCATCTTGTGTGCAATGGACACTAGATAATCCCTACTTTAATTTTCAAGAATATATATCCTAAAATGTTATGATTTCAACATATGTTAGGCTACAAAGCCCCAAAGGAAGTAGAACACAAGTCCAACATAGCAGATAACCCTATAGCATGCATTTTCTAAATATTCATTAACCATATTTCAAGACAAACATTGAGCATATAAGGAAGCATGGAGTCAATGATATATCAAACAAGGCATCATGCTATATCGATATTCAATATGAATAGAAACAAGGAAAGCATGATGTGGGAAATAAATTAGCTAGTCTACAAATAGATTGAAAATTTATAAATGACTGGAATGAAATAAAGTAAAGAGTTCCCACAGTTTCACTTACAAGTCAACGCAATAGTCCTAGCTATCCGGCCTTCCGACACCCCGACTAGCGCTCCCGAACTCTCGAAACACCCCTAAGTTCATGAAAGGTCATTTCATATCATTTATTTATTTATTTATATTTTTATTATATAGGTATATATTCTATATTATTATTATTATTTTATATTTATACCTATATGTGTATACGTATATATATACATAGGTGTATGTGTATATATATATGTGTGTGTACATACATGTATATATTATGTATACATATACATATATACATGTATGTATATTCCTATATATATATATATGTATACTTGCATATATATATATATATATATATATATATATATATATATATATAATATATATATATATATTATTTATATCATTTTTTTCTTTTATTCTGGTATTATTCCCTTTCTTCTTCTTTTTTTTTTTTCTAATATATATATATATATATATATATTTATATTTTTTTATTTTTTTATTTTTTATTTTTTTATTATTATATTTTTTTTTTTTTCGAGGGTCGGGTCGGTCGGGTCGACCCGACCCGATCCCTAACTTCAGAGGTCGGGTCGGGTCGAGTCCGGGCCGGGCCCGCCGGCCGGGCGGCCTGCCAGCCTGGCTCGGCTCGGCATGGGCCGAGCCCGCCCAGCCCCCGGCCAGGCCCATGGGGGAGATGCACACGTGCGGCCGCACGTGTGCATCTTCTTCCCCAAATTTTTCCGAGACGATGCGTCTCGGTTTTTCAATTTTTTTTTTTTTTTTTTTTGATCGAAATCAAGATGGGAGGGAGGGAGACGACGATCATGTCGTCTCCCTCCTCGACGAACCGCAAGAGCGGTTCGTCCACTCCCCCGTCACCACCATCACTTTGAGAGCCACATTCATCAACAACAACGACACCAACAACACAAACTCACCTCCGCCTTGACGTCGTCGCCGCCGCACCTCGAGCTCTCGATTTCCCCGTCTCCGATGACTCTCTCTTCCTCTCTCTCCCGGGACTCCCTCTCTCTCGGATCACCGTGTTTTTGCATGAAATTTGGTTGGGGAATCAATGAGAAATCCACTCATCTTGTGGTATTTATATGTGTTTGTGAAATCAAGTGTGTGTCACGAATCTCGAGGCAAATCCGAGGTTACTAACTAGGCGATCTAGTTCTCTTGATGACACCAACTTTGTGACTCTCATCATGGGAGTGTGTGGCAGCACGAATCTCGAGGTCTGTCCTCAGGTTAGTTTAATTCACAACAACTATAGGATATTAAAATGTGATTTCTAAATTAAATAAACTATAGGTTAAATCGATTAATGTACATAAATCCCATATGGACCATAATTAATTGGTCACACAAATTTATAAAATTTATCTAAGTGGTCACACCGACCCTCAACTCCCCGACACTCAGTGTCCCGACTCGCACGCAACTCGAGGTGCTTTCCCCGTGCGTCGAACGTCGTATTTTCCAACTAAATTAAATAACTTAATTTATGTTAAGGTAGATTTGAAATAAGTTGTTATTTCCTAGTCTAGTTTCGCTACCCCGGTAATTCCACTAGGTACTCGTACTTGCACGCACTCCAAGGCGTATCTCCGCTCACGTCAACTCGACGTCCATGGTTTGCAAAAATTGACTTAATTAGTCTACACACATACACAACACTAGGCATACACCAGTACAAATATAGCATTTACCTCAGCCACGTGCCTCGGTTAGTGTGCGCATCTCATGCGAGCCCCACGTCATGGGTCGGTGATCCTAATTAAGCAAGTTAATCAAGATTAGGAAATTGGGCCGTGATAATACTATCAGGTGGTAAGGAAATGTACTGTATTTATAAAGATTATTGTGTCAGTGTAAATTTGTAACAATCTTTGTTTTTAAATACCTGAAGGAATGGGGGTGTGTAGGCCAAAATCTCATGTTTCTGTCATTGAAAGGTTGGGGGAGAATGAAAAGCATCTCTGCCCAATCAAGCTTTTGGTCTTCAGACATCACAGAGGCTTGGCCATAGCCTTCAAGTGAGTTGGGCAGTTGTGAATAAGTTTTCTTCTTCTCTAATGGCAACTTGAAGAACTCATTTGTGTCATCCTTCATCTTCTCAATTACATCCTCATAGACCCCATGATTGATCAACTATACATACATTTTTGTACCATTATAAAAAATAAAAAAAAGATTTTTCTCAATTGATCAGCATCAAAGAAAAATTACAGCTGTGTGGATCAAAAATAATAGTCTCACATCGACTAAATAAGACTTCACAATGAAGTATATAAGTGTGAGTTTTCCCTCAATTAATAAGAGGCTTTTGAGTTAAAACCACACATCTAAGGAGAGGTGCTTATAAGTTGGAGAGGTAGTTATAATTAAGTTGGACAATTATCAGTGCATGCAAAGATCCACGGGCTCACGCCCAACTTATGTGGGTGAGAACATAATAATAATTAACATGGTATCATAGACGATGGAAGTTTGAAATCCACGGGCTCAAGCCCGCTTGTGCCGACAAGTCCAACGTAACAATTAACAATATATTGAAACAAATCAATTCTCAACAACCTTTTGAGTTTAAACCCTACACCTATAAGTTAGATATGGTTAAGTTGGGGACAATATTAGTATTGGCAGAGATCCACAGGCTCGCACCCGCGTGTACAGATGAGTCCAACATAATAGTTAACAATATATTGAAATAAGTTAATTCTCAACAATGAAGCAAAATAATTCTCACAGGTTTTTACTACCTGAAAGAAGCCCCAGTCCTCACATGCATTGTGAAGCTTCATCAATTCATCATGGGCAAACTTTTGATCATCATTAAGTCTGCTAAGATCAATTACAGGGATCTTAAGAGAATCGTCGACACGAACAACATCGAATGCATGCTCTGGTCGAACATATCGATCAGGAACGTTCAATTCCTTATTTGAAGCTAGTTCCTGCACATTCTCGACAGGCAAAGACCCACCAAATTCTTTTCTACTGCTCATTTTCACTATTATTACAAATTAAAGTAGTTTTTGTTCCTGAACAACTCTGTTTCTCAATCAACAAATTAATCTGAATTAAACTAGCTTATGGTTTCTGATATAATAATCTATTCTATGTAACTCTACATCTCATATATAATGCAAATACCTGTTAGGATTGCGATAAGGTCAAAATAAGGTTGGTCATTTTCTCTTCTCCGTTAAGACATATCTCAAATTGGAAACCATGTCTAAGTATGAGAAATTGATGTAATTCCGAAAGCGGGTACAGTTTTATGCACGACTCGTCAACTTCAAATTAGGGATTATTGAAAATATGTAGTCACATACTTTGTTACATACATTTGCTACACATGTAGGATGTAGCAAAGATGTAGCAAATGCACGTATACGTCAAAATTATGTTTTTCTTAATTTATTCGAGATTTTGGAGTGAAAGAAAAAGACTAACAACCAAAGTATCTCTGGTGAGATAAAAAAGATTTCACTTGTTAGAGTAAATCATTAATTTACTATGTTGTAAGTTTTATTTACTGCTTTATGTGTAATCACGTGCTCTGCACGAGACTCTTGATATATATATATATATATATATATATATATATATATATATATATAGAATGTGGGCTGTGAGAGAAATTGAACTCTCTCTCTCAGTTTTACTGATTTCTTTCTCTCCAAGTTTTCGTCTCCACAGCAAAACTAGGGTTTTGCTATTCTGTCAACATGGTATCAGAGCCACGAAGGCTCACGCCGTGATCATTCCGAGATCACCATCACCACCGTGATCGTTCCAAGATCACCACCACCACCGGAGTAAAGGTAGCGGTCATTCAAACTGTGACGGTTTCTGAGATGGCGGATGATCAAACTACTCCCTTCTTCAGATCTGGTTCAAGAGAGGTTGAATCGGGATCGATGGTGACCGGATCTACATCTGGTTCATCAGGATCTACCACACAATATCCGGCGATGACCCCTTTCGATAACTCTCTTAACCAAATCGTGTCTATGAAGTTAGATCATACTAATTTCTTGGTCTGGAAGGCTATGGTTCTACCGATCTTCCGAGGGTGCCGTCTAGATGGACATCTGCTAGGAACGTTGAAGTGTCCGCCGAAGTTCTTACCAGAGTCAAGCGATCCAAATCCTTCATACGAAGACTGGTATGGAAAGGATCAGTTCTGTCTTGGATGGCTCATCAGTGCGATGTCCAACAAGATTGCTCATGCAGTGGTTGGTGCTGACTCTGCTCATGAAGCATGGAGAAGGATTGAAGAACACTGTGGATCTCACAACCGGGCTCAAGTTCAAGTGTATAGACGAAAGATTCAGAATACAAAGAAAGGGGCTATGACGATGTCTGAGTTCCTACTCAAAATGAAGGAGATGGCCGACTTCCTTGCAACAGCAGGTTCTCCTGTCTCTGATGACGATCTTGTGTCAAACACTCTTGCCGGACTAGATGGTGAGTATCTACTGATTATTTCAGTTTTACAAGAGAAGGAATCCCTAAGATGGACAGAATTACAGGCATCTCTACTGAGTTTTGAGATGACCTTAACTCAATTCCATGGTCTCAACAATATGAGTTCCTTGTCTATCCAAGATACAACACAATCAGTGAATTCTGCAGAGATTAAGCAAGTTCCAGGTGGTTCACAAACTCAACAATCAAATAGTGGTGGTCATGGCTCAAACAATCGCAATCGTGGTGATCGTAGTCGTGGACGATGGGGCTTTCGGTCACAGAATAGTAATAAACCGACATGCCAAATATGTGGGAAGTTCGGACATTCTGCTGCAGTCTGTTACTTCAGACAGGACATGAAATATATGGGAGCTCCGACTGCTCAAACCCAACAGGGTGCACCATCACAACAACTGCGTTTCAACTCGACGCCTACTGGACCTGCTCATCCACCACCAAATACCTTCTATGCTGCCTCTGAACTAGGTTCGGATACTTCATGGTATGCAGACAGTGGTGCTACATCTCATATCACTTCAGACCCATCTCAGTTGCATAATTGCATGCCCTATCAAGGTAACAACTCTCTGACTATTGGTAATGGACATTCTCTCTCTATATCTGGTATTGGTACTGCAACAGTGCCGTCTTCTAGCTCGAGTCTGTCGTTTCGGAATACATTATGTGTGCCTCAGATTCAGAAAAATTTATTGAGTGTGTCTCAAATGGCTCGTGAGAATAATGTTCTAATCGAATTTTATGCTCATGATTGTTTTGTGAAGGATATCAGAACTAGGAAGGTTTTGCTTCATGGTACTCTCCACAATGGTTTGTATCGATTCTTTGGACCTCATTCCCCTTCTCACAGACAGTCTGCTTTAGTTGCTTTCAATAAGAATTTGCCTGCATTATGGCATTCCAGACTGGGACATCCTGCATAACAGACATTGCAGAAGGTGTTACAGTTGGTGATGTATCCAATAAGTCTTTTGAATTTTGTTCAAGCTGTCCTTTAGGTAAGAGTCATGCCTTACCTTTTCAGGTGTCTACCCACCATTCCTCGAGTGTTTTGGATCTCATTCACACTGATGTTTGGGGTCCTTCTCATGTATTTTCTACTAGTGGTTTTCTTTACTATGTGCACTTCATGGACGATTATACACGATTTACGTGGATTTATCCATTGAAGGCCAAATCTGATGTTTTCAACGCTTTTCTGCATTTTAAAAAGTTGGTTGAAAATCTATTTCTACACGCATCAAGAAGGTTTAATCAGATTGGGGAGGGGAGTATAGGTCCCTGAAGCCATTTCTAGACTCTTGTGGTATTGTTTTTCAACACTCTTGTCCACATATTCATGAACAGAATGGAAGAGCTGAACGTAAACATCGTCACATTGTTGACATGTGTTTAACATTGTTAGCTCATAGTCAATTACCCTATAAATACTGGTGGGATGCATGTGAAACAGCAGTTTTTCTTATCAATAGACTTCCATCTAGAGTGTTGCAGGGTCAGTCTCCTTACGAGAAGTTGTATGGGTGTCCACCAGATTATTCGATTTTAAGAGTGTTTGGGTGTGCCTATTTTCCATACTTACGACCATATAATGCCCATAAACTGCAGTTTCGTTCTGAGAAATGTCTCTTCTTGGGGTACAGTTCATCTCACAAAGGCTACAAATGTCTTCATAAATCTGGAATAGTTTTTATCACTCGTCATGTATTATTTAATGAAGATGAGTTTCCTTACTCTTCTCTCTTTTCTTTATCATTATTGCCTGATGGATCAGGTGGATTGTCACTGCTCAATCTTCCAGTTCCACAGTTCACAACTAATGGCCCATCTCTTCAATTTGTATCCTCGACATCTAGAGCCCATACATCTGGTTCAACCCCTTCCTCTGTTCATGAAAGGTCTTCTGCTGCTTTACCTATATCTGAGTCCTCTCCTCAGTCTGATACTACACCTTCTTCTGATGTACTTAATAACAAAATTTTGGGAAATTCGACAACTGTCCCTTCTGTATCAGAAGGTGATCCTGTTGTCACAGTTGAATCTGAGGCACCACAAAATGTTCATCCAATGATCACTCGAGCTAAGGATGGTATTTCTAAGAAAAAGGCTTTTGTAGCAACCACTTCTGTGTCTGAGGATATTCCTCAATCTGTGGACATGGCACTCAAGGATCCTAAATGGAGAGAGGCCATGGAAACTGAGTATAGAGCACTTATTAAGAATGGCACATGGTCGTTGGTACCTGCTCACTCGTCTCAGAATGTTGTTGATAATAAGTGGATTTTTACAGTTAAAAAGAATTCTGATGGCTCAATAAATAGATACAAAGCTAGATTAGTGGCTCGAGGCTTCAAACAAGCTGCTTAGGGTATCGATTTCGATGAGACATTTAGTCCAGTAGTAAAGGCCTCCACAATTCGTATTATTTTATCGATTGTTGTTCAATTTGGTTGGTCGATTCGTCAGCTTGATATTCATAATGCCTTTTTAAATGGGTCATTGATTGAGGATGTCTATACAAATCAACCTCGAGGATTTATTGATAGTTCAGTTCCTAACTATGTTTGTAAACTTCATAAAGCACTTTATGGTCTTCGTCAAGCTCCTCGTGCTTGGTTTGATAAACTGCGATCCACTTTACTGTCATGGGGTTTTTTAAATTCTAAGGCTGATAACTCTCTCTTTATTTTTCGATCTTCTTCTGCTGTTTTATATATTTTGGTTTACGTCGACGATATTATTGTCACTGGTTCGAATTCTGAACACATTCAACAGTTTGTCTCCAAATTAAATGCTTCATTTGCTTTAAAAGATATTGGTGATTTAAACTTGTTTTTGGGGATGGAGGCTAGGCGTGATACTATTGGACTGTTTCTCACTCAAACAGCCTATATAAAACAATTACTTCAGAAAGGAGGCATGCTCCAGGCTAAGATTGTTGATACTCCTGCGTTAGTGAGCAAGCCTCTCTTTTCTGATACATCTCCTCCGTTTACGGATGCTACGTTATATCGTAGTTTTCTTGGTGGTTTGCAATATCTGGTCAACACTAGACCAGATATTGCATTTATTGTTAATAAGTTGAGTCAATTTCAGAATTGTCCGACTATTATGCACTGGCAGGCGATGAAGAGGGTCTTACGTTATCTGAAAGGTACAGCTGATTGGGGTATTTGGTTTAGACCTAGTACACACATGTTTGTCACTAGTTTTTCTGATGCAGATTGGACAGCATCTCCTGATGATAGGCGATCTGTTTCGGGGTTTGCTGTCTTTCTTGGCTCAAATTTGATATCTTGGCAGTCCAAGAAACAACACGTTGTTGCCAGATCCAGTCCTGAGTCTGAGTATAGAGCATTGGCACAAGTCTCGGTAGAGATTACATGGATACAATCGCTGCTGTCTGAACTTCAGTTCTCTCTTCCTACTGCTCCAGTGGTATGGTGTGACAATATTTCTGCTTAAGCTTTGGCTCATAATCCTGTCTATCATGCTAGGACCAAACATATTGAATTGGACATACATTATGTGAGAGATAAGGTGTTGGCAGGTCAGATCTCTATTCATCATGTACCTAGTAATGATCAAATTGCGGATGGATTCACCAAAGCTCTTGCTGCTTCTCGTTATTCTTTTCTTAGGAACAAACTTGGTGTCGTTACTCTCCCCCTTCGTTTGAGGGGGGATGTTAGAGTAAATCATTAATTTACTATGTTGTAAGTTTTATTTACTGCTTTATGTGTAATCACGTGCTCTGCACGAGACTCTTGATATATATATATATATATATATAGAATGTGGGCTATGAGAGAAATTGAACTCTCTCTCAGTTTCACTGATTTCTTTCTCTCCAAGTTTTCGTCTCCACAACAAAACTAGGGTTTTGCTATTCTGTCAACATCACTTGTCAAAATATAAGGTTTTCGAGAGGTCGAGGTTCGACTCCTACTAAAGTCAAGAAAAAAAGGAAAAAAAGAAAGACTTACAAGCAAGTAGTTTTCATGGTGAAGGTTTCAAAATTTCATCTCTCTTTTGCATTCAAACTTTTCAAACTTGGCCTTATGCCAAAAAAAAAATTCAAAAGTCTTTTCAAACATTTAAGTTTCAACTTCAATTCTCTAAGGGTGATGGGCACATGTCTTTTGAAGAGAATGCCTCTCCTACGTCTCTCTCTTTCTCTCCAGCGAAACAACACACTGATGAATATATGATACTAAGGGTATAAGTGTACTTTCCATATGTTGTACAGTGTAGTTGTGCTAGAGTGTGTCACATACATTGTGTTGGTTAGATATTCTGTACACACTATATATACTCTGTACACTGATACATTGTTCTTAAAGAGTGAATAAATCGATAGCAAACATTGTGCTTTTCATTCATATCATTCACACACGACGCACGGTGGAGTGAATGTGACACCAAGCCTGCCTCAACTTATAGATCATCGATCAACAATGCATATGTGCATTTGGGAGAAGAAAATTTTAGAATGACAATAGGTAAGTCACACCCCCAACACACAATTAATGACCCACGTGAGCCCTCTATGCGGCCTCGACTCACGTGTTATATATTGACGCGCACTGAACGCGTGAAAAAAATTTCCGATCTTAGTAGTTCAACTTTGGTTTCAATGGTGGGGTAAAGAAGAATGGAGTTTTGTATCATAAGAGGGAAAATCAAATAATTCAAAATCTGAAAAATATGAAGAGAAATAGTTCTAAACCTTCAGCTTTACAGGATCATTCAAATAATTGGGAATTGACTCATTAATCATTGGTTCACAAAAAGTATATGAAAACCTTACCTTTGACCTAGTGTAGCTATAGACACAGTGAGGCACGCGGGTCCTCGCACTTTCAAATCTCGACAACCAAGGTATGACCGTTGGCTATTTCTCTGACCAAACACACAACCTGATCGCTAGTGCTCCAGATTTAATGTGTCGGTCGCATTAATTCGGTCTGTAAAGGCACTACACCTTGGCAACCGGATCGCTAGTGCTCCCGATTTAATCTAGATTCCTAAGGCACTTGACTGGATGGTCAATTTTCACTAATCCGAGTCTACCGTGTAAGGACGGACGTTTCAACTCGGTGACAATAGGTATTCAACCTAACAAGCATGTAGATCCAACCATGTTTATAAAAATAGAACCAAAGGAAATAAGTCTATAGTAAGAAATCATAAATAAATAAATAACTAGAACCTCATATGAGTCTCCTAATCAATGACGAACCCGTTCCACCTCCAGTCTAGAATATGAAAATTAGCCGGACATGGTGAAACTTGAAAACCAAAGTTCTATATTATCCTCTTAAAACAAAAGATGTCATTTCTAGAAAACCCTAGTTCCTATTTATATCCCTACCCCAAATCTCGGATTAAAATCAAATAAATCGAATAAAATAAAGAAATCATAATTTGCGGGGTTACTGTGCGAGATGCAGTGAAGGCGTCGTGGGTAGAACGAAGGCGACGATGTGATGGCGGTGTCTTCTCGCAATATAGATTTGATGACGTCTCGACGGCGAGTTGGCGATGTCGGGACGGCGTCTCATCCTAAAGCCACTGGTTCACTCATATGTGACAAACACCGTGGGTACTTCTTAGGTACGACGTGTTGGCAGCGTCATGGAGGCGAGTTCACGACGTCTCATCCTGAAGCCATTAGTTCACTCGTACGTGAATGACGTTGTTGGTATGCTCTTCTCGGCGGCCTGACTCCTACACAATAAACTTGACTGCCTTGTCTTGTGATTTCAAGCTGTTTGAGTCCAAGTCTCCTGAAGCTCACAAAAGATGAAATGTTCGTCTCGAAGTCCTCTTTCCAATACAATCAACAATGAATCTTTCTGGCTTGTGACGCAAAAGTTATGTGTTTTTGTGCGCAGCCTCCAGTGCTAGGTATGTGTTCTTGTTTACCTATTCTTGCTAAAATCCATCATTGGAAACTAAAACCCGGGTTGATTTCACACACCATTTTGTTCATTAAAGTGTACTTTGTAACAAATAAATTACCAAACTTTAACCATGTCGGGATGGCCCAATGGTTAGGTGTTCAGTTTACAAGTGAAAGGTGTTGGGGATCAAATCCCACAAGTCTCTTTCTTATCAAGAAAATTAAAATAAATTACCAAACTTTTCTAAGACTTTCCCTTAAGTCACGCCATATGACGTGGCACTTATGTGGCGTTGGCAACTTTAAAAGTGATACTAAATGACCTCGACATCCGAGCTCTATCATCAAGATGCTCATCCAATTGTTCTTACTAGATGTGTCAAAAATAAAGTCACAAGACTCAGCAACACAACTATATAATCTCTCTGTTTGTGATCTCCTTAAAATCGGACCCCAATATTTTAAAAGGAAGATGCTAGAATGACACCCCTAAATCTAAATTCACACCCCAAGTCACACCTTAGTGATGTGGCACAAGGCCTCACGTAAAAATGAGTGTTAGACACCAAGTTTTTGATGCATAACACGCGGAGTGTGTATCTCGAGGCACGCACAAATGGCTATTAAAGATGCGGCCCCGCACGCCGCAAGAGTGTGACTTTGCGGTGTCATTCTAGCATTTTTCTAATTAAAATTCAAACGATCAATCTCACATACTCTTTTTTTTCTTGGCAAATCTCACATGATTCACACTCACTATTCCACACACACATAAAAGTGCACATTAACCCCAAAATCCCCAACATTGATTGACACAAAGGTCATACCTTCCTGAACCTCCACCCCCGCCATCCTCTCCCCGAACACTTGAGAGATTTCCACTCCGGCGGCTGTGCGAGTTCCTCCCTCCCCACTCAAATCGATCCAACAGACTCACGACATCAACACAACAACAATCAATCCACCAATCCCATAGAAGACTTTGGTGATTTATTTGTTACAAAATAAACTTTAGTGGTCAAAGTGTTACAACATATAAAGTTGAGTGACCATGTGTGAAATTAACTTAGGCTTTTTTTTCAATTTGTCTCTAGTGAACGCATGTGGAAATTATCTTTTAAGGTCGGCCGCCATTGCAGAACCTCCTTCGCCTCATTGCCTACCCCATCCTGCCATTGCTCTGAACCACTTCTTCTTGTCAGCCCTTCATTGTTTCATTGCTTGCTGGACGATCATTTTCGAGGCAGCAAATTAGGAGGACGCTTGAAACAAGAGACTTTGTTTCTTGTCTTTCTAGTGTTTGAATAGAAAATCTTTAGGGAAGATGCTAGAATGACACCCCTAAGTCACACCATAGTGACGTGCATGACGTGTGAGTCCCATGTAAAAATGGGTGTTAGGCACATAGATCTCGATGCATAACATGCGGATGTGTATCTCGAGGTGCGTAAGGATGGCAACCAAAGATATGGGCCCATGCGCCATGTCATAAGGTACGACTTTAGGATGTCATTCTAGCATTTTCCAGTCTTCGATCTTACACAGACTACCAGATTTTATTTTATTTTTTATGTGAAGACACCCAATAGAGCTTAAAGTGGTCCAAGTAATGTATGTTCATTGGCACACATACACATTTTATGACTTTTTATGATTTTATGTCTAGGCCTTTTACTTGGCTAGACTTTAGGCTATTTATTGGCTTTGTTTGGCTTCAAACAAGTTATACTATTTTACTTGATTTTTTTAATTTTTTAATTAATTAGTTATTATTAATAGTTGTGTCTATTAAACACTAATAGGTTTTTATTTTTCGAAATTTAATAGTCTTGCATTTGTTTCAAATCAACACTTCTCATTCTCTTTAAGTTGTTTCGAAAAACAAAATACTGACTTGATTTATTAATTAGAGTTTTATCAAGAGAGAAACACAAGTTCAGTTTGAAAAAACTTAATTGGTGAACTTTGACTTGTGCATCCGATGGTATATATCCTCAGAATATATTTCTGTGAAGATTCAGTCATTCAATTATGAAATTAAAATTTATGTCGTCGAACATTGCTTTTGTGCAAGACTCCGATTAGAGATTTTTAATTGATTTTATTTCTTGTTGAATTATGTTGTATGTTTTCATATAATTTTGTTATATTTATAATAATTTGTAACATTACAGATTGTTTTGTATAACAATGCCGATACTGCTTGAGTATGAATTAATTCATGCGGTTGTATACTACATTGAAAACCCAAAAAACACACACACACCAATCTATCTTTCTTTAATATTATATATGGGCGATTTTAGGATGGAGCCCAAATATATATATATATACTAGTTTTGTTAACGTGCTTCGCACGACAGAGCCCGCTCGCGGGACTTCAATTCTATGCTTCAAACAACTTATTATTTTTATGCAAAAAAAAAATATATGAATTATATAAGCTTTTTCTCTATAGTCATATGGTGCACTACTGAGAGATGATTCAAGAACTTCTTATCTGCTATGGGAAGCCAGATACAGGGTATCCTAGACCCAAAGAAAGTTGGAGCCCTTGGCTTGAGAAAGGTGCTAAGTTGGTAAAAAAGAGGGGATGTTCGTGTCTTGGTCGAAGTGGATGCGTTAACTGTGGTTCAAGCATTAAAGAGTATAACGAAAGATTTATCATATTTTGGCTCTTCAATAAGTGATTATATGGAATTGTTAAAGGACACGAGGTCTGATTGTGTTAACTTTGTTCAGCAATTAACGAACTTAGTTGTCCATATTGTTGCAAGTGAAGCTAATTCCTTGCCAAGTCATTTTGAGTAGTGTTCTATACCCTCATTTCTTATTGATGTACTTGTTGATAACATGAAAAAAGTGTATCTTTCTCAAAAAAGGATATAGAAATATATATATATATATATATATAAAAAGTTATTCATAAATACAATACATTATTAATGACTATAAAGTTATATCCTAACTATCAATAGCTAGTAAGATGGATTAGGCATTACTTCAACTTGCTAAAAAGGTAAGAGATTGGAGGAGGTCCCAAGTTTGACTCTTAACTAATTAAGGAAAAAAAGAGAAAAGTAAACTCTTCTCTACCTTAACCCCAATAGCGGTCCAAAAACGATTCATTATTTCAACCCTTTGGGTGTCGGTATTAGCACACGCACATACCTGTTTGCACAATCCACACTCTCGGCTCCTCAATTGCACATCTCAACTGTTGTGAGAGAAAAAAATATAGAGAAAAAATAACATAAATGAAATTGGACGTGGAAAACTCAAAAATCAGGGGAACAATTGCAAGAAAAAAAAAGCCCCACCACGACTACTCGTAACCCTTAGCTCCCACACAATCCCACGACAAGATGCATTATGTGCGCACAACACTTTTTCATGTACAATTTATGCCTAAAAATACAATTTCTGATCTTATCAAACTCATCCATACATGCACACCTAGTCCATATTTTACATCAATATACACAAACAAGATGGTGAATTATACCAAGAAAAAAAAACAGAAACATGATAGTGGATGTCTAAGACACAATTTGACTCCAAGTCTCAACTCTAAGTCCAAGTTTGAGCAACGACTCAACACCAACGCATTATTTTGGCATACGCACTACATGTGTACACGTTATTTTAGCAGACAACTCAAGATTTTTGTTGCTCTCACTGTACCTGTTATTAGTAGAGTCGTCCAAGGCACAACTTGTTTATCTTTTGCAAATCATATTAGTTGATGTCGAAGAGGATCAGTGCCTCTTGGAATTCTTGTTGAAATCGGAGAACTAAAATTATGTATCACGACCAGCTGGAGCTCGACCTGGGTGATAAGGGGATAAGAGTTAGTATACCAAATTACATTTATTTATGAAAAATAATTATTACAAAGATATTTTTATTTAATTAAAGTTTAAATAACTTACTTGATCAAAAATTATTTTGTTTATCCACAACATCTTCTTGATTTGTTTGAGGGTTTGAATCTTCATGCGAGCTTCCCAAGTGAGATGACCATGCTATGGCATTGCTCTATGAAGCCATTGCTTCGAATTTCTGTTATAGACATATTCATAAACAAGCATCCTGAATGTATAGAGGGGAACAACAAACCAATCAATCAACCGATTAAGGAAATCTCATTGCAATACAAGTGACGAATGAATTCATGTAATTTAAGCCTTTCATCCTACGCTAACTAAGCATATGGGAAGATAAGAAGTAAATTTTGTTTATGTGCAGCCTCACACCTTTTTATGAATGTTCCCTAATCAAGCAACAAATAGTTATAGAAAGTTTATCAAAAGAAATGGTCATATTAACATGTACCAGAAGATTAATAAATGTGCTATGCTCTATCAACAAATCACAAAAAGTTATGGGTAGGTACACAAAGTGCAGAAAGGAAGTTGATACCTTGAACTAGAAAAAAATGGACGCTAAACAATTCAACCATAATAACTCCCATTGTCCTTATATCAAAACATATAAAAGGATCTCCACATAAAAATGTGAAACATAAAAAAATAAAAAATAAAAAATAAAAAAGAGTAAAAAATGTTTATAAAGAATAAAAACAGTTAATTGTTCCATTATAACTGCACACAGTCAACTCACCAACAGCAAAATTTTAAATGGATGACTGTAGCGGACTTCGGGGGCTCGATACGACAAGCGAGTTTTAGTGACAACGAGAATCCATGAATGCATAAATCAAAAAAAAATATACATGATGCTTCATCGACAGCCCAACCGACCAGCAAGTAGAAATGTATTCTGCAAGGCCCCAATTTCCACATTGGTCCGCCACGGAGGCCACGCGGGCCCACAACCGTCCACGTCACCGCCACCGTGTCAATTATCCATTATCAATCAATTATCAATCAATTATCGCTTAACTTTGATGTTATGAATTTATTTTATTCCTTTAATATCATTTAACCATAAATTACGCAATGGAAGATTTACTATCAATATAAATATTTAACTCGAATTTCATGTATATTATGAGCAAAGTGCCTAAGTGGAAACCATATCAATCGTACATCATATACATATCATCTAAGAATCCTCAAAATATCAAAATATACAACCTATCTCTCTCAAGCCCAAAACCCAATATAAAACGAGTAAATATAAACATACGTACGAGTAGGGCTAGAGCTTTGTCAATCGATGTAATCCTCAAGCTTGCCCTTTCCCGCTCAGTACTAGGATCTCGCACTCGGCCATCACAAAAAGACAGATGATGACGAGTCCAGAGTGAGTAATCCCAAGGAAATTCACCAAGTAGTTACGAAAGTAAAAGTATCTTGGAATTTTAAATACTATAATTTAAACATGCGGAACAAGAAATAATACGATAACCGTAAAAGAAAGATCATCGCATGCATAAATATAGTGACGAAACAAAGTACGTGCACATAAAAATCAAACTAAATCATACTTCGGGCTTTCCCCCGTGCACGGCCCATGAAAACACACTAATGGGTTGGCCCTGGACCCTCAGGTGGTCGGCGTAGACCCACGACGCACCCACACAAGCCTACCATACCCGGTAGCCTATTCACCGGCGTATACCTAGACAAGTGCTATGATTTAGTGGACTCTATGGCCGTAACGAATAAGCACCAGGTGGGGAGTGATCTCAACACCGTAAAGACACCAGTAGGAGTACACTCCACTACCGTAAAGTCACCAGTGAGAGTACTCACCACCGTAAAGCAATAATGAAATGGAGTAAAGAATAAATGGAACCGAATTCAAATAAATCAAACGGTAAATACTTAAAGTGAAGTTCAATTGGGATACTACACACCTCAAATCGCACTCCTCGTCTCGAAAATCAAACCCCGTCTAGCGCCAATAATCACCCGATAATCCAAATTATCTCCCCAAATGTACCTAAGATTATTTATCATTGAATTAACTTTAATTTGACATATTATGTCAAATTTACGTTTTTCGAGGTAAAAACCTCGACTTTATCTCGCCAACATTCCGAGAAAATCCCAAAATTCCTTTATTTGAACAAAATATATTTTTTTTTCTAATTTTTTCCTATTTTATCTGAATTTCCTATGAATTTTCCAGATTTTTCTTTTTCTTTTTTTCCCAAAATGTTTTCTTTTTCTTTCAAAACAGCTTTTTTTTTTTTTTTTTTTTTTTTTTTTTGAGTTGAGGTGAACCGCCAACCGGGTCGGCTTTGACCCGCCAGACCGGGCCGGTCGGGTCGGCCGACCGGTTGGGTCTTCTTCTCCACGAACAGAGGCGCACAGCGCCTCTGTTTTCAACTTTTTTTTTTTTTTTTTTTTTTTTTTTTCGATTCTTTGGGGTTGGTTCTCACCCAACCCAGCCGATTTGGCAAGGGAGATCACTCCCTTGCATCACCACCCTCGTTTCCCCCCCGGTTTGATGCAACTCTCGGCCATGCTCCGCCATGACCGAACTCACACCACACCAAAACCACCAAATCGTCACCACCACCACAACACACACCAAATCAACAACAAAAACAACTCACCTCTTTGGTCTCGCTTTCGTTCTCTCTCCTTCTTCTTCTTCTTCTTCTTCTTTCTCTCTTCTTTCGATTTCACTGGTTTTTTTTTTTTTCTCCTTCTTTGACTTATCGAGAGAGAGAGAAGCGGTTTGATGTGGAATGACCATTTTGCCCCTCTCATTTTATCCCTTCCTTTACAACTTCCATACCCTTAATGGTAATTTTACATTTTCTGATTTTTAATATATTTATATATATATATATTAAATTCCTTATACAAACACATATATATATATATAAATATATATATACTCACCTATACTTTCACGCCTAAAATTTCGTCGTGCGCGCCAACGAGTGTACTCGGGCGTGCACACTAACGTACCACCCACGCGTGTCGACCACGACCCCGCGTTTTACAAGGCACCCACCAATTTACAATTTTTATCACATTTAATTCATTTTAATGTGTGTAATATTTTCCTTAACTTAAAATTTCTTGTTTAATCTACCCAAGCACTGCGTCGACACGCATATCGATGCGAATACTCATCACACAATCTCCCACGTCAATTTAAAATACAATTACACACATCGCGATGCCGTTAACCTATTTTAACATAAACATCGCAATATCAAACAAAACAACACACAAAATACTATTTACCTAATCCGACGCATTCCACCGCCTCGTTTGTGGAACCCACGTATGTCCTCGCCGGCGTCCACGTCTCGCAATGACGTCATAATTAACGGCAATTACAAATTGGGCCGTTACAATTCTTCCCAACTAAATTTGAAATTTCGTCCCGAAATTTAAGTTATAATCAACACTCACCAGTAAATAACTGAGGATATCTCTGTCTCATAGTCGACTCGAGCTCCCAGGTGAGTCCCTCGGTTCGCGATGATCGCCATCGTACCAACACCTTCGGAATCTCCCTGTTCCTCAAAGTCTGAACTCTACGATCCATGATCTCAACGGGTTGCTCTTCATATGAAACATCAGGACGAACCTCAATCTGTCTAATATCCACCATCGGCCTCGGTCCTGACTTAGCTAACCTCAACATAGACACGTGAAACACTTTGGATGAACGCCTCGCTAACTCTGCGGCAACTCCAATCGATATGCTACTCGTCCCAACACGTGCTATAACTCTAAACGGTCCAATATATCTCGGTGCCGCTTCCCTTGATTCCAAACCTCGATGTCCTTTCCAGGGCGAAACTTTCAAATATACCAAGTCGTCCACATCATAACTCAAACCACGAAGATACCTATCAAGATACTTCTTTTGCCTATCTTGAGTGCTTGCAATCTCAATCTAATTTGCCGAATTTTCTCGGTATGATCAACAACAACTTCAGGTCCAATCACTGCCACATCCTCAGGTGCTGCCCAACAAGCTGGTGATCTGCAAGGTCTACCATACAAAGCCTCAAATGGTGGCATACCAATACTCGCCTGATAGCTGTTGTTGTACGCGAACTCGCACAACGGCAAATATTCTTCCCAAGCACCTCCAAACTGCAAAATGCATGCTCTGAGCATGTCCTCCAATATCTGTATCAATCTCTCTGACTGACCATCTGTCTGAGGATGATAAGCTGTACTAAACTGAAGTCTGGTCCCAAACTGCTCCTGCATGCTCTCCCATAACTTCGAAGTCAACCTGGGATCTCTGTCAGACACAATAGATCTCGGCACTCCATGTAGTCTAACAACCTCTCGCTCAAAAATGATACTCAACTGAGGAAACGAATACTTCATCGATATAGGAATGAAGTGTGCAGACTTCGTCAATCTATCAATCACAACCCACACAGCATCATGACGTCTCGTAGTCTGTGGCAACCCGCTCACAAAATCCATCGTAACATGCTCCCATTTCCACTGTGGAATCGGTAGTGGCTGTAACAATCCAGCTGGTCTCCTGTGCTCGGCCTTAACCTGTTGACAAATATGACAAGCTCTCACATATGCACCCACATCGGCCTTCATCCCAGGCCACCAAAATAAACGTCGCAAGTCATGATACATCTTAGTCTGCCAGGATGAATCGTATACCGCGATCGGTGTGCATCCTCAAGAATACTATCGCGTAGTTCCCGCACCTCGGGTATCCACAACTCGCCTCGTGTCTCAAGCACCGGTCCGAACCACTAGACCAATCATCGTGCAACCCGGATCCCGAGCCAGACAAATGAAGCGAGCAAAATGTCCGTCGACCCTTTGCCACTCGGCGACCCTCTCTAACGACATAACAGAACACGCATCCGGCAACAGATATGAACATCGAAAAAATCCGACAAACACAACACCGTCGCACCTCCAAAGAATCCATGCTCATGTGTCATCTCGCCGCAAAGACACGCGATCGACTCTCTACACCACTCCGCTCAATGCATCAAGAACTACATTCGCCTTCCCCAGATGATACTCAATTGCGAAATCGTAGTCTTTCAACAACTCGAGCCACCGTCTTTGCCGCATATTCGATCCTTCGAGTGAACAGATACTTCAAACTCGGTGATCTCGTGAATAACATAAATCGCTCCCAGTAAAGGTAATGTCGCCAAGCCTTGAGCGCAAACAAAACTGCAGCTAGCTCCAAATCATGTACCGGATAATTCTCCTCGTGTGGTCTCAATCGCCTCGATAAATATGCAACTGGGTGTCCTTCCTGCATCAACACACATCCCAACCCGGCCCGGAAGCATCGTGTAAACCGAGAATCCTTTCCCTGTCTCAGGTAAAGCCAACACTGGCGCTGAAGTCAACTTCCTCTTCAACTCTAAAAAGGCTGCCTCACAGTCTTCAGACCATTCAAACTTGACATCCTTCTTGGTCAACCTCGTCATCGGCGCTGCAATCAAAGAAAAATCCTGCACAAATCGCCGGTAATAGCCCGCAAGCCCCAAGAAACTTCGAATGTCTGCAACTGTCTCAGGTGTCCTCCAATCAATTATCGCTCGAATCTTGTCTCCATCAACAGATATTCCTTGACCACTGATGACATGTCCAAGAAACTTCACCTCACTCAGCCAAAAAGCACACTTGCTAAACTTAGCGTACAATCTATGCTCCCTCAACGTCATCAAAACATCTCTGAGGTGTCTCTCGTGCTCCTCACGAGTCTTACTGTATATTAAGATATCATCGATGAACACAATCACATAACGATCCAAAAATGGCCGTAATACCCGGTGCATCAAATCCATAAAGATAGCCGGCGCATTAGTCACCCCAAATGGCATGACTGTGAACTCAAACAATCCATAACGCGTGCTAAACGCCGTCTTCTCTATATCACTCTCCCGAATCCTCAACTGATGATAACCAGATCGTAAATCAATCTTCGAGAAAAACTTAGCACCCGCCAATTGATCGAATAGATCATCAATCCTAGGAAGTGGATAACGATTTCGAATCGTCACTTGATTCAGCTTCCTGTAGTTTATGCACAACCTCAAAGAACCATCCTTCTTCTTAACAAATAGTACTGGCGCGCCCCAAGGAGACATACTGGAATGAATAATACCCTTCTGCAACAACTCCTCTAATTGGGATCTCAACTCTCCCTGCTCCGACGCCGACATCCTCGTACGGTCGGCTATATATCTACGTGTGTCCCGGAACCAACTCAATAATGAACTCAATCGCCCTAGGAGGTGGTAAACCTGGCAAATCGTCCGGGAACACCTCGGGAAACTCACACACTACTTGGGACATCCTCTAATCTAATCTTCGGTCTCGTGTCCGGCTCAACTACCGTCCTAAACGCCTCCATCTCCCGAATCGTAGCTAATCGACCTCTCGGTAATCGGTAAGTCGACGCCGTCCCAACAAAAGTAAATACGGGAATACCCTCAATATCAAATACTATCATCTTCCCAAAGCAATCAATGTGTGCGCGATATGTCGCTAGCCAATCCATACCCAATAAAGCATCAAACTCTAAATACTCTAGGACACGAAAGTCGACAGTGTAATCGGTGTCCCTCAATCTCTACTACACAATTCCGGCATATCCTGGTTAGGGTAAATCTTATCCCCAAAGAAATGCATCGAGGACAAGATGTGGATCTAAGGTCTCAACCTCGTAATCCTAATCGTCCAACCACGCGTCCCGATATAAATGACAATGTACTCGCCGGAATCAAATAATACATGCATGAAGACATCGCATATAGATAACATACCCTCTACGAGCCGACGAGTCGCATCACGCTCCGACTGCATTTACGGTAGTAGGTGTAGCATGCATGAGCCCTCTCCCTAATCGGCTCAATCTCGTGGTCGTGAAGATGAAGGCGACATCGGACAATCTCTATGTATATGCCCGACTCTGATGACATCGAAACATCGTCGTGTATCCCGCCAGTCTGACTGTGACACTATATGCACCTGAGCCCTGTCACGACCTCGACCTCTCTGTCCTCTACCACGACCTCCTCCATCTCGCACATGGTGTCGAGGCTGCTCAGCTGGTGCAGGTACGGCAACGTACACCACCTGCCTCTCGTCTCCTCTCTGATGCTCGGAACGTCTATCTCGTCGACCCTGATAATCATGTCTCTGTCGATCAGATCGCTTCTCTCGGTCTCTTCGGTCTCCTCTCGATCGACCGAGGACTCGTCCGCACCGTCTCCAAGCTCACCCCGGTGTCGTAAATACGTCTCGCGAGCCAATGCTCTGTCAAAACACTCGTAGCGTCTCCGCACCGGCCGCAACTATCACCCCACCAATCCTCTCATCTAGGCCTCGATGAAGTAGTAAATCGTAATCTCTCCGTGTTAGCTACATCCATGGCATACATCATGAGATATCGAATCGATCCATGTACTGTGACACTGACATGTTACCCTGTCGTAAACCCAAGAACTGCTCTCTCAGCCTCAACTGCACCTCAGTAGGAATGTACTCATCGAGAAATAACTGCCGAAACTCTGCCCACGTCGATGGTGTAGAATGTATGTCAGTGTAAGTAGTCCACCAAACTGCGGCCTGACCTCTCAAACAATACCCCGAGATACGCGCCTGATCCGCCTCAGGTACCTCTAATAGCTGGTGTAGTCGTCGATGTGTCATCAACCACCGGCCGGCAACCTCAGGATCACTGACTCCAGTGAAATACGTAGGATTAAATCTCATAAAATCCTTCACCATCTTCGCTGCTTCCGACATCCTAATCCTAGCAGTCGAAGTCCCTACCTGCTGCTCTGTAGTGGTGGGGGTCACCACAGTAGTCTCGGCTGGCACAACAACAGGCTCAACTATCTCTATCATGGTCTCGATCCACTGCTTTTGTAGCAAGCAACAACGGTGCTAATGCACGATCAGTGGTAGCAGTGCGCTCGTCACGCTCGGTGCTACGTCTTCTTGGCGTCCTCGAGCTACGAATGTACTCCATCAACTCGGCCATCGAGCTCTCGCAATAGGCTCGCTGCTCTGTTTGAATCAATCTAACTGCGCTCCGTCAATCTCTGCATCATAGCTCGCAAATCAGCCATGTCACTAGTGGTACGATCACTAGTATCTCCAACCTCTGGCTGAGTAGTGGGCGGAGTAGTAGGAGCCTGTCCGTCCATCTAAACTGCACAACCAACGTGCAATGGATCAGACTCAGTATATACGCGTATAATATATAGTACACAATCAAAACATACGCATATGTAATTTCCTAAATTTACCCGCCTCACATCATTTCCCAACTAAGCCTTTAATCACTCACTTGTGGTTTCCACATCTAAGATTTATTCATTGATTTTATACTATTGTTCAATATCCAATTCTCAAAGTTTGACCTCGCTCTGATACCAAAATGTGGCGGTATCAGAGTTATCAACAAACCCACAATTCATTCCCTAGGTTCCTCCATCCTAAATTCCTCAAACCTAAGCTCTGATACCAAAATGTGGCGGCCCCAATTTCCACATTGGTCCGCCACGGGAGGCCACGCGGGCCCACAACTGTCCACGTCACCGCCAGCTGTGTCCCACGCCCAATTATCCATTATCAATCAATTATCAATCAATTATCAGTTAACTTTGATGTTATGAATTTATTTTATTCCTTTAATATCATTTAACCATAAATTACGCAGCGGAAGATTTACTATCAATATAAATATTTAACCTGAATTTCATGTATATTATGAGCAAAGTGCCTAAGTGGAAACCATATCAACTGTACATCATATACATATCATCTAAGAATCCTCAAAATATCAAAATATACAACCTATCTCTCTCAAGCCCAAAACCCAATATAAAACGAGTAAATATAAACATACGTACGAGTAGGGCTAGAGCTGTTAATCGATGTAATCCTCAAGCTTGCCCTTTCCCGGCCAGAGTACTAGGATCACGCACTCACCATCACAAAAAGACAGATGACGAGTCCAGAGTGAGTAATCCCAAGGAAATTCACCAAGTAGTTACGAAAGTAAAAGTACTGGGAATTTTAAATACTATAATTTAAACATGCGGAACAAGAAATAATCAGATAACCGTAAAAGAAAGATCATCGCATGCATAAATATAGTGACGAAACAAAGTACGTGCACATAAAAATCAAACTAAATCATACTTCGGGCTTTCCCCGTGCACGGCCCATGAAAACACACTAATGGGTTGGCCCTGGACCTCTAGGTGGTCGGCGTAGACCCACGACGCACCCACACAAGCCTACCATACCGGGTAGCCTATTCACCGGCGTATACCTAGACAAGTGCTATGATTTAGTGGACTCTATGGCCGTAACGAATAAGCACCAGGTGGGGAGTGATCTCAACACCGTAAAGACACCAGGTAGGAGTACACTCCACTACCGTAAAGTCACCAGTGAGAGTACTCACCACCGTAAAGCAATAATGAAATGGAGTAAAGAATAAATGGAACTGAATTCAAATAAATCAAACGGTAAATACTTAAAGTGAAGTTCAATTGGGATACTACACACCTCAAATCGCACTCCTCGTCTCGAAAATCAAACCCCGTCTAGCGCCAATAATCACCCGATAATCCAAATTATCTCCCCAAATGTACCTAAGATTATTTATCATTGAATTAGCTTTAATTTGACATATTATGTCAAATTTACGTTTTTCGAGGTAAAAACCTCGACTTTATCTTGCCAACATTCCGAGAAAATCCCAAAATTCCTTTATTTGAACAAAATATATTTTTTTTTCTAATTTTTTCCTATTTTATCTGAATTTCCTATGAATTTTCCAGATTTTTCTTTTTCTTTTTTCCCAAAACTGTTTTCTTTTTCTTTCAAAACAGTTTTTTTTTTTTTTTTTTTTTTTGAGTTGGGCTGAACCGGCCAACCGGGTCGGCTGACCCGCCAAGGACCGGGCCGGGTCGGCCCGACCCGGTTGGGTCTTCTTCTCCACGAACAGAGGCGCACAGCGCCTCTGTTTTTCCCAACTTTTTTTTTTTTTTTTTTTTTTTTTTTTTTTTTTTTTTTTTATCGATTGCTGGGGGTTGGTTCTCACCCAACCCCAGTTCGATTTGGCAAGGAGATCACTCCCTTGCATCACCACCCTCGTTTCCCCCCCGGTTTGATGCAACTCTCGGCCATGCTCCGCCATGACCGAACTCACACCACACCAAAACCACCAAATCGTCACCACCACCACAACACACACCAAATCAACAACAAAAACAACTCACCTCTTTGGTCTCGCTTTCGTTCTCTCTCCTTCTTCTTCTTCTTCTTCTTCTTTCTCTCTTCTTTCGATTTCACTGGTTTTTTTTTTTTTTTTTTCTCCTTCTTTGACTTATCGAGAGAGAGAGAAGCGGTTTGATGTGGAATGACCATTTTGCCCCTCTCATTTTATCCCTTCCTTTACAACTTCCATACCCTTAATGGTAATTTTACATTTTCTGATTTTTAATATATATATATATATATATATATATATATATATTAAATTCCTTATACAAACACATATATATATATATAAATATATATATACTCACCTATACTTTCACGCCTAAAATTTCGTCGTGCGCGCCAACGAGTGTACTCGGCGTGCACACTAACGTACCACCCACGCGTGTCGACCACGACCCCGTTTTACAAGGCACCCACCAATTTACAATTTTTATCACATTTAATTCATTTTAATGTGTGTAATATTTTCCTTAACTTAAAATTTCTTGTTTAATCTACCCAAGCACCCGCGTCGACACGCATATCGATGCGAATACTCATCACACAATCTCCCACGTCAATTTAAAATACAATTACACACATCGCGATGCCGTTAACCTATTTTAACATAAACATCGCAATATCAAACAAAACAACACACAAAATACTATTTACCTAATCCGGACGCATTCCAGCCTCGTTGTGGAACCCACGTATGTCCTCGCTGGCGTCCACGTCTGCAATGACGTCATAATTAACGGCAATTACAAATTGGGCCGTTACATATTCTGTGTATGGTGATTGAGCGGAAATTTCTCGAGCAAGGCCAAAATCAGCAATCTTTATCAAATCTTTGTGACCAATAGATTCTCTGCATATGTAACAGTAAGACAAATCTAAAGAACAAGACACAACTCCAAGTATGAAACAAACATCAATTAAAAACTGAAGAGAAGGAAGAAAATATACTGCCCTACAAACATATCCCATCTATGTATCTAAAAATATATTGCATTCAAGCAGAGGAAACCACACGAACATGTAAAGCAAATTTTACAAAAATCAATGTTGTAAAATCACATTATCACTTGAGTAAAGGTTCACTAGTTACTTAATTCAAAAATTGTTAATAAAGATATATGGCTAGCTTTCAAGCCGGATTTTGTGTGTTTATAAAGCTAGCTTTACATGGAATCTCTTAGCCACACGAGGTCAAGATTCAAGACCACAGGAACTACAACGCAGTGTTGGTAATGCATACATAATGAAATATGGGCAGTAAAGAGGTTGTCACAGTAAGATGTAAAGCAGTTAGATTAATTGGTGCTTGGAGGTGCTAACAAGGTTTAAGGTCGTGATGAAAATATCCTAGTTGGTGAATATATGGTTTGACATTTTGGTATTAACACTTTGTTAGTTGAAATACTTGAAAGCACCAATTCTGAATTTCAGCCTCTGAGAACAGCTTTCCTCTATCCTTCGTGAGTTGGTACAAGTTGCAGTCCTAAAATGCATATGAGCACATAAAAATGTTTAATATAGGAAAGACATCAGCTATCAACTTTATTAACATAGCCATTGTACAAATAATAAAGTGTTAATGCCAAAATGTTGTACCATGTACTCAAACACAAAGTATAAAATATCATTCTTTCTAATGACTTCCTTGAGCTCACAATATTAAGATGGTTCATTTTCCTGCAGTGAGTGCAAAAATGAATTTATGTTTAAAAAGGAATCATGCAGAGTTAAGACCAAAAGAAGGTCATAAAGATAATAGGATTACCTTCACTTCTCTATGATTTATGCATGCTTCCCAAGAATAATATTTCCTTTTCATTTTTTTGACAGTGACCTACCAAGGAACCAACATGATTAAATGACAAGAATCGCCTAACCTCAAAATATTACAAGAATCACTTTATTTAAGATACACTAAAAGGAAAATCACAACGAACATGAAAAGATAAGCTAGCAAAAGAGTACATACAACTTCACCAATTTGTTTATTTATGGCCTGCCAGACACTTCCGAAAGTTCCATCAACAACTTCCTTGATGATCTTGTACCCCGCAAGAGAATCAAATTTTGTTTGTTAGGACAATATAAGAGCATCCACCAACTCATTTAGGAATGAATGATGAATATACAACTACCTTTCCATTCTAGCTTGCTAAGACTGAAATTGTTGCTCCTTATTTCAGTAGTGGACATTTTATGTTGAGATGATGCAATTATAAGTTGATTTGTTGAATATGTTGAATCTGTTTATGATTACCTTATGGTTCTATTCATTTTTCAATAACTTTTCAAGTTAGTATGCTATATAGAATGAAATACTAAGTTGTGAAAGTTCCTTGGTACATATGAAATAAGCTTAAGAAGATAGAGTAAAAATTAATTACTACTTAGCTAGTCACAAGTGATCTTCATCCTTCACGTAGTACTCATCCAAGTTCACTTACAAGCCAAAAAACAAGAGGCTTAACATTCCTCAACTTTGTGGCCTTAGGCTTTTGTTATGTAGACTCCACCATATCTAGTCTAATCATACTATGAACTGGCTTGCTATGCAAATAGCGTAATTCAATATTACAACTAATAGGTCTCTTTATCAAACAAATAATAATAATTAAAAAAAACTGATAATTAGAACCATATGATAGATCGCATTTTGGTACCGATCCAAAAGATGATTCCAAAGCTGAAACATATAAGATGCTGCCATTAATGGACTGGCCAAGAGGGGTTTATTCTCTGACCCTAGTCAAGAATCACAAACAACACCAAAATGCTTACTTTGTTGTTGAAAACCAAATCACCAAGATAGGAGAATATAGATGTTTCCTATTCTCTGATTACAATTGCATATTAATTATAGTTGTTTAGCAACGGTGGCGGAGAAGAAATCAACAGAGAAAACTAAAATTCTAGGAGAAGAAACAAATATGTACACAAACAACCCTTAAAATTCACTTCCACAACATATTCCAATAACCCATATTGGCATTTATTCAAACAAGTGATCTGCAAAGGGTTTTTTTTCCTATTTAGAGAAACTAAACCTCTCGATTTTACACAAAGTATGAAGAACATGAGAACAAACTAATAGTGAATACTGATTAGTGAGAGAAACTAATATGTACACTATCCCTAATATCAAAAACCAGAAAAGACAATGTACGCTAAAAACCGAGAAAACAAAGTAATCCATTAAACCAGTCAATATCCAAAACTAAAATAGCAATTACTCTACAAATCTGAGAAACAACAATCAAGCAAGGAAAAAAAAACCCTGTCTCACCAAAAAACAAAGAAGCAATCTAAATCAGAGAGGAGTTGATAGACAGAGGTACGAAATCAAATCAGATAGAAGTTAATAGATAGAAGACCTTGTGTGCGAGAGCCGAGATGTTCAATTTTGAATGTTGAAGGCTGTGAGATGTTCAATGTTGAAGGAATCGATGTTTGATGAAGTAATTTTTTTTAAACGAAAGATGAAGAAGAGGGTTGATGTTTGAGTTTGAGTTTGAGTTCGGAGAATAAGCGTTATAAGAGAAGAAGCGAAAGAACAGGGAGAGGGACGAGAGAGTTTTGATCGAAATCGGATTACATAAAGGGGCAAAATAGGGAGTTCAATTAACGAAAGAAAGGAGAAGTATTCTCACTTTTATTATATTGATAGATAGATATATATATATATATATACACACTACAAGAAAAATTACATATGACAACGCTTGTTTAACAACGTTCATAATAAGAGGTTGTGAAACGTTGTATACCGCAATACTTTTATTTTGCGTGTTGTTGAAAGTTAGGAAAAGTTACTACCGATTTAGCAACGTTCAAATAAAAAATGGTTGTTGTAAGTGTTTTTTACATCTGAAGCGTGGCGGTAGTTAAATAGCCCAATTGAGGACTTCTTTTAACAACATTGTGTGTTTGTGTTTGACAACGTGTCTAGGTAATACACGCACCCCTTATGACTCATGGTTTCATGCCAACTTAAATACATGCCCATCCTGGTCTAAAAAAAAAAAAAAAAAAAAAAAAAAAAAATTCATGGCCCTGCCTTATAAACCAAACTTTTAGACCAACCATGCTCTGCCTTCTAAAAACCCAAAAAATGAAGAAGAACGGAATCATTCACCAACCATTGCTGTCTCAAATCAAAATCTCATTTTTGTAGCTAGGGCTTCTCGATCACTCAAAGGTTTAGTATTGTTCTTATTTTATTTTATTTTTTTATTCACTGTTTTCTTTCAACTTTCTGTTGTATTAGTGATGTGGATTGATTGAAACTCTATTTTTGGTCCTAGATAAAAACCCTTAATTGCTAGCATCGAATCCCCCAACAAGGAGATCCATGAAGAAGAATGTAATTAGGGATGTCAGCTTACTCTAATCTGTAAGCATGTTCATACCTTTAGCTATTAATCTCTTCAGTTCATGCTGGTGTTTTTTTTTTTTTTTTTTTATTTTCTTAGATTTCTTAGTCTTTCAATTTATTTGTTTTGGGAGTAAAGTGCAATGCAATTTCTTTATTGTAGAGGTTGACACAAGTGTGGTTTGTTTGGTTTCATGTTGTCTTTATTGTTTGCATGGTGTTTGAGAAAATTCCCCAAATATTTTTATAGGTAAAAAGCTAGTAAGCATATGAGATCCGCTATTGGTGCACCATACTTGTTTGATAAAATGTTTCTATGACACGGTGAAATGTAGCAAGTGTGGGAACTTTAGTTGTCATTAAGGATTTCATGCTAACATGGATGAAGTAATGGGATCTAAATAAGTCTCCATTTCTTATTCTATGTGTTTTATAAAAACAAAATAATATTTTTGAAATCTTCAGTTAATTGAGGAAAAATATGCCAAGTAGATGTAATAGTTCAAAATTTAACAAAATGAATGTTATATTTGTTTTTTGCATGCATGATCTATTAGGTAGTCATTCTTTAGGTGTAATTATCTTCTTAGAACCTTAATTGTGCTTTGTCGGGCCCATGTTTTCTTTAGACCAAAGACCATGTTGGTTTTGAATTTAAAACAAATTAGTTATATTTATCTTTATTATGTGATGCCTTTGAGACAAAGTTGTAACTCTACAAGAGCACAAGATATTTAACATATACCTCTCTTATTAACATGACCCAACTATCCTTTCTATAAGTCCATTCCCTTCCTAGGTGAATTAGTATATGGTGTATTGAAAAGCGTTGGAAATCAAATTTCTATATCTTTTTTTTTTTTTTTTTAATTCTTGCAGTGCTAGCTTTAGTGGACATAAAGCTTCTCTTTAGGATCCTCTTTGTGGTCTTTGTAGTTGAGGATATATGGCAACTCAATTGACTATTGGCATATAAGTTTATCAAATGCAAAAGCTCTTCCTTTTTGAAGTTCTTGATTTTGTTCTTTAATTGGATCGATAGTTGCTTGGACAATTGTCAAAAGTCAGAACATATTTGTAGGCTTCTCTAATCATAAGGAACTTGATAATTATCAAAGTCAGATTTGGACATTTGAATTAGCCAAGATCAATTTAAAGGTTTTGGGATAGAATGTTCAAGCATATGTTGTGTTCACCTATTCTTTATTTTTATTCTCCATCTCATTTATTCAATGCTCATTTAATACTAATATTAGCACTATGAAGGGCATATGTTGGTCTCAAATGCACCAGCATCGAAATAAGATAATTTAGACGACCGAATGTGAATTACCTTTCTCTATGAATGGGACAAGTAACAAATATTGTGTTTGATGCACTGTTATTGTATTAGTATTTTTTTGTGTCGAGGTATAGGCTTGTTATTGTACATTTTTTTTACTTGCCCTGTGTTTGTGGGTTGTGAACAAAATAGCAAGAATTCACTATTCTTTAATCTCTACAGTGACCTACAATGCCTTTTAAATTCTTTAGTTGACAATATATTTGTTAGCTCCACTAAACTATTTAGGAGCAACTTATGTTGCACCCTCTCAATGCCTCTATTTTATTTGTTATTGCTATTTTTTCCTAATTTTAATTAGATGACATCTTTGTTTGGGATGTAAAATTATCGTTCTTCTTAGGTTTCTTATAATTATCCTTCTACTGAGACTTCGAAAAAGAAAATGTATCCTTACAATATTTGAATGTCTTTTTGTTAATGAATTGCTCTTTTTTTTTTCTTTTTTTTTTAGTGCATTGCCTTCTAATTCTTCTTATTAATGTATCCTACTATTTTTCTCTTAGTGTCACGAGGGGTGAAAGCACACTAAAGGACCTAAAGAAGCACAGTGAAGGAGCTTGGAAGAATATGCACGTGTCGTAAACATATTTTTTCTTTGTTTTTATGTATGTGATGCCATGAAAAGGCTTACTTCAATTTTGTTGTCCTTTATTTTGTTAGAAGTTTTGTTTCAGTTATGTTCATTTTTGGTGGCAATGTGTTATTGAAAACTTGTATTAAATGGTATTCGACAATGTGCAATTCTACTGTCAATAAAGTTCAATATAAAGTTTGGTTATTGAGTATTGGATAAAGTACAACTAATTTTGTTACATTGTATTATATATAACAGGAAGTGAATTCTAGGTGCCATGATGATTTTGGGTAAACATTGTATCAAGATACAACAACGTTCACAGAAGTAGTTGTAAATAAAGTCAGGGCTGGTTATAGTTTATAATAGGCAGGATTGACAACGCTTATGCATGACTGACAACTGGAAATTCGTGTTGTTGAATGTCTTATACTTGAGACCATTCCTTGATAGACTACTTTTTTGGAACGTTGTCAAACACATTTGACAGGGTTCATTGACCGTTTTAATATCATATTTTTCTTGTATGTATATACTGCTCATATATATCTACCACAAATCATTATTTTTTCCCTGAAACTAAGTCTTTTATTTTTTGAAGTCCAACACAACAACAACAACAACAACAACACTTTTATTGAATTAAACATGAAGTCATCCTCTAAAAGGATCAATCACAATATTCTTGATCTGATCTTTTCATTTCTTAATTTTCATGTACTCAAGAAAGCTTTTCCCATCAAGTTTCTGCGCCAGAAATCGCTTATTGAGCTCCTTGAAGCTCATAGTAATGTAATTTGGATCATTTTCCTTCAAAAGGTCGGGAATCGGACTAATAATACCATCCGGTGTCAAGCTGTGAAACGCAGCGATGGAAAGGCACTCCTTCAGATTTATCACTACCCTATGCTCAATGCTCTTATATGCCCCATTGCTCATTACCTGCAACAGAGATGATCATAACAACCATATGTATATAAATAATTAGCATGCATGCACCATCGATCATTGTTATTTCTCAACAAAAGCAGTTAAGGATTCATGTTTAGCAGATGTAAATATATATATAACGATGCATGTATACCTCTATTATATCTCCAATGTTGACAGTAAGAGCACCTGGGATAGGTTCAACAGGAACCCACATCCATTTCTCCTGATAATCAGTCCATGCACTTCATTCACTTGAAGTAGCAGAGTTAGCCCATTGGGGTCGGAGTGCGGCGAGATGCCTAGAACCTTGTCTGCCTGTGGAGCTGGAGGGTAGTAATTTATTCTCATTGCTTGAGCTCCATTTTTAAAATGGTCAGTCACCTTCTCAGGTTCAAGACCCAAGTTTTTGGCCAGCAAACCAAATAAAACAAGTGAAACCCTTTGCATTCCTGTTGAATATTGGTCTAGTGTTTCCCTGAAAAATGTGTTTCCAATACAACTTATATAATTAGTAGCATATATAGTCACTTAATGACATTATATATAATGGCATTGAGTCACTAACATAACGTACTACCACATACAACAACAACAAAGCTTCAATCTCAAGTAAGATGGGATCGGCTACATGGATCAAATGCTCTTTCTCTGCTCAATTTAACATGTGCAGTCACAACGATAACATATATGTACCAATAGAAATCTATAAAAGACAGCTTCATATTAATTAACTAGACGACCTAGGGGAGTTGGTGTGGGATGGTAAGAAAATTGCTCATGAGGCTCCACACACCAAAGGTGTATGTGGGGTTCGATTAATCCTTGCCTCCCCCTTTTTCCTCTAATTTCTTCCTTGAGTTCTGGTGAAGGGCAACGTAAGGACCTCCATGGGTCCACCAGTTTGGTGTCAGCAATAGTGGCTCAGATACATACCATTGGCCATGAAATAAAAAAATTAAAAAAAAAAAATCCTAGACTAACTCTCACTAACTAGCTTTTTTTTATAATTTTTTTCCCCTACTTTTCGAGAGACTAATCCATGAAAGTCATCAGTCATGTAGACAACCCTAACCTTTATAGATTGTTGAATTTGTATCTTAAAACACTTTTTAATTTTGAACTCCAAATTAATTTGATAATGCATATGTGCACCAAAATAATACCTGAAGGAAGGAGGGTGAGCAGGCCAATATCTCATGTTTCTTTGATCTAGAGGTAGGGTACGACAAAGGAGCATGTCTGCCCAATCAAGCTTTTGGTCTTCAGACACCACAAATAATTGGCCATAGCCTTCAATTGAGTTAGGCAGCTGTGCATAAGCGTTCTTCTTCTCTAGTGGCAACTTGAAGAACTCCTTTATGTCATCCTTCATCTTCTCAATTAAATCCTCAGACACCCCATGATTTATCAACTATATAAACATTTTTGCAACATATATAAATAAAATATTAGATTTAGTCAATTCATCATCAGCATGAAATTAAGAACTATATATATTTGAAATAGAGTTACCTGAAAGAAGCCCCATTCCTCACATGCGTTGCGAAAATTCATCAACTCATCATTGGCAAACTGTTGATCATCATTAAGTTTGCTAAAATCGATTATAGGGATCTTAAGAGAATCATCTAAACAAACAACATCAAACTCGAGTTCTGGTCGAACATATCGATCGGGGACGCTGTTCAATTCCTTGTATGAAGCCAGTTCCTGCACATTCTCAACAGGTAAAGATCCAATACCAAGCTCTCTTCCACTGCTCATTTTCACGTACGTACCCTTATATTTTACAAAAGTTCTCTGTTCTTGATCTAGCTATATATGTTTCACAATCAACAAGACTGAATTAAACTAATTGAAAACGTTATACTAATGGCAGCTAATGGGTTATGAGATAATCAATTCTTTGTACTCTATATATAATGCAAATATCCACTAAGATTGCTGGGGAGGCTGAAATTGCTTTTTTTTTTTTCTTTTTTTTTTCCTTTTTTTTATGAGAAAGAAACCGAACTTGGCCTCTTTGGAACTCAAAATTTTAAATTTATAATGTAATCTATTTGCATTAAGTAAATAAAAATTAAAAATAGTAGGAAATCCTCTTTTCACGTTAATTTCAATTGTGCATATATAATTTATATGATAGACTTGCTCTCAAGGACGTTGGTCGACTGGTAGATTCATTCTCTAACACGCTGACTAAGACATGTGTTGAGTACGAAATTTGCCTCCTCTTTTCTCCTTTTGATTTTTTCTCGAGTTCCCTGATGAGGGGAACTAAGGACCACCGAAAGATTATTCGAGTCCACCATCAGTCTGATGTCAGCGACGGTAACTCAAATATCTTCGGCTATCAAAAAGAAAACTTACATAATAGACCTAGATAACTAAAAATAAAAACAGATTACATAATAAATTTAAGATAATTACAAATAAATAAAAGTTAACTTAATTATCTTCTTACCTCAAAAAAAAAAAACACTAAACTATATCCTAATATATTCTAAACCTATTAAAATAAATCAATAAAATCTATTATAATAAATACAAGTTAATTTTTTTTTGTTATAAATACAAATTAATTAACCAAAATATCGATCCTAACTCTATATACATTAATCGTCTTCAAAAAACTCTACATACATTAATAAAATCTGTCATATACTATGTGATACTTATATTTATCACGTAATAATTGTGAGTAAGGTCAAAATAAGGTTGGCCGTTGTGTCTTTTAAGTTAGCACACAAATCGTTTTGAAATTGGAAACCATTTCCAATAGCAAGAGAAATGTATTCCGCGCGCAAGCGCGAACGGTTTCATGCACGACTCTTCATCTTCAACAATTCTCTCCAGCAGATGCATTCATGTTAGCTTAAATTATGAATTGTTGAAAAATTAAGTCACGTTCGACTTTGATACATACACAGTTGTGAAATTCCCTTTTCGTGCATCACGATTTGTGCGTATGTAATTCGATGACTATCTAAAGGAGCTCAACTACGTAGCAAATATATACGTCAAAATTATGATTTTCTTAAGTTATTAAATGTTTTGGAGCGAAAATAAAGACTTGCAAGCTGATGTTGAATGTATCAAAATTTTCATCTCTCTTTTGCATTCGAACATTTGTTTAAAAAAAAAAAAAAAAAAAAAAAAAAAGCTAGAATGCAACAAAATGTCACAACACAAGGCACAATTGTTGATGAGTTGCGTGGTTCCCACTAGTGTCAGGAGTAATACTTTCTTGTATTTCAACACAACACATTGCTCACATTGGTGGGCCCACACGACACATGTTGTGCAGTGTGTTGTGACATTGTGTAGTCATTCTAGCATTTTTTTTAAAAAAAGAAAAAACACATTCGAAAGGTTTTTTTAATTTTTTTGGCAAAATTCGAAAGCCTTTTCGAACTTTACAATTTCCACCTTTTATTTTTTGATAGGAAATTTCTACCTTTTATTTCTCTCAGGGCGTGGGGCATATCCTTTGAATGGGGCTTTTTTATTTTATTTTTATTTTTATTTTTTTGAAATGGCTAATAAGTTATATTATTCTCTAATACAAATTGTTTACCATATGGCATAATGATGAAAAGAAATGAAGGCATTACTTTCTTATTCACAATTTTCTTAAATGCCTAAAACGTGTCTCCCTCTTTATCAAGTTTCTCTCATTTTTTCTATCGAAACCACACATGACCATTAATGAAAATTCTTTGAAATCTCAAAAAAAGAAACTAATCGATTTGATTAGATTTTTGGACTATAAAATTAAGTATTAGTAGTAAACGAAATCTTTTAAAACTTCCACCAAAGTTATAAAGAGTAATGATAAGATATACAAATCTTAATGTTAATGGTAGAAAAAGTGAAATACTTTTAAAGAATAAAAATAATTAGAAGATAAAAGATAAAAACTTAATCTTATTTATATTACTAGATTGCAAAGCACGGGCAAACCCACTCACTTTGCTCGCGGAAGTTCAATTTTAACTTCATATTATTCAAGTTGACAAAAAAAACTTCTTATTATTCAAAAATTATAAATATTAACTTTCATAATAATGATTTGGTTCTAGCTATTATATTTATATAAAATGAATTAAAAATACAATATATAAAATTAAGTCACGTTCGACTTTGATACATACACAGTTGTGGAATTCCCTTTTCGTGCATCACGATTTGTGCGTATGTAAAATGACTTAAAAATACAATATATAAAATTAAGTCACGTTCGACTTTGATACAATATATTTATTCAAGTTGCATTCATTGTTAGCTTAAATTATGAATTGTTGAAAAATTAAGTCACGTTCGACTTTGACACTTACACAGTTGTGGAATTTCCTTTTCGTGCATCACGATTTGTGCGTATGTAATTCGATGAATATCTAAAGGAGCTCAACTGCGTAGCAAATATATACGTCAAAATTATGATTTTCTTAAGTTATTAAATGTTTTGGAGCGAAAAGAAAGACTTGCAAGCTGATGTTGAATGTCTCAAAATTTTCATCTCTCTTTTGCATTCGAACATTTGTTTAAAAAAAAAAAAAAAAAAAAAAAAAAAGAATGCAACAAAATGTCACAACACAAGGCACAATTGTTGATGAGTTGCGTGGTTCCCACTAGTGTCAGGAGTAATACTTTCTTGTATTTCAACACAACACATTGCTCACATTGGTAGGCCCACACGACACATGTTGTGCAGTGTGTTGTGACATTGTGTAGTCATTCTAGCATTTTTTAAAAAAAGAAAAAACACATTCGAAAGGTTTTTTCTTATTTTTTTGGCAAAATTCGAAAGCCTTTTCGAACTTTACAATTTCCACCTTTTATTTTTTGATAGGAAATTTCTACCTTTTATTTCCCTCAGGGCGAGGGACATATCCTTTGAATGGGGATTTTTTATTTTATTTTTATTTTTATTTTTTTTAAATGGCTAATAAGTTATATTATTCTCTTACCCAAATTGTTTATACCATATGGCATAATAATGAAAAGAAATTGAAGGCATTACTTTCTTATTCACAATTTTCTTAAATACCTAAAACGTGTCTCCCTCTTTATCAAGTTTCTCTCATTTTTTCTATCGAAACCACATATGACCATGAATGAAAATTCTTTGAAATCTCAAAAAAAAAAATTAATCGATTTGATTAGATTTTTGAACTATAAAATTAAGTATTAGTAGTAAACGAAATCTTATAAAACTTCCACCAAAGTTATAAAGCGTAATAATAAGATATACAAATCTTAATGTTAATGGTAGAAAAAGTGAAATACTTTTAAAGAATAAAAATAAATTAGAAGATAGACGACAAAAACTTAATCTTATTTATATTACTGGCTTGAGAAGCACGGGCAATGTACTGTATATATAAATATTATTGTGTCAGTGTAAATTTGTAACAATCTTTGTTTTTAAATACCTGAAGGAAGGGGGGTGTGTAGGCCAAAATCTCATGTTTCTGTCATTGAAAGGTTGGGGGAGAATGAAAAGCATGTCTGTCCAATCAAGCTTTTGGTCTTCAGACGTCACAAAGGCTTGGCCATAGTCTTCTAGTGAGTTGGGCAGTTTTCAATAAGTTTTCTTCTTCTCTAATGGCAACATTAAAAACTCTTTTGTGTCATCCTTCATATTCTCAATTACATCCTCACAGACCTGACGCGCGCCGAACGCGTCAATAAAATATATAAACCTAAACCAACTATTTGTATATAGCGTTAAAGGGTCGATCCCACAGAGATTGGTATCTTTTTAAGTAAGAAAAATACAAAAAAAAAAAGAAGAAATTAGGGTTTTAGAGAAAATATATAAATATTTTATAAATAAAGAAATTAAATGGAATAGAAATCTAATGGGAACGAATCTAGGTATTCAGTTTCATAATTTCACCATACAACTTAGGATTGAATTTATTAATTGTCGGTTTATGAAAAGTATGAAACTAATCTATGATCTAGTGCAAGTATAGACCCGGTGACGCATTCGGTTCCTCGCACTTCCTAATGTCAATAGCCAAGGTACGACCTTTGACTACTGATAAGTGTTCATTTAGGCATGATTTAGTGCAAATTATTAGTAGTTAGTGGACTATATTTATCTTGTTTTAAAGTGATAAATGTGTGTTTTATGTCTTTCAAGGGTTTTATATGAGTTGGCATTTTTGGGACCTAATTGACAGTTTTTCGATTTAGAGGGCATAACTTTCATATCTGAAGTTGGAATGACTCGTCATTGGTTTTGTTAGAAAGAAGACCTCGAGACGGACATTTTCTTGTCACAAGTATCACGAAATTTAGATTCGAAGGGGCTCAAAATTGCAGTATAAGTCACGGCCAGAACTTATGTTCGAAAATTACCTCCAGCGAATGAAATCGTGCCACGTCAACTGTGTTTTCTCTTCACGTTCTCACACGAATTTGCGCTCTCGCATGCACTGCTGTGGACATGTGGCAGCAGCCCAACCCATCTCCAGCGCGTCACACCACCACTTCTTCTCCAATGAAATCGCACCACGTTAGCTTCTTTCCACTTCCTTCCAATCAGCTGCAAACATGTGGCGACTCCTTAATTCCCAGCGCTCAACAAGCTCTCTCTATCCTCTGTATGTGCGCATAAAAATTAGGGATTTTGAGGGTCTTAACGAACTTAAAATATTCCAATAAATTCCAGTAGGCTCTAAAAAGAAAGGAACCAAGTTTTACATTTGTTTAGTCTACTGTTTTATTTTTGAACTAGGGTTTAGTTTAGTTAATCCCCTTCAACTAAGTTGAAGATGGATCGGTCGAGCTTTGTAACTTGGGACTCCAATAGGAGGTTCATCTATGCACGATTTTATTGATTCTTTTCTATGATTTATTTTCTTTGGTATTGTTTGAGCAATTGAGGTTAAACACTAGTTTAAACCTTGATTTACATGTCAGTGAGTCGTAAGCACCCATCCTTGTGTGACAAGACCACACTAGTGGCAATTGACCATACCAACAAATTAGACCCTTTTGGGACCGATCAAGTACCTTAGGGATCTAGGCTAAATCGGAAGCACTAGCGATCTGATTGTCTAGGTGTAGTGCATTTACGAATCGAAGTAATGCGACCAATGCGTTAAATCTGGAGCACTAGTGATCAGGTTGCATGTTTGGTTAGGGAAGTAGTCAACGGTCCTACCTTGGCTGCTGACATCAGGAAGTGCGAGGAACCGAGTGCCGGGTCAATAGCTGCACTAGATCATAGGTTAGTCTCATCTCTTTTATAAACCGAGGAGTAATGGAATTGTTCCCAAGTTGTTTGGCATAGACCGTGAAGCTGGATACCTAGGCTTTTAATTTATTGTCCTTCTCTTCTCCCCCTAGAAACATAAGTGAGTAGCCTAGACCTTGAGGTTCGACCCCGAGCTTACCACTACTACAGTCTTTGTAGTTTTCAGTATAGAATCAGAAATTCTATTTGACGTGTTACGACGCGCGTCAAATTTTGGCGCCGTTGTCAGGGACTAGGTCTTACTTGATTTAAGTTTTTCTTTTCTTTTTATTCATTTATTTAAATTTTATGCATATCGTTCTTCTTTTTCTCCCCTCTGATAGAGCTACGCAGACAAGAACTACTCAAGACATGCTTGAATGGGATAGCGTGACGTGAGACGCATGAATATGAAGTCGAGCCAACGACTTTAAACAAAAGCGCTCTTGGGAGGCAGCCCAAGTTTCTATCTTTTACTGTTCAGTTTGTTAATTTTTATTTAGTGAACTCATCTTACCCCATTTGTGACTATTTACAGGTGTTTGATACATTTTTGTTGAAACACCGGAGTTGAGAGCCCATATCACAGCTGAGGCTCCATGCTTGTTATGTTTGGTTAGTCTGATTGAGATTTGGTAAGTTCTTTATTTTAGGTTATTAGGATTAATTTTAGAGCCTACTGGAGGTAATTAAATGTGTATTCCTTTGACTTCCTGAGTTGTGCCTTATTATCACCTTGTTTTATATTTTATGAGATATTTTAGTCCATTAGGTTTTGCATGTTCATTCTAGTATGTCATTTTCCCTTACTTATTTCTACCACTTCCATGTACTTTTGACATCTTTCCCTTTCATTTTGTAGTTCATAGCCTCATTCTTGTTTTAAACCTTGAGGACAAGGTTTGGGATAAGTTTGGGGGTGTTTCAAGTATAGTGGAGTGTTGAATGAATGGAATTAGTGCATGACAGGTATGATCATTTTATTATTTTTATACGTATTCCATGGGGTTGATAAGTTATGGTGGTGTTTTTCTTTTCTTTTCACCTAATTTTCTTGTTATGACATGTTATGCATTGCATTTTTATATTAGTTTATGCATTTTGTAGTTATTTAGTTGCATTATTGAGTCTATGCATGTTTAGAGTCATTTTGTTGCATGTAAAGTTGTCTAAAACCTTGTTGAGTGTTTTTTATTGTGGATATGAGTTCAAATGAAGCTACTTTTGAGACTTGAACCCTTTTGAATATTAGGAGTTGTACTTAATTTAAAGCGTTGTCCAACATCTTTGAGGTTGCTTATAAGAGAGCTAGTATGAAGTTTAGACATTGCGCTAGAGACCAAAAAGGCAGGTGGTCCTATTTGGTAAGTTTTCATATTTCTAGAGTGATAGAACGAGAATGTAGCTCACTTGAGGCATCAATTCATATGACTTGACAACTTTTTTGGGAATGATTTAGAATTGAACGGGCATTGGATGACTTGTTTGATTATAGTGAAAGTGAGAAGAGTCAACAAGAGTTTTCTAAAAAAAATTTAGAGAGTCCCACATATTCCAAAGAAAATGGAGCAGGGAATCTTGTGGTGGAAAAAAGTGAGAAAAGCAGTTTCTATAGGAAATGGAGTAGGGATCGTACTACTTTTAAAATTTTTGGAGAAAATAGAGTGTATATACGCATGAAGGCAGGAGTTTATGAAAACTCTTAAATAAAAAGATTTGACCGAGTACTTAAATCTAAATCAATTGAGTTATTCCAATGTGTTGTTCCACATTTTCATATTTAAGTCTGATTATCTCTCAGGTGTGTTTAGTCAACATTTATGGATAGTGTGTTGCACTTTTCATTCATAGTCTCTTTTTCGATGTTAATGCACTATTTTTAAGAAATTATAAGTTTGTGTGCTTTAATGTAGCGGCTCAGTAAAATCTTGAGTAGTTGAAGGCTTTTGTCTGAATTGATTCTGATTTTTTAAAGAGTGATTTTCACTGATGTTTGGACTTCGTTTTCAAATTGTTTTGACTCCGAACTTCTTTTGGGTGATGGTTGATTGAGTGGCATATTTAAATAAAAAATGAACTCAAACTTGACTTGGTGAAGGGCATAGGATTGTTAGGATTGGTCAGTGTAGTATAAGAGTAGAGTATAGATTTTCATTCACTCCTTTGCTCGGGATGAACAAAGTCTAAGTTTGGGGGTGTTTGATAAGTGTTCATTTAGGCATGATTTAGTGCAGGTTATTAGTAGTTAGTGGACTATATTTATCTTGTTTTAAAGTGATAAATGTGTGTTTTATGTATTTCAGGGATTTTATATGAGTTGGCATTTTTGGGACCTAATTAACAGTTTTTCGGTTTAGAGAGCATAACTTTCACATCCGAAGTTCGAATGACTCGTTGTTGGTCTTGTTGGAAAGAAAACTTGAGACGGGCATTTTCTTCTTCACAAGCATCATGAAATTTGGAATTTAAGGGGCTTAAAATCGCAGTACAAATCACGACCAAAACTTATATTCGAAAATCACCTCCAGTGAATGAAATCGCGCCACATCAGCTGTGTTCTCTCTTCACATTCTCGCACGAATTTGCACTCTCGCTTACGCTACTGTGGACACGTGGCAGCAACCCAACCTATCTCTAGCGCGTCATACCACCACTTTTTCTCCAATGAAATCGCGCCACTTCAGCTTCTCTCCACTTCCCTCCAATCAGCTGCAGACATGTGGCGACTCCTTAATTCCCAAGGCTCAACAAGTTCTCTCTATCCTCTGTATGTGCGCACAAAATTTGGGATTTTGAGGGTTTCAACGAACTTAAAATATTCTAAGACATACCAGTAGGCTCTGAAAAGAAAGGAACCAAGTTTTACCTTTGTTTAGTCTATTGTTTTATTTTTGAACTAGGGTTTAGTTTAGTTAATCCCCTTCAATTATGTTGAAGGTGGATCGTCGAGCCTTGTGACTTGGGACTCCATTAAGAGGTTTATCTATGCACGATTTTATTGATTCTTTTCTATGTTTTATTTTCTTTGATATTGTTTGAGCAATTGAGGTTAAACACTAGTTTAAACCTTGATTTACATGTCAATAAGTCGTAAGCACCCGTCCTTATGCCACAAGACCACACTAGTGGCAATTGACCATACCAATTGATTAGACTTGGAACCGGTCAAGTACCTTAGGGATCTAGGTTAAATCGGAAACACTAGCGATCAGGTTGCGTGTTTCGTTAGAGAAGTAGTCAACTGTGACGGCCCCAATTTCCTCGTGCAATTGGGTACGCCCGACCTAGACCTGTGCAGATCCAAAGTCATCACTTGGCAACCTGACGAGCCTAGTCAGCCTCCTATTTAATCAATTTAGTAATTTATAAAAGAGTTATTGCAATAATACATTGCGGAAGACTAAACAATTATAACAAAAAGGAAATAACTCAATCAAGGGAAATATAGAAATTTTAGAAGTGTAGAAAACCCCAGGTATTCATATACAATTCGATAAGCATATATACATGATACCAATCTCATCAAAAATGTCAAGTTCAATAATCCCAAAAACATAAATATGAAACGATATACAAATCAGCAAAACATAAACACCTACTATAATGTCTCTCTGATCCCGCTGCTAGTCCTCAAAGTACGTGTCCTAGGCAGGGCCCCTTGCCCTTACTGCTCTCCACCCTATCTGCACCCACCGTCACAAACTAGACGGTGAACAACTTGAGAAATCGAATGTAATGCCAGAAAAAGATAACAGTAATTCATGATATAACAAGTAAAGTAGTCTAAATATCATGCGGTAATAGAAAGATAGGAATTTAAATAAACAAGATGCATGCTAAACAGACTAATAGATATCAATCGAAAGTCAAGTGTGTTCTAAGGAATCAAAAGAGGTCCATAAGGGGTCTAAATCATAACATAACAGCGAAGACCTCACGAGGTCTTCCCGGGCATCGACACAAGCGAAGACACAGCTATGATGGGAGGGACTCAAACCCACCCACCCAGTACTCGGTGTCACACAGTCACTAAGGGTGGTTACACACTCCTATACATGAGTGCCCGCATTTTATCCCTCTAGTGCAGGTCCTAGTACTTTTGAGAGGAAACACTTACATCGGTAAACACACAATAAGGTATGGAATGGAATACCAATAATAGAGCATAACAAATCTGAATAAATGATAACGAATCACATGGCATTTTCTTACTGGCTTACAAATCATACATAAGCTTGTGACAAATGTACTTACCTGAACTAGCGCAACCCGGTAACACTCCGAGATTCTAACGCATTTCCCGCATTTTTCCGACTACCTGATAAGGTTTTGAATCTCAAATATTAGTTTAAGGCTCGCATTTAGTCTTAAGGTGGTTTACATATGTTTGTTTTAAAACCCTTTGTTAAGGCGACTTAAACTGCCGGAGAACGGTCCACTGATATAGTGAACATACCCACACTTTCATAGGTAATGGGTCTTAACACTATTTTATCTCTCTTTGGGTTTTTTGTTGGGCCCAAACACTAACTCCATAAACATTTAAATTTTTGTTAGTTAGATTCTTGTTGGGCCTAAACTCATAAGCCCATACCAACACTATCATATACTAACTATGGGCCTTACCATTTAATTGTCTTGTTGGGCCCTTATTGGGCCTCATCACAAGCCCATATATATATACTTATATTAACCCTAACCTATTCACACATATCACATTTTATTGTTAATACACACCCACATGTAATGATACACACCACACCTAAATACACCCCATACCTCAACTGTTATGTACACCCACATATTATCACACACCCCACTATTATGTGCACCCCACTGTTTTACACACACACACACAAGTCGATTCACACTATACATATTTTTACTATGCACACACACACACATAATCACGTGGTTGTTGGACATGGGGGAGGGGTCATCACCGACCAGTGGAGTCATCGAAAACTCCACTCCGATCAGTCGTGACCGGGTATGGTCCCACTAGCCACGACAACCTCGAATAGTAGGCAAAAACGTCATAAGCAGTCCCAAAAAAATGTCAAAACAGTGAGCAAATACACTCCCTTCTCATCGAAAAAATCGACCCATTCGCCAGACTGAGGCCCTTCAGGAACGTCGAGACCTAGGTGGGTAGTCTACGCCCAAGTTCCCGGTCGGAGATGACCCCACGGTGGCCGAAAGTGAATGAGAAAAGTGTGTGCAGTGAATCAAGTTGGCGGACTGGTAGAGAGAGAAAATAAAACTGCCAACAGAGAGAAGGAAGGGAGGGAGAAACTCACCTAGGTGTCTTCGGTGGGTGGTGGAGGTCCCAAATGCTGTGGTAGGTGGCGGTGGAGACATCCAGCCGAGAGGAGGAGGGAGGGAGGACGTGAGGCCGAGAAGAGTAGTGTGGACTTGCCGAGAGTGAGAGTGAGAAAGAGAGAGAGAGGGACGTCGTCCCGGTCTCCGACCACCTCTGGCTTGGTCGGAGGTCCGGTGGTTTGGTGATGGGAGTGGGGGAGAGTGGAGAGGAGAGGTGTGTATGGGTGAGCCGTTGGAGAAGATGATGAATAGTAGGGTTTTGGACAAACGTTTTGTATATATAACCCCAAATGACCTTTTTGACCTTGGACTAACACTTGTACATTTCTTGGGTTGTTGCCCTTATAGGTCATTTACCTCATCATCACATCTCTACATACATACACATCTCGATGAAAATCCAGTGACTCTCCTTATCGAGCTGTATTACTTTAACAATTTTTATCTCATAGTCCATATGCTATGAGACTATTCAACTCCCACATTGATCTTACCTTTCTTCGGTCCGCATTTCTCTGAAATTTGGTTCGCCGCACCTATTTTTTCGCCACATCCCATCAACTAATTATTTAAATTATTAGAAAATTCATTTATTGGTATTCTTTATTGTGTTTTTATCCCCCGTTCAACTAGATGAAACCTCACTCAATCAAAAGTCACCTGAATGGCTCAAGACCCATAAAATACTAAAATAATAATACATACATCACAAAATCATAAAATTTACCTCGGCGTTGACTCCCGAAGTTCGAAATACAGTCCAGTATTCACGTAGCCAGGTCACAATCCTGACAAGTATAACACAAGTCAGTTAAAAATTTGGGGTTATTACATCAACAGTCCTACCTTGGCTGCCGACATCAGGAAGTGCGAGGAACCGAGTGCGTCACCGGGTCTATAGCTGCACTAGATCATAGGTTAGTCTCATATCTTTTATAAATCGAGGAATAATAGAATCATTCCCAAGTTGTTTGGCTTAGACCGTGAAGCTGGATATCTAGGCTTTTAATTTATTGTTCTTCTCTTCTCCCCCTAGAAACCTAAGTCAGTAGCCTAGTCCTTGAGGTTCGACCCCGAGCTTACCACTACTGCAGTCTTTGTAGTTTTCGGTGTAGAATCGGGAATTATATTTGACGTGTTACGACGCGCGTCAACTACTTCCCTAACCAAACACGCTACTTGATCGCTAGTTCTCCAGATTTAGCATAGATCCCTAAGGTACTTGATCGGTCCCAAAAGAATCTAATCAATTGGTATGGTGAATTGCCACTAGTGTGGTCTTATCGCACAAGGACGGGTGCTTACGGCTCACTGCCATGTAAATCAAGGTTTAAACTAGTGTTTAACCTCAGTTGTTCAAACAATACCAAAAAAATAAGTCATAGAAAAGAATCAATAAAATAGTGCATAGATAAACCTCCTAATGGAGTCCCAAGTCATAAGGCTCGACCGATCCACCTTCAACCTAGTTGAAGGAGATTAACTAAACTAAACTCTAGTTCAAAAATAAAACAACAGACTAAACAAAGGTAAAACTTGGTTCCCCTTTCTTTTCAGAGCCTACCGGTATTTATAGGAATATTTTTGGTTGATTGAACGTGTGAACACGACGTGCTGGAAAACGCCAATCAGCAATGTGTATTGCGTTGCTGAGATGAGGATGTCATTGTCTCATTGGATGAATTTGTTGTGCTGCTGACATGGCGACGTCTGATTGGCTAAGAGGGAGTGTTACGACGTGCTAATGGGTGGAGAATACGACACAAGGCGGAAGTGTGAGAACGCAGGAGTTCATTCTCGTGAGAATGCTGAGAGTTAGGACGCACACTGGTCGCAGTCTGGTTGGGAGGGTAATTGCTATGTTGACTCTTTGGATGATGTGGCACGTTGTGATTGGCGGAGGTGATTTTCGAACTGAAGTTCTGGCCGTGACTTATGCTGCGATTTTGAGTCAATTCAAGTCCGAATTTCGTGATGCTTGTGAGAAAAGAAAATGTTTGTCTTGAAGTTTTCTTTCCAACAAGACCAACGACGACTCATTCCGACTTCGGATGTGAATGTTATTCCCTCTGAACTGAACAACTTTCAATTAAGCTCAATACATGCCTTCGATCCCAAAAACACTCGACTTGCGTAAAATCCCTTAAACACATAAAATGCATATTTAGCACTTTAAAACAAGATAAATATAGTCCATTAACTACTAATAGCCTACACTAAATTATGCCTAAATGGACACTCATCAAGACCCCATGATTGATCAACTATACATACATTTTTGTACCATATATATATATATATATATATATATATATATATATATAAAGATTCTTCTCAATTGATCAACATTAAAGAAAAATTACAGCTATGTGGACCAAAAATAATAGTCTCACATCGATTAAATAAGACTTCACAATGAAATATATAAGTGTGAATCTTCCCTCAATTAATATGAGGCTTTTGAGTTAAAACCACTCATCTAAGGAGAGGTGGTTATAAGTTGGACAGGTAGTTATAATTAAGTTGGACAATTATCGGTGCATGCAAAGATCCGCGGGCTCACGCCCAACATATGTGGGTGAGAATATAATAATAATTAACATGGTATCATAGACTAACAATCAAAGTATCTCTGGTGAGATAGAAAAGACTTTACTTGTCAAAAGATAGTTTTCGAGAGGTCGAGGTTTGACTCCTACTAAAGTCAAGAAAAAAAAAGAAAAAAAGAAAGACTTACGAGCAAGTAGTTTTCATGGTGAAGGTTTCAAAATTTCCATCTGTCTTTTGCATTCAAACTTTTCAAAACTTGTCCTTATGCCAAAAAAAACCCTTCAAATGTCTTTTCAAACATTTAAATTTCAACTTCAATTCTCTAAGGGTGATGGGCACATGTCCTTTGAAGAGAATGCTTACTTATTTACAATTTTCTTACATGTTTAACACGTCTCTCCTACGTCTCTCTCTTTCTCTCGAGCGAAACAACACACTGATGAATATATGATACTAAGGGTATAAGTGTACTTTCCATATGTTATACAGTTTAGTTGTGTTAGAGTGTGTCACATACATTGTGTTGGTTAGATATTTTGTACACACTATATATACTCTGTACGCTAATATATTGTTCTTCAAGAGTAAATAAATCGATAGCACACATTGTGTTTTTCATTCATATCATTCACACACGACGCACGGAGTAAATATGACACCAAGCATGCCTCAACTTATAGATCATCGATCACCAATGCCTATGTGCATTTGGGAGAAGGAAAATTTTAGAATGACAATAGGTGAGTCACACCACCAACACACAATTAAAGACCCACATGAGCCCTCCATACGGCTTCGACTCGTGTGTTATATATTGACGCGCGTTGAACGCGTCAAAAAAATTTTCCCGATCTAAGTAGTTCAACTTAGGTTTCAATGGTGCGGTAAAGAAGAACGGAGTTTTGTATCATGAGAAGAAAAACCAAATAATTCAAAATCTAAAAAATATTAGGAGAAAGAGTTCTAGACCTTCAACTTCATAGGATCATTCAAATAACTGGGAGTTGACTTATTAATCATTGGTTCACAAAAAGTATATGAAAACCTTACCTTTGACGTAGTGTAGTTATTGACCCAGTGACGCATGTGGGTTCTCGCACTTCCAAATCTCGAAAGCCAAGGAACGACTGTTGGCTATTTTCCTGACCAAACACATAACCTAATCACTAGTGCTCCAGATTTAATGTGTCGGTCGCATTAATTCAGTCTATGAAGGCACTACACCTAGGCAACCGGATAGCTAGTGCTCCCGATTTAACCTAGATTCCTAAGGCACTTGACCGGATGGTCAATTGTCACTAATCCGAGTCTACCGCGTAAGGACGATCATTTCAACTCGGTGACAATAGGTATTCATCCTAACAAGCATGCACAGTACTTTACACACATGTAGATCTAACTATGCTTATAAAAATAGAACCAAAGGAAATAAGTCTTTGGTAAAAAATCATAAATAAATAAATAACCAGAACCTCATATGAGTCTCCCAATCAATGACGAACTCGTTTCACCTCCAGTCTAGAATATGGAAATTAGCCGAACATGGTGAAACTTGAAAACCAAGGTTTTATATTCTCCTCTTAAATCAAAAGATGTTCGTTATAGAAAACCCTAGTCCCTATTTATATCCCTACCCCAAATCCCAGATTACAATCAAATAAATTGAATAAAACAGAAAAATCATAATTTGCGGGGTTACTATGCGAGACGTCGTGAAGGCACCATGGGTAGAACGAAGGCGGGCGACGTGATGGTGGCGTATTCTGGCAATATAGATCTGACGACGTCTCGGCGGAGAGTTGGTGGCATCTAGACGACGTCTCATCCTAAAGCCACTTGTTCACTCGTACATGAGTGACGCCCTTAGTATGCTCTTCTTGGCAGCGTGCTGGCGACGTGACTCCTGCACAATGAACTTAACTGCCTTGTCTTGCGATTTCAAGCCGCTTTGAGTTCAAGTCTCCTGAAGCTCACAAAAGATGAAATGTTGTCTCAAAGTTCCCTTTCCAATACGACCAATGGTGAATCTTTCCGGCTTGTGATGCAAAAGTTATGTGTCATAATCCCAACAACACTTGAATGTTTCCCACTTGTATATTTTTATCTTTTCAACTCTTTTTCTCTCCCATTTCATATTCCAAGCCTATAGCACCTGTTAGACGTATAAACGAGCATTTGTCACGATAAATTGCAAGAATATAAGTCCTAAACATGTAATATACAATGTTATATGATGCATGATTTTACACTTATCATATATGCAGCGTGATCTGTGCGTGCACACATCTTAAGGTGGGCATGGATAGATCTTGTGGGCCATTGTATGTTGTGGTGTGACTTCCCATCATCATTGTAGCACTTCTCTTGGGAAAAATAGAACCTGCGTATAAGGTGGAAAAAATTGATATTGGAAAAAAAAAAGAACTTCTCTAATGCATATTCTTATAATATAGACCCACCTATTAAGGTATATATGTGGATATTTAGAGTTTGGCCAATTGAACCTGATTACATGTAACTATATATTTACTCTTTTTTTTAAACCATAACTATATATTGACTTAATTGGTCCTATTATATTTGAATTCAGTTTTTTTTTTTCAAAACTTAACATGGTATCAGAGACAGAGTCGTAGTTCTAGGTTGGTCGACTCTAGTGTCAACGACCGTTTTGTGGCGATTCTCCTTCTTCTATGCTCGTTTCAGTTTTTCTTTTCATTGTTTGCTCTGCTGCCCTTGCTTTTGATCTGCCGCACTTTTGATATTCTTTTTCTTTGTCTCTTACATTTCTCCATTGCTTTTGCTTTTGATCATCCGCACTTCTCAACGTTATACTTGTGCGTTTGATCACCTCTTCCTTGTGTGTGGTTGCTTTTGAACAACTCTCTCCTTAGGGTTCGTTCTTTCATGTGCACCAAATCCATCGAGAACGACCTTCCTTGTCCGTTTTCTTTGTTCACCTCTCGTCCTCTGTTTTGTGCGCAACCTCCAGTGCTAGGTATGTGTTCTTGTTTACCTATTCTTGCTAAAGCCCATCATTGGAAACTAAAACCCATTTATGCATTTCGGGTTGATTTCACATAACATTTTGGTCATTAAAATGTACTTTGTAACAAATAAATTACCAAACTTTAATCATGTGGGGATGGCCCAATGGTTAGGTGTTTAGTTTACAGCTAAAAGGTGTTGGGATCAAATCCCACAAGTCTCTTTCTTATCAAAAAAATTAAAATAAATTACCAAACTTTTCTAAGACTTTCCCTTAAGTCACGCCGGTATGACGTGGCGCTTACGTAGCATTAGCAACTTTAAAAGTGATACTAAATGACCTCGACACCCGAGCTCTATCATCAAGATGCTCATCCAAATGTTCTTACTAGATGTGTCAAAAATAAATTCACAAGACTCGGCAACACAACTATAATCTCTCTGTTTGTGATCTCCTTAAAATCAGACCCCAATAATTAAAAGGAAGATGCTAGAATGACACCACTAAATCTAAATTCACACCCCAAGTCACACCTTAGTGACGTGGCACAAGGCCTCATGTAAAAATGAGTGTTAGACACTAAGTTTTTGATGCATAACACGTGGGGTGTGTATCTCGAGGCACGCACAAATGACTATTAAAGATGCGAGCCCACACATCGCAAGAGTGTGACTTGGGGTGTGACTTTGCGGTGTCATTCTAGCATTTTTCTAATTAAAATTCAAACGATCAATCTCACAAACTCTTTTTTTTGGCAAATCTCACATGATTCACACTCACTATTCCACACACACACAAAGGTGCACATTAACCCCCAAATCCCCAACATTGATTGACACAAAAGTCATACCTTCCTGAACCTCCACCCCCGCCGTCCTCTCCACCTCTCCCCGAACACTTGCGAGATTTCCACTCCAGCGGCTGCAGCGGAGCTCCCACTCAAATCGATCCAACAGACTCACGACATCAACACAACAACAATCAATCCATCAATCCCATAGAGATCTCAAATTGCGTTCAGTCCATGTTTGGAGATAACCCTAACTTGAGAAAACAATGAAGAAGAAGAGTTGGATCTGATGAGAAGAGAAGAAATGTTCTCTCTCACACAGACCGACTCGATATATATATTGATGAACAGTAAAATTACACAAATGTCCTCTCTTAGTTACAACTCACAACAGTAGAATTACATATATACCCTCACATATTTCATACTAATGATTTATTCTAACATCCCCCCTCAAACGAAGGGGTACCGAACGGACACCAAGTTTGTCCCGTAAATATTGAAACCGATAAGCAGAAAAGCATTTAGTAAAAATATCTTCAAGCTGATCCTGTGTTGGAACATGATGAATGCCAAGCTGTCCAGCCAAAACTTTGTCACGAACATAATGCATGTCGAGTTCAATGTGTTTGGTGCGAGCATGATAAACTGGATTCCGAGCCAAAGCTGCTGCACTCATGTTGTCACACCAAATAGTCGGAGGAGCTGAAATGGAAACATGAAGTTCAGTTAGTAAAGACATTAACCATGAGATTTCTGCAGTTACCTGTGCCATTGCTCGATATTCAGATTCAGTAGAAGAACGAGAAACAACAGCCTGCTTTTTGGACTGCCAAGCAACTTGATTAGGACCAAGGAAAACTGCATAACCGGCAATGGAACGACGATCGTCCGGTGAAGAAGCCCAGTCGGCATCTGAAAAACCTGTAACAAACAACTGCGAACCATAATGAAATGATATACCCAATGTATCAGTACCTTTTAATGTAGCGTAAAACTCTTTTCACAGCCTGCTAGTGAGTAACTGTTGGATGTTGCTGAAATTGACTCAATTTATTAACAATAAAAGAAATGTTTGGTCTTGTATGGACCAAGTACTGTAAGCCCCTTAAAATACTCCTATACAGAGTGGTGTCATGAAAAAGAGGACTACCATCTGCATAGAGAGGCTTGTTAAGTGAGAAAGGAGTATCAATGGGTTTAGCATTTAACATACCAGATTTTCTAAGTAACTGATGAATATAGGCAGTTTGAGTGAGGAATAAACCACTGTTGTCTCGTCGGGCTTCCATACCCAAGAAATAATTTAGTTCACCAATATCAGATAAAGCAAAACTATCATGTAATTTAGAAATGAAAGACTGAATAAGAGAATTATGAGAACCAGTAACAATTATATCATCAACATACACTAAAAGATATAAAACATGAGAATCGTCTTTAAAAACAAATAAAGAGTTATCAGCCTTAGAATTATAAAAACCCCACGAGACAAGAGTAGATTTTAATTTATCAAACCAAGCTCTAGGAGCCTGTCGCAATCCATATAATGCCTTATGTAATCTACAGACATAATCTGGATGGACAGAATCAACAAAACCTTGAGGTTGGTTTGTAAAGACCTCCTCACTCAAAGAACCATTTAGAAAGGCATTATTGATATCAAGTTGGCGCAGAGACCACCCAAACTGAACTGCTAATGATAATATAACACGAATAGTAGCAGCCTTAACAACAGGACTATAGACCTCATCAAAATCAATACCCGGAACTTTTTTAAAACCTTTAGCCACTAATCGAGCTTTATACCTATTCACAGAACCATCTGAATTTCGTTTTATTGAAAAAATCCACTTATTAGTAACAAGATTGTGATTATTGTTATAGGGAACTAGAGACCAAGTCCCATTTTTAATCAATGCATGATATTCCTTATCCATAGCCTCCTTCCATTTAGGATCTTTGAGAGCTATTTCACACGTAGCAGGAATATCATCCATTTTTACACAAGAATCAGCAAACAATACTTTCTTTTTACTAATCCCATCTTTAGCTCGTGTTATCATTAGATGAGCATTAGTTGGTGTATTAACAACTGGAAGCTGTACATCCACACTAGGATGATCAACATCATGTGGAACAGATATAGGTGAAGTAGTAGGACTAGACTGAATTCCAATAGGACTCACAGAAGACTGAGGCACTACTGGAGAAGACCCAGATATAGGATTAGACTGAGGCCCAGAAGATAGTGGTGGACGTGAAGCAAGTGAAACAGGACATACATTAGGATAAGGTAATGGAACACTTGGTAAATTAAAGTTAGAAACAGAAACAAGTGAAGAATTTAACCGAAATAATTCAGAATAAGGGAAATCAGATTCATTAAACAAAACATTTCTAGTAATAAACACTCGACCAACAAAATTCATGCATTTGTACCCATTATGGATAGAACTATACCCAAGAAACAAACACTTTTCTGACCTAAATTGATACTTATGTTTATTATACGGCCTAAGATACGAAAAACATGCACAGCCAAAAACACGTAATACGGTATAATCTGGGGGATATTTGAATAATTTTTCATAAGGAGACTTACTCTTTAAAACCACAGTAGGCAATCTTTTAATAATAAATGCTGCAGTTTCACATGCATCCCACCAGAATTTCAAAGGTAACTTACTTGCAGCCAACAAAATGAGACTCATTTCAACAATGTGTCGATGTTTACGTTCAGCCCTACCATGTTGTTCATGTGTATGAGGACAAGGGTGTTGAAAAATAATGCCATGTAAGTCAAAATATGGTTTAAAAGACCTATATTCACCACCCCAATCAGACTGAACCCTTTTTATGGTAGTTTGAAATTGGTTTTCAACCATAGTTTTAAAATGAATGAATGCTTTAAGAGCATCAGACTTCAACCGTAATGGATATAACCATGTAAACCTAGTGCAATCATCCACAAAATGAATATAGTAATTGAAACCACCCGGAGAAGTAAGAGGAGCAGGGCCCCATAAATCTATATGTATTAGATCAAGAACATTGTTTGCAATATGAGAAGAAGAAGAAAAAGGTAGAGCATGTATTTTCCCTAGAGGGCAGTGTGAACAAAAATCAAGTGCAGACGAAGTATGCAGACGAAGATTATTATGCATAACCTGAGTTAACACCTTATGTGCAGGATGGCCAAGTCTGGAGTGCCAGAGACATACTAGATCTTTAGAAGAGGTGAGAAAGGCAGTATGAGGAATTTGAGAAGAATTCTTTAATCCAAAAAATTTGTAAAGACCATTGTGAAGACAGCCGTGAAGAAGCACCTCATTGGTTCGAGAGTCCTTCACAAAATAATCATTAGAGTGAAACTCTATTAGGACATTATTGTTACGGGTTAACTGTGAGACACTCAACAAATTTTTCTTAATACCAGGCACACATAAAGTATTTGGAAACGATAAACGAGAACTAACAGAAGGTAATAAAGCTTGACCAGAATCAGTAATGTTTAAATACTCACCATTACCAACCATTAATGAGTTTTTACCTCCATATGGTGTGTTGTTCTTCAGTTGAGTGGGATTATGCGTGATATGGGAAGAAGCTCCGCTGTCCATATACCACGAGTTATCCTGAACAGGTTCAGTGGTACCAAAGAAGGAATTATGGGACTGTAGATGAGTAGTGTTGAATTTAACTGGCTGAGGAGGAGAGATGACATTAGATTGGGATCCCATGTATTTATTTATTTTTGTATATAGTCCCTTGTTTCTAAAATTTTTGCAGGAAATTTCTCCATGGCCTCCTACTACCATAATTATGATCGATTCGAAGACTTATACTATCATGGTATGAATGGGGTAGGTATGTCATATAATGGACATCAATTTTCTAACTCGCATTCTTTTATGCAACAGGTCGAGGCTTGTGATTTTTGTGGGGAATCCTTTCATCCCACATATGCTTGTCCTTACCATCCGAGGTATGGAAATCATCACAGTTCTAGCTATGCATCGCCACAACCCGACTTCTGTATGTCTAGGTCAAGTCCACGGAGTCCTCAACAAGAACGGAGAACCATTGAAGACATGGAAAAAGATATGATCTCCGACTGGCTTTCTCCAAGCACAAAAAATACCCCTTTGACGACTGGAGTAATTCATCATATCAGCAGGACACATATAGTTCCATGCGGAATCAGCCTTCAAGGGATATAATAAGGTTTCTTCTAGAGACTGAGCAAGACATGAACCTCACCGAGCAAGAATTGGACCAATTGATTGAACAAAGGGATCAAGAAGCTGAAGAAGAAATAAAGTCAATTCTCCAAAAGATATCAGCTGAGACCATGAGTGCAATCCCATTGGAGAGTGTTGAGGTAAATGAGGTTACACCAATTGAGGACTATTGGAGTGAACCAGATGAAATAATTGAAGTTTCCTTACATGAGCCGGACATTAGCATTGCGCAGAATGAAGCGGATGAAGCCGAGAACGAAATTGATGTCATTTTAGAAAGGCCGGAGGAACCGCAAAAAGAGAGCAAGGAAGACCAACCTCTGGTGTTGGTGAAGCCACCCACCCACCCATGCATATTTGTTAGACCTTACAAGGGGGTGGTCGTAAAGGAGCGTTCGCAGATCTTCTACACGGCTGACATCTTTGTGTCAGCTGACCATAATTTGATAGATTCATATTTGTTAGAGGTCCCGGATGAGCTCCTACATCCGAAGGAGGGCATGTATGATGAATTGTCCAAATCTATAGATGCGCCGTTTGTTGTAGATATCTCCAAAGGAGAGGGCATCACATGATCATTCACGACAAGTCGAGCTAACGACTTTAACCAAAAGCGCTATTGGGAGGCAGCCCAAGTTTTATTTATTTATTTATTTATTTATTTATTTATTTTATGTTTTTTTTAGCTTGCTTATTTTTATATTTGTTTAGTGCACTCACCATTATCCCATTTTTGACTATTTACAGGTGTTTGATACTCGTTTGTTGAAGCACCGGAGTTGAGAGCCCGATATCACTGTTGCGGTTCTCTGGTATACATGGTTAGTCTTATTGGGATCTGGTAAGTTCTAGGTTTTAGATTATTAGGTTAGTTTTGAGTCTACTTGAGGTAATTAGATGTATATTCCCTAGCTTTCCTGAATTGATCATTTTTATCACCGTGCTTCATATTTCATGAGATATTATAGTCCATTAGGTTTTGCATATTCATTTTAGCATGTTATTTCCCCATTATTTAGTTCTTTCACTTCCATATTCTTTTCATCTCTTTTCTCTTCATTTTAGGTTTTGCATATTCATTTTAGCATTAGGTTTTGCATATTCATTTTAGCATGTTATTGCCTCATTCTCATTAGGTTTTGCATATTCTTTTCATCTCTTTTCTCTTCATATTTCATCTCTTTTCTCTTCATTTTGCATATTCGTTTCAGGTATAGTGGAGTGTTGAATGAATGGAATTACGCATGACAGGTATGATCGTTTTATTATTTTTATGCGTATTTCATGGGTTTTGTAAGTTATGGTGGTGTTTTTCTATTCTTTTCACATCATTTTCTTGTTATAACATGCTATGCATTACATCATTTAGGTTAGTAGTAGTTTATAGTAGTTCATGCATTTTTTAATTTTTATTCTTTCTTTTTTTTGTTGCATTATAGATTTTAGGCATGTTTAGAGTTATTTTGTTACATGTAGAGTCGTCTGAAACCTTGTTGAGTGTTTTTTTTATTGTGGATATGAGTTCAAATTACGCTACTTTTGAGACTTGAACCCTTTTGAATATTAGAAGTTGTACTTAATTTAGAGGGTAGTCCAACATCTTTGAGGTTGCGTATAAGAGAGCTAGTATGAAGTTTAGATATTGTGCTAGATACCAAAGAGACAGGCAGTCATATTTTGCAAGTTATCAAATTTCTAGGGTGCTAGAACGAGAATGTAGCTCACTTGAGACATCAATTCATATGACTTGACCACTTTTTGGGAATAATTTAGACTTGAACATGCATTGGATGACTTGTTTGATTATAGTGAAAGTGAGAAGGGTCAACAAGAGTTTTCTAAAAAAAATTTAGAGAGTCCCACAGATTCTACAGGAAATGGAGCAGGGAATCTTGTGGTGGGAAAAAGTGAAAAAATCGGTCCATAGGAAATGGAGCAGGGACCGTACTACTTTTAAAATTTTTGGAGAAAATAGAGTGTACATATGCATAAAGGCGGAAGTTTATGAAAACTCTTTAAATTAAAAGATTTGACCGAGTGCTTATAGCTAGATCAATTGAGTCATTCCGATGTGTTGTTCCACATTTTCATATTTAAGTCTGATTAGCTCTCTGGTGTGTTTCGTCTACATTTTATGGATAGTGAGTTGCATTTTTCGTACATAGTCCCTTTTTCAGTGTTGATGCACTATTCATAAGAAATTCTGGACTTGTGTTCTTTGATATAATGACTCTGTAAAATCTTGAGTAGTTGAAGGCTCTTGTCTGGACTGATTCTAGTTTTTGAAATGGTGATTCTCATTGATGTTCGAACTCCAGTTTCACACTATTTGACTCTGAACTTTTTTGGGTGATGGTCTCTTGAGCGGCATATTTAAATAAAAAAGAAACTCATACTTGACTTGGTGACGGGCATAGGTTTGTAGGATTAGTCATTGTAGTATAGGAATAGAGTATAAGTTTTCATTCACTCCTTTGCTCGAGACGAGCAAGATTCCCTGCTCCATTTCCTGTAGAATCTGTGGGACTCTCTAAAATTTTTTTAGAAAACTCTTGTTGACCCTTCTCACTTTCACTATAATCAAACAAGTCATTCAATGCATGTTCAAGTCTAAATTATTCCCAAAAAGTGGTCAAGTCATATGAATTGATGTCTCAAGTGAGCTACATTCTCGTTCTAGCACCCTAGAAATTTGATAACTTGCAAAATATGACCGCCTATCTCTTTCGTATCTAGCACAATGTCTAAACTTCATACTAGCTCTCTTATACGCAACCTCAAAGATGTTGGACTACCCTCTAAATTAAGTACAACTCCTAATATTCAAAAGGGTTCAAGTCTCAAAAGTAACGTAATTTGAACTCATATCCACAATAAAAAAAACACTCAACAAGGTTTCAGGCGACTCTACATGTAACAAAATAACTCTAAACATGCCTAAAATCTATAATGCAACAAAAAAAAAGAAAGAATAAAAATTAAAAAAATGCATGAACTACTATAAACTACTACTAACCTAAATGATGTAATGCATAGCATGTTATAACAAGAAAATGATGTGAAAAGAATAGAAAAACACCACCATAACTTACCAAACCCATGAAATACGCATAAAAATAATAAAATGATCATACCTGTCATGCGTAATTCCATTCATTCAACACTCCACTATACCTGAAACACCCCCAAACTTATCCCAAACCTTGTCCTCAAGGTTTAAAACAAGAATGAGGCTATGAACTACAAAATGAAGAGAAAAGAGATGAAAAGAATATGGAAGTGAAAGAACTAAATAACGGGGAAATAACATGCTAAAATGAATATGCAAAACCTAATGGACTATAATATCTCATGAAATATGAAGCACGGTGATAAAAATGATCAATTCAGGAAAGCTAAGGAATATACATCTAATCACCTCCAGTAGACTCAAAACTAACCTAATAATCTAAAACCTAGAACTTACCAGATCCCAATAAGACTAACCATGTATACCAGAGAACCGCAACAGTGATATCGGGCTCTCAACTCCGGTGCTTCAACAAACGAGTATCAAACACCTGTAAATAGTCAAAAATGGGATAATGGTGAGTGCACTAAATAAATATAAAAATAAGCAAGCTAAAAAAACATAAAATAAATAAATAAATAAAACTTGGGCTGCCTCCTAATAGCGCTTTTGGTTAAAGTCGTTAGTTCGACTTGTCGTGAATGATCACGTGATGCCCTCTCCTTTGGAGATATCTACAACAAACGACGCATCTATAGATTTGGGCAATTCATCATACATGCCCTCCTTCAGATGTAGGAGCTCATCCGGGACCTCTAACACATATGAATCTATCAAATTATGGTCAGCTGACACAAAGATGTCAGCCGTGTAGAAGATCGGCGAACGCTCCTTTACGACCATCCCCTTGTAAGGTCTAACAAATATGCATGGGAGGGTGGGTGGCTTCACCAACACCAGAGGTTGATCTTCCTTGCTCTCTTTTTGTGGTTCCTCCGACCTTTCTAAAATGACATCAATTTCGTTCTCGGCTTCATCCGCTTCATTCTGCTCAATGCTAATGTCCGGCTCATGTAAGGAAACTTCAATTATTTCCTCTGGTTCACTCCAATAGTCCTCAATCGGTGTAACCTCATTTACCTCAACACTCTCCAATGGGATTGCACTCATGGTCTCAGCTGATATCTTTTGGAGAATTGACTTTATTTCTTCTTCAGCTTCTTGATCCATTTGTTCAATCCATTTGTCCAATTCTTGCTCGGTGAGGTTCATGTCTTGCTCAGTCTCTAGAAGAAACCTTATTATATCCCTTGAAGGCTGATTCCGTATGGAACTATATGTGTCCTGCTGATATGATGAATTACTCCAGTCGTCAAAGGGGTATTTTTTTGTGCTTGGAGAAAGCTGTTGGATTTTGGGGTTCAAACGTAGCGGAGATTTCAAAACAATTTTGAGAAAAAAAACCCCAACAGGATCCGAATCTGATTCCATTAAAACACGTTTAGACTATGAAAACTTAATCATACCTCAGTCGCAATGTACCTTTCTGAAGGTTAATCGATCTCTAAGGCGCTGCCAACAACGAACGCCCTCTATCAGCTGTCCACACACGAATGGCGACCGAGATTCAAAGTGCTAGCTTCGAGAGAATTTCAAACTTTTGTTTCTCTCCAAAACGATCCAGAGAATACCAAAAACTCTAAGTTGTTTCTAAAACGAAAAATAGAGTTTCGGCCTTTTAATAATTCTTTCGTACTTGTATTCTAACTCAAAGCGTCTATTTATACAACCCTTGTATATAGATGGTTAAGTAAATTACACATATACCCCTACTTAAAGAAGTATAAGTGTAATACACTACAAGGACGTTTACTCATCATGAATTTTATCATATAAAATTCATTTTTCTCAACCATCTTAAAATCTCGCAAAACCATTCTTAGTGTGCGACCCAATAGGCTCATACAACGTTGGCGGTGTACCAAAACACATTTTGGTATACAAGTCATAAGCGACCTCTAGCAAGACATTATGACTACCCAAGTTGTACGATTATCAAATCGATATAACCTAATCAATAGTATATATAACATCTTTTTGTCACACGATATCCTTTTGATCAAACATAAGGCATGGAATTGTCATCCAACATGTTCAATCGTACTAGTCTCGATTTCAAGGTAGATCGAAAACATCTAAGTGACATTGATCAATATCAATTCACTTAGACTAGGCCTTTTAACAATCTAACATATCGAGGGATCCACTTTGGATATCTCTCTTTATATGAGAGGGACAAATTCTATCTCGATTACACAACTTCACCACATTATTCACACAATAACCAATCACAACCTTTATAATTGTCCTGGTTAAAGACAACGTTTGATTGCGTCAAATCACTTGTATTCCTAATGTTGAAGTCTCTGGTAATCTCAAGTCGAGAGGATTGAAAAATATACCTATCATGAGAAACAACTATGACTTAATCCATGTGATGTTCTCATAGCGGGTCGGTCCAAGACTTTATTCTATAATAAGTACTCATGATCTTGATTCGTATTCCTATACGTATGATCATCGTATGATCATCAATCAAGACTCATACTAGTCTTAATTCATTATAGTTCCCGATATAATAATCGACTAGGGACATTTAGGATATTTCTGTAAATACCCATGGATCTTATTATAATGTAAACATGCAAATCAATTATAATAAACAGCAAATAAAATCCTCTATTTTATTAACTAAAATGTATTCATAAAGACTGTTAATGGATTGACCTAGGGCACATTACCCAACAAAAGCCAGTAGGAGATCATATCTTTTTCCATGTTTTCAATGGTTCTCCGTTCTTGTTGAGGGCTCCGTGGACTTGACCTAGACATACAGAAGTCGGGTTGTGGCGATGCATAGCTAGAACTGTGATGATTTCCATACCTCGGATGGTAAGGACAAGCATATGTGGGATGAAAGCATTCCCCACAAAAATCACAATCCTCGACCAGTTGCATAAAAGAATGCGAGTTAGAAAATTGATGTCCATTATATGACATACCTACCCCATTCATACCATGATAGTATGAGTCTTCGAATCGATCATAATTATGGTAGTAGGATGCCATGGAGAAATTTCCTACAAAAATTTTAGAAACAAGGGATTATATACAAAAATAAATAAATAAATAAAAATAAATAAAAATACAACAAAAATAACCAAAGAAAGAAAAACCAATCCCCGGCAACGGCGCCAAAAATTGACGCGCGCCGAACGCGTCAATAAAATAAATATATTAAACCTAAACCAACTATTTTGTAGATAGTGGTAAAGGGTCGATCCCACAGAGATTGGTTTCTTTCTTAAGTAAGAAAAATACAAAAAAAAAGAATTTTTTAGAGAAAATATATATATATATATTAAAAATAAAGAAATTAAATGGAACGAAAATCTAATGGAAATGAATCTAGGTATTCAGTTTCACAGTCACGCCAAACAACTAGGGATTTAATTTATTAATTGTCGGTTCATGAAAAGTATGAAACTAATCTATTATCTAGTGCAGCTATAGAACCGGTGACGTATGCGGTTCCTCGCACTTCCTAATCTCGATAGCCAAGATACGACCGTTGACTACTTCCCTAACTAAACACGCAACCTGATCGCTAATGCTCCAGATTTAACGCATTAGTCGCATTACTTCGATTCGTAAATGCACTACACCTAGACAACCGGATCGCTAGTGCTCCCGATTTAGCCTAGATTCCTAAGGTATTTGACCGGTCCCAAAAAGGGTTTAATCAATTGGTATGGTCAATTGCCACTAGTGTGGTCTTATCGCACAAGCACAAGTACTTACGACTCACTGACATGTAAATCAAGGTTTAAACTAGTGTTTAACCTCAATTATTCAAATAATACCAAAGAAAATAAATAATAGAAAAGAATTAATAATAATTAAAATTAAATAAACCTCATGAAGATTCCCAAGTCGTAGGCTTGATTGATCCACCTTCAACCTAGATGGAGGAACTAGCTAGACATAATTAAACTAAACTAAAATAAAATAAAATAGATCCTCCTCTCTATGTTCTATTCCTATCATATATTTATACCCTAAATTTTGGTCTCTAGAGGTGAGAAAAACCAATTTTCGTAATTTTTGGGAGTTTTTTTTTTGCGTCGTGACACGTGGCAGCGTGTGACTGGGTGTTTTTCTGTGTTCTGCTGACGTGTCGTGAGCTGATTGGAGGAGCTAATGGGCGCGCTAACGTGGCGGTGTCTAATAGGCCAAGAAGCTGGTGTGTGACGTGATGTGTGCTGACTAGGCGACACGTGTCGATTCCTGGTTCGCTGGAGCTGCTGACTGTGCACACGGTGGACGAATGAGAGGCTGCCACGTGGCAGACAAGTTGGCTGGGAAAATCGCGTGACTATCACCGAGATTCTGGGAGTTCATACTGATTCGCATCTCGAGGTAGATCGAGCGGTCTGGAGCGAGACGAAGAGCTGTGAAGGAGACGTGGCGTGCTGCGGTTGGTGAACTCAGCGACGTGGCACGCTGTGATTCGCCGAACGACTGTGTATGACATGGTCAGTTCAATGGGGACTCGACACGTGGCAGTTTCGAACTCCAATTCACATACTCTTGTGTACACCCCAAAACAAACCTCCGGTGTCCGATTTCTTCAAGTAAATACTCCATTTTGAGTATTTTTTCGCCCCGAATCCAACCGTGCACTCCATTTCTCCTAAAAATGAAAATAAAATATAATTAAATATATATTTTCATATTATTTCAATAAATCACTAATTTCCTAAAATATGCATTTATCACTATAAAATAAAATAAATATAGTCCAATTTCACCTAATAACCTATACTAAATCATGCATAAATGAACACTTATCAGTGGCCAAATTTGCCACATATCTGGCACGTAGGTTTAGAATTGTTATTTATTCTAAACCCTCCACGACCTCTGCCTCTACTTCTTCTACCACGATTTCCAAATCCAATGGACCCATGTGATTGGCCTTGAGAACCTGTTGTTTGAAATCCTGGGGAGTTGCCAGGATTATTTTTGTTTCTTGATTTATTATTGCCAGATTTCATCTCAACCGAGTGAGCAGTGGGGGAGACATCCAACAGTGACATCGAATTGATGCCTTGACTCACCTGGAATTGGTCTAATGTACTTTCAAAATCAAGTAGACAAGACTGAAATTCTTGCCAATCAAGCATATGTATTTGTCGCTGTAGAACAGCAGTGATCGGCAAGTATTCAACATCCAAGCTAATCAGACAGTTTGATATTAGATCCTCAATACTCACAGGAGATCCAGCCATAGCTAGATCATTTGCACACCCTTTCATCATTCGTAGATACTCACTAACTCCTTTTGATCCTTTCTTAGTGGATTGTAGTTGTTTCCGCAGAACATGCACACGTGACCTATTGCTTTTGCCACAGTGTGCTTCAATTGCGTTCCACAGCTCATGAGCAGTGCGACTTATCTTCGGATCAACAATGCTATTAGCTACTTCAGGTGTCATTGCAGTCATAAGCCATCCATACAACATGCAATCTCTACCAAACCAATATTTATGTGATGGATTCGGTGAGCCGTCCTCCAGAATTTTCTCAGGGCATGGCAATGTGCCAAACAGAAAGCCATCTAACTAAAACCCTTCAATCACAGGTATTACAGTAGACCTCCATAATAGGAAGTTTGTTTCATCCAATTTGAGTGTTACAAACTGGCTTAGGGAATTCCCAAACGAGCCACTTGAAGGTCCTATGCTAGATCCTCGCATCTCATCTGATGAAGTCAGGTACTTCGGAAGAACCTAAGAAGAACCGACTTCACCTAGACCAGATCCATGATCCATCATAGAAGAATCAACCAGAAATACACACTAGAATCGAAATACGTACCTCAAATCTCTAGATCTACCGTCTGCAACTCGTTAGAGTCGTAGATCTATAACTTTCGTGACCAGATCCTTTATCGTTGCTAGTAGATCTAACGTTTCTTCAGATCTATCACCGCGTTTCACAGACTCCTCAGATCTACACCGCAACAAGACAGATCTCCTCAGATCTACATCACAACAGGCCAGATCTGTGACTCCCGCTCACAGATTCCTTCATCAACTGAGTTGATCTATGCGTTTTGAAGACAAACCTTTCGATTCGTGTTTGCTTCCTCAACACGAAACTGTACTGATCTATAGATCTGTATCGTCACGCTCCAGATCTATGTACTGCAGTTGCAGACACTGATGGAGCTTCGTCGGCGTTAGCCTCACGGCTCTGATACCATGTTTGGAGATAACCCTAACTTGAGAAAACAATGAAGAAGAAGAGTTGGATCTGATGAGAAGAGAAGAAATGTTCTTTCTCACACAGACTGACTCGATATATATATATATACATATATATTGATGAACAGTAAAATTACACAAATGTCCTCTCTTAGTTACAACTCACAACAGTAGAATTACATATATACCCTCACATATTTCATACTAATGATTTATTCTAACAGTCCATCAACAACATCAAATACGGACTAGATTCCTAATCGAACAACACTCGATTTCTCGATCGATCAATGGATTGATCGAGAGTGGAGCGTGGAGCAGGGAGACGGGGGGAGAGTAGCAGAGAAGGGAAGAGAGGTGTTAATGTTCATTAACGTTCTTCTGTTTTTTTTTTCTCTCTTTTTTATTGAACTTCTCGATCTCTATTTTGTTGGAGATCTCTGTTTTACGTAATCATAGTTGTGTTGCTGAGCCGTGTGACTTTATTTTTTACACATCTAGTAAGATCAATTGAATGAGCATCTTGATGATAGAGAAGGGATGTCGAGGTGATTTAGTATCAACTTTAGTGAAAGGTTAGAAAACTTTAGTGATTTATTTGTTACAAAATAGACTTTAGTGATCAAAGTGTTACAATATATAAAATTGAGTGACCATGTGTGAAAATAATCTAGGCTTTTCTTTCAACTTGTCTCTAGTGAACGCATGTGGAAATTATCTTTTGAGGTCGGCCGCCATTGCAGAACCTCCTTTGCCTCGTTGCCTACCCCATCCTGCCATTGCTCTAAATCACTTCTTTTTGTCAGCCCTTCGTTGTCTCATTGTTTGTTGGACGATCATTTTCGCGGCAAATTAGGAGGACGCTTGAAACAAGAGACTTTGTTTCTTGTCTTTCTAGTGTTTGAATAGAAAATCTTCAGGGAAGATGCTAGAATGACACCCCTAAGTCACACCCTTGTGACGTGCATGAAGCGTGAGTCCCATGTAAAAATGAGTGTTAGGCACATAGATCTCGATGCATAACATGCGGGTGTGTATCTCGAGGTGCATAAGGATGGCAACCAAAGATGTGGGCTCACGCGCCACATCATAAGGTGCGACTTTAAGGTGTCATTCTAGCATTTTCCAATTTTCGGTCCTACACGGATGACCAGATTTTTATTTTATTTTTAATGTGAAGACACCCCATAGAGCTTAAAGTGGTCCAATTAATGTATGTTCATTGGCGCACATACACATTTTATGACTTTTTATGATTTTATGTCTAGGCCTTTTACTTGGCTAGCCTTTAGACTATTTATTGGCTTTCCTTGGCTTCAAACAAGTTATACTATTTCACTTGATCTGTTTAATTTTTTAATTAATTTCATAATAAACTGTTTACAGTTAATTAATTAGTTGTTATTAATAGTTGTGTCTATTAAACACTAATAGGTTTTAATTTTCGAAATTTAATAGTCTTGCATTTGTTTCAAAACAACACTTCTCATTCTCTTTAAGTTGTTTCGAAAAACAAAATACTGACTTGATTTATTAATTAGAGTTTTATCGAGAGAGAAACACAAGTTCAGTTTGGACAGACTTAATTGGTGAACTTTGACTTGTGCATCCGGTGGTATATATCTTGAGAATATATTTATGTGAAGATTTCCTCATTGAATTACGAAATTAAAATTTATGTCATCCGACATTGCTTTTGTGCAAGCCTCCGATTAGAGATTTTTAATTAATTTTATTTCTTGTTGAATTTTGTTGTCTGTTTACATATAATTTTGTTATATTTATAATAATTTGTAACATTACAGATTGTTTTGTATAACAAGGCTGATACTGCTTGAGTATGGATTAGTTCGTGCGGTTGTATACTACATTGAAAACCCAAAAAAATACACACACCAATCTATCTTTTTTTAATATTATATATATGGGCGATTTTAGGATGGAGCCCAAATATATATATATATATATACTATAAGAAAGATCACATATGACAATGCTTGTTTAACAACGTTCATAATAAGAGGTTGTGAAACGTTGTATGCCGCAATACTTTTATTTTGCGGTTTGTTGAAAGTTGGGAAAAAGTTACTACCGATTACATTTAGCAACGTTCAAATAGAAAATGGTTGTTGCAAGTGTTTTTTACATCTGAAGCGTTGCGGTAGTTAAATAGCCCAATTGAGGACTTCTTTTAACAACACGTGTGTTTGTGTTTCACAACTTGTCTAGGTTATACACGATCCCCTTATGACTCATGGTTTCATGCCAACACGTGTGTTTGTTTTTTGCATGCATGATCAATTAGGTAGTCATTCTTTAGGTGTAATTATCTTCTTAGAACCTTAATTGTGCTTTGTCGGGCCCATGTTTTCTTTAGACCAAAGACCATGTTGGTTTTGAATTTAAAACAAATTAGTTATATTTATCTTTATTATGTGATGCCTTTGAGACAAAGTTGTAACTCTACAAGAGCACAAGATATTTAACATATACCTCTCTAATTAACATGACCCAACTATCCTTTCTATAAGTCCACTCCCTTCCTAGGTGAATTAGTATATGGTGTATTGAAAAGCGTTGGAAATCAAATTTCTATCTCTTTTATTTTATTTTTTTTTTATTCTTGCAGTGCTAGCTTTAGTGAACATAAAGCTTCTCTTTAGGATCCTTTTTATGGTCTTGGTAGTTGAGGATATATGACAACTCAATTGACCATTTGGTACATAAGTTTATCAAATGCAAAAGCTCTTCTTTTTTGAAGTTCTTGATTTTGTTCTTTAATTGGATCGATAGTTGCTTGGACAATTGTCAAAAGTCAGAACATATTTATAGGCTTCTCTAATCATAAGGAACTTGATAATTATCAAAGTCAGAATTGGACATTTGAATTAGCCAAGATCAATTTAAAGGTTTTGGGATAGAATGTTCAAGCATATGTTGTGTTCACTTATTCTTTATTTCTATTCTCCATCTCATTTATTCAATGCTCATTTAATACTAATATTAGCACTATGAAGAGCATATGTTGGCCTCAAATGCACCAGCATCGAAACAAGATAATTTAGATGACCGAATGTGAATTACCTTTCTCAATGAATGGGACAAGTAACAAATAATGTGCTTGATGCGCTGCTATTGTCTTAGTATTTTTTTGTGTCGAGGTATAGGCTTGTAATTGTACATTTTTTCTACTTGCCCTGTGTTTGTGGGTTGTGAACAAAATAGCTAGAATTCACTATTCTTTAATCTCTACAGTGACCTACAATGCCTTTTAAATTATTTACTCGACAATATATTTGTTAGCTCCACTAAACTATTTAGGAGCAACTTATGTTGCACCCTCTCAACGCCTCTATTTTATTTGTTATTGCTATTTTTTCCTAATTTTAATTAGATGACATCTTTGTTTGGGATGTAAAATTATCGTTCTTCTTAGGTTTCTTATAATTATCCTTCTACTGAGACTTCGAAAAAGAAAATGTATCCTTACAATATTTGAATGTTTTTTTGTTAATGCATTGCTCTTTTTTTTTCTTTTTTTTTTTTTAGTGCATTGCCTTCTAATTCTTCTTATTAATGTATCCTACAATTTTTCTCTTAGTGTCACGAGGGGTGAAAGCACACTAAAGGACCTAAAGAAGCACAGTGAAGGAGCTTGGAAGAATATGCACGCGTCGTAAACATATTTTTTCTTTGTTTATATGTATGTGATGCCATAAAAAGGCTTACTTCAATTTTGTTGACCTTTATTTTGTTAGAAGTTTTATTTCAGTTATGTTCATTTTTGGTGGCAATGCGTTATTGAAAACTTGTATTAAATGGTATTCGACAATGTACCATTTTACTGTCAATAAAGTTCAATATATAGTTTGGTTATTGAGTATTGGATAAAGTACAACTAATTTTGTTACATCGTATTATATATAACAGGAAGTGAATTCTAGGTGCCATGATGATTTTTGGTGAACATTGTATTAAGATACAACAACCGTCACAGAAGTAGTTGTAACTAAAGTCACGGGTGGTTATAGTTTATAATAGGCAGGATTGACAACGCTTATGCATGACTGACAACTGGAAATTCTTGTTGTTGAATGTTTCATACTTGCCACCACTTCTTGATAGACTACCTTTTTTGGAACGTTGTCAAACACATTTGACAATGTTCGTTGACCGTTTTAATATCATAGTTTTCTTGTATGTATATACTGCTCATATATATCTACCACAAATCATTATTTTTTTCCCCTAAACCAAGTCTTTTATTTTTTGAAGTCCAACACAACAACAACAACAACAACAACAACAACACTTTTATTGAATTAAACATGAAGTCGTCCTCTAAAAGGATCAACCACAATATTTTTGATCTGATCTTTTCATTTCTTAATTTTCATGTACTCTAGAAAGCTTTTCCCATCAAGTTTCTGCGCCAGAAATCGCTTATTGAGCTCCTTGAAGCTCATAGTAATGTAATTTGGATCATTTTCCTTCAAAAGGTCTGGAATCGGACTAATAATACCATCCGGTGTCAAGCTGTGAAACGCAGCGATGGAAAGGCGCTCCTCCTTCGGATTTATCACTACCCTATGCTCAATGCTCTTATATGTCCCGTTGCTCATTACCTGCAACAGAGATGATCATAACAACCATATGTATATAAATAATTAGCATGCATGCACCATCGATCATTGTTATTTCTCAACAAAAGCAGTTAAGGATTCATGTTTAGCAGATGTAAATATATATATAACGATGCATGTATACCTCTATTATATCTCCAATGTTGACAGTAAGAGCACCTGGGATAGGTTCAACAGGAACCCACGTCCCATTTCTCCTGATTTGCAGTCCATGCACTTCATTCACTTGAAGTAGCAGAGTTAGCCCATTGGGGTCGGAGTGCGGCGAGATGCCTAGAACCTTGTCTGCCTGTGGAGCTGGAGGGTAGTAATTTATTCTCATTGCTTGAGCTCCATTTTTAAAATGGTCAGTCACCTTCTCAGGTTCAAGATCCAAGTTTTTGGCCAGCAAACCAAATAAAACAAGTGCAACCCTTTGCATTCCTGTTGAATATTGGTCTAGCGTTTCCCTGAAAAATGTGTTTCCAATACAACTTATTTAATTGGTAGCATATACAGTCACTTAATGACATTATATATAATGCATTGACTCACTAAAATAACGCACTACCACATACAACAACAACAAAGCTTCAATCTCAAGTAAGATGGGATCGGCTACATGGATCAAATGCTCTTTCTCAGCTCAATTTAACGCGTGCAGTCACAACGATAACATATATGTACCAATAGAAATCTATAAAAGACAGCTTCATATTAATTAACTAGACGACCTAGGGGAGTTGGTGGGATGGTAAGAAAATTGCTCATGAGGCTCAACACACCAAAGGTGTATGTGGGGTTCGATTAATCCTTGCCTCCCCCTTTTTCCTCTAATTTCTTCCTTGAGTTCTGGTGAAGGGCAACGTAAGGACCTCCATGGGTCCACCAGTTTGGTGTTAGCAATAGTGGCTCAGATACATACCATCGGCTATCAAATAAAAAAATTAAAAAAGAAAAAATCCTAGACTAACTCTCACTAACTAGCTTTTTTTTTTCCTTTCCTACTTTTCGAGAGACTAATCCATGAAAGTCATCAGTCAGGTAGACAACCCTAACCTTTATAGATTGTTGAATTTGTATCTTAAAACACTTTTTAATTTTGAACTCCAAATTAATTTGATAATGCATATGTGCACCAAAATAATACCTGAAGGAAGGAGGGTGAGCAGGCCAATATCTCATGTTTCTTTGATCTAGAGGTAGGGTACGACAAAGGAGCATGTCTGCCCAATCAAGCTTTTGGTCTTCAGACACCACAAATAATTGGCCATAGCCTTCAATTGAGTTAGGCAGCTGTGCATAAGCGTTCTTCTTCTCTAGTGGCAACTTGAAGAACTCCTTTATGTCATCCTTCATCTTCTCAATTAAATCCTCAGACACCCCATGATTTATCAACTATATAAACATTTTTGCAACATATATAAATAAAATATTAGATTTAGTCAATTCATCATCAGCATGAAATTAAGAACTATATATATTTGAAATAGAGTTACCTGAAAGAAGCCCCATTCCTCACATGCGTTGCGAAAATTCATCAACTCATCATTGGCAAACTGTTGATCATCATTAAGTTTGCTAAAATCGATTATAGGGATCTTAAGAGAATCATCTAAACAAACAACATCAAACTCGAGTTCTGGTCGAACATATCGATCGGGGACGCTGTTCAATTCCTTGTATGAAGCCAGTTCCTGCACATTCTCAACAGGTAAAGATCCAATACCAAGCTCTCTTCCACTGCTCATTTTCACGTACGTACCCTTATATTTTACAAAAGTTCTCTGTTCTTGATCTAGCTATATATGTTTCACAATCAACAAGACTGAATTAAACTAATTGAAAACGTTATACTAATGGCAGCTAATGGGTTATGAGATAATCAATTCTTTGTACTCTATATATAATGCAAATATCCACTAAGATTGCTGGGGAGGCTGAAATTGCTTTTTTTTTTCTTTTTTTTTTTCCTTTTTTTTATGAGAAAGAAACCGAACTTGGCCTCTTTGGAACTCAAAATTTTAAATTTATAATGTAATCTATTTGCATTAAGTAAATAAAAATTAAAAATAGTAGGAAATCCTCTTTTCACGTTAATTTCAATTGTGCATATATAATTTATATGATAGACTTGCTCTCAAGGACGTTGGTCGACTGGTAGATTCATTCTCTAACACGCTGACTAAGACATGTGTTGAGTACGAAATTTGCCTCCTCTTTTCTCCTTTTGATTTTTTTCTCGAGTTCCCTGATGAGGGGAACTAAGGACCACCGAAAGATTATTCGAGTCCACCATCAGTCTGATGTCAGCGACGGTAACTCAAATATCTTCGGCTATCAAAAAGAAAACTTACATAATAGACCTAGATAACTAAAAATAAAAACAGATTACATAATAAATTTAAGATAATTACAAATAAATAAAAGTTAACTTAATTATCTTCTTACCTCAAAAAAAAAAAACACTAAACTATATCCTAATATATTCTAAACCTATTAAAATAAATCAATAAAATCTATTATAATAAATACAAGTTAATTTTTTTTTTGTTATAAATACAAATTAATTAACCAAAATATCGATCCTAACTCTATATACATTAATCGTCTTCAAAAAACTCTACATACATTAATAAAATCTGTCATATACTATGTGATACTTATATTTATCACGTAATAATTGTGAGTAAGGTCAAAATAAGGTTGGCCGTTGTGTCTTTTAAGTTAGCACACAAATCGTTTTGAAACTGGAAACCATTTCCAATAGCAAGAGAAATGTATTCCGCGCGCAAGCGCGAACGGTTTCATGCACGACTCTTCATCTTCAACAATTCTCTCCAGCAGATGCATTCATGTTAGCTTAAATTATGAATTGTTGAAAAATTAAGTCACGTTCGACTTTGATACATACACAGTTGTGAAATTCCCTTTTCGTGCATCACAATTTGTGCGTATGTAATTCGATGACTATCTAAAGGAGCTCAACTACGTAGCAAATATATACGTCAAAATTATGATTTTCTTAAGTTATTAAATGTTTTGGAGTTTGTCCAAAAAAAAATGTTTTGGAGCGAAAAGAAAGACTTGCAAGCTGATGTTGAATGTCTCAAAATTTTCATCTCTCTTTTGCATTCGAACATTTGTTAAAAAAGTAAAAAAAAAATAAAAAAAAAAAGCTAGAATGCAACAAAATGTCACAACACAAGGCACAATAGTTGATGCATTGCGTGGTTCCCACTAGTATAAGGAGCAATACTTCCTTGTATTTCAACACAACACATTGTTCACATTGGTGAGCCCACGCGACACATGTTGTGCAGTGTGTTGTAACATTGTGTAGTCATTGTAGCATTTTTTTAAAAAAGAAAAAACACATTCGAAAGGTTTTTTTATTTTTTTGGCAAAATTCAAAAGCCTTTTCGAACTTTACAATTTCCACCTTTTATTTTTTAATAGGAAATTTCTACCTTTTATTTCTCTCAGGGCGAGGGACATATCCTTTGAATGGGGCTTTTTTTTTTTTTTTGAAAAGGGTAATAAGTTATATTATTCTCTAACCCAAATTGTTTACCATATGGCATAATGATGAAAAGAAATTGAAGGCATTACTTTCTTATTCACAATTTTCTTAAATGCCTAAAACGTGTCTCCCTCTTTATCAAGTTTCTGTCATTTTTTCTATCGAAACCACACATGACCATGAATGAAAATTCTTTGAAATCTCAAAAAAAAAAAAATTAATCGATTTGATTAGATTTTTGGACTATAAAATTAAGTATTAGTAGTAAACGAAATTTTATAAAACTTCCACCAAAGTTGTAACGGCCCAGCCCGCCCTGCAAGGCACGCCAGCTCGCACTGCTAGTCATAGGCAGGGATGCATCCCCATCCACAGTACCCCCACCTGTGGTCTTTCGCCTCCCACGACTCGAACCTGGGTCCTGAGGGTTAAGATCCTAGGTTTCACGAGTCGTGTACCACTTGAGCTCTTTATGTAACGGCTCAGTTCGCCCCGCGAGGCACGCCAACTGGCACTGCTAATCATAGGCAGGGACGCATCCCCATCCACAGTGCCCCAACCTGTGGTCTTTCGCCCCCACGGGTTGAACTGGGGTAGACCTAGGTTCGAACCGTGGGGGCGAAAGACCACAGGTGGTGGCACTGTGGATGGGGATGCGTCCCTGCCTGTGACTAGCGGTGCCAGTTGGCATGCCTCGCGGGGCGGACTGGGCCGTTACATAAGTTATAAAGAGTAATGATAAGATATACAAATCTTAATGTTAATGGTAGAAAAAGTGAAATACTTTTAAAGAATAAAAATAATTAGAAGATAAAGGACAAAAACTTAATCTTATTTATATTACTAGATTGTAAAGCACGGGCAAACCCGCTTGCTTCGCTCGTGGAAGCTCAATTTTAACTTCATATTATTCAAGTTGACAAAAAAAACTTCTTATTATTCAAAAATTATAAATATTAACTTTCATAATAATGATTTGGTTCTAGCTATTATATTTATATAAAATGACTTAAAAATACAATATATAAATTTATAAAAGTGTGTGATACTAACTTGCTAATTGAGATTTTATAATTCACATTTCTCAAGGTATATACTATAATATTTTTACCGTCTATTGGGTGTGCATTATAGAAAAATGCTACACAAATGCATACCAGAACACATATTAGGCTCTCAATCTGTGTGTTAGGCAGTACCAAAATTTTAATATACCTACATTCTGAGGCATGTACGGATAACTTGGACGTTCTGGTGCACGTTGGTGATGTCATGCTAGCATTTTGCATAAATAGCATCCTCTAATTTTTATTTTTCTTATGGAAAATGCTACAATGACACCCCTATGAAGTGGCATGTGAGCCCACAACCTTGGCGTCGTACGTGCATGCCTCGGGATACACACCCCGCATGTTATACATCGAGAACTACATACATAACACTCATTTTCACGAGGAGCCCACACGTCATGTCATAAAGTGAGTTGTCACTTGGGGTGTCATTGTAACATATTTCCCTTTTTTGTTTGTGTGTGTTTTTTTTTTTTTTTTTGGTAGGATTTATGTATGTTTTATGATTTGGTATGAGGTAATATTATATGAGGGGGAAAGGGTTTGAGTCCCAAAGGGGAGGCCAAAAAGTTGTTTCTTTCTTATAACAAAATTGTAGTATGTTATTAATTTTTATAATGGGTATTACTATATCGAACCACTCGTTCATGAAATATTGAAAGGCTGACAATGTTTGGGATGACTTATCTATCTAATTTAGGCATAAATAATGTAAGAGCATCTCCAATGGTAAAATAAAAGACTCCAAATGGAAATGTATATTTTGAATGTCGAACTGATGACGTGACATGTAGGGAATAGACACTGTTTATTTTGGATGTCTAACTTCTAAACGGTGCAATCTATAGCAACGTCAACAATTCTCCCCAATATATATATATATATATATATATATATATATATATAAAAAAAAAAGTGCAATCCATATTGACTATTGGAGACCTATCTTAAAATTCAATGTCTATTTGAATTAGAAGGGATGGACATCCTCTCCACGTTGCTGACGTGGCAAAAATCCACCCCACAATCCACATTTAAGATTGGAGATAATTGTTGTCAAAGCATCCTGGTGAGATGATAAAGACATCACTTACCAAAAAGTAAAGTTTTAGGAGGTCGTGGTTCAACTCCCAGTGAAGTAAAAAAAACAAAAGATAGGAGATAATTATTGAGTTAAGAATAACGACAACATAAATTTTTTAGGATAGCGTAGTTAGATAATTGTTGAGTACTTAAGATTAACGACATCATTTGGGAGGGGTGATTAGATAATTATTGAGTTGGGATATATGTAGATTCATAATTTGAAAGCCAATTAAACCAACATATAAGCTAAGTAGTATATATTTTAGATAATAAAAATAAGTTCTTACATTAATTAAATTCTCGTAAGCGTAGTGAGCGAGCTTAAATGTGCGTAGCATGTATATATAAAAGTAGTGTGTGTATATATATATATATATATATATATATGGGAAATTCTACAATAGAGAATTCTTTCTTTTCCCTTAAAGTAAATATATTTTAATTTTGAAGTCCAAATCATATAAATAACAACAACAACACTACTATTGAATTAAACATGAAGATATCCTCCAAAAGGATCAATCTCACTTTATATTCTTGATGGCTATTATTGAATTAAACATGAAGGCATCCTTCAAACGGATCAATCTATAGATATCACTATTCTTGATATAATTAATTCTTTTCATTTCTTAATTTTCATGTAGTCTAGTATGCTTTTCCCATCAAGTTTCTTGGCCATAACTCGCCTACTGAACTCCTCATGGCTCACAGTAATGTAATTTGGATCATTTTCCTTCACAAGGTTTGGAATCGGACCAATAACAGCATCGGGCAGTCTTAAGCTGTGAAGCGCCGCGATGGAAAGGCGCTCCTCCTTCTGATTTACTACTGCCCTATGCTCAATACTCTTGTGTATCCCATTGCTCATTATCTAATTAAGATCATAAAAACCATATAGTTAACACCATCATGATATTGTTTCTCAACAAAAACAAGGATGTATAGCAGATATAAATGTATATAACCATGTATACCTCTATTATATCTCCAATGTTGACTGTAAGAGCACCAGGGATAGGTTCAACAGGAACCCAGATCCCATTTCTCCTGATTTGCACTCCTTGAACTTCATTCACTTGAAGAAGCAGAGTTAGCCCATTGGCATCGGAGTGCGTCGAGATGCCTAGAACCTTGTCTGCCTGTGGACACGGAGGGTGGTAATTCATTCTCATTCCTTGATTTTCATTTTTAAAATGGTCTGTCAGCTTCTTTGGTTCGAGACCCAAGTTTTTGGCTAGCAACCCAAACAAAATAAGTGCAACCTTTTGCATTTCTGTTCAATATTGGTCTAGTGTAAATTCCCTGAAAAATGTGTTTCAACTACTTAAATTAATGGCATAGTGATCAAGGACATTATAATGCATTGAATCGATAACACAATCTGCTACCACAACAACAAAGCCTCAATCTCAAGTAAGATGGGATCGGCTACGTCATGGATCACATGCGCTTTCAGTTCAATTCAATGCGCGCAGTCATGACAAATTAAACATGTACTGATAGAAATTAATCTTTAAAGGCAGCTTCAACATTAATTTCGTAGACTCTCTCACTAGCTTCTTCTTGAAAATTGTGTGGTAGGTAATTTTTTTCGCCCTTTCCTACTTTCGCTCGACTAATCCATGAGAGTAAGTCAGGTAGAACCTTAACCCCTATGGAGAAACCATTTTATTGACAAGATTTAAACCTATGAACTTCAATTTGGTCACAAAGCGCATTACAGCAACATAACTATGTATGTTCAATTATATTAATTAGGGGCTAGTTGCCCCAATGAAATTAGTGTGATGCACTTGGTGATCAAATCCTGCCAGCCAACTCCAAATTAAAATGTTAATTTTCCCCAGGTCAAGCCATTGAGGTGTCGAATGACTCTTGTGGGATTATTAAAAAAAATATATAAATAATGGCCTATATAAAAAAGTATAGTAAATAAGTGTGTCATTGTAGGCTTGTAGCAGCTATCTTTGTTTTTAAAATACCTGAAGGAAGGGAAATGAGTAGGCCACAACTCCATGTTCCTTTGATCAACAGGCAGGGAGAGATAAAAGAGCATGTCTCCCCGATCAAGCTTTTGGTCTTCAGACACCACAAATAATTGGCCATAGCGTTCAATTGAGTTAGGCAGTTGTGCATAATCTCTCTTTCTTCTCTAGTGGCAACTTGAAGAACTCGTGTATGTCATCCTTCATCTTCTCATTTAAATCCTCAGACACCCCATGATTTATCAACTACATATACATTTTTGCACCATATACAAATAAAATATTAGATTTAGTCAATTGATCATCAGCATCAAAGAACTATTGAAATAGAGTTAATTACCTGAAAGATGCCCCAGTCCTCACATGTATGGTGAAGTTTTAACTCATCATAGACAAACTGCTGATCATCATGTGAAGTTTTAACTCATCATAGACAAACTGCTGATCATCATTAAGTACTAACAACATCGAAGGCAAGCTCTGGTCGAACTATGTTTGAAGCTAGTACATTCTTGACAGGTAAAGATCCACCAAATTCTATTCCACTGCTCATGTTCACTTTTATATTACAAAAATTATTTGTTCTTGATCTAACTATGTTTCTCAATAAACAAGACTGAATTAAACTGATTGAACACTTTAAACTAATGGAAAACTAATGGTATATGAAATAATCTATTCTCTGTACTCTATATATAATGCAAATACCCACTAAGATTGCTGGCAAGGCCGAAATTTCTTTTTTCATGTTTGCCCATATTCAACCTCTTCAACCTTTTAATTAATTTCCATGTTCCTTGGTTGTTTGGTTGTCTTTTTTTTGACAAGAAAGAAACTGAACTTGCCCCTTTGGGAATCGAACCCCCAGCCTCTTATATACATAAATACCCCAAATCAAATCAGTGATCTACTCACTTGGTTGGTGGTTGTCTTTTTGAGTTTGCTCATAAATCTTTTTCAAATTGAAAAACGTTTCTAAGAGAAAGGTATACCGAAAGCGTGAACCATTTCATACACGACTCTTTCAACAGTTTTCTCCATTACCGTACATTCCATTAACTCTTTCAACAGTTTATTGAATTAAACATGAAGATCACCCTCCAAAAGTATCAATCCCGCAATTCTTGGAGTACTTTTCATTTCTTTATCTTCATGTAGTCCAGTAGGCTTTTCCCATCAAGTTTATTTGTCATAACTTGCCTGTAGAACTCCTCAAAGCTTACAGTAATGTACTTTGGATCATTTTCCTTCACAAGGTCTGGTATTGGACCTATATTACTATCGGGTTTCGGGCTGTGAAACGCAGCGATGGAAAGCCGCTCCTCTTTTGCATTTACTACTGCCCTGTGCTCAATGCTCTTATATCTCCCATTGCTCATTATCTACAACAGAGATGACAACAAGAATATATAGTTAGTGACCATCATATATTGTTTCTCTACAAAAACAAGGAATGTCTACCTCTATTATATCTCCAATGTTGACAATAAGAGCACCTGGGATAGGTTCAACAGGGACCCATATCCCACCTTTCCTGATCTGCAGTCCTTGCACTTTGTTTACTTGAACAAGTAGAGTCAATGCGTCGGCATCGGAATGCGGAGAGATGCCTAGAACCTTGTCTGCCTGTGGTGATGGAGGGTAGTAATTCATTCTCACTCCTTGAGTTCCATTCTTAAAATGGTCTGTCAGCTTCTCTGGTTCAAGCCCCAAGTTCTTGGCCAGCAAACTAAATAAAACAAGTGCAACTCTTTCCAATTCTGCTGCATATTGTTCAAGTGTTTCCCTGAAAAAAAGTGTGTTTAATTCTGCTACAGAGATCAAATGCTCTTTCTCAGCTTAATTTAGTGCAGTTGACAATAACATAAGCCCTAAACCCTAAACCCTAAAAGACAGTTGTAACATTAGTTTCGTAGACTAATTAGTTACTCTCACTAGCTTCTTCTAGACAATTGGCGCCTTAGGCAGGTTTTTTTTTTTTTTTTATTTCACCCTTTCCTATTTTAGTTAAACTAATCCATAAAGAGTTTATCAAACAACCTAATCCCACAACCAAGGAGAAACAACCTTATTGACAAGATCATTCTATGACCTTTTGATAACCAAGTAGTCATGTTAGGAAACTAATATTATGTAACGTCTACACTGATTGTGTAATGTCTACATTAATTGTGTAACGCCTCCACTAATTCTGTAACGTATACACTGATTATGTAACGCCTCCGCTGATTTAGTTATGTATCATTCTATAAATAGGGGACAATATTGTATATTCAAGAATATACAATAAACTTATTTTATTCTGAAACTATCATGGTATCAGAGCCAAGTTTTTAATATAAGGTCAGTCGACTTTTGAGTCGACGACCGATCTTTGATACATCTTAATGTTTGTTCTTGTATTCGATTATGCTCTTATTTTGATTTCCTCTTGTTTCTCTTATGCATCTTCACACACGTCTATCAGTTGTACCAGTCCGTCTGCCTCTTTTGCGTTGCTCAGTCAGCCAATCCGCCTACCATGTTCGCACAAATTTGATGCTTTCCATCTCGCAATACCATGTTCGCTCAGTTATTCCACCAACTCAACTCTCTTAGTCATTCCGTCGTATATGTTCTGTTAGTCGTTCTGCCGACTAAGTTGTTCCGTTAGTCGTTCCATCGACTCACTTTCGTTAGTCGTTTCGTCGACTTCGTTGTTTCGTTGTTTAGTTATTCTGTTGTCCCGTCCGTGCACTTTTCGCTAATTTGAGCGCAGTTCGTGATGCCTGTCACGCCCGTTATCCACGTACTGTACACCGTTGAACGTATTTCGCGATGTCCGTCATGCCTGTTAGTTGCAACATTGTTTCAGATTTATCTGTCCCGCCTACCTATCTAAAGATTATGTCCGTGATCACTTGCATCCGTTCGTCGCGATCTGGTGCCCCCCACGCAGAATTGTCTCCAACTTTGTGTATTCTCATCTTATTCGTTTGCAAACTCAAATAGTTTCGTTGCCACCACCTTGAGTTTGAGGGGAGATGTTAGAAAACTAATATTTTATAACGTCTACACTGATTGTGTAACGTCTACATTAATCGTGTAACACCTCCACTAATTTTGTAACGTATACACTGATTATGTAACGCCTCCGCTGATTTAGTTCTGTACCATTCTATAAATAGGGCACAATACTGTACATTCAAGAAGATATAATAAACTTATTCTATTCTGAAACTATCAAGTCCATGATCTTAGGAATTTATTATCACACCAATCAACATTGCAGTTATCTTGTTTTTTTATAGAAACAAGACTTTTTTTATCATTAGCCAAAAATGAAACAATGAGGCGAGAAACAATGTGTTTTCTTAAATAAAGTCGAAAAAAAAACACTCCTAGAAAAAACACGACATGCCTATGTTGAATAATAATTATTGTTCCCCACTTAAAGATCGAATCAACTAGGTTGAACCCATCACTTAGTGCAGTCGCGGTTAACTGTTGTAATGCACTTGGTGATCGAAAGGTCGTGTTATCGATATCAAAGTATGTCTTCCAACTCTTAGTATGCTGGTTTCTTCCGAGTCATGGGATTAACTCTAATGGGATTTAAAAATACTTGAAAGAAGCAATCAATTGGGTGGCTCAATGGTTTGGTATGAGATTTGTAATTAAGTGGTGGTAAGTTCAAACCTTGGTGGGTGCAAAATTTATTTCTTTCCTATCAAAAAAAAACCCGGCTAAGTGCACCCCACCGTTTACTAAGTGCACATGATTATGCATAACACCCCAAATTCAAAATTCAATTTATAAGTGCACTCCACATTTTTACCAAAATACTCATTCATCCAAACCGAAGCACCCCAAAACCTTAGTCGAAACATCTATTTTAGGTTCTGCGACATATGGCCGAGACTTATCCTCTAGGATCGATGTTGTCCAACCGAACTTCTTTAGTGAGATTAATTAGTTGACAATTGTCGACTTAAATGTTTGGTAGGTTCCGATCGACTCTCCAATTAAAGGTTCAGCAGGCTGTGACCAACTCTCCAACTAGATGTTCGGTGGATTCTGACCGATTCTCCAACAAGAGATTCGGACCTGCAAGGCCGAACCACTCGATGATGCCTACAAATCGAAATAAGAGAGAGTGTGGAGAGATGATGATGAGATGCACAAAATGAGAGAAAAGTGTAGTGGGGGTGCACTAATCACAGTGAGAGGCATAAAGATCATTTTATAGTAGGATTAACCTTTTTAAATTTGACTTTTTTCTGGAGTGCACTTAGTAAATGATGGGTTGCACTTAGCCGAGCTAAAAAACATACCTTAAAGTAGGGGGATGAATAGGCCACAATCTCATGTTTCTTTTATTCACAGGTAGGAGACTATAAAAAAGCATGTCTCCCCAATCAAGCTTTTGGTCTTCAGACACCACAAATGCTTGGCCATACCCTTCAAATGAGTTGGGCAGTTGGGCATAAACACTCTTCTCCTCTAATGGCAACTTGAAGAACTCCTTTGTGTCATCCTTCAGCTTCTCAATTATATCCTCACAAACCCCATGATTTATCAACTGAAAAAAAATAAAAATAAAAAAATCTTAATTGAAGAAGTATTTCACAATGAAATAATAATAAAAAAAGAAACAGTTAGCAGAATTAGCGAATCTACTACTTGATTCTATGTTTACTCTTATCGAGGTATTAACAATTAATGAAATTTTTACTTTTCTTTAAACTAATAATATTAAAAAAAAAAAACAAAACAAAACAAAAACAAAAACAAAAAACAGTTAATTCTCAAGTGGGTTTAATTACATGAAAGAAGCCCCAGTCCTCACACGCATGGTGAAGCTTCGTCATCTCATCATAGGCAAACTGTTGATCATCATCAATTCTGCTAAGATCAATTACAGGGATCTTAAGAGAATCTTCGACACTAACAACATCGAAGGCAAGCTCTGGTCGGACGTATCGATCTGGAACGCTGTTCAATTCCTTGTTTGAAGCAAGTTCCTGCACATTCTCAACAGGCAAAGACCCACCAACTTCACTTCTACTGCTCATCGATCCTTTGCTCTTTTTTAACTCTTGTAATACTCTTTATCTCTATATCTTATCTTAGACATTCTCCAAGGGAACTGCAAATCCCGATAAGATTACGGGAAACGACAAAATTGCTTCTTTCATGTTTATTGTGTGATTATTCGGCCCCGCCTTTTACATTGGTACGCAAACGAAAAGGCCAAACTTAAAATGTAGGTTAATTCTACTTCCAAAATGAACCTCATGCCCCTCAATACGATTAGTACACCAAGTCGGGAGCTGCCATAGCCTGCTCGACATTACGGCTTGAGTTTCAAATATACTACAAAGTTCGACCCGAGCCTGCTAAAGCCTAACAATTTAGTGGGCAAGCCTAAGTTTGTATTTTTAGCCCAAGCTCAGCTAGGTCCCGACCCGTGTTGGATATGTTGTATACTTTTGTATAGATGTTTTTCAAAAATGCTCAAAAAGTGAGGCTGAAAAGGTTTGAACTTGAGTCACTTTACTACCTATTCGTATATTTATTATACACATTCATTTTTTAATAATTATTGACAAGCTCATCTAAGCCTAGACCGCACGGATTTAGGTGGGCTTGGGCCCGACAGATACAAATTTGGGTCTGGACAAGGCTTTGAAAAAAAAGCCTGCCTAGGCCCGGCCCAAGCTCGCCCATTGCACTAGTCTACACCTCGCCACCCTTTTTCCTCTCGTTTTGTGCACCTTACCATTAACCCTCCACACACTTTCTACTTGTGATTTATGAGACATCATTTAGTGACTTGGCCTCGCAAGTCCGAATCTCTAGTTAGAGAGTCGGTCAGAGCCTACTGAACCTTTAATTGGAGAGTTGATTAAAACCTGTCGAACCTTTAATTAGAAAGTCAGTCGGAATCCACCAAACCTTTAGATCGGCAGTTGTCAACCAAATTTCACCAAAGAGGTTCAGTTGGACAACATCAAACCTAGAAAATAAGTTTCGATCATATGTCGACGAACATAAAATAGATATCTTAACTAAGGTTTTAGAGTTAGGTGTTTCGATTGGGATGAAGGGGTATTTTGGTAAAAATGTTGGGTGCCCTCATAAATTGAAATTTAAATTTAAGGTGCACTCAAAATCTGAGTGCCCTTATGGAAATGTGGGGCGCATGTAGCCGGACTCATAATTTGAATGATACCTCAAAGTAACACCTAGTCCTGTTCATAGGTCGAGTTTAGGCCAAGCCCAACCGAACCTGAGCCTAAGAATCTTAGCCCAAACCCGGCCCACTATATATATGCGAGCATAGGCCCAAGCCTGACCCATGTAAAAAATGCAAAGCTCAAACCCAACCCATCAAACCCATGAATAAATATTTAAATATTAAAAAATCTAAAAAATAAATTATATATTCATTTAATAATTTTATAGACTTTTTTAACAACATGTGTGTTTCCATATAATATAGTATATTCATATATTGTGCAAAAATGAAGAGTAACTCAAATGGTAAGCATCACTTAATATGTGCATTAAGTCCTAAACTCAAACCTTTCATACAACACTTATTATTTTAGAATATATTAATTATAAACTTATATTCAGGTCGAGCTTAGACTTTTTAAGGTGGTCCAAGCTCAGCCCATTTAAAACATGTCTAATTGGGCTTGAGACCGGGCTGGACTTTTCTTGAAAATGGTTGCTTGATTATTTGTTCACGGGCTGGGCCGGGCAGGTACCCGAGTCCATGATCAAGAATAAATTAAGGGTGTGTGCACACAGTTCTCAGTACATAACACGTAGGGTGTGTATCCTGAGGCGCCCATAGATGGCTCTCAAGACTGATGTGACTTTGACATCACCAGACTCACAACTTCAAGTCACATCGTCGTCAAGAGCCGTTCGCAGGCACCTCGAGATATATACCCCGCATGTTATGCACCGAATGTAATACCAAATCTACCATCCACAATTTAGGAAATGCTAGTAGGCCTTTTTTTCTTGATATCTATGGTTATCTAAGTGAGCCTGACTATTCTCATATGACCATGATGCAATACCCAAGTGACTGAGACAATCTTGATGCATCGAAAAATTGAACCTGGACCGTACACCTAACTTACACAATCCCAAGCACGTAACGCTATCAATAATCAATAATATCATGGTTGAAACCACGTTGTCAATTCTCTGTTGTACAACATTTTCAACTGATTTTCTGCCAAATCAATCCACGATCCCAATAGAGTCTAGAAAAAAATAAAGGCCACCCTCCAAAAAGATCAATCTCACAATTTTGAGTGCAGTTCTTTCTTCTCTTTTCACTCATTTATTTTCATATGGTCTAGAAAGCTTTTCCCATCAATTTTATTGGCGAGTAGTTGCCTCAAGAACTCCTCAAAGCTTACAGTAACATAATTTGGATCATTTTCTTTACAAGGTCTGGAATTGGACCTACATCGGAATCGAATTTTGGGCTGTGAAACAAACCGATGGAAAGGCACTCTTCTTTCGGATTTACTACTGCCCTGTGCTCAATGCTTTTATATCTCCCATTGCTCATTATCTACAACAAAGATCAAGACAACCATATTTAGTGCAAATCATTTTTGCTCAATAGGGAATGATGTATAGAATATATAAACATGTATACAGTATACCTCTATTATATCTCCAATGTTGACAATAAGAGCACCTGGGATAGATTCAACAGAAACCCACGTCCCATTTCTCCTGATCTGCAGTCCTTGCACGTCATTCACTTGAAGAAGTAGACTCAATGCGTTGGCATCGGAGTGCAGAGAGAGGCCTAGAACCTTGTCTGCCTGCGGACACGGAGGATAGTAATTCATTCTCACTGCTTGAGTTCCATTCTTAAAATGGTCTGTCAGCTTCTCTGGTTCAAGCCCCAAGTTTTTGGCTAGCAAACCAAACAAAACTAGTGCAACTCTTTGCATTTCTGCTGAATATTTGTCCAGTGATTCCCTGAAAAAGTTGTCGCCGATTACTTAATCGCATAATCAAGAACATTGATGCATTAAATTTGTAACATAACATAACTATGATAACAACAACAAAGCATCAAGCCCAAATAAGATGGAATCCGCTACAATATGGATCAAATGATTTTTCTCAATTAAATAGAAGACTATAAACGACAACTTCAATATTTCTTTCCAAGACTATCTCTAGCAAGCTCCTCCACAATTACGGGCGTTTATAACATTTTTTCCCACCCTGTCTTACTTGGGTTCAATTAATCCATGAGAGTTAGTTAGGCACCCTAATAAGCCTAACCCTATAACCATCGACAAACCAACTTATCGACAAGATTTAAACTTGTAACCTTTTGGTCGCAATGTGCATTACAGCAACTTAACCACGGCATTGATTAAATTAGAGTGCAACGGTAATTTGTTGAGATGCACTAGGTGATCAACAGGTCATGAGATCAAAACCTGTTATCCAACTTCACATATCCTGGTTTCCCCCAAGGTCATGGGATTGTGGCACCCGATTGACTCTCGTAAAATTACTTGAGCTAAGTAAGAAGAGACTAAAACCCAAATTACTTTGGAAACCGCGACAATCAAAATAATACTAATAAGGGACTAGCTAGTTTCTTTGAGAACTTTCTTCAAACAGAACTAATGAAATACAATGAAAGTATACCTGAAGGAAGGAGGGTGAGTAGACCAAAATCTCATGTTTCTTTCATTGACAGGTAAAGGGGAGAATGAAAAGCATGTCTCCCCAATCAAGCTTTTGGTCTTCAGTCACGACAAATGCTTGGCCATAGCCTTCAATTGAGTTGGGCAGTTGTGCATAAGCTCTCTTCTTCTCTAATGACAACTTGAAGAACTCCCGTGTGTCATTCTTCATCTTCTCAATCACAGCCTCACAAACCCCAAAGATTGATCAACTACAAAAAAAACAAAAAAACAAACAACAAACAAAAAACACACAAACTGAATTAATTTTTATTTATTTTTCAATAGTTGTGGGTATCTAAACGAGTTTGACTATTTTCAACAGGCCCTAGTTAAATCAACGAGAACGTACTCTAGTGGCCTGAACAATTTTGACGCAGCAACTAAATTAATTGAAGAAGCATTTCACAATGAAATAGTAAATCTTCAATAGGGTATACCTGAAAGAAGCCCCAATCTTCACAGGCACGGTGAAGCTTGGCCAATTCATGATGGGCAAAATGTTGATCACCATTAAGTCTGCTAAGATCAATAACGGGGATTTTAAGAGAATCATCGGCGCAAACAACATCAAATGCGATCTCTGGTCGGGATATATCGATTAGGAATGTTGTTCAATTCCTTGTTTGAAGCAAGTTCCTGCACATTCACAACAGGCAAAGACCCACCAATTTCTCTTCTACTGCTGCTCATTTTCAGTCTCTTAGTTGCACAAGTTGTCTCTGTTCTTGATCAAATCTGTTTCTCATCCACATAGTTCAAAGAACTATGATTTTAATGATAATTTAAGCTAATGCAAAACCGGTTTAGTGGGAGAATACAACTGGGTACAAGTGATAACTGGTGACTTGTGAGTGATGACAGTTGAAATTAAAATTTGATTATATTTATTTTATAATAACGAGTGTCTGAACCTTTTTAGCCCCTCTTTATTTTGACAATAACCAACTTAGTCAGGCACCTCAACTCTGCGACTCGTAAGAAATTAAGAAAATGTAATTTGACAAGTAAAAATTAAACGACCTCTGGTCTAATATGTCACTAAGAGTAATCACTACAAGAAAAATTAATTTTTAAAACATTAATTTATGTATTTAAAAGTTACATTGTTAAAAGTTAATTGATATATAACCAACATATTATAAGTAGTCATTAACGGTAAAAAAATTTAGTAATAATTTGTTTAATGTTACCAAATAAAGAATTTTGTTAATTTTATAAGTAATTATTATATTTTTGTAAGAAATGGTATATTGTTAAATATTAATTAAATATTTTATCATTTTGAACCACGTAAAGAATTTAAGATAAGTTTTAACAACGTTTAATATAACATTATTAGGATAATGTAAAAAAAAATTAGTGAAAGCCTTTCTTTGCCACTATGTTACTTTCATTTGGAGTTATTAGAGATTGATTTGTACATTACACTTCATTATGTATGCACCTACATATGATATTTATTGACTTGCATCTACATATGATATTTATTGACTTATGTGTATCTCTGAAATCCAAATCCAACGAAATTCATACGAAACCATATCGATTTGATGCTATGAATACATTCTCCACCTCTTTTCATGTCGATTTTTGGATTTTCTTGATTTTTTTGGTGTTTATTAGTCGATTTTTTGTATTGTTGTTGTTGGGTTTAGGGATTTATTTGGGGTTTGAATCTTGTATTTGGTACAAAAAATCTATAAAATCGAGAATATCAAGCAATTTCGAGCAAATACCTAGCGTTTGACAAACAGATCCGGATAACTTTGTCAGTCGTAAGTCAACCGTAAACCCTAGACCTCTAAAGAGGTCACGGCCTTGTGCGCGTGAAACCTGTGGGCAACACTTATTCACTTCTAGAGCACTACACGATCACGACCTTGTTTAAAGAAAAAAAAAGTACTCTTATAACACTTGTGACGTAGTATAAGTGTTCTACAATGACTAAAACTGATAAATTGAGAGGCTTGAGGGATGTGGAGGTGTTGGCGAGGGTGATGGGGCATCCGAAGTAATGGGGTCTTCACGTAAAAAGTGGTGCTGTTTAGGTGCTTCCAAGAGAAATGGTTATACTTGATCCTTGTAAAACGTTAGATTTTCCTATAAGAGCTTACTCTCTCTACCCTTTGTCATAAAAACAAAACAATGCTAAGAGCAGTCTCAATCCCATCTCTCTTCACTCTCCTCGCCCATCACACCAATTCCACTACAAGTCTCCGATGCCTCTCCATCTCCTCCGCTTCTCCTCTCAAGACCACACTACTCCCCCACACCTCAACAAGACCCATATCCCCTCTCATGCTCTGCTCTGTTGCTTCCCCAGATTTACACCCATTTCCCTCCTCTGCTTCTCCCCTTCTCGACCCCCACCTATCCTGCTCCATGCCGGGAAATGCCCTCAAAGTCGCGGTCCTTCTCAGCGGCGGCGTCGACAGCAGCGTCGCTCTTCGGCTTCTCCACCATGCCGGGCATTCCTGCACTGCCTTTTATCTTAAAATTTGGTTTCAGGTATGGGCTTTGATGGGTTTTGTTCAATTGGGTTTGTGGTGATGAATGTGGTGTTTGTGAGGATTTTAGGGTGACCCTTTTGGAGGGTCTGTTGACGGGTGGAGGTTTTGGGGGAATTGGTTATTGGGTAGGTGTTGATTTGGGGATTGAGGGTGTGGATGTTGGATTGATTTTATGGTGGTTTGGACACCTACAAAGACGGCAAATAAATGCCCCCACTAGAAAACTTGACTCAATAGAAACTGAAAAAATTCGACTAGGCAGGGGTAGATCGAAGTTAACTTGTGATGCATTAATTATGAGGGATTTAAATGATTTGGAAAGCTCACCATCAATTGTACTAAATAGAACACAATGGAAGAGTTTGATCCATGCAGTCGACTCCAACTAATTTGGGATTGAGGCTTTGCTTTAATTTGTATGTTCTTTGATGGTGTTAGTGATTGGAATGAATGTGAGTTTAGAATTATACTTCAAATCAGATGAAAAAAATGTAGCTTATGTTGGTACTACATTAAGGTTTTGGGATTTTCCTGCTCATTGGTTTATTGTATTTCTTTGAATATTCAAAAGCGTTAATTTAGCAACATGATCCTTAATGTTCTTGCATATGATCTTGCTATTGGTTGTAGTTATGCGAATCTAAACAATTTTTTATGTCTATTGATTACTAGCAAGCTAGCAACTTTTCAAGTAGTTTGATGTTACAATAATGTTGCGTCACCTAGTATTTCTTGAATGAATAAAGAACCATTGATTTTTTTATCATAAATAGATATGTGAAGGTTTGCATTGATGTCAAGGAAGGCCATAGTAGAAAACATCTTATATTTCATAACATTGCTGATGGTAGGAAGATTATAAATTTTAAATTTATCAGTTTCTTTGTTGAAATAGAAGAGAGTAATTTAGTATACATTTGCAAATGAGATGTACTTTGCCGGTGGTTTAATCATTGTTGAGTGCAAGGTAGCAAGTAAACATCCCTGATGATATTTATACTGGATCTTTTGCAGGAGGATTTCGAGAACTTTTGGTCAGAATGCCCTTGGGATGAAGATCTGAAATATGCAAAAGCTGTTTGTGAGCAGGTGTGGTTGGTGTACTCTTTAATTAGTTAACACTTATTTTTGGGCGAACCGTCTTTCGCTTCTGGTTGTGATAAACCACCAAGGCCACTATCCTGGTAAGATTCATAGAGAGACATATAGTTTAGGGCATAGTGGAGTCAAATGGAACCTGCATGGGCTAGATGTGCTCGATTTTGGAAAGAAGAAAGGAAAATGGAAAAAATCAATGCATGATCCTATTTCTAGCAGGACATCCAAAATAATGGTCTTTTTTTGGGTTTCCCATATGGTATCCGGCGCCAACTGCAACAACTAATCCAAAACGATGGCCTTTGAGTGCTTAACTGATATTCTCTTTTAGAGCTTGTGTCAAAACTAGATTTTGTACCTTACTGACTCTCTACTTCTTCACTATTATTTGCTAAAATGTCTACTTTACTTGTTGATCTTATACCAAGAGTGTAAATTGGTATTTCGAAGAAGTTCCTTTCCTATTTTTGATTGAAGCAAATATTTATTGTTGATTTTTTTGGCGGAATGTAAACTAAAATTAGATTGCAGTTCTGATACACCAATTATATAATAGGAGTGTCTTCTTTCCGTAGGTTGGCATACCTTTACAAGTTGTACATTTGACAGATGAATATTGGAAGAATGTGGTAAGAACGCTTCTCTGGGATATCTATTGTTTGGCATCATTGAATTTCCTATTTACTTATTTACAAATATTATTACTTATGGTTGTTACTCTTATATTTTTCAAAACTATTTTCACTTTCTCAATTGAGTTTGTATCTAGATACATCCAATTAAGGTCTAAATGACGATTGGAGATATTTTTACTATTTTATTGAAATTATTTAGTTTGATGTTTCAGGTGTCTTACATTATTGAGGAGTACCGTTGTGGCCGTACTCCTAATCCTGATGTTCTCTGCAATACAAGAATAAAGTTTGGTATGTAGCTCAAGTCAATGTGATTTAACATCTATTTCATGCTTTTATCTGATTTCCTGGTGGGAATATTAATTGCATGCTTTTATCTGAATTCTTTCCTGGTCCACTGAAAGGTGCCTTTATGGATGCCATCAGCAGTCTGGATTTCGACTATGTTGCCTCTGGACATTATGCATGCTTACTTCACCCATCGTTGAGTCAGAGAGATGGAGTTTCTGTACTTGAATTGTCAGAGGACATGGTAGTTATCAGATATTTGTATTTTGGGCAAATAGTCACAATAATTCCAAACTTTCACTTTTGTGTCTAAATAATCCTAAACTAATAATTGTGTCTAAATAATCCAAACTTTGTGTTTTGTGTCAATTTTAGCCCAATTATTTTTTTAGGCAAATTGATGTTGATGTGATATATGAAATGTGTAAAGTTTTTTTTATGAGGTTTAAATTTTAAGAAATAAAAGTGGTTGATTGTAAATTTAAAAAGTTACAACCCACAAAGATACATACAATTAATTTTATGTGGATCAAATCTAAAGTTTGAGATTATTTTGATGTCAAAATTTAAACCACCACATTTAGTTAGCAACTTAATTTACCAATTTCATTTATCACTCCTCAATTCGCCTTAAAAAAGTACAAAGTTTGGGATGATCTAGACACAATTATTAGTTTGGGATTATTTAGACACAAAAGTTAAAGTTTGGGATTTTTATGACTATTTGCCCCAATCATTATTATATAATTTATATCGTTCTGAGTTGCATGCATCATTTTTTATGAAACTAACATTCAGGTGTGAAAACTTATGATTAAGTTGATTACTTGATGTTTTTAATGTGGTTTATGAGTATGATTGATCTTGATTCATTTGACTGATCTTGGGATTTTCGTACTATCTTGTACTTCGATGTCTTTTAGTCGGAGAGAATGATGTTATGTTCTTTATCTCTCTCTCTCTTCCACTTGTGAATTTCTTACAGGTTGATTTTTCAGGTCAAGGATCAAACTTATTTCCTTTCTCATCTTTCTCAAAACCAACTTAGACGACTTCTATTTCCTCTTGGATGTATCCCCAAGGTAAAATGCTTTTTGGGTCGATGTATTTTCTTGGTTAAGATTGCTTGTCCTGTAATCACACTAGGTTCAATAGCAGCTGTATTTCTTCCAAACTTCTTGTTGAAGTTGGTGCTCAATCTTTCAAAAAATATCTACATGTGTTCAAGCTTTAAGCTATTTGCTAAATTTAATGTATAATTCTGTAGTCATTCTTCTGTTCTGATTCTTTTGTGTTGGTTATCTACAGAATGAAGTTCGTAGAATCGCTGCTGAATTGGATCTTCCTAATAAAGATAGAAAGGATTCACAAGGAATATGTTTCCTCGGTAAGGTAAACATCAACTTATTCACTAGGAATCTTCCTAGTTAAATCTTCATAACTTCATAAATGTAAACTTATTTCTTTTATTAACTTATTTCCTAATCACCTTGAGTGTCTGATACACCATTCTTCAACATCCACTGTACTTTTTATTGGCGCACTTGACTGAAGTTTGTTTCTATAGATCAAGTTTAGTGAGTTCGTTGCGAGGCATATTGGAGAGATGGAAGGAGTTTTGCTTGAAGCTGAAACTGGAGATTTTCTTGGGAAACACCGGGGTTTCTGGTTCTATACAATTGGCCAACGCCAAGGATTACGCCTGCCAGGAGGACCTTGGTATTTGTTTTATTGTTATTAATTTTTCTTTGATTCGCTCTATTTCCTGTGAACCGTATCCAATCATTGCTTTGAACAATTTATACCCCTCATCCCATCAAGAAAAGAAGAAACTGTGTCTTTCACTTGCAAAGGTTGTTAAGCATCAAATGTTTTCTTGGTCTGCAGAATAGCACGAGAGCTTGAGAATTAATGTCATTTTTCCAGTGTTCCCAGTATGAGTTTTCTCATGAAATCATTTTGCAACTCGTGCAGGTACGTTGTGGGGAAGGATGTAAAGAATAATGTTGTATTTGTGTCAAGAAACTATTTCTCTTTGGACAAAAAGCGGCGCAAGTTCCATATTGGATCTCTAAACTGGCTAAGTGGTTCGCCTCCAAATGATTTTGATCAGTTACAATGCAAGGTTGGAATCAATTCTGCTGAATCTTATCTTTTAAGATCTTGCCTTCTTTTTAGTTTCCTATGGTGTCAATGCTTGAGAATCTGTATTTAGTACGTCACAATTTGACGTGTGATTTCTACAACTTTAAACTAATTCAGTGATTAATTCATTTTATTTGAGTCTTGTTTCCTTTTCAACTCCTGTTTACCCGACTGATAATTGGAACATATTCAACTAGGTACGACACGGTCCTGGATTCTACTCTTGCACCTTAACATTGGTATCAGGTGAAGATGGTCAGGCAGCCACTGCTGCTGTCCATATATCTGAGGATGATCAAGGCTTGGCTGCCGGACAATTTGCGGCATTTTATAAAGGAAAGACATGCTTAGGATCCGGAATAATATTGGAATCTTGGGATGATGAAGGTTTTCCTATCTGCGCTAGGGCTCTAGAAAGTGCCAGAATGGAAGACAAATCGAAACTTGGACAGCCTATTAAGATCAAGGTAAAACCGGAGTCTCAACCGAAGAATCTTAAGCATGAGGACTCGATTGAACTCCCTCACGAAGAAACTGTGATGTGTACTCACGATCGAGACCAGTGCATTATGGTGTGAACTCGTTTCTGAATTGCAGAAACTTCTATGAGTGCTTGTGTTCATCTTTGCGACCTACATCGACTCCCCAAGATATTCCTGGGTTAGAAGAGCTGGTACATCATATATCAGAAGCACTTCAGTCCAGATGTCTAACCAATCTCCCCATTTATGGTGGTCTTCAAATTCAACTCTTGAAGGTTGGGGAGAGTCCTCATTGTATGAAAAACAGAAAAATGTTACTTGTACCATGTACAAAGGAGAAATACATGGAATAATGTAGCAAAATGGTTATATTTTTGTGCAAAAAAACGGTTATATTTCTCCATGGTGTTAGTACACTTGGATTTGAAAAACATGCTGTTAAAGTGTAGGAAATTGGGCGCAAGGGAAGAATTTGATCCATGTAGACTTAATATGTATGCTTGAGATTGTTGAATACTGGTAACTTAACATAGTGATCCTCTGCATTTTCTTCTTGGGAATTTTTCGGAAAGCGAATTCAACAATATATTTGATAAACAAAATTTTCTCAAAAGTCTAGTTGACAATTTTTTTGGACTAAATTCGACTTCGTTAACACCTCGAGATTTGTGTTAGAACACATTTAGCTGTCACAAAAGCTGCTTCAATTTTTGTCTTACAAGGCTACAAATTCATGAGTTCTTCATCTAGTTCCATGATGCCCATAAGACTGTTCAATGTTTCATAAATCTCTAATGTCAAATAAGAAGAGGAGTCTCCTGAGAAGAACACATTGTGCCTGTCCTTCATCTCAATCCAACTGCAGCCAGGATTCTTTTTCAGTCCCTTCGCTCTCATCGTCGTTCTCATATTCGCGGCCTTCTCCCACAACCCCTCTTCGGCATATAAATTCACTAACTGCACATAATTACTTCCTCTAGTTGGCTCCATCTCCAACAAGTTACGAGCTGATAATTCTCCAAGAGCTATATTTTTATGAATTCTGCAAGCACTTAGCATAGACAACCAAATATTTTTATTGGGCTTGATAGGCATGTTATCGACGAATGCGTAAGCTTCACTCAAACGCCCAGCACGACCGAGTAGGTCGACCATGTTCACACAATGCTCCATTCTAGGCTCAATCTTGTATTCTTTTCGCATTAAATTAAACAGACTGATTCCTTCTTCAGTCAGGCCTGAATAGCTGCAAGCCGATATTAGCAATAAAAATGTGATCTCGTCTGGTATTTCCTCCAGCTGTTTCATATTGTCGAATGTTCTTATTGCTTTTACACCATCACCATGCGAACCATAACCGGCAATCATCGAATTCCATGTAACTATGTTTCTTTGGACCATGTTTCTGAATATACGTTGCGCGTATCCGAAACAGCCACACTTAATGTACATGTTTATTAGCGTGTTATGTACCCGAAGATCTGATTGAATCTCATGTTTAATCTGGTAGCAGTGCAGACTCTTCCCTTTAAGCAGGGCAGCCATTGAGGATATTGCTACCAGTGCATTGGTTATAGTAACTGAATCTAAAACTAAGCCATAATGTACAATTTTAGGAAGTAGGCTAACCGATAACTCGGGGAGACCGTTCCGATTGTAACAAGAAATTATGGAATTCCAAGCCACTAAGCAATCACGAGGCATGTTGGAGAAGACAATTTCAGCCATATCCAGCATCCCAAGTTTTGCATACAGATCTATCAAAGAACTATCGACGAAAACATGTGAGCTTGTCCCGTTCTTGATAACATATCCATGGACTGCGAAACCGAAATGTGCATATTCGAGAGCTCCACAGGCAGCAATTACACTTGCCATGACACTAGAATCTGATTTCACGCCTCCAACATTCATCTCCTTAAACAAATGCAGCGCCTCTTCGAATTTATTATTGATACAGAACCCTGATATCATGGAGCCCCAGCAAACTATATCCTTCTCATTTATAGCGCAAAAAATCGGATAAGCAAACTCCACATATCCACATTTCGCATACATAATCACAAGTGCAGTCTTAACGGCTTTCTCACTCTGTAAAGGCCTTTTAATAACTTCAGCATGGACTTGTCTACCGATATCATGGGAGGTGATCTTACTACATGCTGACAAGATATTGGAGATAGTGTAGAAATCAGGTCCGAAACCACTTGATCTCATTGCACGGTAGAAACCCAAAGCTTCATGAGCACAATTATTTGAAACATATGCTGCAATCAACACATTCCATAATTCAATTTTTCTACGACTCTCGCTCACTCCATCGAAAATCTTATATGCTTCTTGCACAAGAGAGCATCTTGCATACATATTTAAGAGAGAAGTACAAACATAAGGATCATGTTCTAAACCTCTCTTTATCACTTCACAATGAACTCCACAACCAAAATCCAGATCTTTATTTTCAGAAACCACCGTCAGAACACTTGAAAATGTTGCGGATCCAAGTTGGTATTGCTCATTCTTCATCAAAGTAAACAATTCCAAGCCTCTCTCAAATTGACCATTTTCACAAAATCCGCCGATCATTGCATTCCACACTGCTACATTGGACTGCTTATCCTCGAACTTATCAAACACCACCCATGCACTTGCCACCCTCGCGCATTTCGCATACAGATGAATCAATGCCGTCTCCAAGAAAGCGTCCCCGTAAAACATACGCCTAACAATGTACCCATGAATCTGCTTCCCTTCCTCAACACAAGAAACCTCACTACAAGCACCAAGAATGATACTGAGAGAGTGCCCATCCGGCGCCACACCGAGCGACAACATTCGCCGAAACTGAGCAAACCCATTACTCATATGCCCATATCTGAAATACCCATTAATGATAGAGTTCCATAGAGTGACATCTTGCACCAGAAACTCACTCCCATTGTCATTACTACTCTTAGAGATAATTTCATCAAACACTTGGAGTGCAGCGGTGAATGACCCACATTTCACATACATGTTTACTAGTGAAGTGGCTATGTAGGGATCAAGTTGTAGACCTCTAGTGATGATTGAGGCATGGATTGTCTTTCCATGACTTTGGTCTGAATGGGAAGCACAGGTCTTGAGGAGAGATGGGTAGGTGAACTTGCTGATAATAGGCTTTGTAGGAAAATGGGTCTGTTGTTTTTGTTGTTGCTGTTGTTGTTGTTGTCGTTGATTAACAACATGTTTGGTTTCAGTGGGAATGATTGATGAGTGAACTTTCAGAGATGTTATTGGATTTATGATTTTGCGGTGTATGCGTGGATGGAGATGCATATCAGTTATTCAGGTCCCATGTTCATGGAGGAAATTGCTATGAACACAATTAATGGCTATAGCATTCTTTCACTTGGAGAATCTATAAGGGTAAATGTGAATTGGGACTGTAGATTTGATGTCACGTCAGCAACGTATTCTAAGTAGCTTGAATAGGCATACAGTGTTCTTCAATTGTTAACAACGATTGCACTTTTTATTAAAATTTGATTATTTTTTTCTATATATTTTAAAGAAAATTGTTGATATGGCAACGAAATCAACTATCTAAAAGTAGACATTGTGATTAAATATTGACTAGGAGTGGCAATTCGTATCGGCGAGTCGTAAACGTGTCGTATCGTAAACAGGTCATGACGTATATAATGCAAACTCATGACATGATATGTTTATTAATCGTGTTAATTATTTTCGTGTCTAAGAGATCATGTTATAAACATGTCGGTATTCGTGTCACATGTTTATTAAATATTTTATTTAAACTTTTTAATTTATTTAAATTTTTATAATTGTTTAATACATTTTTAAAAATATCTATATGAATAAATTTAATGAACATAATTAAATAGACGATAAAAATATAATGAGATGTATTCTTAAGTTTTTCTTTACTTTTTTATTCAAGTATTTACTCTTTAATATTAATAATGAAGGGAATATGACTCGTAACAAATAACATATACAAAACTAGAGGTGCACACGGATTGGATCTGTAACGGCCGTTATGTATTAGCGCCGTTATTATTATAATTATTTCAGATTTGGACGCCAGCTCAGATGACACGTGGACGCAACGTATGGATTAGGTCAGATTTTGAATTAGGAGACTGACTGTGTATGATGGTTGTTAGTTCTGTGATGTATTTGATATCATTTATGTACAATTCATCACAGGTGTGTATTTATATTATTTTGTCGGGCAAGTTGAGAGCCAGGGTTTGTGTCGTGAGACAAGTCAATGCGGGGGTTCGAGAGCTATGAGACCAGGCGTTGGAGTTTGATTAGATTAAGTTATTGAGCATGACTAAGGTTGAGGAGTTAATGTAATGGAAATTTAATATAACCTTAGGCTAAAATTCAATTAGTTACACTAAATGTGGGACCGCATCGGGAAGCGTGTCGGACGCGGGGCATGGGGTGTTGGGTAGTCGGAAAATTAGTGTGATCTTATTTACAAATTTATGGAATTTATTTGAGGGCTTAGATAATTTCGATGAGTTGAATCAATCGAGATCAATAAAATCCTATAGTTGTAGCTAGAAAATTCAACATCCTTAGGATGGTTCTCGAGATGCACAACAGAGAGACTAGAGGAGATCAGTGTCATGATAAGGTGTCATGATGTTGGGTGACACGGGGTGGTTAGTGACCTTAGGATTATCCTCGGGATTTGTGCACACACTTGATCAAAACCAAGTATATATATACATGGTTGATCGGTCAAATGGGTGTGAAAAGAGAGATTGGAAGAGAGGGATTGGTGGAGAGGAAGAGGAGAAGGGGAAGAGATCATCAGCTAAGGTGGAGAGGGATTTGAGGTGTTCAACCACAAGATCTAAGGTATGGATTCATCAAAGTGGGTTTTTATGAAAGTTTGGTTTGTGGTTAGAAAGTTTAGAAAATTCGAATCTAGAAGAAGTAAGCATTGTGTTTTGTTGAGATTTCACGTTCATAAGCTTGGTATGACATGGGTTGGATATTTGACCAAGTTTGAGAGAATTTGAAATAGTTTTGCAAATGGGTTTGAAAATGAAAATTTTTGTAAATTGTGGATTTTGGTGTTTGATTATGGTAATTCACGTTTAAATTGTGTAATTGAGGATATTGATGTGTTATGGAAATATGGGAATTGAATTTATGGGTTTGTGAGTTGTTTGAAGTTCAAAAATTTTAAATTGAAAATTTTCTGGACAGCGAGCAATTATCGCGCTAATTGGAGACATTAGCGCGCTAATCACGCTAAGTGAAGACGATGATGAACAGTGATAAAGATCAATTAGTGCGCTAATTGTCCACTGGAACTTGGAAATTGAAAAATGAAGAAATGAGCCTAAATAACATTATAAACCCATTAATTGACCTTAAACACTCACAAATGAATCCCAGGAATCCCAAGACAGTAAAATCGAGTTGGGGAAATTAGTGGAGGATCAGACCGGGGGTATTCGGAGTTTTTTTAGCGCGGATTGAGGTATGTAAAACCCAATTGAACACCACTATTGCATTTACTTGTTTTCTTCATTGAGCTTTAAATTCTTTGTTAATCTGAGTCTAGTATTGATGGGAACGGTAGAGTTCCGACGGGTTTTCCGGGTGTGTGGGTCGCTTGGGGGAAATTGTGGCTTAGGACACAATTTGCGGGGTCATTGAAGTAGAGTACGACTGGGCCACTGGTCCTAAGTTCACTTCTTATGTAGTTGTTTCATACCCATTTGTTTTCTTAGTGTTGATATTCATGCATTTCATTTTGAGCAATTGCCTGCATTATTTTTCTTGATAATTGCATGATTATTCCACACTATTTATTGGCTTCTATTCATATTTCTTAAATTGTGATGCACGGTGGTTTTCCTTGAGATTTTACTTACTGGACTCGTTATCTGATTTTTGTGATAACTGAGTGCATATCCTAGTACCAGCAAGGGTAAGGAGATTCTTGGCGATTATATCTGACTTACCATCGGCAAGACTTGCTAGTACGTGTGTTGATATATATATATATATATATATATATATATATATATGTGTGTATTCTTTTGATATTTTGTAGTATTTTGGTATGGGAAACTTATCATCACTGTACGTGTATATAACACTGGTCCAGTTAATCGCCTATATGCATGTACAGCTCGGGATTCCACTATAGGTGAACTGATTAAATTATGTTGAATTACTTTTGACAAATTTTAAGGCTTCCGCTGTAAAATGGAAAAAATTATAAACAAATAACATGAAATTAAGAGTGACGGATGAGGTGGATGAATGAGTGACGTGGCAGGTACTTCTGGAGTATGGGCTGGAGAGGTACCTGTTGCACGGGGTGACCCCGGAAATTTGGGGCCGCCACAGGATCCAATCCAATTAAGGTCAATCTGCAATTCAATTCAATTATTGCGAATTGAAAAATTACAATCCAATCCAATCCAAATAATTCATCAATCCAACTCAATCCAATTTGCAAAAAGCGGACCAGATTGGATCAAGTTATGCGGATTGACATTTTCCTATCCAAAATTTATGACAAATTTACAACATACATTCCACAAATCTATATATAGCATATTTCCCACAAAATTGTTATCATAATAACCTTCAAAGTATAAGTTCCTACATAAATAAATATGTTATCCACAAATTTTCACCATACATCCTCACAAAAGAACAAAAAAAATGTACGTTAAATATACAACCTACAATAAAAAGGTCGAAAGCATAATAAAAGAGTTAAGAACAAGTATAGTCTTTTAGATATTTTAGTTTAGAGTCGATAGTTTGAGTTGATGCTAATTAAGCTATTATAGTACATATGATGAAATATATGTATGTGTTGATGTGTTAAATGGACTGGATCGGATTGGATCTGCAGTTTTTTAATGTAGGATCCGTAATCCGATCCAATCCAACCGGATTAATGATTTTTCAATCCAATCCAGTCCAAGGGATAAAAAAATTGATCCAATTAGTAATAATTGGTCCGAATTTGACCGGATCCACGGATTAGTACAATCCGTGTGCACCCCTATACAAGACAACAAGAATCCTCTAAAAAACGTGTAAATTTTCATATTTTTAATAAATAATTATTGATAAAATTTTAAACCTCAATAATATATTAAAAGTAAAATGAATATTTCCTCTAAAAATAAAGTTAAGTATGGAAAAGGATGTCTGCAAATAAAAATAAATCATGTTATTAACATATATTCAAATAGGTGAATTTTGTAATAATTTATTTACTATAACATATTTATTATTTATACATCATTCCATAATCGGGTTAAGCGAGTTATAAATGAGTCAAGCAGGTTAACATGTTAATGATTCGTTTATTAACTGTGTGTAAACATGTTAACCTGTTTATGACCCAGACCCACTTATACCAAATCCATGACATGTTTATCACGTGTCGTATCGTGTTAAACGTTTCATGACCCAAATTGCCAGCCCTAGACATTGTATTTCTTTTCATGTCACATGAGTTGGACATAATCAATTCATTGTTGCATTGGAGGTTTTTTTTGTCCCAATGTCTATTGCGTCATATTTGACATGTTAATAATATCACACTGTCACACAGTTGCTGAACTTTATATTATATTATAAACTTTTGGTCTCAAAACTTTAGTTTGTATCAAAAATGTATCAAACTATTTTGAAACATCTCACTATAAAAACTCTAGTCTCTTTCCTATGACTTTCCCCCACAAGTATGACGTGGTGCTTGCTTGACATTGGCACTTCAAAATCGTGTTTGATGTGAAAAATAGTTTGCCATTTGTTTGGGTTCTATTGTCTGTACTATTAGATAAAGAAACTTGATGGCTAGTCTAATGGTATGGGATGATGGAATATACACAGGGCTTGTGAAGGAATTCAAACTGTTGATGAGGAATCATATCAAGTAATGCAGCTTCACTTTTTCTGGTTTGCGCCCGCGCGCAATGGTATAGGAAGAAGTTACTTGAAAGAAAATTGATGAAGACTACAAGATGTTGCTGTGTTTTATGATTTATAACTTTTTGACAGCATGAGAGAGTCCAATGTTTAAATACAAAACAATGAGGCAGAGTATGCTCTGCAATTCTGCTCGGTAGTTGAGCAGATGTGTATTCTCCTTTATATAGAATGTTTACATCACATATTTTTACATGTACTTCCAAGGATCGGTACAAATGCACCAAATGAATGCCTAACACCCATCATACTCGCCGACCCAGCTAGGCTGGCCCACGTTTTGATTGCATTGTATCCCCTTCAGACGCAACTAGGCTGCCTATATCTAATGAGATACACCCTCAGCCAATTATGTTAGATAAAAAAGGAACCAATTTTTTAAAGAAAATATTTGCTCTCTGTAATGTTAAAATCACCAAATTCCTTCAGGATACGATGAGAAACCCTAGTTTGAACTTCCTTTATAATGGGTTCATTAGTCAACCCACTCATAGCAAGAATATGCACAACGTGCGCACATCCCAAGTGCGCCTCAAATGTGTTAGAGTATTTTTACTATTTTTGTTGCGCTAACTAATTAACAAATGTAAGACTAAACATTTTATTTTGAAACAAGTGAACTCTCACATAGGTTCCCATTGTTGAATACCAAATTATATAAACTAAGTTTTAAAGGATCTGTTATGTCTCCAAATGCATCTATTTTGCATGCTCTATTATGTCTCCAAATGCAACTATTTGGAGAATACCAAATTATATAACCTATAAACTAAGTTTTATAGGTTAACATTCTCTATTATGTCTCCAAATGCATCTCATTTTGCTTGGCGTCATTAAAGGATCTCTTATTTCGCAAGTATTTCTCTATTTCGTATATTTGCTTTTTATTAGTTATAGTTTGTCACATAATTAAGCACAACAAGAAGCAGTGGTGAACCAAGCAAGCTTAGAGCTATGTTAATTAGTCTCTCAGAACAAAACAAATGTGTATCAAATTTTATTTAGAGCAAGAATACATGCTATTACAAAAAAGAAGGCTCCACTTGGATCTTCTTGTCTACAAATTTGATCTTGCCTAGTTTTTAATTGCACCATCGCAGTCGCTCGGTCGTTAATTTTGACAAGCTAATTAAGCACCTTCGATAACAATTTAAGGTGGACCAGTGATAAGAAAATGAGTGGATGTGATCCTTCTTCTTGGCTCTTTGGAGACCTCTTAAAAATCTAGTTCTTACTCCTCAATATGCATTTCACCTTCTTTTCCTTCTGCACAAAGGGGATAAGAAAATGACGAAATCCATCATTTGGTCCTTGAACTTTATGTTTTTTATGTTTTTGGTCTTTGAAATTTCACAAAGGTCTACATTTAGTCCTTCATCATTTAAAGCATTAAATTCTGCCAACGTGAGTAACAAAAGTGTGATGTGACTAGTCAAGAAGGATAAAGTGATTTATATTACTAAACTGATAGACTCATATCGATCAACAAAAGTTGAAAAAAAAATTAATTTACCCCAAAAACATAAGAAACTCAAAGTTTATGGACCAAAAGCATAAAAACTTGTAAGTTCAAGGATCAAATGTACAACGATGAAAGTTAAGAAACCAAATGTACACTAATAAAAGTTCAGGAATCAAAAGCGTAAAAGACTCAAAGTTCAAATACCAAAAAGTATGTTTTGCCTAGAAAATCAATAGAAGTCTCTTAATTATATTACCAAAATTGCTGACAAATTTTTCTTTAGAATTAGATGGTGGAAGGCAAACCTTATTAAGAGTTTTTTGAACTTGTGATTGAAGTTCTGAATCTAAAGAGTTTTGAGAGCTTAAGGAGTGTTTCCTAATGGCAGTGGCACCGTAATCTTTATTCGATCGAAGAAAATCCCAAAAGACTCATTGATTCTTCAATCATCACTAACAACATCGAGCATGTGATTTTATCTTTTTTCCTTCTTACCCCTATTTTGTCCCTTGGGTCCTCTGCATTGCATCCATAGTAGAAACAATAAGAAGATTAGCAACCTAATTATAATAATAATAATAAAACACTAAACAAATTTCAAATTGCCAACTTTACCTTCTACAGGTTGAACTTGAGGAAGGTTGTGTAGAACATCTCGATTTATAATGTAATGTCTAACACTAAAAGGTTCGTTCTCCAAAACCCACTGCATTAGTACCTTTTTTTTTTTTGTTCAAATTGTTGAAACCATTTGGCGACTAAGTTGTAAATGCGGGTCTCATAATGGTCAGATTTTATAAGCTCTTTAGTCTTTTCTATATTGACAGAGGAGGAATTCAAAGGAAATGCACATTTTCCCAACACAGACCATTTGAAAGGCATTTTGCAGTTTTTTTATAAACTTTACCAAATCTTATGTAAGCGGCGGTGTTGCGACAGGATTGGTCCACATGTTGGTGTCGAAGGACCTTGCATTGCAAATGATTGAAGGAGGTCCTAGCTATAGCAAATATAAGTGATCTTTTTATGCAAGTATATACTGACTTTTTTTCTTAGCCAGATTACTACATTGATTTTGAGTTTGTAAATGCCAGGAAATAAAACCTTTTATGGACTAACCAAGCCATGTGTTTTGGTTCTACTTGTCTACTATATATGTTTTTTTTTATAGAGAAGAAACAACTTGTTGCACCAATCAAGGTTTGAACCCATTATTTTTTATTTTTAAATTTTATACCAAATCATTGGACCGTTCAATTGATTGGTGTCTACTATACATGTTTAATATTGTTGCAATGTCTTCGAAAAAAAAAGAAGTATTGTTGCAATGTCCAAATCACATTTTTTTTCTCTAGCAATACTAACATAACTTTTTGTTTATCCAGAAAAATTGAGCAATGCAAACAAGTAATAGTTGCAAGGCCTAATTATCTGAGTGATCTAATTCATGCTAAAATTTTGGCCTAATTGGTTAAAATATCTTAACCTTTTTCAACTTTTGTTATTATATCTTAACCTTTTAAAATTTGTTATTATTTATATCCTCAACTTTGTAAATGGTTAAATTTGTATCCCAATTTAACTTTTAATTTAAAATTTAAAGAGATAAGACCTTAATTATGAGTTTAAAAACCACATCATCATCCAAAATTATCAAAATAGTTATTGCTTATATGATTTAAATTCATTATTTAAGTGCTAAATCATCAAATTTGGATTTGAAATATGGTTTAGGATAAAAATTAAATAATCTAGAAAAGTTAAAGATATAATACAAATTTTAAAAGGTTAGGTTATAATAACAAAAGTTGTGAAAGGTTACAATATTTTAACCAATTTGGCCTAAAATTTCAAGGAGAAATTAAACAGCTTAATTAAATGGAACCAAAAGGCAACTAACCCATCATCTTTTTTTTTTTTTATAATAGGAGGCGATTCTCCATTTTATTAGAAATAAGTATGTATGTTCAAGAATATTATAAAGAAACTAAGAGGAAAGCATAAACCCGTCATCCATCTTTAAGTTGAAGATGTCATCAAACTCCTTCTTCATTTCCTGATAGCTCATGTATAGGGTTGCAAGTGGGGCGGGACGTAGCGGAGATTGAAGATATCATCGCCGCATCCGCGGGGATGCGGGGCGGGGATTTTTTTTCAAAATTTTCTGCGGAGCAAACTTTGCCACCCCAAGCCCCCGCCCTGCCGGATTTCTCGCGGGGTGCGGGGCCCCATTGGTAGAGAGTGATGCATTGGTCATTGTTGTCCAGATTGCTAAGCGAGAGTTCGATACTTCGATGGTGTATATGGGAATCTTGTGCGAGACATATGGAAGATGTTGCAGTTATTTAATAGTCTATGTTTGACATCTTTCTAAAAAATGGACTATTGAATGTCCTTTCTTTATTAATGAATCACTTGTAGTGACATATTTACCACATCAATATTTACCACATCAATAAAGAAGTTACATTTTAACTTTGAACACAACTAGCAAATGGATTTTGTCCTCAAGAAAGAAAATAGTAAATACAAATAGATTCAACTTTAAACACAAGTAAAAAGCTTCATTTCATTCCAAACAACAAACACATAAATAAGAGCATCCTTATATATTTTTAAAATATAAACCAGGTGACATATATATACAAATCCCAAAAGTATAAAATTATGTGGCATATAGATACAAAATAACAAACTATGCGGATATAGGTACAAAATAACAAATTATGCTAACAAGCCACAACATATTTTAATGCATTTTTTCACATATTGAGAATATATATCTTCCAACGCATATTCATTATTGTCAAGTTTCTACTTTTCGTTTTGATCCTGATTTTTTTTGTTTTCTTTTTAGGATTGAACAAAATTCTAATAACAAAATGATTAAAGAAGTGATATGTATTTGTTGATAATCTCGATCTATGATCTCCAATTTTAAGTTTATTTGACAAGATCATATGTTTTTATTATATATCCTCACTTGTCTCAACAAAATTTATTTGTACATTTGAAGTTTCCTTATGTCGCACTTTTTTACCATAACATTTTTTATTTTTAGTTGTTTTTCAACTTTTTTTTTGCTCTTTTCGACTTTTTGATAGCTATTTGGTTTTCGGTGTTTTTTATATTCAGATTTTTACCTTGAGTTTTTATTCTGATCACTTTTTTATTTTTCTTTTCAAGAGCAAACAAAAATATTTTAGAAATGACATATACTGATCGTCAATCTCTGTGTGCATTGTTCAGATCAATGACCTCCCTTTTTTTAGTTTATTCAATAAGATGTCTATTTGTTATATATCCTCTATTGTGGCAACAAAATTTTAATTAATCATTTTTCAAAATAAATATAGCTTCTATTCATAAAGCATTAAATTGGGATTTCACCAATGTTTACGTAATTTTTTTTTTCTCTTTTTATCAATTCCTTTTTCTCATCAAATTAATTTTATTAGGATTATATTTTTGTATAACTATATGTAAAAAGTTTTTAAACTTTCAAGGCATATATTCCCTAATTTTGCTACAAAAAAATTAAATGATATTATTCTTCACTTAAAATTTATTCGAGATTATGTAGTAAAGATTATTTGTTTAGTTTTTTTCTCATTAAGTTAATTATTTTTTAACTAATATATTGACACTTAGCCTTACCCGTGCGCGAAGTGCAGGATTTCGACTAGTTTTTTAAAATGGATTCCTCGTGGAACGTGTGGCGGGGTATGGGGTGGGGCGATGGGGATTTTCCGTGGGGCGGGGCGATGGGGCGGGGCGACGGGGATTCCCCATGGGGCGGGGCGACGAGGATTCCCCGTGGGGCGGAACGACACGCCACGGGACGGAGGGACGGGGCGACGGGGATTCCCCGCGGGGCAGGGAATGAGGTGGTTCTACGGGGAAAACAGTGGGGCAAAGACATACCCCGCCCCGCACCCCGCCCCCGTGGGGGCAAAAATGCGGGGAATCCCCGCCCCACTTGCAACTCTACTCATGTACGACTTGCGAAACGAATCCATTTGATCCTCGTGCGACATCCTCGACGAATCCATTTGATCCTCGTGCGACATCCTCGGGGTCTCGGGGCCGTTCTCCAGGTATAAAGGGAAGCGTAGAATTAACTCTGGCCTTCGTCCGCCGCATCTTCTGCTCCTATTCAGCCTTCAATTTCATCTCATCGTCGAAAAGATTTCCGCAACTATGTGATGATAAGTTTTGAAGATAGTTTTCAAGACTTGAAGAATATTAATCTTCCAACCCTCCAACTATTTCATCAACTCTTAAAGAAATAATCAAATTGTCTTTAAGATTCTTAGTAACAACAATATCCTCCTTTTAAGGACCCATCATCATCAATCTGCACCGATGTTTCCAGTTCGACAACAACATCTTTCTTGGACATAGAATCGTGAAAATTTGCAATAACAGTATCGTCCTCTAAAGACTCATCAGCAATCAACTGGGCCAATGTGTGAGACAGAAGACCAACACTAGTACTGTTTGCATACATTGTTCAACAACTTGGTGTTTTGGTTGTTGAACAATTTACTTGTTTGCTTCATTGGTATTGACATCAAAATTTGTGCAACTGATGAAACTAGAGAAATAACTAGTGATTGAAACGCATAAAGAAGCCGCGAAAATCGTCATTTTCTTGCTCTAATTAATAACAAAGATTGTTCAATTTCAAGAACAAACGAGAAGGACGTAGTACGTACTACTAGAGAACATTACAAGAAAAAAGGTTTTTTACAATATCGAGAAATGTTGTTACACTGAACGTTGTTAAAAATTGTTTAATATGTAATTAATATGCAACCAAAACATCTATAATTATAAAATTAATCCGTAATGATTTATAAATTTCATAAAATTCTTTATTTTATATTATTTAATTAATCATTAGTTAATCATTATTTTTTGTCTTAAATAATATTTAATTATATATTAATTTAAGATTTAATAAGTTTTAATAATGTATGATATAACAACATAATTAAGTCTCTTCAAAAAAGCAACATAATTATGTGTTGTACAAGGTTAATTTTCTTGTAGTGGAAGCAATGCACATAGAAGTTGTTAATTAATTGCATGCAACTCTTGTATATAATTCTTGTGTAGAGATGGAATTGGAAATTACCAAATTGATTCGTCAACAAAATTTTCTCACCTATTAAGACCAATATTAAGACCCATATATTTTCTCACCTATTAGCTAGGTTGTGCAAATTTGGTAGGAAATATTCGTATTTATTTCAAAACTTGTTGTTGGTGAGTTTTGAGGGAAAAAAATTCTTATATGTGCAATCAAACACATGTAGAAAAATTTTCTTATGAACATTTACTTAAGAAAATATTTTTTTCCTACGTAAAATTTTCTTTATAATCAAATAGAGCCCAAGTTTTTTTTTTCGAGGAAAAAGTTTTTGTTACAGACATTAAAATGTTACATTAAATTAGTAGTTAATGAACTGCTCTAAAAGACTACTGAATGTGAATTGGATGTGCGCCACCTAGAACTGAAACAAAATAACTATCTCCAATGCAAAAGTGTATTTCGAATGTCGAGCTTGCGTGACATATAAGGAATAAACATTGTATATTCTCAATGTCTACTTTTAGACGGTGCCATCTCAAATTTCTTCAATTTCCTTTGTCGAGATTTTTAAGTGAAGCATATATGTGTCGTCTGTAGTAACAACAACAACAACACAACAATTAATAATAGTGTACCCTCTTTTATTAAAGCATAACTAATGAAGTAAACCATAAGAGCATCTCTAATGGTTAATGTGGATTGTGACTGTAGATTCTTACCACATCATCACCATGGAGGGAACGTAGACTAAATAGACATTGAAGTTCAAATGCACAATGTGGATTGCTCCTGTGAAGGCTATTTTTTTTTTCAAAAGGATTGTTAAAAAAAATTTCATCAAAAAACAAAAAATATATCTCTATTTTTCTTAGCGTTATATATATCTTTGCGATTTTTTTGTTTAACGGTATATCATATTTTTAGGTGATTTTTCCGTGTTGTATATATGCATCACTAAATATTTTTTAGTATGGATCATATAAAGTAGTGTATGATACGATATAGTTTAATTTAATGTTTTTTTCATGCGCCTCTTTTTTCATATGCCTCTTTTTTCGATTTTGATGATGTGTCTTCCGCACACTGTCTATCGCATCCTCTAGAAATAAAAGGTGCGATGCACAATGTGAACGGTTATTTATGCCACATCATCTCCATAGTGTGAATCCACATTACCATTGGAGAGAGTTTTTTGGTTATGATGTCGATTCTACATATCTTACGTGTCCCATATCTACCCCTAATCCACAACCCCATTGGAGATGCTATAAGAGGTCATGAAAACAGAAGTTCAGACCAAATTTCCAAAGCCTTGAATTTCACAGCAGAAAATATATAATACAAAGAACATATGGAAGCTATAACTTTAGTTCCATATATAATTTCCAATATCTTGGTAACAACATGGAATCTCGAAGCGTGCTCATGCTCCTACAAGAAATTAATGAAGGCCTGAAAATGAACATATGGAGCATAAGCTGTATTGGAGATCACTTTGTGTTGCATTCTTTCTCGAAGTCTGGCTGCCCATAGTCCATGGATATCGACAGAAGCCATAGGAGCAGCGATCACTTCACCATATCGAAGTATTTTACTTAAACTTTCCACTGCTCAAACTCGGCAGAGCTTAACATGAAGGAACTCGCATTGCGATGGCCACCTCCTCCAAATTTCTGCACACAAAATGAGGGTTATTAGATACTTGCACGACAAATAAATAATAGCAGAACATGAATGCATCGAACATATTTTTGCAAAAGGGTACGTAATGGATCTTGTTGATGCGCTACCTGAGAAATAGGAGTCGTGTCTTCAATAACCACGCTTCTGAGGCTTATTTTCAGCATTTCACTGTTTTCGAGTTCAGGAACGCGATAGACAATGGCTCCAATGCCCCTGAAAAGATTCAGCTCGAAGACTTACTAAAAGAAGAGGTTCTATGAAAAAGCCGGAAATACACGAACTGCAGCAATATACTACCAATGACCATTTTAAGCACATCGATCTTGAAGTTGACTAGAAAAGTTATCTTTGTCTAACATGAATTGGATAATCAATTCGGAATTCACCGAATTCAACTGTCAGAAGTGAGCAATGATACACAAAGAGAAAGAAAAAGCTACGCTAAACAGCAATAACAAAGGCCACATGGATTTAATGTTTCCATTCAGTTTGATTTAACCGAGTTGAGGATGCGATTTGGTAAGAAAAAAAAAAAAAGGCTGTGCGAGACATACCTCAAATTTAGGCTACGACTCTTATTAGCAAGCTGGTGTCCAAGTTCACTTCTTAATTCTGAAATAGAGTCTGCTTCAACTGCCTACAGAAGGATTATGAAAACAGAAGCGATATCTAAGCACCAAATGGTCAATGAATTTGGATTAGTTGAGAATCAAATCAGTAAATGCTACATCAAATTCAAGGTGTGTGAGGCAAAAAATGCAAGACATAAGGAGAAAATGGCCGATGAAGTTCAAGTACTGTAATTCATTTAGTTCCCATCCAAAAAGAAAGAATGATATAAATGCAACAAGAACAAAAGCAACAAAGTATCAATCCCAGAGCCAGATAAGTTGGAGTCGACTACAAAAGAAATGTCGGCTTAAAGAGAAGTTGACTTTTATATTTGAAAAGAATGGTTGATGTGGAAAATAAATGGAGATTGTGTTCAACATACCAAGCAACGTCCGGACATTCCATTTCCCAATGCAATTTCAAATGACTGCTTGAGAACCTCGCTTATTAACTTTTGCTTTTGAGATAAGCTCACCATCCCTTGGTGGATCACTGATTCAGGATCTAATGCCAATAACTGCTCAAAAGATGAACATTGCATCAGAATAAGCTAATTGAGAAACTTACTTGATTTAAGAAGGACATCCCCGCTTTCATGAGAAGAATTGATTAAACAATGATGCATAGTTATCAACTGTAATTGCAAATTTGCAATGGTGGAATAAGATAACAAGTTTGACTTTCTGCCAGTTTAAAGCTAGGAATGATCTCAATGAAATGAGAAAAAAGATGTAATAGAGATGACAGTAAAGTTATTTCCTTTACAAGCATCAATCCCTCAGAGAATGGTTTAAATCAATAATTTTTCTCCCAGCTGGATGATGGAAAGTGGTGAAATGGGTGAGGTCGAAAGGAGTACCATCGGGTTTATAAGAAAATGCACGAGGAAGAATATACAAAGGAATATGTTATGTTTCAACAGATATAAAAGTGGTGGGCATCGATCAACCCAGGTGAGATACCAGAATCTTACGGAAGGTCTTAATATTTCTTCCATGAATATCATAAAATGCGGCAGGCTTCTAAAAGAAATCATTCATGGCAAACTAACTAGATATGAAAAATAAAATGTACCTGTTTAAACAATACTGGATTTGATCTAACATCAAATTCAATATTTAAGTCTTTCAACCCACTACTGAAGGCTTTACTGTTAGGCAGTTTCCATCTCCAAAGATCTGCATCTTCGATGTATTTGAACAGCTTAGTAACTTTTTCAACTTCATGTTTTGGCAACATTTCCCTTTCAAGGTTTTTCTCTTCAAGTTTTTCCTTAAAATAGTCATAAGCAATTGTGGCTCCGCTCCTCTGGATATCTATTATCCTTGTCACATTGTCAGCAACGAAATTCTTTCTGCTAAACATCTCAAGAGCTGTCTTGTGATGATCCAAAATAATCACCCTGGAAAAAGAGAGCATTCCACCATTTCAACGTTGTTACCTCTTTTGGAAAGTTGGAGAGAGTAAGCAAACGAAAGGGATTTTCTGTGCAAAAATTATTGGCAATGACAATTGTTTGATCCGTCATTGGTGTCAAACACTAGCTACCACACAGAATGCACTGATAAAAAGGGATGCATTCTACAACAAGTTCATCAAGCAAATTATAACACTTTTTTTTTTCATAAGCAAATCATAACACTTGGCCGCTTCAACATCTTATCTATGAAAAAATTTTCTACTCAGTTATCACAAAAACAAGTTTTCTTTTTTTGGTTAGACAAAAACAAGTCTTCTTTTCCTAAACGTAGAGGTCGCCTAAAACAACCTTGTGAACTTACCCTTTTTAAGATAATATGTAAGCTTTCCTTTTATATATCAACTATCAACTAATCCATGCATATTATATTCCCTCCGCAAAAAATAAAAAGAGAGGCTTGAGGGCACTCTAGCTATGCAAATATTCAAGATAACTATTTTACAAAATACAAATGCAATACATAGAACAATTAAATGAACAAGGAAGGCCTAATCAATGCTTGACTTTCCAAAAACACCAGCTATTGAACACGAAAAAATTAAAGAGCTTACTTTTTCCCCATTTAAGCACATTATTCTCATGAAACACTAATGAAATACTGTTGAAGTGTAAAAGAGATCAGAAGAGCCACACCAACCTTTCAACCCTTGAAGAGATTTGCTCCACAAAACCAGCAGGCCCAACAAAATCAAGAAGATAAACGTCCTCTAAATCGCCCAAAGGAAGATCGTCCACCCTGAAAAGACAATCACAAAACAGTCTCAGAGCCATCAACAGTCCAACAAACAACAACAAAATCGCACGAATTGATGAATTATTACTTCAATGGTTGGTAGACGGTGTTGGGGAAGAAGAGGGCGGGCTGGGCGATGGCGGAGAAGTAGAGATGGGCGGCGAGGGCGGCGAAGGCTCCGTCTGGGCAGGGGAAGTGGTACAGCACGGCAGAGGGTGCTCTGTTCTGGGTCTTCTCTGTTGCGTCTCTCATTGTGGTGAAGTTTCGATTGATGAGTCGTCTGTGATTGATGGTTTGTGTTGTGAGCATTCGTGTTGTTGTCGTCGTTTTGGTGAGCAATCGTGACCATCAGATCCTCTCTTTTCGGGATTGTGTCTATCATCGATATGTTGGTTTTTTTTTTTTTTGGAAAATATTAAGATGACCCATTTTGGGCCACCGGTGATAATGTTGGTCCATTTGTACATCAATGTGTATGCACACAAATATGGATGTCGATTAGATGAATATCATCACTGGGTGTTTTGGGTGTTCCATCACTTGTCACTCATAATATGTAGATTTATTTCTCTATTTAAAGCCATTTTATTTTAGATGATAATAAGCTAGTATTTTTTTTTTTTGATAATTATGTGTGTCCCAACCTTTTTCAATCTTTCCTAACTTTCATTCGACAATTCTATGGGTATTGGTTGGACTCCCCAACTTTATAACTAAGGTAACTAATTGGTATCTTAAAATAAATAAATAATATTTATTTTATAAACTAGTAAAAGGGCACGCGCTCCGTACGTGAAAAAATAGAAAAAGAAAAAAGAAACAAAAAAGAGAAAGACGGAAAGGAAGGGAGAAACGCAAATACGTGGTTACAACTCTCTCTCTCTCTCTCTTTATTGCTCCATATGTAATTCCATACCTTAGTTGATGAATGAAATTCATTCAATGCTTGTAATTAGACTTTCTCAAAAAATATAAAAAAAAAAAGAAAGAAACTCTTGTTCTCTTTGACAGTCATTAGTTTAAATTGTTCATGTCCATTTTTGTTACAAATTTTGCTCTTATAATTCCGTGTTCATCGTCTTTTTTGTTAAAAATAAATTAATCTTAGAAGTCTCAATTTAAATTCCCCTTCTTGTCCCTACCAAAAAAATTTGTCCCTACTATTTTTTTTTTTTGGTAAACGAATTGAAAAATACCCTTCCATCGATCGTAAAGCACAATAATTATTTTTTTACAAAAGAAAATATTGAAACTTTTAAAATAACTTAAAATAAATATATCTAGTGAAGAAATACATAAATTTATTTCTTACAACTTGTTTTTCACCACTGAAAGTTTTATATAAAAGAATCTCTCACAAACGTGAAAAGAGGGAGACTCAATTGAGGCCATTGGCCTGATAAATCATAGGTCGGTGGGGAGGCAATTCTCGTCTTCAATGGAGATCTTATATCGAGATCCTATGTGTTGGAACTTGACAATTGCTTCAAGTGAGTTTGAATAGAAAAACTCTTTAGTCCCACATTACTCTAAGGATTTGCTTTAGAGAAACCCAATGGATAGAGCCCAAATTGACACTCATTGAGTAATAGGTGTATATATATATATATATATATATATATTTTTTTTAATAATTATATTTAATATCATAGGGGCTTTGAGCTTAGATTTGTTAGCCTTGTAAAATCAAATAATTTTTTATTTTTTTATTTCAAGATTAATTGTTGACAGTTAATTTCATTATTTTGTAAACAGATGTGACTGATGAATGTATTGTTTTCGAATTTGAACAGTCATATTGGTTTGAACCAGTGCCTCAAGTTCTATTTAAGTGGAACTAAAACACTGGAAACTCACTGGTTTTCGAATTTAGTTTTTTTGAGAGAGAAGGAAAATCACAGTTTGACAGACTTTTGAATTTGGTGATTTTTGGTTTGAAAGGGCATCCAGTTGTATTAGTGTAACTCATTAGGTATATAAATGTTATGTACTGTTATAATGGTGCATGTTGTGTTGTGTAAGTTTTAGAGTGTGTGTGCAGTATATGTACTGAATATAATGTGCATGTTGTGTTGTGGTTTGGTGTGTGTATAAAATGGATGGTCAGGATGATGTCTCGAGATAGGGAATGTAACGAGAGATCAGAATGGTCATCATGTACATTTCACATTTCATATATAAATAAAACGCTACCCTCTCACAAGAGAGAGGGTGAGACCATTACTCCTCATTTGCTGATTTTCTCATCTTTGTCAATCTTCTCTGGAGATCAAACATGGTATCAGAGCCATCTTGGCTCGCGCTGTTGAAAACCTAATACTGTGAATACTATCAGATCAAGATTATGGCTCGCGCCGATCAGATCAAGATCTCATCCGGTGCATATCAGCATCATTCGATCCAGATCTCGTTTCTTACTCTCCAAGAAATTCGAAGAGACGAACTGCAACAACAAATCAAGGTTCATAATCATCAGATCTCCATAAATAAGTGCTCGATCTGTAAGATCTGTGATAGTTCATGGTTGATCTACGTCGATCCAGGTCAGTTCATGTAAGATCCAAGAGTTTGGCAACGTTTCACATCAGATCTACACAGTTTCATTTCAGATCTTGCTTGATCTAAGCCATCTCCGGTCAGATCTGAAGAGATGGAAAGTGGTTCGTCATCGCATGAAGCAGAGGTATCATCGACAGAGTTCAATAGTCATCGAGGGAACACGATGAACACAAACGCTCCATTCGGTAACTCTTTAAGCCAACTCGTTACTGTTAAGTTGACTGAAACAAATTTTCTTCTCTGGAAAGCTACTGTTATACCGTTGATTGAAGGTCATAACCTAGATGGTTATCTGTTTGGAACGACACCATGTCCGGCAAAATCTTTGGAAGATGGAACTGTGAATCCGAACTTATAAATCATGGTTCGAGAGAGATAGGATGTTATTTGGATGGCTTATGACAAAGACTCACATCGATATCGGCACATCAGTGGTGAATCCTAAGAATCCTCTCCGCACAGCAAATGAATTGTGGACAGCAATAGAGGCTCACTGTGGTACAAATAATCGATCTCAAATTCAAGTGTTGAAGAAACAGATTCAAGGAACAAGGAAAGGCAACATGCGAATGAATGCATACTTACTAAAGATGAAAAGCTTGGCTGACAGTCTTGCGATTGCGGGAGCACCAGTTGGACTGAAAGATCTGATATCCAGTTGTCTGTGTGGCTTGGATGCTGAGTACTTGCCGATGACTGCGGTTCTACAACGTTGTTTAGACCTTACCTAGCAGGAATTTCAGGCATCGTTGATGAGTTTTGAAACTACATTGGATCAATTGAATGTGAGTCAGGGTATCAACTCCTTAAACTTGCAAGATTCAACTCCCACAGCCAATGCTGCTGAAACTAAGAGTAATGGAAGTCGGATGGGTGGAAACAATGCTGGAGGATCTTCTCAAACTCAATCATCTGGCAATAATCAATCAAGAGGATTCAACAATGGTGTTGGTTCTCGAGGTCGTCGTGGTAGGAACAGAGGAAGAGGTGGATTTCGATTCAACACAGTCAACAAACCAACATGTCAAATCTGTGGAAAATTTGGTCACTCTGCAAGTGTGTTATTTTCGTGGTGACATGAAATACATGGGTTCAACACAACAACAGCTTCCGCCTCAACAATCGTTACGTTTCACTCCAACACCTCCTCAAGCTCAGACATCTTTCTATGGCACTACTGAATCTGTTCCAGATACTTCATGGTACATGGACAATGGTGCGTCATCTCACATCACAGCTGATCCATCACAAACTTAACAACAAAGATGCCTTACGGAGGTAACAAATCTCTAATGGTTGGTAATGGTAAATACCTTCCAATTACAAGTACTGGTTCTGCTTCACTCCCTTCTATTCATTTTAGACTTTCATTTCATAATACACTATGTGTTCCTAGTATTAAGAAGAATCTCTTAAGTGTGTCTCAATTGACTAGGGATAACAATGTTGTGATTGAGTTTCGTCCGATGTCCGTCTTGTGAAGGATATCCACACTGATGAAGTGTTACTTCATGGACATCTTCACAACGGGTTATATCAATTCTTTGGACCAAACATCTCTCCTACTGATACACATAATGCTTTTTTGGCCTCCAATAATGCAGTCAAATCTGTGGCATTCCAGACTTGGACATCCAGCACATAAAGTGTTAAGTCAGGTTGTACACAAACATTTGAACTTTTCTCTTTCTTCAGTACCTGATTTCTGTTCCTATTGTCCTATGGGCAAAATACATGCATTACCATACTCTACTTCCAATCGTATTGCTTCTCATGTTTTGGATTTAATACACACCGATTTATGGGGTCCTGCTCCGGTTACCTCTACTGATGGATTTAACTATTATATTCACTTCATTGATGACTGTACTCGTTTTACGTGGGTGTACCCTTTGAAACTTAAATCAGATGCTATCCATGCTTTTTCTGCTTTTAAAAGACTAGTAGAAAACCAGTTTGGAACTACCATTAAATGTGTACAATCTGATTGGGGTAGAGAGTTTAGACCCTTTAAACCTTTACTTGACTCATTTGGTATTATTTTTCAACACTCCTGCCCACATACACATGAACAAAATGGAAGAGCTGAACGCAAACATAGACATATCATTGAGATGAGTCTAATTTTGCTAGCTCAAGGGCATCTTCCATTCAAATTTTGGTGGGATGCATGTGAAACTGCTACTTTTTTGATTAAACGTCTTCCTACAACTGTTTTAAAACGTTTTTCCCCGTATGAAAAATTGTTTTCCATCAAACCTGACTATAATATTCTTCGAGTTTTTGGATGTGCATGCTTTCCTTATATGCGACCTTATAATACTCATAAATATCAATTTCGTTCCGAAAAATGTGTTTTTTTAGGCTATAGCTCTCGTCATAAGGGATATAAATGTTTACATCCATCAGGAAGAGTGTATATATCACGAAATGTGTTGTTCAATGAACATGAATTTCCTTATTGTTCTGTGTTCCCAAATACAGTTTCACCACCACCTGCTGTGAATAATTGGTCTTCTTGGGTTTCTTTGTCTCCTCCTACTCAAACTTCTTCTTCTTCTAGTAATCAGTTGACTGCCTCCACTTTACCTAACCATATAGAAACACCCAGTGCACCAGTTTTGTCTGAATCCAATTTACCTAGTCCAATTGAGACACCTACTGAACCAGTTTCTGGTTCACATGTGACTGTTCCTAATACTAGTGACACACATAATTTACATCCCATGATCACTAGGGCCAAAGATGGCATAAGTAAGAAAAAGGTTTTTGTAGCCAAGACTGTAGAGTCAAATGATGATATTCCTACCTCAGCTGAAATAGCTCTCAAACATCCCAAGTGGAAAGAGGCTATGGATAAAGAATATCAGGCGTTGATTACTACTGGTACTTGGTCTTTGGTTCCTTCTTCACCTAATCAGAACATTGTAGGCAATAAATGGATTTTTACACTGAAAAAGAATCCTGATGGTTCCATTAATCGATACAAGGCTAGACTAGTGGCCAAGGGGTTTAAACAAATCCCAGGTATCGATTTTGGAGAAACATATAGTCCAGTTGTTAAAGCTTCCACTATTAGAGTCATCTTGTCCCTTGCTGTACAGTTTGGATGGTCGCTAAGACAACTGGACATTAATAATGCTTTTCTCAATGGCTCATTGTGTGAGGAAGTTTTTACTAATCAACCTGCAGGCTATGTTGATCCTAAGTGTCCTTCTCATGTTTGTAAACTGCATAAAGCTTTGTATCGACTGAGACAGACACCTAGAGCATGGTTTGACAAACTAAGGAATACTCTTCTCTCTTGGGGCTTTTATAATTCTAAAGCTGATAATTCTTTGTTTATATGTCGATCTGGTGATTCTATTTTATACATTCTAGTTTATGTTGATGACATCATTGTTACTGGGTCTCATACTTCTGTTATTCAATCTTTCATTTCCAAATTACATGCTTCATTTGCTTTAAAAGACATAGGTGAACTTAATTACTTTCTTGGCATGGAAGCTCGAAGAGAGAAGGGAACCTTGTATCTCACACAAACGGCATATGTTAAGCAATTATTACAACGAGGTGGAATGCTCAATTGTAAACCAATTGACACCCCATTCTCTGTTGGAAAACCTCTCTATGCAGATGGTGCCTCCTTATTCCATGACACTACTATGTATAGAAGTTTATTAGGGGGACTATAGTACTTGGTCAATACTAGACCGGACATTGCTTTTATTGTCAATAGATTAAGTCAGTTTCAACAGTTTCCTACTACTACTCATTGACAATCTCTTAAACGTGTTCTTCGTTATCTTAAAGGAACAATGGATATGGGTTTATGTTTTAGACAAGGTTCACAGTTATTTGCTACAGGGTTTTCTGACTCTGATTGGGCTGCTTCTCCTGATGATAGAAGGTCAGTAGCAGGTTATGCTGTTTTCCTTGGTACTAATCTTGTCTCTTGGCAGTCCAAGAAACAAGCTGTGGTCTCCAGATCTAGCACCGAGTCTGAATACAGGGCACTTGCTCAAGTCACTGCTGAATTGGCATGGCTGCAATCTCTTCTTCATGAACTGCAAATTCCTTTACCTGCTCCTCCTACCATCTCGTGCGACAATATGAGTGCCACACTTGGCTAAGAATCCGGTGTGTACACATGCTCGTACTAAACATATTGAACTTGATGTTCATTATGTTCGTGATAAAGTTCTCGCAGGTAAACTATCTATTTTTCATGTTCCTACTGCTGATCAAATTGCAGATATTTTTACTAAAGCGTTCACGGCATCTCGTTTTGGATTTCTCCGAGACAAACTTGGGGTCGTTTGGTTACCCCTGCGTTTGAGGGGGGATATTAGTGTAACTCATTAGGTATATAAATGTTATGTATTGTTATAATGGTGCATGTTGTGTTGTGTAAGTTTTAGAGTGTGTGTGCAGTATATGTAATGAATATAATGGTGCATGTTGTGTTGTGGTTTGGTGTGTGTATAAAATGGATGGTCAGGATGATGTCTCGAGATAGGGAATGTAACGAGAGATCAGAATGGTCATCATGTACATTTCACATTTCATATATAAATAAAGCGCTCCCCTCTCACAAGAGAAAGGGTGAGACCATTACTCCTCATTTGCTGATTTTCTCATCTTTGTCGATCTTCTCTGGAGATCAAATAAGTTGTATCCTAGGGCAGATCTTTGGAGAAAATTCTATCACCGAATTCAATGAAATTTCTGTGACATTGCTTCTGTGCTAGCCTCCGACTAAAAATTTATTTTGTTGATTGTTTCTATTATTAATTATTTGTAAAACTTGGTTATTTATACATATTAGTATCAATTTATTGTTCCGTACAACACTATGTAGTTCAGGCACACGTACATATAGGAAAGTAACACTTGTGCTGATCGCCAAGCGAAAGATGCACTCAGTCTGCAAAAGGATTTGTTGATCTTCTTCTCTGTTTCACAAAGTATTTCTTTGCTATTTAGATCAACACTGGAAGCACTTTGTGGGCGATCCCCTTGAGACTCACTAAAGTTTGATTTTAATCAAAAAAAAAAAGAGATGGAGATCAACACTTGCAACCCTTATAACGAACATTATTGAAAGAAAAAAAGGTAAATGAATATGTATATCATAGCATAGATTTGTAATTCACCCACCATAGTAAAGAGAGATCTCACTATATGCATAGAAATACTCTAATGTTGTTCTATTTGGTGAACATAGAAACAAAATTAATAATTAGTCTTCTTCGCACACTTCCACTACCACATGGACGCTTAAGCAACATGATTTTCAGTGCTTAATTGCACCATTGACATCAGCCAGTGCGATCTCGATTTGGATGTCAATGAGTTCCAGATGTGCAGATGTGGTCCATAGGACAGTGTTGACGCTTGCCTTATCAATTCGTTTAGATCAACCTATTGCAACATCGATACAATATGAGACTAAAAGGAATGCACAAATTTCAAACTCCTAATTTGAAAAAAAACACATATTCTCACCTTCAGTCCTCCGAGAGAGAATGACAGAACATTGATGTAGCAATGAAATCTTGTTGAGATCTAATCCTCGAAGTGGCAGAGAACCTCTTCGGAGAGAACGTGAGAGAGATATTGGTCGGGTATAGCATTATTCCTAGATGATGTTAGATAACCGCGATAGCCAAAAGTGGGAACAGTTACGGAACTATTTTTCCAAAAATCACGTTAGTTTTGTGAAAATCAAAAACAAAAAATCCTACTTTTGAGGGAAAGAATATTAAGAATCGAAAATAAAAAAACCTGTAATCTTATCTTATTTCCAAGAACCAAGAACTATCCATCTAAATTCTATTTCAACCAAACATAATAAAGGAATTAGGGGCACTTCTGGAAAGATGGGTAGCAAAATAGTTTCACCTTGGAAAGTGCCACAAATTTTTTATTATAAAATAGATTACAATTTATTTATTCAAAATAATTAAAATGTTTAACGACAAAGTCTAAATTTCAAATCAGTTGAAGTTAGCTAAATAGACCATATTTTTTTGCTCTACTCATAGACCATAATCTTTTGCTCAGCTCAATTTTAAAGTGTTTGATGATGTTGTGCTTTCAAGATCTCTTAAAATCCTTCATAGTTAATGCATATATATTAGATCTCATCTACTCTTACATTGACATTTTCTTTTTGGAAAATGATAATCTAACACACTTTGTAACGACCCTAAAAATTTAATCCGTGTCACATGTCAATACAGGTGATACGTGGGCCCACGTCGTGCTACAGTCATCAATTCTCAAACTTCGACGCCAAGGTATGTTAGTTTTGTATGTTGTTTATATTATATTATATTTCATTTGTGCAATTTCAAGTTTTTAACATGTAAAAACGTTTGTGTACGAGAGTTGGTAGTCTGGGAAATAAAATTTAATTAAAAACACTAACAAAAGTATAAAATAAATAATAATTAAAAGGTTGTAAAGTCCGTTTGTTACGTCGGTACGCTTGTGGTGACGCGACGAACAAAGTTAGTGTTATGAGTCGGGTGCGAGAATACCCGAGGGAAGCTTTGAGTGTTGTTTGAAATGGATGAGATCAAAAGACCAAAAGTCAACCAAGAGTCACTTATTGGAGTCATTAAAGTTGGTGGAGGTGACTGCGAAATGACCAAAAAGGGCAATAAATTTGTAAAGGGTATGAATAAGGGTGAGGGGTATAACCAAATATCAACACACCACCGTCACCACATTCTCCATTTCGAAAAAAAAAAATTTGGAGAAAGAGAGAAATCGACCGAGAGACGGAGAGACCAAGGAGAGGAGAGCGGTGATTCGCAGAAAGCGTGGACGAGACGTCGAGGCGAGATCCAGGTAAGAAGTTATTGATTTCGTTGTAGGTGTTGTCATTATGGTTGTTTCCGAGATTTGTTGTTGAGGGGATGGTGGATTTAAATGGTGAAAATGGTGGTGATGTGGTTGTTGATAGTTATTGTATTGTTGTATTGTTGTTGTGACGTTGCAAAAAAAAAAAAAAAAAAAAAAAAAAAAAAAAAAAAAAAAAAAAAAAAAAAGGTTACTGTTGGTTGCTGGAACCAGCAAACCAACGAAGAAGAAGAGAGAACCGGGCCGGGTCAAGGTGACCCGACCCGGGTTGACCTGGTCAGACCCACCCACCTATTATTATATTAATAAATAATGATTTATTTCAATTAAATATATTAAAAAGGATTTTAATTGAAATAAATTCCAGAAAAATAGGAAAAATTCAGGAAAAATTCTAGAAAATTATATTTTCATCAAATAAAGAGAAATTTGGGAATTTATATGAAAAGTGAAATATTCGGAATTTTTGCGAGACGTTATGTCGGGGTTTTTGTCTTGAAAAGCGTGAAATTAGCAAAAATAGCTAGAAATTTGGAAAAATCATAGGAAATTAAGGAAATTGATATAAATTGCATTATCAGGATTTTTGTACACACGAGGACCGTAAGGGCGGGTCGGAGTCCGTGTTAGCGCGAATTAGCTTGGATCGAGATAAGTAAACCAGTGAGGAACACTACAGTTATTTCTTGAGCTTTGAATTATTTATTGATATTGTTTCAATGCCCTCTTGTTATTCCATTCATATGAGTTGTCCTAAGGCAAGTGTGTCAAGTGTGATACTTGTAGAATTCTGGGCTTGCGGTGTATTATACCGGGGTTTACGGCTGGGGATATGTGATTGGTTGTAATGACATGTACGGGGTGAGAGTTCTCCACCAGATTGTTGGGGACTCTGCATTTGCGTAGGGGTATTAGAGGAGATTTTGTCCTCGACTCCTATCTTTTGAGGAGATTTTGTCCTCAGCTTAACGACTTTGATTAGACGAGACTACTTGTGCCTTTCCTTTGTATTTCGGGACACTCAATTTCGATTGCACACGTATTTATTCACAGTATTATATATTCATGCACTCCCTATCCTTTTCTTTCTATCTGCATGAATTGACTGTTCATTTATTTAATTCGAAATGTTATATTTATTGTTATTCCTGCTTGGCGTTACTTACCTGGGCTCATCATTCTTGTGTTTGACCGAGTGTAGATCCGCAGTCCAGTAAAGGAAAAGCCATGCAGTTAGGCGATATACTTTGAACGGCCCTCATCTGCTGACATAGATGACTTTTTGTTGTATTAGTTACTTATATTGTTTTTGTACATGGGGTTATGGGTTGAGAGATTTTTGGATATAATGACGTGGATGATACTCTCCTTGCTTTACATGGTATATATGGTATACGAGGTTCTCACACCCTAAATTTTTGTCCTAACTTGTAGCTTTCGAGGTTAATTGATTAGTTGAGCTTTATTGCTTCTGCTTTATACTTTGATAACTCGTTAATTAATTGACTTCACTTTTAAATGATTAATAAATGATTGAATGGTAAGGATAGGCTCACTGGCCCCGAGCAACTCAGCTAGATTAGCTCGGGGCTTCGCTCGGGTTCAGGCCGGGTGGTGCCTGATTCTAGGGTTGTGGAATTTGGGGCTGTCACACACTTTAAGCGCACACTTTGTTTTTTAGTCATTTACAACTCTTTCTTGTGTCCCTAGGCGTGGGTCCCGCATTTAACAAAACAACATAAATGACTAAAAAATAAAATGTACACACAAAGTGTGTTAGATTATCATTTTCCTAAAGGTAAATCTAACCAATTGTTGTGTGCTTGTAGTCAAGGACTGATCCAGGAATTTGAGCTGCCCTGTGCTAAACTTAATAAACTAATACGTATTTCTTTATTGTCAAATTAAAAAACTAAGTATAATCAGTCTTTGCGTGCATATTAAAAACCTAAGTATAATCGATATTTGTTTACTTACACTGTTAGTTCGAAGTTATCTCTATGAAGTTAACTCCTTGGAGTTAATATTTTCATATTTGGTTCAACTTTAAACTTACATGGATTTTGCAAATTTTTAAATAATAAAATATATGAATTTACATAAATAGCATTCAAATAAGAGAGAGATTGGTAATAAAAAAGTCATTAATGATGAGTAATTGTGTCCACCACTTATGAGTTGGGAGATAATTACAGGGAAGTTGGGCAACCAAATAAAATTAGTTCTCAACTCCCAGCAAGTGAGATAACTCCACCTCTAACCAAACAAGGCATAGTTGATTAATTGACGTGTTAGACACTAAAAAAATACCACGCAGGCAACTTAAAATAAAAAATAATACAATATAAATATCACTTACATTTTAAAATAGAGTTATAGTACAAAGAGGAAACAATAGACATTGCTGACAAAAAAACATAAAAGTAAAAGAATTGACAGAAAAAAAAAAAAAAAAACAAACAAAAAAAAAAGTTTCGCCACAGATGTAAAAAAAATTACTGTCACTTCGAAGTTTAATTTCCTATTGCCAACTGTGTTTCCCATAGTAACGAATCAATGCTTGAGTATATTTGGCACTAGATCTAGAGTTAGGAAACCTTAAAAAGGAAAAAAGAAATATCAATTTTAGAATACTATTATAGAACCGAGGAACATAACCACACATGACAAGTGTGACATAGTGATGTGGAGCAAGCGCCAAGGCTCTGTCTAAGCCAAAGGGCTTGTGTTCGAGTCCTGACAACCAGTCCAAACTACTCAATCCATGATAGTCTGATTTGGTTTTTTGAATTCGCGATTTGAGGGTGGTTCAAAAAATTTGAAATCTGCGAAATCGCGATTTGGTGGCAGTTTTCATTTTGAAAAAACCGCAGTTAACCAAACTGCGGTTACCTTTTATTTATTCATTTACTACAATCTAATCCTACTATATTTTAAAATATTGTTTAGACATTTTGAACCAAGTTGTTCTAGATGATTAGTTGAGATGATTAGCAAACTGCATTGAATAATTAAATTGATAAGTAAATATTATTGAAACTTTTAGGTCTTATTGAACTCTTATTTTTTTCTTAACTTTTAATTGTTGTTTTATTCTAGGAACAAAAAATGAAATTGAAACTTGAAAAAATAGAGTTGCAGGCTTTTTATGTTAAATCTATTTGTTTTTGTTATTTTAACTTTTGAAATGAACTTTGATTCATAACTTTGTTGTGTTTCAATATGTTTTTGGTGGATGATTATGTATGGACATGTATTTTGTTGTATGTTTTGTTGATAGATATATATGAAATGTATGTAGTTTTTTTGTTTTTTGTTTTTGATTTTTTTCAAATGTTGCAAAAAGATCGCGCAAGCCGCAATCAATTTGATCGCGTTTTAGAGAGTACATAGTTTGGTAGCTAAACCGTGAACTCTCACTTGGTCGCACTTTGGCGGTAGCGGTTTGACCGCTCCTAAATATAACCATTACGTAGAAAGTTAGAAGTGTAACCAAATTTTCATTTCCTTGCATTTTCTAGTGCGAAGTGTGTTTTCTCAATTCGAAACACCAGTCCACGTCACCGATCCGCGCCAACTCCCAAACGCAAATCCCTACCGTCCGTCTCCAATCCAACGGCCACAAGAGCCGTGCACACGGATCGAGCCCCCAAAAAGGCCCCGCGAAACCCCAAAATTTCAAAACTCAACCAATCTATATAAACCCCCAATCCTATTCCTGAGAAAATCACAATCTCATCAAATCAGTCCGTCCAATCTGTTCATCTCTCTCAAGCTCCAATCTCGGTGTTCGTCGGTAGTGTGTGTGCGAGCTAAGATGTCAGGGCGAGGCAAGGGCGGAAAGGGGCTGGGCAAGGGCGGAGCGAAGAGGCACAGGAAGGTGCTCCGAGATAACATCCAGGGGATCACGAAGCCGGCGATCCGACGGCTGGCGAGGCGAGGCGGAGTGAAGCGCATCAGCGGTCTGATCTACGAGGAGACACGCGGCGTCCTCAAGATCTTCCTCGAGAACGTCATCCGCGACGCCGTCACCTACACGGAGCACGCTCGCCGAAAGACCGTCACCGCCATGGACGTCGTCTACGCGCTCAAGCGCCAGGGCCGCACTCTCTACGGCTTCGGCGGTTGATTTCTGGATCTTCTAATTTCGTCTGAAATGGTGGCTTTTAGGGTTTCGTTTTTTGGTTCTCAATGTAAATTTGTGTTCTTCTTCGTTTGTGTTTTGTTAATCAAATGTTGAGATCTGGAGTTTCTGAACTTCTTGTTTGGATCTGTGAAGAAAAACTTTTATATGATCAGTCAATATATGCGATTTAGGGTTTCGACGTCGTTGTTGATCTTCGGAGCTTTTGTGGCAATTTTTAGCAATTTCTGCGGCCGTCTGATTCAGAAACTGAGATCAAGCCGTCCGATTCCCGTGTTTTCTTTTTAAGTAATGAACGAGTTCTGAGATACACAGTTAATTTGGGGCAAACTTGTTTGAAGGGTAGTTTGGGAATTTCGCCCCAATTAAATTTGGATTGGACAACTATTTTTTAAGCATTAGATTTTTGGGCAATGAAAAATATGGATTTAAGCTCTAGATTAATGTTATATTACTATGTAAGAAATGTCTACATTATATAACGTAAATTTATATTTAACATTTAAATTTTTTTTAACGAGTAATTTAGATTGCACCATCAATACATGATTGTGATAATATTTTATTATTAATTTATTAAATTATAAATAATTACCAAATGATTATACACAAAAAAAAAAAATGTTATTATATGTTTATAAAAAGTCGATAACTCACATGATGCTATTGTTTGTATTTATTTACTTTTTTTTAAAGTTGTTAGTAATTATTGTATATCATGATAAATACAAATAATTATTTGTAAGTGTCTTGTATCATGATAAACACAAAAATTTTCTTAAGAAAATAAGAAACGTAATAGAGTAATAGAATATATGTATAAAAAATAAACGTAAAATATACCTATAGGCAAAAAAATTGCACGACTTTTATACCACACCCTCTAAAAATAGAGGGTACGATAGATAGTATGTACCTTTTTTTATACCACGTTACCTAAATAGTCTCAATCCACATCTCTATTAGATAAGACTTTTTCACACCAATGTGCATTTTATCGTAAGTGACACACATCCTCTCCCAATCTACAACTCCATTGGAGATGCTCTAAGAGATTTCAATATCAGTCGAATTTATATTTAACCGCCTTACTTTTTAGTAAATCCAAAATTACAATTAAGCTGATACATGATAAAAAAAACCATGGCAAAATAAATAATAATAATAATAATAATAATAATAATAATAATAATAATAATAATAATAATAAAAATGATTTGGAGTGATAGAGTTTCTACATATATGTTTCTTTTAATAGTTAGTACTATTTAATGGTCGTGAATTTATTAAGATAGGGTACATGTATACCAAATTAACATCAAATACCAAATGTAACATTGAAAAAAGATTGGACTATATATGGATCAAATCAATGAAATTATTTTATTTAAAGAAAAATGATAATTTAATAGGGGCGTATACTTTGTATTTTAGCTTATTTATAGTTTTTTTTTGTCTCCCTATACTTAGGCTCCACATATAATAAAATACTATAAATAAGCTAAAAGACAAAGTGTGTGTCCAAAATGTGTTAGATTATAATTTTCTTTATTTAAAATTTTCTAATAACTAAATCAAGATCATAGTATTTTCAAAAATAAAAATAAAAATAAAGATCATAGTATGATTGTAATTACCATATCAACACCAACTTTGAGTGCTCAGTTTCAACCAAACCGACAATGATAAACAAAGCAAAAAATAAAATAAAATGCTGGCGCATTATAGCGCTGAAATGCTAACGTGAGCCAGGCCTCTCACTAGTTGCGTTGATAACTTTCCATCGAAGTGAAGAACACAACCAATCTCAACAACACCCCCAAATCAGATCACAGCAACAATAACGACGACGAAACCCTAGTTTCAATCGCTCCCCAAATTCCCAACCCTCTAGGGCTCCTCAGCGAAATCACCGATGAGGGTAGTCGTAATCTGAGCAGATCAATGGTGGGTGCCGTTCAATTCGGCGTCTTGGCTGCTTGTGTGGTGCTGTTCGTCCCAATGGGCCTCGCAGGATACCATCTCAGCAGGAATAAAATGCTCTTCTTCAGTGGCGCCCTCTTCATCACACTCGCTGTAGGTGTTCATCTCACCCCCTATTTCCCTTCAATTTCAAGTTTTTTCATCTCTTCACTTGTTTCATCATCATCATCATCATCATCGCCGCCATTAACAACAACTTCAATTACTAGTGGTGTTGGTTTGGACGATAGGAAGTCATGTATTTCATTCCTCCATGAAATAAGTTGGGATAATGTGAAGGAAATTAGAGATTTTGATGAGGGTTTGGTGGCGGAAAATGGGAACTTGTCAAATTTGGGGGAAAATTGGGATTGGGAGAAATCTAGGGGTGTGATTGAATGCGGGTTTCAGAAATTGGGTCGTTCTGATGCGTCTGATCTGCTTAATGGGTCTTGGATTGTTGTGGCGGGGGATTCGCAGGCGAGGTTGGTTGTCGTTTCGCTTTTGGAATTGATGTTGAATCGGGAGCGGATGGAAGCGATTCGGGGGGATTTGTTTAAGCGGCATAGCAATTATCGGGCTGTGATTGAGGAGATTGGGGTGAGATTGGATTTTGTATGGGCGCCTTATGTGTTGAACTGTAGTGATTTGTTGGGGGAGTTGAAGCGCGATGGGAGGTATCCTGATGTATTGGTGGTGGGATCTGGGTTGTGGCATATGCTTCATGTCACAAGTCCGTTCGAGTATGGGCTTTCCCTAGGGTCGTTGAGGAGATCGGCAGTGTCTTTACTTTCCATATCTTCGGGATTAGGAAATGATGGTTCTGTTAGAGGTTCTGTGAATTCTGTCCCATCACCGCATATGTTTTGGCTTGGAATGCCGACGTTGATAAACTCGATGTTGAACACCGAGGAGAAGAGGAAAAAGATGTCGGTTGTAATGCAAAATGCTTATGAAAGAGAGCTTCATGAAAGTAAACTCTTGAGTCTATCTGGGGGGCCGTTTCTTTTGCTCGATATAAGGTCATTGAGTCGGAAATGTGGATCTCAGTGTACAATTGATGGAATGCATTATGATGGATCTGTTTATCAAGCTGCCATTCATGTTATGTTCAATGCTTTGCTTATCGAGTCTCAGCAGCAGCTTTGAATGGGAAAGAAGATTGAATTTCTTTATGCTGCATTTCCACGGGCAAGATGGATGACTAACTCGAGGACACTTAGAAAAAGAAATAGATGAAGAAAAGAATCCAAGGTTGGTTGAAAGCTTTTGTTTCTGTCGAGGCGCAAGAGGTTGGATCTTTCTTTTTGCGTGTATCTTTTACTTCCGTGCCCATTTTTCCTTCAGTTGGTCGTTTCCGTTGGGGAAATGGTCCTTTATTCTTGTTTTATTATTCAAGCAAAGCTTATATAACTTGTATGCTTTTAGATGAAATGATAGGTTCAGGTTCAATTCTTTGAGGTGAAAACCATCATAAGTGTATGGTTTTAAAGTGAAATATACATGCTTTGTATTGTAAAAGTTTCTCACTTGGATTGAATTTTTGGTCATCTTGTAACATATGGTGTTACTGCCACTTCTATTGATTTTTTTTTCCTCATTTTTGTTTTGCATGAAAGACAAAAGTAAATGTAGGCATAATCTTTTTACAATTTACACCATGATAACCTCCCATTGCGATCAAGGTGTCGAACTGTAGTGATATGTTCATTGCGTTACCAGCGACTGGAGATGTAGTGGCTATGAAAGTTAAAAGGATCTTACAAATACATCTTTTTATCGGGAAAGGATATAGGAAGAGACTAAAACCACAGTGGCTTATTTTTACCTGCAGTCTTCCCTAATCATAATGAGCATGAGCCATCAATTGACTCATTTTTATTATTAACTAATGCGTATGATGAGTTTCCAACTAATTTGGGATCAAGGTTTCGTCATCGTCTTATGTATATGGTGAGTTAGAATTTTAGTTTCCTCAATTATGTGCTTTCTATCGGCTGAAAATTAGACTAATTGTTGCTGTTTGCATTTTGAAAGATTGTAAAGCTCTTTATATCTAGTTTTACATATAAACATTGTACATCCTGTCTAATTTTTCATCTTCGAGATCTTTCAATTTTTCTATAATCATCCTGACAGGCAAAACGCTTTAGGGTGTTTTTTTTTTTTTTTTTTTTTTTTTTTTTTTTTTTTTTTATAATTGTGGGTGACTATTCCCACGAGAGCCAGTCAGGTGCCCACTCCATGACCTAGAAGAAACTAAAATATTTGGAGTTGGACGACAGGATTCGATCGCTTGACCAATTGGTCATCAAACACATCTCAGTAAGTTTACCATAAAACCAGTGCAATTGGGGCAAAGCCTTTAGATTTCATATGTATGTTTATGAAGGTTGTCTGCAGTCAGGCTACTATGTGCTTATCGATCATTTTCTTTGTAATGCATTAGGGTTTCGCTCAAAATTTGTCGCTCATTACCTTTATATAGCGTATGGATGTGAAAAGTGTCTGCAATCAGACTGCTATAGAGGCTTGCCATTCACTTCTTGTACTGCATTAATATTTTGCTCAAATTTTGTCATTTGTTTCATCAGTTCAGAATTTTTGCAAATGCGTATACTGGTAAGTTTGTCATTGATATTGCATTGCCGGCAAGATACTGCCATGCAGTGGTAGTTTGACATTTCGTTTACGTTTACGATATCTGATGGTTACATATAATAAGACAGTAAAGGGTGTGAACTATCGAACTAGTCGAGGAGAACAAGGAATAAGATGCAGGTCAGCAGGTGAAGTAATCTTGGAAGCTGTTTATTAGGATTATGACATTTAAAGTAGGAAAATGATAATCTAACACACTTTGGTTGCACTCTTTGAGCGCACATTTTATTTTTTAGTTATTTATAGCTCTTTCTTGTCTCCCTAGGCGAGCTAAAAAACAAAATGTGCATCCAAAGTGCGTCAGATTATCATTTTCCTTTAAAGTAAGCTTTACTTGAACTTGAAGTCATTTCCCTTTCAAGTTTGTGTTCAATTTCTGGATAACCTGTCAATTTCAAGGGGAAATACACTCATTGAAAAATAGAAAGTGATCAACATGCTTTGATTACACACATTTGATGCACAATGGATGGATTTTTTTGGACATGCACTAGGAAATGTATGTATCAATCTTTTTCCTTTGTTTCATTAGTATGATACAATGAAGGTGAAAACACTGGTTTGGTTCTCTTCCAACATTTTCATTTCCAATGTGCAGAAGCAATATACAATATCACAGGGGAGGGAACATTAACACTCTCATTTGCAGTTCTACAAACGACTCTCATTAACAAAAGAAACGACAATCAGAACAAAGACAACTCAACTTGCAATTACAGAATGGGATTCTCCTGCAACTAATCAACTGGACTGATCTTTAAACAAGTTAGCGCCGCTAAACTCAATATCCCGCAAAATATTTTGCCATTTCATGTAGAAGAAACCCTTGTGATTGCAGCGCTGATGGTTCATTTTCAAAAACAATGCCGAGAAGTTAGCTATCGTAATGCCTTCTCTTCTCTAGGGTCACATGCAAGTACTTAGACAACCAGACCATATAATCCATCTACAATCTATTATAGGAATAGAACCACCCACTTTTTTGGATTGTTCAATCCATACTCATCAAGGTCAGGCCATCAAAATATGGATTCGCGGAACTCAGGATTCGAATTGCTTGCCAATGAAACTCTGCCCGAAGTTCCAGTCTTTAGGAGCAACATTGAAACTTGTGAGAGTGACTCCATCGCTGGTAGTGACCTCAAACGAGAGGGGTTGGTTCTTCAGATCAGCGTTAATGTGCCAGGTTTGGCCCCAGTTTCTACCCATTGGAAGCCATCCTGTTCTAGATCCTTTAACTTTCATAGCCACTACATCTCCTGCACCTGCAACATTGCTGATGAGAACTGAAATGAAGTACCCAGATCCATCAATGATAAACCGAATACCTCCTTCTCTTATGCATTTGATCCTGGATCCGAAAAACAAAATTACGATCTTATGACTCGGTAATCATAGCTATCCAAAACATAAACAATTTGCAAAATTTTATTTATTTTTGATAAGAAAGAAACATTTGCTTCCCTCAAGGTTTGATCCCATGACCTTTTACTCCCAAACACCATAGCTTACCACTGGGCCACCCAATTGGTTGGTAACAATTTGCAATTTTTAACAAGCTGGATGAACAAAAGAAAAAAAAAGATAGTTTAAGGAGTTGGCAAGACTACTGGTACATGGTTCCTGACACAGTTTAAAGAGTGAATACATTTATAATTAAGTTTTTAATTATGGTTCAATAGTGCACTATAGGACGGAATGGACATTGAAACCAATGCTAATAGACATTTAATAGAGACATTATTGTGTTCAATTCCGTCCAAACGACCTGGCAAAGTGAAGTATGCAGCTCCACACCCAAAATGCTTTTTTTTTTTGGCAAGTAATGTCTTTATCCATTTCATCTGAGATGCTTTGACAACAAAATGTTAAAATTGATCTCGCATGGAGACCCAGAAAAAAAGGTAATATTCGAAAACAAAATTCTGAAAGGAGAAACTACACACCTTTTTACGACAACCGTAAGAAACTCTCTACAACATATTAGGGTGTGCATGCACACATTCTATGTGTAATGCATGAACTCCAAGAGTGTACAAGAAGATGCAACAACCTCAACTCTCAAGCTCAATTCCTCAACTCTCAAGCTCAATTCTACTAAAAAGCTCAATATCGACTCAAGACCCAATTCTCACACGGGCTTAGATAAACTAAAGGTGGTATAAGCCGCATCAACTTATGGATGTCTAGCTTTTGGATCAAACCAAACCTTGAGGCTCAGTCTTCAAATAGGCCCAATTCATACGCTAGCTCTGTAGGCTCAGAGGCGTGCATTGGCACGCAGGCTCAACAGACATCAAGGTCAATACAAGGCCCTACTTGATTCAGTTAATCAGTTCCACTATGGAGACTAAGCTTAAGCCAAACCATACAAGTATACAACCACTCCCTCTCATAAACGCCTTTGCTACTGCCCAAATGAAAATGACATATTTGAACACTAAACCAATCCTTCAAAGCTATAATCTCAAGCAGTTTCTCTACATGATCATGAAAAGCACCCCCAAAGTGCCCATTAAATCTGCCCACATTTCCCAATTTTCTTGACCCCCAAAACTAATCAATCACTTTTCTTTTTATAAAGAAAAGCATCACCTTTTCCCCCATTCAATCAAATCAAAACCTAAAAATCCCCCACAAAACACGCAATTCATAAAAACATTAGACAAACAATCCCTCCAAAGCAACTTCAATTCAACAATAACAACGAAAAAAAAAATCAAAAGAAACAAAAAAGCACGCGTAGGACAATCAACATACTTTTATTACGATAATTGGTTCTATGTCTGGTCCAGTTCTATTAAATGTAATTTAATTTGAGAATTTGGTTTTTAATTCTCCGTGCCCTAAATTGGATTTGGATTTTTTAAGGATTCGAAGAATCAATTTGGAAGACTTCCACTGCGTCACAATTCCAAAACCCCCAAAATCACACAATTGATCAACCACAAAAAAAGGCCCTAAAAAGCACACAAGCAGAGATAGATCAATGACAATCAAAATTGAATAAAATTGAAGTGAATTGACAATTGATTCAACTCAATCACCTCCGATACTGCACAGGCATGTTGGAGGCCTTCCAAATCGCGATCTTCTCGAACGCCTCAATGGGCAGCACAAAGTGCTTGTTGGGCGGATTACAGTGGCCGCCGCCGCCATCGCCCGCCAACCCATAATTGGGCGCGCAGAAGTTCGTGGCGGTGACGACGATAGAAGTGCCGGGAATGCACCACCTCACATCATCCACGCACCTCAGCTCGAAGCACGCGCCGCAGATCTGGCCGCGCTCGAACATGGCGGTGCTGAGCCCCACGGTGGCCATCCCGAACCCCCGCTTCACCAGATCGCCGTAGCCGCAGGCCCCCGCGATGGCGTCGCGTGGGTCCGAGGCCGCGTAGTAGGTCGCGCGGGCGGTGCGCCACTCCGAGAGGGACGAGGGGGAGGAGCGATCGGAGGTTGAAGATCTAGGGTTTATGAGGAGCAGCAGCAGAAGGAGAGTGAGAAGCATTGTGTTAGGTGTTTGAAGAAATGCCTCAATCAAGAGTGAGAGTGTTTGAAGAAATGTCTCACTGACAGAGTGAGGGCCAGGTGGTTTTGTGATTTGGATTTTCAACTCTTGGAGGTGTGCAATGATTTGCAAAGGAAATTACGGTAATGCCCTTTTAGTTTGGGGTGTTAGTTTGATTACTTGGATTTAGTTATGATATATCCCACTTCTTAGATTTTGTGACAAACTCGCAGTCGCGAAACCAGGGGAGGGGCATGAATGCGGTCGCCTACTATACATATGATAGTTGCCAGTTGGTATCTTCTTATAGTCTTCATGTGTAATTTGCTCTATTGCTACTTTTGACATGTTATTCTGCTCTTTTTTTTTAAATTGAAGTTCGCTCCTTCAACTTAATTTTTTAGTTTTACCATTATTTATAGTGAGTTATGACCTAATAACTGTTTACTTTGATTTGGGCCTTTTAGAATTCATATATTTGAATTTTAAATTCCGGACACCAAAATATTAAAAAAAAAAAAAGTCTTGGTTTTCTAGAACAAGGATAACTAAAACTAGAAGTAGTTAGCCCATTTTAGTACTCTTGGTTTTGGAACAGGGATATCTAAAACTAAAAGTAGTTATTCCATTCCAGTACTGAGCTTACAAATGAAGGAACCAGATAAAACAGCAAAGAATAAGGATAGTGGGTTCCAGTTGAGAACTTGGTACATTTTATCTCCCATGACAACAAAACCTTGCTCTGCCTCTGTTTCCATTATTATCAATTCATCAACATGGCAGCATTTGCTCTAACAACAACACTCATCACTGCTTCATCTCTCACAAGAGTCTCAAAAAACAGAGAAATCTCTTCATCTTCTTCATCTCCACTTCAATTCAGTTCCTGTTCTTCGCTTTCCTCGAGATTTCCTCCCCTCTTGCTCCATGCAAATCAATGGACACAAAGACAGGGCAGAGTTTTGGTCGCTTGTGTCAGCTCTAACAGCAGTAGTGGCGCTCCATCCAACATAAAGCTCTATGTTAGTGGTGAGATATGCGAGTACCCTTTTAGCAATTTTGCTTGAAAACATCATTTTTGATCTCTTTTGGTTGTTGTTTTGCTTTTGTTGAAGGTTTTTGTTGCTTTGGAGTTGATGTTTCAAATGGGTTTTTGAGTTTGTGTTGATTGAGTGAGTGGAGAGAGGGGAGTCTTGTGTTGTTTGGTTTTCATGGAACTGATCTCTAGTATGTATAGTGTGTGTGAATGTAATTCTACGTTGCATAACTCAACTGGGATGTAAAAAATATTGGGTTTTTAGGGCTTGTGTGCCTTACATTGTCTTGGGCAGAGGTGATTTCTTAGAGGGCCTTAGTACTCTGACTAAGGCAGAGGTGACTCGTTGGATTCGCAACAACTGCACTATTTCTCATGCACTATTTCTCATTCTGACATCTAGGTTAGTGATAGGGCGCCCTCCTAACCCATGGGATTAGTTGGGTCTTGATCAGGAGGTGCTGAGGTAGTTTGGACATCCACGGTAATTAAAAAAAAAAAAAAAAAAAAAAAAGTTGTCTTGGGTAATTCTTCGATGTTCGTGCTTGATCTGAAAAATGGGGGTTTAGTTGATGTATTTCTAGCACTACTATGGGCAGTTTATGATCTGTTTTCTAAGGTCCTTTGGTATGTTAAACTGGAAAGTGCAGGCTTTCTTTGTGTTTCCCATCTTTTTCTTTAGGTTCTTTAAGTTGGTAAACATCCCGGGATGGGCTGTATGCATTTTGTGAACCTCTTGTTAGATAGAATATGAGAAACTTTCCGAATATCTCAAAAGGGATAGCGAATAAGGGGAAGAGGCTAAGAGGTATTGTAAAGCGCAAGCAATTGCCTTATATTTTCAAGGTTATGATCGATGGTATTAGTTTCTTCCAACATAAAGAACACTAAAAAGTAATGTTACCTCCGTTGCATCACCTTGTCCACCCGTAAATATGTTTACATTGTGAAGCTTCTGAAAACTGCCTGCGAAACCAGCTGTCTACGATGCTTAGGCTTATGCTTTGACACCCTATTAGCCCTTCTGGCAGCTGCATGATTTTTGAGCTTTGATCTTTAATCTCTTCACTGCAGTTGTAAGATTAGAGCTTTCCGGAAATACTTGTCCTAAATCTGTACTAGCACCCTGTTGAGGCATTTGGTCAATTAAAATCAATTATTTAGGACTATGGTCTGCACTCTAGGTTGCATTATCTACCCCATTGTTTTCCTGTTAATTTTGTTGTATGTCACCTAACTAGAAGCAAGCAAGCTACATTAAACTTATGTTTGAAGGAACCAGTTTGCCTTGTTTGGTGATCTATCTGCATACGCGATATGCTTTCATTCCATATGTGAATACTGCATGGGCAATGGTGCAAGTCTAGCATGCACCATATTGCCTCACAGTTTTTGAAACTTGAAACTCATCCTTTCGCCTCAAGACCAAGTTCGTGGTCCAATCTGTTAGGCATCAATAACCTGCACCGTTGGAAATAATTGTTTGCTATCTTCGGAAATTCACTGTGCAGCTCTGCTTACATGATTGAGTTGAGGAACTTATCGACCACAATTCAACACTTCTACTTTTCAAATGTTTTGACTTGTACTAAGCGCATCATTCCTCCTCCATGCTAATTGGCAACTTGAAGTGTTCATATGTTATGATAGTCCGCTTATTATGTGGGCTTTTTTTTATCATTCCTTGGAATTCTTGCATGACCACAGGATCTTTGATTAACAAATTTTCCTAGAGACATCATACACTTTACTCCCTTCGTCAGTGGATACTTGACACTAAGACACCATATATTTTAAAAGTTCTTTTCATATGTTTCCTTGTTTTGATCTGATGGTTTATCCTCCTATTCACCCAGGACTTTCATTTCGCACCACTGAAGAGAGCTTGAGAAATGCCTTTCAAAACTTTGGTCAGCTTGTAGAAGGTCAGAATGGTCATGTATTTCGATTCTGAAAGTTTGTTTTCCTTTCTTTTGGATATCTTTAATAGTATACTTCAATCAATTATGTTGAGACTCAGAATATGAACATTTTGCTTCACAGTCAACCTTGTAATGGATAGAATTGCAAATAGGCCAAGAGGCTTCGCATTCCTTCGCTATGCAACAGAGGAAGAGTCTAAGAAAGCAATTGAAGGAATGCATGGAAAGGTAAGCATTTCAATCAGTTTTTATCAGAACTTAATGAAATGGGAGGAACAGCCGTCAAATTGTGTCATTGTTCAGTCTTAAACCTTGGATTAACAACGATCTATAAGTGAAAAGTTAGTTTCCGTTGTTGGACGATTTATTACTCAATTATCTTCATAATTTGTGCCTTCTACCGAATTCTTTTTTCTTTATATATTGAGCTTTTGTAATGACGGGCAAAGATACGTGGACAAGAAAGAAACCTTCTTTTGCTAATCTATATATTATGGAAGATGAAGATAGCAAGAGTGCTAGTTAGTGAAAAATGAATGAACTGTAGTATTAAATAGCAAACACTGTATTTGGGACCAAATTAATGAACTACTAAATCAACAGTCTGCTAGACTGAGATGAACCTTCACTGTGCACAAATCCGTTGTCATTAAACATTTGCTTGTGTTTAGAACTCAACGACCGAGGAAAGAAACTCACATGTACAGTGCTACTAAATTTCAACTAAGATCGTAAATTGTGCTTATGTTTTGGTATATAGTATATACTGATCAAGTACCTGCTCTACTTGTCTCAGTTTCTGGATGGCAGGGTTATATTTGTTGAGGTTGCTAAACCAAGATCAGAGCTACGCCAAAACCTTAAGCAAATTCCCCGACGATATTGAGCATAACATTGCAACGGTCTGAGTGTATCCATTGCCAAGCACATCTCAACATCTGCAAATGTTCAACATTCACGACTGGTACAAACTACAGTCTACAAAGTTAAATGTTGCTATGATATCCATCTCCATTTTTTATTGCACATTTAATGCCCATAATTTTCATGTCCAGAGACGTAGATTTGCAAAATTTATATATATTCATGTGAAAGTTTGAATTTAGCAAATTGCTTTTGTTTCCAATTTTTTTTTTACTGTTGCAGTTGTCTTTTGAAAATGATTGTTGTGGAAATGTGGATAAGGCGACGTAGGTCCAGCAAGGAAACAATACGTGGGTTCTTATTGATCCACATAAAAATCTCTTCACATTCATGTTAGGGGGGATTCTTTGTAAGTGGTTTCACTTCACGTCAAGATCTCTCCAAAAATAATTTTGGGCTTGAACATGAATTGGATTCTTTTTAGGTACAAAAATAAGGAAGAAAAAACCATTGTATCTCACAATAATTTTAACGCATTTTTTCTAGATTCCTGTTTTATATAACTTTATGCCTATGTATCATAAGGAACATACATCAAATCTCTGAAAAAAAAATAAAAATAAATCATACATCAAATAAGTGTAAGTGAAATAAGGATGTTTTTGGTATGTGTGGTTCGACACGTAAAGATAGAACAAAAAATATAAGAATGAAAGGAAAAGTAGTAGCATGAGCCAATGGCAAAATTAGAGAAAGACTTTGGTACTGGTTTGGATATATCCAAAAACGACAAGTAGTTGCCTCTGGTAGAAAATTTGACAAATAAAAATTAAAGAAATTCTATAAGCATAGGTATTGAGCTAAAATAACATAATATATTTTTTTTGAAGAAAAATAGAAGCTTAATTAATCATTAATGGCTTGATACAAGACCAAACATAGAATAAAAAAGTACATTGATTCGCTAATCTTATTTGTTTAAAGAACTGTCATTAATTTAGTTGTAAATGCGATTGTGAAATTGAATCAGTCTGACAATTAGAGACTGCTCTCTACGATTTGGAACCCATGACAATACACAAACACCACTAGAACCACAGCAAATAACAAAACTTTCTAATAAGGAGAAGAAAACCTAAACTTTCCAACGAGGAGAAGACAAATCAATAACTTCCAAATAGGGAAGACAGACTAACTATGAAATGAAAAACTAAGGAAAAGACCAACCTAGTTGCTGCACAAAAATCACTCACAACTATTGAGGAAGTGTACCATAATAAAGATAGACCAATCTTCAACTAGATTTGCAGCTTATTGGATGAATAAAATGTGAAAAGAACCGAACGAAATGGAGGATAAAATTTTGATCAACAATGGTTTAAGATAAAAAATCACGAAAGAGAATCAAGAAGTTTTTTTAGGATTTTTCAAAGAAAGAAAGTGGCAATTGTTTTTGTACTTTGTAAAATGACAAAATATATTAATTAAGAAGGATTTAAAGAATTATAAAACTACGCCACCAATTGTATTAAACTGAGATACTAATTTGGAATTGAATTGAAGCTTTGTTGTTGTTGGAATATCAATATTAATGTCGAATTGAACCGGAGCTTTGTTGTTGTTGTAGTTGCATGCAAACCTGTCATGAGGAATGTAATCCAACACACAGCAACTGAATTGAATGGTTAACAGTCTAAGACTCGATGCTCCTTAAGTTTATAAAGCTTGGGAATATAATAAATAGTGACTGTAGATTAAGTCACTCCATAAATCTTTACAAATTATTGGCTCTGCAAAATAAATCAGTCTAAGACTAGTTGAGACAGTTGACTTAAACACCAAAAAGAGCGTTTACATGGACGTAAGCATTAATGTTCCAACCAACTTAGCCAATAGAGATGCTGTTAAGTTAGAAAAAACCGCTTTCAGTGATTCAACACTTGAGATGGCTAAATCAAACTCAACGCAATTGAAATATTTCAAATTTATGAACCAGAAAAAAAAAATTCTACTGAAAAAATAAATCAGATCATCATGGTCAATTTCAACTGCATTAATGAAAATTGAACAAGAATATTCAAAAATACTCATACTGTACACCATACAAGTTGAGGAAAAATTAGAACCAGAAAATGAAGATTGCAAAGTTCATGGTCTCAAGGACTGCTTTTTAATTACAACTTACTCAACACTTGGAAGTGACCAAGAGAAACAAAGAGAGCAGCAGCAGAGCATTAACAGCAGTGGAAAGGTTGTTTGAACTGCTCTCTTGGTTCTCTTTTTCTCAGACTCATCAGCTACATAATCTACATTTGATCACCTGCCTAAACAACCACTGAACTGTAAATAAAAAAGAAGAAATCTTTACCAAAAAAGGGGAAAAAAGTCAAGAATTATTATAAGCATAATCTGATTCTTTGGCCCTCCCTCTCCTCTCCAACAATTCCAGAAGACTGGGCATCTCTCTCTGCTACACATCTCTTGTAAGGCACAAATCCCTGCACACAGTTATTGTCATTATTGACTTGTTGGGGCGAGAAAACAGATTTAGCGCTGGTTGTCAGTTGACAGCCAAGGCCTAGTTTCTCGTCCAAAAATGGTTCTTCGGCACAGGAGTCTACGACCATTCCGTTTTTCTCTGCAATTCCCTCATCACTTACTGAGGCGGTACTAGAACCAGTCCAAGATCCGTCTTTGGTCTGAACCTCGTGATCCTCCTGTGTTTCTTCCATGCAAGAATCTCTATGTATTTGTGTAGGATTCAAGCTGAGCGAAGGAAGAAAACACATTGGAAGTCCTCCATACATGGCCCAAAACGGCGAAGTTGCTGTGGAAGCACCTTCAAATGCACTGGTATTCTCTTTCATAGCTTGCACGTAATTGAACATTAGAGAGTTATTCGAAGTCCAGGGACTCCAAGCACTTTCATTGGACTCCCTGACATATTTAATCTGTGCTGAGTTCTGCAAAAAATCTGAAGGCCTTGCCTCTTCTGTCATAGCATTCTCCGCAGGGCTTTCCGCGGGTGATGACTTACGGCTTCCTAATGGATATGAAGGTCTGTGAGAGTCAGTTACCAGGACAGTCCTACCAAAAAGTTTAAGACTCATTGTTGGTGCTTGTGCTTCTACAACTAATCCTTCTCCATTTGTTACAGACTCTTTCAAACCCAAACCAAGCTCCTGGTTTCACAAGAAATAAGGAAGAGAAATCAGCAAAGATGATCCTAAACAGTATAAACCACTTAATAGAATGATCCATTAACGTTTAAAAAAGAGTTATATATACCAGTGAAGATTGGTCTTGCAGATCCATCTCTGAGTCTGCAATGGATGAGAAAGAGCCGTTCTTCTCTAATTTGGGTAGAGAAGTGGGTGTTGGGCATTTATTTTCCTGCTCAGCCTCAGTGGGCGACGAGCATGTAAGCTTTGTTATATCAGCAGATGAAACTGGAGACTGACTTCCACTCTCATGGTTTGATACTGGGGAACCCATTGTATCCAATCTAACTGCCGATAGAACTGATGTTGGAGATCTGTTCTCTTGTTCTGACCCTGATAAATTTGGCGAAGGGGATCTTTCCTCTTGCTGCTGCTGTGCTTGAGTCTGCTTCTTAATTGAATGAGCAAGTTTACGTGGGTAAGGATGCACGGGTTTCCTCTTTGGACGAGGCGGAGGAATCTCAATTGCTTTCACAGAGCTAGCGCTGTTACTAGTCGACTCCCTGACGACCTGGATCATTTATATAGAAAGAACCGTTTAGAACAAAAGGCATGAATCAAGTTAACCCGAAAGAACATTTGCACGCCGGTAGGTCGTGAAATGCTTTCACTTACATCAAATATCTATGTAGAAAATGGATACTGTGAAAGACTGAAAGGGCAGTAAACCTTAGAAAAAAATTTCTGTGCATGGCTTCGAATCTGAACAGCAGTCTTAGTTCCCACATATTCTGCAAATTCACCAAGTACCTTTTAAATATCAAGTAATGGTTAAAGAAGCAGAAATACAAAAAAAGTCGACTATATTATACTTAATTGTACCTTCAATGCGACGCCAAGCACGACCATATAACTTTAGAGCTTCTAAAAACTTCTTATGCTCGTCCTCAGTCCACCTTTCACGCTGTTTTGTAATGGTGTATGGCTTCCTAACCTACAACAAGAAAACCAGGCACAAAAGTTAAATACTCGACAGGCATGAGAATATCCCAGTGTCAATAACACAATTTCAAGGCATAGAAGTATTTAGACCTTCAGCGCAAGGTCATCTCCTGACGAGTACGTCTCCTTCATTTCTGTTGTAGTCCCGGATTGTCTACCAAAATCCAAACTCATTTGGTTGTCACCCATTAAAGATTTCTTGAACTCGCTCCTTCACAGTTATCATACACTGAATTAACATAAAAACACCAAGTCAAAAATCAGCTCTGCAAGTTTTTCCTCCTAAATCATAGTTTTGATCTAAAAGCATACACTGCATATTCTATGAACTGCTGTTATTAAGCAAGGCTACCATAATTGTTCTACTCCATAACAATGAGTAATTGGTCGATTAGTTCAATATCCATAATTCCCACTTTCATGGATCAATTGAGATCAACTCGCTTACAATTTCTCCACTTTTCGACAATTGCACAATCCATTTAACCAGTCAATCAAGAACTTATAAATAAAGAATTTTTATTCAAACTTCATAGTATTCTCTCTTTTTTTTTTGATTTCTCAATGGTGTTCGACGCCAAATGCATCGACTAATCCACGCTCGAACACTGTCGGGCCCATATAAGAGGGGGCCCTTCCAATCCAATTTTTTTTTATTAAGGAGACTCAACACGAGACCTCGCTTAAGAGGACTAAGTCCCTTACCGCTTGGGCCAACCAGTTGTTGGTAACTTCATATTATTATTCAACTTAGCTAGAAATACAATCACGCAAACAGATTAAACTTGAATATAATCATAATCAGCTAATTTTCACAACCAATTTTCGCTTATATTCGATTTGATTCCAAATTAGTTGAGGTCTGCTACACCGATCAAACTCTTCCATTACGCTCGATTTAGTGCAAAAAGAATCATACACACAAAAACAATTGAAAACCAAAACCAAATTCTACATATCTCCGCCAAACCAATCACAACCGCACGATCTACCACCACAACCACTCATCAAACCCCCCAAAACCACAACACCCTCAAAATTAAACAAACACACAATAATTCACTACAAATCCTCACTAAATCCAAACACACATACGGACATACCTGAACCGCCGCGGCCGATAATCTCCCAAACAAGCGTAGATTGGGTTGGATTGGATCAGATTGAGTCCTGATCTCAGATCAAATCTTCCAAATAAAAAAAAAAAAAAAAACCTCTAAACTTCAGACTGCAAATTATTCGGTTTCGGAAAATCAGACCTCCAACTAATCACCAGCTTTATCAACGAGAACTAAAGATGGAGAGAGAGAGAGAGCCAAAGAAGAGCTCAAAAACAAGAACAAACACACAGAAAAAAAGAGAGAGGTATTACTGTTAAGGAGAGCTTTTTGGGGGTTTTGAGGGAGAGATTAAAGGAGGGGGCGCCACGTCAGCTTCGCCTTTATGAATAAATTAATTTTATCTTAAGAAATTTCGAGAAACTCTAAAGTCTTGTGGCTCGCGTCGCACGACACCTCCGACACGTGGCCTCTCCTTGTCGTCTCTCTCTCTCTCTCTCTCTCTTTCTCTTCTATCGTTCTTTGCTTTTTCATTCTAAGCGTCATATTTTCCGAAGAAACAGATGAGCCAAGTGTCTATGTAGATAATTCCCTAATTTCTTTTTTCATATAAATGATAAGAAACATTTATATCTATTTTTCATTAGAATTTAGAGGTCCCTACTTTTGGGATAACCTTTTTGTGCACTTTCAAATCAATAAATTCTTATATTTATATTTATATGCACCACATTCCTTTTTCTTTTCTTTTTTTGTTGCTTAAAAGGTGAATTATCTTACAATTATTTGCTACTAAAGGTATGATAATAGAATTTGCTAAAAAAAATAAATCATGAAATTGTAAAATTTACAATTGTTTTTGGAGGTGTGGTGTCACAAAATGAATACTGTAACTTTGATTAAAGTTAAAATTGTTGATTATAATTTTTGTTTTGTATTATGAAGTTGGATCTCTTGATTAACTCTTATAAATTTAATTAAACTGAAGTAAAGACGAGTTGAGAAAGTTTTAGACAATCATAAATTTTATAGAAAAAATAAAATATGGTTAAAAACAAAACAAATAATAATGTTAATTTTTTTTTTGTAACATGATAAGTTAATTTTTTTAGTTGTTAGGAATTATTTTCATATAATTTTATTTAATGAATGTAATCAAAATAGAAATAAAGTTATTTCTAACTAACACAAAATATCTATGCTGAATACTTTAAGAAGTAAAATTGGAATTGTTTGTAGTGAGGTTGAAATTAAATGCTTTTAGGGGCACAAATTATCTCGCGAGTTTGTAAAAGTAGAAAATAAAAAATCTTCCTGACCATTTTATTCATGAATAGTAATGAAAACATTTTGTTCGAACTCTACCTTTTCCAAGCATACTGAAACTTTTATCAATTTGTTTATAAGAACATTAATAAAGTTCAATTAATTGATATTAGAAGTTTGAGATCGAATAACATGTACAAGCCAGCATTTGTCCTTAATCACGTACAGTACTAAAAAATTATTAATCTCCACTCTAATCTCATCACTAGTTAGGCCATTAGCTTTAAAAAATGACTCAACCCGGTCCCACCCCCCACAAGAAAATGTTGTTTGTTCAACTTGAATATATGCAGCACCTGTGCGCTTTACCGATTCCATTGGCTACTATTTCTATAATGCCCCGGGCCCACGAGTCTCACCACTCATCTTCTGACATGTGTCAACAATTGGGTGGTCAGATAGCTCAACAGATATTTTAAATACTATTAAAGATAATTGTTTCAATACTCACAAAACAAAAAACAAAACAAAAAATAAATAAAATATCTGTAGCCACTAAAAAAGCGTGAGCGTGAGAGAGACAATCGTGACCAAGAGCTGTGGATTGGAAAAAGCGTAGATGAGAGAGAAAGTCTTTTTGGGTTTTTTAGAGAGAGAAAGTTGTGACTTTTGCGTGCGCTTTTCGCCACGTCAGCGCCACTCGCCGCCCGAACCGCTTGGAGCCGCCACGTGTTCTGCTGGTCGAGAGGGACGTTTCCAGGCCACTCGAGGGGTGGGTTCAGGAATTCAATAATGCAAAAATTTCTGACCACATGTTTTATTTATTTATTATTTTTGTGAGAAGCTAGTAAATAGCAACCTCTACCCTATTGCTTGACATTTTATCTCAATTACAAACTTACAAGCTTATAGTGTTACAGAGCAAATTTAACCTCACTGACATTTGGTAGATAAACTTAACGTATAAAATTTATAGGTCCAGAGAATGTTGGGCCACACATGTATATATGGATAGATAAAAGTCCATCTTTATACAAAACTAATTGATTTATATTAGGATCCGATCTAGCCCATTTATATACCAATGATGGTCTCCTCTCATAACTAAGGCACCGCCCGACCTAATTTCGTAATTAAGCCCTAATCCTTGTCACATATGAACTAAATTATGTATTAGTCATTACTACCTATATGTCTCGTTACTTGTGTTCAAGATAAGTAGTACACTAAGTTATACCATTATTGAAATTTAGAGTTAATTAAAACTTTTAAACAATTTAATAAATTAGGGGAAGTCTTAACAATTTATGTGGAAGTCATTTCAAAATAATCCTAAGTGTGAAAACCAAGAATAGTAACGATAACATAGATATATCATAAAGTGGTAAATATATAATGTGAAAGTCATAGTAAAGTCGGGGAACTATCACTCGACCCAATATACAACCTCAAGTGTATCAAAAGACAAAAGTAATAATACAACAAAATATCAAAAAGACCTACAGTATCGAAAACAGTGTCGCGTTGCTGGCTTTGAGGTAATCGATGATCTTCTCCTTGCTCGGCTTGCTGGTCAACGACTCTACACCCACTGTCATAAAAATGACAGTAAGTACAAGAAAATAACAGTAATCCCCGATCACAAGTTTATTTCACATTTCCAAACATTCTAATGGTATTTAAAAGCATATAAATAAGAAAGACTAAAAAATTAACTATATGCAAGTAAATACCAAAGTTAAACAAGTGATACTAACACTAGGCTAAGTAGTGGTGATCTAGGTCCGATTGGTAGTGAACCGCGTCACACCAACTTAATAATCATATAGCACAAATGACTCTAACCCAAGTGTCGTCAGGGACTCTATCCCCGGTATTTAGACTACCTCAGGAACTCTAACCTCAAGTGTCATATAATGTTAAGTAGTGTAACGACCCTTCTTCCTAATCTAAGGCACCGCCCGCTAATTTCGTAATTAAGCCATAATTCTATCAAAGTAGGACTTAACTACGTATTAATTAGCCTTACAACTTATTTGCCTCGTTACACGTGTTCAAGATAAATAATACACTAGTCCTACCAATTTATAAAATTTAGAGTTAATTAAAACTTTTTATTAAATTAATTATTTAGCGGAAGTCTTATTGATTATGCGAAAGCAATTAGTAGTTTATGTGAAAGCTATTTATAATTATGCGAAAGCCATTTGAATAATCCTAAGTGTGGAAAACTAGGAGATGATATCATATATATAAGTAAACATAAAAATACAATAAAGCAGTATGATAGTTTAAGTTTGGTTGAGGAACTAACGCTTCAACCCAATATACAATCTAAATAATATCTGAAAGACATATATGCATTTAATACAACAAAACATAAAAAAACTTACAATCGAGGCAGTGTCGTGTTGCTAGCTCAGAGATAATCGTCGATCTTTTCCTTGCCCGACTTGCTGGTAGACGGCTCTGCACCAACCGCATAAAAAGTACGGTGAGTACAAGAATATAACAATAATCCCATATGACAAGTTTAATTTGCATTTCCAAATATTCAAATGGTATTTAAAAATATAAATAAGAACACTGGAAAATAAACCATATGCGAGTAAATACTAGAGTTAAACAAGTGATACTGACACTAGGCTAAGTAGTGGTAATTTAGGTCCGGGCGCAGGTGAACCGCGTCACTCCAACTCAATAATCATAAAGCACGAGTGACTCTAACCCAAGTGTCGCCAAGTACTCTAACTTCGGTGTGTAGACCACCTCAGGGGCTCTAACCTTGAGCATCATACAATATTAAGTAACATGTGCCGACATCCCCAGGGACTCTAACTCTAACGACTCAGTTAATAATTGATGTTATTTATGACGTCATTGCAGACGTGGATGCCAACGGGGACATTCGTGGGTCCCATAGCGAGGACGGAGCACGTCCGTATTAGGTATACAGTCCGTTTTGTGTGCTTTTCCTGTGTATTTGTGATGTATATGTTCAATTTAGTTAAATTGTCTTGCAATATGTGTATTTATATCACTTATTGATGAGTGTGTAAACGCGAGTTCATGGTGTCGAATGACTAGAACTTTAAGCCGGGGAACTTAACACATACAATAAATGATAAAATTCATTAAATAATTCATAATAAATGACATCGAGGCGGTCAGAACCATTGTTGTAAGAGAATGGAACAGGTTCGCAATTCGAGTCGGGTATCGGAATGCACCCGAAAGACAAGTGGATTTGGCTATAAAGATAAGGTCAATGGACATATGTATGGGTCAAGTTCATCAACATAAGTGGACTTGCTAACTCTTCCATAGCCATTAGATGGATTCTTGTGATGGGTGTGGGTGTTTTGATGAAAAATTATACATAAATATCATGGATTCTCATAGTTACACCGACTTTTCACTCTCCTCTTGAGAAAATTTGAAAATTATGAGAGCATGATAGGGTTTCGGTGAGTTTTGTGATCATTTGGAGCTCGAGAAGCCAAGGGAAATTGATATTAAGGTTAAGTTCTTTGATCCCCATCTTTTTCTATGATTTGTGGTATTTTTCGGGGATTTTTATGATGGTTTTGGGTTGTGGATGTGAGCACACCAGTGGGTTGAGGTGTTGCTATGGTTTTGAGTTAATTTTAAGGTTCAAATATGGATTTAGTTCTTATGTTGTTATGTTGATGTTCAAGCGATTTTGTCGGTTTTTAGTCAAAAAACGCTAAGCTTGCATTTCGCACACATTTGGTTAGGGGTTTTTGTTGTCCGATTTTTAAGTGTTTTATGGGTTGTTGGAGTGAGCATGGATGGCGATGATGAGCCGAGAGGGTTCAAAACCCCCAATGAGCTCACTAATGAAGACGTTGCCGCGCAGCCGTGGCGTGTAAATGCCCATGGCGCCACTTATAACGTCTGGACCAGAGGCGTGAAATTTGGGAAATGGGAAATGACGTTTTAGAGATGTCATGGAGAGTGAACAACATGATGGCGTTGTCACGACGCCCAGGACACCGTGGAGACGCCGTACATGGTTGAGTGCAGTGACGTCTGGGGCAGTGTTGAGACCAAAAATTTTAAATAAAAATTATCAACTATGGTTTGTCCTAGGGATTAATATAAACCATTTGGATGTCTAAATGATGATTTTATCGATGATTTAGGTTTTAGATCGGGGTTTACAAAGTTTGGGATTATGTTTTAATGATCGGGGATTGATAATTTAGGTTGAATTGCGGATATTTGGACACGTTTTGAGGTGTACATTTGGTCTAAAACATTAGTGAAGCACGGTTTGAGGTGTGTAGTGTCCCAATTGAAATTCACTTTAGTACTTACTACTTGATTATTTGAATTATGTCTAGTTTATTCAATACTCTTATTTCCTATTATTGTTTTACAATGGTGGAGTTTACTCCCACCTGGTGTTTATTCGTTGTGGGGGCATAGGGTCCACTAGGCAATATCATGTGTTCTAGTCATGCGCCGGTGAATATGCTACCCGGGTGTGCTAGACATGTGTGGGTGCGCCGTGAGTCTAAGCTGGTCACCTAGATGGTCCAGGGTCACCTGTTTAAGCTATCCTTACGGGCCGTGCTTGACGTGTGACGGCCCCAATTTTTCCATGCAATTGGGAACGCCTGGCCTAGACCCGTACAAGCCCCGAGTCATCATTCGACAACCTGACGAGCCTAGTCAGCCTTCAATTTAGTCAATTTAGTAATTTATGAAAGACTTATTTCAATAGTAAACAGCGGAAGACTAAACAATTAAAACAAAGGAAAAATAACTCAATCAAAGGAAGTAAAGGAATTCTATAAATGTGAAAAACCCCGGGTATTCATGTACAATTCGAAATGCAAAGTTACATGATACCAATCTCATCAAAATACCAAGTTCAATAATCCTAAAGCATATATATATAAAACGATATACATAAAAGCAAAACATAAGGAAAAACCTATAAAATAGTCTCCAAATCCAGTAGCTAATCCTCACAATAGATCACTAGGCGGGGTCCCTTGCCCTTCTTTGCTCTCCGCCTATCTGCACCCACCGTCACAAACTAGACGGTGAGTAAGCTGAATAAAATCGAATGTAATGCCAGCAGAAAACAACAGTAATTCATGATAATACAAGTAAAGTAGTCTAAATATCATGCGATAATAAAAAGACAGGAAATTAAATAGACTAGATGCATGATAAACAGACTAATAGATATCATTCGAAATTTAAGTGTGTTCCAAGGAATCAAAAGAGGCTCATAAGTGGTCTAAACCATAGCATAACGGCGAAGACCTCGCGAGGTCTTCCCGGGCATCGACACAAGCGAAAAGCACAGCTATGAATGGAAAGGGACTCGAACCCATCCACCCAGTACTCGGTGTCACACGGTCACTAAGGGTGGTCACACACTCGTGGCCACGAGTGCCCGCGTTTTATCCCTCTAGTGCAGGTCCTAGTACTTTTGAGACGAAACACTTACGCCGGGAAACACACAACAAGAAATGGAATGGAATACCAATAATAGAGAATAACAAGATTGAATAAATGATAATGAATCACATGACATTTTCTTATTGGCTTACAAACATACAAATGCTTTTTAAGGCAAATGTACTTACCTGAACTATTCGCAACCCGGTATTCACTCCGAGACTCTAATACGTTCCCCGTGCGTTCTCGACTACCTGATAAAGTTTTGAATCTCGAATATTAGTTTAAGGCTCGCATTTAGTCTTAAGGTGTTTGTTTTACAATCATTTGTTGATTATGACCCAAACCGTTGTGGATTAAACCATCTCTATGGTTGTTCCCTTTTTTACAAAACATAACTCTTGTTGGGTCTATTTATCAAGTTTTATACTCATCTAAGTAAGCCTTTGATGTGAATACTTATTTGAGCTTAGACACATAAACTTATTCTTATATTTTACGCCTTCGTCTTGACCTCAAGTTGTATTTATTCTATTGGGCCTTTATTGGGCTTTACATAACCTATAAACACACTATTTGTAACTTGTTATAAACCCATATTATCATGAGTGTATTAGGCCTTAATCAAATCCATATTCATTTAAACAAGTATCCATACTTTTTATCCTTTTTATTTATTCTCAAATATAACATAATACACACATCCTACACACATACATTTTCATTATACACACACATGTACAACTGTTGTGTACACCCCACTCACCACACACCCCACTGTTATGTGCACACAACACCCCGTCGTTGTGTGCACCCCACTGCTATTTACACCCTATATTTACATGTGTTAATGTCACTTTATTACTTAAAACTATATAATATACATTAATCTATTCTTTTACACCCATAACCATTGTGTACACCCCACTTAGGTGTACACATACACGCTGGTGTGTACACCCCACAGTGGTGTACACATACCCCCATTCATGCACCCCATGTACACCAACCCACCACCAAACCGTCATGCATATACCCCAAAAATTTACAAAAATCCACATAAAATCATGAACCCGAGAGACAAAAGAGGAGGAGAGGTTCACCTAGGGTGAGACGTGGGGTCTCCGACGGCGAGGGAGGTGGCAGCGACGTGAAGCCGAGAAGAGGAGAGGTGACGTGAGGCCGAGAGGAGAGAGATCCGAGAGAGAGAGAGAGAGAGAGCAACGAGAGTGAGAGAGAAGAGATCGTGAGTGAGAGAGAGAGATCGCGAGAGAGAGAGAGATGGAGAGGCCGAGGGTGAGGGAGAGATCCGAAATGGAGGAGGAGAAGGGTGGGCGGCGGTGGTGCGTGAAGAAGAAGGTGAATAGTGTAGGGTTTTGTTTGTTGTTGTTATATTTATATGGTCAAATGACCTTTTTACCCCCAACTTACTTCCTACACCATTTTTAAACCATTGCCCTTATGGATCTTTTTACTTTTCTATTTATTTCTCTTTATTATACATTAAAGTGTGTAACCATTCTATTTATTTCTTTTTATTACACATTAAAGTGTGTAACCATTTTATTTATTTCTCTTTATTACACATTAAAGTGTGTGTGTGTTGTCACTTGCATAACTCTCCACCTCAACACACCCACATATCGAGGTCAATCTCATGGTTCCTCACCATTGAAGTGTGTCAATTTAACAATTCCAATTTCATAGACCATATGTTGCGTAATTAACTAACTTCCGCGTTCAAACGACATTCCTCGGTCCATTTTTCCTTGTTCTGACTCTCGTAATTCGCGTAGTCTCACCTTGTCTCGCCAACTAATTAATTAAATTAATTAAAAATTTATTTATTTGTATGTTTTACTTGTTTTTCTCCCCCGTTTAACTAGTCGAAACCTCACTCAATTAAATACCGCTCGAACGGCTCGAAACCCGTAAAATACTAAAATACTAATACACACAATCAAAGAATCATAAAATCACTTCGGTGTCGACTCCCGAAGTTCGAAATACTGTCCAGTATTCACGTAGCCGGGTCACAATTTCTGACAAGTACAACACAAGTCAGTTAAAAATTTTGAGATTGTTACAGTCTCCCCCACTTATTAGAATTTCGTCCCCGAAATTTATCTAATAAGTAAACTAGATTAGCAATTCTTCGCAACTCCTAACGAGTCCGATAAAAACTCAGAGTGAGTCATTTCTTGACTCCGAACCGTTCGTGACCCTTCAGTGGAGAGACCTTCAGATATTTATCATCTCCCCGAGTCATACTGAAGCTCATTGTGATACTCGACAAGTATTTCTTCTGCCACTACTGGGCACTCTTAAGTCTCAAACAAAACTATTCACGACTACCCAGATGTTATAGTAACCACGAGGAGATCGGGGCAACCACTAACGAAATTCATATCAATATGTATACAATTCCATCAAGAAATGGGTGGGGCTGTAGTAGTCCTCCAGATCATCGATGCCCAGCTTCTACGCGCTGGCATATCACACGTTCGAACAACTCCGACACCTCAAAAATCATCCCTGGCCACCAAAAGAATATCGCATATCGGCGCACATCTTAGGTCGACCCGGATACACAACAAAATCAAAACGATGAATCTCCTGAAGTAACTCTTCACACACATCAGCCACCAATGGAAATCCCTAGTCGCCCGCGATACCTCTAGCATGAGTCTGTCGACCGACTCGTCTGGGCAATCTGAACTATCCACCATCTCACTACACCGCTGGTATGACGCATCGCCTTGTTGTCCCTCGCGCACAATGCCAAATGAGACGGTCTGCAACATCGTTTGACCACGTATTTAGGTCATGGTAATCATCGGCACGTCCGCTGAACTCATCAACTTGACTACCTCACGTAAACCACGCTCGTAGGTTCTTTAACATACGACTACCTCCGCATCCAATCCTTTGTAGCGTAACGCATCAACAACAACGTTGATCTTCTCGTATCCACCAATCAATGCAAGTAATGTTTATATCTAGTTCGCACCAACCAAGGCTTCAAACTCTAACAACTCTAGTACTAGCATGTTTACTGGCAACTCGTAGCCCCCTAACACTATCGAAATGTCAAGACTAATGCACATTCGAGTATATCGCATCCTGACAGCTGTGACTAGGATTAAGGTCTGCTACGTCTATTGAGTTCACAACCCTAACATGTCTACCAAGCGCACAACAATTAAGGAATCGACGTAACTTACATCGAACATGATATGCATGCAAGTACCACAAATGAAAAGCATACCCTTATCAATGTGTCTGGACGCCTCCTGGTCTGGCTCAACAACAGCCTGAACACGCTCTCTCTAGTACTGGTGATGCTGCGACGATGCTCTTGCTGGCTGAGAGCACTCCTCTGAAGGTGACCGACGTGTCCGCATCTGTAACACGTACAGGTATCCTGCGACTTCTGTGTCTGACTCTGGCCTCGTCCCTGTGCAAAAATTAAAAGTTTGGGTCTAACTAGACCTATGCGTGCTCCTCTGCCTAAGTCCTCGGTCAGCATCCCTATTCTCGGTAATCTGCCTCTGCGACTACTGGTCATGTCGGTTAGACTGCGATGAATGACTGGCAAAGCTTGGCACGGGTAGAACGGCCTGTACCAAACGTGTGGTTTTCTGTGCAACAGATCCTACACTCTGTGCCCGATGCTCACGATTATCCCATCTGCTCCTTTTTCTCTTCCTGTCCTGCTGATAATGACTATCTGATCGGGTTTCCGCTCTGTTTGCTCCAACCTCATTTGGATGTGTGAGCAAGTAACTTTCCCTCGCTAAACTTCGCTCATACGCAATCTGCAAAGTCTCCGGTTGTGTAGTGACTTCAGAACCTCCAATCGTAGGTAGCAAACCCTCAGTAAAGTAATAGACTCGATCAGTCTCGGTATCTGCAGATCCTCCAGCATAAGGTAATAGTGCAATAAACCTACCCATGTAATCCATCACTGACTCATCGGTGCTCTGCCTCAGTGCCATAAACTCGTTCCTCTTCGCACGAAGAACAGTCGGCGGAAAGTATTTCTGGTTAAATTGAGTCTTGAAGTCCATCCAGTCTCTCGGAGTGCCTCGGGTAGTAATGATAGTCGTCCACCAATCATCCGCTTCCCCTGAAGCATAGATGAGGAAATCGTCGCTCTCATGTGATCCTCGGTCGCGATAATAGTATGAATCTTCTCGTGATTCTTCGGGAAAAGCTCTGTGGTACATTACGTCGTACCACCAAAGAACTTAGCCCGGATCGTGCCGCTTGAATTCTCTCCATTGCCTCGCTCGGCGGTGGCCTTAGAACTCTTCTCCGGAGTAGTGATCGGAATATTCTATTCTCTGCGACAACAATCGGCATAGTCGGTGTCTCCGTCGCTTGTACTATCTCCGTCTGTATCGAGGTGTCTCCGTCTCGGTCTCAACGTACTGTCGCAAAGAATCGCTCTCCTCGGGAATTGCCGCTAACGGAATCGGGCGGTGGAATCGTAGCTCTTGGAGTCTCCGTCCCTTGAGTAGTCGGAACGGTGGAATAGGAGTGGTCGGGGTCGATGGTGTCACGACAGTCGGTGCGGGTGTCGTCAATGACCGCACTAGATCCTCAAATCTCTGTGCCCAAGCGCGAAACTCCTCCGAAGTGACAAATCTAGAATCAGTCGTCCCGCAGTCGTCGCTCGGACCTGCCTGATCTGCTATCGCTGTTTGAACCAAGAGAGCGATACTTCGGATCAATACATAACTACCGCATACCATATAATACACACAATAATCATAATATGTACAAATTTAAATCCGACTCATCCCGAACTCCCCCATCTAAGTTTTTAAAAAGATTATAGGGTTTCTACTCTAAGTTCAACCATTCCTAACTTCCGCTGTCTTAATGGTTTGTGTTTTAACTTGAGAGTCAGGTCGTTATAACCTTAAGCTCTGATACCAACTGTGACGGTCCCAATTTTCCCATGCAATTGGGAACGCCCGACCTATACCCGTACAAGCCCCGAGTCATCACTCGACAACCTGACGAGCCTAGTCAGCCTTCAATTTAGTCAATTTAGTAATTTATGAAAGAGTTATTTCAATAGTAAACAGCGGAAGACTAAACAATTAAAACAAAGGAAAAATAATTCAATCAAAGGAAGTAAAGGAATTCTATAAATGTGAAAAACCCCGGGTATTCATGTACAATTCGAAATGCAAAGTTACATGATACCAATCTCATCAAAATACCAAGTTCAATAATCCCAAAGCATGTATATATAAAACGATATACATAAAAGCAAAACATAAGGAAACCTATAAAATAGTCTCCAAATCCAACCGCTAATCCTCACAATAGATCACCTAGGCAGGGTCCCTTGCCCTTGCTTCTCTCCACCCTATCTGCACCTACCGTCACAAACTAGACGGTGAGTAACTGAATAAAATCGAACATAATGCCAGCAGAAAACAACAGTAATTCATGATAATACAAGTAAAGTAGTCTAAATATCATGCGGTAATAAAAAAGACAGGAAATTAAATAGACTAGATGCATGATAAACAGACTAATAGATATCATTCGAAATTTAAGTGTGTTCCAAGGAATCAAAAGAGGCTCATAAGTGGTCTAAACCATAGCATAACGGCAAGACCTCGCGAGGTCTTCCGGGCATCGACACAAGCGAAGGCACAGTTATGACTGGAAAGGGACTCGAACCCATCCACCCAGTACTCGGTGTCACACGATCACTAAAGGTGGTCACACACTCGTGGCCACGAGTGCCCGCGTTTTATCCCTTTAGTGCAGGTCCTAGTACTTTTGAGACGAAACACTTACGCCGGGAAACACACAACAAGAAATGGAATGGAATACCAATAATAGAGAATAACAAGACTGAATAAATGATAATGAATCACATGACATTTTCTTACTGGCTTACAAACATACAAATGCTTTTTAATGCAAATGTACTTACCTGAACTATTCGCAACCCGGTATTCACTCCGAGACTCTAATACGTTCCCAGTGCGTTCTCAACTACCTGATAAAGTTTTGAATCTCGAATATTAGTTTAAGGCTCGCATTTAGTCTTAAGGTGTTTGTTTTACAATCATTTGTTGATTATGACCCAAACCGTTGTGGATTAAACCATCTCTATGTTTGTTCCCTTTTTTTTTTACAAAAATAACTCTTGTTGGGTCTATTTATCAAGTTTTATACTCATCTAAGTAAGCCTTTGATGTGAATACTTATTTGAGCTTAGACACATAAACTTATTCTTATATTTTACGTTTTCGTCTTGACCTCAAGTTGTATTTATTCTATTGGGCTTTTATTGGGCTTTACATCACCTATAAACACATTATTTGTAACTTGTTATAAACCCATATTATTATGAGTGTATTAGGCCTTAATCAAATCCATATTCATTTAAACAAGTATCCATACTTTTTATCCTTTTTATTTATTCTCAAATATAACATAATACACACATCCTACACACACATACATTTTCATTATACACACACATGTACAACTGTTGTGTACACCCCACTCACCACACACCCCACTGTTATGTGCACACAACACCCCGTTGTTGTGTGCACCCCACTGCTATTTACACCCCATATTTACATGTGTTAATGTCACTTTATTACTTAAAACTATATAATATACATTAATCTATTCTTTTACACCCACAACCATTGTGTACATCCCACTGTGGTGTACACATACACACTGGTGTGTACACCCCATAGTGGTGTACACATAACCCCATTCATGCACCCCATGTACACCAACCCACCACCAAACCGTCATGCATACACCCCAAAAATTTACAAAAATTCACATAAAATCATGAACCCGAGAGACAAGAGAGGAGGAGAGGTTCACCTAGGGTGAGACGTGGGGTCTCCGACGGCGAGGGAGGTGGCGGCGGTGACGTGAAGCCGAGAAGAGGAGAGGTGACGTGAGGCCGAGAGAGGAGAGAGAGAGAGAGAGAGAGAGAGAAGAGAGAGAGAGAGAGATGATCGAGATGAGAGAGATCGTGAGAGAGAGAGAGAGATGGAGAGGCCGAGGTGAGGGAGAGATCCGAAATGGAGGAGGAGAAGGGTGGGCGGCGGTGGTGTGTGAAGAAGAAGGTGAATAGTGTAGGGTTTTGTTTGTTGTTGTTATATTTATATGGTCAAATGACCTTTTTACCCCCAACTTACTTCCTACACCATTTTTAAACCATTACCCTTATGGGTCTTTTTACTTTGAAATTTATTTCTCTTTATTACATATTAAAGTGTGTAACCATTCTATTTATTTCTCTTTATTACACATTAAAGTGGGTAACCATTCTATTTATTTCTCTTTATTATACATTAAAGTGTGTGTGTGTTGTCACTTGCATAACTCTCCACCTCAACACACCCACATCTCGAGGTCAATCTCATGGTTCCTCACCATTGAACTGTGTCAATTTAACAATTCCAATTCCATAGACCATTTGTTGCGTAATTAACTAACTTCCGCGTTCAAACGACATTCCTCAGTCCATTTTTCCTTGTTTCGACTCTCGTAATTCGCGTAGTCTCACCTTGTCTTGCCAACTAATTAATTAAATTAATTAAAAATTTATTTATTTGTATGTTTTACTTGTTTTTCTCCCCCGTTTAACTAGTCGAAACCTCACTCAATTAAATACCGCTCGAACGACTCGAAACCCGTAAAATACTAAAATACTAATACACACAATCAAAGAATCATAAAATCACTTCGGTGTCGACTCCCGAAGTTCGAAATACTGTCCAGTATTCACGTAGCCGAGTCACAATTTCTGACAAGTACAACACAAGTCAGTTAAAAATTTTGGGGTTGTTACATGACGTATAGCCAGAAGTATGGCTCTAGTCTGACTTTGATTGTGCACACACTTTTTTTCTATGCTATTTATATTCATGCGATGATCTTCCACAGTTGCATGTATTCTTTTCTTCCTCATGTTTATATATAGTATTTTGATTCCAACAGTTTTATTTATGTATTTACTTGGTGAATTTCCTAGGGATTACTCACTCTTGACTCATCATTTGCCTTTTGTGATGGCTTGAGTGCAGATCCAGATACGAGCAGAGGGAAGGGCAAGCTAGATCCAGGTACGAGCAGAGGGAAGGGCAAGCTTGAAGACTACCTGTGATTGATTATGTTTGCCCTACTTATATGTTTGTTTATATTTATCATTTTACGTTGGGTATGGGTTGTGAGGATACATTTTGATATGTATATAACTTGGAGATTTAACTTTTAATATTTTGAGGATCACACTTTATATATATATATATTTTGGTATGGTTTCCACATTAGATTAATTGATATTAAAACTGCTATATAATATCATTTTGATGATTTGAGTCTTTTCCGCTTGCATATTTTGAGTTTAAATGATAATAACGAGTCCTAAGCTATATTGAATAAATAATTATTAATAAACAACCTAAAGTTAGTAAGATTTTGATTGGTATTAAGATATAAATGCTCGTGAGATGTAACAATGGAAGGTGAGTTGGCTAGGTTATGGGCCCGCTGCTCGCCGTAGCGATGGATTTGGGGCCGCAACACTAACTCCAAGAGTTGCACACATCTCGATCGTGTATGATATTGCCCTCTCATAGGCCTCTTGTATTGTGTTCAAAGCCGTAATCACTACAACAGAACTAATGGAATCCAATAGACCGTGTACAAAGTAGTAAGCCTAGTTGGCGGTAGTGTCAACTGCACTTTTGGCATACTCCATCAACCGTAGATACCGGTCCATATACTGCATGACAGACTCCTCTGTCTACTATCTGATATTCTAAAACTCGATTCTCCTCAGGTTATGGACCATAGGATGGACGTTCTTCTTGTTGAACCTCTCTCTAAACTCAGCCTAGTCATTGGGCTTCCCCTTTGACGCCATCGTAGTGCGCCACTAAACATCAGCCTCACCAAACAGTAAAACTAAAGACATACTCAGCTGCATGTATGCCGGTGTAGCCAATACATCATGTATTTTCTCATGGCTCTCATAAACTTCTCTGCAGCCTCGAGATTAGTACCCCGTGAAACTTCTCCGGATGATGTCTCAAAACTCGTGTGCCTGCCTCGCCTTAGCTGTCGCCTAACACGAGTATCAGTCGGCGTGCTTGATGTATCCTCAGCTGGTATCTCCGATGTATGACATACTATTTCTACCTGAATATGTGCCTCCTCAACCACTTCAGTCCTGCTGAATTGTCGGTGTTGCAGGTATGTCGTGGACTGATGAGCACTCCCATCATGAATAACTGGAGCTGCAGACGTGGTAGGTGGTGTTGTCGCCTGAGCTATCAACAGTCTAAGAATCTCTTATAGCTGCTGGTCATGTGATGTAACCATCTAATCGCACTTGTACGTCACTTGTACCACTGTCACTAGTCTCAAGTTGATCTGCCATCATTAACTGAAAAGAAAGTGATTTCATGATCAAAATATAGCTATCGATAGTAATATATACAACAATCAAATAGCTCAAAGTCTATTTTTAAATTTCCCCAACTCTCTTCACTTCCCAACTAAGACTTAAGTCAACATCATAAGGTTCCACTCTAAGTTCAACCATTCATAACTTCCGCTGGTTTATATCTTAATGGATTATGATTTAAATCAAGAGTCGAGTATTTAAATCTTCTCATAGTCTAGCTTTTCTCACGATTCCAAATGTGTCACCCTAGGTTCCACAATTCTAAAGCGAGTTAAACTCGGTCCCAACCTAGACTTACGTGGACCCCCAACCAATCTCGTCGAGTCACGCAAACCTAGTCAGCCTTCCTTTACCATTTACCATTTATCAAGTAATTATAAATTGAGTCAATCAATTAATGAGTTATCATAGTTATAGCGAAAGCAATTAAACCTCAAACTAATCAATTAGCCTTAATGACATACAAGTTAAGAAAACCTAGAGTGTGAAAACCCCACATATGTATATTATCATAAACAAGTCTTGAGGAGAGTAACATATAGATATACATGCCCAAGATCTCTCAAAAACTCATATAAAACCCAGTGTTTCAAAACAAGTATATACAATAATACAAAAAGAATCACCTATGTCAAACAAGTGGAAAGAACAACTTCGGTATCCTCAAATCAACTCTCCTAACTGTGGAGCCTTTCCCTTGCTGGATTGTGGATCTTCACTATGTTAAACACAAAAATGACGAGCTCAGGTAAGTAATGTCAAATAAGACATAAATACCGTATTTCAAAATAAATAAAACATCATTCAATATTCATGCCAATAGAAAGAAAGGACATGGAATGCATGAATAAATAAAGACTGTAAATAGCTGAATCAATCGAAAGGCGCCAGTGTTGGCTTTACCTGAGACAGGGAAAGGCTTTTCGGTCTACACAGATGCTTCCGGGACTGGGTTGGGATGCGTGTTGATGCAGGAAGGACACCCAGTTGCATATTTATCGAGGCGATTGAGACCCCACGAGGAGAATTATCCGGTACATGATTTAGAGCTAGCTGCAGTTGTGTTTGCACTCAAGGCTTGGCGACATTATCTTTATGGGGAGCGATTTATGTTATTCACAGATCATCAGAGTTTGAGGTACCTGTTCACTCAGAAGGATCTGAATATGCGGCAAAGACGGTGGCTCGAGTTACTGAAAGACTACGATTTCACGATAGAGTACCATCATGGGAAGGCGAATGTAGTTGCTGATTGATAAGTGTTCATTTATGCATGATTTAGTATAGGTTATTAGGTGTAATTGGACTATATTTATCTTGTTTTAAAGTGATAAATGTGTATTTTATGTATTTCAGGAATTTTATATGAGTTGGGCATTTTTGGTACCTAATTGACAGTTGTTCGGTTAGAGGGCATAACTTTCACATCCGAAGTCGGAATTACTCGTTGTTGGTCTTGTTGGAAAGAATACTTCAAGGCGAACATTTTCTTCTCTCACAAGCATCACGAAATTCGGACTCAAAGTAGCTCAAAATTGCAGTACAAGTTATGGCTAGAACTTCAGTTCGAAAATCACGCCGTTTCTCCAATCCGCTTGCGCCACATCGCCACAATGAGTTGATCGCCAACCGACACGTGTGCGTCCCCAGCTCTCGGCGTTCTCATGAGAATGAAATTCTGCGCTCTCCTACATCCGCCAAGTGTCACATTCTCCACCCATCAAGCACGTCATCACCACTCCTAGCCAATCACAAAGACATGCCACATCACATACCACCACTTCCATCCAATGAGGGGCGCCACGTGGCCATAAACTCTCAACTCTAGCACGCGTTCTTCAATATTTTTAGGATTTTTGGAGTTCCAACCAACTGGGAATTGTTCCTATAAATATCAGGAGACTCTCAAACGAAATTATCTTTTGTTTTACTTCCGTTTTGCATTAGAATTAGGTTTTCAATTATGTCTAGGTAGTTCCTCCATCTAGGTTGAAGGTGGATCAGTCAAGCCTACAACTTAGGAATCTTTTATCAGGTTTATTTATTTTTAAATTATTATTGATTCTTTTATGTGATTTATTTTCTTTGGTATTATTTGAACAATTGAGGTTAAACACTAGTTTAAACCTTGATTTACATGTCAGTGAGTCGTAAGCACCCGTGCTTGTGCGATAAGACCACACTAGTGGCAATTGACCGTACCAATTGATTAGAACCTTTTGGAACTGGTTAAATACCATAGAAATCTAGGCTAAATCGGGAGCACTAGCGATCCGGTTGTCTAGGTGTAGTGCATTCACAAATCGAAGTAATGCGGTCAACGCGTTAAATCTGGAGCACTAGCGATCAGGTTGCGTGTTTGGTTAGGGAAGTAGTCAACGGTCGTACCTTGGCTATCGAGATTAGGAAGTGCGAGGAACCGCGTACGTCACCAGTTCTATAGCTACACTAGATCATAGATTAGTTTCATAAATTTTTATAAACCGACAATTAATAAAATCAATCCCAAGTTGTATGGCGAGACTGTGAAACTGAATACCTAGATTCATTCTCATTAGATTATCGTTCCATTTAATTTCTTTATTTTTAAAATATATATTTTCTCTAAAACCTTAATTTCTTTTTTTTGTATTTTTCTTAACTAAGAAATAAACCAATCTCTGTGGGATCGACCCTTTACCACTATCTACAAAATAGTTGGTTTAGGTTTATTTATTTTATTGATGCGTTCGGCGCGCGTCAATTTTTGGCGCCGTTGCCGGGGATTGGTTTTTCTTTCTTTGGTTTTTTTTGTTGTATATTTATTTATTTATTTTTGTATATAGTCCCTTGTTTCTAATATTTTTGCAGGAAATTTCTCAATGGCCACCTACTACCATAATTATGATCGATTCGAAGACTCATACTATCATGGTATGAATGGGGTAGGTATGTCATATAATGGACATCAATTTTCTAACTCGCAATTTTTTATGCAACAGGTCGAGGCTTGTGATTTTTGTGGGGAATCCTTTCATCCCACGTATGCTTGTCCTTACCATCCGAGGTATGGAAATCATCACAGTTCTAGCTATGCATTGCCACAACTCGACTTCTATATGTCTAGGCCAAGTCCACGGAGTCCTCAACAAGAACGGAGAACCATTAAAGACATGGAGAAAGATATGATCTCTGACTGGCTTTCTCCAAGCACCAAAAAATACTCCTTTGACGGGGAGCAATTCATCATATCGAGCGGGATACATATAGTTCCATGAGAAATCAGCCTTCAAGGGATATAATTAGGTTTCGCCGATACCGAGCAAGACATGAACCTCACCGAGCAAGAATTGGATCAATGGATTGAACAAAGGGATCAAGAAAGTTTGAAGAAGAAATAAATTCAATTCTCCAAAAGATATCGGTTGAGACCATGAGTGCAATCCCATTAGAGAGTATTGAGGTGAATGAGGCTACACCGATTGAGGACGATTGGAGTGAACCGAGAGAAACAATTGAAGTTTCCTTACATGAGCGGACATTAGCATTGCACGAGAATGAAGCGGAGGAAGCCGAGAAAGAAATCGATGTCATTTTAGAAAGGCGGAGGAGCTGCAAAAAGAGAGCAAGGAAGACCAACCTCTGGTGTTGGTGAAGCCACCCACCCTCCCATGCATATTTGTTAAACCTTACAAGGGGGTGGACATAAAGGAGCGTTCGCAGATCTTCTACGCGACTGACACCTTTGTGTCAGTTGATGATGATGCGATAGATTCATATGTGTTAGAGGTCCCGGATGAGCTCCTAAATCTGAACGAGGGCATGTCTGATGAATTGCCCAAAGCTATAGATGCGCCATTCGTTGTCGACATCTCGAAAGGAGAGGGCATCACGTGATCAATCACGATGAGTCGAGCCAACGACTTTAAACAAAAGCGCTCTTGGGAGGCAGCCCAAGTTTTATTTATTTATTTTATGTTTTTTTTTTAGCTTGCTTATTTTTATATTTGTTTAGTGTACTCACCATTATCCCATTTGTGACTATTTTCAGGTGTTTGATACACTTTTGTTGAAGCACCGGAGTCGAGAACCCGATATCACTGTTGAGGTTCTTCGGTATACATGGTTAGTTTGATTGGGATCTGGTAAGTTCTAGGTTTTAAATTATTAGGTTAGTTTTTGAGCCTGCTGGAGGTAATTAGATGTATATTCTCTATATTTCCTGAGTTGAGCATTTTTATCACCGTGCTTCATATTTCATGAGATATTATAGTCCATTAGGTTATGCATATTCATTTTAGCATGTTATTTCCCCTTACTTGTTTCTTTCACTTCCATGTTCTTTTCATCTCTTTTCTCTTCATTTTGTAGTTCATAGCCTCATTCTTGTTTTAAACCTTGAGGACAAAGTTTGGGATAAGTTTGGGGGTATTTCAGGTATAGTGGAGTGTTGAATGAATGGAATTAGCGCATGACAGGTATGATCGTTTTGTTATTTTTATGCGTATTTCATGGGTTTGGTAAGTTATGGTGGTGTTTTTCTATTCTTTTCACATCATTTTCTGGTTATAACACGCTATGCATTACATCATTTAGGTTAGTAGTAGTTTATAGTAGTTCATGCATTTTTTTATTTTATTTTTTATTCTTTCTTTTTTTTGTTGCATTATAGATTCTAGGCATGTTTAGAGTTATTTAGTTACATGTAGAGTCGCCTAGAACCTTGTTAAGTGTTTTTTATTGTGGATGAGTTCAAATTACGCTACTTTTGAGACTTGAACCCTTTTGATTATTAAGAGTTGTACTTAATTTAAAGTGTTGTCCAACGTCTTTGAGGTTGCTTATAAGAGAGCTAGTATGAAGTTTAGGCATTGTGCTAGATACCAAAGAGACAGACGGTCATATTTTTGCAAGTTTTCAGATTTCTAGGGTGCTAGAACGAGAATGTAGCTCACTTGAGACATCAATTCATACGACTTGACCACTTTTTGGGAATGATTGGACTTGAACATGCATTGGATGACTCGCTTCATTATAGTGACAGTGAGAAAGGTCAACAAAAGTTTTTTTAAAAAAATTTTAGAGAGTCCCACAGATTCTACAGGAAATGGAGCAGGGAATCTTGTGGTGGGAAAAAGTGAGAAAATCGGTCCATAGGAAATGAAGCAGGGACCGTACTACTTTTAAAATTTTTTTTGGAGAAAATAAAGTGATAAAAATGAAAAAGGCGGAAGTTTATGAAAACTCTTTAAATTAAAAGATTTGACCGAGTGCTTATAGCTAGATCAATTGAGTTATTCCAATGTGTTGTTCCACATTTTCATATTTAAGGCTGATTATCTCTCTGGTGTGTTTCGTCTACATTTTATGGATAGTGAGTTGTATTTTTCGTTCATAGTTTTTTTTCGGTGTTGATGCACTATTCATAAGAAATTCTGGACTTGTGTTCTTTGATTTAATGACTCTGTAAAATCTTGAGTAGTTGAAGGCTCTTGTCTGGACTGATTCTAGTTTTTGAAAGGGTGATTTTCACTGATGTTTGGATTCCGTTTTTACACTATTTGACTCTGAACTTCTTTCGGGTGATAGTCTCTTGAGCGGGATAATTAAATAAAAAAGGAACTCAAACTTCACTTGGTAATGGGCATAGGTTTGTAGGATTAGTCATTGTAGTATAGGAATAGAATATATGTTTTCATTCACTCTTTTGCTCGGGACGAGCAAAGTCTAAGTTTGGGGGTGTTTGATAAGTGTTCATTTATGCATGATTTAGTATAGGTTATTAGGTGTAATTGGACTATATTTATCTTTTTTTAAAGTGATAAATGTGTATTTTATGTATTTCAGGAATTTTATATGAGTTGGGCATTTTTGGTACCTAATTGACAGTTGTTCGGTTAGAGGGCATAACTTTCACATCCGAAGTCGGAATTACTCGTTGTTGGTCTTGTTGGAAAGAAAACTTCAAGGCGAACATTTTCTTCTCTCACAAGCATCACGAAATTCGGACTCAAAGTAGCTCAAAATTGCAGTACAAGTTACGGCTAGAACTTCAGTTCGAAAATCACGCCGTTTCTCCAATCCGCTTGCGCCACATCGCCACGAGCGGTTGATCTCGCCAACCGACACGTGTGCGTCCCCAGCTCTCGCGTTCTCATGAGAATGAAATTCTGCGCTCTCCTACATCCGCCAAGTGTCACATTCTCCACCCATCGCACGTCATCACCACTCCTAGCCAATCACAGCATGTCACATCAGCATACCACCACTTCCATCCAATGAGGGGCTGCCACGTGGCCATAAACTCTCAACTCTAGCACGCGTTCTTCAATATTTTTAGGATTTTTGGAGTTCCAACCAACTGGGAATTGTCCCTATAAATATCGGGAGACTCTCAAACGAAATTATCTTTTGTTTTACTTAGTTTTGCATTAGAATTAGGTTTTCAATTATGTCTAGGTAGTTCCTCCATCTAGGTTGAAGGTGGATCAGTCAAGCCTACAACTTGGGAATCTTTTATCAGGTTTATTTATTTTTAAATTATTATTGATTCTTTTATGTGATTTATTTTCTTTGGTATTATTTGAACAATTGAGGTTAAACACTAGTTTAAACCTTGATTTACATGTCGATGAGTCGTAAGCACCCGTGCTTGTGCGATAAGACCACACTAGTGGCAATTGACCGTACCAATTGATTAGAACCTTTTGGAACTGGTTAAATACCATAGAAATCTAGGCTAAATCGGGAGCACTAGCGATCCGGTTGTCTAGGTGTAGTGCATTCACAAATCGAAGTAATGCGGCCAACGCGTTAAATGCGGAGCACTAGCGATCGGGTTGCGTGTTTGGTTAGGGAAGTAGTCAACGGTCGTACCTTGGCTATCGAGATTAGGAAGTGCGAGGAACCGCGTACGTCACCGAGCTTCTATAGCTACACTAGATCATAGATTAGTTTCATAAATTTTTATAAACCGACAATTAATAAAATCAATCCCAAGTTGTATGGCGAGACTGTGAAACTGAATACCTAGATTCATTCTCATTAGATTATCGTTCCATTTAATTTCTTTATTTTTAAAATATATATTTTCTCTAAAACCTTAATTTCTTTTTTTTGTATTTTTCTTAACTAAGAAAGAAACCAATCTCTGTGGGATCGACCCTTTACCACTATCTACAAAATAGTTGGTTTAGGTTTATTTATTTTATTGATGCGTTCGGCGCGCGTCACTGATGCATTGAGCCGGAGTGGTGTAGAGAGTCGACTGTGCTGCGGCAGATGACACATGAGCATGGATTGCTGGAGGCTGCGACGGTGTTGTGTTTGTCAGATGCTTTTGCTGATGTTCATATCTGTGGCCAAATGCGTGTTCCTGTGGTGTCGTTAGAGAGGGTCGCTGAGTGGCAAAGGGCTGACGGACATTTTGCTCGCTTTCAATGTCGGCTCAGGATCTGGGTTGCACTGATTGGTTGGTCTAGTGGTTCAGACCAGTGCTTGAGACACAGAGGTAGGTTGTGGATACCTAAGGTACAGGAACTACGTGATAGCATTCTTGAGGATGCACACCGTTCGCGGTATACAGTTCATCCTGGCAGGACCAAGATGTATCATGATTTGCGACGTTTATTTTGGTGGCCTGGGATGAAGGCGATGTGGGTGCATATGTGAGCTTGTCATATTTGTCGACGAGTTAAGGCGAGCACGGGAGACCACTGGATTGTTACGACCACTACCGATTCCACAAAGTGGAAATGGGAGCATGTTACGATGGATTTTGTGAACGGGTTGCCACAGACTGCGAGACGTCATGATGCTGTGTGGGTTGTGATTGATAGATTGACGAAGTCTGCACACTTCATCCCTATATCGATGAAGTATTCGTTTCTTCAGTTGAGCATTATTTTTGAGAGAGAGATTGTTAGGTTACATGGGGTACCGCTATCTATTGTATCTGACAGAAACCCCAGGTTGACGTCGAAACTGTGGGAGAGCATGCGAGAGCGGTTTGGACGAGACTCAGCGATTCAAGACGGCTTATCATCCTCAGACAGATGGTCAGTCAGAGAGATTGATACAGATATTGGAAGACATGCTTAGAGCATGCATTTTGCAGTTTAGAGGTGCTTGGGAAGAGTATTTACCGTTGTGCGAGTTCGCGTACAACAACAACACTATCGAGAGTATTGGTATGCCACCATTTGAGGCTTTATACGGCAGACCTTGCAGGTCACCAGCTTGTTGGGCAGCACCTGAAGACGTGGCAGTGATTGGACCTGAAGTAGTTGTTGATCATACCGAGAAGATTCGATAAATTAGGATGAGAATGCAAACAACTCAAGATAGGCAAAAGAAATACGCTGATAGGTATCTTGAGGGCTTGAGTTATAAGGTGGATGACTTGGTATATTTGAAAGTTTCGCCCTGGAAAGGTCATCAGAGGTTTGGGATCAAGGGGAAACTAGCACCAAGGTACATTGGGCCTTTCAGAGTTATGGCACGCGTGGGGTTAGTGGCATATAGATTGGAGTTTCCAGTAGAGTTAGCAGGCGTTCATCCAGTGTTTCACGTGTCTATGTTGAGGTTAGCTAAGTCAGGACCGAGACCTATGGTGGATATTAGACAGATTGAGGTGCGTCCTGACGTTTCATATGAAGAGCAACCTGTGGAGATCATGGATCGTAGAGTTCAAATTCTGAGGAACAGGGAGATTTCGAAGGTGTTGGTACGATGGCAACATCACGGGATGGAGGAACTCACCTGGGAGCTCGAATCGATTATGAGCCAGAGACATCCTCAGCTATTTACTGGTGAGTGTTGGTAAGAACTTAAATTTCGGGACGAAATTTCAAATTAGTTGGGAAGAATTGTAACGACCCAATCTAAAATTGCCGTTAATTATGACGTCATTGCAGATGTGGATGGCAGCAAGGACGATCGGGGGTCCCACAGCGAGGCTGGAGCGCACTTGAACTAGGTATACAGTCCGTTTTGTATGCTTGATGTGGTAAATTGTGATGGAAATGTAAAAATTAGCTAATTCCATTACAATATGCATGTTAATGTAGTTTATTGACGAGTGAGGAAGGATCTCGGGGTGCGTGCGGACATGGGACATGAGGCACGGGGTGCCGGGTAGTCAAGGAAACTACGGTGAGTTTACTCATAAATTTTGAGAATTTATTGAATAGGGTAGATAATTGTTATAAGCTAAATTAATTGGAAATCAATAAGTTCTATAGTTGAGCTGAATAAAACAATAACAATTGGATAATCCTCGAGATGCACAACTGGGTCATTATTGTCAAGATAAGGTGTATGGAGTTGGAGTGACACAGGGTGATCAGACTTGGATACTTCTCGAGATTCGTGCACACACTTGATGGGAACCAAATATATATATGTATGTGTGTTGACCGATCAAAATGAGAGGAAGTGTGGTTTTGAGAGAGAGTGAAAGAGAAGAAGAGAGAAATCGGTGGAAGGAGAAAGTGAGGGTTGTGGAATTTTTGAAGGTCATTTGGAGTGTTGGAGAGCACAAGAATATCATCCAAGGTAAGATTTGTGACTCCCCTCAATTCTCTTTGATTTGTTGGTGATTTTGTGGGTGTTGGTATGAAATTCGAGGGTTGGTATGGAGCAACTGTTTTTGCTGAAAAATTAGTATATTTTGAGTGCTAGGAAGGTGGAGAATGTGCTTTAGTGATTGGCTTTGGTGTTGGATGAATTTCTAAAAATGGGTTTTGAAAATGGGATTTTTGATGATTCTTGGGTTTTGATGTCTAAGCTTGATGAATTTGTGTTTGAATGGTATTTCTGATGTGGATGATGAGTTTTGGAGGTGTTGGGACCAAATGAATGGTGTATGAGGTGGTTTGGAGTGTGAATTTTTAAACTGTAAAAATCTGGACAGAGCACGATTAGCGCGCTAATGGGTGGACCTAGCGCGCTAATTACCCTCTGAAAAACGATGAATAGTGACTTAGATGAATTAGCGCGCTAATTCATCTCATTAGCGCGCTAATAGTTCACTGGAATTCAAAAATTGGAAAATGAAGAAATGAGTCTAAACAACATTATAAACCCATTAATTGAATAATAACCCTCATAAATGAATTCCAGGAGCCTTGAAATAGTAATTGGAGTCGGGGTTTAGTCGGGAATCAGATCGGGAGAAATATCGGGGAATTGAAGGAATCGAGCCGGGGAATTTAACTTGTGGGACGATGAGTGCAAATTGAGGTGTGTAGTATCCCAATTGAACTTCACTTTAAGTATTTACTGTTTGATTTATTTGAATTCCGTTCCATTTATTCTTTACTCCATTTCGTTATTGCTTTACGGTGGCTGAGTACTCTCACCTGGTGACTTTACGGTAGTGGAGTGTACTCCTACCTGGTGTTTTTACGGTGTTGAGATCACTCCCCACCTGGTGCTTATTCGTTACGGCCATAAAGTCCACTAAGTCATAGCACTTGTCTAGGCATACGCCGGTGAATAGGCTACCCGGGTATGGTAGGCTTGTGTGGGTGCGTCGTGGGTCTACGCCGACCACCTAGAGGGTCCAGGGCCAACCCATTGGTGTGTTTACGGTCGGTGCTTGAGAAGAAAACCCGAAGTATGACTTGGTCTGATTTTTATGTGCACGTACTTTGTTTCATCACTATATTTATGCATGCGATGTTCCTTTTTACAGTTGTCTGTATTTCTCTTGTTCCGCATGTTTAAATTATAGTATTTTCAATTCCAGTACTTTTATTTCCATAATTACTTGGTGAATTTCCTTAGGATTACTCACTCTGGACTCGTCATCTGTCTTTTTGTGATGGCTGAGTGCAGATCCTAGTACGAGCCGGGAAAAGGGCAAACTTGAGGATTATATTGATTGACCGCACTAGCCCTTCTCGTACGTATGTTTATGTTTACTCGTTTTATATTGGGTTTTGGGTTGAGAGACAGGTTGTACATTTTGGTATCAAAGCTTAGGTTTAAGGAACCCAGGGAGTGGGCGTGGGACACAACTGACGGTGACGTGGACAGTTGTGGGCCCGCGTGGCCTCCCGTGGTGGACCAATGTGGAAATTGGGGCCGCCACACCAGGCGTACTCCTTTCCAAGCTTTTTAGTTCTAAGAGTACCCTTAATCCCTCGAGACAGTTGTAGATACAGACAGTTGTAGATACATTCTACTCCTATCTACACATTCGCCATCGCAGACTAGCCCATGCTCAAGTGTGTAGTCATAACCAAGATAAAAAACCATACGTGACCACCAGCAGTCATCGCATATGATAAGATAATCGATAGAATACACGTCATGAATTTAAAGTGTAACTTTCTCAAATGTTTTACGCACCTCAAATACGCTCTCCGACTTCCAGACCCGCCAATTCGACCCGCCTAGCCTTCCGATGCCCGAGCTATGGTTTCCCAGTCCCTGAAGTCCATTTATAGTGTTTTATATCATTTAAAAACATATTATATAATTTTTATGTTTTTTATACCATATTTCAAATTTTCATTTGTGGTACCTCTTCCAGACAATGTCGGGGTTCCAAAAATACCCGAAAATTCTTGAAACTACTTTTCTACCTTTTCTTAATTTTCTATATTTTTCTAGAATTTTTCCCAATTTTTTGATATTTTTAAATTATTTTCCTATTTTCCAGCAATATAATATATATATAATATATATATTATTTAATTTTTTTTAAAAAAAATATTTTTTTATTTGGGTGGGGCCCACCTGGACCGGCCTGGCTGGCCAGTCCGGCCCGGCCCAGCCCGGTTCGAGTGACGCACGCGCCACGCGCGTGCGTCCCCTTCCCAGAGACGATTATGTCTCTGTGTTTTTTTTTTTTCTTCATTCTTGCTTCTTCTTCCCTCCTCTACCTTCCTCTTCATTCTCCATCCATCGAAGACCTCCAAATCCTCCAAATTTCACACAAAACCCCAAGAACAACACCCAATTCTCGGATCACATGTTTTTTTTTTTTCAAAAATTCGGAATCCACAAATACACCTTAATTTTCCACTAATTCGATTCTAATTGAAATGGTTTATCAAACCAACCTCAAAAATACCAAATTTAAACAAAAACAATGATGAATTCTGTCGAAATCGAAATTTCACTCCAATGCCCATTTTAATGAAAAATTAACAAAATTGAAAATTTATTGCCTTAGCTTGAGTGTTAGACGCCCAGAATCATCTCCCCCAAGCCTTAAATTGTCCTCTCCAACCTCAGATCTCTCCCTGATCTCCTCACAAATTCTTGAGAAAATTTGTTTACTTTGCATGTCTCCACGATCGGTGTATATATATATTGGTGTTTTAATCTCACGTGCACACGCATCTCGAGGCTAATCCAACAGCCACTGATCACCTTGTGTCACACAACTTCTGAACACCCTATCATGACACTATGTATCTCGAATTTCCTTGTTGTGCATCTCGAGAATTATCCTATGCATGCTGATTTTTCCTATCAAACTATGGGACTTTAATTTATTCATTAATACATTAATTCAACTTTAGGTTAATTCACCTTAATAAATCATATAAAAATTCATAAGTGCGTCACACTAGCACTCAGCTACCCGGCAACCTATGCCCCATACCCCGGCTACCCAATACTCGGTACCCAGTACCCGGTACCCAACACGCACTTCGGAACATATACCCGACTCGTCGCCTTGCCCGATGTCAACTTACACACATGTGATGTTTATATAAATAAATAATAAATTCTCACATCACAATAATAGACATACAACATACACAAATAACATAATATAACCTGGTACTCATATTCGAGTCAACCCCGCTGTCCACGTAATGCCCGAATTACCCGTTAATCCTCGCAATTAACACTAATCCTGATTAAATTAATTTGGGTCGTTACACTCGTTCTACCAAAGGATCATGTTGACTCACTTGCCCTCGGACAACTCAAAGTAATGGAATTTTCAAAAATAGGAGTAGAACAATAACAATAACAATTTAAAGCTTAAGAAATAACTGTAAAATTTTTCACTGGTTTACTTACCTGTATTTAACCTAACACGCACTTAACTATGACTCGCCTCCTACAATCTCCGTGTGACCCATCAATGACTAAATCTCCTGATAATCAATTAAATTTGCAAATCCTAATAAATACTTCCTAATTTACCTAATTTTTCATAATTATTTTGTTAGTGTAATTAGGTTGATTTCGGGTATCATTGGAATTTAGATTTTCTAAAATTTTGAAATTTTTATCAATTTATCACTATGAACTGTGTCACGCTGCAGGTGGCACCGTAGGGGTCAAACCTTTGCGGCGTCACGTAAAACGTGACCTACATTCGTCAACTACCTCAAACACCGTAAGCGACGATGTGGTCGGGTTTTTTTGAAATCTCGTCTCGCGTCGCCGCACTTCGAGTCTATCTCAAACTCTTAGGGACGTCCGTTACAACGCTAAACTACATTCGTTTCACAAAACTTAGACAAAACCCTCGATTTTGAAAATCACACAAAATTCCAAAAATTCACTAAAACACTCAAAACTTCACAAATCATCAAAATCACTAATGAAAACACCAAATCTAAATTCATTAACATCAAATCCATCAAAATAACTCATAAAAATGAAATTCCAAAATCATCGTCCGAAACCATTGGGATGGAAATGCTCAAAACTACTACCAAAACATAGATATACACATTGGAAGTCGGGATATCACCTTAGAATTTGAATTTAGTCAACCCCTTTGATGTCAATCCGCGTCGAAAATCCAAAACCACACCCACACATTTCGTTGTATTTTCTTTGGAAGAGATGATAAAATAGTGAGAGAGAGAAAAGTTGGTAACCTTCTTATATACACCTTCCTCATCTCACTCACACATGAATCTCGAGGCACATCCATGACCATTTTAATCCATTCAACCACCTTGACACAACGTAATGACTCCACTATGTGTTTACACTAATACTTAAATGTTTTCTCGCACAATACTCGTGTTCTCGGACCCGTTCCACACCACAACTTGCTCATCGCGTATCTTCGGACGTATCAATGTATCGAACACGATATAAAACTTTTATTTATTATTTATTTTTCATTTAGTTAGTGTTTTTAATTCAATTTATCCGTTGGACTGCTAATTATTCAACAACTATTCGCTCGAACTCGTTATTCACGTTCTCCTCGAGTCCAACCCCATTTCCCAATACCAACTTTCACATTTAAATGTCCTCGCATATTTGGAACATTAGAAATTTACATTCGGGTAATAAAATATAATACAAAACATCGAACAAAAATAACATAATTCGGCATCGAACGACCGAAAATTGACAACTGTATCACGACAATGGTCTCCATACGACCTAAATTGACACGTAGCATGAGTTAGATTTTAGGTCATTACAGGAAAGATTGACGACAATATTTCCTTCCTCCCAACTCTAATTCACAGTGGACAATAAGCTCTTCTCAAAATTTTTATTGTTTGATGCATGCAAAGTGAGATAAGAAAGTGAAATGAGGCTTTTTATATTCTTATATTTCATCAAATGTGTACAACTAGGGGTGGGCAACGGTTTTCATAAAATCGTCCAAACTATCCAAACTGTCTAGTGTGGTCTGATTTTTTAAACTCGCGGTTTGGGGGTGCTTTAGAAAACTTAAAAATAGGCGATTACGCGATTTGGTGGTGGTTTTTGTTTTTAGGAAACCGCGGTTCACCAAATCGAAAGATAATTTAGGAATTTCTATATTTTTACATCTCTCCATAACTCTAATCCTGTTACCCAAATACAATGTTGTCAATTCATTCTACCTCCCTTGCCTCCTCTCTATGTTTCGATCATTCCTCGTTACTCAATACTTCTTTTTATGAATTGACTTTGTATTTAATTACTTTTTTAGTGGATGGTCATGTGTTTCATTGTATTTTTTGTGGATGAACATGTAAGGGTTTTTTTATGGAATGTATGTCCAGTTTTTTTTTTTGTTGAAAATGTATTGTAGAAAATCACAAAATCAAACCGACCAAACCATGTAAACCGTGGCCGGTTTGGTTGTGATTTTAATGGTTCGCAATTTGGTGTGGTTTATAAAATTGTCAAACCGCGAACACTCGGTTTGGTGGCGGTTTGAGAGTTTTAACTATCAAATCGCGATTTTCCCACCCCTATGTACAACCCATCTCTATGCAATCTCATGGTCATTAATCACTCTAAAATCTTAATTATTTCAACAAAGTAACACAAAATATGACACGAGCTTCATGGGAGTGTGTTCTAGCACGGATATCGAGACAAGTCTTATGGTTGTAATTTAACTGGAAATTATATGGCTTTTAATTTGATTTGCATTTATATACCACCATAGGATATCTAATAATAATTAATTTATATTAAACATAAATAAAACTTACCAAAAGACTAGCTACTTGGCCCCACAACTTGCACGCACAACTCGAGGCGCGTCTCTCGCTCTCGTTTCGATGCCTACAACTGCACGAACTAACTTTTCAAGTCTACACAAATATAACACACTAGGAATACATCATTACAAAAATAAAATATACCTCGGCCACGTGCCTCGGTCGGTGTGCGTATCACGAAATAGGTCTTACATCACGCGTCGATGATCCTGATTAAGGATCAAAATAGGGATTAGAGATTTGGGTCGTGTGACATACCATACCAACTTTATTATATTTTCGATGTGAGATTATATACTCCAACACTCCCCTTTAAGGGCAACTAGGCCTGAACTAGTTGACACTTGTCATACACAGACCTACTTTTAGAAGTTCGGAGGAATATGCACAGACCTACTCTTATAAGCTTCTAGGTCCACAAACGGGTCTAGACTCTTCCGCTAGTCCAACCAAGTCATCAAATACAAGCTCATGATTATTCCACTTTGATACCTTATATAAATCTAAGAGTCGAAGAGTGTTGGGCCGCACACACACATGTAGATAGATAAATGGGGTTGGGGCTCATCTTTGTATAAAACCAATTGACTTGTACTAGGATCCAATCTAGCCCACTTATATACTACATACAACTCTTTTTATATTTCTAATGCGGATTATATATTCCAACATAACCAATCATAATAAGTTTATATAATCTAGGCGAATAACAATAATTTATAGAGTCTTTGTGAGTTTAGTAGGCTTAAAAGCATATCTAATAGTAAATGTAGATTGAGACAATGGATTGATGTCACTTTATAGACGTGAGAAGAATTTTTATCTCACGTGACACTTAATTTTACTAGATAAATATTTAACTGAAAAAAATGGATCTAATACACACTGTAAGAGTTGGATTTTCTTAACTTTAAAAAAATTAAATAAAGTGAGACACTTGTTTTATTTTTAAAAATATTTATAAAAAAAATAAGATGTGACAGTGAAAAGAATATTTATCATAATATTTAAAAGTAGATACTTTTTACGCATTTCGATTCTTACTACATTAGCTAGATTTTCACAATCTATATTTATAATAAAGAGCTATTTTTGAATTAAATGTCTATTATGTCTTAAATGAATCTATTTTTATCCCAATCTATAATTGCATTAGAGATGTTCAACGACTTACTACTATGACAATTATAATTTATAATAGACTTTGAGTAAATATTATCTAAGGAGTAGCATTTATTTTGTATTCGTTCCCATAGAAATACTAGACTTATGCTGCATTTTTTTAATCAAATGACTTATGCTACAGATACTCTATTGTGGCCACATATTTTGGGGATATGTGTCGCCATCGGTGTCGCTTTTTTGAGGTGGTGGCGACACGTGGCGTGTAGGGTTGGAACGTTTTGGTCAAGTAATGAATGTTATCTTCGCTTTGGTGGCGATCACGTGGAGGGGACAGCGAGAGCGCGTGACTGTTCATTGATGTGGATGGAAGGATCTGGAGCGTTGGAATGGACGGCTGTGATTGAGTGATGGAGTTGAGTTTTGTGGTTAGGTGTGCACGTGGATCGAAATCTAATGTCTCGTAGGATGAGATTTGTTTGGGCTTGTGAGTGTTGTACTTGTGCAGTCTTTGGTCGGGTCCAGAGATCTAGCTAGCTTTGGGCTTTATTGAAAAGACTGCAGACATCAACAAATCTAATCTCAGGGACAAAGCTAGGAATATCAAAATTTTTCTTTGTCCAATGTGAGATTATGGTGGTACGAAATTTGAGTTTATTTATTGAAAAGTGCTTTTGATAGTTTATAATCCATTGAGTTTTATTAAATTAAATAATTAAGTACAAAGTACTTTATATATATATATATATAAAAAAGAGATAAGTATCAAAAAAAAGATAAGACCAAATAAAAAATTATATATAATATAAATTCTACTAACATCCTCCTTTAAACTCAAGATAAATAAAGAAAATAAACTTGAGTTTGCTTATCGAATAAGTAAACAAATCTAGTGTTTATTGTGGAGAATATCAACGACTACTCAAGGCGGTAAAGATAAAAAAGTAGGCAACGAAATAATAGAGTCGACGAAACAACTGTAAAAGTATAGTCAATGGAATGACTAACAGAGCTGAGTTAGCGAAATGACTAATAAAATTGAGTTAGCGAAATGACTAACAAAATTGAGTCAATTGAACGACTATCGAAGTAGAGCAAACAAAATTAAATTTAAGTTTCATTCTGAAGATGAACGACAACCCAAAATAAGAATAAATACAGATGTAGTCAATGCAAAAGAAATGCAATTCACGACATACTGCGCAGATGGCGCGGAACACACGAGCAGATAGCAAAGACGCACGGGCAACGGACAACAGGCGGACAGAGACAGGCAGATGGCGAGCAGATGAAGCATGAAATCACCAAGCAGAGTGTGGGTAGTGGAGGTTCGGAGAATTTGACGACGAAGCAGTGTAAGAAGCATCATAAAGAAACAGACGCGGAGATGCGAACGTGCAGACACGCAGACGATCAGACGCACAGATGCAGAGACGCGAGGCGCGCAGACGGACACATTCGATTGCACAAGCACGGGCAGAGAGATTCACAACGCACAGAAGGACACATGGAGACGGAGACACAGTTGCCTTCAGATGCGGAACATTTTTGTACAAATCATATAATTCAATAAGAACAATATCAAGTGACATCAGCACATATAACGCTCTTACTAGAGGACACATCCATGGGCAGTATAGACGGCAAAATACAGGATATGGTTGAACAAATATAACCAAAGATGGAAGCTCATATTCCAGTAACGTAAGCAACCTCATATCATACATAATTATATCCTTTAACTTGAAGGGAAGTGTAACCAACCTCAAATTTAATTAGTGACACGTATCGTGTTTCAAGACCGTGACCTACCCATCGTGACTTGTCATATTACTTAAGCCTCGAGAGTCGACACTGAGGTATATTTTATTTTTTTGTGATGTTTGTATTATTATTTATACCCGAATGTGAACTCTGTATGTCTTAGTGCGTGATTTTATTTTATTAATTGCCATAAAATTTTGTGTGAGACTTGCATAGGAAAAACATGGATTTTATGGTATAATACAAATAATTAAACATAAAAAATGGTATTTAGTGAATTATCAAAAAATAATAAATAATTATATAAAATGCGAGAGCGAGGTTACCTCCGGGATCGAGGTTATGTCCGGGAGCACACGACGTGCGAGTCGTGAGGTAAAATAGGTCCAAGAAAGAGGGTGTGAGCGAGAAATGACTTGATTTTGAAGATAAAGTCACCTAATGAAGTCATGAATTTGAGTTATAGTTAGTGGATGGATTGAGTGAGAGACAAAGATGTGCCTTAAAATTCGTGCGTGGGAGTTGATGAAGTGAGAATATAAATATCCATCAACTTTTCTCTCTCTCCTCTCAATTGTTCTTTTTCTCTCATTTGATCGAACGAAGGAGTGAACCGGGGGTTTCGACTTTCCAAGCTCGGTGTGACGTCGGGGATCGACCAACAACACATAAAAAGGTAGGATCGCAACTCCCCTCGTGATTTTCTACGATTTGGTGTTAATTTTGTAGGTTTTTGTCACGACGATTTCGGACGAGATTTTCGGGAAATGTTGGAAATAAGTTTAGGTGGTGTTTTGGGAATCAATTAAATGATTTATTAATGATTTAAAATTAGTTTGTGTATTTGAGGAAATTTGAAATTTTTGGAGATTTTTGATGAATTTTCGCGTGATTTACGAATCGGGGCATTTGCGTGGTTTTGACACAAAGTAAGGTAGGTGTGTTATTGTTTTGAACGTCTCTAAGAGTTTGGGATAAGCTCACAACGCGGCGACATGAGCCGGGGTTTCAAAAAACCCCGAAAATATGTTCCGAATGCCATTCCATGAGGGACGCCGTGGAGATTTTCTCCATGGCATCGGTTCATGACGTCCAAAACAGATGTGTTCACCCAATCAACACTTTAAGTGGTGTCGTCGGATTTTGCTTGGCGTTTGGAATAGTAAAAACATATAATTTTTTAATAAATTTCTAAAATTTAGGAAACTTTGGGGGAATATCCAGGGTTATAGAATGACTTTAATTGAATCAAATTTGGGTTAAATGATTGTCAAACTTTAAGAATTCGAGTGGAACAAGTTAGAGGATTACATGAGGATCTGCGTTTTACGGTATTTATGGTATGTTATTCATACGATTGTAAGTCAGTAAGAAAATACACATTGATTTATTTTCCATTATTATCATTTCTATTTGATTTGAGCTATTTTATTGGAATTCCATTATATATTTCTTTGGTTGAGTGTCTTGGTGTAAATGTGTCGTGAATGTACTCTTGGATCCATATTAGTTGGGCCAACATGAACATTTATGCAGGAGTGTTGTCAACCCCTTAATAGTGGGTTACACCTCGAGTATTGGATTGTTGTGGATTGATGTGGATGTGGACTGTTGTGATGATGGATGTGTGTAACGACCCGGAAATTTGGTTATTTGTGGATGATGATGCATGTATTAGTATATTAGTATTTTATGGGTCTCGAGTCGTTCGGGCTATATTTTAATTGAGTGAGGTGTCGCTTAGTTGAACGGGGTTTTCGGGAACCGTTTTAGTGGACATTATTAGTAAACAAAGTCAAATGAAATATATAACCTCAGTTGAGAAAATACAATTTTATCAATAATGCATAACTTAGACATGAGGAAACTTATTTGAATACTAAGTGTGGGACCGCCTCGAGAAGCGTGTCAGACACGGGGCACTGTGTACCTAGTAGGCGGAAATTTGTGTGACCTTATTTATAATATAATAAAATTAATCTAATGGGTTAATATAGGATAAGATTGTTAAAGTGACACAATGTAGTGAGGAGAACCATTGGATGGACATGAGGATGTGTATTTGTGTTGAGTTAAGATGATGAGGTAAAAGACACATAAGGGTAAGTGTTTCAAAATGTGCAAGTAATAAAATTAAGGGTAAAAGGGTAATTTCATATGGTTTACACATATATAAAGACAAAGAAAACCCTACTACATTATTCATCATCTCTCCCAACTCAACTGTCGCCACTATTCATTCTCTCCACTCTCCTCCACTGCCATTCATCGACCACCGGACCTCCGACCAAGCCAGAGGTGGTCGGAGACCGGGACAACGTCTCTCTCTCTCCCTCTCACTCCCACTCTCGGCCTGTTCACCCTCACTCTCGATTGTGCGAGATCTCCCTCCCTCCTCACTCTCGGCTGCCTTCTCTCTCGGCTGGAACAGCCACCACCACCGCCTCTTACCACGTCACCGGAGCTAGGTGAGTTCTTTGCTCTCTCTCTCTCGTTCCCTCTCTTTTCTCACTCACGCTCCTTTTCGATTTTGAGACTCACACTAGTCCTCTCTCGGCCCCATGTGTGGCAGCCACCTTCTATCGGCGAGCTCGTCACCACTGCCACCTCCTTCACCATTGAAGCCGCCACGTCCCACCCTAGGTGAGCTCCTCCTCCTCTTTTGTTTCTCGGATCAGTTTCACTGTCCTTCATGCATTTTTGAAACTGTTTTGGGTTGATGGTGGCCACGGCTTGGATGACCGACGCCGGAGTGGGTCGAGGCTGACCGGAGGTCATCCTCCAGCAACTCTGCTGGCCGGAGGTGACCCCATGTATGACGTTTTATGGAGTGTAATTGTGACAGTTAGTGTGGGTATGTATGACAGTTTAATGTGGGTGACTGTTTTGATTTTGGTGTGGGTTGTGTGCAAGGGTGTACACTGTGTGTACACCACAATGGGGTGTACACAACAATGTGTGTACACCACAGTGGGGTGTACATCGCACTGTGTGTGTACACCACAGTGGGGTGTACACAAAAGTTGTATATGTGTGAGAATGGATTAATGTTTAAGATATAGTTTTAAGTAATAAAGTGACATTAATGTATGTGAACATGGGGTGTAAATAACAATGAGGTGCACACAACAGCGGGGTGTTGTACGCACATAACAGTGGGGTGTGCGATGTGTGGGGTGCATACGGTGGGGTGTATGGATTATTGAATGTGTGACCATAAAGTATAAAATTGTAGGTTTGTGAATAAGTAAAAATGGTTATAAGTATGACATTTTTATAAATGATCATGGACTTGTATTAAGGCCCAACTAGGGCCCAACACACTCATTATAATATGAGTCCATAAAAAGTTACAAATGGTGTGTTTATAGATTGTGTAAAGCCCAATAAAGGTTCAATAGAATAGGTACAACTTGAGGCCAAGACGAAGATATAAAATATAAGAATGAGCTTATGTATTTAGGCCCAATACGAGTCCACACAAAAAGCTTATTTAGGTGAGTGTAGACTTGACAAATAGGCCCAACAAGAGCCCAAAGAGAGAAATTTTACAATAAGGACAATAACCATAGAGATGGGTTGATCTACAATGATTTCAGTTGCCTAAAGTAAGTGTATTGGAAACTAAATATACGAGAAACACCCTAAGACGAGGTATTAACTCTAAATCAATATTTGGCGTTTAAACCTTTATCAGGTAGACGAGAAACTGCGGGAACGATTTAGAGTCTTGGAGTGGTACCGGGTTGCGACTAGTCAGGTAAGTACACTTGCCTTAAAAAGCATTTGTACATTTGTAAGCCAGTAAGAAAATGCCATGTGATTCATTATCATTTATTCAATCTTGTTATGCTCTATTATTGGTATTCCATTCCATTCCATTCCTTGTTTGTGTGTTTCCCGGCGTAAGTCTTTCGTCTCAAAAGTACTAGGACCTGCACTAGAGGGATAAAACGTGGGCACTCGTGCGCACAAGTGTGTGACCACCCTTAGTGACCGTGTGACACCGAGTACTGGGTGGGTGGGTTCGAGTCCCTCCCGTCATAGCTGTGCCTTCGCTTGTGTCAATGCCTGGGAAGACCTCGTGAGGTCTTCGCCGTTATGCTATGATTTAGACCACTTATAAGCCTCTTTTGATTCCTTGGAACACACTTGACTTTCGATTGATATCTATTAGTTTGTTTATCATGCACCTTGTCTGTTTAAATTCATGTCTTTTTATTGCCGCATGATATATAGACTGCTTTACTTGTTATATCATGAATTACTGTTATCTTCTTCTGGCATTACATTCAATTTTCTCCAGTTGCTCACCGTCTAGTTTGTGACGGTGGGTGCAGATAGAACAGAGTGCAGTAGAGGCAAGGAGCCCTGCTTAGGCGACTTTTTGAGAGGATTAGCGGCTGGACTTGGAGACTATTTTGTAGGTTTCCTTATGTTTTGCTTTTATGTATATCGTTTCATATATATGCTTTGGGATTATTGAACTTGACACATTTTGATGAGATTGGTATCATGTACCTTTGCATTTCGAATTGTACATGAATACCCGGGTTTTCCACAATTATAGAATTCCTAATTTCCCTTTGATTGAGTTATTTCCCCTTGTTATTTACTGTTTAGTCTTCCACTGTGTATTATTGCAATAACTCTTTCATAAATTACTAAATTGATTAAATTGAAGGCTGACTAGGTTTGTCAGGTTGCCAAGTAATGACTTGGGGCCTGCACGGGTCTAGGCCGGGCGTACCCAATTACACGGGGAAATTGGGGCCGTCACAATGTGGTACTATTGTGGATGTGGAAATTAACCACTTATGAGCCTCTTTTGACTCTTTAGACACTCAGATTTCGTTGCTATGCTTGTCAGTCTGTTTATCATACAATTTGTTTTATTTCCCATCTTTCAGTACCGCATGATACTTGGACTATTTATTTAGATAACTCTTGAATTACTATTTAGTTTCTTCTGGCATTACTTTCATATTTTTTAACGCACTCACCGCCTAGTTTGTGACGGTGGTGCAAATAGAGCAGAGATGAGCAAAGGAAAGGAGTTGATGCTAGGTGGTATCCTCTGAGGACTCTCGAATGTTTCTTTTCTTTACTCACTATAGGTTTTACTTTTTTTGATTGAGATTATTGTACATTATATTTTGTATAACACTGAGACATGTATTGGGGTGAGAGACTAGGCATATCATGTATAATCGTCCTGTTTAGCTTTGATTATCAGACATGCATGTTTTTATCCATTTCTCAGGGTTTCCACATTATAGGTTATATATTTTTCTGATTTCCATTTACAGAGTTATTAGTTAATTATAGTGATTTTCGCTACGAATTTCTAATAACTTTATAATCCTATAACTCACACATTTAAATGATAAAATAAATGTCATATATGAGGATTTGAGGCTAACTAGGATGTGTAGAGTTTGCGAGTAAGAGATCGGGGGTCCACGTAGGTCTAGGCGGGGTAGGGGACCCAGTTTTATGGGGAACTAGGGCCGTCACAAGAAGGTCACGATCATTAACAAGTGCACGACAAGTGGGCACGTGCAGAAACTTGAGTATAACGCTTGGCGGATGAACAAGCACGTATCAAAGTGCATGCACTTTTTGATGATCGTATAGAAAGTACGTTGACGCAGATGATCGATGTGTACGTATAGCGAAAAACGAGCACCACGAAGACTAGGAAGCCGACCGAAATAAAGGAGAAACCAGAGATCATCTATAACCAAGCTTGATACCATGATAGTTTCTAAAGAACTGAATTTCATTATATTAGATAACTAAGTACAAATTACTTATATATATATATATATATAATCAAATAAGAAACCATATCTAACACATTCTAAAACAATCGAGAACATACCAAAAACCCTAAGTCGTTTCTTAAAACGAAAATAGAGTTTCAGCCCTTTTTTTAAATCTTTCGTACTTGTATTCTAACTCAAAGTGTCTATTTATACAACCCTTGTATATAGACGGTTAAGTAAATTACACATATACCCCTACTTAAAGAAGTATAAGTGTAATACACTACAAGGACGTTTCTGTCATGAATTTTATCATATAAAATTCATTTTTTTGAACCATCTTAAAATCTTGCAAAACCATTCTCAGTGTGCGACCCAATAGGCTCATACAACGTTGGCAGTGTACCAAAACACATTTTGGTATACAAGTCATAAGCGGCCTCTAGCAAGACATTATAACTACCCAAGTTGTACGAATATCAAATCGATACAACCTAATCAATAGTGTATATAACATCCTTTTGTCACACGATATCCTTTTGATCAAACATAAGGCATGGAATTGTCATCCAACATGTTCAATCGTACTAGTCTCGATTTCTAGGTAGACTGAAAACATCTAAGTGACATTAATCAATATCAATTCACTTAGACTAGGCCTTTTAACAGTCTAACACATCGAGGATCCACTGGATATCTCTCTTTATATGAGAGGACAAATTCTATCTCGATTACACAACTTCACCACATTATTCACACAAGAACCAATCACAACCTTTATAATCATCCGGTTAAAGACAACGTTTGATTGCGTCAAATCATCTTGTATTCGTAATGTTGAAGTCTCTGTAATCTCAAGTCGAGGACTGAAAAATATACCTATCATGAGAAACAACTATGACTTAATCCATGTGATGTTCTCATAGCAGTCGATCCGATACTTTGTTCCCTAACAAGTACTCATGATCTTGATTCGTATTCTATACGTATGATCATCGTATGATCATCAATCAAGACTCACACTAGTCTTAATTCATTATAGTTCCCGGTATAATAATCGACTAGGGACATTTAGGATATTTCTGTAAATACCCATGGATCTTATTATAATGTAAACATGTAAATCAATTATAATAAACAACAAATGAAATCTGTGACGGCCCCAGCAACCACAAACTGGGCCCCGCCCGGCCTAAACCTACGTGGACCCCCGAACCCGTCTCTGATGAGTCAACGCAGGTCTAGTCAGCCTCAACTTACCATTTACTCAATACATTATTCATTCACTCACCCTGGATCACTCTTTTTGATTCACCTTAACTCTATCTAATCTTTTATCCTCAATTATAGTTAGGTATGCAGCGGAATTGTTTTTAATACCAACTTACAACAGTTTACAACTCAGTCAATCTAGATGTGGAAAATCATGTCCAAACAACATCACATGTATATAACAGGTCAAATGAAAGCCCAAAATAAACATATACATGTATCAACAGTCAGGTTCAACTTTCCAAAGTCCCAAAATATCAAAAACAAATGGATACATAGCCAAAATATACAACAAAAGACAAAATACCTACAAAGTGAGAGCAAAGCTAACGACTCTGAGCGTGCCTCAGAGGATATCGTCAAGCATCGGCGCCTTGCCCCTACTTGTCTGTGGATCTGCACCCACCGTCATAAAAAGGACGGTGAGTACAAAATATAACGATAGAACAACAACAATAGATATCTCAACATAATTTACTTGAATTTTCAATAATCACAAGTCTATAAATCATGCGAGTGTATAACAAGAAAGCGAAATAGATAGCAAATCGCATGATAAATAGATTCAACAAGTACAAACAACGAAAATCAAGTGGCCAGAAACAAATGGATAGGAGAATATATAGTCCCAATCAAACCGCGGTCTCAAGACCTCATCGGCTTGCGATCGACACGATGAGGCCCAAAACGCCTCCTGCTCAATCCACCCCATACGAACCGGTGGGCCGAAGGTCGCCTCCATCGAACGCACACTCTGTTAGGAAAAGCCACGAGACAAAGCCGGTTGCTAAATTCCTAACACACTACCGAAAAGAAAGCCACAATCACATGTGCCGGATGCTAAATCATTTCGATAGGCTCCAACGAGAAGCCACGATCTATGCTTGCATTTCTTGCTAAACTCGTTGAGACTTCTCATCGAGTCGGACTACCTAAACCCTAGGTCACCTGAACTAGAATGGAATACAAAGGGCTTGCATTTCAAGAGTAATTAATCAATAAATAGAAAAGCAATTATGTTGATTCTATTGTTGCCTTTACTCACCTCAAATCTCGCTAAAAACGCCCTCGCGTAGCTCCACACGTTCCCCAATTAGTTACCAACACTTCGCTCGTCACCTGACAATTATTTCGACCAATTTTCGTTAATTTTTCCCTAATTATTCCAAGTATTCCTCAATTTTTCTCAAGTTTAACTCATTTTCTACAATTTTCTAAATTATTGTTCCTTTACGAAAATTGGGTCGCTTACCCGGTATTGGGTTCCATTTAAACCCATCAGGATACCCGAGCGAAACCTCATAATTTTTATACAATTTAGAAAAATATTTTTCAATATTTTTCTGGCTATTTTTAATAATTTCACGCTTTACGAGACAAAAACCCCGACAAAAGTCTCGTCGCGAATCTCAAAATCTTCATTTTTCATAAAAATTCCCAAATTTCTATTTATTTGGTTGAAATATAATTTTTCAGAATTTTTTTCTATTTTTTTCTGAATTTTCCAGATTTTTTTCAATATTTATTTCAAAAAAATAAAAATAAAACATATTTAATTTATTTATTTATTATAAATAAATAAATATATTATTATTTTAATAATGGTGGGTCCCCGGGTCGGGTCCGACCCGGTCCACCCCAACTGGGTCAAACCCGGGCCGACCCACCCGGGTCGGGCCCGGGCCGGGTCCGCCGGGTCACGACCGACCCGCCCACCCCATCTTCTTCTTCTTCACAGAGACAATTCCGGTTCGTCTCTGCTTCAAACTTTTTTTTTTTTTTTTTTTTCTCTTTTCTTTTCTCTTTCTTTTTCAATAAACAACAACAACAACAACATCAACAACAACATCAACACCAATCAATTAAAAATCCAATCTCTCTCAAATTAACAACTCAACAACAACCCCAACTATAATCAACAAACTCACCTTCACCAACTCGATCTCCTCTTCGATCTAAACAATCTTCACACCTTCGATCAACCGATCTCCTCTTTGATTTCTTCTCTTCCTCCTTCGATTTTCAATTCAATTTTTTTTTTTTTTACAGTGAGATGTGAGAAAATGGTGGCGGTGGGATTTTGTTGATAAATTTTGAGGTGAAATGACCATTTTGCCCTTATCCTTATCCTCTTTCTCTTCACAACCAAATGCCCCTCTTGGTCATTTTACATTTTACTTATATATACATTTATATATATTCTATATATATAAATATATATATATATATCATTGTATTTTTCATGCCTACAAATTTCGTTTTGCGCGCCAACGAGTTCACTCGGGCGTGCACACTACCTTTCGACTCATGCGTGTCGCCCACGTCCCCACGTATCACTCGGCGCCCATAATTTATTATTTAATTCCATTAATTATTTTCATTTATAAATGTTAATATTTTTATTTCATTTTCGTCCCACGGACTCTCAAATACTCGTTTAACGCGTTATTTCGTACCGAGCTCGTTCAACGGTACCAACACACACTCACCACGTCCTCACATATTAGGGATATTGAATTTAATGTTCGATAATAAATAAATAATACAAATCACCAAACAAACATAACATACCTCGTTGTCGACTCACGAGGACCGAAACAAGTACACCACGGCTAGTAGGGCCCACAATACGACCCTGAAATATCACGTGGTACGAGTTAGAATTTTAAGGTCGTTACAAAATCCTCAATTTTATTAACTAAAATGTATTCATAAAGACTGTTAATGGATTGACCTAGGGCACATTTCCCAACACATTCTACTAACAACTTAGATGGTCAACATTTGGCACCGAGTTGTGAGGGAAGCTCGATACACATCGACACATGTGTTCGTCATGTTTCTATTAGGCAGTTTCTCTATAATCTAGTGCCAAAAGTAGGTCACACTATGAAAATTTGAGCGTTAATGGAAGAGTTCATTCATATGGTTGAGTTTTACTACTTCAAAATTGAAATTTTGTTATTGAATGTCAACATACTACTTTTTAAGGGGAGGTCATGTTTGATGTTTTATTTCAATTTGATATATGCATCATTAGAATATAATGTATTATCGATTTTTATTATTATTATTATTATTATTTTATTATTATTATTTTAAGTAGTAAGCATACATAAAAGAAATAGGTTAATTTAAACTCATTTCAAACTTAGCTACAAAGTTACAAAGTCTTCATATGCACTACAAAAAAATGGGCTTTTACTTATGAACATTTTTTAAGTAAAAGTTTTAAAATTGTAAGTAAATGTTTTTACTTACGAATTGTTGTTGGTAAAGACGTCGTAACTATAGCCCCGCCAATAAAGTTTATACTTACAACAAAAGTCGTAAGTAAAACAAACTACTTTTACTTACAATATATTGTTGTCGGTAATAGTATCCAAGTTGTAAGAGAAAATTTATTATTACTTACAAAAATATTGTAAGTAAAAAAAATAATCATCGTAATTAGACGTAGTTTTACTTACGAAATATTCAATCGTTAGTAAAAAATAGTTATTACATACCAATTATTATGGTAACTGAAGATAAGAATTTGTTAGTAAAACTATCTTTTCAATTACGAAATTTATTTTTAGTAGAGTTTTTACTCACGACTCAATCTTGTAAATAAAATTAAAGTTTTAAATTGTAAATAAATAATATAATAAATTTTATTTATTTTTAATATTTAAATACTTTCATGTAACAATTATGAAATCTTTAAACACGCTAAAACTAAAATAATTAAACAAAGTCAACAACAATATCGAACAAAAAAAAATATAGAAAAAGTTGATTCAATGAAGTTTTCATTAAAATTAAGAAGTACAACAAAATAACCACTTAACAACATGAAGAAGATCGTAGCTTCTTTAAAAAAATCTAACTCCCTCAACTTAAAATGCTTCTCTACTTGTTGCAAATATAGTCCATCCATATACCACATATTAGTTGGTTTATACTTTCTGCTCAACTGAATTTTTGATGAGCTAGTTGTATTTGCCTGCAATAGAAGATTTTAGAAATTAAAAGACACATTTTGAGTTTCCAAATAATTCTCAAGTGAATGCCTATTTTTTTACAAAATGGTTCAGCTATTAGTCAAGGTTGACAAAAAAACACCAATAACTTAAATTCAAAGTGAAATGCAAGATTTGGTTAAAAAAAGGAATGAAATACAACACTATTTTGCGATGCAACTCATAAAAGTTCAACTAATAAAATTTCATCTAATAAGTAATTCATGTCCATAAGCAACTTTGATTAAGTTTCATTTCCTGATATAATATGACAAATATTGAGATGCTATAAAAGCTTTGGAGTTCAAATCTCTCTCTTTGTCTGAAACATCCAAAAACACATGTGAATCAAAGCTATGCAGATACAAAATAATTTTTTCTTAAAAAAAGCATCGAGAGAGAATGATAGATAAGAGAAATAAATATTGATAGATAATGAAATACACCATTTATTCAGAGATTAAGATTTCACATATGCAAGCTTTTCTTCCATATATTGGTTGTCTATTCCGCCTTTCATCAATTTTTTCTTCCCCAATCAATCAACACAAAGCACAATTATTTCTAATAATTTCACCTTCACTACACCAAACTTAATATTGAAATTAATTGAAGACATATTCACACAAAAGTAGGGAAACTTAAGGATCGTCAAATTCACAACTAAATACAAACAAACATTTTTAGGGTTTTTGGTGATAGATACCTATATCTAGAGACATTGTAGACTTAGCCCTTAATGTCCGTCAAAAGGGGGTTTTGGGATCGGATCTTTGAGTTCTTCATCCGTCGCCTCCCCCAACTGAATAGGGTCGGGACTAGGGGTGGATGCCATGGAAGCCAAGGTTTGCTATTGAAAAGGATCACGCGAACCTGTAAACACTCGCCATGAGAGCAAGAATTGGATGAGGAACGCCATGGAGAGATGACATTGACAAAATGTTGAAGATCGTGCGCGAAGTACCAAGTAAGTTGAAGTTATGTGAGCACTTTAAATTAAAAGATCCAACTCTATGGCATTGAGGGCTCTCAATTCCAATTTACATAAATCTTATCCATGTTAAATTAATAGAAAATAATCCCAAACCACTCTTCTAAGTTTAATATCAAATCTATTTCTTCTTTTTTTCCAATTAGATTTATTTCTTTTACTTAAGGTTTTTTATTTTTTTATTCTCGTGATATATTGCAACACACTAGATTAAAAAAAAATTCAAATCAAAAGAAAAATAGAGCAATGACCCTAAAAAAATTAACAAGACTCACACACGAATTGCAAATAAAATGTACTAGAATCAAATAGATCAAAAAAGAGAAGAATATAACTAACCTAGATCAGGTTTTCTCTTCGAGTCAAGAAGAATCCCATTCTTGAAAAAGTTCTGTAATGCGTGAGTAGATTTTGAGACATGAACACAAAATATAACGAAGTCGTGAGCGCGGGAAGATCGACATGAACGCGGGAGGTAAAGAAGTCATGTGCGCGCGGGAAAGATCGTGGGTTCCCCTTCATCAGTTGGGATTTGGATTGAGACGTTTTTTTTTCTACCAAAAACTTCTGCCCTGTTTTCGATTTGTGTTTTAGGTTTGTGAGTTTTAAGTACTTTTTGGGTTTTTTTATTGTGGGCATAATGTTTCAATACTTATACCATACACACCATTTAAATCCTATGTATATATGTTGAGATATTACATTCAAAAGACTATTTTATTTTATTTCACCTACAAAAAAGAATATTTTTTAAAAACACAAGTAACGTTTTTTTTTTTTAAAGTAATAACAAACTACTACAGCTTTCAAAAAAAAAAAAACAGACACAAACTGCAAGTAAAAAGAGATAAAAAAACACACACTACAAGTAAAAAACCATAAGTAAAATATAAATATGATATTATTACAAGTATATTGCTCGAAGTGAAGGTAACTTAATTTCCCATCCCAATTTCTCACAAACATATTTCACTATTTTTCTTATGAACAAATTTATTTTTGGGTTTCCCACGTGGTATCCGAAGTCATCAGTACTGACTAATCAATGCACGGGCACTGTCGGGCCCCGTATAGGGGTGACTCTCCCAACTTAATTTTTTCCATTTACCAAACTCGAACTCGAGACCTCGCTTAAGGGGACCAAGTCCCTTACCACTTGGACCAATCAGTTGTTGTTATGAAAATTTTTGTTTCTAGCACAAAAAAAACATCACTCACAAGTGAAAAATATACTTTTACTAACGAAATTTGCCACTTTTTACTAACAATTGGTATAGTCGTAAGTAAATGTTGACTTTTTACTTACAATTTTAGATTATTTACTTACAGTTGTTATAGTTGTAAGTAAATGTGAACGTTTTACTTACAATTTTAGATTCTTTACTTACAACTGCTGTAGTCATAAGTAAATGTGGACCGTTTACTTATAATTTTAGATTCATTATTAAAAATCTCGTCATCAAAAGTCCATTTTTTTTGTAGTGATAGGAGGTTTGGATTGAACCTCATGTTTGATTATCAAAGCAACTACTTTTGTATTGAAAAAGTTCATTGTGAAATTAAGTTTTGAAATTTTTATATTATGTATGGTATGCAAAAATAAATTAGAAAACTAAAAGCTAAAACTGTCCAAAATCTTACTCAGTTTCCATTTGCTGCGCGCGCCGCCCCCCCCCCACACACACACACACACACATACATACATACATACATACATACATACATACATACATACATATATATAAAATATTAAAGGAGTGTTACAAGTTATAATTTTGAAGTCATTGATTGCTTGAGGATGACTTTGAAATAAAAAATTTTCAAAAAAACCCTAAGGGTTATAAGCAAGTAGCACTACTCTAAAGGGTTGCTTTTTTTGGGAGAATGCCCTGACTTCAAAGGAAGATGTTTGTACTGTGGTTGAAGTACTTTGATTTGGATGCTATGATCGATGTGCATGCATGCTAATGCTAATGTCTGTCTAATGAACTTTGACAAGTGTGACCAATGAACGTAGTGACAGCATAATACCAAATTATTGTCCTAATCATGCTTATAAAGTAATAACAATTTAACTCGATGTGGTTACCGTAATGGTATGAGCGAGTTCGTGTGTGTGAGTTAAGCGCACGACGAGTTCAATTCCTCAGTGTAACAAGTCCAATTGGGCCACTAAAGATCTTTTTTGATCGAATCACTAGGGCCATGTGAGGGATTAATGCGGATACCATCATAATTAGATAAAAAAAAGTAATAACAATTTTCACCATCTAATAAAATTTCCCCATCTTCCTCGCTAGGTAAAAAAGATATGTGCTTTTGTCTATGATTTGATCGTGAAATTTGCATATGCAAATATGCAATATTTTTTTGATCTTATCGTACGTAAGTTGACTTGGTTCACAAGGGAGATTTGTTGCAATTGGATTATAATGTTTGTAATGTCCACCATTAGAAAAGTGTAACGTGTATAAATGAAGAAAAGTCGGAGCGCAAGAATGTAAAATTACATTATACATAATACACATGGCCTTTTTTAGTGGTAACAAGTAACCAGTAAACATCACAAACATCACAGTTATGAATGACAGCGAATCCGTTCCCATTTCCCAAAGACCATTTCAGTATTAGGTGAATTAGATTTGGGCTTGGGCCTAGAAACATTTGTCGAAGCTAAGTTCGTCTTATACATGCCAATTACAGCTGTACATTTTTATTCTAATCAATAAAACTCATACCATCATCTTCATATTTCAAAAATAAGAGGATGCTAAGCTCGTCTTATACATGCCAATCTACAGCTGTACATTTTTATTCTAATCAATAAAACTCATACCATCTTCTTCATATTTCAAAAATAAGAGGACCTCAGGCACATATTTTACGGTTTTTTTAAATTTTACTTAAGTTTGATCATTCCTATGAGTCAGACGCTTCAACTTCATAACTTAAAAAGAAACCAATATATCAATTTGAAAGTTGGATAGATCATAGCAGGATTTGGTCACCTCACCAATCCTATTGGAAGTTTGATTTAGATACACTTTAGGCTAAAGTAGTAGAAATACCTTCACAACTTTATTTGGATCTATAGTCAGGAATAGATATAATTCGCCAAGTCATTATTAATTAAATGGATCCTCATCTGTCCAAATTTCACATGCTTCACAAGCGCAACCAAAATAGATTGGACATATTTATTGGTTTTATGTATGGATTTGATTAATTATGCCTTTACATATCTTACTGTGTGACACAAAAATAACTAGGGTATAAAATGCTTATATATATAGAAAAAGCCCCCGCTACAATTGAAACTTCACACCCTGTACTTAAATTTTATTTGACATATGTGAAAGGGATAGAGGGCTCATGTATGCAGACATCAAAAACCAACAAAGAGTGATAGTGAAGTTGCCAAAATTTTATATTAATTGTAGATTTTACAGGGTAACCTACGTAAAGATGTTATTTAATATACGTCACAAGAGAGTAATACATATCACAACTTATTTCTATATGAGCATGTAGAAAATATTATGACTCCACTTGCAAGGTTCCTCTCCTAATTGCATTGTAAACATTTAGACCATTAATAAAAAGCAACCAAATGAGTAGTTGTTTTCAAAAAAAAAAAAAAAAACAAGTAACCAAAAAGTTAGATCATAATCATATATAGGCCCGCCCACACAAGCCCATAGATTTGTGTTAGCACACCTTGAAAGTGGATTTGCTTACTGGTTCAAACTATAGTGAAGAGTGGACATAGAACTTGAACATTTTTTAGATTCTATGAAATTTATTTGAATTGGGTCTAAAAAACTCGTGAATTGAGATTCTTTTTTAGTGATTCTTTTTCAAGGTTATATATATATATATATATATATTTTTTTTTTTTCTGGGGATGCGGGAGCTAGCTAGGTGCAGTGGCGGAACCAAAAATTTTATTAGACTCTCTCCTATAATTTAACGAGCAAGTTTAAATTTACATTTATCGACTCAAGTTGCGCCCTTGTAGTACTTATAAAATATTGTGTTATTTTTTCTCAAGAAAAAATTATGGTATTTACTTCAAAATGAGTTAGTTGGCTTTAAAAATAAGGAAAAATAATTATCAAAGACCAAATTGAGTTGAGTCTGCCTAGAACCCAAGTTGAAGCCATTTTAGACTTGGGAGGGCCACATAAAATAATTTTTTGTGTCAAATAAAAAATATATTAGTAAAACATCAAAATCAAATAATAAACTAATAATAATGATTTGCAATATAAATTAATAAGATACAAGTAAAAATTCACGACAAGGGAGTTAGTTTTGTAATATTTTATTAAATAAAAAAAGTATATTAGATCAATTATTTTTCCTTCTTCCAAGCTTTCATTTAATTATTTTATGATTTGAAATAATAAAAATTATGAGGTTTGAGAGCTTTTTAAACTTTATTTTTCCAGGTGATATTTTGTAATTAAATATAAGTTTTATCATCCTTAATTAAGTGTGTGTATTTTAACTATATTAACTTTATTCTAACTGTAACTCAAAAATTGAGCTTCATAAAATTTTGGTGAAACTAGACTTCAATATCTTTACAAAAAATGCTTATATATATGACTCATTTAGACGTAGTAAAAAAATGATTTTATAAGTTTTATTTAACAATGTTTGTAAATACACCAATCGATTGGGTGGTCCAATGGTTTGGTATGTTGTTTTGAGTAAAAGATTATGGGTTCAAACCTTAGTGGAGATTAATGTTTCTTTCTTATCAAAAAAAAAGTTCCTAAATACATAAAAAATTGGGTTTTAAAAAAATACATACAAAAATTTAGTTTTTGGGTTTCCACTATATATATATACACACACACACACACACCCCATACACACACATATGATCAGTTACTCTATCGAAAGAGTGTCGATAGTAAGGAGGCAAGAATAGGTCGGAGGCAAAAGCATGTGAGAATCAAGCTTAGCTACAAACTCATAGTTGATAGTTTGTGAGTTTCGTTGTCAAGATAACCAAAGGGATGACATTTTAGAGACGTACAGATTTTTATCCTCGGCTATTTGTGCTCATTTGTGTGCCACCATATTATCATAACGTGTTACAAACTTGATTGGATCAAATGGGTGTAGATGACTAGTCCCATTGGCTTTGTGATTGTGGAAAGAGACCACTAGTGGCCCGACGTTTGGCTGTCATGGGAAATCAAAATCGAGGTCGTGCACCTAACTCTATACAACCCCATTTCGTCCTTACCACTAGACCACACCCGTTTTAATATTAAGTTATTAACATAGAATGATGCTTTATGATAAAACGAATGAAAAAATTACATCCGTACAGTTAATTTAATTTTAAATCCATAAAGTATAGTGGATTTTCTTTTTATTATTAAAATAATGTATTCTGTCTTTTGTAAAGGCGATATTAGACATGGAAACAGTGACTCACGTGAGTTTGTGCAAATCACACAAATAGAGCCTTTTGGAAAGATGCTATTTGTGTGACCTGGCACTCCACGTCATGTAGGACTCACACGAATAGCGCATTTTCTAAAGGCGCTATTCTTATGACATGGATTGAATTCTCAACACGAATAGCGCATTTGGAAAATGCATTATTCGTGTGATGCGGGTGATGTGGATGCCACGTGGAACACGAATAACGTAATTTCTAAAGGCGCTATTCATGTGACATGGACCGAATACTCAACACGAATAGTGCCTTTGGAAATTGCACTATTTGTGTGTGATGCGGGTGATGTGGATGCCACATGGATTACGAATTACGCTTCATGACCACATTACTCAAACTACCATCACCCCAACAGACACAAATACTCCCACCTTTAGTCCCTATCACCTTTTGGCTTTGGTGATTAAACGTTGAAGCTATGTTGGACGCACAACTCGTCGAGTGCAATAAAGTAATGCCTAGTTGACCCCTCAACTAAAAACTTCATGACCTTATCTAACCCTTCAAAATAGCAAAATACCCTCTACCTAGTATGATTTTCCAAGACAAAGCTCCATAACTAGACTGCAAATTATCCCTCTGCAGTTCCCATGTAGAACTTGAAAATCAAAATCTATTCTTGGCCATATAGTGGCAAATACTTGAAAACCAAAATCTTAGAAAATAAAAAACATAGAAGAACCTGACACCTACCAAAATATTTTTTAATTTAAAAAATTAAAGATTTGAGTATCATAAAGTACTTCGAATATTCAAAATCTAAAGGCATTAAGAGAACAATAAAAATCTAAACATATTATTTATTAAAAAAAAAATTATAAACATATTGATAGAATAGTAAAAATAGTTAATAGAACCCATATCTGCCTCAACCACATGTCCCAAAGATATATGAAACTGATTTATCGTTTCAATAGACAAGAGAGAGATAAATTTAAAGTTTGAGAGAGAGCGAACCGTTTGAAAACTCCTTCAATTTTGAACTTCATTACTGCTAAAGTTATGCCTATTTTTAAGGAAACATAATTGATGTTTCTTTTAAGGCGGAATAGAATTGATGATGAAAAAAAAAAAAAAGAGAATTAAGTGTTATTCCTAAATTGTCCCTTTTAAAAACACAAATTTCTAAAACTATCCAGTGGCATATTATTTTACTCAACATATTTAGACAAGTGCATTTTTTGCAGTTTGGTGGCCAAATAGGCTTCATAGTCAATTGCCAAGAATCCCTATTATAATAGTATAGATTTATGACGCATGTTTTCCTAACAATGTGCAAAGGTGAAAGTAAAATGTTAATTTCGTCATGTTGTGTACTTGAAAAATTAATTGTTGGAGGTATTCAATGAAAATGGTATTAGGTTTGAGAATGCTACACGAACATACCAAAATACACATCGGTGTGTGAGTTATCTATATGTGTCTCGATTTAGTATGAAACACATCCAATATGTATTTTAGTGTGGTTTCGGTTGATGTATATGTAGTATTTTTAATTTAGGCGGACGAGGGTATGAGTGGGATACAAGTTGTATGAATGACTCGTCATTCATACAATTCAATTGCCACATCACACTCACCTGCGACGTTACTCACCAATGACATCTTTTGAAAATGCACCATACATTACTTTTGTGATTTTAAAAAATTAACCCTATTTAATGAATTTGAAAAAAAGGGCATTACTTTTTTAATAACTCCTAAAACGAATATGTTTTTTTTTTTGTCAAAGGATAAAACGAATATGTTGTTGTGCCAAAAAGAGTTGCTTGATATTGACACAATTGTCGAATCTCATCTTTAAGGCCCATAAAGCTGCCACGTGGAAAAGATTCAAGAAAATTTCATTAGTTCTATTACGCTATGCTTGGTGTCTACATTTTTTTGTCAAAAGAAATATAAATTGATTTGTTAATCTGAATGGTTCAAAATAATATTTAACAATAAAATAATTTGATAATCAATCATTATTTTCATGACAAACTTTGATTAAAATACAACAACACACATAATATATTACTTGAATTATAATAAAAAATAAAGAGCGATGCTATAGACACCTCAAATTATTTATGAGAGCACCTCAATTTATATGTATTTTGTGCCTATATCCGTGCTCAAAATAAAACTTTTAACTAAAGAAGCAAATACAAAACAATTTTAACTAATGACATTTGTTGTTGAATATGTCATTGAAGATTTGTCTTAGAAACAATATTATCTTGAATGTAATGTTAAGCATGCTTTCAAGTCTCTCAACAGTTTTATCAATACAATGATAAATTTAGTTGAAACAATATAATCACTTGTCACCAAACAACTGCCAAGAACAACAAAATATGTAGGAGTGGAGCCACATACATGACTGTCCTACGTTGTAGCCCAGAGACAACTTTGTATATATCTCTTATGCATATAATTGATCACTAAGATTTTTTAAAAAAAGACTTGAGTTAACTAACCCTCAAAATAATTCCTGGTTCCGCCGCTACTATCACATCGAAACTTGAATTCATTTGATCTTAATAATGTTCCTTAGAACAACAAACCCCAACCTAGGATCCGTTGGTGGGCCCATCCCAACCCTCCACGCAGTAACGTCGATCTTACGTTCCACGTCAGCACGCCACGTGGCATTCCGGGATCCGTTGCGTCACATAGGCGCCACTGCTCTCGGTCCGAGCGTCATTTCTCCTACAACTATAAAAGGCGGAGAGGGCTTGTTTTCGGTTACAGTCTCTGCTGGTTTTGCGAATCCCAAATTTTCATCACTCATCGTCGCCATTACTGTTCGGATCCTCACAAGTCAAGCTCGAATTTGAGTTGCAATGGCGACTGCGATGCTCAGCCCCACCGACTCCGAGAAGCTGTCCAAGCTCAGATCTGCTGTTTCCGGTCTCAATCAGATCAGGTGAGGTCGATTTGGATGTACTTCGTTTCAGATCTTCGTGTGTTGTTTCTGAAATGGATTTTGTAGATCTGAGTTTTGAATCTTGGTTCGGTTGTGTGTGATTGATTGGTGACGATGCAGCGAGAATGAGAAATCTGGATTCATCAGCCTCGTCTCTCGGTATCTCAGGTAGGAGCAGATTCATTGCTTATCTGATGATGAATTGATGAATTTGTTGATTTTAGTTCTGTCATGGTTTTGTGGATCTGATTTTGTGTTGTTATGTTTCGTTGTTGTTGTTGTTGTTGAATTTGATGGATTTGGTTTGGATGTGATTGTGGACGGATTCTAGTGGAGATGCGCAGCATGTGGAGTGGAGTAAGATCAAGACTCCGACAGACGAAGTCGTTGTTCCGTACGAGAGCTTGGCGCTTCCTCCTGAAGGTGATGGTCATTTTAGGTTGCTTCTTTGATTGAATTTGATCTTTGTTTTCCTATAAAAAATAAAAATAAAATTTGATCTTTGTTCTGTTTGATGAGAATTTGATCTAATTAACTGAAAGCAATGGCAGATCTCGAGCAGACTCGTAAGCTTTTGGACAAACTTGTTGTGCTAAAGCTCAATGGAGGTCTGGGGACGACCATGGGTTGTACTGGTCCTAAGTAAGTATGTATATATATATATATATATATATATATATATATATATATATATATATATATATATATATATATATATATATGTTAATCTGATTCTTCTCATGAAATTTGCGCCTGATCGAATTTTGAAGTTTTTATCCATTAGGTCTCCAAATTTACTTGTTGAGTGGATTTAGAGATTATGAATGACTGGAATTGATTTACCAAAAAAATGACTGGAATTGGATGGATGAAATCGAAATTAGTTTTACGACTGTTAAAAGAAATGACCTATACTTTGACAATTACGAAGTAACTAGTGTGTGAAAATATCGTCACTTAATGCAATTAAGCTGAAACATAATGGCGTTGTTGTTCTTTGAGCTGGCAGGGAAAAATAATTGACTAGTGGAAACTATTTTCCATAGTTTGTATGGGTTGAATAGTAATAAAGCTTCTAAATGTAAATGTTTCACCTCTGTTCAAATCAAATGCTTTGACTTCTCAGTTTCAATTGTTACAAATCCCATTTTGTTTGTGTAAACATTGGCAAAACTGTCAAATAACGTATTATGTCATCTAATTGAAAATCAAAATTCTGAGACCTAGCGACTGAAGATTTCAATTCTAGCATACATAAAGTGCTGTTGAGTAATGTGTTAATAGTTTTTTGCCCATTTATGTTAACGTATTGTGCTTTATTTGTTCTGGCGTCCTTGAATGCAGATCTGTTATTGAAGTTCGCAATGGATTGACATTTCTCGACTTAATTGTTATCCAAATTGAGGTTTGTTTTACTGCCTGGTTAATTTTTCTTTATCTTTTCATTTAAGCATTCATGTACCTTACTCATTTCAAATGAACATGTAGACACTCAATTCCAAGTACGGATGCAATGTCCCTCTGGTTCTTATGAACTCTTTCAACACTCATGATGATACTTTGAAGGTAAGTGTCTTTCATTTTTTTTTTTGAGGCTAATTTTCATCCCTTTTTTATTATAATTATTTTATTTTAGGGTAGTGCTATTTGGACTAGTCCGGATTTTTTTTTTTAATTTCAAATACCCTTTTGAAACAACCATAATCACTTGTAAAATTATTATTATATTAAATATTTATAAAAACCCCCTTTCCGGACTCATCCAAGTAGATTTATTGTTTATTTTATCTTGCTGAACCAAACAGGAAGCTTTTCATTTGTTATTAACTCAGTTTTGTTGCCACTTGTAGATTGTTGAGAAATATGCCAAGTCAAATATTGATATTCATACTTTTAATCAGGTTTGGAAACTAATTACATATTTGGTCCTCGTTATCCAGTTTCCTATTTTGAGCCTTCAACCAGATTCCTGTTTATAATGCTATTTATGGTAATTTATATGGTTTCTTTAGAGTCAATACCCTCGGCTCGTTATTGAAGATTTTTCACCACTGCCATGCAAGGGGCAGGCTGGAAAAGATGGCTGGTAATTTAATATTCTTGACCTATTGTATAGGTGTTATCAGCTGGTCATTGTTTATGCTAATTGTTTTGGAGGATATGGTAATTCAATTATGTTCTTTATGAGCAAATTCCTACTGTATTTGTGTTATACTGATCTGAATTCAAAGATATAATAATAAATACTGAACACCACCCTACAAATATGGAAATTTGGTGGTATTGTTTATCATGACTATCAAATTGCTGGAAGGTGCTCATCAACTGAAACAGTAGTCCCCTACAAATATTGAATATTATGGCCCATCAGTTAGAAATATTTGTTTTGCAAACTCATCAAATTGCAATGGTAGAACAGTCAAAACCTACTGACCTTTGGCTGTTGAAGGACAACTATGCAATAGTTATACCGCCTCTGTGCTACATAACTTGTGGGCCAAAGCATTTGACAGCCTTACTTCACTTTTCATCATTTCACCATTTCTGATCTCTTTTTGTCCAGTTCTTCTCTCCTCCTCTTTCTTATAGTGTGTGTATGAACCCGACCATTGCCTTGGGGGCTTTTTTAGTTTCATTTGTTTGTTTGATTACCGTGAATGTACTAAGCTCTTTAAGAGAATGGAGGGACAAGTGACTGTCAAGTTGTCAACTAACAAAAGTACCATGGTTATGCACTTTCTTGGTTGATTTAGGGTCCTTGAGTTCGATTTTGTTAAATAAGAATCTGGATTTGATCTGTCTCTGGGTTCAGTCAAGGTAATCTACTTGGTGATGTTGGCTAAATCTGACTGAAATCCATTCTCTAATGATTCATTTGATCAACATCTTACCATCCTTTATTGGACAAAAGTTCTAGTCAAGTATTGCAATTACAGGATTTTAAATGCTTTTGTTTATTTTCCCCTGTTACGTCAAAATATTCCTTGAAAGGCTTGATTTTTTCCATATTGTATAATTTCCTGATAAGAATCTATTTGTTTTAAGCTCTTGTTACACGACTTATGTAATCTTAGACTTGAGCAAATAGAGAGTTGCATGAAAATACTCATGAAGCTTATGCATATCTGTAGGTATCCTCCTGGACATGGTGATGTTTTCCCATCCTTGATGAACAGTGGCAAGCTTGATGCTTTCTTAGCACAGGTTTGTTGAGAAAAAAATTGCACCTGCCTCTTCCTCCCATTCTCCTTCAATTTTTCCAACTGCGAGGTGTAGGGGTTAAGTTATTTGTTTTGACCGATGATTTATTTGCATCCTTTTTCTAATTGCACTCTGTTTTATATTTTCTTTCTTCAGGGTAAAGAGTATGTCTTTGTTGCAAATTCGGATAACTTGGGTGCTGTTGTTGACTTGAGTATCCTTTCATTATGGCATCTGTAAATCAAGTGCTCCACTTGGAATTTTTTGCTTCTAGTACTGATAAACTTCATTCATAGAATAGTTACCTGGGACACTGGCGTTCCTTGACCACATTTAACAGAAATCTTAAATCACTTGATCCAAAACAAAAATGAATATTGTATGGAGGTAAATATTTTCTTCCTCCCCTTTCTTTATGTTTGATTGGCATGACCCAACTAAGCTGTCCGTAAAAATTGATGTTTTTTCTACTACTTTTCAGTCTTCAAGTCACGTCCTAAGATTTCATAATTTTGCAGGTGACACCCAAAACCTTGGCAGATGTAAAGGGTGGCACACTTATTTCTTATGAAGAGAAAGTTCAGGTATGTTGTCTTGCAAGAAAATTAGATGCTAGTTTTCTCTTCATTGAAAAAGGAAATATTATGAACTGTGGCAAAAGATGCTTTTCTTTCTCTTTAAGTGGCCATCATCTGTACGTGAGCATTAGCTGAGTGGAAGCAATTGATCCATGCAGCCTACCCTTTCTTTTTATTTATTTATTTGATGACCCCTACTTATTTGGGGATGAGGCTTTGTTGTTGTTATTGTTGTTTGGCCAATTATGAATTGCTCTTAGAAAGCTTTATAATGAATGCTGTTTGCTTATTTGGAAATGAGGCTGTGATTAATATTTATTTATTTATTTTTTTTTTGCAATCGTATGTTGCAGCTCCTTGAAATTGCTCAGGTTCCTGATGAGCATGTAAGCCATGCTTTTAGCAGTTTATTCCTTTTTATTTCAATTAATTTCGCCACCGTTTTTACTCAGATTAGATGACGACTGACACAAGTTTATGCCATCCAGGTCAATGAATTCAAGTCAATTGAAAAATTCAAGATTTTCAACACAAACAACTTGTAAGTGGGTTATGCCTGTGTTTATTGTTCTGAGTTGTTAACAATTTACTATAGAAATGACTTATACTAAAAATATGGTTGGACAGGTGGGTAAATTTGAATGCTATCAAGAGGCTTGTGGAAGCTGATGCTCTTAAAATGGAGATTATTCCAAATCCAAAGGCAAGTTTTCTTTCTCAGAAATGTGTCATGTGCTAAGTTGAAGACGTAAACTGATGTAGAATTTTTGTTGTTCCAGGAAGTTGATGGCGTTAAGGTTCTTCAGTTGGAAACTGCAGCTGGGGCAGCTATCCGGGTATCATCATATGCCCTCTATTCTTGATTTCATCTCTTCATTCTTGATACAACTTCAGCCGTTTAAAAAAATTGCAGCTTACGCTATTCTTGTATTTTATCTCTTTGCTCAGTTTTTTGACAAGGCTATTGGTGTCAATGTCCCACGCTCAAGGTTCCTCCCAGTGAAGGCAACGTCTGACTTACTTCTAGTTCAGGTTGTCCCTAATTCCATATTAGGTTATATACTAATTTTTTTGGTATAGATAAGGCATATTTATTACTCCATTTTCCTTTCTGCAGTCGGACTTATACACTGTTGCCGATGGCTTTGTTATCCGGAACAGCGCTAGGAGTAACCCTGCAAATCCCATCATTGAGTTAGGTCCCGAGTTTAAGAAGGTAGTTTCAGCGCTTGCAATTTAATGATATTTTGGTATTGTTCGAATAGTCACCATTTTTCAAAGTGGAATATTCGGTACGAGTGCTGAACACTTAAAAACAAAAACCTATTTTCCAGGTTAGCAATTTCCTCAGCCGCTTCAAGTCCATCCCTAGTATTATTGAACTTGATAGCTTGAAGGTGTCTGGAGATGTATGGTTTGGTGCTGGAATTATCCTGAAGGTATTGACTTCTTTCCTATTCATCATCATTCGTGTTGTGGATTTTAATCTACACTATGTTTTAGCATTTTCTCGATAATACAACAACAACAACAACATAGCCTCAGTCCTAAATTAATTGGGGTCGGCTATATGGACCAAACTCTTTTATTGTGCTCGGTTTAATGCAATTGATGGTGAGCTTTTCAAACCATTCAAATCCCTCATAATTAATGCGTTCCAAGTTAACTTCGGTCTACCTCTACCTCGTTGAATTTCTTCAGTTCATATTTAGTCAAGTTTTTTAGTTGGGGCATCTGTAGGCCGTCTTTGCAAGTAAGCAAACCACCACAACCGCCCTTCCCTAATCTTTGAGTCAATTGGTGCTACTCTTACTTGTCTTTGAATTTATGTATTTCTTATCTTATCTTTACGAGTTTTACCACACATCCTCCTAAGCATCCTCATTTCTGTTACGTTCATTTTATGTAGTTGTTTTACCGTCCAACACCAACATTCACTTCCATGGAGCATAGCTAGTCTAATTGCGGTCCTATAAAATTTTCCTTTTAACTTGGTAGGCATATTTTTATCACATATTACACCAGTTGCACTCCTCCATTTCTTCCATCCAGGTTGGATTTTATGTGTGCATCATTCTCAATATTGCCATCATTTTGTATGATTGATCCTAGATATCTAAAGTGTTTCACATTAGGAACTTCTACTTTCCCAAATTTTACTATTCCGTCATCTCGATGTCTTTATTTCTAAACTTACAGTGCATGTACTCCGTCTTCGTCCTACTCAATTTAAAGCCTTTCGATTATAATTTATTCCTCCAAAGTTCTAATTTCCTATTCACTCAATCTCTTGTTTCGTCCACTAAGACAATATCATCTGCAAAGAACATACACCATGGTATTTCCTCTTGAATATGCCTAGTTAGTTCATTCAAAACTAGCGTAAAGAGATACGGGCTTAATGCCGATCTTTGATGTAGTCCTATCGTAATGGAAAATTCTTTTTTAGTTCCTTCAAATGTCTTTATACTAGTTACTACTCCCTCATACATATCCTTAATCGTGTCTATGTATCTAGCATGCACTCCTTTTCTTTCTAGAACCCACCAAAGAACATCTCTAGGAACCCTATCATATGTTTTTTCTAAATCTACAAATACCCTATGAAGATCTTTTTTCCTTTCTCTATATTTTTCTATCAATCTTCTTACAAGGAAAATTACCTCCATAGTTGACCTTCCAGGCATGAAACCAAATTGATTATCTGATATTGTTGTTTCTCTTCTTAGCCTATTGTATATTATCCTCTCCCAAAGCATTTTCTCGATAATACGATGTAATATATACATGTCTCCGTTGCAATTAATCATCATTGTGCAGTGTTTTCATAAGACGTCCTACCTATTCATACTTAGTAATTTGTTATTTTCTGTGGCTTGATCATCTTCTTTTTCCATGAATTAAGAATGAATGTGAATGTGCTTGCATGTGCGTAATCTCTGACCATTCGACCTTTTAGTAATTTAGCTGTAGGTGGTTGATCTCTTCTGTTTCTTTTTGACAAAATCTTTTCTCCTGAAGGGCAAGGTAAGCATTTCTGCAAAATCTGGGGTTAAGCTGGAAATCCCTGACAAAGCAGTTCTTGAAAACAAGGTAACATTTTTAAATTCTCATGTTTGTGAAGCTCTAAGCTCATGTTCATTTCGTAACTCATTTGTCTCTTTATTTTTCACACAGACTATCAATGGCCCTGAAGACATCTAAGGAGAATTCGTCTTCATTTTGTTGAGGTTCATCTATATGAAATTATGTATCGGTGGTTGTTGCTTCAGTTTACAGATTTTGGAGTGAAATCGATGTAAGAATTAAAGAAATGCGCCGGTAATAATGAGTTTTACGTTTGTAATGCGGTACTAATTCTCTAATTAAGTCTGCTTGCAAGTGTTGCTACCGGAGCAAATCTGCTTCCTTGGCTGTCTGATCTCCTGCTTTAACCTTTGTCGCTTGTGTTCCAAATGTGGTTTCAACTAACATTGCTTTATCTTTCCGCTTGCCGACGCATTCTGCGTTTGAAACAGCTTCCTTCCATTCCATCCTGCAATTCAGTCTTTGCAAGTTTTTGGACCTTTCTTTTAATACAACCTTGATTGGATAGATTAGAAGCTCTTGATGTTATGTTTGTTAGGATCTCCTATGTAGAATTCATGAATTTGAGATAGATGGTGATAATTCCCTTATGCCAAGGAGTATAATATTAGATGGAGAATCACTTGGCAAGAAAGTCTTAGCAGATAATGCTCACTTGCAAGCTATTGCGAAGGTGGCGCAAGATCTGAAAAATGCTTAGAAACCGCTTTTGATGCATGTGAATGATGCCAATGAACACTGTGAAGAGGAAATGTATGCCCTTGCTTCCAAGGGCGGAGCTAGGATTTCATCCTTCCCTTGGCTAGACCAAGGGTAGCCTAGCATAAGGGGGCATATGCATGGCTGCGTTGGGCTACAACCTTGGCAGCCATGTATGTGGCTCTGCCCCTTCTTGCTTCCTACATATCATCTATATTCATACAAACACTTAGATTTGTCCATATTATGAAACTAGTTGGTTCATGAAGGCCTAGGATGCAAAACAATCGATTTTTTTTTTTTTTTTTTTTTTTTTTTTGAAAACCACAAAACAATCAATTAAACACTTAATATGTATAAAAACACACACTCAAGCCATGCAGTGACCCAATAGTTAAAAAAAAAAAACCAGCAGTCAAAAAGTTGTGACACTTCAAGTGCATTGAAAGATATTCGAGAACTCAATTTGTTTTTGGGGATGGAAGGTTGCAAAACTGATTAAGGTCTTTATTTGACTCAAACTGTCTACATTCAGCAGTGTTCCCGAAAGGGAAGATGGCTAATGCCAAATCCATTGATACAACTCTGTTTTTTTTTTTTTTTTTTTTGAGCGTCAAACCACCACAAGCTCTCAAAGTCTACTTCTTTTTTTTTTTTTTTTAGGGAGAAATATTTTTACCATACAACGAAGACACTGCTCCTTTTATGTGACTGGCTATTCTAGTGCTGACAATAGAACGTCAAGTCAGTTGGCTGGTTTTAATGTATTTTTCCTACCAGTCAATTAGGCGGCACTGCTTTTGGTCCGACCGTTATTTCTCCTACGTACCAGTCTCTCCTGGTTTCGCGAATCCCAAATCTTGATCATCTCTCACCGCCATTACTGTTAGGATCCTCGCAATCAAAGCTCGAATTTGAGTTGCAATGGCGACTGCGGACTCCGACTCCGACTAGTTGTCGAAGCTCATAGCCGCTGTTTCAGCTTCAAACTTCAATCTACTCAGGTGAGGTTGATTTGATTTGGTTTCAGATCTCAAGTTGTGGATTTCGTAGATCTGAGATTTGATTTGGTTGTGCGTTTCATTGGTGGTGTTGCAGCGAGGAAATACGATCTGGATTGGCAAGCCTCGCCTCTCGTTGTATCAAGTTAGAGCCGATTCATTGCTTATGTAATGATGATGATGATGATGATTTGCTCATTCGGTTGTTGTTGTTGTTGTTGTGAATTTGATTGATTTGGTTTTGATGTGATTAAGGATTGAAGTGGAGAAGTGCAGTTTGAGGAGTGGAGTAAGAGCAAGATAAAGCCTCCGACTGACGAAGTCGTTGTTCTGCATGAGATACTCCTGAAGGTGATGGTAATTTTAGGTTCTATGTTTTGTTGAATTTGATTTGTGTTCTGTTTTATTGAGAATTTGATCTGTTAGCTGAAAGCAATGAAACACAGAAATTCAAAGAAAAATTACGTAAAATGAACGTAGCAGAAATGAGGATGTTTAGGTGGATGTGTGGTAAAACTCGTAAAGATAGAATAAGAAACACAGAAATTCAAAGAAAAATAGGAGTAACACCAATTGACACAAAGATTAGGGAAGGGCACTTGGGATGGTTTGGACACGTGCAAAGATGGCTTACAAATGCTCTCATTAGAAAACTTGACTCAATAGAAACCGACGAAATTCGATAAGGTAGGGGTAGGCTGAAGTTAACTTGGGATGCATTAGTTAGTTGGACTTGAATGATTTGGAATGCTCACCATCAATTGCACAAAATCGAGCATAATGGAAGAGTTTGATCCATGTAGCCGACCCTAATAAATTTGGGATTGAGTATATGTCAAAATAATGCTTGAAAGGTTTTCTTGACAAAGGATAGCTTCAAAGGTTTATTTTTTATTTTTTCCATTTGTTTGTATCATTTATTGATAAAAGATCTATATTTTTTAACTAGTTACATAACTTGTGTAATCTTATAATTAAGCAAATAGAGAGTTGCATGAAAATACTAACGAAGCTTATGCATATCTATAGGTATCCTCCTGGACATGGTGATGTTTTCCCATCCTTGATGAACAGTGGTAAGCTTGATGCATTCTTAGCACAGGTCTGTTGAAAATACTTTTAATGCCGGCCTTTCCTCCCCTTCTTCAATTCTTCTTGGGCAAAACTCATCATTTGGTCCCTGAACTTTTATTACTACACATTTGGTCCTCGAACTTTTACAAAGGTCTACATTTAATCATCCATCATTTAAAGTGTTAAATTCTGCCAACGTGAATAATAAAAGTGTCGCGTGACTAGTCAAGAAGAGTAAAATTGTTTATATTACTAAAATGGGCAACTTACATCGGCCAATGAAATTTGAAAAACAAAATTTAATTTACCCCAAAAACATAAGAAACTCAAAGTTTAGGGACCAAAATAAAAACTCAAAGTTCAGGGACCAAATGTACAACGATGAAAGTTAAGTTCAGGGACCAAAAGTAAAAAAGACTTTAAAGTTCAAGGATTAAAAAGTATGTTTCATCCTTCCCTTATGTAATTGATTGGCATGACCTAAGCTGCATGTAAAAATTGAGCGGCCACCCACAACACTTCTCTGCAAGCCATTGATCTCCCTAGTACCGATAATATCCTCAACTTAACTACCCTTCATCTTTTAGGTGCGGGGTTTTAACTCAAAAGACCTCGGTACTATTAGAGGGAGGGACAATCACTAATATACTTCATTTAGAAGTTTTACTTTCCAATGTGGGACTATTATTTCGGTCCACACATCTCAACACTCCACCTTGGAGCGAAATCCATCCAAGGGGGTTTTTCTTGGCAGGTCCCGATCGAGCCGTTGGCTCTGATACCATAATGAATTTTTCCGTCTCGTAGTACGTTACCCGCAAGCGGCCGCCCGCAACACTTCTCCGCGAGCCATTTATCTCCTCAGTACCGATATTGTCCCCAACTTAACCACCATTCATCTTAGGTGTGGGGTTTCAACTCAAAAGGTCTCGGTACTATTAGAGGGGAGACAATCTCTAATATACTTCATTTAGAAGGTTTACTTTCCAATGTGGGCCTATTATTTCGGTCCACACATCTCAACATTACTACTATTTTACAGTCTTAAAGTCCTGTCCTAAGATTTCATAATTTCGCAGGTGACACCCAAAACCTTGGCAGATGTAAAGGGTGGTACATTATTTCTTATGAAGGGAAAGTTCAGGTATGTTGTCTTGCAAGTAAATTACTAGTTTTCTCTTCATTGAAAAAGATCTTATGAACTGTGGCAAAAATGCTTTTATTTCTCTAGAAGTAGCTGCCATCTGAAAGTGAGCATTAAATTGGGCTGAATGACTGATGCAATTTTACGCCATCCAGGTTAGTGAATTCAATTCAAATGAAAAATTCAAGGTTTTCAAAACAAACAACTTGTAAGTGGGTTTTGCCTGTGTTTATTGTTTTAAAATGTTAAACAACTTTCTATACACAAGTTATACTAAAACATAGTTGGACAGGTGGGTAAATTTTAATGCCATAAAGAGGCTTGTGGGAGCTGATGCTCTTAAGATGGAGATTACTCCAAACACAAAGGCAAGTTCTCTTTCTCCGAAATGTGCGGTCATGTGCTAAGTTGAAGATGCAAACTGATGTGGGATTTCTGTTGTTCCAGGAAGTTGATGGTGTTAAGGTTCTTCAATTAGAAACTGCAGCTGGAGCAGCTATCCGGGTATCATCATATACACTCTACTCTTGATACAATTTCAGCCGTTTAAATAAAACTGCAGCTTACGCTCGCTATTCTTGCGTTTATCTCTCTGCTCAGTTCTTTGATAAGGCTATTGGTGTCAATGTCCCCCGCTCGCGGTTTCTCCCGGTGAAGACAACATCTGACTTACTTCTAGTTCAGGTTGTCCCTCATGCCATATGGCCCATATCTTGTTATTTACTTCAAATTTTTAGGTCTGGAACAGCGCCAGGAGTAACCCTGCTAATCCCACCATTGAATTAGGTCCTGAGTTTAAAAATGTAGTTTCAGCTCTTGCAATTTAATTATATTTTGGTATTGTTCAAATAATCAGTTTCTCAAAGGGGAATATTTGGCATGAGTGCTGAACAAACTTGAATATTTTCCAGGTTAGCAATTTCCTCAACCGCTTCAAGTCCATCCCTAGCTTGAACTTGATAGCTTGAAGGTGTCTGGAGATGTATGGTTTGGTGCTGGAGTTTTCCTGAAGGTATTGATTTCATTCCTCATCATCATTCAGGTCACATTTTAATTTAGACAGTATGATTTTACATTTTCTCTATAATATAATCTGATTTATACCATGTTTTTCACAAGGGGAATCATTTTTTGACATCACCGAACTCCCACCCGGAAGTCACATTGGCCTAGGGAGCCGTCTGTGTGGGCCTTGGGATACACACTCTGTGTTATGCACCAAGAACTTTGTGTGCATGTATCTTGAGGTGCGCACGAACGGTTCCCAAGTTCAATATGACTTCAGGGTGTAATTCAGTTCACTTTTTCAGAAGGCGCTTTGCCTTTTTGTACTTCAGTAATTTGGTATTTTACCCTGGCTTGATCATCTACGTTTTCCATGAGTTAAGAAAGTACGTGCTTTCATGTGTGTAATCTCATGCGAGTCACCTTTTAGTAAGTCAGTTCTAATTCGTGGTTTATCTCTTCTGTTTCTTTTTTGCCCTCTTGGTCGTCAACAAACTCTTCTTTTCTCCCAAAGGGCAAAGGTAGGCATTTCTGCAAAAGCTGGGGTAGAGCTGGAAATCCCTGACAAAGCAATGCTTGCGAACAAGGTAACATTTGTAAATTCTTATGTTTGTGATGCTCCAAGCTTAATGCTCATTTGGTAACTCACTCTCTTTATTTTCAGACTATCAATGGTCCTGAAGACATCTAAGGAGAATTATGTCTTCATAATGTTGAGGTTCATCCATGTGAAATTATGCATCCGTGATTGCAACATCAGTTTACAGATTTTGGAGCGAAATTGTTGCAAGAATTGAATAAATGCGCCGGTAATAATAAGTTTTACGTTTGTAACGCGGTACTAATTCCTATAATTAAGTCTGCTTGCCTGTGTTGCCACTAGAGCAAATCTGCTTCCTTGGACCTTGGTTGTTTGATCTTCTACTTTTCTTTTCAACCTTTCTCGGTTTGCACTCGCGGATCCATTCTGGGTTTTAAACAATCAAGTCAGGTTCCTTCCATCCAACAGTCTAGTCTCTGCAAGTCTCTCCACCTTTCTTTTAATACAACCTTGATGTATAGATTAGAAAGTCTTGATGTTATGTTTGTTAGGATCTCCCATCTAGAATTCATGAATTTGAGGGAGATGGTGATAATTTCCTTTCCTTACACCAAGAGTTATAATTTGCAGGCTGGTGAAAGCGGTGCAAGATTTGAAAATGCTTAGAAACCACTTTGACGCATGTGAATTATGCAAATGAAAACTGTGAAGGAGAGGAAAACTATGCCCTTGCTTCCTACATCTCATCCATATTCATACAAACACCTAAGGTTGTCTATATTACAAGACCTCGTCAAGGCCTCAAACATAAAAACATTGAGTTGAACAATTTCCTCGCTTCATATGTATAAATACACTCAAGATCACCGAAATAATGACATGAAGGAGAAGAAGAGGACGTCAATTTATCTAAACATATTCTGTACTAATCATTTGGCCTACACTCAAGAAATCAAAACCGAATATACATGCAGTGTGAGCGTTTCACAAATACCTCTTCCATCATCTTTGTGCAGGAACGGAGCCATTGTTAGCAGTGTCCAACCGGCTCAATCGCTTCTTTCTGTATCTCCAAGCTACTTGAATGCGTGATGCTGCAAGTGCTCTCCAATATGGCGAGACATACCTGTCATTTTGGAAGTCCATGTGAGACCATTTTATTGTCAGGAAATATATCATAGGAAGCTAAGGATATGCAGCGCATTCATTATTCCTATAATCTCAATTCTACGGTTATTAGAAACCTGGGGTGCAGATCAAGCAATTTCAACGCATGATATAGCACATCAGGTGTTTTGGTTTCGAGCCGAGAGATGGAAACAAAATCCACAAAATCATCCCTATGATATTTGACACAAGTAGAACTAATGATGTGTTTTATTCCTATTCTGAAATAAGAGTGAAATGTAGTAGGAAAAAATTGACCTTAAGGATCCTTGAAATCGCGGGCTACGCAAGAATCTCGAGAAAAGGAAGGTCACTTCCTCCAGATCAGAATCTCGAAGCGTGAATACCTCCACATTATGTGTGCATGTCACTGTTCTATTAGAAATAACCCGCCCTGGAATTCTGATATTTTTTCGTCCCTCTGAAAATGAAAGCAAGTCAATTTAAGGGCTAAGGTCATTCATCGCGACCTAGGAAATAAAGAAAAAACCACTAAATTCACTTCAAAAATCGTGAACAGAACTTGCAACGACATACCTTGCACTGAAGATTGATCAAGATACCATGTGAGAAGCTCCTCGCCACATGTATCTCCTTCGGACAAAACAGCTACATTTCCAACTGCATCAACGGACTCCATTTTGCCTCTCACAATAAAGGTCATCTTATCAACTGTACCTCCATTGTAGAGAATTTTGCTTCCTTTGATGTATAATTTCTGTCGTAGTCTTTCACGTATGGCATCTAAAATTGGATCTTCCATTATTGTAAAAATTCGAACCTGAAAATAGTTATTTGGTCAGACATGGATTATTCAATTATTACGTGCAATATGTCAGAATGAAACAGGCATGCTTTATAATGAGTAAATTAATAATTAAAGGAAATTCAGATCATAGAACCTTTTATAAAATATAAATGAGGGAATACACATCACTAAATAAAGCAGAAAACCAGAGCATGAAAAAATTCAGTTGATACCCACACAAAGCAACTCCAACAGCAAAAAGAATGCAGAGATCTTCAACACTCAAGGTCTAATCCACCCAAACAAGAAGTCAGAAGAATTTTGAGTTTTTATGTCTTTGGGTTTTTGCCTCGGTTTCAATAAAAATATACAAAATGATACTTGAGGAATGAAGCAATTATGCAGTTTATGCTTAGTACTAGTTAAACGTGGTTAGAATGCATCGATCCAGCTAGTGATATTAATTTACAAAGTCTACATTTCCTATCCGATAAATAAGTTTAGTTGTAGGACATCTAGTGTTTGGTAAGTTCTTTTATTGTCTAAAATGATTATTAGTTTAATAATGGTTGCGCCTTCTTAGTGAACCAATTCAAAAATTGAAGAATGCATGCCAAATTCTAGCTAAAATGAGTCCACTCTAACGACTTTTTTTTTTTGAGACACCAAACAATGCAATCAAACAAAATATTTCTTTAAGTTTTGGGGATGGAAATTGAATCGCTCACCTTCTCAACAAATTTAAAAAGATGGCGCCGTATTTCTCTTTGAAGGTCATCAGGCAAATTTTCCAGCATCCATTCCTCATTTACACCGCGTGTGGCAGCCCAATTAAACCTTTCAGAATCTCGTACTTGCCTATTCAATGATTAAAGAGGTAAGATTTGAAAGAGCTTTCTTTATATGCAAAAGTATATGCTAACAGCAAATTGTGGAACAAGGATCAAAATAATTTTCTGGAATCTCTACTCTTAAGATTGGCATTTTACATTGTGCTCCCGTTAAGGTAGAAATCAAATAAAAACCACATAACATGATCCCAAGATCTCCACTCCAGAGAACAAGTAGAGACGTAATCAGAAAAGACATTCAAGATGGAAACAGCTGAATTTAAGAATAAAGAGACTACTACCTTCTTATTTTCTCTGGCAAGCGTCGATGATTCATCCATTGCTCAACATCTTGCCGTCTAAGTTGCATCTCTAGTCTCCTATAAAAATAAATTTAAGCAATCAATACCAAACTTTGATAAGGTTTTAAACGTAAGAAATATCAGAAATGAGACAAAATGGAAGCTACATTCATTGTTACACAAGTAATCATCAAAGCATTAGAACGCAAAATGGACTGTTCACGATTACATGAGGCAATTGGTTTAACCAGAAATGTTATTATATACAAAAAGTCAGAACTATGAGAATCTAAGCCGAGATTTAAAAAAAAAAAGTGGCTGCCACTTTGGCAAAGAATCAAAGGGTAAATACAAGACACTGCATTGATGGGACAGGGAAAATTGACTTTTTCACTTATACCTAACAAGTATCACCAAATAATCAAATGACTCTGCACAATGGACTAAATGTTAACCTAGAGCTACAAGGCACCGTGAGAAATGAAGAAAGGGAAGTGCAGGTGCAACCAGGCAAACATGGTAAGTAAATGAACAGAGTTTATTTCCTAGGGACCTAATATGGACCATGTCATTCGAATGATGCCAATGTAACAATGCATAAGGAATCATTTTGGACCAAAAAAAAGGATCTTGAATTGTAATATTTTACTTGAAAAGGAAAGCAGTAGCTCTAGACTCTGTACAACGTCATAGGAAACACATCGTTTCCCAACAACCATAACTTTCACAGTAACAGCCAAGAAAACTATTTGTGAAAGTCTGCAAGTACTGCTAATTTCCTCAGTTTTGGATAAAAAAGTAATTACTAATTAGTAAAGAACTCAAACTGTTGTTGGTGTAGTTTGACAGCCACAACAAGTTGTAATAATACATTAGCGAGGGAAAAATCTTGAATGAGATCCAAAACAACAACAACAAAGCCCAGTCTCAAATTGGGTCGGCTACATGGATCAAACCAAAGTTGTCAACTCGGAATCACATCATAAAATCGGTTAGGGGGATTTTTGAATCGTATCGTAAATCGAATAGTTGGAGGAACTACAAAAGAATTTTCCATTACGATAGGACTACATCAAGAATTGACTTTAAACCCATATCTCTTTACTCTAGTTATGGATGAACTAACTAGGCATATTCAAAAGGATATACCATGGTGTATGTTATTTGCAGATGACATTGTTTTAGTGAACGAAACAAGAGATGGAGTGATTAAGAAATTAGAACTTTGGAGGAATACATTAAAATCTAAAGGCTTTAGGTTAAATAGGACGAAGACCGAATACATGCACTATGAGTTTAGAAATACTAGACATAGAGATGATGGAGTGGTAAAATTAGGGAAAGTAGAAGTTCCTAAGGTGAAACAATTTAGATATCTAGGATCAATAATACAAAATGATGGTAATATCGAGAATGATGTAACGCATAGAATTCAAGCTAGATGGAAGAAATGGAGGAGTGCAACAGGTGTGATCTGCGATAGAAATATCCCTACAAAGTTAAAAGGAAAATGAGGATGCTTAGGTGGATGTGTGGTAAAAAAACAACAATTACATAAAATGAACGTACCAGAAATGAGGACGCTTAGGTGGATGTGTGGTAAAACTGGTAAAGATAGAATAAGAAACACATAAATTCGAAGAAATGTAGGAGTAGCACCAATAGACACAAAAATAAGGGAAGGGCGGTTGCGGTGGTTTGGACACATGCAAAGACGGCCTACAAATGCTCCCACTAGAAAACTTGACTTAATAGAAACTGACGAAATTCGATAAGGTAGGGGTAGACCAAAATTAACTTGGGATGTATTAATTAGGAGGGACTTGAATGGTTTGAAATGCTCACCATCAATTGCACAAAATCGAGCCCAATGGAAGAGTTTGATCCATGTAGCTGATCCCAATTAATTTGAGATTGCGGCTATGTTGTTGTCGTCGTATCGTAAATCGAATCGTAAATCGTAAGATTTTTTTCGATTATTTTAAAACACTTTTAAATGACTTTAAACATACATATAAACTTATAATATTGATTTATAAGTGAAAAGGGACCCATATGCATTACAAATTCTATTGTTTTGGGTTGTAGCATGCATTTGTGTTTTTTTTTGTTGAGGTAGCATATATTTTGTGTGTGTTTTATTTTGATAAGTGTATTTGTGTGTTAGTGTGTAGGATGCTGCATACATTTAAAAAAAGTTTGAGGGCCAAGTCTCTCTCTCTCTCTCTCTCTCTCTATGTTAGTGAGTTAGTGTGTAGCGTGTAGCATGCTGCATACTTTTAAAAATGTTTGAGGGCCAAGGTGGTCCTCCCTACAATCAACCTTTTTGTGTTTTGAAACCCTACAAGTCGGTCCTCCTCTCAAAAGTTGAAATCAACTTGAAAGAAGAAGACGAAAATGAAAAAAAAAAGTTGGTTCGCAAATAACTCGGTCCATTCACTTGAAAACCGAATTGAGTTAACATTCAACTCGGTTTTCATACCCACCGAGTCAACTCGTACGATTTGACTCGCAAATCGTACGAGTTTGACAACTCTGGATCAAACTCTTTCATTGTGCTCGATTTAGTGCAATTGATGGTGAGCTTTCCAAGCCATTCAAATCCAAATGAGATCCAAAAGAAAAAAAAAAAAAAAAAATTAATGAGTAGGAGTTCGATCGTAATCATGCATTATTCTTCTAAACTTTTTAAGTGTAAACACATAGCAGTCATTTGCACAAGAGTCCGTTTGGTAGCCCAATGCTTTCTAGAGACTAGAAGATTATGTAACTGTGTCACATCTTTTCATAATATATTAATAAGAAGAAGTTTTAATGAGATTTCAAAATCATAAGAATAGGTTGTGCTTGTTAAATCACCGAGAGTCCCAAATCTATAGTTTCTTTCAATCTTTCTTTCCTTTTTTTTTTTTATCAGACCAGATCTATAGTCGTCAAGTATCTAGACAAGATAAAATTATTGGCCAAATTATACAAATCAATAAATTCTTATAACCCTTTTAACATGCAACCTCATCTTGCAAATATAATCAGTCATTATCAAATTATAACACAATTCACAATAGGTTCAAGATTAAGAAATTAAGTGAAGCTTGTACCTTTTTCCAAGTGATTGAAGAAAGTTTTGCATATTTCCAATAAGTAAAGCAAAGAGAAACAGGCCAAGGCCAACAATGCCCATGGTGAAGAGAACTTCCCACACAAATTTACTAGGAACCAGATTGCCAGCGAGAGTGCTTAATTGCTATTCAAAAAATAAAAAGGTTAGTATCAGAATTTAATATATCTGATAGATAGATCATGCCATTTAGCAGAAAATGAGAATGAAACTAGTAATTGAAAAGCAAGCAGAAGATGTTCTCGGAAACAAAAACAAGAATAATATATAAGTAATCTGTAGAACAAGGTTTATCTTCACATGCGGGATCAAGTGGTCAGAGAAAAAGATTAGGTTAATGCTAGTTAGGAAACTTGAAGTTAAGAAAAAGATTTAAATTATCAGAATTTGGGAGTACCTGAAAGCCCCAAAACAAAGAATATATATACCTAGTAACAACACTAGATATAGTGGTAAGGTTCACTGCTTCTCCATAGATTCCATATTTGAAATCGCCATCTTTCTTAAAGCAGTCTGTTGCATTTGTATTATTTGTCCACTGGCTCCAGAATGGGTTCTTACCCTCGAACTTTTTTTCGAAATCACCACCAGTACCACAATCAATGAAATCCTTGCAGTACTCTAATATAGCTGACTTCTTACAAGCATCTCTAAGACACTGGTTTACCCTCTGCAATGAAATCAGCAAAAGATGAAAAGCTGAAATGAATTTCTGCATATATAAAATACTGACATGTGAGTCTGTGACACAAACACGAATGAATTATATAATAATGCGAAAAACAAAAATAACTGACAAACAAATATAGAAGCATAGCATGGCCACAAAATATTATAGATTTCTGAAGTGATGCATACTAATTACCAATCCCACACTCTAATATTGTATCCAACAGGATGACACAACATTATCCTCAGAATTCACTACTTTTATACCATATTTAACTATCAGTGAATCTATTGACTGAAATGGATATCAAGATAGTCCAGAACAAAAAAAAAGCTAGAAAGGCAATTCATGAATTTAGTTTGGCATTTGGGCATTTTCACCGAATGACTATGTTGCACAACAGAGAAGCATCTAGCCTTAAGACACTTTACAATAATTTTAGGAAATTTATGGAACTATGGAAATAGACACCTAGAAACACTAGCTTTGCATGTAAAAGACTTGCTAAAGTTCGCTCTTACGTAAAACCATCCCAAGTTTCAGACAAGCAATACTCTAATTTCTAATACTTGTTTTGTTTGAATGTCGCTTTTCTGGGAGGATTATAGGAATTTTGAAACCCAGAAATATTAGATACATGATAATGGCAATAGTTGACATTGATATTTGGAAGATGGTGACATAACAAATCGCACCATCATTTAATGCTCTGCGAAATGAAGTCTCCTCATGTACCAATTCTAGTACAGCTACAACTAATGAAGGTAGCAAACAGAAAGAGACTAGATAGACAAAAGGAGTTTCAGATCTCTGCGCCGATCACTTATGTCTATCTCACAATACATTCTTAATATATAAGAATAGAAGTTGCATAGCGACAAATATAAGAATGGAATCAATTGAAAAACAAACAAATTATCAATCCAAAGAATCAACGGTCAAGCATTGCTAGTCGAAGAAACTAACTTTGAAAATAAAAGATCGTATGCTATATAATTTTATAAATAATTAATAATAAAAAAGAACTCAAGACAACAAATCTTGCTACTGGAAGTGTTCCACTGACCTGAAGCCCAAAGAGGTACCAGCATGACCCCACAACATGCCCAGCTAATACATATATCAGAAGATTAATAACAAAGTTTGCCCAAGCTGTCTCGAATATGAACCCACTTGCTGAACGGCCAGCAAGCAAAGGTGAAAATCTGTAGAATTTGGGGACATATTGCAGAAGAACCGTTGCTCGTAAAAGATTTTTTGCATAATTTGCAGATGATGATCCCAAGTATTTGGGCAACACAAACAATATCATGATCTGCACGACAGGAACAAGAAAAAAAACATGGTTGGTCAAAACAAATAACACCTAACAAATAAGGCATAAGCACTGATGAACTCAAACATCTATGAAATGAACCTGGACTTTTAAGTAGTACCCATTGGAAAGTTCTTTCAACTAGTCATCACTTAAATAAATAACAGATACATGGTTAAACTCCATTTTTATTTGTTCCTGATTTTGGTCTGTATCATTTGTTATTTTGGCCAATCCATATCCCATATTGACAAACCTTAAGTTGCAGCTACAACCAGTAGGGGTATCATGCTATAAATTATCTCAATTGGGCAAAAGAGCACGACATAGAACTAGTTCCACAATGTTAATTCAATAAACAGCCAAAAAATAGTCTAGATCATCCAGTTGCCTTGCATGAGACCCATGAAATTATTCTCCTTCATCTGAATAGAATGACTGCCTAGTTCATTGTTGAGAAATGCACTTTACTGAGATAGTTTTATGCTAGCATTTTCATTTTTATTTGCACTTAAAGACCTAACCATAATAACTTAATTCACAAGAAAAAGAACAAAAAAATAGTTTTTCCAATTGTATGTATATTCTGTCACAACAGTCCCTGCCAACATGAGATTGGCACTAAAAGGAATTGTTAAGGGAGGTCATGGCAGAGCCTCAGTTCCAAATTAGTGGGGCTCAGCTACATGGATCCAAAGTTTCCAGTTTGCTCAGTTTAATGCTGTAGATGATGGAACTTGACGATCTTTTAAATTCTTTATAAGTAATAAATAACGTATCCCAAGTTATCTAAGGTCTATCCTTGTCCCTTTGAATCCTCAAAAGCAATCTAAACGAATTTTTTTTAAACAGAAAATGAACTCAATATTAAAGAAACACTACCTTTGACACAATCGAAAAAAGAAAGCATACCTGAGGAAGTGGCAATACGACGAATACATCAATAAAAAAGTAAGTGCGGAGGTAATGAAGGGCAATTTTTTTTGGTTGATCAACCAATTCTCCAGCACCAACTACTGTAGTTTCTGGAGCAATATAAGCTAGCCTGAACTGCAACACATGCATTATACAGATTTTTTTTTATGAGAACATGCATTATGCAGATTTAATAGCATGTACTATGAAAAGAGAAGCTTTCAGCTATAAATTCTAGAAAGATACCTCCAGATCATTTGACGCAAATAAAAAAGCGAAAGGACATGAAACACTATGCCACATGCTTCTTTAATATACCATGACAAACTCAATTGTTAGTAGCATTCTAAAAATACCGACACTTTTCCATAGTGTCAAAATTTTGTAAAATTTCTCCACAGAGAATTAAACTTCCCCAACTAAATTTGATTTTTAGAACACCAAAATCTTGGGCAAAGTTAAATACTTGAATTTATAATCCTTGATAAGTGAACATTGACTTTTTTATGGGTCCATTCGGAATGTAAATCAGAAGATTCTTGATTCCACATTTGATAAGTTGTTATTTATGCATATTATATATAGTTTATTTATATATTCTAGTGTTGATTCTCCGAAATATGGGCTCAATTATCTCTATTTGTCATTTTCAAGACTTTTGGGGTGCACGGTTGGATCCGGGGTGGAAAAATACTTAAAATAGAGTATTTACTTGAAGAAATTGGATACCAGAGGGCCTGTTTTGGAGTGTATACAAGAGTAGGTGAATTGGAGTTTCAGATGGCCACGCGTCGCATCTCTATTGTTCCAGTCACGTCACCGCAGTCCTGTTCGCCAATCACAACGTGCCACATCATCTAGTGACAGCAGCATCGAACCAAAACGTGTCACGTAGCTGGTCCCACTCCCCTCCACGTCTCTCGCCTAGCAGAACCTCTCTTCTAGTCGCTCAATTTTCCTCGGGATGCGTACCCGCACAAGCTCCCACATATTCGGCGACACCTCACTCGCGCGCATTCACCATCAGCCCGCCACGTGTCATCTGCTCATTCGTTCCAGCGAGTCAACAGTAGCTGTTCCAGCCACTCACGCACTGCCACGTGTCGTCGTCTCCACTTCCAGCACGTCACACGGCCTCCTCTCCTCCAATCAGCGTGCGCCACGTCAGCCTCGCCAGCAAACTCGTCCAATCACGCTGTGACACATGGCAAAGTCCAGAAAAACACCAAAAAATAGCCACAAATTGTCCTCAGCACACGTGTCATGTACCAAACTCGAAAATAGGCATTGGGGACCAGAATTTGGGAGTCTTAATTAGGGTTTTTGGTAGGAAGTTGGACATCCATTGTTTTCTTCTTTTCTTAGTGGCTTCTAGTACTTTCTCCTCTTTTTCTACACTTTGTTTTTAGATTTTAATGGAGTTTATGACAACGATGGCAAGCTAAACTCTTCAGTCTTAACCAGAGGTGGATCAAATCACCTTTCTGGCCTCAAAACATATGATAGATCTATTTTATTATTTATTTAATTTATTTTTCATAGTATTTTATTTTCTTTGGTATTGTTTGAACAATTGAAGTTAAACACCAGTTTAAACCTTGATTTACATGTCAGTGAGTCGTAAGCACCCGTCCTTGTGCAATAAGACCACACTAGTGGCAATTGACCCTACCGATTGATTAGACCCTTTTGGGACCTGTTGAATACCATAGGAATCTAGGCTAAATCGGACACACGAGTTATCCGGTTGTCTAAGTGTAGTGCCTTCACAAAGCCCATTGCAGTCAGCACATTAAACCCGAAAAACTAGAATAGGGTTATGCGTTTGACTAAGGAAGTGGTCATTGTCGTACCTTGACCATCGAGATAGGGAAGTGTGAGGACCTGCGTACGTTACCGGGTCTATAGCTACACTAATTTACTATGATTTGCATGCTTTGATTAGATTGATGACCATATGTAAAATTATGCCAAATTGAGGAGATTTGTGATACCGATGGTTTGGATTGTTCCTCCCACTTGATTGATTTATTTACTTGATATTTTCATAATTGTTTTTAGTGAAATTAGAGATTATCCCTGTGAACACTCCAAGTTAGTTTTAGATTCGTACCCTAGGATGAAAACTTGGTCTTCGTGGTTCGACCCCGTGCTTGCCACTACTGCAGTTCTTGTGGTCATTGGTAATCTCATCGGGATTATATATAAATATTTATTTTGACGCATTCGACACGCGTCAACATTCCCTTGATCATTTGTAATATTTCTACCCTGTTGAAGATAACACCTACTCCAACAATTATTGAGTCGTTGACAAGGCTTTTCAAATGTTTTGTGCAAATTTTCTGCATTTCAGTTTTTTCAAAAAGAAAAAATAGTAGGAATTACAGAGGAAGAAATAGAAGTATTTGTAATAAGCTTCAATCTTTCACTGAATATATTTCAATAAATCAACTTTTTACATATTTCAAGACGTCGTACAGATGTCCCCACTAGAAAATTTGACTTAATAGAAATTGAAGAAATTCGACAAGGTAGAGGTAGACCGAAGTTAACTTGGGATGCATTAATTAGGAGGGATTTGAATGGTTTGGAAAGTTCACCATCAATTATACTAAATCGAGCACAATGGAAGAGTTTGATCCATGTAGCCGACCCCAATTAATTTGGGACTGAGGCTATGTTGTTGTTGTTGTTGTTGTTGTTGTTGTTGTTGAATAGACTATCAATCCATATCCCCATCTTTCACAATAATCAAATCCTAATTTTTCGCTGCACCCAGCAAATGAAAGTAGACCTACTTGAAGTTAAGATACAAGATAAAGGGAAAGTTTCTCTTTATTCGTTTATAAGTTCTCCTGGTTTAGGAAATTAATTGCTTAATATACTGAAAATTGAAAGTTAAACAAATCAGAGATTCATAATTGACGAGAAATTATTTTCAGAGTCCCAGCAGAGAAATCATACAAAGAAAGTTAGCCTCGTAAAAATAAAAAAGGATTGAACTGATAAAAAGCAGATTACCTGGAGAAGCATGTGCATGAAGTAAATAAAATCAGTTATGCTCCTCACGCTTGCAATTGCAGTTGCCAAGGACCAGTGAAGAACTATGCATTTGTGTTTCTGGTGATAACAAACAACATAAGTCAGAAATATTTAGAGTTGAGCACATTAAAATACAATGAGAAGTTAAGTTCTTTCACGGAAGCTGATTGCATTTCTATTAATGAGAGCTTGTAAGACGATCCAAAAAATGACGTCCGCTTAAGAAGATACGGCCATATAAGAGTCAGGAAACTCTTAGGCCTAATGAGAAAAAAGATGTTCCTTTCTTACATTCTTTTTGCTGTCTTTGGAAAAATAGAGCATGAATATACAAAATAAACTAATCAAGAAAGGGGACTTTGTCACATTGAAAAGCACACAGATACTATGATTCTTACTGGTCAACATCTTCTAATAAACAAAATTAAAATAAATGATAATTATAAGTGAAAGTAGACTTTGTTACAACTTACAATGAAAAGTACATGGATACTATGATTCTTACAACTCAACATATTCTTATAACACAATTAAAATAAATGATAATTACAAGCGAAATATTTTATGTTTTTCTTTGCAATAGTGAATGCTAAAGAAAAGAAACATTAAACACAACCTTCTACTCAACTAACCAATAACATGTAAGTTTTCCACTTGAAGTTTTACAATTTTATTATTGATTTCCATTGTGCTTAGTCAGAAGATAAACTATACCTCTACTGCCGTGAGCAAGAAGAAAAACAAAGGGTCAATGAAAATTGACACCAAGCAGGAAATCACAAAAAATTTGTTCCATTGTTGAACAACTTTAGCATGGGGATTCATGACTCCAGGCCAACATGAACTAAGAATGGAAGAAGACTTCTTCATCCAACCTTTAGCATCTCCAGTAAAAAGACGATGGAACTGCCAATGAAGCATGTAAAAGAGCAGAACTAAGTATGACATAGTCTCTCCACAATATAAAAGTTTATAAAAAATCAGTAGCAATGAAGAGTAATATAGGCACAAATTGTTGTGCCTTTACGGAAATTAGTGAATATCTCAATGAATAGAATTTGTTTGAGAAAGAATAAGAAATTAATAGCATGTGCCTAAAGTACCTTAAATTCCACCCGTTGATCGGCCCTATAGTTCTTTTGTTGTCTTGCTTGGGAACTATAAAGTGTCGGGCATGTTGTGCAATAAGGATCGTTACACATCCCCAGGGGTCCAGACCTCAATAAATGCTCATTCTTTCCGACAAGATTATCTTTTGACTCTTTTTGATCTACTTGATTTGAAGAAGGATACTCCACTGAATCAACTTGTTGCAACCGACCTTTTGTATCTAGTATAGGCCATACAAGTTTATCTGGTTTCTTACTTGTTAATAAAGGACCGCTCATTTGAATAAATGGAGTTCGACGTTCACTACGTAAGGGACCAGTATGAGACACAAGAAAATTTTCTCCATCATAATCTAACGAACGGGGCGTAGTAGACATTGATGCACTCCGATTCCTGACTGTAAATCTTTGCAGTTCAGCAATATCTATATGCTCTTCAGGTGAGTATGAACTCATTCCTGATAACATGGGAAGCTCTTCTTTCTCGGATGCAGACATCGTAGGCTATAACACCTACAAAAGTGCCACATTAGAATCAAATCACTCTTGACAGAAAAGAAGATTATGCAAAACAACAGATTTAAAGACAAACGAAACCAGATTCCAATAAGTCATAATAAAAGCAACACATATATTTGCTACATTTAAAGGTGAAGAACAGATCTCAAGGCCTTAAATTTGGGTCTAAGCCACCTCGAAGCCCAATGGGCCCTGACTAATTCAGGCTAGAGCCAGGTAGGACCACTAGAGGCCGCAAAGCTCTACTTCAAGAGTTTCGAAACCGCTAATTAAGTCTGACGCAACACGCGCCATCACGTCAGACCCCCCTCGAGTAGCATTAAAGTGAGTATAAGCATGCATACTTCTTAAATAATAATCTTGAGCGAAAATATACAAACAACTAAGCAGATTGAGTCGTCTGAACTATCACATAACAATCACATAACATCTGCTACTCACTGAACCTCAAATCGAAACAACTACGACGAAAATCAAAACCTAATCACTACAAGGTCTGATGAACTGGATTAGCTAAACATCTACTTCAATCGAACTCAAACAACACCGCACTCAACAAAACGAAGGTTTTCAGCGAATTTGAACTCAATCGCCTCAAAAATCGCTCATCAAACTAACCAATCAAGCATTCAAACTCTAAAAACCACAATGCAACAACGATTCCACACAAAATTCAAGAAAAACAGCAATACTTCGACTTCAAGTCTCAACAATCATTCATCAGAGAATCAAAAAGAACCTTCAAAACCTCAAAAACATCTCTAAACACAAACCTGACGATTTCACAGACGATTCTGCGCAGAAACGCCCAAATTTCGAGGCGAAACTGCGAACAGAGCGTAATTGCAGAGAAGAAGCGATGATGAAGAAACCAAAGCGAGAGAGAAGTTTCAGAGAAATTGTTTGGAATGAATGATGACTGAATGAGCAAAGACTTTTCCTTTTGTTTGAAGAGAAAGCTCGTAATAAATAGCTTGAGTTTTGGTTCACTGTTGCTTTCTTGCCAACTAAAATTGCCGTTCTGACTTCTGAGTCACCAAAATGGAAAACTAAATTATACTATGTGAATAAGTAAAAATTTCAGAGTGTGTTTCGTTTGTAGATCAGTGAATTTGGTAACCCACACTATTGCTAGGAAAGCTAGTTCTCTGCCTCGTCGATGAGTGGTCTGTACCCTGTTTCTTGTTGATGTACCGAAGGATGATGTTGAATAAAAGTGCATCTCCTTCGGTTTTTTTTTTTTTTTAAAGTAAAAATTTCGAGTGTGTTAGATAGAGTGGTTTAACACTCCAAGGGCTTTAAAGGATTTCTTTAAGTTTCAAACTCCACGAATGCAAAAATTACTAATAAGAGAGTTTTACCTCTTAGTAGGCTTGAGGTTGATGTAGTTTTTTTGAAGAGAAATCAAAATTTCATTAATTATGCATGGCTCAATACAGGACCAGGCACAAAATCAAGTACATTGATTCGCTAATCCTATTTGTGCAAACAAACTGCCATTAATTTGATTTTTTTTCGAAATTGAAATAGTTTGACAATCAGAGACTGTTCTCTACAACATTAAAACTCATGACAATACACAAAAGTACTAGAACCACAAAACAATAACAAAACTTCCCAATAAGGAGAAGACAAATCAAATATTACCAACTAGGGAAGAAAACTAACTATAAAGTAAAAATTAAAGATAAATCAATCCAACGCGTCGCACAAATCCACGCAACACCGTTGATGAAGATGCACTGCAACAAGGAAGGACCAGTCTCTTCAAATATGATAAGATCTATTGTTTATTGAATGAACAAAGAGGAAAAGAGATTTAATTGAAACCACCACCAATCATTGAGAGGATTGACGATGGTTCAAGAACAAAAATCACAAAAGTTCAAGTCGTATTCGAATAAAGGTTCAATATGAAAGAATTGATAATTCCTAATAAAATATGATAAGTTTATTATAGCTTGAGGTTGATGTAGTTTAAGTCCGGATACCGAGTAGTTTGACTAAGAAAAAAAATTTGGAGAGCATTTTTAAAATAATAACTTTCACATAATAAGTTAGCGGTTCCAATCTTAATTTTTTTTTTTGAATTTTAAATAGGCAATTTCATGTTTTGCCATATTAAAAGGCAATCTCATCTCAATTATATCTAAACCCTAAACCCTAAATAAATTTACTGACTTTAGCGGTTCCAATCTTTTGATAAGATGTTTCGTAGCAAAAAAAAAAATCTTTTGATAAGATGCATTGCATGTATACCTGATGTAGTAATTTATTTAATTTTTAGCGGTTCCACTTTTTATTGTTTGTGAGGTAGTTGTTTCGAGCTAGCTTTTTCGTTGTTCAATCAATTTTGAAGACATTGAACTCAATCTTAAATCAGTAGAGACAAGCTTGGATTTCGAGTATTCAAATTTGCAACTCATTCCAATCTTCCCTGAATCAAACTTTTATTAATCAAGCTAACACTAGGGAGAAATGCAAATTATTGAGAGTAACTAAGGAGTAGAAGATTAGATGGTAATATCTAGCTAGGGAAGGGAAGATTTTAAATCCATGCTGAGTCCTTATTGGTAGAGGTCAAATGAGATACAGTATTTAAGATTCCTAATTTTTCAGTTCTAAACCAATCCATGAAATCTCTATAGGAAAAAAAATCTCACCCAATCTATTCTCAAAATAAAAGGCATACTGTTCTAAAAAAATGTAAATTAAACTTTTGACGGTGCTAACTAGGGATGAGAAGATTGCATGAATTATAAGTATATATTAATCAATTGTTTAGAAAAAGATGATGGCAAAGTGTTGTGATCGTTTAATTCAACATAGTTTAAAGTAATATTTGATGACAATTTTTACGTGGATGAGCGATACTACATAATCATGTTAAGGCTCACTTTGTCGTATGGGTCGTCCCACGTGACGATCATCCAAGGATGTAAAGCGAATTACTTGAAAAGTTATTGGTGTAGGGAACATATTCATGTTGACTATGAAGTCTATGGCAAATTGGCAATTAGTAAAATGCGCTATTGCAAACACTATTTAAATGTGAATTAGAAAAAACATATTCACGTTGACTACAAAGTCTATGGCAAATTGGCAATTAATAAAATATCGCTATTGCAAACACTATTTAAATGTGAATTAGAAAATCTTTCTTGCAGTTTTTTTCAAGTCTTTTAGATAAGTGGGACCAACATGAGGCAATGTAACATCTCCAAAATTTGAGGCCCGCCACGTCATGTGCCGCGGGCCCATGACCTTGCCTGAAATCAGCCCAGTCATGTCTCACGTGCACCATATCACAATTTTTACCTCAATTACTGCTAACTTTCCTCAATTTAATTAAATTAGTTAGCTAAGACTTCAAATCATCTGTTTAAACCTCAAAATATTCAGCGGAAGACTTAAATAAGTAAATCATTAAAATATAAAGCGTAAAGCATGTGGAAAAACATTTTTCTAGTATGGAAAACCCATCCAAAGTGTCATCAATATATATCATCATCCATGTTCTATCAAAATAACAAAAATGACCTCAAAAGGTCATATACATGTCCAAATACTCTCATGTCCCAAAATATAACATAAATCAATAAAAGTAAACAAACGTAAGAGTCAGGAATAAGCAGTCAAATCATAATAAGTTCTCTAGTTTGCCCTTCTCGCTGCTCGTACTGGGGTTTGCCTCAGCTATCACAACAAAACAGATGACGAGTCAAGAGTGAGTAATCCCAAGGAACTTCACCGAGTAAATAATATAAATAAACGCTGGAATCAAAATGCTATTAAATAAACATGAGGAAGAAAAGATTCAGGCAACTGGGAAGGACACTCGCATGTATATCTAACAGTAGTGAATCAAAGTGCGTACACGATTTAGGTCAGACTAGCACCATACTTTGGACTATCACCCAAGCACCACCAATGAGTAAGCTCGAACTGACTGAAATCCCTGAATCTGCTCGGTAGCTAGAATAGACCACAACACACCGAAAAGTGTATAGAAAAAATTAGCAGTCAAGTCGACAATCCACCGACATACCCCTAAAGCACATGTTATGGCCTAATGTACCACAATGCCAAAGCAATAGAATAAACTAGGCGGAAGTAAACTCAACTGATCGTAAATAAATACTAGAAATGAGTTTAATTGAAACAACAAGACATGAATTTAATAAACAAGCTGTAAATACTCAAAGTGAATTTCAGTTGGGATACTACACACTTCAAACTGCGCTCCACTGGTTCACCAATGCCAATGTACGCCACCAATCACGTGTCAACTACTTGTCAAATCAACCTAAAACTGCCAATGCACGCTACCAACCGCGTGTCAACTACCTGTCAAATCAACCTAAAACCTGATTTTTGATAAACCTAATCAAACCCTAAACCTCAAAAATTCTCATTCCATACCAAATCATTGTCAAAAATTCCCATTAAACCTTCCATATGGTTTATATAAACCCCTAGGTAAACCCCAAATAGGCCAAATTTATTTTAAAATTTATTTTTTTGTCACTGGGACGTCGTCATGCTTCTATCCCCACGACATGAATTAAAACGTGGAGTGAATGGCCTCTGGTCTGGATGTCGCGGGTGGCGTCGTGGGCTTTAACCCTCCACGACGTCCTTGTCGGCATCTAAACTAGAGACGCCTTCTGGGTTCTCGAACCCCCTTGGCTCGTCGTCGTGGTCCGTGCTTATCCCAAACACTCATTAGACATCCAAACAACCATAAACCACCAAAAACTCCTATCAAAACTTGTCTGAGACGAAAACCCCGAGATTGCTCAACCAAAACCCTAAATCCAATTGAAAACCAAAGCAACAACAAAAACACCACAAACCATCATTTGTTGCTTCAACACAACAACTTGAAACCATAGTAACACCCTACAAAGTGGTGTGCTCGATTCAAGGCTTTGAAACCCTCGTCAAAATTTGAGAAAATACGTCTGATAGATATAGAACGGAGAGGAAAGTTTGGATCTAATCTTTATATTCGATTACCTAGCTTCCTTGTGCTCCAAATGGCCTCCCAAAACTCAACATACCTTCACCACCACCTTCATTTTCTTCCGTAAGATGAGAGAGAAAAGGTGGTGAGGTGTGGGACTTTGAGCTACTTATATAAAAAAATTCATCACATGGGTCAACCAAATAACTAGACACATTTTGTGGTCAAGATGAAGTCAATTAGTCCACTATATGTGACTTGTTTGGGTGACTTAAACCCTTATCCTCATCTCACTCACCCTTACTCACAACAAATAAGCCAACCCTTGGGCATTCCGGTACCCGATCGTGGACTATGTCGCGCACAAAACGCGTACACTCGCGTCACTAACGTTTATATGGCGTTTTATATTAATTATTTACCGTATTTTATCATTTATTGTGTGTTTATGAACCCCCAGTCTAGTGTACCAGTCATTCGCTTACCTGGTACCCACGTCTACACGCTACTCGTAGTGAATACCCGTCACACTGTCTCGCTTGACAATAACTATATAAACACACATATTGCGATGCAATTTAACTAAATTAAACATAAACATCGCAATACAAATCATACAACATACAAAACAGACTGTATACCTAATTCGGGCATGCTCTGACCAAGCTGCGGGGCCAATGAGGGTCCAAGCTGTCGTCCACGTCTGTAATGACGTCATAAATTAATAATTGGGCCGTTATATGCTGTAACTACCCTAAATTCTAACTCGTTTCACGTATCAATTTAGGTCGTACGCGGGCTCACTTGCCATGATACAATTGTCCAATTCTCGGTCGTCGACGCTGATATATGTTATTTGTGTTCGGTGTTTTGTATTATATAGTATTACCCGAATGTAAATTCCAATGTCCCAAACGTGCGAGGACATTTGAATGTGAACGTTGGGGTTGGGAAACAAGTTCAGCTCAATAGGAACGTGAGTAACGGGTTTCGGGCGAACAGTTGTCGGGTAATTAGCAGTCTGAGGAGATTAATGAATTTAAAACACTGAATAAATACATAATAAATAATAATTAAAAGTGGGAAAATGCGTTTGATACGTTGGTACGTCCGGGTATATGTGACGAGAGAGTCATGGTACGGAACGGGTCCAAAAACGCGAGTATTATGTGAGAAATAGCTAAGTTATAAGCCGAAGTCATCTATCAAAGTCACAAAGTTGTGTTAGAGTAGTTGGATAAATCAAGGATGGCCATTTTATATGTCTCGGGATCCATGTGTGTGAAGGGATGAGAGGGGAGTATAAATACTCATCCTCATCAACTTTTCTCTCTCCTACCTTATTTCTCTCAATGAAACATCAACACGAGAACGGAGTGAATTTCGGGTATTTTTGTTGCGATTTGACACCAAAGGATAGCTCAAACTCAAAATCTAAGGTGAGATTCCAGTTTTCCATGCGTATACCTACGTATTGGCAGTGGTTTTGTGGGTTTTTGTCTTGATGAATTCGGACAACGAAATGTGGAAATTGATTTTTATGGTCTCAATTGATGAGTTTGGATTGATATGGATGATTAATTGATGTTTTGGTAAAGTGGTTTTGTGTTTAGAGTGTTTTCTAAATTTTTGGGGATTTTTGTGGATTTTTGGGTGATTTTTGGAATTGGACGGTTTGTCGAGGTTTTGACACGGGCTGAGAGTAGTTTGATGTTGTAATGGAGGTCACAACGAAGTTGGAATAGGCTCGAAGCACGGCAATGCGAGCCGAGTTGTCAAAAACCCCGACTTGCAGGTGTTCTGGGTTGGACGCCGCAAGCGATGTCGTGAGCTGTCCACGACGTTTGGGGCAGATAGCCCCAGAGCTAACACTGCAAGGGCCTTAGGGTAACGACCCCACGACGTGTAGGGGCAGTGAGCCCCATTTTTCACGTCGTGGGGATGCCGCTAGGAGGAAAAATCCTATGCCGTCCCAGCGGCGTGGCACTGTTCATAGGCCAATTTTGGGGTTTTCTTTAAAAATTTTGGAGATTTCTCGGGTATCTTAATGGGTTTGAATACAACCTAATACCCGAGTAATCGACCCAAAAGGGTGAGCGAATAAAATTATGGAAAATTGAATAAAATAAGGGTAATTAACGGGAAATTGTAAATTAAATGGCTAACATGGATTTAGTTGTAACGGGCTATCTGGGAATTCGTAGGAGACGAGTAAGGGTTCGGTTGAGCGCGTACTAGTTGGACACAGGTAAGTAAACCAGTGAGGAATTTTACAGTTATTTCTTAAGCTTTGAATTATTATTGTTATTGCTCGATTCCCATTTTGAAAATTATATTTCTTGGAGTTGTCCGAGGGCAAGTGAGTCAACGCGATCCTTGCTGAATTCTGGGCTTTCTGAGGTAACATGCTAGAGGTTGACGGCTGGGGATGCATGATACTGGTTCTGGTTCTATACGAGATGAGTGTTCTTACCTGGAATACCAGAGAATCTCATTCGCGAGGACGTTAGGACGGCGTGAGTGTACCACGTCCTAAACGTCGAGTCTTGTCGACTCAACGACCATTTGGTCGGGACTACTTGCGTCTCTTTATTGTTTCTGGGATACTCATTTTTGATTGCTTAGTTGATTTATTTACAGTCTTATTTATTCATGCATTTCATGTCCTTTCTTTCTATCGGCATGAATATGAACTAGTTGTTTATTTATTTCGAAATGTTGTATTTTATGTCCTGCTTGACATTACTTACCTGAGCTCGTCATTCTTGTGTTTGATAGAGTGCAGATCCACAATCCAACAAGGGAAAGGCTTCACAGCTTGGAGATTTGATTTGAGGATACCGGAGCACATCTTTCCACTTGACTGATATAAGTGATTTTTTTGTACTATTATATATACTGTTTTGAAACATAGGGACTTGGGGTTTTGAGAGATTCTAGGCATGTATATCTGCATGTTGTTCTCCTTTGACTGATTATTAATAATGATATACATATACGGGGTTCCCACACTCTAGGATGTCTTATTTGAAATGGCTGTGATTATTTTGATTAGTTTGAGGATTGATTGCTTTCGCTTTGATAATTTGAACTCACTAATCGATGTTTTTAACTTGTAAATGGTTTAAAATGGTAAACGGTAATGGAAGACTGACTAGGCTTGCGTGACTCGGTGAGATTGGCTTGGGGGTTCACGTAAGTTTAGGCTGGGCGGGACCCAGTTTAGGATTCTAAAACTGGGGTCGTCACAGTTGGAATCAGAGCCAAAGTTTTAAATAATTATCTCTTGATTTAAATTACAAGCCATAAAAACATTAATCAGCGGGGAAGTTAGGAATGGATGAACTCAGAGTGGAACCCTATGATCCTGATTTAAATCTTAGTTGTGAAGTAAGGAGAGTTGGGGAAATTAAAACTGGACTATGAGCTATTTGATTTTCTGTATATATTATTATCAATAGCTATGTTCTGATCGCGACAATCACTTTCTTCTTAGTTAGTGATGGCCGATCAAACTGGGACGAGTGATAGTGGTACGGGTGATGTTCAAGGACGACTAGATGGCATGTCGCAAATGATTTCTTTACATGATCAGCAGCTTTAGGAGATTCTTAGACTGCTGAGAGCTCAGGTGACAACATTCCCTACTACGTCACCAGCTCCAATTACTCAGGCTGGTAGTGCTCCTATCGTCTAGGACACACCAGCAACACCCACAGTTACTGTAGGACCTACAGTGGTGGAGGAGGCACCCGCACGGACAGAGATATACCTCATATACCAGAGACACCGAACGAGGATATGCCTAGCACGTCAATTGATATGGGTGTTAGAGCGACGGCTGAAGCGAGGCTGGCTCGCGAGTTTATGAGACACCAGCTAGTGAAGTTCCACAGGGGAAATAATCTTGAGGCGGCGGAGAAGTATATGGGGAGCCATGAGAAGATACACGATGTATTGGCTACACTGGCACATATACAACCAAGTATTTCCTTAGAATGTCTGTTCGACGAGGCTGATGTTTGGTGGCGTACGACAGTGTTATCGAAAGGGAAGCCCAAGGACTGAGCTGAGTTCAGAGAGAGGTTTCAGAAGAAGTATATTCCTCCTATGGTCCGTAATCGGAAGAGGACCGAGTTTCGGACGATCAGACAGTAGACCAAAGAGTCTGTCATGTAGTATATGGATCGGTACTTGGGGTTAATGGAGTATGTTAATGGTGAAGCCAACACTAATGTCGATAAGGCTTACTACTTTGTACATGGTCTATTGGATTCCATTAGTTCGGTTGTAGTGACGACAGCTTCGAGCATATTATAGGAGGCCTATGAGAGGGCTATGTCTAGTGAGAGCTTTGGGAGCACATGCACCGGAGCACCGGCGACGTCGTCAGCACTTTCACAGTTAGTTGGAGGGTCTGGAAGTAGTGGCAGGAGGAAGAGACCTAAACAGTGGTGTAGGAGAGATAGAGGTTAAAATGTAGGATCTTTTGCGTTTCCACCTAATACAACTATAATACCAGTTGCTCCACCGTAGAGTTACGCCAGTTCACCACAGCAACCAGCACCATCAGGTCCTCAGCACCATTATTATCAGAGGACTGATGGTAGAGGCAGTGGCCAGAGACATGGTTAGAGTTCCAGTCAAGTGCTGAGACAGGGATAGGGTCAGCGTGGTTCATCTAGATCTGGATCTCAGAGGGGTTGTTGGGAGTGTAAATAGTTAGGTCATTTTATCAGTGTACGTCCATGACTTGGCCGAGGACAGCAGCAGCAAAGTTGGGAGCAGGTTAACGCGGTTGCTACACTAGACTCGACTGCCACCGTAATCTTATTGAGCGTACGGTTTTCATTTGTAGTCATTTCGTGCATGTTATGTTTGATTCAGGCTTTACTGTTTCGTTTATTTCGGGTCGTATGGTTGATGAATTGGGTTTAAGACCTACTAGACTAGAGAGACCCTTGATCCTTAGCACAACTGCTGAGGACAAGATATACCCAAACTTGTTGTGCATTGATTATTCGATTGAGATAGTCCAGATGTCATGCCAGTGGACCTAAGCGTGTTGGAGTTCCTCGAGTTTGATGCATTACTAGGCATGGATTGGTTGGGTGCATATCATGCACAGATCCACTGCTTCAGCAAGAGAGTCATATTTCAGATTTCAGGGCATCCAGAGTTTAGTTTTCAGGGGACTTCGACTAGTTTTGCCTATCACTAGAGGTAGAGTCGCTACTAGCGTAGATGTTGAGATGTTCGCTAATGTGATGAGTACGACAAAGCGAGTTGTGACTACGTTGGATGAGGTACCAATGGTATACGAGTTTCCTGACGTATTTCCAGCAGAACTACCAGGATTACCACCGCCTAGGGAGATTGAATTTATTATCGACTTGGTCCCAGGGACCAAACCTATTTCAATTCCGTTGTACCGGATGGCTCCGAGAGAGCTAGAGGAGCTGAGAGGTCAGATAGATGAGTTGCTAGAGTTGGGTTTCATTTTCCCGAGCATGTCACCCTGAGGAGTGCCAGTTCTGTTTGTCAAGAAGAAAGACAACAACCTGCGATTGTGTATCGACTACCGACAGTTGAATAAGGTGACAGTAAAGAACAAGTATCCACTTCTGCACATTGATGACTCGTTTGAACAGCTAACGGGAACATAGTGCTTCTTGAAAATTGATCTGAGATTTGGGTACCATTAGCTGAGGATTAGAGCGGAGGATAGGGAGAACACTACATTTCACACTTGATACGGGCATTATTAGTTCATAGTCATGCCTTTTGGGCTCATTAATGCACCAGAGATGTTTATGGACCTAATGCATCGAGTGTTGAGACAGTACTTGGATCGTTTTGTCATCATGTTCATCGACGACATCTTGATCTACTCTTGGACTTATGAGGATCACGAGAAACATCTCAGATTGGTGTTACAGCTTCTGAGAGAGCACATGTTATTTGCCAAGTTCAGTAAGTGTGAGTTTGGCTTGCGAAGGTCGGATTTCTTGGACATATCGTCAGAGCAGGCAGAGTGTCAGTAAACCCTGCTAAGGTCAGAGCAGTAATTGATTGGCCTACACCGAGATTCGTGTCAGATATTCGTAATTTTTTTGACTTGGCGGGTTATTACAGGCGTTGTATACGAGACTTCTCGAAGATTGTGGCACCTATGACGCAGTTGACGAAGAAGGATGTTAGAATTCAGTGGATAAATGGTTGTGAGTAGGCGTTTCAGACTTTGAAGGAACGTTTGACTATGCGCCAGTGCTAGTATTGCCTGAGTCAAGGAAAAATTTTGAGGTGAACATCGATGCTTCGAAGGTTAGTTTACGCTGTGTTTTGATGTAGGACGGTAGAGTGATTGCCTACGCGTAGCGATAGTTGAAGGTTCATGAGAAGAACTACCCTACACATGACTTGGAGTTGGCGGCAGTGGCATTTTCACTTAAGATTTGGCGCCATTATCTCTACGGAAAGAGGTTTGTGTTGTTTACTGACCACAAGAGTTTGAAGTACCTGTTTACTCAAAAGGATCTGAATATGAGACAGGCATTAACTTGAGTTCCTCAAGGATTATGATTTCTCTTTGGAGTACCACCCGAAGAAGGCCAATGTGGTTGTAGAAGCGTTGAGCCGCAGAGGGTCAGACTCAGAGGTTGTTACTTGCCATATGACATATGAGTATGGTTTGCTCGAGGCAATCGAGTGGTTGTATTTTGTTGATATTCTGACTAGCACTAGAATATTGATTTGTGGGTAGTTGAGAACTCAGACAGTATTTATTTAGAGTGTACTTGATGCTCAATGGGTGGAGGAGCAGTACGAGAGATTTTTGGAGTTCGCTCAGAGCTTAGATAACCCAGATTGGAGTCAGTTGACAGACTCATGCCTGAGATTCAGAGGGCAACTATGGATTCCATCAGTGGCTGAGCTACGCGATGAGATACTTCATGAGGCACACCGCTCGTGTTTTATGGTTCATCTGGGCAGGACTAAGATGTATGCCGAATTGCGTCGTCTCTTTTGGTGGCTGGGGATAAAGACCGATGTTTCTGATTATGTTTGAGGTTGTGAGATATGTCAGTGAGTAAAAGCTGAGCATTGCAGACCTAGTAGGTTATTACAGTCATTTCCCATTCCTCGGTGGAAGTAGGAACATATTACCATGGATTTCGTTAGTGGTTTACCTCGATCTCAACGCGATCATGATAGTATATGGGTGATTGTGGACAGGTTGACAAAGTCTGCGCACTTTATACTGATTTCGACCACACATCGGGTGGATAGGTTGGCTAGTTTGTACACGTTAGAGATAGTTCGACTGCACGGTGTACCTTTATCGAATATGTCTAACACAGGGTCACAGTTTACATCGCAGATTTGGCAGAGCATGCATGCACAGTTTGGCACGCGGTTGAATCTCAGCACCGCCTATCATCCACAGACTGATGGATAGTCAGAGTGTCTGATACAGATACTCGAGGATATGTTGTGGATGTGTGTGTTGGAGTACAGTGGGTCATGGGAGGAGTATCTTCACTTGTGTGAGTTTACCTACAATAACAATTATCAGACCAGTATTGGTATGGCATCGTTTGAGGCATTATATGGGAGGTTGTGTAGATCTCCATCTTGCTATGCAGAGCCAAAGAATGTGGCAACTATTGGGGCAGAGATTGTTGTGGATCACATAGAGAAGATACGCTTGATCAGACTAAGACTGGAAGGTGCGCATGAGAGATAAAAGAAATATTATGACTTGTATCATGGGGAGTTAGAGTAAAAGGCTGGGGACTACGTTTACCTTAAGGTGTCTCCGATGAAGGGCCACAAGAGGTTCGAGATCAGAGGGAAGCTTGCGCCGAGGTTTATTAGTCCATTTAGAGTTGGGAAGCGGATGGGCAGAGTTGCATACGAGTTGGAGTTGCCACCTCAGTTGTCTGGAGTTCACCCTGTGTTTCACATCTCTATGCTTAGACTGGTTAGGTCGAGAGAGGGCAGGCGACCGATGGTGGACCTGAGCCAGATAGACTTGAGGGAGGACATCACCTATGACGAGCAACCTATTTAGATATTGGAACGGAAGGTGAAGATTATGAGGAACAAGAAGATTTCGTCAGTCCTTGTCAAGTGGCAGCACCATGGGGATGAGGAGCTGACGTGGGAGCTTGAGTCCTACATGCGCGAGTATTTTCTCTACCTCTTCTGATTTGATAAGTTTTTCTTTTAGTTTTGTTCTAATTTCGAGGAAGAAATTTCAATTAGTTGGAAATACTGTAATGACCCTAACCAAGGTATGTTATTTGTGTTCGGTGTTTTGTATTATATAGTATTACCCGAATGTAAATTTCAATATCTCAAATGTGCGAGGATGTTTGAGTGTGAGCGTTGGGGTTGGGAAATGGGTTCAACTCGATAGGAACGTAAGTAACAAGTTTTGGGCGAACAGTTGTCAGGTAATTAGTAGTCCGGGAAAATTAATGAATTTAAAACACTGAATAAATACATAATAAATAATAATTAAAAGTGGAAAAATGCATTTGATACGTTGGTACGTCTGGGTATACACGACGAGCGAGTCGTGGTACAGAACGGGTCCGAAAACGTGAATATTGTGTGAGAAATGGCTAAGTTATAAACTAAAGTCATCTATCGAAGTCACAAAGTTGTGGTATAGTAGTTGGATAAATCAATGGATGGCTATTCGATGTGTCTCAGGATCCGTGCGTGTGAAGGGATGAGAGGGGAGTATAAATACTCATCCTCATCAACTTTTCTCTCTCCTACCTTATTTCTCTCATCACTCTTAACGAAACATCAACGCGAGAACAGAGTGGATTTCAGGTATTTTCGTCATGATTTGACGCCAAGGGATCGCTCAAACTCGAAATCTAAGGTGAGATTCCAATTTTCCACGTGTATACCTACATTTTGGCAGTGGTTTTGTGGGTTTTTGTCTTAATGAATTCGAATAACGAAATAGGAAAATTGATTTTTATGGTCTCAATTGATGAGTTTGGATTGATATGGATGATCAATTAATGTTTTGGTGAAGTGGTTTTGTGTTTGGAGTGTTTTCTGATTTTTTGGGGATTTTTGGATGATTTTTGGAATTGGACGGTTTGTCGAGGTTTTGACACGGGCCGAGAGTAGTTTGATGTTGTAATGGAGGTCACAATGAAGTTGAAATAGGCTCGAGCACGGCGACGCGAGCCGGGGTGTCAAAAACCCCGATTCACAAGCGTTCTGGGCTGGATGTCGTGAGCAACGCCGTGAGCACAGACAGCTCAAGGCGCCATCCACGGCGTCTGGGGCAGGTAGCCCAGAGCTCACACCGCGAGGGTGCTGCCTAGGGTAACGACCCCACCCAAGGCATGTGGGGGCAGTGAGCCCTATTTTTCATGCCGTGGGGACGCCGCCAGGAAGAAAAATCCCACGGCATCCCAGCGGCGTGGCACTATTCACATGCCAATTTTGGAATTTTCTTTAAACATTTTGGGGATCTCTCGGGTATCTTAATGGGTTTGAATACAAGCTAATATCCGGGTAATCGACCTAAATGGGTGAATGAATAAAATTATGGAAAATTAGATAAAATGAGAGTAATTAACGAGAAATTGTAAATTAAATGGTTAACAGGGGTTTAGTTGTGACGGGCTATCCAGGAATTCGTAGGAGACGAGTCGAGGTCTGGTTGAGCGCATACTAGTTAGACACAGGTAAGTAAACTAGTAAGGAATTTTACAGTTATTTCTTGAGCTTTGAATTGTTATTGCTCGATTCCCATTTTGGAAATTCTATTCTTTAGAGTTGTCCGAGGGCAAGAGAGTTAACGTTGTCCTTGTAGAATTCCGAGCTTTCTGAGGTAACATGCCAGACGTCGACGGCTGGGGATACACGATACTGGTTATAGTTCTATAGGAGATGAGTGTGAAGGTCACCCAAGAGGGGGGTGAATAGGGTTACCAAGTAGTTATCGCCTTTTTAAATATAATTCAAAAATTAAGATGCTATATGCTCACCAGAATGCAAATATGGATGCTATGCAAGTGAATGGGGTAGAAGAGATGGAAATGAGATACACGATATATAGTGGTTCGATCCAACCGATCTACATCCACTACCTAACTTCCCCTATTAAGATTTTTAACCCCCACTTATATTACCAATAAGTGTTACACCATAAGCTAACTAGCCTAGTGAATGTCTAACCTCAACTAGGTTTTTACAAGATGCCTTATTGCAATAAGGTCTTATACAACCACCTAGTCGCAACTAGGATTTTCCCACCTAGACTCACCTAAGATTTTTTCCTTATCTAGCGTCAACTAGAGTTTATGCCTAGCCTCAACTAGGTCTTTCCGTTTGACTTAGATCCCACTAAGTCTTACAATCAAAGTTTGATGAATACAATGAAATACACTTTACAAAGTAAAGCGGCACCAAGTTCAAATACAAGCAGGCCTCCTAAAGCCTAACCACTCTAATGTATGCAAGTTTGAAAACAAATGAGAAATGCAAATATATCACTGATTTTATGCAAAACTCAAGTATGAAACCGTTTCAAACAAATCAATTAGAACAAATCCGGTTTCAAATTCAAAGAACAAGAAGTTTGATAAAAATTAAGTTTAAGTGCAAACTCTTGTCCAAATCAGTTTTAGATTTAGTAAATCAAGTTTAAGTGCAAAACCCAAGACAAATGTGTTCAACAACATAACAAGTGATTTTCCAAGTCAAACATATAAGAATATATAATTTAAGCACAAGAAAAGCTAGGAAATAGGTCTTTCTTACAACCCTAAGAAGACAACTTGAAAATTAATTTTGGAGAGGTTATAGTATACCTTAGAAGGACTCAAGAATGCTAGTTTTAAGATTGATTCAATAGCCTCAAAATATTCCTTGTGTTCTTCATAAAACTCCAAGCTCCTCCTCTCGAAAACTTTGAGCACTTACGTTTTTCTTTCTTCTCAAAATAAATCCTTTGTGCTTTTTTTGTTTGAGAGTATTCTATATTCTTATATATTAGTTTATGACCGTTCTAGGGATCCAAGGGCTGAGATTTCATCAAAAACTCAAATTAAAGTGTGATTTTCAGCTTTATAAAAAAGGTGTCAGGAAAGGAATTAATGCGCTAATTTTCTGACCTAGTGTGCTAATTCTGCACTTAGTGTGCTAATAAAAATATTAACGCGCTAATTGTCAAGGGCCTCAAAATAATATTTTTGACTATAGAATTAACGACCCTTTATCACATTCGGGACCCTATCAAACCTCATATAACATATCGTACATGTTTGTTATGGGTCATATAGCCTATTTGGGTGGTTTGGATATTTTTACAAATCCCGAAAACAGAAAATCCCGATTTCATGACATGCGAGGGCTTTTCTACAAATATGCAGTTTTCTTTTCAAAAACCTTTCAAAAACAAGTTTTTCTTTATCGAAAACTTCCACAATGATTTTCAAAGTACGATATGAACATAAACACATAGTTTAACATTGTTTAAACTTATAGACCGAGTCATGTGTTAAGTTTCACTTAAAACTTCAAGTAATCACTTGACATTTGACAATCCATTTGAAAAGCTCGATGTGCATGAATTAATGCAATATGCTTGCGTAAATGAACTTGTATACCTTACATCAATGTTACAGCTCGTGTTTCAATCTTTCGTCTTCTTTTCCTTATGTTTGCCGAATCTTAAACTTGTATGGCTTGAATACTTGAATACTTGAATACTTGAGATGTGATGTTTTGCAATCTTTGACGAAACTGAAATACACTTGATAAACTTATTAATATATTTTTACCTTGTTTGTTTCCATTAAAATCCCGGTCGGAGTTAGACTAACTAACCACTTAGTCCAACAGAGTGTTCTTACCTGGACTACCAGAGAATCTCATTCGCGTCGACGTTAGGGTGGCGTGAGTGTACCGCGTCCTAAACGTCGAGTCTTGTCGACTCAACGACCATTTGATTGGGACTACTTGTGCCTCTATTATTTCTAGGACACTCATTTTCGATTGCTTAGTTGATTTATTTACAGTCTTATTTATTTATGCATTACATGTCCTTTCTTTCTATCGGCATGAATATGGACTGGTTGTTTATTTATTTTGAAATGCTGTATTTATATCCTGCTTGGCATTACTTACCTGGGTTCGTCATTCTTATGTTTGACAGAGTGCAGATCCACAGTTCAGCAAGGGAAAAGCTCCACAGCTTGGAGATTTAATTTGAGGATACCGGAGCACATCTTTCCACTTGTCTGATATAGGCAATTTTCTTGTATTATTGTATATATTGTTTTGACACATTGGATCTTGGGGTTTTTGAGAGATTCTGGGCATGTATATTTGTATGTTATGTTGTTCTCATTTGACTGATAATTGATAATGATATACATATACGAGGTTTTCATACTCTAGGATGTCTTATTTGAAATGATTGTGATTATTTTGATTAGTTTGAGGATTGATTGTTTCCGCTTTGATAATGTGAACTCACTAATTGATGTTTTTAACTTGTAAATGGTTTAAAATGGTAAATGGTAATGGAAGGCTGATTAGGCTTGCATAACTCGGCGAGATTGGCTCGAGGGTTCACGTAAGTTTAGGCTGGATGGGACCCAGTTTATGATTGTGAAACTAGGGCCGTCACACAGATAATCCCTTAACCTTGTTTTTTTAGCAAACATTATCTCATATATGCATCTTTCTTTAACCAGCTTATCACTGGTGTGATACTTAATAAACATCTTTTGTACTGTTTGATTGTATTTTATATTTTTTTGCTATTGGTTGATGTGGCGAGCCATGACAATCAAAACTACCATAATAAGTGTGAGTCTCAAAAAATCTCCCTACATGCTTTTTACTTTTCATAAGCACTTATCTACGTTATTATGCTAAGCTAAAAGCAAAAGTTAAACTAAACTGGGCCAAGTAGAAGAAACGACTATAACTGCGGTTTTAAAACCAATTACAACTTTCTAGGACTTTCTTTGAGACTTAAATCAACAAAATATACAATTACTTTAAAACAAACGACAAAATATACAAAGAGAAAATGAAAAAGCATTAGTTTTGGTTACATGTAATTGACTAAACTTTATATGAGTCAGTTTGCAAAAAAAAACAAAATTTATTGTTGAGTCCTAATTTTTTTTTTGTCATCTATTGTTGAGTCCTAATTTATTTACGTGGGATGGCCAAGGGCCAACCACCTAGAAAAGCTTTGGACCCACCGAATACGTAAAGTTATGGTCAAAAAGTTGTCATTCACCATCAAGGACCTTCACTTGGTCATCCTACAAAACAATGCAAGTTTTTCAACATCAAAGAATTCTTTTCCTCCTTATTTTTGACTTGATAACGATGCAAAACAAAGTTTTATATTTGTTTTTGTTTTCTCCCACTTTAAACATTGCATATTTTGTTAACTTGACGAGTCACAAAACTCAATAAGGATAGATAGTGCACAAATTAAAAAAAAAAAAATATAGTCAATAGATGAAGAAAAAAAACAGGTCAGCTACAATGGTTTGAACACTTCATTTTTTTTTTATCTTCTAAAAAAATACTCAAACTACTTAAGAAGTACCTTATTAAAAAAGCATTTATGATGAAAGAAGACATCACTTGTCAAAAAGTAAATTGAAGGAGGTCTTGGGTTCAACTTTCCATTCAAGGTCAAAAGAAAAGTATCTTATCTAAAAGGATATGGACTAAATTTCAACTAAAAGGTCAAGCTATCACTAATTATCTAATATAGGAGCAATCCTTGATTAAGGAAAGTTCAATCAATCAATCATATTGATTGTACCAATTAAGCATTCAATGATTGATTGATTGAACCAAATCAATCAAATTGATTAATTGAACCAAATCAATCAGAGATTCATTGTAATATTTCTATAAATTCTTTTGTATGTTTGTGTATATAAACACATTAAGTTAATAGAAAACATATACCTTTGAGCAAATTTCAAATCTATTATGGTATCAAAGCAAGGAACATAATAAATTTGTTCATTGCATTTCAAAGCCAATTTCATCAAGATGTCGCAGATTGTAAACAAGTCCGACAATGTTATAAACAAATCTGACAATGTCAATGCATTATCTCCTTACTACCTACATCCTTCTGATAATCCTGGTCAAGTTTACGTAAGTGAACTACTTCGAGAAAGAAATTATGTAGAGTGGGTAAATGATATGAGTAATGTCTTGTTCGCCAAGAATAAAATTGGGTTCGTGGACGGTTCCATCTCAATGCCCTTAGCATGATCACCAGATTTGATGTATTGGATAAGATGCAATGCTACAGTGAAAGGCTGGTTGTAAAGTGCAATGGACAAGGACATGAGAGGAAGTGTTCGATATGCCAAGACTGCGCAAGAGATTTGGGTGGATCTTGAAGAAAAGTTCGGAAAGGGCAACGCACTAAGAGCATACGAGCTCAGACAAACGATGACCCAACTACGGCAAGAAAGGTTACCGGTTGCAGCATACTACCGCAAGATGAAGGCGTTATGGGACAAGATTCGAGCTATCTCACCACTTCCTAAGTGTCAATGCTCTGGGTGTAAGTGTGACTACCAAAAAGAATTACGTGAGTTGCGGGAGAGAGAACAACTTTACGATTTCTTGATGTGTCTTGATGAGGTTTTCTCTACTGTTAAGACTCAAATCTTGAGCACCAAACTAATGCTCTCTTTGGGACATGCTTATCACTTGGTCACAGAATAAGAGTAATAAAGAAACATATCCGCTAGTAGAAGACCACACATAGATACGACAACTTTCCATACGAATCGCGATATCAGAGATCGAAGAGTGAAAAAAGAAAGACCACAATGCGAACATTGTCGAAAAACATACCCAAGATCAATGCCATGAGATCGTTGGGTACCGTCCAAGTTGGTATAAATCTGGTACAAATCAAAGTGTTATTCAAAAAGATAGGGGCATGCAAAAGTTAGAATCAAAGGTTGCACAAGTTGAGAGCAATGTTAGTCCGGCTCCGGGGCTTTCAACCAATCAGTTCAATTGATTGTTGCAATATCTTAGCGGAGAGTTGGGATCAAGCAAATTGGCATCTCAACGAGCACAACCAGTCGCAATCATGACTGGTAAGATCGACTTCTCTCAACCTTGGGTGATTGATTCAGGTGCAATTGAACATATCACATGTAATGGTAATGTATTATATAATAAATTGAATATGGATAGCCCACCAGTTAAAATTCCAAACGGTGATACAATCCTTGTCAAAGGGATAGGCGAAATAACACTCCCCAATGGAAAGAAGATCAACAATGTTCTAAAGATTCCTGATTTCAAGTGCAACTTACTCTCTGTTAGCAAGCTAACCAAGGATAATAATTGTGTTCTTATATTTTTTTGGGATTTTTGTGTAATGCAGGACTTAGATTCGAGGAACCTGATTGGAGTGGGTAAGCACTGCGGGGGTATCTATTACTTAGAGCCAATAAGGGGTGATGCGGCAATGGCAGTTACGGGCACCACACAGTCAAATCTTTGGCATAAAAGATTGGGTCATCCTTCATCTGAAAAGCTTCAAAGTTTGCAGTTATCTTTTAATAATTCCAATATATTTTTTTGTGATTCTTGCTTACGAGCCAAACAGACTCGAAAACCTTTTTATTTTAAGTGAAATAAAGACGAGTTCAAGTTTTGATTTAATTCATTGTGATATATGGGGGCCTTATCAAGCTTTATCATTATCGGGTACTTGTTATTTTCTCTCTATAGTTGATGACTACAACAAGGGAACATGGGTATATCTCATGAAATACAAATCAGAAGTTATGCATTTTATACCTATGTTCTACAACATGGTCAACACTCAGTTCGGGAAAAAAATCAAGCAAATAAGAACTGATAATGGATTGGAGTTTCAATCTACGAACATGATAAAATTTTTATCATGAACTAGGAATACTTCTCCAAACAACTTGTCCTTACACTCCACAACAGAATGGTGTTATTAAGAGGAAGCATCGACACTTACTGGAGATGGCTCGTGCCTTGAGATTTGAAGCTGGACTACCTATTCGATTTTGGGGAGAATGCATTTTAACAGTTGCTTAATTAATCGGCTACCATCAATGTCACGACCTAAATCTCTAACCCCGTTTTGATTTACTTAATCAGGATCACCAAGCCATTAAGTGGGACCCATACCGTGATGCACACGTTGACTGAGGCATGCGGCCGAGGTATGTGAAATAAAGGATAAATAACATGCTATTAGGCTAGTACATATTAAAAAAAAGTTTATATGGATTTGTACTCCCTATTTGATTAGATGTTAGACTTGCCTATGCCTCAACATTTCATACTTGATCTTCCTTGAAATTAAAAAGTAGTTTTTGTAATTAGGTCCCGTACTCGATCGAGGTGTGCGTAATTCACGGGGATTAAAGTCCCTAGAGATGATGACACATATTACCTGATACCGTATGACACTCGGGGTTAGAGTCCCTGGTGTAGTCAACACACTGGGGTTAGAGTCCCTAGGCTCACTTAGGTTAGAATCCCTTGTGATTTATCATTATAAAGTCGGAGTGACGCGATTCACTGCCGATCAGACCTAATTCACCACTACTTAGCCCAATGTCAGTTTCACTTGTTTAACTCTGGTATTTACTTGCATATGGTTTATTTTTTTCAGCTTTCCTAGTTATATGCTTTTAAATACCAGTCGATTATATTTGGAAATGAAATTTAAACTTGTCATCGGGGATTACTGTTTATTTCTTGTGCTCACCGTCCTTTTTATGGCGGTGGGTGTAGATCCATCTACTAGCCGACCAGGCAAGGAGAAAATAGGAGATTTTCCTTGAGTAGCGGCGCAACACGACTTTTGTTGTAGGTCCATTTTGATATTTTGTATGTATTACATACCATGTCTTTTATTACATTGGGTTGTACATTTGGGTTGAGCGTTAGTTTCCCCGCTAGACTTAGACTATTTTGCTATATTTTGAGGTTATCGATATATATATATATATATATATATATATGGTGTCATTTCCTGGTTTTTCACACTTAGGTTATTTTTCAATTGACTTCCGCATAATATTCTAATTTATTTCCGCATTAAATGACTAAAGACTTCCGCTAAATAACAAATCATGTTAATAAAGATTTAATTAACACTAAAGGCTAATAATGGATTTGGGCACGAGAAACGAGGTAATAGGTTGTGAGGCTGACTAATACGTAGTTAAGCCCTATGAGGCTAGGATTATGGCTTAATTGCGGGATTAGGTCGGGCGGTACCCTAGATTAAAATAGGGGTTGTCACAATCAATGGTCATCAACAATAAAACACCTTATGAGGTGTAGCTCGGGAAGAAACCACATTACAACAATCTGAAAGTTTTCGGTTGTCTAGCTTACATGCATAGTAAACATGGTGACAAGTTTGATGAACGAGGTAAACCATGTGTGTTTCTTGGTTATCCCAATGGCACAAAGGGATATTGAGTCTACAACATGTCCGAACACCGTTTTTACACCTCCAGAGATATAAGTTTTATTAAAGTTATTTTCCCATACAAAGTAAGTGATAAACCATCACATACTCCAAATCATCCGAAGCAACAAGTTCCTATTAATGATGAGATCTTATTCACTCAATTTGATAGCTCACAAGGATCGAGTACACCCGATTCATTACCACATGGGCTGAATGAATATGCAGATATTACAGAAAAAACATACACTTGTTCCGGTTGATTCTATGGAATCACAAGGGATTGGAAAGAGGATTAAGACACAACCAAAGCTTTTGCAAGATTTTGTCATTAGCCTGCCACCATCCCTTGTGCACCCGTAGTCAACCACTTCAACAGGGAACTCGGTAATATATCCTCTTTCACATTTCATTTCATTCGAAAAATTTTCAAACTCACATAAAGCTTTCCTTGCGGCCATCACAACCAATGATGAGCCAAGAACATTTTCTCAGGCAGTGCAACATAAACATTGGAGAGATGCCATGAAGAAGGAAATCATAGCACTAGAAGAAAATGAGACTTGGAGTCTGGAATTGTTACCACAAGAGAAGAAAGTTATTGATTCAAAATGGGTATACAAAATCAAGTATAAACCCAACGGTGAAATTGAGCGTTACAAGGCTCGCCTAGTCACCAAAGGTTTTACACAAGTAGAGGGCATTGATTTTCATGAGACGTTCGCACTTGTTGCTAAATTAAACACAATTAGATGTGTCTTAGTAATTGCCTCTATGCGAAACTGGCATATTCATCAGTTGGATGTCAATAATGCCTTCCTTCATGGTCACCAAAATTCAGCAGGTGAAATCATACCTCAATGAGACTTTTAGTATTAAAGATTTGGGGGTAGTAACCTATTTCCTTGGAATTGAAGAAGCCTGATCATCATATGGTATTTTCTTGAGTTAGCGAAAATACACATTATACATTCTAGAAGAAAGTGGAATGCAAGGTTGTCGCCCTTGTTCCTCTCCTATTGAGCAAAATATCAAGTTCACTACAAAAGATGGTGGGTTGGTTGATGCAAGTCAGTTTATGCGATTGGTTGGTCGACTATTATATCTATCTATTACTCGACCGGACATATATTATGCAGTTAATCTCTTGAGTCAATATGTTAACAAACCAAATAAAGAAGAACATATGCATGCTACAAATCAAGTTTTACGATACTTAAAATCAACGCTTGGGCAAGGCATTTTTCTACTAGCTAATGGAGACCAATCACTTGCAGCATATTGTAATGCTAATTGGGGAGGATGCCCCTTAACACGAAGATCAACAATAGGCTACTTCATCACTCTAGGCATGGCACCAATTTCATGGCAATCCAAGAAATAATCTGTTATGGCACGATCAACTGCAGAGGCAGAATATCGTGCCATGGCTACAACAATTAGTGAGGTTGTTTGGTTACGTTGGTTGCTAATTGAGTTAGGAGCACATCAAGAAAAACCTACTGCACTACTTTGTGACAATGAAGCTGCGCTACATATTGCTGTAAATCAAGTTTATCATGAATGAACAAAACATGTTGTAATGGACTGCCACTTTGTACGAGAACGAGTGCAATGCCAAGAAATCTCTCCACAAAAGGTTCGTTCAAGGATCAAATTGCAGATATCTTCACTAAGGCTTTAGGCAAGGAACAATTTGCTACATGGGCAAGCTGGGTGTTTCAAATCTTCACACATAAGCTTGAGGGGGAGTATAGGAGCAATCATTGATTTAAGCAATCACATTGATTGATTGAACCAATTAAGAATTCAATCAATCAATCACGAATCAATCATATAGATTGATTGAACCAAATCAATCACATTGATTGATTGAACCAATTAAGGATTCAATCAATTAATCACAAATCAATCAGGGATTCATTGTAATATTTTCATAAATTTATTTGTATGTTTGTGTATATAAACACATTAAGTTAATAGAAAACATATGCCTTTTAGCAAATTTCAAATCTATTATCTAATCTATAATACAACTTATACTCTGTGCTTTCTTACAAATAATAATAGTAAATCTTGGACACCTTAGCTATTTTGTGGTAGAAATCCATAAGCATTTTCTTAAGAAAAGGCTATTTCATGTTTCATTACAATCTAATACATGAATTATTAAACTAGTGAAGCTCTTAGAACTCATGTACATATCGCTATTTGGACTTGACATCCACAAAAATCTAGCGCAACAATACCGCTTTGAAAGTTTCGTCAACACCACCGTGGAACAAACATGCTAGTTTTGAACATACTTCAAACTTGGCCACAAAATCCCCACATGTGGAAGGTGGAAATCGAATTCCCACACCACTATAGCAACTACTCTTCGGTGAAAAAATTTCTTGGATTGAAAAGGCGTTTCAAGGACATGATTCATTCAACGTTAGATGCTATAACCATCGTAGGTGTCCGAACCCTTTTAAATATATGTTTCAATCATGAACAAGCACTAATCAAGTGGGTGGCCCAATAGTTTGGTATGTGGTATTATTGCAAAAGGGTGGGAGTTTGAGTCCCATGGGGGTAAGAAAAGTTGGTTTCTTTCTTATTGAAAAAATAAAATAAAAAATCATGAACAAGTGCTCAAGCCTCAGCCAATGTAATATTCACCACTCAGTAAGTGAAAGATCTCACCAGTTTTTGGATGTGATCTATCACCAGATAAGAACACATGAGTTGTGCCCTCCAGTATGATCCAACTGCATCCAGGGACTTTCTTCACACCCTTCACTGCCATTTCCTTTCTCAGCATTCCCTCTTTGCCACGCTGACCAGTCGCAGCATATATATTGCACATAAGAACATGAGCGGGAGCGTTAGTCTGATCAAGCTCAAGGACTTGTTTTGCTGCATTGCTTGCAATGTCAGCGCTCAGCTCGCCAAAGCTACATCCACCAAGCAAGGAGCCCCAGATAGCAATGCCTGGTTTGAATGGTAGTTTCATGACGAAGTCCTCCGCTTCCTTAACTTTGCCGGCTCGGCCTAGAAGATCGACCATACACACATAATGCTCTATCCCTGGTTGAGTTGAATGATTTGAATTCATGAAATTGAAGAGCTCCCGTGCTTGATCAACCATGCCGCCATGACTGCAAGCTAAGAGAACGCCCAAGTATGTAAGAGAGTCAGGTTGAGATCCTGCTACTTGCATTGCATGAAAAGTGTCCAGGGCCTCCTTTACTAGTCCATGGTAGGAAAAACTCATAATCATGGTGTTCCAACTAACGAGATCTCGAAACATCATTTGAGAGAACACAGAGCAAGCGTCATCTATCTCCCCACACTTCGCATACATTGAGATCATAGAGTTCTCTAAAATGATGTCCATGTTTGGATTTGTTTTGATCAGTAGGCAGTGGAGCTGCTTTCCTAGGATGAGATTAGCAGTTGCACCAGCTGCACCAAGAAGAGCTGAATACGTCGAATTAAGGGGACTAGTGTCTTCAGCACGCATCTCTGAGAACAAGAACATAGCCTCAGAGAACAACTCATTTTGAACATGCCCCGATATCATTACTGTCCAAACAACAGAATCCCTCTCTGGTATTTTGTCGTAGAGGCAACAAGCTTCTTTAACATCGCCTACATTCAAGTACCCAGTGATCAGAGATGTCCATGATATTCGGTCCTTACATGATATCATTTCAAAAATTTGACGAGCGCTCTCTAAATCCCCAATCCTAACGTAACCACTGATCATAGAATTAGAAGACTGGATGTCGCATCTATTGAAGTTCTTGGTGAACATACAATGTGCAAAATCCATGATACCAAACTCACAGTACATATGAATTAGGCCCTTCGTTAGTCGTCCGTCATAGTTGTCACAATCCAATCCATTCACAATCAATTGGGCATGCACTTGCTTGCCAATCTGATGAAATCTTAAACCAGAGCAAGCATAAACAAGTGAGATATATGTCTCTCTATTTGGCCTCATATGATACTTATTCATTTCAAGGAAAAGCAACAGAGCCTCCTCATAGAAACCATTCCATGTAAACCCACTGATCATTGCCGTCCAAGAAACGACATTCCTCTCCGGCATTTTTAAAAACATTTCATACCCTTGTTCGACATCACAAACCCGACAATAACCGCTAATCAAACTAGTCCAAGTAACCACATCACGCTCCGTCATCGCATCAAACAATGCTCTCGCTTCCTCCATCCTACAACTCTCCACATACCCTGACACCATTATATTCCACGACACACGATTCCTACTCGGCATTGCATCAAACAAACCTCGACTCTCCATCAATTCACCATTTCTTATCAACCCCGAAATCATCGAATTCCACGACACAACATTCCTATCAGGCATACCCTTGAACAACACCTTAGCATCATCCACCCTCCCAGCATTCAAAAGCCCATTTAACATTGAAGTCCATGAAACTACATTTCTCTCAGGCATTTCATCAAACAGTCTACAAGCATCCACAATCCTCCCATAATGCACATACCCAGACAACATAGCATTGTAAGTAACAACATTTCGTGCCGGCATGAGCTCGAAAAGCCCCTGCGCTTCGTCGACAAACCCGTCTCGAACATACTTCGATAACAACTTAGTCCAAACCACAACTCCACCATGTCTGCCTCTCTGAGGCATTTCATCAAACACCTCCCCTGCATCATAACCACGACTCCCATGGCGACGAACCGCCAAAATTCGTACTGGGTATCTTCGAAAAGCCGATCGAATGCAACGACAAACAGCGTTGAAGAAAATTGGGTTCAATTCATGGAGATTTGAAATGGGCATCAATGTCTGCTTGTTGAGTCAGTGATGCTGTTCGGCCGGCTTTGAATTTATTGAATTTATGGGCGGAGATCACTATGTGGTTCGATTGCCTTGAAATCTTCATGGGTAACAGTGAAAACCCAGAAAGGAAATTGAGAGATTCGAAGCAAAGAGCGTCGAAATCACTTGTTGAAGCACAGAGAGGTCAACAATGGCGAACAGAGGAGGGAAGGGAGAAGGGTTTGAATTTCTGTCCATGAAACCCTACGACCCACCAATCTGGGCTCGCCACCTCAACCTCGTTCCTTCTCACGTGTTCAATCTCGCGCACGTGCGTCCTCTCTCTCTCTAGCTATAGGTCCTCACTCGTCACCGGCGGCACGGAGTGAGGAGGCCAAATATTCTCCGCAGAAAATTTGTGATGATAAATCTCCGGAGACTTTCAGAGACTTTCATCCCTACTAAATAATTTTTTCGATCTTTAATTTTATTTTCTCTAAAGAAAATTTGCAACGAAAAATCTCATACTTACTGACATCAATAACTACATCGATTGAATCTCAAATTAGTTCGAGTGGGCTGCATGGATTAAAATCTTCTATTGTACTCGCCACTAATCTTTTTTTTTTTAATCTCATTTTTTTCTTTTTTAGGTTCCTACACCAATCCACAAGTGGGATCTCCCGGGCATACCATCTACTACTGAAGTCTATGTAAAGGTAACATCAATAAAAGCTTTACAAAGCCAAATCCATTTTGATAGTTGGTTTTGATGAAATGCTCAAATGACTTGAAAAAAGTATTTATGTGTGAGGGGACATTATTGATAGTGTAAATTTTTTGATGAAAATGCGCAGCGAGAAGATCTTTGCGGAGTTCAGTTAACTGGAAACAAGGCCAGGAAATTGGAATTCATAATGGCAGATGTTGTTGATCAGGGTTGTGATTGTGTTATTACAATGGGAGGGATCCAAAGCAACCATTGTCGCGCCACTGCTGTTGCTGCGAAGTATTTGAACTTGGAGTGTTATCTGATACTATGTGCCCCTGAGGTTAGTCTTGCTTGATGTTTGGTTAATTACTTTCGAAGTGGCGAAACGTGTTGTGTTATTCATACAAGCTAAGTAATTAAGATGTGATTGCAGTTGGAATTAAAAGATCCTGGATTAGTAGGAAATCTAATGATAGAAAAGCTTGTTGGAGCAAACATTGAAATGGCAGCATGGGAGGATTTTGCGAAATTCGGGGCTTGGGTATCTTCTTACCATTATCTGTTGTAGATTAATCTTCAATTTGAATTCAAGAACCAATACTTAGATATTCATGAAGCATTTCCTACAATAAAACATAATTCAAGCTAACTGGTTCTATTACATGTGGAGCCAAAGTGTACCTATATGCAGCTAATAAATAATAGGCTTGTTGGGGATTTTTGTTCTTGCAGAACCTTTTGAATACATTGAAGCAAAAGCTGGTGAAGAAAGGAAGGAAGCCTTATATCATTCCAATTGGTGCATCAAATATCTTGGGAACATGGTAATAGTCAATTATGCATCTTCGATCTCAATGTGTTGTACAGGTTCTATTTATTTATTTTTTTATTCATCATTTCAAACGCAAACTCAAGATGCTTTCTGACTTTGGCGCAGGAAGTAGGGATTTTATTTCTATAGATAAATACTTGTAAATAATATCATGTTTTATAACTTCCAAATGTCTGTATTAAACTTATATTGGTTGTTCTTTTTTGAGAAAACTTGATCACAGCGTTGCATGAATCATTTGCAGGGGTTATATTGAAGCAAGTAGGGAAATAGAGCAGCAAGTAAAACATAGATGTGTTGAAACAGCTTTTGATGATATTGTCGCCGCTTGTGGCAGGTTATTCACTCACTATATATTCTTTCAAATAAATTAATGTCACTCCTATTCAGACCTAGTATCTGTTAAAGTCTTTTACTAGTCTTGGCAATGCCATTTAGGCTTCTATGCATTTGTACATAATGCATGTTACTGTAAATTACATGTACCTCGATCCATCATTTGTTCAAAATGTTCTCTTTGGTTGTTTCTATATTTTAAAATGTAAGACATAAAATATATGTTGTGTGATTGCTAATTATTTTGAGATTTCAGTGTCGGAACTGTTGTAGGCCTGTCACTTGGTTCGCATTTGAGTACGTTGAAGGCGAAGGTATATGCTTTACCAATGCCTGTTCTTCCAGCAAAATTGAAATTTTACAGATTTAGATAGTTCATCCTGTCAATGCTGTTAGATTATCCTCATCAGAGGAGGCTATCTTTTTTTCTTTGATGCTTCCTTTTTGTTCAAAGGCAAAAGAACGAATTCTTTCTGTTTGCGATACACAAAAATTAGTTGGGAATATATATACGTGCATGCAAATTAACTGGATGAGAGAAAATATGAATTTTCATTTCTCATTACGAATATTGGCCAGAGCCGAAGAAAATGTGCATTACCTTACCTGCCATTGCTTGATGTTTATTTGCAAGAAATTTGGCTAGCTTCTTCTTCCCATACATATGGCCATGAGCTTACAGCATATGTTTGATGTTAGGTCCATGGATTTTGTGTTGGTGAAGAAACTAACAACTGCTACAAATATGTGCAACAACTACTGGATGGACTTGGAACCGGTCTTAACTCGCGTGAATTGCTTCACTTACAAGATGTTAGCATTATACCATATTGGACTCTGCACCTTGTTCTTTTTATGATATTCTTATACTACATAGTGGTTGTTCACTGCAGTCAGTGCTGCTTTTCATGTGTTTATAGGCAAAGGGTCTTGGATATGCTATAAGCACAAATGAAGAACTTGCTTTTATCAAGGAAGTAGCCGAGACTACTGGCGTTATTCTTGATCATGTTTATAGGTACAAGTACTACTTTTCGCACTTCGATTTTGATACAATATTGCTTGATAGTTTGATATATTATAGCGGTCCAAATGTTTATATTCACTGTAAAGGAAATCTAGATAATCAAATTAATATTGTTAGAAGCTCTTGTCCAGTTCAAATCCCCTTTATTCTCCAAACCACAGATTTATATGGTGTTTGATTCATTTTGAAATGATTTTTTTGGTTTCCAGTGGAAAGGCTGCATTTGGTTTATGGAAAGAAATGAAGAAAAATCCATCAAAATGGGAGGGAAGAAAAGTTTTGTTCGTACACACTGGCGGGATCTTCGCACTGTATGACAAAGCAAAAGATATGTCAAACATGGTGAGCAGATGTCGTCGACTGGAGATAGATGGCTTTCTTCCAGCGAAGGATGCTTCTCACCCTTGGTAACTGCTTGTAAGAATATTTAACTGCAAAGATGTAACGAAACAAGCTACTGCTTCGCTGTGACGACCCGCCCCTGAGCTAGGGTCAAAGTCGCCCCGCCCAAACCGTTACTTAAACCCGATACTTGAACCAGGCTCAAATAACGGCTTGGCACGCCTAAATAAACTTGCGGAATAATCAATCTAACAAGATATATGGTAATAAGAGTGTGAAACATAATTATAATAAAACCATATTATCTTGTATATCATAATAAGATCTATCATCTTTAATATTCAAAAGTCTTATACAACTTCATAATAACATTATAAAGGTTCAAAACTATCCATTAACTAAGTCTTAAGTTATAACCCACGTACGAGGTTTACAAAACGATCAATATTAACAATATACTAATATCATACGAGGCTCACATGTAAAGGAACTTCAAGATAGATCATTTCCTTTGCCTTTCTTGTCTATCGCGCTGGTAGAGGGACTTGTGGGGTAAAGTGGGGTGAACTAAAGAACCAACAGTGCTCAATAAGAGGAAAGACTCGCTCAAACATTAAATATGCAAGTACTATCTAATACTCATGCAAGTTCTAACATGCCATCAAATCCATACTCGCAACACATTATGTAAAAACCAAATAAATGTAATTCATAACTAAACATAAGTATATAAATAAACACATAATTAAGTATAGATATTGTTCATATTCTTCATAGTTATGGAATTAGATTCATTTTCTAAGAAGAAACATATAAATAAACTTTTCATTACCAAACTAATCATCATATAGTCTAAATATCAATATTTCAAGTCGTAATTTATCCACCATTATATACATAAAAGCATGAAGATTTCATAACACATGATGAACATTCATTCATTTCATGCATGATAATATTCACACTCTTCATTTATAAAAATCTACACATGACATACATAGAAAGTCAAATAAAAGATTTAAATAAAATGCGATAGATATATACTAATATAGTCCGTTGTTTCATTCAATGCGAACTAGATATTGGTAAGGATCCGATGACCGAATCATCTACTTTTGAGTTGGTACAATAACTAGTGGAAACGCAATGGCCGTTGCGCCCTCTAAATATTGGCACCAAAACAAAGGTAGTTTCATCCAAGCCGTCACCGCTACACGTCTCAAAGAACCATCAAGTAGCAAAGGATGGAACTCCAAACCCTTACCCTCGAATGGTTCCCCTTATGCATTCTATTAGTCAAGTAAAACCCTCGGTGGTTAACTACCACAAACATTCTGGGGCGTCCAAAATATAGACTACTTGCTAATTTGGCCCGTGGTGGAACTCCACAAACATTGGGGCATCGAATAACATAAAAGGCAAAACAGTGCATTCACAATTCCATAGATAATAGAGATTCAAACAAATATCACGACGCAACCCATACCCAAGTCGTTCTATTCAAAACATGAATTTCTAATTATCTAATAGTCAAGCCATATTTAATGCATGAGCGAAGCTCCCCACTTACCTGGACCCACCACGATGCCTATACCGACTCCTCGCGCGTTTGAGGTCCCACGTGAACCGCCTCGCGAATCTAAGCAATTTATATAACGCTACATAAGAATTTCACTCAATTTAAAGTTGAGTATTTTAATTATTAATTTATATTTGGGGACTCAATGGTGTGGGTCCCACGTGTTGTGCCGTTTAAGGGCTTTGTCGAGGGTGGGACCCGTCGTCGAGTCCCTCGGAGTGCGCGTGTACGCCTTCGATGAAGTCGTAGAGGGGCTGCGACATTCCAGCCCCTCATTTTACTATTCCAGGGACATTTTAGTCCCTGATCAACTAATTTGGTTGACCGGTCAACTGGTCTGGACCAGTTGACCAGACAAGGGGGAAGCCCGTGCTCCCCCTTGTTGGAGCCGTGGAGGGGATGGACCCCTCCGCTCCTCCGGCCTCCGACGTGAACTGCGCAGGGGGGCCTCCGGCGGCTGGCCAGAGGGCCACCGCCCCCCTGTCTGGCCGTCGTCGAGGCGGAGGAAGGGTGGCGAACCACCCCTTTCCTCCACTATCCATGGTTTATATGGGGTGGGGAAAGAGGAGCCTCCTAGTGGGGCTCCCTTGTGGGGCCCCACAGCCCACAGCAGCGGCAGCGGCGGCGGCGGTGAGGCCGCCGCCCTTGCCTTGATGATGCCACCACCACCACCACCACCATTTTTCCTATCCAAAAATTCTTTTTTTTAATAAAACTAACAAATAATAAAAAAAAAAAAAAAAAAAAAAAAACTTAGATGGGATTAGGGGATGGTGTGTTTACCTTTTTGAATGCTTAACTGCACTCCATCATCATCTTTTTCATCATCAACCTTCCTCCACTTCTCTTCCTTCTCAAGTTTAGGGTTTCAACACAAAAGAGGCTACAAACTTTATAAAAGGTTTATATAAGTAGGATTTTAGGGTAGGGTTGTTCACAAATTCAACCCAAATGATGTAAATACCCCTATGGGTCCAATTTCCTTGTTAAGCCCATTTAAACTATTTTCACTTAGTCAAAGTCTTGTTAAGATTAATTTTGTATATCAATTTCATTTATTCACATACTTTAATATAAAATCAATAAAATACCTTTAAAATGGGTCGGAGAATATTTCGGTCGTTACAATCGCCTTTTTTTTTTTTGAAGAATTTAGTTCAAATGTTAATGGTTCTAATAAATTAAAAGTAAGATGAACTGTGATGCGACAGCAATTTGCCAATTACATTAATTAGGACAAAAAGGCTTCAAAATCTCTGTAAAGTGTGCGATGTTTCAACAAAAGAAGAAAAATGGAAAACTCTATGCATGTGACGCTGTTTAAATTGCTGTTTTACAACAATGCCGATCACATTGAATGAAAGCTAATACATGTCACGCCGTTTCTTCGCTCGAAGGCGTTGTCACGAGCAGATTGTTGAACCAACAAAGAGAGCTGCATATATATTCATTGCCAAACAAGCTCATTGGCATTTCCTTGTGTCCTTCTTCATCAATGGAGGCTCAACATTGCATTGGTAATTTTCTCTCCATGAAGCCTTACAGTGCTCCCTCTTGGGCGGCGCGCCATCTAAGCCAAATCCCTTCTCATATGATCTCCCTTACTCGTGTAAGCGTCAACACACTTTATTTCTCTTTAGTTTGAAGTAAAAGAATTATTTGATTCTTTTTCAATAGATACCACACAAAATAGTAATTCTTTTTGGGTGGTGAATTTCTTTTTTGTTTATTTCATGCATGAGCAAATTTTGGTTTTCTTACTATCTGATTCAAACAAAAGTATATATACTAGCTAGGATGATATGAAAAGCAGACATCAACACGAAGTTGTGAGTTGTTAGATGTTCTTCAAATCGTGCAAAATCAGTGTCCCTATTATCTACACTTGATCTATCTGTTGGGATGTGTGGACCAAAAGGTTTAGTCTCACATTGGTTATCTATGGTTAATTGAAGAAGTTTATAAGAGTGAATGTTTCATCTCATAGTACTGAGGCCTTTTGGAGTAAAATCTCACACCTAATGTTGAGGTGGTTAAGTTGGGGACTGTCACGGCCCAATTTCCCAATCTTGATTAACTTGCTTAATCAGGATCACCGACCCGTGACGTGGGGCCCGCATGAGACGCGCACATGGACCGAGGCACGTGGCGAGGTAAATGTTATATTTGTACTTGGTGTATGCCTAGTGTTGTGTATGTGTGTAGACTAATTAAGTCCATCTTTGCAAACCATAGACGTCGAGTTGACGTGAGTGGGGACACGCCTTGGAGTGCGTGCAAGTATGAGTACCTAGTGGAATTACCGGGGTAGCGAGACTAGGCTAGGAAATAACAATTTATTTCAAATTTACCTTAACATAAATTAAGTTATTTAATTTAGTTGGAAAATACGACGTTCGACGCACGGGGAAAACGCCTCGAGTTGCGTGCGAGTCGGACGCCGAGTCTTGGGGGAGTTGAGAGTCGGTGTAACCATTTAGTTAAATTTTATAAATTTGTGTGACAAATTAATTATGGTCCATATGGGATTAATGTACATTAATCGATTTAACCTATAGTTATTTAATTAAGAAATCACATTTTTATACCCTATAGTTTGTAATGAATTAAACTAACCTTAGGATGGACCTTGGGATCCGTGCTGCCACACACTCCCATGATGGGAGTCACCCAAGTTGTGTCACATGAGAAGCTGGACTGCCTAGTTAGTAGCCATTAGATTTACCTCGAGATGCGCAATGCACACTAGATCCCATCAACACATATATATACAACTTGATCGATCAAATGCATGCAAAATCCCATTTTTGCTCAAACAATTTGAGGGATCTCATGAGAGAAAATCGGGTTGGAGAAAGAGTAGATTCGAGCTTTGGAGAGGTGATCTAGGCGTCAACACGGAGATACAAGGTAACAAATCCCTCATTTGTTCTTGATTTTCCATTAAAATGAGTGTTGGTGAAGTTCGAATTTACATTGAGTTTTAATGGTTTTTGAGGTCATCTTGGAGGTTTTTGAGTTCTTGTGATGAATTACACTAGTTTTACTCGGACTTGCATTGATTGGTGACGAATTTGGATAATTTCGGATTTTTGTTGCATGCATGAAATCCGAGAAATGTATATTGTTTTGTGGATTTGGGGTGAAATTTTGGTGCCTTGTTGATCTCCATGAGGTTTAAGATGAGTTGGGAAATGAAGGAAGAGAGAAGAGAGAAGGAAAAAAAAAAAAAAACAAGAAGAAGAACCAGAGGCGCACCAGCGCCTCTGGTGAGAGGAGGAAGAAGAGGGGGGGCACGCACGCGTGTGAGTTGCGGCATGTGAAGGCGATAATGAAGAAGATGAACAGTGGCGCCCCAACGCCTCCTCCTCCCCCTCTTTTCTCCTTTTTGTCTAGAAAACAAAATGGAAAAGAGTGGGTTAGGTTAGTGTTTTGCTCTTTTGCTCCTCCCCCCTCTTTTGCTCCATTTCGTCAATAGGGCAGAAGGGAAGAATGGGTTAGGTTAGTGTTTTGAAATTGAATGGTAGAAAAGACTTTTCACTCCTATATTTAGGCTAAAAAATAAAATGAAAAAAAGTGGGCTATTTTTCATTATTATGACCGGATTTGGGCTATTTTGTCAAATTTCCCAAGAATTTTTGTGAGCTCTATCTTGCACAACTGTTTGAAATAGGCGCAAGACAGCAAAAGAAATTAAGGTATAACTAAGAGCACTGCATTCCAATTTTATTAATCACAAGCAACAAGAATAAGCAATTACGTCAACAATTGACTCCATTTCTTGAAGTTAAATATTCTCATTAGATGCTATTTCTGTGTCAACAATTGATGATGAGCTCAAATCTAAATACATAATTGAAAATTAGAAAACATCAACTATAGATATCAATGTTGCAGCACTGCCTTCTATCTGAAAATATAAAACATAGTAGCATGAACCGTTGTGTCCCAAGTTCCATAGCTTTGGGTCTACTAACTGCCAAGGATAATGTTAATCAGTATTGCGGACTATCTAGTTCACTTTTTGTAGGCTGCCTTAGAAATAAAACTAGCAAATTACATATGAAAATTTGTAGTCATATTTTGGAACCTACAAGCCAAAAGCAAAAATGTAACACACACTAAAGGCCCAATAAATAACGTACGACATGTTTTGTAAATGCATGGACAAGTTGCTTTCAAAACTGAACAAAAATAAAGTGAGATGATTTTCTTGTTATATAAATTAGGCCTAATCTCTTTCCTCCCACACACAGCCCAAAACCCAATCCTCCGTTCCAAAAAAGAGAAAAAAGAGTTAAACTGACCTCTACTGTATTGTATTATCATTCTATGATGCATCTCAATAACAACGAATCCTCAATTTTCAAATTAGTTGGGGTTGGATACATGGGTCAAACCCTTCTATTGAGCTCAATTTAGTACAATTGATGGTTTGCTATTATCATCACATACTCTCCCAGCTCAATAAAATTAATAACATACAAGTGACTTCAGAGATGAGGGAATTATCATGATGTAGGTAGTTGCGGTAATCCACGGTGAGGTATGTACTTTTAAAAAATGCAATGAAATCTGGAGGTCGGTGAAATGCTGCAAGCATAAATTCTAAAAGTTGTATCTGAACCTGCAATAAAGTCTTCACCTCAGTTAAGCAAGGAGCAACTACAAATACTTTGTTAAACATAATCTACTTCTTTAGCACTTCAAATGAAAATTTTTAAAATACGAAAAGAGTAAATAAATAATATAAAAAACTGTATTCTATAAATAGCATATTGCATTTAATAAAAAGGTAGATAAAGACCAGAGACTAGGAAAATGAGTTCATATGTTCATGTTCAGAACATCACATTTAGACTGATCTAATTTTTGAGGAAGCGAGCGAGACGACGATGATCATTGCGTGCGCACAACATTAAGTTCAGTCTGCATAATCATTAACACATCTGAGGAATGCATTGTGCATGACTTATAAACATTTCTCCCAAACAGAAACTGGACACTCCTACTTCACTAGCTCTAAAGTCTCCTAATATTGACAATATTGACAATCGCGATAACCATGTCATTTCACACAAAAGAGCACATTTTTCTTTGAATTAAGGAAAATTTTATAGGACCGCAATTAGGCCAGCTAGCTCTATAGAAGTGAATGTTGGGCGGTAAAACAACAACAATTACATAAAATTAACGTAGCAGGAATGAGGATGCTTAGGTGAATGTGTAGTAAAACTCGTAAAGATAGAATAATGAACAAAGAAATTCAAAAGAATGTAGAAAAGAATGTAGGAGTAACACCAATTGACACAAAGATTAGGGAAGAGCGGTTGCGGTGGTTTGGACACCTGCAAAGATGGCCTACAAATGCTCCTACTAGAAAACTTAACGTGATAGAATATGACAAAATTCAACGAGGTAGGGGTAGACCGAAATTAACTAGGGATGCATTAATTAGGAAGGACTTGAATAGTTTGGAATGCTCACCATCAATTGCACAAAATCGAGCACAATGGAAGAGTTTGATCTATGTAGCCAACCCCAATTAATTTGGGATTGAGGCAATGTTGTAGTTGTGGTTGTTGTTGTTGTTGTTGTTGTTGTTGTAAGATCAAATTACACAATCATCAACAATCACAGACAATCAAAACACACTGCAACCAGAATTATCTGTACAAAGCGCTTGAACACACAAATACACAAGCGTGCACACGGAACACGCAAATCAAAACCATTTGCTTAATGATGAAAATGAAGGCGAATAAATTCATCAGCAGGGATCATCTACAAGTAAACTACTCAACTTAATATTGCAGTTATTTCTTCACTTAATATATACTTTTACAATTCTAATTGCATTCCTGTTATAGGGAAAGGTGCAAACGGTCGTTCATTGCTGTCCAGACTAAGAATTTTGAGAGGCCGTGCTGGCCCCTGGGGTTGAAATGTTGCCATAGTCATCTAGATGGTTGCATTTATGACTCCATGGAGCCATCGAAGTGACTAATTAATCAAATAGGCTTTTGTTATGTTTTTATGGTAAGGCAAGTCATATTCTTTACTAGGTAACTCTTGAACATCCTTATAAAAATTCAACATGGTGCTTAAGCCTTCTCATATTGGATTGGCAAAGATAAGCTCTGGAGATGGAGGATCAAAAAATAATGTCCGCAGATCCCTGTGCTAGAAACATGGGTTACGTATGTTAACATTGAATGTATGACTATATACTTCCAAGCCTACTGCTAAAAGTGATATCTAAAGTTTTGGCATTGACATTTTTCAAGTTCCAGCAGGGGGGGGGGGGACTTGTTGATTTGGACTTGGATGCACACAATTACTCATTGTAATGGTATGTACATGAAATAATTATGATTGCATTTGCCAATGTGCAATTTTGACATTGCTAATTCGGGAAATTGTTATCTGTAATCTAATTCTTCCTGGCAAAAGAAGGATAGCATATTTTATGGATCCACAGTTGGACAACAGCTAACTGTTATTGATCTCAAGATTGTGGGATCAACCTTAGCGGGCCATTATATTTTTCGTGTACCCAAGCAAGCAAAGAGCATCCAACAAAGAAATATGCTTGACCAAGCTTGAAAGAATATACTTTCCGTCAAAATTGCACTAGCATTGTGAGTTTGTGACAATGTTCCCTTGAAAGCCTATCTGATAGTGTGTCATGAACGTCTATGAAATCAATCTTGCGCATAACTGTCCTATGTGTAGCCAAATCTTGCAAATATCATCAAACAATTGATGTTGCTACCAATACTTTTGATGGGCTATTGCGCGCTAATAGCCAAACTCAACGAAAATGTAACATATATATGTTGATGTAGAGAGAGAGGAGTGAGTGTAGAGACATACCTAGAGTGAAGGCAGGGAAAGAGAGGGAGCAGAGAAGAAGATGAACAGTACGCGAAACCTCCTCTCCAAACCGGTGCTTCTCCATCTCTTTTCAAGAAACCCCGAAAAGTAAGGTTATGGGGTTTTGAGAACTTAAAGGGTAGAAAAGTCTCTTCACTACTAAATTTGGGTTAAAAAAATAAATCTAAAAGTTTTGGGTTATTTTTTATTATTGAAGTCTATTTTGGGCTATTTTGTCAAATTTCCCATAAATCAAAACCCCCAGTAAAGCAGGGAAAAATAAAATAAAATAAAAGCTAAAAATAAGGAAAAGAGTGAGATGATTTTCCTCTTAATGTCGACATTTACCATTTGAGATGCTCTAAGATGCTGCTGTCGAGCTCTTGGTCTTCCTCTCCTCCTCTGTTTCTCCGCTCCCGCTCAGTACCCAAATCGCTAAACCAACAAACAGTGATTCAAATCTCTTCACAAAGCAAGCCCATCGACTTTTCTTCTTCTTCTTCTTCTTCTTCTTCTTCTTCTTCTTCTTCTTCTTCTTCAATGGAGAATAAGAGCTTCGGTTTTCTGTCGAAGAAGCCCTATACCGCTCCCTCTTGGGCGCGCCATCTGAGCCCAATACCTTCTCACGTCTTCTCTCTCGCCCATGTAAGGATCAACACTTTTTTTGCATCTCTAGTTCAATCTATGGATACCCATTTCGTTTTTTGGCTTTAAATCGAACAGATTGACATTGAAACCCCCTTTGGAGTGAATTTTGAGTTTGGTTCATAAGATGGTGAAAAGTTGAAGTTTTGTTTAGAACAAATGGAGTTGTTGAAACATTGAGAAAAGAAAAGAAATTATTCTAGTGTTTGAATTGTTTATTTAAGTTTTGGTTGGGTTTTTTGTTGGGATCATTTTCAAGTGTAAATGGGAAGAATTGTCGTAATTAAAGTTGCGAGTGCAATGAAAGTGTTTGATCCATCTAGCCGACCCCAACTAATTTTGGGATTCAGGCTTTGTTGTTGTTGTTGTTGAATGTGGATTTGTTTCAATTTTATGAGATTACTTATTTTTACAGCTCCCTACTCCTATTCACAAATGGAATCTCCCCAATTTACCCAAGGACGTCGAGTTGTGGATAAAGGTAAAACGGTGCCTCTACTTGTGCCGTTGTTTTCATGAAGTTCATTTTTTTATTGTCTACTATGTTGCGTGTAAATGTTCATATGGTAGTTATTAGGGGAAGCTTCACCGCAAGAGTATTGATTGCTCTAGGGCCTCGTGGGAATAGTCAGGCTCGCCTGGATACCCACGGATATCAAAAATAGTTATTATACTCACTCTTTGAGGTGATACAAATTGTTGATGCAATGTCAAGTTGGTACTGATATGCATCATTTTATGATTCAATTGTGCACAGTGAATTACTCGATGGAAATAACAGAGAATTAATTTCTTAATTATTCTTTTTTTTTCTTCTGTTGTTTAGTTTGAAGAGCTCCTTAAGTTTAATTGCTTGTCACTCTTTTTTGTTTTCCACTAACAAAAGAACCTTGAATTTTATAGCGTGACGACGTTACAGGAATGCAACTGAGTGGTAACAAAGTGAGGAAATTAGAATTCTTGATGGCAGATGCAGTGGCACAGAGTGCAGACTGTGTTATAACCATAGGCGGAATCCAAAGCAATCACTGTCGTGCAACAGCCGTAGCTGCAAAGTACTTGAATCTTGACTGTTATCTTATACTCCGTACCTCAAAGGTGCTCTTTGGCATTCCTACTTCTTAAGATTTTATTAATGAATACCAATTTGATGTCGGTTCCAAAACTGGATGCAGGCATTGGTAGATGAAGACCCGGGACTAACTGGGAATCTCCTTGTTGAGCGCCTTGTTGGTGCACATGTTGACCTTGTTTCAAAAGAGGAGTATGCAAAAGTTGGGAGTGTGGTTCGTCCCTCATCCATGACTATAATCTTTTCAAATCACTTCATTTCTTTTCAAATACTAGTTTAGCTTGTTGATGCTAACAGTTGGGGTACTGGTTATGGATTATGATATACCCATAGTTAACTGCTTCTTTGTTTCACTGTGTATTCTACCAGCTCAAGTAGAGCAGTGCTTCCAAAGTTATGTGAAACAAGATAGTTAAATAGCTAACTTGTGATGGTATCCTGTAGTCTTTCTTTGTGAAATTTTTATGATTTTGTCATCCATGGTTTCAGATGCTAACTGATTCGCTGAAGGAGAAGTTGATACGTGAAGGGAGAAGACCATACGTAATTCCTGTTGGTGGATCAAACTCTCTAGGGACGTGGTACAGATCTCTATTTTCATTGAACTCTTCATGCTTTGTAGTATTGCTTCTTCCAGATTATTATTTTCAAACAATCAATTGTCTTTGAATATTTTTCAGGGGCTATGTTGAAGCAATTCAGGAAATCGAGCGTCAACAACTTGATATTAGTTCAGACTCAACTGGCAAACCAGGGTTTCATGACATTGTCGTAGCATGTGGCAGGTCTTCTCTTCTCCATTGCTTTGAATTTTACAATATGATCATTGTACCAAATTAATTGGCAGATATCTTCAGTCATTGTCTACAAATGTGGTTAAAACTTACCAAATCTTTTGGACTACGTGACTGAGCACTGAGAAACGTCTTTTTCGTGTTTCCAAAACATATTTTCCTGGTTCACAATTGATATGTCACTTCGAAGACTGGTAGGAGTTATAGGATTCATACTATTTTTGGCCTATAAAAAACGGAATTGACTGTGGCCATGAAGAAAAGAATCAAAAGATAAAGAAAGCTCTTATGATGTGGGAATGGAATTGGATTAGCTCAATGTATTGTATGCCAATATTTAGTTCCACAAAGGTCTTCTTTTAAAATATATAATTTCTACCACCAAAAGTTTGTCAATGGGATAGACTGAAATAGAATAAAACAACATGATGAAAACAGTTCATGAAAAGCACCTTTTTGGATTTGTAAGTCCTTTTATTCCGTAATATCGATATTCTAATTGAGCCCAAAGATTATGTTCATCTAGCTTGCAAAACCTTCTCTAGTATAAATTGATGTATAGATGCATTTTTTTACGATCCCATTTCTTGCAAACAAGTTAAGTGTGTTATCTTGTTTTTTATTTGTTTGTTCTCTTAGGATTATTTGATATATATGTTCTATTATCTACTGCTTACTATAAAAATACTGTTAGCCTCAAAGTCTAGATGTAATAATGTATTTTGTTGTTCTTTACAATTTTCTAGCGGGGGGAGCATCGCTGGATTGTCTTTAGGATCATGGCTGAGTGACTTGAAAGCAAAAGTGAGTTTTTCAACTCTTGAATCCAATCAAACTCAGTGATATAGACAATTTTATTGACAGTGTTGTTGTATCACATCCTAGGTTCACGCATTTTCTGTTTGTGATGATCCTGATTACTTCTACAACTTCACTCAAGGCCTACTTGATGGAATGCAAGCAGGAGTTAAGGCACGTGATATTGCCAACATCCTAGATGTAAGTAGTTTCTTAATCTAGAAAGGTGTCCATGCTTGTAAGCATTTATTTCTTTTACTAAATCACTTTCAATGGTTATAAATTTACCATACCGTAAGCTGCCATGAGCCGTGTTATAGAGTTTAGACTTGGTTTAGGTGGTTTAGTTTTCTCTTTGGCCATGTGCTGCTTTGCCATCAGATTGGCTACAAACGAGTGTGTTGTAACCTTCCATAAATTAGCTTTAGGATTCATTTTTAATCACTTTTTGGAAACATTGCTGCTTTCTTTTTTTATTCCTGAACTGTTATATTGCACAACTCAAACCTATAATGAAAAATAAAAAATAAAAAATGAAGCTACTTTCTTTTAATCATTTTCTATGAACAAGTCGTGTTTTCAGTTGCAAAGAAAGTATTTTCGGATTTGAATAGCCAAATGTATATTCCATGTTTGTAGTACAAATCAAATGGCATGTTAAGGATCTCTGAAAAAGTTTATATCCTCTATTTATTTATTTTTACCCCCGCTGACCAATTATTATATTAGGATTGAATGGCAAAGTGTGCAAGTTTATGATTCCTTTTTACTTTTGCAATGGTCTGTTTATCTGTGATAGGGGAATTTACAAATGATTAGAAGGAAAAAAAAAAAAAAAGAGTGAAGGATTCTACTTTGATTATGTAAACGAACAAGAGCTGTAGTAGATAAATATCTCTTCTCTTTACTGCAGGCAAAAGGTCTGGGATATGCGTTGACCACCGCAGAAGAGCTTAAGTTTGTGAAGGAAGTTGCAGCAGCAACAGGAGTTATTCTTGACCCAGTTTACAGGTGCAGCATTCTTCTTTTCTCTCTGCTCTTCTTGTACTCCTATTTAAATGTTAATACTTAAGCTGGTACTTTTGCTACATAAAGGAGGGATTTCTTGTTCATGAATAGCTCAAAAGTGGCAATCCTCCTTAAATTTGATCTTAACCATAATTCTTGATGCGAGTCATGTGATGATTATGGTATATGAATGCTATTAATGAGGACTAGAACCAAACAGATAACAGAACGGTTTGTGAGTTGAATTATGACTGTCCCCGCGTGTATTAGTAGCAAATTGACAATTGTTATACTGCCCTTGGTACTCATTTCTTGACATGCTATGACAGAATGACATATGACTTTGTAAGCAGAGTAACCTATAATAACCATACAATGATGTCAGACCTTAAAACTTTAGTCTGATAGTTTATGGAAGGTAGCTTACATATTCAAAGGGAGCTGAATAGTCAATACTTGAGCCAATTTTCCCTAATTTTAAGCCTGTTATGTCAACCAGATGTTATGTAAATGACAATACTGGTTTGACGCGCGAGATGGTATGTTGAAAAAGTTTCTCTAGTGGAACTTAAGTATTGAACAAAATCAATTAAAGCGTATACAATTAGGATTGTATCTATAAGCAAGCACATGTTAGCCTCATTTTGTTCTGCTTGACCCTTTTTTTCTTTTTTTAATTTCTTCATCAGATCATAGATTTATTGTTGAGGTCTGTTGATGCATGAAATGTTTTGCATTTGCAGCGGAAAGGCTGTCTTTAGGATGTTGAAGGATATGAATGATAATCCAGGCAAGTGGGAAGGGAGAAAGGTTTTATTTATCCACACTGGTGGCCTCCTTGGTTTGTATGATAAAGTGGATCAGTTGGCACCGATGGTTGGAAATTTTCGTCGAATGGACATTGCCGAATCTGTTCCCCGTAAGGATGGTACTGGGAAAATGTTTTGACACAGGCATACTCATGTCTATTGGCATTGGATGGACATCGCATTTTTAATGCGATAGAAGGCATTCACCATTTCATATCTTTTTGCAATAATTAGCCTAGTGTTTTTGGAATGGCAGCCATTTTGCGGCCTCCATTTAGGCAGCACTTCTTATTTTAGCATCTTGGTATTCCTGCCATTCATGTTTCAATAATATAGATGCAAACTCTGACATGGGTGTTAATTATTTAGAATTACTTCTAATTTGTTAGGAAATGTTACAATGTTCATCTGTGGCATTGTATTCATACAACACTGAGGCACTGGTATTATGTCACAATACAAAACTTTACTGAATAACCACAACCTCTAACTTGATAAACTCTAGGCATATGAATGTGCTCATGCTTATTAGAAATCTTTAGATACATATTATTTATTTGGGGGGTGGCTTCATATCATTATAAGTCTAGAATTATATTGATGCTTGAATATGAATTTGAGGACACCTTGTTTTAAAAGATCGGTTCACAAGTCTTGTACAAAGAAAAGAAAAGAAAACACTTGTTGGCCATTAAGGCATCAACGCACTATTTCCGAAGAGATATAAAGAAAGACGTGTTGGGTCCCTACTAATACTGCTTACTTTATGTTTTTATGCCAATTCCACAGTTACGCGGTGTCGGTGAAGTGGTGAACACAATCACCTAACTGCACTCATGTGGCGAAGTGTTTTTTTTTTTTTTTTTGGATAAAAGGGAGTTGTATTAATCTTTAAACTACATTTGTACAAAAAATTGGGGTACTTATCTATACATTATATGTATGTACACCCGATACCAAAAATTGGCCCAAAAGTCCAAATACAGAAACGAGCAAACAAAAATTAAGCCATTCCACCAAGCACCTTGCACTGGACAGACTTCCAAAAAGAGACACAGAGATGCAGCCACCCCGGTGAGGCACCAACACAAAAACTAGCAGCAGCTACCCAGTGAAATCCAGGATGAACAGGGAGTTTGTCGATAGCCAAAGAATCCATTGGTGTTTGATTTTCTCCCATAGTTCACCTTGCGCTAATTGACTCTCCGTAGCCCTTCCCAAAGAGAGTCATCAAAAATATCCAAACACGAAACCGGGTGGTCCATGTCCATCCAAGATCTTTTACCAGGTGATTCTATAAGTCAGCAGCGATTGGGCAATGCAAAAAGAGGTGACCAACATCTTCCCCACTATGACAACACATCACACACCAGTGCGGGGATAACGAGATGTGTGGTCGACACTGACGCACGCTGAACGCCTCAATAAAATATATTTTTCCTAAACCAATTATTTTGTAGATAGCGGTAAAGAGTCGATCCCACATAGATTGGTGTTTTTCTTAGATAAGAAAAATACAAAAAAGAGAAATTACGGTTTTAGAGAGAATGTATATATTTTAAAAATAAAGAAATTAACTAGAAATGAATCTAGGTATTCAGTGTCACAGTCTCGCCATACAACTTGGGATTGAATTTATTAATTGTCGGTTCATGAAAAGTATGAAACTAATCTATGATCTAGTGTAGCTATAGAACCGGTGACGCACTCGGTTCCTCGCACTTCCTGATATCGATAGTCAAGGTAGGACCATTGACTACTTCCCTAACCAAACACGCAACCTGATGGCTAATGCTCCAGATTTAACGCATTGATCACATTACTTCGATTCGTGAATGCACTACACCTAGACAACCGGATCACTCATGTGTCCGATTTAGCCTAAATTCCTAAAGTATTTAACCGGTCCCAAAAGGTTCTAATCAATTGGTATGGTCAATTGTCATTAATGTGGTCTTGTCGCACAAGGACGGAAGCTTACGACTCACTGACATATAAATCAATGTTTAAACTAGTGTTAAACCTAAATTATTCAAATATTACCAAAGAAAATAAATCATATAAAAGAATTAATAATAATTAAAATTAAATAAACCTCATGAAGATTTCTAAGTCACAGGCTTGACTGATTCACCTTCAACCTAGATGAAAAACTAGCTAGACATAGTTAAACTAAACTAAAATTAAATAATAAAATAAACTAGATCTTCTTCTTATTTAATTTAAGTCTTAATATATATTTATACCCCAAATTTAGTTTCTGGAGGTGAGAAAAACCAATTTTCGTAATTTTTGGGAGTTTTTTTGCGTCGTGACACGTGGCAGGAGATGATTGGTGGAAAAACTGTGCGTTGCTGACGTGTCGCGCTGTGATAGACTGGATTATGTTGACCTGATGACGTGGCGGCGTCTGATTGGTTAAGTTTGTTGTTAATGACGTGCTGGAGTGCTGACTAGGCGCCACGTGTCGACGCGTGAGTGGCTAGAAGGGAAACTGTTAACACGCTGGACCAATGAGCAGCTGCCATGTGGCAGCTGAATTGGCGGGAAAAATCGCACGATTATCATTGAAATTTTGGGAGTTCGTACTGATGTGTATCTCGAGGCAGATCGAGCAACTGAGTCGAGAAGAAACTTGCTTGTCCACGTGGCAATCTGTGATTGGCTATGACGGAGGACGTAGCACGAGGTCATTGGTGGAGCTGTATGTGTGAAGCGGCGTGGCGTCTCGTGATTGGTTGGAACATTCTGTGTGACGCGGCTCAGCTAATGACAGCGCGACATGTAGCGGGCTGTGCATGCTGGACGAATCAGAATCGGACATGTGGCACTGCGAAACTCCAATTACCCAACTTTCTCGTATACTCCAAAACAAATCCTCCGGTGTCCGATTTCTTCAAGTAAATACTCTATTTTTAGTATTTTTCCGCCTCAGATCCGTGCACTCCATTTCTCCTAAAAACGAAAATTAAATATAATTAGATATATATTCTCATATTATTCCAATAAATCCCTAATTTCTTAAAATATGCATTTATCACCATAAAATAAAATAAATATAGTCCAATTAATCCTAATAACTTATACTAAATTATGCTTAAATGAACAATTATCAGACGCCTCTGAATCATATCCACAACATTGATCCTATCCTTTAAGAGAAGCGAGATCAGAAATTTAACTTTAGGAGGAGAAGATTGTTTCTACACCGACTTGAAGTACCTAATTAGGCTTGCTTGACCGGGGTCACAAAGAGAGGCAAAAGTGCATTTGATCGAGAAGGAGTTGGATGGATCGAGTTTCCAAATGCAAGAGTCCAGAGTAGAAGAGGCGAGACCCAGAGGTGGAAGTGCCTCTGTAAGAGCCAAAATCTGTGTGGCGATGTCCAAATCAACCCTCGAGCACATGTTCAGGGCCCACCGCCTATGACTATCTTGCTTGGCAATAACATCGACTACAAAGGCTTCCCTATCTCTTGATACAGAAAAAGCCAAGGGAAACTCCGAGAGGGGTCGAGTGCCTAGACACATCATGCCAAAAACGAGTTTGACGGCCCGGTCTCACCGTGTATTTCATCATAGCATAAAACTGATCTTGGCGAAGTGTTATGCAGGTGCATAAAAGCATCTCCAATGCAACTATAGATTAAGGTGAAAATAGGTATCTGGCAGAATATCTATGAAGCTTTTTAATGTAAATGCGGGTTGAAAAAAATCATAGCGACTCAAAGGCTCTCCTCCTTAATTCTATCTTTTGAACCACTATCGATCATCTCTTTTGATCGGCAGTAGTTCTAATAACCTTGTTTTTCTCTTATTAATCAAATAAACTCTCATAATTGTTCAAATGTGATGATTAGATGATTAGTTTTATCCCTTTTGCGACCATCAAATTCACTATTGGCAATAGTCACCTCTCTGCGTTTGCATCCTTCCTGAAGACTATGCGTGAATTTGCGTTTATGGGGTTGGTACTAATTATTAGGTTTTGTTTCATATGTAGTTGTTTCCTTCCCATGTTGGAAGGTTTAGTCTGTCTTCCCTCGTTGGAAGTTTCGTATTTACTTCCCTTATTGAAAGTTTTATTTCTTGATCGGGTTTGAATGATGTATCTGTGTACTGTTGTATTCCAGATGTTTGTCAAGAGAATTAATTGTCAAATTATTTCATCGTTACAGTTGCAGTTCTTAAAAGTCAACCTTATGGTGGTTGCATGTTCCTTTGAACAATTAAGATTAGTAAATCAATTTGCTACGGTGATTGATTTTATGTCTCGTTCTGTTCCATCGAATGTATTGAGAGTCATTGATGATTAATGACAAAAAAAAATATGTGGGTTGAAAAAGGGTAGGTCTACCTCAATGTTGCATTATCTTCAAGCTACAACTTACAACATTGTGCATTATAGACCATTTTCGAGTTTGAATATTTATATAGTAAAAAAGGGTGCCACATAGGATAGATATTCTTCCCACATTGATGAGGTGACACCAATTCATGGTCTCAATCCACATTTATCATTCGACATGCTCTAAATTCATGTCGATGTTTCCCATCCACATGAAAATGACACATTACAAGTGGGCGTGTTAAAATTGTTAGTCAATTGTATAAATTCACGTCGATGTTTATTTATCTGTAATTTTAATCAACTTGGCTAAAATCTTAGTTGAGTCAACCCAATAAACAAAAACTAAGAATGGCTGTTGGGATAAAAACACAATGTTAATTGTTTTTTTTTTTTTTTTAAATCTATGAATATGTTTGGAGTTTGATGTGGATGTACCAAGAGTTTGAAGCCTTCGATAATAATGGACAATCCCATACTCTCACAACACAGTTTAGATATTCAATTCCCACCTATCTCTCTAGTGCCACATGTAAAACTTCAAAGGATGGTTCCAAGTCCTTTGGGGTTGTGATAGAATGCAAAACTTTTCCTAGTCTCTACAAAAGTTTTCCAAAGATGACTTGCAAGTCATATACACTGGTGAAAAAACTTGACTAAATAAATACAAAGAAATTCTATGATGTACAGGTATATCTAATATCTTGAATGCATTGATTAGAAAGGCAAGGTTGTAACATAAGTATACTGAATAATGCTGCCAAAGCATCTCTGGTGAAATGGCAGTGGCGTCAAGTGTCAAAAGGCAAGGTTTAGAGAGATCGTGAGTTCGACTCCCACTCTAAGTCCAAAAAAATGTACTAAATAATGCTATATAAAAGTGTACTAAATAATAACAAGTACTTGATAGCATGGATGGTAAAGCTCTCCAACGATAGGGATCGAATCCTATCTTCTACAAAAAAAAAAAAAAAAAAAAAAAAAAAAAAAAAAAGTGTACTAAGTTATATATCTTGAAAGGAAAATTTTTAAAAAGGTTAAATTGGTTAAACTATCCTAATCTTTTAAAATATTTGTTAATAATAAATTTAAAAATGTTAAGATATAATAACTTAAAAGGTTATGATATTTTAACAAATTAAGCCTTCTAAAAATTTAGAAAGCACTGATGCAAAATAATAAAATAAAATTAGAAAGCACGTCATTAAATATACTAAATAATGGAAGAGCCTCGCATTGATTAGAAAGAATTTTAAAATTTTAGAAAGCATGCACATAATTAAGTGTAGTAAATAATAGTAGAGTTTCACATTGATTAGAAATAATTTTAAAAGTTTTAAAAGCACACTAATTGTACTAAATAATGAAAGAGTCTTACATTGATTAGAAAAAAACTTATAGATTTAGAAAGCATGCTACTAAGTATACTAAATAATATTCCCTTCATTTCGTCAAAAAAATAATAATAATATTCCCTTCATCCAAAAATATTATGAGTTTGATCAAAACACGCAAGGTAAAGCTTTAAATACGAATTTTAAATTTCAATCCTACTCATTACCAATGCCATAAAAGAACACATGCTTTAATTATACAAAAAAAAATGTGTAAATACATACTTAAACTAAGGATAAAATTTGTAAAATAGGTATAAATGATTTGTCAAATTTATAAAATGATTTATATTTTTTGAAGTGGACTTTTGCTAGAATAACTTGTCCTTTCGGATGGGAGGAGTAGTAAAGCTTCGCATTGATTAGAAATAATTTTAAATATTTGAAAAGTATGCCATTAAGTGTATTAAATAATGGAAGACACTTGGCCTATAACGGCCCAATATATATTAATCACGTTTATTCGAGAATTTCAGACTAAGACACCAAGCTCGATCCACGTAGACGTCGTGGATAGGGTTAGGACAAGTCAGACGAGGAAAAATGGTTATTTTTGCATGATGGTTGTTCTATTGCAGTGTTAAGTTGAAATTTATTCATTTAATCATCACATGCAATATCTATTAATTGCGTTTACGTGTGGATAGGGTTAGGACAAGTCGGACTACGCAAAATGATTATTTTTTGCATGATGATTGTTCTATTGCATTGTTAAGTTGAAATTTATTCATTTAATGATCGTATGCGTGTATTTATATCCCTATACTACGTGAGAATGTGTGATGGGTGTTTGCCTCGAAAAATGTGTTGACGCGGGTATCAGGCGGTTGAAATACAGGTACACTAAGTTAGAAATGTCTTTTAAATAATTCAAGTACAACTAAGGTAATGTGACAAGTTAAATGAATGTTATAACCTTAGGCTAAGTCAAATTAATCAGATATGCGGGTTAAGGCGCGCCTCGAGATGCATATGTCGAAACGCGGGACACCGGGTGTTGGTTAGTCAAGAGTTAGTATGGTCTTATGAAATATCTTACAACTCAATGACACTACCTAATGTATGTGATCATTCCCTATAGTATGAGTTAATTAATTGGAACCATTGATGGACCTAGGGTTGTACACGAATCCAGTAATCTGCAAATCCTTTAACGACCCTCAAAATTAATTGATGACACGTGTTTTGATTCAGGACCGTGACCTGTCAGTCGTCACTTGTTATACTACTCAAGCCTCAGGAGTCGACACTGAGGTATATTTTATTATTATGTGATGTTTGTACTATTATTTATACTCGAATGTAAACTTTGTATGTCCTAGTGCGTGATTTTGTTTTGTTTATCGCCACGGATTTGTGTGTGAAATTCACTTAGGAAAAATGAGAATTTTAGGGTATAATATGGGTATTTAAACACCGAAAAATAATAATTAGTGAATTATCAAAAAATAATAATTAATTAATTAATATGTGAGGGCGATGTTATGTCCAGGAATGCACGCGGTGTGAGTCGTGAAGTAGAACGGGTCCGAGAATGCGACATGTGAGTGAAAAACAGCTAAGTATTGAGGTGAGAGTCACCTAATAGAGTCATGTAAGTGAGTTAGAGTAATTGGATGGGTTGAATAAGGGACACAAGTTGTGCCTCAAGATCTGTGCGTGTATGTGATGAAGAGGAGGTATAAAAGGTTATCACCTATTCTCTCTCTTCCTCCACATTTTGTTTTGGTCAAACGTGAGAACGAGTGAAAGGAGAGGGTTTTAGATTTCTCAAGCTCGTTGTGATGTCGAGGATCGACCAACCACGTGTAAAAAGGTAGGTTCCCGACTCCTTGCATGTTTATCTACGTTTTGACATTAATTTGTGGGTTTTCGTCATGGCGATTTCGAGCGAGATTTTTGAGAACTGTTGGAAATGAGTTTGGGTGATGAGTTTGTGATCTAATGGATGATCTATTGGCATTTTGTAAATGGAGTTGAGTGTTTGAAGAAGTTCGGTATTTTTTGGAGATTTTTAGTGAATTTTCGTGTGATTTTCGAATCGGGGTATTTGTCGGGGTTTCGACACAAAGTGAAGTGAGTTTAATGTTGTATCATACGTCCTTAAAAGTTTGGGATAGGCTTGGAACGCGGCGACGCAAGCAGGGGTTCTAGAAAACCTCTGGAAACAAGTTCAAGGATTTACGCCGCGAGGGACGCCGTGGAGCATTTATGCTCACGGTGTCAGTCACGACTTGCAAACCAGAGAGTCTGAGGAAGTGACGCTTTAGATGACGCCATAGGCCAAAACCCTGGCATCGTCACTTGCGGCGTCCAATCCAATAAATTGAAAATACACGCTTATGTGACACCGTGGGGATTTACCCCTAGCGGCGTCACTTACGGTGTCGGCAACAGTAAAGACAGAAATTTTTTAAATAATTTTTAAAACTTTTGGGAAACTTTGGGGGTTATTTAGGGTCCCGAAATGACTTTAATTGAAAAAAATTTGGATTAAATGATTGTCAGTCTTTGAGAATTCGATTGGAACGAGTTAGAGGTTGCGTGAGGATTGAATTTTAACGATTATTTTGAGGTACGTATTCGTACGATTGTAAGCCAGCAGAAAATGCACATTAATTCATTTTCCATTATTGCTATCTCTATTTGAATTAAGCTATTTGTTGGAAATCCATCTTATATTTCCTTAGTTGAGTATCTTGGCATAAGTGTGTTGTGAAGGTACTTCTAGGTTCATATTAGTTGGGCTAACGTAAACACTTCTGTAGAAGTGTTGTCCACCCCCTAATATTGGGTTTCACCCCGAGTACTGAATTGTTGTGGATATTGATGTGGATATGGATGTGGATGTGGTAATTGACCACTTATGAGCCTCTTTTGACTCAATAGACACTCAAATTTTGTTGATATGCTTATCAGTCTATTTATCATGCAACGTGCTATATTTCCTGTCTTTCAATAGTGCATGATACCTAGACTGTTTATGTAACGACCCGAAAATTTGGCTATTTGTGAATGATGACGTGTACTATATATTTATACTCGTATTTGAGTGACTAGATAGTAAGTCGGTAAACGAGTAGGAAAACTAGCCGAGCTGGCATCGGCAGATGGGTACGGGTAGAACGGACTTTAAAACACTAAAAATGATTAATAAATAAGCCAATTAATAATAATTGATCCGATTGATGACGAGAGAGTGTCGGCAAGACCAAAACGCGCAACTTGCGAGTCGTGGTGTGTTTGTAGTGCGAAAACGTGAGTACGGACCAGAGAGTTGGATAGTTAAATGGTGAGCGTGTCACATAGTAGAGTCACATTGAGAGGTGTTAGAATAGGTGGACAGCTAAAGTGGGGTGAATTGGAGCAACCTCGAGATGCGTATATGTGGGGATAAGGTGTGAGCCTATATAAGGACCAACCCCATACTATTTTCTCATTTATCTCTTTCTCTCCTCTTATCCTCTTCTCTTCTCCTTTCTCAAAACTTGGTGAGCAAGAAAGTGAGTGGATAACCATTGGAGGGTTGTCCAACCTGCCGGAGGGTTGCCGGAGTCTCAACCTCGCCGAAATAAGGTGAGATCTCAACCCTCTTTGTCTTTTATTTACATTTATGTGTTAGTTTTGGTTAGTTTACATCGAGATGACCAAGGACGCCATACCGGGAAATCGATATAATCGACAAGCCCGCTACCATGGTGATCCACGGAGCGATCAACACCCATTTGTGTTGTCGGAGTTGAGTTGTGCGTGTGTTTTACAAATTTTGTCGAGTTACAATGTTTGCTATGATTTTGTTGTTCCGAACAAGTTTTCGGGGGTTCCACGATGATCCGAAACTAGTTTTGGATGGTCACAGACCCCATACATGTTGGGGAAAGGCGCAGAGTGAGGTGATGCAAATCAGGGTTTGAAAACCCTGGCAGAAGAACCCACTGGTTTGGGCGCTGCGACTGGCGTCGTGGGCAAAATGCCCTACGATGCCACTCACGACGCCGTGTCAAAAGCCAAAGATGAGACGCTGATGTGCGTGAGAAACATGTAAGAAGGGCTCAAATGTAGCTGGACCAGGCCCAGCGCCCGGCCTGGGCAGGTCCAGTCGGGTCGGGCCTATAAAATAATAAAAAATAAATTAAGATTAAATAAATTCTGGAAAATAGGAAAAATCTAGAAAAATATGAGAAAAATCTAAAAAATAATATTTTGATGAAATAAATAGAAATTGGTGAATTTCTATGAACAAAATGAAATATTCGATAATTTTGGAAAACTTTGGGGTTATCCTAGAGTTGTTTATTGACTATAAACCCAACCTATTGGGGTTCAAACCATTGACATGATGTTTGGGAACCCACACAAAGGGTTAGGATCGCAGGAGTGTGACGGGTACGCGACGTACCAGGTAAGTTAGTAAGCCAATAAGAAAATATTGTGTGATTCTATTTCTTCTGTTGTTGTGATTGTTGAATTGATCTCATGCTTGACATTCCGTTCTATTCTTTAGTTGTGTGTTCTTAGCGTAAGTATGTGTCTCGAATGTGTCATGTGGCCAGCACCAATTAGGAATATGCAAGGCACTTCTGCGGAAGTGTCTGACCACCCCTGGTGTTGTGTGTACCTGGGCACCAGAGGGGTTGCGACTTCTCTTATCATGCTGCGCTAGTGTTGCGACATTGCCCAGGGAGATCTTGTGAGATCTTTGTCGTATGCTATGAATAGACCACTTATGGGCCTCATTTAAATTCTTTGAACACGCAAATTTCGATTGCTATCTGTTAGTCTGATTATTATGCACTTTGTGTTATATTTCCTACCTTTTTAATTACTACATGATTCTTGGACTGCCTTGCTGTTTAATCTTGAATTACTGTTATATTCTTCTTGCATTACTTTCAATTTCTCTCAGTTACTCACCGTCTAGTTTGTGACGGTGGGTGCAGATAGGACAAGTAACGACAAGGGAAAGGGATCGGTGATAGGTAACTTCCTCCGAGCACTCCTCGGGGACGATTTCTTTCCTTGTTACATATATTGTTTTGAAACATTATTGGTAGAATTGGGTTGTGAGACTTGGACATCATGTACATGCCCCCATCATACTGTGGTCACTAGGCTTTACATGTTTATTTTGTATTCATGGTTCCACATTTATTAGAAATTCATGATTTCCCTTTGAGTTATAGAATGATTATAATTGAATTTCGCTGTGTATTGATCTGATAAATTTTATAATCTAATAACTCATATTTTGAACTGTAAATGAACGAATTGAGGTTGACTAGGCATATATAGACTCGCTGAGTACCTACTCGGGAGCCTATGCGTGTCTAGGCCAAGCATTCCTAATTGCTTCAGAAATTGGGCCCGTCACAGTTTATTTGGTAAATCTTGAATTATTGTTTATAGTCTTCTGGTTATACTTTCAATTTTTCATGCACTCACCATCTAGTTTGTGACAGTGGTGCAGATATAGGTGATATCCTCTGAGGACTCTCGGAGCAGTTCTTTCTTTTCCTTACAATAGGTTTTTACTCTTTTGATTGTGATTATTGTATATTATGTTTTTGTATAATGCTGAGATATGTTTTGGGATTAAGAGATTAGGAATATCATGTATCATCGTATGTTTAGTTCTAATCACCAGATATGCATGTATTTATCCATTTCTCAGGGTTTCCATATGATAAGTTATATTTTCTTGATTTTCCATTTACAGAGTTAGTTGATTAAAGTGATTTTCGCTTCGAATTTACTGATAATTGTATAATCCTATAACTCACACATTTAAACTGTTAAATTGATGACAAACATGAGGATTTGAGGTTGACTAGGATGCGTAGACTTTGCGAGTAAGGGCTAGGGGTCCACATAGGTTTAAGCCGGGCGGGACCAAGTTTTATAGAGAACTGGGGCCGTCACAAATCCAATCCAGTTCGATCCAATTATTGTGAATCAGATCGAATTTTATAACTAATTTGACCAGATTGAATTGTAAAAATGTCAATTTGCACAGATCGGATCAACTTGCGAATTGTATATGTACAATTTATGGATCCAATCTGGTTCGATTATCAATACGATATACATATAGATCTATCCTTATAAATACATATAATTATCAGATCTCGAGATTCATCAATGTTTCTAATCTTAGGTAAAATAGATGAATGACGTTCATAAATCATGAAGATTTGAAGAAATAGAATAATCAAGCTTAGTGATGTTTTGTCTACTAATATTTGATCTTTTTTGTTGTATTATTTAGTTTTTGAACTCCAACATTTAATTTTTTTAGTCTAACATTAAATTTGGTCATATAACTTTTGTATTAAGTTGAATCAAGTATATTTTGTGGTATAATCATGCTCTTTATTTTATATTATTTAACGACTATGAAATTGTTCTTAGCCAATGTGCACATTTTTAATTATGAAAAACTATATGATGGTAATTCGCGAACTTGATTCGATCCAATCCGCATTTTATTAATTGGATCGAATTGGATTAAAAAGTTAAATGAGCTAGATCAAACTGAAAATTTTCAATTCGCAATAATTGGATTGAGTAGCGAGTTGACCTTAAATAGGTCGAATCTGGTCCTCGTACACCCCTAGATGGACCTCAAGATGCGCTTAAATTGAGAAAAAAAGTTAGATGAGTCATTAATGTGTGTCATCTGGGTTTGGGCCAACCTGATTGAGAACCATGGGATAGTCCTCGAGACACGTGTTACACATTAGATTACAACCAAGGTATAAGTACCACCACTTAATGGTTTTTTTCTACAATAACACATAAATTTACATGAAAATAGGGAGAAAATAAGGATTTCTCGAGTGTTAGGAAGGCTAGAATTGATCAAATTGAACAGTTAGAGAAGATCTAAGCTAAGGTAATCTTCATATACATCATCATATTCACTATGTTCATAGAAATGAAGCTCAATTTTGAGTGTTTTTATTCAAAACAAATTTTCATCATAGCTTACTGTTTTGTATGGTTCTCCCGTGTATTTCTAGTCAATTTCAGCTACAAACTTGAGTTTTTAATATTGATTTTTAAATAAATGATGTTCTTGAGCCCCATTAACGACGAGAAAAGAAAGAAAAGAGGAGAGAAAAAATAAAAATAAAATTTTGAAACAGAGGCGCAATGCCTCCGTTTCGCGTCCTCCTCTCCTTCGTGTGCGATCCCCAAGCCCATTAGGTCGGGCCCAGCTCAGGCCTAGCGGGCTGGGCTGAGCTCGGGCCCGCCTAACTGGGCAGAATCGGGCTTGGTTCAAGGGGGCCCAATAGCCCCCCTTTTAAAAATAAATAATTTTTTAAAAAAGAATTCTAGAAAATAGGAAAAATTAGTTAGAAAATTTCAGAAAAATCACAAAAAAGTATAGAAAATATAATAAATTGGAAAAAAGATAGAAAATTGGTTTTCGAGACTTTTCGAATATTTGGGCACCCGATATAACTAAAAAAATGTGCTAGAATTGAAAATTTAGAATAAAGTTCTAATTTTTTTTGTCTAATATTATAAATCCACTTAATGCTTTAAATCAATTAAAATAATATAAAATAGACTTAAGGGACTAAGGGGACCGTAACTTGGGTACCAGGAAGCTAGGTGTGGTTGAATTAGAGAGACCGAAGAAGTCGGAGTGCGCATTAAGGTGCGTAAAACCCTTGAGAATGCTTCATAAAATTCAGTTCGTTTTTTCTAAATATTTTATTATTGCCAAATGGTTTATTTCGTTGTTTTTATTTATTTAACCGTCGGTTTAGTTATAAAGACCGGTTGAGTTGGTTCATTGGGGTTTTATTTGATGGTGTGTTGTAACGACCCTAAACCATTGAGGCCTGTCATGGGTGTCACACGGGTCCACAACCAGCCACGTCAAGGCCAGTTGTGTCCCACGACCATCTAACTTACCACATATTGTTTAAACCTCAAATTATAACCTTTATTGTTGTTTAGATTATATTACTGAACTCCAATCATCTATTAGATCATCAATTATCAACAAAAACATTTAAGACGTGATAAATGAAATAAAAGTCATATCATGTGTATTGGAGCATAAACTTAATGTGGAAAACCCATAATCATCATAATAAAGGAAGTAAACCCCAAACTATGTCAAAACATCAAAATATACATCAATGTATCTCTCAAAATCCCAAAACTCAAGATAAAAGAGACAATGCATAAAGTACAAACATACACGTCCGGCTCATCTGTCAAAAATCACCGATAATCAACTAGTTTTTCCTTATCGCGGCTCGTACTCGAATCTGCACTCAAGCCATTACAAAAAGTAAATGACGAGTCCATAGTGAGTATTCCCAAGGAAATTCAATGAGTAAATACATAAATAAATGATGAAATTTAATAAACTATTAAGTAAACATGCGAAAAAATAAACAGGCAATTGTGTTCATCTCATGAATAAATAATTGTAAAAGCTCAAAGTGTGTGTCTAAACCTAAGTCAGACTAGCACCATACTTTAGACTCTCTGCGAACACTGCCAGTGTGTAAACTCCAGCATGACCAGCCTCCGGGTCCTCTCGATGGCTGGCGTAGACCCACGACGCATCGACACATGCCCCGTCATGATACTTGGCAACACGTGCTATGAACTAGTTGACACGTGTCGAACGCGTCAATAAAATATTTACCTAAACCAACTATTTGCAGAATAGTGGCAAAGGGTTGATCCCACAGAGATTGATAATCTTTCTAAGGTTGAAAATAACAAAAAGGAAAATTGAGGTTTTGAAAGTGATTTAATTAACTAATCTAAATATTAAGAAAATAAATAAACAAATGAAGTAGTTTTGCAAGCAATTAATTAAAATATATAGGTCTAAACATACGAGTTCGGTTTGACAAAAGATTGGATTTGGTCTTCGATCTATACATATAAGTTAATCAATTGGATCCTAGAGTAGCCATAGACCCGGTGACGCACTCGATTCCTTGCACTTCTTAGTCTCGGTAGTCAAGGTACTACCATTAACTACTTCCCTAACCAAACACACAACCCTGGACTCACGTAAATTGGATTTAATGTGATGACCGCATTAATTTGATTCGTCAAGGTACTACACTTAGACAATCGGATCACTAGTGCTCCCGATTTAGCCTAGATTCCTAAGGCACTTGACCGGTTCCGAAAGAGACTAACTAATCAGTATGACCAATTGTTACAAGTACGAATCTATCATATAAGGACGGATGCTTCAACTCGGTAATGAAGGGTAGTCAATTTAAATTGCAAGTGAGAGCTATTCACAATGCAATCAAATCTAACCCTAGAATTAAAACAATGACAAAAGAAATATAACACAAAAGAAAAACAATGAAATTGAAATAAAATAGATCTCATAAGTCCATTAATAGTAGTGGTCAAACTCCCTCGTAGTCTTATCTAGGCCATGAGATTTAGTATCTCATGGTTAAGAAATACAAAAGCAGAGTAGAGAGAAGAATAATAGAGTCAAGAGAGAGAGGAGAAGAATAGAAAAGTCGACTCATTTTCCCTTGCGTTTCTCCCCAATATATACCTATAGATATGGAAAATGATAATCTTAACACATTTTGGTCACACACTTTAGTTTTTAGCCATTTATAACTCTTTCTTGTCTCCCCAGGCGTGTATCCTACAACTGACAAAATACCATAAATGGCTAAAAAATAAAGTGTGCGACCAAAGTGTGTTAGATTATCATTTTTCTGTCTATATATTTATATTTATATATAAATATATATTATATTAGATATTAACTTAATCCTATCCTCACAAAAACAAAACAAGCCACGTGTTCTTATTCTGCTCCAATTGCTCCAATTCAAGCCACGACGCACGATCACAAACGCATCAGGGTTGCAAGATCTTCATCGTGTCATGTAGTGTGCATTTCGAGGATGATCTTATGGACCGCTTTACACATGCACATCAACTCTTATACGTGACGACCCTAGTTCCACAATCCTAAACTGGGCCCCGCCCGGCCTAGACTTACATGGACCCTTGAGCTAGTCTCACTGAGACACATAAGCTTAATTAGTCTTCCTTACTATTCACCACTATTATACAAATTAATAGTTAAGTTAAACCATTTAGTGAATTATTCAAAGTTATAGTGGAAGCAATTAAAACTCAAACTAAATGTAAACTCAAAGACACATGGTCAGGACAACCTAGAGTGTGGAAACCCCGCATATATATATCATCAATAAATAAGTCAGAGGAGAATCACATCCAGATATACATGCCAAAGATCTCTCAAAACCCAAATCCCAGTGTTTCAAAAACATATATATATATAACAAAATTATAACCTACATTCATCAAGAGGAGAGTCGTTTCATATCCTCAGATCAAATCCCCTAGTTGTGGAGCCTTCCCCTTGTTGAACTGTGGATCTGCACTCCGTCAAACACAAGAATGACGAGCTCAGGTAAGTAACGTCAAGCAAAACATATATACAACATTTTGAAATAAATAAAACAGTCTAATTCATGCAGATAGAAAGAAATGAACTGGAACTCATGAATATATATCGACTATAAATAAATCAATCGAAAAGTGAGGATCCAGGATACAAATCTGAATAGCAATTAGTCCCAACCAAAAGGTCGTTGAGTCACAGCAAATGCCCAGCAGACTCGGGTTTCAGGACGAGAACACAACCTACAAGTCCTAACCCTCGTGACTATGAGATACCCATGGTGCCCAGATAAATGCCCCCAATATACACTCAATTGGGAGATATCAACAGTACCCAGATAAGTGCTTATATCACATATAAAACAGTAACCATGCTTACTTGTCATTGAACCATTAAACCAATATGAGTTTCAAGAGATAGAATGAACAGAGCAATAACAACAAATTAAAGCTCAATAAATAACTGTAAAATTCCTTACTAGTTTACTTACAGGTACCCAAGCTAACACACACTCCCACTGTGACGACCCCAGTTCCACAATCCTAAATTGGGCACCGCTCGGCCTAGATTTACGTGGACCCCGAGTCAACTCTCGCTCAGTTAATGCAAGTCTAGTTAGCATTCCTTACAATTTACCATTTATTAAGTTATTTAAATGTGAGTTAATCAAATTCAGTGAGTTATCAAAGTATAACGAAAGCAAATTAAACTCCAACTAAAATGAACTAATTCCAAGACACTAGTCAGGACAACCTATAGTGTGGAAACTCCGCATATGTATACATCATTAATATATCAGTAAAAGGAGAGTACCATAACAATATATATGTCCCAATATCCCTCCTATAAACCCAGTGTCTCAAAAACATAATATACAATAATGCAAAGAACCTACACTGTAGGGAAGAGGAGGTCACCTAACTGTCCTCAACGTTAATCACCTATTGTCGGTCATTTCCCCCTGTCAATCATACAGTATGATAGGGTTGCACCCACCGTCATATAAAAGACGTTGAGTATAGAAGATAACAGTAACAACTAAGCAGAGTCTCAATATAATTTCAAATGCCAAATAAACGGCAAAATGAGTATCATGTGTAAACAACATGATAAGAAATTACTGAGATATCAATGATAAATGAGTGTCGAGAGTACAAAACAAAAATGCATCTAAGTGTTCCAAGTCCATCAGATTGCAACATAAAGTACACAATCTGACTTTCAAGACAGATTATGTACCTAAAAACCACCAACAGTTTAGTATAAATAACAATACCGTAGCCTATATACAGTTCAACTCACAGTCAGACTCCAATCCCTAAACATGCGGGTTTAGACATGTTCAGAATCCGTGTAATCATGGTAGTGAAAGAGATCACTAAGCATACTCGTTGAACTCGTGACCACCATATCGCCCACTTAGACCCAAAAAACCACTTATTCGGAATCCAAGAAAAATCAAACCGATAATCTACCAAGGATAGATACCACAAATGGAATTCAAGAAATCATATTTCACCAAGAAATACTGCTTAAGAAAGATAACAGTCCAATTTAAATGCACAAATGAAAGAATATAAATACTCCCACTGGTTTTACTCATTGTACTACGCAAACTCTACGCTCGCTGCTCTCACACGTTGCCAAACCGATCATGTACACTTATCACCATTCCACTAAACGTCTGGTAATCATTTTTTATCCAATTTGGTCGTGTTAGAGTTTTATTTCTATTTAATTGCAATTTTTCGTTAATTTTCTCCATTTTCCAAATGTTACCCATTTCCACTATTTTGGGTCAATTCTCTGAGTATTAGGTTGTATTCAGATCCATTTGGATACCCGAGAGAAGTCCCGAAGTTTTCAAAAATTTCCAAAATTTAGGCCCTGTGAACAGTGTCATGCCGTGGGGGTCCAACCCTGGCGGCGTCATCTAAAGCGTAAAGCAGGACAACCTCTGCCCTAGAAGCGGCACCACGGCGTCCCTCACGGTGACACAAACAGATTTGTGACTGTCATGGTTTCTCGCAACCACGTCTCGAGTCGTTGTATTTTGAGCCTATCCCAACCTCGTAGGAGCCTCGATATCCACTCAAAACAACTATGAAACCATAAAAAAGGTCCAACCGTCAAAACCACAACTCCTACGAAAATACACGAAACACACGCCAAAACGACGATAACTTAACGGGAAGTCGAGATCTCACATCTGTTTGCGTCGTGGCACGATTCATTGGCGTCGATCCTCGAAGAAAAATCCGAAACCCAACCCTCAATCTTGTTTTCTCGATCAAGAGAAAGAAGAAAAAGAAAGAAATGAAAGAGAGAACACACACACACACACACACACACACACATATATATATATATAGCGTGAGCCTTATCATGGCTCACACACATATCTCGAGGCTGACCTTGCGACCTCCATTCACCACTTAGGTGACACCAATGAGTGACTCTCCCCTTGTCCTTATCTCATTTGACCCAAATAATTGGTCTTATCTTAAGTGTTTCTGTGCTCAGCATGCACCATGACTCACCCCGTCGCACGCCAATGGAATTGCTAATGACCCGAACATATTCTCAAATTAATTTATTATTGTATTTTATTTTCCGGTCATCAACGAAAATCGTTTCCAGGACTCGTGTATCCGTATTTCGTCCGTCCGATACCCATTCGTCATGTTTTCCTAAGCAAACACTACTCGTAACTAGATGCCACCGTCTTGTCTCACAAACACGAATATAAATAGGTAATACTCGTCGTCACACAGATATAGCATATTTTTCGAGTTGTTACATACACGAACTCTGACTCGCCTCTTACGAATCACGTGTGACCTGTCAATGACTATAACCCCTGATAATAAATTAATTGCAATTTCCTTGTTAATTAACCTCCAATTTACCCAATTTTTATAATTTATTCATTTGTGTAATTGGGTCAAGATCCATTTGGATAACTGAGAGATCCTCGAAGTTTTCCAAAAATTTCTCAAAAATTGGTTTGTGAATCACGCCGCCGGTGGTGTCGTAGGGGTCAGAACCCTGCGACGTCACATAAAGCGTGACATCTGAGACCCTCTATCTCGAACATCGTGAGTGGCGTCGTGGGGTATTCCCCTCTACGATGTCACTTAAAGTGTGACCTATCCCAGAGCCTCTGTTCTGGGCGCCATGATCGACGTCGTGGGACTTTATGCTCCACGGCGTCCCTCGCGGCATCAAACCCTGCACAAAAGTCTGGGGTTTTCCGCAATCCTGTCTCGTGTCAGCACGTTCCAAGTCTATCCCAAACTTTTAGGGACGTCCAATACAACTCAAAACCATCAACAAACCCCGTCTACGACATCCGAAAATCCCTGATACCAAATCACGTCCAAAATCTCCAAAAATTCCCTAAAAAATCATTCAAAAGTCCCAACCACATAACCAACTATAGCAACACCCTCTTCTCACCCATTTGAGTAAAAAAAACATTTCACAAAACCAATAAAAAATTTCCAGAAATGTTGGCCCAACATAGCATCTCAAAAATCCTGATAAAAACCTGTAAAATAGACGTTAAAACGTCAAGAATCTAGTGGTGAATCGGAATCTCACCTTTTTACGCGTGATTCGTCGTTCCCTCGGCATCAATCCACGATGAAAACGGCTAAAACCTTCAGCTCTTCTCAGTGTTTTCGTTTGGAGAAAAAGAAAATAAATGGATTAAGGAGAGAGAAAAGTTGGTAGGATGCTTATATACTCCCCTCTCATCTCTTCTCTCACACGTATCTCGAGGCACATCCAATGGTCACTCTTCACTCTAACCTACCAACCACACACTCAAACATTGTGACTCCAATGGGTGACTCTATCTCACAACTTAATCATTTCTCGCTCAAATCTTTGTTTTCTCAGACCCGCACCACGATTTGCACGTCATGTGCTCCCAACGTACCAACGTACCAGACACGTTACACAACATTTATTTATTAATTAAATTGTATTTTGTCGGTATTTTAATTTAATTAGTCCCTCGAACTGCTAATTATCCGTACACTGTTCGCTCGAAACCCGTAACACACTTCTCGAGCCGAACTCTTTTCCCAACATCAATGCTCACACACAAACGTTCTCACACGTTTAGGATATTAGAATTTACATTCGGGGTAATAACATATAATACAAACATCGAACAAAAATAATATACATCAGCGTCGACGATCGAGAATTGGATAACTGTATCAAGACAAATGAGCCCATGTACGACCTAAATTGTCACGTGACACGAGTTAGATTTTAGGGTAGTTACATTATACATCATGTTGCACCGAATCATCATCTCCACTTAATCAACGCACACCTCCTCCATTCTTTATCCACCACATCATCTCAATTGTATAACACATTATTCACATTGGTGGGCCCCACAAGGATGCATCGGGATGTGTGCTTATGCAATTTTCGGTGTAGAACGTATCTGGGCATACGAATACTCCATTTTGCACAGTTTTTCGCCTTAATTTCAATTGCACGGTTCATAATTCCTAAAAATGACAAATAAAGATAACAAGGCTAATATTTTGGAGACTTGACCATAAAATATATAAATAAACCTAATAAATACTACACAAAATATGACTGATCACTAGTAGACATATACATAAGAATAGCATGACGAGGGAGCACCCTACCAGTCGTCTATATAACCACAACAGGAAATATAATAATAGAACAACTGAATTGAAATTTCAAATATAAAAGCAAGTAAATACGTAAGGAATTTCAATTGAGATACTACACACTTCAAATCGCACTCTAACTAACCAAACACTGTCAAACCACGTCTCCAATTGCATGTCCAATAGTCGTCAATCAAATCCAAAGCCTTATACCCAAAGATATTGATTAATTCCTCAAATTCGGAAATTCTCAAATTGCATTTCCCATGTTCAATTTTATCATATTAATCCACAATATACCTGGTAACGATCCCCAGGATAAGCCCAATTCGAAAATTTTATTTTTAAAAATTTTTATTTTAATTTTCTAATTGGGGCACCATGGTTCACGCCGTTACGAACCCCACCCCTATGACGTGACATAAAGCGTGGGTGTGTGGGGGCTCTCTAGTTCGGACCTCGCAGGTGACATCGTGGGGGTTTACTCCCCACAACGTCTCTACGACGGTTGAACCAAAGACACATTCTTTGGGGTTTCAGACCCCTCGGCTCGTCAGTGTGGTCCGAACTCGTCCCAACCTCTTACATATCATCATAACAATCATAATCCTCATAAAATCTTGACGGACCGCGTCCGAGATGAAAACCCCGATAAAACCCAACAAAAACCCTATTTTCTTCAACAACAACCTCAATAAATCCTCATTCCATAATCCAAAACCAACATAAAAAATCATAGCAACACCCTAAAAAATTGTGTGCTCGACTGAAACTGTCGTCAAAACCAGCACTTTTACACCCAAAACGTAGAGAGTGAAGAGAATATCGAGAATCTCACTTTGGATCGTTTTTTCCTCATCGTTTAGTGCCCCAATTGGTCTCCCAAAACTCACAAACCCTTGCTCACACTTGGATTTTCGGACTAGAGAGGAAGAATGGAGAGAAAAAGTAGTGGATGTAACCAAAATATTCTATTTATACTAAGGATGTAATCCAATGTGTCCCCCCATACCTAGGCTTAATCCAATGGCTCATATGGGGTCAATAAGTCCACACATAGGTGACTTAAGTGGGTGACTCTCTCTTAGCGTTATCCTTTCTCAACACAACAGCTTAACCCTTGTGCGTTCCGATACCCAACTCCGTGCGTTGTCTTGCGTCTATCGCATACTCTCGCATCATGTGCGGCCATACAACATTTAATATTAATTATTTACCCATTTTATATCATTTTCATCTGTGTATCACTGCTCGACCTAGTGTATTTTCATTTGCCTACCTGGTACTTGCGTCTTCACTCTAATCGAGGCAAATACCCGTCACCTACCTCGCACGGTCAAATACAATATAAATACACACATTACAATGCAATCTAATATAATTACAATTAAAACATCGCAAATAATGCACAACACACAAAATCACTATTTACCTAGCTCCATGTGCTATCTGCGAGGTGCACGGGGTGCTGAGTTGTCATCCACGTTTGCACATGTGACGACCCGCCCCCGACCTAGGGTCGGGTCGCCCGGCCCAGACAGCCACTTGGACCCAATACATGAACCAGGCCCAAATAACGATCAGCCGGCGCGCCTAAATAAATAAACCTGCGGAATAAATATAAAGAAATATCCTAAAGCCAAAAGATTTAAGTTCATATAATATTAATAAAACTATACATGATATATATCAACTCAAAGCTCACATCAAATGAAGACTTCAAGCTCGTTTCCCTTGTCTCAATTCTAGCGCACTCGTCGATGAACCTGTATTGTAAGTGGGGTGAGCTAAAAGAACCAACGGAGCTCAGTAATGCGAAAAACCCGCTCAACCATCAAATATGCAAGTAATACCTAATAAGCATGCAAAGTCTAGCATGTATTTGGAAAACAACCAAACAAGGATTCATGGAATAATAACATGTAGCAAGATTTCATAAGAGATAGATTTATAAATGAATCATCAAATACTATCATGGACATAATGTTTGTAAGCCACAAATAAATAGGATTTCATCCTTTCATAACAAATATGACGTATTCTTAAGCCATCAAATTATAACAACAATAATCATGCATAGCATTAAAGAGATTGACAAATCATTTCATAATTTCAAACTTTCATATAAATGAGGGGGTTTCGCGAGATTATGTACTATAAAATATAATAATACGATAAGTCGATGTTCCATTCAATGCATACTAGATATTGGCAAGAATCCGGTGACCGATTCTCCTACTCTCAAAGTGATGGAAACAACCAGCTAGCACACAGGCCTTATGTACCCTCTCGTTTGTCTCATCAAATCAACAGTAGGTTCGTCCAAGCCATCACCGATGCACATCTCTATGTCTCAAGAGTACAAGAGAAGGTAACTCCAACTCATGTCCCTACGTGACATACTTATGAATTCAATTAGTCAAGTAAAGCCCTCGGTGGTAAACTCCATACATCCTGGGGTGTTAACGACCCTCGGTGGTAAACTCCACACCCTGGGGTGTTGACGACCCTCGGTGGTAAACTCCACACCCTGGGGTGTTAACGACCCTCGGTGGTAAACTTCACACATTTTGGGGACATGAATAACAGTGCATTCACATTCCATAGATTCGTAGATTCGAGCCAATACCACGACGCAACCCATAAATCCCAAGTCTTTAATTCAAATTATGAATTCTAAGCATAACTTATAATCATGCCATATTTGATAATTGAGCAAGCTCCCCACTTACCTGCACTCGCCGCAAATCCTAATCTCGATCCTCTCGCGTTTGGGCTCGATGTGAACCGTCTCACGAATCTAGACAATTTGAAAGAATAATTACTTTATGTATCTACAACCATACAAGTTTAACATTAATTGTCTAGACCTTAGAGATTCACCCTATTTCATAGCTGACTTCGCTAAAGGTCATTCACGACTTTAAAATCGACACTTAAAATTAGAATCAATGATTCGAGTAAAATAGGAATGCGGTGATGTAAAACAAGAAAAATCTTCTAAGACTTAGTTTTTCCAACATAAATCGAAGACATTCGATTAATTTTAATTAAAAAGATCCAAATCACCATACAAGACTCAATTTAGACTTTAAATTCCCAAATGACAAAATTCAGTCAAAGTCCACAAATTTATCGAATAAGTTTATTTCCCAAAGAAAGATTCAAAGTCCTTTTTTAAAATCTCAACTCAACCTTAAATGCCATATCTTTATCAATAAACTCCAACCGCGTTCAATTTGCTAAAATCATGGGAAAAACCCATTTCAAGACTAGATCTAAGAAATATTGAACAAACTTTGCAAATCATCAACTCTCATTACCAATACCAACACCAAGACAATAAATCTAGAGAGTATTAGAATCTCACCATGCCTTCAATGAAATCTTTGACTCAAAATCCTTTCCAAAATCTCATTCTAACATAGATCAAATCTTTCCTTTCTTAGTTTCTTTTCTATTTTCCTCGCGTTCTTGCCGATGTCGACGCCATCGACCCTTTGGTCTCCAAATCTTCAATAAATAATAAAGAAATCAAGAAGGGAAGTGAGGTTGTACCTCTCTTGAACTTGAACCCTCCTCTTGCTCTCCTCCTCTCTACGGGGGTGTTTGACAAGATTGAGGCTAGGGTTTTCTTTGATTTGCTTAAATAGCATTAGGGTTATGATTATTTACAACTTGTCTAAACTCCCTTTTTTTTCAATAAAATAAACAAATAAAAGCTTAGATGGGATGAGGGGAGGGTATGTTACCTTCTTGAATGTTTAAATGGACTTCATCATCATCTTCTTCATCATCAACTTTCCTCCACTTCTCTCCCATCACAAGTTTGGAGTTTCAACACAAAAGAGGCTACAAACTTTATAAAAGGTTTATATAGGTAGGGTTTTAGAGTAGGGTTGTGTACAACCTTGTTATTTTACCAAAATACCATTATGGGCCTCCATATCATTTACATCCACTCAACTCTTGTTAGGCCCAATATTTATTTATCCTAAGTTATACTTTTCACACTTAAACAATTCACAAAGCACACTTGCACACATTCAGTATTGAAAATCACTAAATTACCTTCGAGTCGGGTCAAGTAGAATTCGGGTCGTTATAGCACACATGCCATAATGAAGACATAATTAAAATTAGGCTGTTACATGTGTTTTTATAGCACACTAGACTTGTGTGCCGACCCTTGGAGAATGGCAACTCGAGCTGCTTTTGGTGCACGTGTCAGTGTGATGCAGATTTGGCTAAGCACCACTAGGATATCAGGTGAAGGGACATGGGGGGCACGCACCGAAGGGATCCTAGGGTCCGAAGTACAGTCTAGTTTGATCAGGACAAACACACATGATTTCCTCCCCTTTATTATTTAAGTATGTTTTGGCTTTGAAGTTGTCTATGTTTACTTCCCTGCCTACTTATTTAACTATCGATGTGACTTTATATTTCTACTTGTATGTCTAATTGTTGCACAGGATTTTAAATCATTTACATGTTGCCTGATTTTCTTGTAACGTTCTATATTCATGGGAGTATGTTTCTCTGTTGCCAAACAATATACTTGCATGTCTCGTAGCTTTTACTGATTTCTATGTTGAATATTGCGTGCACTTCTCTTGAGATTTTATTTACTGGACTCCTCACTGTATTTGTTGGGTGACTGAGCGCAGATCCCTCTACGAGTAGTGGCGAGGGAAATTTTGGGTGACTATCTTTTTATGCCGACAATCTTGGACATACTCTATAGGTATTTATATATGATATTTTGCTTTCTTTTGGGCATCGGGGGACTATGAGAGACATTGTACATGTGTGTGTGTGTATATATATATAGTTTTGTGTATCTTGTTGCCTTATATACAAAATACTTTTTCCGAGTTTTCCACATTATGACTGGGCGCTATCTTGCAATGAAATCTATATATTATCATTGTTTATGTTTATTTAAGACTTCCGCTATTAAATATTGGTTATCTATTCACAACTCTATTAAAATACAACCCAACACTCAAGGAATAAGTTAACCGAAAAGTTTCTCTTCAAAAAAAAAAAAAAAAAAGTTAACTGAAAAATTGGTAAATTTAATTGTCGTAAAAGGCTAACTTAAGTAAAAATTGAATAATGTGTAAATTATAAACTACGAGACTAGTTAGCACACAAATTGAGAATGTTGATGTGGCAACAAACGACGTGGAGCTTGAGTTGACCGACCGATCAGACAAACGTGGTAGGTGCAACACGACCGTGAGCGGGGAGCAATAAGCCACGGGCGGCGTCGAGGCCAGGGCCGCCACATGATCCTTTAAACTAAGTTCTCTGAGTTGAAGTCCTAGTAATAAAAATAAATTGAATCGGAAGAAGAACACCATGTATAGAGCCTGTCAAAACTCAAATGTGGATTAATTTGTGAGTTTGTCCTTGCGAGAAACTAAAAATAATGAAAGATATTCATGCGCGTGTCACCCTAATTAAGATTGGCAAAACTTTCATTATAAAAAAAGAAAAAGAAAAAATGTGTCACTTCACGCGTTCAGGAAACAGGTGTCACTCACTTATACGACCCTCCGATTCCCAAACTTGGCGGCGTTAGTAAGAAATCTGAACTAATCTGAGAAATTCATCGAAATGAGATACGTGTCGCAATCGCAGCGTTCCTCATCTGACGATTGAGATAACACTGCAGTAGTACGTACGTATGGAGCAGAGGATCCTAACCCCACCACACTGAACCTCCTTATAATCACTCTCTCTCTCTCATCACTACAAAAGAAAGAAGAGTAGAAGACAGAGAGGTGAAGAAGAAGAAGAAGAAGCAGATCGGCGATCATGGTGATCTCGACCACAACGTTGTCCGAGGCGAACGCGGAGGTGCAGTGCACGTTCGCCTCGAGATACGTGCGCACCGCTCTCCCAAGGCATGTAAATTGATGTTAATTAATTTGATCTTCATTTCTCCATGGGCCGATCATGATCAATTTCTGTGATCTGAAAGTCGGACGGTGGTGATTTAATGAATAAATTATTTAAAGTAGGTATAAGATGCCGGAGAAGTCGATTCCGAAGGAGGCGGCGTACCAGATAATAAGCGACGAGCTGATGCTGGACGGGAATCCGAGGCTGAACCTGGCCTCATTCGTGACCACGTGGATGGAGCCGGAGTGCGACAAGCTCATCATGGACTCCGTCAACAAGAACTACGTCGACATGGACGAGTACCCCGTCACTACCGAACTCCAGGTCGGTTATTAATGAGTATTATCTTCATCTCCACCGTTGCTGTGCGTGGTGATGGGGATTTGTGCGCGTCTCAATACAGGTCGAGCCGGCCTCCGACCGCGCGCTTTACTTTTAGTGTTTGATGGTGACGTTTAGGGTTATTGTGAGCCGTTAAACTAGTTTTTTTTTTATTAGATCCGACGGTTTCTGTTTTTTTTGGTAATAAAAAAAGAGGGGAGTGTGGTGGTGCCGACAAAGCGGGAAAGGGGGATGGCCGTGCGGTATTTACGGCACTCACGCGGACGTGGTTTATCTGATTTGATGCTTGTGGTTTATGAAAACCAACCAGCCAGCTGTAGATTCCTAATAATCTAAAAATTAAACAAACAATAAATCTACTTAGACTCATGAGTCCGGACTCATAGGGAGATTTTTAAATTTTTTGTAAATATTTAAGGGGTATAATAAGAATTTTACAAGTGATTATGGTTGTTTCATTAATTGCTCGAGGGTGTATTTGAAATTAAAAAAGTTTTGAGTCCGGACTCACGAGTCCAAATAGCACTACCCTTAAACAAAACAGGAAACATACGCAAAATGGTCTGTGGATGAAATCACCAAAAGGGAAATTGTCTCGGCCTAAGAGCATCTTCAATGGTAAATGTATCCACATCCCCAATGTGAAGGGGATGTCCACGTTTTGTGGCCTAAATGCACATCCAATAATAAAAATAGTTTCAATGAATAATGTGCATTTCACTTCTCTCTATGATGTGGCACACCTTTTTAGTATTTATTAGATTATAAATAAAAATAAATTGATTCTTTTAGTACAATCGGTAACATAGCTTTAAAAGCCCATCTTTGTATAGTAAATAAATGTGATTTTTATTTATTTATATTTAATTAAAATTCGTTTTTAATATATAGTTACTTCAGGATTTGTAATTATCAAATTAAAGGCCGATATTTTTTCTACATATTATTAATTTATTTATTTCTAAAGTCGTCTATTTTCTAGGGAAAGCACGATTTCTTTGCACAACTATTTTTTTGATTTTTTTTATTTCTTGATATTTTTATTGCGGCTATTTTTAGTTTCCTTGATGACGTGGCTTGGTAGAGACTGTCTATCGCACCCTCTATTTCTAGAGGGTGTGATAGACAGTGTTGACGGTTTTTAATGTCACGTCATATCCACATCCTAAATCCATAACACCGTTGGAGAAAGTTTTTTGATTGGGATGTCTATATCATCCTAGTTGGCACACGTCCTTCCCAAATTCATAGCCCCATTGAAGATGCTCTAAGTACCAACCACTTTGCAGAGTCGAAAGGTTAAGAAGATTTAGGAGATAAAATAAAAAACTACTATGGGTAGTTACTAAAACTACATACATACACGTTTAAATCCAACAAACCTAAAAGATATAGTACCTTTGTGATCCTCATTGCGTCCTATGAATATGTTACTTCCTAAGTAATGTCAATTTTATTTTTTGATAGCCATAGTGTCGTCACCTTTTTCATACCCTCCTTACTTTTAGATCAATTAATCCTATGGAAGCTAGACAAGTGTTCCAACCCTCATAACCCGAGACTGAGAGAAACTAAATATAATATAGCTATGGAGAATTGAACCTATGTGACTTGTGTCTCGTTCAGAGTTATGATGCTCCTTTCTTCGTCACTCCACACTCCTTGAGGGCTCTCTAAGAATTGAACTCATGACCTTTTATCTTTTACTAAGAATTAACTTCAATTTTCGAGATTAGTTTTGCATTTGTCGAATATTAGGAGGCAAGAGACAATAGATGGAGGAAGACAAAAAGCGTTAGCATACCAACTACCATACATAGGTGTAATTGGGTGCTTTTGGAGGAGACCTATATATAGGCATTATTGGGCAAAGGAGAGCAATGCTTTAATTCCACAATTTATTAAAAAAAGAAAAGAAAAAGTGATCTGCATTAGGTTCTCCACGTTTTCTATAAATGTTAATGGGGTGAACTATTTTCTTTTCATATATTGTGTCATTTAACCTAATTATATCTCACTAGTTTCCTCCTTGAGGAGTTGACCTCCAGCCCACCATGCATTATGGACTATATCATCCATCTACAATCTTGAGTTGATGTGTTTTTTGGTTTGCTTGGGTCTATTTAGCTATGAAATAGGTAAACTTTTTCAGGTTATCTTAGTGGATTACTTAAGCATTTTCTTCCTAAGAAACTTCCTAAGAAAATGATCAATTCTGTTACTCTATGATAGTGTAGCTTTAGATTGCTCGAGCCAAAAGGGTAGACAATGATGAACTTTTATGGCATTTCAAATATGACGATCTATTTCCTTATATGCTGAACATTGAAGTTACCGCCTAGCTCTATAGTTAAATACTTAAATATCAACATAGTTAATCTGCATGTTAGAGTCATATGACTTGAGCTTTCTCTTTTCTGGCCTAGATCTGTGGTTGTATAATTCCATTGGATTTCTTTCCTTCCTCACCATATAACGCTAAACAAGTTATTATGTATTATATGTTAAATGTGAGACCATAAACATCTACATCACTAGACAATGTGAATTGATTAGTTGTCAAGTGACAAACGCTAACTTTTGACGATGCTTCTTATATTTCTTTAATGAAAGTTCGTTTTAATGATGGAACTGCAACAATTTATTGCTGTTGTGGTTTCAATTCTTGCTGTTAATAAGAAAACATTGACAACATTATTTGCCAATTGAACAGAATCGTTGCGTAAACATGATAGCACACCTCTTCCATGCACCAGTCGGCGATGATGAAACGGCTGTGGGAGTGGGGACTGTAGGATCATCAGAGGCTATAATGCTAGCTGGACTAGCATTCAAAAGGAAGTGGCAGAACAAGAGGAAGGCTGAGGGCAAACCCTACGACAAGCCTAACATCGTCACTGGCGCTAATGTTCAGGTGTGCATGTAAATTGTAAAGGGAGCATGCACTTCTCTGTAATCAATTATAATCTTTTCATCTAATAGAAGACACTGAGTACATTTTTTTTTTCTTCCTTTCAATGCAAACATATTTTCCATTGGGAATGATATTCTTGTGCAGATATTCTTTTTTTTTTTTTGAAGTATGTCTACGCTGTCTAGTATATACGCCTAGTTTAGCTTTTGAGTGACATAAGTTGCAGGGCCGTATTTGTCCGTGTTCCCTCCGTTACCAAATAGTATTGCAGGAATGCAGACGAGCTTTAAATGCATGTGAAAGCTGATTGTGGAGTAAATGTCGCTTGCAGGTTTGCTGGGAGAAATTTGCTCGTTACTTTGAGGTGGAACTGAAGGAGGTGAAGCTTAGGGAGGGATACTATGTGATGGATCCTGTGAAGGCTGTGGAGTTGGTGGATGAGAACACTATCTGCGTTGCTGCCATTCTCGGCTCAACCTTGACAGGTGAATTTGAGGATGTCAAGCTCCTTAATGATCTCCTCACTAAGAAGAACAAGGAGACAGGGTGGGAGACACCGATCCATGTTGATGCAGCCAGTGGAGGATTTATCGCTCCATTTCTCTACCCTGATCTAGTGTGGGATTTCCAGTTGCCACTGGTGAAGAGCATCAATGTCAGCGGACACAAATATGGTCTTGTTTACGCTGGGGTGGGCTGGGTTGTGTGGAGGAGCAAAACGGACTTACCAGAAGAACTAGTCTTCCATATCAATTATCTTGGGGCCGATCAGCCCACCTTTACGCTCAATTTCTCTAAAGGTAACGTTTCCTGTTTTAGTTGTAAGCTGTTTTCATGAAAATTATTTGAATAATATTTGCTCTATTTGCTACTGACCTTAATTGAATGACCCAATAATCCAACTTACTGTTCGATTTTAAGTTCCGTTAACGTTATGAGAAATCATTCTTGATTTTTCTGTGTCAGGTTCCAGCCAAATAATTGCTCAGTATTATCAGCTTATAAGACTTGGTTTTGAGGTAATTTACCTTTCATTGCTTCATACTGTATATTTTTTTTCTTGTACTAGTATTTGTGAATTTTTTTTTCCAAGTTTTTCTTTAGAATTGTGAATTGTGATATATGTGCACTCTTATGTGTTCTTGTTGGGATGTATTGCTATTCTATTTTATCACTCTTCTGTGCTTGTTCCAGTGAGGTCTCATAATACTTTATATCAATGCTTTTTGTGGCATCGTTTCGGCTTACTTTAGTTGTGAAACCAGTCCTTGAACAGAGTCATTGTCAAGGCTTAGCTTCATTAATTAGTCTAATCAATCTTCTTCGCTTGTAGCATAGTTGTTACATCTGAACTTAGTAGGGTATGTCGAGGTAAGCTGATAATGCAGATCTTAGGATGAGAATTGAACAGAAGAACTTGTCAGGTTACCCTGGTTACACCTTAGAAGTTAGAACTATAGGCTATTGCTGTTGGGAACTTGGGGTTGGGCCTGAATAGATAAGGACGGTGATAGCGCGATGTACTTTTGGTACATGCGTTCGATACTCCGTTGTTGGAGTTTTATAGATGGACATCGAGTTGTGTGATGTCGCTGCATATATAATCATTCGAACTCTTAACAACTGAGCTGCAAATATATGCATCAAAAGTATGTAACCTGACCTTTTCCTAAAAATAAATACATCAAGCCAATACAACAGTAAGTTTATGATGGATCTGTTTAAGAACTGTTTTTTATGAGCTTGTCATTGACAATGAGCTGATTAGAGTTCTCTCCATCTCTATATGGCGCAGGGTTATCGCAATATCATGGAGAATTGCATCGAAAATGCCAAGGCTTTGAGGGAAGGCATAGAGAAGATGGGCCGATTCGAAATTGTATCCAAAGAAGTGGGAGTGCCTCTTGTGGCCTGTGCTCTGAAAGACAGCAGCCAACACACCGTTTTCGAGATATCCGAGAATCTGAGGAGATTTGGTTGGATCATCCCTGCATACACCATGCCAGCGGACGCAGAGCACGTTGCAGTGTTGCGAGTGGTGATCAGGGAAGACTTCACTCGTGGTTTGGCCGAGCGACTTGTTTCAGACATTGAGAAGGTGCTAAAAGAGTTGGATACAATGCCTAGCCGAGCAGTGACCAAAACGGCTCATGTGACGGCCGTTGTGAATGAAACTGAAGGCGGGAAAGTGAAGAAGACCGCCGCGGAGACCGAACGTGAAATTTTCACCCATTGGAGAGGCCTTGCGAATCGAAACAAGGTCAATGGAGTGTGTTGAGTCTCTTCTTATTATGTCAAAGTGTACTACTCTGATGATGATGATGATTATATATATATATATATATATATATATATATATATATATATATATATATATATATATATATTGTGTGTGTGTATGTTTGCTACTAATTCACATATTTCTCTATGTGGAATGGACATTAGTCTTGTGGTGGTCGTTCTATGAATGGCACTTCTTTTTCTTTTTTTTTTTTTTGTGAAAACCTATGAATGTCACTGTTCTTTTCACTTGTTTGGTCCTTTTTTAAATAATTTTTTGAATAATTTTGTGCATCTCGCTCCTTATTTCTTTTTTTAATCAAACTTTTTTTTTTTTGAATTGGCTTAATAACTCTCCTTGTTTCTTTAAGCTATATTATTCTTTTTTTTTATGAAAAAAAGAAACACTTAACATATTTGGAATTGGATATGACAAGAGATCTTTTATTTAGTTCTAATCTAGGGTAGAGCTTAAGCGTGCTTCCTTGCCCAAGTCTAACATAACAAGTGAATAGGATCGGTCTTGAAATTTTTGAGGCTTTAGGTGAAACCTTAAAATAGGGTCTTCCAATAAAAAAATTTAAAATAGGACCTTTAATAAAATTACTTTATTTTTCACTTTATACCACCATCATCCTTTAAAAATTATCTTAAGTACGGTTGACAATTTGGGTCATAAGACATTTAACACGACACAACACGTAATAAACATGTCATAGATTTGACATAAGTGGGTATGGGTCATAAACAGGTTAACCTATTTATACATAGTTAATAAAACGAGTCATTAACATGTTAACTTATTTAACTCGTTTATAACTCACTTAACACAATTTTTTTTCTAAAAAAAACAATTTATTTTTGTAAAATAATTTTTTTTACTTATATATGTTTTTATATTTTTAACGTAAAAATTATTTTTAAAACTACATAAATTTATTTCTTGGGTTAAATTAGCCAATTCATCATGAGCTTGTGGAATCTAGTTCTAGCTTTATGATTTTTCATAAATTCGAGAAGATAGTAATCCTAATAAAAAACATGTAAGAAACCACTATTAGTAGAGTTCGGAGTAGTTGGTTGACATAATTGAAAGCGAGTTCTTATCCCTTAAGTAGTGACTCGAGTTCGAGTCATAAAAATAGAAACATTAATGTTGGAGCTCTCCTATCTATATGGTGTGCGAGACAAACTGATGGAGTGGCAGTTGCAGATGTTTTGTGGGACAATAAATTTTGATCCAGGAATCCGATTTAGTTTAGGACTTTATTAAGAACTTTCTATTTTCTTATTCAGTTAGAGTATTTTAGTAATTTAATTTATTTAAGTCGTTTTTAGAGTCTTAGTAGGATTAGGTGTTTTGAGTCATAGAAGAATTATGTTTTAGAAGGATTAGGATTTTGATTCATAGAAAGATTAGGAATTTGAGTTGTATAAGGATTAGAGTTTCTAATGGCCTATATAAAGCCATGATTAGGGCTGTAATCATTATTAATTATTTATCAATTTATTCAATTTCAAGTTTTATAAAAAAAACTTTAAGGATTATTCCTTGTTTAAGCGTTTACTGTTACTGCGTCATTGGTATCGAGCGTGAATTCGTTCGTACTAATGATGTCCGGTGGAAAGCGGTGGCATTCAGAACGTCGTTCAGGATGTTGAAGCCTTGCGAACCAAAGTGGAGGCTCAAGAGGCGGCAATCAGAACCTTGGAAACAAATCTTGATCAACAATTCCGGCGTATGGACGAGCGCTTTGATGCAATGATTACCGATTTGATGCCCTTGGGGTGAATGCCAACGACACGAAGGTGATGGTGAACAACGTCCAAGAGATCGCGTGCTCGAGGCGATGCTCTGTTGCACCGGTGCCGCAAATTTTAGAGGTCGAATTGCTGGTGGTGACTCTAGTGACGAGGAGGAGGATATGATTCTGGCCGAGGATCAGGGCAGACCTGTTAGGAGAGATCGAGGCGGCAGACATAATAACAACAACAATCAGCATAATCATGATTATTATGATAGGGGTAATCATGATAGGGGCGACTTTAGGCTGAAAGTGGACATTCCTAGTTTCTCTGGTAATCTAAACATAGAAGACTTTGTTGATTGGATCGCCGAAGTAGACCATTTTTTTGAGTATATGGAAATTCCTCAAGAAAAAAGGGTGAAATTGGTGGCTTGTCGTTTGAAGAGTGGAGCATCTGCCTGGTGGGAGAGGCTACTGAGTAGAGCGTTACGAGAGAAGGTAAACGACTGTTCGGACATGGTATAGAATGAAGCGATTGCTCAATGAGATTTTCTACCCCAGTTATGAGCGAGATATTGTTTCGGCATACCCGGCATTGTTTCGCGAGGTCGAGATCTGTTCATGAATATACGGCGAATTTCATGCGACCGGGCCGAGAGGAATGACTTGAGGAGAACGAGGTTCATCAAGTTACACGATACCTTGATGGATTGAACCCGCAAGTTCGGGAGAAAATTGGAGTGCGGTTATAAGAATCAGAATCGAGGTGAAAAATTTAGCCATTAAGGCCGAATTAATGATGCAGAGACGAGAGGTGGAAATCGATATGAGGGCAATCGGCGAACCTATGGTAGTGATAATTACCGAGGACTAATAGCGGAGAGGAAACTTCAAGGAGTTTTGCAGAGCGGAGTAAGTCCACCCAGGGGTTGGAATCGAAGTGCGAATGGAAGGAAGATAAGGGACCAGGGAAAAAACCCGTGAACGAAAGAGGGACAAAAGGCAACCGCAAATCCGTATGCTAAGCCTATTGTGGGCAAGTGCTATCGTTGTGGGCGATCAGTGTCACGATCGAATGAATGTTCCAACAGAAACGAGTTAATGTGATTGAACGAGATGAAGAAGAGGAAGTTTATTGTGGTCCCGATGGAGAGGATGATGATTGTAATGACTTGATGAGGAAGAGGAACAGAATTGTGTGGTCGGAAGGTCGATGTTAACTCCTAAACTAGAAGATGGCGATCGACGACACAAGTTGTTTCGGACGAGATGCACTATCAATGGCCGGTGTTTGAACCGATCATAGATAGTGGAAGGCGTGAGAAAATCATCGGTAGAGGTACAAATTGAGGCACCGAAACGAAAGATGGAGAAGCATCCCGATCCTTACTCTATAGGTCGGATAAAGGCAACGAGAAAGTGCAGTGACGAGCGCTGCAGGTACCTTTTTCCATTGGCTCTTACAAGGATGAGGTATATTGTGATGTCGTAGATATGGATGCTTGCCATTTGCTGTTTGGACGACCTTGGCAGTTTGATGTTAATGCACAACACGCGGGGCGCGATAATGTGTATAAATTGGAGAAGGAGGGAGTGACGTTTAACTTGCTTCCTTTAAAGGCAAGTAACCGTTCCAAGACTTCTAAAGTGGAAGAACGATCTTTCCTTATATTGACACAAACTGAGCATGAGATGGACGAAGCAGTGAAGGAGTCACAGGTGGTGCATGCGTTGGTGCTGAGACAGATCCTGGTAGGGAATGAGAAGGAGTCGGTTTCGAGATACCGGGCGAGTCCAACCCTTACTGGAGGAATTTGCTGAAATTGTACCAGACGAGTTGCCAGACGGATTACCTCCTATGCGCGATATTCAGCACCACATTGACCTAATTCCTGGAGCTAGTTTGCCAAACCTCCCACATTACAGAATGAGTCCAAAGGAGAGTGAGGTCTTACATGACAAGGTGCAGGAGTTGCTGCAGAAAAGGCATATTAGGGAATATCCAAGACATTTAATGTGGCGGATATTTTTCCATTCTATCCAGATGATGAGCCTTTGTATCCAGAAAACTCGAGGACGAGTTTTTCTCAGGTGGGAGAGAATGATGGAGTGGCAGTTGCAGATGTTTTGTGGGACAATAACTTTTGATCCAGGAATCCGATTGAGTTTAGGACTTTATTAAGAACTTTCTATTTTCTTATTCAGTTAGAGTATTTTAGTAATTTAATTTATTTAAGTCGTTTTTAGAGTCTTAGTAGGATTAGGTGTTTTGAGTCATAGAAGAATTATGTTTTAGAAGGATTAGGATTTTGATTCATAGAAAGATTAGGAATTTGAGTTGTATAAGGATTAGAGTTTCTAATGGCCTATATAAATCCATGATTAGGGCTGTAATCATTATTAATTATTTATCAATTTATTCAATTTCAAGTTTTATAAAAAAACTTTAAGGATTATTCCTTGTTTAAGCGTTTACGCTGCGTCACAAACCTAAAAAAAAAAAACAAACTCAAAGAAAGGCATAAAACGCCGAAAAACCCTAGTGCAGAAACACAGAGAGCGGCGGCGGGACATTACTTGAAGAGTTTCGCGGTCTTCGGCGAAGCACTCGAACAGCTGACCCTCGACGACGACGGAATTTTCTATTTGAAGGTATGAAACCTAATCCTATTTGAGATTGGATTTTTTTTGTTCAGTTAGGGTTTCGTCAAATCAGTTTTTTCACACAGATTTGCTTAAACTTCTTCTTTGTGAAGATTCAATTCTCTATTTGAATCCAAAGAGAACAAATATTACCGAACTTGCAATCTCCCGAATTCGTATTTGTTTTTTTTTTCTTTGAAGAAAGGCTTTTAGGGTTTTTGGGTTCTCTTGATCTAGAAATTAATTGCTTTAAACAAGTTTGAATACTGATGAGCAAGTTTATTGATTTTTCAATGTAGTTTAAAGGCTTTTAGGGTTTTCGCAATCTCCAATCGAATGTTTATTGTTTTAATTTGTTTGCGCGTCGCTGCTAGTCTTTATGTTGGTGATTAGGGTTTGTTCAATTTGCTAAATTTTTATGGATTGTCGTTTAGATTGTAATAATCAACTATGGAATCTAATGGAGGCGCGTCTTCGATGGTTCTTGAGACGGTTCCTGCGGCAGAGCAGAAACGTAAATTTGAGCCCCTAACCGCCCATGAAATGTCTGGGGGAAATGTTCAGTATAGGAAGGTTTTAGTTCCCCCGCATCGGTACACGCCCCTAAAGAAAGCTTGGATGGAAATCTACACTCCAATTTATGATCAGATGAAAATCGACATTCGCATGAACCTGAAAGGCAGGAGGGTTGAACTTAAAACTAGATCAGATACACCCGAAGTCGGTAACCTACAAAAGTGCGCTGATTTTGTTCAGGCGTTCATGCTTGGATTCGATGTCATTGATGCAATTGCTCTACTGCGGATGGATGAGCTATATGTTGAGTCGTTTGAGGTTGAGGATGTGAAGAGACTGCGAGGGGAGCACTTGTCTCGTGCCATTGGGAGATTGTCCGGTAAAGGGGGAAAGACCAAATTTGCGATAGAGAATGCTACGAAGACGAGGATTGTGATTGCAGACCGCAAGATTCATATTCTTGGATCTTTTGTCAATATCAAAGTCGCGAGAGACTCTCTATGTAGCCTTATTTTGGGGTCACCTGCTGGTAAGGTCTACTCAAAGCTTAGGGCTGTTACTTCAAGATTGGCAGAAAGGTTTTGATCTCTTTGAATCAATGTTGGTTTTTTTGTCTAGACTGAAAGTTGAATTTTGGTGGTTATGATCATTTATAATCGTCTGCGATTGAGAGTATATGTTAAATTGATTATTGTTTCATCCATTGAGAGTAAATTAAGGGTTTGAGAGCATGGTTGGCAAAAACATTTGGTATATGACAGGATTTTTTGTAGACTATATTCTATGGGGGGTGTATAATGTATGAGATGGTTTTCATTATTTTGGTGGTTTTGATTTCCTTATCTCACCAGTTTGTTTCCTGAATCCCGACTAGTTTAGTTTGAGAGTGCAGTAGAATTTACATAAGACTTGTTCAGCAAGGGAATAGAATTTGCATTATCAATTTTGAACCACCTCTCTACATATTTTATCTCATTTGTTTCATGTGCGTGATGGATGGCAAGTCCTCAAAATCTTTTTTTATTGGTCACTCGTGTCCTCAAATCTTTAAGTACATGTTTGCAATGCAATAATTTGGCCAAAAAAAAGAAGGTTTGAACTGCCTAATATTTATATTTTGGATGGGTAGTGTTAGGGTGACACGAAATGGACACTCGGTTATGGATGTACTTTTGGATGCAAATAATAGGGTGTTCATTTTGGGTGTCCAAAATCACCCAATCATTCTTCATTTTGGATTTTGTGGGTGAGAGGTGCATGTATTTGAATGTGTACTTAACAGGGTGTATCTAAGGTCAAAGCATCTTTGGTGAGGCATCAGTTTTGTCGAAGGCAAGGGTTGGTTTGATAGGTGAGGCATGTGGGAAAGGTTGTGAATTCGAAGCTCTGTAATTTCATAGACAGGGAAGGCAATCGCTGTACTAACGCTCTTGCAAATCATGCCTGAAGCGACCGATCAGGCCGTATCTGGTAACACATAAAAAATAAAATAAAATAAAATAAAGGTTTGAAAGGATGATTACCCAAACTATGAAGTTATTCATAACGAAAGGAAATATATAATCGCTTTTTATCCAACAAAATCATCGAAATTCTTTGTCAATCATAAAAAAAAGGCAGTTAGAGTAGTCGATTAGTTTGGATACCAGGTGATTTACATCCAAAAAAAACTCATATGCTCCCTCCGGTCAAAAATATAAGACATTGTTTGGTTCATTTTACTAATTTCCAGAGAAGTTAACTACTAAAGAAATTATATTTTTCACATTTGGTTCAACTTTAAACTTTTTAAAAAGTTTTACATTTTAAAAATAGTAAAATAATGTAATTGACATTAATACCCTTACACTGTTTTTGAAGGAAAGAGAAGGGAGGAGAGAGAGCATTAAATGAGGGTAAAAGTGTCAATTTTTCCTCAGGGAGATAACTCACCCCCTCCCCCTTAAGTGAGTTATCTTCCCCTATGTGAAGAAGTTAGAGGCTCAAAGTTCTAAGGAAGTTTATGAAAATGTCTCTAACAAAGTGAGTTGAACTTCTCTGAAAGTCATCTTACTTCTTTCAACTTCTTCCCGAACCAAACGAAGCTTAAGACTTTTTGCTCAAAACACACAATAAAAAGATAACATTAATTGTGAGTTTAAATTACATTATTACTAATATTTAATTCTTTATTTCATTCAAAGAAACATAAGTGTTTAATTATAATTAAATATTTAAGTTAAAAGAAGGATAAAGTATTTATAAGAGATATAAAGTTAAATCTCAAAACCTCATATGTGTGTGTGTGTAGTATTTGTTACTGAAGGGAGGAAGCTTTTTCCATAGGAAATTTTAGAGCTTGTTCCTTTGTAACGCGGAAACTTGCAGGTAATTAGAATTGGCACGCATTCCTTTTTATCCAAGAATAATTTGATTCCGATTCCAATTTATTATATCCGTTTCAAGCATACCCGCACATTCTCATTTAATTCACTCTCATCCCCGGTCCAAACAAACAAACAAACAAGGTGTTAACAAGGCAAAAATTTTAAAAAACCACAAACCGCCCTCCCCATCAACACCTCATCCCGACCGTCCACTCCACCCTGATCCAACGGTGCCCACCAACGATCCGCGTCATCGCTCCTGATTGGCCACCAATCCCTCCAACCAACATATATAAACACACAGGCCCACTTTTAAACCTTCCCATTCCCTACACCGTCTCAAAACACAAAACTACAAGAAAAAAAAAAAAGAGAAGAGGTTTTAATTAGTTGGAAGGTCGAGTTGGTGGGCATGGCAGGGAGAGGGAAGGCGCTGGGGTCGTCGGGAGCCGCGAAGAAGGCGACGTCGCGGAGCAGCAAGGCTGGGCTCCAGTTCCCAGTCGGCCGTATCGCTCGGTTCCTCAAAGCCGGCAAGTATGCTGAGCGAGTCGGTGCTGGCGCTCCTGTCTACCTGGCAGCCGTGCTTGAATACTTGGCCGCCGAGGTACTCTCTCTCTCTCTCTCTCTCTCTCTCTCTCTCGATGTGCTTTTGTGATTTTGGGTGTCTTAGAGATTGGGTCATTGATGTGCGTTCAGGGCTGATTGTATAAGGTCTTGTGGGAATTGTTAGGGTTGCCTCGATAACAATGGATTAAAAAAAAAAGGAAAATCTTTTGTTTTTTGTGATTTTGGGTGTCTTTGAATTTGAATATCTGGTGCTTTGTGATTTTGGATGTCTTTAAAAGTGGGATATCTATTTTCAGGCCGATTGCATCAAGTGTCTTGTGACTATGTCTTCTGGGAATAGTCAGGTGGATACTAACTGATATAATAAAAAAAGGAAAGTATTGTGTTTTTTTTTGTGATTTTGGGTGTCTTTGAAATTTGAATTTCTCTGTAACTGTCTCTGTGTTTGTGATTTTGGGTTTCCTTGAATTTTGCTCTTTGTAGTTTCTCCATAGCCCTATTTGTACTTGTGATTTTGGGTGGTTTTGGAATTGAATTCTATTTGGGTTTTTGAATTTTGAATTGAAATGGTGAATGCATCGTAGGAGCCTATCGTAACCTCGTAGGAGCCTCGATATCCACTCAAAACAACTATGAAACCATAAAAAAGTCCAACCGTCAAAACCACAACTCCTACGAAAATACACGAAATACACGCCAAAACGACGATAACTTAACGGGAAGTCGAGATCTCACATCTGTTTGCGTCGTGGCGCGATTCATTGGCATCGATCCTCGAAGAAAAATTTGAAACCCAACCCTCAATCTTGTTTTCTCGATCAAGAGAAAGAAGAAAAAGAAAGAAATGAAAGAGAGAACACACATACACATACATATATATATAGTGTGAGTCTTATTATGGCTCACACACGTATCTCGAGGCTGACCTTGCGACCTCCATTCACACCAACCCAACCACTTAGGTGACACCAATGAGTGACTCTCCCCTTGTCCTTATCTCATTTGACCCAAATAATTGGTCTTATCTCAAGTGTTTCTGTGCTCGGCATGCACCACGACTTACCCCGTCGCGCGTGAGTGGAATTACTAATGACCCGAACATATTCTCAAATTAATTTATTATTGTATTTTATTTTCTGGTCATCAACGAAAATCGTTTTCAGGACTCGTGTATCCGTATTTCGTCCGTCCAATACCCATTCGTCATGTTTTCCTAAGCAAACACTACTCGTAATTAGATGCCACCGTCTTGTCTCACAAACGCAAATATAAATAAGTAATACTCGTTGTCACACAGATATAGCATATTTTTCGAGTTGTTCACACGAACTGCGACTCGCCTCTTACGAATTCGCGTGTGACCTGTCAATGACTATAACCCTTGATAATAAATTAATTACAATTTCCTTGTTAATTAATCTCCAATTTACCCAATTTTTTATAATTTATTCATTTGTGTAATTGGGTCAAGATCCATTTGGATAACTGAGAGATCCTCGAAGTTTTCCAAAAATTTCTCAAAAATTGGTTTGTGAATAGTGTCACGCCGCAGATGGCGTCGTAGGGGTCAGAACCCTGCGACGTCACATAAAGCGTGACATCTGAGACCCTCTATCTCGAACATCGTGAGTGGCGTCGTGGGGAATTCCCCTCTACGATGTCACTTAAAATGTGACCTTTCCCAGAGCCTCTGTTCTAGGAGCCATGATCGACGTCATGGGACTTTATGCTCCACGGCGTCCCTTACGGCATCAAACCCTGCACAAAAATTTGGGGTTTTCCGCAATCCCGTCTCGTGTCGGCACGTTCCGAGTCTATCCCAAACTCTTAGGGACGTCCAATACAACTCAAAACCATCAACAAACCCCGTCTACGATATCTGAAAATCCCTGATACCAAATCACGTCCAAAATCTCCAAAAATTCCCTAAAAAATCATTCAAAACTCCCAACCACATAACCAACTATAGCAACACCCTCTTCTCACCCATTTGAGTAAAAAAAAACATTTCACAAAACCAATAAAAAATTTCCAAAAATGTTGGCCCAACATAGCATCTCAAAAATCCCGATAAAAACTTGTAAAATAGACGTTAAAACGTCAAGAATCTAGTGGTGAATCGGAATCTCACCATTTTACGCATGATTCGTCGTTCCTTTGACATCAATCCATGATGAAAACGTCTAAAACCCTTAGCTCTTCTCAATGTTTTCGTTTGGAGAAAAAGAAAATAAATGGATTAAGGAGAGAGAAAAGTTGGTAGGATGCTTATATACTCCCCTCTCATCTCTTCTCTCACACGTATCTCGAGGTACATCCAATTGTCACTCTTCACTCTAACCTACCAACCACACACTCAAACATTTTGACTCTAATGGGTGACTCTATCTCACAACTTAATTATTTCTCGCTCAAATATTTGTTTTCTCAGACCCGCACCGCACCACAATTTACACGTCATGTGCTCCCAGACGTACCAACGTACCAGACACGTTACACAACATTTATTTATTAATTAAATTGTATTTTGTCAGTGTTTTAATTTAATTAGTCCCTCGAACTGCTAATTATCCGTCCACTGTTTGCTCGAAACCCGTAACACACGTTTTTCTTAAGCCGAACTCTTTTCCCAACATCAATGCTCACACACATACGTTCTCACACGTTTAGGATATTAGAATTTACATTCGGGGTAATAACATATAATACAAATACCAAACAAAAATAATATACATCAGTGTCGACGACCGAGAATTGGATAACTATATCAAGACAAATGAGCCCACGTACGACCTAAATTGACACGTGACACGAGTTAGATTTTAGGGTAGTTACATTATACATCATGTTGCACCGAATCATCATCTCCACTTAATCAACGCACACCTCCTCCATTCTTTATCCACCACATCATCTCAATTGTATAACACATTATTCACATTGGTGGGCCCCACAAGGATGCATCGGGATGTGTGCTTATGCAGTTTTCGGTGTAGAACGTATCTGGGCATACGAATACTCCATTTTGCACAGTTTTTCGCCTTAATGTCAATTGCGCGGTTCATAATTCCTAAAAATGACAAATAAAGAAAACAAGGCTAATATTTTGGAGACTTGACCATAAAATATATAAATAAACCTAATAAATACTACACAAAATATGACTGATCACTAGTAGATATATACACAAGAATAGCATGACGAGGGAACACCCTACCAGTCGTCTATATAACCACAACAGGAAATAGAATAATAGAATAGCTGAATTGAAATTTCAAATATAAAAGCAATTAAATATGTAAGGAATTTCAATTGAGATACTACACACTTCAAACTGCACTCTAACTAACCAAACACTGTCAAACCACGACTCCAATTGCATGTCCAATAGTCGTCAATCAAATCCAAAGCCTTATACCCAAAGATATTGATTAATTCCTCAAATTTGGAAATTCTCAAATTGCATTTCCCATGTTCAATTTTATCATATTAATCCACAATATACCTGGTAACGATCCCAGGATAAGCCCGATTCGAAATTTTTATTTTTAAAAATTTTTATTTTAATTTTCTAATTGGGGCACCATGGTTCACGCCGTTACGAACCCCACCCCTATGGCGTGACATAAAGCGTGGGTGTGTGGGGGCTCTTTAGTTCGGACCCTGCGGGTGACGTCGTGGGGGTTTACTCCCCACAACGTCTCTATCGACGATTGAACCAAGGACACATTCTTTGGGGTTTCAGACCCCTCGGCTTGTCATTGTGGTCTGAACTCGTCCCAACCTCTTACATATCATCATAACAATCATAATCCCTCATAAAATCTTGACGGACCGCGTCCGAGATGAAAACCCTGATAAAACCCAACAAAAACCCTATTTTCTTCAACAAAACCAAATCATCAACAACAACCTCAATAAATCCTCATTCCATAATCCAAAACCAACATAAAAAATCATAGCAACACCTTAAAAATTTGTGTGCTCGAAACCCATCCCTAAAACTGTCATCAAAACCAACACTTTTACACCCAAAACGTAGAGAGTGAAGAGAATATCGAGAATCTCACCTTGGATCGTTTTTTCCTTATCGTTCGGTGCCCCAATTGGTTTCCCAAAACTCACAAACCCTTGCTCACACTTGGATTTTCATACTAGAGAGGAAGAATGGAGAGAAAAAGTAGTGGATGTAACCAAAATATTCTATTTATACTAAGGATGTAATCCAATGTGTCCCCCCCATACCTAGGCTTAATCCAATGGCTCATATGGGGTAAATAAGTCCACACATAGGTGACTTAAGTGGGTGACTCTCCCTTAGCGTTATCCTTTCTCAACACAACAGCTTAACCCTCATGCGTTCCGATACCCAACTCCGTGCATTGTCTTCTGTCTATCGCATACTCTCGCATCATGTGCGGCCATACAACATTTAATATTAATTATTTACCCATTTTATATCATTTTTATGTGTGTATCACTGACCGACCTAGCGTATTTTCATTTGCCTACCCGGTACTTGCGTCTTCACTCTAATCGAGGCAAATACTCGTCACCTGCCTCGCACGGTCAAATACAATATAAATACACACATTGCAATGCAATCTAACATAAATACAATTAAAACATCACAAATAATGCACAACAACACACAAAATCACTATTTAGCTAGCTCCATGTGCTATCTGCGAGGTGCACGGGGTGCTGAATTGTCATCTACGTTTGCACACATGCCATAATGAAGACATAATTAAAATTAGGCCGTTACATGTGTTTTTATAGCACACTAGACTTCTGTGTGATGCAAATTTGGCTAAGCACCACTAGGATATCAGGTGAAGGGACATGGGGGGCACCCATCGAAGGGATCCTAGGGTCCGAAGTACAGTCTAGTTTGATCGGGATGAACACACATGATTTCCTCCACTTTATTATTTATGTATGTTTTGGCTTTGAAGTTGTCTGTGTTTACTTCCCTGCCTACTTATTTAACTATCGATGTGACTTTATATTTCTACTTGTATGTCTAATTGTTGCACTGGATTTTAAATCATTTACATGTTGCATGATTTTCTTGTAACGTTCCACATTCATGGGAGTAGGTTTCTCTTTGCCAAACAATATACTTGCATGTCTCGTAGCTTTTATTGATTTCTATGTTGAATATTGCATGCACTTCTCTTGGGATTTTATTCACTGAACTCGTCACTGTATTTGTTGGGTGACTGAGCGCAGATCCCTCTACGAGTAGTGGCGAGGGGAATTTTGGGTGACTAGCTCTTTATGCCGACAATCTTGGACATATTATGTAGGTATTTATATATGATATTTTGCTTTCTTTTGGGCATCGGGGACTATGAGAGACATTGTACATGTGTGTGTGTGTGTATATATATATACATATATAGTTTTGTGTATCTTGTTGCCTTATATACAAAATACTTTTTCCGGGTTTTTCACATTATGACTGGGTGCTATCTTGCAATGAAATCTATATATTATCATTGTTTATGTTAATTTAAGACTTCCGATATTAAATATTGGTTATCTATTCACAACTCTATTAAAATACAACCCAACACTCAAGGAATAAGTTAACCGGAAAGTTTCTAATCAAAAAAAAAAAAAAACCGAAAAATTGGTAAATTTAAGTGTCGTAAAAGGCTAACGTAAGTAAAAATTGGATAATGCGTAAATTACAAACTACGAAACTAGTTAGCACTCAAATTGAGGATGTCGATGTGGCAACAAACGACGTGGAGCTTGAGTTGACCCACCGATCAGACAAACGTGGCAGGTGCAACGGGGTCGTAAAAGGGGAGCAATAAGCCACGGGCGGCCTCGGGGCAAGGGCCGCCACATGATCCTTTAAACTAAGTTCTGTGAGTTTAACTCTTAGTAATAAAAATAAATTGAATCGGAAGAAGAACACCATGTATGAGCCTGTCAAAACTCAAATGTGGATTAATTTGTGAGGTTGTCCTTGCGAGAAACTAAAAATGATGAAAGAGATTCATGCGCGTGTCACCCTAATTAAGATTGGCAAAACTTTCATTATTAAAAAAAAAAGAAAATTGTCACTTCACGCGTTCAGGAAACAGGTGTCACTCACTTATATGACCCTCCGATTCCCAAACTTCGCGGCGTTACGAAGAAATCTGAACTAATCTGAGAAATTCATCGAAATGAGATACGTGTCGCAATCGCAGCGTTCCTCATCTGACGATTGAGATAACACGGCAGTAGTACGTACGTATGGAGCACAGGATCCTAACCCCACCACACTGAACTTCCTTATAATCACTCTCTCGCTCTCATCACTACAAAAGAAAGAAGAGGAGACGACAAAGTGGTGAAGAAGAAGAAGAGAATCGGCGATCATGGTGATCTCGACCACAACGTTGTCCGAGGCGAACGCGGAGGTGCAGTGCACGTTCGCCTCGAGATACGTGCGCACGGCTCTCCCAAGGCATGTAAATTGATGTTAATTAATTTGATCTTCATTTCTCCATGGGCCGATCATGATCAATTTCTGTGATCTGAAAGTCGGACGGTGGTGATTTAATGAATAAATTATTTAAAGTAGGTATAAGATGCCTGGAGAAGTCGATTCCGAAGGAGGCGGCGTACCGATAATAAGCGACGAGCCGATGATCTTTGGACGGGAATCCGAGGCTGAACCCGGCCTCATTCGTGACCACGTGGATGGAGCGGAGTGCGACAAGCTCATCATGGACCCCGTCAACAAGAACTACGTCGACATGGACGAGTACCCCGTCACTACCGAACTCCAAGTCGGTTATTAATGAGTATTATCTTCATCTCCACCGTTGCTGTGCGTGGTGATGGGGATATGTGCGCGTCTCGATGCAGGTCGAGCCGGCCTCCGACCGCGCGCTTTACTTTTAGTGTTTGATGGTGACGTTTAGGGTTATTGTGAGCCGTTAAACTAGTTTTTTTTTTTTATTAGATCCGACGATTTCTGTTTTTTTTGGTAATAAAAAAAAGAGGGGAATGTGGTGGTGCCGACAAAGCGGGAAAGGGGGATGGCCGTGTGGTATTTACGGCACTCACGCGGATGTGGTTTATCTGATTTGATGCTTGTGGTTTATGAAAACCAACCAGCCAGCTGTAGATTCCTAATAATCTAAGAATTAAACAAAACGGGAAACATACTCAAAATGGTCTGTGGATGAAATCACCAAAAGGAAAATTGTCTCTGCCTAAGAGCATCTTTAATGGTAAATGTATCCATATCCCCAATGTGGAGGAGATGTCCACGTTTTGTGGTCCAAATGCACATCCAATAATAAAAATAGTCTCAATGAAAAACGTGCATTTCACCTTCTATCTATGATGTGGCACACCTTTTTAGTATTTATTAGATTATAAATAAAAATAAATTGACTCTTTTAGTACAATCGGTAACATAGCTTTAAAAGCCCATCTTTGTATAGTTAATAAATGTGATTTTTATTTATTTATATTTAATTAAAATTCGTTTTTAATATATAGTTACTTCAGGATTTGTAATTATCAAATTAAAGGCCGATATTTTTTTTACATATTATTAATTTATTTATTTCTAAAGTCGCCTATTTTCCAGGGAAAGCAAGATTTCTTTGCACAACTATTTTTTCGATTTTTTTTATTTCTTGATATTTTCATTGCGGCTATTTTTCAGTTTCCTTGATGACGTGGCTTGGTAGAGACTATCTATCGCACTCTCTATTTCTAGGGGTGTGATAGACAATGTTGACAGTTTTTAATGCCACGTCATATCCACATCCTAAATCCATAGCACCGTTGGAGAAAGTTTTTTGATTGGGATGTCTATATCATCCTAGTTGGCACACGTCCTCCCCAAATCCATAGCCCCATTGGAGATGCTCTAAGTACCAACCACTTTGCAGAGTCGAAAGGTTAAGAAGATTCAGGAGATAAAATAAAATAACTACTATAGGTAGTTACTAAAACTACATACATACACGTTTAAATCCAACAAACCTAAAAGATATAGTACCTTTGTGATCCTCATTGCTCCTATGAATATGTTACTTCCTAAGTAATGTCAATTTTATTTTTTGATAGCCATAGTGTCGTCACCTTTTTCATACCCTCCTTACTTTTAGATCAACTAATCCTATGGAAGTTAGACAAGTGCTCCAACCCTCATAACCCGAGACTGAGAGAAACTAAATATAATACAGCTATGAAGAATTGAACCTATGTGACTTGTGTCTTGGTCAGAGTTATGATGCTCCTTTCTTCGTCACTCCACACCCCTTGAGGGCTCTCTACTAATAATTGAACTCATGACCTTTTATCTTTTACTAAGAATTAACTTCAATTTTTGAGATTAGTTTTGCATTTGTCGAATATTAGGAGGCAAGAGACAATAGATGGAGGAAGACAAAAAGCGTTAGCATACCGACTACCATATATAGGTGTAATTGGGTGGTTTTGGAGGAGACCTACATATAGGCATTATTGGGCAAAGGAGAGCAATGCTTTAATTCCACAATTTATTAAAAAAAGAAAAGAAAAAGTAATCTGCATTAGGTACTCCACGTTTTCTATAAATGTTAATGGGGTGAGCTATTTTCTTTTCATATATTGTGTCATTTAACCTAATTATATCTCACTAGTTTCCTCCTTGAGGAGTTGGCCTCCAGCCCACCATGCATTATGGACTATATCATCCATCTACAATCTTGAGTTGATATGTTTTTGGTTTGCTTGGGTCTATTTAGCTATGAAATAGGTAATCTTTTTCAGGTTATCTTAGTGGATGACTTAAGCATTTTCTTCCTAAGAAACTTCCTAAGAAAATGATCAATTCTGTTACTCTATGATAGTGTAGCTTTAGATTGCTCGAGCCAAAAGGGTAGACAATGATGAACTTTTATGGCATTTCAAATATGACAATCTATTTCCTTATATGCTGAACATTGATGTTACCACCTAGCTCTATAGTTAAATACTTAAATATCAACATAGTTAATCTGCATGTTAGAGTCATATGACTTGAGCTTTCTCTTTTCTGGCCTAGATCTGTGGTTGTATAATTCCATTTGGGCTTCTTTCCTTCCTCACCATATAACGCTAAACAAGTTATTATGTATTATATGTTAAATGTGAGAACATAAACATCTACATCACTAGACAATGTGAATTGATTAGTTGTCAAGTGACAAACGCCAACTTTTGACGATGCTTCTTATATTTCTCTAATGAAAGTTCGTTTTAATGATGGAACGGCAACAATTTATTGCTTTTGTGGTTTCAATTCTTGCTGTTAATAAGAAAAAATTGACAACATTATTTGCCAATTGAACAGAATCGTTGCGTAAACATGATAGCACACCTCTTCCATGCACCAGTCGGTGATGATGAAACGGCTGTGGGAGTGGGACTGTAGGATCATCTGAGGCTATAATGCTAGCTGGACTAGCATTCAAAAGGAAGTGGCAGAACAAGAGGAAGGCTGAGGGCAAACCCTACGACAAGCCTAACATTGTCACTGGCGCTAATGTTCAGGTGTGCATGTAAATTGTAAAGGGAGCCTGCACTTCTCTGTAATCAATTATACTCTTTTCATCTAATAGAAGACACTGAGTACATTTTTTTTTTTATTCCTTTCAATGCAAACATATTTTCCATTGGGAATGATATTCTTGTGCAGATATTCTTTTTTTTTTTTTTTTTTTAAGTATGTCTACGCTGTCTAGTATATACGCCTAGTTTAGCTTTTGAGTGACTTAAGTTGCAGGGCCGTATTTGTCCGTGTTCCCTCCGTTACCAAATAGTATTGCAGGAATGCAGACGAGCTTTAAATGCATGTGAAAGCTGATTGTGGAGTAAATGTCGCTTGCAGGTTTGCTGGGAGAAATTTGCTCGTTACTTTGAGGTGGAACTGAAGGAGGTGAAGCTTAGGGAGGGATACTATGTGATGGATCCTGTGAAGGCTGTGGAGTTGGTGGATGAGAACACTATCTGCGTTGCTGCCATTCTCGGCTCAACCTTGACAGGTGAATTTGAGGATGTCAAGCTCCTTAATGATCTCCTCACTAAGAAGAACAAGGAGACCGGGTGGGAGACACCGATCCATGTTGATGCAGCCAGTGGAGGATTTATCGCTCCATTTCTCTACCCTGATCTAGTGTGGGATTTCCAATTGCCACTGGTGAAGAGCATCAATGTCAGCGGACACAAATATGGTCTTGTTTATGCTGGGGTGGGCTGGGTTGTGTGGAGGAGCAAAACGGACTTACCAGAAGAACTAGTCTTCCATATCAATTATCTTGGGGCCGATCAGCCCACCTTTACGCTCAATTTCTCTAAAGGTAATGTTTCCTTTTTAGTTGTATGCTGTTTTCATGAAAATTGAAAATTATTTGAATAATATTTGCTCTATTTGCTACTGACCTTTATTGAATGACCCCAATAATCCAACTTACTGTTCGATTTTAAGTTCCGTTAACATTATGAGAAATCATTCTTGATTTTTCTGTGTCAGGTTCCAGCCAAATAATTGCTCAGTATTATCAGCTTATAAGACTTGGTTTTGAGGTAATTTACCTTTCATTGCTTCATACTGTATATTTTTCTTCTTGTACTAGTATTTGGGAATTTTTTTTTCAAGTTTTTCTTTAGAATTGTGAATTGTGATATATGTGCACTCTAACGTGTTCTTGTTGGGATGTATTGCTATTCTATTTTATCACTCTTCTGTGCTTGTTCCAGTGAGGTCTCATAATACTTTATATCAATGCTTTTTGTGGCATCGTTTCGGCTTACTTTAGTTGTGAAACCAGTCCTTGAACAGAATCATCGTCAAGGCTTAGCTTCATTAATTAGTCTAATCAATCTTCTTCGCTTGTAGCATAGTTGTTACATCTGAACTTAGTAGGGTATGTTGAGGTAAGCTGATAGTGCAGATCTTAGGATGAGAATTGAACAGAAGAACTTGTCAGGTTACCCTGGTTACACTTTCGAAGTTAGAACTATAGGCTATTGCTGTTGGGAACTTGGGGTTGGGCCTGAATAGATAAGGACGGTGATAGCGCGATGTACTTTTGGTACATGCGTTCGATACTCAGTTGTTGAAGTTTTATAGATGGACAACGAATTGTGTGATGTCGCTGCATATATAACCATTCGAACTCTTAACAACTGAGCTGCAAATGTATGCATCAAAAGTATGTAACCTGACCTTTTCCTAAAAATAAATACATCAAGCCAATACAACAGTAAGTTTATGATGGATCTGTTCAAGAACTGTTTTTTATGAGCTTGTCATTGACAATGAGCTGATTAGAGTTCTCTCCATCTCTATATGGCGCAGGGTTATCGCAATATCATGGAGAATTGCATGGAAAATGCCAAGGCTTTGAGGGAAGGCATAGAGAAGACGGGCCGATTCAAAATTGTATCCAAAGAAGTGGGAGTGCCTCTTGTGGCCTTTGCTCTGAAAGACAGCAGCCAACACACCGTTTTCGAGATATCCGAGAATCTGAGGAGATTTGGTTGGATCATCCCTGCATACACCATGCCAGCGGACGCAGAGCACGTTGCAGTGTTGCGAGTGGTGATCAGGGAAGACTTCACTCGTGGTTTGGCCGAGCGACTTGTTTCAGACATTGAGAAGGTGCTAAAAGAGTTGGATACAATGCCTAGCCGAGCAGTGACCAAAACGGCTCATGTGACGGCCGTTGTGGATGAAACTGAAGGCGGGAAAGTGAAGAAGACCGCCACGGAGACCAAACGCGAAATTTTCACCCATTGGAGAGGCCTTGCGAATCGAAACAAGGTCAATGGAGTGTGTTGAGTCTCTTCTTATTATGTCAAAGTGTACTACTATGATGATGATGATGATGATGATGGTTTGGTCACATATATGTTTGCTACTAATTCACATATTTCTCTTTGTGGAATAGACATTAGTCTTGTAGTGATCGTTCTATGAATGTCACTTTTTTTTTCTGTTTTCTTTTTGTGAAAACCTATGAATGTCACTGTTCGTTTCACTTGTTTGGTCCTTTTTTTAAATAATTTTTTGAATAATTTTGTGCATCTCGCTCCTTATTTCTTTTTTTAATCAAACTTTTTTTTTGGAATTGGCTTAATAACTCTCCTTGTTTCTGTAAGCTATATAGTCTTTTTTTTTTTTTATGAAAAAAAGAAACACTTACATATTTGAAATTGGATATGACGAGAGATCTTTTATTTAGTTCTAATCTAGGGTAGAGTTTAAGCGTACTTCCTTGCTCAAGTCTAACCTAACAAGTGAATAGGATCAGTCTTGAAGTTTTTGGAGCTTTAGGCGAAACTTTAAAAATAGGGTCTTCCTATAAAAAAAAAACTTAAAACAGGACCTTTAATAAAATTACTTTATTTTTCTCTTTATACCACCACCATCATCCTTTAAAAATTATCTTAAGTAGGGTTGACAATTTGGGTCATAAAACGTTTAACACGACACGACACGTAATAAACATGTCATGGATTTGACATAAGTGGGTATGGGTCATAAACAGGTTAACCTGTTTATACATGGTTAATAAAACAAATCATTAACTTGTTAACTTATTTAACTCGTTTATAACTCACTTAACACAATTTTTTTTTCTAAAAAAACAATTTATTTTTGTAAAATAATTATTTTACTTATATATGTTTTTATATTTTTAATGTAAAAATTATTTACAAAACTACATAAATTTATTACTTGGTTAAATTAAGTGGGGCTTGAGTTTTTACTTAACTGGTTAATTCATCATGAGCTTGGTGGAATCTAGTTCTAGCTTTATGATTTTTCATAAATTCGAGAAGATAGTAATCTTAATAAAAAAAATATGTAAGAAACCACTATTAGTAAAGTTCAGAGTAGTTGGTTGACACAATTGGAAGCGAGTTGTTATCCCTTAAATAGTGACTCGAGTTCGAGTCATAAAAATAGAAACACTAATGTTGAGAGCTCTCCTATCTATATAGTATCTATGTGATGCGCGTTTCGAGACAAACCCAAAAAAGAAAAAACAAACTCAAAGAAAGGCATAAAACGCCGAAAAACCCTAGTGCAGAAACACAGAGAGAGCGGCGGCGGGACATTACTTGAAGAATTTCGCGATCTTCGGCGAAGCACTCGAACAGCTGACTCTCGACGACGACGGAATTTTCTATTTGAAGTAGGGGTGGGCAGCGGTTTTCAAAAAACCGCCCAAACCGTCCAAACCAACCAAACCGCACGGTTTGGTTTGGTTTTTGAAGCTCGCGGTTTTGTCGCGGTTTGGTCGTGGTTTTCATTTTGAGAAAACCGCGGTTTAACCAAACCGAGGGTATTTTGGTAAATACAAATCAAAAACCCTAAAAATAAATAAAAAAAAAAAAACACCCACAAATCTCTTCTTCTCCAAACAACCCACACCACACCGCCGCCTCTTCTCTCTCGGGGGTTTCTTCTCTCTCGATCCCATCTCAGTGATCTCACTCTCTGCTCCCTCTCGATCTCTCCACTCCCATCTCACGATCTCTCCTCTCTCTCTCGGCCCTCATCTCGCTCTCTCTCACTCTCGGCCCTCATCTCCCTCTCGGCCCTCATCTCGGCCCTCATCTCGGCCCTCATCTCCCTCTCGGTCTGTGACTCTGTTCGTTCTCAACCGGCAGCCACCACCTCCCTCCCGACACTGGGACCTCGACCATCCATAGGAGACACCTAGGTGAGCTTCTCTTCTCTCCCTTTCTCTCTCTCTCTCTCTCTCTCTCTCTCTCTCTCTCTCTCTCTCGTTCTTACTGGTTTCTTACTGGTTTCTCTCTCTCTCTCACTCTCTATTGCAAATCTTCACTCCATTCATACTTAATGATTTGATCTAACATGTTGTCTTAGCATATATAATTACTAAGCAAACAACATTTTCTTCAATTGAACTTCTGCATTTCATGTAAACTAAGTTCAATGAACATGCCAACATGGTAGTCTATACAAAGTTACAAACATACACTACAGTATCATTAGATTTATTTTCTAGTGGTCTGGCTTTTCCTTTTCTTCATGAAATTGATGAGTGGGATTACGATTAAGTTTTTAGCAAGTAGTTTTTTCTCCTCTAAATTTGTTCCGGAACTGTAAAATCTATGAGATGAAGTAGAAAGGAGTTGGAGTTAATTATTGTTCTTCTCTTTAAAACTAGACTTCGTTGTAGAAAATATAGAGTAAATCTCATTTAGATCCAGAAAAAAGAATATATAGATCAATAAGGAAGCTAATTCCTCTAGAGAGCATTGGCATGTGTATACATATCATTGTAGTTATCTTAATTATTGCATGAAAACCGCGAAACCAAACCGACCAAACCGCGCAAACCGCGGTTCGGTTTGGTGCGGTTTTGGTGATCTGCGGTTTGGTTGCGGTTTGGAAAATCACCAAACCGTAGACCCTCGGTTTGGTCGCGGTTTGGTGGTTTTTCAAACCAAACCGCGGTTTGCCCACCCCTAATTTGAAGGTATGAAACCTAATCCTATTTGAGATTGGATTTTTTTTGTTCAGTTAGGGTTTCGTCAAATCAGTTTTTTCACACAGATTTGCTTAAACTTCTTCTTCGTGAAGATTCAATTCTCTATTTGAATCCAAAGAGAACAAATAGCACCGAACTTGCAATCTCCCGAATTCGTATTTGTTTTTTTTTTTCTTTGAAGAAAAGCTTTTAGGGTTTTTGGGTTCTCTTGATCTAGAAATTAATTGCTTTAAACAAGTTTGAATACTGATGAGCAAGTTTATTGATTTTTCAATTTAGTTTAAAGGCTTTTAGGGTTTTTGCAATCTCCAATCGAATGTTTATTGTTTTAATTTGTTTGCGCGTCGCTACTAGTCTTTATGTTGGTGATTAGGGTTTGTTCAATTTGCTAAATTTTTATGGATTGTCGTTTAGATTGTAATAATCAACTATGGAATCTAATGGAGGCGTGTCTTCGATGGTTCTTGAGACGGTTCCTGCGGCAGAGCAGAAACGTAAATTTGAGCCCCTAACCGCCCATGAAATGTCTGGGGGAAATGTTCAGTATAGGAAGGTTTTAGTTCCCCCGCATCGGTACACGCCCCTAAAGAAAGCTTGGATGGAAATCTACACTCCAATTTATGATCAGATGAAAATCGACATTCGCATGAACCTGAAAGGCAGGAGGGTTGAACTTAAAACTAGATCAGATACACCCGAAGTCGGTAACCTACAAAAGTGCGCAGATTTTGTTCAGGCGTTCATGCTTGGATTCGATGCCATTGATGCAATTGCTCTTCTGCGGATGGATGAGCTATATGTCGAGTCGTTTGAGGTTGAGGATGTGAAGAGACTGCGAGGGGAGCACTTGTCTCGTGCCATTGGGAGATTGTCCGGTAAAGGGGGAAAGACCAAATTTGCGATAGAGAATGCTACGAAGACGAGAATTGTGATTGCAGACCGCAAGATTCATATTCTTGGATCTTTTGTCAATATCAAAGTCGCGAGAGACTCTCTATGTAGCCTTATTTTGGGGTCACCTGCTGGTAAGGTCTACTCAAAGCTTAGGGCTGTTACTTCAAGATTGGCAGAAAGGTTTTGATCTCTTTGAATCAATGTTGGTTTTTTTGTTTAGACTGAAAGTTGAATTTTGGTGGTTATGATCATTTATAATCGTCTGCGATTGAGAGTATATGTTAAATTGATTATTGTTTCATCCATTGAGAGTAAATTAAGGGTTTGAGAGCATGGTTGGCAAAAACATTTGGTATATGACAGGATTTTTTGTAGACTATATTCTATGGGGGGTGTATCATGTATGAGATGGTTTTCATTATTTTGGTGGTTTTGATTTCCTTATCTCACCAGTTTGTTTCCTGAATCCCGACTAGTTTAGTTTGAGAGTGCAGTAGAATTTACATAAGACTTGTTCAGCAAGGGAATAGAATTTGCATTATCAATTTTGAACCACCTCTCTACATGTTTTATCTCATTTGTTTCATTTGCGTGATGGATGGCAAGTCCTCAAAATCTTTTTTTATTGGTCACTCGTGTCCTCAAATCTTTAAGTACATGTTTGCAATGCAATAATTTGGCCAAAAAAAAAAGAAGGTTTGAACTGCCTAATATTTATATTTTGGATGGGTAGTGTTAGGGTGACACGAAATGGACACTCGGTTATGGATGCATAAACTTTTGGATGCAAATAATAGGGTGTTCATTTTGGTTGTCCAAAATCACCCAATCATTCTTCATTTTGGATTTTGCGGGTGAGAGGTGCATGTATTTGAATGTGTACTTAACAGGGTGTATCTAAGGCCAAAGCATCTTTGGTGAGGCATCAGTTTTGTCGAAGGCAAGGGTTGGTTTGATAGGTGAGGCATGTGGGAAAGGTTGTGAATTCGAAGCTCTGTAATTTCATAGACAGGGAAGGCAATCGCTGTACTAACGCTCTTGCAAATCATGCCTGAAGCGATCGATCAGGCCGTATCTGGTAACACATAAAAAATAAAATAAAATAAAATAAAGGTTTGAAAGGATGATTACCCAAACTATGAAGTTATTCATAACGAAAGGAAATATATAATCGCTTTTTATCCAACAAAATCATCGAAATTCTTTGTCAATCATAAAAAAAAGGCAGTTAGAGTAGTCGATTAGTTTGGATACCAGGTGATTTACATCCAAAAAAAACTCATATGCTCCCTCCGGTCAAAAATATAAGACATTGTTTGGTTCATTTTACTAATTTCCAGAGAAGTTAACTACTAAAGAAATTATATTTTTCACATTTGGTTCAACTTTAAACTTTTTAAAAAGTTTTACATTTTAAAAATAGTAAAATAATGTAATTGACATTAATACCCTTACACTGTTTTTGAAGGAAAGAGAAGGGAGGAGAGAGAGCATTAAATGAGGGTAAAAGTGTCAATTTTTCCTCAGGGAGATAACTCACCCCCTCCCCCTTAAGTGAGTTATCTTCCCCTATGTGAAGAAGTTAGAGGCTCAAAGTTCTAAGGAAGTTTATGAAAATGTCTAACAAAGTGAGTTGAACTTCTCTGAAAGTCATCTTACTTCTTTCAACTTCTTCCCGAACCAAACGAAGCTTAAGACTTTTTGCTCAAAACACACAATAAAAAGATAACATTAATTGTGAGTTTAAATTACATTATTACTAATATTTAATTCTTTATTTCATTCAAAGAAACATAAGTGTTTAATTATAATTAAATATTTAAGTTAAAAGAAGGATAAAGTATTTATAAGAGATATAAAGTTAAATCTCAAAACCTCATATGTGTGTGTGTGTAGTATTTGTTACTGAAGGGAGGAAGCTTTTTCCATAGGAAATTTTAGAGCTTGTTCCTTTGTAACGCGGAAACTTGCAGGTAATTAGAATTGGCACGCATTCCTTTTTATCCAAGAATAATTTGATTCCGATTCCAATTTATTATATCCGTTTCAAGCATACCCGCACATTCTCATTTAATTCACTCTCATCCCCGGTCCAAACAAACAAACAAACAAGGTGTTAACAAGGCAAAAATTTTAAAAACCACAAACCGCCCTCCCCATCAACACCTCATCCCGACCGTCCACTCCACCCTGATCCAACGGTGCCCACCAACGATCCGCGTCATCGCTCCTGATTGGCCACCAATCCCTCCAACCAACATATATAAACACACAGGCCCACTTTTAAACCTTCCCATTCCCTACACCGTCTCAAAACACAAAACTACAAGAAAAAAAAAAAAGAGAAGAGGTTTTAATTAGTTGGAAGGTCGAGTTGGTGGGCATGGCAGGGAGAGGGAAGGCGCTGGGGTCGTCGGGAGCCGCGAAGAAGGCGACGTCGCGGAGCAGCAAGGCTGGGCTCCAGTTCCCAGTCGGCCGTATCGCTCGGTTCCTCAAAGCCGGCAAGTATGCTGAGCGAGTCGGTGCTGGCGCTCCTGTCTACCTGGCAGCCGTGCTTGAATACTTGGCCGCCGAGGTACTCTCTCTCTCTCTCTCTCTCTCTCTCTCTCTCGATGTGCTTTTGTGATTTTGGGTGTCTTAGAGATTGGGTCATTGATGTGCGTTCAGGGCTGATTGTATAAGGTCTTGTGGGAATTGTTAGGGTTGCCTCGATAACAATGGATTAAAAAAAAAGGAAAATCTTTTGTTTTTTGTGATTTTGGGTGTCTTTGAATTTGAATATCTGGTGCTTTGTGATTTTGGATGTCTTTAAAAGTGGGATATCTATTTTCAGGCCGATTGCATCAAGTGTCTTGTGACTATGTCTTCTGGGAATAGTCAGGTGGATACTAACTGATATAATAAAAAAAGGAAAGTATTGTGTTTTTTTTTGTGATTTTGGGTGTCTTTGAAATTTGAATTTCTCTGTAACTGTCTCTGTGTTTGTGATTTTGGGTTTCCTTGAATTTTGCTCTTTGTAGTTTCTCCATAGCCCTATTTGTACTTGTGATTTTGGGTGGTTTTGGAATTGAATTCTATTTGGGTTTTTGAATTTTGAATTGAAATGGTGAATGCGTGTGTGCAGGTGTTGGAGTTGGCGGGTAACGCAGCGAGGGACAACAAGAAGACTCGGATAGTCCCTCGCCACATACAGTTGGCGGTGAGGAACGATGAGGAACTCAGCAAGTTGCTTGGAGCAGTGACGATTGCAAGCGGCGGAGTAATGCCCAACATTCACAACCTCTTGCTGCCCAAGAAGACTGGTGGTGGGGCTTCTAAAGGAGGAGATGATGACTGAGAGAGATCAAGATTTTAGTTGGCCCTTTTTCTTTGCTTGTTATGTGGATATGCAGATGGAGTTGTAGCAAGTTTCATATGTTTGTATTTTGTTGTTCTTAGGCTATTGGTCATAGGTCAGTGGAATACTTGTGAATTGAAGGGGTGTTAGGAGTTAGATTTTGTTGTGTTTGACAGTTTCACAGCAACTCTCAGCTTCCAGAGCAGTTTCATTGTAATCCAAAAATGTTTTTTCGATTCAAATCTTTACCAAAAATTTGGACTAACAATGCCTATTCTGTCTCTACTTTTTCTAATCAAACGTGGTTTGGACACTTTGCATTGAAATAAGCACAATGGAAGACTGTGATCTTGGTAGACTTACAAATTCCTTCAATAGAAAATCCAATTCAATTCAATAGAAATTGAGAAACATTGACAATATAGGGGTAAACTGAAGTTAATTTAGGATGCATTGATTAAGAGGAAAAATTATATTAAATTGAGTGCAATGAAAGAGTTTGATTTATATAGCCAATCTTAATAATTTGAGATTAAAGCTTTGTTGTTGTGTCCAATTTAAAATTGCAATCCTTGCTACTACTTGCTCATCAATGCAACAAAGCAATTCATATGCCCTCGTACGAGATTTTGTATCAACAGTAAATTTCCTTGAATGCTACCAAATGAACCAAATGAGGCCTTAGATGAGTCCATTTGGTATTGGAATAAATGTAAAATGCCATATTGAAGCTTCAAATGATTTACGAATCATTTTACTAATAGAATCAAACCTTTGTAAAAGATTGTCTTATTTATAATTTAATTACTTTTTTAAACTAAATGAACTGATCCTCACAAACATACGTAAAGCTTCAGCAAGAACCAATTTTATTCTACTTACGAATGAACGGTGAAAACCTTCAACCATGTACAGTAGCTCCAGGAATTCTGAAAGGTGTGAGAAAGAGAAGTTACAAGCATATCTCTGTTTGGAATAGCTATCGAGTAAAATGAGCACAAGGAAACTTACCAACAAACAGTCTTAAGCGAAGATAACCAAGAGTTGCTTTCAATTGCGATGCCACTGAATCAAATGTAGGATCTAAACACACATGCAAGAGATCACAATAAGTATTGGTATTCTTATACATGATTTACTTAATTCATAAAGAAAATTGGGTACATCACGATTCATGATCAACTTAAGAGGCAACTTTTCCTTGGAAAAAATATCTTGAACCGTTTTTTCTATAGATCATCCAAATTTTGCTGATGGACAAGGTCTCTATCTCTATTTGGCAAAGCTAGCTAACAGTCTAGCTGAAAGCTGAAGAGCTAGAATCTTAAGTCTGGAGAGTCAACAGTACCTCACGTAGCGTCCAAAATTTTAGAATTAATCTTTAGATTATTTTAAAACAATCAAGTTAACCAAACACGCTATAAATTCTAAAACAATCAAGTTAACCAAACATGCTATTTGGCGAAGTAGCTTGTAAAGATTATGGTTGACTGGTTGTCACTTGTCAAACACAACCAAGATGGAGGTTCTCACTTCATTATAATATGGTTTTCGTTCCAACTGTGAGTTTGTCCGAACCAAGTTTTTTGGATGTTTATAAAAAGGTATATTACAAGTAAGGAAACATGCTGACAGGAAATTACCAGTTAATGGCTCCAACTTCCTTGAAAGACCATAAACTGCATATTTGGTGTAGGCGAATAACCGGATCTGCTGTGATGCACCGAGCTTGCTAACAATTGATCGTAGTAGGCCACTAAGATTAATCGGAATGTTTAAAAATCAATAAGGGCAGAAGAATGATTTCAGCAAATGGAATGTCTACTAATAGAAATAATGATTCCTTACTCTGTTCTAAGAATTGTCAAAAAGTCAGAAGGCAAAGACTCCATAAATGAAGAAATATCATCCATCTTCAGTGACTTCAACTCCAGCTTGAGCTTGTTCTTCTCTTCAGCTGACATTCCAGTCCCAAGTACTGTTTTACTACAAAAACAAAATGCAGCACTAGTTAAAGCTAATCTTCAAGAGAATTTAGACCTGGAAATCGACACCACTTCAAATAAAATAAATGGAATGAAAACAAAGTACATTCAATGAACACTGAGAATATTCTAGTGAGATTAGGGAATGGTTAGGGAAGGGCGGTTGTGGTGGTTTGAACACCTCCAAAGACAGCCTACAAATGGCTCCACTAGAAAACTCGACTCAATAAAAATTGAAGAAATTCGATGATGTAGAGGTAGACTGAAGCTAACTTGAGACTCATTGATTAGGAGGAATTTAAAGGATTTAGAAAGCACATCATCAATTGCATTAAATTGAGTGCAATCGAAGAGTTTGATTCATGTAGCCAACCCCAACTAATTATGGATTGAGGCTTTGTTGTTGTTGTTGTTGTTATGTTCTAGCTCATCAAAGTTTCATAACTTGGACTTGTTATCAGCAAATCAAACATGGTCTGAATTATTCAATATGGTTCTAAAAAAGGTCCAATAACAGTTGCAATGAGCCAAATAAACAAAAAACCTCAGGAATTGAATACAACAACCGAGCTGAATTCCCCATTGCCTACCAATAATTTCATGCCAAAAGGAATTAACCAACAAAGGAGTTTAGTATCTTTAAAATAATATGGTCAAATGAGAAACCATACTAAAGATCAGATGACTAAGTAAATGAAGCCCATTAACGAATTATCAGATGTCAAAATAAATTAAATCGAAAATGTGAAACTATTTTTGTGATAGATAACTGAGCACGTAAGAAACTTTGCTATGACATCAAGTCGCTAGTTAAAAGCAAACGAATGGTATCTCTACGTTAAATTTATATGTAGAAACGACTTATGACTTCAGAGTTACGACTAAGTGGAAAGTAACCACAGGAAGAAAGTGACACAGATGAAAACGAATCGATAGCACAGGCATACCTATCAAGAGTCCTTCCAGTGAAAATGATAGGAAAGTACTTAGAGTACTTCCCAACACCAAAGTTTTCTCCAAGGAGTTCAATCTGTTTAGAATCTTGAAGAATCAATGCCTTCCACAGCTGACAATATTCTAATCTGAACTCCTTGTCAAGTTCTTTATATACCCCGTGATCCAAAAGAACTGCACTTCAATAGTCAAAGAAACAGTTGCGAGCACCTACAGTACCAATTTTGTGCAAAACAGAAAATTGTGGATTTCAACCTTGAAAAGTTCAAGAGAAAGCACATACCCAAAGAGAAGCCATCATGACCTTCAGGAGAAACTAAAATGTTTCCTGGGTGAGGATCTCCATGCAAGAAACCGTGCACAAATATCATTTCAGCAAATACTTCTACTAATGCTTTGGCAACCTACAACCAGTCAATCATTTGATGCACAAAGTGAGGATCATAGACAATTGATATCCAGCAATATTTTATTCCAAATGCTATGACAAAAATAAAAATATTTCATTCCAAATATGAAATTGAGCAAGTTGACATTGTAAACCAGGTCAATCTAGAAGGATGCCATGAAATACAAGTTCAAGATAATAGCAATAATCAAATAAGCAATAAAAAATGGAGCGGCTGGACCCCAGTTTTGAATTTTTACTTCGTATACCCCACTTATTACTTAGTTTACCCCATTTTTATTCTTAAAATTTGAAAAATACCCTTGCTCACACCAATACCCATACCCACTTTTGAAGAAGTGCCGCCCTTGGGTTTCGGATGAACCAAGTGGACACCTTTGAAGAGGTGTCGGACACACAGGGCAGACATATCTAAAGAGGTTTCGGACACATAGAGTCGAAACCTCTTTAGAGGTCTCAGCTGACTTCATCCGATAATGCAAAGATAACTTAGTATCAGTGGGTGATGGAAGGTCCAGCCGAAACCTCTTTAGAGGTGTCGGCCCTATGTGTCCGAAATCACTTCAGAGGTGTTAGCCCTGTGTGTCCATTACCTCTTTAGAGGTGTCAGCCCTATAATTCCGAAATCGCGGGCAACCAGAATGAACAAAAAACTTCAAAACTTTCGAAAAATACATGAAAATGGTAAAAAAAAAACACTGGGTTTTGCTCGGAATTGCTTAATATTTTCTATTTCATCGAAACTTTGTGCTCAAAATGCAAGATTCAAACTTCAAACCGAAGCCCTAAACCAAAAAAACAAATTCACAAACATAACGACTTAAAAAGAAAAAAAAACCCAAGAAAACCTCGAAATCGGCACTAAAAGAGGTGATGAATGCACTCACGGTGTCGAATCCATATGGTTTTGCTCGAATTTCGTTGGATTTGGGTTGTCGATGAGTGCGATTTGAGAGAGAGAAGTAATTGAGATATGGGTGAGTGGGGTGAGTAGGGTATGGTGAGTAAAATTATATGGAGGGGTAGTTGGGTAATTTTACAAAACTGGGGTCCTTTTAGCCGCAGCCTAAACAAATCTTAAAGGTTACCTGGTGCATGTTTCCAAAAAACCACAAATCCCATAATCAATTAAAATTTCTCAAAATAGAGCATGTGTTTTTTGCAAACCTTTACTGGATTGATTTTGTTTTTCTTCAAGAGATCCAAGTCATCAACCTGAAATCTAAGAGATATTAGAAGAATGTACAAGGAAAGTCTGATATAAGATGTGTGAATACGTTAAAAGACTGTAAAAGAGGTTCATACTGCAGCATGATTAAAGTCAATGGAACATTTAGTACCAATATAGTTTGTAATATTTACATTCAAATTGTAAATCTAAATAACCATCCAAGTGGTAGCTCAATGGTTTGGTATGCGGTTACTTATGCAAGAGGTTGAGGGTTCAAGTCTCCTTAGGGACAGTTTGAGGGGTGATAAGTTGGTCTCTTGTCAAAGAAAAAAAAAAAAAAATAAAAAAAATAGAATATGCATCTATCCAAACGCCATTTTGGCTCGTGAAATCTCAAGATTATTGGACCCTAAATTATACCTCCAAGCTTCAGACAACCAAGATTAATATGAAACTTCCCCCCAATGGGCCTCAAAATCTGATTCCTAGACATCATACTTGGAAGGAAGAAAATTTCCTCCTAAGGGGCCATCAAACAGCAAGTCACCATGCTCTTTAATAGTTCTTATTCCTATGCACTCAAGTATTCGTTCCACTGAGACTAACAAAGAAATTGACAGCATTACCAAAAGTAAATAACATGAAACTTGATGATATACCTTGATCCCAGGACAGTATTCCATTGTCAATACATGGCTTGTCGTCAAATCCTATGAAATAAAAAATATATCTGTTAGCTAATTCTAATACACCGCACAAAGGCTTAGTTTTAGACTTTTAAATGTGTACAAGCATGTGCACGTGTGCACCTGGAACTGAGTTTGGTGCCCCACCAAAACATAGATTCTTGATTGGTATTTATTGAACGTTAACAAGGCCCAATATTTTTTTTTTTGGAGAAAGAACAAGGCCCAATATATATGTTAATGAAAATCATAACGAACTTGCCAAAGAATCTCTAGTGAGATCAATGAGGCATCATTTGCTAAAAAGCAAGGATGGGGGAGGTCCCAGGTTCGACTCATGTTGGAATCACTTATTAAAAAGGGAAAAAAAATCACAAGGAACTTTTTCATGAAGATTATATCCAGCTTATATGAAATTGCTAGAGGGAGTCTTCTTTCTGCCTGAACAGCCCTGAAAACATTTTGACCCACCTAAGTTTTAGACGATAAAAACAAATTAATATTGCTACTTTTCTCAAGAACATACCCAAAATACATGAGGAATTCGGACAATACTATTACTCCTAAGGTTTTCAGCCGTTCTCTCAGAATTCTTTGCCTCTTGAATAAAGTCTGCAAAGTCATCACCAACAATAACATTACATAGTATATACGGTAACAAGTCTTGATAATTGTCAATAATCATTAGCAATTATTAGCTCGAAAAATTACTTTTGCAGGTAGACAATTGAAAGAAAGGGCAATCTAGCAGATCTAGCCAAGTACCATTTTACCAATTCCACCACTCACCAAGCTCCAAAGAAATTGCCCTCTCAAATTCTGATATCATCCAATCAAACCTGTACTCAGGAAAAATCTGTAGAGATATAGATGGAACAACTAAGTCCACCAACATCATTCTAGTAATAAGGGAAATGAAAATCAACATAAGACTAGCTGGGGATTAGCAAGAGTTTCCGCAGCTAAACCCTGAATTACTCCTCAGACTACGGGAATGATACCTAGTGACCTCCTCTTATAGATAAACTAATAAATGATAATCTGGTCAGCTATTTTTAAATGATGAAGTGTGATGTGTTGCAAGAAGGAAATGTTACATTTCTCTGTTCACTTTGAGCCCTCCTTGTTGACAATATGTTCATTATAATCGCCAAGGTACACTCCATTTCTCAAACTTTTACTTGTACGTGGCACTTGCCAGGAAAATTACTTGAGAACTCCCTTTACAGCCATTCAGGCATCTATTGGGAAAAAGAAACAGAAATCTAAGGAATACATATTATGGTATCATAGTACCAATTTAACAGTTAAAGTCTAGTTCTCCAATGGGAATTATTGTGTACTTCAGGTTCTGCCTGTTTTAATTGAACATCTACCTTATTCTAAATAAAGGAATGCTCTAAGAGGCAATGACATTTGTTCATTTCTACGTTGCTTGTCTAGCACTCTCATGCTCAATTTAAAATTTTTTCAGTGGTAGTTTATTGTTTTCTGTCCATCAAGTCTCTCCTCCCCATCATCTTGTCCTTATTTAGCAAGTTCCCACAATGAGTAATTATTTGCAGCAAACAGTTCAAATGAATATAAACGTACCCAAGTTATGGCTTTTGAGAGAAGATCCATGTTTATAATGTCTATTTTCATCTGGTACTTCAAGCCAGGGTATTGCACCTGATTCCATAATCCACATATATACAAGTTAATCAATAAAAAGAAACAGTAATCAGAAGGAGTTAAATGATGAACACAGCATTTTACATTAATATATAATACATATAAAAATTACTACAGACCTTAACTGCTACCTCGCGTTGGTCTTTCATCACAGCATGGTGCACTTGAGCAATGGATGCAGCAGCAATTGGCTTTTCATCAAATGACGAGAATCTACAATGTAAAAATAGGTCATGAGGTCAATAGCAGAATAAAATAAGAAACAAAATAAGTGCAGCTATAGTTTGGGCAAAAAAACAAATTAGTATTACAACAACAACATAGCCTCAATCCCAAATTATTATTATATTTGATCAAAATACTAGTAAAGCATAAATGTGTTATACGAGATAGGAAGTCATGTACAACTGTACAGGGTATATAAGTTATTTCCTTATCCAACATACTTGGGTGAATGAGGTGAGTGCAAAAGCGAAGGCCAGAGAATTCAAAGTTGACTCATAAATGCATCATTTACCTTAAGTTTGAAGGTGCAACTATTTACCCACCGCAGAATGTGTAAGTATTTCATATCTCATCCAATGATGAAGTTCTACAGCAGCTTCTGGCCTTTGCCAACATGGAATCAGACACCAACTACCAGTATTTTTTTTCCTCTGCTCATGGCATGGCATCACATGAACCCCAGACTAACTTAAAAGATTCTCAATCCATCCAATTACTATTACTTTCTTTATTAACCCAATTCTCTTGAGGTAAATATCACACCTGCTCTGATACTATGTTCGAAATAGTTTGTAAGCTCGCTAATATTAGTTAACTTACAAACTGAACCTAGAAGACTATTAATAGGCAACCACATAATAGTACCATAATATCTTAAGTCTTAAACATACTTAAATTCTAATATTCGAGACTTGTAATCAAACTTAACTTCCAATAGAAACAGAATTCTAACTCCAGGCTATCTCTAACATCTTTACTATAACAAACTTCTAATCCTAAATTACCCTTAGCACATATAGTCTCTTAATTCTTAAAGGAAGCAAAAGTACACTGTACACATCAGTTATCAAAACCATAATGCGACCACAATCATACTTTATCTATGCCGCATAACCCAATGGAGATTCTAGTCCCAGAAACTAAAAGTAAAGTTCTCCCATTTACCAGATCTCAATTAAAGCACAATTTTGGGACCTACAACAATCCAACAGGTGCTCTGGTACTTTTGACAGGATAGCGCCCAACATTTTCTTTTTCTTTTCAAGTACATCGTCTTCCCATGCTAAAAATGACAGTGGCTGATAATTTGCCATAGTTTGAAGCAAAAAAAGATAAAAGAAGGATCGTAAAGTCATCACCTATTGCATTTGATTTTTTCTCAATTAATATCAATAGAATAAAATAATTGATAAAAAATTGTCAAATAAATTGGAATTCAGGGATAAGTGCTTCTTATTCATCATTCTCATTTTTTTGAAGATGTACCACACATAAAATACATAGACAGTTAGACACAGGAAGCCATGTGACAGTGACATATTCAACTTACAAGTCTGACCATTCATGGCCCAAGTTGTCTTCTAAAACTTGTTTAATTGTGTTGAGTTGACAGGGAACTGCCTAAGGGAAAAAGACACAACAGAAAAAGTAATTAGAACAAGGGAATCATAGAAATTAGAGAGCGAATCTATGTAATACTCCTCACAAACAACTCAAACAAAAGATAAACAGAATAATGGGCATTATTCTGTTTAGATCAAGTAGACAGTATGAAACCAAGATTTCATTGTAAGCATTACAAAACCAATAAAGAACCTTATCTTGCAGGGATGACAAAGTGGATGAGTATTCCTTTGGAACTTGGCGCACAGCTGCAACAAATTGACCAGCCTTCACATAGAATCCTTTGTTGACTTCACAAAGTTTCAAAATCCTTTTGGCAGAACGCTGATGCACCTTGAAATCAAGTGTAACTTAGTAAGATTGAAGTCCAACAAGGAGGAAGAAATTCACCAAAAAAATTTTAGGTATTAGGAAGTTTTATACCAAAATACTTCGCATGACTTTATCCTAGAAACTACACAGTCAAGGTAGTAAAAGACAGGAAATCAGCAAGAAGATATGATCGAAGATCTCCCTGCCAGAATGTTCTCCTCTAAGAAACTTTATCACTTCATCGCTAAAAAAGATACAACATAAAAATACAGCCAAACTGCTTGAAATAGAAAATGGATAACCACGTGGTGAGGATTGAGGACGAATAAATTGTCCTAGAAGAGAAGTGCTCAATTAACTCTCAGGTAGAAAAATGTACAAGTTTTTATTTAAAGTTGTAAGTTAGTGCGTCCCAAATTTTCTAGACTGCAAGTATTACTGCCAGAAGACTCAATGCGAGGCCTGACGTTCTTCATATTCATGAGAGTAAGGGAAAGTTTGAAATTTTGTTATTCAAACATGACTAGTTCACAGGATCAAAAGTCGCACAAAACAACCGTTGTTATACAATCACCCCACTCAAGATCAGGCCTACTCCAAATTCCAAAGTGGTGAACCATAAAGTAACAGTTTGCTTCTCTGTTGGTTCGTAAGCACAAAGGTATCGAATGAACTATGTTAAAACAACCACATAAACCTCCATTTCGTTTGAAATCCTTCCAAGTCGAAGATGGAAATTTCACAATTGTAATTATGTGGAGTCTTTGGAGGAAAAACTACAACAACAAAACCTCAATCCCAAATTAGACTGGTCGGCTTCATGGATCAAATTCTCACTGTACTCTTTACAGAGAAACTAATATTCACCAAATGAAGTATTGCTAGTAATTTATCAATTAATGATTCACGCCTTCCACGAAAATCTCGCACAATTCAAACCACAACATCCTCAACAATCTCCAAAACTTAAAGCATTACAGAATTGAAACAAATTCCAAAAGAAAAACTATGTACCTCATCAAGTTCGTGGCGATAAGCGTCGGAATCTGAGTGGATTCCACGCAAGGAGTACTTGTAATCAACAGTGTTGAGAACAACCTGAAACCGAAACCACAAACAACTGATCAAATCGGTCTAAAACGAGAGGAAGAAACGAAAATCAGATCAAAATAACTGAAATGAGAAGAGCAATCGATCAAACAGTGTAGATCGCGCGAGACGAGCGAAGGACTCCATCAAATCCAGCCCTAATTTCATCAAAACGATCCGAATTATTCGATGAAGCTTGGATTGCGAGCGCAGAACTAGCTAGGGCAGTGGCTGTTGCGACGGTGAGCAGGCGCTTCTTCGACCATAATTTGAAAAATCGAACGGCCTTCATTGAACAAACGTGGTTTCGGAGCTGAGAAGGAGCGAACTACTATTTTTTTTTATCTGTTTCATTCATTTGGCGCCTTTTTGGTTCATGTTTGCAAGGGTTTTCATCTAAAATGTAGGGTTTAGGGTTTAAGTTTTTCTTTTTTTTTTTTTTTTTTTTTTTTTTTTTTTTTTTTTTTGGGGTTTTTTTTTGTTGGTTGATCATTCGATAGCGCAATGGAAGAGTTTGTTCAGTATAGACGACTTCGACTAACTTGAAATTGAAGTTATGTTGTTGTTCAGGCAACGCGATTATGATAGCCATGAAAACATAATAAAAAAGTCTAGTTTGAAAAACATTTTAAACTAACTAAGGCTCATCGAAGCTTCTCTATCATTGAACAAAAATCTAGCCTTAGACCATAAAAAGCTGCAAAATTAACACACTTTAGGCACCTAGATTGAGCACCTAGCTGATATCGCACTTGGAGACCCACAGTTGCCACTCCTCTTTTAAACCAATTAAACAAAAAGGAAAGCCCTCAAATAACAATTCCATTTCGCACCTCGAAATGCGAGCTTACGTATTCTTTAGTACAATACAAAGTTGGTGAGAGTCATTATACATTTCCCATTCAAATAGTCAGTCGACTGATTGTTGGAGAGCAAGTTTTGGAAGTACTCCCAAAGAGTACATAAAATGTGGAAAAGAGTATGTGGAACATAAGGGAATGTCTGGGAGATATATAAAGAATACAGACAGATAAATTCTGAAGTGGAATATGTACAATGATACCTGCAACATTTCAGATGTGGTTTCACAATCAGATTAAGGTCCAAAATAGACCTAAGAGACCTTCTTGCTCTTATATTTCGCGGCACAGACCACGTAGACCAACAGATTCAACAGACTGAGACCGGCCAAGAGCCAGTAGTAGTAATCAAGATGGCCCTTGTTGAGGTTATTAGGGATCCATCCTGGCTTCCCACCTTTTGTCGTCAAGATTGTAACAACTGTAAGAATAAAAGAGCTTAGGTAGTTCCCCAGCGCAGTGGTTAGGAGTGACAATGCGCTGCATAAGCTTCGCATGGCATCAGGTGATTGGTCATAGAAGAACTCAAGCTGCCCAATGAATGTAAACACCTCCGCCGCACCAACTAAGAAATACTGTGGTATCTGCCATAAAATACTGATGGGTACTGCAACGTCTTTGTCTACCAAATCAAGGGCCTTCGCCATGTTCAACCGCTTAATCTCTACAATAGCAGCTACTGACATACAGATAATAGATATAACAAGGCCAATGCCCATACGCTGCAACTCAGAGAAGCCCCTCTCCCTTCCAGTGAATTTTCTTGCTATTGGGACTAAGATCCTGTCGTACAATGGGACCCACACAATGACGCTGATTGTGTCGAAGGTGGATAAAGATGCTGGGGGAATGGTGAAGGAACCGATGGTAGTGTCCATTACGGTTCCTTGCTCCACAAACATTGTCGACATCTGAGAATAGACAGCAGCAAAGGCTATGCCAGTAGCCCAAATAGGAAACATGCGAATCAGTATTTTAAGTTCCTCCACCTGTGTTACAGTGCAAAGCCTCCATGCATTAGAAAAATCCCCAGTTTTGGTTTCAAGATCTGAAATTACTGCAGCTTTGTCAAGACACCTGCAAGAGAACAAAGTCCTCAGCATTACCATTCGAGGAATTAGGTCCCTTAGATTAATGAATCACGTCATCAACTGCATTAAATCGAGCTGAATAGAAAGGCTGGATCCATGAAGCAGGCCCCACCTGATTTGGGACTACGGCCTTGTTGCTATTGTTTTTGTAAAATTTGTATGCCGTAAGCATGCAGCTATTTGCAAAAAACAGTAGGACAACTCCAATACACAAGAAAATACTAATGAACACATTGTGTGTGCTTGCACTAGAAGAAAGCAATTAAATAAAGCACAAGAAATATGGGTAAAAAATGGAAGCACTTGAAGATACTAATAGGATCCAATTAAGAAAAAAACTTCGCTTTCATGCTGCGGATTCGAGAGGGGAATGGAAGGCCATTCTGAACAAATAAATCCCATGTGTAAACAGATAGAGAAGAAAAGGTAAAAAGGTGCAACGATAGTGTACATGGAATAACTAGCATTTTAATTGAGAACCTGCAAACATTCAAGTCACTCGCATATCATATTCATATGCAAACCCATTAAGACCACAAGATATAAATTGCCTAAAAAAATTAAGGGTTTACCATTTAGGTTCTATAACACCAGAAACACAGTTTGGAGTACAGTTATTTCCAAGAAATAGAATTTTTTTCTTGCTGAATGGCAAGTGTCAAATTGTCAAATTCTCCTCAACCTTCACTGATATATTTCAATGTAAAAGAGCATGTCACTTTAGAAGATTAACCAGTTATTCCTATTAGAATTAAACTTTTCAAAATATTCACTAGTGTGACTCTTTCAGTTAAATATTCACATTTCACGAATTCATGATCCTTAATGAAGATAGTGGGATTCTTACTAAAGAGAGCAGGTGCATGACCTACAACACTAAAATCTTTACTTCGATCAATTAATGGATATACAGTTCGAAAGCATCAAAGCTGAAAAAGATAAAAATAAATAAAGAGTTAGAAACTGATTGAATGCCAGAGCTTTGACACGCTCAATGGCTTCACAGTTCTTGGAATGCATTTAATGCACAACTTTAGATTGGCAGCAGTTATTTGATAAAGTGAGTGAGATATGTATAAGAGGAAACTTACTTTAGTTCATCACTGTGTATGATTTTCCTGCTTCCTTCAACTGCAGAGGTTCCGTCAGGTACTTCATAAAGGAGAGAGCTGTCAAGAGGTGCCTCCACATTCCACTTGCGAGCCGATGCAACCAAAACCTGACACATTCTCGTAAGTGGGCTGCCTCCTGGTTTCTGAAATCTATAAAGAGGTGTTCCTATGAAGAAACTACCAATGGCAAGGCCCATAAACACAGTAGGAATTCCAAAACCTAGGCCCCAACCAAGATTGTCTTGAACCCATACAAGGAAACTACTTGAGATGAGAGCACCAATGTTGATGGAGAAATAAAACCAATTAAAGAAAGATCCCTTCTTCACCCTCTCCTTCGGATCAGTATCATCAAACTGGTCAGCCCCAAATGAGGAGACACAAGGCTTGATTCCACCAGTCCCTAGAGCAATCAAATAGAGACCGAAAAAGAATATGGACAACTGTGCCGGAGATGCTGATGGGCAAACAGAATCCACACAAGCAGGGGGCCTAAAGGCAGGAACTGATGCTGAAAGGGTAAGGGTACCCATCCCCTAGAGGGAAAGTAAAATAATGTACAGTCAACCAATAATGAAAATTAACATAGAAATTAGACTTGAACATTTAAAAAGGCAAAGAAATGTAAGATGCACTATGGAAAATCATATCCATCCCATGAAATTAGAGAACCAACCAGCGTCTAAGCACATATGATTGCTGAGAATTTCCAACAAGATAAAGCACACAATATTTAATTTGTCTTGCAACTAATGTCACTAAATAACAAAATATAGCTCACCTACTCAGTAAATTAATTTGTCTTGTGCACTCTGGGGAGTGAAGGGATTTCATGATCGCTCCCCAAAGTTTTACCAATAGTAATTGACATTACAAATAAATGAGAATCACAATCTAGAAACTGGAAAACACAAACACATAAACGAACAAACAAAGGATTCTTTGATAAGTCAAACTGGGTATATTAGAGTCCACAAAAAGCAAGGTTCACTAAAGAGCAAATAGAAATCAATCAAAATGTAAAGAAGATACGCCAAGACTCTATTCATGTCAAGCATACAGTTTAAGAAGCATATTAATTCTGCATACATACTTAAAAACATTAAACTCGCGGCAATAGCCACATGTGAATACTTTTATTTCGTTTGCTTAAGCAAGAATGATCTTTTAAGAAAGATAAGCGTGGAAGAAAGTCCAAGTTCGCAGTATTTCTGATGAAACGAAACATCTTGTTCAAATACTCAACAACAAAGCCAGAGTCCCAAACTAGTTGGGATCGGCTACATGGATCCATCTTTTCCATCCCACTCAATTTAATGCAATAGGCCGTTCTACATTCTTTTTAATTCTATGACGAAAGGCCAAGATAGGACCATGCCTAATTAGCTGGATCTTAGAATCTGAACAGATCTGATTATGGCCACTTTTGGGCTCCATGTAGTCAGGTGATGATGTGATCTGGTAATGTTTTAAATCTTATATAATTAATGCATCATTTGAATACTCAAAGGTCAAAGCCAGAGTAAAGTCGGATCAAATTGAATACTTAACTTGAACACTCATTTAATTGAAGGAAAAATTGAAAATAACTGAGGTTTCATGAGGACAACCCTTTTTGATAGAGATTATGCTGAAATCTCAAATTTGGAAGTAAAATTAAAGAGTTATTTGCGAACCACATCTTTTCTTGGAAGACATCGATTAGGAAAGTACGTAGGACTGTTTTTTTAAATTAGATATAAGCTACACAAGAAGAAAATACTCGTCAATGAATTGTCTCAAGTAACCAATTTCATGCTATACTTACAATGAAATAGATTGTGGAGAATATAGCAATCGTCCAATATCTTCCCCAGTATGCATCTGCCAGAACTGCTCCAATAAGAGGTGTAAGGTAACAAGTGCCTGCCCAAGTGCTAACGTTTCTTGCAGCTGCAACATTTCCTTCGTTCAACTTTTTTGTAAGATAAGTAACTAGATTTGTTGAAATTCCATAGTACGCCAAGCGCTCGCAGCATTCATTACCTGAGTTTTGTTATGCAACTAATTAACTCAAAATGAAATTGATGGATAAGTGAAAATAATTGGCTTGTGAAATGCTGTAATACCTAGAATAAAAGGACATGCTCGCCAATTTCCAGTTTTATTCTTGAGCACAGGTTTTCCATTAATATCAACTGAACCATCTCCTGTATATAGCACTACGGCTCCATTCTGTCATTTACAGACATGATAGCAGATGAAGATGTGGAATCTCAGAAAAAAAAAAAAAACTCTAATTGGAGAAATGCGGTCACACGACTCACACCACATGTACTATACATGATGCAACACATAAATTGCGTGAATAAAATACTGTTTTTGTTACAATCGTCAAGTAATGAGTATTTAACCAAAAAACTTAATTATTATTGAGAGTACATCATCCGGTCCCAAATAACAATGGTAGTACATGCACCTGTTGATGCAACTCGGGTACAACCCACTTCCAATTCTACTTAGTGAGATAAAGAGATGAGTTGCCCACCAATCAAGACATTTACAAGTTACAAACAAAAGACCTTTTGACAGTTAAGACACCTAGAAAACTCGTAAACTATCGAGTGGAATTGAAGTTTGACCCAAATCCCATGCCTTGATCCTGATTTGCACTGAACGAAAACTTCGCCCAGGCAATCCCACAGAATTTGAAACTTATTACATCATTTCCGCAAAACCGACGTTCCACATTCAAAAATAGAGGGGAGGGAAAATAAGAACTTGCTAATTGACTCAAGCAACAAAATCACAAAATCTCTCAATAAAATCAAAACATTAAGGCTGTGATATTGGTTTTTCTTTTAAAATTGGAACAGCACCTAGTAACTCTTAACTCAGAAAACACTAATTTCTCGGCATTCCGTGAAAACCTAAGCAACAAGAGCAAAGCCCCAATCCCAATTCCCAAACTAGTTAGTGTCGGCTACACGAATCAAACTCTTCCATTGCACTCAATTAAGCAGTGAAAACCATAACCCTAAAACAAAATAGCTCAACAATACTAACCTTCAGCGATTCACATTGGAGATGTGTGGATCGAAATGATAGTCCCACATCGATTAATTAAGACTTCATAAAGAAGTACATTAGTGTGGATGTCTCCCCAATTAAAACCTAACACTAATAAGTTGAAGGTGGTTAAATTTATCCCCAGGCCCACAGGCTACAAAGAAGTGCCGCAGGCAGGCCGCTTGCGGATTTTGTGCCGTGCCCACAAGCAGAAAATTAACAACGCTTGCAGATGACGTGCCCGCCAGTGGAAAATTAACAATTCAATCAGCAACTCCAAACTCAAACAAATTCCAATTTCCAATCCCCTAGCTCAGACCTAGCAATCTCAAACTTATAGCCATAACGTTTCCCTAATCAATACACATCACCTAGAAACCCTAGATTTCAAATCTCAAAAATCAAAGCTTGAATCATAAACTGCAAATCAAACAATTCAACAAAAGAAACCAAGAAATCAAAAAAGTAGAATCAAAACCAAACCTCAACGAGACCCTCCTCTAAGAGCGATCGCTCGTCTTCTTGAGAACCCATGAATCGGATTTACAAAAAAAGTGGGGATTGCTCGCAAAAATTGGTTTTTTATAGGTTCATCTATGTAGGAAAAACGTTTTAGATGAACAGCTTCGAAATGCGTGTAAGTACGTATCTCGATGCACGTTTCTACGGATTCGAAGACGCGTAAAGGGACAACCTATTTGGACAATCTGTTGTGTGAAGTTAGATCTGCCTCGGATTTTGTTGAGTTCTTGATTTGTGGTAGACGCAACTAGGGCTTAGCTGTGCGTGTGTCGTTGTTGTCTTGAAGTTTGTATTACTGTGGGGGTCATTTGTTGGGATCGAAAGTGTTGCGTCTCTGGCAGTTTTGTTCGGTGATTGAACGAGAATTTGGTAAAAGACAAAGGGGCGTGACGAATCTGACCGCCGCAATTTCTACCAATATCGATGTTGGTTAGATCAAATATGTTGGTTAGATCAAATATAGGGGCACTTCTTTGACCTACTTGAGACATCGAGATACCTTCGAACATTTTCAAATACAATAAAATGTATTTAGTCTCGTATAAAGTTTCACTTCAAAGGTACATATTCTTGCCCTACTTTAAATGTTTAAAAAGAAACATTAGAAGTATGCAAAGTGAACCACAAAAGCACGGTGCATATTAATCATGGTTAATTTTTTACCATATTTGTAATTTTTGAATTTATTGTAAATAAGTAGTTAATTGACCAACTAAATTGGGCAGTTAAACACTTATTCAACAAAGACTAAGTAGGAGCAGTTTCCACTCAGCCCCACTAACTCACTCTCTTCTCAACTAGTTTGACCATGGGTCTATAGGAAGAGAGGTATGGGAGCAAGAACAACACATCAAAATTCACAGCACTTGCTCTGGTTCGATTTTTACTTTTGTTAGTGCAAATCGAGATTTCATATTATCTTATTGGATTTTTGTTGGACTCTTACAAATAGAAGTGTAAAAGTTTCCTTTAGGAAAGTGGCAGTGTTATATGCTTTGAAGTCATCGCTTGTCATTTTTGTTCTAACAATACCTACCATGTGAACTTTTCCTTATTTCGATGCGCCTCTCCTTCTCTCCAAAACCTTAAAAAAAATTTAATTCACTTTTGTGATTTTTGTTCTTGAACAACCGCCGATCCTCTCAACGATCGGCAGTGGTTCCAAAGGATCAATGGTGGTTTCAATTAAATTCCTTTTGCTCTTTGTTTATTCAATAAACAACAAATCTAATTAGATTTGTAGAGATTGGTTCATCCTTGTTGTGGTGTATCTTCATCAACAGTGTTGCGTGGATGTTGATGAAGCATGTATTTATGCGGCGCGCTGGATTGATTTATCTTTAGTTTTTACTTTATAGTTAGTTTTCTTCCCTAGTTGGAAGTATTTAATTTGTCTTATCCTTGTAAAATTTTGTTATTCGTTTTGTACTTCTAATACTTTTGTGTATTGTCATGAGTTTCAACGTTATAGAGAGCAGTCTCTAATTGTCAAACTGTTTCAATTTTTTTAAAAAATTTAAATTAATGACAGCTTGTTTGCACATAGGATTAGGTAATCAATGCACTTGATTTTATGTCTGATCTTGTATTAAGCCATGAATAATTAATGAAATTTTGATTTCGCTTCAAAAAACAATACCTACCATGTGGATGCTGCAAAATGTGCCTCAAGGTGTGCATCATGCACTGAGAAATTTGCCCAAAGTGGAACAACATATATAGGTTTATTCTAACAAACACAAACACACAAGAACCACCCCCCATTTTTCATCGCCCGTGATGCAAAAATCATAAGCGTAAATAAATGTGTGCCGGTGGTGCGTTTGTGCTGGATTATAAAATCATTTTTATGATTAAAATATACAATTTTGATCCAATTACGAACCTTTTTTTTTCGGAAGGTTCAATTATGAACTTACAATAAACCATTACAATCCTACTAAACTGCAATGACTAAAAATAAGTGATTACAGTACATTCGTAAAGGTTAGATAAGCCATAGCAAACTCGTAGAATACAAGTAAGCCTTCATTTGATTCATGTTTACCACTTATAGAGTAGTTTTCTTAGAGGAAAGTTAGGATATGTTTAATTCAACTTTGAATTGCATGGAAATTAAGCTGTAAATTTAAAAAAAAAAATAAAACATGAGAATTGATATAAATACCTTTCAAAGAGAGGGATATAGGTAATAGAGATGTGATTAAGGAGGGGTAATTGTGTTCATAAAGTCTCAGGGAGAGAACTTTCTAGGAAGGTGGCACCTACATAGTATGAGTTAGGAGATAACTTGTAAGAAAGTATGATTTATAAAACCAACTAAATAAGATTAGTTGAAACCTCTTTACAAGTTATCTCACTCCCTCCAACTTACCTCTAACCAAATAAGGCCTTTTAAAAGTCATTTAAAGTCTTTTAAAATCTTTTTATTAAATCCATATGAAAGATTAAAGTTGAGTTTGTGGAATGGGCCACATATTTCATAGACGCTTCTATGTGTGTTAATTTAATAAGTCGATGTAACTACGCGATTAGCCTCCCTTTAATAAAAAAATAAAAAATTAAAAAAAATGTCCAATAGGGACCATGGACAAAAGTTCATAGTAGGGCATTTCTAATAGCCCTTTGGGTATGAGCCCGAGTCAAGAGGTCAAGTCAAGTCCCAAGTGCACTACAACGAAAGTAGGAAACCCTTATTGACCTCCTTATTGAACTCCTATTATGTTATGTAATTAGCCCACTAGTGTCAAATGACACCCTTATGTTACAAGGGGGATTTTCAAATGTATAACCTAAGTGAACAGTGTATTTAAACCCTTATCTTATCAATGAAAGGCAAGTCCTCTCTCTCTCTCTCTCTCTCTCTCTCTCTCTCTCTCTCTCTCTCTCTCTCTCTCTCTCTCTCTAAAAAAAAAAGTTTCCTTCAATTGATGCTTTAAAAAAAAGTTTCCTTCAATTGATGCTTTCATTAACAAATCCGTATCAAATTTCTTTAATTCATTCACACGCCTGCACAAAATGGTTTCTCATCTGGTATTTAGCATGAACGTCGATTAGTTTACGCAGACATAATTGTTGGTGGTTTAATGGCACCATAATTCATGTGACACTATTTTCAAAAAAAAAAATCATGTGACATTAATCTATTCTATAATAAAAATGGATCAGGCTATTTGGACCCCACTTTTTGCTCTTTATACCTTGTTTTTGAATTTTTTAACCACCTTATGAAATGTCTTTGATGGCCCCATATATAAAGATGTTTTACTACCCCATACCCCACTACTCCCACGAAATTTTTTTTGAACCAAGAGCACTCCGTAGAAAACCCACGAACTCCACCCCACACTCGACCTCTAACTGACTAAATAAGTGCAAAACCACACAAAATAAACTCGACAAATTCGTTCTCTAGTCAATTCCCTTTCGTTTGATATTTTTAGGCCATTTGGTGGTTATTGTGATGACCCCAGTTCTCCATAAAACTAGGCTCCGCCCGGCCTAAACCTACGTGAACCCCCGAGACCATACTCGCGAAGTTAACGTATGTCTAGTCAGCCTTTAATCTTTCTTTCCTCATTAATTGAACAATTTTAAAGTTGAGTTATTAGATTATATCTTTTATAGGTAATTCGTGGCAGAAAATGAACTATAATCAAACTAAGTAACTCAATAAATAGGAATTCAGAAATAACCTAAAGTGTGGAAACCCCGTAAGATGGATAAACATGTATATCTGGTGACCAATGATATTCAAAACGATATAACATAACATCCCGTAGTCATGTAGTAATTCATGAATAATTGAAGAGCAATCTATAATCATGTAGGTATTCAAAGACTGATAAGTAACATAATGTGCATGATAAACAGGTTGACAAACATTCACAACGATATCTGAGTGTCTATTGATTCAAAAGAGGTACTGAGCGATCGAAACCACAACAATCTACAACAATCCACAACAATCCAATACTCGGGGAAGAATCACGTTAGGTTGGGTAGCCGCACCCCCATAGGGGATAGTTACGTTATCCTAACTAGCTAAAAACCTAGGAGTACCTTCTCAACACACTTAGATCGTAAACACTTAGCCAAGGAATATAAATAATGGAATTCCAACAAATAACTCAAGTCAATAGAAGCAACAATAATGGAAAATGAATTACTATGTATTTTCTAACTGCCTTACTGACTTACCTCAACAAACGATGCGTAAACCCCGATCATCGCGCGACTCTAATTTGTTCAACTTGATTTCCTAAATCATTGGTATTCATTTAAACCTAATTTATTTGTATTATAGTCAATTTATGACCTTAAATAAATCCCCATTTGGAAAAAAAATCATATTTTTTTACTGTTTGGGACGCTGTAGGTGACGCCTCCACGTTCAGGCCCCACTGCGTCATTTAAAACATCGAATTTCAACTTCTCTGAATTGGACGTCAATAGTGACACTATAACGACCCCAATTTCACAACCTTAAATTGGGCTCCACCAGACCTAGACTTACGTAGACTCCGAGTCAACCTCGCGCAATCAACGAAAACCTAGTCAGTCTTCCTTACCCTTTATCACTTATTAACTTATTTAAGTTAAGCTATTACATAGTAGTGAGTTATTCAAAGTACCAAAGTTCATCAGAAGCAAATTAAACTCAAACTAATAGAAATAACCCTAAGACACTAGTTAGGACTATCTAGAGTGTGAAAACCCTGCATATGTATACCAACATCAAGTCAAAGGAGAGTACATCATAGTATACATGCCCAACATCTATCACAAACCCACATCCCAGTGTTTAAAAACATATACATATAATACAGGGAACCTATGACGGCCCCAATTTTCGAGGTCGCCCCGTGGCCAGCTGCTCCCCCGCCCGTGTGCCGAAAGCAACTGTCACGTCACTGTGCCACCTTACAACCTCGAGTTTCGTGCTGACCAGACTAGCAGTTTATATATGATTTCAGTTTTAAATTTTCAAGTTGCAAGTAGATAACCAATATTTAATAGATGCGAAAGTCTTTGATATAGCAGAATGAGCATAATAAGTTAGATTTGTTAAAATTATAGTGGAAAATTATAGTGGAAAACCTGGTAGAACTGTGTATAGAGGCGATCAATTGTAACAATATATATACTATTATAGATGTGAAACAGTCTCCCAAAAACCCCAAAAAGATAATATAAAATATTAAAAGTAATATATACATACTCTAGCAACAAACATGAGTAGTAACAGCAACGACCTCAGAGATAATCGCCCAGTACCTCTTTCCCCTTGCCCTTGCTCGTACCAGGATCTGCGCTCGATTGCCCAACACATACAACAACGAACTTAATGAGTAAATTTCCAAGAGAAATCTACATGATAACCATGAAAACAACAGTAACCTGCGAGACATGTGAATATGATCCTGGCAACAAGAATTGTAACGGCCCAATTCTCGATGGCCGTTATTGATGATGAAATTGCAGACGTGGACGCCAGCGGGGACATTCGTGGGTCCCTAGTGAAGACGAAGCATGACTAGATAGGGTTTACAGTCCGTATTGGGTGCTCTGGTGGTGAAGTTGCGATGTATAGGTCCAAATTAGTTAAATGGCATCGCAATATGTGTGTTTATATTGCCATTGACGAGTGAGATTGTGTTAAACATTCGCCTCGATATGCGTGTCAACGTGGGTACCTGAGCAACTAAGAGATGAAATTTAAGCCACGGTTTAGTCGTGATTGCATGCGTGGGGGGTACGGTAGTGTGCATGCTCGAGTACACTCGTTGGCGCGCACGGCGGAATTTTAAATGCGAAAATATAGGTGAGTGTATATATTTATATATATAGGTAAATTGATATATATATATATATATATAAATATATATGGTAAATCAGAAAATAAAATAGAAAATGCAAAATTACCAAAAAGGGTATGAACTTTGTAAAGGATTGTGGATATAGATAGGGGCATTTTGGTCATTTCACCTCTAAATTGTTGATAAACACAACACCGACACCACATTTTTCACCATTTTGATCGATCGAAACGAGGAGGAGAAGAGAAATTGAGAGACCGTGAGAGAGGAGATCGAGAGGAGGAAGAAGAGAGAACAAGAGAAAGAGACCAAAGAGGTGAGTTGTTGATGTTGTGGTGTTGTTTTTTGTTGCTGTTGTTGTTGTTGTTGTTGGCGGGAGTTGGTGTGGTGGTGGTGACGATTTAGTGGTGATGGTGGGGAGGAACCCGGGAGCTCGGACGAACTGCGAGAGCAGTTCGTCCGAGGAGGGAGACGACGCCTATGTCGTCTCCACTCCCTCCCAATTCCAATCCATGAATAGAAAAAAAAATTTGCTAGAACGGAGCCAAATGGCTCTGTTCCAACGAAGAAGAAGGGGCCGATTCGGCCCTGAACCGGGTCGGGGGCCGAACCGTCTCTAATTAATTAAATAAATAAAACAGTTTGAAAAAAAATTCTAGCTAGAAAATTCATAGAAAATTCAGATAAAATAGGAAAAAAATTAGAAAAAAAATATTTTGATCAAATAAAGGAATTTTGGGATTTTCTCGGAATGTTGACGAGATATAGTCGGGGTTTTTACCTCGTAAAACATAAAAATTGATATAATATATCAAATTGAAGCTAATTTAATGAAAAATGGTCTTAGGTACAATTCAGGTGGTAATTTTGATTTATTGAGCATTTATTCGAGCTGGATCAGGTAATTGGATTGCGGTATAGGTGCGTAAACCCAATAGAAACACATCTGGAGTATTTAATTCTTTAAATTCTTGCGTTTATTATTCTTAAAATTCATATTCATTGTGATCATGTGTTGGTCTGGTTATTGGTTGGTGTTGAATTTGTTTTCATGATCGGAGTTTAGTCGGGACGGTTGTGGCACGTGATCAAGCATGCTAGATTGTAGCACGTGTACTTGCGCCGCCGGTGGATAGCGACCCGAGCCGCGGAGTGCACGTGTCCGGTGGACCTGTGAGTGTTTCCGGTCACAGTTAGTGATCCGGTAGATCCCAGGTGTGATGTGTTTCCTCTGGGCGCTCGGATTGACGAAGTATGATCTAGTTTGTGAGCTTGCGTTCTATTTCTGTCTGGTTTTATCAGAATTGTTGTTGAGCATATTGATTTCAGTATGATTATTCGTTGATCAACTTGCATGCTTGTTACCTACACATGCAGGGTTTTATGGCTGCCCATACTCTTTGCATGTGTAGCTAACGTTAGTTATTGGCCTCTGAATCTGTTTATTATTTACTCGATGGTTTTCTTTGGGAGTTTACTCACTGGACTCGTCATCGTATGTGTTGGGTGATTTGAGTGTAGGATTTGATATGTGAAGGGGCAAGGAGACACTTGAAGATTATTTGTGACTGACTACGGGGTCTACTTCCCTTATACGCCTGGTTGTTTGTATGTATGTATTTATTTGTTTTATGCTGGGTTTGGGATTTGAGAGATAGGTTGTATATTTTTGATATTTTGAGGATCTCGGATGATATGTGTATGAGGTACATATGATAAACATATGATAAATCTTTATATTGTTGATCTAATTTTCCGCTGCGTAATTTATGGTTTAATGATAGCTCATAACATCAAAGTTAACCGGAAATTGATTAATAATGGATAACTGGGCGTAGGACATAGCTGGCGGTGACGTGGTCAGTTGTGGGCCCGCGTGGCCTCCCGTGGCGGACCAATGTGGAAATTGGGGCCGCTACAAGAATCATATTACCATAGCTGGCAGCAAACAACCATCACAATAACATGGCAATCACACATAGTGAGCATAATCATCGTTCAAGTAACCCAGTTCAACAACGATATCAATTAAAACTAGATAGAGGTGTGACGGAGACTAACAAACTAGATCATTCTTCGTAGATTCGAATACCCCGGCTAAGCACATCAAGCTTAGGCCACACTCGAACCACTAACGGTGACTGGAAACACATCATAACCCACCGAACACGTGCACCCAACTACTTGGGTAGCTATTCACTAGCTGTGCCAAGCATATGTGCTATAATCTATCCTTCTCAATCTCGTACCACTACCATCACGATTAATCTCCGATAATGTTAACAATTCAAACACTGACCAACACATGATCACAGTGCGTATGCATGACAAACAGTTAAGTAAGCAAAACAATAAATAACTAAGTAAACACTCATTTAACCAGGACATACTACACATGAATTTAAAGTGTAACATTCTCAAGGGTTTTACGCACCCGTAAATACGCACTTCTACTTCTCGGACCCATCAAATTGACTTGCCTAGCTCCCTGATGTCCGAGCTATGGCTCCCTAGTCCCTGAAGTCATTTGTGGTGTTTTACTTAGAGTCAATTAGGTGGTTTATTGTGTGAATTTGTCCAAATGATTATGGTATCAGAGCATATGTATTAGAACATAAAGAAACGTTAGGTTAGTGAAACCTAAATTTGTAAAGCCTTTAAGTTTAAATATCAAGTTTAAGTTAGACGAATCAATGGTATGATACATTTGTTCAAAGTCGACTTAACGTACATAAAAGATAAATCCTAGGATGGATGGGATAAAAGAAAAGTGATGAAAGACTTATAATGTTGATTATTTGTTACTTTGTATATATAACTGTATCGTTAGATATATGGTGGAATGACTTTCCCCCTTCAGTTTGGTTCTCTTTGATGGTTGGATAAGGAACTTGTGTTCCATAAAATGGTAAGGGGAATGACAATGAACGACATAAGGAAATTGAGGCGAACTATTTGGAAGAGTCCACATAGGTTTGAAAGGCCTCTGCAATGACTGTTATGAGAATGGACGAGCTTAGAATGATACACGTAGTCGTTGATCCCTTGGCGTCAATCCGCATTGAAAACCACCGAAACCCACGCTATTCTCACCATTTCGTTTGGATAGAAATGAGAAATGGAGGAGAGAGAAAAGTTGGTGGATGACTTTTATAGTCACCACTTCATCTCACTCCATACACGTATCTCGAGGTGCATCCAATGATCCTCTTTCAATCTAAACTGTGGCGGCCCCAATTTCCACATTGGTCCGCCACGGGAGGCCACGCGGGCCCACAACTGTCCACGTCACCACCAGTTGTGTCCCACGCCCAATTTATCCATTATCGATCAATTCATCATTAAGTTTGATTCGATTAATATCATATAACCTCAAATTAACAATGGAAGCTTAAATGAACAATATAAAAATTCATCTTGTGTTTTATTAGCAAAATGCCTAAGTGGAAACCATACCAAATATACATCATATACATCTCATATGTTTCTCAAAATATCAAAATATACAACCTATCTCTCAAGCCCAAAACCCTAAAAAACGAATAAATATAAACATACGTACGAGTGGGGCCAAAACCGTCAATCGATGTACTCTTCAAGCTTGCCCTTTCCCCGGCTCGTACTTAGGTCCTGCACTCACCATCACAAAAAGACAGATGACGAGTCCAGAGTGAGTAATCCCAAGGAAGTTCACCAAGTAATTACGGAAATAAAAGTACTTGGAATTCAAAAGACTATAATTTAAACATGCGAGTACGAAATACGACAACTGTAAAAGAAAGATCATCGCATGCATAAATATAGTGAGGAAACAAAGTACGTGCACATAAAAATCAGACTAAGTCATACTTCGAGCCTCTCCTTGGGCACAACCCTCAAACACACCAACAGGTTGTCCCTAGACCCTCTAGGTGGTCGGCGTAGACCAACGACGCACCCACACAAGCCTACCATACCCGGGTAGCCTATTCACCGGCGTATACTTAGACAAGTGCTATGACTCAATGGACTATATGGCCGTAACGAAATAAGCACCAGGTGGGGGTGATCTCAACACCGTAAAGACACCAGGTAGGAGTACCCTCCACTACCGTAAAGTCACCAGGTGAGAGTGCCCACCGTAAAGCAAAGATGAAATGGAATAACGAATAAATGGAACTGAATTCAAATAAATCAAATGGTAAATACTTAAAGTGAAGTTCAATTGGGATACTACACACCTCAATTCGCACTCCTCGTTCTACGAATTAAATTCCCCGGCTCGATTCCTTCAATCCCCGATAATACTCCCGGCCGATTCCCGACTAAATCCCCTAGGCTCCAATTACTATTTCAAGACTCCTGGAATCCATTTATGAAGGTTAATTATCAATTAATAGGTTTAAAATGTTGGTTAGACTCATTTCTTCATTTTCCAATTTTTCACATTCCGTGTGAACTATTAGCGCGCTAATGAGATGAATTAGCGCGCTAATTCATCTAAGTCACTTGTTCATCATTTTCCGTAGGGTAATTAGCGCGCTAGGTCCTCCTATTAGCGCGCTAATCGCGCTCTGTCCGGACTTTTACAGCTTCAAATTTTCACACTCCAAACCACCTCATACACCATTCATTCAACTCCAACACCTCAAAAACTCACAATTCACCTCAAAAATACCATTCAAACACAATTTTATCGAATTTAAACTCGAAATCCAAGAATCCTAAAAATCATCCTTTTCAAACCCATTTCCATATCATCATCAAATTCCCCTCAAATTAGCTCAAAAACACACCTATTCCATGCCATTCCCATTCACATTTACTCCAACAAAACCAAGTGTTAATTCCCCAACAAATCCGAATTTCACACATCCTAACCCTCATCAAAAATTTCCACAAAACTCAAGTTTATTGTGTCCATACCTTAGATTCTTGTTGTAGGAAGCCACATATCACCTTTCCACACTTTGATGTTGTTCTTCTTCTCCTCTTCTTCCCACCGATCTCTTTTTCGATCTCTCTCTCAAAACCTCACTCTCCTTCTCTTCCCATTTGATCGGTCAACACAAACAAACCTATATATTTGGCTTTTGATCAAGTGTGTGCACGAATCTCGAGAACAATCCAACTGTTATTGTTTTATTCAACTCAACTATATGACTTATAAATTTCCAATTGATTTGGCTCATAATAATTATCTACCCTATTCAATAAATTACCAAAATTTATGGGTAAGCTCACCTTAGTTCCCTCGACTACCCGGCACCTCGTGCCTCGTGTCCCGCGTCCGCACGCACCCCGAAATCATTCCTCACTCGTCAATCAACTACATTAGCATACAATATTGCAATGGAATTAGTTAATTTATACCTTTCCATCACAATTTACCACAACAAACATACAAAACGGACTGTATACCTAGTTCGAGTGCATTCCATCCTCATTTGTGTGGGTCCTCACTGTCTTCGCTGGCATCCACATCTGCAATGACGTCATAATTAACGGCAAATATTATTTGGGCCGTTACAATTCTTCCCAACTAAATTGAAATTTCGTCCCGAAATTTGAGTTATATTAACACTCACCAGTAAACAATTGTGGGTATCTCTGTCTCATAGTCGACTCGAGCTCCCAAGTGAGTCCCTCAGTTCCGTGATGCTGCCATCGAACCAACACTTTCAAAATCTCCCTGTTCCTCAGTGTCTGAACTCTACGATCCATGATCTCCACAGGTTGCTCTTCATATGAAGCGTCAGGACGAACCTCAATCTGTCTAATATCCACCATCGGCCTCGGTCTGTCTTAGCTAACCTCAACATAGACACGTGAAACACTTGGATGAACGCCGCTAGCTCTCGCGGCAACTCCAATCTGTATGCTACTGTCCCAACACGTGCCACAACTCGAACGGTCCAATATATCTCGGTGCTAGTTTCCCCTTGATCCCAAATCTCTTGATGACCTTTCCAGGGCGAAACTTTCAGATATACCAAATCATCCACATCATAGCTCAAACCCTCAAGATACCTATCAGCATACTTCTTTTGCCTATCTTGAGCTGCTTGCAATCTCATCCTAATCTGCCGAATCTTCTCAGTGTGGTCAACAACAACTTCAGGTCCAATCACTGCCACATCTTCAGGTGCTGCCCAACAAGCTGGTGATCTGCAAGGTCTTCCATACAAAGCCTCAAATGGTGGCATACCAATACTCGCCTGATAGCTGTTGTTGTATGCGAACTCGCACAACGGCAAAATACTCTTCCCAAGCACCTCCAAATCGCAAAATGCATGCTCGAGCATGTCCTCCAATATCTCAGTATTAATCTCTCTGATCGACCGTCTGTCGAGGATGATAAGCCGTCTTGAATCTAGCCTGTCTCGTCCCAAACTGCTCCTGCATGCTCTCCCACAACTTCGAAGTCAACCTGGGATCTCTGTCAGACACAATAGATAGCGGCACCCCATGTAGCCTAACAATCTCTCGCTCAAAAATGATACTCAACTGAGCAAACGAGTACTTCATCGATATAGGGATGAAGTGTGCAGACTTCGTCAATCTATCAATCACAACCCACACAAAGATCATGACGTCTCGCAGATCGTGGCAATCCACTAACAAAGTCCATCGTAACATGCTCCCATTTCCACTGCGGAATCGGTAGTGGTTGTAACAATCCAGCTGGTCTCCTGTGCTCGGCCTTAACCTGCTGACAAACATGACAAGCTCTCACATATGCACCCACATCGGCCTTCATCCCAGGCCACCAAAACAAACGTCGCAAGTCATGATACATTTTAGTCCTGCCAGGATGAACTGTATACCGTGAACGGTGTGCATCCTCAAGAATGCTATCGCGTAGTTCCCGCACCTCGGTATCCACAACCTACCCCCGTGTCTCAAGCACCGGTCGAACCACTAGACCAATCAGTGCAACCCGGATCCCGAGCCAGACAGTGAAAGCGAGCAAAATGTCCGTCGACCCTTTGCCACTCGGCGACCCTCTCTAACGACACCACAGAACACGCATCGGCAACGAGATATGAACATCGCAAAAACATCGAGACGACACAACACCGTCGCAGCCTCCGGAATCCATACTCATGTGTCATCTCGCGGACACGATCGACTCTCTACGCCACTCCGGCTCAATGCATCGGCAACTACATTCGCCTTCCCGGGATGGTACTCAATAGCGAAATCGTAGTCTTTCAACAACTCGAGCCACCGTTTTTGCCGCATATTCGGATCCTTCGAGTGAAAAGATACCTCAAACTCGATGATCTCGTATATAACATAAATCGCTCCCCATAAAGATAATGTCGCCAAGCTTTGAGCGCAAACACAATGCGGCTAGCTCTAAATCATGTACCGGATAATTCTCCTCGTGAGGTCTCAATCGCTCGATAAATAAGCAATCGGGTGTCCTTCCCGCATCAACACGCATCCCAACCCGGTTCTGAAGCATCTCGTGTAGAGAGAAGCCTCTCCCCGCCTCGGGTAAAGCCAACACCGGCGCGAAGTCAACTTCCTCTTCAACTCTAAAAACGCTGCCTCGCAGTCTTCAGACCATTCAAACTTAACATTCTTCTTGGTCAACCTCGTCATCGGCGCTGCTATCAACGAAAAATCCTGCACAAACCGCCGGTAATAGCCCGCAAGCCCCAAGAAACTACGAATGTCTGAAACCGTCTCAGGTGTCCTCCAATCAATGATCGCTCGGATCTTGTCTCCATCCACAGATATTCCTTGACCACTGATGACATGTCCGAGAAATTTCACCTCTCTCAGCCAAAAAGCACACTTGCTGAACTTAGCGTACAATCTATGCTCCTCAACGTCATCAAAACATCTCTAAGGTGTCTCTCGTGCTCCTCACGAGTCTTACTCGTATATTAAGATATCATCGATAAACACAATCACATAACGATCCAAAAATGGCCGTAATATCGGTGCATCAAATCCATAAAGATAGCGGCGCATTAGTCACCCCAAATGGCATGATCGTGAACTCAAACAATCCATAACGCGTGCTAAACGCCGTCTTCTCTATATCACTCTCCCGAATCCTCAACTGATGATAACCAGATCGTAAATCAATCTTCGAGAAAAACTTAGCACCTGCCAACTGATCAAATAGATCATCAATTCTAGGAAGTGGATAACGATTTCGAATCGTCACTTGATTCAACTTCCTGTAATCTATGCACAACCTCAAAGAACCATCCTTCTTCTTAACAAATAGTACTGGGTGCGCCCCAGGAGACATACTGGGATGAATAAAACCCTTCGCAACAACTCCTCTAATTGGGATCTCAACTCTCCCTTGCTCCGACGCTGACATCCTGTACGGTCGGCTATATATCGACTGTGTCCCTGGAACCAACTCAATAATGAACTCAATCGCCTAGGAGGTGGTAAACCTGGCAAATCGTCTGGGAACACCTCGGGAAACTCGACACTACTTGAGAGACATCCTCTAATCTAATCTCTCGGTCTCAGTCCGCTCAACTACCGTCCTAAACGCCTCCATCTCCTGAATCGTAGCTAATCGACCTCTGGTAATCGGTAAGTCTGACGCCGTCCCAACAAAAGTAAATACGGGAATACCCTCAATATCAAATACTATCATCTTCCCAAAGCAATCAATGTGTGCGCGATATGTCGCTAGCCAATCCATACCCAAAAAGCATCAAACTCTAAATACTCTAGGACACGAAAGTCGACAGTAACTCGGTGTCCCTCAATCTCTACTACACAATTCCGGCATATCCGGTTAGGGTAAATCTTATCCCCAAGCCAGTTATCGAGGACAAGATGTGGATCTAAGGTCTCAACCTGTAATCCTAATCGTCCAACCTCAAGGTCCCGATATAAATGACAATGTACTTGCGGAATCAAATAATACATGCATGAAGACATCGCATATAGATAACATACCCTCTACGAGTGACGAGTCGCATCACGCTCCGGTATGTACGGTAGTAGGTGTAGCAATTTGCATGAGCCCTCTCCCTAACGGCTCAATCGTGGTCGTGAAGATGAAGGCGACATCGGACAATCTCTATGTATATGCCCGACCTGATGACACCTGAAACATCGTCGTGTCTCCCGCCAATCGAGGCGTGACACTATATGCACTGAGCCCCGTCACGACCCCGACCTCTCTCGTCCTCTACCACGACCTCCTCCATCTCGCACATGGTGTCGAGGCTGCTCAGCTGGTGCAGGTACAGTAACGTATACCACCTGCCTCTCGTCTCCTCTCTGATGCTCGGAACGTCTATCTCGTCGACTCTGATAATCATGTCTCTGTCGATCGATCGCTCTCTCTCTCTCTCTTCGGTCTCGATCGACCGAGAACTCTGTCCAGACCCGTCTCCAAGCTCACCCCGGTGTCGTAAATACGTCTCGCGAGCCAATGCTCTGTCAAAAACACTCTGTAGGGTCTCCGCACCGGTCGCAACTATCACACCACCAATCCTCTCATCCAGGCCTCTGATGAAGTAGTAAATCTGTAACCTCTCCGTGTTAGCCACATCCATGGCATACATCATGAGATATCTGAATCGATCCATGTACTGTGACACAGACATGTTACCCTGTCGTAGTCCCAAGAATTGCTCCCTCAGTCGTAACTGCACCTCAGTGGGAATGTACTCATCGAGAAATAACTGTCGAAACTCTGCCCACGTCGACGGTGTAGAATGTATGTCAGTGTAAGTAGTCCACCATACCGCTGCCTGACCTCTCAAACAATACCCCGAGATACGCGCCTGGTCCGCCTCGGGTACCTCTAATAGCTGGTGTAGTCGTCGATGTGTCATCAACCACCGGCCGGCAACCTCAGGATCACTGACTCCAGTGAAGTACGTGGGGTTGAATCTCATAAAGTCTTTCACCATCTTTGCTGCCTCAGACATCCTACTTCTGGCAATCGAAACTCCTACACGCTGCTCGGTAGTAGGCGGTGTCACCTCCGTAGTCTCACCAGGCGTCACATAGGCTCGGCCTCTCTATCATCGCTTGCTCTATCCCACTATGTCAGTATGTCCTCACTGTGGTGCAATCACCGCCCGTGTAGTAGGTGTAACTAGCTCGGCGAGAGTGCTACTGCTTGTACTCGTGAACTCCGTATATACTCCATCGCTCAACCATTCGAGCTCTTTGCATAATAGCTTGCTCTGTTTGAATCAACTGCTTTCTGTCGGCCTCATGTATCATAGCTCGCATATCAGCCATGTCACTAGTGGTACGATCACTAGTATCTCCAACCTCTGGGCGGAGTAGTGGGCGAGGAGTAGGAGTCTGTCCGTCCATCCTAAACTGCACAACCAACGTGCATTGGATCAGACTCAGTATATACGCGTATTATATGTAGTACACAATCAAAACATACACGTATATATAACTTCCTGAATCTACCCGCCTCACATCACTTCCCAACTAAACTTCATATCATTCACTTGTGGTTTCCACATCTAAGATTTATTCATCAAGTTTATACTCTTATTAAATCTCCAAACAGAGCCTAAGCTCTGATACCAAAATGTGGCGGCCCCAATTTCCACATTGGTCCGCCACGGGAGGCCACGCGGGCCCACAACCGTCCACGTCACCACCGCTTGTGTCCCACGCCCAATTTATCCATTATCGATCAATTCATCATTAAGTTTGATTCGATTAATATCATATAACCTCAAATTAACAAATGGAAGCTTAAATGAACAATATAAAAATTCATCTTGTGTTTTATTAGCAAAATGCCTAAGTGGAAACCATACCAAATATACATCATATACATCTCATATGTTTCTCAAAATATCAAAATATACAACCTATCTCTCAAGCCCAAAACCCTGAGAAAACGAATAAATATAAACATACGTACGAGTGGGGCCAAAACCGTCAATCGATGTACTCTTCAAGCTTGCCCTTTCCCCGGCTCAGTACTAGGGTCTGCACACTCACCATCACAAAAAGACAGATGACGAGTCCAGTGAGTAATCCCAAGGAAGTTCACCAAGTAATTACGGAAATAAAAGTACTCTTGGAATTCAAAAGACTATAATTTAAACATGCGAGTACGAAAATACGAGACAACCGTAAAAGAAAGATCATCGCATGCATAAATATAGTGAGGAAACAAAGTACGTGCACATAAAAATCGAGACTAAGTCATACTTCGAGCCTCTCCTTGGGCACAACCCTCAAACACACCAACAAAGTTGTCCCTAGACCCTCTCAGGTGGTCGGCGTAGACCAACGACGCACCCACACAAGCCTACCATACCCGGGTAGCCTATTCACCGCGTATACTTAGACAAGTGCTATGACTCAATGGACTATATGGCCGTAACGAAATAAGCACCAGGTGGGGGTGATCTCAACACCGTAAAGACACACCAGGTAGGAGTACCCTCCACTACCGTAAAGTCACCAGTGAGAGTGCCCACCGTAAAGCAAAGCAATGAAATGGAATAACGAATAAATGGAACTGAATTCAAATAAATCAAATGGTAAATACTTAAAGTGAAGTTCAATTGGGATACTACACACCTCAATTCGCACTCCTCGTTCTACGAATTAAATTCCCTACTCGATTCCTTCAATCCCCGATAATACTCCCGGTCTGATTCCCGACTAAATCCCCGGCTCCAATTACTATTTCAAGACTCCTGGAATCCATTTATGAAGGTTAATTATCAATTAATAGGTTTAAAATGTTGGTTAGACTCATTTCTTCATTTTCCAATTTTTCACATTCCGGTGAACTATTAGCGCGCTAATGAGATGAATTAGCGCGCTAATTCATCTAAGTCACTTGTTCATCATTTTCCGAGAGGGTAATTAGCGCTAGGTCCTCCTATTAGCGCGCTAATCGCGCTCTGTCCAGACTTTTACAGTTCAAATTTTCACACTCCAAACCACCTCATACACCATTCATTCAACTCCAACACCTCAAAAACTCACAATTCACCTCAAAAATACCATTCAAACACAATTTTATCGAATTTAAACTCGAAATCCAAGAATCCTAAAAATCATCCTTTTCAAACCCATTTCCATATCATCATCAAATTCCCCTCAAATTAGCTCAAAAACACACCTATTCCATGCCATTCCCATTCACATTTACTCCAACAAAACCAAGTGTTAATTCCCCAACAAATCCGAATTTCACACATCCTAACCCTCATCAAAAATTTCCACAAAACTCAAGTTTATTGTGTCCATACCTTAGATTCTTGTTGTAGGAAGCCACATATCACCTTTCCACACTTTGATGTTGTTCTTCTTCTCCTCTTCTTCCCACCGATCTCTTTTTCGATCTCTCTCTCAAAACCTCACTCTCCTTCTCTTCCCATTTGATCGGTCAACACAAACAAACCTATATATTTGGCTTTTGATCAAGTGTGTGCACGAATCTCGAGAACAATCCAACTGTTATTGTTTTATTCAACTCAACTATATGACTTATAAATTTCCAATTGATTTGGCTCATAATAATTATCTACCCTATTCAATAAATTACCAAAATTTATGGGTAAGCTCACCTTAGTTCCCTCGACTACCCGGCACCTCGTGCCTCGTGTCCCGCGTCCGCACGCACCCCGAAATCATTCCTCACTCGTCAATCAACTACATTAGCATACAATATTGCAATGGAATTAGTTAATTTATACCTTTCCATCACAATTTACCACAACAAACATACAAAACGGACTGTATACCTAGTTCGAGTGCATTCCAGTCCTCACTGTGGGTCCCTCAGCTGTCTTCGCTGGCATCCACATCTGCAATGACGTCATAATTAACGGCAAATATTATTTGGGCCGTTACATAAACCAACCACCTTGACTCTAACTTGTGACTCCGATAGGTGACTTGAACACCACATTAACCATTTCTCGCTCAAACCTCGTGTTACTGGACTTATACCGCACCATGACTCGGCCGTCGTGTACTCCCGAACATACCAGCGTATTCGCATATTAATTATTTATTTTTATTTATTCTTTTTCAATAATTCACTAATTATCATTTCCTGTGTTTAAAATACCCAATTTTATTGGTTTGTCTAAAAATTTATGTTTTCCCTAGGCGAAACCACACTTACAAACCCGGTACGATAAACAAAACAAAATCACGCACTAGGACATACGACATTTACATTTGGGTATAAATAATAGTACAATCATCATAGAAAAATAAATTATATCACAGTGTCGACTCCTGAGGCTTGACAGTATGCCAAGTCATGGCAGTCAGGTTGCTGTTCTGAAACATGACACTGTTGGGTAATGTGCCCTAGGTCAATCCATTAACAGTCTTTATGAATACATTTTAGTTAATAAAATAGAGGATTTTATTTGCTGTTTATTATAATTGATTTGCATGTTTACATTATAATAAGATCCATGGGTATTTACTGAAATATCCTAAATGTCCCTAGTCGATTATTATTGGGAACTATAATGAATTAAGACTAGTATGAGTCTTGATTGATGATCATACGATGATCATACGTATAGGAATACGAATCAAGATCATGAGTACTTATTATAGAATAAAGTCTTGGACCGACCCGCTATGAGAACATCACATGGATTAAGTCATAGTTGTTTCTCATGATAGGTATATTTTTCAATCCTCGACTTGAGATTACCAGAGACTTCAACATTAGGAATACGGTGATTTGACGCAATCAAACGTTGTCTTTAACCTTGGACAATTATAAAGGTTGTGATTGGTTATTGTGTGAATAATGTGGTGAAGTTGTGTAATCGAGATAGAATTTGTCCCTCTCATATAAAGAGAGATATCCAGTGGATCCTCGATATGTTAGGCTCATTAAAAGGCCTAGTCTAAGTGAATTGATATTGATCAATGTTACTTAGATGTTTTCGATCTACCTTGAAATCGAGACTAGTACGATTGAACATGTTGGATGACAATTCCATGCCTTATGTTTGATCAAAAGGATATCGTGTGACAAAAGGATGTTATATATACTATTGATTAGGTTATATCGATTTGATAATCGTACAACTTGGGTAGTCATAATGTCTTGCTAGAGGTCGCTTATGACTTGTATACCAAAATGTGTTTTGGTACACTGCCAACGTTGTATGAGCCTATTGGGTCGCACACTAAGAATGGTTTTGCGAGATTTTAAGATGGTTCAGAAAAATGAATTTTATATGATAAAATTCATGACAGAAACGTCCTTGTAGTATATTACACTTATACTTCTTTAAGTAGGGGTATATGTGTAATTTACTTAACCGTCTATATACAAGGGTTGTATAAATAGACGCTTTGAGTTAGAATACAAGTACGAAAGAATTATTAAAAGGCCGAAACTCTATTTTTCGTTTTAGAAACAACTTAGAGTTTTTTGTATTCTCTGGATCGTTTTGGAGAGAAACAAAAGTTTGAAATTCTCTCGAAGCTAGCACTTTGAATCTCGGTCGCCATTCGTGTGTGGACAGCTGATAGAGGGCGTTCGTTGTTGCGCGCCTTAGAGATCGATTAACCTTCGAAAAGGTACATTGCGACTGAGGTATGATTAAGTTTTCATAGTCTAAACGTGTTTTAATGGAATCAGATTCGGATCCTGTTGGGGTTTTTCTCAAAATTGTTTTGAAATCTCCGCTGCGTTTGAACCCCAAAATCCAACAGACACGTGACACAAATTAAATTTAAGGGTCGTTATAGTTATTTGACTGTTATAGGGTTATTGCATTTTTTTTTATGGCTTCGAGTTTGGCGTTAATTGGCGCATTGTAAGGAGGAAAATGTTGAAGGAATCACTAAACAAAGTAAACTCAAGCAGTACGAGATAATTTTTGTTGTTTTTCATGATTGTACGGATACACAGAACCGAGATGTATAACATGCGTCTCAATCCTGTGTATCCGACAATATATAGTACATAGCGGTGTATGTTGGTCAAGACCCATAGTTTCATGTCAGCTTTGTGTGACTGAGAAGCATTTGTAAGTATCAGCCCTGTTGCGTTGAAATGATACTCGTAACCCATCAAATTGCTCTATGTACCCCACCCTAACATACACCACTCAAACCCACTCAAGTGTTTCGGTCAAAGATCTTTGATATACAGTCATAACTTCGCACTTTAGGCACTGATATGCTAGTTATACCCTACCAAATTGTTGTGTACACCCCATAATAGTCTACTTATTCTATACTAGAGTATCGAAGGAATGAAACCGTAATATCTATTAACGTAGCTGCTGCACATGACTGATAGGCATTCATAAGTCTCGATTTTGATGAACCAATACCAATAAAACATGTCCGTTGAGTGTGGCTGATACCTTTCCAATCCTCTCGATTAAACCTAAACGAGACTGTTTACAAGCTCTCGACCTTATATGACCGTACATTTCGATACCTTCAACTGAAAACCAAGGAAACCCACAAAGTTCACAAAAATGTCACCAATACACTGGAAATCTCATGGGGGAACAAAACCTACAAAGTCTTAAGGCAAAAAAGTTATTCAAAAGACCAAAAGTAAACGAAGATAATTGCGGTGGTCCCTTACGTTGATCTAGTGGGTTTGAGTCACTAAAACACTCATAATACACCCATGACCTCAATGAGTGTTCGATAAGACAAGAAAAACGAAACAATGAGGGTGGTGACAAGTTTGGTTGGGGTACGTGAGTTGGGTAGGTGTGTTGAAGATGAGGGTAATTTTGGAATAATTGACAAAAAGTGGGGTAAAAGGAAATCACAATTTTCTCTGTTTTAAACAAAAGAAAAATTGAGGAATCGAAAACCTCTTTTTTTAGCCCAGCTAAGTGCACCCCACCGTTTACTAAGTTCACCCCGAGAAAAAGTCAAGCTTAAAAAAGGTCAATCTTACTACAAAATGACCCTTATGTTCCTTACTGTAATTAGTGCACCACACTACATTTTCCTCTCGTTTTGTGCACGCCATCATCATTCCTCCACACACTCTCTTCTTGCGATTTGTAAGCAACATCGAGGGTTCGACCTCGTAGATCTGAATCTCTTGTTGGAGAGTCGATCATAGCCCACCTAACCTCTATATGGATAGTCGGTCACAGCTTGCTAAAACTTTAATTGAAGATTCGTTCAGAACCCACCGAACCTTTAAGTCGACAGTTGTTAACTAAGTCTCACAAAAAAGATTCGGTTAGACAACACCAAGCCTAGAGGAAAGTCTCGGTCATATGTCGTCGAACCTAAAATAGATGTCTCGACTAAAATTTTGGAGTTGGGTGCTTCCGTTTGGATGAAAGGGTGGTAAAAATGTTGGGTGCACTTATAAATTGAAATTTGAATTTGGGCGCCATGCATACTCGGGTGCACTTAGTAAATAGAGTGGTGCACTTAGCCCGGCTTTATTTTTTTTTATCGTTTCCTACAAATAAGCAAAAGTTGTGGAGGAGTTACATCCATTAAGTTTTGTAAACATACACAATTTGAAACGACTTAAAACTCTCATCTTTGTTTTCCGTTCAAAAGGGGCTCAAAATCCCTCTCACTCTCTCCCTTCCTCCGCTGGTTCCCTCCTCATCCTTTTCAATCAGCCGTGGCGAGTCCCGCCACTCATCCCCAAGCCCTTCGCCTTTATCTCTAGCAAATTCTCTACCCACAACGTGGTCGACAATGCGCATCGTCGCCTCTGATAGAGGAGAGAAAGAACGAGGAGCGACGACAGCAAGTTGTGTACTCCTTTTTTTTTTGTACGTCTGGGGTTGATGTTTCAATGCTATGGGCTGTTTTTCTTTTTGAGGTCGACAGGGAAGGCAAAAAGGTGCGTCTTTGGAGTATCCATTTTTTCATGGAGTGTTTTTTTTTTAGTTTATTTTATTGTTGTAAATAGGGCATTTTGATGGGTAATGTGCAGGGTTTTTTTTTTTTAATTGCTGTTTACTCATTCTGGCTCACGACACACCTTATATTATGTATTTGATGTGTAATATGCAGCGTTTTTATTTCCATTGTTGTTTCCACATTCTATCACACCATACACATTGTGTACTTTTTTGTTGTACGTCTATACTAATAAAACCTCCGATTCAAAAAAAAAAAAGGAGTTCAATATGGGTGCCTTTGGTGGTATCTCATGTGATCTCCAATGCAGTGAATACCGACTATAGGCCAGTTAAACGGACAATGGCCCTATGGCTACAGTTTCATTAATTGTTTGTTTGTTTGAATTCACGAAGTCATTTGTTTTTTTTTTTAGTACATGTTTGTTTTGTTTATTTTATTCAGTTTGGAAGAGTTATAATAGTGTAGAGGTGAGGAGTTTTTTGTCAAAAAAAAGGAAACAGTGTAGAGGTGTTGTATTTGGGGACGTACATGGAGATCAAAATTGCACAGATGGTTGTTGATCTTTTGGTTTTAATTTTTTTTCTATACTATAGGTACTGTTCCAATATATAGGTTTCAATTTTATTTAGTGTCGCCATTTTCTTTGTATAATCTCATTTACTTGCAATAGTTTTCAGTACTTCATTTAAATTCATTCAATATCTTTTTGTCATTAGACTTTTTTGAGATAGAAATATTTTGGTTTTACAATTAGTGCAAGTGGTTTTACAATTACTTTCAATTCCATCACAAGTGCAATTGGGCAAATAGAACAAGTGGTATAAAAGTTGAAGATGGATTTACATTGGTTAATTTTCACCAAAGATTGCCCCAATTTGATTAAAAAACACTAGATTTTTACGTCAAATGATTTTTTTATAAAGGAATGGAGACTAGCTCCGAAAAGTTATATTAATCACAAAGAAAAGATGTATGATTACATTTGAGGGGTACTTGTTTACCTTCCATTCTTTCAAAACATTGCCCACCTAAGCCCACTGATAGTCAGAGTCAAAACTAACTAAGAGAAGCTAAGAAAATAAGGATCACTAACCCACCAGAGAAGCCAATCCCATAAATGTCAACATTAGGTACCATGGCAACACAACATAGAGGTCTTATTGCAAGATCGTCAATACCCACAAAAATTGCAACTTTGTCAAACTCGTAGCATCCACTTTATTTACCCATGTTTAACCAAGCCCCCTACATCTCATGTTCTATAAGGGCGTCCAATTCTCCATGAAGCCTTATTGTATTGCCACATACACCAAATCATATATATATATATATATATATATATATATATATATATATTTTTTTTTTTTTTTTTTTTTTTGGTAGACCCAAATCATATATTAGTTTCCAAAAAACCTCCCTTAGACCTATGATGCCCACAACATTGCCATCCTATTGAAAACAAAAACAAAAAGACAACAAACTCACAAATCGAGTGTACGGGTTTCGCCCCCATCTAATCTTAAATTTGAAGATGGTATGTCCACAAAAGTGGCAAACTCTCTTTAAAAAGTAATTAAAGTTTCTCTATTTATAGACTTGAAGACTTCTGGAGATCAATGCCGTCCCATCATAGTCCTCTTCATCTCTTTTCATCAAAAAATTAAAATTAAACATGAAGGTAGAATATAGAGATGTCTTCTTTTTTTTTTTCCTTCCTTTTCTTCATAAATGAATATTTTTTTAGTTATAAGTTAAAAAATATTCTTTCGTGTCTTTTTTTCCCTTCATTTTCTTCAAAAAAAATTATTTAATGCTCTAAAAAGATATAATTAAATAGATTTTGAAAACTAACTTTACAATTCATAGACGTTCCTCGAATCTTAATTGTGCATCACGTGTAGAACACGTGCCCGTTGATTAGTATTAATAATAAAATCATTACGTAACATTATTGTCTATATAATCTATGATAACTAATTATATGTATTGCATTAAAAAGATAATTAATTATATGTACTTTTCCATTTCAAAAGCAAAGCATAATTAAGTCCCATATTATAATTGTATAATAGAGTATTATTGACACAAGAAATAATTGCATGATATTAATAGTTTTAACTAATGCATGTATATGACCTAACCTTATCTTGTCCGGTGGTCCTTAATTAATTAATTCATAAATACGGCAAATTCCATCTCTATGTGGAGTCGTGTGGACAAATTAGTGGACATGAATACACAAGCCTACAACCGCTCAATCCATTTCAAATTTTCAATGAATTGAAGTGATTGGGTAACATAGTATCCAAGCATAAATTCGGTTGTTAATTAGAGTTTTCTAGATCGTGCATCAAAATATGTGCGTGGCATACCCTTATAGAACTAACGCAACTACAATTCCCTTTCCCTTCATTAGTTATAGTGTATCAAACTATCAATCATGGTCCACTACAAGTAAATGAGGCTGACATAGCAAAACTCTTGAGAGAAGATTTGAAATTAATGCAGTTCCGTTGGAGTACTGCGTGCTAACAAGCTACTTGATGAAAGAAAAATATACATACATGCTTATGGCATACCTTTTATATACACAAACATTTTTTTGGGTTACAATACTTATTTGCTATATATATATATATATATATGAAAATGATTTTTTGACATTTATTTTAGTACATATATTTGCTCCACAATAGTGTTTCTTTGGAATTCGTACGACAAACATCCCTAATAAATTTACATTATTATTATGTAACAAATTTATGTATCTTGAAATGTTAGATTATCGTCTTTCATATAGGCTATAATCCATTACACGTACGTAATGCATGCATTGAGATGCTTACAATATCTCAATTATCTGTGATCGATCAACAGTTCACAAACTCTAACAACAACTCTCTCCGGTCAATAATATAAGTTGTTATAGTAAAAATCCCTTGTTCAAAATTGTAAGTCGTTTTCAAAATTTAATAGTGAATTTATTGTTTTTTTTACCCATTTTCCCTTATGCAATTCAAACATTTATTATTTTTCAATTCTTTTGTTCATTTAATGTCAAAGGATATATATATATAAATTACACCCGTAATTAAGACTATCTTAATTCTTGTGTTTTTACCTTAAACGCCTTACATTTTTGACTGGAGGTAGTATATATATACATGATTGGTCACTTTATCTTTTACAAATTTCAAAAAAAAAAAAAAATCTAGCCCATCATCAATGTCCCACTAAATATTAAAAGAACTAGTTGTAGGGAATATATAGTGGCACAATGATTTCTTATTTTAATGTAATGTTTGTCACATTCATTATTAGTACTAATTATTTTTAAAGGTTTTTTTTATTCATTTAGTTTTTTTCTTTTTTTACTTCATCAATAATAAAAATTATAATAGTTGCTAGCTACAAAAGATAAGAAGAAGAATTAGATTCTTAGAAAATAATAATCTAACACACTCTCAATAATGCACACTTTAGGTGCACACCTTTGTTTTTTAGTCGTTTATGACGTTCTGTCAGATATAAGACCCACGCCTGATGAGACAAGAAAGAGACATAAATGACTAAAAAATATGAATGTGCATTCAAAGTGGGTCATTTTATCATTTTCCTTTTCTTAGATTCTTATCACATAAGCAAAGTGACACCCCATGAAAATCAAAAAAAAAAAAAAAGTGACACCATGTGTGTAACAAAGCTGGCAAAACACTTTCAATAAAACATCCAACAACAGTAACATTAGCCTTTAATTTTCCATGGTCCCACAACAATCCACATTGTTTTTCTTTTTTGCTTTGCTTGCATTTCAAGTATCACAAACTTTATGTAGAATCTAAGACTTGGCACCCTTAACAACAGTAACTGGACATGTAGCATTTCCCACTACATGGTAGCTAACACTCCCAAGCAAAACCCTGCAAAATAAAATAATTGCTTAGAAAAAAAAATTATAAAAAAAAAAGAATTAAAATTTTTGGTCCATACAGCAAACCCAAGGGTGAAGCCACATGCAAAGGCTGCCCTGAGCCTTAGTTGCATGTATATGTACCCCCTTTATGTACATAATTGATTAATAGAAAAATAAAAAAAAAATATTTAAGTTAGCCCACCACTCAAATTAATGCCTACATTGTCTTGGTTTAGTCCAAAGGATCTTAAAATTCTACCCTGACGGTACATTAACTAATTATTTGAAATCAAGGTTTTGTTGTTATTGATATTGTAAGTGGTTAATTAGAAGTCAAGTAACATCATAAATAAATCAAATTAATGAGATTTTTTGATGGGGTCAAACTAATGAAGGAGAAATTGTCACCTTTTGAGGACTCCTAAGCCCCTGCTTCCAAGCACAAGTGAGTCAAGCTTGAGATCTTCAACTGCATCACATAGCTTCTCTCTAGGGTCACCCCAGAAGATCTTGGTCACCACCGTAACCTGATCATATAATCAAATAAATTAACCTATTTAAGTTTATATACTTATAATAGAAGATTGTTTATAATTTGTATATGTATAGGAATATTAATACCCCTTTTGTTCTTGAAACTGTGACCAGAATGTCTAGGATTTCAGGGTCATGAGTGAGTCCATACTGCTTTGCCACGCTTGTCTCCTTGAACTCTTCAAGTGGAATCAAAGCTGAAACAACAACAAATTCATTTGATTCATCAATGACCTTACAAGATCACTACTTAAAATTAAGATTTGAAGACCAAAAGGTCATCCGATCAAATATTGGTCGACTGACTGACTCTCGTGTGATTAATCGAGTCTAAGTAAGGAGGGGTCGAAAAAAAGCTAGTATTTCTGAATATGTTATACGTGATCCAGTGTCCTCCCAGAGCTTCTTTTGTGGATTATCTGCTCTTGGAGATTGAACGTGAATTAAGACGATACGGTCACCGGCATCCACCAGATTATCAACTGCCCATCGGAGTGCTGCTTTGCTTGTAGCAGAGAAATCCATCCCAATCCCAACTGTTCTTGCTCCTCCCATTTCTCTCTTGCTTTCTTTCTCTAAACTTTTTGCGATCAAATTCTTGTTGATTGGTATGGAAGAAATGGTGAGAAGGTGTGGTGTGTATATATATGTGTGTGTGTAATTCTTTGTTGGCCTGATCACAAGACCACCATTTGAAATATATATTGATAGCAAGAAGTGTTACAAATCTACAATGACACCCTTGAGTCACAATGCTAGTCACAACATAAATTAATAAAACCGTTTAATTCACCTCGAGTCACGTTCCTCATATCTTGAGGTTCATAACAGTGTGAGTTGTGCTGTGAGTTTGATGAGATGTCAATGTAGTATAATTGATGGCTTATGCTTCTTTGTGGGGGAGCCTTGGATTCGTTTCATATAATTTAGACAAGTAAGCAGAAGAATAATGCAAAAGAGCTTCTTGAAGGCTCTAGAGAAGATGCATATATTTTTTTTCTTTTTCTCTCTTTTGGGAGGTCAAGAAGAGAGATGCATGATTGATTCAAAAGTAATAAGCATGTAATTTTTTTTTTTTTTTTTTCAATTGGCAATACGAGTGCAGTGTAATACGTATATTTCTAACGTAACAGTTATTTCTCTTATTGGAAATCAATGTAATTACAACACCTTGACTGAACACAAGTCGAACTCTAACCTTTCCCAAACTTCCTTTGGCAAGTGACGCCGAGATGCTTTGGCCAAGCATAACAACTATTTAAGGAACCGGCTAAAAGGACTTCAATTTTGTAAAATTATTCAACTACCCCTTTATATAAAAGAGTTTTTACTCACCCATGCCCACTCACCCCACTCATCCATAGCTCACTCACCTTTCTCAAATTGCACTTATCAACAACTCAAATTCGACGAAATTCGAGCAAAACCATATGAATTCGACGCCACGGGTGCATCCATCATCTCTTTTAGTGCCGATTTTGAAGTTTTTTTTAGATTTTTTGAGTTTTTTTTGAATCTTTTTGTTTGTGAATTTATTTTTGAGTTTAGGGCTTCGATTTGAAGCTTGAATCTAGCATTTTGGGTACAAAATTTTGATGGAATCGAAAATATTAAGCGAGCCTAAGCAAAACCACTATTTTTTTTTTACCGTTTTTATGTATTTATCGAGAGTTTTGAAGTTTTTTTGTTTATTCTGGTCACCCGCGGGTTTTGGACTTATATGGCAAAGGTGTTGGACACACAAGACTGACAACCTCTGAAGAAGTTTTGGACACACATGACTGACACCTCTAAAGAGATTCAACTTGATCCCTCTGTCACCTACTGAGACTAAGTTATCTTCGCGTTATCGGTTAAAGTCGGTCGAGACCTCTAAAGAAGTATCGACCATGTGTATTTGAAACCTCTTCAAAAGTGTTGGTCTTTTGTTTTTGACACCTCTTCAGAGGTGTTGTCTCGGTTCTGTCTCGGTTCATCTGAAACCCGCGGACAACACTTCTTCAAAAGTTTGGTGAGTAATGTGATGAGCAAAGATATTTTTGAAATTTTAAAAATAAAAGTGGGGTAAACTAAGTAAAACGCGAGGTACACGAAGTAAAAATTTAAAACTGGATCCGTTTAGTAAAAACTGAGGTTCAATGCGCGCCACAGGAGTGGATTACTCAAATACTATATAACTTGATAAATGCTAAACCCAGCTTTTTTGAGACATTTGTAGTCTGTTGAATTGTGCATCTAGATTTCACGTATAAGCATCTTAATGTAAAATGGAAGGAAATACACCGTTGTACTAATACAAAGGGGATGATAATCACCAATTAACTATTCCACAAACAAGCCAAACCACAATAAAAAGAAATCCACATAGTTTGCTCACATCAACAATCTCAGAACCAAATACAAACTAACCACAACAATAGTCTTTGACATATAAAATTGAGTCTCCACCGCAACACGAAAGTAGTAGCAACATCGTAAAACATATCGATGTTCATAAGTTATATTTTACAGTCTTCGCGTCGTTAAATAAAAAACATGCGATTCTTCAGGTTCTCATGGAAGCGCGGGAGTGGTTTCAATTGGTGATCAGTAGAGCTTTCACCATGCTCTGCAGCTGCGCTTCCATCTGAGGATGAGTCGACCCCCAAGTAGTACCGCGCGCGAAATGCAAGTAGATGGGCGTAGTATGCTGGCGTCACTGTCATCATACAACAAAATGAGCATTGTTAAAACAGGGAATGAATTATAATGTCAATACATGCTTCATGTTCTTAACAGTTGACACTTACCGTAAGAGACAGCACGATTGCACCTTTCGTACCTGAAAGAACAACATGAAGAACAAGTCATGTTTAGTACTCTTTTAACTTCGACGAAATAGTTCAAACAGAGATGACAAGGGAGTAGAATTGGTACGTGTAGCATAGATTGTTGCAAAGAGTTTGAATTTGATCTTCGGTAAAGTTGTTATCGTCATGCAAGATATGATAATGTGCCGGTCGGTTCGTGCCCTTCGCCACAAACCCGACAATTTCATCAGTATTAGGACAGCAGAATTACTTCCATGGAGAACACTACTAAAACCGCAAACCAATCAAACAAATGCAGAAATGTACCTGAATGCCAGCATGACTATTCAAATAGAAATCGCGCCAAACAGGATGGCAGATTCCAGTGTCGACTACAGTTCCTGCATATTTTCAGAAGCGTAAACTGAACATCCAATCAGACAGAAAAAGAAGATAACTTGAAAAAAAAAATGGATCAACTTACCAGGCAGAACGTTCCCATTTTTGTCATAAAAATTAAGATCCTTATTAACTGGAAAGAACCGAGTATGGTGCCGCTTTTGAACCATTACAAATGTTATTGGGGGAGAACTAGATTCATTAAACGTGTTCATCCATGCCTGTTTTACACATTAACATGAAAAGGTAAGACGAGAAAGATGGACATCACTCCATGTTTAGATAAAAATCTGAGAAGACAGATTTCCAGCATAATGAAGACATGGTGTTAAGAGGGAGTGTAAGTCGCTCACCCGCTGGATTTCCCTCAATTCATGTTGCAACACATCTTGGATTTGACCTTCGCCCACGCCATCCCTATAAATAGAGAGATTGGAGATCAGATAGAAGTTGCATAATGTGGAAAATAAGTAGTTTATTAGTAAATGATCCACTATAGCACCTGAAGAATATGATCCTTTCCGGCTTTTCATGGTTTTCTTCATAGAAAGAAAGGAAGTGTGCCCTATATGCAAGAACAAGTTAGATCTCAAAAATAACAACTACAACCAATTAAAACTCTTCCATTGCACTTGCTAAGTTAGATCTCAAATATAGAGAGAGAAAATTAAAAAAAAAAAAAAAACAAACACAAAAAGAAAAACATACTTGCACATGCCAAACATGTCTTCAATTCTTTCTTGTCGAGCAGCTTGAGCAGATAGCTCGGGCGCATATTTCCCAAGTAACTTCCAATCAAGAGAAGCTACAACCTACAGAGAATTGCATAAAAAAATGGCAATCAAGCTTTGGTGTTTTGGTACTAATTAAAATAGCCATTCCAGCCTACAGGACATATAACATAAATTTAGTCATTCCCCCAAAGAAAAAGGAGCAATGAAGACATGTCGAAGATATATACAAGGGAATCAAACCACTTACAGCTGCAATGGAAGGACTAGTATCGTTCCCTGGACTGGGATGAGTTACATCAGCCCCAAAAATTATTGTAGGTTTATCACTAACCAGAGGAACACATTGCAGCAACGCCTCTTCAAGCACTACATTTCTTCCACCAGCCTATGATGATGTCGCAAAATAATGATTAGAAAAAGAATTTAAGATATAATGTCGAGGTAATTATTTTCCTGCTCACTTTTATGTTCATTTTCTCACTAGCCATTGTCAAGGTACCAATGTTCATCTTTTTGACAGTTGCAGCTAAGAAGCACTGAGACATCACACCGAGATTTGTATCACATATGCGTTTCACTTCTCCTGGAAAAATAAAAGGACAAGCTTAATATAGAATTTTTCTGCACCTTTTGTTTGATCTCATAAACAAAATGGAAGAAAAGCATAAGTGTGGTAGGCGCACGGTTCCGGGTTCGATTCCCCACTTGTGCCAAGCTTTGATGGGCCACTAAATTGGGTGGAGGCTACAACGCCCCCTTGGGGGGATTAGTCGGACGAAGCTCGGATACCCCCCAGGGTCATCAAAAAAAAAAAAAAATGGAAGAAAAACAAGGAAGAAAGAAATGCCTTCATCAATTTCAGGCAAGACACAGTTACCACCCATGAGAAAATGACCCTGTTCAGGAATCTCAACAACTTTCAAAAAAGAAAAATTGCACCTTTTTTCTATTTGGGTTTTTGATAGAGCATCAAGGGCATTTGGAGCCATATACTAAGTGGTCAGTTGCATAATAATAATATAATTATGAGTAGAAGTAGGTGTGAAAGAGTGGTACAAAATATTCTGAATTTTTTTTATTGCAATTGGGACGCAATGTGGCTGCATGAGCTCTCAGTTCTTTGTTTTTCGTGAATCTTTTGGTAGTACATATTCATTGGACTCTTCTATGGTTGTCAATTGTAATCTATATTCTATATCAAAAGTTGAGATTCAAGTACTGACCAAACTGGTTGTGGGGCACTAAAATTTGATCAAGAAATACGCTAACAAAAGGAATCAAATTTGGAAATATGACATCTTTTAGATGAGATGATCATGATCTACGATATTAAAGAGATGAATTCGATGATCCACACCATGTATCGAAGAAGCTCGAAACTTGGTAAGTTGATGCACCTATCCCTCACTTTATGTTTTTCACTTTTTTACTGCACAACATTCACTTCCATAAAGCATGCTTAATAATATCAAAAAATACAAACTAACCCCAACAGAAACTCATGAAAGAGCTTAAAAGAAAATAATATACGATGTAACTAACCATTGAACAAAAAACAGAAACTTCGCCAATAAATTCTAAAATAAGGTGTGAAATGTAGAACTTCGTTTAGGTAAGGGAATACCGTAAAGAGAACCATTGTTATCTGGCAAGATCACAATAATTAAATCAAGTGGCTGATTGCGAGGCTTGAGTCTCCTCATCGCCTCTCCATAAAGATCATCCAAGGCCCACTCAACCTGCATAGGATTGCCTCTTTTAGGCGGAAGCACTGAATTACGGGTGAAGACCTGCATAAAACGTATCATATAGTACGAAAAAATAAGAAAAAGCCCACAACAACTAATATCGAAGTAACCATATAGTAAGAACTAATCCAAAAGCCATACCAATCCGTAATCATTGCAAACCCCACCAAGCCTACTGCAAAAATTCGATGCGTAGGAATCAGAAATATCCTGCTCAAAATTAATGCAAACCCAGGAATTGATATTTCCTCCCATGAACAATTTCTGCAATTCAAGTGAAAAGGGAAAAACAAATTATCACTTACTAAAAAAAAAAAAGAATTTTAGGCTATAGCTATTGAATTCAATAGTAACCAGTATGCATTTATATATAAGAAACAAAAGGAGACAAGTCAACAAATGAAGAGACTATGCTCCTTCAAACATAAAAAATAGCAAAATCAAGGTGTTGATACTTAATATGAATTCACCAGTTATCCAACATGGCATTGAGACTCAAGTTCGTGAGAAGACTTCTAATCACGTCCCTTTGCTGGCATATACATCATTTCCAAATTTGCATATAAAAGCCAAACAAAACAAATGTGAATTGCAAATAAAGAAAATCACATTCGAGACCTCCATGAACAAATAATCTATGTAACAGCATTTTGTTGTCACGAAGAATAGCATAGGAGGATCTACACAAAAAAGCAACTTTGATGTTCAAATATCTACTCTAGAAGCGACGTTAACGAAATTAATGGCATGCAAAATTAAAACAAAAGCCCTTGTTGTGCAGCTACGAAAAAGAAAAAAAAAATTGAAATGGACTGATTTCCACAGATATTTTCAAAAGAAAGTTCCGTACAGCTTGTGGAATTTATTTATCAACTATTAATCGCAAATCACAGCAAATTCATCAACTTCTCATGTTATTGACTGGCTGAACTTGAACAAAAACTGAAGTACTAATTCAAGTATCTTCCTACGCTTATCTTGCCCATTCAACTACATTCTACAAGTACAGTGTCTCAAAAGGATAGCTGCACACGTAAATTGGAAATACTAATACCTTGTTTTGCATGTTCCATTGACCGTCCCTTGGTTGACAGACATTCTCCTTTCCAGAGTCATGGTATTTGAGCTGCATACAATAGCAAGATAGCAGACAAGAACTTTCAGCTTTTGTTCAAAAAGCGTTGAAATTCAGTAAGATATTAAACATGCAACTGACCCGAGGCGAAGGCACTTTACGTGCTTGAACTAGAGTAGGAGATCCAGATATTTTTATGCCAAACATCTTGCAATATGGATCCTCACCGTAGTTATTTTGAGACACTATCTGTAGAGAATACAAGTCACTAAACAAATCAAAACCAGCAGAATTCAGAACCACATAGTTATGTTCTCTAAGTGCACCATGGGCACAATGTTGGTACATACAACACTCATTAAGAAGTCTATTCAGATAAACAATGCATCTAATTAAAGCATAAACTTAGACTAAGCCCTCAACTTTCCAACACTGAGAGAAATAGGTAACCAGAAACATTTTAATTTTTATGTAGATTGAAAAAAAAAAAAATTCACCTAATTTTCATATAAAAACAATTACAAAAGGACTGTGATAAGGGTAATCATTCACTTCGTGTATGTTGAGAAGATCTCAGCCATCGTGTAACAAATGTAGCTATCAAAAGTATGTTAATGACTTTACAAGTTAAAAAGTTCTCAAATCCCATTTTTATGGTTTTCAAGCCTTACAAATGTTGAGAAAAAGATTAGAAAAAGGGAAATAATTGATAAGTAACCTAAGCATATTTTTGTTTCTTAAATTGGCTCGGGCTTTGGTGGGCATATACCCACGCCGCACACCTAAACCAATATGTTGAGAACTAGTACAACTTTTCATTATTTGAGAAGAAAATTATTCTACGTGGCGCACCCAAGCCAATACCACTCGGGCTTAGGTGGGCCTAGTGTCACGGTCATAATTAGCATGCACCGTGCTAGCATGTATACTAGGTACTAGTATGCTTGAGGTGCTTGTATGCATGAGTGGTACTTAGTATGATTGGTCTCACCTTTTGATGTTTCTTACTAGTGATGAGCAAATGGCTTACCTGTAGGGAGTGTAGTTGTGAATTTAGGTCACATTTCCCTAGGGTGTGTGAGTTGTTTTTCCTTGCTTGTACTAATGCTTGTTTGAGTATTTGCTTATGCTTGTAACCTTTATTTGATGCAATAAAGCGTGTTTACTTGTCGTTGCAATTCCCTTGTGTGCATACAATATTTAAGATACTAACAGCTATCGATCAAAGTTTCTTATCTTTTACTGATCAAGTTTGCAAACATCGAAACCCCAGACGTATTGGCTCAGTGACATAGAAGCATAATAACTTCAAACCAAGTGAGCTGAATCAGTTGATCAAATATGGAAACTGGTGATGCCTGGATAATTTATCAGCATTCAATACTACCAGAGGTTCAAGATGATTGGAAGAAGATCTCAAGGTAAAGCCCGGTACATTAAAGAAGCGCACAACGTTATCTCCCTAGAAGAGGCCGAGAGACTCTTCATTTAACTATGCCATCCGTCACTTGAATGTTAATGTTTTTAGCATTATTAAAAGTACAACTTAGCCCTCTAGATAGCTCAACCTAAAGAAAAGAACAGATAGAAGAAAGTCAAAGAAGACAAAAAAGACATGTTCACGGGCTCGCCGGCTTGGGTACTCGCCCCGAACCGCCTTGCCTATGATGGGTATGGGTTTGTATTTGTGAACCTAGTCCAAGCTTGCCTCAACTCGGCTCGTTAAGTACTTACCATACTTTTCTTAGTACAAATACTTACAAAATGTGTTAAAAGAAAGGTTTGAACCTTGGATTTCAAGGTTGACTGTTGTAACTTCTATCATTAGGCTAATTCCTACTTTGTTTTTATTTTCAAACATTTATTAAATAGGCTTAATCAGCTAAAATATCCTGACCTTTGACAACTTTTGTTATTATATCTTAAACTTTCTAGATTGTTTGATTTGTATACAGGGACGGACCCAGGATTTTGTATAGCTCTGGGCTAAACTATACACGTGCTTTGAGATATAAATTGATTACTTGTGAATGAACTATGATTAAGGCATGGTTTAGTCGCGCGATCAAGTCATTATTACCTAGGCAAAATAAAAATCAAGTGGAGCCCCCATCACAACTGCACCTTCAATCGGACTAAATAACCAAAATATCAATCATTTATTTTAGATTTCTTAATAATTTATAAGTTATTTAAAAACGAAAAAAATCATATAATTTGTTTTGCAAAGCATTATTTTATATTATAGAACTACTCCAAAAGACATAAAGTAACAAATAAATAGAGAAATTTTATAAGAAAAAAGAAATTTCAAACTATATAATTAGAATTTGAATTATGAAAATAACAAACTCTTAACTATTGTTGATGAATATTTAAAGAGTGGTTTGACATGCATAATGAAAATTTTTATTTTTTGACAAAATTTGAGGTCTGTGAGTTCAATTTCAGTTGAAATAAAAAAAGTATCATTTATTAGCATACATATGTATTTGCTACACTAGTGTAATGAGTAACATTGTTTTTATTAGCATACATATGTATCTTTTATTTAGTGACATTGTTAAAATACATACATTTGCTACACTCTTATTAGTCTTTAAATTATGCATGGCGATATGTACAAACTACATAAATATTGTGTGTGAAAAAGAGTCCAACAACTTTGTAGCAATTATATCTAAGCCATCGAATATTGAATGTTACCCAATCACCTTTTTACTTTTCACTAACATATTGTTGGGCCTTTCCTAAAAAAAGAAAGACATATTGGTGGGTTGTGGGCTTGAACAAATTTATCATTTTGTTTTGTTGATCGACTTTCACTAGGTGGGCTTATTTTTTTGTTGGTTGAAAGTATCAATATCCCCCAGGGCAAGGCATTACCTGGGTCCGCCAATGTTTGTATCTCAATTCGGTTATTAACTTAAAATTTGATGAGGCGACACCTTAATTATGAGTTTAAAAATTCACCTCATCACCTCTAATTATCAAAATAATTATTAATTTCATTATTTAAATTTATTATTTAAGTGTCATATTATCAAATTTTGGGGTTCAAATGTAGTTTAGGTCCTTTAGGATACAAATTAAACAATCTAGAAAAATTAGGATACAATAACAAATCTCAAAAGGTTAGGATATAATAACAATGATTGTTAAAGTTTAAGATATTTTAACCAATTTGGCCAATTAAATATGTTTACTTTTAAAAAAATAATATAAGAACCAAGTCAAACATTCCTAACTTGGGTGGGGCCTGGGCAAGGGCTTAAATAATCAAGCTCACCCACCCAGTGAACAGGTCTAAGTACAAGCAACAACACTTTATTATACCCAATCTCCATATTGTCCCATGATACATAAAATTCAGGACAAAAAATATGTGACACGATGCTTCTCACCTGCGAGATCTTGTCTAGTCTCTCACCAGGACGCAAATTGTTCACTTTAAGCATACCAGAGGTTTGCATATTAGTTAATTTCTTTGTATACCTCTGACCACCAACAATTTTGCAAACCTGGTAACAGAACAACAAAATCAAAAAGTAACCCTTCGAGCAAATGCACAAAATGAAGCTTCACTAGCAAAGTTTACCTCCATTGGAAGAGATTCTCCTTTATTCCCTACTTTAAGACAAGGAAGAGCTTTATATATAAGATCCAAATTATATTTTTCTCTAAAATATAAAACAATATGTTTATTGGAGCCACATTCACGATCTGTGAATCTGTTCATGCCAAGAAACAACCGAGCAAAGTAATTGTGTAAGTGCTCAATTAAATATATTAGTGTAGAATAAAAAATTGAAAACTTTCATACGTTTCCTCATAAGCAGGCATTGATGATAAACCAGATATGGAATATGTTCTCCTTGTATTTCCACGATGGGTCACTTCAATTCTAACCCCTCTAAGAGCTCTTTTAATCTGTAAATTTCTCCAATCAATTGTTCATAAAACAAACAAATGAGAGACCATGAAAAATACTCGCTAGGATTAACATAAAACAGTGAAGTATCAAATAACTAAAAAGCCAATGTTGCTTAGAAGAGAAAAAGCTATTTGGAAAGTGATAGCTTTGTATCTAAAATAACAATATTGAAGTTAATGAGTTGCGTTATGACGCGAAACGGAAAGCATAATGCCCATACTCCAAGTTCAAATAATCATAAAGAAGAAAAAGGAAAGGAACATAATTAATGGAGTGCCACAAACAAGGGTTGTTCGATAAGCTCGTTGTAGAGATCACCAAAAGCAAAAATTTCTTGACAAGTTCTTATACAACGTCATACATACACTCAAAGACTTAATAAGTTCTTCAATTCGCCAAATATGGTGCACTCTGTTAAAGAGAATCTCTCAAACTTAAAAATGAATTCACCTTAACTCAATAGAAAATATGTTGTTTATAGGTTAAAATTAAACCCTAACCTAACAATAATAAAATTGTTAATTCTTAACTCTAATTCCAAACTTCAGCTCAATACAAGGTAATGATGAACTTGGATCAAGAATAAGTGGCTTGCAAAAAGGATAATTTGATTGTGACACAACACAATTCATTAACAAAGTTTCAATAGAACACTCACTCTACTAATAAATAGGTCGGCAAACAAAATCAAATGTAGCAATCCTAAAGACTAACAATGAGCATACCTTCAGGCGCTCGACATTAGATATAGGTGCATCCCTTCTATCCCTTTCCCACCTTAATAATTGTTTGACAAATTCGAGTACAGGAATTTGCTCAATAAAGGCAGCAGCCATGACATCTGCATGAGGTTAAAATTCCTTAGAAACTGAACTACAATTAGACGATGTGCATAGTATTTGACTTTTCCATTTTCCAAAAACATAAAGAAACCAACAATGTAATATATATTGACTCACCATTTGTCCTAAATAATCGATCATAATTCAAAAGACATCCTCAAAACCCCTACCAAATTACACTTGTAGTGTGAATATCAACTTGGTTACTCAAACATTTAATCACATACAATTTTTTCACGCCAAAATATACGGGCCGGACAATGAAACTCAAGTCTCAATCATTCATAACAAAAACTCTCAAAATGGCTTGCTTCATAATATAGTACCTATATTGAGTGTCAAACACAATTGAGTTGGCCGTAGACTCTGGTAAAAACCTCTCCAAGCTTCCAGCCCATCACCAAGTTTACTTGTACCGAACATCGTAGATACAAAGGAACGTCGCACCGGTGTGTATCTGTGAGAAATTCATAAAAAAGAACTTACCAACTAATTAGTACTCGAACTATCAAAACAATGGAAGATATTTGAACAAGATCAAAAGAATTACATGGAAGAAGGCGTCTGTCGCAGAACAACATCAAGAGCATGTATAACTGTTTGTGGCAATTCAACATCCTTCCCATTCAAGAACTGTCTAAACTTCTCCAAGTCAATAACCGCAACCAAACTAATGGCAACAATATATTGCCTAGTCTTCACGGAGACAGGAAACTCCTTAGAATTAAACGGCAATAGATCGAATGTATAGAAACTTTTCCGACCGTCATAAGCTAACAGCGAACCGTTCATATGAGATTGTAAATACAAATTGCGCAATTCTTCCATGATCAATCCGTATTCTTTGGACGACACAACCTCAGGACTAATGGAAACCTAATCAAGTGAAATTAAATGCATTATGATCAGTATCAAAAACTTGTGTCTCAAAATCAAATTTCTGACAAGATCAACCATAAGACTCACATTGTAGTGAAAAATCCCGTTGAGGAATGAATCTATCTCTACTTGAAAATGATTCGTCACCACTAGAAACTTCTCACCAATAGTACCGGGAGGAGGCCGAGAAGAGAACCGTATAAGCTGGTTCTCTGGTTTAAGAGACAATTCACTCAATTGCCTCTCAACGCCAGAATTCGCTTGGTGCAGGTCGGATGGTGATGAGCGCCATCCACCTCTCCCTCTACCACCACCACCATTTCCACCGTATCCTCCGCCGCCGCCGCCACGGCCTCTATCAGAAGAGTAATTGCCGCGGCCACCATCACCGCCGCGACCACCGCCTCTATAAGAGGAGTAATTGCCACGGCCTCCATCACCACCACCACCACCACCACGACCACGACCACGGCCACCGTCTTGGTGAGAAGCGTAGTTTCTAGAATATCCGCCATCACCATAGCCACCACCACCACGGCCGCCGCCGCCTCCGCCTCTGTGGCCTCGGCCTCGATCGCCGCCGCGATCACTCCCGCCATCTCCGCGGCCTCTTCCGACCGAAGACATGAATATTATCTTATTGATGAAAAGATCGATCAAATGCACGAGAGAGAATTATTAGGTACTACTTGCTTGCACTCACTACCCGTAAACTGTGAAGTGAAGGCCAAGGCCTTACATAGAGATGGAGAGAACTTGGAGAGCAAGATTTGGAGCGACTTCAGTTGTTAAATTACGGAACTACCCCTTCCTAAAAGAGTCATGATATTGATATTGACGTGTAACGGAATGGATGAATAATCAAAAGGAGCTGTCCTCCTTATTGGTAGATCTACTAATTGGTAGTCACACCGTCCACATTGTGGGCCCTCCAGTTACTATTTCGCCTCTAAGAAAAGGGATGCTAGTGCAACTCGAGGAAGTCTATTGATTTTCCCGAGAAAAATCGAAGGGTTGAGCGTGTTCTGTTAGTGTCCTTTTGTTAAACTTTGATGGAATAAAGAGTCTCGCGAACTGGTGAATCATAGTATGCAGGTTGCATTGAAGTTACGTGGAAGTCGTGTGGTGAATCATAGTATGCAGCTTGCATTGAAGTTACGTGGAAGTGGTGCCCATCACCTTGGTTGTTAAGGCCTATCAGACCATAACTAATGTGTGTATGTCTAACATCCCCCCTCAAACTTGACAAAGATGGAACGACGCCAAATTTGAAGATCATATGTTGGCATTGTCAAGTAGAAAGAGCTTTTGTGAGACAATCAACAAGTTGATCCGCGGAGAGAACTTAGCGAACTTCAAGCTTATGTTGCAAGATCCTATCGCAGATGAAGTGAATGTCGACTTCTATGTGTTTTTGTACGAGCATGAAAAACAGGATTTATAGCCAGAGCATTTGCACTTTAATTGTCGCACCAAAGGGTGGGGCATGATGAAGTAGGGAATGTAATCTCGAAAAGAAGGGATTCCAGCCACATGATTTCACCAATTAATTATTCCACAAACAAGCCAAACCACAATAAAGAGAAATCCACATACATAGTTTGCTCACATCAACAATCTCAGAGCCAAATCACAAACATTGTGTCACAAATTATGTGACAAGCTATGTGACCGTGGCCTATTAGACCATAACTAATTTGTGTATGACTAACATCCCCCCTCAAACTTGACGAGGGTGGAACGACGCCAAGTTTGAAGATCATATGTTGGCATTGTCAAGTAGAAAGAGCTTTTGTGAGACAATCAACAAGTTGATCCGCGGAGAGAACTTAGCGAACTTCAAGCTTATGTTGCAAGATCCTATCGCAGATGAAGTGAATGTCGACTTCTATGTGTTTTTGTACGAGCATGAAAAATAGGATTTATAGCCAGAGCATTTGCACTTTAATTGTCGCGCCAAAGGATGGGGCATGATGAAGTAGGGAATGTAATCTCGTAAAGAAGGGATTCCAACCACATGATTTCAACAGAGGCGTGAGCAAGAGCTCGATATTCAGACTCCATGCTTGATCGAGCAACCACATTTTGTTTCATAGACATCCAAGAGATAAGAAAGGACCCGAAGACAATACAGTATCCGCCAATTGATTTGCGATCATCAGGAGAAGATGCTAGTAACGACCCATTTTCCAATAGATCATTACGGGGGCCAATACGGCCCCACAGTTTGGCTTACCAGCATCTGTTGTGTCTCACATTAAATCACATCCACCATTTAATCGTTACTAACCTTAATATGTTACAATTTACTGATTAAATTCTTATTACACTTTAGTTTGGTTAAATTGTTATTACAGTTTAGTCATCTATTAAATTATCATTATAACCTCAATGATATCAGCGAAAGTCTTAAAAACATATTAACTCAGTTAATAAACATCGAATTCATGTGATATATACCATAATCCTAGTGTGAAAAACCTATGTAATCATCATGTATCATATAAATATACCTCAAATGTCTCAAAGTATCAAAAATACATTGTACCAAAGTATCTCACAATCCCAAAATCCAAATGAAAACAATATATATATATAACACAAACGTATAAGTCGGGCTCAAAGTTTTTGAATCACTGGTACTCTGGAAGCTTGCCCTTACCACGAATCGTACTCAGATCTGCACTCAAGTCATCACAAAAAGCAGATGACAAGTCCAGAGTGAGTATTCCCAAGGAAATTAAGTGAGCAATATTGAAAGTAAATACTGAAATTTAAATAAAGTTATTAAATAAACATGCGGGAATAAATGCAGGCAACTGCGCTCATCGCATGAATAAATAATAGGAAAAGCTCAAAGTGTGTTCCTAGCCCCTAGGGTCAGACTACACTATAATTCAGACTCTTCCACAGAATACTGTCGGCAAGTTTGACTCAAGCAGGGCAAGTATCTGGATCCGCTCGATGGCCGGCGTTACACCTACGGCGCACCGACACATGCCACGACGTGATACTCGGGTCGTGCTATTCATCGAGACCGATCTGGTAGCACGTGCTATGATGTAGTGAACATACACACAAGAATGAAATGGAGGGAGCCCTGCTCAACGTCCGCCCATATAATCATAACCAGAATAGATTATTGAAATGAAAAAAATTGAATTCAAATGCCAAAAGAAGTAAATACTCAATTAATTTCAGTTGGGATACTACACACATCAATTCGCACTCCGCGTCCTGAAATTCAAACCTCGGTCTAGCTCCAATAAACACCGACAATCAAAAGTATCACCCAAATGTACCTAAGATTATTTATCATTGAATAAGCTTCAATTGGATATATAATGTCAATTTTATGTTTTTCGAGGTAAAATCCTCGACAACATCTTTCCAAAATTCTGATAAAATCCCAAAACTCATTTGTTTGATCAAAATATATTTTTTCTAAATTTTTCCTATTTTATCTGAATTTTCTATTAATTTTTCAGATTTTTTTTTCCAAAACTATTTTTTAATTTGGGTTGGGCTGAACCGGGTTCGGTCGGACCCGGTTCGGCCCAACCGGACCGACCGGGTCTTGGCCGGCTCGGTCCGACCCGCTTGGGGCGAACTAGGTCGACCCGTGTGACGGCCCCGCTTCTAATCTAGGGCACCGTCCGGCCTAATCCCGTAATTAAGCCCTAATAACAACACATAGGACCCGATTACGAATTAGTCAGCCTTTATTACCTGTGTTCTCTTGTTTAAACAATTATTTTATTTAGCGGAAGTCTTTAATATTTTAGCAGAATTTTTTTTTTTTTTTTTTATATAAATCCTAAGTGTGGAAACCAGGAAATAACGATCACCATATATATGCAAGTAAACGGCGAACATATATAAACAAAGTGAAAGCCAAAAGTCGGGTAATCTAACGCTCATCCCAATAACATCCCAAAAGATAAAGACATAAGTAAACATAATACAAAAAGTACCCTACATGTACGGGCAGCTACGCGCTTAGAGCTCAGAGGTAGTCGCCGATCTTCTCCTTGCCTGGCCTGGTGCTGCTCGATGGACCTACACCCACCGTCACAAACTAGACGGTGAGTATAGTGATATTTAAGTGATAACTGGGAAATCTAATACTACATTTCCAATTTAAACAAAAGGTATTTAAAAGCACATGTAGCTGAAGAAATGCTGAATAAATAATGCAAGTAAATACCAACGTTAACAGATACCCATAAACTGACACAGGCTAAGTCGAGATGATCTACGTCCGGTCGGCGGTGAGAACTATCACCTAGCCTTTTCCACTACTGTATGGAGCTATGCTCAACATATGATAATAATCTTTTTTTTTATTTCCTAATAACCTCAAATTGCGGAGCTGTGCTCGGCGTATTTAAATCATTTATACTTGCCGACAACCCCGTGATCCATGTCACGTGTGCCGCCCAAGTGTAGTGGCGAGTGCCCGGAGACCCCGAAAGACCGAAATCCTCGTGAATCCGCGCATCTCATGTGCAATGGACACTAGATAATCCCTACTTTAGTTTTCAAGAATATATATCCTAAAGTTGTTACGATTTCAACATAAGTTAAGCTACAAAGCCCCAAGGGAAGTAGAAGACAAGTCCAACATAGCAGATAACCCTATAGCATGCATTTTCTAAATATCCATTAGCCACATTCCAAGACAAACATTGAGCATATAAGGAAACATGGAGTCAATGATATAATAAACAAGGCATCATGCTATATCGATATTCAATATGAGTAGAAACAAGGAAAGCATGATGTGAGAATAAATTAGTTAGTCTACAAATAGACTGAAATTTATAAATGACTGGAATGAAATAAAGTAAAGAGTTCCCGCAGTTTCACTTACAAGTCAACGCAGTAGTCCTAGCTATCCGGCCTCTCGACACCCCGACTCGTGCACCCGAACTTCCAAGAATTCCCTTTAATTCCTGAAGTTCATTTTATGTCATTTTAATTGGTTTAAAGTTACAACAAGTGGATTCATGATATTTAACCAAAATTTAGAATTTTATGTCAATCTTTAATTTTGGCACATTTTTCGAGTTATTTCGGGGTACCAAAAATACTCGAGAAGTCCCTAATCATTTTTTCTACCTTTTTCAAATTTTCTATATTTTCTAGAATTTTTCCCAATTTTTCTGATATTTTTTTCCTATTTTTCCTATTTTCCAACAAATTAAAACTGTTTTTTTTTTTATAAATAAAATATTATTTAAAAATATTATTTAAATAATATATAGGTGGGTCCCCTGAACCGGGTCCGACCCGACCCAATCGGGTCGGCCCGGTTCGGCCCATATGGGCGGGTCGGGTCGGGCCGGTCCCGGCCCAGCCCACCGGGTTGGGCGGGCGGTTTGGCCGCCCGCTGGGATGGGCTGGGGGCCGCCCGGCCGCCCAGGGTGGCACGCACGCACGCGTGCGTGCCCCCCTCTTCTTCCTCCTTTCAACCGAGGCGCCGGGTGCACCTCTCTGTTCTTCCTCTTTTTTTTTTTTTTTTTTTTTTTCTCTCTCTCTCTCTCTCTTCCTTCACTTCCCAATTCATCTTAAACCTCATGGAGATCAACAAGGCACCAAAATTTCACCTCAAATCCACAAAACAATATACATTTCTCGGATTTCATGCATGCAACAAAATTCCGAAATTACCCAAATTCGTCACCAATCAATGCAAGTCCGAGTAAAACTAGTGTAATTCATCACAAGAACTCAAAAACCTCCAAGATGACCTCCAAAAACCATTAAAATCAATGTAAATTCGAACTTCACCAAGACTCATTTTTAATGGAAAATCAAGAACAAATGAGGGATTTGTTACCTTGTATCTCCGTGTTGACGCCTAGATCACCTCTCCAAAGCTCGAATCTACTCTTTCTCCAACCCGATTTCTCTCCCAGATCCCTCAAATTGTTTGAGCAAAAATGGGATTTTTGCATGTTAACGATGAAAGGTTGTATATATATGTTGATGGGATCTAGTGTGCATTGCGCATCTCGAGGTAAATCTAATGGCTACTAACTAGGCGAGTCCAGCCTCTCATGTGACACAACTTGGGTGACTCCCATCATGGGAGTGTGTGGCGACACGGATCTCGAGGTATGTCCTAAGGTTAGTTTAATTCACAACAAACTATAGGATATTAAAATGTAATTTCTTAATAAATAAACCATAGGTTAAATCGATTAATGTACATTAATCCCATATGGACCATAATTAATTGGTCACACAAATTTGTAAAATTCATCTAAGTGGTCACACGACTCTCAACTACCCTAAGACTTTCGGTGTCCCGACTCGCACGCAACTCGAGGCGCTTTCCTCGTGCGTCGAACGTCGTATTTTCTAACTAAATTAAATAACTTAATTTATGTTAAGGTAGATTTGAAATAAATTGTTATTTCCTAGCCTAGTCTCGCTACCCCGATAATTCCACTAGGTACTCATACTTGCACGCACTCCAAGGCGTGTCCCCGCTCACGTCAACTCGACGTCTATGGTTTGCAAAAATGGACTTAATTAGTCTACACACATACACAACACTAGGCATACACCAGTACAAATATAACATTTACCTCGGTCACGTGCCTCAGTCAATATGCGCGTCTCATGCGGGCCCCACGTCACGGGTCGGTGATCCTGATTAAGCAAGTTAATCAAGATTAGGAAATTGGGCCGTGACAACCCGACCCGGTCCCTCCTTCTTCTCTAACGAACTAGGGGCTTCCCTGGTTCCTTTTTTTTCAATTTTTTTTTTTCTTTTGATTGGGGTTGGCTCTCAACCCCAACCCCTCCTCTTCTCTTGGCATGGGAGACATCTCCCATACCATGTTCATCCTCGGACGAACTGCCATGGCAGTTCATCTGAGCCCCCACCGTACACCACACCAACAACCAACAACAACACATACAACATCAACAACAACATGACACTCACCTCGACGTCGCGAGTTATCTCCCTCTTTCCCTCGATTTCTCTTCTCCTTCTCCTTCTCCTTCCTCGGTCTCCTTTGATCGATCAAAAAATGAAGAAATGTGGTGTTGGTGGTGGGTTTATCAACATTTTGGGTAAAATAACCAAAATGCCCCTAAATTCTTATCCTTTCCCTTAACAAACAAATACCCTTTTTGGTCATTTCACAACTATTTATTTATTTTTCTGATTTTTAATATATATATATAAATTACATATATATATACAAATATATATATATATATATATTCGCCTATATAAATATATATATATATATTCGTCTATATTTCCGCGCCTACAATTTCTTCATGCGCACCAACGAGCGTACTCGGACGTGCACACTACCGTACCACCCACGCGTGTCGACCACGACCCCACGTGTCCTTAGGTGCCCACCAATTTACTATTTTATCATATTTAATTCATTTAATGTGTGTATTATTTTCTCCGGCCTAATATTTCTTCTTTTAGTCTATCCAATACCCGCGTCGACATGCATATCGAGGTAAATACTTAACACACAATCTCACACGTTAATTGAAATATAATTACACACATCGTGATGTCGTTTAACCTATTTTAACATAAACATCGCAAATTTAGTCAAAACAACACTAAAAAACAACAATTTACCTAATTACAGGCGCGCTATAACCTAGTTGTGGGTCCCACGGGTGTCTAAGTTTGTCATGCCATGTGCTCGCAATACGTCACAAATAACGGCGAATTAAATTTGGACCATTACAAATGGAGTGCCTAACATATCGTATTGTAAATCACATACAAACATTATTTTTACATATATGTGCAAGAGGGATTTTTAATTTAATTAATGATTTATTTCCTTCTGCTGTAGAAATTCGACTATTTGTTTTTCACAATATTGTAAAGGAATTAAGCCTTCTCTTATATAATTTAGATCTGCATCTTAATCTATTAAAGCTTGTAATGAACATTTATAATCTTTTATTTTTAAGGTTATTAGAGTAAACCATCGTTGATGCGTATAAGATGTAAGGGTTCCATAAATACATTATTTTCATAAACTGAAAAGTTTTTAGAATTTATATTCTCATCTTCTATTTTAATTATTTTTTCTTTAAGAATTTTTATTTCTTCTTTCAATTGATTTACCTCATATTGTAATGAATTTATAGTTGGTCCTGTAAAAGATTTAGATTTTTTATTTACATCTTGAAATATATCTTTCATAGTATGATAATGATTATGTAAGTTAATTTGATTTTGAAGTTTTATTTCTTTCTCATTTAATTTTGATACCTGAAAGGTATTATCAATTTCTTTTTCTTTATTTAAAATCTCTGTATAATATTTATATTTATATTTTAATATTGGGTCTTCTATTTGTTCACCGATATCTAAAATTAATTTTTCATGTGCTGTTAAAACATTAATTTCATCTTCTGAATCTGAGGTAGATGTATATATTCTGCATATTTTCAATACATTTACAAGTTTCTGAAGAACTATCACTTTCTGCTACTTCATTAACTTTCTTTTTATAATCTTTTAAATGACATTTATTTACATAATGACCTGGTTTTCCACATTTAAAACATTTATTAGTCTTATTTTTAGTAAATTTATTATTTTTCTTTTGATGCTTATATTTACTTCTTCTATTTTTATAATAAGAATCTTGATTAGTTTTATTATTAAATCTTTGTATTCTTCTTTTTCTATAATTTGGTTTATTAGTTTGTGTTTGTGCAACTTCATGGCTGAATTGATAACAAAAATTACCTATATCTCTACGATTATCTTTAGAGAATTTATATAATTGCCTTTTTAATTTTATATCATTACATATTGATAATCTCACTATTTGAATTGTCTGAATTATATCACCATAAGTGAATCTGTTATAATTTAAAGTTCTATCACATTTTTCTCTTAATATATGCCTAACTTTTTCTGCGAATGAGTATGGTAATCCTGAAACAAATCTGTCTTTATAGAATGGAGTTTCATCTGAAGTTAATGTATAAACTTTCGTTAAAAATGTATCTTTATACCACCGAAAATCGGATAATGTTCTGCATCTCAAACTTTGTAATTGTTCTCTAATTTTTTCTTCTATATGACTTAATGTTCCAATAAAATGTCATATTATATTAGTTATCAAGGTTCTTACACCATTAAATTGTTCTCTGCCAAATTGGTATCAGAGCCATGTTCAATTGAAAATCCAGAGCATCTTCAAGTAAATCAAGTTCTCCATTATCATCTCCTGTAAGTATTTAATCGGTTTTAAGTTTGATTATGATTTCGATTGTGATTTCGAAAAGGATTTGAAAAACTTATTACTATGAAAATTCTTTTGAAAGTTAAAAATTTGTTTTCTTATTGTTAATTTATCTTGTGTTTAACCTTCGCCATTAGAGTGAGGAGTTTTCCTAGTCACGTGGTAAAGCTAGCGAGACAGAGCATAAGTCTAGCGAAGCAAATCGTTGACCAAGCTAGAACTCTAAGAACCCCGTGAGACATGAGTGAATTAATGAAGAAAATGAAATCTTCTCTTTCATTAAGAAAACATAGTCTTAAGTTTGATTCATCCACCTTGACATCAAAATCGATCATAAATGCGATGGCCCCAAGTTCCGAGGCCGCCCGTGGCTTCCCATTTCCCCTACTCGTGCACCGGAAACACCTGCCACATCACTCGTCTATCCAATTAATTTAAAAACTCTTAAGTTTCATGCCATTTAATTTAGTAGTTTACAATTTACAGCGGAAGTTTTAATATATCACCAAAAGAGCATTATATAAAGTTAACTTATTCAACCTATAGTGGAAAACCCTGAAGTACTCGGTATATAGGCGACAACTGCCATCAGTGAATGTTTATATACCAGTACTGAAGATGTAACAGCCATAAGTTCCCAATAATAATAATCAAAACAATTTAATACTAATACACATACCAGTAGGTCCTCGACAGTGGACAAGTAAAGATTTTGTCGCCCGTGATCTCCTTGCCCCTACTGATACATAAGGTCTGCGCTCAGCCACCACAAAAAGGTAGATGGCGAGCCCAGTAAGTAAAATCCCAAGGAAAACCACCGTGCATTATAATTTAAGAATATAAATGGAAACAAGTAAATAGTGTTAACCAAACATGCGGAATAGAAGGTAAATGCAGACAACTGCTCAAAGCTCATCGCATGAATATAAACACAAGATAACAAATGATTGTGCACCAGCTATACAAGATGTGTACTGAGGATCAGGAGCCCTATCGTGGTCTGTACCATCTACTCTACCACTGTGTCCTAGACCACACACCTAGCAAGCGACCGCACAACCTTCAGATACATAGACGGGAAAACTCAACCGTCCCAGTAGGAATATAAATCACAGATTTTCAAGGAAATAAAGCTCAATGGAAATAAATAAGTAAATGCAGTAGTGGTGTTCAATTGGGTTTTACGTACCCGAAAATACGCACTCCGACTTCCCGGACCTGTCAGTACGCCCCGCCTACCTCCCCGATGCCCGAGCTATGTTTTCCTGGTCCCTGAAGTCCATTTATAGTGTTTTATACTTTTTGAAACATATTATATCATTTTATGATATTATATTATATTTTTTGATTTTTCAGTTGTGGTACCTCTCCCAGCTGTGTCGGGGTTTCAAAAATACTCGAAAAGTCCCGAAACCACTTTTCTATTTTTTTCTAATTTTCTATATTTTCTAGAATTTTTTCCAATTTTTATGATATTTTTCACTTATTTTTCCTATTTTCCAGCAAATAATATATATAATATATATTATTTTATTTTATTTTATTTTTATATTTATTTTTTTTCCAGTGGGCCCCACCTGGACCGGTCCGGTCCAGGTGGTTGGACTGGCCCCAGGGCCGGTCTGGCCCGGTTTGGGGGGACGCACACGCAATCGTCTCTGGTATAACCAGAGACGATTTTCGTCTCTAGTTCCTCTTCTTCTTTTTTTTTTTTTTTTTTTTTTTTTTTTTTCTTCATTCTTTCTTCTTCCTTCATTTCCCAAATCATCTTAAACCTCATGGAGATCAACAAGGCACCAAAATTTCATCCCAAATCCACAAAAACAATATACATTTCTCGGATCAACATGCATGTCTATAAACCCAAAATTTACCAAATTCACCTCAATTTCCCACAAATCCAATCCAAATCAACACATTTCATCAAAACTAAACTCAAGAACTCTAACTTCCTCAAAAACAGCAATGATTTTCTCCGAAAATCCGAGATCACCACAACCCATTTTAACCACATTTTTATCGAAAATTTCCATTAAAATGGTAGAGATTAACTTGGATCGATGTTGTGAGGCTCGGATTCCCTCTCCCAAAGCTCGAATTCTCCTTCTCAACCTCGATTTCTCTCACAAAATCCCTCAAATCGTTTGAGCAAAATGGGATTTTGCATGCATTTGACGATCAAGTTATATATATAGGTGGTGTTTTAATCTCACGTGCACACGCATCTCGAGGTAAATCCAACCGCCACTGATCACCCTGTGTCACACAGTTCTTGAACACCTTATCCTAACACATCTAGCCTTGAATCTCATTGTTGTGCATTTCGAGGCTTATCCTAAGTGTATTGATTATTCAGTTCAAACTATAGGATTTTATTTACTCCAATTTGATTTAATTCCTAACACCTATTCTAATCATCAATAAATTCCATAAATTTGTAAATAGGGTCACACTAACTTCCCGACCACTCGGCACCCCGTGCCCCGTGTTCGGCACGCTTCCCGAGGCGGTCCCACACTTAGTGTACCTAATTGATTTACTAACTTAGCATATATGTAAATCTCATTAAATTAAACCTCAACCATAGCCATAAAATTATGATTTCTCATTTAACCCAACGCCCGACCTCACTGCCACCTAACCCTCGCATTAGCGGGTCCTACGACACGAAACCCCGGCGCTCAAACTCGCTCGACAATAATTTACACACATGTGATGTTTATATAAATATTAAATTCCCACATCACAATAATAGACATACAACATGCATAAATAACACCGTATAACCTGAGTACTCCTATCTGAGTCTACCCAGTTGTCCACGTAACGCCTGAATTACCCGTTAATCCTCGCGATTAACACTAATCCTGATTAAATTAATTTGGGTCGTTACAATTCTTCCCAACTAGGAGAATTTCGTCCTCGAAATTGAACAATCCCGAGTAACATCCCTAGTTCACCAAACCGCACACTTCACCGTCAGTTCCACCACTGACTAAATCCATAGCGAGGTGTTCCCACTTCCACTGAGGAACGGGTAACGACGCAACAATCCTTCAGGTTGCCTATGCTCCACCTTCACTGTGACATATGTGACACCCTCGAACATATTCACCAACATCGCCTTCATCCCCGGCCACCAAAACAATCTCCGCAAGTCATGGTACATCTTGGTTCTGCCCGGATGAACTGTGTATCGTGACCAGTGAGCATCCTCTAATATACTGTCTCGTATCTCTGACATGGCTGGTACCCATAGTCGACCTCGATGCCGCAGATATCCATCAGATGTCTCCGCCCAATCAATGCACTCGGGATCCCGTGCCAATCCACTGAACCGCCCATAAAGCCCATCAGCCCTCTGACACTTCGATACCCGTTCCAGTGACACTGTCGGTACCCTCATCTGACCACAAATCTGTAGATGCTGCATAACCGAAAGGTCTAACATGCTCATAACTGACGCCATCTCCAACAGTCCCATGTGTCGAGTCTCGGTCTAACTGTCAACCTCGCATATGCTCAATGCACCAGCCACTACATTAGCCTTTCCGGGATGATATTCGATCGTGAAGTCATAGTCCTTCAGCAACTCCAACCATCTCCTCTGACGCATATTCCGATCTCTCTGCGTGAAGATGTATCGTAAGCTCTGATGATCCGTGTAAAGCACAAACTTCTCTCCATAGAGATAGTGTCTCCAAGCTTTCAGCGCAACACAACTGCTGCAAGCTCCAAATCGTGTACAGGGTAGTTACACTCATGTTATTGTGTTTGAATAAAACAACCTTCTCAATAATATATCTATCCCATACATATATTTTATAGCAAAAATCCTTAGGCTTCATTTAATTATAACCAAAAACAACTTGATAGTCTTCATACATAACACAACTCGCACGTTGTTTTTACCATAATTTACACAAAAATATAGTTGACACTTTATTGTCAGTGCCCTAACTTATGGTTCAGATACGATCTGAACCCGAATCCGAACACGCAACGGCTCTACAAATGTCGGTGCCATCAAGATCAATGCGCACTCTCAATGTATATGTCCCTCAACTCCACAGTGAGTACATCTCTGAACATGTCGCGGTCTCTCCTGTGAACCACCGGTACCTGATGTAGCAAAACTAGGCGCATATGGTGTCCTCATCGTGATAGCTGGTTGTTGCATGCTCTCACACCTCACCGTCTCGTATTGTCCGTCCCGAACATCTCTAAGTCGTGACTTCTTTGCAGCTTGTCGTCGTCGTCTCCGTTGATACTCTGCGCTGCGGCTGCTGGTGTCTGGCAAACAACACTCAAATGTCCTCTCTGTCCACATCTATAACATTTGCGCATTTCTCGCCTCCTAGTCTGCCTTTCACTGGATCTCTGGCCCTGACTCCAGTCCCTTTGACCCCTATCCGGTTGCTGCTGCTGATGTTGTTGTTGCTGTTGCTCGACAGGTGCAGGCGCAGTAACATACACCACCCGCCCCTCATCTCCTCTCTGCTGCCCTGGATGCCTATCTCGTCGACCCCGCGATCCGTCTCTGTCTGTCACAAACCGGTTTCCTCTCTCTCTAACTTCGGTGTGCCTCTGCTCTGTGCTTGCTCCGAACTCTGCCCGCCGCTCTTCTTGTACTCGCGAATCCCTGTCAATCATTTCCCTCATGTAACATCGGGTAAAGTCGTTGTCGCTCTGATGACTCAGTCGTGAGTGATGCAGCCATTTTTGAAATCGCGGCGCCCTGGTCCCGTAATATTCGGAGTACTTCTGTGATCTAAACTTCCTAGGCTGTAAGTCGATCCTCCAAGCTCACTGTAGCTTGCGGACTCCTAATAACAATGCCAGCTTGTTTCGTCTCTGAGGGTATAGTAGACCGTCCATCCTTGCTGATCTGCACCGAAAAACGTGCGTCGTATGTAATCCTCTATGATATATGTATACATATATAATACACAGTAGAATCATAACACATATATAAAGCTCTGTTAACTACCCATTTCTTATTGCTTCCCAACTAAAAGTTCTAGGCAATTCATCGGGTTTCCACATCTAAATTGTTTTAAAGTTTATGCTCTTTTACTTACTTTATTTAATTCAGAGCCCTATCGACCTTGCTCTGATACCAACTGCGATGGCCCCAAGTTCCGAGGCTGCCCCGTGGCTTCCCATTTCCCCTGCTCGTGCACCGGAAACACCTGCCACATCAGTCGTATATCCAATTAATTTAAAAACTCTTAAGTTTCATGCCATTTAATTTAGTAGTTTACAATTTACAGCGGAAGTTTTAATATATCACCAAAAAAGCATTATATAAAGTTAACTTATTCAACCTATAGTGGAAAACCCTGAAGTACTCGGTATATAGGCGACAACTGCCATCAGTGAATGTTTATATACCAATACTGAAGATGTAACAACCCACAAGTTCCCAATAATAATAATCAAAACAATTTAATACTAATACACATACCGTAGGTCCTCGACAGTGGACAAGTAAAGATTTTGTCGCCCGTGATCTCCTTGCCCCTACTAATACATAAGGTCTGCGCTCGGCCACCACAAAAAGGCAGATGGCGAGCCCAGTAAGTAAAATCCCATGGAAAACCACCGTGCATTATAATTTAAGAATATAAATGGAAACAAGTAAATAGTGTTAACCAAACATGCGAAATAGAAGGTAAATACAGACAACTGCTCAAAGCTCATCGCATGAATATAAACACAAGATAAACAAATGATTGTGCACCAGCTATACAAGATGTGTACTGAGGATTAGGAGCGTATCGTGTGGTCTCATACCATCGACTCTACCACCGTGTGTCCTAGACCACACACCTAGCAAGCGACCGCACAACCTTCGGATACATAGACGGAAAACTCAACCGTCCCAAGGTAGGAATATAAATCACGATTTTCAAGGAAATAAAGCTCAATGGAAATAAATAAGTAAATGCAGTAGTGGTGTTCAATTGGGTTTTACGTACCCGAAAATACGCACTCCGACTTCCCGGACCCGTCAGTACGCCCCACCTAGCTCCCCGATGCCCGAGCTATGTTTTCCTGGTCCCTGAAGTCCATTTATAGTGTTTTATACTTTTTGAAACATATTATATCATTTTATGATATTATATTATATTTTTTTATTTTTCAGTTGTGATACCTCTCCCAGCTGTGTCGGGGTTTCAAAAATACCCGAAAAGTCCCGAAACCACTTTTCTATTTTTTTCTAATTTTCTATATTTTTCTAGAATTTTTTTCAATTTTTCTGATATTTTTCACTTATTTTTCCTATTTTCCAGCAAATAATATATATAATATATATTATTTAATTTTATTTAATTTTTATATTTATTTTTTTTTCAGTGGGCCCCACCTGGACCGGCCCCAGGGCCGGTCCGGCCCGATTTGAGGGGACGCACGCGCAGTTCCCAGAGACGAAATCGTCTCTGGTATAAATCGTCTCTGGTTCCTCTTTTTTTTTTTTCTTTTTCCTTCATTGCTTCTTCTTCCTTCATTTCCCAAATCATCTTAAACCTCATGGAGATCAACAAGGCACCAAAATTTCACCACAAATCCACAAAAACAATATACATTTCTCGAATCAACATGCATGTCTATAAATCCAAAATTTACCAAATTCACCTCAATTTCCCACAAATCCAATCCAAATCAACACATTTCATCAAAACTAAACTCAAGAACTCTAACTTCATCAAAAACAGCAATGATTTTCTCCGAAAATCCGAGATCACCACAACCCATTATAACCACATTTTTATCGAAAATTTCCATTAAAATGGTAGAGATTACCTTGGATCGATGTTGTGAGGCTCAAATTCCCTCTCCGAAAGCTCGAATTCTCCTTCTCAACCTCGATTTCCCTCACAAAACCCCTCAAATCGTTTGAGCAAAATGGGATTTTGCATGCATTTGACGATCATGTTATATATATAGGTGGTGTTTTAATCTCACGTGCACACGCATCTCGAGGTAAATCCAATCGCCACTGATCACCCTGTTTCACACAGTTCTTGAACACCTTATCCTAACACATCTAGCCTTGAATCTCATTGTTGTGCATTTCGAGGCTTATCCTAAGTGTATTGATTATTCAGTTCAAACTATAGGATTTTATTTACTCCAATTTGATTTAATTCCTAACACCTATTCTAGTCATCAATAAATTTCATAAATTTGTAAATAGGGTCACACTAACTTCCCGACCACTCGGCACCCCGTGTCCCGTGTCCGGCACGCTTCCCGAGGCGGTCCCACACTTAGTGTACCAATTGATTTACTAACTTAGCCTATATGTAAATCTCATTAAATTAAACCTCAACCATAGCCATAAAATTATGATTTCTCATTTAACCCAACGCCCGGCCTCACTGCCACCTAACCCTCACATTAGCGGGTCCTACGACACGAAACCCCGGCGCTCAAACTCGCTCGACAATAATTTACACACATGTGATGTTTATATAAATATTAAATTCCCACATCACAATAATAGATATACAACATGCACAAATAACACCGTATAACCTGGGTACTCATATCTGAGTCTACCCAGTTGTCCACGTAACGCCCAAATTATCCGTTAATCCTCGCGATTAACACTAATCCTGATTAAATTAATTTAGACCGTTACAATAAATCAATCATAAAACTAGAAAAAATGAAATCAACATTAGATTTCAGAAATATAAGTGAAATATCATATGTAGATATAGAAAAATCACTGCAAAATTGAAATTTACCAACCATATATCCAAAATAGATATATACTCATGGAACTTTCTCCAAAAATCAAGATTTTATAGTTAAATTAGAAGAAGAAACTAAATCAATTGATGCAGAAGGCCAAGAAATACTTCTAATCTCTCCAGAAAAAATAAATACATATAAAAAATATAAATATTTGCATATAGGATTAATACAAGTTGCAATAAAACCATTAACTGCTTTAGGACTAAATACTTATGTATTATCATCTCAGAAGAGATAAAAGACACAAAGTTTAATGATTCATTATTAGGAATAATTGAAGGAAGTTTGTCTGAAGGACTTATTTTCTTTAATTGTTTTCCTAATTTTACTTTTAGTTTACATGATCAATTTGCACATGAAGCATCAACATTAAGTTTATATACTCAAGGATTTGAAATGAAATGAATATGTTCAAATGTTGCAGTAGTTTATCGAATTTATTTTAAATTAATGCATAAAATAATCCTTACAGTTGCATATACAAATTTAGCAAAAGGAACATCAACTTTATTTTTAACAAATTTAACAAATAAATTAATTACTAGAAAACAATTAAGTTGGAAAGATATAGATATACCAAAAACATTGTTAATTCAGGATACAAATAAAGAAGAGAATCCTGTAGATAAAACAAATGATCAAATTCATACTATAATAGCTCATGATGATGGACTAGTTGAAATAAATTTTGCTCTAAGAAAATCTTGTTCTACAATTCCATCTTCATTAAATACTGAAACTTATTATGAAACTCAACTTGCTCATGTATCAACATCAAAAATACCAATACATATAGCTTATCCTGTTACACCATCAGACGATAATGTTTCTATAAATGATTTTAATGATTATCAAGTTAATATAGTTAAAATAGATTATGAAGAAGATTTTGAAATAGATTATCAAAATTTAAAAGAACAATTTCTTAAACATCCATTAACACCAATATTTTATAAAATTTGTTCAAAATCTCAACAAGCAATTATTAGAGAAAAATATTTTACCTATATTGAAAATAATAAACAAAACATTCAGTTTTTTGATTATTTAATACAATCTTGTCCAAAAATAATACATAAGATAAATATTGTATGGAAAGGAACAAAAGGTGAAAAATACATCCAGACTCATCCTCCATTAGCTTCTATAAAAATAAAAGAAGACATTAAGGCAGTACCATAAAAAAATACTTTCGATGAAGAAAAACCCATATCAAGAAAAGATTTAAACCATTTAATATAACAAAATACTTATACTAATATATATTTATCTTCTTTATCAAATACTTCACATGGTATCCTCTCTACTAGTAAAAATACTGAAAAACCTATAGGTAGAAAGATAGAAAATGAATTAATATTAAAAAAATCTATGATAAAAGATAATTTAAGAAATTTACCTATAATAAAACCAAATTATTCAGATAAATTATTACAGACAATAGCATAAAAAATTAGTACATTACAAATAAATCAAAAAGATAAGAAAGAAAAGATGCTTGAAATAAATACTCTAAAAGAAAATCTGTCACGGCCCAATTTCCTAATCTTGATTAACTTGCCTAATTAGGATCACCGACCTGTGACGTGGGGCCCGCATGAGATGCGCACACTAACCGAGGCACGTGGCTGAGGTAAATGTTATATTTGTACTGGTGTATGCCTAGTGTTGTGTATGTGTGTAGACTAATTAAGTCAATTTTTGCAAACCATAGGCGTCGAGTTGACGTGAGCGGGGACACGCCTTGGAGTGCGTGCAAGTGCGAGTACCTAGTGGAATTACCGGGGTAGCGAGACTAGGCTAGGAAATAACAATTTATTTCAAATCTACCTTAACATAAATTAAGTTATTTAATTTAGTTGGAAAATACGACGTTCGACGCACGGGGAAAGCGCCTCGAATTGCGTGCGAGTCGGGACACCGAGTGCCGGGTAGTTGAGAGTCGATGTGACCACTTAGATAAATTTTATAAATTTGTGTGACCAATTAGTTATGGTCCATATGGGGTTAATGTGCATTAATCAATTTAACCTATAGTTTATTTATCAAGAAATCACATTTTTTATATCCTATAGTTTGTTGTGAATTAAACTAACATTAGGACATGCCTCGAGATCCGTGCTGCCACACACTCCTATGATGGGAGTCACTCAAGTTGTGTCACATGAGAAGCTGGACTGCCTGGTTAGTAGCCATCAGATTTACCTCGAGATGCGCAATACACACTAGATCCCATCAACACTATATATACAACTTGATACATGAGACTTCACTATTTACATGCAAATCAAAATCTGAAACTAAGGAGAGGAGAGAGTTCTTGAGAGATTTGAGAGGGGATTTTCGAGCTAGGAGTGAAGATCCACAAGATCTAAGTAAGGTAACCATCATCACCTCTTTATTTTCCATTAAAATAGGTAAAAAAAAGGGTATTTACATCTAATTAGTTTTTGGGTATAGAATTATGTTTTTTTTTTTTACTGTTTCTTTTAGAATTGAAGTCAGGTTTAGGGTGAAAATGAAGTTTTAAAATCGATTCTACAATTGAAATTCGAGTAGTTTGTGTAAGTTTTAAAAAAAAAAAATCAGACATGCATGTTGAATCGGAAAATTCATGGCAACTTGTGTTGTTGATGTTGATATTGGCATTTGGAGTTTGGAGGTTGAAGATGGTTTGGGAGAGGAAAGAAAAGAGAAGAGGGAAGAGCAAAAAAAAAAAAAAAATTGGTTCTGCTCACGCTAACCAGAAGCTCTAGTTCGCGTGAGGAAGAAGATGCACACGGGCTGGGCCCGTGTGCACTTCTTCCTGGGCCGGGCCAGGGGGCCTGGGCCGAGCTCGGCCCAGCGCTTGGCCAGGCCCGAGAACCGGGTCGGGTCGGGTCGACCCGACCTAGAAAAAAAAAAAAAAAAAAAAAAAAAAAAAATAAATAAAATATATATATATAAAAAAAGGATATATATATATTATTGATTAAATATATATATAATAAAATAAAATAAGATATATTATTATTAATTAATTAATAATAATAATAAATTAATATATATATATTTATATACTTATATATATTTATATATATTAATTTAATTTCGGGAAAATAAGGAAAATAGTTGGAAAATTCCTGAAAAATGGGAAAAAGATTATAGAAAATATAAGAAATTGAAAAAAAATAGTTTCGGGACTTTTCGAGTGTTTCTGGTACCCCGATATAACTCGAAAAATGTGCCACAATTAAAGATTGACATAAAATTCTAAATTTTGGTTAAATATCATGAATCCACTTATAGTGGCTTTAAACCAATTTAAAATGATATAAAAATGAACCTCATGAACTAAAGGAAATTCTTGGGAGTTTGGGTGCACGAGTCGGGGTGTCGGGAGGCCGGATAGCTAGGACTACTGCGTTGACTAGTAAGTGAAACTGTGAGAACTCTTTACTTTATTTCATTCCAGTCATTATAAATTTTCAGTCTATTTGTAGACTAGCTAAATTATTTCCCACATCATGCTTTCCTTTTTCTATTCATATTGAATATCGATATAGCATGATGCATTGTTTGATATATCATTGACTCCATGCTTCCTTATATGCTCAATGTTTGTCTTGAAATATGGTTAATGAATATTTAGAAAATGCATGCTATAGGGTTATCTGCTATGTTGGACTTGTGTTATATTTCCTTTGGGGCTTTGTAGTCTAACTTGTGTTGAAATCATAGCATTGTAGGATATATATTTTTGAAATCTAAAGTAGGGATTATCTAGTGTCCATTGCACACGAGATGCGCGGATTCACGAGGATTTCGGTCTTTCGGGGTCTCCGGCACTCGCCACTACACTTGGGCGGCACACGTGGCATGGGCCACGAGGTTGTCGACAAGTATAAATGATTTATATACGCAGAGCACAGCTCCGCCACTTGAGGTTATTAGAAAAAAAAGAAGAGAGAGATTATTATTATATGTTGAGCACAGCTCCATACAGTAGTGGAAAAGGCTAGGTGATAGTTCTCACCGCCGACCGGGACGTAGATCATCTCGACTTAGCCTGTGTCAGTTATGTGTATCTGTTAACGTTGGTATTTACTTGCATTATTTATTCAGCATTTCTTCAGCTACATATGCTTTTGAATACCACTTGTTAAATTGGAAATATAGTATTAGATTTCCCCAGTTATCACTTAAATATCACTATACTCACCGTCTAGTTTGTGACGGTGGGTGTAGGTCCGTCGAGCAGCACCAGGCCGGGCAAGGAGAAGATCGACGACTACCTCTGAGCTCCGAGCGCATAGCTGCCCGTACACGTAGGGTACTTTTTTGTATTATGTTTACTTATGTCTTTATCTTTTGGGTTGTTATTGGGATGAGTGATAGATTACCCGACTTTTGGCTTTCACTTTGTTTATATATTTTCGCCGTTCACTTGCATATATATGGTGATCGTTATTTCCTGGATTCCACACTTAGGATTTATAAAAAAAAAAAAAAATTCCGCTAAAATGTTAAAGACTTCCGCTAAATAAAATAATTGTATAAACAAGAGAACACATGTAGTAAAGGCTGACTAATTCGTAATCGGGTCCCATGTGTTGTGATTAGGGCTTAATTACGGGATTAGGCCGGACGGTGCCCTAGATTAGAAGCGGGGCCGTCACAGTTGGTATCAGAGCTTAGGCTTTAGAACCTTAGGGGCAAAGCATAGTGTTGAATAAGGATTTTGATGCTAATTTCGTGATTGGTATCAAAGATCATTTATCAAGGAGTAAAGCATAAATTTGAATAAAATACACACCCTAGAAGTGGAAACCAGATGAACCTTGCCTAAGAATTATTTTGTTGGGAATTGAGTGAAAGTGAGTTGGGAATTTTTATATATATATGCTATCTTTTTCAATATGTATACGTATATATGTGGTAGACTTCGTAATAGTGATAGGAAATCGTTATCCACATGCAGACGACGATGACGGATGCACGCGAGACAGGCGATGGGGGCGCTAGCAGTAGTCAGCCTCCTACTACATCAGACGACGACTATCAGAGGTTGGCGGATAGAGTAGCGGCACGAGGACAATGAGATGGCGATTTCATGGCCTTCATGACAAGACAGATCACCGCACTTACTCGGGCCGTCGCCACTACTCCTGCGACTACCACACATCCGACGACCGGACCTACTACTATACCACCCAGCGTTCCAGATACTGCACCCGTATTAGACCCACCTATTGTTTAGGACACGGTAGTGACGCCGACTCTTCCGGTAGTGACCGTTTCGACGGCAGAGGTAGCAGTGATGACTCCGACTCCCACACCTACACCTTCAGGCTCAGCAGTAGGGATTCAGCTAGTGAAGGACTTTCTCCGCCTTCAGCCAGTGTACTTCGACGGGGAGAGAAACTTTGAGAAGATTGAGGGATGGATATTATCACAGGAGAAGTTACATCGGATTTTGGGGATCGAGGATAGACTACGCCCATATTTGTCTTCTTATACGCTACAGAGAGATGTCGACGTCTGGTGGCGCACCACCATAGCTACTGATGGGGACTTTGAGTCATGGACGGCCTTTAAGGCCAAGTTTTATCAGCAGTACTTCCCGTCGGCAGTCATGATGAGGTTGAGGAGAGAGTTTATGAGTTTGAGGCAGAGAGCAGATGAGTCAGTTATGGAGTACCAAAATAGATACGGGTATCTGAGGCAGTTTGCGGGGATTTGGTCCGAGATGAGTTGGGAGATGTGTATCATTTTGGGGCAGGTCTGAGAGCAGACATTGGCTATCACGTAGTCAGCACGGGCGCTAGGACACTCACCGAGATATACGAGCGTGCACTTTCCCACGAGACCTACTACCTTGGTGTAATAGCTGACAGGGCAAGGCTAGGGCAGAGATTGACATTAGAGCAGGCCGCAGATTTCGAGAGGAGCCGGCGGAGTGGCAAGGCACCCAGGACATGGGGTAGAGGCTTTCATGGATCGGGGGTTACTTTACGTTTCACATCGTTGGTACCTCAAGTGTCTTATGTCGCGTCAGCACAGAGCTCAGGGAGAGGACATTCCTTACCACCACCATCTATTAGGCCAGCATTACCAGTGCCAGAGAGACTTACCCTTCCAACACCATCAGCACCACGACAGTATCAACAGCAAGGTGGTAAAGGCCGAGGCAGGGGTAGAGGCCGAGAGGGACCCCGTCAGGGACAGAGACAGACTCCAGCTCAGGGACAGTCACAGTCCGGTCAGCGCAGACAGGTTTCATGTTACAGGTGCGAACAGGTGGGACATTTGGTGAGGGAGTGTCCACGACCCGACGACGGTGTATCCACCACGAGAGTCGAGAGGCGCTCACATGGTGGCACGGCGGATACTAACGCCACGCGAGTCTCATCGAGGGTACGATTTCTATCGCTGGTAGAGAGTCTTATGTTTTATTTGATTCAGGTTCCACTATTTCCTTCATTTCGACGCATGTTAGGCATACTAGGACTGACACCGATTAGGCTTGGAGTACATTTGATATTGAGCACCGCCGCCGGAGATAGGGTTTACCCTAATAGTCTAGTTGAGAGAGTTCCAGTAGAGATTAGTGGGATAGAGTTACCCGCCGACTTTAGAGTCCTTGAGATGTTAGAGTTCGACGCTCTCTTCGGGATGGACTGGTTATCAGCATACCATGCTCACATAGATTGTTTTAGTAAGTCTGTCGTATTTGAGATTCCAGGACGTCCGATGTTCGTACACCGAGGTAGTACACCGAGAGTCGATACCACGAGAGGTAGATTGGCGACTAGTGAGGAGATGGAGACTCTAGTAGCCTTGTATACTATAGCAGAGAGTCAGGGACCCCGACTTGAGGACATACCGATCGTTAGAGAGTTTTCCAACGTCTTTCCTGAGGAGTTGCCAGGACTACTACCGCCGCGAGAGGTAGACTTCATCATCGAGTTAGTACCAGGCACCAAACCGATCACGATACCACCTTACCGCATGGCCCCGAAGGAGCTAGAGGAGTTGAGGGCTCAGCTTAAGGACATGGGGGAGAAGGGATTCATCACACCTTCCATGTCACCGTGGGGAACGCCAGTACTTTTTGTGAAAAAGAAGGATGGTAGTCTACGACTGTGCATCGACTATAGGCAACTGAATAAGGTTACAATTAAGAATAAGTACCCGCTACCGAGGATTGATGATTTGTTTGAGCAGCTGAGAGGAGCACAGTTTTTCTCCAAGATAGACCTAAGATCAGGGTATCATCAGCTTAGGATCAGGGACGAGGACCAGTCTAAGACAGCGTTCCGCACCAGATATGGACACTACCAGTTTATGGTTATGCCGTTCGGGCTAACCAACGCCCCCGCCGTGTTTATGGACCTTATGCACCGAGTATTCAGGCCATTTCTTAACCAGTTCGTAGTAGTTTTCATCGATGACATTCTGATCTATTCGAGGACACGGGAGGATCACGAGCAGCACCTCAGGGAGACGTTGCAGATATTGAGGAAGCACCGTTTATATGCCAAGTTCAGCAAGTGTGAGTTTTGGCTTTCAGAAGTCAAGTTTTTGGGTCACGTTATTGGAGCGATGGGGATTGCCGTAGATCCGGCCAAGATTCAGACGATTATGGACTGGCCGGCGTCGACGTCAGTGACGGAGATCAGGAGTTTTCTGGGGTTAGCAGGCTACTACCGCAGGTTCGTGAAGGATTTTTCTAAGATTGCTTCACCGATGACTAGACTGACACAGAAAGACGTCGTGTATGACTGGACAGAGGAATGTGAGAACGCATTTGAGCAGTTGAAGAGGTTGTTGACGACCGCACCAGTATTGACACTGCCTAAGGTTGGACAGGGATTCCTAGTATACACTGATGCTTCACACACGGGACTTGGATGCGTGTTGATGCAGGGTTAGCGGAGTTGTGGCTTATGCTTCGAGACAGTGAAGATACATGAGAAGAACTACCCGACGCATGACCTTGAGTTAGCTGCGGTCGTATTTGCGTTGAAGGTGTGGAGACACCACTTGTATGGAGAGAGATTCACACTTTTCACTGATCACAAGAGTCTGAAGTATCTCTTCACACAGAAGGAATTGAATATGAGACAGCGCAGGTGGTTAGAATTCTTGAAGGACTATGATTTTTCCTTGGAATATCACCCAGGAAAGGCGAATGTAGTCGCCAACGCACTGAGTAGGAGACCGACCAGAGACGCCGAGGTTGTCAGATGTCATATGACGCACGAGTATGGGTTACTTGAGGCGAAATGACATGATAGTCGGTCGGACGTTCTGTCGATACCGGATTGAGATCTGCGCACGACGAGAGTACATACCGTGTCTACACGAGTGTGTCGAGGGTCGAGGACCGACAAGTTGTACCAAAGAATTCAAATGAGTTAGCACGGAGTTTAGATTGTGTTGATTGGACAGAGACATCTTATCAGTGTCTGAGATTCAGGGGCAGATTGTGGATACCAGAGATACCGGAGCTGAGAGAGGATATCCTTCAGGATTCACACCATTCTCGATTTACTGTTCATCCAGGCAGGACTAAGATGTATCACGACATGAAGAGACATTTCTGGTGGCCGGGGATGAAAGCGGATGTGTCAGAGTTTATCAGGAATTGTGAGATTTGTCAGCAAGTGAAGGCAGAGCATCGTAGACCTGGAGGACTGTTACAACCATTGCCCATTCCGATATGGAAATGGGAAGACATCGCCATGGACTTCATCAGAGGGTTGCCGAGGACAGCCAAGAAACATGATTCCATTTGGGTGATAGTTGATAGACTTACAAAGTCTGCTCATTTTCTACCAGTTGCAGCGCACTACACGTTTGATCAGCTGAGTATACTCTTTGAGAGGGAGATCATTAGGCTGCATGGGGTACCGTTGACCATCACATCAGACAGAGATGCTACGTATACTTCTAGGATGTGGCAGAGTATGCAAGAGCAGTACGGTACACACCTACAATTCAGCACAGCTTTCCATCCTCGACTGACGGACAGACAGAGAGACTGAATCAGGTTCTAGAGGACATGTTGCGAGCCTGTGTGTTAGAGTTCGGCGGATCTTGGGAGGAGTACCTACCATTGTGTGAGTTTGCGTACAACAACAGTTATCAGGCTACCATTGAGATGGCACCATTTGAGGCTTTATATGGCGACGTGTCGCTCACCCTCGTGTTGGTGAGCCGAGAGAGAGGACAGTGACGGTAGGGCTGAGATTGTTGTTGATCACACCGAAAAGGTGCGACAAATTCGACAGAAACTCAAGGCAGCCCAAGAGAGACAGAAGAAGTATGCAGACAAGTACCACAGTGATATCACTTATTCCGAGGGTGCTTACGTCTATCTTAAGGTCTCCCCTCGGAAGGGTTTGCAGAGATTTGGTGTGAAGGGCAAGCTCGCACCGCGTTTCATCGGGCCATTCAGAGTTAGGAAACGGGTTGGAAAGGTTGCATACGAGTTAGAGCTTCCTCCATAGATGTCAGGTGTTCATCCGGTCTTCCATATTTCGATTCTTCGACCGGTCGAAGTCGAGCGAAGCAGCGCACGACCGAACGATTGACTTGAGTCAGATCGACCTGAGCGAGGATTTCTCATATGAGGAGCAGCCTATCCAGATCCTAGACCGAAAGGTACAACAGTTGAAGAACAAGTGTATCCCAAGGGTGCTCGTCAAGTGGCAGTTCCATAGCGATTCAGAACTCACTTGGGAGCGGGAAGACTATATGCGAGATCGTTTCCCGTACCTTTTCGAGTCAGGTATAATCCTAACCTGAATTTAATTTCGAGGTCGAAATTTCCATTTTGTTGGGAATATTTGTCACGGCCCAATTTCCTAATCTTGATTAACTTGCCTAATTAGGATCACCGACCCGTGACGTGGGGCCCGCATGAGATGCGCACACTAACCGAGGCACGTGGCTGAGGTAAATGTTATATTTGTACTAGTGTATGCCTAGTGTTGTGTATGTGTGTAGACTAATTAAGTCAATTCTTGCAAACCATAGACGTCGAGTTGACGTGAGCGGGGACACGCCTTGGAGTGCGTGCAAGTGCAAGTACCTAGTGAAATTACCGGGGTAGCGAGACTAGGCTAGGAAATAACAATTTATTTCAAATCTACCTTAACATAAATTAAGTTATTTAATTTAGTTGGAAAATACGACGTTCGACGCACGGGGAAAGCGCCTCGAGTTGCGTGCGAGTCGGGACACCGAGTGCCGGGTAGTTGAGAGTCGATGTGACCACTTAGATAAATTTTATAAATTTGTGTGACCAATTAGTTATGGTCCATATGGGGTTAATGTGCATTAATCAATTTAACCTATAGTTTATTTATCAAGAAATCACATTTTTTATATCCTATAGTTTGTTGTGAATTAAACTAACATTAGGACAGCCTCGAGATCCGTGCGCCACACACTCCCATGATGGGAGTCACCCAAGTTGTGTCACATGAGAAGCTGGACCGCCTGTTAGTAGCCATCGTTTTACCTCGAGATGCGCAATACACACTAGATCCCATCAACACTATATATACAACTTGATACATGAGATTTCACTATTTACATGCAAATCAAAATCGAAACTAAGGAGAGGAGAGAGTTCTTGAGAGATTTGAGAGGGGATTTTCGAGCTAGGAGTGAAGATCCACAAGATCTAAGTAAGGTAACCATCATCACCTCTTTATTTTCCATTAAAATAGGTAAAAAAATGGGGTATTTACATCTAATTAGTTTTTGGGTATAGAATTATGTTTTTTTTTACTGTTTTTTTTAGAATTGAAGTCAGATTTAGGGTGAAAATGAAATTTTAAAATCGATTCTACAATTGAAATTCGGGTAGTTTGTGTAAGTTAAAAAAAAAAAATCAGACATGCATGTTGAATCGGAAAATTCATGGCAACTTGTGTTGTTGATGTTGATATTGGCATTTGGAGTTTGGAGGTTGAAGATGGTTTGGGAAAGGAAAGAAAAGAGAAGAGGGAAGAGCAAAAAAAAAAAAAAAAAAAAAAAAAAAAAAATTGGTTACGCTTTCACGCGAACCGAAGCTCTGGTTCGCGTGAGGAAGAAGATGCACACGGCCGGGCCGTGTGCACTTCTCTGGGCGGGCTCACCATGGCCGAGCCCGCCCCGCCGCCAAGCCAGAGCCCGGAGCCCGGTCGGGTCGGGCCGGCCCGACCCGACAACAACAGAGTCGGGACCGGTCGAGTCGACCCGACCCGACTCGAAAAAAAAAAAAGATAATAATAAAAATAAAAATAAATAAAAATAAAAAAAATATATTTAAAAAAAGGATATATATATTATTGATTAAATATATATATAATAAAATAAGATATATTATTATTAATTAATTAATAATAATAATAATAAATTAATATATATATATTTATATACTTATATATATATATATTTATATATATTAATTTAATTTTGGGAAAATAAGGAAAATAGTTGGAAAATTCCTGAAAAATGGGAAAAAAATTATAGAAAATATAAGAAATTGAAAAAAAGGTAGAAAAATAGTTTTGGGACTTTTTGAGTGTTTCTGGTACCCTGATATAACTCGAAAAATGTGCCACAATTAAAGATTGACATAAAATTCTAAATTTTGGTTAAATATCATGAATCCACTTATAGTGGCTTTAAACCAATTTAAAATGATATAAAAATGAACCTCAGGAACTAAAGAAAATTCTTGGGAGTTCGGGTGCACGAGTCGGGGTGTCGGGAGGCCGGGTAGCTAGGACTACTGCGTTGACTAGTAAGTGAAACTGTGGGAACTCTTTACTTTATTTCATTCCAGTCATTATAAATTTTCAGTCTATTTGTAGACTAGCTAAATTATTTCCCACATCATGCTTTCCTTGTTTCTATTCATATTGAATATCGATATAGCATGATGCATTGTTTGATATATCATTGACTCCATGCTTCCTTATATGCTCAATGTTTGTCTTGAAATATGGTTAATGAATATTTGGAAAATGCATGCTATAGGGTTATCTGCTATGTTGGACTTGTGTTATATTTCCTTTGGGGCTTTGTAGTCTAACTTGTGTTGAAATCATAGCATTGTAGGATATATATTCTTGAAATCTAAAGTAGGGATTATCTAGTGTCCATTGCACACGAGATGCGCGGATTCACGAGGATTTCGGTCTTTCGGGGTCTCCGGCACTCGCCACTACACTTGGGCGGCACACGTGGCATGGGCCACGGGGTTGTCGACAAGTATAAATGATTTATATACGCAGAGCACAGCTCCGCCACTTGAGGTTATTAGAAAAAAAAGAAGAGAGAGATTATTATTTTATGTTGAGCACAGCTCCATACAGTAGTGGAAAAGGCTAGGTGATAGTTCTCACCGCCGACCGGACGTAGATCATCTCGACTTAGCCTGTGTCAGTTATGTGTATCTGTTAACGTTGGTATTTACTTGCATTATTTATTCAGCATTTCTTCAGCTACATATGCTTTTGAATACCACTTGTTAAATTGGAAATGTAGTAGCCCGAGCGACTACCTCTGAGCTCCGAGCGCGTAGCTGCCCGTACACGTAGGGTACTTTTTTGTATTATGTTTACTTATGTCTTTATCTTTTGGGTTGTTATTGGGATGAGTGATAGATTACCCGACTTTTGGCTTTCACTTTGTTTATATATGTTCGCCGTTCACTTGCATATATATGGTGATCGTTATTTCCTGGATTCCACACTTAGGATTTATAAAAAAAAAAAAAAAATTTCCGCTAAAATGTTAAAGACTTCCGCTAAATAAAATAATTGTATAAACAAGAGAACACATGTAGTAAAGGCTGACTAATTCGTAATCGGGTCCTATGTGTTGTGATTAGGGCTTAATTACGGGATTAGGCCGGACGGTGCCCTAGATTAGAAGCGGGGCCGTCACAAAATCCACCAATAACATCTGATAGTTTATCAAAACATTTATTAGAAATTAGCCCAATAAAAATAACCGAATCCAACATTGAAATGTCATCAGATTTAGATATAAATAAAATCCATTATCCTAAAAAATATGAAACTTATAATACTCGAAAAAGTAAATATTATTAATCAAGACCATCTCCTGTAGACATGATATTAGAAGAAAAAAGTAAAAAAAAGAATTAAGTTTGATGGAAATTCAATTTATGAATGGAATATAAATGGATTATCAGAATATAGAGTTTTACAAGTAATGCAACAAATGTTAACTTATGCAATAGCATGCAAAATGCAAAACCATCTAGAACCTAATATAGTAGGTGCCATAACCGTAGGGTTTACTAGACAAATGAATGGCCGGTGAAATAATTCTTTATCAACTAATCAAAGACTAGAGGTTATAAATTCTATATTCAGAGACGAAAACGGCAATCCAGTGTTAGATGAAAATGGTAGAGAACAATTTAATAGTGTAAGAACCTCGATAACTAATATAATATGGCATTTTATTGGAACATTAAGTCATATAGAAGAAAAAATTAGAGAACAATTACAAGTTTGAGATGCAGAACATTATCCAATTTTCGGTGGTATAAAGATACATTTTTAACGAAAGTTTATACATTAACTTCAGATGAAACTCCATTCTATAAAGAAAGATTTGTTTCCAGATTACCATACTCATTCGCAGAAAAAGTTAGGCATATATTAAGAGGAAAATGCGATGGAACTTTAAATTATAACAGATTCACTTATGGTGATATAATTCAGACAATTCAAATAGTGGGATTATCAATATGTAATGATATAAAATTAAAAAAAGCAATTACATAAAGATTCTAAATATAATCGTAGAGATATAGATGATTTTTGTTATCAATTCGGTCATGAAGTTGCACAAACACAAACTAATAAACCAAGTTATAGAAAAAGAAGAATACAAAGATTTAATAATAAAACTAATCAAGATTCTTATTATAAAAATAGAAGAAGTAAATATAAGCATCAAAAGAAAAATTACAAATTTACTAAAAATAAGACTAATAAATGTTTTAAATGCGGAAAACCAAGTCATTATGCAAATAAATGTCATTTAAAAGATTATAAAAAGAAAGTTAATGAAGTAACAGAAAGTAATAGTTCTTCAGGAACTTGTAAATGCATAGAAAATATACATAATATATATACATCTACCTCAGATTCAGAAGATGAAATAAATGTTTTAACAGCACATGAAAAATTAATTTTTGATATCGGTGAACAAATAGAAGACTCAATATTAAAATATAAATATTACACAGAGATTTTAAATAAAGAAAAAAAATTGATAATACCTCCCAGGTATCAAAATTAAATGAGAAAGAAATAAAACTTCAAAATCAAATTAACTTACATAATAATTATCATACTATGAAGGATATAATTCAAATGTAAATAAAAAATCTAAATCTTTTACAGGACCAACTATAAATTCATTACAATATGAGATAAAACAATTGAAAGAAGAAATAAAAATTCTTAAAGAAAAAATAATTAAAATAGAAGATGAGAATATAAATTATGAAAACTTTTCAGTTTATGATAATAATGTATTCATAGAAACCCTTATATCTTATACGCATCAACGATGGTTTACTGCAATAACCTTAAAAATAAAATACCCACAAAAGCCAATCACTCACAAATGAATGAAAGATTATTAAAATTATGTGATCAAGAAATAAAAGATTTGTTACAAAAGAAATTAATAACCCCATCTAAATCTCCATGGAGGTGTACAACTTTTTATGTAGAAAATGCAACAGAATTAGAGAGGAGCCCCTAGACTTGTTATAAATTATAAACCACTAAATAATATTTTAAAAACCATAAGATATCCATTACCAAATAAAAATGATCTAATTAAAAGAATAACTAATTCAATTATATTTTCAAAATTTGATCTAAAATCAGGATTTTGGCAGATCCAAATTATAAAGGAAGAAAGATATAAAGCGGCATTCAATACCCCATTCGGACAATATCAATGGAATGCTATGCCATTTGGTCTTAAAAATGTCCCATCAGAATTTTAAAAAATGATGAATGAAATATTCTATCCTAATTATGAATATATTTTAGCCTATATAGACGACATTCTTATATTTTCCAAATCAATTGATGAACATTGGAAACATTTGTATACATTTCAATTTATAATAATTAAAAATGGACTAGTATTGTCTCAAAGAAAAATAAAACTTTTCCAAATAACTATAAACTTTTTAGGATTTCAAACACAGAATCAAACAATAACTCCAATCAATAGAGTTGTAGAATTTGTAAATAAATTCTCTGATCAATTAATAGATAAAAATAGTTACAAAGATTTTTAGGTTGTTTAAATTATTTATCAGATTTCTATAAAAATTCTGCAATAGATAAAAAATAACTTTTAGAACTTTTTGAAAAAGATAATAAATTTCTTTGGACCCCTAATCATACAGAAGCAATACAAAAGATTAAATCAAAAGAAAAAGCTTTACAATGTTTGCATTTTGCCAAATCTAATTATCAAAAAATCATTCAAACAGATGCCTCTGACATAGGTTATGGTGGAATATTACTTCAAAAAAATCCCTGAAGGAAATGAACAACTTGTTTGCTATACATGAAGACTTTGAAATAACACCTAAAAGAATTATGCTATGGTCAAAAAAGAAATTCTTGCAATTGTTTTATCTATTCAAAAATTTCAACCAGATATTTTGAATCAAAAATTTTTAATAAGAGTTGATTGTAAATCAGCAAAAGAAATACTTTTGAACGATATAAAAAATCTAGTTTCAAAACAAATATTTGCTAGATGGCAAGCTATTTTAAGTATTTTCGATTTCGATATCGAATATATAAAAGGAGAAAATAACTCCATTCCTGATTTCATATCCAGAGAATTCATTGTAACTCTATAAAATTCTTTGTTTCAGATCATCATGGATAAGGGTAAATCTCTTTACACTTATCAAAGACAAAATAAATTCTCTCCATTATTCAGCCAGTACAATAATCCATCCTCCAATTCTGATAAGAGATCCAGTTATCAATTGAAAATCTATTTCTCTATTTATCTTCTTGATACTCATCTTTATAGCCTCAATCTAGAAAATCAAATCAATGCCATAATTCCTAATCCTCATAATTCCATCCCTAAATGTCTCAATGAAATTTTATGAAGCTTTACTTTCGCGAATAGATTCAGTTCTTTTTGAAAGTTTAATTCAGAAAAAATTATTTTAAAGAATATTAAGAGTTAGTTGAAAGATTCATGGATCCCGACATATGTGATCCTCTCATAGATTGGTAAGTGGATGAATTATATAATTTTGGAATTCAGCTGGATGTGCAGAACGACAAGACCATAAAACTCTTCACTGAATATGTTTTTAATTGGTTAAGCGTGAGGAGAATGCTCTTGTAATTCTTTGGATTTTATTAGGGTACCCGAAGATACAGATCATCATCGACAACGATAAGATTGATAATACTTATGTCTATGAAGGATTTTGGAAGACTCTAAACACCAAGTTTTTATTATCATCTTTCCAGTTGATTATATTCACTTGGTAAATCCTGTTCAAGTTTCATCATCATCATCAGAAGCTACTTTAGATACATCAAGTCTCATTCTTCAAGAATTGAAGAAAATGCAGGAAGAATCCAGGAAAATTAATGAGAGACTTCAAAAAATTGAAGAAACTCATTCAACATCATCCAAAAATAATTCAGAACATGAAAGAAGCTCAAGATCCCATGAGTATATTATTGACTTATATTAATTCAATTCAGGCCCATGCCAATTAAGTTAAATCAGGCCCATGCCTTCAGGCCCCTGCCTACCTTTACCAGGCTTATGCCTGCCTCAGGCCCATGCCGATCAATTAATTCAGGCCCATGCCTCTAGGCCCTTTTTGCCTGCCAATAATTCTACACATCCAGAAATATCCAGTCGAATAGTCAAAGAATCATCCAGTAAAAATTTTGGTCCGAAATCATCCAGTATTATCGAATCATTCAATCACACATATTAATGAGATCATCATCATCTCAAATCAGGTTATCAAGTCATCCAAAGAAACCCAATAATGCAGTCGACAATCGATAATGTGATGTGACAAAAGTAGTCACTATTTTTGTCTTTGTATTTATTGTCTTTGAGTCAAGTCGTTTGTTTTTAGTCTTTATGTCGTATCAACTTTATAAAGTTTGTTGAAATAGTGTTGAAAGTTTGTTGGAATAGTGTTTGTCAATAATATTTGTTGTAACAGTAAGTCGTCTATAAAGTTTGTTGTAACAGTAAGTCGTTAATAATGTTTGTTGTAACTGTAAGTCGACAATAATGTTTGTTGTAATAGTGTTAGCAATAATGTTTGTTATAATAGTGTTAGTTTTGTCTGTATGTACAAAGTTTGGTCTATAAATAGAAAGCTCGAATGAAGAAGGATTCATTAGAAAGTTATGTGACGGCCCTAAATCTCCCGGGGTCGCCCCGTGACCCACGCCCTCCGCCCGTAAGCTCAGCAGCGCCTGTCACGTCACTGGACACATCATCACTGCTGCCACGTCTGCAGCTCTATGAAGTGGTGCTCCTGTAACTAATCCTACTATATTAAGTTGTGTTACACATCTAACAGGTTAGTTGATAATTACAATAACATCATTAGCGGAAGCATTTAACTTGTATCTTATGATAATTTATTTAACCTAAATAGTGGAAAACTCGAAAATAAATACCATGTATATAACTGAGACGAAGTAAACAGTAATCATATATATGTGATAAAGTTCTAAAGTTCCCAAAACCCAGCAAAATAATATTACATACATGATATCAAAATACGAGCTATCAGCAGCAGCGGCCTCAGAGATAGTCGCCTAGTACCTCTTTTCCCTTGCTCTTGCTCGTACTAGGATCTGCCTCTCAGTTGCCAACACATACAATAGTGAGCCCAGTGAGTAAATTTCCAAGAGAAGTTTACACGTTAATCATGAAAACATCAATAATCTGCGAGACATGTGAATCCCTAGCAATATGAATCATATTCTTATGGCTGGCAGTAAATAATCCATCACAGCATCACATTATTCACACATCAACTATAAATGTAAACATCCAAAATCCAACGAATTATTAACTAAATGGCTCGAAGGTAAAACTAACGGATAAATAAACCATCACTTGTTCAATCACGATAAAACCATGACCCGCCAGTCATATGATAACAAAACAAAGTTCTCAGTACAAACCAGTGCTTAATAACAGGCTTACAATGACCTACACCTCAACTCAGTAACTGGGCATACTCATTTTCAAGCTTTTTAGTTCTAAGAGTACCCTTAATCCCTCGAGACAGTTGTAGATACATTCTAGTCCTATCTACACGGTCGCCGTCGCAGACTAGCCCATGCTCAAGCGTGTAGTCATAACCAAGATGAAAAACTATGTGTGACCACCAACAGTCACCGCATACGATAAGATAATCAATAAAATATATGCCATAAATTTAAAATGTAACTTTCTCAAGGGTTTTACGCACTTTAAATATGCTCTCCGACTTTCGGACCTACCAATTCAACCCGCCTAGCTCCCCGATGCCTGAGCTATGGTTCACCAATCCCTGAAGTTCATTTGTAGTGTTTTATATTATTAATAAAATACATTATCTAATTTTATGATATTATATCATATTTTTAAATTTGAGTTGTGGTACCTCTCCCAGACTATGTTGGGGTTCCAAAAATACCCAAAAAGTTCTGAAATCACTTTTCTACCTTTTCTTAATTTTCTTTATTTTTCTAGAATTTTCTCCAATTTTTCTGATATTTTCAACTATATTTCCTATTTTCCATAAAATAAAATCTAAAATATAAAATATATTTTCTTTAATTTTTTAATTTTTAATTTTTTTAATTATTTTTAAATAAGTGGGCCCCACCTGAACCGATCCGGTTCAGGTGGTTGGACCGGACCGCCCGGTCCGGTCTAGCCTAGGGTCACACATGTGCGCGAGGGCACGCGTGTGCTCTCTCTTCCCAGAGACGAAATAGTCTCTTCCTCTTTTTTTTTTTACATTATTCTTCTTCTTCTTCCCTTCTTCATTACTCTTCAACCTCTCCACCCATTAAATACCCTCAAGGTCCCAAAATTTCACCCCAAATCCACAAAAATAACACTTAATTCTCGGATTAACATGCATGTATATAAACCCAAAATTTACCAAATTCACCTCAATTTTCTACAAATCCTAGTAAAACCAATATATTTCATCAAAATAATCCTCAAGAACATCAAATTGAGGAAAAATAGTGATGATTTCATCATGTAAATCCGAGTTACTTCAACCCACAAATCCACATTTTATTCAAAAATTCACATTTTAGAATATAGAGATTACCTTGGATCCATGTTTTGAAGCTCGAATTCACCTTCCCCTACCTCAGATTCACTCACTGATCTCCAAGACTTTGTTTGAGAAAATCTCCTCTGTTTGCATGTTGATCACTTCATCGATGGTATATATATAGTTGTGATTCTAATCTAGTGCGAACACGCATCCCGAGGACAATCTAAAGGTCATTGATCAAGCCTGTGTCACTCAGTTCCTAGACACCTTATCATAACATTCATTGCCTTAAATCACCTTGTTATGCATCTCGAGGATTATCCTATGCACGTTGATTTTTCCTATCAAACTATAGGACTTCAATTAATTTATTTATTCAACCTTAGGTTAAATCACCTAATAAATAATTTAAAAATCATATGTGAGTCACACTAACACTTAGCTCCCCGACAACTCATGTCCCGTACCCCGGCTACCCGATACCCGGTACCCGGTCCCCCGATACGCACTTCGGAACATATACCCGACTCGTAGCTTTGCCCGATATTAACTTACATACATGTGATATTTATATAAATAATAATAATTTTCCGCATCACAATAATAGACATACAACATGCACAAATAACACAATATAACCTGAGTACTCATATCCGAGTCAACCCAACTGTCCACATAACGCCCGAATTACCCGTTAGGAAAGAGTTGGAAAAGGAGGTCAAAAAGACCAAACAACTCAAAAAGAGCTTGACCATAGCAATTAGTGAAATAGAGTCACAAAATGAGACCATTAATGATCTCCAAAGTGACTTGAATAAAGTCCTAAATGAGAGAGATGCTTTAGTCAAGGAAGTAGAGGACTTGACTAGCACAGTGCATAAATTCACCAATGGTAGAGAAATGTTTGACATGATGTTGGGAGCATAACGACGTCCATTCAACAAAAGAGGAATAGGCTCTGGAGCAAACTTGTTGAGTTACAAGAAATTGCTAGATGATGACCGTAGATGTTCAAAGTGCAATAGGTCTCATGTGGTAGGAAAATGTGCCTTACAAAAGGTCAAAGTGGGTAAACTAGAATGGGTAGTTAAAAATATTTATGACACTAACTTTCTCGGACCCAAAGGTGTTTGGGTACCAAAATCTAGTGTGTTTTTCATTGTGTAGGATGCGAGGAAGAGCACCTCATGGTACTTAAATAGTGGGTGCTCAAGACACATGACCAGAGATGCGCATCAATTCATTGAATTAAAGCGGCATGATGGTGGAAAGGTCACATTTGGAGACAACAATAAAGGAAAGGTTATTGGCCTTGGCACCGTCGGTAACAATTCACTTTCCATTTCTAATGTTTATCTTGTTGATGGTTTGAAACATAATTTACTTAGTATTAATCAATTGTGTGAAAAAGGATTTCATGTCATGTTTAAGTCATCAAAATGCATTGTTAGAAATGAGATGCATGAAACTCTATTTATTGCATATAGAGATAAAAATGTTTACCCACTAACTTTGATGAGATGAATATGCAAAATGTTTCATGTTTGAGTGCACAAAGTGAATGCGATGCATGGTTGTGGCACCGTAGATTAGGACATTCTAGCATAGAAAACTTGTCAAAATTAACCAAGCATGATCTTGTCAAGGGCCAACCCAAATGTATTTTTAAAAAAGACAAGGAATGTGAACATTGTATCCTTGGTAAGCAAGTGAAATCGTCATTTAAGATGAAAGTTACAAATGATGTAACTCGAGCCTTAAAACTTATCCATATGGATTTGTGTAGACCCACCCAAACACAAAGTCTAGGGGGTAAATCATATTGTTTTGTTATTGTTGATGATTTCACTAGATATACATGAGTGTATTTTCTATCTCATAAGCATGAAGTGTTTGATGTATTTGTAAAATTTTGTGCGTTGGTTGAGAATGAAAAGGAACACAAGATCACCATCATTAAAAGTGATAGAGGTGGTAAGTTCGTAAATAGGAACTTGGAGGATTTTTGCGCTAAACAAGGATATACACACCAATTATCCTCTCCTATAACACTCCAAAAAAATGGAGTTGTTGAAAGAAAAAATAGGACACTTCAAGAGATGTGTAGGACTATGCTAAATGACTACAACATAGCTAAGCATTTTTGGGCCGAAGCCATTAATACGACATGCTAAGTTATAAATAGAGTAAATATCCGAAAGCAAGTGAAAAATACTCCTTATGAATTATGGAAAGGCCGAAAACCCAACATAAGTTATTTTAAGGTGTCGGTTGCACTTGCTATGCTCTAAATGAAAGGATCATTTGGATAAATTTGACCCAAAGTCAAACGTGTGTACTTTCCTAGGCTATTCCATACATAGCAAAGCATATCGGGTGTTTAATAGATCAACCAAAACCATAGAAGAATCTATCCATGTGAAATTTGACGAAGTAGATCCCAAAGTGAAAATGATGCACAACTTGGAAAAATTAAGGATTGATGATGAAGATGATTGCACCCTAGGTCAAACATCAAATACTCAAGAGGTCGAGGTAAACATAGAACCCGAAACAAATGCACCAAAGAATTCAAGACTTCTTATTGGCCATCCCTCCCAACAAATAATAGGTGATCCAAATAAAAGAATAATCACTAGATCAACGTTGCATCGAAACGAGGGTCACATAGCCTTTGTATCACAAACCGATCCCACCAAGATAGATGATGCCTTAGGAGATGAATTTTGGGTAATGGCTATGCAAGAAGAGCTAAGTCACTTTGTTAGGAATAAGGTATGGACACTAGTACCTAGACCTAAGGACCATACTATTATAGACACCAAATGGGTTTTTAGAAACAAAAAGAATGAGAAGGGTGAAATTGTAAAAAACAAGGCTCGATTGGTTGCACAAGGCTACAATCAAGAAGAAGGAATTGATTATGAGGAAGCCTTTGCACCCGTAGCAAGACTAAAGGCAATTCGAATGTTGCTTGTTTATGCTTGCTACAATGGGTTTTTACTATACCAAATTGATGCTAAAAGTGCATTCTTAAATGGCTTCCTCAATGAAGAGGTATATGTAGAACAACCACCGAGTTTTGAAGATCATGACCATCTAAGTCATGTCTATCATCTTCCAAAAGCCTCGTATGGACTAAGAAAAGCTCCTAGAGCTTAGTATGATAGACTTAGTGCATTTCTACTTGATAAAAGATTCAATAAAGGAACACTATATCCTACTTTGTTCATTTTGATCAAAAAGCGTGATATGCTACTTGTTCAAATTTATGTTGATGATATTATCTTTGGGTTATCCAATACACGTTTATGTGATGAATTCTCATCATTAATGACAAATGAATTTGAAATGAGCATGATGGGTGAACTAACATACTTTCTAGGCTTGCAAATAAAGAAATCAAAAAATGACATTTTTATAAATCAAGCGAAGTATCTGAGAGACATGCTAAAGAAGTTCAAATTCGAAAATCTGAAAGCATGTGACACTCCTAGTAGTTCCACCATCAAAATGGACAAAGACCAACTGAAAAATCCATAGATCCTAAACTTTACCGCGGAATGATAGGTAGCCTCTTATATTTGACCGCTAGTAGACCTAACATTATGTTTAGTGTGTGCTTGTGTGCTAGATTTCAATCCGATCATAAGGAGTCACACTTAAAATGTGTAAAGCGCATATTTCGATATCTAAGTGGAAAACAAGACTTAGGATTGTGGTTCAACAAAACCATGAGTTTTGAACTCCGAAGTTTTGTTGATTCTGATTACGCGGGAAGTCTAGTTGATAAAAAAAACACTTCCAGATTTTGTCATTTGCTAGAAAATTCACTTATATCATGGTTTAGCAAAAAGCAAAATTTCGTTGCTTTGTCTACGGCGAAAGTCGAATACGTGGCTGCCGGTAGTTGTTGTGCTTAAGTTCTATACATGAAAAAACAACTTGAGGATTATCAAATCCAAGTTGGTTGTGATGAAATTTATTGTGATAACACAAGTGCAATTAACATATCAAAAAATTCGGTGTTACACTCTCGCACAAAACACATTGAGATTAGGCACCATTTCCTTCGTGATCATGTCTAAAAGGACAATGTTAAACTCATCCATGTGCCCACAGAGGATCAATTAGCTAATATCTTCACCAAGCCATTGCCTAGAGATCAATTTTCTAAGATTCGGCATGAGTTAGGCATGTCTCGTGAATCGGACCTTCTACATATGTTCTAGCTGTTCCGAACCTTTTTATATGGTGTTAGTGAAGTGCCCATCAATTTTGAGGTGAATCGGAGTTGTATGTTAAAAACTCAAAAAATTTTGTCCAATATTTCCAGAGGGAAATTAGCGCGCTAATTGCAATCATTAGCGCGCTAATTATATTCTGGCCCAGACCACTAATTGACCCATTGACGTGCTAATTCTGTTATTAGCGCGCTAATGTCGCTCGGCCAGATGGTTATAAAACCCGTATTTACCCTAAAAATCACTCACCTCACACAAATCTCCTCTCCTCTCGTCATCTCCACCGTGCTCTCTCCACCCCCAGGTAACAATCGTTCACTCTCTTAGTCAATTTCTTCATATTTTGGTATTTAAGCCCTAGAATTTCATTCCTCCATGTTGACCCGTCGAACCTCCGCCGGTTCCACTTCCCGTCCAACCGCGCCCACCACTTCTTATCCTACCCCTGCCCCATCTTCTCGTCGTCCCTCTGCCCGACGTGTTGTCCAGTCCTCCTCATCCGGTAGCGAGTCTGAGTCCTCACCTTCCTCTAACTACAGCTAACCTGTCCTCATCCCGGTAAATGCCCCACAAAATGAGGGACGTGCAAAGTCCGTTCACGAGTCCCCATCAATCTTAGAGTCGGTGGTTCCACGGCTAATAGATGCCACAATTCTTAGGCCCGCCGTTGTTGACTTCGCCTTCTTTGATAGGGCTCATCTCCTAATTCGAGAGATTTTTGATAGGGTGGGTTGGACCACTTTTTGTGCATAAAATGCTAACTATAACCCTCCATTAGTTAGAGTTTTTTTTACTCAAATCTTGAAACAACGAACACTTTTGTTATCAAATCATTTGTTGGTAGCCGGTCCATTGAGATTACCCCTGAAAATCTTGCTCAACGGCTTCACCTCCCTTTGCACCCTCCTGCCACTACGGTTTTATGCAAATTTCTCCATTGGCCCATTGATCGTCTTGAATTACTCAATTCCTTTTTGTAGTCGAAAAAGAATTTAACCGTATACCTGACTGATATAACAGACATTGATTTCAAACTCATACCTAACCTTCTTCATAAGGTTCTTCACAAAATCATTCTTCCGCGAGGTGGTGGTAAGAACTATGTCACTCTACTCGACATGTTCATTCTTGGGCACCTGATTCGTATATTCCCTCTAAGTTTGCCCATATCATTATTGGTTATATGACGAGCACGTGTAGCTCGGGTCGTCATATTCTCTGTACACATATTATCACATCCTACTTGGAGTCCGCCCAGGTGGATCTCGCCTTTGGTGGCCGTCCCCTCACTGTCTATGACACCATTGACATGGCCACTTTGAATGCCATGAAGTATCGCTACATTCGTGAAAGGCAGAAATGGACACGGGAAGGTTCAATTCCGGATGGTCAGTATTACAGTGGTTATGAGTCTCCACTACCTACAGACTCTCCAGTTGCTTCTTTCGATGCGCTGGACTATTTGGAATACAGCTACACTTTCTCTCACGGCGATGATGGCGATGCTGGCAATGATGAACACGATGGCGACGATGAAGCTCATTAGGAGTCTCCGGCTCCACCGCAGCAATCGCAACATCCATTGACACAGCCTCCACCTCCTTCGATGTTCTGCGGCTTCACCCCTCCACTAGAGATGTCTCCATCGCTGGCATACGTTTCTGCATAGCTGGAATACCTGCATGCATATATGACTGAGACGTTCACTTCCTTCAACACGCGGCTACTTCGCATCGAGGCGAAGTTGCTATCATCTGCGCCAGCCCGCGATAGTCGTGCCTCTGGCTCGGCGAGTCAGCCATCGTCATCTCGGAGGAGTGTTTAGGGCTATTATTGTTAGGTGAGCATTAGGCTCAAAAATGTTAGTTTTAAGATGTTTATGAACAATTTCTCTTTTGTAGACTCATGTTTCATGCCATAACTATTCTTCCATTTCTTTATGCTATTTAAATCATGAAAAAAAAATTTGCGTATCTTTGATTTAATACAATGTTATTTCTTGATATCTATGATTCATTGTTTATGAATGGGTAAAGCTTCCATCTATTGTTTATTGATATGCATGAAGTGAGGGGGAGCATAGCCTCACTTTTTGATGGTATCAAACGGGGGGAAAATGTGGTTGAACTTGAAAATGTAGATGTGGTTGAACTTGTATATTTAAATGAAAATTATATGATGTGTACAACCATGAATGCAATAAATACATTGGATTATGTTTTACTTGTCAAGTTCACATTGTTTGTTATCATAAAAAAGGGGGAGATTGTTGAACTAAGTGGTTAGTCACTCTAACTCCCATCGGGATTTTGATGGAAACATACAAGGTGAAAATATACTAATAAATATCAAGTGCATTTCAGTTTTTGTCAAAGGTTGTAAAACATCACATCACGGCTATTAGAGCATTCAAGCTATACAAGTTCAAGATACGGCATACAAAAGGGAATGAAGACGAAAGATTAAACTATGTGTTGTAACATTGATGTAAGGTATATAAGTTCATTTACGCAAGCCTATTGCATTAGTTCATGCACATCGAGCTTTTCAAATGAATTTTCAAATATCAAATGATTACTTGAAGTTTTAACTGGAACTTAACACATAACTCGGTCTATAAGTTTACACAATGTTAAACTATGTGTTTCTGTTCATATCGTACTTTTAAAATCATTGTGGAAGTTTTCGAAAAAAAAACTTGTTTTTGAAATGTTTTTGAAAAGAAGACTGCACATTTGCAGAAAAGCCCCTCGTATGTTATGAAACCGAGATTCTTCGTTTTTGGAATTTGTAAAAATATCTGGACCACCCAAATAGGCTTAATGACCCATAAAAAACATATATAATATGTTATATAAGGGTTGGTAGGGTCCCGGACGCGAATAAGGGTCGCTAATACAAGAGACGGAATTAATTATTTTGAGGTCCCTGCAGTTAGCGCTCTAATACTGTTATTAGCATGCTAATATAAAGACATAGTGCGCTAATTGCATTCCTGACAGCTTTTTTTAAAGCTGAAAACTAAACTTTAATTTGAATTCTTGATGAATTCTGGGCCCTTGGATCCCTAGAACGGTCACAAACTGATAAAATGAGATGTGTAACACTATAAAACCACTAAGAACAATGTTTTGTTCTAACAAGAAAGAAAAACGCAAAAGATCAAAGCATACAAAAAGAAGAATATTGATTTTTGTGAAAGAGACAAAGAAAATTCTTGAGGTTGTCCATTCATTCTAAAATCCAGCACTTTGAGGCTTCCAAAGGTGTACAACAAACTCTTCAAAACAGTTTTTCAAGTCACCTTCTTGGGATTGTAAGAAAGCATCATGTCCTAGCTTTTTCTTGTGCTTAGGTTCCATAACTTTGTTTGTTTGACTTGGAAAATAGTTTGTTGTGTCTTTGAACACATTCATCTTGGGTTTTGTGTTTAAATTTATTTTATTAAATCCTAGGATTTGGTTTGGATAAAAGTTTGCACTTAAACTTGATTTTTATTAAACTTCTTATTCTTGGCTTTGAAATCGGTTTTGCATTAATACATTAGCTTTTGAAACGAGTTCATATTTGAGACTTGCACAAATAAGTGACACATTTGCATATCTCATTTATTCTCATACGTGCATACATTAGAGTGGTTAGGCTCTAGGAGGCTTGCTAGTGTTTGAACTTGGTACCATTTTACTTTTGTAAGGTATATTTGATTACTTTTTAGTTATTGGTTGTAATTGAGTGATTGTAAGACTTAGTGGAATTTAGTCAAAGGGAAGACCTAGTTGAGGCTAGGCAAAAATCCTAGTTGTGGCTAGGTAGGAAGTCCTAATTATGATTAGGCATTCTAAGCTTGTAAGCTTAGGTTGTCACACTTATTTGCAATATAAGTGGGGGGTTTAAAAATTCTAACCGGGGAGGTTAGGTAGTGGATGTAGATTATTGAATCGAACCACTATAAATCGTGTGTCACTTTCCATCTCTTCTGTTTCATTCACTTGCATAGCATTCATATTCACGTTTGGTGAGCATATAGCATCTTGATTATTGAACTAATTTAAAAAAGGCGATAATTTCTCGATACACCCAATTCACCCCTTCTTGGGTGTGGTTTCAACCTTCAAGTACACCATGTCCCAACCTAGTAGCTCATACCCTAAAGTTACTTATCCACATATTTCTTCTAACTTTCCTGCGCTGCCTAAAGCCTCTGCCTGATCTGTCTCACCTTCTCTGTGTGATCCACAAAAACCTCAGGTTCAATAGCCGTTGTATCTTTCGGTGCCGCCCAACATGTTGGTGACCTTCAGGGCCTACCATAAAGGACCTCAAACGGTGGCATCTCGATACTCGCCTGATAGCTGTTGTTGTAAGCAAACTCACATAATGACAAATAATCCTCCCACGATCCACCAAACTGTAAAATACACGCCCTGAGCATATCCTCGAGAATCTGAATCAACCGCTTCAACTGCCCTTCAGTCTGAGGATGGTACGTAGGGCTAAACTATAGTCGAGTGTCAAACTGCTCCTGCATATTCTCCAAAAACCTCGAAGTAAACCTTGGATCTCTGTTAGACACAATGGAGACTGGTACCCTATGCAATCTGGCAATCTCTCTCGAAGATAGTACTTAGTTGTGCAACTGAATATCTTATGACGATCGACGTAAAGTGTGTCGACTTCGTCAACCGTCGATAACTACCCAAACTGCGTCATGTCGTCTCGTGGTCTACGGTAGGCTACTGACGAAGTCCATGGTAACGTGTTCCCACTTCCACTGAGGAGTGGGCAGCAGTTGTAGCAACCCAGCTGGTCTCTTGTGCTCAACCTTCACCTGCTGACAAATACGACAATTCTGGACATATATCCCCTAATCAGCCTTCATCCCTGGCCACCAAAACAATCGATGTAGGTCGTGATACATCTTGGTCCGACCAGGATGAACTGTAAATCGCGACTGGTGTGCGTCCTTGAGAATACTTTCCCTGAGCTCCGTTACCGCCACTATCCACAAACAACCCCTATGTCTCAAGCACTCGTCTAAACCCTCAGACCACTCTGTGCACCCCGGATCATGAACCAGTCCACTGATCCGTAAATACCAGCCCTCAACCCTCCGCAACTCAGCAAGCCGCTTAAGAGACATCGTTGGAACTCGTATCTAACAACACCGACGCAGTTTCAAGCAACCCGTGCTCCTGTGTTATATGCCATAGTACCGTCTGGTTCTCGGTGTTGCTCCTGCTCAATGCATCAGTTACGACATTCGCCTTACCCGGGTGATACTAAATGGCAAAATCGTAGTCCTTCAGTAACTAGAGCCATCTCCACTGTCTCATACTCAACTTCCTATGAGTGAAAAAATACCTAAAACTTTGGTGGTCGATAAACAACACGAACCTCTCACCGTACAAGTAGTGTCTCTACGCCTTCAGTGCAAACCCTCGTGGGGTCTCAATCGTCAAGATAAATAGGTTACCGGGTGTTCATCCTGCATCAAAATGCAACCCAACCCAGTGTCTGACGCATTTGTATAAACTGAGAAGCCTCTCCCTGCTACAGGTAGTGCCCAAACTAGCACAGAAGTCAACAGTCTCTTCAACTCCATGAACACATCCTCAAACTCTTGTGACCAGTCAAATTTGACGTCCTTCTTGGTCAACCTCGTCATCGTCACTACAATAAGTGAGAAATCCTGCACGAAACGCCTGTAATATCCTTCCAAACCCATATCAAATATAGACTCGGGTGTCCACCAGTCGATGATAGCCTGAATCTTGTCACCGTCTATTGAAATGCCCTGACCACTGATGACGTGCCCAGAAACTTGACTACACTCAGCCAAAACGCACACTTGCTGAACTTGGCATAAAGTCGATGCTCTCTCAGCGTCGCCAACACCTCCCTGAGATTCCTTTCATGCTCCACACGAGTCCTACTCTAAATCAGGATATCGTCGATGAAAACAATGACGTATTAATCCAAAAATGACTTAAGCACCATGTGCATCAAATCCATGAAGATCGTCGGCACGTTAGTCAACCCAAATGACATGATTGTGAACTCGCATAACCCGTATCGCGTACTGAAAGTAGTCTTCTCAATGTCCCCTTCTCGAATCCTCAACTGATGGTATCGTGATCTGAGGTCAATGTACCTACTCCACTAGAAACAACTGAGGTAGTTATCCTCTCGTCTGGGCCTCGGACAAAGTAGTATATCTGTAACCTATCGATCCCTACCAAATCCATAGAGTATGACAAAAGATATATGTACCTCTCCGTGAACTCGGTAACAGACATCTCACCCTGAACCAACGTCAAAAACTCCTCTCTCAGTCTGATCATGACCCCCATAGGTATGAACTCATCCATGAATAACACTTGGAAGTCTGCCCAGGTAGTAACATTAGGATGAGTCGCTCTGTAAGTGGTCCACCAAATAGCATCAACAGATCTCAAGCAATAGCTAGACAATCTAGGTCGATCTACCTCCTCAACTGCTAGCATCTCATGTAATCTCTCGTGAGCCAATAGCCATCTCCCGGCTATCTCTAGGTCTTCGACTCCGTAGAAGTATCCTGGAGAGAATCTAAGGTAATCCTTTAACTGTTGAACTAAGTGGTTAGTCACTCTAACTCCGACCGGGATTTTGATGAAAACAAACAAGGTGAAAATATACTAATAAGTTTATCAAGTGTATTTCAGTTTCGTTAAAGGTTGCAAAACATCACATCACGGGCATTCGAGCATTTAAGCCATTCAAGTTCAAGACTCGGCATACATAAAGGAATGAAGATAAAAGATCAAGACCACGAGTTATAAAATTGATGTAAGGTATTCAAGTTCACTTACGCAAGCCTAGTGCATTAGAATCATGCATTTCACTATTTTTGGAGTTTCAATTACTAAAAGTCTTGAATTTCGAGATTTTCAATTCCGCGTGTTTCAAAATGTTTTAATTCATACAATTGTGTTTTATAACATGTATTTGAAGTGTATGAACTATTAGAATCAATTTTGAATGCACCGGTATATGTTTAGATGGCTTTTGGATTAACATTAAACATATTTATAGAAAAGCCCCTATGCATGTAATGGAATCGGGATTTTTTGTGTTTGAAATTTATAAAAATATTCGGACCACCCAAATAGGCTATATGACCCATAACAAACATGTATGACATGTTATATGAGGTTTGGTAGGGTCCCGGATGTGACAAAGGATCGTTAACTCTACGGTCAGAAATATTATTTTGAGGCCCCTGACTATTAGCGCGCTAATATTTTTATTAGCACGCTAATTTCAGAATTAGCACGCTAGGTCAGAAAATTAGCGCGCTAATTGCATTCCTGACAGCTTTTTTATAAAGCTGAGAAATTCACTTTAATTCGAATTTTTGATCAAATCTCGGCCCTTGGATGCACACAACGGTCATATACTGATCTATAAATATATATAACACTCTCAAACAGATAAGATACAAAAATTAGGTTTTGAAATCAAAGAAAAGCACTTGTGTTCAAATTTTTCAAGAGGAGGAGCTTGGGGTTTTAAAGTTATACTTTGAAGCTGTACATTCAACATCAAAACCAACACTCTTGAGGCACTCTAAGGAGTACAACAACCTCTCCAGAACTGATTTTCAAGTCATCTTCTTGGGGTTGTAAGAAAGTCCATTTCCTAGCTTTTCTTGTGCTTAAATTATATATTCTTATGTGATTGACTTGGAAAATTACTTGTTGTGTCGTTAAACACACTTGTATTGGGTTTTGCACTTAAACTTGATTTATTAAACCCTTGGACTGATTTGAACAAGAGTTTGTGCTTAAACTTGATTTTTATCAAACTTCTTGTTCTTTGGATTTGAAACCGGTTTTGTTCTTATCAATCTATTTAAAACGGTTTCATATTTGAGTTTTGCATAAAATCAGTTTTATACTTGCATTTCTCAAGTGTTTTCGTACTTGCATGCATAAGAGTGGTTAGGCTCTAGGAGGCTTGCTCGTATTTGAACTTGATACCACTTTACGTTGTAAAGTGTATTTCAATTGTATTTAATCAAATCTTGATTATAAGACTTAGTGGGATCTAAGTCGAAGGGGAAGACCTAGTTGAGGCTAGGCATATATCCTAGTTGCGGCTAGGTGGGAAAAGTCCTAGGTGGGTCTAGGTGGAAAAATCCTAGTTGCGGCTAGGTGAATGTATAAGACCTTATTGCAATAAGGCATCGTGTAAAAGACCTAGTTGAGGCTAGGCATTCACTAGGCTAGTTGGCTTAGGGTTTAACACTTATTGATAATATAAGTAGGGTTTGAAACTCCTAATCGGGGAGGTTAGGTAGTGGATGTAGATCAGTTGGATCGAACTACTATAAATCACGTGTCTTATTTCCATCTCTTCTACCCCCTTCTTGATTGCATAGCATTGATATTTATCATTGGTGTATGCATTATCATTGTTATTTATGCATAAAGTTTTAAAAAGGCGATAACTACTCGGTAACCCAATTCACCCCCCCTCTTGGGTGACCTTCATTAACTTCTTTGCCTCCACTGTCATCAACCCCCCTGATGTAGATGCTATAACTGGATACTTAATAGTCGAAGGAGTCACGAGCACTGTAGTCTCCACCGAAACAACCACCGGTGCAGCCCTCTCGGCATGTGTCTCAGACACTGCAGCCTACCCCTGAGTCTCAGAAGTAATGGAAGCAACAACTATAGGAGTAGTAACCATCAGTGCAACCACAACTGTCGTAGTCTACCAAGATCTTAACATGTCCATCAACTGTGTAAATCTATCGTCAGCTGTCCGCACTAATGACTCTAATGTCAATGTCTAACTTGTCGGATCCCTGGTATCCCCAACCTCAGGCTGAGTCGATTTGAAGGCTGCTCGTCCATAGGTATTTACATCGAAGAACGTGCCTCAATATGAATATACGTGTATCGTATGTAATATACATCCAAAAACATAACACGTATAACCCTAATTTCTGTCCATCTCTCATTGCTTCCCAACTTGGATTCTAAGCAATTCCTTTGGATATCCACATGTAAAGCTTATTCGTCGGGTTTATAATCAGTTTATCCTCAAATTCGAGTCCTAGGTTTCACCAAACCTAGGCTCTGATACCAAAATGTAACGACCCATTTTCCAAACAGACCGCCACGGGGGCCAATGTGATTCCACAATCTGTCTTACCAACAACAGTCATGCTCCACATTGAATTATATCCTCCATTTTATCTTTTTAAGCATTATTAATCACGAATTTACTGATTACATTGTACTGAACACTAATTATATGCTAATTTATCATCTTAACCTCAAATTATCACAGTGAAAGTCTTTCAAACACCTTAAATCAGATAATAATAATCAAAATATGTGATATAAACCATAAACCTAGTGTGAAAAACACATATAGGCATTCCATATTAATTATTTAACTCATTTAATTCATTTCATGTGTATATTATTTCCCCAACCTAGTATTTCGTCTTTTAGTCTACCCGGTGCCCGCGTCGACACGCATATCGAAGCAAATACTTAACACACAATCTCGCACGTCAATAATAATGTAAATACAAACATCGCGATGTCGTTTAATGAATTCAACATAAAACATCGCAAATTAGACAAATCAGCACACAAATTTACTATCTACCTAACTCCAGGTGTGTCATAGCCTAGCTGCGACCCATGAGTGTCTGAGTTGTCCGCCATGACTGCAATACGTCATAAATAATGGCAAATTAAATTCTGGTCGTTACGCATACCCCACTCACCCTACTTATCCTTTTCCCAAATCGCACTCATCAACAACTCAAATCCCACGAAGTCTGAGCAAAACCATATGGATTTGACGCAGTTGGTGCATTCATTATCTCTTTTAGTGTCAATTTAAAGTTTCTTTTGGGTTTTTTTCTCTTGAGTCATTTTGTTTGTGAATTTATTTATGGGTTTTGGGCTTTGATTTGAAGCCCGAATCTTACATTTTGGGTACAAAGTTTCTATGAAATCGAAAATATTAAGCGATTATGAGCAAAACCCACTATTTTTTTAACCATTTTCATATATTTTTCGGGAGTTTTGAAATTTTTTTGTTCATTCTGGTCACCTACGGGTTTTGGACTTACATGGCCGATACCTCTGAAGAGGTGTCGGACACACAAGGCTGACATCTCTGAAGAGGTTTCGAACACACAGGGTCAACACCTCTAAAGAGGTTTTGACTGGATCCCTCCGTCACCTATTGAGACCGAATTATCTTTTCATTATCGGTTGGAGTCGGTTGAGACCTCTAAAGAAGTATCGTCCTTGGGTGTCCGAAACCTCTTTAGAGGTGTCGGCCCTGTCTGTCCGACACATCCTCAAAGGTTTCGATTCATTCGAAACTCGCAGACGACACGTCTTCAAAAGTGGGGTATTGGTAATAGAGTGAGCAAGGGTATTTTTAAAATTTTAAAAATAGAAGTGGGGTAAACTAAGTAAAATGTGGGGTAGACAAAGTAAAAATTAAAAACCGGTCCATTTAGCCGCTGCCCTACTTAAATACTAAACCTCAGTGATAGGAGTATGTTTTTCCACTTTGCGCCACAGGAGTGAGTTACTCAAATAGTATATATAACATGATAAATGCTAAACCCAGCTTTTTTGAGACATTTGCAGTATGTTGAATTGTGCATCGAGATTTCACTTACACGCATCTCAATGTAAAATGGAAGGAAATACATCGTCGTACTAATGCAAAGGGGATGATAATCACCAATTAATTATTCCACAAACTAGCCAAACCACAATACAGAGAAATCCACATACATAGTTTGCTCACATCAACAATCTCAGAGACAAATACAAACTAACAACCACAACAATAGTCTTTGACATTCGAAATGCATCCATAATTCGGTCTCCAACGCAACACGCACGTAGTAGCGACATCGTAAAACATACCGAAGTTCATATGTTATATTTTACTATCTTCGCGTCATTAAATAAAAAACATGCGATTCTTCAGGTTCTCATGGAAGCGCGGGAGTGGTTTCAATTGGTGATCAGTAGAGCTTTCACCATGCTCTGCAGCTGCGCTTCCATCTGAGGATGAGTCGACGCCCAAGTAGTACCGCGCGCGAAATGCAAGTAGATGGGCGTAGTATGCTGGTGTCACTGTCATCAGACAACAAAATGAGCATTGTTAAAACAGGGAATGAATTAGAATGTCAATACATGCTTCATGTTCTTAACAGTTGACACTTACCGTAAGAGACAGCGCGATTGCACCTTTCGTACCTGAAAGAACATGGAGAACAAGTCATGTTTAGTACTCTTTAACTTCGACGAAATAGTTCAAACAAAGATGATATGGGAATAGAATTGGTACGTGTAGCATAGATTGTTGCAAAGAGTTTGAATTTGATCTTCGGTAAAGTTGTTGTCGTCATGCAAGATATGATAATGTGCCGGTCGGTTCGTGCCCTTCGCCACAAACCCGACAATTTCATCAGTATTAGGACAGCAGAATTACTTCCATGGAGAACACAACTAAAACCGCAAACCAATCAAACAAATGCAGAAATGTACCTGAATACCAGCATGACTATTCAAATAGAAATCGCGCCAAACAGGATGGCAGATTCCAGTGTCGACTACAGTTCCTGCATATTTTCAGAAGCGTAAACTAAACATCCAATCCGACAGAAAAAGAAGATAACTTGAAAAAAAAAATGGATCAACTTACCAGGCAGAACGTTCCCATTTTTGTCATAAAAATTAAAATCCTTATTAACTGGAAAGAACCGAGTATGGTGTCGCTTTTGAACCATTACAAATGTTATTGGGGGAGACCTAGATTCATTAAACGTGTTCATCCATGCCTGTTTCATACATTAACATGAAAAGGTAAGACGAGAAAGATAGACATCACTTCATGTTTAGATAAAAATCCGAGAAGACAGATTTCCAGCATAATGAAGACATGGTGTTAAGAGGGAGTGAAAGTCGCTCACCCGCTGGATTTCCCTCAATTCATGTTGCAACACATCTTGGATTTGACCTTCGCCCACGCCATCCCTATAAATAGAGAGATTGGAGATCAAATAGAAGTTGCATAATGTGGAAAATAAGTAGTTTATTAGTAAATGATCCAACTACAGCACCTGAAGAATATAATCCTTTCCGGCTTTTCATGGTTTTCTTCATAGAAAGAAAAGAAGTGTGCCCTATATGCAAGAACAAGTTAGATCTCAAAAATAACAACTACAACCAATTAAAACTCTTCCATTGCGCTTGCTAAGTTAGATCTCAAATATAAAGAGAGAAAAATTTTAAAAAAAAAAAAAAAAAAAACACACACACACACACACACAAAAACACAAAAAGAAAAACATACTTGCACATGCCAAACATGTCTTCAATTCTTTCTTGTCGAGCAGCTTGAGCAGATAGCTCGGGCGCATATTTCCCAAGTAACTTCCAATCAAGAGAAGCTACAACCTACAGAAAATTGCATAAAAAAAATGGCAATCAAGCTTTGGTGTTTTGCTACTCATTAAAATAGTCATTCCAGCCTACAGGACATATAACATAAATGTAGTCATTCCCCCAAAGAAAAAGGAGCAATGAACACATGTCGAAGCTATATACAAGGGAATCAAACCACTTACAGCTGCAATGGAAGGACTAGTATCGTTCCCTGGACTGGGATGAGTTACATCAGCCCCAAAAATTATTGTAGGTTTATCACTAACCAGAGGAACACATTGCATCAACGCATCTTCAAGCACTACATTTCTTCCACCAGCCTATGATGATGTCGCAAAATAATGATTAGAAAAAGAATTTAAGATATAATGTAAAGGTAACTATTTTCCTGCTCACTTTTATGTTCATTTTCTCACTAGCCATTGTCAAGGTACCAATGTTCATCTTTTTGACAGTTGCAGCTAAGAAGCACTGAGACATCACACCGAGATTTGTATCACATATGCGTTTCACTTCTCCTGGAAAAATAAAAGGACAAGCTTAATATAGAATTTTTCGGCACCTTTTGTTTGCTCTCATAAACGAAATGGAAGAAAAGCAAAAGTGTGGTAGGCGCACGGTTCCGGGTTCGATTCCCCACTTGTGCCAAGCTTCGACGGGCCACTGGCCAAATTAACTTGGATGGAAGCTACAGCGCCCCCTTGGGGACATTAGTCGGACGAAGCTCAGATACCACACAGGGCCATCAAAAAAAAAAAAAAATGGAAGAAAAACAAGGAAGAAAGAAATGCTTTCATCAATTTCAGGCAAGAAACAGTTACCACCCATGAGAAAATGACCCTGTTTAGGAATCTCAACAACTTTCAAAAAAGAAAAATTGCACCTTTTTTTCTATTTGGGTTTTTGAAAGAGCATCAAGGGCATTTGGAGCCATATACTAAGTGGTCAGTTGCATAATAATAATATAATTATGAGTAGAAGTAGGTGTGAAAGAGTGGTACAACATATTCTGAATTTTTTTTATTGCAATTGGGACGCAATGTGGCTGCATGAGCTCTCTAGTTCTTTGTTTTTCGTGAATCTTGTGGTAGTACATATTCATTGGACTCTTCCATGCTTGTCAATTGTAATCTTTATTCTATATCAAAAGTTGAGATTCAAGTACTGACCAAACTGGTTTGTGGCACTAAAGTCTGATCAAGAAATACACTAACAAAAGGAATCGAATTTGGAAATATGACATCTTTTAGATGAGATGATCATGATCTATGATATTAAAGAGATGAATTCGATGATCCAGACCATGTATCGAAGAAGCTCGAAACTTGGTAAGTTGCACCTATCCCTCACTTTATGTTTTTTACTTTTTTACTGCACAACATTCACTTCCATAAAGCATGCTTAATAATATCAAAAAATACAAACTAACCCCAACAGAAACTCATGAAACAGCTTAAAAGAAAATAATATACGATGCAACTAACCACTGAACAAAAAACAGAAACTTCGCCAATAAATTCTAAAATAAGGTGTGAAATGTAGAACTTCGTTTAGGTAAGGGAATACCGTAAAGAGAACCATTGTTATCTGGCAAGATCACAATAATTAAATCAAGTGGCTGATTGCGAGGCTTGAGTCTCCTCATTGCCTCTCCATAAAGAGCATCCAAGGCCCACTCAACCTGCATAGGATTGCCTCTTTTAGGCGGAAGCACTGAATTACGGGTGAAGACCTGCATAAAACGTATCATAAAGAACAAAAAAATAAGAAAAAGCCCACAACAACTAATATCGAAGTAACCATATAGTAAGAACTAATCCAAAAGCCATACCAATCCGTAATCATTGCAAACCCCACCAAGCCTACTGCAAAAATTCGATGCGTAGGAATCAGAAATATCCCGCTCAAAATTAATGCAAACCCAAGAATTGATATTTCCTCCCATGAACAATTTCTGCAATTCAAGTGAAAAGGGAAAAACAAATTATCACCTACTAAAAGAAAAATCAATTTTAGGCTATAGCTATTCAATTCAATGGTAACCAGTATACATTTATATATAAGAAGCAAAAGGAGACAAGTCAACAAATGAAGAGACTATGCTCCTTCAAACATAAAAAATAGCAAAATCAAGGTCTTGATACTTAATATGAATTCACCAGTTATCCAACATGGCATTGAGAGTCAAGTTCGTGAGAAGACTTCTAATCACGACCCTTTGCTGGCATATACATCATTTCCAAATTTGCATATAAAAGCCAAACAAAACAAATGTGAATTGCAAATAAAGAAAATCACATTCGAGACCTCCATGAACAAATAATCTATGTAACAGCATTTTGTTGTCACGAAGAATAGCATAGGAGGATCTACACAAAAAAGCAACTTTGATGTTCAAATATCTACTCTAGAAGCGACGTTAACGAAATTAATGGCATGCAAAATTAAAACAAAAGCCCTTATTGTGCAGCTACGGAAAAGAAAAAAAAAAAATGAAATGGACTGATTTCCACAGATATTTTCAAAAGAAAGTTCCGTACAGCTTGTGGAATTTATTTATCAACTATTAATCGCAAATCACAGCAAATTCATCAACTTCTCAAGTTATTGACTGGCTGAACTTGAACAAAAACTGAAGTACTAATTCAAGTAGCTTCCTACGCTTATCTTGCCCATTCAACTACATTCTACAATTACAGTGTCTCAAAAGGATAGCTGCACACGTAAATTGGAAATACTAATACCTTGTTTTGCATGTTCCATTGACCGTCCCTTGGTTGACAGACATTCTCCTTTCCAGAGTCATGGTATTTGAGCTGCATACAATAGCAAGATAGCAGACAAGAACTTTCAGCTTTTGTTCAAAAAGCGTTGAAATTCAGTAAGATATTAAACATGCAACTGACCCGAGGCGAAGGCACTTTACGTGCTTGAACTAGAGTAGGAGATCCAGATATTTTTATGCCAAACATCTTGCAATATGGATCCTCACCGTAGTTATTTTGAGACACTATCTGTAGATAATACAAGTCAATAACAAATCAAAACCAGCAGAATTCAGAACCACATAGTTATGTTCTCTAAGTGCACCATGGGCACAATGTTGGTACATACAACACTCATTAAGAAGTCTATTCCGATAAACAATGCATCTAATTAAAGCATAAACTTAGACTAAGCCCTCAACTTTCCAACACTGAGAGAAAAAGGTAACCAGAAACATTTTAATTTTTATGTATATTGAAAAAAAAAATTCACCTAATTTTCATATAAAAACAATTACAAAAGGACTGTGATAAGGGTAATCATTCACTTCTTAACATATTTAAGATACTAACAGCTATCGATCAAAGTTTCATATCTTTTACTGATCAAGTTTGCAAACATCGAAACCCCAGACGTATTGGCTCAGTGACATAGAAGCTTAATCAAACTTCAAACCAAGTGAGCTGCATCAGTTGATCAAATATGGAAACTGGTGATGCCTGGATAATTTATTAGCATTCAATACTACCAGAGGTTCAAGATGATTGGAAGAAGATCTCAGGTAAAGCCCGGTACATTAAAGAAGCGCACAACATTATCTCCCTAGAAGAGGCCGAGAGACTCTTCATTTACCTATGCCATCCGTCACTTGAATGTTAATGTTTTTAGCATTATTAAAAGTACAACTTAGCCCTCTAGATAGCTCAACCTAAAGAAAAGAATAGATAGAAGAAAGTCAAAGAAGACAGAAAAGACATGTTCACGGGCTCGCCGGCTTGGGTACTCGCTCCGGACCGCCTTGCCTATGATGGGTCTGGGTTTGTATTTGTGAACCTAGTCCAAGTTTGCCTCAGCTCGGCTCGTTAAGTACTTACCATACTTTTCTTAGTACAGATACTTACAAAATGTGTTAAAAGAAAGGTTTGAACCTTGGATTTCAAGGTTGATTGTTGTAACTTCTATCATTAGGCTAACTCCTACTTTGTTTTTATTTTCAAACATTTATTAAATAGGCTTAATCAGCTAAAATATCCTGACCTTTGACAACTTTTGTTATTATATCTTAAACTTTCTAGATTGTTTGATTTGTATACAGGGACGGACCCAGGATTTTGTATAGCTCTGGGCTAAACTATACACGTGCTTTGAGATATAAATTGATTACTTGTGAATGAACTATGATTAAGGCATGGTTTAGTCGCGCGATCAAGTCATTATTACCAAGGCAAAATAAAAATCAAGTGGAGCCCCCATCACAACCGCACCTTCAATCGGACTAAATAACCAAAATATCAATCATTTATTTTAGATTTTTTAATAGTTTATAAGTTATTTAAAAACGAAAAAAATCTTATAATTTGTTTTGCAAAGCATTATTTTATATTATAGAACTACTCCAAAAGACATAAAGTAACAAATAAATAGAGAAATGTTTATAAGAAAAAAGAAATTTCAAACTATATAATTAGAATTTGAATTATGAAAATAACAAACTCTTAACTATTGTTGATGAATATTTAAACAGTGGTTTGACATGCATAATGAAAAGTCTTATTTTTTTACAAAATTTGAGGTCTTTGAGTTCAATTTCAGTTGAAATAAATAAAGTATCATTTATTAGCATACATATGTATTTGCTACACTAGTGTAATGAGTAACATTGTTTTTATTAGCATACATATGTATCTTTTATTTAGCGACATTGTTAAAATACATACATTTGCTACACTATTATTAGTCTTTAAATTATGCATGGCGATATGTACAAACTACATAAATATTGTGTGTGAAAAAGAGTCCAACAACTTTGTAGCAATTATATGTAAGCCATCGAATATTGAATGTTACACAATCACCTTTTTACTTTTCACTAACATATTGTTGGGCCTTTCCTAAAAAAAGAAAGACATATTGGTGGGTTGTGGGCTTGAACAAATTTATCATTTTGTTTTGTTGATCGACTTTCACTAGGTGGGCTTATTTTTTTGTTGGTTGAAAGTATCAATATCCCCCAGGGCTAGGCATTACCTGGGTCCACCAATGTTTGTATCTCAATTCGGTTATTAACTTAAAATTTGATGAGGCGACACCTTAATTATGAGTTTAAAAATTCACCTCATCACCTCTAATTATCAAAACAATTATTAATTTCATTATTTAAATTTATTATTTAAGTGTCACATTATCAAATTTTGGGGTTCAAATGTAGTTTAGGTCCTTTAGGATACAAATTAAACAATCTAGAAAAATTAGGATACAATAACAAATCTCAAAAGGTTAGGATATAATAACAATGATTGTTAAAGTTTAGGATATTTTAACCAATTTGGCCAATTAAATATGTTTACTTTTAAAAAAATAATATAAGAACCAAGTCAAACATTCCTAACTTGGGTGGGGCCTGGGCAAGGGCTTAAATAATCAAGCTCACCCACCCAGTGAACAGGTCTAAGTACAAGCAACAACACTTTATTATACCCAATCTCCATATTGTCCCATGATACATAAAATTCAGGACAAAAAATATGCGACACGATGCTTCTCACCTGCGAGATCTTGTCTAGTCTCTCACCAGGACGCAAATTGTTCACTTTAAGCATACCAGAGGTTTGCATATTAGTTAATTTCTTTGTATACCTCTGACCACCAACAATTTTGCAAACCTGGTAACAGAACAACAAAATCAAAAAGTAACCCTTCGAGCAAATGCACAAAATGAAGCCTCACTAGCAAAGTTTACCTCCATTGGAAGAGATTCTCCTTTATTCCCTACTTTAAGACAAGGAAGAGCTTTATATATAAGATCCAAATTATATTTTTCTCTAAAATATAAAACAATATGTTTATTGGAGCCACATTCACGATCTGCGAATCTGTCCATGCCAAGAAACAACCGAGCAAAGTAATTGTGTAAGTTCAAGGTCAATTAAATATATTAGTGAAGAATAAAAAATTGAATACTTTCATACGTTTCCTCATAAGTGGGCATTGATGATAAACCGATATGGAATATGTTCTCCTTGTATTTCCACGATGGGTCACTTCAATTCTAACCCCTCTAAGAGCTCTTTTAATCTGTAAATTTCTCCAATCAATTGTTCATAAAACAAACAAATGAGAGACCATGAAAAATACTCGCTAGGATTAAAATAAAACAGTGAAGTATCAAATAACTAAAAAGCCAATGTTGCTTAGAAGAGAAAAAGCTATTTGGAAAGTGATAGCTTTGTATCTAAAATAACAATATTGAAGTTAATGAGTTGCGTTATGACGCGAGAAACGGAAAGCATAATGCCCATACTCCAAGTTCAAATAATAATAAAGAAGAAAAAGGAAAGGAACATAATTAGTGGAGTGCCACAAACAAGGGTTGTTCGATAAGCTCGTTGTAGAGATCACCAAAAGCAAAAATTTCTTGACAAGTTTTTATACAACGACATACATACACTCAAAGACTTAATAAGTTCTTCAATTCGCCAAATATGGTGCACTCTGTTAAAGAGAATCTATCAAACTTAAAAATGAATTCACCTTAACTCAATAGAAAATATGTTGTTTATAGGTTAAAATTAAACCCTAACCTAACAATAATAAAATTGTTAATTCTTAACTCTAATTCCTAACTGCAGCTCAATACAAGGTAATGATGAACTTGGATCAAGAATAAGTGGCTTGCAAAAAGGATAATTTGATTGTGAAACAACGCAATTCATTAACAAAGTTTCAATAGAACACTCACTCTACTAATAAATAGGTCGGCAAACAAAATCAAATGTAGCAATCCTAAAGACTAACAACGAGCATACCTTCAGCGCTCGACATCGATATAGTTGCATCCCTTCTATCCCTTTCCCACCTTAATAATTGTTTGACAAATTCGATTACAGGAATTTGCTCAATAAAGGCAGCAGCCATGACATCTGCATGAGGTTAAAATTCCTTAGAAACTGAACTACAATTAGACGATGTGCATAGTATTTGACTTTTCCATTTTCCAAAAACATAAAGAAACCAACAATGTAGTATATATTGACTCACCATTTGTCCTAAATAATCGATCATAATTCAAAAGACATCCTCAATACCCCTACCAAATTACACTTGTAGTGTGAATATCAACTTGGTTACTCAAACATTTAATCACATACAATTTTTTCACGCCAAAATATACGGGCCGGACAATGAAACTCAAGTCTCAATCATTCATAACAAAAACTCTCAAAATGGCTTGCTTCATAATATAGTACCTATATTGAGTGTCAAACACAATTGAGTTGGCCGTAGACTCTGGTAAAAACCTCTCCAAGCTTCCAGCCCATCACCAAGTTTACTTGTACCGAACATCGTAGATACAAAGGAACGTCGCACCGGTGTGTATCTGTGAGAAATTCATAAAAAAGAACTTACCAACTAATTAGTACTCGAACTATCAAAACAATGGAAGATATTTGAACAAGATCAAAAGAATTACATGGAAGAAGGCGTCTGTCGCAGAACAACATCAAGAGCATGTATAACTGTTTGTGGCAATTCAACATCCTTCCCATTCAAGAACTGTCTAAACTTCTCCAAGTCAATAACCGCAACCAAACTAATGGCAACAATATATTGCCTAGTCTTCACGGAGACAGGAAACTCCTTAGAATTAAACGGCAATAGATCGAATGTATAGAAACTTTTCCGACCGTCATAAGCTAACAGCGAACCGTTCATATGAGATTGTAAATACAAATTGCGCAATTCTTCCATGATCAATCCGTATTCTTTGGACGACACAACCTCAGGACTAATGGAAACCTAATCAAGTGAAATTAAATGCATTATGATCAGTATCAAAAACTTGTGTCTCAAAATCAAATTTCTGACAAGATCAACCATAAGACTCACATTGTAGTGAAAAATCCCGTTGAGGAATGAATCTATCTCTACTTGAAAATGATTCGTCACCACTAGAAACTTCTCACCAATAGTACCGGGAGGAGGCCGAGAAGAGAACCGTATAAGCTGGTTCTCTGGTTTAAGAGACAATTCACTCAATTGCCTCTCAACGCCAGAATTCGCTTGGTGCAGGTCGGATGGTGATGAGCGCCATCCACCTCTCCCTCTACCACCACCACCATTTCCACCGTATCCTCCGCCGCCGCCGCCACGGCCTCTATCAGAAGAGTAATTGCCGCGGCCACCATCACCGCCGCGACCACCGCCTCTATAAGAGGAGTAATTGCCACGGCCTCCATCACCACCACCACCACCACCACGACCACGACCACGGCCACCGTCTTGGTGAGAAGCGTAGTTTCTAGAATATCCGCCATCACCATAGCCACCACCACCACGGCCGCCGCCGCCTCCGCCTCTGTGGCCTCGGCCTCGATCGCCGCCGCGATCACTCCCGCCATCTCCGCGGCCTCTTCCGACCGAAGACATGAATATTATCTTATTGATGAAAAGATCGATCAAATGCACGAGAGAGAATTATTAGGTACTACTTGCTTGCACTCACTACCCGTAAACTGTGAAGTGAAGGCCAAGGCCTTACATAGAGATGGAGAGAACTTGGAGAGCAAGATTTGGAGCGACTTCAGTTGTTAAATTACGGAACTACCCCTTCCTAAAAGAGTCATGATATTGATATTGACGTGTAACGGAATGGATGAATAATCAAAAGGAGCTGTCCTCCTTATTGGTAGATCTACTAATTGGTAGTCACACCGTCCACATTGTGGGCCCTCCAGTTACTATTTCGCCTCTAAGAAAAGGGATGCTAGTGCAACTCGAGGAAGTCTATTGATTTTCCCGAGAAAAATCGAAGGGTTGAGCGTGTTCTGTTAGTGTCCTTTTGTTAAACTTTGATGGAATAAAGAGTCTCGCGAACTGGTGAATCATAGTATGCAGGTTGCATTGAAGTTACGTGGAAGTCGTGTGGTGAATCATAGTATGCAGCTTGCATTGAAGTTACGTGGAAGTGGTGCCCATCACCTTGGTTGTTAAGGCCTATCAGACCATAACTAATGTGTGTATGTCTAACATCCCCCCTCAAACTTGACAAAGATGGAACGACGCCAAATTTGAAGATCATATGTTGGCATTGTCAAGTAGAAAGAGCTTTTGTGAGACAATCAACAAGTTGATCCGCGGAGAGAACTTAGCGAACTTCAAGCTTATGTTGCAAGATCCTATCGCAGATGAAGTGAATGTCGACTTCTATGTGTTTTTGTACGAGCATGAAAAACAGGATTTATAGCCAGAGCATTTGCACTTTAATTGTCGCACCAAAGGGTGGGGCATGATGAAGTAGGGAATGTAATCTCGAAAAGAAGGGATTCCAGCCACATGATTTCACCAATTAATTATTCCACAAACAAGCCAAACCACAATAAAGAGAAATCCACATACATAGTTTGCTCACATCAACAATCTCAGAGCCAAATCACAAACATTGTGTCACAAATTATGTGACAAGCTATGTGACCGTGGCCTATTAGACCATAACTAATTTGTGTATGACTAACATCCCCCCTCAAACTTGACGAGGGTGGAACGACACCAAGTTTGAAGATCATATGTTGGCATTGTCAAGTAGAAAGAGCTTTTGTGAGACAATCAACAAGTTGATCCGCGGAGAGAACTTAGCGAACTTCAAGCTTATGTTGCAAGATCCTATCGCAGATGAAGTGAATGTCGACTTCTATGTGTTTTTGTACGAGCATGAAAAATAGGATTTATAGCCAGAGCATTTGCACTTTAATTGTCGCGCCAAAGGATGGGGCATGATGAAGTAGGGAATGTAATCTCGTAAAGAAGGGATTCCAACCACATGATTTCAGCAGAGGCGTGAGCAAGAGCTCGATATTCAGACTCCATGCTTGATCGAGCAACCACATTTTGTTTCATAGACATCCAAGAGATAAGAAAGGACCCGAAGACAATACAAGATCCGCCAATTGATTTGCGATCATCGGGAGAAGATGCTAGTAACGACCCATTTTCCAATAGATCATTACGGGGCCAATACGGCCCCACGATTTGGCTTACCAAAGATCTCTGTTGTGTCTCACATTAAATCACATCCACCATTTAATCGTTACTAACCTTAATATGTTACAATTTACTGATTAAATTCTTATTACACTTTAGTTTGGTTAAATTGTTATTACAGCTTTAGTCATCTATTAAATTATCATTATAACCTCAATGATATCAAATGAAAGTCTTAAAAACATATTAACTCGCTTAATAAACATCGAATTCATGTGATATATACCATAATCCTAGTGTGAAAAACCTATGTAATCATCATGTATCATATAAATATACCTCAAATGTCTCAAAGTATCAAAAATACATTGTACCAAAGTATCTCACAATCCCAAAATCCAAATGAAAACAATATATATATAACACAAACGTATAAGTCGGGCTCAAAGTTTTTGAATCACTGGTACTCTGGAAGCTTGCCCTTACCACGAATCGTACTCGATCTCGCACTCAAGTCATCACAAAAAGCGGAGATGACAAGTCCAGTGAGTGAGTATTCCCAAGGAAATTAAGTGAGCAATATTGAAAGTAAATACTGAAATTTAAATAAAGTTATTAAATAAACATGCGGGAATAAATGCAGGCAACTGCGCTCATCGCATGAATAAATAATAGGAAAAGCTCAAAGTGTGTTCCTAGCCCCTAGGGTCAGACTACACTATAATTCAGACTCTTCCACAGAATACTGTCGGCAAGTTTGACTCAAGCAGGGCAAGTATCTGGATCCGCTCGATGGCCGGCGTTACACCTACGGCGCACCGACACATGCCACGACGTGATACTCGGGTCGTGCTATTCATCGAGACCGATCTGGTAGCACGTGCTATGATGTAGTGGACATACACACAAGAATGAAATGGAGGGAGCCATGCTCAACGTCCGCCCATATAATCATAACCAGAATAGATTATTGAAATGAAAAAAATTGAATTCAAATGCCAAAAGAAGTAAATACTCAATTAATTTCAGTTGGGATACTACACACATCAATTCGCACTCCGCGTCCTGAAATTCAAACCTCGGTCTAGCTCCAATAAACACCCGATAATCAAAAGTATCACCCAAATGTACCTAAGATTATTTATCATTGAATAAGCTTCAATTGGATATATAATGTCAATTTTATGTTTTTCGAGGTAAAATCCTCGACAACATCTTTCCAAAATTCTGATAAAATCCCAAAACTCATTTGTTTGATCAAAATATATTTTTTCTAAATTTTTCCTATTTTATCTGAATTTTCTATTAATTTTTCAGATTTTTTTTTCCAAAACTATTTTTTAATTTTTTAATTTGGGTTGGGCTGAACCGGGTTCGGTCGGACCCGGTTCGGCCCAACCGGACCGACCGGGTCTTGGCCGGCTCGGTCCGACCCGCTTGGGGCCAGAACTAGGTCGACCCGTGTGACGGCCCCGCTTCTAATCTAGGGCACCGTCCGGCCTAATCCCGTAATTAAGCCCTAATAACAACACATAGGACCCGATTACGAATTAGTCAGCCTTTATTACCTGTGTTCTCTTGTTTAAACAATTATTTTATTTAGCGGAAGTCTTTAATATTTTAGCGAATTTTTTTTTTTATATAAATCCTAAGTGTGGAAACCAGGAAATAACGATCACCATATATATGCAAGTAAACGGCGAACATATATAAACAAAGTGAAAGCCAAAAGTCGGGTAATCTAACGCTCATCCCAATAACATCCCAAAAGATAAAGACATAAGTAAACATAATACAAAAAGTACCCTACATGTACGGCAAATACGCGCTCGGAGCTCGAGAGGTAGTCGCCGATCTTCTCCTTGCCGGCTGGTGCTGCTCGATGGACCTACACCCACTGTCACAAACTAGACGGTGAGTATAGTGATATTTAAGTGATAACTGGGGAAATCTAATACTACATTTCCAATTTAAACAAAAGGTATTTAAAAGCACATGTAGCTGAAGAAATGCTGAATAAATAATGCAAGTAAATACCAACGTTAACGATACCCATAAACCGACACGAGCTAAGTCGAGATGATCTACGTCCGGTCGGCGGTGAGAACTATCACCTAGCCTTTTCCACTACTGTATGGAGCTATGCTCAACATATGATAATAATCTTTTTTTTTATTTCCTAATAACCTCAAATTGCGAGCCGTGCTCTGCGTATTTAAATCATTTATACTTGCCGACAACCCCGTGATCCATGTCACGTGTGCTTTGCCCAAGTGTAGTGGCGAGTGCTTGGAGACCCCGAAAGACCGAAATCCTCGTGAATCCGCGCATCTCATGTGCAATGGACACTAGATAATCCCTACTTTAGTTTTCAAGAATATATATCCTAAAGTTGTTACGATTTCAACATAAGTTAAGCTACAAAGCCCCAAGGGAAGTAGAAGACAAGTCCAACATAGCAGATAACCCTATAGCATGCATTTTCTAAATATCCATTAGCCACATTCCAAGACAAACATTGAGCATATAAGGAAACATGGAGTCAATGATATAATAAACAAGGCATCATGCTATATCGATATTCAATATGAGTAGAAACAAGGAAAGCATGATGTGGGAATATATTAGCTAGTCTACAAATAGACTGAAATTTATAAATGACTGGAATGAAATAAAGTAAAGAGTTCCCGCAGTTTCACTTACAAGTCAACGCAAGAGAGTCCTAGCTATCCGCCTCTCGACACCCCGACTCGTGCACCCGAACTTCCAAGAATTCCCTTTAATTCCTGAAGTTCATTTTATGTCATTTTAATTGGTTTAAAGTTACAACAAGTGGATTCATGATATTTAACCAAAATTTAGAATTTTATGTCAATCTTTAATTTTGGCACATTTTTCGAGTTATTTCGGGGTACCAAAAATACTCGAGAAGTCCCTAATCATTTTTTCTACCTTTTTCAAATTTTCTATATTTTCTAGAATTTTTCCCAATTTTTCTGATATTTTTTTCCTATTTTTCCTATTTTCCAACAAATTAAAACTGTTTTTTTTTTTATAAATAAAATATTATTTAAAAATATTATTTAAATAATATATAGGTGGGTCCCCGAATCCGGGTCCGACCCGACCCAATCGGGTCGGCCGGTTCGGCCCATATGGGCGGGTCCGGTCGGGCCCGGTCCCAGTGCCCACCCGGTTAGGCCAGGCGGTTTGGCCGGCCCACTGGGATGGGCCCGGGCCGGCCACCCGCCCCCGGGGGGCGCGCACGCACGCACGCGTGCGTGCCCCCCTTCTTCTCCTCCTTTCAACCGAGGCGCGGGTGCGCCTCGGTTCTTCCTCTTTTTTTTTTTTTTTTTTTTTTTTTTTTTTTTCTCTCTTCTCTCTCTCCTTCACTTCCCAATTCATCTTAAACCTCATGGAGATCAACAAGGCACCAAAATTTCACCTCAAATCCACAAAACAATATACATTTCTCGGATTTCATGCATGCAACAAAATTCCGAAATTACCCAAATTCGTCACCAATCAATGCAAGTCCGAGTAAAACTAGTGTAATTCATCACAAGAACTCAAAAACCTCCAAGATGACCTCCAAAAACCATTAAAATCAATGTAAATTCGAACTTCACCAAGACTCATTTTTAATGGAAAATCAAGAACAAATGAGGGATTTGTTACCTTGTATCTCCGTGTTGACGCCTAGATCACCTCTCCAAAGCTCGAATCTACTCTTTCTCCAACCCGATTTCTCTCCCGGATCCTCAAATTTGAGCAAAAATGGGATTTTTGCATGTTAACAAAGTGAAAGGTTGTATATATATGTTGATGGGATCTAGTGTGCATTGCGCATCTCGAGGTAAATCTAATGGCTACTAACTAGGCAGTCCACCTCTCATGTGACACAACTTGGGTGACTCCCATCATGGGAGTGTGTGGCAAAGACGGATCTCGAGGTATGTCCTAAGGTTAGTTTAATTCACAACAAACTATAGGATATTAAAATGTAATTTCTTAATAAATAAACCATAGGTTAAATCGATTAATGTATATATGGACCATAATTAATTGGTCACACAAATTTGTAAAATTCATCTAAGTGGTCACACCGACTCTCAACTACCCGGCACTCGGTGTCCCGACTCGCACGCAACTCGAGGCGCTTTCCTCGTGCATCGAACGTCGTATTTTCTAACTAAATTAAATAACTTAATTTATGTTAAGGTAGATTTGAAATAAATTGTTATTTCCTAGCCTAGTCTCGCTACCCCGATAATTCCACTAGGTACTCATACTTGCACGCACTCCAAGGCGTGTCCCCGCTCACGTCAACTCGACGTCTATGGTTTGCAAAAATGGACTTAATTAGTCTACACACATACACAACACTAGGCATACACCAAGTACAAATATAACATTTACCTCGGTCACGTGCCTCGCCAATATGCGCGTCTCATGCGGGCCCCACGTCACGGGTCGGTGATCCTGATTAAGCAAGTTAATCAAGATTAGGAAATTGGGCCGTGACAACCCGACCCGGTCCCTCCTTCTTCTCTAACGAACTAGGGGCTTCCCTGATTCCTTTTTTTTTCAATTTTTTTTCTTTTGATTGGGGTTGGCTCTCAACCCCAACCCCTCCTCTTCTCTTGGCATGGGAGACATCTCCCATACCATGTTCATCCTCGGACGAACCGCCATGGCGAGTTCATCCGAGCCCCCACCGTACACCACACCAACAACCAACAACAACACATACAACATCAACAACAACATGACACTCACCTCGACGTCGCGAGTTATCTCCCTCTTTCCCTCGATTTCTCTTCTCCTTCTCCTTCTCCTTCCTTCCTCGTCTCCTTTGATCGATCAAAAAATGAAGAAATGTGGTGTTGGTGGTGGGTTTATCAACATTTTGGGTAAAATAACCAAAATGCCCCTAAATTCTTATCCTTTCCCTTAACAAACAAATACCCTTTTTGGTCATTTCACAACTATTTATTTATTTTTCTGATTTTTAATATATATATATATATAAATTACATATATATATACAAATATATATATATATATATATATATATAATATATATATATATATATATATATATATATATATATATATATATCGTCTATATTTCCGCGCCTACAATTTCTTCATGCGCACCAACGAGCGTACTCGGACGTGCACACTACCGTACCACCCACGCGTGTCGACCACGACCCCACGTGTCCTTAGGTGCCCACCAATTTACTATTTTATCATATTTAATTCATTTAATGTGTGTATTATTTTCTCCGGCCTAATATTTCTTCTTTTAGTCTATCCAATACCCGCGTCGACATGCATATCGAGGTAAATACTTAACACACAATCTCACACGTTAATTGAAATATAATTACACACATCGTGATGTCGTTTAACCTATTTTAACATAAACATCGCAAATTTAGTCAAAACAACACTAAAAAACAACAATTTACCTAATTACAGTCGCGCTATAACCTAGTTGTGGGTCCCACGGGTGTCTAAGCTGTCCGCCATGTCTGCAATACGTCACAAATAACGGCGAATTAAATTTGGACCATTACAAATGGAGTGCCTAACATATCGTATTGTAAATCACATACAAACATTATTTTTACATATATGTGCAAGAGGGATTTTTAATTTAATTAATGATTTATTTCCTTCTGCTGTAGAAATTCGACTATTTGTTTTTCACAATATTGTAAAGGAATTAAGCCTTCTCTTATATAATTTAGATCTGCATCTTAATCTATTAAAGCTTGTAATGAACATTTATAATCTTTTATTTTTAAGGTTATTAGAGTAAACCATCGTTGATGCGTATAAGATGTAAGGGTTCCATAAATACATTATTTTCATAAACTGAAAAGTTTTTAGAATTTATATTCTCATCTTCTATTTTAATTATTTTTTCTTTAAGAATTTTTATTTCTTCTTTCAATTGATTTACCTCATATTGTAATGAATTTATAGTTGGTCCTGTAAAAGATTTAGATTTTTTATTTACATCTTGAAATATATCTTTCATAGTATGATAATGATTATGTAAGTTAATTTGATTTTGAAGTTTTATTTCTTTCTCATTTAATTTTGATACCCGAAAGGTATTATCAATTTCTTTTTCTTTATTTAAAATCTCTGTATAATATTTATATTTATATTTTAATATTGGGTCTTCTATTTGTTCACCGATATCTAAAATTAATTTTTCATGTCTTTGTTAAAACATTAATTTCATCTTCTCGAATCTGAGGTAGATGTATATATTCTCGCATATTTTTCAATACATTTACAAGTTTCTGAAGAACTATCACTTTCTGCTACTTCATTAACTTTCTTTTTATAATCTTTTAAATGACATTTATTTACATAATGACCTGGTTTTCCACATTTAAAACATTTATTAGTCTTATTTTTAGTAAATTTATTATTTTTCTTTTGATGCTTATATTTACTTCTTCTATTTTTATAATAAGAATCTTGATTAGTTTTATTATTAAATCTTTGTATTCTTCTTTTTCTATAATTTGGTTTATTAGTTTGTGTTTGTGCAACTTCATGGCTGAATTGATAACAAAAATTACCTATATCTCTACGATTATCTTTAGAATCTTTATATAATTGCCTTTTTAATTTTATATCATTACATATTGATAATCTCACTATTTGAATTGTCTGAATTATATCACCATAAGTGAATCTGTTATAATTTAAAGTTCTATCACATTTTTCTCTTAATATATGCCTAACTTTTTCTGCGAATGAGTATGGTGATCCTGAAACAAATCTGTCTTTATAGAATGGAGTTTCATCTGAAGTTAATGTATAAACTTTCGTTAAAAATGTATCTTTATACCACCGAAAATCGGATAATGTTCTGCATCTCAAACTTTGTAATTGTTCTCTAATTTTTTCTTCTATATGACTTAATGTTCCAATAAAATGTCATATTATATTAGTTATCAAGGTTCTTACACCATTAAATTGTTCTCTGCCAAATTGGTATCAGAGCCATGTTCAATTGAAAATCCAGAGCATCTTCAAGTAAATCAAGTTCTCCATTATCATCTCCTGTAAGTATTTAATCGGTTTTAAGTTTGATTATGATTTCGATTGTGATTTCGAAAAGGATTTGAAAAACTTATTACTATGAAAATTCTTTTGAAAGTTAAAAATTTGTTTTCTTATTGTTAATTTATCTTGTGTTTAACCTTCGCCATTAGAGTGAGGAGTTTTCCTAGTCACGTGGTAAAGCTAGCAGACAGAGCATAAGTCTAGCAGCAAATCGTTGACCAAGCTAGAACTCTAAGAACCCCGGTGAGACATGAGTGAATTAATGAAGAAAATGAAATCTTCTCTTTCATTAAGAAAACATAGTCTTAAGTTTGATTCATCCACCTTGACATCAAAATCTGATCATAAATGCGATGGCCCCAAGTTCCGAGGCCGCCCCGTGGCTTCCCATTTCCCCTACTCGTGCACCGGAAACACCTGCCACATCACTCGTCTATCCAATTAATTTAAAAACTCTTAAGTTTCATGCCATTTAATTTAGTAGTTTACAATTTACAGCGGAAGTTTTAATATATCACCAAAAGAGCATTATATAAAGTTAACTTATTCAACCTATAGTGGAAAACCCGGAAGTACTCGGTATATAGGCGACAACTGCCATCAGTGAATGTTTATATACCAGTACTGAAGATGTAACAGCCATAAGTTCCCAATAATAATAATCAAAACAATTTAATACTAATACACATACCAAGAGGGTCCTCGACAAAGGACAAGTAAAGATTTTGTCGCCCGTGATCTCCTTGCCCCTACCGATACATAAGGTCTGCGCTCGGCCACCACAAAAAGGTAGATGGCGAGCCCAAGAAGTAAAATCCCAAGAAAACCACCGTGCATTATAATTTAAGAATATAAATGGAAACAAGTAAATAGTGTTAACCAAACATGCGGAATAGAAGGTAAATGCAGACAACTGCTCAAAGCTCATCGCATGAATATAAACACAAGATAAACAAATGATTGTGCACCAGCTATACAAGATGTGTACTGAGGATCAGGAGCCCTATCGTGGTCTGTACCATCTACTCTACCACTGTGTCCTAGACCACACACCTAGCAAGCAACCGCACAACCTTCAGATACATAGACGGGAAAACTCAACCGTCCCAGTAGGAATATAAATCACAGATTTTCAAGGAAATAAAGCTCAATGGAAATAAATAAGTAAATGCAATAGTGGTGTTCAATTGGGTTTTACGTACCCGAAAATACGCACTCCGACTTCCCGAACCTGTCAGTACGCCCCACCTAGCTCCCCGATGCCCGAGCTATGTTTTCCTGGTCCCTGAAGTCCATTTATAGTGTTTTATACTTTTTGAAACATATTATATCATTTTATGATATTATATTATATTTTTTGATTTTTCAGTTGTGGTACCTCTCCCAGCTGTGTCGGGGTTTCAAAAATACTCGAAAAGTCCCGAAACCACTTTTCTATTTTTTTCTAATTTTCTATATTTTCTAGAATTTTTTCCAATTTTTCTGATATTTTTCACTTATTTTTCCTATTTTCCAGCAAATAATATATATATATATAATATATATTATTTTATTTTATTTTATTTTTATATTTATTTTTTTTCCAGTGGGCCCCACCTGGACCGGTCCGGTCCAGGTGGTTGGACTGGCCCCAGGGCCGGTCTGGCCCGGTTTGGGGGGACGCACGCGCAATCGTCTCTGGTATAACCAGAGACGATTTTCGTCTCTAGTTCCTCTCTTCTTTTTTTTTTCTTTTTCCTTCATTGCTTCTTCTTCCTTCATTTCCCAAATCATCTTAAACCTCATGGAGATCAACAAGGCACCAAAATTTCATCCCAAATCCACAAAAACAATATACATTTCTCGGATCAACATGCATGTCTATAAACCCAAAATTTACCAAATTCACCTCAATTTCCCACAAATCCAATCCAAATCAACACATTTCATCAAAACTAAACTCAAGAACTCTAACTTCCTCAAAAACAGCAATGATTTTCTCCGAAAATCCGAGATCACCACAACCCATTTTAACCACATTTTTATCAAAAATTTCCATTAAAATGGTAGAGATTAACTTGGATCGATGTTGTGAGGCTCGGATTCCCTCTCCCAAAGCTCGAATTCTCCTTCTCAACCTCGATTTCTCTCACAAAACCCCTCAAATCGTTTGAGCAAAATGGGATTTTGCATGCATTTGACGATCAAGTTATATATATAGGTGGTGTTTTAATCTCACGTGCACACGCATCTCGAGGTAAATCCAACCGCCACTGATCACCCTGTGTCACACAGTTCTTGAACACCTTATCCTAACACATCTAGCCTTGAATCTCATTGTTGTGCATTTCGAGGCTTATCCTAAGTGTATTGATTATTCAGTTCAAACTATAGAATTTTATTTACTCCAATTTGATTTAATTCCTAACACCTATTTTAATCATCAATAAATTCCATAAATTTGTAAATAGGGTCACACTAACTTCCCGACCACTCGGCACCCCGTGCCCCGTGTTCGGCACGCTTCCCGAGGCGGTCCCACACTTAGTGTACCTAATTGATTTACTAACTTAGCCTATATGTAAATCTCATTAAATTAAACCTCAACCATAGCCATAAAATTATGATTTCTCATTTAACCCAACGCCCGGCCTCACTGCCACCTAACCCTCGCATTAGCGGGTCCTACGACACGAAACCCCGCTCTCAAACTCGCTCGACAATAATTTACACACATGTGATGTTTATATAAATATTAAATTCCCACATCACAATAATAGACATACAACATGCATAAATAACACCGTATAACCTGAGTACTCCTATCTGAGTCTACCCAGTTGTCCACGTAACGCCCGAATTACCCGTTAATCCTCGCGATTAACACTAATCCTGATTAAATTAATTTGGGTCGTTACAATTCTTCCCAACTAGGAGAATTTCGTCCTCGAAATTGAACAATCCCGAGTAACATCCCTAGTTCACCAAACCGCACACTTCACCGTCAGTTCCACCACTGACTAAATCCATAGCGAGGTGTTCCCACTTCCACTGAGGAACGGGTAACGACTGCAACAATCCTTCAGGTTGCCTATGCTCCACCTTCACCTGCTGACATATGTGACACCCTCGAACATATTCACCAACATCAGCCTTCATCCCCGGCCACCAAAACAATCTCCGCAAGTCATGGTACATCTTGGTTCTGCCCGGATGAACTGTGTATCGTGACCAGTGAGCATCCTCTAATATACTGTCTCGTATCTCTGACATGGCTGGTACCCATAGTCGACCTCGATGCCGCAGATATCCATCAGATGTCTCCGCCCAATCAATGCACTCGGGATCCCGTGCCAATCCACTGAACCGCCCATAAAGCCCATCAGCCCTCTGACACTTCGATACCCGTTCCAGTGACACTGTCGGTACCCTCATCTGACCACAAATCTGTAGATGCTGCATAACCGAAAGGTCTAACATGCTCATAACTGACGCCATCTCCAACAGTCCCATGTGTCGAGTCTCGGTCTAACTGTCAACCTCGCATATGCTCAATGCACCAGCCACTACATTAGCCTTTCCGGGATGATATTCGATCGTGAAGTCATAGTCCTTCAGCAACTCCAACCATCTCCTCTGACGCATATTCCGATCTCTCTGCGTGAAGATGTATCGTAAGCTCTGATGATCCGTGTAAAGCACAAACTTCTCTCCATAGAGATAGTGTCTCCAAGCTTTCAGCGCAACACAACTGCTGCAAGCTCCAAATCGTGTACAGGGTAGTTACACTCATGTTATTGTGTTTGAATAAAACAACCTTCTCAATAATATATCTATCCCATACATATATTTTATAGCAAAAATCCTTAGGCTTCATTTAATTATAACCAAAAACAACTTGATAGTCTTCATACATAACACAACTCGCACGTTGTTTTTACCATAATTTACACAAAAATATAGTTGACACTTTATTGTCAGTGCCCTAACTTATGGTTCAGATACGATCTGAACCCGGAATCCGAACACGCAACGGCTCTACAAATGTTCGTGCCATCAAGATCAATGCGCACTCTCAATGTATATGTCCCTCAACTCCACAGTGAGTACATCTCTGAACATGTCGCGGTCTCTCCTGTGAACCACCGGTACCTGATGTAGCAAAACTAGGCGCATATGGTGTCCTCATCGTGATAGCTGGTTGTTGCATGCTCTCACTCCTCACCGTCTCGTATTGTCCGTCCCGAACATCTCTAAGTCGTGACTTCTTTGCAGCTTGTCGTCGTCGTCTCCGTTGATACTCTGCAGCTGCGGCTGCCGGTGTCTGGCAAACAACACTCAAATGTCCTCTCTGTCCACATCTATAACATTTGCGCATCTCTCGCCCTCCCGCTGCTTTCTTTCACTGGATCTCTCGGCCCCGACTCAGCCCCTTTGACCCCTATCCGGGTGCTGCTGCTGATGTTGTTGTTGTTTTGTTGCTCGCTCGACAGTGCGCGCGAAGAACATACACCACCTGCCCCTCATCTCCTCTCTGCTGCCCTGGATGCCTATCTCGTCGACCCTGCTGATCCTGTCTCTGTCTGTCAAACTGGTTTCCCTCGTCTCTAACTTCAGTGTGCCTCTGCGCTCTGTACTCTCCGAACTCGCTCGCCCGCCTCTCTTGTACTCGCGAATCCTCAATCAATCATTTCCCTCATGTAACATCGGGTAAAGTCGTTGTCGCTCTGATGACTCAGTCGTGAGTGATGCAGCCATTTTTGAAATCGCGGCGCCCTGGTCCCGTAATATTCGAGTACTTCTGTGATCTAAACTTCCTAGGCTGTAAGTCGATCCTCCAAGCTCACTGTAGCTTGCGGACTCCTAATAACAATGCCAGCTTGTTTCGTCTCTAAGGGTATAGTAGACCGTCCATCCATGCTGATCTGCACCGAAAAACGTGCGTCGTATGTAATCCTCTATGATATATGTATACATATATAATACACAGTAGAATCATAACACATATATAAAGCTCTGTTAACTACCCATTTCTTATTGCTTCCCAACTAAAAGTTCTAGGCAATTCATCGGGTTTCCACATCTAAATTGTTTTAAAGTTTATGCTCTTTTATTTACTTTATTTAATTCAGAGCCCTATCGACCTTGCTCTGATACCAACTGCGATGGCCCCAAGTTCCGAGGCTGCCCCGTGGCTTCCCATTTCCCCTGCTCGTGCACCGGAAACACCTGCCACATCAGTCGTATATCCAATTAATTTAAAAACTCTTAAGTTTCATGCCATTTAATTTAGTAGTTTACAATTTACAGCGGAAGTTTTAATATATCACCAAAAAAGCATTATATAAAGTTAACTTATTCAACCTATAGTGGAAAACCCTGAAGTACTCGGTATATAGGCGACAACTGCCATCAGTGAATGTTTATATACCAATACTCAAAGATGTAACAACATAAGTTCCCAATAATAATAATCAAAACAATTTAATACTAATACACATACCAGTAGGTCCTCGACAGTGGACAAGTAAAGATTTTGTCGCCCGTGATCTCCTTGCCCCTACTAATACATAAGGTCTGCGCTCAGCCACCACAAAAAGCCAGATGGCGAGCCCAGTAAGTAAAATCCCATGGAAAACCACCGTGCATTATAATTTAAGAATATAAATGGAAACAAGTAAATAGTGTTAACCAAACATGCGAAATAGAAGGTAAATACAGACAACTGCTCAAAGCTCATCGCATGAATATAAACACAAGATAAACAAATGATTGTGCACCAGCTATACAAGATGTGTACTGAGGATTAGGAGCGCTGTCGTGGTCTGTACCATCGACTCTACCACTGTGTCCTAGACCACACACCTAGCAAGCGACCGCACAACCTTCGGATACATAGACGGGAAAACTCAACCGTCCCAGTAGGAATATAAATCACAGATTTTCAAGGAAATAAAGCTCAATGGAAATAAATAAGTAAATGCAGTAGTGGTGTTCAATTGGGTTTTACGTACCCGAAAATACGCACTCCGACTTCCCGACCACAAGATGCCCCCCTAGCTCCCCGATGCCCGAGCTATGTTTTCCTGGTCCCTGAAGTCCATTTATAGTGTTTTATACTTTTTGAAACATATTATATCATTTTATGATATTATATTATATTTTTTTATTTTTCAGTTGTGATACCTCTCCCAACTGTGTCGGGGTTTCAAAAATACCCGAAAAGTCCCGAAACCACTTTTCTATTTTTTTTAATTTTCTATATTTTTCTAGAATTTTTTTCAATTTTTTTGATATTTTTCACTTATTTTTCCTATTTTCCAGCAAATAATATATATAATATATATTATATAATTTTATTTATTTTTATTTTATTTTTATATTTATTTTTTTTTTCCAGTGGGCCCCACTTGGACCGGCCCCAGGGCCGGTCCGGCCCGATTTGAGGGGACGCACGCGCAGTTCCCAGAGACGAAATCGTCTCTGGTATAAATCGTCTCTGGTTCCTCTTCTTTTTTTTTTCTTTTTCCTTCATTGCTTCTTCTTCCTTCATTTCCCAAATCATCTTAAACCTCATGGAGATCAACAAGGCACCAAAATTTCACCGCAAATCCACAAAAACAATATACATTTCTCGAATCAACATGCATGTCTATAAACCCAAAATTTACCAAATTCACCTCAATTTCCCACAAATCCAATCCAAATCAACACATTTCATCAAAACTAAACTCAAGAACTCTAACTTCATCAAAAACAGCAATGATTTTCTCCGAAAATCCGAGATCACCACAACCCATTATAACCACATTTTTATCGAAAATTTCCATTAAAATGGTAGAGATTACCTTGGATCGATGTTGTGAGGCTCAAATTCCCTCTCCGAAAGCTCGAATTCTCCTTCTCAACCTCGATTTCCCTCACAAAACCCCTCAAATCGTTTGAGCAAAATGGGATTTTGCATGCATTTGACGATCAAGTTATATATAGGTGGTGTTTTAATCTCACGTGCACACGCATCTCGAGGTAAATCCAATCGCCACTGATCACCCTGTTTCACACAGTTCTTGAACACCTTATCCTAACACATCTAGCCTTGAATCTCATTGTTGTGCATTTCGAGGCTTATCCTAAGTGTATTGATTATTCAGTTCAAACTATAGGATTTTATTTACTCCAATTTGATTTAATTCCTAACACCTATTCTAGTCATCAATAAATTTCATAAATTTGTAAATAGGGTCACACTAACTTCCCGACCACTCGGCACCCCGTGTCCCGTGTCCGGCACGCTTCCCGAGGCGGTCCCACACTTAGTGTACCAATTGATTTACTAACTTAGCCTATATGTAAATCTCATTAAATTAAACCTCAACCATAGCCATAAAATTATGATTTCTCATTTAACCCAACGCCCGGCCTCACTGCCACCTAACCCTCACATTAGCGGGTCCTACGACACGAAACCCCGGCGCTCAAACTCGCTCGACAATAATTTACACACATGTGATGTTTATATAAATATTAAATTCCCACATCACAATAATAGATATACAACATGCACAAATAACACCGTATAACCTGGGTACTCATATCTGAGTCTACCCAGTTGTCCACGTAACGCCCAAATTATCCGTTAATCCTCGCGATTAACACTAATCCTGATTAAATTAATTTAGATCGTTACAATAAATCAATCATAAAACTAGAAAAAATGAAATCAACATTAGATTTCAGAAATATAAGTGAAATATCATATGTAGATATAGAAAAATCACTGCAAAATTGAAATTTACCAACCATATATCCAAAATAGATATATACTCATGGAACTTTCTCCAAAAATCAAGATTTTATAGTTAAATTAGAAGAAGAAACTAAATCAATTGATGCAGAAGGCCAAGAAATACTTCTAATCTCTCCAGAAAAAATAAATACATATAAAAATATAAATATTTGCATATAGGATTAATACAAGTTGCAATAAAACCATTAACTGCTTTAGGACTAAATACTTATGTATTATCATCTGTAAGAGATAAAAGACACAAAGTTTAATGATTCATTATTAGGAATAATTGAAGGAAGTTTGTCTGAAGGACTTATTTTCTTTAATTGTTTTCCTAATTTTACTTTTAGTTTACATGATCAATTTGCACATGAAGCATCAACATTAAGTTTATATACTCAAGGATTTGAAATGAAATGAATATGTTCAAATGTTGCAGTAGTTTATCGAATTTATTTTAAATTAATGCATAAAATAATCCTTACAGTTGCATATACAAATTTACAAAAAGGAACATCAACTTTATTTTTAACAAATTTAACAAATAAATTAATTACTAGAAAACAATTAAGTTGGAAAGATATAGATATACCAAAAACATTGTTAATTCAGGATACAAATAAAGAAGAGAATCCTGTAGATAAAACAAATGATCAAATTCATACTATAATAGCTCATGATGATGGACTAGTTGAAATAAATTTTGCTCTAAGAAAATCTTGTTCTACAATTCCATCTTCATTAAATACTGAAACTTATTATGAAACTCAACTTGCTCATGTATCAACATCAAAAATACCAATACATATAGCTTATCCTGTTACACCATCAGACGATAATGTTTCTATAAATGATTTTAATGATTATCAAGTTAATATAGTTAAAATAGATTATGAAGAAGGTTTTGAAATAGATTATCAAAATTTAAAAGAACAATTTCTTAAACATCCATTAACACCAATATTTTATAAAATTTGTTCAAAATCTCAACAAGCAATTATTAGAGAAAAATATTTTGCCTATATTGAAAATAATAAACAAAACATTCAGTTTTTTGATTATTTAATACAATCTTGTCCAAAAATAATACATAAGATAAATATTGTATGGAAAGGAACAAAAGGTGAAAATACATCCAGACTCATCCTCCATTAGCTTCTATAAAAATAAAAGAAGACATTAAGGCAGTACCATAAAAAAATACTTTCGATGAAGAAAAACCCATATCAAGAAAAGATTTAAACCATTTAATATAACAAAATACTTATACTAATATATATTTATCTTCTTTATCAAATACTTCACATGGTATCCTCTCTACTAGTAAAAATACTGAAAAACCTATATGTAGAAAGATAGAAAATGAATTAATATTAAAAAAATCTATGATAAAAGATAATTTAAGAAATTTACCTATAATAAAACCAAATTATTCAGATAAATTATTACAGACAATAGCATAAAAAATTAGTACATTACAAATAAATCAAAAAGATAAGAAAGAAAATATGCTTGAAATAAATACTCTAGAAGAAAATCTGTCACGGCCCAATTTCCTAATCTTGATTAACTTGCCTAATTAGGATCACCGACCTGTGACGTGGGGCCCGCATGAGATGCGCACACTAACCGAGGCACGTGGTGAGGTAAATGTTATATTTGTACTTGGTGTATGCCTAGTGTTGTGTATGTGTGTAGACTAATTAAGTCAATTTTTGCAAACCATAGACGTCGAGTTGACGTGAGCAGGGACACGCCTTGGAGTGCGTGCAAGTGCGAGTACCTAGTGGAATTACCGGGGTAACGAGACTAGGCTAGGAAATAACAATTTATTTCAAATCTACCTTAACATAAATTAAGTTATTTAATTTAGTTGGAAAATACGACGTTCGACGCACGGGGAAAGCGCCTCGAGTTGCGTGCGAGTCGGGACACCGAGTGCCAGGTAGTTGAGAGTCGATGTGACCACTTAGATAAATTTTATAAATTTGTGTGACCAATTAGTTATGGTCCATATGGGGTTAATGTGCATTAATCAATTTAACCTATAGTTTATTTATCAAGAAATCACATTTTTTATATCCTATAGTTTGTTGTGAATTAAACTAACATTAGGACAGGCCTCGAGATCCGTGCTTTGCCACACACTCCTATGATGGGAGTCACTCAAGTTGTGTCACATGAGAAGCTTCGGACCGCCCGGTTAGTAGCATCGATTTACCTCGAGATGCGCAATACACACTAGATCCCATCAACACTATATATACAACTTGATACATGAGACTTCACTATTTACATGCAAATCAAAATCTGAAACTAAGGAGAGGAGAGAGTTCTTGAGAGATTTGAGAGGGGATTTTCGAGCTAGGAGTGAAGATCCACAAGATCTAAGTAAGGTAACCATCATCACCTCTTTATTTTCCATTAAAATAGGTAAAAAAAAATGGGTATTTACATCTAATTAGTTTTTGGGTATAGAATTATGTTTTTTTTTACTGTTTCTTTTAGAATTGAAGTCAGGTTTAGGATGAAAATGAAGTTTTAAAATCGATTCTACAATTGAAATTCGAGTAGTTTGTGTAAGTTTAAAAAAAAAAAAATCAGACATGCATGTTGAATCGGAAAATTCATGGCAACTTGTGTTGTTGATGTTGATATTGGCATTTGGAGTTTGGAGGTTGAAGATGGTTTGGGAGAGGAAAGAAAAGAGAAGAGGGAAGAGCAAAAAAAAAAAAAAGAAATTGGTTCTGCTCACGCTAACCAGAAGCTCTAGTTCGCGTGAGGAAGAAGATGCACACGGGCGGGCCGTGTGTGCACTTCTTCTGGGGCCGGCCGGGGGCTGGCGTGCTCGGCCCGTGAGCCGAGCCGACCCGCCTGCTGCCCGAGCCCGGAACCGGGTCGAGTCGGTTCGGCGGAGACCGACCCGACAACAGGTCAGGGACCGGGTCGGGTCGACTCGACCCGGCCCGAAAAAAAAAAAATAAAAAATAAATAAATAAATAATATATATATATAAAAGGATATATATATATATATATTGATTAAATATATATATAATAAAATAAAATAAGATATATTATTATTAATTAATTAATAATAATAATAAATTAATATATATATTTATATACTTATATATATTTATATATTAATTTAATTTCGGGAAAATAAGGAAAATAGTTGGAAAATTCCTGAAAAATGGGAAAAAGATTATAGAAAATATAAGAAATTGAAAAAAAAGGTAGAAAAATAGTTTCGGGACTTTTCGAGTGTTTCTGGTACCCCGATATAACTCGAAAAATGTGCCACAATTAAAGATTGACATAAAATTCTAAATTTTGGTTAAATATCATGAATCCACTTATAGTGGCTTTAAACCAATTTAAAATGATATAAAAATGAACCTCATGAACTAAAGGAAATTCTTGGGAGTTCGGGTGCACGAGTCGGGGTGTCGGGAGGCCGGATAGCTAGGACTACTGCGTTGACTAATAAGTGAAACTGTGGGAACTCTTTACTTTATTTCATTCCAGTCATTATAAATTTTCAGTCTATTTGTAGACTAGCTAAATTATTTCCCACATCATGCTTTCCTTGTTTCTATTCATATTGAATATCGATATAGCATGATGCATTGTTTGATATATCATTGACTCCATGCTTCCTTATATGCTCAATGTTTGTCTTGAAATATGGTTAATGAATATTTAGAAAATGCATGCTATAGGGTTATCTGCTATGTTGGACTTGTGTTATATTTCCTTTGGGGCTTTGTAGTCTAACTTGTGTTGAAATCATAGCATTGTAGGATATATATTCTTGAAATCTAAAGTAGGGATTATCTAGTGTCCATTGCACACGAGATGCGCGGATTCACGAGGATTTTGGTCTTTCGGGGTCTCCCAAGGCACTCGCCACTACACTTGGGCGGCACACGTGGCATGGGCACGAGGTTGTCGACAAGTATAAATGATTTATATACGCAGAGCACGCTCCGCCACTTGAGGTTATTAGAAAAAAAGAAGAGAGAGATTATTATTATATGTTGAGCACAGCTCCATACAGTAGTGGAAAAGGCTAGGTGATAGTTCTCACCGCCGACCGGACGTAGATCATCTCGACTTAGCCTGTGTCAGTTATGTGTATCTGTTAACGTTGGTATTTACTTGCATTATTTATTCAGCATTTCTTCAGCTACATATGCTTTTGAATACCACTTGTTAAATTGGAAATATAGTATTAGATTTCCCCAGTTATCACTTAAATATCACTATACTCACCGTCTAGTTTGTGACGGTGGGTGTAGGTCCGTCGAGCAGCACCAGTCCGGGCAAGGAGAAGATCGACGACTACTCTCGAGCTCCGAGCGCATAGCTGCCCGTACACGTAGGGTACTTTTTTGTATTATGTTTACTTATGTCTTTATCTTTTGGGTTGTTATTGGGATGAGTGATAGATTACCCGACTTTTGGCTTTCACTTTGTTTATATATGTTCGCCGTTCACTTGCATATATATGGTGATCGTTATTTCCTGGATTCCACACTTAGGATTTATAAAAAAAAAAAAAAATTCCGCTAAAATGTTAAAGACTTTCGCTAAATAAAATAATTGTATAAACAAGAGAACACATGTAGTAAAGGCTGACTAATTCGTAATCGGGTCCTATGTGTTGTGATTATGGCTTAATTACGGGATTAGGCCGGACGGTGCCCTAGATTAGAAGCGGGGCCGTCACAGTTGGTATCAGAGCTTAGGCTTTAGAACCTTAGGGGCAAAGCATAGTGTTGAATAAGGATTTTGATGCTAATTTCGTGATTGGTATCAAATATCATTTATCAAGGAGTAAAGCATAAATTTGAATAAAATACACACCCTAGAAGTGGAAACCAGATGAACCTTGCCTAAGAATTATTTTGTTGGGAATTGAGTGAAAGTGAGTTGGGAATTTTTATATATATATGCTATCTTTTTCAATATGTATACGTATATATGTGGTAGACTTCGTAATAGTGATAGGAAATCGTTATCCACATGCAGACGACGATGACGGATGCACGCGAGACAGGCGATGGGGGCGCTAGCAGTAGTCAGCCTCCTACTACATCAGACGAAGACTATCAGAGGTTGGCGGATAGAGTAGCGGCACAGGGACAGCAGATGGCTGATTTCATGGCCTTCATGACAGCACAGATCACCGCACTTACTCAGGCCGTCGCCACTACTCCTGCGACTACCACACATCCGACGACCGGACCTACTACTATACCACCCAGCGTTCCAGATACTGCACCCGTATTAGACCCACCTATTGTTTAGGACACGGTAGTGACGCCGACTCTTCCGGTAGTGATCGTTTCGACGGCAGAGGTAGCAGTGATGACTCCGACTCCCACACCTACACCTTTAGGCTCAGCAGTAGGGATTCAGCTAGTGAAGGACTTTCTCCGCCTTCAGCCAGTGTACTTCGACGGGGAGAGAAACTTTGAGAAGATTGAGGGATGGATATTATCACAGGAGAAGTTACATCGGATTTTGGGGATCGAGGATAGACTACGCCCAGATTTGTCTTCTTATACGCTACAAGAGAGATGTCGACGTTGGGTGGCGCACCACCATAGCTACGATGGGGACTTTGAGTCATGGACGGCCTTTAAGGCCAAGTTTTATCAGCAGTACTTCCCGTCGGCAGTCATGATGAGGTTGAGGAGAGAGTTTATGAGTTTGAGGCGAGAGCGAGATGAGTCGGTTATGGAGTACCGAGATAGATACGGGTATCGAGGCGGTTGCGGGGATTTGGTCCGAGATGAGTTAGGAGATGTGTATCATTTTGGGGCGGTGTCCGAGAGCGGACATTAGCTATCACGTAGTCGACGGCGCGCTAGGACACTCACCGAGATATACGAGCGTGCACTTTCCCACGAGACCTACTACCTTGGTGTAATAGGCGACGACAGGCGAGCTTAGGGCAGAGATTGACATTAGAGCAGGCCGCAGATTTCGAGAGGAGGCGGCGGAGTGGCAAGGCACCCAGGACATGGGGTAGAGGCTTTCATGGATCGGGGGTTACTTTACGTTTCACATCGTTGGTACCTCAGGTGTCTTATGTCGCGTCAGCACAGAGCTCAGGGAGAGGACATTCCTTACCACCACCATCTATTAGGCCAGCATTACCAGCGCCAGAGAGACTTACCCTTCCAACACCATCAGCACCACGACAGTATCAGCAGCAAGGTGGTAGAGGCCGAGGCAGGGGTAGAGACCGAGAGGGACCCCGTCGTGGACAGAGACAGACTCCGCTTAGGGACGATCACGATCGGTCGGTCGCGCAGACGGGTTTCATGTTACAAAGTGCGGACAGGTGGGACATTTGGTGAGGAGTGTCCACGGCCAAGCAGGCGGTGTATCCACCACGAGTCGAGAGGCTCACATGGTGGCACGGCGGATACTAACGCCACGCGAGTCTCATCGAGGGTACGATTTCTATCGCCGGGTAGAGAGTCTTATGTTTTATTTGATTCAGTTCCACTATTTCCTTCATTTCTAGACGCATGTTAGGCATACTAGGATCGACACCGATTAGGCTTGGAGTACATTTGATATTGAGCACCGCGGGAGATAGGGTTTACCCTAATAGTCTAGTTGAGAGAGTTCCAAAGAGAGATTAGTGGGATAGAGTTACCCGCTGACTTTAGAGTCCTTGAGATGTTAGAGTTCGACGCTCTCTTCGGGATGGACTGGTTATCAGCATACCATGCTCACATAGATTGTTTTAGTAAGTCTGTCGTATTTGAGATTCCAGGACGTCCGATGTTCGTACACCGAGGTAGTACACCGAGAGTCGATACCACGAGAGGTAGATTGGCGACTAGTGAGGATATGGAGACTCTAGTAGCCTTGTATACTATAGCAGAGAGTCAGGGACCCCGACTTGAGGACATACCGATCGTTAGAGAGTTTTCCGACGTCTTTCCTGAGGAGTTGCCAGGACTACTACTGCCGCGAGAGGTAGACTTCATCATCGAGTTAGTACCAGGCACCAAACCGATCACGATACCACCTTACCGCATGGCCCCGAAGGAGCTAGAGGAGTTGAGGGCTCAGCTTAAGGACATGGGGGAGAAGGGATTCATCACACCTTCCATGTCGCCGTGGGGAGCGCCAGTACTTTTTGTGAAAAAGAAGGATGGTAGTCTACGACTGTGCATCGACTATAGGCAACTGAATAAGGTTACAATCAAGAATAAGTACCCGCTACCGAGGATTGATGATTTGTTTGAGCAGCTGAGAGGAGCACAGTTCTTCTCCAAGATAGACCTAAGATCAGGGTATCATCAGCTTAGGATCAGGGACGAGGACCAGTCTAAGACAGCGTTCTGCACCAGATATGGACACTACCAGTTTACGATTATGCCGTTCGGGCTAAACCAACGCCCCGCCGTGTTTATGGACCTTATGCACCGAGTATTCGGGCCATTTCTTAACCAGTTCGTAGTAGTTTTCATCGATGACATTCTGATCTATTCGAGGACACGGGAGGATCACGAGCAGCACCTCAGGGAGACGTTGCAGATATTGAGGAAGCACCGTTTATATGCCAAGTTCAGCAAGTGTGAGTTTTGGCTTTCAGAAGTCAAGTTTTTGGGTCACGTTATTGGAGCGACGGGGATTGCCGTAGATCCGGCCAAGATTCAGACGATTATGGATTGGCCGGCGCCGACGTCAGTGACGGAGATCAGGAGTTTTCTCGGGGTTAGCAGGCTACTACCGCAGTTCGTGAAGGATTTTTCTAAGATTGCTTCATCGATGACTAGATCGACACGAAAAAGACGTCGTGTATGATTTGGACGAGACAGAGGAATGTGAGAACGCATTTGAGCAGTTGAAGAGGTTGTTGACGACCGCACCAGTATTAACACTGCCTAAGGTTGGACAGGGATTCCTAGTATACACTGATGCTTCACACACGGGACTTGGATGCGTGTTGATGCAGGGTAGCGGAGTTGTGGCCTTATGCTTCGAGACAGTGAAGATACATGAGAAGAACTACCCGACGCATGACCTTGAGTTAGCAGCGGTCGTATTTGCGTTGAAGGTGTGGAGACACCACTTGTATGGAGAGAGATTCACACTTTTCACTGATCACAAGAGTCTGAAGTATCTCTTCACACAGAAGGAATTGAATATGAGACAGCGCAGGTGGTTAGAATTCTTGAAGGACTATGATTTTTCCTTGGAATATCACCCAGGAAAGGCGAATGTAGTCGCCAACGCACTGAGTAGGAGACCGACCAGAGACGCCGAGGTTGTCAGATGTCATATGACGCACGAGTATGGGTAACTTGAGGCAGCGATGACAGTAGGTCAGTCAGACGTTCCTGTCGATACCCGGATTGAGATCTGCGCACAGACGAGAGTACATACCGTGTCTACACAGAGTGTGTCAGAGGGTCAGAGGACTGACAAGTTGTACCAGCAATTCAGCGAGTTAGCACGGAGTTTAGATTGTGTTGATTGGACAGAGACATCTTATCAGTGTCTGAGATTCGAGGCGGTGTGGATACCGAGATACGGAGGCGAGAGAGGATATCTTTCAGATTCACACCATTCCCGATTCTTCGTTCATCCAGCGGGACTAAGATGTATCACGACATGAAGAGACATTTCGGTGGCCGGGGATGAAAGCGGATGTGTCAGAGTTTATCAGGAATTGTGAGATTTGTCAGCAAGTGAAGGTAGAGCATCGTAAACCTGGAGGACTGTTACAACCATTGCCCATTCTGAGATGGAAATGGGAAGACATCGCCATGGACTTCATCGAGAGGGTTGCCGAGACGACCAAGAAACATGATTCCATTTGGGTGATAGTTGATAGACTTACAAAGTCTGCTCATTTTCTCGCCGGTTGCGGCGCACTACACGTTTGATCACCGAGTATACTCTCTTTGAGAGGAGATCATTAGGCCGCATGGGGTACCGTTGACCATCACATCAGACAGAGATGCTACGTATACTTCTAGGATGTGGCAGAGTATGCAAGAGCAGTACGGTACACACCTACAATTCAGCACAGCTTTCCATCCTCGACTGACGGACAGACAGAGAGAGATCGAATCGGGTTAGAGGACATGTTGCGAGCTTTGTGTGTTAGAGTTCGGCGGATCTTGGGAGGAGTACCTACCATTGTGTGAGTTTGCGTACAACAACGCTTATCGAGCTAGCATTGAGATGGCACCATTTGAGGCTTTATATGGCAGACCGTGTCGCTCACCCTCGTGTTGGGCTGAGCCAGAGGACAGAGTGACAGTAGGGCCTGAGATTGTTGTTGATCACACCGAAAAGGTACGACAAATTCGACAGAAACTCAAGGCAGCCCAAGAGAGATAGAAGAAGTATGCAGACAAGTACCACAGTGATATCACTTATTCCGAGGGTGCTTACGTCTATCTTAAGGTCTCCCCTCGGAAGGGTTTGCAGAGATTTGGTGTGAAGGGCAAGCTCGCACCATGTTTCATCGGGCCATTCAGAGTTAGGAAACGGGTTGGAAAGGTTGCATACGAGTTAGAGCTTCCTCCACAGATGTCAGGTGTTCATCCGGTCTTCCATATTTCGATGCTTCGACTGGCTGAGTCGAAGGCAGGCGCACGACCGACAGTTGACTTGAGTCAGATCGACCTGAGCGAGGATTTCTCATATGAGGAGCAGCCTATCCAGATCCTAGACCGAAAGGTACAACAGTTGAAGAACAAGTGTATCCCAAGGGTGCTCGTCAAGTGGCAGTTCCATAGCGATTCAGAACTCACTTGGGAGCGGGAAGACTATATGCGAGATCGTTTCCCGTACCTTTTTGAGTCAGGTATAATCCTAACCTGAATTTAATTTCGAGGTCGAAATTTTCATTTTGTTGGGAATATTTGTCACGGCCCAATTTCCTAATCTTGATTAACTTGCCTAATTAGGATCACCGACCCGTGACGTGGGGCCCGCATGAGATGCGCACACTAACCGAGGCACGTGGCTGAGGTAAATGTTATATTTGTATTGGTGTATGCCTAGTGTTGTGTATGTGTGTAGACTAATTAAGTCAATTTTTGCAAACCATAGACGTCGAGTTGACGTGAGCGGGGACACGCCTTGGAGTGCGTGCAAGTGCGAGTACCTAGTGGAATTACCGGGGTAGCGAGACTAGGCTAGGAAATAACAATTTATTTCAAATCTACCTTAACATAAATTAAGTTATTTAATTTAGTTGGAAAATACGACGTTCGACGCACGGGGAAAGCGCCTCGAGTTGCGTGCGAGTCGGGACACCGAGTGCCGGGTAGTTGAGAGTCGATGTGACCACTTAGATAAATTTTATAAATTTGTGTGACCAATTAGTTATGGTCCATATGGGGTTAATGTGCATTAATCAATTTAACCTATAGTTTATTTATCAAGAAATCACATTTTTTATATCCTATAGTTTGTTGTGAATTAAACTAACATTAGGACATGCCTCGAGATCCGTGCTGCCACACACTCCCATGATGGGAGTCACCCAAGTTGTGTCACATGAGAAGCTGGACTGCCTGGTTAGTAGCCATCAGATTTACCTCGAGATGCGCAATACACACTAGATCCCATCAACACTATATATACAACTTGATACATGAGACTTCACTATTTACATGCAAATCAAAATTTGAAACTAAGGAGAGGAGAGAGTTCTTGAGAGATTTGAGAGGGGATTTTCGAGCTAGGAGTGAAGATCCACAAGATCTAAGTAAGGTAACCATCATCACCTCTTTATTTTCCATTAAAATAGGTAAAAAAATGGGGTATTTACATCTAATTAGTTTTTGGGTATAGAATTATGTTTTTTTTTACTGTTTTTTTTAGAATTGAAGTCAGATTTAGGGTGAAAATGAAGTTTTAAAATCGATTCTACAATTGAAATTCGGGTAGTTTGTGTAAGTTTAAAAAAAAAAATCAGACATGCATGTTGAATCGGAAAATTCATGGCAACTTGTGTTGTTGATGTTGATGTTGGCATTTGGAGTTTGGAGGTTGAAGATGGTTTGGGAGAGGAAAGAAAAGAGAAGAGGGAAGAGCAAAAAAAAAAAAAAAAAAAAAAAAAAAAAAAAATTGGTTACGCTCACGCGCAACCGAAAGCTCTGGTTCGCGTGAGGAAGAAGATGCACACGGGGCCCGGCCCGTGTGCACTTCTTCTGGGGCGGGCCAGGGGGCTGGCGGGCTCGGCTCACCATGAGCCGAGCCCGCCCCACTGCCGCCAGCCGAGCCCGGAACCGGTCGGGTCGGCGGGCCCGACCCAACAACAGTCGGGACCGGGTCGAGTCGACCCGACCCGGCCCGAAAAAAAAAAATAATAATAAAAATAAAAATAAATAAAAATAAAAAAAATATATTTAAAAAAAGATATATATATATATTATTGATTAAATATATATATATATAATAAAATAAAATAAGATATATTATTATTAATTAATTAATAATAATAATAAATTAATATATATATATATATATATATATATATACTTATATATATATATATATTTATATATATTAATTTAATTTCGGGAAAATAAGGAAAATAGTTGGAAAATTCCTGAAAAATGGGAAAAAAATTATAGAAAATATAAGAAATTGAAAAAAAAGGTAGAAAAATAGTTTTGGGACTTTTTGAGTGTTTCTGGTACCCCGATATAACTCAAAAAATGTGCCACAATTAAAGATTGACATAAAATTCTAAATTTTGGTTAAATATCATGAATCCACTTATAGTGGCTTTAAACCAATTTAAAATGATATAAAAATGAACCTCAGGAACTAAAGAAAATTCTTGGGAGTTCGAGTGCACGATTCGGGGTGTCGGGAGGCCGGATAGCTAGGACTACTGCGTTGACTAGTAAGTGAAACTGTGGGAACTCTTTACTTTATTTCATTCCAGTCATTATAAATTTTCAGTCTATTTGTAGACTAGCTAATTTATTTCCCACATCATGCTTTCCTTGTTTCTATTCATATTGAATATCGATATAGCATGATGCATTGTTTGATATATCATTGACTCCATGCTTCCTTATATGCTCAATGTTTGTCTTGAAATATGGTTAATGAATATTTAGAAAATGCATGCTATAGGGTTATCTGCTATGTTGGACTTGTGTTATATTTCCTTTGGGGCTTTGTAGTCTAACTTGTGTTGAAATCATAGCATTGTAGGATATATATTCTTGAAATCTAAAGTAGGGATTATCTAGTGTCCATTGCACACGAGATGCGCGGATTCACGAGGATTTCGGTCTTTCGGGGTCTCCGGCACTCGCCACTACACTTGGGCGGCACACGTGGCATGGGCCACGAGGTTGTCGACAAGTATAAATGATTTATATACGCAGAGCACAGCTCCGCCACTTGAGGTTATTAGAAAAAAAAGAAGAGAGAGATTATTATTATATGTTGAGCACAGCTCCATACAGTAGTGGAAAAGGCTAGGTGATAGTTCTCACCGCCGACCGGACGTAGATCATCTCGACTTAGCTCGTGTCGATTATGTGTATCTCGTTAACGTTGGTATTTACTTGCATTATTTATTCAAATTTCTTCACTACATATGCTTTTGAATACCACTTGTTAAATTGGAAATGTAGTATTAGATTTCCCCGCTTATCACTTAAATATCACTATACTCACCGTCTAGTTTGTGACGGTGGGTGTAGGTCCGTCAGCAGCACACCAGCCGGGCAAGGAGAAGATCGACGACTACCTCTCGAGCTCCGAGCGTGTAGCTGCCCGTACACGTAGGGTACTTTTTTGTATTATGTTTACTTATGTCTTTATCTTTTGGGTTGTTATTGGGATGAGTGATAGATTACCCGACTTTTGGCTTTCACTTTGTTTATATATGTTCGCCGTTCACTTGCATATATATGGTGATCGTTATTTCCTGGATTCCACACTTAGGATTTATAAAAAAAAAAAAAAAAAATTCCGCTAAAATGTTAAAGACTTCCGCTAAATAAAATAATTGTATAAACAAGAGAACACATGTAGTAAAGGCTGACTAATTCGTAATCGGGTCCTATGTGTTGTGATTAGGGCTTAATTACGGGATTAGGCCGGACGGTGCCCTAGATTAGAAGCGGGGCCGTCACAAAATCCACCAATAACATCTGATAGTTTATCAAAACATTTATTAGAAATTAGCCCAGTAAAAATAACCGAATCCAGCATTGAAATGTCATCAGATTTAGATATAAATAAAATCCATTATCCTAAAAAATATGAAACTTATAATACTCGAAAAAGTAAATATTATTAATCAAGACCATCTCCTGTAGACATGATATTAGAAGAAAAAAGTAAAAAAAAGAATTAAGTTTGATGGAAATTCAATTTATGAATGGAATATAAATGGATTATCAGAATATAGAGTTTTACAAGTAATGCAACAAATGTTAACTTATGCAATAGCATGCAAAATGCAAAACCATCTAGAACCTAATATAGTAGGTGCCATAACCGTAGGTTTACTAGACAAATGAATGGCTGGTGAAATAATTCTTTATCAACTAATCAATGACTAGAGGTTATAAATTCTATATTCAGAGACGAAAACGGCAATCCAGTGTTAGATGAAAATGGTAGAGAACAATTTAATAGTGTAAGAACCTCGATAACTAATATAATATGGCATTTTATTGGAACATTAAGTCATATAGAAGAAAAAATTAGAGAACAATTACAAGTTTGAGATGCAAAACATTATCCAATTTTCGGTGGTATAAAGATACATTTTTAACGAAAGTTTATACATTAACTTCAGATGAAACTCCATTCTATAAAGAAAGATTTGTTTCCAGATTACCATACTCATTCGCAAAAAAGTTAGGCATATATTAAGAGGAAAATGCGATGGAACTTTAAATTATAACAGATTCACTTATGGTGATATAATTCAGACAATTCAAATAGTGGGATTATCAATATGTAATGATATAAAATTAAAAAAAGCAATTACATAAAGATTCTAAATATAATCGTAGAGATATAGATGATTTTTGTTATCAATTCGGTCATGAAGTTGCACAAACACAAACTAATAAACCAAGTTATAGAAAAAGAAGAATACAAAGATTTAATAATAAAACTAATCAAGATTCTTATTATAAAAATAGAAGAAGTAAATATAAGCATCAAAAGAAAAATTACAAATTTACTAAAAATAAGACTAATAAATGTTTTAAATGCGGAAAACCAAGTCATTATGCAAATAAATGTCATTTAAAAGATTATAAAAAGAAAGTTAATGAAGTAACAGAAAGTAATAGTTCTTCAGGAACTTGTAAATGCATAGAAAATATACATAATATATATACATCTACCTCAGATTCAGAAGATGAAATTAATGTTTTAACAGCACATGAAAAATTAATTTTTGATATCGGTGAACAAATAGAAGACTCAATATTAAAATATAAATATTACACAGAGATTTTAAATAAAGAAAAAAAATTGATAATACCTCTCAGGTATCAAAATTAAATGAGAAAGAAATAAAACTTCAAAATCAAATTAACTTACATAATAATTATCATACTATGAAAGATATAATTCAAATGTAAATAAAAAATCTAAATCTTTTATAGGACCAACTATAAATTCATTACAATATGAGATAAAACAATTGAAAGAAGAAATAAAAATTCTTAAAGAAAAAATAATTAAAATAGAAGATGAGAATATAAATTCAGAAAACTTTTCAGTTTATGATAATAATGTATTCATAGAAACCCTTATATCTTATACGCATCAACAATGGTTTACTGCAATAACCTTAAAAATAAAATACCCACAAAAGCCAATCACTCACAAATGAATGAAAGATTATTAAAATTATGTGATCAAGAAATAAAAGATTTGTTACAAAAGAAATTAATAACCCCATCTAAATCTCCATGGAGGTGTACAACTTTTTATGTAGAAAATGCAACAGAATTAGAGAGGAGCCCCTAGACTTGTTATAAATTATAAACCACTAAATAATATTTTAAAAACCATAAGATATCCATTACCAAATAAAAATGATCTAATTAAAAGAATAACTAATTCAATTATATTTTCAAAATTTGATCTAAAATCGGGATTTTGCGATCCAAATTATAAAGGAAGAAAGATATAAAGCGGCATTCAATACCCCATTCGGACAATATCAATGGAATGCTATGCCATTTGGTCTTAAAAATGTCCCATCAGAATTTTAAAAAATGATGATTGAAATATTCTATCCTAATTATGAATATATTTTAGCCTATATAGACGACATTCTTATATTTTCCAAATCAATTGATGAACATTGGAAACATTTGTATACATCTCAATTTATAATAATTAAAAATGGACTAGTATTGTCTCAAAGAAAAATAAAACTTTTCCAAATAACTATAAACTTTTTAGGATTTCAAACACATAATCAAACAATAACTCCAATCAATAGAGTTGTAGAATTTGTAAATAAATTCCCTGATCAATTAATAGATAAAAATAGTTACAAAGATTTTTAGGTTGTTTAAATTATTTATCAGATTTCTATAAAAATTCTGCAATAGATAAAAAATAACTTTTAGAACTTCTTGAAAAAGATAATAAATTTCTTTGGACCCCTAATCATACAGAAGCAATACAAAAGATTAAATCAAAAGAAAAAGCTTTACAATGTTTGCATTTTGCCAAATCTAATTATCAAAAAATCATTCAAACAGATGCCTCTGACATAGGTTATGGCGGAATATTACTTCAAAAAATCCCTGAAGGAAATGAACAACTTGTTTGCTATACATGAAGACTTTGAAATAACACCTAAAAGAATTATGCTATGGTCAAAAAAGAAATTCTTGCAATTGTTTTATCTATTCAAAAATTTCAACCAAATATTTTGAATCAAAAATTTTTAATAAGAGTTGATTGTAAATCAGCAAAAGAAATACTTTTGAACGATATAAAAAATCTAGTTTCAAAACAAATATTTGCTAGATGGCAAGCTATTTTAAGTATTTTCGATTTCGATATCGAATATATAAAAGGAGAAAATAACTCCATTCCTGATTTCATATCCAGAGAATTCATTGTAACTCTATAAAATTCTTTGTTTCAGATCATCATGGATAAGGGTAAATCTCTTTACACTTATCAAAGACAAAATAAATTCTCTCCATTATTCAGCCAGTACAATAATTCATCCTCCAATTCTGATAAGAGATCCAGTTATCAATTGAAAATCTATTTCTCTATTTATCTTCTTGATACTCATCATTATAGCCTCAATCTAGAAAATCAAATCAATGCCATAATTCCTAATCCTCATAATTCCATCCCTAAATGTCTCAATGAAATTTTATGAAGCTTTACTTTCGCGAATAGATTCAGTTCTTTTTGAAAGTTTAATTCAGAAAAAATTATTTTAAAGAATATTAAGAGTTAGTTGAAAGATTCATGGATCCCGACATATGTGATCCTCTCATAGATTGGTAAGTGGATGAATTATATAATTTTGGAATTCAGCTGGATGTGCAGAACGACAAGACCATAAAACTCTTCACTGAATATGTTTTTAATTGGTTAAGCGTGAGGAGAATGCTCTTGTAATTCTTTGGATTTTATTAGGGTACCCGAAGATACAGATCATCATCGACAACGATAAGATTGATAATACTTATGTCTATGAAGGATTTTGGAAGACTCTAAACACCAAGTTTTTATTATCATCTTTCCAGTTGATTATATTCACTTGGTAAATCCTGTTCAAGTTTCATCATCATCATCAGAAGCTACTTTAGATACATCAAGTCTCATTCTTCAAGAATTGAAGAAAATGCAGGAAGAATCCAGGAAAATTAATGAGAGACTTCAAAAAATTGAAGAAACTCATTCAACATCATCCAAAAATAATTCAGAACATGAAAGAAGCTCAAGATCCCATGAGTATATTATTGACTTATATTAATTCAATTCAGGCCCATGCCAATTAAGTTAAATCAGGCCCATGCCTTCAGGCCCCTGCCTACCTTTACCAGGCTTATGCCTGCCTCAGCCCATGCCGATCAATTAATTCAGCCCATGCCTCTAGGCCCTTTTTGCCTCGCCAATAATTCTACACATCCAGAAATATCCAGTCGAATAGTCAAAGAATCATCCAGTAAAAATTTTGGTCCGAAATCATCCAGTATTATCGAATCATTCAATCACACATATTAATGAGATCATCATCTCAAATCAGGTTATCAAGTCATCCAAAGAAACCCAATAATGCAGTCGACAATCGATAATGTGATGTGACAAAAGTAGTCACTATTTTTGTCTTTGTATTTATTGTCTTTGAGTCAAGTCGTTTGTTTTTAGTCTTTATGTCGTATCAACTTTATAAAGTTTGTTGAAATAGTGTTGAAAGTTTGTTGGAATAGTGTTTGTCAATAATATTTGTTGTAACAGTAAGTCGTCTATAAAGTTTGTTGTAACAGTAAGTCGTTAATAATGTTTGTTGTAACTGTAAGTCGACAATAATGTTTGTTGTAATAGTGTTAGCAATAATGTTTGTTATAATAGTGTTAGTTTTGTCTGTATGTACAAAGTTTGGTCTATAAATAGAAAGCTCGAATGAAGAAGGATTCATTAGAAAGTTATGTGACGGCCCTAAATCTCCCGGGGTCGCCCCGTGACCCACGCCCTCCGCCCGTAAGCTCAGCAGCGCCTGTCACGTCACTAGACACATCATCACTGCTGCCACGTCTGCAGCTCTATGAAGTGGTGCTCCTGTAACTAATCCTACTATATTAAGTTGTGTTACACATCTAACAGGTTAGTTGATAATTACAATAACATCATTAGCGGAAGCATTTAACTTGTATCTTATGATAATTTATTTAACCTAAATAGTGGAAAACTCGAAAATAAATACCATGTATATAACTGAGACGAAGTAAACAGTAATCCATATACATGTGATAAAGTTCTAAAGTTCCCAAAACCCAGCAAAATAATATTACATACATGATATCAAAATACGAGCTATCAGCAGCAGCGGCCTCAGAGATAGTCGCCTAGTACCTCCTTTCCCTTGCTCTTGCTCGTACTAGGATCTGCCTCTCAGTTGCCAACACATACAATAGTGAGCCCAGTGAGTAAATTTCCAAGAGAAGTTTACACGTTAATCATGAAAACATCAATAATCTGCGAGACATGTGAATATGACCCTAGCAATATGAATCATATTCTTATGGCTGGCAGTAAATAATCCATCACAACATCACATTATTCACACATCAACTATAAATGTAAACATCCAAAATCCAACGAATTATTAACTAAATGGCTCGAAGGTAAAACCAACGGCTAAATAAACCATCACTCGTTCAATCACGATAAAACCATGACCCGCCAGTCATATGATAACAAAACAAAGTTCTCAGTACAAACCAGTGCTTAATAACAGGCTTACAATGACCTACACCTCAACTCAGTAACTGGGCATACTCCTTTTCAAGCTTTTTAGTTCTAAGAGTACCCTTAATCCCTCGAGACAGTTGTAGATACATTCTAGTCCTATCTACACGGTCGCCGTCGCAGACTAGCCCATGCTCAAGCGTGTAGTCATAACCAAGATGAAAAACTATGTGTGACCACCAGCAGTCACCGCATACGATAAGATAATCAATAAAATATATGCCATAAATTTAAAGTGTAACTTTCTCAAGGGTTTTACGCACTTTAAATATGCTCTCCGACTTTCGGACCTACCAATTCAACCCGCCTAGCTCCCCGATGCCTGAGCTATGGTTCACCAATCCCTGAAGTTCATTTGTAGTGTTTTATATTATTAATAAAATACATTATCTAATTTTATGATATTATATCATATTTTTAAATTTGAGTTGTGGTACCTCTCCCAGACTATGTTGGGGTTCCAAAAATACCCAAAAAGTTCTGAAATCACTTTTCTACCTTTTCTAAATTTTCTTTATTTTTCTAGAATTTTCTCCAATTTTTATGATATTTTCAACTATATTTCCTATTTTCCATAAAATAAAATCTAAAATATAAAATATATTTTCTTTAATTTTTTAATTTTTAATTTTTTTAATTATTTTTAAATAAGTGGGCCCCACCTGAACCGATCCGGTTCAGGGGTGGACCGACCGCCCCGGTCCGGTCTAGCTAGGGTCACACATGTGCGCAAGGGCACGCGTGTGCTCTCTCTTCCCAGAGACGAAATAGTCTCTTCCTCTTTTTTTTTTCTTACATTATTCTTCTTCTTCTTCCCTTCTTCATTACTCTTCAACCTCTCCACCTATTAAATACCCTCAAGGTCCCAAAATTTCACCCCAAATCCACAAAAATAACACTTAATTCTCGGATTAACATGCATGTATATAAACCCAAAATTTACCAAATTCACCTCAATTTTCTACAAATCCTAGTAAAACCAATATATTTCATCAAAATAATCCTCAAGAACATCAAATTGAGGAAAAATAGTGATGATTTCATCATGTAAATCCGAGTTACTTCAACCCACAAATCCACATTTTATTCAAAAATTCACATTTTAGAATATAGAGATTACCTTGGATCCATGTTTTGAAGCTCGAATTCACCTTCCCCTACCTCAGATTCACTCACTGATCTCCAAGACTTTGTTTGAGAAAATCTCCTCTGTTTGCATGTTGATCACTTCATCGATGGTATATATATAGTTGTGATTCTAATCTAGTGCGAACACGCATCCCGAGGACAATCTAAAGGTCATTGATCAAGCCTGTGTCACTCAGTTCCTAGACACCTTATCATAACATTCATTGCCTTAAATCACCTTGTTATGCATCTCGAGGATTATCCTATGCACGTTGATTTTTCCTATCAAACTATAGGACTTCAATTAATTTATTTATTCAACCTTAGGTTAAATCACCTAATAAATAATTAAAAATCATATGTGAGTCACACTAACACTTAGCTCCCCGACAACTCATGTCCCGTACCCCGGCTACCCGATACCCGGTACCCGGTCCCCGATACGCACTTCGGAACATATACCCGACTCGTAGCTTTGCCCGATATTAACTTACATACATGTGATATTTATATAAATAATAATTTTCCGCATCACAATAATAGACATACAACATGCACAAATAACACAATATAACCTGAGTACTCATATCCGAGTCAACCCAACTGTCCACATAACGCCCGAATTACCCGTTAGGAAAGAGTTGGAAAAGGAGGTCAAAAAGACCAAACAACTCAAAAAGAGCTTGACCATAGCAATTAGTGAAATAGAGTCACAAAATGAGACCATTAATGATCTCCAAAGTGACTTGAATAAAGTCCTAAATGAGAGAGATGCTTTAGTCAAGGAAGTAGAGGACTTGACTAGCACAGTGCATAAATTCACCAATGGTAGAGAAATGTTTGACATGATGTTGGGAGCATAACGACGTCCACTCAACAAAAGAGGAATAGGCTCTGGAGCAAACTTGTTGAGTTACAAGAAATTGCTAGATGATGACCGTAGATGTTCAAAGTGCAATAGGTCTCATGTGGTAGGAAAATGTGCCTTACAAAAGGTCAAAGTGGGTAAACTAGAATGGGTAGTTAAAAATATTTATGACACTAACTTTCTCGGACCCAAAGGTGTTTGGGTACCAAAATCTAGTGTGTTTTTCATTGTGTAGGATGCGAGGAAGAGCACCTCATGGTACTTAAATAGTGGGTGCTCAAGACACATGACCAGAGATGCGCATCAATTCATTGAATTAAAGCGGCATGATGGTGGAAAGGTCACATTTGGAGACAACAATAAAGGAAAGGTTATTGGCCTTGGCACCGTCGGTAACAATTCACTTTCCATTTCTAATGTTTATCTTGTTGATGGTTTGAAACATAATTTACTTAGTATTAATCAATTGTGTGAAAAAGGATTTCATGTCATGTTTAAATCATCAAAATGCATTGTTAGAAATGAGATGCATTAAACTCTATTTATTGCATATAGAGATAAAAATGTTTACGCCATTAACTTTGATGAGATGAATATGCAAAATGTTTCATGTTTGAGTGCACAAAGTGAATGCGATGCATGGTTGTGGCACCGTAGATTAGGACATTCTAGCATAGAAAACTTGTCAAAATTAACCAAGCATGATCTTGTCAAGGGCCAACCCAAATGTATTTTTAAAAAAGACAAGGAATGTGAACATTGTATCCTTGGTAAGCAAGTGAAATCGTCATTTAAGATGAAAGTTACAAATGATGTAACTCGAGCCTTAAAACTTATCCATATGGATTTGTGTAGACCCACCCAAACACAAAGTCTAGGGGTAAATCATATTGTTTTGTTATTGTTGATGATTTCACTAGATATACATGAGTGTATTTTCTATCTCATAAGCATGAAGTGTTTGATGTATTTGTAAAATTTTGTGCGTTGGTTGAGAATGAAAAGGAATACAAGATCACCATCATTAGAAGTGATAGAGGTGGTAAGTTCGTAAATAGGAACTTGGAGGATTTTTGCGCTAAACAAGGATATACACACCAATTATCCTCTCCTATAACACTCCAAAAAAATGGAGTTGTTGAAAGAAAAAATAGGACACTTCAAGAGATGTGTAGGACTATGCTAAATGACTACAACATAGCTAAGAATTTTTGGGCCGAAGCCATTAATACGACATGCTAAGTTATAAATAGAGTAAATATCCGAAAGCAAGTGAAAAATACTCCTTATGAATTATGGAAAGGCCGAAAACCCAACATAAGTTATTTTAAGGTGTTCGGTTGCACTTGCTATGCTCTAAATGAAAGGATCATTTGGATAAATTTGACCCAAAGTCAAACGTGTGTACTTTCCTAGGCTATTCCATACATAGCAAAGCATATCGGGTGTTTAATAGATCAACCAAAACCATAGAAGAATCTATCCATGTGAAATTTGACGAAGTAGATCCCAAAGTGAAAATGATGCACAACTTGGAAAAATTAAGGATTGATGATGAAGATGATTGCACCCTAGGTCAAACATCAAATACTCAAGAGGTCGAGGTAAACATAGAACCCGAAACAAATGCACCAAAGAATTCAAGACTTCTTATTGGCCATCCCTCCCAACAAATAATAGGTGATCCAAATAAAAGAATAATCACTAGATCAACGTTGCATCGAAACGAGGGTCACATAGCCTTTGTATCACAAACCGATCCCACCAAGATAGATGATGCCTTAGGAGATGAATTTTGGGTAATGGCTATGCAAGAAGAGCTAAGTCACTTTGTTAGGAATAAGGTATGGACACTAGTACCTAGACCTAAGGACCATACTATTATAGACACCAAATGGGTTTTTAGAAACAAAAAGAATGAGAAGGGTGAAATTGTAAAAAACAAGGCTCGATTGGTTGCACAAGGCTACAATCAAGAAGAAGGAATTGATTATGAGGAAGCCTTTGCACCCGTAGCAAGACTAAAGGCAATTCGAATGTTGCTTGTTTATGCTTGCTACAATGGGTTTTTACTATACCAAATTGATGCTAAAAGTGCATTCTTAAATGGCTTCCTCAATGAAGAGGTATATGTAGAACAACCACCGAGTTTTGAAGATCATGACCATCTAAGTCATGTCTATCATCTTCCAAAAGCCTTGTATGGACTAAGAAAAGCTCCTAGAGCTTAGTATGATAGACTTAGTGCATTTCTACTTGATAAAAGATTCAATAAAGGAACACTATATCCTACTTTGTTCATTTTGATCAAAAAGCGTGATATGCTACTTGTTCAAATTTATGTTGATGATATTATCTTTGGGTTATCCAATACACGTTTATGTGATGAATTCTCATCATTAATGACAAATGAATTTGAAATGAGCATGATGGGTGAACTAACATACTTTCTAGGCTTGCAAATAAAGAAATCAAAAAATGACATTTTTATAAATCAAGCGAAGTATCTGAGAGACATGCTAAAGAAGTTCAAATTCGAAAATCTGAAAGCATGTGACACTCCTAGTAGTTCCACCATCAAAATGGACAAAGACCAACCGAAAAATCCATAGATCCTAAACTTTACCGCGGAATGATAGGTAGCCTCTTATATTTGACCGCTAGTAGACCTAACATTATGTTTAGTGTGTGCTTGTGTGCTAGATTTCAATCCGATCATAAGGAGTCACACTTAAAATGTGTAAAGCGCATATTTCGATATCTAAGTGGAAAACAAGACTTAGGATTGTGGTTCAACAAAACCATGAGTTTTGAACTCCGAAGTGTTGTTGATTCTGATTACGCGGGAAGTCTAGTTGATAAAAAAACACTTCCAGATTTTGTCATTTGCTAGAAAATTCACTTATATCATGGTTTAGCAAAAAACAAAATTTCGTTGCTTTGTCTATGGCGAAAGTCGAATACGTGGCTGCCGGTAGTTGTTGTGCTTAAGTTCTATACATGAAACAACAACTTGAGGATTATCAAATCCAAGTTGGTTGTGATGAAATTTATTGTGATAACACAAGTGCAATTAACATATTGAAAAATTCGGTGTTACACTCTCGCACAAAACACATTGAGATTAGGCACCATTTCCTTCGTGATCATGTCTAAAAGGACAATGTTAAACTCATCCATGTGCCCACAGAGGATCAATTAGCTAATATCTTCACCAAGCCATTGCCTAGAGATCAATTTTCTAAGATTCGGCATGAGTTAGGCATGTCTTGTAAGTCGGACCTTCTAGATATGTTCTAGCTGTTCCGAACCTTTTTATATGGTGTTAGTGAAGTGCCCATCAATTTTGAGGTGAATCGGAGTTGTATGTTAAAAACTCAAAAAATTTGTCCAATATTTCCAGAGGGAAATTAGCGCGCTAATTGCAATCATTAGCGCGCTAATTATATTCTGGCCCAGACCACTAATTGACCCATTGGCGTGCTAATTCTGTTATTAGCGCGCTAATGTCGCTCGGCCAGATGATTATAAAACCCGTATTTACCCTAAAAATCACTCACCTCACACAAATCTCCTCTCCTCTCGTCATCTCCACCGAGCTCTCTCCACCCCCAGGTAACAATCGTTCACTCTCTTAGTCAATTTCTTCATATTTTGGTATTTAAGCCCTAGAATTTCATTCCTCCATGTTGACCCGTCGAACCTCCGCCCGTTCCACTTCCCGTCCAACCGCGCCCACCACTTCTTATCCTACCCCTGCCCCATCTTCTCGTCGTCCCTCTGCCCGACGTGTTGTCCAGTCCTCCTCATCCGTTAGCGAGTCTGAGTCCTCACCTTCCTCTAACTACAGCTAACCTGTCCTCATCCCGGCAAATGCCCCACAAAATGAGGGACGTGCAAAGTCCGTTCACGAGTCCCCATCAATCTTAGAGTCGGTGGTTCCACGGCTAATAGATGCCACAATTCTTAGGCCCGCCGTTGTTGACTTCGCCTTCTTTGATAGGGCTCATCTCCTAATTCGAGAGATTTTTGATAGGGTGGGTTGGACCACTTTTTGTGCATAAAATGCTAACTATAACCCTCCATTAGTTAGAGTTTTTTTTACTCAAATCTTGAAACAACGAACACTTTTGTTCTCAAATCATTTGTTGGTAGCCGATCCATTGAGATTACCCCTGAAAATCTTGCTCAACGGCTTCACCTCCCTTTGCACCCTCCTGCCACTACGGTTTTATGCAAATTTCTCCATTGGCCCATTGATCGTCTTGAATTACTCAATTCCTTTTTGTAGTCGAAAAAGAATTTAACCGTATACCTGACTGATATAACAGACATTGATTTCAAACTCATACCTCACCTTCTTCATAAGGTTCTTCACAAAGTCATTCTTCCGCGAGGTGGTGGTAAGAACTATGTCACTCTACTCGACATGTTCATTCTTGGGCACCTGATTCGTATATTCCCTCTAAGTTTGCCCATATCATTATTGGTTATATGACGAGCACGTGTAGCTCGGGTCGTCATATTCTCTGTACACATATTATCACATCCTACTTGGAGTCCGCCCAGGTGGATCTCGCCTTTGGTGGCCGTCCCCTCACTGTCTATGACACCATTGACATGGCCACTTTGAAGGCCATGAAGTATCGCTACATTCGTGAAAGGCAGAAATGGACACGGGAAGGTTCAATTCCGGATGGTCAGTATTACAGTGGTTATGAGTCTCCACTACCTACAGACTCTCCAGTTGCTTCTTTCGATGCGCTGGACTATTTGGAATACAGCTACACTTTCTCTCACGGCGATGATGGCGATGCTGGCAATGATGAACACGATGGCGACGATGAAGCTCATTAGGAGTCTCCGGCTCCACCGCAGCAATCGCAACATCCATTGACACAGCCTCCACCTCCTTCGATGTTCTGCGGCTTCACCCCTCCACTAGAGATGTCTCCATCGCTGGCATACGTTTCGCATAGCCGAATACCCGCATGCATATATGACTGAGACGTTCACTTCCTTCAACACGCGGCTACTTCGCATCGAGGCGAAGTTGCTATCATCTGCGCCAGCCCGCGATAGTCGTGCCTCTGGCTCGGCGAGTCAGCCATCGTCATCTCGGAGGAGTGTTTAGGGCTATTATTGTTAGGTGAGCATTAGGCTCAAAAATGTTAGTTTTAAGATGTTTATGAACAATTTCTCTTTTGTAGACTCATGTTTCATGCCATAACTATTCTTCCATTTCTTTATGCTATTTAAATCATGAAAAAAAAATTTGCGTATCTTTGATTTAATACAATGTTATTTCTTGATATCTATGATTCATTGTTTATGAATGGGTAAAGCTTCCATCTATTGTTTATTGATATGCATGAAGTGAGGGGGAGCATAGCCTCACTTTTTGATGGTATCAAACGGGGGAAAATGTGGTTGAACTTGAAAATGTAGATGTGGTTGAACTTGTATATTTAAATGAAAATTATATGATGTGTACAACCATGAATGCAATAAATACATTGGATTATGTTTTACTTGTCAAGTTCACATTGTTTGTTATCATAAAAAAGGGGGAGATTGTTGAACTAAGTGGTTAGTCACTCTAACTCCCATCAGGATTTTGATGGAAACATACAAGGTGAAAATATACTAATAAATATCAAGTGCATTTCAGTTTTTGTCAAAGGTTGTAAAACATCACATCACGGCTATTAGAGCATTCAAGCTATACAAGTTCAAGATACGGCATACAAAAGGGAATGAAGACGAAAGATTAAACTATGTGTTGTAACATTGATGTAAGGTATATAAGTTCATTTACGCAAGCCTATTGCATTAGTTCATGCACATCGAGCTTTTCAAATGAATTTTCAAATATCAAATGATTACTTGAAGTTTTAACTGGAACTTAACACATAACTCGGTCTATAAGTTTACACAATGTTAAACTATGTGTTTCTGTTCATATCGTACTTTTAAAATCATTGTGGAAGTTTTCAAAAAAAAAACTTGTTTTTGAAATGTTTTTGAAAAGAAGACTGCACATTTGCAGAAAAGCCCCTCGTATGTTATGAAACCGAGATTCTTCGTTTTTGGAATTTGTAAAAATATCTGGACCACCCAAATAGGCTTAATGACCCATAAAAAACATATATAATATGTTATATAAGGGTTGGTAGGGTCCCGGACGCGAATAAGGGTCGCTAATACAAGAGACGGAATTAATTATTTTGAGGTCCCTGCAGTTAGCGCTCTAATACTGTTATTAGCATGCTAATATAAAGACATAGTGCGCTAATTGCATTCCTGACAGCTTTTTTTAAAGCTGAAAAATAAACTTTAATTTGAATTCTTGATGAATTCTGGGCCCTTGGATCCCTAGAACGGTCACAAACTGATAAAATGAGATGTGTAACACTATAAAACCACTAAGAACAATGTTTTGTTCTAACAAGAAAGAAAAACGCAAAAGATCAAAGCATACAAAAAGAAGAATATTGATTTTTGTGAAAGAGACAAAGAAAATTCTTGAGGTTGTCCATTCATTCTAAAATCCAGCACTTTGAGGCTTCCAAAGGTGTACAACAAACTCTTCAAAACAGTTTTTCAAGTCACCTTCTTGGGATTGTAAGAAAGCTTCATGTCCTAGCTTTTTCTTGTGCTTAGGTTCCATAACTTTGTTTGTTTGACTTGGAAAATAGTTTGTTGTGTCTTTGAACACATTCATCTTGGGTTTTGTGTTTAAATTTATTTTATTAAATCCTAGGATTTGGTTTGGATAAAAGTTTGCACTTAAACTTGATTTTTATTAAACTTCTTATTCTTGGCTTTGAAATCGGTTTTGCATTAATACATTAGCTTTTGAAACGAGTTCATATTTAAGACTTGCACAAATAAGTGACACATTTGCATATCTCATTTATTCTCATACGTGCATACATTAGAGTGGTTAGGCTCTAGGAGGCTTGCTAGTGTTTGAACTTGGTACCATTTTACTTTGTAAGGTATATTTGATTGCTTTTTAGTTATTGGTTGTAATTGAGTGATTGTAAGACTTAGTGGAATTTAAGTCAAAGGGAAGACCTAGTTGAGGCTAGGCAAAAATCCTAGTTGTGGCTAGGTAGGAAGTCCTAATTATGATTAGGCATTCTAGGCTTGTAAGCTTAGGTTGTCACACTTATTTGCAATATAAGTGGGGGGTTTAAAAATTCTAACCGGGGAGGTTAGGTAGTGGATGTAGATTATTGAATCGAACCACTATAAATCGTGTGTCACTTTCCATCTCTTCTGTTTCATTCACTTGCATAACATTCATATTCACGTTTGGTGAGCATATAGCATCTTGATTATTGAACTAATTTAAAAAAGGCGATAATTTCTCGATACACCCAATTCACCCCTTCTTGGGTGTGGTTTCAACCTTCAAGTACACCATGTCCCAACCTAGTAGCTCATACCCTAAAGTTACTTATCCACATATTTCTTCTAACTTTCCTGCGCTGCCTGAAGCCTCTGCCAGATCTGTCTCACCTTCTCTGTGTGATCCACAAAAACCTCAGGTTCAATAGCCGTTGTATCTTTCGGTGCCGCCCAACATGTTGGTGACCTTCAGGGCCTACCATAAAGGACCTCAAACGGTGGCATCTCGATACTCGCCTGATAGCTGTTGTTGTAAGCAAACTCACATAATGACAAATAATCCTCCCACGATCCACCAAACTGTAAAATACACGCCCTGAGCATATCCTCGAGAATCTGAATCAACCGCTTCAACTGCCCTTCAGTCTGAGGATGGTACGTAGGGCTAAACTATAGTCGAGTGTCAAACTGCTCCTGCATATTCTCCAAAAACCTCGAAGTAAACCTTGGATCTCTGTTAGACACAATGGAGACTGGTACCCTATGCAATCTGGCAATCTCTCTCGAAGATAGTACTTAGTTGTGCAACTGAATATCTTATGACGATCGACGTAAAGTGTGTCGACTTCGTCAACCGTCGATAACTACCCAAACTGCGTCATGTCGTCTCGTGGTCTACGGTAGGCTACTGACGAAGTCCATGGTAACGTGTTCCCACTTCCACTGAGGAGTGGGCAGCAGTTGTAGCAACCCAGCTGGTCTCTTGTGCTCAACCTTCGCCTGCTGACAAATACGACAATTCTGGACATATATCCCCTAATCAGCCTTCATCCCTGGCCACCAAAACAATCGATGTAGGTCGTGATACATCTTGGTCCGACCAGGATGAACTGTAAATCGCGACTAGTGTGCGTCCTTGAGAATACTTTCCCTGAGCTCCGTACCGCCACTATCCACAAACAGCCCCTATGTCTCAAGCACTCGTCTAAACCCTCAGACCACTCTGTGCACCCCGGATCATGAACCAGTCCACTGATCCGTAAATACCAGCCCTCAACCCTCTGCAACTCAGCAAGCCGCTTAAGAGACATCGTTGGAACTCGTATCTAACAACACCGACGCAGTTTCAAGCAACCCGTGCTCCTGTGTTATATGCCATAGTACCGTCTGGTTCTCGGTGTTGCTCCTGCTCAATGCATCAGTTACGACATTCGCCTTACCCGGGTGATACTAAATGGCAAAATCGTAGTCCTTCGGTAACTAGAGCCATCTCCACTGTCTCATACTCAACTTCCTCTGAGTGAAAAAATACCTAAAACTCTGGTGGTCGATAAACAACACGAACCTCTCACCGTACAAGTAGTGTCTCTACGCCTTCAGTGCAAACCCTCGTGGGGTCTCAATCGTCAAGATAAATAGGTCACCGGGTGTTCATCCTGCATCAAAATGCAACCCAACCCAGTGTCTGACGCATTTGTATAAACTGAGAAGCCTCTCCCTGCTACAGGTAGTGCCCAAACTAGCACAGAAGTCAACAATCTCTTCAACTCCCTGAACACATCCTCAAACTCTTGTGACCAGTCAAATTTGACGTCCTTCTTGGTCAACCTCATCATCGTCACTACAATAAGTGAGAAATCCTGCACGAAACGCCTGTAATATCCTTCCAAACCCATATCAAATATAGACTCGGGTGTCCACCAGTCGATGATAGCCTGAATCTTGTCGCCGTCTATTGAAATGCCCTGACCACTGATGACGTGCCCAGAAACTTGACTACACTCAGCCAAAACGCACACTTGCTGAACTTGGCATAAAGTCGATGCTCTCTCAGCGTCGCCAACACCTCCCTGAGATGCCTTTCATGCTCCACACGAGTCCTACTGTAAATCAGGATATCGTCGATGAAAACAATGACGTATTAATCCAAAAATGACTTAAGCACCATGTGCATCAAATCCATGAAGATCGTCGGCACGTTAGTCAACCCAAATGACATGATTGTGAACTCGCATAACCCGTATCGCGTACTGAAAGTAGTCTTCTCAATGTCCCCTTCTCGAATCCTCAACTGATGGTATCGTGATCTGAGGTCAATGTACCTACTCCACTAGAAACAACTGAGGTAGTTATCCTCTCGTCTGGGCCTCGGACAAAGTAGTATATCTGTAACCTATCGATCCCTACCAAATCCATAGAGTATGACAAAAGATATATGTACCTCTCCATGAACTCGGTAACAGACATCTCACCCTGAACCAACGTCAAAAACTCCTCTCTCAGTCTGATCATGACCCCCATAGGTATGAACTCATCCATGAATAACACTTGGAAGTCTGCCCAGGTAGTAACATTAGGATGAGTCGCTCTGTAAGTGGTCCACCAAATAGCAGCAACAGATCTCAAGCAATAGCTAGACAATCTAGGTCGATCTACCTCCTCAACTGCTAGCATCTCATGTAATCTCTCGTGAGCCAATAGCCATCTCCCTGCTATCTCTAGGTCTTCGACTCCGTAGAAGTATCCTGGAGAGAATCTAAGGTAATCCTTTAACTGTTGAACTAAGTGGTTAGTCACTCTAACTCCGATCGGGATTTTGATGGAAACAAACAAGGTGAAAATATACTAATAAGTTTATCAAGTGTATTTCAGTTTCGTTAAAGGTTGCAAAACATCACATCACGGGCATTCGAGCATTTAAGCCATTCAAGTTCAAGACTCGGCATACATAAAGGAATGAAGATAAAAGATCAAGACCACGAGTTATAAAATTGATGTAAGGTATTCAAGTTCACTTACGCAAGCCTAGTGCATTAGAATCATGCATTTCACTATTTTTGGAGTTTCAATTACTAAAAGTCTTGAATTTCGAGATTTTCAATTCCGCGTGTTTCAAAATGTTTTAATTCATACAATTGTGTTTTATAACATGTATTTGAAGTGTATGAACTATTAGAATCAATTTTGAATGCACCGGTATATGTTTAGATGGCTTTTGGATTAACATTAAACATATTTATAGAAAAGCCCCTATGCATGTAATGGAATCGGGATTTTTTGTGTTTGAAATTTATAAAAATATTCGGACCACCCAAATAGGCTATATGACCCATAACAAACATGTATGACATGTTATATGAGGTTTGGTAGGGTCCCGGATGTGACAAAGGATCGTTAACTCTACGGTCAGAAATATTATTTTGAGGTCCCTGACTATTAGCGCGCTAATATTTTTATTAGCACGCTAATTTCAGAATTAGCACGCTAGGTCAGAAAATTAGCGCGCTAATTGCATTCCTGACAGCTTTTTTATAAAGCTGAAAAATTCACTTTAATTCGAATTTTTAATCAAATCTCGGCCCTTGGATGGACACAACGGTCATATACTGATTTATAAATATATATAACACTCTCAAACAGATAAGATACAAAAATTAGGTTTTGAAATCAAAGAAAAGCACTTGTGTTCAAATTTTTCAAGAGGAGGAGCTTGGGGTTTTAAAGTTATACTTTGAAGCTGTACATTCAACATCAAAACCAACACTCTTGAGGCACTCTAAGGAGTACAACAACCTCTCCAGAACTGATTTTCAAGTCATCTTCTTGGGGTTGTAAGAAAGTCCATTTCCTAGCTTTTCTTGTGCTTAAATTATATATTCTTATGTGATTGACTTGGGAAATTACTTGTTGTGTCGTTAAACACACTTGTATTGGGTTTTGCACTTAAACTTGATTTATTAAACCCTTGGACTGATTTGAACAAGAGTTTGTGCTTAAACTTGATTTTTATCAAACTTCTTGTTCTTTGGATTTGAAACCGGTTTTGTTCTTATCAATCTATTTAAAACGGTTTCATATTTGAGTTTTGCATAAAATCAGTTTTATACTTGCATTTCTCAAGTGTTTTCGTACTTGCATGCATAGGAGTGGTTAGGCTCTAGGAGGCTTGCTCGTATTGAACTTGATACCACTTTACGTTGTAAAGTGTATTTCAATTGTATTTAATCAAATCTTGATTATAAGACTTAGTGGGATCTAAGTCGAAGGGGAAGACCTAGTTGAGGCTAGGCATATATCCTAGTTGCGGCTAGGTGGGAAAAGTCCTAGGTGGGTCTAGGTGGAAAAATCCTAGTTGCGGCTAGGTAAATGTATAAGACCTTATTGCAATAAGGCATCGTGTAAAAGACCTAGTTGAGGCTAGGCATTCACTAGGCTAGTTGGCTTAGGGTTTAACACTTATTGATAATATAAGTAGGGTTTGAAAATCCTAACCGGGGAGGTTAGGTAGTGGATGTAGATCAGTTGGATCGAACTACTATAAATCACGTGTCTTATTTCCATCTCTTCTACCCCCTTCTTGATTGCATAGCATTGATATTTATCATTGGTGTATGCATTATCATTGTTATTTACGCATAAAGTTTTAAAAAGGCGATAACTACTCGGTAACCCAATTCACCCCCCCCTCTTGGGTGACCTTCATTAACTTATTTGCCTCCACTGTCATCAATCCCCCTGATGTAGATGCTATAACTGGATACTTAATAGTCGAAGGAGTCACGAGCACTGTAGTCTCCACCGAAACAACCACCTAGGTGCGACCTCTCGGCATGTGTCTCGGACACTGCGCAGCCTACCCCCGAGTCTCAGAAGTAATGGAAGCAACAACTATAGGAGTAGTAACCATCAGTGCAACCACAACTGTCGTAGTCTACCAAGATCTTAACATGTCCATCAACTGTGTAAATCTATCGTCAGCTGTCCGCACTAATGACTCTAATGTCAATGTCTAACTTGTCGGATCCCTGGTATCCCCGACCTCAGGCTGAGTCGATTTGAAAGCTGCTCGTCCATAGGTATTTACATCGAAGAACGTGCCTCAATATGAATATACGTGTATCGTATGTAATATACATCCAAAAACATAACACGTATAACCCTAATTTCTGTCCATCTCTCATTGCTTCCCAACTTGGATTCTAAGCAATTCCTTTGGATTTCCACATGTAAAGCTTATTCGTTGGGTTTATAATCAGTTTATCCTCAAATTCGAGTCCTAGGTTTCACCAAACCTAGGCTCTGATACCAAAATGTAACGACCCATTTTCCAAACAGAGGCACACGGGGGGCCAATGTGATTCCACAATCTGCCTTACCAACAACAGTCATGCTCCACATTGAATTATATCCTCCATTTTATCTTTTTAAGCATTATTAATCACGAATTTACTGATTACATTGTACTGAACACTAATTATATGCTAATTTATCATCTTAACCTCAAATTATCACAGTGAAAGTCTTTCAAACACCTTAAATCAGATAATAATAATCAAAATATGTGATATAAACCATAAACCTAGTGTGAAAAACACATATAGGCATTCCATATTAATTATTTAACTCATTTAATTCATTTCATGTGTATATTATTTCCCCAACCTAGTATTTCGTCTTTTAGTCTACCCGGTGCCCGCGTCGACACGCATATCGAAGCAAATACTTAACACACAATCTCGCACGTCAATAATAATGTAAATACAAACATCGCGATGTCGTTTAATGAATTCAACATAAAACATCGCAAATTAGACAAATCAGCACACAAATTTACTATCTACCTAACTCCAGGTGTGTCATAGCCTAGCTGCGACCCATGAGTGTCTGAGTTGTCCGCCATGACTGCAATACGTCATAAATAATGGCAAATTAAATTCTGGTCGTTACGCATACCCCACTCACCCTACTTATCCTTTTTCCAAATCGCACTCATCAACAACTCAAATCCCACGAAATCTGAGCAAAACCATATGGATTTGACGCAGTTGGTGCATTCATTATCTCTTTTAGTGTCAATTTAAAGTTTCTTTTGGGTTTTTTTCTCTTGAGTCATTTTGTTTGTGAATTTATTTATGGGTTTTGGGCTTTGATTTGAAGCCCGAATCTTACATTTTGGGTACAAAGTTTCTATGAAATCGAAAATATTAAGCGATTATGAGCAAAACCCACTATTTTTTTAACCATTTTCATATATTTTTCGGGAGTTTTGAAATTTTTTTGTTCATTCTGGTCACCTACGGGTTTTGGACTTACATGGCCGATACCTCTGAAGAGGTGTCGGACACACAAGGCTGACATCTCTGAAGAGGTTTCGAACACACAGGGTCAACACCTCTAAAGAGGTTTTGACTGGATCCCTCCGTCACCTATTGAGACCGAATTATCTTCTCATTATCGGTTGGAGTCGGTTGAGACCTCTAAAGAAGTATCGTCCTTGTGTGTCCGAAACCTCTTTAGAGGTGTCGGCCCTGTCTGTCCGACACATCCTCAAAGGTTTCGATTCATTCAAAACTCGCAGACGACACGTCTTCAAAAGTGGGGTATTGGTAATAGAGTGAGCAAGGGTATTTTTGAAATTTTAAAAATAGAAGTGGGGTAAACTAAGTAAAATGTGGGGTAGACAAAGTAAAAATTAAAAACCGGTCCATTTAGCCGCTGCCCTACTTAAATACTAAACCTCAGTGATAGGAGTATGTTTTTCCACTTTGCGCCACAGGAGTGAGTTACTCAAATAGTATATATAACATGATAAATGCTAAACCCAGCTTTTTTGAGACATTTGCAGTATGTTGAATTGTGCATCGAGATTTCACTCACACGCATCTCAATGTAAAATGGAAGGAAATACATCGTCGTACTAATGCAAAGGGGATGATAATCACCAATTAATTATTCCACAAACTAGCCAAACCACAATACAGAGAAATCCACATACATAGTTTGCTCACATCAACAATCTCAGAGACAAATACAAACTAACAACCACAACAATAGTCTTTGACATTCGAAATGCATCCATAATTCAGTCTCCAACGCAACACGCACGTAGTAGCGACATCGTAAAACATACCGAAGTTCATATGTTATATTTTACTATCTTCGCGTCATTAAATAAAAAACATGCGATTCTTCAGGTTCTCATGGAAGCGCGGGAGTGGTTTCAATTGGTGATCAGTAGAGCTTTCACCATGCTCTGCAGCTGCGCTTCCATCTGAGGATGAGTCGACGCCCAAGTAGTACCGCGCGCGAAATGCAAGTAGATGGGCGTAGTATGCTGGTGTCACTGTCATCAGACAACAAAATGAGCATTGTTAAAACAGGGAATGAATTAGAATGTCAATACATGCTTCATGTTCTTAACAGTTGACACTTACCGTAAGAGACAGCGCGATTGCACCTTTCGTACCTGAAAGAACATGGAGAACAAGTCATGTTTAGTACTCTTTAACTTCGACGAAATAGTTCAAACAAAGATGATATGGGAATAGAATTGGTACGTGTAGCATAGATTGTTGCAAAGAGTTTGAATTTGATCTTCGGTAAAGTTGTTGTCGTCATGCAAGATATGATAATGTGCCGGTCGGTTCGTGCCCTTCGCCACAAACCCGACAATTTCATCAGTATTAGGACAGCAGAATTACTTCCATGGAGAACACAACTAAAACCGCAAACCAATCAAACAAATGCAGAAATGTACCTGAATACCAGCATGACTATTCAAATAGAAATCGCGCCAAACAGGATGGCAGATTCCAGTGTCGACTACAGTTCCTGCATATTTTCAGAAGCGTAAACTAAACATCCAATCCGACAGAAAAAGAAGATAACTTGAAAAAAAAAATGGATCAACTTACCAGGCAGAACGTTCCCATTTTTGTCATAAAAATTAAAATCCTTATTAACTGGAAAGAACCGAGTATGGTGTCGCTTTTGAACCATTACAAATGTTATTGGGGGAGACCTAGATTCATTAAACGTGTTCATCCATGCCTGTTTCATACATTAACATGAAAAGGTAAGACGAGAAAGATAGACATCACTTCATGTTTAGATAAAAATCCGAGAAGACAGATTTCCAGCATAATGAAGACATGGTGTTAAGAGGGAGTGCAAGTCGCTCACCCGCTGGATTTCCCTCAATTCATGTTGCAACACATCTTGGATTTGACCTTCGCCCACGCCATCCCTATAAATAGAGAGATTGGAGATCAAATAGAAGTTGCATAATGTGGAAAATAAGTAGTTTATTAGTAAATGATCCAACTACAGCACCTGAAGAATATAATCCTTTCCGGCTTTTCATGGTTTTCTTCATAGAAAGAAAAGAAGTGTGCCCTATATGCAAGAACAAGTTAGATCTCAAAAATAACAACTACAACCAATTAAAACTCTTCCATTGCGCTTGCTAAGTTAGATCTCAAATATAAAGAGAGAAAAATTTAAAAAAAAAAAAAAAAAAACACACACACACACACACACACACAAAAACACAAAAAGAAAAACATACTTGCACATGCCAAACATGTCTTCAATTCTTTCTTGTCGAGCAGCTTGAGCAGATAGCTCGGGCGCATATTTCCCAAGTAACTTCCAATCAAGAGAAGCTACAACCTACAGAAAATTGCATAAAAAAAATGGCAATCAAGCTTTGGTGTTTTGCTACTCATTAAAATAGTCATTCCAGCCTACAGGACATATAACATAAATGTAGTCATTCCCCCAAAGAAAAAGGAGCAATGAACACATGTCGAAGCTATATACAAGGGAATCAAACCACTTACAGCTGCAATGGAAGGACTAGTATCGTTCCCTGGACTGGGATGAGTTACATCAGCCCCAAAAATTATTGTAGGTTTATCACTAACCAGAGGAACACATTGCATCAACGCATCTTCAAGCACTACATTTCTTCCACCAGCCTATGATGATGTCGCAAAATAATGATTAGAAAAAGAATTTAAGATATAATGTAAAGGTAACTATTTTCCTGCTCACTTTTATGTTCATTTTCTCACTAGCCATTGTCAAGGTACCAATGTTCATCTTTTTGACAGTTGCAGCTAAGAAGCACTGAGACATCACACCGAGATTTGTATCACATATGCGTTTCACTTCTCCTGGAAAAATAAAAGGACAAGCTTAATATAGAATTTTTCGGCACCTTTTGTTTGCTCTCATAAACGAAATGGAAGAAAAGCAAAAGTGTGGTAGGCGCACGGTTCCGGGTTCGATTCCCCACTTGTGCCAAGCTTCGACGGGCCACTGGCCAAATTAACTTGGATGGAAGCTACAGCGCCCCCTTGGGGACATTAGTCGGACGAAGCTCAGATACCACACAGGGCCATCAAAAAAAAAAAAAAATGGAAGAAAAACAAGGAAGAAAGAAATGCTTTCATCAATTTCAGGCAAGAAACAGTTACCACCCATGAGAAAATGACCCTGTTTAGGAATCTCAACAAGTTTCAAAAAAGAAAAATTGCACCTTTTTTTCTATTTGGGTTTTTGAAAGAGCATCAAGGGCATTTGGAGCCATATACTAAGTGGTCAGTTGCATAATAATAATATAATTATGAGTAGAAGTAGGTGTGAAAGAGTGGTACAACATATTCTGAATTTTTTTTATTGCAATTGGGACGCAATGTGGCTGCATGAGCTCTCTAGTTCTTTGTTTTTCGTGAATCTTGTGGTAGTACATATTCATTGGACTCTTCCATGCTTGTCAATTGTAATCTTTATTCTATATCAAAAGTTGAGATTCAAGTACTGACCAAACTGGTTGTGTGGCACTAAAGTCTGATCAAGAAATACACTAACAAAAGGAATCGAATTTGGAAATATGACATCTTTTAGATGAGATGATCATGATCTATGATATTAAAGAGATAACTTCGATGATCCAGACCATGTATCGAAGAAGCTCGAAACTTGGTAAGTTGCACCTATCCCTCACTTTATGTTTTTTACTTTTTTACTGCACAACATTCACTTCCATAAAGCATGCTTAATAATATCAAAAAATACAAACTAACCCCAACAGAAACTCATGAAACAGCTTAAAAGAAAATAATATACGATGCAACTAACCACTGAACAAAAAACAGAAACTTCGCCAATAAATTCTAAAATAAGGTGTGAAATGTAGAACTTCGTTTAGGTAAGGGAATACCGTAAAGAGAACCATTGTTATCTGGCAAGATCACAATAATTAAATCAAGTGGCTGATTGCGAGGCTTGAGTCTCCTCATTGCCTCTCCATAAAGAGCATCCAAGGCCCACTCAACCTGCATAGGATTGCCTCTTTTAGGCGGAAGCACTGAATTACGGGTGAAGACCTGCATAAAACGTATCATAAAGAACAAAAAAATAAGAAAAAGCCCACAACAACTAATAACGAAGTAACCATATAGTAAGAACTAATCCAAAAGCCATACCAATCCGTAATCATTGCAAACCCCACCAAGCCTACTGCAAAAATTCGATGCGTAGGAATCAGAAATATCCCGCTCAAAATTAATGCAAACCCAAGAATTGATATTTCCTCCCATGAACAATTTCTGCAATTCAAGTGAAAAGGGAAAAACAAATTATCACCTACTAAAAGAAAAATCAATTTTAGGCTATAGCTATTCAATTCAATGGTAACCAGTATACATTTATATATAAGAAGCAAAAGGAGACAAGCCAACAAATGAAGAGACTATGCTCCTTCAAACATAAAAAATAGCAAAATCAAGGTCTTGATACTTAATATGAATTCACCAGTTATCCAACATGGCATTGAGAGTCAAGTTCGTGAGAAGACTTCTAATCACGACCCTTTGCTGGCATATACATCATTTCCAAATTTGCATATAAAAGCCAAACAAAACAAATGTGAATTGCAAATAAAGAAAATCACATTCGAGACCTCCATGAACAAATAATCTATGTAACAGCATTTTGTTGTCACGAAGAATAGCATAGGAGGATCTACACAAAAAAGCAACTTTGATGTTCAAATATCTACTCTAGAAGCGACGTTAACGAAATTAATGGCATGCAAAATTAAAACAAAAGCCCTTGTTGTGCAGCTACGGAAAAGAAAAAAAAAAATGAAATGGACTGATTTCCACAGATATTTTCAAAAGAAAGTTCCGTACAGCTTGTGGAATTTATTTATCAACTATTAATCGCAAATCACAGCAAATTCATCAACTTCTCATGTTATTGACTGGCTGAACTTGAACAAAAACTGAAGTACTAATTCAAGTAGCTTCCTACGCTTATCTTGCCCATTCAACTACATTCTACAATTACAGTGTCTCAAAAGGATAGCTGCACACGTAAATTGGAAATACTAATACCTTGTTTTGCATGTTCCATTGACCGTCCCTTGGTTGACAGACATTCTCCTTTCCAGAGTCATGGTATTTGAGCTGCATACAATAGCAAGATAGCAGACAAGAACTTTCAGCTTTTGTTCAAAAAGCGTTGAAATTCAGTAAGATATTAAACATGCAACTGACCCGAGGCGAAGGCACTTTACGTGCTTGAACTAGAGTAGGAGATCCAGATATTTTTATGCCAAACATCTTGCAATATGGATCCTCACCGTAGTTATTTTGAGACACTATCTGTAGATAATACAAGTCAATAACAAATCAAAACCAGCAGAATTCAGAACCACATAGTTATGTTCTCTAAGTGCACCATGGGCACAATGTTGGTACATACAACACTCATTAAGAAGTCTATTCCGATAAACAATGCATCTAATTAAAGCATAAACTTAGACTAAGCCCTCAACTTTCCAACACTGAGAGAAAAAGGAAACCAGAAACATTTTAATTTTTATGTATATTGAAAAAAAAAATTCACCTAATTTTCATATAAAAACAATTACAAAAGGACTGTGATAAGGGTAATCATTCACTTCTTAACATATTTAAGATACTAACAGCTATCGATCAAAGTTTCATATCTTTTACTGATCAAGTTTGCAAACATCGAAACCCCAGACGTATTGGCTCAGTGACATAGAAGCTTAATCAAACTTCAAACCAAGTGAGCTGCATCAGTTGATCAAATATGGAAACTGGTGATGCCTGGATAATTTATTAGCATTCAATACTACCAGAGGTTCAAGATGATTGGAAGAAGATCTCAGGTAAAGCCCGGTACATTAAAGAAGCGCACAACATTATCTCCCTAGAAGAGGCCGAGAGACTCTTCATTTACCTATGCCATCCGTCACTTGAATGTTAATGTTTTTAGCATTATTAAAAGTACAACTTAGCCCTCTAGATAGCTCAACCTAAAGAAAAGAATAGATAGAAGAAAGTCAAAGAAGACAGAAAAGACATGTTCACGGGCTCGCCGGCTTGGGTACTCGCTCCGGACCGCCTTGCCTATGATGGGTCTGGGTTTGTATTTGTGAACCTAGTCCAAGTTTGCCTCAGCTCGGCTCGTTAAGTACTTACCATACTTTTCTTAGTACAGATACTTACAAAATGTGTTAAAAGAAAGGTTTGAACCTTGGATTTCAAGGTTGATTGTTGTAACTTCTATCATTAGGCTAACTCCTACTTTGTTTTTATTTTCAAACATTTATTAAATAGGCTTAATCAGCTAAAATATCCTGACCTTTGACAACTTTTGTTATTATATCTTAAACTTTCTAGATTGTTTGATTTGTATACAGGGACGGACCCGGATTTTGTATAGCTCACTAAACTATACACGTGCTTTGAGATATAAATTGATTACTTGTGAATGAACTATGATTAAGGCATGGTTTAGTCGCGCGATCAAGTCATTATTACCAAGGCAAAATAAAAATCAAGTGGAGTCCCCCATCACAACCGCACCTTCAATCGGACTAAATAACCAAAATATCAATCATTTATTTTAGATTTTTTAATAGTTTATAAGTTATTTAAAAACGGAAAAAATCTTATAATTTGTTTTGCAAAGCATTATTTTATATTATAGAACTACTCCAAAAGACATAAAGTAACAAATAAATAGAGAAATTTTTATAAGAAAAAAGAAATTTCAAACTATATAATTAGAATTTGAATTATGAAAATAACAAACTCTTAACTATTGTTGATGAATATTTAAACAGTGGTTTGACATGCATAATGAAAAGTCTTATTTTTTTACAAAATTTGAGGTCTTTGAGTTCAATTTCAGTTGAAATAAATAAAGTATCATTTATTAGCATACATATGTATTTGCTACACTAGTGTAATGAGTAACATTGTTTTTATTAGCATACATATGTATCTTTTATTTAGCGACATTGTTAAAATACATACATTTGCTACACTATTATTAGTCTTTAAATTATGCATGGCGATATGTACAAACTACATAAATATTGTGTGTGAAAAAGAGTCCAACAACTTTGTAGCAATTATATGTAAGCCATCGAATATTGAATGTTACACAATCACCTTTTTACTTTTCACTAACATATTGTTGGGCCTTTCCTAAAAAAAGAAAGACATATTGGTGGGTTGTGGGCTTGAACAAATTTATCATTTTGTTTTGTTGATCGACTTTCACTAGGTGGGCTTATTTTTTTGTTGGTTGAAAGTATCAATATCCCCCAGGGCTAGGCATTACCTGGGTCCACCAATGTTTGTATCTCAATTCGGTTATTAACTTAAAATTTGATGAGGCGACACCTTAATTATGAGTTTAAAAATTCACCTCATCACCTCTAATTATCAAAACAATTATTAATTTCATTATTTAAATTTATTATTTAAGTGTCACATTATCAAATTTTGGGGTTCAAATGTAGTTTAGGTCCTTTAGGATACAAATTAAACAATCTAGAAAAATTAGGATACAATAACAAATCTCAAAAGGTTAGGATATAATAACAATGATTGTTAAAGTTTAGGATATTTTAACCAATTTGGCCAATTAAATATGTTTACTTTTAAAAAAATAATATAAGAACCAAGTCAAACATTCCTAACTTGGGTGGGGCCTGGGCAAGGGCTTAAATAATCAAGCTCACCCACCCAGTGAACAGGTCTAAGTACAAGCAACAACACTTTATTATACCCAATCTCCATATTGTCCCATGATACATAAAATTCAGGACAAAAAATATGCGACACGATGCTTCTCACCTGCGAGATCTTGTCTAGTCTCTCACCAGGACGCAAATTGTTCACTTTAAGCATACCAGAGGTTTGCATATTAGTTAATTTCTTTGTATACCTCTGACCACCAACAATTTTGCAAACCTGTAAATGAACAACAAAATCAAAAAGTAACCCTTCGAGCAAATGCACAAAATGAAGCCTCACTAGCAAAGTTTACCTCCATTGGAAGAGATTCTCCTTTATTCCCTACTTTAAGACAAGGAAGAGCTTTATATATAAGATCCAAATTATATTTTTCTCTAAAATATAAAACAATATGTTTATTGGAGCCACATTCACGATCTGCGAATCTGTCCATGCCAAGAAACAACCGAGCAAAGTAATTGTGTAAGTTCAAGGTCAATTAAATATATTAGTGAAGAATAAAAAATTGAATACTTTCATACGTTTCCTCATAAGTGGGCATTGATGATAAACCAGATATGGAATATGTTCTCCTTGTATTTCCACGATGGGTCACTTCAATTCTAACCCCTCTAAGAGCTCTTTTAATCTGTAAATTTCTCCAATCAATTGTTCATAAAACAAACAAATGAGAGACCATGAAAAATACTCGCTAGGATTAAAATAAAACAGTGAAGTATCAAATAACTAAAAAGCCAATGTTGCTTAGAAGAGAAAAAGCTATTTGGAAAGTGATAGCTTTGTATCTAAAATAACAATATTGAAGTTAATGAGTTGCGTTATGACGCGAAACGGAAAGCATAATGCCCATACTCCAAGTTCAAATAATAATAAAGAAGAAAAAGGAAAGGAACATAATTAGTGGAGTGCCACAAACAAGGGTTGTTCGATAAGCTCGTTGTAGAGATCACCAAAAGCAAAAATTTCTTGACAAGTTTTTATACAACGACATACATACACTCAAAGACTTAATAAGTTCTTCAATTCGCCAAATATGGTGCACTCTGTTAAAGAGAATCTATCAAACTTAAAAATGAATTCACCTTAACTCAATAGAAAATATGTTGTTTATAGGTTAAAATTAAACCCTAACCTAACAATAATAAAATTGTTAATTCTTAACTCTAATTCCTAACTGCAGCTCAATACAAGGTAATGATGAACTTGGATCAAGAATAAGTGGCTTGCAAAAAGGATAATTTGATTGTGAAACAACGCAATTCATTAACAAAGTTTCAATAGAACACTCACTCTACTAATAAATAGGTCGGCAAACAAAATCAAATGTAGCAATCCTAAAGACTAACAACGAGCATACCTTCAGGCGCTCGACATCAGATATAGTTGCATCCCTTCTATCCCTTTCCCACCTTAATAATTGTTTGACAAATTCGATTACAGGAATTTGCTCAATAAAGGCAGCAGCCATGACATCTGCATGAGGTTAAAATTCCTTAGAAACTGAACTACAATTAGACGATGTGCATAGTATTTGACTTTTCCATTTTCCAAAAACATAAAGAAACCAACAATGTAGTATATATTGACTCACCATTTGTCCTAAATAATCGATCATAATTCAAAAGACATCCTCAATACCCCTACCAAATTACACTTGTAGTGTGAATATCAACTTGGTTACTCAAACATTTAATCACATACAATTTTTTCACGCCAAAATATACGGGCCGGACAATGAAACTCAAGTCTCAATCATTCATAACAAAACTCTCAAAATGGCTTGCTTCATAATATAGTACCTATATTGAGTGTCAAACACAATTGAGTTGGCCGTAGACTCTGGTAAAAACCTCTCCAAGCTTCCAGCCCATCACCAAGTTTACTTGTACCGAACATCGTAGATACAAAGGAACGTCGCACCGGTGTGTATCTGTGAGAAATTCATAAAAAAGAACTTACCAACTAATTAGTACTCGAACTATCAAAACAATGGAAGATATTTGAACAAGATCAAAAGAATTACATGGAAGAAGGCGTCTGTCGCAGAACAACATCAAGAGCATGTATAACTGTTTGTGGCAATTCAACATCCTTCCCATTCAAGAACTGTCTAAACTTCTCCAAGTCAATAACCGCAACCAAACTAATGGCAACAATATATTGCCTAGTCTTCACGGAGACAGGAAACTCCTTAGAATTAAACGGCAATAGATCGAATGTATAGAAACTTTTCCGACCGTCATAAGCTAACAGCGAACCGTTCATATGAGATTGTAAATACAAATTGCGCAATTCTTCCATGATCAATCCGTATTCTTTGGACGACACAACCTCAGGACTAATGGAAACCTAATCAAGTGAAATTAAATGCATTATGATCAGTATCAAAAACTTGTGTCTCAAAATCAAATTTCTGACAAGATCAACCATAAGACTCACATTGTAGTGAAAAATCCCGTTGAGGAATGAATCTATCTCTACTTGAAAATGATTCGTCACCACTAGAAACTTCTCACCAATAGTACCGGGAGGAGGCCGAGAAGAGAACCGTATAAGCTGGTTCTCTGGTTTAAGAGACAATTCACTCAATTGCCTCTCAACGCCAGAATTCGCTTGGTGCAGGTCGGATGGTGATGAGCGCCATCCACCTCTCCCTCTACCACCACCACCATTTCCACCGTATCCTCCGCCGCCGCCGCCACGGCCTCTATCAGAAGAGTAATTGCCGCGGCCACCATCACCGCCGCGACCACCGCCTCTATAAGAGGAGTAATTGCCACGGCCTCCATCACCACCACCACCACCACCACGACCACGACCACGGCCACCGTCTTGGTGAGAAGCGTAGTTTCTAGAATATCCGCCATCACCATAGCCACCACCACCACGGCCGCCGCCGCCTCCGCCTCTGTGGCCTCGGCCTCGATCGCCGCCGCGATCACTCCCGCCATCTCCGCGGCCTCTTCCGACCGAAGACATGAATATTATCTTATTGATGAAAAGATCGATCAAATGCACGAGAGAGAATTATTAGGTACTACTTGCTTGCACTCACTACCCGTAAACTGTGAAGTGAAGGCCAAGGCCTTACATAGAGATGGAGAGAACTTGGAGAGCAAGATTTGGAGCGACTTCAGTTGTTAAATTACGGAACTACCCCTTCCTAAAAGAGTCATGATATTGATATTGACGTGTAACGGAATGGATGAATAATCAAAAGGAGCTGTCCTCCTTATTGGTAGATCTACTAATTGGTAGTCACACCGTCCACATTGTGGGCCCTCCAGTTACTATTTCGCCTCTAAGAAAAGGGATGCTAGTGCAACTCGAGGAAGTCTATTGATTTTCCCGAGAAAAATCGAAGGGTTGAGCGTGTTCTGTTAGTGTCCTTTTGTTAAACTTTGATGGAATAAAGAGTCTCGCGAACTGGTGAATCATAGTATGCAGGTTGCATTGAAGTTACGTGGAAGTCGTGTGGTGAATCATAGTATGCAGCTTGCATTGAAGTTACGTGGAAGTGGTGCCCATCACCTTGGTTGTTAAGGCCTATCAGACCATAACTAATGTGTGTATGTCTAACATCCCCCCTCAAACTTGACAAAGATGGAACGACGCCAAATTTGAAGATCATATGTTGGCATTGTCAAGTAGAAAGAGCTTTTGTGAGACAATCAACAAGTTGATCCGCGGAGAGAACTTAGCGAACTTCAAGCTTATGTTGCAAGATCCTATCGCAGATGAAGTGAATGTCGACTTCTATGTGTTTTTGTACGAGCATGAAAAACAGGATTTATAGCCAGAGCATTTGCACTTTAATTGTCGCACCAAAGGGTGGGGCATGATGAAGTAGGGAATGTAATCTCGAAAAGAAGGGATTCCAGCCACATGATTTCACCAATTAATTATTCCACAAACAAGCCAAACCACAATAAAGAGAAATCCACATACATAGTTTGCTCACATCAACAATCTCAGAGCCAAATCACAAACATTGTGTCACAAATTATGTGACAAGCTATGTGACCGTGGCCTATTAGACCATAACTAATTTGTGTATGACTAACATCCCCCCTCAAACTTGACGAGGGTGGAACGACGCCAAGTTTGAAGATCATATGTTGGCATTGTCAAGTAGAAAGAGCTTTTGTGAGACAATCAACAAGTTGATCCGCGGAGAGAACTTAGCGAACTTCAAGCTTATGTTGCAAGATCCTATCGCAGAGATGAAGTGAATGTCGACTTCTATGTGTTTTTGTACGAGCATGAAAAATAGGATTTATAGCCAGAGCATTTGCACTTTAATTGTCGCGCCAAAGGATGGGGCATGATGAAGTAGGGAATGTAATCTCGTAAAGAAGGGATTCCAACCACATGATTTCAGCAGAGGCGTGAGCAAGAGCTCGATATTCAGACTCCATGCTTGATCGAGCAACCACATTTTGTTTCATAGACATCCAAGAGATAAGAAAGGACCCGAAGACAATACGAGATCCGCCAATTGATTTGCGATCATCAGGAGAAGATGCTAGTAACGACCCATTTTCCAATAGATCATTACGGGGGCCAATACGGCCCCACAGTTTGGCTTACCAGCATCTGTTGTGTCTCACATTAAATCACATCCACCATTTAATCGTTACTAACCTTAATATGTTACAATTTACTGATTAAATTCTTATTACACTTTAGTTTGGTTAAATTGTTATTACAGTTTAGTCATCTATTAAATTATCATTATAACCTCAATGATATCAGCGAAAGTCTTAAAAACATATTAACTCAGTTAATAAACATCGAATTCATGTGATATATACCATAATCCTAGTGTGAAAAACCTATGTAATCATCATGTATCATATAAATATACCTCAAATGTCTCAAAGTATCAAAAATACATTGTACCAAAGTATCTCACAATCCCAAAATCCAAATGAAAACAATATATATATATAACACAAACGTATAAGTCGGGCTCAAAGTTTTTGAATCACCGTACTACGAAGCTTGCCCTTACCACGAATCGTACTCGAGATCTGCACTCAAGTCATCACAAAAAGCGAGATGACAAGTCCAGAGTGAGTATTCCCAAGGAAATTAAGTGAGCAATATTGAAAGTAAATACTGAAATTTAAATAAAGTTATTAAATAAACATGCGGGAATAAATGCAGGCAACTGCGCTCATCGCATGAATAAATAATAGGAAAAGCTCAAAGTGTGTTCCTAGCCCCTAGGGTCAGACTACACTATAATTCAGACTCTTCCACAGAATACTGTCGGCAAGTCTGACTCAAGCAGGGCAAGTATCTGGATCCGCTCGATGGCCGGCGTTACACCTACGGCGCACCGACACATGCCACGACGTGATACTCGGGTCGTGCTATTCATCGAGACCGATCTGGTAGCACGTGATATGATGTAATGGACATACACACAAGAATGAAATGGAGGGAGCCCTGCTCAACGTCCGCCCATATAATCATAACCAGAATAGATTATTGAAATGAAAAAAATTGAATTCAAATGCCAAAAGAAGTAAATACTCAATTAATTTCAGTTGGGATACTACACACCTCAATTCGCACTCCGCGTCCTGAAATCCAAACCTCGGTCTAGCTCCAATAAACACCCGACAATCAAAAGTATCACCCAAATGTACCTAAGATTATTTATCATTGAATAAGCTTCAATTGGATATATAATGTCAATTTTATGTTTTTCGAGGTAAAATCCTCGACAACATCTCTCCAAAATTCTGATAAAATCCCAAAACTCATTTGTTTGATCAAAATATATTTTTTCTAAATTTTTCCTATTTTATCTGAATTTTCTATTAATTTTTCAGATTTTTTTTTCCAAAACTATTTTTTAATTTTTTAATTTGGGTTGGGCTGAACCGGGTTCGGTCGGACCCGGTTCGGCCCAACCGGACCGACCGGGTCTTGGCCGGCTCGGCCCGACCCGCTTGGGGCCAGAACTAGGTCGACCCGACCCGGTCCCTCCTTCTTCTCTAACGAACTAGGGGCTTCCCTGGTTCCTTTTTTTTTCAATTTTTTTTTTTCTTTTGGGGTTGGCTCTCAACCCCAACCCTCTCTTCTCTTGGCATGGGAGACATCTCCCATACCATGTTCATCCTCGACGAACCGCCATGGCGTTCATCCGAGCCCCCACCGTACACCACACCAACAACCAACAACAACACATACAACATCAACAACAACATGACACTCACCTCGACGTCGCGAGTTATCTCCCTCTTTCCCTCGATTTCTCTTCTCCTTCTCCTTCTCCTTCCTCGGTCTCCTTTGATCGATCAAAAAATGAAGAAATGTGGTGTTGGTGGTGGGTTTATCAACATTTTGGGTAAAATAACCAAAATGCCCCTAAATTCTTATCCTTTCCCTTAACAAACAAATACCCTTTTTGGTTATTTCACAACTATTTATTTATTTTTCTGATTTTTAATATATATATATATATATTACATATATATATATATATATATATATATATATATATATATATATATATATATATTCGTCTATATTTCCGCGCCTACAATTTCTTCATGCGCACCAACGAGCGTACTCGGACGTGCACACTACCGTACCACCCACGCGTGTCGACCACGACCCCACGTGTCCTTAGGTGCCCACCAATTTACTATTTTATCATATTTAATTCATTTAATGTGTGTATTATTTTCTCCGGCCTAATATTTCTTCTTTTAGTCTATCCAATACCCGCGTCGACATGCATATCGAGGTAAATACTTAACACACAATCTCACACGTTAATTGAAATATAATTACACACATCGTGATGTCGTTTAACCTATTTTAACATAAACATCGCAAATTTAGTCAAAACAACACTAAAAAACAACAATTTACCTAATTACAGGCGCGCTATAACCTAGTTGTGGGTCCCACGGGTGTCTAAGCTGTCCGTCATGTCTGCAATACGTCACAAATAACGGCGAATTAAATTTGGACCATTACAAATGGAGTGCCTAACATATCGTATTGTAAATCACATACAAACATTATTTTTACATATATGTGCAAGAGGGATTTTTAATTTAATTAATGATTTATTTCCTTCTGCTATAGAAATTCGACTATTTGTTTTTCACAATATTGTAAAGGAATTAAGCCTTCTCTTATGTAATTTAGATCTGCATCTTAATCTATTAAAGCTTGTAATGAACATTTATAATCTTTTATTTTTAAGGTTATTAGAGTAAACCATCGTTGATGCGTATAAGATGTAAGGGTTCCATAAATACATTATTTTCATAAACTGAAAAGTTTTTAGAATTTATATTCTCATCTTCTATTTTAATTATTTTTTCTTTAAGAATTTTTATTTCTTCTTTCAATTGATTTACCTCATATTGTAATGAATTTATAGTTGGTCCTGTAAAAGATTTAGATTTTTTATTTACATCTTGAAATATATCTTTCATAGTATGATAATGATTATGTAAGTTAATTTGATTTTGAAGTTTTATTTCTTTCTCATTTAATTTTGATACCTGAAAGGTATTATCAATTTCTTTTTCTTTATTTAAAATCTCTGTATAATATTTATATTTATATTTTAATATTGGGTCTTCTATTTGTTCACCGATATCTAAAATTAATTTTTCATGTGCTGTTAAAACATTAATTTCATCTTCTGAATCTGAGGTAGATGTATATATTCTGCATATTTTCAATACATTTACAAGTTTCTGAAGAACTATCACTTTCTGCTACTTCTTTAACTTTCTTTTTATAATCTTTTAAATGACATTTATTTACATAATGACCTGGTTTTCCACATTTAAAACATTTATTAGTCTTATTTTTAGTAAATTTATTATTTTTCTTTTGATGCTTATATTTACTTCTTCTATTTTTATAATAAGAATCTTGATTAGTTTTATTATTAAATCTTTGTATTCTTCTTTTTCTATAATTTGGTTTATTAGTTTGTGTTTGTGCAACTTCATGGCTGAATTGATAACAAAAATTACCTATATCTCTACGATTATCTTTAGAATCTTTATATAATTGCCTTTTTAATTTTATATCATTACATATTGATAATCTCACTATTTGAATTGTCTGAATTATATCACCATAAGTGAATCTGTTATAATTTAAAGTTCTATCACATTTTTCTCTTAATATATGCCTAACTTTTTCTGCGAATGAGTATGGTAATCCGGAAACAAATCTGTCTTTATAGAATGGAGTTTCATCTGAAGTTAATGTATAAACTTTCGTTAAAAATGTATCTTTATACCACCGAAAATCGGATAATGTTCTGCATCTCAAACTTTGTAATTGTTCTCTAATTTTTTCTTCTATATGACTTAATGTTCCAATAAAATGTCATATTATATTAGTTATCAAGGTTCTTACACCATTAAATTGTTCTCTGCCAAATTGGTATCAGAGCCATGTTCAATTGAAAATCCAGAGCAACTTCAAGTAAATCAAGTTCTCCATTATCATCTCCTGTAAGTATTTAATCGGTTTTAAGTTTGATTATGATTTCGATTGTGATTTCGAAAAGGATTTGAAAAACTTATTACTATGAAAATTCTTTTGAAAGTTAAAAATTTGTTTTCTTATTGTTAATTTATCTTGTGTTTAACCTTCGCCATTAGAGTGAGGAGTTTTCCTAGTCACGTGGTAAAGCTAGCAGACAGAGCATAAGTCTAGCAGCAAATCGTTGACCAAGCTAGAACTCTAAGAACCCTGGTGAGATATGAGTGAATTAATGAAGAAAATGAAATCTTCTCTTTCATTAAGAAAACATAGTCTTAAGTTTGATTCATCCACCTTGACATCAAAATCTGATCATAAATGCGATGGCCCCAAGTTCCGAGGCCGCCCCGTGGCTTCCCATTTCCCCTACTCGTGCACCGGAAACACCCGCCACATCACTCGTCTATCCAATTAATTTAAAAACTCTTAAGTTTCATGCCATTTAATTTAGTAGTTTACAATTTACAGCGGAAGTTTTAATATATCACTAAAAGAGCATTATATAAAGTTAACTTATTCAACCTATAGTGGAAAACCCTGAAGTACTCGGTATATAGGCGACAACTGCCATCAGTGAATGTTTATATACCAGTACTGAAGATGTAACAGCCATAAGTTCCCAATAATAATAATCAAAACAAATTTAATACTAATACACATACCAAGAGGTCCTCGACAGGTGGACAAGTAAAGATTTTGTCGCCCGTGATCTCCTTGCCCCTACCGATACATAAGGTCTACGCTCACCACCACAAAAGGTAGATGGCGAGCCCGAAAAGTAAAATCCCAAGGAAAACCACCGTGCATTATAATTTAAGAATATAAATGGAAACAAGTAAATAGTGTTAACCAAACATGCGGAATAGAAGGTAAATGCAGACAACTGCTCAAAGCTCATCGCATGAATATAAACACAAGATAAACAAATGATTGTGCACCAGCTATACAAGATGTGTACTGAGGATCAGGAGCCCTATCGTGGTCTGTACCATCTACTCTACCACTGTGTCCTAGACCACACACCTAGCAAGCGACCGCACAACCTTCAGATACATAGACGGGAAAACTTAACCGTCCCAGTAGGAATATAAATCACAGATTTTCAAGGAAATAAAGCTCAATGGAAATAAATAAGTAAATGCAGTAGTGGTGTTCAATTGGGTTTTACGTACCCGAAAATACGCACTCCGACTTCCCGAACCTGTCAGTACGCCCCACCTAGCTCCCCGATGCCCGAGCTATGTTTTCCTGGTCCCTGAAGTCCATTTATAGTGTTTTATACTTTTTGAAACATATTATATCATTTTATGATATTATATTATATTTTATGATATTATATTATATTTTTTGATTTTTCAGTTGTGGTACCTCTCCCAGCTGTGTCGGGGTTTCAAAAATACTCGAAAAGTCCCGAAACCACTTTTCTATTTTTTTCTAATTTTCTATATTTTCTAGAATTTTTTCCAATTTTTCTGATATTTTTCACTTATTTTTCCTATTTTCCAGCAAATAATATATATAATATATATTATTTTATTTTATTTTATTTTTATATTTATTTTTTTTCCAGTGGGCCCCACCTGGACCGGTCCGGTCCAGGTGGTTGGACTGGCCCCAGGGCCGGTCTGGCCCGGTTTGGGGGGACGCACGCGCAATCGTCTCTGGTATAACCAGAGACGATTTTCGTCTCTAGTTCCTCTTCTTCTTTTTTTTTTCTTTTTCCTTCATTGCTTCTTCTTCCTTCATTTCCCAAATCATCTTAAACCTCATGGAGATCAACAAGGCACCAAAATTTCATCCCAAATCCACAAAAACAATATACATTTCTCGGATCAACATGCATGTCTATAAACCCAAAATTTACCAAATTCACCTCAATTTCCCACAAATCCAATCCAAATCAACACATTTCATCAAAACTAAACTCAAGAACTCTAACTTCCTCAAAAATAGCAATGATTTTCTCCGAAAATCCGAGATCACCACAACCCATTTTAACCACATTTTTATCAAAAATTTCCATTAAACTGGTAGAGGTTAACTTGGATCGATGTTGTGAGGCTCGGATTCCCTCTCCCAAAGCTCAAATTCTCCTTCTCAACCTCGATTTCTCTCACAAAACCCCTCAAATCGTTTGAGCAAAATGGGATTTTGCATGCATTTGACGATCAAGTTATATATATAGGTGGTGTTTTAATCTCACGTGCACACGCATCTCGAGGTAAATCCAACCGCCACTGATCACCCTGTGTCACACAGTTCTTGAACACCTTATCCTAACACATCTAGCCTTGAATCTCATTGTTGTGCATTTCGAGGCTTATCCTAAGTGTATTGATTATTCAGTTCAAACTATAGGATTTTATTTACTCCAATTTGATTTAATTCCTAACACCTATTCTAATCATCAATAAATTCCATAAATTTGTAAATAGGGTCACACTAACTTCCCGACCACTCGGCACCCCGTGCCCCGTGTTCGGCACGCTTCCCGAGGCGTCCCACACTTAGTGTACCTAATTGATTTACTAACTTAGCCTATATGTAAATCTCATTAAATTAAACCTCAACCATAGCCATAAAATTATGATTTCTCATTTAACCCAACGCCCGGCCTCACTGCCACCTAACCCTCGCATTAGCGGGTCCTACGACACGAAACCCCGGCGCTCAAACTCGCTCGACAATAATTTACACACATGTGATGTTTATATAAATATTAAATTCCCACATCACAATAATAGACATACAACATGCATAAATAACACCGTATAACCTGAGTACTCCTATCTGAGTCTACCCAGTTGTCCACGTAACGCCCGAATTACCCGTTAATCCTCGCGATTAACACTAATCCTGATTAAATTAATTTGGGTCGTTACAATTCTTCCCAACTAGGAGAATTCCGTCCTCGAAATTGAACAATCCCGAGTAACATCCCTAGTTCACCAAACCACACACTTCACCGTCAGTTCCACCACTGACTAAATCCATAGCGAGGTGTTCCCACTTCCACTGAGGAACGGGTAACGACTGCAACAATCCTTCAGTTGCCTATGCTCCACCTTCACCTGCTGACATATGTGACACCCTCGAACATATTCACCAACATCGACCTTCATCCCCGGCCACCAAAACAATCTCCGCAAGTCATGGTACATCTTGGTTCTGCCGGATGAACGCGTATCGTGACCAGATGAGCATCCTCTAATATACTTGTCTCGTATCGCCGACATGGTCGGTACCCATAGTCGACCTCGATGCGCGAGATATCCATCGATGTCTCCGCCCAATCAATGCACTCGGGATCCCGTGCCAATCCACTGAACCGCCCATAAAGCCCATCAGCCCTCTGACACTTCGATACCCGTTCCAGTGACACTGTCGGTACCCTCATCTGACCACAAATCGTAGATGCTGCATAACCGAAAGGTCTAACATGCTCATAACTGACGCCATCTCCAACAGTCCCATGTGTCGAGTCTCGGTCTAACTGTCAACCTCGCATATGCTCAATGCACCAGCCACTACATTAGCCTTTCCGGGATGATATTCGATCGTGAAGTCATAGTCCTTCAGCAACTCCAACCATCTCCTCTGTCGCATATTCCGATCTCTCTGCGTGAAGATGTATCGTAAGCTCTGATGATCCGTGTAAAGCACAAACTTCTCTCCATAGAGATAGTGTCTCCAAGCTTTCAAATAACACAAACTCGTCGCAAGCTCCAAATCGTGTACAGGGTAGTTACACTCATGTTATTGTGTTTGAATAAAACAACCTTCTCAATAATATATCTATCCCATACATATATTTTATAGCAAAAATCCTTAGGCTTCATTTAATTATAACCAAAAACAACTTGATAGTCTTCATACATAACACAACTCGCACGTTGTTTTTACCATAATTTACACAAAAATATAGTTGACACTTTATTGTCAGTGCCCTAATATGTTACAATTTACTGATTAAATTCTTATTATACTTTAGTTTGGTTAAATTGTTATTACAGTTTAGTCATCTATTAAATTATCATTATAACCTCAATGATATTAGCGAAAGTCTTAAAAACATATTAACTCAGTTAATAAACATCAAATTCATGTGATATATACCATAATCCTAGTGTGGAAAACCTACGTAATCATCATGTATCATATAAATTTACCTCAAATGTCTCAAAGTATCAAAAATACATTGTACCAAAGTATCTCACAATCCCAAAACCCAAATGAAAACAATATATATAACACAAACGTATAAGTCGGGCTCAAAGTCTTTGAATCACTAGTACTCAGGAAGCTTGCCCTTACCACGACTCGTACTCTGAATCTGCACTCAAGTCATCACAAAAGGCAGATGACAAGTCCAGAGTGAGTATTCCCAAGGAAACTAAGTGAGCAATATTGAAAGTAAATACTGGAATTTAAATAAAGCTATTAAATAAACATGCAGGAATAAATACAGACAACTGTGATCATCGCATGGATAAATAATAGTGAAAGCTCAAAGTATGTTTTTAGAGCCTAGGGTCAGACTAGCGTCATACTTCGGACTCTTCCACGGAATACTATCGACGAGTCCCACTTAAGCAAGGTCAGTATCTGGATCTGCTAGGTGGTTGGCGTAGTACCTATGTTGCAACTGCACGTGCCCTGACGCGATTCTCGAGTCGAACTATCTAATGAAATTCCCTAATATACGTGTTATGGCTTAGTGGACATACAAGCGAAAATGGCACTAAGGGAGTCTCACTCAATGTATGTCCATTAAATCACAATCTAGGAATAGAATATTAAAAGAAAAAATATGAATTCAAAAGCCAAAATAAGTAAATACTCAAGTAATTTCAGTTGAGATACTACACACCTCAAACCGCACTTCTCGTCCCAAAAACCAAACCGGTCTGATCCCGTTCACGCCTCGAGATGCACGCCGACACCCGATGATAGTCTCCTAAATCCTTGTTGTCTGAATAAACCATTTTAAGTGATTTAGTATCAAATTAATTGATTTTATATTGCGACAGAAAAATTAGAATTTTATTCCAATTTTTTGTTGTGACGCACTTTTCAGTTTTCACCGGGGTGTCAAATGCTCGAAAAAGTCTCGTAATCTAGTTTACTACCTTTTCAAGTTTTCTCATATTTTCTCAGGATTTTCTAAATTTTTTATAAATTTTGGTAGTTTTGCCAATTTTACGCTTTACGAGGTAAAAACCCCAATATAATGTCTCACCAAAATCCCGAATACTTCACTTTTCATAACAATTCCCATATTTCTATTTATTTTGGGTCAAAATGTGGTTTTTCAGGATTTTTCCTATTTTTCTAGAATTTTCAGTTTAGTTTTTTTATTTATTTTTTCTTTTTTTCAAGAATAGTTGGCCCGAACAGGGTTCGGCTCAACCAAGCCGAACCGACCTTGTTCAGGGGCCCAGCCCCTTCTGCTCTGGTCGCTGGAATTTTTTTTTTTTTTGAACTATTTGGGAGAGAAGATGATTCCCATGTCTCCCTCCTCGGACGAACTGCAAGAGCAGTTCGTCCGAATCCCCATTCACCACCATCACCACAAACAACAACACCAATTTCAACAACAAGAATAACCAAAACAATAACTCCACCATTAAAGCTCACCTTTAAACTTCGTCTCCACTTCCAATTTTTCGAGCACAATCTCTCGGTCTCCCTCGGTCTCTCTCTTTTTTTCGATTTCTCTTTTTCTCCCACACTTGCCAATTTCGTTGTGTGAGAAAATGGGAGGCGGTGGTGTTGTTTTGATATTTAAGGTGGCCAAATGACTAATTTGCCCCCATCCTTATCCATCCCCTTTCACAAGTCAATGCCCTTATTGATCATTTCACTTTTCTTTTAAATTTTTTATTTTAATATATATTTATATATATTAAATTACATGTATATGTAAATATATATTCGCCAATACTTTCGCGCCTACAATTTTGTTGTGCGCGCCAATAAGCGCACTCGGACGTGCACATTACAGCACGACCTACGCGTGCCATCTACGACCCCGCGTGTCACTAGGCGTTCAGTAATTTATTATTTTATCGCATTTCCTTGTTTATTTTATACAAATCATTTCCTAAACTTACTGCATCCATATTTTACCCACCCGATACCTGTATTGACACATTTTTCGTGACGAATACTCGTCACACTATCTTGCACGCCAATAACAATATATAAACACACATCGCGATGTCGTTTAACATATTTAAGCATAAACATCACAAATTATACAAAACATCACGTAAAATATAGCTATTTACCTAACTCCAAGCGCCCTAGCCTAGCTGCGAGGTCTTCGAGATGCTTAGTTGTCATCTGCATCTGCAACATGTCATAATTAATGACTAATTAAAATTGGGTCGCTACAATCCCTAATCTGCATCAGAGAAGCCAACTAGACGAAGTTTTTATTAGGTTTAATATGTAGATCCAATGTTGGAGTACCTGCCAAATATCTCAAGACGCGCTTGAGGATGAACAATTTAAGGGGCTTGTTGACATTGACTTAAATGATTAACAATAAAGGCAATATCAGAACGTATGTGGGAAATATTAAAGAACACCAACTAGCTTGCGATATAAAGTGAATCATAGAAGACGAGACTAAAGTTAAAGAGGTCTAGTTTAGTGGAGGTACAAAAAGTAGACACAGCTTTGAGATTAATGAAACCAGCCCTTTCGATCAATGTTTGAATATAATGTTGCTGAGAGAGATATATGGTTGATATGCCACGCCTACCTTCAATGCCCAAAAAATAGTGTAGCTCCCCTAGATTTTTTAGAGCAAATTGTGTGCTTAGAGACTTAAGAAACTTGGTGATAATTGAATATGAGTTCCCTGTAATGATTATGTCATTGACATAAACAAGTATGTAGACGACAGTAGAGCCTTCTTTGTAGATGAATAAGGGGTATCAGCTTTGGAGGGAGTGAAACCCCATGACTTGAGTGCAACTTCAATTGATCAAACCAAGATCTCGAAGCTTGGCGAAGCCCATACTATACCTTATGTAGATGGCACACATGAGAAGGATAATCAACAGAGACAAAACCTTTTCGTTAAGAGATGAATACTTGTTCAGAGAGAACCTCATGAAGGAACGCATTGTTAATAACCAATTGTCGAATAGGCCAATTGAATGATGTTGCAATTTTGAGGATGACACGAACTATGGAAGGTTTAATAACAGGGTCGTAGGTCTTATGAAAGTCGATGCCAGGTTCTTGATTGAAGCCTTGAGCAACTAATCAAGCCTTGTGTTTGTGGATGGTGCCATCAGAATTGCGTTTAATTTTGAAGATCCACTTTGTGCCAATAAGCTTCAGAACGTCAGATGAGGGAACTATGGACCAAGTCTGATTGTTGGATAGGGTATTAAATACATCCTACATAGCATTTGTCCAAATTGGATACATTAAGACTTCCTTAGCATTCTTAGGGGTGATGCCAAAACCGGTGTTAGTTGACAAAGATTACACAGCAGCTGAGAGAATTTTCGTTTTTGAAATCCCATATTTGGCTTGGGTAATCATTAGATGTTGGTTGGTGGGAATTAGGAACTGGGGAAGCAGCAAGGGTGGGGGTGGTTGATGGCGAGGAAACATGGGAGACTATGGAGGTTGGTATGTGGTAGGAAACATGGTTGAATATGTGAAATCTATCTCATCAAAAATGACATGTTGACTTATGTAAAACCGACGAGATGGACTCAAACAAATATACCCCTTATGCGATGGATTGTAACGCATAAATAGACATCTTATTGATTGAAATTGAAGCTTATGATAGTTGTATGGATGAAGATAAGGGTAACACACACAGCCAAAAACACGTAGGATGGTGTAATCTAGTGCGTGACAAAAAAGGACATGATAAGGACTGAGGCCCTGCAACACTAGAGTGGGGAGTTTGTTAATTAGAAATACAACTATTGTTGTTGCATCCCACCAGAAAGAATGAGGAAGCTGTGCATGAGCAAGTAAAGCAAGGCACATTTCAATAATGTGTTGGTGTTTTCTTTCGGCAGACATGGGTGCTTAAAAGCAATGTCGTGCTAACTGAGGTAACGGAGGAAAGGACGGTATTTTCTCCCCCTAATTTGAACGAATGGTCTTAATTGTGCATGAAAATTGCTTCTGTTCAAGGGTGCAAAATTGAATAAATATGGACAAGGCACCAGATTTGTGTTTTAGAGGATACACTCAAGTAAATCAACTAAAGTCATCAATAAAGTGAATGTAGAAACAGTACCCTTGAGGAAAGGGTGTGGGTGCAGGACCACTTAAGTCTATATGGATTAAATAAGAACATAATTGGCACGTTGTGTATTTACTTGAAATGGTAAGGCATGAGGTTCCTCAATTGACAAGCATTACAGACTCATGTTGTATTCACAGACAAACGTTTAATACAGAGACTCAAAACCTAACGGACAATGGGCTCAAATGGATAACCCAAACGAGAATGTCATAACTCAAAAGTGGCGAATGACGAACTGATTGTGAGAGTAGACACATATGACTGAGAAAATGTAGTTGGGGAACATGGAGAAAACTAGTAAAGACCATCTTTAAGTGTCCCCCGATGAAGAACCTTGTTAGTATGAGTATCCTTGATGAGACAATTATTAACATGAAATTCAAGAAATACGAAATTGTCATTAGTAAGTTGTGAAATATAAATCAAAATTTTCTTGATGGAAGGAGCACGCAAAGTATTCGACATATGAAGATTGGGAATTAATTTAGGTGAGGCTGTGACGACCCGAATACTTACCCGACCTGACTCAAGGGTATTTTAGCAAATTATTACTAAATGTATGTTGTTGTAGATTGATTTAAGTGATTTGATAGTGTGAATTGATCTTATAATAAGGTTTGTTTAGGATGAAAAGTAGCCTAAGATAATTAAACTTTGGGCCAAAACCAAGAAATAAATAGATATAAAGGAAATAAGGGCCCGTAAGGGTAGTTCAGTTATAATACAAGTTGTATACAACTAAAGAGCTTCAAACCCTAACCCTACACTATAAAAGGATTGCTAGATAGCATAGCCACAGTGTGGCTTAGTTTTCAAGAGATGAGGCAAGGATAAGTGAAGAGGGGAGATCAAAGAGGAGGAGACCAAGCTTGAAGGTAATCACCTATTCTTTTTCTTCCCCACTTCTTCTTTGTAATATCTTGGTGAAAGAAATGGAAACCAATCCACCCAAATGACGGCGCGAAGGGTGGCAACACAACCGCCACCACCACCACTAGGGGGTGCCATGGGAAGCACCCCTCCCTAATGTGTCGAAAAGGAGGGCGTTGTGAAAGCCACCCCACTCCATTTCACCACCCCACTTGTGACGACCCCAGTTCCACAACCCTAAAACTGGACCCCGCCCGTCCCAGACTTAAGTATACCCCGAGTCGACCCTCGTGCAGTAAATGCAAGCCTAGTCAGTCTTACCTTACCTGTCATCCTTTATTAAGCAATTTAAACGAGAGTTATTAAAATTAGCAAGTTTTTCAAAGATAAGTGGAAGCATTTAAAATCGCAAACTAATAAAAACAACCTCAAAGACAAGAGTCAAGACAACCAAGAGTGTGGAAACCTTACATATGTATACTATCAACCGTATATCAAGTTACAGAAGAGTAATCAAGTATACATGTCCAAGATTTCTCATTACCCAAATCCCAATGTCAAACAAATATATACAGTAATAAAAAAGAAATCAAAACCTACGTCAATGCCAAAAGAGAACTGCTCCACTATCCTCAAAGTAAATCACCAAGCTGATGAGCCTTTCCTTTGCTCGAGTGTGGATCTGCACTCAGTTAAACATAAGAATGACGAGTTCCAAGTAAGTAACGCCAACCAGGATGTTTACAGCAATTTGAAAGAAAATAAGCAGCCTATATTCATGCCGATAGAAAGAAAAGTACAGGGAATGCTTGAATAAATAAATACTATAAATAAATTTGAATTAATCGAAGATGAGTGTCCAGAAAAATAATAGAAAGACGCAAATAGTCCTAGCCAAAGTGTCGTTGAGTCATGGGAATATTACCTCCAAATCTCAGAAATTAGGACGTGGTACACTCGCACCATCCTAAAATCCATGCGGATGAAAAGTTCTCCGACAATCTAACGAAGAAATCTCACCTCGTATAAAACCACAAACAATATCATGCATCTCGAGCTACTGGCTCTGGCATATTACATCAATAGACCACGTTCCCAAGGATCACGTTGACTCACTTGCCCTTAGACCACTCAATTAGAATAGAGTTCTAAACCAGGAATGGAGCAATAACAATAACAAATTAAAACTCAAAGAAATAACTATAAATTTCTCCACAGATTTACTTACCCATGTCCAAAGTTATTACACTCTCACACGACCTTAATTCGACCTTTACGAATCTCACGTGTGACTATCACTGTCCTACAATCCATGTTAATCTATTGATTACAAAATCCATCAATTACTCCCCAATTTCCCTAATTATATTCATTTATGTATTTGGTTCAATTACCTGGGTATTGGCCCGTATTCGAACCCATTTAGATACCTGGGAGATCCCCAAAGTTCTTGAAAAAAATTGAAAAATTAGTTTGATGAACAGTGACATGCTGTGAATGGTGTCGTGGGACCAAAAGCTTGGCGACGTCACTTCAAACGTGAAATTTCATTCCAACTATCTCAGATGTCGTGGGGTGAAATTGTAACGGCCCGAATTTAATTCGCCGTTATTTGTGACGTATTGTAGACGTGACGGACAGCTCAAACAACCGTGGGACCCACAGTCAGGCTAGCGCGCCTGGAGTTAAGTAAACAATTATTTTGTATGTTGTTTTGTTTAATTTACGATGTTTATGTTAAAATAGGTTAAACGACATCGCGATGTGTGTAATTATATTTTAATTGACGTGTGAGATGGTGTGTTAAGCATTCGCCTCGATATGCGTGTTAACGCGGGTACCGAATAGACAAAAAGATGAAATATTAGGCCGGAAAAAATATTACACACATTAAATGAATTAAATATGATAAAATAGTAAATTGGTGGGCGCCTAGGGACACGCGGGGTCGTGGTCGACACGCGTGGGTGGTATGGTAGTGTGCACGCCCGAGTACGCTCGTTGGCGCGCATGGCGGAATTTTATAGGCGAAAATATAGGTGAGTGTGTATATTTATATATATAGGTGAATTGATATATATATATATATTAAAAATCAGGAAATTAAGAAAATAAATGTGAAATTACCATAAAGGGTATTGAAGGAAAGAAAGAAATGAGATATGCACAGGGGTATTTCGGTCATTTCCACCATCAAACCGCCTTCTCTCGCTCGATAAATCGATGGAAAAAAAAACACACACACACACACAGACGAAGAAGCGAGAGAAGCCGAGGAGGGAGAAGGAGGAGGCGAGCTCGTGGGATCGAGGAGAACAAAGTGAGTGGTGTTGGTTTATTGTTGTTGTGGTGGTGCCGTGTGTGTGGTGTGGTGTGGAGGTGGTGGTGAGGAGGAAGACGACGTGTGGTCTTCCCATCCTCCTAATTCCATTGGAGAAAGAAAAGAGAAGAGGAAAGAAGAATCGATCGAGAAAATAAAATAAAATAAAATAAAATTTCAGAGCAGTGGCTCTGTTCTTGGCGAGGTGGAGAAGAAGAGGGTGAACCGGGCCGGCCCGATTCGGCCCGGTTCTCACTTAAAATCAGAAATAAAAAAAAAAAAAAAATAAAGAAAAATGGAAAAGAAAATCCAGAAAAATAGGGAAAAATATGGAAAAATTGTATTTTGACCAAATAAATAGAAATTGGGGAATTTATATGGAAAATGAGAAATTCAAAAGTCGGAGGAGACTTTATACCGGGGTTTTTACCTCGAAAAATGTAAAATTGACATAATATGTCAAATTGAAGCTAATTCAATGATAAATAATCTTAAATACATTTGGGGTGATAATTTGGATTATCGGGTGATTATTGGAGCTAAACAGGGTTTGATTTTCGGGACGCGGAGTGCGGATTGATGTGTGTAGTATCCCAACTGAAATTAATTGAATATTTACTTCTTTTGGCATTTGAATTCAATTTCTTTCATTTCAATACTCTACTCTGGTTATGGTTATATGGGCGGACGTTGAGCGGGGCTCCCTCCGTACCATTCTTGTGTGTATGTCCACTACACCATAGCACGTACTACCAGATCGATCTCGGTGAATAGTACGACCCGAGTATCACGTCGTGGCGTGTCGGTGCGCCGTAGGTGTAACGCCGGCCATCGAGCGGATCCAGATGCTTGCCCTGCTTGAGTTGGACTCGCCGGCAGTATTCTATGGAAGAGTCCGAATTATGGTGTAGTCTGACCCTAGGAGCTAGGAACACACTTTGCACTTTTTCTATTATTTATTCATGCGATGAGCACAGTTGTCTGTATTTATTTCCGCATGTTTATTTTAGCTTTATTTAAATTCCAGTATTTACTTTTAGAAATGCTTACATAATTTCCTTGGGAATACTCACTCTGGACTCGTCATCTACTTTTTGTGATGGCTTGAGTGCAAATCCTAGTACGAGCAGGGGCAAGGGCAAGCTGCCAGAGTACTGTTGAACAGAAATAGCCTGACTCGTACGTTTGTATTATACTTACTTTGTTTTATTATGGGTTTGGGGTTTTAGAGAAACTTAATATATATTGAACTTTTTGGTGATTTCAAAGGTACTTATGATTGTGCATGGGTTTTCCACATTAGGTTTATGGTTTAGGTTACACATTTATAGTATCACTACCCGAGTAATGCATTAGAAAGGCTTCCGCTGTGTGAATTTGAGGATTTTATAATGCCTTAACATATAATTTGACTTCGATACAACTTAATCAATAAATAGATAATTAATAAGGTTTAAAAAGATAAAATGGAGGATATAATCCAATGTAGAGCACAGCTGTCGCTGGTAAGACAAACTGTGGGTCCGTATTGGTCCCCCGTGGCGGTCTATTTGGAAAATGAGCCGTTACAATTTTGGTATCAGAGCCTAGGTTTAGGAAAACCTAGGGCTCAAATTTGAGCAAAACCTGATCATAAACTTATTGAATAAGCTTTAGATGTGGAAACCCAAAGGAGTTGCCTAAAGTCTTAGTTGGGAAGCAATGAGAGATGGATAGAAATCAGGGATATACGTGTTATGTTTTTGTTTGTATATTACTTACGTCATACGTATATTCGTACCGACCCACGTTCTTCGATGCAGATACTGATGGACGGGCAGCCTTCAAGTACAACTCAGCCAGAGGTTGGGAATACTAGCAATTCTGCTAGGTCGACATTGACGTTGGAGTCGTTAGCGCTGACAGTGGATAATAGGTTCGCACAGTTATTGGATTTGTTCGAGGACTGAATGAGAGGATAGCTACCATAGTTGTTTCTAGTGGAGCGACTACTTTGGCTCAGGTATACGACAGGTCTCTTTCTCAGAAAACTTATATAGTGCAGAGTGCTAGCAGATTGGCGATTCAGAATGCACTACGAGGTCAGCAGAGTCGTTCAGTTCAGGGTACTCGGTTTAGTCAGAGGTCGAAGAGACAAATGGGAAATCAAGGTCAACAAGGACAGGGCTAGAGACCTCGTAGAGGTAGAGGTGATTGGCGGCCAACTTTAGCATTTTTATCAGGGAGTTTGACGACAGTGGAGGCGAAAAAGTTGAAGGATTATCTTAGATTCTCTCCAGGATAGTTTCATGGAGCCGGAGACCCAGAGATAGCCGAGAGGTGGCTATTGGCTCACGAGAGATTACACGAATGTTATGTTTGATTCCGGTAGCACACTTTCCTTTATATTTAGATACATGGTGGGAATGTTAGGATTAGATGCACAAACTTTTGATACACATCTTGTTCTCAGCACGGCAGCTGGGGATAAGATTTATCCTAACCGAATTTGTCGGGATTATGTGGTTGAGATTGAGGGACATCAATTACCGGCTGACTTTAGAGTATTAGAATACTTGGAATTCGACGCGATGCTCAGTATAGATTGGTTATCGTCATATCATGCACAAATCGATTGTTTTAGCAAGACGGTGACATTTCACATCGAGGGAATTCCAGAGTTTTCATTTGTCGGAAATGCGTCAGCATTACCTATCACTCGAGGCAGACTAGCTACGTCGCAGGAGATGAAGGCGTATGCGGCTATGGTGGAACCAGAGATTAAGACAGTGATTAGGGTTGAGGATGTCCCGGTTGTTTGTGAATTTCCCGATGTATTTCCTGAGGATTTGCAAGGATTGCCACCACCGAGAGCTGTTGAATTCATTAATGAGCTAATTCCTGGGACTCAACCGCTTTATAGCAGGCCGTATAGGATGTCAGCATCGGAGCAGAGGGAGTTGAGGACTCAGTTAGAGGACTTACTGCAGAAAGGATTCATTCACCCTATTATGTCACCTTGGGGAGCTCCAGTTCTTTTTGTGAAGAAGAAGGATGGCTCGATGCGGATGTGTGTGGATTATAGGAAGTTGAATCAGGTGACTATTAGGAATCGTTACCCACTTCCCAGGATCGATGATTTGTTCGATCAGTTGGCAGGAGCCAAATTCTTCTCGAAGATTGACCTCAGATCAGGATATCATCAATTAAGGATTCAAGAAGGAGATATTGAGAAGACCGTTTTCAGTACGCGATATGGATTGTATGAATTTACAGTCATACCATTTGGGTTAACTAACGCGCCGGCGATCTTCATGGATTTAATGCACAGGGTGCTCCGACCGTTTTTGGATCGATATGTCATAGTTTTCATTGACGATATCCTGATTTACAGCAAGACTCGTGTGGAGCATGAAAGTCATCTCAGGGAGGTGTTGACGATGCTGAGAGAGCACCGACTTTACGCCAAGTTCAGCAAGTGTGCGTTTTGGTTAAGTGAGGTGAAGTTTCTCAGACATGTTATCAGTAATCAAGGGATATCAGTTGATGGAGACAAGATTCAAGCGATTATTGATTGGAGGACACCTGAGTCAGTTTCGGACATTCGGAGTTTCTTGGGTTTGGCAGGATATTACAGGCGATTCGTACGGGATTTTTCCTTGATTGCAGCACCGATGACGAGGTTGACCAAAAAATATGTTATATTTGACTGGTCGCAGAAGTGTGAGGATGCTTTCTAGGAGCTGAAGAGGCAGTTGACTTCTGCACCAGTTTTAGCATTACCCGTGGCAGGAAAGGGTTTCTCAGTTTATTCTGATGCGTCAAGCACTGGGTTGGGTTGTGTGTTAATGCAGGACGGACATCCGGTGGCCAATTTATCGCGACGATTAAGACCACATGAAGAGAGTTATCCAGTGCACGATTCAGAGCTTGCGGCAGTCGTATTTGCGCCGAAAGCTTGGAGGCACTATTTGTATGATGAAAAGTTCATACTATTTACCGACCATCAGAGTTTGAGATATTTGTTCACTCAGAGGGAATTGAACATGAGACAGCGGAGATGGCTCGAGTTACTGAAGGACTACGATTTCGTTATTGAGTATCATCTGGGGAAGGCGAATGTCGTACCTGATGCGCTGAGCAGGAGTGACATCGAGAGTCAACGGGATTGCGGCATATGACACATGAGCACGGGTTGCTTGAGGCTGTGTCGGTGTTGTGTGTAACAGAGTCTATTGTTGAGCTACATATTTGCGGCCAGATACGAGTTCCTACTGTGTCTCTAGATCGGGTTGCTGAGTTGCAGAGAACTGATGACCGGTATTTACGGATCAGTGGACTGGCTCAGGATCCGGGGTGCACCGAGTGGTCTGAGGGTTCAGACGGGTGCTTGAGACACAGGGTCGTTTGTGGATACCGAGAGTGCCGGAGCTCGAGAGACAGTATTCTCGAGAACACACACCGGTCGCGATTTACCGTTCATCCTGGTCGAACCAAGATGTATTACGACCTTCAACGATTATTTTGGTGGCCAGGGATGAAGGCTGACGTGGGGAGGTACGTCCGGAGTTGTCATATTTGCCAGCAGGTGAAGGTTGAGCACAGAAGACCAGTTGGGTTGCTACAGCCGTTGCCCATTCCTCAGTGGAAATGGGAACATGTGACCACGGACTTTGTCAGTGGCCTACCGCAAACTACGAGGAGACACGACGCAGTTTGGGTAGTTATCGATAGGTTGACGAAGTCGACAAATTTCATACCGATCGCCATGAGATATTCAGTTACAAAGCTGAGCACTATTTTCGAGAAAGAGATTGTCAGATTGCACGGTGTACCGGCCTCCATTGTTTATGACAGAGATCCGAGGTTTACTTCGAGACTTTGGGAGAGTATGCAAGAACAGTTTGGCACTCGACTACGGTTTAGTCTTGCGTCCCATCCTCGGACTGACGGGCGGTCAAAGTGGTTGATTCAGATTCTCGAGGATATGCTCAGGGCGTGTATTTTACAGTTTGGAGGATTGTGGGAAGATTATCTGTCGTTGTGCGAGTTTGCGTACAACAACAGCTATCAGGCGAGTATCGGGATGCCACCATTTGAGGCATTATATGGTAGGCCCTGCAGGTCACCAGCGTGTTGGGCGGCATCGGAGGATACAGCGGCTATAGGACCTGAGTTTGTTGTGGATCACACTGAGAAGGTAAGGCAAATTAGACAGAGACTTCAGGCGGCGCAGGATAGACAGAAGAAATATGCGGATAGATATCACGGGGATCTGAGCTATGAGGTTGGAGACATGGTGTACTTGAAAGTTTCGCCTTGAAGGGTTATCAAAGATTTGGAATTAAGGGGAAATTAGCACCAAGGTTTATTGGACCGTTCAGAGTTGAGGAACGTGTTGGCAGAGTGGCATAACGTTTAGAGTTATCGCCACAGTTAGCGGGGGTACATCCAGTGTTTCACATATCCATGTTGAGTTATCGCCACAGTTTACGTCAGATTGAGGTGCGACCAAACGTGTCATTTGAGGAGCAGCCTGTGGAGATCATGGATAGGAGGATTCAGACTTTGAGGAACAGGGAGATCCCGAAGGTTTTAGTTCGTTGGCAGTATCATGGAACTGAGGGACTCACCTGGGAACTCGAGTCTACGATGCAACGACATTATCCCCACTTATTTGTCAGTAAGTATTTAAGTTTAATCTAAGTTTCGAGACGAAATTTCACCTAGTTGGAAAGAATTGTAATGGCACGAATTTAATTCGTCGTTATTTGTGATGTATTGTAGACGTGGCGGACAGCTCAAACACACGTGGGACCCAAAGTTAGGCTAGCGCGCCCGGAGTTAGGTAAACAGTTATTTTGTATGTTGTTTTGTTTAATTTGCAATGTTTATGTTAAAATAGGTTAAACGACATCGCGATGTGTGTAATTATATTTTAATTGACGTGTGAGATGGTGTGTTAAGTATTCGCCTTGATATGCGTGTCGACGCAGGTACCGAATAGACAAAAAGATGAAATATTAGGCCAGGAAAAATATTACACACATTAAATGAATTAAATGTGATAAAATAGTAAATTGGAGGGCGCCTATGAACACGCGGGGTCGTGGTCGACACGCGTGGGTGGTATGGTAGTGTGCACGCCCGAGTACGCTCGTTGGCGCGCACGGCGGAATTTTATAGGCGAAAATATAGGTGAGTGTGTATATTTATATATATAGGTGAATTGATATATATATATATATATATATATTAAAAATCAGGAAATTAAGAAAATAAATGTGAAATTACCATAAAGGGTATTGAAGGAAAGAAAGAAATGAGATATGCACAGGGGTATTTCGGTCATTTTCACCATCAAACCGCCTTCTCTCAATAAATCGATGGAAAAAAAACACACACACACACAGACGAAGAAGCGAGAGAAGCCGAGGAGGGAGAAGGAGGAGGCGAGCTCGTGGGATCGAGGAGAACAAGGTGAGTGGTGTTGGTTTATTGTTGTTGTGGTGGTGCCGTGTGTGTGGTGTGGTGTGGAGGTGGTGGTGAGCTCGGCCATGGCTCCGCCATGGCCGAGAATTGGAATTTGTTGAGGAGGAAGACGACGTGTGGTCTTCCCATCCTCCTAATTCCATTGGAGAAAGAAAAGAGAAGAAGGAAAGAAGAATCGATCGAAAAAAAAAAAATTTCAGAGCAGTGCTCTGTTCTTGGCGAGGTGGAGAAGAAGAGGGTGAACCGGGCCGGTCTGGTTCAACTGGTTCGGCCCGGTTCACACTTAAAACCAGAAATAAAAAAAAAAGAGAAAATAAAGAAAAATGGAAAAGAAAATCCAGAAAAATAGGAAAAAAAATATGGAAAAATTGTATTTTGACCAAATAAATAGAAATTGGGGAATTTATATAGAAAATGAGAAATTCAAAAGTCAAAGGAGACTTTATACCGGGGTTTTTACCTCGAAAAACGTAAAATTGACATAATATGTCAAATTGAAGCTAATTCAATGATAAATAATCTTAGGTACATTTGGGGTGATAATTTGGATTATCGAGTGATTATTGGAGCTAAACAGGGTTTGATTTTCGGGACGCGGAGTGCGGATTGATGTGTGTAGTATCCCAACTGAAATTAATTGAATATTTACTTCTTTTGGCATTTTAATTCAATTTCTTTCATTTCACTACTCTACTCTGGTTATGGTTATATGGGCGGACGTTGAGCGGGGCTCCCTCCGTACCATTCTTGTGTGTATGTCCACTACACCATAGCACGTACTACCAGATCGATCTCGGTGAATAGTACGACCCGAGTATCATGTCGTGGCGTGTCGGTGCGCCGTGTAGTAGGTGTAACGCCGCCATCGAGCGGATCCGATGCTTGCCCTGCTTGAATTGGACTCGCCGGCAGTATTCTGTGGAAGAGTCCGAATTATGGTGTAGTCTGACCCTAGGAGCTAGGAACACACTTTGCACTTTTTCTATTATTTATTCATGCGATGAGCACAGTTGTCTGTATTTATTTCCGCATGTTTATTTAATAGCTTTATTTAAATTCTAGTATTTACTTTTAGAAATGCTCACATAATTTCCTTGGGAATACTCACTCTGGACTCGTCATCTGCTTTTTGTGATGGCTTGAGTGCAAATCCTAGTACGAGCAGGGGCAAGGGCAAGCTGCCAGAGTACTGTTGAACAGAAATAGCCTGACTCGTACGTTTGTATTATACTTACTTTGTTTTATTATGGGTTTGGGGTTTTGGAGAAACTTTATATATATTGAACTTTTTGGTGATTTCAGAGGTACTTATGATTGTGCATTGGTTTTCCACATTAGGTTTATGGTTTAGATTACACATTTATAGTATCACTACCCGAGTAATGCATTAGAAAGGCTTCCGCTGTGTGAATTTGAGGATTTTATAATGCCTTAACATATAATTTGACTTCGATACAACTTAATCAATAAATAGATAATTAATAAGGTTTAAAAAGATAAAATGGAGGATATAATCCAATGTAGAGCACAACTGTCGCTGGTAAGACAGACTGTGGGTCCGCATTGGTCCCTATGGCGGTCTATTTGGAAAATGGGCCGTTACAGAAATGCTTCACGGCGTCCCTTAAAATGCCAAATTCCAGACTCTCTGTCTGGAATGTCGTGGCCTTAAGGCTTAACGGCGTCCCTTGCGGCGTCAATTCCTTAATACGTTCTGAGGTTTTTTGATATCCCAGTTCACTTCGCTACATTCCGAGCCTATTCCAAATTCATAGGGACGTTCATATCAACCAAATCTACCATTTAAATCAAACAAAATCGTCACCTATAACCCCGGTATCGAAATTAACACAAAAATTACCAAAAATCACCAACAATATCAATTCAATCCAAATACCCAAAATAATTGTATGGTTGTGCTTCACACCTAACAAACAATCCATATAAACCTTTAAAACATTCGAAAAACCAAAATTCCAAAATGTTGTCTGAAAATACCACGACAAAAACACACAATATACCTGCCAAAACGTTCAAAACCTCGCGATGAGTAGGAATATTACTTTTGTGACGGTCCTAGTTCCCCAAAAATTGGGCTCCGCTCAGACTAGACCTATGTGGACCCTCGAGACCATACTCGCGAAGTCAATGCATTCCTAGTCAGCCTCAAATCTTTCTTTCCTCATTATTTTAACAATTTAAAGGTTGAGTTATTAGATTATATCATTTTCAGGTAGTTCGCAGCGGAAATAAATTATAATCCAACTAAATAACTTAATAAATAGGAAATCATGAACAACCTAAAGTGTGGGAACCCTGAAATAACTGGATAAACATGTAAATCTGGTGACCAAATATAACAATGCGATAATACATGATATCCCTAGTCACTTAATCCCAAAATGTACCCTATTTTTTATCAAAAACATAAGATACAATAATTACAAACTAGACGGTGAGTACATAAAAAGAAAAGAACTGCTTTGAGAGTCCTCAGAGGAAGTCACAAGTCATCGGCCCTTTTCCCTTGCTCGTATCTGCCCTATTTGCACCCACCGTAACAAACTAGACGGTGAGTATATAAAAAATGAAAGTAATGACACAATGACATAAACAGTAATTCATGAATAATTGAAGAGCAGTATAGTAATCATGCAGGTATTTAAATACAGATAAATAACACAAGATGCATGATAAACAGACAAACAAATATTCATAACGATATCTGAGTGTCCATTGATTCAAAAGAGGTACTAAGCAATCTTAACCACAACAATCCAGAACAATCTAGTACTCGGGGAAGAATCATGTTAAGTTGGGTAGCCGCACCCCAATAGGCGATGTTCATGTTATCTTAACTATGAAAAAACCCAGGAGTACCTTCTCGACACACTTATACCATAAACACTCAGCCAAGGAATTTAAAGAATAGAATTCCAATAAATAGTTTATGTTAATAGAATCAACAATAATGGAAATTGAATTACTATGCATTTCCTAACTGGCTTACTAACTTACCTCAATCAATGCAAAAACATCATTTCTCGCGCAGCTCTAACTTCTCTAATTTGATTTCCTAAAACCCTGATATTCATTTAAACCCGATTTGGTTAATTTAAAGTCATTCCATAACCCTAGACAAATCCTCAAAGTTTCCTAAAAATTTTGAAAATATTCAGTTTTTTACTGTTTAGTACACCGTAGGTGACACCACCACGTTTAGGCCCCACAACGTCATTTAACACGCCGAATTCCCACTTCTCTGGATTGGACGTCATGAGTGATGCCGCCAAGGGTATTAGCCCACTGTGTCACTTAAAACGTCAAACCCATTTACGTCTCTGGTTTGGACGATGTGATCGACGCGATGGGAGGTAATGCTCTACGATGTCCCTCGTGACGTGACACCCTAAACTCTTATCCGGGGTTTTCCAGAACCCCGGCTCGTATCGCTGCATTTTGATCCTATCCTAAAGTCATAAAGACGTCCAAAATTACTCAGCACCACCTTCACTTCATGTCGAAACCTCAGCAAAACCCCGATTAAAAAATTACGACAAAAATTTCTTAGAATTCACCAAAAATTCCAACTCTTCAATCAAAACTAAAGCATACAATAGATTCACTCCATCATCACCAAAACCATCATCAAACCCTCCCAAAATTTCCAGAAAATTTGAAACCCAAAATGGTGTCCGAATTCATCACGGCGAAAATACACAAAACAGGTGTCAAAACATAGAAAAGCACGTAGGGAGTCGAGATCTCACCTTATTACTAGTTGTTGGTCGATTCCCAATGTCGATCTAAGCTCGAAAAGTTATGAAACCCCAAGCTTCCTTTGATTTTTGTTGAGTCAGAGAGAGTAAGAAGAGAGAAATGTGACATCTCTCCTTTTATACCAACCTTTCCATCATCTCACACACACGTATCTCGAGGCTCATCCAATAGCTCTTCTTCACACCAGCCAACCACTCTAACTCCATATTCTGACTCCATTGGGTGACTTGAACTTCGCAACTTAACCATTTCTCGCTCAAACCTCGCTCAAACCATTTCCCGTACTGCACCACGACTCGTACGCGTGTGCTACCAAACATACCATTGTATTAGCATATTAATTATTTATTTCATTTATTATTTTCTGATAATTCACTAATTATCATTTCTCGTGTTTAAATACCCAAATTATACCCGTTTGTCTGAAAATTTACGTTTTTCCTAGGCAAAGCCTCACTCACAAATTCGATGCAATAAACAAAATAAAATCACGTACTAGGACATACGGACATTCATATTCGGGGTATAAATAATAGTACAATTATCACAGAAAAATAAAATATGCCTCATTGTCGACTCCCAAGGCTTAAATAGTATGACAAGTCATGACAGTTAGGTTATAGTCCTAAAACGTAACACATGGCACAAATTACGTTTGAGAGTCGTTACAACCTTAGTTTTCGTGATTGATCTCGTCTTAGCATCGTTCTGAGCTCAAGATCCAGTTAGGAAATCACTCTTGCTTTCCCACGAGAGAGACAAGAGTGTTTGTTTGAAAAAAATGAGAAAAAGGAAAACAAAGCTTTTATATATATCCATAGCATCATTTCTCGCGCGCATATCTTGAGGATGATCCTGCGACTCTCCTCTCACTCCAGCCACTTAACTGCCCACTCACCACTCACCAGCTAACACAACATGTTGACACCATTAACACACTTCTTCCCATGCACACTATTCCATACAAGTTTCCCCACATTTTTAGACCCGCCAATAATACGACTCGCACTGTTGTGTGCCTAAAGACCTATCAACGTACCGAACACGTTACCCAACATTTAATTATTATATTTTAATATATTTTGTCAGTGTTTTAATTACATTTGTGACTCGGACAACTAAATATCGGACCATCGTTTGCCCTAGTGCCCGTAAAACACATTTCTCTGAGTTGAACTCGTTTCTCTGCATCAAAGCTCCTACACAACGTCCTCACACATTTGGAACATCAAAAATTAAATTCGAGTAAATAGATAAATAATACAAACAACGAACAAATATAACGTACCTCGGTGTCAATGACCAATAATTGTTCACATGTATCACGGCAAGGGGCCCACGTACGACCTAAAATGACATGTCGCACGAGTTAGATTTTAGGGTCGTTACACCACTCCACTCCCTTCTCTGCCGACGAGGGGCGAAGTTGGGGGTGTCACCAAGCGTAAAGGAGAGAGGGGTGGCTCTCGCCACCCAAGTACTCCTCTGTCGCACCTCTACCACAGAGAGCCTACTGTCATTTTAGGTCGTAATGACCCTAAAACCTAACTCGTGCCACATGTCATTATAGGTCATACGTGGGCTCACTTGTCGTGATACATGTGTACAATTCTCGATCATCGACACTGAGGTACGTTATTTTTGTTTTAGTGTTTGTAATACTTATTTTATTACCTGAACGTTAATTCCAATGTCCCAGACATGTGAGGACATTTGTGTGTGAGCATTGGTGTTGAAGAATGAGTTTGGCTTAAAAAACATGATTTACGAGTGCCAGGCAAACAGTTGGCAGGTATTTAGCTATTAGGGGACAAATTGAATTAAAACACTGATAAAATATAATTTAAAGTAATTAAATGTTGTGTTACGTGTCTGGTACATTGATACATCCGTGAGCACACGACGGTGCAAGTTGTCGTGCGGTCCGGCTACGGGAACACCCAGGAAAACCTTAGTTTTGAGTTAAAATGGATGAGAACAAGGGGCAAGTCCCTAAACGAGTCATTTAGTTGAATGTGAAGTGGTTGGCTGGTGTGGATGTGAGCCCTAAGATGCACTTCGTGATTCGCGTGTGGATGGTGACGAAAACTTGGTATAAAAGGTGTTCATCACCTTTTCTTTCTCATCTCACACTCTCTCACTCAACGATAAAACGCAAAGGGGGTTGGGGTTTCGGAGAATTTTGAGCATGGATCGACATCGGGAATCAACCAACCATGCGAGATAATGTGAGATCTCGAATCCTTGTTCAGTTCTCGTCATTTTGACGCTAGTTTTTTTAGTTTTTGTCGCGATGTTTTCGGACACCATATTGGATTTCAAATTTTTGCTAGGTTTTGGTGTTGATTTGGTGATGAATTTGTGATTTGGAATGAGTTGTTATGGTTGTTTAAAGGAATTGGATTTTATGGCACTTTTGGTGAATTATTGGGAATTTTGGTTTCGATTGTAAATCGACGACTCACGAACGTTTTAACGAGCTTTGGCAATGGTTTTGGTTTGGTATGAACGTCCCTATGAGTTTAAGATAAGCTCGAAATGTGGCGACACGAGCCGAGGTTTCAAAAAACCCCAGATTCATGATCTGAACTTAACACCGTGAGAGACTTTGTTGAGCCCAAAGCTCCACGGAATCGGTCACGGCACCCAAGGCCGAGAGCCCTGGGAACGTCATGCATTAAGTGATGTTGTGGAGAGTTGTTCTCCACAGCGCCACTCACGGCATCTGGGGCAGAGGGCATGTGACGCCCCAGTTCTACAACCCTAAAATTGGACCCCGCCTGACCTAGATTTATGTAGACCCCGAGTCAACCCTCACGCAGTCATCCTTCGTTAAACAATTTAGGTGAGTGTTATTAATATTAGTAAGTTATTCAAAGATAAGCGGAAGCATTTAAAATCTCAAACTAATAAAAGTAACCTCAAGTCATAAGTTAGGATAACCTATAATGTGGAAACCCTACATATGTATATCACCAACCATATGCCATGTTACAGAAAAGTAATAACCAAGTATACATGCCCAAGATCTTTCATACCCAAATCCTAGTGTTAAACATTATATATAGTAATACAAAAAAAAATTAAAACCTACTTTGATGCCAAAAGAGAACTGTTCCGCTATCCTCAAAGTAAATCACCAAGTTGAGGAGTTTTTCCCTTACTTGATTGTGGATCTACACGCAGTCAAATACAAGAATGACAAGTCCCAGATAAGTAACGTCAAGCATGATGTTTACAGTAGTTCGAAAGTAAATAAATAGTCTATATTCATGCAATTGAAAGAAAAGTACAAGGAATGCATGAATAAATAAAGACTGAAAATAAATCTAAATCAATTGAAAATGAGTGTCCAGGAAAATAATAAAAATGCGCAAGTAGTCCCAACTAAAAAAAAAGTCGTTGAGTCATGGAAATATTACTTCCAAGACTCGGAGTTTTTGACGTGGTACACTCACACAATCCTAAAATCCACGTGGATGCAAAGTTCCTCGACAATCTAACGAAGAACTCTCACCTCGCATAGAACCACAAATAATATCGTGCATCCAAGGTCCCTGATTCTGACATATTACATCAGATGACTAACCCTCTTAAGGATCACGTTGACTCACTTGACCTTAGACCACTCAATCAGAATAGAGTTTCAAACCCGGAATAGAGCAATAACAATAAGAAATTAAAGATCAAAGAAATAACTACAAATTTTTTCACTAGTTTACTTACCCATGTCCAATGCTTTTACGCACTCATACGCCCGTAATTCGTCCCTTACGAATCCCACTTGTGACTATCAGTATGACGACCCCAATCTCCCGAGGTCGTCCCGTGACCCACGCCCTCCGCTCGCAAGCCCAGCAGCTCCTGTCACATCACTGGACACGTCATCACTGTTGCCACGTCCGCAGCTCTGTGAAGTGACGCTCCGTTTAACTAATCCTACTATATTGAATTGTTAAATTCTTCTAAACATCTAACAAGTTAGTTAATAATAATAACAGCGAAAGCCTTTAATGCGTATTATTAGAATTTATTAAACCTAAGTCGTGGAAAACTCGGAAATAAACACCATGTATATAACTGAGACGAAGTAAACAAAAATTCATATACATGTGATAAAGTTATAAAGTCCCTAAAACCCAGCATAGCAAAATATACATACTAGATAGTCAAAACACGAGCTGTCAGTAGCAACGGCCTCAGAGATAGTCGCCTAGTACCTCTTTTTCCTTACTCTTGCTCGTACCAGGATCTGTGCTCAATTGCCCAACACATACAGCAACGAGCCCAATGAGTAAATTTTCAAGAGAAGTCTACACGATAATCATGAAAATCACAGTAACTTGCGAGACATCTGAATATGATCCTAGCAATAGGAATCATATTCCCATGGCTGGCAGCAAACAACATTTGCAGAAAAACAATCGATCACATACAGTGGAAATAAAACAACCTGAAAGAAAACCGGTTCAACCACGATATCAATTAAAACTAGATAGAGTTGTGACGGAGTCTAACAAAACTAGGTCATACTTTGTAGATTTGGATGACTTGGCTGAGTACATCAAGCCTAGAACACACCCAAATTACTAACGGTGACCAGAAATACATCACAACCTATTGGACACATGCACCTCACTATGCGGGCAGCTATTCACCGGTTGAGCCCACTACATGTGCTATAATCTAGCCTGCTCAATTCCGTAACACGACCATCTCGATTAACCTCCGACCATGTGAACAAATCAAACACCGACCAACACATGATCACAGTGCATAAACATGGCAATTCAATAAGTAAATAAAGTGGTAAATAAACCATTTGATAAATAAACACTCATTTACATGGACATACCACGCATGAATTTAAAGTGTAACATTCTCAAGGGTTTTAAGCACCTGTAAACACGCACTCCGACTTCCCGGACCCATCAATTCGACCCACTTAGCTCCCCGATACTCGAACTATGGATCCCATTCCCTGAAGTCTTGAGACCTATTTCCGGTGTTTATTGGTTAATTAAGTGAGTTGGTTATCAATTAGGCTAAATTTTATTTTTATAAACTTTGGGGTTCTGGTATTAGCGTGCTAGGCTGGGGAATTAGCAAGCTAATTGATCTTGGTGCACTATTCATGCACAAAGATCATCTCTTCCCCAGTGTGCCTAGCGCGCTAGGTGTGCTCTGCCCAGAAAATTCCAGAAACTAATTCTGGATTTTTCTTGTTTCCAACACCTCAATTCATCATACAATAATACACACACTCCAATAGCATCAAATTACCATCCAAAACACCAATTAAACAAATTTTTCACTCAAAACCAAGAGTCAAAGTGTGTATGTTTTAAAATTCGAAATCACCAAATTCACCTTAATTTTCCACAAATTTGATTCAAAACGATGTAATTCGTCAAAACCAACCTCAAGAATATCAAATCTAGCAAAAACAGGGATGAAATCCTTATGCAAATCAGAGTTACTTCAAAACACCCACAACCACATTTTATCAAAAATTCATATTTAAAGGGATAGATTACCTTGAATCCGTTGTTTAATGCCCACAATTCACTCTCCAAGCTCGGATTTCACCCTTCCCCAATTTGATTTCTCTCATAGAGCCTCCAAAATTGTTTGGTATTTGCATGCATTCATCGATCAAGTATATATTTATAGGTGATTAATCTAATCTAATGTGTGCACGCATCACGAGGACGATCTAATGGTCACTGATCACCTGTGTCACTCATGTTCTGGACACCTTATCATGACACTGCAGTCCTTGATTCACCCTATTGTGCATCTCGAGAATCATCCTATGCACCCTGATTTTCCTAACTACAACCTTAAGAAATGAAATAATTACTTTGATTTGGCTCACATACCTTAAGCTTGACCACCAAATAATTTATAAAAATCATATGTGAGGTCACACTAGCTCTCAGTTACCCGACAACCCATGTCCTATACCCGGCAACCCGATACCCCGTACCCAGTCTCTGACACGTATTTCGAGATATATACCCGACTCGTGACTTTACCCAATATCAACGTTCACACATGCGATGTTTATATACATAAAAATAATTAATACCCTCAACATCGCAATATTAGGCATCACACCATGCACAAAAATCATAAATATAACATGGGTTCCCACATCTGAGTCACCCAGCTATCCACGTAACGCCCGAATTAACCGCTAATCATTGTGATTAACACTAATACCCAATTAAATTAATTTGGGCGATTACAATCAGTGTCCTACAATCCCCTGTTAATCAATTGATTCCCATTTATATATTGAGGTCAATTACTCAAGTATTGGCTCGTATTCGAACCCATTTAGATGCCCCAAATATCTCCAAAGTTTTCGATAAAAAATCGCTAATTGGTCGAATGAACAGCGTCACGTCATGAGTAGCACCATTGGACCAAATGCCTGGCGACGTCACTTAAAGCGCCAAATTCCACTCTCTGTCTGGGACATCGTGGGGTGAAATGCCTCATGATGTCCCTCCCGGCGTCAATTACTATTTCTGAATCCAGGGTTTTTTGACACCTCATCTCCCTTCGCCACGTTCCAAGCCTATTCAAACTCATAGAGATGCTCATTTACACAAATTCCAACAATCAAATCGTTTAAAATAGTTTGCCTATAACCCCGATGTGGAAACTAAGTCAATATTCAATGATAATTCCCTAAAAATACAAAACCAATCCAAATGCTTGAAACAACCGCATTGTTGTGCTCCACACCGATCAAACAACCCATATGAACCTTCAAAACATTCAAAAAACCAAAATTTCAAAATGGCTTCCGAAAATACCACGATGAAAATTGTCAAAATACCCGTAAAATTGACGAGAACCTAGCGACGAGTAAAACTATTACCTTGGTTCTCACGTCTTGGCGTTATTTCGAGCTTGAATCTGATCAGAATCCAAAACTTTAACTTTCGTTTCAACGAAGAAGAAAATAAATTTGAAATGGAGAAATAAAAAATAAATTATATTTATCACTTCATCCGATTTTACATATGTATCTCGAGGCAAATCAAACTTTTCTCTTTCCATCCAGCCACCCTATTTTGACACTCACCTAACACAACTGTGTGACACAATTAACACACTTTTCCTATGCACACTATTCCATACAAGCTTTCCCAATGTTTTCGAACCTTATTCGAACCACGACTCGCACCACCATGTGCCCACGAACCTACCTAGGTACTGAACATGTTACTCAACGTTTAATTATTATATATTAATGTATTTTGTCAGTGTTTTAATTACACTTATCCCCCGGACAACTAAATACCCGACCACAGTTCACCTCGGCGCCCGTAAAACCCATTTCTACGCATTAATACTCACCCTCAAACTTCCTCACATGTTTGGAATATTGGAATTTAAATTCGAGTAAATATATAAATAATACAAACACTAAACAAAAATAACATACCTCAGTGTTGACGATCAAGAATTGTTCATACGTATCACGACAAGGGGCCCATATACAACATAAACTGACACGTGGCACGAGTTAAATTTTAGAGTCGTTACAGTCTTCCCAACTTCTTAGAATTTTGTCCTCAAAATTTAAAATAAAATTAAGGGAAAGACTTACCTAACTAAAAAGAAGTAGGGAAAGTATTCGCGCATATATGACTCGAGCTTCCACGTCAACTCCTCGTCCCCGTGGTGCTGCCATTTGACAAGGACTTATGGTACCTCCTTGTTCCTCAGAATCTTCACCTTACGATCTAAAATCTGAATAGGTTGTTTGTCATAAGTGATATTCTCCTTCAATTCTATCTAGCTTAAGTTCACCATCGGTCGTCTACCTTCTTTTGATCTATCTAGTCGAAGCATTGACACATGAAATATTGGGTGGATCCCCAATAACTAAGGTGGCAACTCCAACTCATAAACAACTCTGCCTATGCGCTTCCCAACTCGGATTGGACCAATAAATCTCGATGCAAGCTTCCCTCTAATCTAAAACCTCTTATGACCCTTTATTGGAGACAGTTTCAAATAAACATATTCTCCAACATGATCTTCTAACTCCCCGTGATACATAGTATTTCTTTTGCCTGTCCTGCATACCCTTCAACCTCAATTTGATCAGACATATCTTCTCTATGTAATCCACTACAATTTTAAGCCCAATCACTACCACATCATCAGGCTCTGCCCAATAAGATGGAGATCTGCACGAACTCCCGTATAATGCCTCAAATGGTGCCACGCTAATACTAGCCTGATAACTATTATTATAGGCAAACTCGCACAAATAAAGATACTCCTCTCATGATCCACCATACTCCAATACCCACATCCTCAACAAATCCTCAAGAATCTGGATCAGTCGCTCTAACTGTCCATCAGTCTGTAATTGATAAGCAGTACTAAGATCCACCACGTACCGAATTGTACAGGCATACTCTGCTAGTTATAAGATGTAAATTGTGGTCCCCTGTAAAAAACAATCGATAGTGGAATACCATGCAGTCGGACTATCTCTTTCTCATATAAATTCGTCAATCTATCCACCCAATGTCTGGTTGAAATCGGTATAAAGTACGCAGACTTCGTCAACTTGTCCACAATCACCCAGATGATATCATGTCCATGGTGAGATCGAGGTAACTCACTGACAAAATCTATGGCAATATGCTCCCATTTCCACCTAGGAATAGAAAATGGTTGTAATAACCCACCGAGTATGCGATGTTCAACCTTAACTCACTGACAAATATCACACCCTCTAAAGTAATCAAAAACATCGTTCTTCATCCCTAACCACTGGAATAGACGACACGCATCTAAATACATCTTGGTCCTACCTAGATGAACTGTAAAACATGAACAGTGTGCCTCATAAAGTATCTCATCTCGTAGATTAACCACTGATGAAATCCATACTCTCCCTCTAAATCTTAGGCATGAGTCTGTCGACTGACTTTAATCTGGATATTCTGGACTCTGAGCAAACTCCAAAAATCTTCCATACTATTCATCCCTCTGATAACCATCAAGTACACTCTGAATAAAGAAAGTCTGAGTCCTAATCAGCTCACAAATCAATATCATGGTATCGGTCGGAATATCAACAAAATAAATTACCTCGACCGCCTCGAGTAACCCATACTTATGTATCATCTGGCAAGTAACAATCTTCGAGTCAACCCCTCTACAACTCAATACATCAGCAACATTAGCCTTCCCCAGGTGATACTCCAAGGAGAAATCATAATCCTTAAGGAACTCAAGCCAACATATTTGTCTCATATTCAGGTCCTTCTGAGTAAACAGGTATTTCAAACTTTTATGGTCCGTGAATAACACAAATCTCTCCCCACATAGATAATGGCGTCAATTCTTCAGTGAAAACACCATTGTTGCCAACTCAAAGTCATGCGTAGGGTGATTCTTCTCATGAACCTTCAATTGTCTGGACGCGTAGGCAATCATTCTACCGTCCTGCATCAAAACACAACCCAAACCAACCTTACAAGCATTGATGTTCACCTCAAAACCCTTCCCTGACTTAGGCAACATTCGCACAGGTGCAGTAGTCAAACGTTCCTTCAATGTCAAGAATGCATGCTCACAACTATCATTCCACTTGAAATGAATCTCTTTTTCGTCAATTGCGTCATATGAGCTGCAATCTTCGAGAAGTTTTTCATAAAACGCCCATAATATCCCGCCAAGCCAAGACTACTATGGATATCTGACACGGATCTCGATGTAGGCCAATCAATAACAGCTCTAACCTTAGTAGGGTCTACTGACAATCCGCTAGCTCCGACGATGTGTCCAAAAAATTAGACCTCCAAAAGCTAAAACTTACACTTACTTAACTTGGCGAACAATCTGTGCTCCCTTAGTAGCTGCAAGATCGTCCTAAGGTGCTCCTCATGATCCTCATGAGTCTTAGAATATATCAGGATGTTGTCGATAAATACAATGATTAATCGATCCAAATACTGTCTCAACACTCGATGCATCAAATCCATAAACATCGTTGGCTTATTAATTAGTCCAAAAGGCATAACTGTAACCTGATAATACCCATATCGAGTGCAAAAAATAGTTTTCTCCATATCCTATGCTCTAATCCTCAACTGATGCAACCCAAATCTCAAATCAATTTTTGAGAACCACTATGTTCCTATCATCTGGTCAAACAAGTCATCAATACGAGGAAGTGGATACTTATTCTTAACTGTCACCCGGTTAAGTTGTCTATAATCGATACACATTCAAAGGCTGGCGTCTTTTTTCTTAATAAACAAGACCGACGTACCCCAAGGTGACATGATAGGGTAAATAAAACCCAATTCCAATAACTCATCTAGTTGTGATCTCAGCTCCTCTATCTCTTTCGGAGACATATGGTACGGTGGAATGGATTCCAGTTTGGCACCTGGAACCAAATCGATAATGAAATCAATCTCCTTAGGCGATGGTAAACCTGGTAGCTCCTTTGGAAATACCTCAAGAAACTCACATATCACAGGTATATCTTCCATCCTATTCTCAGCTTTCCCTGTCGTATCCAAAATACCAACAAAGATCTCAACCTCACAACTAGAAGCTATCCTGCCTCTGGTAATCGACAATCTAGTCGAAGTCCCCTAGAAACTAAACTGTGGATACTCGAGAATCTGAAATATGACTCTATTGCTGAAGCATTGGATATGTGCATGATACGCACCCAACCAATCCATTTCCAATAAAGCATCAAACTCTAGGAACTCCAACACTCTCAAGTTTGCAGGTAAGACATGACCCCCTATCTCTATTGAATAATCGACATATATCAAGTTCGGGTAAATCTTATCCCCTATAGCCATGCTAAGAATCAAGGGTCTCTCTAGTCTAATAGGTTTCAAACCCAAATCATCAACCATGCGACCAGTTAAATGAAACCGTAAAACCAGAATTAAACATGGTATGCATGAAACATCCACAAATATAAACCATATTTTCTACAAGGTTACGAGTAGCAGTTTGGTTTGGTGCGGAAATAGTATGAACCGGTTCCCTGCTCTGTTGCAGCTGTCCTCGACCCAATCATGGACAAGCACCGATAAAATGCCATGTCTAACCACACTCATAATAGGCTTCTCGAGAACCTGATCTAGACGGAAAGTTTTGTCCCTGTAACGGCCTAAATCTAATTTGTCGTTATTTGACACGTAGTTGCAGACGTGGACTCCAGACAGGATACGCGTAGACCATACCATTAGGTCAAAACACGCCATTATAGGTATACAATCCATTTTTTATGTTTTTTGTTGTATTTGCAATGTAACTGTTTAAATTAGATTATGGGCATCGCAATGTTATGTATTTTGTTGTATATGTCGAATGAGGTAGTGTGACAGGAATTCGCCTCGGGTAGCATGTAGACGTGGGAACCGGGGAGGCAAATGGTTAGTATACTAGGCTGAGGGTTAATATACACATCATAAATGATAAAATATGTTAAATAATCAATATAAAATGTCGTATATATGTGACGGCCTGACCTTTAATTCAGGATGCCACCCGGCCTAATCCCATAACTAAGCCCTAATCTCATCCACGTAGGACTTAACTACGTATTAGTTAGCCTTTACACTTTACACACCTCAATATTCATGTTCAAGATAAGTAATACACGTGTTACACCATTATAAATTTAACAAAGTCTTATTATTAAGCCGAAGCATTTCAAATTTAAACCCTAAATGTGGAAAACCAGGAAATAATGATCACACAGATATATAACAGGGTGGCGATAATACCAATGTGATAATCATGAAAGTCGGGAAAAACTAACACTGATCCCAATATACAACCAAAAATGTATTAAAGACATAACAACAGTATAGTACAAAATATCAAAACAGCCTACGTCAGACACATGAATGTCGAAGCCTTAGAGGTAGTCGTCAATCTTCTCTTTGTCCGGCTGTAACAACCCCAAATTTTTAACTGACTTGTGTTGCACTTGTCAAATTTGTGACCCGGCTACGTGAATACTGGACAGTATTTCGAACTTTGGAAGTCGACACCAAAGTGATTTTATGATTCTTTGATTGTGTGTATTAGTATTTTAGTATTTTATGGGTTTCGAGCCGGTCGGGCGATATTTAATTGAGTGAGGTTTCGACTAGTTAAACGGGGGAGAAAAGCAAGTAAAACATACAAATAAATGAATTTTTAATTAATTTAATTAATTAGTTGGCGAGACAAGGCGAGATTACGCGTGTTATGGGAGTCGAAACAAGGAAAAACGAACCAAGGAACATCGTTGGAACGCGGGAGTTGGTTAATTACACAACATACGGGCTATGGGATTGGTATTGTTAAAGTGACATAACATGATGATGAACAACCATGAGATTGGCCTTGAGATGTATGTGTGTGTTAAGATGTGATTATGGGACAAAAGACTCATAAGGGTAGTGTTTTAAAATGTGTATGAAATAAGTGGAAGGGCAAAATGGTCATTTGACCTTTATATGGTATATATAAACAAACAAAACCCTACACTATTCATCTTCTCTACACACCACCGCCGCCCACCCTTCTCCTTTTCCATTTCGGCCCTCCTCTCCCTCACTCTCGGCCTCTCCACCTCTCTCTCGGCTTCACTCACGATCTCTCCTCCCTCACTGATCTCTCGGTCTCGGGTCCTCTCCTCTCTCACTCGAGCTTTCGGCCTCTCATCTCCTCTCGGTCACGCGATCTCTCATCTCTCTCTCTCGATTTTTGCACACCCTCACGGCTTCTCTCTTCTTCTTTCGGTTGGTGCTGGTGGCGCTATCCAGATCACGGCTGGCCGAAGGTGGTATGATGATGGTGAGGACCGTGATGGGGTGTGGGTAGACAGGGGTGTGTACATGATTGTGTATATGGACTGTTTTTGGTGTAAGTGTATATGACGGTTTTGTGTGCATATGTGATTGTTTGTGTGTGACCGTGGGTGTGTGAATGGTGGTTGTGTGATGGGGCGTGTGCACCCCACTGCTGGGGTGCATAAAGGGGTAGTACACCCCACTACTGGGGTGTACCATATAAGAAAAAAAAAAAAAGAGAAAAGAGAAAGAAAGAGAAAAGAAAGAAAAAAAAAAAAAAAGAAAGAAAAAAAAAAGAAGAGAAAAGAAGAAAGAGAAGAAAAGTTTATGTTAAAAAAAATATAATCTATGAAAGTGGAAATGTATTCATCGTATCGAGGATTTTTATTCGTGTCGTCATGTCATGTGATTCCCTTGTCTAGTTGATTGACTTAATTTTGAGTAAATGATCGGACTTGTCGAAATTTCTTAGCAATGTTGCGTGGTTTCGTGTTTCGATCATTTTTGTTGATGACGTCGGTGTTGAGTTTTCAGTCAAGGTTTTATCAATCTAGTTTGAATGTTTTATTGAAATCATTTGAATTAATAGCACGTCGTGTGTGAGAACGAATTTATGTTGGGTTGCGTGCTCATGCATGGTTTCCTCGCGGTAGTAAATGTGAATGTGTTATTTCATGTGTTTTTGTCATCAGGATTTCATTATTTTGTGTTGAGTTTATTTCATTTCAAAACTCATGGCATGCATCCATGATTTAGTGATTTAGTTATTTCATGTGTTTAGTATAGATGTGTATTAAGTGTTCGAATACATGGTTATTTTGAGTTATGGTGTGGTTTTGAAAAATCTAAAAGAGTTGTGTTTCGTTTGATTTTTCAGTCGATTTGCATCGAATCATTCGAATCATCAAAACATTGGGGAAAACATTAAGGTATTCAACCTAGGGTTAGTAATGACTCGACCCACTAATTAAAGTTTTCGACTTTGTCAGGTAGCGGGAAACTTGGGGATACGCGTTAGGAACTAGAGTTTGTTTCGCAGGTTACGATAGTTCAGGTAAGTACAATTGCCTTAAAAAGCATTTGTACGTTTGTAAGCCAGTAAGAAAATGTCATGTGATTCATTATCATTTATTCAGTCTTGTTATGCTCTATTATTGGTATTCCATTCCATTTTTTGTTGTGTGTTTCCCGACGCAAGTGTTTCGTCTCGAAAGTACTAGGACCTGCACTAGAGGGATAAAATGTGGGCACTCATGTACAGGAGTGTGTGACCACCCTTAGTGACCGTGTGACACCGAGTACCGGGTGGATGGGTTTGAGTCCCTCCAGTCATAGCTGTGCCTTCGCTTGTGTCGATGCCCGGGAAGACCTCGCGAGGTCTTCGCCATTATGCTATGGTTTAGACCACTTATGGGCCTCTTTTGATTCCTTGGAACACATTTGACTTTCAATTGACATGTATTAGTCTGTTTATCATGCACCTTGTTTATTTAAATTCCTGTCTTTTTATTACCGCATGATATTTAGACTGCTTTACTTGTATTATCATGAATTACTGTTATCTTCTTCTGGCATTACATTCGATTTTATTCAGTTACTCACCGTCTAGTTTGTGACGGTGGATGCAGATAGGGCGGAGAGCAGCAAGGGCAAGGGACCCTGCCTAGGTGATCTATTGTGAGGATTAGCAGCGACATCAGAGAGACTCTTTAAATAGGTGTTTATACTTTTGCTGATGTGTATATCGTTTTATATTTATATTGTTGGGATCATTAAACTTGGTATTTCTTTTGTGAGACTGGTATCATGTATATTTACCTATCAAATTGTACATGAATACCCGGGGTTTTCCACACTTATAGAATTCCTCTACTTCCCTTGATTGAGTTATTTTTCTCTTTATTATAATTGTTTTAGTTTTTCGCTGTTTATTATTGCAATAACTCTTTCATAAATTACTAAATTGATTAAGTTGAAGGCTGACTAGGCTCGTCAGGTTGCCGAGTGATGACTCGGGGCTTGTACGGGTCTAGGCCAGGCGTACCCAATTGCATGGGGAAATTGGGGCCGTCACACCGGCCTACTAGACGATGGATATGCACCCACCATCATAAAAAAGACGGTGAGCACAAGAAAATAACAGTCGACCAGAAAAGAACACTTATCCACATTTCCAAGCACAAGAACAGGTATTTAAAGCAATAAAGCATAGATATGTGCCATAAAACAAGTAAAACTGACTTGTATAGATATGGCTTAAAATAGAACATGCTTGCAAATACCATAAAACAAGTAAAACTGACTTGTATTCCAAAACAAGTTAGTAGTGCACATCGGTACTACCCTATTAGTTGAGTACCCTCATCCCAATGACCCTATGTAATAGCTCGATACACGTGCACGTCATATTACCCTATTGCTACACATGGACCTTATGTAATAGGACCATATACATGTACCTCGATATTACCCTATATAGTCGCGGATTTAGTTAAACAACCTTATGTAGTAGGTCTATGACACCAACGGAAATAGATCCCGACACCCGGGTCCATACCCCGTGAGTGGCACACATCTATACACACATTGTCACGAAAAAGTATTAACAGAACATCAATAAATAAGATATAAGGAATGCCACAACAAGTTACCCACAAAATAGCAAATTTGTACAATAAACATGGCATTTAGATCACAATGATATACATAAATAAGCCAAATGAGAAAAAAAAAACTCATAAATGAAATGTAAAACAAGTGTACAGTCTGTCTACTCACCTTCCATGCAAAAGTCTTAGTCCAACTGGCCTCCCGACACCCCAAACCCACGTACCCGGACTCTTCGCACATTTCCCTAGGTCCCTAGTACGTTTAAATACAATTTAGGGTCAATATATGTTGGCTACATAGGTCCTACATCCGGTTAATTAAATCAGCCCATGTGAATAGTGCTCAGTGCGCTGCTACTATTCTTCAATGAATAGTGCTTCTTCCCTAGACTAGGCAGCGCGCTGGGGGATGTGTCCAGCGTGCTACCTGTGTCGAAACCCACAAGAATTCTGGTGTTTCGGACGCCCTAGACACCATCAAAACTACCATCGACTTATGCATGACTCACAAGGACCTAAATAAACACCGATAAACACCCATAAATGAAAATTTTAATGATTTGCATAATCAAAGTCATGCATGTCCATTTTCTTCAAAACACTAACCCATTATCAAATCCATTTAAAAATCCCACTTGCATGTTAAAATAGACTCGAATCCACATAAGAATCACCTATTAACAATAAGCAAACTCTGAAAATTATTTTTAAGAAAACCCCCAAAGTTCATTTTCATTTTAATGGAGTTTTGAAGTAGCCGCTGGAGATTATGGATCGGAGAATACAGACTTTGAGGAATAGGGAGATCCTAAAGGTATTAGTGCGGTGGCAACATTACGCGACTGAAGAACTTACCTGGAAGCTCGAGTCTACTATGCGGCATCGATACCCTCAGCTATTTGTTGGTAAGAATTTTGTTTAATTTAAAGTTTAGGATGAAATTTTCAGTAGTTGGGAAGATTTGCAACGGTCCAAATCTAATTTGTTGTTATCTAAGACGTGGTTGCAGACGTGGACACCAGTCAAGACGTGTATGAACCTTACCATTATGTCTGAGCACGTCATTATAGGTATACAGTCTGTTTTTGTATGTTGTTTGTTGTATTTATGATGTAATTATTTAAATAAGGTTATGGGCATCACAATGTTGTGTATTATGTTGTATATGTCGAGCGAGGTAGTGTGACGGGAATTCGCCTCGGATAACGTGTAGACGTACGAACCAGGGAGGCGAATGGTTAGTACACTAGGTCGAAGATTAATATACACACCATAAATGATAAAATATGTTAAATAATCAATATAAAATGTCACATATATGTGAGTGACAAGAGTGTACGCGTTGGATAGTCGAAACGGTTCTGGACTAGGTGTTGGAACGCCCGAGATTTGATTTGGTTCCTTAAAACAAGTGAGAGGATGTGAACACAAGTCACACAAGAGAGTCACCAAATGAAGACTATTTGACCTCATCTTGACCCCACAAATGTGCCTTGAGATAGGTGGATGTGTGAGATGAGATTTTTGATCTAAATATCTCCAAAATCCAACTACTACCACCTTTTCTCTCTCCTCGCTCTCTCAAATTTGAAAAAAAATGAGAAGAAGTTAGGGTGTGAGTTATTGTGAGCTCATTTGGAGGTGTTGGAGCAAGTGTAGATCGACAAAAAGTTTAGATCTTCGATCCCTATCTCTTTCTCTATAGTTCAGACCTATTTTTCTCAGGTTTTGACGAGGTTTCTAAGAGTGTGTGTTGAGCACACCAGTTCTATTGGGTGTTGCTATGATTTTAATATGGTGGTTTGATGCAATAAGGCATTTTGTTGATGTGTTGCTATAGGTTTTCAATGAAATTTCTAGTTTTGGCGAGAAAACCCAATGTTTGTGTCTCGAATAGTTTTAGTCAAGGGGTTTTGGTAGAATGCAATATATTAGATGTTGCATGAGCGCTTTGGATTAGCGCAGACCGCGGCGACGAGCCAAGGTCCGAGAACCCCAAGTATGTGTTTTGGTTTAGGCGCCACTTGTGACGACCCCAGTTTCAAACCTTAAACTGGGTCTCGCCCGGCCTAAACTTACGTGAATCCCCAACCCAATCTCACCGAGTCACGCAAGCCTAGTCAACCTTCCTTTATAATTTTAAATCATTTTCAAGTTAAAACATTGATTGGTGAGTTATCAACAATATAACAGAAGCAACTAATCCTCAAACTAATCAAAATAATCACAACCAAATGAAACAAGACATCATAAAGTGTCGAAACCACGCATATGAATATTATCATCAATGACCAGTTAGAGGAGAACAACATATAGATATACATGCCCAGAGTCTCTCAAAAACCAAAGTCCCAATGTTTCAAAACAATATATATATATATATATATATTATTGTATATATATACAATAATACAAAATTTTACCTAATCAGCCAAGTGGAAAGGCATGCTCTGGTATTCTCAAAGCAAATCTCCAAGCTCTTGAGCCTTTCCCTTGTTGGTCTGTAGATCTGCACTCTGTCAAATACAAGAATGACGAGTCCAGATAAGTAACACCAAGCAGGACATAATTACAGCATTTCAAAATAAATAAAAGACCAGTCCATATTCATGCTGATAGAAAAAGGGACGAGGAATGCATGAAATAACAAGACTGTAAATAAATAAACTGAGAATTTGAAAATGAGTGTCCCGAAAATAATAGAGAGGCGCAAGTAGTCCCGACCAAAAGATCGTTTGAGTCGAGGTATCTACCTACAAGACAAGACGCCTAGGACACGGTACACTCACGCCATCTTAATATCCACACGAATGAGATTCCCTAGTAGTCCAGTAAGAACACTCATCCCGTATAAAACCAGAACCAATATCATGCATTCCCAGTCGTCGACTTCTGACATGTTACCTCAGAAAGCCCGAACATTCTACAAGGATCACGTTGATTCACTTGCCCTCGGACAACTCAAAGGAATAGAATTTCAAAAATGGGAATAGTGCAACAACAATAATAATTCAAAGCTCCAAAAATAACTGTAAAATTCCTCACTGGTTTACTTACCTGTATCTAACTAATACGCACTCAAACGGATACTAACACGTCCTACGAATCCACGTATGACCCATAGATTACTACAATTCATGATAACCATTTAATTGAAATTTCCCATTAATTACCCTTAAATTATAAAATTTTGCATAATTTTATTCGATCGTACAATTGGGTCGATTACCTGGGTATTGGGTCGTATTCGGACCTATTTAGAAGACCGAGAAATACCCAAAAGTTTTTCAAAAATTTTATAAAATTTTACCCCTGTGAACAATGTCACACCATCGGGGCGCCATGCCATTCAATTTCTGGCAGCGTCCCCATGGTGTGAAATTGGGGTCACTGCCCTATACGTCGTTGAGTGGCGCCGTAGAGGGTCCAACCTTGGGCGACATCCTCACGGCGTGAGCTCTGGCCTCACTACCCCAGACGCAGTGGAGTGGCGCCATGAGCTTTTGTGCTCGCGGTGTCTCACCCATAACACCACTATCGGGGGTTTTTCACACCCCCGGCTTGCATCGCCGTGCTTCGAGCCTATCCCAACCTCAACAAACCTCCATTACAACACCAACACACTCTCGGCTCATATAAAAACCCAATAAATTCGATTCCAAAAATTCATCCAAAAATCTCCAAAAATTCAACAACTTCCCAAAACAGCAAAATCTCTCCACAAATTATCCAAAGATCATTCCATTCACTCCAAATCCACCAAAACAAACCATAAAAATCGAATTTCCCAATTCATTGCCCATATTCATCACGATGAAAACACCTAAAATTGGTGTCCAAACGTAAACGACGTGAAAAATCGGAATCTCGCCTTAGAATTTAAGTTGGAGTGATCGTTTGGCGACAAATCACGGCGAAAATCCCAGAAACCACATCACAATCGTTTTGTTTTTTGTTTGAGAGAGATGAGAGAAATGAGGTAAGAGAGAAAAGGTTATGTTGAACTTATATACCCCCTTGACATCTACACCCACACACGCATCTCGATGCACATCTCTTGGCCACTTTTCAAATCATCCAACCACCTTGACACAAACTTATGACTCTATTTAGTGACTTAAACACTTAATCATTTTCTCGCATAATACTCTCGTTTCCAGACCCGTTCTATACCACGACTCATTCGTCGCGTAATCCTGAATGTATCAACGTATCGAACACGATATACAACTTTTAATTATTATTTATTTTGTATTTAGTCAGTGTTTTTAATTCATTAATTCCCTCGGACTGCTAATTACCCGACAACCGTTCGCTGAAACCCGTTATTCACGTTCCTATCGAGCCGAACCCATTTTTCAACCCTAACGCTCACACTCAAACGTCCTCGCACGTTTGGGATGTAAGAATTTATATTCGGGTAGTAAAATATAATACAAACACCAAACAAAAATAACATACCTCGGGTCGACGATCGAGAATTAGACAACTGTATCATGGCGAATGGGCCCACGTATGACCTAATTTGATACGGGGCACGAGAGATTTTCGGTCGCATCGTGGCCATTTGAAGGCCACGATGCCACCTGCAGCAACTAAACCAAAGGCGTAACACCAACCCACACTTTATATAGTGCCATGGGTGGTGTGAACATGGCGTCATCTGTCACAACGCACTCGATGTCGTGAGGCACGCTGTGGAGATCTTACACATGGTGGCACCTTTGGCGGCGTCCAGAACAGTGACAAACCATAAATTTTAAATAAAATTGGGAAAATTTGTAGGTATAGTAAGGGGTTTATATAACCAATTTAAATGGTTTTATGGGTGTTTTTATTAAGGATTTGTCGTTGTTAATGATTTTTTAGGTTTAGAGAATTGTTTGGAATTGTCGAGAATTCAGGTTTTATGTTATATTGATGAGTAGTGACACGCAGTTTGAGCATGTATTTGGACATTGGTGTTAGTGGAGCGCGGATTTGAGGTATGTAGTATCTGAACTAAAATTCATTTGAGTATTTATTGCTTGGATTATTTGAATTCTTGTCCAGTTGTTTCATTTACTCTACTTTCTGGTATTTATTTACGATCGATTGAGTTTACTCCAGCCAGGTTTATTCTATTGCAGGGGCATGTTGTCCACAAGGCCATAACATGTGTTCTAGTGACATTTCGATGTATAGATGACCTGAATGTTGATTTTTACTGTACACATGTGGGTGCATCATAGTCTGCACCAGCCAACTGGCGGATAACAAGGATTCAGTCAGTTTGAGTTTACTCACTGGCAGTGCCTGGGTAATAGTCCGAAGTATGGTGCTAGTTTGACCTAGATTGTGCACGCACTTTGCTTATCATTCCTATTGGATATACATGCGGAGGGGTCCTTCCCAGTTGCATGAATCTTTTCTTTCGCATGTTTATTTAATAGTCTTTTGATTTCAGAGTTTCCTTGGGATTACTCACTTTGGACTCGTCATCTTTTTTGTTGTGATGGTTGAGTGCAGACCCCAGTACGAGCAGAGGGAAAGGCAAGCTTAAGGATTTCTTCTGACTGATCAGTTTTTCCCTACTCGTATTTATGCCTATTTTATTTGCTAGGTTTTGGGGACTTGAGTGATAATAGGACATGTATATTGACCTATTGAGTTCCTTTTGATGTTTTGACTGAATATGACTGTTATATATTATGAAAGGTTTTCCACATTAGGGATGATGCTCCCACAAAATTTATAATTCTTTGATATAACGATTTATTAATTAAAGACTTCTGCCGAATATGTTAAGGTTTAACAGATGATTTGAAGTCCAAAAACTAACTAGTATAATTTAATTTGAGTAAAGCTAGTAATAATGAATAGATTGAGGTTTTGGTACGTGTAGAACGTGACAAGGTCAGTATACGTAGGGTTGTGGGTCCATGGCGTACAATGTATCGAGCTTCAGATCTTAGGGCCACTACAGTCCCTGTCTTTGTGACTGACAAGAACTCTGACCTTGGTCTTATCTAGAACCCTATCTAGATATTTACCCCTGACCACCACCTTTATCATCAGTCCTCTAATAATGTTGTCTCTGAGGACCTGATGATGTTGGCTGTGGTGGTGCACTAACATAACTACGTACTAGAGCAGGTGACACAACAGTAGTAGAAAACGGAGATGCAACAAATGCTACACTTTGTGTTCGATCTGTTGGGGCATGTGCCCTAGGTCAATCTATAAACATTATTTATCTTACAATTTTAGTTAATAAAATAGAGGTTTTTCATTTGTTCTATTATTATAAGTGATTGCATGTTTACCGTACAATAAGATCCATGGGTATTTGTTGAAATATCCTAAATGTCCTTAGTCGGTCATTATACTGGGAACTATAATGAATTAAAACTAGTGTGAGTCTTGATTGATGGTCATGTGATGATTATGCATATAGGATACGAATCGAGATCATAAGTACTTGTTAAGGAACAAGGTACTAAACCGACCCGCTATGAGAACACCACACGGATTAAATCATAGGTGTTACTCTTGATAGATATATCATTTAGTCCTCCGACTTGAGATTACCATAGAATTTAATATTAGGAGCATGGTAATTTGACAGAATCAAACGTTGACTTTAATCGAACGATTATAAAGATCGTGATTGGTTATCATGTGAGCAATATATGAAAATGTGTAATCAAGAAAGAATTTGTCGCTCTCGTAAAGAGAAAGATATTAGTGGATCCCTCGATGTGTTAGATTGTTAAATGGCCAAGTCTAAGTGAATTGATATGATCAATGTTACTTGTATGTTTTCAATCTATCTAAAGATAGAGACTAGTACGATTGAATAATAAGGATGACTTTCCATGCCTTATATTTATTCAAAGGATATGGCACGACAAAAGGATATGATATACGTTATTCATTAGGTTGTATCGATTTTGATATCCATGCTACTTAAGTAGTCATAATGCCTTGCTAGAGACTGCTTATGACTTGTGTGCCAAAATGGTTTTTGGTTCACTGCCAACGTCGCATAAACCTATTGGGTCGCACACAAAGAATGGCTTTGCATAATTTCAAATGGTCCAGAGTATTGAATTTTATAAGATAAAATTCATAATATATAAGCTCTTATGATTCGTTTTATGATAACTTATTAATAGGGATATATGTATAATTTGTTTAAACAACGTAAATGCTATAGTTGTATTTTGAATTTAGTTAAACAACGTAAATACAATAGTTATATTATGAATAGGGTTTTAAGTGGGAGCTTGTCTACACATAAATAAAGGGTCATACCCGAAAACAAAATAAGAATTTTTCATTTTTCCAATTTTCATATTCTTTGGATTTTGGGAGAGAAAGAAAAATATTTTCTATCTCTCTTGGGGCTAGCACTCCAAATTGTGGTCACCATTTGTGTGTAGATTTCTGATATAGGACGCACGCTTAAACGTCTTGAACATCAAATAATCAGAGAAAGAAATCACAAATAAATGTATGGTTTACTTTTGTAGATCTTATTTAATAGAACTTATTTGCGATCCTGTTGAGGTTTTTTCAAAATTGTTTTGAATTTTTCGCTGCGTATGAACCCCAAAACCCAACACGATCTTTTCGCATCCACGGTCTAGCACTGGCACGTATGCTCAAGAAAGTGTCATTAGCCATACCTCTCTCGTAAGCCTCCTGTAAAGTCCTCAGGGCTGTGGTGACTACTATAGATCCAATAGAATTCAACAGACCATGTATAAAATAAAACGCCAGGTCAGCATCGGTATCAGTTATGCCTCCAGCATACTCCGTCAGTCGTAGGTACCACCCCATATACTTCACCACTGACTCGCCCGTCGCCTATCTAATGTTCTAGAACTCAGCCCTCTTCAAGTTACGGACTGAAGGAGGAATGTATCTCTCATTAAACCTTTCCTTAAACTCAGCCTAGTCCTTGGGCTTCCATTTCGTAGACATCATACTACACCACCAAACATCAGCCTCTCCTGTAACAATCCAAAAATTTGGCTATTTATGAATGATGATGTGTATTATGTATTTATACTCGTATTTGAGTGACTGGATAGTGAAGTCGATAAACAAGTAGGAAAACTGAATAAGCGGGTAACGACTGTTGGGTTACGGGTACACGGGGGAGTAAACATAGTAAAAAAATACAAATAAATAAATTTTTGAATAATTTAAATAAATAATTAACGAGACAAGGCGAGACTACGTACGCGACGGGAGTCAAGACGAGGCAAAATGGACCGAGGAACGTCGTTTGAATGAGGGAGTTGGATAATTACATAACACACGGGCTATGTGATAGGAATTGTTAAATTGACACAGCCCAATATGAGAGAACCCTCAGATTTTTCTCGAGATGTGTACGTGTGAATTAAAAAGTCTATAAATAGGACCCCACCCACTCTCACCTACTTTATTATTCACCCACCCTCACCACCGATCCACACCACTCTCTCTCTCTCTCTCTCTCTCTCTCTCTCTCTCTCAGATCTCACTGTGCCCAGCCACTTTTGCCTCTATGGAGGGCTGTCATGCTCGGGGTGTAGCCAGAGATGACCCAACAATGGTCTCCGGAGACTCGCCACTCCCGGAACGCCTCCCCCTCGTGGTGGATATGGAGATTTTGAACTGCTACTCCACCACATAGTGTATATGTTGTTTTTCTTCATTTTTCTTCTTTTTTGTTACATTGTTTGCCCTGTGAAGGTGGCAACGAATAGGGAGGCTGTCGGGGATGACCATTGGTGTTCACCAGAATCTCCACACCTCCGAAGCCCCTCAATTTGCTGAACAAGTGTTATTGATGTCCGCATTGACTGTTTTTTGTTTATCGAACTATTAGTGTGTTTTGATGAGTTTTGGCCAGTGGTGGAGGCGCTGTCGTGAATGGGACTGGTCGGGGATGACCCACGATGGTTCACTAAAGTCCTAACTGTCCCGAAGCACCCTCCCCTCGCGGCAAAAGTGTGGAAATTGTGTTGTATCGCGTTTGTATCAAAATAGTCCACTATTTAGAGTCTTGCTAGAAACTGCCACGTTTGGCGACGCTGTCGTCAGACACTGTGACCAGGGGAGCGTCGGGGATCACATCAAGCTCTTGCTTGTGTCCCACAGCCCTCCAGAGTGTCCATGTCAATGGTGACGAGTGGTTTTTATCAATGGTTTCATGTGTTTGTATCATCGGGATTTCATTATTGTGTTGAGTTTCTTTCATATATTATAAAACTCATGGCATGAATACATGATTTGGTGATTCGAATTCATGCATACGTGAGAACATACATGGGTCAAGTACAATATTGGTTTAGCATATGTATGTATTGAGTGTCCAAATACATGGTTATTTCGGGTTTATGATGTCTTATAGTGGTAAGTCTATGTAGGTTACATATGATGTTGATGGCTAGGACGTCGTGATCACGCTGCCGGTCCTTGAATCCATGGCGTGCCATATATGACTGAGATAAGCCTATGATTCTATGAATGGGCTTACATTGGTGTAGTTTTTCAAAGCTCAATAAAGTTGTTGTGTTTTCCCATTTGATTTATCGAATTGATTGAGTCTTAAAACGTTTCCAAGTCATTAAAAATGTTGAAAAAAACTAGGGTTCCAACCTAGGTTTACTTAATGACTTGACCTATTAACACGAGTTTTTTTACCTTGTCAGGTAACGGGAAACTCAGGGATATGCGTTAGGGACACGATAGTGTATTCGGGTTGCGAATAGTCAGGTAAGTACACTTGCCCTAAAGCTTGTGTACGTTAGTAAGCCAGTTAAAAAAAATCATGTAATTCATTATCATTCCATTGTGTTTGCTATTATCTACTTGTTGGCATTCCATTCCATATTCCTTGTATGTGTGTTCTTAGCATAAGTGTGTGTCTCGAAGGTGCATGCGGCCTGCACTAGAAGGGATAAAATGCGGGCACTCATGCGCATGAGTGTTTGACCACCCCTAGTAATTGTGTGATACCATGTACTGGATTGTTGTGGATATTATTGTGGTTATCGATGTTGCAACATCGCTGTTGTGAATTTGTTGTAGATTTTTTATGGCCTCTCTTGACTCGTAGAACACACATCTTTCGATTGCTATTATTTCTAATATGTCTATCATGCACCTTGTCTATTTAAATTCATGTCTTTCAATTCCTGCATGATATTAAGACTATCGTGTTTGATAATTCATGAATTACTGTTATATTCTTCTGGCATTACTTTCGATTTCTCTCAGTTACTCACCATTTAGTTTGTGACGGTGTGTGCAGATATAGTGGAATGCAGTAGAGTCAAGGAACCTTGCCTAGGAGACTTTTTGTGAGCGGCTGGACTTGAGGAACCCTAGAGTAGGTTATATGTTTTGTCTGTATGTTGCTTCTTATTATATATCATATTCTATTGAGTCATTGAACTCGGGATTATAGTTTGGGATTGATATCATGTAATGTTTCATTTGACTTTGGCTTATTGTACATGAATATTCTCATTTACGGAGTTTCCACATATATAGATTCCCGATTTCCGTTTGATTGAGTTATTTCCCAATTCTTGTTTAGTTTAAATTTTCTTTCGCTATGTTATACCTGCAATAACTCTTTCATAAAACTTGAAATTTGATAATTGGAGGTTGACTAGGCTCGCCAAATCGTCGAGTACTGACTTGGGGATCTATACGAGTCTAGGCCAGACGTTCCCAAATGCATGGGGAATTTGGGGTCGTCACATCTCCAAACAACGAAACTGATGATATATCAGGCCTCATATGCTCCGGTGTAGCCAATACATCATGAATTTTAGCGTGACTCCGCATGTATTTCTCTGCATCCTCTAAATCTATACTTCTGTGAGATTTCTCTGGATGGTGTCGCTGGAATTTGCGAGCTTGTTTCGCCTCAGCAGTAGCCCTAGTACTCGTCTCACTCGGCGTATCCCCAACTGGTGTATTTGTAGTAGGTGGTACAACATCAGTCTAAACCTATGCCTCCCTGGTCACTATAGGTCTTGTATGCACTGCTGGAGCTGTAGGTGCGTCCTGCACAATAGGAGCACTCCCGACCTGTGTATCTGGTGTTGTAACGTAAGGGGTGAAGGTGTAGCCTGAGTCATCAGCAATCGGATAATCTCCTCAAGTTTTTGCTTGTGTGACGTAACTAACTGAGACATCTCATCCAGTCTTCCCTAAACGTCTCTTGAACTACCATCACTGGTACTAAGTTGATCAGTCATCGCAATATGAAAAGATAGCGAATACTCAACCAGGATATAACTATTGATAATAGTATATATAATACATCAAATATCTCATAGTCAAGTTTTAAATTCTCCAACTTTTCTCACTTCTTAACTAAGACTTAAGTCATAATTATAGGGTTCCACTCTAACTTCAACCATTGTCCTAACTTTCGCTGACTTGTGTCTTGATGGTTTGTAATTTAGTCACGAGCAAAGTTCAAATCCTTAGGTTGTGATACCAAATGTAATGGCCCCAGTTCCACAATGCTAAAACTGGACCTCGCCCGGCCTAGACTTACGTAGACCTCGAGTCAACCCTCACGCAATCAATGCAAGCCTAATTAGCCTTACCTAGACTTGCGTAGACCTCGAGTCAACCCTCGAGCATATGTGCCCTAGGTCAATCCATTAACAGTCTTTATGAATACATTTTAGTTAATAAAATAGAGGATTTCATTTGTTGTTTATTATAATTGATTTGCATGTTTACATTATAATAAGATCCATGGGTATTTACAGAAATATCCTAAATGTCCCTAGTCGATTATTATACTGGGAACTATAATGAATTAAGACTAGTGTGAGTCTTGATTGATGATCATACGATGATCATACGTATAGGAATACGAATCAAGATCATGAGTACTTGTTAGGGAACAAAGTACTGGACCGACCCGCTATGAGAACATCACATGGATCAAGTCATAGTTGTTTCTCATGATATGTATATTTTTCAGTCCTCTGACTTGAGATTACCAGAGACTTCAACATTAGGAATACAGTGATTTGACGCAATCAAACGTTATCTTTAACCGAACGATTATAAAGGTTGTGATTGGTTACTGTATGAATAATGTGGTGAAGTTGTGTAATCGAGATAGAATTTGTCCCTCTCATATAAAGAGAGATATCCAGTGGATCCCTCGATGTGTTAGGCTCGTGTTAAAAGGCCTAGTCTAAGTGAATTGATATTGATCAATGTCACTTAGATGTTTTCAGTCTACCTAGAAATCGAGACTAGTACGATTGAACATGTTGGATGACAATTTCATGCCTTATGTTTGATCAAAAGGATATCGTGTGACAAAAGGATGTTATATACACTATTGATTAGGTTGTATCGATTTGATATTCGTACAACTTGGGTAGTCATAATGTCTTGCTAGAGGCCGCTTATGACTTGTATACTAAAATGTGTTTTGGTACACTGCCAACATTGTATGAGCCTATTGAGTCGCACACTGAGAATGGTTTTGCGAGATTTTAAGATGGTTCAGAAAAATGAATTTTATATGATAAAATTCATGACAAAAACATTCTTGTAGTGCATTACACTTATACTTCTTTAAGTAGGGGTATATGTGTAATTTACTTAACCGTCTATATACAAGAGTTGTATAAATAGATGATTTGAGTTAGAATACAAGGATGAAAGATTTAAAAATGGCCGAAACTCTATTTTCGTTTGAAGAAATGACTTAGAGTTTTTTGTATGCTCTGGATCGTTTTGGAGAGAAACAAAAGGTTTGGTAATCTCTCGAAGCTAGCACTTCAAATCTTGACAGCCGTTCATGTGTGGACTGCTGATAGAGGATGTTCGTCGTTGGCAGCGCCTTAGAGATCGATTAACCTACAGAAAGGTACATTGCGACTGAGGTATGATTAAGATTTTATAGTTTAAACATGTTTTAATGGAATCAGATTCGGATCTTGTTGGGGTTTTTCTCAAAATTGTTTTGTAATCTCTGCTGCATATGAACCCCAAAACCCAACGCATTATCCTAACTTCTGCTGACTTCTGTCTTAATGGTTTGTAATTTAGTCACGAGCAAAGTTCAAAACCTTAGGCTGTAATACCAAATGTAATGGCCCCAGTTCCACAACGCTAAAACTGGACCCCGCCCGGCCTAGACTTACGTAGACCTCGAGTCAACCCTCACGCAATCAACGCAAGCCTAATTAGCCTTACCTTAGCATTCAACATTTATTAAACAATTTATATGAGAGTTATTAATATTAGTGAGTTCAAAGATAAACGGAAGCATTTAAAATCTAAAACTAATAAAACAACCTCGAGAAATGAATTAGGACAGCTTAGAATGTGGAAACCCTGCATATGTATACCATCCACCACATGTCAAGTCAAATGGGAGTAATATCCATGTATACATGCCCAAGATCTCTCATATATCCAAACCCGATGTGAAACATATATATACTATAATACAAAATAACTGAAACCTACGTCAATAACCAAGGATAAACAACTCCGCTATCCTCAAAAGTAAATCACCAAGCTGAGGAGTTTTTCCCTTGCTCGACTGTGGATCTACATTCATTCAAACACAAGAATGATGAGTCTCAGATAAGTAACATCAAGCATGATGTTTACAACATTTTGAAAGTGAATAAACAGTCTATATTCATGTCGATAGAAAGAAAAGTATAAGGAATGCATGAATAAATAAAGACTAGAAGTAAATCTAAACCAATTGAAGATGAGTGTTCAAGAAAACAATAGAAAGGTGCAAGTAGTCCCGACCAAGAAACAATCGTTGAGTCGAGGAAAAATACCTGCCAGACTCAAAGTTTAGGACGTGGTACACACACCATCCTAAAGTCCACGCAGATGCAGAGTCTCGGACAATCTAGCAAAGAACTCTCACCTCGTATAGAACTAGAAACAATACCGTGCGTCCTGAGTCCCTGGTTCTAGCATATTACATCAAATGACCAGTCCTTCCAAGGATCACGTTGACTCATTTCCCCTTGGACCAATCAATCAAAATAAAGTTCCAAACCAGGAATAGAACAATAACAATAACAAATTAAAGCTCAAAGAAATAACTGTAAATTTTCGCATTGGTTTACTTACCCGTGTCCAACGCTATTACAATCTCATACACTGTAATTCGTCCCTTACGAATCCCGCATGTAATTAGCACTGTCCTACAATCCCCCAATTATTCATTTGATTACAAATTCGTTAATTTTCCTCTAAATTATCCCTTTTCCCATAATTTTATTCGTTTGTTTAATTGGGTTAATTACCAGAGTATTGGCTCGTATTCGAACCCATTTAGATACCCGAGAGATCCCCGAAGTCTTCGAAAAAAAATCAAAAATTTGTCTGATGCACAGTGTTACGGCGCGAGTGACATCATGGGAGAATTTCCTGGCGGCGCCACTTAAAGCGTGAGACTACCATCGGCTCTGTTTCAGACGTCGTGATCGACACCATAGGGTGAAATGCTTCACAACGTCCCTTGCGACATCTGTTACTGTTTCTGAATCTGAGGTTTTTCAACACCCCGGCTCGCTTCACAGCGTTCAAAACCTATCCCAAACTTGTAGGAACGCTCATTTACACCAATTCCAACCTTCAAATCGATCAAAATAGTTCCTAAATACCCTGGTGTGGAAATTAACTCAAAAATCAACAATAATTCCCTAAAAATACAAAATCAATCCAAAGACCCGCAACAACCATATGGTTGTGTTCTACACTAATCAATTAATCCATACAAATCATCAAAACGTTCAGAAAACTAAAATTCTATAGTGGTGTCCGAAAATACGACGTTGAAAACGCATAATATACCAGTCAAACTGACAAGAACCTCGCAATGAATTGGACTATTATCTTGGTTCTTGCGATTGGTAACATCTTGACGTCATTCCGAGCTCGAATCCGATTTAATCCAAACACTTAGCTTCGTTCATTCACAATGAGGAAATAAAATAAGATGAGAGAGAAAGAGAAGCAGGTGATATATATATATATCCTCTTTATCATCTCATTCGCGCGTATCCCTAGGCATATCCAGCACTCCCCTCTCACCAGCCAACTTAACCACCACCCTCAGCTAACACTCACCTAACACATATAGGTGACACACTTCGGGAAACCTCCCCATGCACACTTCAACACGTGTTTTCCCAACGCTTTTTGAACCCGGTCCGCAACATGACTCGCACCGACATGTGCTTACGAACCTACCAAAGTACCGAATACTTTTAATTATTATATTTTAATGTATTTTGTCAGTGTTTTAATTATATTTATCCCCTTGACACCTAAATACTCGACTATCGTTCGCCCCGGCACCCGAAAAATACGTTTCTCCAAGCCAAACGCATTGGGTAGTCATTTTCGTGACCAGTCAAGTGCCTTAGGGATTTAGGCTAAATCGAGGGCACTAGCGATCCAGTTACTTAGGTGTAGTGCCTTCACGAATCATATTAATACAATCAAGGCATTATACCCAATTCGAGTTAGTCTAGGGTTGTTTGTTTGGTTAGAGAAGTAGTTAATGGTCGTACCTTGACTACCGAGACTAGGAAGTGCGAGGAACCGAATGCGTCACTGGGTCTATAGCTACACTAGATCATAACTGAATTTCATATTTGCATGAACTAAAGACTGATGAATTACATAGGTTGTTGACAAAGTTCAAGAAGTCGAAAGCCTGGGTTACTCTACCCCATTAAATTCTTCTTTTAAAATTGTTTTCATTTTCTAGTTCTTTTTAGTTCACTTAAACTTTCAAAACCCCCATGATTTCCCTTTCTGTATGCAAACCTAGGTTGTAATACTTGGTCTCTGAGGATTGACCTCGTACTTGTCGTTGCTACAGTTCTTGTGGTATCTGGTAATATATCAGGATTTATTTTGATGCTTTCGGCGTGCGTCACTCACCCCACTTACCACACAGGTCTTTTGACGAGCGCGGCAAATAGAAAATGGACGGCAAATATCATAGCTTGAAGTCCCTTGTTTGTGATTGTGCGACTCTATTATCTAATTTATTTGTTTTCTCTAAAACTTAAACATGGGTTGCCATACTTAAACAGTTTATACTTGGGTAGTTTAACCTTAGCTCCAAGTTTAAATACTTGGAAGCTTTTTGGGCCACTTAATTAAGGTAGCGAGACTTTATTTTATTATTTTTGCAAAACTTTAATTATGGACTTCAAGATATTTATTTTCTTATTCTGCAGTTTATATCCTATATATAGCCTTTATGATATTCCGCAGATAATTGTAAGGCGCGCCAAATCGTTGTTTAGGCCTAATTCAGGTATCGGGCCTAGGCGGCGGTCTGGGCCAGGTGGCCCGACCCTAGGTCGAGGAAGGTCGTCACATACAATATAATAATTTAGAAATTTATTATAACAATTTGGTGATTGGTAGTTGGTACTTGGTACAATTATCATCCCTGCAATATTTATTTTCACAAGAGATTACTTTGTTTAATTCTATCCTTATTATTAGACCCTTTAGTTATTGTGTTTGGATTGGTCTGCCCTAGTTGGCACAGGATTGTCAAGTTAGAGTTAGACTATGATCAATCTAGTTTTTAGGGTGATTGATGAAGTCGGAAACATGAAATAGGAAGCTATATGAGTCAACAAGATATCGAGTGTAGATACAACTCTAAGTTCATGTAAGAAGCAAAATCCTAGTTGAAGACATTACCAAAGTGGGCGGCAGCAACAAAAGTGTAATCGGAGTCAAAGTAGAAATCTTCATTAGAGTTCGATACTGCAAAGTGAAGAATTTCGAGATGAGCTACAGCAAATCCTACAAATTAGGTGCGTAAAAGGATTAAAGGACTTTATGGAGACAATGAGTCATTGTTCGAGACGAACTTGAAGGTTAATTTAGGTGTTAATAGTTGGTTGAATCCAACAACAATTTAGGAAATCGAGGAGGTTTTCCGAGTTGTAACAGGTTTATGACTGAACTCCTAAACAAAGTACTAAACTGAGGCTACATATAATAATGCAAGTGAAGGCGTCGTTCATAACTTGAGTTTTATGAGAGCAAAAGTCTTTAGAGTAGTTGTAATACTCAATTAATAGTGGATTGATTATTACGCTGAGCCCCACAGAAGTAGACTATGTTGGTCGAACTGCGTCACCAAATCTCTCTGTTTACATGTGTGTGTGTGTAAATGACTTTGCTACATAATCTCGTTAGTTCCTACTGATTTTCAAAACTTAACAATTACATTAACACAACTTAATTTGAGTGCTTGAATCAATGTCAAGAATTTTGAGCAACTTCTTCAAACAACATGACTCACTAATCACGACACAAAGATCAGAATTTAACTATGTTTAGATCCGCCAAAAAAAATTAAATTTTAAGAGTTTAGACAACTAAGCAGTGCGGTGTAATAGTAATAACTCAAGCTTAAGAAGTTAATTGCAGCAACGGTCCTGAATTCGAGTTGCAGTAACAACATTTTGTCCTCTGACTACTTTGGAGTGTTGGGGAAGATATTGCCAACCATCCCATGTAGGAAAAGTCAGACTTTAATCGAAAAAAAGGTCAAAACAGTTTAGACACCTATAGATCTCAAAAATATATATATATTTTTTTATTAAGTACTACAATATACTTAATTAGATGATATAAAATATCTCATGTAAATCTTGCGCTTATATATGTTGATTAGGATTTGTTTAGATTAGTTATTTAGTTAGGATTAATTTTGATTAGTTATGATTATCTTTTTTTTATTTTATATCATCTAATATACTTCAAAAAGAAATACTACATTAAAAGCTTAAGACTTGCACTCTATATGATGCCCAAGGAGTATATAAGAACTGCATTTAGAGGTTTTTTTCTTTTAGACAATGATATGGTGACATTCTTTGTGACACAAACCAGTCGCGTGGCGCACACGTGTTCAATTTTTGTCAGCGATGGCCCCACTAACACTCACTTAAAATTGAACACGTGTACTGGTGTGACCAGTTTATGCCCCAAAAATGTCACCAAATCATTTTCCTTTTTTTTTGTTATTGCAACGTTCACTTATCACTAGGGGTAGACAATCGCGATTTGGTGGTGAAATTCATCAAACCACCACCAAACCGATTCATCAAACCACCATCAAACCGAGGTTCACGATTTGGTCGTTTTGCAAACCACCACCAATCCACGAACCCTAAAAATCGCAACCAAACTGACCGCATTTGTGCGGTTTGGTCAACTTGATTTGACAATTTTCTTGCAACATTTTCAACAAGAAAATTTATATATATATATATAAATAATAAAAAAATAATAAAAAAAATAAAATCTGTTTTACAAGAACCAAGTCCAGAAGAAGGGAGGTCACGTACATTATTTGCACCGTTCCTATCACTTTACTCATAGGGATTTTTTTCAAGTGGCGTTTCTAGATTACAGTGGCAAATAGAAGCACCAATTGTCCAGTAACTTTGGACAACCCAATGACCGAAGCATCGAGATTTGAGGAATTGGGTTTAGTAGCAGAACACACAAAAACCACTTCCATTGAAAAGCAATTAAGAAATTAGTACTAATTCACAATCAAACACTACTTCAACTTGAATCTCCACCAACAACTCACTAATGAGAACACACAAATCCATCAAACAATCACGAAATCAGCGCTACTTGAACTTGAATTTCTACCAACAACACACAACAAACCATCAATCGATTCAAAAAACATGCCAAACAAACCTAAAAAGTCAAAATCGAATAACAACTTTTCCAATTCAACAGAGCTTTAAAATTAGGGTTTCAAGAGCTTCTCAGGCGACACTGATGCGCGCGCAATGTGACAATCATGGAGATGAGCTGATCAACCGAGGGCTTTAGCAAGAAGAGAACAGCAGAGCAGTGAGAAAGGTGTTGCAGCGTTCGAGTGAGAGAGGAGTCAATTGAAGGCTTCAACAAGAAGAGAAGAGCAATTAGGAGGTGTCGCAATTGTTCAACCAAGAGATGAAACGAGGGAGGTGGAGGCGACATCACGGTTGTTTGATCGAAAGAGGAAGGAGAGGTGGAAAATAAAAATTGGGGCAAATGTTGTTTACTTTGGGGTTTTAGTTAGGGTGTATTAACTATATTTAGTAAAATTACTAAAATGACCTTCAATTTGGTGAACCGTAAATTTTTAAAGATGGAAATCACCACCAAACCACGATTATGCGGTTTTCAAGTTTTATAAACCACCATCAAACCGCGAATTTAAAAAACCAGACCAAATACTTTGGACAGTTTAACGAAAACCGATGCCCAACCTTACTTGTCACTATAATAGATTGCACAGTAAAAGGTAACGGTCCTAACAGTAAGAAGCTTCTCTATTAAACGACCTCAAGAACAATGCTATACAATGCAACTAACAAGTACAAAAATAAAATTCAACTATTTTACGGGGTCTTTTCCCATGTGTGTAGTATGTACACTCTTCAGTCTTCAATTTGATCAAGTTAATCGAAGCCCCAGTGAAGTCATGGAAAGAAATAATTGTTTTTCTATGATCAAAAGCTAAACTTACTTCACATTGAGGCAATGGTTATAACATAAGAAAGTACAATTATTTTTTTTTTTTTTTTGTCAAAGAGAAAGTATACTACTTATTCACTTTTCCATTACAAGCATCTCATGTACTAACATGCACCACTGTTGTAGTACAAAACATGTGCCATTACAACTTACAACTTCCCCAACAGTTGCCATCCCCAATTCATCACCACAATCCACCACGAAAAAATCCCTAAAGACACGTAAATTGACTGCAATGAGACATTAGTACGACAAGGACATCATCATCACTGTCGCAGCAACAAAATACTTCAATAATTTCAACACCGAACCTAATAATTTTTGCGTAAAAGATATTAAATTTAAAAATACTTAAACCATCCCGTGTCTCAATTAAAAAAATTGAGATCAAATCAACTTGATCACGAGGTTGATGATAAAATTCGCTTGGTACATCCCTGAAACATAAGACCTTCATCTAACACAGCAAAAAATCGACTAATTTGAGTGACATCGATTAATTCGTTTGGTGGAGGTCCTAGATGCTTCGCTTGGTGCAGGTCGGGCACGAATTAATTCGTGAAATCTGTAATAAAAAACTCAAAACAGTTCATCATCATCATCATCAGAAAACCACAAGACCGTTCGAAAACTCAAGAAATCATGAACAAAATCATAACAACACTGAGATCAAAATCAACAATAAAGCGACACAAATCACAAAAATCAAGCGAAACGATCATTACCTGCGAAGATCAGAGTCTGATCTCCGAATCGATCTCTCTCTGCTTGCGCTTTCGCTTCTTCTTCATCTCCCCAAACGGAGACCTAACTAATCTACGAACCCCAAATGAGTAAAGTGAGTTAGTGCTGTGAAGAGTATTTATAAGATGCAATGACTATGCTTACGTGGCGCGCAGTTAGTGGCTTAATTGTATTTTTAGAGGGCGTAATGACGGTTTAGGACAGTAGTAACTTGAAGCGCACGACTCGCGACCTTTCCATGACTTAAGAGGTAAGGAAAGATAGCTTAAGAGTCCACATGTTAGCCCAAGCCTTAGCAGGGCTTCACGTTTTTTAGGGCTTGAATTCAAAGAGTCCAATTAAAATTTTTTCTTTTCTCTTTTTTTTTTCCAGCTTTTTCTTTTCTCTTTAGTCCTTTTGTGTGTTTACAAGCTTGGGAGGGTGCCTCCTTAAGAAATATTTTTTGTCTCAATTACGAGTTTATAAAACACAATATAAGTTTTACTGAAGTATAATGAACAGCCTTAAACAATTATAATAAACTTATAATGAACATATATTGTAACAAAAAAATAAATGAACACATAGAGCTGAGATGAGTTTTGTGAATTTTTTTTTTAACGAAGCGAGCATTGTAATGTATTGAGAATCATTTTGAGAATTAATGAAGTTTTTATTTTTTTTTCAACAAAAGAAACTTTATATCTTAGTTTTTTCAATAGATTGTTTGTGTATATTCTTTGGGAAAATAATGGAATCATTTCTAGCACACCATAGAATACACAATGCTAAAATTGTGACTGCAATATACACATCCAGACTAGATGAAATACAACTTTAGTAAATTTGAACTTACTAGTTATTCGCACCTACCTGTTTAAGATAATAGATGTGTATTTCTTGTGTAGAAAGAGGTATGTCTATTGTAGAATATACAGTAACTTGAATGCCGCAATATCAATGTAAGAAAAAGAAAAATAAAAATAAAAATAAAAACATGGCACAACATATACCTTTAGTCTATCCATTATTTGCAATGCATTCTATCCAAACTTCTATCTCTTACCACAATACTTACAGAGAATGTACATTCGAGAATCTAGGAGAGAAGAAAACATGTAGCTCAAGAATCTAAAATGAGAGAGAAAGAACACGAGAGAAATGCCTAATCAATACAACTCCAACTTTCCATAAGCAATTTTTTTTTGAACGGCTAAACAGACCTCAATTTTTGTTAAAGGGACCTCAATTTTATGAAATTACCCAACTACTCATCTATATAAAAGGGTTTTTACTCACTTATACCCCACTCACCTCTCTCTCAAATCGCACTCACCAATAACTCAAACTCATACTCGCGGGTTTCAGACTAACAAAGCGGATACCTCTAAAGATGTGTTGGACAAACAAAGTCAACTGGTGTCCAATACACAGGGCCGATACCTCTAAAGAGGTTTCGGTCGGATCCCTCCATCATCTACTGAGAGCGAGCTATTTTTGCATTATCGGTCAGAGTCGATCGAAACCTTTAAAGAGGTGTCGGCCCTGTATGTTTGAAACCTCTTTAGAGGTGTCGGTCATGTGTGTCGACACCTCTCCAGAAGTGACCGCTCTTTTCTTTCGAAACTCGCAGAGCGACACTTCTTCACTTCTAAGACACGGCGTGACCACATCTAAACTTGTTCAACAAAAAAAAAATTACTACGACACTTAGTGACCTAGTACAAATGCTCTATAATGACTAAAACTGATAAATGGAATGGATTGAAGCTGTGGGGTGAGGGCAAGGGTGATGGGGTAAGCAATGGTATTTATGGAATCTTAAGAAAAAATGGGATAAACTAAGTAAAAAGTGGGGTACATGAAGTAAAAAATCTATTTAGAGTTTATTTAACAAAAACTAGGGTCTGTTTGGCTGTTGTCTTTTATTTTTTTGTCTTAGATAACCTGGTGTTCAGAAGCTCAATAGCCTCTGATTATTCCAGACTCGCTTCGGATCAGCCCGCAATAGAAGTAAAATGCTCTTAGGGGTTATATTTGTAGGGCTTGAACTTGGGCCACAAGTCACAACATTTTTTTTATTCACAAAATTTAATGTAATGATTGTAATCTCATTTTACTCATGCGCATTTTAGCTCATGCGTTCTTTTTTTTTTCTTTTATTATAAAGAAATTAAACAAACCAATCTACCTGAATTGAATTGGAACTCCTAACTCTTATACAAATGATCTCGCATTAAATCAATGAGTCACCCACTCTTTTTTTTTTGATATCCAAAGATATCTAGAATTTGACCTTACCGGAGCTGACACTTGTATGGTGGGCTTCCCCTAATTAGTTTCTTTGGATCAATTACATGCTCCAATGCGATTGACCAGTCAATTCGCAGGAAATGGAGAGGACAAGATTCGAACTTGCGTCATCTGCCTCAAGTCAGTTAGTTGTATGCCTTGTCTCACCACTAAACCAACTGGACGGGGGGCTAATGAGCCACCCACTTGATTAGTGGATCATACATTTCCTCTCATTAATTGCAAAAACGTATTAATTCTGTTGTAGAGCCTACATAATGACGTCAAAAACATACTTGTAAACCCATAAATTCATTTGAAGTTTATGAAACTCCATTTCCACCTATTCCATCTACCCATAAAAAATGCACTTTTGTCCTGTTCTCGAACTAAGTAAAATAAATAGAATACAAGAAACCCAAAAATAAAATAAAAAAATCCACCAAAAAAATAAATAAAAGATTCTTATAGGTCCGTTCATTCAGCCACCTTAAGCTCCTCTATGCTCGAACGGATAAAGGATGCCATTTATGCAAAATGTACGTGTAGCAACATGAATTAGCAAGTTCTTTTTTTTTTAATGAAATTAGCAGGTTCGACTACTCTGGAAAACATTTTTTATGTGGTTGGGTTAGGATCAGGTTTAAGATCGATCAATTTTGTCAAGCCACTTAGAGCAATACATTTTTTTTTGACAAGTGACTCCATCACGAGTCAAATCTTGATTTTTCTAACTTTCTCTTTTAGGAAGTGATGCTATTAATGTTATTATACAAAATGTAAGTGTAACAACATGAATTAGCAGGTATATCAAAAAAAAAAAAGAATTAGCAGGGTTTTTTTTTTATGAAATTAGCAGGTTTAACTACTCTCGAAAACATTTTGTGTCCTACCAAATTTTTTTTTTTTTTGTGTGGTTGAGTTAGGATCAGGTTTAAGATCGATAAATTTTGCCAAGCGACTAAGAGCTATACATTTTTTTGCCAAGTGACTCCATCACGAGTCGAACGTTTGAATCTTCCTAACTTTGTCTTTTAGCAAGTAATGTTATTAATATTATTATACAAAATGTAAGTATAACAACATGAATTAGCAGGTTCTCTTTTTTTTTACGGAATTCGCAGGTTCAAACTCGTGAAAACATTTTTTGTGTGGTCAGGTTACGATCAGGCTTAAGATCGATCAATTTTGCTAAGCCAATTGGAGCTATACTTTTTTTTTTTGACAAGTGACTCTATCGCAAGTTGAACTTCGGATCTTCTTAACTTTGTCTCTTTTAGCAAGTGATGTCTCACCCATCTCACTATATATATACCAGTAAGAGAGCGTAGATGGTAATTGACTTAATTTTTAATTTCTTTTTGCTAAAGATTTGATTTTCGTTAATTAGGAATTTTTTTGATAGATTTGGATGATTTCTCCTTAATCCTTAGACTTACATGATCATTAAAAGATTGTTAACATTTAGTAAAAACATTAACAATGTGTTTTTTGGGTACAGATTAACCGTGTTTTAATATTGTGTACATGCTATGATTATTTAATTAATTTTGGCAATTAGCAGTTAATTTCTTTTTAAAAAAATAAATCAGTTAAAACTAAAGAATTTTTCAAGTAGCTAATTCAATAGCATTTGTCCTAATATAGAATTCACTAAAAATTTCTAAGTTAAAAAAAAAACTAAAACTGATCATTCCCACAATTAGACGAACCTCAAGCCAATCATGCATTTTTAACATCAATATCTATTAGATTATAACCAACTTAGACATATATACGTTGCCATCCTTACTTTTAGAACAACCAAAATATTAAGTTAAATTGGTTAATAAAAATTTATTTAGTTGCCAAAAAAGAGTTATAATGTAAAAATAGGTCCAATACTTGTAGTTTTTTTTTAGTATAATGAAGTTATGAACACTTAAAAGAAAAATATTGAAAATTAGAGAGTTAAATAATATTTACAAAGCTATGGAAATCAAGAAAAATATTTTAGATATAGTTTTTTTTTTCGTAATCAAGAAAAATATTATATATATATATGTTATGATATGGATGAACAATTGATCAAGATTTTGTATGACTAATCATTGTCAAACATGGCTCTTACATTGAGTGGTAGTATCAAGCATGGCCCTTACTTGTATCCATATCAAATGTACTCATTATTCCATGTATTGTCAATGTTGCTTGTGAAGAGTTGTATGACATGTGATGTATGTATTACTTGTAAACATTGTCTAAGTACATTTATCATCATCACCAAAGGGCCTATATAAAGGGTGCCAACCTCATTGTAAAAACACACCAAAGTTGAATGAAAACTTCTCATTCCAACTATCTCATTTCTTCTCTTCTCCTTTGTAGTAGTAGTTTGTAGTAGTAGAAGTTCTTAGTCTTCTATTTCCTTATCTAGCTCTTAGCAAGTTCCAATTTATTTTACAACACGTTATCAGCACGAGCTTGCTCTAGCATTAAGGAGATCTTGAAGTTCAATAAGGCTTGTTAAGGAGAAAAAGCTAAGAAGGTATAACTTTTGTTATTTAAATAAGTTCAAATTATTTCTAAATTACCATGGTTGTTTCCTTTTATTACATGCATAACTTCTATATGCATACTTTATTCATATACCATTATAACGTCACCGATTGCGAAAGTATGCTCAGTAGTTGCGTCTTGTACGATCTTCTACATCAGAAATCAAAAATCAATATGTGACATAACTAGTTTTCTCGCTATACTACAAACGATTAATTATGCTCTATTCTTGATTTTTTATATTGCAAATAGTGTTATGAGTTTGGGTTGATAGTGGGTAAGCCTTGTCCCCAGGTAAAGCTAAACATTGAAAGGAGACGGGTTATCCCGTTCGAGGTGGCATGGTTTTTAAGTAGACTTCGTCTCACCACCCAACCTGGAGGTTGTCCCACCAACTCATACAAGTAATACATTTTGCATACTAATAATCAAGTTGTGAACATATATTTAATCATATGTTATGTTTTTACATAAAGGGAAAACTCTTTTATATTAAATTTATTTTCAAAATTCTTTTCAACCATAGTTTGCATTTGTTACCTTATTATAATTCTTGTCATGATAATTCTATGCAAGGTCATGTGTTATACATAATCATTCGTCAATTTCTCTTTGGAGATTTGAAAAGTGAATACTTCACTTTATATATATTTTCACCTTATGGAGTTATACATAAGGGTAATGCTCAAAGACTCAAAATGAGCGGTACTGGTCTCATGCTACAAAAAATTTATATCGATCAAATATCATTTATTATTCTGCAATTTCAATTACCTCTATATTGAGGCTATGCGAAATATGACCGATGAGACAAATAAAAGCCACGTGGCTCGCCTCGATGTATTACTTTGCAACAAATTATCGAGTGCGCACGTCAATCCAATAAATATTAAGGATTGATTTCTTGTCTCATGGTAGTGAGTAAAATGATGAGATATTATAAATATAATATCACTCCCGTCCAATTAGTTCACTTCAAATTAAGAAGCATATGTTGCATATAATGATCATGATCGCAATAAATTTATGGACGTGGAAAAGGTGAAAATATCGAGGTAAAGGTCGTATTGACAATTTCACCAAATTTTGGAATAAAAGTGGTGCACCACTACAAAGGGCAAATAATTATTGACAATGAGCGCTCATAAATTGTGACATTTTTTAGTCATATATGAAAGGCTATTTTGCCTAAATATTGTCATATATATGCCCGAGTATTTTTGTGACCTTTACCATGCCTTTAAAATCAAAGGCAAAATATTATGAATATTATCATGACTTTTTTTCTGATTTGTTAAATATTATTTGTCCAGATGGATCAACAAATCATGTGTTCAAGTCATGAACCAAATAAGAGCGATATGTGCCTTCTTGATTGTGCTACAACGCACACAATTCTTAAAAACAGAGAATATTTCTCCAATTTGAACTTAGGCGATGCTAATGTTCAAACAATATCTGCATCTCCAATTTGATTAATGGCTCGGAAGAGCAAATATTATGTTGCCTGGGGGAACAACAATTCATGTTGACAATGCCTTATACTCTGAAAAATCCAGAAGGAATTTACTCAGCTTTAAAGATATTCGACAAAATGGATATCACATTGAAACCATGAACGAAAATAATAGAGAATTTCTCTATGTCACATTGGTTTCAAATGGGAAAAAAGAAGTGTTAGAAAAATTTCCAGCTTTATCCTCTGGATTATATTTTACTCATATAAGGCATGTCGAAACGAATGTCGTCTTAAATAAGAAAATTAATGATCCAACGACATTCATTTTATGGCATGACCGAGCTTGGTCATCCAGGATCATCAATGATGCGAAGAATAATTAATAATTCGCATGGACATCCTTTAAGGAGTCACAAAATATTTTCAAATTTGGTGATTATAATTGTGCTAGTTGTTCTCAAGGTAAATTGATAGTTAAACCATCCCCAAGTAAAATTGTTGTGGAATCCCCAATTTTCTTAGAACGCATTCGGGGAGACATATGTGGACCTATTCATCCTCACTTGTGGACCATTTAGATATTTCATGGTTTTGATAGATGCATCAACTAGGTGGTCACATGTTTGTTTGCTTTCAACCCGCAATGTTGCATTTGCTAGACTTTTAGCGCAAATCATTAAGTTAAGAGCACAATTCCCTCGACAACCCAATCAAGACCATCCGTCTTGATAATCTTTGAGGAATTTCAATCTCAAGCATTTAAAAATTATTGCATGTCTATAGGAATTACCATTGAACATTCTGTTCCACATGTGCATACCCAAAATGGTTTGGCGAAATCTCGATCAAACGCATTCAATTAATTGCCGGACCTTTAATCATGAGAACTAAGTTATCAACTTCGGTTTGGGGACATGCGATCCTTCATGCAAAGATCTATCATTCGTTATAGGCCCACTGCATACCATGAACATTCCCCCATGCAACTCATTTTAGGTCAACAACCAAATATTTCACACTTAAGAATTTTGGTTGTGCGGTGTATGTTCCTATACCACCTCCCAATAGAACTAAGATGGGTCCACAACGAAAACTTGGGATTTATGTTGGATTTAACTCATCGTCCATTATAAGATACCTTGAACCCTTAACAGGGATTTATTTATCGACGTTTTGCTTGATTGTCACTTTGATGAAGCAATTTTCCCACCATTAGGGGAGATAAGAAGTCAATTCAAAAGGAATGGCGCGAAATTGCTTGGAATGCATCAACTTTATCACATTATGATCCACGAACAAATCGGTGTGAACTTGAAGTTCGAAAGATCATTCATTTGCAACAAATTGCAAATCAATTACCGAGATGCATTTAATGATGCAAAACAAGTGACAAAATCACATATTCCAGTATGTAAATGCTCTGCCGCAAGAATTGATGTCTCTGTGCAACAAAATGCACAAGAACCAACGAAAAAGCGTGGAAGACCCGGTTGGTTCAAAGGATACAATTCCTCGAAAGAGGAAAACGGGAGTAAAAATAAATACAAATCAAAATACTCCCGAGAAAGCACAAGAATCCTTTGATAAGGGTTTGTCGAACAAGTTGATTCGATGAGGAACAACTTCCTCTAGAAAAAGAGGAAAAAGATGAAAATAATGAGATCTCAATAAATTATTTAAACTCGGTAAGATTTGGGATCGAAATGAAATTGTTCCCGATGATATATTTGCTTTCAATGTGTCCTTTGAAATATGTGAAAATGATGATGATCCAGAACCACGATCGGTGGACGAATGTCAAAAAAGACCTGATTGGCAAAAATGGCAAGATGCTATCCAAGCAGAGCTAAACTCGTTAAGGAAACGAGAGGTTTTTGGACCAATTGTCCAAACGCCAGATGGCGTAAAGCCTGTTGGATATAAATGGGTATTTGTACGAAAGAGAAACGAAAAAAATGAAGTTACAAGGTACAAAGCAAGACTTGTAGCTCAAGGTTTCTCACAAAGACCTGGCATCGATTATGAGGAAACATATTCTCCTGTTATAGATGCAATCACATTTCGGTTCTTGATAAGCCTTGCAGCGGTCTCGAAGGGCTTGATATGCATTTAATGGATGTCGTTACGGATATCTGTATGCGGATCTCTAGACAAGTGAGATATATATGAAAATCCCGATGGATTTGTAATATCCGATGAAATAAAATCAAAACCTCATAACATGCATTCTATAAAATTACAAAGGTCTTTGTACGGGTTGAAACAATCCTGGACGAATGTGGTACAAACGTCTTAGTGATTATTTACTTGAAAGAAGGATATGTAAATAATCCGCTTTGCCCATGTGTCTTCATTAAAAGATCATCAACGGGATTTGTGATTATTGCTTTGTATATGTTGATGATTTAAATATAGTGGGAAACCACGACGACATCGTTAGAACATCCGAATACTTGAAAAAGGAATTCGAGATGAAAGAACTTGGAAAAACAAGACTTTGTCTTGGTTTGCAAATTGAACATTTTTCAAGTGGAGTACTTGTCCATCAATCAAATTATATTGAAAAATTATTAAAAAGATTTTATATGGACAAGGCACATCCATTGAGCTCTCCAATGGTTGTCGATCACTTGAAGTGGATAAGGATCCATTTCGACCTCAAGAAAGTGATGAAGAGCTAATTGGTCCTGAGGTACCATATTTAAGTGCAATTGGTGCATTTATGTATCTTGCAAATTGTACAAGACCCGATATTGCTTTTCTTTGTCAACCTACTTGCAAGATATAGCTTTTCACCAACTCGAAGACATTGGAATGGTGTTAAACACATTTTTCGATATCTTCGAGGAACAAGTGACATGGGTTTATTTTACTCGAGAGGGTAAAATTGAATCTCCAAGGTTATCGCGATCTTTGGATTTTTATCGATCCCATAAGGCCCGTTCTCAAACGGGATATGTATTCACCTGTGGTAATATCTGGCAGTATCGTGGAAGTCGAGAAACAAACTATGGTTGCCACTTCTTCCAATCATTCTCAAAGTACTTGCAATTCATGAAGCAAGTCGTGAATGTGTTTGGTTGAGAAACATGATTGAACATATACAAGAATCATGTGGATTGCCTTCAATAAAAGATTCTCCAACCATATTATATGAAGATAATGCAACATGTATTGCACAATTAAGTGAAGGATTCATAAAGGGGGAATGAGAACAAAACATATTTCACCAAAATTCTTTTATGCGCATGAGCTTCGAAGAAGAATGGTGAAATTGATGTCAAGCAAATCCGATCGAGTGATAATCTTGCTGATTTATTCACAAAAGCCTTACCAACTACGACATTTAAAAGGCTTACATATGGTATTGGCTTGCGTAAACTTAAAGACATTGCAAGTAAAGAAACTCAACAAGTTTCACCCATGTTCACATGAGGGGAGTTATTGATTAATGTATTGCACTCTTTTTCCTTAGCTATGGTTTTATCCCATTGGGTTTTCCATGCAAGGTTTTTAATGAGGCAATCTTAACAATATTATACCCATCTTAATATTTATGAGAATAGTGTACTCTTTTCTTTTACTATATTTTTTCCCACAGGGTTTTTCTTAGTAGAAGTTTTAACGAGGCACATTCTCTCAATAATTGTCATCCAAGGGAGAGTGTTATGATATGGATGAACAATTGATCAAGATTTTGTATGACTAATCATTGTCAAACATGGCTCTTACATTGAGTGGTAGTATCAAGCATGGCCCTTACTTGTATCCATATCAAATGTACTCATTATTCCATGTATTGTCAATGTTGCTTGTGAAGAGTTGTATGACATGTGATGTATGTATTACTTGTAAACATTGTCTAAGTACATTTATCATCATCACCAAAGGGCCTATATAAAGGGTGCCAACCTCATTGTAAAAACACACCAAAGTTGAATGAAAACTTCTCATTCCAACTATCTCATTTCTTCTCTTCTCCTTTGTAGTAGTAGTTTGTAGTAGTAGAAGTTCTTAGTCTTCTATTTCCTTATCTAGCTCTTAGCAAGTTCCAATTTATTTTACAACAATATATATATATATATTTTAAGGAAACTCATTTGCCCATGGTGGGAGTTGAACACCCACCTCTCTTATACCATTAACCCATACCAACCATTAGACCATCTAATAAGTTGGTACTATAGATATATATATTTTAGCCATTTAGGGCATCCACAGTGATTGAACTATTACAATACTTAGTGAAGTGTCACATCATATTTCCATTACACTCTTCTCTATTAGAGCATCTCCAATGGAATGTGGATTAAATGTCAATATGTGTCACGTAAGACTAAATAGACATTTGAATGAAAAAACCTCTCAAATGGAACGTGCATTTTAAATGTCAAGATGACGTGGATAGATATTGTCTATTTTGAATGACACTTCTTGACATTCTGACATCTATGTTGGATAATAATTTTTTTTTAATTTTTACTTATTTTATTTAGACTTATTTTCATGTTTTAATTAATAAAATTACAAAAAGAAATGTCACCATATCAATTGAACTACAAATTCACATCAACCATTGGAGTTTTATTTTAAAGTTCAATGTCAAATTGAGCCACATGGGATGAACATCCTCTTCACATTTAGAATCCACACCCACAATCTACATTGACCATTGAGATATTCTTACACTTCTCTCCCACAATAGTTAAACTTTTATTACACACTTTGTGATCCACATAAAAAATCAAATCCAAAAAATCGAAACAAAGAAACGTAAAAACATAAAAAAAAATAAATAAATAAAAAAAAAATCTATGTCATTGAACAAGCACACCATTGCACGCCCAATGGCGTGGGCATGCCACAAATAGTCTCATATTGTTGACATGAATTTACAATCAAATTTTAATCGACTCAGTTTTATGTGTGAAACGTTAATTAAAAAGAAGATTGAGCTTACATGACATAAAACCATGCTCAACTTGAGAGCCGCCTGGGCCTAAATGGGAGCCGATTGTCCTTAAACGTGAATTAGTTGGTGCAGCAGGTGCTACACGCCATGCAGAAACCAATGCATTGGATGTGCAACACACAAGAAGGAAATCATGTCTCAATGAATATCTAACGATCTGCAATGCATCGATATGATGGTTAGAAAATTGTTGTGATTGGACACGAGAAGCCCAAGATAAGCAGACTGATGCCATTAGCGAGGGAGCACCGGAACACTTCTCTCCATTTAAAGAAATTTCCGTACAGAGAAGCGTTGGGAATATCGAGACAAGCTGAGAAAGTTGGTCTAAGGAACGTACGGCTGAGATGTGGACCTCACTTTCCCCGACTACAGAAACTCTCTCTCTCTGATCATTGGCCAATGCTTAGTTGACACGCGACATGGAACCGTTAGGATCCCATCTGTGCGGGCCCCTCTCGTCTATAAAGCATCTTCTCGCACCTTTTTCTCACGGTCCATCCAACGCGACGCCTTGAGAAATAAATGCTCCACTTTAGAGAAAAAAATTATATAGGACACGTTTGAGTATTTTCATTATATTTTTCAATTTTTTTTTAATATTCGCAGGTATCTAAACTTTTTTTTTCATCAAAGTGTCGCCTTGAGAAATAAGTGTACCACTTTTTCTTTTAAAAAAAAATTACTTAGTGTACGTTCAAATTGGGATTGAACTCAAAAATCGTTACCTGCAAGTGACCATCCGTAACATTTCTCCGCGAGTCATTGATCTCCCTAGTACTAATACTGTTCCCAACTTAATTATCTTTCATCTTTTAAGTGTGAAGTTTTATCTCAAAAGACCTCAGTACTATTAGAGGAGAGACAATCACTAATATACTTCATTTAGAAGTTTTGTTTTTCAACATGGGACTATTATTTTAGTCTACATATCTCAACAATCCACCTTAGACCGAAATCTATCAAAGAAACTTTTTTTTAACAGGTCCCAATCGAACTGTTGACACTGATACTATGTTAAATATGTGACAAATAAAAACCTATTTTTAATGTTTTATAATTTTCTCTTTTTATATTCATGAGTGTCGAAAACTTTTTTTGGCGTCAATTTATAGCTATTAGGGCATCTCCAATGTATTGGTTGATTTGGTGTTGGATTGAAAAATCCAACGCGAAATCAGACGCCATCTTGGCACAGAAAAGTTGTTTTTTTCTTTTTTGGGTTACTTTGGGCCATCTAAAACTAACTTTAACAATTTTAAACGTTAAAAAATAGAATATTTTATGAAGGGGCAAAAGGTCATGTTGTAAAGTTGGAGATGAGAATAGTATTTTCGGTACTTTATAAATTAAAATAGTGCAAAAGTTGCACCATTTTGGGCCAATACATTAGAGATGCTCTTAGTGCACCCTACTCATTACTCAATGCACCCCATTTATTTTGTTTTCAATGTGAAAAAATTCAAATGCCCCTCCCAGCCCAAACGACCAACACTTCCTTCCTATTCCCACGCACCCCACCTCATTGACGCCTCGTTGGGTATTTTTAGGGTCCAATGGTTGAAGAAAGTACAAGGAGGATGGACGCGACACACGGGGAGGTGAGTCTTGATGTTTTTATTTTTTATTTTTATGTTTTTTCTATTTATGAATGTATACCACGTATACGAATGTATCGGTCACACATGACTAAGATATATTATGTTGTCTCGATTTATGAAGATCGATAATTTAATCAAAGTCTCGGAATGGTAGAACCGAAAGATGCCAAAGGGACTCGGTGACTACCAATTGAAACTAATTTCAAACATACCTTATTACGACACTAAGTTGAGCTTAGTCGACATGTACTCAATTGTCTCAATAATAGATGGCTGAGACCAAAACACAAATCACAGCCCTATGTGGTCGAACACCGTGGGATTGTGGTTACACCCAATTATGAGTACATTTTTATGAAAATGAGGGAATTTAGTGGATTAAAGTCTTGATTCGTAATGGAAGCGAGAGTGGAAGGGAAAAAGATGGTTTGATTCAATTTTAATTCGATTTGATGGTGGGGTGTATTCTGTTGAAGGACAAGGGCGATTTCATCCATTTTTGAAGTGACCTGAGAAAAACGTAAGGTATCCTTGTAAATAAGGTGTCATGAGTAATAAGTGGGGTGCACATAGCGCAACTAAAAAAAATCATAGAACAACGTTTAACTAGAGTTTTATGTCGGGCTCCTCTCTTTATTATTAGGTACACATTTTAATTAAAAAAAAATCTTCATAGAACATCTTCAACTTTGTGAAGAACGACACATGTAGCTGGATCATAGAGTATATCCTCTATACTAGTTATTTATCTCAAATGATTTTGCTTTGTTGATAAGGTCAAACAAGGGGAATGTGCATCCCCACCTTAAACACAAAAGAAGTGACGATCACGAACTATTTAAAGAGATATAACTAATTTCGGATCGTCCGATCAAATCTATGTTTAGTTGATAAGCTAATAAGGTTGTTAAGTGGTGTCCATGTAAGAACTTTTATCCACAAAGATAAACAGAGTGGACAATGTTAGTTGGGTGTTGCGATTGGGGCCAAGTGCGGAATCAACTCCCAGCAATAACAACAGCAATTTGGTCACAGCCAATCAATGCACCATCAATAGAACCTTCATTTCCACTTTTAGTGGGGCGAAGATTTTCCACTTAAACTCCTATTTCCCACCTGGCGGAGATCCTCGCCCCTGTTGGGATTCACCACCCAACTATTTTTTGATATGATATATAAGATACAAAATTTAATCATTAAAATCTCTTTTTTCATTACTTCAAGTTATTTTTTCAAAGCTTTTGAATTTACACAAATACTTTAAATAATATACTTACAATATTATATATAAATTTCAAGTTATATTAGTTTCTTCTTATTAAACTTAGTCGTATTTGTTTAGAGTTAATAAATTTAGTTACATTATCTCCGTTGGGAATCTCCATATTAAAGCAGGGCGGGGAATTCCCACGGATTAATGAATAATATCACTCGCGCCCCACCCCGCATGTTGAGGGTGAAATCCCCCCATCTCTCAGCTCGTAAGGGATAGTTGGCGGAGAATCCTAACCCCATCGGGGTGGATCCCCATAGGGAATGAGGATTTCCCGCCCTATTTGCATTCCTAACCATCAAAGAGATTAGTAACCTCTAGAAAAATCAACCGCTTTAATTTCTTTTTAAGATGAAAATTTTAGGATCCTTAAGAATAGAAAATGATAATCTAACACGTTCTAAATGCACCATTTGGGCGCACACCCTTGTCTTTTAGTTGTTTATGGTGTTTTGTCAAATGTAGGGCCTACACCTAAGAAGACAAGAAAGAGTCATAAATAGCTAAAAGACAAGAGTGTGCACCTAAAGTGTGCGTTGAAAGTGGGTCATTTTATCATTTTCCCTCAAGAATCACAAGCGCCTCAAATTTTTTTTATATATATAAAGGGATGTTGCAAATAGGCACGATTTTTTTTTTGTTAACTTCAGTGGGAGATTGAGGGTTTTGTAGAAAATATAATGTTTTCAAAATCTTTCCTTTTGGTATGAGACGTCTCTACCATCCCGCCATATATGTTTTCAAATGTGCTAAAATACAATGGAAAATAATAACTATAGGTTTTGTAGAAAGATTAACTCATATAACTTCATGTTTCTTTTGAGTATAATTCACATGTGTTTCTTTTAAGGAAAATGATAAAATGACCCACTTTTAACACATACTTTGAGCGCACACTCTTGTCTTTTAACCATTTATAGTTCTTTCTTGTCTCCTCAATCGTGGGCCCTACATTTGACAAAACCATAAATGGTTAAAAAATAAGGGTGTGCCCCCAAAGTGTGCGTCAAAAGTGTGTTAGATTATCATTTTCCTTCTTTTAATACTATAAGGGGAACTAAGCCCAAGAGTACGAAAATGAAAAAACAACAATTTACATTAGACACATCCTTGGGATTAACACACCTCAGATATTGTCCAATAGAATGTTCCTAAGGTAAGCTGGCAGTTGCTCCAAAATAGTGATTCATTGTATGAGATTCTGGTCTTCATTTAATTTGTCGTGGCATTTGCGCATCTATTCCCTTCTCTGTATTGTACGTGTGCAAAAGAGTGACTGTCTAATCTCAATTGAGAGTTTTTCTAATGTCTATGAGAATTCAGAAGGAATTTCTTTCATTTGATCATGTCTAGCACATATTTGCTAATCACTTCCAATATCACATTCATATGGCGTTTGAAATGCCAAACGTAATGCGAATTGCCCGGATTCTAAGTTCAATCAACTCAAAAAAAAAAAAAAAAAGGGATAAAGGAGCACCACAAATAAGATGTTTGATAAAGCTTTGTAAATTTAGCTAGAACGCCACGATCCTCTATATAATTGATAAGTTCTTACCAAGAATAATCATAGAGAATACCTTAAAAACTCAAGAATCAACTGCCTTTATTTCAAAATAGAAGTGTCTTTATACAGGAATACAAAAGACTCGATCATAAGTAAAAACTAAACAAAAATATAAATTTTCTTATTCTAAATACCTTTCTAGTTCCTAAAATAGAAGTGAAACCCTAAAAAAATTAAAATGAAATAACAAAACTTGGACTTTAAAAATTTACTAAAAATAAAAAATTTGAAAAAAAACAACTCAGATTTTAGTGACTTTTGTTGAAAATATGAATGCGTTTAGGTAACATTTAACTTTACGTTATGAAACACATGAGTTTTAACAACGTAAACACTTTCTAGTTATTTTCATCTCACTCTCTTGCCACAAAACACATCTCAATTCGGACTTATTGTTGAACCTCGATTGTATCACCTTGCTCAATAAAGATTCAAACCATCTAGTATGCCTAAATTTCATCTACGACCAAGAATATTGTGATTGAAATGTGCAAACAACTTCCCAACAACATCGTCCCTTGTGTCCTTTTTATATGAGTTATGTGTATTCAATTTAACTTTGCCTCAGTTGGGGTCTCGAAGCGATCAATCGCTCTTCCACCAAATTCACAATCGCAGCTACGACCAATCAACCTATCAATGTGAGATATAAGATCATCACCAAAGTCTTGGCCAGTTGATTGAAATCAGTCACGCCTTCATTGTTATGTTTTCAAAAAAAAAATAATGTTCTTATACCAGACATTGTTAAAACTCATCTTGTTCAAAATTTTATAATATTTAGTTAATATATAACAATATATGATTTCTTACAAATAATAATAACATATAAATTTAACAACATTCTTTATTTTGTAACATTAAACAATCATTACTTGAGATTTTTACAATTTGTGACTATTTATAATATAGTGGTTATATATAAATTAACTTTTAACAACGTAGCTTTTAACAACAAATATTAGTGTCTTAAAAACGTTTATTCTTTTTTTCAAAAAAAAAAAACTAATCTTTCTTGTAGTGTGGGAGATATGACATTTAAGTTTGTGGAAAGATTAACCCTAAACCCTAAAAAATTCACACGTTTTAGGAAAAAACTTCACATGCATCAAGACAAATCATTATAAATCATTATAAAGCAGCACTGCAAATACGCATAGATCGATACAATTTCTAGGGTCCTGTTGTCAATAATTCATGTTTATGATGCTTTGAGACATATGCTTACGGGCATGGCAGGGGGAATTGAAATTAAGACAATGAATGGAGGATATATATAAGGGTAGTGTTATTTGGACTCGTGAGTCCGGACTCAAAACTTTTTTTAATTTCAAAGACACCCTCGAGCAATTAATAAAACAACCATAATCACTTGTAAAATTCTTATTATACCCCTTAAATTTGTACAAAAAATTTAAAAACCTCCCTATGAGTCCGGACTCATGAGTCCAAGTAGATTTATTGTATATATAAAAGGAAAAATAAAAATAAATTGGGATTGAGGAGACCCAAAACAGGAGGAACACACAATTGCATATAAGGAATCTTCACAAAAGTAATTTCAACAAACCTTTTCTTGGACAGACCCCACAAGTCCATGTTTTTGTGTTTTCCACTTTGAATCTATCGATCTTGTATTTGGTCAAGGCGTCTAGAGCAGTTTTGATTATTATTATTATTATTTTGATAGGAAACTAGCGTAGTTTTACGTACTAATAACCCATGGCAATAAAACATGCAACATCTCTTGAAGGGCCAATACACATATCAGTGTCAAAAAAAACGACGAAGACATTTGATCAACACCATTACTAACCTTTTGGCTTCGCATGGAACATCAAGTCACCTATACTATTTTGATATGGATTAGGTTTTACAAATTTGCAATAAGACTTTGTTGGTAGCTTCACAACTTTCATTGTCAAAACAATCTATGTGTCCTATTCTTGTCCATAGTGATATAGGCAAGGAGAAACATTTTTTTTTTTTGATAAACAGGCAAGGAGAAACATTGGTTTCTACATATGTAGTCAATCCCAACTTATATATAGGATTGAAATTTTATTGTTGTTTGACATCGGATAGTTTAAGCCTTCCCTCATGTGATACATAATTACTGTTTTATTTTATTTTTTTTTACTTTAGTGGGAATTGAACCACGATCTCCTGAGGTCTTACCTTTTTGGCTAGTGATGTCTTTACCATCTCACTTGAGGGACTTTTGATGAGAGATATAATTAGTGTTAGCATGTGAGTTTGACCCCACACTTAAATGGATTGAATTCGATATTTTTTTAAACAAAATATAAATTTTATTAATCATCAATGGCTCCATACAGGACCAAACATAAAATCTGGAGTCTTTTTGTGTCTGCCACATCCTTAGAGTACTGGAGCAGATATCTGAACCTCTCCATATACTGAAGCACTTACATGGTGCCCTGTCTCAATGCCAAAAACTCTTCCCGAAGTCTCAACTGGACCTTCATATAGATGTCTCGTCAAGAAATATATAGCTATTGAAACTCTGTTCAAGTCGATGGCTCTGAATGTATGACTGTATAGGTCATCCACCAGAAAATCGCCTCTCATCTCAGACAGAAACTGGAGAGTCCCGTCTGGTCAGCCTCTTCAACCTTTAGCAGCGTGTGAAGTCGTCGATAAGTCAATAACCAACATCCAACCAACTTTAGGTCGCCAACTCCATGAAAGTAACCAGGGTTAAACCTCATGAAATTCTTAACTCTCTTCGCCTCCACTAACATCACATTGCCTGATGTTGAAGCTATAGCGGGCTACGCAGTCGTAGTAGGTGTAATCACTGTCGTATCAGTAGTTGCCACAACTAGAGTTGGCCCCTCGACCAAAGTCTCAGACCCTGCTGCTTGAACAGGTACCTATGCAGTAACAATCTGGGTTAACCATGCCTGGGTAGTAGGCACAACTAAGGTAGTCGTAGGTACAATTGTCGCCACTCTCTAGCCCCGGATGTACTCAAAAATCTCAGCCATCTGTGCCTGGTGCACAACATGGTGCTTCGTGACTCTCTACGATAAGAAATGCAAAGTCAACAACTCTCGGGTGGGGTCACTCGTGTCACCGACCTCCAGCTGAGTCGTTAGCGGAGTAGTTGTCAGAGACTGTCCGTCCATCTCAATCTGCACTGCAAAACGTGCATCGGATCAACCTCAGTATATATGTATACCGTATGTATTTTACAATCAAAACATAATATGTATATATAACCCTAAAACTACCCGCCCCACATTACTTCCTATCTAAGGTTCTAGGCAATCACCTTGGTTTTCCACATCTAGAGTTTATTAAAGTTTATGCACTTGTTTAACTTCCTCAAAGCCCTAGGTTCCCCAAACCTATGCTCTGATACCAAATGTAGCGGCCCCAAAATTTGAGGCCGCCACATCATGCAACGCAGGTTCACAACCCTGCCATAAATCGACCCAGTTATGTCCCACGCGCACCACGTGCCATCTATCATCCCAAACACTGCTAACTTTTTATCAATTTCACAAGTTTAATTATCAAGTTAGCTATTGGACTCAATTTTATCAATTTATTGTCAAATTGGTTTCAACGGAAAACTTAAAATCATGATTATCATCAAAATAGGACAGTAAATCATGTAATCGAACATTTTCTTAGTGTGGAACCAAACCAAAAGAGCAACAATATATAAAATGATCCAAATATTTTCAAAATATCAAGATAAACTTCAAAATATTCATATACATGTCCAGTGTGTCTCTCATATCCCAAACCCAATATAAAACAAAAAAAAGTAAACAAACATACGAGACAGGTGCAGAAGTCGATCAAAAGCAGTCCTCAAGCTTGCGTTTTCCCTTGCTCGTACTAGGGTCTGCACTCTATCATCACAACAAAACAGATGACGTGTCTAGAGTGAGTATTCCCAAGGAACTTTATCAAGTAAATAACATGAATAAATATTAAAATTTAAAATAATATTAAATAAACATGCGAAAAAAATAATTAGGCAACCGGGAAGGACCCTCGCATGATATCAAATAGTAGCGAATCAAAAGTGCGTGCGAGATCTAAGTCAAACTAGCACCATACTTTGAACTATCACCCAGGCACCGCCAGTGAGTAAACTCAAACTGACTGAAATCCCTGAGTCCGTTGGGTAGATGATGTAGACCACGACGCATCGACATGTGCAAAGGAGAAATCAATAGTCGGGTCGACAATTCACTGATATACCCCCAAAACACATGCTATGTTCTAGTGTGTCACATGCCAACGCAATAGAATAAACCCGACGGGAGTAAACTCAACCGACCGTAAATAAATACCAGAACAATTGAACAACAAGACATAAATTCAATAAACAAACAATAAATACTCAAAATGAATTTCAATTGGAATAATTGAATGTGATTAACAAAGATCGGGTTTAAGTAAGTAATAAAAGTTATAAGAAGCCTCCTATAAGTAAAAAACCAACTATCAATCACATTAAAACTACCATCTAAATAGAGAGTTAACTGACTCTTCATAGACAAAATAAATAGACGTGTGGGTAATATACATGGAGAAAAATACTTGCAAAACCCTCCTGTAGCAAAAGAAGAAAGTTTAGCATTTTAACAAACAAGATCTATAATTAAAACAAAAACAATGTAAAAGCTCGCTCAAAACAATTGTTAAAAGGCGAGATCAAAACGAGATGTGTGAGATAGTTGCGTTGAAGATAGAGATGAGTTTGTGAAGAAGGGTAGAGTCGAGTGTCGACAACTAAGGAGAGAGTAATTGAATGTCGAAATAGAGAGAAAATAGGGTGATAGAGATATGAATCTAAATCGAGTCGATCAAAAAGTAGAAAGAGTACTTCAATGTCTAAACATGCATTGGGTAGTAAAGGGATGCATGTAAAATAACAAAAAAATAAGGGCACAAAAAACTTTTTGCTTACTATTCAAAAATTAAAAATTCACGCTTTTATATAGTTGATATATATATATATATAATTTTATTTTTTTATTTTATTTTTCTCAATTTAATTGGTTGTATTCTTAATGATGGACACACATTATCGAATATTAGTGAACTTTTTCTTTAACTTTTTTTGGAGGGGATCGGACAATTATTTTCACATACCATGCTTGACTGTTTAGATAGCAATAATTGTTTTTTGTGTGTTCTACTTGTTTTTTCTACTCACAATGTATTGTATTGGAGTACATTGTATGTTTTTCTAACAATTCTGTAAACAATTCACCATCCCCTCCAAATTTACCTTTTTTTTTTTTTTTTTTTACTATCACTGTGAGTTAATTTAAAGAGAAAAAAGTTTACTTTAAATACAATACATTCACTTTTGACCAAAATTAAATACAACTTGGTCAACGTCAATTTCATAATTTTATCCGTTAGGAAAATACTTGATTAACCTAGTTTAGGCTCGATTCAGTCGAGGTTAGTGTAGTACAATATCTTCCAATCTATTAACTTTGATAGAGCCTAGCCGTGGCAAAAAGTGTTTGGATCCGTTTATTTGCATTTGTTCGGATCTAGTTTTAATGAGTCCAAATATAATATTTTCAAAACAAATACGGGTTTGGACATGTTTTCTTATCCGTTTTTAAAAATGGGTCTGGGTGTGACAGCTCCAAATTTCAATGCATTTGGGTACGCCTGGCCTAGGCTCATACAGGTCCCTAAGTCGGTACTTGACGAACCTAGTGAGTCTAGTTAGCCTCCAATCAATCAAATATACAATTTATGAAACAGTTATTGCAAGGTTTACGCAACGGAAATGAATAAGCTAAATCATAAAGGAAATAACTCATTCAAAGGGAAATTAGAAATCTATAATGTGGAAAAACTCCAAGTATTCATGTACAAACCAACATGAGAAATTCATAGGTACATAATACACACATTAAAAAAAATCTCCAGTTCAATGATCAAAACATAAATATGAAATGTCATACAACCCAACAAAAAAGTATAATAGACTTACACTAAGATCTCTAAGTCCAGTCGCTAAGTCCTCACAGGATGTCACCTAGACAAAGCTCTTTGCCTCTACAACACTCTCCCAGCGGCCCGCCCAGCGCCCCAGAGCTACCAGCCCCGAGCTACCATGGACCACGGCTCCATGGGGCGCACCCCCGGGCACCGCTAGTCACAGGCAGGGTGGTACCAAGCCCTACCCCATCCGTGTCCCCCCACACGGTCTTTCGCCTCCCTCGACTCAAACCTGGGTCCTGAGGGATAAGATTCAAGATTTCACGAGTCGAGTACCACTGAGCTGGGAGGACTTCCCAGGAGGTCACCCATCCTAGTACTACTCTTGCTCAGGCACGCTTAACTGCGGAGTTCTGATGGGATCCGGTGCCTTCGTGCTGAACCAGCTCAGTGGTACTCGACTCGTGAAACCTAGAATCTTATCCCTCAGGACCCAAGTTTGAGTCGAGGGAGGCGAAAGACCATGTGGGGGACACGGATGGGGTAGCTTGGTACCACCCCGCTGTGACTAGCGATGCCAGTGGGTACGCCCCACGTGGAGCCTAGTGCCGATGGGGTGCGCCCCATGGAGCCGTGGTCCAGGTGGTAGCTAGGCCCGCGCTGGGCAATGGACTATTACAACTCCACTCTTTCTGCACCTACCGTCACAAACTAAATGGTGAGCAATTGGAGAAATCGAATATAATGCCAAAAGAAGATAATAGTAATTCATGAAATATCAAATAAAGTAGTCTAAATATCATGCGATAATAAAAAATAGGAATTTAAATAGATCAAGTGCATGATAAACAGATTAAATGATGTCAATTGGAAGTCAAGTGTGTTCTAAAGAATCAAAGGAGACCCATAAGTGGTCTAAATCATATCATAACGGCGAAGACCTTGCGAGGTCTTCCCGGGCATCGACACAAACGAAGGCACAACCATGATGGGAGGGATACAAGCCCACCCACCCAGTACTCGGTGTCACACGTTCACTAATGGTGGTCACACACTCCTATATATGAGTGCTCGCGTTATATCCCTCTAGTGCAGGTCCTAGTACTCTTGAGATTAAACACTTACGCCAAAACACACAACAAGGAAAGGAACGAAATACCAATAATAGATCATAATGAATCAGAATAAAATATAATGAATCACAAGACATTTTCTTACTGGCTTACAAATCATACATAAGCTGATAGCAAATGTACTTACCTGATTAATCGCAACCTGATAACCAACTCCCGCGGTCCTAACACGTTCCCACGGATTTCTGACTACCTAACAAAGGTTTAAACCCCAATAGATAAGGTTTATGGTCAATAAATAGACGCTAGATAAATCCCTAAAGTTTCCCAAGTTTTCGGTAAATTTCCATAAATTATCATTGTTAATCTACCTCAGACGCCTCCAGTCGGACATCACCACGACGCCTTCACGGTGCGTTGGAGTGACCCTCTGGTTGAGACACCGTCATGGACGCCGCAAGGCTATTATAGGACACGGCGTCAGATACGTTCAAAAACTGGGTGACATGTTGTGGGAGACACCGAGTGAAGTTTGTTCTTCACGGTGTCTCGACGGCGTGTTCACCATTTCACAAAAATGGCCTTTAGTGAAAACATACGTGAGTCACGCCGTGTGTGCATTAGCCCACGACGTGTTCACGACATCTTGAGAAAAATCGACGTCACTATTCGAGAACGCCGTCATGAACACGGATCTCGCGGCGTCTTCACGGCATGACTATAAAAATTAATGTCTCTGTTAAAGACGTATGTGGTAGACGCCGCCACGCCATAACACGCACGACGTCCCCACGACGTCTGGTACAAACCTAGAAATTTGAAAAGTGCAAAACACCAAAAACGCACACCCCCTTGGGTTTACCCCAACTATGATACTAGGCACCCATAACAACGTAAATCACTACTAAATCAACTTTGGATTATTAAGAAAACAACAATAATGTCCGGGGATTCGAGATATTCCCAATCAAACTTCAAAACTCAACAAAAATGGCTAAACCTAACATTCATCATAACACCCTTTGCTATTTGCTTAGGGGGTTGCCAAGACACCGGTAGAATACCAAGATCGTCTCCGGTAAACCACCCTTGATCATAGCATGGGTTCAAAACAACAACTATAAATCCCAAACAAAAAACCCAAATACAAAAGCAACACAACTGAATAAAAGGAAAGAGATAGGAGAGCAAGGTTCTCATAAAGATTCTGGCAAGACGTTGGAACTCTGGCGAGGATTCCGGCCGTACAACACCACTCCCTGTGGTGGCTTGCTCTCCAAACATGGAAAAGAGGAAGAAGATGAGAGGAAAGGAGATGAGAGAGAGAAAAAGAGAAAAAAAAGAGAGAAAAGTGGGGAGGGAGGCCCTTATATAGGAACCCTTTTCATCATCATACCCCACTCATCTCTAGGTAGATCCTTCATCAATCCTTTAAGCTGTCCCACCACCCTCCTAACTCCACTTGTTGACTCCTTTAAATGACTTGGGTGTTACTTAACTATTCAGCTTTCATATTGATCTTGCGCTCCTTGGCCCTAATCGCATTCATCCGTCGCGTGCACGTCGTCGCGTCCACGTTCTGACTCATATTAATTATTATAATTATTATTCAAAATTCCATTTATTGGTGTTTTTCCGTGTTTAATTCCCCAATTACCTAGTCGAAGCCTCACTTAGACTAAATAATCGCCTAAATGACTCGAGACTCGTATTGGACTACAATACTATTACAAAACATCACGGAATCATAAAATTACCTCGGTGTCGACTCCCAAAGTCCGAAATACTCGATGCATCACGATAGCATGGTCACGGTCCTGACAAGTGTAACATAAGTCGAGTTACATTTTGAAGGTTGTTACACTGGGTTTGGACGAATTTAAAAAAATGTATATCTAGTTAGCAATTACTTCGAATAATATTTTATTTATTTATAGGGCATTTGGAATTTTTCATGATATTTGCATTGTAATTTCATTAATTATGATGTTATATTGATATGTAAACTTGTAAGACTTGAGTTTTGAATGTATAACACATTTTTTTTGTATGGAACAAAAATCTTGGGATGGCGATATCCTTCGTGATATATTTGAAGAAAGAGACAGGAGTAGTATCCTATCAATTCCGCTAAGCATACACAATGTACATGACAAATGGATGTGGGGTTCAGACTTGAAGTGTTGTTACAAAATAAATGATGGATACAAGAACTTCATAGGGGCACTATCTATAAACTCGCCTTCAAATGATTTTGATCAATGAAATGGGTTATGGAGCCTAGCTATCCCACCTAAGGTCAAAAACTTCATGTGGAGAGCAATTCATGACACACTTCCAACTGTTAGGAACTTGTATGATTGAAGAATACCGATTGACCTTACGTGCGCCTTTTGTAGAGGAAGAAAAGAGAACACTCATCATACTCTGGTGGTTTGCAACACGGCTTCATAATGTTGGACCTTCATGCATGTTGACACTAATATAAATGCCAGTTTTACCTTTGATCACTGGATGCAATCTTTTTTTGAGAATAATGACAAGGAGGTATTGGAGGTCATTGCTATGGTGGCCTGCATTTTGTGGAATAACCGCAACTCACGGATGTGGAAGAAAAAAAATTGGTACGAATTGATATTGTGGAATCGACCAAATCTCACTTGAAGGCATGGAAAGAAACAAGGAAGAAGGACACTCAATCAACTCGGCTGGATTGAACTTGGATGGCCAAAAATTGTGTATGTAACGACCTTAAAACTTAACCCGTGTCACGTGTCAATACAGGTGGTATATGGGCCCTCCATCATGGTACAATATCAATTCTCGGACGTCGACATTGAGGTATGTTATGTTTGTACGATGTTTGTATTATATTGTATAGCCTTAACACTAATTTTGATGTCACAAATGCGAGAGGACTTTTGTGTGCAAGTGTTAGTTGTGTGAGACGATGTTTAGTGGTTCGGGGGACAAAGTCGAGTTAGAAACACTGATAAAATACAAACTCTAAATTTATCGACCAAGTGAGCAAGACACGCGGAGTGTGGTGCGGGTCGAGTCTGGATGCACAAGGGATGAGGTGGATAGGCTAGAGTAAGGAACAAGTCAACTAGAGTCACCCAATATAGTCACTTTAATAGGTGAGATGGGGTGATTATGAACCATTAGATGGGCCTAGGGATGGATGTGTTGGGCCAAGATTATGTGAAGGGTATATAAACCACACACCCACATCTTTCTCTCTCTTCTTTCTCTCTTCCCCTTCCTTAACGTCTCCTCCAAGCAACCGGCAGACTGTGGTGGCCGGAGCAACGCGGCGATGATGATTTTTAGGCGATTCGAGCTAAGATCCTTCATCTTCTCATCATTTCCTACGCATTAGTATATGTGTAATCCGTGTTCGTCGCGATGAAATTTGGACACCACATCGAGATCTCGAATTTAATCGAAACTCTCGACGTTTTGGTGATCCTCATGATGATCAACACGAGTTTTGCGAAGACGGTATTCGATTTTGGGGAGTTTTGGATTTTTGTTGAATTTTTTAAATGATTTTCGTTTTCGATTTTCCATCAACGATTTCGGACGTTTTGGAATGTAACGACCCAAATGTTCTCTGACTCATTTTAAAGGTATTTTATTAATTTTATATTAAAATATGGGAACAAATCAAATTGTTACACAAAAAAAAAATATTAACAAGATTTGGATTTGGACTAAGTGAAAATAGGTGGAATGGGCTTAATGAGAGAATTGGGCCCAAAAGGGGTATTTATGTAATTTGGGGTTAAATTGTGAACAACCCTACTTTAAAAACCCTACCTATATAAACCTCTTATAAGTTTGAAGCCTCTTTTGTGTTGAAACCCTAAACTTGGAGAGGGAGGAGAAGAAGAGGAGGTTTGAACAACCAAGGGGGAGGTAATCTTTTGGTGGTTTTTCTTTATTTTTCTTTTCTTTTTCTTTTTCTTTTTCTTTTTCTTTGATTTGGTGGTGGTGGTGATTCTTCTTTTTCTTTTCTTTTCTTTCTTCTTTTTCTTCTTTTCTTCTTCTTTGGTTTGTTTTGTTTTTGAAGAAGAAGGAAATAGGGGTGGCGGCTCCCCTTGGAGCCGCTGGTTTGGGGGCGGCGCTTGGTGGCGTCGCCGGAGAAGACAACGCCGCCGCCTAATATGAGGGGGGTGGCTTTAGCCACCCCATGATGGTGAGGAAGAAGGGGGTGGCTTTAGCCACCCCATGAAGGTGAGGAAGAAGGGGGTGGCAATAGCCAATTAAAAATAAATTAATTAATAAAATAAAATAAAAAAATAGGATAAAACCTACGAGGGGCGTCGATACCCTCGACAAAGCCCATAAACGGCACATCGCGTGGGATCCACACCATTTGGGTCCCCAAATATGAATTAAAAATAATTAGAATATGCAACTTTAAATTTAGTGAAATTCTTATATAGAATTGTATGAATTGTTTAGATTCGCGAGGCGGTTCACGTGGGACCCCAATCGCGCGAGGAGTCGGTATAGGCGTCGCGACGGGTCCAGATAAGTGGGGAGCTTCGCTCATGCATTAAATATGGCTTGATTATTAGATAACTAGGAATGCATGTTTTGAATGTAAAGACTTGGGAATAGGTTGCGTCGTGATATTGGTTTGGATCTCTATTATCTATGGAATTGTGAATACATTGTTTTGCCTTTATGTTATTCGGTGCCCCAGAGTGTGTGGAGTTCCACCGCGGGCCAAATTAGCAAGTGGTCTATATCTTGGACGCCCTAGAGTGTGTGGTAGTTAACCACCGAGGGTTAGCTTGACTAATTGAATGCATAAGGTGAATTATTCGAGTGTAAGGGTTTGAAGTTCCATCCTTTACTACTTGATGATTCTTTGAGACGTGTAGCGGTGACGGCTTGGATGAATCTATCTTTGTTTTGGTGCGATTATCTAGAGGGCGTAACGACCATTACGTTTCCACTGATTATTGTACCAATTCGAAAATAGATGATTCCGTCACCGGATCCTTACCAATATCTAGTTCGCATTGAATGGAACAACGGCTTATATTAATATTTATATCTATCGCATTTTATTTAAATCTTTCATGTGACTTTATTTGTATGTCATGTGTAAATTTATAAATGAATAATGATGAAAATGATTATGCATGACTTAAATGAATGTTTATCGAATGTGTTGTAAAATTGTTATGTTTATGTATAGTAATGTGAATGGGATATGACATAAAATATTGATTTGAAGATTATTGGATGACAAATTTGGAAATGGAAATATTAGTTGATTATTCTTCTTGGAATATGAATCCATTTTTATAATTACGGTGAGCCTGAACCATATCTTTAATTGTATCGAATTATGTGTTCAATTAATATGCTTATAATTTTGTTATGATTTACATGTATTCGGTTATTACATGTTGTGTTATGCGTATGGATTGAATGTCATGTAGAATTTGCATGAGTACTAGGTAGTACTTGCATATTTAATGTTTGAGCGAGTCTTTCCTCTTATTGAGCATCGTTGGTTCTTTAGCTCACCCCACTCTACCCCAAAGGTCCCTCTACCAGCGCAGTAGACAAAAAAGGCAAGGGAAAGGATTTATCTTGAAGTGCTTTCATATGTGAGACTCACATATTACAAGTTTAACATTATTATTATTAATCGTTTTGTAATCGTACGTGGGTTATAGCTTGAGAATTAGTAATGGGTAGTTCTGAACCTTTTTATTATTATTATGAAGTTGTATGAGGCTTTTAAATATTTAAGATTATAGATCTTATTATTATACACAGGATTATATTATTTTATTATGATTAACTTTTACACTCATATTATCATATATCTTGTTAGAATGATTATTCCGCAGGTTTATTTAGGCGTGCCAAGCCGTTATTTGGGCCTGGTTCAGGTATCAGGTCTAAGTAATGGTATTGGGCCGGGCGACTTGGCCCTAGGTCAGGGATGGGTCGTCACATGGAATGTGTCGAAGAGGTTTTTTGGATGGTGTTGAGTTCCCGATGGAAAATGGACTGAATCGGCTTAAGACGGAGCGAACTGGGGTGGGAAAACACCCCCGACAGTCATTCGGGAAACGACGCCAGATGCGACGCGGGGACAGAGAGGGGTCTCTCTGTCCCCACGCCCCTCTCAGTCTCCACGCCGTAAAGGGATAAACCCTTACGATGCACCTTACAAACATCTGGGCAGAGTCAATCTGCCCCATGTTGTGAAGGTGCAGTGTGGTATGAAACCCTATGACGCTGCCCCACGACGTTTGGGACATAAGCACTCTGCCCCACACCGTGAGACATCGTCGAGAGGAAAAACCTCACAGCGTCCCGGTGACGCCCAAAGCCCAAAATTTTCCAAATTTTTGGGAATTTTTGCAAAATTTGGGACTTCCCGGGGTACCTAAATGGGTCCAATAGAACCCAATAACTCGAAATTCGACCAGAAAGCACAATAAATATAAGGAAAATTGGATAAAATTAATAAAAAATCCACAATGAATTGTATTATTAGGATTATTAGCACGCGGGACTACGTAGGGACGAGTCAAAGTCCGCGAGAGTGCGATTAGCTTGGATTGAGATAAGTAAACTAGTGAGGAACACTACAGTTATTTCTTGAACTTTTAAGTTATTATTAATATTGTTCAATACCATCTTGCAAATTCTATTCTTATGAATTGTCCTAAGGCAAGTGTGGCAAGCGCGATCCTTGCAAAATTTCGGGCTTTTGGTGAATTTATATCGGGGATTTACGACTGAGGATACATGAGTTGGTTGTAATGATAGGTACTGTAACGACCCGAAAATTTATGTTATTTTTGTGTAATGACGTGTATTATCGAGTTAAACTCGTGTCTGTGTGATAGGGCGGTGACGTCGATAAACGAATAGTGATCGCCTCGAGAAAACATGTCGAATGGGTTTCGACGGGCGAATTACGGGTTTATGGCGTCCCGGGGGAAAATACATTTAAATAAAACATTGACAAAATAATAAATTGATTGTCACCGAGTGATACACGGGTTATAGGCGACACACGTGGGTCATATGGTAGTGTGCACGCCCGAGTATGCTCGTTGGCGCGCACGACGAAATTGTAGACAAATATATATATTTATATATGTATATGTATATGTATGTAATTTATTATATATATATACATATATAAATATTAAAAAAAATCAAAAATTTAAAATGCAAAAGACCAAGAAGGGCTTTGGGCTTATTAAGAAAGAGGATAAGATTGAGGGGCATTTTGGTAATTTCGCTACTATTTTCATTTAACCCCAAAACCACCACCACCATTTATCAAGAGAAAGAGAGGAAAAGAGAGCACGAGAGTGAGGAAGCCACCGAGAAGGAGAGCGAGATATCGAGGCTGAGTGCTCGGGGAAGCGACATTGGCAGTGTTGACGAGGTGAGGTAAGTGTTAATGTTGTGTTTTTGGTGTTGTGTTGTTGTATGTGCGGTGTGTGTGTGTGATGGTGGTGGTGATGGTTGAGCAAAGCTCGGCCATGGCCAAGATTAGGGGTTTAGAGTTTAGTTGGGATTGGGGTGAGAGCCAATCCCAACAAAACGCAAAAAAAAAAGGGTGGTGTTGCAGCGATGTTCGCTGAAATTTCCAATGACAATGGAGAAGATGACCCAAATGGGTCGGGTCAAGTTAACTCGACCCGGATGGGTCAAACCGGGTCATGGCCGACCCAGGTTGAGTCAAACTTAGTCATGGCCTGACCCGGTTGGGGCGGGCCAGACCCGACTCGGGACCCACAATATTATATTAATGAATAATTATTTATTTTAATTAAATATATTTAAAAGGATTTTAAATTGAAATAAAATTCTAGAAAATATGGAAAATTCATGAAAAAATTCTGAAAATTATATAAAATTATATTTTCATCAAACAAAGAGAAATTTGGAAATTTCCATGAAAAGTAAAGTATTCGGGGTTCTTATGACGCATTATGTCTGGGTTTTTGTCTTGAAAAATGTGAAATTGGCAAAAATAGTCAAAAATTTAGAAAAAATTCATTATTAAGGAAAATATGGGAAATGGATTTAAAAATCCAAAATTTTCCAAAAAGGCCCTAACATGATGTAAATGGATCAAAAATAATGACCAAGTGTCTAGTAGATTGGTGACAAGCGTGCGAGTCGTTTGGTGGCGTGTGAGAACTGCAAGCGGAGTTACGTGTAGTATTGTGAGTAAAACCAACCAGAGTATTTACATTATTTCACTTGTGCATTTAATTGAGCTATTATGTTTGTTGAACAATACTTTCTTGTGGATTATGAATTGTTGAATTCCCTTTGTTATATTCGTCCTTGTTGATTTATTGGCTTGGTCTTGATTGGATCCCTTAATGAGTAGTCTACTTGGGTCTAAGTGGGCAATATGGTACTCACGGTATAGGCCGTGAGTACACGGATTCTGGACGTAGTTAAACCCGTAGTTTGGAATTGCGGTGGCCGTATGTTGAACTGTGTGTGACGCTGCGGGACTCGTATGTGAACTAAGTGTGATCTGGGGCTAAATATCTTATTCTAGACTGTCTTGGGTTTGTGTAGGTCCAGAGTTTGTCTTGGAAGTCAGGTTGTAAACTAAGTGTTGCAATCTGGTGAACTCGGGACACTTAGTTTCCTTTTCTTTTGGCTTTGTGTTCTTGACACTTATTTATCGTTGTTATCTCCGTGATTTCACTTATCATGCTGTCTTTTATATTCTTTGTAATATCCATGCATGATACTAGTTTAGCTATTTATTTGACATTTGAAATACTGTTTAGACTCTATTGGTATTTTACTCTTTACATCACTGTACTCACCGTCTAGTTTGTGACGGTGGGCAGACCGGCGAACAGACTAAGGCAAGGGATTAACGCTAGGCGATTGAAGGTGAGGACCACGAGGCGTTCTCCTCGCGTGTATTGAGTATGTTTTATATTAAGTATTTATATTGTTTTGTTGAACGTGGGATTATGGGTTATGAGAGATCTTGGGCATGTAGGACATTATTAATACTCACTTTTGATTCATATGATGGATATGATTACGGGGTTTCCACACCCTAGGATTGTCCTAACTGGTGTGTCTTTAAGTTATTGATTAGTTTGGAGTTTAAGTGCTTCCGATGTGTTTGATGATAACTCACTAATTAATTAACTTCACTTATAAATATGTAATAAATGGTAAATGGTAATGAAGGCTGACTAGGCCTACGTGACTCAATGAGACTGGCTCGGGGATTTGCGTAGGTCTAGGCCGGGCGGTGCCCAATTCAAGGATTGTGGAATTTGGGGCCGTCACAAGTACGGGGTGAGAGTTCTCCACTAGATTGTTGGGGACTCGACACTCGCGTAGGGTAGAGGAGATTATGTCCTTAACTCCGAGCCTTTGAGGAAATTCTGTCCTCGGCTCAAACAATTTTGATTGGTCGGAACCGCTTGTGCCTTTCCTTTGTATTCCGAGACACTCAACTTCGATTGCTCATTCATTTATTTACAATCTTTATATATTCATGCGCACCCTGTCATTTCTTTCTATCTTCATGAATTGACTGCTTGATTTAGTTATTTCGAAATACTGTTATTGTTGTTCCTGTTTGGTGTTACTGACATGAGCTCGTCATTTTTGTATTTAATCGAGTGCAGATCTACAGTCCAGTAAGGGAAAGGTCGTGCAGTTAGGTGAGATATTTTGAGCAACCCTCCTCTGCTGACATAGATGACTTTTTAATTGTATTATCTACTTGTAATGATTTTTAACATGAGATTATGGGTTGAGAGATTGTTTGGAAATTTGTGACTTGGATGATACTTTCCTTGATTAACATGGTATATATGATTTACGGGGTTTTCACACCCTAAGTTTTGTCTTAACTTGGTGCTTTAGAAGTTGACTGATTGGTTGAGATTTATTGCTTCCGCTTAATACTTTGATAACTCGCTAATTAATTGACTTCACATTTAAATACGCGATAAATGGTTAAATGGTAAGGAAAGACTCACTGGGCCCGCGCGACCAACTCGGGGGTTTGGGCGGGCTCAGGCTGGGTGGCGCCTGATTCTAGAATTGTGAAATTTGGGGCCGTCACAGTGTAGGTCGAGAAGGGGATTCTTGGAGTATAACATCGAGCCTCTGTCATCGAATCCACTGTGAAAAACTCATTTGGTGCGATTATCGAGATGACTTTTTAACTTTTGTGGCAACATATGGAGGATCACGAGAAGGTGCATATGAACCAAAAGTTGCTGAGGCAATCAGTATTTGAGAAGTGCTAAGTTGGTTGAAAAAAAAAGGATATCGAACGAGTGTTATTGGAACTGGATGCTCTAATAGTTTTTCAAGTAGTCCAACCGAAATCGGTTGATAATTTATATTTCGGAATGGTGATAGGAGACTGCATTAAGTTATTAAAGGACATGATATCCTACTTTGTGTCTTTTGTGCGTAGATCAGCGAATGTAGCGACCCATTGTATTGCAAATGAAGCTTATCATATGTTTGGTTGGAAAGAATGGTGTGATGTACCATATTTCTTTGCTACTATTTTGTTAACAGATTTGGAATAAAAGAACTGAAGTTTTTATAAAAAAAATATCTTTTATGTAGTGATAGAATGTATGGCGACATGAAAAATATGTATTTTTGTAATAATTAGGTGAAAAAAATATATTTTATTATATTAAAAATTAGGTCTTGTATGTTACAAAAAAGATGTTCGTTTCAATAACAGATATGTGTCCGAACACTATTTTTAATTGTTATTAAGGAGTGATGTCCACATCCGTATCCATTTGGATCTTTTTTTACCGCCCGTAAATTAGAACCGTTCAATGCAAACAATAGAGAAGCCTAAACTCTGATAAAAATAAAAAGAAATAAAAAAATAGAGAAGCCTAATCCAACTGCGATGCACAGAATTATCTCTCCCCTAAAGAAAACACCTGGCTGGAAACTTCTGGAAAACCAAACCATCAAAAAAAATACCAATGACATAAATATTACTATTTAATCTTGGACAATCATGTTTATCTTTAAAGAACTCACTTCGTAGGTTATACATCAAGATGAGAAGCCCAAATCTCGAAGCCACACTTGTGTTGCGTTATTGAAAGCCGGTACGCCGTTCCTCCTCTCGAGACCGGCCGTGCCCAATCATGCGGTCCGCTGTCCAGGTCACACGACACGTCGGTCGATACCGACACGTGGCATATGACGAGGACTGTGGCCTACACAGTGAGAGAGATAGTGCACATTCTGTCGTCTAGCGAGTGGTCCCCACCTCTTGCTTTAAATACTTGCCCAGTGAAGGGAGAGCAGTTTAGGCTTTTTGGGGTTTCGGTGTTGTGATCTTGCGCTTGCCTTCTTGAAGAAGAATCAGAGAGAGAGAGAGTGAGAGAGAGAGATACTCTGAAATCTCTTCAAATCTCTACAAATTTCTGCCGATCGATCGAACGGCTGATCGATTGATCTCTCGCTCTGCGTTCTCGATCGACAATCTGTGATTGGAGACCGAAATCTCGGCGGATTAAGGTCAGATTTCTCCGTTTTAGTCTAGAATTTGTGGTTTGTTTGGTCGATTAGGGTCTCGGTCGAGATCTGGTGTTGTTTCTGCTTGTTCTTCTTCGTTTTCGTGTCGATCCATGGTTCTGATCGTTGTTGGTGTGGTAGTGTATTTGGTTTTCGTTGCAGATCGTGAGTTGTAGTTGGAGCATGGTTGCTATGGTTTCCGGAAATGCGGTTGTGTGCTTGGTTGTGGTTTTAGGGTTTGTGTTCTTGGTGTTTTGGTTTTGAAATGTGGTTTTACTGTTCTTTTCGGTCTCTGATGGAGTGATGGATGCGGTTCTGTGAGATTTTGATGGTTAGTATCTGTTGTGTGAAGATGAGATTGGTGCTTTTTGGAGTGCTTTGACTGCGCTGGATCTGGTTTCTTGCGCTTTTAGGGTAGCAGAAGCTCTTCAGTAGTTGAAGTTGGGATTTTTGATGATTCTTATATGTCATTGTTGATGATTCATGGGGGTTTTAGGGTATCCGAGCCTCTTCGGTAGTTGAAGTTTGGATTTTTGATCATTCTTGTATGTCATTGTTGATGATTCTTGGGTGTTTAGGGATTTTTGATGATTGTTGTATGTCATTTTGTGGAGTCGTAGTTAAACTCTTCTGACCTCGTTGAACTATTTGGATTCTGCTCTATGTTAAGGTGGTTTAGAAGTTGTAGATTCTTTGTTTTACAGTTGTTGTGTTTCTTGTTTCATTTATATATGGTGTTTCTTTTAATATTCCAGCAGTTATAATTATGGTGAGAAAGAGAAGAACCGAAGCTCCTGGGGGCAGTGAGAGCTCAGAATCACCGGAATCTCAAAGTGGCCGTGGTGCTCAGCGGCCGGCTGAAAGGGGCCCTCCTCCACATCAGGGAGGAGGAGGAGGGTATCAAGGAGGAAGAGGATGGACCCCGCAAGGACAGCATAGTGGTGGCCGTGGAGGGTATGGCGGAGGAGGAGTTGCGGGACAGCAACAAGGACGTGGCCAGTATCAGCCACGAGGAGGTGTTCCGCCTCCACAGTTTGGGATGGTGCCTCAGCAGTATGTTTCTGTGCCTCAACAACAATACGGTGGTGGACCTGCTGAGTATCATCAAGGTCGAGGTGGTCAGCCACGAGGACCGCCTCCACCACACCAACAATCTGGAGGTGGGACTCCAGTTGAATCTGGTGGTAGACGTCGAGGTGGTGGTCGTTCTGGTGGCCCTTCGAGGCCGCCGTATCCCGAGCTGCACCAAGCAACCCAGACACCATATCAAGCAACAGTGAACCCGGTTGAACCTTCCTCTGAGGCTGCAACTTCATCTGAAGTTACTGAACCTAGTGCTTCAGAGTTGACAAAGCAGTTTCAGCGGGCTACCCTCCAGTCAGGAGAAGCTTCAAGTGAGGCAATACAGCCCCTGGTTACATCAAGTAAGTCTATGAAGTTTCCTCGTCGCCCTGGTAAGGGTAGCACTGGAATTAGGTGCATTGTGAAGGCGAATCATTTCTTTGCAGAGCTGCCAGATAAGGATCTTCATCAATATGATGTATGTTTTTGCTTTATATTTATTTGTTTTTGGAAGCTGCTTTAGAGTCTCTGTTAATGATCAAAATTTTCTCCCTCCAGGTATCAATCACTCCTGAAGGCACCTCACGAGGTGTGAACCGAGCCGTTATGGAACAACTTGTGCGATTGTATAGAGAGTCGCATCTTGGAAGTAGACTTCCTGCTTATGATGGTCGAAAGAGTCTTTATACTGCTGGACCTCTGCCTTTCACTTCAAGAGAGTTCAACATTGTGTTAGTGGATGAAGACGACGGAACTGGTGCTGCAAGGTATTTGCGTCATATGCTATATGTTTGGCCTTTGTTTTGATCTATAGAACTCAATTTAACCCTATCCTGCATTTCGAACCAGGAGAGAGAGGCCATTCAGAGTTGTGATTAAGTTGGCTGCTCGTGCAGATTTGCACAATTTAGGTTTGTTTTTGCAGGGCAGGCAAGCTGATGCACCGCAAGAGGCTCTTCAGGTTCTTGATATTGTTCTGCGTGAATTACCTACTTCCAGGTACTTGTTGATTCCATCTCATGTTCTATATTATGATTAACATTATATTAGTTGTTGTTTACTGCTATTATTTGATCGTGCAGGTATTCCCCAGTTGGGAGGTCTTTCTATTCGCCAGATTTAGGCAGAAGGCAGTCACTTGGTGAGGGGTTGGAAAGTTGGCGTGGTTTCTATCAGAGCATTCGCCCTACTCAGATGGGTCTGTCATTGAATATTGGTAGGTTCATTTGATTATCAAGTTTTTATTCCTTGTTGGATTATGTAGTAGCAAACAACAATTACTTCTGTCATTCTGTATTGCATCTTCTGTCACGCTCCTCCATATATGCAAATTGCATATCAGAGCGCTCCAAACAATTATCCTATATCTTATTACTGTTACTGTTGTTCACGTTATAGTATTTAAGAAACAACGATTGACTGGCTTAGAGGACAATTTTGTTGCTCCATATTTATGAACCGCATATTAGAGTGCCATGCTCAATTATTATTGTATTTCTGCGGCATGCTTGGGTACAGAAAAATGAGAAAATCCCGTTTCACTAGAAGGATGGTAGTTCATGTAATTGATGTACATTTCATTCTTCCATCTGACCCAGTTTTTAGATTTTTTGTTCAAACTAAATTTTCAATGAATCAAAGCCTCTAACTATTTAGAGTTGTTGATGTTGCAGATATGTCATCCACAGCTTTCATAGAACCACTGCCAGTCATTGACTTTGTTGCCCAACTCCTGAATCGAGATGCATTAGCCAGGCCATTATCTGATGCTGATCGCGTCAAGGCAAGTTTCATAATCTGCTAGTGACTGATTTTTTTTTTACTTGCATCAATTTACTAAAACGTTATTTCAATTTTGCTAATTATTATCATTTCTTCCCCGGTTAATCTTTCTCCTTTTTTTTTTTTTTCCCTCCCTCCCTCCCTCCCTCCCTCCCTCCCTCCCTCCCTCCCTAGCAGCTCTTCAGCAGCTCTAGAGGAATGATTTGCTCTCTTATTGTTCGTATTTTCCATTTTTCACGGTCTCAATTTCCTATTGGCAGATTAAAAAGGCCCTCAGAGGTGTGAAGGTTGAAGTTACCCACAGGGGTAACATGCGAAGAAAATATCGGATCTTTGGCTTGACATCACAAGCCACTCGTGAACTGACGTAAGCCCTGAACACTGCTTTTTTGTATATTTCTTCTTTCTTTTATTCTGGTGAACTTGCTGTAACTTATTGATTGACTTGCTCTTTGACACTTAATATAAAACAGTTTTCCTGTTGATGAGAGAGGCACGATGAAATCTGTGGTGCAGTACTTCCAAGAAACCTATGGCTTTGTAATTCAACACACTCAATGGCCTTGTCTGCAAGTGGGAAATCAGCAGAGGCCGAACTACCTGCCGATGGAGGTCAACATATTTTTGAACCTGCATGTGATTCTCTTTATTTTGTGTTTTATTTTGATGGTTTATGGTTGCGCTCAGGTATGCAAAATTGTTGAGGGCCAGAGATACTCTAAGAGGCTGAACGAGAGGCAGATTACTGCCCTTTTGAAGGTTACCTGTCAGCGTCCACATGACCGTGAACGTGATATTTTGCAGGTATTAAGCAGTGTCCTTGTTTTTGGTATTTGTATTTCTCTGATTTTAGGATTATGATTGTTGCAAATGATTTCATTATTTTTCACTCAATCATTTCATATTGTTCATTCGAGTTTTTTTCTTTTTCTAATTATCTTGCTGTGCTAGACGGTTCACCACAATGCTTACCATGAGGATCCTTATGCAAGGGAATTTGGCATTAGAATTAGTGAGACGTTTGCTTCTGTTGAAGCACGCATTTTACCTGCTCCAATGGTAAGTAAGCTTCTTGAGCAAAACTTTTTAGTGCTTCACTCACTTGTCTTGTTTTAATGTTAATTCAAAATCTAATGATCGTATTTGCTAATTTCAATGAGAAGACTTCTTGATTGCTGTCTCATATGCTTTGCAGCTTAAATACCATGAAACTGGAAGGGAAAAAGATTGTTTGCCTCAAGTTGGCCAATGGAACATGATGAACAAGGTATTTACTTCATTCTATCGAACCTTTTCAGATAGTTGTTTGGCGATTATGCTTGTTTTTTTCGGTCACCTGATGCAAAATGAAGGCTATTTGAAATAATTCCTTTCATATATATGTATCATGAATTTATATTGAATTTTGAAAATATTTTTTTTCCATAACCAAAGAAACCCATGTTTAATTTTTCTCTACACTGTTCATGGCATTGCATTAATCGATTGTATTACGATTTCCTTGGATCGTTAACAAGTTCGTTCTATAAGATGCAGAAATAGGTGGCGAGTAATATGCTATTGTAGTTAATGAGCATGTATGATGCTTGGACTGATTTAGTAATTGCATATGAATATGGGAAGTACTACAATAACACTCCAAACTCACAAAACACATGACGAGCCCACATACACTGTCAGTGTTAATTTCGAGATGCGAGCTTATGCATGTAGTGTTTTCCTTTGAATGTGCAAGTTTTAATTTAAGATATCTTCATGCTGTGTTGTCTTGTGTGCTTATTAGCAAACCTCATCTCTCTCTCTCTCTCTCTCTCTCTCTCTCTCTCTCTGGATCTCCTTCATTGGTTAGAAAGGCATTCTTCTCCTTCCCTTTTTGACGTGAAATAAATGAGGACAGGAAAACTTGTAATTTTGGTTTTATCTCTTGAGAAGACTCAGTATCCTATTTGCATTAGTTTCATCTTTTGGAAGAGTTGTAATCATTAATTTTCTGTCTAATCTATAATGAGTGAACTCCTTTTCCCTCGTTCTATTGTCCTCCGCATTTGTTGGAACCTAACATTCTTTGTTGTTGTTGGCAGAAAATGGTAAATGGGGGAACGGTGAATAATTGGATATGCATAAACTTCTCACGTAGTGTGCAGGAAAGTGTTGCAGGAAGATTCTGCTACGAACTTGCTCAAATGTGTGATATTTCTGGCATGGTACAGATTGATAGTTCTATATTAGTTTTTAACGTGTTGGATTGCATTGGTTTATTTTGCTTTTATATTGCCTCTGTTCTCTCAACCATTCTGTGATGATGCTTATAGGCATTCAAGACCGAGCCTGTACTTCCACCATACAGTGCTCGTCCTGATCATGTTGAGAGAGCCTTGAAGACTCGTTACCATGATGCAATGACCAAGACCCAGCCACAGGGAAAGGAGCTTGACCTGCTTATTGTTATTTTGCCTGACAACAATGGTTCACTCTATGGTGGGGAGCTGCTTCTATCTATTTAGGTCTTGTCTTTAGCATTTACTGTATTTTTGTTGGTGTATTTTTTCATGGTATTTCTGTTTTATTTGTAGGTGATCTAAAACGGATCTGTGAGACTGACCTTGGTCTAGTATCTCAGTGCTGCTTGTCAAAGCATGTTTTCAAAATGAGCAAGCAGTATCTTGCAAATGTTGCCCTTAAAATCAATGTGAAGGTTGGGGGACGAAACACAGTACTCGTTGATGCCTTATCAAGGCGCATTCCTGTGGTTAGTGATGAACCAACAATCATATTTGGTGCTGATGTTACACATCCACATCCTGGAGAGGATTCTAGCCCATCAATTGCTGCTGTAAGAATTCATCATTGTTGTTCAAGCTAAGGGTTTTGTTTATATGGATAATTATTTTACTGGTTGTCTTGCAGTTTTGATTCTAATCTGCAGTCTGAATATTTGGTTTAACATCCATTAGGTTGTTGCTTCTCAAGATTGGCCAGAGGTCACAAAGTATGCTGGTCTTGTATGTGCCCAGGCTCACCGGCAAGAATTAATCCAAGATCTTTATAAGGTTTGGCAGGACCCTGTTAGAGGAACTGTGACTGGAGGCATGATAAAGTATGCTTGTTTTTTCTTGCAACTTTTGAAATTGATTCTGTACTTCTGTGTACCCTGATTGCTGTGAAAGTCATTTTATTTCAGTCTCTCTAAATGTGCCTGCGCCGTTTAGTTTTTATGCTTCCAAAATCAAGTCCTAGTTCATTTGATGAGATTCTTTTTCTTGTACTGCAGGGAACTTCTTATATCTTTCCGTCGAGCAACTGGACAAAAGCCCAAGAGGATTATATTTTATAGGTGTTGTGTCTCACTCACAATTTTGACGCTTTTAGAACTTTTCTTCCTTTTGTTATATAGGCTCATGGTTTTTTGAATTTGCAGGGATGGTGTCAGTGAAGGTCAATTTTATCAAGTCCTGCTTTATGAGTTGGATGCTATCCGCAAGGTAAAGGCATTTGCTCTTTCTTAGCTGTTAATGTTGTGAAAGCTTTGATATGTTGTGGCGATGCTACTATCCTATAAGTAGGCAGGCATGAAGCGAGTGCACTATTTTTTGTCTCTCGGGGTGGTTGTATCGAGTTCTTTTAGTCGTCTGGTCTTTTTCCTTGAATGTGTGCGCCAATTGTGTCAACTTATCAGCCGCCAGATAATTTTGCCTTTTGTGTTGACAAAATTTACTTATTTCAGGCATGTGCTTCCTTGGAGTCAAATTATCAGCCGCCTGTGACATTTGTTGTGGTTCAAAAGAGACACCACACGAGGTTGTTTGCAAATAATCACGGAGATCGTCGCGCTGTGGATAGAAGTGGAAACATTTTGCCGGGTTAGCAAATTTTGTTTGTAGTGACCATTGCTTTGTTGCTTGATTTGATCGGGTTTCTTGGTATACTGATTTGTTTCTACTTTTGTCAGGAACTGTTGTGGACTCTAGGATTTGCCATCCTACTGAGTTTGACTTCTACCTCTGCAGCCATGCTGGAATCCAGGTAATGTATTTTAGTGTGCTGGATTATCTTCTCCCAATGTTTTTGAATTGCGTTCCTTGCTTTTACTTCAATAATGAATGATTATGCTGGATTGAACACATTGTAGGGAACGAGCAGACCAGCTCATTACCATGTTCTGTGGGATGAAAACCATTTCACAGCTGATGGTCTCCAGTCACTGACTAACAATCTCTGCTACACGTATGGAATTTCTTTCTTTACCTTCTAATTAGTCTGTTGGGTAGTCTTTTGGAGCATATGCTCTTAATTTTGTGTTTTCTTTATGCAGATATGCAAGGTGTACGCGGTCTGTTTCGATTGGTAAGTTTGCACCATTTCAGTTTCTTTTGGTGTTTGTACCATACATTGTAGTTTCCGACCTTGTGTGGTATTGTCGGTTAGGATGATAGACGCATGCCTGCTAATAAAATGTTTGAATCTCTTGTTTGATTCTCAAAATTTCAAACTATTTTATGTTGGTAAAATGCCAAGATACCTAGTATTTTAGGAGGTAATCCTATTTGGTACCTTTGGAGGGAGTTTTTTTTGTCAAAGATTGGAGGGAGATTTGATCCATTGAAACAATGATTAGGTTTTCTTAGAATTGTTGGCCGTCGACAAAATGACCATTATTGTTTGGTTTGCATTTTTGACGTCCAAGGATTCACTTCATGATGGGCAAACGAAGCTAACCATGAGCGCTGTAATAAATGGCACGGTGATCGTGTCCTTTGTTGGCAAAAGTCTCATCTTTTGGTCCTTGAACTTTGAACGTTTTATGCTTTTGGTCTCTGAACTTTCAAACGAGTGTACATTTGGTCCTTTTGCTGTTGGGACCGTTGAGTCTGCTGACATGGCTAACGGGACTGGCCACATGGCTGGTTTTCTATTAAACTGCCGGTTTAGCCGTGAACCGGACCAAACCAAACTCCAAAGAAAAGAAAAACTAAAAACATTTTCCCCAATGAAAAAAAAAAAAAATCCGTGCCCCACCTTCATTCTCTCCTTGTTTCAAACAATTGTCTCTCTTCATCAACATCAATTCTAAAATAACCAATCAACAATCAAAATTATATTGAGAGAGCTTTCCAAGTCAGTTAAAGAGAGGGCCCCATGAAAACTTGCCACCCTAAGCTTGGCATATCCTCAAACACCTCATCTCCCATTTCAATTGGAATAACCATTCAATAATGATTTCAATTCTATTAATTCCCTCTTCAACTGCTCTGTCCCAACAGTTTGATCTGTACATTACTCGTTTCCTTGTTGCGTTAATGAACAGTCTCTGCACTTTCATTGATGAATACCCAACCCATATAAAGACAGTAGAAGAATTGGGTTTGTTAAATGTGTTTTCAATTCCTGATTCAAATACTTGACTTGTCTAGAAAGGGCAAAAATTGATTAATTAAAGTTCTCTCCTTTAAGCTCTCTTGTTAGTATAGCAAAAGCACTTGCAAGTCTCAATTGTGCTGTGTAGACAGTAATTTAGAAGTGTCGATTTGAATGACTTTCCATTCTTGAGACATGAAAGCCAGATAGTGAATTTTGGTTTTGCTTTAATGTTTATATGACAAACTTACTTTGAGGGATTGTTTTGTTTTGTTGTTAATGGGGATTTTGTTCATGTGTGTATTAGAGTTTCTTTCTTCTTCTTTTTCTTTCTTTTTTTTTTTTTTTTTTTGAAGAAAGTTGAGATCAGTTCTCAACAATTGAGCGAAACAAAGAGACTTTGTGAGATAGAGAATCGATGAAGTGGGGAGGGTGATTGTTCAAATGATGGTGGAGCACAAATTTTTTCGTTGGAGTAATGTTTTTGGTTTTTCTTTTTATGGAGTTTGGTTTGGTCTGATGGTTCAATAGAAAATTGGCCACGTGGCCGGTTCTGTTAGCCACGTCAACAAACTTAACGGTGTCAACTTCAAAAGGACCAAATGTACACTCTTTTGAAAGTTCAAGGGACCAAATGTGTAGTTTTGAAAGTTGAGGGACTAAGAGCATAAAAAGTTCAAAGTTCAAGACCAAAAAATGGGTTTTGCCTTGTTTGTTTGAGATGGTCATATTTACTCTCTCCCTAATGACACTTTTGGTTATATTGCAGTGCCCCCAGCATACTATGCGCACTTAGCTGCTTTCCGTGCACGTTTCTACATGGAGCCAGAAACTTCTGACAGCGGATCATTGAGCAGTGCAGTGGGTCGCGGTGGCGGCGGCGGCGGCGGTGGAGCTGCTCGCAGCACAAGGAGCCCTGGTGCGGGTGCTGCAGTAAGACCCCTTCCCGCTCTCAAGGATAACGTGAAGAAGGTCATGTTCTATTGCTAGTTAAGTGAACTTCACTCTCACTCTTCTGTTGTCTGCGACTTTGAGTATCTAGTCAGTGATGAGTTCAGACCCTACTACTACTGTTTACCTAGAACTACTTGTGACTCTTTTGATTTGAAAGAGAGATTGTTTAAATTATTTGAACCAAATTGTACTTGTATTGATTGGTTGGAATTCTCTTGGTGGATGTTTGCCACTCGGCTTTACATTGGCTTTTATGCAGGAAACTTGATGGCCTTTCGCCGTCACCAGAGCCTAATTTGAGAGATGCATTTGTCTTGTTTTATGGTTTTCTCTTTGGTAATGTTGTGGGTGCTTCGTCCGCACCTGTGTTTGTTTGGTGGGTCGGTTGTCAATTAATAGGTCTGGAGACATTACTTTTGTGTTGTTATGTTCTTTGGTAGACAAAGTATATAGATAGTGCTTACTTTTGTGTTTGCAGTTTTAGTATGTTGCTTTAGAGAGCAGCTCATAAAACCTTCAGTACAAGGGAAGCATGTGGAACGTGTCATCTTTCGAATTCTCGAGGAATTGGCGAACGCTTCTTCTGAAGAAAATGATATATCAAATCACTTTGAAATTTATGTTTATGTATAGCTTCATTTAAATCAGTAGGGCATATGTTAATTTTATACTAATTTGATGCATCATTTTCTTCACAAGAGGTACCAATTCCTTGAGTATTCGAAAATGACGCGCTTTTTGGAGAGAGGTTGTACGAACTTGGGGAAATTTAATGAGTCACGAAGTAACCAATAATACAAAGATCAAGGGTTCGAAATGTTTTTATGTTTGGGACGATCCAAAATTTCTCAAAATTATCCTCTTATCTAAATTATTGAAACCAATTAAGCCAAAGTCCCTTATGGCCGATTACGGCACGAGCTCTAATTAGTAGGTTAGTCTTAGTTTAGATGTCGGGTGGTTTACAAAAAAAAAAAAACAAAAAAAAGAAGGGATTTAAGGACAATTTTCAAAAGACCGGTGGCAAAAAAGCTTCACCTTTGGAAAGGTGGGAAGAATTTTTATTGTTAGTGGGATATATAGCACCAAAAAAAGCAGGTTGCCTTCAACCACGTGCTTTCGAGAGAAAGAATCAAAACTGAGAATATTAACCATTGTATATATGATGCCCAAGATGTGAATCCAATAACTGTCTTAATTTAAGTGTCTCTCCAGATTTTTGTTCCATGACAAGAAGGATGGATCCCCCAAGCCGAAGGCCTTCAAATTTTACTTTTGATAAGGTATATGATTCTGAAGCTTATAGGCTTATAGCCAAGAAGAGGTATTGTCCACCAACTGTAAAATAGTGTATGTTGAGTAAGTCTTTTTTTTTGCCCTCCAATCCAACTTGTGGTCGATAGAGCCAGCTCTTTTCGCTGTAGTAGTTGTTCTTTATTAAGTACTTTTACTTATACAACTTTTTACTTTCTTATTACTTCCATCGTTTTCTATAAAGCTTTATATATGAAAGTTGGCAGTGCCAATCATAAAGTCCTCTCGCAGACTCAACGGCGACATCAATCATAGAAAGAAGTTCGAAAAACAGGTAACAAGTAAGGAAATGAAAGGAGAGACAAAAAAAGGCAAGGAAATATATAGCAGTTTTTTTTACTTAAACTTACTGTTTAGCTAGGATCAAGTTTGACGCTTCCAATCAAGCCCTTGCTTTCAAAGTTTTTAGGTAAGACCGAACTTGCTGTCTCTGCGCTTTTCCAGGCAATGTTCTACTTGTTGACAGAAATTGCCTTTTTATCCTACTGCAATATCATATGCATCATTGAACAAGCTCCAAGCAGAGAACACAAGGAAGAAGGAACATAATAAAAATAAACAAGACTTTTCATATGCTTTGGGACCTATAACCACATGGGTTTGCATTTTAGTAAAAAACTTGAAATAAATCACTCACAATTAGATTTCAGGTACAAGTCTTGTCAGTTTAATCACTCTATATAAGTGTAGGCAAGAAACCACATGGGTTTGCATTTTAGTAAAAAACTTGAAATAAATCACTCACAATTAGATTTCAGGTACAAGTCTTGTCAGTTTAATCACTCTATATAAGTGTAGGCACATTCTTGCCGTAATTTCAAAAAAATGCAAATTGAATCATAACGATCCACGACTTCCACCACCTACAAAAAGCAACAAGAGAATAGATGCATATTACAGGAGAGGTGGAATTCTAAAGGAGAAACAAAGAAAGATCAATCTCAACGAGGAAACAAGGCCAAAAAGTATGTCAATTTATAACACGTTGATTATGACAATTTAACACATTAAGTGCCAACTTACCCATCTAAGCGTCAGCGTTGGTTAACAAGTAGAAAGTTGTTGCTGAATTTGTAAACAATTCTAAACATAAGAAATTAATACAGACTAGTAAAAGGATTTACCTGCAGAAACCATAAGTCTCCTAAAATCATCAAGATCTTATCGCTCTCATGAGCCTCAAAACTTTTACCACTTGTATGATGGCTACAAGGTGCTCTTTTATAGGCTTGAGGGAGAACCACTCAACGTCCACAATAAATACAAATTTCCATCAAATTTGTAACCTAAGAGAAGATTAATGAACAAAATGTAGATTAAAAACATAAGTTAAGCATTCTAGTTATTATGTAAATATAAAATGAAATTATTAGACACATAATGGTCTAACAATATACAATATAAAATGAAATTATGAGATACATAATGGTGGTGAATAGCAAACACTCGGCTTCCAGTATAGAGAATAAATGAACCATGAAGTTTAATGAAATATAAATCTCCATAAAAATAAATCTGGAACCTTGTATTCCACCTTGGAGAGAATTGTTTTATCAATTTTTTAGGTCCTGGATGCAAGGATATGTATACCACTTGGATCTTACGAGCAAATCCTCCAAATATTGAAGCCTTTGAGGCTACACAGTTGGTATCTGATTGAAGCGAAAGCTATGTTTAATACTCATTGTCTGAGAAATTTTCATAACCTATTGCCGCAACTCACAAGCTCAATCTTCTCAAAAACTGAAGATGAATCCTCCTTCCACCATAGGAAACAAATGCCATCCCATCTCACATTACGAAGTCGTGACTCCTAAGCTTAATCAGGAAAATGTATTTAAATGATCAAGTGTATGGCCGCGTTTTGGTAAAAATATGTACGCATAAGCTGTTTGAGGTTGAATTAGCAGCTCTGCTTCCCTGCTCAAAGAAAAAAGGGAGCATGTTTAGTTATTAGGTAAATGGTAACAAAATATTTTCTTCCTGTGATGATAAGTACTCCTTAAGAGATGCTGATCATTTCACCAACGAACTTTTCTATTTTTTAAGCCATCAACGGTAAGAAAAAAGTGTTAATAGATTTTTCTGGAAAACAACGAGCATCCAAGTGGGATGCCCCAACCACATTTCTTGGGAAACGATAGCCTTTTGGAGTTGATTAGTTGGATTCAATCTTTCAACCTGTTGGTTATGAAGCCCGTTTCAGAAACTTAACTGCTGTGTGATTTCAACAAATTTAGTAGTGTAAAAATTGAATCAGTATAAAGAAGTGAGATAGTGCATGTTGAATGTATTGGAAGAGGGAAAAATGTGATTTAATTTGGTTGAAGCAGAAAAGGAAAAAATTGGATGCCTTCAATGCAACATAAAAAATCTTCAGTGAGTAGGGTCTTAGATGGCTCAAAAGTGTCAAATTGTAGGGATGGAAGAAATAAGAAATGGAGTGGCTTCGAAAGAATTAAGAGGACTATTAGCCGCCGCAAACTAAAATTATTTCAATCCAAAATTATTGGATCTTTGGACAGACTTTATGTAGCTGACAAAATCAATCATCAGGTCAAGCAGATGGACTTTGTGAAGAGCAGAATGTGTACCTGGTTAGCAAACAAAGCATGTTCAAACAATGCCCAGTGTGGTCACCTTGCTCAAAGTCTGATCATGCAGTCTGAACAAAGAAGGCATTTCTCTCACATGTGAACACTGTAAACTACAACGCTTTCTTTACTGTTCTTCTTTTTCACCAGAAATCACCACAGTTGCAAGCCCCAAGAGTGAAATGATGAAATCTACTTGCGTCTCTAACAATGATCGTTCTATTTGTGATAATGCTTAACAATTTTATGGCAGAGTGGCAGTCCCCACAAACCCGCAAATTCTTAGTAACAAAAATTGGATCACTGGACCTTAAATTTAGGATTCCATATACGATCGCTAACTTTTCACTGTGATAAAGAAGAATTCTCTCCTTCTCTTCCTCTTCAACATCTTGAAGAGCAAAACTACCATCAGCTTGATAGCCTAGTTTCTTCATCTCCACAAGAAGTTCATCAAGCTTCTCATGTATTTGTGCTGATTGTGGGTGGGATCGGTCTCCACCGATAAATGCATGAATTCTTCCACTGACTTCAATCCAACTGCATCCAGGGCTTTTCTTGAATCCTTTGTCTCTCTGCACGACTCTAACATGCGCTGCATCTTTCCATCTCCCTGCAGAACTATATATGTTAGATAAAAGAACAAAGTTCCCAGTACCTTCTGCTCCTAGATTTTGTATCTTCACCGACACTTCTTCACCTAGTTTGATATTCCTATGAATCCGGCATGCACCAAGCAATGCTCCCCAGATGCGAACATCTGGTTCAAACGGCATTTTTTCGATAAAATCAGTTGCTTCTGCCAAAAACCCTCCACGACCCAACAAATCGACCATACAGATGCAATGTTCCATTCTTGCTACAATATTGAAATCTTGGGTCATTGCACAAAACCAGTGCTTTCCTTCAGCAACAAGTCCTGAATGACTACAAGCAGATAAAAGGCAAATAAAACTGACGCTATCGGGTTTTAAACCAATCCTGAGCATGTCATGAAACAGTGAGAGTGCTTCCTTTCCATGCCCATGCATTCCATAGCCTGCAACCATTGCATTCCATGAAATGATATCCTGCTTTGGCATCCTGTAGAAGACATCTATTGCAAAGTCTATGCGGCCACATTTGGAGTACATGTCAATGAGTGCGTTCCCAATCGATATATCTGATGCGAAGCCACGGACAGTCAATTGACCATGGGTACACCGACCATGTTGCAGTGCAGCCAAATGGGCACAAGCTGGTAGAATCCCAACCATAGTTGCTATATCTGGGTCTATAACAGACAGTTGCATATTTTGGAACATGAGCAAGGCCTCCTCTGCATTACCATTTTGTACACATCCAGAGATAATGGCACTATACGATACAACGTCCTTCAAATTCATTTCATCAAAAAGCATTGTCGCATCATCTAAAGTCCCACTTTTTGAATACATCGCAAGAAGGGAATTTCCTATTGTTAAATCTAAACAAATTCCAGACTTAATTAAGTTACCATGTATACATCTTCCTCTACCGGCATCTGTCAATTTCGTACATGCTCGGAGAACACTTCCTAGAGTAGCCGGAGTGAGGGCCGCAACCCCTTCAAGTCGCATTTTATCGAACAATGCTAATGCCTCTCTCATACAGTCTGCAAGAACATGTGCTCCAATCATTGCACTCCAGGTCACCTCATTCTTGACGCTGATAAAATAAAAAATCCGTTTGGCATAGTTAAGGCTCTCACATTTAGCATACATGTCCAGAAGAGCCGTTTCAATCAGAGTTTCTTTATCGAAAGCCCTTCGTAGACAAAAGCCATGAACACTCTTTCCCTGACACAATGCCTTGGTTCTACCAATTGCTGGTAGAATCGCCACCAAAGTCGAAGAGTTTGGAACATTTCCAGTCTCCTGCATTTCAAAAACCAGCCTTATAGTCTTCTCATAAAGCCCATGAAGAGCAGACCCCGCAATCATCGCATTCCATGAAACAACGTCTTTATCCATCATTTTACCAAACAACGCCTGCGCCTCACTTAAGCATCCACATTTCACATAAAAATCCAATAACGCAGTTGAAACGTAGACGTCGGAATCCAAACCTTCCACTTTCGCACGCTTGTGAATCTCCACCCCATCTTCTAACGCTTTCAAACCGGAGCACGCCTTGAGCACAAACGGAAACGTGAACTTATTCGGTCTAATACCCAAATCACACATTCCGTAGTACATATCTATCGCTTTCTCATACTGCCCGTTCCAAGCATAAGCTCGGATAATCGAATTCCACAAGATAACATTTCTACTAGAAATTTGATCAAACACCACTCGGGCAGCCTTTACTTCGCCGCATTTTACATAAAAGAGCGCCAATTTTTCAAAAACAACGACTTTATCGATACGGGTATTGCTCTTTAGTATACATTGATGGATTCTCTTTCCTTCAATGAGAGATTTGGACTTCATACAAGCTTCCAAAATTCGAACACAATTGCCCGTATTCAACCGAGTTCGAGCCCATTCCGGTGTCGCAAAAATTGGTTCTTGAACAGCTATGAATTCTCTGTAAATGGGTTTCAAAGAAAAGAAACTATTTGATCTAGTTTTGGTTTTGTGATTGAAATTGAGTTTGTTAGTCCTTATGAGACGGTTTGAAAAAACCATCTCTACTGTTGTTCTGTTTTAATTGCCGCGTAATTCGACCGTTGCTTTAACACGGTTTCCCACCTATTTTTATTGAACAAAACTAGACACCCGAGTTGCACTAATTTACAAACCGTGCCACTACCCTTTTTTTTTTTTTTTTTTTTTTTTTGAAGAGAAATCGAAATTTCATTAATCATTCGTGACTCAATACAATAGAATCGAGCATATTGATTCGTTAATCCTATTTATGTAAGCAAATTGTCATTAATTTTTTTTCGAAATTGAAACAATTTTACAATCAGAGACTACTCTCTACAATGTTGAAACTCATGACAAAACACAAAAATACTATAACCACAAAACGAATAATAAAACTTCTCAACAAGGAGAAGGCCTAAAACTTCTTAATAAGGAGAAGACAAATTAAAGACTTCAAATTAGGGAAGAAAACTTACTATAAAGTAAAAACTAAAGACAAATCAATCTAGCGTGCCGCACAAATTTACGCAACACCGTTGATGAAGATGAATCGCAACAAGGATGGATCAATCTTTACAAATTTGATTAGATATGTTGTTTATTATAAACAAAGAGCAAAAGAGATTTAATTGGAACCACCGTCGATCGTTGAGAGGATTTAAGAACAAAAATCACAAAAGATGATTAAAAAAAAGAATTTTAGAGTTTTGGAGAGAAGGAGAGGCTATATAAGTACTATGCTAACACAACATCCGTGCCACTACCTTTTTTTGAAGTAAAATAGAAATCTCATCCATCACGATAGCTCAATCAATACATTGAATACAACATTACTAGACATATAATCAATTACAAATTTATCATATTAAAAGAAGATTGATTCGCTATCTTAATTGCTCAAAAGAATATTCAATTGCTACATTGATTTTGAAGACCGTAACAATAAAACAATATAATAATCAATGGCTTTTTCTCTATTCAAATGCCTAGAACATAATAATACACAATCATACTATTAGCACATATTATTAGAATCATAAAAAAAAAAAAATTAAAACTTAACAAAAAATAAAGATAAACAAAAACTTTATAAGAGAACCTAGATAGATGTGATTTAGTGGTAAGGGCGATGAAAGAGTTGTATGGGTTAGGCATACAATTTCAGTATTGATTCTCCACGACAAATAAATGTCAGACCACTGGTGGTCTCATTACGCAATCTCAGGACTTGTGAGACTAGTCAGACAAAGAGTCTGGATACTCAGTGTTACTCAATAAAAAAAAACTTTCAAAGAGGAAGAAGCGAGATAAAAAGAAACTTCTAACATGGATTATTTAGTCCTTTGTCCCGATCGCGTGAACCGTGGTCCGTGGTTAGTCCAACTGTAATAGAACACACACCACTACTTGACGCCTCGAGATACGAAAACTCATCAAATAGTTAATATCGCAAAACCACGAATAAACGAACGAACAGAACAGTAGAAACCGAGAAAGAACGAACGAACGAACGAAACGTACGATGAAACCCTAATTTCCGATCAGATCGAAGTCGAAATCTCTCTTTTGAATAGATGAGTTCGAATGGAAAGGACGCGGCGGCGTCGGATTCCTCTGCTCCTCCGCGGCGGAATTCCAAGAAACCTAAATGTATGTATGCTGCATTTCGTTCTTTTTCCAATTCAGACCGTGTTTTTCGGTTCTTGTTTTGATTTCTGTTGATTATGAGTTTCTTTGATGGATTCGATGAAGGAATTGTGTAGACTTAGGTCTAAAATTGCGAAAATGTCGTTAAAGTTTTGGCGCGCTCTTGAAATTGCCTTCACATTGTTTGCAAGCAAATTCATTTGCCATGTGCCGGAGAAAATCTTGGTTCGGTTGTTGCGTGGTGGATTGAAGAGTATTATAATCTTGAAATCGCAATTGGTTACTTGAGAAGTTTATTATCTTTGCGTGGTGGATTGAAGAGTATTATCTTTGCGTTATACTTGTAATCACAATTGGTTACTTGAGAAGTGTGTCATTACAGTCGTCTTTGAAGGGTTTAATTTCCGGTTCGTGTGCTGTTTGGGAGCATTGACTTCTGATGTGAATTTTGCGTTTTCTGGACTTTTGGGAATCCGTAGATCAAAAAACAATATTTCTTATCACGTATTGTTTAGATTGAGAAGCTACTATACATATTGTTTAAGTCGAGAGCAACGAAAGAGTTTGATCCATGTAGCTGACCCCGACTAATTTGGGAGTCAGGCTTTGTTGTTGTTGTACTATCAATGGAATTCTAAACTAGGAAATGTTTTACAAGACTTAAATAGCAAGAGTGCTTCTCATGATTTTTTTTATTTTCTTTTGATAAAAAAGAAACCACAACTTTCCCCAATATGAGGATCGAGCTCCCGACCTCTTACCCAAGTGACCTCATACCAAATCAGTGAGCCATCCTTTTAGTTGGTAGTGATTTATGATGTTATTAATTTTAAAATATACTTGGATGGTGTTGATTCTCAAAGGTAACTTAGTCAACAAGTATTTTTGCATAGCTTTTAGATTACAATTCAAATGGATACACTTTTTACAACCCAAAAATCTCCTTTTATTCTGCTACAATAACTTTGAATTTCTCTGACGGATAACTCCTATTCGTGTTGATATATCCATCATTCATGCAGATTCCAGGTTTACGCAGCAAGAGCTCCCTGCTTGCAAACCAATATTGACTCCTGGATGGGTGAGTTAGCACTTAAATACAGCTGAATTTCGAACAAGTTGAACTTTTCTGTTTTGCTATATGATTATTGCCTTTTGGACTTTATCTAATTCACATTGTGCTTTTCAGGTGATTTCAACATTTGTACTTGTTGGCATTGTATTCATCCCTATTGGCCTTGCTTCCTTGTTTGCATCACAACGTGTAAATATGAGTGATCTTTCTTTGCCCTTCCTTTAGAACTAGCAATTTTTTCTGTGATGTGTATCCATTCACTTGTTGCTTCTTTGTAGGTGGTGGAAATCGTGGATCGTTATGATTCAACATGCATCCCTCAAAATTATGTCGAGAATGCACTCGGATTTATACAGAGTGGTGAAACTAACAAGACCTGCACCAGAAATCTAATTGTGAGTCTGATATATCTCAAAGCATTGAAAACGAGATTTCTTTTTTGCTAAATTAAAAACCATGTGCTTATAGGTACCAAAGCATATGAAAAGGCCCGTTTATATATATTATGAACTTGACAACTTCTACCAGAATCATCGTCGGTAAGTTGAGCATGCATGAGTATTTCTTGTCCCAATTGTTTTTACTTTAACGATTTATTTTGAATGATAATTTGGGATCGAGGCTTTGTTGTGCACTGTTTTGTTTCTTCAATGATTGTTAAACGTACCGACCGACCAAGTGGTAGCTCTAATGGTTTAGACTGTTTGGTACATGGTCACTTATACATGAGGTTGAGGGTTTAAGTCTCCTCATGTGCAAGTTTTGAGGGGTGTAAGTTGGTTTCTTATAGAAAAAAAGATCGTTAACTTGAGGATAGAAATCTATACCATATTTCCTTTAATGAACTGTATTGAACATTTATTAAACTGTATTATTTTATGATTTTGATTGAAGAATAAGGAATGAATACAGAAAAAGAAGATAGAAATGTATACTTGCAGATTAATTGAATAAATCTTTTAGTCCCTGAGACTGAATGCTTACATATTGCAAACAATCTGCACTGCCAATCATTTGAATTGGCTGCATTAGGTAATTGCAAAGTTTCCTTCTAGATGTGTATCAATTGAACTCTTGGTTTGAAACTTCATTTTGCCCTTATTTTTAATAATCGGAGCTTTTATATCCGTTTTAAACAAATGGTGTAGATTTTTTTCTTTTTCTTTTTCCCCTAATGATAGGATACAATGATTGTGGTTGAAGGAAGTGGCTATTAGTGCATTGTTTAAAGGTTTGATGGTGCTAGTTTGGGAGATTTATGCGTTGTATTTGCTTTGATAAGTTATAGATGACACAAGGCAAAGAAAAGTCCCAAATATCAAAATGCCTACTTAGTGCGTTTATTTTGAGACAGTTAAGCTACTGACCCAGAAAATCAGAATACTAGAGTTGCAGACTTGCAATGGCTATGTGATGTTTAGAGATTAAGGAGAAAAATGAGGTACGATGCCAGGGAAAACATGAAGGTATTTTACGGAGGAGAATGAAGAGTACATCTCTAGATTCAGTGTATCATCTTATGCAGTGAAAAGAATTCTAAAATTGGTTGGTCTATTCTAATAATTGAGAGAAGTTCAACATACATGCATAGCTTACACATCTGCACTTTTTTAGGCCCTAGCTAGTTGCTTGTAGTGGCTGTATATTATATTTTGAATATGAACTCTTTTTATAGATGTAAAAAGGTTTGGCAAGAACAAAAAGGTGCCTCTCAAATAACCAACCAAAATTTATCAAAATGTACCTAGCCTGAACGAATCACAAATCTCTGATGCAAATCGCCAAAGCACAACAAGCAAAGACTCGAAGATAGCGCTGCTTATCCAATCTAAGAATGTATATTCCATCACGAGTTTTACCCCCCTGCTTACCAACTAGTAAATGAGTTTTTGGATTCCTTATTGTCATAAAATCTACTATTTCCTGCTGCCAAATATTTCTTGCTTGTAATTTGTATGTATGCAATGCTACGTTCCTCTGCAAATATTGAAAAGGGTAATGCTCCTATAGTCCTATTATTAAAAATTAATGATATATATTTTTAGAGTCACTTTAATGGTTTCTTATAGGTTGATTGTGTTCTCATATTCTGACCCTTCATCTGAAGTAATTGTTAACTGGTTAATTGTGGTGTGATGGCTGCATCCAGATATGTTAAAAGTAGAGAAGACAAACAATTACGAAGCAAAAAATATGAAAACGTAATAAAAAATTGTGATCCTGAAGCTACCACATCAAATGGATCTGTCATTGTTCCTTGTGGTCTCATTGCTTGGAGCTTGTTCAATGATACATATGGGTTTTCAGTCAATAACAAGGCAGTTGAGGTCAACAAGAAGAACATAGCCTGGAAAAGTGACAGAGACAGAAAGTTTGGGTCTGATGTTTATCCTAAAAACTTCCAAAGCAAGGGCTTGATTGGAGGTGCCAAACTTGATCCTAACAAACCTGTAAGTTGTTGCATTAATTGTTCTCTACTTCCTTGCATCCTTTTCTGTCTCTCCTGGCTATCGTTGTGTCGCCTGATACCTGATTTTTGAACTTTTTTCCATGCTCTATGTTGCAGTTGAGTGAGCAAGAGGATCTTATTGTTTGGATGCGAACTGCAGCACTGCCAACTTTCAGAAAGCTTTATGGAAAGATAGAAGTAGACCTTGAAGCCAATCAGAAAGTAAAAGTTGTTATTCAAAACAACTACAATACTTACAGTTTTGGGGGCAAAAAGAAGCTGGTTCTATCTACCACAAGTTGGATTGGTGGAAAAAATGATTTTCTTGGCATTGCATACCTCACAGTTGGTGGGCTATGCCTCTTCTTGGCGATAAGTTTCATAATCATTTACTTGGTCAAGCCAAGGTGAGTATCTGGACGAGTTTGTGATTCTATACCTGACAACTTTTACATAACTCTGAATTTCTTTCTCTTTCTTATATTAACATTAAAAACCACAAAATTCATAACAGGATTAGTTCTGAAGACTTAAAACCTTTCAAAGAGTTTGTGCATGTGATTTCTTGAATTTTTTTTCTTACGACTTCCTCTAACTGGTCTTGGTGGACGCGCTATTTCCATTATTACCACTCTAATTTCTTGTGCTATCTACAGTAGAATATTTCATTTGGCTTTTATTTAGTAATTATAAAAAAGGGAATTTTTTTTTGAAGTTAAATAAGGTAATATGTTGGGCTGTGAATTAATTGTGCTTGATTTTATTTATGATTTGCAGGCCTCTGGGCGATCCATCCTTCTTGTCATGGAACAGAAATCCAGCGGGACATTTAAATTAAGAAAGTTATTGGACCAACATCTCGGGCATCATAAAATGGTTAATATTCTCTCTTGGTTTTGGTTCTTTCTCCCGAAAGCACATGGTTGTGGGTGCGATTTCTTACTGCTCAAGGCGTTTAATCTGAATGTACATAAACTGTTGTTTTTTTCATGTCATTGGACATTGCGCCTCTTCTGTTGTTTGTTCTCATCTTCCTTATCTAGTCAATTAGAATGCAAAATGAGTTACAATTTACAACATACTCACATTTTAGATCCCCTATATGTCTAGAAAAGTATAAAGAGCTTTAGTATGTGCTTTTGGTTTCTGTCATGAGTAGCTTTATTTTTCTTAGTACTGAAAAAGTTATGTTGAATCAATGAAATTCTGGAAATGAAGAACACTAGGGAGGCTTAGTTATGCAAATAATCTATTCTACTGTAACTTTTTGAACGGATTTAATCAAAGATATGGTAGACGTTTGAAGGTCGGAGTGCCTCGGTCATGTTGAAGAACTTTAGCACAGTTAACCATTGATCCCACCTCTTGAGCCTGTGTATTGCCACAGTTTCTGGTATTAATTCATGGGAGCATTGTCCATTGGTTCCAGGATAGTCATACATTGCTGGCTTATTCGAAAACCGATTCCTTGCCTTGTTCCCCATTTTCAACCACTTTCCGACTAGCTTATCCTCAGGTCCATGAATGTCATTGGCTGGAATGCTAGAGTCCCCGATCCATTCAACTAGATCCCAAGACAAAACAAATCCCATTCCTGACATATATTCGATGAAAGGATTCCAACTATTGCATGGTATGACAAATCCATAGTACAAATCTTTTCTAGGCAATGGTTGCAGGGAAAATGCTAATGGGGTGAATCTGAGGAAAACATCGTCGTCAGCCTTCATGACATAGTCGTAGCGGCGAGGCAAGATGTGTGGGAGTGATGAGAAGTAGGTATAAGTCTTTCCAGAGTTCATGTTCTCAGTGCAGTTGAGTATGATAATGTCGCTGAAACGCAGGATTTCTAAGGCAATGAACATCCTCTGCTCATCCTTGGTAAGGTTGCAGAAGACAAACTTTACATGGATTTCTGCAATTGGAGACGATTGAATGCCATAGATTAAGCGGAGAAAGTGGCGCCGGTCATAGCTGTCTGGGCGGGTTAGGATTCCAATCAGGAGGCTGAATTGAGCCTGTGTGTTCCGTGGAGGCTCTATAGCAATTGGATCCTTTAATGGTGAAGAGACTTTGGGATATTTCACATGAAGGTTGAAGCAGAAAAACAATAGAAATAGAGCAATAGAGGGCAAGACGGCCAAAACCACCCACTTCTTTTTCATTCTTACTGCAAGTTAGGGTCTCTCACCTTAACCAAGCCAAGAGAAACTGAAATACAATTTTGCATTTTAGGCTGTTGGATTCAACACCACATGAAGTTCTTGCTTTGGCCCTTATTGTAACAGTTGCTCATCATGCTTTCTTCATGAGAAAAAAGTTCTCTTAGTGATGGTTGCTGCTTGTGTCAGTGCAGAGAGAGTTATGCATGAAAAAAGGATTAGATTTGGTGGCAAATTATTTAGATCTGAAATTTGAACTGTTGTTGGTTCCAATTTTTGACATTGAATGGAGAAAATAGGAAGCTATGTATGTGCTTATTGATAAATAAAACTCATGCTACTGTAAGCAGATGTGAAGCCTCCATCTACTACAAGATTGTGTGCCGTTATAAACCCTGCTTCGTCACTTGCTAGGAAGAGTGCCGCCTGTGCAATGTCTTCCATACTGCCGCTCCTCCCTCGAAGTAAACTCCCCGTTTCGCCAATTAACCTCCCAACTTCTTCCGGTCCCATGTCCACCTTTCCGAGAAATTGCCTGTAAGCATTCACTAGCATCTCAGAAGGGACTCCATGAGGGGAAATGCAGTTCACTCTTATTCCATGAACTCCTAGTTCACAAGCTGTGCTTCTGGCTAGTCCCAGCACTGCTTCCTTGGACAAGCTGTAGGAATGCGATCCAAGGCCGCCCATGATCGCAGCGGAGCTGGAAGTGCATATAATGCTGCCTCCCTTGCCCTTGATCATTGCTCGTGCTGCGTGTTTGATACCGTGAACTATGCCACTGAGATTAACTGCTAGTAGATCCTTCATCTTCTCCATGTCAAGGTTAACAATACTTCCACTAGGTCCTGCAATTCCTGCATTGTTGAACATAATGTCCAGTTTGCCTTTCCATGCTATTGCTAGGTTAACAGCTGATTCAACATCCGATTCTTGCGTTACATCACAATGAATGTAGCGGCCACCTATGGAGTCGGCGAGCAAGGGTCCTATGTTGTCGAGGATATCAGCTATTATGACATGGGCACCATTGGAGGCGAACAGCTTAGCTGTTGCGGCACCAATGCCTCTTGCTCCACCAGTAATAATAGCAACCTTGTCCTTCAACCTAGAATTATTTAAGTAATCATCTTTAGCGCCGAGTTTCTCAAGGGAGTGCTCATAGTTTGGCTTCATCGGGTAAAAATAGAAGCTTAAACAGCTAGGATCTCACCTGCTCTGACCATGGTGCATCCTATTGTTCATCTTCTTTTTGTCTTGAATTTCTAGTTCAGAATCTACTGCTATGACGTATAATCCAATCTTTGAAAGTGTGAGATGTTTATAAATCTCCTTCACACAAGTATCTTGCTGTCTCACCTACGTTGAAGCTGCAAACCAGCCTCTTAATTTTGTTTGAACTTATAGGTGAATTGCAGATAAACCACAAGCAGCAGAGTTTCCTAATCTTAACCTACATCACTCCTACTGACGTTTCCTATGATGTATAAAGATTTCTTTCTCGCGCTTTTGGGAGGATTTCTGTCACACAAATCCATGGCTCTGACGCCGATCAAAGTTGTGCAACTTTGAAAACTAATTATCATTCATTCCTAAACGAAGGGAAAATTTATTTCCTTCATGTATGCTCCAAAACTTATACTTGTCAAAACAATGACTACAATCAAGATCAAGCACTTGCAAATGGTGCAAACACTCAGAAATTTTGGTGTATAGCCGTGAAGTTTTTCATAGAATTGTCCCCAATGCAGTATTTCAAGGCAGTTCTACCAAATTCCTAAAAGAGAACTAGATTAGCTATACACCTATAGGGCCTCAGCGCATGAAGCTAAACAATGTAGAATCTTCATTCTATGAACGGTGTCATTGGCAAGCGACCACGACGGGCTCCATTGCTGCCGAAGTAGCCCTAGTACATGTCTGAGGATTGATGCTTACAACTGGTTCTTCCTGGAAAACAAGAAGACAAATGGTAGTGGCAGTTATTTGGTTAAGGAACTTTCTAATGATTCATTTTCACAAAAATGGCGAAAATACTTGCCTTCGCGAGGTTTCTTAAGTAAGTTGTTGAGTAGTTCCCAGTTGGGAAGAAAGCCTCCATAAGATCTGCTAGAACTAATTGTGGTTGAGAGACAGCTCCATTGTACCAGTCTTCAACGGCAAAGGACCAAACATTCAGTAAATGATTTCATCGTTGAGAGCCAAGTTAATCAGAAGTATTGGATACAGTCACACAGTCATAATGACAAATCTAAAACGTCAGATGTCTCACTCTCACCTAGTGAAGAGTTAAGAACCCTTTTATCATATCTCCATAGGCGTTGATTTGCGAGAAAACCAATAGAAGATTTGTCTTCAATGTTGATGTTTTGGAGAAAAGTTGAGAGAGTATATGTTGCAGGGTCAGAAACATAGGTTTCATCAATTACTAAATCCACTGTCTGCAAAGAAATTGAAATTAGGAAAAATCACTAGGATCTAGATTCAGTTAAAAGAGAAATTAACAAAGAAGTTAGGCTTTGAAAAGTAAACCAAGATATTCTTTTGCATACTTACACATAGTATTGCAAACAAGTCATCCAAATTATCAGAAACCGAAATGTTGTAAGTATTCTTGTTCATGGATTCATCTATGTTCTCCCCACCTGCATCTACCACATACTGCAGCCATCTTAGTAGAAAGGGGCAATGACTAGAATGCTAAATCGGTTTCGAAACGTGATATATATTATTGGTTGAGACATAAAAGCCAGAATATTAGTGCATTGACAGATTCATTCCTGACCATTGCAGTTTGATAAATTCAAGTTGTCTATGACTGTCATACTTCTAGAGTAGCTAAGTCTGAATTTATTTGAAGACTTGGGATTTTTATATGTGTTAGTGAGTATCCTAGGTAAGATGCGAAAGCAAGTAGTTTCAAGAAGTTTCTATGATCACAAATTTGAGGTTTATTGCAGTATTTTAATAAAAAGGATTAGAATTGTACCTTCATTTTGTATTCATCCTTGGTGAAAGACCAGGTTCCCTGCAAAAAGAAGGAAAGCAACCTTGAAGGAAATCCTCGGTTTCATGAGAATGTTAGGTGGAGATAATGAGACTTGAGAATGCAATTACCTCACTATAGTCCAGCCATGCCACAATCGGTTTAAATGACGTCGTCTTGTTTGCAGCAACCTTTGTCAAGCACAAGTAATTTTCTTTCACCTGCAAAAATCCAAGAGTTTTGTCATGCAACCTTTGTCCTGCAAAATGAAATTAGGACTTAATCTTAACCACGTGTTAATTGCATATTTCAAATTTATACTTACTGAATCATACACTTGATTTGCTCTCATTTCCAAGTTTGCGTAGACGCCTACATACTTGATCCATTCGGCTCGCTTGTGAAATAGGAAAAGTAGAATTAGTTATCAGTTCAAAGCATAAAAGAATTATAGGAAACAGCAGTTCCAATTTTCATTCATATCTTCATTCATGTATCATTTGATTAATGGTCTTAATTTATCATATGTGCTTGAATTTATAGTGATGTTTATAAAAGCATACCTGAAGTGGAGTATCCTCATAGAAAGGTAGAAAAGTAGCGAAATTGCAAGCTTGTTCATCGGTATTGCCAACAAAGTGAGCTGTGAATTGTTTGAGTTTATCCAATTCAGTCTTGCTGATCATTTGTATCCCTCCCTCCATGTATGATTTCATAACACACTCAGAAGCCACAGTATCAGATGTAATGCCCTGTAGGGTCCCTAGAAGGCCTAGAAGCTGTTCGACATAGAAATACGTTAGCTAAACAGGTAGGAGCACATTGCATCTGCGCAGGACTGAATGATAGTGTGGCGCCGCAGAGCGATTAATCCATTTATAAATTTAGTATGACCGGACTACATATGAAGAACTTGGGTTCCTACTCTTGAATTGTTTTAAGCTAAAGTGCATCAGGTACTCCATACAAAATTTTTTCTAGATTGAATGGTGAAAAAAGGGTGAATTTTATCGATATGTAGGAGATGAAACTTGGGTGGAAACTAGCTGTAGGGAGCATCGTCGAGGTATCGAAAAACTTACAGAACTTCCATGTCTATGGTGGAAAAATTTTAAGAAATGCTACATAATGAATCAATAAAAATGGGTAATAATCGATAAACGTATAGAGCTTACAGAACTTAGAGATTCTCACCTCGAAGAAAGACACTGAAAGAACAAAAGAAGAGAAGAGAGAAGAAGATTGTTAGGACAAGTGAATGCAAATGTAATGAATCTATAATAAAGTTTTGTTGCAAAAATGTAAGAACTACTGATGAAAAGATAGCAAGGTAATATTTTCCTCTTTCAATTCACTTTTTTACTTCAAAAATTCAAACTGCGCAGTAATATTTTGAGTTTTTCACTCAAGGCCTCTTTGTGAAAATCAGAAAAACCAGGTAAGAGATTTGTTTTTACCTGGAAAACTTTCAGTTTCAACAGAATAATTTGAGAGTGGAATCACAAATGACTTGATTCTGCCAGTGCAGTATTTTGTCCTCGTAGCCATTTTTGTATTGTTCTGTTGCAAAACAAATCAAATCCCAACAAAGAAAAATTAAAACATGTCTCTATATATAGACTTGTTTGGCAAATCGACTTAAATGAAAGTAAAAAAAAAAAAAAAAAAAAAAGTGTTTGTTAGTTTTAAAGCAAGAGTAACTTAACTAATATGGAAAACAATGACCAAAACTTGTGCATAACAACTCTGCTTGGAAATTTATGTGTTGTATACTTGTATTGACATTACTCGCTATATAATGAATGTTAGTAGAAACTAGATAAAGAAATGACTAAAGGGTACCTGTATTAGAAGATAGCTTTTGCCATCAACTCCATTTTTGATGACTTTGAAGGTCTGCCCATAATATATATGAAAGTACTGTGCATCTTCAACCTTTGAACCACCAGTACTGTTGTTGCTGTTCTTGACCAAATTCTCAAACCACATTTCAGAAGTACTAGAAGTAGCATCTGCTACTTCAACACACCATGTAAAGAACAAAAACAAACACCACATCAACGTAATAATATGCAGTGAAGAAGATGAAGAAGAAGACATGTTTAGAGAGATGAGAGAATGAATTAATTGTTACTCCAAAGTAGTTAGTGTATAAAGGGTGGAAGCTTTTTAGCAATATATGGAGAGGCCTATTAATCTTTCATGACTGTAGAATTGTGGGCTTTGCAGCTTTTTTTGTTAGTGTGAGTGTGAATACTGTGAATGGTATATCAATATGGAACCCTTTTTTTTTTTTTAATAATTAACTAGGTGAGAACAAACATGGCAGTCCGTGACCATTTTGGATTTTTGTCATCTTGTTATGATTTTTTAGTTCATCTGTTTTTTCTTGTTTGCTGTCTTTCTATTGTTGGTTTGTGCCATATTCAAAAGGCCATGTGATGGGCACCACGCACCACCACTCAAGAGGGGCACTTTTAATTTCAACTTATGGGCCCTTTGCTTTTATGTCATTGAACATTGTGGGGGAACTGGAAATATGCTATAATAGAGTGTCTTCAATGGCAACAATGGTTAAAGAGAGGGCTTCAACAAGTCAATTACAGCCTTCTTTCAAAAAACAAGAACCTAAAAGCTAGAATTGATTGGGATTTATGTTCTAGGCCCCCTTAGGATTCTGTCACCTGATCTCATAAAGGTGGGAGCATGTCTTTTTCACTGCGATTAATCATAGATAATTTTAATGCATTATATAAAAAAAAAGACACAAAGGGGTTGGGGCGTTTGACTATGAGATTACTCAAACCTAAAGCTTGAATACCCATAGTTCTAAAAAAAAGAAAAGAAATACCAAGGGAAAGTAGATATGGTCTCAAAAATAGGAAATATATATATATATATATATATATATATATGATACTTCTACCATGGGAACTAAATATATACACATGTCATTGGTACACTATTTAGAACCATTGAATTAAATTTAACACATTAATCAAGGTGACATAAATGCCTAGAGCATTTAATGCACAACATATTTTAAGAGATTTATATGACATGAATATATATTTAGTCGATATTTTTATATCACCATCTATGGTGATTGGTGTTTTCAAATTTTCTGTTACATAGGGGTATGTTCGTATATTCATATGGGATGAAATCCTATGTACATATTGTTTCTGTTACATAGGAAGTCTTTTTAAACAATCTAATAAATAGTATATAAATAGCTCCTATGATATTCTTGTGTTAGAGATATAATAACATTACCTACATATATTTTTGGTGCTTAGCATTAACTGTATAAGGGCGGTGAAAACTTGGTACGTTGTAGTTATGGCTGCGCCATGTTATGTGTCCAAATGTGGGCACCTACCACTTCACGGACCCTCTGCTTTTATCTCTCTCTAATTTTGTTTTTCAGTGTACATCTCTCTAATTCAACTTTTGGAATTTTAAAATTATATAATAATGCTATGATTTTTACAAAATTATTGCAAACGCTGATATTGAATTTTCTAGTTTAAACAAAATCTGAACTCAGTTGTCAAAGCATCTCTAGTCATGAGGGGGATGAGAGATCACTTCTTAAAAGGCAATGAATGAAACATACTTCCTTAAAAGACAAGATTGAAGATGTCCTAACTCAAATAGACTTATGTTAGAGAGTCAATTGTCAAAAAAAAAAAAAAAAAATTTAACACAAGTTTTAAAATTATGTTGCGCTTAGTATAAAAGCCCAAAGGCTAATTGTAATGAAATGGGCTTCCATGACTCATGGCCCAGTACTAGGGAAAGCATATGCACCATGAAGAGTTGATTTCCAAAATGCTAAAAATGACACTCCAACGTTGTATCACAACCTAAAGTCACATTAGGGTGACATAGCATGCAAGATCCATACAAAAATAGATGTGCGCACGTGATTCTCGGTACATAACATGCGGGGTATTTAACTTAATGCGCACAATGACAACACCTAAAGACGTGGTCCCGCATGTCACGTCACCCAGTGTGACTTTTGTGTCTTTGGGGTGACATTGTCCTTTTTCAAACTGTAATTGTCTTTCTATGTGCATTTGTTGATGTACGCCTAGAAAATTTTTCTTGCATGATACTAGGGACATCCGCAATGGTTGTATCCAAAAGGGGCTATTAACATGCCACATCATCAATTTATTAAACTCACTTTTTTCCCTCTTTTATCTCTACTTTTTCTCCACAATAGTTTACTCCCTTTAGACTCAAATGAGATCCACAATCACATCACACCTACTTTTTACAAATAAAGTCACATTTTGTTTGAAAAAAAGTACAAAAAATGGATAATAAAAAAATGAATTAAAAAAAAAGCAGCGGGGCCCACTGCAGCTGCAAACCCGAGTCGCGCAAACGCCTCAAAATCGCAATACCCTCCCCTTTTAGTTGCAATGGAGAGGGTATATTGTTGCAGGTCTCACAATATTCTCCATTGCAGTTGCTCTAAGAGCATCCCCAAGAGCTGATTTATATCTTGTTTTTTTTTTTTCTGTCAAAGTGATTTATATAATGAACATATAATACTATATAATAGCCTAGATGCGCACTGGACCCAATAAAGTGCAGCTTCACTGGTTACACTTTTTTTTTTTTTTTTTTTCAGATCATCATGAATGCTAGCTCTCTTTCTCTTAAACTACTTAATTGAGCTAAAAACTCTACGTACGTTAGGGACATATCAGATTATTCATGTGTGTACAAAGAGAGCAACATATATATATATAATGGGAACTAATTACTTAGAGGGGCTTGAAGGGAACGCTTAATCTGTCTGAGAATCTAAAAAGAGAAAGTGAAAAATGACTGAAAGACAAGGGACTTTGAATCCTTTTATATATAAGAGATGTTGGTGGTGCAAGTAAATGGTTCACAACCAAACAACATTTCAACACAACTAACAGTAGTAGTTATACTCTACTGAAGAAAATGTCTCCGGTCGAATTGCCTCCCGGTTTTAGGTTCCATCCGACCGACGAAGAGCTTGTCAACTACTACCTTAAGCGGAAAATTCTCGGTCTAAGGATCGAACTCGATATAATTCCCGAAGTCGATCTTTACAAATGCGAGCCATGGGAACTAGCAGGTTTACTATATAATTCACATTTAATTGATCATATTTGTACTACTATATAACTTATATATATATATACATATAAAAATTTCTTGCAATGTTGTAGTACTATATATTGTGAACATAAAATTTAAGTTTCATAGACTAATTTGGTCGTTTTGATGACAATGTTGCAGAGAAATCATTCTTGCCAAGTAGAGACCCTGAGTGGTATTTCTTCGGGCCAAGGGATCGAAAGTATCCAAACGGGTTTAGGACGAACAGGGCGACGAGGGCTGGATATTGGAAATCGACCGGAAAGGACCGGAGGGTGAGTTTTCAGAGCCGAGCTATTGGAATGAAGAAGACTCTAGTTTATTACAAAGGGAGAGCTCCTCAAGGGAAGAGAACTGATTGGGTCATGCATGAGTATCGCCTCGATGACAAGGAATGCGATGACCCCTCTGGAATTCAGGTTAATCTTCTCCCTAGCAAGCTACATATTTTCATCAAAATAAGTCTTGATTACGTACTCTGGTTATAATAATTGATGATTATTAATTCATGGTGATTAATTACATATAATGATGATCTAATTAATTAATTAACATTATAATTTCTTACATGAATGTCTACACGTATAATTTGAAGAAATTAAATCAAATTAATTAGTTAATGTTCAATTAATTTTGTTAATTAATAATAAAATGGCATGAGGCCCTCCTTGGAACTGAAAAAACTTTTAAACTTTTGGCTAGAGGTTACTGTCTACCCTTGTGGTCTGAGGCAAGGCTCTAGATACCCAGACAATAATAGAAAAAGACAAAAAAATGGTGACAAACTTAATTACATTTACATGAATGGATGGATATATCATAAATGACTCGGAGTGATCACCAATTGAAAATTTGGAAGTCATAAATAAACAAAAAAATATGCAAAAAATAACACTGTCGTAAAAGCACTCTTTAGTAATGATATTAACGTGCATGTATGTGTGTAATGGTGAAGGAACTAATCTAAATAAGAGGGGGAACGTGGGTTGTGCATGAAGTGCATGGAAAGTTAGGATTTTTGTACGTCTCCGATCACTTTTTTCAACTTTGTATCATAAACAAAAGAGAGATTAATTAGCTAGAGAGATATTCTTTGCTTGCATTGGAACATAATGACAAAGCTTGTATTCTATTCTTCACTTTATTAAACTGTTCTAAATGAGACAAAAGTATAATTCTTTCTCTCTCTCTAGATCTATGTTTATATTTGTGTTTCTCACCTTACACCTCACATTGATCTCTTGTGTTTAATTTACTCAGACATTCAGGCAAATGAGATCTCTCGACTTATATAATTCCCACATAAAGCAAATTCAATATGTCCTTCTCCATCAACGTCTTTGGAGTTATGAGATATGTCGGCAGCTTTCACTTTATTCTCCAATCATCCATCCTATCTTCAACATTCACTTTGCTCCCATTATTTAATTAACTTCTCCTTGGCTTCCTCATCACTCATGATCATATGTGTACAAATTGTACATTTAGTGGATTAGTATTAATTAGCACGTAAATGTTAGCCTATAACTGCATATATATATATATATATATATATATATATATATATATATATATATATATATAAACCATTAGATTTAAATCCAACACATTAATCGAGGCAACATTTATGCACAACACATTTTGAGGGATTTCCATTACACGGGTATATATTTGGTCTCCATTGTAGAATTTTCCATATATATCACCAAAAAAATGCAGATATATATACACGATGATCTTGCAATCTGCCTATAATCTTTGGTTTTTAAGTAACTTACTTCAAAGAAGTTAACATTATTTAATATTTATGGATATTGAATGAATGGAATTAAGGGTAATGATATTTTGACACACTAAAGTCGCATGCTGAGGCCACACATATATATGAAAATTGTGTTTTTCCCCTACTACAGTAGTAGATGTTTTTTTGACTTTGTTTTAATTAGGGAAACACAATATTATTTCTCAGCATAGTTCTACAAATTTTTGGCTATAATAGAATAAAGTTTCGTACTCTCGTTCCTATCAAAAACTATCTAGATCGTGTTGTACAATCTTAATTAATGTGCCTTTTGTCTCAAAAAAATGTGCCTTAGCATGATTTCCAAAAATATATATGACCTTTTTAAAAAAAATAAAAATAAATATGACCTCACTATGTCAAAATGTATAATTGTGGCATTGTCCAAAAATTAATAAAAGAAAGTCTCTATACATATTTATATCTATATGTTTATACAGCTAATTGATTAATTAAATCAAGCTAATTGATTAAGTAGATCAAGTACTCTTCTCTTCTAAATTAATGAACATGTTCTATCCTTTCCACAATTTCAGGACTCTTATGCCTTATGTCGAGTGTTCAAGAAGAATGCAGTGTCCACAGAAGTGGAAGAACAAGCACAATGTAGCATGTCCTCGTTACTTGATCAGAGCTCTAATGGGATCATTATCAACGACTACGAAACTGCTTCACCGGACGTGCCCTTATCGTCTCCATGCTTGGACGATGATGACAAAGACGATGCATGGATGCAGTTCATCACAGAGGATGCATGGATTTCAAGTACTTCTGCTCTAGGTGGTGAAGACATTACTTCATGTGCAACAACATTCACCAATTAATTAATTAAAGTTGATCCGCTAATCATGCGTGGTGAATATCAATAACGAATTAATTAATTATTAACTCTCTTAGTAATAAGTGATACATGGGGTTTGTAAAGTTTCTTCGATGGATGCATGCATCCTCCTCGTCTCAGAGGTCTGTTAATCATTATATTTTTGTGGTTATTTTTTTTGGGAAGTAAGGCAACATTTTTCTTTGCTATGGTGTATGTACAAGTTTATTGGGCTTGGCCTCTTTGTGGCCTTTTGATGTATTTTAATTTGTGGAATAATTTTTTTTTTTTTTTTTTTTTAGTGAAAGGAATAATTTATATTGGTGAATGAAATGTTCATAGTGGCTATAGAGCCTCCTTTTCTGTTTTAACAAATTAAAATTGATTAATTGTCTTAATTAATTTTGTTAATTATATGTATTAATTTTTTTTCTTTGGAGCCAAACCAACGACCTCAAAAAACCTTGCCTTATTGGCAAGTGGTATTGTCTATATTAATTCAAGAACACTATTATTCTTTTTGGTAAACAAATTAATTAAGAACATTAATTTTTCATGTTGCAAAAGATTATCAAATGGATTATATACCTGAATTGACATGTTGGATGGTATAGAACTAGCTAGTGAAACCAAATGATGTTACAACTGAATTCAAATATTGCTGGTGTAAGAGGGAGATAAAAATCAGTGCAAGTACTAAATAAAGTAAGCAGTAAATAAGCCAAACTACAACATGATGAAAACTTGTTTGCGCAATTTGGTCCATATGACTTACATCTGCAAGGCCACAACCTCACCAAGTTTGTTACACTTCTCTTTACCCTCATAATGAACTTTACACAAGTCTCTGGTACAGTGAGGCTCCCTCTCACTAGAATACCCAAATCCCCTTGATGCTTACAAGTTACAACTTAATGATAAAAGTGAACAACATGTTCACAAAACACAAAGTAATTGAGATACAAACTCTCAAAACTTTGCCAAATATACAAACGACTTGATAACGTACATACCTTCAATAAACTCCCTTCAACAAACTCCTTGATATATGGTGTGTTTCAATCTCAAAACAACCACGACCCATCACATGTTGCACATGATCACTACAACATTAAGGTGTTTTAAATCTTCAGTTTGTTGTGGATGAGATCAAATCTGTAACAAACTAATTCTGAGATTCTGTTGCAACTCTTCTAACAACCAAAATTAATTTCATAATTTGAGCACGTGAAACACAACTTACAACTAATGACAATCGACTTACGATCTTGACACTAACAGCTAGCATTAATATTGTTGATCATTGATATAATCATGTTTAATTACCAACAAAATAATTTGCTTCTAAAAAGTTAGAATTTTAATTAGTTGCTAATTATATTTAGAAACCAAAAATAGTTTGTATATATATATATATAGCTACAAATCAAAATGATAATTATTTCTTGTCCCTAGCTAATGAGATATGTGGCTAATTAAATCAGTACTATAGTGATCATGCATGGTATCTATCTATATATGATGCATCTTGAACTCGAAGAATCCTTAAACAACATTCATCAGACAAATTATTTCTTCAACTTCAATTCAATTAAATGGTACAAATTAATATGTTGATCATGATACAATTAGTGTAAGCTTAATTCTAATGAACTATGTATTGACCTCATGTCCTTTTTGCAAGAGAAACAAATTACAATTTAAATTAGTTAAGATACAATGTGGCTAAACCCAAATGCAAAGAGAGCCAAAACAATGGCTAAGGACCATTTCTTGTTAAAAAACACACTAGAAATGTGTCCTCTGCAGTTAGCTAACCAAATAGCAGTACTACTACTTCCTCTTTTGTCAGTCCTTCCCAATTTTTTCATCATCTTGTAATTGATGATCTGATCAGGAGATGAGCAATACTCCTGTGATCCTCTGATGGTCTCCTTAATTGTTTTTCCATTATTTGTAAGAACAAAAACCATCATCATCTAGGCCGACGACACTCAGGCGCTCCCCGATACAAATGCAAGATGTTAGTAGCATGGCAACTACACAAATTAGTTCCCTCATCAACAACTGATTATTTATTACCATGCCCTTAGCCTTTTCTCTTGTAAATGCTTTAAACTTGCTGAAGAAAGAGCTTCCACACTGTATTCTTGTAGGGATGGTTAGTACTTGATTCAAGTTGATCACCTTAACGATCTTCGAGGGCTCGATTTGATGGAAAAGGGTCTCCGCGGCTTGGCGGCTTGTGATGAACATTCCATGATTAACTTCAACCTTCTCATACAGCTCAAATGTTGGAGTGCCAACCCCTTCTTCTTGGATAATCCCATTTTGGTCATCATTAATGAATCCAAGAGAGAACTCATCATTCTCATTCCCTTCATGAGTGTCATTAAAATCACAGAAGTTGTTGTTCTCATTAAGGTTTTCTCCTGTAAATGGAAGATGGATTATGCATGTATATTAATCGAATAATCGATTGATAAAGAATGCGAGTGGCGATAAACAATGGCTAGTCAAGATGTGAACATACACACCTAATTCATCACTCTCTTCTTTCCCTTGGAAACTTGAAATGCATTCTATTGGTATAAGATCCTTTTGGTCTTCAAACATGCACTGAATATATACAACAAGGTAATTACTTTTTTTTTCAAGAATAACAAGGCAATTAATTAACTAAATATGAGTACTAATTGATTTTTAGTTTCATTTTATTTAGAAAACAAGAATTTTTAAAGATCAAGGAATAAGCTTAATATATATTGATCCATACCTTCTCTAGGTCTTTGTGTGACATTCCGACCCCTCGTAGGTTTTCGACGACCTTCTCTGTCTCGAAGGCCTCCTTGAAATCTCCTATCTCTATAAATCTTGTCTCTTCTAATCCCCATTGTTTCTGATCAATATGACTTGATGAACCAATATGATGATCACTTCTTGTTGTATGATCAGGTAACAGGGTCAGTTCATTCATATAAGAGCTCGTGTAATTATTTCCTGGCCAAGATTCTTGAAAATTGGAGTGATGTATGAGCTCTTGAGAGGCAGAAGCAACTGAAAGGATTTCTTGCAAAACGTCCGACTCGCCGTTTATATTTTCGCAGTAGGATCCAGGGCGGGACACTTTCGAATCGATGAAGTTCACTCCAGGGAAATCCTCTACTTCTAATGGAGGTAACGAGAGCCGATGTTGCAACCTTGCGCATTCTAATGCTATGTCAACCTTCAAAATAGAACAATTAATTAGCATATTAATTAATTAACATGATATATATATATATATATATATGGTGAACAATTCATATTTTGTTAGCTAATTAAACTAGCTATATATATACATATAAGCTCCACTGATTTTTGCTAGGGAGGTGAGTTCTTTGTCTGATATTTGCAAGTGGTGTGTTGTTCAGCACCCTCGTTTCTTGTATATGTACCGGAGAATGATTTGAAATAAAATACATATACTTAATTATTCCTCAGAAAAAAAAAAAAAAACTAGCTATATAAGCTAAAGAAAAAAAATGATTAATTTTACCTTAGAAGGAACATTTGCATGGCTTGAAAATCCAGAACTAGGGTTAATATTGGATCCAAATGCATCTTCTGATAAGTACTGCATCCACTTCATGTCCGTTGAGCCATTCATATGATCATATTCATATGGTACAACTCCTTGATTTAAATGAGATGATGAACAAGTCTCTGATGCAAAATGGAAACTAGAACTCTCTATATCATCTACTTTTCTCTCAGGAGATAAATCGATATTGGAGGAGTAATCGTTCGGCGTCCATCGAGAATTTTGGTTAGTAAATTGAGTATTGTGACATTGCTCGCTAACCTTGGGGATTATTTCGCTCTTCTTAAAAATGCGACACAAGGCGTAAGCATCCTAAAAATGAAAAAAATCATAATTAATTAGACTGTATATATATTAATTAACACACAATTGTTATGATCTACAGTATCTAGTTTCTCATATTAATTATTCCTGTCAAAAAATTTCTCATAATTAAATAACACACTTAATTAGTTAAGCTCTAGTGAATGGCAAGTTGTCAAAGGTGAGTGAGTGCAAGGCTTGATGAGTGTTAGAGAGTGAAATTGAGCGTATGAGTAGAATATAATTTATAGAGAAGTGGAGGAGATAATATTGGGTAAGAGTGGGTGAGAGAGTATCAGTGTAGTTTCATTAATTAAAAGCATCATTTAATTCAAAAATAGATGGGCCCAGACACTATAAAAAAAATGTATTTAGCAAAACCAAAAAAAATTGTTGTTAAATACATTGTCAAAATATATTAAATATTTAATATTTAATGCATAAGAAATATATATTTTAAAATAAACTTAAAATATAACGATAAGTTGGTCATTGCATAATTCAATTTATATTATTTAATAACCTATTATATCTGAATTTTCAAAATTGATAATATGTTATAATATATACGTTAAGTTCACAATGTAGTCTTCAACAACAATTATTCGGCAACTGAAAAAGTATTTTTTTTCTTGTTACTTTACATGTCAATATTAAAATATCTATATATTACTTTGAATTCTTGTTGCTCACGCTGGCATTGTGGTACGTACAGGATCTTTCGTGGACAATCGTACCCTCAATTTGAGAAGGTTATTGATAAGGTGTACATATTAGTTTCTTTAAAAACAAGCCCCTAAATATTCGCTTTTACTGATCAATTACTAACACCTCTTTAGGATAGAGCGTGCACTTCATTTCTAAAGTAATTTCTTTTGTTATCATTTTAATTGTTTCTGAAAAATACAAATTTTGTTATATTAAGCTGAAAAGCTTTCACACACAAACAAAAAAGTTGAAAATTAGTATTTGATGTCATTACATCACAACATTATAGACAATGTACCTTCGTTCATCGAAAAAAACATTATAGGCAAGTATAGGATTTTTTTTTTGACAGACAAATGTAGGTTCAGCTCTATCTTAGCTCACATTATCAATAAAAAAAGAAAAAAAAAACAATTTGGGAACTTAATCCAAACAAAGAAGAAGAACTAGCATGGATTAAATATATTAAAAATAGTATAAACCAAAAAAAATAAATATTGAGAATAGTACATGATTAATTAATAATAAATTTTCAATGATATTCATTTGCTAATTAATTCTTCCATCTTCTACGAGCCTAAATTACTTTTTTAATTAAAAATCAACGTAGCTAACATTTTACTACTCCATCTGAATCTTTTTAAGTGTCGTTTTAGACTTTTTGGAGGATTTCAAAATATTTGTCGTTTTGATAGTACCAATATTCATCCATTACTCAATTGACTTTTATACCTTTTATAGAAAAAGAAAGTTTAATAATTACACATTAATAACTAATGTATGTAGAAAGGGTGTAAAGAAAAATAATTAAAAGGGTGATTTAGTCATTTAACTACCACTTTCTGCTGTTTGCAAAAAAAAAAAAAAAAAAAAACCACTTTCTCCTCAATCAAGATAATTAAATAACTTTCTTAAAAAGTCAAAAAAAAATGTGATTAGTGAGAAAATGTCACTTATTTTGATATGGAGGGAGTAATATTTTGCATAATGGAATTAATTAATTAAAACAACAACAAAACAAAGAAGTCTCAAAATTTTAACAAAAAAAAAAAAAATAAAACAAAGAAGTCCCAAATTAGTTGGCAATGGAATTAATTAAAAGTACCACAATCAGTTAATTACCTTTCACAAACCTCTAGTACTTAAACATATGCGCATTGAGAATTTCATGATCCATCAAACTTAATCAAAGAAAATTAAACTTCATGAGTGATCAATTGGAGTTTCAATAATTTGTGTACTTACCTGCAAGCCAGTGCTACCTTCACACTCTTTTTCGTCGAGCCGATATTCATGCATAACCCAGTTAGTCCTTGCACCATGAGGTGCTCGTCCTCTATAATACACCAACGTCTTCTTCATGCCCACGGAACGCATTTGCGAGCTCACCTTTCGATCCTTACCAGTGGCCTTCCAATAACCCGCTTGGGTCGCTCTATTAGTCCTAGACCCGTTCGGATACTTTCGATCTCTAGGGCTGAAGAAATACCATTCTAAATCTTTGCTTGGCAAGAATGATTTTTCTGTAGATAATTAAGGTTAGTATTATTATTCCATGCTTAGTTGAATGTGGAAGGAAAGAATAATTGAAAGCCAAAAAACAAAAAAAAAAAAAGATAATGTGGAAGATAACAATACTTTTTTTTTTGGTGGGAAGGTAACAATACTTTCGATCTCTACTGTTGATCCTTATTTTTAGTTTTGTTATTAATTAGTAGGTAGTTTGTCTTTTCTTTGTTGGAATTCTTGATTTTGTTTTCTCCTTGTAGGGAAGTTCTAGATTTTCTTCTCCTTGTCGAGAAGTTTTGTTATTGTTATGTGGTTCTAGCAGGTGTTTGTGTAATATATATTGTAATGTGTTTTAACGTTGTAAAGAGCAGTCCCTGATTAATTGTCTAATTGTTTTAATTTCACAATCGCATTCACAATCAAAATAATGACAGTTCTTCCTCCCAAAATAAATAAATAAATAAATAATGGTAGTTCTTCCTACCAAATAATAATAATAATAATAATAATAATAATAATAATAATAATAATAATAATAATAATAATAATAATAATAATGCGTTCTTTTGAACAAATAGGATTAGTGAATCAATGTACTTTTTGATTCTATGTCTGGTCCTGTAGTGAGCTATTAATGATTTATGAAACTTAATTATATCTTTCTTCAAAAAAAAACAATAACTGCATAGTTTGCATGTCCATTCTCAAAAATGTTTTTTACTTCAAAGTTATCCTCAAACAATAAATGAAGCGAACACAATATTTTGTAAAATTCCTTTGATGCCCCTTAAATATTTGTAAAAATTTTAAAAACCCCCTATGAGTTCAGACTCATGAGTCCAAATAGATTTATTGTTCCAAAAATAATTCAAGAAGTGTCTTTTTCTTCTCCAATTAATACAGAATGTGCACCATTTCTTCTTTCATTAGTTTAAGGCCTTGTTTAGTTAGCAAAATTAAATCCAAAACTAAGTTTATTTTCATCATTACACAATTTAAATTTGGCCTCCTTAATTAGTTTTAAAAAAAAAAAAAATTAAATTTCACCCCTCCTTATATGTGATCCATAGATACTATTTTCACACAAAAAAATATCATAACTGGTAGTAGTGCATTATTAATTAATTAACATGCATGCAAATTTCACCAAAAAAAAACATGCATGCAATTAATTAATATATTGGCCTTTATAATCATTTCCAAAGCAGAAAATTGATCAAATTAAGTACCTGGCAAATCCCATGGCTCACATTTATAGAGATCAACTTCAGGGATGATTTCCAACTCAATCTTTCGACCATTGATCTTTCTTTTGAGATAATACGCCACAAGTTCTTCATCGGTCGGATGGAAACGAAAACCAGGAGGCAAGCTTACCGGGGCCATTTATGTATATATGAAAATATACTTCGTCAATTAATTACCTTAAAATTAATTGGACCTTCCTCTCCTTTCCTTTTACCTCCTAAAAGAGATTAAGGTTACAGAATGATCACCAGCCTTAGCGATCACCTCGCACCCTGTACACTCTACCCTTTAAATGTACAAAATCCTGAAACAATTCGTCCAATTGGTTAGAAACATTTTTGATATAATACTAACAAGTCAAGGCCCAAAGAATTGAGTGATATATATTAGGAAAGTTGATTAAACAAGATTTATTGATGTTCACCCAAAAAACAAGATTTCTTGATAGAGGACAAACAAAAACACAAGAAAAAAAAATGTTACATGTGATCATATCATTAAAAGAAATCAAACAAACATATATAGTCTATATATGTAGATTTAAAGAGAAAGAGCGATGATCACCTAAAATTGATGAGAGAGGGAGAAGGTCAAAGAGAGTAGCTAGTTCTAAAGAGAGTTAGGTGATTGAGAAGTGTGAAGGGGAGGAGGAGAGGAGATTGGATGAGTTGATATAGTACCTTCTTCTAAGATGAATGACAAAAAGAAACATAAAAAGCAGTCACAAGTTGTTAGCAATTCAGGGTAGGCGCCACTTTTTCCCCTCTACTTTAGTTACCTTTTATTTTGGGTCATCAATGTTTCTCCAATATTGATTCCTCTTATCGTTCTCTTCAAGCTCTCACCTCTCTCTCTCTATACATATATCTATAAAATTCTCTATCAAAAAATACAAATATCTACAAAATATCCCATGCTTCGGACCTCCTCTTTTGTTTAGAACCTCTCCATGCATCCAATCACCACTTGACACGTGGCGAGTTTGCTTTGGTTTATGGAGTAACTCATGTTCTTTTCACATGAGAATCACATATATAATTAGTTCATGATTAGTGATCGCACATCGCCGATCGGGAAATTGCATACTTTGCATGTGCCTTCGCGATTTTCATTATGAATTTTGTGTTCAGACATTCTTGCATGCAGTTCACATATGTTCTTTCAGTACAAGAGAAGTGCTTCATCAATACAACACGCATATATATGAATTAATTAATAAAAAGTAGCGTGCTTTAAATTAATTATTGTATATAATATATTGATTAAATGATATTGATCATGATCGAATATTCAATGCTCCCCAATATGCATGATCAGCTTCTTTTTTTTTTTTTTTTTTTTTTTTTGATACCATGCATGATCAGCATATAAATCAAATTAACAACAGTCTTTTTTGATCTTCACTGTCGTAATCATCTAAAGACATGCGCAACTTTCATCTTGCCCACGTCATCAAGAATTTCTTTTGACCATATGAGGAATATAGAGACAAAATTTTAAATGCATCGTTAGTAAAATAAATCATTTATATATAGCAAGGTACATAATTATTATTATCGATCAATAGACAGTAGCCAATTGATTTAATTAACACAGGAGTTAGATCCCTTGACTGAAAAAAAACAAAGGAGTTAGATCCGTCGCTAATATCTATCTCTATATTATCTGTTTATTGTAGTGTCGATCAGGACGAAAGGCCTTTTAATTATTTCAGACTTGACAATGTTAGCTTAAACGTACATTAAGTACTAGTCAGTGTGTTTATGTGGCACTTTTTTTTTTTTTTTCCTTTTGATGCTCTTCATTGATACAATCTTTTGATCCACCGTGGATTCTCTTTTGATCGAAGATGGTTCTAATAATTTCTTTTATTTGCTTTTATTAACTAAATAAACTCAGATCTTTTCAGATCTGATGAGATGATTAGTTTCATCCCCGTTGCAGCCATCAAATTCACTATTAAAAAAGTTACGTCTCTACATCTACATCATTTATGAAGACTATGTGTGGATTTGTGTTTATGAGATTGATATTCGTCATTATGATTTTTCAATAAGTAGTTATTTCCTTCTCTTGTTGGAAGGTTTATATTGCCTCTCCTCATTGAAAGTCTCATATTTACTTTTTTGTCGAAAGTTTAATTTTTTTTATGATTCGAATGATGTATATATTGTCATGTTCCAGACGTTTGTCAAAAGAATAGTCATTAATTGTTAAACTATTCCATTTTTATAGTCGTAGTTCTTAAAAGCCAACTTTTTGGTGATTGAATGCTCTTTTGAATAATTAAGATTAACGAATCAATTTACTATGGTGATTGATTCTATGTCTCGTCTTGTTTCATTGAATGTATTAAGAGCCATTTATGATTAATGAAATTTTTATTTCTTCAAAAAAAAAAAAAAATTAGAGAAAGGAAAAGCGCGGCGATCGTGGTTGATGGATTGGCGAGGAATTGGGAGGAGTGTGCATGTGGGGCCAGCTTTAGACACGTGTGAAGGAGACAAAAGAGATGGACACGTGGCGGAACAGGAGACGATGGGGATCACTTGCGCCGGTCCCTCAACTTTTCCTTTTCATGAATCCATGCATCTTTGGGTGCTTTTCTCCTTTATCAGTTTATGCCATTCCATTCTCTCTCAACTTCTTATGTATAATAATACTATATAATCAAACATTGTTGTAAATTTAATTGAGAGTTGCTAGAACTAGAGAAGAAAAGTAGAAGAACTAAGAATTTTTACTACTACAAAGAACTATAAAGAACTACAACTATAAAGTAGAAGAAGAGAAATGAGAGAGTTGAAATGAGAAGTTGTATACAACTTTGTGTGTTTTTACAATGAGGTTGATACCCTTTATATAGGTCCTTTGGTGATGATGATAAATGTACTAAGACAATGTTTACAAGTTACACATACATCACATGCCATACAACTCTTTACAAGCAATGTTGACAACACATGAAATAATGAGTACATTGGATATGGATGCAAGTAAGAGCCATACTTGATATTACCACTCAATGTAAGAGTCATGCTTGACAATGATTAGTCATACAAAGTCTTGATCAATTGTTCATCCATATCATAACACTCCCCCTTGGATGACAATTGTTGAGAGAATGTGCCTCGTTAAAACTTCTACTAGATGTGGGAAAAAATCTAGCAAAATGAAAAGAGTACACATTTCTTATTAATCTTAAGATGAGTATAATATTGTTAGGATTGCCTCATTAAAAAAAACTTTGCTAGAAAAACCCAATAGGATAAAACCATAGCTAAGGGAAAAAGAGTGCAATACACTAATCAATAACTCCCCCTCATGTGAACATGGGTGAAACTTGTTCAGTTTCTTTACTTGCAATGTCTTTAAGTTTACGCAAGCCAATACCATATGTAAGCTTTTTAAATGTCGTAGTTGGTAAGGCTTTTGTGAATAAATTAGCAAGATTATCGCTCGATCGGATTTGCTTGACATCAATTTCACCATTCTTCTGAAGCTCATGTGCATAAAAGAATTTTTGGTGAAATATGTTTTGTTCTGTCCCCTTTTATGAATCTTTCACTTAATTGTGCAATACATGCTGCATTATCTTCATATAATATGGTTGGAAAATCTTTTATTGAAGGCAATTCACATGATTCTTGAATATGTTCAATCATGTTTCTCAACCAAACACATTCATGACTTGCTTCATAAATTGCAAGTACTTCAGAATGATTGGAAGAAGTAGCAACCATAGTTTATTTACTGACTTCCATGATACAGCAGTATTACTACAGGTGAATACATATCCCGTTTGAGAACGGGCCTTATGGGATCTCGATAAAAATCCAAAGATCGATAACCTTGGAGATTCAATTTTACCCTCTCGAGTAAAATAAACCCATGTCACTTGTTCCTCGAAGATATCGAAAAATGTGTTTAACACCATTCCAATGTCTTCGAGTTGGTGAAGAGCTATATCTTGCAAGTAGGTTAACAGCAAAAGCAATATCGGGTCTTGTACAATTTGCAAGATACATAAGTGCACCAATTGTACTTAAATATGGTACCTCCGGACCAATTAGCTCTTCATCACTTTCTTGAGGTCGAAATGGATCCTTATCCACTTCAAGTAATCTGACAACCATTGGAGAGCTCAATGGATGTGCCTTGTCCATATAAAATCTTTTTAATAATTTTTCAATATAATTTGATTGATGGACAAGTACTCCACTTGAAAAATGTTCAATTTGCAAACCAAGACAAAGTCTTGTTTTTCCAAGTTCTTTCATCTCGAATTCCTTTTTCAAATATTCGGATGTTCTAACGATGTCGTCGTGGTTTCCCACTATATTTAAATCATCAACATATACAGCAATAATCACAAATCCTGTTGATGATCTTTTAATAAAGACACATGGGCAAAGTGGATTATTTACATATCCTTTTTTCAGTAAATAATCACTAAGACGTTTGTACCACATTCGTCCGGATTGTTTCAACCCGTACAAAGACCTTTGTAATTTTATATAATGCATGTTATGAGGTTTTGATTTTATTTCATCGGATATTACAAATCTATCAGGGATTTTCATATATATCTCACTGTCTAGAGATCCGTACAGATATGTTGTAACGACATCCATTAAATGCATATCAAGCCCTTCAAAGACTGCAAGGCTTATCAAGAACCAAAATGTAATTGCATCTATAACAGGAGAATATGTTTCCTCATAATCGATGCCAGGTCTTTGTGAGAAACCTTGAGCTACAAGTCTTGCTTTGTACCTTATAACTTCATTTTTTTCGTTTCTCTTTCGTACAAATACCCATTTATATCCAACAGGTTTTACGTCATCTGGCGTTTGGACAATTGGTCTAAAAACCTCTCGTTTCCTTAACGAGTTTAGCTCTGCTTGGATAACATCTTGCCATTTTTGCCAATCAGTTCTTTTTTGACATTCGTCCACTGATCGTGGTTCTGGATCATCATCATTTTCACATATTTCAAATGACACATTGAAAGCAAATATATCATCAGGAACAATTTTATTTCGATCCCAAATCTTACCAGAGTTTAAATAATTTATTGAGATCTCATTACTTTCATCTTTTTCATCTTTTTCTAGAGGAAGTTGTTCCACATCAGAATCAACTTGTTCTGACAAACCCTTATCAAAGGATTCTTGTGCTTTCTCAGGAGTATTTTGATTTGTATTTATTTTTACTCCTGTTTTCCTCTTTCGAGAAATTGTATCCTTTGAACCAACTGGTCTTCCATGCTTTAAGTGTTTCGTTGGTTCTTGTGCATTTTGTTGCATAGAGACATCAATTCTTGCAGGAGCATTTACAGCTGGAATATGTGATTTTGTCACTTGTTTTGCATCATTAAATGCATCTGGTAATTGATTTGCAATTTGTTGCAAATGAATGATCTTTTGAACTTCAAGTTCACACTGATTTGTTCGTGGCTCATAATGTGATAAAGTTGATGCATTCCAAGCAATTTCGCGCCATTCCTTTTGAATTGACTTCTTATCTCCCCCTAATGGTGGAAAAATTGCTTCATCAAAGTGACAATCAGCAAAACGTGCAGTAAATAAATCCCCTGTTAAGGGCTCAAGGTATCTAATAATGGACGATGAGTTAAATCCAACATAAATCCCAAGTTTTCGTTGTGGACCCATCTTAGTTCTATTGGGAGGTGGTATAGGAACATACACTGTACAACCAAAAATTCTTAAGTGTAAAATATTTAGTTGTTGACCTAAAATGAGTTGCATGGGAGAATGTTCATGGTATGCAGTAGGCCTATAACGAATGATATATGTTGCATGAAGGACTGCATGTCCCCAAACTGAAGTTGATAACTTAGTTCTCATGATTAAAGGTCTGGCAATTAATTGAATACGTTTGATTAGAGATTCTGCCAAACCATTTTGGGTATGTACATGTGGAATAGAATGTTCAATGGTAATTCCTATAGACATGCAATAATTTTTAAATGCTTGAGATTGAAATTCCTCGGTATTATCAAGACGAATAGTCTTGATTGGGTTGTCAGGGAATTGTGCTCTTAACTTAATGATTTGCACTAAAAGTCTAGCAAATGCAACATTGCGGGTCGAAAGCAAACAAATATGTGACCACCTAGATGATGCATCTATCAAAACCATGAAATATCTAAATGGTCCACAGTGAGGATGAATAGCTCCACATATGTCTCCCTGAATACGTTCTAAGAAAATTGGGGATTCCACAACAATTTTACTTGGGGATGATTTAACTATCAATTTACCTTGAGAACAACTAGCACAATTATAATCACCAACTGAAAATATTTTGTGACTCGTTAAAGGATGTCCATGCGAATTATTAATTATTCTTCGCATCATTGATGATCCTGGATGACCAAGCCGGTAATGCCATAAAATGAATGTCTTTGGATCATTAATTTTCTTATTTAAGACGACATTCGTTTCGACATGCCTTATATGAGTAAAATACAATCCAGAGGATAAAGCTGGGAATTTTTCTAACACTTCTTTTTTCCCATTTGAAACCAATGTGACATAGAGAAATTCTCTATTATTTTCGTTCATGGTTTCAATGTGATATCCATTTTGTCGAATATCTTTAAAGCTGAGTAAATTTCTTCTGAATTTTTTAGAGTATAAGGCATTGTCAACATGAATTATTGTTTCCCTAGGCAACATAATATTTGCTCTTCCAGAGCCATTAATCAAATTGGAGATGCCAGATATTGTTTGAACATTAGCCTCAGCTAAGTTCAAATTGGAGAAATATTCTCTTTTTTTGAGGATAGTGTGCGTTGTAGCACAATCAACAAGACATATATCGCCATAATCTGAACAAATAAATGATCCATTTCTACATTGAAAAACAATATGGTATTAAAGAAATACCCTTTTCGTAATAAAATATGAATATCTCAAACTTTTTGGATCATTAGTCACTTTCAATATAAAATTTTTGCCTTCTACATTTAACAAAAGCATGGTAAAATATCACAAAAATATTTGGGTATTGTATATATGACAATATTTAGGCGATAGCCTTTCATATGTGACGAAAACGTGTCACAATTATGAGCGTTCATTGTCAATAATGTATTACCTCTTCTAGAGGTGCACCACTTTTATTTCAACCTTCAGTGGAATTATCAACATGACTTTTACCATATCTTTTCACCTTTTCCACGTCCGTAATTTAGTATTGCGACCATGGTCATAGTATGCAACATATGCTTCTTAATTTGAAGTTGAACCAATTGACGGGAGTGATATTATATTTATAATATCTCATTATTTTACTCAATACCACGAGACAAGAATTCAATCCATTATTAATACTTAATGGATTGACGTACGCACTCGATAATTTGTTGCGGTAATACATCGAGGCGAGCCACGTGGCCTTTATTTGTCTCATCACTCATACTTCTGCATAGCCTCAACATATAGGTAATTAAAATTACAAAATAATAAATGATATTTGACTGATATAAATTTTGTAGCGTGAGACCCAAATTACTCATTTTGAGCCTTTTGGAGCATCACCAATTTTGGTCTTGATATAGATAGCTCCATGAGGTGAAATGATAATATAAAGTGAAATATTCACTTTTCAAATCTCTAAAGAGATATTTGACGAATAAATATTAGTATTATACACATAGTCTTGCATCGATGTTTTATATATAATTTGAGCATCTCATTGCCTTAACAAGTAATTATTATTTTCAATATTGTTAAGGTAATTAATTCAATTATAATTAAATAAAATTCTTATAAAAATAGGGATAAACTAAATAGTTTTCTTTTTATACAAAATAGATAATATACCATTAAATATATGTTCACAACTTGATTATAAATACGCAAAATGTAATACTTGTATGAGTTGGTGGGACAACCTTCAGGTTGGGTGGCGAGACGAAGTCTACTTAAAACCATGCCTCCTCGAACGGGATAACCCGTCTCCCTTTCAATGTTTAGCTTTACCGGGGACAAGGCTTACCTACTATCAACCCAAATTCATAACACTATTTGCAATATAAAAAAATCAAGAATGGAGCATAATTAATCGTTTGTAGTATAGCGAGAAAACTAGTTATGTCACATATTGACTTTTGATTTCTGATGTAGAAGATCGTACAAGACGCAACTACAGAGCATACTTTCGCAATCGGTGACGTTATAATTCATAGTATATGAATAAAGTATGCATATAGAAGTGAAGCAACCAAGATAATATAGAAATAAATCGAACTCATAAAATTTATACCTTCCTAGCTTTGTTTCCTTAACAAGCCTTCTTGAACTTCAAGATCTCCTTAATGCCAGAGTGTGGCGGCCCCAATTTCCACATTGGTCCGCCACGGGAGGCCACGCGGGCCCACAACTGTCCACGTCACCACCAGTTGTGTCCCACGCCCAATTATCCATTATCGATCAAGTTATCATTAAATTTGATTAAGTAAATATCATATATCCTCAAGTTAACAGCGGAAGCTTAAATGAACACATGAAAATTCATCTTGTATTTTATTAGCAAAATGCCTAAGTGGAAACCATACCAAATATACATCATATACATGTCATATAATCCTCAAAATATCAAAATGTACACCTATCTCTCAAACCCAGAACCGACATAAAACGAATAAATATAAACATACGTACGAGTGGGGCTAGAGCTATCAATCAATGTAGTCCTCAAGCTTGCCCTTCCCTCGGCTCGTACTAGGGTCTGCACTCAGCCATCACAAAAAGACAGATGACGAGTCCAGAGTGAGTAATCCCAAGGAAGTTCACCAAGTAATTACGGAAATAAAAGTACTGGAATTTAAGATACTATAATTTAAACATGCGGAATAAAGAAACACGAGACAACCGTAAAAAAGAAAGATCATCGCATGCATAAATATAGTAACGAAGCAAAGTACGTGCACATAAAAATCAGACTAAATCATACTCCGAGCCTCTCCTTGGGCACAACCCTCAAACACACCAACAGGTTGTCCCTGGACCCTCTAGGTGGCCGGCGTAGACCCACGACGCACCCACACGAGCCTACCATAACCGGGTAGCCTATTCACCGTATATGCATAGACAAGTGCTATGACTTAGTGGACTCTATGGCCGTAACGAATAAACACCAGGTGGGGAGTGATCTCTTAAAGGCTCCAAGTAGGAGTAAACTCCACTACCGTAAAAACACCAGTAAGAGAACTCAGCCACCGTAAAGCAGTAATAGAATGGAATAATGAATAATCGGAACTGAATTCAAATAAATCAAAATGTAAATACTTAAAGTGAAGTTCAATTGGGATACTACACACCTCAAATCGCACTCCTCGTCTCGAAAATCAAACCCCGTCTAGCGCCAATAATCACCCGATAATCCAAATTATCACCCCAAATGTACCTATTATCATTTATCACTAAATTAGCTTCAATTTGACATATTATGTCAAATTTACGTTTTTCGAGGTAAAAACCTCGACTTTATCTCGCCAATATTCCGAGAAAATCCCAAAATTCCTTTATTTGATCAAAATATATTTTTTCTAATTTTTTCCTATTTTATATGAATTTTCCAGATTTTTCTTTTTCTTTTTTTCCCAAAACTGTTTTCTTTTTCTTTCAAAACAGCTTTTTTTTTTTTTTTTTTTTTTTTTTTTTTTTTTTTTGGGCTGAACCGGACCGGTTCACCCGGTCCGGTCGGCCCAACCGAACCGGCCAACCGAGTCGGCTCGACCCGCCAGACCGGGCCGGGTCGGCCGGCCGGGCTGGGTCTTCTTCTCCACGAACAGAGGCCACGCGCCTCTGTTTTTCCCAACTTTTTTTTTTTTTTTTTTTTTTTTTTTTTTTTTTTTTATCGATTCTTGGGGGTTGGTTCTCACCCAACCCCAGCTCGATTTGGCAAGTGAGATCACTCCCTTGCATCACCACCCTCGTTTCCCCGGTTTGATGCAACTCTCGGCCATGCTCCGCCATGACCGAACTCACACCACACCAAAACCACCAAACCGTCACCACCACCACAACACACACCAAATCAACAACAAAAACAACTCACCTCTTTGGTCTCGCTTTCGTTCTCTCTCTTCTTCTTCTTCTTCTTCTTCTTCTTCTTCTTCTCTCTCTTCTTTCGATTTCACTTGGTTTTTTTTTTTTTTTTTTTTTCTTTTTTTTTCTCCTTCTTTGACTTATCGAGAGAGAGAGAAGCGGTTTGATGTGGAATGACCATTTTGCCCTCTCATTTTATCCCTTCCTTTACAACTTCCATACCCTTAATGGTAATTTTACATTTTCTCGATTTTTAATATATATATTTATATATATATATATATATATTTATATATATATATGTATTAAATTCCTTATACACATATATATATATATATAAATATATATATTCGCTATACTTTCGCGCCTAAAATTTCGTCGTGCGCGCGCTAACGAGCATACTCGGGCGTGCACACTATCGTACCACCCACGCGTGTCGACCACGACCCCGCGTGTCCCTAGCGCCCAACAATTTACGTATTTTATCACATTTAATTCATTTTATGTGTAACATTTTTCTCAACTTAAAATTTCGTCTTTAATCTACTCGGTACCGCATCGACACGCATATCGATGCGAATACTCATCACACAATCTCCCACGTCAATTTAAAATACAATTACACACATCGCGATGCCGTTAACCTATTTTAACATAAACATCGCAAATATCAAACAAAACAACACACAAAATACTATTTACCTAATCCGGACGCATTCCACTCGTGTGGAACCCACGTATGTCCTCGCCGGCGTCCACGTCTCGCAATGACGTCATAATTAACGGCAATTACAAATTGGACCGTTACAATTCTTCCCAACTAAATTTGAAATTTCGTCCCGAAATTTAAGTTATAATCAACACTCACCAAGAAAATAGCGAGGATATCTCTGTCTCATAGTCGACTCGAGCTCCTGTGTAAGTCCCTCAGTCCCGTGATGCTGCCATCGTACCAACACCTTCGGAATCTCCCGTTCCTCAAAGTCTTGAACTCTACGATCCATGATCTCAACGGGTTGTTCTTCATATGAAACGTCAGGACGAACCTCAATCTGTCTAATATCCACCATCGGCCTCGGTCCTGACTTAGCTAATCTCAACATAGACACGTGAAACACTGGATGAACGCCTGCTAACTCTGCTGGCAACTCCAATCTATATGCTACTGTCCCAACACGTGCTATAACTCTAAACGGTCCAATATATCTCGGTGCTAGTTTCCCCTTGATTCCAAACCTCTGATGTCCTTTCCAGGGCGAAACTTTCAGATATACCAAGTCATCCACATCATAACTCAAACCCTCAAGATACCTATCAGCATACTTCTTTTGTCTATCTTGAGCTGCTTGCAATCTCAACCTAACTTGCCGAATCTTCTCGGTATGATCAACAACAACTTCAGGTCCAATCACTGCCACATCCTCAGGTGCTGCCCAACAAGCTGGTGATCTGCAAGGTCTACCATACAAAGCCTCAAATGGTGGCATACCAATGCTCGCCTGATAGCTGTTGTTGTACGCGAACTCGCACAACGGCAAATACTCTTCCCAAGCACCTCCAAATCAAAATGGATGCTCTAAGCATATCCTCTAATATCTCGTATCAATCTCTCCGATCGACCATCTGTCCGAGGATGATAAGCCGTCTTGAATCGCAGCCTCGTCCCAAATCGCTCTGCATGCTCTCCCACAACTTCGAAGTCAACTCGGGATCTCTCGTCGACACAATAGATAGCGGCACCCCATGTAGCCTAACAACCTCTCGCTCAAAAATGATGCTCAACCGAGAAAATGAATATTTCATCGATATAGGAATGAAGTGTGCCGACTTTGTCAATCTATCAATCACAACCCACACAAAGATCATGGCGTCTCGCATCTGTGGCAACCCGCTCACAAAATCCATCGTAACATGCTCCCATTTCCACCGTGGAATCGGTAGTGGTCGTAACAATCCAAATGGTCTCCCGTGCTCGGCCTTAACTCGCGACAAATATGACAAGCTCTCACATATGCACCCACATCGGCCTTCATCCCAGGCCACCAAAACAAACGTCGCAAGTCATGATACATCTTAGTCCCGCCAGATGAACGTATACCGCGAACGGTGTGCATCCTCAAGAATGCTATCGCGTAGTTCCCGCACCTCGGTATCCACAACCTACCTCTCGTGTCTCAAGCACTGGTCCGAACCACTGCAGACCAATCTGCGTGCAACCCGATCCCGAGCCGACAGTGAAGCGAGCAAAATGTCCGTCGACCCTTGCCACTCACTCAACGACCCTCTCTAACGACACAACAGAACACGCATCCGGCAACAGATATGAACATCGCAAAAGCATCCGACAAACACAACACCGTCGCAGCCTCCCAAAGAATCCATACTCATGTGTCATCTCGCGCAAAGACAAGCCGACTCTCTACACCACTCCGCTCAATGCATCAAAACTACATTCGCCTTCCCAGGATGGTACTCAATCGCGAAATCGTAGTCTTTCAACAACTCGAGCCACCGTCTTTGCCGCATATTCAGATCCTTCTGAGTGAACAAATACCTCAAACTCTGATGATCTGTAAATAACATAAATCGTTCCCCATAAAGGTAATGTCGCCACGCCTTGAGTGCAAACACAACTGCAGCTAGTTCTAAATCATGCACCGGATAATTCTCCTCGATAAGTATGCAACTGGGTGTCCTTCCTGCATCAACACGCATCCCAACCCAGTTCCGGAAGCATCTGTATAGACCGAGAAGCCTTTCCCTGTCTCAGGTAGAGCCAACACTGGCGCCGAAGTCAACTTCCTCTTCAACTCTAAAAATGCTGCCTCACAATCTTCAGCCCATTCAAACTTAACATTCTTCTTGGTCAACCTCGTCATCGGTGCTGCAATCAACGAAAAATCCTGCACAAATCGCCGGTAATAGCCCGCAAGCCCCAAGAAACTACGAATGTCTGCAACTGTCTCAGGTGTCCTCCAATCAATTATCGCTCGAATCTTGTCTCCATCAACAGATATTCCTTGACCACTGATGACATGTCCAAGAAACTTCACCTCACTCAGCCAAAAAGCACACTTGCTAAACTTAGCGTACAATCTATGCTCCCTCAACGTCATCAAAACATCTCTGAGGTGTCTCTCGTGCTCCTCACGAGTCTTACTGTATATTAAGATATCATCGATGAACACAATCACATAACGATCCAAAAATGGCCGTAATACTCGGTGCATCAAATCCATAAAGATAGCCGGCGCATTAGTCACCCCAAATGGCATGACTGTGAACTCAAACAATCCATAACGCGTGCTAAACGCCGTCTTCTCTATATCACTCTCCCGAATCCTCAACTGATGATAACCAGATCGTAAATCAATCTTCGAGAAAAACTTAGCACCCGCCAACTGATCAAATAGATCATCAATCCTAGGAAGTGGATAACGATTTCGAATCGTCACTTGATTCAACTTCCTGTAATCTATGCACAACCTCAAAGAACCATCCTTCTTCTTAACAAATAGCACTGGTGCGCCCCAAGGAGACATACTGGGATGAATAAAACCCTTCGCAATAACTTCTCTAATTGGGATCTCAACTCTCCCTGCTCCGATGCTGACATCCGGTACGGTCGGCTGTATATCGGCTGCGTCCCCGGAATCAACTCAATCATAAACTCAACTGACCTAGGAGGTGGTAAACCTGGCAAATCGTCGGGGAATACCTCAGGAAACTCACACACTACTGGGACATCCTCTAATCTAACCTCTGGTCTCAGGTCGGTCTCAGCCACCGTCCTAAACGCCTCCATCTCCTGTGTCGTAGCTAATCGACCTCTGGTAATCGGTAAGTCTGACGCCGTACCAACAAAAGTAAATACCGGAATGCCCTCAATATCAAATACTACCGTCTTACCGAAACAATCAATGTGTGCGCGATACGCCGATAACCAGTCCATACCCAATAAAGCATCAAACTCTAAATACTCTAGGACACGAAAGTCGACAGTAATCGGTGTCCCTCAATCTCTACTACACAATTCCGCATATCCGGTTAGGGTAAATCTTATCCCCAAGAAATGCATCGAGGACAAGATGTGGATCTAAAGTCTTAACAGATAACCCTAATCGTCCAACCCTACGTCCCGATATAAACGACAAAGTACTACCGAATCAAATAATACATGCATGGAAACATCGCATATAGATAACATACCCTCGACAAGTGACGAGTCGCATCACGATCCGGGCGTACGACGGTAGGTGCGGTAGCGAAGAAGATGAACTCTCTCCCCTAGTCGCCTCAATCTGGATCGTGATGATGAAGCGACATCGGACAATTACTCGTATATGTCCGACCCGATGACATCTGTAACATCGCCGTGTATCCCGCCAATCCGATCGTGATACTATATGTACCGAGCCCCGTCACGACCTCGACCTCTCTCCCTCTACCACGACCCTCCATCTCGCACACGCCGTCGTGTGGCCGCTCAAATGGTGCAGTGCAGGTGCAAAGAACGTACACTACCCGCCTCTCATCTCCTCTCTCGTCGCTCAAAACGTCTATCTCGTCGACCCCGATAATCATGTCTCTGCCGATCGCCGATCTCTCTCGTCTCTTCTGCTTTGATCGACCGAGAACTCGTCCGGACCCATCTCCAAGCTCACCCCGTGTCGTAAATACGTCTCGCGAGCCAATGCTCTGTCAAAAACACTCGTAGCGTCTCCGCACCGGCCGCAACAATCACCCCACCAATCCTCTCATCTAGGCCTCGATGAAGTAGTAAATCTGTAACCTCTCCGTGTTAGCCACATCCATGGCATACATCATGAGATACCGGAATCGATCCATGTATCGCGACACGTACATATTACCCTGTCGCAGCCCCAAGAATCGCTCCTCACCTCAATCGCACCTCGCAGGGATGTACTCATCGAGAAATAATCGTCGAAACTCGCCCACGTCGATGGTGTAGAATGTATGTCGGTGTAAGTAGTCCACCATACCGTTGCTCGACCTCTCAAACAATACCCCGAGATACGCGCCGGTCCGCCTCAGTACCTCTAATAGCCGGTGTAGTCGTCGATGTGTCATTAACCACCGGCGGCAACCTCGGGATCACGACTCCAGTGAAGTACGTAGGATTAAATCTCATAAAATCCTTCACCATCTTCGCCGCCTCGACATCCTACTCCCGGCGAATAAGTCCCTACTTGCTCCGTAGTGGTGGGTGTCACCACCGTAGTCTCGCTGGTACTACCACAGCTCAACCCTCTCTATAACCGTCTCGACCCGTACCGCTTGTGTAGCAACAAATGGCAGCTAATGCGGCTCGAGTGGTAGCAGCAGTGCGAAGACGCTCGCGCGTCGGTGCTACTGCTGGTGTCCTCGAGCTCCGAATGTACTCCATTAGCTCGATTCGAGCTCGCTGCAATAGTCTACGCTTCTCCGTTGAATCAATCGCGTTTCTCGGTCGACCTCGAATCATAGCTCGCAAATCAGTCACGTCACTAGTGGTATGATCACTAGTCTCTCCAACCTCTGGCTGAGTAGTGGGCGGAGTAGTAGGAGCCTGTCCGTCCATCCTAAACTGCACAACCAACGTGCAATGGACCAGACTCAGTACATACGCGCATATTATATAGTATACAATCAAAACATACGTATATATAATTTCCTAAATTTACCCGCCTCACATCACTTCCCAACTAAGTCTTTAATCATTCACTTGTGGTTTCCACATCTAAGATTTATTCATTGAGTTTATACTATTGTTCAATATCCAATTCTCAAAGTTTGACCTCGCTCTGATACCAAAATGTGGCGGCCCCAATTTCCACATTGGTCCGCCACGGGAGGCCACGCGGGCCCACAACTGTCCACGTCACCACCAGTTGTGTCCCACGCCCAATTATCCATTATCGATCAAGTTATCATTAAATTTGATTAAGTAAATATCATATATCCTCAAGTTAACAATGAAGCTTAAATGAACACATGAAAATTCATCTTGTATTTTATTAGCAAAATGCCTAAGTGGAAACCATACCAAATATACATCATATACATGTCATATAATCCTCAAAATATCAAAATGTACACCTATCTCTCAAACCCAGAACCGACATAAAACGAATAAATATAAACATACGTACGAGTGGGGCTAGAGCTATCAATCAATGTAGTCCTCAAGCTTGCCCTTCCCTCGGCTCGTACTAGGGTCTGCACTCAGCCATCACAAAAAGACAGATGACGAGTCCAGAGTGAGTAATCCCAAGGAAGTTCACCAAGTAATTACGGAAATAAAAGTACTGGAATTTAAGATACTATAATTTAAACATGCGGAATAAAGAAACACAGACAACTGTAAAAGAAAGATCATCGCATGCATAAATATAGTAACGAAGCAAAGTACGTGCACATAAAAATCAGACTAAATCATACTCCGAGCCTCTCCTTGGGCACAACCCTCAAACACACCAACAGGTTGTCCCTGGACCCTCTAGGTGGCCGGCGTAGACCCACGACGCACCCACACGAGCCTACCATAACCGGGTAGCCTATTCACCGGTATATGCATAGACAAGTGCTATGACTTAGTGGACTCTATGGCCGTAACGAATAAACACCAGGTGGGGAGTGATCTCTTAAAGGCTCCAAGTAGGAGTAAACTCCACTACCGTAAAAACACCAGTAAGAGAACTCAGCCACCGTAAAGCAGTAATAGAATGGAATAATGAATAATCGGAACTGAATTCAAATAAATCAAAATGTAAATACTTAAAGTGAAGTTCAATTGGGATACTACACACCTCAAATCGCACTCCTCGTCTCGAAAATCAAACCCCGTCTAGCGCCAATAATCACCCGATAATCCAAATTATCACCCCAAATGTACCTATTATCATTTATCACTAAATTAGCTTCAATTTGACATATTATGTCAAATTTACGTTTTTCGAGGTAAAAACCTCGACTTTATCTCGCCAATATTCCGAGAAAATCCCAAAATTCCTTTATTTGATCAAAATATATTTTTTCTAATTTTTTCCTATTTTATATGAATTTTCCAGATTTTTCTTTTTCTTTTTTTTCCCAAAACTGTTTTCTTTTTCTTTCAAAACAGTTTTTTTTTTTTTTTTTTTTTTTTTTTTTTTAGTTGGACCCGGTCCGGTTCAGCCAACCGAACCGAACCAATCCGGCTCGGCCTCGACCCGCCAGACCGGCCGGGTCGGCCCGACCCCGGTTGGGTCTTCTTCTCCACGAACAGAGGCGCACAGCCGCCTCGTTTTTCCCAACTTTTTTTTTTTTTTTTTTTTTTTTTTTTATCGATTGGGGTTGGTTCTCACCCAACCCCAGCTTCGATTTGGCAAGTGAGAGATCACTCCCTTGCATCACCACCCTCGTTTCCCCCGGTTTGATGCAACTCTCGGCCATGCTCCGCCATGACCGAACTCACACCACACCAAAACCACCAAACCGTCACCACCACCACAACACACACCAAATCAACAACAAAAACAACTCACCTCTTTGGTCTCGCTTTCGTTCTCTCTCCTTCTTCTTCTTCTTCTTCTTCTTCTTCTTCTTCTTCTTTCGATTTCACCGGTTTTTTTTTTTTTTTTTTTCTCCTTCTTTGACTTATCGAGAGAGAGAGCGCGGTTTGATGTGGAATGACCATTTTGCCCCTCTCATTTTATCCCTTCCTTTACAACTTCCATACCCTTAATGGTAATTTTACATTTTCTCGATTTTTAATATATATATTTATATATATATATATATTTATATATATATATATATTAAATTCCTTATACACATATATATATATATAAATATATATATTCGCCTATACTTTCGCGCTAAAATTTCGTCGTGCGCGCCAACGAGCATACTCGGCGTGCACACTATCGTACCACCCACGCGTGTCGACCACGACCCCGCGTGTCCCTAGCGCCCAACAATTTACGTATTTTATCACATTTAATTCATTTTATGTGTAACATTTTTCTCAACTTAAAATTTCGTCTTTAATCTACTCGGTACACCCGCATCGACACGCATATCGATGCGAATACTCATCACACAATCTCCCACGTCAATTTAAAATACAATTACACACATCGCGATGCCGTTAACCTATTTTAACATAAACATCGCAAATATCAAACAAAACAACACACAAAATACTATTTACCTAATCCGACGCATTCCACCTCTCGTCATTGTGGAACCCACGTATGTCCTCGCTGGCGTCCACGTCTGCAATGACGTCATAATTAACGGCAATTACAAATTGGACCGTTACACAGAGCAAGCTCGTGCTGATAACGTGTTGTAAATTGAATTGAGACTTGCTAGAACTAGAGAAGGAAAGTAGAAGAACTAAGAACTTCTACTACTACAAAGAACTACAACTACAAAGTAGAAGAGGAGAAATGAGAGAGTTGAAATGAGAAGTTGTATACAACTTGGTGTGTTTTTACAATGAGGTTGATACCCTTTATATAGGTCATTTGGTGATGATGACAAATGTACTAAGACAATATTTACAAGTTACACATACATCACATGACATACAACTCTTTACAAGCAATGTTGACAACACATGAAATAATGAGTACATTGGATATGGATGCAAGTAAGAGTCATGCTTGATATTACCACTCAATGTAAGAGCCATGCTTGACAATGATTAGTCATACAAAGTCTTAATCAATTGTTCATCCATATCATAACAAATATAATCTTTTTAAAATGTTTTAATTTTTTTTTTGTTCATAAATGTCTAAACCATCCCAGCCCTCTCTCAATTAAAGTTGTCTGATTTAACATAATATAGTTGCAGTAACTCAACTTGAGACCATTACCTCACTCAACGTCTTAATTAAGCTTGAGTTGCTACGACTACGCTCATGTGCAATCCATGTATTATTATTATTATTATTATTATTATTATTTATTTTTGACTTCAACAGAGTGAAACTTATGACATCCCTTAATTATTAGATGTCACGATAAGTTTGAGGCATATGTACAAATAGAAAAATTTTAAAACTTTTGGCCAAATGTTGTCACCTTTGTGATTCTTTCCTTCTCGAGCTTAGGATAAGTCGGGGCAATGCTCTGGATACCCTAACAACAATAAAAAAATTAATATATTTTAATAAAAATGATAAAATGATCCACTTTTAATGTACACTTTGGGTGCATACCCTTGTCTTTTAGCCATTTATGGCTCTTTCTTGTCTCCCTAAGCGTGGGCCCCATATCTGACAAAATATCATAAATGACTAAAAGACAAGGGTGTACGTTCAAAGTATGCGTTGAGAGTGTGTTAGATTATCATTTTCCTTTATATATAATGCACATAGTACAAATTAATATTTTATAGCAAAAAAAATTGTTTCAGCTGATGTGAAGAATAAAAAGAATCTTTTCAATTAAATATCATTTTGTGATGCAAAGATGCATGTTTAGATAATGAAAGTTCATTATTGCTTCTAAAAGAGGCAATCATATGGTGCATAATTTGAATATTAGCCAAATTAGTGGGAACCCTGATTTAACATCATTGGAAAATACCAACTTTTTTTTATAAAAAACATATAGATGATCACCATTAAATTATATATTATTTTTCATGGTATATAGATCCTCTCTATGACCATATATGTTTTCTTTATATATAAGAAGTTTAACAACATTTTTTTTGACACAAATTTAACGAAATTAATGATAAATGATAATACTTTAATTAATATTTCAACATGGGTCTAACCTTCATCTTTGCCTTCAACAAATGATGTACCTCCATCCATCTCACTAGAAATATTTTGGCAATGCACTCTATGCATTTTTTTTTTTTGATAAAAGGAGGCGAAACTCCACTGTATATTTATATATAAAGGTTACAAAAGATAATACAACAGAATAGATTAGGCATTACAAAAAAAAAATGAAAGCACGATGAGTCTACTGTAACTCTCAATACCCAATCCAAAATATTAAGTCAAGAGAAAATAAAATAAACAGCAAAGTGATACGGAAGAGATTTGCCCCTCACCCAAGAAAAACACTAACTTCTTTCCCGATATATGAAACCCTCGGACACCCTCTCGAGTGAAAGATATATTGAGATTTGACAAGAAAAAGATATATAGAGCAAATGAAATCAGTACTCTCTTTCAGATAATTAAATGAGGGTGATTAATTAAGGTTGAGTTTAAATTAAATTAATCCTTTCATCTCAAGTACAAAGTGTGCATTCAATAGTACAACAAAGCCTTAATTAATCCCAAATTAGTTAGATCAGCTACGTACACGATTAAATTCTTCCACTCTACTTGATCTAATGTAGTTGAGAACATGCTTTCAAAATCTTTTATATTCTTCTTAATCAATTCATGAAGTAGAAAAATAACTTCACAACTAATTAAAGGGATTATGTTAATAATATATATCATTACCTTTACATTCAACAAACAATTTAAATCAAAGTTACACATTAATTAAGAGATAGAAGAGCAAAACTGATGAAAGATACACATATGATAGATTGTATACAATAATTCAAAAGTGGGAAAAAGACACAGAGTAATGCCTTCATGACTTATTCAAAAAGCTATATACAACATCATAAGAAGGTGAGAAATCAATACAAATATTCATCACCAGCAGCTTATCAGGGTGGCTGAGACTTGCAATTTGACTTACAGAAAACTAGTGATGAAGTGATGTGTTTCTCCCTGCCAGATCCCTTGTGTTGATTTTGACAATGTAAGTCAATTCAGTAGAGTAACATCTTTTGGAAGCAGCAACCATGCTATTTTGACTTCGGTGCAGGCGCGAATTCTCTAACAAGCAGGGGCAGCAGCGGCAGTAGGAGTTAGTCGATCGGTGAAAAAACCTCCTTGTCATTTTTTTTTGTTTATTTAATGAATCCCTCAATTTCATACTTCTCATACACTCTTTGCTGATTCTCTTCCCACCATCTCTCTGCTTCCTTCTCGCTGAATCGCTTCCGACTGCAAAGGCAAGAGATACAATGAGATTCGACACGTTTTACATCTCTTCCTATGTTATGCATGAGAAATTTGGTCCTTTCAAAATAATTATGTCCAAACAACAGGTTGGGGAGATTTGATTAACCTGCGTCATTGCTGATTCTGAATCAACTAAAATCAGTCATCTCATACAGAATATTAACACCACAAAACTAAAAACTGGAGTTTTCATTACATGAACATCAACTCTAATGTCCACCATAAAAAATAACTCAAACTATTAGGTTAAGAGACCTAAATATGCATGTTATCAAGAAAAAAAAATCTATGAAACGAATTAGTTAGCGAGCGGTTAAAAACATATATATTATGCTAGAACTCCACCAAGAATGAATCGACATTGCTTATTTTTTATTTTTGGTATCAGTGGGTATCCAGGCGAGCCAGACTATTCCCACGAGGCCCTGGTGCAATCATTTTGTCGTTCCACTATCATTTTTCACAAAGCATACACCAATAGAGAATGCAATCATATGATTTTGATGAAAAATCAGAAGGAATGGAAGTTACCTAAACCGCACTCGCTTAAGGCCTCTCTGCCCGCTAGGCAAAGTCGCAAATGTGATATATACACCAGACTCATCTTGCTCTACCCATTCCAGTTTTGAGGTTCTGCTACCATTTTGTCTAGAATCCACCGTCACTAAAGGCAAGTCAGGGGCCAATCTGGCACTCCCGATACCATGGTGGTCTCTCTCATATGTGGTTGATGCTGAATCGTGGAACAGGATAGGTGAGCTACATATATCATTTACTTGACTGTCTTTAAATGCACTTGTCGAAAGCAAGTGATCCACATTTTGCATGGACAAGGAATCCATATCGAGTCCCTCAAATGGCAAAGAAATAGCATTGGCGTCTTTCTCGTTGGATAATTTCTCGGACAATGAATACAACTACAAGAGAGAATACTTGTTAGGAAAGTAAAAGTGCTAAATTTGGTGTTTATGTGGCGAGCAATATCTCGTAATTTATTAAAGCATCGTAAGTAGTTCTCAGCGCCTATTGCAGGAAATCCTGACAATTAGATGAATATTGAAGTAATGAGTGTACCTGCATTGTCAAAGCTTTTATGATCTCCTTAGCTGCTTTAGACTTGGCAGCTTCAACCCTTGCTAGCGACCACGTCTCTTCAATCTTTTGTTGATATTGTTGTAGCTTCTCACTTCTCATTCGACATTGCTTTTCGAGACTTTTAGCCTATTAAAAACAAAGGAGTTCAAATGAAATTCACGGCAGAACTTTATTGGAAACTTTTGTCAAACCATTAACCATGGGTCCATGAAGAAAAAAAAGGCAAGAATGATTATGGTTATAACTATCAAGAAAAACTCAAATGATTTGGAACGCATACAACCAATTGAACCAAGAAAAAAAAATCAAGTGCAATGGAAGAGTTTGATCTATGTAGCCGACCCCAACTAATTTGGGATTGAGGCTATGTTGTATTATCAAGAAAACTCGTAAAATTAAACATGACCATTGTGTGAATCCCAATTCTGTTACCATGTTTTAGGTACAGAAGGAAGTCATCAATTGTATTTTTCAAAGTTAGGACATGGTCAAAAAATTACCTCCGCTTGCAATCGCTGAACTTCATTAGTCAGGATCTTATCAGATACCGATAACCCTCCACTTGTATGCATCAGGTGTAGTAGCATTAAACTTTGTGATGGACAAAATCTGTGATGCAGACAATGGTGGAACAGATGACAGTTCATCTCTAATTAAACATTTTGACACTTTTGAATTCTCTTCCGCAGACGGACTAAACATCACAGGGCATCGGACCGCTCCCCATCTTGGTTGTCTGCCAAATGAAGGCAACTCATCTTCCACAAGTTGCGGGTTTCTCCCATCTTTGCTAAAACCTTGTCCTCCAATGAATTTTGCATCCTCGTGATTAGATAGCTTGGGAGATAACAATAGGCCCTGTGTCGTAGTTGCTTCTTCCCTGTCTGTTCTCAAGTCTGATAATGGCTTCCATGTTATGAATGATTGTTCTGAATTTTCATGCTGCGTTGTTCGATTTGAGTTCACAAACTTGGTAAGTTTATTGAAGCAACCATCACAAACATGATAAGGCTTGCATTTATCAGGCGCAAGTGAAGCATTCCAGGCCTTCTTACTGCTACATGCACGACAGAACAAGAAACCGCAATTGTAACAATTACGCTTCTTCCGGGTAAATCCAAAAACTATCTTGCATCCGGTACAAGTTGACTGGTCTGTGGAGAAGACAGATTTGTGCAAGCAAATCGCTGCTGTGAAACTAGATCCACAAACAATAGTTTCTACCTGTCGTTCCCTTAAGGCTTCCACCAACGTTGGCGTATTCCTGTCTTCGACATCTCCTAATCCTAATCTACCATTTGTACCTTTTCCCCAAGTGTAAACTCTTCCAGTAGATGTCAAAACAGCAACATGATATGAACCTGATGAAATATTCTTTACAGTGTCCCCCTTGAGATTCCCTTCGACGACTGCGATTGATTTGTCTTCGGCATGCTGGTTACCAAGTTGCCCATGAACTGCACTTCCCATTGTGCAGACTGCACCTTTATCAGTGAGGCCAACGGTAAGCATTCTCCCACACGAAACTTGAACAAAATCATGATCGATGAGTCTTGCAACACACGTCGGAAGAAGCTTCCTTTCTAAATCCAAATGCCCAAGTCTTCCTTTATCTCCATCTCCCCAGGTGAAGAGCTTTCCACTAGAAGTATTAATTTTGTAATGATCAACCATGATGTCCACAACTGCAGCTGTGTGCCAAGGGCCACATGCGACAGACTTCACCCGTAACCCTTTCAATGACTCGACTTCTTTAGGTTGCAGAACACTTTGAAGATTACCATGTCCAAGAACACCAAATGTACCATCACCAAATGTAAATAACTGCCCTGAGGAAGACACAATAGCTGTATGCCATTCTCCGCATGCGACACTTGAGACATGCATACCATTCAAAGGGCTGAAAAGTACTTTTGGAAGCCATGGACTTCTATGGCTCGAATTGACAGTGAGATTAGCACCAAGACCCCAGTCACCCCATGTGTAAAGTTCGCCGGAGTTTGTCACGGCACATGTGTGATATTCACCACAAGCCACAGATTTCACATGGACGCCGTTCAGAGATTCAACGATTTTCGGACAAGACACATCCATACTTATCTTATGCCCAAGTCTTCCTCCATTTTCCTTTCCCCAACAAAAGACTTCTCCTTGTCTTGTTACCAAGGCAGCATGTTTTCCTCCAAAGGAAATATTTTGTACATCTAGCAATGCAGTTGATTCCAGCAACTTCGGCAATAAAGCATCGAATTGTGTGTTAGTACCAGGACCGATGCTATCAACCCCACCTAAGTTCCCCCCTTCAATCCCTTCACCCCAGATCAATACGTCCCGCAGATTATCGGTTCTCTGAATTGCAGGAAATCCGTGTGAGGGGGAACTAACACCACTCTGCAAGCTAGATTGATATTCAACAGATGCATAATTTTCTTTCTTCTCCTTGAGATCGCCTTGTTGCAAAGAGGACAACTTTGCAGCCATAACACCGTTTGTCGTTTGCATGTTCGAGAAAGTTCTAGGTTCCGATGAAAATAAACTATCTGAGGAATGTGACAAACCATCTGAGAAACCTCTCTCCACAAGTGATCGTGGAGGACTACCACATAGACTGCGCACCTGAAGGATATATAATTCAAAATCGGATTTATTCAAAATCAGATTTTTTATTGCACACAATATCTTAATATCGAGAAAACAAATAAAGTTCATGAAACTAGAAGCTTCGGAAACATTTCATTCTTCTTATAAAACTGGATGATTTACGTAAAAGTAAAGTTTAGAAATTAGACGGCGAAACCTTAGGTAGATAAAACATCATTGCAGACATCATTCTTTGATGTGCCTTTCTCATACTGCACATTAAATTCTTTACCAAGTAAAATATGCACAGATAAAGTCGTAGTCCTAATTAGTTTTTAAAATTTTAACATCACATATTTGAATACTCAAAGTTCAAATATTTTAGAGCACAATCACCAGCAACCATTCTATATAAGCTATTAGCATTAACTGAACAAAAGCCAATAGGGGATCTTCCATATAAATAACAAAACAGGGTTGTATACCTGTGAATATTTAGTGGTTTCCTCTAGAAGTCCCAAATTATGCTTTCTTCTACTGTAACCAACTGGACTGTTGACACAGCTTTGTGCACCCCGGTGACTCCTCAAATGAACAGGAGGCCTTTGATTGAGAGACCGAAAAACCAATGCTCCCAAGCCTGCCATCCAAACTTCAGCCTGCTCTTTGTCCTTGCATATCTAATCGACAAAGTAAAAGATAACTAACTGGCCAAATTGATAAATCTTATTTTTTACACAAAATAAAAAGGAATTATGCAACAAAAGTATACCAAATCAAGCGAACGTTCACCATTGGCATAGATGATCGAAAATGACTGTGATTCCTTTTCTGGTTGAGGCTGCCTAAGAAAATTTACCTACAGATGATGCATTGACATTGAAAATGATTAGGCAGCGAATACAAAAATTAGAAGAATAAAGAAATTAAAAAGGAAGAATATTCCAGTATCATATCAGATTCATTTCTGTTGACTTACAGTTCCAGGAATGATTTTCGTAACTGAATTGAGTCTCAACTGTTTCTGCTCTTTCCCTGAGTACCATATTAGAAGCTTCTCATCCTGCGACCCAAAACAGATTCACGCAGAAAGGAAAACTGTAAGCTCCCAAGAAGAGGAAAAGGCCAAGAAAATCAAAAGAAAATCTATAAAATAGCATTGTCGGATATCAAATGTCTGCAGTTATCCTTCATTTGGGTCGCTCGTGCCAAAAACTAGAAAAGTTTTTATTTCAAAGAGGATGGATACCTTCCATGATTACTATCCTTCAAAACTAAGCCGTGATCCTAAATTTTTATTGCATCCTTCATGGGATCAATTTGCAAACATAAAACCAAGACGATCTCATGATACAAGCATAAGGGGGATAAAGGTGTTAATACAGATGTACAAAAATGAAACGGTGAAAACTTAGATTAAATTTAACTTCAAGGTGCAGATAAAAAAAACGCAGAATAGCAAGCAAGTATATCCAAGGGAGCTTGCTCTCCCAACATGACACTGTTTCAACCCATGAAAATTCCATTGCTCATCTTGTGCATCACCGACTCATACAATTTTGACATCAAAAGGCTTATTATATAAGTCAGGCTTACCGCAGATAGTCTGAAAGGACAGAACTTAGGCTTGCCCCTCTGTCTATACTTCAAAAGTTGTGCACCCTTTTTCAAGGCTACAATTGCCTGCAAAAGCTCAAATATTTTAGCAAAGATCTATCTTCCAGTTTATTTGTAAATAACCAAATGTGTAGATCGCTACATAGAAATGTCTGTAAAATACAATGTGTTGCATCAGTATCTATAGTGTGCTGTTAAAGCATTCGAGCTACTGACTCAAAGCAAAATATTTGTAGCCTATATTGATTGCATGGAAAACTAGGAAGCTAACATTCTCTTCAAAGAATCAAAGCTTAAGACCGAATCATTTCAATTCTTATATACTTGCAACACAATGTAGAGACTGGCCATTTTTTTTTTTTTCTGAAAAAAAAAAAAAAAAAAAAGACCAGTCTCTACATCGGGTTGCATCTGTTCGATGAACTGAAACTTTATCTAGAGAAATCAAACTATTTATGCACGCGACTTTGCTCAAAGACGTATTAAAGCTCTTCCAACTTTTACAACTTCATGTTACTATTTTTGTGAATTCTATCCTAAGCTGTAACTACATCAACAACTTTGTGACTTTATAGCAAGTTAGCATGTAAAGGAAAAATGTCATGTAGCACCAAAATTAAAAGTGATAAAACCAAGTGCAAGCTTAAGTTCATCATGAGAAATAAACATTGGATCCACCAGTTCACAACTTTAATGACCAACCATGACATCTTTGAAGGGGAAAAAAAATTGTTAATCCTCCTTGCGTATCGTGAGGCACATAGACTCTAACAGACCAAATTGAACATAAAACTCCCATGTTCACAAGATCCACCTCAATATGGCAGAGTTCTAGGGAAACACTTTCCGCCATTCCATCATCGAAAAGCTAATCTTTGTAGCATTTTTCCTGAGAAAAAAAAAACTTTATAGCGGCCAATGCGTCCCTTAAGAAATCAACAATAACAAAAATGCCCCAAACCCAAATTAGTCGGGGTCTGCTGCATGAATCAAACTCTTCCACTCTGCTCGATTTAATGCAATCTCTTAAGAAATCCAAAAATTTCGGTACTATAGTTTTTTCTTTTATCCTTAAATGGACAACGTACAAGTTAATATAATAATTTTTTTTTTTTGAACCATTACTATTATAAATTTTAGAACCATGGAATTATTAAATTATACAAAATGAATGGTCCCCCCAGTAGCTTCTGGCACACAGAGGAAGAGGGAGATTTGAAGTAAGAAACTAGAGACAAATATCAGAAACTAAGTCAAAATAAAAGGCTCTAAAGTTTGAATTCAGAAGAAACTATAAATTCTGATTGCCCTTTTTTTCCGAAATCATCGATACAATCTCAGTTATCTGATCCCCACTTCTGCTTGATAGGGATGGATTTGATGAAATAATTTTACAAGGCCCCAAACAGACCACAATTACAATACATAAAACAGGAATCTCAAAAACCCCACCACAGTGACCAGACCACACACAGACCCCAACTAAGCAACAGAGGTTTGGTTTAAACAGAAATAGTGCAAAATCTGAGTAAACCCAAAATAATAATTTACAGATTCAGAAAACTGAACAGAGAAATCAAAAGAGCCCAAAAGCCCAAATCAACAATTCAGTCACCCAAAATCACATGTAATCTAATCACACAGTGAGTGAATTTTGAAGTGTTTATAGTCCAGACCCAGATCACATTTTTCCCTAAACAACCCAATTAAACAGTTAAACATCCAAAAAACTGAACCAAAAAAAAAAAAAAAACCCATTAAGCCCACAACACAAACAAGCCTTAAAAAGAAACCCAAATTTTGTTTAAACCTGTTCAACTCTCCTGTCTGAATGAGAAGTCACACTTGCTATTGTTGCTGTTGTTGTTGTAGTTGTTGTCACAGAATCTTCACCCATTTTGCTACCTTTCTTGTTCTACCACTTCTAGTGTGTTTCATGGAAGATGGGACAAGGAGAGAAACAGAGAACTGAACAGAGGAGCAGAGACATGGAGAAACAGAGATAGAGAAACAGGGGTGTTTGGGTTTGGTTTTGGGTTTGGGAAAAAGACAGCTCAAACAGAGAATGTGTGTGAAGAAAGGCTACAGAGATACCTCCTCTGCTCTGCAGCTTTGCAGAGAAATCAAAAACGCTCACCAAAACAGAGAAAGATAAGAATTGGAAACAGTTTCACACACAAAGAGAGTGATAGAAATAAAGCCCAAATTAGAAACTCTCCTTCTCCCTCTCCCTCCCTTTTGTGAATCATCCCGTACCTAAACTAATTGACTACTATGAGTTCGAGCCAATCAACCTATAAAAGTCTTTGACTCTCTTAACAAAGTAGACATTTTATGTAAGACTCAAATTTGAGATTAGTACCGGTCTAAGTGTTAGTCCAATCAGACCATTCAATATCTAGACTTAAAGACTTAATCGTCTATTTTGAATTTGAGATAGATCAACCTATTAAAAAGTAAAACTCTTTCAATAACACGTTTTACATTTATAGAGTCTTAAATTTGAGACGTGTTATTAAGTCGTTGAAGTGCTGGACCAATACAATGCAGTTTTTGGTAATTGATTTTTTTTTTTTTATGTATTTGTTGGTTTGTTTATATGGATGAAAATGAATCTGCTAAGCTTCTATTCTTACTGTTAACATCGTGTTTCGTGTGCCACACTGCTTTTTTTGTTTTTTAATATCCACAAAAAGAAAAATGAAACTGTTGCACGTGTGCTCCATTTGCCTTGCTGTGTACCTTTATAGATAGAGAGAGATTATACAATGTTGTTTGGGAGCATAGAGTTTCCCTGTTCCTCACTAAAATATAGTTGGAATTAGGCCCATTTTCTAGATTTGATTGAGATTTGATCTTGGTGTTATAATTTTTTTCTCTTCTATTCATTTATTTTTTTGTCCATAATTATTAAAGTATTGATGGACCAGCTTTTCGAGCACCTTGAGACAATTTTTGATTCTATTTCTAAGAGGTGCGTCGTCACCAAAAATATAAATTTAATGATTAATTTTTTTTTGTGATAATAATGAGTGTTTGAATCTTTTTAGCCCCTCCTTATTTTGGATCAACTGATCTTATAAAACTTTGATATAACAAGAATCAAACTTAATTTTTTTTTTTTAAAAAAAATCAAGAATCGAACTTGTAACAACTACCTCAATTAAAGTTTTAAAGTTTTTTTCTTTGTTATTACCCTGTCCTGACTTCAATGACCAATATGTTATTGTTAAGTTTCAATCACAAAATGCATATGTACTAAAACTAAGCCTCTCTTTCTCTCCCTTTTTCTTTTAACTTAATTTGTTTTTATGTTTCCAAAAGCTTCCAACTTTTTTGGAATTGTGGTGGTGGTGTTGAATCAATATTTAGTGGACTGAGATTGGTCTCTATTAATTTCTTTTTTTTAATAGGAGATTGGTCTCTATTAATTTATTATATGTTGTGGAAATTTTATCAACCCAAAAGTTTTTAAGTAATCAACCAATTAGTTGATCTAATAGTTTGATATGTGATTTTTAAATAAAAGGTTTAAGTTCAAACTTAGCTTGGCGGAGTGGCAAAAGCACCATATAGAGACCGGATCTCTTCAATGAAAGGGGTCTCATTTTCGAGTACTTGCACATATTTTGTTTTCATTTCTTTGTTGGTTTTCCTAGTCAATAGATTTGGTGGGACCGACTTTACTTTATGTGATTAGTCGCACTTGAATGGTGGGGCTGCGGATATCAAAAAAAAAAGTTATTTCTTTCTTATCAAAAAAAAAAAAAAAGTTTTTTAAGTGGATGACCTTTTTCCTTCTTATCTTCTGATGTGTTTGTTCATTAAGGACAACAATGTAACATCTTATCGAAAAAAAGGATAACAATGTAACAGTGCTAAAATAAAAAGAAAATTTTCTTGAATAACTTTATTTTAATATAAAGTAAATACTATATATCATAAAAATTCGGCTTGATTTGTTAGAGTTAATTATTTTTTTCTTTATCTAGACCACTCGATATCCAGAGTTAACTGACTACTTCAAACTCGAGCTGAGTCAGCCCATTAAAAGATAAAACTTTCTCAGCAGAGTTAAGTGATTTAACTTAACAAATACTATAATAAAGAGGCCCAAATAAGAAAAAAAAAAAAAAGTTTATTAAGTTTATGATAAGTTCCACTCGAAAAAATAAGGAACCTACTAGAGTAACATAGTTTGAGCACCGACTCACTCGATGGCGCCGTGCGATGCACTTAAGGTTGCGCATGCACATCTCGAGGTATATAGCACGGCCACAAGTGGGTCGGTGCCTTTACCGAAGCTTTTTTCCAAAAAATAAACAGTAAATGATGAAATGATGAAAAGTGAGAATGGGTTGCTCACTTAGTAGCCGAATTCGGCTTTGAACATAACTGGATGCCGGTGATCTATATGGAGGGATTCGTGTCCTAGGTTCATTACCAATATTGTAATAAGGGATATGAAAATCAATAAAATCTCCACATTTTTTTCAAAAAAAAAAAAAAATACTGATGCAATGATGAAAAGGATGGATATAGTTTCCATATGAAACGTCCACTCGAAATGTCAAAAACTTGAGAGATAGGACGAGTAAGTTTTTTTTTTTTTTTTTTTTTTTTTTTTTTTTTAAGAAAAGATAGGACGAGTAAGTTAATAAGGATTTTTTTTTGACAAAAAAAAAAAAAAAAAAAAAGTTAACAAGGACTTTTTTTTCCTTTACTTCCGAGCACATAACTCATCAACAGAATTAGACAAAAAAGCTTATCACTACACATGATAAATACAAGGCACCATGCCTTCACACTATATTATTACAAGTGAACATAAGTTCTAGGACAATATTTCTCTCTCATTCTCTTTTCTTGTCTACAATAGACCACGACATGTTTATAAATATAGCTTTAATTACTTAGTCAATATACTAAACAATAGAAAGGAAACGAAAAGAAAATTAGGGGAAGTACCAAGGGACACAAAATTTTAGTTGTGATATAGTTTCGACATATCTAAAGACGAACTGCAAATGCCTCACTTAATTATAAAACCTGATGTATATAATATAAAAGTTTGAAGAAATTCGACAATATAAATTAAGATAATAGTAAGACAACATGCAACAAAAAATAAATATATCATTGAGAGATAGGCATTGATTAAAAAAAAATGAATGGATAGAAAGAGTTTGATCCGTATATACAAACTTCCCTAACTGATTTGAGATCTGTGTATTGTTATATATTTGTATATAATCTCTTATCTCTCCTAAATAACATTTTGTTCTGCATGCTAAGTACTATATATGTTCTATCTATTTGTTCGAATATCTTCAACATAACTATATATACGGCCCACTTTGATTCGAATTTATGATACATATATATAAATGGCCCATCTAATTGTTTCTAGAAACATGTATAATTAATATAATATATATGTTTCTATAATACTAGCTAGCTATATACCCCCACCTAATTATTTATTAATTAATTACTCTAGCTAGCATGCAATGCAATAATGAGAGATTAATGTGGCTATATAAGGTTGGATAGATACATTAAAATTTAAGTTCTTGACTTGGAGAGGGGCTTCGTGTATAAATGTATCCAAACTTTGCAGACAAGCACATGCTTTGTTCAAATATATATATTTCTTATATTAATTTTCTGGTCTAGCAAGCCAGTGTAACATGTCACATGGATGTTCCATGCTTGGTTTCAGAGTAGTGCACATTACTATAGCTAGCTAGCATTTCCTAAATCTGCTGTCTTTTATGCAACAACATAATAATATATGTCCAACCTACATATATATACAGCAAATGTTAGGTATTATATAGTTGTAGAGTTGCATGCATGCATGCATGCATATAAATACCTCTTACAACTTTTACCAATGGTTTGGAAGTGGTTGTTGTCCCTTAATTAATGACTCTTGTTCAAGTCTTGAAAATGAAAACATTAACGTTGGGAGCTCCCCCACCTATACGGTACTCAACTCGGGGCGAACTCAAAGTAGTGGGATCATCTGGAAACCGAATGGTTTAGACTAAAAAATACCACTTACAACTTTTGTTATTATATTTTAATTAATTAATCTTTTGAATTTATTATTATATCCTAACATTTCTTCTTCTTTTTTTGGCAGGAATATCCTAACGTTTCTAAATTATTTAATTTGTTTCCAAAGTCACTTTCTTGACTCTAAATTCAATAATGTGGCACCCAATTAATGTGCTTAAATAATAAATTTAGTAATTATTTAATAATTATAGGTGCATGATGAGGTGGATTTATAAAATCATTATTTAGGTGCCACATCATTAAATTTAGAGTTAAAAATTGACTTAAGATACAAATTATCTATCAATCTAGAAAATTTTTTTTTGATTAGATCAATCTAGAAAAGTCAAGATATATGATAACAAATTAAAAAAGGTTAGCATATATATATAATAACAAAAAATTGAAAAAGGTTATAATATTTTAACCAATTAATTGAGCCTATAATAAAAGTAGCAAAAGCAACTAAATGGACAATTCACTGATTTGGTATGAGTTATTACTTGATAAGAGGTTGGGAGTTCGAGCCTCATAGCATATGCAAGTTTTGTGGTTTCTTTCTTATCAAAAAATTATATAATTAAGGTAGCTAAATTAAGTGTGTGTGTGTACGTGTATATATATATATATATATCGAGATTTATGTGGGGAAATCTCGAAACACAATCTAAAGGAGTATACATATAGGGTTTTTGAGAATAATGTGTGTCCAAAACTGGTTTTAGCCTTTTCTTATTTTCCTTCGACTAATGCTATAGGAGTTAGTTGAGCACTCAAACCCTATAACTCAAAGAAATCAAGAGAAGAGTGTGTACATATACATAATTAAAAAAGTCTTAATTTAAAAAAATAATAATTTGCAGCAATCACTTATGACCAATTTTATAGAATAAAAAAGTGTTGTTATATATATTGAACTGTGAGGTCGTATAATAATAAGACGATTTTTCTAAAGTTTTTCTTATCATATCAGCTAGGCTAGCTCAAACTCGAAACTTTTAGTAAGAACATTAATGGAGTCCCATTTACTATGCTGCTTAATTAGCCCATGATGCTCATGATAAATCCCTTACTCTTATTTTATGATTTATGATTTAGATTTATTACTGTTGTTGTTGTTGTTGAGCAATTTGCTCCCTTATTAACAGGTATGCATCTTTTTTTACAAGCTCAGTCATCATGATTATGAGGTACATGCGATCCAAGTCTTAATTTCTAAAGTATGTATCAAAATCTATATATTACGATAGACTTATTAGATTAAAATATCAACTAAATATATTAAAGGTCTAATAAATGTAATATATTCATAAGTTTCGAACCTTTACTCGCTGATTCTAAAATAGTAAATCACCTACAAACTTATCCTTAATGATGTTGCTCCTATTAAGTTGCATTTTCAAACCAACAAGACATTTCTCAACACACATGCATATGTTATATATATATATATATATATATAGCTGATTCTAAAATAGTAAATTACCTACAAACTTATCCTTAATGATGTTGCTCCTATAAATTAAGTTGCATTTTCAAACCAATAAGACATTTCTCAACTCACATGCATATGTTATATATATATATATATATAGACTAAATTAACAGCCATTGAATTATATACATATACAATGATATATATATATATATATATATATATATATAGGCTAAATTAACAGCCATTAAATTATATACATATGCAATGATATATACAAACATCCTCTACAACATAAAACAAATTGGATGGCATCTACGGCCGAACCGAACAAGCTAGGTTTATAATTACAATCCTGGAGAAAAAGAATAAAAATGACAAGGACTAGAGCACAAGTCATAAGACTCCAATAAAACAGTAACAATAGAAAAATACAGTTAAGTATATCTTTATATGTAAACCAAAAAAAAAAAGAATTATCTTTATATCGAAAGGTACAAGTTAAACTTTAGTAGCAAGAAATTATATATATAGTACAAGCTTAATTTTGACGAAAAAAAAACTTATATATATATATAATTGCTATATACAATCATATTAATCAATTTATTTTGATTGATTATGGGCAGTATTAAACTACTTTTCTTTTGAACGATTAAATAAAAACCAAAAAAAAAAAAAAAACATTTCAAACCCATTAATTTAAAGATCATGAGATGATTAGTTTCATCTATGTCGTTTGCGGTTATAAGATTCGTCATTAAAACAATCATTTCTTATCTACTACGTGTGCTTCCTTCCCTGTACATGGATTTGTATTTACAGAGTCGGTGCTTTTCATTAAGTATTTTTATCTCATAATTCGTTGTATTATCTTGTTAGACGTTTAGTTTCACTATAAAAAAATGCTTTTTACAACATCTAAGAATAGTTTTTCACTCTACCTTGTTAAAATTTACATTTAATCAATATGCAACAAAATTTTCTATAATTAAAAAATTAATGTGTAATGATTTATAAATTTAATAAAAAAACTTGTTTTATAATATTTAATCAAACATTAATCATTATTACAAACAATATTAAGTAATATGTTAATTTAAAATTTTATGCACTACAAGAAAATTTGTTTTTGTTTTTGTTTTGTGTTTTTTTTTTTTGCAGCATCTAATAATGTTGTATTGGTTAAAACTTATTTTAAATCTTCCATGTTGTTCAAAGTTTTATAACAATCAATTAATATATTATAATATAATCATTTCTTACAAAAAAAATAATAACTTTTAAATTTAACAAAAAATTTTATTTTATGACATTAAACATGTCATTACTTGTGATTTTTACAATTTATGACAACTTATATATTGTTTATGTGTCAATTAACTTTTGAAAACGTGGCTTTTAAAAACATCTATAGGTTAGTGTCTTATAAACTAACAACATAATAAATATTGTAAAAGATCAATTTTCTTATAGTAAAAGTAATGTCTAGGTTGCCTTTAGTCAAGCTTGTGAGAGTTTGAAATTTTGGCTCCGCCAATGAAATTAAACATGATTGATTGAACTAATTAGGTTGTTTTGTATTGATTTTTTGTGTAGTAAGAAGACTTCGCAGTCGCAGAACCAGTAAGCAACGGAGATGCCAGTGTATAACTCTACGATGGTATTTTTGGATGGGCAAGATTCGAGTGCCGCCACACATTCTTTTTCGATGAGTTACCTCCTCCCCATTGTAATGGCGGTGACGGTGGCAATGTGGTGGTTGAGCGAGCTGATGCTCTAAGTTCTAACTAATCGTTTCACTCAGGGGTGGAGTAAGGATTTCAAGCTCCCCTAGGCTAGACCAAGGGCAGCTTAAGCATTACTTTTGTCCCCACTTCTTGGGATTTTTTTTTTCTTCATTATATAGGGCTCTAATAGTGTGTTGTGCACTCCTTTGTTTTAGTACATTTGGCAAGAGAACGGGCACTAATTGTCATGCCATTCTATTATTGAGTCACAATTCTTCAAAGTCAACTTTATGGTTTGTTGAATGTTCATTTAAACAATATAAAGAATCATAAATCAATGTACTTTTTATAATGTCATTGCTACAAGGAACTTTTTATAATGTCATAAATCAATATAAAGAATCATAAATCATAAATCAATGTACTTTTTATAATGTCATAAATCAATATAAATCATAAATCATAAATCAATAAATCATAAATCATAAATCATAAATCAATATAAAGGAACTTTTTATAATGTCATAAATCATAAATCAATGTACTTTTTATAATGTCATAAATCAATATAAATCAATTAATGTCATAAATCAATATAATGTCATAAATCAATATAACTTTTTATAATGTCATAAATCAATATAATGTCATAAATCAATATAAAGAATCATAATTCAATACAAGCTACAAGGAACAACCCCTGCCCCCCTTAAGAGCAACTTTTTGTCTTTTAAGTACAAGCTTACGAGGAGCAATTCTAATCTTACTAACATTCAATTAATGGATAAATCTAACCAGTCATAATAGGCACGTATAACTTTGTGGAACATATCAAACTCATCTAATGTGGGCCCACATAACTACCAAGATCTATAGTGGATCAACATTATTTTATCAAGATCTATAATTGGCTTTGATCGACTAAATGTTATAACTAAAAGTCTATCATTTATTTTGCATTTTCAACAAGACCCAAACCTTGTTATTCGTCATGGTAAAAATGCTAGAAATCTAATCCTATTCTATTCAATGCATGTATTATTGATGATTAATGAAATTTATATTTTACCAAAAGAATGATATAAATACCTTAATTTGTCCTATTAATTAATTGTCCAATGAAAAGTACCGATAGAGCAGCATAATTATACAATTAACTTCAAACAAATTATATTTCTATTTTTAATGATATATTTTTTACCTACCATATTTCTTTTTGGGTAATTATATCTAGGCTGCCTACCATATGTTTAGAAGAAGATTCAAGAGTACGTACCACTCATACGTAGTAATTTTCATAACCATAACACAAGTGTGACTTTAGGGAGTTGTAAATTTATTTCACTTTCCTACTGAAATTTACAATATATACTTGGAGATCTTAATTGAAAATACTAACCAAAAAAAAGTGGATTATTGGAAGAATATAATATATATATATATATATATATATATATATATATATATATATATATATATATATGAATTGATTAACACGCATGCTTAATTTACAAACGACTATGTGAGAATTCTAGAAATAATAAACTATATAATTATTTATTCATAGTTAGGTGTTTAGGAGTACCATATATATGTACGTTTAGTAAAGTACGTAGTTAATCAACTTTGCACACATTTTGAGTAGATAAAATATAATTTAGTGCCAGGCCAGATAAGCAGGCTTTTTATAACACTGTTTAATTAGGCTTAATCATAACAAATTAAGTTTGGCATCACATGTGTGTGCCACTGAACAAATTTAATCACGAGATTAAGCTCACCACAGAGTCCTCTTTTGCAAGCTTTAAAGTACTAATAAACTTTGTTTAAACTAAAATCAGTTTGTCTACTTGTCTCTCTCGTTTTCATTAAGAGAGATTAATTGGGAAAGTGAGCTCATAAAATATTAAGATTTAAGATATAGAATATGTCTTGCATTACTTTAAGCAACCTATATATATATATTAAAATGTCTAAGGTACACTTATGTTGTTTAACATATATAGATATATAGATTGAATATTTGCCTTTTATCTTATATAATTCAATATATAATATTTCGCAATCATGGAACCAACTAATTAATATATGTTTCAATTCGTGTTGGAGGTTGAGATTTTTCTCAAACCACTCTAATTGAAATGTCAAAAAGGTAAGTCCCACAAGTTCACTTAAATATGTTAGGTCTCACACAATGGTAGTTAATGAACAGACATATGCCACCTTCTCTTCAAAAAAAAAAAAAAAAACAGACATATGTCACCTTACCTACTGAAAATATATGAATTATTCATTAATTAACACTATTTTACTGTTATATATATATATATATATATATATATATATATATGCAACTTTAAGAAATCAAAGAAACATTAATTTACTGATTAATTTCCAATTTTAATGCTATTCTATTTAGTTGATGACAATATTAATAATTTTTTTCATAATATCCATAATAAATGAAGCCATTAATTTATAAGAGAGTAATTCAGTTTTGCTATGAAATTTAAATTTTTAATCAATCATTTTCTTAATTCTTATGTAAAGAGAAAAAATGCAAACATATTTTACTAGGCAGAGCACGAACTTTACTAAGTACTATAGAAGAAATATATTTTAAGTTGATAAGATATATTTATAAGAACTTAAGATATCTTATCAACTTAAGGTACTAAATGAATAATGTAGTGGTTGTATTCTTATTTCCTGAGAAGGGCTAAATGGACCTACTTTTTGCTTAGAAGACTTCATTGTTCTTTGTACTCTATTTTTTGTTATATAATAGTTAAAATCAAGAAAAATGAGAGGATTGAAAGGTGTTGGGACGAAGATATTCTTTCAATTTGAAGAAAAAAAAAAAGTGAGTTACAAGAAGTAATCACCCTCTAATCAATAAGTGAAGTCTAATTAATAATGTATAATTGACACTAGAGATGCCACCAATATATTCAACCTTTTGAAATATTGATAACATGTCACATTACAATATCACATGTTAACATCTTAATTAAATATCCTAGTGTAGACACCTTTGATGTAAGAAATGACTAGAAGTGACTGTTGACTATGACCACTTCCCAGTTCAACAGATATGATGAGGAAAATAGAAGCTAAAAAGTAGGGTGCCCCCAAGTTGGACATCTCCTCTCAACTGATAAGTTGGTTGGATAGGGTAACCATTAATTTCAAGGGTGGGTGCCCTTGGTAAGGTTGGGGGCAAAGCCATTAGTATGTTTCTCTTAGGATACCAAATGATTGGTATCTTTTCAGAACCTTTGGAGGGGCCAATTGAATTGACCTCACTCTTATTTTTTCTCTTCCTTGGCCTTTTAATTGTACAACATGCACAAGCATTTTCTTGCTTGCTAGCTAGAAAACATTGAGACAACAACACACAGAATGAGAGACCAATTGTGGATGGGATGTGGGCTTCATGCATGAAATATATATATATATATATATAGGTTCTCGTACAATAGAGATCAAATATATACTCATATTATAAAAACTCTTCAAAATGTTTTGTGTATTAAATGTTTTGTGCATTTATAATATCTCGATTAATGTATTGGATTATAATTCAATTGTTGTAAATAGTGCACCATGGCATAGATATATATTCGGTTCCTATAGTAGTAATATATATATATGCATGTGTGTTTAGGGGTATATACGGATTGGATCTAGTCTAATTAGGGTCAATTCGTAATTCAATCAAATTATTGCGGATTGAAAAATTGCAATTCAGTAAAGTCCAAATAATTCATCAATCCAACTCAATCCAATTTACAAAATGCGAACTGGACTGAATCAAGTTTCACGGATTGACATTTTCTTATCCAAATATTCATAAAATTAAATTTAGTCAAATGAATTATAAAAATTATACATATCATAAATGACAAATTTACAATGTAAATTCCACAAATTTATATATAATATATTTATCATAAATTTGTCATCACAAGAACTTTCAAAATGCAAGTTCCTACATAAATAAAAATGTCATCCACGAACTCCACCATATACCCAAATAGAAGCATAAAAAGGTGCATATTGTAACATACAACCCATAAAAAATATCTAAAGTGTAATAAAAGAGGTAAGAACAAGCAAAGTATTTGAGATACTATATAGATTAGAGTTGATGCTTTTCGAATACTATATAGATTAGAGTTGATGTTTTTCGAGATACTATATCACATATGATGATACATATATTTGTGTTGATATAATAAACGGATTGGATTGGATTGGATCTACGGTTTTTAAATGTGGTATCTGTAATCCGATCCGATCCAAATCTGGATTAGTGATTTTTCAGTCCAATCTAATCTAATGGATAAAAAAATTGATTCAATTAGTAATAATTGATCTAAATTGGATTGGATCTGCGAATAATCCGTGTGCAACCTATGTGTGTGTGTATAGTTGCTTTTTAGATTGAATGGGGAGGTTTTGAGGGGCCTGGGGCTTTATTGGTACATGCATGAAACACAGAGTATGTCTCTTCAAAGACACCTCATGATGTCCACTACTACTTGGAAGATCATATATATTGTGTACTTGCAGAGTGTGACATGTAATATGGATCAATTTTGACAAAATGCATGATTGGAGACAAGATATTGGTGTAGTGTAACACCTACCATACTTCAGGGCTCCTCATTTTTGTATAGAGGAAATCATATACTGTGGAAAAATAATTGTTTTTTTTTTTTCTTTTTTCGTTTGAACAGGTTCATTTCTATGTATAAAGGGGTAAAGCTCTGTTAATGGAATCTCACGTCTTTGATCATAATGCTTGAATATGATATATATTTAAAGGACATGAGCGTCGAACCACTATTACCAACTTCTATTGGTTAGAAAGTGTTTTCTATTAATTATTCTTACTTTTTTGTCTAAAAAAAATATCAAGTATTATACATATACATGTATATATTTTTTGCTTACAACTTTTCATTCTTCTTAATATTACATCTCCCAAGATTTTCTTGACTCCAACAATAAGCTTTAGATAAAATTTGAAGGTACAAGAGCCCAAAGAAGCAAAAAAGAAGAATCCAAGGCTTTTGCTGTGTTGTTTGGGTGAGTAGATTGAGCAGCTTGGACACATTCATTGGGCTTAAAACTGGACTTCCCTAAGGTTGGTCCAGATGATTTGTGCCGGGTTTGGTTTGAAACATGCATGCTCTTCTTAAGCTTAAAATGGTAGGTTTTTCAAAATTGTTTTGATTTGAGAGGCTTGTTGTCCCTGTTAGGTTTTGAGGTTTATACGTAGTGAAAAATTTAAAACAATTTTGAAAAACCTCAATAGATCACTAATAAAATCCATTAAACAAGATTTACAAAAGTAAACCATACATTTATTCGTGATTTCCTTCTCCGATTGTTCGATCTTCAAGACGTTCAAGCGCGCTTTCCTCTATCAGAAATCACACACAAACGGTGACCACAATTTGGAGTGCTAGCCTAAAGAGAGATTGAAAATGTTTTTCTTTCTCTCCCAAAAATTCAGAAAATACGAAAATTGAAAAACGAAATTCTTATCTTACGTTTTGGGTATCACCATTTATTTATATGTGTAGAGATAAGCTCTCACTTAAAATCCTAATCGTAATACAACTATTGTATTTACGTTGTTTAAGTAAATTCGAAATACAACTATTGCATTTACGTTGTTTAAGCAAATTACACATATACCCATATTAATAAGTTATCATATAACGAATCATAAAGGCTTATACATTATGAATTTTATCTTATAAAATTCAATACTTTGGACCATTTGAAATTTCGCAAAGCCATTCTTTGTGTGCGACCTAATAGGTTCATGCGATGTTGGTAGTGAACCAAAACTATTTTGGTACACAAGTCATAAGCGGTCTCTAGCAATGCATTATGACTACTCAAGTAGCATGAATATCAAAATCGATACAACCTAATGAATAACGTATTTTCATATCCTTTTGTCATGCGATATCTTTTGATTAAATATAAGGCATGGAAAGTCACCCTTAATGTTTAATCATACTAGTCTCGATCTTTAGATAGATTGAAAACATTCAAGTGACATTGATTATATTAATTCACATAATCAATGTCACTTGGACTTGGCCATTTAACAATCTAACACATCGAGGGATCCACCGATATCTCTCTCTTTATGAGAGCGACAAATTCTTTCTTGATTACACACCTTCACATATTGCTCACATGATAACCAATCACAATCTTTATAATCGTCTCGGTTAAAGACAACGTTTGATTGTGTCAAATTACCATGCTCCTAATATTGAAGTCTATGGTAATCTCAAGTCGAAAGACTAAATGATATACCTATCAAGAGTAATACCTATGACTTAATCCATGTGGTGTTCTCATAGCAGGTCGGTCCAGTACCTTGTTCCTTAACAAGTATTCATGATCTCGATTCGTATCACTATACGTATGATCATCACATGACCATCAATCAAGACTCATACTAGTCTTAATTCATTATAGTTCCCAGTATAATGAATGATTAGGAACATTTATGATATTTCAACAAATACCCATGGATCTTATTATAAGGTAAACATTCAATCACTTATAATAAAATAACAAATGAAAAACCTCTATTTTATTAATTAAAAACTGTAAGATAAACAATGTTCATAGATTGACCTAGGACACATGTCCCAAGAGTCCCTTAACTAGTGACCTGAGTTTGAATCCTGAGAATAGAAGCACCAACCGGGTGGTTTAGACAAAAAAAAAAATTGAAAGAAAGAAAGAAAGAAAAGGCTTCTTACATGCATGTGAGTCATATATAAGCAAATTCTATACATTTAAGGACTTTTTATCAATCAATTCATGTTTTGTATGTCAGTTTATTTTGAATCCTACATTGGGTTTTGGAAACTATCTAAAAGAGATGATAATAGTGTTTTAGGAGAGGCTACCAAAGACTCTCAAGATGTAAAAATTGCTTCACTAACATGAACAAGGGTTTTGTTACATAAAAACACGACTTGAGGTGCATTTGGCAACATAAACAAGGGTTTTGTTTGTTTTTTTTATAGGAACGTGTCTTTATTTATCATAGCCCAATATGTACAATATAGAATATATACAAAGGCGAGAAATGATGTATATCCCATAAACAATGGTTTTGTATGTTTGATGTCTTTATTGATGTTAACATAGCCTTACTCTTCATATAACGCGCTCGAAAAAGGAAGCAATACCGCCACGGAGAGTCAAATTCTCACTGGCATGAATATAAGCTTGCGGCCTCTTATTCCACATAACGGACAGAGGAGAAACTAAGATCAAGATCAGTCCATTGGCAAATTTTGAAATCCCTAAGGATGCATGAACTCTAATATAATTAATTAGGCCACCAGCCAATATAGTTGAAAATAATCTCACCTCAATTAATTAACAAGTACCATAACTTGACAGTGCTCATCAATTTCAGAAGCAACATAAATTTTACTCAACTGTAAATTTAATAAGTGACCCAAAATGGTACATTTTAATTCAAAGAAAAATAATCATTCCCTCCTTGAGTCTGGTATAAGTCGAGGCAATAGGATACCCTGACAATAATAAAAAAAGAGAAAAGTAATCATAATGAAAACAATAATAAAAGAACATACAAAATCATTATTTATCGCAGACTCTCATCCATGCATTGAGGATGTTAATTAATCACACTCTCTATAGCTAGTTAATTAGCAAACACCATTGGTCTTCTTGGCCATCACAAACTTCTTCCAAGCATTGGTGATCTCCCTTTGTGTCTCCAAGTCACTCTTCTTCAAGTGCCTTCCATTATTCACTTCCTTCTTCTCCACCGCCTCCTCGGCCGCAGCAAGCTTAGCGGAGATTTTGGCGGGGAGGGTGTCAAGCTCATGGAGAACCTTCACTATGTCGAGGACAAGCCGCTCTGCCAGCGTTCTGGAGAAGTCCTCACGAATAACAACACGGAGAACCGTGATGTGCTGAGCATCTGGCGGCATGGTGTAGGCGGGAACGATCCAGCCAAAGCGGCGGAGCATGTCTGATACCTCGAATTCGTTGTGCCTCGAGTTGTCCTTGAGAGAGAAGGCCACCAAAGGTACACCATCGTCCTTCGACACGATGTTGAAGCGACCTGTTTTTTCAAGTCCTTCCTTCAACACTAGTGCATTCTCTCTGCAATTCTCCATGATGTTTCTGTAGCCCTGGTGAAGATCAAACACAAATAGTTAAATTAACTAGTTGGTATCAGGTTTAAGAGCTAAATTATGTATGTTTAATGAGTATAAAAACTAAACATTGTGGCTTACCTCATAACCTAAGCGAATTAGCTGATAGTACTGAGCAATAACTTGACTAGACCCTGTAATTTAATTAAGGAAACATTAATACCCTTAACATATGAGTTAAACATTTAATAATCCAATCACTTGTTATGAAGAATGAAATGAAGACATGATATCTAGAAATTTAAGTGTATTGGGCCCGCCCGCACCTAAATCACAGGTGCGGAGTTTTACTCCAGAAGACCTCACTTAGGGGCTAGGGAGAGATTTGCACTTGTATCCTTATTTAAGAAGTCTTAATTAATCCGCGTAGGACTAAATTTCAGTCCACAAATACGCAACAATTTGCTCTCCCCCAAAAGAAAAGAAACTACAATAAATAAAGATTGTTTGATACCTTTGGAGAAGTTGAGGGTGAAGGTAGGTTGATCAGCACCCAAGTAGTTGATGTGGAAAATGAGCTCTTCGGGCAAGTCTTCCTTGTTCCTCCAAATGACCCAACCAATACCAGCATACACAAGTCCATACTTGTGTCCACTGACATTGATGCTCTTCACTAATGGCAACCTGAAATCCCATTCCAGTTCCGGGTAAATGAATGGCGCGATGAATCCACCGCTGGCAGCATCGACATGAATAGGGGTGTCCCATCTGCAAAAGATGATCTCAACAAAATCAATAAACTTGACAAGTATATCGAACCTCAAAATCAATGACTATTTTTAAAGTGCTAGCTCACATACCCAGTTTCAGCGTTCTTCTTGATCAAGAGATCATTCAAAAGCTTGACATCTTCGAATTCTCCATTGAGCGTCGAACCTAAGATAGCAGCAACGCAGATGGTGTTCTCGTCGACCATCTCAACTGCTTTCTCTGGGTCCATCACATAGTATCCCTCTCTCAGTTTCACCTCCTTCAGCTCTACTTCAAAGTACCTAGCAAATTTCTCCCAACAAACCTATATACATGCAGCAAACCAACATCTAATCAGAGAAGACTTTAAGATAAGTACTCTCTTCACAGATTTAACACAATGGAAAGTCTACTAAACTCAACAAATCTCAAAAAAAGTTTGGTAGAATCTCAAAAACATTGGATCATTTGCATTGGATTTAGGCTTTTAAGGAACCCATCGTTTCTCGCCAATTTGAATATATATTTTATGTCTATATTTAATAAAGTCTCTATCGGCTTCAAAAAAAGAAGTCTCGTTCCTATAAAAAAAAAAATATTTGTTTTGTCTAATGTCAAGATTAACTCTGACTATTTCATAATGTACAAGATTAACTCTAACTATTTCACAGGTGAGACATCCGCTTTTCAAGAGATATGCATTGAAAAATTAAAAAATTCAAATCTGCAACTTCGATAGTACCTGAACATTGGCACCTGTAACAATGTTGGGCTTGTCATATGGTTTCCCCTCAGCCTTCCTCTTGTTCTGCCACTTCCTCTTGAATGCAAGTCCAGCCAACATTATAGCCTCTGATGAGCCCACAGTTCCCACTCCCACAGCGGTCTCAGTGTCTCCAAGTGGAGCATTGAACAGGTGTGCTATCATGTTTACACATCGATTCTGCAAAATTCATAAACTTCATTTAATCAGACTATTAATCAGTCATCATTCATCAACCAATAAGGCTAAGAAAATAGTTGTCTTAACTTGCTACCTGCATCATGAAATCACATATCTAAAACAATAGTACTACTACCATAGCAAATCATAATGATGAAAAATAACTCAATGCAGGTAAAGTTAATATATGGGTCGCATAATTAATGATATTAAATTATATTTGTCTCACTAAGGGAAACATAAATTATATCAAGTTGTAACGCCACTTGCTTGGAAAGGAATATAAAAGAAGTGAATTATTCACTTCATACTCTTTGTCAAGTATATCAAAAGCTTTTTCTTTTGTGTCATGAAAAAGCCTCCCCAAACAAAGCAATAGATCGATTCCTACTTTAAATAAAATAAAATAAATAAATACTATAATCACAACAAGTATGTCACATCAGTCCTAATAAATAAATAAATACTATAATCACAACATCTATGTCACACCCAAAGTCATATGGGGGCACTTGGCCCACCCAACCCCACACCCACCCCTTACATATGCATCAGTGCACATTTCAGCCGCCCTCATTTTGCTTTTTAGACGACTATATATTTCATTAGTTTTGAGTTTTTAACTTTATAAAGAGGTTTTATGTAATAAATTGTTTCAAATATATTATAATGCAAGTGCATGACCAATAATAGATATATCTCTTATAGAGTTTATTTCATCAAGTCATTTGTAATTGGCCCTCTCTAGCCCAAGTCTAGGTCTGCGCTCTACGTCTATGTGGCCTCGACCTAGATGTTGTTTGTTGAAGATGTGTGGACCGAAAGTTAGTCCCACATTGAAAAAATGAAACTTCAAAATGAAGTATATAATTAATTAGCTCCTTTCTACTAGCTAGTACCGATGCCTTATGAGTTAAAACCCCACATCTAAAAGAGTTGAAGGTGATTAAGTTGTAGACAGTATCGATGCTAGCGGAGGACCACAGGCTCGCGCACGCTTGTGCAGCGCAACCGTGATAAATTTAACATGGTATCAGAGCTCATAGTTCGAATGGGACCTGAGAGAAAAAAGAGCCTTCTGGATCATGTGACTTTCGGTCATGGGAAGTGTTGAAGATATATGGACTGAAAGTTAGAACCACATTGAAAAATGAAACTTCGAAAGGCCAAATTGGTTAAAATATGCTAACTTTTACAACTTTTGTTATTATATCCTAACATTTTTTAATTTGTTATTACATCCTAATCTTTCTACATTGTTAAATTTGTATCCTACTTCACTTTTTAACTTTAAATTTGATGAGGTAACATTTAATTAATGAGCTTAAAAAATAAATTAGGTGATAATTTTTGTGATTATATATGATAAGGTGACTTTTAAAAGTTATTATTTAGGTGTCATGTCATTAAATTTAGAGTAAAAAGTAACTTACGATACAATTTTTTCAATGTAGAAATGTGAGGATATAATATCAAATTCAAAAAGATTAGGATATAATAACACAAATTGTAAAAGGTTAGGATATTTTAACCAATTAAGCCAACTTTGAAATAAATTATATAATCAATTAACTCCTCCTAACTAGTACTGAGGGCTTATGAGTTAAAACCCCGCACCTAAAAGAGTTGAAGATGGTTAAGTTGAAACAATATCAGTGCTAGAAGAAGAGATCCATAAGCTTACGCACGCGCTGTGCGGCGCAGCCATGAGAAATTTAACATTGTCCATTGAGATTTGTATATATCTGCATCACGAAACATGCATGGACGTCTCAATGGCCCAATGCGACTTTTGGTGTGACATATGCTAGCATGAAAATATTAAAATGACAATGAGTAAATCACATCCCAATACATAATGGCCACAAGAGCCATCTATGAGGCCTTGAGTCCTCGACTCAAGTGTTATGCATTAAGATCTATGTGTACTTATATCCCAAGGTGGGTATGAATGACTTTTGTGAGCCAATGAACCATTATATTTGGAGTGTGACTTTCCATTGTCATTGTAACACTTCTCAAAAAATTAATGGGTCCATGCTCCAATGCGACTTCTGGTACATATCTGTTGTTATTCTAGCACTTCTAAAAAAAATCAAGTGTTATGCATCGAGATTTGTATGTATTTATATCTCAAGGTGGGTATGGATGGCTTTTGTGAGCTAATGAACTATTATATTTGGGGTGTGAGTTTTCATTGTCATTGTAACACTTCTCAAAAAATTAATGGGTCCTTGCTCCTTATCACATAAAAAGTTTAAGAATACTCATAATATACTCCAGATCGAGCAGTCAAAAGTAGGTTATCAAAAAAAAAATTTATGGACCCATTAACTTTTTGAAAAGTATTAAAAAATTAATGTGTTGGAATATTAAGAAAAATTCCTCAAAAAAAAAAAAAAAAAAGACGTTTGAGCTGGAGATCTGCCATGACCGTCGGATGGGCTCCAGATCGAACAGTCAAAAGTGGGTTGAAAAAATCCGGGCAAATGAACGTACGACGAAGGGGGTACCAAATCGCTTTAGAAACACATCTATACAGTAATAGTGCGTTGTGGAGAAAACGACAAGAAGTTAGGGAGCGACGTGGAGAAGCACTTTCCGCAAACATGAAAGAAAAGTAATACTTTGAAATATTTTTAATTTGTCAATTGCCACCTAGTCAATATACTCATATTGACCCGTTTAATTTAACACTCTTAACCCATATTTTAGAGACACCCTCTTATTTTTTTAGTCATATTTTTTTACTAAGGTAATAAGTATTACACATAATTAGTGGACTCCAATCAACACTAATATCGATCGTAATAATTAATTGAATATTAATATATCAAATTAAGTAACATTTATTTAAAATCCATAAGATATATTTAGAGATGTATGTGCAAATATTTCAAAATGTATATATATTATTTGTAAATTATCTTTCAACTTACAAGAAATGATAAAAGATATCTCTCAATTTTAGAGAGTTATCTCTTAGAAGTTAGACACAATTATCTCTTATTAATAATAACTTTTTTATTACTCATATCTCTCTTTCTTTTGTTTGTAGGTTATTTATGTTAATTTATAAGTTTGAAGTTAACTCATTAGAGTTAAATCTAAACTAATGTGGTAAGTTGACAAAAACAAATCAAACCAAAGCTTTCAGTACTACTTGAACGACAACACGACTAGTCAATTCTTTTGCCATATAGGATAATTAAGTCAATAATTGTGTCAATTTCACCAAACAGTACTCAATCTTATATACAATAATTCGTGGGAAGTGACTATATAAAATGGTTATCTTGATCAGGTTCACTGCATATAGCATTCGTATTATTTTATCTTGCTAGTGGCAAGCACCATGGTCCATGACCATGGCCTAGTACATGGGAGGAATAAAACTTGCTGTCGTTAGGTCCTGTTTGGCTCTTGATCCAAAGAAAATAAAACATATAATTATTAAATGTTTGAGATTTGGACATTAGACCTACCTATTGGTAGGTAGTTTGATGTTTCCAAAAATAATTAAAATATTAAGTTTGATATTTTGCCCTTCTAGTTTCTTCTGAAAATGGCCTACAATGATGACGCGCATCTCGAGAAACTAGGACTTCACGCAAGTGATGAGAAATCTCCATCTCTCACGGAATTCCGACACACACAACATACAAGAAGCGTGAGAAACAGAGAGAGAGAGAGAGAGAGCAGATGCGTGAAATGTAAAAGCAGTTTGAGTAGTAGTGATTATTATCGAGTGTACCTGAAGCTCGGTAGTGACGGGGTACTCGTCCATGTCGACGTAGTTCTTGTTGACGGAGGCCATGATGAGCTTATCGCACTCCGGCTCCATCCACGTGGTCACGAACGAGGCCAGGTTCAGCCTCGGATTCCCATCCAGCATCAACTCGTCGTTAATGATCTGGTACGCCGCCTCCTTAGGAATCGAGTTATCCGACATCTTAAATCTACACAAACATTAATTCATTAAATCACAGCCGTCCAAAACACAATCAAAACACAAAACATCAACGGACCAGATCCGATCGACCGATCAATCATGATTGCTGTAGTACGTACCTTGGGAGGGAGGCGCGGACGTAGCGAGAGGCGAAGGTGGAGTGGATGGAGACATCGGACTCCGACGCGGCTCTCGAGAGGACCATTTTCGTTGATTCTCTTACAGCACAGATCTAGATAACGAATCAAACAACAGAGGAGGAGAGAGTTTTTGGTTTGCAATTGATATCACGATTGGTGGAGCAGAAGAGATGGGTTGCAGTGCATTATATAACAAGTGATAAACGAGAGAAATTGGAAAGTTGAAGTGGGGCCCACTGGTGTGGCCTTCCTTTTTGGTTCGGTGAAACGCGGAGAGAGGACTTATTTAGAGGAGAGAAAAGCCCATGACTCTCTTTCCATTGTCTTGACTTGTCCTTGATTAATTTGTTCTCAAAGTTAGTGGGCGAGGCAATGTGTTACCTGACGGGTCATCCTAACAATAAAAAGGAGTTTAAGATTAAGTGGAGTTAAAAATATGGCGTTAAGTTAGATTTTTCCCTAGTTGCGTTAAGATTGTCTAGATTATGCTCAGAAGATTGCACTAAGACATTACAGATATTAAAAAAAAATCTTGAGATGTGTGATAGAGTGGTTATGAATAAGACTTTAGTACTTTCATTAAAACAAATAAATTAAATTTGTGACAGTTACATTATTTTTCTTTTGCCTTTAAGTTAGTGGCAAAGGCGCCTGATCTCCTAATTCTGTGAGATTAACGAAAATTTAATAAAAAGAAGTAACAATTTTTTTTTTACACGTTATTCTAGAAGATGATTACTTTCCACAATACATGTTGTCTCTTTTTGCCCATTGTGTCTCTATTTGCCCATTGTGTCTCTTATCTAAAAACAGGGGCGACCATCTAATCAACCGACTTGTTCTCAATGGTACTACTATTCACACAATTGCAAGCCCTTTTTTTTTTTTTAATAACCGGAAATTCAGGCACCCAGTATCCGGAGCTTATTTATCGCTCTTACTAATTTGAACTCGAGATTAGTAGAACCACATGAGCAGTTTTTCTACTTAAGAATATTTAACACATCTCTACTCTTAAGGCTTAAAATCGAGTCCCTTGAAAGTAGATGGAGCGAGCGACCATTACCATCACTCCAGTACTTAATTTGAAAGCCCTCTTATCGATTCAGCATTCAAAGAGCTTTTGAAAATAATAATACTAATAATTTGGATTCCTAATGTAAAATAAAAGCCACATTAGGACTTCGATTAATCTGGAGTTGATTAATGAAGTTCTTTTTAACTTTTTTGCTCTGTTTGCAAAACTCGGGCCATGCCTTTGCTCATGTCATGGAACTCGGAGCTCATAAGATTTAAGCCAACAATTCATCGCAACCTTAAAAATGTTTAACCATTCTATTATTACTATGAATGATAAATGTCTTTGAATTATTTAAGTAGTACTATAATATATTTTCTTTAATTGGAAAAAAGATTAAAATAATTTAATTTGGAATCATATGCATTTGCTACAAATTGCCCGTGAAAGTCCTTTTGATATGCTTGTTATGCTTTTAATATATATATATATATATATATATATAAACACTTGTTTAACTAGTGAAATGGGTCTGAAATTGCAGATTGAGACTATCAGTGACCCGATGTTTGGTTGTTGTGGCAGGGAATCAAACTCGATCGAGACCATGCACGTGCACAACCCACCATAGATATATATCCAAACACATGTCTGACTAGTCTCATGTACCCTGGGATTGCAGAAAACTCCCATTATATTGTAAATGTAGATATATATCTGTAACGACCCAGTTTTAATTGTCACTATTATTATTTATTTTTAGACGTAGACATCAGCTTAGATTCGCATGGATGCCGCAGCTAGGTTAGTGGCACACTACTAGGTAAATAGTAATTTATGGATGATGTTTGCCTAATTTGCGATGTTGAATATTCAATTATTTTAATTTACATTGCATGTGTGTAATTATATTGTTTAAACCGAGCAGATAATGTGACAAGTATTCGCCTAAAAAAATATGTCGATATGGGTACCGGGCAGGTGAATTACGGGTACACTAGGTAGGGGATTAGTTCACATAAAATAAACATATTAAATGTGACAATTAATAAATATGAAATCGTATCCTAATCGAAAAGTATCGCGGTGCCGAAACACTTGAAAACCAATAATTGAGGATAAAACTAAAGGTGTGAGTCACCTATTAGAGTTAATAAATTGAGTTGGATGCCCAAACATGGCCATAGTGATGTCCTCAAGATCTATACATCACATGAGATGAAGTTTGGGGTATAAATAGTGATTTTTTGGATATTTTCATCATCTTTTCTTTCTCCTCTTGATAAAATATGAAAATTGGAAGCACAAAGAGAGGGTTTCATGTGAAATTCTTGGTCATTTAGTAGGATTTGATTAACAAGTCAAGAGATTAAGGTGAGCATCAACCTCTTCTCTCAATTCTTTATCGATTGAACTAATTTTTGTTGAGTTTTGGTGCAAATTTGGATGTGTGAGTCAAGCTCACTGATTTTTGGTACATTGATGTTGGAATAGGTTTTTGATCACTAACTGGTGTATGGATTGATAGTTGTGATAGTTATTGAGGAATTTGTGAAATTTTGATAATTATTGATAATTTTGATGGTAAATTGGAGATTAATTGATTTAATTGTATAAATGATTGTTTGGGGATGCCTTATAGTAGATTTGGAAGTCCATAGGAGGACGGAATGGGCTCGGATCACAACAACAAAGCCAGGGGTTCCGAGAAACCCCCAACTTACTTTCGGCCTGGCGCCACTCACGACGTACTAGGCAGCAGTGCTGCCCAACATTGCGCAATGAGGGGCGTCGTGGGTATTTTACTTACGACGCCAGGGGCAAAGGAATAAAAAGAAAAAAATTGACATTGTGTCAAATTTCTTTTGAACTGTTGAAAGCTTGTCCCAGGGATCTATATCGGGTAAAATGCGAATAAATATTTTAGGGGTTACCCTATAAACATGAATTTGAATTTTTCAAGTATAGGGAATTAATTGTTTATTCGAACACTAGGGATTTATGATGCTATATTTGGGTGTTGGACGCGCATTTTGAGACATGAGCTTATCATTTCGGAGGGATTTGGAGAGCAATTTGAGGTTTGTTGTAAACCCAATTGAAATTTACATGAGTACTTACTTGCTTCAATTATTGCTTCTATTTCCTTTTATTCTGTCTATTTCTATTCGTTGTTACTATTTGGACGGTTGGTTGAGTTTGCTCCTGCCAAGTTTTCTCGTTATGTGTTGGTGACACGGTAGACCATAGCATGTGTACTTGAGTCCACGGTGGATAATCAACCTGAGTTTACTTTGTTTGTACATGTGTCGATGTGTCGAGATACGATGCCGACCACCGAGTGGATCAGGGATTGTGCTAGTTGAGTGCACTCACTGGTGGTACCTGAGGTAAATTTGGAGTATGTTTCTAGTCTAACCAAGACTGACACAATGTTTGAGCTTCACTATTACTTACGCATGCAATGATCAATCTACAATTATCTGTTTATTTTTCCGCATGTTTATTTAATAGTATTTATAAATTCTTTTACTTTATTATGTAAATAGCTCAGTGAAGTTCCTTAGGATTTACTCACTTGGACTTGTCATCTATTTTGTTGTAATGATTGAATGCGGATTCTAGTGCAAGCAGGGGTAAGGGGATCTTATGTGACTACCTGTGATTGCCCACTTTTCAGGATTGTCTCATATGTGTTTCAATATTTTTGTTTATCGCTTCATTTTGAGATATTGGGGATTTGTGAGAGTGGTACATGTATATTCTCCATTTTGAGACATTTTGTTGCCATTTATACATTGTACATTATGTCGGGTTTTTTCACATTAAGTTGATGTTCAGTATGACATGAACTTTATATATTTTATCATGTTATTCATGTCTAATAAGTCTTGCGCTAAAATGATTAATGTTTGGGTTTTAAAACATATGAAATGGTAATTAACGAACTTAAATGACAGTAAGGTTAACTAAATGAATAAATTGTTCAACTTTACAATAAAGTGATATAAGTTAGACGCAGTATAAGGTAAGTGATGTGGTAAAAAACGTCAGTGGCACGTGGGACCCAGCGGGATCGGTGACATGGCAGGGTTGTGGGGCCCGTGACGCACCACATGATGGTCCTCGGGATTTTAGGCCACCACAATATCTATCATTCGTACCAATTGATTGAGCTAACAACTTGTGTGTACCCATGACCTCTTATTTTCAAATCTCATACCAAACTATTGAGCCATCCAATTAGTTGATACTTGGTAGCCTATAGTTTAAATAATAAAAGATGCTACAATGACACCTTAAGTCACACCCAAAGTCATGCATGCGGGCCCTATGCAAAATGGGTGTGCACAAATAGTTTTCGATGCATAACACGCAAGATGTGTATCTTAAGACATGCACAAATGAATACCAAATACATGGGCCCGCACGTCATGTCACTTGATTTGATTTTGAGTGTGACTAACTTTGAGATAGGTGTCATATAATATAACATTTTCCTTAAATAGTTGGCTTCTCAAGAGGTGGAGGTTATTTCTCGTGAGTTTGTAATCAAGAAAAAATAATTAATGTACGCAAAAGAATTAAATTAAAAAGTAATTAATAATATATAAATATAATTTTTTTAATTTTTTGAAAGTCTTGGTTTTCCTCCAATTAGTTTGGGAATAGGACTAAATCAAACGCATGAATGATGAATTAGTCCTATATTTATTGAATAGCGATGTTTTTTTTTTCTTATTTTTTTGGTCAATTATTATTCGAATTGAAGCGAAGTCATTGGCATAAGTCATGCTCATGTACGCGGTATTGTAACGGAACTAATTAAGGATCTTTCACACCATTGCCACCTATTGTGGCCCAATTAAAGAATTAACATCTTTTTTTTTAAACAATTAATAAAAGAGTGATGCTACGCTTATGAAATAAAGGGGCCGGATTGTCTTACGCTTACATATTCCAAAATAAGGATCACTGTACATGCATCTGCAAAAAAAATAAAAAAAAAAAAAAAAATAAAAAAAAATACCAAAGAATAATTATTATTTTTTTAAGACGAAGAATAATATTATTATTGACGTGACCATATTGGAATTTTAGGAAGAAGAATATTTTATTTTTCTCAATCTCTTTTTCTTGATAACTTCTTCCGAATCTTTCATAAAATAAACTGTGGGGAGTTGCTGGTAATCATCAGTGTATGTGTATGCGTAATCATCAATATATATTTTTTTTGAATTAATGTGTATAATTAGTAGTAGTATTATATAGTATTTTCTTTGTAAAACGCGTTGAGGGATATGGTAATTGCCTACGCACACAAGTAGTACTAGAATATATGTTGATATTCTCTTTGGCTATGTTCAGTCAATAAACTATAATTAAGTTTAGGAAAATGATTTGGTGACATTTATGGGAATACAAATCAGTCGCACTAGAACAAAAATCAATCGCACCAGTCACACTAGTACATATGTTTAATGTTTAATTTTAAGTAGTACACTACGTGTGTCGTACGATCAATTTGTGTTACGCGAAATGTCACCTTATCATTATCATCAAATTTATCTTGTCCGTTCACGTTTGCGCTGCATAGCGTGCATATATACCTACACCACCGGACCACCACCACAGCCAATTTAATTAAAGGTGGCTAGCTAGCTAGTCTCACTTCCGAATGAACAGTACTTAATCTATTTCATTTGCACCAAAAAAAATTAATCTATTTCATTAGTCCCAGTTAGAAGATTCACCATAGACCAAATGTGAGACCACATGTCGTATCAAATACATATATTTTTTTGGAGCCCGTATCAAATTATTGATTATATTATTATATATTGTATCTACTATATATATATATATATATATATTATGATATGGATGAACAATTGATCAAGACTTTGTATGACTAATCATTGTCAAGCATGGCTCCTACATTGAGTGGTAGTACCAAGCATGACCCTTACTTGTATCCATATCAAATGTACTCATTATTCCATGTATTGTCAATGTTGCTTGTGAAGAGTTATATGACATGTGTTGTATGTATTACTTGTAAACATTGTCTAAGTACATTTATCATCATCACCAAAGGGCCTATATAAAGGGTGCCAACCTCATTGTAAAAACACACCAAGTTGAATACAACTTCTCATTTCAACTCTCTCATTTCTCCTCTTCTACTTTGTAGTTGTAGTTCTTTGTAGTATTAGAAGTTAGTAGTTCTTCTCCTTTCCTTCTCTAGTTCTAGCAAGTTTCAATTCAATTTACAACACGTTATCAGCACGAGCTTGCTCTAGCATTAAGGAGATCTTGAAGTTCAAGAAGGCTTGTTAAGAAGACAAAGCTAGGAAGGTATAACTTTTATGAATTCGGTTTATTTCTATATTATCTTGGTTGCTTCACTTTTAAATGCATGCTTTATTCATATATTATGCATTATAACGTCACCGATTGCGAAAGTATGCTCTGTAGTTGCGTCTTGCACGATCTTCTACATCAGAAATCAAAAGTTAATATGTGACATAACTAGTTTTCTCGCTATACTATAAACGATTAATTATGCTCTATTCTTGATTTTTTATATTGCAAATAGTGTTATGAGTTTGGGTTGATAGTGGGTAAGCCTTGTCCCCGGTAAAGCTAAACATTGAAAGGGAGACGGGTTATCCCGTTCGAGGAGACATGGTTTTAAGTAGACTTCGTCTCGCCACCCAACCTGGAGGTTGTCCCACCAACTCATACAAGTATTACATTTTGCGTATTTATAATCAAGTTGTGAACATATATTTAATGGTATATTATCTATTTTGTATAAAAAGAAAACTATTTAGTTTATCCCTATTTTCATAAAGATTTTATTTAATTATAATTGAATTAATTACCTTAACAATATTGACAATACTAATTACTTGTTAAAGCAATGGGATGCTCAAATTATATATAAAACATCTATGCAAGACTATGCGTATAACACTAATATTTATTCGTCAAATCTTTAGAGATTTGAAAAGTGAATATTTCACTTTATATTATCATTTCACCTCATGGAGCTATCTATATCAAGGTCAAAATTGGTGATGCTCCAAAAGGCTCAAAATAAGCGGCTGGGTCTCACGCTACAAAATTTATATCACTCAAATATCATTTATTATTCTACAATTTCAATTACCTCTATATTGAGGCTATGCAGAAATATGACTGATGAGACAAATAAAAGCCACGTGGCTCGCCTCGATGTATTACTGCAACAAATTATCGAGCGCGCACGTCAATTCATTAAATATTAATTATGGATTGAATCCTTGTCTCGTGGTAGCTGAGTAAAATGATAAGATATTATAAATATAATATCACTCATGTCCAATTGGTTTAGCTTCAAATTAAGAAGCATATGTTGCATATAATGACCATGGTCGCAATTACAAATTTATGGACGTGGAAAAGGTGAAAAGATATGGTAAAAGTCATATTGACAATTCCATTGATAGTCAAAATAAAAAGTGGTGCACCACTAGAAAGGGTAAATTAGTATTGACAAGGAACGCTCATAATTGTGACATTTTTTTTTGTCACGTATGAAAGGCTATGCTGCCTAAATATTGTCATATATACAATACCCAAATATTTTTGTGATATTTTACCATGCTTTTGTTGACTAATGATCCAAAAAGTTTGAGATATTCGTATTTTATTACGAAAAGGGTATTTCTTTAATACCATATTGTTTTTCAATGTAGAAATGGATCATCAAGTTATTTGTTCAGATTATGGCGATATATGTCTTGTTGATTGTGCTACAACGCACACTATCCTCAAAAGAAGAGAATATTTCTCCAATTTGAACTTAGTTGAGGCTAATGTTCAAACAATATCTGGCATCTCCAATTTGATTAATGGCTCTGGAAGATCAAATATTATGTTGCCTAGGGGAACAATAATTCATGTTGACAATGCCTTATACTCTGAAAAATCCAGAAGAAATTTACTCAGCTTTAAAGATATTCGACAAAATGGATATCACATTGAAACCATGAACGAAAATAATAGAGAATTTCTCTATGTCACATTGGTTTCAAATGGGAAAAAAGAAGTGTTAGAAAAATTCCCAGCTTTATCCTCTGGATTATATTTTACTCATATAAGGCATGTTGAAACGAATGTCGTCTTAAATAAGAAAATTAATGATCCAAAGACATTCATTTTATGGCATGACCGGCTTGGTCATCCAGGATCATCAATGATGCGAAGAATAATTAATAATTCGCATGGACATCCTTTAAGGAGTCACAAAATATTTTCAGCTGGTGATTATAATTGTGCTAGTTGTTCTCAAGGTAAATTGATAGTTAAATCATCCCCAAGTAAAATTGTTGTGGAATCCCCAGTTTTCTTAGAACGCATTCAGGGAGACATATGTAGATCTATTCATCCTCACTGTGGACCATTTAGATATTTCAAGGTTCTGATAGATGCATCAACTAGGTGGTCACATGTTTGTTTGCTTTCGACCCGCAATGTTGCATTTGCTAGACTTTTAGCGCAAATCATTAAGTTAAGAGCGCAATTCCCTGACAACCCAATCAAGACCATCCGTCTTGATAATGCCGGGGAATTTCAATCTCAAGCATTTAAAAATTATTGCATGTCTATAGGAATTACCATTGAACATTCTGTTCCACATGTGCATACCCAAAATGGTTTGACAGAATCTCTAATCAAACGCATTCAATTAATTGCCAGACCTTTAATCATGAGAACTAAGTTATCAACTTCAGGTTTGGGGACATGCGAAATCCTTCATGCAAAGATCTATCATTCGTTATAGGCCTACTGCATACCATGAACATTCCCCCATGCAACTCATTTTAGGTCAACAACCAAATATTTCACACTTAAGAATTTTTGGTTGTGCAGTGTATGTTCCTATACCACCTCCCAATAGAACTATGATGGGTCCACAACGAAAACTTGGAATTTATGTTGGATTTAACTCATCGTCCATTATAAAATACCTTGAGCCCTTAACAGGGGATTTATTTACTGCACGTTTTGCTGATTGTCACTTTGATGAAGCAATTTTTCCACCATTAGGGGGAGATAAGAAGTCAATTCAAAAGGAATGGCGCGAAATTGCTTGGAACGCATCAACTTTATCACATTATGATCCACGAACAAATCAGTGTGAACTTGAAGTTCGAAAGATCATTCATTTGCAACAAATTGCAAATCAATTACCAGATGCATTTAATGATGCAAAACAAGTGACAAAATCACATATTCCAGCTGTAAATGCTCCTACAAGAATTGATGTCTCTGTGCAACAAAATGCACAAGAACCAACGAAACGCTTAAAGCGTGGAAGACCGATTGGTTCAAAGGATACAATTCCTCGAAAAAGGAAAACGGGAGTAAAAATAAATACAAATCAAAATATTCCTGAGAAAGCACAAGAATCCTTTGATAAGGGTTTGTCAGAACAAGTTGATTCTGATGTAGAACAACTTCATCTAGAAAAAGATGAAAAAAATGAAAGTAATGAGATCTCAATAAATTACTTAAACTCTGGTAAGATTTGTGATCGAAATAAAATTGTTCCTGATGATATATTTGCTTTCAATGTGTCATTTGAAATATATGAAAATAATGATGATCCAGAACCACGATCAGTGGACGAATGTCAAAAAAGACCTGATTGGCAAAAATGGCAAGATGCTATCCAAGCAGAGCTAAACTCGTTAAGGAAACGAGAGGTTTTTGGACCAATTGTCCAAACGCCAGATGGCGTAAAGCTTGTTGGATATAAATGGGTATTTGTATGAAAGAGAAACGAAAAAAAATGAAGTTACAAGGTACAAAGCAAGACTTGTAGCTCAAGGTTTCTCACAAAGACCTGGCATTGATTATGAGGAAACATATTCTCCTGTTATAGATGCAATCACATTTCGGTTCTTGATAAGCCTTGCAGTCTCTGAAGGGCTTGATATGCATTTAATGGATGTCGTTACGGCATATATCTCAGACGGATCTCTGACAAAGGAGATATCTATGAAAATCCCGATGGATTTGTAATATCCGATGAAATAAAATCAAAACCTCATAATATGCATTCTATAAAATTACAAAGGTCTTTGTACGGGTTGAAACAATCCGGACGAATGTGGTACAAACGTCTTAGTGATTATTTACTGAAAGAAGGATATGTTAATAATCCACTTTGCCAATGTGTCTTCATTAAAAGATCATCAACAGGATTTGTGATTATTGCTGTATATGTTGATGATTTAAATATAGTGGGAAACCACGACGACATCGTTAGAACATCCGAATACTTGAAAAAGGAATTCGAGATGAAAAAACTTGGAAAAACAAGACTTTGTCTTGGTTTGCAAATTGAACATTTTTCAAGTGGAGTACTTCTCCATCAATCAAATTATATTGAAAAATTATTAAAAAGATTTTATATGGACAAGACACATCCATTGAGCTCTCCAATGGTTGTCAGATCACTTGAAGTGGATAAGGATCCATTTCGACCTCAAGAAAGTGATGAAGAGTTAATTGGTCCGGAGGTACCATATTTAAGTGCAATTGGTGCACTTATATATCTTGCAAATTGTACAAGACCCGATATTGCTTTTGCTGTCAACCTACTTGCAAGATATAGCTCTTCACCAACTCGAAGACATTGGAATGGTGTTAAACACATTTTTTGATATTTTCGAGGAACAAGTGACATGAGTTTATTTTACTCGAGAGGGGTAAAATTGAATCTCCAAGGTTATGCTGATGCAGGATTTTTATCAGATACCCATAAGGCCCGTTCTCAAACGGGATATGTATTCACCTGTGGTAATACTGCTGTATCATGGAAGTCAGTAAAATAAACTATGGTTGTCACTTCTTCCAATCATTCTGAAGTACTTGCAATTCATGAAGCAAGTCGTGAATGTGTTTGGTTGAGAAACATGATTGAACATATTCAAGAATCATGTGGATCGCCTTCAATAAAAGATTCTCCAACCATATTATATGAAGATAATGCAAAGATGTATTGCACAATTAAGTGAAGGATTCATAAAAGGGGACAGAACAAAAAACATATTTCACCAAAATTCTTTTATGCACATGAGCTTCGGAAAGAATGGTGAAATTGATGTCAAGCAAATCCGATCGAGCGATAATCTTGCTGATTTATTCACAAAAGCCTTACCAACTACGACATTTAAAAGGCTTACATATGGTATTGACTTGCGTAAACTTAAAGACATTGCAAGTAAAGAAACTGAACAAGTTTTATCCATGTTCACATGAGGGGGAGTTATTGATTAGTGTATTGCACTCTTTTTCCCTTAGCTATGGTTTTATCCCATTGGGTTTTCCTAGCAAGGTTTTTTTAATAAGGCAATCCTAACAATATTATACTCATCTTAAGATTAATAAGAAATGTGTACTCTTTTTCTTTTACTAGATTTTTTCCCACAGGGTTTTTTCCTAGTAGAAGTTTTAACGAGGCACATTCTCTCAACAATTGTCATCCAAGGGGGAGTGTTATGATATGGATGAACAATTGATCAAGACTTTGTATGACTAATCATTGTCAAGCATGGCTCTTACATTGAGTGGTAGTACCAAGCATGGCCCTTACTTGTATCCATATCAAATGTACTCATTATTCCATGTATTGTCAATGTTGCTTGTGAAGAGTTGTATGACATGTGTTGTATGTATTACTTGTAAACATTATCTAAATACATTTATCATCATCACCAAAGGGTCTATATAAAGGGTGCCCACCTCATTATAAAAACACACCAAGTTGAATACAACTTCTCATTTCAACTCTCTCATTTCTCCTCTTCTACTTTGTAGTTGTAGTTCTTTGTAGTAGTAGAAGTTAGTAGTTCTTCTACTTTCCTTCTCTAGTTTTAGCAAGTTTCAATTCAATTTACAACAATATATATATATATATTTTTTAAACCATCAACTATACTTTTTTTTAACCATCTACTATACTTAATAAGCACGAATAATCAATCTTTCAACCGTCATTTAAGTTTATTGTTCTATCCTTAATTAAGTCTTTCAATCGTCACTTAAATTTACTATTAATTCTACCCCTTAATTAAGTCTTCCAACCATCACTTAGATTTACATTTCTAACCTTAATTAATGGTCTTCCCACTATTAAATCCTAATAATCTATTTTTATATTTTAAAAAGTACTATACTACTTCATTTATAAAAAAATTATTAGATTAATTAAATTCCTAAGCATAGCAAGTGGTTTAAGGTGCTACACACCATAAACTAGTATATATATATACACACACACGTGACAAACTAGAGCCATAAAATGTTGGTGTAATATGTGTATATATATAAAAGTCAGAGGAGAGAGAAAGTTAAGAAGCTATCTCTTCTCACCATTCCAATTTTCTATTTTTCTTGATTATCTTATTTTTTGTTATTTATTAATTTATATTATTGGTTGTTCCAAGATATACATTTATATTTCATTCACTCATTCATACTTAACTTAACAATGAATGGATGAATACATTGAAACCTAGGGATGCAAATCGGGTAGGGTAATACCCACGGGTGACAGGGAATTTACCTAACGAGTATGAGTATGGAGATTTTAAATAGGTGTGTGGGCGGAGATGGGTACAAAATCTCATACCCATACGGGTATGAAGATATGGGGATGAGTGATAAAATATACCTACGAGGAATCCCTATGGGTATTACCCATGGGCAATCCCCACAAGAATAACCATGGGTGATCTCCATAGGGATCTCCATATATCAATTATACACCATATGATATATATTATGTATGTACACACATATGATATTTATATATAAATATAATATAATATAATATTACATAGTTTCCATTGAAACACTTATTATACACATAACAAAAATCCTTAATGAGATTTTGAATTGTTAACACTTATTGTCTGTTCAGATGACATATAGGAGTATCCCAACACCATGAGATTATTTTACAATGAGATTATAACTTGAGATTGGATATTAATTCAAATAGAGTGACTTATTCCATTCGAGGTATTGAAGGTAAGGTTATTAGTGTAGTTGATGTGAAAAGTTACTAAAATACCCCTCCTTTTATACAACAAAACACCAGTGAATCCCTAACCCTTGACTTCACATTTTCTATCCAAACACACAAAAAACGAAACCCTAATTCCGCCATGACCGCACTCCAATCTTCTCTCCTCCACAGACCACTCTCAATCCCCCATTTTCCATCTCCAAACCCTTCTCGCCCTTCACTCCCCAATCTTAGCCTCCCTAATTCCTCCAAACCATGTGTTTGGAGAATTCAAAGCTGCAATCGCCACCACCGCCTCTGCGCGCGCGCAATGGTCTTCGAGAACTCGAGTTCGAGCTTCTTGGACGGCGATTCGGGGTCTCCGGATGTTGAAAACAAAGAAAGTTTCGATTTTGATGAGAAATTCGATGGTGAGGGCTCTGTGGAGGAAGCAGAGGCGACAACCGTGGTGGAGAGTGTGGAGGGTGAAGAGTGAGAGCGATCGAGAGAGAGAGATGCACGAGAGAGATGTACAGTGCGAGAGTGAGAGCGACCGAGAGAGAGAGAGTCGGCTAGGGTTTAATGGTCGTGTGTGTTGATGAGGGTATTTTGGTCATTATTATTTGAGGCACATTGGGATAAAATAATACCACCAAAATGGTGGTTTAAATTAGTTCCAATCTTGTGGGTTAAAATAGTCCTTTGGACATTTCTAGCTATACTCGAACCGAATACCTATATTATTTAATCCCACCACTTTATCCTGCCCTATCCCACGAACCGAACAGGCCATTAGAAGTTAGAACTTTAATTGCATGATGTATTATACTTTATTTTTGTTGGAATTTCAACAATTGTGTTGTTAGTATGTATTTTTTATTCCTTATTTTTTATAATTTTTTTTTTGAGAAAAATTAAGTGAAAAGAATATTTTCCCTGCAGGGATTCCTCATCCATGTAAAACTCCTCATGAAAATCTCCATGGGAGGAATGGAATAAGGAAAAAATTTCCCATGGGGACTCTCTATCCCCGCAAAAATCCCTTCACGATCTTCAATGAGAAATGAAAATGGGAAAAAAATTTTCTCCATGAGGATTCTCCACCCACGAGGATTAGATGGCTATGAGGATGGGTATGATAATTCATCTTCAGATGGGTATGTGTATGGTTATAGATGATAATTTTTAAGTAGGTATGAATATAAGAATGAGGTCCCCATTCCTTGTTACATTGAATATATTCAACTCGAATCCATGGGCAGATACATAGAATGGAGTGTAGTGCAAGTTCTATTCCCCCTATAGTTTTTTATTTGCCAGTGAAGATTTTGTTTTCACTTCAACTTAAAAACAATGAGAAAGAAAGGTTGGCTGCTATTGAATTTGCATTCGCAAATCAACAAGAAAAGTAGTAAGGATATGGCATGAACTTGGTGGACAATATTTATGATATCGGCTAGCTCTTTCAGATCATATTTATTTTCGTGTGGGCTTCAATCTTGTATATATATAAAAGTAAGAGGAGAGAGAAAGTTAAGAAGCTACCATATCTCATTATTCAAAATTTCTATTTTTCTCACTTTTCTTATTTTTTGCTATTTATTTATTTCTATTATCAATTGTTCTAAGAGATATAATTATATTCTATCATACAACATGCCAACCCATCAGATTCACTGAATTAAATATTATGTGTGCATCTATTAATAATTAATAATGATTATTTTATCAACGAATGAATTAATATAATGAGTACGTTCAACTTAAAACTATAGGCAAATACATGGAATAGAGTGTAGTGCAACTGTGCAAGTTCTATCATACGACATGCCACCCCTCAAATTCACTTAATTAAGTAGTATGTGCATCTATTAATAATTAATAATGGTTATCTTATCAACGAATGGATTAATAAAATGAGTATGTTCAATTTGAAACCATGGGCAATGGAATCGAGTGCAGTGCGAAGTTCTATTCCTCCTATAAATTTCACCTCCTATTCATTCTTCTTGCAATCTACTTGGTTTTTCCCTTCACCTTCAAAGAATCAGATGAAAAAAAGTACAATTTCACTATTTACGAATTAACATATTTTTAAGGATGTAAAATAATTTAATAAATTTTATATTGTATAGTTTCAATAACACCTGTGCGAAGTGCAGAAAACAACTTGTTATTAATTAATACTATGTACATACACATTTGTTGCTCCCCATGTGAACTTTTGGCTTTTAACTCATAAGATTTTTCTCTTTTTCTTTAATTGCGCCTCCCTTTTTATAGTAAATTAATAAAAGATTTTATTCATTAAAAAAAGTTAAAGTCTTATATATGATTGCCAATCCATCTTTAGTGAGAGTGATGATACATCACCTGACAAAAGTAAAGTTAAGAGAATCTAGGTTTGACTCATACTTAAGTCAAGTCATTGATTTTTTATAAAAAGTAAATTAAGTTACTGTTGAACAACGTAATGTAAATATTGTTAGGTTTTAGGGTTTGAAAACGCAACGAAATTTAAAATCTTTATTCTCAAAACCCCAATAAGATCAAAGAAAATTTATTGATCTGTTTAACATAATTAAAACCATACCTTGAACATTGGTTTCCTATTTGTGTTGATCGATCTTCAAGACGATCACACGAGCGCCCTCTATCAGCAATCCACACACGAACGATGACCATGAGTTGGAGTGCTATCTCTGGGAGACTTTGAAAATGATTTTTTTTCTCCCCAAAGTTCAGAAAACTCACAAAAAGCCAAAAATGAAAAACAAATCGTTTTAGGGTTTTAACCTCTAGTTTATGTATGTTATATCTTTCAATTAAACACCTATTTATATAACCATTATATTTAGGGTTTTCAAGTGAATAACATGTGTACCTTGGCTTAAATAAGCAGTAATATAGTAAAACGTAAAAAGCTTTTGATGTAAATTTTATCCTATAAAATTTGTTAACTTGGACCACTTGAAATCATGCAAAGTCGTTTTGTGTGCGACCCAATAGATTCATGCAACGTTGGCAGTGAACCAAAACTTTTTTTTGTACACAAAGCATAAGCGACCTCTAGCAAGGTGTTATGACTACCAAGTTGCACGAAGATTAAAATCGATACAACCTAATCAATAGTGTATATCACATCCCTTTGTCATACAATATCCTATAATTAAACATAAGACATAGAAGTGTTATCCTTAATGTTTGATCGTACTAGTCTAGATCTCAAGGTAGACTGAAAACATCCAAGTAACATTGATCTTATCAATCCATTAATAGTCTTTATGAATACTTTTAGTTAATAAAATAGAGGATTTTCATTTGCTGTTTATTATAATTGATTTGAATGTTTACATTATAATAAGATCCATGAGTATTTACAAAAATATCCTAAATGTCCATAGTCGATTATTATACTGGGAACTACAATGAATTAAGACTAGTGTGAGTATTGATTGATGATCATACGATGATCATACGTATAGGAATACGAATCAAGATCATGAGTACTTGTTAGGGAACAAAGTACTGGACTGACCCGCTATGAGGATATCACATGGATTAAGTCATAGTTGTTTCTCATGATATGTATATTATTCAGTCATCTGACTTGAGATTGTTGGGTTTTGGGGTTCATGCGCAGCGGAGATTACAAAACAATTTTGAAAAAAAACCCCAAGAGGATCCGAATCTAATTCCATTAAAACATGTTTAAACTATGAAAACTTAATCATACCTCAGTCGCAATACCTCTCTGAAGGTTAATCGATCTCTAAGGCGCTGCCAATGACGAACGCCCTCTACTAGCTGTCCACACACGAACGGCGACCGAGATTCAAAGTGCTAGCTTCGAGAGAATACCAAACTTTTTGTTTCTCTTCAAAACGATCCAGAGGATACCAAAAACTCTAAGTCGTTTCTTAAAACGAAAATAAAGTTTCGGCCCTTTTAAAATCTTTCGTACTTGTATTCTAACTCAAAGCGTCTATTTATACAACCCTTGTATATAGACGGTTAAGTAAATTACACATATACCCTACTTAAAGAAGTATAAGTGTAATACACTACAAGGACGTTTCTGTCATGAATTTTATCATATAAAATTCATTTTTCTGAACCATCTTAAAATCTCGCAAAACCATTCTAAGTGTGCGACCCAATAGGCTCATACAACGTTGGCAGTGTACCAAAACACATTTTGGTATACAAGTCATAAGCGGCCTCTAGCAAGACATTATGACTACCCAAGTTGTACGAATATCAAATCGATATAACCTAATCAATAGTGTATATAACATCCTTTTGTCACACGATATCCTTTTGATCAAACATAAGGCATGGAATTGTCATCCAACGTGTTCAATCGTACTAGTCTCGATTTCTAGGTAGACTGAAAACATCTAAGTGACATTAATCAATATCAATTCACTTAGACTAGGCCTTTTAACAGTCTAACACATCGAGGGATCCACTGGATATCTCTCTTTATATGAGAGGGATAAATTCTATCTCGATTACTCAACTTCACCACATTATTCATGTAACAACCCGCAAAATTTTAACCGACTTGTGTAGGACCGTGACCCGGCCAAGTGATACTGGACAATATTTCGAGCCTCGAGAGTCGACAACAAAGTAATGTTATGTTTCTATGATGTATGTAGTAGTATTGTAGTTTATTTCGGGTCTCACGCCATTCAGACAACTTTTAGACTGAGTGAGTCTTCGCTTAGATAAACGGGGGAATAAAACACTATTAAAATACAAATAAATAGATTTTTAGATAATTTATATAATTATTTAAGGGAACAAGGCGGGACTACGTGCACGGTGAGTTGAATCGGACCGAGGAAAGTTGTTGGAATGCGGGGAGTTGGATAACTACGTGATATACAATACATGGGATAAATTGTTAAAGTGACACAGCTGTAATTTGAAGAGCCATGAGATGATCCTCGAGATAAGTGTGTGTGTTGAGATGAAAGGCCACAAATGAGACAATACAAACCTACTTTTACTGTTCATGTACTATTCATCATCATTATTGTTATATATATATATATATATATATATATATATATATATATATATATATATATACAAACACTCATTTCCTTCATCGTCCTCACACTCTCACACCACTCCACTCTCTCCTCCTCCTCGGTTCGCCACCGCCGACCACCGGACTGGAGTGCCGGAGCCCTCACCGGAGGTGCTCTCACTCTCTCTCACTCACTCTCTCTCTCTCCTCTCTCCACTCTCGGTCCTCTCTCGACCACTCTCTCTCTCATTCACCTACCTCACCACCGTCCCTGCTCTCACCGGCGACCAGACACAAGCCTCACCGGAGACACCTTGCTCGCTGGAGGTACGTCACTCACTCTCCCCCTTCTCGGTTTTCTCTTTCTCGGTTTACTCTCTCTCTCTCTCTCTCTCTCTCTCGGTTTACTCTCTCTCTCTCTCTCTCTGTTTCTACTCTCCTCTCTCGAGTCTCTCATGGAGAGCCACCACTGGCCCTGGCCGAACCAGTGGTGGCCGGGGTTCGCTCCTCACCGGAGATCTCTCTCTCTATCCCTTACTCGGTTGTCTCTTCTCTTTCTCCCTCTTTTTCTCTCTTTTCTCACTGTTTTTCTTTTACGGTTTTTGGTGTGTGAGTGTATGTAACCGTGTGTGTGATTGTGTGGGTGTGGCTGGTGGGGTGCGTGTATGTAGCTTGGACAGTTGACAGTGGGGCGTAGGATGGGACTGTTGGTGTACGTGGTGTATTGAATAATGTGTGTCCATGCATGTGTGTGCATGTGTATGCATGGGTGTGTATATGTATATGCATGTACACCCCATGATTTGGGGTAGGTGCACCCCACAGTTGGGGTGCGTGATGGTGTTGTGCACCCCAGTACTAGGAGTGGGGTGTATCATGTGTGAGTGGATGAATAAACATGAGTACATGCATGAATATGCATGTACACCCCAAAGTTGGGGTGCGTGATAAGATGTGTATGACAACGGGGTGCACACAACAGTGGGGTGTTGTGTGCACAAATCAGCGGGGTGTACACAACAAATGGGGTGTTGTGCACACCTCACAAAGGGGTTTACTTAGCTGTGTGGTGGTCATATAATGTGGGTGTGTAAATAAAATAAAATAAAACAAGGAAAGTGTATGGACATTCTAAATGCTAATGGTGGTCTTATATTAAGGCCCAATAGGAACCATTGAGGGCCCAACACACATCTTGTATAATAAGGGCCCAAAACACACAATTGTGTTTTGTAAATGGATTAGATAAGAGCCCAATAAAGACCCAATCCAAAGGGGTACAACTTGAAGCCCAAATACAAAACATGAAATATAAAGTGGATTTATGGATTTAAGCCCAATAAGGATCCACACAAAGAGAGTACTTAGGTGAGTATGGACTTGATAAATGGGCCCAACATTACCAATATAAAATGGCTCACATATGTGAGTTCAACTAGAGCCTAACAAATGATACAAACCCGTACAAATCAACTTGTGATTTATTGCTAAATCTTACACTAAGATTCAAGATTTAAACCATATTAGGTAATCGGGAAATCACGGGAGACGCGTTAGAATCTCGGAGTTGTCACACGGGCCGCGATAGCTCAGGTAAGTACACTTGCCTTAAAGCTTGTGTACGTTAGTAAGCCAGTTAAGAAATTCTCATGTGATTCATTATCGGTTATTGCTATTCTTGTTATTATCCATTGTTGGCATTCAAATTCCCTTATTTTCTTGGTATGTGTGTTCTTGGCATAAGTGTGTCGATATAGTATCATGTGGCCCGCACTGGTTGGGGAAACTTGGGTATTTCGTATCGGAATTACTGCTACCCACAGTGTTGTGTGAACCTGGGTACTGATTGTGAAGGTGTCATGTGGCCCGCACCAGTTGGGGAAACGCGAGTCACTCTCTGCAGGAAGTGCCTGACCACCCCTGGTGTTGTGTGAACCTGGGCACTGGATTGTTGTGGTTATTGTTGTGAATATTGGCTGCTTATGACCTCTTTTGACTCTTAGAACACACATGTTTCGATTGCGTTTGTTTTTCAGTCTGCCTATCATGCACTTTGATCTATTTACATTCTTGTCTTTAAATTACCGCATGATATTTAGACTGTTTTATTTGATATTCATGAATTACTGTGAAATTCTTCTGGCATTACTTTCGATTTTCTCTCAGTTGCTCACCGTCTAGTTTGTGACGGTGGGTGCAGATATCCCGGAGTGCAGCAAGGGCAAGGGCCCTCTACTTGGTGATTTCCTCTGAGGACCTCTCAGAGTACGTGACTTCAGGGATAGGTTAGATTTGATTTATGCTTATTGCTGATTGTATGATGTTTTTATATATACGATGTTAGCTATTGAACTGGGGATCACTTTTTGGGATGGATACTATGAACACTCGGGGTTTCCACATTTATATAGATTTCCTACTTTTCGTTTGATTGAGTTATTTCCCAATACTGGTTTAGTTTTCCGTTGCGTATAATTGCAATAACTCTTTCATAAATTGTTAAATTGATTAATTGGAGGCTGACTAGGCTCGTCAGGCTCGCTGAGTATCGACTCGGGACCTGCACGGGTCTAGGCCGGGCGTACCCAAATGCATTGGGAATTTGGGGCCGTCACAATTCACACAGTAACCAATCACAACCTTTATAATCATCCGGTTAAAGATAACGTTTGATTGCGTCAAATCACTGTATTCCTAATGTTGAAATCTCTGGTAATCTCAAGTCAGAGGACTGAAAAATATACCTATCATGAGAAACAACTATGACTTAATCCATGTGATGTTCTCATAGCGGGTCGATCCAAGATTTTTGTTCCCTAACAAGTACTCATGATCTTGATTCGTATTCCTATACGTATGATCATCAATCAAAACTCACACTAGTCTTAATTCATTATAGTTCCCAGTATAATAATCGACTAGGGACATTTAGGATATTTCTGTAAATACCCATAGATCTTATTATAATGTAAACATGCAAATCAATTATAATAAACAGCAAATGAAATCTTCTATTTTATTAACTAAAATGTATTCATAAAGACTGTTAATGGATTGACCTAGGGCACATTTCCCAACAGAGATTACCAAAGACTTCAATATTAGGAATACAATGATTTGACGCAATCAAACGTTGTCTTTAAACAGACGATTATAAAGGTTGTGATTGGTTACTGTGTGAATAATGTGGTGAAGTTGTGTAATCGAGATAGAATTTGTCCCTCTCATATAGAGAGAGATATCCATTGGATATCTCGATGTGTTAGACTATTAAAAGGCCTAGTCTAAGTGAATTGATATTGATCAATATCACTTCGATGTTTTCAGGGTACCTAGAGATCGAGACTAGTACGATTGAACATGTTGGATGACAATTCCATGCCTTATGTTTGATCAAAAGGATATCATGTGACAAAAGGATGTTATATATACACTATTGATTAGGTTGTATCGATTTGATATTCGTACAACTTGGGTAGTCATAATGTCTTGCTAGAGACCGCTTATGACTTTTATACCAAAATGTGTTTTGGTACACTGCCAACGTTGTATGAGCCTATTAGGTCACAAACTAAGAATGGTTTTGCGAGATTTTAAGATGGTTCAGAAAAACGAATTTTATATGATAAAATTCATGACAGAAACGTCCTTGTGGTGTATTACACTTATACTTCTTTAAGTAGGGGTATATGTGTAATTTACTTAACTGTCTATATACAAGGGTTGTATAAGTAGACGCTTTGAGTTAGAATACAAATATGAAAGAAAAAGGTCGAAACTCTATTTTTCGTTTTAGAGACGACTTAGGGTTTTTGGTATGCTCTGGATCATTTTGGAGAGAAACAAAAAGGTTTGGTATTCTCTCGAAGCTAGCACTTCAAATCTCGGCCGCCGTTCGTGTATGGACTGCTAATAGAAGGCGTTCGTCGTTGACAGCGCCTTAGAGATCGATTAACCTTCAGAAAGGTACATTGCGACTGAGGTATGATTAAGTTTTCATAGTTTAAACGTTTTAATGAAATCATATTCGGATTCTGTTGAGGTTTTTTCTCAAATTATTTTGTAATCTCCGCTGCGTATGAACCCCAAACACCAACAACTATTTATTAGTCTATTATATCGAGGGATCCACTGATATCTGTCTTTATACGAGAATGGCAAATTCTATCTTGATTGCATTCCTTCACCCATTATTCACATAATAGCTAATCACAACCTTTATAATCGTCTGGTTAAAGACAACATTCGATTTTGTCAAACCATTATGTTCCTAATGTTGAAGTCTATAGTAATATCAAATTAAAGGATTAAATGATATACCTATCATGAGTACACTTATGACTTAATCCATGTGGTGTTCTTATAGCGGGTTGGTCTAGTATCGTAACAACCCATTTTCCCAATGAGCTGCCACGCGGGCCCACAACCAGCCACGTCATGGTCGGTTATGTCCCATGAAAATTATCCACTCCAAACCATTATTAATTCAAATGTCCACAATTTACAGTTTAAATTCATTATTGAACTCAAGTCATCAGATAAATATCATTTAAAGCCTCAAATTATAGCGGAAGACTTAAATCATGATAAATTATATTGAAAAACATCAAGTCATGTCAATAGATCATATACCTAGTGTAGAAAAACCAATATGTCATCATATATCATTGAAATAACCTAAAAAGGTAACAAAATATCAATATACATAGTCCCAGTAATGTTTTACAGTCCCAATCTCCAAAATGAAAACAAATATTTATATATATATAAACACACACAAACGCCCTCACACGTTTGGGGTATTAGAATTTATATTTGGGTAAATAATAAATAATATAAATACCAAACAAAAATAACATACATCGGTATCGACAACTAAGAATGTGACACAAGTATCACGGTAAGGGGCTCACGTACGACCTAAAATAACACGTGACACGAGTTAGATTTTAGGGTCGTTATAGGTTAAACTGTTCAAAGTTATTTTTGTAAGGAAAATGTTAGGTGGCTCAAAATAAGCACACAAATGAACACACACTTGTACATATTCATTCCATGCCTGTAAATTTTCAATGCATATATAAATGGAAAATGCTAGGATTACCCGAAATGGACAATTGAATGTTGGTGTCTATTTATTTATGCATCGATGTTTGTGCACACACAAATTGATATGTATTGAATGGACACCTACCCTAACATCTTCTATAAATACACACCTATTGAAGCATAAATTAGTGAACACATAAAAGTGCATGTCCATTTTTCGTAAATTGTATATCAAGGCCTCGTTTGGTTTGTTTTTGCCAATTTATAGTGTTAGTTCAGATTTAACTCCTTGATTTCATATTTTCATGTTTAACTTTAAACTTGTTGGGAAGTTGAAAATTTTTAAACAATAAAAAATATGAATTGATATAAATAGCCTTCAAACAAGAGAGAGACAAATATGAGTAACAAAAAATTCATCATTAATGACGAGTAATTGTGTCCACAACTTCTGAGAGATAAGAGATGACTCCCTATGGGGTGGTGGGGAGATATCTCATACTCTAAGGTGCAAACAAGTTGAGCAACCAAATAAGATCATATAAGGCATCGTTTGGTTCATTTTACTAACTTCCAGAGAAGTTTTCTTCCAAGAAAGTTTAATTTCTTATTTAGATAACCACTAAGGAAGTTGCACTTTTCACGTTGGTTCAACTTACTTCACAATAAGTTTTTTTTTTTTTTTTTTGTTAAATACTTCATGAGAAGTTCCATATTTTAAAAACAGTAAAATAATGTAATTGACATAAATGTCCTATACTAGTTCCACGCAAGTAGAAATAATGGTAAAAATATTTATGTCCCCTCAGGAAGATAACTTACTCACCTCCTCCCCTTAAGTGAGTTATTTTATCGTATGTGAAAAAGTTGGAGGCTTAAACTTTTAAGGTAGTTTGTAAAAATATCTAATCAAATAAGGTGCGTTGAAATTTTCTAAAAGTTATCTTACTTCTTTTAATTTTTCTCCAACAAAACGAAGCATACGTTATCTTTCGAGAGGTAACTCCACCACTCACCCCAAACCAAACAACGCTAATGGTCAATCCACAAAACCGACAGTTCCATTCAGACCGGTCAGCACAGTCAGCGCGCTCGTTGTTCCTGAACGGGTGTAAACTGGGGCGAACCGTAACCGGATGGGGAAAACTTTGACACTACAGCCTGAGTAATAAGAGACTGCCACGTTTCCAAAGTCCAATTGGGCGGTCCGGAATCCAAGGAGATGACAAAAACCAAACGCTCACATGAAATTTAGACTTTTTGACCTGTTGACTTCCTATTAATCAACGAGCGACGACATTATTAAAATTGAGGTCCATCAGATGATGCGTCGACTACGCACTTTTAATGTTCACATATTTTATTTCGAGCCACGTTATTAATGTTCACATATATATATTAAATTTCGAGGTCCATTAATGCGTAAGGTTCCATTTGCGTGGTTCCAATGGACATATTAGTTTGGCTCGCCACTAAGGGTGTCAATTTTTGGACGGATTCCGATCTTGACCACTCTTGATATAAATAAGCCTTTATATTGTCAAGACATAGTTTGGTTTTAAATTCGAACACATGTACCTTGCTCAAACTCAATTTACTTTTAAAATTTAGATTGTCCAAATATCTAAATTTGTCAAGTTTCTAAAAAATTATGTTTTGTTTAAACACTTTTAATGAATAAAATCATTATTATTTTTGTTAAAAGACAAAATGCATAGTAATATCTCTAGCAATTTAGTTATGTTGTCTTATGATTTTAAACTGCACGTTATATATTTTTTTCTAACATGATTTTAAAAAGTAATGTCTAAATTTTATTTTTTATTTTAAATTAGAAGACATAATAATGTTTCTTTTTTGTTAAAAGACAAAAGGCATTGTAATGTCTCAAGTAATTTAGTTATGTCTCTATATTAAAATAGTACATTTTTATTTAAGCTATGTAATTTCTTTATTTCTATAGTTGTATTTGTTAATCATATAATTTATATATGGAAGTATACTTTCAAAAAATTAGTATCTTTTGAAATCTGAGCCGGATCCAAGCTTAGAGTGTCTTGTGCAGATTCAATTCGAATTTTAATTCGAACATCAAAGTCTTGCTCAGACCTGACCCATATTTAAGAAATTAATGTCCAAATCCTCTTTTTTTGGGCTAGACAAAAATGGGTCAGCGCCAAATAAAAAATTGACACCTCTACACGCCAACATAGCATTTGGGACCATAATTTGGGTCCTTGGGCGTTTCTTAATTGGTGTGGGTAATTGGTTAGGACTAGTCTTCAAAGTTTGGTACTTCATATATTGTAGGTGTTAACCCTTTTGCCAAATCAAACTTGAATTATTATTTGCAGAACATTCAATATTTTGACACTTTTTTCAAACTCGAAAACAATTGATACTGGTTACAACTTATTATGATTATTGTTTTTGAATTGACAAATAATTGACCCTTGCCTTGTGACCAATTAAGCTATTTTTTTTTCTTCTTCAACGTCATTATATAAGTATTTTCCATCGAACTAGTCAATATTTTGTTTGAATTAAAAATTAATTGAAACTAGGACAATTATATGGTTAAGTAAGAAAAGTATTCCCATTAAGAGTTCTTCAAATAAAGTCAAAGCCTCTTATGTGAGATGATAAAGATATCACTTGTCAAAAAGGTAATACCTCAGGAGATCGTGGTTCAATTCCTACTGAAGTAAAAAAAGAAAAAGAAAAAAAAAGGGAAGTTCTTCTAGTAAAAGAACTTGAAAATCAATTTTTGAATAAAAGATATTGAAATATTCTTGAACTTTACGCTTCAAAGATGTGTGCAATGGCAAAAAAAAAAAGAGCATTATAACTCGAATTGAGGCAAAGGTCGACAGTTCGAATCTTGGTAGCTATATTTAAGGGCGCACACGGATTGGATTTAGTCCAATTATGGTCAATCCATAATCTAGTCCAATTATTGTGGATTGGAGAATTACAGTTCAATTCAGTCCAAATAATTCATCAATCCAACTCAATCCAATTTGCAAAATGCGGACCAGATTAAATCAAGTTCCATGGATTGACATTTTCCTATTCAAAGATTCATGAAATTAGACTTGATCAAATGAATCACAAGAATTATATATCTCATGAATGACAAATTTACGACATACATTCCACAACTTTATATAACATATTTCTCACAAACTTGTCATCACAATAACCTTCAAAATACAAGTTCCTACATAAATAAATATGTCATCCACAAAACTTCATCATACCCCCACAAAAGCATAAAAAAAAATTGCACGTTGAACATACAATCTACAAAAAAAAGGTAGGAAGTATAAAAAATAAAAAAAAACAAGCATAGTCTTTTATATACTATAGTTAATTAGAGTTGATAGTTGAGTTGATGCTCTTTACGATACTATAGTACATATGATCAAATATGTATATGTTGATGCGCTAAACAGATTGGATCAGATTGGATTTGCGATTTTTTAATGTAGGATTCGTAATCCAATCCAGTCCAGTCGGATTAGTGATTTTTCAATCTAGTTCAGTCAAATATATCAAAAAATTGATCCAATTAGTGATAATTGGTTCGTATTGGACCAGATTCGCGGATTAATGCAATCTGTGTGCAACCCTAGCTATATTATATTGACTTAGTTTCCCTAAGTTTATTGAACATAAAGTAAGGAGAGGCTGAAACCAGGGCCATTCCTAAATATTTGGAGGCCTTGGGAGAAACTCAAATATGTGTCCTATTTTTTTTTTTTTTAGTGGAAATCGAATCACGATCTCCCGAGGTCTTGCATTTTTGGCAAGTAATGTCTTTGTCATCTCATCTAAGAGGTTTTCACGACAGCCATTTTTTTTAGGCATTTATAAAACTATTTTTTAAAAATAAATAAAGTTCTTAAAATATTTGTAAGTAACCTTTTTCCTCTACTTTTTTCGGGCTTAACACTAACAATGACAAATACTTTTCATTAATTACTATAACGGCCCAAATTAATTTAATCAGGATTAGTGTTAATCGCGAGGATTAACGGGTAATTCGGGCGTTACGTGGACAACTGGGTGGACTCAGATAGGAGTACTCAGGTTATACGGTATTATTTGTGTATGTTGTATGCCTATTATTGTGATGTGGGAATTTAAATATTTATATAAACATCACATGTGTGTAAATTATTGTCGGGCGAGTTTGAGCGCCGGGGTTCGTGTCGTAGGACCCGCTAACGCGAGGGTTAGATGGCAGAGAGGCCAGGCGTTGGGTTAAATGAGAAATCATAATTTTATGGCTATGGTTGAGGTTTAATTTAATGAGATTTACATATAGGCTAAGTTAGTAAATCAATTAGGTACACTAAGTGTGGGACCACCTCGGGAAGCGTGCCGGACACGGGGTACGGGGTGCCGAGTGGTCGGGAAGTTAGTGTGACCCTATTTACAAATTTATGGAATTTATTAATGACTAGAATAGGTGTTAGGAATTAAATCAAATTGGAGTAAATAAAATCCTATAGTTTGAACTGAATAATCAATACACTTAGGATAAGCCTCGTCAAGGCTAGATGTGTTAGGATAAGGTGTTCAAGAACTGTGTGACACAGGGTGATCAGTGGCGGTTGGATTTACCTCGAGATGCGTGTGCACGGGAGATTAAAACACCACCTATATATATAACTTGATCGATCAAATGCATGCAAATCCCATTTTGCTCAAACGATTTGAGGGGTTTTGTGAGAGAAATCGAGGTTGAGAAGGAGAATTCGAGCTTTGGGAGAGGAAATCCGAGCCACACAACATTAATTCAAGGTAAATCTCTACCATTTTAATGGAAATTTCGATAATAATGTGATTTAAATGGGTTGTTGATAAATTCGGATTTTCGAGATAATTCATCACTGTTTTTGTTTAAATTTGGTGTTTTTGAGGTTGGTTTGATAAACCATTTCAATTGGAATCGAATTTGTGGTAAATGGAGGTGTATTGTGGATTTCGAATTTTTGAAAAAAAAACATGTGATCCGAGAATTGGGTGTTGTTCTTGGGGTTTTGTGTGAAATTTGGAGGATTTGGAGGTCTTCGATGGATGGAGAATCGAGAAGAGTAGGGAAGAAGAAGCAAGAATGAAAAAGAAAAAAAAATATAATATAATATCATAAAATAATATAATATGTTTCAAAAAGTATAAAACACTATAAAATGGACTTCATGGACCGGGAAACCATAGCTCGGACATTGGGAGCTAGGTGGAGCGTCCTGACGGGTCCGAGAAGTCGGAGTGCGTATTTTCGGGTACGTAAAACCCAACTGAACATCACTACTGCATTTACTTATTTATTTCCATTGAGTTTTATTACCTTGAAAATCTGTGATTTATATTCCTACTGGGACGGTCGAGTTTTCCCGTCTATGTATCCGAAGGTTGTGCGGTCGCTTGCTAGGTGTGTGGTCTAGGACACAGTGGTAGAGTCGATGGTACAGACCACGACAGGGCTCCTGATCCTCAATACACATCTTGTATAGCTGGTGCACAATCATTTGTCTATCTTGTGTTTATATTCATGCGATGAGCTTTGAGCAGTTGTCTGCATTTACCTTCTATTTCGCATGTTTGGTTAACACTATTTACTTGTTTCCATTTATATTCTTAAATTATGATGCACGGTGGTTTTCCTTGGGATTTTACTTACTAGACTCGTCATCTGCATCTTGTGATGGCTTGAGTGCAGACCTTGTTTATCAATAGGGGCAAGAAGATCACGGGCGACAAAATCTTTACTTGTCCACTGTCGAGGACCTACTGGTAGGTGTATTAGTATTAAATTGTTTACTTATGATTATTGGAAACTTGTAGTTATTACATCTTCAATACTGGTATATAAATATGCACTGATGGCGGTTTCGCCTATATACTGAGTACTTCCGGGTTTTCCACTATAGGTTTGATCAGTAAAACTTATATATATATATATATATATGAATGCATTTTGTTAAACTTTAAAATATTCCGCTGTTAATTTCTTTGAAAATGATAATTAAGTGACTTTAACAAATTACATGATAACTACCTAAAGTACGAAGGCAGAGAGACACGTGGCAGCGACTTCCGGAGCTGAGTAAACTTAAGAATTTTTAAATTAATTGGATAGACTAGAGATGTGGCAGGTGTTTCCGGTGCACGAGCAGGGGAAATGGGAAACCACGGGGCGGCCACGGAATTTGGGGCCGTCACAGTTTAGTATCAGAGCAAGGTCGATAGGGCTCTAAATTAAATAAAGTAAATAAAAGAGCATAAACTTTAAAACAAATTAGATGTGGAAAACCGATGAATTGCCTAGAACTTTTAGTTGGGAAGTAATAAGAAATGGGTAGTTAACAGAGCTTTATATATATGTGTTATGATTCTACTGTTTACTATATATGTATACGTATATCATGGATGATTACATACGATACACGTTTTTCGGTGCAGATCAGCATGGAAGGACGGTCTACTATACCCTCAGAGACGAGACAAGCTGGCATTGTTATTAAGAGTCCGCAAGCTACAGTGAGCTTGGAGGATCGACTTACAACCCAGGAAGTTCAGATGACAGAAGTACTCCGAATATTACGGGACCAGGGCGCCGCGATTTCAGAAATGGCTGCATCACTCACGACTGAGCCACCAGAGCGACAACGACTTTACCCGATGTTACATGAGGGAAATGATCGACAGGGATTCGCGAGTACCAAGAGGCAGCCAAGCCGAGTTCGGGAGCAGTACCAGAGCAGAGGCACACTGAAGTTAGAGACGAGGGATACCAGTTTAACAGACAGAGACAAGATCAGCAGGGTCGACGAGATAGGCATCCAGGGCAGCAGAGAGGAGATGAGGGGCATGTGGTGTATGTTACTCGCACTCGCACTGTCGAGCAAGCAATGCGACAACAAGATCATCAGCAAAGACCCGGATAGGGGTCAGAGGGACTGGAGTCAGGGCCAGAGATCCAGTGAAAGGCAGACTGGGAGGCGAGAGAGGCGCAAATGTTATAGATGTGGACAGAGAGGACATATGAGTGTTGTTTGCCGACACACCGCACCATGCAAATGCAGAGTATCAAAAGAGACGACAACGACAAGCTGCAAAGAAATCACGACTTAGAGATGTTCGGGATGGACAATACGAGCCGGTGAGGAGTGAGAGCATGCATCGACCAGCGACCACGATGAGGACACCATATGCGCCTAGTTTTGCTACATCAGGTACCGGTGGTTCAAAGGAGAGATCGCGACATGTTCAGAGATGTACTCACTGTGGAGTTGAGGGACATATACATTGGGAGTGCGCATTGATCTTGATGGCATCGACATTTGTAGAGCCGTTGCGTGTTCGAATTCCGGGTTCACATCGTATCTGAACCATAAGTTAGGGCACTGACAATAAAGTGTCAACAATATTTTTGTGTAAATTATGGTAAAAACAACGTGCGAGTTGTGTTATGTATAAAGACTATCAAGTTGTTTTTTGTTATAATTAAATGAAGCCTAAGGATTTTTGCTATAAAATATATGTATGGGATAGATATATTATTGAGAAGGTTGTTTTATTCAAACACAATAACATGAGTGTAACTACCCTGTACACGATTTGGAGCTTGCAGCAGTTGTGTTGCGCTGAAAGCTTGGAGACACTATCTCTATGGAGAGAAGTTTGTGCTTTACACGGATCATCAGAGCTTACGATACATCTTCACGCAGAGAGATCTGAATATGCGTCAGAGAGATGGTTGGAGTTGCTGAAGGACTATGACTTCACGATCGAATATCATCCCGGAAAGGCTAATGTAGTGGTTGGTGCATTGAGCAGATGCGAGGTTGACAGTCACACCGAGACTCGACACATGGGACTGTTGGAGATGGCGTCAGTTATGAGCATGTTAGACCTTTCGGTTATGCAACATTACAGATTTGTGGTCAGATGAGGGTACCGACAGTGTCACTGGAACGAGTATCGGAGTGTCAGAGGGCTGATGGGCTTTATGGGCGGTTCAGTGGATTGGCACGGGATCCCGAATGCATTGATTGGGCGGAGACATCTGATGGATATTTGCGGCATCGAGGTCGACTATGGGTACCAGCCGTGTCAGAGATACGAGACAGTATATTAGAGGATGCTCACCGGTCGCGATACACAGTTCATCCGGGCAGAACCAAGATGTACCATGACTTGCGGAGATTGTTTTGGTGGCCGGAGATGAAGGCTGATGTTGGTGAATATGTTCGAGGGTGTCACATATGTCAGCAGGTGAAGGCGGAGCATAGGCAACCTGAAGGATTGTTGCAGCCATTACCCTTTCCTCAGTGGAAGTGGGAACACCTCACTATGGATTTAGTCAGTGGTGGAATTGACGGTGAAGTGTGCGGTTTGGTGAACCAGGGATGTTACTCGGGATTGTTCAGTTTCGAGGACGAAATTCTCCTAGTTGGGAAGAATTGTAACGACCCAAATTAATTTAATCAGGATTAGTGTTAATCGCGAGGATTAACGGGTAATTCGGGCGTTACGTGGACAACTGGGTGGACTCAGATAGGAGTACTCAGGTTATACGGTGTTATTTGTGTATGTTGTATGCCTATTATTGTGATGTGGGAATTTAAATATTTATATAAACATCACATGTGTGTAAATTATTGTCGGGCGAGTTTGAGCGTCGGGGTTCGTGTCGTAGGACTCGCTAACGCGAGGGTTAGGTGGCAGTGAGGCCGGGCGTTGGGTTAAATGAGAAATCATAATTTTATGGCTATGGTTGAGGTTTAATTTAATGAGATTTACATATAGGCTAAGTTAGTAAATCAATTAGGTACACTAAGTGTGGGACCACCTCGGGAAGCGTGCTGGACACGGGACACGGGGCACGGGGTGCCGAGTGGTCGAGAAGTTAGTGTGACCCTATTTACAAATTTATGGAATTTATTGATGACTAGAATAGATGTTAGGAATTAAATCAAATTGGAGTAAATAAAATCCTATAGTTTGAACTGAATAATCAGTACACTTAGGATAAGCCTCGTCAAGGCTAGATGTGTTAGGATAAGGTGTTCAAGAACTGTGTGACACAGGGTGATCAGTGGCGATTGGATTTACCTCGAGATGCGTGTGCACGGGAGATTAAAACACCACCTATATATATAACTTGATCGATCAAATGCATGCAAATCCCATTTTGCTCAAACGATTTGAGGGGTTTTATGAGAGAAATCGAGGTTGAGAAGGAGAATTCGAGAAGAGTAGGGAAGAAGAAGCAAGAATGAAAAAGAAAAAATATATAATATAATATCATAAAATAATATAATATGTTTCAAAAAGTATAAAACACTATAAAATGGACTTCAGGGACCGGAAACCATAGCTCGGACATTGGGGAGCTAGGTGGAGCGTACAGACGGGTCCAAGAAGTCGGAGTGCGTATTTTCAGGTACGTAAAACCCAACTGAACACCACTACTGCATTTACTTATTTATTTCCATTGAGCTTTATTACCTTGAAAATCTGTGATTTATATTCCTACTGGGACAGTCGAGTTTTCCCGTCTATGTGTCCGAAGGTTGTGCGGTCGCTTGATAGGTGTGTGTTCTAGGACACAGTGGTAGAGTCGATGGTACAGACCACGACAGGGCTCCTGATCCTCAGTACACATTTTGTATAGCTGGTGCACAATCATTTGTCTATCTTGTGTTTATATTCATGCGATGAGCTTTGAGCAGTTGTCTACATTTACCTTCTATTCCGCATGTTTGGTTAACACTATTTACTTGTTTCCATTTATATTCTTAAATTATGATGCACGGTGGTTTTCCTTAGAATTTTACTTACTGGACTCGTCATTTGCATCTTGTGATGGCTTGAGTGCAGACCTTGTGTATCAGTAGGGGCAAGAAGATCACGGGCGACAAAATCTTTACTTGTCCACTGTCGAGGACCTACTGGTAGGTGTATTAGTATTAAATTGTTTACTTATAATTATTGGAAACTTGTAGTTATTACATCTTTAGTACTGATATATAAATATGCACTGATGGCAGTTGTCGTCTATATACTGAGTACTTCCAGGTTTTCCACTATTATATATATATATATGAATGCATTTTGTTAAACTTTAAATTATTCTGCTGTTAATTTCTTTGAAAATGATAATTAAGTGACTTTAACAAATTACATGATAACTACCTAAAGTACGAAGGCAGAGAGACACGTGGCAGCGACTCCCGGAGGAGTGAGTAAACCTAAGAGTTTTTAAATTAATTGGATAGACTAGAGACGTGGCAGGTGTTTCCGGTGCACGAGCAGGGGAAATGGGAAGCCACGGGGCGGCCACGGAATTTGGGGCCGTCACAATTACTATCATCATCTCTAAGCCTTCTAGGCTATCAGCTTGTTTAATTTCAAATTTTCAATATCAATTCCATCATTTTTGTTGTAATTATTTTTTCTCAAATCCTTTATATCCCTAGGTTGACCTAAGTTTTTTAATTAATTATAAATTATATAACTACAATAAAAACAAATACCCTAAACAACAAAAAAAACAAATCTCTAGCTAAAACACACAAGATCAAAACAAGTTAAAAATATTATATTAAATAATAAACTAGAAGAATGCAAATCTAACTAAATGAAAAGAAGAGCAAAAATCCAAAGTTTAGATAGTAGTAACTTGGAAAATACTTAGATTTGAAGATGTCTCTAAAACAAATTTACCACATTTTTAAATTTGGTATGCCGTGTGCTTCGCCAAAAGATTGATTATCGAACGTGTAGAATTCCCAATCTATAGTTGTCCCTAAAATTTTGCATTAGATAACTACTACTATTATTTTTTTAATAGAGATTGATATATACGATTCATATATTTATATTTTTGGCATATAGCAATACATAATATATATTTATAAGGAAAATGATAATCTAGCATACGCACACTTTAAGCACACATCCTTATGTTTTAGCCATTGATGATTTTGTCAGATGTGGAGCCACGATTGGAGAGACAAGAAAGCATCATAAATGATTAAAAGACAAGGGTGTGAGCTCAAAGTATGTGTTAAAAGTGAGTCATTTTATCATTCTTCTATTTATAATATACATACATATATAAAAATTAGTAGTAAAATTTCTAAAATAATGGGCCCCCCTCAAATGGGGGGCCTACACCTCTGCCAGCCCCTGCTTAAGGTCGGCACTGGTTAAAACATATTCAGACACCCATGGTTATCAAAAAAAAAATATATATATATATATATATATATATATATATATATATATATATATATATATAGAGAGAGAGAGAGAGAGAGAGAGAGAGAGAACTTAACCTTTTTGAGCGTGTTAGATTTTAATCCTAAATGAGTTGGAGTATGCAATTGATGATGCACTTCTCGGGATATTTGGCACAAACTCCATGTCCAATACCAGTTTATTAGGACGTTATATATCTAGTTAAAGAGTTAGAGCTTTAGGGTTTAGTTGTCAAATGAAATATTTTGCCAACAACGACGACGATGACAAAATAGCTTCAATCCCCAATTACAAATGATTCGCTACGCTACATAGATCAAACTCTTCCATTATGCACAATTTAGTGAAACATGTTGCCAATATAACTGAAAATAGGATAGTTTTTCTACCAAAAAAAAGAAAAAAAGGTATAGCAACCGCATCGAGTGAACAAATGCCTATTTGTATTCTTATTTACACATTATAAATGGGAACTGCCATGATCAGAAAATTCAGTATATAAACTTACTTGAATTCATTATTCATATATATAACGAAGTATCTGAACCCTTTAAAAAAAGAGATGCCTTTACTTCAAACAAAAAAAAAAAAGAGATGCCTTTTTCAGTAAACAACAATGCTATGGGTCACCACCCAAAACTATGTAAACCAATTAGTCATACAAGTTTGAGCCTCAACCTTGTACAAATTGACAGGCCACAACAAATGATATTGGGATATCAAAACAAATCAAACAATTCAAATTGGGACATCCCTCAATGCCCACATTTTTTTCGAAAAAAAAATATGAATGTATCAAATATCTACCTCAATTGAACGAGGCTATTACATCAAAATACGAATCATGGCAAGACCAACTGCAGAAATAGAGACGAGCGTTCCTATGCAGTATTTAATCACATCGTATTTTGCGGCTTCGAGTTGCGCTCGCATAGCATGACTTACCTATTAAGTCAAAACAAGCAATCAATCAACAATATAGATGCAATTAGCAACTCATGTCTGTTGAAACATACCCGCAACAAACTCACCTGATCAAGTCTATTGTTGAGATTGGCCGACTCGGCTTTCTGATCTGCAAGTTCATCTCGTGTGCGCCTTCAATGATTTACAAAATTTGTAAGCGCAAATGAGCCAATGCTTGCTAACACATGCGCGTGAGCACATACATACAAGTTCGGTTAATTCTAAATATCAATAAATTTATATTTACTCACCCTCTTTCGAGGTTTAAATCCAACCTTAGTCCAGCAGTCACTTTGTCAATTTCATACCTGATGAGAGAAGACTCGTAACAATGCCTTTTGATATGTTATACTCCCTCCAGTCAAAAATGTCATTTTCAAATTTTTTGGCTTAAAAAAATATAAGACGTTTTCAAAATTCGAGAGAACTTTGTACCTCTTATACCTATTTTAATCCTTTAACTCAAACATTTGATTATAATTAAACACTTGTCTTTCTTTCATAGGATGAAATAAAGAATTAAATGTGGTAAGAACGTAATTTAAACTCAAAATTAATGCTCTCTTAATATGTGCGTTTTGAGCAAAAAGTCTTACATTTTTTTTTCCAGAGGGAGTAAATTATAATGAAATAACACTACCAAACATACATTAAATTAACTAGTTGGTTCACACAAACCTTAATTCAGTTCGAATTTTTTCTGTTTCTCGTTGCAACTCAGTTCGAAGTTTTTCGGTATCTCGTTGCAATAAAGAAAATTGATGCTCCTGCATAGTTAGTTTAAATATGCTGTTAACAAGTAGAAATTCAAAATTGAAAGATATTTGAAATTTCAAGATTAACACAAACATATTGTTCCAACGCATCTGAGAATTTTTTAAATCCGAAAAAGAAAACAAATTTAAACCATCTAATTTACACAATAAATGCAAATAACAAAACATTTGGTGGAACCAAGCTCATATCCAGAGTATAAATGCTATGCAACAGGAAGTGATTTTTCTTTTTCAATTTCCATAAAGCCAATTAATCTGTATAAAATTAACAAACAAAAAGCTTATTGGACTAAACATCTAAAGCCCAATGTATGGCATAATTTAGAGGAAACAAAGCAAAGTAGCAAGGATATCATCTTGGCAGCCCCCCTTGGGTCTGATTTTGACTAAAACAATGGATAGGTCTTCACCAACTTAAGGATCAAATCTTTAAGGGACTTTAACTACACTACATTCAATGAGTGGACAATAGTAGTTCAAGTAAAAAAATGGCAAAACATATTTTTTGGTCTTGAACTTTAAGTCTTATGCTTTTGGTCCCTAAACTTTCATTAGTGTACATTTGGTCCTGAACTTTCATTGTTGTACACGTGGTCCCTGGACTTTTTAGTTTTTTATGCTTTTGGTCCCTGAACTTTGAGTTTTTTATGTTTTTGGGGAAAATTATTTTTTTTTCTTCGGTTGGTCAATGTGAGTCGTTCGATTCAGTAATACAAACCACTTTACTCTTTTTTTTTGACTTCAGTGGGAATCGAATCACGATCTCCCGAGGTCTTGCCTTCTTTTGACTAGTCACGCGGCACTTTTGTTACCCATGTCGACAAAATTTAACACTTTAAATGATGGAGTGACTAAATGTAGATCTTTGTGAAAGTTCAAGGACCAAATGAGCAGTAATAAAAGCTCAAGGACCAAAAGCATAAAAAACACAAAGTTGGTGGACCAAATGATGGGTTTTGCCTAAAAAATTCAGCATGTTTCAAACCCCATTTCTTAACAAACCTCCACAAGGAAATATCTATAAATAATCCGAAGACAACATCATATTTTCATTCTGCATATCATCTATATATCAAACCCACTCTATTTCCAATTGCCACTTTCCATCTACATTCATGCTAACATATATAAGTCAACTCTCTAGGGTAATGAGATCTAAGAATGATCCAATTTCCCATTTAGTTGATACTTAATACCAGTGTATGTTTTGTAGAAATTTGAAATCTAACCCGTGAGAAGAAAATAACTTTTGGAAATTATACCCAAAGAAAACTCTAACCCAAATGAATTGAATGAACCATAAAACCAGCACATAAAAGAGAGAATACAATCTGAATAAAGAAGATAGATATTGGATGACAAATTATAATTACCCTTTAAGAGTTTAGCAAATGCATGCCATATTGTCAAACAAAAACCTAAGCGACCAAATCTTCTTTTTGTTGTTCCTAGACATATGGCATATGTTGTCTATCAATTACAATTAACATCTTTTCCAATATTCGTCCGAAAATCCAAAGGTAGGGTGGTAACGCTACCACCAAAAGTAATGAATTGCATGTTTGTCATTGAACTCAATAAATAATGAATTAAACCTCCAATAATAGAGTCAAGTTTTAAATATTTCACGAACATAATAAATTGGTAAAATGCAATAGGCATGATATCATGACTCAAATATGAGCACACTTCACTGAAAAAATGACCCATATTTTCCCTACAATAATCTTCCTAACCACCAACACTTTTTTTTTCTTTTTTTCTTTTTTTCTTTTTGATAAGAAATGTAAGAAATGAACTTAAAAAAGTATGGACCAGAAGTTCCCAAAAACATGACCAAACAAAATTTCCTGAATCTTTACAGCAATTGGGTCCAGTTTCCAGCTAATTCCATGTAACCCATCCCATTAAATTGTGTCAAGACTAAGCCACATTATTGCACAGAGTTTGATATTCTCCCAAACTGTCAAGAAGCCACCCATTTGATCTAGAATAACCTACTGTTATTTTCCTTCCAAATACACCATAAAAGAGCTTGAACAACAACTCTTTATATGATTCGACGTCACTTTCCCGGTTCTTGAAAAAATTCATCATGAATGCTATCGACAAGTGTCCAAGGCAAAATCCATTGACGACCCCAATTCAGTCATAACCCTACACTCACTCTACACTCTACACTCTACACTCTACACCAAGACTAATTTGTTGCGTTTGCTAACTCTACACACTACATATAAGAAAATAAGGTCTTTTTTTTGGCTAAAAAAATAGAATCATAACAATTAGAGGGTACAAGTTCGCTAAATAGTAATTAGCAATAAAAAGAGCAGGTTTTAGTTTCAACCCATACTTACAGTACGATTATAAAAAATAAAAAAAAAAACTTAAGCTTTTTGCTAATTTTTGAAAGATAAACACTTAGTTGAGCATATAATTTTATTAAAGAATTCAAAGCGCTTGATATCTAGTCTGATTAGAATTTGAAGGAAGTAGGAGGTTGGAAGTAGAGCTTTCAAACTCCATGGGTATCCTTCTGTATTCCACTGCATACTTGTTTGTGTTAGAGTTTTAATAGACTTAGTTTTGTTCTAGAGAATGTTTAGGTGTTGTAATCATCCTAATCCGAAAAGTGAAGAAGATCATCTTTTATAAAAACTTAAGTCGCATTTGATACAAGAAGTTCTCTGAGTTTACTTGTTTTCATCTGAGCACAAATAGGCACATACTGAGTTCTAATCTTGAACGATAAGCATTGTAAACCCCACCAAAATAAAACATCCAAATCAACAAGGGCAGATAACCATTTCAACGTTCATTTCATATGGCACCCTTAAATTTTTAATTCATGGATAAACATATATAACGAACTCATAAAACAATTTTCAAGCTCAATGTACCTGTGTACTCTGTATTTCTGATTTGAATCTTGACAAATTGGCGTCATGAATCATCTCGTTCTACATAAAATAAGCAGAAAGCTTATAAATACCCAAAAAGAAATTCTTGTAAACTCTGCTAGTGAAAGGAAATGATTAAACAAAGTCATCACCTTTTGTGATTCTCCTTTGGATACAAATGATTGAGCTACATTTTCTAAACTATCATTCAACACTTCCGTTATTACACCTGTAATCGCCTCGGCTTGTTTAGACGGTACGCCTTGTGCTTCTAATCTTCTAACCTAATAAGAAAAAATCAAGTGCAACCTCATACATCTAATTTGAAAAAAAAAAAAAAAATTGAAAGAAAAACACTCGAAAATCAAGAAAGTAATTACCAATGCCAAAGTATCAACCAAATAAGCTCGCGAACCATTAGATTTGGCAAGCTGAGATATCTCTCTAGAGTCAAATCTGCCAGTTCTTGAACAAGAACCTGAAAACTTAGAGAGTAAGAAGTTGTCGATAACAAATCGCTGCACGAGCCGCTTCGAAGCGGCCATTCACGATCACAACCGGAATCTCAAACTGTTTTGGATCGTTTCTGAACCTCCGTCTTGAACCTAATCTAAACTTGGAAAAAATTGGAGCGAACCAATAAGGATACTGACCATTCACCATATAATATTAAATATGCATATATACAATCAATGTACATCAATTAGAATTGACGGTTTCATATACCTTAGAAGCAAATTACTATAGTACTTAAATTCACAGCAAAAGATAAGTTTGAGGAGAAAAAAGAAAGACACTTGAAGAAAAACTTAAAAACCTACAACTACCTACTCCTTTGTCTAAGTCTAATGAAATTTAATGATTCAATTAAATTGCGCAGGTCTAGAAACGTCTACTAAATTTTCCTCCGAACAAAATAAACATATATTACATACATACATACTTGGCTTTTTGCTTAAGTATTTTTTTACTATGAATTCTTTCATCATAGTTGTTTCTATTAAAAAAACCAAGCTCTCTATGTGCTGAGATATTAATAAGTCTTTGAAACTTCTAAACATGTATCTATCACACACCATTTATTTTGATACGTAGAATAAGTTGCATATTAGAAATAGTACCCCTTCTACCAATAATGATATTTTCGTTAGAGTTATCTACAACAACAACAACATAGCCTCAGTCCCAAATTATTTGGGGTCAGCTACATAGATCAAACTCTTCCATTGTGCTCGATTCAGTGCAATTGATGGTGAGCTTTCCAAACCATTCAAACCCCTCATAATTAATGCGTCCCAAGTTAACTTCGGTCTAAACCTACTTGGTCAAATTTCTTCAGTTTGTATTGAGTAAAGTTTTCTAGTGGGGGCATTTGTACGACGTTGCAGGAGTAAATACCACCCCAACCGCCCCCTTCCCTAATCTTTACTATTCATTGAGTTTTTGTATTTCTTATTCTATCTTTATAATTTTTACTACACATCCACCTAAGCATCTCCATTTCTACTACGTTCATTTCATATAATTATCTACAAAACAACAATAACAACAACATACCCATATTTATCTAAAAAAAAAAAAAAAGCAAAAGCAAAAACAAAAACAAAAAACAAAAATATTAATTCAACAAATGAAAAAGAATCTGTCCTTTAACGCATTTTTTTCAGTAGGAACCCCAATTTGAAAGAAAAATCGAAACCCTAGATCACAGCAGATGCAAACCTAGAAAGAATCTGAGGAAAGGTAGAAATGAAAAACGAACCGGAGATGGATGGAGATAGGCGGCGGCAAGAGTCTCTTTTTTGTTGTTGTTGTTTTTTAATGATGACTTGATCTGATCCGTCAAACAATTTTCGATGGAGAGACAAAACGAGGGAGAGACTTTAAAGCGCAAACTTCATCGGGTTTGCAATCTGATGATTCCGCATCCAACGGCTCTTATTGTCTCCTACGTAAACACAGGTGGGAACATAAGGCGCTTTTTTAAAAACGCGGGGTGGGTGAGCACGTGTCTACCGCTCCTACTCTCCCTCGATTGGCATCGAGATTGAGCACGGGTGTAGAAGAATGTTGAACAGGTATCTCTATTGTTTGGTCGAGGGTGCGTATGGATTGGATCCAATCTAATTAGGTTCAATCTATAATTCAATTCAATTATTGCAGATAAAAAATTGTAGTCCAGTTCAGTCCAAATAATTCATCAATTCAACTCAATTCAATTTGCAAAACTGAACGAACTGGATCAAGTTTCATGAATTGACGTTTTTCTATAAAAAAAAATTCATGAAATTAAACTTAACGAAATGAATCATAAAAACTATGCATATCATGATCCAATCATCCCACAAATTTATATATAACATATTTCCCACAAATTTGTCATGCACAAAAAAGTGCACATTGCAACATACAACCCACAAAAAAATGTCTGAAGTGTAATAAAAGAGTAAGAACAAGCAAAGTCTTTGAGATACGATATAGTTTAGAGTTAATAGTTTGAGTTGATGCTCTTTGAGATGCTATTGTACATATGATGAGATATGTATATGTGTTGATGTGATAAATAGATTGGATCGGATTGGATCCGCGATTTTTAAATGTAGGATTCGTAATCCGATCAAGTTCAGCCGGATTAGTGATTTTTTAATCCAATCCAATCCAAGGGATCAAAAAATCGAACCAATTAGTGATAATTGGTCCGAATTGGACCAGATCGTAGATTAGTGCAATCCGTGTGTACCCCTAGTTTGGTCCTCTCCCTCTGAAAAGGTAACTTCATTTTTTTTATTCACAATTTATTGAGATGTAGCAAAAATGTAGCCTCAATCTCAAATCAATTGGGGTTGGCAGAGTTGGCCACATGAATTAAACTCTTTCATTAATTGTGCTCAATTAATAACCAAGCGGACTTGACCTACCAAACAATTGGGTCACCCAAAGTATGAGATTTGAAAGTAAGATGTCATGAGTTCAAACCTTAGTAGGTGCAAAGTTGTTTCTTTCATATCCAAAAAAAAAAAAAAAAAAAAGTGGTGTGAATCATTAGTTTGCTAAGTGGAATTGAGGCAAGAGGGTGAGGGTTCGAATCCCATCGGAGGCAAGAATATTTGGGTTCTTTCTTATCAAAAAAAAAAAAAAAATGTGCTCGCAACTGATTGCAAGCTTTCCAAATAATTTATAGGAAATCTCCCCTCTAAGGTCCTTTATTATGTTTTACACAAGTCATGACGTTGATGATATTTGACGCTTGTCTAACTTGAAAATTAGGTGAGGAAAGCACTCTTTAGAATTCCTTCCAAAGACCTTGAACACTATTTTTAAATGAAAATTAGGTGAGGAAAGTATTATCAAGAGTTGCCTCTTTGAAGCATTTATGTGAATTCTTTTTAATTCAATCTCTTTAGACAATAATGATATTAATAAAGCTTCAACCACATATTACGTGAAGTCTATTATAAATACTAAATGCTTCCACTTCGCTCGATTTAATGCAGTTGAAGATGTGCATTCACAATAACATTAAATTTTTCTCATAACAAAAGATTGAATTACAACCCTTATTATCAGAGCTAGAGCTTGACACTATAGAGAATGATTTTATTTGCTCATACAATTCTCATCAAGCAAAAGAAGCATTGCTTATTGGTAATACAATTTGATGAAACTGTAAAATAGGAAGGAAAGACAAACAAATAGGATGAAACTGTGATTCCAGCACCAACAAGCGCTAGTTCCTGACGTGGATGTTGTCGAGCCAGATCCATTTGATACCATCATCTTGTCTCGAACTTCGGGCCTGCGAAGAAGTCTTGATTGAGTTCGAATTGCATTGTAGGGATGGTAAGATGAAGGAGAATTTTAACCGAACAGCCTAACAAATAAGTCGAAATGATTCAAAATGAGTACTGACATTTACCAGTTCAAAACTACAGCAATTTTGGTCACTAACCAACCAGATGAGATGGATATTGTGTCATTACCTTTGTAATCGTGACGGCACTCGCGACGGCACTCGCCTGTTTTAGCACAAAACAAGCAAACAATGTCAGTTGCTTGAACAAAATATGGAACATGAGATGTTATCAAGACAATTTTTTTTCATCTATTATATCAATGCCTTAAACCTAATCACGTTTTTATTTCAATCTAATGGCGATATCATGAGTGCTAGTGAGATCCGGGCCTAAGTTACACATTGCAAAAAAAGATGAAATAGCTGCGGCAAAATCTTTGTTTACAACAACAATGATGTTCAGATTAGTAGGAGTTGGAGTTCATGCCTTCTTGTGGGCTGAGATTCGAGTCTTGGCTTCGACTGAGTAACTTGAGTTTCGGCGCTTGGGACGGTGCTACCTATACCTATATTCTTCACCTGCAATGTCACAAAATAGAATGTTTAGTAATTTCCTTTTAAAGGTCTTATTGCTCTTAATTAGTTATAATCTTAATAGTGTCGCGCAATACTCACCAAATTTTTGAATTGCAAGTTATAGAACATTTGAATGTATCTCTGCCGGGCTAGCTTATGGTCCTTGTTCAACTGTCTCCAAAAGTTGTAGATGGATCCCATGTTCAGCACTTTGTTCGCGTAAATTTTCCATGTGTAGCTGCAAAGGGAAGAAATTTATGAGATTTTTTTTTGAAGCAGATTATTCGAGGAAAAAAATCGGCGAATCAGGCTAGTTTGATTACCATTCATATATGCGTTTAAGACCAGCTGTAGACATCTTGTTCCAGTGATCAGGGTCCTCCTTACACTTCTCGAAGAAAGCAGCAATCTTGTTGCTAGATTCATCGCTGTTGTTGGGATTAATATGGAGTCCAGAAACCCCATCGATGATGATTTCAGCGGGGCCTCCTTGATTAGTTGCGAAGGTAGGGAGTCCGCAGTTCATTGCCTCGATGACAGTAAGACCAAATGCTTCATACAGGGCAGGCTGAACAAATGCGCCCTTGGTATCTGCAATGCAACGGTAAAGCTCTCCGTTTCGAACCCTGTCGTTTTGTGCTGCTATCCATCTTATTTGGCCTTGTAGTTCATACTTGTCTATTAAGGAATGCATCTTTTTAATCTCGGCAATCTCCTCCCTATCTTTTGATTTTGCTGGATCGAAGAAGCCAGCCACGACGACTAGATTAACCAAAGTCCTGAGCTTCCTGTTCTTTCCATACCAATCGACCAAGCCCGTGATGTTCTTCACAGTATCAAGTCTTGCCATCGAAAAGATGATGGGCTTCTTCCTATCGGCTAGATATCCACTGTCTCAACAACATCCAAAGTTCCGATTTTAAGAAACCCGATTTTAAGGAACTTGTTAGAAAATTATACACATTAGCAACTAATCACATTTCGAATCAAGAACTCACATGTGTTCGTTATTTTCGTCTTTGCTGTAGAGTAGCTCCTCAATGGCAGGATGAAATGCTGTGAGACGCTTCTGTTTTTGCGTGTAAGGGAAGTATAGGGACTGGTCGGCTCCTGGGGAGGCAATGTTGAACTTGGGGTCGAAGACATTGATGCCTGAGACAACTCGGCATAGGCCAGGCATAGTAAATGCAGTGTGGCTTTCATATTGTCCTGGCTTCTCCTTGCTGCAGATTAACAAGCATTTAAACTCCAAATTCTTCGAAAGCAAATTTTAGTCATCAAAAGTGTTTAAGTTGCAAATAATTAGCTTCATTTAACTCAATACTAATTGAGAAACGAATCTCTAACCTTCCCGCAATTTCTTGGAATGTGCTGGTGATGATGAAATCAGTGGCATTCATCGATATAAGATCAGCAGTGAATTGGCACGAAAAATTGTACTTGGACTCGAACGCCTTCCACTTAGCATCCGAGTCTTCATATTTGGTCTTCTCCAAAGCATGCGCTATGGTTCCCTGCAATTACAGTAATTTTATATCAGTTTATAAATTGCAAAGCAAAATTAGAACGTACTATGGATTGAGAAACAACAACATCATCACCTGAGTGACTCCAAGCTTGTTTGCCATTAGAGATGCCACCAGGTTTCCATCGGTGTAGTTTCCAATGATTAGGTCGGGTTTTCCTTCCAACAGATCGAGGACCTTAGTGGTGGCATCCTAGAAAACTCAACAAAGTGAATGTCAGGACTAGATGATAATCTGTATAAGAAAGAATTAATGAAGTTCAAGATAATTTTTTTCAGTAAGAATGAGAACTTGCCTGAGCAAACTTCTCTAGGTAAGGATATACATCGAAACGAGAAATCCACTGGCGTAGGATTCCATTCTCATTTCTAAATGGGACTCGGAGGATCTGCGAATACTTGGTATCAAAAATGGCCTCCAATTCCTGGTTGCATTTTGTGCCTTGGGCTTCCGGTATAAGTCGTGTAACCTGCAAGAACCAAAAAAAGTTAAGAGAATGAAAAATAAAAAGGCCTTGTGATCTGAGTACAATGTTTTGTACTCGTCGAACACTTCCTCAAAGCTGTTTACATAACTTACCACTAGTATTTGAGGCGTGACACTTAAACCTTGCTTCTTAATTCTAAAAATCAGTTCCTCCTCCATGGCCTTCACTTGATCCAATATATAAACAATCTGTTTGAGGAAGCAAATGGTATTAGTTTTTTTAATAAAAAGTCTTTAACTTTGCCATGAATTAAAGAGATTGTTAGATTGTTTACCTGACCACCAGTATCAGGCAAGCCGAGGACGTCCGTTTGGCCAAAGTATCCGTGTGGTGAGAAAATCACAACATTGAAAATCGACGGGGCCCTACTAAAGAACTTCTCCATGTTCACTGGATCAGGTGCTTGGAGGACCTCCGAAAGCGATCTCATTGTCTCCTTGACAGTTTCCACTGTGTCACCCCACCCTTTCTCGAAACCCCATTCGGCAAATCTGGATTTACCAAAACAAGTAAGATTAAAACAATGTCGAACTTCATTTTTCATGTCCTACTTTTTTTTTTTTTTTTTTTTTTTTGGACGTATCGCTATCAAGGGTTTTCGTGTAGGGGAAAATGTGGTGAAATTATTCAGTCACCTTTGCTCAAATTGCTGGTATGGTGTGTCCTTTGCAAGTCCATCAAGGTAGACCTCTGCCACTACCAATCCCGCTTGAAGCTTTGCTATGGTGTCAATAGTCTCATTAATCATTAGATTCTGCAGCGACACAAATAGGCAATCTTTAATAGTTGCTCAATTTGTTAAAGTAATAGCAACTCTTTTATCCCCCCTTTTGTTGATTAATGGTTTCATCAGTACCTCTCCTTGATGATTGAGAGAGAGCAAGAAATCGAGCAACAGCTTCGCATTCTCAGATTCTCCTGTAATCTTAGATGAAATGAACTTAGTAACATAATTAAGTCCACCCCCAATTGAAGAAGACAAGGTGAGGAAAGGCATAGAGTAATCCATTGCTCCAAAATCAACTTCAAATGCATTGTCATTTGTAGCCCTGCACATTATTGAAAGCAAAGTTATCTCGCAAATTCAGTAACACAAGATGCAGAATGCTTACTTGCAAATAATTTTGGCGCGAAAAAACTATCAGCAATGGTTCAAATCTTTGAAAGCAATTAATGGCATTGTGACCAACCATTGAACATCAAAAATCATTTCTTTAAACTTCAAATACTCTGCCGCATTAAGGCCTTCCACCGAAAGATCATCAGCGTTCACCTTAACATATTCCCAAAATCCAGGATTGGGTCTTACGGAAAGAGCAACATAGGGAGGATCAACTGCCGCCTCCTGTGTTATCCAATCGCCAAACTTTCTTTCTTAGCACAAAATCATTGTCCTAAATCTGAGAAAGGAAATACAAAGTTGTTGAAAAATAGGCACCTGAGTGTTACTCAATATGTAACCAAGCAGACCCTCCAAGACCTTGCTTCTTTCAAACTTGTCCTCGATCATATTTTCGACCTCCTCCATCAATTGTTGCCGCTTCAACAATCGCCTTCCTTTCGAAACATAGCTGTACACAAGAACTTAGTTTCATTAAAAGAAAATCAAAATTTACACAAAAACAAGATTAATTAACTAGTCAAACAACTGAGTGACATACCTTGCAAAGCACCTCTTCATATGAAACCGGCTCTGCCGCAAGGCTTCGGGCATGCTATCAGCAATGGAATCCGATCTTTTGAAGGACTTTGCAGAAGCCATAGCAACTGACACTGAAACGGAAGTCCTTCGGCGGATAGAAGTTTTCAAACTCAATGAAGAAGATCGGTACGGATGATTGAACCGAATGGAGAGATGAATTTATAGAGAAGTGGGTTTTGCTGTACTAGGTTTATTATTCTTTGTTTAGGCCACAATTTGATACAATGTTCATCAGATCAAAACACAACTTCTTTTTTTTTTTCTCTAAATGGGAAGGCAACAATAGAAGGAGAAAGCACATTCCATAAAGCAAGAAAGGAATTCAACAATGTGAGAAGAATCATAAATTGTTGTCAAAAAATTGGATTCCAATTAACAGTAGTGAAATTCTAAAAACAAGGGAAGGAATGGCTTGGTCGCTTGAAATTTCTCTGAAATTGTATAGTTGTTGTTCTTTACTTCATGGGTTGAACTTCCTCATGACAGTTATTTCTGTTTTGTTGTCTCACACTTGAAAGCTAAAAGTTACCCGCTGAAATTTCTTGTTCAGGTAGTCCTGGCAGTTGGATTGTCTGATGAAATTCTGAAATCAGCGGTCACAAATTAAAGAGGAAAGATCATCTGTTGGGCTCATGGGATTGGTTTGATGGGACCAGATTTGATATTGTGCAAAATGTCAGGGATACATACTTTTATTACAACCTTTAGTACAACATTGATGAGGTCTATTGGATCATGCACTAAGATGTGCGCTCACATTTCAATGTCTATCCAATGAACCCATCAATGTTATACCCAAAAGTTGTAACAAAAGCATGTAACCCTAGAATTTCTCATTGATTATGTAAAGAAAGAGATTGCATAGACAAGAAGTACCACCAGATAATTGGACTTTATTCTAATGGTCTTATGTTCTTTTCTCCATCTGAAAGCATTGAGTTTGTCTCGTACATATACATATTTAGGACCTCCACAGTTTATGAAGTTTCGATTGGTTCATGAAATGTAGATTGTGAAAGAATGCTATCAACTGCATCTAATCAAGTGCGCTGAAGGGAAGCGTTTGATCTATGTCGCTGACCCCAAGTATTCTGGAACTGAGACTTTGTTGTTCGTTGTTTTACATGTAACACACATTTGGCACGCAATTGTTGGTGTCCTTTATGTACACATCGATTTGCGGTGAACAAAAAAATTATCATAATTTAGATCTGACACAATCAAAATGGTGCATGCTGGTTCTTTAAACTATATTCAGGTCAGAGACCATACCATATCAGGTATCAGTCCTTGGAAAAAATTATGGTTTCTAAAATTTTACTAATGTAATGCATGTTGTGGTCACTTTTTATGTGGAAAATGATAAACTTCCAAGGACTGCAGAGAATAAACAAAGCAAACCAACTTGAAGCTCAATCTGCAATAGCAACAAAAGAAAAACATTAAATAAGAATCCAACATTTTGATTGTGGAACAGACCAGAAAGATCAGAAGATTTCAGCAGATATGGCAAAGATTCTAAATTCTTGAGACTTGGTTACAAGTATTAAACTATCTATTATCACCATATGTGCAATAGAGTTAGCAATTAGCATCAACAATTGTATCAAAATATAGTCAAACTAAAAAAAGGCTAGGCACCCGCGATTATCAAAATATTGAAGGGAAGCATTTGATCTATGTCGCTGACCCCAAGTATTCTGGAACTGAGACTTTGTTGTTCGTTGTTTTACATGTAACACACATTTGGCACGCAATTGTTGGTGTCCTTTATGTACACATCGATTTGCGGTGAACAAAAAAATTATCATAATTTAGATCTGACACAATCAAAAGGGTGCATGCTGGTTCTTTAAACTATATTCAGGTCAGAGACCATACCATATCAGGTATCAGTCCTTGGAAAAAATTATGGTTTCTAAAATTTTACTAATGTAATGCATGTTGTGGTCACTTTTTATGTGGAAAATGATAAACTTCCAAGGACTGTAGAGAATAAACAAAGCAAACCAACTTGAAGCTCAATCTGCAATAGCAACAAAAGAAAAACATTAAATAAGAATCCAACATTTTGATTGTGGAACAGACCAGAAAGATCAGAAGATTTCAGCAGATATGGCAAAGATTCTAAATTCTTGAGACTTGGTTACAAGTATTAAACTATCTATTATCACCATATGTGCAATAGAGTTAGCAATTAGCATCAACAATTGTATCAAAATATAGTCAAACTAAAAAAAGGCTAGGCACCCGCGATTATCAAAACAACAACAAAGCCTCAATCCAAAATTAGTTGGGGTCGCTATACATTTCATAAAAAGTGGCAAAAGTTTTAAACTGGTTGTCGACCTATCAGAACTCATGATTATCAATATAAATGTATAGTCAAACTGAAAAAATTACAGCTTAAGTCAAGCAGAAGCTTGGCTAATTACCAAGTGCTAGAGCTAAACTTTTATTGCCTTGAAAGATGGGCATCAATTCCCATCCTAAACAACCCAAGCTAACTCTCTAACTGTATTTACTGCCTCGGCGAGAAAAGCTTCTAAGACTGTTACAAGTCTTTAAATATATGTTAACTTGAACAGTTGTCCTTTCACTTTATTTCGGTTGCACCTTACATGTGATGAGCAGTATTTTTACCCTTTTTAGGCCCTGAGAATCAATGAGTGGAACCACAAGTTCACACCGTGTGGCCTTCGAAAACCAAAGTAGTATTTACAAGACTCAGCTTTTCTCTTCAGGAAGGAGGTGAACTTATATGAGAGTTGGGAAAGGGACATGTGAGAGGATTTCAAGACACCCATAATGGTCAGAGATGCATATATCTATCAACTTTGAAACATTACAGCTACTATAATTTGCTAACGTGCAAGTTCTAGATAATCTAAGACAAGAAACATAGAAAATCACATAAATGAGAGTGCTAAGTAATAAACTCTCGATGCATTGCTCATACACCTAGAGTTGCAAAGAATTAAGGAGAGACTCACCTAGGCGACACTCACTTGATTTCACTTTCTGAACGATTCATGCTCTCGTCTCAGCTGTATCGACTCATAAATGTCTAATTTTCCAGTGCTTCATAAAACTGCGCGCTATTCTTCCTTTTATTCAATTTCACAGGTAACAGAATATATTTACGGAAAACAAACAAAAAACACTGATGTTAACGGGAGGGAAACAATTAGTATATGGCTCTATGCAAAGAGAGAAGATTTTCATTTATCGACAAAAGATCATACGTCCGTTCTCGGGCATGGCATTTGTTGAGAAGAAAGACGATCGATAGTTGTTGTACAATGAGTAATGCAATCAACAAGGATTTGCTTATACCTTAGTCTCCATCTAATAGCCAATTTCCATCTTTCAAGTGACCTCTTCGCTTTATTGGAGAACGAGAATTCCCCAACAGTCCTTAAACCATTTGCATTGGCAAAAGCAGCCACTTCGACTTCACAAGCCAAAGGCATCTGCTTGACCTCATTAAGAGGACTGTACTGCAGTTTTTCAGCAAAATCTAACAGGCAAATGTCTTCTTCAATTGAGCTCCGCACGTTATCCAAAAGAAAACAGCACTTGTTCTCTATCCATTTCATGGCATGCATCTCATTCTCTCTCGACAATTGTTGCCCCGAATAAGCAAGATGACCGACAGACTTCCTTTTGTTTGGAGGGGTTGCCCACAACCGCAGAGCACATAGCAAAGCATACGATGGCATTCCATCTGGTTGGATATACAGGGATTCCTTAGTCCATGAATTGGAATAGACATCAGGTTCCAACTGAATGTAGATCTTTTCATTAGGATTGGTGGTTAGAATAAAACCGTAGTGCTCGAGGAGTTCCAAATTTGTGTATGTTCCATAACTTAAAAGAACCTGAAGAAAAAGGAAATTCAATTTCAGTTAAGTAATGCAATGAACAAGGATTTGTATGCTCCACTACGATCTCACTTCACAGTCAGATTCAAAATGTTGGTAAGATCCACACGGCCAAATGATGAAGCTCGACATATAAATTTCTAAATTTCTAAAAGACCGCCAAGACAGCACTAGGAATCAAAAATTTAATTCATATCTACCTACAGATCGGTAAGAAAAACCAAAACAAACTGTAGCACTTTAAACTCGAAGAATTCACACATAAGAAAGTAAGTACCTGCTCTCCTTTTCTATAGTTTCTCCTGGCATAGAAGCAGTAAACACCAACATCCTCCTCATAGCCTGCATCAATTAACCTTCGAAAATGTCCCTCAACTGGCCTAGTGTCCAATTCCCTTTCTAAAACCTCATTTTTCGATGATGAACTAACTTGCAAGGACGAAAATTGCATACAACTGTCTTCAAATGCAGAACCAATTGAGTCCTCTCCTGGTGCAGCGTAGTTGAAGAAGTCGCCAACTGGACATAAGCATCCAGCTTCATCCCAAGGTATATGCATTGTTCGAGTGGATATCTTCAAGGAAGAAGCAACAAGTAATTGGTTGTCTTAAGATTAGCAAAATCAAGGAGAAGGATAGGGCCCTAAAAGCTTATGCATTACATATACAGAACTGAAATCTTTTTGAGCCAAAGAGGGAAACAAACTCTGGTATTCAAGCTAAACTATTTGTACAAATTTAAAACCGCACAACTGGAACCATTCACCATTTGTATCCCATTAAATGATTGATAACTAAAAGTCAAACTCTTACTTTGTCAAACGTTCACAATGTTAAAACTCATTCAGTTTATCAAAACAATATTCGTCCACATATATTCATTATTTCAGTCGATTGCAGTGCAATGTGTTTTTTAATAAAGAACGTTACAGTGCAATCATGAACATAATACTAGGTAATGACTCATCTCTCAATTGATAGAATGCCAAGTGCCCTAGACAGTTCAATAAACGAGCCTTAAATTACGCATATCTCGTAACAAGATTTTGGTCCTAGGTGAACCAAAAACTAAATAAAAAATAAAGCATGAACAGAAAAAGTTAATTGAATCTCACAGTAGCTGAGGCCCAAAGCCAGGACCTAAAAGTTAAAAGCTGGCGCTGGAACTCTAGCTCTCGCATAAGGGAAAGCGCCTCCTTCCACTCTGATTCAGCATTCGAAATGGCCTTTTCCGCTGCCCAAATAGCATCATCCACCTACCTAACCAAAACATGAACATCCCAACACATCATCACAACAACCTAAATAATGAACACCAAAACACCCAAAAACACATCATAATTGAAACCAAATCCAACAACAAACACAAAACAGAACCTGCAGAGCTTGAGTTTCAAACCGAGTAAACCCCACCAGCGTATCGTAACTGCGAGGGAGCTGCCTTAAGTAAGTGTGCCACCGTGAACTCCTGCCTTTACCCATTTCAGCCAACAAACAAACACTCAATATCTACATCGACACAACAACAAATACACAATTTCACCCAATTTCAATAGCTAATCAATCCATTACAATGAGACCCATCACAAATTTTTTTTTTTTTTGGTGAAGACCCTACACAATTTGGACAAAAACTGAAACACCCGTGAAAGGAAGCATCCCAAATCACCTGTGTAGATGACAAATTGGGATTTTTTCCAAAAAAACAACATACTTTGATGTCTTTTGAAATCAATGAAATCCCAAAACAATTTGGACAAAAACAAAAATACCCATTAATGGAACCAACCCAAATCACCTGTGTAGATGACAATTTGGGATTTTTTTAATAAAACAACATAGTTTGTTGTCTTTTGAAATCAATGAAATCCCAAAACAATTTGGACAAAATCAAAAACACCCATCAAAGAAAACATCCCAAACCACCTGTGTAGATGAAAAATTGGGATATCTTCTGATTGAACAACACAGTTTCTCATCTTTTGAACAATGAAATCCCAAAACAATTAGGACAAAAACAAAAACACCCATTAAAGGAAAGGCCCCAAATGACCTGAGTAGAAGACAAATTGGGTATCTTCTGATTGAACAACGTAGTTTGTTGTCCATTGAAACCAGATTTTCTGCAGTAATCAAAGCTGATTTAGGTACTGTAAGGAGTAGTTCGTGCTTTGTGAGATGACGGGCAGCAGCCAAACCTCTTCTGCAATGCATTAGAGAAGTACCCAGATCAATTTACAGACAATTTGAGATGTGAAAACAGTGAAATGTAGAGAAATTGATTGACTGGCTTACCCTCCTGAGTTGGGGAAGTGAGAGACGGTGAGGGATTTGCCCAGACAAGAAGGTGGATTGGATGGTTGGGGTGAGGATTTGGGGTGATTTGGTGGTGAGTCTGTGATTCCCAACTCTGCTGCCCAAGTGAGGAAGTTTTGGAGAGATTGTTCTTCTTCGACGCTGTGTTCCATGGTGTCGCTCACTCCCCTCACTCGAACATCAGATTACTTCGTAGTTTCTTTCTGTCTCACTGTATCCTTTTATGAGCCAACATGCCTAAAAAATTAGAAGCAAACAACACAAGAGCACCTATCAAATTTCTCAGGATACCCCCAAATTGGACGAAAATGCCCTTGAACCCTAATGTTGAAGCACCCTACATATTTTGATTACCCTGGTACTAGTTTCCATTTTTTGAAACCTCATTTCCCACAAATTCTCTCGTTCCCATCGTGATTTGGAGGTGAAATCATCTGAATCTCCCATTTTTCATCGTTCTCTCCCACATATTCCTAATTTTTTTGGCCAGTTAAAGTGTTCAACGGCTAGGGTTTGTAGGACGAGTTTGGATTTGGGGTCAATGTGAAATCGAGAGGCAAACTAAGGTACGTTTAGGTTTTCGTTCGATTTTATGTTTATTTGGTTCGTTTTCTTTGTAGTCGTCCATGAAAATGCTACAATATCTAGGTTTTCTTGCAAACTCGCAATACTCGGCCACACAAGACCGTGATGTGCTCATTAATCTCGGAAATACCATACCGAGTCATGTGAGCATTTCTCGGTTGTAGCCAAACGACACTTAACCCATATAAAATTTCATTACGTCTTGGACACAAGTAAACGAGATTCTTGTTTTGGTCTCAGTTACTATAAACTGAAGCTTCTATATGACTTATGTGTAGGTCTAGTCTCGGTGGATAAATGTCGATACTTGATGATAGATCTCAGTTTCGTCATATCGAAATTTTGCATTAGGTATCAGTTATGTTATACCGAATTTTTGGTATTGTTATCAGTTATGTCATACCGAGTCCATGTTGAAAATACTTTTTTTAGGTTTTTTTTTCTGGACAAGAGGTTATATGCTTACAATGTCTTTTTTATCAGATATGGCTCGAGGGAAATCTACTGCTCCTGCTGCTCCTGATGTCGATGGAGAGCTCACGAGAGCACAACGAGCGTCAGACACAGCTGTTGCTCTTCCTGCTCATGCTACTCCTAATGTCTGTGGTAAGAGGAAGGCACAGACTACATCATATCGAAAGGCGAAAGTAAAGGTAGTGAGGGTGTACGTGGACGCATACCGATGAGGGAGAACGTCAAGGATGAGGCATCTCATGTCCTCATGGGGAGCAGTAGTCGGGGTGGTGCCGATGGGGATGAGGCCCGCAGGCCAGCAATGGAAGAAACCACCACATCCCAACCACAAGCAACTAGGAGTAGTAGCGGTGGTGTTGGTGGGAATATTGTGGAGCTCAAAGATGACCCATCTCTCTTTCCCTAGCGGTCCTATTGACCACTCTTCGTTGAAGAGTTTTAAGGATCATGTTCCGACAGCAATTTGGAATACTGATGTATGTAGGCTTTTTTTTGGCAAAGTATCAATTCATTTTCAATCAAATTATTACTCTTGCTATTCATACACGATAATGTATTTATGAATTATGATTTTTTTTCTTTTTGCAGCATCGACCGTTGCTTAAGTGCGTAAACTACGGGGCTCAAATAGCTGAGTGGGATTTGCAATCTTGTCACCTCGAGACCTAGGGACTTGCAAAGAATTATTCAAAGGTCGGGTTTGGCTCCACTCATATACTACTCCTATCGGAAAGGCAATGAGGAGGTGATATCAGCTTTTGTCAAGCGATGACAGCCGGAGACCAATACATTTCGTTTATCCTTTGGTGAAATGTCCATCACGCTCAAGGACATAAGCATTTTACCGAAGATCCCAGTGACAAGTAAGGTGGTGGCGATCGAGAATTTTTCAAGGTACACAGAGGAGTCCCGCAAGGAAGCGATTGAGTTAGTTTCGAAGTTGCTCGGGGTTTCTCTTGTTGAAGCAGAGGAAGAGGTTAACATTACAAAGTGTCTCACGGTGTGAGTAGTTTGGCTGAAGATTCATTTTTGCCCACCCAAGTCCAAGTCCACTAATTCCAGTACTTCCAGTTCTCCTACTACATACCTTCCAGTGGAATGCACTGCACGTGCATACTGTTTGTACTTGCTCTATTGCACCCTATTTGCCAATAAGAGTGAGTCACGAGTTTCAATTGCATTACTGAAGCTTCTGGAGAACTTAGATGAGGTCGGAACTTAGGCATGGGGTGTTACGGCTCTAGCTTATCTTTACCGTCATCTCAGGTCAGCCACCAGGGTAGAAGTGTCGTAGATTGTAGGGTACCTAACTTTACTCGAGGTACATATTTCTTGCGCATTACTTGTGAACAGGCCAATACAAATCCACTATTTTTTTTACTTTTATTTTTTTTTTACGGAAGGATATACGAGCACTTCCCACTCCAGCTTGTTACGTCGAATGCGAAATACATGGACTACCTTCAGCCACGTGTCTCAAGGTGGGGGTACAAAAACACGAAACGATAGCTAACGTGGACAAGCTAAGTAGTATTCGTATGACCCTTGATAGGTTGTGGCCAAATGAGGTACTTTGTTTTATTACTTTGATTTTGGTATTCCAATTTATTACACTTATGTTTTAATATAAATTGTTTGTTTCATTGGTGTAGGTGACGTGGGATCTATACACTGAAATCAGGACAGGCAATATTGTTCTACCGATGGCCTTCTACTATGGTTGTCTGAAGTACATGGAAGTTGTGGAGTCATACCATCCGGAGAGGTTCCTTCGACAGCTTGGCCATGTTCAAGGAATACCGTCGTCTCCATATCACCCACTCGAAGCAAATCGAGGTCGCATTGCAATGAAATACTCGGTTAAGTACTCATTCCAACTGGAGAATTGGGAAAGGTGGTGTAGTCATTCACTCTTTGTTGAAGATCGAGGGAGAATGCGAGGTTCGAGTTCATAGCTGCACTAGAATATCTGTCATGGTTCACACGAGTTTCACATCCTACCATTGAGAACCCAACGCACAGTGATGAATTCACTGACACGATTGGTGACAATGAGTTATTGGAGGTAAAAGCCTTACAACCATTTGAATTTAAGCTGGTTTATCACATTTATTTTGCATTATTTATTCATAGTTTCTCTATTAGTTTTGAGCAGCGTAATCGACGAGCTTTGAACAGCGTATTAGCATGGATAGACTTGTCGGCGGGTATGGCCAAGATGGAGGCTGCTGAGAAAATGGCGAATGATGTCATGGACTACTTGTCGGGTAGGGTTCTTAGTATGGGTACCACCACCATGACCAACACCACGACACCGAGTACACCTACTGCTCCTTCACAGCATAACAGTACCCCAACCGAAAGTGTGCCCGCCCCAAGTTCTATCCAGCCTTCCGTGACAAAGAATGCCCCCCGCCCACCCCAAGTTCTAACCAACCACTAAAGAAGAAGCACCCAACGACGACATATGTTAGTCGCAAGGAGAAAGAAGGAAAGAAGCCTTAAGTGAGAAACATGTTATTGTCTAACTTGTTAATTTGGTATTGTTTAACTTCTTTGGTATTGTTCTATTGAATTGATAATATTTGACTTGTTGGTAATATTTGAATTGATGTGTTCTACTACTACTATTTGTTGTTGTATTTTTGTCACTGCTATGTTCGCCATAACCTACCACAGAGAAATCCACGCCACGCAGGATCGACAACTACTGAGAATTCTCAGTTATGCAGTTCCGTGATTGGTCCATTGAGTTCGGTCATCTACATCCGACTACTTCCAATTTTGCCAAATTTCATATAGTCTCGGTAATGCACAACCACAACTAATATATAAATTACGGTCATGTGACATTAAAGCTTATGTTAAGGTCTCGGTAATCCATAACCGAGATTATTGTGCAACGATTACATATAATGACTTGGTCACCTAATACCGCAATTTTGCATAGCTTATCAGTTGCGTTGTTCCATAATTATGGTATAAGTGCCGTCAAGACACAACCGAATTGATTTGGGCACCCCATGCATAGTCCTCTAAATGGTGTTCGAAGGAATTTTGCTAAAGCCTCGATCGGACCTAACCGCTTCCTCAACGTCTCATTTCGATTTTATTTCACCGAAGCTTATAGTAAGGTCTCGGTAATCCATAACTGATATTTACATGCAACGATTACACACAATGACTCGGCCATCTAGGACCACAATTTGGCATAGTTCGTCAGTTATGTTGTTCCATAATTATGGTATAAGTCTCATCTAGGCATAACCGATTTGATTTGGGCACCCCATTCATAGTCCTTTGAATGGTGTGGAAAGTGATTTTGCTATATCCTCGGTCAGATCTAACCGCTTCCGCAGCGTCTCTTTTCGGTTGTACACCACCGAATTATAAAGAAATGTCTCAGTTTGCTATGACTGAGTCTAATATGCAACGATTACACGCTTTGACTCGGCCTTGTAATAACACAATTTTGTACAGATTATCAGTTACGTTGTTTCGTTGCTATGGTCTAAGTCTCGTCTAGGCACAACCGAGTTTATTTGGGCACCCCATGCTTAGTCATGGTCATGGTCATTAGTAGTCGAAACCTATACGCGTAGTATTTGTAATAACCCTCAATTTTAACCCGACTTGTATGGAACTTGTCAAGACTGTGACCCGGCTACGTGATACTAGATAGTATTTCGAACTTTGAGAGTCGACACCGAGGTGATTTTATGTTTTTGTAATGTGTGTATTAGTATTGTAGTCCATTACAGGTCTCGAGCCGTTCGGGCGAATGTTAGTCTGAGTGAGTCTTCGCCTAGATAAATGAGGGAGTAAAACACAGTAAAAAACACAAAATAAATGAACTATTGAATAATTTAAATAATTAATTGGCGAGACAAGGCGAGACTACACGCGCAACGGGAGTCGAAACAAGGCAAAACGGACCAAGGAACGTCGTTTAAATGCGGTAGTTGGATAACTACACAATATACGACTTATGAGATAAGGATTGTTAAAGTGACACAACCCTAATTAAGAGGGCCATGGATCAGCCTCGAGATGCGTGCAGGTGAGGAGGTGAGATGAAAAAGTCTATAAAAGGACACCCCCACTTTCCCATTCACTATTCATTACCCTCTCATTCTCTCCATTTTTATTTCGCTCCTCACCAACACTCCCATCTCCCCCACTCCTCTCCTCCTTCCTTGGTGAGCACACCACCAACCCCAGTGGTCACGAGGTGGTCGACCGCTCGCTGGAGGCCTGGACAGTCGTCGAAAGTGGTGATATGTCTCTCTTTCTTTCTCTCTTATGTTTCACTTACTGTTTCGCACACACACCACTGTTTTCACATCCGACGCTGCTGGGGGTTGGCTGCCATGATAGGGGACTGGTCAGATGCACTACAACGGTGGTCCACCGAGGTCTCGACTGTCCCTGAGCCCCAAACCTCGCGGCGGATGAGGATGCCCTATTTTTTTTCATCTTTCAAACTATTTTGCATTGTTGATGTTTAGGCTGCTGCCGGAGCCACTGTGGTGGTCGGGGACGGTCGTGGGTGGGCCTTCTTGGCCCACTAGAGATCCTACGACCCCGGAGTGTCGCTGGTTCGATGTTGTTATGCGTTTGAGTTGTAGTTTTGGCAAGTAGTGTTTGTTGCGCTTATGTTGGACTGTTTTAGTATGGTGTTGTACTCTTCTCACCAGAAACCACCCTTCATGGCGGTGCTGTCGTCGACGCGATGACATGAAGGGACTGTTGGAGACCTTACCATGTCCATCATGGAGTCTCAGAGCCCCTGGAGCGTCTCTATTAGTTGTGGTGAACTTGGTGAGCATCATTTCATGTGTTATCTTTGTTGGATCGTGTATGGTCGGCACTGCTGTCGGACGCTATGACTAAGGAAGCATCGGGGGTCACACTAAAACACTTGTGTGTGTCCCATAACTCCCGGAGCGTCCATATCGATGGTGATGAGTCGTTGTAATTGCAAAGTTATGCGTGAGTCATTTCTATCGTGTCGAGTAGTCGTCAACGTAACGTAGGACATGCACATGGCCTTTCCATGTAGTGTTGACACGCTACGGATGTTAGAACACACCCGTGAGGTTCCATACTAGCTTGTGTATGGTCATGTTGAGTTTCGTGTTGAGTCGTGATTGTCGAGCGACGTTGTGATTGTGTTTTATGCTAACTAAACGATAGTGACGTTGTGATCATGCCGCTAGTTCTCGAACTATGGCGTGACCTATTTATGACTGAGTCGAGCCTATGATTCGTGATGAGGCTTATACATATTGTGATTTCAAAACCCAAGTGAGTCGTCGTGTTTTCATTGGGTTTCTAATTGATCTACCAATTGATTTATCGAGTTGTCGAGTCGTTAAAACACTGGAAAAAATACTAGGGATTCGAACTAGGTTTAGTTAACGACTTGACCTATTAACACGAGTTTCTGACCTTGTCATGTAGCGGGAAACTTGGGAATACGTGTTAGGGACGCGAGAATGTATAAAGGTTGCGATAGTTCAGGTAAGTATACTCGCCTACGTGCCTGTGTACATTAGTAAGCCAGTAAGAACATTGTATGTGATTCATTACCATTCATTGTTGTTTGTTGATATCCTTTGTTGGCATTCAAATTCTCTATTACTTGGTATGTGTATTCTTGGTGTAAATGAGTCGTGATAAGTGTCATATGGCCCGCATTGATGAGGGAAACGTGAGCATTTCCTTTGGAATTGCTGCTACTCTCAGTGTTATGTGAACCTGGGTACTGATTGTAAAGGTGTCATGTGGCTCGCACCAGTTGGGGAAACGTTAGCCACTCTCTACAGGAGTGCCTAACTACCCCTGGTGTTGTGTGAACCTGGGCACTGGATTGTTGTGGTTATTGTTGTAGATTTTGACCACTTATGACCCTCTTTTGATTCTTGGAACGCTCATGTTATTGTTGTTATCGTTCCAGTCTGTTTATCATGCACCTTATCTATTTAAATTCATGTCTTTCATTCATCGCATGATATTTGGACTACTATGCTTGATAATTCATGAATTACTATTATATTTTTCTGGCATTACTTTCGATTTCTCTCAGTTACTCACCGTCTAGTTTGTGACGATGGGTGCATATTTACTAGTACGTTCGAAAGGTAAAGAACCCTGCTTATGAGACTTTTTATGAGGATTTGTGGTTGGATTCAAGCACCTTAGCCTAGATTATGTTTGATTTATGCTTGTATGTTGATATCTTTATATATATACATCATGTTTGGTTTGAACTAGGAATCATAGGTTATTTGATATCATGTACAGCTTTACTTGGTTTCCGGTTGATGTACATAAACATTCCCATTTACGGGGTTTCCACATATATAGATTTCTTGATTTTCGTTTGACTGAGTTATTTTCCAATACTTGTTTAGTTTGATAAATTTTTTGCTGCGTATAACTTGCAATAACTCTTTCATAAAACTTGTAATTGGAGGCTGACTAGGTTCGCCAGATCGTACTAACTCAGGGATCTGCACGAGTCTAGGCGGGGCGTTCCCAAATGCATTGGGAATTTGGGGTCGTCACAGTATCGGTCATAGGTCACCGTTACTTATCACATATCTCGTTGTCATGTAACCGAAGTGTTTAGGGCACCCCATTGTTGGCTGATCACGATCTTGGATGACTGAGATTCTTATGGCAGTCACGGTTTTGTACGTCTTGGACTAGGGGTAGTTGCCGAACCTTTATTACCGAACCCTTAATTTAGAGGAAAAACGTAACATATCATGAATTCAAGCATCCAATGCAATGACACCTATAGTAGGCTATCCATTCAACAACATCAATTCAAGTTACATCAACAAAAGTACACAAAAGTAACATGGCTAACATGAAAAGTTTGGAAAACATAATATCCATTCAACAACATCAATTCAAGTTTGTTGAACATTACAAAAATAATTTACTATGTGATTTGTTGGTGGCGCTAAGTCTACTACGGAAGGAGTGTGTAGATGAGAAGATTGAACCGGAACTTATGCTTGGATGTTAGGACTAATACCCTACCTTTAAGCAACAACATTCGCGAAGGTCTTCCACACCAAGAATATGGGGGGAACCGATGCATTAGGCTTGAATATGACCTGTCAATTGGAAGAGCAACATAAAGGAAGGAATAAGTAACTTATGTTGACATAATAACCCAAATTTGAAACAAACTTTAAAAACTTACCCTAACCCAATGAGTGTCATTGACATTTGTAACGTCAATAATTACCCAATCTTTTATAGGCGGAGGGGCATCACGTGGGGGAAGAAATGTCATGCAACAACATTAAATGTTGTTGCAATTAAAAGTTCCATGTCTAGAAGGGTCATCCACTTGTCGGACCCAACATCTATACCTTCAAAGAATTGCACAACTCTCTTAATCTGGTCGAAGTAACTTCCAAGCAAATCCTTCCAAAACACTTGGTTCTCTTGTAGTTCATTAACCATAGCTGAGCTAACTTTCTTCCTACCATCTACGTCTGAGAATCTAAGACCGACGGCAACACAACAAAACCCGCAATTACCATCGTTATCCACATTAATTGTAGTCTTAACATGTTGAATCTAATTCGACTATATAGTATGAATGAATCCAATCTCAGATACTCCCATAGATGCCCCACGTGTTCGATGTATTTTATTTCCAACTTATTTTCCTTTCCTTCGCACACTGGCTGCCTCAGCGGGTGTAAGTACATACTTAAAGCTACTTGGATCTCTCGTCGTAGAAGTATCATCTTCCTCGATTTTCTTCTTCATCCCTCTCTTCCTTTTCTTCATTTTTTTGCTCCCTATAACAAAATTACCAATACTATCAAGACTCGGTCTCCCCCTTGTCCTCACTTTTGCTTGTGGTGCAATACTTGGTGTCGATGAAGGACAAGTAATCTCTCTTAGTTGTTGAATAGTTCTAACACACGAATCCTCATCAATGAATGTTTTAAACTTAGACACAACTCTCTGAATCTCGCCATTCAAGTTATAGGCAGTCCGATTCACTGATGCATCAGGTACCATACTCAACTTCTGCCAAAACGCATGTATGTCTTCAAGTGGTATAGGTGAACCGACCAAAATATGTACATTAAGCTCGTGTGCATACGAAAGCTTACAAGTGGTATGTTGGTCACAACCATATAGGCTCCGGTCTGTCCTAACATTCACTCCATGTTCAACCTCGTTACGAATCAACTTAAGCACTTTCGAAGATACTAACCCTACAAACGGCGATACAATTCATCCATATATCCATGTTGCACAATATTCAAACTAACCTCAAATGACGATTTGATCTTGTCATGTTGTATGTCTAGCATTCCATGAATTACACTCCACAAAGCCTCGAAGTTTGCAGTACATGTGCCAAGATATTGTTTGAGAGTGAAACGTGCAGACTCAACTCTTTGCGTCGTGGTTTCTCCAAGATAAAAAAGTGGATCTGTCCATGCACGTACAAATCTATTCTTGTAATCCCGCAACCAAGTATCCTCCAAATAATTGAGCAAACCTTTCACATCTGTATACTCAGCATGTAAGGTAGCCAACATAAGCTCGAATGATGCTTCGGTCATAGCATACATCAAATTTGTCCACCTCTTATTGAAGAGCTTAAAGTTCTCATTTTGTGCAAACATTTTTTTGGTGTTGATCAACACCATTTTGTTGATATGCCACGTACAAAGCTGGTGAGAACATTGTGGAAAAACTTCTTCAATTGCATTAATAAGGCCCAATTCTCTATCAGTGACAAAAATACTATATGTAGGCCACCGTTTAGTAAACCTATCAAAATGTTCAATGCCTATGTGTAGTTGGACTTAGTCTCCGATGATAAGAAACAAAACCCAACCGAGAATGTAATGTCTGTCGAAGTGACCTAATAATCTCCAACAATAATAATCGGTACCTATTGGTTTTATATGTGCAGTCCATTATAAGAACGTACGGAAAACACCTCAACAAGTTGATGGAGTCAGAATGGGACCAAAAGAATTCTGTAACAACATCCGTTTCGGGGTCCTTCCTATACCATGACAAATACATATTACCTTCCAATAAATGTAAGAGTTGTTGCATTTGAATTCTCCCACCGGTTTCTTTAATTCGATTCCTTTGTCGTGCATTGTATATTATTCGCAATATTGAAGCATTGTTCTTATCCCTTTGCCTTAAAGTATTTAGGATATGTCGTGGCCTGACATTAACCTTACTCATCTAATCCAAAATAGCAGCCTCATCCAAAGTCATTCCTCCAGTATATGAGTGTCCTTCCAAGTAATTCGCAGAGTTGTGGTTATGCTTGCCGCATACCACACTTACATACCAATATGAGTTCGGGTGTTCCTTGAGTCGAATAAGAAAAGGGCACTAACATTTTTTGTACCAGTGTTCGGTCTTGTGTTGTCCTCATTTTCCTCTCCGTTTGTCAACTTTAGTGGTATCTTCTCAATTAGTTCAGCTTTAGCAATTACAACTCTTTGGGAAATACCCCTATATGTTATGGATCTCTCACATGCAATCATAACCCTTCCCCTATGACCATTCCTTCTGGCATCAGACTTCTTCATAACTAAGACAAACTTTCTAGCACGACCTGTCTCTCGAACCTATTCGAGTGCCTCTTTTCTAGTTTGAAACGGTACCTCCCTTTGAAAAGATAAAAGATATCTTCAAAGGCACTTGTCGATGGTACTTCCTGCAAGAAAAATTTGAATATCATAAGTACTCGGTGTTAGAAGTTAGAAAATCCTTAAAAACGTAATTCTAGATAGTATAGGTTCGACACGTAATGGATAGTATCGGTAGGGCACAACCGAGACCATGCAATATATCTCGGCACCTGACCACCGAGTTAACTATCAACCCATTACAAAGAATGTTCAGTTATGTACTACCGAGAAATACATTTAAGTCTCGGTTGTGTGTCACCGGTATATACGCAAATGTCTCGGTCCTGTATGACCAAAACAATCGTGTACGTTGTACATTCGAATATTGGGAAACCCTAAACATAAAAAACTTTAAAACTCAGCTCCAACTACCTCGATTCAGCCTCACTTGGGTTTGTTCATCCATTGTACACTAAAACACCAAACGATTTGCGCCAAGCCCTATGTAAAAGAGAATCAACAAACACCGCCATTGTTAACACCAAAATACACCAAACGCAAGCTTCAAACCCTTAAAAACTAAAAAATGGATGAGGATACCAACCTTGTATAAACTTTTTCAGCCAATAACGTCGTGTCCGACCTTCGACAGAATTGGGGTATTGGAAATCCAGTTGAGAGCTCTAAAATGGGGTGGGTGCCTTGGTAATTCTGGCTTTTGGTTTTTGTTGTAAATTTTGGTTGGAAGGCACATGAGTCGTTACATATACAATTGGAAATAAATAGGGTGCCTTGAGTAATGAATGGGGTGCACATAGCGAGCCTCAATAAAAAAGTGAGTGGCTAAACGGATCCGCGGATTGCTTCACATACCCCAATTTTGTGAAAGAGGCTTGCTATGTGCACCCCAATCATCACTTAGGGCACCTTTTTTCTAGTTGTATGTGTAATGACTTATATGCCCTCCAACACAAATTCACAACAAAAACAAACAAAAAAAAACACAACTTTGGGCACCCCACCACCCCATTTTGATGTGTGACCATCGAACTCCACCACCCTTGTGCTCCCAACCGATCCCGTCATCTTCGTTGACGGTCGGACACAACTTTAAGCACCCACCACCCCATTTGAAGGTTGGAAACATGAGTTTTGGTATGTTTTGACCTTTTGTATTTCTGCATTTTAGAATGTACCACATACACGAAAGTGTCGAACGCACAGGACCGAGACATAAAAGGATGTCTCGGTTGCCAACAACTGAGACATCCTTTTATGTCTCGATCTCATTTCTAATCGAACTCGTTGTGAAATGGGTAACTTGTTCGATCGGTTAACGCGTACCAAGACATAAGAGGATGTCTCGGTTACCAACAACCGAGACATCCTTGTGAAATAACCAAACTTACTTGTTTACTTGTTCGATCGGTTACCAGGTACCGAGATGTACGCAAAGTCTCATTCATGCAGTTCCGAGACTTACTCAATAGTCTCGGCCCTGTGTGACCGAACATTACGTGATTATGGTTGAACTTAGTGATGAATATATTCTCATGAAAGATAACAACAACACGAGATAAAGGAACAATAAACTCAACGAAAAACACCATCGAACCCTATACGATTCAATATCAACCATCTATCACAAGTCATCATTCAAACCTTCACCTCGCAAACACCGCAAAACACTCACCCGACCCTAAAAAACAACAAATCGAGGGGTAAACGAGCAAGAAAATGAGGAGATTTGGTAGATTGAGGCGTCGATTTGTGATGGGAAGGAGTGAGAAAGAAGATTTGGTGGTGGGATGCCTCACATTAATGAAGAAATTCGATAGGTGCCCTGAGTAATGATTGGGGTGCACATAGCATACTCGTAGTGAAATTACCCAACTACTTATTTATATTAAAGGGTTTTTACTCACCATACCCACTAATTACTAAACGTATCCCAATTTTATAAAATTACCCAACTACCCCTTCATATAAAGGGATTTTTACTCACCATACCCCACTCACCCCATATCCCAGTCATTTCTCTCAAATCGCACTCACCAAAATTCAGCCAAATCCAAGCAAAACCACATGGATTCGATGATGTGGGTGCATTCATCATCTCTTTTGTGTCGATTTCGAGGTTTTTTTGAGTTTTTTTCTCTTTTGAGTCGTTTGTGTATGAATTTGTTTTTGGGTTTTAGGCTTCAATTTGAGGTTTGAATCTTGCTTTTTGATACAAAGTTTCAATGAAATCAAAAATATTAAGTGATTTCGAGTAAAATCCACTATTTTTTTTCATTTTCATGTATTTTTTTTAGAGTTTTAAAGTTTTTTTATCATTCTGGTCGCCCGCGGGTTTCAGACTATAATAGAGCTGACACCTCTAAAGAAGTGTCGGATAAATCGGGCCGAAACCTCTTTAGGGGTTTTGGCTGGATCCCTCCATCACCTACTAAAACCAAGTTATCTTTGCATTATCGGTTAGAGTCAGCCGAAACCTCTTTAGAGGTGTCGGTCTAGTTCGTCCAACACCACTTCAGAGGTGTCAGCTCTGTTCGTCTGAGACCCGCATGTAAAGGTATTGGGGTGAGGTTGAGGGTGAGGATGAGGGTGAGGGTGGGGGTGATGGGGTACACGAAGTAAAAAAATGGGGTACAATAAGCAATGGTATTGGGGTAAGAGTGAGGGTGATGGGGTACACGAAGTAAAAAACTGGGGTACCGTAAACAAGGGTATTTTTGGAAATTTAAGAAAAAGAAGTGGGGTACACTAAGTAAAAAGTAGGTACATGAAATAGAAATTCAAAACTGGGGTATGTGGAACAATTAGCGGGGTCTTCTTAGCCGCTCCCATACAAATCTTTGGAGTTTTGCCGTCAATTAGTAGTCTTGCTCGACCACCTACAAGGTACTTTCTTACAAAAAAAACAGTTTGTTATGGTATTATTTTATTTGGTTTCCCACATTATGTGTTTGACACCAATCGCATTGACTAATTCTTGTTCAAACACTGTCAAGACCTAGCTTTTTTAATTTAGTTTTAACAAGGGAAAAGCCCCAACACCGACACACATGTTAAACATGCACTCATCCAACAACCCTTGATTCTCTTACGTACATGCATCTCAATATGTAATAGAGAGCGGACGACGAGTGTGTTGTTCGTGTTGGAGCACCTTACTATTTTCTTTTTTAATGTTAACACACACACTTGTGTGCAGTCTTTCAATGCGCCTTGATGAAAATCAAGGGTCACAACATGTTCAACTTGCATGCCCTATCAAGAAAGTTACATTGTTCTCTAGACAAAAGTATATCTATTGAGATGGATGAGGTGTTATTTTGTCAAAAGACAAGGTTTAGAGGAGTCGTGGGTTTGACTCTGGTTAAAGCATATCCGGTGAGATGAATGAGGTGTCATTTGTCAAAAGCCTTTAGGTGAAATAGTAAAGACATCACTTGTCAAAAAAAAGACATCATTTGTCAAAAAGACAAGACTTCATCATAGTTCGATTCCCAAGTTAAAAAAACAACAACAGAGCCTCAATTCTAAATTAATAGGGTCAACTTCGGCTAAAGTTAAAAAAAAAAAAAAAAAAAGTATTGTATTTGTTTTTTTTTTTTTTTAAAGTTAAGGGAGAATGAGAGAGAGAGGGGACAAGTTCTCAAAGCTCACAGTGAACTCTGAATTCTGAACCCCTAAATACAAACCTGCAAAACACAACAAACGTGGAGAGAGAGAGAGAGAGAGAGAGAGAGAGAGAGCTCCATTAATGGAGGTGGAAGGATCGTCGAAGAAGATGATAGCGTCGCAAGAAGAAATGGTGGAAGCTAGGGTTCCGCTGGCCTACCGAGACCAATGCGCGCACCTTCTCATCCCCCTCAACAACTGCCGCTCCAAGGAGTTCTACCTCCCATGGAAGTGCGAGAGCGAGCGCCATGTCTACGAGAAGTGCGCGTACGAGCTCGTCATGGAGCGGATGTTGCAGATGCAGAAGCTCCGCCAACAACAAGAAGGACACGAGAAGCTCAAGATCGGCGCCTCTCAGGGGATCCCTCTCATCCCCAAAACCGCCAACGCTTGATCTTCTGTCCAGGTCGGTTGGATTTGAATTTCTGGTTCAATTTCGTTGTTTGTGACTGTTGTTTGGATGAAAGATTGGATTTTTTTGTTGGTTTGGATGATTAATTGTGTGTTTATGGTGATTTGGTTGAGAATTAGGGTTTGAGGGATGGGATTTAGTTGATGGGTATGTGGTGTTAGGCTTCTGAATCAATTGTTGCCTCTTGATTTTGTGATTTAGTAGAACCTAGGATTGGGAGAAATTCATGGTTTGAATGGATTGTTTTAGTGTTGATAGTTCAAAAGTGAGTAATGACGACTCCTTGAACACCGAATTTCTGCCTGGGTAATGTAAAACAAACATACTAGGAAGATAGAAATTTGGTAATGTAGTTCAGTGTAATGGTCTACTCTGCCAGGCCTTGCTGTGGATTCTTGCGAATTGGGCGAAAACTTTAATTTTCAATTATTATATTACAAATTTAATGAATGTTTGTGAAAGCCATATTGACACATGAAATGAGATATAGGAATGAACAAAACCGAAAGCATAATGAAAATGGTATAAATTGGAAAATCGAAAGCCTAGAAACTTGGCATCTCTATGACAAAAGAGAATTTGGCAGCAAGTCTTGGGGGTATTCCAAGACAACTTTAGTAGGATGGAACTAGGCATCAATTTGCATGACCTTGAAATTGCCATAAAGAAATTCCCAGAAGTGCTACTCATGTCCTCATCCATTTTCATGCCAATTCAGACAGCAAGATGCCAACCAAGTAGGCAGGTCATTGGTTTGATATGGGAAGTTTGTGTAAGAGGTTGGGGGTTCGAGTCCCAAAGGGGGCAAGATTGTTTCTTTCTTATCAAAAAAAAAAAAAGAGTAGCAAGTTTTCTGATAGGCATTTTCAAGAAAATACAAAACAAGGTCGGCCTATGCTTTTCTCCAAATTAGCTAAGTTGAAATTTCTGAAAGATACGAGTGATTGCCCAAATGAATGGTTCACGTAAGCCTACCTGTTTGTTGAGTTTTAAAACGTATGTTCACGCGAGCCAACCAATTTGTTGAATTTCAAAACACTATGAAAACTCTAAAGTCTGCTCTAACTTTCTTTTATTGAGAAGAAGGGAATCAATATGGCAATGGCTACAAATGACTTGTCAAGAGGATAGATAGTGGATAACATGGCACAAATTTGCAGAACAACTATGGTCAAACTAATAGTGGGGATTTTGATGAAGCGCTCTCTAAAGTAAAACAAACAAGTTCGATACGTGAATATCAAAAGGAGTTTAAGTGATGAGGTAATGAGGTACATGGGTGGAGTCAGAAGGCTTTGGTGGGCACTTTCATTCGAGAATATAAAAACTTAAATTGCGGATGAGATTCACCCTATTAAGCCTAAGATTTTAAAGGAAATCGTTGGTTTGGCTAGAATGTAAGACGAATTGTTGGCTCATCAACGATTGGTGTCTCGTCAATCCAACAAACCACCTTTGACAACAATTCCATTAAACTCAGTGCGACAACTCTAGTCAAGCGGTTTCATGGGAAGAAATACAAAAGAGGCGAGCTCAAGGCCTATGTTTTAATTGTGATGTTTAATTTGTTTCAACTTTCAAGCCACATGATGGTGGAGTCCACATCAACCAAACAAAAAGATCCTTGAGGACAAGGTTCTAATTGGAGGGGAGGTATTGATAAATAAACCATTGAGTCATAGCATGCTAATGAGACGTTACATTCAAAAAGCATTAGAAGTTTATTAGGAGTTTGTTAGGAATAGTTTATCATGTTTGAATCGTTGAAGTTATTTGGATTTGTTTTGGTTTTTATTTAATTAGTTAGTGATTCCTATTGTGAATGTTAGGGCGGTAAAGAAATAACAATACATAAAATAAATATAGTGGAAATGAGAATGCTTAGGTGGATGTGTAGTAAAACGCGTAAAGATAGAATAAGAAGTACAAAAATTCAAAAAAAAAGTTGGTGTAGCACCAATTGACACAAAGATTAATGAAGGGAGGTTGAGGTGGTTTGGACGCCTCCAAAGACGGTCGACATATGCCCCTGTTAGAAAACTCCGATTAAATAGAAAGAAATTTAAAGATGTAGGGGTAAACTAAGTAACTTTGGACATATTAATTTGGAAGGGTTTAAAAGATTTGGAAAGCATACCATCAATTGCATTTAATTGAGCCCAATGGAAGAGTTCGACCTATGTAGCCAACCCCAACTAATTTGGGATTGAGGCTTTGTTGTCAGTCATTCCTATCAAAGTGTTTATGAGCCCGTGAATAGAGAGTGAGCTAATAAGCTATTTTCAATTTATTTTGTTTAGTCGATAGTCCTAATCTATTAAATATGTAGGAATCACATTGAAAAGTGTGGAGAAATTAATGAAACCAATACGTTTATTCTCACCTTAAGAGAGCTTCATCAAAATCTTCTTGTTGGTTGATGTAGACTCCATCAAATCATCGTGATCTTTGCAATTTACATCGAACAACATTAGTTGTGATTCCTTGCATTTGTGGCTTAGAACAAATTTTCCATTACAATTGAAACAAGGGCCTTGAGCTTGCTTCTTTATGCATTTCTTCCCATGAAAGTCACTTGACTGGAGTTGTCGCACTGAGTTTAATGAAAGAGTTTTTGAAGATGGGTTTTGTTGGATTGACAAGGCACCGATTGTTGATGAGCCAACTGCTCGTCTCTCATTCTGACCAAACTAATGACTTCATTTAAAGTCTTATGCTTGAAAAGGCAAAGCACATTCGCAGTTTCAGTTTTCACTCATCCCATGAAAAAGTCCACCAATGTCTTCTAAGTTCACCCATGTACCTTGTTACCCCATCGCTCAAATTCCTTTTGATATTCACTCATGGAACCTGTTTTTATGGCTTTAGTGAGAGGCTTCATCAAAATCCTTACAATTAGTAGGACCAAATCGAAACCATAGTTGTCTACTAATTTGTCCCATGTTATCTACTCTCTCCTTGACTCCTCTAGTAAGTCCTTCACAACCACTACCACCATTGATTCTCTTCATTTTCCAGATGAAAGAAAGCTAAAGCAACCTTTTGCGTTTCCAAGTGTTTTGAAACTCAGTAGTTTGGTTGGCTTGTGTGAGCTCTATTCTTTTGGGTCATCAATAGCTTATTTAAAATTCCAACTTGGCTAATTTGGAAAAAAGTGTCTTATCCTGCATTCCTTCAAAAAGGCCATTAGAAGACTTGCTACTTTTCATTGGCATGAACAAATGAGGACATGGGCAACACTTATGAGAGATTCTTTATAGAAATTTCAAGCTCATGCAACTAGTCGTTGACACCTATTTCCATCCTATTAAAATTGTCTTGGAGTCCCCCAAGACTTGCTTCTGAATTCACTAACCTTTACTTATTTGTTTTTGTGCAGTCGAGTTTGGATGCCACTAATAGGTCCCAAACTCCCAGTCAGAGCAATTAAAAAAAGATAAGATATTTCTCTTAAGGTCAGAATAAACCAATTGATTTTATTAATTTTCCACACATTTTCATAGGACGTCTACGTGTTTAAATAGAAAAAGACTCTTGGCTAAACAAAATAAATTGAAATTTACGCAATACATACCCAATCTATGTTGACCGACTCCTAAGCAATTTAATAGATTTCACTTGCTAACTAATTAAATAACTACAAAAAGATACACAAATAATTTCAAAAATTCAAACATGATAAAATATTCCTAACAAAATCTTAATTAATCTAATGCTTTTTTAATGCAAAGTTCCACTATCATGTTATGACTCATGTTGGCTTATCAGTCTAGTGCGATTTGTAGTTGTAGACAATTGGCATCACATTGAGCAAAGAAGATGTAATCCAAAGTTGTAGGGTGAGGTGCTGGATGGGGAGGGATGGATAGTTGCAAAGAGAAATGGGTAGCTAGCTGCATTTTTATCTTTCAAAAATGGCACACTAGGCAGTAATAATAATAATAAGATATTTGGTTTGATCTGAGGAACTTTCCTTGTTTGAGTGGGTTTTCTTCCACTTTTAAAGTCTCTTGAAGATCTCGGAAGCTCCAGATCCAATTGTTTTATGTGCTGAGAACCAATGTTTTAACCAATATATACTGGATGACTTATAATTTATAAAATAAACTGTTTTCCAAATTCATCCCTAGAAGTAAGTTTTAGGTGTATGATTTTTAGACAAAATATAGGTGAAAATAATCCAAGGGGAAGAATCCTGTAGGATCAGGTTTAATTGACTTGTTAAAATGAGTGAGAACAAAAGATCTTTAATAAAGAATTTGTATTATGATATAACATCAGAGTTTAGATGTTTGCAGACAGCACAGGAACATGAGATGGTTAACAATTCCACAGGTCAACTTCCCTCCAATCAGATTATCTTTGAAGTCACTTGATAGAGCCTTCTACAATTTTGTTTCTACTTTTATATATTTCTTGAACCTGATATTTTTCACTCATTGGTTCAGCTCTTCCAACTTCTGCTAATGTGCTACTACGTGTGCATTCCTTCTTATACTCATTAGAATTAAGGCTTTGTTTGGCAATACTATCTAATAATCTAGTCGAAAACTAATAAACTAGCTATCGGTAGGTGTGAGCTAATAATCCAGTTAATCAACTAAAATTGTTTTGAAAAAAATAGCTGATTAAGTAACTGATAAATGTAAAATGGCATACAAGGACATGTTATATCAATTAAATGTATGCACATACAGATGCACTTATCAAAAAACCTATAATTAATATTGCAGAAAATAAAAAAATTATATAATTATTAATTAAATGAATAACAAGCGATGAAGTTTATTTGTCCCTTTATAACACCAATGAATATGCGTACTCATTAATAAACAAATCAATATAATGGTATGATAGTCGTAAGAGACAAGAATGTGCCAACACGGGCACAAAGTGACGGACATTTAGCACGCGTGCAAATTCTGTACACATCTTCGTATTTGTTTTTGGAATTAAATTACAAATTGTATAAGGTCGTAAAAAAGGACAAAAATGGAAGAAAAACTTTTAACGACATTTCTTTATTATAAACGCTACCTCTAGTGATGCGGAAAGGAATGTGAAATTGCTCGGACTCCAAGTTCAATCAACTCAAAATGAAAAAGAAAAAAGGAATGGGATAAAGAAGCGCCACAATCCTCTCTAGAATTGGTAAGTTCTCACCAAGAATACTCTCACAGAGAATACCTCAAAAACTCAAAAATCAACTACCCCTCTATTCATATAAGCTATGCCTTGTATAGGCTACACAAACTCTTGAAACCCTAATCTAAAAAAAAAAAAAAAATTTGTCCTAATTAAAACTATCCTAATTTTACTTTTGCAAAAAATACAAAATGAGTTTTGACGCCTAACACTTTACGTTATTAGAGAATTATGTGATCGAATAACGTAGTTATATAAAACACACATTTTTATTACAACTTCTGGTCGCACATTACGTGTTAACCTTGAACTGTTGTCGAACTCCTATCTTTAAACTGGGTCATATCATCTAGTGGCGTTTGAGAATTTATAGTTTCTTTTAGCTTATTTTGAAAATAAGCTACCAACCAAACGCAAACTATTTTGAAAATAAGTTATTAAAGTAGCTTATAAAAGCTTCTCCAACTAGCGCTAAAATTCTAACGTGTTCATCATGCCACACCAAATTGGTGTGACATTATTCACCAAATATAACACTGTTGATCTTTTTTAGTTCTTTTTTTAAAAATTTTTGTATTCTTTTTTATTCTTTAAATTAAATAAAATAATGATAAAAAGTAGAATAGTGTAAAAGATAGTGTTGATGGGTTGGAGACATAAATAGTGTTAGTGTCAATGTTTACAACAAAATAGTGTTAGTGTTACACTATTTTAGAGTTGATGGGTTGGATATACCCTAAGCTAGTTGATAAGCTAGTTTGTGCTTTGTCAAACAAAGCCAAAGTGAATTGGTGGCCAATCAGAGTCTAACTGTCTACGTGTCTGGAAATTGGAGATGGCAAATGTCACTCTTTTCCTTCACACCATAAACCCTTGATCATCAAGTTGCTTGAAGCCTTGTCAACTATCTTCCGAAGATATCCGCCATTCAAGTGAGAAAGAAGGAAACAGAGGTTGCTTTTATCTTATCCTTTCTCTCTACCCTAAACTTACCTCAAGGCATTTAGATATGTGCTTATGCAATTCCTGTATCTTATGCGAGAAGAAGGCCTAGTCGATAGATAATTTAATCATGGCTCATTAATTTGTAGGCAAGATTTGCAAGAATTGAAGCAGTTCATCAATCTGTGACGGGATCACACTTTATTGTATGTTGATTTTCGTCTATTTGTATTCTGTATCTCTTTCGTCCAAACAAATTTCAGCTTCAGGTTTCTTACATGTTTTGGACGTGCCAAACAAATTTCAGCTCAGCAGTAATCTTATTTTTATTTTCTTGCATGTTTTCCATTAGAGTAGTTCACAGTTTTTCTAATGTCTAGGTCTTGTTCCCTCCCTTGTTATCTATTCGATCTCTAGTCTGCTAGAATAGACCTTAGGGATGCTAAAGACATTTGTCAGGGATGCTAAAGACATTTGTCAAGTTCCTTATTTTTAATTTTCCTTGTAGATAGTTGGGTGTAAATTATCCGACAGGCATTTTCCATTAGAGTAGTTCACAGTTTTCTAATGTCTAGGTCTTGTTCACTCCCTTGTTTATGGTATTTTTATTTGATGTTTTTATATTATATATAATCCTTGTTCTGTGCTAAGGAAAACTATGGCTGCACTCTTTATTTCTTATTTTAGAAGAACAGAGTAACGAGGTCCTTGCCTTTTCTCTTTTCAAAAAAAAAAAAAAAAAAAAGAAAAAAGAAAATCAAATATATATATACTAGTTTTTCCATCTAACAACTTATTTTTATTATCTAAAAAATATACTACATGACTTATATGTTGGTTTAATTGACTTTTATTTAATTATCTAAAAAATAATATTTGTGCTTCTATTATAGTACAGAATAGAAATAAATATAGTCAATGATTTATTATAACTATTTTTTTAGGACGATTTATTATAAATTATAACTATTTTTAATATGTATAAAGATCGACTATCTTTTATGCTTTTTAGGTGATAAATTTAGGTAACCAAACGGAAAACTAAAAAAGATGCAGTTGTCTAATTAATAGATAATCAGTTAATTGTGTGTGTGTGTGTGTGTGTGTGTGTGTGTAGAAAAAGCAAGGTCTTCGAAGGCATAGGCATGTTTGGTGGATGAGTTGAATTGTTGTGAAATTGTCTTGTGGTCTGTCGGTCCTTTATTCATCATTGTTCCTATAATCATCTCACGTAGGTCATCCTGAAGGAATTCTATAATCCATGCTTCTTCAATTTGAGGATCTGCAATTCTAGTTGAATGCTTGTGACGGGACTTTCATCAAAGGTTCAAACTTCGACTTCGCCTTAAGCTTTGTTCACTTACAACTCATAAGTAATTCAAGGAAGTAAACTTCGGCGAGGGAAGTTTTACAAAAATTTCGTCAGTGTATGGAAGTTTATGGAATTTCACTTTAAATGCTAGAAAACTCAAATTTCTCCTTAAAGATGTTAGAAATATACTTAATCATAGAATAATAATGCATAATAATCACAAGATCATTATATTTATTTGATCCATTTCATGAAGAGTGACAAAGGATTTACAATGGTTGTCAACCTATCGCAACCCTCCTCCTTGATCCAGACTTGGGACCGGCTATGTAGTGTACACAGTGTTCTATAGGTGGTGTTTTGCAATAAACACGCAATTCGCAACACACGTGACATTAATATTTTTTTATATTGTTTTATATGATAAATTTTGACCTTATTAGCTACTTGATGTGAAAAGAAGTTAATTTTCAAATTTTATTTTATTTAGGGGTAACTTCGGTAACTTCCCTAAAAACTCGATTCCTTTGAATTTTGCATTTTTTTGTCTCTTTTTTAATGGTTTCGATGGAAACCATCGAAATTAATTGAAGTTTGGCGAAACTTGTTGAAGTTTCAAGCAACTTTGCAAGTTTTACATCGCCACATAGTTTCGCTTCCCCATTTTCATAAACTTCGGTGTTTCAAACCTTGCTTTCATCTTGTAAGGGACATTAAGGAAAATAATTAGGTATGTTCTAATACAAGAGCCTGTAAGGAGCTAGCATGCATTTAAACCACTGATAACTGATAAGCATAAACTCGGACGGGTAGCCACAACGGTAAGGGCAAAGGCCCGTGTGAGTTAAGTGCACGACCTCGGTTTCAATTCCCCGGTGTGGTAAGATTGTTTGGGCCACTTGGTCTCACTCCCATTCGATAGAGCCAGGGCTCGTGTGTGGATTAGTGAGAATAACCTCGACACCATACATGATTATCAAAAAAAAAAAAAAAACAAGGCATAATTTGTTGACTGGAGTCAATAACTTATGGTTTGATATTTAACATTGTTCTCCACCATCCTTCAACAAAAATTACCAATCTTCCTTTGGATTTTTGTAATTTTCATATTCACAACTCTAAAACGTACGAGGAAACTCTCAATCAAGGATCCCACGTATCATGATAGGTGAGTGGTGACTGCCCTTATCTCAAACTAGCTTATCTTTCTTTTCTTCCCTTATCTGAAAATGATTACTAATTGGGAAAATTGAAGCATCTATTAAATGTGGAGTTTTACCACTCATTTGACAAAGGGAGAAAAATCCTTGCATCTTTCAGCTCTTGTTGAGGAACTCGAATGATGGTGCATCTGTGTACAATCTAGATTTTATGGCTTAGTATTTTCTCAAATAAGCCCTTTGGTTTTTAAGATCAAGTGGGCCATGAACTTCTCTTCCTATGATTGATGCACGTAGCAGGCCTTTCATATCCACTTAGGAGTCACCACCTAGCATTTGCTTGTTTTGGGGTGAGATGAATCATTTTGGCCAAATCTTCTGTTCTTATGTGCTTGTTGGCATAATATTGTCCCAATTCGATAAATTCTGAATGTGCCGCATTTGTTTTCTTGTTCATGTCTGACCATAGCAAGTTTATGCCATTATCTGATATATTGGGTTCTAGTTTAGTGTCCTCTTCTTGAAGGCACATTAGTGTAACCTATGATCGTGAAGGACAATAATTGAGGACTTTCGTTTCTTTTGGCTCCTTGGTATATTGTGGAAATGGGAAAGATACAGTGGCAGTGGTCGATATAGTTCAATGAATCTTTAAATGCCTTTGTTGAGAGAAAAAAAACAACTACCCATAATTGTTCGTGATGTGATTTTGAGTCGTTCTCTAAACCAAAAATGGAGACAACAATTTCTTTGTTTCCTATATAAGACATGAGAGAGTGGGAGAAAAGGGGAATGTAACCCATTTTCCAAATGAACCGCCACGGGAGCCAAAGCGGGCCCACAACCTAGCTTACCATCGCCAACTATGCCCCACATACAATCACATCCACCATTTAATCATTATTAACTTCAATATGTCACAATTTACTGTTTAAATTGTTTATGAACTCAAGTGGTAAATTAAGATCAATTACAAACCTCAAATATATCAGTGAAAGTCTTAAAAACATGTTAACTCATATAACAAACATTGAATTCATGTGATATAAACCCTAAACCTAGTGTGGAAAACCCTGTAATCATCATATATTAAGTAATATACCTAAAAGGTCTCAAAATATCAAAAATACAGGTCCTGAAGTGTCTCACAATCCCAAATCCCTAAAATAGAAACAAAATACATTTAATACAAACGTACGATTCTGGCTTAATGTCTCTGAATCACTGGTACTCTGGAAGCTTGCCCTTACCACAACTCGTACTCGGATCTGCACTCAAGCTATCACAAAAGGCAGATGACGAGTCCAGAGTGAGTATTCCCAAGGAAATTAAGTAAGCAATACTGAAAGTAAATACTGGAATTTAAATAAATCTATTAAATAAACATGCGGATGTAAATACAGGCAACTGTGATCATCGCATGGATAAATAATAGTGAAAGATCAAAGTGTGTTCTTAGAGCCTAGGGCCAGACTAGCACCATGCTTCGGACTCTTCCACATAATATTGTCGATGAGTCTCACTTAATCAAGACCAGTATCTAGATCCGCTAGATGGTCAGCGTAGAACTTACACGCACCTACACGAGCCCCGACGCAACTCTCGGGCCGAACTATCCACCGAGATTCCTGACACACGTGTTATGACCTAGTGGGCATGCACACGAGAATGGCACGGAGGGAGTCCCCACTCAACGTCCGTCCATTAAACCACAATCCATAATAGATTATTGAAAGACAGAATATGAATTCAAAAGCCAAAATAAGTAAATACTCAAGTAATTTCAGTTGGGATACTACACACCTCAATTCGCACTCCAACTAATCCAACACCGTCCTATCAAACCTTTAAACTCGTGTCCAATCCCCAGTCAGTCAATCCAAAGTCTGATATCCAAAATTATCCATTATCAAATATCCCCAATTTTCCTCCTAATTGAGTCCGTTTTTATCAATTTAAATCCTCATTTAAACCCATTTCAGAAAATTTATTTTAAAATTTTTATTTATTTTTCTGTCTCGAACGCCGCAGGTGGTGCTGTCACGAGTAAATGCCTCACGCCCGACGTCGTGGCCCACGCCGCCACGAAGACCACCCCTACGACGTGACATAAAACATGGGTGTGTGGTGCTCTCTGGTTTGGACATCGTGGGTGGCGCCGTGGGAGTTTCCTCCCCATGACGCCCCTGACGGCGTCTAAACCAGTGACGCCCTAATGGGGTTTTCGGGACCCTCGACTCGTCGCTGCAATCCAAATCCATCCCAACACCTTACACAATCTCATACAAATCATATCCAGCCATAAAATCTCTACGGCACACGTCCGAAATCGAAGCCCCAATAAAAATCCTATTTTTCTTCCAAAAACCACAACTCAAACAAAACCTCCAATTGTTGCTCCAACTCGTCACAAAATCCATAGCAACACTATCAAATCCAGTGTGCTCGAAATCCATAACCGAAACCCACGTTAAAACCCAAAGTTTTATACCAGAAACATAGGAAACGAAGAAAGGATCAAGGATCTCACCTTAGATCGTTAATAGCTCGTCGTTTGGTGCTCCATGCTCACTGTTCAATTTTCGGATTTGTGTTGAGGAGGAGAGAGAAAAGGTGACAAGTGATGAGAAAAGTAGATATTTATACTAAAATATCATCTAATGTGTCCCCCTCCTCTCTAGCTTCATCCAATGGTTCTCATAAGGTTAATAAGTCCAGATTTTAGTGACTTGAATGGTGGCTCCCTCTCCTTGACTTATCTTGCTCATACAAACAACACACAAACCCTCGGGAGTTCGGATGTCTAACTTTCGCGGGTACACTCGCGTCTCTCGCGTACTCTCACACCATGGACGCATATATGGTGTTAATTATTAATTATTAATTGCATTTTATCATTTTTCATGTGTGTATGACTACCCAACCTAGTGTACTGTCATTCGCCTGCCCGGTACCCGCGTCTGCAAGCTAATCGGGCAAATACCCGTCACACTGTCTCATACATCAATAATAAATAAAATACACATCGCGATGCCAATAACCCTAATTACATATGAACATCGCAAATTAACATAAAACGGCACAAAAATTACTATTTGCCTAGCTTCGGGCGCGCCCTGGCCTATCTTTGGGTCCCACAGCATCTGAGCTGTCAGCCACGTCTGCAACCACATCATTAATAACGGCAATTAAATTCGGGCCGTTACAAGAAACCTGTGAGAATCAAGGAAAGTAGGTTCACTTTGTCAATACTTTCCTCTTACTGAAAACCAATGCCAATGTAAATTTGGTAAAGCGTGATAAATTAAGAGACAACACAAGTGGAACATGTATTTGTGTGTGACATAACTATAGGAAAATTATGAAAATATCTAATGAAGTCTATTCGACTTGTTTGATTTGTCTCTATTTCTGTTCTCTCTTTTGAAAGAAAGAACAAAAATATCGCTGTCCCGGTAGTATTAAATTGAATTCTTTGGAGATTTTACTTTTAAAAGAAAGAAGTAGTCTTATCGAAAGAAGATAAATATTGAGAGTTTGTCTTTTTTGATTTTTTCTAAAAGGTATGCATAAATTTTAGAAAAGGTTACTGATTGTCCTAGCATCCTATGTACTTCTTAGAATTTTGAGTTGAATAACAAAGTCCCAGTAAAGTAAAATCGGACAGCTTTGAACTTTTCATATATTTTTAAAGATATAAAAGATATAAATAAATTAGGTGAAACTCAGGTTGTTTGTTATGAATTTTTGGAAACCTCGGTGCGAAAACCTAGTTGCTATATGTGATTTGACTTTAGAAAGAGTTTTCTAGAAAACTTGCACAGCTTGAGTTTTCTGTTCCCATGTTTTTTGGGTATTTTGAAAACTATGAGAACTATCTGGATTTGAAGTTTGAAACTAAAGTTACTAAACACAGTTTTGAAAAACCACATCTCTCACTTAATATGGACTTTTCGTTTTCTGTGCATAGAGGATGTGCAACCAAGCTACATAGTTCGACTGATTATTGAGTGTATATTCATTGTTTTCTCTGTTAGTGAATAGTAACTTGTCCTTCTTTTTGAAGAAGTAGCTAGCGACTTCTTTTCAATCAAGCAATAAGTGGCCGTAGCTCTTTATATTTCAGGCCATTCAAATATGAAAGGAAGAACTCAGCAGTAGGATCCTCTTCTCCGTAAAACTTAAATTCTAAAACAATTATTATTTAAGTTCAGAAAGTTGTTGGAGTGTTAGATTTTTTTTTTTGTTCACATGTCGAGAAAGTAAGCCTCATTTCAATGATTCCCCAAGACAAATTGGACATTTAACCTAGAAGTCTACTGCTTTTGTTTTTCCAAACTATTTTTAAAGAGAAATAATATCAAATGCTTGAACCTAAGAAAGAGGGCAATAGTTTTTCTATGATTCCCAGTCAACCAATTTGGCTAGTCTTTGCTGATTCTTTGCGTCATGCAAAGAAAGATGTCGAGTTCTAGACACAGCATGTCAGTTCATCACTGCCACAGCATGATCCCAGTAAACTGATGGCGCTTAAATAACTACAAAAAGTTTATACTAATCTCCAGCATTTGCTAGACCCTATCCATTTTGTTTTAGAATTACTTCTAATGAACTGGGAATCCACTCGTTTATTCTCACAATTGTTGGACCTCGGATCAATATTTGATGCATCTCGGCAAGTATTGAATTGGTCCAAAACAATGTATTTATATCAAATCGGTCTGACTAATTTGCGAATTGGTTTGGTTTTGTTAATTATGGAAACTGTGTGATCGGATGTTCATTTATATGGTTCATTTTACAATTTAGAGTGTGAATCTTACTTCCATTCACCAACACCAAAATGAATTAGTTGTGATTCTCATTTCTGTTAATTGCTACTTACTCGGACTCTTGTATCTGAAAAGTGAAATCTCATTCTCAATTTTACAAGTTTTAAATAGATGAGCAAAAAAGTGTTGTAATCTTTGTTCTGGAAAACATAAAATCACGTTCTCAATTTTACTAGTTTGAAATAGATGAGCCAAAAAGTGGTGTTTGTAGCATTTTGTTGCTCTAGCTTTCGAAAGAGTTAGTGAAAAAACAAATAAAAGATGAATTTCTTTGGCATTCTCGAACTTGAGTTATTACTTATTGAAGATTGTTGATGAAGTTCTTCTCTATGTTCGCTTTGATGACCTTGTCGAATGCTGTAGATATGTTCTATTTTACTCCGGCTCACTCTTGATTGTTTGCTTAAGATGGCATGTGCTCTTAGAGAACTTAACAGCTTGTGACAAAGCGTTAAACTATTAGGCTCACTCTTGTTTTAGATAAGTTTTTTTGGCTCTGATGGGGGTGCCTAGAAGGATGAAAATCCTCAAGGAAACGCTTTGACTAAATTAGAGTTGCATTAATATTGTGTAGCTAAAACATGGTGGTGAACAGCCATTTGGTTGTTAATTTTTTTTCATGTGTTCACAGCAATGTCATTTGTATAGGATCCAACATTTCTTTCTTTTTTAATCTGACGAGGTTGATTGAAAATAGGAGTCGCATGATTGTAGGGCCATCTATTAATATGCATTTAAGAAACTGTTGTCAAGAAAATGACGCCCTTTTGAGAAATGACAAAACATATAGTCAATCAATAGCAATTCCAACTATATAACCACCAGAATGTTATAGATTTTTGACTTTTTCTCTAAGCTTTACAATCATTGATGCATATTATAATGAAAGATAAAACATTGAAAGTTGATTCATCACCAAATTGTTGAATTGCATACTTGTCACAGACTGATACAACCTCGATCACAATTCAACATGATGTCATTGTTGAATGTGAATGACACTAGTCCAGCACCTTGGATTCCTTTCAAATAAACAATAATACATTGATCAGCAAAGCGTATACAGTGGCCATATTTATGCATAAAAATGTGTGTAATAATTTTGTTTATTTAAGTAAACCACTTTGCTATGTTGTTGTCCATCTGATTCACATTAGTCTCTCTCATTAACATAGATTTGCCTCTTTGGAATCTTCTGCTTGTCTATGCCAATAACATGAATTTTTGGAATAGGGAACTTGGAGACACCGCGGAATTCTCGGAAGGCCCTCGTGTTTGTTGCCACCAACTCTGGGTATTACTTAAACTGTTTGCAATGTGAACTTAATATCACAAAAGTTTCTTCTTTATTTGTTTACTTTTGCTTCCCCAACTTTTATTGCATTAATGGCTTTAATAAAAGTAGCATTGACAGGAATGTTATATGTTGAATTCATATCACACCAAAAAAGAAAAGCATGTGTATTTATGATTGTTTGACATTCATCTTTGCTAATTTCTTCTGGTTTACTTGACTCCGTGCCTGGATTGAGAGCTGAACTTGTAAACCCTTTTCTGGCAGATTGATTAATGTTAAAAGGTTGGCAGTTTCGGACTTTTATCTTTTATGAATTCAGCCCTGAATAACAAAACAGTACCAATGTCATAAGACTCGTAACCAAGTAGTTGCTTATACATGGTACAAGTTTGAATCTGTTACTGTCCTTCCATATGTGATGCTACCCTTCAAAAGGAAACATCTGTTTGATCTGTTCATTAAGTGCGTTGCCAACCTATCACAACCCTCCCTTGTTTTCGAGAAATGAAAAATGGGCTTGGGTTCTCCTTCTCCTATTTCCCGGGTATAGAAAATGGGCTTCGGAGAATCTTCCTTTATTTAGACTTGGGACCAGCTATGTAATGCATATAATGTTCTACATAGGTGGTGTTACCCTTCAAAAGAAAACAAAGAAAAGAAATCTCATTAGATAGCTTAAATTCTGTGCAATTAGGCAGATGCCGAATTGAAATAAATGGAATAAGCATGAGATTTATTAGCAGAATATACCAAGTTGATGGAAATTTTATGATACCAGGCCTTCTGCAGGAACATTTGACATGGTTGCTCACCAAATCACCTAATCTAGCCAAGCTATTGTTCTTGATATTTTTCAATTTGTGTGGGGTCCCTTAATTAATCTACAACTGAGATATCAGAAATCATCAGTAAAGTAAACAAAACACAACTCATAACACCCAATATTAGAGGTGCAAATTCCAAACGTAACTTGTCTTTGCTGTAGCTTTGGCTTATGACTTGTGAGTCTAGATGCAGTGCACCATTCAATCCAAATTCTTCAAAACTTTAATTCTACCAAACTGTAGAAACGTTGTGCAGAAGAATTGGTTGCTTATGTGAATTACGTGCTCTGACATGAAGTTGTTGATGATGAACTTTTCATGGAATGTTGAGTTGCACATGAGGACAGACAGCCCACATCTGTATACGAGACAAGTAATTTTCCATATTTCAAAGGAATCCTACCTACTAAGTTCAAAAGAAGCAATGAAAAAACAAAAACAACAATTGGAATGCTCTCTCAATAATTTTTTAAACGCTAGGGACTAGAATAGAAAGTTGGGCAAGTCCTTTATTTCATTCTCTAAATCAAAGACAAAGAATGTGTACAGTGTGTTTGAATTCTTATATTACAAAGTAAGGCATATCATAGTCCAAAGAAACTCTTCTTTATATCTTTATACATGAAAAGAAACAAAACCCATGAAAGGTAACACAAAAAGAAAACATTTCTCTTTATGATTGTGGAGAATATGAAGCATTTTATGAATAAGATAAGAAAAAATGGGTACTTTTTCAATGTGTCACAAGTGACAAAATGGTTGGAAAATACATAATGATGACCATATGATATAGAGAGGAGAAAAAAATAAAAACCTTGTTTTCTTTGACTAAAAATCCAGGCTTTAAGCCGTGAAGCCTCTCTACCTAAAACAGCAAAACATGGTCAAAAAAAGGTGCCATGAAAACACTAAAAAAACAATACAACATATGATCCAATGTTCTTCTTTCTTTAATATAAGGGGTTATCGAATCAAGGAAATACATCACTCACACGTACTGATATTTAATTCTCTGTTGATTTTGTCTACTATGGAGGACTGGTACTTATTTTATTTCTCAACCAATCCTTAAGTGGAGTTACTGCAATTACTTGCATTGTTGCATGCCAACCTGCCTTTCACTACTTGGAAACGTATTTGTTTGAACACTTAAATTGGGTTGAAAACAAGACCTTGTGAGGGCTCCACGTCCCATGACTTCTACTAGCATCTCTGATTTTTACATACATGGGGATTGGTGACTTTATACCTGCTTTTAATAACTCTTTGTTTGTAAGTATTTTTATTGGAGTTGTGCTATTTGGACTCTTAGAATCTGGACTCTAAGGGTAGTTTTTGAAAATTTTTTATTTCAAAGCTATCCTCAATTAATAATGACTTCAAAATAATAACTTGTAACACTCCTTTAATATTTACAAAATTTAAAAACCTCCTTTTCGGATTCTAAGATAGCAAATAGATTTTTTGTTTTGTTTTTACAATAAATCTACTTGGACTCATGAGTCCGGACTCATAGGAAGGTTTTTAAATTTTTTGTTATTTAAGTATAATAAGAATTTAAAAATCTTCCTATTTAAAATTAAAAAAAGTTTTGAGGACTGATTTTTTGTTTTTATTGTTGTGGAGTACGTGCATTACACGCCTATCTCTGTAATCTCACTTCAACCATTCAATGCTAGCAATAAATTGAAAGATCTAACTTGGGTGAGGCGGTAAGTCTTACATTTTACAGGAGTAATTTCTGTATCTTGACTAGGGGAGGATGAGGTATGAGGTATCTAAGCCTTTTAGAACAAGTTACTAATCTCTTGAGGTGTGTTCCAAGTGTCACTTCCAATTAATTGTTTTGAATAGTCTATTTAATTTATTTTCTAAAAAAAAAAAAAAGAACAAAACAAAACAATGAAAGTAGTCTATTCAATTCCTACCAAAAAAAAAAAAAAAAGTAGTCTATTCAATCAAACTTATTAATATAGCTCCATGGTTAGGAGCATAACCCTTTCACAAGATGGTCATGGATTCATGAGTATATTATGTGAAAGCTTGTTGATGTTGAATTTATCATGTAATATAAATTAAGGTTACAATGTAACCCAATGTAACAATATAATGTATTCTATCAATTTAAGGACCAAAAAAGAACAAAAAAAAAAACATGTTTAAGGGTTATTAATTTAATTGGTAGAATGTTTGGTAGAACTCTTTAAAATATTCAATTATAAAATATATCACTATGATGGAATGAAGCTTTTTTTTTGTTGGTGAAGCTTTATTTAATGTAGAATTGAGGGCAATAGTGTTGGTTTTTGTGGGCCCCACACAAAAATAGAAAAGTCCAACACATAAAGCAACAAATTGGAGTTTGAATAGGAATCTGACAGAGAGAAAATAGGAAGTGAAGAAATATATATGAGTCGATATTGTTGTGCGACTAGGAGACCGAAAAATAAGAGGTATTCTAGAGAAGTCAACGAGTAGTTCGGCTTGGTGTGCGCATAGGGGTATATGTGCATTATCTCTCTAAAGTTTTCTCTCTACATTGAAGAACAACAAGATCTTGAATCCGAAGACTCGCGGTGAAGGCTTTGGTGATTTCTTGGTGTTCAAGAAAAGAGGTGCAAGGGTTTGATACAATTGGGGTAGTATTCTTTGTTCTTAGTGTGATCATCTAAGTTCTTGGAAGAGGTATTTTATGTATTACTCCATTGTTGGTGAATCTCATTAAATTGAGATATCTTGTACTCTTTGTTGACATAGTGGATTGTTCGAGTTTGGCCCGTGGTTTTTACCTCGATTTGGAGGGTTTTCCACGTTAAATCTTTTGTGTCTTGTGGTGTGTTGATTTGGTGCATAGATCGTGGTTTGGTGGAATTTATTATTCATCTCTGTTTCATTATTAGAAGGGGTTGAGTAAAAACCCCAACAAGTGGTATCGAGCCGCGGTCGGTTTGTGTTCGGGAATCTTTGTGGGAATCAAGATGGTGGATGATGATGATAAAGCAAGCAATATGGTCAAGTTGACGGCTACGAATTATTCAATTTGGCAACCGATGATGGAAGATCATCTTTATTGCAAGGATTTATTTGATCCAATTGAATTTGGACAAAACAAGCCGAGAAAATATCTCGATGTTAATTGGAGGAAGTTGCACCGAAAAACTGGGGACTATTCGAAAGTGGATCGATCTCGGTATTTATCACCATGTCGAGAAAGAGGTTGATGCACAGGAGTTATGGAGAAAATTGCGAATATGTGTGAGAGGAAGGGGGCTCGAAACAAGGCTTTTCTAATTAGAAGGCTTGTTAATATGAAGTACAAAGATGGGCGGTCGATGATAGAGCACTTGAATGATTTCAAGCATTGATCAATCAATTAAGTGCTATGAAGATTGTGCTTGAGGATGAGTTACAAGCACTTTTACTCTTGAGCTCGTTGCCGTAAAAGGCGGGAAACCTTGGTGGTGTCTCTAAGTAATTCTGCTCCAGGCGGTGTCTTGTCTTCATCCATAGTGCGGGATAGTCTATTTGACGAGGAGACTAGGAGAAAGGATAAAGGCATTGAAACTTCACAAGCTCTTGTTACTACTGCAGAACATAAAGGCAGAAGTCAGTCTAGAGGTCCGAAGGGGCGGAGTAAATCTAGAGGCAAGTCTCAAGGAAAAGGAAAATTCTCTTGTTATCATTGTGGCAAGGAAGGACACATAAAGAAAAATTGTAAAGTGTGGAAAAGAGAACAGAATGATGAGAAAAATCAAAATAAAGCGAATGATCAGAATACTACGGCTGCTATATCAGATGCAATTGAAGACTTGGTTGTGCTTTCTTTAGTTGAGGATCAAGGTCATGTCACTAATACAGATAGTGAATGGGTTGTTGATTTCGCATCCTTCCATGCTACTCCAAGGAAGGATTTCTTTTCTGTTTATCGAGCAGGGAATTTTGGTAAGGCAAAGATGGGGAATAACAGTTTTGCAGATATAGTTGGCATTGGAGATGTCTTTGTGCAAACAAATATGGGTTGCACGGTAATTCTAAAAGATGTGCGACATGTTCCGGATCTCGTCTTGAATTTGTTTTCTACTCATGCTTTGGACCTAGATGGTTACTACAACATCTTTGGGGGCAAGGAGTGGAAACTCACCAAAGGCTCAATGGTTGTTGCTAGAGGAAAATTGAGCTATACACTTTACAAGACTCAATTGAAGACCGTCAGAGGTGACCTAAACGCAATTGAAGATGATTCTTCACCGATTTGTGGCATAGGCGGCTAGGTCACTTGAGTGAGAAAGGGTTGCGGAGTTGGCAAAGAAGTCTCATATTCCCTTTGCCAAAGGTAAATATTTGAACCCTTGCGATGATTGCTTATTCGGTAAGCAACATAGAGTTTCTTTTTCTTCATCATCTGAAAGAAAAAGAAATTTACTTGAGTTAGTATACTCAGATGTTTGTGGTCCCATTGATGTGGAAACTATGGGAGGTGGCAAATACTTTGTTACTTTTATTGATGATGCTTCACTGGAAGGTTTGGGTGTTTGTGTTGAGAACAAAATGTCGGGTTCTTGAGTACCTCAAGAAGTTTCATATGATGGTGGAACGAGAAAAGGCGTATCTTTGAAGTGCCTTCGTAGTGATAACGGGGAGAATACACTTCAAAGGAGTTCGAGAATTATTGCTCGAAACATGGAATCGACATGAGAAGACTGTTCGGTACTCCTCAACATAATGGTGTCTGCTGAAAGAACAAACAGAACCATCCTTGATAAAGTCAGATGTATGTTAAAAATGGCTAAGTTGCCCAAGTCGTTTTGGGGTGAGGCTCTCAGTACTGCTTGCTACTTGATGAATCGCTCTCCTTCAGCACCATTGGAGTTTCATGTTCCAGAGAGAGTTTGGTCTGGGAAAGATGTTACTTACTCTCACTTGAAGGTGTTTGGATGCAAGGCATTTATGCATGTGCCTAAGGAGCAGAGACGGAAACTTGATGATAGAACTGTTCCGTGTATCCTCTTGGGATTTGGAGATGCAGAGTTTGGTTATAGGTTATGGGATCCAGAGAAGAAAAAGATTGTCGAGGTCCAGGGGATGTGGTCTTTCATGAATATGAGACCATAACATTTGAAGACATCAAAGAAAATCATAGTTGATGATGATGATGTTTACGGATTGGAGTCTCCTTCCATTATCGATGCCACACATGAGGAGACTCATTTGAAGAACATAGGGTTGATGTGCCGAACCGGTTGATGATGATGAGCGGGGGAGCAAACTCCTCCACCAACAAATTTAGTTGAACCTTCACTTAGAAGATCCGAGAGAGGGTTGCTTCCTTCTACTAGGTACCCCGGTTCGAATTATGTTACAATTACGAAAGGGGGAGCCAGAGAGCTTCCAGGGAGTTCAGATTCACAAAGACAAAGCTCAATGGATGAAAGCAATGCTTTGGTTGAAGAGATTCCTTCAAGAGTTGGGGTTGAAGCAAGAAGATGGGTATGCAGTGAACTGTGATAGTCAGAGTGCTCTAGATTTGAGCAAGAATGCTACTTATCATTGCCGCACTAAGCATATTGATATCCGATACCATTGGATTCGAGAAGTTGTGAATGATCATGAGATGAGTATGAAGAAGATTCATACTGATAAGAATCCAGCTGATATGTTGACGAAGGTGGTGACTCGTGAGAAGCATCAGTCCTGCACCAAGTTGGTGGGGCTGAGTTGTTATTGAGCATCAAATATGATTGAGATCTCCCCGTGTTGGAGGGGAGATTGTTGGTTTTTGTGGGCCCCACACAAAAATAGAAAAGTCCAACACATAAAGCAACAAATTGGAGTTTGAATAGGAATCGACAGAGAGAAAAATAGGAAGTGAAGAAATATATATGAGTCGACATTGTTGTGCGACTAGGAGACCGAAAAATAAGAGGTATTCTAGAGAAGTCAACGAGTAGTTCGGCTTGGTGTGCGCATAGGGGTATATGTGCATTATCTCTCTAAAGTTTTCTCTCTACATTGAAGAACAACAAGATCTTGAATCCGAAGACTCGCGGTGAAGGCTTTGGTGATTTCTTGGTGTTCAAGAAAAGAGGTGCAAGGGTTTGATACAATTGGGGTAGTATTCTTTGTTCTTAGTGTGATCATCTAAGTTCTTGGAAGAGGTATTTTATGTATTACTCCATTGTTGGTGAATCTCATTAAATTGAGATATCTTGTACTCTTTGTTGACATAGTGGATTGTTCGGAGTTTGGCCCGTGGTTTTTACTCTTGATTTGGAGGGTTTTCCACGTTAAATCTTTTGTGTCTTGTGGTGTGTTGATTTGGTGCATAGATCGTGGTTTGGTGGAATTTATTATTCATCTGTTTCATTATTAGAAGGGGTTGAGTAAAAACCCCAACAAATAGTAGGTACTAAACCTCAAGATACTCCATTAGCCTTTTTTTTTCTTGTTGGTTACATATACTCTATTAGCTTTATGAGTAGTATTACTTTGACTTATAAGTCCAAATTTTTAAGGGGTTTTTAAAAAATCTTTATTTCAAAGTCATCCTTAACAATAAATAACTTCAAAATAACAAATTACAAATTTTTTTCATATTTGTAAAAATTTTAAAAAAAATTAGACTCTAAAAGTTTAAATAGATTTTTGTAGCTTTATTTCTATGCCAAAAGAACAAAAAGGGCAACTCTCAAAAATAAACCTACACGTGAGCAATATATAGAGACACATTTCAAGTTTCAAACGTCCATAATAGCTGCTCTGATTTTAAAATAGCCAGCTAGGGTTCCTTTCCCTTGTGAGAAACAACAAAATGTAATATAAATAAATTTAATATATAGTGATTTACTTAATTTATGTATAAATTAATTAATTAATCGTCCCAATAGGAAGAATGACAAGTACAACTTTGACAAAAATAGTGTTAATTAAGGTGGGGACCAATTCTTCTATGTTCATGATCACTAGAGAGTACTACGTACTACATGTACATAATCTTTTTCATAAAAGTAGGAAGTAATGAAGCCCTATTTCTTACCTTACATGCATGCTTTCTTCTTCAAATTGATGACAATTGGAATTTCAGATCATCTAACTACTTTTCAAAGTCCCACTCATGGCAAGAACCAGAGTACCATAAGACTACTGAAAGAGTACTTATTCAAAATAAAGCTTTCATGTGCCATACAAACCCTAAGCCCTATATGTAAATTAAATTCCCGTCCGATATCAGAGCTACCGTTTGGTATACATGTAATTAGTCTCCGTTTATAAGCTCGAACTTGAGGCTTTTTTTTTTTTTTTTTCTAAACCATTCAAGACATAATTAATTATTCTGAATTTGAGATGGGTCGACTCACTAAAAAATTAATAAAGCTATCTCAACGACACTTTCTGCATTTAAGTTGTGAAAACTTGAGGCTTTAAACTAAGAGGCACTCAATTACATGCTTACATTGTATGGACAAATAATTTAGAATAAAAGTTTTATGGATGTTAATTATAAAAGTAAAACAATCACTAAAAAAAAATGTTTTAGTTAAACTACACTAATTTTCCTTCTTCCTTAAATTATTTTTGTTTGAAAGTATGTGATTATAAATGTTTCATTTCTACACATCACTTGAGCACTTTGAATCAAATTTCATAATAGGCTTAATTCGCTAAAATAACTTAACTTTTTATAATTTTTGTTATTATATCTTAACCTTTTTAAATTTGTAATTATATCTTCACCTTTTACATTAAAAAAATTGTATCTCAAGTCATTTTTTTACTTAAATTTAATGACGTAACACCTAAATAATAACTTTAAAAAGTCACATCATCATATAAAATTATTAAAATTATTACTTAATTTATTTTTTAAGCTCATTAATTAAATATTATCTCATCAAATTTAAAATTAAAAAAAGAAGTATGATTCAAATTTATTAATGTAAAAAGATTATGATATAATAAAAAATTCAAAAAGGTTAAATATAATCACAAAAACTATAAAAAAAATTAGGATATTTTAACCAATTTAACCTTTCATAATATGAGTTCTCGACAACTTGACTCAATGGAACTAGCTAAAGAGTTGTGTTGACTAGCTATCTTGGTAGCATTTGTAATCTAAACAGATAGATAACATTGCCATGAGCAACCACCCCTACGTTCAGTATTCCTATAGGATTTTTATGCAATTATCAATTTCTCATCTCCTTCCACTCCTTTTTTAGTTTTTATCCCTTACTATAATTAAAAATCACCACCTCCAGCAAAAAGGTTTTACTCTAACTAAATTTTTTGGTTTCACCACCGGTCATCGTCGGTAACTTTACCTCGGGTCATCCATCTCGATTAATAATCATGTGATGCATGTCCCATCTCATTAATTGATCTCCATTTCATTCAGCCCTCCCTCGCTGCCGGTCGCAGCTGGACGGACCACTGGAACCGGCGCCCTCGAAGCGCTCTCTCTCTCTCTCTCTCTCTCTTTTTTTTTTTTTTTTTTTTTATTTGAAACTTTTGTTCATCATTCTCTCTGCCACCATTTTCCCATCATTCCCTTCTGCCCCCCTTTTGCATTTCCACCTCTGCCCCTACGTACCCCCACATAATTACCCTTCACGTCACTTTCTTTGCCCTTATTGAAATGACCTTTCTGCCCCCTATACACTATAAATAGCACACCTACTCCTCCTGTTAACGTGTCATTCCTTGATACTACTCTATATTTGCAACGTTGTGTGTGTATCCTCCGTTGGATTATACACGCAGATACGTTCTTTAGTTATAATTAATGTTTACCTATCTAATACGCGCCTAATGAAGTTTTAAGTCCTTTGGGTACATATGTGTCGATGGAGGAAGCATCACTTATCAAATCATTATTATAGTCAAATTATTAATTTCTTATATTAAAAGAAGATGTTTTAATCAAAGCTTGTAGCAAATGAATAATATTACTACTATAATGAGAACCATAAAAATATTCAAATAATTAGATTTGAATTTAATACACAAATTGATATATCATAAATGTATAAGTTATTTAATGCACAACACATTTTAAAAAATTTTTATGGCATAAGTATATATTTGAGCTTTATTGTAGAATATATATATATATATATATGAAAGCCGTTTAAAGATAACACATTAAATTTAAGAAATCCTTTAATTATATGTTAATATTACTATATCACCTTTCATATTGCATTAATTATAAGAGTGGATTGCAAGATTATATATTAATTCCCTATTTATTGCTAGGGCAAAATAGTTAAATGAACATAAAAAAATAATGAACGACTTATATTTTTTACAAGGGAACTTTGTTAGAACGACTTGCATATATAACCGCAAGGAATATATTGGAATATATTACATAATAATCATTAAATATAGTTTTTTAATTATAAATTTTGAAACAATATTTTTAATTAAAACAGCAATATAACAAAAACTTCCATTCTCATTAATTAGTTAATTAGTTATTATAGTTTATATCATGAATTAAACTTTTATATACTAAGTATATTAAAACAATATTTAAATAATTATATATATAGTTATTTCTATTTGATCCATTTTATAAAGGGGCAGCTGTTTTATGATTATTGTTAATATAAATAATGAATTTGCATGGAAAGAATTAATTGACTCTAAATTAAAGAAATACGAAAGTATATTTTTGTTAGAAAATCAATTGTGAAGATATTATTAGCTTTTTCTTTTCATGATATATATGCATAGCTATATAATGCGATGTTGTGAACTAATACTTTGATTTTATGAAAAGAAATTAATAATTTAACATATTTTGAATGTACACTTGAGGGCTTATATTTTTTCTTTTAGTCTATTTATGTTATTTTATTAGATGTGAGATCAATGTTAAAGAGATAAAAAATAATTATAAATAAATTAAAAGATAAAGCGTATCTAAAGTGTTAGATTATCTTAAAAGTATGTCAAGAAAGAAAAAAAAAAGTAAAAATAAAAAATAAAAAATAAATAAAAAGAAGAAGAAGAAAAGATGGAGAGCTAGAAGATGGAATGGGGGGAGACAAAAGGGTGTGTCGGAGAAGTGAAATGATGTGGGCTTGTCTGGTGTGCAGTCTCTCCGCACTGCCACATCTCTCTCGCTCCTCCCCTCTGCGCAAGCTGCATTTACTCCATCTTCTTTCTCTCTCTCTCTCTCTCTCTCTCTCTATATATATATACTCTTTTGTTTTTGTCAAAGTTATATAAAGTCATACTTATTTGTAAAAAAAAAAAAAAAAAAAAAAATCCTGTAAATTAAAATAATAAGAAATACTTCAAAATTCCAAAACAAATAGTTTCAATTTATTTTAAATGAGTTGAATTAGATAACAACTAGATATATGTTAGATCTATATTTAGTCAACATCGGTCTTTTCATGTACAAAATGTTGGTTCATTATTATTATTTTATAAAAAAAAATCATCCTATGTATACAGTGTTCAAGTAAAGACTTGCAGCACAGACATACATTTATCAATATCTGTACAATATATGAGTTCATATTTGTATTGAGGCACCAAAGCATTGTCTATATGAATCATTGAAATTGTTAGTTAAACAGTTAAAATAATCTTGAATTTCACAATATTAAATGAATTATTAATTAAATCTCGGAAGCTAACACCCAAGATAAATTAATGCTTTCTTCTTAACTTTTGTAAAAATTATTCACACATCCCTATGAGTCTAGACTCTTGAGTCTATATAGATTAACAATAAATCTACTTGGACTCATGAGTCCAGACTCATAGGAAAGTTTTTAAATTTTTTGTACATATTTAAAGGGTATAATAAGAATTTTACAAATGATTATGATTGTTTCATTAATTGCTCGAGGGTGTATTTAAAATTAAAAAAAGTTTTAAGTCGAGACTCACGAGTCCAAATAGCACTACCTATAGATTAATTGTAAACTTTATAGCAAAAAAAATCAAACACCTAAAACAATAAATAATAACAAAGTCAAATTTATGGCGCCAGATATAAATGTTGTTCGAAATAAACAAGAGTAGTGAGTTAATGTAATTTTATTAATGCTATATAGATTCTATGTCAGGCCATTCTTAATTAGTTTAGGAGTAATATTATTGTTCAAAATATATTTATTTCCCTTTATTTACTTATTTTTTTATTTTATTTTGTTTCCGTCATCATTCCTTTGCTGAGTTTGTCATGGCTTTGGTACGTGCCCCATTTGTCGTCCCTGTTGTTTGGTCAAAGTAACTAGAAAACGACTTTCTTCAAAATGACATGAATGTCCCTTTCTCCTCGTCTAACGTGCATGCAATTGCAATTAAGCTAGTTCAATCCCCTGCCCTACTTCTCAAAGTCAATTATTCATCACCTCTCTATCAATATATGTTGGTCCCGGCTGGCTTCGATTATACATGCATGAACCAATTCATTATTATTGCCTTTACATGGTATGAAATTCAAGTCTTAATTCATGAGACGTAGTAGTTCATTAGGTTGTTAATTGCGAGGTAGAAAAGTGGACATATCCTTTGATATAGTAACAATTTCCCCCTATAAGAGAAGTGCGTTTCTTTATAGAAGAACCGCACTTTTTGAATGGGGAAGAACGAATACTAACTTTATACCCATTCTCATCATAAATCACAATAATTATTAGTATTTTTTTTTTTTGAGATTTATATATAATGTATCTCAACTAAACACGCAATATAAACTTCACAGGAAGTTGAATTGTTAGAAATCCGAAGCACTTTTCTACCTTGGAAAAAAAAAGTGTTAGAATAACAATGGGTGATATATCACAGGAAAGTCACATCAATCTTTTGAGTTATCCATGCGCGGCTTAAGATATGGGCATATACAAATTTTGGTGGATAACACACAACTTAAGGCTGGATAAATGGCTCATGTAGGCTTGTATGATTTTCTGATGTGTTATTCTTGTTGTTATTCGAGTAATTTCCAAAAAAATACAAGCAAATTAAAAAAGGCACTAGATACTATTGTAAGTTAAAAAGAAATTAATTACTCTTACTAAATGGTTAATATTCTCTTATTAGTATTGTGTGGTTGCGACAGTTATTTTCATTAATGTACATAACTCGGTGTATTCGAGTCATGAAAAATGAAGTGAAATGATGAAATTACCTCACACGACAAATACTGAACAATTAAAGATGAGATAAATGGTTCTTAAAGGCTAATATATTTTTTGTGTCATTCTTGTTCTTATTCGAATATTTTCCTAAAAAAAAATAGCCAATTAAACAAGGCTCTAGTACTGTTGTAAGTTAAAAAGAAATTAATTACTTTTACTACGTGGTTAATATTCTCTTATTAATATTACGTGGTTGCGACCTTGATTTTCACCAACTTAATTCAGCATCTGAGGTCACGAAAAGCGTAGTGAAATGACCAAGCCACCCTTGCACGTCAAATACTGAGCGAGTGACCATCTGAGACGTCTGCATGAGGTGATGATTTATTTGGGCGCTGTACCAAACTTAAGCTAGAGAGAGACAGATAGACATTTCAGCCAACCCAGTCAGTCCCTTCATTCACTGTTATCATTATTTTTCTCTCTCTTCTCGGGATTTTCACACAGACACTTGCCTACTGTTGCAAATGTGATGTTAGAGAGAGAGAGAGAAAGTGAGACGCCTGCCTAGCTAGCTAGCTAGCTAGCTAGCTAGCTACTGAATCTAGTGATCGATAGTGGAAATGAAGTGTGTGAGAGTTAATAATTCTTCGTGTTAGGGAGAGCTAATAGAGCTAGTAGCTTGGCCACAGTTAGAGATAGAGGAATTATCCAAAAATTACATCCCGTAAAAGCACTTGATGAAAGCGCTCAAATAGCAATTATTTTTGGGTTATAAATTAACGGGTGCCACGTTAGAAGGTGTTTTGACTAAGTATAATTTTTGGGTCAAAATAACATTAGAGATATAATGTGAGATTTAACACAAAATTGAAAGATCTAAAGAAAGAACGGGCATTGCAGTTTCAAAAGGAAAATGAGTTGTGGACCAATTTTCAGACATTCAGAATGGACAACTTGGTATTTATACCAGTAACTCCTCCGAATCTTTTTAAGTGACATTTTAAAGTTATTTATAATTTAGAGTACTGCTATTTAGACACAAGAGTCCAGACACAATAAATTTATTTATTTCAAATTCATCCTTTAAAAAGTTAGTGTTATTGTTGAAACACCCAAGAGAAATTGGTACTTTCTCATTAACTTTTGAAAAAATTATTCGCACATCCCTATGAGTCTAGACTCTTGAGTCCATATAGATTAATTGTATAATTTTTAAGACTGTTCACAATGTTTAAGACAGTCATTTAGAGTAATTATCAATTGATTGAGGAGAAAGTAACAGTTGAATGACTAAATCACCCATTATCTCTCCTAACCCCACCACTTCCACATACGTACAAAAGTCAATTAAGTAATTAATGTGTATTGAAACTATCAAATGACATATTGTGAAACAAAAAATCTGTTTGGACTCATGTAGGGGTTTTAAATTTTTTATAAATATCAAAGAGTTTTACAAATTGTTATTTTAAAGTCATTTATTTCTTGAGGACTTTGAAATAATTTTTTTTAAATCATATGAATTCAAAATCATGAGTACGATACTTTGTAACAACCTTAAAATCTAACTCATGTCACGTGTCAATTTAGGTCGTACGTAGACCCTTGTCGTGATACAATTGTTCAATTATCGTTTGTTGACGCCGATGTATGTTATTTTTATCCGGTGTTTGTATTATATTTTATTACTCGAATGTAAATTCAAATGTCCCAAATGTGCAAGGACGTTTGAGTGTGAGCGTTGGTGTTGGAAAATGGGTTCGGCTCGATGAGAACGTGAATAACGGGTTTCAAACGAACAATTGTTAGGTAATTAGCAGTCTAAGAGATTTAATGAATTAAAAATACTAACTAAATACAAAATAAATAATAATTAAAAGTTGTATATCGTGTTCGATACGTTGATACATTCGGAATATGCGATGAGCGAGTCATGGTATGGAACGGGGATCGAGAACGCGAGTATTGTGCAAGAAAACTACTAAGTATTAATGTAAGTCATTAATTGAAGTCACCAAAGAGTGTCAATGTGGTTGAATGGAAAGAACAAAGGCCAAGGGATGTGTCTCGGGATTTGTGTGTGGGTAGATGAAGGGGGTGTATATAAAGCAACCCACCAACTTTTCTCTCTCATCCCAACTTTTCTCTAATCTCTCTCAACGAATCCAACGAAACAAAGAGCGTGAGTTTTTGGATTTTCGACATGGATTGCCACCAACGGATCGATCAAATTCAATTCTAAGGTGAGATCCTGACGTTTTGGTAGTAGTTTTGGGTGTTTTCATCATAACAATTTCGGACGAGATTTTCGAGAAATGTTGTAAATGGGTTTATGTTATGGTTTTGTGATCAAATTGATGATTTTGGGTGAATTGTGAATTTGTTTAGTGATTGGAGAAGTTGTAGAATTTTTGAGATTTTTTTTTATCAATTTTAGAATTGAGGATTTTATCGAGGTTTTGACGCAAATCAAATGTGGTTTGTGGTGGTAATGGATGTCCCTACGAGTTTGGGATAGGCTCGAAACACGCGATGTGAGCCGGGGTTTTGAAAAACCCCAAAAGTGCATGCAGGACCCACGTCGCGAGGGACACTGATGGAATTTATGCCCAAGGCACTACCCACTGCGGCTAGGGCAGTAATCCCCAAATCCACACCATGAGGGCGCCGCCATGGCGCCTCACGTGGGTGACACTGTTCATAGCGTGTGTTTTTCTAAAAATTTTGGAAATTTTGGGGAACTCTCGGGGATTTAAATGGGTTCGAATACGACCCAATACCCCGAAAATCAACTCAATTACACTAATAAAATAATTATGAAAAATTGGATAACTTAGAAAGTCATTAATAGGATTTGTAATTTAATTAAATTATCAGGAGTTTTAGTTGTTGACGGGTCACACAGGATTCGTAGGATGCGAGTCTTGGTCGTGTGAGTGCAAATTAGCTTGATACGTGTAAGTAAACCAGTGAGGAATTTTATAATTATTTCTTGAGCTTTAAATTATTATTGTTATTGCTCCATTTCTATTCCATTTTGGAAATTTCATTCTTTCGAATTGTCTGAGGGTTCATGAGTCAATGTGATCATTTTGTATGATGGGTTATCTAAAAAAATGTCAAAGCCACGAACTCGAAATGCACGATATTGATTCTAGTTCTATACGAGATGAGTGTTCTTACTGGACTATCAGGGGATCTCATCCGCGTGGACGTTAGGACGACGTGAGTTTACCGCGTCCTTATAATGACCTAAAAATTTATATTAGTTTTTGTGTGATGACATGTACTATCGATGTATACTTGTCAGGGCCCATTTTCCAAATGAAATCCCAACCGGCCTAGCCTGATCTATAACTCACCAACCAACTCGGTCGTTGAGTTATGAACCAAACTAGTAAACCTTCTATCAACATTAACCCTTTATCATTTATCAACAATTGAGATTTAAATAATGAATCATAATTGCAGCTGAAATATTATTAAATAAAACTTAATCAAAGTTTTGACATAAAAGTTATTTATGGTCTTCAAAAGTTTTCAACTAGAATAATACCTATCTAGTTCAAATTATTCACATCCCAACCCAATAATAATAATTATATATAAAAATAAGGTGAATGGTTCAATTAATCTCGAACCATACCAAATCAGAAATACTCCTATAGATAACCAAAGCTACTCCATTTTGTCGACTCTCGACAAAAAACTTGTGGAGGAAAAAATGTTGGGTGAGCACAAATAGTTCAACAATGCTCAATAAGTCGAGTTAAGTTACGGGCGTTATGAACATATCATTTAGTAAATGCAAAATTAAATAAAATGCATGACTTGCAAATATTTAATATGACGAAAGGAATAAACAAGAAAGTATATAAACAAAATATTTATCAATGCATCAAAATGTGCAAATGCTAGACATGTATGAGCTACTATGATAGACTTCTCAAACACACTAAAGTTCGTGAAGGTTGACCCTACTATAGCCGTAGCGTGTCAACACTCCATTCCCTTACACTATGCAAGACTCACCTATCATCAAGTCCACATCTTGTCCAACTGGACATAATACTATCAAAATTTATTGATAATATTGGATCTTATTCTTATTCTCAATTATTAAATATACATATTTTGGCAAGCTGACCTATGTTGTTCTCCTTTGTACGGTCCAACTGTCTCGAACTCCTGGTTGAACTGGTAGCATCTAGTGCAAGGACTTCTAGCGAGCTCCACTAAGTTGTCTACATACAATGTCTAACAATACACCCCGATCTACCCACATGGCTTACTTACATGATTTCTATCATATAGTCTAGTAGAGAGGTAAATAATCATAAAACCAATAACTTAAATCTATACTAATTTCAAAATGTCAACTTGGTACTCACGAGCATACTCCGAAGTTCAATAAACCTAAATAGGTTAAATGCTTATTAACTATACAAGATGACTTGCATATTTTTATATTAAAACTAATTTCAAAAATCTTTCGAAAAATACCCTTAGAAATACTCATTTTGAACAATCTCTTCTTTGTCATATTTGAAAACCCACCATTCTCGTTCATATTTGAAAACCCACCATTTTATTTTTATTTTTTTAAATCAATAATAAATCTTTCGATGAAACTTTTCTAGTTTAAAAGAATTCAATCAACAGGGAAACTTGTTTGAATATCTTAATAACATATAGATCTCATATAATACTTGAGTATATCGATAGAAAACCCGATTAAACCTCAACATTAATAGAAAAAATATAAAAACTAAATTAAAAGAGATTACCTAACGCGACGATCTCCAAAGATTGCCTCCCTCATTCCCCTCTCGGCTCTCTTTATTTTGGGTGAAGCCTTTCCATACACGTTTATTGTTTTAAAAGAGATCTAATCAAGATCCTAAATCACACCTTCCTTAATTCTCTCTCCCTCCCTTGCACACCAAGTTTCCACATTCAACATATTAATTTTATTTCAAATTGTTACTTTCCAAAAGTAACGGTCTCTTCAATTAATGAAAATTTTAATCTCACTTTCCATATTAGATTATTTAAAATCAAAAGTGATTGACCATTCCAAACCCTAGTGCCTCCTAGTCTTAATTTGTGGCCTTACAAGCTTTTAAGTGAGTTAGGGTTTCCTAGTTTACACAAATATGGTATATCTTATTTTGTTTAAAATTAGGCTCATCACAATACTCGTGTTTGTGTGATGACGGTGATGTCGAGTTGCGAGTAAGTTTGCCTTGAAGAACGTAACAAACAAGCATTGACGAAAGAATTACGGGTACACAGGTTGGAAAATGAACTTGGTGGATGACCGAAAAATAAAATATAATAATAAGTTAATTCAAGTAATCTTATGGGTCGTTATTAACTTCGTTCACCCATGACGGTGCAAGTCATGGTGCATGCCGACGGTAGGAACGCCCGAGGAAACTTAATTATTAGCCAAAAAGAGGATAAGGACAAAGGGGAGTCACACAAGTGAGTACACTAGAGTGGTTGGACTGGTGTGTTTTAGGGCCACAAGATATGCCTCGGGATAAGATTGTGAGACAAGATGAGGCCCACGCTATAAAAGGTGCAGTCAACCCTTCTCCCTTATTTTCTCTCTCTCCCTCTCTCTTTCATTTCTTTTTCTTCTCTCTCTTACTCTCCAAACAACCGGTTAGACTGGTGTGGCAGGAACGGCGCCAGAGGCAGCGGTTTCGGATGATCCAAGGTAAGATCCATTATCTCCTCGTCATTCCCTACGCATTGGCGTGTGTTTTGTTCGTGTTCGTCGCGATAAAATTTGGACACCACGTCGAGATTTCGGACTCGAACGAAACTCTCGACGTTTTGATGATTCTCACGACGTTGAATACAAGTTTTGTAAATGCGGTATTTGAATTTTGTGAAGTTTTGAATTTTTGACAAATTTTTGGAGATTTTTCAAAACATTTTTGTTTTGGATTTTCTGGCGATGATTCCATATGTTTTGGGGTGTGTCGAAGGTGTTTTTGAAATGGTATTGAGTTTCTGAAGAAAAATGGACCAAATCGGCTCAAGGCAGCACGAGCCGGGGGTGGGAAACACCTTGACAATCCCTCAGGCGGTGACGCCACGACTGACGCCATGGGCCTTAAGCCTTTAGCCCCATGGCACGTCAGGCACGACGCTGGGGAGACAAAGAGGGGTCTATGTCCCTACGCCATAGAGATGCCGTGGAGGCTAACCCTCACGGTGCCTCCCACGGCGTCTAGGGCAGAGAAGCCTCAGCCCCAAATCGTGGAAGTGCTACTAAGGGGAAACCCTCACGTTGCCCCGGCGGCACCCAGAACCGAGTTTTTCCCAAATATTTATGGAATCTTCAGAACGAATTGGGGACTTTCTGGGGTACCTAAACGGGTGCTTAGTGGATCGGTGATGGACGTGTGGGGACTCACTTAAGCACAGAACAAAACTCTAATTGTAACGACCCGAATTCCACTTGACCCGACTCGAGGGCATTTTGGTAATTTAATATTTTATTTGTGTTTGGTGTACTATTATGCGTATTATATGTTATCACAACTTGGTGTGACCCACTTAAATTATATGCACGCGACGACGAGACCTTAAGTTGCTAAGTTATTTTCAATTAATTTGGTTGGGTATTAAGTGTATCTAAAATTGGTGTTATAGAGTAAAAGGAACAAAAGATCCAAATAAATAAGGTAGAAACCCTAAATTTTCCTACCACCAAATATAAAGGGATTAAAACCCTAATTTTTTCTTTTAACAACACAAGAGAGAGAGAAAGAGGGAAGTTGCCACGAAGAGACCAAGAGGCGGCGACGGACACCGGCAAGACGACGACTGGTGCATGGCAGCGCGAACAACATCCAAGCATTGGTGCAGAGGATGAGGAGGGGTGAGAAACGCCCCCGGGCGCGCGACGGCGCGGAACGAGGGCGGCAGCTCCCATGGAGCAACGGACTGGTGTGTAAGACGACAAGCGCAGAGACGTGTCGACCATGGTGAGCGGATAGCAGTCAGGTAATGGCGTGGATGCGAGGGGGTCCTCCATCACGGTCTCGGCCAGAGAGGCAGCGACCATCTGGCCAGCCGCCGGAGGTCCCCTCCGTCGCGTGGAAGCGACGGAGGGTGGTGGTGGTCGGGGTCGAGGAAGGGAGCACAAGCTCCCCTCCACGACTGCCAAGGGGGGGAAGACGAGCTTGCCCTCCAGGTTGACTGGTCACCAGTTGATCAACTGACCCTTAGACCAGTTGACCAGGGGCCAAACTGTCCCCTGGACTCAACCAGGGACCAGTTTGGCCCTGCACTTTGATTTAAGGGGCTGGAATGTCCCAGCCCCTCCATGGTTTCATCGGAAACGCACGTGCTCAACCCAGGGGACCCGACAGCAGTCCCACCTCTCGACACACTATGGGGGAATTTCGACGAAGGTTCCGAACGATATGAAACCAGTGATACCTACATTAGTGGGTCCCCAAAGACAAATAAATGGAAAAATACTTAACTTTAAATCAAGTAATTATTTTTGTAGTGTTGTATGATTTGTTTAGATTCACAAGGCGGTTCATGTGGGACCCCAAACGTGCAAGAAGTCAGTGTAAGCATCGCGATGTGTCCAGGTAAGTGGGGAGCTTGCTCAATTATTAAATATGGCCTGATTATTAGATATGTTTAGGATTCATAATTTAAATTAAAGACTTGGGATTTATGGGTTGCGTCATGGTATTGGCTCGAACCTACGTATCTATGGAATGATGCACTGTTTTTCTCATCTATGTTATTCAGGGGCCCAGAATGTTTGTGGAGTTCCACCGAGGGCCTTATTAGCAAGTAAATCTATATGAATACCTCATAATGTTATGGTACCACCGAAGGTCGTTAACACCCCAAGATGTTGTGGAGTTTACCACCGAGGGCTTTACTTGACTAATTGAATTCATAAGTATGTCACATAGGGACATGAGTTGGAGCTACTTCTCTTGTACTCTTGAGACATAGGGATGTGCATCGGTGATGGCTTTGACGAACCTACTATTGATTTGATGGGACAAACGAGAGGGCATATAACGCCTGTATGCTAGCTAGTTGTTTCCATCATTTCGAGAGTAGGAGAATCGGTCACCGGATTCTTGCCAATACCTAGTACACATTGAATGGAACATCGACTTATCGTATTATTAAAGTTTGAAATTATGAAATGATTTGTCAATCTCTTTAATGTTATTCATGATTATTATTGTTACAATTTGATGGCTTATGAATACGTGGTATTTGTTATGAAATGATGAATTTCTATTTAATTGTGACTTAAGAATCTTATGTCTATGATAGTATTTGATGGTTCATTATAAGTCTATTTCTTATGAAATCCTGCTACCATGTTAATATTCAATGAATCCTTATTTGTTTTCAAGTACATGCTAGACTTTACATGCTTATTAGGTATTACTTGCATATTTGATGGTTGAGCGGGTTTTTCGCATTACTGAGCTCCGTTGGTTCTTTTAGCTCACCCCACTTACATTTCAGGTATCTACGACAGCACTAGGTTGAGGCAAGGGAGAGACGAGCTTGAAGTTTCCTCTTGATGTGAGTCTTTGTTGATATATATATGTATATTATGTATGTTTAATTTTGAAACTATTTCAACTTGGGGTTAAATTTAAAATAGATCTTTAGGTAGCTTAAATCCTAGTTACATTTAGTTGATCCACTTCGAAGATTTAATAAACTTGTTTAGTTTAAATGAACAGGAGCCCATGTATAGTTTATTAATGTTCTATGAAGTTGAATATATTGGCTTTAGGATATCTCTTTATATTTATTCCGCAATTATTATCCTTTATTTAGCCAATGTGCTTTCCGCAGATTTATTTGTTTAGGCATGCCAGACCGTTATTTGGGCTTGGTTCAAGTATCGGGTCCAAGTAGCGGCCTGGGCCGGGCGACCAGACCCTAGGTCGAGGGCGGGTCGTCACACTAATACTACCAAATTGGAACGAAAATGCTCACCAAGTGCTTAGTGGATCGGTAATGGACGTGTGGGGACGTTTTGGTAGCTTGTGAGAGTCGCGAGCGCGGAGTTACGCGCGGTATTTATGAGTAAAACCAATTTGGGCTTTAATATTATTTCATTTGTACATTTATTTGAGCTATTATATCTGTTGATTAGTTTTTCCTTATGGATTATATATTCTTAAGTTCCCTTTGTAATATATATCCTTGGTGGTTTATCAGCTTGGTTTTTGTTTGGATTCATTAATGAGTGGTCTATTAGGTCTAAGTGGACAATATGGTGCTCACGGTCTATACCGTGAGTACACGGATTCTGGACGTAGTTAAACTACAGTTTGGAATTGCGGTGACCGTATGTTAAACTAAGTGTGATTTTGCGGTGCCCGTATGCGAACTAATGTGTTACCTGGGGCTAAGTATCTTATTCTAGACTGTCTTGGTTTTTGTAGGTTCAGAATTTGTCTTGAAAGTCAGGTTGTAAACTAAGTGTGGCAATCTGATGGATTGAGATATTTAGATGCCTTTACTTTTGTTTTGTGCTCTTGACACTCATTTATCGTTGTTATCTTAGTGATTCTGTGACGGCCCCAAAACCACATTGATCCGCCACGCGGGCCCACAACTGGCCACAGAGCTAGTAGCTGTGTCCCACGACTAACTAGTCACTATATTCACCTAATTGTCAAGTTAATTATTAATATATTGAAAATGCGGAAGCTTTTGATTACCATAACTGAGCATAAATAAATTGAACATGTTACACCTATAGTGGAAAACCCAGAAGTACTCAGTATATAGGTGACAACTGCCATCAGTGAATATTTGTATACCAGTACTAAAAATGATAAAGTCTTAAGTCCCCAAATAATAATAAATAAAACAATTTAATACTAATACACATACCAGTAGGTCCTCGATAGTCGACAAGTAAAGATGTATCACCTGTGATCTCTTTACCTCTATTGATACACAAGATCTGAGCTCAAGCCATCACGAAGAGGCAGATGACGAACCCAATAAGTAAAATCCCAAGGAAAACCATCATGCATTATAATTCAAGAAATAAATAACGAGCCAATAAATAGTGTTAAATAAACACGTGGGGAAAAAGAAATATACAAACAACAACTCAAAGCTCATCGCGTGAATATAAACACATAAAAACTACAAATGGGTGTAAACACAACTGATCAAGTATGTACTTCAGACAAGGAGCCCTTGGATGTGGAATCTACCCATCCCTCCGACTGTGTCCTAGCGACATTAACCTTATGGCGTACGTCGAACATGTGAATCGATAGTCGACTCGGGATAACATCTACCGAGGCCGTGAACACGCGCTACGCATTTAGCAAGTGACCCCAACAACCCTCGGATATATAGATGGGAGTAACCTCAACCAACTTAGTAAGAATAGACTCACAATTTTCAAGAAATAACACTTCAAATGAATAAACAATAAGTAAATGCAGAAGTAGTGTTCAGTTGGATTTTATGCACCTCAAATCGTGCTCAATAACCCCGAAAACACCCCCGGTCCGATCCCGACTAGTCCCCGACTCCAAATATTGTCTCGTGACTCTTGAGATCGATTTTCGGTGTTTTATGGTTAATTAAGTGGGTTTGTTGTAAATTAGACTTGATTTCACTTAATCAAATTTTATAGGTTCTTGTCCTCAGCGCGCTAAGCATGGTGGCTAGCATGTTGGGTGATCTGGTTACTGTTCTTGGGCGTTGGGTCCCTAGCGTGCTGGGCAGAATAGCCAACGCTAGGTGATTCTTCGCCCAGGAATGAGACTCGTTTTCTCCACCATACCCAGCGCGCTAGTTTTCATCACCCAACGCGCTGGGTACTCCCCTGCCCAGAATTCTAGCAACGAATTTTGGGTTTCTGGGGTTTTTCCAACACCCAACCATGATTATTGACACACAAACACTTTAATCGTACAAAATACATCACTAAAACACTGATTAAACGTGATTTAACCCAAAACCCAAAAATCAAACATGCATGTCCAAAAACCCAAACCTTATCCAAATCATTCAAATTTCTCACAAATCCGATCTAAATCAGTAAAATTCATTAACACAAACCTCATAATCACCAAATCTTTCGAAATTAGTTGTAAATTTCCAAGAAAATCCAAATTTACTTCAAACCTATCTAAAACCCATATTTTCATGGAAATTCAAGGATTTTGTTAGTAGATTACCTTAGATTCGTAGTTGGATGCCTAATTTAACTCTCCATTACCCGAATTCTCTCCTCAAACACCGAATTTCATCTCTCACACTCTCAGAAGTTTGTTGAGAAAGCTTAATTTTGAATGTCTCCACCGATCATGTTGTATTTATAGTTGTAATTCTAATCTGACGCGCACATGCATCTCGAGGCTTATCTAATGGCCCATAATCAACCTGTATCACTCAATCCTGATCAACTTATCATGATACTGTTTTCCTTGTTTTAATCTGTTGTTAATCTCGAGGACAATCCTAGGTGTGTTGATTTATGCAGTTCAACTATATGACTTTGTATATTTTAATTTGATTTAATTTATATAACCTATCTAAGCCATCAAATAAATCCCATAAAATGGTAAATATGGTCACACTAACTTCCCAACTACTCGGCACCTCGTGCCCCACACCCGATACGCACCCCAAGATGGTCTCACACTTAGCGTACCTAATTGATCTACGTAGCCTAATGTTATATTCAAATCTAATTATCCCAAGTCCTCAATCGACATCACATTATTATTGTTTGCCTTAGTCTATCCCCAACACCCGACTTAACGACTATCGAAAACCCTGCGTTGGCACGTTCTATGAGACAAAACCTCAGCTCTCAACCTTGCCCGTCATCAACATACACGTATGCGATGTGGCATTTATATTAATACTTTTTAACAATGCAATAATAGGCATATAACATACACAAATAACACATACATCCTGGGTACTCCTATATGAGTCATCTCGGCTGTCCACGTAACAACCGAATTAACTCGTTTATCTCCGAGATTAACCTTAATCATGATTAATTAAATTTGGGTCGTTACAAATTCACTTATCATGCTATCTTTTATAATCTTTATGATATCCATGCATGATACTAGATTAGTCATTTATGTGACATTTGAAATGTTGTTAAGACTCTATTAATATTTTATTCTCTACATCATTGTACTCACCGTCTAGTTTGTGATGGTGGGCAGACTCGACGAGCAGACATAAAGACAAGAGAATAACGTTAGGCAATTGAAGTCTAGAGGACCATAAGGCGGTCTCCTCTCGCGTATTGACTATGTCTTGTATTATGTATCTATATTAATTTGTTAACACAGGTTATAGGATTTCTGAGAGATCTTGGGCATGTATGATATTATTGATACTCTCATTTGATTCGTATAGCGGATATGATTTACGGGGTTTCCACACCCTATTATTGTTTTAACTTGTGTGTCTTAAAGTTTATTAATTAGTTTGAAGTTAAATTGCTTCTTTGTATCTGATAATAATTCACTAATTGATTAACTTCACATGTACATGCGTAATAAATGGTAAAGGGTAAGGAAGGTTGATTAAGTCTGCGTGACTCAGCGAGATTTGTTCGGAGGTCCACGTAGGTCTAGGTCGGGCGGTGCCCAATTTAGGATTGTGGAATTTGGGGTCATCACAATCTTAAACTCGTGGTCTTGTAGGTGTTTACCTCGACTTAACGACCATTTGGTCGAGATTACTTGTGCCTCTCTATTGTTTCCAGGACACTCATTTTCAATTACTCAGTTTATTTATTTACAGTCTCATTTATTCATGCATTCCCTGTCCTTTCTTTCTATCGGCATGAATATGGACTGGTTATTTATTTATTTTGAAATGTTGGATTTATGTCTTGCTTGACGTTACTTACCTGAGCTCGTCATTCTTGTATTTGACAGAGTGCGGATTCACAGTCCAGAAAGGGAAAGGCTCTACAGCTTGGAGATTTGATTTGAGAATACCAGAGCAGGTCTTTCCGCTTGTTTGTTATAGGTGAATTTTTCTTGTATTATTGTATATAATGTTTTTGAAATATTGAGACTTTGGGTTTTTGAGAGATCTTGAGCATGTATATTTATATGTGATTCTCCTTTGACTGTTCATTATTGATGATATACATATGCAGGGTTTCCACACTTTAAGATGTCTTATTTGAATGGATGTGAATAATTTTAAATAGTTTGAGGATTGGTTGCTTCCGCTATATTAATGATAACTCACTAATCGATATTCTCAACTTGTAAATTGTTTTAAAATGGCAAACGGTAAAGGAAAACTGACTAGGTTTGCATGATTCGCTGAGATTGGCTTGGGGGTTCATGTAAGTCTAGGCGGAGCGGTGCCCAGTTTAAGATTTGAAACTGGGGCCATCACACACTTATTGTGGTTCGGAGGGAGTAATTTCTTTATTATGTTTGTGCACACATAAATCAATGTCCATGTTTCCAAAAAAAAAAAAAATCAATGTGTATTGATTAGACACTTAAGTGTCCATTATTAATATATGTCCCTAAAAAATCTGTCTTCTCAAGTTAATTATACTTGATTACTAAACTATACATTTTATCCAAAAATCTATCGGATTTGTAGGGATATTTTTTAAATTTTCACAAATATTAAAAGAGTGTTACAAGTTGTTATTTTGAAGTCATTTATTGTTTAAAGAATAATTTTGAAGTAAAAAAATTTTAAAAAACCACAAAAAGTCTAAATAACACTTCTCTACGTTTATTAGGTTTTGAACATAAAATTTATTTTATTTTCTTAAAATGTTAATCAAATTTTATAAAAAATTCATTTATAATATTCATTCGTCTTCATTTGTGAACGCTAAATAACACTGACACGGTACTAAGGTGGCGCGATGCATAAAACATTAAATTTATTTAAATTAAAAAAGAAAAATTCAACTTTTTTTTACCTATTATTAAATATGTTCATTAATAGGCTAGCCCCTTAGAGAGAGAGAGAGAGAATTTTAATATTCATTAATAGGCTAGCCACCTAGAGAGAGAGAGAGAGATTTTTAATACAAAATTGAAGTTTAGTGCAAGCAGTTTCAAAAGTCGGCACCGTCTTCTCAAGTGCATCTCTCAGAGACTAGAACCGCCTCAACAAAGCCTCCTATTACAAGAAACAAACGTGATTGATGGAAATGACATATTCCCAAAAAAAACCCCTACTAAAACTCCATAATTTATTGCATGGGCAGGACTTTGGTTGTAGTGTGAGATGGGGTTTTCTGTCTTTTCACATTGGAGGAGTTGTTAACCTCAATGGTCAATCTTAAAGGGTTGACTTTTTGACAAGAAAGGATGAGAGAATGGATGACTTGTGTTTGGGTTTTGACCAGTTCAAGAAGGAGGAGGAATGAAGATCGATCGGAAGGACGAGATTGGCATTTCCGTACTTTCCCAGTGTGTTTGTTGTCTTTTATTAGGTGCTTGTTTGGCGAGTATTTGGAAGTTGGGTTAACTTGCGCAGCTATTGTTGTGGTAAGATTTTTAAGCTGCGCCGTTTTCCATAACGTTCACTTATTCACTAGGTTTGGCTTCAAAGATTCCAATATTTAATTGACGAAAAAGAAAACTTTGAAGAATGAAATTAGGCATAAAATTAGTACACACTTTTTTTTTTTTTTTTTGATAGGGGAGGTTATAGGAGGACCCATTGTTGATATCGAACTTGATGATAGACCTCATTAGCTCTCGAAGTCTTTTATTATCGTTCACTATAAAATCTAAGAAAGAAATCAATAATAAAAGGGCATAAAGAATCGAACTCCACACTTTTAATATGTTTGAACTTAATTTTTATCATCCCACCAGCTCTTTCCATAGGGCAGTATTAGTACACATTTTGATCACTATTCTTTTATCTAACATAGAACACTTATATTAGATTTAAAAAAAAAATGTACACATTAATCTGTACGTGGTGAAACTTTACAGATATATCTCTTTATAGTAACCATCATTGATAAGTGTTAATTTATGCATTATTTAGTATAGATTATTAGGTGTAATTGGACTATATCTATCTTATTTTATGGTATAAATGCATATTTTAGAGATTTAGTGATTTATGGAAAAATTCTAAAATATATATCTAATTATATTTAATATTTGTTTAAAGGTGAAACGAGTGCACGGTTGGATCCGGGGTAGAAATATTCATAGAGTTGAGTATTTACTTGCAGGAATCAGATGTCAGAGAGTTTGTCTCGAAGGGTGCGCTGCACAGTTGAGTGAGGGGATTTCAACAGTGCCACATGTCGAGTTCTTATTGGTCCAAAGCATCATGAAGCTCCACGTGGCAGTCACCCATTGGCCATAATCGTTACACAGTTCTCTCCTCCTAGCGCTTGTTCACATATCGTTTTCTATTCATCCAGCTGTGCCATCCACTCTCACCACACTAATCAGACGGCGCCACATCGCCAAGGACACAACACCTCCGCCACTCGCAAAACGCCATGTCTCTCTCACATCTCATCTCGCCACCGATTCGATCTGCCTCGAGATGCGTGTCGACACAAACTCCCAGTAATACGCACGAACTCGTTCTCACTTGTGCATCTCGCATTACCCTCATGTCGCATGCCACGTGTCGACACCTCACCTTCCACCAGACGTCACCACCACTTATTCTCCAATCAAAACCACACCACGCCAGTTTCTCTCCACTTCCCTCCAATTAAATGCAGACACATGGCGACTCCTCAATTCCCAGCGCTCAACAAGCTCTCTGTATCCTCCATATGTGCGCACAAAAATTGGGGATTTTGAAGGTTTCAACCAACTTAAAATATTCCTATAAATACCAGTAGACTCTGAAAAGAAAAAAAAATCGAGTTTTACCTTTGTTTAGTCTGTTGTTTTATTTTTGAACTACGGTTTAGTTTAGTTAATCCCCTTCAACTAGGTTGAAGGTGGATCGGTCGAGCCTTGTGACTTAGGGACTCCATTAGGAGGTTTATCTATGCATGATTTTATTGATTATTTTCTATGATTTATTTTCTTTGGTATTGTTTGAACAATGGAGGTTAAACACTAGTTTAAACCTTGATTTCCATGTCAGTGAGTCGTAAGCACCCATCCTTGTGTTACAAGACCACACTAGTGGCAATTGATCATACCAATTGATTAGACCTTTTGGGACCAGTTAAATACCTTAGGGATCTAGGCTAAATCGAGAGCACTAGCGATCCGGTTGTCTACGTGTAGTGCCTTCACAAATTGAACTAATGCGGTTAACGTGTTAAATTTGGAGCATTAGCGATCAGGTTGCGTGTTTGGTCAGGGAAATGGTTAACGGTCGTACCTTGGTTGCCGACATCAGGAAGTGCGAGGAACCGAATGCGTCACTCGGGTCTATAGCTGCACTAGATTATATGTTAGTCTCGTATCTTTTATAAACTAAGGAATAATGGAAATCGTTCTCAAGTTGTTTAGTGTAGACCGTGAAGCTAGATACCTAGGCTTTTAATTTCTTGTTCTTCTCTTCTCCCGCTAGAAACCTAAATTAATAGCCTGGTCCTTGATGTTCGACCCCGAGCTTACTACTATTGTAGTTCTTCTGGTCATTAGTAATTTATCGAGACTATATATAAATATTTATTTTGACGCATTCAACACGTGTCAAATTTTGGCGCCATTGTCGGGGACTAGGTCTTACTTGATTTAGATTTTTCTTTTCTTTTTATTCATTTATTTAAATTTTATGCATATCATTCTTGTTTTCCCCTTTCGATGGAGTGCAAGCAACTAAACCACTCGAGACATGCTTGAGTGGGACAGTGTGACCTAAGATGCATGAATCTAAAGTCGAGCCAACGACTTTAAATAAAAGTGTTCTTGGGAGGCAGCCTAAGTTTCTATTTTTTACTTTTCAGATGCAGCCCAAGTTTTTATCTTTTACTTTTCGGTTTGTTAATTTTTTATTTAGTGAACTCATCTTATCCCATTTGTGACTATTTATAGGTGTTTGATACACTTTTGTTTCAACACTGAAGTTGAGAGCCCGATATCATTGTTGAGGCTCCATGCTTGTTATGTTTGGTTAGTCTAATTGAGATTTGGTAAGTTTTGTTTTTAGGTTATTAGGTTTGTTTTAGAGCATGTTGAGGTAATTAGATATATATATATATTCCCAAGATTTCCTACGTTTGAGCGTTTTATCACCTTGTTTGATATGTTAGGAGATATTTTAGTCCATTAGATTTTGCATGTTCATTCTAGCATGTCATTTCTCCTTACTTATTTCTTCCACTTCCATGTTCTTTTCACCTATTTTCCTTCATGTTGTAGTTTGATAGCCTCATTCTTGTTTTAAACCTTGAGGATAAAGTTTAGGATAAGTTTGGGGTGTTTTTAGGTACAATGGAGTGTGAGATGAATGAATTTATGCATGATAGGTATAACCGTTTTATTATTTTTATGCATATTTCATGGTTTCTTAAGTTATGGTAGTGTTTTTCTTTTCTTTTCACATCATTTTCTTGTTATGACATGCTATGCAACATCATTTAGGTTAGTAGTAATTTATAGTAGTTCATGCATTTTTTTTATAGTACACATTAATCTGTAAGTGATTCATTTATGCTAATTTACATTGATCTGTACGTGGTGAAACTTTACAGATATATCTCTTTATAGTACCATCATATAACCTCATTTGGTTCATTTATGCTAATTTATATTATTAGTTCGGAGATATCTTTTTGGAGTTAATATTTTTATGTTTGGTTTAACTTTAAACTTGTATGGAAGTCGTAAATTTTTAAACAATAAAATATATGAATTGACATAAATAATCTTCAAATAAGAGAAAGAGATAGATAATAAAATAGTCATTAATGAAAAGTAATTGTGTCCACAACTCTGAAAGATAACTTCTTGTAGGGGGTGGGGAAAGATATCTCTCACAATTCCTATAAGTTGGGAGATAACTACTGAAAAGTTGATCAACCAAATTAGATTAGTTTCCAACTCCCTGTAACTTATCTCCCGAGAAATAACTTCACCTCCAACCAAACAAGGTCAAGTTGGGAGATAACTTGAAGAAGTTAGAAAGTCAAACAAAAATAATTTTTAACTCCCTGTACATTATCTCTCGAGAGATAAATCCACCTCCGACCTAACAAGGGCATAATTGTCGACCTTTTTTTTTTTTTTTTTCTCTGACTCGTTAATATAATTTGCGCTATATCCCATAACTTCATGGGAATTTAAATTGTAAAAATAGTACATTTTAAATATGTATATATTCAGTGAGATAGCCACAAAAGAAAATACACGTGATTTAAACATTGATCAACAAGATATGTTTATTGAGTTTGACAAAAGGGCTTAAAGCCAAAATGAGAACTTTACTTAATTTCGTTGAGTTTGAAAAAGTGGATTAGATATTTAGATATGTACAATCAAAAATTCATCTCATTTTATCAATCTTATCACCTTATCAATGTTGAATTAAATCCATTAAAAATGATGTACCTAGGCCCTTCTCCATCAGTTGAAATAGCTGAAGGGGTGGGCTATTCTAAATGCAATTCATGGATGCTGTACCTTCCAGACGCCATGCACCACATACTCTGATGCCAAAGTCTTGGTGAATAGTATTTTTGACCTTCCATCGGCGTCCTACAGTGTGGAACCTATAATCTATGATATCAGGAAGATTACTGAAGGATAAGATCCATTTGATTTTGTGTTTGTACCTAGAGATATAGAGATATGAACAAAATAGCACACAAATTGACAAGTAGAGCGTTATCTACACTCTTGAATTGTTTATGGCCCTCACCCATTTCTCAATGGATCTTTTATTCTCATATAATATAACTATCATCTTTGACAAAAAAAAAAAAAATCCATTCAAATGATAAATTAATTAAGCCTATATACAAGTCTTGTCTTCCATTAATTCAAATTCTTTTCATAATATGAAATAAAATATAAAACTATTAATCACGCAAAACGGTTGATGTATTGTAGTGATTTGGTACTATATCAACTTAAGAGAATATCTCGTGTTTGAGTTTCTACGAATGCGAAATCCACCTTCGAAAGAGTTTTATCCTTTAGTGGGCTGACTCTGCTCGAGTTGGTCGTAGTTGGTTAAGTCTAAATATCAGGTGGTCTAAACCCAAAAAAATATTAATCACGCATAAACATAATTGTAATTGACCAAATCTTTAGCTATGTTTTTGGTTTTCCAATCTCAACATTTATGAATCCACATTAATAAAGTCTTGATATATATAAATTAAATTAGTTATACATAATTTTCATTGGATATATAGATAGGTCTTGTTTAGTTCATTTTACTAACTTTCAAGGAAATTTTCTTTCACTTTCTGGGAAGTTAACCATTAAGGAAGTTGCACTTTTCACATTTTGTTCAACTTTGAACTTCCTGGTGAAGTTTCACATTTTAAAAACTGTAAAATAATGTAATTGACATAAGTATCATTTACACTGTTTTTGAGAAAAAAATAAAGGTGGAGTGACGTACGCCGAATGCGTCAATATAATATATTTCCTAAACTAGCTTATTTAGGTTTTTAGGGTTTAGGGTAAATGGTCGATCCACAGAGATTGGTGGTCTTTTAAGGTAAGAAAAATACAAAAAGTAAAATTATATAGAGAAAATGTGTGAATACTTTGAAAATACAGAAGTCATATGAGAGGAAATTTAGGTATTCAACTTCACGGTTTTCGACATACAACTCATAAATGAATCTATTGATCGTCGGTTTATAAAATTATGAAACTAATATATGATCTAGTGCAGCTATAGACTCGGTGACGCTCTCGGTTCCTCGCACTTCCTGATGTCGACAACCAAGGTATGACCGTTGATTACTTCTTTAACTAAACACACAACCTAATCGCTAGTGCTCCGGATTTAACGCATGTTGGCCGCATTAATTTGGTCCGTGAAGGCACTACACCTAGACAACCGGATCGCTAGTGCTCTCGATTTAACCTAGATCTCTAAGGTACTTATCGGATGACCAATTGTCACAAGTTTGAGTCTACCGCATAAGGACGGACGTTTTGACTTCAATGACAGAGAGTAATCAATCTAATATGCATGCACAAACCTTTACACACAATTAAATCTAACCCTAATATTATTAACAATATCAAAGGAAATAAATCATAGAAAAGTAATAATAAAGATAAATAAACTTCATAACATAATCCTAAGTCGTAGGCTTGACCGATCCACATTCAAGCTAGAAGAGAAACTAGCTAAACATAATAAAAAACCTAATTCGAATGCAAAACGGAAGTAAAACAAGAGTTAATTTCGAATTGGAGTCTATTGGTATTTATATGAACACCCAAAAATGGGTTGAAAACCTTAAAATCCCAAAATCTTGAGCCTTCAGGGCAGCGACATGTTGGCGGCGTATTTTCTAGTGTCTTCTAGTCCACTCATATGTGAGTCGTGCCACCAGAATTTGTTAATCACGACCTCCTCAAGGTGTGAGAAATTCTTTGCTTTATTGCGATTTTGGACCACTTAGAGGCCAAATATGAAGAAGCTTATGAGACATGAAAATGTTCAATTTGGAGTCTAATTTAGAATGAAGGAAACAGAAAGTCATTTGGATTTGAGATGAGGAAATTATGTCCTTTATACTGAAAAGGGATCATTAAAAAACTTGACCAAACTTTGTCATCTGTGTGTTACTCTTTTGAGCCACTTCAAATCCATATCTCATGATGCATAGAGATGAAAATGTCCGTCTCAAAGTCTTCTTTCCAAAAAGACCAACGGTGAGTCATTCCGATTTCGGATGTGAAAGTTATGGCTTGTGAACTTAACATCACTTAATTAAGTTCATAACATGCCTTTTGCTCTAAAAACGTCCGACTCATGTAAAATCCTTTAAACACATAAAATAAGCATTTATCACTTTAAAACAAGATAAATATAGTCCATTAACTCCTAATAAGTTATATTAAATTATGCATAAATGAACACTCATCATGGAGAGAGAGCATTAAATAAGGGTAAAAGTGTATATTTGTGACGACCTCAATTTCAAAATCCTAAACTGGACCCCGCCCGGCTTAACTTTATGTGAACCCCCGAGTCAGTCTCGCTAAGTCACGAAAGCCTAGTCAGCCTTCCTTAATTATTTACCTTTCATTAAGTAATTATAAGTTGAGTTAATCAATTAGCGAGTTATCACAATTATAGTGAAAACAATTAAATCTCAAAGTGATCGAAATAACCTAAAAACATACAAGTTAAGACAACATAGAGTGTGGAAACCCCGCATATATATCATCATCATGAATAATAGTCAGAGGAGGTAACATATAAATATACATGCCCAAGATCTCTTAAAAACTCTAAGTCTCAATGTTTCAAAAACAAGTATATACAATAATACAAAAGAATCACTTATATCCAACAAGTAGAAAGAACTGCTCCGTGTCCTCAGATGATATCGCCTAATTGTGAGAGCCTTTCCCTTGCTGGACTGTGGATTTACATTCCGTCAAACACAAGAATGATGAGCCCAGTAAGTAACGCCAAACAGGACATAAATACAGTATTTCGAAATAAATAAATTAGTCTAATTCATGCAGATAGAAAGAAAAGAACAGGGAACACATGAATATACAAGACTGTAAATAAATTAATCAAATATAGAGTGTCTGGAATAAAAAAATTTGAATAACAAGGAGTCCCGACTAAAAGGTCATTGAGTCGCGGCAAAAGCCCAGCAGACTCGGGTTCAGGACGAGACACAGCTTACCAGCCCTAACCCCTGCGACTATGAGATATCCACAGACCCGATAAGAGCCCCTAACGTACATTCAATTGGGAGATATCAACAACATCCAGATAAAAACTTATATCGCAGATAAATAGTAACCATGACTCACTTGCTAGTGGAACACTTAACCAAAGGAATTTCCAAAAAATAAATGAACAGAGCAATAACGACAAATTAAAGCTCAAGAAATAACTGCAAAATTCCTTATTGGTATACTTACCTGTGTCCAAAGCTAATACGCTCTCACATGACTTCGACTCGTCCCCCACGAATCTTCATGTGCCCGTCAATGTATTATAATCCCCTGATAATCATTAAATTTTGGTATTCATTTTGTCAGTGTTTTATTTTTAATTCATCCCCCGAACCGCTAATTACTCATCAACTGTCTGCCCGAACCCATAATTCACGTTTTTCTCGAACCGAACCCGTTTCCCAACGCCAAAGCTCACACTCAAATGTCCTCGCACGTTTGGGACATTAGAATTTACATTTGGGTAAAAAATATAATACAAAATACCAAACAAAAATAACATACCTCTGCGTCGACGACCGATAATTGGACAACTGTATCACGACAAGGATCCATGTACGACCTAAATTAACACGTGAAATGAGTTAGATTTTAGGGTCGTTACAATATTTCCCTTTACGAAGATAACTCAATCACCCCTTTAAGTGAGTTATCTTCCCTATGTGGAGGAAGTTGGGGTTTTTGAAAAAATCTAACTAAAAAGTTGAGTTTGAACTTCCTTGAAAGTTATCTCACTTCCTTCAACTTTTTCCAAACCAAACAAGGCTATATATATATATAAGTTTCATTATGTGTTTGCAAGGATGAGCCGTTCCGCTACGCTTGCGAGAATTAATTCAATTACAAACCATATATTTATAATTCATAAAAGTATGATTCCAATTATATTAATAAACATACAAATATACTTAAATAAATTTAATTTCAAAAAGACGTGTTTTTTACCAACGACGACAAGAAGAAAAATGAAGAAAAAAATTGTATATGAAATTAATTCACAGTACATGCTGCTCTTTATTTTTTTGAAATGTACTTAAGATTATCAACTTTGTTATATATTTAGTAAAACCGTTCTAACACGTCAAAATTACTCCATAATCAATTACTTATTAACTTGGAAAGATTAATTATATATAATGTATTCAATTGAAATGAACCTACGTTTTTTTTTCTCATGATGTATAGACTATAGTTATTAATTGTTGAGTTAAAGTGGAATACTTAATTAATGTTGTATATGTAACACGGTTTTAATATATGAACGACTCAACTCATTATTTTTATCAAATTACAATTACAATGTATAATTTAGTAAATTAGTAGATTAGTAGGTTGAAAAGGGTAAAATAGTAAATTTGCTTACTGTTTTTTTGAAATATACTTAAGTTTGTCAACTTTGATATCTATTTAGTAAAACTATTTTAACACGTCAAAAATACTCCATAATCAACTACTTATTCAATTGGAAAAATTAATTATATATAATGTATTCAATTGAAATGTACCTATATTTTTTTTTCTCATGAGGTATAGATTATAGTTATAATTAATTTTTGAGTTAAAGTGGAATATTTAATTAATGTTGTATATATAACATAATTTTAAGATATAAACAACTCAACTTATTATCTCTATTCAATTACAATTACAATCTATAATTTAATAAATTAATAAATTAATAAGTTAAAAAGGGTAACATAGTACGTTTGTTAGGCATTTGTGTGTATATATATATATACTCTTAATAAATAATAGTAGTAGTCAATCAAGAACCTTTTTCTTCAAATTCTACAAAAATCATTTTCAATGAATATCTGACATTACATTTATGAATCCACACTACACAATTCCTATAAATATAAACAAAATGTTTCAAAACTACCTAACATTCTATATCAATTATGGATCTAGAAAAAGAAAAAAAGAATTCCACAACCTTTTATTTGTTGAGGCCAGGAATTCCACAACTCAAAAAGAGATTTTGTCAGTTTCCAAAATCCCACGTGGCAAAAATTTGGAAGTTGAGTACAAATAGTGTCCACCATCTGTGTGCCAATCTAAGTGTGCCAAATCTCATTTATTTCTTTTTTTGTTTTGACTTCTCTAATTGTTTCCAAGTTCTGGCGTACCCACCAACCTTAATTTTTTATATTTATACAAAAAAAAAAAATTTATTTGAACTCTTGAGGTTTTGAATTTGTAAGAGATTTTTTGAAATGTTTACAACATCAAAAAAATATTACAAATTATTATTTCGAAGTCAATTATTATTTAAGAATAACTTTAAAATAAATAAATTTAAAAAATTATATTAAAGTCCGAACTCTAAGAATCTAAATAATATTACTTATATTTATAAAATTTAAATTTAAGACCTCTCTTAATACTCCAACCAATTTGTTGTTAGTTAAACTCATTTAATTTAGTTTATTTCATTTTTATTTTTACTAGAAAAAACTAGAAAATATTCAAGAAAGTGTTTTTGTTTTTGCATTAAAAGAAAGTGTTTTCATGGGTTGGTTTCATGGGCTTTTGTGATCATAACGACGTTGTTGGCTTGCGAAGACCACTGTAGTCTGTAGAGAGAGAAAGTTATAAGTGTAGAGAGAGAAACAAAAGAGGTCAAACAACAAAGCTTTATTTGTGAAGTTCGTAATGATTTCAAGGAGATCAGAAGCTCGTGATGAGAATTTTCTTTGCAGAACAGCAGCAGCAGCAGCAGCAGCAGCAAAAGACAACAACAACAACAACAACTCATCATCTTCAAAGGAATTTAGAGTTCCAAACATTTGTTCAATCTTGTGAAATCTTTTCATGTCACAAAAACACCACTCATACATCTCTATCACTTTTTCAATATTCTCTTCATTTCATCTGCTAAACACTACTTCCACTACTACTGCCTCTCCCAACATAGTCACCCTATATAAACCTTTTCAGTGTCCAATATTAGTAATAACACAAAGCTTTGATATTGGTCATCATTTGCGAATTTTTTTGTGACCTATTGAGCAATACACAGTTTTTAGTTTTGAGGATTTGATGGTCAGTTGTGAAAAATAGAGGGTACCCATTATTTGTAGAGGCCTATTGAGCAATACCCATATTTTAGTTTTGTGACCATCATATCATATTGTAGGTGTTGTCTTTTGAGTGATTTGTAAAAAAATGGGGAGTTGTGGGAGAAATGGAGCTGTGAGGCAGTATGTAAGGTCAAAGGTGCCTAGATTGAGGTGGACTCCTGAGCTTCATCACTGTTTTGTTCATGCCATTGAGAGGCTTGGAGGTCAAGACAGTGAGTTCTTCTCTCCTTCATTCCCTAGCTGTATGTATGATCAATATTTGATTTTGATCAGCTAATGCTATATATATATGTATGTTTTTTTTTTTTTTTTTTTTTTTTTTTTTTGTGATTTTAATAGATTTCTTTGTTGGGTATTTTGTACTTGCTTGACAGAAGCCACACCTAAACTTGTTCTTCAGTTGATGGATGTGAGGGGACTCACCATCTCTCATGTCAAAAGCCATCTCCAGGTATCATGCACATAAAATCTTTTATTTATTTATATTTTTTGTGACATCTATGTTGGATTTCATTTATATTTTAATCTCTTCTTTCACCATGTGTACTTTAAAAAAAAAATACTACTGTATTTTTTGTGGGGATTTTGTTTTCGTTTTTTTATTTTGGATTAATTTGTTGTTGTTGCTTGATTTTGTGTATCTCATCACCAGATGTATAGAAGCATGAAGAGTGACCTTAGCAGACAAGGTATATATCATGATACTCACTCATGAACTTATTCAATCTTCATCAACATGTCTTCTTTTGCTATTCTTTACTGTTCTCTACACACTAATTAATGTCCAGTCCTGATGAGAATGAAGAATATATTTATAACTTCTCAGAGAATTAACTTCTCTGATCAATATAGTATTACTTTTACTGATAGTACTACTTCTTCAAGCAAACAAAGCAGCTCAGTACATGGCCCTTTGAACCTCTTGTTTCCACTACTATTTGGTGTTAGCTGATCTCTTAATTTATTAACAAAGGTTGTGTGAGCTTAACTTACTATTGGTCTCTTTCTTCCTATATGTCTGACAAAGCTGCTGCCCATCCCCAAGTATAGATAAAAAATGAACATACTCACAATTTCTAGACCTTCTATAACAGTAGAACCAAGCCTACAAACTAATTATAACAATAGTACATCACACTTTCTCTTTGTTGATCATAACTTCTCTGATACATAAACATTTTTTTTAATCATGTTTGGTCATTTTGGGGTTTCTTAAAAAAAAACTTATTTGTGTAATGATATTGGCAGACGGGCATCATGGGCAACAAAGATCATCAGATGGGTCTTTTGATTATCAGTTAGATGGTTGTGTGGAGGAATGTTCAAAGCCCATCAAGGATGAAAAGAAGTCTCTTTTGTTTGGTCCTCTCCCTCTGAAAAGGTAAGTTGTTGATGCTCTAAAAGCTTTTACTAGTTCAAAAGAGTAATAAGTGAAAGCAAGAAAGCTATACATATGAACACATTATAATGATCTCTCTTTTTATCTAGTCTTATTACACTACATTTTACTATCTAGGTTGTACATGCATGTGTACTCAATAATGTGTAATTTGTCGGGGCGACTGTGGTGCCTTTAGGTCGATTGCACCGTAGCTTTGTGGGAATAGTCAGACTTGCCTGGATACCCGCGGATTAAAAAAAAAATGTGTAATTAATTTGCGTGTATGTGTTTATTTTTCGTTTTAATTTTTTTTTCCTAATACTGCTACAAGGGTGACTAACTTTTTCTTTTTGTTTCTTCTTATTCTCTCTATTCACATCAGAGCACTGCAATGCAGCGGAGAAAGAATATGTGAGACCGTGGTCTCAATGCCGTACTGTTTTGATGATTATCTGAGCACAATGGGTCATGAGAAAAGTGGAGGAATAAAGGAGAGTTTGATCAGATCATGGCAGACTACTAGTATGCCTAATCACAACACTAACACCACGCCAACACCAGCAACAACAACAAAGCTCTTCTCATCATCTCTGCCACACCATCTTTACAAGCTAGATGAGGCCTTCGCAACTTATATTAGCTCATCAGAAGAATCTGAGTTACTCTTCAAGGTACAAATTATAAATCCACACTTCTCTCTCTCTCTCTCTCTCTCTCTCTCTCTCTCTCTGTTGTCTCTTCTGTTGGGGCCTTTTCTCCTACACCCCCACTTTAGTAATATTCTTAACCTTCTTTTGTGGAGTCTGTTCATATTGTTGTTTTCATGTGAGATTGCATGAAATCATAAACTCTTTCTAGCTATTAGTCTTTAGAACAGTAGAACCACACCTTTTTTCTTATAAAATTTTATTATATTTTATCATACATAGGTATAGTTTAGATTTTTTAATATAATGTATGGGTATAGTATTTAGGGTCAAGGACACGCATGTCCGACACACCCTTTGTCGGTGTCTATGTGATGCACATTGCGACGCATGCACGTGAATCTCTAAGCAAAAATCAATGGACGCCAACATGTGTCTATGCTCTAGGCATAACAACATTTTCCTAGTTTTTAATATATGGTTATGCTTTATTTTTTTAGGAAAGATCTTTTAAAGGTTTTTTTTTCCTTGATAAATGAGAAGATTCTGAGAAGATCAGGATGGGATACTGTACCTTCTCTGATGATTCAGTTTTGCAAGCAATTTGAACTGCAGTAATATCCATGGAGTTCCTTACATGTCTCCTTTGCTTTATAGAGAGTGCTTTTAGTGGTCCAACCCTATTTCAACAGCTCTATTGATAACATGTATACACCTTAGTTAATGAGCAATGCAACCCTTTTTTTTGGGTACATACATGTATTTGTTTCTATAAGCTTTCACGGACAAAATTAACATGGGGTGGCTTAATTAGATGTTTTGATCAAAAGTAGTCCTACCCATTAAAGATTTTATGATTTTTTTTTTCTAAAGTTTGTATGGTAGGGCTTAAATCAGTAGTCTCATTTTAGGTTAGGTGTGTTTGTATTTTTGTAGCTTTTAGTAGGTCATGTTAGAGAGTTGTTGCGCCTTGTTGAGGGAGACAGTTGTAATGTCAGGCCTTAAATTCTCTCTCTAGGAAGGAATGCTCAACATATTTTAATTAAGCAACGTTTTTAATGCTTCAAAAGTTGTTCTTTTTTTTTTTTTCAAAAACTCAATCAAAAGCTGATCTTTATCAATTGAATAATAGATAATGAGTTTGCTCGTGGCACATGCACTCTAGCCAAACCCTAGTTTTGAACTGTTGATGATCATGGAGATCCATTTTTCACATTTTTCAAGGTTGCACAACAATGTAGAGTAGTGCAGTGTTGACCATCTTCATGTACTTCTAGTTTGGACTTTTTTTTTTGTTAGTTTGGTGTCTTTAAGCAGTAGTACTATAGTTTGCAGTGGAAAAAAGTGCTATAGTTTGAGAGTTCAAATCATAGTATGATCGTTTGTTATGGTCTTGAGACACTCGTTGTGTTGCATAATAAATAGTATTAAAAGTTTTAGGTATGAGGATAATACTCAATGCCCCTCGATCAGAAATCTCAATTTTGAGTCCGAGTATGAGAAAAGCATAGGGACTTTTTATCTGCATTAGGTTGGTCTTAGTTAAAAAGGTGCGCAAGAAAAACAAAAAACTCACAAAAAAAAAAGGGAAAAGATTTTGGGGATAAGGCTTGAATGTAAAATCTCCATGCTCATTGTACATGCATTCCTTTTTAATTCCCACAGTAGGGAGGAGTTACTCATGGTGGCATGAAGGTGTGTTGTGCATGCGTATTTGCAATGACGAAAAAGTGAGCTTTATTATACATGTTTTGAGCAACTCATGTACAACTTAATTGATCTTTAAGTTTCTTTTAAGTTTCTTTTTCTTTCAATGTACAGAAAGCAAGGAAAGATGAAGACCAGGTTACATCTGTGAAATTACTAGAGCTGTCGAAAGACATGAACAATGTGTTTGCACCGCCGCGGCCTCCTTCATCGCCTTCAATTAACGGAGGTCATCAACAAACAAGGAAGGGAGAAGATAATGATTGTGCGGTGCTATCGTTGTCACTCTCATTGCATCCTTCGACTCAAAGCCAAAAGAGCAATGTTTCATCAAGCGAGCTCAGCGAACCCTTCTCACCCACGTCGAAGCTTAGCTTTCAAAATCAAGATTGCTCAACTGGCTTTTCATCAACTTCCTCTAAAAGAAACCATTGCAATTTAAACTTGGACCTCTCGATCTCCTTGATTGGTACCTAGTTAATTAATGTTTTAACCCCTGTAAATCTTCTCTTCATCATATCACTACTACTATTGTTATTATTATTAATATTAATATTAATATTATTATTATTATTATCTATGTATTTAGTTATTCTCACATCATTTCTACCATAGAGAAGGGATGCCTAATGTTGGTATAGTTTTGTAGTCTGCAGATCATGCGGTTTTGGTACCTCACATTGTATCCGTGTAGTTCATGAGATAATGAATAATAGTGTTCTTATTTTAATTGGCGTACTCGACCATTGAAAATTTTCTCTATTTTTAGTCCTTTTGTTAAGTTGGAGTGGTGTGGTTGCTAACAAAAAGTTTCACGAGTGGTTCACGTGCTGGCATGGTTACTTTCCAATTAGCGAAAGGACCTAAAGTACAGGGAAATGAAAGTTTAGACACGAAAAGTGAAATGATCAAAGTTTAAAGACCAAATTCAAAAAGTGTGAAAGTTTAGGTCGAATGATACTATTAGTCTAAAAATGAATCATAAAACTATTGAAAGTTCAGGTCATAGTGATCTAACACTCTAATCCCATTAATATGTTCACTCAATGTGTATTCCAATGATTCCAACAACTTAATAGAAAAGCTATATCTCAAATAGTCTATTAAAAGCTATATCTCAAATAGTCACTTAGGTTATATAATTATAATTGCGAAATGAGATTTTGACACATTCACTTGAAAACCATGCAATATATTTCTAGTGCTAACATATTTGATGTGTATCACACTTTTCCAAATTTATTGCTATAGGTTGGATAATGTTGCATTGGCCATTTTAGAATACGTCCCTATTGTATGCCTTAATATGTTTTAGTCCCCACCCACAACGTCTTAGTCAATAATGTCTTAATATTGGAATATCATATTTCATCGTTGTATTTAATGTTGAGAAGGATAGGTCATGTATTTAATTTCTTGTGCATAAAGACTAAGACTTTTCTTTGTATAAACTCAAGATTGCAACCCTATTTTAATTCATCAATCAATGTTTTGTTAGAGTAGTATACGTTTATTAGAAATTATTTAATTCATGCCTAGGTCCACTGGTAGGGACAACAATTCGGAGAGAATTAAGCCTCAAACCTCTTCCTATAAAGATGAAAACATACCAAACTAGTAAAACACAAACAAAAAAAATAAAAATAAATCCATAGAACAAATAAAAAACCAGGGCCAGTTGCGAAAAGTGGAATTGAAAGCATATGGATATCTAGCGATAGCGACAACAAGCGACGAATATGTCTATAGAGCACGTAGAAATATAACTTCAAAATTCCAATATAACAATGCATATTAGGAAAATTTTACATCCGTATAGTTAATATACTTTTAAATCCATAAAGTAATGTGGGTTTTCTTTTTATTGGCAAACTAAAGTATTCCGTCTTTTCAAAAGGCGAAATTAGAGAAGCAAACAGTAAGCGCTATTCGCGTGAATCCAAATAACAAGAATGATGCCTTTTGTAAAGGCGTCATTTGTGTTATGCGATTTCTGTCCACATAACACGAATAGCGTCTTTTGTAAAGGCGTTACTTGTGTGACGTGGATTCCACGTAACACGAATGACACATTTATAAAATGCGCCATTCGTGTTATTTAGACAGCGCACACAACACACGGATAGCGCTTTCGGAAAAGGCGCTATTCGTGTGATGTGTGCGATGGCCAATGTCGCGTGGGTCACGAATTGGGCATTTACTAAATGCGCAATTCGTGACCCATGCTTCTCGCAAAGCCCCCTATGGATCAATAGGGTCTTCAATTGGGGGGTTGAATATTTGTTGGGTAATGGTGTTGGGTATTAGTTATAAGTGATACATTTTGACCTGTGGACATTCGCGAACTTCTTGTGATTTGACTGTGGACTTCCCTACTAATACGTTTGTTTACTTTTATCGTTTTATGCTGGGTATGGGTTATGAGTGATACGTTTTGACCTGTATATGACTTTCAGGTTCACTTTGGTATTTTGATGGATCATACTTGACATATATATATTGATTATATTTTGGTATGGTTTCCACATTAGAAAAATGCTCTTAAATATGCTTTTCACATACAATTTGATAATTATAAGTCTTCCGCTTAATATTTTGAGGTTTAACAGATGATAACGAGTCCATATGCTAACTTGAACCAATTATTAATTAAAATGATATAAAGTTAGCGATATATGATTTATATTAGGATGTTAATGCGCATGGGGCATACCTGTGTGGTGTTGTGGCAAGGTTGTGGACCCGCGATGCATGACGTGGCGGCTAATGGATTTTGGGGCCGCTACATGTACACAAATTTTTATACATAATGCAAATGGAGATGGAGATAGAGGGAATCAAGTGCTAAAGTTACAATGAGACCACTTTTAAGTTCTCTTATTTATGAGGAAAAACATGAATTAACAGTAAGATCTCCAAACTAACTATCTCTTTCAAAACAATCAATATAATTTTTTTGATTTTTTAATTTGGCTTTGCTATTATGTCATTTGCATTTTCTTTATTATGAATAACTTATGATGCATGTTTTCATAATACTATGCAAAAATGAAGGTAAAATGTTAATTTCGTCGTGTTGTGTACTTAAAAAATTAATTGTTGGAGGAATTAAATGAAAATGGTGTTAAATTTGAGGAATGCTACACAGATATATCAAAATACACATTGGTGTGCGAGTTATCTATATTCGCCTCAATTTAATGTGGAACACACCCAATATGTGTTTTAGTGTGCTTTGGGTTGATATATGTGTAGTATTTTCAATTTAGTGGGCGAGAGTGCGGTTAATGTAGAAGTTATATGAATTACTCATTTTGAAAAGAAGTTAACCATACACTTAACATTTTGTTCAAATGACTCATTTTCAAATGGAGTAATTCATATAATCTACTTGCCACCTCACACTAACTTGCCATGTCACACACACCTACACCAAAAACGCATTTGCAAAAGCCACAACACATTATTTTTGTGATTTTAAAGAAATCAACCATATTTGATGAATTTAAAAAAAAAAACAGCATTACTTTTTTAATAACTCCGCATATTAGCAACATATTTAACTTCACCATCAACATTTCATGCAGAATATTCTCTTCTGAATAAGCAAATGACAACATACATCTATAAGAACAAATAATGTGTAAATTAGTGAAAACTGAGCAACATAATTAAATTTATCAACTTTTTACGCAGACAAATTCTCTGACCAATTAAGATAAATATACATCCAAAAAACAAAGAATATGCTTAGAATGGTGAAGACTGTTGCATAATTAACTTTCATTTATCCTTCCAAGTTGCCGTCTTGTATTTTGACTAATACAATGATAATACCCTCATCAGAGAAGAAACTGCACACCATAATAAAGTCATAGTTGAACTGAATTAGTCAAGAGAGGTTCGGCACATTGTGATATAAACTAGGTGCATGGGTAGTAGGTGAAGTTATAGGTTTGACACTAACATAGAACTGAAGAAATGCATGAATGGCTTGAAGCAGTTTCTATTCAATATAAATCAATGATTTAACATGTCTATTGATGGATAGAACCAAATGAAAGATGTATTATTAGTTCTGGACCCCACTTTGTTGACATATTAGACTGAAATATTGAGCTCTAAGGATGCTGACCATGTGGCGAAAATGAAACTTTTCTTCCTCAACTTGCAAAGCTTGAATTGTTCTTGACGAATTTTCCCTGCATAAATGACAGCGAAAAGGTTAATAAAACGGCAATGAAAATGCAGTGCAAGTTAAACTGTTAAAAGTGTGATACTCATATTTCTATGGCAAAACCCATCATTTGGTCCCTTGGTCCCTGTACTTCATGTTTTTTATGCTTTTGGTCCTTGAAATTTTATTTTTATACATTTGGTCCCTGAACTTTCATAACAATCAACATTTGGTCCTTCCACCATATAAGGTATTAAATTTTGCCGACATGGGTAAAGTGCCGCGTGGCTTGCCAAGAAGAGTAAAGTAGTTTATATTATTGAACTAGACGGTTCACAACGACCAACAAAAGCCGAAAAAAAATTTAATTTCTCCAAAAGCATAAAAACCTCAAAGTTCAAGGATCAAATGTACAACAATGAAAGTTTGGGGACCAAATGTACACTAATGAAAGTTCAGAGACCAAAAGTATAAAAGACGCAAAGTTCAAGGACCAAAAAATATGTTTTGCCTATTTCTATCTACAAACGTTGCAATTAAGATGATAATGCGCATATATAATTTTTTCAAATAGGGTTTTATGGAGGCGAAAAAATGGGAGGGAGAAGCGTAAAGCCAACTAAATGACTTGACTACCAACGTGTGGCGAATGCACATTTTCTACTTACAACTTAGATTTAGACAAAAGTAAACTACTGATCTTTTTCTTTTGAATAAAAACAAACAAGTAGTTCATATTAGTTGATATTCCCATGATACATCAGCACCATTTGCATTGGCAAATTACATGAGTTGAGGTTTTTCTCATACATAGCATTTATTGAACCCAGGGCAGTAGTCTAACAACTTGATTAAATTAATCCTGCTAAGAGCCTTAAGAAAGGAAAAGAATTGTTTATCAAGGAATATAAAACTTTATCAAATTATTCATAACTCCTGCAAACACAAGACTGAATGCTTATTTGCCCAGCTGCGAAGCTAGGTGACACCCAATAACTGATTTTCTATATGAAATCGACCTAGAAGCAAGCAATTCAGTAACATTTTCAAAGCTGATTACTTGCTTCAAAGATACTATGATCACAATCCGTCGAAATGGATTACAAAATAGTGAAGCAGTACAGTCACAACACAAACTTAGATGTATTTGATCCAATGACCTAGAATGGAAGATCTCCAAATGGCGATACTTTTTGGAGGGCAGATCCACATCCCTCAGAAAAATAGAAACCCATCTGTCATACAACAAAGAAGAAAAGGAGAATCTAAAGACACAAGTGGTCCTGGGATATAGGGAAGTTGATGTTGAAGAACATCTTTAATATTAACCTTCTTGTGAGCCAATGCACATCTAGATACTTTACCCTAGAAGGAATATGGGCTTTCGAAGCACCTTTAGATTGAATTTAAGATCTTTATGAGCAAGCAATACAACTGTTGTTTATAATACAGTTCAAGAACTTCAAAGCACTTCAAACTTAACCTATGGTGTCAACTTGACAGCATTTGGAGGCTATATGAATGCACTTTCTCACTATATATGATAAACATAACAAACAAGAGTTTCAAGGTGCAAATATATGATAGAAAAATATTAGAAAGATGAGTACTTTCACGATAAAAAATATGGAAGTAATGAGTGCCATTTGATATCATAGGTAATGAGAAACAGACAACAAAATACGTCTATCATTTGAAAATGAATAAAAATTTATTTGTTTCAAAGGCAAAAAGAGGAATAGGATTGATTAGATTGTGAGTGGTACCTTTATTGTTAGTCAAATTCTTTATCAGCAGGACACTTCCCAGCTTGAGATTTTCTCATAACAATAAAGGGTATATAGCCAGCTGAATCCAATCCGAGCAGCAATTTCTTTGGACTTAGTTGTAGTTGTATGGAGTGAGGTGAAAAGGGCAGGGACTAATAGCTACCTCTTTCAACTCTTTCCTTTACTGGTCTTGCTATCTGAGATTAGAGGCTTGATGCAAAGGCGTGGTTTTGTTCTAACAAGGTTGTATGGAAGAACTGAAACAGCAACTACTGGCAATCCATTGGAAATCCCAGAAAGAGGCAGCAACTCAATAAGAACAACAAGCTGCAGATTTAAACTAGTCATGTATACTAATTAAGAACACAAATTTCAACTAAATGAACTGCAGAGAAAAAATTATTTAAAGCCTCCAGCTGGTACCATAGTTTCAGCAAACATTAGAATCCCAAACATGTGAAGGGATATGTATGACAACCTAAAACTATGCTTTTTACCTCAGGAGATTTGAGATCTACAACCGAATCAGATATAATTTCTTTGACCACACCAGCCACGATTGTGAAGCACTTGTTTCTGTCCAATAAAGCAGATGATTTAGAGCCCTGTGAATCACATTTCCGAATCTTCATCTCCTTCTCATCCACCCCTCTTCTGTCATACCCAACTGCAAACTACAATGTCAAACAACGATCAATCCAGAAGAGTTGTAAGCTAATTGCGGAAATTCACAAGCATACTAAAAGTTAGCTGTCCTTCCATACCAATAGTTCTCAATTCCTACAGTTTAGATTATGTTTCTGAGAAATCCTTCACTTTAAAAAATTTATTATCATAAACCAATCAATGCGTAAATTTGAGCGTCAAGCTGTCAACAGAACAAGTAAGGAACTAAGTTGCAGCTATGGAACACTACAGACGTGGTAATCATTTTACTACAAAAAGTGACATCTAAAAAAGGTCCCTATTTCAAGTGAAAAAGTAGCATATTTACTAAGAGTTTGGATTGGAATAGTCACTGAAAAACTTGACTGCCTTCCCAGCAAGTACACTTACTTCTCATCCTAACCTATGTATAAGTGGAGATCAATACCTTCACAGGACTTTCAAATTTCTTCTGCTTTTTATCCAAAAAACACCCGACAAGATTTCGCACAACCACTTGCAGGTTCTCCTCATCCAATCTACAGGTTGCTTGGATAGGAAATATACGGTGACACCAGCTGCTTCAAATAACTTCATTGCATCAGGCACATTTTTAAATAAATATTTTCTTCCCAATCCAATATCCATAACTGAATAGAAAATCTTAAATGTAGATTACACATATTGGAGCCAGAAATAAGTTGCAAAGGATGAAAAGGCAAAAATACAAGGCTAACAACAAAACTCTCTAACTGCCAATTTAGCTCCCGCTGGTACAGGAAAGCAGAAGTAAAAGCAGATCAGCTAGCTAGCAGTTTACACCAGCAGCTAGTAAACTTCACCATACTATTCAAACTGTTCAAAGATTTGCCATATGAAATTTCCAAACAGTGTCTTTTAAGAAGATGGTAATTGAAGATAAATCAGTTCTTAACCAGGCAATTCATTGAAACCAACTGAAACTACTGGACTACCAACATCAATAGAATTAGAACACTTTAGCGGTCGTAGTTTGGTAGATTGAAGAAATTACCTGAGTGACTTCAGATTTCCCAATTCAATAGAATGAAATATATCTGAGACAATATCCACAGTGTCAGGAGAGTAGTTCCTCGAAAATGTAAATAGAAGCAACCCACTCCTAGTCAGTTTGACCAGTGAGAGAAAACTTTTTTCCACATTCATATCCATATTAGTAGATACTGAGCAATTTTCTTCTGAAACAACACCTGCAGTAAGAAATATGAGGAAAAATAAACTGTAAAGACACTAAATCTTCAAGGATCCTGATAACAATCCAAGCACGTTATTTCTAGAATTAAGCCAAGCCATGATGTAAAAGAAAAATTACTGGTTTCAGTTTTTTGGTTGTTTTCTGCTGCTGCATCATTAGTGTGTTCGCTATCTACTTTCTCAGGGCAAGTTTTCCTCCTCTTTGCAGTGATATCGGCAACCAAGCTTCCGGAAGATTCAGTAGTGGCTCCTTGCAAAGATGTAATGAACTGCAACATTTTAAAACAAATCCATGAGCAAAATGACCAGCGACAGTGACATTTGTTTTCCATGTATGGAAAACAATACCAGCTTTCTAATAATACTGATGTCTTTCGCTGAGAACAAATAGTTAATGTTCGTAAAAACTTATATTAAAATAACAAAAGATATATATGAAATCGAGACCTTCGAAAGGATTGAAATGGCTTCTTTTGTGGCACTTTTCTCCCGCTCTGACAATAACAAATAGTTTATCAGTGTCGTTCCGGTCATGAATTAGCAGACAATCCACCACAAAAACTACTAACAGCTTCTCTACAGTCTACAAGTATAAATATTATTCACAAAAATCAAAGGGTTCTAAGTTAAGCTCATAAGGACTCCAAAGCTTAAACATGGCATAGTTCAAAAAAGGGGAGTATAACCAAGTGGATGGTCCAATCGTTTGGTATGTGGTCTTGTTGTAGGAGGATGGGGGTTTGAATCTCATGGGGGGAAGTTGATTTCTTTCTCATAAAAAAATAAAAATGGCGATTCATACTAGGAATGACGCGTTTTTCCCCTACAACCCTGGTAGGGTTTTTTTTTTTTAATTTTGTTCATGGGAAACACATTGTTTTTCGCCTTTGTAACCCACCACAATTCTTTGTATAGTTTGGCTATAATAAATAAAGTCTCGTTTCTACCAAAAAAAAAGAAAAAAAATGGGGAGTAGAATCCATGATCACTCACGGAGAAACTTTTTATAACCTATAACATCTAACATATATGTCCAAATATACAAAACAACAACTTGAAAACTTCCATCCACAGTGCACTGAACCAAGCATCTGAAGGACTTACAACTTTTTCTTCCCTTCATTACCCTAAAATCTAACTCATTGCTTGTTTTAATTTAAGAAATTTATAATGTAATGCATTCATCGAAATATAATGGAACTTTCGCTTGCTAATTTGAGCTGAGAACGAGCATATGCAGATACAATATACAAGCATACACGACGCCGTTCATCAATTGAGACATGTAAGCGGATATTAAGATTAGTGCCGACTTCTCCGCTGCCGCCGCTGCCGCCATTCAGCTCAAAAGAAGTATCCTATGTTGCTTAAATTTCAAGTCAATATAATTGGACCAAACAGAATCATCAATGACATCAAATGCGAGAAACTAGAAACCCTAGTTTTCGATTCAAGCTCTCATCTTTAGTAAATTAAGCATCTTTTTCGTTCCCTCAATAGATTGATAAGTCCCTGAAACCTAATTTCAGTCTTCAACCAATCAATTCTCACAATTTTCATTCAAACAAGTACACTCCAACCAGAAAGTTCAAAATCGCATCAACAACATCAAAACGAACAACACAATAGTGAAATCCGAGAAACTATAAACATAGAAAGAGAGATAGATGAGATTCTCACTGATAGGGCAAGTGATGAGGAATCCGCAGTGCGAGCGATCGAGCAGCGCCTGAGGCGCGTTGTAATCGAAGCGAGGAATGCTGATGATCGAAGAGTGCTGCTCCCATGGACTCAACTCTCGATGTTCGTCCTCCTCTTTTCGAAACCCTAACCCTAGATTTCGATCTTCGCTCGCCATCTCCAATTCTCACTCCAACAACAACAACAACGTCGTTTACAGCTCGTGATGGACTTGAAAACTATCGGGCCCAACTTAGTATCATGTCCAAGCTCAGCCCATTAGCTCTTACTCTTCAACTAAAATTTGGTTGGGAGGGTCGCCCATGTGAAGCTTGGTAGTGCCAAGCGTAGATTAGTTCGTGCAATTAAAAAACCAAAGAAAAGAAAACTCCACTCTTCCTTTTTTTATTTTTTTTAAATTGATTTAGAAAACTAGCTAGTTTCATAGATCATCTTTTAATCAAACAACATTTTTGTTTTTTGTTGGCTTTCTTGATAGAATTGAAAATGGAAAAAAAGGTTTTCCAAATCTTGAGCCAAATATCTCCGCTTGATATAACTTGATATAAACACATGTAGAATAGTTACTATGGTCAAACTCTAGTCATCCACAGATGTATTCAAGTCTTGTGGATTATATAACAAAAACTAGATATTTTCAAAAAAAAAAAAAAAAAAAAAACAAAAAAATTGATCTTTCCTCCAAATAATAATTAAAAAAAAAACATAGAGACATCATTTGCCAAAATGTAAGGTTTGAGAAGGTTGTGAGTTGACTATGACTTAAGGAAAGAAAAACAAAAACAAAAAATAAACATAAAAAAATAGATCTTCAGTTGAGATTTAATTAAAGAAAAATGCAAATTTTAATAGAATAATCCAGGTTCATAGTACATAAGAAACAAAAAGGATAGTTCCATTAGTTTATTTCATAAATTCAAGCAATTGAAGGGAAGAGGCTAGGGGTGTTGGAATTGAAATCAACAAATTATAATCAAAACATTCACCCAACTTCATTGATAAAAAATATCAACATAATTAATGCAACATCACTTGATCCACTTTAGCTTAATTAGCTTGCAAGCTTTACAACTTTCTTCCAAGCCGTCCTATTCGAAATATCTTCCCACCATGCTTTCACATTCTTCCTCTCCTTCACCAGACGCTCTAACCCTAGTTCATGAGTTAAGTACCTGGTACCAGGGAGGTGGCTTAGATCAGCGAGAGTGAATGAATTTCCAGCAAGGTACTTGCTCTGAGACAATCGTTGTTCATACACGTCGAGAACCCTCTCCAACTTGTGCTCGCAATCGTTCACCGTAGCTAAGTCACCAGGTTTTCCCATTTTTGGAAAAACTATGCATTGAAGCACAAGGTTGTAAATCAAGTCATTATAGTTGTGTGCTTCTACATCGAGCCATTGATCAATAAGAGCTTGCTGTTCCAATGTGTTCCCTAGTAAGTTTGTTCCTTGGCTTGCGTACTTTGTTGTGTAGTATCTAATGATCGCTCTTGATTCTATATAAAAAGAGTAGAGAGAAATACATGTGTATTAATTAATTACATGAACGAGTTATACTATATAATTGCATGCATATATATATATAGCATACAATTGTTTTAAGAGTCTTGCTATTTTGGCTCACTTTTCACATGTCAATTTCACAAGTATTCATTGAGTCATTGGGAGTTTTTTGGATTCACAACGATTTAATTTTGTAATCAATGCAAAAAATCAACAGTCAAGTGTTTGTGAAAATGGCGTGCGCAAAGTGGTAAAAAAAAACATTTTTTTTAGATGAGAATTAACAAATTCAATTCGTAAGACCATAGAGATATGATGATATATGTATTACCAAAGAGCCTGAAATAATCTCCATCTTCAACTGCAGGCACTTGTCCGAAGGGCTACAAATTAATATTGAATAACAATTAAACTCCTTCAATAACAAAATGCAACCAAAAAAAAAAAAAAAAAAAAAAATCAAGGCCAAAAAAGCTAATATATCCCAAACAAAAGATTGTCTCAGATCTATCTCAAACATTACTTTTTTTTATCTCAATTTTATTCCCACCTAAAATTGTAAAGAACTTGTGCCTATGTGGAAGAACAAATGATAAAAAAGAGCCCAATCAAACATCAACACATGGAGGTGCTCCTAATTAATTTTAATAAAATTTATTGAGCCCTATATAAAACATTAAAATTTGTACTCCATAAGCACAAATTCCTAATAATTTTGGGTGGGGATAAAATTGAGGCTAAAAAGTAAAGTTTGGGATAGATATGAGATAATATTTTATTTGGAATAGATTTGAGACTTCAAACAAAGTTTGGGATATATAGATTGTGCTATTTGATCTATTTTCAACAATATATCAATCTAAATAAGTCTAATTATATTTAATTATTCCTACACAAAAAATATATTTAACTATTTTAAAAGATTTTACAATCTTTTTTGGCTTCAAAAAGATTTTATATATTCTAGTATAGAATAACATTGCAATAATGTACTATTTATGTTTATGAATCTCTTGGATTAAAACACATAACTATATCTAACAACATACAATAATATTTAAGCACAAATGTCATTCAAGATTTTTCAAGAACTTCAGTTACCTGCCGAGTGAGGAACTCCGCCCACTTATGCTCCCCGGCCTCTAAGTCGATATGGACTAACTCAAATTCGACTTCCTTCTCAAAAAGGCAAGCCATGACTCGTTGAGTACAAGCTGACTTTACCGAACCATACACTTTCACTACCATTTTCTTATATCTTCTAAATTAATGAGTATAGCTATAGCTTATGAGTTGTTTTGAAAGCTATATATTGTATGGATTTATATGTAGTTGGAGAGAATTGAAGGTAGTGGTTCATGGTCGGACCTTTTAGGGTGGTTGTCACGTGCGACTTCTTGTAGAGTAGAGCAACCCGGCGGTTGTCACGTGCGCGGTAAGTTGGCATGGCGGTTAGTGAATTCGCATGCAATTGATCATGATAAGATGCTCCTGTCCTTTATTACCACTATCCAGCAACCTCTTTTTGAATTTGCCACGTAGTGCGGCATCCTTTTTTTTTTTGAGTAATTTGCGACATGGTTATTTAATTGTCTTATGTTCGAATGCATACGAGGTAGATCATAGGACACAGACCATAAATAAGTTTTTAGTTTTTTTTTTTAGCTCAAACTGGCTGAGTATAGACAAGAACTCGGTAGGTCACCGAAGCCAAAAAAGAAAAAAAAAAGAAGCAAAGTATAAATAAGTTTTTTATTTTGAAGTGAAATATATAAAATTTCATTAATCATCAATAGCTCAATACATGACCAAACATAAAAACAATTGTCTGGAGAAACCCTAAAGTTAAGAAAAGCGGCAGTTAGGGTTTGGAGCATTGGTTGCTTTTTTTTGTGATTCTTTAGTTAGAACTACCGTCGATCTTCTCTTTTGATCGTCGGTGGTTCCAATAACAATCTTTATTTTTATTTATATAATAAAAGTCGAATTTATTCAGATCTTAGATGTACAGTTTCTTTCGGCCTGTAATAGTTGTCAGATTTGAAGGTCACCCAAGAGGGAGGTGAATTGGGTGTACGAGAGGTTATCGTCTTCTTAAAACTTTATGTTAAATAACAACAATAGCACACACACCAACAACAAATATCTACACAATGCAATCAATAAGGAGGTAGAAGAGATGGAAATGAGACACATGATATATAGTGGTCGATCTAACCGATCTACATCCACTTCCTAACCTCCCCAGTTAGGATTTTCAACCTCTCACTTATATTACCAATAAATGAATGTCCCTAAGCTCGCAAACTTAGTGAATGCATAGCTTTTAATTAGATCTTTTACAAGATGTCTTACCGCAATAAGGTCTTATACAACCACTTAGTCGCAACTAGGATTTTCCCTCGACTTAGCCTCAACTAGGTCTTTGTAACGACCATAAAAACTTAACCCGTGCCACGTGTCAATACAGGTGATACGTGGGCCTTCCACTGTGGTACAATCATCAATTCTCGAATGTCGACACCGAGGTATGTTATGTTTGTTCGATATTTGTATTACATTGTATAGCCTTAACACTAATTTTGATGTCTTAAACGCGTGAGAACTTTTTTGTGCAAGTGTTAGTTGTGTGAGACGATATTTAGTGGTCTGGGTGACAAAGTTGAGTTAAAAATACTGATAAAATACAAACTCTAAATTTATCGAATTAATTGGTACGTAATTCAACCAAGTGTGCAAGACACGCAGAGTGCGGCGTAGGTCGAGTCCAGATGCACAAGGGATGAGGTGGATAGGCTAGAATGATGAGCAAATCAACCAGAGTCACCTAATGAAGTCACTTAAATAGGTGGGATGAGGTGATTATAAGCCATTATATGGTCATAGGGATGGGTGTGTTGGGCCACGATTAGGTGAAGGGTATATAAACCCCACACCCACCTATTTCTCTTTCTTCTCTTTCTCTTAACGTCTCCTTCAAGCAACCGGTGGACTTAGGTGGCTGGAGCGGAGCAGTGCGGCGGCAGCAGTTTAAGGCGATCTGAGGTAAGATCTTTCATCTCCTCGTCATTCCCTACACGTTGGTATAGGTTTTACCTATGTTCGTCGTGATGAAATTTGGACACCACATCGAAATTTCGAACTCGATTGAAACCCTCGACGTTTTGGTGATCTTCACGACGATCAACATGAGTTTTGTGAAGAAGATATTCGATTTAGGGGAGTTTTGGACGTTTGATGATTTTTTGAATGATTTCGGACATTTTGGAATGTGTTGAAGGTGTTTTTGGAATGATGTTGGGTCCCTGACGAAAAATAGACCAAATCGGCTTAAGGCGGCAGGATCCGGAGGTGGTAAACACCCCCGGAAAGTCCCTTAGGTTGCGGCACCACAACTGACGCCATAGGGCTAAGGCGCGACGTTGGGGACAGAGAGGGGTCTCTCTATCCCCACACTGTAGGGGCACCGTGGCGGGATAAACCCTCATGGCGCACCCCCACAGATGTCTGGGGCAGAGTCAATCTGCTCAACGCCGTGAAAGTGCCGTGGGGTATGAAACCCCCACGACGCTGCCTACGATGTCTGGGGCAGAGGCACTCGGCCCTACGCCGTGGAGACGCAGCCGAGAGGAAGACCTTCACGGCGTCTCGGCTGTGCTCAAAACCCATATTTTCCCAAATTTTGTGAAATATTAGGAACAGATTGGGAATTCTCGGGGTACCTAAACAGGTCCAAATACCACCTAATAACCCGGAATTTGACCCTAAAACATAATAAACATAAATAAGGAAAATTGGATAAAAATGAATGGAAAACCCACGATGAATTGTATTATCAGGATTATTAGCGCGTGGGACTACGTAAGGACGAGTCAGAGTCTGTAAGAGTGATTAGCTTGAATTTGAGGTAAGTAAACTAGTGAGGAACACTACAGTTATTTCTTGAGCTTTAAATTATTATTGATGTTGTTTAATGTCATCTTGCAAATTCTATTCTCATGAGTTGTCCTTAAACAAGTGTGTCAAGCGCAGTCCTTGTAGAATTTTGGGCTTTCGGTATATTTATACTGGGGGTTTACAATTGGGGATACATGAATGGTTGTGATGCATGTACGGGGTGAGAGTTCTCCACTAGATTGTTGGGGACTCTACATTCGCGTAGGGGTCTAAGAGGAGATTTTGTCCTCGGCTCCGGGCATTTGAGGAGATTTTGTCCTCGGCTTAAATGACTTTGATTGGTCGGGACCACTTGTGCCTTTCCTTTGTATTCCGGGACACTCAACTTCGATTGCTCATTCATTTATTTACAGTCTTTATATATTCATGTGCTCCCTGTCCTTTCTTTTCTATTTGCATGAATTGATTACTTAATTTATTTATTTTGAAATGTTGTATTTATTGTTCCTGCTTGGTGTTACTTACTTGGGCTCATCATTCTTGTGTTTGACTGAGTGCAGATCCGTAGTCCAGTAAGGGAAAGGTAATGCAGTTAGGCGAAATACTTTGAACGGCCCTCCTCTACAAATATAGGTGACTTTTTGGTTGTATTAGTTACTTATAGTGTTTTTGAACATGGGTTTATGGGTTGAGAGATTGATTGGGATATGTATAACATTTATGATACTCTTTTTTGGTTCACATGATATATATGATTTATGTGGTTTCCACACCCTAAGTTTTGTCCTAACTTGGAGCTTTAGTGGTTAATTGATTAGTTCAGATTTATTGCTCCCACTTTATACTTTGATAACTTGCTAATTAATTGACTTCACTTTTAAATGCTTAAGAAATGATTGAATTGTAAGGAAATACTCACTGGGCCCGCGTAGGTCTAGGCCGGGCGGCGTCCAATTCTAGGATTGTGGAATTTGGGGTTGTCACAGTCTTTACTTTCAACTTAGATCCCACCAAGCCTTATAATCAAAATCATTTTCAAATACAATGAAAGTTTGGCTTTACAAAGTAAAGCGACAATAAGTTTAATTCTTACAAGGCACCTAGAGCTAAACCACTCCTATGCATACAAGTATGAACTCCGACTAAGATGTAAATAAAATCAGCGAGCATGCGCAATACTTAGTCAAGAAATCGACAAAATGATATCGATGAAAAAGTACGCAGTTTCAAATCAAAATGAACAAGTGGTTTTGTTAAAAATCAAGATTAAGAAAAACAACTTGTTCAAATATGTATTAGGCTAAAAAAGATCAAGTTTAAGTGTCAAACCCAAGACAAAAGTGTTCAAGAACACAATAAATGATTTCCAAATAATACTTCAATAAAAAAGTATAGAATAAGCCCAAAAAGAAAAGGACATCAAGAAATCTTACAACCCCAAATGTGAAATCTGAAAATCAATTTTGGAGTAGTGGTTGTAAGCCTTAGAACACCTCTCTAATGCTGCTTTGATCGACGAATCAAAATCTCCAAGAATCACCAATTGTATGTGATAAAAAAATCTAGCACAAATGTGTATAAAACATGGATTTTTAAAAGTGTAGAAGCATAAGTTGTAGCTTTGGTGTTCTTGGGTGTTTGGTTGTGTTCTACAACCCTTTTTGTACTCATATGGCCGTTACATATGATTCAAGGGTCCAAATGGTCCTCAAATTCAAATTAAAGGTGCAGATTAACACTTTAAAAAAAGTAGTCAGATTTCTGCCTAGCGCGCTAGGTAAAAAGGATAGCGCGCTGGACAAATTTCTTGCCTTTTACATATTTCTCATAGCACGTTAGACAAATCTTTTTTTATATATTCCTGCATAGTATGTTGGACAAATTTTTTACAGGGGCCTGAAAATAATTAATTTTCTAGTTTTATAGAATGACCCCCTAATGGACATACGACTCTGCTAAACCTCAGAAATCACTTTATACATGTTTAGTGGTGCAACGACCTGAATTTAATTTGTCGTTATTTATGATGTATTGCAGACGTGGCGGACAACTCAGACACTAGTGGGACCTGCAGCTATGCTAGAACGTGTTTGGAATCAGGTAAATAGTTATTTTGTGTGTTGATTTGTCTAATTTGCGATGTTTATGTTGAATTATATTAAACGACATCGCAATATGTGTATTTACATTTTCAATTGACGTGCGAGATTGTGTGTTAAGTATTTGCCTCGATATGCTTGTCGACGTTGATACCGGGTAGACTAAAAGACAAAATTACTCGGTCAGGGAAATAATATACATAGAAAATGATTGAAATACATAAAATAATTAATAATAAATGTTGTTTAATGGTTTGGTGGCTCGAATATGCACGATGGCATGAGTCGCGGTGCAGGTGTCGGGTCTCAGAACGACCGAAAGTCAATTATTAGTTGCATGTAAGGATAAGTTCAAATGACTAAGTCATACATTGGAGTCACTTAAGTGGACCATTTGACCGAATCTTGGCCATTCAAGAGTGCCTAGTGATGCACACCACATAAGAGATGACTTGGGGGTATAAATATCCCATTTTCTCATCATCACCACCATGTTTTCTCTCTCTTTGTCCATAAATTCGAAAATACAAGTTGAGAAACAAGGGTTTTAAGACTCTCAAATTGGTGATTTGAAGGACTTGAAAGTTGGAAATCATCAAAACAAGGTTAGATCTCTCATTCCCTCCTCTTTCTCTTCAATTTGGTGGTGTTTTTGGGCATGTTGGTTGTGATCCGGGATGAGAAGTTTAATTATTGTTTTTGATGAGGTTTTAGTGTTGTTGAATGGTGGTGATGTTGTTGTTATTGTTGTTGAAGAAGAGAATAAGAGAATAAGAGAAAAAAAAGGAGAACAAAATAGAGACGCATTAACGTATTTGTTGAAAAGGGGGAAGGGAGGCAACGCACCCGCGCACCTGTGTGCACTCCCTGGGCCGGGCCGAACTGGCCCAGGCCTAGCCCACGTGGGCCGGATCGGTCCTGACCCGGTTCAGGGGCCCACCTCATATTAATTAAATAATATATATTTTTTATTTTATTTAAATAAATTAAAAATCGTTTTAAATAAAATAAAATATAATAAAATATGAGAAATGGCTAGAAAATTATGAAAAAATTCAGAAAAATCTAAAAAAATATGAGAAATTAGAAAAAGGGTTGAACGATGAGTTTTGAGATTTTTTTTTTCAGAATTTGGCGAGATGCTGTCGGGCGGTATTTTGGAAATAGGTCATTTCTGGCGGTATTTTGGATATCGAGGATTTGGAGGAGCTGGACCAAGGTTTATTTAGCGGGACGCGGAGTGCGGTTTGAGGTGTGTAGTATCCCAACTGAAATTACTTGAGTATTTACTTATTTTGGCATTTTAAATTCAATTTCTCTCATTTCAATATTCTACTCTGGTTGTGGTTATATGGGTGGACGTTGAGCTGGGTTCCCTTCGTTCCATTCTAGTGTGTACGTCCACTACACCATAACATGTTGCTAATGATCGATCTCGGTGAATAGGACGAACCGAGTGTCACGTCGTGCAACGTGTCGATGCGTCGTAAGTGTAACGCCGACCATTGAGCGGATCCAGATACTGGCCCTGCTTGAGTCAGACTCGCCGACAGTATTTTGTGGAAGAGTCCGAATTATGGTGGTAGTCTGACCCTAGGGGCTAATAACACACTTTGAGCTTTCCCTATTATCTATCTATGCGATGAGTGCAGTTGCCTATATTTATTTTTGTATGTTTATTTAATACTTTTATTTAAATTCCAGTATTTACTTTCAGTATTGTTCACTTAATTTTCTCGAGAATACTTACTCTGGACTTGTCAGATACCTTATATATTTTGATATTTTGTAACATCAGAGGTATTTTTGGTTATATATGGGTTTTCCACACTAGGTTTATTGTTTATGTCATACATTTATATTATTATCATCTGAGTAAATGTGTTAGTAAGACTTTCGCTATGTTATTTGAGGATAAAATGACGAATTAACATATTATTAGAGTTCATTACAATTAAATTAGTAAATTACCAATTAATAAGGTTTAAAAGGATAAAATGGAGGATATAATTCAATGTGGAGCACAACTGTCGCTGGTAAGACAGATTGTGGGTCCGCATTCTCCCTCATGGTGATCTGTTTGAAAAATGGGTCGTTACATTTTGATATCAGAGCGAGGCTATGATGAGTTCTAGGTTTCCTAGACACATATTACTGGAGGTATACGATAGGTCCCTTTCACACGAAACATGTCTAACATAGAGGGCCAGTCACAACATCTTTGTCGCAGCAGGCACAACTAGTGCAGAGTTCTCGGTCTGATGAGAGGTTGAAGAGACAAGAGATATCAGGGTCGACAGGGACAAGGCCAGAGACCTCGTAGAGGTGATTGACAGTTAGATCAGGGTAGCAGAGGCGACAGAGATCGTCGGGATGATTGGGATAGACGTGATGATCGTGAGGTAGCTTATTATGTGGCCTCTACACTGGTTGATCAACCGAGACATCATCAGAGGCCTGATAGAGGTCAGGGTCAGAGAGGCCAGAGCCGAGGCCAGAGCCGAGGCCAGAGTCAGGCGTATAATCAGAGGACTACTGGCAGATCTGAGAGTTGCATTTGTTATCATTGTGGTCAGGTGGGACATCTTGTGGAGGAGTGTACCAGATCAGCGCCAGTATTATCGCAAACTAATCAGGCCATAGATAGGTCTCAGACAACTGCTTTTGGGGTTGCACAATCAGATCAGGAGGTGACCAGACAGCTTATTAAGGGTATGTTATCTATCTGTGGTACTTTTATGCATGTTATGTTTGATTCAGGCAGCACATTGTCTTTTATATCTGGATGTATGGTACAATTGTTAGGTTAGGTGCACAGACCTTAGATTCACATCTTGTTATCAGTACGGTAGTGGGATAAGATTTACCCTAACCAGATTTTTCTGGATTGTATGGTTGAGATAGAGGGAAATCAGTTACCTGCTGACTTGAGAGTATTAGAGTACCTAAAGTTCGACACGATGTTCGGTATGGATTAGCTATCGTCTTATCACACATAGATCGATTGTTTCAGTAAGACGGTGACATTTCACATTGAGGGGATTCCAACGTTTTCATTTGTCGGAGCTGCGTCAGTATTTTCTATCACTCCAGGTAGATTAGCGACGTCGTAGGAGATGGACGCGTATGCGACTATGGTGGAGCTAGAGCTTAGGACAATGATTAGGATTGAGGATTTCCTTGTAGTTTGTGAGTTTTCAGATATATTTCCTGAGGATTTGCTAGGATTGCCACCACTTAGAGCTATTGAATTCATTATCGAGTTGATTCTAGGGACTCAGCCGATTTACAACAGGTCGTATAGGATGTCAGCATCGGAGCAGGAAGAGTTAAGGGCCCAGTTAGAGGAATTACTGCAGAAGGGATTCATTCACCCTAGTATGTCACCATGGGGAGCTCCAGTTCTTTTTGGGAAGAAGAAAGGACAGCTCGATGTGGATGTGTGTGGACTATAGAAAGTTGAATTAGGTGACGGTTCGAAACCGTTACCCACTTCCCATAATCGATGACTTGTTTGATCAGTTGGTAGGAGCCAAATTCTTCTTAAAGATTGATTTCAGATCAGGATAACATCAGTTGAGGATTCGAGAAGGAGATATTGAGAAGACCACTTTCAGTACGCGTTACGGGTTGTACGAGTTTACAGTCATGCCATTTGGGCTGACTAACGTGTCGACGATCTTCATGGATTTAATGCACAGGGTGCTCAGGTCGTATTTGGATTGGTACGTCATTGTTTTCATTGATGACATCCTAATTTACAGTAAGACTCGTGTGGAGCACGAGAGAAATCTCAAGGAGGTGTTGGCGACGCTGAGAGAGCACCGAATTTACGCCAAGTTCAACAAGTGTGCATTTTGGCTGAGTGAGGTGAAGTTTTTGGGGCACGTCATTAGCGATCAAGGCATATCAGTTGATGGTGACAAGATTCGAGCTATTATTGGTTGGAGGACACCTGAGTCTATTTCTGATATTCAGAGTTTTCAAGGTTTGACGGGCTACTACCAACATTTTGTTCAGGATTTCTCACTTATTGCAGCGCCGATGATGAGGCTGACCAAGAAGGATGTTAGATTTAACTGGTCACAGGAATGTGAGGGTGCATTCTGGGAGCTGAATAGACAGTTGACTTATGCGCCAGTTTTGGCGTTACCTGTGGCAAGAAGAGGTTTCTCTGTTTATACGGATGTGTTAGGTACCGAGTTAGCTTGCGTGTTGATGCAGGATGGACACCCAGTGGCCTATCTATCACGACGATTGAGACCCCATGAGGAGAGTTATCCAGTGCACGACTTGGAGTTTGCGGCGGTCGTATTTGCATTGAAGGTCTGAAAGCACTACTTGTACGGTGAGAGGTTCGTGCTGTTTACCAACCACTAGAGTTTGAGATAACTGTTCACTTAGAGGGAATTGAACATGAGACAGAGGAGATGGCTCGAGTTATTGAAGGACTATGATTTCTCTATTGAGTATCATCTGGGGAAGGCGAATGTTGTAGCTGATGCGCTGAGCAGGAGCGACATCGAGAACCAAACGGGACTGCGACATATGACACACGAGTATGGGTTGCTTGAGGCTGTGTCGGTGTTGTGTGTGACAAAGTCTATTGCTGAGCTACACATTTGCAGCCAGATATGAGTTCCCCCACTGTCTTTAGAGTGGGTTGTTGAGATGCAGAGAGCTGTGGACCGGTATTTACGGATCAGTGGATTGGCTTAGGATCCGGGGTGCACAGAGTTGTCTAAGGGTTCAGACGGGTGCTTGAGACACATGAGTCGTTTGTAGATACCGGAGCTCAGGGACGGTATTCTCGAGGATGCACCGGTCATGATTTATAGTTCATCCTGGTCGAACCAAGATGTATCACGACCTTTAGCAATTATTTTGGTGGCCAGGGATGATGACTGACGTGGGAAGATACATCAGGAGTTGTCATATTTACTAGCAGGTGAAGACTGAGCACAGGAGACCAGCTGGGTTGCTACAACCGCTGCCCATTCCCTAGTAAAAATAGGAACACGTGACCATAGACTTCGTCAGTGGCTTACTGCAGACTACTAGGAGACACAATGCAGTTTGCGTAGTTATCGACAGATTAACGAAGTCGACACACTTTATACGATCGCCATAAGATATTTAGTTACATAACTGAACACTATTTTTGAGAGAGAGATTGTTAGATTGCACGGTGTACCGATCTCCATTATTTCTGACAGAGATCTAAAGTTTACTGTAACGACCCCTATTTTAATCTAGGGCACCGCCCGGCCTAATCCCGTAATTAAGCTTTAATTTTAACACGTAGGACCTAATTATGTATTAGTCAGCCAGTACTACCTATTATCTCGTGAATTGGGTTCAGGGGTAAGAAAATCCCATATCACTACTATTCATCATTTTATAATAGTTATCAAATTAGCGGAAGTCTTTAACGTATTAGCAGAAGCATTTTATATAAATCCTAAATGTGGAAACTAGGAAATAACAATCACAATATCAATATGCAATAAACGACGATCATATAGACAAAGTGAAAATCAAAACGGGTAAACTAACTCTCGTCCTAACAAAACAACCCAAGTAAAAGACGTATATAAGCATAATACAAAAAATATGACCTTCATGTATGGAAGTTACGCGCTATCATAGGTAGTCGCCGATCTTCTCTTTGCCCGATATGCTATTGCTCGACGGACCTACACCCACCGTCACAAACTAAACGGTGAGTATAGTGATATTTAAGTGATAACCGGGGAATTCTATACTACATTTTCATGTAAATATAGATATTAATTGCATAATATAGCAGAAAAAGATGCTGAGAAAGTAATGTATATAAATATCACAGTTAACCGAATTAAATAGACTGACACAGGCTAAGTCGAGATGATCGACGTCCGATCGGCGGTGAGAAATATCAACCAGCCTTTTCCACTGTCGTATGGAGATACTCTCAACATACTTTGTAAAATTTGAATATATATATATATATATATATATATAAAACTTGCCGACAACCCCGTAGTTCAAGCTACGTGATGCCACCCAAGTAATAGTGGTGAGTGTTAGAAACCCCGAGGTCCAGTGACCCCGTGAATCCACCCATCTCTCGTGCAATAGACACTAGATAATCTCCAACTTTTGTTTCAAGGATTTTCATTTCTAAGGTTCTACGATATCAACAATAAGTTAGGCTACGAAACCCCAAAGGAAATGGAATACAAAACCAATTACCACAGTAACCCTAGTGTATGCATTTCTATCATCAATTATATCATAATTCACAACAAAATATGACACATTAGGAGAAGGAGTCAATGAAACTATCACAAGGCATCATGCTATTTCAACATTCAATTTGAACAGAGCAAGGAAAACATGATGGTAGATTTCTAATAGCAAGTCATCAAATTGACTGAAAAGAGGAATAACATGAATGAAATAAAGTAGAGAGTTCCCACAGTTTCACTTACAAGTCACAGGATAGCTATGGCTATCCGGCCTTGCGACACTTCGACTAGCGCTCCCGAGCTCCCGTAACGCCCCTAGGTCCCTGAAAAGTTATTTCGTATCATTTATTTATTTATTTATTAATATTTTATTACATAGATATATTTTATGTTTATATATACCTATGTGTATATATATATATATATAAATACATGTGTATGTGTATATGTATACATACACACATATATATGTATACATATACATATATATATTTATTATTTATTATTATTATTATTATTATTTTATTATTTTTTTATTTTTTAATTTCATTTGGGGGGTTGGACCCTTGAACCGTGTCTCCCCCCCTTCTTCTTTAGCAGAGACGCTGCAACAACAACGTTTTTGCTTTTTTTTTTTTTTTTCTTTTCTTTTCCTTTTCTTCAATCCAACAATCAACAACTCTAAGACCAACATCAACACCATAGCATCAACAATCCACCATTAACATATTGATTTAAAAAAAACAACTTCATCAACATCACCATTAATGTCTACAACAACAATGCCAACATCAACAACAAAAAACTCACCTCACCAATGTTGCCGTCATCTCGATCTCCTCCAATGACCTCTCTTTCTCTATCTCGGTTTTTCTCTTCTTCTTCTTCTTTGTGCGGTGGTGGTGGTTTTTGTTGGTGCTTTGGGGGGTTAAATGATCATTTTACCCATCCAACCCTTTCTTTTTCCATAAAAGCCAATGCCCCTTTTTGTCTTTTTTTTTTGATTTTTTAAATGTATATATATATTTATATTATATATAACTATATATGTGTCCAATTCAATTTAATTAATTTGTGACCATAGACTATGATTTAATGTGCATTAATTTAATTACATTGCATTTAACTACGTTTAGACTTACCACAAGTCTTTCTACCCGGTACCTCGACTCGCGCGTGACTTGAGGCGTGTCCCCAACTGCGCCTCGGCGTCGATAGCTGTACGTATTGGCTTAGTCAGCCTACACATATACAAACACTAGGAATACATCAATATAAATATAAAATTTACCTCGGCCACATGCATCGGTTTATGTGTGCATCTCATGCGGGCTCTACGTCACGGGTTGGTGATCCTGATTAATAAATTAATCAAGATTAACAAAATTTGGGCCGTGACAAATATTCCCAACAAAATAAAAATTTCGTCCTCGAAATTAATTCAGGTTAGGGTATACCTGACTCAAAAAGGTACGAAAAACAGTTTCGCATATAATCTTCCCGTTTCCAAGTGAGTTCTGACTCGTTGTGGAACTGCCACTTGATGAGAAATTTCGGGATAGACTTATTCCTCAGCTGTTGTACCTTTCGATTTAGGATCTGGATAGGTTGCTCCTCATATGAACAATCCTCGCTCAGGTCGATTCGACTCAACTCAATCGTCGGTCGTGTGCCTGCCTTTGACTCAGCCAATCGAAGCATCAATATATGGAAGACCGGATGAACACCTGACATCTACGGAGGAAGTTCTAACTCGTACGTAACGTTTCTAACTCATTTCCTAACTCTGAATGGCCCGATGAAACGTGGTGCAAGCTTGCTTTTACACCAAATCTTTGTAGACCTCTCAGAAGAGAAACCTTATGGTAGACATAGGCTCCCTCGAGATAAGTGAGATCATTGTGATACTTGTCTGCATACTTCTTTTGTCTTTCTTGGGCTCCCTTAAGCTTCAGTTGAATCTGTCGTACCTTCTCTGTATGATCTACAACAGTCTCAGGTCCTACTGACAATCTGTCCTCTAGCTCAACCCAACACGATGGCGAGCGACGGGGTCTGCCATATAAAGCCTCAAATGGTGCCATCTCAATACTAGCCTGATAACTGTTGTTGTATGCAAACTCGCACAACGGTAGGTATTCCTCCCATGATCCGCCAAACTCTAACACACAGGCTCGTAACATATCCTCTAGGATCTGATTGAGTCTCTCAGTCTGTCCGTCAGTCTAAGGGTGAAAAGCCATACTGAAATGTAGGCATGTATCGTACTACTCCTGCATACTCTGCCACATCCTGGATGTAAAGTTAGCATCTCTGTCTGATACAATAGTCAATGGTACCCCATGCAACCTGATAATCTCTCTCTCAAACAACACACTCAACTTATCAAAGGTGTAATGTGATGCCACTGGTAGGAAATGAGCATACTTAGTTAGTCTGTCAACTATAACCATATCGAGTCGTGTCTCCTGGCAGTCCTCGGTAAACCTCTGATAAAGTCCATAGCTATGTCTTCTCATTTCCATTTCGGAATGGGAAGTGGTTGTAAGAGTCCCTCGGGCCTGCGATGCTCAGCTTTCACTTACTGGCATATCCCACAGTTCCTGATAAACTCTGACACGTCCACCTTCATCCCAAGCCACCAGAAATGTCTCTGCATATCATGGTACATCTTAGTCCTGCCTGGATGAACGGTAAATCAGGAACGATGTGACTCCTGAAGGATCTCGTCTCTCAAATCTAGCACTTCGGGTATCCACAATCTGCCCCTGAATCTCAGACACTGATCATATGTCTCTGTCCAATCATCACAATTTGAACTCTGCGCTAACTCGCTGAATCGATGGTACAACCTGTCAGTCCTCTGACCCTTTGACACACTCTGTGTAGACACGGTATGTACTCTCGTCTATGCGCAGATCTCAACTCAGTTTCGATAGGAGCGTCTGTTCGACCTGTTGTCGCAGCTGCCTCAAGTAACCCGTACTCGCGCATCATGTGACATCTGACATCTGACGACCTCGACATCTCTAGTCGGTCTCCTACTCTGCGGGTCTGCAACTACATTAGCTTTTCCTGGGTGATACTCCAGAGAAAAGTCATAGTCCTTCAAAAACTCTAACCATCTGCGCTGTCTCATGTTCAGCTCTTTCTGTGTGAAGAGATATTTTAGACTCTTGTAATCAGTATAGAGTGTGAATCTCTCTCCATATAGATGATGTCTCTAAATCTTCAGACCAAAAACTACCGCTGCTAACTCTAAGTCGTGTGTAGGATAGTTCTTCTCGTGTATCTTGAGCTGTCTCGAAGCATATACCACAACTCCACTACCTTTCATCAACACGCATCTAAGTCTTGTGTGTGAAGCATCAGTATACACTAAGAATCCCTATCCGACCTCTGGTAATACCAACACTGGGGCGGTAGTCAATAATCTCTTCAACTGAGCAAATGCACTCTCACACTCCTCAGTCCATTTAAATATGACGTCTTTCTGTCTCAGCCTAGTCATCGGTGAAGTGATTTTGGAAAAATCCTTCACAATTCTCCCGTAATAGCCTGCTAACCCCAGAAAACTTCTGATCTCCGTTACTGACGTCGGTGCTGGCCAATCCATAATTGTCTGAATCTTGGCAGGATCTACGACAATTCCTGCTGCCCCAACCACATTACTTAAGAACTTAACCTCTGCAAGCCAGAACTCACACTTGCTGATCTTGGCAAATAGCCTGTGCTCCCTCAAAGTTTGCAGCGTCTCCCTGAGGTGATGTTCGTGATCCTCTCGTGTCCTCGAGTAAATGAGAATGTCATCAATAAAGACTATCACGAAGCGGTGAAGATATGGTCTTAAAACTCGATGCATAAGATCCATAAATACAGCGGGGGCATCGCTTAGCCCGAAAGGCATGGCTATGAACTGATAGTGTCCATATCTGGTGCGAAACGCTGTCTTAGTCCTATCCTCGTCCCTGATCCTAAGTTGATGATACCCTGATCTCAAGTCTATCTTGGAGAAAAATTATGCTCCCCTCAACTGGTCAAATAAATCGTCAATCCTTGACAGCGGGTACTTGTTCCTGACAGTGACTTTATTCAGTTGCCTGTGGTCGATGCACAGTCATAGACTACCATCCTTCTTCTTTACAAAGAGTACTGGCGCTCCCTACGACGACATGGATGGTGTAATGAATCCTTTATTTCCCAACTCTCTCAGTGCCATGTGGTAGGGTGGTATCGAGATCGGTCTGGTGCTTGGTACAAGATCAATGATAAAGTCTATCTCTCGAGGTGGTGGTAGTCCAAGTAAGTCCTTCGAAAAAACATTAGGAAAGTCTTGGACTACGGGTATGTCCTCAAGTCGGGGTCCTCAACTCTCTGTTATAGTATATAAGGCTACTAGAGTCTCCATTTCCTCTGTCGCCAATCGACCTCTCGTGGTATCGGTTCTTGGTGTACTACCTTGGTGCACAAACATCAGACGTCCTGGAATCTCGAATACGACGGACTTACATAAACAGTCTATGTAAGCGTGGTATGCTGATAACCAGTCCATCCCGAAAAGAGCGTCGAGCTCTAACATCTCAATGACTCTAAAGTCGGCGGGTAACTCTATCCCACTAATCTCTACTGGAACTCTCTCAACTAGACAATTAGAGTAAACACTATCTTTAACGGCGGTACTCAACATCAAATGTACTCCAAGCCTAATCGGTGTCAGTCCTAGTATGCCTATCATGCATTAAAAAATGAAAGAAATAGTGGAACCTGAATCAAATAAAACATAAGACTCTACCAGCGATAGAATTCGTACCCTCGATGAGACTCTGTGTAGCGTTTGTATTTGGCTATGCTACCATGTGAGCTGCCTCTCGACTTTGTGGTGGATACATTGCTGCTGGCTGTGGACACTCCCTCACCAAATGCCCCACCTGTCCACACCTATAACATAAAAGCTGTCTACGTTGACCGGACTGTGGCTGTCCTTGAACTGGAGTCTGTCTCTGTCCCTGATAGGGTCCCTCTCGGCCTTTACCTCTGTCTCGGCCTCCGCTACCCTGCTGCTGATGGTGGTGTATCTCTAGTGGTGCCGGAAGTGCCAATATCTCCAGTGCCGGTAGTGCGGGTTTGGACTGTGGTGGGGGCAAGATCTGTGTTGTTGAACACTGCGCGGAGGTGGCATATGATGCGTGGGGCACGACCGAGTGATGTGAGGTCGTCCCCAATCCCGGTGCCCCGTGGTACCACCCCTAGGTGCCTTACCCCTCTGTCGCCTCCTCTCATACTCTGTTATCTGCTCAGATGACCAAGTCTGACCTGGAGCTGCCCTGTTAGCTACTCTACTCAGATGGTAGGTCTCATGGGTAAGGGCGCGCTCGTAAATGTCACCAAAGGTCTGGGCTCCTGTGCCGACCACATGCTCCCTAATATCAGCTCTTAAGCCAACCCTAAAGTAGTGCACATCCTCTAGCTCCTCTTTGACCAAATCCCTAGCAAATTATCGCAAGTAGCCGTATCTGTCTCGATACTACATGACTATCTCATCTAGCCCCTGTCTCAAACTCATGAAGTCTCGCCTCAGTCTCATCCTAATTGCTGGCGGAAAGTACTGCTGGTAAAACTTATCCTTGAATGCCTTCCATGATGTGAAGTCCCCTTCCGTCGCTATTGTCGCGCGCCACCAAACATCGGTGTCCCTCTGCAGTGTATATGATGATAGGTCGGGGTGTAGTCTGTCCTCAATGCCCAATATCCTATGGAGCTTCTCCTGAGATAACACCCACTTCTCGATCATTTGAAAGTCTCGAGTCCTATCAAAGTACTCTGGTTGAAGCCTGATGAAGTCCTTAATTAGCTTGATCCCCACTGCTGAGTCTGATGATGCGGAGGTGAGAGTGGTCGTCGCCACTATTATATCTGTCGTCAGGACCGTCGCGGCTGGGAGAGCCTATGCCATAGGGGTCACAGTCGTAGTCTGAACGGTAGGCGTCTCGGCTACGAGTGTGACCACAGGAACGGTGGTTGGTACGACAAACGGAATGGCGGCCGTCGAATCATTGGAATGGTGCCTTGTGGTATAGTAGGCGCTGCCATCGGAGGCGTAACAACTGTGCGTGTACTGGCGACTGCCTGTGTGAGTGCAGTGAGTTACATAGTGACATATGCCATGAAGTCCGCCAACTGCTGCCCCTGAGCAGTCACCCAGTCAGACAACCTCTGCTGGTCGTCATCAGATGTGGTAGGAGGCTGATTGCCGCTAGCATTCGAGTCACTTGTATCACGTGTGTCCGTCATCGTCTTCTGCATGTTGATAGCGACTTCGCATCAGCCACTACGAAGTGTATCGCGTATATATATATATACATAATGAAATTAACACATATACTTTGAAAATCCCCAGCTCACCTTCACTCAATTCCCAACAAAATAGTTCCTAGGCGATGTTCATCTGGTTTCCACTTCTAAGGTTTGTGTTTTATGCGAGTTCGTGTTTTTTCGTATTTGTCCCTAAGGTTCTGAAGCATAGGCTCTGATACCAACTATAATGACCCCTATTTTAATCTAGGGCACCGCCCAACTTAATCTCGTGATTAAGCCCTAATTTCAACACGTAGGACCTAATTACGTATTAGTCAGTCTGTACTACCTATTATCTCATGAATTGGGTTCAGGGATAAGAAAATCCCCTATCACTACTATTCATCATTTTATAAGGGTTATCAAATTAGCGGAAGTCTTTAACGTATTAGCGAAAGCATTTTATATAAATCCTTAATGTGGAAACCAAGAAATAATATTCATAATATCAATATGCAATAAACGACGATCATATAGACAAAGTAAAAGTCAAAAGTCGGGTGAACTAACTCTCGTCCCAACAAAACAACCTAAACAAAAGACGTATATAAGCATAATACAAAAAAATGTGACCTACATGTACGACAGTTACGCGCTATGAGCTCAGAGGTAGTCACCGATCTTTTCCTTACCCGGTTTGGTAATGCTCGACAGACCTACACCCACCGTCACAAACTATACGGTGAGTATAGTGATATTTAAGTGATAACCGGGGAAATTCTATACAACATTTCCAAGTAAAGACAAATATTTAAATGCATTATATAATAGAAAAAAGGTGCTGAGAAAGTAATGCATATAAATATCACAGTTAACCGAATTAAATAGACTGACACAAAATAAGTCGAGATGATCTATATCCGGTCGGCAGTGAGAAATATCAACCAGCCTTATCCGGTCGGCAGTGAGAAATATCAACCAGCCTTTTCCACTATCATATGGAGATACTCTCAACATACTTTGTAAATTTTGAATATATATATAAAACTTGCCAACAACCCCGTAGTTCAAGCTACGCAATGCCACCCAAGTAATAGTGGTGAGTACCAGAAACCCCGAGGCCCAGTGACCCCGTGAATCCACCTATCTCTCGTGCAATGGACACTAGATAATCTCTAATTTTTGTTTCAAGGATTTTCATTTCTAAGGTTCTACGATATCAACAATAAGTTAGGCTACGAAGCCCCAAAGGAAATGGAATACAAAACCAATTACCGCAGTAACCCTAGTGCATACATTTCTATCATCAATTATATCATAATTCACAACAAAATATAACACATCAGGAAAAGAAGTCAATGAAACTATCACAAGGCATCATTCTATTTCAACATTCAATTTGAACAGAGCAAGGAAAACATGATGGTAGATTTCTAATAGCAAGTCATCAAAATGACTGAAAAGAGAAATAACATGAATGAAATAAAATAAAGAGTTCCCACAGTTTTATTTACAAGTCACAGGATAGCTATGGCTATCTGGCCTCGTGACACTCCGACTAGCGCTCTCGAACTCCTGTAACACCCCTTGTTCCCTGAAAAGTTATTTCATATCATTTATTTATTTATTTATTAATATTTTATTACATAGATATAATTTATGTTTATATATACCTATGTGTATATGCATATATATATACATACATGTGTATATATGTATATATATATACATATATATATATATATATTATTTATTATTACTATTATTATTATTTATTATTTTTTTATTTTTTAATTTCATTTGGGGGGTTTGACCCCTGAACTGGGTCTGACCCGTCCAACCGAGTCTCCCCCTCTGAAGAGACGCTGCAACAACAACGTCTTTGATATTTTTTTTCTTTTTCTTCAATCCAACAATCAACAACTCCAACTCCAACTCCAACATTAACACCATAGCATCAACAATTCACCATTAACATATTGATTTCAAAAAAATCAACTTCATCAACATCACCATTAACGTTTACGACAACAATGCCAACATCAATAAAAAAAAACTCACCTCGCCAATGTCGCTGTTGTCTCGATCTACTCCGATGACCTCTCTTTTTCTCTCTCTCGAATTTTTTCTTCTTCTTCTTCTTCTTTGTGCGGCGGTGATGGTTTTTGTTGATGCTTTGGGGGGTCAAATGACCATTTTACCCCTCCAACCCTATCCTTTCCCATAAAAGCCAATGCCCCTTTTGTCATTTCTCTTTTTTTTTTTTTTTTTTTTTTTTTTTTTTTTTTTTTCTGATTTTTTAAATGTATATATATTTATATTATATATATAATTATATATGTGTCCAATTCAATTTAATTAATTTGTGACCATAGAATATAATTTAATGTGCATTGATTTAATTACATTGCATTTAACTAAGTTTAGACTTACCACAAGTCTCTCTACCCGATACCTCGACTCGCGCGTGACTTGAAGTGTGTCCCCAACTGCGCCTCAGCGTCGATAGATACATGTACTGGCTAAGTCAGCCTACACATATACAAACACTAGGAATACATCAATACAAACATAAAATTTACCTCGACCACATGCCTCGGTCTGTGTGCACATCTCATGCGGGCCCTACGTCACGGGTTGGTGATCCTGATTAAGGAATTAATCAAGATTAACAAAATTTGAGCCGTAACATTTACTTCAAGGCTTTGGGAGAGTATGCATGTAACGACCCTCAAATTTAATTGGTGACAAGTGTTGTGTTTTACAGGACTGTGACTTACCCGTTGTGATTTGTCATATTACTCAAGCCTTGGGAGTCGACATTGAGGTATATTTTATTTTTCTGTGATGTTTGTATTATTATTTATATATGAATGTGAACTCTGTATGTCCTAGCATGTGGTTATCGTGTTTATTAAGTACCACGGATTTCAGTGTGAGATTCGGCTAGAAAAAATGAAAATTTAGGGTATAATATGGATAATTAAACATCGAAAAATGATAATTAGTGAATTATTAAAAATAATAAATAATTAAATAAAATGTCGGAGTGAGGTTATGTCCGAGAACGTACGCAGTGCGAGTTGAGAGTTGAAACGTGTCTGGGAACGTGTGTTTTGAGCGAGAAACGGAGTGGTTGAAAATCAAGTCACTTATTGGAGTTATCTAATTGTGTTAAAGTTGGTGGGTAGGATGAAAGGGAGACACAAGATGTGCCTCGAGATTTGTGCGTGATACGAGATGAGAGTTTCGTAAAAAATGAACTTTTCTCTCTCCTCATCCATTTTTACAATTTTTGCTCAACGAAGAGAACGAAATGAGGGGGTTTCGGTGGATTTTGAGCACGTTGTGACGTCGTAGATCAACCTAATACGCGTAAAAAAGTAGGATTTCTACTCTCGTGTTTGTGCATGTTTTGGCGTAAATTTTGTAGATTTTTATCGTGACTATTTCGGACAAATTTTTGGAAAAATGTTGCGAAATGAATTTGATTGATGGTTTTAAGATCAATGGAGTGTTTTATTGAGGAATTTGTGGTTGGTTTATTGTTTTGAAGTGAATTGAAATTTTTGAGAATTTTTGAAGAAATTCGAGTTATTTTCAAATCGGGGTATTTTATCAGGGTTTCCAAGTAAAGGGAGTTGGTTTTTAAGTTGTCATAGACGTCCCTAAGGGTTTGAGATAGACTCAGAATGTGGTGACTCGAGTCGGGATTTCAAAAAACCCCGGAATAGGTGTTCTGCTGAACACGTCGCGAGGGACACCGTGAGGGGTTATTCCCACGGCGTCTCGAGCCGAGAGGAAAGAACGAAAATAAGAGAAGACGTCGCCACGACTAAGTGAGGTCACGACGTCACCCACATACGAGTTGGGCAGACAGCCTCATCTCTACGTCGTAGAGACGCTGCCCAAGCCATTAGACGCCACGGCGTCCCGACGGCGTGACACTGTTTACAGAGACCAATTTTCTAAAAATTTTAGAAAATTTTGGGGATCTCTCGGTTATCCAATTGGGTCCAAATACGACCCAATACCCTAGAAATCAACTCAATTACACTAATTTGATAATTATGAAAAATTGGATAAATTAGAATGATATTAATAGGATTTGCAAATTTGGATGAATTGACAGACTTAGAGAATTTGCGTGGGCCGACTTAGAGTTTTCGCGAGGATCAAGGTTTTTTGGTGTGAGGTACGTTATCGTACGAATGTAAGCCATATAGGAAGTATGCATTAATTCATTATCCATTTATTGTCATTTTTATTTGAATTGAGCCTTTGTTGGAATTTCATTTTTATTGTTCATGGTTGAGTGTCTTGGCGTAAGTGAGTTGCGAATGTACTCTTGGGTCCATATGAGTGGGTAAGCGTGAACACTTCTGCGGTTGTGTTGTTCCACTCCATTAATAGTGAGTTATGCCTTGAGTACTGGATTGTTTGGATGCTGCGGTGTCTATGGTTTGTTGGTCACTATAGTGACTATAAATGTGGTGATGCGATACTGCATTGATTTTGACCATTTATGAGTCTTCTTTGATTCTGTAGGCACTCAAACTTCGTTGCTCAGCTTGTCAGTCTGTTTATCATGTTATTTGTTATATTTGCTTCTTCTCAATACCGCATGATATTTGGACTATTTATTTGAGAAATCTTGAATTACTGTTTAATTTCTTCTGGCATTACTTTCTCTTTTTCAAGCACTCACCTTCTAGTTTGTGACGATGGCGCAGATAGACCAGAGACGAGCAAGGGGAAGGAGTTGATTATAGGTGATATCCTCTGAGGACTCTCGGAGCGATCCTTTCCTTTACACAATGTAGGTTTTTGTTCTTTTGATTGTGATTATTGTATATTATGTTTTGTAAAACACCGGGACATGTATTGGGGATTGAGATATTAGGGATATCATGTATGATCGCTTTTTATAGCTTTGATCACCACACATGCATGTATTTATCCATTTCTCAGGGTTTCCACATGATTAGGTTGTCCATTATTCCTGATTTCCTTTATATAGTTATAGTTGATTACAGTGATTTTCGCTGCGAATTTTTCTGATAACTTTATAATCCTATAACTCATACATCTAAATGATTAATTAATGATATATTTGATGGTTTGAGGCTGACTAGGATAAGTAGATTCGCGAGTAAGGACTCGAGGGTCCACATAGGTCTAGGCCAGGCGGGATCCAATTTTATGGGAAATTGGGGCCGTTACAATGCATGAGCAGCTTGGCACTTGACTACAGTTCAGTACTGCGTACCATCCTCAAACTAATGGGCAGTCGAAGCGATTAATTCAAATTCTTGAGGATATGTTCAGAACGTGTATTCTACAGTTTGGTGGATCTTGGGAGGATTATGTGTCATTGTATGAGTTTACGTGCAATAACAGCTATCAGGTGAGTATCGGGATGCCACCATTCGAGGCATTATTTGGTAGGCCCTGCAGATTACCACCATGTTAGGCGGCATTGAAGGATACAAGGGCTATAGGACCTGAGGTTGTTGTGAATCACACTGAGAAGTGAGGCAGATTAGACAGAGACTTCAGGTAGAGCAGGATAGACAGAAGAAATATGCAGATATGTATCATAGGGATCTAAGCTATGAAGTTAGTGATATGGTATATTTGAAGGTTTCTCTGTGGAAAGAGCAACAAAGATTTGACATTAAGGAGAAGCTGACACCAAGGTTCATTAGACCTTTCAGAGTTGAGGAACGCGTCGGCAGAGTGACATACTGTCTAGAGTTATCACCACAGTAAGCGGAGGTACATCCGGTGTTTCACATATCCATGTTGAGGCTAGCTAGGTCGTGACCGAGGCCTATGGTTGATATATGTCAGATTGAGGTGCGATCAAACGTGTCATATGAGGAGCGGCATGTGGAGATCATGGATAGGAGGATTTAGACTCTGAGGAATAGGGAGATCCCGAAGGTTTTGGTTTGTTGGCAACAACATGGAACTGAGGGACTCACATGAGAGCTCGAGTCTACTATGTGACGAGGGTATCCCCACTTGTTTATCGGTAAGTATTTAAGTTTAATTTAAATTTCGGGACGAAATTTCACCTAGTTGGGAAGAACTGTAACGGCATGAATTTAATTCGTCGTTATTTATGACGTATTACAGATGTGACGGTCAGCTCAGACACTCGTGGGACCTGCAGTTAGGTTAGAGTGCGCCTGGAGTTAGGTAAGTAGTTATTTTGTGTGCTGATTTGTCTAATTTGCGATGTTTATGTTAAATTATATTAAACGTCATCACAATGTGTGTATTTACATTTTCAATTGACGTGCAAGATTGTGTGTTAAGTATTTGCCTCGATATGTGTGTCGACGCGAGTACCGGGTAGACTAAAAGGCAAAATTACTAGGCCGGGGAAATAATATACATAGAAAATAATTGAAATACATTAAATAATTAATAATAAATGTTGTCTAATGGTTTGGTGGCTTGAATATGGGCGACAGCGTGAGTTGCGGTGTGGGTGTCAAGTATCAGAACGCTTGGAAGTCACTTATTGGTTGCATGTAAGGATAAGTCCAAATGACTAAGTCACACATTGAAGTCACTTAAGTGGACCATTTGACTAAATCTTAGCTATTCAAGAGTGCCTAGTGATGCACACCACACAAGAGATGACTTGGGGGGTATAAATATTCTATTTTCTTAACAACACCACCACGTTTTCTCACTCTTTGTCCATAAATTCAAAAATACAAGTTGAGAAACAAGGGTTTGGAGACTTTCAAATTGGTGATTTGAAGGACTTGAAAGTGGGAAATCATCAAAACAAGGTTATATCTTTTATTCCCTCCGCTTTCTCTTCAATTTAGTGGTATTTTTGGGCATGTTGGTTGTGATCCGAGATGAGAAGTTTGATTATTGTTTTTGTTGGGTTTTTGGTAAGGTTTTGGTGTTGTTGTGTTGTTGAATGGTGGTGATGTTGTTGTTATTGTTGTTGAAGAAGAGAATAAGAGAATAAGAGAATAAGAGAATAAGAGAAACAAAAACAAAACAGAGACACCAATGTGTCTCTATTGAGAAGGGGGAGGGGGCAGCGCACGCGCGTGCATGCACCCCCTAGGCCGGGCCGAACCGGCCCAGGCCCAGCCCAGGTGGGCCAGACCGGTCCGACCTGGTTGGGTCGGGTCCAACCCGGTTCAGGGGCCCCACCCCATATTAATTAAATAATATATACTTTTTACTTTTATTTAAATAAATTAAAAACAGTTTTAAATAAAATAAAATACAGAAAATATGGAAAATAGCTAGAAAATTATGAAAAATTTAGAAAAATTCAGAACATACGAGAAATTAGAAAAGGGTTGAACAATGAGTTTCGAGATTTTTTTGGGATTTTGACGAGATGTTGTCAGGGTTTTTACCTCGTAAAACGTAAAATTGATATAATATACTCAATTGAAGCTAAATCAATTATAAATGGAAAATAGGTCATTTTGGGCGGTATTTTGGATATCAAGGATTTGGAGGAGCCAGACCGGGGTTTATTTAGCGAGACGTGGAGCGCGGTTTAAGGTGTGTAGTATCCCAACTGAAATTATTTGAGTATTTACTTCTTTTGGCATTTTAAATTCAATTTTTTTCATTTTAATATTCTACTCTAGTTGTGTTTATATGGGCGGAAGTTGAGCTGGGTTCCCTCTGTTCCATTCTAGTGTGTACGTCCACTGCACCATAACATGTTGCTAATGATCAATCTCGGTGAATAAGATGACTCGAGTGTCACGTCATGAAACGTGTCAGTGCGCCATAGGTGTAACACCGGCCATCGAGCGGATCCAGATACTGACCCTACTTTAATCGAACTCGCCGACATTATTCTGTGGAAGAGTCCGAATTATGGTGGTAGTCTGACCCTAGGGGGCTAGGAACACACTTTGAGCTTTCCTTATTATCTATCCATGAGATGAGCACAGTTGCTTGTATTTATTTCCGCACGTTTACTTAATAGCTTTATTTAAATTTTAGTATTTACTTTAAATATTGCTCACTTAATTTCCTTGGGAATACTCACTCTGGACTTGTCATCTGCCTTTTGTGTTGGCTTGAGTGCAAATCCTAGTACGAGTCGGGGCAAGGACAAGCTGCCAGAGTATAGTTGATTCAGAGATACATAGCCTGACTTGTACGTTTGTATTTTATATATATATATATATGTATTTTGTTTTCATTTTGAGTTTAGGGATTGTCAGATACCATGTATATTTGATATTTTGTGCTATTAGAGGTATTTTTGGTTATATATGAGTTTTTCACACTAGGTTTATAGTTTATGCCACACATTTATATTATTATCATCTGAGTAAATGTGTTAGTAAGACTTCCGCTGTGTTAATTTGAGGATAAAATGATGAATTAACATATTATTAGAGTTCATTACAATTAAATTAGTAAATTGACAATTACTAAGGTTTAAAAGGATAAAATAGAGGATATAATTCAATGTGGAGCACAACTGTCACTGGTAAGACAGATTGTGGGTCCGCATTGGCCTTCGTGGCGGTCTGTTTGAAAAATGGGCCGTTACAAGTAGGGTCCTTAAAACATGTCTAAACATTCTGGATGATTTCACAAATCCCGAAAATCAAAAATCTTGGTTTTATGAAAAACATAAGGGTTTTTCTACAAATATTTTTAATGTCAATCCAAAATCCGTCTAAATACACGCGATGCATTGAAAAACAATTCTGACACTTTGTACATGTTAAATGTCTAATTATACATTGTTTAGTGTAGTAATTTATATGTTAGTGGACTCTAATTATTTCATTTGTGGTGATAAACTCTTACTTTTGTAGGTTTCAAGTATTTAAAGCCTATAACATAATATGAAGTAAATATGACATTCGCGGAAGAAAACGCAAAGTTCGTGATAGCGCGACACCAAGTTGGTCAAGTTTTGTCAAGTTTCTTAATAACTCCACTTCAGTATAAAGGTCGTAACTTCCTCGTTTCAAATTTAAATGACTTTCCATTTGTAATTTGTGGAAAGTAGATTCCGAGCTAAACATTTTTATGTCTCACGAGCTTCTTCAAATTTGGCCTCTAAGTAGTCCAAAATTGCGTTGCAAGTCAGTTTAAAAAAATCTGGCTATGAGTGATGCCACCAAGAGAAAATAGTAGCGTCACTTAAAGCTTGAAATCCATTGCGCCTCTGTTCTAGACGTTGTAGGTCACGCTGTGACTATTTTATTTTGGCGGCGTCACTCACGGCCATATTTTTTTGAACTGACTTGCAACGTGATTTTGGACCACTTAGAGGCTGAATTTGAAGAAGCTCGTGATACATAAAAATGTTCAGCTCGGAGTTTAATTTCCAACAAAAGAAATGACAAGTCATTTAGATTTGAAATGAGGAAGTTATTACCTTTATACTGAAGTAATTATAAGGTCATTAAGAAACTTGACCAAACTTTACTAACTTGGTGTCGTGCAATCCCGAACTTTGCATTTTCTTCCCGAATGCCATATTTACTTCATATTCATGTTCTAGGCTTGAAATACCTGAAACCCACAAAAGTGAGAGTTTATCACCACAAATGAGATCATTATAGTCCACTAACACCTAGATTACTACACTAAACAATGCATAATTAGACATTTAACAGTACACCTCATATACATGCTATAAATCTAGTTTGCATGACTTAAAACGTTTTGAAAGTCATTATATTGAAAATCATAAAAATTATGACTTTAAGTGCTTTAAAAAACGAAATTCATGACTTTTAGAAATGGAACTTATATACCTTACAAAAGCTGTACAAATGATTGCCTTGGCTTTTCGGTCCTTGTTTCCTTGTATGAGCCAAGTCTTGAACTTGTCCGACTTCATGTTGTCACTTTGACTTGTTCTTGTACAAACTTCAATTCTCCCTTTGAACTTGTGATTCTAACAAAGTTTGATGTTCTAAAACACTTGACAAACTCGTTAATATCATTTCACATTGTTTGTTGACATCAAAATATCAGGTGAAGTGTAAGTATAACAACACTTAGTCTAACAAGATGCATCATTGGCACCCCTTGCCTCTCCTCTACACATGCATTTACTATCATTCAATTTTGTCCACACTTCTATATGCTCATGTATGGATATGCGCTAGTTGTTGGTTTGATATTTTCACTAGGTTTTCTTTTTTAATAAGTTGTTGCCTTCCCTTGTTGGAAGTCTATTTTTGTTTTCCCTTGTTGAAAGTTTTTGTTCGTCTTCTCTTGTTGAAAGTTTTATTTTCTGTTATGGTTCTATTGTTGTAGATGCAAAAAACAAACGTATGAGTTGCACATAAGTTTGCAAACTTTCTCAACGTCGATTTGATCTCATCAAGGAGTGGAAAAATGATGCTATTAATGTAATTTCATTGCTTAATTAGATGTAATAACAATTTCTATTTATGGAAATATCATTTCGTCAAAAAAAAAACAATTGCCCTAATAAAAATACGTACATAATTCGCTAATGAATCTTATTTGTTTTAAAAGACTACCTTTCATTTTTTATTGTGAATGTGTCTGTAATACTGAAATAGTGTAACACTCAAGGACTGCTCTCTACAAATATTTTTAACACACACAAATACCACTAAAACTATGTAAAGAAAAACAAAACTTCAAACTAGGGAAGTAACATAAAATTAACTTCTAGCAAGAGAAGACAATGCAACATACTTCCAATAAGTGAAATAAGTTAATCACTAATTAATTATTAGTTAAACATATTCTATAGATATATTTTTTTACTTCAACTGAAGTCGAACCATGATCTCTTTAAATCGTGCCTTTTAGCAAGTGATGCCTCATCCATTTCACTTGAGATAATTTGGCAATTCTACAACAATATTTGAACATATTACCCCAAAAGAGAAAGAAAGTTGATGCATGTATTTATTCTTAATTGCACAAAAAGTATTCATTCTTGTGTTAATATATATATATAACAAATTTTCTACATGAAGTAAAAAAAAAAAAAACAACAAAACAACAAAACAAAATTTCTATACGGGCAGGCCGAGCATAGTGCGCGCGCGTTTGGTCCATGAAACACGAATGTAAAACAATCATGCCCGTTAAATTTTTTTTTTTTTTCTTTAAGGACAAACCCGTTGATTTATAATCCACTTTCCTTTGGGCCATTGTTCATTTTTTATTTTTTTTTTCAGAGGGGGCCATTGTTCATTACTTTTCGATGTGTGTGGGAGTTTTGCTTTTGTTACTTGTTTCATTGTGGACAATTAAACTATTCGAGATCTTGGTCTAAAAAAAAAAAAAAAAAAACTATTCAAGATCTTAGAACTTGCGTAAGCTCATATAATCATTCGAGCTTGACACCACGCGAAACTAGCTTGACAATATGAATTCAATAGTTTTAACGCCTGTCTCCACTTAATTCCATATCATAACACTAGAACAATTTTGATTTTCAATAGAAGTTTCAAAAATCCTATTAAAGATTTAAAGAAGTTGAAGTCGGATGGCTCATAGTTTGGTCAGATTCTGAAGGACTTTAGCACTATTCTAGAAGTGATTGAGACTTTAACACTATTCTAGAAGTGATTGAGAATTGGACGTGTCGAAATGTCCGTCGACAAGCGAATGAGGTTGCTCATTGCCTAGCAAGACTCTTACGATGTCATGTTACTCCCAAAGTTTGGGATTTTGCTCCTATGGAGATTCAAGCATTGTTAAACTGATTGTAATAGTGAGCAAGTTAATGACAATCATCATTTTTCGTCAAAAAAATCCAATTAAAAATGTGTGTTATTAAAGGCCATGTAAAAAACTGGTTCGATGGGTCATGTTTTAATTTCTAATAAGGTATAATGTAGAGGTTACTTTAAATCCCTATCAATTAGTGGTCTGTTCGGTTGAGATGACTAAAATGTTAATCTTAGGATTAACTTTTAGTCCATTGTTTACTTAGGCAGACTAAGTTGCGAAACAGATTATATAGTGACGTCAACCATATCACTAACTAATCCAACTTAAAGGAAGTAATTATTTTTCATTTTGCCCTCCCATTTGGTTTAAAACACTTCACACAATTCATCAAAGTCTTCGACCATCTAACCTAAAAAAACCATTGGGCTTTTTTAAAAATTAAACTTTGAACATCAGCTGATTAGAGAAATCTAATTATAATTGTCATGTTAGTCCAATATATAAAGAGAATAGCTTGTAGAAATAGTATTGCATGCACATAAATTTAAAATGGTTTTAATTTGTTGCGGTAATGAACTTACAATTACATTTATTTATACATCAGTGAGATAGTGCATGGTTCACCAATTCTTAATTATTGAACTCTTTTTTTAGGGAAAATATTGAACTCTTTTTTCATTACTTTTTTTTAGCTTTTTTTTTTCTCATTTATTTCCCACCACCACAATTTGTTGTTGGGGATTGCACATTTTTTTTGTGTTTTTGTGTTTGTGGTTGGTTGGTTATATGAAGAGGGGTAGAAACGTCATTTAGGCTAAACCACTTAAACTCCTATCAACCCAACTGAACAAGTCCTCAAGTTTGGATTACCCTTAGTTTGATGAAACTTAGTCCAACCTTATCAAGACAATCCTATCAGCCCAACCAAACACACTATATGTGTTATTAAATGCCAAAACTCTTTTAGTGAATTAAAAAATAATCTATCGAACACATTTCTCACATGACCTTTAATAACACCGAACTTTAATAGGGTTTTGAAACCTCTATTAAAAAACAAAATTGTTCTAGTGCAAACAAATTAATAGGTGTTATATAGATATTGATCTATATCTATATAAATTAAGGAACATCTTGAGTTGTCACATGGCATTTTATTTCAATTTCTTGAGACGTGTTGTCTACATATCATTTCAATGTAAAACAGTTATTTAAACTAATGTAATTAAATGATGAAGAGAGTGGTCTCAACACTCTAAGTCTTTAATCATTTTGTTTTGAGCACCGCTATGTGCAACCCAATTGTTTATGAGGGCACCTCAATAGTGTACTATTTTACATTCATTTTGGGGTGCCCTAAGATGACATTGGGGCGCACATAGTTCAGCCCTTTGTTTTTGGTCTCTTGTTCAAGAGACCAAAAATTAAGTATAGTGAGATCAAAAAAAAAAAAAAAAAAAAAAAAACCATAGGCAGATCAATAAACCAAAAATAATGCATAATTAAGAGACCAAAAACAAAATCATTAAAACCTTACTGTCGAAACCACTTTCTTCACCATTTAATTACATTAATTTAAATAATTGTGTTAGTTCATGTTGACGACAAATTTCACTACAAGAAAAAATAATTTATAATTAAGTCACAAGGAGTATGTGTTGTTGAAGCCTACGTTGTCAAGGCTTAATCTATAAATAATTGACATATTTTTTTTTTGTTTAAATAAATAATTGACATATTATAAGATGTTCTTAATTTTAAAATTTACATGTAATGGTTTATTAAAAAAATATACAAACTTTATAGGAAGGCATATGTTGATAAGAGCTTGAAGGAGCATATAAGAGTTCAGAACCAATGTGAAAGTGGAGATGATAGACAAAGACACTCATATATAGTATTATTCTTAGCATTGGGGGATAAGAACTTGAAGGAGCATAATGAGTTTTTTTTTTTTTTTTTTTTTTTTTTTTTTTTTTCATTTTGGGCAGTAATGGATTATGGGTAGACTTGTGTAACGGGCGGGCTCGGGTTGGGCTTAAGTGGGCTTTTTTTAAGGTCCTGTCTAAGCTCGACCAAGCTTGATTTTTCATGAGTCGGACGTGAAAGGGCCTAAACAAGCTTGCTACTTAATTTTTTTTTTTTTTTTGTCAAAGTAAAGGAAATATTGTTAAATCATTACATATCTAAGATGTTATTCTAGAAAACCCAATATAAAAAGACTTGTTAAAAAAGTCAAACCAAACCCACCTAATAGAATTGCTGGTTTTTACGGGCTTAGCTAGGTCAGGCTTTATTATATTTTAAGAACCTAAGTTGACCCAAATTGGGCGGGCTTGGACGGGCCGAGTGTAAAGACCTAATTTTTTATTTGTGTCGTTATTATTTATTATCTTTAGACTCAGACGCCAGCTCAGATCCGCGTGGCCGCCGCAGATAGGTTAGGGCACGCCTGACTAAGTAAATAGTAATTTTTTGTATGATGTTTGTCTGTTTGCGATGTTGTATATTCAATTTTTCTATTACATCGCACGTGTATATTTATATTGTTAAACCGAGGGAGATGTTGCGACGAGTATTTGTCTAAAAACACGTGTCGATATGGTTACCGGGAGGACGAAATATGAGTACACTAGGTCGGGGTAATGATTTATATACACAAATAAATTAAATTCGACAAATAATAAATGTGAAACCATAGTCTATGCGATATTATTAAAATATTAAGCTATGACACGAATCACGGTGCGAGCCGAGGCGCCGAACACTGAAAATCGGAATAAGTAAGGATAAGACCAAAGGGGTGAGTGTCATATTGAAGTCATTAAAGTGAGTTAGATGGCTCAAATAGAGGCCATTGGATGTCCCCGAGATCCGTGTAGCACATCAGGTAAGATTTAAGTGATAAGTATTAACTTTTGGGTATTTTATTGCCAACATTCTCAATCACTTAAACACTAATCCGAAAATTGGGGAGAGAAGAGAGGGATTATGGTGTGATTTCTTAGAGGTTTGGAGATGGTTGAGCTAGCAAACATAGAGATCAAGGCGAACATCATCTTCCTCTTTCATTGTTCTATAAAATGAACTATGTTTTGGGGGTTTAATACCTACTCAAACAACATGAACCCACCCTAAGACATTGATAAATGACCTCAGGAGACTTGGGGCTGTACTGCGACAGTTGGGAGCATAGAGGGGTCGGAATGGGGTGTTTTTGAAGATTGGAGCGCAACTTTCGATGTGCGTAAAACCCTTGAGAATGCTTCACATCATTCAGCTCACTTTTAGCATTTGTTTTCTGATTGCCGAACTTACTTATTGATGTTTTATGATATAGCATTGTTGCTCATGGTTTATGATTGGTTGAGTTGGTTCACGGGGATATGTTGTGTTGTGGCGTAGGATAGTTGATTTACCAGTTGAGTGGTTCACTGGGGTTTTAGAAGACCATTTGAGTTGGTTCATCGGTGGGTTTGCTATGAAGACTGATTGAGTTGGTTCACCAGGGGTTTGTTATGAAGACTGGTCGAGTGTTTCACCAGGGTTTGTTGTTATACCGGTGTTATGAAAACTGGTTGAGTGTTTTACCAGGGGTTTGTTGTTATATTGGGGATTTATTATATAACTGGTTGAGTGTTTTATTAGGGGATTTATGTTATACCAGAGATTTGTTAGATATTTGGTTGAGTGTTTCATTATGGGTTTTGTGTTTTACGAGGAATTTGTTAAATAACTGGTTGAGTGTTTCACCAAGGAGTTTGTTTTGTATAACCAGTTAAGTGGTTGTAACAACCTAAATCTAATTTTTCGTTATTGATGACGTCATTACAGACATGGACACTAGCTCGAACTGTAACGACCCATTTTCCAAATAGACCGCCACGAGGGCCAATGTGAACCCACAGTCTGTCTTACCAGCGACAGTTGTGCTCTACATTGGATTATATCTTCCATTTTATCTTTTTAAATCTTATTAATTATCCATTTACTGATTAATTTTTATTGAAATCAAATTATATGTTAAGTCATCATAGAGTCCTCAAATTAACACAAACAACAGAAGCCTTACTAACATATTTACTCAGGTAATGATACTATAAATGTGTAACATAAACCATAAACCTAATGTGAAAAACCCATATATAACTGTAAATACCTCTGAAGTCACAAAAAGATCAATATACACAAGGTATCTCAAAATTCCAAACCCAAAATAAAACAAAATAAATATAATACAAACGTACGAGTCAGATAATCTCAGATCAACAGTACTCTGGCAGCTTGCTCTTGCCCCTGCTCGTACTAGGACTCAAGCCATCACAAAAGGCAGATGACGAGTCCAGAGTGAGTATTCCCAAGGAAATTAAGTGAGCAATACTGAAAGTAAATACTAGAATTTAAATAAAGCTATTAAATAAACATGCGGAAATAAATACAGGCAACTGCGCTCATTGCATGAATAAATAATAGGAAAAGCTCAAAATGTGTTCCTAGCCCCTAGGGTCAGACTTCCACCATAATTCAGACTCTTCCACAGAATACTGTAGGCGAGTCCTACTCAAGCAGGGTAAGTATTTGGATCCGCTCGATGGCCAGCGTTACACCTACGACTCACCGACACATGCCATGACGTGATACTCGGGTCGTGCTATTTACCGAGACCAATCTGGTAGCACGTGCTATGGTGTAGTGGACATACACATAAGAATGGAATGGAGGGAGCCCTACTCAACGTCCGCCCATATAGCCATAACTAGAGTAGAATAATGAAATGAAAGAAATTGAATTCAAATGCCAAAAGAAGTAAATACTCAAGTAATTTCAGTTGGGATACTACACACATCACAATGTCGTTTAACCTATTTTAACATAAACATCGCAAAATTAGACAAAACAACACACAAAATAACTATTTACCTAGCTCTAAGCACGCTCTAGCCTAACTGCGGGTCCCACGGATGTTTGAGCTGTCTGTCACGTCTGCAATATGACACAAATAACAAAGAATTAAATTTGGGCCGTTACACGGACACTCGTGGACTCCGCAGCTAGGTCAGAGCATGTACAAATTAGGTCAGTTCGTTTTTGTGTGCTATTTATTTGTTTTGCGATGTATATGTCTAATTTAGTTAAATTGCATCGCAATATGTGCGTTTAAATTGTTTATTACCGAGCGAGATAGTGTGACGAGTATTCACCTCGAGTAACGTGTAAAAGCGGGTACTGGGTAGGCGAATGACTAAAACACTAAGCTGGGGGTTTATACACACATAATAAATAATAAAATGTATTAAATAATTAATATAAGATGCCATTTAGACGTTAGTGATGCGAGTGTACATGTTTGGCACACGACACAGCGCTGGACGGGATACAGGAACGCCCAAAGGTTCATTGATTTGTGTTGATAGAAGGATAAGGTCAATTGACCAAGTCATGGAAGAGAGTCACATTATGGCTGAATTATTGACTACATCTATGCCATAGATCAAGCCTAGAGATATACACGTACATTTGATGAGAAATTTGGTATAAATAGTCAAAATAATTCATCCCCACTATCTTTTCTCTCTCTTACTCCTCATTTGGACGAATATTTGGAAGTGGTGGTAGGTTTTGCTAATTTTCGGAGCTCACTTGGAATAGTAATCAATGACCAATCGACAAATGAGGTTAGATCTGAACTTTTCTCTTCGTTCTCTATCTATCAGGTGCATTTTCTCGTGTTTTGATAAGGGTTTCAGGGACTAGAATTGGGCACACCAGTTTGTTGGGTGTTGCTATGGTGTAAGGGTTTGATTTAAAGCATCAATGGATGGGTTTTGGTGTTGATGTTGTTGTTGTTTCGAGTTATGTTAGATTTTTAGGTTTTATCGAAGAAATCTCGGGGTTGTCATCTCGGACGGATTTTGACAGGGTTTTCAATTCCTATGGTTGTTTAAGTGTTTAATGAGAAGTTGGGACGAGCGCAGATCACGACGACGAGCTGGGGGGTCTAATAACCCTAGGAATATGTCCCTGGTTTAAACGCCGTGGGAATTAAACTCCATAATGTCTAGACTAGAGAGGCACCCCACCCCTCGCTTTAAGCCGCGCCGTGGGGTGGAAGCATGACGGCGTGAGTCATGACACCAGGGCCATTCCTCACTGTCCTAGGTGTCGTGAGCATTTGTTTGTGGCAGCGCCACCCACGACGTTCAAAACAATAAATGAAAAATAAATTTTAAAAACAATTGGACTATTGGTGGTTATATGACCCATATGTAAGGTTTAATGAGTGGATTTGACGATGTTTAGTATGGAATGGGAATTTTCAAAGTTTGAAAAATTGATTAGGTTTGTCGAAAATCAGGTATTAGGTTGTTGACGGGTAGTTGACACGCAGTTGGAGGCGTGCATTGGCGTAAGCGAACTAGCGGAGCGCGGTTTGAGACGTGTAGTATTCTAATTGAAATTCACTTTGAGTATTTACTGCTTGATTTATTGAATTCATGTCTTGTTATTCTCTCATTTCCAATATTTATTTACGGTCGGTTGAGTTTACTCCTGTGGGGTTATTTTATTGTGTTGGCATGTGGCACACTAGACCATATCATGTGTGTTACGGGTATGTCGATGGATTGTCGACATGACCTCTCAGTTTTCTTATGCACATGTCGGTACGCCGTGGTCTACGCCAGCCACCTAGCAGACTCAGGGATTTCAATCAGTTCGAGTTTATTTACTGGTAGTGCCTATTTGATAGTCATAAGTATGGTGTTAGTTTGACCTAGATCTTGCAAACACTTTGATTTACTACTATTTGATATTCATGCGAGGGTCCTGTCACGACCCAATTTTGCTAATCTTGATTAACTGCTTAATTAGGATCACCGACCCGTGACGTGGGACCCGCATGAGCTGCGCACACCGATCCAGGCAAGTGGCCGAGGTAATTTTATATTTTTGATGGTGTATTCCTAGTGTTTGTATGTGTGTAGCATAAGTCAGTATTTGCAACTATCGAGTCGAAACACGATCATGGGACGCGCCTCGAGTCGCACGCGAGCCGAGGTACTGAGTAGAGACTTGTGGTAAGTCTAAACTTAGTTAAATGCAATGTAATTAAATTAATGCACATTAAATCATAGCCTATGGTCATAAATTAATTAAATTGAATTGGACACATATATAATTATATATAATATAAATGTATATACATTTAAAAATCAAAAAAAAATTGAGAAATGACAAAAGGGGCATTGGTTTATATGGAAATGGATAAGGTTGGATAGGCAAAATGGTCATTTGACCCCCAAAGTGCCAACAAAACCACCACCGCCACACACACACAATCGACAAAAAAAAGAAGAAGAAGAAGAGACTTTAGGAGAGAGAGAGAGAGAGAGAGAGAGAGAGAGAGAGAGAGTCCAAAAGTTTGAGAGAGAGAGAGAAAGTTCGAGAGTCCGAGAGAGAGAGTCATCGGAGAAGGGGAGATCGAGAGCTTGAGGCACATCAGCAACGTCAAGGCAGAGGTAAGGTAGTGTTCTTGTTGTTGATGAAATGTGGTCGTCGGTGATGGTGGTGTCGGGGGGGACCTCCCTCCCATCTCAGTTGCAATCCAGAAAAAAAAAACTCACCCACGCGAACCAGAGCGTCTCTAGTTCGAGTGGGGAAGAAGACGCACACGGGCTAGGCCCGTGTGCACTTCTTCTTGGGTTGGGCTCAGCCCATGGAGCGAGCCGACACGGTACCATGGCCAGGGTCGGGTCAGACCCTTGCCATGGTACATATATATACATGTATGTATATATATATACATACACACACATACACACATATGTATATATACAATAATAATAATAATGATAATAATATAAAATATATCTATGTAATAAAAATATAAATAAATAAATGATATGAAATAACCTTTCAGTGACCTAGGGTGTCACGGGAGTTCGGGAGCGCTAGTCTGAGTGTCGCGAGGCCGGATAGCCATAGCTATCATGTGACTTGTAAGTGAAACTGTGGGAACTCTCTATTTTTTTTTCATTCATATTAGTTCTCTTTCAATCAATTTGATGACTTGCTATTAGAAATCTACCATCATATTTTTCTTGCTCTATTCAAATTGAATATTGAAATAGCATGATGCCTTGTGATAATTTCATTGACTCCTTTTCCTGATATGTCATATTTTGTTGTGAATTATGTTATAATTGACGTTATAAATGTATTGTAACGACCCAGAAATTTGGTTATTTGTAGATGATGATGTGTATTACATATCTATACTTGTATTTGAGTGACCAGACGATTAAGTCGGTGAACGAGTAGGAAAATTAGGTTATGGGTACACGGGGGATTTAAAACACTGTTAAAATACAAATTTAATGAATTTTTGTATAATTTAAGTAATTATTTATGAGACAAGGCGAAACGTCACGCGTGACGGAGAAATACGGATCGAAGAAACGTAATATCAACATGGGAGTTGGATAGTTTCACGACATACGGGATATGGGATGGAAATTGTTAAAGTGACACAGCTTAAATGAGGAGAGCCATGAGATTTGCATTGAGATGTGTGTGTATGTTGAGATGTGATGAAGGTATAAAAAACCCATAAGGGTAACTGTTTTGAAGAGTGAGAGAAGGATGTTGAAGGGTAAAAGGCAATTTGACTCATTTAGTTACATATATAAAAAACGTTTTAACAAAAAAACCCTACACTATTCACCTTCTTCTCCAAGCTCACTGCCGCCACCCCTCCTCCCTGGTTTGCAGACCACCGGCATTGGACGACCAGATCTCTCACCGGAAGTGCTCTCTCATCTCATGGTCTCTCTCTCCCTCTCCACTCTCGTCATCTCTCACCTCACTGTCTCTCTCTCACGCTCACTGCCACCCTCCTCTCGCTGTCAATGAACTGGCAGCCACCACTCTCATAACGGTGCTGGGGTATCGGAGCCCTCACTGGAGGTTCTCTTCTCTCTCTCCCTCTCGTTTGCTCTCGGTTTCTCTCACTCTCTCGATCTCTCTTCTCGGTCACTCACCTCCTCCATGTCTTGGCTGCACACCGTCGACCACTAGTGGATCTGGGCTGAGGGACTTTGCTGGAGAATGTAAGGGTCTCTCTCTCTCTCTCTTCCGGTTTCTTATTCTCTCTCTCTCTTGTGTTTGCGTTCTCGCTCACTGCCTCACTTGTGCCTGCTGTTTCGAGGCTAGCTTATTTGCAGAGGTGGACGACCGGGACTGGGGTAAGTAGGGATTGTCTCGACGTTCCCAGAGACTTCCTTGTGTGGTGGACAGGGTGTTTTCTGATGGGGTTTGGTTGCTGTTCTGTTGCATTTTATTTTATTTTATTTTATTTTTATTTATGTGTGATGTGTGTGCGTTGGTAGCTATTTTTGGTGTTGCAAGGACTAAGGGCTGGTCGGGGATGACTTCTCGATGGACCATCAGAGTCCTCGATGGCCCTAGAGCACACCACAGCCACGTTGTTGAATGTTGAGATCGGTTTTACAATCGTTACTCCTTATGCTTTGTTGTTTCGATTTGTTTTTAATGTCCGTCAACTGTTGGCTGCTGTTTTGCCACCTTGTGCCACCATCGCCGACCGCCATGACCTGGGGTACGTCAGGAACACTCTCATGAACCTGTGGGTGCTTCCCAATCCCTGGAGCGGTCTATATACAGGCAGTTGTGGTTTAATCTTGTATGATGTATCGTTGTGTAGTTGTTTGGACTATTTTACTGTCTCGCCGGAATATGCATGTGTAGGCAGTCCTACTAGCCAAACCACCGAGCATGGGGGGTTTTCGGGGACCTTTCCATGACCTCGAGGATGCCTCGCTGCCCTTATATTTGATTTGTTCGTGTTGGAACTGATTTGATGTTTTGAATCCATGCGAAGTTGTTGTCGTGTTCGTGTTGAACTGTTTTGAGTCATCGCCGGAATCCGCTGCCATGGGCGGAGCCACAGCTGTGCCACCGTGACCAGAGAGGTCGGAGACCAAGCTAAGTCCATGCTTGTGTCTCACGACTCTCAGAGTGGCCTAAAACAGCGACATTATTGTCTATATTATGTTATAGTGTGTTGTATGCAGTTTGTACCTTTCTCGCCGAAAACCACCATCATGGTGGCTTTGCCATCGACGCAATGACTTGGGGAATTGCCGGAGACATTACCATGTCCATCGTGAAGTCTCACAACCCCCAGAGCGTCTCTATTAGTGGTGGTAAGTTTTGTGAGCGTCATTTCATGTGATGTTATTATTGCACGTCTAGTCGTAAACCATCGTGAATGGTCGGCATTACCATCGGATGCCATGATCAAGGGAGGGTCGGGGATCACAACAAAACTCTCGTGTGTGTTCCATAACTCCCAGAGCGTCCATATCGATAGTGAGGAGTCGTTGTAATGACGAATTCATGTAGGAGTACTTTTATCACGTTAAGTGATTGTTGGCATAACGTAGCGCATGCCTACGACTTTTCCATGTCGCATTGGCACTCTACGGGCAGTGGACCACACCCGATAAGGTTCCTTACTCACCGGTGTATGGTCAAGTTGAGTTTTGTGTGGAGTCGTGATTGTTGAGCAACCTCGAAGTTGTGTTTTCTTGTCGATGAATGGTTATGACGTCGTGGTCACGCCGACGATCCTCGAGACTATAACGTGACCTATTTATGACTGAGCTGAGCCTAAGACTTGTAATTAGGCTTACATAGGTGTGGGTATAACACCCAAGAGAATCATTGTATTTTGTTGTGTTTTTGGTTTGATCTACCGATTGAAACATCGAGTTGTTCAAGTCATTAAAATGTTGGGAAAACAATAGGGTATCAACCTAGGATTAGTAATGACTCAAACTCTTAATTAGAGTTTCCGACCTTGTCTGGTAGCGGGAAACTCGGGGATACGCATTAGAGACGCGAGAGTGTTGTACACGGGTTGCGATTAGTCAGGTAAGTACACTTGCCTTAAAAAACATTTCTACGTTTGTAAGCCGGTAAGAAAATTTCATGTGATTCATTATCATTTATTCAGTCTTGTTATACTCTATTATTGGTATTCCATTCCATCTCTTGTTGTGTGTTTCCTGGCGTAAGTGTTTCATCTCAAAAGTACTAGGACCTGCACTAGAGGGATAAAACGAGGGCACTCGTGCGCACAAGTGTGTGACCACCCTTAGTGATCGTGTGACACCGAGTACTGGGTGGGTGGGTTCGAGTCCCTCCCTTTATAGTTGTGCTTTCGCTTGTGTCGATGCCCGGGAAGACCTCGCGAGGTCTTCGCCGTTATGCTATGATTTAGACCACTTATGAGCCTCTTTTGATTCCTTGGAACACACTTGATTTTCGATTGATATTTATTAGTCTGTTTATCATGCATCATGTCTATTTAAATTTCAGTCATTTTATTACTGCATGATATTTAAACTGCTTTACTTTTATTATCATGAATTACTGTTATCTTCTTCTGGCATTACATTCAATTTTCTCCAGTTGCTCACCGTCTAGTTTGTGACGGTGGGTGCAGATAGAACAGAGTGCAGTAGAGGCAAGGAGCCCTGCTTAGGCGACTTTTGTGAGGATTAGCGGCTGGACTTGGAGACTATTTTGTAGGTTTCCTTATGGTTTGCTTTTATGTATATCGTTTCATATATATGCTTTGGGATTATTGAACTTGACACATTTTGATGAGATTGGTATCATGTACCTTTACATTTCAAATTGTACATGAATACCTGGGGTTTTCCACAATTATAGAATTCCTAATTTCTCTTTGATTGAGTTATTTCCCCTTTGTTATAATTGTTTAGTCTTCCGCTGTGTATTATTACAATAACTCTTTCATAAATTATTAAATTGATTAAATTGAAGGCTGATTAGGCTCGTCAGGTTGCCGAGTGATAACTCGAGGCTTGTACGGGTCTAGGCCGGGCGTACCCAATTGCACGGGAAAATTGGGGCCGTCACATGTATGCACTAGGATTACTGCGGTAATTGGTTTTGTATTCTATTTCCTTTGGGGCTTTGTAGCCTAACTTATTGTTGATATCGTAGAACATTAGAAATGAAAATCCTTGAAATAAAAGTTGGAGATTATCTAGTATCCATTGCACGAGAGATGGGTGGATTCACGGGGTTACTGGACCTTAGGGTTTCCGTCACTCACCACTATTTCTTGGGTGGCATCACGTAGCTTGAACTACGGGGTTGTCGGCAAGTTTTATACATATATATATTCGAAATTGACAAAGTATGTTGAGAGTATCTCTATAAGATAGTGGAAAAGGATGGCTGATAGTTCTCACCACCAACCAGATGTAGATCATCTCGACTTAGCCTGTGTCAGTCTATCTAATTCGGTTAACTGTGATATTTATATGCATTACTTTCTCAGCACATTTTTTTTGCTATATTGTGCATTTAAATATCAGTCTTTAAAATGTAGTATAGAATTCCCCGGTTATCATTTAAATATCACTATACTCACCGTCTAGTTTGTAACGGTGGGTGTAGGTCTGTCGAGCAGTACCAAACCGAGCAAGGAGAAGATCGACGACTACCTCTGAGTTCATAGCGCGTAGCTGCCGTACATGTAGGTCATATTTTATATTACGCTTACATACGTCTTTTGCTTGGGTTGTGCATTGGGGCGAGAGTTAGTTACCTGACTTTTGACTTTCACTTTGTCTATATGTTCTCCGTTTATTGCATATTGATATTATGATTGTTATTTTCTAGTTTCCACATTTAGGATTTATATAAAATGCTTCCATTAATAGGTTAAAGACTTCCGCTAATTTGATAATCCTTATAAAATGATGAATAGTAGTGATAAGGGATTTTCTTATCCCTGAACCCAATCCACGAGATAATAGGTAGTACACGCTGACTAATACGTAATTAGGTCCTACGTGTTGTAATTAGGGTTTAATTACGAGATTAGGTTGGGCGGTGCCCTAGATTAAAATAGGGGTCGTTACAGGTCCTTCCCAGTTACTTGATTTTTTTCTTCTGCATGTTTATTTAATAGTATTTTGAATCCCAACATTTATTTATATTATTTACTCGGTGAAGTTCCTTGGGATTACTCAATCTGGAATCATCATCTGTTTTGTTATGATAATGAAGTTCCTTTGATCAACTTCTGCGCTTGACTCATATGATTGTTTACATTTTATTGTTTTTATGTTGGGATTGGGACTTGAGAGTTACATTGGACATGTATATGACCTACTTGAGGTTTATTTTGATATTTTGAAACATTTGGATCTTTGTATATATTGATGACACTTTGGTTGAGTTTCCACATTAGGAAAATGCTATATCACATGATTTATCGCTTTATGTTTTGATGAATCATGATTTTAAGTCTTCCGCTGAGAATAAATTGATAATAAACATATGAAAAGTAGTCCACTAGCTAACTTGATACCTTATTAAGGAAAATAACATATAAATTAGAGGAAATTAGGTTTATTGATGATATACAGTGCGCGTGGGTCACAGTTGGGCCAGTTTTAGGTATGGTTGTGGGTTCGCAATGCATGATGCAGTAGTCTCAAATTTTGGGAGTCACTACAGTGGTTTATCGAAGTTTGTTGATACGTGTTACGATTTAGAGTTAGTATTTAGTCAGCTTAGAGATGCATAGGTACACTGAGGGTACCTAAGATACTATGTATGATGATAACATTTATTCTTAATTTGTAGATTCCCTTTTCATTTATCTGCAGTTATATTCTTGTTGATTTACTTAATTATTGATTCGATTTTTGAATGATTTATCACTATTCTGGTTTTTGTCATACTTTACATTCATGCATGTATTCCATTCTCTTGCCAGATGTAATACTTGCATATTTTTGTAGTCTTTATTTGATTTCCTGCTGAATATTGTGAGGAATTCTTTGGGATTTTACTCATTGGATTCGTCATTGTATTTGTTGGGTGAAGGGGATCTAGGGTGACTATCTTGGACTTGCCAGCTGTCGAGGATATACTTGTAGGTGTATATTTGGTATTTTGCTTTACATTTGGGTATGCGGGGACTTTGAGAGACTTGTACAGGTAAATACTTTACTTTTGAAGTATATTGTCGCGTTATATACAATGTACTTTATGTCGGGTTTTGCACACTACGATGATGCTTTATAATGACATGAACTTTATATTTATTTGTTAATCATGTCTATTAAGTTTTCTACTGAAATTTACTCTGTAAAACACATAAATCGAATAAACTGACAACTTTATATGATATAAGACAAGTTAGTACACTGCACAAGGAAATTGACGTGGAAATAGATGTCAGCGACGCGTTAGACTCAACGAGTCGATGATGAGGTAGGGTTGTGGGGCCCACGATGCACCACATAGCGAGCCTAAGGATTTGAGTCTGCCATACCGAGCAGGCGCCTCACCTGCTGCACAAGTCTAATTATGGGTGGTCCTTCCATAGATATTATTGTTAAAATTTCAATTAGAATTAATATTTTTATTATTAATATTTTGCATTGTTGAATTTCAATGAGATAGGCCATACGATCACAGTTCAACCTAGTTGATTCAAGAGTCAGCGATGACAATTTGGGTCACGAAACGATAATCCGACACGAGCATGACATGTTTTAAGCGAGTTAGGGTTTAACATAAATGGGTTTGGGTCATAAATGGGTCAACAAGATTTAACACAACTAAAATACATATCATTAGCAAGTTACCCTGCTTAACTTGATAATGACACGTTTAACAGGATTAAAGAATAATGTATAAATTATAAATAGGATATAATAAATAAATTTGTACAAAATCCACCTATTTTTTTTTGAAGCCAAAAATCCACCTATTTGATAACATGTGAATAATATAATATATTTCTTATTTATAGATACATCTTTAATCATACTTTATTTTATTTTTAAAGGAAATATTTATTTTATTTTAATATATTATTTATGTCTTACATTTTATTAATAATTATTTATTATGAAAAAAATTATAAAATCTTTCCCCAAAATAAGATTTAAATGTTTTTCGAAGGATTCTTATGCCTTTTTATATGTTTTTGAAAGTTTTTTTTATATGTTATTTGTTATGAGTTATTTTTGTAGCGGCCCTAAAATCTGAGGCCGCCAACGGTAGGGGCATAGGACTTTTCGGTGGAGGTCATGTGGCACGGATCCACAACCTTGCCCAGTCATCGACCATACCGTGTCTTACATGCACTACAAATCATTATCCTCATTCAAACCCCCAATTATGGCTAATTTATATATCATTCCATTAAAATGTTAGCCAATGGACTCAATTCATTTGTTAAAATCATAATTAAATCATTAAATTCAGTAGAAGACTTATTAGACATGACTAATCAGTTAAATAGGTAGATTCATGTCATATGAGCATCAACCTAATGTAGAATACCCGTAACAAGTAAATTCTCAAAAGGTATAATATACAAGTCAAGGTATCTCACAATGTATCACATACCCAACTGAAAACAAAATATCAAAAACAAATGTATGAGTCGGGCTTCGATGTCTGAAATCACAAATAATCTGTAAGCATTCCCTTGCCCCTACTCGTACCAAGATTTGCGCTCAAGCCATCACAACAAAATAGATGGTGAGTCAAGAGTGAGTAATCCCAAGGAAATTCAATGAGTAATTACGGAAATAAATAAGGGAATTCATAAAGACTATTGAATAAACATGCGGAATAGCAAACAAACAACTGTAAATGGATCATCGCATGAATATAAAATAATAAGGAATCGAAAGTACGTGCAGGATCTTGGTCAAACTAAAACCATACTTCAGACTATCCCCAGACACTGCCTGTGAGTAAACTCAAACATGACTGAAATCCCTAAATCCGCTCAGTGGCAGGCGTAGAACATGACGCACCTACATATGTATAATAATAGCAGTCAGGTTGATTATTCACCGACGTACCTCTAATATATATACTATGGTCTAGTGTGCCACAAGCACGCAACAAAATAAAATCGACGAGAGTAAATTCAACCAACCATGATAATAACAATCTGAAACTGAGAATACTGAATAAATGAAAATAAATCAATAAAGAAGCTAGTAAATACACAAGAGAATCTCAATTGGGTTACTACATGTACACCTTAAATCATGCTCCAACTAGTCCAAAACAATCCCTTCACGCCTCTAATTGTGTGTCCAGTACCCACCAGTCAATCCCAAATCACTAGTTTCTGAATAATCGAATCAATTCTCCAAACTTGAAAATCCTCAATTCCATATTATATGTCCATTCTATCATTTTTTATTTATGTTACACCTGGTATAGGTCCCTGGGATAGGCCCCCATTAGGTCGACCCAATTAAATAAAGTTGTGAAATTTAATTTTACTATTTGGGACGTTGTGGGTGGCGTCGGTGTGTGCAGGCCCCCACGGCATCACTTAAAACATGACAGAGGATGACCTGCTGTCCCAAACGTCGTGAAGAAGTGAAGGGCCACGACGTCACTTAAAACATGGTGGTTTTACTCCCCATGGGGTCTCTAGTGGCGCCCTTGCCTGAAACACCATAACTGAGGTTTTTTGACACCCCGACTCATTGTCGCAGTCTGAATCCATTCTAACCTCCTATGGTTCTCCAAACCAACCATAGGGTACCCTCAATCCTCGATAAACTCAGTTGAATCAATAAACACGACTGATCTCATCAAAACCACCAAAACCTTCAACACAAGCTCACAAAACTGTGCACAAAACCAACTCAACTCATAACAACTCTACCATAAATCAGTGAGCTTGACTTGCTCATCGAAACTTGCGTTAAAATACGTAAAACCATAGCCGAAAGTTAGAGAATGACAAGGAGAGCGTGAATCTATCCTTTGATTTTCATTTGCTAGCCAATTACTACTCCAAATCACCAATCAAAGTCCACAAACCATCACCACTTTTTCAAATTTCAGATTTGGTTAGAGTAAGAGAGAGAAAAGGTGGTGAAAGTGGTAAAAACCTTGCTTTATATAGTCTAATCTCATCAAATGTGTTGTGGCCATCCCTAGGACCCTCTAATGGCTTAGATTGAGTCAAAAGTCCACTAAAAGTGACTATAAGATGTGACTTAGTCCTTTGGTCTTAACCTTTCGTAGCACAACTAATTAATCTTCGGCGTTACGGTACCTGACTCTGTACTGCAATGCATGCTTTTCGCGAACAATTGCACTACTAAATGACTACACGACTATTTATATTAATTATTTAACACTTTTGTTTATTATGTGTGTATTATCCTCGACCTAGCGTATCTGTAATTTGTTCACCAGGTACCCGCGTCAACATGTTACTCAAGGCGAATACCCATCACATGATCTTAGTCGATAATAACAATATTAATACACATATTGCGATGTAAATTAACATAATTGAATATACACATTGCAAATTATGCAAAACAACACAATAAACTGACAAATTACGTAATCACGTGTGCCCCGAACCTAGATGTGATGTCCACGCGGTCTGAGCTGGCATCCACGTCTAAAAATACGTAAGAATAATGACATAATTAAAATTGGGCCGTTACAATTTTACTCTCTATTGTTAAGACATATATAAGAATTGAATAAAAAATTAAAGTAAAACTTTAAGGCTATACCTGTAACGGTCTTAATTTAATTAGTTGTTAATTATGACGTGTGTGCAGACGTAGACGATAGCTCAACACCCCGTGAACCCCGCAGATAGGCCAGGACGCACCTGGAGTTAGGTAAATAGTGATTTTTGTGTTGTTTTGTATTAATTTGTGATGTTCATATGTAATTAGGGTTATTGACATTGCGATGTGTGTATTTTATTTATTATTGACGTGCGAGACAGTGTGATGGGTATTTACCTCGATTAGCATGCGATGCTAGTATTGGGTAGGCAAATGATGATACACTAGGCTGGGTAGTCATACACACATATAAAATGATAAAATGCAATTAATAATTAATAATTAATGTCGTATATGCGAGAGTACGCGAGATATGCGAGTGTACGTGCATGAGTCGGATATCGGAACACCCGAGTGTTGGTTGTTTGTATTGAGCAAGATATGCCAAGGGAGGAGTGTCACCCACTCAAGTCATCGAAAGCTGGACCATTTGACTTCCTATGGACCATTAGATGTGGCCTTAAGATGTGTGTACACATTAGATAGAAAGTTTTAGTATGAATGGGGTTGTTTGACCTCATTCCACCACATTTTCTCTCTCTTCTCTATCAAAATCCAAAAATGGTGGAGGTGAACAAGGGTTTGTGAAGTTCAAGTGCACATTTGGAGCACCAAACGAAGGACAATCGACAATCTATGGTAAGATCCTCGATCCTCTCTCCGTTTCCTACGTGTTGGGTGTAAAGTTTGGGTTTTGACAAGGTTTTCGAGTTTGGATTTGAGCACACTAGACTTGGGTAGCGTTGCTATGGATGTTGTGGTGGTTTTGGAGCAATTGTTGAGGATTTGTGGAGTTGTGGTTATTGGTTTTGAGTTTGGGATGAAAAATTTTATCGGTTTTGTTGGGTTTTAGTTTTGGACGAATTTCGTCGAGGGCTTATAGTTGGATATGGTTAGTACGAGGTTATGTAAGGTGTTGGGACGTGTTAGGATCGCCGCGACGAGCCGAGGGGCTCGAAAACCCCTATGGGGCGTTACTGGTTCAAACGCTGCCAGGGACGCCATGGGGAGTAAACTCCCACCGCGTCACCCTCGACGTCCAAACTAGAGAGTAAACACACACCTAAGCTTTATATTATGCCATAGGGGTGGTGTTCATGGCGGCGTGGGCCACGACGTTCTCGACGCCATGAGATCTTTACTCACGACAGCGCCACCTACGACGTCTGAGACAGAAAAATAAATAAAATTTAAAAATGAATTTTCTGAAATAGGTTTAATTGGGGATTTTATTAGAGGATTATTATCAATTAAATGAGGATTTAAATTGATAGAAATGAACTTAATTAGGAGAAAATTGGGGATATTTGGTTATGGGGAATTAATAGTATTTTCAAATATCAGGCTTTGGATTGGTTGATTGGTGACTTGACAATCATTTTAGGCATGATTGGAACGTAATTGGGATTGGTTGGAGTGCGAATTGAGGTGTGTAGTATCCCAACTGAAATTTCTTGAGTATTTACTTATTTTGGCTTTTGAATTCAAATTTCGTCTTTCAATATTCTATACTGGACTATGGTTTAAATTGACGGAGGTTGAGGCTCTCCCTCCGTGCCATTCCTGTGTGTATGTCCACTAGGTTATAGCACGTGTGCCAGGGATCTTGGTGAATAGTTCGATCTGAGAGTCGCGTCGGGGCATGTGTAGGTGCATCGTAGGTTCTATGCCGACCACCTAGCAGATTCAAATACTGTCCCTGCTTGAGTGCTATTCGTCGGTAGTATTATGTGGAAGAGTGCAAAGTATGACACTAGTTTGACCCTAGGCTCTAGGAACACACTTTGAGCTTTCACTACTATTTATCCATGCGATGATCACAGTTGTCTGTATTATTTTCATATGTTTATTTATCCATGCGATGATCATAGTTGTCTGTATTATTTGCAGAGTACCGGTGATTCAAAGACATTGAGTTTGACTTGTACATTTGTATTTTATATATATATATCATTTTATTTGGGAGATTTGGGATTGTGAGACACTTAATAACCTTGTATATTTAATGTTTTGAGATAGTTGGAGGTTATTTATGATATTTGATGATATATATATATATATAGGTTTTCCACACTAGGTATCTGAGTTAATGATAAAATTATGTTTTTATATTTGAATTGTCATATTCTTAAGACTTCCGCTATGAATTTTGAGGTTAAAACGATATTATAACAAATGATTTGAGTTCATAGACAATAACATAATTGTTATTCTTTGAGGTTAATAATGATATAAAGGTTGGATGAGATTGCACGTGGGATACAACTAGCGCTGGCAGGCCAGGTTGTGGGCCTACATTGGCCCCCGTGGCGGTTCATTTGGAAAATGGGCCTTTACAATACCATTATATTTTATTGGCTATTTAATTATGTTATGTTCATTTATATTTATTTATGTATATATATATATGTTTAAAGTTGTAAGCAATTTATTAAAGTTTAAATAAATTAAAAAGTTTAAATAAAATATTTAATAAATGAGTAACACGAATGTAATGTCCCTCATTTTTAACCCGTGCCACGTGTTATATTTCAGGACCTGACGTAGACTTGACGTGATGTGGCGTACTTGGTCAAGCCTCGGGAGTCAACAATGAGATATATTTTATTTTTTGTGGTGTTTGTATTATTTAGTTATACCCAAATGCGAATACAATTATCTTGATGTATTATTTTATTTTTATCTTGTCAAATTTACGGGTAAGGCTCGCTTAGGAAAACATGCGATACTGGTACCGGACGAGCGAAATAGGAGTATACTAAGTCTAGGAAATGATTTTTCTAAACGAATAAGGTAAATGTGAGAAAATATTAATGATAAAACTATAGTCTAGGCCATTTGACCAAAATAATAGGCTATGGTGCGTGTCGCGGTGCGTGTCGAAGTGCGAGACACCAAATAATCGGTGGATAAGGGATAAGACCAAGCAAGAGAGTGCATATTTTGAGTCATTAAAGTGAGTTGGACAGCCTAAATAGAGGCCTTAGGATATCATCAAAATACGTGTATGATCACTTGATGAGATTTGAGGATAAATGTCAACTTGTGACATTTTTGGTCAACTTTTATCACTTGTCCTTGCACAATTCCAAAAATTGAGAGAATGAGACATATTTTAGAGAAATCTTGGAGATTTGGGGAGGATTATCATCAACAAACACAACAATCAAAGTGAGCTCCTCAATAATCTTTCAACTTTCATTAAAATTAGCTAAGTTTTGGGGTTCTTGATGAAAAACGAATTTGAAACCAAACTCACTGATTTTTGTGGCTCATTGAAGATTAATTAGAGTTGAGTTCATCAAGGGATTGTGTATTTTATTTGAGTTTTGTGGAAATTATTGAATTGTGGGAATTTGGTGATTTTGATGAATTTTTTAATTTGATATAAATTGTTGTTAACCGGGTGTTTTGTTGGTATTTGTGGATCTCCACGAGGAGAGGGTAGGGTCAACAATGAAAAAGACAACTTTGGGACATTGGGGAGCAGAATTCTTGAGTTGAGAATTCTACTGCTCAGAGCAGAGAGTGCGTTCCCTAAGACCAAGAGCGAGCTCCCCACACTTAACAACAACAGTTTAAGGGCTATTTTGAAATTTTGTGTTTAAAACCTATTCAAACATATCTAAATCACCCTAAAACATATGTAATGGATCCCAGGGGACTTAGGGACAATAGTACGATAGTCAGGATTGAATCGAGGTATTTTGAGTCATTTTGTTAGACACTGCAACGTAGATTAATATAAAACTATAAAACAAGTTTACAAGACTCTAACACAACCAAAACTGACTCAAATGGATATGAGAGATCTAGTGGACTAGCGATGGACATTTAGGGACCGACTTTGGTGACGTGTGGGAGCCGCGGAGCTTATTTTCGTGAAGTTTGAAGTAAGTAAAATTAGTTAAGGGATGCATAGTAATTCATTGTCTATTCTTCTTTCTAATTGTCTTTATGCGTTTTCCATTGGATTTTCATTCTTTATTATTGAGTGTCTAAGGCCTAAGTGTGTCAGGAAGGTACTCCAGGTTTGTTGCTAGATAGACAAACGCGACCTTATCCCGAGTATTGGATCGTAGGTCGTAGACGTGGGTGAGGTATTCGGGGCACCATTATCGCCCCCACACTACACCAAACTGAACTTGTCGACTTGTAAAGTCGTAGTTCTAGAAAGTCGAGCAGTGACACCCGCTCTCGATGGATTTAGATCACTTGGTTACCTTCTTTGATTCTTTGGCATTCTTTATCATTGCTATTACATTCCGATCTATTTATCATGCACTTTCCATTATTTATCTGTCTTTTAAATTCTCGCATGATCCTTAAACTGCTTTAAATTATTCATGAATTACTATTTAGATCCTACTGGCTATTACTTTCTATTTTACTGCACTCACTGTCTTATTTGTGACAATGATTGGCAACTTTCTCTGAGGACTCTCAGAGCGACTTTTCCTCTTATATACTCGTAGGTCCTACATTTTTGTATTGTGATATGTATTTATAACGTTTTCGATGACACATGAGATATTTTGGTTTTAGAGACGTAGACTCATGTATTATCACATTTTCTTAATGTTTATCACCAGATATGCATGATTGTCTATATATTTGTAGGGTTCCACACCTTAGGTTACCCCAACTCTATTTACCTGAGTTATTTAAATTGCTTAGTTTATTTCCGCTATTTAATTATTAAAACTTGCATAACTTAATATCTGAACTCTAAAACACTAAACTAATAAAATTATTGGAATTGAAGGCTGACTAGGCCTGCGTTGACTGCGCGAGGGCTGACTCGGGGTCCAGTAGGTCTAGATCGGGCGAGGCCCATTTTGTAGGAACTGGGGTCGTCATACAAATACTTGATATGTTTAACACGACTCATTTCGACACGAACACGATCAATAAATGGGTTAGATTTGGATTTACCTTATATGTGTCATAACTCGTTTTGACACTACGTGAATGCGACTCATTAACATGAATTGCCACCCATAGTGAGACTGTGGCACCACAAAATGGTCGGGTTTCCTTAATGACCTTTCACTGGCATGGGGATGAAGTACTTCACAGGACGAACGACGCCTTTTCCCCCTATTATACTGGTAGGATTTTTTTGACTTTATTTAAGGGAAACACATCGTTTCCCGCCTTCGTAAATAATTATAGTATTGTATTATTGTATATACTGGGCTATATAATAAAGTCTCATTTCCTTAAAAAAACAAGTTGTTCATGACCCCAATGTTTTGTATCCTCGTGTATTTCCAAGTTCTCCATTCAAGTTCAGTCGGACTCCCCTCCGTCCATTTCGGCAGATCAATTTCCACCAAACCTAGCTAACTCCATTCCCTCTCTATTCTTAACACTAATTGGATCTAAGGATGCAGGTGGGGCGGGAAATGCAATCCCTATCCCCATCCCCACTTATGGCGAGGCAGAGATTCCCTACTTGAAATTCTCCACTGAAGAAATTTTGACTCCCATTCCCCGCCATAAGGGAATCCCCACCCCATGGGGATTCCCCACCCGTCACTTTTCACACAAGTTACCTTTAATATAAGGTGAAATAAAGTAGCAACGTAGTTTCTTACTATTATAATGCATTTATAAAAGCAAGTTTAACTAAAATAAATAAAAAAAACTAGTTTGGTTTATTAAAAGAAATAGTTTGGTTTATTAAATAAAAGTGTAGTTTATTTGCATTTTTATGTTATGTGGAAATCTCAAGGGGAATAGGAATCCCTACGAGGAATATTTATGGTTCTCTGTAGGGAATTCCTACAGTGTGGGGCAGATTATCTCCATGGGGTGGGGATGGGAAATACCACCCCATTATTTTCCATCCCCGCTACGCATGGCAGGGATGAAAGTTCCCCATCCCCCTCCCAGTGGGGCTAGCTAGTTGGTGGGGAAACCTCACCCCATAGAGGTAGATCCCCGAGGGGAATGGAGATTCTCCGCCCCACCTGCATCCTTAATTGAATCCCTCACTACAAAACTAAACATATTTTACAACATCATATCGAATAACATTGTTGATAAATACGTTGTCAAATTGTTTCAATCTTAAAATCGCATTCACAATCAAATTAATAACAATTCTTTTGAACAAATAAGATAGCGCATCAATACACTTTTTGATTCCGTGTCGTGTATCAAGCCATTAATGATTAATAAAACTTCTATTTTTCTTCAAAAAAAATTTCAATTCCATAGAAAAATTCATCTAAAAAAGGTCACCCAAGAACAAGGGAAATGCCTAGATATTTTAGCATTTCCATTCGCCCTGTAGCTACAAAATCTTCTACCTTATGAGAGAAAGGAACCCAACCCATATTAATCACGGGGTGTGTGTTCAGTTCCCACGTCGTTAAATTAACTACATAAAATAAGTACAACAGAATGAGGATGCTAAATTAAGTGGATGGGAGTAAAACTATGTAAAGGTAAAATAAGAATTATAAAACTTCAAAAAAAATGAGTTACACCAATTGATGCAAAGTTTAGGAAAAGGCCGGTTTAAGTGGTTTAATTTGGACGCCTCTATATATAGGTGGCCTACAAATGCCCTGTTAAAAAGCTCGACTAAACATAAATTGAAAAAATCTGCCGATGAAGTTAATTAACTTGAAACACGTTGAACCATCATGACTAATGAAATTTTCTATTTCATTTCAAAAAAAAAAGAAAAAAGAGCTTGGAACATGTTGATTATGAAAGATTTAGAAAGGACACCATTAACTAATATGTAGTCAGCTACAACTAATTTGAGATTGAAATTGTTGTTGTTGTTGTTGGGGAGCTTGCTTGTGCTTAATTATTATGTCAACTCTAATGTTTATTTTGAATGCTAGAAGGCTCGCGAAGAAATGGGGCTGGATGACGATGGACTGTGATTGGAAAGCACTGTGTGGGGCTTGAAGGGAGGGTAGAAAAGGCTAAGTTAATAGTAGGGCCGGTGGGGAGGAGGGATCGATTGGGTAGATTGTAAATAGGGAGGATATGGATGTAATTTAATTTCTTCCCTACTTTAATTTGTAATTTTTAGCCATATAATTGCGGGTTCAACCTAGTTGATTCGGTGAGTGCGGCACCACTTTGAGGTTAGCATTCGTTAATTGATTGCTTCATAGGTGGGGGGAAGGAGGTAATATCAAGGACAATGTTAGAGGTATTTTTTTGACTTTATTTTTAAGGAAACACATTATTTTTTACTATGTACATTAATTCTTCCTTCCTATAAAAAAAGAAAAAAAAAAAAAAATGGATATTTTGAATTGGTCAAGCACATATGCCAACTTACAGTGGACTTGAATCGCCTATCACCATAAAATATACCACTGTTGAAGAGTACTGATTATTTTATCTGTAGTTGAAGAGTTGGCTTGATGGAAACATTTGATCTTAGCCCATCTGGTCACACATTATAGTATATAACTCTAACTAATACATATCATATAATATGCCATGACGAACTTAAATTAATTAATGTTACTAATAAGTTATTTTAATCTTTGATGGAGTAACGCTTAATCTTCTCATTACTGTTTCGATTTCAATGGTTCAGATTGAAGACTTTCTCGCGCACGGTTCGCGCACGTTCTCCTCGATTTCGCAATCTTTTTACATGCAAGTTGCGCGCCTTTCTCCAAGATAAATAAATGTACATCAGAGATGAGTGTACACATAATCCAATGATCTAAGTCCTCAACTGTACGTAAAGGGAGCTAATTAAGAACCTGTCTCTGGGAGCACATTGTGGGACATCTATGTTTTATTTTATTTTACATTTGTTTCGTGAAATCGAGCTTTTTTTTTAATTTTAAATACATCCTCGAAAGAATTAATGAAACAACCCTAATCACTCGAAATTCATTATACTTAAATAAGTAAAAAAATTTAAAAACTTTAAACTCAAACTTTATTCAGCTTTATTTTATCTTTGTAGCTTAGATCACTTGATATTCGAACTACTTTAAAACTATCCTCATGATAGTTTCTACATTATTGTTGAGTCTCAAAATACAGTTCCTCTTAAGCAAGTGCCGAAACCAGCAACAGGCATAGTTAGGGACAACTATTAAAATGCATGGTGGCTGTGTTGGTTTCCAAAGAAAAGTCATAATCACATCTCAGTGAATGTCTAATAAATATGGACCATAGATCACAAGTGGGCCCACCACTAATTTCCACACGTGCCTCGTCGTTTTCTCTCCTATACCACACGATCTCGCGCACTAGCCAATCGCTCTACATACCCACCTCTAGTTCCAATGTGGTCCAACCAGTGGGACCGGTCAGACATCCGCCATCCATCATTGACCGCATTCCACGTGTCATCATCTCCACACACGTTACATGTCTTATATACTCCACTGCCACACCCAATACCCTCTCCCCCCACTTCTCTTAATATCTCTCTTCATTACCGCAATTAAACCTTAATTCCTCTTATCGTTTTCGGAGTTTTATTTTTTTTTTGTCTTATCATTACATATAGCTCGCTCGATGAAAGATCACACGCTCTAACCAACTAATTGAGTTTAAAGCACATGTATTTGAGATGAGAATTGTGGCGATTTAGTTGGTTCTTTTTGAGATCTATTGTGTTGGTTTTGCGAAATGGTTCGTGCGGAGATTAATAAAGTTACGGAGATGGTGCAGACATCTGTGTTGTTTGAGTCTCGGAATGTGGTGAAGTTAGTGGTCGGAATGTCTGTGCTCACTTTGCTGCTCTTCGTGGTGTACCAAGCGCCGATCAATCCGTTGTATCTCGTGCCCCGCGCATCCCGAGGAGTCTCCGGCTTCTCCTCCGTCGCCCGCAACGTCACGGTGAGTGTTAATTTTTGTAATTTTGTTCAGTTTAGGATTTGGTTTGTGGTTTTGGATCGGTGCATGTTAGCGACTTATCTGTTCACGCGCACGTTAGTGTTTGCCCCCCCAATAATTCTTTTTAATCTTCTTTTAATGCGCTGGGGAGCTGTAAGGACTAAGGGATGTCACTGTAACGGACTGGAGTCTTGGCACCGTTGGATTGGAGTAAACGGACTGCCTAGAGGTTTGTAATCCCAGAGATGGGATTTGACGGTTTTTTTTTTTTTCTCAATTTTAGTTGCCATATAGTAAATGAGAAGAATATTTGCAAATATTCTTGGCCACTTTATTTTTAGTATTTTTCCCTTTTATGTGTGTTCATTTATGAAAAAAAAAATGTATTCACAATAATTTTAGAAAAGTTTAGATTTATTTACATTGAAAAATTTGCACTTTATTTATTATATTTATGTCAAGGATCCAAAAATGGAGTTAACTATGGGAGGTAATGGGTTAACCCAGTTGGCTAAAGAGTCGGGCCAGAAATAGGAGATGAGTTGTCTGAATTTTATGTATTATGAGTGAGGGTTGTGATGTGAACAGTGAACGGAATCTGGTTTATGGGTTTAAGTCTGAATCTGGATTGGCCCATCGTGTTTTCGGGTCAGGTTTGATTAGATCCATGAATCCATTATGGTAACCCAAATTCAAAATCTTTAACTTGGGTGAAGTTATTGTGTAGTGGACCTAGTGGTTGCCTGGTTGGAACTTAATAGAAAAATGTTATTTTGACTCCGATTTGACATGTCATGTTAGGGACTTCAATAAATGCATATTGACATGTCATCTTAGTAGAAAAATGTGCATCTTAGGGACTCCAATAAATGTATGCCAAATTAACTTGTCATATTAGAGTCAAAATAATAGAACACTTGAGTCTAAGAGGTTACCAGCTTAAATTTCTTATCTTTTTAGCTGTACTTAATATCTTCTGTAGGTATAGTGAGTCTCTTATAGAATAATTATAGTAATCTTAGATGCCACAATATAAAAAAAAAAAAGTCAAAAGTCAATTCAGAGGTGGACCTTAGAAGCTTCTCATGTTGTGGTTGTGTAGTTTTGTGGACTTGTTTTTTTTTCTAAAATTGGTGGCATCACTGCCGTATTTTTCCATCCAATCGCATTATTTATTTACCATGTTAGTCAGCATGAATGTCTAATTTCTATAGTTAACAGCGCTCACAGTGGCACTAGAGGTGGAGAAACAAAATAATCAACATCAGCTTAATCTTTTAAAAAAAAAAAAAAGACTTCGTCGCGGTGAAGAAGAAATATTTTCGTTGTACCATTTATGACTTGTGTAGAAATAACTACTAATCAATTAGGATGTTCAAGTATTAAGAGGGGGAAAATTAGGGAATCTACAAATTTGGAGTGATTTGATTGAATAATATAGTCATGTTCCTATAAAAAATAATGAAATTATTACCATTGAAAAAAAATTGAAATTATTACGAATCCGCAGATTTTGGAGTTATGAAGGTGTGGCTTAAATAACCTGTAGATCTGATTGGGACCATTGAGACAGATGAGAATATTCATAGTGGATTCTTTGAAGCCATTAGAATTGATAAGGTTTTAAGAGTATAGGAAAATGATTTGGTGGCACTTCTTTTGAAACGCTAAGAATGGACATTCATTTGTTGAGTTTATTAATTTGCTTATCAATGTATGTGCTCACATAAATTAATGTATGTGCTCACATAAATTGATGTATATCAAATGAACACTAACAATCAAGTTGTTTATTTCAAATTATTTCAGCTTCCAAGTGTGCCAAATGGTCCCAAGCATTATCCAAAAGTGTATTAAGTGGGCGCTTATTTGATGTAACAGTACCAAGTGGCTGATGTGACAGCATAATTTTGTTTGGATTCAATACTGTTACGTAAATGAACATCTCTTATTTTTTGTTTGTCCCTTTGCCCGGGACATACAATTCAATTCATTGCCCCACTTCATTAAACTACATTATCTAATTTCAGGATTTTGGCAGGGCCAACACTTAATTGTATTCTGATGTTGACCTTCGTTTACTAGTCAAACTGCTTATTCACTTTTACATCATCTTAATAGGCAAATAAAACCATATAATAAAAGAGAAAAGCATCTCATGAATGAATCATTAATCACTAATGCTTTACAGGATCGCTACACAGTTCAGGTGTATAGTATCCATTGCATGTGCACATTGAGAGACCCCGGCCCAAATTGTTAGTGAGTGATTTAAAGGAACTCTACAACCAAATAGCAAATTTAGGTAGACCCTAGACCCCGAAGAGGTGTCAAGTAGTAGCAAAGAAATAAACACCAAAATCTGACTAAGGTAGAAGTTTTGAATTCAATTCTTAGTAGGAACAATTTCCTAGGCAATGGAGCTGGGTCGAAAGTCTGGATACCCATAATTCTTTTTTAATGCGGAAAAAAAAAGTTATTTTAAGTATTATTTTTTTTTACTATGACAAGTAAATTATGTGTTCTATATGCATATAACATAACTTGATCATCAGATGCATCAACTATACCAGTGTTTTGGGAAGTGATTGTAACAGTATTTTGTTCATTGTTCTGTTAGGATGCTAGGGAGACTAAACTGCAAAAAGTTCTAGACTGCGCGGCCATGGATGACAAGACTGTTATCTTGACAACTTTAAATGAGGCATGGGCGAAGCCAGGCTCAATGCTTGATCTCTTCCTTGAAAGCTTCAGAATCGGAAATAAGACGCAGAGACTGCTGCGGCATTTGGTGATTGTTGCTTTGGATCAAAAAGCATATGATCGTTGCTTGGATGTGCACGCCCATTGCTTAGTTCTAACAACAGAAGGAGTTGATTTCTCAGAGGAGGCATATTTCATGACTCCTGACTATTTGAAGATGATGTGGAGAAGAATTGATTTCCTACGCACTGTTCTTGAAATGGGATTCAACTTCATTTTCACGGTAACCTCTCTCTCTTTGACTGTAAATTTATGTCTAATCTGTTATGTATCATTCACATTAAAGCTTTGTGCTATGTCTTAACTGCTTAATCTTAGTGCTATGTCTTAACTGTTATGTATCATCCACATTAAAGCTTTGTGCTGTCTTAACTGCTTAATCTTAGTGCCTCTCAGGATGCAGATATAATGTGGTTCAGGAATCCGACATTGCGGTTCTACCCGGACACAGATTTTCAAATCGCATGTGACCACTTCAATGGTAATTCTTACGACGCAAACAACATGCCAAACGGAGGATTCAACTATGTGAAATCGAACAATCGGACTGTAGAGTTCTACAAGTTCTGGTACAATTCGAGAACGACTTATCCGAGACTCCATGACCAAGATGTGCTTAACAGGATTAAGAAAAGCTCATTCATCCGTAAGTTGGGATTGACTATAAGGTTCTTGGATACTGCTTACTTTGGTGGTCTGTGTGAGCCTAGCAGAGATTTGAATGTTGTCTGTACAATGCATGCAAACTGTTGTTATGGTTTGGATAGTAAACTTCAAGACCTGGGAATTATGTTGGAAGATTGGAGAAAATTCATGGCCTTGACACCAGAATTGAAGTTGTCTAAGCATGCTTCTTGGAGGGTCCCTCATAATTGCAGGTAATTGAGATTTAAAACACATGCAGCAAGTGTTTAATTGTGTTAGTATATGCATGAATTTGCTCACTATTACTGTTTCTTTTCAGTCTTTCGTCGTACCATCGTTTTCACGCCAAGAAAAAGGTTCCAGAGCAAGTAAAGAGCTAGAGATTGAGCGTGCTGATACTTGCAAGGTATATAAAGCAAAGGAGTTTTTCTCTTCAGTGAACCACATTGGAGAATTTAGATATATGTTTCTACTTTCTACTCTCCATGTTTTTACTTTTCTTGGGTGGAACATATAGTCAACATCTACATGAGGTTGAGCACTGAGTTTTTCGGTATGGTGCAAGAACAGGTCACATAGTAACAAGAACTGGATTATAGCTCATCTTTAATGTAGATTCAAATGGAACATCGTTCTTCTTGTTCATTTTTTATTATCTGCTTGATGCTAATCTTTGTGCTGCATCCTGAATTGCAGGACTTTCGTCGCCAACATTTTCAATCCTCCAGGCATCATAACATCCGTTGTAAGTGTTCTCTCATATGAAGGGTTTGTCCCGTAAGCATCAATGCACTGTCTATATGAACAATTGTTACTTTCATACAACATTGTTTTAATGTACCTTGTTTCATTCTTTTCTTTTGATACAAGTTTTCTTATACATGTAATTGCACTGTTTTGTCTCGACAACAAAGAACTGTTGTTAAGGTCATTTATGAATCACAATCACCTGAACTTTTTTTTTTTTTTTTTGGTTACATAATCACCTGAATTCATATAAGGTGCCTCGACATTTAGGATGACCACTGTCAACAGCATGTTCTGATTATGCATTTTCACGAAGGAGTTGTTTACGTCCTTTCAGTTATGCTATGAGACGTGCGTAGTGTTTTCAGGGCAGCGCCTAGGCGGCCAAGGTGCCGCCTAAGGCGTTTAGGGATGCCCCACTACCTAGCCCTTACTGTTGAGAAATAAATTAAATTATTTCTTAAAGAGGTCTAACTAAATATTTTTTGTTCGCCTATGTGTTGCCTAGGCTAGGTAGGGCTAAAACGCTTCTCACTAACTCGCGGCCTTGAAAACATTGGATGTGTGTGCAAGTATATGTTTACACAAAAACTTTATTAAAAATGCACATAGTACATGCTTGCAGAGACGCAAATTTAGACGAGAATGCTGGGATTAGATGATGCAATCAAGGATGCTACGCTCAATTTTTTTTTTTTTTTTTTGGTAGGAATACGGCCCAAAAAAATGGGCCAAGTGCTACGCTCAATTTCAGAAAACTCGTGGTGCAATGAAAAATAAGAGGAAGCAAAATGTCTGATATATATAGGCTAAAGAGAGATAGATAAGCAGATGAAACAACTTTTACAAGAATTAATCATATAACTGTAATTAATTTTACACGAGCACAGATAGAAAAGGAAAGCATTACAAGCATGCCGCGTACCTGTGATGAAGCCTTTCGTATTCAGGCATGCTTGATTGAATCATTTGCTGCAGCATTCAAGATTGGGATGATAGGACTAGCGATCAATTAGCACTTCAATCCTTCAATTCACAGATTGAAGGTGCTATCAACAAGGAGACAACCATCTTCTTCACAACTCATTTTCCATAATTTTATCTTTGGACTTTACCAGAATCAGAATCCAACTGTTCTCTGCTCAAAAGCGAACCTTCATTCCAAATTTCTGCCCACCTGTTTCACAAAAATGCATAATTTTCACTAACCAGGAAAAAACGAGGATCAGAACAGTACTGTACACAAATAAGTAGATCACAAGAAAATAAAAAATACAGTTGACAAAAAAAAAAAGAAAACAAACAAAATGTGTTAAAATAAAAGTGAGATTTTCATTAATTTAGTTTTACTACGTTTTGTATGGGTCATATATAGATCTTCTTGAATTGCCATAAGCCCCAAGTATCCTTCGTTTAGTCCTTTTTTTGTGTTTTCTCATTCCTCAAAAAATTTTGAAGGAAAGAAATATCACTAAACTCATACACTCACCTTGTGCCGTTGGTGTCTATACACAAACAGTGGCCGTGCCGCCAGCCATCGTGGAAATTCCCAAAAAAGATTTCACCATCTTTTGAATAAAAGCGCCCTTCACCATTGGCCTTACCCTTCCAAAAGTTTGCAAACCATCGATCGCCAGCGTGAAAATAGAACCAACCCTGTAATGAAGTAGTGAGCCATCTCATTCTTGTAAACAGAAATTTCTCACTTAAAAAATAACGTAATTTTTTTTTTGATAGAAAAAATCAACCATAATAAAGTTTCATATACAAGATGACTACAACAATGAAACAACGAGGACAAAGCCTCAATCCCAAATTAATTGAGTCGGCTACATGAATCAAACTCTTTCACACCACTCTACCACAAAAATAAAGTGTTAAGAAATAAAAACAGCCCATCAACTAAGTAGGTGGGACAGCATTTTGATGCACTCCATCAACAGTTGACAGCCAACAAAACATGGATTTGCATCCTATAGAAAGAAAGGCAAACCTTGCCATGCATGAGATCATCCCTCCATGATCCTTGAAATACATCTCCATTGCTGTAATACAAGGTACCCGTGCCTGATCTTTTGCCATAACGCCACATCCCATCATAGATGCTTCCATCCGCAAGCGTCAAATGACCCTGCAATTATTAAATTATTCTATACATTAATGGACTTATATCAACAAAAGAAATCTGATGTAGCCCAGTACTACAGCTAATTACCTTTCCTTCAGGAAGACCTCCTTGGCAACGTCCTTTATAGATTCCTCCTCGATATGACATCTCCACGACAGGGCTCCATTTTTTCTGTGACTCCCGTTCAGCTTCCTACATGAAAAATATTTGTAAGGCATGTTTTTGAGAAAGCGACGGAAAAAACTTACAGAATACACAGAACAAGAAAAGAGCCAGATTGTTGACACCTTTGGATCTAGATCCAAGAACCTTCTTTCTTTATTTTATTTTTTTTCCGATTTAGAAGTCATTGTCTAATCATATTGCCATCACATTATGCAGCTGATTCAGCAATGTTGAGGTACTAGACAGAGTCCATAGGAAATGATGATGTCATTTAGACATAATCACCCCCCATATGTTCTGCTTTCTATTTAATCAAGAATCCTTTGCCACTAAAACTACATTCCAGATACCAACCAATTGGCTCGCCCAATGGTTCGGGAGTAAGAGGTCATGGTTTCGAATTTCAGCAAGGGCAAGGTGTTTCTTTCTTATCAGAAAGAAAACTACATTCCAGATGCAGAAAAGAAGTCTCATACAAATTTAAGTTTTCTTCTCTAGTTTTATTGATGAACACAACAGTAATAGTTTTATATCTGTTTTAACCAAGTCTAATAAGCACCCAAGGAAAAAAAAATAGCAATTACCAGCATGGATGCCGCACGAGAAGAAAGTAATCCTTGCTTTCTAGAAGCATTTGTACGTCTTCCATTTAAAAGTGTTGATGCATTGTTGATCCTATCCGTCACTGCATCAAAACTCGAATCAGTTAATGCATCCCATGAAGGCAACCTTGGAACTCCCTGTGATTTTCCATTCCTATCGTCGGATGTTCTTGGCTCAGGAAGCTCAGTGTTTGCTGAGTAGCGACTTCTTATTGATTTTCCAGAAGGTTTTACACCGACTGGTAAAGTGCAAAGGTACTGACTTTCCAACAAAGGGGCCGAATCAAAAATGACAGCCCGTTCTTTGGCCCATTGTTGTGCAGTGTGGGAAGCAGGACCGGCATTCCAGAAAATAAGTGACTCCCTTTCCAAACCATATTCTCCTGTAAAACCTAAGAAGAAAAGGAAAAAAAAAAAAAAAAAAAATTGAATAGGTGAAATCTGAAAAAAGAAAAAAAAAATGGTGCATTGAGAAACTACGAGAAACTGATTTTTTTTTATTTTTTATTTATTTATTTTTTAAATCAAGAGAAACTGATTTTACTTCAAAAAAAAAAGAGCCTGATTTTATCTGCTTTCGCTGATAAAAAATATTGGAAGTTCTTTTTTTTTTTGATAAGAAAGAAACTTGCTCCTTGTGGGAATCAAACCCCTAACCTCTTACACATAATCTCATACCTAACCACTAGGCCACCCACATGGTTGGTAAAAATATTGGAAGTTCTTGATGAATGCATCACCATCATTTGACTGAAAAACATGCCAAGACTAAAAAGTGTCCAACAAAATCCAATTGTGAAATTTACCTTCTGATGTTTGATCATATTCACCAGAAACCAATTTACTTTCAGAGTTTAAAATCCCAACCTCAGTTCTTTCATCTTCATCATTATCCTGTCTAAAATGAATAGTACACCATTAGATTCAAGCATCTAAAGTAAATATAATAGAATATTAGAAAATTTAGAAAGATGGTAAAATCAGCATACCTTAAACCATTGATTTCTACATGATTGGTTCCCAATAGCTTTTGCATTTCTTGTTCTTCAGAGCAAATATTGACATTTCCATTATTTAGATTTGAAGAAACCCACTTTTTCTTATCCCCACTAGCCAACGACTGCATGTCCTCTGTAGAGCTTTGATTTCCAACAGAATGAGCTGACAGAGGGTGTTTAGATTCTTGATGCTCTCTCTTGAAAAGAGAAAATACAAAAGGAAAATGCGAGACAAATCCAGAAAAAAACCCACTTTTCTGGGACACATTCTCCTTAGAGCTGACAATTAGAGGAAAAAAAAATATCAACTAATAAAACAGAAATAAGCAAAAAACACATTTAACATATGCTTCAAATAGAAAGAAAAATAATTGACAGTTAAAGAGAAATAAGTCCAAGTGAATGGACATTTATCAAGTGATCAAATACTGTTGGGAGCTCCTCAATAAGGGAGCTTCAACTTACCGCAACATTCAATCATCTCTTCAAAATTTTCTTAAATTGCCAAGTGCAGTCAAGAGGCCATGTTGTTGTTGTTGGTGCTAAGTGTAGCCTACTAAAATGCACAAAAAGATTTAGCAGACAACCAACATCTTGAATTAATGCAGGGAAATCCTCATTTTTCATCTAATAAGATCCAGTAGATTGACCTCAACTTCTACTGTGCTACCTAAAAATTCTGTCAGACTGGATGTCACAATACTAAAATTAAAATTCAGCAACTTCAAGTAATAAAATAAACACATATATGCAGGAAATGTACTATACTCAGAAGTACGAACTAGGAACAATTACATAGCTTGTATCAGTTTTCTTCCATTCTGGTATTAATCATTATTTTTTTCAATATATGAAATTTTAATCTAGATGTGGAGGATAATCAAATAAATTAGGACCAGATTGCTGCGAGAATGATACAGAATATGGATATAAATCACACTGTCATTAATTTTCCAAGTTAAAAGAGGATTCTTACCCGAGGAATATAACTGTTGTAACAAATATGTCTGGCTCCAAATTAGGTTCATGAACAACAGCAACTAAGAGTTCCTGCTTCCATCCTGTTGTTTGGCGGAAGACATGCAAGAAGGTATTTGTATCATCTCTGTCCACCGCGCAAGCAGTCGCAAGAGTACAGACCAGTAAGCCACTAAAATCCTAAACACTAAAACTCTATTAGTAGATAAGAATTAGGCTCAGAAAAAGGTAGTTAAAGCTGGAAATATAAATAGAGGGACAACTATAAACACTGACTGGCTTGAGCCTTCTATTTATATTATTATTTAGGAGAAACCTAATTCAGAATAGTGGATTTGAACGACAAATAGAGATAAGTGATTGTCTTGAGCCACTATTATACAATCAGCAGATTCAGCAGTAATAATAGTGAATTAGCATGACAAGAAATAACAAAGACAAACACAGCTAAGAAAAACATTGACTTGTGTTATTAAACTTAGTTGGTAATGGAGTTTAATGGAGAAAGCTTGATAAGTGTGTATTTAAGCATTAGTATAGAATCTTAGATGTCTATGGACTCTAAATCTCTCATTTGTGGTGACAAACTCTCACTTTTGTGACTTTCAGGTATTTCAAGCCTTGAACATGAATGTGAAGCAAATACGACACTCGGGGAAGAAATTATGAAGTTTGGGATTGAGCGACATAAAGTTGGCAAAGTTTGGTCAAGTTTCTTAATGACCCCTCTTTAGTATAAAGGTCATAACTTTCTCATCTCAAATTCAAATGACTTGCCGTTTTCTTTGTTAGAAAGTAGACTCCAAGTTGAACATTTTCATGTCTCACGAGCATCTTCATATTCGGCCTCTAAGTGGCCCAAAATCGCGTTGCAAATCAGATAATGCAGATGAGACGCCGCCATGCATAGCTCCCACGGCGCGACTCACATACGGCCAAACCAGAGAGCTCAGATTTCACGCCGCCAGGACATCGTGAGTCATATTCCCCACAGCGTCGCCGCGAACAGAAACTCGAATTTTGAGATTATTTTGGACTTTTTAGGTTGAAACCAACTTTGGGGGTTTCATATTAATAGAAATAGGTTTTATTTCGAAACTATCTCTTGTTTTACTTGAGAACTCGTAGAAAACTAGGTTTTTGGTTTGACAATGTCCGGCTAATCTGCTTCCTCTAGATCGGAGGTGGATCGGATGAGTCTACAACTTGGGATTTCGTTATGAGGTTTATTTATTCCTTTTATTCTTGATTCTCTTATATAGTTTATTTCCTTTGGTACTGATTTTCATCCTAGGGTTAGATTCGATTGTACGTATAGCATTGTGCATGCATATTAGGTTAATCACCCTTAGTCATTGAAGTCAAAACGTCCGTCCTCACGTAGTAGACTCATACTTGTGACAGTTGGCCATACTGATTGGTTACTCCCTTTCGGGACCGATCAAGTGCCTTAAGGATCTAGGCTAAATCGGAAGCACTAGCGATCCGATTGTCTAGGTGTAGTGCCTTCACGAATTGAGTTAATGCGACCAACGCATTAAATCGGGAGCACTAGCAATCCGGTTGTGTGTTTGGTTAGGGAAGTAGTCAACGGTCGTACCTTGGCTATCGAGATCAGGAAGAGCGAGGAACCGAGTGCGTCACCTGGTCTATAGCTGCACTAGGTCATAGTCGAGTATCATATCTTTCATAAACCGACAACTAACGAAATTATCCCAAGTTGTATGACGAAATCCGTGATATCGAAAGCCTAGATTTCCCTCATGTCGAATCTTTCTTTTACAAAGTCTTTAAACATTCTCTAAAACCCCCAATTTCCCTTGTTATTTTCTTACCTTAAAAAGACTACCAATCTCTGTGGGATCGACCCTTTGTCACTATCTACAAAATAGTTGGCTTAGGTTAATAAATTTTATTGACGCATTCGGCGTGCGTCAATTTTTGGTGCCGTTGCCGGGATTGGTGTTTCTTTCTTTGGTTTTCTTTTTTTTTTATTATTTGTAGTTTCTTTATACCCTTATCTCTAGCATGTTTGTAGGAACCTTCACCATAGCCTCCTCTTCACAATATTTTTCTAGTTCGCCCTTTACTATGCAACAAGAACCTGTCAAAGCTTGTGATCTTTTTACGAGTTGTCATCATTTTCCTAATGTATGTCCCTTTGACTACTGGAGTAATTCATCTCCACAACCCGACTTCTGAATGTCTAGGCCAAGTACACAGATTCCTCAATTGGAACGGAGAACCATTGAAGACATTGAGAAAGACATGATCTCCGACTGGCTTTCTCCAAGCATTAATGTATGTCCCTTTGATGACTGGCGTAATTCATCACCACAGCCTGACATATACAGTTCCATGCGGAATCAACCTTCAAGGGATATAATAAGGTATTGGTTGGAGACTGTGCAAGACATGAACCTCACCGAGCAAGAATTAGACTAATGGATTGAACAAAAGGATCAAGAAGCTGAAGAAGAAATCAAGTTAATTCTCCAAAAGATATCAGCGAGACCGTGAGTGCATTTCCATTAAAGAGTGTTGAGGTGAATGAGGTTACACCGGCTGAGGACTATTGGAGTGAAACAATGGAAGAACTTGAAGTCTCTCTAAGTGAACCATACATTATCATTGCACAGAATGAGGAGGATGAAGCCGAGAAAGAACTTGAAGTCATTTTTGAAAGGCAGGAGGAACCACAAATAGAGAGCAAGGAAGACCAACCTCTGGTGTTGGTGAAACCACCCACCCTCCCATGCATATTTGTTGAGTTTAAAACGGGGGTGGTAGTAAAGAAGCGTTTACAGATTTTCTACACTGCTGACATCTTTGTGTCAGGCGGTCATGATGCGACAGAATCATTTGCATTAGAGGCCCTGGATGCTCCCAAATCTAAAAGAGGGCATGCCTGTTGCATTGTCCAAAGCTATAGCTGGGTCATTTGTTGTCGACATCTCAAAAGGAGAGGGCATCACGTGATTATTCAACACCAAGTCGAGCTAACAACTTTAACCAAAAACGCTCTTGGGAGGCAGCCCAAGTTTCTATCCTTTCTTTTTATTTGCAAGTTTTTATATTTGTTTTGTGAAACTCATCTTATCATGTTTTTTGACTATTTACAGGTGTTTGATGCTTTTTTGTTGAAACACCGGAGTTGAGAGAGCCCGATATTACTATTGAGGCTCTTTGGTTTATATATCTACGGTTAGTCTAATCGGGATTTGGTAAGTTTTTGCATTTAGTCTATTAGGATTATGCTTTCGAGTCTGTTGAGGTAATATTGTTTATAGTCCCGTGATTTCCTGAGTTGTGAGAGCATTCCTTCTTACCATATTTAGAGATATTCGAGTCCATTGGATTTTTCATTATTGTCTTAGCATGTCATATCTCATTACTTATCTTCTTCACTACCATGTTCCTTTCACTTCTTTTCTCTTCTTTTTGTGGTTTGATATTCTCATTCTTGTTTTATACCTTGAGGACAAGGTTTGGAGTAAGTTTGGGGGTGTTTCAGATATTGTGGATTGGATTTTACATGGAATGAATGAAATTAACGCATGTCAGGTACAACAGTTTTTTATTTTTTTTATATGCGTATTCCATGGGTGTGATTGGAAAGGTATGGTGGTGTTTCTCTTTTTCACTTCATTTTCACTTATTTCTAGCCTACCATTTATCTCATTTATCATCTTCTTATGACATGCTACTCATTGCATTATTTAGGTTAGAAATAATTTACATTAGTCTATGCATGTTTAGAGTTATTTAGTAGCATTATTGAGTAGAGTCGCCTAAAACCTTGTTGAGTGTTTTTTATTGTAGATATGAGTTCATACAAGCTACTTTTGAGACTTGAACCATTTTGAATATTGGGAGATATACTTAATCTAGAGCGTTGTCCAATATCTTTGAGGTTACTTATTAGAGAGCTAGTATGAATTTTAGGCATTGTGCTAGCTACCAAAGAGGTAGGCGGTTCTATTTTACAAGTAATCAGATTTCTAGGATGCTAGAACGAGAATGTAGCTCACTTGAGACATCAATTACTATGATTTGACCACTTTTGGGGAATGATTAGACTTAAACTTACATTGGATGACTTGTTTGATTATAGCGATAGTGAGAAGGGTCAACAAGAGTTTTTTTAAAAAAAATTTAGAGAGTCCCACAGATTCTAAAGGAAAAGGAGTATGAAATCTTGTGGCGGGAAAAAGTTAAAAAAGCGGTTTCCACAGGAAATGGAGTAGAGACTGTACTACTTTAAAATTTATGGAGAAAATAGAGCATATATATATATATATGAACGAAGTTGTCAAAATCATCCGATTTCCGATTCAAATCGTACGATTTGAACCGGATCGGATGGAAAACGATTTGAATGGGGCTTCAAATCGCAAAACAGGGAAAATTGACCGATTCTTGATTGAATTGGATGATTCGATTTGAATCGGACATTCAACTCAAATCGTTTGATTCTACAAGGGTTGGTGGAAAACATAAAAAAAGGTAAAAAAAAAAAATCCAAAAGACATGTTGAACCTGTTTAAGACAGAATTCTCTCAACAAATTAGTACTTTGCTCGCTTCCTCCCCGATAAAACCCCTAAAACCTTAAAAGAGAAGAAAGATCCACATCTTTTTTGCACAAAGTTGTTTCTAGGTGCATCGTAATCATACGAAGTCTATGCTTCTCGATGCGGGTGGTCTGAAAAGAAAGCTTGGCACTGCTTCTCGGTGCATCGCCATCTTAGGAAGTCGAAGCTTCTTCTCGGTGCATTTTAGTATTGTTCTTGAAAATGGTACTACTGGTACTGGTATTGAAAATGTGGTTCTTAGCAAGAGAAGAAGACAAAGAAAGTGGGCCCAGTGCAGTCAAAGTAATACATTTTTTAAGTGAAGAGTGGGTGGAATTTGTAAGAGAGTTGGTGGGGGAGTTAATACACATGTTGTCAACGTGTCAAACACTCCAACTTCAATCAATTCTTATTATCTAATTGCAGGACACTTGGACTACTCTAACAAGAGCCATATTTGATTTTGACTATTAAGTTGACTGATCTTTTATACTATTATTATAATAGTATTATATATTATTATATTGGAAAGTGTCAAGTGTCAACACTTCATCCATCTGTACACAAAAGAGAACTTTCAATGAATACAAAAATAGATCACGTATAGATTTTTTGCTAAGTTTATGACTTTTTATATGAAAATTCATGAAATTTATGATTTATGAAGTTTCTTTTCACTTATAAATCAATATCATAAGTTTATATGTATATTTAAAGTCATTTAGAAGTGTTTCGAAAGAATCAAAAAAAATCTTACGATTTACGATTCGATTCAAAAATCCACAAAACCGATTTTACGATTCGATTCCGAGTTGACAACTTTGTATATGAATAAAGGCGAAAGTCCACGAAAACTCTTTAGAAAAAGATTTGACAGAGTGCTTATAGCTTGATTAAGTTATTCCAATGTTTTGTTCTATATTTTCTAATTTAAGTCTAATTGTTCTCTTTTGTGAGTTAAGTCTACAATAGTGGATAGTGTGTTGCATTTTTTATTCAGACCCTTTTTCAGTGTTGATGCACTATTTTTGAGGAAATTCTGAACTTGTGTGCTTTAGTGTAGTGACCCTGAAAAATCTTGAGTAGTTGAATGCATTTGTCTGGATTGATTCTAGTTTTTGAAAGAGTGATTTTCACTGATGTATGGACTTCATTTCTAGACAAATCTTAACTCTGAACTTCTTTTGGGCGATGGTTAATTGTGTGACATTTGAATAAAAAATGAGGCATTTAAATAAAAAAGGAACTGCACTTGACTTGGTGATGAGCATAGGATTATTAGGACTACTCATTGTAGTGTTAGTAGTCTAGGTAGTAGAGTATGAGTTTTCATTCACTCCTTTCCTCGGGACGAGCAAAGTCTAAGTTTGGAGGTATTTGATAAGTGCGTATTTAGGCATTAGTTAGTATAGAATTTTAGGTGTTTATAGACTCTAAATCTCTCATTTGTGGTGATAAACTCTCACTTTTGTGAATTTCAGGTATTTCAAGCCTTGAACATGAATATGAAGCAAATACGGCACTCAGGGAAGAAAGTATAAAGTTCGGGATTAAGCGACGCAAAGTTGGCAAAGTTTGGTCAAGTTTTTTAATGGCCCCTCTTTAGTATAAAGGTCATAACTTCCTCATCTCAAATCCAAATGACTTGCCGTTTTCTTTGTTGGAAAGTAGACTCCAAGTTGAACATTTTCATATCTCACGAGTTTCTTCAAATTCGGCCTTTAAGTGGTCCAAAATCGCGTTGCCAATCAGCCAATGCAGATGAGATGCCGCTAGGCATAACTCCCACGGTGCAACTCACATATGGCCAAACTAGAGAGCTCAGATTACACGCCGTCAAGACGCCGTGAGCCATATTCCCCACGGCGTCACCGCGGCATCGCAAACAGAAACTCGAATTTTGAGATTATAACGAACATTTTAGGTTGAAACTCACTTTGGAGGTTTCATATAAATAGAAATAGGTTTTATTTCGAAACTATCTCTTGTTTTACTTGAGAACTCATAGAAAACTAGGTTTTTGGCTTGACAATGTCCAGCTTGACAATGTCCAGCTAATCTCCCTCCTCTAGGTCAGAGGTGGATCGGATGAGTCCACAACTTGAAATTTCATTATGAGGTTTATTTATTCCTTTTCTTCTTGATTCTATTTTGTGGTTTATTTCCTTTGGTAATGTTTTTAATCCTAGGGTTAGATTTGATTATATGTATAGCGTTGTGCATGCATAGGTTGACCACCCTTAGTCATTGAAGTCAATACGTCCGTCCTCACGCGGTGGACTCATACTTGTGACAGTTGGTCATACTGATTGGTTAGTCCCTTTCGGGACCGATCAATAGGCTAGATCGGGAGCACAAGCGATCTGGTTGTCTAGGTGTAGTGCCTTCACGAATCGAGTTAATGCAATCAACACATTAAATCGGGAGCACTAGTGATCCGGTTGTGTGTTTGGTTAGGGAAGTAGTCAACGGTCGTACCTTAGCTATCGAGATCAGGAAGAGTGAGGAACCGAGTGCATCATCGGGTCTATAGCTGCACTAGGTCATAGTTGAGTCTCATATCTTTCATAAACCAACGATTAACAAAATCATTCCAAGTTGTATGATGAAGTCCATGATACCGAAAGCCTAGATTTCACTCATATCGAATCCTTCGTTTACAAAGTTATTAAACATTCTCTAAAACCCCCCAATTTCCTTTCTTGTTATTTTCTTACCTTAGAAAGACTACCAATCACCAATCTCTGTGGGATCGACCCTTTGCCACTATATACAAAATAGTTAGTTTAGGTTAATATATTTTATTGACGCGTTCAGCACGCGTCAAAGCTAATATAGAAGGCAGGCCCTATCAAATAGTTAGAACTTAGAGCATGTTTAAATAAGTTGAGTTGAGTTGATATCCTTAACAATTAATGTGCCATTCGAGATTTGTACATTAATGTAGAATCATACACATTAAGAGCATATGAAGAATGTAAACGTAGAATGGGAAAAATATAAATATTATAAAATCAGGTTTACTTTATGCAAGCACACACAAGAAAAAAAAAAAGGAAACAAACATGCCAAAAGACAATCATGAAAAATTTCAAGTGATAAAGCACAACAACATGCCAACAAGAGGAAGAGGAAAGTCTAAACTCATTTCATGAAATATGACTAAAAGCTCCCAAAACTACAAAATGATTAGGTGAAACACGAAGTGAAGACAAAAAAAGAACAAAGATCCACAATATTGAGCAGGAAATTAGAAGAGATCATAATATGTTGAGAATAGACAGTATTATATAGCAAATAATGGAAACACAAAACTTCAAAGTGCTTAGTCACCTATGCCTTGGGATACAGTTGAACCATTGAGTCATTGACTTAAAATAATAAAACATAAAATAAACAAAATCTCACTAAAAGAAGCAGCGAAATTGATTAGACAAAATAAACAAGAACATCTGATATAATTTTTTCTTGTAAGAAAACATCATGAAGAGAAAAAAAAAAAAAAAAAAGCCTGTGATGATTTATGAGTTTATCTGAAAATGTTAATTCCCATTTATCTAGGGGAGGAAAGTCATAACTCCGATAAAATAACTAAGAGTGGACTTTCACCTTTATACCTCCATCAACAAAGGGACAATCATAGACAGCCCGTGCAATTGACGTTTTCATGTTTTTACCAGCTCCAAATCCAACTTTTGCAGCTTCAGAATTGCCTAAAATCTGACATGAAAATGAGCATCAAAGTTATTCAGTAGTTTGGCATAACAACGCACTGCATGGAAGAGAGACAAGAAATTAAACAAATGACAGAATAAACGAATGAAAAGCAAAATAGAATGGACACAACATTTTGTAGGATTCTGAAAAATTCATCAAAACTTCAGTTAGGTAAGGTTAACCAAAATGCTGATGCAATTGCCAATTGCAAATCAAACTTTCCAATACAGGATTGGTAGTTATCATAATTTTATTGATATCAACAACTGGAGAGCCCTAGCCCAAGAGAATAAATAAAAACGTGCCAGCACTCACATCTACAACTTCAGGAAATTGGATTTCTTTTGTTCTGTTATTTGGATGATCAAGATATTTCTTTTGCATTTCCTGCAAATTTCACAGAAAGGTTAGCAGAGTAATTACATAAAAAATATAAAAAAATTAAAACTAAAGAATGTGAACTTACAGACATAAACAAAGAGATAGAATTTATAGCTAATAGAACAGCATTATTTGCAGTCTTCAAAGCCTCAGCCAATGTCACCACCTCCTTTTTGAGAAGTGCATCAGTATCCACCACTGTCGATAATCCAATGCCAACCAGAAAAAAATTACAAATCTCAGATTTACAAAGTACAGTTAAAAAAAACTGTCACTGGAGTTGAAGATTATAAAACTGATAAATACGATTAAGTTAAAAATAACTTAAGAAATCTATAATTTATACAGAAAAGATAATAACTAATGAAGTGTCACTTAATGGGCTCTTCCTAAGGTATGTAAGAAACTGCAGTTTAGAACTGCCACTATATCCCTGCATCGATGTCAGCAGAGCAAGTCAACAAGATACCAGTCCTCTAAAAATTCGGATTCATAAACGTTTAGGTTAGTGTAAAGAGAAAATAATACTACCTATACAAGATGAGGCAAATCATTATTCAATACATTTTCAGAATCTCAATGTAGGCCACACAATTTAATAAATAATAATGAATGATCTAGACCGTATCATAGTCATATCCCATGTGTATTTCTTCATGTGTTTTGGATAATTCTACTCGTGCCATTGGAATCACCTTAAAAGTTAAACGGATTCACAGGTCAACATATTTCCAAATTATGCTAAAGCCTAAAAGTCATGTTTTTAAGGAAATATATTTGAACAATCCAGATCAAATTCACAGCCAATGAAATTAGTTGGGTGTGAATCACAGGTCAACTAGAGCGAACTATGTGGTTTGCTCCACTGGTTTGCAAAGTACTTACTCTAGATGAGGTTGAGATTCAAGTCTCTTTTGTGGGAGTTTGGGTTGCTAGGTGAGTCAATCCATTGACCCAAGCCAGTGTACGGTCTACTCATGTTACTAAACGTATTGCACCAGTCTTGGTCAATGATGAGAACAAGTTCATGTTACTTCATCTAGAATATACACACGTTCTCACACCTTGTAATAGAGGTTTTAGAACACGTCAAACTTAGAATATCACTTAACAATCTCCATCCATCCTCCTTTTGCTCAAGAAAAAGAAACACAACTCGTTCAACCCAAATGAGTCTACTCCCACAACCATGTGGGGTGTCGTAGTGGCTGAATTTTAGTGAAGATTCACTTTTCCTTTTTAAGAACAAATAAGAGTGTTGTGTGTCGTACAGCCTACCGTAACTTGCTACTGTTGTTACAAAGTTTCAAAATGAGTTTTAGCAATGAGTGACAATAAAAGGCATGTTAATTCCCACCTGTGATCATTTTCCAACAACCTCCTAGAAAAACTCAATAAATTTAAAGCATAAGATCAGCTTTAAAGTCCTGACGACCAATATAAACCTTAGGGAGAATTTCTAGTAAAAAGATGTATTGATTTAATGACAATTAAGGCAATGTAAAGAAGTATAATAACATGATTAATAGAAATGAGTCGACCGTGTTCATAATATGCCTTTTACAAGCTGCTTATGTAGATGAGTGTTAAGTTTAAGTCTTATGTACAGATGATGCAAAAGACTAAGATCTCACCAATACAGAAGCTTGCTTCTTCTTGCAATTTATTAATTAAGTCATTGACCTGCAAGTTAAAGCAAAACTCAACTAGATGTTTCCAAAAACTTATGCAACGTGCATGATGTAAAATAAGTTAATAACCAGAAAACTGAAAATGTGGAAACTAGTCTTCTTACTGTGATAAGAGTACTTAATCTATCTACAAGCTTAGCAGCATAAATCAATATGGACTTCATTTATTAATATTTCTTTTGAGGAGATATGGAATGTTTATACTAAAGAAAATGAACAATAACACTTAAAATTACAATGCAGATAAACTTCATTTCTCCTAAAAACTGTTCCCAAAAACTTATGCAATGCAATATAAAATACAAAAATCCAAAAAATGAGAAGGTGGAAACCAATCTTCTTACTATGACAAGGTACGAAATTATGTTAACTATATTATGTTAACTATCTTACACTCATCCAGAATTTCAATATTCATGATTAAGTAAAGCTTATGATAAATCAGGAAGGAGCGAAGTCTAATACCAAGCAGTCCTCATCATTGCGAGGTTTTATAGGTGTGTAAATACAAATATGCATATATTGTGTCTGCTAAACCCACAATCAACTGGTAACTCCAACCTATATCTCAGAGACAGAACTATTACGTTGTTTTTATTCATTTACCCTAGATAAGAAAAAAAAAAAAAAAATACTGATAAGTGAAAGTTCTCCAGCCAAAGCAGCATGACGTTGAAAACTACAAATTGAAATCAGCATTTCATCTCTTTCTATCCATGACAATAACAAAATTTGCATGCGAAATCCTAGTTAGCAAGCACGTCACCTCATCTTTCCGCCTTTGTCCTTCAAAGCTGAAGGGCTTCAGAATGATACAAACGGCCAATCCATGAGCTGACTTTACTGCTTTTAGCAACTCAATTGCAGTAATATGGTCTGAGCCATATCCGGCACTAGCAACCTATGACAAGGCAGAGCAATTGGTAATGAGTATCATATGGAGGACAGACTAAATTAAATAACTGCACCATTGGCAGATCAAACCCAATCATCATAAAAATCCTTTATACAAACATTCGCTGATCAAGAGGTCATGATTCCTCCTCAATAACTTTCTCCTTAATTTCTCAACAATTTATTTAAAGAAATGCATTGTCCCAGCTATAACAACATGCACTTTCTAAATACTAAGGTTAATGACACAATCCTTGAAACCCCCCTTAACAAGATAGAGGAACAAATATAATGACAATAAGTTGTTTTCGCCACGGTTAACTTTAACATCACTTTTTAATAAATCAAATCCAACAAGTCTAGATTTGCAGCAAACAAACATAATTTTTTCTCCTGTTTTTGAAAACATTAAATATTCTTGTGATAAGTTGATAACAAACCAAATGCAGCTTTCGCCCAACAAACAAGGGGAAATCTGTAACAGCAAAGGCTCATGGATCATGATCAAAGCCGATCTATTCCACACCAGCAGTATCATGAAAAGTAAATATTCAAAATCCCTGAATTACAACAGCAGTCTCCAAACAATTCATGAAACCTTATAATCCCCGAGGAAATGTAGATACTCAAAATATTTAGACTCACATTACCCAAAATCAAGTCTCGCTCAAGAAATATAACTATTTAACTGTCTCATAAATCAAAACTCCCTTAAAGATTTTCCCTTTGCTTCAAATTATCAACATGGGAATAAAATACATAGTAATCAAAGGCTAGATGACACTACAGAGAGAAGGTATAGAAGAAAGAAAGAAAGTGCTTGAGAAATTCCATTTCCTGTCAAAAGGTGAAGCGAAAACAAAAGAAAGGAACACTCAAATTGAACAACAAAGATAGTACCTATAGAATTCAGAGAAAGCTCATTGCGAACTGCCGTTTCTTGTCAAAAGGTGAAGTGAAAAAAATAAAATAAAAGAACAACCAGAATGAACAACACATATAACACCCATAAAACTCATTTTAATAGTGCAATACCATCAAAGTTCCTTTCTACATATTTACTGCAAACTGCAAAGCTAAATAAATTAATACATAATAGGGATGTAATGTGATGGTAAACAGAGAATACACCAAAGTCCAAACACAAAAAGGTCATCCCAAAGATATTAAATTAAAGAACTCTAAAGAATCAACCAAATAAGGTAGATAAGTGAATTGTCGAGTTCAATGAATGATACTAGTAATTAACAAATTAAAAGAAAGGGGAGTGTGCTATTGAAAATAGAACTATGAGTTGAGAATGTACAAACAAGTATAAGAGCACAAGGAGATGTCAGCAAGTATGACTGGACTTCCAAATTCTTCACTCCTGTATCTGGATTAAATTAGGGAAAAAATAGTAAATATTAATGAAATAGGAAATCACAAAGCAAAATAATATAAAATTTTTTATCTGTAGTCCAAGTGATACTATGAAAAATAGCAAAGGCTATCAAAGGAACCACTGGGTCAAAAGGATGCAATCGATGCTTTTCTCTACGGCAATGCAGAAGAACAAGCTCAAATTAAGGACCAACACTTTATTATCAAGTCCAGATGAATTAACACAACAATCTCGATTCATTGTTCACCCAAAAACATCCTTATCATCACATTATTTCATACACTTAATATAAATGTTTCCTATGGTATTGCGCTCTAAACACTCTTCAATAGCTAAGAGTCTACAAGTTCCAATGCCGGGAAATTCATCCAAAACCATTTTCACTGGTTAAATAGTAGATTGCACCCTTTTCTTTAGGGAACGAAATTAGAACATCATTTATGACCCCCAAAAAAAATTAGAACATCATTTGGTCGAAAGCCATGTAGTTGGTATTCTACTCAACATGACCACTAGATATTGTGAATCTTGTCAACAACAACAACAAGAAAGCCTTAAACCCAAATTAGTTGGGGTCGGCCACATGGATTGAACTCTTCCATTGCGCTCAATTCAGTGAATTAATGGTGTGTTTTCCAAGTTCTTTAAATCCCTCCTCATCAATGTGTCCAAAATTAGATTCACTAGATCTCGTCACCTAAGCATAATATTTCACTTAGTGCTCAGCAAGACTGCCTTTCCTTGCTTAGAAAAGATACTCAGCTTTCCTTCATCAAAGATCATGAGCCTAGATCTTCCCTCTTTTGTGCTCTTATGTTAGGTTTTATAGTTTGCCATAGGATACAGCCACCAACTGGCATGGCAGACATTTCACTCAACCCACTAGTTGTTTCTCTTTCTATCCTACCACCATGTTGTCAATAAAAATTTAAACAAGCAGAAAGCTTAAAAGTCATGAGATTCTTAAAGCAACGTAATTCATCAATCATTCGTGATATAGTATCGTTAAAATAGTCATGAACCAAACAATCGATCATATAACAAAGATCCAGAAAGAGTTTAAAGCAGCAGAATTCATCAATCACTAGTAGTTTCATCACATACGATACGAAGGTAAAACCTTTCTCAAGTGTCCTCTGTTGTAACTGCACCTTCTGTGAATCTTTTGAGAGAATGTTCCTACAACACAATATGACCTCATAAATGCACAAAACAGCAAATATATAATGCAGAAAAAAAAAGACATGTCAAGTTCTCAATCCATCAAATTGTCTTCAAGGAGTTGCTGAGTACACTTGATTCAGATATGCATAGCACATAAATGGTAGACTGCCTAAATAATCACCATAATCAAGCATATTCACTTATCAGTTGAAAAATGAAAATGTCAAGCAGTCAAAACATCTATACTAGTACAATAAGAGAGTGAGGTTTTGTATTAAGCCCAGTCCAAGTCTTAGAAGAGTATGTGGAGAGACTAGTTATGTGAAGGCTTAAGTTTGGAAGAGGGAGAGTTCTCCGAAATGCCAACTCAAGTTGGGTTTCCCACTCCAAACTTATAAGTTATAACCTATTGTCTTTCTTCTCAACTAGTTGATGTTGGATTGTTCCCACATCTCCAACACTCACTCTCAAGTCCAACTGGTCTAGCCAGTTGTGACTTGTCTTTAGTTATCATCTTGGAAGTCTTTTTTTTATAGCCTGAGCTTGTGTTCTTTTTAAGTCTCAAAGGCCTCTTTTTCTTCTTGAGCTTGTACTCTTTGAACCTTAAAGGCCATAGGTTTTCTTCCAACATGGTCAAGCTTTAATCATTCTATTTTTTGCTAGCCCTTTTTTGGGGTTAATAGCATCATATGTCCTAACGCTTTGAATTTTTACAGATTTAAACTGACATTTTCATTTTGACAAATACATCCTAAATTTTAATTTCATGGCAACTAAAAAATAAAAAAACCTCTAACGGCCGTTAAGTTGGCATTTCTTTGAGTCTAAATCGAAAACTAATTGAGCCCCAAAATTGGTCTCCTTCAACTCGACGCCCCTGCAACTCGCGCACTTACAACTCCTATCTGACTTTGCTGCCAGTCCAACTCGCATGGTATCAGAGCCCACTATGGCTTAACAACCCATGATCCAAAGTCCCAAAAAAAGGAAAAATAAATAAAAGGTTTTATCAAAAACAAATGATTAAGCGAGACCCTTGTTGGAACACTTGTGGCCTTGGAGGTTCTAGACTGAGTACATGCCCAAGAAGAAACAAAGCCTAAGACTTGAAAAGAATACAACCCAAGCTTACCAAATTGAAAGCAAGTCACAACTGGCTAGACCAGTTGGACTTGAGGGGGAGTGTTGGAGATATGGGAATAAAACATCGACCAGTTAACTCGAAACACAATGGGTGATAAGTTTGGAGTGGGAACTCCAACATGAGCAACCACCCGCTCTAAGCTTAAGCCTACATATACAACTAGTCACACTCCACACTCTCTCAAGACTTGGAAGACTGGGCCTTACAAAAAATTAAAGACTTTTCTCTTGTAAACAATTGACATTGATCATTTTTTAAAAAATGAGCAGTAAAGTCACTGATTCTTATAACTATAGTAGCTTCAACTAGATTAAAGAAGTCGCCGCAACCTCATCACATTTGTCCAGAATGTAATTATCCATACCACACCATACTGTATAAATTCGCATAATCTAAACCAGTTATCACCAAAACTCCTAATCAAGCAAAAGAAACCAAAACCAAACTAAGATCAAAGACCTCACCAGAACCTCAGACAAGAGGAGAGCGACTGAAAAGGCGATTCAAGGCAGAAATCCAGAACCGCATCCTTACGACTCCCAATCCCTACCACCTCAACACATCCAGAATCCCTTCCCCACTCAACCGCGGCGCCGTCATCAACAAATCGCCGATCAACGCATCCAATTGACACCTGATTCTTCTCCGACCTTACAATACTTCGGATTAGAGACGAAGAAGAGGAAATTAGGTTTTCGCGAAGAAACCTCTTTCGACGAAGAGAGGAGTGTCCGCCATTGTTGGAGGTGAGGTTCGGAGGAGATTGCGATTTCGGTGGTGGAATCGCGGAGAGAGCGGTCGCGTGGACGAGAACCTCCATTCGAGAACTGATTTGGTCGTCAATGGTGGACGAATCGCACTTCGATTTCGAACATTTTTTTTTGGACCCACAACTCTGACGAAGAACGTTTGGGTTCGCGCGAGACCGCGAAGAAGATATTTCGTTTATTCAGGCTTTATTGAGGCATGGCCCAATTACCTTTCCTTCATGGAGCCCCGGCCCATGCACGCTATTTATGTGAGAGTCATGAATCGTGATCACGAGTTGGAGGCTCCACGAATGCAAAAGCCACAGTTAGGAGAGCTTTACTTCTTAATGAGTTGACTCAGGTTTGAGCTCAAATTAGGAGGATGTCTTGAGTTTGATAAACATTTTTTTTTTTGCGCGTGTTTGGCAGTAAGATGTGTATACGTTTGCATCTTAATGCATATACAAACGGCTCATGTGGTTTGATGTGAGATGTCATTCTAGCAACTTCCAATTTTTGAGTTTTCTCTCTTGATTCAATATCTTGAACCACAGCCGATCTTCTCTTTTGACCAACAGTAGTTTTAATCTTCATCTCTTCATGTTTTATGTGTTCAATAAAGTACATATATTTTCAAATATGTGAAGACTGGATCTCCTTATTGTGGTACATCTTCCTTAACGATCGTTTTTGGATCTATGTGGCAGTTGGGTTAGTCTTTTTTTATAAAAAAAACGGTTAGTCCTTTTTTTTAGTTTTATTTTTAGATAGTTTGTCTTCTATTTGTTAGAAGTATACATGTTCATGAGTCGAGCTTGGTTGGACTCGGGTCGGGCCCAACCGAGCTTGACCTTAAGAATCTTAGCCCAAACCTAGCCCACCATGTACATATAGGCTCAAACCCCGCCCATATAAAAAATACAAAGTCTAAGTCTAGCCCATCAAGCCCATATATAAATATTTTAATATTAAAAATATAAAATAAATTATTTATTTATTTAATAAATTTTTATGGACTTTTTCGATACCATGTGTGTTTATATATATATATATATATATATATATATATATATATATATTAGTTTTAGTTACGTGCTACGCACGTTTGAGCCTACTCGCTACGCTCACGGGATGTCAAGTTTTACATATACTCATTAAAGAGAATTAAAATAAGGTAACCTATTTAAAATTTGACAATGAGTTGAATTGTTCTCGTTAATGGATAGTGATTCTATTATTTATTCATTGAAAGACTAAATATAGATATTTTTTTAAAAATATGAAATGGTGTTCCGATATTTTGTCAAAGTAAAGAAGAAATTATTGTTCGAAGGAAATGTGTACCCTCATACTCATGTCCACTAATGGAGTCGACTTACATGTAAAAATTTTTGACTGGATGAAGGTATATTAATTACATATTACATATTATATGCAGACTTATGATAATTTAAATACATGTATATATTTAGGTAAAAAAAAAAAAAGCTAATAAGTAATGTGTCCATCTCTTGATCCTTCATTTTCCTCTTCTATTTGTGCATTTGCTAATTCTCATCAGCACGCTAAGGCTAAAAATTGCGCGTTGCACCAAACTTGACAACATAGTTCGAGTTTTAAGGATCCTTTTCATCATTATTTCCGCAGATAAAACCAGAACTTCTAAATGCCCAAATACGTATATCTAACTACATACTTTTTCTTAGAATTAAACTTAGTTCCCTTATTAATGTAGTTCAAACAGGTGTTACAACGGATGCTCATCAGAAACATTATCCTCACTTTTATCTATTGTTTTTTGGTTGTCGCCTTCTTTAAAGCTTCACTAGATCGAAGTATAAAGGATAATATTTATTCAAAAAAAAATTTTCTCCCATCTTTACTCCTATATTTTTTTTCCTAAACCTAGCAATTACAAAATACACAATCAATCATTCAATAAAAAATAGTCAATAGTCAAAAAATTGCAAATCAACTCGCAAACACTCGAATGAATCAATTGCTAAGAAAGAGAAAATCAATTTTAGAATCCAAACCTAGAATCAATTTAAGGAAACCTTTACAAGAATTATGATTAGAGTCAATAGAGAATCACGAATTTAAGGAAAATCCAAAACCCAATCTTGGAAGCAATTCCAAACGGTATACATTAGATATTAACTAAATCTATTATAATTAGTTACAAAGTTATTGCCATTATGGTTCCCACTAATCATGTTTCCTTGATTCACGCCTCCTCTAACGTTATAGTCATGATTATTGGATTGATTATATCCCTCCATGTCGCCACGATTTCCACCACCACTCGTCGAAAATGTCTTCCCGATAGGGCCCCTAAGCTAGTGATTATGTTGAGCATTGCCGCACCCTGTACTTTGAATGTATTTGACCAAGCTAACTTGTTATGTTCCCTACATTACTACTCCACCACACCTTATGTTCTTTATCTTCCTGTCAAGCCCTTCAAGCTTCTCAACTTCTCATCATCTTCCCATCAAGCTTCTCTCTATGCATAAAGGAGAAACCCACTCCTATTTTTGTTGTAAATTAGTAGATTGAACCACAATTTTGGTTTTAGTGCAACCATCCAAGGTTTTTTTTTTTTAATAAGATGATTGTAATCAAACTATAGCCCAGACCAAAAAATTAGCCGACAAACATAAATTCGTTAAAAGTTTAAACACAACTAAACAAATAACAAACATAAATTAATAAGTTAAGATAAATGCACGAAAACTAAAAGCATGAAGCGTAGTAACATGGAGTGTTCCGACATTATACATGTAGTAAAACCCAAACACTACTAGTTGCATCATCACAATCGTCTTCTTCATCAACACACTTGTACATCTTGTGGGGATTGCATTTGACATTTTGAAATCTTGATTCACACAATTGTTTGGCTTCTTCCTTATGAGCAATATCTCTTCCCCTGTTTCTTTGTCAAGTTCACCAATAGTTGGTGAAGGGATAACCCTATTTTCATTTTCCCATGTTCATCTCTTTCAAAATCATTTTTAACATTCAAAGAGGGGATAGATAGTATTAGATAAGTCATTTCTTTGTGATGATCTTTGCCATTTATAACTTTGAGACATATAGCATATGTGTCGCCATTGTTAAGCATGCTCAAATTCATTAGTGGATGGAATTTTTCTTGTTAAATAAGATTCATATAAGAGAACAATATATATACATATATTAAGAAGAATAATTTAGTAAATATTTTTTTTTAAGTTTGGAATAAATTTTTTTAACATTTTTATTGCAAGTCCAGTAAAATTTACCTCAACACTTTTTTTCCATTTCATTTTTTCCATTATATTCTTAATCTTTTGAGAGAATGTCTTTAGCTATTTTTCCATAAACTGTTAGACCAAGAGAGCCTTTGTTGTCTTTAACTTCAAAGTACACGCGACACCTACAAGTGATTAAGAAAGATATTGTTAGTGACATGATGTGTGATTTTTTTAATAATAAGAAGACAATAAAATGTATAAAGATCTTGCTATTGCGTCACATCATCTTTCTCACAATAGAAACAAGGGAAGATTTCATTTAACTTTGCAACAGTGAGCTGATCACAATTTGAGCAACTCATATACCAAAAAGTTTGATTGAAGTTTGTTACGGAAAGTGTTGCTTTAACCAAAATATCTTCTGCTGCGATAGAACATGATATAAGAATTAGTTATATTTGGTTGTTACAATTTAAGAGTTTGAAAAAGTAGGCAGTTACAACAATGTTGCCTTTTCAATAGAAGTAACATCTTCATCTATAGTGGAAACTTGATCAGGGACAAAGTTTGATTGGCTCTTGGACGAATATGGAACATTTTTGGCTCTTTGAAAAGTTTGTTACCCTTAAAAATTCTTCTGAAATAACAATATTATCAGCATTGTCAATTAATTGATCAAAACTATAATATTTAACACTATCACCAGGAAATCTTTCAATAAGACAATCACTTATATACTTTTAAAGATGAAGAAATGAGCAAAGAAGAAGAAGAAGAAGAAAAGAAGTTTAGATTGTGATCATGCTTCCTCTTCTTTGTTGAGGGAGTAGTTTTTCTTCTTCTTTGTTGAGGGGATAGTTTTTCTTCTCCTTTGTCGGGAGGTTTGTTTTTCCTCTTCTTTGTCGGGAGGTTAGTTTTTCCTCTTCTTTATCGGAAGATTAGTTTTTCCTCTTCTTTGTTGGGAGGTCAAGTTTTGTTGATTTGATTATATTCCTTGATTGTTTGGTTAGTCTTGTTCATTGTTTAAGGGCATATTAATGCTTAGAGTGGAATGTTGGGAAAGATTATCAAACACTTGACAAATAGGTGCATTGAGATTACAAGTAAACACAATTTTTTGAGTCCAAGTAAATTCAGTTAAGTTTTTCGGCATCAACGAGGCGGGGCTAATCGGCAATGAAAACTAGAGACAAATATGGTAATTGTATTTATATCGGTCTCTTTTGAAACATTAGTGGAGATATTAATGAGCAATAGATTGGCATTGTTTTGAATTTAAATACAAAAAAATAGTGGGTTTCAAAAAATTCAGTTATTTTGACAAGAGATGAAGCTATGGTGATGGTTGGCAAGAGCGAATATAGAAACTAAATTTGCATATGTTATAGAAATGATAGAGGCGTGATTTTATGGGCAATTATGTTGTCAATTAAATTCAAATTTGAATTTGGAATCCGATTCAAATATGGAAATTAAAGGGAGCTGAAATTATGGAATGTTTTTTTACCACATTTAATGGGTTTTTGGTGTTCAAGAAGAAGTTACAAATCATTTCTCAATTAGTAGGTTAAGGGGGTGTTCAAGAGTTGTTTCATCTTCTTTGACGAGAAGCTTAATTTTTCTTCTTCTTTGTCGAAAGGCTGTTATCATCGATCGAGTGAGCTAGTCGAGTGTAATGAATTGCCTTAGTTGAACTGCCAAGGGATTGGCAATTTTCGGACAAAGTTGGCTTTAGTCGAATTAATTATAGTCAATAAGCCTAATGTAATTTTTCTTATTGAGACATTGTCTGCTGAAAATAAAATTATTAAAATAAAAAATAAAATAAAGTTTGATGGGTATTTTGTGGTAGATAAGATGGGGAGAGTGGGGGTTTGGCTTTGCTATAGAGGAATAGTGACTTGCGCACACTTTTGGGGTATTCTAATAATCATATTGATATAGTTGTAAAACAAAATGAAGGGTAGGAGTGGCGGTTGACTGGGTATTATGGATTTCCTCATGGGAGTAGGCGTCGTTGTGCGTGGAACTTTATTAGAGCTTTATCGAGAAGTTCAAATCTCCCTTGGTATCTTATTGGTGATTATAATGATCTGTTATCAAGAGATGAAAAAAAGAGGCTCGGCTAAAGAGGAATCGTTGATGCAGGGGTTTTGTGAAGCCATCACGGATAGTGGACTTAGCGATGTGGAGCTTGTAGGGCATCAATTTACTTGGAAAAGGGCAGGGGCAAACCATTTTATTGAAAAAAGATTGGATCGAGCAATGGTGTTGAACACATGGAGAGCCTTGTTTCCAATGGCTTCACTTCTCAACTTGTCGGCACCTACGTTGGACCACAATCTAATCCTATTGAAAGTGCAAGATCTTATCACCAACCTTTGCACCTATCCCTTCAGGATCGAGAATTCTTGGTGGAAGGTTGAGGGGGTAATGGATGTCATAAATGAGGCGTAGCAGACTGAACAGGGGGGAGATATTACATCAAGATTGAAGTCGTGTGTGTTGGCATTACAAGTATAAGGGAGACACCTTAATGGGGGTTTTAAATACAAAATATAAAGGAGCAAAAGAAAATTTAGGAGATGAGGGTCGAAGATGGACCTCAAAACCATGAGGGGTCTTGGCAGCAAGAGTTGAGTTGGGAAATCTTCTTGAGCAAGAAGAGATATATTGGAGGCAAAGATCTAAAATGCTTTAACTTCAAGGGGAACGAAAACACGAAGTTTTTTCATGATGCTGCAACACAAAGAAGTCGATCCAATAATATACATTTCTTAGTTGATGATGCAGGTAATAGAGCAAAGGATGTATCAAGAATCCAATAAGTTGTGGTGCAGTACTTCCATAACTTGTTTGAGCATGCAGATGTGGACTTAGAGTCAGTGCACTCTACTATTCATTCGAAAGTTACGGGGGAAATGAATAATGCTTTATTGATACCGTTCAACATAGAGGAGTTCAAAGAAGCTATGTTCCAAATGAATCTCGATAAAACACTAGGGCCCAATGGATTTAACCCGACCTTTTATCAAAAGAGTTTGAATGTGGTGGGCAGAGGTATTTTTCAACAATGTAGTTGGATGACAAATTTGAACATTCCTGATGGAGTGACTGACACGAAAATCGTACTCATCCCAAAATGCGACAAACCATCCAACATGAAGGAGTTTCGACCAATATCTTTATGCAATGTATTATATAAACTAATGGCCAAGGTCTTGGCAAACAGATTGAAATCTTTTCTGCAGGGCATTATCTCGAAGGAGCAGTCAGCTTTTGTCCTTAATATATGATTGTTGACAACATGTTAATTGCATTTGAACTACTACATTCGATGCGGTGTAACAAGAAGGGGAAATATGGAACTGCAGCTTTGAAGATCAATATCAGCAAAGCTTATAATAAGGTGATTGAACGTTTTTAATAGGCATTTTGGGAGGTTATGGTTTGCAGAAAGATGGGTGAACTTAGTCATGATGTTAGTTACCAATGTGGAGTTTCGGATCAATGTGAATGGTGAGTTGGTGGGACTGATTAAACTTGGCAGGGGATTGAGGCAAGGATGTCCATTATCACCATAACTATTTATCCTATGTTCGGAGAGACTATCCTCACTTCTTCGTCAAGTCATTCAGGGCTAGGATCCATGGTTGCAAAGTGATACGGGGTGCCCCGTCGATATCTCATCTATTATTTGCCGATGATAGCTTTCTATTTTTTCGAGCCTGAGAGGAGGAAATGGTGGTGATGAAATAATTGTTGGATAGGTATGAGAAAGCGTCAGACCAAGCTATAAACTTGCAAAAATCAGCGATGTTCTTCTCAGCAAATGTGATAGTAGAGTTAGAGGCAAGAATTTGTAATGGAATAGGGGTCCACAATGATATTTATGATAGTAAATACTTGGGGTTGTCGTCTCTAATAGGGAAAAAGAAGTGTGAATTTTTTCTCTCTTGAAAGAGAAGCTATGGCGGAAACTAACATCATGGAAGCACAAGTGACGCGGTTCGGCCAATACGCTTCTGACACGTGGCGATGTAGGTATACATTTTAAACGCTGGACTAGTAATGAATTGACACATGGTAATGTTGGACCCAATTACCCCACTATCGGTGTATATTTCGAGACGAACTCTCCCGGTATCCAATTACTGCAAGTAAATACTCTATTTTGAGTATTTTTCCGCCTCGGATTCAAACGTGCACTCGTTTCACCTGAAAACCAAAAGTAAATATAATTAGATATATATTTTATAAACTGTCCACACTAAACTATACTAAAATAGACTATTAAATCTTATAAATACCGATTTATCAAATACCCCCAAACTTAAGATTTTGCACGTCCCGATTAAAGGTATATTTGACAACACATACTAAACTAGACTCCTAATGCATTAACTAATCTAATCCTAAACCTAGACCATACCTATACCTATACCCAATATAATTAGATATATATTTTATAAACTTCCACACTAAACTATACTAAAATAGACTATTAAATCTTATAAATACCGATTTATCAAATACCCCCAAACTTAAGATTTTGCACCCGATCAAAGGTATATTTGACAACACATACTAAACTAGACTCCTAATGTATTAACTAAACTAATCCTAAACCTATACCATACCTATACCTATACCCAATTTAAAATTTATGGAGTACCTTTAATTAACATAGTTGCCAAGTAATAAGCCACTCAAGAAATTTCAGAGTTATGATATGTCGAGACTCGCAACCCAAACACAATTAAGATCACACTTTAAAGACATAGATTTAGTCAAAACAAAGGCAATCAACTACTCATGAGTTTTCTTGGTCTATACATTAAAGCGCGCAAGTTTAAAAATCTTACTTAATCTAATGAAAGCACTCGAGCTAAATTTTTTTATTTGAGGAGTTTTCATAAACTTTCACCTTTATTCATTCAATATATACGCTCTATTTTTTTCTCCATAATATTTTTTTCTAGTAGTACGGTCCCTGTTCCATTTCCTATAGACCGTTTTTCTCACTTTTTCCACCACAAGATTCCCTGCTCCATTTCTTATAAAATCATGTGGGACTCTATATTAAAAAACTCCTGTTAGCCATTCTCACTTTCATTATGATTAAGCAAATTATCAAATATGAATTAAAGCACTATTACTTGCACAATTTTAACCGTCTACCCATTTTGGTATCTAGTACAAAGTTTAACCATCATACTAAGTCCCTAATCATGAAATCATAAAAATGCTGAGCTACGGCTTGATTAAATGTTTATCCTAATTTTTCCTGAGTTTCAAGTCAAAAAGTAACCATAATGTACTCATCAACCATTAAAGGCATGAAACAAAGTTTTGGGTGTACTCTAAATGCAACATATGACAACATATGTCACTATGTAAGGTCTAAATGCAAGAATAAACATAGATAGACATATGTCTACTCCTAATAAAACTATACTAAATGTATGCATAAAAATGTATCATATCATGGAAGATGGAAGTATTAATGACAGAAGAAAAAGAGATGGAAAGATAAAAGAATGAGAATAATACCACCATTACCATCTTTCAACCGCATAATTTTAAAAATTAACGATCACACCTGCGATCTTTAGCAAGAAAATCCATCCAACACTATCCACAATCCCTAAAATACCTCCAAACTTATTCCAAACCTTGTCCTCAAGGTTCAAAACAAGTCAAGTGGTATATACACAAAAAATAAAGAAAAATAGTGAAAGAACATGATAGTGATAAGAAGGAAATGATATAAGTTCATGCATAAAAAATAAAAAAAAAACTAAATAAAAAAACTAAATAATACTTATCAAATTTTAGGTTGCCTCCCAATAGCACTTTTATTTAAAGTCTTTGGCTTGACTTGGTCTGAGTTTGTCAATCATGTAATGCCTTCTAATAAAGAGTATCCAAGAATGATACTCTTTCATTTAGCATTGGGCAGTGAAACAGACACACTCTTGTTTAGATATGGGAGCTTATCTAGGACTTTAAGCACATATAAATCTATAACTTCTGAATCGTCCAACACAAAGGTGTCGGCGGTGCAAAAAGGCTTTAAACGCTCCATTTCATCCACCTCCATGTCAAAATCATCAAATATATACGGGAGGGTAGGTGGGTTGACCAATACAAAGGATTAGTCGTCCTTGCTCTCTTGTTGTAGTTTCTCCGACCTAGTTAAAGTGACTTCAATCTCTTTTTCGACTTTTTCTTCATAAGTTTGTGCCATAACGATCTCCGACTCTGGTTGAGATACTTCAAGTTCCCTCTCTGACTCTTCGTGATCGCTCCAATACTCATATATATAAGGTGTAAGTCCATCAATAGCAAAGTACTCGTTCATGGCATGTTCATTTGTTTCAGCACTCTTTAATGTGTCATCATTCAAAGTCTCTTTTTTATCACAACTTAATAGCACGAGAAACTCTTCTTCTTTAAGCATTCTATTAGGTGTATCATTCATTTTACTAGTAAGAGTTTATGTACTTCGAAAGTTCGAATTTATGTCTTTAAAGAGTTGTTCCATGTTTTCTGATATTGTAAGATGTCTTGATGGAACCTTTGATTGGTAGAGGAGTATTCTTTGAACATATCTTCAAGAGATTGCTCATCTTGTCGAGGAATCAGTGGGCTGGAAAAGGCATAACTTAAGTCGGATTATGGCGATGCATCACCCCAATAAGGATAACTCTCATATTCAGGCTCGTAAGGACAAACATCAGTAGGATGAGTATAATCTCCGCAAAGTCCACAAACCTCAACCTGTTGCACATAAGAAGGCCAATTAGAAAATTCATGTCCATAATTTGACATATCTAACCCATTCATACTTTCATAGTATGAGTCTTTGAATTGACTATAATTGTCGGAATAGGAGGCCATCGTGGAGTTATCTGCAAACATGCTAAAGACAAAGATATAAAGTAACTACAAATAATAAAAATAAATAAATAAAACTAGAGAAAGAAAAACCAATCCCCGACAATGGTGCCAAAAATTGACGCGGTTCGGCCAATACGCTTCTGACACGTGGCAATGTAGGTATACATTTTAAACGTTGGACCAGTAATGAATTGACACATGGCAATGCTGGACCCCAATTACCCCATTATCGGTGTATATTTTGAGACGAACTCTCCCGGTATCGATTATTACAAGTAAATACTCTATTTTGAGTATTTTTCCACCTCGGATTCAACCGTGCACTCTGTTTCACCTGAAAACCAAAAGTAAATATAATTAGATATATATTTTATAAACTTCCACACTAAACTATACTAAAATAGACTATTAAATCTTATAAATACCAATTTATCAAAAGTTTTTCTCAAAGGCGGGTAAAGAGGTGTTATTGAAATCGATAGCCCAAGCACTCCCTACTTACTATATGGGGACATTTTTGACACCTTTATCCATATGTGATTGGCTCCAAAAGATGATGAACTTTTTCTGATGGGGCATGAAGAATGACAACCAAAGGGATATGAATTGGTTGAATTAACGTAGACTATTTGTAAGGAAGGAGGAGGGGAGTTTGGGTTTTAAAGATCTCCACAGTTTCAACTTAGCCATGTTAGCAAAGCAAAGGTGGCGATTGTTGCATTACCTAAGTGCTTTGACATCGAGAATTCTCCAAGCTAAATACTATTCGAATGGGGATTTTTTGAAGGCCAAGATAGGCCATAATCCGAGTTGTACATGGCGAGGAATCGTGGTAGCAAAATCAATTGTGGAGCGAGGGAGTAGATGGAGAATAGGCGATAAGAAGTCGGCGAAGGTCTGGGTCATCCGTGGCTAAAAGATTCAGAGAATTTGTTTATCTCAACTAGCCTATATAAGGTTTAGAGAATATAACTGTGACGACCCCAAATTCCCAACGCATTTAGCGTACGCCTAGCCTAGAACCATGTAGGTCTCGAGTTAGTACTCAGCAAGCCTGACGAGTCTAGTCAGCCTCCAATCAATTAATTTCATGATTTATGAAAGAGTTATTGCAAGTTTTACACAGCTGGAAGATAAGTAAACTAAACATGTATGGGAAATAACTCAATCAAAGGGAAATCAGGAATCTATAAGTGTGGAAACCCCGTAAATGTGAAATATTCATGTACAATAAGCGATAATCAAATGAAACAGTACATGATATTCAAACTACTTATAATCCCAAGTTCAATCAACTAAAACATGATTATATATATATATAAAGGAAATAACATACAAGCAAAATCAAAGTGGATGAAAATAAACAAAGGAATGTCCAATTGGAGTCATTAAAATGAGTTGGACAATCCAATTAGAGGCCATAGGATGTGTAACGGCCCCAAATTCCCAAGCTGCCACGTGGTGCATCGCGGCTCCACAACCTTGCTAACTTACTGACCTGGTGGGTCCTACATGCCACAGACGTCCATTACAACATCACTTACCTTGTACAACGGTGGCTAACTTGTATCATTTTATTGTAAAGTTAACAGGTACATTCATTTAGTTAGCCTTGTTGTCAACCATGTTCATAAAATTCCCATTTCAGGTGTGTTAAAACATAGTTAATAGTCATTTTAGAGGAAGACTTGTCAGACATGAATAACATGATATTAATATAAAGTTTAAGTCATAATTGAGCATTCAACCTAAAGTGGAAAACCTGACATAACGTACAATGTATACTAGATAACAAAATATAACCCAAAAGTGAAATATACATGCATAAGTCTCTAACAAGTCCCCTATACCCAAAACAAAATGATAAAAGCAAAATATCAAAATATATACGAATCAATCCAGGATAATAGGCAGTCACAAGTAGTCGCCTTTGTGACGGCCCCAAATTCCCAATGCATTTGGGTACGCCCGGCCTAGACCCGTGCAAGCCTCGAGTCAATTCTCGACAACCCTGACGAGCCTAGTCGACCTCAAAACATCAAAAATTCAAGATTTATGAAAGAGTTATTGCAATTATAACACAAATGGAAGCAAAAGTCAAATTCAAATCAAATATTGGGAAATAACTCTATCAAATGGAAGTAAAGGAATTCTATAAGTGTGGAAACCCCTAGGGCATTCATGTACAATTAGAAATGCAAAGGTACATGATACCAATCTCATCAAAATTTGCCAAGTTTAATAATCCCAAAGCATGTATATATAAAACGGTGTACATAAAAGCAAAACATAATAAAAACCTATAAAATAGTCTTCAACTCAGTAGCTAATCCTCACAACAGATTTCCTAGGTAGGGTCCCTTGCCCTTGCTTTCTCTCCCTATCTGCACCCACCGTCACAAACTAGACGGTGAGCAACTGAATAAAATCGAATGTAATGCCAATGAGAAAAACAACGAATTCATGATAATTCAAATAAAGTAGTCTAAATATCATGCGGAAATAAAAAGACAGGAAATTAAATAGACAAGATGCATGATAAAAGACTAATGGATATCAATCGAGAGTTAAGTGTGTTCCAAAGAATCAAAAGAGGCTCATAAGTGGTCTAGTCCATAGCATAACGGCGAAGACCTCACAAGGTCTTCCGGGCATCGACTCAAACGAAAGCGCAGCTATGTTTGGAAAGGGACTCAAACCCATCCACCCAAGTACTCGGTGTCACACGGTCACTAAGGGTGGTCACACACTCGTGGCGCGAGTGCCGCGTTTATCCCTCTAGTGCGGTCCTAGTACTTTCGAGACAAAACACTTACGCCGGAATCACACATACAAGAAGTATGGAATGGAAGGCCAACAAGTAAATAATAACAAACACAATGGCATGAAAATGAATCACATGGCATTTTCTAACCGGCTTACAAACGTACAAATGCTTGTTTAAGGCAAGTGTACTTACCGAACTATCGTGACTCGTATGACAACTCCGAGATCCTAACGCGACTTCCCGATTTCCTATACCGCACTCCAATTATCCAAATCCGAATTTTGAATAAATGCCAAACAAATCAAAATTACCACCCGAATTATACCTAAGATTATTTGTCATTAAATTAGCTTCAATTTGATACATTATATCAATTTTCACGTTTTTCGAGGCTAAAACCCCGACTATATCCCGCCAACATTTCCGAGAGAATCCCAAAACTCATTTATGAACCCATTTCCTAATTTATCATATTTTTCTGAATTTTTCAATATATATATATATTTGCTATTTTTCTTCTATACATATACATATTTATACATATATATATATATACATACATATATATATATATATTATATTTATATATATAATATGCACGTGTGCATCTTCTTCAAGTTTTTTTTTTTTTTTTTTTTTTTTTTTTTTTTCAGAGGCGCACGGCGCCTGCTTTTTCTCATTTCATTTTTTTTTTTTTTCCATATGAATCGATCAAGAGAGGGAGATACACACACACTTACCTCGGTGACGTAGGCGGTGGTGGTGGCTGTTCCAGGGGAGAGGAGACCACCGAGAGCGTGAGAGGCGTGAGGCCGAGAGGGAGGGAATGACCGAGAGCGTGAGAGACGACGAGCGTGGGGAGGGAGATCGAGAGAACAACGAGAGTGAAATGGAGAGGGAGAGAGAGAGAGACCGTGAGTGGTGTGGTGAAGGGGTCGAGATGGAAGAGAAGGAGGGGGCGGCGGTTTTCCAACGAAGGAGAAGATGAATAGTGGGGTTTTGTTATGAAACGGTTTGTATATATTTATAACATCAAATGACCTTTTTGCCCTTCTCCCTTCACTTCATACATTTAAACACATCTACCCTTATGGGTCTTTTACCACATCATCTCATCTTAGCACACACACATCTCTAGGCCAATCTCATGGCTCCTTACCATTAGGTTGTGTCACTTTTACAATACTAATCACATAGTCCGCATGTTACATATTTAACTAACTCCCACGTTCAAACGACGTTCCTCGGTCCGTATTTCCCCGTCAATTGGCTCGTCGTGTCCATTTTCTCGCCACACCCCATTAACTAATTTATTAAATTAATTAAAATTCATTTATTTATATGTTTTACTCCCCGTTTGACTAGTCGAAACCTCACTCAATTAAATATCGCCCGACCGGGCGCGAGACTCGTAAAATACTAACATACTATTACACCCATTCAAAGAATCATAAAATCACTTCGGCGTCGACTCCCGAAGTTCGAATTATTGACCAGTATTCACGTAGCCGGGTCACAATTTTGACAATTGCCGTACAAGTCGGATTAAAAATTTGGGGTTGTTACAGCCTTAGATCCCCTTGCCCTTGCTAGGATCTGCACTCAATCATTATAACAAAACAAATGAAGAGTCTAGGTGAGTAAATCTCAAGGAACTTCACTGAGCAATTTACATAATAAAGTAAAAGAATCCAAAAATACTATTAATAAATATATGGAAAGTAAACATGCAACTGTAAATTGATCATCGCATGCATAAGTAATAGTAGAGCTCAAACGTGTGTGCCCATCCCGGTCAGACTAGAACCATACTCCGGATTTACCCTATGTACCACTAGTGAACGCACTCAACTGGTACAATCCTTGATCCTCTCGGTGGTTGGCATAATACCAAGATGCACCTACACGTGTACGACCAAATTAAACTAGGATGGATTATCCATCGAGAAATCTAACTACACATGTTTGTGCCACAAACACATAATGAATAAACTCGATGGGAGCAAACTCAACCAATTGTCTAAATAGTAACAAAGAATATGAATAGACTGAATAAAAGGAAATATAAGCAATAAATGAAGCAAGTAAATATTTGGGTGAATTTCAATTAGGTTTACAACACACCTCAAATCGCACTCTAAATCTCTCTGAAACGTTTCACTTACGTTTTAAGATGTGCGCCTGATACCCAACTATAACCTCTTAAGTCCTTGGTGTCCGAATAAACCATTAATTCCCTAAACCTTGAAAAATCCACTTCATGTTTATAGGGTGATTCTAAAAATATTTGTTCACATTTTACCTGGTGGAGATCCCCGAGATAGGCATACAATAGTTTGAGAGAAATTTGACAAAATTGTCTATTTTTTTTTTGTACCTTCTGTCCTAGGCGCTGCAAGTGACGTCGCTAAGTCGTGGATGTGAGTTGGGGGTTCTCGAACCGGTTTCGTTGCCATGCTTCGAGCCTATTCCATCCTCCTATGGGCTGTCAAACCTACCATAGGAATTTCGCAAATATCCACTTACACCAATAAATTGATAATCCATAATTTATCATCAAAATTCCTAATAAATATCAAAATTCCATAGTTTCCTTAACAACTATCACAACTATCAACACATACACCCTTAATTGATGAAAACATCTTCCTAAACAAATCACTATACCATAAAATTAGTGAGTGAACTCACAAACCCAAATTTAAATTGAAACCATCAAAACTTGGTTCAACACTTGAAGAATTGAAAGAGGAGATTGAATCTCACTTTAATCTCTTATTTGTTTGCACAAATCCTCACAAAACACCAAGATTGCTTAACAAAACCCTCACTTCCACTCCTATTTTTTGGATTTATGCGTGAGGAGAGAGAAAAGTTGATGAGAACACCTCAAAAAGTCAATATATATCTCTTAATCTCATCTCATGTGATATACGAATCTCGAGGACATCCTAGGGCCGTGATTTAGGTCATCCAACTCATATCGATCTTTACTACACATCGAGTGGATAGGTTGGCGAGTTTGTACTAGGAGAGATAGTTCGACTGCATAGTCTTCCATTGTTGATCGTGTCAAACAAAGAGGGCTACAGTTTACATCGTAGATTTGATAGAGTATGCAGACACAGTTTGGCATGCGGTTGAACCTCAGTACAGAGTTTCATCCACAGACTGATGAACAGTCAGAGAGACTAATCCAGGTGCTCGAGGACATGTTGAGGATGTGTGTACCAGAGTATGGTGGTTATTGGAAAAAGTATATTCATCTGTGTAAATTTGTTTTACAATAACAAATATCAGGCTAGTATTGGTATGACAACGTTTGAGGCACTTTACGGTAGACCGTATGTATCTCCATCTTGTTGGGTTGAGACCGAGGATGTGGCAGTTATTGGGCCGGGCCAGATATTGTAGTGGATCATACAAAGAAGGTATGATTGATTATAATTCAGTTGAAGGGTGGGCAAGAGAGGTAGAAAAAGTATTATGACAAGTACCATGACGAATTAAAGTATGATGTGGGAGCCTATGTATATTTAAGGTCTCTCTCACTGAAAGTTCATAAGAGATTTATGATCAAAAGTAAGCTTGCACCGAGATTTATAAGTTCGTTCAGAGTGAAGAAAAGAATAGACAAGGTTGTGTATGAGTTGGAGTTGTCACCTCAGTTGACTGGGATTCACCCTATGTTTCACATATCGATGCTTCGATTGGATATGTCAAAAGACGTAAACGACCAACGGTGGATCTAGGTCAGATTGACCTGAGGGAGGACATCACTTATGATGAGCAACCTATTCAAGTTATGGACCGAAAGGTGAAGATATTGAGAAACAGGAAGATTCCATCAATTCTCATCAAGTGGCAGCATTATAGGGACGAGGAACTAACTTGGGAGCTTAAGTCATATATGCACACACACTCTCCAGATTTGTTTTGACTTTGGTTAAGTCTTACCTTAAGTCTATTTAATTTCGAGGACAAAATTCTCATAGTTGGGAAGACTGTAATGACCCTAAAATTCTAACTCGTGCCACGTGTCATTTTAGGGTCGTGTCGTGGGACCTAGCTGTCGTAGTGTATATGTTCAACTCTCGGAAGTCAATACCGAGGTATTTTATTTTTACTTGGAGTTTATATTATGTATTTATACCCGAATGTGCAACTTAATTATCCAAACGTGTTAGTTAGTATTCGTTATCACGTTGAATTTATGAGCAAGGATAGCCTAGAAAAATGGGTCGTTATGGGTACCAGGTGAGTGAGATACAGGTATATGGAGATTGGGTAGTTCAAATCGATGGCGAGGACTTAAGTAACTTTAGGAGATAATTAACTTAGTTCTTGACTTGTTCATTTAAGATAATTAAGTACATAAGTTAATTAAATCAATTAATTAAATTGATTAGCCTAAGTTCAATTTGAATTTTTATAAAAATAGGACCAACCTCGATATAAGTGTGAAAAAGTCAAGCTAGGAAGATTTATGGCTTTAGATGATGGTGTGTTGAATGAATTATGACTATATGATGGGGGAGCATTGTTGTCACATTCTAGTCCATAAGAAAATAAAGATAGAAAACTCTCACTCATTCTCCATCTTTCATTAACCGATTCATTTGCTCATCTAATTTGAGAGATAAATGAGTAAAGTAGCGGTAGAGATTGGTGGCCATTGGAGTTGGTTGGAATCACAAAAGCAAGTCTTGGCAAGTTTTTCTTTATAATGATCTCTCTATTGTTAGTTCATCTTGTTAGATATCTATGCAATTAAATGTTGGGACATAATGAGAGCTAGAAAACTCTTATTTAATGGAGATTCCATGGTTGAAACCAAATTATTAGTGTTATTATCGTTGTCCTCATTGTTGTTTGTTGTGTCATTGTATGGTTGTATGATCCAAATAAGATTGCCCAAAATTTGTAGCATAACCTGTAGTTGGCTGCAACACTTGAAAAATAGTTAGTTATGACTCAGTCAACCATAGTTCAGTTAGTCATAACCCGTCGGCCTTAGCGCATTGGAAAATGCTACTAAACGACGTGTCTCAGTCTAGTTAGATTAAACTAAATGACATTAATACAATTTGTAATTCAACATATTTCAGGATAACCAAATGTAGTTGTTTCAATATAAGATCTAGCCAATACTGGTGCACCTGATTGGAATTATTGAAAGATATGACACAGTCAATTGAGACACAACCAAATATGGCTTTCTGTGAGAGATTTTGATGACTATAAGCCCATACAACAAACAATCCTAACTAGTTCAGTTTACCATAACTTACCCAATTTTAATGCAATCAAGGTCCAATTGAGAACAGTAAAGGAAATGCAGCTGAGTATGGGCCATATTAGTCATCAGTTACTATTTAGTCAATTGTGACCTAACCAACTATGACTTGGGTAGTCACAAATGCAGTCAGTAAGTTCAAGATAATATATGGCTTTAATCAAGAATTTATGGTTTCTAACCTGCTTGGAAATGAACCAAATAAATGTCAGGTAATTAGTAGGTTACTGACGAATGATTGGGGATTTACTTTGGGGAATGTATGGAACTGCAAGAGAGCAATTTAGTGGGACTTGAGGTGAGTAGAGCCAACAATAGCATTAACATGAGTTTTTTCCCATTCTTCGATTGGTTAATTCTTGAAATGTGTGTCATATTGTACTCCCTTCTTATACAAGTGACCTAGGGATCAGGTAGTTCACCAGCAAAAATGAATCTCACGAGTTTAGCAGCCGACATCATATGTGGCTTTTCGTTGAGCCTATCGAGGGATTTAGCATACAACATGTGTTGTGACTTTTCTTCGGTAATATGTTAGGGATTAAGCATCCAACAATGATTGTAGCTATTCCAAACATATGGTGTCGAACAATAGAGGTGACTTTCATGCCCACTATATCGCACATTGTTGAACTGTGGAGGTGATTTTCGGGCCCACTAAGTCGACTACAAGCTGTATTGGTCTTATGACCCGCACTTTGAATGGGATTTCCTATTCGCCTATTTGTTTGTTTTCTTAGTCGGGGTAAGGCGCCTATGCTTGGCGATATCCTTTGAGACACACTCAAAGCCAGTTGCATTGCTCATACCCAGTAGTTTTTTTGTTGTATATTGACTATGTATTCATATATTTTATACACTTTTGGGTTCTTGGGAAGTTGAGATATCATGAGGATACATGTATATATTTTTATGGTTATTGTTCATCATATATATATATATACATGAGATGGTTCATTGGTACAGGATTTTCCATATCTAGGTTATCTCGAGCTTTAAATTGTTTGATTAAGTTGTATATATTGTTTAGAATGCTTCCACTGCACATGACAATGTCAAGGATAAAATGAGTTAACCTAGCAAATTAATAAGTAAAGCTAATGAATAATTTGTTAAAATGAGGGTGACTAGATCTGCGTTGACTTTATAGAGAATGTCCGGGGTCCACATAGGTTTAGGCTAGGCAGAGCCCAGTTTATAGTGGTTGGGGCTGTCAAAAAGACACTGAGCATGTTTATAATGTTAATTTTATATTGCAAGTTTACCTTTCATTAATCTGTTGCACATATTCTTATTTTGCAAGTTCATAATTGATAGTTTGCTTATTACATTCTCGTTGGTTTGCCTATGATTTATATTCTTGTTAGTTATTCAATTAAGAACCGCTATTCTGAATGATATATTGCCCTACATTCATGGGAGTATGTTGTTTTATTGCCAGATAGCATACTTGCATGTCTTGTAGTTTTATTTAATTTCCTGTTGAATATTGTGTGGGCTTCTCTTGGGTTTTACTCACTTGACTCATCACCGTATTTGTTAGGTGACCGAGTCAGATCTTACTACGAGTAGAGGTAAGGAGAACTTTGGCGACTATCTTGGACTTACTAGCTGTTGAGGATGTACTCATAGTAGTACTATCTTGTTATTTTGCGCTACATTTGGCTATCAATGGAGTTTTAGGACTCGTACAGGTATATATTTACTTTTGAAGTATTTTTTTTGCCATGTATATGGTGTACACTATATTGGGTTTTCCATACTAGGTTGATACTCTAAAATGACGTAAATTATATATTTGTTTTATATTAATCATGTTGATTTAGACTTCCACTAAACTAACTCTATAAAAGATATAATTTGAACCAATCTGGATTACTTTACATGGGATAAGATGAATTATATGGTTTATGAGATAATTAACATGATATAGAAGTTAACGGTGTGTGGGACCCAACAAGTCGGTGACATGAATGGACTATGGGGCCCGCGACACACTACATGGCAGGCCTCAAGATTTGGGACTGCTACAACTAGCGTAGAGGAAAGGGAAAATACCATTTTTCTCACTCTATACGGGCATTATTAGTTTACTGTCATGCCTTTTGGGCAGATGAATGCTCCAACGATGTTCTTGGATCTCATGCATCGAGTGTTGAGGGAGTATTTGGATAGGTTCATCATAGCATATATCGATGATATTCTTATATACTCCAATACTCGTAAGGATCACGAGGAACACCTCAGGACGATTTTGAACATTTTGAGGGAGCATAGATTGTAAGCCAAGTTCAGTAAGTGGGAGTTTTGGCTTACAGAGGTCAAATTTCTTGGATGCATCGTCAAAGCTAGCTGGAGTATCTGTGAACCTCGAGATTGATGATAAATATTCGTAGTTTCTTGGGATTGGCAAGCTATTATAGGCGTTTTGTTTAGGACTTCTCGAAGATTGCAGCACTGATGACACAATTGACAAAGAAGGAGGTTATAGTTTTCAGCTGGAATGACATTTTTGAGCAAGCCTTCATGACTTTGAAGGAACACTTGACTACCATACTAGTGTTAGTACTACCTAAGTCTGGGAAGGGTTTTGAGGTGAATACTAATGTTTTTAAGGTCAGTTTAGGTTATGTTTTAATGCAGAACGATAAAGTGATAACTTACGCGTCCCGATAACTGAATATCCATGAGAAGAATTACCCTACTCACGACTTGGAGTTAGCGATAATGGTATTTGCACTGAAGATTTGACACCATTATCTTTATGAAAAGAGGTTCACATTGTTCATTGACCATAAGAGTTCGAAATACCTTTTCACTCAGAAGGATTTGAATATGCAATAGAGGAGTTGGTTTGAGTTCTTCAAAGATTATGATTTCTATTTGGAGTACCACCCAGGAAAGCCAATGTCGTGGTAGACGTATTGAGCCATAGAGGTTAGACTCGAAAATTGTGACTTGCCACATGATACACACGAGTATGGATTACTTGAGGCGGACGAGTTGATGCATTCAGTCGATATACCAACCATTACCAAAGTATTGATTTGTGGCCAGATGAGGACTTATATAGTGTCCATACATAGTGTATTTAATGGTCAACAGGCATATGAGCAGTACCACATGTTTAGTAAGTTTGCTTAGAGTCTCGATCATCTAGAATGGAGTTAGTCAGCAGACTCATGTCTGATATTTAGAGGGAACTATGGATTCCATCAGTGGTTGCAATAAATGATGAGATACTTCAGGAGGCTCACCGCTCATGATTTTCGGTTCATCCAGGCAGGACCAAGATGTTGGTGTTTGGGGTTTCATGCGCAGCAGAGATTACAAAACAATTTTGACAAAAACCCCAATAGGATCCGAATCTAATTCCATTAAAAACGTTTAAACTATGAAAACTTAATCATACCTCAGTCGCAATGTACATTTCTAAAGGTTAATCGATCTCTAAGGCGCTGCCAATGACGAACACCCTCTATCAGCAGTCCACACACGAACGGCGGCCGAGATTTGAAGTGCTAGCTTCGAGAGAATACCAAACCTTTTTTATTTCTCTCCAAAACGATCCAGAGCATACCAAAAAACCCTAAGTCATTTCTAAAATGAAAATAGAGTTTCGACCTTTTTCTTTTTCGTCTTTGTATTCTAACTTAAAGCGTTTATTTATACAACCCTTGTATATAGACGGTTAAGTAAATTACACATATACTCTGACTCAAAGAAGTATGAGTGTAATACACTACAAGGACATTTCTTTCATGAATTTTATTATATAAAATTCGTTTTTCTGAACCACCTTAAAATCTCATAAAACCATTCTTAGTGTACGACCCAATAGGTTCATACAACATTGGCAGTGTACCAAAACATATTTTGGTATACAAGTCATAAGCGGCCTCTAGCAAGACATTATGACTACCCAAGTTGTACCAATATCAAATCGATACAACCTAATCAACAGTGTATATATAACATCCTTTTGTCACACGATATCCTTTTGATCAAACATAAGGCATGGAATTGTCATCCTACATGTTTAATCGTATTAGTCTCGATCTCTAAATAGACTGAAAACATCCAAGGGACATTGATCAATATCAATTCACTTAGACTAGGTCTTTTAACAGTCTAATACATCGAGGGATTCACTAGATATCTCTCTTTATATGAGGAGGACAAATTCTATCTCAATTACACAACTTCATCACATTGCTCACATAGTAAACAATCAAAACCTTTATAATCGTCCGATTAAAGACAACGTTTGATAATGTCAAATCACTATATTCCTAATGTTGAAGTCTCTGGTAATCTCAAGTCAGAGGACTAAAAATATACCTATCATGAGAAACAACTATGACTTAATCCATATGATGTTCTCATAGGGGGTCGGTCTAGTACTTTGTTTCCTAACAAGTACTCATGATCTTGATTCGTATTCCTATATGTATGATCATCGTATGATCATCAATCAAGACTCATACTAGTCTTAATTCATTATAGTTCCCAGTATAATAATCAACTAGGGACATTTAGGATATTTTTGTAAATACCCATGGATCTTGTTATAATGTAAACATGCAAATCAATTATAATAAACAACAAATGAAATCCTCTATTTTATTAACTAAAATGTATTCATAAAGACTATTAATGGATTAACCTAAGGCACATTTCCCAATATCTCCCACTTGCTCTAGGGTCAATCATTCATGCATCTAATGCCTAATGATCTAACATGACAATCATGTTTCGCTTGTGGAAGAGCCTTTGTCAATGGATCCGCAACTTTGTCTTCAGTAGGTACACTGCAAATCTTTACGTCTCCCCTCTCAATAATTTCTCTGATGAGATGAAAACGTCTAAGTATATGTTTGGATCTGTGGTGTGATCTAGGTTCCTTGGCCTGTGCTATTGCCCCGTTATTGTCACAATACAAACAAACAGGGTTAGCATTACTTGGAACCACACCTAGTTTAGAAATGAACTTTTTGATCCAAACTGCCTCATTTGCTGCATCAGACGCTGCAATATACTCAGCTTCTATTGTAGAATCTTCCCCAGTCTCTTGCTTCGAACTTTTCCAACTTACTGCACCCCCATTCAAAGTAAACACATATCCAGACTACGATCTAAAATCATCTATATCAGTTTGAAAACTTGCATCTATGTAACCATTTACAACTAGATCATTTTCAAAACCTCCATAGACCAATAACACTTCCTTAGTCCTTCTTAAGTACTTAAGGATGTTCTTTACTGCTATCCAGTGACTCTCACCAGGATCTGACTGATATCTGTTTGTAGTGCTCAAATCATATGATACATCAGGTCGAGTGCATAGCATGGCATACATGATAGATCAATAGCTGATGCATATGGAATCTTATTCATATGATCTCTCATCATTTGTCCTAGGACATTGATTCTTGCTGAGATTTATGCCATGAGACATTGGCAACAATCATCTTTTAGAGTCTTGCAAACTGAACCTATTCAACACCTTATCTATGTAAGCACTCTGACTTAGACCGATTAGCCTCTTAGATCTATCCCTATAGATCCTTATCCCTAGGATATAGGCTGCATCTCCTAAGTCTTTCATTGAGAAACACTTCCCTAACCTAGACTTGACACTCTGTAATGTTGGGATGTCGTTTCTAATAAGTAATATATCATCAACATACAGTACCAGAAAAATAACTACACTACCACTGACCTTCTTGTATACACAAGGCTCATCTTCGTTCTTAATAAAACCAAAATCCTTGATTGCTTCATCAAAATGAAGATCCCAACTCCGAGAAGCTTGCTTTAATCCATAAATGGATCTTTGAAACTTGCATACCTTCCTAGAATTTTTAGGATGTACAAAACCTTCAGGTTGTGTGATATACACGTCCTTAAGCAGCTTTCCATTAAGAAATGTTGTTTTTACATCCATTTGCCATATCTCATAGTCATAATATTCAGCAATGGCAATTAAAATTCTTATGGATTTAAGCATGGCTACTGGCGAAAAAGTTTTATCATAATCAACACCTTGAGTCCGCTCAAAACTTTTGCTACAAGTCTTGCTTTGAAAGTATGCACTTTGCCATCCATGTCGCTTTTTCTTCTTGAAAACCCATTTACATCCAATGGTCTTACCACCTTAAGGTAAATCAACCAAGTTCCAAACTTGGTTATCATACATGGATTGCATTTCAAAGTTCATGACACTTAGCCATTTATCTGAGTCTAGTTCAGACATAGCCTCCCTGATAAGTGATGGGCTTATTTTGATCCATAAGCAACACATCACGACTATCAGTAATGAGAAATCCAAATCTCTGGCTCATGTCTTACCCTACCAGATTTACGTAGGCCTTGTGTCACTTGTGGAGGTTTAACTAGTTCAGAACGTTGTTGAACTTCCAGTAGCGGTTCAGTGTTTATTTGTGATTCTTGAACTTCTTCAAGATTTACTTTTCTTCCACTAGTATTTTTGAAATAAACTATTTTTCCATAAATGCACCATACTGAGCAACAAACACTTTGTTCTTAGCGAGATTATAAAAGTAATATCCTTTTGTTTCCTTAGGATACCCAACAAATAGACACTTGTCAGATTTAGGTGTTAGTTTTTCTGAGACTTGTCATTTTACGTAAGCCTCACAACCCCAAATCTTAAGGAAAGAAAAACTAGGTCTCTTCCCATATCATATTTCATATGGTATTTTATCAACCACTTTAGAAGGAACATGATTTAAAGTAAAAGAAGTAGTTTGTAATGCATAACCCCAAAAGGATATAGGAAGATCTGCATGACTCATCATAGATCGAACCATATCTAATAAGGTTCGATTTCTCCTTTCAGAAACTCCATTCCATTGTGGAGTTGCTAGTGGAGTTAATTGTCATACAATCCCACAATTTCTTAGATAATCATCAAATTCTTGGCTCAAATATTCACCACCTTGATCTGATCGAAGTGCTTTGATAGTTTTATCAAGTTGATTCTACACTTCAATTTGAAATATTCGAAACATCTCAAATGATTCAGCTTTATGTTTCATAAGATATACATAACCATATCTCTGAAATCATCAGTAAATGTAATGAAATACTGATAACCTCCTTTAGCCATTATGTTTATAGGACCGCATACATCAGTATGTATTAGACCTAATAAATCACTTGCCCTTTCACTATGTTCAGTAAAAGGACTTTTAGTCATCTTGCCTAGTAAACAAGATACGCACGTTTCATATGATTCCAAATCAAATGAATCTAGAAGTCCATCTTTATGAACCTTCGTTATGCGTTTCTCATTTATGTGGCCAAGACGACAATGCCAAAGATAGGTTTGATTCAAATCATTTCACTTTAAATCTCTTTGTATTTATGTTAAAGACTGGAGTATCAGTGAACCTTTTCATGCTTAGAATATAAAGACCATCACACAAATCAGCATTTGCATAAAAAATGCCTTTACGAGAAATTAAACATCTATTATTTGCAATAATAAAATCAAAACCATCCATATCTAAACATGAAACATAAATGATGTTTCTGCTCAAGGTAGGCACATAATAACAATTATTTAAAGTTAAAATAAGTCCACTAGGTAAGACTAAGTCATATGATCCAACAGCAAGGGCAGCAACTCTTGCTCCATTCCCTACTCGCATGATGACTTCTCCTTTTTTCAACTTCCTACTTTTAGTGAGTTCCTGCACATTTATACAAATGTGAGATCCACATTCGGTATCCAATACCCAGGAATCACTAGTAGATAAATTAATTTCAATAATATAAATACCTGAGGTGGTAGTCGCACCGCCTTTTTTTCTTCTTTAGATCTTCCAAATAGAGTTTGCAATTTCTGAACCAATGTCCAGGTGCATGGCAGAAATGACAATTTCCTTTCTTTTCTTTTTGGTGCTTTGAAGCAGGACCAAATTGGGGCTTGACTTGTTCCACAGGCTTTACGACAGGTGCAGTAGTAGCCTTGGCAACTTTAGCCTTGCCTTTGCCTTTGCCTTTCTTTTTCAGCTTTTTTTTGGACCATCAAGCATTTGATATTTTGTTCAAGCAGCTTTTGAATCAAATGCTCTAAAATTGATTTCTCCATATTATTCATATTGTAGTTCATCACAAATTGTGAGTAACTCTCCGATAATGAATTTAGGATCAAATCAGTAGACAACTCTTGGCTTATGGGAAATCCAAGTCTATCAAAGTTAGTCAACATAGCCCTTCATTTTCAGAACATGAGATCTAACTGACGCACCCTCAGTCATCTTACAAGATAGCAGGTCTCGAACCTTTCTTGCCTAGCTTGCTGTTGGAATATTTCCTTCAGCGTTACAACCATGTCGTAGGCTTCCATTAGTTCCATGTCCTTCTGAAGTTCAGGAACCATAGTTGCCAACATAATGCATGCAACATCAGTAGAATCGTTGACATGTTTATTATGCGCATCCTTCACAACTTTCGTAGCATTGGCTGGTGGGTCCTCAAGGATCGGAGCATCCAGAACATACAACTTGCGTTCATGCTTGAGAACGATTCTCAAGTTTTTAAACAAGTCAAGAAAGTTAGTCCTAGATAGCTTATCCTTATTAAGGATAGATCGCAGTGACAGGGAATTATTGTTACTTGAAGAGGCCATTGATCTACAATAAAGATTATGCAAAGTTTATTTTAGCATAAAGGAATAGAATACCACTAAATTAACAACCCTCATAAAACACACTATTTATTTAGGGGACTAAAATTCATATTTCACCTAATTCTATGACAGCTATGGCATGAAACACAGAACTAGATTATTTAGGTAGGTAACGGTTACCAATTACATCTTATGTAATTTTTAAATCCTTTTATGAGATATGGAACATCTTATGTGTTAGCATGTTTTTATCTCATCATTAGCCTAAAGCTCAAAACTATTTTGATGGCTTTATTAAGTCGAACCATTTTAAACATTTAGGTAACTCTTACTCAACTTGTCTCACCAAGATAACACAATATACCTAGCTATGGCCGAAACTATATTAGTGTGATCGAGGCCTTGACAAGTGTTTAAAATGGATGACGTGAGACTTAAAATTTAATAGAGGGATTTTATTCAGTTTTAGTGATTTTATGTAAATAGTGAAATATCATATATTTTATTGATTTATTAAATCACTAAACAATTTGGAGATTTTTATGCTGTTCACTAATAAAAGAATTTCCGTGCGCTAGGATTAGTTAGACGGCGGTCCCTGCTGGTCAGTCAGCGGTGGTGGTTTAGTTGACCGGTCAGTGGACGGGGGTACAGGGGGTAGCGCCTCCATTAGAAGATGGTGGTTCTACTGACCCTTTTTTTTTAGAAGACAAATCTCAATTCCAAAAATTGAAATTCGCTATAGAAAATCATATTTTTTGCTGATTTTTCTATACTAAATTTACCCCTTAATTTATCCAAAATTAAGTCAATTAAAACATTTTTAATTAACCCGAGCCCACATCTAATTAATCATCTTATCCTAATCCAATTAGAACTTTAGATATTTGAATCCTAGCATATCACCAATAACAAACTTCTCCATATTTATCTCCTATCCAATAGGGATAACAAACCGATTTTGCATATATCTCCTAATCTAATTTGTTATCTATCTTTATCAAATAGAAACTTCATAACAAAATAGATATAACAAGATAAATAAATAATTTCAAAAATTAATTATTTATTTTGGATTTAAGATATTTGAATCCTAGTATATCACTAATAACAAGATTCTTGATATTTATCTCCTATTCTAATTTGTTATCTATCTTTATCAAATAGAAACTTCATAACAAAATATATAAAACAAGATAAATAAATAATTTCAAAAATTAATTATTTGTAATTTCGATCTTCATCCAAATAATCACAAACATGTAATTGAATCATGAACTACTATCCCAATCGAACCTAATGATGTCATGGATCATAGAACATGAAACTCAATTCATTAAATTTTTCAAATTAACCTAACATGGTTACTAGCATGTACGAAACTAATTTCAATTAAATCACGAATATATGTATTATATACACAAAACATGATAATAAATCTCACAGAAAACTTATGTATATCACATATGCATCAACTATTAACATGCTTTCAATCATATATCATAAGAAAACATGTAATGAGTTTAATGGAATCAAACTCGAAGGCTCTGATACCATTGTTGGTGTTTGGGGTTTCATGCGCAATGGAGATTACAAAACAATTTTGACAAAAACCCCAACAGGATCCGAATCCAATTCCATTAAAAACGTTTAAACTATGGAAACTTAATCAAACCTCAGTCGCAATGTACCTTTTTGAAGGTCAATCGATCTCTAAGGCGCTGTCAATGACGAATGCCCTCTATCAGTAGTCCACACACGACAGCGACCGAGATTTAAAGTGCTAGCTTCGAGAGAATACCAAACCTTTTTTGTTTCTCTCCAAAACGATCCAGAGCATACCAAAAAACCCTAAGTCGTTTCTAAAACGAAAATAGAGTTTCGGCCTTTTTTCTTTTTAGTCTTCGTATTCTAACTCAAAACGTCTATTTATACAACCCTTGTATATAGACGGTTAAGTAAATTACACATATACCCCTACTTAAAGAAGTATAAGTGTAATACACTACAAGGACGTTTTTGTCATGAATTTTATCATATAAAATTCATTTTTCTGAACCAACTAAAAATCTCGCAAAACCATTCTTAGTGTGCGACCCAATAGGCTCATACAACGTTGGCAGTGTACCAAAACACATTTTGGTATACAAGTCATAAGCAGCCTCTAGCAAGACATTATGACTACCCAAGTTTACAACCTAATCAACAGTGTATATATAACATCCTTTTGTCACACGATATCCTTTTGATCAAACATAAGGCATGGAATTGTCATCCAACATGTTCAATCGTATTAGTCTCGATCTCTAGGTAGACTGAAAACATCCAAGTGACATTGATCAATATCAATTCACTTAGATTAGGTCTTTTAACAGTCTAATACATCGAGGGATCCACTAGATATCTCTCTTTATATGAGAGGGACAAATTCTATCTCAATTACACAACTTCATCACATTGCTCACATAATAACCAATCACAACCTTTATAATCGTCCGGTTAAAGACATCGTTTGATAGTGTCAAATTACTATGTTCCTAATGTTGAATTCTCTGGTAATCTTAAGTCAGAGGACTGAAAAATATACCTATCATGAAAAACAACTATGACTTAATCCATGTGATGTTCTCATAGGGGGTCGGTCTAGTACTTTGTTTCCTAACAAGTACTCATGATCTTGATTCGTATTCCTATACGTATGATCATTGTATGATCATCAATCAAGACTCACACTAGTCTTAATTCATTATAGTTCCCAGTATAATAATCGACTAGGGACATATAGGATATTTTTGTAAATCCCCATGGATCTTATTATAATGTAAACATGCAAATCAATTATAATAAACAACAAATGAAATCCTCTATTTTATTAACTAAAATGTATTCATAAAGACTATTAATGGATTGACTTATGACATATTTCCCAATACAAGATACATAGTGATATATGTCGTTTATTCTGGTGGTCGGGGATGAAAATTGACGTTAGTGACTATGTTTGAGCTTCTGAGCATTGGAGACCCAGTGGGTTACTACAGCCACTTCCCATTCCTCGGTGGAAATGGGAGCATATTATTATGGACTTCGTTAGTAGGTTACCTCGATCTCAGTGCTCAGTCATGATAACATTTGAGTGATTATGGATAGGCTAACAAAGTCTGCGCACTTTTTGTTAATAGCTACTACACATCGGGTGTATAGGTTGGCGAGTTTGTACGAAAGAGAGATAGTTCGGTTACATGGTGTACCACTATCGATTGTGTCAAATAGAAGGCTATAGTTTACGTTACAGATTTGGTAGAGTATGCAGACACAATTTGGCATACGGTTGGATCTCAATACTGCCTATCATCCACAGAATAATGGAAAGTCAAAGAGACTAATCCAGGAACTCAAAGATATGTTAGGATGTGTGTATTAGAGTATGGTGGTTTTTGGGAGAAGTATTTTCATCTACGTGAGTTTGCCTACAATAACATTTATCAGGCCTATATTGGGATGACACCGTTTGAGGCACTTTATGGTAGAACGTACAGATCCCATCTTTTTAGGCGAAGCTCGAGGATATGGTAGTTATTAGGCCAGAGATTGTAGTGGATCACAAAGAGAAGATACGCATGATCATACTACATTCAAAAGGTGTGCAGAAGAGATAGAAAAAATACTACGATAAGTATAACGATGACTTAGAATATGAAGTGGGAGCTATGTTTATCTCAAGGTTTCCCCGATGAAGAAAATAATAGACAAGGTTACGTACAAATTAGAGTTATCGCCTCAATTGGCTGAAATCAACCTAATCTTTTACATATCAATGCTCCAACTAGACAATTCGAGAGAAAGCAGACGATCGATGATGGATCTAAGTCAGATAGATTTTAAGGAGGACATACCTATGATGAACTACCTATTTAGATATTGCACCGTAAGGTGAAGATATTGAGGAATAAGAATATCCCATCAGTTCTCGTCAAATGATAACATCATAGGGACGGGGAACTGACATGGGAGCTCGAGTCCTACATGCGCGAGCATTTCCCATACATGTTTTGATATTCAATGAGTTTTTACTTTTAGTTTTGTTTAATTTCGAGAATGAAATTCTTATTCATTGGGAAGATTGCAACGACCCTAAAAATTTAACTCGTGCCACGTGTCTTTCAAATTCGTACTGTAGGACCCAGTTGTAACAGCCCCAAATTCCACAACCCTATTTTTGGGCTCCGCTCGACCTAACTTATGCAGACCTTGAGTTAACAATCATGCAATCAACGTAAACTTAGTCAGCCTTCCCTATTCCTATTTATTTAAGTTTTTTAAGTTAAGTTATTATATATTAAAAAGTTATGCAAATTATCAAAGTATATCGGAAGCAAATTAAACTCCAACTAATATAAATACTCATTAAGACACTAATTAGGATAACCTAGAATATGGAAACCCTTATATGTATACCAATTTCCAGTTAGAAGAAATACAAAAAAGTATACATACCAACCTTTCTCATATAATACAGAAACCTACCCAATAGGCAAGCTCAAAACTTTACGAGTCATTCACCTCAATCGCCTATTGTTGGTCCTTTTCCCTTCTCAACCCTGCGATACGATGACTTGCACCCAACATCATAAAAAGGACGGTGAGTATAAAAGTAGAAGAATAATAACCAAATGGATATCCAATATCATTTCAATGTCAAATAAAAGGCTAATCAAATATCATGCGTAAACCCTACAAGGATAACAAAACAATATGATAATGAATTACTGAGATATCAACGATAAATAAGTATCTAGATAAACAAAGGATAGGCGCAAGTAGTCCTGACTTAGTGCGACAGTCATTTGAGCCAATGAATAATTTAGCCCTTCCAAGCCTGGAGTTTAGACGTGATTTATTCACATAATTCTAAAAATCTATGTGAATAGAAACCTCTCAGCAATCTAGTGAAGTAATTCCGACTCCGTATAGAGCCACAAACCTTATCATGCATCCCAATTACTGACCTCCGGTTTGTTCGCTAGCTTTACCCTCTAGTCTCTGGTTTATTCACCAGATTAACCCGCAACTCTTAAGGATCATGTTGACTAACTTGCCCTTGGACCACTCAAACAAAATAGAGTTCCAAACCAGGATATAACAAAATAATAACAATTTCAACCGCTTAACAAGGATAATAGCCAAATAAATACACAAATGAAATAATATCTTTCCACTGGTTTTATTCACAAGACACACGATATCCCGTGTTCGTAGCTCTTAAACGTTCCCAACTGACACCGCAAGCTTATCACTAGTCTCCTAGACACCTGGTAATCATTTCAATACAGTTTAGTTACGTTAGTGTTTTATTTCCATTTCCATATAATTTCCCCATTTTCCATAATTTTATCCATTTTCCATAATTTTGGGTCAATTTCCCCAGTATTCATTTGAACCCATATAGCTACTCGAGAGAAATCCTAAAGTTTTCATTTATTTCCAGAATTTTATTGTTGTGAACAGTGTCACATCACGAGAAAAATAACTGGCGGCATCGATCAAAACGTCCCATTTTTCACAAACACTGTTCCAGACGTCGTGACTGACATCGTGGGGAAAATCCCTGGCAGCGCCATATAAAGCGTCAATTACCCCAACCTTCTTTGTTTTGGACGTCGTGACTGACGTCGTGGCTCATAGGCTCCACGATGTCACTTCCTTAACACATTTTTGAGGTTTTTCGATACCCCCGCTCATGTAACCAAGTTCTGAGGCTATCCCAAACTCCTTGGGACGTCGTTACTAACCCAACACCATAAAAAACACCAAAAACCATCACCAATCAAATTCCCAACATTCACCAAAACCTATGAAACCTATGTCAAAACGACACATACAACATAAGAAGTCGATATATTACCTCCACTCGAGTATTCACCGTGTCCTCATATCGTCGCAAGCTCCAGAACCCATTGCTATTCCTGTCCAGCCGAGAGAGAACGAGAGTGAAATGAAGAGAGACGAATGAAAATGATTGCAACGGTGAGAGAAGAGAGAAATATATATCCATCTATTCAATCTATATGTAAATACATATCTCGATATGCATCCAAATGCTACTGTTCACCCCAGCCGTCATCACTGCTTCAACCACCATAACCCAATTGACACTAATTGGTGACTCACCTGGGTGACTCCATGTGCCTCGTTGCGTTCCCGGTCACGTTTCCATCTCCAAATTGCACCACGAGTAACCCGTCGTGCACAAATAGAATACTAATTACCTGAACCCTTTCCCAGGTTAATTATTTAGTGTATTTTACTTGTCGTTCGCCCCCAATTATCATTTTCCTAGCACCATGTACCCATACCTCATTCGCTCGACCACTGTTCAATACGTTTTTCGAGCCGAACCTTACTCGTACACTGACATCATCGTCAGTACATAAAGACGAGTAATAATAGGTACTACATCAAACCATATATATCATATTTTTCGGGTCGTTACACCAGTTGTCATGGCGTAATTGTCCAATTCTCGGGAGCTGACACCGAGGTATATTATTTTTTTCTGGTGTTTGTATTATGTATTTTATACCCGAATGTGAAATCCAATTGTCCAAACATTTGAGGACGTGTTCGTTAACGAGCTGTATTAACGGGCTATGTTTGTTTAAGGAAATGTGTTGATACGAGTACCGAATGAGCGGGATACGGGTATACAAAGTCCGAGGAATAACTTTTATAAATGAGCAATGTAAATGCGAGCAAGTTTTAAAAGGAAATCATTGGGCTAGTAATTAGAATCGAAAAAGTAGGCCATGGCGCGGTTCGAGTTGCACATACACAGGCGAAACACCCAAAAATTGAGGTTTAAAAAGTCCAATAGGGTAAGCTCAGGGGTTAGTGTCCTAATGGTGTCATTAAAGTAGTGGATAAGGAAATTGTTAGCCACAAGATGCTCCTTGGGATGTACAAGTGAGGTTAGACGAAAAATTAGTATAAAAAGACCAAAATTTGGTCAAATGACCAACTTTGCTCAAACCACAACAAAAAATTCAAAAATTGGTGGAACTTGGAGAGGGTTTTGATAATCTTTGATGATATTTGAAGGCAAGTGATCGATCAAAGTCGTTGATTGAGGTGAGATTCAGTTTGATCTATCAAATTTTGTAGTTTTGAAAACTAAGTTTTTCGGACTTTTGCTAAAAAATATGAGCAACACCTTGTCTCATTGGATTTATTGTTTTCATCATATTTTTGGATGGTGTGGTTGTTCATTTATAGCACTTATGTTTTTGGTTGAGGTGGTTGAGGAAGAATTTATGAATTTTGATAATTTTTGGAGAATATTCAGTCTTAATTATGGAATTTTATATGGTTGAGGAAATAGGAATGTTTTAAGGTGTTTTATGGTGATACTTAAGGTCCCTATGAGGATAAGATAAGCTCGGAACACGGCAATGAAGTCAAAGGCTTTGAGAATCCTGAAAACAAGTTGTAGTGACTGTCGCCTAAGCTGGGGGCCACAGCCCTGGTCGCGCCATGACATGCGTTGTGGGAATTGTTCCCCATGGTGCTAGACACCATTTTCGAAAAAAAGTTTTAAAACATTTTGGAAACTTCGGTGCTTCTTTCGAGCATATCAACGGGTTTAAATGTGAACTAATACCTTAACATTCATCCCAAAATATGTGAAATAGGTGATAGTATCAGACCGAGGTCTTTGGAGATTTAAATAAGGATTTGGAACTTGACAATAATATAAGTGTATACGACTCTAATACAACTAAACTTGATCCAAATGATTACCAAGGGATGTGTAATTCATTGACGAGTGTACGGGGATCAAATTGGTGGTGTGTTGGAGCCGAGTGAGAGCGTATGCAGGTAAGTAAACTAACTAGGAAATGTTCAATTACTTCATTGAGCTTTTAAATATTATTGTTTATTGCTTGTTACCTTTTCTTGGAATTCCTACTCTGATTGAGTGTCTGAGGCCTAAGGGAGTAAAATTTCTCTGGAGGAGTGGTTGGCGGCTAGCTATCGGAGCTATGACCTCGAGGCATTTCTCTGGTTTCGTTTGTTTGAGGTGAGAGCTATAATCTGGATTACCGTTGTGACGACCCCAAATTTCCAATGCATTTGGGTATGCCCGGCCTAGACCCGTGCAGGTCCCGAGTCGATTCTCTGCGAACCTGACGAGCCTAGTCAGCCTCAAATCATCAAAATTTCAAGATTTATGAAAGAGTTATTGCAATTATAATACAACAGAAGCAAATTACATATTACTCAAGTATTGAGAAATAACTCGATCAAAGGGAAATTAGGAATCTATATAAATGTGGAAAACCCTGATATATTTCAACAAAATGGACTAATGGAATCCACCTCAAAATCCTATCCCCAGTTCCAAAACAATTATACATATATATAACGTCGTACAAATAGAAACAAACATGAGCCTACATCTCGGTACCTCAAGTCCAGCTGCTCACAAAAGGTCTCTTACGCAAGGTTCCTTGCCCCTACTGCACTTCGCTCTATCTGCACCCACCGTCACAAACTAGACGGTGAGTAACTGAGAAAAATCAAAAGTAATGCCAGAAAAATATAACAGTAATTCATGAATTCCCAAACAAAGCAGTCTAAATATCATGCGAGAAATGAAAGACAGGAATTTAAATAAACAAGAATGCATGATAAACAGACTAGAAATGATAACAATCGAAACATGCATGTTTTATGAGTCAAGAGAGGCAATAAGTGGTCTAAATTCCACAACAATTCCACAACATTGATGTCGCAACACCGAAATTCACAGCAATATCCACAAAAATCCAATACATGGCATCACACAATCACTAGGGGTGGTCAAACACTCGTGCGCACGAGTGCCTGCGTTTTATCCCTTCCAGTGCAGGCCGTATGTACCTTCGAGACACACACTTATGCCAAGAATACACATACAAGGAATATGGAATGGAATGCCAACAAGTAGATAATAACAAACACAATGGAATGAAAATGAATCACATGGTATTTTCTTAACTGGCTTACTAATGTACATAAGCTTTTAGGGCAAATGTACTTACCTGAAACTATCGTGACTCATATCCACTGTCGTGAATCCTAACGCGTATCTCCAAGTTTTCCGCTACCTGACAAGGTTGGAAACTCGTGTTATTAGGTCAAATCGTTAACTAAACCTAGGTTTTAGCCTTGATATTTTCTCAATGTTTCAAATGACTTGAACAACACGACAATTTAATCGAAAAATGAATACTCTCTCTCTCGAGTTTTGAAAACACAATATGTATAAGCGTCATCGCGAGTCATAGGCTTGGCTCAGTCTTATGTGGGTCATGTCATGGTCTCGAGGACTGGTGACATGCCTACGACGTCATAACCATTTATCGCCACGCGATGTTTCAATATAAACCAACACTCAACCATAACTCCTCATGAAAACTGAACCGACATGTACTAAAGAACATGGAACCTCGCTGGTGTTGTCCGATGTCGGTGAAGGGTTATCATGGCATGGGAATGCCGGAAAACCCTCCACCAGTTTGGAATTACGTCAACACACGTAAATATGGACTCGATGTCAACAACACATGAATCACGACAAAACACATTAACAACGCTGTTTTGGACATAACCAAGGGTTGCGAGATTTCAACCCATGTTAGGTGAGACCCTCGACCACCTCCACTGGTGGTGGTCCGGCCGGTAGCACCGCCAAGAGTGGCGATTTCTGGCTGGGCTCCACCACACCTATTCACATAAAATGACGACTTTTAACGCCAAATAAGGCAGTTTTGACAACTCTGAAGACTGTGGGACCCACGTAGGAGATTAGTGGGGTCTCCAACAGCGTCCCAGTTATGGTGGTTTGGCGGTGGTGTCGCTAGTCACGACGGTTTTCGACGAGAGGGTAAAACCCTATAAAATCAACTCAATATGTGTAACACTAGTAGGGACTTCGCATGGGCCATGAGGGGGGTGCTCTAGGACGAACTGGACTCTGGTGAGTCACCGGAGGTCGCCCACAACCGGTCTTCATCACGGTATCCACCCCAGCAGCCCACATGCACACAAAACATAACAAAAACAATGAAAAATTGAGAGAGAAAGAGGACAACCGAGAGAGGAGAGAGAGAAAGGAGAGAACCTCACCTCCAGTTGACAGCAACCTCCGGCAGCCTGGTTCGGTCATTGGCGACGAGTAGGGACGGTGGTGAGGTGGGAGAGTGAGAGAGACCGTGAGTGATGAGCAGAGAGAGCCCGTGAGGAGAGTGAGGAGAGTGAAGAGTGAGAGAGAGAGATGAGTGAAAATGAGAGTGTGAGATGAGAGTGACCATGAGGTGTGAGTGAGATGAGTGATATAAGTGTGGTGTGTGTGAGAGTGACGTTGAGTGATGGGGTGGGTAGTGAGGAAACGTGAGTGATGGGGTGGGTGGTGAGGAGAGTTGAGTGATGGGAGTGGGTGGGGTGTTTGAATTTTAAATGGGTATGGTAGTTGTGTCCACCCATTTTTTTACCCACTCACACATCTCGAAGTTAAACCCAAGGGTTCCCATTATTTTTTTGTGTCACTTTACAAATTTTTTTACCCAACACCCGTATTGTTCCAAACATTTTTCCTGACCCATCTCGCTTCCTCGGCTCGTATTTCCCTGTCACATGCATACTCTTGCCTTTATCTCACACAAATAAACTATTAAATTATTAAATAATCCTTTTAATTATGTTTTTAGTCTCCCGTGTACCCGTAACCTAATTGTCGAATCCCGCTCATCTAGTTTTCCTACTCGTTCACCGACTTCACTGTTCGGTCACTCAAATATGAGTATAAATACATATTACACATCATCATTCATAAATATCCAAATTTTTGGGTCGTTACAATCGTCGACATCTCTCATCCACATGGATCTAGGTACAGCAAGTGTTGTCGCGTCTTAGGGCCCGAGTCTGCTCGGCATTACTGCGACTTAATAACCTCGTCCCTGTGGCACCTACACACGGTGGTCAAGACTACTTGGAACCTCTCTTTTATTTCTGGGACGTTTTTTATCGTTGATATTGATTCATTTCCAGTCTTATTATTATTCATGTGTCCTTACAACTTTCTTTCTATCTGCATGAATTTATAATGCTTTATTTATTTTGGAATGTTATGTATATCTTACTGGCATTACTTACTTGGGCTCGTCATTCTAGTGATTGACTGAGTACAAATCCGCAGTCGAGCAAGGGAAAAGCATTTTTACTTGGTGATTTACTTTGAGGACATTGGAACGCCTTCTATTTCACATTTTTGTAGGTTTTTCTGATCTTTTGTATTACTTCTACACATATTTTGTCTTATTAGGATACTTTGGGGTTGTGAGACTTATCAAGACATGTTTATGAACTTCATTACACTCTTCTTTACTTAATGTACATGTTGATTGCATATAGATAGGGTTTCACACCATAGGTTGTTCTGAATTTGTTGATTTTTGAGTTATTTCATTTGTTTAAGTTTAAATTGCTTCCGCTAATCTTATATAACTTGCAAATTTTGAATAACTAAACTTTAATTATTATATTATGCTACATAATATAGAAATAATGAAAAAGAAGGCTGGTTAGGCCTGCATTAACTTCACGAGGGTTGACTCGAGGGTCAACGTAGGTCTAGGTCTGGTGGGGCCCAGTTTATGGGGAACTGGGACTGTCACATGCAGGCTCCATTGGACACAAATACTAGAGATCATCTCATCTAGACCTCAAACAAAATAGTAAATTTGGAGTCTCTTTGTCCCTGCTACCTCCATGGCATACTGCAGCAAGTACCTGTATCTCTCCATATACTACAACACTGACATGTTGCCGTGTCTTAGGGCCAGAAACTCTTTTCTCAGTCTCAACTAAATCAATGGACAACAGCAGAATGAACTCAGCCCATATACCAGGATAACAATCAGTTTCCGAATATGTGTTCCACTAAACCATTGCATTAGCTCTGAGACAAAAGCTTGATAATCTCGATTGGTCCTTCTCCTCAATGATCGCAAGTGAAATAATAACAATCTCCCAATTGCCTCTAGGTCACCAACAACATAGAAATAACCAAGCTGGAAGCGGATAAAATCCTTAACCTTCTTGGTTTCTGCCAACATGGTGCTACCGGATGTGGGTGCAACTGTCAGCTGCTCAGTCGTCATTGGAGTAGGAACTAATGTTTTCGCATGACCGTAGGTACTACTATTAGTGCAATCCCCTCCACCAATTTCTTAGAAACTGCCTCCTGAACTGGCGTCTGTGATGTGATCGGGGTTGCGATTGCTTGTGTAGTAGGTGCAACCAAAACTGTAGTATGAGCTGATATTGCAGTTGTTTGAGCTTTTATCATCTCCATGAGCTATGTAAACTGAGCCTGATGTACCGTGAACCAGTCATATTTACTTTGTAATGCATGATTATCCCTGGTCAGATCACTAGTATCTCTAACTTCAGGCTGAGTACTAGTAGGAGGTTGTCCGTCCATCGGATCTAGATCGAAAAACATGTGTCAAATCAGTCTCGGTAAATATTTGTGTGTCGTATGTAATATACAATTAAAACATAACACGTATATAACCCTAACCCAACCTGCCTCACAATCACTTCCTAACTAGAGTTCTAAGGCAAGTACATCGAGTTTCACATCTACGATTATTCTATTAAGTTTTATGCTCTTTCATTATTAACTTTTCTCGAGGCTCCAACGTACCTCGCTCTGATACCAACTATAACGACCCTAAATTCTGGGGCTCGCCATGTCATGCACCGCGAGCCCCACAGCCTTATCATGCCACCGAACCGTTGGGTCCCACGCGTAGCTGACCTCCATGCCATGTCACATACATTAAATCTTGTGCTAACTGATTATTTCTTATGTAAAGTCATTCAATCATTACATTGTTCATCATTTATCAGAGTGTTATCATTCGTATTCATTAATTCAGCGGAAGACATAATAAACATGAATAACATGTAATAAATATAAAACTCATGTCATTTAAAGCACCATCCTAGTGTGGAAAACTCGACATAATGTACACTGTATATAAGGAGACAAAAATAAATACATATATGTACAAGTGTCTTAAAAGTCCCCAATAACCCAAAATAAAGCAAAAAATTATAATGTAGCAAGTACGAGTAGGTCCCAGACTGTAGACAATTAGAGGTAGTCACCTAGTTTCTCTTTGGCTCAGCTCGTACTCGGATCTGCACTCAGCCATCCTAACAAATATAGATGACGAGTCTAATGAGTAAACTCCTAAAGAAAACCATTAAGCATATAATAATAGAAGCCAACCAATAAGTTAACTAAACATGAGGTAAACATGAGGTAATAACAGACAACTGTAAGTCAATGCACGCGTAGTTAACAACCTTAACAAGATGAGCATCGGATAACCACAATGTAACCAAGTATGTGTGCACTAATATTGATGAAACCAAATGGATTTTTGAAGAGGCGTAACAAATTAGGTTATATTTTGTCAATCTGGATGCCCCAACGGCACACATCACGCATGGGTCACATCCGAACTACTAACAGTTAATCGGAACACATAACACCCCACCGAACACGTCCACTAAGCGGATTGGGTCGCAATCCACCGAAGGCATAAACACATATGCTACAATCAAGCCTGCTAGATCTCCTACCACACCGCCCCAATAATCTCCAACGGTGAAGTCAAACCAATCGACCGATAAACAGACCAACCAATGATAGAATATACAAATGAACATCAAGAATAATAAATGAATGAAATGAACCAATTAGATACTTCAGATGTATTTTTGTTGGGGTTTTTGCACCTCAAATCGCTCTTTAATGTCTTGAAAATAACCCAGTATGATCTCGCTTACACCTCGGGATGCGTGTCCGACACCCGACTATAGTCTCCTAAGTTCTTGATATCCGAATAAGTTACTTTATGTGATTTAGTATCAAATTAATTCATTTTATAGGTTTTAAATTCATTTTCCCAAAACAACCCTTAATTTCATCCATGTCCTGTACCTATTGCGCTGGGTGTTCATCCTCATCACCATCCAGCCAAGAACAGTAGCTCGCTAGGGCCACTGGCTTGCGTGTTGCCTGAGTCGAACTCGAAAATTCTTAACACAATAATTTTGAGATTTCGACCACCGTGGCCTCCTCCAAACTTCATCGACCCCATCCTCGACTCGTGGGGGACTCACAACACTCTCAAAAAGCCAAAGGCAATACACATATAACATATACATCAAATTACAGTTTAATCAAACCACAACTTTTCAAAACCAATTTTGGCCTACTTTACTCAAAACTAGAAATACTAGAACCCAATGTTCCAAAATCTCTTCAAACATCAAAAGACCACCAAAAATTAGTAAGCTCAACTCCGTAACTCAAATTTTTATTAAAACCCCCAAAACTTAGCTCAAAAGATGAAGAATTAAAAGAGAAATGATATGCTCAACTTGGTTCTCTTAATCACTAGCTTAATCCCACACCAAATCAACAAATTTCTTACTTAAAACCCTTTAAAAATGCTTTAAATTTTTAGATTTAATGACGAGAGTGAGTCAAAATGGATATATATATCCAAATAGTCAATATTTATCACTTTAATCTAATCTCATGTGGTTTACGGATCTCGAGGATATCTAATGGCCTCGATTTGGGTCATACTACTCCAATGACTCTAATAGGTGACACACACCTTAGTTCTTATCCTTTAAATCATCAATTATTGGTTTGTCGGTGTTTCGATTCCTCGGCTCCCAACACATCTTAGCTTGCTGTGTACATCTATTTTGATAACTTTGGCCTATGTCATGGATTCATATTCATTATTTGTCACATTTAATTGTATTTTCTATGTGCACCATTTCCCCAACCTAGTGTTCCTGTAATTCATCGCCCGATATTTGCATCGACACGTTTTTTAAGCGAATACTTGTCACACCATCTCGCTTGGTTTATCAATATAAACTCACACATGCGTTGTAATAGGACATAAAATAATAATTACCATCGCACTTACGCAACCAATCAGACAAAAATAACAATTTACGCCTAATCGATGTGTCCTAACCTGTTTGAGGTGTCCCTGTGGACTTAAGCTAGCGTCCACATCTGAAAATACTCGAATAACAACATTAATCAAAATTGGGTCGTTACAATCCAAATAGTAATAATGAATATGAATAGACTGAATAAAAGTAAATAGAAACAATAAATGAAGCAAGTAAATACTCGAGTGAATTTCAATTGGGTTTTACAACACACCTCAAATGCACTTTAAATCACTCTGAAACATCCCGCTCACATCTTGAGACGTGCGCCCAACACTCGACTATAGCCTCCTAAGTCCCTGGTGTCTGAATAAACACTATAAGAAACACACTCGATGATTTATTTATTGTTTCATTTGTTATCTATCCTCGTTTATTTATTGCTACATATTCTACTATGTGTTGGCTTACTTGTTTTACGGTTGGTAGAGTCGGCTCGCCGCCTGGTTTCTACTTTTTGGTGTATTGAACGGGCTCTAGCATGCTCCATTCATGGTGGTTTCTACTTTTTCTATAGGGCACACTCATGCGTGTGTTGTACACCCCCATCCACGCCCTTTTTATTACGGGTTTTTCGCTCTAGCACGTTAGACCATATCATGTGTACCTGAAACCTTGGTGAATGACGACTTAAGTTGTTACTTCGGGATGGGCCGGGTCGTTACATAAAAGGTATATTTATAAATATATACACACACCTATATATTTTCACGCCTACAATTTCGTCACGCCAACGAGCGTACCGTGCACACTACCGTACCACCCACGTGTGTCGACCACGACCCCACGTGTCCCTAGATTTACTATTTTGTCACATTTAATTTATTTTATGTGTGTAATATTTTCCCCTACCTAATATTTCATCTTCATTAGATGGCATTGACACGCATGCATTCACACACACAATCTCACACGTCAAAGTCGATCCTATTTTAACATAAACATCGGGACTTTGAAGTATGGCCTAGTTTGGCTTACTAATTGTTACATCATGTGTACCGAAACCTTGGTGACACTTGATCCATTTGTTTTCATCGCATTCATTCCCGGGGATTTATTTATGCATTGCCATTCATCGGTATAATTATTCATGCATTGCCATTTACAGTTGTCTATTTATTTCGCATGTTTATTTAGCATTATTATTAACTTCCATATTATAAATACTTGGTGGTTTTCTTCTGCGGATTTACTCACTGCACTTGTCATCTGTTTTGTTGTGATGACGGAGTGCAGATCTTCTACGAGTAAGGGCAAGGGAATTCTTGGCGACTATCTCTGAGTTTTCCCATTATTCGACACACTACTCTTAGGTGTTTATTTTGATATTTTGATTTTATTATGGGGTATCAGGGGACTTAATAAACTTGTACATGTATATACTTTACCTTTGAGTTATATTGTTGCCTTATGTACAGTGTACATTATGTCGGGTTTCCCACACTAAGATTGTAACGACCCAAAAATTTGGCTATTTGTGAATGATGATGTGTATTACATATTTATACTCATATTTGAGTGACCGGACAATTAAGTCGGTGAACGAGTAGGAAAATTGGGTTACGGGTACACGGGTGAGTAAAACACAGTTAAAATACAATTAAATGAGTTTTTTGTAGAATTTAAATGATTATTTGTACAAGAAAGGTGAAACTACGTGCGTGACGGAAAAATACGGAATGAAGAAATGTAAGATCAATGTGGGAGTTGGATAGTCTCGCAACATACGAGCTATGGGATAGAAATTGTTAAAGTGACACAACATAATGAGGATAGCCATGAGATGGGCATTGAGATGTATATGTGTGTTGAGTTAAGATGATGAGGTAAAAGACCCATAAGGACAACTGTTCAAAAATATAAGCAAGTGTTAACTTAATGGCAAAAGGGTCATTTTACCCTTAGCCTCACCGGAACTGACATGCCGGAGGAGCTCTCTCTCTCTCTCTCCCCCTTTCTCTCGGTCATGCACACCTCTCCTCTTGGTTTCAACACTGTTCACTGCTACTCTCGTCGCTGTGGAGGGGTGCCATGATCAGGGATTGACCGGAGGTGACCCCAGCGGCCATCGGAGTCTCAAAGCATCCCAAAAATTGTGGTAGATGTGGAGGTTCTTACTTGGAGTTGACTGTTTTCACGTTGAGCAACTGTTGTGTGTTTATCTCACTGTCGTCGAGTTCGCCTGTTGTTCCGTGGGTTTTGATGATCGAGGCAGATCGCGGATCCTCTCTGGATGTCCACCCGAGTCCCACATCCCCGAAGAAACCCCTTGTCAGCGACAAGAGTTATGAAGGTTGTTTGTGTCCGAAGTGGTTATTTGAGCTTGCTGGGAGTGCCAGCCGTCGCTGTGGTGACTGGCGGTGGTCGGGGCGATCGGGGTGATCCACCGGAGTCACCACGTCCCCGGAGTCACCACGTCCCCGGGACACTTCTAGTTTGCGAACCATGTGTGTTGTCGTTCATGTTTGAGTGGTTTCTTTGTTTAGTCAAGTTGTTGTTCTTTATTCATCGGAAACCACCATGTTTGGCGGCACTGCCATCGACGCCATGACTAGGGGAGTGTTGGGGATCTCACAAAAACCCTTGTGTGTGTCCCATAGCCTCGGAGCGTCCATATTGATGGTTGCAAGATGTTGTAGTGATGAATTTATATATCGGTTTTCACTGTTGCGTCGAGTAGTCGTTGAAGTGTCGTAGAGTGAGCTCGGCCTTTCCATGTCGCAGTGGTACTCTATTGACATCGTATAACACTAGCGAGGTTCCCTAATCATTAGTACATGGTCAGTTCGAGTTCTTATTGAGTCATGGTTGTTGATCAATGTCGATGTTGTGTGTTACGTTATCGAATGGTAGTGACGTCATGGTCACGCCGCCAGTCCTCGAGGCTATGGCATGACCTATTTATGACTGAGCCAGCCTTAAGTTGTGTAATTAGGCTTACATATGGTGTGGTTTACAAAATCAAAAGAGTTGTGGCATTTGTGTCTAGTTTTCCAATCGATTTTCATCGAGATATTTGAGTCATCAAAATAATGGGAAAACACTAGGGTTAAACCTAGGTTTAGTTAATGGCTTGACATATTAATACGAGTTTTCACCTTGTCAGGTAGCGGAAAACTCGGGGATATGCGTTAGGATTTCACGAGAATGGATACGATTTACGATAGTTTAGGTAAGTACATACGTACCTTGTATGTGTGTATGTTAGTAGGCTAGTAAGGAAATAACATGTGATTTATACATCCTCTATTTATAGATATTGTTGAATTGATCCCTTGTTTAATATTCCATTCCATATTCTTGGTTATATGTTCTCGGCATGAGTGTGTGTCTCGAAGGTATCATGTGGTCCCGCACTAGCTAGGACAACGAGGGTGCCTCCTGCAGGGGTAACTAACCACCCCTAGTGTTGTGTGTACTGGGTACTGGATTCGAGAGGTGTTACGACGACTCTCGATTTCAAGCTGCGCTAATGTTGCGACATTGCCCGGGAGATCTTACTAGATCTTTGTCGTATTGTTGTAAAATTAGACCACTCATGGGCCTCTTTTGAATCTTAGAACATGCAAATTTCGATTGTTTATCTATCAGTCTATTTATCATGCACTTGATTTACTTACCTTCCTACTATTTCATTTCGCATGATATTTAGATTGTTTTACTTATTAAATCATAAATTATTGTTTTATTCTTTTGGCACTACTTTCAATTTCTTTAGTTGTTCATCGTCTAGTTTGTGACGGTGGGTGCAGATAGGGTGCAGAGCAATAAGGGCAAGGGGCCCTACCTAGGAGACCTACTTTGAGGACTAGCAGCGGGATCAGGGAGACTTTATAGTATGTGTTTATGTTTTGCTTACTTGTATATCGTTTCATACATATGTTTTGGGATTATTGAACTTGACATTTTTGATAAGACTAATATCATGCATATATGCTTATAGAATTGTACATGAATACCCGAGGTTTTCCACACTTATAGAATTCCTATATTTCTCTTGATTGAGCTATTTCCCATATTATACTTGTTTAGTCTTCCGTTGTGTATTATTGTAATAACTCTTTCATAAATTGTTAAAATTGATGAATCGAAGGCTAACTAGGCTCGTCAGGTTGCCGAGTGATGACTCGGGGCCTGCACGGGTCTAGGCCTGGTGTACCCAATTGCACGAAAAAATTGGGACCGTCACAAGGATGATGCTCTATTGTGACATGAACTTTATATTTATTTTATGTTATTTATATCTATTACGTCTTCTACTGAATTTACTCTGTAAAACATAAGAAATGTTTATGCTAACAAAAAAAATAGATAGAAAGGCTAACTTAATGAATAATTGAATAACTAATTAACTTTACATCAAGTAGCATGAAATACGAGAAAACAGACGTGGTAATGAACGCCAATAGCGTGTGGGCACAATGAGACAATGACGTGGTAGGGATGTGGGCCCGCGGTGCACGACTTGGTAGCCTCGGGATTTGGGGCCGCCACACAACTCATTGCCAAATAAGTCCACATACTTGTCGATGAAGGTATTCCATTCTTTATCAAACATGCTTTCGAGTTTTTCTGGTCTCGAACCCCGATTGGTAATACTCCTTCATATAGAGAGTGTTCTTCATTTTCTTTCTCCATGCATGGTAATTAGAACCATTTAAACTAATTATTTTGTTTGGATTGAATATTTGGACATCCATTGCTAAAACAAAGAACAAGAACTTCAACTATGCTCTAATACCACTTTGATGGGGTGACCCTACACCAACAAATAATTTACCCATCTTTTATGTTGCCAAATAAGAGTCATGACTACAATATGAGCAATTTGACAAGTAAAGAACAATGGAAATGCGAGAATCAAACCACGACACACAAGATTTTTAACGTGGAAACCTTCTCAATGTGAGAAATAAAATCATGAGATGACTAACACCTATGAAAAGCTCTCCACTATGAAAAATGAGAATACAAGGCCCTTTTTAATACAAATTAGAGGCATAGGCATCAAGATAATTAGTATATTTTGGTAAGAAACATCAATTCTTAAGAAATGAGAAGAAATCACCTAAAGAGGGCAAAGTGAGATCCTTAAGAACTATGTCAAACTGGAGCTCCTAACTCAATCTCTACTAATAATTGCATAGAGCTCAATACTATGAACTCCCCCTTCGAATCTTGCCTCAAACGGAGTCCGTTTGGACCTTCAATCAAACACTTGAAGATGCTTCAAAACACTAGAAGATGCTTCAATCAAACGGAGTCCGTTTGAAGAACAAAAAAACTCTCCCCAATTTCTTCTCACATTGGTCGATCTCTCTTTTTCAAATTAGACGAAATAAGTCTCCTTTTATTTGGGGAGTGAAAGGACAAGTTTGCCCTCACTTGGGTAAAAAAACCAACAAAAATATGATCAATACACGGATGAATTAAAATAAGTCATACTATCCTACCAAAAAAAATTAAAAAAAAAAAGTCATACTAGAGTAACCCACATTTGACACCTATATTTAGCACCAATCTCCTTGGATGTCACCAAATCATCTCGAGATGTGTGTGCGCATATTGCAAGGCATAAATGATGTCATCCAATGAGGTCTTGTCAAATGTGGGTTACTCTATCATTTTTCTTAAACTAATGTGGGGCTAATTAATTTGAAGAGCTAAATTAAACAATTAGTCTCGTATATATAATCCTTGTATTGATCTTAACTAATTTGGTTACAGGAAATCCTTGTATTGATCTTAAACAACTAGTTTAAGATGTGATACAGCTTCATGATATCTAATAAGGATATAGCTTCATTTTCAAAGAGATTGTGAAGTCATAACATGTTGGTAATTACCATTTTCAACTGCAAAAAAATAATTTGTAGCTAAAAGTTAGCTACGAACACTCAAAATCATTGCATTATATATTTTGCGTCGAGGCTTAGGCTACGAGTGTGCTACGAATTTTTTTCGCAACAAATAGTTTTTAGCTACAAAATATCGAGTGTTAACTACAAATTGTTTCGCAGCTAAAGACCATGATCCTTGTAGTGACATAGTTTTCTATTGGGACATCACATCTTGCAAAAAAAAATGTGTCTCTATTAGCTTCAAGAGCAGACCTAAATATATTCAATTTTTAAAGTTGTTCCGCCGAATGCTTCCATGAAACAAGCCAAAAATCATTGAGACTGAAAAAAAAAACAAATGTTTAGCTATCCATAGATTTATAACAATTAATAAGACTACTACACGAAGGATTAGAGATGCCTAAACATGTCATGTAATTTTTGTTACTGTTTTATATGTTTATATGTGCTTCTGACGCTCTATCACTAGCATTAATTTAATTAGTTCCACACTTGCTTTAACCAGAATATATGTCATCCCTGAAAGATCAGTGTTGTGGTTGTCTTCATTCACTTATATTAGATTCTCTTTTTAATTTTTTCAGTTTTTGCTAATGATCCCAATGTAAGTAATTAGTATTTTTTTTTTTCAATATTGTTGATATGATCAATGCACTACAAGTAATAGAAAAACGAAACTAAAAGTAAACAAAACACAAAACAACAATTGGTTACGCAGTTCAGACCTCCCATCTTATGTCTGCGGGCCGCACCATGTGTAAGATGCACTAAGAAGTAGAAATTACAAATTTATATATGCAATACTATAACTAGTGAACCCTCATCTAGTTAGTGATCCCTCATCACCAAGTCTTACTACACTAATCACTCACCTTACAATGCATTCACACATAAACCCCAAGATCCCCTTGAAAAAGCTAAGATCCCCTTATCTTAGTATGTGCAAAACTAAGAGTTGGGTGGTGCTATTCCTTTATTTCATAGTGAATGAAGAAATCGGTCTCATAGAAGTGATTTACTCGTTCGTGATCACTCATATAAAAGGAAAATCAATGTTACATATTAATTTTTAGAACATTTGGTCTTCAATATATGAGCAGTTGTGATATCCTTCCCTTTCCTTCTTTTCTTCATGCAAGATCTTTATACATGGAAAGATCTCCCAATCGCATATCTATCAAATTATCATGGCCGCACCGCACACGCGTGCGCGAGCCCATGGATCTCCTCTACTAGCACCGATATTGTCCCAAACTTAAGCACCTTTCAACTTTAAGTGTGAGGGTTTTATCTCAAAAGGCCTCGAGATTAGTTGGGAGGAGTTAATCACTTATATATTTCATTTCGAAGTTTCATTTAATCGATGTGAGACAAACTTTCGGTCCACGCATCTTCAACACTCCCCATGGACCAAAAGTCACATGATCCTGGGGTTTTGTTTCCCAGGTCCCATTCGAACCATGGGTTTTTATACCATGCAAATTATCATGACCGCACCGCACACTTGTGCACGAGCCTGTGGATCTCCTCTGCTTTCATTAACTCTTCCCAACTAGTACCGTGGCCTTTTGAGATAAAATCCCACACCTAAAGTTGAAAGGTGGTTAAGTTGATTACAATATCAGTGCTAGCAAAGGAGATCCAGGGGCTCGCGCACGCATGTGCGGTGCGGCCGTGAGAATTTGACATGGTATCAGAGCGGAATGATCCTGAGCTCATGTTTGAAGACCTGGTTGGGCTAGCACTGAAGTCTAGACCCGTTTGTGAACCTAGAGCCTCTGAGAGTAGGCGTAGCATGTTTGTACGAACCTCTAAGAGTAGGTTTGTATTTGACAAGTGACAACTGGTCCAAGCTCAATTGCACTTGAGGGGGAGTGTTGGAATATATAATCCCACATTGGAAATATAATAAGAGTTGGTGTGGTATATAAGTAGTGTAGATTGGATCTTAGCACAAGCCAAATGATTTTATGCAAGATGGGTTCCAACCCCATTTATATACCCATGTGTGTGTGTGTGGCTCAACACTCTGGCCCATGGATTTCTATAATATCATTTGACATCGCCACTCCTTCCATTCTTGCTCTCCACGTTTGAATAATGAGTGGCATCATATATGAATATATCTCATTAGTTGTCCTAGGTTCAATCGCTTACTAGACATAGAATGTTACCATAACATCTCCGGCTAATATTCTCTCGATCTTGCGAGATCTTCAGCTGATCTGTTAAAAATAGTCATCTGTGCCCACACACGCTTGTGTGCACAACCTTTTAAAGGAAACTTAGAGATATATTTTTTTTTGACTTCAGTGAGAATCGAACCACAATCTCTCGAGATCTTGCCTTTTTGGCAAATGATGTCTTTATCATCTCACCTAAGAGGCTTTAACAAAACTTAGTTAGAGATGTTAACATTTTACCTTATTTCCTTTACTTAACGAGCCAGAGTTTGTGACAAATAATGACAAGCTTAAAATTTTATCTAAACAGTTAGTGTCACGAGCAACAATCCTTACCCATTTAAAAAATTTAGACTAAATATATATCAACTAAAGTTTCTAACATTTATCAATCCGCAAAACAATGAACAACGTTCTCTCTTGTGGATAGTTGACCTTAGCCACTATAAATATTCTACTATGGTAGGCTGGAAGTCATACCCCAACACACATATATTGTGATGAAGATCAAGACAATGGTGTGACGGGTCGACACAATGAGCTGAAAAAAAATCAGATAGTTAATTAGTGAGTCTTATTATAGAAAGAAATTAATATATATGTTAAGTTTTTACTAATATTTGTATTTTAGTAGGATTTAATTATTTAGCAATTTGTTAGCAAGTAAATTAATAGTCAATGGGCCGGTCACGTTAGGTTTCTAACACAATTATAGCAAGTAAATAATTGTACAACTTAGGAGTTTAATTAGAAATTACTAAGTCCTTCAATGCCTATATATAAAGGTTTAACTCTTTGCGTTTATTGATTTTGATTTTATTAACAAAGAATTTTATTTCTTTTCTTGAGAATTTGGTGTTAATTCTCTTTAGCCCTAGATTATTTGTTCGTGGTGTTCGAGCATCCGATTTAGAAGATCTTCGTTGCGTCACATTGACCCCACAAGAGCCATGCATGCCCACTTTGATAAATTGGCACACACATCCCATTGCACAACACAAAAGTCGAGGAGGCATGAAGCACTCTTGTGGACCATTGTGTGTTGGGGATGTGACTTACCCGTTGTCATTTTAGTATTTTCCTTAAGGTAATTAGCATATATAACTTGATGTACAAGTTAAATTACATGATACATATGTGTACTTAAAGTGGGTCGAGAACCATGTCAATAAAGAAGAAATCAAGACGGATATATGAAATAAGAGATTTTCATGTGATTCTATAAAGTTTGGTGTGTAAAGGCACTTTTTGCATAGATACTAACACACTTGTAGAAAAGTGATGGAGTGACATGATAACACAACAAGGTGCCACAGTGGTGAAAGATAGATAGAAAGATAGATCAGTACCATTCGGGCCGGACGGTTTCGTCCTCGTCTTCTTCTTATCACAAGCTTTTATTTTCTTTGCATGCAACGAAAGTACGTGCGTGCATCATGAACACTGTATGCATGAGTGAAACATATATAAAAATGTATATACAAAATGTGAAAAACAAAGCTTTTCATCACTTCATGTAGGCAATGATTTTGAGAGTGAAAAAGGTCCAAACATTATCAAAAGCTGACTAACTTTTCAGGTAAGAGAAGCTAACTTAGAGAGAGAAATAAAAGATTATGTATGCATGTATAGATCTCTATCTAGCTCTATATAAATATGTATCATCACTTTATTTATATATATATATATATATATATATATAAATATAATTAATTCAAGTGACGACAACAAGTCCTAACTTAAACGTTTGGATCATAATGACCACAACGACATGGCTACGGCTAGATGCCTTTCTCTGCTCCATCTGCCCTAACTTCTATATGGATCAATATATGTAATTGAACTACACAAAAGGTTCAGAAAAAATTCTCTCAATTAATGTTTCATATGGATCAATATACAAATATTTAATGTGAAAAATTTCTCTTACATATCAAAAAAACAAAAAAATGTCAAAACAAACATTGTGGTTGTATTAGTCAAAGAATTACAGCTAAAGCTGCCAGTGAGAGAAAATAATGTGTACTTTGACAATAAAATTAAAGTGGGAGTTACTATCATGAGAGTCAAAGTGGAGTTGACCAGAAAAGCAAAAAGAGAACTTTTTTTGTTTCAACTTTCAACGGAATGTCAACTAATATATGGGCCGTGTAAGAGATGATTTTTAGCTTTGTAGAGGAGTAGTTAATACTAGTTAATTAGGGCTTGAATAGAAGTACAAGGTGAGACATAAATAGAGTAGAAAACTTATTATATATATGTGTAAAAAACGACGTACGTAGAATTCTCTTGGATTAATTAATTAATTAATTTTATCTAGATCAAGACTACTGTATATATTAAATAGTATTATCGTTTTCTTGGTCTCTGATGATAAGCTCTTCTTGGGTAACAATTTTTTTCTTTAAAAAATAAAGTAGTTGAAAGAGAATTACGCAAAGAAAACAAAGTTGGTTCACGACAGACAGAAAAAGACGCCATGGGAGACAAGTTTGTTTGTAAATAATTTAACAATCAGTAGCGTTAGCTCACATCTCTCTCTCTCTCTCTCTCTCTCTAGATCTCTTACATTAACAAGATCCTTACATTAACACATGCACAAACACACATGCATGATATATAGATGATCAGTTCTAGCTACCTTCCCAATCTAGAGAGAGAGAGAGAGAGAGAGAGAGAGAGAGAGAGAGAGAGAGAGAGAGAGAGAGAGAGAGAGAGAGAGAGAGAGAGAGTTAATACTTTTGTTTTGAAAAAGAGAGAGATCTAATATTATGTGAACCACTAACGTGTGTACGTCATTCTCAATGTAACATTTTATGCTTGTCTCATTACTCGTTTCATTAGTAATCGACTCCAAAGTTCGTATATCAAAATCTTGTGTCATGTGTCCAAAAAATGGTTTGAAACTTCGAAAGACTTGCCGTGTTTCATTGGTGATTGGATGTCGAAGCTAGCAAAATAAGATATTACTAAAAGTAAATTCAAAAGAACTAGCTAGATTTACGTAAAATCCAAAACATGTACTGGTGGACCATTATCTACTTAATTACATGTGGCTCATTATATACCCTAGCTCCTTGTACATGTGCATACACATTTGCTTTGGAGAGGTGACACATCACCAAAAAGTGACATGTTAACAAGGATTAAGTACCATACGTGTATTGACACGTCTACATAACAGATCAACCAAATATATACACAATGAATGCCAAATTAATTACATAAATACATGCATTCACATTTTGACATACATGCAAAAAGTTATAACATAAATTTCAGTTGTTTACCAGCTATAGTTGTCAACTCGATCGGTACAAGTGGTGTAAGGGGGCACAGAGGATCCCAAGCAAAGTGAATGACATGCAAGAAAGAAACGAACTACATTTTACATTTGCTGATCACATATGTTGTATACATAAGACAATCTGCACTACTAGTACATGTACGTTTGAAAAAGTGTATTATTGCATGTTCTTGAAGAGCTTAATTAACATTAACAAGATCACAATTCTTATCATCACTTTTTGTAACTATACTATATTAGTTATTAATAACTTGACACACAAAAAAAATAAGAGATACAAATATTGAGGGCATATATATATATATATAAGAAGAGAAACTAATTATATATATATATAATCAAAAGAAATAATGTATTTAATTGCATGATTAGTTCAAGATTATGTATATATATAGACTATATTTGAGCAAAAGATGTCTAAAATATTAACTAACTGAAATTAAACAAACTAATTCAAGTGAAGAAGAAAATCTCTCAACAGTGATTGAGCCTTGAGGCACAAATAACACATCAGTCTTCTACCTACCGCGCTAGCTGATCAACGATCTAAAATAGAAAAACAATGTTTACAACTTCTCCAACAAAAGTGATCACCAAGATAAGATAGTTAATTAGGTCATCGACGTACCTAAATTGATCACTTAGCATTTCCTTCATTCCTTGATGACTTTCTACTGCAAATTCCCACCTCCGAAAGACCGGTTCGCTGCTGCAGCAGACTTCATTTCTGAATCCAAAGTGCTGATATCGATCCCATGCACTCGCTGTTGCTGTTGTTGATCTCGTTGGGCTGACATTCCACCACTCATGCTTCTAATGACTCCACCAACACCAAGAAAATCCCTAGTTAGCCTATCTGATCCTCCAATGCTCACTGTAAGGTTTTGATGATGTAACTTTGCTTCATCCATCTCACACATGTTGGAGCTACTGCTGTGCTGTTGTTCCAATGAGATCCTATTAGGGTTAAACCCGCTAAAGCTCGGTTGATCTCCAAAAATGGGAGAGCTCCCATTCGCAAGCGAATTCATCAAGTCCTGGAGATGGTTTTCATTCTCAATATTATGTGACCTATTAATGCCTTCTCCTCCGCCTCCACCACCACCAAAACCACCTCTGAAGTTACTCGAATCGAGGTTTGCCCTAACATTGTCCGATGCCCTTGCATTGTTGGTAGAAGTAGTGCTGCCAAACCCTCTTAGCAAAGAAGCGCCTGTACCGCTGCTTGTAGTCGAGCCCATTTGAGCTGCCTTTTGGAGCAATGCAGTGGCAGACATTTGAGGGCTCACATTTTCATTTTGCACTGTTGCATGAGCATTGAAGAGAGAAGGCACATTGGAGCTCATATGATCATGATGATGATGATGATGACCTATTATGTTACCTGAAAAAATCAAGTGGATGACTTAATGGTTTGGTATGGGGTTACTTAAATAAGAGGGAGGGAGTTCAATCCTCATAGTGGGCAGTTTCTTTCTTATCAAAAAAAAAAAAAAAAAAATGTTACCTGAAAATAGTGTTGCTCCTTGATCACCACCAACAGTGTTAGCATTCGCATTGAACTGATCAGCAATGTTAAGCAAAGCAGAAGAAGAAATGTGGCTGTTGTTATTATTGTTGTTGTTGTTGGTGTTACTGTTGTTATTGTTCATGCTGCTTGTATTTGTATTGCTATTCGGGAAGAATCCTAGGTTAAAGATATTCGCAGCCACGGCATTAGTTGAAGACGCATTGGTGTATAACAAGCCATGCTGGGTGTCTTCATGGAAATCATGGTTTGAGTTGGGAAGGAAGAATGCCGACGATGGCGTGGGCTGTGGAGGACGGAAGGGTGGAGCCGACTGCGGGATTAGGTGATCGAATTGAGTGCCGCCTCCCGATCCACCAAGACGGAGAAAATCGCTTGATGGGTGGTCTTGGAGTGTGGAGATTTGGGAGCCAACTTGAGATAAGCCTAATCCCATGCCAGTGCTGCTTCCATACAAATGGCTTCCTATGGAGGTTAGGGCTGTAGGAAGCCTTGCACTCTCTTGAGCCAATGCATCACAAAAGGCTCTATGGGTGATGAAGCTGTCACGCCTGCAAAGAACCGAATATAATGCATGAAATGTATCACTTTTCATATATAATTTGTTCATGTAGAGAAAAGGAGGAAAAGAAGGTAAAAAAATAACAGTTAAAATTTGATGAGTTAATATGTGAGCTAGATTAATTATAATTGTAGCATACATATTTAATTAGAGTATTAATAATTAATCAAGAGGATTTGTTACAATAAAAATACACAAATTGTTGTTAATAATCAAAATTTGAATTCATCAGAAAATATATAAAGAGATAAGCTAAATAATATTTCACAAAAAATAATCAAGAAAAAATAATTAACTTGAATTCAAGGAACAAAAAATGAAAGGGGGAATTCATGAAGTTTATTCAATAATTGATGAGTTAGGAGAAGATGCATGGAAGGTAATTAAATAGGAGAGGAGAGAGAATTTTGCCTAGACTTGAAAAATATTAGCCACACCAATTAAGAAGTACTCCCATGTTTGTAACTGTTCTACATTGAATGCAGACCACAATAACAAGATTTATTGGAATCTATTCAATCTTCATAAATGAAAACAAAACCCATATTTGGAAACTCGTTCTTCAATTATACAAAACCCTAAATTAGTCATTTTTCCAATCTCAGGCCATTGCCAAAACCATGTAAATCACCAATCAAAAACCCCACTTTTGGTACCATTTTATCTCTCCAAACACACCACCCCCACAGAATATTTTTGTTTCTTCTGATGCAAAAACCCAAGTCTCAGGTTTTATTGATGATCATATATATCTCTGGCTTTGCTATTCAAAAAAAGTACAACCAATCAAACTCACATGGCATCAAACTTATATACATACACATGAAAATGATTAGGCCTGGTAACATTAATTCGACACATACATTTGCTACAATGTAGTTGTCGAGGTGAGGTCCGTTGAATCTTGCATTGCGATATGTACCCACACGCATTTTCCATGCATGCATGTGTCACTAACAGGCCTAAATATATAACTATGCAGCAAAAGAATGTTACCCTAACGTGGCGCCCAACTGGCTCTTGTGGGAATAGCTAGGGAGGAGCTAAAAAAAGGTTCAGAACACCCACAATTATCAAAAATAAAAAATGTTACCTTAGCTAATACTTCCCATATATAAATATATATATATATATATATATATATATATATATAGAGAGAGAGAGAGAGAGAGAGAGAGAGAGAGAGAGAGAGAGAGAGAGAGAGCATCTAGCTAGGCCAGGGCTGGAGTTTTCATGAAAAGGGGGGGTACCTGCAAGAACTGAGAAGAACTGTACACAAGTAGCCAATTCAGAAGAGAACAAAGCGAGTAATACACACACGATCGACGACCACCTTTCGTTACTTTGGGCTATGCCACCACGTGAATGTGAGAAGACACACTCACGCACATACACACACAAATGAGATGAGAGAAACAACACAACACTAGCTAGCTAGAGAGAGAGAGAAAGTGATGACTGATAAGGCTGGCGGTGGTTCCAATGCAACCCCAAATATATACAACTTAGTTAGGGAGATAATATTGATGATGTTTGAATTTTTGGGGTTTCGAAATGAAACCTCTCTTTCTCTCTCTAAAAGTTAAAAAAAAAAAAAACAGTTGTACCTCTCTTTCTCTCTCCAAGTCTAAGACCATGAGCAGAGCTGATGCTGTTCCAGAGATGATTCACGTGTGACCAGTCCCTCTGTCACTACCTCACACGTAGTTGCAGTAGTAGTGAAACAAAGTTACTAGTGTTGGCCACAAGAATAATATTAACCTCCAAAGCAAAAAAGGGAAACCATGAAAAAGGTAAAAACAAACACAGCTTTAACATAAGATCTTAATAACCCTAGCTAGCTATTTGTTGACGAAGAGAGCAAACAAAGAATAACAAGGCAATCTTAATTAACCTATATTAATTAATTAGATGATGATTAATGATTTGATGATAAAGCCTAATTTGAAATAAGTAGCTAGTCATGCAGGGTCGGTTACATGGATCAAAAACTGTTTCTACACTGCTCAATTTAATGCAGTTGATGATGACTTTGATGATGACTCTGCACAGATGAGGTTAGAGTTACATGAATTGTTGATTGCATATGAATCTAGCTATAATTATAGGTATGTATGATTGATGTTATACCTTGAGAAGAGGGTACCGCAGTCGCATCGGTATTCTCTGGTGCCGCAGGTCTTGGAATGGGCTTTCCAATCGGATTGAACAGCGTAGCGTTTCGAGCACTTATCGCACTTCCACTTCTTCTCGCCGTGTTTCCTACAGAAGTGCTTCTTAATACCAGTGAGGTCACCAAGAGCCCTAGAGGGATCGTGGTGGACACATGTGGGTTCTGGACACAAGTAGACTCTCCTCTTCACCTCTTTTGTTGTCTTCTGCTTTAGCTTCCAAGGCAGGTTGTGTCCTCTTCTGTGGAGCTGTAGGTTTTGCTCTCTTTGGAACCCTTTGTTGCATACCTCACATATGAACCTGTTTGTAGCCATTAGAGTCTTGGGAGATAGTGCTATCACCTCCGCATCTGGATCTGCTTAATTAATCCACAACCCCCCAAAATTAAAACACAAACAAAAAAAAACATGTACACAATTAGAATAAAATTGTACATATATATATATATATATTTATGTATCTATGTACACAATAAGGAGAGAATATAATTAACCACCATATCAGCAATTTCAATATTTCATTTGCAAATTAGGGTTTTCTTGATTATTTCTCTTCCCTTTTTTTGAGGAAATTGAAAGTCTTAATTAGCTAGAGGTACATATATCTATTGATGCCATATCCATTGATTTTCCAATCTTGTAGATATGCACACATGTATATGCATGTTGAGATTTTGTATAACAATTAACATATATTGTAGATACTTGCTTGGTGTTCCAGGGAGATTCCTCTTCTTCTTGGGAGGAGCTGATGATGGAGCTGTTGATGAATTTGGTGTTGTTGAAGATGATTGTTGTTGTTGCTTCATCTGGCTTTGGTCTTCTTCTCTATTAATTCCGAAGAACGCCGAGGACGATGAACCAGCTGCTGCCATACTCATGAACCTTCAAACAATTCCCTTTAAACTTGAATCCAGCTAATTGACCAAAACCCTCACTAAAACCACATAAAATCTCAGCCTCTTAATTCACTCTCTCTCAAACTTGAAATTTCAGCTAGTGTGTGGACTTTGTAGCTCTTCTGCTTTATATATTCTCTCTTGATTGTGAAAGCTAGCCTTGATGAGAAATCACTCCTAAAAGACGAGAAGATATATGGAAGACCAAAATCTAAAGAAACAGTAATACTACTGGAATCATGGAAACATGAAGCTAACAAAATCAAATCCAAGGAGACCCTCTATATTCTTCTTCTTTTTCTCTCTTCTCTCACTTTTATCTGAGGCATACACTTAATGTTTGTTGTTTTTGAGAGAGGATTGAAGCTATAGATAGAGGAGCAGTTCCTGAGTTATTCTCTGTCTCATGATTCGGTGGTGTCATCATACATGCATAACACATATACATGGTATATATGCAGCACATATATATTTTTATACATATTTTTATTTTCTTCAACTTTAAAATTAATTAATTTTCATATCTTGGGATGCATAAACTCGCATCCTGATATGAACACTTACACGAACAATTGATATGAAGGAGGTACGTGTGTTCTGTTGTGTTGTCAAAGATGTTATTCTAGCTAGCTAGCATTAATTTCCCCTTTTCAAATGAAATTAAAGAACCTTTTTATTCAATTTCAATTACAAATAAATTAATTAAGCTACAAAAAGAATAAAATAAAATTTTAATTATTTATATATGGTAGTTTTTATTTTGTAGGAAAAATAAAAAGAGTGGTATTACAAAGTATATTGTTGATGGTATAGAGTCTCTCACAGGAAAGTGTGTCGTTATGCGGCGAGCGAGAGTGAGCGGGGCCACCGACCTGTAGGTCTTTACCCTCTCCCATCTCCTTCTCTTATATCGTATCTTCTTATACGCTTCAAGACATACCACCCTTCGTCATCAACACTGCAGTAAAAACCTAGTTTTGGAATATTACCATTACGTGTTACATGTACATGTAGTACTTAGTTATATATTTCATACACACATGTATGTAACGCTTTGATCTATATATAAACTCTAAAGTTTTTAGCCATATCTAGATGTACCCTTCTTGGGTAATACTTGTATGGACGTGATGAGAGTAATTGTTATAGAAAATCTTATATATATATATAGTGTGTGTGTGTGTGTAGCAATCTAATTTTCAATTAAAAGGGTATATCATATATGAAATGTTGTTGTATGTACCAGAAAAAAGCATGTGTGTGTGTGATGATAATTAATTTTTAGGGTTATATCATATATGGACTAGTTGACGATGAGAATAGAAATATTACAATCTATATATATATATGGCTACGACTACCATATATGAGAACCAAATATATACATATATCATGGATGCATTATTAATTTACAACCACTAGATTCTAATTCAATACATTAATCGAGACATTATAAATGTACAAAACATTTAATGCATATCACATTTTGAGGGGTTCTCATGCATGTCATGGGTATATATTTGGTCTCCATTGTAAAATTTCCCTATATATATATAGTCGAAGGAGAGAGAAAGTTAAGAAGCTACCTCCTCTCGCTATTCCAATTTTCTATTTTCTCACTTTTCTTATTTTCCGCTATTTATTTATTTCTATTATCGGTTGTTCCAAAAGATATAATTATATATTATGTGTTCATCTATTAATAATTAATAATGGTTATCTTATCAACGAATGAATGAATAGAATGAGTACGTCCAACTCGAAACCATTGACATACATGGAATAGAGTGCAATGCAAGTTCTATGAAATTATGGGCAGATACATGGAATGGAGTGTAGTATCGATCGGTTGTACCAAGAGATATAATTATATATTATGTGTGCATCTATTAATAATTAATAATGGTCATCTTATCAACGAATGGATGAATAGAATGAGTACGTTCAACTCAAAACCAAGGGCAGGTAGATACATGAGATGAAGTGTAGTTCAAGTTTTATAAGGAATAGAGTGTAGTGTAAGTTCAGTGAAACCATGGGCAGATACATGGAATGAAATGTAATGCAAGTTCTATTCCCCCGTAAATTTCACATTCCATCCATTCTTCATGCAATCTTTTTGGTTTTTTTTCCCTTCCCACTTCAAAGGAATCGAAGAAAAAAAAAAAACATAGTACAATTCCACATACTTCCTTTATTTCATTTTTTTTGCTTACCTTTACTAAAAATACGGTGTTGTTTTGAGTTCAGCACTTGAACGGGAGGTCCAAATGTTTACCATTACTGGTGCAAATTTTAGTATTTGGGCAGATGATAAAGTCGTAATATAATCGAGAGATTTCGATGTGGACACTTAGTTAAGGGTGTAAAATAATTTAATAAACCTTATATTGTATAGTTTCAATAACACCTACCGGAGTGCAGAGAAACGACTAGTAGTTTATAAATTTGGAGTATGTTCTATAACGACCCTAAAATCTAACACATGTCACGCGTCTCAATTTAGGTCGTACGTAAGCTCTTTGCCGTGATACAATTGTTCAATTCTCGGTCGTCGATGCTGAGGTATGTTATTTTTGTTCAGTGTTTGTATTATATTTTATTACCCAAATGTTAATTCCAATGTCTCAAATGTGTGAGGACGTTTGACTGTGATCGTTGGAGTTGAAAAACAGATTCGGCTCGAGAAAAACGTGATTTACGGGTTTCAGGCAAACAGTTTATGAGTATATGGTGTCCCGAAGGATACATTTAAATAAAATACTAAAAAAACAAATAAAAATAATAAATTAGTGGTCGTCGAGTGATGCGTGAGGTTATAGGCGACAAACGTAGGTCGTACGATTGTGTGTATACCCGAGTGTGCTCGTTGGCACGTACAACGAAATTATAGGCGCAAAATTACAAGTGTATATATATATATTTATATAAAAAGTATATATATCTATATATAAATAATCATAAAATGTAAAAAAGACCAAAAAATGCATTTTGGTAATAAGGAAGTTTGGATAAGGATTGGGGCATTTTGGTCATTTGCCAACCCCAAAATATCAACATTTCCCCATCGCCACCACCATTCTCATCGTTCTCAAAATCGACCAAAAGAGGAGAAGAGATCGAGGGAAAGGAAGAGACTAGAGATCGAGCTAGGTGTGGAGGCGAAGGAGGTTAGTAGTTGTTGTTGTTGCTGTTGTTGTCGTTGTTGTAGGGTAAAAAATAAAGCTCGGACGAACTGCCATTCATGGTAGTTCGTCCGAGGAAGACAAGGGTAGGGGAGCATCTCCCCTACCCGAACCCAACTTGGGGTTGGGAACCCAACCTCAATGAACGAAAAAAAAAAAAAAAGAATTTATCGAAATCGAAACAGAGCTTAGCTCTTTTCAATTTCGTTGGGTGGGGAGGGGAGGAGGGGTTGGCCCCTGAACCGGGCCGATTCGTCTCGGCTGAGCCGAACCCGATTTGGCCCGGTTCAGGCCAAACCCCTATCCAATAAAAAGAAAATAAATAAAAATATTGCTGGAAAATTGGAAAAATTCAAGAAAATTTAAAAAGTTAGAGAGAAAATTATATTTTGACAAAATATAAAAAGTGAAGTATTCAGGATTGTGACGAGACTTTATGTCGGGGTTTTTACTTCGTAAAGCGTGAAATTGGAAAAAAATAGTTAGGAAATTTAGAAAAAATCAAGGAAAATATGAGAAATGGATTTAAAAATCTAAATTCCCTAAATAGGCTCTAACACGATGTAAATTTGTTCAAATGATTACTAGCGACATAGCTTACTAGTGTCGGGTATAGGGTTCGAATTTGGAGGCGTGTCAAAGCCGATTTGAGTGCGTATTAGCTTGGATACAAGTAAGTAAACCAATGAGAAATTTTACAATTATTTCTTGAGCTTTAATTTGTTGTTATTACCCTGTTCTGTATTTTTTTGGAATTTTCATTGGTTGAGTGGTTTATTGGCAAGTGAGTCATGGTTACTAATTATCTCAATATGAGCTCTTAACTGGCGTTGTTAATATCTCCTAATTGAGTATACATTGGGGGCACTTATCCGGTCTATGGATATCTCATAGTCGCAAGGGTTATGGCTGGTAGACTGTGTCTTGTTCTGAACCCGAGTCAGCTAAGCTTTTGCCATGACTCAACGACTCTTTGGTCAGGACTCCTTGCTATTCGGTTTTCGTATTTCGGACCCTCTATATTCGATTGATTTATTTACGTTTTGTGTATTCATGCGCTCCATGTTCCTTTCTTTCTATTTGCATGAATTAGACTGATTTATTTATTTCGAAATGTTGTATTTATGTCCTGCTTGGTGTTACTTACTTGGGCTCATCATTGTTGTGTTTGACAGAGTGCAGATCCACAATCTAGCAAGGAGAAGGCTCCATAGCTAAGCGATATCATTTGAGGATACGGAGTAGTTCTTTCACTTGTCAAATATAGGTGATTTTTTTATGAATTATTGTATATATACTTGTTTTGAAACACTGAGTTTTAATTGGGTTTTGAGATATCATGGGCATGTATATCTATATGTTACTCTCCTCGATTATTACTGATGATGATATACATATGCGGGGTTTCCATACTTTAGGTTGTCCTGACTAGCATTTATGAGTTTAATTAATTAGTTCGAGATTTAATTCTTCCGCTATAACTATGATAACTCATTAATTGATTAACTCAACTTGTAAATTGTTTTTAAATGGTAAATGGTAAAGGAAGGCTGACTAGGCTTGCGTGACTTGGTGAGATTGGCTCGGGAGTTCACGTAAGTTTAGGCCGGGTGGGGCCCAGTTTAGGATTAAGGAACTGTAGTCGTCACAGTTGTCGCTCCAACTTATGCCTTGGCATTTACCACTCACTTTAAGCTTAATCCCATATATACATGCAATTACATACTAATCACTCCACTCTAGATACTTCAACCGAGCCTGTGGTGGAGCTAAGACCATTGCTGCCCTAGGCTGTAGCCCATTGGCAGCCTTGAAAAAAAATTTAGTAATTTTTTGTACACTCTAATTAAAGTCCTAATTGTATTTAAGCCACCTTATAAGCCCAACAAGAAAGACAAAAACAACCCATCCACTCGTTTCGATCATGCGAGATAGAAACAGAAAGAAACTTTCCATTTTAACAAAAAAAGAGTCGCGTTATGTGCACCCCAACTTATGATTGAGCACCCCGACTTTTTTTTTATTAATATTGGTTCTAAAAGGTAATGACACATTTGCCCCAGGATGCCCAGTAATCAGTAGGGTACCCATAGCACGATATTACATTAACCGACACTACGTTTCAGGTCACGATGGAAAATAACCAAACATATGGTCTCGGACACACAAGACTTAGATATAGGTTGTTGTGTTGGTTTGTATCAACTGAGACATACACACATGTCTCGGCACAAGACCACCGAGACTACTTTTATTGTCTCGGTGTTCGCCCATTGAGTTAGGTGTTTAACTATCTTATTTGGGTGTCGGTTGGTATAGATCGACACTTTAATATGGGTCTCGCGCGATAAGACATGATAGAGACCACTTTAACATGTGTCTTTGGTGGTGAGGTGTGTTGCTTCACAAACCAGGGGCATTTTGGAAAAAGTTTTGAATGCCCTGAGAAAAAGCTTGGGTGCCCATATCAATGGGGTGCCCTAAGCAACAACCGGGGTGCACATAGCGCGACTAAAATAAACAAGAAACATAAATTGAAAAACAGAAGTCCAAAAAATAAAACTGGTCTTCTACTTTGCCTATCTTCTAAAACTTTATTTTTATTTAAATACTCTGTCCAAAGACTTGCCACCCATCATCAATTGCACACATTTAGAGCTAAGAGGAGAAACAAGGAGACAAGTGTGGTCCCCGAGCCTTGAAAGAACAACAAAAAGTGATTGGTAGTTCTACATTCCATTAGCTTATTTTAAAATATCTCGTGTATTAATGTCTTATTGTTATGAATATAACTTATTAGAAATAACAATTCTATTTAAAATTCTGTTTGATCTATTCTAATTGTTGCTACTTGTGAACTTAAAGTGATTAATATTTGCCTGAATAATTTGCGATTTTAAGTCATGTAGTGTTTTTGTCCTAAAAAAAGTCATGTTGCATGTGTTTTTTTAACTAAATTGTGGTAATATTTACTTGAATGATTTGCGGTTTTAAGTTGATGATTATAGTGTATAAAGTTACATCACTGTCAATAGTGATAGGGCACCACAACACGGATACGCGGATCAGACATGCACGTACTCATCGTTTGACCATCGACACATCTCGAGATGTGTATGTACCAGAGAATCAAGGGATGCGCCTGCCCAAGATCAAGGGTAGTAATTGGATGAGTGTGTGTCACATGCACCAAATATTTTTCAATTATTAAACACCAAAAAAACATAGATAAGTTTTAGCCCAAGGTTTAAAAAAACTTGGCTCCACCCCTGAACCGTGCCTAGCTAATAACACCATCAAAAATTTATATGATATTAGAGCTAATAGTTAATTAATTGGAGGAATACATTAGAATCTAAAGACTTTAGGTTGAGTAGGAAGAAAACCGAATACATGCACTGTGAGTTTAGAAATACTAGACATAAAGTTGATGGAGTGGTAAAATTGGGGGAAGTAGAAGTTCTTAAGGTGAAACACTTTAGATATATAGGATCAATCATATAAAATGATGACAATACTTAGAATGATGTTATGCATAGAATTAAAGTTGGATGGAAGAAATTGAAGAGTGCAGCAGGTGTGATTTGTGATAGAAATATCCCTACCATGTTAAAAGGAAGATTTTATGGGACCGCAATTAGGCCAGCTATGCTTTATGAAAGTGAATGTTGGGCAGTAAAGCAACAACAATTACATAAAATAAACATAGCAAAAATGAGGATGCTTAGGTGGATGTGTGGTAAAACTTGTAAAGGTAGAATAAGAAACACAAAAATTCAAAGAAAATTAGAAATAACACTAATTGACACAAAATTAGGGAATGGCAGTTACGGTGGTTTGGATACCTGCAAAGATGGCCTACAAATTTTCCCACTAGAAAACCTGACTCAATAGAAATTAACGAAATTCGATGAGGTAGGGGTTTACCAAAATTAAATTGGGATGCATTAATTAGGAGTGACTTGAATGGTTTGAAATGCTCACCATCAATTCAATAAAATCAAGCATAATGGAAGAATTTGATTCATGTGGCCAACCCAATTAATTTGAGATTGAGGCTATGTTGTTGTTGTTGTAGAGCAAATAGTTAATTAACAATATGATCATTTATGTTGGCAATATATCAGGCTGCTTTAACCTTAAAATTCCTTTTTGAGTTCTCTCTTGAATCAAGATCTTGAACCACCGCCGATCTTCTCTTTAGATAGGCGATGATTCCAATCTTCATCTCTTCGTATTATATGCGTTCAATAAATTGCAGATCCTTTCAATTATGTGAAGATTGAATCTTCTTGTTGCGATACTTCTTCCTCAACATTCGTTTTTGGATTTGTGCGGCAATTGGGTTGATCCTTATTTTTCGTTTTATTATTAGGTAGTTTGTCTTCCCTTTGTGGAGGTCTTGATTTTGTCTTCTCTTTGTCGAGAAGTTTTGTTATTGTTACGTGGTTCTAGCAAGTGTTTGTGTATTGTAATGTGTTTCTACGTTATAGAGAGCAGTTCATTATTGTCAAACTATTTTAATTTCACAATCGCATTCACAAGCAAAGTAATGACCATTCTTTTGAACAAATAAGATTAGTAAATCAATGTACTTTTTAATTCTATGTTTGGTCTTGTACAAAAAAAAAAAAAAAAAAAAAACAACAACTTAATTACAATGTCCTTGACTCTAGTTAACATGAGTACACCCTCACATTCTCTTTAGTCAGTGATGCTTCATCCATATCTTACAAGAGATGATTTGGCTTCTTTCTCAATCTTCCAAACAATTTTTCATGAAATTAATTACTTTTATTTGATCCTTGACAGCATTCAATATATGTATGCTTATAACTAATATTGACATCAATATGGACATCAAATAAAGTTTAAATTTATGTATATAATGTAGTTGACCAACTTATTTACCACACTTTAAATAATTGTGATCATCACTGCATGAAAGTTCATGAACCAAATGTATACGTAAATTAAGTCCTAAGAGTGTCGAAATGCTAGTTGTAAGGAGTGAGGTTCAACCATGAGAGGATATGCGACGCATCAGAGATTTTCCAAATGCCAAAACAATTTAGAATTTCTTATTCAAACTTTGTAGCGGTGATGCAACAGAAGTCTTCCAAATTGATTGGCCAGAAAATTAAACACCAAATTCTCAAAGAAAAAAAAATCAGTTCTTTATTAAACATAATCAATCAATTATCAATTAAAAAAAATACATTGCCTTTATATTTTTATTTTTTTTTATAAAAACTCCAATTCTTTTATTCCAAATCAGTTAACAAAACAGTAGCAAGGAAAGATGGTACATCACACCATTCTTTCCAACCAGACATAGAATAAGCTTCCCTTGCAATACAATGGGTCGCTACATTCGTTGATCTATATACAAAAGACACAGAGTAAGACATTATATCCTTTAACAATTCAATGCAGCCCCTATCACCATTCCAAAATATGAATTATCAATCAATTTCGTTTGGACTGCTTGAACAACTATTAGTGCATCCAGTTCCAATAATACTCGTTCAATACCCTTCTCTTTTAACCAACTTAGCACTTCTATATATATAGGCTTTTAAAAACAAAAGACTTCTAATTTTAAGAAAAGTCTAAATAAATAAAATTCCTAAACTAGTGCATTAACCGGCCTCTTAATTTAATTAGGAAGGCAACTATCATTCACAACTTTACTAACTCTTAAATTCTAAATCTTCCGTTTCTAAAAACTAAATTATTCCTTTTACTAAACTTCGAAACTATTGACAACTTCCATGTCAAAGCCTCTCAAATGAGATGGTAAGGACATTACTTGCCAAAAAGGCAAAACCTCGGGAGATTATAGTTCGATTACCACTTAAGTCAAAAAAACTATTGACAACTTCAATAAAAACGAACGTAATTAACATTACCAAAACACAAAGATTGAGGACGGTGCTACATTAAATAAAATAATAAAATAAAATACGGCATTTGACACTATGGCTCTTCATCAAATAGTCTTTCGTTTTTCTTCCCAACTAGCGACATGGCCTTAATCTTCCATATAAATACATAATAAAATTGGATGATCCAATAGTTTGGTAAGGGTTATGGGGGTACTTAAGAGGTCATAGGTTCAAACTTTAGTAGGTACAAATTGTTCTTATCTTATTAAAAATAAAATTCTTCCAATATATGTTATTATAATAGTAAGAATAATTAACCTGGACGGGTGTGGCCTAATGCTTACTCAAATAATAATAATAATAATAATAATAATAATAATAATAATAATAATAAGAAGAAGAAGAAGAAGAAGAAGAAGAAGAAGAAGAAGAAGAATTAGGTGCTTAAAGAAATTAATTTGATGTAAATAAAAAAATAAAAGACGGAAGCAAATGATACCAACTAAGTGTTAGCTTGATGGTTTGGTATGAGATCACCAATGAAATATTTGAATATCTTCGTGTATAAGTTTGAGAGGTAAAATGTTGATTTGCTTATCAAAAGACGAAGAAGAAGAAATGAAAAAAAGAAAGTTCGGTGGTGGTTTCAACGATACCATTTTCGTTTTTGTTTGTCGAATAAAACAAATCTAATTAGATTTAAGATTGATGAATGGTTCATTATGTATTGCAGTTATTAGATTTAATATTGGTATAATTCGATTCTACTCTACCTCTCCATTCACGTTTGTGTGTGGCTTTGTACCTGCAGTTGCTAGATCAATACTTTTCATTGATATTTTTTATTAAATAAATAGTTTCCTTTCCTAGTCGGAAGTTTGATTTTTTTTTCTAGAGTAGGAAACTTTATTTTTGGGGTTTATGGCTTATAGGCAAGCAAATGGGGGTGATCATGTAATGATGCGGCTTTCCCAAGAAAGCAAATGGCCTATACATATACTAGCCAAATGACCAAATGTATGAAATCAACCTTTTGATGAGGTATCTATGGTTGTACTTGATTCCAGTATTGAATAAAAATAATATGACTACAACTTTTTTATCAAAAAAAAAATAGAAAGAAAAGAAAGGAATGAAAGATGAAAACACATGATGAAATGAATTAGGTGCAGTTGTACTACTCGTTCCTTCATATTCCACATTTCAAGAAAAAGCCAAAAAGTTTAATGTTTCATAAAGTGGAAACTGATTAGCCATTTAATTTGAAAGCTTTCCTTAACACTGTTTTGGAAAATGAAATATTATTAACGGTTGAAATTTATATATCTAAATATGGAATGAGTTTTTTTTTCAGTATTATCCTCATATTTTAAGCATATATATTAGATTATCTTGCAAATTAAAATGTGGCATCTAAGTAACTTTTTTTAAGTGTTAATTAGTACTTCTTGTCCCTTAAAACTATGATAAGAAAAAACTATAAATATTAGTTTTTTTTTTTCTTTTTTTAGATAAGTGACTCTGCATGAGTAGAATTGGGACTTGTCCCCACAACTTTGTCTTTTGAACATTTTTTTTTTTTTTTTGATGATAGGAAATGGGACTTTCTTTATTAATTTAATTAATATACATATAGTACACACACACACACACATATATATATATATATATGTTGTCCCTTATTCGATACGACCTCCCAGGATATTTCATCATAATTGACATACCCCCCAAGATTCAACAAGCATTTCGTAATTCAACAGGAGCAAGAACAACAAAATCAACACGAATAGAAAAATCCCAGCAAAATATAAAACAATGAACAAAAAGAGAAAGATGAGAAACTTTATATTGAACAGAAAAACGTGAACAAAAGGTTGTATTTGATTTGTATCAAAGAGTTGGATTTGAACCCTTTATATAGGAGTTTGTCGAGACAAAACAACCACAAAGTCAAAACGTAATCGTCAACACCATTAACAACAAATAACGGTAACAAAACCATTAACAACATATAGCTATAACAAAACGGTCAAGAAGAAATAATGGGTAAATACTATTTCAAACCTTTTGAAATATTAATAATTTTTCAACAATCCTCAACATATTTTAAAAGGTATTAAAGTTGCTGGAATATTTTCATTTAGAGACAATGCATCGATTTTGGTGTCTTTAGGACTATGAACCCAAACTAGAGAGAATGAGTTCCCACTTACAAAATAAATGGTGAAGTTATAAAATTCTATGAACCAAGAATTCTCACGTAAGCAGAATTCCACCAATCACATTGTACCCCCACAATTTTGTTGTTCAACGCAATGATGCGCTAATAGGCCTTACGCGTGCCTGGTTGTTCATGAGTGCTCTAAAGACTTTTCCATTAGTCACCCCACTCCACACTCATATAGGTTGTTCCATCAAGTGTAAACTACAGATTCATACACCACCTATAAAGGCTATGGAACTTAACCAGTCTTTCATCGTAGTTATGTGAAGGAGGGACTTTACTATAAAAGTACTTCATAAACCAACTAGTGACTTGTTATTACCCGTATGAATCTAATTCATGGGATCTCCAATCACATGGTTGGGTTACTATCACTGTTGACTACCCATATTGGCAATAGTCCCATTCCTTTCAATGTTTCAAAATTTAATTTCCTTCCAAAAGGTTTAGTCAGAAGATTGGCCAAATTCACTTATGACCACTCATAATCAATTGATATAACTTCATCTATTTGCAAATGTTTGACCACATTGTGTTTCAAACGAATGTGTCTAATCTGAATCTGAAATCCAGTTAACATCATTGTATCTCTCTAATACAACAAAAAAACCACTATACATAATTCCATAGATATGGTACCTCTCAAATATTTCATTAGTTTGACTAATGCAGTTCAATGCTCGTTATTGAGATTATGTATATATCTGCTCAATCTTCCTACAACATAAGTTATTATCAGGTCGTGAAAAATTCATCAAATGCACCAGACTCCCAATAATCAGTGCATACTCAGATTGAGCAACAGGATGACTTCTATTTTTCTTTAATTGTGTGTTAGCATCATAAGGAGTGCTCACCGATGTGACATCGAAATGTCCAAACTTCCTAAGAAGTTTCTCGACATAATGTTCTTGTGATAGCATTATACCATCACCTTTCCTTATGATTTTAACACCCAAAATTACATTTGCTTCACCCATATCTTTCATATCAAATTTAGAAGCAAAAAATTTCTTTGTCTTGTGTACTAGTTCAAGACTAGTGCTAAAAATCAGCATATCAACAACATACAAATATATAATGACACATTCACTATCAACACATTTTGTGTAAATGCAAAGCCTAGCTTTATATTTATCAATAGAACCATTACGATTAATCTTCCTTTTGAAAATCCATTTGCAACCAATTGGTTTTGCTCCAAATGGTAAATCAACTAATTCCCAAGTATTCTTTTGTAAAATATAATCAAGTTCTACTTTAATAGCATCTTTCTAAAAAGAAACATTAAAAGAAGAAATCGCATTGGAATAACTCGAAGGATCAATATCAATAAAATAAATGTAAAAATCATTTCCAAAAAATTTTCTTTTCTAGGCCTTTGGCTATGCCTCAAATCCTCATTCGAAAATTCTTTTGGAAATCAAATGCTTCCTTTTGAGAAACATTTGTTCGAGAAATACTACTAGTTTTCAAAGGAAAAAAATCTCAAGAAATTCAGCATAGCAAATAAACATGTGATCAGAATTCTTAAAACTTATTTTCCTTTTTATTGGAATCAAGAAATATGACTTTAGCTAAACACCCTCACTTTTAAAATATTCTCATTCATAATTTTAGCAATATTAAGTACAAATAAACCATGATTAAAATAGCTCGTTGTCACAAGAGTTGTAACGGCCCAATTTTAATTAAGCCATTATTATGATGTGCGTGCAGACATGGACGATAGCTCAGTACCCCGTGATCTCGCAGATAGGCCAGGGGCGCCCAGAGCTAAGTAAATAGTGATTTTGTGTGTTGTGCATTATTTGTGATGTTTATATGTAATTATGTCATATTGCATCGCACGGTGTGTATTTATATTGTTATTGACCGTGCAAGCATAGTGTGATGGGTATTCCCCTTGATTAGCGTGTAGACACAGGTACTGGGTAGGCGAATGACAATACACTAGGTCAGGTAGTGATACACATGAAAATGATATAAAATGCATTAATAATTAATATTTAATGTCGTATGGTCGTTAGTGACGTGAGAGTACGCGAGTGACATGAGTGTACGTACGGGAGTCGGGTACGGAACGCATGGTTGTTTATTGTGTTGAGCAAGATAAGGTCAAAGAGAGCAAGTCACATTTCTAAGTCATTATTTGAAGACATGTTGACCCCACTAGGACCTTTAAATGATGCATTGAGATCGACCTTCACATAGGATGCAAATTTGGTATAAAACCAATTTTTCCACAACTCTATCACCTTTTCTCTCTCATCCTAGAAATGAATCCAAAATTTGTTATGAGAACAAGGGTTTGTAGAATTTGTGAAGCATATTTGGAGCAACAAATGACGTGGGTTCGACAATCAAAGGTGAGATCCTCAGTCTCCTCTCCATTATCTACGTGTCGGGTGTAATTTCAACTGTTTTGACAAAGGTTTTAGGGATGGGTTTCAAGCACCCAGTTTTTGAAGTTGTTGCTATGGTTTTGTGTTGGATATTGAGCACCTAAGTAAGGATTTGTTGATGTTGTTGTGGATTTTTGAAGGAAAATAGGGTTTTTATCGGGGTTTCATCTCGAACAAGTTTCGACGAGGTTTTGTGGTTTTTCACAGTTGATATATGGATGTGTAAGAGTTCGAGACGAGTTCGACCACTATGATGAGCCGGGAGGATTTGAAATTGTTGAATTCTCACGGCCACCACATACGCGTGCGCGAGCCTCTCCTCCGCTAGCACCGATATTGTCAACAACTTAACCACCTTCAACTTTAGATGTAGGGTTTTATCTTAAAAGCCTCGGTACTAGTTGGGAGGATTTAATTGATTATATACTTCATTTTGATATTGTCCTTTCGGTCCACACATTCCCCATGGACTAACCAAATGATCCACAGGGGATTTTTCTCCCAACTTTAACCATGGGCTCGATACTATCGTATGGGTCGTGACCGTGAGAATTTCAAACCCCTATCTCTAGTCACCCACGGAGTAAACCCCCACGATGTCATCCACGACGTCTGAACCAGAGAGTCCCCCACACACCCACGCTTTATGTCACATCGTGGGGGTGGGGTTCATGGCAGCGTGAGCCACTACTCATGGCGGCGCCACTCACGGCGCCCCAACCAGAAAATGAAAAACAAAACTTAAAAATGAATTTTTCAAATTAGGTTTATTCCGGGGATTGATACCGGGTATATTGTGGATTAATATGATATAATTGGGCATAGGAATGCAATATGGGAATATCCAAGTTTGAGGAATTAAATAGTATTTTCGATAATCAGGTATTCATGACTGATTGATCGGTGACTAGGTACGCATTGGGCGTTACTTGGACGCTATTGGCTTAGTTGGAGTGTTGTTTGAGATGTATAGTATCCTAATTGAAATTCTTTGTGTATTTACAAATTTATATATATTTGGAATTCCATTTCAGTTGTTCAATTATCCCATTACCCTGTTGTGGCTATATAGATGATTGGTAGGGTGATTCCTCGTCGTGTTATTCTTATGTGTATATCCACTAGTCTATAACACGTGTTGCCTGGGGTCTCGGTGGATAGTTCGACCTAGTATCATGACGTGGCATGTCGGTCGGTGGTCGTGGGTTTACATCGAGCATCGAGAGGGCCCAGAGGCTGGTCATGTTGGAGTTTACTTGCTAGCAATGCTCGCGGAGAGTCTGAAGTATGGTGTTAGTTTAACTTAGGCTTAGACACACACTTTGAGCTTTTACTATTATTTATTCATGCAATGAGCATAATTGTCTGTTTATTTTTCCCGCATATTTATTTAATATCTTATTAAATTCTAGCATTTATTTCCATATTTACTCACTGAATTTCCATGGGAATATTCACTCTGGACTCATCATCTGCCTTTTGTAGTGGCTTGAGTGCAGATCCGAGTACGAGTCGCTGCAAGGGGAGACTTTCTGATTACCTACGACTTCTGAGACGATAGGCCTGACATGTACATTTGTACTATATGTATATCACTTTTATTTTGGGTTTGGGGTTGTGAGAGACACCTTATAATATACATTTTGATATTTTGATACATCTTAATGTTTTCTTTCTTTATTATGATGATTATGGGTTTTCCATATTAGGTTTATATCCCAATAACATAATATGATAGTTATTTTCATGTCTTTATGCTTTCATTGATGTTTAATTATTTAATAGATGATTGGAGTCTAACAATATAATCTAAACAACAATAAAGATAATAATTTGATGGTTAAACGATGTTTAGTAAGTGAGATGGTCATGGGACATAGTTTGTAACGGCCCAGCCCACCCGTAGGCCCGCTGGACGGCACACGCAGTGTGAGCCATGGACCGCAACCCCTCCCATACCATCTGGCTCCTCCAAGCTAGTTTTTCGCCTCCTCAGATTCGAACCTGCGCCCTGAGGGATAAGTACACAAGTTTAGCGAGTCTGGTACAACTGAGCTGTTGAGGACTTCCCAGGAGGTCACCCATCCCAGTACTACTCTCGCCCAAGCACGCTTAACTGCAGAGTTCTAATAGGATCCGGTGCCTTCGTGCTGAACCAGTTCAGTGGTACTAGACTCGCTAAACCTGTACTTATCCCTCAGGGCGCAAGTTCAAGTCTGAGGGCGAAAGATTGACTTGGGGGGGCCAGATGGTGTGGGAGGGGTTGTGGTCCATGGCTCACACTGCATGTACGGTCCAATACCAAACTCGTTAAACCTGTGTACTTATCCCTCAGGGCGCAGGTTTGAGTCTGGGGGGGCGAAAGACCACACAGGAGGGGTGTGGATGGTGTGCGGACCTGTGGGTGGGCACACTGCCTGTGCGGTCCAGTGGGCCTGTGGTGTGTTCCGGGTTGGTTGGGTCGTTACATAAAAAGGCGTCTTTTTATGTAACGGCCCAACTATGGGGCGTACCCTTCTGGCACCGCACAGGTAGTATGAGCCATGACCGCAATACCTCCCACACCATCTGGCTACCCCAAGCCAGTCTTTCGCCCCCGAGACTCGAATCTGCGCCCTGAGGGATAAGTACATAGGTTTAACGAGTCTGGTACCACTGAGCTGGTCCAACACGGAGGCATCGGATCTCATCAGAACTCCACAGTTAAGCGTGCTTAGGCGAGAGTAGTACTGCAATGGGTGACCTCCTGGGAAGTCCTCGACATCTCAGTGGTACCAGACTCGCTAAACCTATGTACTTATCCTTCAAGGCGCAGGTTTGAGTCTGGGAGTCGAAAGACTGGCTTGGGGGAGCCAGATGGTGTGGGAGGGGCTGCGGTCCATGGCTTACACTGCTTGTGCAGTGCCAGAGGGGGTGCGCCCTATGGCTGGGCCATTATATAAAAAGACACCTTTTATGTAACGGCCCGGCCACCGGAACACACACGGCCCACGGGGATCGCATAGTAAAGGTGTGCCCACCCGTAGGTCCGCACACCATCCACACCCCTCTTGTGTGGTCTTTCGCCCCCCAGACTCAAACCTATGCCCTGAGGGATAAATACACAGGTTTAGCGAGTCTGGTACCACTGAGCTGGAGGCACTGGATCCCATCAGAACTCCGCAGTTAAGTGTTATTGGGCGAGAGTAGTACTAGGATGGGTGACCTCGTGGGAAATCTTCGACAACTCAGTGGTACTAGACTCGCTAAACCTGTGTACTTATCCCTCAGGATGCAAGTTTGAGTCTAGGGGGGGGGCGAAAGACCACACAGGGGGTGTGGATGGTGTGCGGACCTGCGGGTGGGCACACCGCCTGTGCGGTCCAGTGGGCCTATGGTGTGTCCCGGGTGGGCTAGGCTATTACATAGTTAGCCTTGGCGTGGTTGGTTATGGGCCCGCATGGCACCCATGACGAGCCTCAGTGGTTTGGGGCCGTTACAAGAGTATTGTTTCTTGTCATTACGACCTTATCAGATTCAAACGACACATATACCGCCACTTTTCCCAACAATCTTACATAAATTAAGTTGCATTAGATGTTGGGGACATGAAACACTTCATTAAGTGCTAGAATCTTGCCAGATGTGAGCTTCAAAATGATTTTGCCTTTTTCGTGAACCGGAATAGTGTGTGGATTACCAAGACATACCGATTTCTTCTCCTTTCTCGACTTGAGTGTAGGAGGTAAAAGCATTTATGGTTGCACAAATGTGCCTAGTAGCACCAGAGTCTATCATCCATTGCTTCACATCGACTATAAGGTTGGCTTGAGAGATGACCATAACAATTATATCATCCGCTTCAACCAAATTTGCATTTGATTTAGCAGGGTTGTCATTTCTCGCGAACATTATTTTCTACATTGAGGGGTATAGCGATATAGGTTTCCACTAACAAAGCAATTTTCTTTCCTTTTGAAAGAAACATTGCTTAAATTAGGCATGAAATTAAGTTTATTCTCGTCCATTTTATTCAAATTAAAATTGTGGACAATAGGCATGAAGGGTCCAAAAAATAAAAAAATGTTTACCAGGCATTCGCGCATAATCAAAAGTAACATCGGTAGCAACGACAACATCAGTGGCAACATCAATATGAATAGGGACGGTGGTAGTCGTTTCTAAGTCCATAAAAAAAATTGTCCTTGAAATTGATGGAGAATGAACTTAAATCAATTTGCTTGAGGCACATATTCGTTGTCCTCAATGATATTTCGACGTACCCCCCAGGATTCAATAAGCCTTCCATAATTCAACGGGAGTAGGAACAACAAAATTAACATGAATAGAAAAAATCCAACAAAATAGAAAACAATAAACAAAAAGATAAAGATGAGAAACTTTATGTTGAACAGAAAAACGTGAACAGAAAGTTGTTTTTGATGTGTATCAAAGAGTTGGATTTAAACCCTTTATATAGGAGTTTGTCAAAACAAAATAACCCATAAAGTCTAAACATAACCGTTAACACCATTAATAATAAATAACGGTAACAAAATGGTCAAGAAGAAATAATAGGTTTTGAAATACCATTTCAAATCTTTTGAATATTTTTCCAACACCACTCACCACCCCCCGCCCCCGCCCCCGCCCCCCACTTTGTCTTTGTTCTCACTTTAGAGATATTGATTAAAATAAAAGTTTGTGTTAGATTATAATTTTTTTATTTACTAGATAAGTTGATTTGTTTAGTTAGATTACAAGTTATGTTTCCTTTATGAGTCAAAGTTAGAGTTTATATAGGAATTAGTTGTACTAAGAGTTTTATTAGAATTACAATTAATATGTCTTTTGGTATTCTACTAGAATTATAAGTCACATTATTTTACAAAGTCTATATAAAGGCTACATATAGAATAGTTTAGGGGTTGATTATTGATTTTTTTTTTTAATAAAGAACAATATTTTTTAAGAGAATTAGGGTTTAATTCTCAATAAGAGTTTTGTTATATTAGAATTTTTTATTTATTAGATAAGATGGTTTTGTTTTGTTGGATTACAAGTTTTGTGTCCTTTTTGTGTCAAAGTTAGAGTTTAATAGGAGTTAGTGGTAGTAAGAGTTTTATTAGAATTACAGTTAATGTGTCTTTTGGTATTCTATTAGAATTATGAGTCTTATATTTTACAAGCCTATATAAAGGCTACATGTGTAATAGTTTAGAGGTTGATTGATTGATGTTTTATTAATAGAGAACAATGGTTCTTTTGGAGAATTAGGATTTTAATTCTCAATGCCTTTAATTGTATTGTTCATAGTGTCGAATAATCAATTTGGAAGACTTTCTGCTACGTCAGTTTGGTATCAGAGACTTAATTCGGCTTGGGTTACCATACGATTGAGGGTGGACTTTACTTTTGGTGAAAAGCCAGAAGAGGAATATTCCGACGAGGAAGAATTTGTATCCAGGAAGAAATATATGGGGTTCTTTTTCTTTACGGTGATGCACGACGAATAGATTCGATCTTCTTTAAGGAGTAATCAAAAAACTTTGATGAAGCGCCAAAGTTTGACAGTGATGTGGACGACTTCGTGGAGGACAAGATAATATTTGAGAAGACAATTTTGTCATCTACGTGGTTTCATTGTTTAACGTTCCTCAAGTGCTTGAAGAAGTAGTAAGTGATACGGGCATCAACAAATCTTTTGTGAAGGACTTTTTCGACTATCAGAACTTTGTTGTTAGCTTTTCAGATTATGAGATCAAACCAATCTTTGAAGATAAATTGTCTCAGATCACAAGCCACACGATGGAACGAAAATTCGAGGATGAATTTTCTTGAATCACAAGAGAATGATGAAAATAAAGACCATAAATGTCATGTGCGGAGAATGATTCAAGCATTGAATTTGAGGACGAATTCTCTCAACCAGGAGAAAATGATGCAAATAAGAGTTTGTGTTAGATTAGGGTTTTTTATTTCTTAGATAAGATGGTTTTGTTTAGTTGGATTACAAGTTTTTTTATCCTTTTGTGTCAAATTTAGAGTTTAAATTTAGTGGTAGTAAGAGTTTTATTAGAATTACAGTTAATGTATTTTTTGGTATTCTATTAGAAGTATGAGTCTTATTATTTTACAAGCCTATATACATATGTAATAGTTTAGAGATTGATTGATTGATTTTTATTAATAAAGAACATTGGTTCTTTTAAAGAATTAGGGTTTTAATTCTCAATGCCATGAATTATATTGTTCATAGTGTCGAATAATCAATTTGGAAGACTTCCGTTGCGTCAGATATTTAAGAATTCATATATACATAATTTGTTCTTGATAGACCCTTAATCGCATTTGGGTCGATTTGTGTTAATTGGCAAAGGATTGTCATGTTAGAGTTAGATTATAAGTCAAGTATTTAAGGTGATAGATGAAGACAGAGTTATGAAAATAGAAGCCTTATTACTCAACAAGATATCATCTCTAAATACAATTCAGAGTTCAAGTTCAAAGTAGAGTCCTAGTCGAAAACAGTACTAAAGTCGGTGACAACGACAGAAGAGTAACTAGAATAGTCGAAATAGAAATCCTTATCAGAGTTGGGCACTGTGACGAGTCTATAGATAGTGTTACTCTACAACTACAACAACGAAAAGTTTGATATTACAAAGTCAAAGACTTTTAGATGAACTACAACAACCGATCCTTCAATAGGTGCATAAAGGACTTAAGAACTTTATGGAGACAATGACTTTTCAATTAATGTTTGAGATGAACTTGAAGGCTTAGGTATTAATCGTTGTGTAACGGTCCGAAAATTTGAGGCCTCCACGTCATGCACCGCAGGCTCACAACCCTGCCACCACACAACCCAACTGTGTTTTACGCGCATCATGTTCCACTTACACAACCCTTTTATCGCTAACTTTTATATCATTTTTCTTAATAATTTATCAAGTTAGCCAATATACTTAATTTCATCTGTTTTATCATAATATTTATCATTAAATTTTCAGCGAAAGACTTATCAACATGATTTATAAAAAATAAAGCGGTAATATCATGTCATAGAGTATTCTCCTAGTGTGGAAACCCAACAAAGTATCATAAATATATACAATGATGCATAGTCTCAAAATATCAAAAGAACCTCCATGTATATCATATACATGCCAGGTATCTCTCATGTCCCAACCCAACATAAAAACGAGAAATAAATAGCAAACATATGAGTTAGGTGCAAGAAGAACGATCACAAAAAGTATTCAAGTTTGCCCTTCCCCTACTCGTACTAGGGTTTGCACTTCCATAATCATAACAAAATAAATAACAAGTCCAGAGTGAGTAATCATAAGGAACTTCACCTAATAAATACAATAAATAAATACTAGAATTTAAAGTACTATTAAATAGACATACGGAAGAAAAGTAAACATGCAACTGTAAAGGACCCTCGCATGAAGATTAAATAGTAGTGAAACAAATGTGCGTGCAGGATCTTGGTCAGACTAGAACCATACTTTGGAACTATCCCCAGACACCGCCAATGAGTAAACTCGAACTGAATGAAATACTTGAATCCGCTTGATGGCCAACGTAGACCATGACGCACCGACGTATGCATAGGAAACAGTAGTTGGGTCGACTATCCACTGACATACTTCTAAAACATACGCTATAGTTTAGTGTGTCACATGCCAACGCAATAGAATAACCCGGCGGGAGTAAACTCAACCAACCGTAAATAAATATCCAAAAATATAAGAGTAAATGAATAACAAGATATGAATTCAATAAGTTAAGCAGGTAAATATTCAAGGTAAATTTCCATTGGGGTACTACACACCTCAAAACACGCTCCACTTAGTTAGATAACACCAATATACACCTCCAAATGCGTGTCCAGCTACCCGTTAATCGAACCTAATACCCGATTTTCGAAAAACCTAATCAAATCTCAAACCTTGGGAATTCTCCATTCCACATTAACGATGTCAATCCCATCATTTAAGCCTACTTTATAAGTTTTATAAACCCATAGGTGAACCCCAATAAGCCAATTATTTTTAAATTTATTTTTAAATTATTTTTCAATTTATAGTTTGGATGTTGTGAGTGGCGCCGCTGTGAGCATTGACAGTGAGCCAATGTCCATGGCGTCGTGGCATGCACCGCCACGAGTTGGTATCCAAAGTGTGACTTAAAGTGTGTCCTAGGTGTCTCCCTAGTTTGGATGTCGTGGGGGTTTGGCGTATGAACTAGGGATGTACTCCTGGGGTTCTCGAGCACTCCGGCTCATCGTTGCAGTCCGCACTCGTCCCAACCTCTCATGTATCATTAAACCAACCATGAGAAACCATAAACCCTTGACAAAACCCATTCGAGATGAAAACCCCAAGATTTTTTGCAAAAACCCGATAATTCGTTCAAAAACCAAAACAACCAACAACAACACTATCAAATCCTCAATGGTTGCTCTACAACAACCTTGAATTCCATAACAACTTATTGAAAAATGATATGCTCAACTCACATCCCTGAAACACTCGTCAAAACACGAGAAATTACACCCGAATGTAAATAACAACGAGGAGAGTTCAGATCTAACATCATTTGTTGATTTCCACGTCATTTGATCCTTCAAATGAGCTTTTGAACTTCACCAAACCCTCACCACCACCGAGTTTTCAGATTAGCTCTTGAGAAGAGAGAGAAAAAGTGGTGAGGATTGGATATTTGACTATTTATAGTCAAATTTGTCATCAATCATGTAGGTGTATCTCTAGCTTGTTGTGTGGCCAAGATTGAACCAATAATTCAGCAAAAAGCCTCCAATATATGACTTAAATGGGGACTTCAATCCCTTGTTTAAACACAACTCATTGTACCACGGGCATCCTGATACCCGATCCTGCACTATATCGCATGTTAATTGCGCAAACTCGCATCACTAATCGATAAACAACGTTATATATTAATTATTTAATGCATTTTATTATTTATCATGTGTGTATTATCCCCGGCCCAGTGTATTTGTAAGTCGCCCACCCGATACCCGCGTCTACACACTACTCGAGGCGAATACTCATCACACTGTCTCACTCAGTAATAAATAACATAAACACACACATTATGATGTAATTTAACAAATTTGAACATACACATTGCAAAACAAACAAATGGCACACAAAAATGGATTGTATACCTAATCCATACGTGCCCTAACCTCGCTGTGGGTCTACGAGTGTCCGAGCTGGTGTCCACGTTTGTAAATACGTCACAAATAATGACAAATTAGATTTGGGTCGTTACACTTGGGTGAATCCAACTACAACAAAGAGATCAAGGAGGTTTTTTGAGTTGTAACTAGTTTATGATTAAACTCCTAAATGGAGTAGTACAACAACAACATAATAACAACATAGCCTCAGTCCCAAATTAGGATGGAGAATATATATATAACGCCATTATGTGGGCAGCTTTCATAGCTTGTGTTTTGTGAGAGCGAGAGTCCTTTATAGTGGTTTTAACTCTTAATCAATAGAGAATTGATTATTAGGCAGAGGCATCGCATCTATATATGTATAAAAGTTGGAGCTGAGAGAAAGTTCACATGCATCCTCCTTTCAGCAATTTAATTTTCTCATTTTTTTTTCTATTTTAAGGTATTTACTTTTTTGTGTTATTAGTTGTTTCAAAGAATATATTTATTCCCTCATTTTTTGGGGCAACAAAATCATAATTAAGTGTATTTGAGTTATTTTCTTGTTAATAGAAAGTTTTTTCAATGTATTTAATTAATCTTTGTTTCATATTTTACACCATCCATTTAGTTACTGCAACATCATTTATACAGTTCATTAATCTTCTCTTTATATATAGATCATAGGTTCACAAGTAATGCAGGTCTAGCAACATCAAGTAACTCTCTCAGAGTTTTTCACACACGAATGCAATGTTGTGGCGATTGTTGAGCCGTATGATACTCCAAAACGTAGCAAGATCTTGTAGTGCAATCAACAACTTCACATCTCTATGTTCATTGTTTTGAGGATTGTTTAGGATATTCGCTATGTGCATGACTTATAAGTACATATTTTCTCACCCTCTATTGTATATTTTTTTCACACACGAATGCAATGTTACTGCACTATTTTTTGCTAGTTCCCACTGGTTTCAAAACTTAACAATTTCTATTATATATTAATATATATATATATATATATAATTTGTATTTGACTTGAGAATTAACTAAATCTCTTAGGCAACGTTAACTCTTCATTTTTGTATAAGAAATTAACCAATTTAATTATAACATAATCAAGTTGAATCCCTTTTTTTATAAAAAGAAGTCAGCTTTATTTCTTGCCTCTATGCACTCCATCCCACCTTTTTGCAACAGTTCTACCTCATATCAAATCATTAAATCACCCACTTAACTCTTGTTTGGTTTGTTTTTGTCAACTTACGGGATAATTTTCTTATAACTTTATGGAGTTAACTTCACAATGTACGTTCATATTTCTATTTGATTCAACTTTAAACTTACAGAGAAGTTATAAATTTAAAAAAAAGTAAAACATGAGAATTGACGTAAATACCCTTCAAACATTTTTTTTTTTTGAGAAAACCCCTACAAATATATTTTAAGATGAAAATAATACATTAATTTATGATAGGCAGTTTTGTCAATATCCCCCGTGTGAGATAATTCCCTTAATACCCGTTTGTTTGGAGTTATATATAAGGTGTAGGGATTAGCTTATATATGACTGGTCTTTGTGAGAGATGAGAGTATGCATTGCAGTCATTTGGTACAAGTATAAACCCATAAGGAAAAGTGGATAAAATGTCTAAAATGCTCTTATTTAATGCCACAACACCTACCACCACCCATCACGTTCAAGTATAGGGTTTGTTTAAACAATGAGGGCATATTTTCAACATTTCACCTCAAAAGTTGGGTGAGCTTATCTAATGACAAGGTCCCCCCTGTCATTTGATAAGCTGGTATATGGGAGTTTATGTAAGCCTATTATTTACTTAATACTCTAACCAAATAAAGGATTTATCCCTCATCCCAAATTTAACTAACCTAATACTCCAACTAAACAGGTACTAAGGTCCCATGAGGGAGATATCTCATACTCTTAATTATAGGAATTCCAATTATCTCTCTCAAACTTACAAGCTGTGGGAGTTAGCCTTCTATACAAATAATCCTACACCAAACTATTGAAGTTACCATTAACCAATATTTTTATTTAGAGAACACTAACCAGTATTATTTAACAGTTGTATTTTTTTTTTTTTTTTTTTTTGAGGTCTTGACTTGCATATTTTTGGTTAGTCGATGATCCGTACTTTTTCAGTTACGCTGATGAGTGATGAAGTCATAAAATGGCACACTTGGCCTCCCTTCGTAAACTGGACCCCTATGGCCTGCACGTGATAAGACAACAGTCTCTTCTTGGCTGCATACAATTCAACAACGACGGCAGCTTTTTATCCATCTCTCTCCCTCCTGGCCAATTAAACCCCTTCTCTTCTCCAATAATTCCCCTGGTGTCCCCGGCCTCCTCATCCAAAGGACCAAAACACCGTTCATTCATGCCACACAGTCAAGTCAACTCAGACTCGGTCATGTAACAAACTCACTCAGTTATTATTAGTCTTCTTCAAAGTCATTAGTTCACTTCTTAGACTTTCAATCGGTTGCTTTGGCTTACATCACAAATAACACTTGTAACTAGAGAGCAATGACAAGTCCCTATATACATGGCGAAATAGAAAAATGATAATCTAACTTCACTTTGAAATATGGGAATAAAATATATAAATAAATTAAAAGCCACAATACATTTTATCATTTTTTCTTCAAATGCACAATAACCTCAAATGCACAACAAAAATGCACAATACATATGAGTTCGGACATTAATTGAGTGGCTTAAAAGTTTGTTGGTACGTAGTCTTTGGTGTAAGAGGTTAAAAGTTTGAGTATGGGGGCAATATCAATTAGTTTTTTATTTAACATATATATATATATATATATATATATATATATATATATATATAAAAGTATACGACCTCTGAGGAAGACCTCTGAGGAAGATATATATATAAGTATACGACCTCTGAGGAAGACAAACAGTACGTTCAAATCATTTCGAAAGTGAGCTTATGCAGGTTCATGTGTAAGTATCACATAGTTGTCAATGGATATACATTGTGCATGTATCAGTATCACTAATAAAAATTTAGCTTAATTTTGATAACATTTATCTAATAGCGCGCACTTATCATGAAAATGCAATAAACAGAAGAAGAAATAATTTCATTTTGATTTCAATATACCCAATTCTTAACAATTTAATAGGAATTTTGCAAACTTCCAATAGCATTACTATGTTCTAACTTACTTAGATTATTGACAGGTGTTTTAGGATTTTTGCCCTGATCATTACCCTGGACTTGAAGATATACAGGACCAAAAGACTAATTCACACCTCTAGTTAATTAAAAGTTTTAAATTGAGCTATATATATTCCATTCTTACTACTATATTTTTTTTTGCTAAAAACTTTAAAGTTATGTATTCCATTAATTCCTACTTATTGCTTGTTAATTTCCTTGTAATTAAAACTTTTTGTAAGAATATTGTGACAATTAAGACTCAGTCTCTCTAAGGTCAACACCACCTATGGTCCTTAATTTTTTTTTTTTTTTTATTTTTTTGGTTACAAACCTATGGTCCTTAATTATTCATGTGGATGATTACAGCATAACTGGACAAAAGCTAATTGGAAACTCTAGAAAAAAAAAATTCAAATATACCTCTATTATTAATTGTCCCAGTTCAGACAAAAGAACATCAACAACATGCAGGAAGGCTGGAAGCAATATATACTGTAACAAGATGGTGAGATATTAACAAAATGCATTTGCAGTACAGGGCACTACAAGCAAAATAGATCACGTACCATTGGTTGAATCAAAGTGGGGGACCTCACATATTGGTGCAATCTCATTGGACCACAAGCTCGACTTGTACTGTTATATCAATCTAGCTAGAATATTACATCTTGACAATATGATAGTTTCTTGGGTAAATTATACATCAAAAAACTAACCCTTTTAATTATTTGATGAACAACAATAAACTCTCGATGTGAAGTAGAGCCGGCTGCCCTAACCTAAATTTTTTTTTTGAGTTTTAATTTCTCTCTTGATTTAAAATCTTGAACCACGCCGATCTTCTCTTTTGATCGGCGGTGGTTCCAATCTTCTCTTGAACAACAATAAACTCTTAATATATCCTAAGTTAGATTAAATCAGCTACATGGATCAACTGTTCATTAGGTTCAGCTCGATTTAATGCCGTTAACGTTGTGGTGTGGTTCATAATATTTTATATCATATTATGAATGCCTCACAATTGTTCATACACTTTCAAGAAATTGAATATATATGTTGTAATAATAGTTGATTGCTGCCTTTCACTGCAAATGGAGATGGAACTTATTATATTGTGCGTGTTAACTTTTTACTTTTTTCTTGAATGGAGGCATTTTGCTCATGAACAATTGAAGTCTTCATCGCCAATTTCGCTTTTTTCAAAAAGGAGACGGATGTGAGAAAGGATGTACAAAGTTTGGGCATATATGTATAACTTCCCAATACAATTAGTTAGTCTCTATGGGCATCCAGATAATTTGTCTAACTAGTCCCACGGGCCCTGAGATTGCGGAAAGAGACCACCAGTGGCTCGGCATTTTTTGCTAAAGTTGGACACCAGTACTCCAACAAAGCTAAGAGTACCCTGGTACTGTTTAATAATTTTCTCCAAAAAAAAGTGCTAAGGTCTATGTATATATATACTAAATAAAGAAAATATATATATCATGAATTTCATGATAAAACTGGGACGCAATCTAAAATATAATAAGTGTAGTTCTTTTGTATTATATTATATGCTATTATTAAATAAATTCTCGTTCCTATAAGAAAAATATGATAAGTGTTCGTAGTTCTACCCATCATCTTTGAAATAGAACTAAATGTTCTAATCGTTAATTATAAGAAAAAAAAAAGCACTTATTATCAAGGCAAATGCAGTTGAGTTGTAATAATTAACTGGTCAAATACTTGATTTCAATAATAAATTATAAATGTCATACAATGTATGAATTAATGTATTATATATACAAATTAACATATTTATAGTGCAACCATGCATGCATGTACTCTTTACATCCATATATAGTGTCTATATATATATATCCAACACATTAATCGATGAGCCATAAATGCACAAAACATTTAATGCACAACACATTTTAAATGGTTCCTATGGCATGGGTACGTGTGTGTGTGTGTGTATATATATATATATTTGGTAGGAGAGTATGCATATATTTGAGCTCCATTGTAGAATTTCCCTATATATATACAAAATTATGATTTTATTATGTGGATACCTAAGTCAACCGTCCATATATAATTGCAAGAGAATATCATAAGTTTTACTCTTGATGGAATTTTTTTTTCTTGATAAGCTTGATGGAAAATTTAAACTCCTAATCTATACTTTTTGAGGCATAAGACGAGTCCAAAATCTAATTTATTACTTTCTACAATATGGGAGTATATGTATATGCATGTGTTCACAAATTAATTATCTAATTTATTACTTTCTCCAATATGGGAGTATATGTATATGCATGTATACACAAATTAATTCCCACGTGCGTTCATATAGATAGGACTACTCCACAATATATAAATTAAAGATAAATACATTTTTTAGAATGTTAGGTCAATATATATGCAGCCAGTGCACTCTTTTGGACCTTGTAAGTTTTAAGCAAAAGAAATTATTAAAGACCCCCACATAAACAAACAAAAAGAATATTAATACTTGCTTGCTAACTAGTGTGCACAATATATATATATATCTCCCTCTCACACTCACATGCCCATCACGACCAAAAACTTCCATATGAACCTAACGCACAAACCTTTAAAATAAAAAGCACTTCTCACGGTCATCTAAGCAAAGAGAGAAGTAAGAACAAAACATAGTTTTGATGTCTTCATCTACAGACTTAGTGGTTTATATAAGAGAAAGACAAATGAGTGCAAGCATATATGTTGTAGATAAAATTAAGGGTGAGAAGACAAAATAACACAAGAGCTATTCTAGCTTGGCCAATATTATGCATGCATGCATGTATGCTTCAAACAAAATTAATAAATAGTGTATATGTATGTAGAGCTTAGATTTTCCTTTTTGTTGCTAGTTAAGTTGGAGTATATATATATATGCATGGATGTTTTGTTTCTTTACTTATGTGCTGGTCCTTGGACTTTTCCATTTTTGAACAAATAGAGAAATAGAACTAACGTTTCTAAATAGAGCTATAACAGTGAAAGCGAATACATGCATGTATGTATATGTGGCGTCAAGTATTGGAAGAAGACGAAGAAAAAAAAAGATCACTCTTATTTCTTGTTGGTTTCTGTGAGGGCATGCATGCCGTCTTAAATTTGTAGTTTTGTATGATTCAAAATTGAGAGATGTGATAGTTATTCATATATTCTTCAACAAAAAGTTAATTTTTATTTGATTATTCATGTAGTTAGTTAATTAGTTATTAGCATATATATGGATGAATCCAACTTGACTATTATATACATAACTGATTATGTTCACTTCTCTCAAAAAATTAATTCCACTTCTAGAGAGACAATTAAGAAAATACACAAAAGCACACAAGCACGGATATGGTGTACATATATAATGACAAATAATTAATAAAATTTTATTTTCTTTTCTTTTGATAAGAAATAAAAAAGCCCCACTGGGGTTATAGTTAATAATAAAAAATAATAATAAAAAATAATTAAGAATAAATAATAATTGGTTATAGTTAATAATAAAAAATAATAATAATAAATCAATACATGCACTTTTCTTTTATAGAAATCATAATTGTAGGTTGCGGCTATTTGCACCCCACTTTTTACTATTTGTACCACATTTAAAAATAATTCTTCATTTACCCCACTTTTTACTTATTTTACCCCAATTTTATCTCAAAATTTCAAAAATACCCTTGCTCAACCCATCATCCTCATCTTCATCCCAACACCCCTCAATCATCTCTGTTTATCGTTTTAGTCATTGTAGAGCACTTGTACTAAGTCACCAAGTGTCGTAGGAGCTTTTTTTTGTTGAACAAGGTCGGATGTGGTGGCGTTGTGTCCTAGAAGTGAAGAAGTGTCACTCGCGGGGGTCACACAAGGCCGAGACCTCTAAAGAGGTATCAACCGACTATGACCGAGACCTCTAAAGAGGTAACGGTCAACTCCGATTGAGACATCGGCTGACTCCAACAAAGATTGTGAAGAGAACTTGGTCTCAGTAAATGACGGAGAGATCCAGTCGAGAACTCTTTGGAGGTGTTAGACTTGTGTTTCCTACACCTCTTCTGAGGTGTCGACTCTGTGTGTTCAACACCCGTGGCCAACAAGAATGACAAAAAAATTTCAAAATTCCTAAAAAATACATGAAAATGACCAAAAAATAGTGGGTTTGCTCAAAATCGCTTGATATTTTTGATTCCATATAAACTTTGCACCCAAAATGTAAGATTCAAGCCCCAAATCGAAGCCTTAAACCCAACAACAAAACCACAAACAATACTGACTCAAAGAAGAAAGGACCCAAAAAATTCAAAATCAAAACTAAAAGAGATGAGGAATGCACCCACGGCGTCGAATCGATGTGATTTTGCTTGAATTTCATTGGATTTGGGTTGGTGGTGAGAATACAATTTGAGAGATTGGTGATTGGGGCATGCATGTGAGTGGAGTGGGTAAAAAGACTTTTATATTGAGGGGTGGTTGGGTTCTCTAGGGTGGGGGTACACGAAGCAAAACGTGGGGTGCGAATGGCCGAGCCCTAATTGTATGATTGCTAGCACAATGGTTTGACATGTGGTTATCATTGAATGAAGTTAATTAAGGGTTCAAATCGATCTTCCCACAATTTTGAGCGGTAATAATAAGTTGGTTTTTTATTAAAAAAATAATGCATTTAGCTAATTAATGGCCATTTTAAAATAAATAACATTAATTGGATAAAATTTTAAAATAATTTGATACATGCATGTATGCAAAAGTCATTTGGAGATGCTATTATACATTAACGTATTAAACTTATTAATTACTTAATTAAATCAAGTTATGGTCAATACTAGGTAATACAAATAATAATTAAAATAACATAACTTTTCCTCTATAGGTTACCACTACAGGATCTATACACTCATCTAGCAACTCAATAGAAACATTTATATATGTGGACAAATATATCAATATAATTTATATTTCATATTTTTTCAGTTAAAATATTGTAATATATTTATTATTTATCTTCCGTGATTCATGTAGATTTGAATGTCTTTAAAATATCCTCTAAATTAATTCAGATAGATCTTGAAAGCTACATATACAAGTAGACATTGTGAAGGTACTATGGGACCTGGCAAAATGAGATCATACACATAACACATAAATGTCCGACCATATAGTCAGATACATTTTAGAAGCAAAGATGAGTGTCTTGAGGGATAAAATGGTTCCAAATAGAAAAAGACGACATGGGAAGGTTCACTAGTAAACATTTTGTCTGGCGTTCATGTGACTTCATGAACCTTCATTCAATATATTTCAACGATCATCAACCGGGGCCTAGCAAGCTCAATGATCAGAAGTACTCATCTTGCAGTGTCAGCTATTGCTTCATCAGTTGGTGGAGCAGCCATACATGTCAAGCACAAATTAATTAATTAACCTCCAATGGGCCATCATATATGCATATGTATGGGCAAGTACTTAATTAATTACTCTCTAATAAAGCACTTAACTAATTAAGAACCCTAATTAGTTTGAATTCTAATTAATTAAGATATAATTATTGTATTTTTCTTATAAAAAATAACATAAAATTAACATATGCTATGTCTAGTTATAAGTGATAAGTTATCTAGATGATAAAACGGTGAGATGAGATCTGGCATCCTCTATCCCCTCCTTTTCTATCCATTGTCCTTCCACTTTGCCTCCCTCCTTTTTTCTCTTACTCTTTTGTTTATGACCTAATCTAGATGTTGAAGACAGTGAGATAGGGTTTGGGTCCTCCACATTTAATTTAGGCTATTAACCAGAGGCGGTGAGCTGCCAGTAGGGGGGAGTGACGAGTGGCATCGACATTCAATGATGGTGATCTTGAATGAGGCGACACTTTCGACCAATCTACTGTCCTTCACTCCTTTAGATCAAGGTTGTAGTTTTTTTTTTGTTGATTAGTTAGATTTGGTTCTTGTCTATCACCTAGGTGCGGATTTAGTCCAAGTTCATAATGAATATTGGCAGAATAATCCAAGTTATAGATCCTGGTAGATTTCCAAATACACATAGATCATGGTAGTTATGTAGGCCCGTTAGGGCCACTAGGCTCACCTAGGCTCTATGAGTTTGGAGTGTCGACCCACCTAGTTTTGTGGGTCTACTTTGACCGATTAAGTTTGTCCATTATTCATCAATAAGCTTATAATTGCTCCTCATGGGCTTGTAATTGAGACAAGATTGCCTCTTAATGGGTCAAGTAAGAAACTATGGGCTATTCGGGCTTCATAAAAAAAAATGATAAGTTATTTATCAAAAATAAGGAGGAATAATTTTATAAAATTTATTAGAGCTATCTGATCAATAACACAAGATTAGTAAGTGCATGTTTAATGTCGACCAAGTTATTTTGAAAATTGTGGTGTTGGAGAATGCTAAGGTGATCCATACTACGAACACTCCTAAAAAAGCAAATACTTTAATTTTTTAATTTTTTATTTTTTGACATTTTGTGGTTGTAGTGAATATCCGTAGTGGACAACTTTAGCATTATCCTTTACTACAAAATCGTAAAAAATAAAGTAAAAAAGATAAAAATAAAAAAATAAAAAAATCAAAGTGATTGCCCATAGCGAGTGTCTATAGTGGGTCACCTTAACATTTTTCTTTTGTGTGTGTTTGTACACATACATATATAATAAAACTTTAAAAATACTGACAAAGGGCTACACATATAACATAATAACTCGATTCAGTGTGTAGTTTGTATATGTTATCCACATATACCTTTCAAATGATTGGTATTTTTCCCATTAAATTTTGGCTCGACATGAATAAACTCCAGTGGGGGCACATGTATTTTTCACATCATCTCATAACATAACATGAGATCTATTGAATAATTTGAATGCATGGCCAAAGAAAAAAAAGATTAATTTATACATTTTCACTATTTCTTAATTACTTCTTATATATATATATGTAAACAATTTTATTCAAAATTGACAAGAAAAATGTATAGTACATGATTAATCTTTCATAGTAATTTAAAATTAAAAAACCACTCAGTTAAAGGAGGTAACAAAAATCATGAAGTTAGAGAAGAGCAAATTAAGTGCTAAGGGACATTCATAGAGTATTTGAGCACTAATCTTAGCGCAACAGTGATGATGATAATGATGACCTAGATAACGTGTCACTTGAAATAAAAACTTGCTGAAATTTTAGTATAATCTTTGATGTAATTTTACGTTAATTGTCTTCTTTATTAGTGTGCGTGTTATGTAATTCTAAGAGATTAGTCTCCTCACTATTTAAAAAAAAAAATACAAAACTAGATAAAAGCTAGATTTGATATGGCAGTAATTAAAAAGCTTGGAAGGAAGCATCTCAGATATGACCCATGGAATCAGCGCCCACAGATCACAATCCAAATCAAAATCAGAAAGTTCGGTGGGCCCACAACCATGGCCCATCTCACTGCATATCGCACGAATCTCTGTCAAAGCAACCAATTTTCATACGTAATTTCACTGAAAACGATGTTAATAAATCCCACCATATACTATTACGCTAGTTTTTCCAAGTGGCGGGTCCCTTGCTTATTAATGATACAGTAACTCACATTATATACTCAGGACATTTAGTAGGTTCAAGTAGGTATTCAATCATGTAATACACCTCGAGATATGCACGCATACTTCTCGAAGCATATCATATGAAGGAACACTCATATAGGTTCACTAGGTGTCTAAATTAGATGTTTAAAATGGGTTGCTCTAACATTTTTATTGATTTATACATCAATACATGCATGGTCATCACCTCTTCACATACATATTTATCCATGTATGCATCATGCATGCTGCATGTATAGTTATCATCAATCATGCATGCATGCAAATAACGCCCAACATACATCAATTATTCTAGCTAGGTAGCTATGTAAATATTGGTAGGCTATTTTTGCCTAATTTGGCTACGAAAACGAAAGAGTATTTTTTGCTCCCCTTTTTAGAGATTGAATTATAATTATTTCTCCTTTGACAAGAAAAAATTATAATTATTTCTCCCTCTAGTCTCTTTCTTCTCGCGTTGTTTGTCTATTTATATATGAAGGTCTCTTAGGGTGGGGATGACCATAATAGGTAGTATATATTAGTGATCTAACCCGAACGGGTTGGCCTAGTAATAAGGTTGATGATGGGACTGTGTGGGTTCGACGCACAATCTCGAGTTCGATTTCCACTACAATCAAACATCGGGTCATTGATGGTCTCTTTCCATAATCTTAGGGTCATGACTAGTCAGATGTGTGTCTAGATACCTATAGTTAATCACAAAAAAAATATTAGTGATCTCTAGCTAGCTTAACTCATGAATTAGTGTTTAATTAATTAGTACATAAAATTTCTAATTAAATGAAAGAAAATGTCAAATTTTATTAATAACCAGATTTTTCTTTTTTACCATGGGAATTAATAAGCTAACCAAGCCTCTTTTTTCTTATCACTGGGGGATATTATTAGCTAGCCAGCTATGAATGATAAAGTATTATAAAAGATTTGAGCTTAGAACAACTAGTCATAACGAGTCTTGATTAGTAGTACGTAAGAGTTGAGCTAGGGATCCATATGAGCAATACAGAGTTAATCCCTCACCAAAAAGAAATTACAGAGTCAATCCCTCACCAACAAAAAATACTGAGTTAATTAGGGGTTTGTAGGGACAAACCCCACGCGTACGTACCCTTTATTTCTTCAAACCCCGGTCCCTTGAGTACCCCTTAACTTGATTTTTTTAGCTCCGACACTGATATGCTTAAGGAGTAATAGGTGATGGGTCATTCCATCTCTTCACAGGAAGGTTGGACACTTAATTAATAACTTGTTTTCACTACCAACTAATTAGGTCGCTTGCCAATGATTTGGTATGAAATTTGGAAGTAAAAGGCCATAGGTTCAAACTTTAGCGGTCAGGTCTTTTATTTATTTCTTATAAAAAAAACTTGTTTTTACTCAAATAAAAACATCACCAATAAAAATTAAATATATGGGGTGAACTATTTAGGCGGTCCAATGATTTGGTATGAGTTATGAAAGTAAGAGTTCATAAGTTCTAACCTTGGTGGTGCAAATTGTTTCTTTCTTATAAGAAAAAAAAAAATCAAATGTATTTGCGCAATTCGAAAACATCAAGAATGAACTACTTGTTCATAAGTGATTAAAGAAATGAATATGAGAGAAATGTACGTGAAACAAAGAATATGATCAAAATATGAGTATAAAGAGTAATTGGGTCATTGAGAGACATAGCATTAATTTCCAATTGTCTGGCCTCGTATGCATAGAGCTCTAGTTGTACTCACTCGTCTCACCAATGATTAATATCATATTTATATATATAAGTGCCTTTAAATATATGTGTCTCTATATTGGCTTCATAGAGGTTTGTCGTCATTCCCAAATTGTATGTACGTTTCCCTCGACCTCTAGTGCCAACCATGCTAATTATATATGGCCTCACAAAAGTGATGTGTGGTCAAGAAAACGAAAATTGAACACAATCTTTTTGACAAAAAAAAAAAAAAGAACTCAAAACGAAATTCTAATTTTAATAAGCTTTAATTTAAATGAGATATATAAAGAAGCAAATTAATTAAATATTTGTTTATTTTTACTTGCGTGTATAATTAAATTTTGTAACCTAACTAATCTGAGTGATACAACTCAATAGTTTAATATGTGGTTACGTTAGAGATCAATCAAGTTTTATAAGGGGCAATAATCAGATTACATGCCCACTTAATTATAACATTATTGACTCTAATACAAGTCGAGTATATATCACTTTGCTTTTGACAAGTAATACTTAATAATTACTTCATCTATCTCAATAAAGCTTAATTTGTGATACTCTTGCCAGACATATAAATTAGTTAAATAAACATATAAATATACGATAATCACCTAATACATGTGTTACATACTTATATTTTAATTGAATGAATAATTGTGCCACCCATCTAATTATATTATTTTTGTCCTCATTAATCAACATGTGATTTTGTTTGAAGTATATATGACTTTTTGATCCAACAAACACTTTGGTTTAATTAATTAATATTGCGATATTAGTATTTTTCAAAAAATTAATCTAAGCATATATATATATATATATCACTCCCTAAAAAACTTGAAAATTAAACCAATTGGGTGGCCCAATGGTATGGTATGAGATTTCAAAGTAAGAGGACATGGGTTCAAACCTTGGTGGGTGCAAAATTGTTTCTTTCCTATCAAAAAAAAAAAAAAACTTGAAAATTAGTTGAAAAGTAGTTAACTATGATGTAACATCACTACAACAACATGTAAAAATATCTATATATTCTACATTATTAAAACGTATTTAATATGTAGCTATAATATGCCACAAAATATCTATAATTAAAAAATTAATATGTAATGGTTTAAAATTTTAATTAAATTTTATTTTTTAATATTTAATCAATCATTAAGAATTCAAGCTGGATGGAAGAAAGGGAGGAGTGCAACAGATTTGATCTATAATAGAAATATCCTTACCAAGTTAAAAGAAAAATTTTATAGGACAGCAATTAGGCCAGCTTGTGCTCTATGAAAGTGAATGTTGGGCGGTAAAGCAACAACAATTACATAAAATGAATGTAGCAGGAATGAGGATGCTTAGGTGGTTGTGTGGTAAAACTCGTAAAGAAATAATAAGAAACACATAAATTCAAAGAAAAGTAGGAGAAGTATCAATTGACACAAAGATTAGGGAAGGACGGTTGTTGTGGTTTGAACACCTGCAAAGACAACCTACAAATGCTCTCACTTAAAAACTTGACTCAATAGAAACTGAAGGAATTCAACAAAGTAAGGGTAGACCGAAGTTAACTTAGGTGCATTAATTAGGAAAGACTTGAATAGTTTGGAATGTTCATCATCAATTACACAAAATCAAGTACAATGAAAAAGTTCATGTAGCCAACACAATTAATTTGGGATTGAGACTATGTTGTTCTTGTATTTAATCAATCATTAATTGTTATTTTTTGTCATAAACAATATTTAGTTATATATATTGATTTGAGATTTTATAAGTTTTAACAACAATAAGTTTTTTGTAATTGAAGATTTGGAAGAATAAGGAGACCAAGAGTATTTCTATATCCATTTGAAAAACTTCTACTTTATAGAGTTATTGCAACAAATTAAATTACATGTAATCTAAAACTAAAATTATTTGTATTGTTCTCATTGATCTGTTATATGCCCCTCTTACATGCTCATCCTTTGTTACATGTCTCCTTAATGTGGGCTCATCCTTTATTACATGTCTTTTGATTTTTCTTGTATATATTATTTATTTAGATTCAATGATGTAGCTAACGAAAACAATTCTCAATTGCAATTGCTCAAGCCTTTTTCATTTCCCTGTACCTCTTTTTTTTTTTTTTTTTTTTCCATTACATCATATCTTGTACCAAACAAAATGATCAAAAAATCATTTGTTGAAGCAGAAAGTGATACTCTTTTAGACCCTTCACGAGCAGAGCTTCCATTACTTTAGGCTACTTTATTGATACCAACTTTATAGTCAAAGTAGGTTTGAGCAGTCTACTACAAAAAATATCTTATGAGGAAAATGATTTTTTTGACATTATTTAAGTACATACATTTGCTACACAATAGTGTGAGAAATAATGTAGACACCCTCAAAATTTGTGCAGTACACATCTCAGTCAAATCTACACCATTCTTTTACAATATATATCTAAAATTGTTATAGTCTACGACATTGCTAAAACTTATCTAATATTTATAAATGTACAACAAAAATATTCATAACCAAAAGATTAATGTGTAATAATTTACAAAATTAGAAATTCTTTATTTATAATATTTAATCAATCATTACATATTACTTTTTATCATAAATATTATTTTGTTATATATTAATTAAAGATTTAATAAGTCTTAACAACATATTTTATAGCAACATCATTTAATATTTTCTTGTAGTAGTCCTAATTATTTAACCAATCGTTACAAACACTTTTTATCATAAATAATATTTTATTATATATTAATTAAAATTTTAATAAGTTTTAACAACGTATTTTATAACAACATGATTAAGTGTTGTAAGAGATCATTTTGCATACAAACATATACCCTGTACATACCTTACATCAAACTTACTAACTAGGCTTAACTTGGCAAGTGGCAAGCACTTGACTCCAGAACTAATAATGCAGATCAATGGCTCTAGAGCAAGTGCACTTTTTCTAGTAGGTTGAAAAAGAAGGATGTGAACACGTGATTCTCACATTATTCATTACTTAATTATGAAAATAATATATAAGGGTTGGGTGCTTTTGAGACAACTATTCTTATTGGAAAAGTAATAAAAAATTGGTAACTAAGGAAAATACTACAATTAATGACACCCCAAAAGTCACCCACAAATTATAAGTCACACTAGGTGATGTACATCATTTATATATGTTCTTGTGTATTATATATATTTTTTCTTTTGAGCCCAGCTAAGTGCACCCCTATCATTTACTTAGTGCTCCCTAGAAAAAAAAATTCAAAATTAAAAATGGTCGATTCTACTACAAATGACCCTTATGCCCTTCATTATCACGTGATTAGTGCACCCTACTACATTTTCCTCTCGTTTAGTGCACCCCATCATCATCCCTCCACACATTCTCTTCTTGTAATTTGTAGGCATCATCGAGTTGTTCGACATCGCTAGTTTGAATCTCTTGTTGAGAGTTGGTCAGAGCCCACCGAACCTCTAATTGGAGAGTTGGTTAAAATTGGTCGAATCTTTAATTTGAGAGTCGGTTGGAACCCACTGAACCTTTAGGTTAGCAGTTTTCAACTAAATCTCACCAAAGAGGTTCGGTTGGACAATATCGAGCCTAGTGGATAAGTCTCGGTCATATGTCACCGAACTTAAAATAGATGTCTCGACCAAAGTTTTGAGTTGGGTGCTTCAGTTTGGATGAAAGGGTATTTTAATAAAAATGTAGGGTGCACTCATAAATTGAAATTTAAATTTAGGTGCACTCAAAATCGAGTGTCGTAAGTAAATATTGAGGTGCACTTAGCGGGCTCTTTCTTTTTGAGAGAGAGATAACACACAAGCTTAATTCCCTAGCTTAGCTTAAGAAAAATAATGTAAGCTCCAGTGCCAGCGATCACATATATATGTAAATTAGTTTTATAAACGTAGCTATTAATTGGGTGTTAAAAGTCAATTAAGTGGTCCAACCGAGGAGAAATTCCAGTATAAGCGCTGATAGAAAATAATAACTTTTTAACTAAACCTTGATCCTTTGTATAAAGTAAGAACATTCATTGATACTTCACATCAACTTTATTCACAACTACTCATAAACTATATTTCATGCATGTCCTTTTCAGATATGCACGTAATTTTTATATATATAGAAAAAAAAATCATTTTTTACCCTTCAAACTCCACATAATTTTTTATAGAAAAAAGAATCAATTTTTTCTAAGATAGTTGGAATACTCGACCTTCTTAGACATAGATGACCTCACAAACTCTCTAATTTTGTAGGCATAGGTAGTTGGAATACTCAACTTTATTTGCAATCATTTTTTTTTATATAATTATTAATTTGGTTTTCAAACTTTCATCAATTCACTTTTAGTCTATGAACTTTCATTTCCCTCTACTGATGATTTTGTTAAGTTTGGTGAACAACGGTTACTAACAAAGTGTTTCACGAGAAATACACGAACGGCCTACAATTGATTAATCAACCCAAAAAAATCGAGCAAAAGGGTTAATCGGCCCCTGTACTCTCACCGATTTGAAGACTCCGTTCTAAAGTCTATGGATAGCCAACTCAGTCCCTCAACTCTTCAGTTTGCAATCAACACATCCATCTGCCTATTTGATTATCGTTCCTGTTTAACTCCCGTTATCTCATTTCTACTTTCACTTTTTTTTAACCGCAAGCATGTGCAACATCGACTCCAGCCTCAACCCAATTCTAATCACAATAAGAGTGCCCATCAAAATCAGAGAACGACAACATCAATGCCAACCTAAGCTTTATCAGAATTCCCATCTCCCTTTCATCAAATCAAAGAAATAAGTGCTCCCTTATCAATTCACTGCTCCATGTTGGCTTAAGCAATATTGGATCAAGCAAATTCTCTTGCAAATCAAGGAAATAATCGACTTAATCAACTCAGTACTCAACAAAAAATAAACAAAATTTGATCCCCACTAACACAAAATAGAGAACAAACATACTTGCATGTAATGTTTCAAATGGGCCACAATGGAAAAATGAAGGGGTCTACGCACAAAATAGAGAACATACATGGCCGCTACTGACCTCATTTTCAAAACACATCTTCACTGCCATCACAAAATCTCACCAACACTAAAAACCACAAAATTCACATTGATTTAAAGTTAAAAAGAAGCTCAAGTTGCAGTGCGCGTAAGATATTTGACGAAATATTGCAAAGAGGGATATCAAAATAGATTTTAATTATCTTCATCTCCTCTTAGTCTTCATTTTCTCAATCTTATGTTCTTGTTCGTGTTCCGATTCTACATTTTCATTTGAGCTTTTAAAAGATGTAAATCATGACGGGACAATAGCGAAACAGATTATGTAACTGGAAGAGTTCAAAAAAATTGTTGCGGGCCGATTTAAAGTGAGTGAGGGACTTTAGGGATCGAGTTGGCTTAGTTTGACTTTAGGGACTGAGTTAGTAACTCAATGAGACTACAAGGACAAAATTGGACCTTTGGCCCAGAAAATTGATTGTGAATCGTTTAGTTAGTAATTGTAACAACCTAATTTTTAATTATCATTATGATGTCATTAAAGACGTGGACGACAGCTCGAATGCTCGTGAACCTCGTAGCTAGGTCGGAGCACGAGCGGATTAGGTATACAATCCGTATGTGTGCTATTTTGTTGTATTTTGCGATGTTTATGCTCAATTTAGTTAAATTGCATCACATATGTGTGTTTATATTGATTATGCCAAGTTAGACAGTGTGACGGGTATTCGCCTCCAACAGACCGTATAGACGTGGATACTGGGTGGGCGAATGAATAGTACATTAGTCAGGGGATTCATACACATACAATAAATGATAAAATGCGATAAATTATTAATATACAATGTCGTATTTACGTTGATGACGTTAGTATGCGCATTTGGTATGCGAAATAGTTTGGGACCAGGTATCAAACGCTTGAGGATTGATGTGTTTGTGTTGAGAAGGATGAGAATGACTTAAGTCATCCAAACAAGTCTCTTATGGTAGACTAGTTGACCACATGTGAACCACAAGATCAAATCTTAAGATCAACAAACATCAAGTCTTTTTGTAAGATCAAAAACACACCATTTTCAAGTTTTCTCTCTTCAAGTGTTGGACAAAATAAGGAGGTGAAAATGACTATCAAACACATTTTCTAGTATAAAGGTTAGATTCGAACTCTCCTCCCCATTCTACGAGATTTTCTTGGGTTTCAAAGTCGGGAATCGAGCAAACCGGTTTGGGTGGGTGTTGCTATGGTTTTAAGGGTGCTAGTGAAGCAACAAATGATGGTTTGTGGTGTTGTATTGTTGTTGCTTTGGTTTTTAAAAGAATTTTAGGGTTTTGGTTGATAAAACTCCGGGTTTTTGCTCAGATGAGTTTTGTCGAGGGGTTTTAGTAGTATATGGTTGTTTGAGTGTTTGATGAGTGTTTGGGATGAGCATGGATCGCGGAGATGAGCCGAGGGATCCGAGAACCTTAGGAGGCGTCTCTGGTTCAAACGCCGCTGAGGGTGTCGTGGGGTTGAAGCCCACGACACCACCCGTTCAATCCCCATGGTGTCGCCCGCTGCATCCAGACCAGAGGCTATTACACCATGCTTTAAAAGGCGCCGTGGACGTGGAAGCGTGACGCCGTGAGTAACGACACCAGGATTAGGGCTCACTATCCTAGGCGTTGTGAGCATTTATTCACGACAGCGCCACTCACGATGTCCAAACAATGGTAGAAAAATAAAATTTTAAATAAATTTGTCCTATTTGGGGTTTACCTAGGGGTTCATATAACCTATAAGAAAGGTTTAATAGGTATTTTTGACGATGATTTGGTATGGAATGAGGATTTTTGAGGTTTGGGGATTGATTGGATTTATTGAAAATCAAGTTTTTAGGTTGATTTGACGGGTAGTTGACATGTGATTGGTGGCGTGTATTGGCATTGGCGTTAGTGAGCTAGTGGAGCACGGTTTGAGGTGTGTAGTATCCCAACTGAAATTCACTTTGAGTATTTACTGCTTGTTTATTTGAATTCATGTCCTGTTGTTTATTTAAACTCATTTTCAGTATTTATTTATGGTCGGTTGAGTTTACTCCCGCCGAGTTTATTCTATTGCGTTGGTATTGTGGCACACTAGGCTATGACATGTGTTTTAGGGGTATATCGATGAATTGTCGACCCGACTGCTAATTTTCCTATACACATGTCGGTGCGCCGTGGTTTACGTTGGCTACTGAGTGGACTCAAGGATTTAAGTCAGTTCAAGTTTACTCACTGGTGGTGTCTGGTGATAGTCTGAAATATGATGCTAGTCTAACCTAGATCGTGCACGCACTTTGATTCACTGGTATTAGATACACATGCGAAGGTCCTTCCCAGTTGTCTGATTCTTTTCTTCCGCATGTTTATTTAATAGTATTTAATTCCAACATTTATTTATATTATTTACTCGGTGAAGTTCCTTGGGACTACTCACCCAGGACTCGTCATCTGTTTTGTTGTGATGGTTGAGTGCAGACCCCAAGACGTAGTAAAAGAAAAGCAAGCTAGAGGACTTCATGTGATTTGACTGTATATCCCTACTCGTACGTTTATTTACTTTTATTAGTTTATGTTGGGTTTTGGGACATGAGAGTACTTGGACATATATATAACCTTTTGAGGTTTATTTATGATATTTTGATGGAATATAAATGATTGTATATATTGATGATACTTTGGATAGGTTTCCACTCTAGGAAAAATGTTCTTCTATTTGATTTACTTATTTAAGTTTTCCGTTGAATATTTAAAGGTTTAAACAGATGAAAATGAGTCCATAAGCTAACTTCATAATGTAAAATTGAACAACGATATAAAAGTTAGCGAAATTTGGGTTGATAGATGTTTACGGTGCTCATGAGACATAACTAGGCCAGTTTTAGGCAGGGTTGTGCGCTGCAGTGCATGACGTGTCGGTATCGAATTTTGAAGCCGCTACAATAATTGTTACCCTCCAAATTTGACAAAAGGACTAAAAATTCAGGGAAAATGAAAATTGAGAGACAAAAAGTGAACTAATGAAAGTTTAAGGACCAAATCAACAAATGTGAAAGTTTAGGAACCAAATGACAGTATTTGCCACCAACCAATTGGGTGGTTCAATGATTTGGTATGTTGTCATCGGGAGTAAGGGGTTATAGGTTCAAAACTTGGTAGAGGCATTTGTTTCCTTTTTATCAAAAAGAAAAATGATACTATTTGCCAATTTTGTATGGTACACTTGTGTGTGGTTGAGAGTTCGAGCCTATTGGAGGCAAGTTACCGTTTCTTTTTTTTAATCAAAAAAAAAATAAAAAATAATTAAATACATATATTTTCAGAATATCTTATTAATTATGGTTCGGTCTTGTTAGTTATTCCGTAAGGTTATAGCTAGATCCGAATTTTTTAGTTTTTCTATTAGAAAATACTTTTGGTAAGGTAGAGTATGCGCATCAAATTAAATAATATCTTGAATATCACAATATCAAAGAAAGTTTTTTTACAAATTTAAAAAATAAATGTATATATATATATATATATATATATATATATATATATATATATATATATATATATATATATATATATATATACGATACCATTTGTAGAAACATCAATTATAAAAGTCTTGAATAAACCTTAAGATAAAAATATTTTTAGAAATTAAAGTTCAAGAAGAAAAGTTTTGTGACACGAATGTTTAATTATAGAAAGAAAAATGCTATACGTAGTTGGTGAATACTCACTCATCACACTCACTCTAAATGACACATGACATATATATCTTTTACCCAAATCCTAAATAATAAACAATTTTCTTTTCGAGAAAATTCTAATGTAACACTCTTCTCAAAATTAGGGAAGGGCAATTGTAGTGGTTTAGACACCAAAAAAGCCACTTACAAATGCTCCACTAGAAAATTTAACACAATGAAAATTAAAAAAACTTGACAAGGTAGGGGTAAAATGAAGTTATAAAGCATTAATAAGGATATATTTATAAAAAATTTTGATAAGAAACAACTTGCCCTCATACACCAAGGTTCGAACCTATGACCTAAATCCAATACCAACCCATTAAGCCACCCAATTGGTTAAGAGATTTAAATTGTTTGAAAAGCTTATCGTCATTTGCACTCAATTTAGTGCAATGAAAGAATTTGATCCATGTAGTCATTCTAATAATTTGAGACTAAGGCTATTGTCGTTATATAATACTCTTCTCAAAGATGTGCGAGATAGATTAGCGTATTTACCAATGGTGTGTTTGATTGGGCTGATAGGATTGTCTTGATAAGGCCGAACTAAGTTCCATTGGACTAAGTTCCATCGGACTAAGAGTAATCCAAAATTGAGGAATTGTTCGGTTGGTTGATAGGAGTTTAAGTGGTTTAGCCCAAATGACCTTTTACCCCTCTCCATGTAACCAACCAACCACAAACACAAACACACAAACAAGACTCAAAACCAATCCTCATTAGAGCATTGACTCAATCAGCACACAAACAAACACACACAAAGAAAATGTACAATCCCAAACAATAAATTACGGTGGTGGGAAATAAATGAGAAAATAAAAACTAAGAAAAAGTAATGAAAAAAGAGTTCAATACTTCTCCTAAATTTTTTTTTTCAATATAATTGAGAATTGGTGAATCGTGTACTATCACACTAATGTATAAATAAATGTAATTGTAAGTTTATCACCAACATATTAAAACCACTTCAAATTTGTGTGCATGCAATACTATTTCTACCAGTTAATCTCTTTATATATTGAACAATATGACACCTATAATTAGATTTCTCTGACCAACTAATATTCAAAGTTTGGATGGCCGAAAACTTTAATGAATTTTATGAAGTGTTTTAAACCAAATGGGAGGACAAAATGAGAAATAACTAGTTCCTTTAAGTTGGATTAGTTAGTGATAGGGTTGAGGTTCACTTTATTTAGTCACTAGTTAGTGATAGGGTTGAGGTTCACTTTATTTAGTCACATGGATACAAGACACTATAATTTCATTTCAAAACTTACTCCACCTAAGTGAACAATGGACTAAGATTAACATTTTAGTCATCCCATAGGAACACACCATAACTATGGTTTAGCATCGGAAAATGATAAAATGATCCACTTTCAACGCACACTTTGAGCGTATACCTTTATCTTTTAGCTATTTATGGTTATTTCTTGCCTCCCAGGTGTGAACCCTACATCTAACAAAATACCATAAATAACTAAAAGACAAATATGTATGCTTAAAGCGTACGTTGAAAATATGCGTTGAAAATGTGTTAGATTATTATTTTCCCTTTACCATTATATCTAAGTGGCATAGGGGCGACCATCACTGCATGTCCATATACACGATATACATGTACGCATAGAGAAGCAGATGACGAGGAGAGGGTCCCATGAGGCATCTGACACGTGGGGGACCCACGTGCGAGGGAGTGTGGGCTCGTGAGGAATCCTGGCCGGCACCCTAGAGAAGGACACAACAAGAGACAAATCACTTCTCGCTTGCCCCCTCCCTTAATTATCATATAAGTGATTTAACTACAAAGAAAAAGATTGGGCGAGATTCGTGACATACTTCTTATACCCATACTTTTCACAAAGTTGGCATGATCCATCAGATTACTCATCGAGATATGTGCATACACATCTTATGCGTGTCAAGGCATCCAACAAATTTATGATGAATGTCAGTATCAAAGTATTAAACCAATCCTTTCCTATAAAAATAACAGTTCATTCTCCAAATCTTATTTAGATTGTTTTTGTTATTTAATTACTATCTTTGCCTCACCAAATTTTCATTTTTTTATTTCCCTCTTTTTTGTTCTTTCACCTAATCCAATATAAAATATTCCCACCTTTTTAATATTGATTTTTTAATGTTACTTACATTCCAAGTAGGTGAATTGTTTGTCAAAGAAGCTAGTATTTTATATAAACAAATTGGTTTTTTAAATTGACGTTTATTTATTCACAATTCAAGGATTGACAGTGCTGCTCAATAGTAGAGGGTATGACTTGCAAGTTCTAACCCTCTCGACCAAGCCATTTTGAGCGGATTTTGTGCGACTGACTCAAGGTGATTTTAATCTAGAAAAGTTTATCAAGATGCTATTGAGCTGCTAAAAATCACCGAAAATAAGTGTCAAGAATACATGTTGAGCAAAAGCAAAACTAATAGTTTATGTTTGCAATTGCTTTCCTACTCTTGTGAATATATATCATTAGAAGGGGAAGATAAGCTCAGTAGAATTACATTCATGTGGTTGAGAAACAATGGATAAAATGCAATGATCATGGATTAAAATGGAAAAATTGAAAGGATATTGATAATTAGCTTATTTTTTTCCTTTTTGATAAGAAAGAAACTTTTGCACCCACTAAAGTTTAAATTATTGATCTCTTACTTTCAAATTTCATACCTAACCATTGAGCCACTCAATTAGTTGACAAATAGCTTATTTTTAAGAATTCATGAAATTAAAAATCAGTTGGAATACAGTGGCATATGAGTTGGTGAGATAGATTCCCCATATATTTCACATTAAAAACCTGATGAATAATTGCAGTAATGAGAGTGAGACATGTTGATTCTAATTATAGTTATTCTTTCACCGTCAAAAAATAGTACTGAACATTTATTCTTTTTATGTTTGCCCCACCTAAAATCCAAAAATTCATCGCTATGATTAATCCATGCTCGAGCTAACCGACATGGGGCTAAGTGAAGCTTTTAAGGCTCAAAAGTAAAAAACTAGACCTCTAATTTAAGAGACCCAAGCACCGAGCCACTCTCAACTGAGGGGTAATGCCTGTAAGGCTCCCAAGTCAAAATCGAGACCTCTATTTGAAGAGACCCAAGCACCGAACCAATCTAGACTGAATTAGTCACTTGGTCACAGAAAAAATGATTATATTCCATGCATGGACTGTAAAACCAAAGGTAGTAAAAATATAGAACAAAGGGAAACAGTTCAAGCTCTGAAATCACCTTTAGCATCTCATATGCATAAACCCTCTCAAACATGCAGTGAAAAATAATTCACATACAAGAAAGTCAATATTCCAACAATATGATCAGTTCCACCAACTCTTAGAGAAAGAGTAGGCTATTTGAACTCTTAGAGTCCAAACTCTTAGAGGGTTTTGAAATTTTTTCATTTCAAAGTCATCCTCAAGCAATAAATGACTTTAAAATAACAACTTGTAACACTCCTTTGATATTTGTAAAAATTTAAAAAACTTTCCTATGAGTCCAAACTCTAAGAGTTTAAACAGATTTTTTGTTAGAGAAAATCAAACAGACTATGAAGTAAATACTACGATATTGGATCATGCATAACAAAAAAAATGGTACACAATTTATGACTTTCATGCAACTGTGATCAGGGCAAAAAGAAGTCCATTCTCTGTTTGTCACTACTTACTTTTGGGAGACAACATTCTGGTTAATACTCCATCCTATTTACTACCCTAAAAGAAAACTGTTAAAATTAATCTTCTCAAAAAGAAAGATAGAAAATAATCCAAGAAAATAAGACAAGGCCATCACACCCACATGCATGTGGTTGGCCTGCATGAGGCATGTGATAGATGGTGACTGCCGATTGATACTTTAGTGCCAGGCCATCATCCACAGTCCCACTTCACATTTTTGATGCATAGATGAATAAATGAAACATAAATCAAGTTTCGACACCACAGAAATATAGTGACACTAAAGAGTTCAAATTACTGCAGATCAATGCACATATATAGATAAGGCATTTATAGTGTTAAAAATTCAATTTGGCTTGTAAGTAAAGAGGTAAAATTTTTGCAGTTATGTGTATGTATGCATGAGATATGCATGTATGCAGAAGAAATAAAAAAGCAGACAAAGAAGAAGGGCTCACGGGCTAACTGCCCATGAAGAACGTTACAAGGAAAGATTCCCTCTATAATATCAGTGAAAGAGTGAGAGAGACATAAAGGGTGATATGATCTGTAAGTGTGGGACTTAGTACCTAAGAAGACTCTCACTCAATCTCTCACTATGTGTCTCTCTGTAGCTAGTTTCCATGGCTGATGCACCAAATATCTTGCAATGAAATCATTCACAAACATGACATTCCAACAAACAGCTTTCTCATGCTGTCCCTTCTTTTTTCCCTTTTCAACTTGAAGTGGACTTCCATACTTCTCTCTATTGCGTTTTGATGGATGGCATACACATTGCTGTCATCCACTAATTCAAATACCAATGTGTGTAATATGTTAAACTGGACGCCCGTGGAACTGGAGCGGTGGTAAAGTTGCTAAGATGCACTTGGTGACCGAAAGGTCAGGTAAATCAAATCTTGTCATTCAACTTCATATACGGCAGTTTCTCCAAGGTCATAGGATTAGGGCGTTTGACTAACTCTCGTGGGATGAAGAGATGAAAAAAAAAAAAAAGATTCGGGCATCCATGATTATTAGTTGTCACAGAGAAAAAAGACAATCACCTTGTCTAAAAGACCCCTTATTACACATACAATTAAGTTACCATAGATATAAGTATATAACCTCACGCAAACCATCTCACTAGCTAGTGCTCATTTTGGCTCTCTCTCTCTCTCTCTCTCTAACTTTTTTTCTAATCATCATTCCATGTGTTTTAGAAGTTGAAAGCATGGGCATCAAGGACAACCAGAAACATTGAAGATCTGGGAAGTCATGGCAAACTTTATCTAAAGACCCACCATAAAGTTAATATAACACAGCTTAAGCAAATCGACCTAGAGTATATATCATGTATGGCTTGTGTGTCCTTGGAACTTGTTTACTGGTCCCACTCTCCATACTAGTTACATGTGCCCTAGAGCAATCGGATCATCTACACTAATTTACATAAGTTGATTATACCCTTTATTAGTTATTTTACAGGTTATAAATGTAGATTTATACATCAAATTGTACAAGTATTATGACTCATTAAGGAATGATTCAGAGTACCAAACTAATTCAAGGTATATGGTCACAGGCATTATATACTTAGATACAAACAAGCTAAAGAATTATGCCTAATCTCTCCAACATGACAAGATCAGATAAGATGTGCAGACTGAAATTTTTTACTAGGCTAGAGTTCCAAGATTTCATAATCATTCATTAATCATTTGATGTCGACAACTTAACCAAAAGACTAATAATTTCAATTACAGGTTCTACACAAAGTGTACCTCAGTTTTAGAGAAAAAAAATAATTAAAGAAGGTTTAGAAGACGCAAGAAGTCATTAAATTTCAGTTTTAGCTCATTCTTTCTTAACGCAATACCACCAATTACAAAAAACAGTGGTGTTACATAGCTTTAAAATTCTTTTTCTTAGATTTAAAATTCTTTTTCTGAACAACGAATACAGAGGTAAACCATAAATCAATTTCTATTATCAAAATCAAGGACAGCAATTAGCAATACAAAAGTTTTGATAACATGTTATAACAAGGCAAGAATGCCAATCAATCAGAGGGACAGTACAGCATGCACATATAAGCTTATTATGATACAAAAAGGAGAAACATAGTTCCACAGTAAGAAAGTTACAATATATCATTTATGATTAACTGGGGAGACTATTCACGTGCACCACACGCTGATTGTTCGATATTTATTTATTCAGTTTTGGATAAAATACTTGTGATGTTGCCTATTGTTGAACTTTCCTAATACTTGCTCATTTCTAAAGAAGGGTACAAGGGAACTCAAAATAGTGAGACACTCAATGGACAAACAAACGGGCCCTTCATGTCACAGTAACTAATAAAAGTAAGGAATCAAATTATGTAGGTTGTACAGAAGAAAAAAGGTAGTCTTTTGTGTACATGCAACCTAAATCTTGTGAATTGCAGTAAATTTAACCTCGCAGAACTTCTTTATCAATCCAAATTTCAAATCATGCTCAAATGGTTTGTTGTGACGAGGAAACTATGCAAAAATGAGTTGAAGTTCTACAGCAATATCAAAGATCAGTATAGAGGATTTAATACATTTTTTCTGTTCTTTTTTTTTTAACCAAATACACAGGTGGGAAATTGAAGGTCTTCTTGCAAGGAATTTAAACTATAGACTAACTAAATCTTGAACTATTGGAGATTTAGACCCAAAAATGTCAAAACTGCTTCATTTAAGTTCACTTGTTTTTTCAAAAAGTAAACAGTTCCAATAACCAAATATCAATAGCTTTTCTCCTATCTCCCCCTTTTAGTCAGTATCATAGCTTTAACCCTCGAAAAAAAAAAAAAAAAAAAAAAAAAACCTAGACCTAAAAAATCAACATTCTTACCCTTGTGCCGTGCAAAGAAAAGTTAACATCAGAAACAACCAAAACAGTTCTCTTCTTTTCTTTTTTTTTTTTTTTTCAGTTTGCTAGTACTAAAACTAAGAGGCAAAACAATGCTTTAGGGTTCATAGTTCAAACCAATCCTACCGACCCTATGCTAACATTAGAAGGATCTTACCACCAGTGTTTCCCCCTTTTTATGTATGTGGATCGCGAGCTTCACAACTGGGCCCAGTTCGCTATAGTTCAAAATCGCAACCTTTGGTCCATTCAGGAGTCAATTTAAGCCAAGAAAAGTTTATCACCCACTGATCTCCTTGGTCCATATCGAATCAACAAGTCAGGTAGGGTAACAGTTAGACAGCCCTAGAAATTAATAGGGATACAGATGACACTGACAACCTACTGTTTGAAATGTTATATACTCAGGGAAGATGCTCTTCAAATATTTCAAGCTCATCTTGTTGCAAAGCCTAGACTAACTGTAATTTCTAAGACAGCAAAAAGCCAACCAACATAATTTTTGTGCAAGCCATGCCACAAGAGACTAACCTGGTCGTCAACAAAACATCCAAGCAGTTAGACGAAGCTGACATGCAAACCAGGAACAACAGTAATTGATATGCAACACTAATAAGATAATAAAATAAGGGTGAGAATCCATCCATGTAATACCATCAACAGAACATTGTAAAAGTTAATCCTTGCAGTATTCAATGCAGTAGAAACATACAAAAAATACATTTAATGCTTACATAAATTACATGAACTATCTTTACAATTATAGATGTTATGTTTAGCAAAAAGTAGTCGTATACGGCTGAACTATCAAATAAGTTAGTTGAAATATATAGAAGTGCTAATGTCATAACAAAAATATAAGGTGGCAGTAAGTGACAAACGCAACTTACTCAATGGGAAGGATTTGAAGATTTCCTTCAATCAACCACTATATTTGTTTTCCTGGTCTCCTTTAGCTTCAAGAGAATGGCCCAACTGTCAAGATTTCATTAAAGATCCTTCAAGTGGAAAGAATGCCATTCATTCCTTCTACAAAGAAGAAGAAGATGTTCTCCTATTGTATTAACCGTCATAAGCATTGATCATATCCTTCAAGAAGAAATTAAACTTGAAGCCACATAGAAAAAGTAACCTTGGAAAAAAAAAGATTACCCTTTAACTCAAAGCTGTTTGTCTTCAGTAATCAACAATGCAGATAATATCTCTCCCATGGTCTTCTCAGACATATTTCCTTCATTATTGACTTCCACACCAGACTCGAGAACTGCAGCATCCAAGACTAATTTCCTATTTGCAATTTCATAGACATTTTCATCAACAGTACCTTTGGTAACGAGTCTGAAACAAACACGAAATAATTAGTACAAGTGAACAGTTATGGAACACCCAAAAGCCAAGTCCCTGCCCATTTATTTATTTATTTATTAAAGAAATGAAGAGAGAGTGCTCGTAGAAGATAGAATTAAGAAACAGGAAAAGATACCTGTATATGGTCACGGGTTTCGTTTGTCCTATTCGATGACAACGGTCTTCAGCCTGCCGATCAATTTGTGGATTGAAATCCATGTCATGTATGATCACCGTGTCCGCTCCAGTCAAATTCAAACCTTGTCCACCAGCTCTTGTTGACAACAAGCATGCAAAGATGGAAGTATCGTTGTTGAACGTGTCCACTATTGTTTGCCTATCAGTTACCTGGGTACTGGCATCAGAAAAAAGGTTCAAACTATATATGGTCCCTTGGTTTATCTGCATCTACAAGGAGACACATCAAAAAAATACGAAACTCAAGAACTACAGTCCATCTCCAGTTTTGCGATCATATTTTGATAGACCCAAAACTAAGAGAAATCTGAGTGAATTAAGTATGTGACTTAACAAAATGACTAACTGAATAGCAATTCTCACTTAACTATTACTACGGCGCCCCTTCCTTATAAAGCTTAAATTGGGATACTTTATCAGCAGTCAAAGCACACTTAGCGCGACTCATCCTATCCTACCAAGTATTAATTAATAAAATTCTGCAACTCACACCACATATATCTTGGAACAAATCTTCCCAAAATCCAATAAAGTTTCAGACTTGTTATATGAAGCAAAGACTTGTTACTGGTGTAAAAAGGTCTTTACAACTACGAAAAATAAGTTGAAATGAAACCCAACAAAAGGTATTTTATACACTTTCCCTGCCCAAGGTCAAAAGTACATAAAATATCCAATAGTTGAGCAGATTGAATGATAGATCACTTCATCAACTAAAATCAAACCCTCTGGGCAATCGAAGTGGTGTCGTTTGAAGAAACAAGAATACTTTAGTTCTAGAATACAAAAAATTAACAACGCTGAAAAATGAGGAACATGGAGAACAATGGAGAATTACATAAAATGAATGTAGCATAAACGAGGATGCTAAGATGGATGTGTGGTAAAAGTGTAAAGCTCGTAAATATAGAATAAGAAATACAAAAATTCAAAGAAAAGAAATACAAAAATTCAAAGAAAAAGGAGTAGCCCCAATTGACACAAAGATTAGAAGAAGGGCGGTTGTGGTGGTTTGGACTTTGGACAGCTACAAAGCCGGCCTACAAATGCCCTACTAGAAAACATGCTCAATTGAAACTGAAGAAATTCGACGGGGTAGGGGTAGACCAAAGTTAACTTGGGACACATTAATTAGGAGGGATTTACATGGTTTGGAAAGCTCACCATCAATTGCACTAAATCGAGCACAATGGAAGAGTTTGATTCATATAGCAAACCCCAGTAGAGTAATTAGGGATTGAGGCTATGTTGGTGTCAAAGGGATTTGCAAAAACAACAATAGGAAAAAACACAAATTACAGAATCTCAACATCAAGGCAGTTGGGAAATTCTAGTAAATTCTAATTATTCTAATGAAGCACCAGCTTAAATGTCCGCAATCAAACATTTTGAGAAAAATCTATGTTGTAGGTGACAGTTGTGTTTGTTGATAAAAATGAAAGGGGTGACGTGGTTATTATTGACAAGAACATACATATTAGGATTGGCAACCTAGTGAAGCTGAGCACTAACAGGCCTGTAACAGTGCAATGGTACCAATGAATGCAAGGTGTCGCCTAGGCGCCCAGCAGTGTCGTAAGTAATATTTAGAAATTTGAAAGGGCTATTTACAATTAAGTTTGATAACAAAAGACCTACCCAACAAGTAAATCTTGTGACAATTAGTGTTACATAAGGACCTAAAGACTTATTCATATTTTTGAAGTATATATTAAATAATAATCACATTGACTAATAAACAATTAGTGTTATTTAAAGACCTATAAATAAATAAATACTTATCCGGGGACCTCTAAATAAATATTATTATGCCTAGGCGCCGTCTAGGCACACCGTCTAGATACCGCCTCGCCTAGGCCGAGGAAATTGCCTTAATGCCTTGCTATCCTTGAATGGTACCAAGTTTGGTTTGGGAGAAGATGCCCACTTTCAACTAACCAATTGCTTATCTTTCAATACACATTGGCCTGGAAATATACAGTTATCCAGTACACATTTGAGCATATAGTACGCAGAAAGAATTGGAAGAATTAAATTACCTGCCATCAAGGCGTCTATATGTAACACCAATAACATCTAAAGCCCACTCTAAAATATCAAGCATAGAGGTCCACTGGCTGAAAATTAGAACTCTGTGCCCAGATTTCTTTAGTGAAGGAAGAAGTTCAGCCAATGCCTGCAGTATAAATACAACAATGAAAATCAGAATTCCGTGCCCAGATTTCTTCTGCTTTTCCATTGCCCCCATTAATAAACATAAATCAAAACGATAATAATTTTTTTCACAAAGAAATAACTATTTAACAGCATAGCTCCAAGAAAAAAAAATACTGGTGAGTGGAAGGAAACAACAAAAGGAAGAACAAAAAAGCCATACATTACATTTAGCCGACAACAAAACATGCTCATCTTGCAGTGCTCCCTTTGCGTGAGTGCCAATATAAGACACCAGTAGCTGTAAAAAGATGATATTGAGTAAGGAAATTAAGTTCATACATTGTATAATATAGTCAACAACCAGTATAAAACTTATTAAGTTATAATATATGAGCTAAGGCAATAGTTTAATGCTGAGATTTTGGATAAAGTGAGCTAATAAAAGTCATCCTTCCAACAGGTGGCAAAAAGATTAAGAAACAAAATTGACAAATGGGTATTGACAAGACAAAACAAAAAATTATTTACTAATTAAGATTAAACATGACCAGGCCTACATGCAGGATTAAGTAAAATGGAGAAGACAGAAAATATACAATTCATTCAAATGTTTACTTTCTATCGAAAATTCATAATAGTGAAGGAGCCTTCCTGATGAATTCCAAGAATTAGCTTGTAAATTCTTGAAAAAATATGATGGAAAGATATGACAGGATGGCATTTTAGTAATTTTCGCAAATGGCGAAGTTTGGGTTTTTTGCGTTCTGGGGGCATGGGTTTATTGGAAACGGCGTGGAGATCACAACTCACAGCTACACCGTGACAATGACGTTTTTTGGTGAAATTCCATCGTTTCGCCCTCCGAAACGACAATTTTGCTATTTTTGAAAAGTTTTAGTTCGTTTATAACTCTCAGTAGGAATTTTCGTTTTTATTGCCGTTTGCGGCGTTTGTTTCTATTTTTCGTCTAGTTTTTAGTTTAGGGCTTTTTGGACTTTTTACTATTTTTGGCAAATTTTAGGGTTTCGCTATTAAAGCGATCTATTGGGTGTAATTCGCAGTTTTTGCTGAAATAAAAGAATTTTCGAACTTTGGCTTAAGTTCTGACCTAGATCGAGTTGTTCGTGGATTCGTTCAACTGGTTTAGAAGATCTCCGCTGCGTCAGTTGGTATCGAGCCTGCTTTAGCGTGATTGGAGAAATCATGCCGCCGAAGAGGAACCAACAACGTATCGAGGAGGTGTATGACCGTGACAATCTGAATCGACAAATTGGCCAATTGATTGACCAACGCATGGGCGCGGTGGTAGAACAATTAACTGCCAGAATCGATCAGTTGTTTGGTCAGAATATGAATCGTATCCGTAACCATCGAAAGGAACCCGTTGGTGATGAACCAGTAGGAGATTCTTCTACCGAAGGGGAGGATGAGTATGATAAGGCACCGAGGAGGCGCTACGCCGCGCGTGCGATTGAGGATGATCGCGGGCGGTGGGAGTCAGGATGAAGACGGAGGTCCCGAGAATTCCATGGCACCCTTCAACCGGAAGAATTCTTAGGGCGGCGGCGTCGATTGAAGAAGTCATAGAATTCAAAGGTGTGTGCCGAAGACAAGCGTGTGCAACTGGTTGCGACCAGATTCCGCAACAGGGCCATGGCTTGGTGGCAACAGCAGAAGTTGATGCGGAATAGGAATGGAAAGGCGAAGATCACCTCGTAGGAGAAGATGAAAAAACACTTACGGTGTGAGTTCTTGCCTTACAATTTCCAACGCCTTATGTATCAGAGGTTGCAAAATCTGAGACAAGGGGGCAAAGTCAGTAGATGATTATACTACTGAGTTTTATCAGTTAGTCGCTAGAAACAAACTGCAGGAGACTAACGACCAATTAGTGGCGCGGTATATTGGTGGACTGAGGGTGCAGATCCAAGATGTCGTCAACATGTTTGATCCGGCTTCCTTATCTGCAGCGCACCAACAAGCATTGTTGGTGGAGAAACAACAGCGTCGGGGTGTGAGTAATGCTTCCAGTAATGTTAGTGTTGGGACAGCCAATACTAGGGGTAATATTGCTGCAATTAACTCTGCTAGTCGCACAAACAGACCTAGCACTAGTGGGATTAAATGCTTCAATTGTGGCGAAGTTGGTCACAGGAAGTCAGAATGTAAAGGGAAGAAGGCTCTCTTTATTGAGAACGAAGAGGAAGACGGAGGGGAAGAGGCCAACATCACTGCAAAACCAGTGTTTGACACTTCTGACAACACAGACGAGGAGGTCGTGACTGGAGATGTGGGTACTGCCTTAGTTGTACGACGTTCTTGTATGACTCCTAGAGCTGTCGTTGATGATGAGTGGTTGCGAATAACATCTTTCAGTCCAAGTGTACCATCTTGGGCAAGGTGTGCAGGTTCAGGATTGATGCAGGCAGTTGCGAGAATATCGTCTCAGTTGAAGCGGTTCAGAAGTTGGGCCTTGCAACTGAACAACACCCCAGACCCTACAAGCTAGCTTGGCTGAAGAAGGGTGGTGAGGTGAAGGTGTCAAAGCGCGCCTTGGTGACTTTTTCTATTGGTGCTAACTACAAGAATTGATGTGATGTTGTGGCTATGGATGCTTGCCACTTGTTACTGGGACGTCCTTGGTAGTTTGATAGGGGAGTTGTGCATGATGGCAGAACCAATAAATACACCCTTATGTTCAAGGGAGTGAAGATTGTGCTAGTACCGCCAAGGACCCGGTGGAAGTTAAGCCCACTAAAGAATCTAGCAGTTTGCTGTCTTTGGCAAGATTTGAAGATGAATTACAGGATTCTGAGGTCGTTTACATCTTGATGGGAAAGGAGGTAGATAGAGATGTTGATGTTCCTGAAAGCTGCAATTCCTATTGTGAAGGAGTTTTGTGATGTTTTCCCTGATGAGATGCCAGAAGGACTGCCACCATTGCGTGATATTCAACATCAGATTGACCTTGAACCTGGTGCGTCACTACCTAATAGACCACACTACCGAATGAGTCCCAGTGAGCATGAGGAGTTGCGCAGACAGGTTGAAGAGTTATTGGCGAAGGGATTCATCCGTGAAAGTCTGAGTCCGTGTGCAGTGCCAGCCCTCCTTACACCAAAGAAAGATGGCTCCTGGCGGATGTGTGTGGACAGTAGAGCAATCAATAAGATTACTGTCAGGTATCGCTTTCCTATCCCTCGCTTGGATGATTTACTTGACCAATTGAGTGGAGCAAAATTTTTACAAAACTGGATTTGAAGAGTGGGTACCACCAGATTCGCATTAGAGTTGGGGATGAGTGGAAGACTGCTTTTAAAACTAGGGAGGGGGTGTATGAGTGGTTAGTCATGCAGTTTGGGCTGTTAAACGCACCTAGCACATTCATGAGAGTCATGAATCAGAGCTTGAGACCTTTGATAGGCAAGTGTGTTGTGGTATATTTTGATGATATATTGATATACAGTACTAACGAGGAGGAACACCTCCAGCACGTGCGAGATGTTCTGACTATCTTGCGTAGGGAGAAGTTCTATGCTGCGATGAAGAAGTGCTCATTTTTGACACCGAAGGTCCTTTTTTTAGGCTATGTCATTTCTGGAGAAGGGTTGCAGGTTGATGAGTCTAAAGTAGAAGCCATCCGCACTTGGCCTAGACCCACCACAATCACGAGGTTTGCACGGCTTCAGGTTCGCGGTATCATGGCTTTCATGGGTTGAAGCTTCATTCTACGGGGGATTCATTCCACACTTGGCACACCACACGATCACGGAGGTTCGCATATCATTCTACGGCCCCAATTACGAGACGATCATGACGGGCGTGAAGTTTGGGTTTGGGTGGAGCAACGAGGCGAGATGAAGCATTCCAACCGATCAAGGTACGGTTAACCACTTCACCCATTCCGGTGTTGCCGATTTTCACCTACCATTTGAGTTACATAGTGATGCATCCAAGGTAGGCATTGGAGTGTCTTGAGTCGAAATAATAGGCATGTTGCCTATTTTAGTGAGAAGTCATGCAGGGGCGAAGTTGAGGTATAGCACATATGATGTGGAGTTCTATGCGATGGTACAAGCCGTGAAACATTGGCGGCATTATCTTTTTCACGAGAGAGTTCGTTTTACGTGTTGTTTACGAGACCATGAGGCATTGCGACACTTACATGGGCAGAACAAGGTCTCGGCCAGACATGCTTCCTGGGTGGCCTATTTGGAGCGCTTTACTTTTGTGGTGAAACACAAGTCTGGTGTGACCAACAGAGTTGTCGATGCCCTGAGCAGACGAAAAAATTTGTTGAGCCGCATGACCATTGAGGTACCTGGGTTTTCCTACTTCTCTGATTTGTTTACTACTGATCCTTTCTTTGCTACTATTGTGGAGAAGGTGCAGAGTGGGGAGCGTACTGATTACACACTCCAGGAGGGTTTCTTATTTCGGGGCAACCAGCTTTGCATTCCTAATTGCAGCTTGAGATTGCTGATTATTAGAGAGTTGCATGGAGAGGGACATGTTGGGCGTGATCGCACTTTGCAACTAGCGCAGCCTCTTACTTTTTTTGGCCTACCATTCGCAAGGAAGTGGACGATATGTACTGCGTGTGCTTGGACTTGCCGACTTTCGAAGGGTACGCAACTAATGGTGGTCTATATATGCCTTTGCCCATTCCAAAACAGCCATGGGTTGATATTAGCATGGATTTCGTGCTGGGGTTGCCTAGAACACAACGGGGTAATGACTCTATTTTTGTGGTGGTTGATCGTTTTTCCAAGATGGTTCACTTCATCCCATGCAAGAAGACCACAGATGTTGTAAAGGTGGCTCAGCTGTTCTTTCGGGAGGTGTATAGATTGCATGGCCTTCCTACCTCGATTGTTTCGAGATCGGGACACCAAATTCCTCAGCCATTTTTGGCGCGTTTGTGGGCTATGGTGAACACGCAGCTGAAATTTAGCAGTGCTTATCATCCGCAAATAGATGGGCAGACTGAAGTTGTCAACCGTTCGTTAGGCAATCTTTTGAGGAGCTTGGTGGGTGAGAATGTCAGGAGTTGGGACTTCAAGTTGAGCCAGGCAAAATTTGCACACAACCATGTTGTTAATCGAAGTACCGGGTTTAGTCCTTTTCAGGTTGTGTATTCAGTACTACCTCAAAGGTCTCTTGATCTGTTACCAGTGCCAAATAAGACTAGATGGCATGGCAAGACAGAAGACTTTGTTAGTGGGCTGCAAGAGATTCATCAATCTGTCAAAGATAACTTGCAGAAGGCTGCTGACAAGTACAAACAATATGCAAATCGGAAGAAGCGTCACGTGGAGTTTGAAGTGGGTGACTTTGTGTGGGCAGTTCTCACTTAAAGACCGGTTCTCTGTGGGTGATTACAACAAATTGTCAGTTCGAAAGATTGGTCCTGTGGAGGTTCTTGAGAAAATTAATCCTAATGCTTACAGATTGAAGTTGCCAAGTCACATTCGCACGGCTGATGTATTTAATGTCAAGCATCTTGTTCCCTATTATGGGGATACGTCTGATGATGAGAATTCGAGGGCAAATTCTGTCCACCATGGGGAGAATGATGAAGTCCAAGAATTAGCTTGTAAATTCTTGGAAAAATATGATGGAAAGATATGACAAGATGGCATTTTAGTAATTTTCGCAAATGGCGAAGTTTGGGTTTTTGGCGTTCCGGGGGCATGGGTTTATTGGAAACGGCGTGGAGATCACAACTCACCGCTACGCCGTGACAACGACGTTTTTCGGCGAAATTCCATCGTTTCGCCCTCCGAAACGGCAATTTTGCTATTTTTGGAAAGTTTTAGTTCGTTTATAACTCTCATTAGGAATTTTCGTTTTTATTGCCGTTTGCGACATTTGTTTCTATTTTTCGTCTAGTTTTTAGTTTAGGGCTTTTTGGACTTCATACTATTTTTGGCAAATTTTAGGGTTTCGCTATTTAAGCGATCTATTGGGTGTAATTCGCAGTTTTTGCTGAAATAAAAGAATTTTCGAACTTTGGCTTAAGTTCTGACCTAGATCGAGTTGTTCGTGGATTCGTTTGACTGGTTTAGAAGATCTCCGCTGCGTCACTGCCGACCTTGATCAAATATTGATTAGAAACACCATTTCTTCAATAAGATAATCTAGAGACAACCATGATCAATCCAGCATATTAATTCATATTTTTTTATTATAGCAGGCTCCTGACAACGAAAACTCCTACTGACTGAGAGATTCCATGAACAACGAAGCATTCAGTTTCCTCGAACAAACTCAACGATATAGAAGGAAAAATAATCACTAGGTGCAAAATGCAGCATAACCAAAAGAGAAAAGCATACTAGGATGACCATGCAATAGTTCTCCAATATTATTTGAGCAGATTTGACAGTGAGGAACAAAATGAAAAGAGCTTGGCACAAGTCGGTAACCAAGTGACAGTCTGAATCAGATAACATAGCATTATATTTAAGTTCTGTAAACTAGAAAATCTGAAAACTAAGACAATGAACTGGGTATCAGTCAAAAGAAGAACTTACCCGATGAATGGAAAAATCATTGTAACTTTTCATTTCTTCGATAACTCGTTCGAGAGTACACTCAAAACCAAATACACCTTTGGGATATAAAATTTTAGCAAAACGAACAATATCCACTTCATTGTAAATGCGCCTCACCAACAAAGAATGATTTGCAATCTGTTATTAACATTGCATATAAAATCAGATACATAGAATCTAAATATTAAATGAAAACCAGAAGTAACTATGGTCACCTTGCGGAATTGAACGAAATAGTTAGAAATCTGACGCCGTGGGAGAACTTTATCAATACCAGTATGTGTAACATCAGAGAACTTGGCTAACCGAGCTCTAGAAGCTGCACGATACTCCTCAATGGCTTCTTTATAAGACTCTTCCTGCTGCTTCCCCATGAATACATACTCAACCTGAGGTGTCTTTTCTTAGAGCTTCCAGAATACACAAATATAGAGGAGAGAAGGAGGAGGCAATATCAGGGAAAGACCTCGGTTACATGCTCAGGTCTTGACAACATGAAGATTATCAAGTAACACTAATCAACATACCCGTTGTATCTTTGGGACGAGCTGCTTCATTACATCAGATTTTAAGCGCCTCAATATGAATGGTCCAAGAATGGACTTTATGCGGGCAATTAACTCTCCATCTTCTGCACTCAATAGCTTTTTGAGGTCCACCCCTCCAGTTGCAAAGAGATCAGGCATTATGAATTCTAATAATGACCACAGCTCCTGCAAAACATCCAATCAAATTTTCAGCCAAAGCATCTTGGATATTTAATACAAGATAACGATTTCTTTAAGTTTTCATCTCCAGAAAGCCTTAATAAGAGAACTCCAAATTATAAATGAGTTTTTGTTCATAATAAAACATGGACCTGTTATACCAACAAATTGAGTAACTATTTACTTTTGGAAATGAATGAAGGTCAAATTTGCAAAATGATCTAAAAAAAAAAAGAAATTACATGTAAGTCATTTTGCAGTGGGGTGCCTGTGAGCATAAGACGTTGGTTTGCATTTTGTGCAACAGACATTAGATTCTTCCATCTAAAGCTGTTTTTATCTTTCAAAGCATGAGCTTCATCCATCAGTACACAGCTCCATCGCCACCGCTTTAGCAACTTCCGATCGTCTTTCTGTTGCATACTGCATCAAGTTTTCACCAATATCAGATGTCAACAATTGATGAGCTATTTGCACAATATCTAGAGAACTATGAAAGTGGATCCAACCTGTGTCGTTCAAACATGGAGTAACAAACTAAAAGCACATTGAACGGAGGTGGCAATCCAGCCTTGGATAAAGAGCTCAACTCCTTTGAATAAGCAGCTCGCCCAGCCCCATGATATTGGAGTATGGAAAATGATGGGCACCACCTCCTAAACTCCCTTTCCCAGTTCTCCAAAACAGAAGCAGGGCAGACAATCAAATGTGGACCAGGATCATTGTTCAAGTGCTTCAGTAGAGTTAAATATGTAATAGCCTGCAAGATGATAGAACTGTCACAATCATCTCCATGCCGTGAAATTGGTTCACAAAAGACAATCTAACTGAACAAAGTTTCACATACCTGAACAGTCTTACCAAGACCCATCTCATCAGCTAAAATAGCTGTAAAATGAAAAGGAAAAATATGAGAGGAAAAAATAATCAAAAGCCAAATGGTCGTCTTGAATGAAATAAACATAAACATTAGTAACTAATAATCAGTTAAGACCAAAGCGCTTACAGGAGATGCATCATGTTTTGCCATAAAGGAAGAAGATTAAATATTTGTTCATTGCAAGGGATAAATGAACTGTAAGAAATTGGTCAAAGCACTCAAACAATTGCCAAGATATGATCATGCTAACTTTACAGAGAAAAGCAATGCAAGCACATTAATCCAGACTTTCTTATATTTTATTTTATTTTATTTGAGGAAAGACTTTCTTATCTTAAATAATAAAAGAATTGTATATTTGATACAATTGGAAAATCAATTTGGCATCATGCCAGAAGGTCTACTACAAAGGCGGTTTCCTTAAGAAGATTACAACATAGCCTCAAACCCAAATTAACTGGGGTCAGCTACATGGATCAAACTCTCTCATTGTGCTCGATTTAGTGCAATTAATAATGAGCTTTCCAAACCATTCAAATCCCTCATAATTAATGCATCCCAAGTTAACTTCGGACCACCCCCTACCTCATCGAATTTCTTCATTTTCTATTGAGAAAATACAAAGAAAGGAAGAGAGACCTCCATTATATGATATTTGTAGGCCTAGAAAAAGCATGAGATAGGGTTTTTGGAGATGCTCGTTGGTGAATTTTACGTTTTAGAAAGAAAAGGGGTGTGTGCTCCATGCACAAAGATGTGTGCGAAGGAGTAGTAACAAGTACGAAACCAATACGAGGAGAAAACTACAAACTCTTTTTTCCAGTACAATAAAATTGCATCAAGAATCCACCTTAAGTTCATATTCCTTTACTTTAGTAATGGAAGTTAAAATGCACCTTTTGTTGCATAACAATCAAAATTGTGATGAAGTTCATTAATATGGGATGGAGAAAACATTAAAATAATAATTAAATTCTTTAGCTTAATCACTAGTTGCTATCCTTTCGTTCAATATCTATTTTGATTGGATCCTTCACTCTATCAACGTGTCCAAAAACTTAGACCAATGGAGTGGAAACTTTCAAGAGCATAAACAATCTCATCCTAGAGGAATTTGAAGGGGCAACATGTTTAACAATTCTTTATTGACATCGCAATGGCAATTAGAGGGAAACTATTCATCACCAATAAAAGCTTCCTAAATGCAACCTTTTCCTGTAACCAATTTGCAAGGCGAGAAAGCTAGTACAAACCTTGTAATCACAGGCAAGTAATATCCTTGTTTCAAGTACAAGTCCTCATAAATAAAATAAAATACAAACCCATGGTTATAAAATAAAGTAAAGATCACAACCTTCTTGATCAACAACAAAAACAACAAAAATTAGTGTCAAATTTTCATGGTTGCGCAACACACGCATGCGCGAGCCTGTGGATCTCTTTCGCTAGTATCGATATTGTCCTCAAATTAACCACCTTTCAACTTTGGGGGTGGGGTTTTATCACAAAAGGCATCGATACTAGTTAAGGTGAGATCATAACTTATATACTTCATTAAATCAAATTTAATTGATGTGGGAATAACTCTTTCGGTCCACACATCATCAACACTCCACCTTGTACCGAAAGTCATGATCCAAGGGGCTTTTTCTCCCAAGTCCAATATGAACTATGAGCTCTAATACCATGTTAAATTCTCACTGCAGCGCCGCACACGCGAGCCTGTGGATCTCTTATGCTAGCACCGATATTGTCCTCAACTTAACAACCTTTCAACTTTTTTTTTATAACTACAAGTGTCTGAACCTTATTTTCAGCCCCTCCTTACTTCGATTTGACTAATCCCATGGGAGTTAGTCGGGCGCCCCAACCCCATAACCCGAGAGAAACCAAAGAAATATAATGTTGCTGCAAAGATTTGAACCCGAGACCTCTGCCTCAGTCAGAGTTAAAGTGCTCTTTTCTTTACCTCTACACCACACCATTTGGGGGCTTCTCAGCTTTAGGTTTGGGGTTTTATCTCAACAAGCCTTGGTACTAGTTAAGATGAGCATAACTTATATATTTCTTTATTAAATCATACTTAATCGATGTGGGACTAACTCTTTCGGTCCACACATTATCAACAATTAGGGAAAGGGTGGTTCGGATGGATTGCACACATGCAAATCAATATCCTAATAGAAAACTTGATAAAATAAAAATTGAAGAAATACGACGATATAGGGGTAAACCTAAAAATAACTCTGGGACACAATTCAAGTGCATCAAATCTAGTTGAGTGGAAGGGTCTGATCCATGTAGCTGACCCAACTAATTCAGCCTACCTATGTGATCTATTTGTTTATACAAATAGATCACTTTTATAAATTGTTATTATTTTTCTCAACCTCATTTATCTTTACTTTAAATAAATGCATATTTAATACAAATGGATCACACCTATGAAATGTGATTGATAGGTGTGCAAATGTGCTATATTTTAGTGTCAAATTAGTGTCTTTTACAAGACTAAATCTCCAATTTATGGTACTTATCTCTTATTTTTGTATTTTCAAGGTCAAGAACCTGCAGATAGACCCAGCGCCTTCCATGCACCTTGGGTTGTAAACAAATCGCTAGAGGAAACTTGAGTGTATTGCATAAACGCCACTGGAAATGATGCAGACGAAGCCTTAAGAAGACCAAGGAGAAAGCCGAGACTCAAATTCCAAGAAAAGATGGAGCACCTTGACAACGTCGTGGAATGAACATAAGGTGCTGGCGTGACGCTGAAATTCGAGTCAGGACAGAAACGAAATAAAAACAGAGCATCCCAGCTTCTTGCAAGCGATTCCCAGTGCCTCCAAAATTTACACATAAGGTGTTGGATTCAACAAAAATATTTTAAGCCCGAATTTGGTGATTTGGTTGATTTTTGGTTAAGATTTCTTTCCATCAAGGTTTTACTATAAATAGGCCCCGAGAGATTCCCTAAAATGGACTCTCTTCAGACTTTTTTTCTCCCCTATTCTTCTCTTTTCTTCTTTGGTTCTTTTAGTTTTTTTAATGGAGATTTTAATGGCTTCGTTGGTTGAACTATTGTCTAGATCAAGGAAACCTGCAAGTGATTTATGAGATTCTATAATTAACTTTCATGTTTTTAATTAAAGTCTGTATTTTCGATTGCATTGTGGTTATGAGATTTGTCATTACGGCTTAAAGTCTTAGTATTTATGCTTTTATGCTGTGTAAGGGCTGTGCACACTAGTTTTGTTAGAAATCATTGCCAGTTATCCTACCACCGCTAGGTAAGGGGGATCACGTTAGATGGTAAATAGGGTCTTGTTCGTTGGCAATCAATGTGCCCTTGTGTTTTCGGGATATGAGAAGGGTAGCGGCGTATTGTAATCACCACGTAATAGGTGGAAGAGTTTGACGCTAGTTACCACTCATGATAGATGTTCTCACAGAGCATATGGCTGCTAGACTGTTGAAAATCTGTGGCGCACTTTGGATTTTGCGGACTAGTTAGCATGTGGTTGTGTCGCACGTTCCCTCTACTGATATGAGGAGAACGAGGTGGTGTGAGTCACTATAAACCTATCTATAAGACATGATAAAAATAATATTTTTGAATCGACGATTAAATCATACTTACATTGGTCTATGTGTTCTTGATCTAGAATTATTATAATATTGTTAGTTTATAAGTATTTACATTTTACTTGTTATAGCATTTACTTTCCATTAGTTAATTAGTAATTAGTTTAGATTAGTATAATTAGTTAAAAAAAACCCTTTTATAACCTAAAGTTATCCCCCAGTCTCTGTGCATTCAACCCCACTTACCGCTATTGCAAATCAATAGTAGCCCGATATTTGAGTTTATTATTGGTATTGTTCAGCGACGACATCAATTTTTGGCGTTGTTGCCGAGGACTGATGTTGATTAACTTTAGGTTACTATCCATAAAATAAAATAATAATAATAATAATAATAATAAAAATAATAATAATAATAATAATAAATTCTATATCTTTGTATCTTAGTTTTTGTAGGTTCACTTCATGGCCTACTACTCCTATCATTACGATTATGGTTCATACGAAGACTTACATTACTAGTGTGAATGGGGTAGGTATGTCACGTTATAAACAAAAATTTCTAATCGACATTCTTTTGTGCAACTGGTCAATGCTTGTGAGTTTTGTGGAGATTACTCTCATTCTGCTAAAGCTTGCCAAGAACTTGTAGATTTTGTGAAGGTGTTGAGTAAATTTGGCGGCAATGTAGATTTGATTCTAGGGAATCTACCATGCTTGATGCAAAAAGAGGAGAGAATGAAGACGTCTTCACAAAACTCTCGTAGCACAAAACTTAAGAGACCCAAGCATCCTAAACCTCTTGAGGAGCCACAACCCGACTACTCAATGGAAAGAATTATCTTTGAAAGATAAGATGACGATCATTTTTTATGAACAAAAATATATATGACTGAGGAAGAGCTCGATTAATGAATTGAAGGAGAAACACGACTAATAGAGCATGAATGCGAGGCAGCAATGATACTAAACGCACAAAAGAAAGGATTATTTCCATTCGCGCCACTCGATATCGAAGAGGAAGAGTTGTCTATGCAACCGATTTCTAATCCAGAGGAAGCCTTGAGTGATATTACTTGTGTTGAGAAGGAAGAGCTTACATTATTTGTTGACTATCAAAGTGAGAAGAGGAATTTGGTGAAGGACTTGAGTTGAACTCCATCACCATTTCCCATGATTGCACACCTTCTGATGAAAAGAAAATTGAGAAGGAAGTTGAAGTCACTTTTAAAAGGTCAAATAAGCCGCATAAGGAGAGCAAGGAAGACCAACCTCTGGTGTTAGTAAAGTTAACCCCACCTCCCATGCTATGCATACGAGTTGAATTCTACAAAGCGGTGAAAGAAAAGGAGCATGTTAAGATTTTTTACACAACCGACACCTTTGTGTTGGATGATCCAGACGAGCCAAAAACTTATGTGTTGCAAGTCCAAGATGAGCTCCAAATTCTTAATGAGGGTGTGCTAATTTCATTGTGTGAAGCGGTTGCTCGATGGTGGGCACGGGTCGGGTTCGGGTCGACCCGACCCGACCCGAGCACTCATTCGGGTCGGCCAAAAACCCGATATGAACCCGACCCGTTTAGGGTCTTCGTCGGCCGGGTCATCGTGACCCGATTTCATGCAAGTCCGGGTCGGGTGAAAAAATCAACTTCCGAGTTCGTCGGGTCGGGTCGGGTCGGGTCGGGTCTCCATAGCAAGTAAAAATCAACTTCGAGTTCGGGTCGGGTCGGGAGACTACTTTTTTTCAAACCTCTCGACCCGACCCGCCACCCGCCACCCGTAGTTGGTGTCATGTTATCATTCACGCCAAGTCTAGCCAAGGATTTGAAAGAAAGGAGCTTGTTCCCCAGCTTTATTTTATTTATTTTATGCATTTAATTTCAATTTAGTTTTTTTTAGTTGCTTTGATTTTAATAAACTCCTTGATTTTGTAGACTTTTCAGGTGTATGGAAATAGAGGAACATCGGAGGAAAAGGAGAGTGCCCTGTATGTTGGTGTCGGGTTTGATTTTTTGATGCAACATATCATAGGATGGTTACAATGGTACAAACTAGTGGAGATTTTTATTAATCTAGAAATTCCAATTGTTATTAGGATTCACAAATTAAAGGCTTATATAAAGGTATGCATTGTATCAAGGCTAGTTGATTTTTTATAATATTAATAAAGAATTTTATTTCTTTTCTTGAGAATTTGGTGTTAACTCTCTCTAGCCCTAGGTTGTTTTGTTTGTAGTGTCGAATAATCAATTTAGAAGTTCCCCGCCGCGTTAATTGGTATCAAAGTCTTCATCAACCGTGATTTATAGATAATCATGGCGCTGAAGAAGAACATAACCAACAACGACTCAAAGATATTTATCATCAACACAATCAAGCCCGGAATGAGCAGCGGTTTACTCAAATTTTTGAGTTGCAGGAACAATTGTAGGCACAATTGAATGAATTGTTTGCTATTATGGCTATTATGAGCATTGTTGAGGGTTCGAGTTGGAAACAACACTACCCAAAACTGTCAAAGAAAACCTACTGTTTTTTAAGAAACAAAAGGACATTTCTCATCTGACAGGGATGACGAGTATAACGACAAAGATTGTCGATTAGAAGAATGCATTGATCTAATCAAATATAACGATGGTCACATCTTCGACATCAACAAGCCGCCAATTTTTTAGAGGCCGGCTATGTGCACCCCAGTCGTTACTCAGGGCACCCCATTTACAAGGGCACCCATTGAATTTCTCAGGGCACCCCTGAGTTAGACGAAAATGCCCTTCTTCATCAATGTAAGGCACCCCACCACCAAATCTTCTTTCACACTCCTTCCCATCACAAATCGACGCTTCAATCTACCAAATCTCCTCATTTTCTTGCTCGTTTGCCCATCGATTTGTTGTTTTTAGAGTCGGGTGAGTGTTTGCGGTGTTTGTGAGGTGAGGGTTTGAATGATGACTTGTGGTAGATGGCTGATGTTGAATCATATAGGGTTCGAGGGTGTTTTTCGTTGAGTTTGTTGTTCCTTTATCTTGTGTTGTTGTTGTCTTTTATGGAAATATACCCATCACTGAGTTCAACCACAATCCCGTAATGTTTGGCCACACAGGGCCGAGACTATTGAGTAGGTCTCGGAACTGCATGAACGAGACTCTGCAGTACTCTCGGTACCAAGTAACCGATCGAACAAGTAACTTAATTCACAATGGATTCGGTCATCAAAGAAACCGAGGCATAAGAGGATGCCTCGGTTGTTGGTAACCGAGACATCCTCTTATGTCTCGTATCCGGTAACCGATCGAACAAGTTACCCATTTCACAATGGGTTCGGTTAGAAACGAGACCGAGACATAAGAGTGTGCGTCCGACACTTTTGTGTATGTGGTACATTTCAAAATGTCGAAACCCTAAACACAAAAACATCAAAACACACCAAAACTCATGCTTCCAACCCTCAAAATGGGGTGGTGGGGTGCCCAAAGTTGTGTCCACCATCGACGAAGACGACGGGATCGGTTGGGAGCACAAGGGTGGTGGAGTTCGGTGGTCACACATCAAAATGTGGTGGTGGGGTGCCCAAAGTTGTTTTTTTGTTTTTGTTGTGGATTTGTGTTGGAGGGCATATGAGTCATTACACATACAATTAGAAAAAAATGGGGTGCCCTGAGTGATGGCTGGGGTGCACATAGCGAGCCTCATTTTTTATGACAATGATGACGTCATTGTTGAAAAAAATGTGGTATTTGGGATGATGACTGTGTACTTGAGGTTACACAGTTGAAGTCACTACCACAAGTGTCAGTGGTGGGTGTGATGAAGCATCGTCAACGAAGATACGTGGTTGTCGAGATGAAGTTGAAGAATTTACTCCTCGCATATGTTCCACCAATAGTTGATGATTTCATCGAGGTTGAATTCGAGCAAAAATTGTCTGTTTTTGAAGATTTTATAAATGTTTGTCACATCAATGAAAAGATCTGTTTTTGAAGATTTTATAAATGTTTGTCACATCAATGAATAGATCAAAATTCAAGGACAAATTTTCGTCAACGGGGAGAATATGATGCAGCATATCATAGGATGCTTACAATGGCACACACCAGTGGAGATTTTTATTAATCTAGAAATTCCAATTGTTAGTAGGATTCACAAATATATTTATTTAATATACGTATGAGTTTAGGATTATATAGCATATTTATTTGGGTAGTTTACTTTTGTTAGGAGTTTATATTAGGTAGATTTTTATTTATGGTCTTTTGGGTCCAATTGTGTCAAATGGAATTTTAGTAAGTTCTAAAAACTATTGTGTCGTGTACATTGAACGTACACCTTGATGTGTCGGTTTTCTTAATTAAAGGCATATATATAGGCATGCATTGTATCAAGGTTAGTTGATTTTTTATTATATAAATAAAGAATTTTATTTCTTTTCTTGAGAATTTGGTGTTAATTCTCTCTAGCCCTAGGTTGTTTTGTTCGTAGTGTCGAATAATAAATTTAGAAGATACCTGTTGCATCACTTTTGGATTAAATTTTGTTGCCATGATTAGTGCATTGCAATTTTTAGGAAATAGACTATTTTCAGATTTACGTGTTTTGAGACTTGGTTGGAGGTTAAGAAACCAACTTAAGTCGCTGCATTAGTGGCAGGTCTTTAAGTAGAACCCAAAACCGTAGACTCTATTGTATCATCTTGTTGATTTAACCCTTAATTGAAAAACTTCAGGCTCGCAAGTTTTGGTTGGAATCTTTTTAGTCAATTCCTTTGTTTGATAGTCTTATTGTGAATTGTATAATATCACCACAGCACATCATTTGCATACATTTACAGCTTTTGTATATACATTTCGTTTCATTCCATACATTCCATTTCATTTCTTATCTTCTATTATTAGATTTCACTTGTTCCTTTAAAATGTTTATTGGTTGTCCTACTTTTTTGAACCTTGAGAACAAGGTTCGAGATAAGTTTGGGGGTATGCAGGTGTGCAGGTTTGATGGATTGCATGGATGTACCGTATTTTGGAGGGGTTATGGTAAAATTTTCGCAAATTTTCAGGATTTTTTCAAAATTTCTAACGAAATTCAGGTAATACGGTTCCGTTTCATTTTATGGATTGATGGTTTGGTAGGTTGTTTACACATTTCCATACTTGTGAATTCCTTTTTTTTTTTTTTTTCATCCATTATTTTGAGCTTAAATGAATGCCCAATTCTAACCTTAGAATAATGGTGGACAATTTGAGAATTCAAATGTAGATTGATGTTGTTATTGATGGACAAGACCTGGTTTTATTATTCTTGATGGACAAGACCTACTTAGGGTTAAGACTCTATGCTTTAGGTCACAATAGGAAGAATCCTATTCTTGATTTGCATCCATTTGCAACTGAGCGTTAGTTAAGATTAAGTTTGGGGGAAGACATAGGCGTGTTTGTTTAGCCATTTAGCTTGATTCTTTCATCACCTATCACCTATCATGAAACCCATAACTCATAAGCCTTATAATCCTTTTACCTACATTGGAAAGCTATCTTAATCATAGCGAAAGTGAGAAGTGCTAACAAGAATTTTTAAATAAAAAAAAAAGTCATACAAGTTCCGCAAGAGATGGAGTAGGGAATCTAGTGGTTGGAAAAATAGAAAAAGCGGAATCCACAAGAAATGGAGCAAGGATGGTACTACTAAAACAATATATATGGAGAAAAAAAGAGAATATATAAATGAAATAAAAGGCGGAAGTTTATAAAAACTCCTCAAATAAAAAGATTTAACTCGGGTGCTTATAGCTAGATTAAGTTTCTCCAATGATTTAAATCCATGAAATTAAGTTTCCAGCCAAATAACCTCAAAAAACAAGTCCTATTGACTCCAAATGATGTATTTTCTATGTCAGTGGAAATAAAAGTATAAGTTTTGTTTGTGGAATCTTGGTATTCAATGCCCTACTTAGAAATTGTAAGTTTTCGGCTTGTTAAACGTCACGAGGTAACTCGTGAGTAATAGATGGCTTTAGTTTTGACGAAGCCTAGTGTTTAGCGGAGTATTCCTCAAGAAAGTGGCCGAAATATCATGACTCAAAAGTAACCGGCTTTGCAAGTGTCCTGTTTCCTTTCGACAAATTATTGAAAATTGGACGAAACAATTTAAGTTAGAGTTGAGCATTAATGAAGTTGATGTAAATTCTTTGTAAGCAAGTTGATTATCTAGTACTTCATTGTTTAAGTTTGAGGTATTTGATAGGTGTGCAAATGTGCTATATTTTAGTGTCAAATTAGTGTCTTTTACAAGACTAAATCTCCAATTTATGATACTTAATCTTTTATTTTTGTATTTTCATTGTAGTACAATAAGTGATTTCCCATTAAACTCCAGTAAAAAAGGTGCAGATTGACCCAACGCCTTAGGTTGTAAGCAAATCGCCAAGGAATAGTTGGAGGAAACTTGAGTGTATTGCAGAAACGCCATTGGAAATGATGTGGACGAAGCCTTGAGAAGACCTAGGAGAAAGCCAATACACAAATTCCAAGCGTCGTGGAATGACCATAAGGTGTTGTCACGACACTGAAACTTGAGTCGAAACAAAAATGAAATAAAAACAGAGCATCCCAACGTCTTGCATCGATTCCCAGCGCCTCCAAAATTTACACATAAGGCATTGGATTCAACGAAAAGATTTTAAGCCCGAATTTGGTGATTACGTTGACCACATAAATTTTTGGTTAAAATTTCTTTCCATCAAGGTTTTACTATAAATAGGTCTCGAGAGAAACCCTAAAACGGACTCTCCCTTCGGCCTTTTTTTCTCCCATTTTCTTCTTTTTTCTTCTCTGGTTCTTTTTAGTTTTTGTAATGGAGATTTTAATGGCTATTGTTGGTTGATCAAGGATACTTGTAAGTGATTTATGAGATTCTATTATTAAATTTCATGTTTTTCATTACAATCTTGTATTTTCGATTGCATTGTGGTCATGAGATTCTATGTTACAGATTAGAGTTTCTGCTGTGTAACGACTCGTGCACACTAGTTTTGTTAGAAATCATTGCCAGTGATCCTACCGTCGCTCGGTAAAGGTGGTCACGTTAGGTAGTAAATAGGGCCTTGTTTGTTGGCAATCAATGTGCTCTTGTGTTTTCAGGATATGAGAAAGGTAATGGCGTATTGTAATCACCACGTAATAGGTGGAAGAGTTTGACGCTAGTTAGCACTCATGATAGGTGTTCTCACAGAGCGTAAGGCTGCTAGATCGTTGAAAATCTGCGAAGCACTCGGGATTTGCAGGCTAGTTAGTATGTTGTTGTGTTGCATGTTCCCTCCATTGAAATGAGGAGAATGAGGTGGCATGAGTCACTATAAGCCTATCTATAAGACTTGATGAAAAATAATATTTTTGAATGGACGATCAAATCATACTTACATTGGTCTATGTGTCTCCTTGACCTAGAATTATTATAATATTGTTAGATTATAAACATTTACATTTTATTTGTTCTCGCATTTACTATCCATTAATTAATTAGTAATTAGTTTAGATTAGTATAATTAGTTAAGTTTTATAACCTAAAGTTATCCCCAGTCTTTGTGGATTCGAACTCGCTTACCGCTACTGCAAATCAATAGTAGCCCGGTATTTAAGTTTATTATTGGTGTCGTTCGGCGCAACATCAGTGGCCATTTTCAAATACTACTAAGTTCAAGAACTTTCAAGTGTCAACCATCCAAATTGAGTCAATTGACATACAAGCACAAATAATTAAGCACACAATAAGTGTAGAAACAAGCAAGTTCAAGCTATTTGAGTTTAAATCACTATTTTTCTAGTCATCCACATCAAAACAAACTTTTAGAAGAGAACCCCACCATTAAAATATTCTATATTGTCATCTAAGTCATTTTAATTGGCTTTATTGTCGTATAGTTCTTCCTCATTCACTTCGTAATCAGATAACTAGCATTGTCTCCTTGCACTTTACACCCATGCACCTCATTTAGTTGCCTATATGGTCTAGTATAGCATCTTGCTTCAACAAAGCCCATATCTATGCCAACATCCTCCCAAAATAAATCTCCAACCTCACAAGAACCAAGTGTAGTTCATCCATTTTGCAGGTAAACTGCTTGCAACAAACATTGATGTTGAACAATGTAATTTGAGTCCAATTTTTCCTTTCATTGATCCACACCACCAACTTTTGATTATAACTAATGTACACTAGATAGTTAGCCCCCTTCTCCAATTTATTCCATTTCATCGTATGTACTATGTATAAAGTGAAAAAAAAATTGAAGTTGCATTACTGTAAGTTTGTAACTATAAAACTACACCACTATGAATTCTTAATAATAATACAAGAAAGTAATGATCATCGAGTTTAACTCACATGCTCCAATACCCTCCAATTTCTTTCAGTCACTTCCACCACATGCCAAGCTAAGAGCTTTAACTGCCAAATCAAAACATTTTCAGATGGCGTCGTACAATGACAAACCGCTTTTGCTCACCAATTGTTCCTATACATAATAAGATCAACTACCTGGAACAAAATTGCAATAGCTAATTAGAGCAGTAAAACTGACTCTCATCCAAGCTCCTCGGTGATTCATTACCACATTGAATGGGCCTATTTGAGAACAATAAACGATTGACCTCTATTAACAGACCCGCTAAAGACCTGAACCATATAGTATTTAATGCAAAGGCAATCTCTCAAACTCCACTAGGGAAGGAGAAGGTCACAGCGTAATGAGTTGCTTATCATTGCGATAGGTGTCAAGTGGAAGTGCACGCGTCAAAGACACAATCATCGATTCTCTCGAGCGATGCAGCGTAGAAATTCCATGACAAGTTTCCATCTTTTGGCTACATAAATAAGAAAGCATAATTAACTTTCTTGGAAATAAGAACTGAATAAAAGACCAACTAGAGTCACTAGGCTTGCAAACCAGTGCTATTGCACCCTGTTGCCTAATTTGTCGTAGCTTTCCAAGCAAAATCCTTCAACGTTTATATGCATTGCCAACGTTACATGTAAAGGATCCTAAATGAATGGAATTGCAAAAAGTATTTCCATGAGATAGTGCACACTTTCGATCACCTCCTTATTCATTTTAAACCTGATGGAATTAAAGAATTCTAGATTTTGCAATCAGCCAGACGCATTAAAATATTAGATTTATGGTGCAGTGGTGTTTTCCACCTCCTATTGATGACAATTCAAGTTAAAATGCACCTTTTGTTGCATAACAATCAAAATTGTGACGAACTTCATTAATACGGGATGGAGAAAATAATAATTAAATTCTTTAACTTAAGCACTAGTCATCTATACTTTCCTTCCATATCTATATTGATTGGATCCTTCACTCTATCCACAGCCTCATACATGTGCCCATATAGAATGCTTTCTCTCTATCAACAAGTCACAAAACTTAGACAATCGAGTAGAAATTTTCAGAGCATAAAGAATTCAACCATGAGGAATTTGAAAGGACAACATAACAATTCTTGAATTGACAACGCCACGACACTTAGAAGCAAAATATTCATCACAAATAAAAACTTTTTAAATGCAGCTTTTTCGTGTAAACAATTTGCAAGGCGAGGAAGCTACCATAGATCTTGTAAAATAAAGTCATTGTTCCAAGTAGAAGTCCTCATAACAAAAATCCAAATTCCAAACCCATGGTTATAAAATAAAGTCAAGGTCACAACCTTCTTGATCATCAATCCCAAATTAGTTAGGGTTGGCCACATGGATCAACCTTCTTAATCCAGCTACAAGCGGACGCCATGAAGATTTTGTACAGTGTTGTAGTTGTAGTTAGCTTTTCACACGGTAAGCCCCAAAAAAATCCCTTCTAGCAAACCCACTTTATCTCCAAATCCAAAGTTCCCCAACAACCTTACAGGTTGCACTCATATCACGTTGTGCCTCCTCCTCCCTACGTCATCCTTCTCCTTGCCACCGTCGCCTTCTTTCTCCTTCACCCTTCGATCACGACCTTCAAGTCATTAGCACCCGCTTCACGTTGTGCCCAAATGCCTCGTTGTGCAACAATGAGAGGGAGAAGATGGAGTGTTGTGGAGAGAGAGAGAGTTGCAAGTCTATTGTCAGAGGCGTTCCATCGCCCCAGAAATGTATACCCCACTTTGAGGTGGGGCCCGTACGCCATATCGACTAATGTGCATTGTAGTATGACTTCCCAATGTCATTCTAGCAATTCCATATATATATATATATTCCAGTATAACTACAATGGGTACCAAAAAAAAAATCCATGTCATGGAAACAATATTCGCAACTATTGAATTAGGATATAATGGTCAATTCTTTTGTGCATTTATTAAGGTATTTATATATATATATATATATATATATTCTAGTATTACTATAATGGGGACCAAAAAAATTATTCATATAATGGAAACAATATTCACAACTATTAGAGTAAGATCCACTAATCAATTCATTTGTGCATTTATTGTTATACATGAGTCGTAAAAACATGAAACATTCAATGCACAATCCTTTTGAAGGTTATGAATATTGAGAACTTTTTTGGTTTCTATTATAAAATTATACAAATACAAAAAATATTTTGAATAGGGAATGATGTGTATTATATTAAAATTAGTTTTAACATTGAGTTAAGGATTTCCATATAAACATTTAGTTTGGTTTGTGTTGGACATGTATAATGTAGAATTTAGTAATTAGTTAACCTAACTCCACCTATATAGGCCTTGTTTGGTTGGGGGTGAGTTGGGGGGAGTGAGATAACTAGCAAGGAAGTTCCAACTAATCTTATTTGGTTGGTTTTATAAACCTAACTTCCGTGCAAGTTATCTTCCAACTCACACCCACCAAGGAAAGATAACTCCTTCCTCCCCCATAGCGGAGTTATCTCTATGAGGCTTATGGACGTAATTACCCCTCATAAATTGCATCTCTATTACTCCACATCCCTTTATCTTGTTTGAAGGGTATTTATGTCAATTTCCATGTTTTATTATTTTTTAAATTTGCAACTTCCCTGTAAGTTCAAAGTTGAACCAAATATGAGAATAGTACTTCTTTATGAGTTAACTTGTCTACAAGAAAACTCCCTATAAGTTGGCAAAAATGAACCAAACTAGGCCATAGAACATTACATATGTTACATAGCCCGTCCTAAGCCCAAATAAAGGAAGAAGGCTCCTGAGCCCATTTTTCATACCTGAAATATGGGAGATGGTTGCGATAAGTTGACAACCAACGTAAAACTTTTTGTCACTCTTTATGAAATGGATCAAATATATATAAACATTAGGTGTTCTCACCTAGCGACTCGCTACATCAAAGCCTAAGTATAGTGAAAATGAGCAAGGGTGTGCTTTACATTGCCACTTGGGTGTGAAGAAAAATGAAATTGTACTAAATTGAGCCCAATGAAAGAGTTTGATCCACGTAGATGACCCCAACTAATTTAGGATTGAGGTTGCGTTGTTGTTGGAGTAATTAGTTTACTTAAATTAGAATATTTTATGTGTTTTATGTTATTGTTGATATTTGAATTTATTAAGAAATGGGGATCCACCGAGAGTTAATGGGGAAAATAAGTTCCCATGGATGGAGATTCTTCATCCCCAACCCTATGCTTGGAAAAGGAGATGGGGTGATTTCCCATCCCAAAACACGGATGGGAGTTAAGGGCGACAAAATAAACGAGGATTAGAACAGAAAACCCATTTCCTGACCCCCATCCAACCCTATTTGCATCCCTACCTAGCATGCTTAAGCAACTCATCTATAAAATTACTCTAACCTCATGACATCTTGTCATATAGGTCACTTCTTCTTCAAGTAAAGTTACTCTTACCTCATGATAACGTGATGCCCTTACTGACCTAAATTGTACAATAGCTTCAACCACTATTTTGAAGTTCTTTAATTTAATCATAACAAGTTCAACCCTTGTTTGATGTGCTCACCTGAAAATGTATCACATAAATTGTACAATAAAGCTCGAACCCACCTATTCTCTAATTTAAAGACCACTAAAAAGTTTTGAAATATGTTCTATATTACATATATGTAATAGCTTATACATTTTTTCTCTATTTCTTACTCTAAGTTCTTGTTAACTTTATTCTCTTACATTTTAAATCTTTTTATACAAAGTTTGAAATGGAGTATCCATGTCTTTTTAAGTGTCACTCATTTCAAGTGTCCGAACGGAATGTATCTACTTTGGGTTAGAGTCACATAATGCACATAACCCTTCTCCACTCGCCTTCTTCAACTTGCCCTCTAGTATAGGTTGTAGACTTGTTGGTAACTTTGTTTTGCATGTGTTTGTTTGTGTTACTTCACTAGATTAAGAGTTAAATGTAATTCGTTAACCCTTTCTTCCAGGTAACGTAGGTGCTTCAATGCTTGACAGTACTGCCATTTTTGCTTCTTCATTATATTGGTCCACGTAAATTCTTGTCTAATTGATTTTCATGAGTAATACTAGGACTCTATCTGGCTTGAGCCAAAAACAAATTGTTAATATAGCAGCTTATTACCAAGTTACTACTTACTCCCACTAAAAATTCCACCTATGTAGGACATTATATGTGATACATAGTTGGTCCCAAGTTAGGATAAAGGAGGACTCCAAAACCCATTTTCCATACCGAAAAATGGGGGAGGGAGGTCCCAAGTCCATTTTTCGAAGGGTTGTGATAGGTTGGCAGTCAGCATAAAACTTTTACCACTCTTTATGAACGGATCAAACAAATGAGATAAGCGTTGGGGTGTTCCCACCTAGCGACACGATGCATCGGAACCTGGGTGTAATGAGAAATAATTGCACTAAATCAAGCGCGATGGAAGAGTTTGATCAATGTAGCCGACCCCAACTAATTTTGGGTTGAGGCCATGTGATTCCTAGTACTTACTCCCATTAAAAAGTTTTCCACAACATACAAACCAAAAAGAGATGAAGCAAACAAGAAATTCTCAATTATACACTGCTCCTAAACACCAACTGATATGGGATTCCTAGTAGTGACCAAAATAACTAGTAACAATACCATGCTTTTTGTTCGTTGTCTTTTGGAAGCAATTCATAAAATATAAAAGAACCTCACTATACATTTAGTCAATGAAACAAACATTCACGCAATTCAATAAGGATTTGATATTCTAACAAGTAGTACAGGTTCCAACTGCTTGAATGACTAGTTTTCTAGAGTACAGAGAATCACCTGACCTGTAGCCCTACTACATTATGTCCGAGGACAATTTCCGAGCACACGCCCTCAATCTCAATGTCTAGAAATGAAGAAGCAATAAAATATGCACGGCATATTCTCACCTCAATGCTATTATTGAAAAATCTCCCAAGTACATTCAACATGCAGCATTGAATCATCAAATGTGGATCCAGAAACATAATGAAAAGAAGAATCAGATTCGGAAACAGGGAATACCTCCCGCGATGTTCTTTCTATACAAAAGAAGAAGAAAGTTGACACCAACAAGCTGGTAGGGTTTAAGAGTTGGCTGAAAGTCCGATTCTTCGGAGGCGCAAGCGGCATCAATATCATCCTGAATAAACAAAACCACAACATGAAGACCTAAAACAACTAATTTCAGCTTCAACAGACTAAAACCCAACCTCACCTGTGTAACAATCCTCACAGAAGAAGCATCAACCGCCGCGTATCTATCAAAAGACGCAGTCGAAGAACCGTAAATCTCCTTCTTTAACTCAGCTGAAATCTTCGCACATTTCTGCAGAGCCTTCCCAACCACATCGTCCTCCTCCACCTCCTCCACCTCCACCTCCAAATCCTCATCAAACTCAATCAACTCCGTGTCGTCCACATACGCTTTCGATCTAACCTCGCTCACCTCCTCGAAATCCTCATCGCTCTCATCATCAAACACAAACCTTCTCGAACGACTGTTACCAGTACTCTTCCGAGCTTCCGCTACATCAACAACATCATCGTCCTCCAAACTGTCCTCGATTTCCACGAAATCTACGTCGATTTTCTTCGAATTCTCTCGCTTGCTCGGTCGATACGAAAACGACTCTATCGCTGGTGGCGGTGGAGATGGAGTGGGTTCTCTCTTCAGAACCCTCGACGGCTTGAACGAGTGGTTCTCCCACTCGTCGTCGGAGATTTCTTCGATAAATCGCTTCATTTCATCGATTTTGAATCTGAAACCCTAGAAATCGCTAGGGTTTGGTGGTGGGGGAGAGGGTCGGAATTTGGGGGAGTTTGAACAATGAATGAATGAATGAATCAACACTTTTTCGGAGCTCACGACTGTTCAATGCGAGGACTGTTCAATGCGAATGGCGCTTTCGCGAACTGGGAACTAACAGATCGTACAGTGGATCTGGTTGCGGTGTTTACCAGTTTGACGGTGGGCTTGGTCAAGGCCCAGTTTTAATGGGCCTATCTGGCCCTGTCAGAGGTCTTTCTATAGCTAAGCACGATAGGGCCTTACAAGGATTGGATGATATTTGGGTCTGATCCAAAAAAGGGTTACTTTACCAATGACTAGTTGGTCCGATTCTAAGAAGCTTCGGCACTCAAGCCCTTTAAGTTATAGCTCTAGTTTGAGCCTTACAAATGAAGATGTCAGCACTAGGAGCTCTTTACCTTAATTATGGGCTGGTCCGGAGTGAGCTTAGAGTAATCGGTTTAGTCCAAATATAGGGCGATCTTGACCAAAAAAAGGTTACCTTGTGATCCAATAAATGTTTCACTTACTTGATGAATACACTCACCTAACCAAACACATGCCTAAGTGACAATGTTTGGAATGTGAAGCTTATGCGACTTGAGATGCATAACATTGCTTCATATAGGCGTGTGTGTTTGTCAAGTAAGTGTAGCATTTGCCTTTACTAAATTTTGTCAAAGAATTGAATAAAGTAATGTGGATCGTCAATTGTAATAGTAAAATGTTTTTCATTTTTTCAATGATTTTGTGTAATCGCTCTGAATCCTAAGTATAGAAAAAGAAACATCGACATATATTAAAGATTTGAGGATTGATATACAGGAAAAGAATGAATTCCAAAGGTGTAAGGCAGTGAAAAAGTGAGCTCTTTTGATAAGAAATTTAAACCGACTTATCCCCTCTTAACATGCTCTATTGAGGACTGAACCCCACGTCATACAAAACTGAGCTCTTGAAAACTAGACTTTGAAGTACGTTATCACTAGTCTTCAAACTTTTGAATTGCTAGTGAAATGTTATAGTTCAACATACCCATAAGAAAGGGAATAGAGCTATAGAATGAATGTCAATGCTCTGTGTTATGAATTGGGCTCTCATTTCCATGTTCAGATGCCAATCGGCCTTGCTTCGAATTTAATAGATAATGTTAGTTAAGGGGGTTACATTCCCTTTTTATTTGATTTAATAATAGTCTTTTAGCCTCCCTTTAATTTAATAATAATAATAATAATAAATAAAATAAAATAAACTATGCTTTGAAGAGATACAAACCCATGGGTCAATTTGATGGTAGTAACCATTTTGTATATTCATGTACTATTTTCTTTTGCCAATTAAAATTTCTATAGATCTAAAAGTTTATGTATCAGTACTTTATGTTAAACATACGTGAAGTCAACGCTGGATTCACATTGAGGTATACAATCGACAATTCATGTCCACCATAGCGAAAGCAAATTTCACAATATACATGATTTTCCTGTTTTTTGTTAAGAAAACAATATACATGATCTAAACTAATTAACTCAAAAGTCAATTTTTTTTCAAAAAAAACTAAAAAGTCAATTTAATAAAGTAAGATTGGATCGAAATCGGACCCTACTACATTGGTAGAGTTTTTTCGACTTTATTTTGGGAAACACATTGTTTCTTGTCATGTACATATTTTTAGTTATATGAAATAAAGTCTCGTTCTCTATCAAAAAAAAAAAAAAAATCGGTTGGTTTTTTTGTACAAACACTACTACCCCAAGTACACATGAAACTTTAAATGTGTAAAATTTGATTTTCAATTTTGGTAGACTCGATTAACACAAAATAAAAATGTGTAAAACTTGGAAAATTAGTTTCTATGCCTCCCAAGTTCTCTTAGTTCTCACTTTTAAAGATGTCAGTACTATGAACCGTCTCAGATTTTATCTGCTATTTCAAATTATATCCAAACCGGCAATAAGGATTAAATTGAATTTATTACTCTATTTTCAAAAACGACCCTACGCGACATGCACCGAAGGCATCCGCGCGATATACATCAAGATTTGTGCATACATATTTTGATGCTAAAAGCAACTGATGATGCTAAAACATGAATGTTCCTGCTAGGTATCACTGGGGCACCAAAGAGCGCATTTTCCATTAGATAACGGGATGAAATGGGATTATGAGAGTAAGCTGACTCCTTAGTGTTTTTTTTTTTTTTTTTTGATAAGAAAAAAAAAATTATAAAAAAAAAACAACTTGCCCCCACCAGGTTTCAAACTTATAACATCTTATTCTCTAAATCTCATACCAAATCATTGGGCCATCCCAATTGGTTGGTATAAGAAAATCTTCTTTACACCATTTAATAACCACCTTATATACACTTATCAAAAAGGTAATTGTCAAAGCTTTTCAAGTGAGATAGTAAAGACATCACTTGCAAAAAGATAAAATCTTGAGAGATCATGATTCGATTCTCATTGAAGTAAAAAATAAAAATAAAAATAAAAAAACAGATGAAAAAGTACGAGTCAACTGAAAAATCGTCCCATGATTTAACGCCATTGGTATCTACCATATCAAGCATTGAAATAGTTGAAAATGACTTGAACGTGATATAATAGTTTTGCATTTTATAGTGTTCGGCGTTAGAGTCAAATTAACACACTTTTTGGCTTTTAAAAAAAAAAAAAAAAAAACATACTTTTTGGCGATGAACTTTTTTTTTTTTTTTTTTTTTTTTTGGTTAGGCACTCGGGGTCCTTTAAATTGTAGCTTGAGTTCAAGTCTTAAAATTGAAGATGTTAATGAGTGGAAGCTCTTTACCTCAATTATGGTTTGGTTCGTAGCGAGCTCGGAGTAGTCGGTTTAGTCTGGATACAGGGTGATCTTGAACAAAAATAAAAAATAAAAAGAGTTACCTTGTGATCCAATAAATGCTTCATTTACTTGATGAACATACTCACCTAACCACACTGTGACGACTCGTTCCTTAATTTAAGGCAGCGTCCAGCTTAATCCCATCATTAAGCCATAATCTAAGCCACGTAGGACTTAACGACGTATTAGTTAGTCTTTTTATCTTATTTTCCTTGTTATTTGTGTTCAGGATAAGTATTATTCATTTCTCGTTATTCGTGATTTCAGCTAACTAAAACTTTTTAACAATTTATTAAATTTAGTGGAAGTCTTAATAGTTTAGCGAAAGCTATATAAATAAACCCTAAATATGGAAATCAAGAAACAATTATCATATAAATATATGATAGAGATGGCGATATAATGGTGCGATAAACATGTGTTAGGTCAGGGAACTATCATTCCACCCAAACATACAACCTAAAAGTGTACGAAAGACAAAAAGTAAGTACATATAATATAAACAAAACCTATAAAAAATGAAATAGAAGCACGCCAAAGGCTCAAAGATAGTCGCTGATCTTCTTTTTTGCCCGCTCTGCTACTCAAGAGATTTGTACCCACCATCAACAAACAAGACGGTGAGTACTATAAGCAAAGTAAATCCTGAGAAGCTACTTGTCCACATTCCAAACATAATAGAAAGGTATCTACAAGCATATAAATAACGAAGAATTGTTGAAACAAGAATATGCTAGAAGATACCATAGTTAAACAAAGTGAGATTGACACGAGATTTAGTAGTATGACATAGGTTCGGTTGTGAGTTATATCACATCAGCCTTTATTCCACTATCGAGGGGAGTGAGCTCCCTCACAAATGCCCAATATATATATCCTTATCGGCTACCTCGGGCCCCATTACCCTGTGTGTCGCACAATACTAGTGGTAAATGCCGACATCCCCAGAGTCTAATGACCTCGTGTGTCGCTCATCTCAATCAAGTAGGAGATATTAGATACAAGAACTACTTTTTATAAGTCAAGAAAGACTCGAACTCGGGTTCCAAAGGCATGGTAAGTGCGAGCACAATGCATACAAGACACAAGTAGTACAATACCATCAAACCAACCCATAACAAACCTACACTAATAACATGTTATTCCCAACAATCATATCATACTAAATACCACAAGACGACATAACTCAAGAATAAGAATCAATGAAATAATGAAAGGATACAATGTCATATATAGATAACTCAACAAATGAGAGAATAAACACAAAAGTCATGGCATTGAAATGACAAAGGCTAAATCAGTCAAAAGGATTGTAAATCAAATTATAATTAAGAATGAAATGAAGAGAAGTGCCCAAATAGTTTACTTACTTTAAAAGCACTCAAAGTCCTAAGCTTGTAAATCAAAAACTTATAAATGATTCCCCGAATGAAATTATTTAGTGTGTTTTAGGACTTGTATAAAATATTAAAGTGGTTTGAAAAGTTTTATAGTTTTAATTAAAAATTCTTACATTTCAAGGTTTGACATTGTGGTGGCGTTGTGTGTACAAACTCACGACGTCACCACGACGCCATCACGACAACACTCTTTTAATGGGGTAGGGAGCATGGGGTTCATGCGTAGCGGAGATTACAAAATAATTTTGACAAAAACCCCAACAGGATCTGAATCTAATTCCATTAAAAATGTTTAAACTATGAAAACTTAATCATATCTCGATCTCTCTAAGACTCTATCGGCGATCCACACAAACTTTGAAGTGCAGCTTCGAGAGAATACCAAACCTTCTCCAAAACGATCCAGAGCATACCAAAAACCTTAAGTTATTTTTAAAACGAAAATAGAGTTTCGGCCTTTTTAATCTTTTTTTTTTTGTTCTGTATTCTAACTCAAAGTGTATATTTATACAACCTTTGATATAGACGGTTATTTACACATGTACCCCTACTTAAAGTGTGTTACACTAGGACTTTCTATCATGAATTTTATCAAAAAATATTAAAATCTCGCAAAATCATTCTTAGTTTGCTCAAAGGTATACAAGTCATAAGAGGCCTATAGACATTATCCAAGTTTAAATCAAATTCTAACATTTATATAACATCATTTTGTCACACGATTCCTTTTGATCAAACATAAGGCATGGAATTGTCATCCAACATGTTTAATCGTGCTAGTCTTGATCTCTAGTGTAGTAAAATATCAATCAATATCTTCACTTAGACTAGGCCTTTTAACGAGTCTACACATTGAGGGATCCACTAGATATCTCTCTTTATATGAGAGGGACAAATTCTATCTTGATTACGACTTCAATTATTCACTCTCACAAACTTTATAATCGTCCTGGGACAACGTTTGATTGCGTTAAATCACTTGTATTCCTAATGTTGAAGGCTCTGGTAATCTCAAGTCAGAGGATTGAATAATATACATATCATGAGAAACAACTATGACTTAATCCATGTGATACTCTCATAATGGTCGGATTACTTTGTTCCCTAACAAGTACTCATGATTTTGATTCATATTCCTATACATGTGATCATCGTATGATCATCAATCAAGACTCACACTAGTCTTAATTCATTATAGTTCCCAGTATAATAATCGACTAGGGACATTTAAGATATTTCTGTAAATACCCATGGATCTTATTATAATGTAAACATGCAAATCAATTATAATAAACAACAAATGAAATCCTCTATTTTATTAACTAAAATGTATTCATAAAGACTATTAATGGGTTGACCTAGGGCACATTTCCCAATAGCATGGCGCCATTGTGGAGCTGTGTGTGCAAGTGCACAATGCCAATAGGGCCTTAAACTCGAGTTGCACCTCTATTTTGCTCATTTTTGTTCATGGTTTGACTCCATTGCCTCGGACCCTTGCTCCCCTTTGCTAAGGGTCTGATACACACTCCATATTCACAACAATATATAGCAGACACTTCATCATATTCATCAATTATCAAAACCCATTGCATGCAACCCAAAATTTCAAAATTTTGTCAAGTACAAAGTGAAAATTTGGAAATCTCATAGCTTGATCAAAACATCATTGATTTTCTGAATTCTTGATACTAGAATTATTAGAATTTCATAAGGAACCCAACTATATTGTTAGATTTCAAAAATGAACTCATTTTAAAACTCATAATTCAATATTAGAGTTTCATAATTCAATATTGTAAAATACGAACTCATTTTACAACTCAAATATCAATATTAGAATTTCACAATTCATTTTACAACTCATAATTCAATATTAGAGTTTCAAAAAAAATAAGAACTTAAAACTCGAATCACAACTTTAATTTGCTCATAAAATCGATGAATTTGAGATTCAAACTTGATCTTGACATAAACCCCATGATTTTAAACACCAAGACCATGAATTTGTATGTATAGAGTTGAGTAGAGGCATTACCTAGGTTCTTGCTAGGATTCTTGAACTTGAATTTTCTTCCAACTTTATGAATTTGTTCTCATCAACCACATATTTCTAGCAACCCCTTTAATTCTAATTTTTGCTAATTTTGTGTATGCTTGAATGTGCATTTGAGTTTGTATATATAGGTTTATTTTTTATCAAGTGCACACACACACCTCCATGAAAATTACATGGTCCCAAATAAGTCATACCATTCTACTAATTCACCCTAGATAAAACTCGTTATACACACAACCTTATATGGAGATTAGTTTTGTCCCACATCTCGAGATGAGTCGATCGTGTAGGATTGATTTCTTAACTTAGGCTTTTATTTGATTTGATCAACACTTTGGCTATGTAAAAGAATGAATGATTACATTAATGCATAATTAAAAATGAAGACACCCTAATCACTCTCTACCCGATCCCACGCTCGCACGCATCCCGATGCGTGTCCCCACTCGCGTCTCGGGCCTATAAATAACAAGTAGGAGTGATTTAATAATTTATACACAAGACTAGGAAAAACACCACACAAATATAAAATATGCCTCAACCACGTGCCTCGGTCGAGTATACGTATCTCGATGCGGGTCTCATGTTACGTGTTAGTGATCCTTATTATGAATAAAACGAGATTAAAATATGAGTCGTGACACACACACAGCTATGTGGCAATGCTTGGAATCTAAGCTTAGGCGTCCTGAGATGCACAATATTACGCCATATAGGTGAGTGTGTTCACTAAGTAAGTATAGAATTTGCCTTTACTAAATTATGTCAAAGAACTGAATCAAATTATGTGGATTGTCATATGTAATAGTAAAATGTTTTTCATTTTTTCAATGATTTTTTGCAATCACTAATAAGTGTGTAATTATACATTAGTTAGTATAGGTTTATGAAAAATGCTAAAGTTCCCCAGATTTTTGACCACATTTCGCACCGACCACATTGGGAGCCATTCGTTTTTACCTCACGATGCTCATACATGTATATCGAGGCCAAATCGACGGCTCCCGATATGGTCGGTGCAAATGTGGGTCAAAATCTGGGAAATATAGCGGGCCTCATTTCAAGCCTTGAACATGAATATGAAGCAAAAACCGCACTTGGGAAAGAAAGTACAAAGTTCATGATTGAGCGACATAAAAGTTGGCAAAGTTTGGTCAAGTTTTTTAATGATCCATCTTTAGTATAAAGGACATAACTTTCTCATTTCAAATTCAAATGACTTTTCGTTTTCTTTGTTGAAAATTATACTCTAAGCTGAACATTTTTATGTTTGATAAGTTTCTTCAAGTTCGGCCTCTAAGTGGTCCAAAATTGTGTTGCAATTTAGGTAATATAGATGTGACGCCTCCAAGCCGCCACGCATAACTCCCATGGTGCGACTTATATACGGCCAAACAAGAGAGCTTAGATTTCACATGCCTCCAACCATTTCGGCCACTATGCATCGCCACTACGCCTAAATAGGAAACTCAGAAATTTGAGAATTTTGAGATTATTTCAGACTTTTTAGGTTGAAACCCACTTTGGAGGTTTCTATAAATAGGAATAGGTGTTATTTCAAAACTATCTCTTGTTTTTCTTTAAAACTCATAGAAAACTAAGTTTTTGGCTTGACAATATCCGGCTAATCTCCTTCGTCTATATCAGAAGTGGATTAAATGAGTCTACAACTTGAGATTTCGTTATGAGCTTTATCTATTCTTTTATTCTTGATTTTTTTTATGATTTTTTTCCTTTGTTATTGTTTTCATCCTAGGTTTAGATCTATTTGTTTGTGAAAGGATTCGCACATGCATATTAGGTTGATTATCTTTAGTCATTGAAGTTGAAATGTCCATCCTCACGTGGTAAACTCATACTTGTGACAATTGGTCATCCGGTCAAGTACCTTAGGAATTTAAGCTAAAATGGGAGCACTAGCGATCTGGTTGTCTAGGTTTAATTCCTTCATGAATCGAAGTAATGTGACCAACACATTAAATCCGGAGCACTAACGATCAGGTTGTGTGTTTGGTTAGGAAAGTAGTCAATGATCGTACCTTGGATATCGAGATCAAGAAGAGTGAGGAACCGAATGTGTCACCGAGTCTATAACTGCACTAGGTCATAATTGAGTCTCATATCTTTTATAAATCGAAGATTAACAAAATCATCCAAGTTGTATATAAAAGACCGTGATACTGAAGATCTAATTATATTCTCATTTAATCTTTCCTTACAAGTTTGTTCACCAATTTCTCACTACTCATCATTCTTTCCTTTCTCTTACTTGAAACCTAAGTTGAGTTACTTGGTCCTTGAGGTTTGATCTCAAGTTTATCGCTGCTACAATCTTTGTGGTTTCCAATGAATTAATCGGGAAATTTTCTTTGACGCATTCGGCGTGTGTCAAATCTTGGTGTCGTTGCCAGGGGACCAAGTCCTATTTGACTTAGGTTTTTCTTCCTTTCTTTTCCTTTGCCTTTTTATGCATAAGAGTTTTCGTCGATCAAAGTCCATCGGATCTTCATTACCCTTTGATCCGAAGATCGAAAAGAACTGTCAAAAGAATGTGAGAGAAGCGCGCCAACGGAAGTAAGCTTCCGAAGCCACATGTAACGACCCAAATATTCTTCGACCCATTTTATAGGTATTTTATTGATTTTATATTAAAGTATGTGAACAAATGAAATTGTTACACAAAATTAATCTTAACAAGACTTGGACTAAGTGAAAATAGCTTGAATGCTCTTAACGAGGAAATTGGGCCCATAGGGGTATTTATGTCATTTGGGTTGAATTTGTGAGAAACCCTAACTATATAATGATATGTTGCAAATCCTAGTCACCCCTTTTTGTTGTTTCAACAAGTTTGAGAGAGAGGAGAAGAAGAGGCAGCATTGATCAATCAAGGAGAGGTAATCTTTTGAAGTGATTTTTCCTTTTTCCTTTCTTTCTTTTTTTTTCTTTTCTTCTTCTTTTTGGTTTGTTTTGTTATGTAGGAAGAGGGAAAGAAGGGTGGCGGCTCCAAGGGGAGCCGCAGGTTTTGGGGGCTGCGCCGTTGGAGAAGACAGCGGCGTCGCTAAGGAGCAACGGCGCCGCCGTCAATATGGGGGGGGTGGCTTTAGCAATCCCATAATAGTGAGGAAGAAGGGGATGGCAATAGCCACCCCACTTCCTCCATCACTGCCACCACCACCGCCACCACGGCTGGTGAGCCGCGGTGGAGGGGTCCCCAGTGCCGGCGAGCACTGGGGACCACCCTCGGACTTAGATCCGAGGGTTGGGGTGGGTGGGGGACACCCCCACCCGTGAAGTCGAAACGCCAGGGGCGTCTGCCCCTGGTTTCGGTCCCAGGGGCAGACAGGCCCCTGGACCATTCCAGGGCCGATCACCCCCCTGGGGTTAGGGACCGGTTGACCAGGTGAAACCAAACAGGGATCGATTTGGTCCCTGTTCAACCAAACAGGGACCAAATTGGTCCCTGGCCAAATAAATTGGAAAAAAATATATATAAAAGAAAATAAAATAGGAAAAACCTACGATGGGCGTCGACATCCCGACGACCCTTAAACGGCAGAACACGTGGGACCCACACCATTGGGTCCCCAAATATTAATTAAAATATACAACTTTAAATTTAATGAAATTCTTATGTAGAGTTGTATAAATTGCGTAGATTCGCGAGGCGGTTCACGTGGGACCCCAAACGCGCGAGGAGTTGGTATAGGCGTCGCGACGGGTCCAGGTAAGTGGGGAGCTTCGCTAAAGCATTAAATATAGCTTGATTATTAGATAATTAGGAATGCATGTTTTGAATGTAACGACTTGGGAATGGGTTGCGTCGTGATATTGGTTTGGATCTCTATTATCTATGGAATTGTGAATACATTGTTTTGCCTTTTATGTTATTCGATGCCCCAGAATGTGTGGAGTTCCACCGCGGGCCAAATTAGCAAGTAGTCTATATCTTGGACACCTCAGAATGTTGTGGTAGTTAACCACCGAGGGTTTACTTGACTAATTGAATGCATAAGGTGAATTATTCAACGGTAAGGGTTTGGAGTTCCATCATTTGCTACTTGATGATTCTTTGAGACGTGTAGCGGTGACGGCTTGGATGAATCTATCTTTATTTTGGTGCAATTATTTAGAGGGCATAACGGCCATTGCGTTTCCACTAGTTATTGTACCAATTCGAAAGTAGATGATTCGGTCACCGGATCCTTACCAATATCTAGTTCGCATTGAATGGAACAACGACTTATATTAATATATATATCTATCGCATTTTATTTAAATCTTTCATTTGACTTTATATGTATGTCATGTGTAGATTTTATAAATGAAAAATGATGAATATTATCATGAATGAAATAAATGAATGTTTATCAAATGTGTTGTAAAACTGTTATGCTTTTATGTATAGTATAGTGAATGGAATACGACTTGAAATATTGACACGAAGATTATTGGATGTCTAATTTGGAAATGGAAATACTATTTATTCATTCTTCTTAGAATATGAATCCATTTTCATAACTACGATGAGCATGAACAATGCCTTTATTTGTATCGAATTATGTGTTCATTTATATGCTTATGTTTGGTTATGATTTACATTTATTCGGTTATTACATGATGTGTTATGAATATGAATTTGGTGTCATGTAGAATTTGCATGAGTACTAGGTAGAACTTGCATATTTAATGTTTGAGCGAGTCTTTCCTCTTATTGAGCATCGTTGGTTCTTTAGCTCACCCCACTCTACCCCACAGGTCCCTCTACCAGCGCGATAGACAAGAAAGGGAAGGGAAAGGATCTGTCTTGAAGTTCCTTCATATGTGAGCCTCTTATGATATTAGTATATTATTAATATTAATCGTTTTTGTAAACCTCGTACGTGGGTTATAACTTAAGACTTAGTTAATGGGTAGTTTTGAACCTCTATATTATTATGAAATTGTATGAGATTTTTGAATATTAAAGATGATAGATCTTATTATTATATACAGGATTATATGATTTTATTATGATTATCTTTGACACATTTATTATCATATATATTGTTAGAATGATTATTCCGCAGGTTTACTTAGGCGTGCCAAGCTGTTACTTGGGCCTGGTTCAGGTATCGGGTTTAGGTAACGGTTTGGGCCGAGCGACTTGACCCTAGGTCAGGGAAGGGTCGTCACAGTTGGTATTAGAGCCTAGGGATTAGAACCTAGGGAAACATTAGGTTAGAAAAACCTAAGTTGTAGAGCCTTAAATTAAAAAAAAATCAAAAATCAAGTTTAAGTCGAATAAATCCATGGTATTGGACATCAGTTTAAGTCAAGTTAATGTGCACAAATGTCAAAATTTTAGATTGGGAAGGGATCGAAAACCAAAGATAAAATGTTAATATATTGTTATATGTTTATGAATGTAATATATTTATAACATTAGATATTTTTGCAAATTTCTCAAATTATTGGACTAACCACTTGTTGCTCTTCAGTGCACTATGAGTAACCATGGGGGAAGTTCGCATAATTTGAGGGATGCTTAGGACAGAGATGATAGACGTTGGCGTAGGGAAATGGAGCAGCGCATCTCTTCCCTGACGGAGTCACATCAAAAAGCCCTACAAGAAATGGCGTCTGCTCAAGAAAGGAATATGGCCCGTATTATGGAACTTATACAAACACAAGGAAATGCTAGATCAGCCGAGCAAGTGCAGGTAGGAAAGGGGCCTAATCCTCCACTAGAACCTGTCCATGGGCACCAAGTAGCAGAGGAAGGCGCGGATTCCGTCACTAATACGGTTGCAGCAGCCGTACATGGAGGAGACAAGGATACAGAGGCATATCGAAGGGGAAAATTACAGAAGGAGTTCATGAAGTATGACATACCTCGTTTCTATAGGGATAGGGATCCCGTAGAGGCTGAAGCATGGATCTTGCACATGGATAAGAGGAAGAAGACTCTAAGTATTGATGAGTGGACCATGGTGCCTCTAGTGTCTTTCTTGTTGGAGCATCGAGCCTACAAATGGTGGTTGTCTATCGAAAGAGCTCAAGGGACTAATATGTCTTGGACACAGTTTAAGAAATTGTTTTATGATGAGTGGTTTCCAGAATCAGTAAAGGCATCAAAGATTCGAGAATTTCTTGACTTAGTGCAAGACAGCATGAGTGTAGCAGATTATGCAGCAAAGTACAATGAATTAGTAGAGTTTGTGCATGAGTACGTTCCATCTGAGACGACATGGAGGAGACGTTTCGTTGATGGGTTGACGGAGGAGATTCACTCCCTAGTGGCGGCATCAGGGGCAGAGACATTTCAGCAAGCGTATAACAGGGCACTCGACTGTGAAGATGCACTCCGCATTGATGAGACACGATCTAGTCGGTATGGTCAAGGCAAAAGAAACTTTGACAGTTATCAGAGGGGACCTGAGAAAAACTCAAAGAAACTTCGGTTTGGAGGAGCATCAAACTGACCGACACACTCAGTGGTTGCATCGAAGGCCACACACCCTTTGACGGGGAACACCACACCTTCCCATGCTTTCGCACCTTCGACTAACCAGGGTGTGACATTTAAACAGCCACGTCCACCACAACAGAGTAAGAATAGTGGCAAGGGATCAATAGGGCCAAGGCCGAATGTATCAGGAAGTGTCGCGCAGCCACAGTCGAATGCTCAGAAGTCACATATTGTATGTTTTCGGTGCAAGACGCCGGGGCATTACAAGAACCAATGTCCATACCCACCATCATCTGAGGAGAGTGCAGCCCCAGTTGCTCGAGGAAGAGTTCATGATATGGCGGAACAGGATCAGAGAGCCGCGCGACAGTTAGTCGCAAGTACGGTTTCAATTAATGGTCGTAACATGCATACATTATTTGATTCTGGTTCTACTATTTCTCTTATCTTGGGGGCTATGGTACATGCTTTGGGATTGACACCAATTAGAGCACACACATACTTAATTTTGAGCACAGTCTCCCCTGAAAAGATTTACCTTAATATGACATGTGAGGGGTGCATAATTGAAATTGGGGATCACACTATGCCGTTTGATTTGCGAGTATTATAGTGTTTAGAATATGATGCACTATTGGGAATGGACTGGTTAGAGACGTATCACGCTAAGATAGATTGTTTCAATAAGACGGTGACCTTTTCAGATTTCGGGCACTACTCCATTTGAGCTTAGAGGTTGTTCTTTGGCTAATGTTATCAGCCGAAGTAGAGTTGTGACTTTTGATGAGATAGAGACTATTGCGAGTCTAACTTCTATGGGAGAGGAGGGACAAGAAGTCCTAATTGAGAAGATTCCTGTTGTTAGGGATTTTCCAAATGTTTTTCCTTCTGACCTTCCAGGTTGAAGGAAGACAGTTTGAGATTATGTATTGACTACCGACAGTTGAATAAGGTGACTATTCGGAACAAGTATCCGCTTCCCAGGATCGATGATTTATTTGACCAACTGAGGGGAGCAAGATTCTTTTCGAAAATAGATTTGAGATCGGGGTACCATCAGCTGCGTATACGAGAAGAAGACATACCAAAGACAACATTTAGTACACGATATGGTCACTTTCAGTTCACAGTGATGCCGTTTGGACTTACCAATGCGCCAGCCATGTTCATGGATTTGATGCACCGTGTTTTCAAACCGTTCCTCGATCAGTTTGTGATTATATTTATCGATGACATCATGATATATTCTAAGACTGAGTCGGACCATAGAAAGCATCTTAGGAAAGTGTTGCAGACATTAAGAGAACACAAGCTTTACGCTAAGCTAAGAAAGTGTGAGTTTTGGGCTTTCGAAGTGAAATTTTTGGGCCATGTGGTGAATGCGGAAGGTGTAACAGTTGATCCCACGAAGATTGAGGCGATCCTTAGATGGCCACAACCTAAAAATGCTTCAGAAATACGAAGTTTCCTAGGACTAGCAGGGTATTATCGGCATTTTATGCAAAATTTCTCGTTGATTGCTTCACCGCTTACTAAGTTGACGCGAAAGGATGTTACTTATGTTTGGAGTGATGCATGCGAAAAAGCTTTCCAATTGTTGAAGGAGCGTTTGACCACCGCACCTATTTTGGTCCTACTAGAGTTCGGTAAGGAATTGTCAGTGTACATCGACGCTTCAGGGATTGGATTGGGAGGAGTACTAATGCAAGACAAGAAGGTAATCGCCTATGCTTCACGCCAACTGAAGATTCACGAGAAGAATTATCCGGTGCATGACTTAGAGTTAGCAGCAGTGGTGTTTGCTTTGAAATTATGGAGACATTATATGTACGGGGAAAAGTTTACTGTTTATTCAGATCACAAAAGTTTGAAGTACCTGTTTACTCAGAGTGATTTGAACATGAGACAGAGGAGGTGGTTGGAATTCTTGAAAGACTACGACTTCACACTTGAGTATCACCCGGGAAAGCGAATGTAGTGGCGGATGCTTTGAGCCGTATTCGATTGGAGTCAGAGTCCGAGGTTGTAATGCAAATACATGAAGTACCTGTAGAAGACTCAGATGTCATAAGGAGTCAAAAGCATGTTCAGATGAGAGCGGAGCCAATGGCATTGTTTAGAGTGATTGACCATTAGAGGGCCGATTCTGAGTATGGACGGTACATGTCATTGGCAGATAATAGCGATGATAAGGACTGGAGACTGTCAGGTGATGGGGCGTTGAGGTTCCGAGACAGAGTATGGATACCATCTCATAAACAGTTACGAGATGATTTACTCAAAGAAGCTCATAGATCATGGTTTACAGTGCATCCGGGAGGCAATAAAATGTACCAAGATATGAAACGAATGTATTGGTGGCGGGGATGAAAGTTGACATCGCTACTTACATTTAGAACTGCGAGATCTGTCAGCTAATAAAAGCAGATCACCAAAAGCCAGGGAGGATTATTGCAACCATTGCCTATTCCACAATGGAAGTGGGAACACATAGCCATGGATTTTGTTTCGAGGCTGCCAAACACACAAAAAGGACATGACGCAGTTTGGGTGGTTGTAGATCGTTTGACTAAGTCGGCACACTTTATTCTTATCTCCATGGGATATTCAGCATACAGGTTGGGAGGCATGTACGTTAATGAAATTGTCAGATTACATGGAGTTCCGGTGACTATAGTGTCGGATCGTGATCCGAGATTTACCTCTCAGTTTTGGAGAGGGTTTCAGCACCAAATGAGAACTCAACTCAATCTCAGTACGACCTTTCACCCTCAGACTGATGGGCAGACCGAGAGATTGATCCAGATACTTGAGGACATGCTTCGAGCCTGTGTATTGGATTTCGGTGGAAGTTGGGAAAAATACATTTCGTTGTGCGAGTTCGCATACAATAACAGTTTTCAAGCAAGCATTGGTATGGCACCTTTTGAGGCTCTTTATGGGAGACCGTGTAGATCTCCAGTTTGTTGGTCCGAGGTCGGAGATGTGGTGTTGCTTGGACCAGAAATGGTTCATGATCAAACAAAGAATTAAGATTATTAGGCAACGACTAGAAACCGCCCAAAGCCGTCAGAAAAAGTATGCCGATAAGGACCATCGAGATGTTGTATTCAAGGAAAGGGAATTCGTGCTTTCGAAAGTTTCTCCTATGAAAGGGTATCACCGATTTGGCTTAAAAGGAAAGTTATCTCCTAGATTCATCGGACCATTCGAGATCAAGAAAGAGGTGGGACCAGTAGCCTTTCGTCTCAAGTTACCACCACAGTTAGCGGGAGTACATGATGTTTTTCATATCTCCATGTTGAGGAAGGCACATAATAAATACGCATCGAGGATTGATTGGGGGCAAGTTGATCTAAGGGAGGACGTGTCATATGATGAGCAGCCGATCGAGATAATGGATAGGAAAATAAGAAAATTACGTAATAAGGAATACGCAATAGTGCAAGTCCGAAGGCAATTTCATGGGGAACAAGAGTTGACTTGGGAGCGGGAGGATTACATGATAGAGAATTTTCCATTTCTCTTTGAATCTTGAGGTATGAATTTGATTTAATCTCGAGGACGAAATTCTTTAAATTGGGGATATTGTAACGACCCAAATATTCTTCGACCCATTTTAAAGGTATTTTATTGATTTTATATTAAAGTATGTGAACAAATGAAATTGTTACACAAAATTAATCTTAACAAGACTTGGACTAAGTGAAAATAGTTTGAATGGGCTTAACGAGGAAATTGGCGCATAGGGGTATTTATGTCATTTGGGTTGAATTTGTGAGAAACCCTAACTATATAAGGATATGTTGCAAACCCTAGTCACCCCTTTTTTTGTTTCAACAAGTTTGAGAGAGAGGAGAAGAAGAGGAAGCATTGATCAATCAAGGAGAGGTAATCTCTTGTGGTGATTTTTCCTTTTTCCTTTCTTTCTCTTTTTTTTTTCTTTTCTTCTTCTTTTTGGTTTGTTTTGTTATGTAGGAAGAGGTAAAGAGGGGTGGCGGCTCCAAGGGGAGCTGCTGGTTTTGGGGGCGGCGCCGCCGAAGAAGACAATGGCGACGCCAAGAGCAGAAGAGCAATGCGCCATCGTCAATATGGGGGGGTGGCTTTAGCCACCCCATAATAATGAGGAAGAAGGGGTGGCAATAGCCACCCCACTTCCTCCATCACCGCCATCACCACCGCCACCGCGGCTAGTGAGGTGCGGTGGAGGGTTCCCCTTTCCTGGCGAGCACTGGGGACCACCCTCGGACCTAGATCCGAGGGTTGGGGTGGGTGGGGGAAACCCCCACACGTGAAGCCGAAACGCCAGGGGCGTCTGCCCCTGGTTTCGGTCCCAGGGACATACAAGCCCCTGGACCATTCCAGGGGCAGACAGGCACCTGGACCATTCCAGGGGCTAGTCACCCTTGGGGGGGTTAGGTGGACCGGTTGACCAGGGACTGGAATGTCCCTGGCCAACCAAACAGGGACCGATTCGGTCCCTGTTCAACCAAACAGGGACCGATTCGGTCCCTGGCCAAATAAATTGGAAAAAAAAATATATAAAATAAAATAAAATAAAATAGGAAAAACCTACGATGGGCGTCGACATCCCGACGAAGCCCTTAAACGGCATAACACGTGGGACCCACACCATTGGGTCCCCAAATATAATTAAAAATTAAAATATACAACTTTAAATTTAGTGAAATTCTTATGTAGAGTTGTATAAATTGCGTAGATTCGCGAGGCGGTTCACGTGGGGCCCCAAACGCGCGAGGAGTCGGTATAGGCGTCGCGACGGGTCCAGGTAAGTGGGGAGCTTTGCTCAGGCATTAAATATGGCTTGATTATTAGATAATTAGGAATGTATGTTTTGAATGTAACGACTTGGGAATGGGTTGCGTCGTGATATTGGTTTGGATCTCTATTATCTATGGAATTGTGAATACATTGTTTTGCCTTTTATGTTATTCAATGCCCTAGAATGTGTGGAGTTCCACCGCGGGCCAAATTAGCAATTAGTCTATATCTTGGACGCCCCCAGAATGTTGTGGTAGTTAACCACCGAGGGTTTACTTGACTAATTGAATGCATAAGGTGAATTATTCGAGGGTAAGGGTTTGGAGTTTCATCCTTTGCTTGATGATTCTTTGAGACGTGTAGCGGTGACGGCTTGGATGAATCTATCTTTATTTTGGTGCAATTATTTAGAGGGCGTAACGGCCATTGCGTTTCCACTAGTTATTGTACGAATTCGAAAGTAGATGATTCGGTCACCGGATCCTTACCAATATCTAGTTCGCATTGAATGGAACAACGACTTATATTAATATATATATCTATCGCATTTTATTTAAATCTTTCATTTGACTTTATATGTATGTCATGTGTAGATTTTATAAATGAAAAATGATGAATATTATCATGAATGAAATAAATGAATGTTTATCAAATGTGTTGTAAAACTGTTATGCTTTTATGTATAGTATAGTGAATGGAATACGACTTGAAATATTGACACGAAGATTATTGGATGTCTAATTTGGAAATGGAAATACTATTTATTCATTCTTCTTAGAATATGAATCCATTTTCATAACTACGATGAGCATGAACAATGCCTTTATTTGTATCGAATTATGTGTTCATTTATATGCTTATGTTTGGTTATGATTTACATTTATTCGGTTATTACATGATGTGTTATGAGTATGGATTTGGTGTTATGTAGAATTTGCATGAGTACTAGGTAGTACTTGTATATTTAATGTTTGAGCGAGTCTTTTCTCTTATTGAGCATCGTTGGTTCTTTAGCTCACCCCACTCTACCCCACAGGTCCCTCTACCAGCGCGATAGACAAGAAAGGCAAGGGAAATGATCTGTCTTGAAGTTCCTTCATATGTGAGCCTCTTATGATATTAGTATATTATTAATATTAATCATTTTTGTAAACCTCGTACGTGGGTTATAACTTAAGACTTAGTTAATGGGTAGTTTTGAACCTCTATATTATTATGAAATTGTATGAGATTTTTGAATATTAAAGATGATAGATCTTATTATTATATACAGGATTATATGATTTTATTATGATTATCTTTGACACATTTATTATCATATATATTGTTAGAATGATTATTCCGTAGGTTTACTTAGGCGTGCCAAGCCGTTACTTGGGCCTGGTTCAGGTATCGGGTTTAGGTAACGGTTTGGGCTGGGCGACTTGACCCTAGGTCAGGGAAGGGTCGTCACACCACACCTAGCCCAGAGCGTTCTTCAGTGATGGAACATAATGACAACAATCCTCCCCTAGATGAGGGGGAACAATCCCAATCAAGGGGATAATCAGGGCAATAGGGCACCACTAGGTCCATGGGGACCAATAATCCCCTAATTACAACCACATCCACTTAATGTGGTTAACCCCACACTTGCACAAGCACATGATGAGCCCCAAATCACCATAGAGATGGAGAATGAGGAGATGCAAATTCACCTCTCACATCAGCCACACTGCATTGCATATCCTGCACGTATGGGAGAATTTGAGCTTAAGTCTGGTTTCCTAAACCTTCTACTATCCTTCCATGGCTTATATCGTGATGATCTGGTGACCTTCATCAAAGATTTTGATTCCAAATGTATAATGATGAAGCCACCTCGAGCTCAGAAAGATGAAGTCAAACTGTTGGCTTTCCCGTTCTGTCTTAAAGATAGAGCGCAAGAGTGGCTATTCTATCTTGCCCCAGGATCTATCACTTGTTGGAATGAATTGATTTCAGCATTTTTATGGGAATTCTTTCCCGAATCCCCGTCATCTTAGCTTGTTGTAGAGATATGCAATATAAAGATGAAAAAGGGAGAGACCTTGAATGATTATAGGGGCATATTTAAAAGGTTACTTGCACAATGTCACCAACATGGTCAAAGTAATACCTCTCTTGTTCGATTCCTCTATAATGGACTTAGGTCCCTTGAGAAGCGTATGATTGACAACACCTATGGTGGTGCGTATAAGAAGAGAACAACTCTAGAGATGTTTGACTTGTTTGAATCTATGGCTAGTCAATCTCGTCAATATGTTGACGACGATGAGGAGGAGGAGCCTTCTAGGTATATCTTCAATGGAAGTGGGTCAAGCTATACTAATAGGAAGCTTGAAAAACTTACTGATCTCGTTGAGCGTTTCATCGTTCTGGGAAAGCTTCGGGCAAAACTTGCGAATTCTGTGACGCTTCTGGTCATAACACTGATTCTTGTCCCACCTTGTTCGGAGAACATGCTAACGCTTTAAGTGGCGGATTCCAAGGGCTTTGTAACAACCCTCAAATTTAAACCGATTTATGTCGCACTTGTCAGGACTGTGACCCGACTACGTGATACTAGATAGTATTTTGAACTTCAGGAGTCGACACTGAAGTAATATTGTGTTTCTGTGATGTGTGTATTAGTATTTTAGTCTTATGCGTGTCTCGAGCCATTCGAGTGATTTTTAATTGAGTGAGGCTACGCCTAGGTAAACGGGGGAGTAAAACACAGTAAAAAATATAAATAAATGAATTTTCTAATAATTTAATTAATTAGTTGATGGGATGTGGTGAGAAAACGGGCGCGACGAGCCAATTTAAAGAGAAATACTGGCTGAGGAAATGCAAAAATTATGTGGGAGTTGGATAACTTCTCAACATACGGACTATGGGATGGAAACTGTTAAAATGACACAGCTTGATGAGGAGAGTTACGAGATTTTAATCGAGATTTGCATGTATGTTGAGATGTGATAAAGGGGTAAAAGACCTATAAGGGCAACTGTTTTGAAGAGTGTGAGAAGGATGTTGAAGGGCAAAATGGTCATTTGACCCATTTATTTACATATATAAGAAACAAAACCCTGATTTCACTATTCATCTTCTTGAACGAATGTACTGCTGCCACTCCTCTCTCCACTCGGCCTCACTGGAACTGACACGCTGGAGGTCCGTGATCTTTCTCTCTCTCTCTCTCTCTCTCTCTCTCTCTCTCTCTCTCTCTCTTTCTTTCATTCTTGTTGTGCTCACTGCCGCCACCTCTGTCCAACTAGGGAGGCAACTGCCGTTGTCGAAGACGACCCTACGGGGTCACTGGAGTCTCTGAGCAACCCCCCGACGTCGTGAGGGACGTAGACTGTGGTGGGAGTGTTTACCTTTTTTGATTGCAACAGATCTCGAACTGTAGACGTTCTCCTCCCATTCTTCACGTCTGATCGGTGGTGTGGGCGGTGCCGTGACTAGGGGTCCAGTCGGGGAAGACTCAACGGTGCCTCACTGGACATCGTGATCATGCCGCGGGCTCTCGAAGCTATGACGTGACCCACATACGACTAAGCCAAGCCTAAGATATGTGATTAGGCTTACATATGTGTGGTTACAAAACCTAAGAGAGTCATTGTGCTTTGTCGTGTTTTTGGTTTAATTTACCGATTGAATTATCGAGTTGTTCGAGTCATTAAAACGTTGGGAAAAATACTAGGTACTCAACCTAGGTTTAGTTAACGATTTGACCTATTAGCTAGAGTTTCCGAACCTGTCAGGTAACAGGAAACTCGAGGATACGCGTTAGGGACTCGAGAGAGTGTTTATGGGGTGCGTATAGTTTCAGGTAAGTACACTTGCCTTAAAGCTTGTGTATGATTTGTAAGCCAGTAAGAAAATGCCATGTGATTCATTATCATTCATTCAGATTTGTTATGCTCTATTATTGGTATTCCATTCCATTCCTTGTTGTGTGTTTCTTGGCGTAAGTCTTTCATCTCAAGAGTACTAGGACCTCCACTAGAGGGATAAAATGCGGGGCACTCTTGTACTGGAGTGTGTGACCACCCTTAGTGACTGTGTGACACTGAGTACTGGGTGGGTGGGCTTATGTCCCTCCCATCATAGTTGTGCCTTTGCTTGTGTTGATGCCCGGGAAGACCTCACGAGGTCTTCGCAGTTGTGCTATGATTTATACCACTTATGGCCTATTTTGATTCTTTAGAACACACTTGAAATTCGATTGATATCTATTAGTTTGTTTATCATGCACTTGATTTATTTAAATTTCTGTCTTTCTATTACCGCATGATATTTATACTGCTTTACTTGATATATCATGAATTACTGTTATCTTCTTCTAGCATTACATTCACTTTCTCCAGTTGCTCACCGTCTAGTTTGTGATAGTGGGTGCAGATAGAACGGAGTGCAGTAGAGGCAAGGAGCCCTACCTAGGCAACTTTTTGTGAGGATTAGCGACTGAACTTGGAAGACATTATAGTAGGTTTTAATTTTTTGCTTACTTGTATATCGTTTCATGCATATGTTTTGGATTATAGAACTTGGTATCATGTATCTTCGCTTATCAAATTGTACATGAATACTCGGGGTTTTCCATACTTATAGATTCCTATAGTTCCCTTTGATTGAGTTATTTCCCATATGTTTAGTTTATTTACTTTTCGTTTCGTAAAATTTGCAATAACTCTTTCATAAATTGTAGAATTGAATGATTTGAGGCTGACTAGGCTCGCCAGGTCCACCGAGTACCGGTTTGGGGACCTGTACGAGTCTAGGCCGGGTGTACCCAAATGCAAGGGGAATTTGGGGTCGTCACAGTTGGTATCAGTGCACAAGCTTTATAACCTTAGGGACAGAGTATAGAGTTGTCTAAAATTGTGATACCAACATCACAGTTAGTATTAGAGCGCAAGGTTATATAAACCTGACTCTTGATTTAAAACACAAGCTATTTAAACCAACATAAGTTAGGAATGGTTGAACTTAGAGTGAAAACCCTATGATCCTTTTAGAAACTTAGATGGGGGAGTTGGGGATAAGTCGGATTTAACTTTGTACATATTATGCTTGTTGTGTGTACTATATGGTATGCGATAGTTATGTATTGATCCGAAGTATTCGCTCCCTTGGTTTAGACAGCGATGGTGGATCAGGCAGGTCCGAGCGACAACAGCAGGATGGTTGATTCTCGGTTCATTACTTCGGAAAAGTTTCACGCTTGGAAACGGAGATTCGAGGAGTTAGTGCAGTCACTGACGACACCCGCACCAGCTACCACGACACTATCGACCTTGACTACACCTATTCCAACCATTTCGACTACTCAAGGGATGGAGATGCTAGTGGCTACAGCTTCTACAATGCCGATTTTGATTACAGTGATGCTAGGGATGACGGTTGCACAATAGCTTAGACGGAGGTTGTTACATATCTGGTCCAGCTAAGGAGGCACCAGTGACACCCGTAGCTGCTGCAGAGACTACTCCAGTCACTACTCTAGAGAAGAGTCCCAAAGCTACTGCTGAGGCGAGGTAGTGGAGAGAGTTCAAGAGGCATGACCTAGTCAAATTCTTTGGTGGCACAAACATAGCCGCGATAAAGCTATTCTTAAAGAATCATGAGAAGATTCATACCATCATTGCGACTAAGGACCATATGAAGGCAACGATTTCTTCATCCGTGCTACAAGGGGAGGCAGATGATTGGTGGACGACTATCATCACTACCCGAGGCATTTCGAGAAATTGGATCGATTTCAATACTCAATTTAACCAGAAGTACTTCCCGTCGATTGTTCTTCGGGTGAAGAGGAATGAGTTCATGGCACTGAGGCAAAGCACTGATGAACCAATGATGGACTATATGGGTAAATTTATTTCACTGCTACCTTATGCTGGAAGATCTGCAGATACTGAGCTGATCGAGTCTACTACTTTACCGAGGGTCTACTACCCGTAGTCAGAGGATTCGTTGTTACGATTGAGCTGAAGAGCTTGCATAGAGCATACCAGTGCGGTTTGGCGAGGGAGAGTTACTTGCTTATGCATCCGGAGGAGGTTAGGGCAAATAGAGCAGAGACCCGATCAGATAGTCCCTATCAGTAGGACAGGAAAAGAAAGAGGTGCAGATGGGTTACTCGTAAGCACAGGATGTAAAGTGTAGGATCTGTTGAACAACAGACCATACGTCAGGTACAGATCATTTCACCCGTGCTGAGTTTTGCCAGTCATCCACCGCAGCCTAGTCGATAGGACCAGCAGTTGCAGAGGCAAACTACTGAGAACAGGGATACTGATCGAGGAGACAGGCAAAGGAAGATACAGAGGTCTAGTCAGACCTAGACTCATGGTTCTGCACAGGGACGAGGCTAGAGCCAGACTTAGAGATCGCAGGATACCCGTAAGTGTTACCGGTGCGGACAGGTTGGCCACATTAAGAGGGAGTACCCTCAGTCAGCGAAAGCACCGCCACATTACCACCAACACTAGAGGGAGCGTGTTCAGGCTACTATTGAGCGAGACCAAGGGGCGTCCAGACACAGTGTTGAGGGAATGATTTTCATTTGCGGTACTTGCATGCATGCCACGTTCGTTTCAAGTTATAATGTTATGGTTAACATGTTAGGGTTAGAGCCTGTTAGACTTAATTAGTAAACCCCAAAATTCTTAGCATGTTGGCTGAGATAAAATATACTGAACGCGATTTGTCTTGACATTTCGGTAGAAATAGGGAGTTACGAGTCGCTAGTAGACATGAAAGTACTGGAGTTGTTAGAGTTCGAGGCCTTAGTTGGTGCGAACTGGTTATGAGCATTATATGCTTGGATTGGTTGATACGAGAAGATGAATGGGAGACCTTCGTGAGTGTCATGCGTGCTGGAGTGAAATAGAGACGTCGGCTCGAGTTCTTAAAGGACTACAACTTCTCGTTTGAGCACCATCTGGGGAAGACCAACGTTGTTGCTGATGTTTTGTGCCACAAAGGATTTAATGCTGCAGTAGTCGTGTGTCAGAGGACCTACTAGCGTGGTTTACATGAGGCAATCGAGTTGATGAGTTCAGCGGACGTGCCGACGATTACCAGGATACAGTTACGTGGTCAGACAATGTTGCAGACCGTCTCATTTGGCATTATGCGCAAGGGACAGTAAGATGATGCGTCATACCAGTGGTGCAGTGAGATGGTGGATAGTTCAGATTGCCCAGACAAGAGTCGGTCGACAGACTCATGCTAGAGGTATCGCGGACGATTGGGGTTTTCCATTCGTGGCTAAAGTGTGTGACGAGATACTTCAGGGAATTCACCGCTCCCATTCTACTGTAGATCCAGGTCGACCTAATATGTGCACTGACATGCGGCATCTCTTTTAGTGGCCAGGTATGATTTCTGAGGTGTTGGAGTTGTTCTAGCGTGTGACATGCTAGCGCGTAGAAGCTGGGCGATTAATGACCTGAAGGACTGCTACACCACTTACCCATTCCTCATTGGAAGTGGGAACGTATTGATATGGATGTCGTTAGTGGTTGCACCGATCTTATCGTGGTCACGATAACATCTTGGTAATTATGAACAGATTTGCAGAATCGACAGTACCTTCAATTGTGCGAGGTTGCGTACAACAACAGTTGTCAGGCGAGTATCGGTATGGCACCAATCGAGGCACTCTATGATAGATCTCGTAAATTTCCTTCCTGCTGGACTGAGTCAGAGGATGTTGTGGCAGTTGGACCTGAAACTGTTGGTGATTATGCTGAGAAAGTACGGTAAAATTTGCTTGAGACTTAAGAATTCCTGGGAGTGGCAGAAGAAATACTTGATGAGTTTCACGACGAGCTTCAGTATGATTTAAGGGAGACTATGTAGACCTGAAGGTCTCTCCACTGAAAGGTTACGAATGGTTCAAAGTCAAGAACTAACTGGCTCTGAGGATTATCGTTCTTTTTAAGATTTGTAAAGAGGAACGGTAAGGTCGTTAGTTTAGTTTACTTATTGGTTAATTTCGGGGGCAAAATTCTAATAAGTGGGGGAGATTGTAACAACCTTCAAATTTGAACCGATTTGTGTCGCACTTGTCAGGACCCCGACCTAGTTATGTGATATTGGACAGTATTTTGAACTTCGGGAGTCGACACTAAAGTAATATTATGTTTATGTGATGTGTGTATTAGTATTTTAGTCTTATGCGTGTCTCGAGCTGTTCGGACGATTTTTAATTGAGTGAGGCTACGCCTAGGTAAACGGGGGAGTGAAACACAGTAAAGAATACAAATAAATAAATTTTCTAATAATTTAATTAATTAGTTGATGAAATGTGGCGAGAAAACGGGCGCGACGAGCCAATTTATAGAGTAATACTGGCCAAGGAAATGCAAAAATTATGTGGGATTTGGATAGCTTCTCAACAAACGGACTATGGGATGGAAACTGTTAAAATGACACAACTTGATGAGGAGAGTCACGAGATTTTCCTCGAGATTTGCATGTATGTTAAGATGTGATAAAGGGGTAAAAGACCCATAAGGGCAACTGTATTGAAGAGTGTGAGAAGGATGTTGAAGGGCAAAAGGGTCATTTGACCCATTTATTTACATATATAAGAAACAAAACCCTGATTTCACTATTCATCTTCTTCCTGAACGAACTCACTGCTGCCTCTCCTCCTCTCTCCACTCGACCTCACCGGAACTAACATGCGGGAGGTTCGTGATCTCTCTCTCTCTCTCTTTCCTTCTCTTTCGTTCTCGTTTTACTTACTACCGCCACCTCTATCCAACTGGGGAGGCGACTGCCGTAGTCAGAGACGACCCTACGGGTTCACCGGAGTCTCTGAGCACCCCCCAATGTCGTGAGGGACGTGGACTATGGTGGGAATGTTGGCCTTTCTCGACTGCAACAGATCTCGAACTGTAGAAGTTCTCTTCCCTCTCTTCACGTCTGGTCGGTAGTGTGGGCAGTGGTGTGGGAGGTGCCGTAACCAGGGGTCCGTTCGGGGACGACTTGACAGTGCCTCACCGAAGTTTCACCTATCCCAGAGCACCCCCCACCCCAATGTATGTGCATAAATAACTATGTATGACGTTATACCCTGTTTTGGATAATGTTTTATAAACTATTGGAGTGACTGTCTTGGCGGCGTCGCTGCCGGCAGCCGCAGTGGCCTAGGGGACTGCCGGGGGGGTCGTTACGATCATGTTGACGTCGCCCTAAAGTTGAAACTAGTAGCCTTTTGAGTGGTGTTCACTGTTTCATATGTGTGTTGAGTTGTTTCACTGTTTTGCATTTTGGGCGGGGAACCACCACAACTGGTGGCGCCGCAGCCGAACCACCGTGACCAAGGGTTGACCGGGACCACGGGACATACACGTTGGTGTCCCACAACTCTAGAGTGGTCCATAATCAATGAAGGTAGGGAAGAGTTGATCAAATCCCTTTTTATTCTAGTTATCATTTCATGTAATTATATGTCAAAGTATAATGTCTTTTACGGTGAGTAAACGAGCAGGCTGAGGAGTTTTTCCGACAACCCAATGTCGTTGTAACCCCTCCCCAGCATCGAATAGCAGCCACATGGTGCAACAATAGTTCGTATTCTTGATTTGGGTTTGGTGTTGATTATGTTCGAGGATACGTATGTTGGGTTCTTTTAATAAGGAACTCACGACATGAATACATGATTAAGTGATTAGAGTTCATGCATACGTGAGAATTTTCATGTGTCGAGTACGATATGGATTTTGGGTATGTGCGTGTGCTATTGGTCGGGGTTTCAGAATGAGTATGGTTATGGTTATGGTTTGGTGTATAGGTTTTGTTTATATGTGGACAAATGGTCATGACGTCGTGATCACGCTGCCAGCTCTCGAAGCTATGACGTGACCCACATACGACTGAGCCAAGCCTAAGACATGTGATTAGGCTTACATATGTGTGGTTACAAAACCCAAGAGAGTCATTGTGTTTCGTCGTGTTTTTGGTTTAATTTACCGATTCAATTATCGAGTTGTTTGAGTCATTAAAATGTAGGGAAAAAATACTAGGGACTCAACCTAGGTTTAGTTAACAATTTGACCTATTAACTAGAGTTTCCAAACCTGTCAAGTAGCAGGAAACTCGGGGATACGCATTAGGGACACGAGAGAGTATTTACAGGGTGTGTATAGTTTCAGGTAAGTACACTTGCCTTAAAGCTTGTGTATAATTTGTAAGCCAGTAAGAAAATGCCATGTGATTCATTATCATTCATTCAGATTCGTTATGCTCTATTATTGGTATTCTATTCCATTCCTTGTTGTGTGTTTCTTGGCGTAAGTGTTTTGTCTCAAGAGTACTAGGACCTGCACTAGAGGGATAAAATACAAGCACTCTTGTACAGGAGTGTGCGACCACCCTTAGTGACCGTGTGACTCCAAGTACTGGGTGGGTAAGTTTGTGTCCCTCCCATCATAGCTGTGCCTTCGCTTGTGTCGATGCCCGGGAAGACCTCGCGAGGTTTTCGCCGTAATGCTATGATTTATACCACTTATGGGCCTCTTTTGATTCTTTAGAACATACTTGAAATTCGATTGATATCTATTAGTCTGTTTATCATGCACTTGATTTACTTAAATTCCTATATTTCTATTACCGCATGATATTTAGACTGCTTTACTTGATATATCATGAATTATTGTTATCTTCTTCTGGCATTACATTCGATTTCTCTAGTTGCTCACCGTCTAGTTTGTGATGGTGGGTGTAGATAGATCGGAGTGCAGTAGAGGCAAGGAGCCTTGCCTATGCAACTTTTTATGAGGATTAGCGACTGAACTTAGAAGACATTATAGTAGGTTTTTATGTTTTGCTTACTTGTATATCATTTCATACATATGTTTTAGATTATAAAACTTGGTATCATGTATCTTGGCTTATTGAATTCTACATGAATACCCGGGGTTTTCCATACTTATAGATTCCTACAGTTCCCTTTGATTGAGTTATTTCCCTTATGTTTAGTTTATTTACTTTCCACTGCGTAAAACTTGGAATAACTCTTTTATAAATTGTATAATTGAATGATTTGAGGCTGACTAGGCTCGCTAGGTTTGCCAAGTATCGGCTTGGGAACCTGTACGAGTCTAGGCCGGGCGTAACCAAATGCAAGGGGAATTTGAGGCCGTCACAGGCTTCCTTGGAATCAATATGGCAATAACACTGGTAACACATATAATCAAATCGTGAAAAACCCCTATTTGAGTTATGGGCCACAGAATCAGAACTTTTCATAGTTCATCACGAGGGGACAACCCCTCCTTCCACAGCCCTGATAAGTTGTTATTTATGCATATTATATATAGTTTATTTATATATTTTAGTGCTGATTCTCCAAATTATGGGCCTAATTATCTCTATTTGTCATTTTCAGAACTTTTAGGGAGCACGGTTGGATCCGGGGCGGAAAAATACTCAAAATAGAGTATTTACTTGAAGAAATCGGATACCGGGGGTCTGTTTTGGAGTGTACACGAGAGTAGGTGAATTGGAGTTTCGATTGGCCATGTGTCATTGTCCCATTCGCCAGTCTGCCACGTGTCGTATACCCATTCGCTCAGCCACGTCACTCTCCAGCCATCCTCTCTTCTATCCTCGTTGATCGTCCTTGGGATGCACATCCACACGTACTCCCAGATTTTCGCACGACTCCTCGCTCGCGCGCACCGTGTCTAGCCCGCCACGTGTCCGCTCCTGGTTCGTCCAGCAAGGCACACATCAGCTGCTCCACGAATCACAACGCGCCATGTGTTAGCGCTACACTCACAACACGTCACGCGATCTCCTCTCCTCCAATCCGCGCCCGCCACGTCAGCACACCTCAGTTTTTTAACCAATCACACTGTGACACGTGGCAGAGTCCAGAAAATACCAAAAAATAGCCACAGATTGTCCTCGACACCATGTGTCACGCACCAAACTCGAAAATAGGCATTCGGGACCCAAATTTAGGAGATTAATTAAGGTTTTTGACAGAGAGTCGGGGATCGATTGTTTTCTTATTTTCTCAGTGTCTTCTAGTATTTCTCTCCTCTTTTTCTACACTTTATTTTTAGATTTTAATGGAGTTTATGACGTCGATGGCCAGCTAAACTCATCAGTCTGAACCTGAAGTGGATCAAATCACTCTTTTTGGCATAAAACATATGTGAGATCTATTTTATTATTTATTTAATTTTTTTTCATTGTATTTTATTTTCTTTGGTATTATTTGAACAATTGAAGTTAAACACTAGTTTAAACTTCAATTCATATGCCAGTGAGTCGTAAGCACCCATGTTTGTGCAATAAGATCACACTAGTAGCAATTGACCTTACCAATTGATTAGAACCTTTTGGGACCAGTTAAATGCCTTGTCTAGGCTAAATCGGGAGCACTAGCGATCCGGTTGTCTAGGTGTAGTGCCTTTACGAATTGAGGTAATGCGACCAACGCGTTAAATCTGGAGCACTAGCGATCAGGTTGCGTGTTTGGTCAGGGAAGTAGTAAACGGTCGTACCTTGGCTGCCGACATCAAGAAGTGCGAGGACCTGCGTACATTACCGGGTCTATAGCTACACTAATTTAATATGATCTGCATGCTTTGATTAGATTGAGGATCATATGTAAAATTATGCTAAATTGAGGAGATTTGTGATACTAATGGTTTAGATTGTTCTTCCCCCTCTTGATTTATTTATTTACGTTAGATTTCAATGATTGTTTTTAGTAAATTAGAGATTACTTCTGTGAACACTCTAAGTTAGTTTAGTTTTGTACTCTAGGTTGAAAACTTGGTCTTCATGGTTCAAACCCGTGCTTGCCACTACTGCAGTTCTTGTGGTTATTAGTAATCTCATCGAGATTATATATTTATTTTGACGCGCTCGACACACGTCAAGCCCCAACCTGTTCAGACCATCGAACCATTAGAGGATATGGTGAGGACACTTGTGACGGCCCCAAATTCCCAATGCATTTGGGTACGCCCGGCCTAGACCCGTGCAGGTCCCGAGTCAGTTTCTCAGCGACCCTGACGAGCCTAGTCAGCTTCAAATTATCCAAATTTCAAGATTTATGAAAGAGTTATTGCAATTATAACACAACGGAAGTAAAATCATATTCAAATAAAATATTGGGAAATAACTCAATCAAAGGGAAATTAGGAATCTATATAAATGTGGAAAACCCCGATATAGTCATATCTAAGTCAACAAAATGGATTGATGGAATCCACCTCAAAACATATTTCCCAGTCCCAAAAAGATCGTATATATATAATCGTCATACAAAAAGAAATAAACATGAGCCTACATCTCGGTACCTCAAGTCCAGCTGCTCACAAAAAGTCTCCTAGGCAAGGTCCCTTGCCCCTACTGCTCACCGTCCTATCTGCACCCACCGTCACAAACTAGACGGTGAGCAACTGAGAGAAATCGAAAGTAAAGCCAGAAGAATATAACAGTAATTCATGAAATAACAAACAAGACAGTCTAAATATCATGTGGGAATGGAAAGACGGGAATTTAAATAAACAAGTTGCATGATAGACAGACTGAAAAACAAACGCAATCGAAACATGTGTGCTCTACGAGTCAAAAGAGGCCATAAGTGCTCTTTATTCCACAACAATACCACAACAATCCATAACAATCCATAACAATCCACAACAATCCAGTACATGGTATCACACAATCACTAGGGGTGGTCAAACACTCGTGCGCTCGAGTGCCCGCGTTTTATCCCTTCTAGTGCAGGCCGCATGTACCTTTGAGACACACACTTATGCCAAGAACACACATACAAGGAATAGGGAATGGAATGCCAATAATTTGATAATAACAAACACAAAGAAATGGAAATGAATCACATGATATTTTCTTAGCTGGCTTACTAACGTACAAATGCTTTTTAAGGCAAGCGTACTTACCTGAACTATCGCGACCCGTGTGACGAACTCCGAAATCCTAACGCGTCTCTCGTGATTTCTCGATTACCTGTTAAGGGTTTAAATCTTGAATATTATGGTAAGGTTTAGCATTAAATCTTAAGTTGATGTGTATGGGTTTGTATCATTTGTTAGACTCTAGTTGGATTGAAATATGTAAGCCCATTTTCATGCAATTATTTACTTGTTATGGCCCCATTTTTTTTTCCACTCGTTCATCGGCTTCACAGTCCGGTCACTCAAATACGAGTATAAATAAATATTACACATCATCATTCACAAATAACCAAATTTCTGGGCCGTTACAACACTGATCACTAAGGTTGACAACTTTGTGACATGTATGACATAGTACAAAACTACTAATGATGCTACTATGTGTAGAACTAAGTAGACTCGAAGATCAGGGTAGATTACCAGCCCAATCCATCCTTAACACCAATACTCATGTCAATGCCATATCATTAGCCATTGAGAGCGAAGCCGAGGGAGCCTAAGGTAGTCCGCGGAGAGCATAATTTGACACCTGAGCAGGACGAGGCCCGACGAGGAGGACACGTGAGATCTTGATGAAAGTTCCTTTCCCATAGAGGTTATTTCCGGAGTTGTTCCAGAAACGTAGAGATTTTGAAAAGTTGGCAGATAAACCTCCACTTTCGCCAGTAAGCACAACATGGATATTTAGGAGAAGTGTGAAGAGGTTGATGAACTTGTAGAGATCGAGGACCCTCAAAAGCAAGAGTGTGTAGATGTTGAAAAGGTAAGTTCGGGGTGCATGAGGTACAATCGAGAAGAAGATACCTCCCAAATGTCAAGACCCTGGTATGTTCACTATTTCTTCTAAGATAGGTGATATCCGTGTTGAGAGTGCCATGTGTGATCTTGGCGTGTCCATAAATGTCATGTCTAGTTCTTTATTTGAATATCCTCATAACGGTCCACTTAAGGACACACATGCTGTAATCCACCAAACTAATAGGTCGGTTGTACACTTGGTTGAGTTCATTGAGGATGTCCCTAATCAAGATTCATGATTTGATATTTTCAACTGACTTTTATGTGATGGATATGGGGTGATGACTTGTTGCATGACCTACCTTCTCTTTTACGTGGTCGACCTTTCTTACGGACTGCACGTACTAAGGTTGATGTGTTTGATGAGGCCATGTAGTTTGACGGTGAGATCGTTAAATTTGATATTTTTAACACCATTAAACATCCTACTGATTTATCTTGCTTGTTTGCTATGCATGTTTCTGACCTACCATTTTAGGATGAGATTAGATTGACAAGTAAGACGGTCTTCATGTACCTAAAGTTGGTTAGACTTTTCCACCCCCTTTATTGATAGTTGATGTTTCTTTCTCCCCTGGAGGAGCTGCGTGGATGAGATCCACTCGAGACTTGATTGAATGGGACAACGTTACTTAGGACACGTGTATCTGAAGTCGAACTAATGACTTTAACCAAAAACGCTTTTGGGAGGCAGCCTAAGTTTCTATCCTTTCTTTTTATTTGTTAGTTTTTATATTTGTTTTATGAACTCATCTTATCCCGTTTTGTGACTATCTACAAGTGTTTGATACTCTTTTGTTGAAGCACCGGAGTTAAGAGGGCCCGATATCACTGCTGAGGGTATATGTACGGTTAGTTTAATCGGGATTTGGTAAGTTCTTGCATTTAGTCTATTAGGATTCTCCTTTCGAGTCTGTTGAGGTAAAATTGTTTATAGTCTCGTGATTTCCCGAGCCGTGAGAGCATTCCTTGTTACCATATTTAGAGATATTTGAGTCCATTAGGTTTTTCATTATTGTCTTAGCATTTCATATCCCATTATTTATCATCTTCACTTACATATATATACCATGTTCCTTTCACCTCTTTTCTCTTCCTTTTGTAGTTTAATATTCTCATTCTTATTTTAAACCTTGAGGACAAGGTTTTGAGTAAGTTTGGGGGTGTTTCAGGTATTGTGGAATGGATTTCACTTGGAATGAATGGAATTTGTGCATGTCAGGTATAACAATTTTATTTTTTTATGCGTATTCCATGGGTATGATTGGTAAGGTACGGTGGTGTTTTTTATTTCATCTCATTTATCATCTTGTTATGACATGCTATTTAGTACACTATTTAGGTTAGAAATAGTTTACATTAGTCCATGCATGTTTATAGTTATTTTGTCATATGTAGAGTCGTCTAAAACCTTGTTGAGTGTTTTTGATTGTGGATATGAGTTCATATAAGCTACTTTTGAGACTTGAACCTTTTTGAATATTAGGAGATACAATTAATCTATAACGTTGTCTAACATTTTTGAGATTACTTATTAGAGAGCTAGTATGAAGTTTAAGCATTGTGATAGATACCAAAGAGGCATGTAGTCCTATTTTGCAAGTAATCAGATTTCTAGGGTGCTAGAACGAGAATGTAACTCACTTGAGACATCAATTACTATGACTCAACCATATTTTGGGAATGATTAGGCTTGAATGGACATTGGATGATTTGTTTGATTATAGCAAAAGTGAGAAGGGTCAACAAGAGTTTTCTAAAAAATTTTAGAGAAGGGTCAACAAGAGTTTTCTAAAAAATTTTAAAAAATTTAAAGTCAGATTGTTTCTCTTTTGTGTGTTAAGTCTACATTAATGGAAAGTGTGTTGCATTTCTTATTCATAGTCCCTTTTTTCTTATTCATAGTCCCTTTTTCGGTGTTGATGCACTATCTATAAAGAAATTCTGAACTTGTGTGATTGAGTGTAGTGGCCCTAAAAAATCTTGAGTAGTTGAAGGCCTTTGTTTGGATCGAGTCTAGTTTTTGAAAGTGTGATTTTCATTGATGTATGGATTCCGTTCCTAGACAAATCTTGACTTTGAACTTCTTTTGGGTGATGTTTAATTGAGTGGCAATTTAAATAAAAAAGGAACTCCACTTGACTTGGTGATGGGCATAGGATTATTATGACTAGTCATTGTAGTGTTTGTAATCTAGGTAGTAGAGTACATGTGTTTTCATTCACTCTATTGCTCGGACGAGCAAAGTCTAAGTTTGGGGGTGTTTGATAAGTGTGTAATTATGCATTAGTTAATATAGGTTTATAGGTGTTTATGGACTATATTTATCTCATTTGTGGTGACAAACTTTCACTTTTGTTAATTTCAAGTATTTCAAGCCTTGAACATGAATATGAAGCAAATATGACACTCGGGGAAGAAAGTACAAAGTTCGGGATTGAGCGACACAAAGTTGGCAAAGTTTGGTCAAGTTTCTTAATGACCCCTATTCAGTATAAAGGCCATAACTTCCTCATCTAAACTTCAAATGACTTTTCATTTTCTTTGTTGGAAAGTAGACTCTAAGCTGAACATTTTCATGTCTCATGAGCTTCTTCAGATTTTGTCTCTTGGTGGTCCAAAATCACGTTGCAAGTCATAAAATGCAGATATGACGCCGCCATGCATAACTCCTACTGCGCGACTCACATACGGCCAAACCAGAGAGCTCAGATTTCACACCACCAAAGTGCCGCCAGCCATTTCAGCCACGGCGTTGTTGCAATGCTCTGAACTGGAATCTCGAAAATTTGGAAATTTTGAGATTATTTCAGACTTTTTAGGTTGAAATCCATTTTGGAGGTTTCCTATAAATAGGAACATATGTTATTTCAAAACTATCTCTTGTTTTACTTTATAACTCATTGAAAACTAGGTTTTTAGCTTGACATTGTCCGACTAATCTCCTTCGTCTAGATCGGAGGTGGATCGGATGAGTCTACAACTTTGGATTTCATTATGAGGTTTATCTATTCTTTTATTCTTGATTCTCTTCTATGATTTATTTCCTTTGTTACTGTTTTCATCATAGGGTTAGATCTATTTGTTTGTGAGGTAGTTAAAACGTCTATCCTCACGCGGTAGACTTATACTTGTGACAGTTGGTCATCCGGTCAAGTACCTCAGGGATTTAGGCTAAATCGGGAGCACTAGCGATATGATTTTCTAGGTGTAGTGATTTCACGAATTGAAGTAATGCGACCAACACATTAAATTTGGACTACTAGCAACTAAGTTGTGTGTTTGGTTAGGGAAGTAGTCAACGGTCGTACCTTGGCTATCGAGATTAGGAAGAGTGAGGAACCGAGTGCGTCACCGGGTCTATAGCTGCACTAGGTCAGTTGAGTCTCATATCTTTATAAACCGACGATTAACGAAATCATCCCAAGTTATATGATAGAGTCCATAATACTGAAGGTCTAGATTACATTCTCATTGAATCTTTCTTTACAAGTCTGTTCACCAATTTCTCACTACTCATCATTCTTTCCTTTCTCTTACTCAAAACCTAAGTTGAGTTACTTGGTCCTTAAGGTTTGACCTCGAGCTTATTGCTACTACAATCTTTGTGGTTTTCGGTGAATTAATTGGGAAATTTACTTTGACGCGTTCGCACGTGTCAATCACTCTAAATCCTTGTATAGAAAAAGAAGCATCGATAATATATATTAGAGATTTGAGGACTGATATAAAAGAAAAGAATGAATTCTAGAGGTGTAAGGCATGCTTCAATGATTTTATGTAATCACTTTAAATCTAACTTAGTTGGCCATTTCTCAGTCTCGGTTCAAGTGGAAGGGGAGAATAGCACATCTTGGTAGTTGAGTGGGGTTTATGGTCTATCATAATCTATGAGTAGACAAGACTTTTAGGGAGGAGATTGGAGCTTTATTTGGGGTATGTTATCCTTGGTGGTGTATTGCTGGGGACTTTAATGTCCCCCACTTCCTCGCGGAGAAATCAAATAGCTCTAGGATTACGGTTAGCATGCATAAACTTGATCAACTCATTAGGGAAATCGGTCTCGTAGATCTCCCACTTCTTAACGGGGATTTTACTTGGTCAAAATTTTGAGTTGATCCGATTTGTGTTAAACTAGATAATTTCCTATTCCTTGGAGAGTGGAGGGAGATGTTCCCAAATGGTAGGCAGAAGTTGGGCAATAGGTTTACATCAGATCATTCACCAATCATTCTTGATATTGGAAAACTAAAATGGGGACCGACCCTTTCCTGGTTCGAGAATGTATGGTTGGACCACCACTCTTTTCTACATTCTTTGGGAACTTGGTGGCCTTGGGATGAATGGAAAGGTTGACCATGGTTTAAATTGATGAGGAAACTTTGGAAAGTACAACGGGAATTGAGGATATGGAGCAAAAAAGTATTCGAACAAACCAAACTAAGAAAGATTTATTGCGCAACACCATTAACCACCTAGATGAGCTAGAAGGCAACGCTAGTTGGGATTTGCAAAAGCTAGAGGAGCAAAAGAGGGCCAAATCGGATCTTGCCTAGGTTTTGTTGATATAGAATCGTGTGGCGAGTCATAAACTACAGGGTGAAGTGGGCAAAATAGGGGGACACCAATGTGATGGCTCCAAATTTCCAATGCATTTGGTTACGTTCGGCTTAGACCCATGCAGGTCCCCAAGTCGGTACTCGACAAGCCTGAAGAGTCTAGTCAACCTCCAATCAATTAATTTGACGATTTATGAAAGAGTTATTGCAAGTTTTACATAGCGGAAGATAAGTAAACTAAACATGTATGAGAAATAATTCAATCAAAGGGAAATCAAGAATCTATAACTTGGAAACCCTGTAAATGGGAAATATTCATGTACAATAAGTAATAATCAAATGAAACAGTACATGATATTCAAACTACTTATAATCCCAAGTTCAATCAACCAATACATGATATATATATATAAAGGAAACAACATACAAGCAAAATCAAGTATAACCTATGCTAAGGTTCTCGAATCCGGCCATAAATCCTCACAAAATTTCTCCTAAGCATGGTCCCTTACCCTTCGAACGCTTTGGTAAATCTGCACCCACTATCACAAACTAAACAATGAACAACTGAGAGAAATCGAAAGTAATGCCAGAAGAATATAACAATAATTCATAAAGTATTAAACATGGCAGTCTAAATATCATGCGGTAATTGAAGGACAAGAATTTAAATAGATCAAAGTGCATGATAGATAGACTGAAATGATAGTAATCGAAACATGTGTGTTCTACAAGTCAATAGAGGCCATAAGTAGTCTAAAAATCCACAACAGCGATGTCGCAACATTGATAACCACAACAATATCCACAACAATCCAGTACATGGTATCACACAATCACTGAGGGGTCAAACACTCGTGCGCACGAGTGCCCGGATTTTATCCCTTTTAGTGCAGGTCGCATGTACCTTCGAGACACACACTTATGGTAAGAACACAAATACAAGGAATATGGAATGGAATGCCAACAAGTAGATCATAGCAAACAAGATGGAATGATAATGAATCACATGATATTTTCTTAACTAGCTTACTAACGTACACAAGCTTTAGGGCAAGTGTATTTACCTGACAACGCAACCCGTGAATAACCACTCTTGAGCATTTTAGCGTATATCCTCGAGTTTTTCGCTACTTGACAAGGTCGAAAACTCTAATTAAATGGGTCGAGTCATTAACTAACCCTAGGTTAAATCTCTAGTGTTTTTCCAACGTTTTAAATGACTTGAAAATGTTTTAAGGTTCGATCAACTCGATAAATCAATTGGAAACACAACAAATTTCTTGGGTTTTTGTAAACCATACCAATGTAAGCCTATTCACAAATCATAGGCTCAGCACGGTCGTATATGGGTCTCGCCATAGTCTTGAGGACCGACGACGTGACTACAACGTCACAACCTTTTAACGTCGACGTGTAAACAACATAGACACAAAACCATAACCACACCTTATTAGGAACACAAACCAACCATGTACCAATAAGTACGAAACCTTGCTGGTGTTGTCTGACATCGAGAGGGTACCACCGCGGCATGGGAAAGCTGGGGGTATGCTCCACAACTCATCAACAACTATACATCGCGACTATGAAACCCGATGAACAACCACATGAAATCATCGACAAAACAGCCCAAACACTACTAATTCGGACACACCGGAGGGCATCATGATACTAGTAAGGGCAAGCCATGGTCCCCGACTGCCTCCCTGGCATGGTGGTCCGGCCAATAGCGTCGCTAGTTGTGGCAGCTCGACGAAAACTCTAACAGTGAAGTTACAGTTGAAGAAACACCAACATAGGACCAGAACTTCCATATTCGCCATGATGGGTGGTGCTCCGGGACGTCGGGACTCCGGTGAACCACCGAGATGATTTCCCCGACCAACCCCCAACCACAACAACAACCAAATCCAGCGGTACAGCCGCAAATCGTGCAAATAGAAGCAATATAACAATCCACAACAACCTAACGAAAATAGAGCCTCCACTTACCTCTCCGCCACGACTTGGGAGCTCTGGACTGGAGAGAAACGTTGGTGAGTCCTCCCCCACCACTTTCCCGATTATCACCACCCATCACTACTTGGACAAACGATGCGACAAAGAAGATAAACAGTGCACTAGCGTAAGAGAGAGAGAGACTCACTAATCTCCTCTTAGCGTCCGACCACCATTAGGGTCTTCAAGGACCGGTGGATGCTCAACCAAGGAGGAGGAGAGATGAGGGGGAAGAGAGGGAGAGTGTGGACCGGTGGTGAGGGTGAGTGAATAGTAAAGTAAAGTAGGTGAGAGTGGGTCCTATTTATAGACTTTGCAATTCATCACCATACATGCACGCATCTCGAGGCTAATCCAATGGTTCTCTCAAGTTGGGTTGTGTCACTTTAACAATCTCTATCACATAGCCCGTGTGTTGTGTAACTATCCAACTCCTCGTGTTCAAACGACGCTCCTCGGTTCGTTTTTCTTCGTCTCGACTCTCGTTGCGCGCGTAGTCTCACCTTGTCTTATCAAATAATTATTTAAACTATTCAAAAATTCATTTATTTGTATTTTTACTGTGTTTTACTCCCCCGTTTACCTAGGCGAAGCCTCACTCATGGCGAAGCCTCACTCATACTAAAAGTCGCCCAAATGGCTCGATACCCATATTAGACTACCATGCTAATACAACCAATCATAGAATCATAAAATTACCTCGATGTCGACTCTCGAAGTTCAAATACTGTCTAGTATTACATAGTCGGGTCACGGTCCTGACAAGTGCAAAACAAGTTGGGTTAAATTTGAGGGTTGTTACAACCAATACTAAGTTCTTCCATCGTATCCTTTGGGCACATAGAGCAAGAATGCTATTGATAGACTCCAATTTGGCAATGAAAAATTCACGGAAGATCGGAATAGAATCAAGAATGAGATTGTTGGATCAAGAACCTATATACGAGCGACATGAACTATAGATGGGAGATCGATGACATTGATTGGGGTTCCATCCCCGCATAGGCAACATTGTGTCTTGAAAGTCCTTTTTAGAGGAATTTGGGTCGTAGTTACCTCATGTGATACCGATAAAATGTCTAGCCCGAATGGTTTCACTTTCGCGTTCATCAAAAAATCCTTGGGGATTATCAAGGGTGCCATCATGGATTTCTTTATCGATTTGAGTCTGGGGTGGTTAGCAAGAACATGAATGAAACCTTTATCTGTTTGATCCTAAAAGGTTCTTAGGCAGGAAGGATTGATGACTACAGGCCAATCAACTTGATTACTTCTATGTATAAGTTATTAGCGAAGGTTCTTGCTAATCGATTGTGTGATGTTCTCTCACTTACTATAGCGAAAGAACAAAATGCTTTCGTCCCTGATAGACAAATGCTAGTGTAACGACCCGAAAATTTTATATTAATTTCTACGTATCGACTAGTGTTCGGCTAATCGAGTAGTGTTCGCCTAAGAAACGTATCGACTGGGCGACAACAGACGAATTATGGGTACACGAGTCAGAGAAATGAATTTGATGGATAACCAAGAAATAAATAAAATAATAATAAATTTATGGTCGCCCAGTGACAAGCGAGGTCGTGGTCGACACGCGTGGGTCATACTGCAGTGTGCACGCCCGAGTATGGTCGTTGGCGCGCACGACGAATTTGTAGGCAAATATATATTTATATATGTGTATGTAATTATATATATAAATATTAAAAAAATCAGAAATTTAAATCACAAAAGATCAAGAAGGGCTTTGGCTTATTAAGAAAGTGGATAAGATTGAGGGGCATTTTGGTAATTTGGCTACCCTTTTATCTAACCCCAAAATCACCCCCACCACACACAACCGATCCAAAGAGGGGGAGAGAGAGAGTCCGAGTTCGAGAGAGTGAGAGTCCGAGAGAGAGAGAAGTCATCGGAGGAAAGAGATAGAAAGCTTTGAGGTGCGGCGTCGGCGATTCGGAGGTAAGACATTGTTATTTTTGGTGTTGTGTTGTTGTATGTGTGGTGTGTGTGTGTGGCGGTGGTGGTGATGGTTGAGCAGAGCTCGGCCATGGCGGAAGCTATGGCCGAGATTAGAGGGTCTAGGGTTTAGTTAGGATTGGGGTGAGAGCCAATCCCAACAGAACAAAAAAAAATTGTTGGTTCACTAGAACGAACAAAACTGTTCATTCCAGCGAAGAACGAAGAAGATGATGAGCATGTGTCAGGTCAGGTGGACCGGGCCCGACCCGGTTGGACCGGGTCCGACCCGGGTGAACTGGACCTGACCCGTTTGGACGGGGTTTGACCTGGTCAGGGCGGTCTAGACCCGACCCAGTCGGGTCAGGCCAGACTCGACTCGGGACCCACCTACATATTATTATATTAATAAATAATTATTTATTTCAATTAAATATGTTTTAAAGGATTTTAATTGAAATAAAATTCCAGAAAATAGGAAAAATTCTGGAAAAATTCTGAAAAATTATAGGAAATTATATTTTCATCAAATAAAGAGAAACTTGGGAATTTCCATGAAAAGTGAAGTATTCTGGGTTCTTATGAGGCGTTATGTCGGGGTTTTTGCCGTGAAAAATGTGAAATTGGCCAAAAATAGCCAAGAAATTTAGAAAAATAAAGGAAAATATGGGAAGTGGATTTAAAAATCAAGATTTTTCAAATAGACTCTAACATGATGTAAATGGATAAAAAAATGATTACCAGGTGCTTAGTGGATTGGTGACAAGCGTGTGCAGTCGTTTCAGTGGCGTGTGAGAGCCGCGAACATGGAGTTACGTGCGGTATTTGTGAGTAAAACCAACCAGAGTATTTACATTATTTCATTTGTGCATTTAATTGAGCTATTATGTTTGTTGAGCAATACTTTCTTGTGGATTATACATTCTTGAATTCTCTCTGGTTATATCTATTCTTGGTGATTTATCGGCTTGGTTTTTGTTTGCATTCCTTAATGAGTGGTATATTTGGGTCTAAGTGGACAACATGGTACTCATGGTCTATGCCGTGAGTACATAGACTCTAGACGTAGTTAAACCCGTAGTTTGGAATTGTGGTGGCCGTATGTTGAATTGTGTGAGACGCTGCGGTGCCCGTATGCGAACTAAGTGTGACCTGGGGCTAAATGCCTTATTTTAGACTGTCTTGGGTTTGTGTAAGTCCAGAGTCTGTCTTGGAAGTCAAGTTGTAAACTAAGTGTGGCAACCTGGTGAACTTGGGACATGTAGATACCTTTTCTTTTGCTTTGTACTCTCGACACTCATTTATCGTTGTTATCTCCATGATTCACTTATTATGCTGTCTTTTATATTCTTCGTGATATCCATGCATGATACTAGTTTAGCCATTTACTTGACATTTAAAATACTGTTTAGACTCTATTGGTATTTTACTCTCTACATCACTGTACTTACCGTCTAGTTTGTGACGGTGGGTAGACCGGTGAACAAACCAAGGCAAGGGATTAGCGCTAGGCGATTGAAGGCAAGGACCACGAGGCGTTCTCCTCTCGCATATTGAGTATGTTTTGTATCATGTATTTATTTCATTTTGAAACATGGGATTATGGGTTATGAGAGGTCTTGGGCATGTAGGACATTATCGATACTTTCTTTTGAATCATATGATGGATATGATTACGGGGTTTTCACACCATAGGATTGTCTTAACTTGTGCGTCTTGAAGTTTATTGATTAGTTTGGAGTTTAATTGTTTCCGCTGCATCTGATAATAACTCACTAATCGATTAACTTCACTTGTAAATATGTAATAAATGATAAATGGTAAGGAAGGCTGACTAGGCCTGCGTGACTGAGCGAGACTAGCTCAGGAGTTCGCGTAGGTCTAGGCTGGGTGGTGCCTAATTTAAGGATTGTGAAATTTGGGGTCATCGCAGCTAGACTCTATCCTTATCGCAAGTGAGGTGGTTGAGTTTACCACGAAAAAAAATGACCACGGCTTTGTTATGAAATTGGATTTTGCCAAATCTTATGATCGTGTGGATTGGGCATTCCTTGATTATGTTTTCCAAAATAAAGGCTTTGGGGAACGTTGGCATAAGTGGATGAAAGGTTGTGTTTATTTCGCTCATTACTCAATACTCATTAATGGATGCCCGGAAGGGAGTTTCGTCAGCTAACGTGGATTGAGACAAAGGCGACCCCCTATCCCCCTCCCTCTTTATTTTAGTGGCTGACATTTTATGTCGAATGATCGATAAGGCAAAGGACAATAGAGTGATAGAAGGATTTAGAGTTGGAAGTGACAATGTCCACGTGACTCATCTGCAATATGCGATTGACTCTCTTCTATTCGTAAGGAATTCGGAAGGGGCACTTTCAAAGATGATGCAAATCGTTGACACCTTTTGCACCATATCGGGCTTAAAGCTTAATATGAACAAGTGCAACCTCTTAGGAATTAACGATTCCAATGAGTTGGTAGGCCAGATGGCTACCAAGGTCGATTGTCAAGTGGGCTACTTGGCCTTTTAAGTATCTTGGTATGCCCTTAGACGATTCTCAGAGAGAGACTATTTTTTGGGAACCCATCTTGAAAAATATCACATATAATTGAATGGTTGGAAATGTGGTTTCCTTTCGAGAGGAGGGAGGACCACTTTGATCTCGTCAATATCTAGATGCCCAAGGGAGTTGCTAATAGTGCTGAGAAAATGATGCAGGACTTCTTATGGAAGAAAATGGACGGGGATGCCTTCTTGGGCCTTGTGGCTTGGAAGCAAGTGTTCCTCCCAAAAAAACTTGGTGGCCTTTGGAATTGGCAATCTAGTCAGGCGCAATCAAGTGTTGGCGTGTAAGTGGCTCTGGCGATTTAAGAAAGAGCCGGATGCGTTTTGGGCAACTGTGATTAGGAGCATATATGGGGTAGAACAAAATGGATGGGACTCAAACGCTTTATTTCAACCTTCGTGCAACACTATTCATCTCCAAATGTAGTGATGTCTTTAAAACGGGTGTCGATTTTACATTGGGGAATGGAAGAAGAATTAAATTACGGCTCGATGCTTGAAATGATGCACGTTGTTTTGCAGAGGATTTCTTGAGGTTATTTTCACGTGTTCGTACACCTGAGGTGTCGGTGGCAGTGGTCGCAGGCTTGGGCATGGAGTTGGTTTCACAATAGACATGATTTTTTTTTTATGGATAAAACAATATACATGATCTAAACTAATTAACTGAGTCAACTTTTCTAAACGAAGATAGCCGTTTTCTCTTTTTTCCCCCAAACCCTAAAATTCTTTTTCTTGATTCCTTTTTTAATTTTTTGTTCTTAAACCACATCCGCTCCTCCTCCTTGATATAGGCAGTGGTTCTAATTAAATCCTTTACACTTTGTTCATCCAATAAACTGTAGATCTAGTCAGATTTATGAAGATTAGTCCATTCTTGTTGCGGTGCATCTTCATCAACTGATTGCGTGGATTTGTGTAACGTGCTAGATTGATCTTGTCTTTAATTTTTTATTTTATAGTTAGTTTTTCTTCCATAGTTGGAAGTCTTTGATTTGTTTTCTCCTTGTTAAGAAGTTTTATGTTTTTTTCTCCTTAATGAGAAGTTTTGTTATTCATTATGTGGTTCTAGTAGCGATGTTTGTGTATTGTAATGAGTGTCAACGTTATAGAGAGCAATCCCTGATTGTCAAATTATTTCAATTGTACAATTGTATTCATAGTCGAATTAATGACAGTTCATTTGAACAAATAGAGATAAAGAATCAATGTACTTGATTCCTGTCTAATCTTGTATTGAGCTGGGAGGAAAAGGTGCAATAAGCCCTTGAGGTTTTTCACAAGGTATGACTCAGCCCATATGGTCCGTTTGCAAATAACTCGGCCCTCAAACTCATCTTTCCAAACTAAACACCCCTTCTAGGTCAACTTTTCTGCTGTCAACTCTTCCTTGCATTAACGGGGACTTCTTCACCCATTCCTCACTACAAATTCCAGCACATGAAAGCCTTCATCCTTACACACAAACCAATCTCCCGCCAAATGAACAAACCAGTCTCCCAACTTTAGAAACCAATCTCTCAAATACACAAACATGCATGTGCTATCTGTTCGGAGATCGGAGAGGGCAAGAAGTGGTATCGAATAACAATGGATTGACAAAGCTTTTTGTTGTTGATGCAGAATAATTGCTTGCTTTCTCTGCGACAGATATGCACCAATTTGACCAAAGATTTTTAGAGTGAATTCAACGATCACACATTGGGACATTCTATCTTCTGACCAAAACATTGAAAAATCATTTTATTTTTTTTTTTTTTATTTATCAAGAGAGAATGCCAATTTTTACATCTCTTCTTGAGCTCTCTATACGTACACGTGATTCTTTTTGTTTTTGTAAGGGTAGCGTACCTAATTTTGTGTACATGGCTTGCAGCTGTAGATTTTTTATTTACATATGATTGAGAAGGTCCCTTTACGATGTTTTTTGAATAAGGTAGGCTATGCTCCAGAGTCTTTATTAAGGTAGGGGAAAATTTAAATTGTGAAGATAACTTGGGCCTTATTTACAGTCCCATATACAATACAACTATACAAGGTACATTGTTTCAAACTGGACAAAACTTTCAAAGCCCACATACATGCATTCCAACCAAACGCCTCTCAAAAAACATCAACAATATTACTCCTTAAAAACAGAAAATAAGTTTCACTAGCCTAAGTGTGTCCGATCTTGAAAGTTGTGGCATCATGGTTTCCCGGTGAAGACACGCGTTGAAGAAAACGAAAAGGACCGAAAACTTAATTGAAAAGAAAAAACAAGAGTAATTAGTTAACCGTCGTTTGTAAAAGTGGAACGGAAAAAAGAAACTAAAATCTCGACCGAGTTTAAGGGCCGTTGCAAAATTGACCATATGTCCCAGTCATACCTTCCGTGAGACTTTGTCATAAATGATTAATAAAATTTTAAAAAACTCGAAAGTCAACTTGATAAGGTAAGATTGGATCGAAATCGGACCGGATTCACAAATCGGTTGGTTTTTTTTTTTTGGTACACATGAAACTTTAAACACGTAAAACTTGATTTTCAATTTTGGTAGATTCGACTTAACACAAAATAAAATTGTGTAAAACTTGGGAAACTTGTTTCCATGCTTCTTGGGAAATTTGTTTCCATGCTTCTCAGTTCTCAGTTCTCAGTTCTCACTTTTCAAATCATATCCAAACCAACAAGAAGGATTAAATTGAATTTATTAGTCTATTTTTAGACCACGGTCATATATATATATATATATATATATATATATATATATATATATATATATATATATATATGTTTCATTACGTACGTGCTTCGCACGAATGAGGCCGCTCGCTTTACGCTCACAGAAATTAATTCAATTACAAAGACATATTTTTATAATTCATAAAGTATGATTCTAATTATATTAATAAACATAAAAATATACATAAATAAAGTTAATTTCAAAAAGACATTTTTTTTACTAACGACGACAAGAAGAAAAATGAAAAAAAAAGTTTTATTTGAAATTAATCACAAGACATGTGACTCTTTATTTTTTTTTAAATGTACATAAGTTTGTCAACTTTGATATCTATTTAGTGAAATCATTCAAACAAGTCAAAAATACTCTATAAGCAATTACTTATTCAATTAGAAAAAATAATTATATATAATGTATTTAATTGAAATGTACCTACATTTTTTTTTTTTCTCATGAGGTATAAACTATAGTTATTAGTTGTTGAGTTATGGAACACTTAATTAATGTTGTATATGTGATATGATTTTAAGATACAAACTACTCAACTCATTATCTCTATCCAATTACAATTACAATGTATAATTTAGTAAATTAGTAAATTAGTAGGTTGAAAAAGGGTAAAATAGTAAATTTGTTTACCGTCGATTTGTTAGGTATTCATGCTTTTATATATTGTATGTATATGTATATAGATATTGCCCCTGCAAGGACATGCACTTGACTGTGTTTGCGCGATACACAGAGATTTGTGTATACACATTTTGATGCCACAAGCAATTGATGATGCTAATACATGAATAGGGATGCAAACGGGGCGAGAAATTTCCCAAGGGGACAAGAATTCCCTATAACGGGGACGAAGAATTTAGGGGTGGCAAAAAAAGGGTCCGGACACAACCCCTTAGTAACGACTAAAAATAGTGTACAAACTGGTACCCTTTTTGAAATGGATACCTTTTTTTGTCCAGACCCATATATATATTTGAGAAAAACGTATGATAGATTTCATTACTCAATATCAGTGATTACATTCAGGATATGAACACCCATATATCTGGTGGTACTTCAAACCAATCAAAATGAGTAATATACAATTTCACTAGCTTAGCTAAACTATGTGCTACAATATTCACAATTCTCATAGTAAATTGAACTTTCCATGAATCTTGACATTTAAGTATTGTTAAACAATCGTCAAGTAAGCCTTCAAACTCTGTCTTATTATGGGATGAAGATTGCAATCATTGAATCACCATCAATGAATCGGTTTCAAAGATCACATTACATCTGTCTTGCGCTTCCACCCAATACATATCCTCTCTCAACGCTATGGCATTCGCTTCATGAGAAGGTTGTCTATCAACCTGAAATTTCGTTAATCCCTCAATCAATACTCCTTGCTCGTCCTTTCGGATAGCACCCACTCCTACTAATCCTTCGGCACTACATAGTGCATCATCAACATTGCACTTGCACCAACCTTCTGGCGATTTACACTTCTCCGAGTTCAAAACCCCCTCAAGTCCTTGGCATTGATTTCTTTGCACCATTTTTTAATAGTCTTTCCACTTTACCAACCACGCCAAGCTTTCTTGCACTATCATGTGAATGGATTTTGAATCCCTACCCCACACGATGTTATTTCTAAACTTCCAAATTGCCTAGAATTTCATACACACCTTCTCTAACAAGCCTTCCCGTGCTATCATTTCCCACCCAAATAACCAGTTCCTGAACTCCTCATGTGATGCGAAGTTCGGCAGTCCCACATCCTTAACCCAAACCCCCTTGTACCCACTCATTCAATAAATAGATGAACTGTTGATTCCCCCTGACCCTTACAAATCTCACAACAACCTCCAATATCCATACCCCTCTCCCTCAACTTAAGTCTCACAGGAAGACAATATTTTAATGGGCACTACACTAAGTGTTTAACCTTTAAAGGAACTTTCATACCCTAAACTCTATTCCACTCTCCCTCATATCCCATATAACCATCCTCCCTATTTAGTGACTCAACCACCTAATACCCTGATTTCAATTGGTACTCCCCATTTTTGGTGAAATGTCAATTGATCTCATCTAAGCCCCCTACTCAATAAAACCTTTGCAATCTCTAAGCAATCCTTATCATTCAACATGTACTTCAACATTTCCATATCCCATTCCCTTCTCATAGGTATCATTAATTCATCAACTGTGACATCCTCCATTCCCTCAAATACATTTTGTCGACAGTACCATATTCTCCCCATTTTTTAACCAAAGACCATTCCATATATTAATAGACTTACCATCTCCCACTTTTCATCTACACCCCTTCTCAAATACCACTAAAGTAGCTAAGATTCCCCTCCAAGTAAAACTTGGATTATTGCTTAACTTGGAGTTTAAAAAGGTCCCCTCAGATAATATCTAGCTTTGAAAACTCTCGAGGATAAAGAATTTGGATTATTAATTAGCCTCCATCCCTGTTTTTGCAAGCATTGCCATATTGAAACTGTGTAGATTTTTGAACCCTAAACCACCCATTTCCTTTTGTGGGCACAAATGATTCCACGCCATCCAGTTCAAACTCTCATTCCCATTCTCCTTCATACCCCACCAAAATGAATTCAAAATCTTCTGTAATGCATCATAAATTGTCAAAGGAACCATGAACGTACTCATACAATAAGTTGGCATGGCTTGAGTAATTGATTTGAGGAGCACCTCCTTGCCCCCTTTAGAGAAAAATTTGAAGCTCCAAGATGTCAACCACCTCCACATCCTATCCTTCAAGAATGCAAAAATCTCACGCTTCTGCCTCCCCACCAACGAAGGAATACCCAAATAAGTCCCTTCATTGATGTTTGCAAACACCCCCACCAGATTCCCAATCTCCAATGCTAAGTCATCCTTCACATTATGTGATGACCCCAGTTTCAAATCTTAAGCTGGGCCCCACCTGACCTAGACTTACGTGAACCCCCGAGCCAATCTCGCTGAGTCACGCAAGCCCAGTCAGCCTTCCTTTACTATTTACCATTCATTAAGTAATTAGAAGCTGAGTTAATCAATTAGTGAGTTATCACGATTATAGCCAAAGTAATTGAATCTCAAACTAATCAAAATAACGTCAAATCATTCAAAATAAGACAACCTAAAGAGTGGTGTAACGGCCCAATTAATATTTGCCGTTAATTATGATGTCATGGCAGACGTGGATGCCAGCGAGGACGGTCGAGAGTCCCACAGCGAGACTGCAACGCACTCGAACTAGGTATACAGTCCATTTTGTATGCTTGTTGTGGTAAATTGTGATGAAAATATTTTAAGTAGTTAAATTTCATTACAATATGTGTGTTAATGTAGATTATTGACGAGTGAGGAATGACCTCGGGGTGCGTGCGGACACGGGACACGAGGCACGGGGTGCCGGGTAGTCGAGGAAACTACGGTGAGTTTACCCATATATTTTGAGAATTTATTGAATAGGGTAGATAATTGTAATAAGCTAAATCAATTGGAAATTAATAAGTCCTATAGTAGGCTGAATAAAACAATAACAGTTGGATGGTCCTCGAGATGCACAACAGGGCCATTAGTGTCAAGATAAGGTGTATGGAGTTGGAGTGACACAGGGTGATCAGGAACCCTTGGATACTCCTCGAGATTCGTGCACACACTTTATGGGAACCAAGTATATATAGGTTGTGTGTGTTTTGACCGATCAAATAGGGAGAAGAGAGTGAGAGAGAGTGAAAGAGAAGAAGAGAGAAATCGGTGGAAGGATGAAGTGAGGATTGTGGAGTTTTTGAAGGTCATTTGGAGTGTTGGAGAGCACAAGAATATCATCCAAGGTAAGATTTGTGACTCCCTCTCAATTCTCTTTGATTTGTTGGTGATTTTGTGGGTGTTGATATGAAATTCGAGGGTTGGTATGGAGCAATTGTTTTTGCTGAAAAAATTGGTGCATTTTGAGTGGTAGGAAGGTGGAGAATGTGATTTAGTGATTGGTTTTGGTGTTGGATGAATTTCTAAAAATGGATTTTGAAAATGTGATTCTTGATGATTCTTGGGTTTTGATGTCTAAGCTTGATGAATTTGTGTTTAAATGGTGTTTTTGAGGAGAATGATGAGTTTTGGAGGTGTTGGAACCGATTGTATGGGTTTATGGGGTGGTTGGAGTTCAGAAATTTAAAACTCTAAAAATCTGGACAGAGCGCGATTAGCGCGCTAATGGGTGGACCTAGCGCGCTAATTACCCTCTGGAAAACGATGAACAGTGACTTAGATGAATTAGCGCGCTAATTCATCTCATTAGTGCGCTAATAGTTCACTGGAATTCAAAAATTGGAAAATGAGGAAATGAGTCTAAATAACATTATAAACCTATTAATTGATAATTAACCCTTATAAATGAATTCCAGGAGTCTCGGAATAGTAATTGGAGTCTGAGTTTAGTCGGGAATCGGACTGGGGGTATTATCGGGGAATTGAAGGAATCGAGCCGGGGAATTTAACTTGTGGGACGAGGAGTGCGAATTGAGGTGTGTAGTATCCCAATTGAACTTCACTTTAAGTATTTACCGTTTGATTTATTTGAATTCAGTTCCATTTATTCTTTACTCCATTTCATTATTGCTTTACGGTGGTTGAGTACTCTCACCTGGTGACTTTACGGTAGTGGAGTGTACTCCTACCTGGTGTCTTTACGGTGTTGAGATCACTCCCCACCTGGTGCTTATTCGTTACGGCCATAGAGTCCACTAAGTCATAGCACTTGTCTAGGCATACACCGGTGAATAGACTACCCGGGTATGGTAGGCTTGTGTGGGTGCGCCGTGGGTCTACGCCGGCCACCTAGAGGGTTAGGGCCAACCCATTGGTGTGTTTACGGTTGGTGCCTGGGGAGAAAACCCGAAGTATGACTTGGTCTGATTTTTATGTGCACGTACTTTGTTTCATCACTATATTTATGCATGCGATGTTCCTTTTTACAGTTGTCTGTATTTCTCTTGTTCCGCATGTTTAAATTATAGCATTTTCAATTCCAGTACTTTGATTTCCGTAATTACTTGGTGAATTTCCTTGGGATTACTCACTCTGGACTCGTCATCTGTCTTTTTGTGATGGCTGAGTGCAAACCCTAGTACGAGCCGGGGAAGGGTAAGTTTGAAGAGTACATCAATTGACAGTTTTAGCCCCACTCGTACGTATGTTTATATTTATTCGTTTTATGTCGGGTTTTGGGCTTGAGAGAGATAGGTTGTACATTTGATATTTTGAGGATCAGATGAGATGTATATGATGTATATTTGGGTATGGTTTCCACTTAGGCATTTTGCTAATAAAACACAAGATGAATTTTTATATTGTTTATTTAAGCTTTCGCTGTTAATTTTGAGGTTATATGATATTAACTGAATCAAATTTAATGATAAATTGATCAATGATGGATAATTGGGCGTGGGACACAACTGGTGGTGACGTGGACAGTTGTGGGCCCGCGTGGCCTCCCGTGGCGAACCAATGTGGAAATTGGGGCCGCCACAAGTGGAAACCCCGTATATGTATATCATCATCAATGATCAGTCAGAGGCGAATAACATATAGTTATATATGCCCAAGATCTCTCAAAATCCTAAGTACTAGTTTTATACAATAATACAAAAAAATCACCTATATCAGCTAAATGGAAAGACGTGCACCTGTATCTTCGGATGATATCACTTAACTGTAGAGCCTTTCCCTTGCTGGACTGTAGATCTGTACTCCGTCAAACACAAGAATAACGAGCACAGATAAGTAACGCCAAACAGGACAGAAATACAACATTTTGAAAAAAAAATTAACCACTCCATATTCATGCCGATAGAAAGAAAGGACAGGGAATGCACGAATAAATAAGACTGTAAATAAATCAACTGAGTAATAAAAAATGAGTGCTCTAGAAACAATAGAGAGGCACAAGTAGTCCCGACCAAACGGTCGTTGAGTTGAGGTAAACACTTACAAAACTCGGAGTTTAGGACACGGTAAACTCACGCCGTCTTAAAGTTTACGCGGATGAGATTCCCTGGTAGCCCAAGTAAGAAGACTCATGTGACGGCCCCAATTTTCCCATGCAATTGGGTATGCTCGGCCTAGACCCGTACAAGCCCCGAGTCATCACTCGGCAACCTGACGAGCCTAGTCAGCCTTCAACTTAATCAATTTAGTAATTTATGAAAGAGTTATTGCAATAGTAAACAACGGAAGACTAAACAATTAAAACAAAGGGAAACAACTCAATCAAAGGAAATAAAGGAATTCTATAAATGTGGAAAACCCCGGGTATTCATGTACAATTCGAAATGCAAAGTTACATGATACCAATCTCATCAAAATACCAAGTTCAAATATCCCAAATCATATATATATAAAATGATATACATAAAAGCAAAACATAAGAAAAACCTATAAAATAGTCTCCAAATCCAGCCGCTAATCCTCACAATAAATCCCCTAGGCAGGGTCCCTTGCCCTTGCTGCTCTCCGCCCTATCTGCACCCACCGTCACAAACTAGACGATGAGCAACTGAATAAAATCGAATGTAATGCCAGAAGAAGATAACAGTAATTCATGATAACACAATTAAAGCAGTCTAAATATCATGCGGTAATAAAAGACAGGAAATTAAATAGTCAATATGCATGATAAACAGACTAATAGATATCAATCGAAAGTCAAGTGTGTTCCAAGGAATCAAAAGAGGCTCGTAAGTGGTCTAAACCATAGCATAACGGCGAAGACCTCGCGAGGCCTTCCCGGGCATCGACACAAGCGAAGGCACAGCTATGATGGGAGGGACTCGAACCCACCCCACCCAGTACTCGGTGTCACATGATCACTAAGGGTGGTCACACACTCGTGCGCACGAGTGCCCGCGTTTTATCCCTCTAGTGCAGGTCCTAGTACTTTCGAGACGAAACACTTACGCCGGGAAACACAGAACAAGAAATGGAATGGAATACCAATAATAGAGCATAACAAGACTGAATAAATGATAATGAATCACATGACATTTTCTTACTGACTTACAAACATACAAATGCTTTTTATTTTAAGGCAAATGTACTTACCTGAACTATTCGCAAACCGGTATTCACTCCGAGACTCTAATACGTTCCTCATGCGTTCTCGACTACCTGATAAAGTTTTGAATCTCGAATATTAGTTTAAGGCTCGCATTTAGTCTTAAGGTGTTTGTTTTACAATCATTTGTTGATTATGACCCAAACCGTTGTGGATTAAACCATCTCTATGGTTGTTCGCCTTTTTTTTTTACAAAACATAACTCTTGTTGGGTTTATTTATCATGTTTTATACTCACCTAAGTAAGCCTTTGATGTGAACACTTATTGGGCCTAGATACATAAACTTATTCTTATATTTTACGCCTTCGTCTTGACCTCAAGTTGTATTTATTCTATTGGGCCTTTATTGGGCTTTACATAACCTATAAACACACTATTGGTAACTTGTTATAGACCCATATTATCATGAGTGTATTAGGCCTTAATACAAATCCATATTCATTTAAACAAGTATCCATACTTTTTATCCTTTTTATTTATTCTCAAACACAACATAATACACACATCCTACACACATGTACAACACACATGTGTACACCCCACTCACCACACACCCCACTATTATGTGCACACAACACCCCGCTGCTGTGTGCACCCCACTGCTATTTACACGCCATATTTACATGTGTTAATGTCACTTTATTAATTAAAACTATATAATATACATTAATCTATTCTTTTACACCCACAACCATTGTGTACACCCCACTGTGGTGTACACATACACGCTGGTGTGTACACCCCACAGTGGTGTACACATACCCCCATTCATGCACCCCATGTACACCAACCCACCACCAAACCGTCATGCATACACCCCAAAAATTACAAAAATCCACATAAAATCATGAACCCGAGAAACAAGAGAGGAGGAGAGGTTCACCTAGGGTGGGACGTGGGGTCTCCGACGGCGAGGGAGGTGGCAGCGACGTGAAGTTGAGAAGAGGAGAGGTGACGTGAGGCCGAGAGGAGGAAGGAGAGATCCGAGAGAGAGCAACGAGAGTGAGAGAGAAGAGATCGTGAGTGAGAAAGATATCGCGTGGCCGAGAGAGAGAGATGGAGAGGCCGAGAGTGAGGGAGAGATCCGAAATGGAAGAGAAGGAGGGTGGGCGGCGGTTATGTTGAAGAAGAAGATGAATAGTGTAGGGTTTTGTTTGTTGTTGTTATATTTATATGGTCAAATGACCTTTTTACCCCAACTTACTTCCTACACCATTTTTAAACCATTGCCCTTATGGGTCTTTTTACTTTTTTATTTATTTCTCTTTATTACACATTAAAGTGTGTAACCATTCTATTTATTTCTCTTTATTACACATTAAAGTGTGTAACCATTCTATTTATTTCCCTTTATTACGTTGTCACTTGCATAACTCTCCACCTCAACACACCCACATCTCGAGGTCAATCTCATGGTTCCTCACCCTTGAACTGTGTCAATTTAACAAATCTAATTCCATAGACCATATGTTGCGTAATTAACTAACTTTCGCGTTCAAACGACATTCCTCGGTCCATTTTTCCTTGTTCCGACTCTCGTAATTCGCGTAGTCTCTCCTTGTCTCGCCAACTAATTAATTAAATTAATTAAAAATTCATTTATTTTGTATGTTTTACTTGTTTTTCTCCCCCGTTTAACTAGTCGAAACCTCACTCAATTAAATACCGCCCGAACGGCTCGAAACCCATAAAATACTAAAATACTAATACACACAATCAAAGAATCATAAAATCACTTCGGTGTGTACTCCTGAAGTTCGAAATACTGTCCAGTATTCACGTAGCCGGGTCACAATTTCTGACAAGTGCAACACAAGTCAGTTAAAAATTTGGGGTTGTTACAGTCTCCCCCACTTATTAGAATTTCGTCCCCGAAATTAATCTAATAAGTAAACTAGATTAACGACTCTTCGCAACTCCTAACGAGACCGATAAAAAACTCAGAGTGAGTCATTTCTTGACTCCGAACCGTTCGTGACCCTTCAGTGGAGTGACCTTCAGATATTTATAGTCTCCCCGAATCATACTGAAGCTCATTGTGATACTCGACAAGTATTTCTTTTGCCACTACTGGGCACTCTTAAGTCTCAAACAAAACTATCCACAACTACCCAGATGCTATCGTAACCACGAGGAGATCGGGGCAACCACTAACGAAATCCATATCAATATGTACACAATTCCATCAAGAAATGGGTGGGGCTGTAGTAGTCCTCCAGGTCATCGATGCCCAACCTCTAAGCGCTGGCATGTCACACGCTCGAACAACTCCGATACCTCGAAAATCATCCCTGGCCATCAAAAGAATGTCGCATATCGGCGTACATCTTAGGTCGACCCGGATACACAACAAAACTGAAACGGTGAATCTCCTGAAGTAACTCTTCACACACATCAGCCACCAATGGAATCCCCAGTCGCCTGCGATACCTCTAGCATGAGTCTGTCGACCGACTCTTGTCTGGGCAATCTGAACTATCCACCATCTCACTGCACCGCTGGTATGACGCATCGTCTTGTTGTCCCTTGCGCACAATGCCAAATGAGATGGTCTGCAACATCGTTTGAGCACGTATCTAGGTCATGGTAGTCATCGGCACGTCCGCTGAACTCATCAACTTGACTGCCTCACGTAAACCACGCTCGTAGGTTCTTTGATACACGACTATCTCTGCATCCAATCCTTTGTAGCGTAACGCATCAGCAACATCGTTGTTCTTCTCGTATCCACTAATCAACGCACGTAATGTTTATATTTAGTTCGCACCAACCAAGGCTTCGAACTCTAACAACTCTAGTACTAGCATGTTTACTGGCAACTCGTAACCCCCTAACACTATCGAAATGTTAAGACTAATGAACATTCGAGTATATCGCATCCTGACAGCTGTGACTAGGATTAAGGTCTGCTACGTCTATTGAATTTTTAACCCTAACAGGTCTACCAAGCGCACAACAATTAAGGAATCGACGTAACTTACATCGAACATGATATGCATGCAAGTACCACAAATGAAAAACATACCCTTATCAATGTGTCTGGACGCCTCCTGGTCTAGCTCAACAGCAGCCTGAATACGCTATCTCTGGTACTGGTGATGCTGCGACGATGCTCTTGCTAACTGAGGGCACTCCTTCTGAAGGTGGCCGACATGTCCGCATCTGTAACACGTATGGGTATCCTACGACCTCTGAGTCTGACTCTGGCTTCGTCCCTGTGCAGAACTATGAGTTTGGGTTTGACTAGAACTATGCGTGCTCCTCTGCCTACCTCCTCGGTCAGCATCCCTGCTCTCAGTAATCTGCCTCTGCGACTGCTGGTCATGTCGATTAGGTTGCGGTGAATGACTGGCAAAGCTTGGCACGGGTGGAACGGCCTGTACCAAACGTGTGGTCTGCTGTGCAACAGATCCTACACTCTGCGCCCGATGCTCACGATTATCCCATCTGCTCCTCTTTCTCTTCCTGTCCTGCTGATAGTGACTATCTGATCGGGTCTCCGCTCTGTTCGCCCTAACCTCATCCGGATGCGTGAGCAAGTAACTTTCCCTCGCTAAACTTCGCTCGTACGTAATCTGCAAAGTCTCCTGCTGTGTAGTGACTACAGAACCTCCAATCGTAGGTAGCAAACCCTCAGTGAAGTAATAGACTCGATCAGTCTCGGTATCTGCAGATCCTCCAGTATAAGGTAATAGTGCAATAAACCTACCCATGTAGTCCATCACTGACTCATCGGTACTCTGCCTCAGTGCCATAAACTCATTCCTCTTCGCACGAAGAACAGTCGACGGGAAGTATTTCTGGTTAAATTGAGTCTTGAAGTCAATCCAGCCTCTCGGAGTGCCTCGGGTAGTAATGATAGTGGTCCACCAATCATCTGCTTCCCCCTGAAGCATAGATGAGGAAATCGTCGCTCTCATGTGATCCTCGGTCGCGATAATAGTATGAATCTTCTCGTGATTCTTCAGGAAAAGCTCTCTGGCTGTTACGTCTGTACCACCAAAGAACTTGACTGGATCGTGTCGCTTGAATTCTTTTCACTGCCTCGCCTCAGTAGTGGCCTTAGGCTCTTCTCCGGAGTAGTAACCGAAGTAGTGACTGTAGTAGTCTCTGCAGCAGCAACCAGCGTAGTCGGTGTCTCCGTCGCTTGTACTATCTCCGTCGGTAACGGAGGTGTCTCTGCCTCGGTCTGCGTACCTGTCGCAGCAACTACTCCTTCGGGAATTGCCGCTAACGGAATCGGGGCGGTGGAATCTATAGCTACTGGAGTCTCCGTCCCTTGAGTAGTTGGAACGGGTGGAATAGGTGTGGTCGGGGTCGATGGTGTCGCAATAGTCGGTACGGGTATTGTCAATGACCGCACTAGATCCTCGAATCTCTGTGTCCAAGCGCCAAACTCCTCCGAAGTGACAAATCGAGCATCAGTCGTCCCACTGTCGTCGCTCGGACCTGCCTGATTCGCCATCACTGTCTGAACCAAGAGAGCGATACTTCAGATCAATACATAGCTACCGCGTACCATATAGTACACACAACAATCATAATATGTACAAATTTAAATCCGACTCATCCCGAACTCCCCCATCTAAGTTTCTAAAAGGATTATAGGGTTTCCACTCTAAGTTCAACCGTTCCTAACATCCGCTGGTTTAAATGGCTTGTGTTTTATGAACTTAAATCAAGAGTCAAAGTCTTTAGAACCTTGTGCTATAATACCAACTGTGACGGCCCCAATTTCCCCATGCAATTGGGTACGCCCGGCCTAGACCCGTACAAGCCCCGAGTCATCACTCGGCAACCTGACGAGCCTAGTCAGCTTTCAACTTAATCAATTTAGTAATTTATGAAAGAGTTATTGCAATAGTAAATAGCGAAAGACTAAACAATTAAAACAAAGGGAAATAACTCAATCAAAGGAAATAAAGGAATTCTATAAATGTGGAAAACCTCGGGTATTCATGTACAATTCGAAATGCAAAGTTACATGATACCAATCTCATCAAAATACCAAGTTCAAATATCCCAAAGCATATATATATAAAACGATATACATAAAAACAAAACATAAGAAAAACCTATAAAATAGTCTCAAAATCTAGCCGCTAATCCTCACAATAGATCCCCTAGGCAGGGTCCCTTGCCCTTGCTGCTCTCCGCCCTATCTGTACCCACCGTTACAAACTAGACGGTGAGCAACTGAATAAAATCGAATGTAAAGCCAGAAGAAGATAACAGTAATTCATGATAACACAAGTAAAGCAGTCTAAATATCATGCGGTAATAAAAGACAGGAAATTAAATAGTCAATATGCATGATAAACAGACTAATAGATATCAATCGAAAGTCAAGTGTGTTCCAAGGAATCAAAAGAGGCTCATAAGTGGTCTAAACCATAGCATAACGGCGAAGACCTCGCGAGGCCTTCCCGGGCATCGACACAAGCGAAGACACAGCTATGATGGGAGGGACTCGAACCTACCCCACCCAGTACTCGGTGTCACGTGATCACTAAGGGTGGTCACACACTCGTGCGTACGAGTGCCCGCGGTTTATCCCTCTAGTGCAGGTCCTAATACTTTCGAGACGAAACACTTACGCCGGGAAACACACAACAAGAAATGGAATGGAATACCAATAATAGAGCATAACAAGACTGAATAAATGATAATGAATCACATGACATTTTCTTATTGGCTTACAAACATACAAATGTTTTTTAAGGCAAATGTACTTACCTGAACTATTCGCAACCCGGTATTCACTCCGAGACTCTAATACGTTCCCCGTGCGTTCTCGACTTCCTGATAAAGTTTTGAATCTCGAATATTAGTTTAAGGCTCGCATTTAGTCTTAAGGTGTTTGTTTTACAATCATTTGTTGATTATGACCCAAACCGTTGTGAATTAAACCATCTCTATGGTTGTTCCCTTTTTTTTTTACAAAACATAACTCTTGTTGGGTTTATTTATCAAGTTTTATACTCACCTAAGTAAGCCTTTGATGTGAACACTTATTGGGCCTAGATACATAAACTTATTCTTATATTTTACGCCTTCGTCTTGACCTCAAGTTGTATTTATTCTATTGGGCCTTTATTGGGCTTTACATAACCTATAAACACACTATTTGTAACTTGTTATAGACCCATATTATCATGAGTGTATTAGGCCTTAATACAAATCCATATTCATTTAAATAAGTATCCATACTTTTTATCCTTTTTATTTATTCTCAAACACAACATAATACACACATCCTACACACATGTACAACTGTTGTGTACACCCCACTCACCACACACCCCACTATTATGTGCACACAACACCCCGCTGCTGTGTGCACCCCACTGCTATTTACACGCCATATTTACATGTGTTAATGTCACTTTATTAATTAAAACTATATAATATACATTAATCTATTCTTTTACACCCACAACCATTGTGTACACCCCACTGTGGTGTACACATACACGCTGGTGTGTACACCCCACAGTGGTGTACACATACCCCCATTCATGCACCCCATGTACACCTACCCACCACCAAACCGTCATGCATACACCCCAAAAATTACAAAAATCCACATAAAATCATGAACCCGAGAAACAAGAGAGGAGGAGAGGTTCACCTAGGGTGGGACGTGGGGTCTCCGATGGCGAGGGAGGTGGCAGCGACGTGAAGCCGAGAAGAGGAGAGGTGACGTGAGGCCGAGAGGAGGAAGGAGAGATCCGAGAGAGAGAGCAACGAGAGTGAGAGAGAAGAGATCGTGAGTGAGAGAGATATCGCGTGGCCGAGAGAGAGATGGAGAGGCCGAGAGTGAGGGAGAGATCCGAAATGGAAGAGAAGGAGGGTGGGCGGCGGTTATGTTGAAGAAGAAGATGAATAGTGTAGGGTTTTGTTTGTTGTTGTTATATTTATATGGTCAAATGACCTTTCTACCCCCAACTTACTTCTTACACCATTTTTAAACCATTGCCCTTATGGGTCTTTTTACTTTTCTATTTAGTTCTCTTTATTACACATTAAAGTGTGTAACCATTTTATTTATTTCTCTTTATTACACATTAAAGTGTGTAACCATTCTATTTATTTCTCTTTATTACGTTGTCACTTGCATAACTCTCCACCTCAACACACCCACATCTCGAGGTCAATCTCATGGTTCCTCACCATTGAACTGTGTCAATTTAACAATTCCAATTCGATAGACCATATGTTGCGTAATTAACTAACTTCCGCGTTCAAACGACATTCCTCGGTCCATTTTTCCTTGTTTCGACTTTCGTAATTCGCGTAGTCTCGCCTTGTCTCGCCAACTAATTAATTAAATTAATTAAAAATTCATTTATTTTGTATGTTTTACTTGTTTTTCTTCCCGTTTAACTAGTCGAAACCTCACTCAATTAAATACCGCCCGAACAGCTCGAAACCCGTAAAATACTAAAATACTAATACACACAATCAAAGAATCATAAAATCACTTCGGTGTCGACTCCTGAAGTTCGAAATACTGTCCAGTATTCACGTAGCCGGGTCACAATTTCTGACAAGTGCAACACAAGTCAATTGAAAATTTGGGGTTGTTACAACTCACCCCGTATAGAACCAGAAACAGTATCGTGCATCCTGAGTTCGTGGCTCTAGCATTTTTCCTCAGATAACCCATCCTACCAAATGATCATGTTAACTCACTTGCCCTCAGATAACTCGAAGGAATGAAATTTCCAAAATGGAATAGAGCAACAACAATAATAATTTAAAGTTCAAGAAATAACTGTAAAATTTCTCACTGATTTACTTACCTGTATCCAAGCACTCGCACTCACTCGATCTCTGACTTGCCTCCTACGATTCTCGTGTGACCCATCAACAACTAAAACTCCTAATAATTTAATTAAATTACAAATCCTATTAAATACTTTCCAATTTACCCAAATTTTTATAATTATTTTGTTAGTGTAATTGGGTTGATTTTCGGGTTATTGAGTCATATTTAAACCTATTTGAATCCCCGAGAGATCCCAAAATTTTCCAAAATTTTTATAAAATCCCCTTGTGAACAGTGTCACACTGCGGTGGCGCCTGAGGTTTAACCCATGGCGGCACCCTCACAACACAAATTCGGGGCTCACTACCCCCGACGCCGTGGGCATAAATGCCTACGGCGTCGCTCACAGCATAGGTCCTGCATGCACTTTTCATGGTTTTCTCGAAACCCTGGCTCGTGTTGTCACATTCTGAGCCTATCCCAAACTCTTAGAGATGTCCATTACCACCACAAAACCACCTTCGATTTGCATCAAAACCTTGATAAAACCCTTGAATTCCAAAAATTGTTCAAAAATCCCAAAAAATTCCCAAAAAATCTATAACTTCTCCAATCACCAAACTAACTCACAAATTACCAATAAAGCATCCATTGGATCATAAAATCATCACAAAACCTCATTTCCAACATTTCTCAAAAAATCTCATTCGAAATCGTCATGACAAAAACCCATAAAACTACAACCAAAACATAGATAAACACGTAGAGAACCAGGATCTCACCTTAGAATTCGAATTTGTGTGATTCTTTGGCATCAAACCTCGTCGAAACTCCCGAAAGCCTCTCGTTCTCACGTTGTGTGTTTGATCGATGAGATAGGAAAGAAAGTGAGGAGAGAGAAAAGTTGATGTGGGTTTATATACTCCCTCCCCTCATCACGCTCACACATAAATCTCGAGGCACATCACATGGTCCTCATTCAATCCATCCAGCCACTTTGACACTCCTTTGTGACTTCAATAGGTGACTTGCACCAACACTTTACCGTTTTCTCGCACAATACTCACGTTCTCAAACCCGTTCCGCACCACGAAATGCTCGTCGCATATTCCAGGACGTATCAACGTAGCGATCACGGTATACAACTTTTAATTATTATTTATTTTATATTTAGTCAGTGTTTTTAATTTATTAAATCCCCAGACTGCTAATTAGCTGATAATCGTTTGTCTAAACTCGTTATTCACGTTCTCATCGAGCCGAACCCGTTTCCCAACACCAACGCTCACACTCAAATGTCCTCACACGTTTGAGACATTGGAATTTATATTACTAACACCGAAAAAAATAACATACCTCGGCATCGACAACCGAGAATTGATCAACTGTATCACAACAAGGGTCTTTGTCATCGCGATGCTGCCATTTGATAAGGACTTATGAGATCTCCTCGTTCCTTAGAATCTTCACATTCCAGTCCAATATCTGAATATGTTGTTCGTTATAGGTGATGCCATCCCTCAAATCTATCTAGCTCAAGTCCACCATCGAATGCTTGCCCTCTCTCGACCTATCCAGTTTGAGCATAGGTATGTGAAACACAGGGTGAACTCTTGATAACAGAGGTAACAACTCTAACTTATATGTAACTCTGCCTATCCGTTTCTCAACTCTGAATGGACCAATGAATCTCAGTGCAAGCTTCCCTTTAATCCCGAACCTCTTGTAACCCTTCATTGGAGAAAGCGTTAGATATACGTAATCCTTAACCTTGTATTCTAACTCCCTATGATACAAATCATAATATTTCTTTTGTCTCTCATGCGCATCTTTCAACCTTAATCTGATCAGGCGCATCTTCTCCGTGTGATCTACAACAATCTCTAGCCTAATAGCTGCCATATCCTCTAGCTCTGCCCAACAAGATAGAGATCCACACGGCCTCCCGTATAATGCCTCGAATGGTGCCATACCAATACTAGCCTAATAATTGTTGTTATATGCAAACTCACATAGGTGAAAATACTCCTCCCATAACCTACTATACTTCAACACACATCCTCAGCATATCCTCAAGTATATGTATTAGACGCTCTGACTGTCCATCAGTCCATGGATAATAGGCGGTGCTAGATCCAACCGTGTGCCGAACTGTGCCTGCATGCTTTGCCAAATCAGTGATGTGAATTATGGCCCTTTTTCAGACACAATCGATAAAGGTACACCGTGCATTCAAACTATCTCTCGCTCGTACAAACTAGTTAATATATCCACCTAATGTGTGGTCGAAATCGGTATAAAGTGCCCAAACTTTGTAAACCTGTCGACAATCACCTAGATGCTATCATGACCGCACTAGATCAAGGTAAACTACTGATGGCGATATGCTCCCACTTCCATCGAGGAATGAGAAGTGACTGTAATAGCCCGCTAGGTCTGCGGTGTTCAACCTTAACTCGCTGACAAATCTCACACCCTCGAACATAATAAAAAACGTTGGTCTTCACCCCTGACCACCAAAAGAGACGACGCACATCTGCATACATCTTGGTCCTACCCAGATGAATCGCAAAACGTGAGCAATGTGCCTCATGAAGTATCTCAACGTGTAGCTCAGCCATTGATGAAATCCATAGTTGCCCTCTAAACCTCAGGCATGAGTCTATTGACTAACTCCAATCTGGATGATCTGAACTCTGAGCGAACTCCAAAAATCTCATGTACTGCTTGTCAACCCGCTGACCATCAAGTACACTCTGAATAGAGACTATTTGGGTCCTCAACTGGCCACAAAAATCACTACCCTCGTGCTGGTCGAAATATCAACAAAATACAACCTCTCGACCGCCTCGAGCAAACCATACTTGTGTGTCATGTGGTAGGTAACAACCTCCGAATCTGATCCTTTGCGGCTCAACGCGTCCGCAACCACATTGGTCTTCCCTGGGTGGTACTCCACCGGGTACTTGTGTATAGACTTCACCAGTTGAGGGCTCGCCAAGCCCGCTCAATATTAACTGGGCTTGAGTTTCAAATATACTACAAGGCCCAGCTCGAGCGCGCCAAAGCCCAACAATTTAATGGGCGGGCCTGGGTTTGTACTTTTAGCTTAAACCCGTCCCGCGTTGGATATGTGATAAACTTTTTATAGATATTTCTCCAAAATACTTAAAATGTGAGAGGCTTAAAAAGATTCAAACTTGAGTCACTCCACTAGCTACTAGCTAATAGGTGTTCTAACCACTAAAACAACTCTTTCTTATCTGTTTATATTCAATATTTATTATACATATTCACTTTTTACATATTATTGAAAGACTCATCTTAGTTGGGCTTCGGCGGGCTTATGCCTGACAGATAAAAGTTCGGGCTTGAGTAAGTCTGGACAGAGCTTTGAAAAAGAAGCCCACCTAGGCCTGACTCGGGCCCATCCGTTGCACTGATCTACGTGTGTATACATAAATAAAATAATCCATTTCCTATAAAAAAAAATTAAAAGTACTGTGCGAATGAGTCAGCAGTAATTAATTAATTAGTGTAGTATACTTAATTAATGTCAGTTTGGTTAATTTTTAGATCTTAAACGTTGGTTGATTATGACTTATGAGTGCTCATTAATTTATCAAAACACCTATAATTAAATATTTAATTTCTTAGAAAAATAAAGTCATATACGCATCAATGCATGTGAGGATGAAAAAATAAGATGCTAGGGACAAATAAAAAAGACAGACTCGATAAGGATACTGGTTCTTTTCTGACCCCTATGGATATCTCCAATAGCTCATTAGTTACAATTCTAAATTAATTAGTTAAAGTTTGGCCACAGGAAGCTAGCATTATCCTAAAGTCATTAAAGAAAGTTATATAGTATTTTATCCACGTTATGCTTAGTCAGACAGAGTAAGAGAACAACTTTCTTCTAGTTTTTTTTTCCGGAACTTTCTTGTAGTTTAATTATATATTATGTATGCATCAAGAAAAAAATTATATATTATGTTAATTTATTTAGATAAATAAAAAAACTAATTATATTAATTTTTTTGGTAAAAAAATCTCATTAATTTTTATCTGAGGTTTTTTTTTTGAAGTAATAAAAATTTCATTAATCATCAATGACTCTCAATACATTTAATGGAACAGGAGGAGGTTGTAGCTTATAGGATGGAGCAGAGTGGATTATATGGTAACAATTTGGATTTTAAATTCAATTGCAAAAGACATCGTGGATGCTTTTCTTTACAGTACTCTTGCTTATGATCTGTGGATCGAGTTGAAACAACGTTTTGGAGAAAGCAATGGTCCTCACCTCTATCAACTCAAATGAGAGATCAGTTTTATCAGTCAAGGTGATCTTACAATTTCAAAATATTATACCATGTTGAAGAAACTTTGAGATGAGTTGTCTTGCCTAGTTCCTTTTCTTAGCTTCAATTATGGAATTTTTGCCAAGTTGATTGAGTTGGATTCGAATGATAAACTGATGCAATTTCTTATGGGTCTTAATGAGGTGTATGATCCTATTTGGAATCAGATATTGGTTCAGAATCCTCTACCCAATATTAATAAGGCATACTCTGTAAGAAAGAGGCTTATAAGAAGATTAATAAGGAAGAGTTGTTCGGTGATTTTTGTAAAAATAAAAGGCACACCAAATATACATGTTTCAAGCACCATGGCTTTCTTGACTGGTATCTTGCTGAGAGGGACAAAAAGGCAACCAATACTGATCAGTCTAAGAATTTTGCAAATGCATTGGAGTCTCCTATGGATTTTACAGAAGAAGGGTTTGTTTCTCAATTGTATGGTGATGTGCAGGCTAATATAGCTGCTATGATTCAACAAAGTTTTGAGAAGTGTCTAAAAGGGAGAGGGATTGCTACCAATGACTCTTCGACATACAGGAGCTTGGCTCATCTTGTGACGGCCTGTTTCTCAAAACACAGTGCCGCCTGGCCTAATCCCTTAATTAAGCCTTAAATTCCAACCATGTAGGACTTAACTACGTATTAGTTAGCATTTTTAACCTATTCTCCTCATTCTTCGCATTCAGGATAAGTAATATACATGTTATACCATTACTGATTTTTGGATTAATTAAAACTTTTTAACAAACTATTGAATACATGCACTTATAACAAGATAGTGATAACAATATGATAATGTGTTAAAGGTCGGGAAACTAAACACTCAACCCAATATACAATCCAAAGTGTATCAAAAGATGTAAAATAAATAATACATCAAAAAATCAAAACCTATGTAAATCAGAGATAGCGGTAAGTACGCCTCAAGCTCAGAGATAGTCATCAATTTTCTCCTTGCCCGACCTACTAGTCCACAGATCTACACCTACCGTCATAAAAACGATGGTGAGTACGGTAAAATAACAATAAACCAGAATATACACTTATCCACATTTCTAAAATACAAGAAATAGGTATTTAAAAGCATAAAGCAGCAAAAGATTGCTTGAAATAGAAACATGTTTGTAAATACCACAAGAAAACTAGTAAGAATGACTCAAATATAAATATGCTAGTAGTTCACATTGGTACTACCTTTATTGGTTGAGGACCACCATCGTAACTACCTCATGAAATAGGTCAGTACACTTGCACTTCATATTAACCTACTTGGCCATACATGGACCTCATGTAATAGGTCAGTACACGTGTACTTCGATATTCCCATACTTGGTCGTGGATTTTGTCAAACAACCTCATGTAGTAGGTCTATGTCACTAACTGAATAAATGCCGACACCCCGAATCCCATACTCCATGTGTTGCACTCATCTATCTAAGTATTCAAGGAAAGATATTGACGAAGAATAAATAAGTAATTCAAAAGGGATGTCATAACAAATTACTCCATAAAATGAGAAGATTACACAACAATCATGACATTTCAATTACAATGATTAATGTAACGACCCTAAAATTATAACTCGTGCCACATGTCATTTAAGGGTCATATTGTAAGTCCAAGTAGCCGTGGTGTACTTGTTTCGGTCCTCGAGTTTGACACCGATGCATGTTTGTTTGGTGATTTGTATTATTTATCTATTACCGAACATTAAATTCAATATCCCAAATGTGTGAGGACGTGGTGAGTGTGCGTTGGTACCGTAGAACGAGTTCGGTACGAAAGAACGCGCAAAACGGGTGTTTGGGTGTCCGAGGGACAAAATGAAGTAAAACACTAACAAATATAAATTTAAAATAATAAATTTGTGGGCGTCAAGTGATACGCGGGTCATTGTTGACACGCGTGGGTTGTACGGTAGTGTACACGCCCGAGTGTGCTCGTTGGCGCGCACGATAGAATTGTAGGCGCGAAAATATAGGTAAATATATATATATATATATATATTTATGTATATATATATATGTAATGTAAATATATATATATATATATATTAAAAATCAGAAAATGAGAAATGACTAAAAAGGGCATGAGCTTTGTGAAGAAAAAAGGATAAAGATAGGGGCATTTTGGTCATTTGATCCAAAAATATCTCCATACACCACTAACACGACCATTTTATCACAAATCAAAACGAGAGAGTGAGGGAGAGAAGAAATTGAAGAGAGAGATCGATCAATTGAGGTTTGGGGATGTTGGAATTGTTAAAGTGAGATCAAGGTGTGGGTTTTCGAAATCGAAGGGAGGTTGAGCATCGTGTTGGTGAGCTTCATTTTCTCTCCTCTTTTATTTCTTATTTTCAAAATTTTTCGATTGATGATGAAAATGATGTTGTGTAGTTGATAGTTAATGAAGTTGTTTGATGTAGAAGAGAAAAAGAAAAATAAAGAACAAAGTAAAAGAAAAAAAAAACTGGAACGAACTCACTGTTCGTTCTAGGGAAGAAGACGACCGTGGAGGGCCGGGTCGTGGTTACCCGGTCTGACCCGAGTTGGGTAGGCCCTCAGCTCGGGTCCGAATCGGTTAGGTCAAACCTGACCTGACTCGGGGACCCACCCATTATTAAAATAAATAAATAAATAATTATTTTTAATAAATAAATAAATTAAATATGTTTTTTTTAGAAATAGATATTAGAAAAATCAGAAAAATTCAGAAAAAATAGGAAAAATCCTAAAAACTTATATTTCAACCAAATGAATAGAAATTTAGAAATTTTTATGAAAAATGAAGAATTTGAGATTGGTGGCGAGACTTTTTTGGGGTTTTTGCTTCGTAAAAGCGTGAAATTAGCGAAAAATAGCCAAAAAATATTGAAAAATATTTTTTAAAATCGCACAAAAATTATGGGGTTTCACTTGGATATCCTCATGGGTCTGAATGCAACCCAATATCCGGTTAAGTGATCCAATTGTGCAAAGGAGCAATAATTTAGAAAATTATAGAAAATGGGTCAAACTTGAGAAAGTTGATATATACTTGGGATAATTAGGGAAAATTAACGAAAATTGGTCGGAATAATTGTCAGGTGACGAGCGGAGTGTTGACAACTAATTAGATAATTTGTGGAGCTACGCAAAGGCATATTTAACAGGATTCGAGGTGAGTAAAGGCAACAATAGAATCAACATGAATGTTTTTCTATTTCTTGACTAATTATTTTGAAATGTGAGCCCTTTGTATTCCATTCTAGTTCAGGTAACCTAGGGTAGTCCGACTTTGATGAGAAATCTTTATAATTTGGTAATAGTGTCATAATATTTTTATGTATTTGAGTGTTTTTATAGTAAAGTCTCCAAAATATTAGTCTAATTATCTGTATTTGTTAATTTCAGGTGTTATAGACCGCGCGATTGAAATCGGGAAAAACTGTGCAAAATGGAGTATTCATATGCTTAGATATATTTTACATCAAAAAGTGTGCTAGCGCGCATCTCGAGGCGGCATTAGTGGGCCCACATGTGAAGAACACAACATCGTGTTGTTCAAGAGAAGAGAATTGGAAGTGGATAGATTTGTTAGATTTGGTTAGAAAAGATTATATTTTTATATTATATTATATACGTATGTATCTATTCATATATAGGATATATATATATATATATATATATGTAGATCGATCATAAGAAAAGAAAAAGAGGATTGGCTCTCTTTTCCTCTCTTTCTTCCGATCATCTCCACTCTCAATTTCTTTTATTTTTCTTTGTTCTTTGAGTTCTTCAACCATGAAGGGCTAAGTTCATGGCCAAGGTAAGATTGCGAGGGAGGGTTCGATTGCGCATATTTAATGGATTTGTGGGATTTATATATTTTAATTTCAAGCTTTTCATTATTATTTTATTTTCTTTGGTATTGTTTGAATAATTGAGGTTAAACACTAGTTTAAACTTTGATTTACATGTCAGTGAGTCGTAAGCACCCGTCCTTGTGCAATAAGACCACACTAGTGGCAATCGACAATACCAATTGATTAGACCCTTTTGGGATCGATCAAATACCTTAGGGATCTAGGCTAAATCGAAAGCACTAGCGATCCGGTTGTCTAGGTGTAGTGCCTTCACGAATTGAAGTAATGCGACCAATGCATTAAATCTGGAGCACTTGCGATCAGGTTGCGTGTTTGGTTAGGGAAGTAGTCAACGGTCCTACCTTGGCTGCCGATATTAGGAAGTGCGAGGAACCGCGTACGTTACCGAGTCTATAGCTACACTAGGATAATTTGATTTGTATCTTTTGACATAAGTTGACTAAATTCAATCTTTTATCGAACCGAACTTGTATGCCTTGACCTAGGTGTTATTTTTATTAATTGTTTTTAACTTTATTTTAATTGCTTTTATTATTTTGTTTATATTTAAATTAGGTAATTAACTCACTTTCTCTAAATCCCTCGATTTCCTTTTTGTTATTTTTTTGACCTTAGAAAGAAAACTAATCTCTATGGGATCGACCTTTTGCCACTATTCTGCAAATAGTTGGTTTAGGTATATATATATTTTTATTGACGCGTTCGGCGCGCATCAAGTCTCAACGAGTTTAACAGCCTGCATAGAGTGTGGCTTCTCATTGAGCCTATCGAAATGATTTAGCATCCGATTTGTGACTATGGCTTTCTTTCGGTAGTGTGTTAGGAATTTAATAACCGGCTTTGTCTGTGGTTTTTCCTAACATATTGTGTGTTCAGTGGAGGAGACCTTCGTGCCCACTGGTTCATACGGGGTGGATTGAGCAGGGGAAGTGGTTTGGACCCACTGTGTCGATCGCAAGCTGATGAGGTTTTGTGATCCGCGGTTTGATTGGGACTATCTATTCACCTATCCGTTTGTTTCTCGATCAATTGATTATCGTTGTCTAGCTTGTTGAATCTATTTATCATGCGATTATATATTTCAGTTTTTTGTTATATACTGCATGATTCATAGACTTATGATTATTGAGAATTCAGTAGTTTATGTTGAGATATCTATTGTTGTTGTTTATTGTTATATTTTGTACTTATTATCCTTTTTATGATAGTGGATGCAGATCCACAGAAGAGTAGGGGCAAGGCGCCGTTGCTTGGTGATATCCTGTAAGATACACTAAGAGCCGTTAGCTTTACTCTCACTTTGTAGGTATTTTGTTATTTTGTTGTATATTTTGGCCATGTATCCATTTGTTTTGATATTTTGGGGCTTTGGGGAGTGAACCTGACTGTTGATACATGTATATATTCATTTTGGGCTTTCGGTTGATTTGTTATATACATGTGATGTTTTTTGGATAGGATTTTCCACATCTAGGTTGACTGAGTTGTAAACTGTTATAATTTGGTGTTAAAAACAATTCTGCTGCACATTTAACTGAAATTGAAGATAAATGATTAGATAGAGTTAAGGTGAATCTAAAGATAGTGATCCAGGGTGAGTGAGTGAATAATGTATTTAATAATTGGTAAATTAAGGTTGACTAGATTTGTGTTGACTTGTCGAGACTGGCTCGGGGGTCCACGTAGGTTTAGGTCGGGCGGAGCCCAATTTGTGGTTGTTGAGGCCGTCACAATTTACACACATGTACCAATTGGAAATTCAAAAATTAAAGAGGAAATGAAATGAAAATAAGTGTCTAGTATGTCTACTCACATTTCATGCAATGATTCCTAGTTCGATCGGCCTCCCGGCACTCCAAACTCGCGTACGCAGACTCCCAGAACGCTTCCCTCGGCTCCTGATATGTTTATATATGATTTAGAGTATTTTTCGATATTTTTATATGGTATTAGTTGTGTTTTAAGTGTTACAAGAAATTTAGGGAAGTTGTAGGAAAATTCTACTGCTAGAATCACCCAGCGCGTTGGGTGCTGGCAAAACCAGAATTTTGCAACCAATTACAGAGTTTCGAGCTCTCCCCACGGAGATGGCCTTCTCTAACACCATGGCTCTATGTTCATGTTCCCCTCCACCAGAGACCCAATACACCCTCTTCAACAACAAAACAACACCAGACACTTCATATATACATTTAGGGGTGGCAAAAAGTGTCCGGACCAGTTTGTCCGCATTTTTTGGACCTACTTTTAAAGGGTCCGGACATGATTTTCTCAAAATAAATACAGGTCCGAACATATTTTGTTGTACGTTTTAAAAAAACGAGTACAAGTCCGGACAATTTTTTTAAAAAAAGTGGAACTCGTTTAGCGATTAATTCGAATAATATTTTATTTATTTATAGGGGTATTTGAAAACTTTCATAATGATTGCATTGTAATTTTTTTAATGATGATGTTATTTTTATATGGAAACTTGTAAAACTTTAATTTTGCATGTCCTTATGAAGTAATGGGCCACCCCTATTAATACATTCATTCATCCAAATAAATGGATTAAAACATGAAAATCATGAAATTTGGGGTAGTACACATGAAGGTTGAAAATGCCATAACTTTTGACTTTTAAAATTGATTTAAAAACTTCTTAGTGGTTGGATTATCAACTCGAAATGAAGATTCTAACTATGCACTTAGTTTTCAAAATCAAAACCATATTGCATGTCTAAAATCAGTTTTTTTTTTTTTTCATAAAAAAAAACTTAATTTTTTTCCAAAACCTTACAAATCCAAAATTGAAACTTGAGACCAAATTTAATGCTTCCATATGCTCATAAAATCAGTGAATTACAGTTTCAAACATATATTAAACAAAAGCCCTTTTCTTTTGATACCAAAATTCTTAAATCTAAATGCATTGAAGTGTAAGCAAAACCATACCTAGGTTGAATGCATGACTCCCTAGCTCTCCAATCCTTGATTGCATGCACAAGTTTGGACTCTTACTTGATTCTAACAATGTAAATCAGCTATGTTTTCCACTCAAGCCCCAAATTTGTTTTTCAACAACATGCAAATGAGAAGAAACCACTAAGTGTTGGTATTTATATATAGTTTGTTATTTCATCACTTGTGCACACACACATCTAAATGAGATCTTATGGACCATATTGACTACTAAACATCCACTTATTCAGCTCAATTGACTCTAACTTTGACACCCACTTGCATGTCAATGCGTGGTCACACGGATCTCGAGGCATATCTGTGACGGCCCCAATTTCCCCATGCAATTGGGTACGCCCGGCCTAGACCCATACAAGCCTCGAGTCATCACTCAGCAACCTGATGAGCCTAGTCAGCCTTCAATTTAATCAAATTAGTAATTTATGAAAGAGTTATTGCATCAGTAAACAATGGAAGACTAAAATAATTATAATAAAGGGGAAATAACTCAATTAAAGGAAGTAAAGGAATTCTATAAATGTGGAAAACCCCGGGTATTCATGTACAATTCAAAATGCAAAGTTACATGATACCAATCTCATCAAAATACCAAGTTCAAATATCCCAAAGCATATATATATATATATAAAACGATATACATAAAAGCAAAACATAAGAAAAACCTATAAAATAGTCTTCAAATCCAGCCGCTAATCCTCACAATAGATCACTTAGGCAAGGTCCCTTGCCCTTGCTGCTCTTCGCCCTATCTGCACCCACCGTCACAAACTAGATGGTGAGCAACTGAATAAAATCGAATGTAATGCCAGAAGAAGATAACAGTAATTCATGATAATACAAGTAAAGCAGTCTAAATATCATGCGGTATTAAAATAACAGGAATTTAAATAGACAGGATGCATGATAAACAGACTAATAGATATCAATCGAAAGTCAAGTGTGTTCCAAGGAATCAAAAGAGGCTCATAAGTGGTCTAAATCATAGCATAACGGCGAAGACCTCGCGAGGTCTTCCCGGGCATCGACACAAGGGAAGGCACAACTATGACTGGAAAAGGACTCAAACCCATCCACCCAGTACTCGGTGTCACACGGTCACTAAGGGTGGTCACACACTCGTGCGCACGAGTGCCCGCGTTTTATCCCTCTAGTGCAGGTCCTAGTACTTTCGAGACGAAACACTTACGCCGGGAAACACACAACAAGAAATAGAATGGAATACCAATAATAGAGCATAACAAGACTGAATAAATGATAATGAATCACATGGCATTTTCTTACTGGCTTACAAACGTACAAATGTTTTTTAAGGCAAGTGTACTTACCTGAACTATTCGCAACCCGGTATTCACTCCGAGACTCTAATACGTTCCCCGTGCGTTCTCGACTACCTGATAAAGTTTTGAATCTCGAATATTAGTTTAAGGCTCGCATTTAGTCTTAAGGTGTTTGTTTTACAATCATTTGTTGATTATGACCCAAACCGTTGTGGATTAAACCATCTCTATGGTTGTTCCCTTTTTTTCTACAAAACATAACTCTTGTTGGGTCTATTTATCAAGTTTTATACTCACCTAAGTAAGCCTTTGATGTGAACACTTATTGGGCCTAGATACATAAACTTATTCTTATATTTTACGCATTCGTCTTGACCTCAAGTTGTATTTATTCTATTGGGCCTTTATTGGGCTTTACATAACCTATAAACACACTATTTATAACTTGTTATAGACCCATATTATCATGAGTATATTAGGCCTTAATACAAATCCATATTCATTTAAACAAGTATCCATACTTTTTATCTTTTTTATTTATTCTCAAACACAACATAATACACACATCCTACACACATGTACAACTGTTGTGTACACCCCACTCACCACACACCCCACTGTTATGTGCACACAACACCCCGCTGTTGTGTGCACCCCACTGCTATTTACACCCCATATTTACATGTGTTAATGTCACTTTATTAATTAAAACTATATAATATACATTAATATATTCTTTTACACCCACAACCATTGTGTACACCCCACCGTGGTGTACACACGTGCTGTGTGTGCACCCCACGATGGTGTACACATACCCCCATTCATGCACCCCATGTACACCAACCCACCACCAAACCGTCATGCATACACCCCAAAAATTACAAAAATTCACATAAAATCATGAACCCGAGAAACAAGAGAGGAGGAGAGGTTCACCTAGGGTGGGACGTGGGGTCTCCGACGGCGAGGGAGGTGGCAGCGACGTGAAGCCGAGAAGAGGAGAGGTGACGTGAGGCCGAGAGGAGGAAGGAGAGATCCGAGAGAGAGAGAGCAACGAGAGTGAGAGAGAAGAGATCGTGAGTGAGAGAGATATCGCGTGGCCGAAAGAGAGATGGAGAGGGCGAGAGTGAGGGAGAGATCCGAAATGGAAGAGAAGGAGGGTGGGCGGCGGTTATGTTGAAGAAGAAGATGAATAGTGTAGGGTTTTGTTTGTTGTTGTTATATTTATATGGTCAAATGACCTTTTTACCCCCAACTTACTTCCTACACCATTTTTTAGCCATTGCCCTTGTGGGTCTTTTTACTTTTCTATTTATTTCTCTTTATTACACATTAAAGTGTGTAACCATTCTATTTATTTCTATTTATTACACATTAAAGTGTGTAACCATTCTATTTATTTTGTATGTTTTACTTGTTTTTCTCCCCCGTTTAACTAGTCGAAACCTCACTCAATTAAATACCGCCCTAACGGCTCGAAACTCGTAAAATACTAAAATACTAATACACATAATCAAAGAATCATAAAATCACTTCGGTGTCGACTCCTGAAGTTCGAAATACTGTCCGGTATTCACGTAGCCAGGTCACAATTTATGATAAGTGCAACATAAGTCAGTTAAAAATTTGGGGTTGTTACAATATCCTTATGCTATTTATTTAATATTCAAACTATATGCTACTAATTTGATTTGCATTAAATAAATATTTTAGGTTATGTGCTTGGTTACTTAAATCATTATTAAAATTAAATAAGACTTGCCACATCACTATCCACCCGGTCTAACAACTCACACGCAACTCGAGGCATGTCCCCGTTCGCGTCCCGCATTAACGACTAACAATTTAATAACAATCTAGGTATATATAGTGTAAACACTTACATTACACTAGACATTCATCGCATAAAAATAATATATATCTCGATCTAAGTGCCGAGCATTAGGATTCGTGTACCCATTCTCGGGCCACGTCACGGGTTGGTGACCCTTAATTACGGACAAATCCCCTGTTAAAATTTTGGTTGCTACACATCTTTAGGATTTCATAGGTAGTCACTCTATCAAAGATATAGTTAAAATTCTTTGATTAGTTCTACCTCTTGGATTGTTGATATTGGTGCTTAAATCCATGTGTGTGGATTTTACCGTACTACATAATCCTGTGGTTCCTATCACTCTACCCCTGTCTATCTTCTTGATGGAAATGTCAAATTGGTTGAACATATAGGAGATATTCCTTTGGCCTCGAACATAGTGTTGATGTCATGTCTTCATGATATTTCTTCTTTTGAACACAACTTACTTTCTATCAGTTAATTCGCTGCTTCTGCCAATGTGAATTTATATTTCTTTTCCATTTTTTGTCTCATCCAGGACCTTGAGAGCTCTCAAGTCCTTGTTGTTGGCAAAGTGGTGGTTGCTCTTTACATCCTTGATTCAACATCTTTTGTTCCAGAGTTCATTCAACATTTCATTGATTCTTCTATATGTTCAGACAATAAACTAGTTGTTTGTAATCTAGCTAGAAATAAATTTCCTTGGCATCATCGTCTTGGTCATCCTTCTTATGATGTAACTAAACATTTAAATTCCTTGATTTTTGCAAATGTATTAGATCATCATGTCACCCATTATGATGTTTGTCATCAATCGAAATAATGTAGATTGTAATTTCCATTGAGTAGCATTAAAACTACTTGTTCTTCCCAATTACTTCATGTGGATATTTGGGGACCATATAAGCAACCTTCCCTTCAAGGATCCCATTATTTTCTCACCATTATTGATGATTTTACTAGATTCTCTTGGACTTTTTTAATGTCCCATAAATCTTATACTCTATATTTGGTTACTAGCTTTCTTGCCTTTGTGCAAATTCAATTTCATGCCTTTGTTAAATCTATAAGAACAAATAATGGCTGTGAATTTTCGAATCATGGCATTGCCTCCCTTTTTTCCATATATGACATTTGCATAAAAAATCCACACCTTACACACCTCAACAAAATGGGATTGTGGAGATAAAACATCGTCATTTGTTGCAGATTGTTAAGGAAGTCACGGTCAGTCACAGCTGTAGACAGTCAGCCGCATGCCACAACTTGTCTCTCCAAATATAGACACTCAATCACCTCGCATAATATATGTTGATTACATTCCTTGATTGACACGATCCTTGCATAATATATGTTATATATGTACATACATTGCAATTGTAAAATGGTCAATACAAAAGCTTTTCAATAAGTTTTATCATGGTGTCAAAGTCCATGGTAAGATGAAACCTGGGAGAAATTAGGTTGTCTTTGTTTTGCAACTAATGTTCTTCCATACAAAAGACAAATTAGGTTTCAGATTAGTTAAATACTTATTTCTTGGATATATTACAAGTCATAAAGCTTACAAATTGTATAATCTTGAGACTCACTCTACCTTTGTCTCTCGAGATGTTATCTTTTATGAATACGTATTGTTACTGTCGTGTTATATTGTCATCAGTTTTCTTGAAATGAGTTAATGTTTAATGTGGTTCACGTGAACCATAATCTGTTAAGATATTCTGTTATAACATGAAGATCATATCAGTTTTAACAAAGCTCAGAATCTGGAAGTTGTGGATGGTTACGATTCATACTTATCCACAACCAAATGAGAAGCAGTTGAAGATTGGTTCAGATTCAGAGAGCAATTTTACCTACATGATTCATGAGAAGAATGTGAAAGTTTATGAGGATCAAGGCGATCGGATTTTAATAGTTGTTAGGATTTCATAATCTTGTAAGTCATCTATATATGTGTGTCAAAGTAGAGAGCATGTATCTATTCATTGATTCATCTCTTTTAACTTTGTTATGTACAGTGGACGTTTGTGTTCACTTATGTTATCGAGTTGTAAAGCTCCAAAAGAACTTAGGTGCTAGTGTGAGGGGGAGCCTCATTCCTGCAAGTGGAAGACTAGTGTGTGAGATCTAGAGAAGCATAGGGAGATGCTAGTAGGAGCTCAGTAAGGGAGTCATTAAAGGAGTTTTATAGATCGTACGTGTTAATAGTGGGTTTTACATCTGGGCATGGCCCCGCAGATGTAGTGTAAACAATCTCCTGGTTTTGTGGTTTGCTTTAATGCTTTCATTTACATTCCAATACTATTTAATTCCCTTTTACAACATATGACATTTCTTGTTGTAACACGCATTGGTTCAGTAATTTCATTTGGTATCAGAGCGGGAACTACTTAAACTCTCTTTATAGACTGTAGTGAGGTTTGAATACTAACCATATGTATCTGGGAAATCAGTCAGAGCCAACCAAAAGGAGTGTCCAACACTCGACCTCCTCTTCGACCGTACAAACTACACGTATTGGAAAACGAGGATGGAAGGATACATTCTATCAGTCAATGTCAAGGCCTGGAGATCAATTGAAAGAGGCTACGCCACACCTGTTGTTAATGGGATATCGAAGAATCATGAAAGGCTGGATAGAAGTTGAGGAGAAGTTGCTATCAGCCAATGCAAAGGCTCTCAATGCCATTTTTTGGATTTGTGACACGAACATCTTAAGTTGATCTCATCGTGCAAAGTAGCAAAAGAAGCCTGACAGATCTTGGAAAACTTCTTTGAAGGGAATGAGCAGATGCGAGAGTTGAAACTTTTTATGCTCAAACCACAATTTGAGTTGATGAGAATTGGAGAAGACGAGACACTATCCGACTTCACTGCCAATCTGAAGGATCTTGCCAATCAAGCACATCAGTTGGGTAAGAAGTACACGAAAAAGATGGTGCAAAAGGTTGTTAGCACACTACCTGAAAAGTTCAACATAAATGTGGCTTCTATTTAAGACAATCGAGGACTCAAGAACCTAAGGTTTGAGGAACTTATGGGTCTATTAACAACCTATGAGATGCATCTTAATCAAAAGAAGGAGCAGACGAAGGAACTTTCTTTGAAAGCTGTTGAAGTTAGCCCTGCTCCATAGAAGAAGATCTTGCTTTACTAACATGTAAATATAATAAATTATAGAAAAAATTTCAGGGATTAAATACTAGAGGTTCATCACTGAAGCAAGGCGAACCTAAAGTACTTGACAAAAGCAAGATGATCTATAGAGAATATGGAGGACTTGGGCATTTTCAAGCAGAATGTCCCTCGAAGAAGACGGAGAAATCATTAGTCTCTACTTGGAGTGACTCTGACTCAGATGAGGAAATGACTAATTTGCATGTTGCATTCACTGTTGTAGCTGTTACACCACATGCATCTGATGCTGTTGTGACAGACAAGACAAAGCCTGTTATACCTAATAGCATTTCCTTTGTTCAACCAAAGGAGATTGCTACTCATTTGTGTGATGTTGATTCTGATGATTCTGACTGTGAATCTTCTAATTTGATTCCAGATGTAGATTTCAAAGTTGCCTACTCATAAATGATGAAAAAATGGGAGGAAGCAGTTACCTGTCAAGAACTAGTTGAGTGCAAAGCCAAAATAGAACAGGCTCAGAATAAATTGAAGTAGCTGAACAGAGGAAAGGCAAAACTTGATGACATCCTTTCTCAAGGAAAGGGAACGAGAGATCATAAAGGTCTTGGCAATGCTGAAGGTTCATCCTCCAAGATTCAAGCACCAAGGCAAGAAAAGTTTATTAAAGAATCTCAAAAGGCCATTGTCGTTGATCAACAAGGTAGACCAAGGTTCAAACCTACGTGCTATTATTTGGAATCAAAGGCCACATACCTCCCAAGTGTTAAAAGATGATCAGAGAGTTGGCCTGAAGACAACATGAAGTTACTCAAAGAGTCTCTGGTGGAAAACAATCCACTAAAATGCAAAAGAGATGGGTACCCAGAAAAGAAGAAGTGTGTAATGTAACACATATATCCTTAAAATCTATGATGAGCATAGAGAGATTCTTTGACAATGGATGTTCAAAGCACATGACTGGTGATAAAAACCTTTTTAAAAATTATCAGTCATGTATTGAAGGATATGTTACATTTGGAGATGGAATGTGAAGTCAAGTTATTGGGAAAGGAACACTGAAAGCTAAGGATCTTCCAATTATGGAGGAGGTACTTCATGTTGCAGAACTCAAAAGAAATCTGTTAAGCATCAGTCAACTGTGTGATCAAGGGTATTATGTGAACTTCACTAAAGAAGGATGTCTAGTTCATGACTCTAAGGGAGAATGTGTGATGACTGGAGATAGGTCTGTTAACAATTGCTATATGTTGCGACAACCCAATGTTTCATGTTACACCCATCAGACTGATCACATTGAAGAATGGCACGAAAAGCTGGGACATGTTCATTATAGACACATGCGCAAACTTGCAAATATTGATGCAGTTCGAGGACTTCCAAAGTTCCATTTTACTACCAAAAGAGTCTGTGGTCCTTGTCAATTGGGAAAGCAAAAAGGAGAAAGTTACAAATCTATTGAAGGATTCACTACATCTATGTTAGAGCTACTTCGCATTGATTTGGTGGGTCCAACTCAAGTTATTAGCATTTATGGTAATCGTTACATTCTTATTTGTGTTGATAATTTTTCACGCTTTACTTGGGTGCTTTTCCTTAAAGAAAAATCAGATGCATTTGACAAATTTCAAGATTTGTGTCTAAAGCTCATGACAGAAAAGAGATTCACAGGAGAACACTTGATTAGAATTTGGAGTGATCATGGAAAGGAGTTTGAAAACTCAAGCCTTCATGAGTTTTGCAGAAGACATGGAGTTTGTCAAGAATTCTCAGCTCCCATTACTCCTCAACAAAATGGAGTTGTGGAAAGGAAGAACATAAATCTATAAGAGATGGCAAGAGTCATGCTCACATCAAAGGAGCTGACTATAAAGTTGTGGGCTGAAGCTGTTAGCACTGCATGTTATGTGATCAACAGACCTTACTTACGTCCAGGACTGGATAAAACTGCATATGAGCTGTGGAAAGGTAAAAAGCCTAATCTCAGTTACTTTCACCCATTTGGTTGTAAGTGTTTTGTGTTGAAGGGTAGGACACCTCTTAGAAAGTTTGATAAGAAAAGTGACGAAAGGAATATTTATGGGGTACTCCTCAAATAGTCGTGCATATAGGGTGTTCAACAAGAGCACTGGTAAAGTAATGGAGTCAATCAATGTTGTGTTTGATGACGCATCATTAACTTCTCAACACTAGGCAAAAGGAGGCGAAGAAGAACAAAATGTCTCTGAAGCTGGTACAACAACACCATCAGTCTCTGTGACAATAGATGGTCATGAAGCTGATCAAACAACCCCTATTTCTGATATCATGCCTTCATGTTCAAATAAAGATTCCATTACCAAAATATAGAAAGATCATCTTGTTGATAATATTATTGGATCAGTTAATGATGGAGTGGTTACACGAGATACTACCAAAGTTGATTACCGAATGTTAGCTGGGTTAGTATGCTATGTTTTTTCCATTGAACCTAAGAATGTTTCTAATGCATTAAAAGATGAGTAATGGTTTATGGCTATGCAAGAAGAACTAAGTCAGTTTCAAAGATTAGACGTGTGAAAATTGGTTCCTCGACCAGATCACTGTAATGTTATTGGAACAAAGTGGATCTTCAAAAATAAGTCAAATACACAAGGAGACATAGTAAGAAACAAAACAAGGTTGGTGGCTCAAGGTTACACTCAAGTAGAAGGTATTGACTTCAATGAAACTTTTGCTCCTGTAGCTAGACTTGAATCCATTCGATTACAACTTATTGTTGCATGCTCTCTTGGTTTTAAATTATATCAGATGGATATCAAGAATGCATTTCTAAATGGAGTACTTGCTGAAGAAATGTATGTAGAGCAACCCAAAGGATTTATGGATCCATCTCTTCTTGATCATGTTTTCAAGTTGAGGAAGGCTTTGTATGGGTTGAAACAAGCACCACGTGCCTGGTATGATAGACTTGCAAAATTTATAGTTGATCAGGGTTATACACGAGGAAGCATTGACAAAACTCTGTTTGTCAAAAAGAGATATGAAGCTGTACTAATTGCTCAGGTGTATGTGGATGATATTGTGTTTAGTTCATCAGCATTAGCTCTTGTTACGGAGTTTTTTACGAGTATCCAACATGAGTTCGAAATGAGTATGGTTGGTGAACTTACTTATTTCCTTGGCCTTTAAGTCTAGCAGACCAGCAAGGGAACTTTTGTATCTCAGCAAAAGTATTCAGAATCACTAGTTCAGAGGTTTGGAGTAGCTCAGGCCAGGCATATGCGTACTCCCATGAGCATCATAGAGCAACTATGCAAAAATGATAGAAGGAAGCCCATTGATTCATCATTATACCAAAGTATCATTGGAAGCTTGTTGTATCTCACTGCAAGTCATCCTGACATTGCTTTTAGTATGGGATTATGTGTTTGATATCAATTCTCACCTAAAGAATCTCATCTAGCTACTATCAAGAGAATCCTTCGATACATTGTAGGTTCTACCCATTTAAGTTTATGGTACTCAGCTTACTCTAACATTTCTCTCGTTGGATATAGTGATGTAAATTGGGCAGGAAGTGTAGATGATCAAAAAAGCACATCTGGTGGACGTTTCTTTGCTGGTACAAGTCTTGTTTCCTAGATCAGCAAAAAGCAAAACTCCATATCATTATCAACAGCAGAAACTGCATACATTGCTGCTAGGAGTTATTGTACTTAACTGATCTGGATGAAGCAAATGTAGTCTAACTACAATATCAATCTGACAACATCTTCTGGTGTTATATGATAGCAAGAGTGCTATTGACATATCCAAGAATCTAGTTCAGCACTGTAGGACTAAGCATATCAATTTGGGGTACCTTTTCATTCGTGAACTAGTTAAAAAATAGGAGGTATGTATTCAATATATAAGTATTGATGAACAGTTAGCTGATATTTTGACCAAACCATTAGATGCAAATAGGTTCGAGAAAATGAGAGGTGAACTAGGGTAGTGTTCTTGCCCCACTTAATACATTCAATATATATTGTTATCCCTCCAAAAATAATAAAGTTTTTTATTCGAATATATTAAAAAAAGGGGAGATATATATTATTTGTGTTATTTTGATTGTAATTTAAATTTGTAATTATTATGTTGTTGGGACTTAAATGCTAGTAACAATTATGTTTAGGCTATGCTTAGTTAAAATTTTTTTTTCGATTTTTTAGGGATTGGTTTGTTTTTATTGTACTTATCTTGAGTTGGTGTGGTTATTAGGGGTTATTGGCATATGTGGTTGATCAAAATATACTAATTGAGATCTACTCTCTCGTGTTCCCTATTTATACGAATCACCGCTGCTTGTGTAGTCCTCTCTTTATGATTTGCAGTTAAACCACTATTTTGATAATGGTTGCAACACGAAGAGGAGTGAAAGAGTCTACATCCAAGCCACCATCCAAGCCGAAGGCTCAAAAACATTCACCCAAATCTATCAATCAAAAGGGTAAAGGAGAAGTTGAACCAATTGATGTGATTCCTTTGCAAATCGTTCCACAATTAGAGGGTCAGACGCTTGAGAATACAGTTTCATCATCTGAGGGCTTGCCACCAATCATTGAGAAACCTGTCATCCCAACTGTACTATCATCAACCTCCGAGTCTGATGATGTAACAAACTATGAGTTAAGACCTGCAGGAACATTCTCTAAGAAAGTACCTGAGTTAGATGTACCAGAGGTGGAGAATCAAGGTCTGTCACAACAGGACACTGTCTCTATTACATCAGGTAAATCAGATATGCAAGTTGAATAGGGCATTCAAGCCTAGGAAAACACTGTTGTCAATGAAACATTCGCGATCGTTGTTACTAAATAACAAGGCACGAAATAGATTCCTGATCAACCATCTCACAGAGATTCATTGGATGCCGATCAGACTATGAGCCAGCCTGAATAGGTTGCCTCAGAACATGCACCTGAGGATCATAATGAACTTGATGAAACCACTTAGGCTGCTCAATTGGAGGACTTGGTTGCTTCGGATGTCGCATAAGAGTTACCTGTGGAAGAAGATGAGGCTATTCCGTTGGCATCTCTAAATAGGAAGCTGAAAGACAAGATGCTTATGAAACCAAAGAAGAAAGTAAAGAAAGCTTCTAGTATACCAAGAAGACCTTCTGGCCCTGTTATAACAGAGGCCAGATTCCTAATCATGTCATCACCTGATGATGAGGACAACGATTCAGAAGAAGTACCAAAGATGAAAACTAGAGGTATTTCAAAATACTTCTATGATGATGTGGCGAAGTCCAGATTTTAGGATGTGAAGATGGTGAAGATTCATGTTGATAGGTATCTTTATCAGGACTTTTACGAAAAAAAGAACATGGTAAACTTCCTGAAATCAAGGTCACTCTTTAAACTCTTCTCTTTTCCTTCAAAATACAATGAGACATGGGTTAGAAGATTTTATGTTAATATGAAAATGTCTGTGAGTGACAAAACATCACCTTATTTTCATAAAGTCTATGTGAGGGGGAAGATTATTAAGTTTTCACCTGCTGTGATAAACGAAATTCTGGGATGTGCTGTCAATAATAAAGGAAAGAAATTTCATGTTTGTCAAAAATAAGATGAAGTCTTTGGTACGAACCATTACTGCTAGAAAGGTTCAAAAATGGAAAAAGATAGAAGAAAGGAAAGATTTGAAGGACTTAAGCACTCTGTTCTATGTTGTTTATTCTTACTGTATTTATAACCTCCTGCCTATTAAGCAAACCACTACATTTAAGAGAGAGATGGGGGTTCTATTATATGCCATAGGGTTGGGAGTTTCTTGTGACATTGGGGAAATCATTTTTTGTGCTCTTCTTCACAGAATTGATCCTGAATCCACTTTTAATTTTCTATTTTTTCCATGCCTTCTTACTGAGCTTATGAGTCTTTAGAAAGTTCTAGCTGAAAGGCAAGATCACTGGGTATCTGCTACTCTTTGTACAATTTTTGCAAAGATATTCAAGCCAGATTCTTCACATGTCAATGATCTTCCAGTTGCACTGAGATTTCCCTTCATCCACAATACTTGTTGTACCATGGACTTGCCCCTGGTATAACAGCAAATGAAGGTGGTGTTGCTCAAAAAGCCTCTCAAAGAGGAATAAGAAGAAGAAAGACAAGACATCAACTAGCACTGCTCCACCAGAGGTGTCCTTCCAGCCAGATGATTATGATTTTCTTGATGATGATGCTGAAATGAACCCTTGACGCATGAAGGAGAGGGAGTTGATGAAGGCTATTTGAGGTCTGTTTGATGGCCTGCTTGACAAGCTCTTAGAGTTTCTTCTGTTCCTTGATCCACCTCGCTAGTAAAACTGCTATGGTATTCATTTTCTCTTTTGTAATTGTCATTCTTATATCACAAAGGGGGAGAATGTTTTGTTATGGTGTTTTGTTATGGAGGAGTAGTAAATATTACCGGGGGAGTAGTATTTTTTTGTTGATTTCATTTTGTTGTGCTATTACTGCAGCTGTTGCACTACTAAGACGAGCTACTGTGGTATTTCTGTTTATGGATTTACAGGTTTAAAAACCTTGAACGTTGGTGCAACAGACTGGAAGAACTGCTAATAAGACATATCTCATCTTTGTATATCAGTAGTTTATCTTTTGACTTTCTTATGTTTATTTTGAACTTATTGAATCACATGGTATGTGATAAGACTATTGGCTGCCATTTAGGATTTTTTGTTTGATTGGAAAAGTAGTTTGATTTTTAAAACTACTTATTCTATATGGCTATCTTAAAAACTCATTTTTTTTTCTCGTTTGTGACAATAAAAATGAAAAAGGGGGGATTGTTACTGTCGTGTCATATTGTCATCAGTTTTCTTAAAATGAATTAATGTTTAATGTGATTCACATGCTGATTTGAGAACCACAATCTGTTAAGATATTATGTTATAACACAAAGATCAGATAAGTTATAATAGAGCTCAAAATCTAGCAGCTGCGGATAGTTACGATTCATACTTATCCACAACCAAACGAGAAGCAGTTGAAGATTGATGCAAATTCAAGGGACGATTTTACCCACATGATTCATGAGAAGAATGTGAAAGTTTCTAAGGATCAAGACAATCGAATTCTAATAGTTGTTAGGATTTGATAATGTTGTAAATCATCTATCTATATGTGTGTCAAAGTAGAGAGTATGTATCTATTCATTGATTCATCTCTTTTAACCCTGTTACTTACAATGGACGTTTGTGTTCACTTATGTTATTGAGTTGTAAAGCTCAAAGGGGACTTAGGTGCTAGTGTGAGGGGGAGCCTCATTCCTGCAAGTGGGAGACTTGTGTGTGAGATCTAGAGAAGCATAGGGAGATGTTAGTAAAAGCTTAGTGAGGGAGTCACTAAAGGAGTCCTGTAGATCGTACATGTTTATAATGGATTTTACATTTAGGTATGGCCTTGCAGATATAGGTCGTGGACCGAATTGCATGAACAATCTCCTGCTTTTGTGGTTTGCTTTACTGCTTTCATTTACATTCCAGTACTGTTTAATTCCTTGGTACAGCATATTATGTTTTCTTGTTGTAACACGAATTGGTTAAGTAATTTCACGTATATCTTTACAAGGGTGGCTCTTTCATTTCAAGACTTCAGTTTTGCCTGTTTCTTCTCCTGTTAGTGCTGATGAATTTATCTCAACTGATTTTTCTGAAGTTTCTCATGTTCTTCCTCTTGTTGCACCGAATCCTGATCTTAGTTCTGATGTTCCTACCACTTCAGACATTTCAGCTGCTCTAAGGAGAACTATAAGGGTCTTTCGTCCTCCTGATTGGCTTAATGATTTTGTTACTTCCATTAAGAAGCCTGCTCATTCTTTTTCTTTAACAGATCTTGTTGATGATGGTCTAATCTGATTGATGAATATACACATTTCTTGGCTAACGTTTCTATGATAAAAAACCCTCTTCTTTCATCAAGCTCAACAAGATCCTTTGTGGCGTGAGGCAATGGCTAAAGAGCTTAAGGCTTTAAAATCTAATGGCACGTGAGAACTTACTTCTTTACCTGATAGTTAGAAAGCCATTGGTTCTAAGTAGTGGATTTACAAAGTCAAGATACATCTTGATGGATCTTTAAAAGATGCAAGGCTCGTTTGGTTACAAAGGGGTATAATCAAATTGAAGGTTTTGATTTCATTAAGAGTTTTTCACCTCTAGCCAAACTAGTCACTGTTAAAATTTTGTTGGCCATTGCAGCAACTAAACCCTTTACATCAGCTTGATGTTAATAATGCATTTCTTCATGGTTTTCTTGATGAAGATACATGTATCCTCCTTATTAGGCAACTATTGTAGCATCCCCTAATTCCATTAGGGCGATACTCGCTTGAAACCTTAATTAAGCCCGGATAAACAAGATTGGACCTAATTAAAGCCACCACCTCATACCTATAATGACAATAACCTGTATATCTTATAACAAATAAACAAAATTAAAATTAAATGCAACGAAACATTTTAAATTTTTTCGATAAATATAAGATATACAAAACCAATATACAACTTCGGTATTAAACTCGTATTCCCACTATGTTTATTACAAAATAGTACTCAATACAATATTTATATAACAAGGAAACCCAATACATGAAGAGAAGACATTAGACTCCTACTCTTCTCCAACCTCGAGTTCCAGTGCACGCTCATTTCTAGAAATGTTAAGGTGAATGAGCTCTTATATGCTTAATAAGTGACTAATAAGTCGTTAATAGTGTCATAGTATTTTTATGTATTTGAGTGTTTTAATAGCAAAGTCTTCAAAATATTAGTCTAATTATCTGTATTTGTCAATTTTAGGTGTTATAGACTGTGCGATTGAAATCATGCTGAAAAACCGTGGAAAATAGAGTATTCATATGCCTAGATATGTTCTACATTGAAAATCGTGCTAACACGCATCTCGAGGCAGCATCGGTGGGCCCACATGTGAAGAATGCAACATGGCGTGTTCGTGCTGTTCAAGATAAAGAGAATTGGAAGTGGATAGATTTGTTAGATTTAGTTAGAAAATATTATATTTTTAAATTATATTATATACGTATATATCTATTCATTATAAGATATATATATATATATGTAGATCGATTAGAACAAAAAAAAAAAAAAACAGGATCGGCTCTCTTTTCCTCTCTTTCTTCCGATCCTCTCCCTTCCATTTCTTTTATTTTTCTTTGTTCTTTGAGTTCTTCAACCATGAAGGGCTAAGTTTATAGCCTAGGCAAAACTGCGAGGGAGGTTCAACTGCGCATATTCAATGAATTTGTGAGATTTATATATTTCAAGCTTTTCATTATTATTTTATTTTCTTTGGTATTGTTTGAACAATTGAGGTTAAATACTAGTTTAAACCTTGATTTATATGCCAGTGAGTCGTAAGCACTTATCCTTGTGCAATAAGACCACACTAGTGGCAATTGATAATAACAATTGATTAGATCCTTTTGGGACCGGTTGAATATCATAAAAATCTAGGCTAAATCGGACACACGAGTGATCCGGTTGTCTAGGTGTAGTGCCTTCACAAATCGAAGTAATGTGACCAACACGTTAAATCTGGAGCACTAGCAATCAGGTTGCGTGTTTGGTTAGGGAAGTAGTCAACGATCGTACCTTGGTTGCCGATATCAGGAAGTGCGAGGAACCGCGTACGTTACCGGATCTATAGCTACACTAGGATAATTTGATTTGTATTTTTGACATAAGTTGACGACCAAATTCAATCTTTTTATCGAACCAAACTTGTATGTCTTGACCTAGGTGTTATTTTTATTAATTGTTTTTAACTTTATTTTAATTGATTTTATTTATTTTGTTTATATTTAGATTAGGTAATTAACACATTTTCTCTAAATCCCCTGATTTCATTATTGTTATTTTTTTTACTTTAGAAAGAAAACCAATCTCTGTGGGATCGACCCTTTACCGCTATCTACAAAATAATTGGTTTAGGAAAAATATATTTATTGATGCGTTCTGCGCGCGTCAATTTTTGGCACCGTTGCTGGGGACCAAGTTCTTTTTTACTTAGATTTTTTCTTATTTCTTTTGTGTTCACCTGTATGTTCCACAGTCTTCGTCGATCGTTGTCCACTGGATCTTTACACGCTCTTGATCCAGAGATCGAAAAGACTTGCTGTCGGAACTCAAAAGAAACTAGGCAGAGGAACCAATTCTCAAGAGTTCAACTGAACGACGAGTAACCCCGTCCGATGGTTGACCACATTGGGAACCCACATGTACCCGTCGTACCACGTGAGGGACGGAGGAACCCCTAGTTATTCCTCCCCAATAGTTTGTCGCACCAGCTGAACCACGTGCACCAGTGGAATAGCAAAGGCCTGCAACACACCGGTATCAACCATTTGACCAAATAGTGGTTGATCTTCATCCACAAAGGCCATAAGCTAACCCTTGGGCACAACCTCAGGCCAACCATCGCATTACTATTGGGATGGCGAATGATGGGATACAGGATCTCCTAGCCCATCATCCACATTACATCGTTTACCCAACCCACAGGGGCAATTTTGAGCTCAGATTAGGTTTCATTAACCTGCTTCCCGTCTTTCATGGACTAGATTGTGAAATCCAATCACCTTCATCAAGGACTTCCATTCTAAGTGTAGGACCATGATTCCCCCTCGAGTCGATGAAGACGAAGTCAAACTCTCCACTTTTCCTTTCTGCCTAAAGGATAAAGCTCAAGACTAGCTCTTCTATCTTCGCCCTAGTTCCATTACAAATTGGAACGACATGATTTCTACATTCCTCAAAGAGTTCTTTCCTGAATTTAAAGCTTCCCAACTTACTAGAGAGATATGTAGCATCAAAATGAAACGGGGCGAATCTTTTGGCTATTATTGGGGTCGTTATCAGTACTTGTGCAATGCCCCCAACATGGCCAAAACAACCTCTCCATTATTCGTTTCTTCTATATGGGACTCACACCCCTTGAGAAATGGATGATTGACAATTCATGTGGAGGTGATTACAGATGTAAGACCACCGAGGAAATGTTTGATCTGTTTGACTCTATAGCAAGTCAGTCGCATCATTACATTGATGACGAGGAAGATGGACCCTCATGAAGTTTTCTTGATGGAGTAGGGTCAAATTCTGCCAATAGCAAGCATGATAAACTCACTGATCTCATGGAGCAATTCCTCACCTCGGGAAAAGCTCAAGTTAAAGCTTGTGGCTTCTGTACAACCAAGGACCACTCCACTGACTCGTGTCTTACCTTGTTTGAGAATGAGCAAGCAAACGCTTTAGGTGGCGAATTCCAAGGACCACCGAGGAATCAATACGGCAACAATTTCAATAACACTTATAATCGTGACATTAAAAGCCCCTATTTAAGTTATGGCCACAGAATCAGAACTTCTCACATTTTGTTCCGAGGGACAACCCCTCCATCCTTCCACAACCCCAACCCGCTTAGAATTCGGGATCTTTAGAAGAAATGATGAAGACACTCATTGCTTGTCATAGACAGATTCTCTAAAGAATTGATCCAACTAAAAAATGAAACCATCACGAGTCATGCTTCTAGCATTAAAAGTCTCAAGGTGCAATTAGGGCAATTGGCTCTACAGGTTGGGCGTACGAATGAGAAAGGCAAGCTTCTTTCTCACCCGCACCCGAATCAAATGCAAATGTTAATGCTGTCACACTTCATAGCAGGAGGAGGCCCCTAAAGACCCTAAACCTAAAGAGGCCGCCCCTAAATCCAAGGAAGTCGAGCAGGAGCTCGAGGTTCAACCATCTCACACTGAAATAGTAAACTTGGATAACATAACACAACCTTCTCTTAAGATTCTACCCCTGTTCCCTCAACGCCTCATTCAATCTAAAAAGATGGGAGAAGATAAGAAAATTCTGGAAATCTTGAGGAAAGTGGCGATAAAACATCCCACTTCTTGATGCTTTAGCACATATGCCCCGATTTGCTAAGCTACTCAAGGACCTATAGCACCAACAAAGGTCGTCTCAAAGGCAACAAGAAAATCACCGTAGGTGAGAACGTCTCCGCTATCTTACACAAAAAGTTGCCCACCAAATGTGAGGACCCGGGCATGTTCACTGTCCCTTGCATAATTGGTGAAGTTGAAATCTAAAAAGCTATGTGCGACCTCGGCGCCTCTATCAATGTCATGCCATTATCCATATATGAGACATTGAAGGCGGCCCCTAAAGGATACTGGGATTGTCATACATTTGGCAGACCGACCTATCGTTCGTCCCATGGGTGTCTTGGAAGACATCTTGGTGAAGGTTAGTGAGCTCATATTTCCTGCTGACTTCTATATCATCGATATGAAGACTCAACCATGCCCCCATTTCTCCTCAATCTTGTTTGGAATGCCTTTCCTTAAGACCGCCAAGACTAAGATTGATGTTCACAGTGGTGCTCTGACCATGGAGTTTGATAGTGAACTTATTAAGTTCAACATATATGATGCGATGCGCCATCCCTACGATGCCTTCTCTATGGTGCTTGCCTTGGACAGTGTGGACACACTTGTCTAGGATACCTTTCTCATGAAAGGTGATGATATGAAAGTAGTGTCAGAGAATCATCTCAACACAAGTTCCTTACGAAAGCAATGTTTCATCCTCGATACTGAGATTGAGGAGTTGATTTCTGAGTTGGACTCTGCGCCACTCTATTTTCCTACCCTAGCTTATCTCAACTTACCTACTTCGAACTCTACACTTCTCCACTCTATGGTGCGAGCACCCACACTGGAGCTCAAACCATTGCCCACCTACCTCAAATATGTGTTTTTAGGTGAGAATGATACATTACTAGTGATTATCTCCACTAAACTCACATTACCAGAGGAAGAGAAGTTGATTCATGTGCTTCAAGAGTTCAAAGAAGCCTAGGGTAGCCAATAGCTAATATCAAAGGTCTTAGCCCTTCCACATGCATGCATCAGATACATATGGAAGAAGGGTCTAAGCCTTCACGAGAAGCACAATGGAGACTAAACCCACCAATGATGGATGTAGTTAAAAAGGAAATTCTGAAGCTCCTTGACGCTGGGATGATCTACCCGATCTCTGATAGCAAGTGGGTCAGTCCCATTTAGGTGGTTCCCAAGAAAACGGGGATTATAGTGGTCATAAACTCATGAGGTGAGTTAGTCCCAACTCACGTCCAAAACGGATGGCGAGTTTGCATTGATTACAAGAAACTCAATGCTTCCACTAGGAAAGACCACTTCCTATTGCCTTTCATCGATCAAATGTTAGAGCGTTAATGAGCAGGTCTCCTTATTGTTGCTTGGATGGGTACTCTGGTTTTCACTAGATTCCCGTAGCACCTGAGGATTAAGAAAAAACCACCTTCACCTGTCCTTTTGGTACTTATGCTTACCGGCGCATGCCATTTGTGTTGTGCAATGCACCTGCTACATTTTAGAGATGTATGATGAGCATCTTCTCTAACTTCGTTGAGCACTTTATCGAAGTATTCATGGATAACTTCACCGTTTACGATGATTCATTCGATCTTTGCCTTAATCACTTGACTAAGGTTCTTCACCGATGTATCCAGAAGAACTTGATCCTCAATTACGAGAAATGTCACTTTATGGTGGATCAGGGTCTTATCTTGGGTCACATCGTATCTGCTAGGGGTGTGGAGGTAAACCCAACAAAGATTGAAGTAATTCAAAAGTTGTCTTACCCCACGACTGTACGAGAAATTCGATCATTTCTTGGCCATGCCGATTTCTATCGGCGATTCATTAAGGATTTCTCCAAAATTGCACAACCCCTCTGTCGCCTTCTTTAGAAGGACGTGCCTTTCGATTTTGATAAGGCATGTAGGAGTGCATTCGATGCACTCAAAGACTTTCTCATATCTACTCCAATGATTCAAGCTCCCAACTGGGAGCTACCTTTTGAGATTATGTGCGATGCCTAGTAACTACGCTATGGGTATTGTGCTTGGGCAACGAGTCGGGCGCGCTTCTCACGTCATATACTACGCTTCCCGAACTCTTGATCCTGTCTAACTGAATATCACCACTACCAAGAAAGGACTTCTAGCTGTTGTTTTTGCCTTGGAGAAATTTTGGCCTTATCTCTTAGGAACTAAGGTGGTCGTCTATTTTGATCATGCTACCTTAAAGCACCTTATGGCCAAAAAGGAAGCTAAGCTTCGTCTCATTCGATGGATACTCATGTTACAAAAGTTTGACATCGAGATTAACGATAAAAGTGATGCCGAAAATCTTGTTGCTAACCATCTCAGTCGTATCGAGAATGGTGAAACACCTATCTCGCTACGAGATGATTTTCCTGATGAACATCTCTTAGCAATTTTTGAGGAACTCCCATTTGGTTTGCAGATCTGGTAAACTACCTTGTTACATAAGAGTTTCCACCTCATCTTACGCGAGCTCAGAGGGATAAAATTCGGAGCGACTCCAAATACTATATATGGGATAACCCGTACCTGTAAAGTTTTGCTCAGACCAGATTATTCATCGATGTGTCTCCCAGATAGAGACACAATCTATACTAACATTCTGTCATTCATACACCTGCGGTGGCCATTTTGTCCATGTAGGACCGCTATGAAGGTCTTGGAGAGTGGGCTCTACTGGCCCACCATTTTTCACGATTCATACATATACTCCAAGACCTATGCTAGATGTCAGTTGACCGATACCTTGAGTCACAGGAATCAAATGCCACTGACCTCGATCCTATTCTGTGAGATTTTTTATGTTTGGGGGATCAACTTTATGGGGCCATTTCCACCGTCACATGGATTTCTTTATATCTTATTGGCGGTGGACTACGTGTCCAAATGGGTGAAAGTCAAAGTCACTCGCACCAATGATTAGTTAGTTGTATGTGATTTCCTGAAATCACGAATTTTTTCAACTTTTGGCACTCCACGAGCTTTGATCAGTGATCGAGGTACCCATTTCTACAACCACATGGTTGAAAATCTCCTGCGTAAGTATAGTGTTACACACTTTACGTCTACGGCCTATCATCCTCAGGCGAGTGGCTAAGCGGAGGTGTCAAATAGGGAAATTAAAGCCATTATGGAGAAAATCGTAAACCCGTCACGGAAGGATTGGAGCACGTGCCTTGATGATGCAGTATGGGCTTATCGAATGACATTTAAAATGCCAATCGAAATGTCTCCATATCGCTTAGTTTTTAGTAAATCGTGTCACTTGCCGGTCGAGTTAGAGCATAAATCTCTATGGGCAGTCAAACAGCTCAACATGGAACTTAACGCAGCCGACAAAGAGAGAAAAAGTTGGACATCCAAGAATTGGAGGAGATCCGGAATGATGCCTATGAGTCCGCTCGAATTTATAAGGATAAAACCAAGGCGTTCCACGATCGCAACTTATCTCGTAAGAATTTTGTAGTTGGCCAAAAGGTCTTGCTTTATAATTCCAAATCAACTCTCCATCCAGGGAAGTTGAGGTCACGATGGCTTAGACCTTTCGTTGTGTTTGGACATGGTGCAGTTGAGATCAAGAGTCAGGATATAGGGAAAGTTTTCAAGGTGAATGGGCATGGATTGAAACCGTTCTATGAGAACTTCCCATAGCACGTGATCGAGAGCGAGACTCTAGCAGTTGTAGAGTACCTTGACTGAGAGAGAGTTAGACTGAGTCGAGCCAACGATGTTAAAAAAAGCCGCTCTTGGGAGGCACCCCAAGCTTCTATCCCTTTGATTTTATTTTAGACTTTTCTGTGGTATTCTTACTATTATCTCCTTGTGATTTTTACAAGTGTTGCGACTTTTGCCTAGCACACTGGATTTTGAAAGCCTGGTATTGCTCTGATGGCTCCTCACATCTCTATACGTATGATTAGTCACATTGAGATCTGTTGGTGTTTGGGGTTCATACGCAGCGGAAATTTCAAAAACAGTTTTGAGAAAAACCCCAACAGGATCCGAATCTGATTCCATTAAAACACGTTTAAACTATGAAGACTTAATCATACCTCAGTTGTAATGTACCTTTATGAAGGTTAATCGATCTCTAAGGTGCTGCCAATAATGAATGCCCTCTATCGGCAGTCCACACACGAACAATGGCCGAGATTTAAAGTGCTAGCTTCGAGAGAATGCCAAAACTTTTTGTTTCTCTCCAAAATGATCCAGAGCATACTAAAAAACCTTTAGTCATTTCTTAAAACGAAAGTAGAGATTTAGCGTTTTTTTAATATTTCTTGTACTTGTATTCTAACTCAAAGCATCTATTTATACAACTCTTGTATATAGACGGTTAAGTAAATTACACATATACCCCTACTTAAAGAAGTATAAGTGTAATACACTACAAGGATGTTTCTGTCATGAATTTTATCATATAAAATTCGTTTTTCTAAACCATCTTAAAATCTTGCAAAACCATTCTTAATGTGCGACCCAATAGGCTCATACAACATTGGTAGTGTACCAAAACACATTTTGGTATACAAGTCATAAGCGGCCTCTAGCAAGACATTATGACTAACCAAGTTGTACGAATATCAAATCGATACAACCTAATCAATAGTGTATATAACATCTTTTTGTCACACGATATCCTTTTGATCAAACATAAGGAATGGAATTGTCATCCAACATGTTCAATCGTACTAGTCTCGATCTCTAGGTAGACTGAAAACATCCAAGTGACATTGATCAATATCAATTCACTTAGACTAGGCCTTTTAACAATCTAACACATTGAGGGATCCATTAGATATCTCTCTTTATATGAGAGGACAAATTCTATCTCGATTACACAACTTCACCACATTATTCACACAGTAACCAATCACAACCTTTATAATCGTTCGGTTAAAGACAACGTTTGATTGCGTCAAATCATTATATTCCTAATGTTGAAGTCTCTGGTAATCTCAAGTCAGAGGACTGAATAATATACATATCATGAGAAACAATTATGACTTAATCCATGTGATGTTCTCATAGCGGGTTCGGTCTAGTACTTTACTCATGATCTTGATTCGTATTCCTATACGTATGATCATTGTATGATCATCAATCAAGACTCACACTAGTCTTAATTCATTATAGTTCCCAGTATAATAATCGACTAGGGACATTTAGGATATTTTTGTAAATACCCATGGATCTTATTATAATGTAAACATGCAAATCAATTATAATAAACAACAAATGAAATCCTCTATTTTATTAACTAAAATGTATTCACAAAGACTATTAATGGATTGACCTAGGGCACATTTCCTAACATGATCTAGTAAGGTTACCCATCTTCTTTTCGTTCATGGATTTAGGATTAGTGTTAGTTTTATGCATGATTTTGTATCATTTCCTTGCTTCTATATCTATCATGTTCTTTTACCATCTTATGTGTGTTCATGTATGCCTCCTAACTTATCTTGAACCTTGAGGACAAGGTTCGAAATAAGTTTAGGGGGTACTTTAGGACTTATGGATTGAGTTGAATGGTGCTCTATGCGAAAGACCGCAGGTGAGATCATTTAAAATTTTTCAATTATATGCGGTTGTCGGATGGTATTGGTGGTGTCCGATATCTATTGTTCATTCATTTCTTCCATTTCTCTTCCTTCCATATCTCACTTTCTTATTTCACTAGGAGTTGATACACGTTCATGCATGTTTTCAGTGTAGTCTATATTGTCTAGAGTCACCCGAGATTTTGTTTCATGCCTTTGGTTATGGATGAGAACTTTATGGTTGCCTGTTGACATGAAACTTTGGAGAAATTAGGAGAAACACTCAATCAAGTCGTAGCCCAGCATTCTTATGACTTCATGATTAGAGACTTAGTATGTTGATTGAGCTTGTGCTAAATACCAAAATGGATAGACGGTCAAATTGTGCAAGTGATAGTATTTTAACCCACATTGAAAAATTTGCTTGATTATAGTGAAAGTGAGAAGGGCTAACAGGAGTTGTCTTAATATTGAGAGTCCCACAAGTTTCCATAGGAAATGGAGCAGGGAAACTTGTGGTGGGAAAAAGTGGGCTAACAGGAGTTGTCTTAATATTGAGAGTCCCACAAGTTTCCATAGGAAATGGAGCAGGGAAACTTGTGATGGGAAAAAGTGAGAAAATCGGTCCACAGGAAATGGAGCAGAGAGTGTTACTTTGAAAAAAAAAGGAGAAAACAATAGAGAATATAAAAAAAGAATAAAGGTGGAAGTCTATGAAAACTCCTCAAATAAAAAAGATTTAGCTCAAGTCCTTTCACTAAGTGAAATTTTAAACTTGCGTGCTTGAATATATAGACTAATGAAAACCCGCGAGTAGTTGATATTGTTTGTCTTGACTACATCTTTGTCTTGAAATTGTAATCTTAATTGTGTTTGAGTTGCGGTTCTTGACATATCATAACTCCAAAATTTCTTGAGTGGCTTGTTAGCTTGGCGACTATGTAAATCAGAGGAACTCCATGAACTTTTGAATCGGGTATAGCTTAGTTGAGTTAGTACATATCTATATTAGTAGTCTAGTTTATTTGTGTTTTATTATTTACTTCTTTGCTCGGGACGTGCAAAGTCCTAAGTTTGGGGGTATTTGATAAGTTGTAATAGTGTCATAGTATTTTTATGTATTTGAGTGTTTTTATAGTAAAGTCTCCAAAATATTAGTCTAATTATCTGTATTTATCAATTTTAGGTGTTATAGACCGCACGATTCAAACCGGGCTGAAAAACTGTGCAAAATAGAGTATTCATATGCCTAGATATGTTCTACATCGAAATGCGTGTTAGCGCGCATCTCGAGGCGGCATCGGTGGGCCCACATGTGAAGAACACGACATGGCGTGTACATGTTGTTCAAGACAAAGAGAATTAGAAGTGGATAGATTTGTTAGATTTGGTTAGAAAAGATTATATTTTTATATTATATTATATACGTATATATCTATTCATATATAGGATATATATATATATATATGTAGATCGATCAGAACAAAAAAAAAAAAGGATCGACTCTCTTTTCCTCTCCTTCTTCCGATCCTCTCCCTCTCCATTTCTTTTATTTTTCTTTGTTTTTTGAGTTTTTCAATTGCGCATATTCAATGGATTTGTGAGATTTATATATTTCAAGCTTTTCATTATTATTTTATTTTCTTTGGTATTGTTTAAACAATTGAGGTTAAATACTAGTTTAAACCTTGATTTATATGTCAATGAGTCGTAAACACCTGTCCTTGTGCAATAAGACCACACTAGTGGCAATTGACCATACCAATTGATTAGACCCTTTTGGGACCGGTTGAATACCATAAAAATCTAGGCTAAATCGAACACACAAATGATCCGGTTATCTAAGTATAGTGCCTTCACAAATCGAAGTAATGTGACCAACGCGTTAAATCTGAGCACTAGCGATCAGGTTGTGTGTTTGGTTAGGGAAGTAGTCAACGATCATACATTGGCTGCCAATATCAGGAAGTGCGAGGAACCATGTATGTTACCGGATCTATAGCTACACTATGATAATTTGATTTGTATTTTTGACATAAGTTGACGACCAAGTTCAATCTTTTTATCAAACCAACCTTGTATGTCTTAACCTAGGTATTATTTTTATTAATTGTTTTTAACTTTATTTTAATTGATTTTATTTATTTTGTTTATATTTAGATTAGGTAATTAACGCATTTTCTCTAAATCCCCTATTTCCTTATTGTTATTTTTTACCTTAGAAAGAAAACCAATCTTTGTAGGATCGACACTTTCCGCTATCTACAAAATAGTTGGTTTAGGAAAAATATATTTTATTGACGCGTTCGACGCGCGTCAGTGACTCTCATACCAACCATCAATTATCAATTTATATCAAAATGTATAACAACATGAATCTAATGCATATCTAAGGGAGCTTTTGAATCAATATAAACAATATATAAATAGATGCAAGTTCATTAATTCATTGCAATATACTTGTGATTTGTATTTTCAATTTCAGTATTTGAACAGAGTCGCACTTCCACATCACCTAGAACCAGTCAATGGGCATCTAACTAGTTCCCATTGATGGGATGCCAACTCAAATAAATAGAGTCGCACTCCCACATTATCACTAAACCAATCACTAACCATCTGATTGTTTTATGACCGACGTGCCGCCAACTTAATAGGAAAGAATTGATCGTAATATTTCCAAGTCACTGGGGACACGGTGATGGGAGGCCGCCCCAATCACAGTTCCATACCCCAGGCAGATTCGTTTTGCCAAACCTCTTTTCGAATTCTTTTTCGTTTAAAAAAAGTTTTGTAAAAACAAAATCAAATCACAATTTATTGCCCCATTCCTAGTCCAAAACACTACGTGTTCTAATATTACTAATTTACATTGCATAATTGATAAAAGATACGAGTTTCACTTGCCTGTCTTGAGCTTTCCTAAGGATTTCTCCGAGTTTTCCTAGCTTTCCAGGGTTCCATCACGTTTCTTCCTGCCCGAACACCTATGTCATACTCATTGACATTTAAGTCGGGTTCAATATATACTAGTATACATCCCTAAACCAACCTCAAGGCTTACGTAAACCACCTAAGAAAACAATATTCCACTGTTCACATTGGTCAGCTATTCTCGTCCCTACCTTCTTTAGATTGACCAGCGCTCTGGTCGATTGAACCTCTGCAACTCCAGCACGTTTGTCTTAAACTAAATTTGACCCAAAAGGGGTCAAAATATCCTGTAACCTCAAAGAGGGCCTCACACGAGGACTTACGTCATACATGCATGATCACAACTAAAATGGATCACTATACCATCACCCCAACCGAACCCAACTACAACAACAACTAACAACAACAAACAACACTAACACTCACCTTCCCGTCGATCCACATCTCAACGTCCTCAAGCTCACCGTCGCTCCAGTGAGCTCCCCTTCTCCTTCCTCTCCTCCTTCTCCCGATCTCTCTCTCTATACTTCTCTTTCTCGTTTTATAAACGAGGAAGGAGAGGCGGTAAAAATATAATAAAATAATTGTCTCGAGATACGCATTACATCATCTCGAGGTAACTTAAAGTTATCCTTTTACCTTAATGGCTAGCACGCTAGGGCTAACACCCGGTGCGGTTGGTCACCTGCCAGACTATTTTTCCAAGCTTTTTCTCGATTCTTGTGCACGCCACCGAGTCCACTTGGCATTCACTCATACTCGCGACTCGACTCGTGGTTCCACTCGTGACTACTCCTCGTCACTTAATACCCGTTATTCATTAATTATTATATATATTTATATATATATATCCTATGTATATAAATATCCATACGTTTATCATTACATCTATCAATACATAATTCACGCCAACGAGCACACTCGGGCGTTAACGCTATCCCGCGTCTCATGTGTGTCCTCCTTGACCCACACATGGTATTAGGCGTTCCCACATTTGTCCAATTATTAATTTATAATTAATATTATAGTCCATGCAAATACAATCGACACACAATTCTACACACACATTAATAGTAACTAATTGGGCTTTAACCACGAGACTAACTCAGGTTAATTAGGATTCAAATTAGTACTAATCACGTTCTTAAGGTAACGGGTTGTTACATCCACTTATTCAGCTCAATTGACTCTAACATTGACACCCACTTGCATATGGATGTGTGGTCACATGGATCTCGAGGCATATCCTTATGTTATTTACTTAATATTCAAACTATATGCTACTAATTTGATTTGCATTAAATAAATACTTTAGGCTTTGTGCTTGGTCACTTAAATCATTATTAAAATTAAATAAGACTTGCCACATCAATATCTACCCTGGTTCCACAACTCGCATACAACTCGAGACATATCCCCGTTTGTGTCTCGCATTAACAACTTACAATTTAGTAACAATACGGGTATACATAGTGTAAACACTTACATTACACTAGACATGCATCGCACAAAATAATATATATCTCGGTCTACATTCCGAGCATTAAGACTGTGTACCCGTTCTCGGGCCACGTCACGGGTCGATGACCCTTAATTATGGACAAATCCCTTATTAAAATTATGGACAAATCCTCTTCAAAGATATAGTTCAAATTCTTTGATTAGTTCTACCTCTTGGATGTTTCAAATCATGTGTGTGGATTTTACCTTACTACATAATCTTGTGGTTCCTATCACTCTACCCATGTCTATCTTCTTGATGGCAATGTCAAATTTATTGAACATATAGGAGATATTCCTTTGGCCGCGAACATTGTGTTGATGTCATGTCTTCATGATATTTCTTCTTTTGAACACAACTTACTTTCTATCAGTAAACTTATTGCTTCTGCGAAATTTATATTTCTTTTCCATTTTTGTCTCATCCAAGACTTGAGAGCTCTCAAGTCCTTGTTGTTGGCAAAGTGGTGGTTGCTTTTTACATCCTTTATTCAACATCTTTTGCTCCGAGTTCATTCAACATTTCACTAATTCTTCTATATGTTCAGACAATAAACTAGTTGTTTGTAATCTAGCTAGAAATAAATTTTCTTGACATCATCATCTTGGTCATCCTTCTTATGATGTAACTAAACATTTAAATTCCTTGATTCTTGCAAATGTATCAGATCATCATGCCACCCATTATGATTTTTGTCATCAATCGAAACAATGTAGATTGTAATTTCCATCGAGTAGCATTAAAATTACTTGTTCTTTCCAATTACTTCATGTGGATGTTTGGGGACCATATAAGCAACCTTCCCTTCATGGATCCCATTATTTTCTCACCATTTGTTAATGATTTTACTAGATTCACTTGGACCTTTTTAATGCCCCATAAATCTTATACTCTGTATTTGGTTACAAGCTTTCTTGCCTTTGTGCAAAATCAATTTCATGCCTCTGTTAAATCTATAAGAACAGATAATGGCTCTGAATTCTTGAATCATGGCATTGCCTCCTTTTTTCCAAATATGGCATTTGCATAAAAAATCCATACCTTACTCACCTCAACAAAATGGGATTGTGGAGATAAAGCATCATCATTTGTTGCAGATTGTTAAGGAAGTCACGAAGTCGGAATTGAGTCGGGAATTAGTCGAGGGTCGAGCCGAGGTATGTAAAACCCAATTGAACACCACTATTGCATTTACTTATTCTATTCATTGAGCCAATCTATATTGTCTCTCTCCAAATATGGACAATCAATCATCTGCATAACATGTGCTGATTACATTCCTTAATTGACTCGATCCTTACATAATATATGTTGATTACATTCCTTGATTGACATGATCCTTGCATAATATATGCTATATATATGTACATACATTACAATTGTAAAATGATCAATACAAAAGCTTTTCAATAAGTTTTATCATGGTATCAAAGCCTATGGTCAAATCGGCGATTAAACCACACGCCGCACTTTGAGCTATTCCCGTCTGCCTCGTTCGACTGAACCTCTGCAACTCCAACACATTCGACTTAACTAAATCTAACCCAAACAAGGATTCAAACATCCTACAACCTCAAAGAGGAACTCACATGAGGACTTACATCATACATGCATGATCACAACTACAATGGATTACTACACCATCTCCCCAACCGAACCCAACTACAACAATAACCAACAACAACAAACAACACCAACACTCACCTCGTCTTGTCGATCCATATCTCGATGTCCTCGAGCTCACCGTCGCTCCAGTGAGCTTCTCTTCTCCTTCTCCTTCCTCTCCTCCTCTCATAATCTCTCTCTCTCTCTGTGTGGACTTATTTCTTTTTCTCATTTTATAAACGAGGAAGGAGAGGTGGTTAAAAATATAACAAAATAATTGCCTCGAGATATGCATCGCATCATCTCAAGGTACCCTCAAAGTTATCCTTTTACCTCAATGGCCAGCGCGCTAGGGCTAACGCACTGGTCACCTGCCAGACCACCAAGTTCACTCGATGTGCACCCGTACTCGCGACTCTCGCGGTTTCACTCGTGACTACTCCTCGTCACTTAATACCCGTTATTCATTAATTATTGTATATATTTATATATATATATATATCCCTCATATATAAATATACCTACGCCTATCATTATGTCTATCAATATGTGACGCAGCGGAGTTCTTCTAAATTGATTATTCGATACTACGAATAAAACAACCTAGGGCTAAAGAGAATTAACACCAAATTCTCAAGAAAAGAAATTCAATTCTTTATAAAAATCAATAAAAATCCTCCTAAAACTATTACATAGCCCTTATATATATAGGTTTTTAAAAACAAAAGACTTCTAACTTTAAGATAAGTATAAATAAATAAAACTCCTAAACTAACAACTTTAAGATAAGTATAAATAAATAAAACTCCTAAACTAATGCATTAACCGTTCCTTTGCAAACACATCCTAAACTAACAACTTTAAGGTAAGTATAAATAAATAAAATTCCTAATCTAACACAAATTCTAATTTGCATCATTCTCTCCCGGTTGAGAAAATTCGTCCTCGAATTCAATGCTTGAATAATTATTCCACACATGACGTCTATGGTCTCCATCTTCATCAATATGTAATTCACGCCAACGAATACACTCGGGCATCAATGCTATCCTGCGTCTCATGTATGTCCTCCTTGATCCACACATGGTATTAGGCGTTCCCTCATTTATCTAGTTATTAATTTATAATTAATATTACATTCCATGCAAATGCAATCCGACATGCAATTTCACACACATGTTAATTGGGCTCAACCACAAGTCTAAGTCGGGTTAATTAGGATTTTGATTAACACTAATCACGTGCTTAAGGTAACGGGTCGTTATAACTATGCAATTGTTATATTTGTGTATTATGATTTAGACGCTTACCATATTTGTTTGATTGTAGCATTTATGTATTAGTTTCTGTATATTCATAACTTCTTCATTAATTGTGTAACTTTTCCATTGATTGTGTAACTTCTCTACTAATTGTGTAATTATTTCCATATATATTGTTTTGTAGCGATCTATAAATAAGAGCAACCCGTTGTATACAATTTGCCCTGTTTTACCCTGATCAATACAATTTCATATCACATTCTCACTCCTGAAGGTTATTCTCATGCTTTGCCCCATCAGGTTTGCAAGTTGAAACGTTCGTTGTATGTCCTCAAGCAAGCTTTTCATCAATGGAATATTGAATTTACTTCAAAACTTCAGTCCTATGATTTTATTCAATCTGTACATGATCCATGTTTGTTTACTCTTGAGAAGAATTCTGTTTTTTTGGTTCTTTTTGTCTATGTTGATAATTTCCTCCTTACAGGATCTTCTTTAATGGAGTTGCAAATTGTTAAGAGGTTCTTGGATGAATAGTTTACAATAAAGGAACTTGAAAAATGATAGATTGCAAGACTGATGCTGGTTTAAGCAATTGCGAGCCTGTTGCTAATACTTTGCCTCGAAGATACAAATTTCATAATTTTGATTCTCTATTGCTTCAATCTCCTGATCAGTTTGGAAGACTTGTTGGTAGATTGTTGTATTTAGGCTTTACAAGGCCGAGTCTCACTCATTCTACACAACATCCGAGTCAATTTTACAAACTCCTACTGATCAGCATTGGCAAGCTGCTCTTCACGTTCTGAAATACCTTCAAGGCACTTATTCACGAGGACTTTTCTTCCCTGTTCAATCTGATTTGACCATTCAAGCCCACTGTGATGCGTATTGGGCTGCTTGCCTATTTAATATAAGGCCTCTATCTGGCTATTTGTATATTTCTTGGTGCTTCACTAATTTCTTTCAAGACCAAGAAACAATCTACTGTCTCAAAATCTTCGGTCGAAGCTGAATATCGTTGTCTTTCTTCTACTGTTTGCGAATTACAATGGATTTTCTATGTGCTGCGTGATCTTTTGTGATAATCAGGCGGCTCTTCATTTAAAGCCAATCCTGTTTTTCATGAACGTACTAAGCATTTGGACATTGACTGCCATCTTGTACATGATCAATATAAACGAGGTTTCGTACTTCCTCAGTTTGTATCCTCTAATTTGTAATTGACTGATCTTTTCACAAAGTCCTTAGCTATTTCTCCTTTTAATTGTTTGTTGTCCAAGATGGGCTTATACAATTGGTATAAGCTCCATCTTGAGGAGGGATGTAGCTTATATGACGTGTGGGATGTATACAGTGTGGAGTATGTTTATGTGTGATCGGGTAGAACCTACAGTTAGTTACTTAACTCATGTTAGCTGATCACTATACACAGAGACAGAGCAGTAGGTAAATATCGATCTGAAATAACAAGAGTTGAGGTTCTGTTTTGTTTCTTGCCTTAGTACATAGACATAAGATCAATCATCGTAGTAAATTGATTCGTTAATCCTTGATTCGTTAATCCTAATTGCTCAAAAAAATTCTACCGCCATAAGGTTGGCTTGGAAGAATTGCGACTATAACTATGTAATAGTTTGACAATCAGCTACTATTCTCTTAATAAACGCTTGGAACTCATCACTCCACAGATACATCACTTGAACCATAACGAAAAATAAAACTTCAGACAAGGAAAGTAAATAGAAAACTTTAAATGAGGGAAGACGATCTAAAATTTCCAACAAGAGACGGAAATAGCTACCTATGAAAAAAAAAAAAACTAATGACGAGTACCGACCCCACAAATGCAAATCAACACACAATTATCAGGAAGAATGCTGATGTAAAACTAATGACAAGAAGTAAATTAAATTTTGTTGATGTTAGTTTAATATTTATGCATGTCATTAACGACTTCCACTTGTTTATATCTTTATTTGTTTATGCCTTAATATATACATAAAAATTAACAAACGTTATCTCCAAGTAGTTTTCTTCATGAATTCTATATGTAATTGGGCATCTTTCGTCCAGATTATTTAGAGATACCATTAGTTGATAATTGTTTTTTTTTTCCTTTGTTTTTATTACAAGCTCATTAAGAGCAACTCTACCCTTTGAGATGCAATTAATTTGTTTCAATTACAAGCTTACCAAGTAATTTCAAACTATATGTTTAGTGGCATATAACTTAGGCGAGTCGTTTTATCAAAAAAAAAAAAAAAAAACTTGGGCGAGACGGGCACACGGAAACCATCTACGTGATAACCTAGAGGACAGGCCCTTGCATATCTATCTACATATAGTGGACCCGGATATTTTAATTAGAGTACATACATCATTTGCGTACACGTGACAACTACACAAAAACAATCACTAATGGTTATCATAACAGCATTATGAAAATGATTACTTAATTAAGAACATTGATCATCTTAAATTTTTATCAAAAAAAACATTGACCATCTTAAATGGATTTAGACCAAGCAATTAGAATAAAATACATTATTTCCATCAATTAAGAGGTGCCATTAAGTAGTAATATTTTATCATATAGCTTGGCCTATTTGCCATGCTTATATAAATACTGGCGACGCTAATAGCACTTATCTACATCTTTTGATTAATTAATTAGCAGGTCAAATAGTTTACTTGAGCTCTAACTTGTATAAATTGATATCAAAAATAATTACTTGAGCCCGCCGTTTAATTGTACTTAGTAAATTGATAGTCAAATTACTAGCTACTACTTTTGTATACTGTTAAGATTAATTGCTACATTTTTCTTTTTTGTTTTTGGATCAATAAAATAACTTCCTTATCCAAAAAAAAAAAAGATTGCAACATTTATTTTCGAAATGCATGTCTGGTAGATTTTTAAAAGAATAAAAGGTTTGGAAGGTCTGAGTCTTCGACTTAATTAGTTGAAGGCAAGAGAAAAAAAGAAAAAAATAAAGTCAAAAAAAATAAATACAAGTAAGGGCCATGCCTCGATGCTACCACTCAATGTAAGAGCCATGCTTGACAATGATTAGTCATACAAAATCTTGATCAATTGTTCATCCATATCATAACACTCCCCTTGGATGACAATTATTGAGAGAATGTGCCTCGTTAAAACTTCTACTAAGAAAAACCTGTGGGAAAAATATAGTAAAAGAAAAGAGTACACTATTCTCATAAATATTAAGATGGGTATAATATTGTTAAGATTGCCTCATTAAAAACCTTGCATGGAAAACCCAATGGGATAAAACCATAGCTAAGGGAAAAAGAGTGCAATACATTAATCAATAACTCCCCCTCATGTGAACATGGGTGAAACTTATTCAGTTTCTTTACTTGCAATGTCTTTAAGTTTACGCAAGCCAATACCATATGTAAGCCTTTTAAATGTCGTAGTTGGTAAGGCTTTTGTGAATAAATCAGCAAGATTATCACTCGATCGGATTTGCTTGACATCAATTTCACCATTCTTCTAAAGCTCATGCGCATAAAAGAATTTTGGTGAAATATGTTTTGTTCTGTCCCCCTTTATGAATCCTTCACTTAATTGTGCAATACATGGTGCATTATCTTCATATAATATGGTTGGAGAATCTTTTATTGAAGGCAATCCACATGATTCTTGTATATGTTCAATCATGTTTCTCAACCAAACACATTCACGACTTGCTTCATGAATTGCAAGTACTTGAATGATTGGAAGAAGTGGCAACCATAGTTTGTTTTACTTGACTTCCACGATACATAACGAGATATTACCACAGTGAATACATATCCCGTTTGAGAACGGGTCTTATGGGGATCTCGATAAAAATCCAAAGATCAAGATAACCTTGGAGATTCAATTTTACCCTCTCGAGTAAAATAAACCCATGTCACTTGTTCCTCGAAGATATCGAAAAATGTGTTTAACACCATTCCAATGTCTTCGAGTTGGTGAAGAGCTATATCTTGCAAGTAGGTTGACAAAGAAAAGCAATATCGGGTCTTGTACAATTTGCAAGATACATAAGTGCACCAATTGCACTTAAATATGGTACCTCCGGACCAATTAGCTCTTCATCACTTTCTTGAGGTCGAAATGGATCCTTATCCACTTCAAGTGATCTCGACAACCATTGGAGAGCTCAATGGATGTGCCTTGTCCATATAAAATCTTTTTAATAATTTTTCAATATAATTTGATTGATGGACAAGTACTCCACTTGAAAAATGTTCAATTTGCAAACCAAGACAAAGTCTTGTTTTTCCAAGTTCTTTCATCTCGAATTCCTTTTTAAGTATTCGGATGTTCTAACGATGTCGTCGTGGTTTCCCACTATATTTAAATCATCAACATATACAGCAATAATCACAAATCCTGTTGATGATCTTTTAATGAAGACACATGGGCAAAACGGATTATTTACATATCCTTCTTTCAGTAAATAATCACTAAGACGTTTGTACCACATTCGTCCGGATTGTTTCAACCCGTACAAAGACCTTTGTAATTTTATAGAATGCATGTTATGAGGTTTTGATTTTATTTCATCGGATATTACAAATCCATCAGGGATTTTCATATATATCTCACTGTCTAGAGATCCGTACAGATATGCTGTAACGACATCCATTAAATGCATATCAAGCCCTTTAGAGACTGCAAGGCTTATCAAGAACCGAAATGTGATTGCATCTATAACAGGAGAATATGTTTCCTCATAATCGATGCCAGGTCTTTGTGAGAAACCTTGAGCTACAAGTCTTGCTTTGTACCTTGTAACTTCATTTTTTTTGTTTCTCTTTCGTACAAATACCCATTTATATCCAACAGGCTTTACGCCATCTGGCGTTTGGACAATTGGTCCAAAAACCTCTCGTTTCCTTAACGAGTTTAGCTCTGCTTGGATGGCATCTTGCCATTTTTGCCAATCAGGTCTTTTTTGACATTCGTCCACTGATCGTGGTTCTGGATCATCATCATTTTCACATATTTCAAAGGACACATTGAAAGCAAATATATCATCAGGAACAATTTCATTTCGATCCCAAATCTTACCAGGGTTTAAATAATTTATTGAGATCTCATTATTTTCATCTTTTTCCTCTTTTTCTAGAGGAAGTTGTTCCTCATCAGAATCAACTTGTTCTGACAAACCCTTATCAAAGGATTCTTGTGCTTTCTCAGGAGTATTTTGATTTGTATTTATTTTTACTCCCGTTTTCCTCTTTCGAGGAATTGTATCCTTTGAACCAACCGGTCTTTCACGCTTTAAGCGTTTCATTGGTTCTTGTGCATTTTGTTGCACAGAGACATCAATTCTTGCAGGAGCATTTACAGCTGGAATATGTGATTTTGTCACTTGTTTTGCATCATTAAATGCATCTGGTAATTGATTTGCAATTTGTTGCAAATGAATGATCTTTCGAACTTCAAGTTCACACTGATTTGTTCGTGGATCATAATGTGATAAAGTTTATGCATTCCAAGCAATTTCGCGCCATTCCTTTTGAATTGACTTCTTATCTCCCCTAATGGTGGGAAAATTGCTTCATCAAAGTGACAATCAGCAAAACGTGCGAAGAAATAAATCCCCTGTTAAGGGTTCAAGGTATCTTATAATGGACGATGAGTTAAATCCAACATAAATCCCAAGTTTTCGTTGTGGACCCATCTTAGTTCTATTGGGAGGTGGTATAGGAACATACACTACACAACCAAAAATTCTTAAGTGTGAAATATTTGGTTGTTGACCTAAAATGAGTTGCATGGGGGAATGTTCATGGTATGCAAATGGGCCTATAACGAATGATAGATGCTTTGCATGAAGGATTTGCATGTCCCCAAACTGAAGTTGATAACTTAGTTCTCATGATTAAAGGTCCGCAATTAATTGAACGCGTTTGATCGAGATTCTCGCCAAACCATTTTGGGTATGCACATGTGGAGCAGAATGTTCAATAGTAATTCCTATAGACATGCAATAATTTTTAAATGCTTGAGATTGAAATTCCCAATTATCAAGACGGATGGTCTTGATTGGGTTGTCGGGAATTGTGCTCTTAACTTAATGATTTGCGCTAAAAGTCTAGCAAATGCAACATTGCGGGTCGAAAGCAAACAAACATGTGACCACCTAGTTGATGCATCTATCAAAACCATGAAATATCTAAATGGTCCACAAGTGAGGATGAATAGGTCCACATATGTCTCCCTGAATGCGTTCTAAGAAAATTGGGGATTCCACAAAGCAATTTTACTTGGGGATGGTTTAACTATCAATTTACCTTGAGAACAACTAGCACAATTATAATCACCTAATTTGAAAATATTTTGTGACTCCTTAAAGAATGTCCATGCGAATTATTAATTATTCTTCGCATCATTGATGATCCTGGATGACCAAGCCGGTCATGCCATAAAATGAATGTCGTTGGATCATTAATTTTCTTATTTAAGACGACATTCGTTTCGACATGCCTTATATGAGTAAAATATAATCCAGAGGATAAAGCTGGAAATTTTTCTAACACTTCTTTTTTCCCATTTGAAACCAATGTGACATAGAGAAATTCTCTATTATTTTCGTTCATGGTTTCAATGTGATATCCATTTTGTCGAATATCTTTAAAGTTTGAGTAAATTCCTTCGGATTTTTCGAGTATAAGGCATTGTCAACATGAATTGTTGTTCCCCCAGGCAACATAATATTTGCTCTTCCAGGGCCATTAATCAAATTGGAGATGCCGGATATTGTTTGAACATTAGCATCGGCTAAGTTCAAATTGGAGAAATATTCTCTGTTTTTAAGAATTGTGTGCGTTGTAGCACAATCAAGAAGGCACATATCGCTCTTATTTGGTTCATGACTTGAACACATGATTTGTTGATCCATCTCGACAAATATCATTTGACAAATCGAAAAAAGAGTCATGATAATATTCATAATATTTTGCCTTTGATTTTAAAGGCATGGTAAAGGTCACAAAAATACTCGGGCATATATATGACAATATTTAGGCAAAATAGCCTTTCATATATGACTAAAAAATGTCACAATTATGAGCGCTCATTGTCAATAATTATTTGCCCTTTGTAGTGGTGCACCACTTTTATTCCAAAATTTGGTGGAATTGTCAATACGACCTTTACCTGATATTTTTACCTTTTCCACGTCCATAAATTTATTGCGATCATGATCATTATATGCAACATATGCTTCTTAATTTGAAGCTGAACTAATTGGACGGGAGTGATATTATATTTATAATATCTCATCATTTTACTCAGCTACCATGAGACAAGAAATCAATCCTTAATATTTATTGGATTGACGTGCGCACTCGATAATTTGTTGCGAATACATCGAGGCGAGCCACGTGGCTTTTATTTGTCTCATCAGTCATATTTCGCATAGCCTCAATATAGAGGTAATTGAAATTGCAGAATAATAAATGATATTTGATCGATATAAATTTTTGTAGCATGAGACCCAGTACTCATTTTGAGCCTTTTGGAGCATTACCCTTTTGGTATGTATAACTCCATAAGGTGAAAATATATATAAAGAGAAGTATTCACTTTTCAAATCTCCAAAGAGAAATTGACGAATGATTATGTATAACACACAGCCTTGCATAGAATTATCATGACAAGAATTATAATAAGGTAACAAATGCAAACTATGGTTGAAAAGAATTTTGAAAATAAATTTAATATAAAAGAGTTTTCCTTTATGTAAAAACATAACATATGATTAAATATATGTTCACAACTTGATTATTAGTATGCAAAATGTATTACTTGTATGAGTTGGTGGGACAACCTCCAGGTTGGGTGGTGAGACGAAGTCTACTTAAAAATCATGCCACCTCGAACGGGATAACCCGTCTCCCTTTCAATGTTTAGCTTTACCTGGGGACAAGGCTTACCCACTATCAACCCAAACTCATAACACTATTTGCATTATAAAAAATCAAGAATAGAGCATAATTAATTAGACAATGTTTACAAGTAATACATCATCATTATTTCTTTTTCTTAAAAACTCACGAGGAGACCTTAATTGATATTAAGAATTAATAATTAATTTTATACCTATATATAAACTTTATAAACTTTCAAGGAGCAATTTCAAACTTATTCTGTGGACAGAACTTCAGTGGATAAACTTAACTGGTCCTAATAAACCTATATAATCTAGCATGCATGTCATATGATCAAATGCATAGAGCAAGGTAAGTCTAATGGGGCCGAAGGGCTTGCATAATCCATAGCAGACGAGAATTATATATTTTGCCTAAAATATCCATGCATGATACCAACCATTTGGGTGGCCGCCCAATGGTTTCGTATGAGTTATGGGAGTAATAGGTTATGGATTCAAATCTTGGTAGGTGCAAACATTGTTTCTTTCTTATAAAGAAAAACATATATATAGGGTTCTTCTACAATGGAGCCAAAATATATATCTATGTCATGGGAACCTCTAATAATATGTTATGCATTAAATGCTTTGTGCATTTATGGTGTCTCGATTAATGTATTAGATTATAATTCAATGGTTGTAAATAGTGTACCCATGGCATGGGTATATATTGCCATATGTATATATATATATATATATATAAATTCTACAATGGATATCAAATATATACTCATGCCATGGAACCTCTCAAAATGTGTTGTGCATCAAATACTTTGTGCATTTATGTCATCTCGATTAATGTATTGGATTTAAATCTAATGGTTCTAAATAGTATACCCATGGCATAGGTATTTGGGTATATATATATATATATATAAATGTTAGCTAAAGACCTAGCATTTTATACCAATGAAATTGCTAGACCTTGGCCTTGGCTACCACAGCTACTTTGCGGTGGTTAGCGGTGGTTAAAAAACTCATATTTTGATATTCTAATATGAAAAGTCACAAGGCAAAATCAATTTCATGTAACGAGTATATGATTTACTTAGAAGAAAAGGAGGACAATTTTCTTTGAAGTTATATTTACATGTTTTAAAACACATTTTTTAATTAAACTTACCTACTTGACTATTTTTGTGAAAGTTTTTTTTTTTTTTTTATCTGGAGTCCAATATATATATATATATATATTTAGAGTTTATGAGTCCAAATATATTTATAGACGTGAAGGGAACTATGTTTTAATTTATTGTCAAACATTTAATTAATCATGCATAGCAATTAATGTAACACGGAATTTTGTGATTGCATAATGCATAGAGAATTTCTTTTCTTTTTTTTGTTACATATTTAGATTTCGAATTTTCAAATTTAGATCTAAAATATTTCTTTTTAAATACTAGTAATTGGATTCAGTTCTAAAAATATATAATATATTGAAGTTGAAATGCCTAGTTTCGTGGAAAAATTAAAAATTTCTAGACATTATATTTACTCTCAATTATTTGTGATTAATTTTAAAGTTCTTGTAGAACCACGTACAATTTCAATTCTCATATAGAAAGTCTATGTGTGCATGTTTAGTTGTTTACAGTTTACTTCTACGAAAAATCGCAGTGGAAACTTGTCCTAGGTTGTTGAGGAATGTAAAATATATTTTAAGGACCTAAGCTGGTTGCAATTACATAAAATATTTGTCCCCTCTATTTTCAATGTTTATAAAGGTCCTAGAAATGTTCTAGTCCACTAAGGAAATGCCAAGGACTTCGTGTTCACTAGGACCGGCCAGCAAGTATATATTTCCTTGAACATTTGCATATTCAAAAGACTGTTTATTTTTGATAGGATATTCAAAAGACCATTAAAGCTTTTCTCAATTTGCTTCGTGACTTCCATATTCAAAGAGACCAATTTAGTGACCAAACCTTGAATGGTTTAGTAATACTTGTTGAACAAGTTGTGTCCCTCACCTTTCAAGGAAATTTACGGACTACACTTACAAGACTTCTATACATTCCATTCCATTCTCATCAACATGTTCTCCATTGGAACTTGAGTGCATTATTTTTTTTTTTTTTTGGTACATTTGAGTGCACTATTTGTTTGCTAGGGAAATACATCAAAATGTGGTCTCTGTTAATGGTATCTCCCACCCCTAAAAAAAAAGAAAAGCAGTAAACACCATATTAATTTCCATACGTTAAAAAGCATAAAATTAAAAAGCTTTGAGAACATACACACTGATATCATACACTAATTTATACAAGCAATATTATTCCATTAATTACCCTAAGAGAATATGATGTTCAAGAATCAAAGAATCTCATCATAGGTATCTAACAATTTTCAAATTAGTGTATGTGTCTTTAATTTAGAGATACTATAATAATATTGCTCAAAATAATACTAGTTTATATTATGTTCAAGAACCGAAAAAAATCTCATAGGAGAATTCGTTTTTGTCAAATTTGTTGCATTGTTGTTCCAATATCAGAAAAAGGGCACAACAATCTATTAAAACGAAGATAATATATATTACAAGGTTTTGAAGCTTGAAACAATGCATCCTCACAAGAAAGACAATAGACCCTGCCACCAAGGGAATAACAACCTCTCCATGGAGGCAATTATAGGAGATTATTTAATTTGCTCATTTATGCTTTTGAAAACCAAGTTTATCCCTCACCTTTAATGGCCTTGATTGTGTAAAGCATCCATCCCACTTACCAACAGTGTGTTCACACCCATGTGTGTTCTTCCAAGTAGCTCTTAAAGAAAGGACAACTGTGCAATTAAAAAAAGCCATATACCATAAAATATATTGGCTCCCATAGTGCTAAAGTTAACTATCTTTGCTTAAAGGCCAACCAAGTTTGTCACTCCATTGGTTTGACATATATGTCTTCACTTTATAAGAGGTTGAGGTTCGAGTATCTCTTGCATAGAAGATTGCTTAATTATCATAGCTGGATTATTATTACGTACAATATTAGGCTTTCATTATATATATATATATAGAAAAACAAATTTTGGTTACTATGTCAAAAAAAATAGTCTCATATAATTAATTTTCGTTGTCGACCTAAATACGAAGATAGTGTTGAGTCCCTCTCTTTATACTATCGAGTCCCTCTCTTTAAATAAAAATAGAGTTGATGTATAACATTTACGTCATTCGCATCAAGTGCTTTAAGTTGCGGACAATATCAATACTATGTTTCTTTCTCAATAAAATATATATATATATACTACGCTCGAACAATTTAATTTCCATGACCTAATAAATTAATGAGATATGAAGCATCTATGATTCAGTCAACACAACATAAATAATCAAAGAGTAACTGAACACAACATGTAGGGACAGAGATTGACGCGGTTGCCAAGTCCACAAACATGAAATGTGAAGCTCATGTACAAGGCCATTAGATTTTTACAGTTAAGTCAATACATTCAAACGGTATTCTCTTTTCAAACTGCTGTACAAGCAACCTCTCTGTAACCACTCTGCACCTTCCTTTCAAATTTCTCTTCTATGCCCCACAAACCACACACCATATCTCTCTATATAAACGCCCTGGCTAGATAGCTAGCTCTCCCACACTACACCTCAACAACAACAAAATCTCTCACATCTTTACAAATAACATCAAAATCTCTTCCCCTCTCTCTCTCTCTCTCTCTCTCTCTCTCTCTCTCTCTCTCTCTCTCTCTCTCTCTCTCTCTCTCTCTCTCTCTCTCTCTCTCTCTCTCTCTCTCTCTCTCTCTCTCTCTCACACACACACACAAAAAAATCAAAAACAACATGGACATGTTGCCTAAATGCCCTGCCAACTACACTCCTCTCACCCCCATAACCTTCTTAAAGAGAGCTGCTCTTTGTTATGCCTCTCGCGCCTCTCTCATATATAATCATGTCCAATTTACATGGAACCAAACTTACGACCGATGTCGCCGCCTTGCTTATTCTCTTCAGGCTCTAAACATTGCCAAAAATGACGTGGTAAGCCTTACATGTATAAAAATATATTTTTTATATAAAGTTGTTCAGGGTACTGAACAATTTTTCAGGCTTATTATACATAAAAAAAATAAAAATAAAAATAAAAATAATATATATATATATATGTATGTATGTATATATATGTATGTATGTATGTGTGTGTGTGTGCGTGCACGTGTATTTTTTCTTGTAGTGATATGAATTTTTGGGGATTTGATTACAGGTTTCGGTATTGGCGCCAAATGTTCCAGCTATGTATGAGATGCACTTTGCGGTTCCGATGGCCGGGGCTGTGCTTAACACAATAAACACAAGGCTAGATGCCAAGAACATAGCAACAATTCTCAAGCACTCTGAAGCCAAAGCCTTCTTTGTGGATTACCAATATCTGCCACAAGCAGTTGAAGCTCTCAGACTGCTGATAGAAGGCTCAAAAGCGTCGCCAACTGCGGCGAATTCACCGATTCCTCTTGTCGTTGTGATTGATGATGTAGCGCAGCCTACTGGTACCCGATTAGGCGCACTGGAATATGAGGAACTAGTACTCAATGGGAATCCCGAGTTTGAGCCGGTTGAGGTCACCGATGAGTGGGATTCCATCGCTCTGAATTACACCTCCGGCACGACCTCTGCTCCGAAAGGGGTTGTGTATAGTCACCGCGGCGCGTTCTTGAGTACTATGAGTTTGGTGCTCCAATGGCAGATGAAGAGTGAGCCAGTGTACCTATGGTCACTCCCTATGTTTCACTGCAACGGGTGGACATTTACATGGGGTGTTGCTGCTCGCGGCGGCACCAACGTTTGCATCCGAAACACCTGTGCCTCCGATATGTACCATGCCATAGTCCAGCACAAGGTCACACACATGTGTTGTGCTCCAATTGTGTTCAACATTCTTTTGGAAGCCAAGCCTAATGAGCGCCGCGACTTGGTTGCTCCGGTGGAGATCCTAACTGGCGGTGCACCCCCTCCGGCGGCTTTGCTCGAGAAAATCGAGGCACTTGGGTTTCATGTCACTCATGCTTATGGACTCACAGAGGCCACGGGACCAGCTCTAGTGTGTGAATGGCAAACCCAATGGGACAAGCTCCCTAATGAAAGCAGGGCAGTTTTGAAGTCTAGGCAAGGCATCAGTGTCCTCACATTAGCTGATGTTGATGTCAAGGACTTGAATTCGATGGCGAGTGTGCCGCACGACGGGAGAGCCATCGGCGAGATTGTGCTCCGAGGGAGTAGTATCATGAAGGGCTATTACAAGGACCCCGAAGAGACGGCGAGGGCTTTTAGGAATGGTTGGTTTTTAACTGGTGACATGGGGGTGATTCACCCTGATGGATACTTAGAAATTAAAGATAGATCAAAAGATGTGATCATATCAGGTGGGGAGAACATTAGTAGTGTTGAGGTTGAGTCAGTTTTGTACAGGCATCCAAGAGTGCTTGAAGCAGCTGTTGTTGCTATGCCTCACCCGTTCTACGGCGAAACCCCTTGCGCATTTGTGTCACTAAGGAAGAGCTTATCCGCGAGCGAAAGAGAAGTCAAAGAAGCCGATATCATCTCATATTGTCGAAAGAATTTGTCACATTATATGGCACCTAGGAAGGTTGTCTTCTCCAATGATCTGCCTAAGAATGCGAATGGGAAGATTGAGAAGTTCAAATTGAGAGAACTGGCTAAGAAGTATTCGACGTCATCGGGTTCTGATGGCACGCCGAGCCATAGTTCTCTGGCGGCGAAGTGCCAAAGAGCACCCAAGAACAGAGGCCATCACAAGCATCCACAAGATCCTCATCAACAAGAACATGTCCTTGCCATGTCTCGTCTTTGAATTGATTGGTTAATTAATTATTAAATCATCATCTTATGCTAGAAACAAACCCAAGGACATGTACATAGAATTATTTACATATAGCGTGGTAATTATGCTTGATAGATAATTATATGTATGTTACAAATATATTGCAAAGGCAATTTAATGAATGATCGTTTTGTTTGGCTTTCATTAATTTGGTTGCAATATATGTATGATATATATATATATATATATATATATATATATTTTCTATATATACAACCTTAATAGCTAGGCCAAAGCATTTCTGGTGAGATGGATGCGACTTCTCTTATCTAAAGAAAAGGTTTAGGGAGGTCGTGTGTTTGACTCCACTAAAGTTTTTTAAGAAAAAAAACATAGATAATATGTATGTTACAAATATTGCAAAGGCAATTTAATGAATGATTGTTTTCTTTGGCTTTCATTAATTTGGTCACAATGTATGTAAGCCTATATATATAGGTCGTATTTTTTTTTGAGAAAAAAAAATGGATGAAATTAAACCTTAACAGCTAGGCCAAAGCATCTTTATGTGAGATGGATGAAACCTCACTTTCCCAAAGACAAAGTTTAAGGAGATCGTGAATTTGCTTTCCACTAAAGCAAAAAATAAAAGTTAAAAAAATTCATTTATTGAAAATTCATTTTCAAAAAAAGGTAAGAAAATTCATTTTATCCTACAAAAGGATTAGGCCGAAACAATGGCACCCTAAACACACAACAGAATGTCTAGCAACTCTTACGCATAAAATAATCAATTTGATGCGTGTATTCGAAAGAAAGGAGAAAAGAAGAATTTTTTTTTTTTTTTTTTTTACTTAAGTGATGTCTCTACCATCTTACTATAGATGTTTTGAACAAGCAAAAAAAAAAAAAACAAAACAAAAAAAAAAAAAAAGAACAAAACAAATTAAACTAACAATTCTCTTAAAAAACAAATTAAACAAACAAGAGACTTTATTTATTTATTATTATTATTATTTTTTTTTTTTGGTCAAAGAACAAACAAGAGACTTGAATTAGCGATCGACCTTAAGCTGAGGGGAGATGCTATTTGATCAAGTAACCTTCATAGCCAGGTGTACTGCTTTCTTATTTTATTTTTTTCACTTGATTGTTACGCCTGCTTTTGATCTACTAATTTGTTGGATGCAATTTGGGTTTATGATATATGATGGAGTATAATTTAATCTTCGTTGACCAACAATTATCTCTTAATGGATACTGTACTATGTATGACCTTAATTATATATAATTCGATGGCCTCAAAAAAAAAAAAAAAAGTAGTCACATTATATGCACCCAGCTAGATCTAAGGGCACACCATTTATTTGGGCATCAATCGATATTTTGAGGGCACCATCAACTTTTTTCCCAAATACCTCTAATGTCAACCAATGCACCCCACCACCCAAAACACATAAAAATGAACTCAAAATCCTCGTTCTCCACATACCCTGTTCATTGAAATTTACTAATCACAGGATTTTTTTTATTTTTTATTTTTTTGTAATTCTCATGTTGTTTCAGTTATATAGGAGTTGTGAGGTAGTCTCGATTATGTCTTGCTGAGACACGTATTAAAGTGTCCATCTATACCAATCGACACACAAATAAGGTGGTCAGACACCTAACTCAATGGGTGACCACCAAGACTATACAAATAGTTTCAGTGGTGTTGTGCCAAGTTATATGTCTTGGTTGACAGTAATCGACACAACAACTTATGTTTTGGTCATGTGTGTTAGAGACAATATGTTCGGTCATTCCCCACTGAGACCTGAAACGTAGTTTCGGTTATGTAATGACGCATTTTCCTTAATGAACTGCCACGAGGGCACACACACAACCATGCCACGTCAAGTCCAGCTGTGTCCCACGGCAATCACCAACTCCAATTCATCAATTATTCCTTATAACTCCATAATTTTACAGTTTAAATTTGTTACTGAACTCAAGTCATCTGATAAATATCATTTAAAGTTCTCAAATTACAGCGGAAGACTTAAATCATGACAAATTATATTGAAAAACAAAAAGTCATGTTAATAGATCATATACATAGTGTGAAAACCCATATGTCATCATATATCAGTGAAATATCCTCAAAAGAGTCACAAAACATTAATATAAAGGTCCCAGTAATGTCTCACAATCCAAAACTCCAAAATAAAAATGAAATATATATAAATAAATAGAAGTTTGGCCTGTCTGTCTGTAATCACAGGTAGTCCACAAGATTGCCTTTGCCACGACTCATGCTCGGATTTGCACTCAAGCCATCACAAAAGGCAGATGAGTCGATTTCCCAAGGAAATTAAATAAGCAATCACGAAAGTAAATAATGGAATTTAAATGAGCTATTAAGTAAAAATGCGGAACTAAAAACAGACAACTATACTCACCTCATGATTTAAATAATAGTGAAACTCATAAAGTGTACCTAGAGCCTAGGGTCAAACTAGCACAATATTTCAGACTCTTCCACACAGTACTGTCGGCGAGTAGCACTCAAGTAAGGCCAATCTTTGGATCGCAGGTGGTCGACGTAGAACCTACGTCGCACCGACACATGCCCCGACGTGATTCTCGGGTTCGAACTATCCATCGAGACTCTCTGACACACATGTTATGGCATAGTGGACATTCACACAGAAATGGCACGGAGGGAAAGCCTTAACGTCCATCCATATAGATTCCACAATAGGATATAGAGTAATGAAACAATAGTATTGAATTTAAATTGTCGAAAAATAAGTAAATGTTCAAGTAATTTCAGTTGGGATACTACACACCTCAATCCATACTCCAACTAATCCAATATCGTCCTAATCATGCCCCCAATACGTGTCCAAATCGTAGTCAATCAGTCCCGAATATGTGATTATCCAAATCCATTTTAATTCCTCAAACTCAGAATTTTGCACTTACCTATCAAATTAATCATTTTCATCCCATTACATTGATTAATCACTTTTAAATAAACCCCCAATAAAACCAAATCAAAAAATTCATTTAAAAACTTTTATTTTATTTTTGTCTCAGACACCATAGGTAGCACCGTCGTGAGCAACAACTAATGGCATACTCGACGTCGTGGCTCACACCGCCACGAACTCCACCCCAATGGCATGACATAAAATGTGCTTCTAGTTCAGATGTCGTAGGGCTTTCCTCTCCATGGTGTATCTCGCGGCGTCTAAACTAGAGATGTTGTGTTGTGGTCTGAACTTATCCCGACACCTCATATCCACCTATCCACTATAAACAACCATAAAACCTCGATGACACTCGTCCGAAACCAAAACCTCGATAAATCCTGACAAAAATCTTATTTTTTTCAAAATCCACAACAACAACCACAACCTCAACACATACTCAACTTGATGCTTCAAAACAAAAAACCAAAACCATAGCAACATTCTCAAGGCTGGTGTGCTTGATAAAAACCCCCGAAACCTTCGTCAAAACTCCAAAATCTATACCCGAAAAGTAGAGAACGAAGCAGAGACCGAGGATCTCACCTTAGATCGTTGATAGCTCGTCATTTGCACCTCCAAATGATCTCTACAAATTCACCAAACTTTATTCAGAAGCTTCATTTTCATACTAGAGAGGAAGAGGATGGAGAAAAGGTGGTGGAGATGAGAGAACAACTTGATATTTATACCAAATTGTCATCCCTTGGGTTCCCCCATCCTTTGGATTCATCCAATGGTCATAAATGAGTCAAATGGTTCATCTTAAAGTAACTTAGGTGGGTAACACTCCTTTGACCTTATCTTTTCTCAATACACCCTTAGGCATTCCCATATCCAGTCCCGTGCATACACTCGCGTCTCTCACGTACTCTTGTGTCATGAACGAATAAACGACATCAATTATTAATTATTAATTGCATTTTAATCATTTTCATGTGTGTATAATTACCTGACCTATTGTACTGCCATTCACCTACCCGGTACGCATTTACAAGTTAATCGAGGTGAATACCTGTCACTTTATCTTGCACGGTCAATAATAAATAAAATACACACATCGCGATGCCAATAAACCTAATTAAGCATGAACATCGCAAGTAAATGCACAACAACACAAAAATCACTATTTACCTAGCTCCAAGCTCGTCCTAGCCTATTTGCGAGGCTCACGAGTGTTGAGCTATCGTCCACGTCTGACACACACACAATTAATGGCTAATTAAGATCGGGTCGTTACAGTTTTTTCCAACTAGGTGAGATTTTGTCCTAAAATTTAAATAACTAAATTTAAATTCTTACCGACAAATAAGTAGGGATACTGTCACCACATGGTAGACTTGAGCTCCTAGGTAAGTCCCTCAATCTCATGATGTTGTTAACAAACCAAAACCTTTGGGATCTCCCAGTTATTCCTTAAAGTCGCATTTTATGATCCACAATCTCCACTGGTTGCTCCTTATAAGTGCCATCAAGTCGTACCTCTACCTATCTGACATCAATCATCATCCTTGATCTCGACCTAGCTAGTCTCAACATCGATGCATGAAACATCGGATGTACCCCAGCTAACTATGACAGTAACCCCAACTCATAAGCAACACTGTCGACGATGCCATGGCTCTGAATGGTTCAACAAACCATGGTGCTAGTTTCTCATTAATGCCAAACCTCTTATGACCTTTCCACGAAAAAACCTTCAAGTACAACAAATCATCAACCTCGTAGCTCAGACTCCCATGATACTTGTCTGTATATTTCTTCTATCTATCTTGAGCTGCCTAAAGTCTTTGCCTAATTTACCTCACCTTCTCAGTGTGATCCACAACAACCTCATGTCCTATAGTCGTTGTATCCTCCGGTGTTGCCCACATGCTGTGACCTGTAGAGCCTACCATAAAGTGCCTCAAAATGTGGCATCCCGATACTCGACTGATAGTTATTGTTGTAGGCAAACTCACACAAAGATAGATAATCCTCCCACGATCCCCCCAAATTATAGTATACACACCCTGAGCATATCCTTTAGTGTATGAATTAACATCTCTGATTGCTCGTTTGTCTCAGGATGATACGTTGTACTGAACTGTAGCCTAGTGCTAAATTACTCCTGCATACTCTCCCAAAGCTTCGAAGTCAAACATGGGATCTCTATCAGAAACAATGGAGACCGGTACATTGTGCAATCTGATGATCTATCTCTCGAAGATAATGCTCAACTGTGGGAAGGAACATCTCGTCAAAATGGGTATGAAGTGTGGCAACTTCTTCAATCTGTTGATAACCACCCAAACTACGTCAAGTCGTCTCGTAGTCTACGATAGGCCACTAACGAAGTCCATGGTCATGTGTTCCTACTTCCACTGAGGAATGAGCAACTGTTATAGCAACCCAGCTGGTCTCCTATGCTTAGCCTTCACCTACTGGCAAATATGACAACTTCTAACGTAATTACCAACGTCAGTCTTTATCTCTGGCTACCAAAATAATCATCGCAAACCATGATTCATCTTGGTCCAACCAGGATGAACAATGTATCGTAGTGTGCGTCCTTGAGAATGTTGTCCTTAAGTTTTGATATTGGCGGTATCCACAATCAACCCATGTGTCTCAGGTACCTGTCTAATGTCTCAGACCAATCTGTGCACTCCGGATCCTGAACCAGTCCACTGAATCGTAAATACCGGTCACCAGCCCCTGAAACTTAACCACCCACTTAAAAGACACTAAAAGAGCTCACATCTAACAAAAATCTATAGCTCTGCAATAGCCTCTGTCACACACAACACCGGCACTGCCTCAATCAATCTATGTTTATGTATCATATGTTGTAGTACTGTCTAGTTCTCAATGCCGCTCCTGCTCAGCGCATCAGCTACAACATTCGCCTTACTAGGATGGTACTCAATGGCAAAGTCATAGTCCTTCAATAACTCGAGCCATCTTCTCTATCTCATGTCCAGCTCCCTCTGAGTGAACAGATATTGCAAACTCTAATGATATGTGAATAGTACAAACCTTTCATCATACAGATAATGCCGTCAGAACTTCAGTGCAAACACGACGGTTGCAAGCTCCAAGTCATGGACTAGATAGCTCCCTCGTGAGGTCTCAATCGTCGAGATAAATAGGCCAATGGGTGTCGTCCTACATCAAGACACAACCCAACCCAGTCCTTGAAACATCTATGTACACTGAGAAACCTTTGCCTGCCTCGAGTAATGCCAACACTAGTGTAGAAGTCAACTTCCTTTTCAGCTCCCCGAAAGCATCCTCACACTCTTGTGACCAACAAAATCTAACATCCTTCTTAGTCAACCTCGTCATCGGCGCTACAATAAGTGAGAATTTTTGCACAAAACACCGATAATAGCCTGTTGAACCCAGATAACTTCGAATGTCCGATACAGACTCGGGTGTCCTTCACCAATGATAACCTGAATCTTGTTGCCATCTACTGATATGTTCTGATAGTTGATGACATGCCCCAAGAACTTCACCTCACTCAGCTAAAATGCGCGCTTACTGAACTTCGCATACAATATATGCTCTCTCAGCATCCCAAAACATCCCTAAGATGCCACTCATGTTCCACGAGTCCTAGTGTAAATCAGAATGTCATCGATGACGACAATGACATATCGATCCAGGTCTAGTCTCAGAACTTTGTGCATCAAATCCATTAAAACCATCAGCGCATTAATTAGTCCAAACGACATAACCGTGAACTCATACAACCCGGATCGCATGCTAAAGGCGATTCTCTTAATGTCACCATCTTGAATCCTCAACTGGTAATGACATGATCTGAGGTCAATCTTCGAGAAGAACTTGGCTCTTGCCAACTAATCAAACAAGTCGTCGATCCTAGGAAGTAGGTAATGACTCCAAATCATTGCCTGATTCAACTTCTTGTAATCTACACACATACGCATCGAGCCATCCTTCTTCTTCACAAATAGAATTGGAGCTCCCTAATGTGACATGATAGAGTGAATGAAACGCTTATGCAGTAGTTCCTCTAACTGAGTCCTCAACTCCTCATGCTAAAATGGTGACATCCTATACAGTCTGTTATAGATCGACTAAGTCCTTGGTATCAGCTCAATAATAAACTCAATAACTCGGTTTTGACATTCTTAACAAATCATTAGGAAACACGCCTGCAAACTCACAAATAATAAGGACAACCTTAATCATGACCACTATGATCGGCTCTAACTCAACACTAGCTGCGAATGCCTCCATCTCCTGTGACGTCGCTAATCGACCTCTAATGATCTCTAAAATAGTCTCAACTCCAAGAAACTAGAACTCTAGAATCCCCTCGATATCAAATGTCACAGTCTTGCTGAAACAATCTATTTGTGCGTGATATGACGACAACTAATCCATACCAAACATAGTATCGAACTCCAAGTACTCTAACATTCTCAAATATGTCGATAGCTGATGTCCCTCAATCGCAACAACACAATCTCGAAAATCTGGTTAGGATAAATCTTATCCCCAGGTGTCGTACTAAGGACAAGATGTGTGTCTAAGGATTGTGTGCACAACCCTAACACTCCTACCATACGTCCAGAAATAAATGATTGTGTGTTGTCTGAATCAAACATAACATGCATATAATAACCATAAACAACAACATACCCACAACAAGTTGTTTGGTCGCCTTTCGGTCTGGCTGTGCGAACCCAAAAGTAAGTGTTTGGGTCCTATCCATGGACTGCTCAGTCTGCGGTGGTGGTGGTGTTTTTTGGTGCAATATGCAACAATGTGACCAACCTGACCACATCGGAAGCATGCTCGAGTATCGAACTACCAACACTTCTTTGACTATGTGTTTGACTCTAACTCCAAACATAACCCCTCTGACCTTTATATCGGCCACTCTGCTCTTTATCCTGCCTGTGATGTTGTCTAGACTAGTCAGTTAGTGTTGAAGCAATCGAATACACCGCCTGACGGTTACCACATCTCTCTTAGTTCTCACATTTATCTCTATCGCCTTTGTGGCCATGATTACATTGCTAATAACCTCTACGAGGTATCTGGCTCTATCCTTATCAACCCTGATCTCCTCTCTATCTCTTCAGTCTCTGATCAGACCGAGAACTCTATGTGCTAATTGTGATGTGTCAAAATTGTTGGTCGGCTGGCCATCTATGTCAGATAAGTCTAATATGCTAGGGCCTGGTCAAATATCTCCTATAATGTGCGTACTCCACTAGCCATAACAACATTGGTTATCCTCTTGTCCATGCCTTGGACAAAGTAGTATATCTGTACACGATCTGTGCTGTCACGTCCATCGTGTACTATAATAAATAACAGAATCTCTCTATGTAATGCAAGATTGACATGGTGCCCTAAACAAAGACTAGGAACTGATCTCTCAGCATGATCCTGATCTCATCGGGATGTACTCATCCATAACCAACTCCTGAAAGTCTGCCCAAGTCATCGCTAGTGGATGTGTAGTCTGATAAGTAATCTACTAGACTGTTGCCTCGCCTCACAAATAATAACTAAATAATCGTGGTTGATCCCTTTGCTCAATCAGTAACAGTATGTGTAGTTGTTCATGTGCCAGTAGCCATCTCCCTATTATCTCCAAATCTCCAGCTCCATAGAAGTACCCTAGTTGAAATCAAAGGAAGTCCTTCACTTTCTTGGCCTCCACTGACATAGTATTACTGGACGTAGATGCCACTATCGGCTGCTTAGTAGACATTAGTGTAATGACCATTGTAGTCTCTCTCGGTACCATAACTGGTGCAACAACTAGTGTCACTCCCTCGTCCAGTGTCTCTGATATCACAACCGCACCTGTCTCCGTTGTAGTATGAAACACAACTGCCAATGTCGTTATCGGTGTAGCTAATACGGTAGTAGGTGTTGTTGCAACACTCAAGTAAAGCTAGTCTCTGGTAGGGTTGCAAGTGGGGCAGGGCGGGGCGCGGGATTTAAGATACCGTCCCCGCATCCGCGGGAGTGCGGGGCGGGGATTTATCCTCGAAATTTCCTCGCGGGGCAAACTTTGCCGCCCCACGCCCCGCCCCACCGGATTCCCCGCGGGGCGTGAACTCTATATAAGTCCATGTTTTGATAAGCAATCTTTAGTCTTTTTTAATGTCTTTATTTGATGCACATAAAATGCGTCTCTACGTAAGTATTACTAGTTTCAAATTTTATATGATTAATTAGAATAAGTCAATCATAGTAATTAACAATTGAATATCTGTCAAACAAATTTTTAATCAATTGTATGCTAATGGTATTTCAAGGGGGAGACTTAATTAATCAACGTTTGTTCTAGAACATTATTGAAAACTACGTAATGAGGATTAATTGATTCAATTCGCTTATTGATTGTGATTATATAATTGGTTTCTTATGTAATTTCGTTCGTGCACTTTATGTCTTGATCCTTATCTTTAGTCTTATTTTTGTCACTTGGCTACTTTATCAACTATTTTTTTTGCTCTTTTCAAATTTTTAATAGCTATTTTGTTTTCGGTGTTTCTTATATTTAGATTTTTACATTTGAGTTTTTATTCCGATCTCTTTTCTATTTTTCTTTTCAAGAGCAAATAAAAATATTTTAGAAATGACATATACTGATCGACAATCTCTTTATGCATTGTTTAGATCAACGACCTCCCTTTTTTTAGTTTATTCTACAAGATGTCAATTTGTTATATATCTTTTAGAGTAGCAACAAAATTTTAATTAATCACTTTTCAAGAAAAAAATATAGCTTCTATTTATAAAGTATTAAATTGGGATTTCACCAATATTTACATAAGTTTTTTTCTCTTTTTATTACTTCTTTTTTCTCATCAAATTATTTTTAACTAATATATTAACATTAAGTTAATTATTTTTTAACTAATATATTTTTCATTTTTTTTTCTCATGGGGCGGGGTACAAGAGGGGCGACGGGGATTCCCCGTGGGGCGGGGTATGGGGAAAACCCACGGGGAAAGGGTAATCCCTGCCCCCGCCTCGCCCCACATAGCGGGGAGAACTTTCGCCCCGTGCCCAGCCCCAACGGGGGCAAAAATGCTGGGAATCCCTACCCCGGCGGGGCGGGGCTTCGCAGGGGACGAAGATTCTGCTCAGTGGCCAGTGTAGAACTTATGATGCACCAACACGTACCCCGACGTGATTCTCGGGTCGAACCATCCATCGAGATTCTCAGACACACGTGTTAGGGCCTAGTGGATATTCACATAGAAATGGCATGGAGGGAGAGCCTCAACGTCTGTCCATATAGACTCAACAAATTGAAATAGAGTAATGAAACAACGATATTGAATTTAAATTGCCAAAAAATAAGTAAATGATCAAGTAATTTCAATTGGGATACTATACACCTCAATCCGCATCCCAACTAATCCAATACCGTCCCAATCACACCCCAATGCGTGTCCAAATCACAATCAATCAGTCTCGAATACCTGATTATCCAAATCTATTTTAGTTCCTTAAACTCGAAATTTCCCACTTACCTATCAAATTAATCATTTTCATCCCATTATATCGATTAATCACCCTCAAAAAAACCTCAATTAAACCAAATCAGAAAATTTTATTTTTAAATTTTTATTTTATTTTTCTATCTCAGACGCCGAAGGTGGTCCTGTCGTGAGCAACAACTCACGACATCCTTGACGTCGTTGCTCATGCCACCATAAACGCCACCCCCACGACGTGACATAAAATGTGGGGTGTGGGAGGCCCTCTGGTTTGGACAACGTGGGGCTTTCCTCCCCACAACTTTGGCATCGTCTAAACTAGAGATGTTGTGTTGGGGTGTTCGAGCACCATAGCTCATCGTTACGATCCGAACCAGTCCCAACACCTTATATCCACCTATCCACCATAAACAACCATAAAACCTCAACGACACTCGTCCGAAACCAAAATCTCGATAAATCCCGACAAAACCCCTATTTTTCTTCAAAATTCACAACTACAAACCTCAACACATTTAATTTGATGCTCCAAAACAAACACCAAATACATAGCAACACCCTCAAGGCTGGTGTGCTCGATACAAATCCCCTAAACCTTCGTCAAAACTCAAAAATTCATACCCGAAACGTAGAGAACAAAAAGGAGACCGAGGATCTCACCTTAGATTTTTGATAGCTCATATTTTGCACCTCCAAATGATCTCCATAAATTCACTAAACCTATTCACAAGCTTCATTTTCGGACTAGAGAGGAAGAAGTGAGAGAAAAGGTGGTGGAGAGGAGAGAACAACTTGTTATTTATACCAAAATTGTCATCCTTTGTGTTCCCCCATTCCTAGGCTTCATCCAATGGTCATAAATAGGTCAAATGGTCCAGATTAGAGTAAATTAGGTGGATGACACTCCCTTGACCTTATCTTCTCTCAATATAACACACAAACCCTTGGGCGTTCCCGTACCTGGTCCCGTGCGTACACTCGCATCTCTCACGTACTCTCGCGTCACGGACAAAAATACAACATCAATTATCAATTATTAATTGCATTTTAATCATTTTCATGTGTGTATAACTACCTGACCTAGTGTATTATCATTCACCTATTCAGTACCCGCGTCTGTATGTTAATCGAGGCAAATACTCGTCACACTATCATGCATGGTCAATAATAAATAAAATACACACCACGATGCGAATAAACCTAATTAAGCATGAACATCGCAAATAAATGCACAACAACGCACAAAAATCACTATTTACCTAGATTCGAGCGCACCCTAGCCTATCTGTGGGGTCACGGAACTAAGCTATCGTCTACGTCTACACACACGTCACAATTTATGGCTAATTAAGATTGGGCTATTACTGGTTATCATCAACTGAGACAACAACCTATGTTTCAGTCATGTGTGTCTGAGACAATCACACACGTATGTGGTTCATAATCATAAATAGGAAAAAAAACCACAAAAAACATGAAAAACTACCTCTTCGTGTAGTGTGTCTATCTCCATTGCATTTTCTTCATCTATTTTAGCCCATAAACATTCAGAGATTCGGTGAATGATTGAAACCTTATAATGCAAAACCACAACTTTAAGCCACTATCTTCACACAAAACACTTCAATCTAGTGTTTCAACCCTTTAATAGCATGGAATTGAGACTTATAACGTTTGTGTGTACTCTTTGATCGAAAAAATTGGTGTTTGGCTGGCGATGAAGCGGGTGGTCTCGGTTGGAAGATGATGGGAGCAAAGATGGGGTGCGCAGGAATGTGGAGCAGTATGTCGAAGTGTCCTTAGTCAAGTGAGTGAATCAGTTGGGTTGAGAAGGGGCAAATATCTAATTTCCTTTTAGAACCAACATTCATTCAAAAAAATGGTGTCCCTTAGTTTTAGCCAAGGTTGTGGCGGCCCCAAATTTCCCGGGCCGCCCCGTGGTCAGCTACCCCCCTACATCAGCTCCGGAAGTCGCTGCCACGTGTCTCTCTGCCTTTGTACTTTAGGTAGTTATCATGTGATTTGTTAAAGTCACTTAATTTATCATTTTCAAAGAAATTAACAGCGGAAAAAAATTTAAAGTTTAACAAAATGCATTCATATATATATATATAAGTTTTACTGATCAAACCTATAGTGGAAAACCTGGCTGTACTGTGCATACAAGCGATCAACTATAACAGTATGTATACCAGTACAAGTGTGTATCCAGTTTCCCAACCCAAAAGATAATACAAATATCAAAAATATGTGAATATCTACACACATACCAGCAGGCCTCGGCGTAGGCAAGTTAGATAAAATCGCCGATGATCCCCTTACCCCTGCTAGTACTAGGATCTGCGCTCAGCCACCACAAAAAGGCAGATGGCGAGCCCAGTAAGTAAAATCCCAAAGAAAACCACCGTGCATAAATAATTAATGAAATAATTAACAGAGCCAAAAAGTAGTGTTAAATAAACATGCGGAAGGAAGGAAAATATGCAGACAACTGCTCAAAGCTAATCGCATGTATATAAACACATTGATAGACAAAGGGGTGTGAACACAGCCACTAAGTGTGTACTAGGACCAGGAGCCCTGGTCGTGACCCATGCCTCCGACCCTACGATTGTATCCCAGCGCATTAACCCTAGTGGGCTAATCGAACGCGTGAAATGGAGTCCAACTCGGGATATCGTCTACCGAGTTCCTAGATCACGCGCTACACACCTAGCCAGCGACCTTAACTACCCGTGGATATATAGACGGTACCATAACCGTCCCAGTAGGAATATAAATCACAGATTTTCAAGGAAATAAAGCTTAATGGAAATAAATAAGTAAATGCGGAAGTGGTGTTCGGTTGGGTTTTACGTACCCGAAAAATACGCACTCAGACTTCCCGACCGTCGAGACGCCCCACCTAGCTCCCCAATGTCCGAGCTATGGTTTCCTGGTCCCCAAGTCCATTTTATAGTGTTTTATACTTTTTGAAACATATTATATCATTTTATGATATTATATTATATTTTTAATTTTTCAGTTGTGGTACCTCTCCCGGGCTGGGTCGGGGTTCCAAAAATACCCGAAAAGTTCCGAAACCACTTTTCTACCTTTTTCTAATTTTCTATATTTTTCTAGAATTTTTTCCAATTTTTCTGATATTTTTTCACTTATTTTTCCTATTTTCCAGCAAATAATATATATAATATATATTATTTATTTATTTATTTATATTATTATTATTTTTTTAAAAAAAATTATTTTTTTTATTCGGGGGGGGCCCATCTGGACCGGTCAGGTCCAGGTGGCTCGACCGACCTAGCTGGCCGGTCCGGCCCGGCCCCGGTTCGGGAGAAGGGATGCACGCGCGCTGCACGCGCGTGCATCTCCTTCTTCCCAAGAGACGATTTGTCTCTGGTTTAAACCAGAGACAAATCGTCTCTGCTACACACATTTTTTTTTTCTTCTTCTTTGTTGCTTCTCATCGCTCCCCTCTCAATTTCTCTTCAAATCTCACTCTATAGGAGACCTCTAAACATCAAAATCTCCCCTCAATTCCACCAAAACAACAACAAATTTTCGGATCAACATGCATAACCATAAATCACAAAATTACCCATTTGGTCACCAATTCATGCAAATCCGAGTAATACCAATATAATTCACCATAAGAAACTCAAAAACCTCCAAGTTGACCTCCAAAAACCATTAAAAACTCAATGTAATTCGAATTTCACCAACACCCATTTTAATGAAAAATCCACAAAATTGAAAATTTATTACCTTAGCTTGAGTGTTAGACGCCCAGAATCATCTCCCCCAAGCCTTAAATCATCCTCTCCAACCTCAGATCTCTCCCTGATCTCCTCACAAAATTTTTGAGAAATTTGTTTGGGTCTTTGCATGTTGATCGATCAAGTGTATATATATAGTTGTGTTTTAATCTTGCGTGTGTGCGCATCTCGAGGGCGATCGGACGGTTCCTGATCACCCTGCGTCACCAAAGTTCTTGAGACCTTATCATGACAACATTTGCCTTGAATTACCTTGTTGTGCATCTCGAGGATTATCCTATACATGCTAATTCTTCCTATCAAACTATAGGACTTTAATTAATCCAATTGATTTAATTTATAACACCTATTCTAGTCATCAATAAATTTCATAAATTTGTGAATATGGTCACACTAATTCCCCGACCACTCGGCACCCCGTGCCCCATGTCCGGCACGCTTCCTGAGGCGGTCCCACACTTAGTGTACCCAATTTAATTTCCTTAGCTTAGCTTAAGCTTATATATTTACATTTAATTAAATAAATCTTCAACCATAACATGTTTAAATAATTTAAATCTAATTAAGCCTCAACCCCCAGCCTCATTGCTACCGACCCCGCGTTGACCTGTCCTACAAACGAACCCCGGCGCTTAACCTCGCCCGACAAATATTACCTTTACACACCGGTGACAGATATTACATCATTATCAAGAAATGAAAATATCAATAAATCACCGAAATTAGAAAAACAATAATACACAGTCAATACCTAGGTCCGGAACATGCCTAATTTATTTGCGGCGTCCACGAGTCGTCCGAGCTGGCGTCCTAATCTGAAATAAGGTAAATAACGACGTTAATAAAATAACGGGTCGTTACAAAGGTGCCTATACCATGACTCAAAAAATAATTAGATGAATAATAATAATCATAATCGATGATAATAATATAATGAAAAATTCTACACTTACTTGGTGAAACACACTCACTCACTACTATGGATACAAATGGTAGGGTATACCCCCATACACATACCCACTTAAATATTCATCACGCATCCTCATACCTGTGACAACTCGAAATCCTAAACACGGCGTCCCGGCCTAATCCCGTAATTAAGTCATAATCCCATCAACGTAGGACTTAACCATGTATTAGTCAGCCTTTTTAACTTATTCCTCTAGTCCCTCGCGTTCAGGATAAGTAAATACACGTGTTATTCTCTTATTAAATTTAGGGTTAATTAAAACCTTTTAACAATTAGTTAATTACAGCGAAAGTCTTGTTATTATAGCGGAAGCATTAATAGTGAATCCTAATTGTGTAAATCAAGAAAATGTGATTACACGATAATAACACCGTAAACATACATCAGTCGAGGAGTCTAACATAAGTAATAATTACACAAAACATTCAAAAAAACCTACAATGTCTGCAGCAGGGTCGGGCCACTGACTCAGAAGTAGTCGTCGATCTTCTCTTTACTAGGCCTGCTAGACGATGGATCTATACCCACCGTAAAAAAAGGACGGTGAATACAATAAAATAGAAAGTAAAATCTGGGGATTATATACTACATTTCCAAATATAACGAAAGGCATCAACAACATAATGTTGGGAAATGTGCCTAGGTCAATCCATTAATAGTCTTTATGAATACATTTTAGTTAATAAAATAGAGGATTTCATTTGCTTGTTTATTATAATTGATTTGCATGTTTACATTATAATAAGATCCATGGGTATTTACGAAATATCCTAAATGTCCCTAATCGATTATTATACTAGGAACTATAATGAAATAAGACTAGTATGAGTCTTGATTGATGATCATACGATGATCATACGTATAGGAATATGAATCAAGATCATGAGTACTTGTTAGGAAACAAAGTACTAAATCGACCCGCTATGAGAACATCACATGGATTAAGTCATAGTTGTTTCTCATGATATGTATATTATTCAGTCATCTGACTTGAAATTACCAAAGCCTTCAACATTAGGAACACAGTGATTTGACACAATCAAACGTTATCTTTAACGGGGCGATTATAAAGGTTGTGATTGGTTACTGTATGAATAATGTAGTGAAGTTGTGTAATCGAGATAGAATTTGTCCCTCTCATATAGAGAGAGATATCCAGTGGATCCCTCGATGTGTTAGACTGTTAAAAGGCCTAGTCGAAGTGAATTGATATTAATCAATGTCACTTGGATGTTTTCAGTCTACCTAGAGATCTAGACTAGTACGATTGAACATGTTGGATGATAATTCCATGCCTTATGTTTGATCAAAAGGATATCGTGTGACAAAAGGATGTTATATACACTATTGATTAGGTTGTATCGATTTGATATTTGTACAACTTAGGTAGTCATAATGTCTTGCTAGAGGCCGTTTATGACTTGTATACCAAAATGTGTTTTGGTACACTGCCAACGTTGTATGAACTTTTTGGGTCGCACACTAAGAATGGTTTTGCGAGATTTTAAAATGGTTCAGAAAAATAAATTTTATATGATAAAATTCATGACAGAAACGTTCTTGTAGTGTATTACACTTATACTTCTTTAAGTAGCGGTATATGTATAATTTACTTAACCGTCTATATACAAGGGTTGTATAAATAGACGCTTTGAGTTAGAATACAAGTACGAGAGAAAAAAGGGCCGAAATTCTATTTTTGTTTTAAGAAACGACTTAGGGTTTTTGGTATGCTCTGGATCGTTTTGGATAGAAACAAAAAGGTTTGGTAATCTCTTGAAGCTAGCACTTCAAATCTTGGCTGTCGCTCGTGTGTGGACTGCTGATAGAGGGCATTCGTCGTTGGCAGAGATCGATTAACTTTCAGAAAGGTACATTGCGACTGAGATATGATTAAGTTTTCATAGTTTAAACGTGTTTTAATGGAATCAGATTCAGATCCTGTTGGGTTTCTCAAAATTGTTTTGTAATCTCCGCTGCGTATGAACTCCAAAGACCAACAGTGGTATTAGAGCCTTCGAGTTTGATTCCATTAAACTTATTGCATGTTTTCTTATGATATATGATTGAAAGCTTGTTAATAGTTGATGTATATGTGATATACATAAGTTTTCTGTGAGATTTATTATCATGTTTTGTGTATATGATACATATATTCGTGATTTAATTGAAATTAGTTTCGCATATGCTAGTAACCATGTTAGGTTAATTTGAATAATTTTCATGAATTGAGTTTTGTGTTCTATGATCCATGACATCATTAAATTCGATTGGGATAGCAGTTCATGATTCAATTACATGTTTGTGATTATTTGGATGAAGATCGAAATTGCAAATAATTAATTTTTGAAATTATTTATTTATCATGTTATATCTATTTTGTTGTGAAGTTTCTATTTGATAAAGATAGATAACAAATTAGATTAGAAGATATATGCAAAATCGGTTTCATTATCCCTAGTGGATAGGAGATAAATATGGAGAAGTTTGTTATTGGTAATATGCTAGGATTCAAATATCTAAAGTCCTAATTGGATTAGGATAAGATGATTAGTTAGATGTGGACCCGAATTAATTAAAAACGTTTTAATTGACTTAATTTTGGATAAATTAAGGAGTAAATTTAGTATAGTAAAATCAACGAAAAATATGATTTTCTATAGCGAATTTAAATTTTTGGAATTGAGATTCGTCTTCTAAAAAAAAAAGGGGGCGCTGCCCCCTATACCCCCATCCGCTGACCGGTAAGCACCACCCGCTGACCTGTCAGCGGGATCGCCATCAAACTAATCCTAGCGTACGGAAATTCTTCTATTAGTGAATAGCATAAAAATTTCCTAAATTGTTTAGTGGTTCTACAAATCAATAAAATATATGATATTTCATTGTTTACTTAAAAATCACTAAAACTGAATAAAATCTCTCTATTAAATTTTAAGTCTCACGCCATCCATTTTAAACACTTGTCAAGGCCTCGATCACACTAATATAATTTCAGCCATATCTGGGTGTATTGTGTTATCTTGGTGAGATAAGTTTGATAAGTTACCTAAATGTTTAAATTGGTCCGACTTAATAAAGCTATCAAAATAGTTTTGGGCTTTAGGCATATAATGAGATAAAAACATGCTAAGACATAAGATGTCCTGTATCTCATAAAAGTATCTAAAATTATATAAGATGTAATTGGTAACTGTTACCTACCTAACTAATCTAGTTATGTGTTTCATGCCATAGCTGTCATAGAATTAGGTGAAATATGGATTTAAGTCCCTAAATAAACAGTATGTTTTAGGAGGGTTGTTAATTTAGTAGGAGTCTATTCCTCTATACTAAAATAAACTCTACATAATCTTTATTGTAGATCAATGGCCTCTTCAAGTAACAATAATCCCCTTCACTGCGATCTATCCTTGAGAAAGATAAGCTATTTGGGACTAACTTTCTTGACTGGTTCAGAAACTTGAGAATCGTTCTCAAGCATGAACGCAAGTTGTATGTTCTGGATGCTCCGATCCCTGAGGACCCATCAGCCAATACTACAAAGGCTGTGAAGGATGCGCATAATAAGCATGTCAACGATTCTACTGATGTTGCATGTATTATGTTGGCAACTATGGTTCTTGAACTTCAGAAGGACATGGAACTAATAGAAGCCTACGACATGGCTGTAACGCTGAAGGAAATGTTTCAACAGCAAGCTAGGCAAGAAAGGTTCGAGACAATCAAGAACCTGCATTCTTGTAAGATGACTGAGGGTACGTCAGTTAGTCCTCATGTTCTGAAGATGAAGGGTTATGTTGACCAACTTGATAGACTTGGATTTCCCATAAGCCAAGAGTTGGCTACGAATTTGATCCTAAATTCATAACCGGAGAGTTACTCACAATTTGTGATGAACTACAATATGAATAATATGGAGAAATCAATTTCAGAGTTGCATTTGATGCTCAAAACTGCTGAACAAAATATCAAGAAACCCTCTAGTAATGTGTTGATGGTCCAAAAGGGAAAGGGAATGAAGAAGAAAGGCAAAGGCAAGGCTAAAGTTGCCAAGGCTTCTGCTGCATTTTTCGCAATGCCTGTGGAACAAGTCAAGTCCCAGCCTGTTCCTGCTTCAAAGCACCAAAAGGAAAAAGGAAGGAAATTGTCATTTCTGCCATGCACCTGGACATTGGTTCAGAAATTGCAAACTCTATCTGGAAGATCTAAAGAAGAAAAAGGGTAGTGCGACTACCACCTCAGGTATTTATGTTATTGAAATTAATTTATCTACTAGTGATTCATGGGTATTAGATACTGGATGGGGATCTCACATTTGTATAAATGTGCAGGAACTCACCAGAAGTAGGAAGCTAAAAAAGGAGAAGTCATCTTGCGCGTAGGGAATGGAGCAAGAGTTGCTTGCCCTAGTTGTTGGATCATATGACTTAGTCTTATCTAGTGGACTTATTTTAACTTTAAATAATTGTTATTATGTGCCTGCTTTAAGAAGAAACATCATTTATGTTTCATGTTTGGATATGAATGGTTTTGATTTTATTATTGCAAATAATAGATGTTCAATTTCTCGTAAAGGCATTTTTTATGCAAATGCTGATTTGTGTGATGGTCTTTATATTCTAAGCATGAAAAGGTCCACTATACTCCAGTCTTTAACATAAATACAAAGAGATTCAAGTCAAATGATTTGAATCAAACCTATCTTTGACATTGTCGTCTCGACCACATAAATGAGAAACGCATAACGAAGCTCCATAAAGATGGACTGCTAGATTCATTTGATTTGGAATCATATGAAACGTGCGTATCTTGTCTACTAGGCAAGATGACTAAAAGTGTCTTTACTGGACATAGTGAAAGGGCAAGTGATTTATTAGGTCTAATACATACTGATGTATGCGGTCCTATAAACACAATGGCTAGAGGAGGTTATCGGTACTTCACTACATTTACTGATGATTTCAGCAGATATGGTTATGTATATCTTATGAAACATAAAGCTGAATCAGTTGAGATGTTTCGAACATTTCAAAATGGAGTGCAGAATTAACTTGGTAAAACTATCAAAACACTTCGATCAGATCGAGGTGGTGAATATTTAAGCCAAGAATTTGATGATCATCTTAAAAATTATGGGATTATCTCTTAATTAACTCCACCAGCAACTCCACAATGGAATGGAGTTTCTGAAAGGAGAAATCGAACCTTATTAGATATGGTTTGATCTATGATGAGTCATGCGAATCTTCCATTATCCTTTTAGGGTTATGCATTACAAACTGCAGCTTTCACTCTAAATCGAGTTTCTTCTAAAGCGGTTGATAAAACACCATATGAGATATGGTACGGAAAGAGACCTAGTTTGTCTTTTCTAAAGATTTGGGGTTGTGAGGCTTACGTAAAGCGACAAGTCTCAGAAAAACTAGCACCTAAATCTGATAAGTGTTTATTTATGGGGTATCCTAAGGAAACAAAAAGATATTACTTTTATAATCTCGCTGAGAACAAAGTGTTTGTTGCTCGGTATGGTGCCTTTATAGAAAAACAGTTTATTTCAAAAGATACTAGTGGAAAAAAAGTAAATCTTGAAGAAGTTCAAGAAGCACAGATAAACACTGAACCGCTACTGGAAGTTCAACAAAGTTCTGAACCAGTTGAACCTCCGCAAGTAACACAAGGCCCACGTAAATCTGGTAGGGTAAGACATGAGCTAGAGAGATTCGGATTTCTCATTACTGATAGTCGTGATGTGTTACTTATGGATCAAAATGAGCCCACCACTTATCAGGAGGCTATGTCTGGAACAGACTCAGATAAATGGCTAAGTGCCATGAATTCTGATATGCAATCCAGGTATGATAACCAAGTTTGGTACTTGGTTGATTTACCTGAAGGTGGTAAGACCATTGGATGTAAATGGGTTTTCAAGAAGAAAACCGACATGGATGGCAAAGTGCATACTTTCAAAGCAAGAGTTGTAGCAAAAGGTTTCAGGCAAACTCAAGGTGTTGGTTATGATGAAACTTTTCGCTTGTAGCCATGTTTAAATCCATAAGAATTTTAATTGCCATTGCTGCATATTATAACTATAAGATATGGCAAATGGATGTAAAAATAGCATTTCTTAATGGAAAGCTGCTTGAGGACGTGTATATGACACAACCTGAAGGTTTTGTACATCCTGAGAATTCTAGGAAGGTATGCAAGCTTCAAAGATTCATTTATGGACTAAAGTAAGCTTCTTGGAGTTAGAATCTTCGTTTTGATGAAGCAATCAAAGATTTTGGTTTTATTAAGAACGAAGATGAGTTTTGTGTATACAAGAAGGTCAGTGGGAGTGTAGTGGTTTTTCTGGTACTGTATGTTGATGATATATTACTCATTGGAAATGACATCCCAACATTGCAGAGTGTCAAGTCTTAGTTAGGGAAGTGTTTCTCGATGAAAGACTTAGGAGATGCGACCTATATCCTAGGGATAAGGATCTATAGGGATAGATCTAAGAGGCTAATCGGTCTAAGTCGAGTGCTTACATGGACAAGGTGTTGAATAGGTTCGGTTTGCAAGACTCTAAAAGGATTGTTGCAATGTCTCATGGCATAAGTCTCGAGAAGACTCAATGTCCTAAGACAAATGATGAAGCGAGACCGTATGAATAAGATTCCATATGCATCTGCTATTGGATCTATCATGTACGTCATGCTATGCACTCGGCTTGATGTATCATATGCTTTGAGCACTAGAAACAGATATTAGTCAGATCCATGTGAGAGTCACTGGATAGCAGTAAAGAACATCCTTAAGTACTTAAGAAGGACTTAGGAAGTGTTCTTGGTCTATGGAGGTTTTGAAAATGATCTAGTTGTAAATGGTTACACAGATGCAAGTTTTCAAACTAATATAGATGATTTTAGATCGCAGTCTGGATATGTGTTTACTTTGAATGGGGGTGCAGTAAGCTGGAAAAATTTGAAGCAAAAGACTATGGCAGATTCTACAACGAAGCTGAGTATATTGCAGCGTCTGATGCAGCAAAGGAGGCAGTTTGGATCAAAAAGTTCATTTTTGAACTAGGTGTGGTTCCAAGTATTGCTAACCCTGTTTATTTGTATTATGACAATAATGAGTCAATAGCACAGGCCAAGGAACCTAGATCACACCACAGATCCAAACATATACTCAGGCATTTTCACCTCATCAGAGAAATCATTGAGAGGGGAGACGTGAAGATTTGCAGAGTACCTACTGAAGATAACATTGTGGATCCATTAACAAAGGCTCTTCCACAAGCGAAACATGATGGTCATGTTAGATCATTAGGCATTAGATGTATGAATGATTGGCCCTAGAGCAAGTGGAAGATGTTGGGAAATGTGTCTTAGGTCAATCCATTAATAGTCTTTATGAATACATTTTAGTTAATAAAATAGAGGATTTCATTTGTTGTTTATTATAATTGATTTGCATGTTTACATTATAATAAGATCCATAGGTATTTACGAAATATCCTAAATGTCCCTAGTCGATTATTATACTTGGGAACTATAATGAAATAAGACTAGTGTGAGTCTTGATTGATGATCATACGATGATCATACGTATAGGAATATGAATCAAGATCATGAGTACTTGTTAGGAAACAAAGTACTAGACCGACCCACTATGAGAACATCACATGGATTAAGTCATAGTTGTTTCTCATGATATGTATATTATTCAGTCATCTGACTTGAGATTACTAGAGCCTTCAACATTAGGAACACAGTGATTTGACACAATCAAACGTTGTCTTTAACCGGACGATTATAAAGGTATTGATTGGTTACTATGTGTGAATAATGTAGTGAAGTTGTGTAATCGAGATAGAATTTGTCCCTCTCATATAGAGAGAGATATCCAGTGGATCCCTCGATGTGTTAGACTGTTAAAAGGCCTAGTCTAAGTGAATTGATATTGATCAATGTCACTTGGATGTTTTCAGATCTACCTAGAGATCGAGACTAGTACATTGAACATGTTGGATGACAATTCCATGCCTTATATTTGATCAAAAGATTTAAGATGGTTCAAGAAAAACGAATTTCATATGATAAAATTCATGACAGAAACGTCATTGTAGTGTATTACACTTATACTTCTTTAAGTAGGGGTATATGTGTAATTTACTTAACCGTCTATATACAAGGGTTGTATAAATAGACGCTTTGAGTTAGAATACAAGTGCAAGAGAAAACAAGGGTCGAAACTCTATTTTCGTTTTAAGAAACGACTTAGGGTTTTTGGTATGCTCTGGACCGTTTTGGAGAGAAACAAAAAGGTTTGGTAATCTCTTGAAGCTAGCACTTCAAATCTTGGCCGACGTTCGTGTGTGGACTGCTGATAAAGGGCGTTCATCGTTGGCAGAGATCGATTAACCTTCAGAAAGGTACATTGCGACTGAGGTATGATTAAGTTTTCATAGTTTAAACGTGTTTTAATGGAATCAGATTCGGATCCTATTGGGGTTTTTCTCAAAATTGCTTTGTAATCTCCGTTGCGTATGAACCCCAAAAACCAACACATAAAGTAGTGAAGAGGTACTAAAAACAAGGCTATGCTAGATGATACCACAGTTAAACAAATTAATTAAACCAATACGAAGTAATCATCCACTAGTATCACACTCAGGTACCACCCTGATGGTTATAAGTTACATCAGATCAACCTTAAGTAATAGTCAGTATCACTAGTGCCCCCAAGATCACCCTATTAGTCATTGAGATCCTCATGTGATCGATGGTTGGAACTAGTGCAATTTGGTATTACCCTATTGGTTATGAACTACGTCACTTCAACCGCAAGTGGTAGCTCAGTGTCACTAACTTGTAGGAGCAAGGGTGTATTTCCAACAATTCGTCTACACTAATAACATGCTATTCAACAATTGATCAATTTATAACTTCAACAATGAAACAATATATATAGGGATGAGATCAATGAATCTTAACAAGGCATAGCATCATGATAAAATATCCAATAAATGGATAGAATCAAACACAATTCATGATACCCAATTAAAAAGCACAAATCAGTCCAAAAGGGATTGTAAAATAGTAAATGAATGGAATCCAAATGAAGAGAAGAACCTCAACAGATTTATTTACAAAGCACGCAAAATTCATAATTTCTTCGGCCTCTCGATACCTCAAAACTCTACAACTTGCATCCTCTTCCTCATAAATTCTCCCTAAGAATTTGTTTATGTTAAACTTTAATTTATTATAAATAGGACAATTTTGTTACATCAACTTGTGAGTTGAGTTTAGTCACCAAAATATTTAAATTTAAAATTTTGGTATAATAAGAATTTTGTAGGAATATGTCTTAGCTTTTCGAAACTATAAGGAACACACAATTCTGATTAAAAATGGGAGAGATATGAAGCTTCTACGATAATCACTTAAAACTATTTTCAAGTCCAACCAGCAAATTGGAACAATTTATCTCTTCAACTATAGCTCCAAAAAATCATGATTTTTTTAGTGAAGACTAAACATGTACCCAAGAACATCATACTAAAATACGAGCTCAATCCAATTACAAATGAATGAGTCATTCCTCAAACAATAAGACATTATTAATATAGTGAAGTCTAGAAAATTCAGATTCAACACCAAAGTTGCAGAGGGCTTTTAGATAGAAAAACATTTGAATTTCGAAGTCATTCAGAGAAAAAAGTTGTTCCATTTTGAGTTAGCTTTCAAGTGGCGTTAGAATCACCTAATTTGGAGTTAAGATGAGCGAGTTATGCTCAATTTATAGAGGTTGGGTCAGAAACTTAACATGCATTCTCAAATTCATTTCAAAAACACAATTTTTTAGCAAAACTTGAAAATTTTGAAAATAAGAGCTTGAAACTAAAACCAATGTTGTTATTTGATCATAGATCACTTTTCCAAAACTTTGAAACTGGCCTCTCACAAAAGCCCTATGATCTAATGCTTAAAGCCTTTAATTTTTATGCAAATAAGTGAATAGGAGCATACCTTAAGGTTGATGCTTGATTATAGATAGTTAGATCTCTTTCTTGATGATGAATGGCCTCCCAATGACTCCAATTTCCAGCAAATAAAAACCTCCAATAGCTCTAAATTTTATTTTATTTTTTTGTATTGAAGACAACATGCATAGTGAAGCAAAAAGTCTATGAGTTTGTATTTATAGTTCTTGGCTTTCATCCAAATGTACAACCTCATCTCCATGACATCTAAAGGACCCTAAACACTCCTACCAACCCACTCATTTCAGCTCAATGCCACTTATCAAGCATAAAACTCCTCTCAATGCCACTTGTCAAACATGTAGTTTTCTTTATCATAGTCATCCATCATTTGATTATTTGTCTATCTCTAGGATAATTTAGTGACCATTAATCACTCCTACTTCCACTAAAATCAGCCCTCTAACACACAAATTGACACAAAGTCTTATTGAGATTGGTTGTAGCACATATCTTGAGGCGCATCAATATAAGTAGGATTTTTATTTAAACTTTAGGCTTTTCTAACTTGATTCACGTTGAACTTCACGTTGAAAAATCTTTTTCTCCATTCCATTCTCCATTGCAGATCCTCGTAGGGATGTTTATGGGGGTTTTGTGAGGATGTGGAATCACCGTCGAGAAAATATTCATCCCACTTAATTTTCCTCAGAAAAAGAATTATAAAAAATAAGGTGTCAAAGATACATACATAACAATACAATTGTTTGAATTCCAACAAAAATAAAGTATCCACATGCCATGCAGTTAAAGTTCTAACTTGTAAGTTCTAACACTTATAATTAAGTTTCAAAAAATTCATAACATGTATATATAAATATAAACTACATATAAAGTCAATAACACCTAGCGTCCCCCCCAACCCAAAAAAATAATAATAATAAAATAGGAGGATCCTATAAAATAAGGTTTTGCAATATTTCTCATTTGATCCTAAATTTTTTTTTAGTATATTTGATCCTAAAATTGTAAGATATAAATATAGTTACAAAAAATTCAAAACAAAAGATATAGTTAACCAAATAATTAAATATTATAAATCTCAATAATGTTTTTTGTTATGTGAATAATAAGTGTTTCAGGGTGGAAACTATATATGTACATAATATTATATTACATTTATATATAAATATCATATGGTGTATATATGAATAATAAATACCATATGGTGTATAAATTGATAAATGAGGATCCCCATAGGTAATCCTCATGGGTATCTCTATTGAGAATCTCTGTGTATATATTTTATTACCCATCCTCATATCCATACAAGTGTGGGTATGCGATTTTGTACCCATCCTCGTCCCCATATCTATTTAAAATCTCCATACCTTTACTTGTTATAGTAAATCCCCGTTATCCATGGGGATCCTATCCATTTGCATCCCTATTCACCACACTTGTCTAGCACACATGCACTTACGATCGTGTTATGTACATCAAGACAGTAAGCTCGCATATAGAGGTTGTGCTACATAAGGGCATGAGCTTGATGAATATGTTTATTAAGTTCTTGTAGCATTTACAATAATAATAGTACTTCCTCCGGTCAAAAAGAGTAAAAAATATAATTAAGGTGGCATTAATTCTATACAAAATCTATTCTTCAAAAAATATAAGGCATATTGTCCTCAAAAAAAGATAAGGCATATTCGAAAGCATATTTGGACACAAGAAATTCAAATTCATCCTTCAAAAAGTTGAACTTTGTTTTCTCATTAACTTTTGTACATTTTATATCTATTAATTTTACCCATCTTTTAACTCAAACATTTAATGAGAATTAAACATTTGCTCTTCTTTTATTAGATAAAAATTATAAAATAAAGAATTAAATGTAGTTTACCACATAGTTATTGCACTTACTCTTTAATATTTGCATTAATGGACTAGAATGTAATTTGAATGCATAATTAATGATTTTCTTTTTTTTTTTGAAAACAATGATTTTCTTATAGTATGTGTTTTGGGCAAAACATCTTATATTTTTTTATTGAAAAGGAAGTATTCCCTCCGTTCCATGCATAATATGTGTCACATTTTTTGACCTTTTTTTATTCAATAATGTGTCACATTAAGAAATCAAGGAAGCATTAAATGTTTCATTTCCAATTCTAACCCCATTTTATTTAGATAATGATACCACACTACAACAAACTAGATTATTGACCACAAAGTTGGAAGCATGAACTTTTTACAACTATCAAATCTATAACAAGCTTGTTCATGTTAATAAAGTTTCTATCACAGGTAATATCTTATGTAAACAAATAAAACACTTGTGGTAGATATATATTTACAATAGTTCTGACTTGTGGTAATAAAGTTCTTTTACACTAGAACAATTTTGATCTTTAATAGAGGTTTCAAAAACCTCCTATTAAAGATGAGTATTATTAAATGTCATGTGAGAAACATTTTCGATGGGTCATGTTTTGATTCATAGTAGAAGGGTTTTGACTTTTAATAATACCTAATTGACAGAGGTTTTAAGCAACATCTAAATAATACATGTACTAACAATTAAAACATGACCCATCGAACATGTTTCTCACATGTCATTTATAATACTCATCTTTGATAGAGGTTTTGAAACCTCTATTAAAGACTCAAATTGTTCTAGTGTTACAACATGCAAAATGTGATACAAATCACCAAACTACTTCTTGATTAAAGAGTAGTAGAAAAGATAGTGTGGTAAAGAACTATTTTTGGTAGTATCATCAACTAGTCTTTTTTACACAATGCATATAATAAATGAAGTCATTTATAAAAGGGTAATTTAGTTTTATTATAATAAGTAAAGTTTTGTTTCCTCAAGAATTTAATTTTGTTATAAAATATTAATGATGAATTAATCATTATCTTAATTTTTGTGCACAAGCAAAATTAATTGTGAGACATGCATATTGAGGAGGGTGTGGCTTACATCCAATACTACTTTTTACCGTCTTTATAGTCTTCCCTTCTTATGCCTCCACGTGTCCATTCTTTCGAGGAGATGAAAAAGGAGTGCAAGCTATGTTTTTATTTTCCAACTTTGCCCTCCACACAAACTTCAAGCACACATTAAATTTTTTTTAAAAAAATCACTCAGCTAATTTTATTTCAAATCATTAGTCAATACATCAATGAGAAATGGTGGTACATAATGCCACTCATTTCGACTAGACAAAAAACTAGCCTCCCTCGCCAAAGTGTGAACTGTTAAGTTCGCTGATCTACGCACAAAAGTAACATAATAGGACCATGTTCATTTATAATTGCTTACAATCACCAATAATAGACCCGAAGTAGGAGTTATCTCTGGTCTTATTAGTAAGAGCTTGAACTACCACTATCACATCCACTTCGACGATCACATCTACTACTCCTTTTCGTTTCAACCAACTCAACGCTTCACGGACCCCTATCACCTCCACTATTTTAGGTTCTACCACACTCTCCCTCATATCCCTCATAGCTGCCATAAAACATCCCTCCTCATCTCTAACTAGCGCCCCATACAAGCCTACCTCTTTTGCCTCAAACACTGCAACATCAATGTTACATTTAACTATTCCCCTTGCCAACCGCTGCCATATCTCATCATCCTTCACGTCCCGTCCTAATGGCGGGTTGGAGTCCCCCAATCGAGCTTACTTCCATGTTGCGAAGTAAGATTTAGCATATATGACTAGTTGGCATGGGGATTATTCACCATTCTTCCACACAACAACATTTCAATTGTTCCATATACTCCATAGTAGGACCGCAACAACCTCCATTACCACTATTTCATTTAGTTCAAACAAGTCTGCTAAGCATCGATCAAACGAGACTCGATCTCGCGAGTTTGGAGACAACCCCAACTCTTTCCACCATCGTGCTGCAAACCAACACCCTATCATCGCATGTATGTAGTGTGTCCTTCGTGTCCTCCTTGCAAAGTTTTGAGAGGTATTGCCTTGAGAGATCGATCCCACCAATGCTCTATAACCGCTTTGGATAATGTTGAAGATGTGTGGACCGAAAGTTAGTCCCACATTGAAAAAATGAAACTTTAAAATGAAGTACATAGTTGATTAATTCCTCTCAACTAGTATCAAAACCCTTTAAGATAAAACCTCACTTCTAAAGTTGAAGGTGATTAAGTTAAGGACAATATTGGTGCTAGCGGAGAAGATCCATAGGTTCGTGCATCCATGTATAGCGCGGCCGTGAGAATTTAATATGGTGTCAAAGCCCATGGTTTGAATGGGATCTAGGATAAAAAAAGCCCCTTGAATCATGTGACTTTCAGTTCATGAGGGAGTGTTGAAGATGTGTGGACGGAAAGTTAGTCCCACATTGAAATAAAGAAACTTCGAAATGAAGTACATAATTGATTAACTCCTCCCAACTAGTAACAATGCCTTTTAAGATAAAACTCCACACCTAAGATTGAATGTGGTTAAGTTGAGGACAATATCGGTGCTAGTGAAGGAGATCCATAAGCTCATGCACGCGTGTGCATCACGGCCATGAGAATTTAACATGGTATCATAACATACACTAGATTTCTTTCTTTTTTTGCAGGCCACACACTCACTTCTTAATGTACAAAACTTACCATTAATACATTTTTTTAAAGAAAGAATGCTACATTGATACCCTAATTGACACCTCAAGTGACACCCTATGAAGTGGTGTATATGCCCACATTCTTAAAGCCATCTGCACATGCCTTGAGATACACACCGCACGTGTTATGCACCAAGAACTACTGGCGTAACACACATTTTTACGTGGAGCCCATACACAACGTCTTAGAGGTGTCACTTGGGGTGTTATTATAGCATTACCTTATTTTTATTTTTATTTTGAGAAAACCATATATATTTTATAGAATGATAATGCTAGAATAATATCTTAAGTGACACCACTGTGACATGACATGTGGGCTTACGTGAAAATGTATGTGCGTAAATAGTTTCAAGTGCATAACACGCATGTTGTGTATCTCGAAGCTCGACGAAGGTGTCACTTGGAGTGTCAATTTAGCATATATATATATTTGAAATCGGCATTTCTAATATTTTTTTAAAAATTGTCCTTTCAATCGATTATGTGCTTGAAGTTTGCACTCCTTTTTCATCTCATGAAAGAATGGACACGTGGAGGCATAAGAAGGGAGGACGGTAAAGACTGTACAAAGTAGTACTGGATGTAGTCAAAGCTTCTCAGATAATATGGTAAAGACGTCACTTGCTAAAAAGGCAAGACCTCGGGAGATCGTGGTTCGATTCCTACTAAAGTAAAAAAAAAAAAAAAAATACGTAGTACTAAATGTAAGTTGCACCTTATTGTGTAAGGGCTGGGAAATTAGGTTGGGACACACAAGATTATATATAACAAGAAAATGATAATTTAACACATTTTGGACGCACATTTTAGTTTTTAGTAATTTATGGTTCTTTTTTGTCTCTCGAGATATGAGCCCCACATTTGATAAAACATCGACTAAAAAATAAAGTATACGCCCAAAATGTATTAGATTATCATTTTTCAACAAACAAAGCCACATTAAGCGAGAAAACATCGTGCTAACTCATTTTGCTAGCTAGGTCTACACGTTTATAGGGACACATTTTGCAAGCGAGAAAACATACAGCAGAACGAATTACGTGCAAACTTCATCGTGAAACGCTAGCTAGGTTACACGTTTTGGGACACAAAATGAAACATTTCTGTCAGTGTGTGTACGAGCATCTATGTGCCACAAAACATGCAGTGATAATTAACGCATTTAATTTGTGAAGCACGATCGAACGTACATTAATTGATTGATGATAATGTCGAACAAATTGATGAGACTGACCGTATGTTAGGTTTACTTAATTTTGATCCTAGAAGCTTTATGATTACAAGCATCAGATGAAACTGCGAAGTGAACACATTCATGAATACCTAAAATTATATGGACCCCTTGTACGTCTTTTCTGTTTTTCGTTGCAGGTGATGATAATTTCTTACCTTTTTTTAAAAAAAATGCAGCGCATGTTTGTGTATGTTTGACTAGGACATATATACCCATTAGGGGAAATGATATTCTTAATCAATGGAGTGCTACATCCTTTCATCCAAAGGAAAAGATCACATACCATGCGTATTAGTCGTTTAACTTTTTGGTTTGGTATATATATTTTTTTTTTTTGGTTTCCCACGTGTTTTAGTGTCAATTGCATTGTCTAATCCACACTTAAACACTATTTGGCCCCATATAGGGGGTAGATTTCTCAATCTGGTATGAGATTTAAAAGTAAGAGGTCATTGAATTTGAAAGTAAAGGTCATAAGTTCGAACCCTGGTAGAGGCAAAGTTATTTTTTTCTTATCATAAAAGAAAAAATTGAGATAGGGAAGTGCTACACAAACATCACCGAATGCACACCTGGAACGCACATATCATTAGCTACATAATCCTGGTGCAAAACACACTACATCGTGTATCCCTAGCGCACACGGACAACTTGTGAGGCAGATGCGCCTTTTTTATAAGAAAGAAACAATTAGCTTGCCCCAGCCCCACGGGGTTTGAGCTTATAACCTCTTACTTCTAAACCCTAGCCACCTAATTGGTTATTATGTGCCCACATATTTTGATGTGTATTGAATAATTTTTAAAGGTAATGATTGTTCAGACCCGACTTTTTGTTGAGTTTACCTCGGTCTAATTTTTTCGGGGCCCTCCAAATTTGCCCCTTTGTGAAATGATAAAGTTGCCCTTCATATATAAGGGTTTTTTCTCACTCATATATACCCTAGCTCCCAACCCACTCTTAAGATCAAGCTTCACCCACCATCGATTCGCACCGTCCATTCTGACCACATTCCTCCGTGATTTCAATGAGATCACGTCGACCCTTCGTTGGTGAAACTATTCTTACCATTTTAAGTTTGATTTTTGGGTTGTTTGGTACTCTTTGGAGTCATTTTTGTGTTGTTGTCGATGGTATTTAGGGCTTTAATTTTGGGTTTCAATATTAACTTTTAATGGAGAAATTTGATGAATTCGAGAGAAGTTGAACATTTACAACAAAACCACCTAATTTTTGTTTCAATTTCATAGATGTTTTAGGCGATTTTAAAATTTTCTTCTTCGTTCTTGTTGCATGTGCGTCTCGATCACACAAGGTGGAGACTTATTCAGAGGTTTAAGTCGGCTCCCACCGAGTCCTCTTTAAAGATCTCGGTGGGAGCCGATTGAAACCTCTTTACCTTTTATGAGTTATTGGTCCCAACTTGCTGGCTCCCACCGAGACCACTTCACATATCTCGATTGGCTCCCACCGAGATGTCTTCACAGATCTTGGTGGGTGCCAGCTAAGAACTGCATGACCGAGATCCACGAGTGACACTTTCGCATTTTTAAGGCTCGACACTTCTAACCTAGTATAAGTGTTCTGCAATGGAAAACGAGAAATGGAGATGATTGGGGGTAATGCGCTTATGGTGAGGATGATGAGGTGAGCAAAGGTATATCAGGAATTTTTAAAAAAAAAAAAAAAAATTGGGTTACATTCAACAATGGAAAGTGTTAGAATGCACCAAATTGAACATTCAAAACGAACACCTTGTCCAGTCAGCAAGCATGGGACCCACATAAAAGTTATTTTCCTTAATTTTTTTTCTTGCTTTAGCTAGTTGTACTAGACAGCTGTTATGTTTTTATTGGCTATCTAGTATAGTCGATGACAAACCAATCGACTTCAAGACGATCGAGTCAGTCGTGTAGTGTAGTTTGATTGTCCATTTGGTGCATTCCAACATTTTCCTTCAACAATTTAAATTAAAAAATGGGGGTATGCTCAGCAAGTATGGTACGTTTGGTAAAAAGTAGGATATGAAGAGCGTTTGGACACTAAGGGTAAGATTTTTGTAAATATTAAAGTAGTTATAATTTTGAAGTCATTGATTGCTTAAGATGACTTTGAAATAAAAAATTTTCAAAAAACTCCCTAAGGGTCCGGACTCATGAGTCCAAGTAGCACTACTCTTTTTTTATATGGAATAGAAGGGGAACAAAGCCCAAGGAAAATTACAGTAAGTGGGATCTCGGGAAGGAAACTCCACGACTATCATCAAGCAGGAAGGTTTTGATCCCGTCCGGCTGCTGCGGCGATCTGTTCAGGTTCACGGGGAGTGATGATCATGCTAAGTTAGATAAGGCGTCTGCAACTCTGTTGCCTTCGCAATAAACGTGAGTGAACGATAGTAGCCAATCTCTGCTGGTTAATTCTCTTTCACCTCAGGCTAGCCTATATATATATATATATATAGTTCCAAGCCCTGGGAAGATTTGCCAGTAATTACAAATAAAAAACAGATTACATAATAAATTAATTTAAGATATTTACAAATAAACAAAAGTTAACTAAAATATTCGAATTCTATTGATATAAATAAATGATATTTAAATATCCATAGTAATATATAAGGTAGACATTTTTTTGGCTAGTATAAAGTAGACTTTTTTTTATAGAAACAAGTCATTATTTTATAATAGCCAAGAAAATATGTAAATGATGATGAGAAACTGTGTTTCTCTAAAACAAAGTCGAAAAAAACATACCAATAGAGCAGGGGAAAAACGTGTCATCGAATGAGAAAATACTACATTCCTCCAAATTGTGATAGAGTTGATAATGGTAGATTTCATGTCTCCCTCGAAAAAATTACGTATGTAGTAGCTCATATAGTACTGAGTCCATCATGCATACATGCAGGATATAGTGTTTGTATAATTTTTTTTTTTTTGATGATCGTAGTTGTTCGCAGCTTGTCTTCTGCTACTAGCTCACGGGCTCTGGTGCAGTCGGTTGTTGCGTACTCCTAGTGGTCCAATTGAAATTTTTAGGGACAGGAATTGAACTCCGTTGTTGAAGTAAGGAGTACCATTATGGAGCTTGACCCACCTCAAATTCGCTCTTACCATCCTAACAACCCGACCGGCGACCGGGTTTATAGTGTTTATATAATTAGTATCTACTCCTAATTCATAATGCCCAAGCATGATCGAAGATTGAAAACAAAGTGGGAACATTGGACACGAATTGTTGTAGTCTGTCTAGTCTGAACACTTTCGACATATAACAACCACCCATATTATATAAGTTAACCATGTATAGTTTTGTTCATTAATGAATTATGCAATAGTTAAATTGCTTTAGTTAAAGAAGTACATAACCGACCACTTTCTCTGCATGGTAGAGAATAAAGGAAGAATAACATATGTATACTATTCTCTAGAAAGACCCTGTTTAGACCAAAGACCATGTTAAGAATTGACTGGCCATGCGCAAATGCTGGGAATCATCTTTTAAATTGAGCAGAAATGAATAACTGCCATTTTCAGAACTACGACATTTCTAATAAAAAATTCATGAAAGAGATGGTTTGTGCTAATATTTTCTGGATCTGAGTTACTATCCAAGTAAATTCGTTAGTAATTAATTTGTCTGATGTATTTCCATGCCTTTACGTCCGATCATAGTGAGTCATTACAGTTGACTATATAGTTACTATTCCTGTTAATAGAAGATCCTACAATAACACTCTAAAGTCACACCCAAAATTATATTGGGGTGATGTGTCGTGTAAACCCCACATATATAAAATTAATGATCGTATGCACATAGTTCATGATGCATAACACACAATATCGATATCTCTAAACACGATAGACGGCTCGCAAGGATATGAGCCCACACACCACGTCATCCGTGTGACTTTGGATGTTACCTTAGATGTAGCATTAATTATGTAGGAGTATCATGTTTTTTCTTGTGCATTTACTTTGTATTATGAATTTTGTCAACAACAAATTAATGAGAGAGGCAACTTAATTAATTAATTTAACCAATATATATTCTTAAATTTTTAATAGAGAATATTATATACTTTGATTTTTTTCTTGAATCACCGTCGATCCTCTCAATGATCGGCGGTGGTTTCAATTAAATCCCTTTTGTTTTTTGTTTATTCAATAAACAACAAATCTAATCAGATTTGTAGAGAATGGTTTATCCTTGTTGTGGTGCATCTTCATCAACATTGTTGCGTGGATTTGTGCGGCACGCTGGATTCATTTATCTTTAGTTTTTAATTTTATAGTTAGTTTTCTTCCTAGTTAAAAGTTTTTTATTTATCTTCTCCTTGTTGAGAAGTTTTGTTATTTGTTTTGTAGTTTTAGTACTTTTGGTATTGTCATGAGTTTCAACGTTGTAGAGAGTAGTCTCTGATTGTTAAATTGTTTCAATTTAAAAAAAAAGTCAAATTAATTGTAGTTTGTTTGCACAAATAAGATTAGCGAATCAATGTACTTGATTTTATTTCTGGTCCTGTATTGAGCAATGAATGATTAATGAAATTTCATTTCTTTTCAAAATAATAATAATAATAATAATAATAATTTTTAATTAATTATATTCATTCTCATCCACGTGATATTGCAAAATTGTTGTGTGGTGGTGGGCCTATATATAGGAACGGATGGTTTAGTCCCGTTTATAGGGACTTTTATTGATTTTAATGTACAAATATACAAATATACAAATATACAAATATCATGGGAACAATGTATTCGCCAAGAATAATTCAAATGGGTATATTCAAATCCAAAACCCTAATATATAGTAATGTATATATATTACTCCCTCCAGTCAAAAATATGTGACGTTTCCTACCAATATATATATATATATATATATATATATATATATATATGATGTTTTGAAGTTTCTTGGATTCAAAATATTGAGACATTTTCGAAATTCAAGAGAACTTTGTATCTCTTATACCTATTTTACCTCTCTTTTAACTTCAAACATTTAATTATAATTAAACACTTGTCTTTCTTTCATTGAATGAAATAAAACATTAAATGTGGCTAAGAATGTAATTTAAACTCACAATTAATGTTTTTTTTAAAGAAATTAAAATTTCACTAATTATTCGTGGCTCAATATAAGACCAGACATGGAATCAAGTACATTGATTCAATAATCCTATTTGTGCAAACAAACTACCATAAATTTGATTTTTTTTCGAAATTGAAATAGTTTGACAATTAGGGACTTCTTTATATAATGTTAAACTCATGACAATTCACAATTAATGCTTTCTTGATATGTGTGTTTTGAACAAAAAGTCTTGTATTTTTTACCGGAGGGAGTAGTATACATGGCAATATTATCTATACTAATTAAATGGGTGGCCAATGATTACTATTGTTACTAGTAAGTCAACACGTGTTCTACACATAATGTAGAGAAAAAGAAAGCATTTTGTTGTCTTTTTCACCTAATTGTTTGGTTAAAAAAAAAAAGCATTTTAATTTGAATTGACAATTTTTATTGAAAGAATTTGAAACTGGATTTAATTGGAGAGATAAAGAAAAGTAGAGTGAAATAAGGAAATTTGAAATCAACTTTAATTGGAGAGATAAAGAAAAGTATAGTGAAATAAGGAAAAGTTAGATAAACTTTCGTTTTGAAATCTAATTAAAAATCATTTTAATTATTTTCTAAAGAAACCTTCATTATTAACTTTTAAAGTTGTCCCGAGCTAATAGAAAAATGCATTTAAGGGCAATGTTGAATTATGTAAAGTTTTGGATTAATAGGATTGTAAGGAGGATTGTCATTATATATAGTATAGATATAGATATAGATATAGATAGATAAGAGATGTGACGATTTGCTTAAAGTTGATTTCTTTTTTATCAAGTAAAAGGAAATATTTAATTATTTATCTATACTATACAAAAGAAATGCCCCTAGGACATTTTATACAAGTTTGAGATTTTTATTTATTAATCCAATTGGGAAAAGGTACAAATAAGCCCCTGAAGTCTCCCTCGATGTATGACTCAACCCATATGGTCAATTCCTCACCACTCACCCCTTAGGCCTTGTTTAGTTTACTTTTACTAACTTACAGTAGTGTTAGTTCGGAGTTATATCTTTGGAGTTAATATTTTTATGTTTGGTTTAACTTTAAACTTGTAGGGAAGTTGCAAATTTTAAACAATAAAATATATGAATTGACATAAATGGCCTCCAAATAAGAGAAAGAGATGGGTAATAAAAGGGTCATTAATGAGGGGTAATTGTGTTAACAACATTTGGGAGATAACTCCCTATGAAGGAGAGGAGATATCTCTCACCCTAAGATGTAAAGCCTTGAAGGAAGTAAGATAACTTCCATGGAAGTTCCAACTCACCTTGTTTGGTTGGATATTTTCAAAAAACCTTCCTGAAAGTTGGAACCCCCAACTCCCCCACATAGGGGAAAATAACACATTTAGAGGGGGTGAGTGAGTTATCTTCCTGAGGGGAATGAACACTTCTATCTTCATTTAATGCTCTCTCTACCTTTATTCCCTATAATATCTCTATTAAAAACAGTGTAAATGACACTTATGTCAATTGCATTATTTTATTTATTTTTATTTTTTGAAGAGAAATCAAAATTTCATTAATCATTCATAGCTCAATACATGACCAGGCATAGAATCAAATACATTTATTCATTAATTCTATTTGTGCAAACAAACTATCATTAATTTTGTTTTTTTTTTAAATTGAAGCAGTTTGACAATCAGAGACTGCACTCTACAACGTTGAAACTCATAACAATACAAAAAATATAGAACCACAAAATGAATAACAAACTTTCTAACAAATAGAAGAAAACTTATGTGACGGCCCCAAATTTCCCGGGCCGCCACGTGGTAAGCTACCCCCTACCTCAGCTCCAGAAGTCGCTGCCACGTGTCCCTCTGCCTTCGTACTTTAGGTAATTTGTTAAAGTCATTTAACTTATCATTTTCAAAGAAATTAACAGCGGAAGTATTTAAAGTTTAACAAAATGCATTCATATTTATATATAAAAATTTTACTGATCAAACCTATAGTGGAAAACCCGGCTGTACTGTGCATACAGGCGATCAATTGTAACAGTATGTATACCAGTACAAGTGTGTATCAAGTTTCCCAACCCAAAAGATAATACAAAATATCAAAATATGATAATATCTACACACATACCAGCAGGCCTCGGCGTAGGCAAGTCAGATGAAATCGTCGATGATCCCCTTGCCCCTGCTAGTACTAGGATCTGCATTCGGCCACCACAAAAAAGTAGATGGCGAGCCCAGTAAGTAAAATCCCAAGGAAAACCACCGTGCATAAATAATAGAAATAATTAACATAGCTAAAAAGTAGTGTTAAATAAACACGCGGAAGGAAGGAAAATATGCAGACAATTGCTCAAAGCTAATCGCATGTATATAAACACATTGATAGACAAAGGGGTGTGAACACAGCCACTAATTGTGTACTAGGACTAGTTGCCCTGGTCGTGGCCCATGCCTCCAACCCTACGACTGTATCCCAGCGGCATTAACCCTAGTGGACTAATCGAACGCGTGAAATGGAGTCCAACTCGGGATATCGTCTACCGAGTTCCTAGATCACGCCCTACACACCTAGCCAACGACCTCAACTACCTGTGGATACATAGACGGAACCATAACCGTCCTAGTAGGAGTATAAATCACATATTTTTAAGGAAATAAAGCTCAATGGAAATAAATAAGTAAATGCAGTAGTGATGTTCAATTGGGTTTTACGTACTGGGCTCGCCATCTGTTTTTTTGTGGTGGCCGAGCGCAGATCCTAGTACTAGCAGGGGCAAGGGGATCATCGGCGATTTCATCTAACTTGCCTACGCCAAGGCCTGCTGGTATGTGTGTAGATATTATCATGTTTTGATATTTTGTATTATCTTTTGGCTTGGGAAACTGGATACACACTTGTACCGATATACATATCACATAGCTTGATCGCTCGTATGCACAAGATGTGGTGAGTTTTCCACTATAGGTTTGATCAGTAAAACTTTTATATATAAATATGAATGCATTTTGTTAAACTTTAAATTCTTCCGCTGTTAATTTCTTTGAAAATGATAAGTTAAATGACTTTAACAAATTACCTAAAGTACAGAAGCAGAGGGACACGTGGCAGCGACTTCCGGAGCTAAGGTAGGGGGTAGCTGACCACGGGGCGGCCCGAGAAATTTGGGGCCATCACAGTTGGTATCAGAGCGAGAGTTTCGAGAAATAATTTGTTAAAAAGTTTTACAAGATCATAAACCTTAACAAACTAGATGTGGAAACCCGATGAGTCTGCCTAGAACTTTTAGTTAGGAAGCAAGAATGCGGGTAGAGCTAAGATTGTTATGTGATATATGTATTGTTGTATATATATACTATATGAATACGTATATACAAAGTTGATCCGGATACGCATCACAATGCAATACACGATGGATGGACAGTCTAGTGATACCGCGAGGGCTTTCGGATCGTCAGTTCCCTTAGAGGACCGGGTTACGGCGCACGAGACTCAGATAGCCGAGATCTTATGACTATTGAGAGAGCAGGCCGCTATGATGGCTGGATTGGCTATGTCTAGGGAGGCAGTGGCGACTATGGGACCCATAGAGACCGCAGTTACTCTTACTCAGGCGGTGGTACCCGAGGTTCAGGCAGTCGATACTACACCGGTAGTAGCAGCAGTGGAGACACCAATTCCTACACCTACTGCAGCAGTAGAGGTTACCCCGACGGTAGTGTCAGAGTATGTGATGGATCCGCAGGCCAAGAGGTTACAGAATTTCCTCAAGTTTCAGCCCGCTTACTTTTATAGAGGAGGAGACCCTGAGACTGCAGGAGATTGGATTTTATCGCACCAGCGCCTGCACAAGGAGTTGAATACGGAAGAGAGGTTTAGAGCGAGACTATCTGGGACGTGTTTCAGATCAGATGCCGCAGTGTGGTGGACTAACTACCAGGAGACGCATGCTGATCCCGCAACTTGGGCAGAGTTCCGAGAAATATTTTATGACCAGTTCATACCTATGGAGGTACGATTGAGATTGAGGGAGGAGTTTTTATCCCTGAGGCAGGGAAACCGGAGCATGATGCAGTATATGGATAGGTACCGATACTTGCTGCAGTTCTCGATGGATATCGCTGGCATAGAGCGATTACAGATCTACTACTTCATTCGGGGAGTGAGGGATGACATTGCCAGCGCGATCGTATCGTCCGGGGCTCCGACAATTCAGGCGATGTTTGAGCGAGCACTGACCTACGAAACGTTCTTGATGCAGAAGAACGGTCTTCCTATGACAACATCGGCCAAGATGGAGGTTGGGCAGAGCTCTCGACATGAACCTTAATCAGAAAGACCATCACAAGAAAGTAATGTTTGGAGTTTCCTGTTGGAAGTTGTAGTCCTGGAGAAATAACATTATATTTAAGAATCGATTGTACAGGATATGAGGTAAGGCGATCCATTATTTACAAAACCGATGAAATCCTTCGTTCGGAAGGTTTGTGGTCAACCTCAAGCCATTAGGTAGCACTAGATGAGGGGTGGCTAAAAATAAATTATGATGGGGCGGCGAAGGGAGGATGGGGAAGCCATTGCGGCAGGAGTTATATGGGGAATGAAAGGCAATTTTCGAACAACATTTCAAGCAAATTGGGTCGGTGTTCACCTCTTTGCACCAAACTATGGGAGTTAAACATGGCTTGCAACTAGCATGGGATAAAGGATGTAGGAAAGTCATTGTGGAGCTAGATTCACATGAAGCAATTAATCTTATTATATACTCAACACAAAGTCAATTTTGAGATCCATTGATTCATGATATTTTAAGGAAAACGAACAAGGAGTGGAGTGTAGTTTTTAGCCACACATTTAGAGAGAATAATGTTTGTGCAGACTGTATGGCCAAGAAAGTTTTTCACTGTGATATTGATTTAAGATTTGGGAACATATTCCAAATCATATTTTCATGTTGTTAGAGCAGAATATCCTACAGTTACATATGTAACCTAGACCAAATTTGGTCTTTGCTAATTAAAAAAAAAAACCAGTCTCCACTCGTCGTTTTCTCTTATTTTTAAACTCCAACACCCATTGACTAACACGCAAATTGATGTTAGAGCTCAAGTCGATGCAGTGATACAAAAACCCATACTTTTGGAGCCCAAAGCTTGAGATTTTACACATAACATATATATAATACACGAAATTCACACAATAACTAGGAATTTGAAATTTTACCATACTATGACTTTTCAACAAGTTGAATCACCGCGAGTAGCCCTGATGGGCTTAGGTCACTAATCCGATAGATTAACCTAAATCAAGCATTAAGAATTTTGGGATTTCATAAAATGTGATGTACGTAAATCCTGCGGCTCGCCAAGTCGTGCACCACGACCCCACAGCACTGCCATGTCACCGCCCTTATAGGTCCCATGCGCCACAAATATTCTTTACCACATCAAATACCTTGAATCTCATACTAATTGTTCATATCTTGTATAAAGTTATTCAATTATTTAATTATTCATCATTTATCGGAGTTTTGTCATTCATATTCAATAATTCAGCGGAAGACTTAAAAGACATGAATAGCATGAAATAAATATAAATTTTATGTCATTTAGAGCATCACTCTACTGTGGAAAACTCGACATAATGTACCTTGTATATAAGGCGACAAAATTAAATACATGCATGTACAAGTGTCTCAAAAACATAAATATATACATACTATAGGAAAAACACGAGTTGTAGCAGTAACGAACTCAAAGGTAATCGTCCAATACCTCTTTATTCATGTTTTTGCTCGTCGAAGGATCTACACTCAATTAACCAACAAATAGAGTGATGAGTCCAGTGAATAAAATCCCAAGAGAAGTCCACATAATATTTATGAATAAAGCTAATAAATCTATTAGACATGTAAATATGACCTCTAGCAACAAATCATATTCCAATGGCTATAGGCAGCATACATTATATAAAAACAACATTAAAAAAATATAAAACATCACAAAATACTTCAAAAGCAGCAGTAATTAAATAATTAGGCTTGACTTTAAACCATAAATAAATACCAATCGAATAACCATAACAAAAACCCCGACCTACCCTTGCCGGATATCGATAAAACAGACAAGAACCACACATATATAATATTCAGGAATCCAATTACTAAATCCTAAGTTCGGTAAATGGCATGATCCCTTCCCGATGGTGTTATCCATCAGGACCACCCTAATCTCTCCCGACGATCGCAAGTATATCCTACTACCGTCGACACGAACCCTATCACCAGCAACTCGTGCAAGGGATTTAGCCACTACCAATATATATATAATATAAGCTTATGGAGTGAAATCCATGTGTCTACTAAAACACACATAAATACGATAACAACAAACTACAATAAACCATGAATTTTATGAAACATTCTCAAGAATTTTACGCATCACAAACCGCGCTCCAAAGTCTCAAAAATACCCCGGTCCAATCCCGTTCTTGCCTCAAGATGCGCGCTCAACACCTGACTATAGTCTCCTAAGTCTCTGGTGTTTGAATAAACCATTTTAAGTGATTTATCGCCAAATTAATTGATTTTATATTGCGACAACAAAAATTAGAATTTTATTCCAATTTTTTGATTGTGGCACATTTTTTGTGTTACACTGGGGTGTCAAACACTCAAAAAAAGTCTCAAAACCCATTTTTCAACTTTTTCCCAATTTCTCATATTTCTCAAATTTTTCTAAATTTTCTCATAATTTTCTAACTATTTTTCATATCTCATTCAATTTCACGTTTTGCGAGGTAAAACCACAATATAAAGTCTCAAGAGAATCCCAAAGTTTCTATTTTTCATAGAAACCCACAAATTTCTATTTATTTAGGTAAAATATAATTTTTCTGGTTTTCTCTATTTTTTGAAATTTTTAGCATTTTCCATAATTAATTTCTTCTTTTTCTTTATCTTTTTTTTTTGAAACCCTTATAGCTAATTTTATTGCAAATCATTAGCCAACACATCAACTAGGAACGGTGGTACAACACACCACTCGCTCTGACTAGACAAAGAACTAGCCTCCCTTGCCACAGCGTGAGTGTTAAGTTCGCTAATCTTCGCGCATAAAAAACACAATAGGACTTCATGTCCGTTAAAATATCAATGCAATCGTTTATAATATAACCAAAATATGAGTTATCCCTGGTCTTACTATCGATCGCTTGACGACCAACATAGCATCTACCTCAATGTCTACACTCGTAACCCCTTTCCTCTTTATCCAACTCAATGCTTCTCAAACCCCCTATTGTTTCTACTACTCGCGACTCGACCACACCTTTCCACATCCCCCCATAGTTTCCACGAAACCACCCCTCTCGTCCCTCAGGACCGTCCCATATGATGCTACTCCCTTATTGACAAATGTCGCCGCATCTGAGTTGCACTTAACCTTATCTCTCTCCGGTCTCCTCCATTTCTCCTACTCCACCTAAGGATTGCCATTCAGTCGAGACACATCAGTATGTCGAACTTTCTTCCATGCAAACAAGTGCGATTTAGCATAAGCTTGATACGGTCGATGGCCTCCATTCTTCCATACTACTGCATTTCAATTGTTCCAAATATTCCACGCCACAATCGCCACTACCTCCATCACCATTGTCGTGTGCTCCTTAAACATGTCTCTCGCACATCGATTGAATGAGACTCGAACTTTCGAATTATGGATCATTCCTAGCTCAATCCAGAACTACGACACTACTCGACTATAATAGTCCATGTGGCGGCCCCAATTTCCCGAGGCCGCCCCGTGACCCACGCCCTCCGCCCGCAAGCCTAGCAGCGCCTGTCACGTCAACAGCTCTGTGAAGTGACGCTCCGTGTATCTAATCCTACTTTATTAAGTTGTCTTACACATCTAGCGAGGTTAGTTGATAATTACAATAACATCATTAGCGGAAGCATTTAATTTGTATTTTATGAAAATTTATTAAGCCTAAGCAGTGGAAAACCCGGAATAAACACCATGTATATAATCGAGACGAAGTAAACAAGAATCCATATACATGTGATAAAGTTCTAAAGTTCCCAAAACCCAAAAAATAAATATATACATACATACTAGGTAGTCAAAACACGAGTCACATCAAGAAGAACGACCTCGAGAGATAGTCGCCTAGTACCTCTTTTCCCTTGCTCTTGCTCGTACCAGATCTCGCGCGCTCGCTTGCCCAACACATACAAAGAACGAGCCCAAATGAGTAAATTCCCAAGAGAAGTCTACACAAATAATCATGAAAACATCGATAACTCATGAGACATGTGAATATGACCCCGACAACAGAATCATATTCCCATGGCCGGCATAAACAACCTTCACAACATCACATCACATCACATATTAACTGGAAATGTAAACCATCCAAAATCTAACAAATAATTAACTAAATGGCTCGAAAGTAAATTCAACGGTAAATAAATCATCACTCGTTTAATCACGATAAAACCATGACCCGCCTGGTCATATGATAACAAAACGGAGTTCTCAAGACAAACCAAAGTGCTTAATAACAAAGCTTACAATGATCTACACCTCAACTCAGTAACCGGCGTACTCCTTTCCAAGCTTTTTAGTGCTAAGAGTACCCTTAATCCCTCGAGACAGTTGTAGATACATTCTACTCCTATCTACACGGTCGCCGTCGCAGACTAGCCCATGCTCAAGCGTGTAGTCATAACCAAGATGAAAAACCATGCGTGACCCCCAGCAGTCACCGCATACTATAAGATAATCGAATAAATACACACCATGAAATTAAAGTGTAAATTTTCTCAAGGGTTTTACGCACCTGAAATACGCTCTCCGACTTCTGGACCCGCCAATTCGACCCGCCTAGCTCCCCGATACCCGAGCTATGGTACACCAGTCCCTGAAGTCCATTTATAGTGTTTTTATACTTTTTAAAAAAATATATTATATAATTTTATGTTTTTATAACATATTTTCATATTTGAGTTGTGGTATCTCTCTCATACTATGTCGGGGTTCCAAAAATACCTGGAAAGTCTCGAAACTACTTTTCTACCTTTTTCTTAATTTTCTATATTTTTCTAGAATTTTTCCCCAATTTTTCTGATATTTTTTTTTCCTATTTTTCATATTTTCCAGAATTTAATATATATAATATATATTATTTAATTTTATTTAATATATATTTTTCAGTGGGCCCAACCTGGACCGGTCTGGTCCAGGTGGTTGGACCAGCCCTAGGGCCGGTCCGGCCCGGTTTGGGGGGACGCACGCGCAGAGACGATTTTCGTCTCTGGTTTCTCTTTTTTTTTTTTTTTTTTTTTTTTCTCTTCAATCTTCTTCTCTTCTCTACTCCTATCAATTCTCCATCCATCGAAGACCTCCAAATCCTCCAAATTTCACACAAAACCCCAAGAACAAACCCAATTCTCGGATCACATAAAATTTTTTTCAAAAATTCGAAATCCACAATACACCTCCATTTTCCACAAATTCAATTCCAACTTAAATGGTTTATCAAACCAACCTCAAAAACACCAAATTTAAACAAAAACAAGATGAATTCTCTCGAAATCGCAATTTCACATCAATACTCATTTTAATGAAAAATCAACAAAATTGTAAATTTATTACCTTAGCTTGAGTGTTAGACGCCCGAAATCATCTCCCCCAAGCCTTAAATCGACCTCTCCAACCTCAGATCTCTCCTTGATCTCCTCACAAATTCTTGAGAATTTTGTTTGGGTCTTTTTGCATGTCGATCAATAAGTGTATATATATAGTGGGGTTTTAATCTAGTGTGAACACGCATCTCGAGGCTAATCCAACAGCCACTGATCACCTCGTGTCACACAGCTTCTGAACAACCTATCATGACACCATCTATCTCGAATTTGCTTGTTGTGCATCTCGAGGATTATCCTATGCATGCTGATTTTTCCTATCAAACTATAGGACTTCAACTAATTCATTAATACATTAATTCAACCTTAGGTTAAATCACCTAATAAATTATATAAAATTCATAAGTGCGTCACACTAGCACTCGCCTACCCTAAGAACCCATGCCCCGTACCCCGCTACTACCCAATACCCGCTACCCGGTCCTCGACACGCACTTCGGGACATATACCCGATCGTAGCCTTGCCCGATGTCAACTTACACACATGTGATGTTTATATAAATAATAATTTTCCACATCACAATAATAGACATACAACATACACAAATAACACAATATAACCTGGGTACTCTTATTTGAGTCCACCCAGCTGTCACCGTAACGCCCGAATTATCCGTTAATCCTCGTGATTAACACTAATCCTGATTAAATTAATTTGGGCCGTTACAATTCTTCCCAACTAGGAGAATTTCGTCCTCGAAATTGAACAATCCCGAGTAACATCCCCGGTCACCGAACCACACACTTCCCGTCGGTTCCACCACCGACTAACTCTTCTACGTTCCTTGGACACTACCGCACCCACTCACGGGGTCGAACAATAACTTCTCGCTCCCACTCACAGTGGCCGAGCCTTCACACCGAGCTACAGGGTGCATGTCGCATACGCGAACCCTAGTCACGACTTTTTCCCGACATCTCCGCCACCCGTACTCAACTAAACCCGTGTCCAAGAAACCCTAATCCAGTCACCCATCCCGGTCGACCGACACTTGTTTACCCATCGTGTATCTCCACACGATAACTCTGTCCTTAGCCACAATACAATGGCCCATCCCGCCATATAAACCGACAATACCACTATGTGGCTCCACCGACCACACACTCATAAATCGACCATGCATCAACTAAGTCATGCATGTTTAACACATACTATAACATATAATTATGAAAATAAGTAAACTTACCCCGAAACCTCGCGCTGGGACGTCTCCCTGCTTGGCTCAGTCGCTGCGTGCACCGGCTCTCGAGTTTGCACCGGTCTCCTAGGTACTGGAGCCTCTAGCTCCTGCGCACAATCACGTTTGATGTGGCCCTCCTGTCCACATCGCCAACACACAACCCCCTGTCTCGGTTGTCCACTCCTCGACCCCTGGCTCTGACCCTGTGATCTCTGATCTCTGCCTCGTTGGTCCTGAGTGTAATGCTGTTGGGGTGCCGCTATCGCTGGTACTGCATATACTCTGTCATCACCTCTGTGCTGTAGATCCCGTGGTCTGTCCTCATATCGTGGTCTACTTCCGTAGTGATCACTCCTACTATCTCCATCTGACGGGTCTCTCTGTCTCTTCGGTCCCTGATCGGACCGAGAACCTTGCCCCGACCTGTCCATCAGCTCACCCCTAGGTCGTAAGTACGTCTCACGTGACAGTGCTCTCTCATATACAGCCTGTAAAGTCTCGGCTCCACTCGCAACTATCACGCCACCTATCCTCTCATCCAAACCCCTGATGAAATAATAGACCTGGAGTCTCTCTGTTCGCCACGTCCATGGCATACATCATAAGGTACCTGAATCGATCCATGTACTGCGATACTGTCATGGTGCCCTGTCTCAACGCCAAGAACTGCTCTCTAAGCCTCAACTGTACCTCGGTGGGAATATACTCATCCAGAAACAACTGTCGAAACTCAACCCATGTAGTCGGTACAGAATGGATATCGGTGTAGGTCGTCCACCATACGGCTGCCTGGCCCTCAAACAATAACCTGAAATACGTGCCTGATCGCCTCTTGGTACCTCTAACAACTGATGTAGACGTCGGTGTGTCATCAACCACCGTCCTGCAACCTCTGGATCACTAACCCCAGTAAAGTAGGTGGGGTTGAATCTCATAAAATCTTTCACCATCTTAGCTGCTTCTGACATCTTACTCCTGCCAGTCGAAACAACTGTATGTTGCTCCGTAGTAGTAGGCGTCACCTCAGTATTATTTGCTGGTATTACAACAGGCTCAGATCTCTCTATCACTGTCTCAGTCCCCGCTGCCTGTGTGTCAACCGGTGGCGCTAACACAGCTGGAGGGGTAGGTGTAACTAACTCGGCGAGCTCGGTGCTACTTGCAGTATCCTCGAGCTCCGTATGTACTCCATGAGCTCAACCATCTGTGCCTGCTGCAATAATTGCTGATCCGTAACTCTCTGCACCATGGCTCGTAAATCAGCTATCTCTCTAGTGGTATGATCACTGGTCTCCCGACCTCCCGCCGAGTAGTCGGAGAGGTAGTGGTAGGAGTCTCGTCCGTCCATAGTGATCTCGCATCGATTTTCATGTCCGGATCGTGCCGATATACGTATGTGTATAGTATATAAAAATACAACAATACATATATCACATAACAATCCTAACTTTACCCGTTTACATTGCTTCCCAACTAAAAGTTCTAGGCAATTCATCGGGTTTCCACATCTAAGTTTTGTTTTAAAGTTTATGCTCTTTCCTTAACTTTGTTAATTCAAGGCCCTATCGACCTCGCTCTGATACCAAACTGTAACGGTATCAGAGCTAACCATAATCCACGCTTCATTCCCTAGGCTTCTCAAACCTAGGCTCTGATACCAAACTGTGGCGGCCCCAATTTCCCGAGGCCGCCCCGTGACCCACGCCCTCCGCCCGCAAGCCTAGCAGCGCCTGTCACGTCAACAGCTACGTGAAGTGACGCTCGTGTATCTAATCCTACTTTATTAAGTTGTCTTACACATCTAGCGAGGTTAGTTGATAATTACAATAACATCATTAGCGGAAGCATTTAATTTGTATTTTATGAAAATTTATTAAGCCTAAGCGATGGAAAACCGGAATAAACACCATGTATATAACGAGACGAAGTAAACAAGAATCCATATACATGTGATAAAGTTCTAAAGTTCCCAAAACCCAAAGAAAATAAATATATACATACATACTAGGTAGTCAAAACACGAGTGTCGCGCAACGGCCTCGAGAGATAGTCGCCTAGTACCTCTTTTCCCTTGCTCTTGCTCGTACCGGGATCTGCGCTCGGTTGCCCAACACATACAAAGAACGAGCCCAAAGTGAGTAAATTCCCAAGAGAAGTCTACACAAATAATCATGAAAACATCGATAACTCATGCGAGACATGTGAATATGACCACGACAACGGGAATCATATTCCCATGGTGGCGATAAACAACCTTCACAACATCACATCACATCACATATTAACTGGAAATGTAAACCATCCAAAATCTAACAAATAATTAACTAAATGGCTCGAAAGTAAATTCAACGGTAAATAAATCATCACTCGTTTAATCACGATAAAACCATGACCCGCCGGTCATATGATAACAAAACGGAGTTCTCAGCACAAACCAGTGCTTAATAACAGGCTTACAATGATCTACACCTCAACTCGGTAACCGGGCGTACTCCTTTCCAAGCTTTTTAGTGCTAAGAGTACCCTTAATCCCTCGAGACAGTTGTAGATACATTCTACTCCTATCTACACGGTCGCCGTCGCAGAGACTAGCCCATGCTCAAGCGTGTAGTCATAACCAAGATGAAAAACCATGCGTGACCCCCGGCGATCACGCATACGATAAGATAATCGAATAAATACACACCATGAAATTAAAGTGTAAATTTTCTCAAGGGTTTTACGCACCTGAAATACGCTCTCCGACTTCCGGACCCGCCAATTCGACCCGCCTAGCTCCCCGATACCCGAGCTATGGTACACCAGTCCCTGAAGTCCATTTATAGTGTTTTTATACTTTTTAAAAAAACATATTATATAATTTTATGTTTTTATAACATATTTTCATATTTGAGTTGTGGTATCTCTCTCATACTATGTCGGGGTTCCAAAAATACCTGGAAAGTCCCGAAACTACTTTTCTACCTTTTTCTTAATTTTCTATATTTTTCTAGAATTTTTCCCCAATTTTTCTGATATTTTTTTTCCTATTTTTCATATTTTCCAGAATTTAATATATATAATATATATTATTTAATTTTATTTAATATATATTTTTCAGTGGGCCCCACCTGGACCGGCCCTAGGGCCGTCGTCCCCCCCGGAGACGAAATCGCACGCGCGATCCCGAGAGACGAAATCGTCTCTGGTTTCTCTTCTTCTTTTTTTTTTTTTTTTTCTTTTTTCTCTCTTCAATCTTCTTCTCTTCTCTACTCCTATCGATTCTCCATCCATCGAAGACCTCCAAATCCTCCAAATTTCACACAAAACCCCAAGAACAAACCCAATTCTCGGATCACATAAATTTTTTTCAAAAATTCGAAATCCACAATACACCTCCATTTTCCACAAATTCAATTCCAACTTAAATGGTTTATCAAACCAACCTCAAAAACACCAAATTTAAACAAAAACAAGTGATGATGAATTCTCTCGAAATCGCAATTTCACATCAATACTCATTTTAATGAAAAATCAACAAAATTGCAAATTTATTACCTTAGCTTGAGTGTTAGACGCCCGAAATCATCTCCCCCACGCCTTAAATCGACCTCTCCAACCTCAGATCTCTCCTTGATCTCCTCACAAATTCTTGAGAAATTTGTTTGGGTCTTTTTGCATGTCGATCAATAAGTGTATATATATAGAGGGGTTTTAATCTAGTGTGAACACGCATCTCGAGGCTAATCCAACAGCCACTGATCACCTCGTGTCACACAGCTTCTGAACAACCTATCATGACACCATCTATCTCGAATTTGCTTGTTGTGCATCTCGAGGATTATCCTATGCATGCTGATTTTTCCTATCAAACTATAGGACTTCAACTAATTCATTAATACATTAATTCAACCTTAGGTTAAATCACCTAATAAATTATATAAAATTCATAAGTGCGTCACACTAGCACTCAGCTACCCGGCAACCCATGCCCCGTACCCCGGCTACCCAATACCCGGTACCCGGTCCTCGACACGCACTTCGGGACATATACCCGATCGTAGCCTTGCCCGATGTCAACTTACACACATGTGATGTTTATATAAATAATAATTTCCCACATCACAATAATAGACATACAACATACACAAATAACACAATATAACTTGGGTACTCTTATTTGAGTCCACCCAGCTGTCACCGTAACGCCCGAATTACCCGTTAATCCTCGTGATTAACACTAATCCTGATTAAATTAATTTGGGCCGTTACAGTCCATTTTCCAAATAGACTGCCACGGGGGCCAATGCGGACCCATAGTCTATTTACCAACGACAGCTGTGCTCTACATTGGATTATACCCTCCATTTTATCTTTTTAAACCTTATTAATTATCCATTTACTGATTAAGTTGTATTGAAAACAAATTATATGTTAAGTCATCATAGAATCCTCAAATTCACACATAGCAGAAGCCTTACTAACACATTTATTAAGGTAATGATACTATAAATGTGTAACATAAACCATAAACCTAATGTGGAAAACCCATATATAACTACAAATACCTCTGAAGTCAGAAAAAGATCAATATATATATATATATACAAGGTATCTCAAAATATCTCACGATCCCCAAACCCAAAATGAAACAAAATATATATAATACAAACATACAAATCAGGCAATCTCAGATCAACGGTACTTTGGCAGCTTGCCCTTACCTCTGCTCATACTAGGATATGCACTCAAGCCATCACAAATAGGCATATGACGAGTCTAGAGTGAGTATTCCCAAAGAGATTAAGTGAGCAATACTAAAAGTAAATACTGGAATTTAAATAAAGCTATTAAATAAACATGCGGAAATAAATACAGGCAACTGCGCTCATCGCATGAATAGATAATAAAAAAAGCTCAAAGTGTGTTTCTAGCCCCTAGGATCAGACTACCACCATAATTCGGACTCTTTCTACGAGAATACTCCCGGCGAGTCCTACTCAAGCAGGGCAAATACCTGGATCCGCTCGATGGCCAACGTTACACCTACGGCGCACCGACACATGCCACGACGTGATACTCGGGTCATGCTATTCAACGAGCCGATCTAGTAGCACATGCTATGGTGTAGTGGACATACACATAGGAATGGAACGGAGGGAGCCCCGCTCAACGTCCGCCCATATAGCCATAACCAGAGTTGAATATTGAAATGAAAGAAATTGAAATCAAATGCCAAAAGAAGTAAATACTCAAATAATTTCAGTTGGGATACTACACACCTCAACCTGCACTATGCGTCCCGAAAACCAAACCATGATCTAATAAACACCCGACAATCAAAATTATCACCCGAATGTACCTAATCACATTTGTCATTTAATTAACTTCAATTGAGTATATTATGTTAATTTTACGTTTTATTAGGTAAAAACTCCGACAACATCTCGCCAAAATCCCGAGAAAGTCCCAAAACTCATTTATGAACCATTTTCTAATTTCTCATATTTTTCTAAATTTTTTCATAATTTTCTAGCTATTTTCCATATTTTTCCTGTATTTTATTTTATTTAAAACTATTTTTAATTAATTTAAATAAAATAAAATAAAATATATTATTTAAATAATATGGGGATAGGTCCCTTGAATCGGTCCGACCTGATCCAACCGGGTCGGGCTTAGTCAGGTCCACCTGGACCGGGTCAGGGTCGGGCCCGGTTCAGGCCCACCTAGGTTGGGTCGTGGTCGGGTTCCCACCGGTCGTCGGGGCAGGCACGCGATCGATCCGGGGTGCATGCGCGCATGCCCTCTTTTTTTTTTTTTTCTTCTTTTGTTCTTCATCAACAATCAAAACACCACCAATCAACAACACAACAACACAACAACACCAAAACCTCACTAAAAACAATGGCATCAAATCTCGGATTTAACACTTCCAAGATCAAAACACCACCAAATTGAAGAGAAAATGGAGGAAATGAGAAATCTAACCTTGATTGATGTTTTCCACAAGTCCAAGCCTTCAAATTACCAAATTGAGAGCTTCAAACCCCTGTTTCTCTTAGTATTTTCGAATAGAGAGAGTGTGTGAGAAAAGTGGCGATGATAAAAGTCAACACCTCCTTTTTATAGTTTATTTTGATCTCATCTCCACTACCAATCCTTATGCTCATCTTATGGTCTCTATTTGGCCACTAATTGATCCTTCTTACAACTCAAATGACTCACTTACATAACACACTTGTGTGACTCTCTTTGTTTTGCATCATTTAAAGTCCCCAAACGGCCATTTAAATGCCCGTTTCACGACTCAACATGAGACTTACGTGTACTATCGCAATACTAAACCACATATAGTCATTCCAAAATAATTAAATAATTTATTTTATTCATTTCATGTGTATTATTTCCCCTGACCTAGTATTTTATCTTTCAGCCTACCTAGTACCCGTGTCGACACGCATATCAAGACGAATACTTAATATACAATCTCACACGTCAATTGAAATATAATTACACACATTGCGATGTCGTTTAACCTAGTTTAACATAAACATCGCAAAATTAAACAAAACAATACACAAAATAACTATTTGCCTAACTCCATGCGTGCTCTAGCTTAGCTGAGGGTCCCACGGGTGTCTGAGTTATCCGCCACGTTTGCAATATATCATAAATAACGACGAATTAAATTCGAGCCGTTACATTGAAAACCTATTAGAGAGTGGAGGACATCCTCCACTTCCTCTCCACACACCTTACATTGCACATCCACTTAAACTCTTCTGCTATATAGATTTGTTAATGTCAATAGCGTATTCCCCATAGCCCTCCACATAAAATTGCAAAATTTTGGTGGGACTTTCGGTCTCCATAGTTGAGACAAATGAAGAAAACTGCTAGCGTGAGTATTGTATGTCACCAGCCCTATCAAAGCCCTATAACCGCTGCGCACCGAGTAGACTCCCTTACTATCACCACGCCACATCCATTCATCCTCGACTAGCCGACTACTCAGAGGTATTGCTTGAATAAGAGCACGATCCCTCTCTAAGTATACAAATCCTTGAGTATGTCGTCATCCCACTCATTTTTATCAACACATAATAGAGAAGCAACTTTCTCATTCTCCAGTTCAACAGGGGCCCTCGATTGAATCCTCTAATCTGCTGGACAAGGCAACCAAGGGTCTTTATAAATGTGAATCTTTCGGCCATTTCCTACCTTCCATCAACATTCCTCCACGAACTTTTTATGTGTTTCCATTATGTTGCACCAAATGTAACTTGGGTTTCGCCCTTTTGTGGCGCCAAATGTAACTTTTTTTGTGCTTGATGTGTTTCCATAAACATCAAGCACAACAACATCATGTTGGGGCATATGCCCTAGGTCAATCTACAAGCATTATTTATCTTACAGTTTTTAGTTAATAAAATAAAGGTTTTTCATTTGTTGTTTTATTATAAGTAATTGCATGTTTACCTTATAATAAGATCCATGGGTATTTGTTGAAATATCATAAATGTCCCTAGTCGGTCATTATATTGGGAACTATAATGAATTAAGACTAGTGTAGTCTTAACTGATGGTCATGTGATGATCATATGTATAGAGAAACGAATCGAGATCGTGAGTACTTGTTAAGGAACAAGATACTAGACCGACCCGCTATGAGAACACCACATGGATTAAGCCATACGTGTTACTCTTGATAGGTATATCATTTAGTCCTTCGACTTGAGGTTACAAGACTTCAATATTAGGAGCATGGAAATTTGACATAATCAAACGTTTTTAACTGGACAATTATAAAAATTATGATTGGTTATCATGTGAGCAATATGTGAAGATGTGTAATCAAGAAAGAATTCGCCGTTATCGTAAAGAGAGAGATATCAGTGGATCCCTCAATGTGTTAAATTATTAAATGGTTAAGTCCAAGTGAATTGATATTATCAATGTCACTTGGATGTTTTCAATCTATCTAAAGATCGAGACTAGTACTATTGAACATTAAGGGTGACTTTCCATGCCTTATATTTAATCAAAGAATATCGCACGGCAAAAGGATATGATATATGTTATTCATTATGTTGTATCGATTTTGATATTCATGCTACTTAGGTAGTCATAATGTCTTGCTAGAGACTGCTTATGACTTGTGTATTAAAATGGTTTTTGGTTCACTACCAACGTCACATGAACCAATTGGGTCGCACACAAAGAATGGCTTTGCGCAATTTCAAATGATCAAGAGTATTGAATTTTATAAGATAAAATTCATAATATATAAGCCCATATGATTCGTTATATGATAACTTATTAATATGGGTATATGTGTAATTTGTTTAAACAACGTAAATACAATAGTTGTATTTCGAGTTTACTTAAATAACGTCAATACAATAGTTGTATTACGAATAGAGTTTTAAGTGAGAGCATATCTACACATATAAATAAAGGATCATACCCTAAAATGATAAAAGAATTTCGTTTTTCCAATTTTTCGTATTCTCTGGATTTTAGGAGAGAAAAAAAAACATTTTCAATCACTCTTGGAGCTAGCAGTCCAAATTGTGGTCACCGTTCGTGTGTGAATTTCTGATAGAGGACGCACGCTTGAATGTCTTGAAGATTGAACAATCAGATAATGAAATCATGAATCAAGGTATGATTTACTTTTGTAAATCTTATTTAATGGAACTTATTTGCGATCTTGTTGGAGTTTTTCAAAATTGTTTTGTATTTTTCGTTGCGTATGAACCCCAAAACACAACACATCTTAACAACCCAACTACCATTAATTCACAATTTACCATCAAAATTGCCAATAAACATCAAAATTCCACAACTTTTCAACAAATTATTGCAAACTTTGATCAAAACTAAACAATACCACAATAAACCCACTTGCTCTCAAAAACACCACAAACACCAACAAAATCAGGAGCTAACACTTCAAAACTCATTTCTGCACTAAAACCCCTAAGACTTCGCATAAGTTGCAAGAAAATTGAAAGAGGGAAGTTATGCTCACCTTGCTCTCTTTGATCTCTAGCTCAACGCCACTCTAAATCACAAATATTTTCTCTCCAAAACCCTCTCTTGTGCTCTCAATTTTTGGAGCACATCCCAATGCCATCTAATGGCCATGATTTAGTCCATCCAAGTCAAACTAATGACTCTAATGGGAGACACCTTTTGGTCTTATCCTTTCAAAGCACCAATTAATGGTTTTGGGATGTTTCGTTTCCCCGGCACCCGATACCTCGACTTATCGTTTACAACTATTTCGTTAACTTTGGCCTATGTCATGTTCTTATATTCATTATTTGCCACATTTAGTTTTATTTGTCGTGAGCCATTTTCTCGCCCTAGTGTTCTGTAATTCGCATGCCCAGTACTCGTGTCGACACGCTTTTCGAGTCGAATAATCACATTATCTCACTCGGTTTATCAATCTAAACTCACACAAGCGATGTAATAAGACATAAAATAATAATTAACACCACAGTTACGTAACCAATCAGACAAAAATAATAGTTTATGCCCAACTAGGTGTGTCGTAGCCAGTCCGAGGCGTCCCCATGAACCTGAGTTCGCGTCCACGTCCGAGTCCGAAAATACTCGAATAATGACTTCAATCAAAATGGGGTCGTTACATTCCCCCTGCTTACCTCGCCCACCCCTCATCTCCACCTAGCTCGTCACCCCCATCCCATCCCTATTGGCTACATCGATATCACCTCTCCTATTCTCCCCTCTACCATGCACCGCCGCCCTCATCTCGTCCCTCCTCCCTTTACCTCTCCAGGGGCGTAGCTACATTGTCCTGGCCCTGGGCTACAACCCAAAGCAAGGGCCCAAAAAAATAGTTATAAAAGCCCAAAACTTAGCTCTAGGCCACCCCAACAATTATTGAAAGCCTACCCAAACATTAAAAAAAAAATAATAGTCCACATTCCTCTCACACACCCACAACGCATTGTCCACCTAATCTATCAGTTTTTACATTTTTTGAGGCTCATCCAATGAACCACGCAATGATAGCAGATATGAAGTCTTTTCAACTTTTTTTTTGGTGGAATTTGTTGATTTATTGTTTTGTGTTTTAGGTGAGAACAAAGAAATCATCTCTTTGAGGTTTTTTTTTCTTCATTGCTCGACATTTCTTTTTCTTCAAATCTTCACTAGATTGCTACATTTTATGAGGGTAGACCGACGAATCTCTTACATAGTGCGATCCAAAGGTATGCTAGTTTTTACTTTTCTTGTTTGTATGTGTATTTTTAAGGGGTATGTCTTCAATGTGGAAACAATGACACTATGACAATCAGCTATGGTTTGGGGCTGTTTTTTTTTTTTTTTTTTCTTTTTCTTGCTATATGGGATATGACTTAAAACCTTTTGATAAAAAATCACAAACCCTCAAAATGACTCGAATTCAATTTTTGTTGAGACACTTTAATCACAAGTTTTATCCAGCAAAAGTGACAGGAGCAAATGAATTCGATTTGCCCGTTAGGCAAACGTGATCGACAAAATGTATGGATCGATGTAACATGAATGCCATATAGTATTATTGGGCTGATACACTTTGTGTTTATGTGTTATTTTTATTCTTTACCAACAATATAAAATTTATATTTGATTCTATATTCTTTGTGTTTACAACCGATTACACTTTTTTATGATCGCACCATATTTGTGACAAGTAGACATCAACGTTTTAATTACTCTCGAAATTTAAGGTACTTCAGTTGAACTCATCATTTAATGTTTTATTGTTTTAATTTGATCTAGTATAATTGTTTTTTTTCAAATGTTTTTGCTTAATATTTTGTGGCTTAATTTACGTGATAAAATGCTAGCTATATTATCGTATAACTTATTTAAATAATACTTCTTGAAAATGACTCATTAAAAAATACATGAATATATACAAATAATAATTTAAAAAATGCTTATAGCCCAGGGCTACGAAAAATCCAAATTCACTCTTATACCTCTCGATGTCGCCAACCTTACATGCGCCTCACCACCTCAACGTGTCAGGGTTTACCCTCCCCAACTAGCTCGACCTGCACCTCCCAACCTCCGAGTGCTTGATCTTCGCTTATGCTCGATTTCGGGTATCGTCCCCTCTACATTCCAAAGCCTCAGCAGTTTTTTAAATAGTATTATTGATATATTGTTGATGTTGTTGTCGTCTTGTGGCCTAAGTTACGTAGCTATTTTCGCCATTGCCGTTGCCAGAAAAGGTAAGAAATTAAGTATTTTTCTTTGACCAAAATAAAAGAAATTAAGTATTTTTAATTATTTTTATTTAATTTTTATATATTATGGAAACTATTTTTTGTGTTGAACTATTTTTAATTATTAGTTGTTATTGATTATTTTTGAAACTGTGGTGCAATTTGTATTTTGTAAATTGTTATATAATTATTAGAATGTTTAAAAATACTTATAATTTTTTTATAAAAATTTCTTTAATTTTTGTATTTGTCGTGTAATTTGTAAAATATTTTTTTCTATTATTGTGTACCTAGCAGCTCAAAATTAAATAGATTTTTTGTAACTGAGCAATTGAATACCGTACTTGATCAGGGACAAAATCAGGAGGGGCGAACGCAGAGATTTTGGGTACATTGGTGGTCATTCAGGGACAGAAAATTCGATCCTTAAATTAGGGACGTCGGAACCAAAATTCCGTCAGTGATCAGTCATCGACAAGCTTTCTAACGTCCATACCTTTCGATTGAGATTTTGGTCACTGACTGGTTTAGCAGCATCCCATTACTTTTGCAGTTTCCTTTAAAATAAAGGGTAAAGTGCTCAAGTGAGACGAGTTGATTAGTGATGATAATAAGAATTAACTGATTATGATCATGAACCCACTATTAACACCTACATTGGTCAAGAGGAGATTCAACTTAACAAGTATCCCATCGTCATGGCTCTAAACCCTAAAATCTTTTTTTTTGTTCTCTTGTGATTCAAGATCTTGATCTACTGCCCATCTTCTCTTTTAATCGGAAGTGGTTTCACTCAATATATCTCTCAATATTTCATTTGTTCAATAAACTGTAGATCTTTTTAGATCTGTGAAAATTGAGTCCAATCTTGTTGCGATACATCTTCCTCAACGATCGTTCATGGATCTGTGCAATTATTGGGTTGGTCCTCTTATTTAATTTTTATTTTTAAGTAGTTTATCTTCCCTTATATGAAGTTTGTTTTTGTCTTCCCTTTGTTAAATGTCTTGATTTTGTCTTCTCTTGTTGGAGTTTTAGAGTTTCTTCCCTTGTTGGAAGTTTTGTTATTCGTTATAGTAATGTTTGTATATTGTCATCTGTTCCAGATATTGTTGAGAAAGTAGTCTCTGATTATCAAACTGTTTCAATTTCACAATCGTATTTACAATCAAATTAATGGCAATTCTCTTTTAAACAAATAGGATTAGTGTAGTGTACTTTTTAATTTTATGTGTGGTCCTGCATCGATAGTGATTAATAATTAAGGAAGTCTTACAAGTGTGTCCTAATCAATTAATAGATCATGCATATCTACCTTGTTGATCAATTATGTTCAATATAGATAATGATGAAGCTCTATATATGAACCTAATATTTATATATATATATATATACCTAATTGGGCCATTAATTATTAAATTAAATTGATTAAATGTTTTAATTATTACGTAGAATATGTCATTTCCCTGAGTGCTATATATTATATACTATAGATCATCAATTATTGGACATTTGTATATAATTAAGCACACCAACATAGACGTCAATTACTTTGCTTAGTTGTGACACTTGATGAACAAAATCTATTATAACGATAGAAATACAATGGTGATATAATAATTAAGAGTACGTGATGATATTTTTTGCATCAACTATGTGGGTCGCTTCTTTTCTTTCTTATTAAAAAAAGGCTGATGTATATGGTGACCATGTCAACTTGCTTGGAAGTTTATGTATTTTTGTTATAAGAATTACGAAAAATTGTGCATGTCTACATAAAATTATTTCTGTAGTCTCATGTACAATTCACGTGCTATCCATTAATGTTTTTTGCAAAAGGGCATATTTGACTTTTTAGTAGTATAAATTGCATAATATCAGTGTAGTACACGCATGGTCAAAGTATCCTATGAGTTTATTAATCAAAGAATATGAAAAAGAAAATTCTTAATCAAAGAAAAAGTCGTATGCTATATATGAATTCAAATTGTTACGTAAAATACCTAGAATTCACATGAGTGTTACCAATTAAATAGAGAGTAATAGAAGCAAACGCGGTGCAGAAGATTCTTAAGTCGTACTAAAGACTTAATGTGATCCAAGAAATAATACTTGGTCAAAGTCATCTGTTGCATGTCCTAAGTATGATGGATATATGTTGTACATGTCCTATATACGATGCACTTAATGTGTTACTACGGTTCATAGAAATTAAAGATATGTCTTATTAAATAAGTTGGTGTTGAACTCAAAAAAAAAAATAAATAAATAAATTTTAAAATTTCTTTAGTGAAATGATAAAAACATCACTTATCAAAAAGATAAAAGATATTGAGTGATCACATTTTGATTCTTACTAAAGTTAAAAAAAATAAATAAAAATAAAAAATGTCGTCTGACAGAGACTTTGAAGTGAGAAGTGTCAAAAGTCAAACAGAGTTTTTGAAGTGAACATAACAGAAACATATGGTGATCAGTACGTAGTACAAAGCAACGATAAAACGTATATCACGCTCTTCGCGTGTTTCTTGCGTGATTTCATTACACGTGTAGTGCGCCTTAACAAAGAAACATGGTCAAAGAGAATGCTAAAAGGACATCCTAAAGTTATATACAAGTCGTACCATGGAGTCTGGTGTGCAAACCCCGCCTAAAAGTAGGCGCATGCAAATAGTTTTTAATGTATAACACAAGATGTATATTCCGAATTACATATAAATGGCTTCAAGAATATAAACCCGTAAGTCACATCACACCACCTAGTGACTTTAAGTGTAACTTTAGAAGTGTCATTGTCGTTTCCTTTTTCTAAACAAGATCTTGATTTTGTGTGGTAAGAGTGATGTAAGGGATTTCGAGACTTCATTGTCGTTCAAGCAAAATATTGACTTTAAGTCTTATGGTTCAAACAAAGTAGGTAGGAAAGACCACCCATGTTTAACGTCATACAACACGTGGGAAACCAAAAGCAAAGCCTCAAAGTCAACCCATAATTAGTAATAATTAGTAGTGTCCACACTTAGAAATTATTTGGTAGCAACCACATAAATCAAGCTAGCTCGATTTTATGCAAATATCTCCCTAATAAATGAGTTTTCTAAACGACCTAGTGAACTACTGTCCTCACTCCCGACATCTACTTAAAGAGAACTTCTCATTTTTTTATTTATTATTTTTTTTTTACATCAAATTAATATAATAAAGTTTGAACATAATTTGATAATTGACTCCAAAGCAATACTCCAACATCACTTCGCGATTTTTTGTCGATGATGGGCAACTTCATTTGTTTGTCCTCGCTTGAACAAAACGACCTCTCTGAGCCCCCACACTCACCCCCACAAGCCCCTCAGTCTCGAATATCGTTGCGTCTGTCTTGCATTTTTTCCAACCAACCTCGAGGGGATTGCATGTTATGCCAATACTCTGTAGAAGGATTTGATTGTTGCCTATGTTAGATTTCTTCCTCACTTCAACCCATAAAGTATATCAATCCATACCTTGACAAATTACATGAGGTAGGGAGATATCACTCTTCTTCCATAGCAAATTATTTTTGAAGTTTCATATAGACCACATCTTCATACACACTTCGTTGACTGATGAATTTGAGTCTTGACACAAATTAGAGAACCACTCTTTTATATCATTGTTTGTAAGTTTTCGGTGACGAGGGTCTTGCCAACAGTTTCAAACCTTTGAACATTAAAAAAAAAGATGTCGTGTTGATTCAGCAGGCTCTGCACAACAAACACAAAAATCTTCAATTTGTAACCCCCAATCAATAAGTCGTGACCTTGTAAGAATACAATTTCGCAAAAGTCACCACATAAAATGCTTCACTTTTGCTGAAATTTGAAAGTTCCACAGTTTTAACCAATCTCCTTAAGTCGCAACCAAGTCCCCATCTCAACTTAATTCAACTGCAACTCGATATCCCGAGTTTACCTTATAGATGTCGTCCTTTGAATACTTCCAAATTAACCTATCACAATCATGGTAACTCAATATGATTTGATGTATGACCCTCGCATCTCTCACATTAAAAATCTCCCCAATAAGATCACTGTCTTACACTCTACTTCTAGGAATCTTCAAATCATTAACTGTGGCATCCTTCGTTTCTTGAATCATTTCAATGGTCAGACGGTTATTAACATTATCTTTCAACCAAGGATCATGCCATAACTTGATCGAACTCCCATCACCTACCTTCCATCGACACCCATTTTCCAACACTGATTTAGTTGTCATGATACCTCTCCAAGTTAAACTTAAATTATAACCAATCTTGACCTTTAAAAAATTGTCATTTGGAAAATATTTAACTTTGAGAATTCTCACGACTAAAGTATTTGGATGATGAACAATATGTCATCCTAGCTTAGCCAACATGGCAAGGTTAAAACTGTGTAGATCTTTAGAACCAAGACCTCCCTCCTTCCTTACACAAAGTCTACACCAATTCATCCAAATGCATTCCTCTTTGCTCCTCATTTTTTGAACCCCACTCATGTTTTGAAGCTAAAAGCCTTAAAACTTCTCACAAATGTGCAACTCGAAGCCTATGATATGCATTGCAGTTTTAGCGATCATGAGGCATCCTATGTGTGCTGCACTCTGGTTCTCTTCAAATCCTTCTCAAAACAAAACCTACAGAAGGCATTGCCAATTACCAGTCTCATTAGCATTAAACCCCCCAGTTCAAGTCCTTGTCGGCAAACCACCATCTCCAACGCCATTTCAATCAAACACTCCTACAGCCTCGCCAAGGCAACAAAGCCTGCACCAGTGTGTGAATGAATGGCAGGCCAAGAGGGAAAAACTACCAAGCAATGACAAAGCAAAGTTGAGACTTGCTTAAGTGTTGGGAGTACTGAAAGCAATGAAGACAGGCAGACAGCAGCCACAAAAAAAATCCTTCAGAGAAGAATGGATTGCTTCCCGGAAATCCGGGAGTCATCCAAATGGGTACTTGAAGATCAAATACAGATCAAATGGATACCCGGAAATCCGGGAGTCCCCCCTGTTCAAGTCTGGGTCCGCCCCTGAACCGAGCTGATGAGGAACAGTAATGTATAATACATCAGACACTGATACCACGCAAAATTTCAAATGACCTCTTGAAATCACATAGATGAGAAGAGATCCAAGTATTGGCAAATTTAGAAAAATCATTCACATACATGGTGTTTTTTTTTTTTTTTTTTTTTTTTTTTTTTTTTTTGGATCGGACACGTGCATGATATTTTAATCCCTCATTAAATTAATTTGTTCCCAGGGATTTGATTTGCTAGGTCATCTATTCATTACAGACTTCACTAACAGATAGTTAAACCACATTCTGAGATGCAACATTAATTTGGCATAAGTCAGAGATTATAAGTGCAACCTGGACCAAGTATTTGCAAGTACCCTGTGTTGACACTTGAGAGTGGATCGCAACCAAGCAGTGCTCCGCACAAATGAAGAGACAGGCGTGCTCATATACTCTTTTCTCCTTCCATTCAGCAGATACATTCTCTCTCTACCTTCATCCAGAATGTCAGTACTGAAATATTAGTACAACAATTCATATGCAATCAAAGCACGTAACAGACATGGAAGTATCAAGTTAAAATTCCACAAATGCAGTCTCAAAAATGAAAAAAGTTACCATCCTCTAGTCGTAAAATTAAATTCATGGCAACACCAAAATTGTTGCCTGGAGGTTGGCAACAGAAAGGAACCTCTTAACCATAAGGTTGAAAGCTCATTTAAGTCGAGATGATTTTGTCACGACATAGCTAAGTCCGCACTGAACCCGCATAAGCTAAGATGTAAGAATGTGTGTATTTCAATAAGTGCCACTCAATTCCACACCTTCAAAGTTTGAAATTGTCCGTTTATTGTGAATAACCAAGGTTATGCATGATTCAGCTAAATTCTCAAATGTACACGATAAAAGGTTTACAGTTGGCTATTAGTTTTAGTAAATTACAACTACGAAAACTCAATCCCAAATTGGTTGAAGTCAATTACATGGATCAAACTCTTCCGCCCCTGCTCAATTCAATGCAATTTAATTGATTTTAGTAAATTAAAACTAAAAGCAGTTGCATGTAAAGAAATATTTAACTTGTAATAGATATAGCCTCTCCTGTTTACGATGATGGATTGTTTCAAGGACCTGCAACAATCTCTTACACGTCTTGACAGTCTTGTAACGTTTAATGTATGACGCAAGATTTTATGGACTAAGTTTGGCTACAAAATCCCAATAAGAAAGCTTGCGTCCTACTACAAATTGAAAAAGTAAACTACTCAATTAGTAATTCCCTATCTAGTAGCTTAGTAAATTTGTTAGTTTGCCCATATCCCAGGTTACCTTAATTATATAGGACTTCTTTCCTCACTAGATTATTACCACTTCAATAGTTTCTTAATTATGATGCTAGAAGTTTTGTTGTTAAGAAGTATCTAATTTTTGTTATTTCATACTAATTAGTAATTCGTGTGGTTATAACATACTATAAATATGTAACCCCTTCTATACTTTTATTATTGTGATTATTAACTAAAAACCAGAATTGTTTCTCTTTGCTCAAGTTTGAGTGTTAAGTTTCAGTGTAGAAACTTGTGTCTTGATCTTAAGCCTTAATCGAGGGCTAGCTTTGTTTTGTTTCACTTTAATCACTATGTCATCTTGTCACATGTTTTTTTCTTTTATTAAAAAAATACTCGTGAGAACAAATTAGCAGTTGCTACTACTACAATAAATATGTCAAGCAAAAAGATATATGTTCATCCTTGCTCATATTTGTACCAAAAATATGCATGTTCCCATCTTGGCTTGAAAGATATATGTTAATCTCTACTATCTTTTCAAAGTACTTGCTGCAAATCTAAATCTCATTGCAGTGGATCATTATCATCAATAGTTTATCTCCAGTTTATCTCCCGTAAGACTGACTTCTTGTTGCAGTCCATGGTTAATGGATTACCAGAATCTATCATGGTATTGCACTTCAGTATTTGGATTGATGACTCTAATGTCAAAGACAAATTCCAAAGCTGATTATCGGGTTATTGCAGTGCAACCTTTTTCAATGGTGTACACAACTATACCATATATTTCAACTTATGTCACTTTGGTTTCATTCAATGGGTAATTGGTAATATTACAGTTATAATTAGATAACCAAGAGGTAAAATATAGATAAGTTAATTGAAATACACAAGTTTGTGTAAATTGAACTCCAAAAAACAGCACATCTACGGCAGCCGAGCTCAACCAGTGATCCATAATTAGGATCGTTGGAAAATAGAAAGACAAAAAAAAAAAAAAGGAAAGGTAAAATAAAAGGGAAAGTTTGAGTTTATCTCAACCACTTTTAGTAGTTTCTATAGCACCCTAGACTTTTATTGCTCAATGGAAAAATTAAACAACAAAAAGAACTAGAGAACCCAGAGAGACCCTGTCTCTCAGCCCAAACTCTTAAAAGAGTTAAACCCAAATCAATTACAATTTTCAAGATACATATCTCTTCTCTTACAATCTATTTATACCCTCTCAATCTCCCCCAAAACAGAAACTCAAACAATTCAACTTCCCGCCTAAAAGACTTAACCAACTCACTCACATCAAGTGTTGCATTGGTGGTCCCCTAAATGTTTTATTAATTAGAGTCGTATCATTACTCCCCCCTTTAAGATCCGCCTAGTCCTCAAGGTGGTAAATAGAGAAGTATGCGACAAAGAACATCGATATGCTTGAATCAAAAACCCTGGTGTTTGTTGTTTGGAGGTTTGTGAATGAACGCAAGAGTAAAAGACCATGCCAGGAACCATATGAACCTAAAGATGAGGGTTGAGGCAACATCCACCACCATCAATGGCTCAACTGCAATAACAAACTCCCCTTGATGAAAGTAGCAAACATAAGAACATTGACATGATCCGTTAGCAATGGGCACAAGCCACACTGAGCAAACACAACTTGGATGATGTAAATTGAACTGCCCCAATAAACTCCCAACTAGGTGTTCTAATGTAATCCTCACATCATAGTCAATATAAGCACATAAGTCCATAACCAGCAGCCAAAGTATCCCACAAAACAACATCAATGATTTGCCCGTACTAATAACATGTGTGCAACAACAATGTGATGGTGTTTGGTGAAGTAAAATGTGCCCAAATTGTTTGTGAGGTGAAAACCAACTAAGAGGAGAAAGAAGAGCTACTCAAACAACTATCCAATGCGTCAAAACCACTTGAACCTAGTATGTACCATGAAGATTCGAAAGTTGTTGCCCAAGTAGGTGGGATTCATGGCAATCCAAACAAAAACAAACCATACTGTCCTAAGGAGTGCACTCCATTGTAAACCCCATGGAGATGCCCAAAGAAGGTTTGTGAGTTGCTCCAAGTCACACAAGATGGAGATGTAACATGTGGCTGAAGATGAGAGTTGGACTTCCAATTGGTGTAGCAGAGAACCATCAATGAAGTGCGCAATTGATCATTCAACCAACAAAGTGCAGAGCCATCCCGCTTATCTAAGTGGATCAACAACTGCAAGTGCGATAAGGAGCGTGCAACTCGCGAATAATCCAACGGTGGAAATAAAAACACATTTACGCGAGAAACGAGATACGTGACAAATACAATGATGTGAGAGCACATCTCGCACCCTCTGAACTACTCGAGAACTGTGTCGATCAGAGTGGGTTGTCTTCCCAAATGCACTACGACAGAGAGGATGCAACAAGATAACGAAACGATGGAAAATCTACCTTACCGGTGAAAACGACCATAGCAGGAATGAGCGCTAGCATCTGAAAAAGTCGCGGTGGTGGCCAAGGAAGCGGAGCAAGGCGGCAAAGCAATCGTCGATCAACAAAAAGAGGGAATCAATCTGTGTCAATGTCTCCATAACAACCTCAATAAAACCCTCCCTAAACACAGCCGAATCTGGTAGATCTAAGTTTATATTGTCATTAACACCCCAGATTTGCTTCATCGAAGCATAGGGGAAGCACGCAACAGATGCCATTGAAGTCGGCAACACCTTGCGTAGCTCTGGATTTGGTGGATTTGGAAGTTGAACGAAAAGCACTCCGCTCTTGGATGCCACCAGATCTGGCGGATCTGAAGATTTTGCGCTGCCAATTGCTTCGAATTGTTATTCTACCACACTTGCAAAAACACTCTTAATTTTTCGAACTTCCAGGTGCAAATCTATACGGCATCGTTGCAAGATTTGGTCGCTCAACCCATCGAGCCTCCATGGGAACACACAGATCTGGCGAATCTGGCTGGATATGGTGAGTTTGTTTGCCTCTTTCTCCGATCTGACTCACCCTCAACGCTAGTGTTCATTGGTGAAAATACATGCCCTTGATCAACTGCATTAACTCATGGACCTCAGATTTCAGTTCGCCAAACAAACCTTCCAAGGCTATGATCCAGTGCACACCGCTAGGATTGATCTTGTTTGCTCCTCCAAGGAATTGATAGGAACGTCCATCTGGACATCCTCTTTAAGTCTCATTGATTCACTCTGATACCAATGATAGAACCCTAGACTTTTATTGCTCAATTGACAAATTAAACAACAAAAAGAACTAGAGAACCCAGAGAGACCATGTCTCTCAACCCAAACTCACCCAAACTCTTAAGAGAGTTAAACCCAAATCAATTACAATTTTTTGGATACCCATCTCTTCTCTTACAATCTATTTATACCCTCTCAATTTCCCCCAAAACAGAAACTCAAACAATTCAACTTCCCGCCTAAAAGACTCAACCAACTCACTCATCAAGTGTTGCATTGGTGGTCCTCTAAATGTTTTATTAATTAGAGTCGTATCAATTTCCAATTCCATCTCTAATTCTTAGTTTCCAATTCCATCTCTAATTCTGTAATTGTCTCTTATATAAAGGGAAGTAGTGTGTGGGAAAAAACACACACACACACACACACACACACACATTGACAGAGAACATAGACAAATTTGAGAGAGCAAAAAGTAGGGAGATTTTGAGAGTTCGGTATTTTTCTTCTAACTTCTCTTAAATAGTGAATTTCTTTACTGCTCGAAAAACGGAAAAAGTGGTGGATGTTTTCCCAAATTAGGGTTACCACATTAAAAATTCTTGAGTCTCTTGTTAATTTTGATTTCGCAAATTTTAGTTTCTTTATTTTTTCTACTCGTTGGGATATTGGGATCACGTTTTTGATATCAGAGACCAAGTTTTGGCAGTTCTTTTCTTCACAAAACCATTTTGGTTGTTGTTTGTTGAATGCACAAGCGTCGACCCAAAGGATAAGAAACAATTCCAATAGATCCTGAAATTAGCAGAAAAAAGAAACAAACAATGTCAACTTCTCAAGATCCTCAAGAGGTGTCTATTGAAAAGCTTGCAGATGAGATGAAGAAAAACATGAAAACTATGATGGAAATCATGCAAAGTCTCTCAATGTCAGTGGCTAAGGCTCCTCAAGTTTCTAAAGCACCAAAGGTTTCTTCCTCAAATCTTCAATATCAAAATATGGAAGATGTGGATCAATCTACGTTCAAAGTAGAAGCAAAAATTTAGATTCCTCTCTACCACGGAGAATTAGACGCAAAAAAACTTGATGCTTGGTTGAAATCTTTGGAAGTCTACTTCAGTACAAAAGCTATATTCAGATGTGTAGAAAGTCAGTTTTGCAAGATTGAGAATGGGAGGACATGCTCTTACTTGGTGGGAAGCATGTACCGAAGGGTTGGCTCTCAACAATGAACCTCCAATTACGACTTGGGTTTAGTTTGCAACTATGGTCAAAAATCAATTCTACCCTATTGGCTACAAGGAACGCCTATAGGTACGTTGGCAGTTTTTTAGAAAAAAAAAGGGCAGAGTGTGCAAGATTACACAACTAAATTCAAAAAGCAAGCGGTGGCTCTGAATATCAATCTACGAGATCCTCAAATCGTAGATAAATATAAAGGAGGTTTGTTCTCAAGTCTTCGAATAGAATTGTCAATCTTTCCAACCACAGACATTGACGATGCTTCGAAGAAGGCAATGTTTCTTGAGATGAAAAGTAAGCAATATTGTGATAATTGCAAGACAGACCGTCATGCCAAAGAAAAATGCTAGAAATTACATCCGGAGTTGAGACCAAACTGGTGGAAACATCACAAGAAAACAACTGCTTGTGTTGAAGATAAAGTGATCGAGGGTTCATCAGAACCTAACGAGAAACTGGTATTTATTACCTGCAAAGGAGAGTCGAGCACATCAAACAAAGAAATTGGTTCTCAAATTCCTGTTGTGGTACCCGAATCCACCAAAAAAGAACTCTTTTAGGTATATGCTCAAATTGGGAGAACTCCATTAATTACTTTATCTGATAGCGGATCACAGCGGAACCTAATTACAGAACAACTGGTGAAGCAGTTGAAATTGGAGATTTCAGCACATTCTTAGCCTTTCCCATTGAGATGGTTGAAGAAAGATTTGGAGTTGCAAGTAAAAAGCCAATTCACTTTCAAATTTGCGATTAATGAGAAATTTTATGATCAGGTGACTTGTGATGTCGTACCATTGGATGTATGCCTAATTATTTTTGGTAGTCCTTATTTATGGGACCGAGATGCTACTTACTACTGGCGAGAGAATATTTGGCGGTTAGTGAAAAATGGCAAAGGATTCAAAATTATGGCATCAAAGGAGAAAAAGAAATTGCAACTTATGATTGCACAACGGACCGAGCATATGGTTAACGTTAGCCAGAAACTCAATTTGTTGACGATTCAACCAACTCAAGATGAGTTTTGTCAATTCAGTTGGAATTAATTTTGATGATTGTTCAGATGATCGAAAAAAAAAATCATTAATCATTGAATAATTTCGAAGGTGTCATGCAAGAACCTACAGGTTTACAACTTCAAAGGATACATTTCAAAAATAAACCAATAACTAGGGGTTTGAAGGAAAAAGGAGCATTGAAGACTCTGAAGAAAAGAATTTGTAAGGCAACAGTTCTTCAAAAAGCAAATGATCTAGTTCTAAGTGAAGCAACTACAAAGTACTTGGTTTTAGATAGGAAGACTCAAAAGACCAAAAAGGGAAATCAGGAACTTTTTTGGACCTGTGAAAAGGGTCAATTTCCCAATCATGCGAAGTGGTACTCTAAAGAACAAGTCAGAGAGAAGTTTCCCCACTAATTGTGAAATGCTTTTGAGGGACCAAAAGCCTCTTATGAGGGAGGTTTGATCCATAATTAGGATAGTTGGAAAATAGAAAGAGAAAAAAAATAAATAAATAAATAAAAGGAAAAATAAAAGGGAAAGTTTGAGTTTATCTCTAGTTCTCAACCACTTTTAGAAGTTTCCTATTCCATCTCTAATTCTTAGTTTCCTATTCCATCTCTAATTATGTAATTGTCTCTTATATAAAGGGAAGCAGTGTGTAGAAAAAAAACACAATGGCAGAGAACATAGAAAGATTTGAGAGAGTAGAAAGTAGGGAGATTTTGAGAGAGTTTCATACTGAGGCTTTTCGCTGAATTCAATATTTTCTTGTAACTTCTCTTAAATTGTGAATTTCTTTACTACTCGAAAGAGTCATGGATGTTTTTCCAAATTAGGGTTACCACGTTAAAAATTCTTGTGCCTCTTGTTGATTTTGATTCCGCAAATTTTAGTTTCTTTATTTTTCTGTTCGTTGGGATATTGGGATCAACCAGCTCATGCTATCATTCATCTTCTTTTTCTTTAGGAAGAAGAGCAACCAAATGATTGATAATTTGATATTTGATTCTCAAGTTACCCACGTAGGAATCTGATTGCTTAGTGCATCAAACATTGACTCATTAATGTCACCACATTTCACTGCTTATCCACCAAGAAAGTATTTTTCAAATTAGTTAGATAATTCCTATTTAGGACTGAGGTGGTAGTTAGATAATTCCTTGAAAGATTACAAAAGCACATCATCAACTGCTTTAAATCGAGCCAACTAGGCTGATATCGAATTCAGATCCTATCTACTTAATTGAAACCCTAATACTAAACAAGTAGCCAATTCAACTAGTAACTAAATCAATTCACATAGGAAATCGTGCCCTAGTTTCAACAAATCCAACACGAAAAAAGAAACCCTAACCATTCGAAATTCTGCGTTTTACCTCATCATTTACAGTAGCGATCGGCCTTCTTCTTGACACGATCGTCGAGAGCCTCCTCGACCGACCTGGCCTTCGTCTTCGGATCGTACCCAAACTTCTTGGCCTCCACAGGGAACAACTCGTCGTACTTCATCTTCTTCGCAGCATCGATCGTGTAGACCTCTTCGCCGCCGCCGGCCGCCGCTCGATCGGCATCAGATTGGGCCGAGACCTCTCCCGATTCTTGCAATCTCTGGAGCTCCTCGTCGTTCAAGATCTGATCATCGGATTCGTGCTCACTAGGGTTAGGGTTTTGGTGGTTTTTGTTCTTTTTTTTGTGCTTCTTCTTCTTGTCGATGGTTTTGTTGAGAGTGGCGAGCGCGCCTCCTTTGTAAACCAGTCTTCCTCCGATCGCCCGCTCATATGGATCAGACATTATTAATTACTGTGTCGTTTGAGTAAACAATTTGGGCTTCTGCATTTATATAGCTGGCTTGTTGGGCGGGATTTCTATCATGGGCCGGACTTGGCCCACAAAAACCATGAACTAACTTCTGTTTGTTTGATAGAAAAGCAATGGATTCACTGCTTTTCTATGAAACAAGCTGAAGTCAGTTCATGGTTTTTGTCTCGAGGGTTTGAGCCGTTTGAGCGGTTTGAGACTTTATAAATGTAAAAACTATTTTCGGAACAGCTTTGTCTCAAGTTATAAATGCAAAAGCCATTGCTCAACCGCAGTTTGAGCGGTTTAAGAGGAAACCGAGTTATCTAGCTAGAACAAAAAAATAAATAAATAAAGCAATTAATGGAAAATGACCAACAATTAGTTGGTCTAAGTGGTAAGAGAATCCATTCAACTTAAATAACTCTGAAAAGACCAAGTTGGGAAGACTGCCCCCAAATGGAGTTCGACTCAAAATAGAGTATTTACTTTCTAAACCGACCACGTCGACGTGGATTAGTTGGTGTGGTTGACATCGACACCAGGTAGGAAGCCAAAAATAAAACAACAATGGAAAATGACAGGGTATTCATATTTTGTGTGGTGTGCTTTGATTTGTGGATCAATGTTTGTGTGTGCAAGCATTAATGTGTACCTAGAGGAAACCAACAAATACTTGTCAAGTGGTCATACTGACAACTTTTTTTTAAATAATTATGGGCATCCTACTCTTTTTTTTTTTTTTGGCTCCTCCCTCTACTTAGACGTTATTCTTCCCAAGAGTACCTACCTTTAATAATTAGCTTATTTTTTTTATCTCCTCTTTAATAACTAGCTATTATAATGTTTTGGTTGATGATAAATAATGAAGAAAATTATTTTCTAACATGTCAAAGCATCTCTGGACAAGATGATAGAGACATCTCTAATTCACTCCGATTGAGGTAAAATAAAAAAAATTATTTTCTAGCATTATTATTCACTTTTATTAATTAGTGATAAAAAGTTGACAATTTAAGATTGCTTGCATCAATACTAGTTAGGGGTGGTCAAACCGCGGTTTGGTGGTGGAAACCATCAAATCGCGATCAAACTGAGGGTTCGTGGTTTGACCAATTTACAAATCACCACCAAATCGCGTACCCTCTAAACCACGACCAAACCAATCGCGGTTTGGTCACGGTTTTCTTGCAACATTTTTTTTTTTTTTTTTTTTTTTTTTTTTTTAAAAACTACATGCATTCCATATATATCCATCAACAAACACATACAACAAAATACATGTCCATATACAATCATCCACCAAAAACACATTGAAACACAACAAAGTTATGAATTTAAGTTCATTTCAAAAGTTAAAACAACAAAAGCAAAAAGATTCAACATGAAAAGCCTTCAATTTCATTCTTCAAAGTTTCAATTTCATTCTTCAAAGTTTTAATTTCATTCTTTGTTCTACAATAAAACAACAAATATAAATATAAAGTTAGAAACAAGATAAGAGTTTAATAAGAGCTAAAACTTTCAATAAAAATTACTTACCAAGTCAATGACTCAATGCATTTTGTTAATCATCTCAATTAATCGTCTAGAACAAGTTGGTCCAAAATGTCTAAACAATGTTTCAAAATGTAGTAGATTAAATGATAGTAAAATAATAAATAAAGGTAACCACGATTTTTTTGAAATGAAAACCGTCACCAAACCGTGATTCTCAGTTTTAGGTTTTCTGAACCACCCCCAAACCACATATTCAAAAAACCAGACCAGACCATCACAAATTTAGTGGTTTGGACAGTTTTGTGGAGACCGTACACACCCCTTCTCAGTACTCAAATCAAGTATTTTGAATAAATTAGTGAAAAGTCTATATAAGGAGAAACATTTTATTATGAAACTTTGAAATGTGTAGTCAATCAATGCTAAGAGCACAAAGACTCTATAATAAGGATTAAGGAGTCGGATGCCCCTTAACCACAATCACGTTATTGTTGTTGGGGTCGCCCCCTAGGTATATGCCCACTATATCCACACTTGAAGCAGTTGAAGTGATCCAAATGTTGAGAGTAGCATGCATGATAAAAAAAAATGACAATACTCAAACTATGAGTAGTCGAAATAATGCAAGAAAAAAAAAAGAAAATGATAAAAAGAGGTTGACCACTTGCAAGGAAAGATTCAATCACGTGCTCAATGATGAACCAAAAGAAACTTGAAGGCCGGCACATTCAAACAATTCTGTAGCACATTTGCCCTTGATCACTACAACTCAAGGTTAAGCACTCTTGAACCAAAACTTGCACTTTGAAGACCCAAGCGTGCGCAAGAGCAGCTCCACATGAATGAATATGAACTCTAATTTTGCTCATGTCATGGTTGACCATAGCTATATTGTCCTCTTCTGCTGTTCTCGCTCTTATGAATTTGAGAATTACATGCTCTGCAGGTGAGAAATGGTTTTGAAGAGTAAAGAGAAATTCTTTGAGTGGCCACGTTGAAAAGCATTATATAGAGACCCTTCTTTGAGCTTCTTGTGTCTTATTATTGATCATATAGTGTTGAGTGGACCAATTTATGAGTGACATATATAACAGTTCCTGTTTAACACTAGCTTTTTATTTAACATTACAAGAGAGCACACGCGCAGGGACAGCCAACTACAATTGTGACCCCAAAAGCAAAACAAAACAAAACAAAATAAAATGGTATTGATCATATTCAATACAAATGTATAGTCTATATATAAGGGTCATGTCTTAGGTCAATCTTGCATCAATTCGTCTGAATCCTCTGTCCTTGTTGCCTTCCTATATATGTCAATGCTAAGGTTACAGTATACTATGATATATATAGATAATATGCAAGCAAAATCATAAGTTTTACCCAGATTGTATAATATGCATAATCAGTGGCAGAACGAGGGGACGAGGCAACTGCCCCTCCTGTGCTTGGCGACCTTATAATATTCATCTATACTATTGTCAGACTGTCATCTTTTAATTCGTTCCATTTCCCTTGCATTGATTTTCTTACTCTAACACGGCATGTGATAATATTCTATCACACGACATTCTCAAATTGCCTAGAAAAGTGGAGCTATATTACGTACCTTGATTTTAAATCTTTGAAGTAGTTCCATGTGCTGAAAAAAAAAAAAATTAACACTGAATGTTAACACTTGTGTCACTGTGTCATGTGTGATTAAATAGGTAATAAAACCAACAAATTTGGTGGCTAATGGTGAGGTATGGGTAACAGAAGATACTTTGATTCATTTTGTACATATGTAAATGAAGTGCAAATATATATATATATATATATATATATAAGGAAATTCTACAATGGACCCAAATATAAATCCATGTCATGAGAATCTCTCAAAATGTGTTGTGCATTAAATGATTTAATTTGTGTATTTATGGCGCATCGATTAATGTATTGGATTAGAATCCAATAGTTATAAATAATGTAACATGGTATAGGTATTTTTATGGATCTCATGGTAGTAGTACCCATATATATATATCAAACCAAATATAAATAGAAAGATACTGCATTACTCAAAGTTTTAAAATTGAGAGCACATTTGAATTTGCAAATTGAGATCATATTTGAATTCTGGATGCGTTATATTCTAGTTAATAGTAATAATTTTTATCTTCTTGTACATGTATATCATTTTTTTCTTTTGTCAAAGGTACACATGCATATCATTATTACATGCAAAAAACCAATTGGGTGGCATAATAATATGATGTGAGATTTGGAAGTAAGAGGCATGGGTTCAAATCTTGGTGAGTGCAAAATTGTTTCTTTCCTATAAAAAAAATCATTATTGCATGTAATAGTGTGTAGCTTCCTTTATCAAAAAAAAATCATAACCTCAAAAAAAATCATTATTGCATGTAATATTTTGAAATTAGTGATATTTTACCATATGCAAATTGCATATTAATGAAATTCAAATAATGCAACATTTAACAGCATTTATTTATTTTTTTGATGAATTTAACGGAGGCGATACTCCTTTTACTATATAGTATATACCTATAAAAAGAAAAAAAATGTACAAGTAATGTTTACACAAAAATGGGTGGTACAGCACCACTAAAGTGAAGTATGTATGGCCTTCAATTCCTCAAACCCATGCCTTCAATTTTACAATCCAAGTCTTACCCTAATTATGAAGAAGAAAAGCCGCCCCATCCCCTAAGCCAAAATCCAAAAAATGCTCATCAAGGAGCCCAAACTCCACCAGTGTGCCAATCCACCGGTATGCCTATGCATTTTTTTTTTTTGAAGAGAAATCGAAATTTCATTAATCATTCATGACTCAGTACAGGACAAGACATCATAGAATCAAGTATATTAATTCGCTAACTCTATTTGTGCAAATAAAATGCCATTAACTTTTTTTTCGAAATTCAAACAATTTGACAATCAGGGACTGCTCTCTACAACGTTGAAACTCATGACAATACACAAAAGTACTAAAACCACAAAACGAATAACACAATTCCCCAACAAGGAGATGAAAACCTAAAACTTCTCAACAAAGAGAAGACAAATTAAATACTTTAACTAGGAAAGAAAACTAACTATAAAGTAAGATTTAAAGACAAATTAATCCATTGCGCCGCACAAATCTACGAATACCTTTGATAAAGATGCACCGCAACAAAGATGAACCAATTTCCATAAATTTGATTGATCTATTGTTTATTGGATATGATTGGAATCAACGCCATCGTTGAGAGGATCGGCGGTGGTTCAAGAACAAAAATCACAAAAGTGATTCAAAAAAAGAATATTAGAGTTTTGGAGAGAAGGAGAAGCGGCTCTCTTCCAACCTTTTTTCAATTTCAACACTTCCAAACAGCCCTATGCTATAATTAATCAGTTTTCATAATCCAAGCATAGCCCTCCCTTCCAAACATCATTTATTTTATGTATAAACATCAATAGTATTTTATATATTTAATTAATGCCTTAATGTGTGTTTTTTCTTATAGAATTTATTCAAATAATAAAAATAATATATATATAAAATATCAGTACAAAACTTAAAGAGAATATAATTGGTGCAAATTACTACAACTAATTATTAGAGATGAGGAGGGATGCTTTGTTGCAGCTATGGGGGATATGAGGGAGAGTATGGTCGAGCCCAAAATAGCGGAGGCGATAGGGGTACGCGAAGCGTTGAGTTGGTTGAAACGAAAGGAGTAGTGGATGTGATCGTCGAAGTGGATGCGATGGTAGTAGTTCAAGCTCTTACTAATAAGACCAGAGATAACTCCTACTTCGGGTCTATTATTGATGATTGTAATCAATTATTAATGGAAATAAGGTTCTATTGTGTTACTTTTGTTCGTAGATCAGCGAACTTAGCAGCTCACACTTTGGCGAGGGAGACTTGTTCTTTATCAAAATGAGTGGTGTTATGTACCACCATTTCTCACTGATGTATATATTGACTAATGATTTGAAATAAAATTAACTAAGTGATTTTCAAAAAAAAAATTATTAGTTCATTTGAGTACTTGACTAAACCAATTCAAGGAGCCTATCCTATATGGAGCTACGTACATGAATTCATCAATCGATCAGGTCATACGTACCATAAACTATAATTAACTAACTTATATCAATCAATCAAATCATACGTTCCATAAACTATAATTAACTAATTTATACAACTTCCTTTATCTAAAATAAAATTTTATAATTAACTAACCTGCAGCATATCGTCCACGCACTAAATTTAAAATAAGGAGTGGCTGAACCGACTCCAATTTTTACCGATCAACATACCTCCTTAATACTTTGGTTTTGAATTGTAATTGCTAAACGTACTCCAATTTCATTTTTTTCTGAAATCCCTAATACCATTGGTCACCCCATCATCCTCACCATATAACCCCTCAATCCTCTCCATTTATCAATTTTTGGTAGTACTTGCACTAAGTCAGAAGTGCTTAAAAGAGTTTTTTTTTTCGTCAAACTAGGTGTCTTGCCGGTGCCCTAGAAGTGAGGAAGTGTCACCTGAGGGTTTTGGTCACACATAGTCGATTGAGACCATTGTAGAGGTCTCGGGCAGTAGCCGTTGCTAATACCTCTTCAAAGGTCTCTGTGGGATCAAAGGTCTCATCCGACTCGACTGAGATCTCTTCAAAGGTCATATTGGGATCCAACCTACGTGACCGAGACCTACAAGAAACAAGAACGAGGAAGAAATTTTTACAATCTCCCAAAAAAACTATGAAAACAGGTAAAAATTAGGTGGTTTTATCGTAAATGGGCTACTCCTCTCGAATCAATCCACATTTCCCCAAAAACTGAATTGGGGCCAAAATCAAAGCCCTAGCTAAGCCCCAAAAACTGAAATTAGGTGGTTTCGTAGTCCTCTGGAATCAATCCACATTTTTTTTAAGATTGCATTATACAATACATAATTGGCATGATAAAATATATGCTCAATACACTACAAATCATATAAATAGCAATTTCACATACTATATTCATAATCTATTTAAAAGTGTGTCGATATTAGTCATAGGGGGCGGAGGGCGGGGGTGCTATGAAAATATATAGGTACTATAAGGGGGTCGGGGGGGAAGGGGCGATCGCCCATCCTGCCCACCTCCTAGATTCACCACTGTCGACAAGTCTTCCGTGAAGGACTTTTTCAACTATCAGAATTTTTTTGTTAGTTTTTTCAGATGATGAGGTCAAGCTAAGTTTTGAAGATAAAGTAGTTGTTTCAAATCTTAAGTCTCATGAGAAAACGAAAATTCGAGGGTGAATTTTTTTCAGCAAGGGGAGAATAATGAAGATCAAGACGATGGAGGTTGTGTGCGGGATGATCAACATGAAGAGTCGGCTAGGTCCAAGAGCTCATGGGTCCATGTGGTAGTTATTTAGCTAGTGTCTAGATAAAATACATTACTAATAGTTATCTTTTTTTAAATAGTATCAATCTTATTAAATTAGGTCTAGGGTAGTTTTCCTTAAGTTGAATTTTAGTAAGTAGATCTAGTATTTTATTTTTAAAATTTTAGTTAAGTTTTTTTAATAGAAATCGAAACTTTATTAATCATTCATGACTTAATACAGGACCAGACATAGAATCAAATACATTGATTCGTTAATACTATTTATGCAAACAAACTGCCATTAATTTGGTTTTTTTTTAAATTGAAACAGTTTAATAATCAAGGTCTGCTTTCTACAATGTTGAAACTCATGACAATACACAAAAGTATTAGAACCACAAAACGAATAACAAAACTTCCCAACAAGGAGAAGACTTAAAACTTCCCAATAATGAGAAGACCTAAAAACTTTCCAACAAGGAGAATATAAATCAAAGACTTCCAACTAAGGAAGAAAACTAACTATAAAGTAAAAACTATTGATAAATCAATCCAGCACCCCGCACAAATTCACGCAACATCATTGATGAAGATGCACTGCAACAAGGATGGACCAATCTCTTCAAATCTGATTAGATCTGTTGTTTATTGAATGAACAAAGAACAAAAGAGATTTGATTGAACCACCGCCGATTGTTGAGAGGATCAGTGGTGGTACAAGAACAAAAATAACAAAAAGTGAATCAAAAAAATAATTTTAGGGTTTTGGAGAGAAGGAGTCTAGCCTTTCATAGTTGAAGAACATAAAAAACGGGAGAGAGGAGAAGTCGACTAAGAGTATGAGGGAAACATGTTGTTTCTAAAATTTTAGTTAAGTTATTCTTTTTAGTAAGTTGCTAGTACTGAGTTTAATTTTAGAAATTTTGTCTAAGTAGGAGTCTTCTATTTTTTTCAATTAATGCCTATATATATGGCTAGCATTAATGTAATAGGTGATTGATTGTTGATTTTATGAATAAATAAGCCTGTTTTTTTTTTTAAGAATTAGGGTTTTAATTTTGAGGCCCTAAATTAGATTGTGCGTGGATTCGCCAATCAATTTGGAAGACTTTCGCTAAATTAGTTAGTATCATATTTACTTGTCAATATTTGTACAACCATAATTGAAGGGATGTGAAGTTGTAAGAGTCAAAGAGTTACAACTAGGCCAGTTGCAACAATGAAGGAAGTTGCAACGGACATAAAAAATAGAAGGTTTCTACTTGAAGGAAGTTACAACCAAGGAAGTTATAATTGACATATAAAATTAGAAGTTTTCTACTTTTGAAGGAAGTTACAACAAAAGAAGTTGCAACTGGCATAAAAAAATGTTTAATTGGTTAAAATATTATAACCTCTTACAACTTTTGTTATTATATCCTAACTTTTTTGAATTTGTTATTATATCCTACCTTTCTAAATTGATAAATTTGTATTTTAAGTTACTTTTTAACTACAAATTTGATGAGGTGGTGAATAATTAATGACTTTAAAAAATCACTTCATCACTTATAATTACTAAAATAATTATTAAATTTATTAATTAAGCTCATTACTTATGTGCCACCTCATTTAGAGTCAAAATGTGACATAGAATAGAAATTTATCAATCTAAAAATGTTAGGATATAATAACAAATTCAAAAAGATTAGGATATAATAACAAAAGTTGTAAAATGTTAAGATATTTTAACCAATTTGACCTAAAAAAAATAGAAGCTTTTATTTCAACAAAGTTTCTATTGCAGCTTCATATTCTAATAACATTTTAGGAAGGCATAAAAAAAAACGTTTTAGGAGATCAAAAACGGAATTTCTAAATATAGTGAAGTTTGTTCAACTAGAAAAGAACCACTCCTTCAAAAAAAAAAAAAAAAGAAAAGAGCTTCCCAAATTTGATAGCTCTCATGATGAAATTTAAGAAGTATGAAAGAGTATTTATACATGCTTTGATCTTCTTCTTCTTTTTAGTTGGTTCAATTCAAAACTTGAGAGAACATTTGTTTTCTAAACTTTTATAGTTTCCTTCATTGTTAAACACTTTTGTAATCACCAAGGGAACTTGGGTATTCCTACCAAGGGGATCTTAGTTTGTGAGACATCATTGTAAAGGCTGAGAGTAGTGTACCAAGTCTGTGAGGGATCGCGGTTAGGGGGCTTGTGTAAATCCATAATTCTCATGTCAGAAGTGGATGATTTCACGTCTAGGTGAGGTCCCACAGATGTAGGTCTTAGACTGAACTGCGTAAACATCTCTTTGTGTTGTGGAGTGTTTATCTTTGCATGCGCACATATTTTCCATTAACGATTCATAACTTACAGCAACAATAATGACAAGAAGTTTTCAATATAAAATGAGGGGAAAACATATATATACATACTTAACTAGATTTATTAAGAAAAAGGGTTACTTGGTTCCTAAACATGCATGCAAGAACAAGTTGATTGATATTCTCCTCTTTAGAAGATGCACATATACCCTTCTTAGTAGGTGTACCTCCTCCTTATGATCAGTCATCAAAAGCTAGCTACTATCCAGGTCACATTCTCTGCTACATTAATAACACATCATCTATACAAGCATCCTCTATACACTGGCGTCCAATAATCCGATCCGGTATTATCTCTATAAACCTGAGGAGTACAAGATACAGGAACCAAACAAAGCCCTCTGCTCTTCAAATCGAATTTTGCCTCTGCACCCTTATCTTTTCTTTCTAGCATTCCCCATGGATCCTGAATATTGAAACAATAAGCATATAAAATACGCATACATAATATTATATATATGCTAATACGTTTACATTTTCATAATTAGTGACTGAAAAAAATGTTTACTAAATTTATATAAGATCACTTAATTTGGTATAAAATGTTAATACCTTGTTTGCACTTGATTTCATGTATGGATTGCTCAAAAGCTGCAAAGGAATGAATTAATGTGAATTCAAGAAAATTAGAGATACCAAATTAAATATTTAATAATTATAAGGCAGAAAGCTAGCATCACTTAATTAATTACTATTCTTGTTGCTTCTGATCTCATGACCATTTTGTCGGATCAATCAGTTATATAATAACTTATTGGCATATATGCATGACCTATAATGTCAAGGCCAAATAATTAGACAATATACCTGCACTTGCTCTTGTAGAAACTTTATGTATCCAATTGCTTCTTGGAGAACAGATGCTGAATCAGTCTGAAAAAGAAGATTCATGAATGTAAATCAACTAAAATCAACTGGTATATGTATGTTTAGATTAATTAATTAATTATATCTTTTTTAATTATTCTCTAATCTTAATTTATGCCTTTTTTCTGATTTACCTTGCCAAAAGGTGACACAATTTGCTGAAGAGCAGTAATTCTATCAGCCATCTTGGCTTTCGGAACTTGTGCCTATAGAATCACATACAGTTGAAATTTTTTACCAAGTCAGTATGTTAAAGTTTACATGCAATATTACACATGCATGCACACTTACAATATATTCAAATTTTTTTAAAAGAAATATATGAAGTTTCAAATCTACCTTGACTGAAGAGGCTTGTGAATTCTCATGCTTGGGTTTCTTGAATTGTGCCTCAGAGTTTTGATCTTCACATCTTTTCTTCTTTCCTTCTATTGAAGCTCCAGTTCTTCCATTTCCTCTTGCCTAATATATCAACAATAAATTTAATTAACAAGCTTAACAAACTAATTGCCTTAATTAATTAATTAACTCATGATCACAATTAATCACAATTCAAAAATTATATATAGATCATGTACCTGAGAGGATTGTCCTTGCTTTTTGTTACTTTCAGCTGAGCTAGAGCTGGTGGTCTTTGAATTACATGGTTTATTATTTGGAGATTGAAGTTCTATCAGTGGTTTGTTCATACAACCATTAAATGTGATTGTATCTGATATGCTCTTATTAGTAGGCCACGGCGATTCCGACGTACCGTAGTAGTATTTATTCTCTTCAATAGCAGAGTTGTTGTTCCCCAAGAGATGTCTCATGTTGTTGCTCTTAAGCAACCTTTGAAAAGAAGGGTCATCAGAGGATTCCATCTCCTCATCATGTTGTTGTACATGGCTATCCTCTTTGAGTACTTGATCATGGCCATAACAAGGAAAGAAACCGAAATTACCATTTTGCCCCTGAACTACTCCATATGATGTTGAATTGCTAAGGCTTTGTTTCATTTGGTGATGATGAGAGAGATCATGAGGGTGATGATCTGCTGATGAGTAATTATGATCCATGGAGTTGATCATGAGAGACATGTTTCGCGTTTGTTGCGGTGTAATCTGGCGGTTGATGTCGGGGTAGGGCGGCGCAATCGACCAATTGCTAACTAAGTTTGAAAGATTGTTCAACCTTTCTTGCTCAAGAAATCCCCCATTGTTGAAGCCATTTAAGTGTCTCTCTATGTTGTTGTAATTATTAGGAGAGCTAGCATAGTCCCAACTATCCATCTTTTTCAAGTAATCACAAGCTGGTTCAAACATTGCAGTTGATAGATTCTTGGATGACAGTACTTCAAGAAAGTTCTCTCCAACATCATGTGTGTTATGCAAGTCTCCACTGCTTCCAACGCTTCTGATGATTAATAATGAAAATTAAAGAACATGATTAAGCACACTAGCTAGCTAGCTAAACAATAAACATGTATAATTAAAGTACATATATGTGCTTTAATTTCTTTATAATTTTAAACCTACGTGTATTTCATAGGTGGGTGGGGTTATATGCCAATTAATACTAGTAAAGCACTTTCTCCTCTTAATTAATTTAAGCTCTAATTAAACCTTCTTCTATTGCGCCGTCGACCACTACCTTAATAATGCTTTTGATTCTTTCTCCACTTAACCATGCATGTGTATGAACAAGTTCACCATGAAATATATGTGCTATATCTCTTTCTTTGACAGTCAAGGGTATACAAGCCATTGCCGCTGACAGGGGATTGAAGGTGGACTCAAGTACTAATCCCTTGGGGGTTAGGAGGGTGTCCCCTAACTAGCTACCACTAATTAACCCATGAGGTTGAAGGAGAAATATGAGCTATATCTTTTTAGTTCATCAAATTATACAGACTTACAATAAAACTTGGCTCCACAAATGATTCTCCGACGTGGGCTCTCCAGTGATCTCACCGGGGGCCGCAGCAGCAGGATCCATGATCCGACGAGATGAATCTTCGGTTACACCGGAGTGGTTGGAGGTGCTATTGGTGAAGGAAGGCGAGATGGAGATCTCTTCTTGATCAGTATTAGAAGAGTTGGAGTTATGATGATGATGAACTGTTGGTGCATGATGAGATGCTGTGTGCCATGAAATCACATTGCTCCATGAAGAGAGAGAGCTCCCATGAAGATCCCACAAGTTTGTTGTAGATGAAGAGTTCACAACTGAGCCTTCAGAGCCTTGATCTTGATCTCCCATGACAATATTATTTGCTATTACTTTGGTTTGGTGGCTATTAGGTTTTCTTTGCTTTGCGTTGCTTTCTTTGTTATACTTTGTTTGCTTTGATGAGAGTGGAAGAATTTAAGGAGTTATCCGTTGTAGGTGACGTTTGCATATTATAATGTTGTGTTTTTTTATTTATTTGGCTTTAGTCTTTTAGGGGAGACAATAGAATATGCAGCCTGCGTTCTCCACTGAGATCGTGCACAATAATTATAAAGGGTGATGGGCCATCAAGAATTGGTTTAGGGTTAGGGTTGAGACTATTGCTCTATTTCTTTCAAAATCAAACCATTTTTTTATTAGTACAACTTTGGAAATAGATAAAGAGTGTTGTTAATTGGTTTATCTGCAAAAGTTTGTACTTAAATATTCATTATAATTAGTATTTTTTTAAGAATTGATTAGTACTCATATATAATAGCCAATTATTTGTGATGGTCTTTTTTTTGTGAAAAAAAAAAAACTTTTCTTAATTAGCGGCGGAATAAAAAAATTAGGAAATTATATTATATATATATAGAAGGTATCGATTGTCAAGGGGTTGTGAAGGATCAGAGAAAGGAAGCAAGGCTTGTTGACAATTATAAATGAACATATATAGGATCGATGTCGATCAGGTGCAAGGGTGCAGCAACTGTCCTTTAATCTTTGGTTGATTTCGCCTGCAGCACGTTAATTCTACACTCAACTTTAACTATATTCTTAACAATCTTTAATTGCAAATGATTCACTCTAAAATAATATTTATTTGGCAAGACATAATAAGGAAAAAGTTTAACCAATATTTTTAATTAATTTATTTGTCTATTGGTTCAATTCATAATTTTTTTTTGTTAAGTTTCAATTCATAAATTAATTTAACTGTTCCTACCAAAAAAAATAATAATTTAACTGTAAAAAGAGTCATAAATCAATTTGCTATTAAATATTAGTTAATACCAAATCATATATATGTGTATCAAAGCTAGTTGTCATCATATGTGACTTCAATTGGATGTGAAAAGAAGAAGGTAAGCAGATACAGTCATTTTTAGACTTTAGAAGGCACAAGGGCACATGTAAACTATGACTAAATTAAAGGTTATATATGACTACTACTGTGATTGTGGCCGAAACTCCACTGCACTTTGTCAATCACGCTCAGAAATAACATAAGTAGTAGAAAAATATTTTATTTTAAAAGGGTTTATAAAAATTGGTTTCTAAAATGGAACATCAAATTTGATGTCCATAGAATCACGGGTCATATTGTGACAAGTGTCGTGAATGAGGACAAGATTAACTGGACCTAAATTGGATGTAGACTGTAGTAATAGGTCACAGAAATCAATGAAAGAAAGAAATCATAACATATTACATTCCAAACCTAACCCCATTTGGTGATTTGATGTGGAGATTGTCAAGAATGTTGTCTCTAGCTATCTCACCCTCAAGCTTTTAGCTTTTATGTTTAAGCTTTTTTATTTTCCGATGGGGAGACCCTATAAATTTGGGCGATTTTTGGGCATCGCTTCTGGCGTTTTCTGAAACTCGATTATGATGTAGGCACACTTGTATAGTTGTAGTGCGGTTTTTTTTTTTTTTTTTTTTATTAAAAAAATAGAAGTTTCATTAATTATTAAGGGAGCGGCAAAATGGATCACTTTTTGCTATTCAGCCCTCATTACTCTTTCATACTCCATTTTTTTGCATTTCAAATTTTGTTATACAATGATTAAAACCAAGAAAAATGTTATGATTGAAGGATGTTGAGGTGAGGTGAGGGTATTCTTTGGGAACTAAAGTTAGAAAGATAAACTTTGAAGTAAAGTATAAGTAAAGGAGTATGTTTAGCGACAAGTGGGGTCCGTTTAGCCATTGCCATCATTGATGGCTCGATACAGGACCAGACTTAGAATAAGAAAGTACATTGATTTACTAATCCTATTTGTTCAAAAGAACTATCATTACTTTAACTGTGAATGCGATTGTGAAATCAAAACAATTTGACAATCAGGAACCTCTCTTCTATAACGTTAAAACACATTACAATATACAAACATCTGCTAGACCCACATAATGAATAAAAAAACTTCTCGATGAGGAGAAGAAAGCCTAAAACTTCTCGACAAAAAAAAAAACAAAATCAAGACTTTCAACAAAGGGAAGACGTACAAACTACTTAAAAATAAAACTAAAATAAGGACCAGCCCAACAACTGCATAGATCTAAAAATAAACGCTGAGGAAGGTATACTGCAACAAATAGATCCAATCTTCACATATCTACACTTAATTGAACACATAAAATACGAAGAGACGGAGATTGGTACCACCACCGATCTTAATGCCGATTAAAGGAGACGATCGGCGGTCGTTCAAGATTTTGAATCAAGAGAAAAAACTCAAAAAAGAGATTTTAGGTTTACAACAGCTGCCAAAAGCTCCCAATCATTTTATTACTTCGCACTATGCATGTTTTTCTATAAAAGGATGATTACAGATAGACTTTTAAAAGGGGATCGGCCTAGAAGATCTCGGTATGTGAGCAATCAAAATTGTAGCTAGATATATCAACTAATTAGGTGGTCTAACCGTTTGGTATAAAGGATAGGAGTAAGAGCTATCATGGGTTCAAACTTAATAGGGCAAGTGAAAAATAAAAAATAAAAGCTAGATAACAAGTTGTTTTGACTTATGGTATCAACAACAACAATGAAAAAAAAGTGAAAAGAAAAGTCTTGATAGAAACAATTATTTCTTTCTTATCTAAAATAAATAAATAAATAAAACTTGACTTGATGGTACCAACTAATTGCTCATCCAATGATTTAGTATGGTGTTTACAAGTGAAAAGTCATAGGTTAAGTCTTGATAGAAACAATTATTTATTTCTTACCTAAAAATAAATAAATAAATAAATACTTGACTTAATGGTGTAAGTGACGAATTAGCGATAGGTCAAGTTCTTGTTTTTTAATTGAAAACTTTAATTTACATTATGTTTTTGGACATCGTGTTTTTTTGCAAGCAGTCGGTTAGAGATTTTAATAAATTTTCTTTCTTGTTGGATTATGTTTTTTTTTTTAAAATTTTGTTTTATTTAAAGTAATTTGAACATTACAGATTGTTTTTATCCATAAGAACAGAAGGCATTAGTTTAAATTTAACTAAGAGTTCTTTATTGAGTAAACGCATGCACCTAATTAAAGACCTATATATAGGTTGTTCATCAGTTTATATATTTTCAAAAATATATCATTAATTGGTTATGTAGTGAAGTTGTGAAATTGTACTTAAACTACAACACAACAAAATTAAGCAGCCCCTTCTCTCCTCCGTTCCTGTAGACAAGAGAGAAGGTGACAAAGGAATTGCCTATGAAAGTGATGCTGGAGTACTGTCTCAAGTGAGTTCTAAAGTGTCATATTCTAGAGGGACAACATTCATTTGCTAATTGATCTTCTTCATCATTAACGCGCGTCATATCACCACAAAAAATAAGTTCAAAAAGAGTGATTCCACTCCCTTCTTACTTGTCTTTGTTGGTTTGTGCAGTTCCTGAAGATTCCCATATATATATATTTCATAACATCAATGAACCCGTTCATTACACTTGCTAGACTTCAATTGATCTTAAAAATTATTTTTTTCCTAATTTTAGGTAGACAATTTGATTAAAGACTTTACATTAACATGTAAATTTGTAATTAGTTTTGTGTTGTAATGTTTGTTTGTTTGTTTTTTTTTTATCTCAAAGATAATTTCATTGAAGTAAAAATCCAGGATTACATCAAATCACTATAACAAAGTTTGAACATAATCTGGTAATTCACTCCAAAGCAATACTCCAACATGACTTCGCGATGTTTTTGCCATATGATGGGCAACTTCATTCACTTGTCGATTTTCATGATTGATCCTCTATTTGTCATGTCTTCTCATCGATTGATCCTCTAAGTTTGTCATTTTTATGTATTTGAGTGTTTTTGTAGTAAAGTCTCCAAAATATTAGTCTAATTGTCTGTATTTGTCATTTTCAAGTATTATAGACCACGCGGTTGAAATAAGACTGAAAACTATGCAAAATGGAGTATTCATATGCCTAGATATGTTTTACATCAAAAAGCGTGATAACGCGCATCTCGAGGCGGCTTCGGTGGACCCACACATGAAGAACACGACATGCCATTCAGGAAGAAGAAGAGAATTGGAAGTGGATAGATTTGTTAGATTTGTTAGATTTGTTTAGAAAAGATCATATTTTTATATTATATTATATACATATATATCTATTCATATATAGATAGATATATAGATCGATCATTAGATATATATATATATATATAGATAGATAGAGAGATCGATCAGAAAGATCAGAGGAAGATAAGACTCTCGACACTCTTTTCTGTCTTCTCTCCTCTCTCTCTCTCTTTGGATCCTCTCCCTCTCCATTCTTTTATTTTTCTTTGTTCTTTGAGTTCTTCAACCATGAAGGGCTAAGATTCATAGCCTAGGCAACACTTGGAGGGAGGTTCGAATGTGCATATTCAATGGATTTGTGAGATTTATATATTTTAACTTCAAGCTTTTCATTATTATTTTATTTTCTTTGGTATTGTTTGAACAATTGACGTTAAACAACAGTTTAAACCTTGATTTACATGTCAGTGAGTCGTAAGCATCCGTCCTTGTGCGACAAGACCACACTAGTGGCGATTGACCATACCAATTGATTAGACCCATTTGGGACCGGTTGAATACCTTAGGGATCTAGGCTAAATTGGACACACGAGTGATCCAGTTGTCTAGGTGTAACTGTGACGGCCCCGCTTCTAATCTAGGGCACCGTCCGGCCTAATCCCGTAATTAAGCCCTAATAACAACACATAGGACCCGATTACGAATTAGTCAGCCTTTACTACCTGTGTTCTCTTGTCGATTACGAATTAGTCAGCCTATACTACCTGTGTTCTCTTGTTTAAACAATTATTTTATTTAGCGGAAGACTTTAATATTTTAGCGGATTTTTTTTTTTTTTAATAAATCCTAAGTGTGGAAACCAGGAAATAACGATCACCATATATATGCAAGTAAACGACGAACATATATAAACAAAGTGAAAGCCAAAAGTCGGGTAATCTAACGCTCATCCCAATAACATCCCAAAAGATAAAGACATAAGTAAACATAATACAAAAAGTACCCTACATGTACGGCAGCTACGCGCTCGGAGCTCGAGGTAGTCGCCGATCTTCTCCTTGCCCGGCTGTGTCGCTCGATGGACCTACACCCACCGTCACAACTAGACGGTGAGTATAGTGATATTTAAGTGATAACTCGGGGAAATCTAATACTACATTTCCAATTTAAACAAAAGGTATTTAAAAGCATATGTAGTTTGAAGAAATGCTTTGAATAAATAATGCAAGTAAATACCAACGTTAACGTATACTCATAACCGACACGAGTGCTAAGTCGAGATGATCTACGTCCCATGGCGGCGGTGAGAACTATCACCTAGCCTTTTCCACTACCGTATGGAGCTATGCTCAACATATGATAATAATCTCTCTTTTTTTTCCTAATAACCTCAAATTGCGAGCATGTGCTCGCGTATTTAAATCATTTATACTTGCCGACAACCCCGTGATCCATGTCACGTGTGCCTCCCAAGTGTAGTGGCGAGTGCCGAGACCGCGAAAGACCGAAATCCTCGTGAATCCGCGCATCTCATGTGCAATGGACACTAGATAATCCCTACTTTAGTTTTCAAAAATATATATCCTAAAGTTGTTACGATTTCAACATAAGTTAGGCTACAAAGCCCCAAGGGAAGTAGAAGACAAGTCCAACATAACGAGATAACCCTATAGCATGCATTTTCTAAATATCCATTAGCCACATTCCAAGACAAACATTGAGCATATAAGGAAACATGGAGTCAATGATATAATAAACAAGGCATCATGCTATATCGATATTCAATATGAGTAGAAACAAGGAAAGCATGATGTGGGAAATAAATTAGCTAGTCTACAAATAGATGAAAATTTATAAATGACTGGAATGAAATAAAGTAAAGAGTTCCCACAGCTTTCACTTACCGCTAACGCAAAGAGTCCTAGCTATCCGCCTCCCAACACCCCGACTCGTGCACCCGAACTTCCAAGAATTCCCTTTAATTCCCGAAGTTCATTTTATATCATTTTTATTTATTTAAAAGCCACGACATTAAGTGAATTTATAATATTAAATCAAAATATATAATTTTATGTCAATCTTTAATTTTGACACATTTTTCGAGTTATATCGGGGTACCAAAAACACTCGAAAAGTCCCGAAACCATTTTTCTACCTTTTTTTCAATTTCTTATATTTTCTATAATTTTTTCCAATTTTTCAGGAATTTTCCAACTATTTTCCTTATTTTCCCGAAATTAAATTAATATATATAAATATATAAATATATTAATTTATTATTATTATTATTAATTAATTAATAATAATATATTTTTATTTTATTTTATTATATATATATTTAATCGATAATATATATATATTTTTTTATTTTTATTTTTATTTTTTTTTTATTTATTATTATTATTATTATTATTATTTATTTTTTTTTTTTATATATTTTTTATTTGGTCGGGCGGGTCGGATCTCGCCCGACCTCGACCCAGTTCTGGGCCGGCCAAGGCTGGGTGGGCCAGGCTCGGCTCATGGGCCGAGTCCCGGCCCAGAGCCCCCGGCCTCGGCCCAAATGAGAGGGGGATGCACACGTGCGGCCCGCACATGTGCATCTTCTTCCCCAATTTCTTCTTTTCGTCCCGAGACGTTTTAACGTCTCTGTTTTTTTTTTTTTTTTGCTCTTCTCTCTTCTTTTTCTTCTTTCCTCTCCCAACCTTCAACCTTCAACCTCTAAACTCCAAGGCCAATTTCAACATCAACAACACTAGTTACTATATAGATTTCGGATTCAACATGCATGTATAAAAAACCCAACAGCTTTACCCAATTCACCTCAATTTCTTTCCACAAATTTGATTCAAACGATGTATTTCACCATACGAGAACTCAACAACCCCCAAGATAACCTCAAAAACCAAAAAATCGCTGCATGCATGAGAAAATCCGAATTTCACTAACAACCCATTTTAAATGCAAAAAACCCCATTTTTGAAGCTCAATTAATGAAAATTCATATAGTTTTGAATGATAACCTTGTTGTGTTGGTTGAATTCTTCAATTCTAACTTGAATTTCTTCACTTCACTCCCTCCGATCCAGCCTCCTTCCTACACAATTAAATTTGCATGTGTTCTTTTTGAAGTTCTCGCTCATCAATCCTCCCATTTATAGCCTCAATCTATTCTCCCTCAACGCACGCATCCCGAGGAATATCTAAGGGTTTTTGTTCACTAAGTCCAGCTGCTTTGTTGACACAACTTTATGACACCATTTATCTTGAGATTCACACACCCATCTCTATGTTTATCTTATGGCTCTTTTTATTTTCCTTCAACTATAGGACTTATATTGATCAATTTAATTTATTCGATTAATCTACCACTATACATTAGTCACATTAACACCCATATGGACCATGATTAATTGGTCACTCAAATTTATAAAATTTATCTAAGTGGTCACACCGACTCTCAACTCCCTAAGACTCGTGTCCGAGTCGCACGCAACTCGAGGCACTTTTCCCGTGCGTCGAACTTCGTATTTTCCAACTAAATTAAATAACTTAATTTATGTTAAGGTAGATTTGAAATGAATTGTTATTTCCTAGCCTAGTCTCGCTACCCCAGTAATTCCACTAGGTACTCGCACTTGCACGCGCTCCAAGGCGTGTCCCCGCTCACGTCAACTCGACGTCTATGGTTTGCACAAATTGACTTAATTAGTCTACACACATACATAACACTAGGCATACACCAGTACAAATATAACATTTACCTCAGTCACGTGCCTCGGTTAGTGTGCGCATCTCATGCGGGCCCCACGTCACGGGTCGGTGATCCTAATTAGGCAAGTTAATCAAGATTAGGAAATTGGGCCGTGACAGTAGTGCCTTCACAAATCGAGGTAATGCGACCAATGCGTTAAATCTGGAGCACTGGCAATCAGGTTGCGTGTTTGGTTAGGGAAGTAGTCAACGGTCGTATCTTGGCTATCGAGATTAGGAAGTGCGAGGAACCGAGTGCGTCACCGGGTCTATAGCTACACTAGGATAATTTGATTTGTATCTTTTGACATAAGTTAATGACCAAATTCAATGTTTTTATCGAACCGAACTTGTATGCCTTGACCTAGGTGTTATTTTTATTAATTGTTTTCAACTTTATTTTAATTGCTTTTATCTATTTGGTTTATATTTAGATTAGGTAATTAACTCATTTTCTCTAAATCACCCGATTTCCTTTTTGTTATTTTTTTGACCTTAGAAAGAAAATCAATCTCTGTGGGATCGACCCTTTACCGCTATCTACAAAATAGTTGGTTTAGGTTTATATATTTTATTGACGCGTTCGGCGCGCGTCAATTTTTGGCGCCATTACCGGGGATTGGTTTTTTCTTTCTTTGGTTTTCTTTTTTTTTTAGTATTTGTAGTTTCTCTACACCCTTGTCTCTAGCATGTTTGCAAGAAACTCCACCATGACCACCACTTCACAATATTTTTCTAGTTGGCCCTTTATTGTGCAACAAGAACCTATCAAAGCTTGTGATCTTTTTACAGGTTGTCATCATTTTCCTAATGTATGTCCTTTTGACTACTGGAGTAATTCATCACCTCAGCCTGACATATATAATTCCATGCGGAATCAGCCTTCAAGGGATATAATAAAGTTTATTTTAGAGACTGAGCAAGATATGAATCTCACCGAGCAAGAATTAGACCAATGGATTGAACAAAGAGATCAAGAAGCTGATGAAGAAATAAAGTCGATTCTCTAGAAGATATAAGCAGAGACCATGAGTGCAATTCCATTGGAGAGTGTTGAGGTGAATGAGGTTACACCAGTTAAGGACTATTGGAGTGAACCAGAGGAAACACTTGTAATTTCTTTACATGAGCCATACATTGAAATTGCACAGAGCACATATGATGAAGTTGAGAAAGATATTGAAGTCATTTCAGAAAGGCCAGAGGAGCCACAAAAAGAGAGCAAGGAAGACCAGCCTCTGGTGTTGGTGAAGCCACCCACCTTCCCACACATTTGTTAGACCTTACAAGGGGGTGGAAGTAAAGAAGCATTCACAAATTTTCTATATTGCTGACACCTTTGTGTTGGATGATCAAGATGAAAAAGAATATTTTGTGCTAGAGGTTCCGGATGAGCTCCCAGATCTGAAGGAGGGTGTGCATGCTGCATTGCCCGAATATGTTGATGTGTCGTTCGTTGTCGACATCTCCAAAGGAGAGGGCATCACGTGATCAATCACAACAAGTTTAGCCAAAGACTTAAAAGAAAGGCGCTCGTTAGGAGGCAGCCCAGCTTTATTTTTTTTATTTCATTTTTTTATTTCTAGCAATTATTTTAGTTTAGTTTTTAGTTATTTTAGTTTTAATAAAATCCTAACTTCCATTTCTTGGACTTTTTTAGGCAATATGGTTGATGCATGAGCACCGGAGGCACTAAAACGCCCCGAATTTCGTCTGGTTTGACTTTGGATTATTTTTTAGCATAATTTGAATATTTTTAGGAAGTTGATTGATTATTAGGATTTTAGGTGATTTGAGATTTGGTTGGGACATACACCAACTTACGTCCTCGCATTAGCGGCGGGTCTTTCAGTAGACCCAACACCCTATATTCCATTCCACCATCTTGTTGATTTCACCCTTAGTTGAAAAACTTTAGGCTCACAAGATTTGGTTGAGATTATTTAAGTTGACTCCTCTGTTTATTATTTTTTGCTTTTATTATGTTGATCCATTCAATTTTTTTCCTTAGTTACCCAGACATGAGAGTTTTTGTTCATTCACTAGTTTTTGGAGACTTTTTATAAAAATAAAATAAAATAAAATTGCATGAGTTTGTATCAACTTCTTATTATCTACTTATCCGTGTTCTTTTTCACCACTTTTCTTTTTCTTTTATTGCATGAATTTCTTGACTTGTTTTGAACCTTGAAGACAAGGTTCGGAATAAGTTTGGGGGTACTTTAGGACTTGTGAATTGAGTTGGATGGCTTTCTATGTGAAAGACTGTAGGTGAGATTGTTTAAAATTTTTTCAATTATATGTAGTTATATGCGATTGATGGATGGTAATGGCAGTATTTGGTATCACTCATTCTCTCATTTCTTCCATTTATTTTCCTTCCACACTTCTCTTTCTCATGTTATTAGGAGTTGACACATTTTCATGCATGCATTTAGTATTATTAGTAGAAGTAGACATGTGTCTATTTATGTTTGTTCTTGCATTTAGACCTAACATAGTGTCATATGTTGCATATATTGCATTTAGAGTCACCCGAGATTTTGTTTCATGCCTTTGATTATGGATGAGTACTTTATGGTTGCCTGTTGACTTGAAACTAAGGAGAAATTAGGAGAAACACTCAATCAAGTCGTAGCCCAACACACTTATGACTTTATGATTAGACACTTAGTATGTTGATTGAGCCTGGGCTAGATACCAAAATGGGCAGACGGTTAAAATTTTGCAAGTGATAATATTTTAACCCACATTGGGGAATTTTCTTGATTATAGTGAAAGTGAGAAGGGTTAACAGGAGTTTTCTTAATATTGAGAGTCCCACAAGTTTCCACAGGAAATGGAGCAGAGAAACTTGTCGTGGGAAAAAGTGAGAAAATTGGTCCATAGGACATGGAGCAAGGATCGTGTTACTTGAAAAAAAGAAGAAAAAATGGAGAAAATAATAGAGAATATAAAAAAAGAATAAAGGCGAAAGTTTATGAAAACTCCTCAAATAAAAAAGATTTAGCTCGAGTGCTTTCACGAAATTAAGTGGAATTTTAAACTTGCGTGCTTGAATATATAGACCAAGAAAACCTGCAAGTAGTTAATGGTGTTTGTCTTGACTGCATCTTTGTCTTGAAAGTGTGATCTTAGTTGTGTTTGGGTTGCGGTTCTTGACATATCATAACTCCAAAATTTCTTGAGTGGCTTGTTAACTTGGTGGCTATGTAAACCAAAGGGACTCCATAAATTTTTGAATCGGGTATAGGATTAGTTAGGTTAGTGTTAGTCATTGTAGTAATTAGGAGTCTAGTCTGCATTAGTAATCTATGTCTTATTATTTACTTCTTTGCTCGGGACGTGCAAAGTCCAAAGTTTGGGGGTATTTGATAAGTCGGTAATAGTGTCATATTATTTTTATGTATTTGAGTGTTTTTGTAGTAAAGTCTCCAAAATATTAGTCTAATTGTCTTGTATTTGTCATTTTTAGGTATTATAGACCACGCGATTGAAATCGGGCTGAAAAACTATGCAAAATGGAGTATTCATATGCTTAGATATGTTTTACATCGAAAAGCGTGATAACGTGCATCTCGAGGCGACTTCGGTGGACCCACACATGAAGAACACGGCATGCCGTTCAGGAAGAAGAAGAGAATTGGAAGTGGATAGATTTGTTAGATTTGTTTAGAAAAGATCATATTTTTATATTATATTATATACATATATATATATATATATATTCATATATAGATAGTAGATAGATATATAGATCGATCATTAGATATATATATATATATATATATATATATAGATCGATCATTAGATATATATATATAGATAGATAGAGAGATCGATCAGAAGGATCAGAGGAAGATAAGACTCTCGACACTCTTTTCTATCTTCTCTCCTCTCTCTCTCTTTGGATCCTCTCCCTCTCCATTCTTTTATTTTTCTTTGTTCTTTGAGTTCTTCAATCATGAAGGCTAAGATTCATAGCCTAAGTAACACTGCGAGGGAGGTTCGAATGTGCATATTCAATGGATTTGTGAGATTTATATATTTTAATTTCAAGCTTTTCATTATTATTTTATTTTCTTTGGTATTGTTTGAACAATTGAGGTTAAACACCAGTGTAAACCTTGATTTACATGTCAGTGAGTCGTAAGCATCCGTCCTTGTGCGACAAGATCACATTAGTGGCGATTGACCATACCGATTTACTAGACCCTTTTGAGACCGGTTGAATACCTTAGGGATCTAGGCTAAATCGGACACACGAGTGATCCAGTTGTCTAGGTGTAGTGCCTTCACAAATCGAAGTAATGTGGCCAATACGTTAAATCTGAAGCACTGGCGATCAGGTTGCGTGTGTGGTTAGGAAGTAGTCAACGGTCGTACCTTGGCTATCGAGATTAGGAAGTGCGAGGAACCAAGTGTGTCACCGGGTCTATAGCTACACTAGGATAATTTGATTTGTATCTTTTGACATAAGTTGACGACCAAATTCAATCTTTTTATCGAATCGAACTTGTCTATCTACAAAATAGTTGGTTTAGGTTTATATATTTTATTGACCCAACCTTCAAAAAGATTGGGATGTCTTTCGTGATTCCTCCAACCAATAGGAGCGAGTCCAATTCGAAAACCATATTATCAATTCGTAACTCGCTAATCCAACTTATTGCATCTTTTATGTCAATTGCTTTTACTTTCAATAGGTCACACCCACACTAAAATGTTTTTATACTTACCAGAACAAACTGACCCTCTAAGTCTCTAATTATTGCACTCAGCCCCACAAGCCCCTCAGTCCCAAATATCGTTGAGTCTGTATTATATTTTCTCCAATAAACCTCGGGGGATTCCATGTCATGCCAATACTCTGATAGGGGGATCTGATTGTTGCTAATGTTAGATTTCTTCCTCACTTCAACCCATGAAGTGTACCACTCCATACCATGCAGATCATATGAGGTAGGGGAAATCACTCTTCTTCCATAACAAATTATTTATGAAGTTCCATATAGACCACATCTTCATACACACTTTATTGACCAACGAATTTGAGTCTTAACACAAATTGAAAACCACCCTTTTATATCAATGTTTGAAGGTTTTGCTGACGAGGGTCTCTCCAACAGTTTTGTACCTTTGAATATTCAAAGAAAATATATTGTGTTGATTCAACAGGCTCTGCACAAAAAACACAAAAAATCTTCAATTCGTAGCCCCTGATCAATAAGTCGTGACCTTGTAGGGATATAGTTTCGCAAAAGTCACTACATAAAATATGTAACATCCCATAATCTTAATTAGAGAATATTCAGCCTGAAATCCTAATTAAGCCCGATAAACTAGATTGAACTAATTAGAGCTAACAACCTTATACTCATCCTGATAACAACTTATATATCTTGAGATTTCATAAATAAAATAAAACAAAAACAGCGAAAAATTTAAAACTTTTTCGATAAACCAAAATATACAATATCGGTATGAATATCGGTATTGAGCTCTTATTCCCACCCTGATTATTACAAAATCACAAAACAATGTAATATATATATATATATATACAACAGGAAAACTTACTGCACCGTAGAGAAAATACTAAACTCCTGATCTTCTCATTTCTTGAGTTTCGAGTCCTAACGTACATCCACACCTGAAAATGTTAAGGTAGTGAGCTCCTACATGTTCAGTAAGTGACTCTCATACCAACCATCAACTACCAATTAATATCAAGGCAATGTATAATAACATGAATCAAATGTATATTTACAGGAGCATATGAATCAATATAAACAATATATATATAGATGCAAGTTCCTTGGTTCATTGCAATGTATCCGTGATTTGTATTTCCAATATTCGTATTTGAATTGAGTTGCCATCTCACATCATCAAGAACCAGTCACTGGACATCTAACCAGTTCTTGTCAATGTGCAGCCAACTCATAAAACATAGAGTCGCACTCCCTCATCATCACTAAACCAATCACTGCTCATCTGATTGGTTTATGACTGATGAGCCACCAACTCAATATGAAAGCATTGATCGAGATAATTCCCAAGTCTCTTGGGGCGCGGTAATGGAAGGCCACCCCATCACAGTTCCAAACCCCAGGCTGTTTTATTTCGCCAAACCTCTTTTCGGATTCCATTTTCATTAAAAACATTTTTGTAAAACCAACATCAAATCACGGTACATTGCCCCATTCCTAGTCCAGTACACTACATACTCTAATAATATTATTTTACATTGCATAGTTGATAAACGCTTACGAGTTCCACTTATCTGTCCTGAGCTTTTTATTTTTTACTGACTTGTATGACTCCCCGGAGTCCTCAAACCTTTTCACATCGATCCATTACCTAAAATAGACCAACTATTATTATCAACTTAAGTCCCATACTTATTTTACTAACATTCTTAAATTGGTCTCATTCAAATTTAGAATCTCGGGACCTAATTTCAAACATATTTTGACTAATTCACATTTTTCGAGGTAAAAACCCCGGTATAAAGTCTTCTTCGATTTTCAAATTCCTCATTTTCCAAAAAAATCCCTCAATTTCTATTTGTTTGGTCAAAATACTATTTTTTCATATTTTTTTGGATTTTTTCGTAATTTCTTTTCCTTTCTCTTTTTTTTTTCTTTTAACCTTGGTTGAGCCGAACCGAACCGAACCCGCATCATGGGTCATCCCTTACCTCCAGCTACAACAGAGTTGCAGCTCTATTTTTTTTTTTTTTCTTTTTCTTCTTCTTCTTCTTCTTCTTCGATTGTGAGGTCGAGCTCCTCACCCTCACAACAGCTGGCAACAACAACATCCAAAACTGCAACAGTGACAACGAATCAACACAACAACATGAACACAACTCACCTTAGCCTCGTCGACGTCACGAACTCCTCGAGCTCCTTCATCGCCCTCTCCTTCTCCCTCATCATCTCTGTTCTCTCTCTCTCTCTCGTCTTAAAGAAGAAAAGAAGGCGGTTGGTGTTTGGCAAATGTCCAAAATGCCCTTAAGCCTATCTTAATTCCTATTTAAACCAATACCCTTTATGGTAATTTCACATTTTTTCAATTTATTATATATATTTATATATACTAATTTATATATATATATATATATTTATATTTATTGATATATTGCGCCTAAAATCTCGATTGGCACACCAACGAGAACTCTCGAGCGTGCACACCACGGTACGTCCTGCGCGTGTCACTCGTCCCGTGTATTACTATATGCTTGACAATTTACTATTATTTTCTATTTTAATATATATATACCCATAATATATATAAATATATATTTATGCCTACAATTACGTAATTTACTCCAACGAGTACACTCGGATATCAACGTTATCCCGCGTCTCATGTGTATCCCCATAACCCCCACATGGTATTAGGCGTCTCATCATTGGTCTGATTATTCATTTATGCATATTAGTGCACACCAAACAAATACAATACATCAAGAAAATACACGCGTTAATCGAGACAAACCGGGCTTAACCACGAGCCTAACTTGGATTATTTTGGATTAGGATTACTGTTAATCACGTGCTTAAAGTAACGGGTTGTTACAAAATGATTCACTTTTGCTAAAATTTCAAGGTTCTACACTTTCAACCAATCTCCTGGGTCGCCATCGAATCCCCATCTCTACTTAATTCAACTGCAATTCGATATCCCGAGTTTACCTTATAGATGTCGTCCTTTTAATGCTTCCAAATTAAACTCACAACTGTAGTTACTCAATATGATTTGATGTATGGCCCTCATATCTCTCACATTAAAATTCTCCCCAATAAGATCAACTGTCTCATACACTACTTTCAGGAATCATCAAATCATTAACCGTGGCATCCTTCGTTCTTTGGATCATTTCAGTGGTCAAAAAGTTATTAACATTATCTTTCAACCAAGGATTATGTCATAACTTGATCAAACTCCCATCACCCACCTTCCATTGACACCCATTTTCTAACACTGATTTAGTTACCATGATACCTCTCCAAGTAAAACTTGGATTATGACCAATCTTGGCCTTCAAAATATCCCCATTTGGGAAATATTTAACTTTGAGAATTCTCGAGACTAAGGTATTTGGATGATGAACAATACGCCATCCTTGCTTAGCCAACATAGCAAGGTTAAAACTGTGTAGATCTTTAAAACCAAGACCTCCCTCCTTCTTCCTTACACAAAGTCTACGCCAATTCATCCAATGCATTCCTCTTTGTTCCCCATTTTTTAAACCCCACCAAAATGAATTCATCATTTTCTGAAGTGAATTACATAAAGATTTTGGGATAAAAAAGTACCCATACAATATATTGGCAATGTTTGAACTATTAACTTCAACAACGCCTCCTTCCCGGCCTTTGAAAAAAATCGGAGACGCCACGACATCAGTCGCTTCCATAACCTCTCTTTTAAGAAAGAAAATTGTGATGGCCACAAAACCCGAGGCCGCCACGTCATGCGCTACGGGCCTACATCCCTGCCCATGCGCTATGGGCCTACAGCCGTGCCACATCATCTCCCCGGTTGTGTTTCGCATGCACCAAACACCACTCAATCCTCAATAATTAGAGTTAATCATTTAAAAAGCATTATAATTCAGCAAAAGCCTTAAAAATATGTAATTTGTTATATATTTCATCAAAAGTTAAGAGCATCATTCATATGTGGAAAACTCGGAATAGTACACTTATATAAGGCGACAATAGTAAATATATACATGTACATGTATATCAAAAGTCCCCAATAACCTAACATAAAACAAAATACTGAATGTACTAATACTAGTAAGTCTTGGATTGTAAAATGTCAAAGGTAGTCGCCCAGTGTCTCTACGGCTCTACTCGTACCTAGTGTTGGATTAAGTGGTTAGTCACTCTAACTCCGACCGGAATTTTAATGGAAACAAACAAGGTGAAAATATACTAATAAGTTTTATCAAGTGTATTTCAGTTTCGTCAAAGGTTGCGAAACATCACATCATGGGTATTTGAGCATTCAAGCTATACAAGTTCAAGACTCGGCATACATAAAGGAATGATGACGAAAGATCAAGGCCACGAGTTGTAAAATTAATGTAAGGTATTCAAGTTCACTTAAGCAAGCCAATTGCATTAGTTCATGCATATTGTGATTTTAAAATGGATTTTCAAATGTCAAGTGATTACTTGAAGATTTCGGTCCTATAAGTCTAAACTATGTTAAACTATATGTGTATGTTAATATCGCATTTTGAAAATCATTGTGAACGCTTTTGAAAAAGAAAAACTTATTTTTGAAAGGTCTTTGAAAAGAAAACTGTGTATTTGCAGAAAAGTCCCTCGCAAATCATGAAACCGAGATTTTCTATTTTCGGGATTTGTGAAAATATCCGGACCATCCAAATAGGCCATATGACCCAAAACAAACATGTATTATATGTTATATTAGGGTTTGTTGGGTCTCGGACGCGTTAAAGGGTGGCTAACACAAGGGACAGAATTAATTATTCTGAGGTCCCTGCAGTTAGCGCGCTAATACTGTTATTAGCGCGCTAGGTCATAAAATTAGCGCGCTAATTGCATTCCTGACAGCTTTTTTATAAAGCTGAAAAATTCACTTTAATTCGAATTTTTGATCAAATCTCGGCCCTTGGATACACACAATGGTCATATATTGGTCTATAAATATATACAACACTCCCAAACACACAAGGCACATAAATTAGGTTTTGAAATCAAAGAAAAACATTTGTGCTTAAATTTTTCAAGAGAAGGAGCTTGGGGTTTTCAAGTTACACTTAGAGGCTGTTCATTCAACATCAAAACCAGCACTCTTGAGGCACTCTAAGGAGTACAACAACCTCTCCAGAACTGATTTTCAAGTCATCTTCTTGGGGTTGTAAGAAAGTCCATTCCCTAGCTTTTCTTATACTTAAATTATATATTCTTGTGTGATTGATTTGGGAAATTACTTGTTGTGTTGTTAAACACACTTGTATTGGGTTTTGCACTTAAACTTGATTCATTAAACCCTTGGACTGATTTGAACAAGAGTTTGTGCTTAAACTTGACTTTTATCAAACTTCTTGTTCTTTGGATTTGAAATCGGTTTTGTTGTCATCAATCTATTTAAAATGGTTTCATATTTGAGTCTTGCATAAAATCAGTTTTAAAATTGCATTTCTCAATTGTTTTCATACTTGCATGCATAAGAGTGGTTAGGCTCTAGGAGGCTTGCTTGTATTTGAACTTGATACTACTTTACTTTGTAAAGTGAAATTTCATTGTATTAATCAAATATTGATTGTAAGACTTAGTGGAATCTAAGTCGAAAGGGAAGACCTAGTTGAGGCTAAGAATATATCCTAGTTGCGGCTTGGTGGGAAAAGTCCTAGGTGGGTCTCGGTGGGAAAATCCTAGTTGCGGCTAGGTGGTTGTATAAGACCTTATTGTGATAAGGCATCGTGTAAAAGACCTAGTTGAGGCCAGGCATTCACTAGGCTAGTTGGCTTGGGGTGTACCACTTATCAATAATATAAGCGTGGTTTGAAAATCCTAACCGGGGAGGTTAGGTAGTGGATGTAGATTGGTTGGATCGAACCATTATAAATCACGTGTCTTATTTCCATCTCTTCTACCCTTTCTTGATTGCGTAGCATTGATATTTATCTTTGGTGTATGCATTATCATTATTATTTGTGCATAAAGTTTAAAAAAGGTGATAACTACTCAGTAACCCAATTCACCCCCCCTCTTGGGTGACCTTCACCTAGATTTGCACTTAGTCACCAAACAAATACAGTGACGAGTCCAGTGAATAAACTCCTAAAGAAAACCATCGAGTAGATAATAACCGAAGCCAATAAATATGGTTAACTAAACATACAACGAGTATGGGCAGCCATAAACCCTACGAGCATAGTTAACAACCATGCAAGATGATCAACGAATAATCAGGATTGTAACAACATGCTCAACAACGATCCCGATAAATCCAGACAAATGTGTGTGACACGACCTAACAATTTAAATCATACTTTGCCAATTTGAATGCCCCATCTACCACAACGAGATTGGACCACACCCAGACCGCTAATGGTGACCGGAACGAATCACATCTACTAAACACGTGCACCCCGCAGCTCATGTCGCAATCCACCGACGGCGCAAGCACACACGCTACAATCTAGTGTGCTCAGTTACATACCACAACCATCCCGAACAATCACCGATAAATGAAAACCAATCAATACCGACAAATTAATCATTTAAACAGACCCATTAATGATATAACCTAGTAATATTCAACATGAATAGTAAATGCAAGAATTGAAACCATCAAATGCTCCAAATGTGTTTATGTTAGGGTTATACACCTTAAACTGCGCTCCAATTCCCAATAATAGTCCCGGCCCAATCTCAATCTTGCCTTGATTTATGTGTGCGATACCAGACTAGGTCTTCCTAAGTCTTAGTGTCCAAATAAGTCATTTTATGTAATTAAGTTGAAGGTCACCCATGAAGGGGGTGAATTGGGTTACCGAATAGTTATCGCCTTTTTAAAACTTTATGCTTAAATAGCAATGATAATGCATACACCAATAATAAATATCTATGTTATACTACAAAGAAGGGGTAAAAAGAGATGGAAATAAGATACACGATATATAATGGTTCAATGTAACCGATCTACATCCACTACCTAACATCCCCGGTTAGAATTTTTAACCCCCACTTATATTATCAATAAGTGTTACACCTTAAGCTAACTAGCCTAGTGAATGCCTAGCCTCAACTAGGTATTTTACAAAATGTCTTATCGCAATAAGGTCTTATACAATCACCTAACCTCAACTAGAATTTTCCCACCTAGACTCACTTAGGATTTTCTCCTTACCTAGCCTCAACTAGGGTTTATGCCTAGCCTCAACAAGGTCTTCCCATTTGATTTGGATCTCACTAAGTCTTACAATCAAAGTTTAATGAATAGAATGAAATATAGTTTACAAAGTAAAGCGGCACCAAGTTCAAATACAAGCAAGTCTCCTAGAACCTAACCACTCTAATACATGTAAGTATGAAAACAAATGAAAAATGCAAATATATCACTAATTTTATGCAAAACTCAAATATGAAACCGTTTCAAACAAATCAATTAGAACAAATCTAGTTTCAAATTCAAAGAATAAGAAGTTTGATAAAAATCAAGTTTAAGTGCAAACTCTTGTCCAAATCAGTTCTAGGGTTTAGTAAATCAAGTTTAAGTGCAAAATCCAAAACAAATGTGTTCAACTACACAACAAGTGATTTCCCGAGTCAAGCACACAAGAATATATAATTTAAGCACAAGAAAAGCTAGTAAATAAGACTTTCTTACAACCCCAAAAAAATGACTTGAAAATCAGTTTTAGAGAGGTTGTAGTTACCTTAAAAGGCCTCAAGAATGCTGGTTTTAAAATTGATTCGACAGCCTCAAAATATTCCTTGTGTTCTTCACAAATCTTCAAGCTCATCCTTTTGAAAACTTTGAGCACTAATGTTTTCTTTCTTCTCAAAACAAATCCTTTGTGTTTTGTTGTTTGAAAATGTTCTACATTCTTATATATTAGTTTATGACCGTTCTAGAGATCCAAGGGCTCAGATTTCATCAAATATTCAAATTAAAGTGTGATTTTCAGCTTATAAAAAAGCTGTCAGGAAAGGAATTAACGTGCTAATTTTCTTACCTAGCGTGCTAATATAAATATTAGCGCGCTAATTATCAGGAGCCTCAAAATAATATTTTTGACCATAGAGTTAATGACCCTTTATCACATCTGGGACCTTACCAAACCTCATATAACATGTCATACATGTTTGTTATCTGTCATATAGCCTATTTGGGTGGTCCGAATTTTTTCACAAATCTCGAAAATGGAAAATCCCGATTTCATGACATGCGAGGGACTTTTTTGCAAATATGCAATTTTCTTTTCAAAAATCTTTCAAAAACAAGTTTTTTTTTTCGAAAGCTTCCACAGTGGCTTTCAAAGTACGATGTGAACATAAACACATAGTTTAACATTGTTTAAACTTATAAATACGAGTCAAGTGTTAAGTTTCACTTAAAACTTCAAATACTCACTTAAATTTGAAAATCCAGTTGAAAAAACTCAATATGCATGAACTAATGCAATATGCTTGCGTAAACGAACTTGTATACCTTACATCAATATTGCAACATGTAGTTCGATCTTTTGTCTTCGTTTCATTATGTTTGTCGAATCTTGAATTGTATGGCGTAAATACATGAATACTTGAGATGTGATATTTTGCAACTTTTGACGAAACTGAAATACACTTGATAAACTTATTAATATATTTTCACCTTATTTCTTTCCATCAAAATTTCGGTCGAGTTAGAGTGACTAACCACTTAGTCCAACATTAGTATCAAATTAATTGATTTTATATTGTGGCACATTTTTTTGGCTACACCGAGGTTTAAATGCCCATAAAATCTCAAAATTCCAACTTTTTTTTCTAATTTCTCATATTTTCTCTGATTTTCTTGAATTTTCTATAATTTTTGTTAATTTTTGCCAATTTCACGCTTTACGATGTATTAACCCCGACATATCGTCTCGCCACAATCTCGAATACTTCGCTTTTCATAGAAATTCATACATCTCGATTTATTTGATCAAATTATAATTTTATCTAAATTTTTTCTTATTTTTCTAGAATTTTTCCTTTTTTATTATAGTGGGGGTTTGGGCTCAATCAAGCCGAACCAGGTTTGACTCATCCGAGCCAAACCAGACTGGTTCAGGGGCCACCCCATCTTCTTCTCAAACGAAACAGAGCATGACCTCTGTTTTGATTTTCTTTCTTTTTTTCTTCTTTAACTACACCAACACAACAACTTCATCAACAACCGAAAATCACCATTAACACCAACATCAATACAAGAACAACCACAATAATATCGACATCAATAACAACAAATACATCAACCACAACAACACTCACCTTTAAGCCTCGCCAACTTCGAGCTCAATCTCTCCTCTCTTCTTCTTTCTCCTCGATCTCTCTTTCGGTCAATCAAAAATGGTAAGTCGGTGGTGGTTTTGTTGATTTTATAACAAAAAGGGTAACCAAGTTACCAATTACCCTTATCTCCTTATCCATTTCTTAACAAACTCCATGCCCCCCTTGGTCATTTCACATTTCGCGCCTACAATTTTGTTGTGCGTGCCAACGAGCGCACTTAGGCATGCACACTATTGTACAACCCCACGATTGTCGCCCACGACCCCGCACGTCATTAAACGCTCACCAATTTCGTATTTTGTCTCATTTATTTGTTTACTATGTACAAATCATTTCCTAAACTAAGTGTACTCGTATTTCACGCGCCCGATATCCGTATTGACATTTTTTTCGAGACAAATACCCTCGTCACACTGTCTTACACGATACAGACAAATAAACTAACACATGCGATGTAATAAATCATGAATTAGCCATTATCTTCACATTTACACAACCAATAAGTCAAAAATAACATTTTCGTTCAATCCAGGTGTACCATAACTTGTCCGTGGCGTCCTCGTGGAATTAAGCAAACGTCCATGCCCAAAAATACCTAAATAATGGCCTTGATAAAATTCGGGCCGTTACAAAAATACCTTACATTTTTTCTTTCCAATAAGTGATGGTAGGCCCAAGTATTTATTCCAATTCAAATCATTAAATACCCCTAGTTTGTTGTGAATCCTTCCTTCATCCTCCCCTACTATGTTTAAAGAAAAGAACATAGCTGATTTTTATAAATTAATAGTTTGCCTTGAAGCTTGTTCATAGGTATATAATATCGATCTCATGACAATGGCTTCATTTCTATTCGCTCTAAAGAAAGAAAACTATCGTCTTCAAACAATAAATGAGTAATTAATGGGGCGTTCTGCATAACAGAACAACCATGACTATATTCTCTTTCACATCTGCTTGGTTCAATAAATCTGAGAGACCTTTCGAGCACAAAATGAACAAATATAAGGATAGAAAGCATCCTTACCATAATCCCCAAGAAGGAATCAACTGGATGGACTAAGCTTCCATTAACATTCACTTTGAACTCTATTATAGTGACTAACAACATAACCATATCCACCTAGTGGTTAGAGAAGCCAAGTTTTAGCAAAATGTTTCGTTGCTACCCCCAATCAACTCTATCATATGGTTTGCTAATATCGATCTTTAGCGCAACTTATTCGTACTGGACCACTCTTGTAACATCTCATGGCATGTAGTAATTTGAAGGTTACGAGGACATTGTCTACAATGAGTCAATGTGGGACAAAGGTCGATTGTTCTTCAACAATAATGTCGTGCAAAAAAATTTTAATCTATTCACTAAGACCTTGGCCATTAGCTTATAAAGAACATTACATAGAGAAATAGGTCAAAACTCCTTCATATTCGAGGGCTTACCGCATTTCGGGATCATAACAATTATGGTGTCATTCACACTCTTTAAGATACTAAACTTGATCAACAATTTTGCAACATTGGTGAAAAATATCTCTTCCCACCACATTCCAACTTTTTTGATAAAAAAGAATGGGTTGAAGCCATTTGGACCAGTGCTACTTTGAACTCCTCCATGATGAATGCTTTCGTTAAAAGCGCATTCATCTCATTCGTTACCTTCATTTGAATGATTAAAATGACCGGTTATGTCTCCACCCTTGAAGTAGAGAATAAGTAATGGAAATATTAGAGAGCAATGTTTTGCACTTCAATAGGGTTATTAGTCCTTTCCCCTACATTATCAAATAAAAAAGATATAGTGTTAATTCTTGTAATGAACATAAAATCTAACTTGTGCCTCGTGTCAATTTAGGTCATATGTGGACTCATTTCTCGTGATACAGTTGTCCAATTCTCGATCATCGACACCGAAGTATGTTATTTTTGTTTGATGTTTGTATTATATTTACTACTCGAATGTGAATTCAAATGTCTCAAACATGTGAGGACGTTTAAGGATGGCGTTGGTGTTAGAAACGGGTTCGACTTGAGGAAAATGTGCGTTACAAGTTTTGAGCGAAACAGTAGACGGTAATTAGCAGTCTAGGAGAATAAATTGAATAAAAACACTAAAAATGCAATTTAATAAATAAATAAATATTGTGTAACATGTCTATATGTGGATACATCGGGAGCACACGACGTGCGAGTCATGGTGCAGTGCGGTCCGAAAACACGAGGTTTGGAGCAAAAAATGGTTAAGTAGGGACACGATTCACCCAAACGAGTCTCAAGGTTTGAGTCAAGATTGGTGGTTGGAGTGAAGGAGGGCCATTGGATGTGACGTGGGATATGTGGTTGGAAGATGAAGAGGGGGTATAACCCCTATCACATTTTCTCTCTCTTCACTCATTTTCCTCTCTCTCTCCTATCCAAAAAAAAATTGGGAAGCAAGGGGTTTCGTGAGTTTTCTACACGGATTGATACCAAAGGATCGACCAACATTGGGTTTTATGGTGAGATCCTGACTCCCTACGTCAATATTTTTGTTTTAACGGTAATTTCGCGGGTTCTCATCGCGATGATTTTGGACGACATGTTGGCTTTCGAAATTCTTAGGAATTTTGGGATGATTTGTAGATGGTGTTGATGACAATGGAATGAATTTAAGGTGTTGAATGGTTGCTCATTGAAGTTTTGGAAGTTTTAGTATTTTGGTAGATTTTTGGGGATTTTGTTATGAATTTTCAAATCGAAGGTTTACCGACATTTTGACGCTAAGTAAAGGTGGTTTTGAGTTATATTAAATGTCACTAAGAGTTTGGAATAGGCTCAGAATGTGGTGACACGAGCCAAGGTTTCAAAAAATCTCGGGTTTGTGTGCATGGTTTGACACCGCAAGGACGTCATGGAGCACAAAGCCCTACTGTACCCAGAGTAGAGGCTTTGGGGTTGTCACGCTTTAAGTGACGTCGTGGAGGGAAAACTACAGATGCCACTCACGGTGTCCAAGACAAAAGGTTTTAGATTTCACGCTTTAAGTGACACCGCAGGGTTCTGACCCCCATAGCGCCACCTATGACATGACACTTTTCATAATGGAATTTTTAGAAATTTTTCATAAAACTTTAGAGATCTTTCGGGTATCCAAATGGGTTCGAATACAACCCAATACCTGACAAATCAATCCAATTACACCAATAAAATAAATATAGAAAATTGGATAAATTAAAGGTAAAATTAATGAGAAATTGCAATTAATTGACTATCAAAGGTTGTAGTCATTGACGAGTCATACGGGGATTCGTAGGAGGTGATTCGGAGTTCGTATGAGTGTGAATTAGCTTGGATACAGGTAAGTAAACCAGTGAGGAATTTTACAAGTTTTTCTTGAACTTTAATTTTTTGTTATTGCTATGTTAATTCTATCTCTTGGGATTCCTATTGGTTAAGTGGTCTCTAAGTCAATCTATTTTGTATGTGATATGAGCTATTATAGTGGTCCAATAGCAAGTAAGTCATGATTACTATTTTGTATGTGATATGTGCTATTATTACTTGCTATTTGGATTTGTACTCTAGACCCACATTGATATTTCTCAATTTTTGGGCTGTGTCATGCATCGCGGGCCCACAACCGTGGGGGCACTTATCTCATGCACACCGGAGCACCTCATGGATATCTCATTTTCATCTATTTAAACCTTAAAATATTCAAATAAAAGACTTAACTATAAAAGTAAACAAACGTATGAGTAGGGATATGTAGTCAAATGACAAAAAGTCCTCTAGCTTGTGCTTCCCTCTGCTCATACTGGGGTCTGCACTCAGTCATCACAACAAAACAAATGACGAGTTCAGAGTGAGCAATCCCAGGGAACTTCACCGAGTAAATAAAATAAATAAATACTGGAATCAAAATACAATTAAATAAACATGCGGAAGAAAAGAATCAGACAACTGGGAAGGACCATCGCATGTATATCTAATAGCAATGAATCAAAGTGCATGCACAATTTAGATTAGACTATCATCATACTTCGTACTATCTTCCAGACACTGCCAGTGAGTAAACTCGAACTGAATGAAATCCTTGAGTCCACTCAGTAGCTGGCGTAGACCAAGGAGCACCGACATGTGTATAGGAAAAATCAGCAATCGAGTCGACAATCCACCGACATAACCCTAAAACACATGTTATGGCCTAGTGTGCCATAATGTCAGTGCAATAGAATAAAATCGACAGGAGTAAACTCAACAGACCTTAAATAAATACTGAAAATGAGTTTAAATAAACAACAGGACATGAATTCAAATATTCAAGCAATAAATGCTCAAAGTGAATTTCAGTTGGGATATTACAAACCGCAAACTGCGTTCCACTAGCCCACTAATGCAAATGCCATACACCCCACCAATCGCGTGTCAACTACCCATCAAATCAACTTTAATACCTGATTTTCAATCAACCTAATCAATCCCCAAACCTCAGAAATCCTTATTTCATACCAAATCATCGTTAAACACACCCATAAAACCCTACATATTGGTTATATACACCCCTAGGTAAACCCCCAATAGAACAAATTTATTTTAAAATTCATTTTTTCATCACTATTTGGAACGTCGCCAGAGGCGCTGCCATAAGCAAAGGCTTGTCGTGACTAAAAGTCGTCACACTTCCACCCCCACGACGCCATTTAAAGCTTGGGTGGTGTATAGTCTATGGTCTGGACATCGCGGGTGGTGTCGTGGGCTTTAATCCTCTTTGACGCCCCTGGCAACGTCTGAACTAGAGACGCCTCCAACAGTTCTCGAACCCCCTCAGCTCGTTGTCGTGGTCCGCGCTCGTCCCAAACTCTCATTAAACATTCAAACAACCATGAACAACTAAAACCCCCGTCAAAACATGTCTGAGACGCAAACCCCGGGATTTCTTAACCAAAACCCAAAAATCCATTTGAAAACCAAAGCAACAACAATACAACACCACAAACCATCATTTGTTGCTTCACTACCACCCTTAAAAGCATAGCAACACTCACCCAAACCGACGTGCTCAATTCCCGACTCCAAAAATCTCGTAAAAACTCGAGAAAATACGTCTGATAGATAGAGAACAGGGAGGAGAGTTTGAATCTAACCTTATTTATCTATTTCCAAACTTCCTTGTAGTCCAACCAAGCTTTAAAACTTCACCAAACCATCACTACCACCTCCATTTTCGTCCAAGTGTGTAGGATAAAAGAGAAAAGGTGGTGAGAATGTGGATTTTGTGATATTTATAGGTCAAATCTCATCCAATGTATTTGTTAAACTCAAGGCTTGATCTTATGGGTCATGTGAGGTCAAAAAGTCCACCATAAGAGACTTGTTTGGGTGACTTAAGCCATTATCCTCATCATTCTCAATACAAACATACCAATCCTTGGGCGTTTTGGTATCCAGTCCCGAACTGTTTCATTTGTCCAAAGCATACACTCGTGTCACTAATGTATATACGATGTCTTATATTAATTATTTATGGCATTTTACCATTTATTGCGTGTATATAAACCTTTGGCTTAGTGTACTACTCATTCGCCCAACCAGGTACCCGTATCTACATGCTACCCGATGTGAATACCAATCACACTGTCTCGCTCGGCAATTACAATATAAACACACATATTGCGATGCAACAAAACTAAATTAAACATATACATCGCAAAACACAGCAAAAAGCATACAAATCAGACTATATACCTAATCCAATCATGCTACGCCCTATCTATGTGGTTCATGAGCATTCGAGCTGTCGTCCATGTATGTAATGATGTCATAAATAATGACAATTAATAATTGGGTCGTTACAACAGTCTTTATATATTTATGTGTTCCGTGTACCTTTATTTCTTTTTATCGTCATTCTTGTGTTTGACGGAGTGCAGATCCACAGTCCAGCAAGGGGAAGGCTCCACAGCTAGGAGATTTGATCTGAGGATATGCAGCGACTATCCTCTTGTCTGATGTAGGTGATTTGTTTTGTATTATTATATGTATATGTTTTAAAACACTGGGATTTGGGTTTTTGAGATATCTTGGGCATGTATATCTTTATGTTACTCTCCTCTGACTGTTTATTGATAATGATATACATATGCGGGGTTTCCACACTCTAGGTTGTCATGACTAGTGTCTTTGAGGTTATTTGAATAGCTTGAGGTTTAATTGCTTCCACTATAACTATGATAACTCACTAATTGATTAACTCAACTTTTAATTGCTTAATAAATGGTAAATGGTAAAGGAAGGCTGACTAGGTCTACGTGACGTGAGATTAGCTATGGGATCTACGTAAGTCTAGGCCGAGCGGAGCCCAGTTTAGGATTGTGGAACTAAAGTCGTCACAGTTGGTATCAGAGCCAAATTTTTAATACTCGACTCTTAATTTAAATCAGAATTCATAAAGACACAAATCGACGGAAGTTAGGACAATGGTTGAACTTATAGTGGAACCCTATGAGCCTGACATAAGTATTAGTTGGGAAGTAAGGAGAGTTGGGTTATTTGATTTGTTCTATTATTACTATCGATAGTTATGTCTTAATGGTGAAATAGCTTTCTTTTTAGTTAGTGATGGTCGATTAGCCCGAGGCCAGTAGTAGTGGTTCGGGAGACATACTAGGGAGATTGCACAACATGTCCCAGATGATTACGTCGCATGATCAGCAGCTTCAGGTCTTCGACTGTTGAGGGCAGATGCAACAGCATCACCCTATACGTTTGCAGCTCCATTTATGTAGGCTGGGAGTGCTCCCATAGTCCAGGATATACCTGAAGTTTCTACAGTATAGCAGGACCTATAGTGGTCGAGGAGGCACATGTTCAGACCGAGATAGTACCACCTACTCCTAATACACCAGTTGAGGGTACGCCGAGTACCCTAAACGGCATCGGTACTAGGGCAACAGGTGAGGCGAAGTGGGCTTGTGAGTTTCAAAGGCACAACCCAGAGAAGTTCCACGGGGGTATTAACCTCGAGGCAGCTGAAAGGTATATGAGGAGCCACAAGAAAATGCATGATGAATTGGCTACACTAGAGCACATGCGGCGTATATGAATCGGTATCCACGTATGATAGAGTATATAAGGGGTATAGTCGACACTGACGCCGACCATGCCTATTACTTCATGCATGATCTACTCAACTCTATTGGATCGATGGTAGTTACTATAGCTTCGAGAACATTACAGGAGACCTACGAGTGAGGTATGGCTAGCGAGAACTTTTTAAACATAAGCGTCGGAGCAGTAGTAGCATCATCAACACCAACATAGTTTAGTAGTGGTTTTGGAGGTGACTGGATGAGGAAGAGATCTAGATAGACTAGATAGAGAGATCGAGCTCAAAGTGTGGGATCTGTTGCATATTTGCCTTATGCAGCACATACTGTGCCAATATCAGTTGGTCCAATACATAGCTACACTAGCATACTACAGCAATCGACACCGCCAGGTCCTCAGTACCAACAATATTAGAGGACTAATAGCAAAGACAGTGAGTTCCGATCAGGTGTAGAGACAGGGACAAAGGTCTAGCCAAGCACAAGGATAGGGACAGCGTGGTCCATCTGGATCAGAAACTCAGAGAGGATGTAAGGAGTGTGGACAGATTGGTCATTTCATCAGTACATGTCCACGACTGGGCCGAGGGCAGCCGCAGCAAAGCCAGGAGCTGGTTCAAGTGATTATCGCACTAGATCCGATTGCCACCCGTAACTTGATTGAGGGTATGGTTTACATTTGCAGTCGTTTCAAGCATGTTATGTTTGACTCTAGTTCTACGATGTCTTTTGTTTCGGGTCGTATGGTTGATGAGTTCGGTTTAAGACCTACTAGACTAGAAAGACCCTTGATCCTTAGTACGGCTACTGGGGACAAGATGTACTCGAATTTGTTGTGCGTTAACTGTTTGGTTGAAATAGATGGTCATATCATGCCAGCAGACCTGAGAGTGTTGGAGTTCCTCGAGTTTGATACATTGTTGAGCATGGATTGGATGAGTGCTTATCATGCACAGATCCATTACTTCGGTAAAACAGTCACATTTCAGTTTTTGGCATCCAGAGTTTAGTTTTCAGGGGACTTTGACTAGTTTGTCGATCATCAGGGGTAGAGTCGCCACTAGCGTAAATGTTGAGACGTTTGTTAGTGTTTTGAGTACGACGGAGCGGGTTATGAATAGTTTGGATGAGGTAATAGTGGTATGCAGCTTTCCTAACATTTTTCCAGCAGAGCTACCATGCTTACCACCACCTAGGGAGAATGAATTTATCATTGATTTAGTCTCGAGGACCAAACCCATATTGATTCCATCGTACCGTATGGCTCAAAAAGAGCTAAAAGAGCTGAGGGGTCAGCTAGATGAGCTATTAGAGTTAGGTTTCATCTACCCGATCATGTCACCTTGGGGTGATCGATCTTATTTGTCAAGAAGAAAGATGACAGTCTTCGATTGTGCATCTTACAAACAGTTGAATAGGGTGACAGTGAAGAACAAGTATCCATTTTCGTGTATTGATGGTTTGTTCGATCAACTGACAGGATCATAGTGGTTCTCGAAGATTAATTTGAGATCAAAGTGCCATCAGTAGAGGATTAAAGCAGAGGATAGGGAGAAAACTGCATTTTGCACTCGATACAAGCATTACTAGTTCACAGTTATGCCTTATGGGCTAACTAACACCCCAACGATGTTTATGGACCTGATGCATCAAGTGTTGAGACAGTACTTGGATCGGTTTGTAATTGCATTCATCGATGACATCTTGTTTTACTCCAGGACTCGTGAGGATCACGAGGAGCACCTCAGGACAGTTTTGCGGCTACTGGGGAGTACAGACTATTCGCCAAGTTCACTAAGTGTGAGTTTTGGCTTGCATAGGTTGGATTTCATGGACACATTGTTGGACCAGGCAGAGTGTCAGTTGACCCCGCTAAGGTCAGAGTAGTGATTGATTGTCCTACATCGAGATCGGTGTCAAACATTCACAGTTTTCTTGGCTTGGTAGGATATTATAGGTGCTTTGTTCAAGACTTTTCGAAGATTGCAGCACCTGTGGCGTAATTGACGAAGAAGGATATTAGATTTTAGTGGATAGACAGTTGTGAGCAGGCATTTCAGACTTTGAAGGAACATTTGACTACTGCACCAATTCTAGTGTTACCTGAGTTATGGAAGGGTTTTAACGTGAACACCGATGCTTCGAAGGTTGGTTTGAGTTGTGTTTTAATGCATGACGGTAGAGTGATTGTCTACGCGTCGCAACACTTAAAGGTTCACGTGAAGAACTACCTTACGTATGACTTAGAGTTGGCGGCAGTGGTGTTTCCACTGAAGATTTGGCACCACTATCTTTTTGGTGAGAGATTTGTGTTATTCACTAACCACAAGAGTTTGAAGTACTTGTTTACTCAGAAGGATCTAACTATGAGACAGATGCGTTGGTTTGAGTTCCTCAAGGATTATGATTTCTCTTTGGAGTACCACTCGAGGAAGGCCAATGTTGTTGCATACGCAGTTAGCTGCAGAGGGTCAGACTCAGAGGTTGTTTCCTGCCACATGTCACACGAGTCTGGTTTGCTTGAGGTTGTCAAGAGGATGTACTTTGTTGATATTTCGACCGATACCAGAGTTTAGATCATCCAGATTGGAGTCAATCAATAGACTTATGCTTGAGATTTAGAGGACCATTGTGGATTTCATCAGTGGCTGAGCTACTTGATGAGATACTTGGTGAGGCACACCGCTCACGATATACGATTCATCCCGACAGGACCAAGATTTATGCAAATGTGCATCGTCTCTTTTGATGGTCGGGGATAAAGACCAATGTCTCTGATTACGTTCGAGGGTATGAGATTTTTCAACAAGTTAAGGCTAAGCATCGCAGACCTAGTAGGTTATTACAATCACTTCCCATTCCTAGGTGGAACTGGAAGTATGTCGCCATGGATTTCTTCAGTGGTTTACCTCGATCTCAGTGCAAAAATGATAGCATTTGAGCAATTTTGGACAGGTTAACTAAATATGCGCACTTTGTACCAATTTTGACCACACATCGAGTGGATAGGTTGGCTAGTTTGTACGAGCGAGAAATTGTTCAACTACATGGTTTACATTTATCGATTGTGTCTGACAGAGGGCCACAGTTCCCAACACAGATTTAACAGAGCATGCAGACATAGTTTGACACGTGGTTGCATCTCAATACATCTATCATCCGCAGACTGATGGACAGTAAGAGTGTCTAATTTAGATACACGAGGTTATGTTGAGTATGTGTATGTTAGAGTACGGTGGGTCATGGTAGGAGTATCTTCACTTGTGTAAGTTTACCTAGAATAATAGTTACCAGGCCAGTATTGGTATTGTAACGGCCCCAAATCCATCGACCACTACGGCGTGCACCGCGAGCCTACAGCTCTACCAACTCACCTCCTAGATGTGTCCCACGAGCACTCAAACCTTAATACCAATCAAAATCTTGCTAACTTATATTGTTTATAAATAATTATTGTTTCAAATTAGCTTAGGACTCGTTATTATCATTTAACCTCAAAATATGCAGCGAATGTCTCAAATTATCAAATGATACTAAATAGTAGTTTAAATATCAATTAGTCTAATGTGGAAACCATACCAAAATGTAGTCCATATATAAATGTTAAGTGTGATCCTCAAAATATCAAAAATTATACCTTAAAGTCATATACAAACCAAAATGTGTCTCTCATAACCCATACCCAACATAAAACAATAAACATAAACAAATGTACGAGTAGGTCAGTCTACAGTCAATCACAAGTAATCCTCTAACTTGCCCTTTCCTCTGCTCGTACTAGAATCTGCACTCAAGCCATCACAAAAGGCAGATGACGAGTCCAGAGTGAGTAATCCCAAGGAAAGTCACCAAGTATATACATAAGTAAAACTGTTGGAATCAAAATACTATAAATAAACATGCGGAACAAAAGAATACAGGTAACTGTGGAAGATCATCGCATGAATATAAATAGTGGAGAAAACAAAGTGTGTGCACAATCAAAGTCACACTAGAGCCATACTTCGGGCTATCCGCTAGGCACGGCCCGTGAGGATACCTCAAACGGGTGACCCTGGACCCTCTAGGTGGCCGGCGTAGACCACGGCGTACCTACACATGTCTAGCACACCCGGGAAGCGTATTCACCAGTGCATCCCTAGAACAAATGCTATGGCCTAGTGGACCCTATGCCTCCGCAATGAATAAGCACCAAGTGGGGACGAACATAACCACTGTAAAGCAATAATAGGAAATAAGAGTATTGACTAAACTGGACCGAATTCAAATAAATCAAGTGGTAAGTACTAAAGTGAATTTCAGTTGGGAAACTACACACCTCAAATCGCACTCCAATTACCTGGTATCAATCCCAGTTCAATCCTGCTCTTACCTCGAAATGTGCGTCCGATACCCGACTATGTTTACCTAATTCATTTTACTGTGTTTAGTGTATTACCATTGAATTAGATATGTAATAGGGTCAAAATACCCAAAACAACCTTAAAATTGACCTCTGTCCTGCACACAACGCGCTGGGCAGTCATCCTTATCTCCCCAGAACTGACAACACGCTGGGGCCTCTAGCCAACACGTTGGGTAGATCTGTGCCCAGAATTCCAGTAGTCCAAAACTGGTTTCTAGCCTTCAAACACCACAACCACAACATCAACACCATACCCACAACACTAACACTAGCCCCATAACAGTGGGTATACACACCATATTCAAAACACCATGAAACATAAAAGTAGTACCAAAACATATAGAAAGTAGAGAAGATTAGTGATCTAACCTTTATTTGTTGTTCCAACACCCACAAGCTCCTCAAATGATCATGTCAAACAAATAAAGGTTAAATCACTAATCAATATAGATATATACATATCTCTTCATTTCAACTCACACCCCTATCTCAAGACTTGTTTGATGGCCTATATGAAGTCAAAAGCTCTTCCACAACATGCCAAAACTAATCCACATGTTTCTCTTTGTCTATATTCACATGGCACCAATTATATGTACATCGAGCTTTCCAATACCCGACTCCGAACCTCGACCCATGCCGTTCGCACACAACGACTGTACCAACCGCCTCAACATCATTTTATATTAATTATTTAATGAATTTTATCATTTATTGTGTGTATCTAGTTCCCCGTCCTAGTGTGCTAATTATTCGCCACCCGGTTCATGCGCCTATACACTAGTCACGGTGAAAACGTGTCACACCATCTCACTCGTCAATAAACAATTTAAACACACTTATTGCGATGCAATTTAACTAACTTGAACATATACATCGCAACTTCACAACAAGACCACACAAAACAAACTGTATATCTAATTCGGTCGTGCTTCGGCCTCGCCGTGGGACCCACAAACATCCCTGCTGGCGTCCACGTCTACAATAGCGTCATAAGTAACGACAATTAGAAATTGGGTTGTTACAGGTATGACACCGTTTAAGGCACTCTATAATAGACCGTTCAGATCTCTATCTTGTTGGGCTGAGCTAAATGATGATGCAGCTATTGGGACTGAGATTGTAGCGAATAACACAGGGAAGATACGTATGATCAGACTGAGACTAAAAGGTGTGCAGACGAGGCAAAAGAAATACTATGACATGTATAAATGGGAGTTAGAGTATTAGGTCAGGGACTACATCTACTTGAAAGTGTCTCTGATGAAGGGTCATATGAGGTTTGGGACCAAAAGGAAGCTTGCACTAAGGTTCTTTGGTCCATTTAGAGTTGAGAAGCAGATAGGCAGAGTTGCATATGAGTTGGAGTTGCAACCTCAGTTATCAGGGATCCACCCTGTGTTTCACATCTCTATGCTTCGACGGGATAGGTCAAAAGAGGGCAGACGGCCGACGGTGAACTTCAACTAGATAGACTTGAGGGAAGACATCACTTATGATGAGCAGCCTAATCAGATACTAGACCAGAAAGTGAAGATTATGAGGAATAAGGAGAACAAGTCAATCCTTGTGAAATGGCAGCACTATAAGGACGAGGAGCTAACATGGGAGCTCGAGTCTTCCATGCGCTAGTATTTTTCCTACCTTTTCTGATTCGGTAAGTCTTTTCTTTAGTTTCGTTTAGATTTTGGAAGATTGTAACGCCCTGAAATCTAACTCGTGTCATGTGTCAATTTAAGTCATACGTTGGTCATTTGTTGTGATACAATTGTCTAATTCTCGGTCTTCAACGCCGAGGTTTGTTATTTTTGTTCGATGTTTGTATTATATTTTATTACCTGAATGTAAATTCCAATGTCCCAAATGTGTGAGGACGTTTGAAGGTGAGTGTTGGTGTTAGGAAACGGATTCGGCTTGAGAAAAGCTTGCGTTACGAGTTTCGGGCAAACGGTAGATGGGTAATTAGCAGTTTGGGGGATAAATTTAATTAAAAACACTAAAAAATGCAATTTAATTAATAGATAAATGTTGTGTAACGTGTACGGTACGTGGGCATATCTGGAAGCACACGGCGTGCAAGTCGTGGTGCGTTGCAGGTATGGAAACGCGAAATTTTGAGCGAAAAATAGCTAAGTAGGGACGCAAGTCACCCAAACGAGTCACAAGGTTTGAGTCAAGGTTGGTGACTGAAATGAATGAGGGTCATTGGATGTGCCTCGAGATACGTAGGTGGAAGACGATGAGGGGGTGTAAATAACACCATCATTTTTTCTCTTTCTTCACACATTTTCTCTCCTCTCTCCTATTCAACGAAAACGAATTGGGGAACAAGGGGTTTCGTGAGTTTTTGACAAGAATTGACGCCGAGGGATTAAACAACGTGTTTTAAAGTGAGATATCAACTCCCCACCGGAATATCTACGTTTTGATGGTAATTTCGCAGGTTTTCGTTGCGATGATTTCGGACGACATGTTGGCTTTTGAATTTCTTGGGAATTTTGGGATGATTTGTAGATGGTGTCGATGACAATGAAATAGATTTAAGGTATTGGAATGGTTGTTGATTGATGTTTTGGAATTTTTAGTATTTTGGTGGATTTTTGGGGATTTTGTTATGAATTTTCAAATAAGAGGTTTACCAACATTTTAACGCGAAGTAAAGGTGGTTTTGAGTAGTATTGGATGTCCCTAAGAGTTTGGGATTGAAAGATTTTGAATAGAATAAGTTAATTGTATTTTATGTTATGTATTGATTTATTACATGTCTCTAGATATAGAGATGCAATTACATACAAAAGGACACATCTAAATAAGATAGCACAAATCACTGCACATAATCAAGGGAGTGATTTGTGCTCAGCGTAAACGTTACACAATCAATGTAGATGTTACACAATCTTAATTAATGTGTATGTTTAACATCCCCTCTCAAACTTGGCGATGTTGCAGTAACACCAAGTTTGAACCTCATAGATTGATGTTTAGAAGTGGAAAGTCCTTTGGTGAGGCCATCAGCCAATTGATTATCAGAAGGTACGAAATAGAGATCCAGTTTCTATTGGATAAGTCTATCTCAAATGAAGTGAATATTAAGCTCTATGTGCTTTGTACGAGCATCAAAGACAGGGTTAACAACTAATGCATTTGCGTTTTGGTTGTCACACCACAAAACAGGGCAGGTGGTAGGAACAAACTGGATTTCCTTGAGAAGTGACTCAAGCCACATGATCTCAACAGTAGCTTGTGCAAGAGCCCGGTATTAAGCTTCAGTATTAGACCTTGCGACAACATTTTGTTTCTTGGAGCTCCAGGACACAAGTGTGGAGTCATAGAAAACACAATAACCTCCAATCGACTTTCGATCCTCTAGCGAGGAGGCCCAATCAGCGTCCGAGAGGGCAACTAAGCGAAGTGAGGAGCTAGGCTTGATGTGAAGTTCGAGGCCCATTGTGCCAGCAACATAGTGTATAACCCGCTTAATAGCTTGGCAATATGGAATTCGAGGGAACTGTTGAAATTGACTGAGGCAATTGATCGCAAAGGAAATGTCTGGTCAAGTACGTGTTAGGTTTGAAAACCACCAATAATTTGTTGATAGAGAGAGACATCAGAAAACAGTGGACTTGACTCACTGTGATCGAGCTTCACGAAAGAGCAAGGAGTGGTAACAGTCTTTAAATTGGAGAAGCCTGCTCGTTCAATAAAAGATTGAGCATAGTGTTACTAAGAGAGATAGAATCCAGTGTGATTACGACGAACTTCAATCCCCAAGAAGTATTTGAGTTCCCCTAGGTCCTTAAGAGCAAACTAAGCTTGAAGTGAATCAATAAAATGTGTTATCATAGAACTAAAATTACCAGTGATTAAAATGTCATCCACATAGGCCAAAATGTAAGTGAAATATGTCCCAGACTTATGAATAAATAGAGATGAGTCTGCCTTTGAGTGAGTAAAACCCAATGACGTTAAGGCTTGTCTAAGACGATCAAACCAAGTGCGAGGGGCTTGACGGAGACCATATAAAGCCTTGTGAAGTTGACACACATGTGAGGGATGTGCAAAAGAAATGAAGCCTTGTGATTGAGAGATGTACACATGTTCAGTTAAGCACCCATTGAGAAAAGCGTTGTTGATATCAAGTTGTCGAACAGGCCATTTGAAAGAGGTAGCCAAAAATAGCATAATACGCATAGTAGAGGGCTTAATCACAGGGATATAGGTCTCATGAACGTCAACCCTTGGTTCTTGATTGAATCCTTGAGCAACAAGTCGTGCCTTATGTTTGTGGATAGAACCATCAGAATGACATTTGACCTTAAAGATCCACTTTGTACTGAATAGTTTTTGGCCACCATTGGAAGGAACAAGATACCATGCATTATTCTTAGAAAGAGCATCACATTCTTCTTGCATAGTTGTGCGCCAAACAACATATTATAATGCCTCCTTAGTAGATTTATGAGTAATTCCATAACCAGTTGAGGATGTGTCCTCAATAACAGATGTGTTGAGTGCCTTTCTTTTGAAGATGCCATCCTTACCTCTAGTGATCATGGGGTGAATATTCACTGGTTCAAAAGAAGTAATTGGAGCTGGGACCGATAGAGGTGTGGAAGAGATAGTCGGGGATATAGTGAGAGGAGTGATGGTGGGGTTAGATACATGAATAGGTATGGATATAATGGTGTGAGGTTCAAATTGTAAAGGAGGATCGTCATGTGGAGGAACCATTGATCGATAAGGGAAGTCATGTTCATCAAAAATGACATGACGACTGATGTAATATCTATTGAAAGGACTTAAATATATATATATCCCTTATGTGAAGAGTTGTAGCTAAGAATAGGCATTTGCGGGACCAAAACTAATACTTCTTGGAATTGTAAGGTCAAAAATAAGGGTAGTATGCACACCTAAACACTCGAAGAATTGAATAATCATTTAGGACTTGAAAGAGAGCCTGATACGGACTTATACCCTTGAGAATTGGAGTGGGCAATCGATTTATTAGAAAAACTGCTGCTGAAATGGCATCCCACCAGAAAGTAGTAGGGAGTTTTGCCTGAGCAAGTAATGTAAGGGGCATCTCAACTATATGCCTATGTTTGCGTTCGGCCCTTTGTGATGGCCCCAAATTTCACAATCCTAGAATTGGGCACCGCCTGGCCTAGACCTACGCGAACCCCTGAGCCAGTCACACTGAGTCACGCGAGCCTAGTCAGCTTTCCTTACCCTTTACTATTTATTATGCATTTACATGTGAAGTTAATCAATTAGTGAGTTATTATCAACTACAGCGAAAGCAACTTAACTCTAAACTAATCAATAAACTTCAAGACACACAAGTTAGGACAACCTAGAACGTGGAAACCCGTAAATTATATCCATCATGTGAATTAAAAGAGAGCATCAATAATATCATACAAGCCCAATGTCTCTTAATAACCCCTTAACCCATGTTTCAAAATAGAAAAAATACATAATACAAGAACCTACACAATACGCGAGAGGAGACCGCTTCGGGGTCCTCGACTTCAATCGCTAAGCACTAGTCCCTTACCTCTGTCTGCTCGTTGACCTGCCTACCATCACAAACTAGACGGTGAGTATAGTGATGTAGAAAGTAAAATACCAATAGAGACTTAACAACATTTCAAATGTCACATAAATTAAGTAGTCAATTCATGTAGATAGAAAGAAAAGACAGGGAGCGCATGAATATATAAAGACTATAAATAAATGAAAGAGCAATCAAAATTAAGTGTCTCGAAATACAAGGGAAAGGCACAAGTGATCCCGACTAATCAAAGTCATTGAGTTGAGGACAAAATCTCCTTAAAGGCTAGGAATCAAGGACAGAATCTCCTCTAAGACCCCTACGCGAGTGCAGAATCCCCAGTAATCTAGTGAAGACTCTCACCCCGTACATCTCATCATAACCAATTACGTATCCCCAGCCGTAAACCCCGGTATAATACACTACAAGCCCGAAATTTTATAAGGATCACGTTTGACACACTTGCCTTAGGACAACTCAAAGGAATGGAAGCAAAAACCACGCCGAAAAACCACCAAGGATAGATATAACCAAAGATAATTCAACAATTCATAGTCCACAAGGAAATACAGCTCAACAAATATAATAACCCAAATAAATGCACCAATGAAATAATGTAAGAACTCTGGTTGGTTTTACTCATAAATTCCATATGAAAGTCTACGTTCGCGATTCTCACATGCTACCAAACGTCCCCGCAAGCCCGTCACCGGTCCACTAAGTACCTGGTAAGCATTTTCGTTGCAATTTGGTAGTATTATCATTTTATTTCGCGCGTAATTGAAATCCCTTTTTAATTTTCCATGTTTATATTCAATATGTTTCTGGGTTGACTTCCGATTTTTTTAGGTCGTATTTGGACCCGTTTAGGTACCCCGGGAAGTCCCCCAATTCGTTCTGAAGATTCTACGAAATTTTGGAAAATTTTGGGTTCTGGACGCCGCCGAGACGCCGTGAGGGTTTCATCCTCTGCGGCATCGCCACGGCGTGGGGCAGGGTGTCTCTGCCCCAAACGTCGTGGGCAGCGCCGTGGGGGTATTATCCATCACGACGTGGGGTACGCCGTGAGGGTCTATGGATCACGACGTCAGTCGCGGCACCCTTATCTAAGAGACTTTCCAGGGTGTTTACCACCCCCGGCTCGCGTCACCTTACGCTCTAAAATGTCCGAAAACTTCAACGAAAACCCAAAACGAAAATCATTTGAAAATCCCCAAAAATCCAAAACTTTCCCAAATCGATTACCACCGTCACAAAACTCATGTTGATTGTCGAAAGGATCACCAAAACGTCGAGAGTTTCAATCGAATCCGAAGTCTCGGCGTGGTGTCCAACTTTCGTCGCAACGAACACGAATAGAACCCACACCAACGCATAAAAAAGACGAGGAGATAAAAGATCTTACCTCGGATTGTCCAAAACCGCCACCTCCGGTGCCGCTCCGGCCTCCAATCCGCCGGTGGTTGCTTGGACAGCAAGAGAGAGAGAGAAGAAAAAAGAAATGAGGGAGAAGGTTTGACTCCACCCTTTTATAGTGTGGGCATCATCTGGGCTCACACTCTTATCCCGAGGCGCACCCTAAAATACACCAGCCCAACCACTTTTTGGCACTCACTTGTGTGACTCCCCTTGTCCTTATTCTCTTTTTGACTACTAATTAAGTTTCTTCGGGTGTTCCTGCGCCCGGCCTGCACCAGAACTTGCACCATTGCACGCTAATGAAGTTTCTAACGACCCCTAAATTCTTTGAATTAAATTATTATTATATTTTATTTCTTGGTCGTCCACCAAATTCATTTCCCCGACCCATGTACCCGTAATTTTTTCGTCAATGTTCTTCAAGGCGGACTCTACTCGCAACTCAACGTTACCGTCCTGTCACATTGACACGAGTATACATCGATAGTACACGTCATCACATAGAAAATAATATAAATTTTCAGGTCGTTACAGCCCTTCCATGTTGTTGGTGAGTATGGGAACAAAGATACTAAAAAAGAATCCCATGATTGTGAAGATAACCTTGAAATAGACGATATTCCCCTCCCCAATCAGAACGAATGGCTTTAATAGGGCATGAAAACTGTTTTTTGACTAGTGTACGAAGGTAATAAAAGTTTGGAATGCCTCAGATTTATGTTTCAAGGGATAGACCTATGTAAATTTATTGTGATCATCAACAAAATGTATGTAGTACAGGGAGCCCTGTGGTGAAGGGATGGGAGAAGGACCCCATAAGTCTGTGTGCACAAGATCAAGAATAGAAGTTGCTCTTTTACTATTCAATTGAAAAAGTAGAGCGTGTGATTTCCCATATTGACAAGTACTACAGACTCGATGAACATTAACTGGACACTTTTTATTATAGACTTGAAGAACTAGTTGAACGATAGACTGAGAAGGATGACCCAAGCGAGAGTGTCATAACTCAAAAAGAGATGAAGAAGATGCCCCAATGGTAAGAGTTGCAGCATACGATTGAAGAGGAGGCTGACTTGATGAAGGAGAAAATTGGTAAAGGACGTCTTTAAGGATACCCTGATGAAAAACTTAGTGAGTATGAACATCTTTGATAAGACATTTATCGACATGAAATTCAAGGAACACAAAATTATCAGTGGTGAGTTAAGACACAGAGATTAAATTCTTTTTAATGGAAGGAGCACAAAAGGTATCAGGCATCATAAGAAGAGGACTTAAATTGGTTGAACCAGTGAATGTGATAGGAATTTGAGAGCCATTACCAACCATAATCCGTTCATTACCTGCATACTTTGACCAAAATCAGCAACTGAAGGGGTCGATGCTACGAATGATGAGGAATGAACCCGTTGAAAATGTGGTTGTTGTGGTTGGGAATTGGGAACCGATCCCATATAGGCTTTATCTCCACGATGATAATAATAAGTTGCGGTATGCCCGATTTTGCCACAGACCTGGTAGGTGGAACGATTGTTGTTGTTGTTGTTAAATTGGCGTCCCCCTCCACGACCACCACCTCCTCTAGATCTGAATCCTCCTCGAAATGGTTTCTGAGAGGCATTTGAAGAAAAGCGATTTGGAGGGTTGTTGGTGCATGGTTTAGTTAGATTTTCTATGGGTGTTGAAGAATTTGAAGTTTATGCACTTGAGTTCACCAACAAGGCAGATGGGACTTACAAATTATGCAATTGTGTCAATCTTACTTCAAAATTCAACAGGGAAGCTTGTAAGGCAGGCCATGTTAACTCAGTTTTCTCTTAGAGAAGAGTAACAATAAGAAGATACTCTACATCATGCCCAATTAGAATACAAGATATGATATCACCAACAGGATAAGGTGCACCAACTATAGCCAAATTATCTAAAAATTTCTTCATCAGATTCAAATAAGAAATCATGGATTAAGTATCTTTCCTTGTGGTTTGAAGGTTTGAACGACAGATCTGGATCTTGGTTCAATTTTGAGCACCACACAAATCTTCGATGGCTTTCCAGAGTGAGTGAGCAGATGTGATAGATCCAGCAATCGGTGTGGAGATATCTGGTGAAAGGGCGTTGAGAAGCAAGCAAGTAAGCATCTGATCCTTGATACTCCAATCTTCATACTCCAAGTTGATCTCGCTAGTTCCGAGCAATAGAGGAGGGCACGGCTTCGTGCCATGGAGAAAACCTTCAAACTTGATTCCCCTCACAAAGGCAACTACGATATACTTCCAGAGGATGTAACTATCTTGATCCAATTTGATGTTGATTCCTTGAGTGAATGAATTTTCGAAGGGAAAAATTGAGATTACTCGTTGGAGCAACCCCATTGAAAGAAACATAACCAAGACTCATGGTTAGCATTAATTCCGCCATGGCAAAGGCCTATGCGGCTCTGATGCCATGAAAGATTTTGAATAGAATAAGTTTATTGTATTTTATGTTATGTATTAATCTATTACATGTCTCTATATATAGATATGCAATTACATACAAAAGGAAACATCTAAATATGGTAGCATAAATCACTGCACATAATCAAAGGATTGATTTATGCTCAGCGTAAATGTTACACAATCAATGCACATAATCAAGGGAGTAGTTTGTGCTCAGCGTAGATGTTACACAATCAATGTAGACGTTACACAATCTTAATTAATGTGTATGTCTAACAGGGATAGGCTCGAAATGCGGTGACACGAGTCGAGGTTTCAAAACCCGAATTTGTGTGTAGGGTTTGACGTCACGAGGGACGTCATGGAGCAGAAAGCCCCATGACGCCAAGAGCAGAGTCTCTGGGGTTGTCACGGTTTAAGTGACGTCGTGGAGGGGAATACCCAACGGCGCCACTCACGGCGTTTGAGACAGAAGGTCTTGGATTCACGCTTTAAGTGACATCGTAGGGCTTTGACCGCTAGGGCGCCACCGGCGATGTCACTGTTCACAATGAAATTTTTAAAAAAAAATTGAAAAACTTTGGGGATATCTCGGGTATCCAAATGGATTCGAATACGACCTAAAACCCGAGAAATCGACCCAATTACACCAATAGAATAAATATAGAAAATTGGATAAATTAGAGGTAAAATTAACGAGAAATTACAATTAATTGACTATCAAGGATTATAATCATTGATGGGTCACACGGGGATTCGTAGGAGGCAAGTCGGAGTTCATGTGAGTGCAGATTAGTTTGGATATAGGTAAATAAACCAGTAAGGAATTTTACAATTATTTCTTGAGTTTTAATTTGTTGTTATTGCTCTGTTCATTCTATCTCGTGGAATTCCTATTGGTTGAGTGGTCCAATGGTAAGTGAGTCATGATTATTGTTTTATATGTGATATGAGCTCTTATCTGGGCACTGTTGATATCTCCCAATTATGTGTGCATTGTGGACACTTATTCAGGCACCATGAATATCTCATAGTCACGAGGGTTAGGGCAAGTAGGTTGTGTTCTCGTCCTGAATTCGAGTCTGCTGAGCGTTTACCGCGACTCAACGACCTTTTGGTCGAGACTACTTGCTATTTGGATTTGTACTATGGACCCTCACTTTTCGATTGATTTATTTACAGTCTTTAAATATTCATGTGTTCCTTGTACCATTATTTCTATAAGCATGAATTAGACTATTTTATTTATTTTGAAATGTTGTATATATGACATGTTTGGCGTTACTTACCTAGGCTCGTCATTCTTGTGTTTGTGGAGTACATATCCACAGTACAGCAAGGGGAAGGCTCCACAGCTAGGAGATTTGATATGAGGATACGAAGTCGCTCTCCTCTTGTCTGATGTAGGTGATTTATTTATTATTATTGTATGTATATGTTTTGAAACACTGGGATTTGAGTTTTTAAGAGATCTTGGGCTTGTATATCTTGATGTTACTCTCCTGTGACTATTTATTGATGATGACATACATATGCGTGGTTTCCACGCTCTAAGTTGTCATGACTAGTGTCTTTGATGTAATTTGATTAGCTTGAGGTTTAATTGCTTCCACTATAACTATGATAACTCACTAATTGATTAACTCAACATTTAATTACTTAATAAATGGTAAAGGAAGGTTAACTAGGTTTGTGTGACTAAACGAGATTGGCTCGGAGGTCCACGTAAGTCTAGCTTGGGCGGGGCCCAGTTTAGAATTGTGGAACTGGGGAAGTTACAATTCTCTTCCGCTGAGTTGCTGCTGCGTGGAAGGATTTTTTATTGGCATCGCCTTCTTGAAACCATAACATTTTCAATCGTTGCCTTTAGTAGGTCTCCTCTTGCTCTAGAAAAGTGCCCAATTCTCACCTTGCATTTTTCAATTCCACCACCCCACTAGGATTCGAATACCTTTTTAGTTCATCGATTCGTCATTTACTCTGTTGGATTTTTTATGATAATTCCCTGACACTTGATGACCTTATTGTCGAAGTGCCTTTGCACAATTGATAAGCCTAAATTGCACTTCCGTTTCACGTTCTTGGTTCCTTGCATCACTAATAATATCCATGACCCCTTCCTCCTTGAACCAAGAATTCTCAACTCTAAATGGATATGTGTATCGGTGTAGTTTGACGGCTTCAAACTTCAACTGTATTGGCGAGTGATCAGAGGTAGGAGCCACCAAATTTAGTAGCTTGGCGTTAGGGAAAATATCCATCCATGAGTTTGTAATAATTGTTTTATCCAATCTTTCTTCTACCAAGTTCTCTTAATCTCTACCCCTTTCCCAAGTAAAATTGTAGCCAACAAGCATCATATTGTTAAGCCCACTATCAAGAACAGCTTCACGAAATCCTTTTAATAAAAATTTCACTCTTTCAAGGCATCCCCTCTTATCTTCTTTAAACATCATATTGTTAAAATCCCCAATGAGACACCATGGGAGATTCGACTTTCGAAATATGGCACAAATAAAGTTTCAAGCTCCTCGTCTCCTATCACGGTCAAGGAAATCGTAATAGCCTGTTAAGCGCCAAGATTCCCTTCCCTACTCCCTCACCTTTAAATAGATATGATTATTAGAAAAACCTAACAATGTACATTGGTCCTTATTTCTCCACAAAACAGCGAGACCGCCGCTTCTACAAATTTATCCACAACAAAACTTTATTTTTCTTTGTACTTCAATAATTTATGCTTCGAAAGACAGTTTTAATTAAGAAAACTACATTGGGCTTATTTGACTTAACTAACTCCACTAATGCTAATAATGTCCGAGAGTTTCTGAGCCCTCGACAATTTCAACTAAGGCAACTCATATTGCTCGACCAAACTATCTTGCAGGTCCCATCGTTAGTGTAATTTCAATTTACTTGGCCACCTTGCATTCAATTACACCCTTATCCTTATAATTCAAATTTGAATTTTGTAAACCCCACCAACTGGTTGTTAATTTTAAGAAACTTCTAATTAGTTACCTCATTCAAAGCCTAAAGATTCTTGCTTTCACCCCACCAGCTGGTTATTAATTTTAAGAAACTCTTAATCAGTTACCTCAATCAAAGCCTAAGAATTCTTGCCTTCACATTGATTTTAGACTTTCCTTATTGATTCATCCCAAGTGTCACCGCAATGACTTGTTTGCTTCTTGTTTCTCTAAAAAAATCACCTTCAATGTAGAATCTCCACAAAAGAAATAACTTAACTTTTATCTAACAAAAACTTCCCATAAGATCAACCTTCTAAAGCGGACCGCTAGATTGACAAATCAAAAGTTATAAAACCTCCCAAAGTAATTTAGGAGAGAAAACTGACATGTAAGTTAAAAAAACCTCTTAATGAGAAAAGGAAACTCAAGGACCACTCAACTAAGAAGAGGGAACGCACAAACCTCTCAAACATAATAGGAACGGAAACTCACTAACCTCTCAACAAGAAGTGGAAACTCACAAACCTCTCAACAAGAAGAGGGAAATTACAAACCTCTCAATAGAAAAGGAAACTAGCAAACCTTTCAACAAGAAGAGGAAAATCTCAAACCTCTCAACAAGTAAAGGAAACTCACAAACCTCTCAACAAGAAGAGGGAAATCACAAACCTCTCAACAAGAAGAGGAAACTCACAAACCTCAACAAGAAGAAGAAACTCACAAACCTCTCAATAAGAAGAGGAAATTAAAATCCCAAACCTCTTAGAGGGAAATAGAGTTTTGTGTGTTGTAATGTTTGCTGTAATTAGAAAAAAAGACTATCTTAATTAAAGTGTTGAATAAGAGTTATAATAGGTGGACTATATTCTATATATAACCGTCATATATTAATTATAGTTGTATAGTTTAGTTCAAGTGCAATATGTGGACGTACATGAAAAAAAACACAATAAATGGACATATATCCTATATATAATCGAATATATATATAATAGTTCTATGGTTTAGTTCAAATACAACACTTTAAACAACTGCACAATTAAGTGTAACACAATATAGAAAATATAGGATATAACGACCTAAAAATACGTTATTTGTGTGACGATATGTACTATCTATTTATACTCGAGTTTGTATGACATGACATGTTTTTCAAATTTTAAGTAAGGTTCGCCTAGGAAAAACATGTCAAAACGGGTACCGGGCGTGCAAAATATGGGTACACAGGTGTGGGAAACAATTTCCGTAAATGACCAAAATAATTATGATAACTAATTAATATGAAAATATATTCGTTAATATTTTCATTATTACACGACGATGCGAGTCGAGTTGTAGGCCGAGTACCAAAATACCCAAGGAAAACTTAATTATTTGGTTTGAATGGATAAGACCTAGTCACTCAAATGAGTCACCAAAGTGGTTGGATGGACTCATTTAGAGCCACTAGATGTGCCTCGAGATGTATATGCGGGACTCGATGAAGTCAAGGCTATAAAAGTTGACCACTTTTCTCACACACTTAAGAGAAATCCGAAAATGGAGGTGGAGAAGTGAGAGTTTGGTGATTTTAAGTGGTGATTGAAGGCTTGGGATAGACCAGCGACAAATTATAAATCTCGCTCCCATGTTCGATACTCAACGTTTTGGTTGTGGCTTTTAGCGTATTTGTCAAAATTGGGGAGCAACCCTTTGTCACTAGTTTTTTTTTTTTTAGGTTTGTATGTTGTATCTTGGTGGTTTGAGGGATCAATTGATAACATATTGTGGATATTGGTGGTGGTTTGGACAACTTATGGTTTTGTCATGTTTGACCATTTTTGGATTGAATGTTTAGAATGAGATTTGGAACATTATTGGCATAGTTCGAAGGTGGTTTTTGGTAGTATTTGAGGTCCCTATAAGGTTGGGATGGGCTCGTAACACGACAACGAGAGTCGGGGGTTTTGAAAACCCCAAAAAGGCAATTCAGCACTAGCACTGCTAGGGGCGCCGCAAGGCTCATTCCCTCACGACACCCAGGGCAATCCAAGGCAGCGACTGCCCTGGTTAGGCGCCATGACAGGCGTCATGAGGGAATGCACCCCATGCCACCACCTACGGCGATAAGCCAGATTTTTGTAAAAAAATTTAAGTATTTTTGAAAAGTTTGAGGTTTCTCTCGGGTATCCTAATGGGTTCAAATGAGACCCAATATTCAGGGAATCGACCCAATTGTGTGAAATGGATGAAATTATTAAATTGAGGAATTTTGAGAAATTAACGAGTATTTTAATTTAAATGAAAATCAAGACTCTAAGACAACCGAATAGGATCCAAATAAATACCAAAAATTTAGCGGACTGGTGACTAGTGTACGAGGATCGGTTTGGTGATGTGTAGAAGCCGCGAGGATGGAATTCCCCGAGGAGTTTGTGAGTAAAACCAAATTGGTCCTTAATATGGTTTCAATTATGCAATTATTTGGCTATTACCCTTGTTGAGCAGTATTTCTTTGCGAAATATGATTCTTGAATTTCGTTTATGATATTTATCCTTGACGAATTATTGGTTTTGGCTTTTCTTGGATTTTCGAAATGAGTGGTTTTAGGTCTAAGTGAGCGATATGGTGGTCACAGGTTCGGTGGGACTGTTGTGTGATCAAGTTTCAAGGATTAACCTTTTCTATCAAATGATTCATGAAATTAAACTTAATCAAATGAATCACAAAAATCATACATCTCATGAATGACAAATTTACAACATACATCCTACAAGTCTATATATAGCATATTTCCCACAACTTGTCATCACAATAATCTTCAAAATGCAAGTTCCTACATAAATAAATATATCATCCACAAATATGCACCATACACCCCACAAAAGCACAAAAAATGTGCATATTGTAACATACAACCCACAAAAAATGTCGTAAGCGTAATACAAGTGTTAAGAATAAGTATAGTCTTTTAGATACTATAGTTTAGAGTTGATAGTTTGATTTGATGTTCCTCAAGATACTATAGTACATATGATTAGATATGTATGTGTGTTGATGTGCTAAACGGACTGGATTGGATTAGATCCGCAGTTTTTTAATGTAGGATCCATAATCCAATCCAGTCTAACAGGATTAGTATTTTTTCATTCCAGTCCAGTCCAAGGGATCAAGAAATTGATCCAATTAGTGATAATTGGTCCAAATTGGATCAAATCTGAGGATTAGTGCAATCCGTGTGCACCCTTAACCGTTACTACACAGATGTTTGGATGTACGTAAACCCACAGTTTAGGGTTGGAAGTCTGACTGGGAGTTTGACTAAGTGTCTGCTATGGTAAGTTGACTCACTCTAAGTTGTTTGGTGGTTTATTTAGGTCCAGGATTTGTCTTGGAAGTTAAGTTGTTTACTATGTGTTGCAACTTGATGGACTTGGAACACTAAGATCTTTTTTTATTGTGCCTCGACACTCATTTATTGTTGATATCTCAATGATATCCTTATCATGTAGCCTTTTTATCATCATTGTGACATTCCTGCATGATACTCGATTAGCCGTTTATTTGGCATTTGAAATTATGTTCAAACTCTTTTTGGTTGTTATTGTTACTCTTACTGTACTCACCGTCTTTTTTATGACGGTGGGTGCATACCTGTCGACTAGCAGGTCAGACAGAGGCAAAAGGCCAACGATAGGCGATTAACGTTGAGGATATCGAGGTGACCTCCTCTTATTTACTAAGTAGGTTGTTTGTATTATATATATATATGTGTGTGTGTGTGTGTTTTTGTTTGTTATTGGAACATGAGTTATACATTGCAATTGTGTGATAAATCAGGACATGTATACTATAACGGCCCAAATTTAATTTTTCGTTATTTATGACGTCATTACAAACGTGGATGCCAGCTTAGACACTCGTGGACCTCGCAGTTAGGCCGGAGCACGTCCGGATTAGGTATACAGTCTATTTTTGTGTGCTATTGTTTTGTTTTGCGATGTATATGTTCAATTTAGTTAAATTGCATCGCAATATGTGTGTTTATATTGTTTATTACCGAGTGAGATAGTGTGGCGGGTATTGACCTCGAGTAACGTGTAGACACGGGTACCGGGTAGGCGAATGACTAATACACTAGGCTGGGGTTTATACACATATAATAAATGATAAAATACATTAAATAATTAATCCAAAATGCCATTACGACGTTAGTGAGACAAGTGTATGCGATGGACACGCTACACAGTGTCGGACCAGGTATTTGAACGTCTGTGGATTCATTTGATGTGTTGAGAAAGGATGAGGATAAGGGCTCAAGTCACATAAAAAAGTCATCATTTGGTGGACTAATTGACCTCATAAGGACCCTTGGATCAAGTCTAGGGATTTAACCAACACATGAGATGAAGTTTGACGTATAAATAACAAGAAAAATCTTATCCCACCATATTTTCTCTCTCATCACATCTTCAAGTTCGAAAATTGGAAGAGAAGGCTAGGGTTTGCTAATTTTTGAACCTCATTTGGAGTAGCAATCAATAACCATTTGAATAACGAGGTTAAATCTTCACTCTCCTTTGTGTTATTTATCTCTCGGGTGAATTTTCTCGTGTTTTAACATGGTTTCAGTGCGAGAGTTAAGCACACCAGTTTGTATGAGTGTTGTTATGGTGTAAGGGTTTGACTCGAAGCAATAATGAATGGTTTGTGGTGTTGATGCTGTTGTTTCAGTTTTTTATTGGATTTTCGGGTTTTTGTTAAGAAATCTCAGGTTTTTGTCTCAGATGGGTTTTACCGAGGTTTTTTGGTTTCTTATGGTTTGTTGGATGTTTCATGAGAGGTTGGGACAAGTTCGGGCAACAGCGACGAGCGGGAGGTCCGAGAACCTCAGGAACACATTCTTAGTTCAGACGCCGCCAGGGTCGCCGTAGGAGTTAATTCCCACGACGTCCAGACCAGGGAGGCACCTTAGTCCACGCTTTTAATTCGCACTGTAGGAGTGGAAACGTGATGGCATAAGTCACGGCGCCAAGACCATTTCTCTCTGTCTCGGACACCATGAGCATTTGCTCACGGCGTCCAGAATAATAAATGAAAAATAAAATTTTAAAAACAATTGGCCTACTGTGGTTCACCTATGGGGTTTATACAACTCATATGGAACGATTAATGGGTGGATTTGACGACGATTGGTATAGAATGGGGGATTTCGAAGGTTTGGGAATTTATTAGGTTTATTGAAAATCAAGTATTAGGTTCGTTTGACGAGTAGTTGGCACACAGCTAAAGGCATGCATTGGCGTTAGCAGACTAGTGGAGTGCGGTTTGGGTGTGTAGAATCCCAAGTGAAATTTACTGAGTATTTACAACTTGGTTTATTGAATTCATGTCATGTCATTCAATTAAACTCATTTTCCGTATTTATTTACGATCGGTTGAGTTTACTCTCGCCGGGTTTATTCTATTGCGTTGGCATGTGGCACATTAGACCATAACATGTGCTTTAGGGGCATGTCAGTGGATCGTCAACCCGAATGTTGTTTTTCCTATACACCTATCGATGTACCGTGGTCAGGGATTTCAGTCAGTTCGAGTTTACTCACTGGTCGTGTGGGTGATAGTCCAAAGTATGGTGCTAGTCTGAACTAGATCTTGCACGCACTGTGATTTACTATTTGATATTCATGCGAGGGACCTTTCCAGTTACATGATTCTTTTCTTCCGCATGTTTATTTAATAGTATTTTAAATTCCAGCATTTATTTATATTATTTATTCGGTGAAGTTCCTTGGGATTACACATAGGACTGGGCACGGGTCAGGTTTGGGTCAACCCGACCCGATATCCAACGACCCGACTCTTTTCGGGTCTGTATGAAATGGCCTGCCACCCGACCCGCCAGACAAGATACCCGACATATACCCGACCCGTTTATTGTCGGGTCGTCGGGTCGGGCGACCTACCGGTGAAAAAAAAATTCAGATGGAAAAAAACAGCACACTAACTTACATCATGTGCAACAAAATATTTTAAAAAAAAAAACAGCAAGGGCCTTGTCTAAAATACCCTTGGGCCTTAACCCAAAAGGCCAAAACAAATGACTCAAGCCCAACTGCCCAACCTGGATCTGGACTCTGAAGTCTGTGCCTTATTTTTGAAGTCGGGTTGGGCCAGGTCGGACACCCTTTTACTAACATGATCACACCCGACACCCGATGGGTCGGGTTTGGATGACCCGACTCATTTTCTCCACTCATCTTACCCGACCCACCACCCGCCACCTGATTCGAGTGACCTGAGTCAGGTCCTCGGGTTTCGTGCCCAGCCCTAATTACAAACTCTAGACTTATCATCTGTTTTGTTGTGATGATGGAGTGCATACCCTAGTACAAACAGAGGGAAAAGAAAGCTTGAAGATTACTTTTGTTCGATTTATGCGCTTGACTCGTAATGTTTGTTTACTTTTATTCGTTTTTATGTTGGGATTGGAATATGAGAGACTACTTTGGCATGTATTGACATATATTTTAGGTTTATTTTAATATTTTGAAACACTTGGATCATGTTATATATTGTTAATCTTTTGATTGAATTTCCACACTAGAAAAATGCTCTATTACATAATTTACGTTTTATATTTGATGAAATTATGATTTCAAGTCCTCCGCTGAATTAATTGTGGTTTAACAGATGATTGATGTCCAATAGCTACCTTGATAACTTAATACGAAAAATCATATAAAAGTTAGCGAAATTTGGGTTGACAGATGGTACGCAGTGCGCGTGGGACACAACTAGACAGGTTTGAGGCAGGGTTGTGGGCCCGCGACGCATGACGTAGCGGTCTTAGATTTTTGGGTCGCTACATACAAGATTTTATTTTGCTCTCTTTTACTTGATATACATATTGATTGTATAAATGCGGGGTTTTCACACTCTAGGTTGTCGTAACTTCATTGGTTTTTGTTTGAGGTTTAATCGCTTTCACTAATATTTGATAACTCACAAATTTTGAATAACTCAACTTAAATTATTAAATTCCGCTCCGTAAATAGAAAATAATGGAAAGAAATGTTGACTAAGCTTGCGTTGGCCTTGTGAGAGTGGCTCGGGGTCAGCTTAGGTTTAGGTTGGGTGGGGCCCAATTTGGATAGAAATTTGAGTCGTCACATAGGCGAATTCTTAAAAAAATAGACTAGAACTAAAATTGCAAATAATATGTAGAAAATATAGGCGACTTCACATAAATAAGTCATTAAAGAGTATCTTTTCAAAAAAGAAGTGATTACAGGGTATAAACGAAAATTAAAGAATCTTTTGCTATTCATGTTTTTATATGATAGGTAGATATGTATATATCTATCTATATAATGTAACAAATGTTCCAATTCTCCACTTCAAACCTAGCTAGCTACTAGTAGTGTGCGAGCCAAAAGGAGAGCTGAGAGTAAGGACGTACTCTCCCTACAAGAAGAAAAACAAGCTTTTAGTGAAAAATAATCCTTGCTAGAAGTCAACTTTTGTCGCTAAGGCTTTTTAGTGAGAAATATAAAATTTTGTCACTAGCTCATTGCTAACATATTGTCTCTAGCTATAAATCAACCAAGTAGGAGGTTCAGTAATTTGACTTAGAATATTGTTAGAAAAGAGTCTGAGTTCGAGTCCTGTAATGGGTGAGAGAAGTTGATTTCTTTCTTATCAAGAAAAAAGTGTCTTCCCAATAGGACTGGAGCAAGAAAATTTTTTTTTGCTAAAAGTCATGTAGCAATGAATTTTTTTCTTGCTAGAAGTGACTTTTAGCAAAGAGATTTATATTTCCTAATTGAAAGTTGATTATAGCGATAATTTTCTTACTAGAAGTTACTTTTTTCGCAATGAGATTTTGACGCAGCGGAGATCTTCTAAATTGATTATTCGACACTACGAATAAAACAACCTAGGGCTAAAGAAAATTAACACCAAATTCTCAAGAAAAGAAATTCAATTCTTTATAAAAATCAATAAAAATCCTCCTAAAACTATTACATAGCCCTTATATATATAGGTTTTTAAAAACAAAATACTTCCAACTTTAAGATAAGTATAAATAAATAAAACTCCTAAACTAACAACTTTAAGATAAGTTTAAATAAATAAAACTCCTAAACTAATGCATTAACTGTTCCTTTGCAAACACATCCTAAACTAACACAAATTCTAATTTGCATCATTCTCTCCCGGTTGAGAAAATTCGTCCTCAAATTCTATGCTTGAATAATTATTCCGCACATGACGTCTATGGTCTCCATCTCCATCATTCTTCCCTTGTCGATAAAAATTCGTCCTCGAATTTTCGTACCCTCGCGCGTCTTCTCGGCCTTGATGATGAAATCATCACAACTAGTCTTGACGTGCTTGAAAAGATAAAATAGGACATTATTCTGACTAGAAAAGTCATACAAATATCCATCAACGCATATGTCGTCATTGGTTGCAAATTTGAGTACTTTTGCCTTTGCAATGAGACCAAGGGAGTCATTGTTAACATCGACATCACGAACCACCTTTTCAAGCTCTTGAGGAACTTCAAACAATGAAACCACTTCGATGACTAAGCCGTCCTCTCCAAAGATTAACTTGTCCTCCACGAAGTCGTACCCATCACTGTCAAACTTTGGCTCTTCGTCAAAGTTTTCAAAGTCCTCCTCAAAGAAGATTGGATCTATTCGTCGCGCGTCGCCGTAAAGTAAAAGAACCCCATCTATTTCTTCCTTGGATACAAATTCCTCATCAGAATAGGAATATTCCAATTCTCGTTCCTCACCAAAGCCAAACTCCACCCTCAGTTGCATGATTCATCCAAATCACACGTGACGATGAAGCATTCCAACTGATCATAGTACGGTTAACCACTGCACCCATTCTGGTGTTGCCAGACTTTCACCTACCATTTGAGTTACATAGTGATGCATCCAAGGTAGGCGTTGGAGCTGTCTTGAGTCAGAATAATAGGCCTGATGCCTATTTTAGTGAGAAGCTGTCTGGGGCGAAGTTGAGGTATAGCACATATGATGTGGAGTTCTATGCAGTGGTACAAGCCGTGAAGCATTGGCGGCATTATCTTTTTCACAGAGAGTTCGTGCTATTTACAGACCATGAGGCATTGCGACACTTACATGGGCAGAACAAGGTCTCGACCAGACATGCTTCCTGGGTGGCCTATTTGGAGCGCTTTACTTTTGTGGTGAAACACAAGTCTGGTGTGACCAACAGAGTTGCCGATGCCCTGAGCAGACGAAAAGTTTGTTGAGCCGCATGACCATTGAGGTACCTGGGTTTTCCTACTTCTCTGATTTGTTTACTACTGATCCTTTCTTTGCTACTATTGTGGAAAAAGTGCAGAGTGGGGAGCGTACTGATTATACACTCCATGAGGGTTTCTTATTTCGGGGCAACCAGCTTTGCATTCCTAATTGCAGCTTAAGATTGCTGATTATTAGAGAGCTGCATGGGGAGGGACATGTTGGGCGTGATTGCACTTTGCAACTAGTGCAGGCCTCTTACTTTTGGCCTACCATTCGCAAGGAAGTGGACGGTATGTATGTACAGACGGTGCTCTGGGACTTGCCAGCTTTCGAAGGGTACCGCAACTAATGCAGGTCTATATGTGCCTTTGCCCATTCCAACACAGCCATGGGTTGATATTAGCATGGATTTCGTGCTGGGGTTGCCTAGAACACAGCGGGGGAATGATTCTATTTTTGTGGTGGTTGACCGTTTTTCCAAGATGGTTCACTTCATCCCATGCAAGAAGACCACAGATGCTGTAAAGGTGGCTCAGGTGTTCTTTCGGGAGGTGTATAGATTGCATGGCCTTCCTACCTCAATTGTTTCAGATCGGGACACCAGATTCCTCAGCCATTTTTGGCGCAGTTTGTAGGCTATGGTGAACACGCAACTGAAATTTAGCAGTGCTTATCATCCGCAAACAGATGGACAGACCGAAGTTGTCAACCGTTCGTTAGGTAATCTTTTGAGGAGCTTGGTGGGTGAGAATGTCAGGAGTTGGGACTTCAAGTTGAGCCAGGCGGAATTTGCACACAACCATGTTGTTAATCGAAGTACCGGGTTTAGTCCTTTTCAGGTTATGTATTCAGTACTACCTCGAGGTCCTCTTGACCTATTACCAGTGCCAAATAAGACTAGATGGCATGGCAAGGTAGAAGACTTTGTTAGTGGGCTGCAAGAGATTCATCAATCTGTCAAAGATAACTTGCGGAAGGCTGCTGACAAGTACAAACAATATGCAGATCGGAAGAGGCGTCACGTGGAGTTTGAAGTGGGTGACTTTTTGTGGGGATTTCTCACTAAAGACCGGTTCTTTGTGGGTGATTACAACAAATTGTCAGTTCGAAAGATTGGTCCTGTGGAGGTTCTTGAGAAAATTAATCCTAATGCTTACAGATTGAAGTTGCCAAGTCACATTCTCACGGCTGATGTATTTAATGTCAAGCATCTTGTTCCCTATTATGGGGATACGTCTGATGATGAGAATTCGAGGGCGAATTCTGTCCACCATGGGGAGAATGATGAAGTCCAAGAATTAGCTTATGATGGAAAGATATGACAGGATGGCATTTTAGTAATTTTCGCGAAGTTTGGGCGTTTGATTTTTGGCGTTCTGAGGACATGGTTTTATTGGAAATGGCGTGGAGATCACAACTCATCGCTATGCCGTGACAACGACGTTTTTCGGCGAAATTTCATCATTTCGCCCTCCGAAACGACAATTTTGCTATTTTTGGAAAGTTTTATTTCGTTTATAACTCTCATTAGGAATTTCCGTTTTTATTGCCGTTTGCGGTGTTTGTTTCTATTTTTCGTCTAGTTTTTAGTTTAGGGCTTTTTGGACTTTTTACTATTTTTGGCAAATTTTAGGGTTTCGCTATTTAAGCGATCTATTAGGTGTAATTCGTAGTTTTTTGCTGAAATAAAAGAATTTTTGAACTTTGGCTTAAGTTCTGACCTAGATCGAGTTGCTCGTGGATTCGTTCAACTGGTTTGGAAGATCTCCGCTGCGTCAGATTTTTATATTTTTGCTAAAATTTATAATTAGCAATGAAATTTTTTCTCTGTATATAAATGAATTTTTTTTCCTTGCTTGAAGTGAATTTTAGAAATGAATTTTTTTCTTGCAAGAAATGACTTTTAGCAATGAAATTAATTTATGTTTCCTCGCGCGCTAAAAGTTGATGCAAAAAAATTCCTAAAATTTACTTACAGTGGCCATTAATAAAAAAAAATAATACCTATATTATTATTTATATTTAAAAAAAATCAATGTAAAAGCAAAAAATAAGAGACAAATAAAAAAACTAGCTAAAAAGAAATTTACATGAGTCAAATAAAGTTATACAAACTATAAAAAACTACAAGAGACATCGACCAATTATTTTACTAAGCAAACACTTTTCTAGGGTTTAAGATAACCACTTATATTGGTTGATATACTCATCTTACTCGCCATTTGTTCAATTTTTATATCATATGGCCCAATCCAAGGTGAGAAAAGTGTGGTGACTAATTTTATGTATGAGTCATAAGTGTGAAAGTGGGGTTCATTTCAAAATGTCAAGGCAAGATAGAGTGTTCACTCCATACTTATAAACCTTTCTTTTTCTTTCTAAGTAGTCCATGTGGGACTATCCCAACATCTCCAACACTCCCCCGTCAAGTCCAACTCGGACTTGACCGTAGAACATCAATAAACCATTTTTGTTGGATGTCTACAAAGCCCTTAGACAATGGGTAATCAAGCTAACCATCGGCTCTGATACCATGTTTAATTTTTATGTTATAAGGCCCCAATCCAAGGTGAGGAGAGTATGGTGACTAATTTTATATATGGGCTACAAGTGTGGAAGTGGGGTTCACTCCAAAATGCCAAGGCAAGATGGAGTGTCCACTCTACACTTATAAACCTTCTTTTTCTTTCTAAGTAGTCGATGTGGGACTATCCCAACATCTCCAACACTCCCCCCTCAAGTCCAACTCGGACTTGACCGCAGAACATCAATAAACCATTTTTGTTGGATGTCTACAAGGCCCTTGGACAATGAGCAATTACGCCAACCATCGGCTCTGATACCATGTTCAATTTTTATATTATATGGTACCATGTTCAATTTTTTATATTATATGGCCCAATCCAAGGTGAGGAGAGTATGGTGACTAATTTTATATATGGGTCATAAGTGTGAAAGTGGGGTTCACTCCAAAATGCCAAGGCAAGATAGAGTGTCCACTCCATACTTATAAGCCTTTCTTTTTCTTTCTAAGTAGTCTATGTGGGACTATCCCAATATCTCCAACACCATTACTAAGCCCCATCACAGAACCATTACAAGAACAAATTGTATTTTACAACATCAAACAACGTTTCTTATATATAAGTTGTCAAAACATATTAAATACATAACTAACATACAAGTAATATAAACTCTCATTTTATATTAAAAGACTCATTTGAAGACATTAAGAGAAGGTTCTTTTTACATTGAATTTATCAAAGTCTCGCCTAACGGCGTGTTTATTCAGTCTCGCCTAATGGTGTGTTTATCAGTATTGTCCCTTGTGTTTTCTTTTGTTTTTCCTTCCCTCTCATGTTTAATCCTTTGTTGAATCTGTTTTCTCTTAATCTTCGATTGTACGCATTGCCATCTACCCCAAGTCCCATATACTATGGCAGAGGATGGGATTCACCGAGCCTGTGCTGATCTAAAGGATGGGATTCACCGAGCCTGTGCTGATCTAAATCTTGATGAGGAAGGAAGAGGTCTTATTCTGGAGGATGATAAAATAGAGGAAGCGCCTATAGATTACTCAAAAATCTTGATTCGGAGATTTCTCACGGACAGAATGATTAATTTTGGTGCTATGCAAGACACTCTTGCAAACATTTGGAGGCCCGTAAAGGGAGTACACATAAGAGAAGTAAAGCATTTGGCCTCATTGTCCTCACTTTTTTCCATGATCGTGATATTCTTATAGTCCTCGATGATGGTCCCTGGACTTTTAATAATCAAGTGCTTCTCATCAAACAAATGGAGCCTAAGGATCAACTGGCGAGTATTTGTCGCTATGAACTTCAGATATGGGTCCAAATTCATAAACTCCCGGTGGCCTTTATGAATGAAAGAATAGCAAAAGCCATTGGTAATTCAATTGGCTCATATGTTAAGATGGATCCACGAAGCATTAACAATATGTGGATGGACTATTTGCGAATCAAGATCAATTTTGACATTCGTAAGCCGCTTGAGATTAAGATAAAACTGAAAAGAAGCGAGGGAGATCGGGTCTGGGCGGAGTTCGTGTATGAGAGGCTCTTTTTTGGAGGAAAGAATAGTTGGTACATGTACTCTCATCATCACCAAACTACATCGATGCAATGGTGATGGGTGAGGGTGTCCAATCTTACAGATTCACGGGTTTCTACGGCTTTCCAAAAATTTCCAGACGCCGAGCCTCGTGGAATTTACTTCGTACCCTTTCTACACAATCCACTGAACCTTGGTGTGTAGTAGGGGATTTCAATGATATGTTGCATGATAGGGAGAAATGTGGAGTTCAAAGACAGCTAAGATGGTGTTTGGAAGGCTTTGGTGGAGCATTGGAGGATTGTCAGCTTTCTGATCTGGGTATGGAAGGGTATCCATTCACGTGGGAGAGATATAAGGGGTTCTCCACAATGGGTCGAGGAGAGGCTTGATAAAGCCCTTGCAACATCCTCTTGGAGGCAGATGTTTAAGCGTATTAGAGTTTGAAATCTTGTAGCTCCCAGTTCTGATCACTGTGCTACTACTTGAGATGGCTAGCTAGAGAGTGATTAAGAAATCTGTAGTTCCCAGTTCTGATCACTGTGCTACTACTTGAGATGGCTAGCTAGAGAGTGATTAAGAAATCATTCCGATTTCGATTTGAAAACTCATGGCTTCGGCAGGAGGGGTGTAGTGATGTTATGAAGAATAGTTGGGAATAAAACCTTTCATACATATTACGGATCGGTTAGCCGGTTGTGGGAGGAGTCTTCAGTCGTGGGGAAAAAGTACAGCGAGTGTTTTCTCAAGAAAGATTGAGGAGATGAGACTAAAGCTTGATGAGTTGCAAGGAATGAGATATTCTTTTTCTATCCAGTGCTACAAAAAGATAGAAAATGAATATTTAAACATTCTAGCTCAGCAAGACGATTTTTGGAGACAACAAGCCAAACAACATTGGTTACAAGTGGGTGACTCAAATACAAGTTATTTCCATTCCTATGCGTCGGCCCGAAGAAAGAAAAATTCTATATCAAAGCTGAAGGATTCCGATGAGCAGCGAGATTGGGATCATGAGCTTGACGAGATTATGGGGACTTACTGTAACGGCTCAATTAATAATTGTCGTTATTTTATGATGTCATTGTAGACGTGGACGCCAGCGGGGACATTCGTGGGTCCCACAGTGAGGCTGGAGTACGGTCGGATTAGGTAAATATTTATTTTGTATGTTGTTTTTGACTAATTTGCAATGTTTATGTTAAAATAGGTTAAACGACATCGCGATGTGTGTAATTATATTTTAAATTGACGTGTGAGATTGTGTGTTGAGTATTCGCATCGATATGCGTGTCGACACGAGTACCGGGTAAACTAAAAGATAAAATTTTAAGTTGAGGGAATATTACACACATTAAATGAATTAAATGTGATAAAATAATAAATTTGTGGGGGCCTAGGGACATGCGGGGTCGTGGTCGACACGCGTGGGTCATACGGTCGTGTGCACGCCCGAGTACGTTCGTTGGCGCGCACGACGAAATTGTAAGCCTGAAAATATTGGCGAAAATATATATATATATATATATATATATATATATATATATATATGAAATTTAAAATACGTATATATAGATATATATTAAAATCAGAAAATAAAGAAATAATTGTGAAATGACCAAAAAGGGTATTTGATTGTTAAGTAAGAGGATAAGAACATGAGGGTATTTTAGTCATTTTACCTATTATATTGATAAACACCACCACCATCACCACAGTTCCCATTTTTCTCTCCATTTTGATCGAAGTTGAAAACCGAGGGTGAAGAAGAAGGAAGGAGAGGAGGAGAGAGAACGAGAAAGAGATCAAGGAGGTGAGGTGAGCTGTTGTTGTTGTTGTTGTTGTTGTGTGGTTTTTGTTGTTGTATTCTTTGTTGTTTTGTTGGATGGTGTAGTGGTTCGGTGGTGGCAAGGTAGAGCTCGGGAGCTCAGACGAACTGCAAGAGCAGTTCGTCCGAGGAGGGAGACGACACCCATGTCGTCTCCCCTCCCCCTTTCTCTCCCAATTCAGCTAAAAAAAAATTGTTGGAACAGAGCAGATTGCTCTGTTCCAACGAAGAAGAAAAAGGCCTCCCTAATTAAAAATAATAAATAAAAAAACAGTTTTGAAAATTAAAAAAAAAAATCTGGAAAAATTCATAGAAAATTAAGATAAAATAAGAAGATTTTAGAAAAATTATATGTTGATCAAATAAATGAATGTTGGGATTTTCTCAGAATGTTGGAGAGATATTGTCGGGGTTTTTACCTCGTAAAATGTAAAATTGACATGATATATTAAATTGAAGATAATTTAATGATAAATGGTAATAGGTATAATTCGGGTGATAATGTGATTTGTCGGGTGTTATTGGAGCTGGGCCGGTTTGGTTTTCGTGACGCGGAGTGCTGATTGAGGTGTGTAGTATCCCAATTGAACTTCACTTTAGTATTTACTGTTTGACTTATTTGAATTAAGTCATGTTCCTTTACTACTCTATTTTCTTATTACTTTACGGTGGCTGAGTACTCTCACCTGGTGACTTTACGGTAGTTGAGTTTACTCCTACCTGGTGTCTTTACGATGTTGAGATCACTCCACACCTAGTGTTTATTCGTTGTGGGGGCATAGGGTCCACTAAGCCATAGCATATGTCTAGGCATGCGCCGGTGAATATGCTACCCGGGTATGATAGACATCTGTGGGTGCGCCGTGAATGTACGCCGGCTACCTAGAGGGTCCAGGGTCACCCGTTAGAGGTATCCTCACGGGCCGTACCTAGCAGCTAACCCAAAGTATGGCTTAGTCTGACTTTGATTGTGCACATACTTTACTTCACTGTTATACTTAGGCGTGCAATGATCTTCCGCAGTTGTCTGTATTCTTTCGTTCCGCATGTTTATTTATAGCATTTTAAATTCCAGCAGTTTATTTACGTATTTACTTGGTGAATTTCCTTGGGACTACTCACTCTGGACTCGTCATCTGCTTTTTGTGATGGCTTGAGTGCAGATCCTGGTACGAGCCGAGGAAAGGGAAAGCTTGAGGACTACATTGATTGACTGCAATTGCCCTACTCTTAGGTTTATTTTTATGTTTTCTTATTTTATGCTGGGTTTTGGGTATTGAGAGATAGACATGACGTGTATATAACTTGTAGGTCATATTTTTGATATTTTGAGGATCTCAGTTGATATGTATATGATGTATATTTTGAGATGGTTTCCACCTTAAGTAATATGCGAATAAAATACCTTGATTTTTTTTTAATTATTCGTTGCGTACTTTGAGGTAAAATGATAATAAAGAATCCAAAGCTAACTTAAATGAATAATTATTAATACATAATTTAAAGTTAGCGAGAATTTGATTATATTGTGTTTACGAGTGGCCGTGGGACACAGCTGAGTGATAAATTGGCAAAGCTGTGGGCTTGCGGTGAACGTCGTGGCTGCCGATGAATTGGAGGCCGCTACATTTGGTATCAGATCCTAGGTTTATGAACTCTTAGGCTTGATTTGGAGATTTAATAAGAGCATAAACTGTAATAAATTTAGATGTGGAAACCGAAAAGAGAATGACTAAAAACTTAGTTGGGAAGTGATGTGAGATGGGTAGAATCAGGAATATATTTGTGTGTGTATGTTTTGATTGTAAAATAAAGATTATACACGTACATATTGAGTTTGATCCACTGCACGTTGGTTGTGCAGTTTACGATGGACGGACAGACTTCTACTACTACTCCACCGACTACTCAGCAGGAGGTTAAGGAGACCAGTGACCCCACCACTAGAGAGGTAGCTGATCTGCGGTCTATGGTGCAGAGAGTTACTGATCAGCAGTTGTTACAGCAGGTACAGATGGCGGAGATTATGGAGTATATATGAGGCTCGAGAGTGCCTGCAGTGGCACCTACTACTGAGCTAGATGTACCTACTACTCAGGCAGCATTAGCGCCAACTATTACCACATAGACGGCAGGATCAGAGACATTGATAGAGAGGGCCAAGCCTATTATGGTGCCAGCAGAGACTACCGCTATTACACCCACTACAACAGAGCAGCAGGTAGTTACTTCAACTGCTAGGAGTAAGATGTCGAAGGTAGCAAAGATGGTAAAGGACTTTGTGAGGTTCAACCCCACTTTCTTTACTGGGGTTAGTGATCCAGAGATTGTGGGGCGTTAGTTGATGACGCACCAACGACTAAACCAGTTGTTAGAGGTACTAAAGGCAGATCAGGCGCGGATTTCGGGGTATTGTTTGAGAGGCAAGGCAGCAGTTTGGTAGACGACCTACTCCGACACACATTCCAAGCCGCCTACTTGGGCAGAGTTCTAACAGTTATTTCTTGACGAGTATATCCCCATTAAGGTACAGTTGAGACTTAGAAAGGAGTTTCTTGCACTGAGACAGGGTACCATGTCAGTATCACAGTACATGGATAGATTCAGGTATCTTATGATGTATGTCATGGATGTAGCGAACACCGAGAGACTCCAGATTTACTACTTCATCAGGGGATTGGATTAGAGGATTGGTGATGTGATTGTGGCGAGTGGAGCTGAGACTTTACAGGCTATATATGATAGGGCTTTAGCTCGCGAGACATACTTACGACATAGAGGAGAGTTGATGGATAGGTCTGGGCAGAGTTCTCGGTCTGATCAGAGACCGAAGAGACAGAGAGATCAGTCTGACAGACAGAGACAGGATTAGCAGGGTCGACAGAGAGATTGGCAGGATCAAGGTCGACGAGATAGGCGTCCCGAGTAGCAGAGAGGAGATGAAAGGCAGGTGGTGTATGTTGCTGCACTTGCACCATTTGAGCAGCCACGACAGCGTGTTAGAGATGGAAGAAGTCGTGGCAGAGGGCAGAGAGGTCAGAGCCATAATAGAACTCAGGTTCAGACAGTGTCACAGTCTGGTTAGCAGGAGAGACGACGATGTTTTAGATGTCATCAGGTCGGACATGTGCATGTTGATTGTCCGATGGCACCTTCTTCATCATGACCACAGATTGAGCCAGCTAGGGAGAGAGTCCATGTTGCGGCTACACCTGTTGTTGTATAGTTAGATCGAGGTGCGACTCGTCAACTCGTCGAGGGTATGTTATTTGTTTGCAATGTTCCCACGCATGTATTGTTTAATTCCGGTAGTACTTTATCTTTCATTGCGGGACGTATGGTTGGACAGTTAGGGTTACAGGTTGAGACTTTAGACCTGCATCTTGTCCTCAGTCCTGCTGTTGGGGATAAGATTTACCCTAACCGGATATGCCGAAATTGTGTAGTAGAGGTGGAGGGACACCAGTTACCAGCTGACTTACGTGTTTTTGAGCACCTAGAGTTTGACGCGCTATTGGTTATGGATTGGTTAGCGGCATACCGTGCACATATTGATTACTTTAATAAGACAGTAGTGTTTGATATTGAGGGCATTCCAGTATTTACCTTTGTCGGTACTGCGTCAGACTTACCGATTACCAAAGGTCGACTGGCTATAACTCAGGAGATGGAGGCATATATGGCAGTAGTTGAGCCAGAACTGAAACTGGAGGTTAGAGTGGAGGATGTTCCAGTAGTGTGTGAGTTCCCAGAGGTGTTCCCTGATGATTTACCAGGTTTACCATCTCCTAAAGCAGTTGAGTTCATTATTGAGTTGATTCCGGGGACGCAGCCGATATACAGCTGACCGTACAGGATGTCAGCGTCCGAGCACGGGGAGTTGAGGTCCCAGCTAGAGGAGTTGTTGTAGAAGGGATTCATTCATCCAAGTATGTCTCCTTGGGGCGCACCAATTCTTTTTGTCAAGAAGAAGGACGGTTCTATGAGGATGTGCATAGACTACAGGAAGCTGAATCAGGTGACGATTTGAAATCGTTATCCACTTCCTAGGATCGATGATTTATTCGATCAGTTGGCGGGTGCTAAGTTTTTCTCGAATATTGATTTACGATCAAGTTATTACCAGTTGAGGATTCGGGAAAGTGATATCGAGAAGACGACATTTAGCACGCAATATGGATTGTTTGAGTTCACAATCATGCCATTTAGGGTGACTAATGCACCGGCTACCTTTATGGATTTAATGCACCGAGTATTGAGACCATTTTTGGATCGTTATGTGATTGTATTCATCGATGATATCTTAATATACAGTAAGACTCGTGTGGAGCACGAGAGACACCTTAGAGATGTTTTGATGACATTGAGGGAGCACCAATTATACGCTAAGTTCAGTAAGTGTGCGTTCTGGCTGAGTAAGGGAAAGTTTCTCGGACATGTCATCAGTAGTCAAGGGATATGTAACGGCCCATTATTTTATTAACGCCGTTATTTACCTTATTTCAGATTAGGACGCCAGCTCGGACGACACGTGGACGCCGCGGATAGATTAGGCATGTTCTGGACCTAGTATTGACTGTGTATTGTTGTTTTTCTAATTTCGGTGATTTATTGATATTTTCATTTTCTTGATAATGATGTATTATCTGTCACCGGTGTGCATTTAAAATAAACATGTCGGGCGAGTTGTGAGCCGGGGTTTTAGTTCGGTGAACGCGCCAACGCAGGGTTTGGTAGCAGGAGGCCGGGCGTTGGGGTTAATTAGATTTAAATTATTTAAACATGTTATGGTTGAGGATTTATTTAGTTAGATGTAAATATATAAGCTTAGGCTAAGCTAAGGAAATTAAATTGGGTACACTAAGTGTGGGACCACCTCGGGAAGCGTGCCGGACATGGGGCACGGGGTGCCGAGTGGTCGGGGAATTAGTGTGACCATATTCATAAATTTATGAAATTTATTGATGACTAGAATAGGTGTTATGAATTAAATCAATTGGATTATAATAAAGTCCTATAGTTTGAAATCAATAATCAGTACACCTAGGATTGTCATCGAGATGCACAATAAGGAAATTCGAGATACATGGTGTCATGATAGGGTGTTCATGAAGTTGGTGACACAGGGTGTTCAATGACAATTGGATTTACCTCGAAATGCGTGTGCACGTGAGATTAAAACACCAACTATATATACACCTTGATCGATCCAACATGCAAATCAAATGTTTTTTTTCTTGAAAATTTGCTGGGAGATCAGGGATAAGTCTGAGGTTTGAGGAGGGACGAAATTGAGCTTGGAGAGGAGATTGAGCCTCACAACAACCGATCTAAGGTAATTTACTTTCATTTTTGTTGATTTTCCATTAAAATGGATGTTGTAGTGAAATTTCGATTTCAAGAGATTGGGTCACTGATTTTGGTGAATTCGTTGTTATTGAAGTTGGTTTTGATGATTTACATTGATTTGGTTCGAATTTGTGGAAAATTGAGGTGATTTGATAAATTTTGGATTATTTGCATGTATTTTTTATTCGAGAATTTGGGGTTGTTTTGATGAATTTGTGGTGAGATTTTGATGTTTGGAGGTCACTTATGGAGTGAGATTGAAGAGAAATCGAGAGGGGTGTGATGAGGCAACAAAGAAGAAGAAGAAAAAAAAAATGAAGAAAGTAGAACCAGAGGCGCACCGCGCCTCGGTTGGAAGAAGAAGAAGGGGGGCATGCACGCGTGCGTGCGTGCGTGCACCCCTGGGCCGGGCCGGGCCGGCCCAGGAGCCCATCCCAGTGGGGGGCAAAACCGACCGGCCCAACCTGGCTGGGCCGGGACCGGGCCGACCCGGACCCAACCAGATGGGCCGAACCGAGCTGACCCGGTTGGGTCGGGTCGGGTCGGACCCGGTTCAGGGGACCCACCCCTATTATTTTAATAATATTTTTATTTTATTTTATTTTTTCTAAAAAAACAGTTTTAATTGTTGGAAAATAGGAAAAATATGTGAAAAATATCATAAAAATTTAGAAAAATTCTAGAAAAATATAAAAAATCTGAAAAAGGTAGAAAAGTAGTTTCGAGAGTTTTCAGGTATTTTTAGAACCCCGACCCAGCCCGGGAGAGGTACCACAACTGAAAAATTTAAAAATATAATATAATATCATAAAATGATATAATATGTTTCCAAAGAGTATAAAACACTATAAAATGGACTTCAGGGACCGGAAAACCATAGCTCGGACATTGGGGAGCTAGGTGGGGCGTACTGACGGGTCCGGAAAGTCGGAGTGCGTATTTTTGGGTACGTAAAACCCAACTGAACACCACTACTGCATTTACTTATTTATTTCCATTGAGCTTTATTTTCTTGAAAATCTATGATTTATATTCCTAGTGGGACGGTTATGGCACCGTCTATGTATCCACGGGTAGTGGAGGTCGCTGGCTAGGTGTGTAGCGCGTGATCTAGGAACTCGGTAGACGATATCCCGAGTTGGACTCCATTTCACGTGTTCGATTAGCCCACTAGGGTTAATGCCGCTGGGATACAGTCGTAGGGTCGGAGGTATGGGCCACGACCAGGGCTCCTGGTCCTAGTACACACTTAGAGGCTGTGTTCACACCCCTTTGTCTATCCATGTGTTTATATACATGCGATTAGCTTTGAGCAGTTGTCTGCATATTTTCCTTCCTTCCGCATGTTTATTTAACACTACTTTTTGGCTCTGTTAATTATTTCTATTATTTATGCACGATGGTTTTCCTTGGGATTTTACTTACTGGGCTCGCCATCTGCTTTTTTTGTGGTGGCCGAGCGCAGATCCTAGTACTAGCGAGGGGCAAGGGGATCATCGGCGATTTCATCGACTTGCCTACGCCGAGGCCTGCTGGTATGTGTGTAGATATTATCATGTTTTGATATTTTGTATTATCTTTTGGGTTGGGAAACTGGATACACACTTGTATTGGTATACATCTTTATTACGATTGATCGCTTTGTATGCACAAAGATCTGTGGGTTTTCCATTATAGGTTTGATCGAAAAATTTTATATATAAATATGAATGCATTTTGTTAAACTTTAAATTCTTCCGCTATTAATTTCTTTGAAAATGATAAGTTTAATGACTTTAACAAATTACCTAAAGTACGAAGGCAGAGGGACACGTGGCAGCGACTCCGGAGGCGAGGCGAGGGAGGTGGCGACCACGGGCGGCCGGAAAATTTGGGGCCGCCACAAATTGGTATCGAGCGAGAGTTTTGAGAAATAATTTGTTAAAAAGTTTTACAAGATCATAAACCTTAACAAACTAGATGTGGAAACCCGATGAGTGAGCACTAGAACTTTTAGTTAGGAAGCAAGAAAGCGGGTAGAGCTAGGATTGTTATGTGATATATGTATTGTTGTATATATATATACTATACGAATACGTATATACAAAGCTGATCCGGACACGCATCACGATGCGGGACACGATGGATGGACGATCTAGTGATACCGCGAGGGCTTCCTGATCGTCGGTTCCATTAGAGGATCGAGTTACGGCGCACGAGACTCGGATAGCGAGATCTTACAACTATTGAGAGAGCGGACGCTATGATGGGCTGGATTGGCTATGTCTAGGGAGCGCGTGGCGACTACGGGACCCATATAGACCGCGCTACTCTTACTCGGCGGTGGTACCGAGGTTCGAACGATCGATCGATACTACACCGTAGTAGCGGCGGTGGAGACACCGATTCCTACACCTACCGCAACAGTGAGGTTACCCCGACGGTAGTGTCGAGTATGTGATAGATCCGCAGGCCAGGAGGTTACGGGATTTCCTCAAGTTTCAGCCCGCTTACTTTTATGGAGGTGGAGACCCTGAGACTGCAGTAGATTGGATTTTATCGCACCACCTCCTGCACAAGGAGTTGAATACGGAAGAGAGGTTTAGAGCGAGACTATCTAGGACGTGTTTCAGATCAGATGTCGCAGTGTGGTGGACTAACTACCAGGAGACGCATGCGATCCCGCGACTTGGGCGAGTTCCGAGAGATATTTTATGACCGTTCATACATATGGAGGTACGATTGAGATTGAGGAGGAGTTCTTATCCCGAGGCGGGAAATCGGAGCATGATGCGGTATATGGATAGGTACCGATACTTGCTTTGCAGCGATTCTCGATGGATATCGGCGGCACGAGCGATTGCGGATCTACTACTTCATTCGGGGAGTGAGGGATGACATTGCCCGGCGCGATCGTATCGTCGGGGCTCCGACGATCGAGCGATGTTTGAGCGAGCACTTACCTACGAGACGTTCTTGATGCAGAAGAATGGTCTTCCTATGACAGCATCGGCCGAGGTGGAGGTTGGGCGGAGCTCTCGATAGGATAGGAGGCCGAAGAGACAACGGGACCAGTTTAGTAGAGGTCGCCGGGATGACCGCCGGGATGGCAGAGACAGACGTCAGGATGGCAGGGATCAGTATAGGGACAGGCAGCCTGTACACACTATAGCTCCAAGCCACAACACACGCGCGGCGGCCTCAGCGACTCCGGGTTAGAGATCAGGGTGGCCGAGATAGGGGTCAGAGGGACCGGGGTCAGGAGCCGAGATCGGATAATGCGCGGACTGGGACACGGGAGACACATAGATGTTTTCGATGCGGTCGAAGGGGACATTTGAAATTGGATTGCCGAGTGCCATCTCCACGACGGGAGTAGGGTCGAGAGGGAGACAGAGTACATGCAGTGGCACAACCAGATCCAGGAGCTACCAGGCAGCTAGTTGAGGGTACGTTACTCATTCACAGTAGACTTATTCATGCCATGTTTGACTCGGGTAGTACATTGTCATTTATTGCTGGACGGTTAGTGGGGGAGTTAAGGTTGGACACACACACACTAGAGACCCATCTTGTTCTCAACACGGCTGCTGGGGATAAGATTTACCCTAACCGGATAGTTCGGGACGTCATGGTTGAGGTTGCGGACATCGATTACCAAACCGATCTCCGAAATCTTGAAGTACATAGAGTTTGATGCACTCTTTGGTATGGATTGGTTTGTCGACTTACCATGCACGAGATAGATTGTTATGGGAAGAGGGTAGAGTTTCGTATTCCGGGTTTACCAGAGTCTACGTTGACCGGGAACGCCTCCGAATTGCCTATTACGAGAGGTAGATTGGTGCCTGCTCAGGAAATGAAGGACTTTGCAGCGATCGTTGAGCTTGAGACCGGAGGATCTGTTAGGATCGAGGACATACCTATAGTTCGAGAATTCACGGACATTTTTCCTGATGATTTACCCGGATTACCACCACCACGGGCGATAGAGTTTATTATAGAGTTGTTACCAGGGACCCAACCTATATCTAGCAGACCTTATCGTATGTCACCTATGGAGCAGGAGGAGGTCAGGAAACAGCTAGAGGAATTGTTGGCGAAAGGGATTCATTCAACCGAGTATGTCACCATGGGGAGCGCCAGTGTTATTTGTGAGGAAGAAGGATGGATCGATGAGGATGTGTATGGACTATCGGAAGCTGAACCAGGTGACGATTAAAAATCGTTACCCGCTTCCGAGGATCAACGATCTGTTTAACCAGCTGACGGGTGCACAGTTCTTCTCGAAGATCGATTTACGCTCGGGATATCACCAGTTGCGGATTCGAGAAGAGGATATCAAGAAGACTACTTTCAGTACCATATACGGGTTGTTCGAGTTTACGATGTTACCGTTTGGGTTGACGAACGCTCCGGCAGATTTCTTGGATCTGATGCATCGAGTACTGAGACCCTACTTAGACCGATACGTGATAGTCTTCATTGACGATATACTGATATACAGCCGGACGCGAGTGGATTACGAGAGTCATCTTCGATCGGTGTTGACGACGTTGAGGGAGTATCGGTTGTATGCGAAATTCAGTAAGTGTGAATTCTGGATGAGGGAAGTGAAGTTTTTGGGACATGTGATCAGCGGTCAGGGCATTTCTGTTGAGGGAGATAAAATTAGAGCGGTGATTGACTGGAAGAGACCAGAGACTGTTTTTGAGATACGGAGTTTCTTGGGTTTAGCAGGTTACTACCGCCGATTTGTACAGGATTTCTCCACGATTGCAGCACCGATAACGAGGTTGACTAAGAAGAATGTTCCATTTGAGTGGTCTGAGGAATGTGAGCAGGCATTTCTGGAGTTGAAGAAACGGTTGACGACTGCGCCAGTGTTGGCATTACCTGAGCGAGGGAAGGAGTTAACAGTTTACACTGATGCATCGGGAACTGGACTGGGATGTGTTCTGATGCAGGAAGGACGACCAGTGGCTTATTTATCCAGGCAATTGCGACCACATGAGTGTAACTACCCCGTACACGATTTGGAGCATGCGGCAGTTGTGTTTGCGCTGAAGGCTTGGAGACACTACCTCTACGGAGAGAAGTTTGTGTTTTACACTGACCATCAGAGTCTACGCTACATTTTCACACAGAAAGATCTTAATATGCGTCAGAGGAGATGGTTAGAGCTGTTGAAGGATTATGATTTTACGATTGAGTATCATCCTAGAAAGGCCAATGTAGTGGCTGATGCATTGAGCAGATGCGAGGTTGACGGTCAGACCGAGACTCGACACATGGGACTGTTAGAGATGGCGTCAGTTATGAGCATGTCAGACCTTTCGGTTATGTAGGATCTACAGATTTGTAGTCAAATGAGGGTACCGACAGTGTCACTAGAACGGGTATCGGAGTGTCAGAGGGCTGATGGGCTTTATAAGCGGTTCAGTGGATTGGCACGGGATCCCGAGTGCACTGATTGGGCGGAGACATCTGACGGATGTTTGCGGCACCGAGGTCGACTATGGGTACCAGCCGTGTCAGAGATACGAGATAGTATATTAGAGGATGTTCATCGGTCGCGATACACAGTTCATCCGGGCAGAACCAAGATGTACCATGACTTGCGGAGATTGTTTTGGTGGCCGGGGATGAAGGTTGATGTTGGTGAATATGTTCGAGGGTGTCACATATGTCAGCAGGTGAAGGCGGAGCATAGGCGACCTGGAGGATTGTTGCAGCCGTTACCCATTCCTCAGTGGAAGTGGGAACACCTCGCTATGGATTTTGTCAGTGGATTACCCCAGACTTCGAGGTGACATGATGCGATTTGGGTGGTGATAGATAGATTGACGAAATCTGCACACTTTATACCAGTTTCGATGAGGCATACGTTTCACCATCTGAGCAGACTGTTCGAGCAGGAGATCATCAGACTGCATGGGGTACCAATCTCCATAGTATCGATCGGGATCCTAGGTTCACTACGAGATTTTGGGAGGCGATGCGAGCGATTGGTACTAGGTTGCGATTCAAGACGGCTTATCACCCGCAGACAGATGACCGAGTCGAGAGATTGATACTGATTTTAGAGGATATGTTGAGAGCTTGCATTTTGCGGTTTGGAGGCTCATGGGAGGATTACTTACCACTGTGTGAATTCGCCTACAACAACAGCTATCAGGCTAGTATCGGGATGCCACCTTATGAGGCGTTGTGTGGGAGGCCCTGCAGGTCACGACATGTTGGGCGAGCCAAGATACGATTACGATTGGGCCGGAGATAGTTGTTGATCATACAGAGAAGATCCGACAGATTCGTTAGAGGCTTCCAGCAGCACAGGATAGGCAGAAGAAATACGCAGATAGATACCACGATAGTATGAGCTATGAGGTTGGCGATATGGTTTACATGAGGGTTTCTCCTTGGAAGGGCAAGCAGAGGTTTGTGATTAAGGGGAAACTGGCGCCGAGATTTATCGGACCATATCGAGTTGTAGCGAAGGTTGGCAGTGTGGCGTACAGGTTAGATTTACCAGCGGAGTTAGCAGGGATTCATCCTACCTTCCACATTTCGATGTTACGATTGGCTAGGACCGGGCCACGACCCTTGGTTGACGTGCGACAGGTGGATGTTCAGCCTGACGCAACTTACAAGGAGCGGCCATTGGCGATATTAGATTGTAAGATCCAGACTCTGAGGAACAGAGAGATAGTTAAGGTACTCATGCGGTGGCAGCATCACGGTACAGAGGGGCTTACCTGGGAGTTGGAGTCGACCATGCGAGAGCGTTATCCCCAGTTATTCCACGGTATGTTCTAAACTAACTCAAATTTCGGAAGAAATTTCTTTTAGTTGGGAAGAATTGTAACGGCCCGTTATTTTATTAACGCCGTTATTCACCTTATTTCATATTAGGACGCCAAATTTCGGACGACACGTGGACGAGCGGATAGATTAGGCATGTTCGGACCTAGTATTGACCGTGTATTGTTGTTTTTCTAATTTCGGTGATTTATTGATATTTTCATTTTCTTGATAATGATGTATTATCTGTCACCGGTGTGCATTTAAAATAAACTTGTCGGGCGAGTTGTGAGCGGGGTTTTAGTTCGGTGAACGCGCCAACGCGGGGTTTAGTAGTAGGAGGCCGGGCGTTGAGGTTAATTAGATTTAAATTATTTAAACATGTTATGGTTGAGGATTTATTTAATTAGATGTAAATATATAAGCTTAGGCTAAGCTAAGGAAATTAAATTGGGTACACTAAGTGTGGGACCGCCTCGGGAAGCGTGCCGGACATGGGGCACGGGGTGTCGAGTGGTCGAGGAATTAGTGTGACCATATTCACAAATTTATGAAATTTATTGATGACTAGAATAGGTGTTATGAATTAAATCAATTGGATTATAATAAAGTCCTATAGTTTGAAATCAATAATCAGTACACCTAGGATTGTCATCGAGATGCACAATAAGGAAATTCGAGATACATGGTGTCATGATAGGGTGTTCATGAAGTTGGTGACACAGGGTGTTCAATGACCATTGGATTTACCTCGAGATGCGTGTGCACGTGAGATTAAAACACCAACTATATATACACCTTGATCGATCCAACATGCAAATCAAACATTTTTTTCTTGAAAATTTGCTGCGAGATCAGGGATAAGTCTGAGGTTTGAGGAGGGACGAAATTGAGCTTGGAGAGGAGATTGAGCCTCACAACAATCGATCTAAGGTAATTTACTCTCATTTTTGTTGATTTTCCATTAAAATGGATGTTGTAGTGAAATTTCGATTTCGAGAGATTGGGTCACTGATTTTGGTGAATTCGTTGTTATTGAAGTTGGTTTTGATGATTTACATTGATTTGGTTCGAATTTGTGGAAAAATTGAGGTGATTTGATAAATTTTGGGTTATTTGCATGTATTTTTTATCCGAGAATTTGGGGTTGTTTTGATGAATTTGTGGTGAGATTTTGATGTTTGGAGGTCACCTATGGAGTGAGATTGAAGAGAAATCGAGAGGGGAGTGATGAGGCAACAAAGAAGAAAAAAAAAAAAAAAAAGAAAAAAAGAACCGAGGCGCCGTGCGCCTGGTGGGAAGAAGAAGAAGAGGGGCACGCACGCGCGTGCGTGCACCCGGCGGCTAGGCCGCCCAGCCCATCCCAGTGGGCGGGCCAAATCGGCCCTGGCCCAACCCGGTGGGCCTGGACCGGCCCATCCTGGTGGGCGGGCCAAACCGCCCCGGCCAACCGGGTGGGCTGGGCCGGCCCATCCCAGTGGGCCGGCCAAGCCACCGGCCCGGCCCAACTCGGGTGGGCCGGATTGAGCCCGACCTGGACCCGGCCAGATGGGCCGAACCGGCCGACCCGGTTGGGTTTGGTCGAACCGGTTCGGGGACCCACCCCTATTATTTTAATAATATTTTTATTTTATTTTATTTTTTCTAAAAAAAATAGTTTTAATTGTTGGAAAATAGGAAAAATATATGAAAAATATCATAAAAATTTAGAAAGATTCTAGAAAAATATAGAAAATCTGAAAAAGGTAGAAAAGTGGTTTCGAGACTTTTCGGATATTTTTGGAACCCCGACCCAGCCCGGGAGAGGTACCACAACTGAAAAATTTAAAAATATAATATAATATCATAAAATGATATAATATGTTTCCAAAGAGTATAAAACACTATAAATGGACTTCAGAGACCGGGAAACCATAGCTCGGACATTGGGGAGCTAGTTGGGGCGTCCTGATGGGTCCTTAAAGTCGGAGTACGTATTTTTGGGTACGTAAAACCCAACTGAACACCACTACTGCATTTACTTATTTATTTCCATTGAGCTTTATTTTCTTGAAAATCTATGATTTATATTCCTACTGGGACGGTTATGGCACCGTCTATGTATCCACGGGTAGTGGAGGTCGCTAGCTAGGTGTGTAGCGCGTGATCTAGGAACTCTTTAGACGATATCCCGAGTTGGACTCCATTTCACGCGTTCGATTAGCCCACTAGGGTTAATGCCGCTGGGATACAGTCGTAGGGTCGGAGGCATGGGCCACGACCAGGGCTCCTGGTCCTAGTACACACTTAGTGGCTGTGTTCACACCCCTTTGTCTATCAATGTGTTTATATACATGCGATTAGCTTTGAGCAGTTGTCTGCATATTTTCCTTCCTTCCGCATGTTTATTTAACACTACTTTTTGGCTCTGTTAATTATTTCTATTATTTATGCACGATGGTTTTCTTGGGATTTTACTTACTAGGCTCGCCATCTCGCTTTTTGTGGTGGCCGAGCGCGAGATCCTAGTACTAGCGAGGGCAAGGGGATCATCGGCGATTTCATCGACTTGCCTATGCCAGGCCTGTTGGTATGTGTGTAGATATTATCATGTTTTGATATTTTGTATTATCTTTTGGGTTGGGAAACTGGATATACACTTGTCTTGGTATACATATCTTTATTAGATTGATCGCTCGTATGCACAAAGATGTCAAGTAGTTTTCCACTATAGGTTTGATCAGAAAACTTTTATATATAAATATGAATGCATTTTGTTAAACTTTAAATTCTTCCGCTGTTAATTTCTTTGAAAATGATAAGTTTAATGACTTTAACAAATTACCTAAAGTACGAAGGCAGAGGGACACGTCGCAGCGACTCCCGGAGCTGAGGCAGGGGAGGTAGCTGACCATGGGGCGGCCCGGGAAATTTGGGGCCGCCACAGGATATCTGTTGATGAGACAAGATTCAAGCGATTATTGATTGGAGGACACCTAAGTCGATTTTGAACATTCGTAGTTTCTTGGGACTTACGAGCTATTACTAGCGGTTTGTGCATGATTTTTCTTTGATTGCAGCGTCGATGACGAGGTTAACCAAGAAAGATGTCAGGTTTGAGTGGTTGGAAGAGTGTGAGGAAGCATTTTGGGAGTTAAGAGGAAGTTAACTTTTGCGCCGGTGTTGGCTTTACGTGTAGCGGGGAGAGGCTTCTCGGTCTACACGGATGCTTTCGATACTGAGGTTAGGATACGTGTTGATGCAAAATGGACATCCAGTTGCTTACTTATCGAGGTGATTGAGACACGAGGAGAATTATCCAGTGCATGACTTGGAGCTAGCAGCAGTTGTGTTTGCATTGAAGGTTTGGAGGCATTATCTCTATGGGGAGCGGTTCATGTTATACACAAATCACCAAAGTTTGAGGTATCTATTCACTCAAAGGGATCTGAACATGCGATAGAGACGGTGGCTCGAGTTACTGAAGGACTATAACTTCGCAATTGAGTACCATCTTGGGAAAGCAAATGTTGTTGCTGATGCATTGTGTCGGAGAGGTGTAGAGAGTCAGACTATGTTGCGGTAGATGACACATGAGTATGGATTGTTGGAGGCTGCGACGGTTTGTATTTATCTGATGTTCTTGCTAATGTTCATATCTCTTGTCATATGCATGTCCTATTATGTCGTTAGAGAGCATTACGGAGTGGCAAAGGGTTAACAAACATTTTGCTCGCATCAGTAGTGGCTCAGGATCCGGATTGAACAAATTGGTCTGGTGGTTCAAACGAGTGCTTGAGACACAGGAGCAGGTTGTGGATACCTGAGGTGCAGGAACTACGTGATAGCATTATTGAGGTCGCACACCGTTCGCGATATACAGTTCATCCTGGTAGGTCCAAGATATATCATGATTTGCGACGTTTGTTCTGGTGGCCAGGGATGAAGGTTGATGTGGGTGCATATGTTAGGGCTTGTTATATATGTCAACAAGTTAAGGCCAAACACAGGAGACCAACTGGATTGTTGTAACCGCTACCCATTCCATAGTGGAAATAGGAGCATGTTACGATGGATTTTGTCAGTGGTTTGCCACAGACTGCCAGGCGTCACGATGTTGTTTAGGTTGTTATTGACAGATTGACGAAGTCTGCACACTTCATCCCTATATCGATAAAGTATTCATTTCCTTAGCTAAGTATTATTTTTGAGCGAGAGATCGTTAGGCTACATGAAGTGCTGATATCTATTGTGTCTGATAGAGATCCTAGGTTGAATTCGAAGTTATGGGAGAGCATGTAGGAACGGTTTGGCATTAGACTCCAGTTCAGTACGGCTTATCATCCTCAGACAAACGGTCAGTCAGATAGATTGATACAGATATTAGAGGACATGCTCAGAGCATGTGTTTTGCAGTTTAGAGGTGTTTGGGAAGAGTATTTGCCGTTGTGCGAGTTTGCATACAACAACAGCTATCAGGCAAGTATTGGTATGCCACCATTTGAGGCTTTTTATGGTAGACCCTGCAGGTCACCAGCTTGTTGGGCAGCACCTGAAGATGTGGCAGTGATTGGGCCTGAAGTTATTATTGATCACACAAAGAAGATTCGACAGATTAGACTGAGATTGCAAGCAGCTCAGGACAGGCAGAAGAAGTATGCTGATAAGTATCTTAAGGGTTTGAGTTATGTTGTGGATGACTTAGTGTACCTAAAGGTTTCGCCCTGGAAAGGTCATTAGAGGTTTGGGATCAAGGGGAAACTAGCACCGAGATATATTGGATCATTCAGAGTTATGGCACGCGTCGGTACAGTGGCGTACAGGTTGGAGTTGTCATCAGAATTAGTGGGGGTTCTCCCAGTGTTTCATGTGTCAATATTGAGGCTAGCTAGATCATGACCGAGCCGATAGTGGATATCAGACAGATTGAGGTTCATCCTGACATTTCATTTGAGGAACAACCGGTAGAGATTATGGATCGCAAGATACAAACTCTGCAGAACAGGGAGAATCTAAAGGTGTTAGTACGATGGCAACACCACGGAACTGAGGGACTCACCTGGAAACTTGAATCGACTATGAGACGGAATATCCTCATTTATTTATAGGTGAGTATTTAGTATAACTTAAATTTTGGGACGAAATTTTAAACTAGTTGGGAAGAACTGGAATGGCCCAATTAATAACTACCGTTATTTTATGATGTCATTATAGACGTGGACGCCAGCGAGAAAGTTCGTGGGTCCCACAGTGAGGCTGGAGTACGGCCGGATTAGGTAAGTATTTATTTTGTATGTTGTTTTTGACTAATTTGCGATGTTTATGTTAAAATAGGTTAAACGACATAGCGATGTGTGTAATTATATTTTAAATTGACATATGAAATTGTGTGTTGAGTATTCGCATCGATATGCGTGTCGACATGGGTATCGAGTAGACTAAAAGATAAGATTTTAAGTTGAGGGAATATTACACACATTAAATTAATTAAATGTGATAAAATAGTAAATTGGTGGGCGCTAGGGACATGCGGGGTCGTAGTCAACACACATTGGTCATACGGCCGTGTGCACGCCCGAGTACGCTAGTTGGCACATACGATGAAATTATAGGTGCGAAAATATTGGAGAATATATATATTTATATATATATATATGAAATTTAAAATATGTATATATATATATATTAAAATTAGAAAATAAAGAAATAATTGTGAAATAATCAAAAAGGGTATTTGATTGTTAAGTAAGAGGATAAGAACATGGGGGTATTTTGGTCATTTCATCCAAAATATTGATAAACACCACCACCGTCACTACAGTTCCCATTTTTCTCTCCATTTTGATCGAAGTCGAAAATCGAGGTGAAGAAGAAGGAAGGAGAGGAGGAGAGAGAACGAGAAAGAGATCAAGGAGGTGAGGTGAGTTGTTGTTGTTGTGTGGTTTTTGTTGTTGTGTTCGTTGTTGTTTTGTTGGATGGTGTGGTGGTTCGGTGGTGGTGGGGTGGAGCTCGGGAGCTCGAACGAACTACAAGTGCAGTTCGTCCGAGGAGGGAAACGACACCCATGTCGTCTCACCTCCCCCTTTCTCTCCCAATTCAGTTAAAAAAACTGTTGGAATAGAGCAGACTGCTCTGTTCCAACGAAGAAGAAGAGGGACGGTTCGGCCCGGTTCAACCGAACCGTCCCTAATTAAAAATAAAAAAATAAAAATAAAAATAAATAAATAAAACATTTTTAAAAAAAAATCTAAAAAAATTCATAGAAAATTCAGATAAAATAGGAAAATTTTAGAAAAATTATATGTTGATCAAATAAATGAATTTTGGGATTTTCTCGGAATGTTGGCGAAATATTGTCGGTGTTTTTATCTTGTAAAATGTAAAATTGACATGATATATTAAATTGAAGCTAATTTAATGATAAATGGTAATAGGAATAATTCGGGTGATAATTTGATTTGTCGGGTGTTATTGGATCTGAGCCAAGTTTGGTTTTCGAAATGCGGAGTGCGGATTAAGGTGTGTAGTATCTCAATTGAGCTTAGTATTTACTATTTGACTTATTTGAATTCGGTCATGTTCCTTTACTACTCTATTTCCTTATTACTTTACGGTGGCTGAGTACTCTCACCTGGTGACTTTACTGTAGTTGAGTTTACTCCTACCTTATGTCTTTACGGTGTTGAGATCACTCCCCACCTGGTGTTTATTCATTACGGGGCATAGGGTCCACTAAGCTATAACATATGTCTAGGTATGCGCCTGTAAATATGATACCCGGGTATGATAGGCATGTGTGGGTGCGTCGTGAATGTACGCCGGCTACCTAGAGGGTCGGTCACCCGTTAGAGGTATCGTCACGGGCCATGCCTGGCAGATAACCCCAAGTATGGCTTAGTCTGACTTTGATTGTGCACGTACTTTGCTTCACTGTTATATTTAGGCATGCGATGATCTTCACAGTTGCTTATATTATTTTGTTCCGCATGTTTATTTATAGCATTTTAAATTCCAACAGTTTATTTACGTATTTACTTAGTGAATTTCCTTGGGATTACTCACTCTAGACTCGTCATCTGCCTTTTTGTGATGGCTTGAGTGCAGATCCTAGTACGAACCAAGGAAAGGGCAAGCTTGAGGACTACATTGATTGATTGCAATTGTCCTACTCGTAGGTTTGTTTTTATGTTTTCTTGTTTTATGTTGGGTTTTGGGTATTGAGATATAGACATGACGTGTGTATATAACTTGTAGGTCATATTTTTGATATTTTGAAGATCTCAGTTGATATGTATATGATGTATATTTTGAGATGGTTTCCACCTTAGGTAATATGCTCATAAAACACCTTGATTTGTTTTTTTTTAATTATTCGTTGCGTACTTTGAAGTAAAATGATAATAAAGAATCCAAAGCTAACTTAAATGAATAATTATTAATACATAATTTAAAGTTAGCGAGAATTTGATTTTATTGTGTTTACGAGTGGTCGTGGGACACAACTAAGTGATAAATTGGTAGAGCTGTGGGCCCGCGGTGCACGTCGTAACTGCCGATGAATTGGAGGCCGCTACACTTACTTCTCATACCTATTCACAGCAAGACAGGGGCACTACCATGAAGTTGTTGATTCTGTACCAATAAAGGTATCGGCTGAAAATAACACTCTTCTTCTCCAACCGTTTATTGTTGAGGAAGTGCATGAGGCTATATTATTAATGCACCCATATAAGAGTCTCGGTTCAGATTGAATGAACCCAATTTTTTTCCAAAATTTTTGGGGAATTTTGAGAAGGAAGTATCCAACTCTTGTCTTATGTTTATGAACTATGGGAGCTTTCCAGCAGCCTTGAACGATACATTGGTAACTCTAACACCAAAGAAGGATAAGCCTTAATACGTTACTGATTTGAGACCCATTTTTTGTGTAATGTCTTATATAAGATTTGTCTCTAAAATTCTTGCTAACAGACTTAAAATCGTACTACTTGATGTCATCTCTAAATGCCAGAGTGCATTTATCCTGGGTTGATTGATTACTGATAATGGTATTTCTGCATTTGAGGTTAATCATTGACTTTATAGGAAATCACAAGATAAGGACGGATATGCAGCTCTTAAGTTGGACATGAGTAAGGCTCATGACCGAGTCGAATGGACCTTTCTTGAAGCAATGATGTTGCGGTTGGGATTCGATAGGAGGGGATTGTTTTAATGAAAATGTGCTACACTTCGGTTATATACACTTTCTTGGTAGGTTATCATGAAGTTGGACCTCTAGTACCATCGAGAGGACTTCATTAGGGAGACCCCATCTCCCCGTATTTATTCTTACTGTGTGCAGAGGGACTTTCAGCTATCATTAAAAAACAAGAGTAGCTGGGAGAATACATGGTTGTAAAATTGCTTCCGAGGCTCCGATGATTTCCCATATTTTTTTGCTGATTACTGTTATCTATTTTTGAAAGCAACAACACAGGAATCCCAAACTATAAAGGAAAGCCTTCATTACTATGAAGAGGCAATGGGGCAAGTGGTGAACTATCAAAAGTCTTCAATCCATTTCAATCAAAATGTATCACAATCGACCAAGAAAGAGATTATGGGGGTTATTCAAGTCCAAATTGCAGGCTCAACAAGTTTCTACTTGGGACTACCTAGTAGAGTTGGGGTAACAGAGAGGAAGTATTCTCATACATACATGAAAAGGTACGACAAAGGTTGTAGGGGTGGAAAGGGAAAGCCTTATCTCGAGCTGGTAAAGAAGTGTTATTAAAATCAGTGGTTCAAGCAATACCTTCATATTTATGAGTGTGTTTCTCTTACCGAAGAAGCTCAGTGACCAGCTGGAGACTATGATGAACAAGTTCTTGTGGGTTTTAGATGTTGACAAATATGGGGGGATCTGATGGGGTACTTGGAGTAAACTGTGTGTTCCAAAATAGTTTGGGGGTTTGGGAATACGGAGGGTAAGAGAATTCAATGGAGCAATGTTATTGAAACAAGCATAGAGGCTGCTGGTATACCCAAACTGACTGACCGCACATTTACTAAGGGTGAATTCACACTTGATGGAGGCACGGCTTGGGAGGAATCCAAGTTATGTATGGAGAAGCATTATGGAGGCCCATGAGCAATTGGTGCAGAACTGTCATCGGAGGGTAGGACCCTGGTTGCCAGATTTAATGAACCATAGGGTACATACCATTCCATCAAACGAATTGAAGGGCATAATGGTGAAGCAACTAATCAGTATGGAAGGAAAAACATTGGATGAGGATCTTCTTAATGACATCTTTTTGGAGTGCAATCAACAAATTATACAATCAATTCCACTGAGTAACCAAGCCATTCAAGATGAATGGATGTGGGGGAGTTTTAGGGATGGAAGTTGTAATGTGAAATGTGGATATAAATATCTTATGGGGCCTATTGATTCAGGGTTATCTCAAGTTGCACATTGGTGTCAATTGTGGCATTTGAGAATCCTCCCAAAAGTACAGAATTTTCTATGGAGAGCTATCCAAGATACCATACCAACAACGAGAAACCTGTACAATAGACGGGTGCATATAGATCTTATGTGTGCTATGTGTAGGGATGTAGAAGAAGATGTCTATCATTCACTTGTGAACTGTCCAACTGCCTCACAGTGTTAGAGGGAATTACGAGTCTTACCTACTCAATCGAATGTAATATCTTTTGGACAGTGGATGGGGAGTCTATTTGAAACTAGCAGCAATGAGGTGATGGAAGTAATATCAATGGTTCATGGAGTATATGGAACAATAGCTATTCCTGGATATAGAAGAAATGAAGACAATCACCAATTCAGGTGGTAGAAGCAGCAAAGTCATACCTCATTGCGTGGACACAGGCACGGGCGAATGGTCAAATGCAGGGTAGGTCTCTAAGGGGAGAGTTCGAATCCAAGTGGAAGACACTAGCTGATGGATATGTGAAGTGTAATATTGATGCCTTTATATGTGAACAAGGAGGTACTAGTTCTTTTGGAGCACTCATCAAAGATGAAAAGGGCATGTTTGTTTTAGCATTGGGGACGTCTATAAAGGGGTGTTTGATCCAAAGATAGCAGAGGTGATTGGTTTGAGAGGGAGTTAAGCTGGCTGAAACGGAGGAGAGAGAGGAAAGTTACGGTAGAGATGGATGCATCAACTATGATTCAGGCAGTTAATAAGGGAAGGATTGATAAGTCTTATTTTGGAGTTGTGGTTGGGGATTGTGTTAACTTGTTAAAGGACATGGGGTCCTATTCGGTTTGTTTTGTGCGAAGATCAACGAATATAGCAGCCCACACTATTGCTTAGGAAGCATATTCTTTGTCTAGTCGGAAAGTATGATGTCAAGCGTATTCTTTGTTTGGTCGGAAAGTATGATGTCATGTACCTTCTTTCATTTCTAATGTATTTACATGATGATCTAAAATAATAAGGGCAAATGCCTAGAATTTTCAAAAAAAAAACATACACGTAATATCTTTTAAATAAATTATAGATATTATGTTGTCATGCGGCACATTATTAAATTTGTATTAGTTAATAAATTATTACACTCAAGTTTTCAAAATTAATAAAATATTTTAATATGACAATTATATATTGAGTCAAGTTTTATCAAAGTTTCCTTCATCTAAACACTTTTAACTGTCTTAAAAACTATATTTTCTTGTAGTGCTCTTTTAACAATAACATATAACCAACCAATTGGGTAAGCCAATGGTATGATATGAGATTTGGAAGTAAGATGTTATGGGTTTAATTGATTGGTGCAAAAGTTGTTTCTTCCCTAAAAAAAAAAAAACAATAACATCCCCTATAATTAGAAGCTTAATCGTCCCTTGATATAATTTTATGGCTATGTCATACATATACTCATATATAAAATACTAAAAAAACAATTACAAATTAAATACACAATATTGAAGGGTAGACTATACTTGGAACAATTGTTGTATGGTTAAATATTAATTAATATCTAGAAACTTTTGTTTCTGTATTTTTATTTTTATTTTTATTTTTATTTTTAACTACATGTGCATTTTCAATCTAAAACTTTATGAAGAATTAAATCTAATCATGGATGTAAGTTCAGTAAGATCAGTAGAGGCTTGGTCGAGTAGGTGGGTGTTATAGGAAGGTGGCTTTCTATGTCACTTTTTAACCACGTCAAGCTATATATAATCACTTCTGTATCTGTTCATCCCCACTTGGAGAAATATTTCTTCACATGCTTCTACAAATCCGATTGGAGACCCAAAGCAGCCTTTGTTACCCACTCACTCACGCACCTTTTCTCATCCATGTACATTTTGTATGAAAATCGATCACATATGAACTATATAATTTTTCCCATCCACAAACATATGTTATTATTAGGAAAGAGACAAGGCAGCATGCATGTTTATACTTTTGGTGCACACATTTGCTATATATTGGTACGTAGATCCCGTTGGATGCATCTAGAGATGTGTAATAAGTGATTATTCGATGCATGATCTGTGGATTCAAGCAATGAAATAAATATATACCGTATCAAAATTCAAAAGTATGCCACCCACTCTTTTTCCATGTTATTTATTCGTGTTACCTTTTTGCTTTCTGGATTATCAGTGGACCCAGTAATCTAAGAACATTTTGACTTCGGAGAATTAAGTAAGGTTTAAAGGGAAAAAAAGTGTTACCAAGTTAATTAGGTAAGAATTAATGCACGGTTGAGAACATTTGTGCGTGGGCATGCATATATAAACATGTCGTATGACAGAAATGTCATCAAAATATGAGGTCAGCCGTGAGCCTAGCTGAGTCTATGAATTTGATGGGGGAAGACGGTTCTAATTAATACTGGACGTTGTATAGATGTAGAGAACACCATTGATTATGAGTTATGAATAAAATTCTCCGTTCCTGTAAAAAAAAAATTGACCCCAAAAATATTACCAGCTAATTAAAGAAAAAGAGTAAACAAGCCAATGAAATAATAGCATAGAAATTAAAATTGTAAGAAACTTGGTTGCGTCACAAAGGTGAATTTTTTGATAAGAAATAAATAATATATTTATGATTGGGTTGATACACTACTTTATGTAGAGGTCTCAAGTTTGAGTCTAAAAAATGAATATTAGAAAATTACCTATGTTGAAAATTGATTCTTACCCCTTCTCTCTGTATATATGTTTAAGTTGTTATTAGTAAAATATGGAAAATTCTTTCTGGTCGAAAGCACCAACCAAAATAATTTAATTTTAATTTTAGGTGAAAAGGTCGACAAGCATATTTATATAAAATTTTATTATATATAGCCGCCTTAGCAACCAAATTGGTTGTTCAATTTCACTTGGTCTATCTTCAACCAATTAGTGGTACCACTATTATCAATAATACATTATAATATCATATTAATAATTCATATACATTGATGATAATTAAGGTGTTACACTTTAATTAGGCTTGTAGAAATATTAAAGGTCATAGGCGTATAAGGGTGACGTTTCCAAGTGGCTATTTTAAATTTGACAAAAGATAAATTGAGATTTTAATAAGCAAAGATTGATGTAGGATCCAACGGACCATAAACAAATGTGTCTCACACAAAATATACGTTTTCCCTTTAAAATACAAATTCGTGTATTTTAACAGAAGTCCGTGTAGAAAACGAAGTGAAAACGACATGGCGGAATCATATGGCCCCTACTACAATTCCAATTTATATTGTAAAGTTACAAATTAACTTGCCTAAATAGGCCTAAACATTATTTCATGGTTGAAATTCTCGATCACGATTTTTAAGAAAATTCTTGATTATGATTGAAACTTTGGAAGTCAGCATTAATCTTCAACGATGATTGGATCTTGGTCATGATACTGATCAGACTGTGACGTGGAGGGTTATCTGACATTTGATGGAGCCTTTACCCTACACCAACCAATTAGGTGGCCAATTATATGGTACGTTATTTATTATTATTTTTATATTAGGACGTCAATTCAGACCCACATTATAAAGAGCTAATTTTATTTACACCATTATTATTGATTATTTTTAGGCTCGAACGTCAGCTCAGATCCATGTGGACGCCGCAGATAGGATAAGGCACGCCTGACTAGGTAAATAGTATTTTTGGATGTTGTTTGTATATTTGCGATGTTGTTTATTCAATTATTTTACTTTGCATCGCATGCATGCGTATTTATATTTTAAACCGAACGAGATTGTGTGACGGATATTTGCCTCGAAAAATGTGTTGATAGGGTACCGGACGGACAAAATACAAGTACATTAAGTTTAGGAAATAATTTATATAAATAAACCAAGTAAATATTACGAAAGAATAAATTGGCTGGTGTTTGCCGCTTAGTAGCATGCGGGATAGTGGGCGACACACGTTGAGTTGTGTTATAGTGTGCACACCCGAGTGTGCTCGTTGGTGTGCACAACAGAATTACATGCGCGAAGACATAGGCGTATATTTATTTATGTATTAAGTTAAATATATAAATATAAATTAATTAATTAAAAACCAAAAATAAGAAAATGTGTCAAAATTTATGTCAATTTAAGGGTGTCACTTCATACCCATTTTCCTTTGGATTGGTCTTGAGATTCACAACGTACGAATCTTAAGGAAGACAAGGCAGGGGAGTCTTCTCCCCTACAAGAATCAATATTGGGTCTGGTCTAGCTAGACCCCATTCGAAAAAAAAAAAAAAACGAACCAGTAGAACTACTCTGTTTTTTGTGAGGAATGAGATAAGGGGCTTTGACCCAAACTAGCCAAATCGATCCCGATTCAAGGGTCAAACCTCATCCTAACAAAAATATTATTAAGTTCTGTTTCGTGTCAAATGAAGAAAAAGATGGGGATTAATCCCTAGATCGGACCGGTTTGGTCCAGGGATAAACGCCTCTTTAATCAATTAAAAAAATTGCTAGAAATTCCAGAAAAAAATCTGAAAAATGATATTTGACCCAAATAAATGGAAATTTATGAATTATGTAACGACTTTCAAATTTGACCCGTGCCACGTGTCACGTCTTAAGATCGTGACCTGGACCATCGTGACTTGTTGTACTTGTCCAAGCCTCGAGAGTCACCACCGGTGTATATTTTTTTTTCTCTAGTGATTGTATTATTATTTATATCCGAATGTGATCGAACATCAAACGTCCGAATGCGTGATTCCATTTTATTTATCGCGCCAACTTTTCATGTGACATTTCGCCTAGTAAAACGTGTCAAGACGGATTTTCTAGGTGAATTATGGGTATAATAAACAAATGAAATGATTAATTAATTAGTTATTGAGAAATTAAATATGATATTTAATTATTTTCATATTAGTGTAACGGCCCATTATTTATTAACACCGTTATTTAATTATTTTCATATTAGGACGCCAGCTCGGACGACATTTGGACGTCACGGATAGGCTAGGCATGATATTGACCTAGGATATTGGTTGTGTACTGTTGTATTTCAGTTTTTTGATGTATATTACGTTGTAGTTGTTATACTATTCATCACAAGTGTGCATTATATTATCTATGCTCGGGCGAGATTGAGTGTCGAGGTTTCGTTTCGTAGAACGCGCCAACGCGGGGGTTTTGGTAGTTGCTAGGCTAGGTGTTGGGAATAGACTGAATCAAATGATAAAAATATGACTATGGTTGTGGGATTTAATTAATGGGATTTAAATATAACATTAGGCTAAGTAGATCAATTAAGTACACTAAGTGTGGGACTACCTCGGGGTGTGTGCGGATACGGGCACACGGGGTGCCGAGTAGTCGGGAGTTAGTGTGACCACATTTACCATTTTATAGAAGTTAATTGATGGCTTAAATAGTTTATAAAATTAAATTAAATCAAATATACAAAGTCCTATATTTGTAATCAGATAAATCAACAATCACAGGATAAACCTCGAGATACACAAAAGAGTAAAATGAAGCAAGTAGTGTCATGATAGGATGTTCAGGATTGAGTGACACATGGTGATTAGGGACCATTAGATAAGCATCGAGATGCGTGTTCACGCCAGATTAGAACACAATATATATATATGAGACGAGTATTAGTTAGCATGCAAACTCAAGCTTCTCAAACAATTGTAAGAGCTGTGAGAGGGAATTCGGTGTTGGAGGAATGATTTTCGGGGGTTGGAGAGTGAATTTGGGCATTCAACAACGAATTTAAGGTAAATCTAATCACCTAATCTTGAAATTACATTAAAATATGGTTTTGTTGGATTTTGGGTTCAAACGGATTTTCTTTTGAATTCATCACTGTTTTGTTAGATTTGATGTTATATTAAGGCTTTGTTTTGACAAAATAAATCGAGTTAGGACAAATTTGTGTAAAATTGTAATGATTTGGGTCATTTTTGGATTTACCCACATGCATGCTTCAATCCTCTGTTTTGGGTTAAATTGTGTTTAAATTGTCATTGTTGTGAGAGATTTAATGCGATTAAAATGTGGGAGTGATGAGGATCGCATTTGGGTGTATAGGAAACCCAGGAAAACCCAAAATTTGCTGCTGAAATTATGGGCAGGGTCGTACCTAGTGCACTGGGCACACTAGGGAAGATGAGGATCTTCGTGCATGAACGTGCACGAAGAATCGCCCAACGTGATAGCTACCCTGCCTTTAGCGCGTTGGGGACCAGAATCCAAAATTTCTAAGTGTTGAACTAAGCTTATTTGACAATAAACCCACTTAATTAACCATTAAACAACAATAATCGATCTCATGAGTCACGGGACGGTCTTTAGAGTCGGGGACTAGTCGGGGTCGGACCAAGGGGTGTTTTCAAGGTTATTGAGCGACTTGAGGTATGTAAAACCCAACTGAACACCACTACTGCATTTATTTATTGTTATTCATTGGAGCTATTAATCTTTGATAATCTATGAGTCTAATCCTACTGGGACGGTTGAGTTACTCTCGTCTATGTATCTGAGGGTTGTTGGGGTCGCTTGCTAAATGTGTAGCGCGTGTTTTCGGCCTCGCTAGATGATATCCCGAGTAGAATACCGGTTCACGTGTTCGATATATGCCAGTAAGGTTAATGCTATGTTAGGACACAGTCATAGGGTCGATGGTGTAGGTCATGGCAAGGGCTCCTGGTCCAAAATACACAACTTAGTCAACTGTGTTCACACCCATTTGTATTTTTGCGTGTTTATGTTCATGCGATGAGCTTTGAGCAATTGCCTGCATATTTTTGTTCTTTCCGCATGTTTCTTAAACATTATTTATTGACTATCATTTATTTCTTAAAATTATGATGCACGATGGTTTTCCTTAGGAATTTACTTACCGGGTTCCTCATCTAGTTTTTTGTGATGGCTTGAGCGTAGATCCTAGTACCAACAGTGGTAAGGGGATTATTAGCGATGACATCTGACTTACCTGAGCCGAGGCCTGCTAATATGTTTGTTGGTGTATAGTACTTTTTATATTTTGTATTATCTTTTTGGGGTTTTAGGAGACTATTCCACACCTGTACTGTGTATATATCTATTATTACAGTTTGATCGCCTATATGTACTGTACTACCGGGTTTTCCACTATAGGTTGAACAAGTCTAACTTATTATGCTTATTTTGCTATATTAAAGACTTCCGCATTTATTTAATATTGGTTATCTACTTGCAACATAAATAATAAATCTGAAAGCTTATATAAACTGCTAATCTATATAGCACAAAACTCGAGGTTGCAAGGTAGCTTGTCGGTGCAGTGACGTGGCAGTTGCTTCCAAATCACGGACGGATGGGGAAGCAGCTAGCCACGACGCGGCCTCAAAATTAGAGGTCTCACAGTTAGTATGTCCGTTGGCACGCGACGGTGCGAGATGTGTTGTCGGTCGAGTAACGAAATGCCTAAGACAAATAGATATATTTATGCTCAAAGGATAAGACCAAAGGACAAGTCACCATTTGTGTCACAATATTTGGTGGATGGAGTGAATGAGAACCCTTGGATGCTCCTAGGGATGAGCACCACACACTTGATGAAGTGAGAAGTATAAATAATGGTTTTGATGAAATTTTGTCAACTTTTCTCTCTCCTCTCTATTTGAATCCAAAAATCTTGAGAAAGTTGTGAGGTTGGTGATCTTGGGTGATGATTTGAAGGTCTAGAACGATCAAAGGCGATAACCAAGGTGAGATCTCCACTCCTTGTCTCGTTCTCATCATTTCGGGCATAGTTTGTCGAACTTTTGTTGAAATTTTTTAGCACGACACTTGCCACGAATTTTTTGGGTTTTAGTATGTGTTTTGGTGGTATTGGAGACCAATTGTAACAGGTATATTATGGCTTTAGTGTTGTTTAAAAGAAAGTTGAGGATTTTGAAAAATTTTAAAGGAATTGGGTTTTAATTGGGAAATGATTTTCATGAACCTTTTGAATGTTTTTAACGTGGTTTTGGGTGTTATTTGAGATCCTTAAGGAAATGGGATAGGATCGAAACACGGTGACACGAGCCGAGGTTTTGAAAACCCTAAAATTCAAGACAGCACTTGGTGCCACCAGTGGCGTCGTGGAGTACAATACTCCACGGCATAGGCCATGACATCCAAAGCACCAAGCTACACTGGATGGCATTTTAAGTGACGTTGCAGGGTTGTGAACCCCATGGCATCAGCTGCGATGTCCATGACAGCTTGCTGCCTTAGAAAACGTTTTATGTGGCACCGCAAAGCATATGACCCCCACAGCGTCGACCCTATTTTGAGTTTTTTTTTAAATTCTTTTTAAAACCTTTGGGAATTTATATAGGATATAATATGACTAATACAACTAAATTGGGTTTAAATGAATACCAGGGGTTTAGGAAATCAAATTTGAAAGTATTAGGAGCCGTGGGAGGCAATTTTCACGTTGATCAAGGTAAGTAATCCAGTAAAGGAAATGCATAGTAATTCATTTTCCATGATTCTTGTTTTCATTGATATGAGCTACTCTTGGAATTTCATTCTTTATTTCTTGGTTGAGTGTCTACAGCCTAAGTGTGTTGAGAAGGTACTCCTAGGTTATAACTAGTTAGGCAAACATGAACACTACTTGCGGGTGTGCAACTACCAAACAAAATGTGAATTTTCCTTAAGTACTGAATTGTTGTGGCTTGTTGTGGATTTAGGACCAATTAATATGCCTCTTTTGATTCCTTGACACTCATTTTCATCATGAATATCTGTCAGTGTGTTTAGCATGCACTTTCTCTTTTATTTATCTATCTTTAAATACTCGCATAATACTTAAACTATTTTAAAATGATTCATGAATTACTGTTTATATCATTTTAGTTATTAGTTTTTTAATGACCCTAAAATTTAACTCGTGTCACGTGTAAATTTAGGTCGTACGTAGGCACTTTGCCATGATACAGTTGTCCAATTCTCGGTCACAACACCGAGGTATGTTATTTTTGTTCGATGTTTGTATTATATTTTATTACCCAAATGTAAATTCCAATGTCTTAAACATGTAAGGTAGTTTGTGTGAGAGCCTTAGTGTTAGAAAACGGGTTCACTCGAGAAAGACGTGAATAACGGCTTTCGGGCGAACAATTATCGGGTAATTAGCAGTCCGAATGATTAATTGAATTAAAAACAATAACAAATATAAAATAAATAATAAATAAAAGTTGTGTGACGTGCTCGATACGTTGGTACGTCCTCGAGCACGCGACAAGTGAGTCATGGTGTAGAACGGGTCCGGGAACCACAAGGTTTGTGCGGGAATGGCTAAGTTATGAGTGAAAGTCACTCATCGGTGTCATAATGTTGTGTCAAGGTGGTTAGATGAAGTGGAGGAAGGCCAAGAGATGTGCCTCGTGATACGTGTGTGAGTGTGGATGGGGATATATAAATCCCATCACCAACTTTTTCTCTCTCATATCATTTTTCCTTATCTTCTTTACGATCGAACAACAATTTTAGCAAGGGTTTAGTGGTGTTTGGACGCGGATTGACACTAAGGGATCGGCCAACTACGCATTCTAAGGTGAGATCCCGACTCACCACGTGTGTATCTACGTTTTGGCGGTAGTTTTGCATGTTTTCGTCGCGATAGTTTCGACGATGATTTTGGGATTCGATTTTCATTAAAGTTTGTCATTGGATTTGAAATTAATGGAAGGTATTTGGTGAGTTTTTAAGGATGGTTTTGATGATTTGGACGTCATTGTATTTTTTGTGGAATTTTAGGATTTTAATCGAGCTTTTGTCGAGGTTTTGACGCGAAGCGAAGGTGGATTGATGTTGTTTTGGACGTTCCTAAGAGTTTAGGATAGGCTCAGAACGCGGCGACGTGAGCCGAGGTTTCCGTAAACACTAGATTCAAATGCAGGGTTGCAAGACGCGAGGGACGCCATGAAGCATTTATGTTCAATGCGTCGATCACGGCACTCAGAGCATAAGCTCTAGACAAGTCACGCTTTAAGTGACGCCGTTGAGGGGAAAGCCCAACGGTGCCACTTGCGGCGTCGAGCAGAGAACTCGAAAAGTCACACTTTATGGGACGCCACAATGGTCTGACCTCTATGGATCCACCTATAGCGTGACACTGTTCACAATGAACATTTTAATAAATTTTTGAAAAATCTCGGGGATCTCTCGAGTGTTCAAATGGGTTTGAATACGACCCAATACCTATAAATCTACCTAATTACACTAATGAAATAATTATAGAAAATTAGGTAAATTAGAGAGTCATTAACGATAAATTGCAATTTAATTAACTATCAGGAGTTATAGTCCTTGACGGGTCACACGAGGATTCGTAGGAGGCGATTCGGGGTTTGTGTGAGTGCGTATTAGCTTGGATACAGGTAAGTAAACCAGTGATGAATTTTACAGTTATTTCTTGAGCTTTAATTTGTTGTTATTACTCTGTTCAGTATTTCTTTTTGAATTTCCATTGGTTGAGTAGTCTATTGGCAAGTGAGTCATGGTTACTATTTATCTGTGATATGAGCTCTTCTCTAGACGTTGTTGATATCTCCCAATTGAGTGTACGTTAAGAGCACTTATCCAGGTCTGTGGATATTTCATAGTCGCAAGGGTTAGGGCTAGTAAATTGTGTCTCGTCCTGAACCTGAGTATGTTAGGCTTTTCCTACGACTCAACGACCTTTTGGTCGGGACTCCTTGCTATTCGGATTCGTATTTCAGACCCTTACTTATCGATTGATTTATTTACAAGTCAGTTATATTCACATGTTCCATGTTTCATTTTCTATCTGCATGAATTAGACTGTGTTGTTGATGAAGATTATAGTGACGGATTGAAGCACTAGAGATGGTGACAAGCGGCTATTGAAGTGTCATGGGTTTGATGAATTCATTAATTCACGTTAGTTATTTTAGTGGTTTAACTTTTTTATACTTTGGGAATTTATGTTAGATGAGAATTTATGTTCTTAACAAATTAAACTAATTAGCGTTAGATGAGTTTTATTATTAGGTGTGTCCATCTCTTAAGAAGTTAAGATACTAGAAGTTTTATTGTCTTGATTAATTGTAATTACATTAGGAGTCTAAGCATATATGCTCAGTCATTACTAATTCCTATATATGGCTATGTGAAAGTTGTTTTAAGGGGTGGAATTATTGATTTTAATAAAGAATTGAATTTTTTTCTTGAGAATTTGGTGTTAATTATCTCCAGCCCTAGGTTGTTTGTTCATGGAGTTCGAGCATCCGATTTAGAAGATCCCCGTTCATTAGTAGTTTATTTCGAAATGATGTATTTATGTCCTACTTAGCGTTACTTACCTAGGCTCGTCATTCTTGTTTTTGACGAAATGCAGATCAACAATCCAGCAAGGGGAAGGCTCCACTCTAGGAGATATCATTTGAGTATATATGGGGCGTCTCTCCTCTTGGCTATGTAGGTTTTACTTTTATATTATTTTATATGCTTGTTTTGAAACATTGGATTTGGGTTTTGAGAGATCTTGGCATGTATATCTTGTTGTTACTCTCCTCTGACTGTTCATTAATGATGATATACATATGCGGGGTTTCCACACTCTAAGTTGTCTTGACTAGTGTTTTTAAAGTTTTTCATTTAGTTTGAGATTTAATTGTTTTCGCTATAACTATGAAAACTCACTAATTGATTAACTCAGCTTCTAATTGCTTAATAAATGGAAAATGGTAAGGGAAGGATGATTAGACTTGCGTGACTCAACGAGATTGACTCGAGGGTCCACATGAAACTAGGCCGGGCGGGGCCCAGTTTAGGATTGTGGAACTGGGGCCGTCACAACTTTCTATTTTATTATACTTACTGTCTAGTTTGTGACGGTAGGTGCTGATCGGGCAGAGACTAACAAAGGAAAAGGGCCGATGATTGGTGACTTTCTTTAAGGACCTCAAAGCGGTTTCTTACCTTGCACCACTGTATGTTTTGTCTATTTGTTTTTTGATTACTGTATATTATTATTTTTTGTAACATTGGAACTTTTGGAATCGAGTGATATATGATATCATATACTATCGATCGCTTTGTATATTATAGGTCACCCGATATGCATGTTTATCCATTTATTTCCGAGTTTCACACCTTAGGTTGTCCCAACTTTATTTAACTTGAGTTATTTAACCTTGTTTTGAGTTTATTTCCACTGCAAACTATTATGAAAATGACATAACTTAATAACTCCACATTAAGATGCTAAATTAATGAGAAAGTAATCATTGGAGGCTGACTAGGCCTACGTTGACTTCGCGAGGACTGACTCGGGGGTCCACGTTGGTTTAGGCTGGGTGGGACCAAGTTTTATGGAGAACTGGGAACCTCACAAAAACCCTCACTTCACCCTCTCAATTTTCAGATTCTACAAAGAGAAGAGAGAAAAGTTGATGAGAATTGTCCAAATATATATATATATATCCAAATTGATCTCAAGTGATGCACATATCCCTAGGACATCCAATGGCCATGATTTAGGCCGTCTCAACTCATTTGGTGCCTCTAATGGGTGACTCACACCCTTTGACCTTATCTTCAATGAAACCAATTATTGGTTTCTCGGTATTTTGCTTCCTCGACGCCCGACACCTCGGCTCGCTGTCTACAATTATTTTGACAACTTTGGTCTATGTCATGTTCTCATATTCATTATTCGTCACATTTAATTGCCTTTTGTCTATGTAAACCATTTCTCCGGCCATGTGTACCGTCATTTGCCCGTCCGATACTCGTGTCGACACACTTTTTGATGTGAATATATGTCATACTATCTCGCTCGGTTTATCAATATAAACTCATACATGCGATAAAATAAGACATGCAATAATAATTAACATAAGCAACCAATCAGACAAAAATAACATTTCACGTCCAACCAGGTATATCCTAGCCTATTCAAGCATCTTCATGGATCTAAGTAGGCGTCCACATATGAAAATACTCGACTGACGACATCAATCAAATTGGATCATTACAATCTAGTGTTTCAATTGAGACATTAAATGCTAGGTCCAGTAGCGTTTTGGTTTTAATCTGTCGTTTGAGTTTTTTGTCTCAATTCCACCCTTGCTTTGTTGGGAAAATGACGTGCTATGCCCGGCGTGCAACAACATAAGACTACAATTCCCGAGGTTACTCCACTCTCGTGATATGCATATGTGATTTTTTTGAAGTAATTATATGTTGGGTAGTGCTATTTGGACTCGTGAGTCCAGAATTAAAAATTTTTTTAATTTCAAATACACCCTCAAGCAATTAATGAAACAACCATAATCATATTATACCCCTTAAATATGTACAAAAAATTTAATAACCTCCCTATAAGTTCGGACTCATGAGTCCAAGTAGATTTATTGTTATATGTTTTCTTGGTAAGTTGATAGCAATAGTTTTTTTTACAAGAAAAAATATGTTAATTTGAATTGCTATGATTATAATTTCATACAAAGACAAAAGTGTTACAATCATGTACAAAAAAAAAAAGCATTACAATTTTAATTAAATATTATTATTAGCCGGTTAAAGAAAAATAATAATATTTATAAAAAACTTCAAAGAAAAAGAAAATAGAAATAAGAAAAATTAGAAAGATGCAATATTATTAAATTTAGATATATACTCTAATCACTAAAAAAATTAAAAATTTAGAAGCAAAAAAAATAGAAACATGTAATATTATTAAATTATTAAATCTAGATATAAGTTATATTCACTAAAAAAAATTAAAAAGTTAGAAACAGAAAAATAAATAAATAAATAAAAAGTTAGAAAGATGTAATATTATTAAATTTAGATATATACACTAATCACTGAAAAAAATACTTCAACATAACTCAAAATACAACACATACTAAAAGCTGAAAAATAAAAATAATATAAATGTGTAAAATTCTTACCACTCAAATTCTTAAGGGTAGATGTCAAGCCTTTAATGTTAAAAACAATAAAAAAAATTTAGAAATAAAAAATAGAAAGATGTAATATTATTAAATAATTAAATTTAGATATACACTCTAATCAACTAAAAAAATAATACTTTAAGATAAATCAAAGTACAACACATACTAAAAGCTAAAAAAAATAAACATAATATAAATGTATATAATTCTTACCACCCAAATTCTTAAGGGTAGATTTTGAGCCTTAGATGTTAAAGGACCCAAGACATAAGCACCGATAGATTGTCAAGAATCACAACAATGACAAATGCTTATAAATTAGATATTGAAAGAGAGTTTGAGAGGTGAATGAGTGATTGAGAAGTATTGGCTTGTATAGTGAAGAGAATAGTTATGTTACACACTAGTGTAGGAAGATCAAAAGACAAAATTTGAATAATTAAAGTATAATCATTGAAAAACGGTTACAAAATAATTATTGGTTCCAGCTATGAGCAGCCCCACAAAATACTTAAGGCAAGCCAATGGATCTCAAATTAGTTGAAGCAAAACACTAGGGGTGGCTTGCCCTTAGTGTTTTGTGGGGCACATAGTCGGACCCATAATTATTTAAAGTGGTGCTTGTATATAGAATTAATCAAATTAGTGGTTGCACGTACGGGGATATTGAAGGGCTTAAATAAACAATTAAATTAAATTAAAATATATTTAATTATTTAAAATTACATTAATTTATGAATAAATATGACTTAATTGTTTAATAATATATGAATAAGTGAATAATGATGATGTTTGTGTTTCATACCATGCGTTTTGCGTAGGGAATATCAAAAGACAAAAAGTGAATAATTAAATTATAATTTTAAAAATAGCTACATAATTATTTGAAGGGGTAGTTATATAATTAATCAAATTAATGGTTGCACGGAAAGATCAAGAAACCTGAAACAAATAATAATATGGATTAGTTTCTTAATGGATGAATAAGTAAATGATGATGTTGGTTAAAAAACTCGTTGGAAAATGCCATGTGGCAAAATAAGAAACTTAATATATAGATAGATATATAGATCAAGATTATAGTTGGAATTGATGGTGTGGCTTAAGAGTTGATGATGTGGCAAAAAGAAAAATTGAGAAAATTCATGTAGCAACCGAAGGTGTTATTTTATCTCCATTAGAGTTGGAGTTATGACATGACGAGAAAAAGCTTGAGAGGAAGTCATGTGGCATCTCAAGATCCAGATGTTATATATATATATATATATATATATATATATATATATATATATATATATTTATAGATAGATAGATAGATAGATAGATGTTAAGTTGTCACTAAGCATATGTGATTTTGTTTCTCTATAATTATAAGAAATTACTTTTTTTATGTTAATGATGCAAATAATACAACTTCAAATATTATTTTAAACAATTAGTTTCTCTATGCATTGATTACATTAAGCTACTCAATCATTTTTTATTATATAACATGTTCTTTTATGTAATTTTTATTTCTTAGTTACTCAATCAGCTAGTTTTTCAAAAGAATTTTAATTGATCAACTACATAATTAACTTTCTGTTGTAAGTTAATAGCTTTTCAACTATCAGTTAGATTATCAGCTAACAGCTAAATTATCAGTTAGTTTTACCAAATTGAGCCATAATAATAGTAAAAGATTTGATCTCATCAAGAAGTGGGAAAATGATGCTATTAATATAATTTCATTGTTAAATTAGATGTAATAGTAATTTCTATGAATGAAAATATTTTTCCATAAAAAAAAATAGTAAGAGATTTTTTTTGGCCCAATAAGGAAAGATTTAAGCATCATATAAAAATAAGGCTTAATTTGGTTAAAATATCCTAATCTCTTACAACTTTTTTAAGAGAAATTAAAATTTCATTAATCATTCATGACTCAATACAACAGACATAGAATCAAGTACATTGATTCGTTAGTCCTATTTGTGCAAAAAAAGCCATTAATTTGGCTTTTTTTGAAATTTAAACATTTTGACACCCTACAACGTTGAAACTCATAACAATACATAAAAGTACTTGAACCACAAAACGAATAACAAAACTTTTCAACAAGGAGAATACCTAAAACTTTCCAACAAAGAGAATACCTAAAAACTTCCCAATAAAGTAAAAACAAATCAAAAACTTTCAACTAGGGAAGAAAACTAAATATAAAGTAAAAATTAAAGATAAATCAATCTAGTTCGCCACACAAATCCACACAACACCATTGATGAAGATGCACCACAACAAGAATGGACCAATCTCTACAAATCTGATTAAACTATTATTTATTAAATGAACAAAGAGCAAAAGCGATTTAATTGGAACCACTGCCGATTGTTGAGAGGATCGACAGTGGTTCAAGAACAAAAATCACAAAAGTAAATTAAAAAAAGAATTTTACAACTTTTTTTATTATATCCTAACCTTTTGAATTTGTTATTATATCCTCACCTTTCTACATGGAAAAAATTGTACCCTAAGTCACTTTTTTACTCTAAATTTGATAACGTGACACCTAAATAATAACTTTAAAAAGTCACCTCATCATCTATAATTACTAAAACTATTACTTAATTTATATTTTATGCTCATTAATTAAATATTACATCATCAAATTTAAAGTTAAAAAGTGAAGTAGGATACAAATTTATCGATGTAGAAAAGTTAAGATATAATAACAAATTTATAAAGGTTATGATATAATAACAAAAATTGTAAAAGTTATGATATTTTAACCAATTTGGCCTAAAAATAAACACATTCGAACGTGATTTTTCTTAAATAAATATGAGTATGGATATATTTTCTCATTCCTTTAAAAAAGTGTAATGACCTTAAAATCTAACTCGTGCCACGTGTTAATTTAGGTTGTATGTGGACACTTGTCGTGATACAGTTATCCAATTCTCGGTCGTCGATGCCAAGGTATATTATTTTTGTTTGGTGTTTTGTATTATATTCTATTACTTGAATGTAAATTCTAATGTCCCAAATGTGTGAGGACGTTTGAATGTGAGCGTTGGTGTTAGGAAACGGGTTCGACTCGATGAGAACATGAATAACAGGTTTCGAGCGAACAGTTGACGGGTAATTTGCATTCCGGGGATTTAATGAATTAAAAACACTGATTAAATACAAAATAAATAATAATTAAAAGTTGTGTACAGTGTTTGATATGTCCGAGAATACACGACGAGCGAGTCATGGAGCAGAACGGATCCGAGAACGCGAGTATTGTGCGAGAAATTGCTAAGTTGTAAGCGGGAGTCATCCATTGAAGTCACAATGTGGTGTTAAGGTAGTTGGTGGAGTGAAAGGAGGCCAAGGGATGCCTCAGGATGCGTGCGTAAATGTGATGAGGGGAGGGGGGGTATATAAACCTATACCAACTTTTCTCTCTCCTCACCTTTCTCTCTCATTTTCTTATCTCATCGATCAAACGAAAACATTGGTGAGTTTGTGAATTTTCGACACGGATTGACACCAAATGATCGACCAACCTCGAATTATAAGGTGAGATCCCGATTTCCTATGTGTATATCTACGTTTTGATGTCAATTTTGAGTGTTTTCGTCACGATGAATTAGAACAATAATTTTGGAATTTCATTTTTAATGGGTTGTTTTGATGGATTTGAAGTGAATGAAATGAGATTTTGGTATTTTAGTGATTTGAGAAGTTGTAGAGTTTTTGGGATTTTTGAACGATTTTTAAAATCGGGGGTTTTGTCAAGGTTTTGACGCAAATCGAATGTGGTTTGTGGTAGTAACGGACGTCCCTAAGAGTTTGGGATAGGCTCGAACGCGACGACGTGAGCCTGGGTTTCAGAAAACCCCGGAAGTAAGTGCAAGAACTCACGCCGCGAGGGACGCCATGGGCATTTATGCCCACTGCACCACTCGCTGTGTCTGAAGCAGAGAGGTTGGGTACAATTCACGCTTTAAGTGACGCCGCAAGAGTTTAACCCCACGACGCCACCGCACATGACACTGTTCACAATGAAAAATTAATAAAAATTTTAGAAAAAATCGGGGATCTCTCGGGTATCCAAATAAGTCCGAATACGACCCAATACCCTAGAAGTTAACCCAATTACACTAATGAAATAATTATAGAAAATTGGTTAAATTAGGAAGTAATTAATGAGGAATTGTAATTCAATTGATTATCATGAGTAATAGTGATTGACGGATCACACGAGTTTCGTAGGAGACGAGTCTGAGTTTGTGTGAGTGTGTGATAGCTTGGATACATGTAAATAAACCAGGTTAAGAAATTTTATAGTTATTTCTTGAGCTTTAAATTGTTATTGTTATTTCTCTACTCCAATTTTTTTTGGAAATTTCATTTCTTTGAGTTGTCCTAAGGTAAGTGAGTTAACGTGATCCTTTGGTAGGACGAGTAATGTGAGGTAAAATGCCAGAGCCATGATGTAACGGCCCAATTCTCGATGGTCGTTATTGATGACATCATTGCGGACGTGGACGCCAGCAAGGACGTACGTGGATCCCACAGCGATGCTAGAACGAGTTTGGAATAGGTATACAGTCCATTTTGTATGCTCTTGTGGTAAATTGTGATGAAAATGTTCAAGTTAGTTAGACTTCATCACAATATGTGTATTAATATAGTTTATTGACGAGTAAGGTGGTGAGATGCGATTTCGCCGCAACGGGCGCATTGGCGCTTGAGACTCGAGTGTCGGACACACGGGGTCTTTGGGTAGTCGGGGGACTAGTGTGATCTTATTTACAAATTATGGGAATTTATTGAGTGAATTTAGTAATTTATATAGGCCAAATCAATTGAAGTTGTAAAGTGCTATAATTATAGCTGGATTAATCAGGATCCATTGGATGGTTCTCGAGATGCACAACAGGGTGGCTAGTGTCATGATAGGGTGTTAGTGAGTTGGAGTGACACAGGGTGGTCAGAGACCACAGGATTATTCTCGAGATTTGTACTCGCACTTGATCAAAACCAACTATATATATATACATGGTTGACCGATCAAACAAATGAGGAAGAGAGGAAAATAGGGGAGATTGAGAGAGATCGGTGGAGAGGAAGAGGAGAAGAGGGAAAGACCATCAACTGAGGTGTGAAGTGTGGTTGGGGTGTTCAACCACAAGATCTAAGGTATGGATTCATCATAAGTGAGTTTTTATGAAATTTTAGTGTTGGTTGGAAATTAAGAAATCCGAATTTATTGAGTAAACTCGGTATTTTTGTTGAGATTTAAGGTTTAAGAGTGTGCTATGATATGGGTTTGTGTGGTTGAGCAAGTTTGAGTGAAGTTGGGTGACTTTGGAAAGTGGGTTTTGAAAACGTGATTTCCATGATTTGTGGATTTTGGTGTTTGATTATGGTAATTCATGTTTAAATGGTGTAATTAAGGTTATTAATGTGTTATGGAAACATGGGAATTTAATTTATGGGTTTGGAGTTCAAAATTTTAATTTGGAAATTTTCTGGACAACGAGCAATTAGCGCGCTAATTGGAGAAATTAGCGCGCTAATCACGCTGATTGAAGACGATAATGAACAGTGATTGAGATAAATTAGCGCGCTAATTGTTCACTGGAATCTCAAAAATTGGAAAATGAGTCAAACTAACATTATGAACCCATTAATTGATCATTAACCCTCACAAATGAATTCCAGGAGCCTCGGAATAGTAATTAAAGTCGAGGATTTGGAGGAATCAGACTGGGGTTTGGTTTTCGGGTAATCGGAGTGCGGTATAGGTGCGTAAACCCCAACAGAAACACATCTGGAGTATTTAATTCTTTAAATTCTTGTGTTTATTATTCTTGAAATTCATATTCATTATGATCATGTGTTGGTCTGGATATTGGTTGGTGTTGAATTCGTTTTCATGATCGAAGTTTATTCGGGACGATTATGGCACGTGATCAAGCATGCTAGATTGTAGCATATGTACTTGCGCCCCCGGTGGATTGTGACCCGAGCCGCGGGGTGCACGTGTTCGGTGGGTTTATGATTTGTTCCGGTCATCGTTAGTAGTTCAGATGTGGTTTAGACTTGATGTGCTCAGTCGGGGTCATCCGAATCTACAAAGTATGATCTAGTATGTAAGATTGCGTTCTACTTTTGTCTGGTTTTATCGTAATTGTTGTGGAGCATATTGTTGACATTATGATTATTCGTTGATCGTCTTGCATGCTTGTTACCTACACATGCAGGGTTTTATGGCTGCCCATACTCTTTGCATGTGTAGCTAACGTTAGTTATTGGCCTCTGAATCTGTTTATTATTTACTCGATAGTTTTCTTTGGGAGTTTACTCACTGGACTCGTCACCGTATGTGTTGGGTGATTTGAGGGCAGGATTTGATATGTGAAGGGGCAAGGAGACACTTGAAGATTATTTGTGACTGACGACGGGGTCTACTTCCCTTATATGTCTAGTTGTTTGTATGTATGTATTTATTTGTTTTATGCTGGGTTTGGGATTTGAGAGATAGGTTGTATATTTTTGATGTTTTGAGGATCTCGAATGATATGTGTATGATGTACATTTGGTATGGTTTCCACTTAGGTATTATGCTCATAAAATTCAGGTTAAATCTTTATGTTGTTCATATAATCTACCGCTGCGTAATTTATGGTTAAATGATAGCTCATAACATCAAAGTTAACCGGAAATTGATTAATAATGGATAACTGGGCGTGGGACACAGCTGGCGGTGACGTGGTCGGTTGTGGACCCGCGTGGCCTCCCGTGGTGGACCAATGTGGAAATTTGGGACCGCTACACATGAACTCGGGATGCACGATACTATTTTTGGTTCTATACGAGGTGAGTGTTCTTACCTGAACTTCCAGGGAATCTCATCCACGTGAACTTTAAGACGGCGTGAGTGTATCGCGTCCTAAACTCCGAGTCTTGTAGGTGTTTATCTCGACTCAACGACTGTTTAGTAAGGACTACTTGCGCCTCTCTATTATTTCCGAGACACTCATTTTCGATTGCTCAGTTGATTTATTTACAATCTTATTTATTCATGCATTCTCTATTCTTTCTTTATATCGGCATGAATATGAACTGGTGATTTATTTATTTCAAAATGTTGTATTTTTGTCTTGCTTGGCGTTACTTACTTGGGCTCGTCATTCTTGTGTTTGATGGAGTGCAGATCCACAGTCCAGCAAGGGAAAGACTCCACATCTTGAGATTTGATTTGAGGATACTGAAGCAGGTCTTTTCGCATGTCTGATATAGGTGACTTTTCTTGTATTATTATATATATTGTTTTTGAAACATTGGGACTTGGGGTTTTGAGAGATCTTGGGTATGTATATCTATATGTTATTCTCCTTTGGTTGTTCATTATTAATGATATACATATGCGGGGTTTCCACACTATAGGTTATTTTATTTGGTATGCTTAAGGTTAATTGATTAGTTTGATATGAAATGGCTTCCGCTATATTAATGATAACTCACTAATCGATATTCTCAACTTGTAAAATGTTTAAAATGATAAATGGTAAAGGAAGGCTAACTAGGCTTGTGTGACTCGACGAGATTAGCTCGAGGTTTCACGTAAATCTAGGTGGGGTAGAACCAATTTAGGATTGTGAAACTGAGGCCGTCACAAAACCGGGTATAGGTTTAGACAAAAATTTTTTAAAAAAAAGGGGTACCCATTTAGCGATTAATTTGCATTATATTTTATTTATTTATAGGTATATTTAAAAATTTTCATAATGATTGTACTGTAATTCACCATTAATGATGTTGTTTTTACGTAGAAACTTGCAACTTGCAAGACTTAAATTTTTTAATATATAATATGTTTTTGTGGTAATGGAATGTATGGTAATATAAAAATCATGCATTTTGTAAATAATTAGGTGAAAAAAATAATTTTATTATATTGAAAAACGAGTTTGGATAAAAAACTAGTCTTGTTACGAGTCTAGACAAAAAAAGTGTCCGTTTCAAAAAATGGTACAGGTCCGGACACTATTTTTAGTCGTTATTAAAGGGGGTTTCCGGACTCGTACTCGTCCGGATCCCTTTTTATGCCACCCCTAACTAGAGCTATTTCTTGGTTGATGAAACATTAATTTTGAAGAAAGAAAAGTAACCTTATTCCGATACATACGTTTGCTAGCTCGTAAAGATTTTTAGATTTGACATCGACATGTGTGTACGCTTTTCTCAATATATGTTAAGAAAAAAGGTAGTACTACTATGGGTAGGGGCGTAGCCAGGTTTCTTTAAAGCCCTGGGCTAAAACTCATGTATATTTTTTTTGGATTTTTAACAATTAAAAAATAATTGATGCATCAACTAGGGGCATAGCCTTCTTTGATTCTTGTTTCTTTAATGAGTGTAAAGCCCTTTCAAAATAAATTAATAGGGCTAAAACTCATGTATATTTTTTTGGATTTTTAACAATTGAAAAATATTTAGTGCACCAACTACGACATGCGGATATATCTCGGTCTCAACGTGTTCATCCACGCTTATGCGATTAAAAACCTCCATGTCGGACATGCACTCGTCAATCCTCATTACTTCTTTCATTCTTGGAGTACATCATTGCCATGCGATTTCATCCCATAATTCTTGAGTGCGCACGTATTATGGGTGTGTCAATGGCTAGACAATGATTGTATGTCTCACCTATTCGTGTTGGGGCACCCTAACTTTCAAAATAAATTAATAGAATATAGGGCCATACATGTCTCTTTGTTTCTCTTTAATTTTAACACTTAATGTGTGCAATTGGTGGGTTGTAAGTATAGAAAGGTTAAAAAATAAAGTTTAGGATAAAGAGACCGGAGTCCACTTGCATTATTTTTTTTTTGTTTAACAAAAAAAAACCAAAATGTATGCGTTGACATCTCATTGTCTCTATTGTTGGGCTATAAAGTGGATCAAATTAAGAACATGGGAACTAAAAAAGTTAAGTTCTTTTTTTTTTGAAAACAATTAAATTTTAAATATATTTAGTGATCATTTTAATGCATAATGTATTTAATATATCACAATACTCACCATTTAATTTAATTAAGATCTAATGGTTAAAAGACAGACAAATATAGGGTTGACCTTGGGTAGTATTAGAGGAGAAACAAAAGCACCGACACTTTTTAATTTATGTTTAGGACAATATTTTATTTCACAACTTTTTTTGCTTTTTTTTTTTTATCAAATAGCGATCGACTTGTTGTTCCAATTTGTACGTCGTTATACTATCAAATAAAAAATTGTACGTCGTTAGGGAAAAAATATTAACAAAAGGAAAAACGTAAAGGTTAAAAACTTTTGAATTATGGGCCTGAGACACCATCTTCAAGCCCACGTTAAATAATTAATTACACCTACTTTGGCCCAACAAATTTTGCTACGTGCCAGTCCGTGACATGTCTATACACAATTGGTGGATGATAGATATAACAGTACATTACAACTTTTGTACATTTTTTTTTTACTTGAGTGGAATCGTCCGAGAAATTAAATTTTTGACAAATGTTATCTTTACCATTTCATTTAAAAGACTTTGACAACTTTTATATATTGGTATAAATTATGGTACTTTGATGAGTTTTTTTTTAAGTGAAATAAAATTTTATTAATCATCAATAGCTCAATATAAGACCAAACATAAAATTAATTGAGCGTTCTAATAAAAATACATTGTCGCTAATTCTATTTGTTAAAAAATAACATCCATCTATCAAGAATTTAGAAGTAAATGAGCTTGTGATATTAAAAAAATTTTAAAAATATGACAAGTAATAACTGTTCTCTACAAACATATGAAACATGATAGTATACAAGCACCATCAAAATTATATAATGACAAATAAAACTTTCAACAAATAAAAAAAAATTTAAAATTTTCGGTGAGAGAAGACAAAATTAAGACTTTTAATAAGGGAACACAAATTATCCACTAATAAATATAAAAAATTAAAGAAAACCATTAATGAAATAACCGCAAATATTCATGAATAATCGCTAATTAATAAGAAAATGTAGTGTATTGCAGCAAGAATATAATCAATCATACTTTCCATTATACTTCATACAAGATCAAATATAACTAAAAAGTTCACGATTTCTAACAGTAGAAGACAAACTACCTACTTAGGTGAGCTTAAATACACGCTTAATTGGTTAAAGTCCCAATAATACAAGATCAAATATAAAAAGCCTGCCATTACGGTAGTGGCTGCTATTGTCGTTTCAGACAGGCCTTGCTTTTTCGAAGTTAAGGCCCTTGTAGCTTGACACGTAGCTATCCTATTAAAAGCAACAACTTTTTAAAATTTTTACTTTATTGAGATGAGACAACCTTAGATAATGCCATGGCACGCGCTCTTATAAAAATTGATATAAATAATACATTTGGTCCAACAAAAAGATAAAGCTATGAAGAAAACTTTTAATAGACAACTATAGTTCTATTACTTGTAATAAATCCTAATTTAATATATGTTGACCCTGTTTAGACTATAATGTTATTTTAATACAATATTACAAATTTACAATCATACTTTCTTTCAAATACGTCTCCTTTTATATCAATTAGTGTAGGACATTCTATTGGTGAGTCCACTTTCACTAAAGCTTTTCATGTGATCTTAATTAATTGAGATCGAAACATTGAGTGCTTTAAACCGGTCGTAAACCCTAAACCAAAAGTATATCAACCATAGTTTAATTATATAACTATGTATAAGTAGTGTTGTGAATGAAGTTTCTAGCTAGGTTTTATAATTAACAAATGAAGAGATGATAGCGAGAAAGATAGAAGGAAACAAGAAGGAAAAAGAATGGTAATTACTTTTGATGAGGTGGTGATAGGTCAGACATTTTTTTAGTTTTGTAGAAGAAAGTTGATTGAAACATCAAAGAAGAAAATTATGATAGAATGAATGTTTTGTAAAGAAATGATCAAGTGGCGCACTTTGAATGATGAAAGAAGGATTGAGTTTACTTGTACAATTTGCACGCATGGAGGAGTCAATTTTGGTAAACTAGTGATCTTGAATTTCTAAATGTCTTTTCTATGACTATGCGTTGACGCTTGTTGACATCAATATTGACATGCCTCCTATACATGGCCCCTGAATAGTGTGGCGCGGTGGAAAAAAAAAAAACATTAAAACTTTAACTAAGGCAAATGTTATGATTTTAATTTTCGATAGCTATATTATATTCTCTTGGTTTCTCTGGATTATGGGGTCGAGACATCCTAATTTCCACGAGATTAGTTGATGAAGATGGAGACCATATACATCATGTACGGAATAATGATTCAAACATTGAATTCGATGACAAATTTTTCAACATAGAAATAATGATGCAAATAAGAGTTTGTGTGTTAGATTAGAATTTTATTTATTAGATAAGATGGTTTAATATAGTTGGATTACAAGTTTTGTGTCATTTTTTATGTCAAAGTTAGAGTTTCAATAGGAGTTAGTGGTAGTAAGAGTTTTATTAGAATTACAGTTAATATGACTTTTAGTATTCTATTAGAATTATGAGTCTTATTATCTTACAAACCTATATAAAGGCTACATATGTAATAGTTTAAGGGTTGATTATTAATTTTTTAATAAATAACAATGTTTCTTTTTAGAGAATTAGAGTTTAATTTTAAAGGCCCCGAACAACATTATTCATGTGTAGAATAATCAGTTTGGAAGAACTTTCTTACGTTATTAGTCAAACCAAATGATGGAAACACCAGCTGTTGAGAGCTCCCCCACCAAACATGCTATATAATAGTATTGGACCACCCACTTTGTTGATACTATAAATATAGGTGGGGGTGCTTCCAACGTTGGTGTTTTCGTTACTAAAACTCGAACTCAAGTCATTAGTTGTGCCAAACAACGGTTGGTTGCCATTATTGGATTCTTTTCTTTCTTTTTTATATTTTTCACATGGTGTCCGGTGTCAACCGCATCGAACTAATCCATGCTCGGCCTCTTGAGCACTGTCGGGCCCCATATTGAGGTGGCCCTCCCAACCCTATTTTTTTCCATTCACAAGACTCGAATTTGAGACATTGCTTAAGGGGGTCAAGTTCATTACCACTTTGAGGAACTAGTTGTTGGTCACCATTAGTGCATTCTTTTTTATCTAGACCATCAGATATCCGAATATAACTAACTATGAGTTTGAGCGGGTCTGACTCTTTGTTGAAGATGTGTAGACTGAAAGTTAGTTCTACATCGATTAAATATAACTTCATAAAGAATTATATAATTGATTACCTCATTCCAACTAGTACCAAGACATTTTGAGTTAAAACACCTATAAATTGAAGGGTGGTTAAATTAAGAACAATATCGTACTAGCGGAGATCATATACTCACGAAGAAGTGTCGCAGGTGGGTCGCTTGCGGATGATGTGTCGCATGCATGTAAATTTAATATGATGTCAACGCCTGATGTTTGAATGTGACCTAATAAAAAATAAATAAAAAAAAACCCGATGCATGTGATTGTCTTGAGGAAGTGTCGAAAATGTGTGAATCAGAAGTTACTCCCACATCGATTTAATATAACTTCATAAATAAGAATATAATTGATCAACTTCTCTCAACTAGTACTAAGTCCAATTAAAACTCCACATCTATAAATTGAATGGTGGTTAAATTGGGAGAAATATCAGTACTAGTGAAGATCATAGGCTCGCGAAAAAGTGTCGTGGGTGGCTGCTTGTGGATAATGTGTCCCAAACATGAAAAATTAATACTCTGTAAGGGATAAATCTCTCTCAGTTTGACGGATAAATTTCTCTCAGTCTCAAACTCGAGACGCCTGCTTAAGTCGCTAGAGTGATTAAATACATCACCATCTTTGCCAATTATAAAATATAAAATATGTTGGGCTTCCCAGAACTTATTTTGGGCTAATTTGGCCCACCATCTTTGCCAATCATAAAATATGTTGGGCTTCCAAGCACTAATTTTCTGCTTCATGGATTGGGCTTGGTGATAAGTCCAATAAAGCTCTTGTTACATTTCATACAAAAAATATGGGCCTTGCGTACTCCGTAATTCAGGTGCTATCAAACGGATCAGGAACATTACCCAGACCGGCTTGTCATGATGGCTCGCGTTGCATTGCAGTGTTAGCCATAATTAGTGGTTTCGTGTTGGAGCTTTAATTATATCTCTTTAAAACTTTTGATAGAGGGTTTTACTGTCACCTAGTGCCCCTACTACTACTCAACTCAAGCTCAAATTAGTTATGGTTCGTTGAGCTTTGGATATCAAATAGTTTAGACAAAAAAAAAATAATAATAATAATAGAGAGGATATTGGCCCAATAATGTGTACTAACAATAGCATTCTATTTATAGTAGGCTTAGTAGCCCTCCCAAACCTCAACTCAGATTGAGTTTACATAGGAGTACAACTTAGGGTGTGTTTGATAGCTTAAGAATTTTCAAGAGAAAAAACAATTTTCATTTGAAAATTCTCTTAAGAAAATTTTTAGAGGGAAAAATTTCTTAAAATTGTTTGATAGCACATTAAAAAATTTTATTTTAAAGAAGAAAAAGTGATGTGGGCCCACAAAAAAGTGACTTACACACTTCTTTCTCTCTCCATTTACGTTTTCTAACAAATAAGTTAAAAAAAGTGAGCTCATTTTTTCCTCTCTCCTAAAACACCACATTCTTTCTTTATTTTCTCACCTTTTAAAATAGAAAATAAATGAAGAAAATTGTGGGATGTGATTTTTTCCTTTAGGTAGTTACAAAGCTATTAAACAATAAAAAAAAATAGTTACACAAAAAAAAAATTGAAATTTTTCCACAACTACTTTATTTTCTTTGCTATCAAACACACCCTTAGAGTTGCGTACATTAATAAGACTTTATTTTATATTTTTTAAAAAATGATTACCTATCTCAAAGAGAGGTGGAAGATGTCATTTTCACTAAATTATACATTTATTTTTCTTCGGCAAAAAATAATAACAAAAATAGCTTCAACCACAAATTTATTTTTGAAAAATGATTACCTATCATTTGCTTTTGCAACACTAAAAAAAATCTCTCTCTTGTATGTCCGTTACTTCCTATTTTCTATTGAATTTTTGGAAAATGCTACTTTCTATTTTGGTCTTTTTTTGACAAATTCTATTTTGGTCTTTTATTTGTTGAGAAAATGTTGTTTTATCTACAAAAAAAAAAAAAAAAAAACATTTTCTATGTTTTTTTTTCCTATTTTTGTAATTATAAGAGAAATAGGAAATGATATTTTCTTCGAGAAAAATGTTGGCACTAGCTACTGTTTTTTACTATTTTCGTAATTGCAAGGGAAATAAGAAAGTGATATTGTTATAGAACAATCTAATCCACGTAATCATTGAAAGCCCATTCAACATTCTCGAGATACGTTCTCACATTGCATGTTTTACATCGCACGGCCCAAACATGCGTGTAACCTAACTCAATCTATAAAATCGTAATCTCAAATTGCACTCCATCCCATATAAATATCCCAACCCCGCCCCATCCCCAAGCCCTAGGTTCGATCGACCATCTCCCAATCAATCGAATCCAATCGCAACTCATTTCTGTGTGAAGAATCGGATGATGGAGAGTGTGCTCACAGCGACGGAGAAGCAGAGCATGGTCTCGTCGTTCCTCGACATCGCCGTCGGACAATCTGCCGAGACTGCTCGCCAGTTCTTACAGGTGACTCGACCGTCCGATTCTTTTCGTGATTTGGTTTTTCCGATGATCTGCATTGTTTTTGTTGTGTGAAATTGGAAATCTTGGTGTTTGATTTTGACCTGACTGTTGGAAATGTGGTTAGGGATTAGGGTTTTGGTTGTTTGTGTAGTGATTTCTTGATTGAAAGGCGAGAGCTTTTTCGCCGTGGCGATGAATCGGAGAAGAACAATGAATCTAGGATTTTTAGGTCTTAATCAAGAGATAGGTTCTCCAGCTGAAAAGTTATTGAATCTATATTAATAAACTTGCAAGCTTGGGATTGTGTGGGTTAGGTGTGCACGATTAGATTGTCCGGTCCACTGAGGTTTGCTCAGGTCGATTGGATTAGGACCTTGTGGGAATAGTCAGGCTCGCCTGGATACCTACGGATTAAAAAAAAAACACTTTATCTTGTAGTTAGGTTTTAGTCGATGTGATTGAGTTGTTAGTTTTGACGAGATATGGTGGTCTTATTATGAAGATGTAGTGTGACCTGCTTATGGATATTGTTTGAATCTATGAGTACGGTATGGTACGCTATGATTGAACTATTTGGTTCTGTGTAAGGAGAAGATATTCACTTTTAAACGGCTTTTATTTTAGTGTTAGAATGTACTCTTAGTGGTTTACTTTAGCTAAGATGTGCAGAATGTTGTGCCATTGTAATGTGAGGGAAACATTTATTCAATGATATGAAATTACGAATTGGAACTTCGGCAATATCAAATGTCATAATAACTAGGAGAAAGGAATCTTGGATCAAACATGCATTGTCATATTTTTGGTTTTTTCATTTTATATTGTACTCATTTATTTATATATTTATCTAAAACAAACATGTGCATGATTTTTTGTAATTTGTACCTCAATGTTATAATATTGTATGACTCTTACGATGGGATTGGATTGGTTGCAGGCGACAAGTTGGAAGCTTGAAGAAGCTATTCAATTGTTTTATATTGGGAATGAAGGTGGAAGTCTGGCGTCGTCTTCCCATGTGCCTCTTGCAGATGATGTTATACCATTGGCTGAAGAGAAATCAGGGTGAGCTGTAGAAATTTGTTTAAAGTACTTAAAATGTTAGTTGAGAAAGTTTATCCATATTCATTCTTTCTTTTTGGTCCATATTTATTCTTTCTTTTTGTTGTGTCATTGCTTATTCTTTTATAATATCTATTCTGATTAACACAGGGTACCTGTGAAGGACGCTTTGAATGAAGTTATTGGAGGGTATACAAGTGATTCAAGCGATGATGTCCGACCTCCTATACCTGTGAGAAGAGAAGCTTTATATGACGATGCTGTGTTGTACAGGTTGGGTTTCTTTCCTTTCATTGAATGCTTGCTTATTATTCTCATAAAATATTAAAATTGATGAATTATAGACAAGTGTTTTTTAGCTTTTCCTTATCTACATACGATGCAAGAACATCTGTAAATGGAAGTACTTTCTAACTATCTCTTTCCTTTGTTTGAATGCTTATACAATCACCAAGAAGTACCTCTAATCTTAAAATTGCAAAGAGGGCTTGTTGCCACTTTTTTACACAGAGTACAACCTATGCAGTTTGACGTGCGCCGAACACTTCAAAGAAATTTCCTGATCAAGATTCAAAAGTTATGGATTGTAGTTGTGGCATGTTCGGGGTTGAACCACAAGGACTGGGTAGTTCAACTTAGGTTTCTATGGCGGGGTAAGAAGAAAGGGAGATTTGTATCATGTGAGAGAGAAAATCAAATAATTCAAAATCTTAAAAATATGAGGAGGAAGAGTTCTAAACCTTCACTTCTTCGGGATCATTCAAATAACTGGGACTTGACTCATTAATTATTGGTTCACAAAAAGTATATGAAAACCCTACCTTTGACCTAGTGTAGCTATAGACCTGGTGACGCATTTGAGTCCTTGCACTTCCAAATCTCGACAGCCAAGGTACGACCATTGGCTATTTCACTGACCAAACACACAACTTGATCGCTAGTGCTTCAGATTTAATTTGTTGATCGCATTAATGCGGTCTGTGAAGGTACTACACCTAAGCAACCGGATTGCTAATGCTCTCGATTTAACTTAGATTCCTAAGGTACTTGACCCAATGGTCAATTGTCACTAATCCGAGTCTACCGCTTAAGGACGGACGTTTCAACTCGATGACAATAAGTATTCAACTTAACAAGCATGCACAGTACTTTACACACATGGATCTAACCATGTTTACAAAAATAGAACCAAAGAAAATAAGCCTATGGTAAGAAATCATAAATAAATAAATAAATAGAACCTCATATGAGTCTCCCAATCAATGATGAACCCGTTCCACCTCCAGTCTAGAATAAGGAGATTAGTTGGATATGGTAAAACTTGAAAACTCTAGTTCTTTATTCTTCTCCCCAAAACAAAAGATGTCCCCTCTCAAAAACCCTAGTCCCTATTTATATGTCTATCCCAAATCTCGGATCACAATCAAATAAATCGAATAAAACAGAAAAATCCGAATTTGCAGAGTTACTGTGCGAGACGCCGTGGGTAGAATGAAGGCGGCAGCAAGTTCACAACGTGTTCTCACATGGTAGATTTGATGGCGTCTCGGCGGCGTGTACGCGACGTCTTCTTGGCGTGCCACTGGTCCACTCGTACGTGAGAAACGTCGTGGAGGTTTTTTAAGGACGACGTCTTCAAGGCGTCCCATTCTGAAGCCACTAGTTCATTCATATGCGAGTGACGCCGTGAAGATGTTCTTCTTGGTGGCGTCTTCCACACTCCTCTTTGGTTCACTCGTACATCGGTCACGCCGTGGGTATGTTCATGGGGAGGTGTGATCAAGGCATAACTTCGTGTGAACAAGGCGTGATTTCATATTCCAAGTCTATAGTACCTGTTAGACATATAAACGAGCATTTGTCACCATAAATTGCGAGAATATACGTCTCAAACATGTAATATACAATGCTATATGATGCATGATTATACACTTATCACAGTTTGAGATGAAAATGCTGATGCAATGACGTTTTAGTATTTGGAATCTTTGGATTTTATATAATGTATTTTCCTATCTGCTTGGAGAAAATTGTCCAGTGTTTGAAGAGTTTAATAACTTATTATGTAAAAAATGTAGTTGCATCAATGGTAAATTTTCTTTTATCACTGCAGAGGATCAAGAATGGGTTATCCATCTAATGAAGCAAGTTCAATAATGGCATTTAGAAACTTTGATGAGGAGATGAGGCGTCCTGGAGTTTGGGAGTCTGACCCAAATGCTGCATCCACGGCGGATAATGGCCCAAAAAACCTTGCTTTATTGTACCGCCCACCTTTTGCCTTGATGCATCATGGACCGTTTGACCAGGCAAGGAGATTTCTGCTCGGGGACCATTTGAGTATTTTAATGAGGCATTTTGTTTTTTGAAGATTACTATAAAGTCAGAACTTCTTTTTGTTTTCATGGTGTTGTAAAGGCTTGAGTATGCTATGATTATGTGTTACTCTAAGTTAGATAAATTTGGTATAGATTATTGAAAAAATATGAACCAGAAGCGTTTACTTTCTTAGGATATTTTAGACTTTGCTTCTTCATGAAAATGCCTCTGTGGTGGGTCTGCGAATGCCTTGATGTCATTGCTTTTGGTAGAAATATGCATTCGTGTGCAGTTGTCTTATGCATTCATTCTATTTGTATGTTTATAATACATTAAGATATTCTACAATAGTTGCAGGTATATGCATGTCACTAAGCGTACTATTAGCAATAATGTCCTTCTTCTAACTAATGCCAACTTTAGTGGTCTCCTTATGTGATGTCAATTTCAGATTTAGTAAAATTGAAAATAAGAATCAATTCATCTAGTTATTTTTCCTATATACCAAAGAGTTGGGGCATTTCTGATTGAGTTCTAGTCCAGTTCCTGTTATGCCGTCATTTTCTTCCAACTGAAATCTGGTGCATTTTTTTGATAGGGTTTGGTTGAGGCTCTAGCTTTAAAGTTCTTTTGTGAGAACATTGGAATAATTGGTGAATATGATATTAAGATTAGGCACGTGGATAAATTTGTCAATCTTTCATTTTGACAATATGTATTTCTGCAAGTAATAAATTAACATTTATTTTCTTACTCAATTAAATAAGTGGAGATTGTGGTATATCAAAAATTTAAAATTTAATTTTTGGCCATTTTTACTAAAATTTTCACAACTTACGTATCACCTTGCAAATTCAGGCGAAGCAGTCTGCATCAATCCAGGACAAGTGGCTTATCGTGAACTTGCAATCTAAAACAGAATTTAGCTCCCACATGGTAATGTTTTCCTTATGCCTGATTTCTAGTGTTTTGCTTCTATATAATATAAAATATGTGCTAATTAGTAATTTCTTTGATTCTTTATGTTCAGCTAAACCGGGATACGTGGGCGAATGAGGCTGTGGCTCAAACTATCAGTACTAATTTCATCTTTTGGCAGGTATGTGCTGATACTTAATCTATACCAATGATGCATTTGATTTCCTGTTTTTAAATCTCAATTTATCTAAAAGATATGTTGCTTTGTTGGGTGAACCTAAATTTCTTATTCTATTTCACCATTATAAGATCTTTATTTATTCTTTTTTTTATCTTGACCATCGCTCATCGGCGATGTGGTCGACAATCTAGATATTCATAGATAAAACAGTCTTTACAATCATCAGTAATGCGCACTTAAATTGACTACTGTAGATGCGAAAAGCTGGTGAATAATGTTAATCAATATACCTATAATTTTGATGTGATTCTCTATCGTGTGATGTACAGGTTTATGACGACACTACTGAAGGGAGGAAAGTCTGTACCTACTACAAATTAGATTCTATTCCCGTGGTGCTTGTCATTGACCCTATTACAGGGCAAAAAATGAAGTTGTGGAATGGAATGATTCATCCTGATCGTTTACTAGAGGTAGCCATATTTTGCTTTTCTTGCTTTTGGTATTTTCATTGCTTAATTGATTATTATGTGGAAGAAGTCAATTCATTTGTTGGAGTTAGGTTCGTTAGTACATTGAAAAATATAGTTAGGACTTGGGATATATTGATTCCTTTTCTAAACAGTAATATAACAATAATAAATAGTAATATTACTATAATTACAGTTCCCTTTTCAAGAAAATGATAATATTAATTATAAAAATAAATTCTTCTTTTACTTATTTTTATGCCTTCAATTTTAATGAAAAATGTACTATTTTCTTGTCGTGTCTCAGCTTTATATCTTTTATCATTTTCATGGTCTTCTTTAATTTTGATAAAATTTCTTATTGTTGATTAGGATCTTATGCTGTTCATGGAGGGTGGTCCCAAGGATCATCATGTAATTCTTCCTAACAAACGTCCAAGAGAAAACTCTCAGCCCTCTGTGTCCAAAAAGCACGGTATGTCTCTCTCTCTTTTTTTTTTTTTTTCTTCTATCCATTCATGATATAGAGTATCTAACATACATATGCAAGAGCTTATTGAGGGATGCTTCTAAATAACTGTTTGGTCTTTACAGTTAACAACTCGAGATCAACATATATATTCTATGCTAAAGTTGCTTTTAACACATTTTTCCCCCCACATTATTCTCAATGAAAGGAGAAGATATCTTTGAGGATGTTGCATAGGTTTCAAGGAATAGATCAAGTTATTTGTCTTGGATGTTAGAGACTGCTTGTGTTGTTAAAAGCCTTTTTGTAAAATCCTTTCTTTCGAGTTTTGTTTTGATAGCCTTTATCTTAAATCCAAATCTGTTGCCCACCAATCATCTTTTATATGAAGTTACTATCATCAAAACTATGAGAAGTCTGATTTGGGAAGTATTAGTTGGTTGGTTTACCTTTTTTTGTCAAACAATTGGCTGCTTAAAAGTTAAAATTTGCTGCTTTTGTATTTACTTGGATTATGCATGCTAGGCTATGCTATATATCGTATGACTTGCTTGTGCCATTTTGTGTACTTTCCTGAAATATTTGGATTTTCCATTTCCTGTTCATTTGTTTCTTTCTTTTGGTCCTTGATGCATACTTGTAATAGGATTAATATAGTATAAAATATGGTTATAGTAGTATAAGGTTAGTATGGTAATTTTTATATAATTTGTTAGGTTTAGTCACTATATAAGATTTAATCAGTTTATGTGAAGGAAGCAAGAAATACAATCACTTTCTCTCTTTAATCTCCTCTCCATCTTTCTCAAACCCTAATTCTCAACCTTCTCTATCTCTTTTTTCTAATTCTCCTTTCTCAATCAATTCTTTCCCTAATCTTCTTCTTTCTCTCTCAATCTCTTCTATTCGATTCTTCTAATTAAAATTACGATCAACTACACAAATAGTTGCATCAGTCAACTTGAAATACACTATTATTGACAGATGAAAACACTAAAGAAGACGAAGTCGTGGCATTGGCATTGGCAGCTTCTCTGGAAGACATGAAGGAACATGCTGTCGGTCCTTCCTCAACCGATGGAAATGAATCCAAGGTTGATGAAGTGAGCAAGTTGGATTCATCAATTAAAAAGCCTTCATATCCACCACTCCCCGAAGAACCTAAGGGGGTCGAGAAGGCCCTTATATGCAGAGTCGCATTCCGTCTTCCTGATGGAAGAAGGTGCCAGCGAACTTTCCTCCGGACTGACCCTTTGAAGGTATTGTATTCTCTCAAACACACAATCCTTTAATTGATATTTCCTTCGAAGCCACATTAATGAGCTAGCTTTTCTAAACTCTCATTCATTTTTAACATATTGTATTTGTGGATGCTTTTGGTGGTTTTGCAGCTCCTATGGTCTTTCTGCAGTTTGCTGCTTGAGGAAGCCGAGGCACGACCATTTCGCTTAACAAACGCCATCCCAGGCGCTTCAAAAGTTCTGGATTATGAAAGCCAGTTGACACTGGGAGAGTCTAAGCTTGCAAACTCTATGATTTCAGTTACTTGGGAGTAAAGACAAGCTTCACAAACTTCATGTTCTTCAAATGAGAAATTGTCTGCAAGGGTGAATTTTTGATGTCCTGGTTTCTTTGTAATGCAAAGTTTCTCCTTCTCTTCTGATTTATTATATTATGTAGAAGTGTCTCAGTTTAATATTGTAATGCGCATCGCAATGATTATCTCTTTCTTTCGTTTCTGTAATATATTAAGTTCTTACACATTACACAATATATTTTTTTTTCTTTGTATATTTTTGAATTTTATTTGTTTTATTTATCAATCAAGAAGGGTAGTAACGTGACGTAGTAGCCATGTGAGGCTTATTATGAGAATCGGACTTTTCTATATTTATAGGAGTATAGGACATAATGTCTAGATGTATTAGGATATAAGTATGTGTAAATACAATAGAGTAGGTAGTTTTTTGGCAAATGAATTGAGAGAGTAAATTTGAGAAACCCTAGGTCATGTAGAGAAGATTAAAGAGAAGAAAAGAATAAACTAATAAAGAAAAAGAACTCGCAAACTCCTCATTCAAGGTTTCTTAAATCTATCATCTTAATTCATTTAACAAAAATTAACCGCTCAACTGTGTTTACACGTATTTATATCAAAACTCTAATTTATTAAAGATATTATGTCTTATTCATATAGCAAAGTCTAATTCTAAATTATCTCAAGTTTTAATTAGAGTTTGAAGTAATGGAAAATACCATTTCATCAAAAAAAAAAAAAAAAATCTTAAAATAAGCCTTATATGGCCACTACATCATATCACCATCTCAAAGAATCAAATGTATCTACCCATTTATGGGCTTGGGAACTTGCTTGGCCTGTCTGATATATATAGGCTAGGTCAAGGTGACTGGTGAAATCCTTTGTCATGTGAAGTACAAAAAATGTAGGTATTTTTTAAGTGAAAAAATAAAAATATTTGCTTTACTAAAAATAAAAATTTAAGTTGGCTTGTTTGACTCGGCTTTGGCCAAGGCTACTCAAGCTCGACTTATAACATGTTTAGTCAAGGAAATAGTGGTTTCGATTTCAAGATTTAACAACTATGAAGTCCATTTAAAACTCTTGAAAGCTTATGTCACAATTGCTCGAGCTCATATTAGTTAGGGCCTAATGAGCTTTTGAAGGGTTTAAAAGTTAAAAGAAAAATGTTAAAGTGACCCACAATTGACACTCACTAAGAATATCCACCTTGATTTTTATTTATTTTTTACTTTTTTACAATTTCGTGCTTGAAGATAACTCTAAAGGTTACCCACTACGGATCCTCAATTCTACTATAAAATTGTTAAAAAAATAAAAAATTTAAAGTGCATGCTTATAAGGGTGGATGTAATAAGTGTAGCATTACTCAAGTTAAAAAAACTTCAACAACCGTTTGATTGAACAGTGACTCCGAACACCCTGCCAAATTTGTCAGCTCTAACGCGCACATTCTTTTTCTTTTTCTTGTTACTTTAACAACAAACAATAAAAAATACAATAAAAAATACAAGCCCACTCTTTTCCCGCTACACCCATAAAGCATCTTTATGGAATAGCAAACTACCCTACCACTCAGTCTACCACCAACATTGACGACGACATTACACTACGCACTTGTGAACCCTTGAGATTCAATTAGGGCAGTTACTTTTTTGATTGGTGCTAGAACGACACCAATAAAATACACATCACAACGTACACTCCCTTGCTCAACTGTCGTGCCCATCTTAATATGCATTACGCATTTTTAGATTCAAAACACAATTAGGTCTTGTTTGGTTCATTTTTGCTAACTTACAATGTTAGTTCGAGTTATTTTCTTGAAGTTAATATATTCATATTTTGTTTAACTTTAAACTTAGGAAAGTTGTAAATTCTTAAACAATAAAAAATATGAATTGACATAAATATCCTTCAAATAAGAGAGATGAATAACAAATGGTCATTAATGAGAGGTAATTTTGTTCACAACTTCTTAGAGATAACTTTCTATTGGAGTGGGAGGAGGAGATATCTCTCACCTTAAGGTAATTTGGGAGGTAACTTACAGGAAAGTTGAACAACCAAACTAGATTGGTTCCCAACTCCGTGCAAATTATCTCTCGGAGATAACTCCACCTGTAGCGGCCAAAAATCAACATTGATCCGCCACGGGAGGCCACGCGGGTCCACAACTAGTCACGTAGCTGTCATTTGTGTCCCATGCCCAACTAATCATCATTATTAATTAATTCAGCCTGAGTTAATCAGTAATTAACATTCTAATACTTGTAATCAGTGGAAGCTTTAAAATATGTAAATTCCTCAAGTCAGATAGCATCAATCCTATATGAAAAACCCGGTAAAGTACAATGTATACTACATAACAAAATGTAATACATTCATGTATTGGTATCTCAAACAATCCCCATAAACCCAAAAATAAGTCAATACAACAAAATGAAAACATGCAAGTCGAACTCCGTCGGTGACAAGGTCACAGGTAGTCTGCAAGAGTCTCCTTGCCCTTGCTCGTAGTAGATCCTGCACTCAATCATCACAAGAGGTAGATGACGAGTCCAGTGAGTAAAATCCATAAGTACACAAACCAACATTTATAATAATGGAAGCCAATAAACTGTTAAATAAACATGCGCAGTAAAACAGACAACTGTAATTAAGGCGCATGCATACATAACACCGATAAACACCAATAATGGATGTGTGTCGTGTAGCAGGACTGAACCCTAATCCAGACATCGACATTCCCCCGGTGGCTTCTCCAACCCCCTTTATCGGTCCGAACCCTTATTCTGTCCCTATTGTCCAGTCTACCCAAGTCTGCCCACACATCATAGAGTAAACCAGAAGATCCGGCGGTGAATGACAAAACCAACTGTGCAACATGAGTATGAACATGGAAATAGAGTAAACAACGATAAATAATAATAGCTTGAATCAAATGAAATCAAATAAATAAACACTCGAGTGTGTTTTTTAAGGGTTTTACTTACCTCAACTGCACACTAATTACTTGATATTTGTCCCGGTCTGATCCCACTCTCGCCTCGAAATACGCACCCGACACCCGACTATGGTCTCCTAAGTCCCTGGTGTCCGAATAAGTCATTTTATGTGATTTAGTATCAAACTAATTGATTTTATATCGTGACAATAAAATTAGAATTTTATTCTAATTTTTAGTTGTAGCACGTTTTCGAGTTACACCGGGGTGCCAATCGCCCGAAAAGTCTCGAAATTCACTTTTCAACCCTTTTTCTAATTTCTCATATTTTCTCAATTTATTCTGAATTTTTTTATATTTTTCCATATTTTTACCAATTTCATGCTTTACGAGGTAAAAACCCCGACACAATGTCTCGCTAACATCTCAAATATTTCACTTTTTATAGAAATTCATTAATTTCTATTTATTTAGTCAAAATATAATTTTTTTGAGTTTTTTCCATTTTTCAGGAACTTTTCCCATATTTTTCAGATTTTATTTAATTTAAAACTTTTTTTTCCTGGTTGGGTTGAACCGGGTCCGAACCGGACCCGGTTAGGCCCAACCTGTAACGGCCCCAAATTCTTAATGCATTTGGGTACGCCCGGCCTAGACCTGTGCAGGTCCTGAGTTAATGCTTAGCGAGCCTGACGAGCCTAGTCAGCCTAAAAATCATCAAATTTCAAGTTTTATGAAAGAATTATTGCAAATATAATACAACGAAAGAAAATTTAATACTAATCAATTATTGGGAAATAACTCAATCAAAGGGAAATTAGGAATCTATATAAATGTGGAAAAACCCCGATATATTCAAATCCAAGTCAACAAAAATGGACTCATGGAATCCACCTCAAAACCTATCCCCAGTTCCAAAACAATCATATATACATATATATATATATATATATATATATATAAAGCGTCATACAAAAAGAAATAAATATGAGCCTACATCTCGGTACCTCAAGTCCAGCAGCTCACAAAAAGTCCCCTAGGCAAGGTTCCTTGCCTCTACTGAACTCCGCTCTATCTGCACAAACTAGACGGTGAGTAATTGAGAAAAATCGAAAGTAAAGCCATAAGAATATAATAGTAATTCATGAACTTTCAAACAAGGCAGTCTAAATATCATGCGGGAAATTAAAAGATCGAGATTTAAATAAACGAGATGCATGATAGACAGACTGGAAATAAAAGCAATCGAAACATGCGTGTTCTATGAGTCAAGAGAGACCATAAGTGGTTTAAAATCCACAACAATTCCACAACAACAATGTCGCAACATCGAAATCCACAACAATATCCACAACAATCCAGTACATGATATCACACAATCACTAGGGGTGGTCAAACACTCGTGTGCACGAGTGCCCGCATTTTATCCCTTCTAGTTCAGGTCGCATGTACTTTCGAGACACACACTTATGCCAAAAACACACATACAAGGAATATGGAATGTAATGCCAACAAGTAGATAATATCAAACACAACGAAATGAAAAATGAATCACATGGTATTTTCTTAACTGGCTTACTAACGTACTCAAGTTTTAAGGCAAGTATACTTACCTGACTAATCGCAACCTGTAGACACTCTCGCAAGTCCTAACGCGTATCCCCGAGTTTCTCGCTACCTGACAAGGTTGGGAACTCTAATTAATGGGTCGAGTCATTAACTAAACCCTAGTGTATTCCCAAATGTTTTAAGGGCTTAAACAATTCGTCAATTTGATAGAAAAATAAATACTCTCTCTCGGGTTGAAAACCATAACGTATGTAAGCCTAATTACACATATTAGGCTCGGCTCAGTTGTAATTAGGTCACGCAATGGCCTCGAGGATCGGCGATGTGACCACAACGTCATAACCATTCGCAATACATAAACCTTTAGCATGCGACATTCAAACACCCATAGATCAAGTTATACACAACGTAGGGCAAAACGGAAGGAAACACTCACACCATGCAATTTGCCGCAAAATTATGACACCAACAACTCATTGCTCAGCGTGAAGTATACATGTACACATACTACGCTGCACACACATACCAATATCCCTATGACCTCAAACTTCAACACAACATATTCTCGAGACATAACCAAGACCGAACACCAATCGAGACTGAAAAACTATTGTAGTAACATGTTGATGTTCTACGACATTGGGGAAGAGTCACCCCAACATGGGAAAACCGGAGGTACCCTCCCCAGTTCGGATTATATCAACCGGGAATAACATAAAGTGTTCCGACCTCATCACATGAAATCAACGAAACAATATACCTTCACCACCATTGTTTTGAACACTCGGGGGGGGGGGGTGTGAGACAACAACATGAACGTGATAGGGTCTCCGACAACCCCCATGTCATGACGGTTCGACGTCAACGGCACTGTCCATTGTGGCAGTTCGGGGAGCAAAACAATTAAAATAGAGAAATAGTAACACAGATCCCTAATACCAAAAACAACAACCTACACTGATAACGCTAAGGGAGTGTGCTCTGGGACCATCGGAGCTCCGGTAACCCTCCGAGCATCGTCTCCGACCAGCCCCGTCACGGCAGAACACTCCCTCCGTGGAACAAACCGTCGACACAACCGTGGTGCACACACACAAACAACAACGTTCCACCACAACGTCACCATGTATTGGGGCTCCGAGACTGTCGAGGCTCTGGTGTACGACCAGGTAGGACCTCTGACCTATCTCCGGTCATCGCCACCACCACAGCAGCGGCCAACAGCCACTACACTCACACAGTTCAATGAAACAGTGAGATGAGAGTGAGGGAAAGAGAGAAAATATAAAAGAAACTGAGAGAGGGAGAAACCGGGAGAGTGAGAGAGAGCAACCTCGACTTCAATGAGGACTCCGGTGACTACCACTGGCCGTCTCCGGCGACGACAGTCCCATCTCAGTCCAACTGTCCCAATAGATGGGTGCACAACCGAGATAAACGAGAGAGAGAGAGAGAAAGATCGAGAGAGAGAGAGGGAGAAAGAGACCTTTGGTGAGGGAGTGATCTCCGACCACCCCTGATCTGACCAGGGTCGGTGGTTTGCTCACCAAGAGAGAGCCGAGATGAGGAAAGGGTGTGACCGAGAGAGAGGAAGAGAAAGACCGAGAGAGATCACCTTCACTACGACGACCGGAGACGTCTCCGGTGAGGTTCGACTGTCCCGAGCTGCTGCTGGTAGGCGGTGGTGTACCTGGGGAGGAGAGAGGGTCTGTGATGTAAGAGAGTGAGAACGGTGGTGAGAGTATAAATGGGAGAGATGTGTTTTATGTGTATATATATATATATATATATATATATATATATATATATATATAGGAGGTGATGAATAGTAGGTGAATAGTAAAGTAGGTGTGTGTTGTCACTTGCATGGCCCTTCATCTCAACACACACACACATCTCGAGGTCAATCTCATGGCTCCTCATCATTGGGTTGTGTCACTATAACAATCCTATCATGCAGTCCTTATGCTTTGTAGTTAACCAACTCCCGTATTCAAACGACGTTCCTCGGTCCGTCTTTCCTTGTTCCGACTCTCGAAATGCAAGTAGTTTCACCTTGTCTCGTAAATAATTATTTATATTATCCGATAATTCATTTATTTGTATTTTAACAGTGTTTTAAATCCCCGTGTACCCGTATCCCAACAGTCGATCCCCGATCGTCAAGTTTCCTTACTCGTTCACCGACTTCATTGTCTGGTCACTCAAATACGAGTATAAATACGTAATTCACATCATCATTCACAAAGAACCAAATTTCCGGGTCATTACACAATCGGCCGTCTGGGTCTGGGCCGGCCCGGCCCGACCCCTTTGGGTCAGGGCCAGGTCGGCCCGATCCGGGCCATGGAGAGGGGGTGCACACGTGCGACCTGCACGTGTGCCCCCTTCTTCTCCATCGAACCAGGGAGCTCCCTGGTTCGATGGATAAATTTTTTTTTCTTTTAATGGATTGGGAGGGAAAAGAGACGACATGGGTGTCGTCTCCCTCCTTGGACGAACTGCTCTTACAGTTCTTCCGAGCTCCCCAATCCATCACCACCACCACCACCACAACACCACCGACGCACCAACAACAACAACAACACCACCATCAACAATAACAATAACCAATCTTCACCTTTGCCAACGTTGTCAACGCCGTTTCGTCGGGCTCTCGACCTTGATCTCTCTTCCTTCTTCTCTCTCTCTCGGTCGACTAAGGTGAGAAAAATGGTGGTGACGGTAGGGGTTTTGTTGATATTTTAGAGTAAAATGACCAAAATGTCCCTGCATTCTTATCCTCATTCTTCACCATCAAATGCCCTTTTTAGTCATTTCACAATTATTTTATTTTATGTTTTTGATTTTAATATATATATATAAATTTATATATATTTTTTAAATTACATATATATATATACATAAATATATACATTTACCTATATTTTCTCGCCTACAATTCCGTCGTGCGCGCCAACGAGCGTACTTCGGGCGTGCACACTACACTACCACCCACGCGTGTCGACCACGACCCCGCGTGTCACTAGGCGCCCACCAATTTGCTATTTTTGTCAAATTTATTCTATTTTTATCGAAGTAAACGCATTCCTCGCCCTAGTGTTCCCATCGCTCGCTCGTCCGGTTCTCGCGTCTGCACGCATTTTTAGGCGAATACTCGACACGCAATCTCACCCGATCTAGTCAATATTAAACCACACCTGCGATGTAATGAGTCATAGTCTAGTCATTATAATCACAGTTAATCAAACAATCAGTCAAAAATAATACTTTCCGCCCGACCAGGTGTATCATCGCCAGTTCGTGGCGTCTCCGTGGACCTAAGTTGGCGTCCAGTCTGAAAATACGCGAATAACAACCTTAATAAAACTTAGGCCGTTACACCACCTCTAACCAAACAAGGCCTTAGATATCAATAATGTGACTCCAATATTACTGGAACTCATGACTTCCCTTCCTTGCGGTTGTTAAGCTATTTAAAGAAATATATATATATATATATATATATATATATATATATATATATATTTTTGATAAGTAGGAAATAGATATATTTAATAGTAATTAGTATATTAAGTAACTTAGACATTAGAAATCAGTGCGGTTACATAAATTTGTATGTTTCCTAATTTGTATGAAACTCTATATCTATAAATATGGATCTTATATGCATAATAAAGCTACACCTCATCCATCTCACAAAAGATGCTATATGAAAATTGCACCTTCAAGACTTCAAGTTCAACTAGGGCCTAGGAGCAGCTTTGCCATTTAAAGGGCATGCACCTATACACAAGCTCCCTCTCTAATGGAACATTTGTATGATCACTAAACAACCATTATGTGTCCACCTCTTATCAAACTCAAACCCTTCTTTCTATAGGTCTCTAAATTTCGACAGATTCAGGTTCAAGCTATTTCTTATAGGAGTAAAACTTTAACAACTCGACCCAAGTGATAAAGGGATTTGATCCCAATAAGCAAGATCTCATGTTCAAGTTTTGTGAATAGAAAATATGAGTGGGAAGGACCATCCTCCATATAAGGCTCAACAATGCTCGAGCATAGATTAATCAGACACCATATCGAAAACTAAAAAAAAAGAGAATAAAACTTTCTCAACTCAATTGACATGGACTAATTCAAGCTAAGTGAATCTATAAAAACGTAAATCTCTCCGTTAAATACAATGTACAACTGACCTGGACTCGAGCCTGTTCACTAAGAGATAAATCTCTCTCAACACAAGCATGACTGCAAATTGTAATCTCTACTCAATGGATCCATCCCTGAACCAACTCATCAATCAAAAGAATACATAAATGGCCAAATATTAAAATCATCTCAAAAAAAAAAAAAATCATTAATCAGTGTGTTACGTGGCGTTATTACGACGGTCGGAAACAATCGCCTGAATCGCTTTCGAAAGGTTATCAACGGCTGACACCAGCCCAGATATGGCTCGGCGGTTCAACTCAACCCTCGCCTCCTCGATCCGCAATCTCCGCTCTTCGAGGCCCATCAAGTCCCGGTGCCTCCTCTCCCTCTTCTCCTCCCGCGCCAACATCGCCCGCGCCATCACCCCCGCGCCGCGCACTATGCGTGATTCGAGGCCCCGAACCTTCCTCCGCTTCGTCTCCGAACCTACCCCGTTCGTCTCGGACGAGTCCGACGACTCCACTAAAAACAAACACAAGGGCAAACCGTCAATTCACCACCAACGTGTCGCAAACCGCGTCGCAATTTGTGTTAGAATCAATAAATCGCTGAATCAACCAGTTTCCGACCTGAAAACTCCGCCGGCGGATCCGGCGCTGGTGGAGCCGTCGTGAGTGGTGGTGGCGGCGTCTCTTCCGCGGTGTTTCCGGTGGTGGGCATGACTTGGCTATCACAACGTTTTTTGTCGGTTGTTGTTGTCGTGGTTGTGGTTGTTGGGGTGTTGTCTTTGTTGCGAAATGTGAGTGGTGCTTGGTTGAGGGCTTGGTAGACTTGGAGGGGGAGATTGGAGGGCAAGTCACGCTGTTTGCGTTGCTGCCTCTCCATCTCCCAATACGACAACGAAGAGTGCGCCTGTTGTTGTTGAAAGTGATGGAGTTTTTTGTAGTCGCGGAGGAGGTTGTCCCACTTGTCGTTGCACTGGCTCTGGCTTCTGAGACAGCCGTGATCCCAGCAGTAGTCCTCGACCCACTTCCACCGGAGCACCGCCGAGGGGTGGCGCGGCGACGGTGGTGGTCGTGGAGATTCTTGGCGGTTATGAGGGTGAGGGTCTCGTGGAGGGTCCAATTGCCCCTTTTGTACTCCCTTGCCGTTGCAATGTCTGATGAGCTTCTAATTGGTTGTGGCGGCGCTGGTGGGTTTTTGTGTATGACTGGTGATATCATCGGCGGTGGCGGTTCTGACATGGCTTTGGCACGTTTCGAGGGAGGGGGGGAGATAGGTTGTTGGGGGTCTCTTTATTGAATATATCGCGAAAAATTGAATGTTGTTAGGTTAAACGATATACCTTGAGCTACAAGTAGCTCTCGCATCAAATGATGCATACTCTAAGTGAGTTAATCAATCATTATTCTTGACTAATATAGTCAAAGGTATTAAACTAACGAAACTAATTCCAAATCTCTTGATAAAATGAGTGAGGTGCAGTGGCATTGATAGAATAATATATGGTATTAAATTGATTTGATTCGAGTCTCATAATCGTTGTGATTAAGTTATAAATTCATTTTTTTTTTTAAAAAAGGAGTGTAATTTTGGTTATATTTTTAAATTTTTGGATAATTTATCTAATTTTACAAATAAATTTTGAGTTATGCTAAAGGCACCTCCGATTATATATAAGGGCACCTTAATAATATAATTTTTTAAACTCTCCTTAAAATAATTCTTATATATTTCATTAAAATATATACGTTAGTATGGTCTTATATACAATCGTGTGTCTCACCGCATCTCTATTTTTTTTTTTTTTACCTTTTGAGAACCATTAAAAGTATTCAATTCTACAGTTTGACTGATCAACCTAGTAGTTTGGGAGGTAAGAAAGAATTTTCTACCTAGATCTTGGTAAGTTACTTGTATGTTGTGTGGTTTCAAGACTCAAAGACTATGCTTGTTCTCAACTCTTTTGTAGGTTGCATATTTCAAACCTTTTTTCGTGAGTTTTATGTTTGCGTATGCAGCTCGATTATATGTACACAATTGAATTGATGGTATATGATTCGTGAAGCATTTTATCGAGCAACTCGTGCAAGGCTTGTCCTTATCTCCAACGACAATTTTTAATTTTTTGAGACCTCCAATGACGAAGTTACATTAGTTGACAGTGAAATTCTAATTCACAATCTGTTTAACTAGACGTATAGGCAGAGTTCATAAAACTCAACTATTAAATAATAGTATAATATGTTGTAAAATAAATTGGAAATTTGCTAAGAGTTAGATAAGGAAATAGAAGACTAAGAACTTCTACTACTACAAACTACTACTACAAAGGAGAAGAGAAGAAATGAAATAGTTGGAATGAGAAGTTTTCATTCAACTTGGTGTGCTCTTACAATGAAGTGAGTATACTTTATATAGGCCATTTGGTATGATGACAAATGTGCCTTAGCAATGTGGGACTAAAACATACATCCCATTGTATCAAATGGTTACAAAGAACACAATACATATATAAAAAACGTCAATCATTTGGATCCAATCCAATCCGCAATTTTATCTAATTGGATTGATTGATTTGATACTAATTCTTGATCGTACATTTTTCAATCAGTACATAACTACCCAATATATTGGTGTACATGCATGGTCATCCACACTTCATAACATAATAATTGTTTAAAATATTTTATAATTAATAGTCTCAAATGATCTCATATTGTGCACAAAACAAAATAAAACTTTCTACATACTTATTTATACTTTTTGTAATGAAGTTTTGTCTCCTTTTTATATATATATAAAAAAAAATAAAAAAAAAAACACCGAATGATTTTGGTAAGCCAAACCCGTCCAAGGCTCATCTGTTGAGAAAAATGAGATACGTAACGCGATCGGTGCTCCTTGAGAGTAACGAGAGGGTCAACAATGACTCAATGGCGTGTGTTTCCCCTACTCCACGGAGTCCAAAACCTTACTTACCTCACCTTCTTTAATCCCTCCACGTAACACCACACTCACACTATCACATCAAACAAAGCCCGAGTGGACAAGGGACTTGGTGTTGAAATCTTGGATGCATTACACAAAATTTTAATGAGTAGCATATATCTTTTTCTATCAAATATAATGTTTTTCACTAGGGATGCAAATGGATTGAAAGTAATACACATGAGTAACAGAGATTTACTTTAACGAGTACGAATATGAAGATTTTAAATAGATGTGGATGCGGAAATGGATATAAAATCTTATCCATACGGGTGTCAATACGGAGATAGGTGATAAAATATACTTACGAAGATCTCCATAGGTAATTCCTACGGGGATCCCCATAGATAATTCCTACGGAGATACCTATGAGTGATCCCTACAGGGATCTTCATATATCAATTATATACCATATAATATTTATATATAAATATAATATAATATTATATAGTTTCCACCTGAAACATTCATTATACACATGACAAAAATTCTTAATGAGATTTTGAATTGTTAACACTTAGAAGTTAGAACTTTAATTACATGATATGTTAATTATGATATGTTATACTTTATTTTTGTTGAAATTTCAACTATTGTGTTGTTATGTATATATTTTTTATTCTTGATTTTTTATAATTATTTTTTTGAAAAAAATTAAGTGGATCGAAGAATATTTTCCTCCGGGGATTTTCCATTCCCACAAAAATTCTCATGAAAATCTCCACGGGGATCTCTAATGGGAAATAAAATGGATAAAATATTTTACCCATAGAAATTGCCCATACCCACAGAGATTTAATGGGTATGGGGATGAGTACGAGAATTCATTCCAAGATAAGTATGTGTATGGGTGATAAATTTTTTAGTGGGTACGGGGTATGAGAATGAGGTCCCCATCCCCTACTCTACCCATTTCCACACATAAATCGTAGATTGGAACGACCCTCGCCTGTGCATTATGAGTTGCGTGATAAAAGGGAAGAGCGACACTTAGGCGACACTGACACTGAGAGACGAAAGCTAGGGATAGCTTCTCTCATTGGCAGAAACCACGAGTCCCCTGCATGAGTTATACTTTGCTACCCATTAAATGAAGAAAAGACTTAAACTTCGAAAAAGACTTTAGCCTAATTTTTAATTAAGAAGTGTGCCCTACAGCAAGCTTCACAAACTCCCTTAAAGACTGTACTAAATTATTTAAAAAATAATAATAAAGAAAATGATAATCTAACAAACTTTGAACGTACACTGTCTTTAGCCTATTCATGGCTCTTTCTTGTCTCCCTAGGCATCCCACATCTAATAAAATACCATAAATAGGCTAAAAGACAAAGTGTGCACTCAAAATGTATTAGATTATCATTTTCCTAATAATAAATAAGTAGACGTAAATTTGGTGAAACACTATAGTAGTATGCCCTATGTCAAATTAACGTTGTGTTTGATATTGGATAAGAGCCCAATCCAGCACTAAACACACAACCTAACATTAAAACAGCATTAGGTTAGAAACGCCCTTAGGAGGTCTCAAGTTCGAGTTTTGTACAAAGACCCCTCCCTCATATGAAGCTCGATAATTGTAGATTACTTTGTGCCTAAAAAAAAAAAAAAAAAAAAACTCACACTACGCGCGGAGTACCGAATCAGCCCACAACGACGCCTTCTTTAGGTCTCCGCTTCGGTGTCACTTTCCACACATAGATCTCTTGTGCATTTCGACTCTTGATCGATCTCTCAATCTCTTCGAATTCGATCTTCAACTGTTTGATTTCGCGCGATTCCGCGATCGATTTCGCGAAATCGAGTTCATTTGATCTGTAATGGCGACGATAGGGAACAACAATCTGAATGCGAAGTTGGTGAGTCAACAACAACAACAACCACCAGTTCGATTTCGATCCTGAAAACCCTAATTTTGGTTTCCAATCAATCAATTCTCAATCTTGATTCCTCGATCGCAGGTTCTGCTCGGCGACATGGGCGCGGGGAAGTCCAGTCTCGTTCTGCGCTTCGTCAAGGGCCAATTCCTCGAATTCCAGGTTTGGTTTGAAGAATTTGGATGTGATTTGGGGTTAGAGTTAGTAGGGTTAGGGTTTTGTGGTGATTGGGTTGTTTTGGTTGGTAGGAATCGACGATCGGGGCGGCGTTCTTCTCGCAGACGCTTGCGGTGAATGACGCGACGGTTAAGTTTGAGATTTGGGATACGGCGGGGCAGGAGCGGTATCATAGCTTGGCTCCGATGTATTACCGGGGAGCTGCGGCCGCGATAATCGTTTACGACATAACCACCACGGTGTGTTCTTCTTCTTCAATGTGATTTTGTTTTAGATAGTTTTTGGGATTGTATGCATATCATGAAATTTGTGTCTTTGCACTGAATTGTGGTAATGGAAGAGTTTGATCCATGTAGCCGAGCCCTACGACGTAAACAGCACAGTTTATTGTTCTTCTTCAATGTGATTTTGTTTTAGATAGTATTTGGGATTGTATGCATATCATGAAATTCGAGTCTTTGCACTAAATCGAGCACAATCAAAGAGTTTGATCCGTGTAGCCGAGCCCGATTAATTTTGGGTTGAGGCTTTTGTTGTTGTGCTTTTGTTGTTGTAATGACGCTCTTCACTGATATTAGATAATTGAGATTCTGAGATCATTTGAAAATGAAGATTATTCATCTAGTGTTGGTAGACTTCATCATCGTTAGCTATTTTATTCTCCCAATACCCTTTTTTATTTTTCTTACTTTTTTTTATATGCAGGATTCATTTACACGCGCTAAGAAGTGGGTTCAAGAGCTACAAAAGCAAGGTGGGTTTGAGATTTTGCTTGTTTAGTTAACAACAAAGGAGGAGCTTAAGAAGCAGTCGGGAGAATTTATTTATTTTAAGCTTGACTTGATTTTATCAGAACTTTTATTGAATTATGCTTTTATGACATTGATCTAGGTAATCCTAATATGGTAATGGCGCTGGCTGGGAACAAAGCGGACTTGGAAGATAAAAGAAAGGTGACAGCAGAGGTGAGCTTATTTAACCTATCCTTGAATTTCTTGAAATTTGACCTGGCGAGAGGAGGTTGTCTTGTTATTTTGTTATTGTCTCATAGTTCGGTTTTGATGGCTAAGATTGAGTTAATGTTTTCAGGAGGAATATCATGAATTCTTGAATTAATTGGGTTTGTGTTTTGGCTGCTATTTTTATTTTCCTTGAGATCAAGTAATGAAGTTTCATTAATGGTAAAATATAGGCAGAGAAATAAAATTTAACATGAGTGGTGAAAGGGCTAGAACCCATTCAAAAACGAATCCCCAATTGGCATCTGCTATTACACTATGAAATCCCAATCTCTAAGAATGTTCACTAGGGAATAATCATCCTTAAAAGCTATATCCAAGGATAACAAAATTTTATAATGTTTAAGATCCCGTATGTATTTTACATCAGGTCTGTTGCCCTTGAAGATCATGCAATTTCTTTCATTCCATTTAAATTGCAAAATAGTTAAGAGTTTGATCCTTGTGGCCGACCCCAATTAATTTATACCTTTCAATTATTTGTAAGATTCTGAACTGTTTTTTATCTTGTTTTCAGGAGGCACAATTATATGCAGAGGAAAATGGTCTTTTCTTCATGGAAACCTCTGCCAAAACAGCAATCAATGTCAATGATATATTCTATGAGATAGGTGTGTTTGGTATTTCTTCTTATCGATAAATTTGGAAAGATTTTATCATTGACTGTTAAGTTTGTGTGTAGCCTCATTTTGCAGTATCATTTTCATTCCTTTCTAATTATTTCTTCTGTTTGTGGGATTCGACTTCTATTATAGTCGTTTTATAAGTATCTATTGATTCATTGCACCTTTGTATTTTTGTCCTCTTTAGTTGTAGTGAATTATAATGAAAAGAATCAACCTAAATGGGTCATATATATGCATTCATGTATTTATGATCTAGCCAAGCAATGGTCTTTCATTTATTTATCTTTTAAATACTTGCTAGATCAAAAGTTCAAGTATAAGCGACATATTACATGTGTGGATGTCAGATTAACATTTTTCGATCAAACATTTTTTCCATTATACGCTGCCTTCTAGTTTCTTAACTTTGATATGTATTCTCCCCCATTCACAAGTATTTGGCGTCTTCTATGCATATTAGGTGAGAATTTTGATGAACACCTTAGGTATAGTTTTCACATTGTTCAAGTGAGTGAGTGTTTATAGGGGCGTGCAAGGGTGGTCTCTGTCATTACATAGGAAAGTTTAAAGATAACCTGACTTAATCGTCCATTTCAAAAAATTCTAAGTAGCCTATACGTTGGTAATTATAACATATTAATATTGTATGTGGAACAGGATCAATATGGTTGAAGCATGAAAAAAAAGAAAAAAAAAAAAAAAAAAAAAAATAAAAGAGATGTATCTTATTGTCTCAGCTGAAAAGAGAGTTATGATCTTACAATTTTAGTGAAAGGGGAGTCAATAGTCATGTATGCATGCGTGTGGATGTATGACTTAGATCAGTTTATTTTGACAAACAATCCAGATTAAAAACTGATTACATATTGTATTTAACACTTCTTGAAATACATAACAATAATAGGGCAAACCTAAGTGAACAGTGAACCTAGTTAGTGTTAGGATGTATGATTTTTTTTTTTTTAATCTTTTACATTCATATAATTTAGTAGACATGCATATATCTTCAGGTTTCCCCCCTAAAGATGTCGAGAATAGTTTGGCTTATATATCGATCTTTAGCTGTTCAATGCAAATATTACATCTTTTTTTTGTGTTTTTTATTGAATATGTTTTGTTGTTCTGCAAATTTATATGCATTGTTTTTCTTGTGCATCTTAACACACTGTTTAACATTGTCCGTTGATCTACCATTGAAGAATTCTGATTCAGTGGAAAATTGATTAGATGTATACTACCTCCATCCATGCAAAAGTTCAGTTTTTCACCACTAATTAAATAGTTCACTTACTGAAATAGCAACCTTTGCTTATTGGTTGACTTTATAGTCTATGTAATTCTGGTTGTTCACTCACTCCTAGACATGTTGGAGATTTTTTTTTTTAATTCACATTGAGTTCACTGGATACGGAATAAAAAACTCTACTACTTGCCAGTGAGTTTGATATTAATATTACTATCTTTTACACACACTTGCAACACTGATCAGTTACAGGATGTGCCACTCTCAAACTCTTGAGAATCGGGATTGTTTATCACTTCATCTATGCTCTTAAATCACTGGATTTTGAATTGATCTTGCTGTTAGGTTTCAAATGATTGATGATGGTGAGGTTTGGTTACTGCAAACACTTATCATGTCCATGTGAACCAACTATTCCCTGGTTGTTGCCTATAAAGCTGTATGCAACTTAATAAGTGCTGTTCCACATGAGATATCTTCTGAAGCAGTCGAACAATAAGAATGTTTCTAACTTGTTCCAATATATCTTGTTCACTATATGACATTGGAATTATTTTCTTCTAGAGCTTTTGGGTAGATTTGCCAAAGAGGGAAAAGTAATATTGAATGGAGCAATTTGTACAACTATTTGAACTTTTGCTACCACATAAAGAATTCAAACTTAGGAAAAAGGAGTCACAGTTTGAGAGTTTTTTCCTTTTTCTTTTTAATTGCTGGTATGTTAAATTGATTTAGCCTAGCAGATTGATTGGTACAGATGGCTTTTGGATATTCCCAAGTTGTATTTCTTGCAGTTTGTTTGTAGAAGTTATTCAACTTGGAGAACCATCTGATCTCGCTCATATAGATGTCAGTATCTGTTTTTTCCAAGTTACTCAAACATTGGAAGGAGTGCTTCCTAATTCCAAGTTACTCAAACATTGGAAGGAGTGCTTCCTAATTCCAAGTGGGTGGCATTCAGAAAAAGAAGGAAAACTGCAATGCTTATTTGCATTGTTATGTTGTTTCTAGAACTTGATTGCTCATGCAGTTCATATGAAATGTGATTGTTTGCTTGCTACTAATAAAAGGTACATATTTAGATTCCAGGAGACATAATAAAAGATGGTGATGGTGAAGTGAATTTGGTGTATAGTCTAATCGACACCATTTTGGTGTGAAGCTTTTGTTGAATCATTCATGATCAATGTTTTCTAGATACTTCTAACTATATTTCTACTGTATCATCAAGTCATGTTGGCTTTGATATTTAAAACTTATGTACACAATGATCTTATAACAACAGTTCAATTATTCTTTCCATTAAACTTCTATTTGGATGCCTTACGAATTTTATTCTATTTTCTTAGAGTACTTTGAATCAATGAATCTTATCCATGTTTTGATCCTAAGTCCCCTTTTTGTTTGTTCAGCCCATGATGTGTACATATTTGGCTACCCGGCAAATTTTATTCTTTTTTTTTAGAGTAGCTCTGATTTTTCATTGCATTCTACTGTGAGTACATTTTGCAACTTCTGATATTTTTCTTTGGTTTTGAACAGCAAGAAGGTTGCCACGGGCTCAACCTTCTCAAAATCCTGCTGGAATGGTTCTTGTGGACAGACCAGCTGAAAGAGCTGCGGCCGGGTCATGTTGTTCCTAAGTATTTTACTTCTTCCCTTTGCCGTTTTAGAGTTTCTTCCTCGTAACACTTGTTATAGGTGGATCCATTATCTTATCTGTAAAATAGTTTCCCAAGCATGTTGTCTCTTTTTCGTGAGTTGCGCTATTGAGTGTGCAAATTATTCTTTACGAACTCCTGATCAATCTCTCTGGTGTTCGAAATGCTTTGTGCTTTGTTCTTACTTTTCTTTTTGGTGATTTATGCTTTGTTCTTACTTTGCGCTGCGATCGTTGCGCAGGCTTATTATAGTAGCAGCAGCGACTCTACATGCCGCAAGAGAAGGATTGGAAGTTGAGTACTTCGCGCCAACCATTGATTTGAAGGCAGTTGCTCTTATTTCTAAGAAACTCACTAAACCTTGTAAATGTGTAGTAATATCAGTGTGCAGCTCCCAGACTTGTCAAATACAATTGCGGTGTGATTCAAACATATCTTCTGAAAATGAACGTGCTATCTAAATCTATCTATATTGGCTTTATATTTGGGGGAAGTGTGAATAATGTTGATTATAGCACGATAGAGTTGCCACATGAATAGAAGTTGAAATTTAAATACGAATTATTTTGATTGGATCTAATTTTGATTGAGGTGTATGAAAGAGTTTGAACTATCGATCGGGGCTTTGTTAATGGTATTGGTGGTGGTGGCGTTTGTTAGTGTTGGAAAAAAAATCATGTAGAGTGAAAGGCAAACAATTTCACAAAACACTTTTAAAAACTTTATTCAATCAATCAAAACTTATATTTTACAAACTAATCGACACACTAAAATAAAGATTAGGAGTGAAAAAAAAAAAAAAACTCAACGGTTATGACCATAAAAAGGCCAAAGCTTAAAGATTTGGAGATGAACCCAAGAACCATCAAATTCGAATCTTTAGAATACAATGTACAATCTCGACAAACATCCTACGGTTGAAGACGTCTATCCAACGCTCCGCCACTTCGTCTGCGAGCGGTCGCTATGTCACTCCGCATTAACACTCCATCCGCTTCGTGTACCAAATTTAAATTCTCAACGGCTACTTCTCTCCCCCCCCCACCTCTCTCTCTCTCTCCCTCTCCATCAGTTTCTCTTTCGATCACTTCGAAGCCCCAACTCGATCTTCTCAACCATCAATTTCTAGGGTTTGCGCTGCGAAAACGCTCCAAAAAAAGACTTTTTTTTTTTGGATCAATCGCACCAATGTCGATCCCCCAAGAAATCGACGAATTCATCAAAGAATCAATCGATTTCTCAATCGGCCTCCCCGTCACCACCAAAACCCTAGAATTGAAGCTCCGTGCCGCCGAGGCCTCGCAGCGGCGTCTCCATGACCAGATCTTTGTCCTCCAAGCCCGGCTCAAGGAGAAGGACGAAGCAATTGAGCGTGCTAGGGTTTGTGATCCGATCTCTTGTGCTATGGTTTAGGGTTTTAGGGTTTGTGTTTGTGTTTTGGTTTTGATTCTTGTTTTGTTTAGTCGGAAGCGAGTTTGAACGCGCAAGCGCTGAAGAAATTTGTGGAGGAGAATCAGAGATTGGCGATTGAATGTAGTAATCTGTTGGAGAGGTGTTCGAGGTTGGAGAGGGAGTGCTCGTTGTATGACCATGATCGAGAGGTGTTGATGGAGTTTGCAAATGAGGCGGATGAGCGAGCGAGAGAGGCGGAGAATCGTGTCGGTGTGGTTGAGGAGGAGTTGAGGAGGCTCACCGGAAATGATGAGCATGAGCGGAACTCGGTATGTAATCTTCAAGAATTCATCTTTTTGCCCCTTTTGTGCTCTTTTGCTCATTTGTTCTGAAATCATTGTTCCCTTTGATGGCAGGTTAATGGAGGAAAGGCGAATGGTGAATTGTGCCAGTCGAGAGAGAAAATTAGTGACCTTGAACGATTTACGGGGTAATGAAGACAGTTCGGTATCTGTTTAATTTGCTTTTCATGCTTTTGGATGCTAAATCATTTCTTGATTTCTAATTAGCAGCGCAGAAGGGTGTGATGATACTCCAATTTCTTGCGGCCGACTTTCTTCCATGAATGTGAGTACTAAACATGGAAAATCTTTCATTTCTACATTTTATAGAAGTGTTGTTAATGAACATAAAGATGAAGTGAATTATTGAAGAATCTATCTCATTTTTATCTATTTGAAATGATATTTTGGAGTGCTTATATGTGGTTGTCCTTTGTGATTAAAAGGAGAAGCTTTAGTAACTTTTGATATCTGATACTTGTATTTATGGTTGACTATTGGTTTGTGATGTTCAATAGTTATGAACTTAATAATTTATATCAAAGTTGTGAACTTATTTCAAGATTTCTTATGCTTTTTGTTAGTGTTGAATCTCAGTGTTTGTTTCCTGCTTAAGCAGTTGAGTGACAGCATGGTTTAGTTGATTATTTGCACAAGAAAATGAAACCAATTATTTGTTTCCTTATAATATTTTAGTTTTTGGTATTTAATCACTGAATAAGGATGGAAAATGACAAAAATGTGATTGCTTCAAAAGAGACCCTTTTTTAAACAAATTTATCTTAGTGGATCTTAACTTTTCCCAAAGCTTTCCTTTTCCTGTTTTTTTGTTCTGAATGCTATTCTGATTATCTATTGATACAGTACAAGATTGCGGTTTATGATATGGGCTAACCAAATACATTTTGATTGTTGATTCTTGTCTATGATGTAGGAGGATACCAATAAGGGAAGTATGACTGCAGAAGGGCATTTACTTGAGTCATTGACAACTTCAATAATTGGGATTGCTGATCTGGCAGAAAATGCGCGTTCTTTCTTGGAAGCAAGCATTGGGATTGAAGCATGTCAAAGGCTGCTTGGGATGTGGCAGCGGTAAGTTTCCTTCGTCCAAGCTTTACTCTTTTATTTGTTTTTCACTGTTTGGAATATGTGGGATCAGACTCAAGTAACTCAACAAGGTTTTGTTTATCCGGGACATCTTTTTCTGCATGTTTGTCTGCTTATAAGATTTCTACTATGAAGAAAACATGAGACTATCTCTGATTCATTCTTTTCTGTTTGAATGGAAAATCATATTAGTTAAAATTAGATCTATGTAATAAAATAAAATCTATTATCTTTACGGGGAAACTAATATTGGCTAAAATTAGAGCTAAACAACGAAAATATCGAAACCTATGTTTGATATTGGATATTCGGCACTCGGTAGTTGAGGTTTGGCGTTCAGGTTTTGTTAATCTCCACTCGGCATTTAACAGTCCCAAAATCCTAACCATTTTAGTCGCAATATTTCCATCTGGATGCAGGTTCTAGATTAATTTGGCTTGGTTTGATACTTTGATTTAATAACTAGACTGGTAAATGTTTTGAACAATGAAGATCTTATTGCATGCTTATAGTCGCAAATTCAGTTGTTTAATTGTCACATATGAGCAAACAATAATTGTTTAATTGTTACAGCTTAGGGTCGACGGCACTACATATGATAGCACTAGCTGCTGAAGTTAAGACTCTTCAAAATGACAAGGAACATCTTCGTGTCAACCTGACAAGAGCTGAAGAAGAGGTAAAAGCAATAGAATTCTATATGGGCTTTCGCGTCGTAAAGTCCTTTGTAGTCGCTGATATTTTCCTTTTATGCTTCAGGTAAAAGTGTTGTTTGAGGAAAACAACATATTGGAAGAGGAGTACAAGAGGTTGTTGAGGAAGTACAACAGAGAAAAACAACATGGATCTGGCAACAAGCATTCAAGTAGCGCATCAGGGAAGGTAAGATGATAAAAACAACCCGACGATTGTTAAATATTCTAAGTATAAATACTATCCATCGGGACACTGAACATTGCTTGGCGACCATCTAGCTGACCTTCCCGTACAATTGCTTTGAATCCCAAATTCAAGTTATCTATATGTTTATGTGCTTTTCTCATGCAGGGCAACAAGAGGAAATCAAGCCCAAAAATGTGTAGTTCTGTTGAGGGGATGATGATCGACTTTGACGCTTCTGAGTCGCCAAGACAACCCTTGTCTCCTCTTCAGTACAACTCTCCAGAGAACAGAATGCATAAGAAATGACATAAAAACTGGTGGAAGTATCTCTACTTTCTGATTACATTGGTCTTTTTGTACCATGGATGGAGTTACATCTCTTTGTAACCAACTAGGAATCCTTGTCTCAACCATTTGCAATTTTTGTTAAATTTCATTTTTTTTTCTTTTCTTCTCGTAACATTTTTTCTGAAAGTATGAAAGTTAGTCTAAATTTGATCTTTCTTGTTTAGATATATAAAAATGTGATCTAAATCAATCTTTTGTTTAGATGTATAAAAATGTGATCTAAATCAATCTTTTTGTTTCTCTGCTCACAAAAATTTGTCTATACATATTTTGGTTATTTATGTCAAAAAATAATTTGGAGATATTTTTGTGTAATGAAGTAGGTTTTATTTGATATGTTGAATGCACTTAATGGTGGTAAATTGCACATGCACCTAAAAGCCCAAAAAAACTTCATGCAGTTTACCTAATAGGAAGTCTGAAAGTGACTCGTGCTTCAGTTCTAGCCAAGAAAAGATGAAGAATATAAAGCTCAAAAGAGTTAAAAGAACTTGTCAGTGTTTTGATTCATGTAGCCGACCCTAAGTAATTTGAGATTGACTCTTGAAAGTATCGTGAACATAAAAGTACGAACTAATTTTAACTATGCTGAAAAAAAAAGAAGCATATAACATTTCATTACCGATACAATAACAGTGTAGCTTTAATTTCAAATGATATAGGTGGAACTAGCTACATAGATCAAACTCGATCTTTCATTATGCTCGATTTAGTGTACTTTAGGGATAATGTTGTGCTTTCCAAATCCTTTAATTAACCCTTTCTTAATTATCAATAACTACGAAAAATTAATAAACTAATTAAGTGATATGCCAGTCGTTACCAAATACTATATTCGACTTATATTGTTGGTTAAAATGGGATCAGAGTCACTAGTTTCATGTCATGATAAAAAATTGCAATGTTAGTGGGTTTAGCCAATAAATTATGAAATCGTTGTGAAGTTTTTGTTTTAAATGGTGATGGATGTATATAGATGCATCTCTCACTGTTGCAACGTATGCAAATCACTTATATTTGATTAGTCAGATTGTTCAATATATAATTTGAACCACATATTGAACCACAAAAGAAGAATTTCATCATCATGCAATAAATTAAGGTTATAATACTTACTTAGTTTAATATATATTTGAATTAAAGTGTGACAAGGCAATAATAAGAAAAATTAATAACAGGATATTAATCAATTAATAAACATTTTATAGATAAAGATGTATAAGTGTTAATAAGTTAGGTTGGTGCATGTCTTAGTGACTCTCTTATCCATCTGCTTTCATCCACTTTAAGAAATAAGCAAATGTCCCACTGGTGGTCGTTTTCTATAATCCTAAAGCCTATGGAACCACTTAGACAAGTGTCTGGATACCCATGACTAATCAAAAATGAAAAATATCAGGTTTAAATAGTTGCCAAAGCATCTCTGGTGATGAGTAGATGAGGCATCACTTTTCAAATAATAAAATTTAGAGACTTCGTAGGTTCGAGTAGTCCTACTGAATTAGTCACAAAAAAAGAAAAGAAAAGAAAAAAGACTAATACTAGAATTACGAAAGGTAATTTATAAAATATAAACTGTATTCAGTCGATTGAACTAGAAAAAATGATATCCATGTAAACAGAGCTAATTTGAGATTAAATCTTTGTTAATAGCTTATTCATAGAATGATCAGTATATGATGCAGTATCAAATTAATTAATTATATTCTATATATCTTAAAAATTAAATTATTTTCTCCTAATATATATATATATATATATATATATATATCAACTATATAAAAGAGCCGATAACCAATTTTTGAGTGGTAAGTAAAATTACTTTCTTGCCCTTTTTAATTTTGTGATATACATGTATATATAACATATATATATATATATATAATATAATATAATATAATATAATATAATATAATATAATAAGCACGAACGTTAGTTTTTTCATCCGTCACTTAATTTTACAATTTTACCCTTTTTTAAAAATTAATGTCTTACAAGTTACAAATTGATCTTTTTTTTCATCCGTCACTCAATTTGACAATTTTTAAATAATTTTCATAAATAATGATATATCTTTCTATCAAATATTAGATTTCCTTTTTTTTATGTTAACAATTAAGATTTTTCAAGTGAAATACATTCCCATTTATAGATTTCAAAGTCTAGCTATCAACTTTCATATGTCCAAATAAAAATCTCACATTACTTCTTTATATTTTGTCATATTCAAGAACTTTTTTTTTAATACTTTTTATTGTAATTGCTGGTAAAAAATATTTTGTTAGATTGATAGATCACTTTCATTCTTCGTATTTATATATTGTTTTGTTTCTTATATTGGAACTTAATTGTCTTATATTCTTTTAAAAATTTATAATCTTTTTTCGAATAATAAAGATATATTCTCATACTTGCGCCAGCGAATTCGTTCGTGCGAAACACGTTTGTCAACTAGCATATAAACAATTAAATTAATATGATGATAGTTGAGGCTAGCTTCATCATAGTAAAGCAGAAATTAAGAGGCTCCATATATAAACAACACGTCAAAGAGCACTTGCTAATATAAGGCGGGAATTCATAACACGTAATTGCCTTGCGTGGCAACTTTAAAAAGAAAACCCCACAAAACGTGGCAAACGCTATATTTGATGTCCACATTTTTTTTGGTGGGATTGATGATTTGCTGTTGTTGTATGTCTACAATTTACGTTGTCACAAACATTGAGCAATTTCGCAGGGCCGATAGATGTTTAGTATTTGGTGTCCATCAAAATTTTAATTATATGGCCCTTTAATTTTTATATATTGATAAAAATTTTAATTATATGGCCCTTTAATTTTTATATATTGATAAACTGTAGAAAGCAAGTTCAACTATTCAGTATAGACAGGATATTCTTTTACTAAATACTATTAATTAAGTCTTCAAATGTACCATCCCTCCACCAAAAAAATAAAATAAAATGTACCATCCAAGAAGAAAACCTATTATATAGAGGCTGAAATGAGCGTGAATCTATATAAATTACGAAATAAAATTATATAGTTCTCATCAAACTAGCTTAATTAATACCAACAACTTTTCAATTTCCTTGCTTAAAATTGATCAAAGTTGAAGATGAAAAAACCTTTAAAAATCACAATCTCCAAGTTTAGATCTCAAATAGCTTTTTTAGTTATGGAGACAAGAAAAGAATAACCTTGAAATTAATCTTGTGATATTAGTAACTTATATATATATATATATTTTGGTAGGAATATTAGTAGCTTATATTGTGTATGGTTATTAGTTTCTAAGTTGATTCATTTTCTACTTTTTTTTTAATAAAAAAGAAACTACAATTTGGCCACTGTGAGCCTCGAACTCCTAACTTTTAACCTAATTAACCATATATACCATATTAGTAGAAACCATTGAGCAATTCACTTGATTGGTTTTATTGTCTATTTCTTTCACAAACACGGTTCCTAGAAGTTGTAACACAAATGATTTGAATGTACATAGTAACTTATCCCATTTATACTGTAACGACTCGAAAAATATGTTGTTTGTGTGACAAAATGTATTACCTATTTATATTTATGTAGTCGTTAGTATAGAAATGTATTCATGTCGATAGTATTTTCATTCGCGTGCGACAGTGTGAGTCGTGGCGTATGCATGCCACGCGACGGTGTAAGTTCAATTATTGGTTCAAAAGAGGATAGGAATAAGGGGAGAGTCCCTATGTGAGTCATTATGGTTGTTGGCTTGAAGGAGGACCCTTGGATCAGCCTCGAGATACGTGTGTGCACAAATGTAGCATCCCCTAATTTCATTAAGGCGATATTCGGCCTGAAACCCTAATTAAGCTCCAGTAAACCAGATCGGACCTAATTAGAGCCAACAACCTTGTTTATTCCTGACAACAACTTGTATATCTTAATATCAAAATAAATACTTAAAACCAAAAGCAGCGAAAAATTTAAAACTTTTTTAATAAGTATAAAATATACAAAACCGATATAAACTTTGGTATAAAACCCATAATCTCACCTTGGTTATTACAAATCATAAAGTAATACAAGATATATAAATACAGGGAAACTCACTACATCAAGGAGAAGACCTTAGACTCCTACCCTTCTCCATTTCTGAGTTCCAACGTATGCTCCTTCCTTGAAAATGTTAAGGTGGGTGAGATCCTACATGCTCAGTAAGTGACTCTTATACCAACCATCAATTATCAGTTAATATCCAAAAGATAATTTATAACAACGTGAATTTAATGTATATTTAAGGGATCATTTGAATCAATATAATAAATATATAAACATATGCAAGTTTATTAGTCCATTGAAGTGTACCCGTAATTTATATTTTCAATTTCAGTATATGACAGAGTCGCAATCCCACATCATTAGGAATCAATCACTGTGCATTTGACTAGTTCCCATTGATGTGCCACCAACTCAAATAAATAGAATTGCACTCCAACATCATCACTAAATCGAGCAATGACCATCTGATTGGTTTATAACTGATGTGCCGCCAACTTAATATGAAGGCATTGATCAGGATATTCCCAAGTCACTGAGGGCACGGTGATGGGAGGCTTCCCCAATCACAGTTCAAAACCCCAGGCCGATTCGTCCCGCCAAACCTTTTTCTGAATTTATTTTCGTTTTAAACAAGTTTTGTAAAAACAAAGTCAAATCACGGTACATTGCCCCATTCACAGTTCAAAACACTACGTGATCTAATAATACTAATTTACATTGCATAATTGATAAAAGATACGAGTCTCACTTACCTGTTTTGAGCTTTCACTTGCCTGTCCTGAGCTTTCCTAAGGTTTTCTCTGGGTTTTCCTAGATTTTCGGGGTTCTATCACGTTTCTTCCTGCACGAACACCTATGTCATACCCATTGGTATCAATTCGAGTCCAATGTCTATCAATTGAAACCCCTAAACCAACCCCAAAGCTCACTATAACAAACCTAACCAAAATAGTATTCCACTATTCACACTAGGCAGCGCACTGCCCAATTATTCTAGTCCTTGCCTTGTTCAAGTCGGCCAGCGCGCTAGGGTTAGCGCCCAGCGCGCTGGTCGACTGAACCTTTGCAACTCCAGCACGTTTGACTTAACTAAATCTGGCCCAAACGGGGTCCAAATATCCTGCAGCCTCAGAGAAAGCCTCACAAGAAGACTTACAACATCCATGCATAATCACAACTACAATGAATCACTACACCTATCCCAACCGAACCTACGACAACACAACAACAATGACGAAACAACAACAACAACTCAACTCACCTGGTCTCAACTCCCTCGAGCTCTTTGCTCCAGCGAGCTCTCCATCTCCTTCTCTCGGTTCCCACATCTCTCTCTGGTCTTCCCACTCTCTCTCATTTTCTCGTTCTCTATGTCTCTCTCTCTCTCTGTGTTTATAAACGAAGAGAAGAGGCGGTGAAAATAATTATAAACTAACTGTCTTGAGATACATATCGCGTCATGTCGAGGCACCCTCAAAGTTATCCTTTTACCTCAATGGCCAGTGCGCTAGGGCTAACACTAAGTGCGCTGGTCACTAACCAGATATAATTTTCTAGTTTTAAATGAGTTCTTGTGTACGTCATCGAGTCCACTTGGTGTGCATCCATTTTGGTGACCTACGCGTGTCCCCTTACGACCCCGCATATCACACAATACCCGTTAATTATTGACGCGTACCGAACGCGTTAATAAAATATTTTCTTAAACCAACTATTTGCAGATAGTGGCAAAGGGTCGATCCCACAGAGATTGTAATCTTTATAAGGTTCTAAAAGAAAGGAAAAATGGGGGTTTAGAGAAAATAACTTAATTGATTAATCTAGTTACTAATAAATTAAATAAATAAAAGAAATATCTAAGTCTACGAACAATTAATTTAAATACCTAAGTTTATGGTTCGACAAGACAAGATCAAATTCAATGGCATATCATGGTCGTCAATCTTTCCCAAAACAATTATTAATTCAAATTCTCCTAGATTAGCTATATAAAATCAACATCCGCCAGAAATTCCTAATTCCCTTAATCTCGATGAAAAAAAATAAAGAACAGAGCATCTGCTCTGTTCTCTTCTCGTGGGGAAGAAGGTCCTGAATTGGGCTGGTTTGGCTCAGTTGAGCCGAACCCGGTTCAAACCTGAACCAAAAGGAAAAAAAAGAAAAGAAAAGAAAAGAAAAGAAAAGAAAAGAAATTGTGAAAAAATAGGAAAAAATATGAAAAAAATAGTATTTTGACCAAACAAATAGAAATTGAGGGATTTCTAAGGAAAATGAGAAATTTGAAAGTTGGAGGAGACTTTATACTGGGGTTTTTACCTCAAAAAATGTGGAATAGTCAAAATAGGTTAGAAATTAGGTCCCGAGATTTCGAATTCGAATGAGACCAGTTTAGGAATGTTAGTAAATAAGTATGGGTCTTAAGTTGATAACAATTGGTCTATTTTAGGTAATGGACTAATGTGAAAAGATTTGAGGACTTCAAGGGATCGTACAAGTCAGTAAAACATAGAAAGCTCATGACAGGTAAGTGGAACTTGTAGCTTTTATCAATTATGCAATGTAAAATAGTATTATTAGAACATATAATGTACTGGTCTGGAATGGGGCAATGTACCGTGATTTGACTTTGATTTTATAAAAATGTTTTGAATGAAAAAGGAATTCGGAAAGAGGTTTAACGAGACGGATCAGCCTGGGGTTTGGAACTGTGGTAGAGTTGCTAACCATCACCGCACCCCCAGTGACTTGGGAATTATCCCGAACAATGCTTTCCATTTGTGTTGACTGCTCATCAGTCATAAACCAATCAGATGAGCAGTGATTGGTTTAGTGATGATGAGGGAGTGTGACTCTAGGTTTTTATGAGTTAGTTGCACATTGACAATAATTGATCAGATGCCCAGTGACTGGTTCATGATGATGTGAGAGGGCAACTCAATTTAATTACAGATATTGGAAATACAAATCACGAGTACATTGCAATGAACTAAGGAACTTGCATCTATTATATATATATATATATTGCTTATATTGAATCATATGCTCCTGTAGATTCGCAATTGATTCATGTTGTTATACATTGCCTTGATATTAATCGGTAGTTGATGGTTGGTATGAGAGTTACTTACTGAGCATGTAGAGCTCACCCACCTTAACATCTCCAGGTATGAATGTACGCTAGGACTTGGAACTCAGGAAAAGAGAAGATAAGGGGTTTAGTATCTTCTCTACGGTGCAGTTAGTTTTCATGTTGTTTATATATATATATTACATTGCTCTATAATTTGTAATAATTAGGGTGGGAATAAAAATGTTATACTGATGTTCATGCAGGTATTGCATATCTTGTGTTTTATCGAAAAAGTTTTAAATTTTTTGTTGCGTTTGTTTTATTTATTTATGTAATCTCAAGATATACAGGTTGTTAACAGGAATAAGTATAAGGGTGCTGGCTCTAATTAGGTCCGATCTGGTTTACCGGGGCTTAATTAGGGATTTAGGCCAAACATTCTCTAATTGAAATTAGGGGTTGTTACATGTCAGATAGCGGGAAACTCAGGGATATGTGTTAGGATTCGCGGGAGTGTTGTTATGCGGGTTGCGATTAGTCCGGTAAGTATACTTACCCTAAAGCTTGTGTACGTTAGTAGGCCAGTTAAGAAAGTACCATGTGATTCATTATCATTCTATCATGTTTGCTATGATCTACTTGTTGGTTTTCCATTCCATATTCCTTGTATGTGTGTTCTTGGCCTAAGTGTGTCTCGAAGGTACATGCAGCCTGCACTAGAAGGGATAAAACGCAGGCACTCATGCGCACGAGTGTTTAACCACCCCTAGTGATTGTGTGATACCATGTACTAGATTGTTGTGATTATCGATGTTGCGACATCGTTGTTGTGGATTTTAGACCACTTATGGCCTCTCTTGACTCGTAGAACACATATGTTTTTATTGCTATCATTTCAGTCTATCTATCATGCACTTTGATCTATTTAAATTCTTGTCCTTCAATTACCACATGATATTTAGACTGCCATGTTTAATACTTCATGAATTATTGTTATATTCTTATGGCATTGCTTTTGATTTCTCTTAGTTACTCACCGTCTAGTTTGTGACAGTAGGTGCAGATAGAGCGGAGTGCAGTAGAGGCAAGGAACCTTGCTTAGGAGATTTTTTGTGAGTGGCTAGACTTGAGGAACTCTAGAGTAGGTTATATGTTTTGTTTGTATGTTGCTTGTTATTATATATCATGTTTTGTTAAGTCTTAAACTCGGGATTATATTTTGGGATTGATATCATGTAATATCTCATTTGGCTTTGGCTTATTGTACATGAATGTTCCCATTCATGGGGTTTCCACATATATAGATTATTGATTTCTGTTTGACTGAGTTATTTTCTAATACTTGTTTAGTTTAAATTTTCTTTCGTTGTGTTATACTTGCAATAACTCTTTTATAAAACTTGTAATTTGATAATTTGAGGTTGACTAGGCTCGCTAGATCACCGAGTACTGACTCGGGGAACTGTACGAGTCTAGGTCGGGCATTCCCAAATACATTGGAAATTTGAGGCCGTCACAAATACTCACTCTAGACTCGTCATCTACTTTTTGTGATGGCTTGAGTGCAGATCCTAGTACGAGTCGAGGTAAGGGCATGCTACTAGAGTACCTGTGATTTCAGAAATACATAGCCCGACTTGTACATTTGTATTATATATTTTGTTTTCATTTTGAGTTTGGGATTGTGAGATACCTTGTATATTTTGACATTCTGTGACATATAAGGTATTTATAGATATATATGGGTTTTCCACACTAGGTTTATGGTTTATATCACACATTTCGATTATTATTATTATCTGAGTTAATATGTTTGTAAGACTTCTGTTGTGTTAATTTGATGTTAAAATGATAACTTAGCATATAATTAGTGTTCAGGACAATTTAATCAATAAATTGTTGATTAATAAGGTTTAAAAGGATAAAATGGAGGATGTAATCCAATTTAGAACATAGTTGTTGCTAGTAAGACATATTGTGGGTCCGCATTGGCCCCGTGGCGGTCTGTTTGGGAAATGGACCGTTACAGCTGTATCCCCAGTATCAACTCGATGATGAACTCAATAGCTCTAAATGGTGGTGGTAAACCTGACAAATCATCGAGGAAAACCTCAGGAAACACGCAAACAACTAGCACATTCTTAACACGTATCAGTGTCCTCGTCTTTGGCTCAACTGCCGCCGTGAATGCCTCCATCTCCTGAGTTGTCGCCAAATGACCTCTAGTAATCGGTAGAGCCGTAGCAACTCCGAAAACGTAAATACTGGAATACCCTCGATGTCAAAAGTCATAGTCTTACTAAAGCAGTCAATCTGTGCGTGATATGCTGACAACCACTCCATGCCCAGTAAGGCACCAAACTCTAGGTACTCTAACACTTGTAGATCGGCTGGTAATTGGTGTCCTGCGACCTCTACTATACAATCCCGACATATCCAATTAGGGTATATCTTATCCCCAACAACCATATTGAGGATAAGGTGTGTGTCTAATTAATGTCTGTGTCCGTAACCCTAACTGTCCTACCATACGTCCCGCAATAAAAGACAAGGCATTACCAGAATCAAACATGACATGCATCAAAACACCAAAAATAAAATAACATACCTTCAACCAGTGATCGATTCGCCTCCTAATTCAGGTGAGCAACATCATATGCAATCGCATGGGCCCTATCTCTGGCCTGCTTAGTCTGAGGTGGTGGTGGTGGTAGTGATGTTGTCGGACAATCGACCTTCAGATGCTAAATCTGATGGCACCTGAAGCACGCCGTCTCCATTGCCAACCTATTTGAGCCACTACCTGTACTTGACCTGCCCTTGACCCTGACCTTGACTCCTCTGTTTACAGTCATGGCCCCCCTGGTCCCTGGTCGGTTGAAACTGTTATCGATGTTGCTCAGTACATGCAGGTATAGCAACATAACTTTGAATGAGTCGTCAGTGGAGAAGTAGTTAGAGACTGTCCATCCATCTCAAACTGCACCGCAAAATGTGCATCGGATCAACTTCAATATATACATATACCATATTTATTTTACAATCAAAACTAATACGTATATAATAGTCCTGAAACTACCCGTCTCACATCACTTCCCAACTATGATTCCATACATCTTTTTGAATTTTCACATCTAAAGTTTATTAAAGTTTATGCACTTGTTTAACACCAAATCAAGCCCTAAGTTCCATAAACCTAGGCTCTGATGCCAAATGTAACAACCCCAAAATTCGAGGCCCGCGACGCATCAACATCATGCGTCGTGGGCCCATGACCCTGTCTAAAACTAGTCCAGTTGTGTCCCACACACACTAAATCATCATTTCCACCTCAATTACTGCTAACTTTTATCAAATTAATTAAATTAGTTAGCTAGGACTTCAAGTCATTTGTTTAAACCTCAAAATATTCAGCGGAAAACTTAAATAAGTAAAACATAATAATTATAAAGCGTAATTCATGTGAAAGAGCATTTTCCTAGTGTGGAAAACCAATCCAAAATGTTAACAATATATATATATATATATATATCATCCATGTTTCATCAAAATATCAAAAAGTACATCAAAAGTTCATATACTTGTCTAGGTATTATCATGTCCCAAAACCCAACATAAATCAATAAAAGTAAACAAATGTACGAGTCAGGAATAAGCAGTCAAATTAAAGATAGTTCTCTAGCTTGCCCTTCCCTCTGATCGTACTGGGGTCTACATTCAGCCATCACAACAAAACAGATGACGAGTCCAGAGTGAGTAATCCCAAGGAACTTCACCGAGTAAATAATATAAATATATGTTGGAATCAAAATACTATTAAATAAACATGCAGAAGAAAAGATTCAGATAACTGGGAAGGACCCTCGCATGTATATATAACAATAGTGAATCAAAGTGCGTGCACGATCTAGGTAAGACTAGCACCATAATCGAACTATCACCCAGACACCTTCAGTGAGTAAACTCGAACTGACTGAAATCCCTGAGTCCGATCGGTAGCCGGCATAAACTATGACACACAGACATGTGCATAGAAAAACTTAACAGTCGGGTCAACAATCCACCGACATACCTCTAAAACATATGCTATGGTCTAATATGTCACAATGCCAACCCAATACAATAAACTCGGCGGGAGTAAACTCAGCCGACTGTAAATAATTATTAGAAATGAGATTAAATGAATAACATGACATGAATTCAAATATTCAAGCGGTAAATACTCAAAGTGAATTTCAGTTAGGATATTACACACTCAAACCACGCTCCATTAGTTCACTAACACCAAAGCTAATACACGCCACCAATCACGTGTCAACTACCCGTCAAATCAACCTAAAAACTTGATTTTTAGATAAACCTAATCAATCCCCAAACCTCAAAAATCCTCATTCTATACCAAATTACCGTAAAAAATACTCATTATACCTTCTATATGGGTTATATAAACCTCTAGGTAAACCACCAATAGGCCAAATTTATTTTAAAATTTATTTTTTGTCACTGTTTGGGGCTTTGCTCACTGTGTCCTGAGCGTCATGACCAAATACCGTCACGCTTCCACCCCCACGGCGCCATTTAAAGCATGGGTGGAGAATGGCATTTGTTTGGATATTGCGGGTGGTGCCGTGGACTTTAACCCCCCACGACGCGCCCTTGCCGGCGTCTGAACCAAAGACGCCTCCTGGGGTTCTCAGACCCCCTCGGCTCGTCGTCGCGGTCTGCACTCGTCTCAAACGCTCATTAAACACTCAAACAACCATAAACCACTGAAACCCTCGACAAAACTTGTCCGAGATGAAAACCCCAAGATTTCTTGGCCAAAACAACAACAATACACCACCACAAACCATCATTTGTTGCTTCAAATCCACAACTTGAAACCATAGCAACACCCTACAAACTGGTGTGCTCGATTCTCGACTAATCCTCGTAAAAACTTGAGAAAATACATCCAGTAGATAGAGAACGGAGAGGAGACTTCGAATCTAACCTTTATATTCAATTTCCTAGCTTCCTTGTACTCCAAATGGCATCCCAAAGCTCAACAAACCCTCACTACCACCTCCATTTTCGTCCAAGTGATGCCCAAGAGAGAGAAAATGTAGTGAGGATGAGTTTTCTTGACTTTTTATACAAAATTTTTCATCTAATATGTTGATCAAATCCCTAGACACATTTTGTTGACAAGATGGAGTCAACTAGTCCATTATATGTGACTTGTTTGGGTGACTTAAACCCTTATCCTCATCTTCTCACAACAAAATAAGCTAATCCTTCAGCGTTTCGTGCCCGATCCCGAACTGTTTCGCGTACCAAACACGTACACTCGCGTCACTAACGTATATATGACATTTTATATTAATTATTTATTGCATTTCATCATTTATTGTGTGTGTATAAACCTTCGAGCTAGTGTACTAGTCATTCGCCCATCCGGTACCCGCGTCTACAAGCTACTCGCGACAAATACTCGTCACATTGTCTCGCTCGGCAATAAGCAATATAAACACACATATTGTGATGCAATTTAACTGAATTGAACATATACATCACAAAACACGTCAAACAACACACAAAACATATTGTATACTTAATCTGGGCATGCTCCGACCTAGCTGCGTGGTCCACGAGTGTCCGAGATGTCTTCCACGTCTGTAATGATATCATAAATAACGACAATTAATAATTGGTCGTTACATCACATTTACATTGGCCAAAGGAAAAGGAAAATGATAGTGTGTCACACCAAAGACACGTTGCTGACTCAACCATGGCTCCACATAAAAGCTTTTTTTTCATTTAGTTGTCGCGTGTTTCTTTACTTTTTTTCTTTTCTTTTCTTTTTTTTTTTGGTTGGTTGGTTGTCTAGTACAATCAATTGACACCAACTGACTTCAGCACTGACATTCAACCAACTGTCAGTGTTAAGTCATCTGCGTGCCCCATCTATGTGTCCCAGATGGGGGACACTAGCATTTTCCAAAGAAAAATGGTGGGCCATTGCTTTGTACGTCATTTATATTTTAATTTAATTGTTTTAACATATATGAATAGTTATTAATTATTATATAGGTTTATATATAAGTGGCAACTCCCTACCAATAATTAAGATGCCACTTCTTTTGCCATATGCATATGTAGGAGGTCATGCAACATTATAGTGTTATTACAAACGTTACACATCTTTAAAAGAACAACGATATATATATATAATAAATTACATTAATGGACAATAACCTTACCCAAGCTATTTTGAATCTTGTGATTTTCATGATTCGAAAAATGTCCTCTTAGGCACAGTAGAGGACGTGCCACTTGATGCCCATGCACCAAAACCCTTACAAAATATACTCCCATATGTAGCAGATTTAAAGAATTTATATAATTATGTTATACCACATGTAAGAAAACACTCACAAAAAAATAAAAAATAGGTGAAGTTGGGCGAAACGCCAGTACTTCCCCCTACTCGCCCATGTTGCCTTGAAGATCCGCAAAAGAAGGCTTGTCAAAAACCACCCGTTAGCCTAATTGCCTTTATAAGGGAAAGTTGTGTAGGTAACTTACATTTGCATAGTACTCGTTAGATGGAACCTTGAGATGCACACAACTCACATCTCAATAAACACTCAAATACCACCAAACAAGTGGATGGCTCAATAATTTGGTAATTGGTATATATGAGTATGATGGGTGCACACAACTTTAAATTAAGCTGTGCTTTCTTTCTTATCAAAAAAATATACATTCAAATACCACAGGTGTATCACCGTATTTCATATTTTTATATGATGACACCAAGTGGGTGCATGACCCAATGATTTGGTACATGGTATATATATATATATGACCTAGGGGTTTCCGAGCTTCACTCGACTAATCCTCCAAGGGGGCGTTGTTGTCTCTATCTATGGTAGTTTGACCAGTGACCCATCGAAGCTTGACACACTGGAGAATCAAAATGGGGTACGTGCGAGGTACTTTCATTGATGCAATGTCTTAAGACAGAATTATTTCTTGATTTGGTGATAAAATCTCTTCAGAAATCTGTCCCCAGGATTCAATCAAAGTGCCCTTCCAAATTTTCAAATCACCAATTTAGAAGTATGTCAAACTATATTTCTCTTTCTCCTACAACAATGATTTCGAATGCCATGACCAAACACTATCATGCTTCCACCCCTACGGCGCCATTTAAAGCATGGGGTGGAGAATGGCATTTGGTCTGGATGTCGCGGGTGGTGTCGTGGGCTTTAACCCCCCACGGCGCGTCCCTGGCGGTGTTTGAACCAGATACGCCTCCCGAGGTTCTCGGACCCCCTCGGCTCATCGTCGCGGTTCGCACTCATCTCAAACGCTCATTAAACACTCAAACAACCATAAACCACCAAAACCCCTCGACAAAACTTGTCTGAGACGAAAACCCCAAGATTTTTCAGCTAAAGCAACAACAATAGAACACTAAAAACCATCATTTGTTGCTTCAAATCCACAACTTGAAACCATAGCAACACCCTACAAACCGGTGTGCTCGATTCTTTACTCCGAAACCCTCGTAAAAACCTGAGAAAATACGTTCGGTAGATGGAGAATGAAGAGGAGAATTCGAATCTAACCTTTATATTCAATTTCCTAGCTTCCTTGTACTCCAAATGGCATCCCAAAGCTCAACAAACCCTCACTACCACCTCCATTTTCGTCCAAGTGATGCCTAAAAGAGAGAAAATATGGTGAGGATGAGTTTTCTTGACTTTTTATACAAAATTTTTCATCTAATATGTTGATCAAATCCCTAGACACATTTTGTTGACAAGATGGAGTCAACTAGTCCATTATATGTGACTTGTCTGGGTGACTTAAACCCTTATCCTCATCTTTTCACAACAAGTAAGCTAATCCTCAGGCATTCCATGCCCGATCCCGAACTGTTTCGTGTACCAAACAAGTACACTCACGTCACTAACGTATATATGACATTTATATTAATTATTTATCGCATTCATCATTTATTGTGTGTGTATACTCGCGTCTACAAGCTACTCGCGGCAAATACTCGTCACATTGTCTCACTCGACAATAAGCAATATAAACACACATGTTGTGATGCAATTCAACTAAATTGAACATATGCATCACAAAACACGTCAAACAACACACAAAACATATTGTATACTTAATCTGGGCATGCTCCGACCTAGCTGCGTGGTTCATGAGTGTCCGAGATGTCTTCCATATCTATAATGATGTCATAAATAACGACAATTAATAATTGAGTTGTTACATCATATTTACATTGGCCAAAGGAAAAGGAAAATGATAGTGTGCCGCAACAAAGACATGTTGCTAACTCAACCATGGATCCACATAAAAGCTTTTTTTTCATTTAGTTGCCGCCTGTTTCTTTACTTTTTTTCTTTATTTTTTCTTTTCTTTTTTTTTTGGTTAGTTGGTTGGTTGTCTAGTACAACTAATTGACACCAACTGACTTCAGCACTGACAGTCAGCCAACTGTCAGTATCAAGTCAGCTGCGTGCCCTATCTACGTGTCCCATCTACATGTCCCAGCTGGGGTACACTTAGGGGTGCACACGGATTGCACTAATCCGCGGATCCTGTCCAATTATCACTAATTGGATCCATTTTTTGATCCCTTTGATTGGTTTGGATTGAAAAATCACTAATCCGGCTGGACTGGATCGGATTACGGATCCCACATTTAAAAACTGCGGATCCAATTCGATCCAATCCGTTTATCACATCAACACATATACATATCTCATCATATGCACTATAGTATCTCGAAGAACATTACTCAAACTATCAACTTTAAACTATATAGTATCTCAAAGACTTCGTTTGTTCTTACCTCTTTTATTACACTTCAGACATTTTTTTGTGAGTTGTATGTTGCAATGTGCACTTTTTTTGTGCTTTTGTTTGGGTATATGGTGGAGTTTGTGGATGACATTTTTATTTATGTAGGGACTTGCATTTTGAAAGTTCTTGTGATGTCAAATTTGTGGGAAATATATTATATATAGATTTGTGGGATGTATGTTGTAAATTTGTCAATCACGATATGCATAATTTTTGTGATTCATTTTATTAAGTTTAATTTCATAAATTTTTGGATAGGAAAACGTCAATCCGTAGAACTTGATCCAGTCCGGTCCGCATTTTGCAAATTGGATTGAGTTGGATTGATAAATTATTTAGCCTGGATTGGACTGCAATTTTTCAATCCGCAATAATTGGATTGGATTGTGGATTGACCCTAATTGGACTGGTTCCAATCCGTGTGCACCCTTAGGTACACTAGCATTTTCCAAAGAAAAATGGTGGGCCATTGGTTTGTACGTCATTTATATTTTAATTTAATTGATTTAACATATATGAATAGTTATTAATTATTATATAGGTTTATATATAAGTGGCAACTCCCTACCAATAATTAAGATGCCACTTCTTTTGCCATATGCATATGTAGGAGGCCATGCAACATTATAGTGTTGACATTATAAACGTTACACATCTTTAAAAGAACAACAATATATATATATATATATATATATATATATATAAATTACATTAATGGACAATAACTTTACCCAAGCTATTTTGAATCTTGTGATTTTCATGATTCGAAAAATGTCCTCTTAGGCACAGTAGAGGACGTGCCACTTGATGCCCATGCACCAAAACCCTTACAAAATAGACTCCCATATGTAGCAGATTTAAAGAATTTATATAATTATGTTATACCACATGTAAGAAAACACTCACAAAAAAATAAAAAATAGGTGAAGTTGGGCGAAACGCCAGTACTTCCCCCTACTCGCCCATGTTGCCTTGAAGATCCGCAAAAGAAGGCTTGCCAAAAACCACCCGTTAGCCTAATTGCCTTTATAAGGGAAAGTTGTGTAGGTAACTTACATTTGCATAGTACTCGTTAGATGGAACCTTGAGATGCACACAACTCACATCTCAATAAACACTCAAATACCACCAAAAAAGTGGATAGCTCAATGATTTGATAATTGGTATATATGAGTATGATTGGTGCACACACTTTAAATTAAGCTCTGTGCTTTCTTTCTTATCAAAAAAATATACATTCAAATACCACATGGTGTATCACCCTATTTCATATTTTTATATGATGACACCAAGTGGGTGCATGACCCAATAATTTTTTTTTATGACCCTAGAGGTTTCTAGCTTCACCCGACTAATCCTCCAAGGGGGCGTTGTTGTTTCTATCCATGGTAGTTTGACAAGTAACCCGTCAAAGCTTGACACACTGGAGAATCGAAATGGACGTGCAGGGTACTTGGTATATATTGTTTTGGGTGGGGAGTACTTGCGGGGTACTTGGTATATATTGCACTGATGCAATGTCCTAAGACAGAATTATTTCCTGATTTGGTGATAAAATCTCTTCAGAAATCTGTCCCCAGGATTCAATCAAAGTGCCCTTCCAAATTTTCAAATCACCAATTTAGAAGTCTGTCAAACTGTATTTCTTTCTCTCCTACAAACAATGATTTCGAAATTTCAGTATATCAAATTTGTGTCCTAGTCAGACTTAAATAAACTTTGTAAAGTTGTTTCCAAACGACACAACTCTTTAATTTTGAAAATAAAAATAAAATTATCAGTTGGATTTCAACAGTCACGACTGTTGAAAACTCCAACTATAATAACTGTATAACAATTATTTAATTTTGAAAATTAAAAAGATTAAGTAAAAGTAATTCTATGTTTGACACCCATGTGCACCCATTGGGTCTCCAACCCTTTGTCCTTTTGTCCCAAAATAAAGTATGTTGGGTTACGTTTACTTATAGAGTGTGAAATAGTTTTATTGTTTATTTAATATGGGACTAAAGTTTTCTCTTCAAAACACTAGAATAAAAGCACAAGTCTTTTGTTCCAACATGCCTCTGTTAATGAAAAATGACATGAGTCTATCCTACGTACGTACTTGCACAACACTTTTGGCTTCAGCATTTTTCTTTTCTTTCATTTTTTTTTGTCAAAAATATTTCTTTTTTTTTTTTTATTTGATTTAAGTCACTGATAAGTATATGAAACTAGACAGCTTAATTAGTAGGAATGTACGTAGGATCACTCTTAAGTAGTAGGAAATTAAGTTCTGCTTTTAAAGTTTTAAAGGGATTTCATATATGGCTCAAACTCGAGACCACTAATTAAATTTAGGCAATTCGAGCAATCACGCTAGACCCTCCTTTTGAGTCCAACAAATTTCATTTTGTGTCTCTATGGCGTGATGCAAGAATGTCAGAGTATAACAATATTGAAAAGCGGGTCCCACCCACCAACACAATGGAGAACGCATGTACTCAACACAACACTCTTTATTCTTCATATAAATACACCCCAATTACACTTCGCAATCTCCACTCCACCTTCAATGGATCATCAAGAAGAGCGAGCAGTCATGATCAACAATCATGATCATGATCATCTTCCCACCACCAACTCTTCATCTCCACCGTTGATCACGACGAGGCTGACCGTGGAGGAGGTGATCGAGGATCACGTGGGGTCCTTCGGCTTCTCTCAGCTCCTGCACGTGTTCTTGGTATCCATAGCTTGGACTTTTGACTCCCAAAACACTTTGGTCACAATCTTTACGGACGCCCAGCCTTCTTGGGCATGCAAAGGTGGTGGCACTTGGTGTAGTGTTTCCGGTCCGACCGGGCCCGGTTCGATTTGTGGGGCTGAACCGGGGAGCTGGGAGTGGGCCGGCGGTAGCGGCGGCTCGACCGTCGCCGAGTGGGGGCTCGTTTGTGAGCGCAAGTTTTTGGCTGGCTTGCCGGCTTGCTTGTTTTTCATCGGCTCACTGTTGGGTATGTTTGGAATTGGTTTGTTAGTTTGAGGGTATTTTGGTCATTTCGAACGAATTTCTTTTTTGGTTTTATCGAGATGCGTTCGTGGCAGATCTTGCATTGGTGCTCTGTCCGTGTGTTACTGTGCATGTACACCACTTTGGCATTGCTGCACCACGTTTTGTGTTTTACCACGTGCTTTTATTTATTTATTTATTTTATACTGTAGTGTCTAAAATTACCTCCACAAGAAATATAGGTAGAAAAGTTAGGAGATTCGAACATGAGATCTTTAGAGGCCTAAATGAATAATTATTAAGTCTCAACCACTATATATACCAAGACAACAATTGGTATCATTAATTACGTGTTTTTTTTATGTTAAACTGACAAAAAAAGTTTTTCTTACAAAAAAAATAATAAAAGAGTGACGCCTAGACTCTAAATTAGTTAGAATTTGAGTGCATAGATCAAACTCTAAATAAGTAATCTAACAACAACATTAACTTGGTCTGCTACATAGATCAAACGTTTTTATTTAACAATTAATCTATATGGACTAACTTGATCTGCTAATTTTTACAAAAGTTAATGAGAAAGCTTAATTTCTCTTGGGTGATAATAACACCAACTTTTTGAAGGATGAATTTGAAATAAATAAATTTATTGTGTCTGGACTCTTGTGTCCAAATAGCAGTTTTTATTTAATTTAAGTCGCACTTAATGATGTAGTTTAGTGTGTATACTAAGAAAAAAATGATGTAATTTGGTAATTTATTAATTCTTTCACTATTACCATCACCTTTTTAATCTTACTCAGCTCGAGCCCAAACTAATTGGTACTCAATGCGTTTTGATGAATATATAATTGGTGGTCGTCTTCAAATTAATGGAATTAAATAGTCTTATTATCAGTAGGCACCTCATCAAGTTCTTGTGAGAGTACTTTATATTTTCGAAATCTTAAGTTTCTAACTTGCGATTTTTAAACGTGTCTAAACTACCGCAACCACCTTTCTCTCAACTTTTTCTTACTGTCATTAACATTTCTAAATCAATGACACTATACAAATACAAGTTAATGAATTTAATTTTTTGATGTTGGTGACACATGCAGGATCAATGGTGTATGGTCCGAGTGGCTGACCTATACCTAGGAAGAAAGAAAACAGTCCTAATCTCATGCCTCTCAGCATCTCTCACTGCATTCCTCACATCCCTCTCTCCCAACATATGGGTCTACTCCTTCCTTCGCTTCTCAAATGGCTTTGCAAGGTCAGGCATTGGCATTTGCTGCCTAGTCCTCTCAACAGAAGTTGTGGGCCGAAAATGGAGAGGCCAAGTAGGCCAATATGGGTTTTTCTTCTTCACATTTGGTTTCCTATCACTCCCTCTAATAGCATACCCTCTAAGAGGGCATTGGAGACACATTTACACAACCATATCTGTTCTACCTTTATTTTACTCTATTTTGATCCTACCCTTTGTGTCTGAGTCCCCTAGATGGTTGGCTGTGAAGGGTAGAACGAAAGAAGCTATGGAGGTTTTGAACAAGTTGGCTAGGCTTAATGGAAAAAAATACCAAGCAATGTGTCCATTTCAGTTCCCAATTCAGGGGTCACAAAAGGTAGTAGTGGGGAGAGAGAGTATGGTAGTTTATGGTCGGCGAGTTGGGCGGCGCGGCGGATGCTTTTGATGATGGCTGCTGGTTTTGGAGTTGGGTTTGTGTACTATGGAATCCAATTGAATGTGGAGAACTTGAGCTTCAACCTCTACTTCACTGTTGCATTGAATGCTTTGATGGAGATTCCAGCAGTGTTTCTAGGGAGTGTGCTCCTAAGCTTCATGAACCGGAGGACACTTCTCGCATGGTCGGCTTATGTAGCGGGGGTTTCATGTCTTCTCTGCGGTGTTTTCGCAGGGAAGAGCCGGTCGGGGGAGAACAAGTTGAGAGGAAGCTGGCCTCAGTTGGGTGCAGAGGCTGTGGGATTCATGGCAGCTTCAACTGCTTTTGATGTCATGTATATATATTGTGTGGAGTTGTTCCCTACAAACACTAGGAACATTGCAGTGTCTCTGCTGAGGCAAGCTTTGATGCTAGGCGCTGCAATCGCACCTATTCTGGTTGTCGTCGGTCGATTGAGCCCATCGTTTTCGTTCCTCGTGTTTGGATGCCTTGCAATCTTGAGTGGGATTTTGATGTATTGGCTGCCAGAGACTAGGAATGCCCCCCTATATGAGACATTGGAGCAACAAGAAGAGGAAGAGAAGTTGGACAATAGTTGGGGTTCAGATGAAGCAGAGCTTGAACTCAGCAAACAGTGATTCATGAAGAGTTTGTGTAGTCATCTATATATAATTGTTCTCCTCGTCATATATAACCTGTATGCATTACTTTCTTTTCATGTCATAAGTGTACAAATCAAGATGGTTTGATTATATATCATCAACAGGTGCATTTGTAGCATTTAATGTATAAGTTTGATAATAATGGATTAATTGAAGTTCATATAAAGCATGTATCAGGTTTCTTTGTAAACATAGAATTCTATCAAAACAAACATTTCAGCAGTGGTTCTACATCAATATTAAGTCATTAGTTCAAACAGATCTCATTAAAATGAGAGAGGACATGATTAAACACATGAAAATAGAAGATTGTGAAGCCAAACCAATTCGAAATTGAAGGCTCACATTCTAGATATTTGAAGAGGAACTAAAGACTCCATAGTTTCATCTCTTAAAGAGACAAACTTGAACAGTTCCATATTATCAAGTTTCTCAGATAGGTGCTGGCGACAATCTTCTGCAGCCAGCACTCCTGAAGTATACGCGCCATGAACAGAGCCAGCATGGTCCATATTCACAGCCTCACCACCAAAGAATAGATTATGTACCGGAGTGCGAAGCCTATCATACAAATCAGCGGAATTCCCGACAAAGTCGTAGGAGTAAGAACCGAGAGAGTCACGATCAGTCCCCCAACGTGATACAAGATACTTGATCTGTTGGCAGAACAAGAAATATTCAATGTAGGCAATCCACTAAAAAAACTATAAGAATGAAAATAATGAGAGCATACTGTGTAAAGCAGTTTGAGGGAATCTAAATTCTCTTACTGGTTCGGTTGCGTTACAAAACATTTTCTTCAGCTGTGCCATTGCAAATGTAGCAGCAGCTTCATCAGTTAACTTTTCAATATCATATGCAAATCTCCCAGCTGCCATATACACAAGGACGTGGTTGCCTGTTGCCTTGTGAAGATTGAGGAAATAACCACACGAATAAGATGTTGGTGCAACAGTGCCTAATAACTCGACATTTGGCCAAAATACCGAGTCAAATAGCAATGCAATCTTGTTTTCATTCCCGACACCCAAGTCAGAAATCGCTTCAACCTTCCAGCTAGGTAGTTTAGGCTCAAATTCGATTAAATTGGCTTTTAGAACACCAAGTGGTACAGTTATAATAGCAGCATTAGCAGAAAAAACTGTACCATCTTCAATAGTGACCGTCACTCTATTATACCAATTGGTAATCTTTGTAACCCTGAAAATTGATATCAAGAAACGAATTTTTTTTTTCAAATTTGTATTTTACAACATCTCAAAATATTGGCAAACTTAAATTCTCTATGTTGTTCAAAATTATAAAATATTCAATTAATATTTAGCAATATTTCATTTCTTACAAAAAAAATAATTATTATTTATAAATTTAACAAAATTTTTTATTTTATAACATTTTACAAATCATTACATATAATCTTTACAATTAATGATTACTTAAAATATATTGGTTATATATGAATTAACTTTTAACAATGTTGTTTTCATATATTAGTGTTTTAAAAGCTAATTTTTCTTGTAGTGAGAGTTTTAAAATCTAACATAATACTTCATGATTTCATATGATAAAAAAAAAAAGATCATGGTCAATGTAAGTGAAGTTTATGAATAAAATGTATACTTGCTAATAAGAGGATCTTATACATAAAATCTATCACTGCAGCAAGCTACCAATTTCAATAAGATACCACAATTTTAAATATGACTAGGTGCTTGAGTTCAAAGATGTTTCATAATGATTTTTTATTTTTTGACTTCAGTGGGAGTTAAACGACGACCTCCCGAGGTCTTGCTTTTTGGCAAGTGATGTTTTTACCATCTCACTAGAGATGCTTTGAAATGTTTCATGATGATATAGCATGTTAATAAAAGAAGAAAATAAGAGCGCATGCAAAAAATAATAATAATAATGATTAATAGTTACCAACAACAAAGCCTCAATCTCAAATTAGTTAGGAGGGTCGGTTATATGGATATATTTCTATTTTGCTCGATTTAATGCACTTGATAGTGTGCTTTCCGTTATTCTTTAAATACTTCCTAATTAATGCATCCTAAGTTAACTTGGGTCTACCCCTAAGTAGTCGAGTTTTTTCACTTTCTATTTTGTCTAGTTCTCCAACCAGGTCGTTTGCATGTCGTCTTCGGATGCGTTTAAATTACCATAATTGCCCTTCCCTAATTTTTGCATCCATTGGTGCTGCTCCTACTTTTCTTTGAACTTTAGTATTTTTTATTCTATCTTTATGTGTTTTGAGGCACATAGGAATTTATTAAGTCAATTCAAGTTTAAATAACAAGACCACCAAAGAAATCTCAATCTTCAACTTCTTACTGATTCACCTTGTAGTAAGTATCCAATTGGCATTCGTGATCCTTACCAGAGGACAAATATAAATATTAGAAAGGAGTTTGATTTACTCTAAATGGGAATAATAGTATGCTAATGAAAACAGTGACAAACAAAATCAAGACACAAGAAACAATGCATTGCATGATCAACAGTTTATCTATTCGTGCATACAAGATCACAAGAAACAATGCATTGCATGATCAACTGTTTAACTATTCGTGCATACAACGAGGCCTCATTCTAAATATTACCCCAAACTAGCACATATAAAACAAGAACTACTACTGCCAACACCTTTCACCCAAAATCCAGTAAAATTTAACAATCAAGGTGAATAAAATGGGGACATGAAACGCACCTATGATTTAAACGTACGTCAACATCTTTAGCTAAAGCCTTTATTACAGGGTAATAACCCTGCACCATGAGTCCATGACCACCAGAAAGAACTTGCTCCTGCATTGCAAATAAATAAAAAGTTCAATATAATATAAACCAAAAAGAAACCTCCAACCTAGATATAAAGTTCAGCATGAACCATTTACCATTACAAACGAAAAGAAAAGAGTTTAATGGATTTTTCCATAAATAAAGTTTGTAACTCCTTTTGTAGTTGCATGCAAATGAAGAAAAATGAAAGATGAAACTATTCTTGCCTGGTCCCAGTTTTTTAGTGATATCATGTCAGCATCGGCAGCAAACCAAGCTTCCATTCTGCATATGTACCACTGCAAAACTTCATGGGCAAGTCCACTTTGTCTACAACAATACAAGAAAATAAGGCTAGTTAAATGAATGGGCCCGTATTTAAAACAACAAAACAATTAATGAAGTATTTTGGAATGCTCCACATTGATCTGAAACAACCACCAACCTTAGTTCTGGGTTTCGGTTCAAAACAATTGAAATAGCATCAAGAACAGACATGTCTTCACTGTGTTCATCTCTAACTTTTTCAGTCTGTAGCAATCAACAATTGAACCAATTATCTCTCATCACCTTCTATTGTAAAATCAAATCAAATTTACTAAACCTCAAAACTCGCACCTCTTTCAGTATTCTTTTGAATGTCTCACCCACATCAATTACAAGTTGTTGAGGCACTTGATGGCCATCCATATCAAAAAGTGCATAGCTGCATTTGAGTTGAAATAAGTTCGGATTAGAAATGTTTGATGAAATAAAAGAGATGAAAAAACTAAAGAAAATTTATTCCTATTTGACAAACGTTTCAAGGAAAGTTTAGAGGAAATATCTCAATTCTCAAACAGAGACTAACTTGCATGTCATGAAGAGTCTAACAAGGTAAGACAGGTGATCCTTTGCCTACGACGTCATTATCAAAGGGGCAAGAGAAAGAAGTTGAAATACATCTAGCAATTGATTCATCTAACACTTTAGGAATAGAGATTAACTAAGCAAATGAATTAAGGAAACAACAGTATCAACAATATTAGGATTCAAAACAAATATCATTTCATCAAGGATGCAAGAGAACCAAAAACAATAATGCAGTTGTGTCATTGTAGATAAAACAATGTGGATTTCCAACTTCAGTTTGGAAAAAAAAAGTAACATGCGGTTGGTTACCTTTCTAAATCATGGTCGTACAATACAGAATTGTCACCACTAGTACGATATAAAGTGAGTCCCAAGCAACGAATTAGTGGGGCCATAGAGTTCTCATTGCAGACACCATGAAGCCTGAATTTCCACCATAAGGAATTAAAGAAAACAAGATCAATAATCAATGTGTGAAAACAAATTGACTACAATTAGACATATGCATAACAAAGGCATAATGATTCATACCATGATGCGCCCATGTCAACGGGACAACCAAATGAATAGTCTGTATTAATACGGCCACCAAGTCTATCCCTTGATTCCAATAAGACCACCTAATGTAGAGTACATAAAGGAGCATAAGAAACAAATGAAAAAACTAGCAGTTGTATGTATTATTGAATTTATATAATAAACCATTCGTGAATTTTCAAAATTAATAACATATTATAATATATATATCAATTATGTATTGATGAAGTATTGACAACGTAGCTTTTACCAACACTTTTTTAGCGTCTTAAAAAGTATTTTTTCTTGTAGTGCTTAAATAAGATTAAAATAAATCACCTTGAACGAGGCATTGCGAAGAGCACTAGCAGCGGCGATACCCGAAATTCCTCCTCCAATAACAATAACGGAAGGACAAGAAGGTTGTTGTCTCTCTAAGTATGAGAAAATTGCACCTGGAAAAAAAGTAACACTTTCAAATCCCACTCAAACTCAAAGCATAAATTATAAATAAAACAACAAATTATTTAAGTGGTTGTTGTTTATCCTTCACTGCACAAATGCTTTCAAATTATTTAAAACAAAATCGATGGGACAAGAAAGTAGCATCTTTTGATATTATTCCCACTAATTCCCATCAAACAAATAAATAAGCATCAAATTCTATTCATATATTCGCATATACTGACAACTCTAAATCATCTTCCATGGTCCCAAAAGTACCTCCCACGCATTATATTCCAGACAAACAAGTAGCTTCGGAAATAGGAATACAAGTAGTCAATGGAATCCAATCCATTAATTTTTTCTTTTGGTTTCCCATGCAGCCCCAAATCCACTAATTTCCAATACAACATGCAAAAGGAAATACCATATTTTCCCTTTTTTAAGAGTATTAACAACATCTTCTCTCAAAACCAATATATATTTTTATAACATCATCAATCAAATCAATCAATGACAATTTCCATAATTTTCTAATCAAAACAATCAAAAAAAAAGGCAACAAAAAAGATGAGAATCAAAATCATCCAATGAGCAATCTTGTCACGTTTCGTAAGAGAATCGAAAGGACTAACCATCAGTCATAATCTTAGCATCAAAAACCATCTCTTTGGGATCCATCAAAGCAGAAAATAGCAGAAACAGATACAGAGATGGAAAGATCGAACGAACGAACGAACTGAACGAAAGGAGGATCGGAATTGGGCGTTTAGGGTTTTATAGGAATCAAGAAATTATCAGAGATTAAGAAGAAGGAATGGTCGAGAATGAAGATCAAAAGGCCGGCAACGAAGCGGCTGGGATCTGAGCAACAACGCAATCCCGCGAACCAGCTCATCACCGCCACCATTGATGATCGATTCGAGATCGAGAATCGAAGCGTCGATGAGCAATCGAAGAAGCCAGTATCGCAATTCGCAAACCTCACAACACAATCCAATCCAATCAGAATTCACAATCTCTCTCCAAATACTACTCTCTATTTTTTTCTTCTTCCCAGAAAAATCGAAAGCACCCTTTTTATAGAGCGTTGGCTCTCGTTGTCCGGTTGTTATGTAATTACGTAAACGCTCATGACCTTTTAGATTTGTTTTTTTTTTTTGAATTTTAATAACAAAAAATCTATTTCACTACCATAAAGAAAATAAAAATAACACCATCCTAAACTAACTTTTCATTGGCACGAGTTGGTGGGGCTAGGGGTGGGCACAAAACCCGAGAACCCGACTCGGGTCGGGTCACCCGAGTCGGGTGGCGGGTGGCGGGTCGGGTGGGATGAGTGGAGCAAACGAGTCGGGTCATAAAACCCGACCCGTCGGGTGTCGGGTCGGGTTCGGGTGTGGTCATAATAGTGTCGGGTCGGGTCGGGTTCGGGTCGGGTCCGAGCATCATCATGGGTTTTATATGGTTTTTGTGGTTTTTGTGAGTTTTATAGGGTTCGGGTCGGGTTCGGGTCGGGTTTAGGGTCCGCGGGTCGGGTCGGGTTCGGGTTTAGGGTCTGGCGGGTCGGGTGGCGGGTCGTTTTTATATCGACCCGAATGAGTCGGGTCGTCGGGTGTCGGGTCGGGTCGACCCGAACCCGACCCGTGCCCACCCCTAGGTGGGGCTATATAATGGCCTTTTGGTTCAGCTTACGTTTTTGTTTATCACTGATGTGGCACAATAAGCAGTTTTTGTATTATTAATTGCATTTTATATTTTTGTGATTGATTGATGGGATGTTGACGTGGCAATCAAGACTATCATAATAAGTGACTCTCAAAAATATCTCCCTACATGTAACGACCCAGAAATTTAACTTGTGACACATATTATTTTAGGTTGTACATGGGCTCATTTGTCATGATACGCATGTCCAGTTCTCGGTCGTCGACACCGATATATGTTATTTTTGTCTGGTGTTTGTATTATTTATTTTTTTTACCGGAATGTTAATTCCAATGTCTCGAACATGTGAGGATGTTTGTATGTACGTGTTAGTGTTGAGGAACAAGTTCGGCCTGGAAACACGTGCGTTAAAGGAGCCGACGAATTGTTAGCGGAAATTAGCTGTCTGGAGGGATAATTGAAATAAAACACTAACAAAATACAATTAAAAATAATAACTAATGGATGTGATATATGTCCAGTACATTGGTACATCTGTGAGCACACGACGGTGCGAGTTGTGATGCGGTTCGGGTACGAGAACACCCAGTAAAACCCTTGATTATGTGAGACAAGGATAAGGTCAAAAGACCAAGTCAATGAGAGTCACTTATTGAAGTCATTAGTGTGACGACTTCAGTTCCACAACTCTAAAATGGATCTCGCCCGGCCTAGACTTACGTGGACCCCTGAGCCAATCTCGCTGAGTCAACGCAAACCTAGTCAGTCTTCTTTACCATTTACCATTTATTAAGTAATTTAAAGTTGAGTTATTTAAATTAGTAAGCTATCAAAGTATAGCAAAAATGATATAATCCTCGAACTAATTAAATAAACACTAAGACACTAGTCAGGACAACCTAGAGTCTAGAAACCCCACATATGTATACCAACATTAATATATCAAATCATAGGAGAGTAACATCATATTATATATATTCTAAGATCTCTCATAAACCCATATCCCAGTGTTCAAAACAAATATACATAATAATACAAAAGTAGGAACACTTACATCAGTCAGAGGAAGAAACCGCTTCGCTATCCTCAAAGCAAGTCACCTAATTGTAGAGCCTTCCCCTTGTTAGACTGCGGATCTACACTTAATCAAATACAAGAATAACGAGTTTAGGTAAGTAACGTAAAACATAATGTATACTGTAATCGGGCCGTTACATAAAATTACAGGACACGCCCTTTAGAACCGCCCAAATGGTACACAGTTCGTTAGTCTGGAGCTCTTAACCCCAGGGGCGCCAGTTCGAACCGTGGGGGTAAAAAACCAGGGGTGGGGGATTGTGGATGGGGGTTGGTGTGTGCTTCCCCTACCTATGACTAGCGGTTCTGAAGGGGTGTGTCCTGTAATCGGGTCATTACATAAAAGGCGTCTTTTATGTAACGGCCCGATTACAGGGCACACCCCTTCGGAACTGCTAGTCACAGGCAGGGGAGGCATACACCAACCCCATCCACAGTCCCCCACCCGTGGTTTTTCGCATCCACGACTCGAACTGGTGCCCCTGAGGATAAGAGCTCGCGAGCTCGAGTGGTACACGACTCGTGAGTCTGGAGCTCTTATCCCCAGGGGCACCAGTTCGAGTCGTGGGGGCGAAAAACCACGGGTAGGGGACTGTGAATGGGGGTTGGTGTGTGCCTCCCCGGCCTGTGACTAGCGGTTCCGAAAGGGTATGTCCTGTAATCGGCCAGTTACATACGAGTGGTACACGACTCGTGAGTCTGGAGCTCTTATCCCTAGGGGCGCCAGTTCGAGTTATGGGGGCGAAAAACCACGGGTGGGGGACTGTGGATGGGGGATGGTGTGTGCCTCCCCTGCCTGTGACTAGCGGTTCCGAAGGGGTGTGTCCTGTAATCGAGCCGTTACATATACAACATTTCGAAACAAATAAATCAGTCAATATCCATATAGATAGAAAGAAATGTACAGGGAACGCATGAATATATAAAGACTATAAATAAATGGCAATCAATCGAAAATGAGTGTCCAACAAATCAAATAAAGAGGAGCAAGTAATCCTAACTAAACGGTTGTTGAGTCGAGGAAAACACCTACAAGACTCGGAGTTTAGGACGTGGTACACTCACACCATCCTAAATTCACGTAGATGAGAGATTCTCTGGTAGTCCAACTAAGAATTCTCACCCCGTATAGAACCAGTGATCAGTGCAGTGCATCCCAAGTTCCTGGCTCTGGCATATTACCTCAGATAACTCGTCATTCCAAGGATCACTGTTGACTCACTTGCCCTTCGGACAACTCAATATAATGGAATTCCAAAGCAGGAATATATCAATAACAATAACAAATTAAAGCTCAATGAAATAATTGTACAATTCCTCACTGGTTTACTTACCTGTATCCAATGCTAATATGCACGCACACAACTCCAACTCGTTTCCCCATGAATCCTTATGTATTCGTTAATGTACTACACCCCCTAGTAGTCATTCAATTGCAATTTCCATTAATTTTTCACAATTTTTCTAATTTCCTATAATTTTATTCATTTGCGTAATTGAGTCAATTTCTCGGGTATTGAGTTGTATTTGGACCCATTTAGATACCCAATATATTCCCAAAGTTTTCGATAATTTTTCAAAAATTGGGTCTCTGAACAGTGTCACACCGCATGTGATGTCGTAGGGGTCAAAACCCGGCGGTGTCACATAAAGCGTGGGGTCTGGGGTGCCCACTGACTCAAACACCTGAGTGGCGTTATGGAGAACAACTCTCCACATCGTCAATTAAAGTGTGACCTCCACAGGGCTTGCTGCCTTGGACGTCGTGATCGACGCCGTGGAGCTTTGGGTTCCACAACGTCCCTCATGGCGTCAACTTCAAAATATGAATTTCAGAGTTTTTCGCAACCCCGACTCGTGTGGGACCTCGATACAAAGCTAAACTATCATTCAAACTATGTTCATCACGTCTGAAAATCCCCGATGCACAATTCACAACGAAAATCCCAAAAAATGCCAAAAATTCTAACTCCTTGAAGCAACTATAACAATTCATTCCATGATCACAAATTCATCACCAAATCAACAACAAAAATCTAGAAAACTCGAAACCCAACTCGGTGTCTGAAAAGTCATATTTAGAGCGACTGTATAATATTTAGGCCATTTTGGAGTTGTATTTAATTTTTATTAGTTATGTGTAGCCTCATCTTTAAATTTCTAATGAGGAAAACTATTAAGAAATTAAAAGATTTTTAGGATATACTCTTTTCTTAAGAATTGATTATTACACTTGAAGATTAGGGTACGATACATACCCAACTTAATTCATCGAGTAATAATTAATGCATCGAGATAATTAAATATTTTTATACACATTAATATGTACCGAATTCGTAAAAGATATTTTTTGAATGAGTCTTTACAATGCATAATAGCGTCCTTTTTACATATAATGAATGCGTTTGACATCGATAGATTTTGATGTTGTACTTTTTTTGCATGTGATTAGTACTACGAGTTATTATTGTGAGTATTTGTTTGACATTTATTTGACGTGACACACATACTTGGGCAACCTTTAAGTATATATCTAAGAGCCGTTTGATATTCATTTTATTGCGACTGTCCCTCATATGAAATAGACGATGACAACAGAGTTATTAGTGATCAGCTTCTCAAAGTAGAAGTTAGGAAACATCTAAATAGAGAGTCCTAAACTTCACGTGTTAGTGGCGTCTTTACTGTGACATGATTAGTAACGGAAGTGAGATTGTTTTGTAACTTTTTCTTGAGTACATGTTTTTTTTATTAATTTTAAGAGTCGAAATCACATCTAAATTAGGAGTCCTAAACTTAAAATGTGAGTAATTACAGTCGAGAGGGATCACGATAGAAGTCTTGCAGTGCCAATGAGCTCTAATTAATGTGATAGTTTATTACTTCTTTTTATTTTTGAAGAAAAATAGAAGTTTCATTAATCATTAATGGCTCGGTACATGACCAGACATATAATCAAAAATTATATTGATTCACTAATCATATTTTTCAAAAGAACTGTCATTATTTTGATTGTGAATGCAATTGTGAAATTGAAACAGTTTGATAATCATGGACTGTTCTCTACAACGTTGAAACGCATTACAATATACAAATACCTCTGCTAAAACTACATAACAATAACAAAACTTTTCGATAAGGAGAAAAAAATCTAAAATTTTTCGATAAGGAGAAGACAAAATCAAGACTTCCAACAAAGGGAAGACAAACTACCTAATAATAAAATTAAAAATAATGACCAACCCGACCGCCGCACAGATCCAAAAATAAGTATTGAGGAAGATGTCGCAACACAGAGATTCAATCTTCACAGATCTAAAGGATTTGCACTTTATTAAACACATATGATACGAAGAGATGAAGATTGGAACCACCGCTGATTAAAAGAGAAGATCGGCGGTAGTTTAAGATCTTGATTCAAGAGAGAAAACAAAAATATAAAAATAAAATAAAATAAATAAAGAAATCAAAAATCAAAAATCAAAAGAACGAGTTCTTTAAATTCTTTTTCTATTTTTCATAGCCTATTATTTCTTTAAATTCTTTTGATTGCATAAAGAAAGAGTTCTCAAAATCACAAAATGAAAACAAATAAAAAAATCAAAAATCAAAAGAACGTTTTGAAATTGGGAAGGGCAGTGCTGTCATTTCACGCCAACTTGACAATCAGCGTGTGTTGATGCATGTAGTTCCCGCTGGAAGAATATCATCGAGCAACATTGCGCTGGCAGACAATAGGATTCGTGAGGATATTCCGAGTTAGTGATTCCGGACGCCGTAGATGAGGTCACGTGGTCGACGTGTCGGCGAAAGTCCAGGGTTGCCCTCCGGTGTTCTACGATCACAATTTCGCCAACTCATCTACGTTCAGGGCATTAGTGTCATTTGGCAATTGAATATCTGTTCATGGCCGTCCGTTTCTTTTTCATTTTGAGAAAGGAGACTGAACCGGAGATTTAATAATAAAAAATAGAAAATTATTAGAATGACAACGACTGTCACAGTGGAAGTCACACTGGCAAATAGGTGGCTTGAAGTATTTTTTGATGTGACATAATCGTTATCATTCTAACCGTCTCTCTAAAAAAAATAAGAAAGATGATATAATGATAACTAAAAATCACACCAAAAGTTATTGAAGTAATATGATTTAAATGTATACATGTTCATAAGTTGGGTTTGAATTGAAATCAGTCAAGCCAACTAGGCCTAAATATCTTGGCTCAAACACAACCCACCACCTATATTCGTGGCTATATCTTAGCTCAAGCTTGGCCCATACAAAAAATATAAAACCCAAGCCTCACTCATTAAACCCATATAGATTTTTTTATTAATAAAAAATAATTATATATATTATTTTTAAATAAGTATTTTTAAAAATCTTTCTTCTATTAAATTAAAATAAAGAGTAGTATTTTGTAAATTTTATAAATATTTATATTAACATACAAATAAAACACAAAAGATAGATGTACCATGTTGGTAAAAGACAATCATTAATGTAGAGGGTCTTAAGTTCAAGTCTTGTCTCCAAAATATTTTAAAAAAATATAGACATTAATTTAGTGACGGACGGACGGGTCGGGCCATACTTGGGTTTGGTTTAACAAGTAAGCCCAAGCCTGACCCAAATCAAATCGAGCCTAGACGGGCTTGGATCTAAGAAAACTTGTTCAAACACTACCTATTTGGTCACAGGTTTGGGCAAGCTGGGCGGGTACCTAAGCCCGTGAACAAATCTATTTGTAGGCATTCAATTTTTTATCGTATTGGTCCCAATCTCAGGTGAGGAGAGTGTAGTAACTAGTTAATGTATGGGGTATAAGTATAAAAGTGGGTGCCACTCTAAAATGTCAAGGCAAGATGGAATAGTGTACTCTACTCCACATTTATAAGCCTTATTTTTCTTTTTAAGTAGTTGATGTGGACCTATCCTAATATTTCCAACAACAAGCTCCACATGTAAAATAGGTGTGCATAAATAGTTGTTAATACATAACATAGGGTGTGTATCTCAAGGTACTCACGGATGACTCTCAAGGCCTCGAGCCAATACATCATGTCATCCAGTGTGATTTTGAGTTAGACTTTTTGGTGTCCATGTAATATTTTTCCAAAAATATACTATGTACATGCCAGAGGGATGTGTACCATCGAACTCCACCACCAACTGATGGGCGGACATACAAAAATGACCTTTATTGGTTAAAAGTGTAATGTGGTAGTAGGTACTTCACTAGATTTGAATGAAGTCAAGTTCAAGTAAAGTTAGTTCGCTGTATACCAAAAAATAAAATAAAATAAAAAATTAGCGCACAAAAACAGTCGATAAGAAATTGAAGAATTTTACTTTGTGGTGTATGACATTGAAAAATTGACAAATCAAATGAAATAGATAGATTTGATTTGATATGGTTTTCTCTTAGCATTTATAAAGTTTGCATGGTTTGAATTTCTTTTTTCCAGAAGAAAAATAATAAAAAAAGATCACTTCAAAGAAAGAAATAATAATAAAAAAATATCACAGTTTTTTTATGATGTGTGTGGTGTGAATAAATCAACTTATAATCTAGTTTTTCCTGAAAAAAAAAATTACAATCTAGTTTACAATGCTTTATTTAAATTTGGCTAATTAATTAATTAGTTGTGTTTAATTAATTATATTATTTTCAAAATTAACCATAAAACTATAGAAACTGCATGAAGTAGTTCAATTTAAGGTGAACGTTTAATTTCTAAATTATAAACTACTAACTTTAAGTTTGGAAGCTTCGTGAATGGAATACAAGCTTTGGAGTAGGGGGAGTCATTCGCAACTATAAGGGCACACTCCATGGCGCTTTCGCTATTCCTGTGCTTGAAAATTTCTTAGTCGAGACAATCGAGCTCCTGGCCATAAGAACAGGCATTCGCGTTGCATGGGAACTTGATCTGGAAATCTCTATGGTTGAGAGTGATGCAATTAATGCAGTGCAACGTATTCTTCGCCAAGCGACAACTAGAGTTGATGGGAATCTAATACTGGAGATATGTGAGCTGTTCCTCGAGTCACACTACAATTGTATGCATTCTTCACAAGAGACCAATAAAGTCGCACATGATTTGGCACAAAATGACAAGTATTAGTAATAATGCTAGTGTATGAGCCGATGACTGTCCCTCTTTTATTGTCACACCCGTTGAGATAGACCTTCCAAATTAATAAAATCCTGACTTTTTCCTCAAAAAAATAAAATAAAATTTGGAAGCTTCTTTCAAAAAAAAAATTGGAATTAAGTTGCTAGAGTAACGTACTTTCAGCATCGAGAGATTGGGCACCGACCCACTCAGTTCGCATCACGAGGTGCATCACATGGCAAGTAGGTCGGTGCCCAAAGCATGTTACTGAAGCTTTCTCCTGTTAGTAGTTTAGCTAGATGAAGACCCGGAATTGGTTCTTACCAAAAAAATAATGATTAAAAATATACTAACTTTTACAAATTGTATCAATTATATATCCGAACCTTTTTAATTTATTATCAATTTTATCCTCAATTAGTCCTCAAAAAATTATATCCTCAATTAATATGAACACTTTTTTTTCATAATATATGCCCGTGCATGATTCTTTTCAACTTTATATCTTTAAAGATCTATTCTTCAACTTTACACCTTTAAAGATCATTCATACATATGCATTATAGCTTAATATTCATCATAAATATTTATGTATGTAATACACATAGTTACATATACATATGTCTACTCAATCACATACATAATCTAAGGATATATTTCTTTTGACAAATTAAACAATTATGAGTAACCTTCTAATAAGTATTAAATGTTATTTTCATCATATGTGTATATACATAATTTTCAACTTGCATTATCGGTGGTCTATGTATAAACTAATTAAATTTGAATTATATTATTAATGTGTAAATTATTTATACATATAGCTTAAAAGATTTTGATATAAATTGATCAATATGAATAATCATGAAAATAAAGTTTGAAGATTATGTTGATTTCAAAGTAAAAGTACCCCAAATTAATTGAGGAAAGAATTGATAGTAAATTAAAAATGTTAAGATATAATTGATACAATTTGTAAAGGTTAGGATATTTTTTAATATATTTTTATCATTAGCCCTTTTTTTGATAAAAAAAATTGATCATTAGGCCAAAAATAAAGGTCGGGTTCAAGCCTTGGTGGTTGACAAACACTCAACTAAATTATCAGCTTATTTTGCTAAATAATTTATGATTGTGTCATTTAACAGAACTCTCAAGAACTACTAAACTACATACACAATGACGAGGCCTTTCACCACTGACCCACATAATCCCAAGTTGTATTATAAAAGTAAAGAAAAAGCAGGTCCACGAATCCTGGTTGACTCATCTCTGTCTCTTGTTTATCCACAATTAGGAGCACAAATAGATTGACCTATCCATGGCTTTACGTTACAATTACATTTTTAATTTATTTGGAAGACTGTAAGTTGCTAATGTTGGGTACGTGAGATGAAAAGCAGAGCTTTGCTAGCTTTACAAAAAAAAAGGTAAGTGCTTGTGCTACTTCCTATTCAATTTACAAACCCTTTCCTTTTTGTTTGATAAGTGACTCGGACAAGACCTCCCCAACTTTATCTTTTAGCAAACCCTTTCTGAATAGAGATGCTTTTAATTAATTTAAGTTAGTATCTTTTTGGTTGGATTGTAAAATTTGGTACTATCCACCTACTATGAACTTATTATTTTACTGACTTGTAGTGGTGGCATCCACCAGCCATATTATTCCTCATGAACCACTTTTTGCTGGAACAATATAGCTAGAAAAATATCATAAGATAAATCTTGCATGTTCAGTATGCAAGTTTTCTCCATCTCTTATTAGTTGTGTTTGGTTGCTTTGAGAAGGCCTAGCAATCCATGTCTCATGAGAACAGATCACATGAAAGTAAAAAAAAATAATGAAGGGACCCGCTATAATGACATCGCCAATGCATATTAGAACACATGAGCCGTCTGTGTGTACCTCAAGATGCAGGCATATACAAATCTCAGTGCATAATGTGCGACTTGAGGACCCAATGTGTATTCTGGTGTGCGTTTGCAATGTCATTTTAACATTTTCCAAGAAAAAAATTGTATTAATATGTACTGTAGCTAGCGTGATAAACAATTAGACTAAGCAATGAAAAGTTGATATAAAAGAGTAGATCCACAACAAAGAATGCTTCCTAGAAACTTCGCATATATGTAACAACTTAACAAGACAAATCACAATGCAATAGAAGAAGGAATTAAATGATAGAAAGTGATTGATGTGCTAGCAATGGCATGTATATACATTATACAGTAATGAACGGTCGTCAGACATTGAAAAGGATTCTTTGAATAGTTGGACAACCTTGCAGCCGTTGGATTGTGAAGAGTTCTTACTCAAATTGACTTCAAATCCCCTCATATGAACACAAAACTACTACATGAAGAAAGTTTTCATGAGCAAGGCAAACAAAAAACAGTTGAAGTTGATGTTACATCAAATAAATGTGTTAGTTGTACCAAAAAAATAAAAAATAAAAAACATGTTAGTCTTATTAAGGTCCATCTTGGCGTCCAAGTAATTAGCTATATGTAGCCAACCTCCTTGTCATCAGATGATATTAATTAGTCTTAAGATATATGTCTGGACAAAATAACAATATGAGAGGAGAATTTTAAAATACGAATATAGTTTTCAGTAGTATCGAGACCTTTTAGAGTAAAATACGAGTACATAACTTAAAAAAGTGAGTGGATTTGGTCACCTGTTTGGCTTGATCCTTGATGTATGTATTTAGACCGTCTCAAATTATATTGGTTGGGATTGGAATTTGATAGCATCGATACAATATAGTGATTAATTAGATTCATTATTCATTAAATTGTTCCAATAAGTCTGAGAATCTTTGAATAATTAATCAAGTGGAGAGAATATGTGTGTCATACCACGTAGAAACAAATTGTAAATAAAGGAATCATGTGTTTTAGCCCTTTTTTTGTTTCATTTGTTTTAGTCCTTCAAAGCAAGAGTTGAAAGTCGTACTATTTTTTTTCTAGAATATCTTTTGAGTCGTGCTAAGGTTACCCCGCAATTCTCTCAGGGCACCCCAATAATTTATCAGGGTACCCCGGTACTTTTATCAAAATGTCCTTTCATTTGAAGTGTGAGCACCCTGTTGGAACAATTAATTATATTATTTAATTGTTTATAATTTGAATAAAAATTATGTGAAAATGTGTGTACTATTGTGTAGAGACATAATAGACCAAAATGTGTATCTATTCATCAAGAGGTATTGTGTAGAGACATAATAGACCAAAAGGTGTATCTATTCACCAAGAGGTGTGTCTTTTTCTAATAGACACATAAAAGTCTATATATATTCACTTGATGGATTGTTTTAAGATATAGATATATAGTTAGAAGGAAAATCAAATAGGTCAAATAAAAATGTCTCTCTATTTTACATGTTTTTGAGTCTGAGAGAGTATTGAATCATGATTGGTTCGTAGACTAGTGATTCGAGTGCTACAAATCACTAGTATGATCGTTGTATCTTGGGAGACTATCGTCATTAGACCGTGAGCACCATAGCAGGGCGAAATAGTCTTAAGGACATTGAGTATAACTCAAGCCTCGATCAATTGCATCAAGTTTTTCTTCTATTTCGCACCAAGTTTTTGGAAATCCCACCAACAATCTTAAGACTATTACCGTTGGTGGTTTAATTCAATTCGGTCCCTCGCCATCATAATTACACTTGATCTTACAAAGGCATATGCTATATCGTGGATCATCTGGTATGTGTTAAATTATTTTAAATTGGTTTGTGCATTCAAGAGAGGAATATATCATTACTCAACAGTCATAATGAGGTTTGTTTGCTTGATTGCACCTTTTCCCCATGTTTTTAATGTCGTTAATTGACTTTGTTTCTTAACTGGACCGATTTCACGTTTGAATTAATATGGTGTGATGACATGCTAACAGATATCATGGATTTGATGATGAATTTATAATTGAAAACAGTGAGAATTGTACGTGTTTATTAATAGTCGTGAATTAACATGGTGTGATGACATGCTAACGGATCTCATTCTCAATTATGGTATGTGTGGAACCAAATCACGATCGAGTGTAAGAAGGTAACGCTTGATACAAAGCCTTCACTCCCTTAATTAATAGTCGTGAGTGTCCATGGAGTCAGGGGTATGAAGAGATGCATATTGGTGATGGATACATGTTGCAAAAGGCTATGGCCAACAGGGTGTTGAATGCTCATATATAGATGAATGGGTGCAACAAAAATTAAAGAAGCACTACGGCTAGCAACCTGATTTGGCCCTAATATCCAATGGTCCATATTTTTTTTAAAAAAAAGTGCAAGAATCAAGAGATTAACCATGATGTATATGGTTGTAAATTTATTGACTTCTAAAAAGGACTATATCATGGATTAAGTCCAAAGGATATAGATTTATTGAATGAATCTTCTATCATGAATGCTATGTAATAAAATTGTAGGGGTTGAAAGCAAATTTAGTTGCTACTCTTAATTTTGATAGTTATATCTTTTAAGTTGAAGATATATTATTAAATGTTAATGAATACTTGAAAGATGTGGGGGTGGGCATAAAACTCTTGTCTTTATTTTTTAATTAAAGAAAATAAATTATGATCCCCAATATAGTATTTGAAGAGACATTTATTGAATAATTTATGGTTTAAAAAAAAATTATCAATAGTGAGATTGAATCCATCAAGTTGAAGCTTTTGAAGTGTAAATGGATTTTAAAATCTAATTAAAGGCAGATGGATAAGTTGCTTAAAATTAAGCAAATTAAATATATAATTTAAAGCTTTATTTGAGAGAAAGTGAGCCTTGATTTCTTCGAGAGAAACTCACTAGTCCCTAATGACATTTAGTATGTTGGTTGCTAATAAAGCACGCAAAAGATGTTGAGAGACACATCTTAAATGGTGAATTTAGGGAAGAAATGCTGGTATGAATGGAAATCCTCAAAGAAATGAGAGTATTGTTAGATTCACAATGGAATCTAAATGATTGCGTGTCAATTAATAAGCTAGAAAAGCAACATTATGGCTTTGAAAGAGCTTGGAGGATATTCTATATTGCATGCAATTGTCTCGGTAATGCATAAGATGTATGCCGGCTAATAATCGCGAGTGACAGAATAAAATGATGCATAAAATGGTAAATCTTGACTTATATGTCGAAGATTGTCATTGAATAGTTACTTGATTATATGGAATAATTTTCATAGAAAATGAGAAATGAGAAGACAAGCTTATGGCCACCAATTGAAGGTTTGTTAATATCAAGTAAACTGATATCGAGGGGAATGAGTTTAAAAGCCTAAAAAATGAGTTAAGTCTGGCGGAAACCTAACCTAGCTGATTGGAGATCCCATGTACTAGGTTCAATAGGCAAACTGGTTAGATGAAACTCGAGAGAAGAACACACCTATCTCATTCCTAAGATAAAAAATGTGTTTAGAAGAAGTTAAGGATATGCTAAGCATTTAATGACAAATAAAAATGTCACCTATATGATAGTAAATGTAGGTCGCATTTATGAGAACGAGACAGGCTAAATTCTCTAAATCTATCATGAAACCAGGATTGTGTCCAGGACCAAAATGGACAAAACCGTAAGAACCAATAATGATAGGGATGAAGTTATGTGAGTATTATTGTCTCGATTTACTACAAAAAGTGAACAGTTCAAGATCTTCTATATCCACTGCGTCACTAAGTAAGTCCGATAATATTTCACTAGGGTAAGTTCAAGTCTATATACGACACTTTTCCTGATGTAACTTTATTCCGCCAATGCTCTCTCAAGTGTGTCTGCATCAAAATGATTTTAAAAATCCATTTATGTGGGGGATATATAAAGACTTGATGATCAATTTTCATTCATGTGGGGGATTGTTGGAACAATTAATTATATTATTTAATTGTTTATAATTTGAATGAAAATTATGTGAAAATGTGTGTACTATTGTGTAGAGACATAATAGACCAAAATGTGTATCTATTCATCAAGAGGTATTGTGTAGAGACATAATAGACCAAAAGGTGTATCTATTCACCAAGAGGTGTGTCTTTTTCTAATAGACACATAAAAGTCTATATATATTCACTTGATGGATTGTTTTAAGATATAGATATATAGTTAGAAGGAAAATCAAATAGGTCAAATAAAAATGTCTTTCTCTATTTTATATGTTTTTGAGTTTGAAAGAGTATTGAATCATGATTGGTTCGTAGACTAGTGATTCGGAGTGCTACAAATCACTAGTATGATCGTTGTATCTTGGGAGACTATCGTCATTAGACCGTGAACACCATAGTGGGGCGAAATAGTCTTAAGGACATTGAGTATAACTCAAGCCTCGATCAATTGCATCAAGTTTTTCTTCTATTTCGCACCAAGTTTTTGGAAATCCCACCAACACACCCCACCACCAAATCGAATGAAACCCTTATTTTCTTCCTTCTATCACGACATCAAGGCCTCAATATACTAAATCCCCTTACTTTCTTGCTTGTTTAAAGTAGATTTGTTATTTTTATGGTCGGACGATGTGTTTAACTTCAATCCCGTAGTGCTCAGTCACACAGGTCTGTGATCTGTCTTTTGGTCTTGAACGTCCATTGCCGATACCATTGTGTAAGTATCTGTTAATATCAACCGACACTTAAGTGAGAAGGACCCTTAGACCACATGGTTGTATATCACCGAGACTACAAGTTTTGGTCTCGGTGACCTGTTACGGAGACATTAAGCTATATCTCGATTACTTCCAACCGAAGTGTAATAAAAAGTTACGTTTAGGATTAAACTTGATTGGTAATAACCGACACCTTTTGTTAGTTATCGGTTATAGGGTACTGAGACACTTCAACATGTCTCGGTTTTGTGTGACCGTAAAATTCGCGTCCATGGTTCGCCTTCAAAAATGAAAAAAAAAAAAAAAAAAAACTCCACAAAAATCATAAAAACTAACTTGTGTTGTGCGACGTCCGCCTCCCACTCATTTTCTTCAACCATTAGAATCTAAAAACATTTAAAACTCGTCGAATCTCCAGGCGACGATGGATCGACAAACGCGATTGATAAAGGCTAGTGTGCATTCTTTGATTGACAAACATGGTGTCCGGCCCGTGACAAATCGACTTGACTTCGTAAAAAAATCAAGTTTTCAAAAGTTGAGTGCTCTGAGAGGGCATTTGAATGGGCATGTGAATTGTTGGGTTGGATGAGGGTATTTTTGTCAATTGATTATAAAACCAGTTTTAATTAAAAATGACGGAATGCCCTGAGAGGATTGCAAGGTGCCCTTAGCACGACTCTATCTTTTCAGTGCGAAAAATATTCATGGAATGATTATGTATGAGTCACATCTGCTTGAGGAGAAATACTTCGTTTTGCACATTCTTCTTTCATTCGTTTTAAACGTGGATTATTAAACTGACAACAACGAGGACAACAACACCATCTCGATTTCAAATTAGTTAGCTAAATGAATCAAACTCTTTCACTCCACTAGATTTACTATATTCAATAACATGCATTTCAAATAGAGAAATACAGTATGTCTTATCTAATCATTTTTTTTTTTTTTGAGGTCTTTATCTAATCCTGTAAATTATATACATTGTGTGGTGAGAGTTGATGCATGGATAAGGTTGATGCTTCAGCACAACATTGGATGGATGGACACCCAACACCACCATCAATATTTAATAGTGTTCTGTTCATCCATTTGATTTCTCGAAGACAAGAAGCCCAAATTTGTTTCTTGTCTACTCATAATTTTATACTAGGTTCGAAAAATGAATTATATTAGACATTTTCATATGTGTTGGAAGTAATGGTCCTATCATATATACAAAGTTTAGATGTATATACATTCTGCTATGAAATAGAAGGCACACAGACAGACCTCAATGCGAAATCAAACGCAAATGTAAGAGGACACATCGATGGTTCCTTGTTGATATCAAACTCATGCCGGAGTCAAGAGTGTTGTAATTAAGTTGGTTTCTTATCTGTTTCAAAAAAATAAAAAATAAAATAAAGAAGAAGAAAGATGCGCATGATGAACAAGTTGTACTAAGATTGCTTTTCTAAAATACTTCATTAAGTTCAACAAATACTGTAGACTACCTATAAAACACTGGAAATAGGGGTCAACCTTAAGACATTTCAGCTACTAAAACACTTGCATTATTGCATAAGATCAAATCAAATGGCATGAGGCATTTGATTGTCGTGACGAAGTAATCAACGCATCATCATGGACTAACAGGTATTTCTCTCGAGGCTCTAATCCGTGTCTTATGCCTGATATCACATGATTATGAATTTATAACATTCACTTCGAATTTGTGAATATATTATAGTGCTGTTGAGGCAGTTTTCTAGCTAATCCTAAGGTTTCTTCATGACATTTAAAATTTAAGCCCTTAATATGTAAATTTGTTTGGAAGAATGAAAATGTTGTATAAGTTTTTTCTTCGATTTTTATCCATAATTTCTTTGGAAACATCAAATGATATTTTAAAAAAAATCAATAAGTTATCTCTTAAAAAACTAAAATTAATAAGACGAGGCATTACTTCTTGTTATAGAATAGTCATTCTCAAAGGTTTAAAAATCTAGAAATACCATGATGTATGAAATCTAAGAAGTTTCTGCTGTACATATAAGCGTTAAGTCTCAAAATGCTAATAAGTCAATTTTAACATGATGCTAATAAGTATCTCTGACAAGATCATTCAGCACGAAACGATTGCGCACATTGTCGCCAAAACAGCATAAATTGCCCAAATTAAGTTATGGAGTTGGCACCACATTAATATGATCCAAGTCGAAAAGTTAACCTTCAAAACAATCTCGACTGTCTTTTTTTTGAAATATCTTGACTGTCAGATTTAAAGATTATTTTAATTGGAGTAAATCTAACGGTTTTTACATTCGATACTGAGAGTGTAAAATATTACAAGTGTTACCCGGGTATACTCAAAGTCATCATGACCTAGATCATCTCCTTCATGGCTCCAATGATTAGGCATAAAAATGGCTCTCACGACCATGAATAATTAAATATCATAAAATATTTCATTCTGACATTGCTAAAATCTTTAGTTCTAAGGCCAATGTCAACATGAGATTTAGATTTGACATTTTGTAAGAAAAAAAAATATAATTCCAGCCCAAATGAGAGCCAAGTATAGAGCAGTTCAGTTTTGAGTCTTACCAAATTAAGTAGCTCAGTTTGAGGCTTTGGCAGCTTGAAGCATTTCCACAATGAGAGTCTTCACGTCCCTTCGTAAATAGAAAAAGAGAATTCTGTAAAAGCTTGGTCACGGAGAAACAATAAATAAATACATAAAAAGTATAAGTCCGGCACTGGAAGCTTACTTTCTTTCCTCAGCACGTCTAGAAAAAGGTATCCTAAGCTTCCATGTATTACCTCGATAACCAGCCTAAACAAAATAAAATGTTAAAATTATTCAACATATACAATGAAATGCTAGAGAAAAAAACATGAAAGTAAGAAAACAAAGGGGAAAAAACAAGGAAAATGATAATCTAACACAAGCTAGGAAAATGATAATCTAACGCACTCTCAACGCACACTTTGGGCGCACACCCTTGTCTTTAGGGCGTTGAAAGTGGGTCATTTTATCAAATACGAGCGAGGAAAATGATAATCTAACACACTCTCATCGCACACTTTGAATGCACACCCTTGTCATTTAGCCGTTTATGGTGTTTAGTCAGATGTGGGGCCTACGTCTGGGGAGACAAGAAAGAGCCATAAATGGCTAAAAGACAAGAGTGTGCGCCCAAAGTGTGCGTTGAAAGTGGGTCATTTTATCAAACATGAGCGATTCGCCTTCAAGATCGGGAAAAAAATTAATATAAGCTTTTCACACTAAACAATAAATGAAATTGACCAAAATGGTGACAGATGATAAAACCACCCAGTTTATTCATGGTAATTTTCCTACTTGAGCGTTTTGCAAGAGAAACCTTGACTCCTAGAAGAATTTAGTATACTTTACCGACAAAAGAATGATAAGTGTGAAACTGGACATGACTGTATCAAAAAGAAATTACAATTAAATTAATCAAGAAGCCATATGATAGAAGTACCTTGACATTGAAACCGAGGCTATCCAAGTCTAGTATATAAGCAAACTCCACCTAAAGTACATAAGAGATAGCAAATAGGTAAATTAATAAAGAAATAATTCAAAAAAGCAAAATTCTTCTACTCCAAAACAGCTAACATTGACTATGAATCAGTAGTGAAATTGGCACATCATTGTTGCAAAATTATTAATATTTCAAAAGGTTTGAAATGGTATTTCAAAATCCATTATTTCTTCTTGACCGTTTTGTTACCGTTATTTTTCATTATTCCTTCTTGACCTTTGGTTACCGTTATTTGTTGTTAATGGTGTTGACGGTTACGTTTTGATAAACTCCTATATAAAGGGTTCAACCCCAACTCTTTGTAATAGGCAAAAAAATAACTTTCTATTCATGTTTTTTTTTTTTTTTTGTTCAACGAAAAGTTTCTCATCCTTCTCTTTTCGTTCGTTGCTTTATATTTTTGCCGGGGTAGACATTTCTTTTCTACTACACAAAGCTGACATATATATAGGCACCTGTCTTGTTGCAAATTATATATGTTTGTCGTCACTAACATCAAGCGATATTAAAAAAAAGTGGTTCAAACAAATACTCATTTTACCGGAACTTTGGTTATGTGCTGCACAATTGCCTTTGTATCCTCTCCATGATCCTTATTCATGTGAGACTGGCATTGAAAAATCCTTTATTAATATCAATCACATAAATCTAGCAAAAGTCAAAATGCAAGAAAACAGTATAGAAAAAGGTTTGAATTTGAAAAAAATACCGCAACTGGAGCCGAAAACTGTGCTATAGGATCGACTTTTCCAGCTTTGTACTGCTCTTTCTCAAATTCTTGAAGAAAAATAAAGGTTGTAATTATAAAGTAGCAAAAAAAATTAGATGAGAACCATGAGAAATGACAAACAAACATGAACAAAGTAACCACAGGAGTCGGCGCATGGTATCCAATAGATGTTATACCTCCTGATCCTAATAAAGCTGTAGCAACTCCAGAGACATACCGCACAATCTTTGGCTCAATACGCATAAATTGGAAATCACCGAAGTCAACCTTCAGTGCAAGATCACTAATTTAGTCTAGGATTACAACGCTGGTCATTATTAAAACCACATGAAAGGAGGAGCTCACCCAAAATGCATTAGGATGTCTTTTCAAGTAATCAATACGCACAGACTCCCTATCCTTTTCAGAAACCTAGAAATTGAAAAATGCCATAAGCAATGGTATGATGGCAAGAAAATCAAAGGGAAATAAAGAATAATGAATGAAAAACTGAATGCACTTTATAAAAATACAGGCAAGTGACAAAATTAAGTCATACCAAAACAGCATCACCATGTAAAGTTATAACTAGATCTGTCCTATCCTCAGGATCCCTTGCCACAAGTAAGGAACACTTATGATTGGATAAGAGGTCCTGCAAACACCATGGCAAACGATGAAACCGAAATACCGCACAGTCTGATGAAATTGATGTTTAGGGGGATACCTACTTCAGTAGATTCTGTGGAATTAAGTCGTGCATAGAAGTGTTGCAGGAAAAAAGTATAAGAGGCGACAAAAAGTTACAACTGCCTTATGGCTAATTCTGATACATTAGGGATTTCTTACCAGTGCGTTATTTCTGTGGCTAAATAACATATATATATATATATACAAAATGACCAAGTTGATCCGTTTCATGCAATCATTAAAAATTAATACCCGATTAGAAAAAGATCAAAGTGCTTTAACCACCTTGTTAGTAATCAGCATTTCACAACTCAAATGTACCAGCATGATGCTGAATGTAAGCATCATTCCAATTTTATTTATTTTTTTCGTGTTTTTTTCCTCATATTTTCTTTACTTTTTTTCCCTTTTGAAGATGATGACAGCCTTTTTAGTCAACAAAGGTTATTAGAGACTTAAACAGTGTAGTACAGACCTTTGTATGAACTGCCAAGCTACTGACAGCCAATATTGGAGTTCCATCAGAACCACAAGCAAAGTCAACCATTGATCCTGAGGGATAACCCTCATATTTCTGCACAAAGGAAGGCAGAGAAAATCAGAAAACTATTCCACATACAATCTAACAGAAGAATTTAACCATGGGTTGTAAGAATTACTTGTTAAACAGAGATTATATAAATATTTCTTATAAATCTGAAGGTCACAAATCACCAGAAGAGAAAGGTTAATTCTTATCAAATGCTTTCACTAGAAGGTATTCAAGCCTAAAATTTATGATTCCCAAACCAGAAATAATATGATTATTTACTCAAACTTTATCTGAAGTTGTTTTAAATCAAAGGCAGGACCTTAAGTCACCAATAATGAAAAATCTTGTACAATGTACAAGACAAGTCAACGAGGAATGGATGAAAATCTTCAATAGCTTAGACATGCAACCAAATTAGTTGGAATCGACTACATGGATTTAACTTTTCCACTTTTCTTGATTTAACAAGAATTAGAGCTACAATCAAGAAATTTTACAAGGGACAGACGTGTTCATGATATGGTTGAGTTGAAAGTGCTATATATAATAACTATAAATTGATGGAGTTCAAAAGTAAAATTTTTTCTTAAACGATTAAACAATTCTTTTTGGATAAGATTGAAATCTATGTAATCTATAAATAAATAAAGGGGCAATCCAAAATGAAAGAAGAATGCATTCTAGAACATGCAAGTCCTCTTTGGTCTTGATCCATTAAAGAAATCAAATGAATGTAAAGCAAAATGTGCAAAAAACATGGCAGTACCATCTTTCATAAAAAAAAAAAAAAAAAAATCAATTTCCGTTGGCAGGTATAGTCCAGGACTACTCAAGCCACAGCCAATCAGCAAGCTTACACAGTTGCACTAAATTAAAAGATCAAAAACAAAAAAATCCCAAGTTAAAAACAGCAATTTCACATTAAACCCAGACTTCATAGCATCCAAATCTATTTAATCTAATAACCTGAAAAACTTCATCAAATAATTCAAAGGTTCTATTAAAGCAAAAAGTCACTAGTCCAAGGAACCTGAGAAAAAGTGGAAAGCATGCCCCGAACACTGCAATCCAGTACTGTCCGAATTTCTTCAACAGGGGAGAGCCTAGTCGCTTTGTCCTGCACTTAATCAGGAAAAAAAATCAACAAACTTCTTCTATTGTTAAGGTAAGAGTCAAAGCATAACAAGAATGAATAAAAAAGCCAAAATGCAACATGTACCTGATGTGCTCGAATCAATTGATGAATATTCACATCACTGTCGGTATCCCCAGGTGAAGTAGTCTACAAAATTCAAACAAAGAATGTAACTCCAAAACCCCCAAAATTATTCGGTAAACACCAAAGCTTACCTTATAAATTGAACCTAAATTCCAAAACTACATAGATGTTTGTTTGTTTTTTTTTTGAGTTCTGGAGATATCCAGGCCCACTTTGTGGGACTTGAGTCTCTTGACTAATCCCCTCGTAGCCAGGGGCGAGCCAACAAAGTTACTCCTCCCCTCCCCAGGAATGCAAGGTGGTAGTGGTGGGAATCGAACCCCCACGCCCTTCCGCGGGATACACCAACCCATCCTTGGGTATAGATGTTTGTTTGTTCATAAGAAACCTATCTAAAAAATTCAAAAACTCAAACTTGATCCCTTAATCTCATTGAGAGGTGAGCGCGCGCAAACCAGTGAAAGTACCACTAAAGTACCCCAAAAACTGTATATACATAGTCATGAATAAATCCAACGTATAATCAAAATGTACCGTATATACCGTCACAAAAATTAAAAGGGCAATCACAATTAAGGTAGAAACTAGAAACAACCAATTTTAACTTAGAAGATCAATATGAATTTTTGTACAATTATACAATCAAAGGACTCCACCTATTTACAACATTATATGGGCTACTTAGTCGGTCCCAAGTCCAAATAAAGGAGGAGGATTCGGTACTAGTTGTGGGGAGAGATTCACACTTATATACTTCATCATTCATGAAGTCTTCTTTAACTATATTTCGGCCACACATCTCCCACAACTCTGAATCCCATTTCTCAAATCCAAAAATGGGGGGAAGGGAGGATCACAAGTCCATTTTCTGTACCCAAAAAATCCTATAGGGGAGGGAAGTTCCAACTTCCAAGCCCATTTTCCATTCTTGAAAATGGGGAATGGTTGCAATAGATTGACAACCAGCTTAAAAATTATCACTCTTTATGAATGGATCAAACAAATGTGATAATTACACTAAATCGAGCGCAATGTAAGAGTTTGATCCATGTAGCAAGAGGCAGAACCAGAAAACTTAATAAGTAAACCTATTCATAGGTTTGGATACTCACCTGATACGCGTCTATATTATAGTCTAGGCCAAATTGGTTAAAATATCCTAACCTTTTACAACTTTTGTTATTATATCCTAACCTTTCTAAATTCATAAATTTACATCCCAAGTGACTTTTAAACTCCAAATTTGATTAAGAGGCACTAAAGTAATGAACTTAAATAATAAATTTAATAATTATTTTATTGATTGAAGTCATTATTTATATGCCACCTCATCAAATTTGGAGTTAAGTGATTTGGGATATAAATTTATGAATCTAGAAATGTTAGGATAAAATAACAAATTCAAAAATGTTAGGGTATAATAACAAAAGTTGTAAAAAGTTAGAATATTTTAACCAATTTGGCCATTGATGGGTGGGCGGGGGGCGGTCGCCTCCTCCCCTGATGTAGCCTACCTCAACTAATTTGGGACTGAGGCTTTATATATTGTTGTTGTATACAATTTACATGGTTAAAAAAAGAATAAATAATAAAATGTACAAAAATTCCCATCCTATTCTTTTGATTAATGACAATATCTCTTTCTGATAAAAAAAAATAGTACCTGCGCTTGCGAAGACGACGCCATGGCGAGGAGACGTCTGGATTGGCGCCGAAAGTGATGAGAGAAACAACGTGGTGGTCTGAGAATCGAAGCGCTGTTCTTCGACGACTGTGAAGAAGATGAGAAGTTGGTACACAGAGAGGATGAAGGTCTCACCAAACTTTCCATTTTTTTTTTTTTTTTTTGGTACAATTTTTTATTGGGGGATTCTCCGTCTTTGCTTCCTTCACCACCAAATGCGTATTCTTTTCACCCAAAGCTTAGTTGGATGGAGGTGTAACCGTACACGTTACGGAGGAGAGAGTAACACGCTGATCGAGGACCACAAACCAAGTAATCAATTCGTGATCCACTGGTTTAGTATAAAGTTTGGGAGTAAAAGATGATAAGTTGAAGCTTTACTGGGGCAAGTTATTTCTTTTCTTTAAAAAAAAATGCTTAGTTGGTTAAAGGAATATGTTAAAGTGATCTACTATTGATATTCGCTAAAAGTACATATCTTGATTTTTAATTTTATTTTGTACTTTTTTTTTACCATTTTGTGTTTAAAGATAATGTTTAGTTTATGCGTTACGGATACTCACTACAACTACAAAAGTGTTAAAAAATTAAAAAAAAAATCTAGTGCGTGTTCGTAGGAGTGTCCATAATGAATTATCGTAACATTCTCCTTGGTTAAAATATCTCCAACTTTTGTTATTATTATATACTAATCTTTTTTAATTTGTTATTATATTTTAACCTTTCTATATTGATAAATTTGTATCATAATTCACTTTTTAACTCCAAATTTGATGAGATGACACCTATATAATTACTTTGAAAAACCATCTCATCACCAATAATTACTAAAATAATTATTAAATTTATTATTTAAACTCATTACTTATGTGCCACCTCGTTAAATTAGAAATCAAAAAGCAACTTATTATGATACAAATTTATCAATTTAGAAAGATTAAAATATAATAATGAACTAGGTGAAATCCCGCGCTTCGCGCACGGGTAAGACTAAGTGTCAATATATTAGTTAAAAATAATTAATCTAATAAGAAAATTTTTTTTAAAAAAGTGATGAAAAGAGAAAAAAAAAAAGAAAGTGATAAAAAGAGAAAGAAAGAAAACTTATATAAAAAAATATAATCCTAATAAAATTAAATTTGATGAGAAAAAGAAAGCGATAAAAAAAATCATAATCAAAACCCAAAAGAATAATATGTGAATATAAGAAAGATAAAAAATAAAATAGTTATGAAAAAGTCAAAACCTCTCTTCTACAGTTATGATTTGCTAATCGGGCAATCTTATAGTATAAACTCTAACTTTCAATAAAGGTGCACCCTTCCATATGCCTAATTAACATTGATGTGAGATGAGATAAACCACATTTGAGTACACATAGAGAGAGATAGAGATTTGGTGTCGTGAAAGTGAAAGCGTTTTTTGTGTTGGGTTTTTTTTTTTCTTTTTATTATAGATTAATGGGAATTTAGAAGGTTTTGTGTTGAGACGTTTTTGCTTTTTGTTTTTTAATGTTGGGAATTTTTTTATCTTTATTATATAATTAACGAGAAGATAGAACGTTTGATAAAGAGGAGGAAAAGTGTTGAATTTGAGGTTATATAATTAATGAGAAGATGAAACGTTTAGTAGGAGAAAAAGTGAGATTTAGTGTTGTGAAAGCGGAAACGCTTTTTAGTATTGGGTAATTTTTTCCTCTTTATTATAGATTAATAGGAATTTGGAAGGTTTCATATTGGGACGTTTTTGTTTTTGTTTTTAATGTTGGGATTTTTTTTTATCTTTATTGTATAATTAATGGAAAGATGAAACGTTTAGTAGAGAGGGGGAAAAGTGTTGAATTTGGGGATATATAATTAATGGGAAGATGAAACATTTGGAAGAGAGGAGGAAAAGTGAGAGAAATTTGGTGTTGTGAAAGTGAAAACATTTTTAAAATTCAAATAATCGTTTCTTATTAAAATTTGAAAAGCCATCATAAAGAAATAGTAAAGGGTAAATTTAATTATTATCAAATAGTAAAAGATTGATAATAATTAAAATGGTTAATATATAATAACAAAAATTATAAGAGGTTATGATATTTTAACCGATTTGACCAAAAAACAAATATAGAACTCAGAAAAGCAAAAAGAAACCTACAAAATTGAGTTCTAGATCTTTATTTTTGTTGTTTGTAATGAATTTATGTATGGAAAGTGCCAGAGTGCCTTAGCATAGATACACACTTATTGTCTGCTCTCGACACACCTCAAGATATGTGCGCGCCCAAAGAATTAAGAGTGGATGACAAGGCGCGTGCCCATTCAGCGACTTGGTGTTGCAACATCACAATATTTTTCTTTTACTATAGTTTTAGACCCGAAAATCCTCTCAAAATATTATGAATTTATATTTATTTATTTTTATAAATAAATTTGTTTAAAAACTAATATATATATATATATATATATGTATAACATGAAGAATGATTGTAATTGAAATTTTCATAATAACCAAAAACTATAATCTTCGAATAAAAATATGAAAGTTAAAAAATACATACACTAAATTATATATAGCATATATATATATATATATATAAACTACAAAAGTTTTTATTGTGTAAAAAAACCAAAATCAAAAACAAAAACTTGAAAATAATTTACTTAGACTATTAATTAGGATACTGGTATTAATTAGGCTAATGAAAGTACTTAAGTAATTAATTAGGTAAACTAATTAATACACCAAAACATTTCAAATCTTTATAGAGTTGACATGTGTCAACAATGTACATAGCTTTCTAATTATGTCAACAAATAACGATGAATTGATCGATTTTGCTAGTGTGGATAAGTAGGTAGAAAAAGCAAAAACACAGGTAGAGAGCTGAGCCATATCAACCAATTTAAAAAAAAAGAATCAAACAATACACAAACGTTTTGGCATAATGTTTCTTCAAATGAGTGCTTCAATTCTAATTTTAAAGTTGCTCAACAAACTACAGGGCGCATTGGACCATTTGTATCTATATGCATCAGGATCCCGATTCATGGATCTCTCGGGTCGAGAAATCAGAGGATCGAACCATTTCTTTGACTCTTTTTCAAGTTTTAGAGATTAATGATCTTGGACTGCTTTACTAGGGGACATTTTTTGAGCCCAAAAAGAATGAACATTAACGGGCTTCGTAGGCCCACATGAAGTTCAGCCCAATAGAGTAATTATATTTTTATTTATAAATAAAATTTGTTAGGTTTTTCTAGAGAAAAAAATGGTTAAACACAGAAGTCCACAAGTGGCTTTGGAGGGTTGACTAGAGACATTCCATCTGCTTCATTTAGGTGGGGAATTCAACGAAGATGGAAGGAAAAATCACAACAATTTCAAAGTATGTGGGCAGGTGACCAAGTCTTCCACAAACCTTATTGGTTCAATTAAATCTAAGAAAGATAATTCTAGAAGTGTTCAATTTTTATATTACAAGGCTCAATTCAAAGTGAGGAGAGTGTAATAATTAATTTTATGAGTCACAAGTGTGAAAGTGGGGTTCACTCCAAAATGCTAAAGCAAGATGGAGTATCTACTCTATATTTATAAACTTTCTTTTTCTTTTTAGGTAGTCGATGCGGGACTATCTCAACATCTTCAAGAAGATGCTTCTATTTTATCTGTAATTATTTTTTTAATGCTTTTTTTTTCTCACTAAGACATGTCCTTTTCTTACAAAAAAATGTGAAAAATAAATAAATTCTTACTTCAAATGGAGGTCTCCATCAATATATAAGTTTTCACTAAGACGTTACTAGTTTTTTTTTAATTTATTTTTATTATTTTTATTTTATATCTTAAAGGTACATTTATAATTAGCATTAATTTGAAGTTGGTCCAAGTGTTTCAGTGCTCAGGTAACTTGAAGCAAAGGTGTCGATTCTAATTTTTACTATTAGAGTCATCTTTTTTTTTTTGATAAGTGACTCCAAGTTGAATCGAATCTAAAAGCTCCATTAACCTTATCTAGAGATGCTTTGACAAAAAAGAATGAAGTCGCTTTTGTTGAAAGAACTTTACTCTGTTATACATAGATCAAATTGACTTAAGACTTGATTAATCAGGGCCGTCGGATTTTTATAAATATATATTGGATGGTAAAAACTGATCGGAAAACAAAAAAAATAAAAAAATAAAAATTGCGGCACCACATAAGATGGAGTTTACGCTATTGGCTCCTACTTACTGTGGGGTGGTTGAAGTAGTTTAGAGGAATGATGCGTTTTTCTCTTACTACACTGGTAGGGGTTTTCCAGGAAAATACATTGTTTCCTGCATTTCCCCTGTAAATGTTGTACTATATAAATCAAAGTCTCGTTCCTATCAAAAAAAAAAAATTTGCAAATAAACTCAATGTTCAACAATCACAAATATATATTCTCTCACCATGCATCTAATTAATGTGTTGAGCCTCAAAATTGTACCTTGCAAAAAAAAAAAAGATTAGTACACAAAGATACTAATAGCAAGTTAGTGGTCATGAAAAGCAAATTATCAGGATAAAAAAAAAGGTTTGGTCCTTAGGAGCTTCAAATGCATTGGTTCATACATCTTTATTATAACTTTAATTGAAGTGGGCGTGAAGGGCGAAGGCGGAAGTTGTGTGAATTAAGTCCACAACCTCGGTTTTGATTCTTCGATATGGTAAGATTGTCTGAGTTACTGGGTCTCACTCTTGATCAATAGAGCCAGGGCCTTGTGTGTGAATTAGTGAGAATAACCTCGACGCGATACGCGATTATCACAAAAAAAGTGAGTGTGAAAGGGGCATCAACGTTCAATACTCTCAAAAGCAGCAAAGTGGGTAATGAATGTAAATAACTCAAAAGGAAAAGCGGCATATATAAAACAAAAAATATTAAACATAAAAATAGAACACTTTATAATTACATTAAATTTAAAAGTATCTTTCAAAAAATAAAATAAAAGTAAATCAAGATGCACAATTGGCACAATTCCTAAAAAAAAAATAAAAAAAAAAAAAAAATCCAACACAATAACCAAATGTAAAAGATAAATATAAGAGTAGTCCGACAAAGGTTATTGCAAAGAAGGCACTACTATGTATGTTTTGTTTGTGATTCAATGTGCATCTAATAATACAAGATTGGCTTAATTGCCTATACAATTGATGTTCCCTTTTGATGTCCATGTATCATAACTCTTCAAAGAAATTGCCTTGGGCCTTGTTTGTTTCGAGGAGAAGTTGAAGGAAGTGAAATAACTTCCAGTGAAGTTCCAACTCACCTTGTTTGATTGGATATTTTCAAAAAACTTCCCTAAAATTTTGACCCCCGAACTTCCCCCACATAGGGAAAGATAACTCACTTAGGGGAGGGTGAGTAAGTTATTTTTCTGAGGGTAAATTGACACTTTTACCCTCATTTAAGGCTCTCTCTCTACCTTTATTCCCTACAATCTCTCTCTCAAAAACTGTGTAAATAACATTTATGTTAATTACATTATTTTATTGTTTTTAAAATCTGAAACTTTCCAGGAAGTTCAAAGTTGAATGAAACACAAAAAGTGCAACTTCCTTCGTGATTAACTTCCCATAAAATTAAACTTCCTTGAAATAAAACTTATGTGGAAGTTAGTAAAATGAACCAAACGAGGCCTTGGTATATCTTTTTTCGACCTCTTGGAGATTGCATTTTTGTCGTTCCATTATCACCTTTTACATTAATTTCCTGACTATTGTAGCTCTTGAAATTTAAGTCTACACTATTCATTAGAAGAACATAACATCATCAATGCGAACATAGCGCAACTATACTGATTAAGGAGCTTTGGTAACACCTTTTGTAACAACCCAATTAATAATTGCTATTATTTATGACGTCATTGCAGATGTAGATGCCAGCGGGGACGTTCGTGGGTCCCACAACGAGGACGGAGCACGTCCGGATTAGGTATACAGTCAATTTTGTGTGCTTTTTGTTGTGTTTTTGCGATGTATATGTCCAATTTAGTTAAATTGCATCGCAATATGTGTGTTTATATTGTTCATTGACGAGTGTGCTGGTGTGACGGGTATTCGCTGCGTATAGTGGGTAAAAGCAGATACCGGGTGACGAATGATTAGTACACTAGGCCAGGGGTTTAAATATACTTAATAAATGATAAGTTTTGTTAAATAATTCATATTAAATGACGTTGAGGCGGTTGGTACCGTTGTTGTGCGAGAAAGGAACGGTTTACAGTACGGAGCCGGTATCAAAACGCCCGAGATTGAATGGTTGTAGCTACAAAATGAGGTCAAGAAACAAAGGGCTGAGATCAAGTCAATTTTGACTTGATCTCAGCCCTTCAATCCTGTTTTGAGATGGGTGGTTGAGTCAATATGACAATATTGTATATATAAGTGGTTTGTATCATTTTCTCATCAACTTTTCTCTCTCATCATAGAGAAATCTAAAAATCTGGTGTGCTGTGAGGGTTTTGTGAGATTTGAGTGATAATTTGGAGCTCAAAAACGTGTGGGAAACGAATTTTAAGGTAAGATCCTAATCATCTTGTCGTTCTCTACATTTCAGGATGATTTTCAGGGGTTTTGGCGGTGTTTTCGGTGTGGATTTTGAGCACACCGGCTATGTAGGGGTGTTGGAATTGAGGTTATGGTTGTGGTTTTGATGTTGATGTTGTGGGTGTTTTGATCTTTAAGTGATTTTAAGGTTTTTAGTCGAAAAACTCGGGTTTACATTTCGGACATGTGTTGTCGAGGGGTTTTGGTTTAGTGAGTCTTATGGAGTATTTAATGAGTTGTTGGAGTGAACACGGATCACGGTGACGAGCCGAAGGGGTTCAAAAAACCAAGAAAACCCCCTCTGCCAAAGACGCCGTCAGGCGCGCCGTGAGGTTCAGAAGCCACGGCGCCACTCGTGGCTTCTTGGGCAGAGGAGAAATATGAAAAAATGGGAAAATGACACTTTGCAGACGTCGTGGGGGGAGATAACGTGACGGCGTGTCCACGACATCCAGACGCCGTGAAGGGTTGAACTTGACGGCATCCTTGGCGGCGTTTTGGGCAGTTTTAAAATTAAAACTTTAAATAAAAATTCACAAATTGGGGTTTATCTTAGGTACTTATATAGTCTATTTAGAGTATAAATATGATGGTTTTATCGATGATTTAGGTGTTGTACCGAGATAACAAGGTTTGGGAATATATGTGGTTGACTGGGGAATTATGGTTTTAGGTCAGATTGACAGGTAATTGTATACGCATTGGAGGAGTGTGATTGGATTAGGGAAGATATTGGAGTGCGGTTTGAGGTGTGTAGTATCCCAACTGAAATTCACTTTAGTATTTACTGCTTGATTTATTTGAATTCAGTCATGTTCATTTATCACTCCATTTCTTTATTGCTTTACGGTGGCTGAGTACTCTTACCCGGTGTCTTTACGGTAGTTGAGTTTACTCCTACCTGGTGTCTTTACGGTGGAAATCACTCCCCACTTGGTGTTTAATCGTTGCGGGGGCATAGAGTCCACTAAGCCATAACATATGTCTAGGCATGCGCCGGTGAATATGCTACCAGAGTATGATAGGCATGTGTGGGTGCGTCGTGGATCTACGCCGGCCACCTAGAGGGTCCAGGGTCACCCGTTCAAGGTATCCTCACGGGTCGTGTCTAGCGGATAGCCCAAAGTATGGCTTGGTCTGACTTTGATTGTACAAGCACTTTGTTTCACTACTATATTCATGCATGCGATGATCTTCCGCAGTTGCCTGTAATCTTTTGTTCCGCATGTTTATTTATAGTATTTTGATTCCAACAACTACTTTTATATTTACTTGGTGAATTTCCTTAAGATTACTCACTCTGGACTCGTTATCTGCCTTTTGTGATGGCTTGAGTGCAGATCCTGGTATGAGCAGAGAGAAGAGCAAGCTTGAGGACTACATTGATTGATTGCGATTGGCCCTACTCGTACGTTTGTTTATATTTTATTATTTTATGCTGGGTTTTGGGTGTGTGAGAGACATACTTGGCTTGTATGTGACTTGAAAGTTGATATTTTGATATTTTGAGGATCACTTTTGATATGTATATAGAGTATATTTTGGTATGGTTTCCACATTAGGTTTTATGATTAATAAACTTGTTTCCGCTGTACTTGATGATGTTTTAAGAGTTCAGTTGTACATCCTTACCTTATAGATGGTTGGTAGAATTATGAGTGGCCGTGGGACACAATGAGATGATGAGCTAGCAAGGCTGTGGGCCCACGGTGTACGTTGTGGCGGCCGATGGATTTGGGGCCGTCACACCTTCATCTTTTATATATATATATTACTGTAACAAAATTAGCTAGGAAAATGATAAAATGACTCACTTTCAATGCATACTTTGGATGCACACCTTTGTCTTTTAACCATTTATAGCTCTTTCTTGTCTCCCCAAGAGTGGGCTCCACATCTAACAAAACACCATAAATAACTAAAAGACAAGGATGTATGTCAAAAGTGTGCGTTAAAAATGAGTCATTTTATCATTTCCAATTACCTAGTCCAAAAGGCACATCAAATTAGTTAGTGACAATATCCCTCTACTATAATATAGTGTTGATGACAACCTTCAATTTTGTACCAATCGACCTAACCGCTTGCTTTATATGTTAAATCTACAACAACAACAACAACAACAACAACAACAACAACAACAACAACATTAAGAACATTAATTGAGGTAGCCTATATGGATCAAATTCTTCCATAGCTCAAGATTCAATGAAATTGATTGGTTTTATATATTAAATTTAAATAATAACAATTCTAACTAATTAAAGTCCACCGTCTTTTATAGGTGTGGAAGGAGTCCACTAGAGTATACTCAGGCTGATTGCACCAAGGCCTCGTGAGGATAGTCTTGTCCTGATATCCACATATATTAAAAAAAAGGAAGCGACTATTTGAACCCCACCTTTTGCTTATTTTACCCTATTTAAAAAATTTTACTTTGTTTGCCCGACTTTTTACTTAATTCACCCATTTTTTTTTCAAAATTCTAAAAATACACTTGTTCACCCCATACCCCATACCCCATACCCCATCACCCTTACCCTAACATCCCTCAATCCTCTATATTTCTTAGTTTTAGTCATTGTAAAACATTTGTATTAGGTCATCAAGTGTTGGAGTAGTGTTTTTTCGTTGAACAAGGTCGGATGTGGTTACGATGTGTCCTAGAAACGAAAAAGTGTCGCCTGTGGGGTTCGATCGTGCAGAGTTGACACCTCTAAAGAGGTATCGACCGACTCTAATTGCGATCTCTAAATGGGTAACAGTCGAATCTGACTGAGACCTCTAAAGAGGTGTCGATCAAATCCGACCAAGATTGTGATGAAAACTTAGTCTCAGTGGGTGATGATACCTATTTAAAGGTTTTGGCCATGTGTGGCCAATACCTCTTAAGAGTTATCGGCCCTGTGCGTCCAACACCTCTTAAGAACTGTCGGTCCTGTGCGTTCGAACCCTGCGGGCAACAAGAACGAATAAATTTTTTTCAAAACTCCTAAAAAATATATGAAAATAACAAAAAAAAGTGAGTTTTGCTCGGAATCGCTTGATATTTTCAAATCCATCGAAACTTTCTACAAAAAATGCAAGATTCAAGCTCCAAATCGAAGCCCTAAACCTAAAAACAAAATCATGAACAATACCAACTTAAGAAAGAAAAAAAATCACAAAATCGATACTAAAATAGATGAATAATGTACCTATAACATCAAATTGATGGGGTTTCACTCGGATTTCTCGGATTTGAATTGGTGATGAGGTGCGGTTGGAGAAAGGGGTGATTGGGGTATGCATGAGTGGGGTGACAAAGGTATGCGTGAGTAAAAACCCTTTATATGAAGGGGTAGTTGGGTCATTTCACATGAATAAAATAAAAGAAGTAAAAACTGGGTCTGAATAGCCACTGCCAAAAAAAAAAAAAAAAAGGTTGTGGAAGGAGCATCTGCAGTAATGCTCCTTTTTATTTTTGTCAAAGGCGGTAATGCTCCTTAAAAGCACCAAAACACATACACACAAAAAGGTTAAATTACACAAATAAAAAAAATTTAACGAAAAAAAACAGAAATAAAAAATGACAAAAAAAAAGAAAAAAAGTAGTTGATAAAATTGTATAAAATACATATGATTGTGATTCAATGTGCATCTAATAATACAATGTGCATCTAATAATACAAGATTGGCTTAATTGCCTATACAATTGATGTTCCCTTTTGATGTCTATGTATCATAACTCTTCAAAGAAATTGCCTTGGGCCTTGTTTGTTTCGAGGAGAAGTTGAAGGAAGTGAGATAACTTCCAGGGAAGTTCCAACTCACCTTGTTTGGTTGGATATTTTCAAAAAACTTCCTTGAAAGTTTGACCCCCGAACTTCTCCCACATAGGGAAATATAACTCACTTAGCGGAGGGTGAGTGAGTTATTTTCCTGTGGGTGTATTGACGTTTTTACCCTCATTTAAGGCTCTCTCTCTACCTTTATTCCCTACAATCTCTCTCTCAAAAACTGTGTAAAGGGCATTTATGTCAATTACATTATTTTATTATTTTTAAAATCTGAAACTTTCCAGGAAGTTTAAAGTTGAACGAAATATAAAAAATGCAACTTCCTTCGTGATTAACTTCCCTGAAATAAAACTTCTGTGGAAGTTAGTAAAATGAACCAAACGAGGCCTTGGTATATCTTTTTTCGACCTCTTGGAGATCGCATTTTTGTCGTTCCATTATCACCTTTTACATTAATTTCCTGACTATCAAAGCTCTTGAAACTTAAGTCTACACTATTCATTAGAAGAACATAACATCATTAATGCGAACATAGCACAACTATACTGATTAAGGAGCTTTGGTAACATCTTTTGTAATGACCCAGTTAATAATTGCCATTATTTATGACGTTATCACAGATGTGAATGCCAGTGGGGACGTTCGTGGGTCCCACAGCGAGGACGGAGCACGTTCGGATTAGGTATACAGTCTATTTTGTGTGCTTTTTGTTGAGTATTTGCGATGTATATGTCCAATTTAGTTAAATTGCATCGCAATATGTGTGTTTATATTGTTCATTGACGAGTGTGCTGGTATGACGGGTATTCGCTGTGTATAGCGGGTAGAAGCGGATACTGGGTGACGAATGATTAGTACACTAGGTCGGGGGTTTAAATCTACTTAATAAATGATAAAATTTGTTAAATAATCCATATTAAATGACGTTGAGGCGGTTGGTACCATTGTTGTGCGAGAAAGGAAGAGTTCACAGTACGGAGCCAAGTATCGAAACGCCCGAGATTGAATGGTTGTAGCTACAAAATGAGGTCAAGAAACAAAAGGGCTGAGATCAAGTCAATTTTGACTTGATCTCAGCCCTCCAATCCTGTTTTGAGATGGGTGGTTGAGTCAAGATGACGATATTGCATATATAAGTGGTTTGTATCATTTTCTCATCAACTTTTCTCTCTCCTCATAGAGAAATTTGAAAACCTGGTGTGCTGTGAGGGTTTTGTGAGATTTGAGAGATAATTTGGAGCTTAAGAACGTGTGGGAAACGAATTTTAAGGTAAGATCCTCGATCATCTTGTCGTTCTTTACATTCGGGATGATTTTCAGGGGTTTTGGCAGTATTTTTGGTGTGGATTTTGAGCACACCAGCCATGTAGGGGTGTTGCTATGATGGTTTTATCGATGATTTGGGTGAATTTTGAGCACACCAACAACTTTACTTTTGTATTTACTTGGTGAATTTCCTTAAGATTATTCACTCTGAACTCGTTATCTGCCTTTTGTGATGGCTTGAATGCAGATCCTGGTACGAGCAGAGGGAAGGGCAAGCTTGAGGACTACATTGATTGATTGCGATTGGCCCTACTCGTACGTTTGTTTATATTTTATTATTTTATGCTGGGTTTTGGGTATGTGAGAGACATACCTGGCTTGTATGTGACTTAGAAGTTGATATTTTGATATTTTGAGGATCACTTTTGATATGTATATGGATTATGTTTTGGTATGGTTTCCACATTAGGTTTTATGATTAATAAACTTGTTTCCGCTGTACTTGATGATGTTTTAAGAGTTCTGCTGTACATCTTTACCTTATAGATGGTTGGTAGAACTATGAGTGGCCGTGGGACATAACGAGATGATGAGCTGGCAAGGCTATAGGCCCACGGTGCACGTCGTGGCGGCCGATGGATTTGGGGTCGTCACACCTTCATCTTTTATATATATATATATATATTACTATAACAAAATTAACATATATATTACTATAACAAAATTAGCTAGGAAAATGATAAAATGACCCACTTTCAATACATACTTTGGGTGCACACCTTTATCTTTTAGCTATTTATAGCTCTTTCTTGTCTCCCCAAGCATGGCCCTACATCTGATAAAACACCATAAATAACTAAAAGACAAGGGTGTATGTCAAAAGTGTGTGTTAAAAATGAGTCATTTTATCATTTCCAATTACCTAGTCCAAAAGGCACATCAAATTAGTTAGTGACAATATCCCTCTACTATACTATACTGTTGATGACAACCTTCAATTTTGTACCAATCGACCTAACCGCTTGCTTTATATGTTAAATCTACAATAATAATAACAACAACAACAACAACAACAACAACAACAACATTAAGAACATTAATTGAGGTAGCCTATATGGATCAAATTCTTCCATAGCTCAAGATTCAATGAAATTGATGGGTTTTATATATTAAATTTAAATAATAACAATTCTAACTAATTAAAGTCCATCGTCTTTTATAGGTGTGGAAGGAGTCCACTAGGGTATACTTAGGCCGATTGCACCAATGCCTCGTGAGGATAGTCTTGTCTCGATATCCACAGATATTAAAAGAAAAGGCAGCGACTATTCGGACCCCACCTTTTGCTTATTTTACTCCATTTAAAAAATTTTACTTCATTTACCTCACTTTTTACTTAATTTACCCTATTTTTTTTCAAAATTCTAAAAATACACTTGTTCACCCTATACCCCATACCCCATCACCCTCACCCTAACACACCTCTATATTTCTCAGTTTTAGTCATTGTAAAGCATTTGTACTAGGTCATCAAGTGTTGAAGCAGTGTTTTTCGTTGAACAAGGTCGAATGTGGTCGCGATGTGTCCTAAAAACGAAAAAGTATCGTCAGCGAGGTTTGATCGTGCAGAGCTGACACCTCTAAAGAGGTATCGATCGACTCTAATTGCGACCTCTAAATGGGTAACGGTCGAATCTAACCGAGACCTCTAAAGAGGTGTCGATCAAATCCGACCAAGATTGTGAAGAAAACTTAGTCTCAGTGGGTGATGATACCTATTTAAAGGTTTTGGCCATGTGTGACCAATACCTTTTAAGAGTTATCGACCCTTTGCGTCCGACACCTCTTAAGAACTGTCGGCCCTGTGCGTTCGAACCTTGCGGGCAACAAGAACGAATAAATTTTTTTCAAAACTCCTAATAAATACATGAAAATAACAAAAAAAAAATAGGTTTTGCTCAGAATCGCTTGATATTTTCAAATCCATCGAAACTTTGTACCAAAAAATGCAAGATTCAAGCTCCAAATCGAAGCTTTAAACCCAACAACAAAACCATAAACAATACCGACTTAAAAAAATCATAAAATCGATACTAAAAGAGAATAATGCACCTATAGCATCAAATTGATGAGGTTTCACTTGGATTTCTCGGATTTGGATTGGTGGTGAGGTGCGGTTGGAGAATGGGGTGACTGGGGTATGCGTGAGTGGGGTGACAAAGGTATACGTGAGTAAAAACCCTTTATATAAAGGGGTAATTGGGTCATTTCATATGGATGAGATAAAAGAAGTAAAAACTCAGTCTGAATAACCACTGCCCAAAAAAAAAAAAAAAAAAAAGTTGTGGAAGGATCATCCGCAGTAATGCTCCTTTTTATTTTTGTCAAAGGCGGTAATGCTCCTTAAAAGCACCAAAACACATACACACAAAAAGGTCAAATTACACAAATAAAAAAAATTTAACAAAAAAAAAACACAAATAAAAAAAATAACAAAAAAAAAAAAAAAAAAAAGTAGTTGATAAAATTGTATAAAATACACATGATTGTATATACACATACATATTTAAAACAAGAAAATATTAGAATAATCCACATTTTTCGCCGACCTCGATGTGGTCCATTTGTTGTCCATGATTGTATATACACATACATATTTAAAACAAGTTATGTAGCTCATAGTTTTGAATTTGATAGAGAGCGAAGGGAACCTTTGATTTTTATTTTTGAAGAGATATGGATGAACACTAAGAGGCGTGGAGCCTTATCCTTTAAAGAGACTCTCTCTTTCTTGCATTATAGTACAATATCATGGGTGAGAAATTGAACGAGGAGACAAAAAAAGCAAAAGCAGATAATGCCGAATCTAAATAATATACAGCTCTATAAATTATCAATACCACATTTATCCTCCAAACCAATCTCTTCATTTAGTTTTTTGACAAAGATAGACCTACAATATACTAAGTTGTTTCATTTCTTACACTTACACGTGTCCCCACCTCCACCATCGGATCTATACCTTTATATATACTTGTTGAGGTTGAAAGTTGGAAGTCCAACATTGTATATATAGTACTTAGTCTCTTCTTGTGCAGGAGAGAATTAAATCCATTTCTAGCTTTGTTCTTCTTCTTCTGTTGTGCCAAGAAAAGTGAGAATAAAAAGATGGGTGGTTCTGCTTTGAATAATCTACAACAAAACATTAGAGATCACGAAGAAGATCAATATGATGATGATCAGTTTGATGATTTGGGTTTCTCTTCTTCTTCATCAGATGATGATGGTTCAAGCAGTACTAATTCTTCCTCTTCCGATCTAGCAGAAGATGCAACAACAACTACAACTTCTCCATCTTCATCAATAGCAGATCATGATCAACTGCCAAACAACAAGGGTCCTTTGGATGAGATGTCCTCTCTCATTCACCAACTCCCCTTCAAGTACTAACTCACTCCGTTTCTCTTCCTTTCATGTTGATCTTTAATTAATTTGTAGTTTATATCTTATAAATTAAATATTTCTTTTAACTCCTGGAAGACTCCTGACGGTCGAGATCTTTTAATTCCCAGACTTAGATTTTTGGTTCAGCCACCGATTGCAAAGATTGATTTTCATAAATCTTTTATATATATATATATATATATATATATTATAATTGTCGGTCTCCCGCTTGACTTGATTTTTTGCCTCTATAATTGTGCGTGCAAAGATTAATTTGGGATGGAGACTATGTTATTTTTTGTTGTTGTATGATCGTTTTGATTGATTTTTTTTTTTTTTTTTTTTTTCTTGTAGGAGAGGATTGTCCAAGTTCTATCAGGGTAAGTCCCAATCATTCACATCTCTATCAAATGTGAGGAGCTTAGAAGATCTGGCCAAGCCAGAGAACCCATACAACAAGAGATTGAAATCATGTAGGAGCTATGGAGGATTGTTCATATCTGAAAATCATCATCAAAAACAAAGCAAAGCATCTTCATCACCTCCAAAGGCTTTGGCAAGGGCAATAGCCAAGAAGAGCTCTTCCTCTTCAAGGGTCTCTTCTTGTTCTTCTCTTAGTGCAAAGAGGAGTCATAGCTTTTTGGGACTTAATAATAGGCCACCAATAGCTCCACAGAAAAACAGCACTGAAACCACTCTTTGTAATCAACAAACCCCTTTGTTTGTTTAATTAAAATGTTTTGGTTTTTGCATCTATGGAGGTATTGATTAATTTTATGTAGAAATATTTAAAGAGGGAGAGGGATCAATTAGATCTTTTTAAAGAGAGGTTTAGGAGATGTGTTTGTATTGGGGAGAGCTTCTGCTTTATAATATATTCCATATTTATTCTTTTTGAGAATATATACTTTTTTTTTTCATTAATGTCAAATACATGTGATTTGTGATTTATGAACACATAACCCCTTCCAATTTAAACAAAATTCAGAAAAAATAAAAACAGATAGAAAAATTAATGATTTTTTAAAATAATTCATAGGTATCTCAACCTTTTTTATGTTGGGTTGTGTGGACCGAAATAATAGTCCCACGTTGGAAAGTGAAACTTTTAAATAAAGTATATTAGAGATTGCCTCCCCTCTAATAATACCGAGGCCTTTTAGAGTAAAATTTCACACCTAATGTTGAGGTGGTTAAGTTAGGGACAATATCGGTACTAGCGGAGATCTACGTGTTCGCGCACGCAACGCGATGGGGGCCCAACAAGTGGTATCAGAGTCGATGGTGCGGCTGGGACAAGGCATGTTTGTTGGTGGTCGCATGTGTGCCTCGAGTTGCTCCCCCTCGAGATGGTAGCGACGACGGATCATGCGGTGTGCCCATCTTGGATGGATTTCGGTCTAAGGTGGAGATTGTTGGGTTGTGTGGATCCGAAATAATAGTCCCACATTGGAAAGTGAAACTTCTAAATAAAGTATATTAGAGATTGCCTCCCCTCTAATAGTACCGAGGCCTTTTAGAGTAAAACTCTCACACCTAATGTTAAGGTGGTTAAGTTGGAGACAATATCGGTACTAGCAGAGATTTACGTGCCCGCACACGCAACGCGGATGGGGGCCCAACATTTTAGCCCTTTATATTTTAGTTGGAATAATCTTATAGAAGGTAGTGAGTTTCTAACTTCATAATTTTGAAGAAATTAAAGAAATATAATGGAGTTATCAAAAATTAAAATCATGAATTCTGCGTCAGTTACAGATACAGTGTTCTTTTTTCTTATCACCACACACCCCCTTTTGAGGGCAGAATGTAATGAAATTTAACGGTATGGAAGGTATAGGAATATAGGATGGAGATTTGATTAAGAAGGATTAAAAGTATTTTAAAAGCACGTTATAAGTACATTAAATTATGCGGAATTGATTAAATCATCACCACCATATATGGCTATGGTTCTAGTTCTAGATCACATATTTGTTCATCTACCTTTCAAGAAAAATTGATGCAACTAAACAAATTATTTCAAATATAGTACCCTTTTTTTTTCAAATAATGATGATGGATCCAAGAGCAATTAAAGTGGATATATGGCAGGTCTGAAATGGGCAAAAAAAAATTCAAACTAAAATGGGTTTTGATTTCAATTTAAAGGACCCTTTTGAATCAAATTAAACATGCACAAAAAGACCCAACAAGAGCAAGTTGTGTAGGCAGGAATGTTGTTTGTGGGCAGACAGTCTGTGCAGAATAACATGGTTCATTGAAGCATAGTGGTCAAAAATGTAGATAAGGTTTCAAATGTCTTTGGGTCCACCCGGCCTAATTTTATACTGCTTTTTATGTATATATATATATATATACACCCTTTTTTTAATATCTGTCGTTACTTAGACGAACCTGATTATGCACATGAGACACTGAGGTAATCAACCTAATCATACTCTAGTAGCTTGGACAATCTCGACGGAGTAAGAAATTGAACTTTAGACCCTTGATCTATAGAATCTCAAGCTCACCCTTACTATGGGTCAACCCATCCGAATTATGTATATGTATCCCAAGCACAAATTACCATACAATTAGTTAGACGGATCAAAGAGTGATTAAGAGATAACCTGATTAATTTAGTCAATAATGTTGTCTGACAAGTGATATAATGAAGTTCTATACTTGATTTTCATGTGTTGATAAGGATAAGGTCTTATGCCCACGTTGATATATTCAACCCTAGCTGATCATGATAATTTAGTATATATCCTATTTATCAATTGGTTAAGGGAAGCCACCGACTTATCATCAAAGACAGGTATTAATATAATAACTGTTAACTAAACTATGTTGCTAAGCACCAAGAGAAAAATAACTATGTCGCTATATATTTTTCAAGTACCCGCACTAACTAATTAATTATGTATGAAACATGTGATTAAAAATAGCAAGATTGACATAATGATAAGGTTTGTATTTTAAGATTTTTTTTTGATAATCAGGGTGTTGAGGTTACTATCCTCACTAATCCCACGAGGCCTTGATGCTTATCAAGCAAGAGATTGCCCCAATGACCAAGTTAGGACGGTGTGCTTAATCCATATAATCCCACACTTGTCCTTACCGTTGTGCCAATCCATTCGGGTTAAGATTTTTTATTTTTTTGGTTCTCATTGGTATGACTTATAGTAAATTTAAATTACTTTAACAAGACTAGGATGAATTAAATGAGTCAATGAAGGAGTTTGATCCATATACTAAACCGAACTAAGTTTTGTAATTGAGGTTATGTTGATGCTGTACCAAGATCACGATGGACTCAAATGAAATATCAAATAATTAATAATCAGTAGTGAGTCGAAGTATGGACACAGAAGTGTTCAACATTTTACAACCAATCCATTAATGAATTTGGTACTCATCTTTGCCCAAGTCAATATAAGTTTGGCCAATTTCAACAAACATATATCCATATTGATTTGAAATCAAACTCAGATAGACTACATAAAGCTCAACCAAGACCCCCCAAGTGACTAATGGCTCTTATTTTTTATGTTTCAAGCGACAAATAAATAAATGAACCAAAATTGAGGTGAAGAGGTCCTGAAAAATAAAATCTCCCAACTTTTCTCAGCTGAATTAAAACCTCTAATTGTGGTCTCACAATCCAAAAGACTATATAAACCCAAAAATAAATCCAAGAGACTTTTGACTACAATGCTTCCCGACTTAGAATTCTTCGCTCATGCTAGTTAGTCCACAGTTCACAACTGGGTCAGTGATAACGAAATCTAGGACTAAACAATGGCGACCAAGCCTTAATCTTAAATTAATTAAGGCTGGCTATGTATAGATCGATTGAATGCAAAATCTTGGACTAAACAATGATCAAAATACTTTATCAGCAAAACTATTGCAAAGGAAAAACACATACATTTTTAGGATAAATGTTCACCTATATAATTGCCAGGTTTTTCTTGAATTGGATTTCTAGTTCCGCAAACTTTTCAAAGCATTTTCCAACTTAAAGCTTTCTTGAAACCACTTAACTTGAACTTGTAGTCCAGTATCCCTTAGAGCATTCATGGCTGACTGATACAGCCTCACATCCAACTCCAATTTTTCAGACTTAAGTTCTTGCAGGAATTCAACCAAAAGATCGACCCGATTACCCTTGGAGTAAACACCAACCATGATCCCTGCCAAAGCGAGGTCGATCCCACCTCCTTGTTCCCTCAACTCCTTGTAGAATCTTATGCATGCATCGAAGTCCTTAACCTTGCTGTAAGCACTAATAATACTAGTGTAGCTGATCATATCAGGAGTAATTTTTCGACGCTTCATCTCTCTCCATAGCCTCTCGACCTGCCTAATGTCCTTGACCTTCCCATGCATGCTCATGAGAGAATTATAGATCCAAACATTAGGCTCACACCCTTTTTGTTTCATCTTTGCTGCAACCCTTCTCGCGTCACTTATTCTTCCAACTTTCCCATACATGAAAACCATGTTTGAATAAGCTACAACACATTTCACAAAACCCCTTTTCAGCATCTCTGAAAATACCTTCTCTGCATTGTTATGAAGTCCTAGTCTGCAGTATACTCCAATCATGGAAGCATAGGTCACTTGTCCTGGCTCACAACCAGATGAAACCAAGTCCTCATAAACCTTAATGGTCTCTCTAAGCCCTCTATGTTTAGAGTAACCATTGACGACCGCACATAGAATGCAATCCGAGACCTTTAGTTGTATCTCCTTCATCGCCCGAATCACTCCTAAGGTCTTCTCCACTGATCCTTCTTCAACATACATTAGTACGAGTTTCTGGAACAGTTCTGGGTCTTTCGCCATCTCCTTCTCCCTTGCTTCTTTAAATAGTTCTTCTACCACTGTCACTTCTCTAATGCACGCAAAAGAAGAAATTAGAGACGAATATATCGATGAGTCTCCTACGTGGCCTTCTTCAGAAAACTCTCTGAAAAACTCCAGAGCTTCAAAGGGTCTTCTAGATTTCCCCAATGAGTAGAATAAAATGCGATAAAGCCGTGGAGAAGAGGGTGAAGGTTTTGGATACTGGGTTTTGAATTCTTGAAACAAGGAGAGAACTTTGTCAGTTTCTCCGATTTTCGAATAAGCTTCCATGATCCGGCAGTAGCAACCGGAATCAGGAACTAAACCTGAAGATCTCATTTGGTTGTACACAGCGATTGCATTGTTGTACATATGAAGCTTGTTGTAAGCTTTCATGGCTGAATCAAATGAAGAAACAGCTATTTCATCCTGAAATTGAAAACTCCCAAGCAACATTTCTGCAATCTTGAATTTCCTAGCTTTAATACAAGCACCCACCAGACTACAACATGTGGATTTATCAGCGAACACACCAAAAACACCGAAATCTTCGGAAAGCAAAGAAATTGAACTCCAGTCATTGCATCTGAGCAAATACCTGATCAGAAGCTTCAGCGTCAACCGCCGTGGTCTAAACCCCGGAAAGTCTCTCACTTTCTGATAGTATCTGAAAGCTAAGGATTCAGTTTCTGAATCTTTGCACAAACTGCAAATGGACCTATTAAAGTTTTTGTTATCCAAAAGGTTTTTCTGGGCACTTGAGTATGTTTGGTCAGATTCAATATTCTGAACATCTCTTAAAGCATCTTCAACTAGTACTGGTGATAGACATCCATGAGAGTTCAAGCACAAAATTCTATAATTTGAGCTTGCCAAGGAGAGAAGAGAGAGGCGAATCGAGGACGAAACAAGGGCTTGTGAGATGATTAGGAGTTCCTCTCGAGAGGAAAGGGAAGCAAACATGGAGTCTGCTGTGTTGAAAATGGCCATTATAGAAGCTCAGAAGAGAACTTGAGAAAGCAGATGTTTATGAAGTTAGTCCATATATACCTTATCCCAAGTGGATTCTCTAGTGTCTTGTTCATAGCAACTAAACAATGAAAAATAGACACGTGGCACAACCATATCAAAGCATTTTTTCAAAGTGGAATACCCGAAAAACCCTTTTAACAGCAACTACCTTACTGGGCACGATTCAAAGCTCAGAAATGAAAATGAAAAACATACCAAAGCGCATAGTTGGCGAAACTAAGGGAAAGACGGGTCCGGCTTTGGAACAGTAATTACAACATAACGTTCTTTTAATGCAAAACGTCAATACTAGGCATCAGCACAAATGCTAACCCACAGAAGATAGCATTACCAGGAACTATAATTTTGATAAACTGAGCCAAAGATTAGCAAGGTCTTGGTGCAATTAGTACAATGTGGCGCCCTTAGATTGAACAAATTTTAATCAAGATGAAGGACTTCCAGACTTGTAGGCAAAAACAATTGTATGGTAAGTATCAAAATCATTTATTGAGTGATGTAGCAAAATCAAAGGGCGTCAAATCACTCAATTGTAGTTATGCGCTAAAACTAAACCCGGTAAAGACATCCAAAAGAAATGAAAACAGAAAGTAAGAAGAAGAATAGTACACAAAGAAGACACTATGTCAGTGAAAAAGATTGTGGTATTTTGCATTCTTATGTTTCACCTAGAATAGGACCTTATCAAAGTTGCAGAATTCAACTTCTCAAACAGATGGCACTAGATACAAAGACAGTTCCTCAACTCTCCCACCAAACCCCAACATATACAACAATATTTTTGCAGTAAAAACGTCACATTTGGACCCAAACATAGCAGAAGAATAGAACGTGACCTGTGAAATACCTTAGGTAATAAAATGTGTGCCGCACATTAGAACGATACCTCGATGCCAAGCAACTCCATTAATTGTGAAACGAATTCTGGGTGACCAGGCCAAGCTGCTCCAGTCACGAGATTACCATCAGTGAAGCAACGATCTATTGGGCTAGGTTCTAACCATTTTGCTCCAGCCAGAACAACATTGAGCTTCACAGCAGGGTAAGCCGTACATCTCCTCCCCTGCAATGAGTCCAACAAGAAGGTGCACAAGTCATATCGACGCAAATCAAAAACTTCAGTTATTTAAATTAATTCTATGTTCACCTCAATACCCAACTAACTGGGATCAAGATCTTGTGGTTGTCATAGTTTGCTTTTGTTTCCATCAATAAAGCTGCTATCAGTCCAAATGGGCACACGCATCACGAAAACAAAACATTTCAACTACCTTTTTTGGTCAGTACCAATTGTTAGTGGGCTAAAATTAGTTTCAAATCATTTCAGAGCACCAAATTGATTAATTTACAGTTTACATTGTATGGAGGGCATCAGGAGTTTTGCAGATCCAAGATCAGCATCAATTAAAATTTCAGTTTTGAAGCTAAGCATGCCAGGGTTCATAACTCTCAAGGAAATGCATGAGCCAATATAACCAAACTGCTCTACTGGTCTGGTCCCCATTTGGTCAATAAAATGCTTATACTGTATCGAAAACCATAACGAGCTCAAACAGTGAACAAGAATTTGATGAAGAAAAATAAGATACCAAGTAACTACCTTAAGGACATCAGCAGCAGACAAGATCTGTTGTCCATGACAGATGGACGCAACTGGTTTTCCCATTTCCATGAAGTGCTTCACTAAAGCAATTACTTTCTCGTTCAATGCCAGATATTCTGGAGCACGACCTCCAGGAATCACAAGAGCATTGTATTCTGACAAATCTACCTCTTCAAAATTTGCTGTCAAGGTGAAATCATGTCCTGGCTTCTCACTGTAAGTCTGATCACCTTCAAAATCATGGATAGCTGTTGGGCACTTATCACCAGCCACTTTGTTTGGACAGACTGCATCTACATGGCATCCAAGAGCTTGGAGAGACTGGAATGGAACCATCACTTCATAATCTTCCATGTAATCCTGCAAAAAATAAAAGTCCATTGACTATGAATTGCAAACTAAGCTCCAAATCAACCTCTTGGCTGACAGCCTGACACACCTAGAGTGATGTTTTTCTTTTTTTGAAGCCACACCTAGAGTGATGTTGCAAGAACACATGAAGTCCAACTTTTAGGCAAACATTCAAATCCAACATTCATACTAGATTACAGAGCATATCATGTGAGTACGTAGAATTGTGGAGTTTCAAGATCTTTGTTCCATTAATTCATTTGTTTGAGCCTGAAGGCGAACCATCATACTTTGAGTTTTACATTATATCCACCAATTTGCAAACACTGAAGTTTTTGCTGCTGCCAAGCTCACATTATTTCTCTAAGCAAGGATTTTCAACTGATAAAATGCCATGACGACCCACGAGAGGAACTGCAACTGCACACTACCCCTTGTAAGTTGTCCAACGTTTCTAAATTCAAGTGTTTTGCATGATTCAAGAAACATCGGAAGACCCTCAAGGAGATAATGAATGCAGTACCCCTTGTAGATAGCAGTAGCGTAATTCTTTTATTTTTGAGAAAACTACAACTAGGAATGTCAGACGCGTAGATCCCCAAAAAACAAAAAATGAAGGAAGAACTTACACCACAAAGGAACAGAATTCTATTATCTGAGCCCGTAATAGTGCCTCCAAGTGCCTTGATGAAAAGCTGAATAAACTCAGGATGTGCTTCGTAGGATGCTCCAGTTATAAGGTTCTTATCAACTACACATGCTGACATTGTCTCTGGCTCAACCCATTGTGAGCCTGCATAAACTAGCGCTGGCTTAACTGGTGGATATGAAGTACATCTCCGTCCCTTTAACAAGCCAGCTGCCGCTAAGATCAATTGCCCATAACAAATAGACGCAATCGGTTTCACAGCATCTGAGAACTTGCTAACCAGATCAAGGACAGATGCATTCATGGCAAGATATTCAGGAGACCTTCCGCCAGGGATAATCAACCCACTATATTTGCTTGCATCAATCTTATCAAAAGTGGCATTAAGAGTGAAATTGTGCCCCCTAGATTCAGAATAAGTCTGCAAAAATGAAGACTGAAATTTAGAAAAAATAAAAAATAAAAAATGCCAATATAGTAAACCACATTGCTTCATGCAATTCATTCCTCCTCTTTTTTGCAAATCTGCATTTCTTAATGATAATAGGGTCTGGATTTGTACCAGCAGTTAATAGGTATCCATCTACTTTTATAGCATCCAGCTTCCATAACAATTACTCATCAAAGTACAATAACCAAATCTAAGGATCACCCAAAACATTGTATTTTTATTGCAAAATTCAGATGACATAGATGAAATGGTAACCTAGAAGTCCGGTGTGAAGCTTACTGCACTAGTTATGCCGATTAAACCTAAATTAAATCAATGAATAAACCATTCTAGTAGTCTACACTTCTCTACATGCAAAAACTGTTTCTTACAACTTAATGACTCGGTCCACTGGATCTCTATAGCTAAGTTGCATTTGGTATAGAATCTAAACAACAACGACGACACCAACATAGCCTTAGTCCCAACTCAATTTAGGTTAGCTACATGGATCAAACTCTTCCATTCTGCTAGATTAAATGGGATTAACGGTGAAGCTTTCCAAACCATTTATGGAATAGAATCTAAAAACAAGCCAAAATAGTTTACTTGGCATGCTTGAAGATAAATTTATATTGCTTTTCATTAGCTTCCAAAACCAGATGCAAAATCCTAGTTAGTTGACTTTTAATAGATTACAAAAACAGCTAACCTTTTCCAGATTCTAAATCAAGTGCAGCTTATAAATCATAAGAAATCAAAGATTATACAAGCAACAAGGTATGATCCTTGCAATACATAAATTTGAGTCGACACATAACATATAACTTCTCCCCATGGTAAAACCCACCAATCTACCATAAAACAGTTAAGAGTCATAGAGTTATAATAAGCCTCCTAAATTCAATTTGATTACAAAGTACACTTGAATATATATATATATATATATACAAACCCATAATATTTGCATTGAGTAGTTGTTCACTTTTGAATGTAGTAACTATATAGACCTAAGTTGATGTATTAGTGTTTATCATATGAGAGGGGTATATTAGTATTTATGTGTTACGGTTTCCCTTTAAAAGGTGGAAACACAACTTGATTGGTAGCTTTTTATCAAAATGAATCAAAATTGAGTATTGAGCCCTGGATTGGGTGTTCTTGAGTTATCTTTTTCATTGTTCTCTCTTTCCAATTAACTCTTTGCATCAGTGGTATTAGAGCTCAATGTAGCATCCATTAATGGCAGAGAGTGAAAGTGATCGAACTCGCTCCAATGGCAATGACCAGGGAGTGTAGGCTCTATGGCGCTTCTTCAACATATGGATCAAAAGCTTGATGAGTTTGAGCGAGAAATCCTTCCTCATCTCAAAGCCTTCAGTGCTCGAAGTTTCAACAACTATCAACGAGAAATTGAGTGACCAGCCGACATGAGAAATTGAGTGACCAGCCGACAGTTCGTGGAGATTGATTTTCCCCAACTCATCGACCACCGACTGCTCAATCGTCTCAGGTCTCTACACCTACCATCTCGCCTTCCCCTTCATCTACGCATCTTCACCGCCCATTCTCATTCTCCTTTCTCATAAAAGCATCAACACCTCATCTCCTACTTCACCACCACTATTCGACTCTACAGTGTCATTGTCTTCATCGTCCACTACCACTTCATCTCCACCTTCATCGTTAAGCCCTAAATCTGTTCAATCCTTCCCAATACCAGATGTTCAAGAGGAGCCTAAAGATGTTGGTGATTTCCCACCAATACCAATGCATTGCCATCAACGTTTCGGTTTCTCAAAAACCGCTTCAACGTATACCTCTACTCCCTCCATCCATTGTTCCTCTTCACCAGAGTTTGTCAATGCTTCCAAACTACCTTCATCTCCATCGCAACCCCTCAACACTCCACCTCACTCTGCCATAACTTCTCTTTCTCCATCAGAACCTTCACCTCCAATTCTATTAAACCGACGCTTGATTCATCTCCACAGTCAACTTCGTCTCCTCCATTTGCTTCCTTCATCACAACACCACCAACCCTAACATGCTTACCACCACCGCCTCCATCATTTTCTTTCACCAAACCCCCATTGGAGAATTTCATTTCATTTCCACTTCCTTTTACTCCTTACAACACCGCCCCTGCTCTAACACTCCACACATACCCTTCACCACGGCCTTTCATATCCGCCTCATTGCCACGCAGCCGAAACAATAAAAAATCTGACCAAGATTTCGGAAAGTCCCTCAACGATCAATTTATTTCCCGATCTGCAACTTATTTGTTCTCAAAGCATCAAGGAAAGTGTTCGCAAGCGTTTCTGTTCCATTACTAATAGCTTTGACATCTAAGCATTGAAGATTTTTGAAAAGGCGATTGGGGTAAGGTTCATAAGGAATTTTTCAATGGAGTATGTGCAATCACAACCCTCAAAAACTGAACTAATTGATGCCTATAATCTATGTTTCTCCTTGTTTAAGTTTATTGCCCATGCAATCTTCAAGAGTAATGGGATGACAGGTCACTCAAATAATGCTTACTACATGTCTGATCAAATTCCTAATCTAAATTGTCTAACTATTGAGGTGGTAGTTGCTTCTAGACTAGAATTGCTTCAATATTCAGTTGGGTTGTGACGACCTAAAAATTAAAATAATCCTCTAAGGGTAAATTGATAAATTTATTGGGTTAAAGAAAAACCTAACCCATAGCCACTACATATATATTAAGTTTTTGTTTTGTTTGAACTAAAAACTCTAAAAGGAGAAGCTAAAGAAGGTGGCTGTGGTGGTTTTGAATCATTGGAGTTAGGAAGTCTCATCTTTGAAGGTAAGGATTTATATTTTGAATATCAAATGGTATGGTGGAGTGGTTTTGGAACATCTCACCAAGATGATGGTGTTTGGTGTCCAAAGACCCTATTTGTGTTAAAGTTTTATTTAAATCTAAAATGTTGGGCAATGCAAAATCACGCCATGGAGCAGTGGCGGCCAACGTGTCATTGCCATCGCCGATAATGAGTGGAGGTTGCCGCCGTTGGAAAGGGGGAGGGGCCACCTAGTGGGGGCCCCACCCGCAAAATCCCTCTCTCCCCACTCTCGAGCAGAACACCCGAAATTAAAGGCCAATGAGATCTTGATTCGACCAACGACACACACAGGCGCCTCGGGGGACTTATGTGCGAGTCCCACACCTCGACAAGGGCCCCGAATGACACGTAACCCAAGGAATCCGCACTGGTGGGCTCCAAAGACAAATAATATAGAAATCTATTAAACTTTAAATTGAGATTTCCATTAATTCGTTGTTGTTATAAATTGTCTAGAGCGCAAAGGTTCACATCTAGCCTCGGGCATGCAAAGTGTTGTTATAGGCATCGCAGAGAGTCGAGGTAAGTGGGGAGCGTCGCTCATCTATCAAATGTGGCATGCTATTAGTATATATTAGAATCACGATTTTAATTAAAGGACTTGAGATATTGGATTGCATTTGGTTATTGATATGAATGTATTTATCTATAGAATGTATGAGATATGAACACTTGTAACAGGCTGTGGCTGTGTGTCCATCAAATGAGGGGTCCACGCTCCACTAGCGGGATGAGACTATTCGGTCCATCAAATGAGGGGCCCGTGCTCCAACTAGCGGGATGAGACTATTTAGTCCATCAAATGAGGGATCCGCGCTCCGAACCATCAAATGAACAAGTGATTACAATCGGTGATGGCTTGGAAGCACTTGTTGGCTTGATGGAATTAATTGGAGTTCACAACGGCCATTATGTCCACTAATGGTTCTTATCACCTCGAGGGCATGTGTTTCGGTCACCTGGTTCATACCAAAAGCAAAAATGCATTGAATGAAACAACGACTTATATTTATTACTATTTCTTATGGTAAATCTCTTATTGGACCCCGTTGTATGAATAAATGGGATTTATTTACAAACTGTAAATTCTTCTCTCTTGATGTGGTTTATAAAGAAAGCTTACTTCCTTGTTTATTAAATTATGAACCATACTTTCTTGTTTTGCTTGACCTGAAACTTGCTTATATCCCTTTACGAACAAGAACCATGTCTCTATTACTTTTCATTAAATGCTTTGCGATTCGATTTACAACTTCATGTGTAGAGTTGTTTTGCTTTATAGATAATACTTGCATGTTTGATAGTTGATCGAGGTTTTCCTCTTATTGAGCTCGTTGGTTCTTTTAGCTCACCCCACTTACAATACAGGTCCATCGACGAGTGCGCTAGATCGTGGCAAGTGGGAAGGTTCTCATTTGAAGACCCTTTGCAGTGTGAGTCTGGCGTGATATTATTAATTATTTTGTTTTGAGAATTATTAATAAGGGTTGTAACTTAGGAAAACCTTTGGGTAGATAAACCTTCCTTAATTAGTTTGATCCTTTTATAAGCGTTTGAGGGTTTTGGAGACTTCGTATTCTTTTGATTTGATTAGGTGAATTTGAGATATTCAATATTTTGGTTTATGGTGACATGGTATTTATTAAATTTTGAATTTCGCATACTACTTCCATATTGTCTATATATTATTTTCGTAGGATGTTTAGGCGTGCCAGACCATTATTTGGGCTTGGTTCAAGTATTAGGCTTAAATGGTGGTCTGGGCCAGACGACCCGACCCTAGGTCGGGGAAGGATCGTTTCATGGGTACTACCAATTAAAGGGAAAATCAGAATTGGGTTGCATTTTTGGTAATCGACAAGTGATTGTGGGATCTGTTTTAAGTGCTTTATTTGCTCATAAAAGAGACAACCTAATGGGGGAACAAACTATTTGTGTAAGGATAAGTGAACTTCATACAAGTGTGGACCTTCATGGATTTTTCTTCGACTATGAATTTTATTTCAATGCCTAATTGAGTTCCTCATCGATCACTTTGTGTGTGATATACAAGTACTTGATTTACACATAGACGTTCGATAAAATTTCCAAGAGCAATGTCAACATAGTGGGTTGGTCATTTTCAATTGTTGATCATGAGCAACCTCATCTCTTCCAAGGCCTCATTTTCTTGTTTAAGGAACCACATATGAGTGACGTGGGTTTGAGTGAGGTCACACCACAAAATTTGTTTGAAGAAATGTTTGATAGAGAAGTGCACACTTGGGATTTTGTGTTTGATGGGCATTATCAGCTTGTTTCTTCATCGAAGACTTTCTTGTTGATTCATGATTGGGCTTGCTTGGAAAGCAAATTGCATTTGGATTTTATTCTACTCCATGTTCTTCAATTCAAGGAAATATTTGCCTATATGATGTTCAAAGTCCAATTATTTGTATGGAGGTCTCTTACTGCAATGCCCAAATTGACTCCCTTCATTAAGGTCAGCATGCGACAGTTCAAAATTGAGGTATTTAATGCAATGTGTTGGCTTTTGTCAAAGGCACACTTCATTATATTCCTTAGTTTTCATGCTTCTCAAGCAATGTTTTGTGTTGGTTCACTTGATTTCATGTGCCAAGTCATGGGTGCTAGTTATGGCAGTGAACCTTGCATTTGAAGACATTGTGTTTGGAGATGTGCAAGAGACACTTGGAAAGCCCTCGTCTTTCAACCAACATCACTTGGATTTTGCATTTGATCATGTCAATGACTATGTTGTTGTTACAAGTCGACATCTATCTTGGATCCACGGTAAGAATTTTGTCGTTTATGGGTATGATAAACTTCCAACAAAGGAGGTTTAATGGGTGGACTGAATTCTACAACATTTATATGGTTCTCCAAACATCATTTTGTGCTAGTTCAGAAGCTACCTTTATTGGGTTTGAAGTTTTGGCTGTGCAGGAGACAATAGTTGAAAAGCTCTTTATCTACATATTGCTTATTGAATGGGTTTCTATGCATACTAGTTCTCATAGGGTCACTAGTTTGATTGATAAAACAGTTGGTGACTTCTTCGTGATTAATACCAATTTGGAGCTGTTGGAGACCAATTTTCTTGCATGCAAGACTTGTTCTTCGCCAATGATTGTCCACTTTCCTCAGGATTTGTGTTTGACTATGTTGTTGCGACATGGCGTCTCCCAAGAGCTTCTTTATGGTTCAACATACGACTTTCGTTGGTTTCGTACTTGATTATGCCTCAGCAACACGTCGACCCCCGGATTATACTCCTTTGATGGTGATGCTACTTTTAATTGGTCGCACGTGGTTGAGCTCTTTTTAAGAAGGATAGAATGATGTAGTAACTATATAGACCCTAAGTTGATGTATTAGGGTTTATTATGATAGGGGTATATTAGTATTTATGTATTATGGTTTCCCTATAAAAGGTGGAAACACAATTTAATTAGTAGTTTTTTTATCAAAATGAATCAAAATTGAGTATTGAGCCCTAGATTAGGTGTTCTTGAGTTATTTTCTTCGTTGTTCATCTCTTACCAATTAACTCTGCATCACTTTTTCCCACTTTCTACCATGTTCTATACCATAAGAACAAGTCATGAAGGCCATAGCCAAGTTTCAAAAGGTTAACTTTTCTAGAAGTGAATTGGACAGGCTATCTGGTTGTTCAAATATAACCTTATTGGCAATCGATCCCCTTATCAACTGTAAAGAAAGAAAAATGGTTAGCAAAATAAAATATACAAACATTTTACGGATTAAATAAGAGGTTGTAGATGACCTTTGGCACTATCTTAAGTACATAGCTCAACTAATTTGTTTATTTTTCTCAACCTTCAACATTCCCTAACCTCAGGCAAGCTTAGGCTCATAAAACACTGAATCCAGCCTATAACATGATGAAATCAAACCCAAAAAAAGTAGTGGAATAATCATGACGCCTTCTGAAGAAAAAAAAAATGTCTTGACTCCAGGTCTCAGTATTAATTGATCTCATCATGGGAAATTGGCTCTAGCAATTGCTTCTCAATTCTCAATTTAAAAGTGTTCTAACTGGCTCTAGCAATCTTGGGAAATTGTGAATTTTAAAACAAAACATAGTTCCTAGATGAGACCTAAAAATACTGTTTAGGAACTATAGCCTGAACCTTAATCATTCAATGTTATGTAGCAACCAAGCGTAACATTCAATGGTCAAATAGCATGAAACACATATACAACAGGCATTTGAATATTTGGCACAAAAAATGCATCACAAAGGTTCTAAACCATGAAGAATTGGGAGTCCTTAAAATTTGCCACAAAATCATCAAGGCTAGTAATTTTTCACTATTTTCTGAAGACGTAGGAGTTGCTTTTATTTATAGAAGTTGCTTTATCATATTAAAGTTCCTATATAATAGTAAACAATAATATTCAAACTTAATATTCTGAAACAGTAAAAATGAAAGTTCTCTAAATGTTTAAAGCAACAAATCTTTGTTCCACACTACTGGAGATCGCAAGCCAAGTGATTGTTCTTCATGGGATGAAAAAGGGAATTTCTGTTGGGGACATGGAAGATTACTGGGATTCTCAGGGACGATCCTATTTTTGGTTTTTTTGATCAGTGGAAGGGGTACTGCTTTTGGTATTGGGGTTACTAAAGGATAGATATCTCACTGTTTGTACATATATAGTTGTAAACGAGTGTTGGAAAGCAAAATTCCTCACTCTATTCTTTCGACAGTTCGGCACACACACACACACATACACATATATATAGTCTCTTTCTTATCAAAAAAAAAAAAAAAAAAAACGAATCTTTGTTCCAGGTCATGACATTTGATTCCTTTAAACTTCCATCCAGATAGCAACACATTTGATATTGAGTACTTCTCCAAATTGACAAGCCAAATAAATTTGAAAACGTTTCAATTAGCATATAGATTGAAATCTTGGTGAGTCTGAATTGCATTGTAAGCCATTTCATTGATCAAATTTCAGCCTACACGGTAACACACTAATCAGTCCAATCCCAATCTTAGGTTCATAACAACTCATAAGCCTACACCTAAAGAAAGCAACCCTCAAATTAACATCAATAATCATTTTATCTTCATATAAAGAAAATGAAAAATGAATCGATACTCTCCAAATCCCAAACTTAATCAATCCCGAAATTCAGTGCAGCCTGTTCCACTCATCTGAAGACAGTCCGAACAACCAATAATCACCAAATCAAAATGAAACTTCTCCAATTGAAATCCACAAACCTGGTGACCACAATGCTGATGAACGGCAGTGCGACAAACATCGCCAGCTTTCTTTCCCGGACAAACGGCATCCACCGAAACTCCGTATGCCTGCAGCGCTTGAAATGGAACCATCACCTGCAAATCAAACCCTAAAAATCAATCAAACGCAACCTAACTCAACAAATCCAGAAATCTGTAATAATCATCACTTGGAACCAAAGAGCATAACACTAAAATCAGATCAACGAAAACAGTGAGCAAAAAAATTGCATATCTGAGTGCGTGTGCAAAACCTGTAAGCCTAACACAACAATTCCAGAAATCCTTGAAGAAAACCACTCAGAATCGAAGAACATAACTGAAATCAAATCAAATCAAATCAACAACCATAGAAGATGAGATTCCACTGGAAGTCCAAATCGCTGACCTCATATTCTTTCGTGTAGTCTCAACAAGAACAGTAAACAACCAAAACCTAACACAACAATTCCGAAAATCCTAGAAACCTAAAGAGGTTCCGATTCAACTGAACAGAACAGCAAACAAGTCAGACCTAGAAACCTAACACAACGATTCCAGATATCTTTGAAGATCGCCACTTGGAATCGAAGAACAGAACCGAAATCAAGTCAAATAAAAAGAAAACCATTGTGATTCAAATGAACATAACAGCAAACAAGTAAAACCTAGAAACCTAATACGAAGATTCCAGATATCTTTGAAACTGAAGATCGCCACAGAACTCAAATCAAACCAAAACAACGAGAGCAAAGAGCATAGAAGATGTCATTTCAGTGGAAATCGAAATCGCAAACCTCGTAGTCCTCCGCGTAGTCTCCGAGAACCATCAGCACTGTTTTCTTCGCTTGCGAGTGCGCCATTTTGTGTGTGAATCACACAGTGTGTGTGTGGGAGAGCGAAGCGCGATTTGTCCTGAATAGGCTGAACTGAAATAGTGGATGAGAGAGCTCTTAAACTGAATCGGATCGATGTTGTGACGCGTTTATAGTCACATTGGGATTCGGTGACAAACCTCTTGTCCTGATCTAACGGCGGGAATTGAGTGTGTTGATAAGTGTGTGTCTATTTGTATTATTGTGGAGTTTTGGTGTCAAGACAACGGGTTTGGATAGGTAGTCCCGCGCTTTATTGGCAAAACGACCGCCAGATGGCAAGGTCTCGGGGCGCGTGGCTATAGCAGCTTCAGACTACTTTTTTTTTTTTTTGAAAATATTAGAATGACATTCACATTTGAATTTTTTTTTTGCATAAAATGTCATTTGATACCTAAAGATTAACATTTTTTTTTGTTTTTATGACCATGAGTATTCACATCCTTTAGACATGACTAATCTCATGAGATTGAGTCGGTGGCACCACACCCATCAATAGGGAGAATTTCAGATGAATAATAGGATCACAGCAGATGCCAAGTTTCAAACTCAACACACATACCCCATTAGGAGCATCCCTAACTTCGCACCCAAACGCCACTCTGCCAAACCCGCTGGACACATTTTTACTCTCATTTCAAATAATTTGCACTTCTACCACCTTCTGAACATTTTGAAAACTCGCATTTAGTTCTCTTGTATATTTTTGTTGGATTTGTGGCTTGCTTATGTGGCACAAAAAGGTTTGTTGACCAGTCAAAAATGTTGAGAAGGTGGTAGAAATGCAAATTATTTGAGATAAGTAGAAAAAGTGCCACTCTTTTGGCACCAAGTGACATTTATGCAAAAAAAAATTATAAGTTACACTTCAAGCCACATTAGTGCACAAGAGTCATTTATGCGGCCTGTACTTGCTTGTTAAGCATCGAGATTTATGTATATACACATCATGATGCACACATGGGTGGCTCTTGTGAGCTAATATGTCTTGCAATGTAATATATTCATTATCATTCTAATACCTTTTTTTGGATCTACACCACCTTATATTTGAATTATCTGACTACTCTAAGACCGCACTCACTAGTTTCTAACACTTCAACTATTTTATGCGTTGTATTGGCAATTCATGGAGTCTCGCATGATCGGATCTCATATCACGTGGGGGGATTTAATTCCTCCCAATTAATTAGAATGTTCAAACAATCTTTAAATAAAATGTATGTGGTAGTCAAGCCAAAGCTCTTTAAATGCCTAATTCGACTCGAGCTTAGAGTAATTGGTTAATCTGGATATCAAGTGGTTTAACCTAAAAAAAATATTGAAAGCCGTTTGATGAAGTTCTTTATATTGAATTTTATACCTCCTAAATAAAAATATGTTGGTTTTCTTGCATTATGTGATTGAGTGTTTCCTAAAACTTAATAGAATTAGTTGAGTTTAATCATCAATGTGAGGATATGTCACATGTCCAAGATCTTAATAACCAAAATTAAAATCATGTACCTATTTTAAGAAAGTTAAATCAATGTGAGGACATATATGTCACATGCCTAAGATCTTACTGCATATGTTATATATTGACTTACAATATTTTATAAGATTTATATAGTTAGTGGTGAAAGCGTTGCCTCGAGATTTACGTGTTTTCAACTTGCACAACGTCCAATTTAACAATCTCACCCCTAATTTTGATTGCGTAATCACTAGTGTGACAACTCAGAAATGGTACTTGAGAAAATAAAAATACATTATTTTATAGTAACAAGATCTTCCCCCATTACACTTGTCAAAAAAAAAAAAAAAAATCTTTCCCTAATACATGCATCTAGCGGTGTACACGAATCCGATCTATTATGGTCAACTCGCCATTCAATCCAATTATTGCGAAACTCTAATGATTCTTTCCTTCAAGGTAGAACTAGAACTCTCAAGTGTTGATGTGATCCAACTGAAGCAAGGCTCTAGGCATAAAGAGGCTTTTAAGCTAGGTGGATGAGCTGGGGATCCCGTTACCAACTTCGGGCGCCCTGGCCTAACTACGAGGTCCATGAGGTGTTAAGCTGGCCACCACGTATGCAAACACGTCATAATAACGACTTAATTAAAATTGAGTCGTTATATCCCGAGACTTGCTATTCACGAATCTGACTTTCTACAAGCAGTGAAAGATACACTGAAACCTGATCATAATCTGCTTGAACTGGGTCTATGCTAAGGGAGTGAACTCTTTACTCAAAAGTCATGTTAACCGGAGAGTTTGCTATGTTAAATGACAAGCTAATGAAGTTGTCCACCATTTAGCAAAGTCGTTGAGAGGTCGTGAAAGTGTCAAAATTTGGAGTAATGTCCCAATAAATGTTCAAGCATTGCATAATTCATTATACTTTTTTTTTTAGTTCAGTAAGAGTCAAACCACGACCTCCTAAGGTATTGCCTTTTTGACAAGTGATGTCTTTACCATTTCACCAGAGATGCCTTGACGACTATAATCCATTGTACTTGAAAACATTGCTTCAATAAAATTTATCTTAACATAAAAAACTTTTCAATCCGCTTTCGATCCAATTAATCAAATGTGGATTAGATCGAATCAAGTTTGCAGATTGTCATTATATAGTTATCTCATAATTAAGAATATGCACATTAGTTAAAAACAATTCCATAATCATTAAACAACATAAAAAAAATACATAATTATACCATAAATTAGACTTGATTCAACTTAATACAAAAATTATTGATCAAATGACCAAACTAAAAGTTGGACTAAAAAATCAAAAGTTAAAGTCTAAAAATTAAGTAATACAACAAAAAAGATTAAATATAGTAAACAAAACAACCACTGACAACTAAGTGTATCTATAAGGCTAGAACAATATGTATATAATGTTGCGGATCAAACCAGATTGAATCCGCAAATTGTACATGTAAAATTCGCAAGTCAATCGATTCGATTCGTGCAAATTGACATTTTTGCAATTCAATTCGATCCAACTAGTTATAAAATTCAATTCGATTCACAATAATTGGACCGAATTGAATTGGATGTATGGATTACTGGATTCGTGTACACCCCTACATGCATATTTTGTTGCACTTTGCTAGAATAACCCATGACATACAAACATTAATGGAAAAAATAGTAACCATTATTCATAGCTAATAAGTTAATTTTTGAACTCAGCTAAGTGCACCCCATCGTTTATTTAGTGCAGCCTGATTGTAACAACCCATTTTCCAAATGAACTCCATGAGGCCAATGCGGGCCTACAACATGACCTACAAGTGCACCAATGTGTCCCACATGCAATCTCATCCATCGTTCAATCATTATTAATCTCAATGAACATCAATTTACTGTTTAAATTGTTAATGAACTCAAATCATCTGTTATAATATTGTTTCAAACCTTATTAACATCAACGGAAGTCTTAAAAACATGACAATTCAAATATTAAATCATCTAGTCATGTTAACAATCATATATCCAGGGTGGAAAACCCAGTATCATCAGTCATCATAAAATACACCTCAAATGTCTCAAAATATCAAAAATACATGGTTCAAGTGTCTCATAATCCCAAATCTCTAAAATGAAATAAAATATATATAATACAAACGTATAAGTCGGCCTCAATGTCTCTGAATCACAGATAATCCGCAAGCTTGCCCTTACCATGACTCGTACTCGGATCTGCACTCAAACCATCACAAAAGGCAGATGATGAGTCCAAAGTGAGTATTTCCAAGGAAATTAAGTGAGGAATACTGAAAGTAAATACTAAAATTTAAATAAACTATTAAATAAACATGCAAAATTAAATACAAGAAACTGTGCTCATTGCATGAAATAAATAATAGTTAAACTCATAAAAGTGTGTTTAGTGCCTAGGGTCAGACTAGCACCATACTTCGACTCTTCCACAGAATATTGTCGGTGAGTAGCATTCAAGCAAGGCCAATATCTGGATCCGCTAGGTGGTTGGCGTAAAACCTACGACGCACCTACACGTGCCTCGACGCGATCCTCGAGTCGACCTATTCACCGAGATCTCTGGCGCACGTGTTATGATCTAGTGAACATACACATGAAATGGCACGGAGGGAAAGCCTCAACGCCGTCCATATAAATACCACAATAAAATACAAAATATGAAGGAACAATGCTGAATTCAAATTGCCAAAAATAAGTAAATGCTCAAGTAATTTTAATTGGGATACTACACAACTCAATTCATACTCCAACTAATCCATTACTCCCAATCACACCTCCAAACACATGTCCAATCACCAGTTAGTCAATCCAAAGTCATTATCCAAAATTATTCATTAATTTTCCTAAATTCATAATTTTCCCCAATTCCCATTTATATGGGCAATTTTCTTCAATTAAACCCCCAATTAAACCTATTTAGAAAATTTATTTTTAAAATTTATTTTATTTTTCTATCTTGGATGTCGTGGGTGACGCGACCTTGAGTGTAATGACCTGAAAATTCATATTATTTTTGTGTGATGATGTGTAGTATCATGTATACTCGAGTATGTGTGACAGGATGGTGATGTCGAGTTGCGAGTGGAGTTCGCCTAGGAAAACGTGAAGAACGGGTATCGGGCGGATGAAATACGGTACAAGGGTTCGGAAAATGATTTCGTGACGACCAAAAAATAAAATATAATAATAAATTAATTCGAGAATATGTTTGGGTTGTTAGAAATTCTATTCGTGCGCGACGGTATGAGTCGTGGTGCATGCCAGGTGCAGAAACGCCTAAGAAAGACCAATTATTTGTGCAAAAAAGGATAATGACAAGGGAAAGTCCCAAAGTGTGTCATAAGAGGGGGTTAAGGCTAGTGTGTTTGGAGGCCACAAGATATGTCTCGAGATACGTAAACACACTAAGATGAAGGATCACTATATATATAGTGAGTCAACTCACTTTTCTCTCATTTTTTTTCTCTCTCTCTATTTCCTCACCGTGAAGAACGAAACAAAGGAATGGGTTTCGGCGGTTTCGAGCCCGATCAACGATGGGATCGACTAACTACGCGATTAGAGGTGAAATTCCAACTCCCTATGCATTACTCTATGTTTTGACACATATTTCGTGGGTTTTTGTCAAGATGTTTTCGTAACCCGAGTTGGGATTTTGGTTTTTACGAGTTTTCGACTTGGTTTTAATGGACTTGCGATAGCCTAGAATGGTTTTTTACGACGTGGAGACGATGATTAGAGGTGTCGTAATTTTTGAGGATTTTTTGAATTTTGAATGATTTTCCAAATTGGACGATTTATCGGGGTTTTGACACGAGCCGAAAGTGTTTTGGTGTTGTATTGAGGTCTTAACGAAGTTGAAATGAACTTGAAGCACGTCGACACGAGCCGGGGGAGTGAAAAACCACTGACTGGGGGCATCTGGTCGAGACGCCGCGAGCGATGCCATGGGCATTTAGTGCCCATGGCGCCACCCACGACATGTGGGGCAGTGAGCCCCATTTTCACGTTGTGGGTACGCCACTAGGAGTAAAATCCCACGCGCCTCGGCGACGTGACATTTTCACAGGGTGATTTTTGTAAAAATTTTGAAAAATTTTGGGGATTTTCGGGGACTCAAATGGGTTCAAATATGACTCAAAACCTCGAAATCAACCCAATTATACTACTAAAATATTTATAAAAATTGGGTAAAATATGGAAATTAATAGGAAATTATAATTAAAGGAAAATAAAAACTCTAACACGACCAAATTGGAACGACAATGATCACCAGGTGCTTAATGAGCGGGTGACGAGCGTGCGAGGTTGTTTTGGGTGGCGTGTGAAAGCCGCGAGCGCGGAGTGTTGTGTTGTACGGTGAGTAAAACCAGTGGGAGTATCTATATAATTTCTCTTGTGCATTTATTGGGCTATCATCCTTGTTGAGCTTGGAATTGATTATCATTATTGTTATTGTTGTATCCTGGTTTGGAATTTTATTCTTGTTGAGTGGTCTAAGGGCAAGTGAGTCAACGTGATCCTTGCAGAATTCCGGGCTTTCTGAGGTAACATGCCAGAGGTCGAAGATTGGGGATGTATGATATGAAGGTCACCCAAGAGGGGAGGTGAATTAGGTTACCGAGTAGTTATCGTATTTTTAAATATAATTCAATAATCAAGATGTCATATGCTCACCAAAAAGCAAATATGGATGCTATGCAAGTGAATGGGGTAGAAGAGATGAAAATGAGACACACGATATATAGTGGTTCGATCCAACCGATCTATATCCACTACTTAACCTCCTTGGTTAAGATTTTCAACCCCAACTTATATTACCAATAAGTGTTACACCCTAAGCTAACTAGCCTAGTGAATGCCTAGCCTCAACTAAGTCTTTTACAAGATGTTTCATTAGCAATAAGGTCTTATATAACCACCTAGCCACAACTAGGATTTCCCCACCTAGACTCACCTAGATTTTCCCTTTATCTAGCCTCAATTAGGTCTTCCGTTTGACTTATATCCCACTAAGTCTTACAATCAAAGTTTGATGAATACAATGAAATATACTTGACAAAGTAGAGCGGCACCAAGTTCAAATACAAGCAAGCCTCCTAGAGCCTAACCACTATAATGCATGCAAGTATGAAAACAAATGAGAAATACAAATATATCACTGATTTTATGCAAAACTAAAATATAAACCATTTCAAATAAATCAATTAGAACAAATCCGATTTCAAATCTAAAGAACAAAAAGTTTGATAAAAATCAAGTTTAAGTGCAAACTATTGTGTAAATTAGTCATAGGGTTTAGTAAATCAAGTTTAAGTACAACCCAAGATAAATGTGTTTAACAACACAATAAGTTATTTCCCAAGTCAAGCACACAAGAATATATAATTTAAGCACAAAAAAAGTTAGGAAATAAGATTTTCTTACAACCCCAAGAAGATGACTTGAAAATCAATTTTGGAGAGGTTGTAGTACACCTTAGAAGGCCTTAAGAATGTTGTTTTAAGATTGATTCAACAACCTCAAAACATTCCTTGTGTTCTTTACAAAACTCAAAGCTCATCCTCTTAAAAACTTTGAGTAATTATGTTTTTCTTTCTTTTCAAAAAAAATTCTTTGTGCTTGGGTGTTTGAGAATGTTCTATATTCTTATATATATAGTTTATGTCCATTCTAGGGATCTAAGGGCTAAGATTTCATCAAATATTCAAATTAAAATGTGATTTTCAGCTTTATAAAAAAATTGTTAGGAAAGGAATTAGCGCGCTAATTTTCTGACATAGCGTGCTAATTCTACACTTAGTGTGTTAGCGTGCTAATATAAATATTAATACGCTAATAGTCAGGGGCCTTAAAATAATATTTTTGATTATAGAGTTAGCGACCTTTTATCACATCCGAGACTTTACTAAACGTAATATAACATGTCATACATGTTTGTTATGGGTTATATAGCCTATTTGGGTGGTTTGAATATTTTCACAAATTTCGAAAACGGAATATCCTAGTTTCATGACATGCGAGGTGCTTTTCTGCAAATATGTAGTTTTCTTTTCAAAAACCTTTTAAAAACAAGTTTGTCTTTTCGAAAACTTCCACAATGGTTTTTAAAGTATGATATAACATAAACACATAGTTTAGTATTGTTTAAACTTATAACACCAAGTCAAGTGTTAAGTTTCACTTAAAACTTTAAATACTCACTTGACATTTGAAAATCCATTTGAAAAAAACTCGATGTGCATTAACTAATGCAATAGACTTGCATAAATGAACTTGTATACCTTACATTAATGTTAAAACATGTAGTTCGATCTTTCGCCTTCGTTTCTTTATGTTTGCCGAATCTTGAACTTGTATGGCTTGAATACGTGAATACTTGAGATGTGATGTTTTGCAACTTTTGACGAAACTGAAATACACTTAATAAACTTTATTAGTATATTTTTCACCTTGCTTGTTTCCATCAAAATTTTGGTCGAGTTAGAGTGACTAACCACTTAGTCCAACACGATACTGGTTCTAGTTCTATACGGGATGAGTGTTCTTACCTGGACTACCAGAGAATCTTATTCACGTGGACGTTAGGACGGCGTGAGTGTACTGCGCCCTAAGCGTCGAGTCTTGTAGGTGTATACCTCGACTCAAACGATCATTTGGTCGAGACTACTTATGCCATTTCTTTGTCTTCCTAACACTAATTTATCGTTGATTTCTCAGTGATTCATTATCGTGTGTGTGAAGTTATCAAAGTAATAAGCGGAAGCAATAAATCTCAACTAATAAATCAACTTCGAAATCTCTAAGTTAGGACAAAAACCTAGGGTGTGGGAACCCTGTATACCATATATATACCATGTAAAGCAAGGAGAGAATCATCTAAGTCATAATATCCAAAAAGATCTCTCAACCCATTACCCCATGTACAAAAACAATATAAGTAGCTATTACAACAAAAAAAATGTCACCTATATCAGCAGTGGAGGGCCGCTCAAAGTATATCACCTAACTGCATGGCCTTTCCTTTACTGGACTGCGGATCTGCACTCGGTCAAACACAAGAATGACGAGTCCAGGTAAGTAACGCCAAGCAGGAACAACAATAAATAAAGTATTTCGAATTAAATAAATAAACAGTTAATTCATGCAGATAGAAAGAAAAGGACAGGGAGCGCATGAATATATAAAAACTGTGAATAAATACATAAGCAATCGAAATTGAGCGTCCCGGAATACAAGGGAATGGCAAAAGTGGTCCCGACCAATTAAAGTCGTTAAGCCGAGGACAAAATCTCCTCAAAGGCTAGGAGTCGAGGACAGAATCTCCTCTAAGACCCCTACGCGAGTGCAGAGTCCCCAGCAATCTGATGGAGAACTCTCACCCCGTATATGTCATTACAACTAATCATGTATCCCCACCAGTAAACTCCAAGATAATACACCGCGAGCCCGAATCGCAAGGATCACGCTTGACTCACTTGCCTTAGGACAACTCAAAAGGAATGGAATGACAAGATAGTATTGAAACAATATCAAAAAAAAAAAAATAAAAGCTCAAGAAATACTGTGGTGTTCCTCACTGGTTTACTTACCTCGATCCAAGCTAATTCGCGCTAACACGGACTCTGACACGCCCCTTATGGTCCTCGTGTGCACAATAATCCTGATAATGCAATTTATATCAATTTCCTTAATTTCCTATGATTTTTCCAAAATTTTAGCTATTTTTGCCAAATTTCACGTTTTCCAAGATAAACGACAAAACGTCTCACAAAAATCCCGAATATTTCACTTTTCGTAGAAATTCTCAAATTTCTCTTTATTTGATGAAAATATAATTTTCTGGAATTTTCTAAAATTTTTCCTGAATTATTCCTATTTTTCTGGAATTTATTTCAATTAAAATCAATTTTAATATATTTAATGAAAATAAATAATTTTTATTAATATAATATATAGGTGGGTCGCGGGTCGGGTCTGGCCCGACCCGGCTGGGTCGAATTAGGACCGACTTGACCGGGTCTGACCGGTCAAACCGGGTTTGACCGGTCCACCCGGTCAAACCCGGCTCGACCCAATTGGGTCGGTCACCTTGACCCGACCCGGTTTCTTTCTTCTTCGTTCTTTGTTTCTTCGGATTCCAAAAACACAAAGCAAATAACGTCATTTATTTTTTTTTTATTTTGTCTTTTCTAACAACATTAACAACAATACAACAAACAGCAATCAACATACACTTAACCACCATCATCACCACCATTTTCACCATTTGAATCCACCATCCCCTCAACGACAACTTCGACAACAAATCTCGAAATCAACCACAACGACACACCAACAACGAAATCAATCCTTACTTGAATCTCGCATCGACGTCGCGTCTACGGTCTCCGCGAACCGCCGCCTTCCTCTCCTTAGTTTCTCCTTCTCTATCGATTCCTCTTCTTCTCCCAATTTTTTTTTGATCGGCCATGGAGAATGGGTGGCGGTGGTGTAATGAAATTGGGTATTTTGGTCATTTGACCAAAATACCCCTAATCCTTATCCATATCCTTTACAACTTTGTTGCCCTTTTGGTCTTTTCACAATTTCACTTACCAACTTTGATAACTCACTTGGGTGACTTAGTTGACTTTTGGTCTTTTGATCTCATCCATTTCACACAACACTCAACATTTCCCTCGGGTATTCTCGCACCCGACTCATAATACTAACTTTGTTCGTCGCGTCACCACAGACGTACCGACGTAACAAACAGACTTTAAAACCTTTTAATTATTATTTATTTAATATTTTTGTCAGTGTTTCTAATTAAATTTGTTCCCCCGGGCTACCAACGCTCGTACACAACGCCTTTACCCATTAAAAACTTAAAATTGCACAAATGAAATATAATATAATACAAACATCATACAAAACTAACATACCTCGGCGTCGACGTCCGAGAATTGATGACTGTACCACGGCGTGGGCCCACGTATCACCTATTTTGATGACTGTACCACGGCGTGGGCCCACGTATCACCTATTTTGACATGTGGCATAGGTTAAATTTTTAGGGTCGTTACAGTTTTCCCAACTAACTGGAATTTCGTCCTCGAAATTTAAACGAAATTAAAGGAAAGACTTACCGAACTCAGAAGAGGTAGGGGAAATACTCGCGCATATATGACTCCAGCTCCCACGTCAGCTCCTCGTCCCCGTGGTGCTGCCACTTGACGAGGACTGATGGGATCTCCTTGTTCCTCAAGATCTTGACTTTGCGGTCTAAGATCTGGATAGGCTGCTCGTCGTATGTGACATCCTCCCTCGGTCTATCTCGGCTTAAATCTACTGTCGGTCGTCTGCCCTCCCTGGACCTATCCAGTCGCAACATCGATATGTAAAAGACAGGATGAATTCCTGACATCGGAGGTGGTAACTCTAGCTCGTACGTGACCTTGCCTACCCGCTTCACCACTCTGAACGGACCAATGAACCTCGGCGCAAGTTTCCCCTTGATCCCAAACCTCTTGTGCCCCTTCAATGGAGATACTTTCAGATATACAAAGTCCCCGACCTGGTATTCTAACTCCCCGTGATACAAGTCATAATACTTTTTCTGTCTCTCCTGCGCACCCTTCAACCTTAAACGGATCTGGCGTATCTTCTCTGTGTGATCTACCACAATCTCCGGCCCAATCGCTGCCACATCTTCGGGCTCCGCCCAACAAGATGGAGATCTACACGGCCTCTCGTACAATGCCTTAAATGGTGCCATGCCGATACTAGCCTGATAACTGTTATTATATGCAAACTCACACAGATGAAGGTACTCCTCCCAAGATCTACAGTACTTTAACATACACATCCTCAGCATATCTTCGAGAATCTGGATCAAACGCTCCGATCGTCCATCGGTCATGTGGGTGATAGGCGACTAAGATTTAACTTCGTGCCAAATCGTGCTCGCATGCTCGTCAGATCTGCGATGTAAATCTACGCCTCTATCGTACACAATCGACAACGGTACCCCATGCAACCCGACAATCTCTCTCTCGTAAAGCTCGCGATCATGTCTACCAGGATGTGTGGTCGAGATCGGTATGAAGTGCGCGGATTTAGTTAATCTGTCCACAATCACCTAGATGCTATCATGTCGTTGCCGAGATCGAGGTAGCCCACTGACAAAATCCATTGCAATGTGCTCCCACTTCCAATGAGGAATGGGAAGTGGCTGTAATAACCCACCGGGTCTGCGATGCTCACCTTAACACGCTGACAAATATCACACCCTCTAATAAAATTAGCAACATCGGTCTTCATCCCTGGCCACCAGAAGAGACGACGCACCTCTGCATACATCTTAGTCCTACCGGATGAACTGTAAATCGTGAGCGGTGTGCCTCATGAAGTATCTCATCGCGTAACTCAGCCAATGATGGAATCCACAGTCGTCCTCTAAATCTCAAGCATGATTCTGTCGACTGACTCCAATCTGGATGATCTGAACTCTGCGCCAACTCTAAAAACTTTTGATACTGCTCGTCTGTCTGCTGACCCTCGAGTACGCTCTGTATCGACACTGTCTGAGTCCTCATCTGCCCGCAAATCATTACTTTAGTATCGGTTGGAATGTCCTCGGTACAAATCCTCTCAACCGCCTCGAGCAAACTGTAATCGTGCGTCATGTGGCTGATAACAACATCTGAGTCTGACCCTCTACGGCTCAATGCGTCTGCAACAACATTAGCCTTCCCCAGGTGGTACTCCAATGAGAAATCATAGTCCTTCAGGAACTCAAGCCATCGCCTCTGTCGCATGTTCAATTCTTTTTGTGTGAAGAGGTACTTCAAACTTTTGTGGTCAATAAATAGGACAAATCTCTCCCCGTAGAGATAGTGGCGCCAAATCTTCAATGCAAAAACCACCGCCGCCAATTCCAAGTCGTGAGTAGGGTAATTCTTCTCATGAATCTTCAGCTGTCGGGACGCGTAGGCAATCACTTTACCCTCCTGCATCAGAACACAGCCCAAACCAATCTTAGAAGCATCGGTGTTCACCTCAAAACCCTTCCCTGACTCGAGCAAAACCAAAACTGGTGCGGTAGTCAGTTGTTCCTTTAATGTTCTGAACGCCTGCTCACAGTCATCGTTCCACTGAAATTTGACATATTTCTTCGTCAACTGCGTCATCGGTGCCGCGATCCTCGAGAAATCCTGTACAAACGCCGATAATAACCTGCCAAGCCCAAAAAACTACGGATATCTGATGCTGATCTCGGTGTAGGCCAATCGCTAACCGCCTTGACCTTAGCGGGGTCCACTAACACTCCGTCGGCTCCAACAATTTGACCTAGGAATCCTACCTCTGTCAACCAAAACTCACACTTACTAAACTTAGCGAATAATCGATGCTCTCGCAGTGTCCGCAAAACCAACCTAAGGTGCTCTTCGTGCTCCTCGCGAGTCTTGGAATATATCAAGATATCGTCGATGAACACAATGACAAATCTGTCCAAGTACTGTCTCAACACTCGATGCATCAAATCCATGTACGTCGCTGGGGCGTTAGTCAATCCAAACGACATTACTGTAAACTGGTAGTGCCCATATCGTGTGCAAAATGTAGTCTTCTCCATGTCCTCTGCTCTAATCCTCAGTTGATGATACCCGGATCTCAGATCAATCTTCGAGAAACACTGCGAACCTGTCAACTGGTCGAACAAATCGTCGATGCGAGGAAGTGGATACTTGTTTTTCACCGTCACCTTGTTCAACTGTCCGTAGTCGATGCATAATCTCAAGCTGTCGTCTTTCTTCTTCACAAACAATACCAGCGCTCCCCAAGGCGACATACTCAGCCGAATAAAGCCTAACTCCAACAACTCGTCAAGTTGTCCTCTCAGCTCATCTAGCTCTCTCGGAGCCATGCGATACGGAGGAACAGAAATGGGTTTGGTCCCTGGGACCTAGTCAACGATGAAATCTATCTCCCTAGGTGGTGGCAAGCCTGGTAACTCTGCTGGAAAAACATCAGGGAACTCGCATACTACTGGCACATCCTAAACCTAGTCTCTACTCTGCCTGTCGTACTCAACACGCCAGCGAATGTCTCTACATCTACGCTAGTGGCAACTCTACCCCTGGTGATCGGTAAATTGGTCGAAGTCCCCTGGAAGCTAAACTCCGGATGCTCAAGAATCTGAAACGTGATCCTCTTGTAGCAGTGAATCTGTGCATGATAAGCACCCAACCAATCCATGCCTAGTAGTGCATCGAACTCTAGGAACTCCAACACTCTCAGGTCTGCAGGTAAGATGTGTCCCTCTATCTCTACCGGACAGTCTACACACACTAAATTCGGGTAAATCTTGTCCCCAGAAGCCGTGCTAAGAATCAAGGGTCTCTCTAATCGAATAGGTCTCAACCCTAACTCGTCAACCATACGACCCGAAATAAAAAAAACTGTAGAACCGGAATCAAACATGGTATGCATAAATCGACTGCAAATGTAAACCGTACCCTCAATCAGGTTCCATGAGGCAGTCGCGTCTGGTGCGGCGATGGCATGAACCTGCTCCCGGCTCTGTGGTTGTCCTCGACCCAATTGTGGGCAAGCGCTAACAAAGTGGCCTAACTGTCCGCACTCGAAACATGCTCCCCTCTAGGACCCTGAACTAAGCGGACCACGTTGTCCCTGTCTCGGTGCACGACCGAACTCGTTGCGTCGTCGTGTCCCTGTCGGTATCTCTCGCTCCCCGACCACCGCCTCTCGCCCGCCTCCTCGATCTTTGTTGTCTATCTTGGCTCGACCGAGACCGTGGTGGCCGAACACTAGCATAACTCCGTGCCGAGCGGATGATACAACTCGCGGCTGGGTGGAGATGCTACGATGCTACACTATGAGCTCGGTCTCTCTGTGACCACCGCTCGAATCTCTTCCTCTTCCTACCATCCCCCGAAGGCCTCCCCGACTGAGAAGGTGCTGATGAAATAGCCTGTTCCCCGGTGCATGTACTACCAAAACCCTCACCGGCCATAGCTCTTTCATACGCGCTCGTAGCAGTGTGTCTCGAGCGTCGTCACTACCATCGAACCTATCGAATCAAGTAGCCCGTGTACAAAGTAATAAGTCCGGTTGGCGTCGATATCTCGCTGCTCCTCCGGCATACTCCATCGGGCCGTAGATATCGGTCCATGTACTTGCATCACGGACTCGTCGGCTCTCTCGCCGAATATTCGAAACTCGGTCCTCTTTCAAGTTACGAACCGTAGGAGGAATGTACTTCTCGCTCAAATCTCCCCTCGAACTCGCCCCAATCTCGGGGCTTCCCTTCGTGGCCACCGTAGTGCGCCACCGCACGTCGCCTCTCCGAACAATGAGGCGGAAGATATACTTGGAAGTATGCGTGTGGGTCGGTGTAGCAAGAATGTCGTGAATCTTTTCGTGACTTCTCAAAAAATTCTCGTCGCCTCAAGATTCATACCTCCGTAGAACTTTTCGGCCGATGCCTCTCGAAATTCTCTCGCTCCGCCTCGCCTCGGCGTAGCTTTAGTACTCGAGTAGTCGGGGTACTAGGCGTCTCAGTGAGTGACGTACTCGGTGTCGATGGTATCACCTCCGTCTGAGTAGGCAATACAACCCTTGTCTGTGCTATCAGAGCTACGATGGTCTCCGGCATCGTTGAAATCGGAGTAGGAGCTGTCGACGTCGCCGCGGTAGCTGGTGTACCAGTCTCCTTTGTAGCAGTCAACTGGGAAGTAGCCGGCGTAGATGGTGTCGTTGTAGGGGGTGCTCTCAAAAGTCTCAAGATCTCCTCAAGTCGATGATCATGACTCATAATCCTCTGAGTCCACATCTGGAACTCCTCCATACTGACTCCTCTAAGACCTGGCGTCCCACTATCATCACTCAACCCGCGAGATCGCCATCGCAGATCGTGCAATTAGGCGAATCTCCGAATCAGTGAATAGCTAATCGATATAATAATAATACACCATCTCAAATATAGCATGTACATTACAAGTTCCGACTTTTCCCCAACTCTCCTCACTTCCCAACTAAGACTTAAGTTAAGTTCATAGGGTTCCACTCTAAGTTCAAACAATATCCTAACTTCCGCTTTCCTATGTTTTAGTGGATTGTGATTTAAATTCAAGAGTATTTTATTCAACCTTTATGCTCTGATACCAACTGTGACGGCCCCGAATTCCACAACCCTAGAATCGGGCGCCGCCCGGCCTGGACCCGCGCGAACCCCCGAGCCAATCCCGACGAGTCGCGCGGGGCCAGTGAGCCTATCCTTACCATTCAATCATTTATTAATCATTTGAAAGTGAAGTCAATTAATTAGCGAGTTATCAAAGTAATAAGCGGAAGCAATAAATCTCAACTAATAAATCAACTTCAAAATCTCTAAGTTAGGACAAAAACCTAGGGTGTGGGAACCCTGTATACCTTATATATACCATGTAAAGCAAGGAGAGAATCATCTAAGTCATAATATCCAAAAAGATCTCTCAACCCATTACCCCATGTATAAAAACAATATAAGTAGCTATTACAACAAAAAAAATGTCACCTATATCAGCAGTGGAGGGCCGCTCAAAGTATATCACCTAACTGCACGGCCTTTCCTTTACTGGACTGCGGATCTGCACTCGGTCAAACACAAAAATGACGAGTCCATGTAAGTAACGCCAAGCAAGAACAACAATAAATACAGTATTTCGAATTAAATAAATAAACAGTCAATTCATGCAGATAGAAAGAAAAGGACAGGGAGCGCATGAATATATAAAAACTGTGAATAAATACATAAGCAATCGAAATTGAGCGTCCCGGAATACAAGGGAAAGGCACAAGTGGTCCCGACCCATTAAAGTCGTTAAGCCGAGGACAAAATCTCCTCAAATGCTAGGAGTTGAGGACAGAATCTCTTCTAAGACCCCTACGCGAGTGCAGAGTCCCCAGCAATCTGGTGGAGAACTCTCACCTCTTATATGTCATTACAACTAATCATGTATCCCCAGCAGTAAACTCCAGTATAATACACCGCGAGCCCGGAATTCTGCAAGAATCACGCTTGACACACTTGCCTTAGGACAACTCAAAAGAAATAGAATGACAAGATAGTATTGAAACAATATCAAAAAAAATAATTAAAAGCTCAAGAAATACTGTGGTGTTCCTCATTGGTTTACTTACCTCGATCCAAGCTAATTCGCGCTAACACGGACTCTGACACGCCCCTTATGGTCCCCGTGTGCACAATAATCCTGATAATGCAATTTATATCAATTTCCTTAATTTCCTATGATTTTTCCAAAATTTTAGCTATTTTTGCCAAATTTCACGTTTTCCAAGGTGAAACCCCGACAAAACGTCTCACAAAAATCCCGAATATTTCACTTTTCGTAGAAATTCACAAATTTCTCTTTATTTGATGAAAATATAATTTTCTGGAATTTTCTAAAATTTTTCCTGAATTATTCCTATTTTTCTGGAATTTATTTCAATTAAAATCAATTTTAATATATTTAATCAAAATAAATAATTTTTATTAATATAATATATAGGTGGGTCGCGGGTCGGGTCTGACCGGTCAAACCGGGTATGACCGGTCCACTGGTCGACGGTTCGACTTCCAACCGGCTCGGGTCACTCGACCGGCCGGTTTCTTTCTTCTTCTTCGTTCTTTGTGTTTTTGGAAAATCCAAAGAAACACAAGCAAATGTCATTCATTTTTTTTTTTTTAATCGGCTTTGGAGAATGGGTGGCGGTGGTGTGATGAAATTGGGTATTTTGGTCAAATGACCAAAATACCCCTAATCCTTATCCATATCCTTTACAACTTTGTTGCCCTTTTGGTCTTTTCACAATTTTACCTACCAACTTTGATAACTCACTTGGGTGACTTAGTTGACTTTTGGTCTTTTGATCTCATCCATTTCACACAACACTCAACATTTCCCTCAGGTATTCTCGCACCCGACTCATAATACTAACTTTGTTCGTTGCGTCACCACAGACGTACCGACGTAACAAACGGACTTTAAAACCTTTTAATTATTATTTATTTAATATTTTTGTCAGTGTTTCTAATTAAATTTGTTCCCCCGGGCTACCAACGCTCTTACACAACGCCTTTACCCATTAAAAACTTAAAATTGCACAAATGAAATATAATATAATACAAAAATCATACAAAACTAACATACCTCGGCGTCGACGTCCGAGAATTGATGACTGTACCACGGCGTGGGCCCACGTATCACCTATTTTGACACGTGACATGGGTTAAATTTTTAGGGTCGTTACAATGTGTGCTTTTATTATCTTTGTGATATTTATGCATGAAACCAGTTTAGCCATTTATTTGCATTTTGACATTATATTGAGATTCCACTTGGTTATTACTGTTATTTTTTGTACTCACCATCCTTTTTATAATGGCGGGTGCAACCACGTCATACTGTAGGGTTAATAAGTGAAAAAGGACCGAAATTTTGGCGATTGAAGTTGAGGGTGGCTTAACGACCTCCTTTTGCATACAGTGTAGGTTTTTTGTACTATGTATTTATATATTTTAGATACACTAGGATATGAATTGTGTGAGATTTTGGGACATGTATACAATATTTGACTTTCTTTTAACTTGTTATACTGTTTGGATGTATACATATGCGGGGTTTCCACACTCTAGGTTGTCATGATTAGTGTTTTAGGGTTATTCAGTTTAGTTGGAATAGAATTTGCTTCCGTTGTACTTTGATAACTCACTAAATTGATTAACTCCATGTTTAAATTGCTAAATAAATGGTAAATGATAAGTAAGGCTGACTAGGTTTGCGTTGACTCTGCGAGGTTAGCTCAGGGGTCCACGTAGGTCTAGGCTGGGCGGTGCCAAATTCTAGGATTATGAAATTTAGGGCCGTTATAGTGAGTAATTGCTTACGAGGATGTTGTGGCCCACGCTGCCATAAACACCACCCCCACAACATGATATAAAACATATGTGTGTGGTGGTTCTCTAGTTTGGACACGTAGGTGACATGCCTTGGGAGTTTCCTCCCCATGGCGTCCCTTGCGACGTCTGAATCAGTGATGCCCTAATAAGGTTTTTTAGCCCCTCTGCTCGTCACCATGGTCCAAACCCGTCGCGACTTCTCATATAACCTCATACAAACCATATCCAGCCATAAGCTCTCAACGAAATTCATCTAAAACCAAAACCCCGACAAAATTGATAAAAACCCTACATTTCCTTCCAAAAACCAAAACAACAATACACCAACCAATCCTCACTAGTTGCTCCAATATAACTACCAAAACCATAGCCCCCCAAAATTTGGTATGCTTGAAATTCATTCCCAAAACCCATGTCAAAACCCATAAAAACATACTCAAAACATAGGAAATGGAGAGGGGATCGAGGATCTCACCTTAGATCATCAAAACGTTGTTGTTTGCAACCCCAAATATGCTCCACAAGTTCACAAAACCCTATTCCACACTTGAGATTTCGGATTTATGTTAAGAAGTAGAGAGAAAAGGTGATATGTGTGAGGATAAATGACTATTTATAGTCAAATAGGTCATCCAATGTACTTGTGAATCTCAAGGCTTGATCTAAGGTTTCTCCTAAGGTTAATAGGTCCACCTTAATGTGACTCAAGTAGGTGACTCTCCTCACTTGACTTGTCTTGCTCAACTAAACACATAAACCCTCGGGCGTTCATGTAATGACCCCGATTTTCCACAACCTTAGAATTGGGAACTACCCGACCTAGACTTACGTAGACCCCCGAGCGAGCCTCGCAGAGTCGACGTAAACCTAGTCAGCCTTACTTAACATTTACCATTTATTAAACCACTTTAAATGTATTTGATTGAGTTATTTCAGTTAGTGAGTTATCGGGTTATAGCGAAAACATCAAAATCTCAAACTAACCTAAAAAACTCTAAAACACAAGTTAGAACGGCTTAGAGTGTAGAAACCCCGTATATATATACCTCTATAAGTATACCCGGTTAGAGGAGAATCAAATACGGTATACATGTCCCAAAATTACTCACTAAACCTATATCCCAATGTATCCAAACATAAATATATAATACAAAGAAACCTACGATATAGGTAAGAGGAGTCACCTAATAGCCCTCAACTTCAATCCTCTATTTCCGGTCCTATTCTTATATCGACCTTGTAGTATGACGTGGTTGTACCCACCGTCATAAAAAGGATGGTGAGTACAGAAAATAATAATAACAACCAAGTGGAGTTTAAATATAATTTCAAATGTCAAATATATGGCTAAACTGTAATGGCCTAAAATCCATCGACCACTACGGTGTGCACCACGGGCCCACGACTCTGCCAATTCATCATCCATCTGTGTCCCATAGACCATTCATAACTTACTACCAATCAATTGTTCCTAACTAAATGTTATTTTCTTTAATTATAGTTTCATGTTAGCTTATTGACTCGTTATTATCATTTAATATCAAAATACGCAGCGGATAATTAAAAACATCAAAATAAATATTCACAAAATATTTTATGAGCATTTTGCATAATGTGGAAATCATACCCAAAAACATCATATACATATCAATTGTGATCCTCAAAATATCAAAATACAACTTCCAAGTCATATACAAGTCATGTATGTCTATCATATCCCAAAACCCAACATAAAACAAGAAAATATAAAACAAACGTACGAGTAGGGCAAATGCAGTCAATCACAGGTAGTCCTCAAGTATGCCTTTTCGTCTGCTCGTACTAGGATTTGCATTCAAACCATCACAAAAATAGATGACGAGTCCAGAGTGAGTAATCCCAAGGAAATTCACTAAGTAAATACATAAATAAACTACTGAAATTTAAAATACTATAAATAAACATGCGAAACAAAATAATACAGACAACTGTGGAAGATCATCGCATGCATAAATATAGCAATGAAGCAAAGTGCATGCACAATCAAAGTCAAACTAAGCCATACTTCGAGCTATTCGCTAGGCACAGCCCGTGAGGATACCTCAAACGGGTGACCCTGGACCCTCTAGGTGGCCGACGTAGATCCACGGCGCACCAACACATGCCTATCATACCCGGTAGCATATTCATCGGTGCATGCCTAGACATATGCTATGACTTAGTGGACTCTATGCCCCCACAAGGAATAAACACCAGGTGGGAGTGATCTATACCGTAAAGACACTAGTTAGGAGTAAACTCAACTATCGTAAAGACACCAAGTAAGAGTACTCGACCACCGTAAAACAATAAGGAAATAGAGTAATAAATGAAAAGGACTGAATTCAAATAAATCAAGCAGTAAGTACTAAAATGAATTTTAGTTGGGTTACTACACACCTCAAATCGCACTCCTCGTCCCCGTAGAGCAAATCCCGATCCGATTCCTCCAAATCCTCGATATCCCAAAATATCGCTCGAACTAACCTATTACCATTTATCATTGATTTATGATCAATTATTTGTATTTTAGGTCAAATAGTATAGGCATTATATCCACTATACCCAAAACAATAAAAAATAACCATCTGATGAACACTCAATGCGTTGGAGGATGACCCAACATGTTGGTGTTCATCCTATTCATCTTCATCATTGGCCTAAACTGTCTAGCGCGCTAGGTTATTTTTCCAACAGTTCAACAGAACAAAATTGCTAAAAAATCATCACCTAAGCCTTCACCAACCCTGTCGGCCCCATCATCTCCTCATGGGGGAACAAACAACACTTCCAAAAGTTAGAGGCACAACAAATTATATCAAACATGCATCAAACACCAGATCAAACACCAAACTTGAAAACATTTTCATGAAAATGAACCCAACCTCAAAACCAACAACCATAACTCTTTTCTCCACACTTATAACACTTAATAAACACTAAAACTAGACAAAAATAGTGTCATAACCTCAACACATAGTTTCCCCACCATCACCCTCTAAAATCACATTCAAATTGAAGAGAATGGAGAGAAATCATAGAAATCACATCTCAAGTTTTCTCAAATTTTGGATTTACAAGTGATGGGAGAGAAAAGTTAGTGAGAATAGTGAAAATGAGATTTTTATACAAGATTTTCATCAAAACATAACCCCCACATCTCAAGGCTTGTTTAAATGGCCAAGATGAGGTCAAATGGTCTCTACAAAGTGACAAACACTAACCCACATGCTCACCATGACCTCATACACATGGCACCAGTTATATACATTATCAGGCGTTCCAATACTTGGCTCCAAACCTCGCCCGGTGTCGTTCACTCTCAACAACTGTACCAACCTCCTCAACATCATTTTATATTATTTATTTAATGAATGTTATCATTTATTATATGTATCTAATCCCCCGTCCTAGTATACCAGTTATTTGCCACCCGGTACGCGCCTACGCGCTAGTCGCGACAAAAACGCGCCATACCGCCTCACTTGTCAATGGACAATATAAATACACATATTGCGATGCAATTTAACTAAATTGAACATATACATCATAATTACCCAACAAAAAGCACACAAAATTGACTGTATACCTAATCTGGGGGTGCTTTGGCCTCGTTGTGGGACTCACGAACGTCCTCGCTAGCGTTCACATCTGCAATGATGTCATAAATAATGACAATTATAAATTGGGTCGTTACATAAACTAATATCACGCAGGAATATCATGAAGATAGTGCAGATCCCATGATAATAAATCACTGAAAAGTCCTCGAAGATTGAGTGTCCAAGAAAACAACAAAAACGCAAGTAGTCCCGACCAAAATGTCGTTGAGTTGCGCGACAAAAGCCCAGCAGACTCGAGTTCAGGACGAGAACACGGCCTACCAGCCTTAACCCTTGCGACTATGAGATATCCACAAACCCGGATAAGAGCTCCCGACGTATACTCAATCGGGAGATATCAACAACGTTCAGATAAGAGCTCATATCAAAAATAGCAACCACGACTCACTTGCTTTTAGACCACTTATTAGGAAACCCACAAAAAATGACAACGCCAATAATCCACCATGGAATAGAGCTTACAAATGGAATTCAAGGAAACATATTTCACCTAGAAATACTGCTCAATAAAGATAACAACCCAATTTAAATGCATAAATGAAATAATAAAAATACTCCCATTGGTTTTACTCACAGTACAATGCAACCTCTTTGCAACACTTCGTGCTCGTAGCTTTCACATGCTACCAAAACGACCCCGCACATTCGTCACCTACTCATTAAGCACCTGGTGATCATTATCAGTCCAATTTGGTCGTGTTAGAGTTTTATTTCCTTTAATTGCAATTCCATATTAATTTCACCATTTAACCCAATTTTTCTATAATTTTACTCGTTCACCCATTTGGGTCGATTATCCGGGTATTGAATCATATTTGAACCCATTTGGATACCCTAGAGGTCCCCAAAGTTTTCAAAAATCTCATAAAAATTTGCTCCCTATGAATAGTGTCACGCCACTGGGACGTCGTGGCGTCCATTGGCTTGGGCAGCATCTCCACAACGTGAGTATAATGCTCGCTGCCCAATACATACGTGAGTGACGTCGTGACCTCATTGATCGTGGCGAGTCCTCACGACACGAGCCCTTGAAGCTCCTGCCAAGACGTACGTGGGTGACGTCGTGAACAGGAATGCTTACGACGTCTGACCCAGAACGCCCATGTAATGGGGTTTTGACACCCCGACTCGCATCGCCGTGCTTCGAGCCTATCCCAACTACGACTAAACATCCCATGCAATGCCAAGCCACCTTCGGCTCGCGTCAAAACTTGACCAAACCATCAATTTACGAAAATCAATCAAAATCTCCAAAAATATTTGAAAATTATGACACCTCCAAATCAACGTCTCCAAGTCATAAAAACCATTCCCGGCTATCGCAAGCCCATCAAAACCAAGTTGAAAACTCGATAAACACTGAAATCCCAAATTGGGGTGCGAGAACATCGTGAATAAAACAACCAAAATAAGTGTCAAATCTCATCTCAAATCGCGTAGTTGGTCGATCCCCGTCGTCGATCTGGGCTCGAAACGTCGAAACCCTCCTCCTTTTTTTCATTCTTCACGTAGAGAGAGATAAGAGAGAAACAAATGAGAGAAAAATGAGAGAGAGAGAGAGAGTGTGTGTGTGTGGTGGGTTGAGTCACCTATTTATAGGTGAGTCCCCATCTTTGCTCACTACCGCATTTCGAGGCACATCCGAAGGTCCATAATCACACCAACTACCAACCACTATGGGAGACACTTATGTGACTCCTTCCTTGTCTCTATCCAATTTAACTAAAAATTGAACAATCCTCAGGCGTTTCTACACCCGGCATGCACCACGACTCGTACCATCGCATGCGAATATAAATCTTAATGAGCCAAACATATTTCCAAATTAATTTATTTATTATATTTTATTTTCCGATCATCCATGAAAATAGTTTCCGGACTCGTATACCCGTATTTCGTTCACCGATACCCGTTCGTTACGTTCTTTGAGGTGAATTCCACTCGAAACTCGACGTCACCGTCCTGTCACACAGACTCGAGTATACATCGATAGTACACGACATCACATAGAAATAATACGAACTTCCGAGTCGTTACAGTTCATGTAACCGACTCCTCGCGTCATGAACGCATATACGACGTTAATTATTAATTATTAACTGCATTTTAATCATTTTATGTGTATAACTACCTAACCTAGTGTACTGTCATTCACCTACTTGATACCCGCTTCTGCACGCTAATCGAGGTGAATACCTGTCACACTGTCTCGCACGATCAATAATAAATAAAATACACACGTCGTGATACCAATAAACCTAATTAAGCAAAACATCACAAATAAAATGTAGTACAACACATAAAATCACTATTTTCCTAATTTTGGACGTGCCTTGGCCTATCTGCGGGGTTCATGGGGTGTTGAGCTGTAGTCCACATCTGCTCATACATCACAATTAACGACTAATTAAATTTGGGTCTTTACACCGATTATGTGTGGTACCCCAAATTCAAAATTCAATTTATAAATGCACCCCACATTTTTACCAAAATACCCCTTCATCAAAACTGAAGCACCCAACTCCTAAACCTTGGTCGAGACATCTATTTTAGGTTCGACAACATATGACCGAGACTTATTGTAACGACCTAATTAATAATTTTTGTTATTTATGACATCATTGTCATTATTTAATGATAAAATTCATTAAACAATTAATATAAAATGATGTTGAGGCGGTTGGTACCATCGTTGTTCGTGAACGAAACGGGTTGCAGTACGGAGTCGGGTACCGAAATGCCCGGAGTCGAATGGTTGTAGCTAGAAGGACAAGGTTAATGGACCAAGTGTGACTCAAGTTTGTCACCATTAGGAGGACTTTTTGATTCCGTCTCAACCATCTAATGAAGTTTCGTAATGTGTGTATGAGTTAAGATGAGGATTTTTGAATAAATATCCCATTTTCTTCCTTCTCATCACATTTTCTCTCTCTTCACTTGAGTTGGACAAAAGTTGTGAGAGGTGGTGAGGTTTTGTGAGATTGGGTGATCATTTTGAAACTCGAAAGGTCAAGGAAATCAAAAGCCATGGTTAGATTTTCTATTCACATCTCATTTTCTACTTTTCGAACTAATTTTTGAGGGTTTTGATGGTGGTTTTGGGTTTGGGTTTGAGCACACAAGCATGATAAGGAGTGTTGCTTTGGGTTGGTAATTGATTTTGAGGTTACAAATGCTAGAATTGGTGTTGGTGTTGTTGTTGTTTTGATTTTCAAGTGAGTTTTTGGGTTTTTGACGAGAAAACTCGGGGTTTGTGTTTCGAACGTGCTTAGCGAGAGGTTTTGATTGTTTGAGGTTGGTTAAGTGTTTGATGAGTTGTTGGAATGAGTACGAACCCCGGCGACGAGCCGAGGGGTTCAAAAACCCCAAAAACACCCACTTGCGGAGATGCCACCAGGGGCATCGTGGGGTTAACGCTCACGGCACCACCCATGGCGTCTGAGCCAGTGGCCAATTCTTCATGCTTTGGTGGCGTCATGGAGGGGATGAACGTGACGACACCTGCACCTAGGACACTGTGGACACGCCGTGGAGACTTGAAAACAACGGTGTCTCAAATAGTTTCGCGATGAAAATTTTTAAAATAAATTTATCAATTGGGGTGTGAGTTAGGGACTTATATGGTCTATTTGGGATGTTCAAATGATGATTTTATCGATGATTTGGGTATTGAATCGAGATTTTCAATGTTTGGAAATTGACTGGATTTATTGGGAATTTATGATTTTAGGTTGGTTTGATGGATAATTGACACGCAGTGGAAGCGTGCATTTAGACTAGTGACGGTAGTGGAGTGCGATTTGAGGTGTGTAGTGTCCCAACAGAAATTCACTTTAATATTTACTGGCTTTGGCTATTTGAATTATGTCATTTTTATTCAGTAAATCTTATTTTCCTGGTTGTGGTTACGGTTGGTTGAGTTTACTCCCACTGAGTTTACTCGTTATGGGGGCATGAGGTCCACTAGGCCATAGCATATGTTCTAGTGATATGTCGGTGAATATGCTACCCGAATGTTGATTTGTGTTAGATATGTGACAGCCCCAAATTCCTAATGCATTTGGGTACGCCCAGCCTAGACCCGTGCATGTTCCGAGTTGATACTCGCAGTTGTATCAATTTAACAATTTATGAAAGAGTTATTGTAATTATACGCAACGAAAAAACTAAACAAGTATTGGGAAATAACTCAATCAAACGAAAATTAGGAAATCTATATAAATATGGAAACCCCGAGTTTCATGGTATCCATCTCAAAAAGTGATCCCCGGGTATATATAAAACATCATACAAAAAACAATGAACATGAATCAATCTAACCTAATCCTCGAAAGTCGTATACTCTAAGAGGTCCTCGTCCTTGTTGCACTCGGGATATCTCGCACGTCTAAATATCATGCGGTAATTTAAAGGCGGGAATATAAATAGATAAAAGTGCATGATAGGCAAGTGACTAAAATGATAGTAATCGAAAACATGCATGTTCTAAGAGTCAAAGAGGCCATAAGCGGTCAATATGGAGGTATCCTCATTGCCCCAATCGGGCCATATGACACCTTCACAATCGCATTAGCCACACAACACCGAAGAATTCCGATAGAAAATACCCAAGTTTCCTCAACCAAGGTGGCCACATGATACTATATCGACACACTTACGCCAAGAACACACATTAGTAATTGTCGTTGGATAATTTATGATAATGTCTTTTGCGAATTTCTTAATCGGCTTACTAACGATACCTTTAAGGCAAGTGTCCTTACCCGAACTATCGCAAATCATATCCACTCGTGGGTCCCACAACTAACCGACAAGGACGGAAACTAGTATTAATAGGTCAAGTCTTTAACTAACTCGTTTCATATTGTTCATATAACCGCGATGTATAATTTGTGTGTTAAATTCCGCATATCAATATAGCCCGAAGTATGCGTGTTTATTGTCATTGTTCATTGATGAGTGAGCTAGTCCCACAAATGAGTGGAGCATGCCCGGATTAGGTATACAGTTCGTTTTTGTGCTTTTGTTGTGTATTTGCGATGTATATGTCCAATTTAGTTAAATTTCATATCAATATGTGTGTTTATATTGTTCATTGATGAGTGAGCTAGTGTGACGGGTATTCATTGCGTATTACGGGTAGAAGCGGTTACCGGGTAACGAATGATAGTACACTAGGCCGGGGTCTAAACATACATAATAAATGATAAAATTAGTTAAATAATCCATATTAAATGACGTTGAGGCGAATGGGATGGTCGTTGTGTGTGAATGAATCGGTTCATAGTTCGAGCCATGTATCGGAATGCCCGGGGCTGTGTGTTAGTAGTTAAGGGATAAGGTCAAATGACCTAGAAAGTAGTCAATTTTGGCATCAAATGTGGGCTAATTGACCCAATCTCAGCCCTCAATCAAGGCCTTAGGATATGAGGTGAGACTTGATGACATTTTTGTTAGATTTTCAACATTTACATTAATCTTTTCTTTCTCTTCATATGTTCATTCGAAAATTAAGAGCAATTTTGAAGGTTTTGTGAGATTTGTGTGACAAATTGGAGCTTAAGAGGTGATAGGAAATTGAATACAAGGTTAGTCCTTCGATCTCCATCTCCTTCTCTACGATTCGGGATATTTTTCAGGGAATTTGACGGTGGTTTCGGGTTGAGGATTTGAGCAAACTAGCATGAATGGGTGTTGCTATGGTTTTTGAAGTGGATTTGAGGTTGTGGTTGTGAATTTGGTGTGAATATTTTGTTGTTGTGATTTTCAAGCAATTTGCCGGGTTTTTGGTCGAAAAACGATGAATTTGTGTTTTGGGCGTGTGTTGTTGAGGGGTTTTGGTGTTTGTGGGCCTTATAGAAGGGTTTAATGAGTTGTTGAAATGAACACGGATCGCGCGATGAGCCGAGGGGGTTCAAAAACTCGAGAAAACCTTCTCTGTTGAAAACGTTGTCAAGTGCGCCGTGTGTTTCAGAAGTCCACGACGCCACTCGCGACGTCTTGGGTAGAGGCAAATGTGAGAAATTGTGAATGACGTTTTGGGAGACGCCGTGGGAGAGACAATGTGATGGCATGGTCAGTGCCGTGGAGACGCCGCACAGTGTTAAATGTGGCGACGTCTTTAACGACGTCTGGGGCAGTTTTAAAACCAAAATTTTTAATAAAAATTCACCAATTGGGGTTTGTTCTAAGGATTTATATAATCTATTTAGGATGCTTTAACGATGATTTCATCGATGATTTGGGTTGTAGATTGAGGTTACAAGGTATGAAAATGTGTTTGGTTAATCGAGGATTATTAGTTTTAGGTTGATTTGGCGGACATTGGACACGTATTTGAGCGTGCATTTGGATTTAGGACGTTAGTGGAGTGCGGTTTGAGGTGTGTAGTATCCCAATTGAAATTCACTTTAGTACTTACTGCTTGATTATTTGAATTATGTCCAGTTTATTCAATTCTCCTATTTCCTATTATTGTTTTACGGTGGATAAGTTTACTCTTACCTGGTGTTTATTCATTACGGGGGCATAGGGTCCACTAGGCCATAACATGTGTTTTAGTCATGCGCCGGATGAATATGCTACCTAAGTGTGCATGTGTGGGATGCATCGTGGGTCTATGCCGACCATATAGATGGTTTAGGGTCATCCGTTCGAGGTATCCTCACGGCCGTGCTTGGCGGATAGTCCAAAATATGGCTCTAGTCGGACTTTATTGTGCACGCACTTTTATTTCTCTACTATTCATAATCATGTCATGATCTTCCATAGTTGTCTGTATTCTTTTGTTTCGCATGTTTATTTATAGTATTTTGATTCCATCATTTTTACTTATATATTTACTTAGTGAATTTTTTTGGGATTACTCACTTTGGACTCGTCATCTGCTTTTTTGTGATGACTTGAGTGCAGATCTGGTATGAGCAGAGGGAAGGGCAAGCTTGAAGACTACCTTTGATTGACTGTGATTTTCCATACTCATACGTTTGTTTATATTTTTCGTTTTATGTTGGATATAGGTTGTGAGAGATACTTTTGAGCCTGTATATGACTTGAAGGTTTATATTTTGATATTTTAGGATCACACTTGATATTTGTATATTAAGTACATTTTGGTATGGTTTTCACATTAGGTTAAATGACTTATAAATCTTCTTTTTATATTTACTTCGATGATTTAGGTCTTCCGCTGTATATTTTGAGGCTAAATGATAATAACGAGTCTTAAACTAACTTGAATCAATAATTATTAATTACTAACCTAAAGTTAGCAAAATTTTGATTTGTATTAAGATATGAGTGCTCGTGGAATACAACTAGAAGATGAGTTGGCCAGGTTGTGGGCTCGCGGTGCACGTTGTAGCGGTTGATGAATTTGGGGTCATTACAATGGTGCTAGTTTGATTCAGATCGTGCACGCACTTTGATTTCTATGCTATTTATATTTATGTGATGATCTTCCACAGTTGCTTGTATTCTTTTCTTCCGCATGATTATTTAATAGTATCTTTATTCCAACAGTTTTATTTATGTACTTAATGAGTTTCCTTGGGATTACTCACTCTGAACTCGCCATCTGTTCTTTTTGTGATGGCTTGAGTGCTGATCCTGGTACGAGTAGAGGGAAGGGCAAGCTTAGGACTCCCGTGATTGACTACCATTTGCCCTACTCGTATGTTTGTTTATATTTATCGTTTTATGATGGGTATGGGTTATGAGTAATACATTTTGATCTGTATATGACTTAGAGGTTTATCTTTTGATATTTTGAGGATCACACTTAGTATATACATTGACTACATTTTGGTATGGTTTCCACATTAGTAAAATGCTCATAAAACTTACTTTTAACATTCATTTTGATGATTTAAGTCTTCTGCTAAATATTTTGATAATACACACGATAACGAGTCCAAATGCTAACTTGAACCAGTTATTAATGAAAATGTTGCAAAGTTAGCAGTAATTGGTCAGTGATTGAGGTATGAGTGCAAGTAGGACATAACCAGTTAAGGATGTGGCAAGGTTGTGGGCCCGCGGGGCTCACCGTAACGGCTAATGGATTTTGGGATCATTACACTTAGCCTCTAGACTCAGTGTTGTCCAACCGAACCTCTTTGGTGAGATTTAGTTGACAACCGCCGACCCAAGGTTCGGTGGTTCCGACACTTTCCAATTAAAGCTTCGACATGCTATGACTGACTCTCCAACTAGTGGTTTGGTGGACTTTGACTGATTCTCCAACAAGAGATTCAGACTTGCAAGGCCGAACCACTCGATGCTGCCTACAAATCACATGAAGAGAGTATGTGGAGGGATGATGATGGGTACACAAAATGAGAGGAAACTGTAGTGGGGTGCACTAATCACAGTGAGGGGCATAAGAGTCATTTTGTAATAGGATTGACCTTTTTTTTAAGTTTGACTTTTTTTGGGTGCACTAAGTAAATGGTGAGATACATTTAGTCGGGCTCTAACTTTTTGAGCGTTGTGCACCAAAAAGGTGTAGAGCCAATATATGCACCACAAAAGGTGTAAGCCAATATATGAACGTTCAAATTCACGGGTTAATTGCAAGATTACTATGCAAAGATGCCAAGATTGATGTTAGTTCTACTCATGCGTAATGTTGAAAGAAGTGTCGTGTTTTTTTTTGTCAAACTTTGTTGCATTAATATTCCTTACACCCAAAATGGCACAACAATCTATTACAACGGGTATAATAGATATTAAAAGGCTTTGAAGATCGAAACAACATCCACAAAAGGGGCAACAACACCACAAAAAGGGACACCAACCTCTCCAATGAGGGAGCAACATCCTAAATTATTGGGACTGCATACTAAATTATTAGGTCACCCATAACCCGGACGATGGGACGGGTGTGGCCTAGTGGTAAGGTCGATCACGGGGTTGTGCGTGTTAGGTACACGACCTTAGTATCGATTCTCCATGATGGCCAAACGTCGGGCTACTAGTGCTCTCATTGCGTAATTTCAAAGCCTGTGAGACTAGTTAGATAGAGTCTAGATACTCACAGTTAATCAAAAAAAAAAATAAATTATTAGGTCACCCACTTGGTATATGTAAGTGAGGGCATCACAATTGATTAGGAAACTCATGTCCTCTTGTATGGTCTGCGTATGTATTTTGTGATCAAATCTATGATACATAGCAAAAGGACTGAATTTCCTTAACAAAAAAGAGCTAATTGGGTTAAGGAGACCACTGTTGTAACTTGTAACAGTATACAAGTGTGAGGCCATACTAGTCAAGTGTAGTTTTCAGTTAACAAGAGGGCAGTGGTGGAAATGACAAGGGTCTCTCTTCCCTTTAACCAATGATCTCAAATTCGAAATGACAACGAGAGAGTCACATAGAAGTTGCATTAGGACATAGGAGCCATCTACAGTCCACATAGCTTCAACTCACATATTATGCACCGAAATTTATATTGCCTCTTTTTCAAGGTGCGTACAAATAGCTCGAGGATTTGATGCGACTTCCCGATGCCATTCTAGCATTACCCATTCAAAATATAACGATTTTTTTTTTTTTTGAAGGAGAATATAACAAACTTTTTCTTATTTCAAATCATTGACCAATACATCTATAAAAAATGAGAGTATAAAACTCCACTCAACACGACCCAGCAAAGAACTAGCCTCCCGAGCAATGATATGGGCTGCTAAGTTTGCTAATCGACGAATAAAAGTAACACCATCAGACCTTTAGTCCTTTAACAAGTATTTATAATCACTGCTTAAGGAACTTAAATAAGATAAATCACTAACACTGCTCCTTAATGTTTGAACAACCACCAAGGCATCATCCTCAATCGATGCCCGTTCTACACCTAGGAGAATATAACAAACTTAAAAACAACTTTTAATTAGATATTGTGATCTTTGTAGTCCTACTTTCCTCACGGTATGGGTTTTTATTTTTATTTTGTAGCTCAGTAGAGTGGAGTGTGTGTGTGTTACATAACAAAACCCTCGAAAAGCATTTCTGATCAGTCTGTGTTAGGGTTTTAGCTTCAGCGACTCCAATGGAGGTCGGCGACCCTCGAAGCCTCTCAACGAAGCGAAGGAGAGACGAAGACGAAGAAGACAATCTCAACAACCACTCCACCGAGAACGCCAGCAATGGCGACGCATTCGACCTCTCGCTCCTCGAAGCGGTAGAGAAATCACGAAACGCGGTCGAAGTCCTCGACGTCAAAACCCTAAAAAAGCTCGTCTTGTCGTTCGAGCGCCGCCTCCGCGACAACATCGAAGCTCGTTTGAAGTACCCCGACCAGCCGGACAAGTTCGCCGATTCGGAGCTCCAGCTCCACGAAGAGATCGAGAAGCTCAAGATCTTGGCCGGCGGACCGGAATTGTATCCGGAATTGGTGAATTTGAACGCGATTCCGTCGATTCTAGGGTTGCTGAGCCACGAAAACGTCGATATCGCGATCGACGTGGTGGGATTGGTGCAGGACTTGACTGATGAGGATGTGTTGGATGAGAATGACGAGGCGGTTAGGGTTTTGGTGGATTCGTTAGTGGAGAACAATGCCTTGGAGTTGTTGGTGCAGAATTTGGGGAGGTTATCGGAGAGCGATCCGGATGAGATGAGTGCGGTGTATGGGACGCTGGCGACGGTGGAGAATATGGTGGAGGTGAGGCCGGCGGTGGCGGAGTTGGTTTGCGAGAGGACGAAGCTGTTGAGGTGGTTGTTGGGGAAGATTAAGGTGAGGGAGTTTGATAGTAATAAGCAGTATGCGTCGGAGTTGTTGGCGATTCTGTTGCAGAATAGTGCGGCGAATCAGAAGAGGTTGGGGCAGATTAATGGGGTGGATGTGGTGCTCCAGGCGGTGGCGATGTATAAGTCGAGGGATCCCAGGAGTTTGGATGAGGAGGAGATGGTGGAGAATTTGTTTGATTGTTTGTGTTGTTTGTTGATGCCGATGGAGAATAAGGAGAGGTTTGTGAAGGCGGAAGGGGTTGAGTTGATGATCATTATAATGAAGCAGAAGAAATTGGCTTATGGGTCTGCTATTAGAGCTCTTGATTTTGCAATGACGAAGTACCCGCCTGCTTGCGAGCGGTTTGTTGATGTTTTGGGATTGAAAACTGCATTTGCTGCTTTTATGGGTAAGGCAAGTCTCCTTTCCTCACTTTTACTCTCTTATCATGGCAATGCTGTTGTTTAAATATCTCTTTTTTATTTAACAACCTGGTATGTGCTGAATTAAGGAATAGCCATACTCTAGGAGAGCAATGTATATTAAAAGTGCAATGCAAGTGCGAACTTTTGTATGATCTAATATTCTAATTAGAACTTTTTCCGATTAATTGAATTAAGAGTTGTTTATTTGATTAATAATGATTTCAATTCGTATGGTCCTAAGTTCTTGTGTGTTGCCTTGGCAGGTTAAAATGGAGTCTTAGATTATGATCATGTTTTTCTTTTTTGATAAGAAATAGATGTTATTGGTTTAGTGCCCAAAGAATGGGATTGGGACTTTTTGTTCCTGAATCCTGTACAAAACTATATCTATATATAAATACACATACACAATAGGCAGCATCTCTTTCCAATCAAAAAGAAAAAAAAAACGTATAATAACCATCACCGCTAGTACCTCAAAAGATGCTTCAAAAGCCCGTCCTCTGTCCAAGCCCCTACACTTTTTTGCGATCAACTATAGAGAAACTGGAGTTGCGTTGGGCACGCTGTCCTCATCTCGCTTGACGTGGACAATGCACAGCTGGCCCACCCAACTACGAACTCCATACTTCCCATAGCCATTGCAAACCCAACTTACTGACCAACCCACAACATATGCCCAAAGCAATACAAAACCAAAAGCACTACATAGAGTAATTCATTTCTTTGTTCAACCAACAATATAGGCAATATATACACCAGAAACCAATGAGGTAGAATCAAAGTAAACCGTTAAAACTTGAAACGCTAGAAATGCAACACCTAAATACTGTTTGAGCGTCATCTCCTATGTTCCCAAAAACCTTAAGTGCTCCTCCTGACCCACAGTATACCCCAATGCTATGTAAAATGCCTCCAACTCCATTGCTTAAAATGTTTAGAATCCACTAGCACCACAACCGAGTTTCTCTTAATCTTCTCCCTGATACCCTGCCAGTTGTGTTTCGCCTTCTTTGAAGATCCTATGATTCCTTTCCTCCCACACCGCCCAAATCAAGGCAGCAATAGCAGAGACCCTTACTCCGACGGACCTGCGCTTCCGCCTCTGTCAGCTGTTTGAACTTCGGTGGTGAAGTGGTGGGAGTTGCTGCAGTCAAGGCGGTTGGGCTTGACGAAGATGATGAGGAAGCTGGGGAGGCTTTTGTAGACAGTGGGCCCACGTTGACTTGGGCTTTGAGTGGCCTTCCAAAGGATTCACGGCCTGGGCTTGAAACAGTGTGGGTCACCCATCCTTTGTATTTGGGCTTAGGGACAGTGGTGGAGCCCATGGTATTCACTTGGGCCTTGGGACCGGGCTTGGGCAAAATCCAAAGATTCTCTAGCCCAATATTCTTCGCCTCGATCCATTCTGCACGACCGAACACAGCCCGTAGCGTCTCCGGTGAGTCGGCTAACAGCTCCAACCTGATCCAATCCTGCAACCCATTGACGAACACGACCAACTGGTGCTGCTTTGTCAATACTGTGCCCAGATGTAACTTCAACAATTCGAATCGCTTGCGATACGCTGCGATGGTGGTCTATTGGCGAATAACAAGAAACTGCTGGCAAAGCTCCAATGGATGAGCCCCTTTGGATCTTCGAGACAGCTCCAGTTTCAACTCAGCCCAAGATTCAAACACATGTTCTTGCTCCTCTGCTTGCAACCAGATTTGAGCCGCTCCCACCAAACAGATGCGCTCCGCTTTGAGTTTGGATACCTCCGTCATTTCGTGGAGCATGAAATAGTGCTCGGCCTGGTTCAACCATACAATCAAGTCCTCCCCGTTACACGTAGGCATCTTGATTTCCCGACTTTAGGGCTGCCAAGGTACGACGATAGATTTGGACTCCAGCTCCCAGATCTGCGCTGCAACGGACCTGGATCTGGTGGATCTCCCCTCTGGGAACTCAGATCTCCTCGGATCTGAGATCCCTGAGTCGCGCTTGTCGGAACCGCACCTTGCGGCGGAAGCATCGACCTCGTTTAAGCGAAAAATGCCTCCAACTTCTGGGTGAGGCCTCAAGTCTCCGACTTCACATCTGAAATTTCGGATCAAACTTCATATCTGAAGCTCCCCACTGTCGACGACACTCCCGCGATCGTGGTCTCCAACGGCGGAATCTTCTGCAACTCAGCTTCAATTGCATCCACACGAAGGTCGATCTTCGGAGGCATGGCTGGACAAACTATCTGATACTAATGATAGATAACGAGAGTGTGGAGGGAGTGAAAGAGGGGGTTGCCTCTGTTGGTTTATTGATAATAGGGAAAAATGGAATGGGATTACAACGAAGAGGGAGGGATAGACTCTCTCTACTCCGCAATTCTCGTTGAGAGATTATCTGTCAACCAGACCTTAGGTCACCAACATTACAATTACTCAATCAATGACCTGACTCTACTCATTCGACACATTATATACAATGACTTAACTCACTTATTGACTCGATGGACTAACTCACTGACTCTTGACTTACTGACTCACTGGACACATACTTCCTTCAAGCCGTGCCTGGCGTGCTTGCCTCTGCTGCAATCGATTCTGCTATCTCGGTAGGACCCATTTTGGGTTTCGATCCCATGCTCCTAAGGCACTTCCTGTTATACATCTTGGTGACTTGGATCGTAACACATACCTGTGCGCCAAAGTATCCCTCTTCTTCCACATAGGAGATGTGATCATGTTATTAGTATATCTCCATGTTATTATTATTATGTATGATTTATTTCTTGTATTTGTCTTATGTAGCACAAACTCCTATATTTGGCCATGAGCTACCTCAAAAAGTGGTTCAAATTATTTTGATTTTTTTGGTGTGTTTCAAAATGATTTTTGCTCCAATACTGTTAAAATCAATTATCATGAGTTTTGGAGAGATTAAATAATTTCTTCTCTGTTATTTACTCATATCCAGATTCCTATAAGCAAGAAAAATAAGAAAGAGAGCTACCACGAGGAGCTTGAAGAGCGTATCATATCTCTTGTTGCCTCTTTATCTGGTAAGAATGCAAGAGCATTTAAAACTTTGTATCCATCATTTTGGTGATGTTATTACTTGTTTCAATTTTATTTTCTTTTGATACGTGGTCTTTGAACTTTGACATTTCACAAATTCAAACTTTGTATTGATCATTTTCTTGAAGTGACAAGCAGTAAGTTCAAGGTCTGATTTTGTGTTGAACTAAAGGAAAATGTACAAATCAAAGTAAAATGATACATTACCATAATGGTTGCAAATGCTATTTTGGGTAAAATTGATACGATTTTGAGAACAGTGTCATCATTTTTTTTTTCTAAAACTTGCCTTTAAAAGTGGAATTCTTGGAAAACAACAAACACATAACTGTTTTTTTTTTTTTTGAAGATCAAATACATCCTAATTGCTGACCTCTCCACACATGCTTACTTTAGCATTTATGGGCCCATGTCTGACGTGTGATTTTCTTTCGAGGACATTTGGTTTTTACTGTGGCCTGTTTCTTTCATGGAATCATGCATTGTATTTACCCAATGTTTCTTATCTTAGGTGGCATTTTGAGGGGTTCGAGAAGAGAAAGACTGTTAAGTAAGTTTGTGGAGAATGAATGTGAAAAGGTAGATCGGCTTATGGAGCTCTACATGAGGTATCACTAGAATGGATTGGCATTTTCATATTCCCATCTTTTGTGAAAAGAAAAACTCTGTAGTGGATTTATCATCCATTTAACTGGCATTAATTCTATTAATAAATTTTCACAGCTTTTCAAATGTTAGCATTTGGATTTTGACACTTGACCAATTAAAACCTTACTGAGTCTTGAAGGTACTCTGATCGAGTTAAAGCAGAGTCTGAACGACTGGATCAACTTGAACTTGATGATTTAGAGGTTAGTGTCCATTTTTTTAATGTATAATGAAATCAATATTAGATTCCTGAATACTATCTTTAAGATTATATTAAGCGATGGTGATTTTTTGAAATATTATAGATGGATGAAGAGGAGCGCTACAATCGAAAATTAGAATCTGGTCTATACACCCTTCAGGTTACTTCATTCTTTTCCTGCTATTTTTCTCATCTCATATTTTTTTGTTTGTAAGAACTGAACTTATGGCTGCTTTGTGAACTGCTTAAAGATTGGAGATAAGCGGTGCATGTACTGTTAGGACTTATAGATTGACATTAAAATGTATAAAGATGCTGTATTCTGGTGTTTCTATAGTTCTTAATTCTTATAGATATCCCATTTTAGAAAACCCAGCAAAACAATTTAACTACTGTCTTTTTTAGAAATTTTTTACATGGGGCCACTTGTTTATAAATTCAAACATCAGTAATTGTGATTTTGTTCTAGTTTCCCTTTGTGATGGATGTTGTACTGATTATCTTCCTCTTTCAATCTTTGGGATGAAAACTTTCCTGCTTGGGCCCTGTAGTTGATAGCTGTCATTCTTGGCCACCTTTGGTCATCTGAGTATGTATCTATCTTTTCTTACTTTTCTTATCCTTTAATCATTTAAGCAACAAATGGAACTGATGAGTAATTAAAATTCCTTTTGTTTCTTAATTCTCTTACTTCCTTCCTTGTATTGAATCATGTAGGCACCCTAGAATTAGAGCACGGATTGAACTATTATTGAAGCAGCAGAAATTGACAAAAAGAGATGTCGCTGATATACTTAAGGTATATTTCTATGTAACGCCGTTTCTTTCCATGTGTGTCAGAATTTAGTTTTTGTACTTGGGTTTGTTTGTATTTTCTTCAGTAGTTTGACGGCGTGACAACCGGCTTTGTGTTATTAGAATGACTGTTGGGCGGCAAAGAAACAACACATACATAATTATGAAGTATTTAAAGGATTTTGAAAGCACATCATCATCTACATTGATTAATTTAAGCTTAACTGAAGCATTTGATGATGATCCATGTAGCTAGCTCCCAACTACTTTGAGAGGCTCGGTTATTGTTGTTATCTATTCTGTAGGATTTCGATGTGTTGCCTTTGGCTCTTAGCATTGATCATAAGATTGGGTTGAATTGCAAATTTTCAAGGAAGGTTGACATAAGGTTGGTATAAATAACATACTTGTCTTTGTGGAAGGTTGTTTGAACTAGTCAACTTGGATAACCTGAATAATGACTTTATGAAATCTTGAGATACCGGATATGTACTTGGATCAAAGACTGATTTCTATGCGTTTCCATTCTTTATTTTTGTAAGATAACCAAAACTCTATTAATTCTTAATAGATCTAATTTATAAGCTAGGAGCACTTGTATTTCTTAATAACAATGCTGAAGGCGGATGCATTTTGCCACAATGGTCCATCTAGTTGACTCCTTAGAAGAATCTTTGAGAAAGGGTCCTTGGCTAGCACCACTTTTATGAGTTGGCTTTTCGGGGTTCAATTTGATCATTGGCTCCTGTTACCAAACTTTTGTTAACAACTTGTATGAATTTGATGAACGAATGAAACACATCTCATTTTAAATCTTGCATCTCTATGGCAATGCTTTTTAAGATTTTTTGCCATGTAAGGAACTGTTTGGTTACTTTTTTGTGAAGGGATGTGAAAGGTTTCTATCACAAGATTGGGCTTCATTTTATACAAGAGATAGTGCTAACTTTACAACAGTTGTATAGGATATAGAAATGTGAGCAAGCTTTAGCTTTGTTTCTGATTTATTTTAATCAATTATAATGTTGACATATAAAAATGCATATCCTTGTTTCATGGCACAGGAATATCATGACAATATCGGTGACCTGGATGGATTGGAAGAAAAGGAAAGGGCGCAGTCAAAGATTCAAAAGTTCATTTCAGCATTTAGAGAATAAATGATTATCCTTGCACAATTTCTATATCAACAGCTGATTACATGTCTGATCAAATCTCATGAAGTTTCGCCGGTTAGTGTATCTTGGAGTTGTTATATATTGTGGAAAAATGAACCATTGCAAGAGCATTAAGCTGGTTCAGCTACAGGAAGCACAGTGTTACTTATCTGAACCTTGCTTCTGTTGTCTTGATTATTTTGCATGAAGATATGATGGGGGGCAAGCAGTGTAAAAAGATACTGCACTTGGGTGCTGCTTTAAGTCAAGTTCAATGTAATACAAATTTTCCCCTTGAGTTTTGACTGAAGAAGCTTATTCTAATCTAATGACAATAGGTGCTATTTTTACGAAACTCATCTGTGTGTATCTTTATTGTAAACACATCTGTATGCTTGACATTCTTTCTGATCTTCCAAGAGCAGTAGAAAGGGATTGACTCTCTTAAATGTTAGCATTCTGCTTAATTCATTTTACCTTAAGTAAGACTGGTCTTCTTCCTTGATCATTCTGCAAAATATGGGGTTATCGAAGGTTTGCGATGATTTAGTTGACATGTTGCCAATCAAACAAAGTCTATAATTGGGATTTCATAGTAAGAAAAATGTGAGGTGAATCATTAATGAAAGGTTTGTTATTACTTTTGTGGATAGATAGATGGATGAACTGTAATTTTTTTCAGAGTCTGAACTTTTCTTTGCATTTGCATTTATACAAATTTCTTATATTTGAATCTCAATTTTCTACACAGATCTGCAGCTAAACAAACAACAAAAAGTTTTTCAAGTACGCTAGCAACAAAAACTCTAAATGACCATTGCTCAAGTTCTTCATTGGTAGATCACCACAAGCTGTTCTTCTTCACCATCACCTGCAACAGTGACCACTATTTTAATAACATTTTTCATGCATTTCAACCCCTTTTTTTCCACAAACAGGTCTGGTACTTCAGACAATTCATGAAAACCTATGAGTGAATCACTAGTATAATGCATGCTTAATTTGGAATTATGAAGCCTAGTGTGTAGTTTCTAGAATTTGTTTTCTAGCTTGTAGGGAGCGAATTTAAGCCACTATATTCCAGACTACAGAGTAAGAGATCTCTGCCCATGTCATTCCCGTTATGGTTGAACCATCCTCTTGATTGAAGTTTGATTATTTATTTTGCTACTACCCCTTCCTTACAAAAGGGAAAATCCAAATCAGTGTACTTTTGCAGGAAAATCTTTTTGCTGTAAATATTTTGAAGTATCATTATGCAGGTTGGTAAAACTTCTTTTTCCTACAAATTTTGTACGACTCACCTGGAAAGCAATAATTCTTGTTAGTCTCTACTTCAGATGCAGTGGATCTAAACGAGCAGACAACAATTTTGAGTTGGATTCATGGTCTTCTTCTGAAGTGATTTCCAAGTACAACAGAAGCTCGAAGTCCCTATAGGAGAAGGTACAAGTAAGTCAATACATTCCTTGCCTATTTGTCTTGCTTTGAAATTTTAACAGGAAATTCGATTCTAAAGTAAATTTGAAATAAACATGCTTAGGAGAATGAAATTTTAGAGAGAAAAAAGAAGAGACTGGTGCATACCCCTCTAGACATGAATTTTAGACAATCAATATCCTCAGTTGTATACTTTCTAAAAAAATGGTCGAGGCTTTTAGCTAGTTTAGGCATTTCAAACCATGTGGAAATCTCCCAAAACTTTAGTACTTGGATGCATTGTAAGTTCTCTTTGAGAAGATGAACAGTCCAAAGAAGAATGTGTTCCTTGTCAACTTCATAAAATTTCAACAGCTGAGAAGTATCAATCTCTGTGACTTTGAGGTCCCTTTCCTTTTTGGGATCACGCCAGCCATTTGATAGCTTCTTCAACAAAGAAATAACTTCATTTTTTGCCTCAACACTTCTTATATCTTTCAAAGATTTAAAGAAATCCTCCCCAAAGATAACCTGTTCATTGTCAAGTCAAAGTATTTAGCAGCTATAGGCTTAGCCTTGGTTCCAGTTTGGCCTACTGAGCAAAAGATTGTTAACATCAGAATTCACAGTTCTGTTTGTGGCATACCTTCCACTTTGCATTTCTGAAAAGTAGTGATTTTGTTGTGAGCAAGTCCTCAAACTGCCCAGATTCTGCCATGCCATCTATGATGGCTTCAGCCAAAATATTATCCTCATCAGCATTGAAGTAACATCCGCGGCTCTCTGCATCATGTACTAGTTTCTTCCAATTAGAGTCCTTTTGAGTCAAGGTTCGACCATTGCCTACAATCCATAGACAATACCTGAAATTGAATAAATCTGGCCATTTGAGACTCTCTTTATCCACCAAAGAGACCTATACGATTATCTGAAGGTCTTTTGACCATGCTCTTTACCTTGCCCTTGTTAGAGCAACATTTGTTCGTTGGAAGCTGGTTAGGAACCCCAAGGATCCATTCCGATTTGACCTTACCGTGGAGATAATTATCACATCCTCTTCAGCACCTTGAAACCCATCAAAAGATCGAACACTAATGGAGAAGTTATCGCTCTTTCCATATTTGTCTCCAAGTTTCTCCTGCATAGCAAAAACTTGAACACTGTATGGGATTATTACTCCAATACTAATTCTCTTCCCCGTGGTGATTGATGCTGCGAAGGTTAAGAAAACTAATTCAGCAGCATGAACACATTTTTAGGTGTGAGGTTATAAGTTCACATATTAAAGTAGCACAAGAACTTGCAGGTTTCTTGAAGTAAGCAAGAAGAGAATAATGCAAACACACCTTCATATAGTCTTGACACTATCTTGGAAACCACAGCTACCTCCACCATATTTTTCTGGATTGGCTTGTTAGACATTTCATTTCCGGAAGTAATATCAATAAATGAGTAAGGTCCGTACATAGCTCCTTCGAGCAAATTTAGCTTATAGTTCATTTCCCTGACATTGGCTCCATCAAGAATCTGGTTGTTATAGAATTGTTTGTTAGGAAATAGACTTATTGAAGGGTTCATTCTGTACTGGATGTTTAGAAGGTGCTTTCTCTGCCCCAAGGACACCAATCTCTCAATTAAGGTTCTCCCGAAATCGCCTCCCATGATGATTGCAAAAATTTTAGACATATTAGTCTCTTGCTAGCAAAAGCAAAAAAGTTTGGATAACGAAGGTAGAACAATACCCCTCTTTTGAGTGTCGCAGGTAATTGGCAATCGTTGCCTATGAGAATTGCGTGTTGGATACCTGGAAGTCGTAGGGGAATGAGCAACTCACATTCTTTTAGCTGGGCAGCTTCGTCAACAACCAACATCTTTAGAGGTTTCATCTTCGTCAAGTTCATGTTCCATGAGCTTGAGGCAGTGGAGAAAATTAGGGTAGCATTTTGAAGACAGAATTCCCTAATTGAACTTTCATTATTAACATCTGGAACATAAAACTTGGTAGAAAGAGAGTGTAGAATTTTGAGGCACTCTTTCTTTGCTTTCCCAGTATGGTCAAAAGAGGGTCTTCTTCATCTGGGTCACTAGTGAATTGTTCACAAGGAACAGACATTTTATTCATCTCTTCATCAGAAATGGTATCACCACACAACAAAGTCTTGACAGATTCCAGCAAACCAAGGACCGTGTTCATGTCCTCTGCAACCTCTGAAATAAGTGGTGAAGGCAAATTGTTGCACAAGCCAACTATGCATAACCGGAGTTCATTATATATTCGATTGAAATTTTTGCTGACATATTCCCCTAAACTTAGAATTTCTTCATTTTGGGTATTTTCGCCGTCTCCTCCTTTGCTTTCCTTATTATGATCAAGTGCATCTGCCTCTTCTTTCTTAGTCCTGGATTTCTTTTTATCTCGTTTAATTCTCTTCATCTTTTTCTGGAAGACAAGGTACTGTGCAGCAGGGTCTTCTAGCAAGCATACCATAGAATCCAACAAATCCTTCCATTCAGAAAAGCATTTAGTGAGTGTAGTAACTCGATACTCAAGACATACATCAAAAATTTGTTCATAATTCTGCAACCTCAGTCTTCCTTCAGTCCCGACTGATACAATGTCTCCTATCCAGTGACAATTGGATCGATTTGACTCTCTCGCCAACTTCAGTAACTGCATAACCATTTCAACCACTGTATTATTTGTTGGAGCACATGCCATTGTCCTGCACTTCATGTTCAGGAGTGCCCTGTGCAAACATGCTGCAGTTTTGTCTTTACAGTCCCAGGAGGTCCCCAAACCAGTTTCACCAAGTTTTTATGATTGCATGTACTAGTCAAAATAGAGCTAGAAACCACATTCCTTTGCGACTCATTCAGATTGTATGACTGCAACTCAGCATATAAATCCTTCCCTATGACATGCTCCAATTGTTGAGACGAACATATATTACATTCATCCCCAACCTGTCAGAAAACCATGCATGATCAACATCAGAACTTAAGGGTCTCTATGTCAGAAGATATGCTAGAACTAGGAAGTGAATATTGAATAACAGTATATGCTTCATTTGATTGAACTTACAGTAGAATCAGCACCCAGCACAGCCCTAATTATGTTCAGGCTCTTCCCTTTTGTCTTCTGCTTTACTGCGTCCCAGGTACGAGTTCCACTAGTTAAATTCATCAGGAAAACTGCATAAAGATTGTATCTCCACTTCTGTGTAATGTACGCTGAAGTTCGAACTTTATCATTCATGATCATGGCCAGAACAATCGATTTACCGGACCTTCTCAAATCATCAATGCATACATTCCTGGTGTTCGAAAGGAGAACCAGATCTCCACTCCGGATCTTGAACCCCTTCCCACTATTTCCTTCTGGTTCAACTGTTAAACTTCGTTATTAGGCTCACCTTGTGCGATGTTTGATATCGCGCATTTTGGCGCATGTGAAACATTTTTCATGCTGGTGTAGACATTCTCATGTACTTCCTCAATGAGAGGTTCAATGAATGAGTTCAAGTAATGGTCTACTGATTAGAAGGTTTTCGGGATCTTCTTCACCTGCCAAAGTTCAGAGTTCAAGTTATACTTTGTCAAAACTCTTCAAATTCTATCAGATATCTAGATAGTAAGTGGAGTGGGAAATAGAGAACCTTGTTTTCATAGAGTTTAGAGTTGAGGATATCAGAGAGACTCCAAGAGAAGACAATATCAACCAACGCACTGTGAGCAGACATGTCTTCTGATTCTTGTTCTTCATCAAATGATTATCATAGTTTACATAAGTGCATGAGAGGCATCAGACGTCCTATAGGTACATAACATACGCCTCTCTATGTAAATCAATGATTCAATTGGCTTTTCATGCAATTGGAAGAAGTGTCGTTGCTTCCCCATGTTGCCAAATCGTTTCCTATTCCAAGACAATTATGACAGCAAATGTTTGGGTAACAGCAAAAAGTAACAATTTATGCAATTCCTCTTGAAATTACTTAACGAATGCGTGTTACAACAGGAAACGTGATATGTTGTAACAGGGAATTAAACAGTATTGAATGTAAATAAAAGCAGTAAAGCAAACCACGAGACCAGGAGATTGTTCACGTAGTTCAGTCCACGACCTACGTTTGCGGGGCTACGCCCAGATGTAAAATCCACTATGAACACGAACGATCTACATGACTCCTTTAGTGACTCCCTCACTGAGCTCTTACTAGCATTTCCCTGCGTTTCTCTGGATCTTACACACAAGTCTTCCATTTGCAGGAATGAGGCTCCCCTTTAGACTAGCACCCAAGTTCCCTTGGAGCTTTACAATTCGATAAATAAATGAACACACACGTTCATTGTACAAAACAAAGTTGGAAGATATAGCATACATACTCTTACTAGAATCCGATCGTCTTAATCCTCAGAAACTTCTACATTCTTCTCATGAAGCATGTAGGCAATATCACCCTCATAATCCACACCGAACGCCAACAGCTTATCGTTTAGTTGTGGATAAGAATATATCGTAACAACTACCAATTACCGGATTTTGAGCCCTGTTATAACTGATCGGATCTTTGTGTTATAACAACATATCATAACAAATTATGGTTCTCTAAATCAGCACGTGAACCACATGACATCTTTAACTCATTTTAAGACAACTAACAACAACTCATCACGACAGTAACAATCTCCCCTTTTGTCATTCTACTTGCCACAAATAGATGAAATGAGTTAAGATATAAAAAGCCATATAAGATAAGTAGTTCAAAAAATTGCGAACTACTTTTCCAATAAAACCATAATTTCCACATGGCTATCAACAGTCTCATCACATAACTTGTGATGCAATAAGTTCAAAACAAACATAAGAAAGTTAAAAGATAAACTACTGATATACACAAAAGTTAATCATGTCATATAAGCAGTCTTCCCAATCCGTTGCAGCAACTTCCAGTCTTCAGGTTGCAACAAGATAATAAGTTCCTTCACATATAACTAGCTTCACTGGCACAAAGATATAAACAACAAAAATATCAACTACCAACCATACTTCAATGACTGAATTTCAGTAGCATAACATAATAGCACAACAACAACACAACAAAAATACAGTAAATAATTACTCCCCCTTTGTGATATAAGAATAACAAATCGTTGAAGAGAAATGTAGACCATAACTGCATCACTGGTAAGGTGGTGCAAGAAACAAAAGAAATTCCAGAAGCTTATCAAGCAGGCCATTAGAAAAACCACAAACTACCTCCATTAATTCCCTCTCTTTTATGAGTTGAGGGTTCAGATGAGTATAATCATCATGAAGTTTATAATCATCTGGTTGGAAAGACGCTTCAGGTGGAGCAGAGCTGGTAGAAGCCTTGTTTGTTAGAGGTCTTATGAATTGGAGCAACACCTTCCTTATTAATTGTTATAACAGGTGGAATTAACATATATTGTGGACAAATAGCAATCTCAACGTCAACAGGAAGATCATTCACATGAAAGGAGTCTGCCTTGAATATCTTTACAGATATGGTCCGAAAAGTGGCTGAAGCCCAGTGATCTTGCCTTTCAGATGGAATCTTTTGAAGACTCGTCAACTCAGTAAGAAGACATGGAAAAAACAAGAAGTTAAAGGTATATTTAGGATCAATTCTGTGAAGAAGAGCTTGGAAAATTATTCCCCTAATGTCATAAGGAACTCCCAACCCTATAGCATATAACAGAATACCCATCTCTTTCTCAAAAGTAGAGGTGTGCTTGATAGGTAGGAAATTATAGATGTAATGAGAATATAAAACATAGAACAATGTACTTAGATATTTCACATCTTTCATTTCCTCATTCTTCTTCAATCTTTGAACCTTTCCAGCAGTGATGGTTCTCACCAAAGATTTCATCTTATTGTCAGTGTTAACCTTCTCATGGAACTTATGCCCCCCATTATTAACAGTACACCCTAGGACTTTATTAATCACAATAGGTGAAAACTCAATAACCTTCCCCCTTACATAGACTTTATGAAAATAAGGTGATGATTTATCACTCACATATAGTTTAAGATTAACATAAAACTCTCTAACCCTAGTCTCATTGTATCTAGAAGGAAAAGAAAAGAGTTTAAAAAAAAACCTTGACTTCAGAAAAGTTACCATGTTTTTCTTTACATATAAGTCCTGATTGAGGTACCTGTCGGCATGGATTTGCATTCTTTTCACATCCTCAAATCTGGACCTTGCCTCATCATTATATAAGTGTTTGGAAATACCTCTGGTCTTCATCTTGGGAACTTGATCTGAATCACTGTCATTCTCATCAGGTGACGGCGTCACAGGGAACTTGCCTTCTGTTATAACAGGTCCAGATGCCCTTCCTGTTACACCAAGACCCTTCACCTTTGTGACGACCCGCCCCCGACCTAGGGTCGGTTCCCCCAGCTCAGACCGCCACTTGGACCCGATACTTGAACCAAGCCCAAATAACGGTCTGGCACGCCTAAACAAATAAACCTGCGGAAAGCACATTGGCTAAATAAAGGATAATAATTGCGGAATAAATATAAAGAGATATCCTAAAGCCAATATATTCAACTTCATAGAACATTAATAAACTATACATGGGTTCTTGCTCATTTAAACTAAACAAGTTTATTAAATCTCCGAAGTGGATCAACTAAATGTAACTAGGATTTAAGCTACCCAAAGATCTATTTTAAATTTAACCCCAAGTTGAAATAGTTTCAAAATCAAATATACATAATATATATATATCAACAAAGACTCACATCAAGAGGAGACTTCAAGCTCGTCTCTCCCTTGCCTCAACCTAGCGCTGTCGTAGATACCTGAAATATAAGTGGGGTGAGCTAAAAGACCCAACGGAGCTCAGTAATGTGGAAAACCCGCTCAATCATCAAATATGCAAGTAATACCTAATAAGCATGTAAAGTCTAGCATGTACTTGAAAACAAATAAAGATTCATTGAATATTAACATGGTAGCAGGATTTCATAAGAAATAGACTTATAATGAACCATCAAATACTATCATAGACATAAGATTCGTAAGTCACAATTAAATAGGAATTCATCCTTTCATAACAAATACCACGTATTCATAAGCCATCAAATTGTAACAATAATAATCATGAATAACATTAAAGAGATTGACAAATCATTTCATAATTTCAAACTTTCATACAAAGGAGCGGGTTTCGCGAGATTATGTACTATAAAATATAATAATACGATAAGTCGATGTTCCATTCAATGCGTACTAAGTATTGGCAAGAATCCGGTGACCGATTCTCCTACTCTCGAAGTGATGAAAACAACTAGCTAGCACACAGGCCTTATGTGCCCTCTCGTTTGTCCCATCAAATCAACAGTAGGTTCGTCCAAGCCATCACCGATGCACATCCCTATGTCTCAAGAGTACAAGAGAAGGAACTCCAACTCATGTCCCTACGTGACATACTTATGAATTCAATTAGTCAAGTAAAGCCCTCGGTGGTAAACTCCACAACATCCTGGGGTGTTAACGACCCTCGGTGGTACCACAACATTCTGAGGTATTCATATAGATTTACTTACTAATAAGGCCCTCGGTGGAACTCCACAAACATTCTGGGGCCCTGAATAACATAGATGAGAAAAGCAGTGCATTCACATTCTATAGATAAGTAGGTTCGAGCCAATACCATGACGCAACCCATAAATCCCAAGTCTTTAATTCAAATTATGAATCCTAAACATATCTAATAATCATGCCATATTTGATAATTGAGCAAGCTCCCCACATACTTGGACACATCGCGATGCCTACACTGACTCCTCGCACGCTTGGGGTCCCACGTGAACCGCCTTGCGAATCTAAACAAATCATACAACACTACATAAATAATTACTTAATTTAAAGTTAAGTATTTTTCCATTTATTTATCTTTGGAGACCCACTAGTGCAGGTCCCACGGGTTTTGTATCGTTCGGAACCTTCGTCGAAGTTCCCCGTAATATGTCGAGGGGTGGGACCCGTTGTTGGGTCTCTCGGTTTGAACGTGTGTGCTTCCGATAAAGCCATGGATGGTTTCCCTATTGTAAGGGCCATTTTGGCCCCTGGTCAATTGGTCTGGTTGACCAGGGCCTAGGGCCAAGTAAGCCCTGTTGACCGGTCTAAGGGCCCTCTTGGCCCTTGTAGACCGAAGGGAGGGGAAGCGTCCCCCCTTCTCCTTCAACCAGGGGCACGTGCCCCTGGTGCATTAATGGGGGGAAGTAGAAGCTCCCCCACCGCCGCTCCTCCTCCACCGCGAGCTCACATCTACGCATCTCCCTAGTCGTCACCATCCGACGCTAAGCCGCATTGTCCACGAGCTCTCCTCATGGTTACCGCCCCCGTAACCGTATCGTCCTCCCTGGTCTTCTTCGAAGCCGTGCCGCCGCTGCTGTCCAAGACGCTCATCAAAGTCTCGCGTCCGCCATGTCCACCGTCATCCACAGCCCGTCGCTCCATAGGAGCCGCCGCCTTCGTTTAGCGCTGCCGCGCCTTGGGCATCTCTCGCCCCTCTTCATCCTCTGTGCCACTACTTGGCTGCTGTCGCGCTGCTATGCACCGGCGTCGTTCCGCCGGTGTCCGTCGTCGCCTCTCGATCTCTCCGTGGCAACTTCCCTCTCTCTTTCTCTCTTGTATTGTTTTGAGCAAATTAGGGTTTAGCCTCCTTTATATTTGGTGGAAAGAAAATTTAGGGTTTCCACCCTATTTATTTGAATATCTTGTCCCTTTTACTCTATAACATATATTTTAGACACACTTAGTGCACAAACCCTTCTCTAGACCTTCAACCAAATTAATTTTCAATGACTTAGTAACTTAAAGTTTCGTCGTCGCGTGCATATAATTTAAATGGGTCATGCCAAGTTGCGATAACATATTATACATACAATATTACGACAAACACAAATAAAATATTAAATTACCAAAATGTCCTCGAGTCGGGTTAGGTAGAATTCGGGTCATTACAACCTTCTTCTTTGGTTCCATAGGCATTTTGCCTTTCAGTTTCCTTTTAAGTGATGCAAAAGGAATAGTTTCATCTTCATCCATAGGATGCTCCTCAGGTTCATCTAGAATGGACTGGCCCTCTAGTTGATCAGTATGCTCATCTGGTTAATCATGTTCATGCCGATCCTCCATCTGTTCAACATCATATGGCAACTCATCTTGAGACGGTTGATCAGGAACCGGTTCCAACCCTTGTGTTTCGATAACAGAAACCTCACTGGGGACTCCACCAGGGACTTCAATAGAAACTGATTCTTCCCTAATCTTCTCAGTCCGTTCTTGATGTGGAGAAACAGTCTTGACCTCGGCGGAATCATTAATGACAGTGTCATCTTGAGCTCGAATACCTTCTTTTGTATGCAGATCTAGTTGTTCTGCTGTAACAGGGACTCTTTCTTGTTGCGACAGACCCTGATTCTCCTCCATATGCACATATGACTCAGGCTCTTTCTCAGATGTTGTTCCTATAGGCCTCAACTCATAGTTTGTTGCATCATCAAATTCGGAGGTTGAAGCGAGTGTTAAAGGTACAACAGGCTTCTCTGTTTGCTTCTTAATTAACTGTGGTAAACCCTCAGAATGACGATATCGTTTTCTCGTGTGTCTGATCGTCTGATGGCGGATTGCTCTGTAAAGGGTATAACATCATTGGGATCTGCTCCTCCCCCAACCTTCTTCTTGGTCGATTTGGGTGGAGACTTCTGAGCCTTTGGCTTTGATGGTGGCTTGGTTGTGAGTTTTTTCCCTCATCTTCGTGTTACAACCATTGTGGCAAGCTTGTTTCAACTGCAAATTGAAGAAGAAATACTACACAAGCAGAGGATGATTTGCACAAAGCACAAGTAGAGAAGACAAGTATGATTAGTTAGAGTATTTTGAACTAACCGAATATGCCAACAACCCCTAATAGCTCTCTCACTAACTTAACATAAATACAATTAAAATAACCAAATCCCTACAAAATTGCAACAACAAGCCATTTATCATTAATGAGTTCTCAACGGCTTTATAATGAAAAACGATAATTACAAAATAAATCAAATAACAAACAATATATATCTCCCCATTTTTTTGGAATACAATAATAAATAAAACTTTATTAGTATTTGGAGGGAAAAATATATATCGAATGTATCAAATAGGACATGAACGAAGCCCTAACTTACCCCTCAACTTCTCGAACATGTTAGCATCCAATGGTTTTGTCAAAATATCAGCTAACTGATCATTAATACTTATGTATTGAATGCATACCTCCCGTCTTTCAACTAGTTCACGAATGAAGTGATACCTCAGATCTATATGCTTGGTGCTTGAGTGTTGAATCAGATTCTTGGATATGTCAATGACACTCTTGTTATCATGGAACACCAAGAGCTGTTGTAATAGGATATTGGAATCACACAACATTTGTTTCATCCATATCAGTTGAGTGCAGCAGCTCCTAACAACAATGTATTCAACCTCTGTTGTTGATAGAGATGTGGAGTTTTGTTTTTTGGTAATCTAGGAAACGAGACTAGTTCCAACAAAGAAGCATCCACCAGATGTGTTTTTATGATCATCTGCACTTCCTGCCCAATCTGCATCACTGTATCTAACTAGAAAAATGTTAGAGTTAGCAGAATATCATAAACCCAAGTGGGTGGAACCTACAATGTAACGAAGGATTCTCTTGACAACAACCAGATGTGACTTCTTGGGAAGGAGGCTTGATTTCGAGCACATAATCCCACACCAAAGGCAATATCAGGACGACTTACTGTTAGGTACAACAGGCTTCCAATGATGCTTCGGTATAATGATGGATCGATAGACTTCCCTCTGTCATCTTTGCTCAGCTTCTCTGTGGGACTCATAAGAGTGCATATATGCCTGGCGTAAGCTACACCAAACCTTTGAACAAGTGACACTGAATATTTCTGTTGAGCACAAAGGTTCCCTTGTTGGTCTGGTGGACTTGAAGGCCAAGGAAATAGGTAAGTTCCCTTACTATACTCATATCGAATTCACTTTGCATACTAGTAAAAAACTCAGTAACAAGAGCTAGTGCTGATGAGCCAAAAACAATGTCATCAACATGCACCTAAGCCATGAGAACAACTTAAGACTTTCGTTTGGCAGATAATGTTTTGTCAATGCTTCCTCTTATGTAGCCCTGATTAAGTAAAAATTTTGCAAGTCTGTCATACCGGACACGAGAAGTTTGTTTCAACTCATGTAGATCTTTCTTCAACTTGTAAACATGATCAGTAAGAGGTGGAGCCACAAATCCTTTAGGCTGTTCTACGTATCTCTTCAACAATCACTCCATTTAAGAATGCACTTTTGATATCCATCTGATACTGTTTAAAACCAAGAGAATAGGCAACAACAAGTAGCAGTCGAATTGATTCAAGTCTAGCTATAGGAGCAAAGGTTTCATCAAAATCAATACCTTTTACTTGAGTGTATCCTTGAGCCACTAACCTTGCTTTGTTCTTGACTACATCTCCTTGTGCGTTAGACTTGTTTTTGAAGATCCACTTCGTGCCAATAATCTTCGAACCAATGCCCAAACATCTAACATTTGAAATTGGTTCAGTTCCTCTTGCATAGCCATAAGCCAATACTCATCCTGCAACGCATCAGAAACATGCTTAGGTTCAATGGAGGAGGCATAGCATACTAACCTAGCTAACCTCTGGTAATCAACTTTGGTAGTATCTCGTGTGACCACCCCATCATCAACTGAGCCAATGATATTATTAGCAGGATGATTTTTCTGTATTCTAGTGCTGGGTTCTCTGCTGTAACATGGTGGTACAATTTCGGATGTGGTTGTTGTTGTACCAGCTTTACGAACATTTGTTATACCAGATGCAAACGACGCTGTTGTAACAACGTAAGAGGCATTTTGTACTTCATCATCTCCTTTTGCTTGATGCTAAAACTTTGATAGTTTGTCATCAAACACTACATTAATAGACTCCATTACTTTCCCAGTGCTTTTGTTGAACACCCTTTATGCTCGACTTGTCGAGAAATATCCCAAAAAATTCCTTCATCAATTTTCTTGTCAAATTTTCCAAGAGGCATCATGTCCTTCAGCTCAAAACACTTAAAACCAAAAGGGTAACAATAATTGAGATTAGATTTTTTACCTTTCCACAACTCATATGGTGTTTTGTGCATTGTTGGACGAAGGTAAGTTCTGTTGATCACATAACATGCAATGCTAACAGCCTCAGCCCACAATTTTATAGCTAGCTCCTTTGATATAAGCATGACTCTGGCCATTTCTTGTAGATGTCTATTCTTCCTTTCCACCATTCTATTCTGTTGAGGAGTAATGGGTGCTGAGAAGTCCTAATGAACTCCATGCTTTTTGCAAAACTCATTAAAACTTGAGTTTTCAAACTCCTTTCCATGGTCATTTCCAACTCTAATTGAGTGTTCTCCTGTGGTCTTTTTTCTGTCATAAGCATTAGACACAAATCTTGAAACTTGTCAAAAGCATCTGATTTTTCTTCAAGGAAAAGCACCCAAGAAAAACTTGAAAATTCATCTATACAAATAAGAATGTAACGATTACCAGAAATGCTGATGACTTTAGTTAGCCCCACCAAATCAATGTGGAGCAGTTCTATAATTGCTGATGTGTTATAACCTTAAACAAATTTGTGACTTTCCCTTTTCTGCTTTTCCAATTGGCATGGACCACAAACTCTTCTGGTAGTGAGATGAAACCTTGGAAGTCCACGAACAATATCCATATTTGCAAGTTTGCGCATACGTCTATAATGTACATGTCCCAACTTTTTGTGCCATTTTTCGATGTGGTCAGTCTGTCTGTTGTAACATAAATTTTCTTTGGCTGTCGTAACAGATAACAATTGTTGACAGATCTATCTCCAGTCATCACATATTCTCCCTTAGAGTCACGAACTAGACATCCTTCCTTGGTGAAGCTCATATGATACCCCTGATAACATAACTGACTGATACTCAAAAGATTTCCTTTGAGATCTGCTACATAAAGTACATCTTTTAGTATTGGAAGATCTTCAATTTTCAGTGTTCCTTTCCCAATGACTTGACTTCGGACTCCATCTCTAAAAGTAACATGTCCTTCAACACATGACTGAAAATTTTTAAGAAGGTTCTTATCACTAGTTATATGCTTAGAACATTCACTGCCAAAGTACCACTCGATGCTCATCATGGATTTTAAGGATATGTGTGCTACATTGCACTTCTTCCTTTCTGGGAACCCATCTCTTTTGAGTTCTGACGGGTTGCTTTGCTCCAGAGACTCTTTGTGTAACTTCATGTTGCCTTCTGGCCAGTTCTCTGATCATTTTGTAGCACCTGGGACGTATGTGGCCCTTGATTCCACAGTAGTAACATGTAGGTTTGAACTTCTCTCTGACTTGTTGATCAATAAAGACAACCTTTTGAGATTCTTTGATAAACTTTATTTGCTTCGGTGATAGAGTATTTGAAGATGTGCCTGTAACATAGCCGAGACCTTTATGATCTTCAATCCCCTTTCCTTGAGAGAGGATGTCGTCGAGTTTTGCCTTCCCTCTGTTAGCTGCTTCAAGGTATTATGAGCCTGTTCTAGTTTGAGTTTGCAATCAGCTAGTTCACCTTCCTTCTTTTTGAGACGTAAAGTAGAGACTGATTACATGTAACTGCTTCTTCCCACTTAATCATCATTTCAAAGTAGGCGGCTTTGAAATCTACATCTGGAATCAAATTAGAAGATTCACAGTTAGAATCATCAGAATCACCTTCAAACAAGTGAGTGGCACTCTCCTTTGTTTGTTGAACTGGTAAAGCTTTATCGAGTATGATAGGCTTTATTGCGTTAGTTGCCACAACAACAGATGCCTATGTTGTAATAGCCATCACCGTGAAAGCGACGTGCTGGTTAGTCATCTCTTCATTATCAGAATCAGAGTCACTCCAGGTAGAGTTAAGTGATTTCTTCGTCTTCTTCGATGGACATTCCACCTAGAAATGTCCAAGTCCTCCACATTCTCTGCAAGTCATCTTACTTTTGTCACTTTAGTTTCTCCTTCCTTTCGTGATGAGCCTCCAGTCTTCAAACCTTGAAGTTTTTTATATAATTTATTATATTTATGGGTTAGTAAAGCAAAATCTTCCTCAACTGGAGTAGTGCTAACTTCAGTAGCTTTCAAAGCAAACTCCTTTGTCTGTTTCTTTTGTTGATTGAGATGCATCTTATAGGTTGTCAACAAACCCATAAGTTCCTCAAACCTCAGATTCTTCAGTTCACGATTGTCTTGTATAGAAGCAACTTTTATGTTGAACTTTTCAGGTAGTGTGCTGACAACCTTCTGCACCATTTTTTTGTTGGAGTATCTTTTGCCTAATTAATGTGCTTGATTTGCAAGATCCTTCAGATTGGCAGTGTAGTCTGATAGGGTCTCGTCTTCTCCCATCCTCATCAACTCAAACTGTGATTTAAGCATGAGAAGCTTTGACTCCTGCACCTGCTCATTACCTTTAAAGAAGTCTTCTAAGATTTGCCATGCTTCTTTTGCTATTTTGCACGAGGATATTAGTTTGAGATGTTCTTGTGTAACAGCTCCAAAAATGACATTGAGAGCTTTGGAGTTGGCTGATAACAACTTCTCTTCAGCTTTTGTCCAGTCGTCAAGATTCTTTGCTATCCCATCAATAACAGATGTGACGTAACCTCTTTCGATTGATCTCCAGGCCTTGACATCAACAGACAAAATATATTTTTCCATTATTGACTTCTAATACGTATAATTTGTACTGGTCAACAGAGGAGGTCGAGTGTTGGACACTCCTTCCGACTGGTCTGACTGATTTTCTTGATACATTCGGTTAGTATTCAGACCTCACTACAGTCTGTAAAGAGAACAGAGTTTAAGTAGTGCCCGCTCTGGTACCAAATGAAATTACTTAACCAATGCGTGTTACAACATGAAACATGATATGTTGTAAAAGAGAATTAAACAATATTGAACGTAAATAAACACAATAAAGCAAACCATAAGCCCATGAGATCGTTCACGTAGTTTGGTCAATGACCTACGTCTGTGGGGCCATGCCTAGATGCAAAATCCACTATGAACACATACGATCTACAAAGACTCATTTAGTGACTCCCTCATTGAGCTCCTACTAGCATCTCCCTACGCTTCTCTGGATCTTACACACGTCTCTTACTTGCAGGAATGAGGCTCCCCCTTATGCTAGCACTAAGTCCCCTTGGAGCTTTACAACTCGATAAATAAGTGAACACACACGTTCACTGTACAAAACAAAGTTAGAAGATATAGCATACATACTTTCTACTTTGACATATATATAAATGATTTATAGGACTCTCAAATTCTAACAACTACTAAAATCCGATCGTCTTGATCATAAAAAACTTCCACATTCTTATCATGAAACATGTGAGCAATCACCTTCAGAATCTGCACCGAACGCCAATAGCTTATCATTCAGTTGTGGATAAGAATAGATCGTAACATTCCGCAACTACCAGATTCTGAGCTCTGTTATAACTGATCAGATCTTCGTGTTATAACAACATATCATAATAGATTATGGTTCTCTAAATCAGCACGTGAACCACATGACATCTTTAACTCATTTTAAGACAACTGATGACAACTCATCATAACTCATCATGGCAGTAACACTTCTCTTTTCATTGGAAAGTTGAAACTAAACCTAAATCCGTTAATGAGGATACAAATAATTTACGACAAGTTAAATAATTTCTTATTCAAAATCAAAATATTAAGATATTCTCACAAAAATCTTGAAATGTTAGAATATATTTGCCTATTAGGTCTAACTTTTAGGAAGACACTTGTTCTTAAACCATTTCAAACTCTCAATCTCCATATCAAGTGAGCACATGACAAGAATAAGAATGCAACTAAATTTAACCATACCCAACCATAACCAAGCAAAATAATAATTGTTTCATATATAGATCCCTTTAAGTAGAAAGTGCTAATTTATACAAAAAATTAGAGTCCGGCTAAGGGCACCCCGGCTTTTAGGAAGTAAACCCCGAAAAAAGTCAAACTTAAAAAAATCAATCCTACTATAAAATGACCCTTATGCCCTCACTGTGATTAGTGCACCTCACTACAATTACTAAGTGCACCCCACATATTCTCTTCTTTGTGATTTGTAGGCATCATTAAGGGGTTCGGCCTCGAGGTCCGAATATCTTGTTAGAGAGTTGGTCGGAGCCCACCGAACCTCTAGTTGGAGTGTCAGTCACAGCTTGTCGAACCTTTAATTGGAGCATCGGTCGGAACCCGCCAAACCTTTAGGTCGGCAGTTGTCAACTAAATCTCACCAAAGAGGTTCGGTTGGACAACACCGATCCTAGTTGATAAGTCTCTGCTACATGCCACCGAACCTAAAATAGATGTCTCGATCAAGGTTTTGGAGTTGAGTGCTTCGATTCGGATGAAAGGGTATTTTGGTAAAAATGTGGGGTGCACTTAGTAATTGAAATTTGAATTTGGGGGTGCTACGCAAAATGGGGCATTTATTAAAAGTCGGGGTGCACTTAGCCAGACTAAAAAACTAGTCATTTCCTTGCGCTTTGCGTGGGTGTTATTGAAACTATACAATATAAGGTTTATTAAATTATTTAACACCCTTGAAAATATGTTAATTTTTAAATAGTGAACTTGTACTGTGTTTTCTTCTTTTGATTCTTTGAAGGGGGTAGAGAAAAAACCAAGTGAATTGCAAGAAGAATGGATGAGACTTTGCCCATGGTTTCGACTTGAACGTTTGCATTCTATTCATTCATGTATTTGCTCATGTAGATGCACACCATTTTCAAATAATATATATACATTTATAGAAAGACTTGAAAGAAAGCCTATATATCTATGAACACGACAAATAAATGGGTCGAACCACATCCTACAACTCAACGTATATTAAGAGTGAGAGATAACAAGAGTTGAAAACTTAGTCTCAAAGTTGCGAATTGATGTTAGAATTAACCCAAAAAAAAAGTTGCGAGGTTAGCTGTTGTTAGGTTTTTGGGGTTCATACGCAGTGAAAAATTCAAAACAATTTTGAAAAATCCCAACAGGATCGCAAGTAAGTTATATTAAATGAGATTTACAAGAGTAAACTATACCTGGATTTGTGATTTTCTTCTCTGATTGATCGATCTTCAATACGTTCAAGCGCGCGTCCTCTATAAAAAATTCACACACGAACGGTGACCACAATTTGGAATGCTAGCCCCAAGAGAGATAGAACACGTTTTTCTTTCTCTCCCAAAATCCAGAGAATTTGAAAATCTAAAAAAAACGAAATTATTATTATGTTTTTTGGTATCACCATTTATTTATATGTGTAAATAAGCTCTTACTTAAAACCCTATTCGTAATACAACTATTTTATTTACGTTGTTTAAGCAAATTACACATATACCCATATTAATAAGTTATCATATAACGAATCATAAGAGCTTATATATTATGAATTTTATCTTATAAAATTCAATACTCTGGACCATTTGAAATTGCACAAAATCATTCTTTGTGTGCGAGTCAATAGGCTCATGCGACGTTGGTAGTGAACCAAAACTATTTTGGTACACAAGTCATAAGTGGTTTCTAGCAAGGCATTATGATTATCCAAGTAGCATAAATATCAAAATCGATACAACCTAATGAATAACATATATCATATCCTTTTGTCGTGCGATATCCTTTGATTAAATATAAGGCATGGAAAGTCACCCTTAATGTTTAATCGTACTAGTCTCGATCTTTAGATAGATTGAAAACATCCAAGTGACATTGATCATATCAATTCACTTGAACTTGACCATTTAACAATCTAACGCATTGAGGGATCCACTGATATCTTTCTCTTTACGAGAGCGACAAATTATTTATTAATTACATACCTTCACATATTGCTCGCATGATAACCAATCACAATCTTTATAATTGTCCGTTTAAAGACAACATTTGATTGCGTCAAATTACCATGCTCATAATATTGAAGTCTATGGTAATCTCAAGTCGAAGGACTAAGTTGGAACAACCCTAAAAATTTAACCCGTGCCACGTGTTAAAATAGGCGGTACGTGGGCCTACACCATGGTACAGTCATCAATTCTCGGATGTCGACGCCGATGTATGTTAGTGTTGTATGGTATTTGTATTATATTGTATTTCATTTGTGCAATTTCAAAGTTTTTAACGTGTACGAATGTTTGTGTATGAGCGTTGGTAGTTCGAGGAACAAACTTAATTAAAAACACTGATAAAATACAAACTCTAAATTTATCGAAATAATTGATACATAATTCGACCCATTGTGCAAAACACATAGAGTGCGGCGCGGGTCGAGTCCGGATTGCACAAAGGATGAAATGGATAGGCTAGAATGAGGAGCAAGTCAACTAAAGTTACCCAATTGAGTTATCAAAGTTGGTGGATGGAATTGTGAAAAGACCAAAAGGGCAATAAATTTGTAAAGGGTATGGATAAGGGTGAGGGGTATTTTAGTCATTTGACCCAAAATACCCAAATATTAGCACACCACCACCACCACCATTCTCAATCGATCGAGAGAAGGAGAGATCGAGGAGAGGAGAGCGGGGATTCGCGGAGAGTGTGGACGTGACGTCGAGGTGAGATTCAGGTAAGGTAGTTATTGATTTCATTGTTGGTGTTGTCGTTGTTGTTATCACTATTGTTGTCGAGATTGTTGTCGAGGTTGTTGTTGAGGGGTTGTGAATTTAAATGGTGAAAATGAGATGTTGATGATGGTGGTGATGTGTGTGTTGATTGTTATTGAATTTTTGTTGTTAATATTGTTTGTGGAAGAAGGAAAAGAAAGAAAGAAAGAAAAAAAATGTGTTCTGTTCGTTCACTAGAACGAAGGAAGAAGAAGAGGGAAACGGGTCGGGTCAAGGTGACTCAACCCGGTTGGGTCAGACTGGGTCGGACCTGGTTGGACCGGGTTTGACCCGGTCAGGGCGGTCCAGACCCGACCCGAGACCCACCCACCTATTATTATATTAATAAATAATTATTTATTTCAATTAAATATATATTAAAAGGATTTTAATTGAAATAAATTCCAGAAAAATAGGAAAAATTTTGGAAAAATTCTGAAAAAATTCTGAAAAATTATAGAAAATTATATTTTCATCAAATAAAGAGAAATTTGTGAATTTCTACAAAAAGTGAAGTATTCGGGATTCTTGCGAGACGTTATGTCGGGGTTTTTGCTTTGAAAAGAGTGAAATTGGCAAAAATAGTTAGAAATTTGGAAAAATTATAGGAAATTAAGGAAATTGATATAAATTTCATTATCAGGATTATTGTACACATGGGGACTGTAAGGACGTGTCGGAGTCCGTGTTAGCGCGAATTAGCTTGGATCGAGGTAAGTAAACCAGTGAGGAACACTACAGTTATTTCTTGAGTTTTGAATTATTTATTGATATTGTTTCCATGCCCTCTTGTTATTCCATTCATATGGGTTGCCCTAAGGCAAGTGTGTCAAGAGTGATCCTTGCGAAATTTCGGGCTCGCGGTGTATTATACTGGGGTTTATGGCTGGGGATACGTGATTGGTTGTAACGACATGTACGGGGTGAGAGTTCTCCACTAGATTACTGGGGACTCTGCACTTGCGTAGGGGTCTTAGAGGAGATTCTGTCCTCGACTCCTAGCCTCTGAGGAGATCCTCGGCTTAACGACTTTGATTGGTCGGGACCACTTGTGCCTCTCATTTGTATTCCGGAACACTCAATTTCGATTGCTCATGTATTTATTCACGGTCTTTATATATTCATTTGCTCCCTGTCCTTTTCTTTCTATCTGCATGAATTGACTGTTCATTTATTTAATTCGAAATGTTGTATTTATTGTTGTTCCTGCTTGGCGTTACTTACCTGGGCTCGTCATTCTTGTGTTTGACCGAGTGCAGATTCGCAGTTAGGCGATATACTTTGAGCGGCTCTCCTCTGCTGACATAGGTGACTTTTTTGTTGTATTAGCTACTTATATTGTTTTTGTACATAGGGTATGGGTTGAGAGATTTTTGGATATTATGACTTGGATGATATTCTCCTTGCTTTACATGCTATATATGATATACGAGGTTCCCACACCCTAGGTTTTTGTTCTAACTTGGAGCTTTTGAGGTTAATTGATTAGTTGAGATTTATTGCTTCCGTTTTATACTTTGATAACTCGTTAATTAATTGACTTCACTTTTAAATGATTAATAAATGATTGAATGGTAAGGACAGGCTCACTGGCCCGCGCGACTCGGCGGGATTGGCTCAGGGGTTCGCACGGGTCTAGGTTGAACGGCGCCCGAATCTAGGGTTGTGGAATTTGGGGTCGTCACATAAGTGATATACCTATAAAGAGTAACACCTATGACTTAATCCATGTGGTGTTCTCATAGCAGACGGTCCAGTACCTTGTTCCTTAACAAGTACTCATGATCTCGATTCGTATCCCTATACGCATGATCATCACATGACCATAAATTAAGACTCACACTAGTCTTAATTCATTATAGTTCACGGTATAATGACCGACTAGGGACATTTAAGATATTTCAACAAATACCAATGGATCTTATTATAAGGTAAACATGCAAACACTTATAATAAAACAACAAATGAAAAACCTCTAATTTATTAACTAAAACTGTAAGATAAACAATGTTTATAGATTGACCTAGGGCACATGCCCCAACATCTGTCTACCACCATGCCAAATAACTTGATTTTTCAGATTTGTGTTGATAAGTATATACTCTCCCCATTTTTTTATAAGTCCTTTAAGCCAATTATTCCCATTCAATAATGTAAGTCGTTTTCACTTTTTTATCCTAATCTTACATATTTTACCCCTAATACACAAGCCAACTTCTAATTAATTACGGGAGAAATCAAGCATATCTCTCTCTCTCATCTCGAAAATCTCTCTCTCTCTCTCTTGATTAAAAAAAATCTCTCTCTCCCTATCCTCTTAAAAATCTCTCTCCCTCCAACAAAAAATATTAATGAGGGGTGTTATAGTAAGATTGATATGTATTTATGGATTTCTTAATTGGTGTGCAAATACCTTAAACGACTTATAAAAAAACACAGAGGGAGTATACTTTTATGCTTGAAATTAATAGATGCACACATAATACTTAATTAATATGATGGGTTGACATGTCGTATGATAGAATATAATTTTATCTCTTGGAACAACCAATAATAGAAATAAATAAATAGCAAAAAATAAGAAAAGTGAGAAAAATAAAAAATTGAAATGGTGAGGATGTAGCTTCTTAACTTTCTCTCCCCCGACTTTTATATAGATATATAGATAGATGCCTGTAAAAGGTGCAAATTGGACACATGAAACTAGAACTAAGGCCTTGTTTAGTTCGGGAGGAAGTTAAAGGAAGTGAGATGACTTCCAAGGAAGTTCCAACTCATCTTGTTTGGTTGGATATTTTCAAAAAACTTCCCTAGAAGTTTGACCCCCAACTTCCCCCACATAGGGGAAGATAACTCACTTACGGGGGGAGGGGGTGAGTGAGTTATCTTCTTGAGGGGGAATTGACACTTTTACCCTCATTTAATGTTCTCTCTACCTTTATTCCCTACAATATCTTTCAAAAACAATGAAAAGGACATTTATGTCAATTACATACTTTATTGTTTTTAAAATATGAAACTTTTCAGGAAGTTAAAAGTTGAACCAATCATGAAAAATACAACTTCCTCAGTGGTTAACTTCCTAAGAAATTAAACTTCTCTAGAAATTAGTAAAATGAGCCAAATGAGGCCTAAAACAAAACCATTGATTTTAACAATACATGCAAAAATATGCACGTACATATAATGATGTTCCTTTTCTTCTATAGTGAGGTAAGGCATTTGTTCCCTAGAATGTACAAATGTCAAAATATGACAGCTGAACTAGTATTGGACATTCTTTTCTTTCCTGGTGAGCAAACTAAGATCCTTTCTCAAATGCTTCGGCTTATCTTTATTTACATTTTGAGCAAGTTTTACGTTGCCAATCAAACGCGGTATTTTGTCTCTGAACTTCTCTTTTTCGCATTTGCTTTTACACTTTACGACATGAAAATTCGATAAATACCTTAAATTTGCATCTTAATTAATGACCAAAAACTGATCTCCATAGCTTCAAAAAAATGACAAAAACTTTTACATGAATATTAATTAGGCAACAAAAACTCCAGATGACCATTGTTCAAGTAGTAGATCTTCTCAAGCTGTTCTTCATTTCCACCTGCATCAATGACCACCTTTTGTTTCAATAACATTTTTAAGCATTTCAACCCTTTTTTTCCTCAAACAATTCTGGTACGTTGTCATTGTGTATGTTGCTAGTATTAAATGATCAAATGTGCCTAATACTATAATCAACCAAAATCTACTTTTGCAGCAAAATATTTTTGCTGTAAATAATCACAGAATGGTAAAACTTCCTTTCCTACAAATTTTGCATGCATGCTCACCTGGAAGGCAATAATTCTTGCTGGTTTCTACTTCAGATAGAGTGAAGCTAAACGCGCAGACAAAGAGTTTGAGTTGGATTCTTCGCGGTCTTCCTCTGGAGTGATTTCCCAGCACATTGGAAGCTCCAAGTCCCTAAAGGAGAAGGTACAAGTAAGTCAATATATCCCTTGTCTGTTTATTTGGCTTTGGAATTTCAACAGAAAATTTGATTCAATGAAATAAACATGTTTTGATTAGGCGTAAAACGGAAGTTGAGAGAACAGAAAACAGATCAGTGTATAGTATGCATACCCCTCTAGACATTTGAATTTTCGACGATCGATATCCTCAGTTGTATACTTTCTGAAAGAGTGGTTTAGGCTTTTAGCTAAATCAGGCATTTCATAGCATGTTGAAATCGCCCAAAACTTTAATACTTGGATGCATTGCAAGTTCTCTTTGAGAAGATCAACAGTCCAAACAAGAATGTGTTCCTTGTCAACTTCATAAAATTTCAACAGTTGAGAAGTACCAATCTCTGTGACTTTGAGGTCCCTTTCCTTTTCGGGATCACGCCAGCCATTTGATAGCTTCTTCAACATAGAAATCACTTCCTCTCTTGCCTCTGCACTTCTTACATCTTTCAATGAACTAAAGAAAGCCTCACCAAAGATAACCTGTCAATAGCCAAGCCAAAGTAATCTCTTTTTTAAGCCTAGATTCAGCATGTTTAACAGAATCCAAAATTCCTTGGATGGCATACCTTCCACTTTGCATGTCTGAAAAGTATAGATTTCATTCTGTTTATATCCTCGATCTGTTCAGAATCCAGCAAGCCATCTATGATCGCGGCAGCCAGACTGCTGTCTTCATCGGCATTGAAGTAACATCCCCTATTCTCTGCATCATTCACTAGTTCCTTCCAAATTGAGTCATTGTGTGTTAGGGTTCGACCGTTGCCTACGATCCATAGACAGTACCTGAAATTGCATAAACTTGGCCAATTAAAGAGAATTTTACCAAAGAGACTTAAGATTACCAACTCAAGTCCCTCCAGCTCCTTACCGTGCTCTTGTTAGCGCGACATTCGTCCGTTGAGATTTGGTTAGGAAACCCAGAGATCCATCCTCGTTTGATCTCACCGTCGAGATGATTATAACATCCTCTTCACCACCTTGAAACCCATCGACAGACCGAACACTGACTGAAAAGTTAGTGCTCTTGCCATATTTGTCTCCAATTTTTTCTTGAATTGCAAAAACTTGGCCATTGTATGGGGATATGACGCCCACGCTAACTCTCTCACCAGTGACAATTGACGCTGTAAATTTTCAAATACAGATCGAAATCAATAGCATGAAATGTATAAACTGATGTAGCACCAAACAAAGAAAGTACGTTTGATGTGCTGTTATCGATTCCTTCTTGGTTCAAACCATGTTTTGAAGGAAGCAGGAATAGAATGAATAAGTGAACACACCTTCATATAGGTTTGACACTATCTTGGAAACCACTGCAACCTCCACCATATTTTTCTGACTATGCTTGTTATTCGACGCTTCACTTCCATACGCAACATTTATGAACGAATAAGGCCCGTACGTGTCCCCTTTAAGCAAAATTCTCTTGTAGGCTTTTTCCCTGACATTAGCTCCATCAAGAATCTGATTGTTATAGAACTGTTTGTTTGGAAATAAGCTTATTGAAGGGTTCATTCTGTATTGAGTGTTGAGTAGGTGCTTTCTCTGTCCCAACGATACCATTCTCTCGAACAAGCTTCTCCCAAAATCCGCCTCTTGAGATATCTGAAGAGTGCAAAAGTTTTAAGTTATAGGTTAGAACTTGAGATCAAAATGCGACGACAAAAAGTATAGGACGACCAAAAGGAAAACAATACCGTGCTTTTGATTGTTGCCGGCAATTGACAGTCATCACCTATGAGAATTATGTGCTGAATGCCTGGAAGTTGTAGGGGAATGAGCAATTCACATTCTTTAAGTTGCGCTGCTTCATCGACAACTAACATCTTTAGCGGTTTCATGTCTGCCAAGTTAATGTTAGCTGAGCTTGAAGCAGTGGAGAAGATGAGGGTGGCATTTTTAAGACAGTATTCTCTGATTAAATTATTATCATCGAGGTTAGGAATAGAAATCTTGCTAGCTAGAGCAATCAGAATTTTGAGGCACTCGTTTCTCTGCGTGCGCAGTATGCCTAAAGATGGAAGATATTCTCCACCAGTGTTCTCATGGGGAGCAAAAATTTTTGTCAGCTCATCATCAGAAACTATATCTCCATTCAACAAAGTCTCGACGGATTCCAGCAAAGCTAGGGCTTTGTTTATGTCCTCTACAACCTCTGAGATACATGTGGAAGGCACATTGTTGCACAAACCACCAAAGCAAATGCTTAGATTGTTTTTTATTTGCTTGAATTTCTTGCTAACATACTCCTGAAATGTTATTTCTTCTTCTTCATCATCATCATCGTCATTGTCGTCGTCGTTGTCATCATCCAAATCTCCCTTCATCTGCTTGTCCTTCCTGGCATTGTCCCGCTCGTCTTCCTTCATCTTCTTCATATTTTCCAGGCAAGCAATGTACTGTGGAATGGGATCTTTTAGCAGCCTTATCATTGAGTTCACCAAACCCTTCCATTCAGTGAAGCAATTGCCAAGCGTAGTAACTCGATAATCAAGAAATATGTCTGATAGTTCATCATACTCCTTCAACCTCATTCTTACTTCATTCCCAAATAATACAATGTCTCCTAGTCCGTAACAATCGGATTTAATCTCCTCCCTAGCCAACTTCAGGAGCCTCATAGCTATCTCAACCACCGCAATGTTCGTCGGGGCACATACTAATGTTCTGCACTTCATGTTCAGAAGTGCCCAGAGCAAAGATGCAACAGTTTTTGTCTTTCCAGTACCAGGAGGTCCCCAAATTAGTTTCACTGAATTCTTGTGAATGCATTTACTTGTCAAGATGGATCTCAGTACTGCGTCTGTTTGTGACGCATTCAGATCGCTTGACTGCAATTCTCCATGCAAGTCACTTCCAATTACATGAGATGAACATAGGTTACATTCTTCACCAACCTGTCAGAAAACAATACATGATCAGATCAGCATTATCACAAAGAGTATCTCATGCTATTCATGTTAGAAGCAATGCAAGGAATAAGAAGTGCTTTTGCGTATACGCATTACGGGTGCTTAAGTTGATTGATGAACTTACAGTAGAACCAGCGTCCAATACATTTCTTATGATGTTCATGCCCTTCCCTTCTGTTCCTTGCTTTAGCGCCTCCCATATACGATTATTAGTCGTTAAATTCACTAGGTAGACAGCATAGAGATCATATCTCTTCTGCTGCGTAATGTAGGTGGACCTTTTCATATCGCCGACCCGCACACTCCTAGCGTCTGAAAGTAGAATTAAATCTCCCATCTGGGGCTTGTATCCCGTCTGACTAATTTCTTGTTCAAATTGTACATCATAAATGTTACTTCTTCTCAGGTTTTTGTCTGCGGATTCTGCCACGTACAGAACTTTACATGTCGGAGCATGAGCGACATTCTTGACGCTGGCGTGGACGTCTGCGTGTGTTTCTTCAAGAAGAGGGTAAGTAAATGAGTTCAAGTAATGGCTTACTGAACTAAAGGTCTCTGGTATCTTCTCCACCTGTAGAAATGCAAAGATCAATCACTTTTTGTATTAGTAATGAACAGACCAAATATTATAATCTAATCAAAGATAATTAATTTTGTCAAGAGAGATGACCTTCTTTCTGTATAGATTTTGATTCAACATGTCCTCCAGTGACCAAGAGAAGACCATATCAACCAAAGCACTGTGAGCCATTTCTTCACTTGATCAACCTCACTTTTTAGTTCCACAGTTACTCTCGTATGGTACAAAGTGGTTTTGGACCTTAAGAGAGCATTTGAGAGTGTCTTTTGGAACTTGGGAGTCACTTGGTGAAACTAAACGACGGATCAGTCAAGTCACTACTGCACATATCAATGTAAATCAATTGACTTTTAATGTACTAATTATCAGAAATATCGACTCTTCTCCCTCTCCTTGTAAGCAAAATGTTTCGTATTCCCATGCAGAATTAGTGATGTTTTGGTTATTGCAAAAGTAACAACTAATCACCGTTTGATGTCTATTGAGTTATGTGCCGTTCTTCTATTGAGGTATGTGCAGCTTGAAAAACATTTTTATGGTTGCATTTATAGAATTAGGTCATCAACCCAAAACATAAATATAGTTAGGTTAGATCTTACAATTAGAATAAGAATGCAACTAAAATTTCAATAAATCTATTTGGACTCATGAGTCCGGACACATAGGGAGGTTTTTAAATTTTTTAAGGGGTATAATAAGAATTTTACAAGTGATTATGGTTGTTTCATTAATTGCTCGAGGGTGTATTTGAAATTAAAAAAAGTTTTGAGTCCGGACTCACGAGTCCAAATAGCACTACCCCTAAAATTTTACCAACCGAAGCCAAACAAAATAACAATGGCTTTCCTGTAGGGATAGAAATTCGTGTCGGCGAGTCGTGAACGTTTCGTGTTGTAAATAAGTCATGATCCATATAATGCAAACTCATGACATGACATGTTTATTAATCGTGTCAATCATTTTTGTGTCTAAGTGAGTTGTATTATAAACATATTGGTATTCGTGTCACTCGTTTATTAAATATTTTATTTAAACTTTTTTATTTATTTAAAATTTTTAATTTTTTACAATATTTTAAATAAATATATATGAATAAAATTAAATGAGCATAATTAAATAGCCAATAAAATATAATGGAGATGTAGTTTTAAGTTTTACTTTATTTTTTCATTCAAGTTTTTAGTCACTAGTGTTAATAATAGAGAGAAAATGACTCGTAACAAATAACATATATAAGACAACAAGAATCCTCTAAAAAACTTGAACATTTTTATATTTTTCTTAATAAATAATTATTATAAAAATTTAAAACCTAAATAATATATTAAAAGTAAAATAAATATTTCCTCTAAAAATAAAAAAAAGTATGGAAAAAGATGCCTTCAAGTAAAAAATAAATCATGTTATTAACATGTATTCAAATAAACGTATTGCCTCTCCTTCTCTCCAAAATCCTAAAATTCTTTTTTAATTCACTTTTGTGATTTTTGTCCTTGAACTATCGCCGATCCTCTCAACGATAGGTGGTGGTTCCAATCAAATCCCTTTTGCTCTTTGTTCATTCAATAAACAACAAATCTAATTAGATTTGTAGAGATTGATCCATCTTTGTTGCGGTGAATCTTCATCAACGGTGTTGCGTCGATTTGTGCGGCACTCTGAATTGATTTATCTTTAGTTTTTACTTTATAGTTAGTTTTCTTCTCTAGTTGAAAGTCTTTGATTTGTCTTCTTCTTGTTATGAAGTTCTTTCGTCTTCTCATTATTGGGAAGTCTTAGATCTTTTTCTTGTTAGAAAGTTTTGTTATTTGTTTTGTGGTTCTAATACTTTTGTGATTTTCATGAGTTTTAACGTTGTAGAGAGCAATCCCTGATTGTTACACTATTTCAATTTCGAAAAAAAAAAGTCAAATTAATGGCAGTTTGTTTGCTAGCGAACCAATGTACTTGATTCTATATCTGGTGTTGTATTGAGCTATGAATGATTAATGAAATTTCGATTTCTCTTCAAAAAAAAACCATGTATTGAAATAAGTGAATTTTGTAATAATTTATTTATTATAACATATTTATTATTTATACATTTATTTCTTAATGTTGTTAAGCGAGTCATAAACGAGTTAAACATGTTAATGACTCATTTATTAACCGTGTATAAACGTATTAACATGTTTATGAACCAGACTCATTTATTATGTATCGTGTCATGTCATGACCCAAATTGCCATCTGTAATTAGACACATATCTAGGTCTAGAGATGCAAATGGGTAGGGTATGGGATGGGAGCCTCATTCATATACCCATATCCACTTAAAAATTAATCACCTATACCCATATGGGGATGAATTCTTGTATCTATCCCACACCCATCTAATCTCCGTGGATATGAGGAATCCCCATAGGGAAATTTTTTTTCCATTTCATTCCCCGTTGGGGATCCCCATGGAAATTATCATGGGAATTTTTGCAGGGATGGAGAATCTTAGTGGGGAAATCCTCATTCCATTCCCTATTGGGGATCCCTGTAAGGATTTTCATGGGGAGTTTTGCTAGGATGGAGAATCCTCATAGGAAAAATATTCTTCCCACTTAATTGTCCTAAAAAAAAAAAGAAATATAAAAAATAAGGAATCAAAAATACATATCTAACACAATTGTTGAAATTCCAACAAAAATAAAGTATACCACATCATGGAATTAAAGTTCTAACTTCCAAGTGTTAACAATTCAAAAATCATTAAGGATTTTTGTTATGTTTATAATGAGTGTTTCAAGTGGAAACTATGTAATATTATATTATATTTATATATAAATATCATATGGTGTATAATTGATCTATGGGGATCACCCATAGGTATCCTTGTGGGATTACTCATGGGTATCACCTATGGGGATCTTCGTGGGTATATTTTATCACCCATCCTCGTACCCATACCGATACCCGTATGGGTATGAGATTTCGTATCCATCGCCGCCCCCACACCCATTTAAAATCCCCATACCCGTACCCGTTAGGGTAAATCTCCATCACCCGTGGGTATTACCCTACCTATTTGCATCCCTATCTAGGTCTTACCTTGTTAAAAGTACTATCCTAGACAAAAATAGCCTGTAAAAATTGCAATTGGATACATGAAAGAACAACTAAAACAAAATCATTGCAACCTTTCAAGCAAAATATGCACATACTTGTATAATGATATAATGATGTTTTCTTTTCCTTGAGGTAAGGAATTTGTTCCCCAATGTGTACAAATCTCAAAACACGACAGCAGAGCTTTATCAAACATTCTTTTCTTTCCAAGTGAGCAAATGATGATCCTTCCTCAAATGCTTGAACTTACCTTTGTTCTCTTTATATAATCTGCAACAAACAAACCACAAAAGCCTTTAATCATTGAAGTATAGTCAAAGTTATAACATAATGGTAATGAGAAGTCACCTTGAAGGTGGAGGGACTGCATGATACCCTTCCCCCAGATCGAGTGATGGCAACTTCGACGACAGCCATTGAGAGTTTTCATCGTGAGTACTCGAGGAACTAACAGCAACAGTGTCAATTTCCCAAGTCAGTGGAACTTCCAATGCCCTGCAAGAAAGAACAGAAGAGCAGCCAAAGTAAACATGCTTGCAACTTGCAAGCAAGGAAGCGGGCGTGGACTTCGCCACAGCAGAGGTAAGGCTAAAGAACATAATATCACCTTTCAACACATTTGTATTTGCAGCGGTTCATTGTATTCACTGAATAATTTCCGAAGACGAAATCCAGTTGTTGAACTAGCTTCGGTATCTCATGCAACTGTAAAGCATCCCAAAACTTCAAAACTTGAGTGTACTTTTTGTCCTCCTTAACAATGTCAACTGTCCAAAGAAGGTAGTACTGCCCGACGACATTGTACAGCTCTACCAGCTGCGAAGAAGTCCCGTTAATAGAAATAGAATTAAGGTTACTTCGAGCTTTCCTTGAGTTTCGCCAACCACTAGCGAGTTTCTTCAATAGAAACAGCAACTTTTTCTGAGTCTCTAGGTCCTTCAATTTCATAAATGAAGCAACAAGGCCATCTCCAATAATGATCTTTAACAAAGAGAAGAGTTTGTTAGATAACACTTTTAATGAAGATAAATTAATAGAAGCAACTATAGAGAAGAAAAGTTGATTTAAGATTCATAGTACCTTCCACTTGGCCCCTCTAAAAAGAAGAGAATCAGAATCAAGTAACTCGCCGATATGGCCAAGCTTCATCATAGCTCCTGCCATTGCTTCAGCCAATTTATCATCATCTTCGACTCTAAATAAACAATCGCGGTGCTTTGCATCAAGAACTAGCTTTGTCCAAACAGAATTACAATTGACTAAAGTTGATTCGTTTCCCAAAATCCAGAGGCAGTGCCTGCAAAAAAAAATGTTAGCAACGACAAATAGAACTCCACGAATTGCAACTGTGATTGAATGACTTTAAGAATGATATTTCTGGCAGCAAACAAACCTTGCCCTTGTCAGTGCCACATTTGTTCGTTGACGATTAGAGAGGAAGCCAACTGATCCATTTCCATTAGATCTCACGGTAGATAAAATTATCACATCGTCCTCGCCACCTTGGAATCCATCAACAGATCGAATGCGAACAGAGAAGTTGTCGTTTTTGTCATATTTTTTACCAATCTCCTTCTCGAGGGCGAAAACTTGAGCTTTATATGGAGATATGACACCAACGCTAACCTTCTCCTTACTAGCAAGTGAAACTGCAACACTAGAAGCAGTCAATAACGAAGCTCAAATAATTCTCAAAAAAATAACGAAGCTCAAATAATTCTCAAAAAAATAACAAAGCTCAAATGATTCGAGAAGAAAATCGATAGATTCACAAGAACCAAGACCTAACTAAAACCCGAAACCCTTAACTTATACAAGAAAGTGTTACCATACCACCTTGTGAAAAGGAAAATGAACATGAAATGATGGTAAAAAGGAAAGCCATTAATTGTGCATAAATTTGGGAATGAACATACCTTTGTATAGCCTTGCCACTAACTCGGAAACTACAGCAACCTCCACCATATTTTTTCTACTATAGTAGTCGTCGAATTGCTCTCTTCCATAGCTAACATTTATAAAAGAATATGGGCCGAACATTTTCCCTTTAAGCAAATGCTTACGGTAGCTTTCTTGTACGACATTGGAAGCATCAAAAATCTGGTCGTTGTAAAATTCTTTGTTCGGGAATAAGCTTATGGAAGGGTGCATTCTATACTGTATATTGAGAAGGTGCTTAGGCTGTCCTAAGGAAACCACTCTCTGAAACAGACTTCTTCCAAGTTTGGCATCTGCAGAAATCTGATCATTTCAATGTTTCAAGACTCAAAGATTGAATACCAACAAATTATACCCTCAAATTCAATGATACAAATGTGTATTAGGTGTGCGTGCGTGCATTTGTAGAGTCAGAGAGAGAGAGAGAGAGAGAGACCTGGCTCTTAATTAAAGCAGGCAATTGGCATTCATCGCCTATGAGAATTGCATGCCGCAGACCTGGGATTCGTAAGGGAATGGCCGATTCACATTCCTTAAGTTGGGCAGCTTCATCAACAACTAACATATCAAAAGGTCCCATTTCATGCAGCTTCGCGGAGCTTGAAGCAGTGCAAAAGATAAGCAAGGCATTGCTCAAACAATATTTTCTGGCAGACCGCTTATCCATCATCACTGGCACATCACACTTCGAACGCAGGAACTTGAGAATATGAATGCATTTGTCCCGGATGTCGTTTAACAAAGAAGTGGATGAGACTCCATCTTTGTAACTCACACCATCGCCTTGAATGAAATCATTCTCTAGCTCTTCATTTTTATAACTTTGTAAAGCTATGCTCAAAGCTTCAAGCAATGCTAGAGCTTTATTCATGGTTTCTACTAAAGTCAATGAAAGACAGGAAGTAGGCAGGTGCTTGCACATGTTCCTTATACAAAGACTCAGATTTCTCTCCTTTTTGAATAATTCTTGTCTAGAAAACTCCAAGAATGTTAAAGCACAGACCTCTTTATCATCCTCAGCTTCAATTTCCTTGCCACGATCACAACCCTCCATGGTTTCCATGTTTTTGTTTCCTCTAGATTTTTTGGCATACTCCTTTTTCTCCCCCTTTTTAGAGCTAAGATTTCCCGCCTTCCCTATAGTGTTGCCGCCGCATCTATGATCCTCGCTTCCACTTTTTGCATATCCAACATGGACCTCTGATTTCTCCTTACATCTCCATTGCTTTTTTGTTTTCGTATCAACATTCGTCTTCCCTGCCTTCTTTTTTTCATTAATTCCTATTTGAACACATTTCGCCTCCCCTTTAATTTTGCTTTCTTGTTCACTCTTCCCACTGTCATCCTGCTCCTTTTCCTTCTTTATGTTTTGCAAGTACAAGTCATATTCCGTTCTCGGGTATTCAAGAAACCATATCAGTGAATTTATACAATGCCTCCATCCCTCGAGAGGGTCAAAGCAACTTTTTAACAGTATATCAACTCGAAAATCAAGAAATACATCAAAGAGATCATCTCGATCGTCAATCTTCATTCGTTCCCTATCTCCGGATAACACTATATCTCCCAATCCATAACAGTCTTGTCGAAGCTCTCCTCTAACCAATATCAGCAGGCGGGTTGCAACTTCCAACACTGCAATGTTAGTTGGAGCACATGTAATTGTTCTGCTTTTCAAACTGATCAGGGCCCAAACTAATGCGGCAACTGTCTTTGTTTTCCCAGTTCCGGGAGGGCCCCAAATAAGTTTGACTGAATTTTTATGATGGCAATAACTCGCTGCAATAGAACTTAAGACTGCATCCATTTGTGAGGCATTCATACCCAACAAATTTAATTTTGCAAGTGATCTTTTTGCAGGTCCATCGAAAACCTCTCGCAAAGAGCAATTATCACAACTATCTCCTACCTGCCGAAAGCATAAAATGGTAAATAAATAGAGAATCATACATCAAAGTAAATAGCTATGGATCAAACTTCATTTTTATGTGAGAAACATTTATATGTTGTAGCATTAAGGCAACATAATAGTGCATCGAAATAGATAAATTACTCTTTCATGAAAGACTACTGAGCTATTATTACTTTCTAGCAAAGTATGGATTTGCTACACCATGCATCTGTTGTCTCCAATGTAGGTCATGATGTCTAAAACCACCTTGTAAACTCTCCTTTCCTCCAAATCAAGTACAAACAACGATATGTTGCAGAAAATACAGTCTAAGAATGATTGAGTGAATGTAAAATGAGTTCCACTATCAACAAAAGATTTGAACAAGTGTCAAAGATGCTAACCTTTGAATCAGCTTGCAGTAGCATCTTAATTATGTTCATGTTGTTTTCTCCATGCAACGCATTCCATATACGCATGTTTGTCGTGATGTTTATCAGGAAAAGAACATAGAGATGTGTTTCCTTCTTTAGACATTCCAGTACTACTCCGTCATCTCCTTCGCCCATGATGGGCTTTAATGCCCGGATTTGAATATAATTTTCTTCGTCTTCTCCTCTTACAATCATAGCAGGAAAATAGTATCTTGGTGGTTTGCTCAAGTCACTGACAGACATAGGTATAATACTCGACAATAATACGATATCTCCTCCTTGAGGTTTATAGATTTCCCTCCGTCCTTGATCATCTAATGCAGCTTTAACTTCAATTTCGTAAAGAAAATTTTTGGGTGGTTTGTAATCTCCATGAATCCAAATCTTTGAGATTTCACAGATAGGGCCTTGAGGCAGACCTATCATGCCAGACAGCATATCGGCATGAGTCTCCTCGATCAGAGGGTAGATGAATGAATTCAAGTAATGCTGAATCGAGGGAAACGTTTCTGGAACCTCCTTAACCTGCATAGAAACATATTTTGATCACCATTTAAATCTTTTCAAGTATTTCAATCCATTGTAAACAGACTTCAAAGAAATGTGTTCAATTTCAGCAAGCTCAAACACAGTTAACATGCTGAAATCAATAATTCAAAACCCTCATCATAAACCCCCCCCCCCCCCCCAAAAAAAAAAAAAAAAAAAAAAAAAAAAACACACACACACACACACACACAATCTACATGCCGAAATCGATCCTTTATCGAATAACAACACAAGAATCTGTCCAATATTGAAATCATGTAGTATATTGTACAAAAAACATATCCAAATCCAAGAGATCCAATCAAGAAGCTGCTTCTTGAAAGATGAAATCATGAATCTTATATATAATCTTTCCGAAAAAAGGACTTTGAAACAGCAACAAAGACTCAATCTCAAATTAGTTGGGTCGGCTACATATATCAAACTCTTCGATTATGCTCTATTTGCAATTGATGGTGTACTTTCAAGAATTATTGAAGCACAAATATAAATGGTAGTCAATAGTTTCAAGAATCATCAAAGATATATAACATGGAGTATTCCATCTTCAACTTCTCAAAGTGACCCAAAAAAACTTCAATTGACAAAAATGCAGAACTACAGAAAAATGGGAAGATTGAAATAGCCAGTTTAAAATATTATAAAAATATACATAAAAAGCATACAAATACTGATGTTATATACTTTTGTATAAAATTTTCACAAGATAGATCAGATGACCTTGTTAGAGTAAAGACTTTTGTTGAATGCGTCATGCAGAGTCCAAGAGAGGACTAAATCACTCAAGCCATTGGAACCCATTAGTCTCCTCCTTCAAAGCTAAATCTTGTACAAGCCCATGAATGTGAGTTTCAACAGTTTTAACAAGGGTTTTGCTTAGTCTCAAAGATTTCTCATGGTACAAAGACTTCAATAAAGAAAAAGGTTTCCATCGTAAAAAAAAGAATAAAGAACAAAGGTGACCTCTATGGTGCTGCATGTGGGCCCAAATTATTGTGAGTCATTTCTTCACTTGATCAAGCTTCTCAACTTTTAGTTCCACAGTTATATACAACGTGTTTTTGGATCTTGAAGAGAGCACTGGAGAGTGTCTTTTGGATTTTGTGAGGCATTTTGTGAAACTAAACGATGGATCAGTTCAGCCATGTAAGAGTAAATCACTAGATTTGCTCTGTATCAGTTTATTTACTATTAACTGTGAGTGTACGCACGTGTTGATCTAACGGCTCAGTTGTATTTGATGGACGGTTCGAAAGATCTGAATCCAACGTATGATGATCAGTACGACAAGGATCAGTTCTGCTTAGGATGGCTAATCAATGCCATGTCTAAGGATCACATCTGCTTAGGATGGCTGATGAGTCCATTTTGTGCCTCATTTTTATGTTTATTTATTATGCTTTTAATTGTCAAAGTCTCTAATATTAGCTAAAAAATATTTATTTTGTTTATTTTATTTTGTAGGTTAAGTTTGATGTAAAAGAATAAAAGCAATGGGTTAGTTTAGAGTATTTTTTGTATTCACATCGTTAAGCGCTCTAGCACTCATCCCAAGACAATTGGGTGGGACTAAGACTGACAATTTGAGTCATGAAACGTTTAACACGACACATAACGACAATAAGTATGTCATGGGTTTGACATAAGTTGGTCTAAGAGTCATAACTAGTTAATCTGTTTATACTCGGTTAATAAACGAGCGAAGAAAAAAATAACACGATTAACCAAGTCATTAACATGTTAACCTGTTTGGCTCGTTTATAACTCGCTTAACACGATTAAGGAATGATATATAAATAATAAATATATTATAATAAATAAATTATTAAAAATTCACCTACTTGAGTACATGTTAATAACATGATTTATTTTTTATTTACATACATCATTTTCCAAATTTAACTTTATTTTTACATGAAATATTTATTTTACTTTTAATATATTATTCAGGTTTAAAATTTTATTAATAATTATTTATTAAAAAATATGAAAATTTACACGTTTTTTTTATAGGATTCTTGTTGTCTTGTATATGTTATTTGTTACAAGTCATTTTTCCTTCATTATTAACACTTAAGAGTAAAGACTTGAATGAGAAAGTAAAGTAAAACTTAAGACTACATCTCCATTATAAAAGTTATAAAAATTATAAAAATTTATGATTATGTTCATTTAATTTTATTCGTATAGATATTTAAAAATGTAGTAAATAAATTATAAAAATTTAAATAAATTAAAAAGTTTAAATAAAATATTTAATAAACATGTGACACGAATACCGACATGTTTGTAACACGACCCACTTAAACACGAAAATAATTAACACGATTAATAAACATATCATGTCATGGGTTTGCATTATATGGGTTATGACCTGTTTATGATACGACACGTTTACGATTTATTGACACGAATTGTCACCCCTAGATGGGACCCACATTGGTCTATGGTGAAGGTCCGAATGATTTGTATGAAGAGTTGGAGTGCCAAAGTTGCAGAAAAATAGAGAAAATTGGCTAAGTCATAGAGTTGATGCTGTGCAGTTCAGCAGCCACAGGACAAGCCTCGTGACACGCAGTGTCGGTGGATCAGAAGATATGAACAGGCGAAGAAACCATCCAAAACGGCCTCGGGATCTGCGCTGATCGGATGAAAAGAAAACTGTTGTGCGCGGGCCCCACACAGTCGGCTCCCTCTTTTCCGCACGAGCCAGCTGGTCCACGTGTCGTGTGCACAACACAGCTAGCTCCCGTCCACGCGTGCGACCCTCCTGTCCACAAGATCGCCTCGAGATGTGCGGCTGCATCAACTCCCACACCTTCGCACGTCTTCTTCCTCCTATGCGCGAGACCTGTCGAGCTGCCCCTGGATCCTCCTCGAGTGACACACAGGCCCACCTTCCAGCAACAACGACCACATGATCATCCTATGTGCACGAGCAGTTGCTTCTCATCAAAACGCAGAGACAAGGGAGGAACAGAGAATTAACGCCCAATTATGGTTCTCTAACTTCTCTAGCGCGCGACACGTGGCGAACAAACCCTCTCTCATCAAAACAAATACACCACACCGCCGCCTCTAGTTTTTTTTCTCATTGACGAGAACCGAAACATACTTCATCCACTCCTTTCTCTCCCCATTTTCTTCACCACCAACTCCATTGTTTTTCATATTTTTTATACTTAGGGTTGTTTTTACCCCGAACTTGTCTTTAGGCGGTTCTCAGGGAACTTTTATTTAGTTATATTTTTTATGCTTTCTTAGTATAGCTTTGAGTGGAGAGATTGATATATTCAACAAAAGATGAGATTAAATTCGCCAACACCTTGGGGCTAAAGACCATTGAGTTTGATATTTTCATGAACTCCCTCTCTTAATTATTTTAGTTTACATATTTTTGAGACTTGATGTGCTTATGAATGTTTTGTTTTGAATGAATCATGTTTAGTTGCATTTCTTGTTCTACTTAATGTTATTTTTAATGTTACTCACTCTATGCTTTGATTGCACTGATCACGTAATCACTGAATTAAGGAGAGATAGTCACCGAGACCTCGAGGCTATCTAACCGAAACTGTACACTAGAACTTAAAATGCTAGAGTACACCGACCGGTTGCCTAGACTTTGAGAGACCTTATACGATTTTGAATTTAATGCTTTGATGCTTCTTTCGTTGCTCGCACGAACATGTGGAGCCCGAGAGTTAAGATAATGTTCTCGCCACCGAGACCTTGGGACGAGATGACTTGTAGGATATCTAATCTATAAATTGAGTTGAACACATATTTTGATTGATTCGTCGCATATTTAATTTGATTGATGAATTCAAGTCTAAAATAAATTCTATTATTGGTTGTTTGTTTATGTTACAAATCGCCTAATCTACTGTAATGTTATGCACAACTATTCCCTGTGGATTCGATAAACCCGACGCAAACGTTGTTTTATGCCACTATTACTACCACGGAGCCGTACACTTGGGACTCGCATCAATGGCTAATCCGTACGTCGGAGTTCTTGGATGGTTTGGAGGTTGCGCATGCTGTAATGACCCAATTCTAATTTGTCGTTATTGTGACGTAACTTTAGACATAGACACCAGTTCAAACTCTCGTAGACCCCGCGGATAGACCAGGGCACACCCAACTAGGTAATTAATCTATTTTATGTGTTGTTTTGCATAATTTGTGATGTGTATATTCAATTGTGTTAATTTACATTGCAATGTATGTATTTATATTGTTATTGCCGAGCGAGATAGTGTGACGGTATTCGCTCGAGTAGCGTGTAGACGTGAGTACTGGGTGGGCGAATTACAAATACATTAGGTCGGGGGATAATACACACATGATAAATGAATAAAATACGTTAAATAATTAATATAAAATGTCGTTTAGTCGATTAGTGGCGCGAAGGTACGCCAATGTTGGGAGTCATGTTGCGGGGTCGCGTACCGAAACACCCGGGAACCAATCATTTGAGCTATTTAAGGATAAGATAAAGGGACCAAGTCATAATTAGAGTCACTTTTGGTGGACTTATTGACCAAACCAGGGTCATTAGATGGTCCTAGGGACAGGGGACAATTCATGAGATTCAAATGAGACTATAAATATCTTATTTTCTCCCCTCTCACCACCTTTTCTCTCTCCTCACTTATTCAAATCCAAAAATTGGCCAAGTCTTGAGGGTTTTGTGAGCTTTGAGAGGCGATTTGGAGAAGCAATCAACAAGGAATCAAAAAACCAAGGTTAGATCCGTACTCTCCTCGTCGTATTATACCTTTTGGGTTTTACTTTTGCGTGTTTTGACGCCAGTTTTGGCGAGCGAGCTGAGCTCACTGGATATGTGTGTTGCTATGCTTTTTAGTTGGGTTTTGAGCACCACTTATGGATTTTGGTGTTGTTGTAGTTTTATGGTTTGTTGAGTTATCGACAGTTTCGATAAGATTCGTCATGGTTTTCAATTTGGTTGAGGTTTGATCGAGGTCCGATGGTTTTTATGGTTGATTTGGAGAACCATAAGAGGTCAGGACATGTATGAGTCGCGACAGCGTTAACCGAGGGGTTCCGAGAGGAACCAAGGGTGTTGTTGGGCTAACACCATAGGCCGCATCGTGGAGAGTAATCTCCACGACGCCAGGCCTGGGGGCAATTAATTTTTTTTTTTTACAAACTTTGGGTATTTAACTTAGCCTATTGGGGGCCTATCCCAGGGACCTATACCGGGTATAATGTAACTTAAAATTGATAGAATGGACATATAATGTGGAAATGAGGATTTTCAAGGTTTGGGGATTTGATTTGATTTTTCGAAATCAAGTATTTAGGCATTATTAATGAGTATTGGACACATGTTTGGAGGCATGGCCTGATTGTTTTGGACTAATTGGAGCATAGTTTGAGGTGTCTAGTAACCCAATTGAAATTCCCTCGAGTATTTACTTGATTCTTTATTGCAATATTTCCATTTACTCAGTATTCTCATTTTCAGATATTTATTTATTAGGTTGGTTCGGTTTATTCCCGATGGGTTATTCTGTTGCGTGCTTGTGGCACACTAGACCATAGCATATGTATCAGAGGTACGTCGATGAATAGTTAACCCGACTGTTGTTACTATACATATGTCCGTGTGTCGTGGTCTACGCTGACCATCGAACGGATTCATGGAGTTTAGTCATGTTTGAGTTTACTCATTAGCGGTGCATGGGGATAGTCTGAAGTATGGTTCTAGTCTGACTAGGATCCTGCACGTACTTTTGATTCTTGACTATTTATATTCATGCGATGATCCATTTATAATTGCATGTTTACTATTCTAAATGTTTATTTATAGTATTTATGGATTCCTTTATTTATTTTCGTAATTACTCATTGAATTTTCTTAGGATTACTCATTGTGGACTCGTTATCTGTTTTGTTGTTGTGACGACCCCTCTCCTAATCTAGGGCACCACCTAACCTAATCCCGTAATTAAGTCTAATCTTATCTATACAAGACTTAGCTATGTATTAGTCAGCCTTTATAACCCTAACACCGCGTTACTCGTATTCTGGATAAGTAATACACTAGTCCTACTATATATGAAAATTTAGAGTTAATTAAAACTTTTATTAAAATAGTAATTTAGCGGAAGTCTTATTGATTATGCGGAAACAATTAGTAATTTATTTGGAAGCCATTGATAATTATGCGGAAGCCATTTAAATAATCCGAAGTGTGGAAAACCACGAAATGATATCACATATAAGTAAACCTCAAAATATAGTAAGACGGTATGACAATGTAAGTTAGGTCGGGGAACTAACGCTCAACTCAATATACAACCCAAATAGTAGCTGAAAAGACATAAAGTACTAATACAAAAAAAATACCAAAAAGACCTACATTCGAAGCAATTTCACACCGCTAGCTCAGAGATAATCGTCGATCTTATCCTTGCCCGACCTGCTGGTAGACGATACTTAACCCACCGTCATAAAAAGGACGGTGAGTACAAAAATATAACAGTAATCCCCGATGACAAGTTTAATTTGCATTTCCAAATATTCAAATGGTATTTAAATGCATATAAATAGGAAAGGCTGGAAAATAAACCATATGCGAGTAAATACCAGAGTTAAACAAGTGATACTGACACTAGGCAAAATAGTGGTCATTTAGGTCCAATCGGCAGTGAACTGCGTCACTCCAACCCAATAGTCATATAGCACGAGGGACTCTAACCCAAGTGTCGTCAGGGACTCTAACCCTAATGTGTAGACTACCTTAGGGACTCTAACCCCAAGCGTCATACAATGTCAGGTAACATGTGTCGACTTCCCCAGGGACTCTAACACTGTGAGTCGCGCACACCTCGGTCAAGACGGGACCTAAATGCGAAAACTACTTTTTACTTTCAAGAATGACTTGGTATGGATTTAGTTAAGGCATATGAACATCTAAAACACTCTAAAACACCTAGGCAAGGGGGAATACAAGTCCACTAAGCAATCAACCTAACCACTAGCTTAATAGAATGCTATTTACAATCCAATTCATAATTAAAACAACAAGAAATGGACATAGTATAGGGTATAGAGTCAATGAGTCAAATCAAAGGAATAGATATCATGAAATAATGACTCATCAAATGAGCAACAATTAACAAAACACATGATATCAAATACAAAGGTATATAGTCAAAAGGACTATCCAAAGATAGTAAATAACGGAAATGAAATGCCAAGTAAAGTGATCAACGGGTATACTTACAATGCAAGCAAATTCCCTAGCTTATTCGGCCTCCCGACACCCCGACACGCGTACCCGGACTCCCATAACACTTCCTTCGGTTCCTGAGGTGTATGGATGTGATTTAAGGTGTGTTAAGGTCGGTTAAGGTGGGTATTAGGCGTTAATAGGTGTTGCAGGAAAACTAGGGAAATTGCAGAAAGCGATGTTTTCCCAGCGCGCTGGAGAAAATTCCTTGATATGCCCAATGCGTTGGCTAGAATGCCTAGCGCGCTAGGTGCAGAAACCCAGAATTTTTTTTTTTTGGTTTCTTGCAACCCAAATTTGGCCACTCCAAAGCCCTTGGATCCCTGTTCCCCTCCACCAGGGATCCAAACACATCCTCCACAATTCCACAAGGCAAATGCTTCATATATTTATCATGCATTCATCGAATTCAAACGAATTAAAGCATCCATGGCAATGAATTTGTTCAAGAACATAAAAACTTGAAAAAATTCATAATTCTAATAAAATAGAACTGATATGAGAATTTCTTAATGGTAGATTTAGTAGAAAATCGTAAGGATTCCAAATATATAGTTGGATTTTGAAAACAAACACATTAAGGTAGCTGAATTTTGAGAAATCGATTTACCAATGAAAAGCCCCAAATATGAGTAACTTGAAATCAAAAAATCCAGTTTTGGGAACCCATTTGATGCCAATGAGTCAAAATAGCTCAATTAACTCTTTGAAACTGATAACTCATGAAAGCCCTATGAATTTGGAACCAAAAACCTTGAATTTGAATGCATGAAAGAGTGTAAACTCATTACCCAAGCTTGTAGTTGGATGGATTTTGTTTGGTTCCTTTTCTAGTTGTTGAATTGAAGTTTCCCTAGCCTTGGATCTAATCATAACTCCAATTCTCCACTTCAACCCTATGTGTTTTGTTCATGCAATGAGAAAGGAAAATGCAAGTGTTTCTTTTATAGTTTTAGGTTTTCATCTAGATGTATGTGCATATCCCCATGAGATCTTATTGGCATCATTCACTCCTACTACCCACTCATTTCAGCTCAATGACACAAAGTATAACACTAGGTACATGGGAGTGTGTGCTAATGGACATCTCGAGATAAGTCCAAGTGTTATTGATTTTTATTCAAAGTATAGGACTTAAATTTGATTTGCATTTATATGAATACAACCATAGGCTATGAAATAATTCATATTAAAATAAATAAGACTTACCATAGCCTAACTACTCGGTCCCACAGCTCGCACGCAACTCGAGGCGTGTCCCGCTCTCATCTCAACGCCTACAACTGTACGAATCGACTTGATAAGTCTACACAATTACATAACACTAGACATACATCAATATAAAAATACAATATACCTCGACCACGTGCCTCAGTCGGTGCACGTATCATGGTGTGGGTGGTCCCACGTCACGGGTCGGTGATCTTGATTAAGCGATCAAAACAGGGGTTAGAGATTTGGGCCGCGACAGTTGTGATGACTTGAATTTTCGTAATTACGAGCAGAGGCAAAAGGAAGCTCGAGGATTTCCTGTGAGTGCTATTTGCCTACATTGTACGTTTGGTTATATTTTCTTGTTTTTCAGTTGGGTTGGGAACTTTGAGAGATACCATGTAGCGGCCTCAAACTCTCGAGGCCCGCCACATATGCCAACGCGGGCCCACAACTCGGCCACGTCACTACCAGCTAGGTCCCACGCGCAACGAAATCACCAATCATCATTTAAAACCTCAAATTATAATTAATTATTGTTCATTTTCACCATAGGACTCAGATTATCTATTAAATCATTAATATTAGCGAAAGACTTTTAAGGCATGCTTATCAAACTAAAACAACAGTATCATGTCATGACAACATTAGCTAATGTGGAAAGCCCGTAAACAAGGCATCATATGGATATAAAGATCAAAAGCCTAAAAATATGCCAAAATACATGCCATAGTGTCTCACACCATCCCATATCCCAACAGAAAACGATAGTAAAATATAAACAAACGTACAAGTCTGGCCTCAAGTATGAAAATCAAAAGTAATCAGCGAGCTTTCCCTTTCCACGATTAGTACCAGGATCTGCACTCAAGCCATCACAACAAAGACAGATGATGAGTCTAGAGTGAGTATTCCCAAGGAAATTCAATGAGCAAATACATAAATAAAATACAAGAATTATAAAGCTATTAAATAAACATGTAGGAAAATAAATAGGCAACTATGCTCATCACATGAATAAATAATAGATGAGCTTAAAATGTGTGTCTATAACTTATGTCAGACTAGCATCATACTTTGGACAATCCCCTCAAAGCACTGTTAGGGAGTAGTACTCCAACACAACCAGTCTCCAGGTCCTTCGGTGGCTGACGTGGCACCCACGACGCACCGACACGTGCCTCGTCATGATACTCTAATGATTAATGAACAATATGAATCACTCTTCATAGAGATAGTGCTTCCAAGCCTTCAATGCAAACACGACTACTGCAAACTCCAAGTCGTGCACTAGATAGTTCCCCATGGGATCTCAATCACTGAGATAAGTATGCAACTTGGTGTCCGTCCTGCATCAACATGCATCCCAACCCAGTGCCTGAAGCATTAGTGTAAACTGAAAAGCCTCTCCTTGCCTCTGGTAATGCTAGAATGGGCGCGGAAGTTAGATTTCTCTTCAGCTCCTAAAAGGCATCATCACATTCCTCGGACAAATCAAGCCTGACATCTTTCTTGGTCAACTTAGTCATCAACATTGCAATTGAAGAGAAATCCTGCACAAACTGGCGATAATAACCTACAGTCCCAAGAAACTTCGAATGTCAGAAATAGACTCAGGTGTCCTCCAGTCAATGATCGCATGAATCTTGCCACCATCAACAGATATACCCTGTCTACTGATGACGTGCCCCAAAAACTTCACCTCACTTTGCCAAAAATCACACTTACTGAACTTTCCATACAACCTGTGCTCTATCAACGTCAACAAAATCTCCCTAAGATGCCTCTTGGGCTCCACACGAGTCTTGTTGTATATCAAGATGTCATCGATGAACATTATCACATGCCGATCCAGAAATGGCGTCAGGACTCTATGCATCAAGTCCATGATGATCGTCGACGCATTAGTCAGCCCAAACGGCATGACTGTGAACTCAAATAAGCCGTATCTTGTGCTAAAAGTGGTCTTCTCAATATCACTCTCTCGAATCCTCAGTTGATGATAGCCTGGTGTAAATCAATCTTCGAGAATAACTTGGTTCATGGCAACTGATCGAACAAATCATCGATCTTGGGAAGTGGGAAATGATTCCTAATCGTCACCTGATTCAACTTCTTGTAGTCAAAATACATCCACATAGAATCGTTCTTCTTCTTAACAAAAAGGAATGGAGCTATCACGACCCAAATTTATAATCCTAGATTTTGGTCGTAAACAGGGTCACCAACCCGTGACATGGGACCCACACCGTGATACGCCACCGACCGAGGCATGTGACCGAGGTATATTATTTTTTTGTATTGATGTATGTCTAGTGTTATGTATTGTGTAGACTTACTAAGTTGGTTTGTACAGTTGTAGGCGTCGAGACGAGAGCAGGGACGCGCCTCGAGTTGGGTGCGAGCCGAGAATTGGGTAGTTAGCATTTTGGTAAGTCTTGTTTAATGTTAACCATGAATTAAAGGATTATTAATAAGCATATTGTTGTGTTTTAAATGTAAATCAAAATGAAAGTCCTATAGTTCGATTTAAAAATTTACAACACATAGACTAGCCTCGGGATACGTGGTAGCACAAACTCCCATGAAATGTGTGTCAGTATATTGTATCACATGGATGGGAATTAGTGGGCTGTAGGAGTGATTAGGGACCATGAGATCTTTTAGTGATGTGAGAAGTGAGGCATGATGAAACCATTGACTATAAAAACCCATTTTTCATTTCTTGCTTCAAATTGCATGCATACAACCACAAAAATCCAGAGTTGTGAGGGTGAAAGTTTGCTGGAATTTAGGAGTAGAAAGGGCTAAAATCATCACTCAAATTTGAGGATCAAACACCACTCATCAACCAACACTACCTACGTAACGTGTTCTTCAATTCCATGCATATAAGTTAGGGGTTTTTGGGTTTTAATCAAGGGGTTTTCTGTTATGATTATGTTAAAGTATTCTAAGGTTGTTTTGATGCATTTCTAAGCTCTGATTTCAATCATCAAGCTTGATTTTTGAAATTTAAGTTTTTGGCTCAAAATGGTTTCTTATGATTTTGGTTTTCTGAATTTCGAGCTACAAAACGAGTTTGATTTTGAAATCTAACACCATATTCGAATTCTCCATCGAAAAACACTAGGGATAGCATCAAGCTTTCGAAAATTAGTGTTGTTTTCATGAATTGAAAATTTTGGGTTTCATGTTGTTCTTCACTTGTTTGGTCAAATGTATGCATGGATTTTCATGTATAATGAAGTGCCTGCCTTGTGAATATTTGGGAGGTGTTGCAGACCCTTTGCGAAGGTGAGCAAGGATCCCGAGTCAATGGTGAGAACCCCAGACAAGTTCGATGTCGAAACAAAAAAAAATTAAACTGCAAAATTCTTGCCTGGAGAATTGCAAAATTCTGATATGCATAACTGCAAAATTTTTGCCTCCAGAATCCCAAAATTCTGGTCTAGCAGAATTAATCCAAATTTAAGAAATCAAAGTTAGTAATCTAAGAAGTTAGAGTTGCAAAATAAATCCTAGAAGCTGCATATGTTTTGCAGAATTTGCAAAACTCGCTTGCAGAATTGCAAAATTCTGATATCTTAAATTGCAGTTTCACTGCAGAATTTCTAGCCTGTAGATTTGCAATTCTAAGTGAAAAATTACAGTTTCACTGCAAAACACATAACCTAACTTAGACCCATTAACTAATCTAACATACGCCTCCAACTGCATGTCAACTACTCGTCAATTAAACATAATACTTGATTTTCGATAAACTTAATCAAATCGCCAAACATTAAAAATCCCCTATTCCATATTAATGATGTCAATCCCATCAATTAAGCCTCATTTATAAGTTGTATAAACTCCTAGACCCCAATAGTACAATTATTTTTAAAATTTTATTTTTCATTTTATGTTCTGGACGCCGTGAGTGGCGCTTACCGTGACATTTGCTCACGGCGTCTAGACAGTGAGCCAATGTCCTGGCGCCGTGGCTCACACCGCCATGAGTTGGGATCCATGACATGGAATAAAGCATGAGCTTGGGGTGCCTCCCTAGTTTGGACGTCGTAGGGTTTTTCCCCCACGATGTCCCTGGCGACGTCTTAACCAAGGACGTATTCCTGGGGTTCTCGGACCCCCCGGCTCATCGTCGCGGTCTGCACTCGTCCCAACCTCTCATGAATCAATAAACCAACCATGAGAAACCAAAAACCACCGACAAAATACGTCCGAGACGAAAACCCCGATATTTCTCGACTAAAACTCAAATATCCAATCAAAAATCCAAAACCACAACAACAACAACACCATCAAACCACAATGGTTGCTCCAAATCAAACCTTAAAACCCATAGCAACACCATTGAAAACCAAGGTGCTCAACTCCCACCGCCGAAACCATCGACAAAACACGAGAAATTATGCCTGAAATGTAAACAATGACGAGGAGAGCAAGGATCTAACCTTGTTTAACGATTTGCATATCGTTTGATCCATCAAATGAGCTCCCAAAGTTCACAAAAACCAAATGAGCTCCCAAAGTTCACAAAAACCTACCACTCTGGTCAATTTTCGGATTTAAGCTCGTGAGGTGAGAGAAAATGTGGTGGGATAAGTCAAATGAGACTATTTATACTAAAATTATCATCTCTCATCACTTGTGCATCTGAAGGCTCATTGTGTAGCCAAGATGGAGTCAATTTTTCAGCCAAAATGTGACTCCAAAGTGGACTTGGTCCGTTACCCTTATCCTTATCACAACACAAGCAAATGAATCCTCGGGCGTTTCGGTACCGGTCCCACACTATGTCACGTGCCAATCGTGTACACTCGCGTCACTAATCATCTAAATTACGTTCTATATTAATTATTTAACGCATTTTATTATTTATTATGTGTGTATTATCCCCTGGCCTAGTGCACTGTAATTCGCCTACCCGGTACCGATGCTACTCGAGGCGAATACCGTCACATTGTCTCGCTCGGTAATAATCAATATAAAAACACATATTGCGATGTATTTTAACAAAATTGAACATTCACATCGCAAAACAAACAAATAGCACACCAAAAACGGTTGTATACCTAATTCGAGCGTGACCTGACCTAGTTGCGGGGTCCACGAGCGTCTGAGCTGGCATCCGCGTATGTAATTATGTCACAAATAACGATAAATTAGATTTGGACCATTACAAAAATCATCAAAAATCCATAACTTTCCAACCATTTCCACAAACTTCACAATTTTCCTAACAAACTTGAAATAATACAACACCATAGCTCACTTGACTTCAAAAACAACTAGAAACACACAAAAACTATTGAGCTCACACATAACTTCAAACTTTCTTCACCCCCCAAAACCAAGTTCAAGATATGTAGAATTGAGAGGGAGAAGTGATGCTCACCTTACTCTCTTTGATCTCTAGCTTAAAATCCTAGCAAATTACCAAAATGGATCATCAAAAACCCTCAACTTCCTTCACAATTTTTGGATTTTTTTTGGAGAGAGAAAATTTGATAGAAAGTCAATCAAGTCTATATATATATCCAAAATTGATCTAATGTGATGAGCAAATCTCGAGGAAATCTTGTGGCTATGGTTTGGGCAATCCAACTCACAACAATGACTTCAAATGTGACACACACCATAGTTCTTATCCCTTATGTGTGCAATTATTTGTTTCCTCGGGGTTTCATTTCCTCGGCACCTGGTACCCCGACCTGTCGTTTACAACTATTTCGATAACTTTGGCCTATGCCATGTCCTCATATTAATTATTTGTCACATTTAATTATATTTATCTATGTGAACCCTTTTCTTGGCCAAGTGTACCCGTAATTTGTCTACCCAATACCCGCGTCGACATAGTTTTTGAGGCAAATACTTCTCTCACTATCTCACCGGTTTATCAATATAAATTCATACAAGCAATGTAGTAAGTCATAAAATAGTTATTATCATTTCAGTTACACACTCAATCAGTTAAAAATAACATTTTTTGCCTAACCAGTAGTATCCTAGCCTGTCCGTGGTGTCCCCGTGGACTTTAGCTGGCAAACTCATCAACAAATTACTCAACAATCCTTGGTGAACACATCAACCGATTACACATGAAGCCTTGGTGAACTCATCAACTAGGTACATGCTAACCCCTGGTAAACTCATCAACCAAGTACATTATATACCCTGGTGAACTCATCAACCTGTACGCACCAAATGCATAGATTACACATGAAGCCTGGGTGAACTCATCAACCAGGTACATGCTAACCCCTTGTGAACTCATCAACCAAGTACATTATATACCCTGGTGAACTCATCAACCTGTACGCACCAAATGCATAATAAAAACAACTCACAAAATGCACAAACAATTACGTACCCTAAACGTGTTGTCGTGACGTCTTTCAGACTGCTGTACAATTGCGCGGGCTCTCTCTAGCATGTGCATGCTCTGGTTATGGAGAAGCTGCAACGACCCAATTTTTATTAAGCCATTATTATTATTTATTTTCATACATGGTTGCCATCTCAGGTCCATGGAGACTCCTCGAACAGGCTAGGACATATCGAATTGTGCGTAAATAGTAATTTTTGACTGATTAGTTGTGTAACTACGATGATAGTTATTATTTTATGTCTTATTACATCGCATGTGGAAGTTTATAATTATAAACCAAATGAGACTGTGTGACGGGTTGTCGTCTCGAAAAATGTGTCAGTACGGGTGTACCGGACAAACAAAATAAGCGTACACTAAGTTTATGAATTTGTATAAATAAACAAAATAAATGTGACAAAAAATAAATTGGTGGGCACTGTGATGGCCTCAAAAACTCGAGGCTGCCACGTCATGTGCTACGGACTGGTCACGCGTCGAACGTGCCAAATATATATCCCGTTGATATATACCGGATCCTACCATGGATTTGTAGTAGCGGTAAAGATGGGTTCGAACCACAAGAACCAAGTTATTCCTTTAGGAGGTGCGGAAAAGGAAAATCGAGAGTTTTAAGAATGAACTAGATTAAGAGAAGATAAGAAAGTTAGCAAGCAAGGATAATCAAGTAGAGAATTCAGTAAGAAAAATGATCCAAACCATCAACTTCACACGACTATCCTATGACAAATACACTGATCATTGACCTAAATAAAGATAGATTGAATGTCGTGATCTAATGTAGCTATAGAATCCCGTAAGACGTGAATTCCTCGTTCTCCTTTTACCGATAGTTAGGAAGACCTCTAACTATTACCCTAGTCAATTCACATAACCCTAGGCACGTACCTTGGGTTTAACATGATGACCGCTCTAATTCATGATTCATGAGAACACTACACCTAGATAACCAGTATAACAAGCGTGTCCGATTCAACCTATGTTTCTAAGATACATGGCCTAAAACTCTGTGAGTGGATTAACGCAACCAGAGCGACCACTTGCCACAAATACGAGTCTTTTGCACAATTACGTATGCATTCGACTCGATGGCAATAGGTCTCAAACTACAACTAATGCGAGGGCCCTTCACATTAATCAAGTAATCGACCATAATATTAAGAACAATACCAAAGAAACTAGAAAACAACAATCAATCAGTGAAATTGAAGAATAAATAGATCTTACAGTGGTTAGAAAGTCATAGAATAGCCGCGATCGGTCTCCGGCTTGAATCCCCGAAGGATTAGCCGAACATAATTGAAGTAATACACCACGCTCTTTTTATTGAAGAAAGACAAAAAATACAAAAACCCTAAAATAATATGTTTGTCGCCTCCGTATGTTCTTCTCCGAACAAAGGATGCCTCTACCAATCTCTCAACCCCAATTTATAGATGTATCTTTGTAACGATTGGAGTGATTTATGCCCATTTGAATATTTTTATGATTAATGGCATGATTTGTGCATCGGGATTGATTTGGGCATTTTGTGCAAGTTCAAGACACTTGTCATGCTCGATTGGTCAAAAATTGTGCTCTGCTAACGTGTCGGAAGCTCATTGGTTGAGGAAGGTATTGGTGATGTGCTGGCGCGACACGTGGTGCGTGATTGGTGGAAACGGCTGATTGGCATGATTTGTAGTGCATGATTGATGGAAAAGGCTGATTGGCGTGCGTGATTGATGGAAAAGGCCTGTGAGACGCAGCTTGACCAATAAAATCATAACACGCGGCAGAATTAAATACTCTATTACGAGAAAACCCCGGCATCCAATTACTGTAAGTAAATACTCTATTTGAAGTATTTTTCTATCTCGAATTCAACCGTGACCTCGGATTCACCTAAAAGTGAGAGATGAGTATAAATTTAGTGGTATTTTGGAGACTTTGACATAAAAACACACATAAACAAATGGAAAATAATGCATATTAAACGACTTATCACGGACCCACAACCCTGCCACGTCATCCGCATGGTTGTGTTCCGCACGCACCAATCACCACTCAATCCTCAATAATTTGAGTTTATCATTTAAAAGGCATTACAATTCAGCGGAAGCCTTAAAAGTATGTAATTTGTTATATATTTCATCAAAAGTTAAGAGCATAATTCCTATGTGGAAAACCCGAATAGTACACTGTATATAAGGCGACAACAGTAAATATATACATGTATATGTGTCTCAAAAGTCCCCAATAACATAACATAAAACAAAATACCAAATGTACACGTACGAGTAAAACCTGGACTGTAAACCGTCAAAGGTAGTCGTCCAGTGTTTCTCTGCGGCTCGGCCCGTACTTGGATCTGCACTCAGTCACCCAACAAATACAGTGACGAGTTTAGTGAGTAAACTCTCAAAGAAAACTATAGAGTAGATAATAATAGAAGCCAATAAATAAGGTTGACTAAACACGCAGTGAGTACGGACAACCGTAAACCCTACACGCATAGTTAACAGCCATGCAAGATGATCAACAAATAATCATAATTATAACAACATGCTCAACTACGATTCCGATAAATCCAGACAAATGTGTGACACGACCTAACAAACTAGATCATACTTCGCCAATCCGGATGCCCCATCTACCCACAATGAGACTGGGCTACACCCAGACCGCTAACGGTGACCAGAACGAATCACACCTCACTGGACACGAGCACCCCGTAGATCGGGTCGCAATCCACCAACGGTGCAAGCACACACGCTACAATCTAGCCTGCTCAGTCCCATACCACAACCGTCCCGAATAATCACAGATGAATGAAAACCAATCAATACCTACCAATCAATCATTTAAACAGACCCATAAACGATATAACATGTGAATATTCAATGAGAATAGTAAATGCAAGAATTGAAACCATCAAATACTCCAGTTGTGTTTCTGTTGGGGTTTACACACCTCTAATCGCGTTCCAATACCTAATAATAGTCCCGGTCCAATCCCGTTCTCGCCTCAGTTTATGTGCCTGATACTCGACTAGGTCCTCCTAAGTCCCTAGTGTCCAAATAAACTATTTTAAGTGGTTTAGTGTGAAATTAATTGATTTTACATTACGACAACAAAAATTATAATTTTATTCCAATTTTTAGTTGTGGTACAATTTTCGGGTTACACCAGACTGTTAAATGCCCGTAAAATCTCAAAAACCCATTTTCCAACTTTTTCCTAATTTCCCATATTTTCTCTGATTTTTCTGAATTTTCTATAATCTTCGGTAATTTTTGCCAATTTCACGTTTTACACGGTAAAAACCCTGACATAACGTCTCGCCGAAATCCTAAATACTTAACTTTTCATAGAAATTCATTAATTTCTATTTATTTGGTCAAATGTTTTTTTTTTTGGATTTTCTCATTTTTCTAGAATTTTCTAGCATTTTTCTTTTTTTATTTTTTAATTGAAGTGGGGGTTTGGGCTGAACCAGGACGAAATGGGTTTGGCTCAACCGAGTTGAATCATCTCGGTTTAGGGGCCCAAACCCCATCTTCCTCATTTGATCGAAACAGAGCTCACACTCTGTTTTGATCGAAATCAAAAAAATTGTTGATTGGGGTTGGGCTAGACCCAACCCTAACTCACGTCTGGGAAGGGGAGATGACTCCCCTACCATCATCTTCCTCGGACGAACTGCCATGGCAGTTCGTCCGAGTCTCCTCCTCCTCCAACGGATCCAACCATAACACAACACCAACAACAACGACTAAACAAACATCACAAACTTACCGTCGTCGCGTTTCCTCCGAGCTAGATCTCTTTCTCTTTCCTTCGATCTCTCCTTCTCCTCTTTCGGTCGATTTTGAGAAAGATGAGAATGGTAGTGGCGGTGGGGAAATGTTGATATTTTGGGGTTGGCAAATGACCAAAATGCCCCCATCCTTATCCAAACTTCCTTATCACCCAAATGCCTTTTTTGGTATTTTTACATTTTCTGATTATTTGTTTATTATTTATATATACTCTTGTATTTTCATGCCTACTATTTTGTAATGCGCGCCAACGAGTGTACTCGAGAGTGCATACTATCGTACAACCTCACGCGTGTTGCCCACGACCCCGCGTGTCACTAAGTGCCCGACCAATTTATTATTTTGTCACATTTCCTTGTTTGTTTATACAAATTTCTTTCTTAAACTTAGTGTACCCATATTTCACGCGCCCAGTATCCATATCGACATGTTTTTCGAGATGAATACACGTCACACTATCTTACACGGTATAGACAAATAAACTCTCACATGCGATGTAATAAGTCATGAATTAGCCATTATCATCGCATTTACACAACCAATCAGTCAAAAATAACATTTTCGCCCAATCCAAGCGTAGCGTAGCCTGTCTCATAGCGTCCCCGTGGACTTGAGCAAACGTCCACGTCCGAAAATATGTAAATAACGACCTTGATAAAATTTGGGTCGTTACAAGTACTTAGTTACACGCGGGGTTGTGGTCGACATGCGTGGGTTGTACAATAGTATGCACGCTCGAGTGCGCTCGTTAGCACACACGACGGAATTGTAGGCGCGAAAGTATAAGCAAATATATTTATATATAACTTAAATATATATATTAAAATCAAAAACTAAGAAAATGTGAAATGACTAATAAGGGACGGAATTGTAGGCGCGAAAGTATAAGCAAATATATTTATATATAACTTAAATATATATATATATAAAATCAAAAACTAAGAAAATGTGAAATGACTAATAAGGGCATTGACTTTGTTAAGGAAAGTAGATAAGGATGGGGGTATTTTGGTCATTTGACCAACCCCCAAAATATCAACAAACACTACCGATTCACCATTTCTCAAAATCGAAATAGAGAGGAGACCAAAAGAGAGAAAAAGAGGTGAAAAGAGATCAAGCGAGAGAGGGAGAGAAACAGAAAGAGATCAAGGCCAAGAGCACGAAGAAGGCGAGGTGAGATGAGTTGTTGTCTTTGTTGTTATCGTTGTTGTGTGTTGTTGTTGTTGCATTGTATTATTGTTATTGATGATGAATAATGGGGAGGCTCGGATGACCCGAGGATGGAGACAACGTTGGGGAGTTGTTTCCCCTTCCAAATTGAACTGGGGTGGAACCCAAGTTCGATTGAAATCCCAAAAAAAAAATTATAGTGTCATGTGCGTTTCTGGTTCGTTTGGGAAGATGATGCACACGGGCCGGGCCAAGAGCCTGAGTCAAGCTCGGCCGATGGGGCGAACCAAGAGCCTGGGTCAGGCTTGGCCCATGGGGCAAGCCAGACCCAGCGCCCTGGCCAGAGTCGGGTTGGGTCATACCTGACCTGGAACAAATATATAAAAAAAGAAATAAAGAAAAGAAATAAATTATGGAAAATGTTGCGAAAATTCCAGAAAATAGGAAAAATCTAGAAAAATTGCATTTTGATCCAAATAAATAGAAATTTGGGAATCGTTATGGAAAATAGAGAATTCAGGATCATGGCGAGACTTTATGTCGGGGTTTTACCTCGTAGAGCGTGAAATTGAGCAAAAATTACAGGAAATTATAGAGAATTCAAAAAAATTGAGAAAATATGAGAAACTTGAAAAAAAGTAGTAAAGTGGATTGCGAGACTTTTTCGGGCATTTGACATCCCGGTATAACCCGAAAAATGTTCCACAACAAAAAATTGGAATGAAATTTTAATTTTGTTGTCACGGTTTAAAATCAAATAATTTGACACTAAACCACTTAAAATGGTTTATTTGGACACTAGAAACTTGGAGACAATAGTCGAGCATCGGACATGCATCTCGAGACGTGAGCGAGATCAAACCGGGGTAATTTTGGGATTGGAGTGCAAATTTCAAGATGAGTAAAACTCTTGAGAATACTTTACAACATTCGGTTCAATTTGTTCTACTTATCGGATGTCGAATGCTTGTGTACCATGTGGACATTGTTGAGCATGAATTATCACTTGATGTGCCAGTTATGTTAATACATCGTAGTATTTACTATATTAATGTATGTGGTAAATTGATTCATTGGGATGGTTGTTTGTATGGTATGTGGTTGAGATTATCTTATCAACATGTGGGGGTGGGGGTGAGGTGAATTGGGTGTACCGAGAGGTTATCGCCTTTTTAAATACTTTATGCTTAATAACAACAATAACACACACACACACCAACAAATATCAATGTAATGCAATCAAAAAGGTGGTAGAAGAGATGGAAATGAGACACACGATATATAGTGGTTCGATCCAACCAATCTACATCCACTACCTAACCTCCCCGGTTAGGATTTTCAACTCCCCACTTATATTACCAACAAGTGAATGCCCCTAAGCACGCAAACTTAGTGAATTCCTAGCCTTAACTAGGTCTTTTACAAGATGTCTTACCGCAATAAGGTCTTATACAACCACCTAGACCCAACTAGGATTTTCCCACCTAGACTCTACTACGGATTTCCCCACCTAGTCGTAACTAGGATTTTCCCTCGACCTAGCCTCAACTAGGGTTTTTGCCTAGCCTCAACTAGGTCTTCACTTTCGACTTAGATCCCACTAAGTCTTACAATCAAAATCATTTTCAAATACAATGAAAGTTTTGCTTTACAAAGTAAAGCAACAATAAGTCCAATTCTTACAAGCCACCTAGAGCTAAACCACTCCTATGCATGCAAGTATGAACTCCACTAAGATGTAAATAAAATCAGCGAGTATACGCAATACTTAGTCAAGAAACCGACAAAATAATATCGATGAAAAAGTGCGCGGTTTCAAATCAAATGAACAAGTGGTTTAGCAAAAATCAAGATTAAGAGCAACAACTTGTTCAAATGTGTCTTAGGCTCAAAGAGATCAAGTTTAATTGCAAAAATCATGGCTTTAAGTTCTTTAAAACGTGAAATTTATGGAATGCTTGATTCTAATGCATTTGGCTTGTAAAATGAAACTTATATACCTTACAAATGATGTACATATAATTGTCTTATCTTTCCAGTCTTTGTTTCCTTGTATGAGTCTTGTCTTGAACTTTTCCGACTTCATGTTGTCACTTTGACTTGTTCTTGTACAAACTTCAACTTTCTCTTTGAATTTGTGATTCTAACAAAGTTTGATGTTCTGAAACACTTGACAAACTCGTTAATTAGTACCATTCATATTGCTTGTTGACATCAAAATCCCGAGTGGAGTTGTAAGTGATGAAACACTTAGTCCAATAGAGTCAGTTTCATAGATCTCCTACTCTGACTCATTAGCAAGCTCTTAAGCGTTTGTTAAGATATCTGAAAGGTACGACTAAGTGGGGTATATGGTTCAGGCCAAGTTCCAAACTGGTTGTAACAAGGTTTTCAAATGTTGATTGGACCGCCTCACCAGATGATCGAAGGTCAGTATCAGGATTTGTAATGTTTCTTGGGTCGAATTTAATTTCATGGCAGTCTAAGATGCAGCAGGTGGTGGCTCAGTTAAGCTCTGAGTCGAATATCGTGCTCCCGCTCAGGTTTCAGCAAAAATCTCTTGCGTTCTCTCTCTTCTTTTTGAATTGCAGATTTGTATTCTTGTTGTCCCAATGGTGTGGTGTGACAACATTGGAGCTCAATCTCTTGCTCATAATCCAGATATCATGCCCAGACCAAGCGTATCGAGCTGGATATCCACTATGTTCGAGATAATTAAGGTCTTAGTAGGTCAACTTTCAATTTAGCATGTTTCGAGTCGTGATCAAATTGCAGATTGTTTAACCAAGGCTTTTGCAGCTTCTCGGTTCTCCTTTCTTCGGTCCAAACTCGGCGTAGTTTCACTCCCCCTTCGTTTGAGGGGGGATGCAACTAGATTTACTCTTGTATCAGTTTATTTACTATTAACTGTGAGTGTACGCACGTTTTGTGCACATGAGAGATGTGTGTATGTGAGGTATGAGCTGGTTTTGATACTCTTCAACAAGTCACTACTGCACATATCAATGTAAATCAATTGGCGTTTAATGCAATTATGAGAAATGTCGACTCTTCTCCTTGTAAGCAAAATGTTTCCTATTCCCATACAGAATTAGTGATGTTTTGGTTACTGCAAAAGTAACAACCAACCACCGTTTGATGTCTATTGAGATAGATGTCATTCTCACCCGACCCGACCCGACCTGAAGCCTGAGTGTGCATTTGTCTATTTAAACTTGACTTGTGCTGTTGTACAGCTTGAAAAACATTTTTTTATGGTTGAAATTGGAACTCCTACTGTGTTTATCTTTCAACACTTAAAATATGGGTATTGCTAGGGCGATTCATTTTGGCCTTTGCACTCTCGAAATGGACACCCATTGTTGATTTCCCTTATACATGTTTTAAGGTGTCCATCAAGCTGGCAGATTGTAATTAGAAATGGTCCAAATGTGCCTGGGTGGGTCTAGCTAGATAATGCATGAGACCCCTTTTAATACATACATTTGATGCCTAGTTGTGGTCATATATACAAATTGACTCGGATAGTACGAAATTGGGTGGTTTAGACAAAGAAAAAAGATACACATTGACACACACAAGTCAATGCAAACATCAATAGACCATAACAATTAATTGTCAAAAGTTTGTAAACCAACTATTTTCCTCTACAAAAGGAGAACTCCGTGTCATTTATATTTATAAATCTAGATGCAACTATAAGAAGACATGTACACAATTTTGAATAAAAAAAACACGAGTTCACAATTTCTTTAAGCAACCCGTTCTACCACCATCTCGAACCATAACTCAAAACTACCATACAAGAAGATTCGAACTCTCAACCTCATATCAAATTAAACGCTTACCAAACATAGCCTGGTAATTGGCTGCATTTATAGAATTAGGTCATCACCGCGCTCCCAAAAAATAAATATAGCTAGGTTAGATCTTACAAGAATAGGGATGCAACAAAAATTAACCATGCTTAATCGTAGCCAAGCAAAATAACAATGGCTATCTGTAGGATTTTGAACACAAAGAAGTGGTGAGAAAAGAACTTAACACACTGCTCTGTATCAATTTCTCATCACAATCATACATTTCAGAAATTACAGCTTCATAAGGTTCTACAAAAGCTGCAGATTTTCTTCTTCGCACATTACCAAAAGTCCAAACTAATGATCTACTTCACCATACTTGTGAAGTCCTTTTCACTACACAATGACAAGTCCATACTTGACCATGTCTTGCTTAAACATACAAGTTAAACAAAGAAATACATAACAAAAGATATATAATTATATTTTCAAATACAACAAAAATGTCAACTGTCATCACTCCTCCTTGGCATTTTTTTGGAAACACCAAGGCTCCTCCTTAATGTTTCAAATCTGATTTTAGGCACCCTTTTTGTCAAAATGTCTCAGTAACGTGTGACTCAATTACAATGAACAAGCTTAATTTCATTATCCTTCTCAAATTCTCTCGATGAAGTGATATTTGATTTTGATGTGCTTTGTCCTACCATGAAAAATAGGATTCTTAGCCATAGCCACTGCAGATTGATTGTTGCAAAATATGACAAGTAGCTTCTTCTTGATCTTGCTTTAAGTCTTTCATCATCTTTCTCAACCAAATGACAAGAGCTTTCTTCTTGATTTTCACAAATTGCAGATAGGCTGAAATATACTCGCTCAACGGTGGATTGAGCTACCACTTCTTGTTTCTTTGAACTCCAAATGATAAAACCCGAACCCACAGAGAATGCATAGCCGAGGTGCTTTTCATGTCATCAATTGAGCCTCCCCAATCACCGTCTGCATAGCCAATCAACTTCACATCTAAGTCATTTTTAAACCAGATTCCAAAATCAATGGTTCCCTTGACATATCTGAGCACCCTTTTTGCACCTTGAAATGATTTTGACTTGGTTCTTGCATAAATCTTGACAACAAGCTTGTAACATACATGATATCAGTCTGGATGAAGTAAGATACAACAAACAACCAATAAGACTTCGTAAACTCCAACATCAACTTTATCGAAGCCATCTTCCTTGCTCAATTTTTCATTTTGAGCTAAGGGAGTATCAACTTTGCTGCAATTCTCCATTCCAAAACTTCTTCAAAACCTCTTTGGCATATTTTGCTTGACATATAAAGGTTCCTTGATTTGTTTGATGAACCTCCAAACCAAGAAAGAATGTCAGTTACCCAAGTCAGTCATCTCAAAAACAGATTCCATTTCCTTTTTGAAGAGCTTCACAAGCTCAATGCTACTTCCAATGATAAGAAGATCATCTACATACAAGGACACCAACAACAAATCAACATTTTGTGTCTTCACATATAATGTAGCTTCACTTAGGCTTCTCTTGAATCCCAACTGCAGGAGATTTGTACCAAGCCCTTGGGGCTTGTTTTAAACCATATAAAGCTTTCTTCAGCAAGAAAACCTTATCTTCTTCCCCCTTCTTGATGAATCCCAGAGGCTACTCCACAAAGATTTCTTCATGAAGATAACCATTCAAGAAGGCTGATTTTACATCAAGTTGGTAAATCTTCCAACTTCTTTGAGCTGCTAAGGCAATGAGAAGCCTAATTGTATCATACCTTGCCACAGGTGCAAAAGTATCTATATAATCAACTCCAAATTGTTGTGAGTACCCCTTCACAACTAATCTGGCCTTGTGTTTGTTGACTGAACCATCGGGATTTAATTTAGTTCTGAAAACCCATTTCACACCAATTAATTTTTTGTTTACTGGATTGTCAACCAAATTCCAAGTTTCATTCTTCTCAATAATTTTCAGCTCCTCCTACATTGCATGCTTCCAATCTGATGATTTCATTGCTTCTTCAAGTGTTGTTGGCTCAAGAAGTACCACATTACATCTTGCATAAATGTCCTCCAAGGATCTGGTACCTCTAATCGCAAATTCTGAATCGAGTCACTACTTGAATCATTTTCTTCAACAATCACATTTTGACTTTGAGAATTGGACAGAACTCGAATTTCTGTCCATTTGTTGCACTTGTGACTTCTCCCAGTCCCAAAATGCTTCTTCATCAACCTTCAAATCCCCGCAAATCATCACATTTTCAGTTTGCAAGTTGAAGACTCTGTACCCTTTTTTGCATTATCAGCCGAGAAAACTCCAACTTCGATTTGCGATCGAGCTTATCTCTTTTTATCAGCAGAATGTGAGCATAACAAATGCCGCCAAAAACTTTGAGATGCTCAATAGATGGTTTAACATCGAACCAAGCTTCAAAAGGAGTCATTTCTTGCGGTGCTTTTGTAGGAAGTCCGTTCGAAGATAAACCGAAGTGTTTACAGCTTTTTGCCCAAAACTTCTTTGGAAGTTTTTTTTCAAACATTAGACATCTATACATCTCCATGACAGCTCTCTGTTTTTCCTCTCGCTCACCCCATTTTGTTGTGGGGTGTAGCTAACTCGTGAATTGATGCTTTGAATTCCCGCTTCTTCACATACCTTCTTGAAGTTTTTGTTAGTGTACTCGGTGCCATTATCGATCTCGAGAGCTTTGATCTTGAAATTACTTTGATTCTCCACCATGACTTTGAATTTATGAAATGTACTCAACACTTCTGATTTTTGTTGTAGAAAATACACCCAACAAAATCTTGAGAAAACATCAATGAAGAGAACAAAGTATTTGCTGCCATTGAGTGAGGGAATACTCATAGGGCCACAAACATCACTATGAATCAGTTGCAGTTTTTCCATAGCTCTCCATGACTGATTTATTGGAAAGGGGATTCTAGCTTGCTTGCCAAGTTGACACACTTCACAAACACCATCTTGATCATGCATAGGAGGCATATTTTCAACTAAAGATTTTTCATGCATTTGTTTGAGTGACTAAAAATTTGAATGACCAAATCTTCTATGCCAAAGTGAGAAATGATCAATAGAACCAGAAAAGGCATGAGCACTCCACTTATTCAGCTTCAAAGAAAAGCTTCTATCTTTCATTTTTATAATCATCAAATCATTTCCAGTAGGATCTATAATTGTGCAGGCCATATCTTTAAAAGACAATGAATAATTCTTCTCAAGCATTTGACCAACACTAAGCAAGTTTTGATCTATTTCAGGCACATATAGAACTTCAGAAATGAATTTGATACCTATAGGAGTTCTAACGGCAATTTCTCCTTTGCCTTTGACTTCTAGAAATTCTCCACTTCCAATTTTAACTTTGGAGGTATATGATTTGTCAAGCTTTTGAAACATGCTTGCTTCCGAGGTCATGTGATGAGTGCATCCACTATCAATCGCCATGAATCGGTCTTTGGTTTTGGCGCACAACAAGTTGCCACGAACAAGTTAACCTCTTGTTCTTGATTTTCTCAACTTATGCTTGTTGGCTTTCTTGGGCTCTTGATTTGCAAACTTTCTCAACATGTCCAAACTTTTTACAAGACCTACATTGAACTCCAGGTTTGTACCAGCAGAATTTTTCTAAATGATTTGTTTTTTTACAATTTGGACATGGAGGAAATTTGCCTCTTCTTTCTTCGAGTTTGTTGTTTTCGCCTTCTTTCTTGTTTTTTCTTTCATTTCTTCTACCTTTGAAGTTGGACTGAAACTTTTCTTTGTTTTTCATTACAAGAGCATTCTTTGTATGCTCTTCCAACCTCAACATTCTTCTTTGCTCGTGGCTTGCAAGGCATTCACCAACTCAGCAAGAGAGATTTTTGTAAGATCCTTTGAATCTTCAAGAGAGGAAATTTTTGCTTCAAACCTCTCAGGTAGACTCACAAGAACCTTCTCAACCACCCTTTTATCAGCCAAATCTTCACCAAGAATTCAGATTTGGTTCACAACTTTAAGAACTCTATCAGAGAACTCCTTCACATTCTTTGTTTCCTTCATCTTCAAGGCTTCAAACTCCCTTCGCAAGTTCAAGACTTGCATCTGTCTTGTTTTTTCACTTCCTTGGAACTCTTCCTTAAGCCTATCCCAGGCTTCTTTTCCTGTTTCACATGCCATGATGCATGTGAATATAGGCTCACTCACAGCTGAGTGTATATAGGAAAGAGCTTTGAATTTTTTTGATGTCTCTTCAGCATGGTGCTTAATTTGTGCAATAGTTGGATTTGCTCTCAAAGGAGGAGGATCCACTCCTGTATCCACTGCCTCCCTCAAGTCCAGCCCCTTCAACAAAGTCTTCATTCTCACAGCCCACATTTGATAGTTCTCACCATTGAAGATTGGAGGTGGCAGCACTCCAGCCAATTTCTGTTGAAGTTGGTCTTTGTTTGATGAGGATCTTGACTTGTTTTCTCTCAAAACTCACAGCCCACAAAGATCAGCAAAAGCTCTGATACCACATGTAGGATTTTGAACACAAAGAAGTGGAGAGAAAAGAGCTTAACACACTGCTCTGTATCAGTTTCTCATCACAATCATACATTTCAGAAATTACAGCTTCATAAGGTTCTACAAAAGCTGCAGATTTTTCTTCTGCACATTACCAATAGTCCAAACTAATGATCTACTTCACCATACTTGTGAAGTCCATACTTGACCATGTCTTGCTTAAACATACAAGTTAAACTAAGAAATACATAACAAAAGATACATAATTATATTTTCAGATACAACAAAAATGTTAACTGTCATCACTATCTTGCATATCTGGGTCTTACCTTTCAATTAAAAGTAGTATCCTATAGCCTGTAAAAATTGCAATTGGATACATGAAAGCACACGACTAAAACAAGACCATTGCAACCTTTCAAGCAAAATATGTACGTACATGTAATGATATAATGATGTTTTCTTTTCCTTGTATATAGTAAGGTAAGGCATTTGTTCCCCAATGTGTACAAATCTCAGAACATGACAAGGATTTTGCATGCATGCTCACCTGGAAGGCAATAATTCTTACTGGTTTCTACTTCAGATAGAGTGAAGCTAAACGCGCAGACAAAGAGTTTGAGTTGGATTCTTCGCGGTCTTCCTCTAGAGTGATTTCCCAGCACATTGGAAGCTCCAAGTCCCTAAAGGAGAAGGTACAAGTAAGTCAATATATCCCTTGTCTGTTTATTTGGCTTTGGAATTTCAACAGAAAATTTGATTCAATGAAATAAACATGTTTTGATTAGGCGTAAACGGAAGTTGAGAGAACAGAAAACAGATCAGTGTATAGTATGCATACCCCTCTAGACATTTGAATTTTAGACGATCGATATCCTCAGTTGTATACTTTCTGAAAGAATGGTTTAGGCTTTTAGCTAAATCAGGCATTTCATAGCATGTTGAAATCGCCCAAAACTTTAATACTTGGATGCATTGCAAGTTCTCTTTGAGAAGATCAACGGTCCAAACAAGAATGTGTTCCTTGTCAACTTCATAAGATTTCAACAGTTGAGAAGTACCAATCTCTGTGACTTTGAGGTCCCTTTCCTTTTCGGGATCACGCCAGCCATTTGATAGCTTCTTCAACATAGTAATCACTTCCTCTCTTGCCTCTGCACTTCTTACATCTTTCAATGAACTAAAGAAAGCCTCACCAAAGATAACCTGTCAATAGACAAGCCAAAGTAATCTCTTTTTTTAAGCCTAGATTCAGTATGTTTAATAGAATCCAAAATTCCTTGAATGGCATACCTTCCACTTTGCATGTCTGAAAAGTATAGATTTCATTCTATTTATATCCTCGATCTGTTCAGAATCCAACAAGCCATCTATGATCGCGGCAGCCAGACTGCTGTCTTCATCGGCATTGAAGTAACATCCCCTATTCTCTGCATCATTCACTAGTTTCTTCCAAATTGAGTCATTGTGTGTTAGGGTTCGACCGTTGCCTACGATCCATAGACAGTACCTGAAATTGAATAAACTTGGCCAATTAAAGAGAATTTTACCAAAGAGACTTAAGATTACCAACTCAGTCCCTCCAGCTCCTTACCGTGCTCTTGTTAGCGCGACATTCGTCCGTTGAGATTTGGTTAGGAAACCCAGAGTTCCATCCTCGTTTGATCTCACCATCGAGATGATTATAACATCCTCTTCACCACCTTGAAACCCATCGACAGACCGAACACTGACTGAAAAGTTAGTGCTCTTGCCATATTTGTCTCCAATTTTTTCTTGAATTGCAAAAACTTGGCCATTGTATGGGGATATGACGCCCACGCTAACTCTCTCACCAGTGACAATTGACGCTGTAAAATTTCAAATACAGATCAAAATCAATAGCATGAAATGTATAAACTGATGTAGCACCAAACAAAGAAAGTACGTTTGATGTGCTGTTATCGATTCCTTCTTGGTTCAAACCATGTTTTGAAGGAAGCAGGAATAGAATGAATAAGTGAACACACCTTCATATAGGTTTGAAACTATCTTGGAAACCACTGCAACCTCCACCATATTTTTCTGACTATGCTTGTTATTCGACGCTTCACTTCCATACGCAACATTTATGAACGAATAAGGCCCGAATGTGTCCCCTTTAAGCAAAATTCTCTTGTAGGCTTTTTCCCTGACATTAGCTCCATCAAGAATCTGATTGTTATAGAACTGTTTGTTTGGAAATAAGCTTATTGAAGGGTTCATTCTGTATTGAGTGTTGAGTAGGTGCTTTCTCTGTCCCAACGATACCATTCTCTCGAACAAGCTTCTCCCGAAATCCGCCTCTTGAGATATCTGAAGAGTGCAAAAGTTTTAAGTTATATGTTAGAACTTGAGATCAAAATGCGAAAACAAAAAGTATAGGACGACCAAAAGGAAAACAATACCGTGCTTTTGATTGTTGCCGGCAATTGACAGTCATCACCTATGAGAATTATGTGCTGGATGCCTGGAAGTTGTAGGGGAATGAGCAATTCACATTCTTTAAGTTGCGCTGCTTCATCGACAACTAACATCTTTAGCGGTTTCATGTCTGCCAAGTTAATGTTAGCTGAGCTTGAAGCAGTGGAGAAGATGAGGGTGGCATTTTGAAAACAGTATTCTCTGATTAGATTATTATCATCGAGGTTAGGAATAGAAATCTTGCTAGCAAGAGTAATCAGAATTTTGAGGCACTCGTTTCTCTGCGTGCGCAGTATGCCTAAAGATGGAAGATCTTCTCCACCAGTGTTCTCATGGGGAGCAAAAATTTTTGTCAGCTCATCATCAGAAACTCTATCTCCATTCAACAAAGTCTCAACCGATTCCAGCAAAGCTAGGGCTTTGTTTATGTCCTCTACAACCTCTGAGATACATGTGGAAGGCACATTGTTGCACAAACCACCAAAGCAAATGCTTAGATCATTTTTTATTTGCTTGAATTTCTTGCTAACATACTCCTGAAATGTTATTTCTTCTTCTTCATCATCATCATCATCGTCATTGTCCTCGTCGTCATCATCCAAATTTCCCTTCATCTGCTTGTCCTTCCTGGCATTGTCCCGCTCGTCTTCCTTCATCTTCTTCATATTTTCCAGGCAAGCAATGTACTGTGGAGTGGGATCTTTTAACAGCCTTATCATTGAGTCCACCAAACCCTTCCATTCAGTGAAGCAATTGCCAAGCGTAGTAACTCGATAATCAAGAAATATGTCTGATAGTTCATCATACTCCTTCAACCTCATTCTTACTTCATTCCCAAATAATACAATGTCTCCTAGTCCGTAACAATCGGATTTAATCTCCTCCCTAGCCAACTTCAGGAGCCTCATAGCTATCTCAACCACCGCAATGTTCGTCGGGGCACATACTAATGTTCTGCACTTCATGTTCAGAAGTGCCCAGAGCAAAGATGCAACAGTTTTTGTCTTTCCAGTACCAGGAGGTCCCCAAATTAGTTTCACTGAATTCTTGTGAATGCATTTACTTGTCAAGATGGATCTCAGTACTGCGTCTGTTTGTGACGCATTCAGATCGCTTGACTGCAATTCTCCATGCAAGTCACTTCCAATTACATGAGATGAACATAGGTTACATTCTTCACCAACCTGTCAGAAAACAATACATGATCAGATCAGCATTGTCACAAAGGGTATCTCATGCTATTCATGTTAGAAGCAATGAGAGGAATAAGAAGTGTTTTTGCGAATACGCATTACGGGTGCTTAAGTCGATTGATGAACTTACAGTAGAACCAGCATCCAATACATTTCTTATGATGTTCATGCCCTTCCCTTCTGTTCCTTGCTTTAGCGCCTCCCATATACGATTATTAGTCGTTAAATTCACTAGGTAGATAGCATAGAGATCATATCTCTTCTGCTGCGTAATGTAGGTTGAGGTCCGGATCTTGTCCTTCATTACCACTGCAAGTATAATCGATCTTCTGGACCTTTTCATATCGCCGACCCGCACACTCCTAGCGTCTGAAAGTAGAATTAAATCTCCCATCTGGGGCTTGTATCCCGTCTGACTAATTTCTTGTTCAAAATGTACATCATAAATGTTACTTCTTCGCAGGTTTTTGTCTGCGGATTCTGCCACGTACAGAACTTTACATGTCGGAGCATGAGCGACATTCTTGACGCTGGCATGGACGTCTGCGTGTGTTTCTTCAAGAAGAGGGTAAGTAAATGAGTTCAAGTAATGGCTTACTGAACTAAAGGTCTCTGGTATCTTCTCCACCTGTAGAAATGCAAAGATCAATCACTTTTTGTATTAGTAATGAACAGACCAAATATTATAATCTAATCAAAGATAATTAATTTTGTCAAGAGAGATGACCTTCTTTCTGTATAGATTTTGATTCAACATGTCCTCCAGTGACCAAGAGAAGACCATATCAACCAAAGCACTGTGAGCCATTTCTTCACTTGATCAACCTCACTTTTTTGTTCCACAGTTACTCTCGTATGGTACCAAGTGTTTTTGGACCTTAAGAGAGCATTTGAGAGTGTCTTTTGGAACTTGGGAGTCACTTGGTGAAACTAAACGACGGATCAGTTAAGTCACTGCTGCACATATCAATGTAAATCATTTGGCTTTTAATGTACTAATTAGGAGATTAGGAGATATGTCGACTCTTCTCCTTTTAAGCAAAAGTAACAACAGTCATGTTTTGATGTTTCAATCCATTGTAAACAGACTTAAAAGAAATGTGTTCAATTTCAGCAAGCTCAAACACAGTAAACATGCTGAAATCAATAATTCAATACCCTCATCATAAACCCAAAAAAAAAAAAAAAAAACACACACACACACAAAAAATTTGCCCATTATTTAAATCATGTAGTATATTGTACAAAAAAACAAATCCAAGTCCAAGGGAAGAGGCTAAATAAAAGCTATGATTTTTACATTCAATTTTCCAATCTAGAAGCTGCTTCTTGAAAGATGAAATCATGAAACTTATATATAATCTTTCCGAAAAAAGGACTTTGAAACATCAACAAACCCTCAATCTCAAATTAGTTCGGTACTTTCTATTATTGACGGTGTACTTTCAAGAACCATTGAATCACAAACATAAATGGTAGTCAATAGTTTCAAGAATCATCAAAGATATATAACATGGAGTATTCCATCTTCAACTTCTCAATGTGACCCACAAAAACTTCAAAAGACAAAAATGCCGAACTACACAAAATTGGGAAGATTGAAATACCCAGTTTAAAATATAAGAAAAATATAGATAAAAAGCATACAAATACTAATGTTATATACTTTTCTATAAAATTTTCACAAAAGAGATCAGATGACCTTGTTAGAGTAAAGACTATTGTTGAATGCATCATGGAGAGTCCAAGAGAGGATTAAATCACGCAAGCCATTAGTCTCCTCCCTTCAAAGCTAAATCTTGTACAAGCCCATGAATTTGAGTTTCAACAGTTTTAACAAGGGTTTTGCTTAGTCTCAAAGATTTCTCATGGTACAAAGACTTCAATAAAGAACAAAGGTCTCCATCAAAAAAAAAAAAAAAAAAAAAAGAAAAAAAAAAGAACAAAGGTGTCGTCTATGGTGCTAAATCTTGTACAAGCCCATGAATGTGACTTTCAACAGTTTTAATTTCTTACAATATTTTAAATATATATCTGTATGAATAAATTTAAATGAACATTATTAAATAGTAAATAAAATACAATGGGGATGTAGTTTTAAGTTTTACTTTACTTTTTCATTCAAGTCTTTAGTCACTAGTGTTAATAATAGAGAGAAAATGACTCGTAATAAATAACATATACAAGACAACAAGAATCCTCTAAAAAAACATGAACATTTTTATATTTTTCTTAATAAATAGTTATTAAAAAAATTTAAAACGTAAATAATATTTTAAAAGTAAAATAAATATTTCCTCTAAAAATAAAATAAAGTATGGAAAAAGATGTTTGCATATAAAATATAAATCATGTTATTAACATGTATTCAAATAAACATATTGCCTCTCCTTTTCTCCAAAACCTTAAAATTCTTTTTTTTATTCACTTTTTTTATTTTTGTTCTTAAACCACCGCCGATCCTCTCAACGATCGATGGTGGTTCCAATCAAATCACTTTTGCTCTTTGTTCATTCAATAAACAACAAATCTAATCAGATTTGTAGATATTGGTCCATCCTTATTGCGGTGAATCTTCATCAACGGTGTTGCGTGGATTTGTGCGGAGCGCTGGATTGATTTATCTTTAGTTTTTACTTTATAGTTAGTTTTCTTCCCTAGTTGGAAGTCTTTGATTTGTTTTATCCTTGTTGTAAAGTTTTTAAGTCTTCTTCTTGTTGGAAAGTTTTAGGTCTTTTTCTTGTTGGAAGTTTTGTTATTCGTTTTGTAGTTCTAGTACTTTTGTGTATTGTTATGAGTTTGTAAAGAGCAGTCTCTGATTGTCACACTGTTTCAATTTAGAAAAAAAAAATCAAATTAATGGCATTTTGTTTACCCAAATAAGATTAGTGAATCAATGTACTTGATTCTATGTCTGGTTTTGTATTGAGCCATAAATGATTAATGAAATTTCGATTTCTCTTCAAAAAAAAATGTATTGAAATAAGTGAATTTTGTAATAATTTATTTAGGGACAAGCTATACGGACCCCACATTTTACTTTTTTACCCCGTTTTTGAATTTTTACTTCGTTTACCCCACCTTTTACTTAATTTACCCCAATTTTTTTTTTCAAAATTTCAACAATACCCTTGCTCACCCCATGCGGTTATTCTCCATCCCCTAGCGTCTTGTATTGTATTGAGCCAATCTTTAGTTTTTACATTAATGGTAGTTTTTTTTTTTTTTTCAGTTTTAGTCATTGTAGAGCAATTAGTGTGACGGCCCCAAATTCCATAATCCTAGAATTGGGCACTGCTCGTCCTAGACCTACGCGAACCTCCGAGCCACTTTCACTGACTCACGCAGACCTAGTCAGTCTTCCTTACCATTTACCATTTATTACGTATTTACAAGTGAAGTTAATCAATTAGTGAGTTATTATCAGATACAGCGGAAGCAATTAAACTCCAAACTAATCAATAAACTTCAAGACACACAAGTTAAGACAATCCTAGGGTGTGGAGATCCCGTAATCATATCCACCATATGAATCAAAAAAGAGTATCGATAATGTCCTACATGCCCAAGATCTCTCATAACCCATAATCTCATGTTCAACAAAACAATATAGATACTTAATACAAAATATACTCAATACGCGAGAGGAGACCGCCTCGTGGTCCTCACCTTAAATCGCCTAGCGCTAATCTCTTGCCTTTGTCTGTTCGCCAGTCTGCCCACCGTCACAACTAGACGGTGATTACAGTGATGTAGAGAGTAAAATACTAATAAAGTTTTAACAGCATTTCAAATGTCATATAAATGGCTAAACTAGTATTATGCATGAATATCACAAAGATTATAAAAGATAGCATGATAAGTGAATCACTGAGATAACAACGATAAATGAGTGTCAAGAGCTCGAAGCAAAAGGAAAGGCATCTAAGTGTCCCAAGTTCACCAGGTTGCCACACTTAGTTGACAACCTAACTTCCAAGACAGATTCTGGACTTACACAAACCCAAGACAGTCTAGAATAAGGCACTTAGCCTCAAGACACACTTAGTTCGCATACGGGCGCCGCAACGTCGCACTTAGTTCAACATACAGTCACCGCAATCCCAAACTTAGTTCGCATACGGGCACCTCAGCGTCGCACTTAGTTTACAACTTGACTTCCAAGACAGATTCTAGATCTACACAAATCCATTAGTCTCCTCCCTTCAAAGCTAAATCATGTACAAGCCCATGAATGTGAGTTTCAACAGTTTTAACAAGGGTTTTGCTTTGTCAAAAAGATTTCTCACGGTACAAAAACTTCAATAAAGAACAAAGGTTTCCATCAAAAATAAAGAAGTAAAGAACAAAGGTGACCTCTATGGTGCTACATGTGGGCCCAAAGTATAATTATCGAGAGAAATGATCTTTTTTCTGTATAGATTTTGATTCAACCAAGCTATTGTGAGCCATTTCTTCACTTGATCAACCTTCTCAACTTTTAGTTCCACAGTTATATACAATGATGGATCTTGTGAGACATTTTGTGAAACTGAACGACGGATCAGTTAAGTCACTACTGCACATCTCAATGTAAATCAATTGGCTTTTAAAGCAATTACGAGAAATATCGACTCTTCTCCTTGTAAGCAAAATGTTTCCTATTCCCATATAGAATTGGTGATGTTTTGGTTGCTGCAAAATGTTTCCTATTCCCATACAGAATTAGAGATATCAACTCTTCTCCTTGTAAGGCATTTATTCCTTAATCGTGTTAAGCGAGTCATAAACGAGTTAAACATGTTAACGTGTTGATGACTCATTTATTAACCATGTATAACATGTTTATGACCCAGATCCACTTATACGCCCACTTATGCCAAACCCATGACATGTTTATTATGTATCATGTGACCCAAATTGTCACCCCTACTTTCATGCATATATGGGTCCTACCTTTCAGTTAAAAGTACTATCCTAGACAAAAATAGCCTGTTAAAAATTGCAATTGGATACATGAAAGCACAACTAAAACAAAAACATTGCAACCTTTCAAGCAAAATATGCACATACTTATAATTATATAATGATGTTTTCTTTTCCTTAAGGTAAGGCATTTGTTCCCCAATGTGTACAAATCTCAAATCATGACAGCGGAACTTTATCAAACATTCCTTTCTTTCCAAGTGAGCAAATGATGATCCTTCCTCAAATGCTTGAACTTACCTTTGTTCTCTTTATATAATCTGCAACAAACAAACCACAAAAAGCCTTTAATCATTGAAGTTTAGTCAAAGTTATAACATAATGGTAATGAGAGACTAGTCACCTTGAAGGTGGAGGAACTACATGATAGCCTTCCCCCAGAGCACAGATCGAGCGATGACAACTTCGATGACAGCCATTGAGAGTTTTCATTGTGAGTACTCGAGGAGCTAACAGCAACAGTGTCAATTTCCCAAGTCATTGGAACTTCCAATGCCCTGCAAGAAAGAACAGAAGAGCAGCCAAAGTAAACAAGCTTGCAACTTGCAAGTAAGGAAGCAGGCGTGGACTTCGCTAACAGATATAATGGATGCCATATTGGCCTAATCGCCACAGCAAACGTTAGGCTAAAGAAAATAATATCACCTTTCAACACATTTGTATTTGCTGTGGTTCATTGTATTCACTGAATAATTTCCGAAGACGAAATCCAGTTGTTGAACTAGCTTTGGTATCTCATGCAAGTGTAAAGCATCCCAAAACTTCAAAACTTGAGTGTACTTTTTCTCCTCCTTAAGAATGTCAACTGTCCAAAGAAGGTAGTACTGCCCGACGACATTGTACAGCTCTACCAGCTGCGAAGAAGTCCCGTTAATAGAAATAGAATTAAGGTTACTTCGAGCTTTCCTTGAGCTTCGCCAACCACTAGCGAGTTTCTTCAATAGAAACAGCAACTTTTTCTGAGTCTCTAGGTCCTTCAATTTCATAAATGAGTAACAAGGCCATCTCCAATAATGATCTTTAACAAGGGGAAGAGTTTGTTAGATAACACTTTGAATGAAGATAAATTAATAGAAGCAACTATAGAGAAGAAAAGTTGATTTCAGATTCATAGTACCTTCCATTTAGCCCCTCTAAAAAGAAGAGAATCATAATCAAGTAACTCACCGATATGGCCAAGCTTGATCATAGCTACTGCCATTGCTTCAGCCAATTTATCATCATCTTCGACTCTAAATAAACAATCGTGGTGCTTTGCATCAAGAACTAGCTTTGTCCAAACAGAATTACTATTGACTAAAGTTGATTCGTTTCCCAAAATCCAGAGGCAGTGCCTGTGAAAAAAATGTTAGCAACGACGAATAGAACTCCGCGAATTGCAACTGTGATTCAATGACTTTAAGAATGATATTTGTGGCAGCAAACAAACCTTGCCCTTGTCAGTGCCACATTTGTTCGTTGACGATTAGAGAGGAAGCCAACTGATCCATTTCCATTAGATCTCACGGTAGATAAAATTATCAAATCGTCCTCGCCACCTTGGAATCCATCAACAGATTGAATGCGAACAGAGAAGTTATCGTTTTTATCATATTTTTTACCAATCTCCTTCTCGAGGATGAAAACTTGAGCTTTATATGGAGTTATGACACCAACGCTAACCTTCTCCTTACTAGCAAGTGAAACTGCAACACAAGAAACAGTCAATAACGAAGCTCAAATAATTTTCAAAAAAATAACGAAGCTCAAATGATTCGAGAAGAAAATCGATAGATTCACACGAACCAAGACCTAACTAAAACCCGAAACTCTTACTTATACAGGAAAGTGTTACCATACCACCTTGTGAAAAGGAAAATGAACATGAAATGATGGTAAAAAGGAAAGCCATTAATTGTGCATAAATTTGGGAATGAACATACCTTTGTATAGGCTTGCCACTAACTCGGAAACTACAGCAACCTCCACCATATTTTTTCTACTATAGTAGTCGTCGAATTGCTCTCTTCCATAGCTAACATTTATAAAAGAATATGGGCCCGAACATTTTCCCTTTAAGCAACTGCTTACGGTAGCTTTCTTGTACGACATTAGAAGCATCAAAAATCTGGTCGTCATAAAATTCTTTGTTCGGGAATACGCTTATGGAAGGGTGCATTCTATACTGTATATTGAGAAGGTGCTTAGGCTGTCCTAAGGAAACTAACCTCTGAAACAGACTTCTTCCAAGTTTGGCAACTGCAGAAATCTGATCATTTCAATGTTTCAAGACTCAAAGATTGAATACCAACAAATTATACCCTCAAATTCAATGATACAAATGTGTATTAGGTGTGCGTGCGTGCATTTGTAGAGTCAGAGAGAGAGAGAGAGAGAGAGACCTGGCTCTTAATTAAAGCAGGCAATTGGCATTCATTGCCTATGAGAATTGCATGCCGCAGACCTGGGATTCGTAAGGGAATGGCCGATTCACATTCCTTAAGTTGGGCAGCTTCATCAACAACCAACATATCAAAAGGTCCCGTTTCATGCAGCTTCGCGGAGCTTGAAGCAGTGCAAAAGATAAGCAAGGCATTGCTCAAACAATATTTTCTGGCAGACCGCTTATCCATCATCACTGGCACATCACACTTCAAACGCAGGAACTTGAGAATATGAATGCATTTCTCCCGGATGTCATTTAACAAAGAAGTGGATAAGACTCCATCTTTGCAACTCACACCATTGCCTTGAATGAAATCATTCTCTAGCTCTTCATTTTTATAACTATGTAAAGCTATGCTTAAAGCTTCAAGCAATGCTAGAGCTTTATTCATGGTTTCTACTATAGTCAATGAAACACAGGAAGTAGGCAGGTGCTTGCACATGTCCCTTATACAAAGATTCAGATTTATCTCCTTTTTGAATAATTCTTGTCTAGTAAACTCCAAGAATGTCTCTTTATCATCCTCAGCTTCAATTTCATTGCCACGATCGCGACCCTCCATGGTTTCCATGTTTTCATTTCCTCTAGATTTTTTGGCGTACTCCTTTTTCTCCCCCTTTTTAGAGCTAAGATTTCCCGCCTTCCCTATAGTGTTGCCGCCGCATCTATGATCCTCACTTTCACTTTTTTCATATTCAACATGGACCTCTGATTTCTCCTTACATCTCCATTGCTTTTTTGTTTTCGTATCAACATTCGTCTTCCCTGCCTTCTTTCTTTCATTAATTCCTATTTGAACACATTTCACCTTTCCTTTAATATTGCTTTCTTGTTCACTCTTCCCACTGTCATCCTGCTCCTTTTCCTTCTTTAAGTTTTGCAAGTACAAGTCATATTCCGTTTTCAGGTATTCAAGAAACCATATCAGTGAATTTATACAATGCCTCCATCCCTTGAGAAGATCAAAGCAACTTTTTAACAGTATATCAACTCGAAAATCAAGAAATACATCAAAGAGATCATCTCGATCGTCAATCTTCATTTGTTCCCTATTTCCGGATAACACTATATCTCCCAATCCATAACAGTCTTGTCGAAGCTCTCCTCTAACCAACATCAGCAGGCGGGCTGCAACGTCCAACACTGCAATGTTAGTTGGAGCACATGTAATTGTTCTGCGTTTCAAACTGAGCAAGGCCCAAACTAATGCGGCAACTGTCTTTGTTTTCCCAGTTCCGGGAGGACCCCAAATAAGTTTGACTGAATTTTTATGATGGCAACTCGCTGCAATAGAACTTAAGACTGCATCCATTTGTGAGGCATTCATACTCAACATATTTAATTTTGCAAGTGATCTTTTTGCAGGTCCATCGAAAACCTCTCGCAAAGAGCATTTATCACAACTATCTCCTACCTGCCGAAAGCATAAAATGGTAAATAAATAGAGAATCATACATCAAAGTAAATAGCTATGGATCAAACTTCATTTTTAAGTGAGAGACATTATATGTTGTAGCATTAAGGCAACATAGTAGTGCATCGAAATAGATAAATTACACTTTCATGAAAGACTACTGAGCTATTATTACTTTCTAGCAAAGTAAGGATTTGCCACACCTTGCATCTGTTGTCTCCAATGTAGGAAACTAAATGTTTGTCATGATGTCTAAAACCACCTTGTAAACTCTCCTTTCCTCCAAATCAAGTACAAACAACGATATGTTGCAGAAAATACAGTCTAAGAATGATTGAGTGAATGTAAAAAATGAGTTCCACTATCAATAAAAGATTTCAACAAGTGTCAAAGATGCTAACCTTTGAATCAGCTTGCAGTAGCATCTTAATTATGTTCATGTTGCTTTCTCCATGCAACGCATTCCATATACGCATGTTTGTCATGATGTTTATCAGGAAAACAACATAGAGATGTGTTTCCTTCTTTAGACATTCCAGTACTATTCCGTCATCTCCTTCGCCCATGATGGGCTTTAATGCCCGGATTTGAATATAATGTTCTTCATCTTCGCCTCTTACAATCATAGCAGGAAAATAGTATCTTGGTGGTTTGCTCAAGTCACTGACAGACATAGGTATAATACTCGACAATAATATGATATCTCCTCCTTGGGGTTTATAGATCTCCCTCCCTCCATGATCATCTAATGCAGCTTTAACTTCAATTTCGTAAACAAGATTTTTGGGTGGTTTGTAATCTCCATGAATCCAAATCTTTGAGATTTCACAGAGAGGGCCTTGAGGCAGACCCATCATGCCAGACAGCGTATCGGCATGAGTCTCCTCGATCAGAGGGTAGACGAATGAATTCAAGTAACGCTGAATCGAGGGAAATGTTTCTGGAACCTCCTCAACCTTCATAGAAACATATTTTGATCACCATTTAAATTAATCTTTTCAAGTATTTCAATCCATTGTAAACAGACTTCAAAGAAATGTGTTCAATTTCAGCAAGCCAACACAGTTAACATGCTGAAATCAATAATTCAATACCCTCATCATAAACCCCAAAAAAAAAAAAAACACAACCTACATGCCGAAAATGATACTTATCGAATAACAACACAAAAATTTGCCCATTGTTGAAATCATGTAGTATACTGTACAAAAAACATATCCAAATTCCAAGAGAAGAGGCTAAATAAAAGCTATGTTTTTTACATTCAATTTTCCAATCAAGAAGCTGCTTCTTGAAAGAGGAAATCATGAATCTTATACATAATCTTTCCGAAAAAGGGACTTTGAAACAACAACAAAGCCATAATCCCAAATTAGTTGGGGTCGGCTACATATATCAATCTCTTCGATTGCGCTCGATTTGCAATTGATGGTGTGATTTCAAGAATCATAGAACCACAAAGATAAATGGTATTCAATAGTTTCAAGAATCATCAAAGTATTTAACATGGAGTATTCCATCTTCAACTTCTCAAAGTGACCCAAAATAAACTTCAAAAGACAAAAATGCAGAACTACGCAAAATTGGGAAGATTGAAATACCCAGTTTGAAATATAAGAAAAATATACATAAAAAGCATACAAATACTAACGTTATATACTTTTTTATAAAATTTTCACAAGGAGATCAGCTGACCTTGTTAGATAAAGACTTTTGTTGAATGCGTCATGGAGAGTCCCATTCAAAGCTAAATCTTGTACATGCCCATGAAAGTGGGTTTCAATAGTTTTAACAACAAGAGTGACAAAGATTTCTCATGGTACAAATACTTCAATATAGAACATATATATATATATATATATATATATATATATATATATATATATATATATATATATGGAGTGAGTTAAGAAAGATATTAAAAAAACAAAAAGGGGAGAGACCTTGTTTTTGTAAAGATTTTTGTTGAAGATATCTTGGAGAGTCCAAGATAACACCAAATCAACCAAACCACTGTGATCATGATTTTTCTTTGCGCCATTGTCTGAAGAATCCATTGTAGAAGAATAACAAGGAATGTGAATGGCCTTTTGTTCGGTCTATGAAGTTAACACGCCATATTGTAGGGGTACAACTTTTTTTTTTTGTGTACTATATAGCAAGAAAAAGTAACTTATATTTTGAAGCCAATGTAACTACTGCCCTTTTACCTTCTTTCCATAAACAAAATTTTTTTTTAGTCCATTTTCGCCTCGATATAGTACAAAAAAGATAAAGATAAATTTAAAATTGTCAATTTTTTAGAGTAACATATTTGAAATTGTTAACCTAATTAGAAAACTCGACTCAGTAAAAAAATAAAGAAATTAAATTTGGCAGATTAGATGTAAAGCTGAGATAACTTAGACTCTGTTAAATATAAAATACATATATATACATATATAAAGGATTTTTGTAAAAGCACGTCATCAAATACATTAAGTTAAGCAAAGTGAAAGAATAATTTGAACTAATTCAAACTTGAAGCTTTCTTATATGCACTGTGTTCAATTTTTATCATATAAGGCCCAATACAAGGTGAGGAGAGTATACTGACTAATTTTATGTATGGGTCATAAGTGTGAAAGTGAGGTTCACTCTAAAATGTCAAGGCAAGATGGAGTATCCACCTCACACTTATAAGCCTAATTTTTCTTTCTAAATAATCGATGTGGGACTATTCTAACATCTCCAACACACTGTACTTGTTTAACCCCTACAAAAACTTGTAACATGAAGTAAAAACTACAGTATTTTTCTAACTCAATCAACTACTATGCACACCCATGGCATTTTTACATTTAATAATAGAGAATTTTTAAGAGGATTTTAATTTTCTTTTAAATTTAATATTTAAATTTACTTATTTAATAAAATAAAATACAAAAAAGGATATGTTATTGGTTGGGCGTAGGCACCACACGCACGTACCCAACATGGAGAGAATGTCTCCTCGTTTTCTGCGATTATAAAGCATTCATGGACGTTTTAGAGAGACATGCGTGAGAGTCAAACATATTAATCTTCGGAACTCAACATTACTCTATCTCTATCTCACTCTTACCCTTTTTCTACGGGGCAGTGTTACTTAGACTCATGAGTCCGGACTTCTAAGGTAGTTTTTAAAAAAATTTTATTTCAAAGTCGTCCTCAAACAATAAATAGCTTCAAAATAACAACTTACAAAACTCATTTACTATTTGTAAAAATTTCAAAAAACACCTTATGAGTCCGGACTCTAAGAGTCCAAATAGATTTTTTGTTTTCTACGAGAATGCAAAAGCGCCCCCTACAAAGGCACGCAGTTGGGGCACACAGCTGACTCAGCACTGGCCAGACAACCATACAAAATTAAAAAATAAATAAAAGAAAAAGTTGACAAACAAATAAAAAAAACTTTTTTGGTGAGTCCCACAACAGTTGTCTTATTTGGGTGTCCCAGCTATGGCTCTTACTGGGGCACGCAAGCATATTCTTTTTTTTTTTTATAATCGAGAGTATCTGAGTCACTGTTGTTGACAGCAGCTTGATGGTGGATGGTGGACCAAACTAGTCCCTCGAGGGGAGGAAATTTGTTAAATGTTGAGAGGATGAAGTTGGTAATGTCTCCTAATAGCAATATGCCACATGGACAAAAGAGTAAAAATGGGGAAGGCAAAAATGTAAAAGTACATTTATATCGTACACGACAAGACATTACCAACTTCACACTACCCAATATACAAATGCAAATCCACTCCCCTCCTTGAGGTCCATAGTTGGCCACCACCAGGGAATCCAAGGTTCTACTTACTCTGTCTTGTACTAGCACAACTATTTAAATTGACGAAATGACTTACTCAAAGAAAGAATTAGAGCTCCGATTACCCTACGTAAAACATTAGGAAAGGAAGCCAAATCAAACTTGAGGGTTCGAAAAAAAAAAAAAAGGGTTGTATAATTTGGGCTTAAATTTTTTTTTTTGAAGTCATTCTCGAGCAATAAATGAAGCAAACACAACTTGTAAAATTCCATTTGTCCCTAAATATTTGTAAAAATTTCAAAAACCTCTCTATGAGTCCAGACTGAACATTAGACATATAAATGAGAGTCCAAAGCCTATCAACCTTTGGAACTCAACATCACTCTCTTGTACTGCTACTTTGGTTGACTGAACAGACAAAAGGAAGAATTGGAGTTCAGATTACTCCACAGATCGAAACATTGGAAAAGTAAGCTATACATCAAACTTGAAAAAAGAAAAAGACAAATAAATAAATTAAAAAAAATAATTAATCTATATGGACTCAAGAGTCTAGACATGCGTGAGAGTCAAACATATTAATCTTCGGAACTCAACATTACTCTATCTCTATCTCACTCTTACCCTTTTTCTACGGGGCAGTGTTACTTAGACTCATGAGTCCGGACTTCTAAGGTAGTTTTTAAAAAAGTTTTATTTCAAAGTCGTCCTCAAACAATAAATAGCTTCAAAATAACAACTTACAAAACTCATTTACTATTTGTAAAAATTTCAAAAAACACCTTATGAGTCCGGACTCTAAGAGTCCAAATAGATTTTTTGTTTTCTACGAGAATGCAAAAGCGCCCCCTACAAAGGCACGCATTGGGCACACACAAATGACTCAAAGACTGGCCGACAACCATACAAAATTAAAAAATAAATAAAAGAAAAGTTGACAAACAAATAAAAAAAACTTTTTGGTGAGTCCCACAACAGCTTGTCTTATTTGGGTGTCCCAAATATGGCTCTTACTTGGGGCACGCAAGCATATTCTTTTTTTTTTTTTATAATCGAGAGTATCTCGAGTCACCGTTGTTGACAAAGAAATTGATGGTGGATGGTGGACCAAACTAGTCCCTCGAGGGGAGGAAATTTGTTAAATGTTGAGAGGATGAAGTTGGTAATGTCTCCTAATAGCAATATGCCACATGGACAAAAGAGTAAAAATGGGGAAGGCAAAAATGTAAAAGTACATTTATATCGTACACGACAAGACATTACCAACTTCACACTACCCAATATACAAATGCAAATCCACTCCCCTCCTTGAGGTCCATAGTTGGCCACCACCAGGGAATCCAAGGTTCTACTTACTCTGTCTTGTACTAGCACAACTATTTAAATTGACGAAATGACTTACTCAAAGAAAGAATTAGAGCTCCGATTACCCTACAGAAACATTAGGAAAGGAAGCCAAATCAAACTTGAGGGTTCGAAAAAAAAAAAAAAGGGTTGTATAATTTGGGCTTAAATTTTTTTTTTTGAAGTCATTCTCAAATGAAGCAAACACAACTTGTAAAATTCCATTTGTCCCTAAATATTTGTAAAAATTTCAAAAACCTCTCTATGAGTCCAGACTGAACATTAGACATATAAATGAGAGTCCAAAGCCTATCAACCTTTGGAACTCAACATCACTCTCTTGTACTGCTACTTTGGTTGACTGAACAGACAAAAGGAAGAATTGGAGTTCAGATTACTCCACAGATCGAAACATTGGAAAAGTAAGCTATACATCAAACTTGAAAAAAGAAAAAGACAAATAAATAAATTAAAAAAAATAATTAATCTATATGGACTCAAGAGTCTAGACATGCGTGAGAGTCAAACATATTAATCTTCGGAACTCAACATTACTCTATCTCTATCTCACTCTTACCCTTTTTCTACGGGGCAGTGTTACTTAGACTCATGAGTCCGGACTTCTAAGGTAGTTTTTAAAAAAGTTTTATTTCAAAGTCGTCCTCAAACAATAAATAGCTTCAAAATAACAACTTACAAAACTCATTTACTATTTATAAAAATTTCAAAAAACACCTTATGAGTCCGGACTCTAAGAGTCCAAATAGATTTTTTGTTTTCTACGAGAATGCAAAAGCGCCCCCTACAAAGGCACGCAGTTGGGGCACACAAGCACTGGCCAGACAACCATACAAAATTAAAAAATAAATAAAAGAAAAAGTTGACAAACAAATAAAAAAAACTTTTTTGGTGAGTCCCACAACAGCTTGTCTTATTTGGGTGTCCCAAATAGCTATGGCTCTTCTTGGGGGCACGCAAGCATATTCTTTTTTTTTTTTATAATCGAGAGTATCTGAGTCACTGTTGTTGACAACAGCTTGATGGTGGATGGTGGACCAAACTAGTCCCTCGAGGGGAGGAAATTTGTTAAATGTTGAGAGGATGAAGTTGGTAATGTCTCCTAATAGCAATATGCCACATGGACAAAAGAGTAAAAATGGGGAAGGCAAAAATGTAAAAGTACATTTATATCGTACACGACAAGACATTACCAACTTCACACTACCCAATATACAAATGCAAATCCACTCCCCTCCTTGAGGTCCATAGTTGGCCACCACCAGGGAATCCAAGGTTCTACTTACTCTGTCTTGTACTAGCACAACTATTTAAATTGACGAAATGACTTACTCAAAGAAAGAATTAGAGCTCCGATTACCCTACAGAAACATTAGGAAAGGAAGCCAAATCAAACTTGAGGGTTCGAAAAAAAAAAAAAAGGGTTGTATAATTTGGGCTTAAATTTTTTTTTTTGAAGTCATTCTCGAGCAATAAATGAAGCAAACACAACTTGTAAAATTCCATTTGTCCCTAAATATTTGTAAAAATTTCAAAAACCTCTCTATGAGTCCAAACTGAACATTAGACATATAAATGAGAGTCCAAAGCCTATCAACCTTTGGAACTCAACATCACTCTCTTGTACTGCTACTTTGGTTGACTGAACAGACAAAAGGAAGAATTGGAGTTCAGATTACTCCACAGATCGAAACATTGGAAAAGTAAGCTATACATCAAACTTGAAAAAAGAAAAAGACAAATAAATAAATTAAAAAAAATAATTAATCTATATGGACTCAAGAGTCTAGACTCATAAGGATGTGTGAATAATTTTTACAAAAGTTAATGAGAAAGCACCAATTTTTCTTGAGTATTTCAACAATAATAACAACTTTTTGAAGGATGAATTTGAAATAAATAAATTTATTGTGTCTGGACTCTTGTGTCCAAATAGCAGTACCCAAAAAAAAAAAAACAATACAAAACAAAAAAACACACACACACATGAAATACAAAGTCAAATGCTTGGTGGATGAGAAGTAAGAAAATTACAGCACTCAAATTCATTACAAGTATTGAAAGTTCTGCACTGATAAAGACACAAAATGAAGGCAAAAATTAATGCAACAGTAATTCAGTATCACCTTTCAAGTGTAATATGCAAAACTTCCTAAAACACACTATGGTTTAATTCCATCCATGATCCACCCAGCATGAAAAAACCATACTCGGTCCTCGGAATTCCATTGAGTCATACTTGTTTGATGAAGAACGACATATATATAGCATCCACAGCACCCGGAGTAAAAGAAAATCGGTGAGAGGACTTGGGCGACGTAACGTGAGTTAGCTAGCCCGAAAATCTAGAAAAAGACCCAGTTTCTGTACTAACAGCTCGCGAGCTCCATACAAGGGCTTGCCGCTGATTATCCAATGCTTTTCAAGAATTCCTGCTTTGGTGCTCCCCATCATCTCATCATGGAATTCAGATACGATGATGTAGATTGAAGTCTTTAGGACGTCGACCATTGCATAAGCTTTTGCGTGCAATGGACCGCCTTTCTTCTTTCCCATAATGCTTGCAGAATCATCCCTTCGTCCAGTGCTTAATGTAGCCCACTTGATATTTGCAGGACCCATCAGGTTAGGAGCTTGTACGTTGGTCTTTTTCCCCATGGATGCTTCCACAGCAAGCAGGCAAGAAAGCAGCGTTGAGAGTACAGCAGCATTGGAACCAGAGAGTTGAGCCACCCCAAACCTGTCATCTGTGTGTGATCGTGCAGTCAGCGCTGCTAATATCCTAGTGCACCATACATAAAGCTGTAAAATGCCAACAAATGATCCTCAGCTTCATAATTAACTAAATTAGCAGCCGTTGATGGAATTGATTCAAAAAGTATGAAATAGGCAGTATAAATGTCATACAAACATAACTCATTTTCACCATATAGCATGTAGAAGGCAGGCATAATGGAACATTAAAGACGCAACTTTACACATTTTTACCAGCAAATAATACTATTTTAGTAAGGCATTTCTTGGTAAATCAAGGTTTGTTTAATATAAACAATACATAAAAAAATGGTTTATTTCAAACTACATTTTAGAGCTTCAAACTTCAAAGGTAAATGATACATGCAGTATTCAGAAGAATAATAACGTTATCTAAGGAATTTTGACTTGCACACAAAATGGTATTGTAGAAGTTCAACAAAAACATTCAAATCAAAAGCTCCAACTTTTTTTAATCTTAGAAAGAAAACTCACGAATCAAAATCACTTTTGCGGTGGAAGGGGGAGCAAGAAATAAATAAATAAAAAAAATGCATCGGGAAGAACTGAAAAGTATTCAACATAAGACTAAAAGCAACGAAAAGTACCTGCATGTCAACAAATGCCTCCTGAAGCTTTGCATTGAGTCTGTCAGTTTTTGAGTGTAATTGAAGGGACAACTGATCAGTCTTATCTATCGAACTTCCTTCTAAACCTTCAGCCAACTCGGATGCCAATTTTTCCAGAGGCTTCAAGCACACAGATATAACTCTTTTGTAGGTTTCACCAGTTTCCTCAAAGAAGGCAGCTCGCCTCCAGGTATCAACATTACTTTCACAAACCATACACAGATCAAGATATGCAAGATATTGCAGAAGAGATTTAGGAGGGCTCTCCTCCAAGGCTGCAAGAAGAGGTTCACTTGGATTTGTTTCGGCGGCTGCAGAACCTTTTGGTGGAGCAAAAACGCTCCTCTTTGTATGCAACACCTAAATAAACAGTTCAAATACTGTAAGTGGAAAATAAGCAGCCCCGGCTTCTACCCCTCATGAAGAGAGCATCAAAAAAGAAATAAATAAAGAGACAAGCTATAGGCAGATATTATGCATTTCAGAAAGAAACACAATGCAAAAATCGTTTTAGTATGGCTTTGCAGTGTATGATGTATCCATCCATCTATATTTGCCAAGGTAAACTAGAAACAAAATAAAGAATTGATGCTAGTCCTCCAACATATTTCATTCTTCTTGGGATCAAAAGCGCAACTAATTTAAGTAAACACCCATAGAAGACCTTATAAATGGAGTAAATTGAACAGGTGAAGTTGCCTAACTGAGAAACGGAATTCACCTTTTCTATTTTTCTTTCATTATATGATTAACCAGTAACAAAGTAAGTTGACAAAGAAGAACGGCTGGTTAGAAGACAGCGAATCTTTTGATTTATATCTTTCTATTATTTTCTATTTTGACATATAGACCAGTAGTGCGTCGAAAGATGATTATATAGAAACGAAGAGAATAATAGCATACCACCAGCAGTAGCAAATAAACATCATAAAAAAGTGAAAAGCAAACCTGATGCAAATGATGGTTTAGTTCCCAACACAGAGTGAGAACAGAGCTTCCAATGAAGAAGATGATGTGCTCAAGAAATAATTGCCGATTTGTTTCCCATGTCTTTAATTGATCAGGGAGAAGATAGGTGAGCAAAACTGAGCAAATGAAAGCATCAGTAGATAACCTTAATGCCCGTCCAAAAGCTGAAGGGAGAGCCATCTTAAAACTGAAAAAAGGAGGTCGCTGTAAATACAAACACAAACAACACAAAAAAGGTAAGTAATCCAAAATTAATGGAAAGCACCAAACATATATATTTAAACAAAAATTACAACATTCTTGGAAGATAGAGAAAGTTCGCAAGGAATAGCTTAACATTGAAACGAGCAATATATGATAACAAATTGATAAGTTGTAAAAAGTAGAAAATAACAGTGGCACTAGCTTATTATAATATCTAAACCAAAATATTTCGAGATTAGCACAGCGGGATGCACAACTATTATGGCCATTGCTGCCATTCAATAAGAACTAATGAACCATGCAATTACTTTTATCAGTGAAAGCATTGACGAGAAAATAAAATAGCTAGACATTTTAAGCAGATCAGTACATTGCAAAAACAAAGTGAAAACAAAAGAAATTAGGGTCACTACATGCATAACTAGAGCTACTTCAGCAACTACTCATTTACATTGAAAAACTTAACAGCCCATAGATCCATCAGATATGCTGCAAAAGTAAGTCTTCTTTCAACAAGGAAAACCCTTTTACCTCCACTAAAAACTCCAATTCCTCTCTAGTTTCTCCGAAGCTCCTATTTTTCCCCTAAGTTCTAAAAAGTAACAAAGACGGAAACCGCCCTAAATGCATCTACCTCCTTCGAAAGGAATCAATTTGATACCTCAAATAAGAAAAAAACTTCCAAGCAACAAGCTCAATAATCATAGTGGATCACATAATTAAGACGCTACAACTTTTTCAGATCAAAAGATGATGTAACAAACAATTCCCACATTGAACCATAATCTATCATGACATAAACCAACCAATTCTAACAAAAATGCTCAATCATAGAGACGGACTAACGCAATTCGGGGGCGAATTCTATGCCGCTAATCGACATGGGCATAATTAAACTAAATGCCGAATCTCAGCTGCCCAACTAACAACCTTCCACCAAATAGGGCAAAATCAAAACCCTAAAACAAACAAGAAGAAACCAAAAAGCCCATTCATTTCTCCAAATTGAACTGCTACTATGATGAATAAAAGCACGAAAACTGACTCACCTGAACAATGGGGAACCGCAAAACCCACCTCCCACTCCAAACATACCTCCCCCCAAAAACCAGGCCAACAACAAACCCCTTGACCCCCAAAACCACAACCCTGACCACTCCACCACCACTCCAACACAGCGCGGCCGCCCCGACAGCCCCGGCGATCCCACAACTCCCCAAGAAGACCAGAAACCCCAGCGCCACCCTCACCCGGCGGCGCACCCCCGGCGCCCCCAACCCCCCGCCAAGCGCCGTCCGGAAGGCGGCGGCGGCGAGGTCCGAGAGCGTTGCGGGGCGGTCGGGGCGAGGGGAGGCGACGGCGGAGAGGGCGGAGGAGAAGAGGAGGAGGAGAGGTGGAGGGAGAGTAGGTGGATGAGAGTGAGGGATGCGGAGGAGTGGGGGAGCCCGGATTTCAAGAGGCTGAAGAGGAGGGTGGAGTGCAGCGATTGCCAGATTAGGAACCCTAGAAATCTGGTCTTCGTTATGGGGTTTGAATTTGACGGAGAAGACATGGTTTTGGGGTTTTGGGATTTTGGGAGTGCAAGAGAGACAGGGTTTAGGCCTTAGGGGTGGGGATTTTAAGGAAGGCGGGAAGGGGAAAATTAATGCCTTATTATAGTCTAAATCACTCGGTATCCAAAACTCAATACCCAATACGAGCCCACCCTAATTCAAATTCGAGACCACCTATTAAAATTGACACAATATATTCGGGTCATTGCACCAAACTCTAAACTTTAAATCTAATTTCTTATTTTCAACTTTTATTTTTTTTAAATTAGTATTTTAATTTTTTTTAGTATACTTTTTCTTTTGACTAAAGTAGGAGTTAAACTCACAAGCTTTGATGTCCCAATGTCCTCAACATTCGATGGGTTTGCATATTTTGCCCCAATGTCCTTTAGGATACTTTAGTTTTTATTTTGAATGATGATGTGATGGTCGTTTTATTTTTAAGAAGAATTATAATAATCTGCAATAACTTAGGTTATCGCCTCTTCTAGATAAAAGATAAATAATATGCAATAACCCTTATCATTAGATAAATGATATTTCTACCATCTCACTTATTCTCACCCTTTAGTACACTTTTTGCTACTTAAATATTGTTCTTAAAGAGATTTAATTTTTAGAATAGTTTTTGTTACTTAAATATTATTACTTTCATAATTTATCTTAAAAAAATTACTATCATTGATCCACCGAAAAAAAAAATTACCATCGAGTGGATAGCTCTTTTAGTTTGTTATGGGGCAATTGGGCAAGAGATTGAGAGTTTGAACCTCAATTAAGGATAAAGTTATAAATTATTTCTTATCAAAAAAAATATATCTTAAAAAGAATTAATAAAATAAATAATTGCAAACATTAATTTGTTACTTAAATATTATTCTTAAGTAGAGATCGAGAGACTTAATAAATGTGTGTTTTTAAAATAGAAATAGAGATTGTCAGCTTATTTATCCATTCTAGCCACGATAGCCAAAATAAGACTTTATAAGGCAATTTAATCCCTTTTTTTTATATAAGAAAGAAATAATTGCTCCATTAAGGTTTGAACTTAAGACTTCTTACTCCCAAACACCATATAAGATGATTTAAACTTAAGTTTGGAGTAATCGTTTAAGTATAGATATATAAATAACCAGTGATTAAAAAGAAATTGTGGTGTGTATATATATATATATATGCACTTTTATTTATTCTTAAAATGCTTCTTAATCGATTTGAAGATACATTATTCGATTCCTAAAACAATAAAATAACTAATGTAAACATAGGAGTAGTACATTTCTACCACTCTCTTCAAAGTGGCACAACAATGCCATATGTATAGCGCACTAAACTTCACGATCTAGAAAACCTTAACTCACAACTCTACTATATGTATAGATTTTTCAAGGAACCACTTAGTAGCTCTTGACAACACACTTGTACATTTAAAGGAAGTACTACAAAGAAACTATAATTAACATTTCTGTGTTCGCCTCAGGTTGCGAGCTTATGCATCCCGAGGTCCATATCCACATTCTTGCATGTGGGTTGATTATACTCTATTAGGACCACTGCAAATCCTCCTAATTTGGCCAGCCGACCCAACGAGAGGCCTAATATCACCCATTTTAACCATTGCCGCAGCGAAGTCCGATCTGAAAGCTCCATTGTTTCTACTATACTCGATGACGATACCATCAGTTGAGCCTCCATTGAACAAAGCCTGATCAGAGGGAAGAAGGCCTTTTCTTTGAACCAAGTTTTTGAAGTAGTTGTTGTCAAAACTGTTTGGTGTCACCAAATCTAGAGGAGCCAAGTTTCTATCTCCACCGTTGATCGGACAGTTGCGTCTGCGTGTGGCCCGGAACCCAGCGTCTATGTTGGTGTTATTGTTGTATAGTCTGGCTCGAAAAACTCTGCAAGTGGCTTGGCCTATTGTGTGTGCACCTGCAGCGTACAATGTGTATTAGATATCAATGCATCGAATAACGCCAAATATGTGATTTTAAGTGCATATCAAACTTTTGCCTAAAAAAAAGTGCATATCTAACCACAAATAAGAGGCTAGTTAGCTTTCGTATGTTTAATTAATATAACATAAATCAATTGGGCGACGTAATAATTTGGTATGGAGTTTGGAAGTAACAATCATAGATTTGAACCTCAATGGGAGTAAGTTGTTTACTTAATTTCGTATCAAAAAAAACTTAAGATAACATAATTAAAGTACTTTAAATGAAAATGATGAGTTTTTTTTTCTTTTTTTATGAAGCCATTAAGTTTGATTTTGATGTGATTAATTGTAAGTGTCCCTTTTTATTTTTATTTTTTTCTTGTAGGTCTTCTTGCGTGCATGATATTTAAGGAACTAGCTCGAATCGATTGCAAGTGTAATGTATTATTTTAATTACCAGAAAGGATAACCAAATCCCTTGCATTTAAGCCCTGTCTATTGAAATTCTGGAGAAGTTCGCCGAAGGTAGCGGTGGCTCGCGGAAGATTTGCTTCTGCTAAGGCTCTATTTGCTGTTACCGAATCTCTTCTTCCAAGTTTCACATCCCACGATTGGCCGCCAACCTGAGATTAGCAAACAATTTTATCCAAATAATTAGTCAAGTACGAAGTTTCAACACATACAAACTAATACATATATTGTTGAAATATTATTATTCAAATTATAATTAAAGTTTAGTAAGTAAGTGAGAATGCGTCCATATTATAAGATGACTTGGTATTGTAGTGGGTAGTTATTAATTAAATGTGGGTGAAGTTTTATGTAAGTGGTCAATGTTTGTTAAGTATTTTTAGGAGTCCACTTTATGTGTAAGTTGTATATATGCATGCTTCAGGAGTACAAAATAGTATAGTTGTTCAAGATGTAGTCTTTTACATCATTGATTCAATTAATACAAGAATGGTAGATAATACGTACTGCCACAGTGGCATCTCTTATATATAGCTATATATGTAGTTAATTAAGAATGATTAACTAATTAATAATACGACTGCACAGGATGTCAGTCAGCACAAGATACAACTCCAGGACAAACGCTCTCCACCCTTGATTTTATCGCATCGATTACTTCATAACCTCTCAATGATCCATCATTTTGGAAGGCATTCTTCTCGCTTGTGATAGAAGGACCGTTATTCAGCAAGAGCGATGCATCACAACCCTACAATATTAACACAATCAATATATACTACTTTAATTAATTAATGACCATATATGTGTGTGTGTGAATGTGTTTTGTGTTTTTTGGGTCTTAGACCACTCAGTATCCGGACTATCCAATTAACTACTCTGGACTCGCTTCGAGTCGCCCCCGTATGGGGGGAGGAGCTCCCCGCGGTGACTTTTTCATTTCTAGCGTTCCACATCAAGCCACTTGTTAAAGAGCACCAAGCCAAAAACCAAAAACTATATGATGAGACCGATCCCTTAGGAAGACTACTCAAACTCTCAAGTCTCAAATCTCATATGCATGTATAGAGATAAAAAGTGCATGCCAAACCAATGTTGGAAAGCTGTCAGGCCACTTGGTTGTCGTGGTTAAGTATATATGTATATAAAGTATAAGTTTTTTATTATATTAGTATAGATATAAAATTAATCGAGGGCATTATTAGTGCATAAAGCTAGATAGAAACTAAAACCTGAACAAAGCAGTCATGGAAATGAAGGCGGAGAAGGGATGCAGCCATGCGGCGCTCACGAGAGACTGCAGTCCTCACGGCCGCTTTAATTGTAGGGAGTGCCTTGGGACATGTCCGGGCGTAAAACGAAGGAGAGAGTTGGGCTTGGGATTCAATAACATTATTATTTAAGATCAACAACAAAAAAATAAGAGTGGAGGAAGCCAAAAATGCTAGTGATGAAACCATGAATTAAACACAACTATAACCCTAGCTAGCGCTCTAGTTATGCTAATTATATGACTAACTATATGAGAGATAATCAAGAAGATTATGTGAGATCACCAATTTGTGTTCATGGATATATATATATATATACACGTGTCGTAGTAACAATTGGAGAGTATTAGTCAAGAATGTCACCTAGTTTCGTTAACGAAAATTCAAAATTTTCCTACCACAAAAAAAAAAAAAAAAAAAAAAAAATTTACTTTCTTACTTAAAGGGTGTGACCAGGTTACTACCACAAAAAAAAGGATGGCTAGGGTAGCGCGGCCAATTACATACGACAAATATTAATTCTAAGCATATGTGGTTTTTTTTTTTTTTAAAGATATGTTGTTAGTTGTTACACTTCGAATGTCATCTAACGAAAATTCAATTTTGTTAGGCCATTGCCTAGCATGTACTTTTCCATGCAGACGGCTTAAAGTAATTAACTTCGTTTTGGAATGATAAGTCCTTGTATAATTAGTTAAGGGTCGTGTCATATGGGATCAACATTGTTAGGAGTATATAATCTCATATCGAAAGTATATATAATAAGAGTTGATGTGATATATAAGTGCTGTACATTAGATTCTAACACAAATCAATTGGATTTGTGCAAAGATAGGCTTCAACCCATTTATTTACCCACATGTGTGCCTAGGATCGTTCCGCTCTGATACCATATAGAAATCTATGTACTTAGAGAGTAGGTCTAGGTATGTTTGTCTGGACCTCTAAAAGTAAGTTTGTATTTGATAAGTGATAACTAGTCTAGGCCTAATTGCACTTGAAAGGAGTGTTAGAATATATAATCCCACATTTAAAAATATAATAAGAGTCGGTGTGGTATACAAGTGGTATAAATTGGATTTACAAACTAATTAATTTTATGCAAAGATGATATTCCACCTCATTTATTTATCCACATGAACACATACGTGGCTCAACACTCTTCGGGGTGACGGATTTACATAAGCATGTTTATATATCTAGGCATGTAGTTGATTTGATCAACGAAGACAAATTGTCGCTTGTGTTAAGCTTTTCCAAATCAAGTTGCTATGTTTCAACATTCGATGGGTTTTGCATATTTTGCCCCAATGTCCTTCAGGATACTTTAGTTTTTATTTTGAATGATGATGTGATGGTGTTTTTGTAACAACCCCAAATTTTTAGCTGACTTGCGTTGCACTTGTCAGGATTGTGACCCGGCTACGTGAATACTGGACAGTATTTCGAACTTCGGGAGTCGACACCGAAGTGATTTTATGATTCTTTGATTGTGTGTATTAGTATTTTAGTATTTTACGGGTTTCGAGCCGGTCGGGCGATATTTAATTGAGTGAGGTTTCGACTAGTTAAACGGAAGATAAAAACAAGTAAAGAATACAAATAAATGAATTTTTAATTAATTTAATTAATTAGTTAGCGAGACAAGGCGAGACTACGCACGTTACGAGAGTCAGAACAAGGAAAAATGGACCGAGGAACGTCGTTTGAACGTGGGAGTTGGTTAAATATGTAACATACGGACTATGGAATTTAAATTGTTAAAGTGACACAGCCCAATAGTGAGGAGCCATGGGATGGACATCGAGATGTGTGTTTATGTTTAGATGAGATAAAGGGGTAAAAGACCCATAAGGGCAAAGGTTTTAAAATGTAAAAGTGTTTACTTAAAGGGCAAAAGGGTCATTTTGACAAAATAACATATATAAACGTGAGAAAAAAAACCCTACCTATACTATTCATCTTCTCCTTTGTTGAACCGCCGCCACCTCTCATCTCCTTCCTCTCCATCACTCTCGGCTTCCCTCTCGGTCACGCGATCTCTCTCTCTCTCGGTCTCGAGTTCTCTCTATCACTCTCGCTGTTCTCTCTCGGTCTCTCACTCACCCCGGCCTCACGTCCTTTCTCGCTCTCGGTGGCCTCCTCTCTCGGCTGAACAGCCACCACCACCGCCTCCTACTGCGTCACCGGGGTAAGTGTGTGTCTCTTCTCTCTCTCTCGTTCTCTCGGCCAGTGCAGCACTCCCTCTAAGCTGCAGTCGTCGTGACCGTCCCCAGTCATGGCCGACCGGAAGTGTCACCGCCGTCCAGCCCTCCTTAGGGGTGAAAACAGTAGTGCATGGTGTGGTGATGGTGTGTGACTGTGGGAGTGTGTGTGTGAGTGTGTGTGTAAATGGTGGGGTGCGTGATGGGGTGTATTTTTTTGGACTGTGTGTATGGTGTGGGTGTGTGTACATCCACTGGTGGGGTGTGATGGGGCGTGTGCACCCCACTGCTGGGGTGCATAAAGGGGTAGTACACCCCATGGCTGGGGTGTGGCGTGTACCATATATATATATATATAAAGGACAAGTTTATGTTAAAACATATAACCTATGAAAGTGGAAATGTATTCACCGTATCGAGGTTCTTTATTCGTGTCGTCATGTCATGTGATTCCGTTGTCTAGTTGATTGACTTAATTTTAAGTAAATGATCGGATTTGTCGTAGTTTCTTATCAATGTTGCGTGGTTTCAAGTTTCGATCATGATGACTATTCTTTATTAATGACGTCGGTGTTGAGTTTTCAGTCAAGGTTTTATCAATCTAGTTTGAATGTTTTATTGAAATCACTTGAATTAATAGCACGTCGTGTGTGAGAACGAATTTATGTTGGAGTTGCGTGCTCATACATGGTTTCCTCGCGGTAGTAAACGTGAATGTGTCATTTCATGTGTTTTTGTCATTGGGATTTCATTATTTTGTGTTGAGTTTATTTCATTTCAAAACTCATGGCATGAATACATAATTTGGTGATTCGAATTCATGCATACGTAAGAACATACAAGGGTCGGGTATTTGTTTGGTATAGATGTGTATTAAGTGTTCGAATACATGGTTATTTCGAGTTATGGTATGGTTTTCAAAAATCTAAAAGAGTTATGTTTCGTTTGATCTTTCAGTCGATTTGCATCGAGTCGTTCGAATCATCAAAACATTAGGGAAAACACTAAGGTATTCAATCTAGTTTAGTAATGACTCGACCCACTAATTAGAGTTTCTAACTTTGTCAGGTAGCGGGAAACTCGGGGATACGCGTTAGGAACGTGAGAGTGTCTACGAGTCGCGATTAGTCAGGTAAGTACAATTGCCTTCAAAAGCATTTGTACGTTTGTAAGCCAGTAAGAAAATGTCATGTGATTCATTATCATTTATTCAGTCTTGTTATGCTCTATTATTGGTATTCCATTCCATTTCTTGTTGTGTGTTTCCCGGCGTAAGTGTTTCGTCTCGAAAGTACTAGGACCTGCACTAGAGGGATAAAACGTGGGCACTCATGTACAGGAGTGTGTGACCACCCTTAGTGGCCGTGTGACATTGAGTACTGGGTGGGTGGGTTTGAGTCCCTCCCATCATAGCTGTGCCTTCGCTTGTGTCGATGCCTGGGAAGACCTCGCGAGGTCTTTGCCGTTATGCTATGATTTAGACCACTTATGGGCCTCTTTTGATTCCTTGGAACACACTTGACTTTCAATTGATATCTATTAGTCTGTTTATCATGCATCTTGTCTATTTAATTTCTTATCTTTTTATTACCGCATGATATTTAGACTGCTTTACTTGTATTATCATGAATTACTGTTATCTTCTTCTGGCATTACATTCGATTTTATTCAGTTGCTCACCGTCTAGTTTGTGACGGTGGGTGCAGATAGGGCGGAGAGCAGCAATGGCAAGGGGCCCTGCCTAGGTGATCTACTGTAAGGATTAGCAACGACATCAGAGAGACTCTTTAGTAGGTGTTTATACTTTTGCTGATGTGTATATCGTTTTATATTTACATTGTTGAGATCATTGAACTTGGTATTTCTTTTGTGAGACTGGTATCATGTATATATACCTATCAAATTGTACATGAATACTCGGGGTTTACCACACTTATAGAATTCCTCTACTTTCCTTGATTGAGTTATTTTCCCCTTTATTATAATTGTTTTAGTCTCCCGCTGTTCACTATTGCAATAAATCTTTCATAAATTACTAAATTGATTAAATTGAAGGCTGACTAGGCTCGTCAGGTTGCCGAGTGATGACTCGGGGCTTGTACGGGTCTAGGCCGGGCGTACCCAATTGCATAGGAAAATTGGGGCCGTCACAGTTTTATTTTCAAGAAGAATTATAATAATTTGTAATAACTTATGCTATTGCCATAAAAATAAAATAAATAAATATTCACGAGCTACTCAACCCTTATTATTAGATAAATGATGTTTCTACTATCTCACTTATTCTCACCCTTTAGTACACTTTTTGCTACTTAAATATTGTTCTTAAAGAGATTTAATTTTTAGAATAGTTTTTTTTTGAGAAATTTTTAGTATAGTTTTTGTTACTTAAATATTATTACTTTCATAATTTATCTTAAAAAAATTACTAACATTGATCCACGACAAAAAAAAAAATTACCATCAAGTGGATAGCTCTTTTAGTTTGTTATGGGGCAATTGGGCAAGAGATTGAGAGTTCAAACCTCAATTAAGGATAAAGTTATAAATTATTTCTTATCAAAAAAAATATATCTTAAAAAGAATTAATAAAATAAATAATTGCAAACATTAATTTGTTACTTAAATATTATTCTAAAGTAGAGATCGAGAGAACTTAATAAATGTGTGTTTTTAAAATAGAAATAGAGATTGTCAGCTTATTTATCCATTCTAGCCAGGAGAGCCAAAATTAAGTCTTTATAAGATGACTTAAACTTTTTTTTTTTATATAAGAAAGAAATAATTTCTCCATCGAGGTTTAAACTCAAGACTTTTTACTCCAAAACACCATATAAGACGATTTAAACTTGAGTTTGGAGTAATCGTTTAAGTATATATATATAACCAGTGATTAAAAAGAAATTGTGGTATATATATATATATATGGGAAAACTACTCATAATTGCACTTTTATTTATTCTTAAAATGCTTCTTAATCGATTTGAAGATACATTATTCGATTCCTAAAACATTAAAATAACTAATGTAAACATAGGAGTTGTACATTTCTACCACTCTCTTCAAAGTGGCACAACAATGCCATATGTATAGCGCACTAAACTTCACGATCTAGGAAACCTTAACTCACAACTCTACTATATGTATAGATTTTTCAAGAAACTACTTAGTAGCTCTTGACAACACACTAATACATTTAAAGGAAGTACTACAAAGAAATCCTAATTAACATCTCTGTGTTCACCTTAGGTTGCGAGCTTATGCATCCCGAGGTGCATATCCGCATGCATGCATGTATGGGTTGATTATACTCTATTAGGAGCACTGCAAATCCTCCTAATTTGGCCAGCCGACCCAACGAGAGGCCTAATATCACCCATTTTAACCATCGCCGCAGCGAAGTCCGATCTGAAAGCTCCATTGTTTCTACTATACTTGATGACGAAACCATCAGTTGAGCCTCCATTGAACAAAGCCTGATCAGTGGGAAGAAGGCCTTTTCTTTGAACCAAGTTTTTGAAGTAGTTGTTGTCAAAATTGTTTGGTGTCACCAAATCTAGAGGAGCCAAGTTTCCATCTCCACCGTTGATCGGACAGTTGCGTCTGCGTGTGGCCCGGAACCCAGCGTCTATGTTGGTGTTATTGTTGTATAGTCTGGCCCGGAACACTCCGCAAGTGGCTTGGCCTATTGTGTGTGCACCTGCGGCGTACAAAAAAATTGTGTATTAGATATCATGCATCGAATAACGCCAAATATGTGATTTTAAGTGCATATCTAACTTTTGCCAAAAAAAAAAAAAAGTTGCATATCTAACCACAAATAGGAGGCTAGTTAGCTTTCCTATGTTTAATTAATATAACATAATACAATTGGGCGATCCAATAGTTTGGTATGTGGTTTGAAAGTAAATGATCATAGATTTGAACCTCAATAGGAGCAAGTTGTTTCTTAATTTCTTATCAAAAAAAAAATTAAGATAACATAATTAAAGTACTTTAAATGAAAATGATGAGTTGTTTTTTTTTTTTTGAGGCCATTAAGTTTGATTTTGATGTGATTAATTATAAGAGTCCCTTTTTATTTTTATTTTTTTCTTGTAGGTCTTCTTGCGTGCATGATATTTAAGGAACTAGCTCGAATCGATTGCAAGTGTAATGTATTATTTTTTAATTACCAGAAAGGATAACCAAATCCCTTGCATTTAAGCCCTGTCTATTGAAATTCTGGAGAAGTTCGCCGAGGGTAGCGGTGGCTCGCGGAAGATTTGCTTCTGCTAAGGCTCTGTTTGCTGTTACCGAATCTCTTCTTCCAAGTTTCACATCCCATGATTGGCCGCCAACCTGAGATTAGCAAACAATTTTATCCGAATAATTAGTCAAGTATGAAGTTTCAACACATACAAACTAATACATATATTGTTGAAATATTATTATTCAAATTATAATTAAAGTTTACTAAGTGGTAATGCGTCCATATTATAAGATGACTTGGTATTGTGGTGGGTAATTATTAACTAAATGTGGGTGAAGTTTTATGTAAGTGGTCAATGTTTGTTAAGTATTTTTAGGAGTCCACTTTATGTGTAAGTTGTATATATATGCATGCTTCAGGAGTACAAAATAGTATAGTTGTTCAAGATGTAGTCTTTTACATCATTGATTCAATTAATACAAGAATGGTAGTTCGTATGATAGTTTTTTTTATTTTTTATTTTTTATTTTATAAAAAATCAACATATATGAATTATATTATTCCAACATATATAGATATGTAGTTTTTTCCTACCAAAAAAAAAAAAAGAGTATGTAGTTTTTTTTTCCTTAACAGAAGTCATCCATCTCAAGATATACTTTGGCTATATATATAGACTATATATGTAGTTAATTAAGAATGATTAACTAATTAATAATACGTACTGCCACAGTGGCATCTCTTGCTACGACTGCAAGGATGTCAGCACAAGATACAACTCCAGGACAAACGCTCTCCACCCTTGATTTTATCGCATCAATTACTTCATAACCTCTCAATGATCCATCATTTTGGAAGGCATTCTTCTCGCTTGTGATAGAAGGACCGTTATTCAGCAAGAGCGATGCATCACAACCCTACAAAATTAACACAATCAATATATACTACTTTAATTAATTAATGACCATATATGTGTGTGTGTGAATGTGTTTTGTGTTTTTTGGGTCTTAGACCACTCGGTATCCGGATTATCCAATTAATTACTCTGGGCTCGCTTCAAGTCGCCCCCAAATGGGGGGGGGAGCTCCCAGCCGTGACTTTTTCATTTCTAGCGTTCCACATCAAGCCACTGGTTAAGGAGCACCAAGCCAAAAACCAAAAACTATATGATGAGACCGATCCCTTAGGAAGACTACTCAAACTCTCAAGTCTCAAATGATAAAAAGTGCATGCCAAACCAATGTTGGAAAGCTGTCAGGCCACTTGGTTGTCGTGGTTAAGTATATGTATATAAAGTATAAGTTTTTTACTATATTAGTATAGATATATAATTAATCGAGGGCATTATTAGTGCATAAAGCTAGATAGAAACTAAAACCTGAACAAAGCAGTCATGGAAATGAAGGCGAAGAAGGGATGCAGCCATGCGGCGCTCACGAGAGACTGCAGTCCTCACGGCCGCTTTAATTATAGGGAGTGCATTGGGACATGTCCGGGCGTAAAACGAAGGAGAGAGTTGGGCTTGGGATTCAATAACATTATTATTTAAGATCAACAACAAAAAAATAAGAGTGGAGGAAGCCAAAAATGCTAGTGATGAAGCCATGAATTAAACACAACTATAACCCTAGCTAGCGCTCTAGTTATGCTAATTATATGACTATCTATATGAGAGATAATCAGGATTGTGTGAGATCACCAATTTGTATGCATGGATATATATATATATATATATATATATATATACATGCAAGTAACAATTGGAGAGTATTAGTCAAGAATGTCACCTAGTTTCGTTAACGAAAATTCAAAATTTTCCTACCAAAAAAAAAAAAAATTCAAAATTTACTTTCTTACTTAAAGGGTGTGGCCAGGTTACTACCACAAAAAAAAAAAATAAAAATAAAATAAAATAAATGGCAAGGGTAGCGTGGCCAATTACATACGACAAATATTAATTCTAAGCATATGTTGTTTTTTTTTTTTTTAAAAAAAAGATATGTTGTTAGTTGTTACACTTCGAATGTCATCTAACGAAAATTCAATTTTGTTAGGCCATTGCCTAGCATGTACTTTTCCATGCAGATGGCTTAAAGTAATTAACTTCGTTTTGGAATGATAAGTCCTTGTATAATTAGTTAAGGGTCGTGTCATATGGGATCAACATTATTAAGAGTATATAATCTCACATCGAAAGTATAATAAAAGTTGGTATAGTATATAAGTGGTGTATATTAGATCTTAGTATAAATCAATTAGTTTTGTGCAAAGATGGGATTCAACTCTATTTATTTAATTACCCATATGTGAGCCTAGGATCGTTCCGCTCTGATATCATATAAAATCTATGGACCTGGAGAGTAGGCATAGGTATATTTGTTTGGACCTCTAAAAGTAAGTTTGTGTTTGATAAGTGACAATTAGTTCAGGCCTAATTGCACTTGAAGGGAGTTTGGAATATATAATCATACATTCAAAAATATACTAAGAATCAATGTGGTATATAAATGGTATAGATTAAATTCACAAGTCAATTAATTTTGTGTAAAAATAATATTTAACCTTATTTATTTATCCACATGAACATACGTGGTTCAACACTCTTCGGGTGAGGGATTTATATAAGCATGTTTATATATATAGGCATGTAATTGATTTGATCAACGAAGACATATTGTCGCTTGTGTTAAGCTTTTCCAAATCAAGTTGCTATGTTTCTTTTAAATTATATGTGTAAGCTTTTTGACCAAAAATATGTAAGCTTGACTTGTAGTACTTTTTGCAATTTTTTCAACATGTAACACCTTTTCCGGATAGGACTGAACAGTAAAAAGTAGTATTTGTCTAGGTGGGCTGGATGCATGCATGCATTAATTCGTAACAACTGGCAAGTATTGGCCACCCCAGAAAAGGGAAGAAATTATGAAAAAAATTACATTTACAGTTAATTTAATTTTAAACCTCTAAAGTATAATGAGTTTTTTTTTATTGTGAAAATAATGTATTACGTCTTTTGTAAAGGCGTTATTAGATATAGTAACAGTGATTCAACAAATCACACAAATAGTGTATTTTAAAATACACTATTTGTGTGATGCGGGGGTGATGTGGATGCCACGTCACGGATAGTGCCTTAAAAATGCGTTATTTGATCTACGTGGGTGTGACATAGACGAGTACTTAACAATAGCGACAAAAGGCATTTCATGTAAATGTGGATGATTACATGTGTATCACGAATTCCATATATCACGGAGGTTCATTTACTTTGCCATATTCTAATTACAATATTTCATATAGTGGAGATGGCTCATTCATGCACTTATTAGGCATGCCACCTCATGTTTCTTTTACCCAACAACATATAGGAAGTTAGTATGTCGGAATGGTTTCAACCCCTTATCTTTGATAGCACTGGTAGTAGAAGTGAATCAAGTCAACACGAGGAAGATAATCAGTCGACTCGTCGAGCTCAACAGACTTAACCGAATGTACAAGCACGGAGAAATCCAGGTCGAAATAGAGTGCGTCCGGTTTGCCTAACGGAGGAGCAATGTCGACATCGATAGAACTGCATCATACATTTGTATGAGTTTCTTTGATGTCATGGTAATTTTTTGGATTTGTATATTTGTTCGAGTTTTTTTGCTATTTGTTTTTCTCTTACTTGTATTGTAATGGCCTAATTTTTAATTGTTGTTATTTATGACGTCATTGCAGACGTAGACACAAGCGTGGACATTCGCGGACTTCTTATGATATGACTGTAGATTTTCCTACTGGTATGTTTGTTTACTTTTATCGTTTTATGCTGTGTATGGGTTATGAGTGATACGTTTTGACCTGTATATGACTTTGTTAATTTCGTCGTGTTGTGTACTTGAAAAATTAATTGTTGGAGGAATTCAATAAAAATGGTATTAGGTTTGAGGAATGTTACACGGGCATATCAAAATGCACATTGGTGTGTGAGTTATCTATATGCATATCGATTTAGTGTGGAACACATCCAATATGTATTTTAGTATGGTTTGGATTGATGTATGTGTAGTATTTTTAATTTTATAATAAAAATTTAATCCGTGCCACGTGTCAATACAAGTGATACGTGGGCCCATGCAGTGGTACCGTCATCAATTCTCGGACGTTGACGCCGAGGTATGTTAGTTTTGTATGGTGTTTGTATTATAATATATTTAATTTGTAAAATTTCGAAGTTCCCAATGTGTGAGGGCGTTTATGTACGAACGTTGATAGTCCGGGGGATAAAATTAATTAAGAACATTGATAAGATACAAACTTTAAGTTTATCGAAATAAGTAGTACACAATTCGACCAAGTGCGCAAGATACGTGGAGTGCGCAGCGGGTCGAGTCCGGATTGCACAAAGGAGGAGTTGGATAGACTAGAGTGAGGAACAAGTCAACTAAAGTCACCCAATGGAGTTATCAAAGTTGGTGGATGGAATTTTGAAAAGACCAAAAGGGCAATAAATTTGTAAAAGGTATGGATAAGGGTGAGAGGTATTTTAGTCATTTGACCCAAAATACCCAAAACACCAACGCGCCATCACAATTCTCACCATTCTCCATCGATCGAGAGAAGGGGAGATCAAGGAGAGGAGAACCGGGATTCGCGGAGAGCGTGGACACGACGTCGAGGCGAGATTCAGGTAAGGTAGTTATTGATTTCATTGTTGGTGTTGTCGTTTTGGTTGTCACGGTTGTTGTCGAGATTGTTGTCAAGGTTGTTGTTGAGGGGTTGTGGATTTAAATGGTGAAAATGGGATGTGGATGATGGTGGTGATGTGTGTGTGATTGTTATTGAATTGTTGTCGTTAATGTTGTTTGAGAAAGAAAGAAAAAAAAATTTCGTTGCTGTTGTTTGCTGGTTGCTGGAATTCCAGCAAACAAATGAAGGAAAAAGAAGAGAGAAATGGATTAGGTCAAGGTGACCCGACCCGATTTGGTCAAACTGGGATTGACCTAATTGGACTGGGTCTGACCCAGTCAGGGCGGTCCAGACTCGACCCGGGACCCACCCACCTATTATTATATTAATAAATAATTATTTATTTCAATTAAATATATTAAAAAGGATTTTAATTGAAATAAAATTATAGAAAAATAGGAAAAATTCAAGAAAAATTCAGGAAAATTATAGAAAATTATATTTTCATCAAATAAAGAGAAATTTGAGAATTTCTATGAAAAGTGAAGTATTCAAAATTTTTGTGAGACGTTATGTCGGGGTTTTTGCCTTGAAAAGCGTGAAATTTGCAAAAATAGTTAGAAATTTGGAAAAATCATAGGAAAATAAGGAAATTGATATAAATTGCATTATCAGGATTATTGTACACACGGGGACCGTAAGGGCGTGTCGGAGTCCGTGTTAGCGCAAATTAGCTTGGATTGGAGGTAAGTAAACCAGTGAGGAACACAACAGTTATTTGTTGAGCTTTAAATTATTTATTGATATTGTTTCAATGCCCTCTAGTTATTCTATTCATATGAGTTGTCCTAAGGCAAGTGTGTCAAGCGTGATCCTTGCAGAATCTCGAACTCGCGGTGTATTATACCAGGGTTTATGGCTGGGGATACGTGATTGGCTGTAATGACATGTACGGGGTGAAAGTTCTCCACCAGATTGATGGGGACTCTGCATTCGCGTAGGGGTCTTAGAGGAGATTCTGTCATCGACTCCTAGCCTTTAAGGAGATTTTGTCCTCGGCTTAACGACTTTAATTGGTTGGAACCACTTGTGCCTTTCCTTCGTATTCCGGGACACTCAATTTCAATTGCTTATTTATTTATCCACAGTCTTTATATATTCATGCGCTCTTTCTTTCTATCTGCATGAATTGATTGTTCATTTATTTAATTCGAAATGCTATATTTATTGTTGTTCCTGTTTGGCGTTACTTATCTGGGCTCGTCATTCTTGTGTTTGACCGAGTGTAGATCCACAGTCCAGCAAAGGAAAGGCCGTGCAGTTAGGCGATATACTTTGAGCGGCCCTCCTCTGCTGACATAGGTGACTTTTTGGTTGTATTAGTTACTTATATTGTTTTTGTACATGGGGTTATGGGTTAAGAGATCTTTTTTGGATATTATGACTTGGATGATACTCTCCTTGCTTTATATTGTATATATGATATACGGGGTTCCCACACCCTAGGTTTTTGTCCTAACTTGTAGCTTTTGAGGTTAATTGATTAGTTGAGATTTATTGCTTCCGCTTTATACTTTGATAACTCGTTAATTAATTGACTTCACTTTTAAATTAATGATTAATAAATGATTGAATGGTAAGGATAGGTTCACTGGCCCCACGCGACTCGGCGGGATTGGCTCGGGGGTTCGCGCGGGTCTAGGTCGGGCGGCGCCCGATTCTAGGATTGTGGAATTTAGGGCCGTCACAGTATGGGTGGGATACAAGTTGTATGAATGACTCATTTTCAAAATGAGCCATTCATACATTTCATATTTTGTTCAAATGACTCATTTTCAAAATGAGTCATTCATACTATCTAATTGCCACATCACACTCACCTTACCACGTCACACACAATGACACCTTTTCAAAAGGCAACATACATTAGTTTTGTGATATTAAAGAAATTAACCCTATTTAGTGAATTTTAAAGTAAAAGAGTATTACTTTTTTAATAACTCCAAAATTATGTCGGGCAAATTGTATACTTAATTAGAAAAGTTCTTTTTTTTTGGAAGAATAAGAAGAAGAAAGGTCAATCAAAATTTTTTTAATTGAAAATGAGGTATACTTACCTAGTTACAGAGGACACATCTTAGGAGGAATGACACTCCCCTTATATCATTTCTAATAATAAAAGTCAAGCCAGATAGGTAGTGATGAAGATGATATGAGCCAACACTGTGATGAGCAGCGAAATTCACCTTCCAATCAGCTGCACAGTTCCCTTTCCGAGATATATGAACAATACTAAGCTCTCCCAGTTCCTTCCTATCATATCTCATATCAAAGAGATCAGCTGTCGATGGTGATTGTTAGGACAGTTACCCCCATTCAATACATCCATAATAGATTTATTGTCCAATTATAATATGACTCTTCTACAGTTCCATTCCCATGCCACTTGGAGTCCTAATAAGGCACCCCAAAGCTCCATGTCAAAAATTGAGCACGTTCCCAAGTTAATAAGGAAACCCGCCACCTAATCACCATTAGATCCTTGAAAGTCCACTCGCGCTTGCAGTTTGGGTATCTTATTTAAAGGCCCCATCCGAGTTAACTTTCATCCAACAGTTAGGAGGTTTATCCCAACCAATGAGCTTTAAGGCTCTCTTCACAGTATGAATGGCGATAGAGTCACAAACTAACTGGAAGGAACTCACCTTAGCAAGAATCAAGTTCCATAGAGAGGCATGTGACCTTTCTTCACCAGCAATCACCACTTGATTACGTCTATTCCATAGGGACCAACAAGTTGTCAAAAAAAATTGGCCATTTGACATCCATAAAGGATTTCTCACTTATCAAATTCTCTAAAAACCAAACTTCAAAAGGTGAGGTCATAAAGGAGATCAAATCAGTACTACTGTTGTATTTAGTTTGGAAATATAAAATAAACTTGTCATCGGGGACTGTTATTTTCTTGTACTTATCGTACTTTTTATGATGGTTGATGCAAAGCTATCGACCCGTAAGCTGAGCAAGGAAAAGATTGGCGATTACTTTTGAGCCAGCAACGCGACACTACTTTCGATCTATGTAGGTATTTTGGTATTTTGTTATATTAGTTGTATTAAGTCTTTAGATACACTTGGGTTTATTTATTAGGTTGAGCGATAGTTCCCCGACTTTATTACGACTTTCACACTGTATATTTACCACATCATGATATATATATATATATATATATATATGTGTGATCGTTGTTTTCTTGGTTTCCGCTCTTAGGGTTGTTTTAAATGGCTTTCGCATAAACTGTTAAGACTTTCGCTAAATAACTAAATTAATAAAAAGTTTTAATTAACTCTAAACTTCAATAACTTGTAGGACTTGTATATTACTTATCCTGAATATGAGTAACGAGTCATATAGGTTGTTAAAGGCTGACTAATATGTAGTTAAGTCCCACGTAGCTAAGATTTGGCTTAATTAAAGGATTAGATCGGCGGTGCCTTAAATTAGGAAAGGGGTCATCAAAAGCATAGTTGCCTGTTTATTTTTCCTGCATGTTTATTTAATAGTTTGTTAAATTCCTGCATTTATTTTCGTACTCACTTAATTTCTTAGGAACACTCACTCTAGATTCGTCATCTGCTTTTTTTATGATGGCTTGAGTGCAGATCCTGATATGAGTCGCGGCAGGGGCAAGCTTGCTAATTAATTACTTGTGATTTTGGATAGACATGCAGGACTTGTATGTTTGTTATATATGTATTTATTGCTTTTATTTTAGGTTTGGGATTGTGAGATAACTTATGACCTGTATTTTGATATTTTGATATTTTAATATTTTTTTAGGTTTCTTTCCTTTTATATGATGATTACGGGTTTTTCCACATTAGGTAAATGCTCTATTAACATGACATGAACATTTATTTTTTCTAATTTTCATGTCTTAAAGGCTTCCATTGATGCTTGATGATATACAGATGATTGGAGTCCAATAATTGAATATAAATAGCAATAATTATTATAATTTCGAGGTTCTAAATGATATTTATGAAATTAGATGGTCGTGGGACACAACTGGCACGACGTGACTAGTTGTGGGCCCGTGTGGCACCCGTGACAGGCCTAAGAAGTTTGGGGTTGTCACATAAAGGGAGTAAAATGACTATAACTATGGTAAATATAACTTTAAATGAATAATTTTACTTTAGACTAAGTCATATTAATCGAGTACATTAGTTATGACGTGGGGCATCAGGTATCGGGTAGTCGAGGGTTGATGGGACCACAAATGTATCAATTATGTGACTAATTGCTCTAACCATATTCGTATTGTACCTAAGTTAAGTAATTAAATAAAAAAGGCCTATAGTTGTTGGATAGAATAATTGGAGATCGTATATAAACATAGAGATGATATTAGTTTATGGGAACAAGGCTAATGATTGTAAAATATGTGTTATCAAGATTGGGGCAGCTAGTATGTGGACTTGTGATGATCCTCAAGATGAGCATAACACACTTTATCAAACCCAAAGTATAAAAACCAAGTTAGTGGGATTTTTGTTCAAACCCAACAACAATACATTAAATGATTTTAGAGCTAGTTGTAGAAAAGGTTTTGAAGACTGAATTAGGAGTATAATGGTTTCAATTATGATAATCAGATCAATGGATTTTGTTTGATCCTATTGAGATTTTTGAAAATAAATTTTAAACTCCACCGCATTTTCGAACCCAAAACCCAATAGTTTTATGATTTGGTTTGCAACTTCATGTAGAACTTGCTTATTTATTTGGTAATATATGTTTGAGCGAAGTTTTTCACTTATTAAGCTCCGTTGTCTCTTTTTAGCTCACCCATTACATTACAGGGGTTTCGATATCCATTTTAAATCGCGAACAAGGGAAAGGTGACGAAGAGAAACCTTTCTTGCATATGTAGGTCATGCATGCTACTACTTCTTATCTATCTTTTGTTTTGGAAAACTTTGAATTGGGTTGTAACTTAAAACAAGTTAAATGGGTAGCATGAACCTCTCTTATCTTAGTTTGAACCATTTGTAAGTTCATGAAAGTTTTGGAAGCTTTTTGGACTATTTTAGAAGCTTTTAATTTTTGAAAGCTTTTTGGGAGGTTATGAATTGCTTAGAAGTGGAGACCTATTTCATAGCCTTTTTTATAACATATGGATGTTTCATTTTCATTATTACTTCCATACTATTATCCTATACTTGCATTACGAAATTTTGCATGTTATATTAGGCGTGTTAGATCATTTCTTAGGCCTGGTTCAGATGTCGGGCTTGAGTGGCGGTTTGGACCGGGTGATCCGACCCTACTATGGCAAAAAAAAGTCATTGGGCACGGCAATATATTGGAAACCCATAACAACGTGCCATTATTGGATCTACTGCCAAAAAAGAGATCAGAAGAGGAAGAAAATAAGGGAGAAATGGAAAAAAGGTCGTTGAGAAAAGTGGGAAAAAAAGGAAAAGAAGGAAAAAATGATTTGTGGTGTGTACATGCGTGTATGAGGGGGTAGAAGAGGGGTGATCGATGGTGGTGGTGGTGGTATGTGCGACAAATTTATGTGAAAAAGAAGAGAGCAGCAGAGCTGAGAAGAAGAGAAGGGGGAAGATTTGAATTCGTGGGAGAGAGGGAGGGAGGCTAGCATTGCAGGCCGGCAATGAAAGTAACTGTCACGACCCAAATTTCTAATTCTAGATTTTATCCGTAATCGAGGTCACCGACCTGTGACGTGACCCGAGAGCGAGTATGCAGACCAACACTCACCTGGGGAATGAGTAATATATTATTTTTGGTGTAATGATGCCTAGTGTGACATATGTGCGTACTTTCGATTATTCCGTCAAGAGGCGATCGGGGACGTCCTTGAGTTACGTGCGAGCCGAGGATTGGGTAGCTAGTCTTATGGTAAATCTTATTTAATTTTAATAATGATTTAATTGACCAAAGCACATAGCCTAAAGCATTTATTTAATGCAAATTAAATTAGTAGCCTATAGTTTGAATATTAAGTAAATAGTATAAAGATATGTCTCGAGATCCGTATGATCACACATCCACATGCAAGTGGATGTCAAAGTTAGAGTCAATTGAGGTGAATAAGTGGATGTGTAGGAGTCAATATGGGCCATAAGATCTCATCTAGATGTGTGATGTGCAACTTGATGAAATGAAGAACTATAAAAGCCAACACTTAAGTTGTAGCTTCATTATGCATGCTCTTCTCAAATAAACTTAGAGCTAGAGGGACTTTTGTAGCTGAAATTAGATGGTCTCTAAGGGAGGAGTTCAATCACAAAGAAAAGATTTGGTGCCTACAATCAAGCTAAAACCTTAGGTATATTTTTACCTCACTATGCATTCAAAAATTCAAAGGTTTTGAGCTTGAATTCAAGGGACTTTTGTATACAACCTGTTTTTAAGTATTTTCATGATGTCTTAGATCATTTTGATGCACCAAAATGAGTTTCCCAAGCTTGCTTTTCAAAATCATAAGTTGTTGGCCAAAATGGGGTTTTGTTCATGAAATTGATTTTGTCAAATTTGGTGTATAAAATGAGTTTGTTTTTGAAATTGAAATTTGGATTTGTAACCTTTGTGATTTGCTAATAATCCAGCTATCAAGAATTTCTAAAAACAATTTGGTTTTGACAAAGTTATGGGATTTTGAGTTTTCATGTGTTCTTAAGCTCATAACACACATGCATGCATAAATCTTGATATTAATTAATGAATGCATGTTAATATATCGAAGTGACTATCTTGTTTGAGTTATGGAGGATGTTTATGGGTCTCTAATGGAGGAGAATAGGGCCCAAAGCAAATGGAGATGACCATGTGGGGGAAGGAGAACCATAAATTTGAGAATTTCTGGTATCCCTAGAACATGGAGCGCGCTCCCTGCAACCAATGAGCTGGATGTCCTAAAAAGCAGGAAATTTCCTGCTTGTTCCCATTTTTCTTACAACTCTCTTAAACTAAACCACTAACCTAAACCTATATCAAACAACCCAAAACTACTCTAATACATGTCCAATCACCCCAGGAGCATAGGGAAGTGTTTCGAGAGTTTGGTAACGGGTTTCAGAGTGTTAAGAGGACAGATTGGCTAGAAAATTTGCATGAAAGGTGAGTAATCCCGTTGTAGCTTTGTTTACATTTCATTCCATCTAATAATTCTTGTTGTAGTTGCTTTGAATTGTTTTGGTCAATTCATTTATGATATTACTTGGCTTACTTTCATCATTTATTTCCATAGGATAATTCATATTCTTATTTTTCGTCCATGTGTAGCTTTTCATTTGATGTTATAGCATGCTATTGTCTTCCTTGGGTTGATTGAATTATTTGTATGTTATTATCCTTATTGCGATGATCACTCTTGTTCATACTTCTAATGATGATGATACATTTCCTTTATAGCGTTGCGAATGAAACCTTAACAAGCTTTGACTTCGATATTATTGGTTTGAGTGTGACTTGTGTAATGTTGTGATCCGAAAGGGGTGGTATTCCAGTAGGACAAACCTATCGGGCATGTTCCACGAGAGCGTGTGGAGATGTGCTCTAGTTAACACCATTATAGGTAGGAATGTGTTCATTAGTATATCATGAAGGGCTTCTACCGGACTTGAGCTCACCATAAGAATGATGTTCCTTGCGAATGTATCAAAGGACTCTTGTGGAGACAGGGATGTGTTTCTTCATGTGGTCTGGGGGACCTCGATAGGTTGGGATGTGTTCCTCCATGTAGGCTGAAGGACCTCTATCGTTGAGTCTAGGACCTCCTACGTATTCGAGCTTAATATCACTCCTTTTACACATTTAGTCTTTATTTCCACACTCAATGACTTGTTAGTTTACTATGGTAACTTCTTGCATATGTTCTTTGTTGGGATTTATTTATCGCCTTATATGCACTTAGTTACCAGTCTTTCTTTATTTGAAATATAGATAAACATGTCTTCGGGAGTTAGTATTATATTTTTGTACTCACCATCCTTTTTATGATGGTGGGTTTAGATCCGTCGAGCAGTAGGTCGGGCAAGAAAAAGATTGGCTACTATATCTGAGCCTAGAGCGCATTATTGTCCTGACTTGTATGTTTTTTTTTGATATTTTGTATTATTATAGTTATTATGTTTTTGAAACTATTGGAATGTATATTGGGTTGAACGATAGTTCCCCGGCCTTGTTGACTTTCACATTGTCTATATTTGCCACTTTTATATATACATATCATGTGATTGTTATTTCCTAGTTTCTACACTTAGGATTTACTTCATTGCTTCCGCATAAACTGTTAAGACTTCGCTAAATTTTGTTAAGACTTTCGCTAAATCAGTAAACTGTTAAAAGTTTTAATGTAACTCCGAAATTTTTAACAATGTGACAAATGTATTATTTATTCTGAACACGTGTAATTTGATTAATAGGTTAGAAAGGCTGACTAATACATAATTAAGTCTAATAAGATTGAGATTATAGCTTAATTACAAGAGCAGTGCCCTAAAAAAGTGAATGAGGTTAATAGCTCCATAAGCTACACTTCGGCAAGTTTTATGTGAACGTCATACTTGGCTAACCCCTAATTGCATAGCCAGCTTAACTTGTTTTGGCATTGACTAATTTGACATTAGCAATCTCATGGTTTATTAATATGGCCAGTAGGCTAACAATTAATGCAAACACAGTCTTATTTCTTTCAGAACCCAAACAAAGAAGCTTATGCTTGTGCATGGACTTGTAACTTCTCTTTTATATAGTCCCACCTCAAGTAAACACAAGAAAGAAGCTTGAGAGCTATCTTTAAAGTAGTTGAGTTTCTCTCCCATTCTTTCATTGAAAACTTTTCTCCCATCTATTCCCTCATTGCCAAAACACGGTAAAGAAATGTTAGAATTGCCTTTAAAGGAGTCCCTGCTTTTCTTCCATACTTGACAAGAATTGAGAATTCCATTCCACACTTAACAGAAGGTTGGCTAAAGTTGAGCTTATCAGAACGACAATTTAACACAAAGATAATATTTACCTGACTTAGGCGACGAAATTCCACACTTAATTAAACAGAAGGTTGGCTAAAGCTGAGCATAGCAGAATGAATTTATTTATTTATTTATTTTTGTTTTTTGGAGATTTAGCGGAATGAAATTTACTTAACAAGAAGTGAGAATTCCACACTTACCAGAAAGCTGGCTAAATTAAGTTGAGCTTAGCAGAACGAAATTTTTGGGTTTAGGTTATATTTAACTGACTTAGGCGGAGAACCCCTAGTCTGTAGCCTATAGTGAGATCGAGTGATCAAGTTTTTTTGAAAAAAATTATGGGCCTACTTTAATGTTGAAGCTCGATCTCTACATTGTAATAACAAAAATTTGGTCCACCTTTACTATAAGTACTATTTTCTTTTTATAGGAAAGGAACAACTTTTGCATCTACCAAAGTTTGAACATATAACCTTTTAATTGCAAATTTCATACCAAACCGTTGGGTTACCCAATTGATTGTTTATAATTACGTAAGTACTATAAATATCTAATGTTCAGATTTGATTTGTTTTTAAATTCAAACAAAGTTAATTAGCTTATCTAGACCTATTTTGCCTCAAAATTGAGATGTCCAAGGAATTATTGTGATTTTAAAAAGCAAAATCTATATTAAAAGTTTCTTTAAATATTAAAATATACGCTCAAAATATAGTCCATTTGATGCAATTCTAAAAAGTAACGTCAATGCAAAAAACAAAAAAAAATAATGTCAATGCCTTAACAAATATTGCAAATTAACTACATATCATTGCAATGTTATTAACTCACTTAACTAAATATTTAAAACTAAGAAACAAATGCTAAAGTATAAAACTTTAAAATTTAGTTTATTTTTAAATTAAAGATACATTTAGTACATTATTTTTTGTGTATTTCTTTTGAAGAAATTATTTTTTGTGTATTAGATTATATTAATGTTTGTTAATATATTTATTAAGTATTAATAGTCAGCAGCCTAATTAGCCAAAACCTACAGCATTCAGTTAATCCAATGTACATGGCTCAATTAATCTCGCGGAAATTATGAAAAAAAAATCCTTATATTAATGACACTCTATCACAACAAAAGTCAAATGGACCCCTATTATGTACCTCAAGATGTATCCAAATCGCGCAACCCTAAGTCCATCAGATGATTTCAACCTCGTTTAGTTCGTTTTTGTTATCTTACAATGTTAAGCATCGTTTGGTTCGTTTTTGCTATCTCACAGTGTTAGTTCGGAGTTCTCTCCTTTGAGATAATATTTTCATGTTTGATTCAACTTTAAACTTGCAGGGAAGTTTTAAATTTTTAAACAATAAAAAATATAAATTGACATAAATAACATTCAAACAAGAGAGATGTGTAATAAAAGAATCATTAATAAAGGGTAATTGTATCCACAACTCTTGAGAGATAACTCTCCTACGGGGTGGAAATATCGCACCCAAGGGTATAAGTTGAGAGATAACTTGCAGAAAATTTGGGCAACCAAACAAAATTAGTTCCCAATTCTCTATAAGTTATCTCTCGGGAGATAACTCCATCCCTAACCAAACAAGGCCTAAACATAATTTGTGACTTTTCATGCTTGTAATTGGGATGTCCATGAATGCCAATATTGGACAATTTTTGAGATCCTCTCAAGTGTGGATGTATGAGAATCGCTCATGGCGTGTGGCCTACCACCTCTCCTTAGTTTTCTCCTGATTTTGCCATACATGTTCAACGGTGACAATTCATTTTATACCTCCCAAACACCACTATATATAAACTGGCTCGTGGAAACCACATTCCTCAACAAATTAATCAATCTCTCAAATCTTAAAAACCAACCAACTTTTCTTTCAAGTTAGTTACAATCATGAATTCTTATCAAAAATCAAAAGTCTTGCCCCTAAGTCCATTCCCATGTTTAGCTTCAGCTCTTCTCTTGTTATTCATCTCTATGGTTGCATGCCAAGCGAATCCACTCACTCCTTCATTCTATGATAAATCATGTCCAAGGGCACTTCCTACTATTCGAAATGTTATTAATGGCGTCGTCTCGAAAGACCGGTCAATGGCTGCGTCTCTCATGCGTCTCCATTTCCACGATTGTTTTGTCCAGGTACTAATCAACCCGGCGTATGTATAAAGCTATATACATATTGCAACTTAAGAAGGTTTTTCTCCCTTCAAAATTTTGGAGCTCAGCTTCAAATTAGTCGGGGCCCAAATATTAGTTGCCTGCAAGGGTGGACCTAGCCTCGGGCTAGAGAGGGGACCGATTACAAATTGCTTGAAATAAACTCTATAAGATATACATCGATCATATCTATTAGTGGCATGCACTTGCATTATAATATATAGAAACAATTTATTACAGAAAACCCACTTTGTAAAGTTAAAAGCTCAAAACTAATGAAACATATAGTCATCCAAAAAGCAAAAAATGAGGGTCTTATCAAAAAAGAAAGAAAAGCAAATGAGGGGGGCTAAAATGGGTGTTTCAATGACCAAACACTTGATCCGCCCCTGGTTCTTATCAAAAAAGAAAGAAAAGCAAATGAGGGGGGCTAAAATGGGTGTTTCAATGACCAAACACTTGATCCGCCCCTGGTTACCAGACGAGTCAATGACCAAACAAATTAATGATACATGTATAGTGCAACATGAACTTATATGTAGGCACTATTTTTTTTTACTTGAGCAAGAGTCAAATCCACAACCTCCTAAATCTTACATTTTGAAAAGTGATGCCTCATCCATTTCATCAGAGATGTTTTGGCGAACTAAAGTCTCGTTTAGTTCGTTTTTGCCAACTTATATGTGAGTTTTCTTACAGGCGAAGATAACTCCCTGGAGTTAACTCACAATGTAAGTTCATATTTCATATTTGGTTCAACTTTGAACTTACAGGGAAGTTACAAATTTTAAAAACAATAAAACGTGAGAATTGACATGAAATACCCTTCAAACATATTTTAAGATGGTAAAGAATACATTTATGAAGGACAATTTTGCCAATATCCCCTATGTGAGATAACTCTCCTAGGGAGGGGAGATGTCTTACACCATCAAGTAGTGTGAGTTGAGAGATAACTTGGAGGGGTTGTTGGATTTATAAAATCAACCAAACTAGATTAGTTCCAATTCCATCTCCCAAATTATCTCACACCCCCAACTCCACCTGGCCCCAACCAAACAAGGCCTTATTTGGCACTTAATTATGCACATGCACAAGTTAGTGAAAATTAACACACCTCGAATCTTGTATTTCTATATATGTTTTTTTGTTGATTTTCATGGTTTAATCATAGGGCTGTGATGCGTCATTGCTATTGGCCGATAGCCCTAAAATCCAAAGCGAGCAAAATGCATTCCAAAACTTTCGATCACTTAGAGGCTTTGAAATCATTGACGCTGTGAAGTCTGAAGTGGAGAAGGCTTGTCCTGGTGTTGTATCTTGTGCTGACATACTTGCTGTTGTAGCCAGGGACGCCACTGTTGCGGTTTGTACTTAATTATATATGTATCAAATTAATGCCATGACCAAACATGCAAAAAAAAAAAAGAAGAAAAAAAAAGAAAATTCATGTCACCAAGTATATAATTAAGATGGTTTATGAAATTAATTAATTCATGATTGATTGATTAATTATCTAGGTGGGTGGCCCAACTTGGAATGTGAAACTTGGAAGAAGGGACTCTACTACGGCAAGCCAAAAGTTGGCAGAACAAAATCTCCCCACCTTCAAAGATGATCTCAACGTGATGCTCGACAACTTTAAAAGGAAGGGCCTCAATGCCAGAGAGATGGTAGCTCTATCAGGTAAAAAAAAAAAAGAAATAATACGTCAAGTCTCAAACTGAATTATCGACTCTGATACCACTTATAATTAAGCCAATTAATTGGGATGTTCTCGTAAATATTTATTAGTACCAATATAACTAGGTAAGAAAAATAGATGTCCTATTCCAAAATGAATCATAGACTCTAATACCACATGAATCTTTATTAGTAACGATATTTTCCAAGTTAATTAACATGTGGATTTATGTTTGAGGATTTAATTAGTCAAAAAGACCTCAGTATGTAACTTTTCTTTTAATAACAATGGGTGTCTGAACTTTTTCGAACCCTCCTTAATTTGGTTCGACTAATTTTATAGGAGTTATGAGCTAGTAGTCAGACGCCCAAATCCTATATAACCCATGAGAAGAATGTAATGTAGTCACTAGGAATCAAACTCCTGACACACCTCAACCAGAGTCATGTGCTCATTTCTTTGCTATACCATACGTACCCCTTGACATATATAATTTTAATGTGGCATAATATTGTAACTTTGGGTCTTTGAGCCGTTCGTACGTGCCTCGAGATGCGGACACCATATCCTAATGCATAAAACACTGGTTGATCGAGGCCAAGTATACGGCTCCTGTGGGCCAATGTGTCATGGGGTGTGACTTCTTGTCATATTGGTATTTTCCTTGCATAAATTAATACCTTTTTCACATGAGTACTGTACATTACATGCAGGTTCACACACAATAGGTCAGGCTCATTGTGCAACATTCAGGTACAGATTATACACCAATGTAACCAAGGCCGAAAGCAATTTCAAGAGGGACCGCATGCAAGTGTGCCCCATCAGCGGTGGAGAGGGCAACACAGCCCCTTTAGATTATGTGACACCAAATGAATTCGACACCAACTATTTCAAGGTTTTGATGGAAAACAAAGGAATTCTTCACACCGACCAGGTCTTGTACAATGGAGGCTCAACCGATGCATTAGTGGTCGAATACAGTAAAGATAAGCAAACTTTCTTTAATGACTTTGCTTCTGCCATGGTCAAGATGGGTGACATTGGTCCCCTGCTAACTGGGTCCAAAGGACAAATTAGAAAGATATGTAGAGTGCCCAATTAATTACTAGTTGTGATCAATTGTGTATTAATTTGTATTTTTTTTATTAGCAAAGACCAAATTCGGTCTAGGTTACATCTGTAACTGCAGAATATTCTGTTCTAGCAACATGAAAATATGATTTGGAATTTGTTCCAAGATCTTAAAATCAATATCACAGTGAAAAGTTTCCTTGGCCATGCAATCTGTACATGCATTATTCTCTCTAAATGTGTGGCTAAAAACTACACTCCACTCCTTATCCGTCTCCCTTAGAATATCGTGAATCAATGGACCTCAAAATCAGCTTTGTATTGAGTTCATAATAAGATCAATTGCTTTCTGTGAGTCTAATTCCACAATGAGTTTCCTACATCCTTTATCCCACGCCAGTTGTAAGCCATGTTTAACTCCCCATAGTTCGGCGCAAAGAAGTGAACACCGAAATGCTGCTCGAAAATCGCCTTTCATCCCCCGTATGACTCCTGCCACTGTGGCTTCCTCATCCTCCCCTTGTACCGCCCCATCACAATTTATTTTCAACCACCCCTCCTCTGGTGCTACCCAATGGAAATGTTTTATTCTTGCTAGAGCCTGACTCGAGGTTGACCATAAACCTTCCAAACGAAGGATTTCATCAGTTTTGTAAATAATGGATCGCCTGACCTCATATCTTGTATTAGATTGATTATCAAACATAGTGTTATTTCTCCAGGACCACAACTTCCAACAGGAGACACCAAACATTAATTTCTTGCGATGGTCTTTCTTAATGAGGTTCGACACTAGCCAATCCGCCAATATTGATGTATAGAAGAGTGGATTTGTTATCAATTAGGCTCGATTTCATTTTTATAAATTTTGGGGTTCTGGTACCTAGCGCACTAGGTAGGGTGATTAGCACGCTAATTGATCTTCGTGCACGAAGGATCATCATCTTCCCCAGCGTGCCTAGCACGCTAGTATTCATCACCTATCGCACTAGGTGTGCTCTGCCCATAATTCCATAACTTGATTTTGGGTTTTCTGGTTCCTAACACCTCCAATCATCATAAAAACAACCCACACACTCCAACCGCATCAAATTCCTCTCCAAAACACCGATTAAACAAGATTTTCACTCAAAACAGAGGATTAAAGTGTGCATGTGTCTAAAATCCAAAATCACCAAACCACTATTTTTTTGCACAAATCCAATTCGAATTGATATGATTCCAAAACCAACCTCACAAACCGCAATTTCAACAAAAACAATGATGAAATCCTCATGCAAATCCGAATTACTTCCAAACACCCACATTTCCAAACATTTTTCTTGAGAATTCAGAGAGGAAACATGTAGAGTAGGGTGAATTATTTGAGCTTCGAAGAGTGAATCGGAGCCTCAAAACATAGATCCAATATACGCCATGGGAGTTTCCTCCCCACAACGTCCTCGGCGGCGTCTGAACCAATGACGCCCTATTAGGGTCTTCGAGCCCCTCGACTCGTTGCCGCAGTTCTAACCCATCCTAATATCACACAAAACCTCATACAAACCATATCCAACCATAAGCCCTCGATGGAATTCATCCGAAACCAAAACCCCGACAAAATTGATCAAAAACCCTACTTTTCTTCCACAATTCCACGACAACTTTAACACAATCTCTCATTTGTTGTTCCAAACAACCACCAAAACCATAACACTGTCCAAATCTAGTGTGCTCATGTGGCCCCAAATTCCGGGGTCGCCCCGTGCAACAGTATACTTCTCCAGCTCATGCACCAGAAGTAACTGCCACGTCATTTACCTATCCCATTATCTAATAGTCTCACAATTAATGTTATAAATCCATAAGTAACGGCGGGAGCCTTGTGAATTATCACAAATGTGTTATATTAGTTTTCATTGTTCATCCTATAGTGGAAAAACCCGGTCGTACATGCATATAGGCGATTAACTAAACAATGTTATATACAAGTACAGTTATGATAGGTTTCCCCATCCCAAAATACTACAAAATATCAAAACAATATATATATATATATACCAGCACACGTACTAGCAAGTCTTGATGATGGTAAGTCAGATGTAATCGCCAAGAACCTCCTTACCCTTGCTGGTACCAGGATCTGCACTCAGTTATCACAAAAACCAGATAACGAGTCCAGTAAGTAAAATCCCAAGGAAAACCACCAGGCATTTAATTTAAGGAACCCATAATAGAAGCCAAAAATAGTGTGAAATAATCATGCACTTGTCAAAAAGAAAAATAATGCAGGGCAACTGCTCAAATGGAACATGCATGAATATTAACACTCGAAACAAATGGGTGTGAACCAGCTACATAAGAAGTGAACTTAGAACCAAGTGGCCCGGTCGTACTCTACTCCCATGACCCCGCAACCGTGTCCTAAGTCACAATTTCTCCCAAGCGACCACACACCCGAAGGAAAACCCACGAAACTTCACCGTTCCCATCAATAATAGATTCGATTAACAAAGAATTTAAAGCTCAAAGAACAAACAAATAAATGGAATAGTGGTGTTCAATTGGGTTTTACATACCTCAAACCGCGCTCAAAACCCCAAAAATATCCCCCGGTCTGATTTTCCTCAATTCCCGACTGAAATTACTGTTTTGGACACTCCTGGAATTCATTTATGAGGATTATGGGTCAATTAATTTGATTATATTGTTATTTAGGCTCATTTCTTCATTTCCTTTATTTTTGAGTTCCAGTGGACAATTAGCGCGCTAATGAGATAAATTAGCGCGCTAATTTATCTCATCACTGTTCATTATCGTCTTCAATCAGCGTGATTAGCGCGCTAATTTCTCCAATTAGCGCGCTAATTGCTCGCTGTCCAGAAAATTTCCAAATTAACATCTTGAACTCCAAACAACTCACGAACCCATAAATTCAATTCCCTTATTTCCATAACACATCAATATCCTTAATTACACCATTTAAACATCAATTACCATAATCAAACACAAAAATCTACAATTTACCAAAAATTTCTATTTTCAAACCCATTTACAAAAATTCATCAAATCTCTCTCAAACTTGATTAATTTCACCACCAATGTCATACAAACCTCATGAATACTAAATCTCACCTAAAATACAGAATTTAATCCCCCTTAAATTCGTTTGAAACCCAAATCATCCAATAACCCAAATTCTCATGAAAATCCAAGATAAAATAATTTCATACCTTAATTCTTGTTATTGATTGCCACAAATCATTCTCTAATCCAGCTTTGTTCCCTTCTTTGATCTCTTCTTCCTCCTCTTTCTCCAATCGATCTCTCTCAATCAACCTCACTCTTTCAACCCATCTTGACCGATCCTCATGTATATATATATGCTTGATTTTGATCAAGTGTGTGTACAAATCTCGAGGACAATCCTATGGTCCAACATCACTCTGTGTCACTCCAACTCAAAAACACCTTATCATGACACCAATCACCTTAAATGTGCATCTCGAGAAGCATCCAAGTGTTGCTGATTTATCCAACTTAACTATAGGATTTTATAATTCCTATTTGATTTAACTTATAACAATTATCAAATCAATTCAATAAATTCTCATAATTTGTAAATAAAGCCACACTAGCCTCACAACCACTCGGCACTCCGTGTTCCGTGTTTGACACGCTTCCCAAGGTGGTCCCACACTTAGTGTAACTAATTAAATTTTAGCCTAAGGTTATATTAACTTTCCATTAAATTTACTCCTCAACCTTAGTCATGCTTAATAACTTAATCTAATCAACCCACCAACGCCCGGTCTCACAGCTCTCGAACCCCCGCGTTGACCTGTCTCACGACACAAACCCCGACTCTCAACTTGCCTGATAAGATAAAATAACACACACCTATGATGACTTTCACACAATTGATATAAAAAAACATCATAGAACTTGCCAACCATTAAAAATCAATCAGTTACCTAAGTCAGTCTTAGGTCTGGTCTCTCCACCGCTTCCACGTGTCATCTGAGCTGGCGTTCTAATCTGAATAATTTAAAATAACGGCGTTAATTTATAACGGGCCGTTACAGCTCAGTTCACACATCGAAAACCACGTCAAAACAAGAACTTTTACACCCAACACGTAGGAAACGGAGAGAGGATCAAGGATCTCACATTAGATTGTCGATTCGTCGTCATTTGGTGCTCCAAATGGTATCTAGAAATTACAAAACCCTTGCTCACACTTCCAATTTTTGGACTTGCTCACCATATGAGAGAGAAAATGTGACAAGTGAAGAGAAAAGTGGATATTCATACTTAAAATATCATCTAATGTGTCCCCCTCGTCTCTAGCTTCATCCAATGGTTCTCTTAGGGTCTCCAAGTCAACAAAAATGTCACTTAAGTGGGTGACTCTCTCTCTCCCTTAATTTATCCTTGCTCAATCAAAACAATCAACCTTCGGCGTTATAATACCCGACTCCCGCACGTACACTCGCGTCTCTTGTGTACTCTTGTTCCACAAACGCATATACGACGTTTATTATTAATTATTAATTATTAATTGCATTTTATCATTTTTCATGTATTTATGACTACCCAACCTAGTATACTGTCATTCGCCTACTCGGTACCCGCGTCTGCATGCTAATCGGGGCAAATACTCGTCACACTGTCTCGCACGTCAATGATAAATAAAACACACAAATCGCGATGCCAATAACCCTAATTACATATGAACATCGCGAATTAATACAAAACATCACAAAAACCACTATTTACCTAACTCCAAGCGCGCCCTGGCCTATTTGCGAGATCCACGGAATGTTGAGCTGTCGTCCACGTCTGCACACATGTCACAATCAACAACTAATTAAATTCAGGCCATTACTGATTCGGTCTCACATCACCCATTTCTGGTGGGGTTCTGCTGATGGAGAACGAAAGATTGCTTGGGTAAGCTGGGATAAGGCGTGCATCTCCAAAATGAGAGGGGGAATGGGTTTTAAAGACCTGCAATTATTTAATCAAGTGCTGGTGGAAATACAGGCATGGAGGATTCACAAAGATGAGAAGAGTCTGGCGGCTAGAATATTGAAAGGCAAATACCATCACTTAATTGATTTTCTTTCAGCAAATAATTCGAAGGATAGTTCTTATTTATGGCAAAGCCTGTTGTGGGGTCGTGAGCTCCTGTTAAAAGGTTTGGTCTAGCGTGTAGGATATGGCAATCAAATTCGTTGTTTTAAAGAGAAGTTTATTCTAAGAAAATCAATCTTCAAGGTGTGGACATCAGAACCTGATTAGGAATGACGTGTTAGTGATCTAATTAAGTAATATAGGATTTAGGACATGGAAAAGCTCACTCAGATTTTTTACCCCCTTGATACAGCGGCGATCATGGCTATCCCCATCCCTCCCTTCCATATTGAAGATAAACAATATTGGTTCTAAAAAAAATCTGGGCTTTATTCAGTTAAGAGTGGCTACCGAGTGGTTATGGGCAAAAAACAAAGAAGAAGTGGTATGAGCTTGACCCCAATTAACTCTCTATGGAAGAAACTATGGAACCTTCAAATACCTCACAAGGTCAGAATTTTATGTAGCGTATGGCCTGGAATGCTCTCCCAACAACAGTGAACCTTTATCGTCGGGGGGTGATCATCGAGTGTCAGTGTTGTAATCACACTAAGGAGACACTGATCCATTCTCTCTTCTCTTGCAAGTTGCCCAAAAAATTATGGAGTCAAAGTGCCCTTGAACCAAAAATCAAACACATAGTTTTCAGAGCTGGGACTACGATTTCATCGAGTACCTGGTTAAACTGTCGTTAAACGAGCTCGAGCTAGCTTGTAGTTCTCTTTGGTTCATATGGTTCAGCAGGAACAAGATGGTTTTTGATGGAAGGAATATATATATATAAGATCCTTGCAAGAACAGTTCAACAATTACATGTTTGAGTTCCACGAATCGAAAAGGATGTGTGAGACCTCTAAACGCCTAACCCAGGTGGACTCTCACTGGAGGTCGCCATCGTGCCCGAGACTTAAGTTGAACGTTGATGCATTAGTGCGTGATGGGATGCATGGGTGTGGAATTGGGGGAGTCTTCAAAGATCATTTGGGTGTCATTTATGCCACTTTCGCTGAATTTGTCAGAGCAAACTTCCCCCCAGATTTGGTCGAGGCATGGCCCTGCAGAGAGGTCTCCATATCGCGAGGGAATTGCAGTTCAAGGTTTCGATTTGTTGAGAGTGATGCTAAAGCTGTAATAGACAGGGTTCATGGATGGATTTTCCAAGGTGCAAATGGCCATGTTCTCACCAAAATCGAAGGGCTCTTGCAACAAAGTCAAAAAAGTTGTGTCGCTTCATTCCAAGAGAAGTCAATCACGTGGCTCGTAGCCTGGCTACTTTTGCTCTAAATAACAGTTGCAATGTATGGACATCTCACTGTCGACGTTTCATATCTTATGTAATTCATGATTTGACATCGTAATGAAATGACACTAAAGTGTTTTAAAAAAACAATTAAGATTTGCAATTCAATTTGCCAAGATAAATAATTCTATGTTTCGTCTTGTTCCATTCAATGTATTGAGAGAGTCGTTGATTATTAATGAAATTTATATTTCTTTAAAAAAAAAGCAATCACTATAACTAATTAAAAGTTCACCTCAATATACTTTTTACTAATTCTTACAACTTCAAATTTACCTCACTATTGATACTTCTTTTTATCAAATCCTCAATATATTTTTAGGAACCATCACTTATCGAAGTTTCGCCTTTTTTTGGCAAGGCCATACATATTTTTATTAACACCTTACTAAAGTAACTCAAGAAATGGGCACCGATCGGGAAGGTGTTATGCAACACATCTCAAGTTATGAATATAATGCATCTCGATACACATCACATGGCACCTACCCAATTGATTGGGTGGCCGCAGTGCAACACACCTAGACTAATGTGTTAATGCATCTCGAGGCGCATCAAACGGCGTCTACCCAGTTCGTCTCCATTTCATGAATTCCTTTTTCTTTCCAAGTTTATTTTTAGACAATTGACTGATCCTAGGGTCAAGAGTCCCCAACAATCCCTAAAACTTCTCATTCAGTTACGATCTGTTCTTCCCCAAAACCCTTTCGATCGCTCACTCTCTCTTCATTTCTTGTTCAATCTCTTCGTCGATCTCTTCTTCTTCTTCTTCTTCTTCTTCTTCTTCTTCTTCTTCTTCGTCTCCGATCTCACCATGTCTGCAGAGAAAGAGCGGGAAAGCAACGTGTACTTGGCGAAGCTCGCCGAGCAGGCCGAGCGATACGATGGTGAGAAACCCTAGATCTCGTCAAAATGTTTGATTTTGATATGTTTTCACGCTTTTGAGGTTGATTACTGTGTTTCTGTGTGTTTGTGGTTCTGGATCTGTTTGGTTGTGTGGTTTTTGGTTCGGATTTGGTGAATTGGTTGTTTTCGTTTGGATTTTTAGGGTTTGGTTTTGAAAAATGTTGGCTTGATTTTTAGGGTTTCGTTTGGATTTTTAGGGTTTGGTTTTTGGTTCGGATTTGGTGAATTGGTTGTTTGCTTTGGAGATCTGTATGATTCGTTTTTGGTGTGGAATGAGATGTGGTTTCGTGAAAGTGAAGGATTTGTTCACAAAAATGACTGTTTGCGTTGATAGGATCGCAATGCCGCGTTTTACCGCGGATTTGATATACTACTTGTGCGGTGATCGTTTGCAAGTGTGAATAAATTACAATATTTCGCTAAAGTTCCTACATTTTGGATTCTAGATCGGCCGGAACATGATTGATTGATTGTTTTACAAAGTTATGATTTAATCGTTAAGATCGCCTTTTGCCGTGTTAGAATTCCTGGAGCTTGTATGGATGCACTTAAAAATGTGGTGTGCAGGGTGGTAGTATTTGGTTTTGTGTCAGTTAGTTGCGATGAAAGTTTTTCATGATATTCTTAATTTGCATAACAGCTACATAGAGTCAATCCCAAATTAGTTGGGGTAGGCGATATGGATTAAACTCTTCCATTGCGCCAATTAGTATTTATTGTGGCAAGATGGTTTAAATGCATTTTAGATATGTTACAGTCATACCATGTTAGTAGTACTCGTTTTGAAGAAATCAATGTTCAAAATGCCCAAATTTGATGATTAAATGATATTAATCAGTGCCATGCAATGTCAACGATGCAAAACTTGTGCAACGATTATTTAGGAACCAAGTTATTAGATATTTATCCTTGGCACGCCATTTTTCTTTTTGAAATTTGTCGCCAAATCCAAATGCGTCTTCTTTTGGTAGAAAGAGGGCTTTTAAAAAAAATAGTATTCTATTTCAGGAGGGTACAAAACTAACTAACTAAGGGATAAAACCTTTTGCAATTTTTCCATTCCTGCTCTAATCAAGAAGAAGGATTTGATTTGGAAAACATTTATGTGGATAGTTTGAATAGGCCTTTGAATCATTAGCATTTATTGCCTAAAATATAAATGTAATGATCCTTGTATTTAATGGAACAGAAATGGTGGAGTATATGAAGTTGGTTGCAAAACTTGACGTTGAACTGACTGTGGAGGAGAGGAACCTTCTCTCTGTGGGTTACAAAAATGTTATTGGGGCCCGTCGAGCTTCATGGCGCATTATGTCCTCCATTGAGCAAAAAGAAGAGTCCAAAGGAAATGAACAGAATGTAAAACTGATCAAGAATTATCGCCAAAAGGTGGAGGAAGAGCTTTGGAAGATCTGTAATGACATCTTGACCATCATAGACGAGCACCTTATCCCTCATTCTGGATCAGGAGAGGCAACAGTTTTCTTCTACAAGATGTAAGTTCATATTACTTCTCTTAGTTTGCAAACAAATAAAATGACCATTTGAAATAATATAGCTAGATATTAATGGAAAAGTTGTATCCATTTTTCTCTGTTGTAAATGCTTGTAACTTTGCATTTTAAGTGGAGATCCAGCATCTGCTTTTTGTTCTTATTTGCCGAAAAGTTGTTGTTGTTGTTGTTGTTGTTTTTTTTTTTTTTTTTTTTTTTTTTTTTTTTTTTTTCCATCCTCCTTGTGCCTTTTTTGATACTCGTCTTCTTTTAGCATGTTGCTAACATTTCCCATTTACATATATGCAGGAAAGGTGATTACTATCGATATCTTGCTGAGTTTAAGACTGACCAAGAGAGGAAAGATGTTGCTGATCTATCTTTGAAAGCTTATGAGGTATGGTTTCCTCATCTCTCTTGACTGATTTGCATTAGTGTTTTATGAAGCATTAGTTTATTTTTCTACTAGCACCATTTTTATATTAATTAATACATTTTTCCTCTCTACCGTGAAGGCTGCGTCCACCACCGCGAATTCGGATCTTCCATCAACTCATCCTATTCGTCTTGGCCTTGCCCTTAACTTTTCTGTTTTTTACTATGAAATTCTCAATTCTCCTGAAAGGTAATTTTTTTGGGACCTGATGTATTTTAATTTTGTTTAAAGACTTTTAATTCCTTTTTCAATTTTAGGTTTCTGAAAGTAGCAATCAGTTTTCCTTAGATTTCAGTACCATAGCCAATGACTCTTAAATAACAACAACAAAGCCTCACTCACAAATCCCAAATTAGTTTTGGTTGGCTACATGGATCAAACAGTTCCGCTTAGCTCGATTTATTGCAGCCGATGACTCCTAAATTTGGTTATTGTGCTTTCAGGGCTTGTCACTTGGCTAAACAAGCCTTCGATGAGGCGATTGCTGAACTGGACACATTAAGCGAGGAATCGTACAAAGATAGCACTCTTATCATGCAATTGTTGAGGGACAACCTCACTCTTTGGACCTCTGATTTACCTGAAGATGGAGGTATTCAACACTTTCAAATACTTTCATTAAACACATCTAAATTTCAATTTCTCTCTCAAATATGAATGACCTTTTTTTCTCTGCGCAGGTGAGGATGGTGGATTCAAAGGTGAGGAATCCTCCAAACCCGTCGAACCAGAGGTAAGCTTTGTTCTATGCCTTCTGATGTTTTACATCATTAGCTGTAATTCCGAGTTTTACTCACAAATGTTTCTTTTTCGTTCTTTTTGCAAGGCCAAATGAGAAAACAAACTGTTGCAAGTTACCTTGCAGTAGTGAGGATGGATCTCTGCTAGCGACAACTTCGTATCGAGCATATATAGCATTCATTTTTCTTGGAGAGAGACTCAGTTTACCTATTTAGCATTTTTGGCGTTTTGTCAAAAGATAATTTATGGTTATTATTATTTCCTGTCCTTTTGGTCCCTGCCTCCTTTTATGTTTTGGTTTTCTCACCTTTCCTTCTGAGCAAGGATTAGGTTTCATATAGGAGAGCGGTGGATTTGCATATAATTGTTTCTACTTTTATTCAATTCTGCAACTCAAATACTCAGCCTTCTTTCAACTTATTGTTGTTATTTTTGAGTTAAAAATTTGTTATTTCATAGTCTTCTATGCCATGGACAACTTATTGGAAAATGATTTTTTGACATATAAATTGGATACACAATGGTGTAGATTTATTCGGATATGTGTGACACATATTCCAATGAAATTTACACCATTGGAAACTGCCCAAAGTATGTAACAAATAGCAATGTCCTAGTTGGAAAGTGATTGAGTGACCTAATTTTGCAACAAGGATGTATTCATCTTCATGAACTATTCAATGGACTCCCACAACTATATAGCGAATGCATGCATCAAAAGCAAGTCACTCACTCAATCCCTTAACCCTTTTTGACTGAGCTTTGAACCCATGACCCTTCTCTAAACTTTGCCTTTGGCAAGTGATGCCTTTGTCATTTTATTATTCTCATTAGAGATGCTTTGGTAGCTCCATTTATGTTTGAAAAAGAAATATGGTACTAGTTCAGACTTGGTTAATGTTAGGTCATTTTTATTGAGGATTAACAACTTTCGACATTGCAAAATAGGTCTTTGAGTGGGTTGCTACCGAGCGATATACGATAACAGGCCAAGGCCAAGGCATGGCCTTGCACAACAAGCTTGACTTTCCTTGACCGGGCATTGACCCCGGTCAAAGTACGCTTGGTCTCATTTTGGGATGTTTCCTATTGGAGCTGGGAAACGGCTTAACATCTACTATAAGGGGAGGTGGGCTCTCTCCTAGGGGTGGCATGGGCAACGGTGACAAGCAAAGCCTCGTGCACGCCTTGGGCACCATGCCAGGCGAAGACCCACGCGGACCATGGTCCGGCCACCCGAGCCGATGGGACTCGACCACGAGCCCCGGCTAGCACCCAACGTGCCTGGACACGGCCAGGCACCACGAGACGCAGTCCCTGTCCCGTAGAGAAGCATGAACCACGTCCCTTGAAATGTGGAAGACCAAGTCGAGGTAGTTGGGGAACTACCTTGGTCATGGCTGGGCCATGACCAAGCCACGTCCAGGCATGACCCGAATGCATGGAGAATGTGCAAACTGACCCTGTAATGGAGGTGGTTACGGAACCAGGTGGCAGCAAGGGAACAAGGCAGTTCGGCAACTGCCTTGACCACTAAGAGAGTGGTGATTTACCAGGTCTATGGATTGATGTATGCTGGACATGTGTCCCGATCGGTTATGTAACTACCTAATGGCTAGGCTATAAAGCCATGGGCTCGAGCTTGGGGAAGCATAGAGTTCCACAAATTGTAAATCCAATTGAGAGCTAGTAAACGTTTCCTTGTTGCCTATTGCTTGCTTCGTCCCTTTAATTTGAGTGTTGACGTCTTGAACTAAGGTGGCCCTTAGGCACCGCAGTTCAATCGAGAGAAAATTTTCCTAGTGAAAAACCCTCTTTCATTGGCCCTGTGACAATTGGTATCGAGCCTCGTTTGGAGACAATGGCGACCCGAAAGCGTGACGATCTAGGTGAGAGGGTGTCTCACCTAGAGCATGTGATAGCAACGATGGCCACTCCGGCGGAATTGGCGGAGTCTTCAACTACGTCCCGACGTATTGAAGCCTTGGAAATGTTGGTGGCTTCCTTGGTGACTAGGGGAGAGTCACAAGAGGCCCCGATTGCTATGTGGGAATCAAGGTTTGAGGAGCTTGTAGCGGATGTGCGGTCGGTGGGAGAACTTACCACCGAAACAGCTTGACCTCGACAATGGCGTGGAGGTGAGCTTACTCAAGCGAGCGTGGGCGGAACCTCGGAGGGTCTTTGTTGCGTGCAAAGCCCCGAACAAAGGTGCCGAACCAAAGAAATTCTCTCGCAAGCGGAGTGCAAAGGAGCTTGAGAATTTCATTTGGGACATGGAGCAAGATTTGCTATCTGTTGGCACGGAGGAGAATCGGAAGGTCATCTTGACCCCGATGTACCTTGAAGGTGATGCGAAACTTTGGTGGAGAACCAGGGTGGATGATGATGCGGGCATGGGGGAGGCCCAAAATTGTAGATTGGGAGGTGCTCGAGAGGGAATTGAAGGATCAATTCCTTCCTACCAATGCGGCTTGGCAAGCGCGGGAGGCCTTGCGCAAGCTCAAACAGACGGATCGGTGCGTGACTATGTGAAGGAGTTTTCCTCCTCTCTACTGGACATCAAAAACATGTCGGAGGACAAACTTTTCAATTTCACCACGGGATTGCGATCTTGGGCTCAAGCTGAGCTAAGGAGGCAAGGAGTGAAGGACTTGCTGGTGCAATGCGGCCGATAGTCTTGTGGACTTCAAGACTAGTTCATCCCCGAGCGAAGGGAAGAACAAGGAGAAGAAGCCGTTCAAGAACCACCGAAGAAGGGCGAGAAGAAGCCCTTTCCTCCTAAGCCGTGAGCTCGAAACCAAAGCACCTAAAGCGGACCGAAGCCCTCATCAAGTTCTGCAGGTGGTAAGGGCTGCTTTATTTGCAATGGTCCTCACGGGGCACGAGACGCCCAAAGAAGGAGAAATTGTCGGCCTTGATCGCGGAAGATGATGGCCGCCCCGAATGAACCCATTGCATTCTTGAATGCAATTCAAGAAGCTGCAGACGAGCCCTTCGGAGGGCTAATGTACGTGGATCTTGAGGTGAATCGAAACGAGTATTGGCGATGGTGGATTCGGGAGCTACTCACTCATTCGTGGCAGACCATATGGTGGGAAAGTTGGGACTGGATCTCGTTGAGAACTCCAGTCGAATGAAGGCAGTGAATTCAGAGGCTAAGCGAATTCAAGGTATGGCCACTGATGTGAATTTGAAGGTTGGGTCTTGGGAGGGAAAGATCAACCTAATGGCGGTTCCCTTGGATGATTTTGATGTCATCCTAGGGAATGACTTTTTGCACTTGGGGAGCATTGCCTTGATGCCGTTCTTAAAAGGATTGTTCGTGATGAACAAGTCCCACCCTTGTTTTGTCCCTGCGACTAACACAATTGCAGAAAGGAGAAGACGAAGCTATCCCATCTTTCACCATTCGGGTGAAGGATGGACTGAGGAAGGAGAACCCACATTCCTAGCAGCCTTGGTGGAGACCAAGGCAAGAACGACATCAAAAATCCCCGATGTAGTCGTTGAGATCTTTGGAGGACTTCGGAGATGTGATGCCGCCAGAGAATTGCCAAAGCAATTACCCCCAAAAAGGGAAATTGACCATGAGATTGAGCTGATCCCCGGCTCAAAACCCCCAGCACAAGCCCCGTACAGAATGGCTCCAAAGGAGTTGGAGGAGCTAAGGAAGCAGTTGCAAGAGTTGTTGGATGCTGGATTCATTCAGCCATCCAAGGCCCCTTACGGAGCACCAGTCCTGTTCCAGCGCAAGCACGATGGTTCCCTTCGAATGTGCGTGGATTACAGGGCATTAAACAAGCTCACGGTGAAGAACAAGTACCCTATTCCACTTGTGGCAGACTTGTTCGATCGATTATCTCGAGTGCGGCCTACTTTACAAAGTTCTGGACTTGAGGTCGGGGTACTATCAAGTTCGGATTGCAACTGGTGACATTCCAAAGACGGCCATGGTGACTAGGTATGGTTCGTTTGAGTACTTAGTCATGCCATTTGGCTTGACGAACGCCCTACTACATTCTCGTAATTTAATGAATGATGTCTTTGAGAGAATTCATTGATAGATTTGTCGTTGTTTATCTTGACGACATAGTGATTTACTGATCGAAACCTCCATGATCATGTGGATCACTTACGGATGGTTCGACTACTTTGAGGGCTAACCATTTGTATGTAAAGAGGAGAAATGTGAGTTTGCTTCGCGCAAACGATTTCTTTCCTTGGTCATGTTGTAGGCCAGGGAAAAGCGCAAATGGATCCTGAGAAGGTGCGGGCTATCATAGAATGGCCAAACCCCACGAAGGTCTCGGAGTTGCGATCGTTCTTGGGTTTGGCGAATTACTATCGGCGGTTCGTGGAGGGCTACTCACGGAAGGTGGCACCACTGACAGAGACTTGTTAAAGAAAGATCGAGCTTGGGCATGGACGGATCGATGCAACCAAGCTATGGCGGAGTTGAGGCGGGTCATTGCCTCGAACCGATCTTTGGGACTACCAAACTTCGAACTACCGTTCGAAGTGCATACGAGCACGCTTCGAGATAGGGCATTGGGGGCGGTGCTTGTCCAGGAGGGACACCCCATTGCCTTCGAAAGCGTAAAAAAGCGATGCGGAGCGAGGTACCCGGCTCACGAGAAGGAAATGCTAGTTGTGATTCATGCTCTCCATCTTTGGAGGCATTACTTGTTGGGAACCGGTTTGTGGTGCGGACGACAATGCGGCGATCACCTACTTCATGAGCCAGAAAAAGCTCAACCAGAAGCAGGCGAGATGGTTGGATTTCCTTGCAGAGTTTGATTTACAATTCGAACACAAGCCTGGTAGGCTCAATTCAGTTCCGGATGCACTTAGTCGCAAGGTGGTGGGCCGAGATGGTGACAAAGAAAGAGTGAGGCTGGAAGGTGAATTCCTGCCTCGAATCAAGGAGGAGACCGGCAAGGATCCTACTTGTAAGAAATTACTAAAGCTAGTAGCGGAGGGAGTCACTCGGAGGTTCTGGTGTGATGATGGGGTCCTCTATGCCAAAGGAGGACGCCCTTATGTCCCTAGTACAGGTGGATTAAGGCGCTACTCTTGAAGGAAACACATGATGCTCGGTGGTGGGCATCCGGGCATGGAGCGCACCTATGCCCTCTTATCACGTTCCTACTTTTGGCCGAAGATGGAGGAGGACGTGGATCGATATGTGCGGACTTGTCTTGTGTGCCAAAAGACAAGACGGAGAGGAGGAAGGCACCGGGTTCTTTGGAGCCTCTACCCATACTGAGAGGCCCTTTCAAAGCATCTCGATGGATTTCATCACCGGTCTTCCCGATGTGCGGGGAATGACCAGCGTATTGGTGGTGGTTGATCGATTCTCGAAGTATGCTACATTCATAGCGTCTTCGAAGAATTGTGATGCGAACATGACTCGACGAATTGTTCCTAAAGCATGTGGCGAAGTATTGGGGCATCCCCGAAGACATCATCGGTGATCGAGACGCTCGGTTCATCAAGGCGATTTTGGGTTGCCCTATTCAATCTGATGGGATCAGAGTTGAAGTTTTCTACAGCAAACCATCCTCAAACAGATGGGCAGACGGAGAGAATCAATGCTTTGCTGGAGGACTATCTCAGGCATTATGTGAATGCCGGTCAAACGAATGGGTGGATTTACTTGATACAGCCCAATTTTGTTACAACCTGCACAAAAGCTCAGCCACGGAGCTGAGTCCATTCGAGGTGGCGACGGGACAACAACCGGCTACTCCACATGAAGTAGTCAAGTCAAAGGCGATGGGATCGAGCCCTGCGGCGTATCGGTTTGCAAGGAACAAGCGGAGGCGAGGGAGCGGCTCGTGACGGTTGGCAAGCAAAGCGTCGGGAGGATGAAGAAGTATGCGGACCAACACGAGACGGCCCTTGGAGTTTCGGGAAGGAGACCTCGTCTTATTGAAGCTCACTCCTCAAATTTTGAAGAAATCCAACAAGAAGGAGACCCATAAGGGTTTGGTCCAACGATATGAAGGACCATTTGAGGTGGTCCAAATGAGTTGGGAGGGTAGCTTATCGCTTAAAGCTACCGAGAAAGGCTAAAGGTACACCCTACATTTCATGTCGGTTACCTTAAGCCCTTCCATTCGAATCGGGAGGATCCTGAGCGGAGCGCGGTCGACGAGCTCCACCCTTGATACGGAAGGAATTTGCAGGGAGAGATTGAGCGGATTCTAAACCACGAGGTGCGTGGTCGAGTAAGAAAAATCGGCGAATTTTCTACCTAATCAAGTGGGTTGATGTGGAAGAACCTACTTGGGAGCGGGATACTACCCTATGGCGGTTTGAGAAGGAGATTTCGAGACTACCGTAGAAGCGCGAGAACCGAAAGCGATTCGATGAGGGCATCGAACATTTCGGCGGGGGAGGTTTGTTACCACCCCAATAAGGCGGATACGAGCATGTTTGGGTGGGCGACATGATAACTCGGCGAGATGATCGAGTCTCGGTGGACTCGGGAGGTTTCGGTGAACTCCAAAGTCGGATTGGGGTTTAGTACATGGCTCGGGCCTAAGTGGGCTTGCAAGGCCAAGTCGGCCTGGGCAAAACCAGGCGAGGCTTGGAAAGACCAGGGCAAGGCTTGCAAGGCCAGGCCAAGGCAAGGCCGAGGCCAGGCCAAGGCAAGGCGCGGCAAGGCTTGGCAAGGCCGGACCAAGGCTTGCGCAAGGCCAGCCAAGGCAAGGCCAGCCAGGCCAAGCAAGGCGCGCGGCAAAGTGGGCAAGACCAGGGGCAAGGCCGGCAAGGCCAGGGCGAGACTTGGCAAGGCCGAGGCCAAGGCAAGCGCGCGGCAAGGCAAGGCAAGGCAAGGCGCGGGCAAGGCAAGGCCAGGCCAAGGCAAGGCAAGGCGCGGCAAGGCAAGGCCGAGCCAGCCAAGGCGAGGCGGGCAAGGCAAGCGAAGCGCAGGCAAGCGCGAAGGCAAGGCCGAGCCAAGGCAAGGTAAGACCAGGCCAAGGCAAAGCGAGGCAAACCAAGGCACGGACAAGGTTGGGCAAGGCAAAACAGCCAAGGCCAAGGCATGGCCTTGGCACAACAACAACTTGACTTTCCTTGACCGGGCATTGACCCCGGTCAAAGTACGCTTGGTTTCATTTTGGGATGTTTCCTATTGGAGGGGGAAACGGCTTAACATCTACTATAAGGGGAGGTGGGCTCTCTCCTGGGGTGGCATGGGCAACAGTGACAAGCAAAGCCTCGTGCACGCGCTTGGGCACCATGCCAAGCGAAGACCCACGGACCATGGTCCGGCCACCTCGCCGGTGGGACTCGACCACGAGCCCCGCTAGCACCCAACGTGCTGGACACGGCCAGGCACCACGAGACGCAGCCCCTGTCCCGTAGAGAAGCATGAACCACGTCCCTTGAAATGTGGAAGACCAAGTCGAGGTAGTTGGGGAACTACCTTGGTCATGGGCGGGCCATGACCAAGCCACGTCCGAGCATGACCCGAATGCATGGAGAATGTGCAAACATACCTTGATAGGTGTGCATGTTACATGTCGAGGGGCATTGCATGTCTGTAACCTGTTAAATGCCCATTTCGCAGTGTTAGAAAGTTTGTTATCGAAAAAGTTTCCTATCTACCCTAGACTGACTCGAACTTTTCATTTGACAAGTAATATTTTATCCATCTCACTCGATATACTTGTGTTTTGACTTAATATTTAATAGAATACAATTTTTTTAATTTGTTTTGCAAGTTAAGGATGTATTTATTAGTCATTTCTTTTTTTTTTTTTGGTTCTTGTGTTTTGTTAATTGTAGTCGCATTGAATTCAAAAAACAAAAATTGTAATCACATACTTTTCATTGTTTGCAAAATACAAAATTAGGTTGACAGGTCTACCATCTACAAGGTCTACAACGTTCGAACATGAATTAATTAGTGTAGTTGATGTTGGATATCACATGAGAAATCATATAAAAAATATAAAATTTCTAAAATAATGAATAATTAAAATTTTATTTTTATTAGTTTTGGAGGAAATTCAATGACATTTTTAGTAATTTTTTTTTTCTTTTTTAAGATTAGATGGATAGATAGGTTGGAGGGGTTGAAGCAACGACCTTCAATTAAAAAAAGTCTATTATTTTATGGTAGTTATATGTTAAACCCTTTTTTTTTTTTGGTTTGGAGGGAAAAGAGTTTGACAAAACGGTCAATGTCCCTTGGCTCCGCGCTCTCTTGCTATAAGCCGACACGTGCATTGATGAACGACAGAGGAGCCGTGGATGTTCTTTGAGATTCTCAAACCGACACGTGTCATCGATCGGCGTGCAGTGAACGAAGAATACTAAACGTCGATCCATCTCTTCAACTTTTATTTTACGCCATCTTTACAAATGAATCTCTCCTTAAACACAAAAAGCAGTTGTTAGTAGAAAAAGCAGCAACGGATTCTTGGATAGTAGTACATACATAGCTGAGTAAGAGCCTTAACTTGAGAGGTAAATACGTACAATAAATGCCACTTTCAACTATTATGCTTTTCTTGCTTTTGCTTTGATTCCTTATGAAGAAAACACCATGAACATTCTTGTTCACATTTAAATTAGAGGAGTAAGAGCCTTAGGTAAGAATATTTCATTTACTATTTGCAAGAGATTTTTTTTTTTTTTATCGGCAAAACATATTTTTTGGTCCTTGAAACTTCAAGTCTTTTATGCTTCTGGTTCATAAACTTTCATTAGTGTGATTTGGCCTCTGAACTTTCGTTGTTATAAATTTGATCCCTGAACTTTGAGTTTTTTTATATTTTTGGGGAAAATTAAAATTTATTTTTAGCTTTTGTTGGTTGATGTGATGAGTCGTGTGGTTCAATAATATAAATCACTTTACTCTTCTTGACGAGTCACGTCGTCAAAATTTAACACTTTAAATGGTGGAAGTACTAAATGTAGATTTTCGTGAAAGTTTAAGGACCAAACGCGTAGTAATAAAAGTTTAAGGACTAAAAATATAGAACACACAAAATTCAGAGACCAAAATGATGGGTTTTGCATTTTTTATACACCTCTGGCTATTCTATGGGGACACTCCCCACTCTAGAAATGGTATGCCTCAGAAAATTAGGGGACTCGAGTCTGAGACCTTGTAGAGGCTCAAGTGAACAACTAGTATAGGTTTTCAACTACTATACCAAGAAAGTGTTTGGAATTAATTACTTGGTTGTAGTGGAGAGGCCAATAATCTCTAAACATGGATTATTCAACGGGATTGGTGTAAGATATATATCAAGCAAGAAACTTTTGAAAAATGTAACATTACCAAGCAAGCGAATAGCTCACCGATTTGGTATGGAGTTACTTCTGTAAAAGGTTGGGGGTTTCAAATCTATCAATGGAGGTAAATTGGTTTCTTTATCAAAGAAAAAAAAAAAATTGTAACATCAAACCTGAAAACTGTTTTTAGAAAAAAAAACTTGATCGAAACGCACCCTTGACTGCTCCCAAATGACCTCACCAATGGTAGTCACAAAGGTGACGTTTCATCGTCCCACCGTCAAATGTTTAAATTTTGCTCGATCATTAATCCACCTCGCGCCACGTGTAAATTTCTCATTGCCAGCTTTTATTCTTGTACGGACTGGGCCACTCTTCACTATAATCAATATCTATAGTTTTTGCCAACTTTTTTAACCTTTCCTTGTAATGCTCCTTTCTTTCTGCCAATGGCTTAACAAGCAAGATTGGTGAAAAAGCATTTAAGGGATGCTGAGGAATAGTGGGCGTTGAATGATTAATGTGTTAGATTCTTCCCATTTCATGTACAACAATGTTTTTCTTTGTAGCTAAGTAATATTTTCCTTACTTAAGCACCCTATACATATTCATATAAACTTGTTTTTTTCTCTTTTTTGATGATATTTGATTCAGAAACACAAGTTGAACTTCTTTAATCAAGTGGTGGAGGCAGCACTAACAATGGCTTCTTCCAGTGCTGATGATTATAGTTTGATTGATCATGTGTTCTCTTGGACCCTTGAAGATGTGTTCAATGATCAACTTTATAGAGACAAGGTTTGTCAAGTCTTAATTTATTTATCAATCTATTTATTTTTGTCTATGTTGTTAGTTTGGTAGACTAAATTTTGTGAATTTGAGAATACTCAATTTTTTTCTTCATGTGTGTTTTGTGTTCTTTGTTTTAGTTGGTCACATTTGTTAACTTAGGGGCTTCATAGTTAAAGGGTGTCACAGGAACTTCATCTTCATTGCATACTGAGTTCTGGGTATTGCTTTTATTGGGCCCGTGTTTTTATTTCTTCATGAATCAAAAATATACTTCTGTAATTTTTTCATTTTGTCAGATTGTTAGTCTCTTATTATTGATACAGGTTAGCACTTAGCAGTCATTGACTTGAACTTGTTGTCTCAGTATTAACTTTTTTTGTATCGGAACTTGAACTTCTTGTCTTATTGTTTTGGGCATGGAAACATTAAAGCAAATGCAAATGTGCACTAATTTCTTGATTCGTTCTTCAAATGTGCACTTATTTAACTTAGGTGCGGCAATTGAAGCAAATGCGCACTAATTTCTTTTCAAATTCGGCATAAATTTTTTCGATATAGTAAATTAGTATTTCTTCTTTAACTTAGTTCGTTTGTGGCCATATCTTTAAATTAAGTTTCATTTTTCTCCTCACTTCGTTGCGGTTTTCCTTCTTTGAATCCGGTAGTTATTTTCGTGTTCATTTTGGACTTCTACTTGATTTGATTGTTAAGTCCTTGGTGTTTGCTTACGATGCATCAGGAATTCAAACACCTTTTAAGTTGTTTTTGCCGCATTAGGAATTCAAACACTCTTTTGGAGTAATGGCTTTTTAGTTTATTGTTGTAGGAATTGAAACACTCTTTAATTTGTTTTTTTGGCGTCAGGAAATCAAATAATTTATGAGTTGTTTGTGCAGGCACACAAAATTCCAGAGTTTTTTGACTCAGTAGATCATTATCTTGGTTCTTATGTATTTCCTCTACTAGAAGAAACTCGTGCGGAATTGCTAGCGAGTATGGAGGTTATCTCCATGGCACCAAATGCTCAAGTTATAGATCTGGCGGAGTCCAAGCCTTACGGATCCTTGTTATATAATATTAATGTGGATTCTTGGAGAAACAGGTCTAGCAAAGACGGCAAGGAGCCATACAAACCGAAACCTGGAGACGTTTTTGTTTTGACGGAAGAAGTGCCTGAAGTTGTTTCTGATTTACTTAGATATGGGAGGAAATGGAGTTTTGCTTTAGTCAAGAGAGTTGATCATAATAATGACACAAAAGATGCTGAAATTGCTGAGGACGACAACAAGGACAATGATACACCAACGATATTTAACGTTCGAACTTCAGAGGCCATTGAAAGAGAAGTGGGCATGAGGAACTCAATTTTTGCAGTTTTTCTAATTAATATTACGACAAATAATCGAGTTTGGAATGCATTACACAAGTTAGGAAATTTGAAGGTTCTTGAAGGGGTTCTCTCAGCCAATTCTATGGTAAGTAATTCTCATGACTTGTTTTAGATTCCTCTTCGGAAGCTTTATTACGATTCCAGTGTCAGAGGCCTTTGTTTGTCTACTAATGCGAGGGATAAATGCCCATGAACAGATTTGAAAACGCTTTTTCTCTTTTGATTTTAACATGTGAACTTCATATTGCTATTGCTATATGGATTGCTGTCCAAAATCTCACTTGGTAGTTGGTAATATGCCATTAATCATTCATGTCACAGAACCCTGCTTGATTGAGCATGTATGATTTCATCGTTTATTGATGTCTTCATTTTAACATCAATTATCTTTGTCAACTTAATTTTCGCTCTATTTTCAACCTCAACTGCGTAGAAAAACATTTTTGTTAATGTTTATTTCCAGAATATTGATTAGAAAATAAGTTGTGTTGTCACTTCTAACTTTCAGGTTAATGAATGTGATCTATGTACTTCTTCACGAGGAAATGACATTCAGGTTCAAGAACTTGGTGTTAGATTGTTATCTATGCTTAATGAATCTCAAGCTGGTGCTGTGCATCATTGCCTTTCAACGATGCAATGCCGGCACAGGTTTGCTCTTGAACTCATATGGGGTCCACCGGGCACTGGAAAAACCAAAACTCTTAGTATACTGCTCTGGTTTCTCTTGCAAATGAAATGTAGAACTCTTGCATGTGCTCCAACAAATGTTGCCATAAAGGAAGTAGCTTCGCGAGTGTTGAAGCTGGTTAAAGAGTCCGTTGACATGAATTTAATGGGGAATGTTTCATTGCCCTCACTTGGGCAGCTAGTCTTATTCGGTAATAATGATCGCTTGAAGATAGATGATGAGTTGGAGGAGATATATTTGGATTATCGTGTGGATAGGCTAGCAGAATGTTTTGCACGACTAACGGGTTGGAAACATTATTTCACATCCATGAAAGACTTTCTTGAGAACTGCCTCTCTCAGTATCACATCTTTTTAGAGAATGAATCAAGGAAGAAGGAATCTGGAGAGGAAAATGAAAATATCAGTGGTCGTGACATTTCCCTTGTAGAGTTCACTAGAAAGTGTTACAATGCTATTGCATTGCCGCTAAAAAGTCGCGTTGAGACTCTTTGCACCCATCTGCCGTTGCATATTCTCGGGAAGATAAATTCTGATCGCTTGGTCTCCCTTCTTGAGCTGCTGGGAACTTTTGAGAGTTTTCTTTTTGAGAAGAGTATGGTTGATGAAACACTAGTGGAAACCTTTTCATGTGCAAATGTGATACAGGGTGCAAGGAGGTATGGAGAAAATAATTGCTGCAGATCTACTGTTCTTTGTAATACAAGGATTAATTGTATTTCCTCTTTAAGTGTTCTCCGTCTCTCTCTCGCTGATCTTGATGTGCCAAATTTAGGCAACAAAGGTTCTGCGAAGGAATTTTGTTTCCAAAATGCTTTTATCATCTTCTGCACTGCTTCGGGCTCATATAGGCTGCATATGGTGGACATGGACCCACTTGACTTGGTAGTTATTGATGAAGCTGCAATGCTTAAAGAATGTGAATCGACAATACCTTTACAACTTAGAGGTGTGAGGCATGTTTTTCTAATTGGGGATGAATGTCAGTTACCTGCCATGGTTAGTAGCAAGGTAAATGTTTTACCTCATTGGTTTTCTAAGCTGTCTAAGACCCCTTTACTCAGTTACATTACAAATGTATTAGATTTTTCTATCTATTTTCAGATATAGTAATGAATGAGTTCTTCGCTCTTGTAATGTGACTTATCTTTGTTAGATTTCTGGTCAAGCTGGCTTTGGACGAAGCTTGTTTGAGAGGATGAGCATAGGAGGACAACCGAAGCACCTTCTAAATATGCAATACAGAATGCATCCCAAAATTAGTTGTTTCCCAAATGCGAAGTTTTACAATAGGATGATTCGCGATGCTTCAAACGTCAAGAGACAAAGTTATATGAGGAAATTTCTTCCAGGGCCTATGTTTGGCCCATACTCTTTTATCAACATTGCCGATGGAAGAGAAGAAGTAGGTGATATTGGCCACAGCTATAGAAATATGGTGGAGGTGGCTGCTGTGATGAAAATTGTACGAGAAGTTTTTAAGGGTATGATCTTGTTTTCACTTGTAAATGTCAAAGCATTTAATCCATATATTTCTTAGCTCTTTAATGCCCGCCACTCTAGATTTATGTGCTGGTAGTAAAATTGTTTACATTTCTGAAATTGGCAGCAGCCGCTGTCACTTGTTAGCTCTTTCTTTCTTTTTTTGCCAATGTTGTTAAATTCAACTATCATTATTGGTGATTTCCAAACAGTTTCTCAACGTCGCTTTGTGAATTACGGTTAAGAGTTTTGGTTTTGCATATCAACAAGTCACTTGTTTCTGGTAAATGGTCATAATCATATTGGTCTGTTTATACAGCATGGGATGTTACAGGGAAGGAGCTTGGCATTGGTATAATATCCCCGTACGCTGCTCAAATTGCTGTTTTGCATGAAAAAATTGGGAAGAAATATGAAAAATTTGAGAAATTCTCGGTAAAGGTGAGCACTGTTGATGGGTTCCAGGGCGGTGAGGAGGATATCATAATAATCTCTACCGTTAGAGGCAATACCGGTGGATCTATAGGGTTTCTTTCCAACTTGCAGCGTGCTAATGTTGCGTTAACAAGAGCTAAGTACGGAGTTAGCACCTTCCATTGAGTGGTTTTATCAGCCAGATTTATTTCTTCTGTTTTGAGAAATCTAGTTTTATCATCTATCTTTGTTTTCTTTGTAGACACTGCCTTTGGATCCTGGGAAATGGAAGGACTTTGGTGAATAGCAGATCCATTTGGGCTGAATTAGTGCAAGATGCAAAGGATCGCAAATGCTATTACGACGCTGATGAAAATGTAGACCTCGCTAAAGCAATAGTGGAGGTCAAGAAAGAGCTTGATCAGCTTGATGATTTACTAAGAGGGGATAGTGTGCTTTTCAACAATGCGAAGTGGAAGGTCGTTGTAGTTTATGAGATTTTTACTTCTATCACTAATGGTAGTGAAATTCAAAATTTTGCCCATGAAACTAGACATTAACTTTTGTACTTGGATTTGATGCGTTGCAACAGGTTCAGTTTAGTGATAACTTTAGGAAATCTTTTGGGGATTTGAATAGCCGTACGCAGAAGTCAGTTGTCAATTTATTATTGAAGCTTGCGAGTGGCTGGCGCCCAAAGAAAAATGTTAGTTCTACGAGTGGAAGCTCATCGCAGCTAGTGAAGAAGTTCAAGGTCGAAGGTCTGTACGTGATTTGTACGGTTGACATTGTAAAGCAACCAACATATGTTCAAGTTTTGAAAATATGGGATGTCTTGTCACTGGAAGATATTCCAAAACTAATTAGGCGTCTGGATGGCATATTTGCGATGTACTCAGATGATTTTGTCAACCGGTGCAATGTGAAGCGTATGGAAGGGTATGTAGATTAGTCTCTGGTACTTAGTATGAAATATCATTTTTATGCACAGATCCACGAGAGTGCTAATTAATGCGGCATGATTTAGGCCATTCAATGGATCACACACAATGTTATTAAACATTAAATCTCATAATGCTTGAACAATTTTAATTGTTTTGATGAAATTAGTGGCCTCAAGGAAATTTTGGTCTCTAGCACAATGCTTCATCTTCTTTCTTTATTTTTGTCTTGCGCAGAAATTTGGAAGTGCCAATGTCTTGGGCAGGCAATATTGATATTATGCGCTACATGGATCGAAGTGAAGCCGGAACTGGTACAAGCACAGGCACATCCGATGGTAGAAATTATGTTGAAAACTCAAAAGTAAGTGAGAGTCTGTTGCTCATGAAATTCTACTCTTTGTCGGCTGGAGTAGTGGGCCATTTACTCTCTGGACGAGATGGCAGTGAGCTTGATCTTCCTTTCGAAGTAACAGATCAGGAGTTGGAGATAATTCTTTTCCCAATGAGTACTTTCATCATTGGCAGGTCTGGCACTGGGAAAACAACTGTTTTAACCATGAAGCTGATTCAGAAGGAGCAACAGCATTATCTTTCTTCGAAAGGATTGTATGAAATTGGAAATATCGTCTCCTCCGGTTCTTCTAAGCTAAATGAGACTGATGTGGAGCATAAGGAACCTGTCCTCCGTCAAATGTTTGTTACAGTTAGCCCAAAACTTTGTGCTGCTATTAAGAATCATATTTCCCATTTAAAAGGGTATGTTACATTCATTTCATTATCATGATGTTGTTGATCTTTGGCTTGTGATATTGTTGCGTAAAATATTTATGTTCACTGATGTTCTGCCGGTGCTACTAATTTCGTTACAGCTTTGCCTGCGGAGCACATTATTCAGCCGAACATAGTTCGATTGATATGCTTGATGTCAGTGATGCCATTGATTTCAGAGACATCCCAGACAGTTTTGCTGAAATCTCACCCGAATCCTACCCGCTTGTTATAACTTTTCACAAGTTCTTAATGATGCTTGATGGAACCACCGAGAATTCATTTTTTGATCGGTTCCATGATGTTAGGGAACATTGTCAAGGTAGTAGTAGCATTTCAAGGTCAATTGCTTTGAATGCATTTATAAGAAGAAAAGAAGTGACTTATGATCAGTTTAATTTGTCTTACTGGCCACACTTCAATAGTCAGCATACTAAAACACTAGATTCCTCAACGGTGTTTACTGAGATAATTTCCCATGTAAAAGGAGGATTGAAAGCAGGTGAAGCACTCAATGGAAAATTGAGCCGAGGAGAATATGTTGCGCTATCCGAGGGCCGGTCCAGTTTGAGTCGGGAGAGAAGAGAAATGATATATGACATTTTTCTTGATTATGAAAAAATGAAGCTTGAAAAAGGTGGCTTTGATTTAGCTGATTTTGTCAATGATCTTCATCGTCGACTAGAAAATGGAAGTTATGATGGCGAAATGATGGACTTTGTCTATATTGATGAGGTGCAAGATCTAACCATAAGGCAGATTGCTCTTTTCAAGTATGTCTGCTGCAATGTCAATGAGGGATTTGTTTTCTCTGGCGATACAGCACAGACCATCGCAAGGGGCATCGACTTCAGGTTTCAGGATATTAGGCATTTGTTCTATAGAGAGTTCTTATTGGAATCCATAAATAGTTCAGCAGATGGAATGAAAGACAAGGATCAACCAAGAATGTCCAAGCTATTTCATTTAAACCAGAATTTTCGAACTCATGACGGCATTCTTAGGCTTTCACAGAGTGTTATCGACATTCTTTATCATTACTTTCCATCATCTGTTGACATTCTGAGCCCAGAAACAAGCCTCATTTATGGTGAAGCACCAGTTTTACTAGAATCCGGTAGTGATGAAAATGCGATCGTTACCATTTTTGGCAATAGTGGAAGTGACAATGGAGGTATGATTGGTTTTGGAGCAGAGCAAGTCATTTTGGTGCGTGATGATTGTGCGAAAAAGGAAATTTCAGACTATGTCGGTAAACAAGCACTTGTTTTGACAATCCTTGAGTGCAAGGGTCTAGAGTTTCAGGTGATCTAACTGCTGGCACTGCTTTAACTTTCAAATTGTCTCACAGCATAGTTTTGTTTTTGTTGTTTTGAGACATTTTGACTTCATTGCTTCTGCAGGATGTGTTGTTGTACAATTTTTTTGGTACTTCTCCTTTGAGAAACCACTGGAGAGTGGTTTATGAATATATGAAAGAAAAAGAATTGGCCGATTCCAATTTGCCGTGTCAGCATTTTGATGAGGTGAAACACAACATCCTTTGTTCTGAATTGAAGCAACTTTATGTAGCTATAACTCGTACGAGGCAAAGGCTGTGGATTTGTGAGAATGTAGAAGACATGTCGAGGCCCATGTTTGATTATTGGAAAAAGTTGTGCCTAGTTCAAGTTCGAAAACTTGACAACTCACTTGCCCAAGCAATGCAAGTGGCAAGCAGCAAGAAAGAGTGGAGTTCACGCGGTATAAAGGTTCGATGGATTTTGGTTTTCACTTTTTATATTCTGTTTCCGCCTTTTTATTTTGTAATCTTGATATCAAGAACTAGCTACATCAAAGCCAGACTAGAGCAATTGATCCCGTCTTGATGTGCAACCAATGAAGATGATAGACCAGTGTCATTAAAAAGATTGTAATTGAAAATTTTGAGATTTTCTGATGTTTAGTTCCCGTATTATTTCTTCCATGGTGTAACAACATTTTTATGCTAGATGCCTAGAACAGTTTGGTTATTACAATGTCGTGTGACACTATTCAATTTAAATGAACTTTTTACTTGCAGTTATTCAATGAAGGTAACTATGAGTTGGCAATTATGTGCTTTGAAAGAGCCAAAGACTTGTACAGGGAAAAATGGGCTCGAGCTGCTGCTCTTCGTGCGTCTGCTGACCGAATCCGTGACTCAAATTCTGAATTGGCTCGTATTAATCTTGTGGAGGCTGCTAAAATTTATGAAACGATTGGAAAAGGCGAGTTGGCAGCAAATTGTTTAATCGAGTTGCAAGAGTTTGAAGCAGCAGGTTTGAACTGTCATCACTTTCAAATTTTGAAGCAATGAGCAAGAAGTTTAGTTTTTGTTTGTTTATTTGTTTGGTTTGCGCGTGTGCGTGTTGTGTTCTGCAGTTATTCATATTTATATTAAGTGCATTTGAGTTTATATTCTTTGGCACAACAATTTTATGGTTCTTTGTATTTTCTTCAACACAGGTAAAATTTATTTGGAAAAATGTGGGGATTCAAGGTTAGAAGACGCTGGTGACTGTTTTTCTCTTGCTGGTAAATGGACTCTTGCTGCTGAAGTATATGCAAGAGGCAAATTTATTTCCAAATGTTTAACTGCGTGTACAAAAGGAAAGCTCTTTGATGTCGGGCTGCGGTTTATTAAGGCCTGGAAAGTTAAAGCAGATACAGTTACTGACTCGGCCCGGAATCAACAACTGGAAGAAATGGAGCAAGCTTTCTTGGAAAGATGCGCTCTTCACTATCACGAACTGAATGATAGCAAATCTATGATGGAATTCGTTAGAGCATTTAATGCCATGGATTCGAAACGTGCTTTCTTGAGGTGTTGGGACTATCTTGATGAGCTAGTTCTCCTAGAAGAGGAATCAGGAAATTTTAGGGAGGCTTCGGACATTGCTAGGCTGAAAGGCGATATACTTCTCGAGGCAGATATGCTACGAAAGGGTGGGCATTTTGAAGAAGCAACAAGGTTGCTTCTATTGCATGGCCTAAGCAACTCTCTATGGGGAAAAGGTGGCAATGGATGGCCTATTAAGCAATTCCCAAATAAGGTTGAAATTCTAAACAAAGCCAAGACTTTGGCGAAGAATGTATTGGATTCATTTTACGAGTCTGTTGCGCTGGAGGTGAACATATTATCAGATTCAGACAATGAGGTTAAATTGTCAAACATGTGCGAGTTTTTGAATGCTTCCCAAAGACTGGAAAATCCTAGAGTTGAGTTTGTTGCTGCTAGGAAAATTTTGGACTTCCACCTTCAATCGAAACCTCCAAAATATGGGTGGGAAAGTGAAGTGGTAGTGAATTCAATGACTCATGCCGTTGATTTGATTTCACACGGCAATGTCTCCATTGAGTCCTTGGTCTATTTCTGGGATTTTTGGAGGGAGAAAGTGTTAGGCATTACTGAATACCTTCATTCTCTTGGAGCACAAAATGAAACGGAAAGGATGTCGTCTCATGGTGAAGTTTGTTTGGATTTCCTGGGTGTTAGGCGACATGTCTTTGATACGAATACAGCGTACCTTTTGCTAAACCCTGACGCCCATTGGAAAAAAGAAATCAATGAAAAATCGCTTCAAAAGCACGGTAACTTGTTTGGTTTAGATGTTCATCTCTTGGTATCTTCTGCCGAATCTTACTGGTCTTTGGAAATGCTTCATGTCGGCATTAAAGTACTAGAAACTTTAGAAGCTTTGTTTGAGTTCACGGGGAAGAGTTCTTCGCCAATTTTCTGCAACGGAACATGTATTCTTCATATTTTTCATGTTGCTAGATCTATCATGGAGTCCAAGATACCTCATGAAAAGAAGTATGCTGGTTTACTTAAGAAGATTGAGAGATTCATTGTGGTATCTAGAGACTGCTTTTTTGGCACAATATTTCCACTTGATTGGAGACAAACAACGATGGAAAACATGGTTGCTCTCAGAGAAACTGATATTTACAAGGATCTCCTTGAAGTAGTTGCTGTAGAAAATATCAAGAGAGGTGGTTTGACACATGGAAAAATTGGAAGGGCGGCGATGCTGCTTTTTGTTTCGGGAAAGCTCACTGATGAACTCTATGCATCGATTAGTGCGTGTTTTACTGCAAATGAGAGCTCACCTTGGAAACCATTCATTCACCAGCTCAAAGTGTGCATGAATACTGGAGGTGGACGAGATTACCTCGCATTCCATCTCTTTGCAGCTTTGCAAGACACATTTTTTAATGCGAACTGGCAGATTGAGTTTGACTATATTTCACCCCACTGCTTTGTATATCTCATCGAGCGACTTCAGTTCTTGGTGTCGTCATGCCAAGGGAGGTTTTTCACTACAAGATCTTCTGTAGTTGAATCAGTTTCTTGTGAGGATTGGATAAAAATCTCTACTGCTCCTACATCGAGAGATATGTCATCGTGTGATGACTTTATTGGTCGTATAGTGCATCAACTTATTTCTGATGGGCGAGGAACCATTGCGTGGATAGGAAAGTTTGGAATCAACTCAAAGCAGTACTACCCGCTTTTGGTTCTAAGGCTGGTTATATTAGTTTGTCTAACCGTTCTGAACTCTGGCGGGCGGTATTGGGACTCGCTGTCTGCTCTGCTGAAAAGAAGTGATGTAAGATCAAACTTACCCCCGGCATTCTATGGAGCTCTCGGCCGAAGAAAGACTGGTAGCATTTTAATTTTCATTTCTGAAGCTCTTGAAACAATTAATAATCCTCTAGTGCTTCTGTTTTCCGGAAATCATCCTGGATGTTCCAGTCCTCAAGTTGTCTTTCTGAAAAGGGACAGCATTGGCAGCAGAGATGATATAATGCAAGTGTTGTTCCCGAAAAATCGTGAAGTCCAGACCCTTGTACATGCTAATGAAGACATTTCTTCAAGCAGCACTGATGAGGCCGCTACTGATGGAGTTCTAGTTAGTTTGCCTTCAACAGCAAATAGTGATCAAAACTTGAAAGGTCCGGATGAAATTAGTGACGATCAGTTGGACTTTCCGAAGTTGTACATCGGCTTCTGGAAGACATTTGACACGATAAGTTCCAAGATACTACGAAAGCACGATGAGACTAGAAGCTCACTTTCTAATGCTCTTCAGCTTAAGGTATGAGTGTTAACTTTCGTTTTGTTATTTTGTTATGTCAACTTTCTAATGAAAGGCGCATATAATTTGTTTTGTTGAATATGCAGTCGAAGGTGGATGAAGCAGTTCGTGTTCTTGAAATCGCTATGAGTGAATTGAAAACAAAGAACATTGCTATAAAGGAAGATATTGGTGGAGACTTGGAAAGCATGCATGGGCAATTAAAGTTACTATCTGTTGCTTTGGATGTGAGGTGAGTTCCTATCCAAATGTATGTTTAATCTTGCTGAAAAAACCACATTGTTGCTGAACAACCTGCAATAATATTTTTTACCGCGACCAAAGCCGTGGAAAGTATATATATATATATATATATATATTTTTTTTTTTTTTTTTTTGGGTGGATATAACTTCCTTGCCTTACATGCTTAGTTACTGATGAAAACATGCTTACTGGTGATCCATTTTGACATTTTTATTTCAGTGCTGAAGAACTTCATAGCAACTGGTCTAAAATTGAAAAAAATGTTGAAATCCTAAAAGAAAGTTGGCCAAAGCTGCAGCCCTTTTTGGATTTGTCGGTTTCGAAAAATGACTCTAGTACTTCAGTGACTGAGGCTTTGCCGGGCAATGATAAATCCGAAGCTGCTCCGAGCAATGCTGAAACTGGAAGCAAAAATAGTTGCAACAATGGGAAGAACCCCAAGTCTAAAAAAGGAGGAAAGAAGAACAAGAACAAGAACAAGGACAAGAAAAAGAAGTAATCAAATCTGAATTCCCGTGTGCTGTTACACTGCATTTGCATTCATAGATCTTTTTTTTTGGTATCCTTTTTGTAAGCCCATGGACCATGGTGGTGTTTACTGGGTATACATGTACATGATCAATGTATCAAGGAAGGAATATAAGCATGTACAGTTCTTTTGTTATATGAAATGGTGGCTAGTAGCCATTAAAAATGTTTTTTTTTGGGGACAAAATTGAAAATGTATTGAGATATGGGTAGACATCATGAATAAATCACTCCCCTCATATTTAGTGCAATAAATAACTCTCATGAGATTAGTCGAATGACTTAAATCTTATTAAGGCGGAGTTAAAAAAAGTTCATTCACGGCAAAAAAAAAATTAAATATTAGTTTTGTTATCATCCACGAGCTCAAACTGGCACTCATGAGATTAATCGACCCTATGTAGAGAGGGGTTGAAAAGTCATGTGTCGGGAGCCGGGGTTTGGACACCCTCGATTATTTAAAAATGATAAATATAAGCAAGTCCTTCAAAAAAAAGATAAATAAAGTAAAAAAAAACTAGCAAAGTCAGGAAAAGTGTGGAATCCTCTGCCTTGGAGGGTACTCCAAAACCAAGTCAAACAATGAAGATTTACTATGGATGACCAATCAGAAGATGGCACGTGGACGGTGAGCCAATCACTAGTCTTCATAGTCTTCCATTTTTAACTCTACCCATATAAATTTGAGAGTTGAGATTCACTCTTCAGAGAGAGAGAGAGAAGAAACCAAAGCATAGCAAAAATGGATCCAATTGAGTTGTTCCCAAGAGAGTATGGTTATGTGATTCTGGTGTTGGTTCTGTACTGCTTCCTCAACATGTGGATGGCGTTCCAGGTCGGCAAAGCTCGAAAGAAGTAAGGATTACTGATCATCTTTACTCAACAGAACAACCCTTTTGTTCAATTTTTGTTTCAATGCATGGCTGTTGAAATTTCTGTCAAAAAGGGGACAAAAATTCAATCTTTTTGGTTTCCATTGATGAATTGTGAGGTTTGTGTTTGTGGGTGGTTTGGTAATTGGAGGAGTTGCTGAGAATTAGTGTTGATTTATCTCAATCTCTCTCTACAAAAATGCCCTTTTTGTTTCAATTGATGTTTTTTTTTGTCAAAAAGGGGAGAATTCAATATTTTTAGTTTTTATTTATTTTTATTTTATTTTTATTTTTTATTTACATTGATGAAATTTGAGATTTGTGTTTGTGGGTGGTTTAGGAATCTGAGGAATTGCAGAGAATTGGTGTTAATTGGTTCAAAACTTCAAATGTGTCCCTACAAAAATACCCTTTTGTCAATCTTTCATTTCATTGATGACTCTATATATTCTTGTCATTCTTTTGTCTCTACAAATGCTTCGTTAGAAAAATCAACCCAATAGAAACTGAAATTTGAGGATGTTGGAGTTTTTTGGAGCTAACTTGGAACACATTGATTAGAATGGATTTAAACTATTTGAAAAGAACACCATCAATTGCACTACAGAAGAGTTTGATCCATGTAGTCGACACCAACTAATTTAGGTTGAGGCTTTGTTTTTGTTGTTCTTGTTTTGTTTCCATTGACGAATTTTAAGATTTAGGTTTGTGGGTGGCTTAAAAATCTGAGGAATTGCAGAGAATTAGTATTGATTTATCTCTACAAAAATAGAATAAGAAATACAGAGTCTCAAAGAAAAGTAAGAGTAGCACCAATTGACACAAAAATTAAGGAAGGACGATTGCGGTGGTTTGGACATCTGCAAAGATGGCCTGCAAATGCCCCGACTCAATAAAAACTAAAGAAATCCGACGAGGTAGGGGTAGACGGAAGTTAACTTGGGACACATTAATTAGGAGATATTTAAATGGTTTGGAAAATGTTGGGAAAAACCCCACTCACGGCGAAACCAAACAATCTCACAAATACTAAAACACTCAAACTTTATTCAATCAACTAAATATTTGTATATTACAAACTAACTTAGGGTCTTTATATTCTACCCACACTTGACCAACTTACCAATTAAACCAAAAACACGTAAATAGACATTGCCCAAAAACAAACAATTAGAAACTTGCTAAACACAAATTAATTAAAAACTTAACTTAATACTAGACTTTCTAATTAAATACTAACACACTAAAATAGAAATTGGTTTACGAGTTTTTCCCAACAGAAAGCGCACCATCAATTGCACTAAATCAAGCACAATGGAAGAGTTTGGTCCATGTAGCCAACCCCAATTAATTTGGGACTGTGGCTATGTTGTTGTTATCTCTACAAAAATACGCTTTTTGTCAATCTTCCATTTCATTATGATTCTTTATATTATCAATCTTTTGTTTCAATTAGTGATTCTTTAGATTTATGTTTGTGGGTGGTTTAGTAACTGTGGTAGAATTGTAGGTACAAGGTGTTTTATCCAACCCTCTATGCTTTAGAATCTGAGAACAAGGATGCCAAGCTCTTCAACTGTGTTCAGGTAATGGCCCAAATCTCAGCCAACCTTACTTTTGAATGAATTTGACAAGCATAGAACACGAATTTGGATTAAATTTGGTGAATTTTGTTTTGGGTGTTTGTAGAGAGGGCACCAGAACTCGCTAGAGATGATGCCGATGTTCTTCGCTGTGTTGTTGCTTGGTGGGCTTCGGCATCCTCTTGTTTCTGCTTGTCTCGGTCTGCTTTATGTGGTCGGTCGTTATTTTTACTTCACTGGCTACGCCACTGGTGATCCCAAGAACCGATTGAAGCTCGGGTAAGATTGAATTTACTTTGTTAAATCTTTTCTGCTTCTTGATTAGTTTATCTGTTTAGGATATCTTGGAGGTGTTGATTTTAAATGAATTGGGGGATTTTGTTTGCTTTGTTGTATTACAGGAGATTAAGTTTTGTGGCTGTTATGGGGCTCTCAGTCTGCACCATTTCTTGTGGAATCAAGTTTCTACGTTGACAAGTCTGGTGTTCTATGGCACTATGTCTCTCTTCCCATGTTTGTTGATTTAGATTTCGAATGATGTGTACTTGTTGTGTAGTTAATGTGAATGTTTCACTTATAGAAAGAATTAGCATGAACTCTGTCTCCAATAGAATGCTCTTCTTGTGAAATTAATTTGCATCTCTTCTAATGATCACTTCAACAAATTTTCATATATGACCTCAATCTCTTATTTCAAAAAATATTGATTCAAGAATTTAATTTGTTTAATGTTTATATGTGATCAAAATTATTTATGTTAAAGTGAGAAGAAAATTTCATGATACCGTAATTAGGCCAATTATGCTTTATGGGGAATAAACGTTGGACAATTAACAAACAACACAGACATAAAATGATGTTTATTTATATAGGAAGTACCCCCTCCACAGAAGAAACAAGCGTTGTCGCAGTTCCAAATCAATACTAAACAAATTGGAAGTGATTGAGTTGTGATGTAGAGAGGATCAAAGGAGGAGGAATGAAGAACTAACATGATTGAAGAACGCATAAACACCCAATCTTGGATTTTAATACCAATTCATAGATTCATTTCATCAAAAAAGCTACAAGTGAGGTTGTGCTTACACCTTTTATACTAAAATACCCAAAACCTTAACACATCAAAACTACATATTATTAAAATGCCCCCTAAAATATATTATATTATAATACTAACATTATGCCTATATTAGTTACCACATCATTCTCCCTTTCTTAAAAGAGCTCGACCTCGAGCGATTGATTGAAGTAAAAAAGCATCGAGTGTGGCCTGGAAGTCGATCAGTTGTTGAAGCATAGTCAAGCATGAAGACCATAGACTGTCGACAATCAAACCAAGAAGAATTTTTCTAAGAACGCCATGTCGCAGCAGCATAATCAAAAACAAACTCCACAATTCCATTTGAACCAACACATTGTGTAGGAGGAGAAAAAGAAAATACAAAGTTGATGCCACTCATTTTATGACAACAACCAATCTTTGGAATCCACTCTTCAACTGCAGTTTCAAAGTTGGAGGCCATGGTAAATAGGGGCAAGTGTTGAACTGAAATTAAAGCTTATGTCCCAATAAGCATAGACCCATCTCTCTAAATTCAATACATCTTCACAAGCCAAATAGACATTTGAATCAGACCCATGTAGAAAGAATGATCCATGAGTAGCCACACTAAAACAAAGGTCTTCAATCCTTGCATAAGGAATTAGAGCAATCACCAAGAAGCAAATAGAATCATGAATGAGAAAGAAGCATGCTTGTAGAGTCTTAAGAGAACATAAAATATATTCACAATGTCCCAATTGTAGTAGGCCTGATACGATCTTTCCGTGCACATAAGTTAACAAACAGTACTCGTCGAAGAAAACTTGGAGTGAACCAGCTAACCATCTTGTTAACGTAATGGGAACGACACCCAAAAGTGTACTTTCATACATAGAAAGCTTAGAAATAATTGCAAACCAAGAAACATGTGTTAGCATTGCTGCACTTTGTCAAATAACCACGTTGAGCATTTTCTACAAGCTTCACGGTACATTTCATTGATATGGCATTAAGCATATATCATGTGCCCAAGCAAACTCCCCAAGCTGTTTAAGACTCTTTATCATGCAAGGCCAAGGGGCATTTGAATTTGAAAATAAATCCAAGATCCCAAGAGTAGCTTCGGCATGTATACAACCAACAATTATAAATTGCCAATGTGGTCGATGGGAGTATTATCAAATCAAAAACGAAGACATGTTTCATGTAAGTGCCCACACATCAAGTGCTCAAAGGATAATGAAATCAAACCCAATAACCAACAACAGAAAACCACGAATTGTCACTCTCACTTTCACTTGTTGTAAACCGCTTAAACCACAACCCAATTTTAATCGTACAAGTGAGTGAGAATCAAACATATATTGAAGCGATTGAGACAAGGCCGGAATTTCCGCTCAAGGCCGTCGAGCTTCCGCTCCAAAGAACAAACACATGTCCAAAGGGCCTGCATCTTGCGATCATCGTCATTGAGATGGGGTTGTCTTCCTCCTTCGTCGGAAGTCATCGCTTGCCAACAACCTCGCTCTGATCCCATTCTGATGTAGAGAGGATCAAAGGAGGAGGAATAAAGAACAAACCAACAAGATTGAAGAACACATAAATACCCAATCTTGGGTTTCAATACCAATTCTTAGACATCAAAAAAGCTATAAGTGAGGTTGTGCTTACACATTTTATACTAAAACACCCAAAACTCTAACACGTCAAAACTATATATTCTTAAAATGCCCCCTAAATTATATCATATTATAATACTAACATTATGTCTATATTAGTTACCACATCAAGTTGAGTAACAGATATCTGCAAGCGGACATCTCTATGCATGATCCGAGTCGGGAGAAGCTCTTTGAGTTATATGTTCATACATAATCAGTTGAAGCTCGGATTTATTTATTGGCATTTATTGGCCATGTATGACAATTGAGATCTTTTTAGTTCTGATTCATTATATTCCAACTGAGTTACTGGATGTTTGTACTTTTGTACTTATAACTTGCAGTTCCTTTGGATTATTGCTAGTTGCTACTGTTAAATTTCCTCTATAGCAAGTTGACACTAGTGTATATTATTTGGATGTATTGTGGGCTTTGTTTATTATTTATTATTTATTATTTTTGCATCTGTTGTCAAGGGAAGACAAAAGTCTTGTCCGTTTTCTGCCTTCTTCACCTTTATAACTTATAGCAGATAATTACAACAATTAACATTGATGAGAAATGAAAAGGTTGAAAAGCCAGCTACATAATTTTACAGTATTTATTTGGGGATGTAATGCTATTGGGGAGAATTAACTTCTACCTGATCCTCTTTAAAAAAAATAAATGAATGATTCCACTTGCACTTGTTTTTTTAATGTTCTCTTAATTTAATCATTGTATAACTGCTCTTTTTTGTCTAGTTTGATTTATATAATACCTTGGCATGCATAGAAATTATTCAACATGGAGTGAAGCATAATTTGTCTTCTTTCTCTGGCATCTTGTACTTATTAAGATTCAATTGTTTTTCAAATTTTGTTTAGATTATGTTCTACTTACTCGAGGTGTAGCAATATATGATAATGAGATTCAGTAGTTTAGAATGTGTTGGTATAGTTTAATAGCATTTTCAAATAGTTTTTTCTGCTTTGAATGGGAGTATTTATTTATGTTTTTTTGTCAAATGAATGGGAGTGCTTGATTTCCTTAACATGGGATATGATAACAAGGTACTTGTCCAACGAGGATTCTGTAGTTGGTGTGGTGGGATACTATATATATCAACTATATAAAATGACGAATCTGTTGTGAATTGAATTTGAGACTTGCTAAGAATTAGAGAATGAAATAGAAGACTAAGAACTTCTACTACTACAAACTACTACTACAAAGGAGAAGAGAAGAAATGAGATAGTTGGAATGAGAAGTTTTCATTCAACTTAGTGTATCCATTACATAGATGTGAGCTCTTTATATAGGCCATTACAAGAATGTCAAATATCATAAGTTACAATTACATGATGTAAATGTGTAACCACTCACACATAGTGGTTGAATACAAATGGTTTGAATAGGAAGAGTCATCCACATCCATTTCATTTACAACACTCCCCCTTGGATGACACTTGCTAAGAGATTGTGCCTCGTTTAAACTTCTACTAAGAAAAATCCTGTGGGAAAAATATAGTAAAAGAAAAAGAGTACACTATTCTCATAAATATTAAGATGGGTATAATGCCTCATTAAAAACCTTGCTAGGAAAACCCAATGGGATAAAACCATAGCTAAGGGAAAAAGAGTGCAATACATTAATCAATAACTCCCCCTCATATGAACATGGGTGAAACTTGTTCAGTTTCTTTACTTGCAATGTCTTTAAGTTTACGCAAGCCAATACCATATGTAAGCCTTTTAAATGTCGTAGTTAGTAAGGCTTTTGTGAATAAATCAGCAAGATTATCGCTCGATCAGATTTGCTTGACATCAATTTCACCATTCTTCTGAAGCTCATGCGCATAAAAGAATTTTGGTGAAATATGTTTTGTTCTGTCCCCTTTTATGAATCCTTCACTTAACTGTGCAATACATGCTGCATTATCTTCATATAATATGGTTGGAGAATCTTTTATTGAAGGCAATTCACATGATTCTTGAATATGTTCAATCATGTTTCTTAACCAAACACATTCGCGACTTGCTTCATGAATTGCAAGTACTTCAGAATGATTGGAAGAAGTAGCAATCATAGTTTGTTTTACTGACTTCCATGATACAACAGTATTACCACAGGTGAATACATATCCCGTTTGAGAACGGGCCTTGTGGGGATCAGATAAAAATCTAACATCAGCATAACCTTAGAGATTCAATTTTACCCCTCTTGAGTAAAATAAACCCATGTCACTTGTTTCTCAAAGATATTGAAAAACGTCTTTAACATCATTCCAATGTCTTCGAGTTGGTGAAGAGCTATATCTTGCAAGTAGGTTAACAACAAAAGCAATATCGGGTCTTGTACAATTTGCAAGATACATAAGTGCACCAATTGCACTTAAATATGGTACCTCCCGACCAAGTAGCTCTTCATCACTTTTATGAAGTTGAAATGGATTCTTATCCACTTCAAGTGATCTGACAACCATTGGAGTGCTCAATGGATGTGCCTTGTCCATATAAAATATTTTTAATAATTTTTCAATATAATTTGATTGATGGACAAGTACTCCACTTGAAAAATGTTCAATTTGCAAACCAAGACAAAGTCTTGTTTTTCCAAGTTCTTTCATCTCAAATTCCTTTTTCAAGTATTCGAATGTTCTAACGATGTCGTCGTGGTTTCCTACTATATTTAAATCATCAACATATACAACAATAATCACAAATCCTGTTGATGATCTTTTAATGAAGACACATGGGTAAAGCGGATTATTTACATATCCTTCTTTCAGTAAATAATCACTAAGACGTTTGTACCACATTTGTCTGGATTGTTTCAATCCGTACAAAGACTTTTGTAATTTTATATAATGCATGTTATGAGGTTTTAATTTTATTTCATCGGATATTACAAATCTATCAGGGATTTTCATATATATCTCATTGTCTAGAGATCCGTACAGATATGTTGTAACGACATCCATTAAACGCATATCAAGCCCTTCAGAGACTGCAAGGCTTATCAAGAATCGAAATGTGATTGCATCTATAACAGGAGAATATGTTTCCTCACAATCGATGCCAGGTCTTTGTGAGAAACCTTGAGCTACAAGTCTTGTTTTGTACCTTGTAACTTCATTTTTTTCGTTTCTCTTTCGTACAAATACCCATTTATATCCAACAGGTTTTACGCCATCTGGCGTTTGGATAATTGGTCCAAAAACCTCTCGTTTCCTTAACGAGTTTAGCTCTGCTTGGATAGCATCTTGTCATTTTTGCCAATTAGGTCTTTTTTGACATTCGTCCACTGATCGTGGTTCTGGATCATCATCATTTTCACATATTTCAAAGGACACATTGAAAGAAAATATATCATCAGGAACAATTTCATTTCGATCCCAAATTTTACCAGAGTTTAAATAATTTATTGAGATCTCATTACATTCATCTTTTTCTAGAGGAAGTTGTTCCTCATCAGAATTAATTTGTTCTGACAAACCCTTATCAAAGGATTCTTGTGCTTTCTCATGAGTATTTTGATTTATATTTATTTTTACTCCCGTTTTCCTCTTTCGAGGAATTGTATCCTTTGAACCAACCGGTCTTCCACACTTTAAGCGTTTCATTGGTTCTTGTGTATTTTGTTGCACAGAGACATCAATTCTTGCAAGAGCATTTACAGCTGGAATATGTGATTTTGTCACTTGTTTTGCATCATTAAATGCATCTGGTAATTGATTTGCGATTTGTTGCAAATGAATGATCTTTTGAACTTCAAGTTCACACTGATTTATTCGTGGATCATAATGTGATAAAGTTGATGCATTCTAAACAATTTCGCGCCATTCCTTTTGAATTGACTTCTTATCTCCCCCTAATGGTAGGAAAATTGCTTCATCAAAGTGACAATCATTAAAACGTGCAGCAAATAAATCCCCTGTTAAGGGCTCAAGGTATCTTATAATGGACGATGAGTTAAATCCAACATAAATTCCAAGTTTTCGTTGTGAACCCATCTTAGTTCTATTGGAAGGTGGTATAGGAACATACACTGCACAACCAAAAATTCTTAAGTGTGAAATATTTGGTTGTTGACCTAAAATGAGTTGCAAGGGGGAATGTTCATGGTATGCAATAGGCCTATAATGAATGATAGATCCTACATGAAGGACTGCATGTCCCCAAACTGAAGTTGATAACTTAGTTCTCATGATTAAAAGTCTGGCAATTAATTGAATGCGTTTGATTAGAGATTCTGCCAAACCATTTTGGGTATGGACATGTGGAACAAAATGTTCAATGGTAATTCCTATAGACATGCAATAATTTTTAAATGCTTGAGATTGAAATTCCCCGGCATTATCAAGATGGATGGTCTTAATTGGGTTGTTAGGGAATTGTGCTCTTAACTTAATGATTTGCGCTAAAAGTCTAGCAAATACAACATTGCGGGTTGAAAGAAAACAAACATGTGACCACCTAGTTGAGGCATCTATCAAAACCATGAAATACCTAAATGGCCCACCGTGAGGACGAATAGATCCATATGTTTCCCTGAATATGTTCTAAGAAAACTGGGGATTCCACAACAATTTTACTTGGGGATGATTTAACTATCAATTTACCTTGAGAACAACGAGCACAATTATAATCATCAGCTAATAAAATCTTTTAGTTCCACAATTGATGTCCAGATGAATTTTTAATATTATTCGTTCAATTGATGATCAAATCCATCATTTCATCTTATGAATTTCATTAGATCATATGATGATATTTATTTCATCAGTATGCCTTTTCAAATAAAATCCAGAAGGTAATGCAGGGAATTTAAATTCTCAGATGAAACAAATCATATTGAATAACTTCTAGATAAGGCATTGACAACATTATAGTGGTACCATATATTGCATAAACATTCGCCTCTGCTAAGTTTAAATTCGATAAATATTTTTTATATTACAATGTACATGTAGTACAATAAGCAAGACATGCATTATTCGCCTTTATTTAGCTCATAATTTGAACACATCTTAATGTGTCAATACTTAATTGAGCTATTTTTAATGGTAAAATTCATAATTTTGCCTTGATTTTGAAGGCATGGTAAAAAACCAAAAATATTTAGGTATGTATATGACAATATTTAGACAACATAGCCTTTCGTACGTGACAAAAAATGTCACAATTATGAGCACTCATTATCAATACTAATTTACCCTTTCTAGTGGTGCACCACTTTTTATTCTGACTATCAATAGAATTGTCAATATGACTTTTACCATATCTTTTCACCTTTTCCACGTCCATAAATTTGTAATTGCGACCATGGTCATCATATGCAACATATGCTTCTTAATTTGAAGCTAAACCAATTGGACATGAGTGATATTATATTTACAATATCTTATTATTTTACTCAGCTACCACGTGACAAGGATTCAATCCATAATTAATATTTAATGGATTGACGTGCGCGCTCGATAATTTATTGCAGTAATACATCAAGGCGAGCCACGTGGCCTTTATTTGTCTCATCAGTCATATTTCTGCATAGCCTCAATATAGAGGTAATTGAAATTGAAAAATAATAAATGATATTTGACTGATATAAATTTTGTACCGTGAGACTCGGCCGCTCATTTTGAGCCTTTTGGAGCATCACCAATTTTGGCCTTGATATAGATAGCTCCATGAGGTGAAATGATAATATAAAGTGAAATATTCATTTTTCAAATCTCTAAAGAGTCTAAAGAGATATTTGACGAATAAATATTTATACGCATAGGCTTGTATAGATACTTTATATATAATTTGAGCATCTCGTTGCCTTGACAAGTAATTATTGTTGTCAATATTATTAAGGCAATTAATTTAATCAAGTATAATAAAAAATAAAGATATCATAAATAGTTCTCATTTTTATGTAAAATATATGATTAAATGAATGCACATAACTTGATTATTTTATACACAAAATATACTATTTGTATGAGTTGGTGGGACAACCTCCAGGTTGGGTGGTGAGACGAAGTCTACTTAAAAACCATGCCTCCTTGAATGGGATAACCCGTCTCCCTTTCAATGTTTAGCTTTACCGGGGACAAGGCTTACCCACTATCAACCCAAACTCATAACACTATTTGCAATATAAAAAAATCAAGAATGGAGCATAATTAATCGTTTGTAGTATAGTGAGAAAACTAGTTATGTCACATATTGACTTTTGATTTCTGATGTAGAAGATCGTACAAGACGCAACTACAGAGCATACTTTCGCAATCGGTGACGTTATAATGCATAGTATATAAATAAAGTATGCATATAAAAGTGAAGCAACCAAGATAATATAGAAATAAACCGAACTCATAAAAGTTATACCTTCCTAGCTTTGTCTCCTTAACAAGCCTTCTTGAACTTCAAGATCTCCTTAATGCTAGAGCAAGCTCGTGCTGATAACGTGTTGTGAATTGAATTGAGACTTGCTAAGAACTAGAGAATGAAATATAAGACTAAGTACTTTTACTACTACAAACTACTACTACAAAGGAGAAGAGAAGAAATGAGATAGTTGGAATGAGAAGTTTTCATTCAACTTGGTGTATCCATTACATAGATGTGAGCTCTTTATATAGGTCATTACAAGAATGTCAAAGATCATAAGTTACAATTACATGATGTAAATGTGTAACCACTCACACATAGTGGTGGAATACAAATGGTTTGAATAGGAAGAGTCATCCACATCCATTTCATTTATAACATCTTCAATTTTATTTTATTTTATGATAAGTGAATCTTCAATATTTGAGTGATAAGTAAAATGTCTTTTTTGCCCTTATTTTTGTGTTATTTTACCTACATCTCAAATCCTTTCTATCTTGGATCAAACTTCAGAGTTTCTGTGGCGGCCCCAATTTCCACATTGGTCCGCCACGGGAGGCCACGCGGGTCCACAACTGTCCACGTCACCACCAGTTGTGTCCCACGCCCAATTATCCATCATTGATCAATTTATCATTAAATTTGATTCAGTTAATATCATATAACCTCAAAATTAACAGCGGAAGCTTAAATGAACAACATAAAGGTTCATCTTGTGTTTTATTAGCAAAATGCCTAAGTGGAAACCATACCCAAATATACATCATATACTTCTCATCTGATCCTCAAAATGTCAAATGTGCAACCTATCTCTCTCAAGCCCAAAACCCGACATAAAACGAATAAATATAAACATACGTACGAGTGGGGCTAAAACTGTCAATCGATGTACTCTTCAAGCTTGCCCTTCCCCGGCTCAGACTAGGTCCGCACTCACCATCACAAAAAGACAGATGACGAGTCCAGAGTGAGTAATCCCAAGGAAATTCACCAAGTAATTACGGAAATAAAAGTACTGGAATTGAAAATACTATAATTTAAACATGCGGAATAAAAGAAGTACAGACAACTGTAAAAGGGAACATCGCATGCATAAATATAGTGATGAAACAAAGTACGTGCACATAAAAATCGACCAAGTCATACTTCGGGTTTTCTCCCGGGCACCAACCGTAAACACACCAATGGGTTGGCCCTAACCCTCAGGTGGCCGGCGTAGACCCACGACGCACCCACACAAGCCTACCATACCCGGTAGCCTATTCACCGGTGTATGCCTAGACAAGTGCTATGACTTAGTGGACCCTATGGCCGTAACGAATAAGCACCAGGTGGGGAGTGATCTCAACACCGTAAAGACACCGGTAGGAGTACCCTCAACTACCGTAAAGTCACCAGGTGAGTACTCAACCACCGTAAAGCAATAATGAAACGAAGTAGAGAATAAATGGAACAGAATTCAAATAAATCAAACAAGAAATACTTAAAGTGAAGTTCAATTGGGATACTACACACCTCAATTCGCACTCCTCGTCCCACAAGTTAATTTCCCGCTCGATTTCTTCAATCCCCGATAATACTCCCTATCCGATTTCCGACTAAACCCGGACTCCAATTACTATTTCGAGACTCCTGGAATTCATTTATGAGGGTTAATTATCCATTAATAGGTTTATAATGTTGTTTAGACTCATTTCCTCATTTTCCAATTTTTTGAGTTCCAGTGAACTATTAGCGCTAATGAGATGAATTAGCGCGCTAATTCATCTAAGTCACTGTTCATCGTTTTCCGTAGGGTAATTAGCGCGCTAGGTCCACCCATTAGCGCGCTAATCGCGCTCTGTCCAGATTTTTACAGTTCAAATTTCTGAACTTCAAACACCCCATAAACCCATACAATCGGTTCCAACACTTCCAAAACTCATCATTCTCCTCAAAAACACCATTTAAACACAAATTTATCAAATTTAGACATCAAAATCCAAGAATCATCAAGAATCACATTTTCAAACCCATTTTTAAAGATCCATCAAATTTCTCTCAAATTAACTCAAAAATCACAACCATTTCATGCCATTCCCATACACCAACTCCTAACAAAACCAAGCGTTTCATTCTCAACAAATTCGGATTTCCACAATCTCCAACCCACACTAAAAATTCCACAAAACTCAAGTTTGTTGTGTCCATACCTTTTGATTTTGTTGTTGGATGCCCAAAACCACCCTCTTCACACCATGATGATGTTGTTCTTCTTCTCCTCTTCTCCCCCACCGATTTCTCTCTTCCTCTCTCAATCTCACTCTCCTTCTCCCCCTTTGACCGATCAACATGTATATATATATATATACTTGGTTTGATCAAGTGTGAACAAAAATCTCGAAAACAATCCAAAGGTTCCTGATCACCCTGTGTCACTCCAACTCCATACACCTTATCTTGACACCAATGGCCCTGTTGTGCATCTCGAGGACCATCCAACTGTTATTGTTTTATTCAGCTCAACTATATGACTTATTGATTTTCAATTGATTTAGCCTATAGCAATTATCTACCCTATTCAATAAATTCTCAAAATTTATGGGTAAACTCACCGTAGTTTCCTCGACTACCCGGCACCCCGTGCCTCGTGTCCCGTGTCCGCACGCACCCCGAGGTTATTCCTCACTCATCAATAAACTACATTAACATACATATTGTAATGAAATTTAACTACTTAAAATATTTTCATCACAATTTACCACAACAAGCATACAAAACGGACTGTATACCTAGTTCGAGTGCGTTCCAGTCTCGCTGTGGGACCCCCGTCCGTCCTCGTTGGCATTCACATCTGCAATGACGTCATAATTAACGGCAATTTAAATTGGGCCGTTACAGTTTCTTCTATTCTTTGTTGAACAACACCACCGTCGTGACTTGAATTCTCCATAGTGCCCTTGATTGTTCTCTTGCACTATCTGTTCAACGTTGTCCCTCGCGTATAATCATCTCTCTCTTGTCAAATGCAAATTTGACTTGTATCCAACTCAAATTTTTCTTGTTTTTCCTTGTATATATCTCTTTTTGGATTTTTCTTTTGTCTAGCGGGCTCTCGTTTCACCTTCTCTCTCAGTCCTTGGCCTCACAGCTTCTCTACGCTTAGTAAAGAACCCAAGTCGCATTCTCTCTCGTATAGTTGCTGTTGATTTGAAGGTCTAGATTCGGTCGATTTTATTGGTTGAGTTCATTGCAAGCATATCTATGCTTAGAAATGAGTTTTATAGCTTCTAGATTCTTCACTCTCAGGTCATTTCATTTCCAATGACTGAAAGGATTGGCTATTTGGTAGATTGTTTTTTTCTTTGTTTCGATTATATTGAAATGGGTCTGTTCTGATTGGTTCATAAAGAACTTATATACTCATGAGAGCATTGATTTGATTATATTAAGATAAGTGTGTGTTGACGTTTCCATAGTGTATATGAGGTATTTTATGAACTGCCCATGAGAATAATTAGTTTGATTATGCAGAGATGGGTATTTAATGGAGTGCTAATTCATCCATCTTGAAATCCATTATGGTTCGTTGGTATCAACTCCTAATGGTTTTGCAAAAGGAAATACTATAAATCACACGTTACACTTGTTCTAGGGAGCATCATTAATAGCTGGATCGATAAAACACCTTAAATTGGAGAAGGCTTTCTATAGCGGTCCTTATACTGTCAATCTAATAAAGTATATGAAGTGAATGAAGTGAATTCGTTGAGTCCAAGGTCTTTTTTGCAAGGGATCACTCTAGATTTGTGTAAAGAATTTCAGGAATACACTATCACTGTGGGTAGGAGATGTCGAGCAAGAAAACAGCACCATGTCGAGCAAGAAAACAACACCATGTCGAGCAAGAAAACAACACCAGAGTGGAGGAATTGCTTAAAAGTGCTACAAAGTTCTGCAGCAGTTATGTAGTCTAATCATGTAACTGATATTCATTAGTTAATCATGTTTCCTAGTATGCATTTGTTGTTTATTAGGCGCATCAGAACCTTCGATGACAGAGGTTACGGAGATGAAAATATATGCTAAGTTGAGATTTAGCTACGATGACTTACGAGATAGTCATAAGCAATGTTTCTTATATTGTTCCCTGTTCCCTGAAGACTTCAATATTCACAAGGATGTACTTATAAAACATTGGATTGGGGATGTTAGGTATGTGGGCCTGATTAGTTTACTATTGTATTCTAATAGGGATTTACTATTGTATTCTAATAGGAGTTTACTTTCTCTATAAGTACATATATCTCTTTCTGATGTACAAATCGTGAGTTGTGAGAATCGTGAATAAGATTGTGTTGGCGGCTGTGGGTTTTCTTCCCTTAGAGGGTTTCCCACATATAAAATTCTGGTGATTTGTTCTCTTTCTTTTTTTTCTTGTTTTACTATTGTCATTGCTCTCTGTCAAAATCTTAACAACTGGTATCAGAGCTTGGTTATTCTCAAGTGGGAGTAATGATAGAAGAAAGGAAGTTACGGGTTGAGAAGTTCAACGGTTCGAACTTCGGATTTTGGAAGATGCAGATCGAAGACTACCTATATCAGAAGGATCTCTACTTACCGCTCGGTGGCAAGAACAACAAACCTATAGATATGGACGACAAGACTTGGAAAATCCAAGATCGAAAGGTTTTGGATGAGATTCGCCTTTCACTGTCACCATCGGTAGCCTTCAACATCTCCAAAGAGAAAACCACACAAGATGTGATGAAAACCGTAACATGGATGTATGAGAAACCATCGGCGTCAAACAAGATATTCTTAATGAAACGGTTGTTTAATATGAAGAAACTTGAAAGTAGACCTATACAAGAGCATCTGAGTGATTTCAATACCATCACTAGTCAGTTAGAATCTATGGGTATTATCTTTGATAATGAAGTATTGGCTCTTGTTATTTTGTCGGGTTTACTCGATAGTTGGGATGGTCTGGTTATGGCTGTAAGCAACTCATCAGGGTCTAGTATTCTGAAATTTGAGGATGTAGTGAGAGTTCTTCTTGATGAAGATACATGAAGGAGAAACAACTCTTCTGATGATGTTTCTAATAGTGCCTTGAATATTGAGGAACATGGAAGATCCTCAAAGAGGTCGAATGGCCGAGGAAATGGACGCTCACAATCTAGAAGAGGTCAGTCAAGGGGCCCTCAGATGACTTGTTGGAATTGCAAGAAGAAAGGTCATCTCAAGCGCGACTGTAAAGCACCAAAGAAAAGGGTAGATGAAAATGACAAAGACAGCAACTCGGTGAATGTCTCAAATGAATCAAGTTCAGATGAAGCACTGATAGGAATGGAAAATGGGACTTCCAACAGAGAATATTTCCTTAATTATGAGAAGGGCAATTTCGGCAAGGTGTACCTTGGTGATGATGAACCCTGTGACATAATCGGTAAAGGAGACGTGCTGATAGAAATGGAAAATGGGACGCAGTTGAGGTTGCAACGAGTTAGACATGTGCCGAAACTTGCTAGAAATCTAATTTTGGTAAGCCAACTTACCGATGATGCAGGTCTTGAGATGAAGTTCACTAAAACATCTTGGAAGCTCATAAAAGGTGTCATGGTAGTAGCACATGGTCAGAGAGATGGTACTCTCTATAGAGTTCTCAATGAAAACTCTATGAATGTGACCTCCTTTGAGGTCAGTGCAAAGGTGTGGCGTCAACGCCTCGGGCATATGAGTGAGAAGGGAATGAATGTAATGGTGTCAAAAGGGAAGTTAGATGGACTATCATATGTTGATCTGTCTCTATGTGAAGGTTGTGTGGTTAGAAAACAAAAAGTTGTCAGTTTTTCTAAAAAGGGCAGAACTCCCAAAACTGAAAAGCTAGAATTTGTGCACACGGACGTTTAGGGTCCTTCACAGGTATCCTCCCTTAATGGCTTTCGTTATTACATTACTTTCATTGATGATTCAACTAGAAAGCTCTGGATTTACTTTATGAAAAATAAGTTTCAAGTGTTTGAAATTTTCAAAAAATGGAAATGGCTAGTGGAGAACTAGACAGGTCTAAAGCTGAAATGTTTGAGATCAGATAATGGAGGAGAGTACTGTAACAAGGAATTTGATGAGTACTGTGCTATGTATGGCATCAGAAGAAAAAAGACAGTACCAAGGACACCACAACAGAATGGTATAGCTAAGCGTATGAACCGAACCATTATAGAACGTGCTAGGAGCATGTTGTTGAGTGCTGGGCTACCTAAGCAGTTTTGGACTGAAGCTGTGAATACTACTGCTTATCTGATCAACAAAGGACTATTTACCACAATTGATTGTAGACTGCCTGAGGAGGAATGGACAAAAAGGGAAGTAAAACTTTCACACTTAAGAACCTTTGGTTGTGTTTCGTATGTCCATATCAATGCTGAAAATAGTTCAAAGCTGGATGCAAAGTCCAAAATGTGCATTTTGCTGGGATATGGATTTGATAGTTTTGGTTATAGGCTATGGGATCCTGAGAGTAAAAAGGTGATCAGAAGTAAAGATATCATATTCAATGAGGATGTATTATATAAGGATAGGATCAAGAAGAAAGAGGAACCAAAAATATCAAAATATCTTGAACTTGATGATATCCCTCCCTATGATCCTGATCAGAGTGTTACTGAACACACTGATGAACATGAAGTTCAGGAGGAGCCAGTGACACCACCTATTGCACTTCGATGTAAAAGACGAACCATCAATGCTCCAGATCGTTACTCTCCATCCATACATTATCTGTTGCTCACAGATGGTGGTGAACCCAATTACTATGAGGAAGCAATGCAAGTCGAGAATAAGGAAGAATGGAAGAAAGCCATGGATGACGAAATGAAGTCTCTCTACATAAATCAAACTTGGGATTTAGTCAAGCTTCCAACTGGAAAGAAGGCAGTTCAGAACAAATGGGTGTCCAAACTGAAACAGGAGCAAGATGGTTCTCAGAGGTACAAGGCCAGATTGGTAGTAAAAGGTTTCCAACAAAAGGCAGGTATTGATTTTACTGAGATTATTTCTCCTGTGGTCAAGATGACTACAATTAGAACTGTTCTAAGCATTGTTGTTGCAGAGGATCTACATTTAGAACAGTTGGATGTAAAAACTGCCTTTCTTCATGGTGAATTGGAGGAAAATATGTACATGCAGCAACCACAGGGATATGTAAAGGCTGGTAAGGAGCATCTAGTGTGTAACTTGCACAAAAGCCTTTATGGTCTGAAACAAGCCCCCAGACAATGGTATTTGAAGTTTGACAAGTTCATGATAACAATAGGGTACATGCGCTGTCATGCAGATCACTGCTGTTATTTCAAGAAATTTGACAATTCGTATGTTATTTTGCTCCTATATGTCGATGATATGCTGATTGCAGGTTCCAATATTGAAAAGATTGAAAATTTGAAAGAGCAAATGGCGAAAGAATTTTCAATGAAAGACTTAGGTGCTACGAAACAAATTTTGGGGTTGAAGATCGAAAGAGATAGAAAGAACAAGTTACTAAAACTTTACCAAAGGGAGTACATATCAAAGGTGCTCAAGAGGTTCAACATGGATTGTGCAAAACCGGTGAGCACACCTTTAGCTGGGCATTACAAAAACCTTTCGAAACGACATAGTCCCAAAACAGAAGAAGAACAAAAGAATATGGAAAACATCCTGTATACATCGGCAGTGGGTAGCCTTATGTATGCCATGGTTTGTACAAGACCCGACATTTCTCATGTAGTGGGAATTGTAAGTAGGTACATGTCTAATCCTTGTTCTTATCATTGGAATGGAGTAAAATAGATTTTAAGGTACCTTGCAGGAAAAAAGATGTGTCACTGTGCTATACAAGTGCAAAAATACAGCTGTGTGTCTTTGTTGATTCAGACATGGCTAGTGACATTGATGGTAGAAAGAGTACTATAGGTTATGTGTTTATTCTTGGAAGTGCAGCAATCTCCTGGGTATCAAGGTTACAAAAGATTGTTGCATTATCTACTACTGAGGCTGAATATGTTGCAGCTGTTGAAACGTGTAAGGAGATGACTTGGTTACAGAGCTTGTTGAGTGAACTGGATCATAAACAAGCGGATTGTCAACTACTAGCGACAGTCAGAGCGCAATTCATCTGGCAAAGAATTCTACATTTCAATCAAGGACAAAGCATATCGATGTAAGGTATCATTTCATATGAGCTATGCTTGAAGAAGGATCTTTCAAATTGGAGAAAGTACACACCAACAAAAATCCTGCAGATATGCTCACCAAGTCACTCCATAAAGAGAAGCTGAAGTTTTGCATAGCTTCTCTTGGTTTTGCTACTTGAAGACAACAAGGCAGCCACCGCCTGAAGACACTACATGAGAAGGAGATACTACTATACGAGAAAATAATTTTTAGAATCAGCCCCAAGTGGGAGATATGTTAGGTATGTGGGTCTGATTAGTTTATTATTGTATTCTAATAGGGATTTGCTATTGTATTCTAATAGGGATTTACTTTATCTATAAGTATATATATATATATCTCTTTCTGATGTACAAATCTTGAGTTGTGAGAATCGTGAATAAGATTGTGTTGGCGTCAGTGGGTTTTCTTCCCTTAGAGGGTTTCCTACATATAAAATTTTGGTGATTTGTTCTCTTTCTCTTTTTTCTTGTTTTACTATTGTCATTGCTCTCTGTCAAAATCTTAACAGGGGAGGGGCTAGAGGGCTTTCTAGATGGATTTGAAAACATGGATGAGGCTTATGATATGGGATATGTTCGCGATTAATCAAATTAATGCATTACAACAGCTGTTAATTAGTTCCAGACAAGATTAATCAACTTAATTTTATGCGTGTTTGCATAGTGGATGCTCATGTTTGTTTTCAATTGTCTGTATGTATGTATTGGATATTCAAATAGAGTTGCTTGGATATTGGCACTAGTAACTTGTAGTTCCTCGAGTGTTGCTACTGTTAAATTTCTTTTATATAATCTAACACACTTTGGGTGTACACTTAGGGCGCACATTTTCTTTTTTAGCCATTTATTATGTTTTGTCAGAGATGGGGCCCATGCATTGGGAGACAAGAAAAAGCCATAAATAACTAAAAAACAAAGTGTGCGCCCAAAGTGTTTTAGATTATCATTTTCGTTTCTTTTATAGCAAGTTGACACTGGTATATTATTTTGATGCTACTATGTGCTTTGTTTATTATTTGTTTTTTGTTGCTGTTGTGAAAGAAAGATAAAAGTCTTGTCCTTCTTGTGCCTTCTTCACATTTTTATAACAGATAATTACAACAATGTATCTAACCTTGATTAGAAATGTTAAGTTTGAAATTAAGAGCTTGCTTTATGGTTTTACATTATTTATTCAGGACGTAACGCTAACGGGGAGACTAACTGCTACCAGTTTCTTCTTAAAACAAATAATCGAATGATTTTTAATTGATTTATTTCCATTGAAGACATATATATGCCACTTGCAATTGTTTTGAAGTTAATCTAATCGATGTATAACTGTTGGGTTTTGTCTGGTCTGATATATGAAATACCTAAGCTTGCATGTCACGTCAGCTCTTCAACATGGATTGGAGCCTTAATTTGTCTTCTTGCTTTGGCATCTTGCACTTACTGAGATTCATTTGTTCTAAGAGTGATTACTTGTGCTGTTGCAGTTTATATATGATAATGAGATGCACTATAGTTGTATTCAAGAGCAGCAAAGACTGTATGCAAGAGCCGCATTTTGAAGCCTCACTAGCTTGTTACATTCCTTAATCTTGGAAACATGTGTTGTGATTTCTGGACGGCATTAATCACGCCGCTGGTTGATCTCGTCGAATACTTATGGAGTTTTATGTTGAAACATGGCAGTTATATCTGCAATCTACAGGAGAATCTGAGTTCTCTTCAAGGTGGTATCACACAATTGAGAAGGATAAAGGAAGAAGTGGATGGAAGGGTCCAAATTGCTGTGGCACGGCAAATGCCTTGCAGGTCGGTGGTGCAAGGTTGGCGCGATGGAGTACAAGAAGCTGACAAACGTGTCACTTCAGTAGTAGAGCAAGGCCGTAAAGAACTCCATGACAGATGCAGTAGCTGTTGTCCTAAGCTTAATTGTTGCAGGAGTTACAAGCTGGGAAAGGAAGTGGTGGAATTGATTGCGGAAGTTCAAACATTGACAAACAAAGCTAATGCTCCCGAGTTTCAGGACGTGGCTGATACAAATCGTACTATTGCAGTTCAAGGAATACCAGTAGATCCAACCACAGAGGTCCGAGTGGCTGTTGAGCCAAACCTTGTGCAAGCTCTTCAAAAGCCTTCTGGCCAAGGCAATGCTCATGAAGAAGAGACTGATGAGTCGAACCTGGCCGAAGCTCTCCGGAAGATTGAAGATGAGCGTATCAATGTTATAGGAATATATGGAATGGGAGGTGTGGGAAAAACATTCCTCCTAAACAGCATCAATAATCACTTCTGTGGTGGAAGTGGCGAGTGGAAGGTTATACATGTAGTGGTTTCCAAGGAATTAAACTTGGGAAATATTCAAAGACAAATCGGACAGAGAGTGGGATTCGATTGGGAAGTAGGTGATAATCCTGTCTGGGAAATGAGAAGAAATATCATCTTCAATATGCTCTCGACGATGAAATTCCTTTTACTGTTGGATGACTGCTGGGAACGTGTAGACTTGCAAGCCATTGGAATTCCATCTCCTGTTCAATGTCACAACGGAGGCAAAACAGTTTTCACAACTCGATGGATGAGAGTTTGTGGGGATATGGGAGCCCAGGACACAACTATCCAAGTCAGATGCTTTGACAAAGACGGTGACGAAGCGTGGCAGCTATTTCAAAGAGTGGTAGGAAGAACAACTCTAGCTTCAGATCCTCGAATACCAGAGCTGGCAAGAAATGTTGCAAGAGAATGCTGCGGTCTCCCCTTGGCACTGGTTACTATAGGGAAGACCATGTCCATAAAGAGGACACATCAGCAGTGGGATAATTGCTTAACAGTACTGACAAATTCCGGAACAGGTATGGTTGCTCAAGTATTTCATAATTGTTGGAGGTAGTTGAAAAGAAATATAAAGGTTATAAGTTTGGAAGTGGGAACTCCAACTTGCCTTTGGCATTTTGGAGTGAACCCTACTTCCACACTTAAGCCCACACATTAAATTAGTCATTCCTATACTCTCTCATGACTTCGACTTGAGTCTATTATAAAAAAAAAAAATAAATAACAATAACCTGATCCTAGATTTTAGAATCTTTTAGTTCATGTTTGATGTTATAATCCCACAACCGTCGCAACTTTAAGCAAATTCTTTTTTCTTTATTAATTACATGTCATTAATGCTTATATACATCAATAAAAAATTATCACTTCACGAGTCATTATGTTGAAGATGTGTGGACCGAAAGTTAGTCCCACGTTGATTAAATATAACTTCAAAATGAAGTACTCCCTCCGCTCAAAAATATAAGACTTTTTGCTCAAAACACACCTATTAAGAAAGCATTAATTGTGAGTTTAAATTACATTCTTACCCACATTTAATTCTTTATTTCATCCGATGAAAGAAAGACAAGTATTTAATTATAATTAAATGTTTGAGTTAACAGAGGGGTAAAATAGGTATAAGAGTTACAAAGTTCTCTTGAATTCTAAAAATGTTATATATTTTTTGAAGCCAAAAAATTCTAAAACGTCATATATTTTTTTACTGGAAAGAGTATATAATTGATTAACTCCTCCCAACTAGCACAGAAGCCTTGTGAGATAAAACCCCACACATAAAGTTGAAAGGTGGTTAAGCTAGAAACAATATCATTGCTGGTGAAGGAGATCCACGGGCTCGCACACGCATGTGCGGCGTGGCCGTGAGAATTTAACACATTACTACCTTGTTTATGCGACTTTCGTAAGTTAATCATGTATATGTCTATATTGTTTTCCTGCAGGCACATTAGATCCTGATATCACTAAGGATATGGAGTTGAGAATATTTGCTAAACTGAAATTCAGCTATGATGATTTGAATGAAAGCCATAAACCGTGTTTCCTATATTGTGCCTTGTACCCTGAAGACTTTTACATTCAAAAGGATCAACTGATAAGGCATTGGATAGGGCAGGGGTTTCTAGATGGATTTGAAAGCATGGATCAGGCATATAACCGCGGCTACGGTGTCATTGAAACTTTAAAGGCTGCTAATTTGCTGGAGAGCGTTCTTGGCAGTGACATACATGTGAAGATGCATGATACGATTCGAGACTTGGCTATATGGATTGGTCGTGAATGTGGGAATAGAGAGAACAAAGTTTTGGTGAGATCAGGAGCTGATTTATTTGAAGCACCTTTAACCAATGAGATATGCAATGAAGTGGAGAGGATGTCGCTCATGAGAACTCGTATTGTGTCTCTCAGAGATCCACCTGCAGCATGCACCAAACTGTCTACCCTGTTGCTTAAAGAAAGTCACCAGTTGAGTACTATAAGCGATCACTTTTTCCAGTTCATGCCTGCTCTTAAGGTTCTTAATCTGTCGTCGACTGGAATAAGAGGCTTGCCAGCGAGCATCTCTCATTTGGTGGCATTGGAATTTATGGATCTGTCCTACACTCGTATCAGACAATTACCCGGTGAACTGAGGAATCTGATGAGACTAAAGTACTTGGATTTATCTTATACGGATCTTACCATGATTCCGCAGGAGGTGATATCTCATCTGTCGGACTTGCGGATGTTGGATCTCCATGGAAGTGATTATGAAAATTGGAGAGTCGAAGAGCCTGGTCAGGTTAACATTGTTCAGGCTGTTGGTACTGCTGGTACTGCTAATGGAGTGAGACTGTCAGAATTACAACAGTTGACACATTTGATTGCTCTTGGACTCACCGTAAGCTCCCCTGCGGTACTCCAATATCTACTCGCGAACGATAATCTCCGAGTAAGCATCATGAACCTCGTGATTAAAACATGTTCTAGTGTTGTTTCTATCAATGTAGCACCATTGGCAGCAGCAGCCATAAATTCATTTGATCTCAGGGGCGTGAAGAACCTACAATTTCTTGACATCAGGGGCTGCAACTCACTAAGAGACTTGACAGTTACTTGGACGCCAACCGGATTCAAACACTTTGAAACTCTTCAATTATATCGGCTTACGGCATTCACCACATTGTCCATTCAACGAGAGCCGCAATCCATCACCCCGACGCTTCAATTTGTCGAGATCATTGGCTGCAATGCTTTGGAGGACCTCACTTGTTTCATGTTTCTTCCATATCTGGAAAGGATTGTTATACAAAGTTGCACAAGATTGAGAAGAATAATCAACAATGTGGCTGTGGATAGGGACACATTGTTGTCAGGTCTTAAGAAACTTGAACTGCATGCTTTGGACATGTTGGAGGACATATATGAGCATGCCTTGCCCTTCCCTCACTTGGAGACCATCACAGTGCACGGTTGCCCTCTTCTACTAAAGCTACCACTTAACCATGTCAGCGCCAAAGATACGCTGCAGATCGTTCGGGGAGAAGTTGAATGGTGGGAAAGGGTTAAAATTGTGGATGAAGAAACAAAGGCGTATTTTCAACAATTTTTCAACCGAAGGATCATCCGGTGACTGCTATTCATTCCTTCATTTTGCATGCAAAGAAATTAAGCTGGTAAGACTATTATTTATTCATTTACTTAATATATTGCTAGCTCCATCAATTGATTTACTAGCATTGTTTGTTTGATCAAAAGCTCAATTTACGCTTGTTCCTGATTTCATACAATTAGATTAATTAGCTTTTAATTATTGTCTTGCAGAAATGGATGCATGCTAAGGGATCTACTTGTATGGTTTAACATGAAGTTTACTCTTGAGATAGATATTAATTTTTGATGTTCTTAATTACTGTCATGTAATGTTGCGTTTGCCCTTCCAGCTATATAATTACAGGATGCTCTTAATTACTATCATGTGATACTTCATTTGCCCTTCCAGGCTTCCAGCTATATAATGATCACTTGTCTTTTTAAGGAAAAATAATAATAAGACACTTGTGGTCTTTCCACTCCAAAACTATTTTCTGAAAAAAAAAAAAAAAAAAAAATTATTTTGTTTGTTTTTTGATGACTCCAACTATGTAGAAAATAATAGTTCTCAAGTTTGTAAATTGTCTTTTATGGTTGAGGGTAGTTTGGGTAAAAAAAACTTCTCTCAAGTCTCAACTACAAAACATTGATGTGATGGAACTCGGATCGATTCACAATGAGTCATGCTAAAGGCACTCCAGTGTTTAGCTAGGGCAAGCCAATATTGAGGGCACCCTAAAAAATTTTTAATGCACCCATATTTTTTGTTTGAATGCCCCAAATTGCCCTTTATAAATTGAGGCACCCACTTATTGAAATAATAAAATGGTCTCATCTTTTGTCGCTCCTTACCTTTCTCATCTGCACGTCAACCTGGATCCAAACCACCACCCCATAAATTCATCGTTTTATGCTCTTTTTTCTTCTTTTTGGGATTCTCATGATGATCGACCACACATGGCCGAGAGTGATGTAAGAGTCTTTGGTTACCAAAACAAGTCATTCTTGGTGTCCTAGTCTCGATTGGACACGATCGACTAATAATTGAATGCAAGAAACAACAGAGTCGCCCCCTAACCGAGATTCTTGTTAACGACTCGATGTGATGTGGCGTAAGTTGTTCAAAGTAAAGGTTTTGACATTTTCGTGCAATCTTGTTGTTCAGCAAAGGTAGGGTGTACGGTTGCAAAATTGACATAATTTTATTCTTACTCGTAAAAGGACGTGTTTCTTTCGCAATCTTTTCAATTAGTTGTTTAGCAAAGGTAGGGTGCACGGTTGCAAGATATATGAGATGAAATCAATCTTTTGTAGGGGCAAATGTGTAATTTCTTAGAGGGTATAGTAGGAAATGATTTTATTCTTACTCACTTACCCTGCCTAAACACTGGGGTGCCTTTAGCGCGATCACAATTTCTTTTGGAATCGACACCAGTTCATAATTTCAATACCTAGATGACCACTAACCCCAAACACAAGTTTGCCTTTTCTTGGTTACCACAGAGCTCCAAAAATTCCAAGGGTCCCGCTACAGCAACAAAGGTGGGAACTGGGAAGTGGGAGCGCAGTGTAAAATAAAAAACGACAAGTAACTCTCTCAAAACCATCAGATATTAATCGCATCTCAAAACAACTCATCTCCATGCACCATCTAACGAGTTTACGATTTGCAATAACCAACAGAAACTTACACACTACTTCACACCCATCCCTAACCGTTAGATCCACTCCGCAAACGGTTCGTCAATACGCATCTCGACGCACCCATTTCGCGCCACCGTACCAAATTCACAAATTTTCAAAATCTCCCGCGCTTTCACTCTCTTCTTTAAACAATTCTTCTCTTCTCAGATCTCTCTCAAAAACCTCTCAAACTCTCACATTCAGATCTCTCTCTGTATGCTGGTGTGATTTGGCGATATGGGCAAGCAAGAAAAGCTGAAGAGGGCTGCGGCGTCGGCGGCAGAGGTGACTTTCGGGAAGGGCAAGGTGACACCAGTCCAGGTAGCGTTCATTGTCGACCGATACCTCTGCGACAACAACTTCACTGAGACGCGGTCCGTGTTCAGGACCGAAGCGTCCGCGGTCATCTCCAAGACCAATCTTCAAGAGGTCAGGTGCCGATTTTCGTCGAATTTTGATTTCGACAACATGGGTGGTTGTGTTTTTGGGGTTTCTGATATGGGTTTTGTTGATTTGTGCAGGCGCCGAAGAGTTTGTTGAGTTTGGGGGCGATCCTGGATGAGTACATTATTTTGAAGGAGCAGAGGGTGATTGTTGAGCAGGAGAAGCGCCGTGTCGAGATGCTGTTGCAGGGGATGCAGGATGTCATGCAGGCTTACAATTCTGGGGGTGGGATTTCGCCTCTTCCGTCGAACACACCTTCGACATCTACGACAGTGGCAGGGGCTTTGGTTCCTCAAATGGGTTCAAGTGTTGGATCTGTTGCAGGTACTACATTGACATTGTCGATGAATTTGAAGGCTTTGATTCATGAATATGTTGAAAAGTGTGGAATTTGTAGTTGGGAATTTAGGCTTTTAGTGGTTTTTTAACTGAAAAGAAACCAGATTAGGGTTTCTGAATTCCAGGCTTAAGTTGAGCAAATTCCCCCTAAAAAGCAGACTCTTTTTTTTTTTTTTTTTTTTTTTTGCAATATAATGGTTTGAACTTGAAAAATTCAACTTTAGATCAACTGCTCAACTCCAAATTTAGGTTTGAACTTGAAAGTGCAACTTTATATCAAGTGTTCAACTCCAAATTTAGGGTTTGCAGTTGAAAGTGCAACATTAGATCTAGTGCTCAACATCAAATTTAGGGTATGAACTTGAAAATTCAACTTTAGATCAAGTGCCCAGCTTGTACATGTTAGGAATTCATATTTCTTTACTTCATCTTCTTCAAAGATTCAATGCTTTGCTTTAATACAACATATTGAATGCATGATTTACACGATATCAGTTCGGTTGCGTTGCAAGTATTGGATGCTTGCCTTGTATTTCTCATATTGAAAGAGTTTTATGATTGCAAGGACTGATTTTTTTATGTTTTGTGAGCAGGGTATGCAATGAGAACTAATGTTCCTAATTCAGTGCCTAGGCCTCCCGCTATCACTGCAGAAGCAAACAAATTCCCGAATCTGTTGGCTACTGTTCCTTCGCTTAGCAAAAGGAGAGGCTCTAGAATCTACGCCGATGTGCCACCAACTGCAAAGAGAGCTCGCAATCAAAAGCCGATAAACCTATCTCCACTTCAAGGTTACTTTTTTTTTTCCCTAAGCCAGTCATGAAGTTGTTAGAGCATCTTCAATATTTGTTCATCTTTGTGTCTGATAGTAGTTTTTCAATCTCTGTAGGTAACAATGTGTCCACTCATGCTGTCAAGCATGTCTCTGTGACTCAATCCTCTCCCAGTGCTTCTCACCATACTGGGACTTCAGTTCAGGGTTCCTCCGTCGCGAAGAACTTGCTCAAGCAGTTCTCTTCGTGCCCTAAACTCAACTCGCCTGGACCAAAGACCCCTCCACAAGTAGACGCTCAATCGGATAGTTCTGCTTCGCCTAATGGCACCAAAAACAATACCCCTCAAGAGATGACTCCTACTAACTGTGCTGTGATTTCTTCTTCTCAGACCCTTATTATAAGCCCTTCAAAACAGTTAGCTTACTACTCAGTGGAGAGAAACCACTACATTTCCAATTCTTCACCCATCAAAACACAGCTCAAGAGGACTGGAAGTAGGGATCATGCAAAAGGGAGGTTGGATTTTGATGCTAATGAGGCGTCGAAGAGCACAGATGAACCAACCATACAGAATGATCCTTCAACATCCACATCCAGTGGTGAAATTGACTCGTTCGACTTGGACATAGATAGTCTCGATATTTTTGGGCCCGATTTCTGCTTGTCAGAGCTTCTAGGAGATTTCGATCTTGATCAATCCTGTCTGGTTGGCGATCCTGCGAATGCCATTGCAGGGTATGCAAATCTCATCACTTAAACTAATCTGACATGGTGTTTGCTTGCTTTGTTCTCACAGTTGTACTTTTGTGTTCTGATGCTTTTGAATCATATATTCAGATCTCCACCTGAGTCAGAAAATCAAATTTTGCAAGGAAATGAAACTACAGCTGAACCTTTGTTGACCACAACTGAAATTCTTCATGAGAAAAATGTGAATGCACAAGGTATATACTAAAGAGCAATTCATTAATTCATTTCATTCATTCATTTTTTTTTTTTATTTTTATTTTTATCATTTCTTGCTTTGCTCATGATGATTTGGATTGTTATTGAAATCTTTTCTTGTTTGTTTTGTTAGCAGACCCAGATGCTTTGGCTTCAATGAAATCTATAAAGAAGTGTGTAATGATTCTAAGTCCAGGTATTTGCTTATTCTTTCCTCCCTTCTTTGTTATTATTTTCCTCAATCTGCAATTGTAGTCATTGACACAGGTTATTTGGAATGAATTTGCAGCTAAGAATCAAAGTTCTCCATCAGATCAAGGGAATCGATTGACAGGAAATTGACTGGTTAGCAGATGAAACGACAGTTACGACACAGGATTAACACAGTATCATCCATCGAAGTCTGAAATTGTTAGACTAGAAGATGTTACCTTTGTTCAAAGTTTTAACCAAATTGCTTATTCATTGACCAATATACTGTCATTCCTTCTTTTCCATTCATCAAAATCTTTCTTCCCACATCAAAATGACAATGAACCTAATTTGAAGGCCCATCCTCTACATTATGTTTGAAGTTGACTAGACAAATTTACTGAATAGAAACTTTATGTTGTACCTCTACTGATGTTCACTTCCAAATTCTGTACATCAAGTGCATCAAAACAATCTGAAAGGAAATGCTCTATCCATTTTCAATCCATGTTGTCGTCGGAGATGGTGCTTGAAATATGCTGAAGAAGAAAATAGAGCATTGTTGATTATAATGATAGGGACATGTATCAAGCCATTCATTACTCAATAGCAAGAGCTCATGCAGCCCCTTAAGAGTGAAACACAATTTCATTCAAGTTTGCTTTTTTTGAATGCAAGTAATCCTCATCATATTGAATTCTTTCTAAAGTCCTTGTTGTACATAAGGAACCACATTCAAACAACAAAATAGATGAAGAACAAGTTCAGAGAGTGAGATAAGAAGATAACTAACTCATACATGACTTGAGTGAATCTCCTGCACTCTGAAAGAAGCAATACGAAAGGAAGAAATCCGCGATAAATATACCCACCCGCAAGAGACAGCACCACTGCAGAAGTGTTGATTCACCAACACCTTCGGCACCTCCAAGAGTCATAACTCCCCACCATTCCAATCGTAAAACACAACAGCATTAAGATAGGCAACGCAACACAAGAAGCAATCACCCTCAGGGTAACCAAGTAATCAACAGGATTAACCCCAAGCACCCTCAATGTATCAGTCTGCTCAGACACCTGCATTGTCCCCAATTCTGCTGCAAATGCACTCCCCATCCGCCTGGCAAGCACAATCGACATAATCACCGGACTCAACTCCCTTGAAAACGCCAACACCAAAACATTGTCCATCAACCTATTCAGCCCCAACCTAGTGAACTCCTTGACAAACTGGATTGTAAATGCCATGCCAACAAATGCTGCAGTCAGTAAACACACACCAACTGACCTAGGCCCAACTCTTTCCAACTGATGAAGAGTGTTTTTTCTATGAAACTTCCCCCTCAAAACCATAACAAACACCTGCCCAGCTAAAACCAATACAGATAGGCCCCTCCAGAGTGGTCTTGGGGGGCTCCATGTACTCAAGGGCACTACCTAGTGGTTTTTGTTGTTGTTGTTTTCAATGTTGTCTTCAGCTATGCAAATGGGGTTCAAGTGATTGCCATCTCCTCCATTGTTAAGGTTTGCAGAAACTCTGAATTTGGGGGAAAGCACAAATTGGGGGTTTTTGTTTTGAGTATTAAAGATCAAAACTTTGGCCTGCCCAGTAAATCTTTGGCGGTATACTCTGCGAGAGGTTCATCAATTCAGATGAAATGCGAAGAATTGAAGTGAATTAAGAGTGCAAGTGAGGGAGTTACCTGGGAAGGATTGAAAGGCTTTGAAGGTCCACTGCTTTTATTGTTGGAGTGAATTAGACCGCCAGAGCTGCAATTTGGGGGGTTTTCGAGGTTAGGTCAAAAGGGTTTTTTAGGGTTTGATCGTTTGATGAATTTGAAAGAAGAGATTGAATTAGGGTTTGTGAATTGGGTGTTCTAAGTTGGGGTTGAGAGCTGAGAAGTAAACGAAGGGATGAATGAAGTACCAAAGAGTCCGTTTGCAGATGATTTAGAAACAATTTTGCTCTTTAGTTTTCTTTTTTAAGCCAGTATTTGTTTACAAATTTATAAAACTAGGTTCTTGTAAGTTTTTGTCCGCTCACTTCGCTCGCGGGAAATCAATTAGTTGAAAAAACAGTTACATTTCAAGGTAAAACTGAGTGAAGAAAATGAAAAGAAAATCAAACCCAACTAAGTAATTAGAGATACAAATGGAATCACATCATTATACGTTAAACATCAAAATCAATAGAAAGACTCAAAAAACAATTGCTCACGTTCTTCACAAATGAAAACTTTCTGGAAGGAAGAATGATATATTATATTCTTTATCAACTGAATACTCTAAATCGGATGTCACTAAGAAATGCTGTCTAAAAAGCATATTCTTCTCTAAGAATCTGAGAAAGAAAGGTTAACATCACTAATAAACAAGGGCTTATGAGTAGTGATTGAAAGGAAGAAGTAAATCTTATAATCACTATACGAAACCCAATCAACGAATTTTCTTCAAATTATGACGAAGAAGAGAACAACAAAAACATACAAAAGTAATGTTCTTAGTAAGTTGAGAAGGATGAGCCAATACACAGAGTCACTAAATGCCCCAAAATGAGTTTAGAAGCTATGAGCACCATTACGACCCATTTTTTCCTTAGTGTTTAATAAAGAGAAAACAAGATCATTAAAACCCAAAACACCAATAGTAGTATCAATAGAATTTTTTTTAAGAGAATACTAAATGCAGTTGTATCTGCGACATGACCTGATAATTAAAGAAGGATGAACCGATTAACAGCAGACACAAAGATGAACCGATTAACAGCAGACACAAAGGAGACATATATATATAAAAATTTAAGTCTACGTCTAACTATTCGTATAGCATTCAACCTTTCATTACTACATGCAAAATAACTTATTTATTTTTCAAGAAAAGACTCCATAACAGTATTTTTCAAGAAGAAATTCCAAATTAAAATTGACCATCATAGTAGTACGCAATTTTGTAAACTTCTAGTGAGATCTATTGGTAAAGAAAAGTATAAATAGGGATCACCAAAAGAAATTAAAAAAAAAAAGTATAAATAAGGAGTAAGGTAGTGTGAGGATGTGAAGTATTTTGAAAGGAAAGTCTCAAGTTAGAGATTTATGGGATGTTATCAAGCTGCTCCTACATACTCATTCATAAGACCCAGTCTGTCATGGCATAACATCATAAAATGCCATACAGTTTATGTTTGCGACTATGAACTATCATGAAGAGAACAATATAATAAGAATAAATAACTCTTAAACACTTTGCTGCTTGAATTTTGACTGATACCATTACCTGTTTAAGGGATTTTCGTCAAACACTAATTTCCCCGCGTGCCTACAAATTCTAAAGTATTGAAAACAACCAAAATCATCAAAGAGATAAAGTAGAGAGGAATCTACCATCTATATTATGTTAAGGTCAATTCTTTCCATGTATCCCAGAAATGGAGACATTATATACTGGGATCTTTATACAAACTAGAGAAACAAAGTTACCTAATGTAATACAAATGTAAAATATAGGAGCAACCTAAAATATCCACATCACAAAATTCTGTAACTGATAAAATAAGAGAAATAACAACAAATTATCAGACTTAATATACACATAGAAATTAGCTTTTTGATTATTATTATGGAGGCAAGACCCCTACTAATCCCAGACTCGAAGAACGTAAGACTATAAGGGTGACACCTATAATATAAATAAGCTTTTTGTACAAGGCTGTGTAGTCATCTAGATAGCAATGTGCAATGAATAGGTGACACGTGCTAATCAATATACGCATGCCACTACTTACAGAGAACACAAGAAATGTAAAGTTTAAGCCAATGCCAAGGCTCTGTACAATGTATATTTACTATGTGATGAGATTACTGTGTTTTGTATGCTCTGTGCATACTCTTACGTCTTGATGTTACCCTTGAGAGACAAGTCACTACTGCCTCACAAACAAGAACAAAGAGCTTCATAAATCAGTTGTTTTAAAAAGTTTACTTAGATTCATTTATATGCAAGAAAAATTAATGATAAAAATAACAGCTCACTTCACAAACTATATCAAATGATTCAACAAAGACCTCAAAACTTACGAGAAATAAACCTAAAGTTTCAATGGATTAGGATCAGATTCATCAATTATATCAACTCGTCCATTAATTTAAAATTGTTCCTAAGAATCTGTATAATACCAACAAATCTTAAAAAAACTCAAATACCACTCAAACGGACAATACCACACTTCTAAAAAGTCATAAAAGCTCTCACCAACACGAAATCCGACTGAGTTTTGGTTCGCTTTATGCTGATAAAATAAATATTCTAACGATTCATTGAGACTGCTAAATTATGCAAAGGGAAAAAATGATTCATTCCGACTATTAGGATTAATTCACACAGGAGTTATGTCCAACTCAATCAAGTGCACATCTATGCACACAAGAACATAAAACGGTTGCACAACTTTCTTTCAAAGAGAATTAATTGCCAGCCACTCCGCAACTCACGGTGTAACATTGTTCAATACCACATCTTCTACAACTTATGCAATAACAAAATATGCATTCGAAAGTTTTAGCAATGTACCTTTAAACAACATTTAGGGACTTGCGGCTGCTCTAACCTAAAACCCCTTTTTTGAGTTTTCTCTCTTGAATCAAGATCTTGAACCATTGTCGATCTTCTCGTTTGATCGGCGGTCTGGATTTTGTCTTCTCTTTGTCGAGAAGTTTTAGATTTTTTTCTCCTTGTTGAGAAGTTTTGTTATTGTTATGTAGTTTTAGCAAGTGTTTGTGAATTGTAATGTGTTTTAACGTTGTAGAGAACAGTCCATGATTGTCAAATTGTTTCAATTTTACAATTGTATTCACAGCAAAAGTAATGACAGTTGTTTTGAACAAATATGATTAATGAATCAATGTACTTTTTGATTCAATGTCTGGTCCTGTATTGAACCATTAATAATTAATGAAACTTCTATTTTTCTTCAAAAAAAAAAAAAAATGCATTCGAACCGTGGAAGTCCTATTTCAACTTTATAAACCAAAAACGAATGATCAAACATACACATGGAGAATGCTTCTACAAAAACCCAAACATGAATCATAAACTTCATAATTACCCTAATAAAATCACTTCTCTGACATGATCTTGCAGTGACCAATATGATATCTAACTTTGCATCCTTAGCCTGACCCATCATTATTGCAATTGCTACATCAGCAAACTCCTATGCTGTGCATAATAATGGGAGAGCGAGATGGACGAAATTGGAAAGCGCAAGCGCGGGTGGGTCAAGTGCTTGCACAAAAAAGTGTACAGTGAATAATAGTAGTAGATAACACTAACTGTTTCTAAATTTTAAAATATTTTGTTACTTTTTTTTTTCTTTTATTACCTCCCCCAACTTTACCTTTTAGTGAGTAATATGTTTCGTCCATCTCACCAAAGATGTTTTGGCTGTAAATTCTCCTATTAAATGGAGCAAGTGAAAGAGTACAAGCCTATCAAAAGAGTTTGATTCATGGGGCTAAAGTTTCGTTCTTGTCATTCAAAATCTTTTCACAAGAATCATAGCATTTTGAGATGTAAATGTTTTTTTTATTTTGCTTTCCAATGTTAATCAAATTAAAAGTTGTGTTTGGTTCATAAAACAATTTTTTTAAAATCTCTTGATTAAAGGAAAAAATACGGGACATGTAGAAACATACAAAAGACTATTTAAAAAACGTAAAATAGTTTTCAAAAAAAAAAAAAAAACGTAAAATATGTTTCTAAAAGAAATTGTCTTAATAATTTTTATTTTTATTCATTTTTTTTTTAACGCGCAACAGAAAAAGGCATCATCTCACCTATGTGATGGTCGGGTTATTGATTGTTAAACTTTTTTTTTTTAATTATAGTATCTAAAATCATGAAACAAATTAAAGAACTTAGTTAAGCACATCGAAATCTTTTAGAATTCTACCAAAAAAAAAAACTTTTAGAACCTTGGGCGATTTGTGCGGAAAATTGTCAAGTTCTATGGTTATTACAATAACTATTATTAACTATAGTGCTTGATTAGGAAATATGCACAAAAAATGCTAAACAATTTTTTCGACGGAATTTGATCTCATGACCATCGATCACTAAGGGCATCTTAGCAACTTTGTCATAAAACCAATTCCATTCGGACCAATATTACCTGTAGATTTTGACTCAACAGGAGATTGAATGGATTCCAGTGTTGATAGATGGTGATCCATCATGCCATTCAATCACAAAATTATTCTATCTTATCCATCACAACCACATATATTCTTACTTTATCATACCATCATCAGCATGTACAAGAGCTTTTAAAGCAGTAATGAAAGATACGAAGAAAAAGAAGTGGAGAACAAATTAAATGAATGGAACAGATACCATACTTGGTTTGTAGTAGCATTTCCTAGAACTTGTTAATGTGATCTTAGCTTTCTTCAGAAACCCGTCGATACCCACAACCGAATTCGATATTTTCACTGGCGTGCAGTCAATACAGCTCTTCTCTACATCTCAATTAACAGAATGGCTGCTACTATGGGATTAGTTGCTGCTAGTATGGAATTAGTTGGTTCTGCAATTGATCTTGTCAGACATTTGTGTAGCTGCAGTGGAGATCACATAAGCCATCTATTTAACTTGGAAGAAAATCTCGAGTCATTGAGGAATTCGATGGAGGAACTGAAGAACGTAAGAGATGAGGTGCAGGCGAAGGTTGCGTCTGCTCAGGCACAGTCAATGACGTGCAGACCTGTAGTTCAGGGTTGGCTTCGAAGAGTTGAAGACATTGAACCTGAGATAAGCGAACTCTTGCAGAAAGGCTCCAGACTATCTGAGGAAGGGTGTGTGAAAGGATTTTGTTGTTCCAAGAATTGCTGGGCTAATCACAAGTTAGCGAAAAGAGCGGTGAAGAGGTTGAACGACATCAATGACTTGAAGAGCAAAGCCTGCGAGTTTGATGAAGTGGTTGATAGACATAATGTGGTAAGTGTTCAAGCAATGCCTGACAGTCCGGCGGTAGGCATGGAGCCTTTGCTGAACAAGGCTATGAAGCTTCTTGCCGATGATGAAATCGACATTCTTGGCATATATGGAATGGGCGGTGTGGGGAAAACAACTCTCCTGCATAAAATTAACAACGAGCTTCTAAATCTCGGTGCTAATCATGAAGTGGTGGTCATAATGGTGGTGGTCTCAACGAAGAACTTGAGAACAATTCAACATGAAATTGGAGAGAGATTGGGGTGGAAATCAAAACCACAAGCACAAGATCAAAGAGAGAATGGAGTAGTAGATCAGCATCTGACACTATACATATTCAACATACTGTCAAGCAAGAAGCTTATCTTATTGTTGGATGATTGTTGGAACCGAGTGGACTTGAAGAAGATTGGAATTCAAGTCGGGAGCAAATGCAAAGTCGTATTTACAACTCGATCCGATGTTGTATGCGGAGAAATGGAAGCCAAAGAGAAGATAAAAGTCGAATGCTTAGATTCTGAGAAAGCTTGGAGTCTTTTCAAGGAAAAAGTTGGCGAAAGAGCCTTAAGTTTAGATCCAGAAATACCTGACTTAGCTGAGATGGTTGTGCGAGAATGTGGTGGTCTACCGCTTGCACTGATTGCTACTGGAAGGGCCATGGCTAGCAAGAAGACGCCGCAAGAGTGGCGGCATGCCTTAACATTGCTGAGAAAATCCACATCAGAGTTTTCAGGTATGGGAAATGAAGTATTTCCTCTCTTAAAGTTCAGCTACGATAATTTACAAGACGACACCATCAAATCTTGTTTCCTATACTATTCCCTCTACCCTGAAGACCATAGCATTCCGAATGATGAGATTATAAGACACTGGATCGGCGAGGGGTTTCTAGATGAATTTGAAAGTCTAAATGAGGCTTATGACAAGGGGTACGGCATCATTGGAATTCTTATAGATGTTTGCTTGTTGGAGAGTGGTGATCGCAGTAACTTCACTGTGAAAATGCATGACGTGATACGAGACATGGCGATATGGATAGACAATGGATGTCGCAAAAGAGTGGATAAGAATTTGGTAAAACCAGGAGCTCATTTGTCTGAAGCAACTATAACTGAGAAATGGAGTGAGGCACAAAGAATATCTCTGATGCATAATGATATAGATTTCTTGAAAGATGCATCAACAACATGTACCAACTTGATAACCCTTTTGCTTCAAAAAAACTATGGACTGAGGAACTTAAGCGACACATTTTTCCAATTCATGCCCGCACTAAAGGTTCTAAATTTGTCATGGACTTCCATTGAACATTTGCCCAAGAGCATTACTCATTTGGTAGAACTGCGATTTCTAGATCTCTCAGACAGTCATATCAAACAATTGCCTGAGGAGCTTAAGAGTTTGGTGAAACTAAGATGCCTCAATTTATCTGGTATGAGTTACCTAGAAATGATTCCACAAAGGGTATTATCAAGTTTATCTAACTTGCAAATATTGAATATACGTGGTTATCAGAATTGGAAAGTTGAAGAGAATGAAGAGAATGCTCATGGTGATTGGAAAGTTCGTTTAACAGAAATAGAAGATTTGGAAAGTTTAAGTGCTTTTGAACTCACCGTGAGTTCCACAGTTGTACTCCATCAGTTACTCAACAGTAAGAAGATCCAAGCATGCACAACATGTCTTGAGATAGGACAATGTCCCGGGCTTGTTTCACTAAAATTAGGATCGCCCTCATCATTGTCATCGTCTTCATCACTTGCAACCATTTCAGAAGCATTAACACCATCAAGGTTAACTTCATTCAACCTCATGGGCATGAAAAACCTACAATCACTTACCATCAGTGGGAATTCACTCCAAGACATAAGCCTTGAAGACCTAAGCCTCAATTTCAAAGAGGTGGAGAAAGAGACAATCAGTATCTTCACAAGCTTAGAAGAACTACACTTATATGATCTCTCAGATTTGATCATTACATGCGAGAAAGGATCAACATCCCACCAATGCTTTCAAAAGCTCAATTTTGTATATATTGAAGACTGTCATGCTTTGGAGGACCTCACGTTGGTTTTGTACCTTCCAAACCTGAAAATTTTGTATGTCGACAATTGTTGGGGGCTAGAAACAATAATTAGTAATGAGGACGGAACATCAATTGCAAAGATGAATCCCTTCTCGAGGCTTAGGAAGTTAACTCTAACAGCACTACAAAGCTTACGTAGCATATGCGAGCATGCATTGCCCTTTCCTTCTTTGGAAGTAATTGAAGTGAATTGGTGCCCTCATCTACTGAAGCTACCATTCGACTGTAGCAGTGCTCAGAGCACTTTGAGAAGTATAAATGGACCTTCTGAATGGTTGGAGAAGTTACAGTGGGAAGATGAGAAAATCAAGTCTCAATTTATACCATACTTCAACAAACCATATCCATATCCATATCCGTGAGGATGAACCTGCATTCCATTTTTGGGTATTTAACAATGGTCTTGTAACCGAGAATTATTTATGTAATAAGTCCATCTCAAGTTTCTTTCCCGTGTGTCCTTGGGTTACAAAATTCTATATACAAATGTAACACAGAGCAATTTTTCAGCTCGTTGACAAATCAAGTTGAAGAAAGACCTCATATCTTTCATATCTTCATAAGAGCAGGACTCCCAAAGACTAATAATTTGTGCAGAGAAAGAGGCTAGTAAAATGAAAAGGAATTTGCAAGGCACGTTCAAAATAATTAATCAAGCCAACAAGAACAAGATATTCGTCAAATTGAATCATGGTAATTCTTTTTATTTTCATAAATCAAGTTCTCATTCAGTTTCCAGTAGTATTACTTCAAGGGCAGCGCGAAAAATGAAATACAGATAGTACAAACTACAAAATTTTATTGAACAGAAGATGTCTTGGTGACACTGACCTCCAATTATTTGCAAGAAGACCCAATTTTAGTTATCAGTTCCATATATTTTCATTCTTGACAATGTGCTTTGCAAGAACACTTCGATATCAAATTTCTCCGGAGAAGCCTCACGGCACTTCGCGAATTGCTCATTCGCTTCCTCTTTCCTATCAAGCTTATGATAAATTATCCCTTGATAGAAATAAGCCCGAAAGTCCTTCGGATCCTCTCTCGAAACCTCCTGGTAGCACTTCAATGCCTCATCGAAATTCTTCTGAAGATAGTAAATTTGCGCCATTATCAACCTCACATTATTCTTTTCAATCACGGAATTCCCTGATTTCTCCGCAAGCTCAAGCGCGTCATGAAGCTGTTGCAGCGCGGCTTGGCCTTCCCCAATTTGATCCATTAGCAGAGAATTCAAGAACAGAACTTCAAAGCACAGCGGATTCCTCGACAAAACCTCTTCGAAAACCTTCCGGGCCTCGCCCTTTTCCCCCATTTCACTAAGCAATCTCCCCATCAAAACCCTCCACTGAACCTCCGCCGGCAATGCCGACACCAATCCCCTCAATATCTTCAACGCCTCCTCGTCCTCGCCGTCTTCCAGCTTCTTAATCACCACACCCTTCAATTCATCCACCGTTTCGTGCCGCGAATTCAAGAACTCCGACAACTGAGGCTCCTCCTCCACCTCCTCGCTCTTCTCGCTCTTCTCCTCATCAACTATGGCCACTGGAACCTCCGCTCTCGCCGGAAACTGCGACAACTTCCCGACCATCATCGCCGCCGCCGTGAGAATCAAAACCTTCCCGGCGCCTTGAATTCGACGAATCAAGCCATTGCTCCTCTCAATTTCTGGGGTCAAACTCGATGAAATGCTTGCCCTAGCAGAAGCCCTAGATCGAGAGCTAGCGGAGAAGATGAGACGCGAAGAATGCGAAGAACGAACGAGCTTAGGATCGGGAGTGATAAAGGCGGCGCCTTTGAAGATTTGAGCTCCTCTGGAGAGAGAATCCATGAACGCTCGCTAGGGTTTTGGGAGTGATTAGTCGTGTTTTTTTTTTCTAGGGTTTTTGGTTTGATCGATTTGAGTTTTAGGTTTTGTTGTTGTTGTTGTTGGAGATGAAATGCACGACAGAGCGCGAAAGAGAGAGTGAAGTGAGATAGACGTGTGTTAATGTCTGTAATGCCCTTTTGTCTCTCTTCAGGTTGTTTGATGCGGAGAGGTTTTGTTGGTAATTTTAGGTTTTTTTCGTTGGTGGAGTCGTCAGTCGCTGTTGGTGATCCCGTACTCGTGACGACACTGTGATTACATGGCAAGTTAAGAGGATCTGATTACTTGAACTAGAGGACGCGCCATGTATATTTCATGGTTCAAATAGAGGAATAGGAGCTCCCATGGAACGGTTGTCCGAGATTCATTAGGGGTGTTTATGGCAACAATGGGGGATGTATAGAAGAAGTACTTGACCCATCAGAGGCACAATGAAAGGTGTCTCCCTTATGGGACTATTGAAGTAGATGCTCAAGTGGTTGTCTGTGTTAAGGAAGGGTTCTACATATTTTTCTTATTTCAGTTCCTTAATGAGTTATTGTAAAACATTTTTAACGGACTTGAGGTCCTTTCATGTTTCTTATATCCATAGATCACCGAATTTAGCGGTCCATACTGTTGCTAGAGAAGCTAGTTCTTTGTTTGGTTGGTTCGAGTGTCTATTGTACACTCATTCCTTAAAAATGTATTTGAGAAAGACTTGCAATAAAGTTCGTATATTGTTTGCAAAAAAAAAAAGTAAATATACAAATATCAAATGTTATAATATTTCTATAAACTACGTTAGGAGTTTCCTCCACTTACATGGTGCGTGATTCTTAGCGAAATCAGAATTGTTTGGATAGTCTCTGTCACGACTCAAATTTTAATCTTAGATTTTGGCCGTAATCGGGTTACCGACACGTACGTGGCTCAAGGGCGGGTTCACAGTTCTAAAAACTCGGCTCGGAGACCAAGTAATTTGTTGTTTATGTGTGTTGGATGCCTAGTGTGGTGTATGTGTGTATATTATCTCAAAAAATATTTAGTTCGATTGTTTTGTCGATTCAACACGAGTAAGGATACGCCTTGGAGTGCGTGCAAGTGCGAATATCGAGTGGAATTACCCGGGTTGTGAAATTTGGCTAGAGAATATTAGTTGATGCCTAATTAACTTTAGCTTAAGTTAAATTATATAATTAAGTTGGAAAATGTTAAGTTCGACGTGCGGGAAAGTGCCTCGAGTTGCATGCAAGTCGGGGCACCAGGTGTTGGGTAGTTGAAGGTCAGTGTGACCACTTGGGTAAATCTTATAAATTAATGTGACCAATTAATTATGGTCTATGTGAATAAAATTACCTAAATTAGTTAATTAAATCAAATTGACATTTTTAGTCCAGTGGAAAATTCATGATACCTTGGATAGGCCTTGGGATACGTGATGGATTCCAAATTTTCACACATTCTCGTCAAAGTGTTGGAACGATCAATTATATATTAACCTCGAGATACGTGACGCGCACCAAATTTTAACAAACACTATATATACCAAGTGAGTGGGTTTTTCATCAAAACCAAATGTGATTACATGCAAATCTGGGCAGAGTGAGAGGGTTGAAGGACTGATTTTGGGGAATTCCAAGTATAATAAGTGAGAATCAAAGTTGTTATTAAGGTAATCATGTTCTTCAATTCTTTTCATGAAAATGAACTTAAAAATGGAGGTTTTAGAGGAAAAACGAATTTGAAGTGATGATTTATGTTTTAGAGGTGTTTTTCTAGATGAATTGTGTTTGATTTAACTGTTGTTTGAGGTTTGAAATCGGAATTCTAAAAATTTGAGGTTTTTGTTCAAAATTTGTGAAAAATGGACATGCATGACTTTGATTATGTAAATTCGAGAATTTTGATGTTTTTTTTTTGGTGTGTTTTTGGTGTTAGTTTATGTCCCTAAGAGTCATGCATGAATCGGTGATAGTATAGGTAATGTCCAGGGTGTCCGAAACAATGCAAGTAGCACACTGGATAAATCACCAAGTGTGCTACCTATTATGGGAAAAAGACGACAATTTTCAAACTCAAGAATAGTAGCGCGCTAGGTATTCCCCTTAGCGCAAGAAATTTTCCCTTAGCATGTCGAGTCTCTCTAACACGCTGGATAAACCCCCAACACGCTAGGCACTATTCACCGGGGTATTTTTAGAAATTATTAAAGGGTTGATTTAATTAATAAGGTATATGACCAATCTAGTTGACGTATATATACCCTAAATTATATTTAAACATACTAGGGACTTAGGGAAACGTTTCGAGAGTCTGGATATGCGGGTTTGGGGGTGTCGGGAAGCCGGTTGGACTATGAGATATTGCGTGAAAGATGAGTAGACAGACTAGACACTTGTTTTACATTTTATTTCCGAGTCTTTCTCTTTTGGCTTATATATTTACATTTATCATTGTATTTGAAATGCTATGTTTATTGTGTGTATTTGCTTCTTTATGAGTGATTGTTTATGGCATTCCTTGTATCTTGTTTATTGTTCTCCTTCAGTACCTTTTTGTTGAGAATATGTGTATAGATGTGCGCAGCTCACGGGTATGGGCCCCAGGGTTTCGGGATCTATTTCAGTTGGTATCACAAACCTACTACATGAGGTTGTTTGACTAAATCCACGACCAATAAGGTAACACCGAGGTACACATGTACGGTCCTATTACATGAGGTCCATATGTGGCAATAGGGTAATACGACATGCATGTGTATCGAGCTATCACATAAGGTCGTTTAGATGACGGTACTCAACTAATAGGATAGTATTGATGTGCACCACTATCAACATTTTTGTATCCGAGTCGATCTTACTTGTTCTGTAGTATTTACAAGCATGTTTAATTTTAAGCTATTTATCTCTGCTTTACTACTTTAAATACTTGTTCTTGCACTTGGAAATGTGGATAAGTGTTTCTTCTGCCGATTGTAATTTCTTTGCGCTCACCATCCTTTTTATGACAGTGGGTGCAAATCCATCGTCTATAATTGGAAATAAAAAAATTCACGCATCCTAATAAAATTATAAATGAAATAATTATATTCCTGCTATGTTATTACGATTAAAAGTAGCATCGTCTATAACTTACTTAAACCATAATTTGAATTGTTTATGAAAAGTAATTATTACACATCGTCTATAATTGAAAATTTACGCATCGTCTATACCACATTATATTTATTTATGAAAAGTAGTTATTACGATGAAGTTTTTATTTAATTAAAGTTTAAATAACTTACTTGATCAAGAAGCATTTTGTTTGTGCTTTTTGAGTCTATGAATCTTCCAAATAAGCCCCACTTATCTTCCGCTTCTTGATTTCTTTATCCATAACGTCTTCTTGATTTGTTTGAGGATTTGAATGACATATTTTGTTACAGTGTAACCTTCTTGGCCTTTTTGAAATTGATATGTGGCTTTAAGAGTTTTAGAAAGGTCATTCTTCTATTGAACCCTAAACCCTAAACCATAATTTGAATTGTTTTAGATAGAGGCGGACTTAAGTATTCACTCTATCTCCGCTCCCTGCCACCCCTTTCTACCCCTAAGCTTGACACACGCTCCCTATATAATAAGTGTAGTATTGTCAAAAAAATGTATTTTAAGTGTCTTGAATGGGTATTTTAATGGGTATAAAGACGAGCCTGATTATTTTTATATTGGTAATCACTTACAACTGTTAGTTTGTTATGCTAGTTTTTCATATTAATATATTTTTTGTCTTAAAAAAAATTAAGGTTAAAATTTGCCCCCCAACAAAATTTCCTAGCTCCGCCTCGGGTTTTAGAAATACAATTCGTTTTTCTTTTACTTTCTTGGTATTAGTATCAATAGAAGGCTTATGTCCAATTTTAATTTACCTTTAGATTAAATTGTATTGCAGCTTGTCGACATGAGGGTTTTGCTATACGACTTAATGTTTTTAATTTTTTTAATTTTTTTCTGTGCGTAGGTTTCTGTCTACCAAGTGCTTGACAAATTATATCAATGAAATCTTTATCATTGTTTTAGTATTCTTCTTTCTTCAGGTAGAACACTATGATTTGACAAGGTGGAGGCTGGAATTATTTTAACTGAACATGGAGGTGAAGGTGATGGGAGAAAATCTAATGAAAGGAAGAAATCCGATAACAAAAAGCATCATTTCATCTAAAGGTCGTATACTCTTGGTGTTGTTGTTTACCTTTAAGTTTTAAACTCAATGTGTATGAAGGTTTGAGTATGTAAATGCAATGGGGATGCGCACTTTTTGTTAAGAAACTAATATTCTGTAATGTCTACACTGATTATGTGTAACGACCCTAAAAATTTAACCTATACCACGTGTCAATACAGGTAATAAGTTGGCCCACGTCGTGGTACAGTTATCAATTCTCGGACGTCAATGCCGATGTATATTAGTTTTGTATGGTGTTTGTTTATATATTTTATTTGTGCAATTTCAAAGTTTTAAATGTGCAAGGACGTTTGTGTACGAACGTTGGCAGTTCGCGGAACAAACTTAACTAAAAACACTGACAAAAGTCCGCGAAACAAACTTAACTAAAAATACTGACAAAACACAAATTTATAAAATTATTACGTGTTGGTATGCGGTTGCGACCAAGCGTGCAAGTTGCGCAAGGTGTGGCACGGTTCGAGTCCGGATGCACAATGATAAGGTAAAAAAGCTAGAGTGAGGAGCAAGTCAACTAAAGTCACCCAGTTGAGTCACTTAAGTAGGTGGGATGGTGTGATTATGAGCCATTAAATGGGCCTAGGGGTATATGTTGGGTCAAGATGAGGTGAGGATATAAAAACCCAACACCCACCCTCTTTCTCTCACTTCCTCTCTTTTTTCTCTCTCTTCTCCCCTAACTTGTTTCCAAGCAACCACCGGACTAGTGTGGCCGGAGAGGCGCCGAAGGTGACGGTTTCCGATGATCCGAGGTAAGATTCAGACTCTCCTCATGTTCTCCATGCGTTGGTGCGTAGTTTGTTTATTTTCGTCACGATGAGATTTGGATGCCACGTCGAAACTTCAAAGTCTATCGAAGTTTTCGACATCCCGACGATCCCCGCAACAATAATAGGTTATTTACAAAGGTTGTAATCGATTTGGGTAAGTTTTAGATTTTTAACAAATTTTTGAAGATTTTCAAGGATTTTTCGTTTGGATTTAAATGGTGGTGATTAATGGTGAAAATGAGGTGTTGATGATGGTGGATTGTTGTTGTTAATGTTGTTTGTGGAAGAAGGAAAAGAAAGAAAGAAAAAAAAATGCGTGTTGTTGTTCGTTTGCTGGAATTCCGAACGAACGAATGAAGGAGAGGAACCTTGACCCGACCCGAGACCTACCCACTTATTATTATATTAATAAATAATTATTTATTTCAATTAAATATATATTAAAAGGATTTTAATTGAAATAAATTTCAGAAAAATAGGAAAACTTCTGGGAGATTATAGAAAATTATATTTTCATCAAATAAAGAGAAATTTGTGAATTTCTACAAAAAGTGAAGTATTCGGGATTCTTGCGAGACGTTATGTCAAGGTTTGTACCTTGAAAAGCGTGAAATTTGTAAAAATAGTTAAAATTTGGAAAAATCATAGGAAATTAAGGAAATTGATATAAATTGCATTATCAGGATTATTGTACACACAGGGACCGTAAGGGCGTGTCGGAGTCCGTTTTAGCGCGAATTAGCTTGGATCGAGGTAAGTAAACCAGTGAGGAACACTACAGTTATTTCTTGAGCTTTGAATTATTTATTGATATTGTTTCAATACCTTCTTGTTATTCCATTCATATGAGTTGTCCTAAGGCAAGTGTATCAAGCGTGATCTTTGCAGAATTCTGGGCTCGCGGTGTATTATACCGGGGTTTACGGCTGGGGATACATGATTGGTTATAATGACATGTACGGGGTGAGAGTTCTCCACTAGATTGTTGGTGACTCTGCATTCGCATAGAGAGTCTTAGAGATGATTATGTCCTCGACTCCTAGCCTTTGAGAAGATTTTGTCTTCTCGGCTTAACGACTTTGATTGGTCGGGACCACTTGTGCCTTTCCCTTGTATTCCAGGACACTCAATTTCGATTGCTCATGTATTTATTCACAGTCTTTATATTTCATGCACTCCTTATCCTTTTCTTTCTATATGCATGAATTGATTGTTCATTTATTTAATTAAAAATGTTGTATTTATTGTTGTTCCTGCTTGGTGTTACTTACCTGGGCTCATCATTCTTGTGTTTGATCGAGTGCAAATCCGCAGTCCAGCAAAGGAAAGGTCGTGCAGTTAGTCGATATACTTTGAACGGCCATCCTCTGCTGACATAGGTCATTTTTTTAGTTGTATTAGCTACTTATATTGTTTTTGTACATGAAGTTATGGATTGAGAGATTTTTGGATATTATGACTTGGATGATACTCTCCTTGCTTTACATGGTATATATGATATACGAGGTTCCCACACCCTAGGTTTATGTCATAACTTGAGCTTTTGAGGTTAATTGATTAGTTGAGATTTATTACTTCCGCTTTATACTTTGATTACTCGCTAATTAATTGACTTCACATTTAAATGATTAATAAATGATTAAATGGTAAGGATAGGCTCACTGGCCCCGCGCGACTCGGCGGGATTGGCTCGGGGGTTCGCATGGGTCTAGGCGGGTGACTCTCGATTCTAGGATAGTGAAATTTGGGGCCGTCACATTATGTAATGTCTATATTAATTGTGTAACGCCTACATAGATTATGTAACGTCTCCACTGATTATATAACGCCTCCACTAATTTAGATATATAACATTCTATAAATTGGGCATCATACTGTACATTTGAATACACAATAAACTTATTCTATTATGAAACTATCATGGTATCAAAGCTTGGTTTCTAATCCAAGGTCGGTCGACCTTTGAATCAACGACTAATCCTTGATACATCTTAGTTTTTGTTCTTGTATTCGATTATGCTCTTATTTTTATTTCCTCTTGTTTCTCTTATGCATCTTTACACACGTCTGTCGATTGTACCACTCCATTTGCCTCTTCCACGTCGCTTAGTCAGCCAATCCGCCTACCATGTTCGCACAATTTGATGCCTTCCAATTTATAAACCATATGCATGTCTCAAGATATGTAACATTCCCTATTTTCAATTAGGGAATGTTCGGCATGAAACCCTAATTAAGCCCCGGTAAACCAGATCCGGACTTAATTAGAGCCAACAACCTTATATTAATTCCTGATAACACCTTGTATATCTTGATTTAAATACAAAATCATGAAAATAATGCGTAGGGAAAATTTAAAACTTTTTCGATAAATCACAAGATATACAATACCGGCATGAACATCGGTATTGATCTCTTATTCCCACTCATTTTATTACAAATCATAACGCAATACAATATATATATATATATAACAGGAAACTCATTGCACCGTAGAAAAGATACTAAACTCTTGGTCTTCTCATTTCCTGAGTTCCAAGTCCTAGCATACATTCATACCTGGAAATATTAAGGTGGGTGAGCTCCTACATGCTCAGTAAGTGACTTTCATACCAACCATTAACTACTAATTAATATCAAGGCAATATATGACAACATGACTCAAATGCATATCTACAGGAGCATATGAATCAATATAAACAATATATATAACAGATGTAAGTTCCTTGGTTCATTGCAATGTACCAGTGATTTGTATTTCTAATATTCGTATTTGCAATGAGTTGCCCTCTCACATTCTTCAAGAACCAGTCACTGGGCATCTAACCAATTATTGTCAATGTGCCGCCAACTCATAAAACATCGAGTCGCACTTACTCATCATCACTAAACCAATCATTGCACATCTGATTGATTTATGATTGATGAGCTGCTAAACTCAATTAGAAAACATTGATCGGGATAATTCCCAAGTCACCGGGGCTGCGGTGATGGTTAGCAACTCCACCACAGTTCCAAACCCCATGCCGATCAGTTTTGTCAAACCTCTTTCTGGATTCCATTTTCATTTCAAAACAATTTGTGTAAAACAAAACCAAATATGGTACATTGCCCCATTCTTAGTCCAGTACACTACATGCTCTAATAATACTAATTTACATTGCATAATTGATAACAAATACGAGTCCCACTTACCTGTCCTGAGCTTTCTATATTTTATCGACTTGTACGACTCTTTGGAGTCCTCAAAACTTTCCACATCGGTTCATTACCTAAAATAGATCAATTGTTATCAATTTAAGTCTAATATTCATTTATTAATACTTCTAAACTAGTCACTTTCGAATTCGGTATCCCGAGATATAGTTTCTAACATATTATGACCATTTCATGCTTTTCGAGGTAAAAACCCGATATAAAGTCTTCTCTGAATTTTGAATTTCTCATTTTTCATAGAAATTCCTCAATTTCTATTTGTTTAGTCAAAATACTATTTTTTTCCTATTTTTTGGATTTTCTTTCTTTTTTTTCATTTGATCCTAAACCGGACCGAACCGGGTTCGGCTCAACCGAGCCGAACCGGCCCGGTTCAGGATCGTCCCTAACCTCTAGCAACACAAGTTGTTGCTGATCTTGTTTGTTGTTTTTTTTTTTTCTTTTTGATTCATCGTTGGGTTGGCTCTCAACCCCAACCCCAACCCGAACTGGCAAGGGAGGCCACTCCCTTGCCTTCACCACTCTCGGTCAATTTCAATTCTCGGCCATGGCTCTGCCATGGCCGAGCTCATCATATTCACCATACCAACTGTAACAAACGAGACAACAACAACAACAATGAACACAAGCTCACCTTGATTTCGTCTCTCCATCGTCGAGTTCTCGGTTCTTTCTCTCTCCCTCTCCCCGATCTCGGCTCTCCCCATTCATCTTGATCTCTCTCTTACCTTCGATTTCACATTTAAATGACGAAGAAGGCGGTTTTAGTGGGGAAATGACTAAAATACCCTTTTAATGTTATCTCCTCCTTAACTAACTCCATACCCTTACTGGTAATTTCATATTTTCTGATTTATATTATAGATATTTATATATACTAATTTATATATAAATATATATATTTATATATTTATCGATATATTGCGCCTAAAATTTCTAGTTAGCACGCCAACGAGAATTCTCGGGCATGCACACCATTGTACGTCTTATGCATGTCACTCGTGACCCCGCGTATCACTTGACATCCCGACAATTCACCATTATTTTATTATTTTCCATTTTAATATATATATATATATTTATATATATATATATCCGTAATATATATAAATATATATTTATGCCTATAATTACGCTAATAATTACATAATTCACGCCAATGAGTACACTGGTCAACGCTATCTTGCGTCTCATGTGTGTCCTTCTTGACCCACACATGATATTATGCATTCTCTCATTGGTCCGATTATTCATTCATACATACTAGTACACACCAAACAAACACAATACATCACACAATTTCCACGCACACGTTAATCGAGACAAACTTGGCTTAACCACGAGCCTAACTTGGATTAATTTGGATTCCGGATTATTGTTAATCACGTGCTTAAAATAATGGGTCATTACAAGATCCCTACTTCTTGTTTTACCAGCCGTTGACTTTGGTGTCGACTCTGTCGTCTGTTTGCTCCGTTGTCCTGTCGTCGACTCCGTTGTCTATTAGTCGTTCCACCAACTATGCTTCGTTAGTCGTTCTGCCGACTCTGCTGCGATAGTTGTTCAGCCAACTCAGTTTCATCGACTCTGCCTTGATAGTCATTCCATCGACTCCGTTGTTCCGATGTTCAGTTATTCTGTTGTCCCGTCCGTGCACTGTTTGCTAATTTGAGCGCAGTTCACGATGCTTGTCATGTCCATTATCCACGTACTGTACGTTGTCGAGCGTAGTTCGTGATGTTCGTCATGCCTGTTAGTTGTAACACTGTTGCAGGTTTATCTGTCCCGCTTACCTATCTGAAGATTTTGTCCCTGATCACTTGCATCCGTTCGTTGTGATCTGGTGTGTGACGGCCCCAATTTCCCCGTGCAATTGGGTACGCCCGGCCTAGACCCGTTCAAGCCCCGAGTTATCACTCGACAACCTAACGAGCCTAGTCAGCCTCATATTTACTCAATTTAGCAGTTTATGAAAGAGTTATTGCATTTATACACAGCGGAAGACTAAAACAATTATAATAAGGGAAATAACTCAATCAAAGGGAAATTAGGAATTCTATAAGTGTGGAAAACCCCGGGTATTCATGTACAATTCGATAGGCATATATACATGATACCAGTCTCAATAAAAATATACCAAATTCAATAATCCCAACAAAACAAGTATGAAATGATATACACATCAACAAACAAAGTACAATCACCTACTATAATGTCTCTCAGATGTCCTGAAAGTCCTCAAAGTATATCACCTAGGCAGAGCCCCTTGCCCTTGCTGCTCTCCACTCTATCTGCACCCACCGTCACAAACTAGACGGTGAGTAACTGAATAAAATTGCTAGTAGTACTAGAAGAATGTAACAGTAATTTATGATTATAACAAGAAAAGCAGTCTAAGTATCATGCGGAAAGGAAATAACTGAAAAGTAAATGAATCAAATACATGATAAAGATACTGAAAGATAAACAATCGATATTTTGCATGTTCTAAGATTCAAAAGAGGCCCATGAGTGGTCTATTTTACAGCAATACGGCAAAGATCTCGCAAGATCTCCCCGGGCAATGTCGCAACACTAGCGCAGCGTGAAATCGAGAGGCATCGCAACACCTCTCGAATCCAGTACCCAGTACACACATCACTAGGGGTGGTCGATTACCCCTGCAGAGGGCACCCTCGTTGTCCCAACTAGTGCAGGACCACATGATACCTTCGAGACACACACTCATGCCAAGAACATACAACCAAGGAAAATGAAATGGAATATCAAGCAAAGGATCAATGCAACAATAGCAATAAATAGAGGATGTATAAATCACATGTCATTTTCTTACTGTGGTCTACTAACGTACATACACACAAGGCATGCATGTACTTACCGATCTAACGTGACCGGTACTCACTCCGAGACTTTAACGCGCTTCCCGTGTTTCTCGACTACCTGACAGCGATTTAAGTCCCGAATATAGGTTTAGGATTAGTATTTAGTTTTATGATAATTCTCATAAACTTTGTTTCAATTCATGTAATTACTGCAACCCATGTTATCGTTGATATCCTTTAAACCCTGGTTAGACTCTTGGTTGGTCCATGCATTAAGCCTATATCCACCTAAGTAGGCTTGATATGTGGATAATTATTAGGCTTGGACATATGGGTTCATCATTACATTTTATGTATTTGTTTTGGGCCTTAAGTTGTGCTTATCATATTAAACTCTTATTGGGTTTTACACAACCCATACCCACACCAATTGAGACTTGTTATGGACTTATATCAAAAATGAGTGGATTGGGCCCTTGTTGGGCCTTTTTACAAGTCCATATTCATTTAATACAAATGTCTATACTTATAATCTTGTTTACTTATTCCTAAACCTACAATAATATATGTTATGGTCACAAACACACAATTTATGTGTACACCCCACTGGTGTGCACACTAACACTTCACACACCATTGTCTTGTGCACACACACCCCGCTGGTGTGTGCACCCCATTGTGATTTACCATGTTCACATTCATTAGTACATTACTTTATTATTTAAAACTATGTTATATACACATTTTCACTATTCCAAACATATACAATTGTTGTGTACACCCCAATATGGTGTACACATACAGTGTTGTGTACACCCCATTGTGGTGTACACACATTGTACACCCCTTGCACAAAATCCACACCAAAACAGCCACCTATACACATTGTTATGCAAATTGAAACTCACACACATACACCTCATGAAAACAATCCTACTAAAGTGCACACACCCACACCCCAACTGGGGTGTGCACATACACACACTGTACGCACCCCACACATATAGGACAGCCATCCCACACACACACATTCACCAAAGCCGTCACCTACATGCATAACAACAGTTCACATACACCTCAAATAACCTCACCTACACACTCCAACACAACTCACATGGGGTCACCTCCGCCAAGCGCGTCGCGCGGAGGTCGACCTCCTCCAAGACCCCCAAAACAAGCAGTGGTGAAACGTGTCCTTAACAGTCCCACAATCCATAAAATGATGTGAACACAGTGAGTAAAGTGGAGAGAGCGAGAGAGAGAGAGAGACGGTCGAGGTGGCTCACCTTGGTGTCTCCGGTGAGTGGTCGAGGTCCCCAGCACGGTGGTGAGTGGCGGTGGTGACTGGAGAACGAGGGAAGGAGGCGGTTGAGAGTGAGAGAGTGTGCTAACCAAAAAGAGAGAAGAAAGGAAAAAGGGAGAGAGAAGAGCTCACCTCGACGTCGCCGGTGGTGGTGGAGGGATCAGTTGCCGGGGTCGAGGGTGGCGACACAGCTGAGGGTGAGGACTGTGACGTGAGGCCGAGAGCAACGTGAGCGTGGAGCGGAGAGGAGAAAACCGAGAGTGAGTGATAAAAAGAGAGAGAACGAGAGAGATCGGGGAGAAAGAGAGGGAGGCTCACCTCGTCGGGGTCTGTGACGCCGGGGGAGAAGCGAACGCGAGTGGCGAGAGGGAGAGGACGATGAACAGTGGCGATGGGAGTGTGGAGGAGATGATGAATAGTGTGTTAGGGTTTTAGGGTTTGGTTTGTTTTTATATATGTGACTTAAGGTGAAATGACCCATTTGCCCCTGATTTTTAAACTTGCCCAACCCTTGGACAGCTACCCTAATGAGTCATTTGGCTCCTCATCACAATCTAACACATATCCCCATCTCTATGACCATCCAATGACTCTCCTCACTCACTTGTGTCACCTTAACAATCCTATCCATAATAACCTATTAAATTAACCCCATTAATTTTATTAAATTACCAATAAGGTTACACAAATTCTCACCTACTCGGTGCACCTTACCCCGCGTTTAACACGCTTCTCGAGGCGGTCCCACTCTTGGGATTTAAAATAAATTTCCTCATGCTTTTATTGTACTTTATTGTTAAAATTTTATTTCCTTAACTTAGGTCATGTTTTTCATTTGGCTTTGTTTATTAATAAAATCCACTAAAACGGTTCCCGAAAAACCCCGTATAAACTAGGCGACATCTCACTCAATTGAACATAGCCCAAACGGCTCGAGACCCGTAGAATACTATAATACTAATACACAAAGTCAAAGAATCATAAAATTATCTCGGCGTCGACTACCGAAGTTTGAAATACCGTCCAGTATCCACGTAGCCGGGTCACAATCCTGACACGTGTAACACAAGTCAGTTAAAAATTCGGGGTTGTTACATGGTGTCCCCACGTAGAATTGTCGCCTACTTTATGTATCCTCATCTTATTCGTTTGCAAATTCAAGTGGTTCCGTTGCCACCACCTTAAGTTTGAGGGGGGATGTTAAGAAACTAATATTCTGTAACGTCTATATTGATTCTGTAATGTCTATACTAATTATGTAACGTCTATATTAATTGTGTAACGCCTCCACTAATTTAGTTCTATACCATTTTATAAATAGGGCATCATACTGTACATTCAAATACACAATAAACTTATTCTATTATGAAACTATCACTTTTGTTTCATTTGAGCTCTGTTTGGTAAGCACAAAATAGCTTATCAACTAGCTTATAAGCTAGATTATAAACTATTTCGATAAATAAGTTGTGTTTGGTTAGGAACTTATTTTCCAAATAAGCTAGATGAAACTCTAAAACTTGAAACGCTAGTTGAGGTAGCGTTTGAGTTTCAAAGTGTCGGATTATATTTTTGCCCAATTTTTACCTCTATTTGTATTTGCGCCTCTTAATTCGCCTAACTAATTGGTAGATTACGATCTCATTATTGATTACGATTTACGATTTTACCATTTTGTGTTAACATAGTGGTGTTAATGGTTTTTTTTTGGGGGAGGGCTAACATATTAGTATTATTATTACAAACAATAAATCTACTTGGACTCATGAGTCCGGACTCATAGGGAGGTAATTAAATTTTTTGTATATATTTAAGGGGTATAATAAGAATTTTACAAGTGATTATGGTTGTTTCATTAATTGCTCGAGGGTGTATTTGAAATTAAAAAAAGTTTTGAGTCCGGACTCACGAGTCCAAATAGCACTACCCTATTACAAATTTACAATTCTGACGAAATTTTACTTTATACTCCCTCCATCCAAAAATATAATTCATTTTGGATGGAGCACATTAATTAAGATAGCCTTAAAGATAGCTTTAATTGAAAGCTTAAATTACATTTTTATCCCTTGACACATAGATACAAAATGCTTTAATTACACAATATGGGTGTAAATGCTTAGTTAAATAGGGTAAAATAGGTTTATTAGGTATTAATGCTCTCTTGAATTCATAAAACGATTTATATTTTTTGAAATGAAACTTTAGGTAAAAAGTCTTATATTTTTGGAAGGAGGAAGTAAACTATTATTATATAATATTACTAATATTTAATATTACATGCATAAACACATTATATATTTATTTCTTTTAGTATACATAAATCTCTATTAATATAAACAATTGTAAAAGCTAAAATATTATGCTTTTTTTTTTGGTTTTCAAGTGGTGTTCAACACCAATTTCACTGATTAAACCATGCTTGGCACTATCAAACTCTATCAAATCAAGGGGCGACCTTTTCTATATATCTAGTTTTTTTCATTCACAAAACTTGAACTCAAACCTCGCTTAAGGGAAATAAGTTTCATACATCTTGAACAAATCGGTATATGGTCAAATATTATTCTTTAATTAATATGTTTATATATGCAATATAATATTAAATAATATAATTTTGTGAGTATATAAATATATTTTAGAATAAATGTATTAACAAATAGTATGTACTTATATGTCATTTAATAATTATCAGCTACTAAATCAACTATTTCTTCTAAACAGTTTTAGTTGATCACCTAGATTATCAGCTTTCAACTATCAATTATGAGCTTTTTCAGCTATCAACTACATTATCAGCTTTCAGCTTGATTATTAGCTAGTTTTACTAAACAGACTCGGCGATCTAAAAAATATCTTTTAATAGTCACTGACTGTCAAATTGTTCTATTGTTACAGTCGCAGTTTCTCAAAATCAACTCTATGTCAGTTGAATGTTGTGATGAACAATTAGAATTAGTGAATTAATGTGTTTTTGTCAAGGTAATTGATTATATGTTTCAACATGTTTACCAAAGCCTTCAATAGAGAGTTGTATATTAGAAGTTGACCATAAAAACCATATCCCACCAAAAAAACCATTAGCATCAACTTTAAAAAAGTTTGAGTAGCCAATTCTTTTGATAACCCCATCAGCAATATCTCCGCTAATTCGAGGTTCAAGGATAGCAAGAACATCGGGCTTATTAGCTTTTAAAGTTCTTTGACGATGTAACAACCCTCAAAATTTTAACCCGACTTGTGTTGCACTTGTCAAGACCGTGACCCGACTACGTGATATTGCATAGTATTTTGGACTTCGGGAGTCGACACCGAAGTAATTTTATGATTCTATGTTGTTTGTATTAGTATTGTAGTCTAATACGAGTCTCGAGCCGTTTGGACAACTGTTAGTCTGAGTGAGGCTTCGTCTAGGTAAACAAGGGAGTAAAAACATAGTAAAATACTAATAAATAAATTTTCAAATAATTTAAATAATTATGTAACGACCCGAATTCTACTTGACCCGACTCGAGAGTAATTTAGTGATTTTCAATACTGAATGTGTGCAAGTGTGCTTTGTGAATTGTTTAAGTGTGAAAAGTATAACTTAGGATAAATAAATATTGGGCCTAACAAGAGTTGAGTGGATGTAAATGATATGGAGGCCCATAATGGTATTTTGGTAAAATAACAAGGTTGTACACAGCCCTACTCTAAAACCGTACCTATATAAACCTTTTATAAAGTTTGTAGCCTCTTTTGTATTGAAACTCCAAACTTGTGATGGAAGAGAAGTGGAGGAAGGTTGATGATGAAGAAGATGATGATGAAGTCCATTTAAACATTCAAGAAGGTAACACACCCTTCCCTCATCCCATCTAAGCTTTTATTTATTTATTTTATTGAAAAAAAATGGAGTTTAGACAAGTTGTAAATAATCATAACCCTAATCCCTAACCCTAATGTTATTTAAGTAAATCAAAGAAAACCCTACACCTCAATCTTGTTAAACACCCCCGTAGAGAGGAGGAGAGCAAGAGGAGGGTTCAAGTTCAAGAGAGGTACAACCTCACTTCCCTCCTTGATTTCTTTATTATTTATTGAAGATTTGGAAACCAAAGGGTCGATGGCATCGACATCGGCAAGAACGTGAGGAAAATAGAAAAGAAAATAAGAAATGAAAGATTTGATCTATGTTAGAATGAGATTTTGGAAAGGATTTTGAGTCAAAGATTCCATTGAAGGCATGGTGAGATTCTAATACTCTCTAGATTTATTGTCTTGGTGTTGGTATTGGTAATGAGAGTTGATGATTTGTAAAGTTTGTTCAATATTTCTTAGATCTAGTCTTGAAATGGGTTTTTCCCATGATTTTAGCAAATTGAACGCGGTTGGAGTTTATTGATAAAGATATGGCATTTAAGGTTGAGTTGAGATTTTAAAAAGGGACTTTGAATCTTTCTTTGGGAAATAAACTTATTCGATAAATTTGTGGACTTTGACTGAATATTGTCATTTGAGAATTTAAAGTTTAAATTGAGTCTTGTATGGTGATTTGGATCTTTTTTAATTAAAATTAATCGAATGTCTTCGATTTATGTTGGAAAAACTAAGTCTTATAGGATTTTCCTTGTTTTACATCACCGCATTCCTATTTTACTCGAATCATCGATTCTAATTTTAAGTGTCGATTTTAGAGTCGTAAATGACCTTTAGCGAAGTCAGCTATAAAATAGGGTGAATCTCTAAAGTCTAGACAATTGATGTTAAACTTGTATGGTTGTAGATACATAAAGTAATTATTCTTTTAAATTGTCTAGATTCGCGAGACGGTTCATATCGAGCCCAAACGCGAGAGGATCGAGATTAGGATTCGCGGCGAGTGCAGGTAAGTGGGGAGCTTGCTCAATTATCAAATATGGCATGATTATTAGTTATGTTTAGGATTCATAATTTGAATTAAAGACTTAGGATTTATGGGTTGCGTCGTGGTATTGGCTCGAATCTACGAATCTATGGAATGTGAATGCACTGTTATTCATGGCCCCAGAATGTGTGGAGTTTACCACCGAGGGTCGTTAACACCCCAGGGTGTGGAGTTTACCACCGAGGGTCGTTAACACCCCAGGGCGTGGAGTTTACCACCGAGGGTCATTAACACCCCAGGATGTGTGGAGTTTACCACCGAGGGATTTACTTGACTAATTGAATTCATAAGTATGTCACGTAGGGACATGAGTTGGAGTTACCTTCTCTTGTACTCTTGAGACATAGAGATGTGCATCGGTGATGGCTTGGACGAACCTACTGTTGATTTGATGAGACAAACGAGAGGGCACATAAGGACTGTGTGCTAGCTGGTTATTTCCATCACTTTGAGAGTAGGAGAATCGGTCACCGGATTCTTGCCAATATCTAGTATGTATTGAATGGAACATCGACTTATCGTATTATTATATTTTATAGTACATAATATCGCGAAACCCCTCATTTGTATGAAAGTTTGAAATTATGAAATGATTTGTCAATCTCTTTAATATTTATTCATGATTATTGTTGTTACAATTTATGACTTACGAATCTTATGTCTATGATAGTACTTGATGGTTCATTATAAGTCTATTTTTTTAAATCCTGGTACCATGCTACTATTTAATGAATCTTTGTTTGTTTTCAAATACATGCTAGCCTATGCATGCTTATTAGGTATTACTTGCATATTTAATGGTTGAGCGGGTTTTCCGCATTACTGAGCTCCGTTGGTTCTTTTAGCTCACCCCACTTACAATACAGGTTCATCGACGAGTGCGCTAGAATTGAGACAAGGGATAAACGAGCTTGAAGTCTTCATTTGATGTGAGCCTTGAGTTGATATATATCATGTATATTCGATTTTGGAACTATTAAACTTGGGTTGTAATTAAAATAAGTCTTTAGGTAGTTTAAAACCTACTTACCTTTAGTTGATCCACTTGAGAGTTTTAATAGTTTAACTCAATACGAACCCATTTATAGTTTCATAGATATTCTTGTGAACTTAAATCTATTGGCTTAAGGATATCTCTTTGTATTTATTTCGCAATTATTATCCTTTGTTTAGCCAATGTACTTTTCGCAGGTTTATTTGTTTAGGCGTGCCAGACCGTTATTTGGGCCTGGTTCAGGTATCGGGTCCAAGCGGCAGTCTGGGCCGGGCGACCCGATCCTAGGTCGGGGACGGGTCGTCACAAATTATTTGGCGGGACAAGGCGAAACTAGTGCGCGACAAGAGAAATTGCAAGGCAATGCGAATCGAGGAGCGTTGATTGGATACGGGGAGCTATTTAACTAAGTAACACCCAAAGTACTTTGTAGGAGCAAATTGAAGAGAAAAGGTTGATGACCCAGCCTTAAGGGGACTAAGGATATGCCTCGAGATGTGTGTATGCTTGGTGATGAAATGTGGTCTATAAAAGGAGACCCCACAAATAGCCACCTAAGGGAGCATTTAAATAGTATATAGAATGGAATGAAATGAATCTATTCACTTAGATTCTTTTGTCGTACTTCATAGTTCATAGTTCATAGTTCATAATAGAAAGGGGGACAACTTTCGTTTTATGGATTTGCTTTCAAAGATAATTAGACCATTTAATGGAGAAGAGTACCCTTCATGGCATTTATTTTTGCAAAATGCAGTTAGAATTTTGATAGTAATATTGCTTAAATATTAGATGCTAACACAATCAAAGCCAAATAAAGCATGGAATTTTAGAGCTTGTGCCCACAAAAACAATGGTGTACTCGGGGAAGGAGATGAAGATGTGCTTTCCACAAATCGATATGAGAACATTATATGGGACATTATTGCTTTGGAGATGAGCTTTGTCACATAATAAACCAAAGGAATACATGTATCAATGCTTAATAAATAGCTATCAATGTCAATCATTAAAAAAAAAATATCAAAAATATATATCAAAGCTAATGTCAACCCTCAAACAATAATCAATTTTCTTGTTTGTTTTTCACATGTAGAGTACCTTAAAATGGAGGTGATTGATGGATGGAAGCAAAGGCACCCAAGTTGTGGTAGCCGAATTTGAAGATTGTGTTATTCTTCTAAGACAAGCAAAATTGAACACGAGTGATCAGCCGCACATGCCCATATTTGGCTCACCTAAAATGGAAGAATTTTTCTTAAGAAATATCGAACACCAAATTATGAAAACATAGATACTTAAACAAATAATAACGAATCTTTTGGACATCGGAAGAGACTTAGTAGGGAAAAAAGTGAATTGCAAAGTCTAAGTGAAATGCAAAATCTTTGCTCACCATCAATCAAGTTGTCAAACTCCGAGAAGACAAGAAAAAAGAAAAGGAAAGCAAGCAAGCAAGAGACAGGTCTAGAGATACATTTTCAATACATTGATTCTCTTTTCTCAAACTTAATGTCTTATAAAATCAAAAGTTGAAGACTTTAAGATTCTAACAATTGATATTAGACTCTATTAAGTCTAAGAACTAAAAGAAAAGGAGTGTATTTCAAGAGGCTTAATAATAACTTAATAAATAGTGACTATAATCAACTTTTTTATTATTGTCAGGATATCCAAGACATTGCCCTAACTATTTGGGACTCGAGGAACATAGGAGCATAAGGGTGGCGCCTCTAGTCAAAAGTTTTAAAGTTGACTATATGCAACTTTAATAGTCATACCTAAGAGATCTACAAAAGAAAGCAAGTATCCACTGTATATATCAAATACAGATCAAAATCAAGGAATAGTTAGCTAAAGCAACCTAAACCAAATATACAAGGAACTGCTATGGAATTTTACAAATGATGCTAAAGATATCAAATACATACCAAAACCAAGGAACAGTAGCTAAAGCAACCAAAACCAAATACACAGATCAATTCAATACTAAAATAACAAGGAATAGTGGCACTTTGAAGGAAAAAAAAGGCCCTCCATCAAATGCATAAGCAAACAATATGCAGCTACATATCTCCAATAAAAATAGGGAAAATTCTCCCTCTAGCAGTCACCACCTCATTTCATTCAAACCAAATGACAATGCCTCTATGCAACGGGGAGCATGTGAAACTTCCAAAACAAGTAAATCTCAACTTTAAATGCCCACCCGTTCCTAAAAACATGTTTAAGATGAATTGACTGAAATGGATGGCAAAAATAACAAAAAGAGCCAACCTTCATTGATAGGGAAACCGAAAAGACAAACCTATTTTCGATGCCCAAGCAGGATAAAAAGGAAATCAAAGATTTCGATTCGGAATTGAACCTGCTATCAGCCACGTATAACAAAATGGCCTATTAGCAAATGGCATAGTTGTCCTGGGCTTTAAAGCAACCTGCCATCATCGAATTGTGAAGAAAATCAATTCAGTTTATACAAGCAAAAAAAAAAAATGGTGAAATATTGTCCCTTAATTTTAGTATTCATCTAAAATCTTGAAGGATCGAACTTCATGATCAAATTTCAGGGCTTGTGGTGAATACCAAAATATTGACAACACTTTCCATCCTTTTGGGATATTGCAACACTTGAAATTGATATAGCCAGAAACTACACTCAAATATCTTCATGCCATTGGTTATTTGGTTATGCGCTTTATGTTGAACTATATGTGAGTTTGTATTGTATCTAATATTAGTTCCACGTGGGAAAGAAATATTTTTGTTTCTTTCGTTATAAAATATCTTTCACTTACAAGTCTTAGTTAAGTGAATGTGGGTTGGAGGCAAAGACCATGGGTATTCCCATTGATTAATATATATTAAATACTTGATATTTAATATGTCTTTGATTAGGCCTTGGCCCTTGGGGTCGTGGGGCTAATGTTAAAATAACTTAGCTAATTCACAACATAAATTTTTTTTATTTTTTTAAAATTAAGTAATTTCGTAATTACTTATTAGTGTGAATAGTTGTAATTTTTTCCTAAAAGGTTTGTTTGATAACGTTGTAATTTTTAATGATAAAGTTGTATGTGAACAGTTGTATGTGAACAGTTATAAGTGAATGTTTTATTGTGTTTTATTAAAAAGGTGTGTAAATTAGTGGTTAAATGAACTACTAACATTCACGTTTTGTGAACAGGTGCATGTGACTGTTCATAAGAGACATTATTTGTCTATATATAGTATGTACGAAATGGAAGAGGGTATCAAGTTTTTTTTTGTTGAGAGAAATTATACTGTTGTACAAGAAAGGTTCTTTGATTGGTGTGTAATCAAAGATCAATCCACTTTGTATCCTGGAGGCAAACCTCTTGAAGCATTCATACACTGAATTGGAGGAAAATTCGTCTTAGGACATTGCTATTTAGTGCAAGCCTCTGGTATGATTTAATTTAATTCTTTGTAATTGAATTCAAGCATGATATATATTATAGTTTAGTGATATGCATTTTGTATAATTGTTCCTTCACTTTATCTATGGGATAGTGGCAAACTCATCCTATCGAATTTGATCAATTTAAAAAGTTTCATAGTACCCATGTCATATAATAGTAAAATATATTAGAGTTTCAATTTAAAAAGTAACATTGTTGGACATTTTCAAAAGAAATGTTTAGTCCCACATTGGTTAGAAACTTCAAGTTTAAAGAGTATATATGTACTCTTGCACCACAACGTGTATGTAAAATAGAATACAAGTGTTATGCAAAGTGAACCACGTGTTTTTATAGGCGCACATAACACTTGGCACGAGGCACGTGCACGTGTGTGTATATGTGTGTGAGACCATGGGTAAAATTCTTTTACCATTATTTTTTACCATTTTCGAAATTATAAGTGGTTAGTTATTTAACTGACCCACTCAAGCATTAAATGGGTAGTTAATAAGCCCATTCAATGCTTGACTGAATGGATGCAGTTCAAACTGCTCCACTATCCCACTTCATTCACTATAAGAGAAGAGGTTGGGGAGGAAGAAAAACATCTCGAAAATCACCAGCGTCTGCTCCTGTTTTCATCTTTCACTACTGCAAAGTGAAAGTTGATATTACTTCATCGTATCCTTTATGATATTTGCTGACTCTTACAGTGTAGAGAGCAAAATTTTTTTTAGGAAAATGGCAATGTGTTACACTTTGAAGTCATTGCATAGGTTTAACAAACATAACACCCATTGGTTATTTAACTATATTTTCAATTAAAAAATATACCCCTGGTTTGGAGTATTTTTAACAAACAATGCAGGTGCTAGGGAGGTCCTGTAGCAGTCACATCACATCCTTGTTGAATGTAACATGATCTGCATTTCACTCCATCACATAAACATTAAATGCAAAACCAATACAATAACAATTAAAAATGAAATTCTTCTCTCCCAACTTCTAAAGACCAAAATAGACACTCAATTGCATAAGCATTGAACTTCTTTTAAGTGGGTACTACCAAACAGATCTCCAAAACATATACACTAAACTACAACCTCACAATACTAAAAAACCAACCTTCAGTAGCTTCTCTTGATTGAAGTAACCATGAGCGTCTCTCGATTTCACTCAGCTATAGAGGCCTCTTGTTGGAGATTTGATAAGCCCGTGTGGTTTAAAATGACTGAAAATCCAGGCAATAAAATAGTGATGATTTAATCTTTGTCAATAAAATAGTGATGATTTAATCTTTGTCAAACACGTTCAACCCATTTGAACACACACAGAAGTCTTCTTAATTTATAGATGGCAATAAAATAGGAACACCAAATCTGAAAATAAATAAGTCTAGATGAAGATCAAACCTAATTCTCCCAAAACCATTGAAACAAACTACTCCCTCAACGCTCCCTATGTATCACTATCTCCAACTTTCTCTCTAGATATGCTCTATTCTAGAACAACCTCTCAAAAGAAATCCTTACAATCCCAATAGAGCATGGAGAGGACTGTTTTGTTGATGGTAAGCCAGATGACTCATTTCACAAAGAGACCGCCAATTAGTAGCATCAGACATGAACAAGACTTGTTGTAGAAGATCCCACCAAGAGACCACTTACCCCAATATCATTAGCCACTTCAATCATGGTGAACTAATTTCAACAATTAGGAGTATAGAGTGAAAAAAAAAAAAAAAAAAAAAACTAATTCAAAAACCAATACAGCATAAAAAATAGTAAGAACATGCTTGGCATAGAAATAGAATCGAAAACAAATTAAACATTCTTCGATGAAGAAAAATGCATTTGGTGGAGACATGCCTTCTGAAAAATTGTCAAATTAAACCATGAATTAAGAAAATGTGTGAATTATCATACCCATCATCATCAACAATAACATAGCCTCAATCCCAATTTAGTTGGGGTCTTCCATTGTGCGTGCTCCATTTAGTGCAAAATTATCATACCCATACAAAACAAAATTATATATTTATTTAAAAAAAAATTCCTAACCTAGGAAAAGGTGAACAAAGTATTATCCGAAGATTTAAAAATATTGAAACACCATTACTCCCATGAATGAGCAAGTCATTTCAATTTGAAGAATCAATCACAATGCTAAGTCTTTTAAATTTGTCAAAGGATTACTGTCCAAGGAAATAAACATACTAAGAAATAAGAATCCAGAAAATGAATTGTGAGTGCAGCCATAACATACACTAAAAAATGTTACAAATTTGACAGACTACATATATGTTGCGTAGAAAGAACGAAGATTATAAATCATAATTGTTCACCATGGTCGTGGAGAAGTAACAGTCAGACGTATTGATCTTATGAACTATTGGCATAATTCAATGACAACCAAGGTCTACTATATTTTGTATCATACGCATCCCAATTTACGCAGTGAACATTAGTCAATGGTGTAGTTGCAGAAATTTAGATTCTTTACTTGTAAAAATCTGCTGCTTTCATAAAGTTTTTTTTTCTCATCATGAAAACTAACAAGTAAATTATTGATCTAAATATACAATTGAAGCATGACATTAAAACCAGTTTTATTGGATTTGAATGACACAGTTCATGGTGAACACTGTAAAGGTACTCCACTGACCTTGTTGAATGGTTTCAAAGATCTTGTCAAAACCTTATTGTAAAATAAAAGCAAACAAATTGATTTAACTACATTTTGGATTGTCTCTCCACAATAGTACACACCTTTTCACATAATTTTCATTCAAATTATAAACAATTAAATAATATAATTAATTGTTCCAAATGAAAATTGATCATCAAGTCTTTATATAATTTTAATGCAAACACACTTGAGAGAGCATTGGCGGAATAAAGTTACATCGGGAAAAGTGTCGTAACCTTGAATTGTTCACTTTTTGTAAAATCGAGACAATAATACTCACATAACTTCATCCCTATCATTATTGGTTCTTACGGTTTTGTCCATTTTGGTCCTGGACACAATCTGGTTTCATGATAGATTTAGAGAATTTAGCCTGTCTCGTTCTCATAAATGCGACCCACATTTACTATCATATATTAAATGCTTAGCATATCCTTAACTTCTTCTAAACACATTTTTTATCTTAGGAATAAGATAAGTGTGTTCTTCTCTCGAGTTTCATCTAACCAGTTTGCCTATTGAACCTAGTACATGGAATCTCCAATCAGCCAGGTTAGGTTTACGCGGACTTAACTCATTTTTTAGGCTTTTAAACTCATTCCCCTCGATATCAGTTTACTTGATATTGACAAACCTTTAATTGGTGACCACAAGTTTGTCTTCTCATTTCTTATTTTCTATGAAAATTATTTCATAATCAAGTAACTATTCAATGACAATCTTCAACATATAAGTCAAGATTTACCATTTTCTCGCATCATTTTATTCTGTCATATAATGTTATTTTTCATCATAAGGATTTCCATTGTAGCATTGATGAACCTCCACTTCCAATCCATGATATAGTCCTTTTTAGAAGTCAATAAATTTACAACCATACACATCATGTTTTAAATGATTTATTGTCACTTCTAAAACTAACAACTGAACCATCTAAAGAAAAGATGAAACAAAAAGAAACCAAAAATAATGAAAAATGTGAACATAAGAAGCATCAGTGTTGTGATATATATTGCTTGTCTTCCTCTGACATCTATTGGCCACCTTCAACTGGATCACACCAGTCCCAAAATCAAATGACCATCTCTGATCAAAGAGTTTCCAAATGCAAATTAATGAAATGCAACTCTGAACTTCCCAGTCTCTTGTTGCTGCAAACAAATAGAAACACCAAACACACTCAACAAAACATAACAAAATCTAAAAGAAGAACAAGAAAAAAGCATGTAAAATAAAAAAAAAAAATTATATATATTTTTTAAAACAATCCATCAAGTGAATATATATAGACTTTTATGCGTCTATTAGAAAAAGACACACCTCTTGGTGAATAGATACACCTTTTGGTCCATTATATCTCTCCACAATAGTGCTCCTCACTTTCTTCCAAAGCTCAGAGTGAATCCCTCCCCACCTCCTCCTCGCCCACTCTGCGCTTCCTTGTACTCAATGCAGAGGTCCTCATTCAGAGCATACTTACATTGAATGTTTTTCATATCAGAGTCTGTAAAAGTCATTTATAACCTAATGACAAGCCACTTTTCTTCAAGAAAATTGAATGTTTTTCACAAGAAAATATATTGAATATTTTTCATATGCAGAAAAAATGACTTTTACAACATTGTAAAAAATTAATTTAATATGTAAACAATATGTAACAAAAATATGTATAATTAAAAAAATAAATATATAATGATTTATAAATTTAATTAAATTCTTTGTTTTATAGATTTAATTAATCATTATTTTTTGTCATAAACAATTTTAATATTTAATTTTTCAACGTAGTGTACAATAACATGATTAAGTGTTGTAAAAGATCATTTTTTTTGTAGTGTCAATATGAATATAAAATTCTTCCACATCAGACAAACATGATGAACTCTTTGTTTGGCAAATATATTGGATCACACATAGAGCGAGAGCCTTTTTTGCGAATTCTTCTACAAATCGTTGATTATGTATGATCAAGTTATTTCAATCCTTGATATCTTGGACCTTCTGACCAGATTCATCGATGTCTCTGTCGAGAAGTTGAATTCAACAAGCGAGCAAATGCCTTGTTGAATTCCTTAAGTAACCTTTTTTTTGGTTTCTCGTGTGGTGTCTGACACGAACTATATTAACTAATCAACGCTCAGACATTGTACAACCCCCTCAACCAGCTTTTTTTGCTATAGAATTAGTCAGAAAATTTTGATTCATGTAGCGAACCTCAATTTATTTAAGACTGAAAGTAGCTGTTCAAAAATAAGCTTATTAGCTTTCACGGAATTACAATGACAATTACATTTGCGTCATCTATTATCTATGCTCCTTTGGTCCCTTCAATGCTTAATTAATTAGAAACAAACAACTTATAAATGAAGTATGACTGAGTTTCCAACTATATAGAGAGCACTTATATATTGGTCTCTACCACACACCACAGCACCAACACCATTTCCCTACAACACATGCAACAACATGAATCTCATCATCTACGGTTTCTTAGTCTTGTTGTTATTGATTAGTGGTTCAAAGTGTGATAACTCAGCTTGTAGTTTCATCGATTGTGGGCAAGGAACATGCAAGCCTACAAACACTACACCTTCAATGTTTCCTTTCGAATGCGAGTGCTTTCATGGATGGAAGCAGATCCAAGTAGGCCTTGTGATCCTACCCTCCTGCATTCTTCCCAATTGTAATAAAAACCAATCTGCCTTAATTTCCCTCTCTTTTGCATTTCAAATACAAATACCAAAAAAAAAAGGTTCACTTAGTAGTTAACAGGTTTTCTTTTTAAAATTTGTAGGCACAATCGATTTTGGTTGCGGCAGTAGTTCTCCTCCGCTGTCCCCTTTGCCTCCTCTGCTTGGATTCCCCAATTTCACAGACCGTATAGGAAGAGCGCTTCGTGAAACTAATTATACAGTTTTTTTTCCAATGCCAATGCTAATAATTGAGTAACTATTGTTGCAGCTTGTGCACTGAGTTGGTGTGGAGATGGAACTTGTGTGGCAAATGGAACAGGACATCTATGTAGATGCAATGAAGGGGCAACAAATCTTATGAACTTGACAGACATGCCTTGTTTAAGAAAATGTATACATCTACATTAAGCATTATCTCTAATACATTTTTTCTTATAATCGTGGGTGTCCGAACTTTTTTTCCCTTGTGTCTAATACCCTTTTTTTTTTATAATTGTGAGTTGTCCTAATTTTTTTTCTACCCTACCTTCAATGCATTCTTATCAACAAACATTTGGAATGTTTTTTGCAGGCAGCTTGGGTGCAGATTGCAATGCTATTTTGAGTCCTCACGAGTCACCACCACCAAGCCCGTCGGCACCACTGCTACCACCAAACCCATCGGTATTACCGCCGCCCCCAAATTCAACGGTTATGCCACCAATAAATTCATTGCCGCTGTCACCACCACCTGAATTGTTCCCGGTGGCCTCGCCACCTTGCCCAACTGCTCCATCTCCAAGGAAGGGTACTGTATGTATAGATTGGACTAAACTGCGCATACTAATTAGTGATGAGTTCAACATTTTGGTTTCTTTTTTAATCTTAAGTCATACTATTTATGTATCAAACATTTGTTCACTAATTGTTTGGTCTGTTAATGCAGGGCCAGAACAAGTACCAAGTTGGCATGCCAAGCATTGTCGGTCCCGTCATTAGGCGCCGTGGCATTTTCAATATTGTTTTGGTTAAATTGGCAAAAGGATCCCAATTCTTCTGTTCTTAATTGCTGTTGATGCAGTTCCTCCAAAAAAAAAAAAAAACTTGTACTACTAAGTTGATTATAATTGTAACATGATTTCCTAATATATGAATTGAGAAGTAAAGCAAGTATTTGTGCCTGCATTCCCTCAAAAAGTGAAAAATCATCTCTAGCTTTTCCTATTAAAGGCATTCTTTGTTCTATCATTACATCACATAGATAAATCTTACCAAGAAAAAAAAAATATCACATAGATACAATAGTACTGATGCATAACTCTCTGTGTATTATTATGTGAGATCAATCACTTTTCACGGTATCATTCTAAACAAAGTCTTGCCATGACATTTTTACAATTATGTTTTGGAGCCCGTTTAGTATAATAATATGTAAGCATAAATAGCCACCTAGGGGTGTGGTTTAGTGGTATAGAACGGAGCACTAAGGGCATAGGTCATAGGTCATAGGTTCGAATATTGGTAACTACATTATACTCCTTTGGTTTCTCTCGGGTTATTAGGTTAGGCGTCGACGCCCAACTAACTCTCATGAAATTAATTAAATCAAAGAGAAAGGCTGAGAAAAATTGGGACAACCATAATTACCAAAACAATAAGAACATAAGCACAAAGTAGTTCAATTAATAGTACATGATACTAAATACTATTTTTTCTTTATTTGTTTATTACCCTGCTCTCATTCTACACGAAGACTCGAACCTTGAGTAGGTGAGAAGATATGCCAAACCTATGTAGTTTGCCACTTAGTTGGTGATGGCTAAATATCGACACCATGTAATATAACCACAAAACACCCCTCCTTTGAAATTGTTGATATTTTGAATCCCTTTTATAAGCAAACTACCTTACAAAAGGCTTCACTCTTTGAGGGTCATGAGGAAATCTATCTCTTACCTTGCAAATATATTTACACATGTGGATACAGATTTTGTTTATGTATAATTCCTACATTGGGTGACCCGGTTTGGACACCTAAAATAAACATTGGTGTCCAACTGTCTGTTAATTTTTGCATCAATGTTTATGTGCACACAAATCAACACGCATTGATTTGATGGACCCAACACCCTGGTGTCCATTTTGAGTCACCCTAGCACTACCCTTCCCATGTAAGTAATATTCTTCAATTTGTTTCTTCCCATTAGAGCTCAAGAAGTTCATGGAACGAGGACAACATTATGCTGTCTGATGTCTTTGCTTCTTGGTTCTCATCAAAGGCTTGCTTTAATTCATAACAAATCAACATCAAATAATAATTAGCAGCCAAAACACCAAGAAGAATTTAAACACAGACTGAGTTCCCAACATAGGCCATTAGCTACCTAGAGAGCACTTAATATTATTATTGATCTCTACTAGGACATGTACATATTATTTGTTATCACTACCATAGGACTATTTTAAACATGAATTTGATCATCATCTCTGCTCTCCTCATCTTGTTAATTAATGATGTCAAAGCTGATTACTCAGTTTGCGATTTAGTAGATTGTGGGCAAGGAACATGCAAGCCTTCAAACACCACTTCGATTTTTCCTTTCGAATGTGATTGCTTCCCCGGATGGAAACCTATTAAACTAGGCCTTGTGACCTTCCCCTCCTGTGTTCTTCCTAATTGTGTGTTCAAGATATTGTTTAGTAGTAATTTTCTTCCTTTATGAGGTTGAATTGATTCATTAACTAACCAGGCTTTTTTTCTTCTCGTATATGTAGGCACGGTAGATATGAATTGCGGCGGCAGTGCTCCGCCATCGCTGTCCCCTCCTTTCCCTCCATTTCCTACATTACCAAATTTTACCGACCGTAAAATTTCCTGAAACTAGCAGTCTATACATTTTTTTCTGAAATTAATGTACTAAATTAATAATGCTAATTAAGTAATTAATTTTTAATTCAATTGTTAATTGTGATTGCAGCTTGTGCACTGACTTGGTGTGGAGATGGAACTTGTGTGGCAAATGAAACAGAACATCTCTGCAAATGCAATGAAGGGTCAGGAAATTTGATGAACATGACAGCCATGGCTTGTTTCAAACAATGTAAATTTAATATCTACTTTAGTTATATAACCAATCCTTTATTTTATTTTATTTTTTTGTAAGCTCGCTATGTGGAATATGTTTTGATTAAGGGGGGTCATAATTTGGAATTTGTTTTACAGGTAGCTTGGGTGCAGATTGCAGTGGGATTATATTGGGACCTCTGTCACCACCATCACCCTCATCAGCACTGCCACCACCAAATCCAAGTGCTCCATCCCCACCAAACAATGGTAAGCAAATATATATAATGGTCTCAACTAAACCATGTCTATCTCTACTAATTAGTTGGTAATGTGTGGACCGAAATATAGTTTCACGTCTGCTGAAGTTGGCTACAACAATAACAACGTACAACAACATACCCTCAATCCCAAATTGCTAAAGTTGATTACAAACAATTTCAAATTAAAAAATTACTGAATTTCTCCCACTTAAATTACTATTTAGATTCTTTTTTTTTTTTGGAGTAAAATCTTATACAATGACTAGGACTTCTCTTAAAATTCGGGACAAGTCCGGGTTTAGAGGGCCTTACACCTAGACCAAGTCCCATTTTTACTGAAACAAAAGGTCTTTGTCCAGATTCGGCCTGAATTTATAACAACTTTATTTAGATCCTTTTAAATTCGGCCGCCGGTCTAGACAACAATTGCCAACTATGTGCAGGCTGGTCCAAACACCCCCAACTCGAATTTCTTAAACTTTAGTTTGATTGCCATTGTGGTGCTGTGTTTTGCAGGGGCAGGGGGCAAGTACCGAGCTCCTCCATGAGCCATGAGGCTCTGGTCATCCTGTCGTTAGCTGCAGTGGCATTTTCATCTCCCTGGATCTACAATTGATATTTCAAGCCTAGATTAATTTGCTCTTTAACATTGCTCTTGAAAAACGTTGGAGTGCACTACATACTATTAACTAGCCGTTTTCCAGTGTTCCATTCAGGTGTCATTGAAACTATACAATAGAAAGTTTATTAAATCATTTTAGACCCTTAAAAATATGTTAATTTTTAAATAGTGAAATTGTACTGTGTTTTTTTTTCTTCTGATTCTTTAAAAGGGGAAGGGAAAAAAATCAAGTGGATTTGCAAGAAGAATAGATGGGAGTTAAAATTTATAGGGGAATATAACTTGCACTACACTTCATTCCATTTATCTGCTCATGGTTTCGAGTTGAACGTACTCATTCTATTCATCCATTCATTGATAAAATAACCATTTTTTTGGGACCTATAAGATAACCATTATTAATTATTAATAGATGCACACATAATACTTAATTCACTGAATTTGATGGGTTGGCGTATCGTATGATAAAATATAATTATATCTATTGGAACAATCGATAATAGAAACAAATAAATAACAGAAAATAAGAAAAGTGAAAAAAATAGAAAATTGAAATGGTGAGAGGATGTAGCTTCTTAACTTTCTCTCTCCTTCGATTTTAAATAGTGAACTTGTACTGTGTATTTTTTCTTTGGATTCTTTGAAAGGGGAAGGGAAAAAAATCAAGTGGATTACAAGAAGAATAGATGGGAGGTGAAATTTATAAGGGGAATAGAACTTGCACTACTCCATTTCATGTATCTGCTCATGGTTTCGAGTTGAATGTAATTATTATATTCATTCATTCATTGATAAGATAACCATTATTAATTATTAATAAATACACACATAATACTTAATTTAGTTAATCTAATGGTCGGCGTGTCGTATGATAGAATATAATTATACCTCTTGGAACAACCGATAATAGAAATAAATAAATAGCAGAAAATAAGAAAAGTGAGAAAAATAGAAAATTGAAATGGTGAGAGGCAGTAGCTTCTAACTTTATCTCTCCTCCGACTTACATAAATATATATATATATATATATATAAGTTCTACAATGAAACCAAATATATACTCTCAAAAATGTGTTGTGCATTACGCATCAATTAATATATTGGATTAGAATCTAATGGTTGTAAATAGTATACTCATGGTATGAATATTTTTATGGTAGTGTGTGTATATATATATTGTCTTGGTTGTTCTAATATAATAGCTTGTACCAGCAACTTGCTGTTTTTTTTTTTATAAAAAAGAAACAACTTGTTCCCACTAGGATTTGAACCTATGACCGCTTACTCTCAATCCTCTTGTCAAATCATTTGACCATTCAATTTGTTGGTATGCAGCTTGTTATTTGTAAAGAAAAACGATTTTTTGACACTCTTTGATACATGCATTTATTACACAATGATGTAGATTTAATTAGAATTCATGTGACAAATATCTTAATTAGATAGCAAATATATGTTTGAATATTAGGTTCTCGTCTTCTAGTTGTATATATAATAGAGCAGACTACAGATCCAATGCCCTATATTATTGTTACATAGAAGAGTAAGGGGTAGTGCTACGATGATCCATTTTGGACGTACGAAATGAATACTCGGTATTCGGTTATTAGTGTCGCTTAAAAACACATTAATTTGTGTGCACACAAAAGTTGAAGCACAAATTAATGGACACAAATAAGTATGTGTCCACTTCGAGTGTTCAAGATAGGTTATCATATTATTTCTTTGTCATTCTTATAACAAAACAGAATAATTTAATTATACATTTTGATTCAAATACATTGGAAAATGATAAAATGACTCATTTTCAATCACACTTTGGGCTCACACCCTTGTCTTTTTGTCATTTATGGTTCTTTCTTGTCTCTTCATACGTTGGCCCCATATCTGACAAAACACCATAAACGACTAAAAGATAAAGGTGTGCGCCCAAAGTGTGCGTTGAGAGTGTGTTAGATTATCATTTTCCAAATACATAATACTCCCTCTGCTTATTTGTATATGTCGTTTAAGGATCAAACACTCTTTTTAAGAAGTCGTTAAATTATGGGTTAACATTACTATAATACCCTCCCATTAATAATTTTATTAAAATTGTTCTTTTTTTAGGTCAATAAATGATTATTTAAATGAAAGTAAATTGGGTAAAACTAATCTTGAAAGAGTAGTACTATTTGGACTCATGAGTCCGGACTCTTATGGGGTTTTTTGAATTTTTTTTTTATTTCAAAGTCATCCTCAAGCAATCAATGACTTCGAAATAACAACTTGTAACACTCATTTCATATTTGCAAAAATTTCAAAAACCCCTCTATAAGGCCAGACTCTTAGAATTCAAATAGATTTTTTGATCTTAAAATTGGTGAATAACTTATAAATTTGAACAAAGAAAGTTGCGATAAAATGACCTATAAAAATAAATGGAGGGAGGAGTAGTTTTGTCATTACACCGATTACTTTATTATACACTAAATTGGCAAAACTATGCAATGCATAGATAGTCACGAATTTTATTTTATTTATTTTTTTTTTTTTTTTTGACAAAGTCACGAATTATATATAATTTATGGTGAAGATTGTTATCAACAACTGATATGTGACAAATTTCATTTGTTTTGCATCTTTGTCTCCTTTGAATGCCACGTGAGACCAAGTAGACATTTAAACCTCAGATCCTGCGAATCTCACGTGACCACTCACGTGCCGTCCACTATATATACCCGACTCCACACACGCTCGTAGTATCCTTGCAACGATAGCTTCTCCATCCGCCACGTGTTTTAAACGGTCGAAGGAGCTTCGGCCGTACAAAATGACGTCCACTCCACCGAATCAGGCGGCGGGCCGGACCCGCTCAATTGGGCCAAGGCCGCCGAGGCCCTCCAATGCTCACACTATGAGGAAGCTAAGGCCATGCTTGACCGGTTCAACCGAGTTGACTCGCTCGAGCTCCACGGCCACGACTCCGAATTGCCGACGTGGTTGCGACGTGCACCAACGCCTACGGTGTCACAACCGGGTTCGGCTCCACCTCTCACCGACGTGTTCATATTAATCAATGGTTGTGGAGTCTTGATGTGCATCAAGATTTGCGCAATATGGTTTTTAGTCTTATAACTTCTACCAAAACTAATAGCTAGGCCTGTGAAGTGTTAGAATGAAAATCAATATGTCATATGTAAAGTTACATCAAGTCTCTAAACCATATGTGCCCGCCTCAAGTTGCGAACTCACACAGATCTCAATGAATAATATGCAAGTTGTAGCTGTATGGATGGCTCAAGTGGTGGATGTGACTTTTGATGTGACAAAGTTGTTGTGATTCTAGTGTTTTCAACTAATTGAGCCTAGAGGTTGGATCCTGCATGAAAAATATTCATCTTCATATTAATTAATCAGCAAATTCGTTGATTTTTAAATCGGACAGGAGGCCTTTGTCTAAAAAGCTAGGCCCAAATTGTCACGCTTAGATGTACGTGTATGGTATCTAAAAAATGTGAATTGGTGATGCTTTTAGGAAACTAATCTACTGTGTGAATAATTGATGATGAGTTGATATGTTTAATGCAGATAGAAGTGATTCGAATGGCAACACACATGATCCAAAGAGAGATAAACTCGATGAACGACAATCCGGTGATCGATGTAGCTCACAACATGGCACAAACGGAGGCAACTTCCAAGGCACACCGGTGGGAGTCGCGATGGACAACATTCGCATTGCTCTAGCTGCCATTGCCAAGCTCATGTTTGCGCAATTCTCTGAGCTTGTCAATGACTACTACAACGGCGGGCTGCCTTCAAACCTCAGCGGCAGAACAGACCTTGACTATGGATTCAAGGGAGCAGAAACCGCCATGGCTTCCTACACGTCAGAGATTCAATACCTTGCAAACCCAGTTACCACTCATGTCTTAAGCGCGGAGCAGTACAACCAAGATGTGAACTCTCTAGGATTGATCTCGGCAAGGAAATATGCCGAAGTAATCCACATTCTTAAGTTGATGATAGCAACCTATCTAGCCGCTCTTTGCCAGGCTTTCGACCTTCGACACCTCGAAGACGTCATGCGGCACACTGTCAAGAGTGTGGTTGCCCTAGCAAGTCATGTACACATATATATATATAATATACATGCAGTCATTAAGCATCTTCACATAGTATTAGAGACTGAATGTTGAATGTTTCTAGGCGGCGACGAGGATATCGAGCGTAGGAGGCATTTCGGAGAAAAACCTACTCAGAGTGGTGGATGCAGAGCCGGTGTTTTCCTACATTGATGATCCTTGTCGTGACGACTACCCGTTAATGCAGAAACTAAGTTTTGGTGAAGCACTCTTTGAGTGGCTCATTACTTGGTGATGCTACATTGGATGCTGAGGACAGCATTGTTGAAAAGATTAGGCTGTTTGAGCCAGAGGTGAAGGAGTAGATGGAACTACAAGTGAAATCTGCTAGAGCCGAATACGATGAGGTCTCACACCGAGTGCCGAATCGGATCACCAAGTGCAGGTCTTACCCAGTTTACAGGTTTGTGAGAGCAGGGGATGGAACAGGGCTATTGAGAGGAGACAATGCAGTGTCCCAAGGAGAGCAGATTGTGAAGATTTATGAAGTTGTATGTGATGGTAGAATTATGGAACCTTTGATGGAGTGCTTGAAGGGATGGTCTCAAAGGCCTGGCCCCTTTTGATGTAACATCAGAGAATGTTCCCTTCACTTTTAGACTTCTAGTCATGTTGATAGTAGTCGAAAAACCGGTGTCGAAAAGCTTAGGATGGGAAAACAAGGGTCAAAGATGGCAATTGCTCGAGTCAAACAAAAAGTTGTCATAAAAACTTGATTCACGTAACCAACCCCAACTAATTTTAGCTGTCCAAAAATGAGCAAAACAGAAACCAACTTAAGCTTACAATTCTTAAGAAGTTTGAATTCAAAACCAAATTCAAGTATGGAGAGTTGTCAAGAATTCAAGCTTGACATCAAAATTTCCAATTCAACAGTAAGAATCTACCAAGTTCATTGACAGACATGCATATCTTAACTCAGTACATCCTCTCATAAATCATGTCTACTCTCACAGTTTTTTCAGCATAATCAGATAAGTTCTCAACTCTACTTTAAACATAGCCAGAATGGCTTCCTTTCACTAGTACAATGAAAAATTCTTGTCCAGCATAACAAAGCTAAATAATGACTTGTATGCTACATCATGGTCATCTTGAATAGCAGCCATAATTTCAAATAGAAGCCAAACTACCCCCCAAAGTTATTAGCAACAGCAATCCAAGAATGCTCTCTCTCTCCTTAAGATAACATGATACCAATTCTCTTCTCAAAATCATCGCCTTCATCATCATCCAAGTATTCTTCTTCTGCTTCTGCATTTTCTTCTTCTACTACAGCATTTTCTTCTTCTGCTCCTGCATTTTCTTCTTCTGCTCCTGCATTTTCTTCCTCAGCTCCTGCATATTCTTCTTCGCCTTCTGCATATTCTTCTTCTCCTGCATATTCTTCTTCGATTTCTGCATATTCTCCTTCTGCACCGTCAACGTCCTCATAATCATATTCACCTTCTTGCTGATCATATTCCTCAAGCTCTTGATCGTCTTCTTTGCCCAACATCGCTGTATCTTGCAGCTCAAGCTCACTTTCCTTATGTTCAGAAAGGCCTATGTCATCAGTTACTTCACCGGCTTCTACTTCTTCATTCACAGTTTCATCCTCGGGCCTGGGCTCCTTGATGTTGATTCCGCCAACAGCGCTGAGAGCCGAATCATTCCCAGAGGCCGCCGCTGCTTTCTCTTCTCTTTTTCTCTTCAAAATCTCACTTAAAGGCTTTGGACCCTCAAAGGAAAGAGAGTTTTCTGATTCTTGAGGGCCACCAACTCTCCCGAGCCTAGCATTTCTCAGTTCCCTGGATGAGGCCAGTTCTTGGCTCATTGCTTGACGGTGGTCGCCGCCAGAGGAAACCTTCGAGTCTCTTAGCTCTGCCAAGCTCTTGGGAGGCACAAAATTTGCATTATCCTCTCCTGCAAATATTGAGCCACGCAGACTTCGTCCTTCAGAGATGGAGTCATCTTCTTGCAGTCGCTTGAGCCTATCTTGGAGCCTTCCCTGCTGAGAGGCTGCTACTTGTCTGCCCGGCGATGTTCTACCCCAGGTTCTTCTCCTGTCAGCCTCCCTGCTTGAGTAAGAATCATTTTGGTTACCCTCTGGTGAAGATCTTCCAAAATGCGATAATCTACCCTGCAAGCGATTGCTTCTAGAACTCTCATGAACCCGGTATCTTTGATCTTCACCACGGAAGCTACGGTCATCCCTCTTATAGGCGTCTGCACGACGATCAGAGCTAACAGCTGATCTTGACTCACCAACCCTTCTCTGTTTTGAAAGGCGATGCCGGAGATCTGACTCGTCGAACTGATCAGGGCTATCTGCCCTTGCGAATCCTCTCCTTTCAGAAAGATATGAGCCCCCAGAAGCTCTCTCAGAGGAAGCCTGACGTTGTTCCCGACCATACTGATCTTTTACTCGACCATATTGCTCATAACCCCGTGGGTCATTTATAGTTGCTCTATCATATTTTGGAATAGAATTGTAATCAACCGCTGAAGGAACATATTCAAAATCATTTTGAGAATTCAGATGTCTTTCGTCATGCCCAATACTTCTCCCAAACTTATCTTCATTCTGGTAATAATCAGTATCCTGCAGATCATTGTCCACAAGAACATCAAAGCCCGGGGATGACTCCCTCAAAAACTCATCAGGTTCCTTGCCATTTCGCAGATTGTGCTCATCCAACGGCTGAGTCTGGCGACTACGGTGAGGCCTCAGCATAGGATTCCCACCAATGACTGAAGGAACTTTTGACTGCTTGTACCTAGGGGGTTCATCATCAAATGGGGCACGTGCCACCATAACTTTCTCGGCCACTTTTCCATTTTCCACCACTGGGGCTTCAGCTTTTGCAAGTGGTTTGGTTGGAGGCAACACTTGAACAGGCTTGACAACACTTGCTTGAGGTAGTTTAGTCAATTGTGCATTCCTTTTGGGGTCTACAAGTTCTTTTCTTGCATTATGAGTCTCAGTAATAGATTGAGCCTTAGGAGGAGCTGGAGGCTGCGGAGTTGTACCATCAACAGGCTGCGGACCATGCATAAAGAGGCAACGGTCACCCTTCATGCAATGCCCCTTCTGGAAATAGTAGCAGGGTGTGGCTTGTTTGCCTGTATTGTAACCATAGGAATTGGGTGCATAGAACTGTCCCGGTACAGTAGGTTGCAAGGGCAAAGATGGTTTACCAGAAGTTGCAGAAGAACCTCCGAACAGCGCATCCAGTGGCTGAAACAGAATATAACACATCAATATATGATATTCCGATTCAATACTAAAAAGACCAAAAAGGAAATAATACTAATACTAATGCTAAGCATGTGTAATTAATTATCCCTTGTTTGAAAGAAGTGCAGGATTGCACACTCATACTTTCAATATCATTTGCAACCACTTCATACAAACTAAAAGCAAAATAAGAACAATAGCCAAATGTATAGTAGCCAAAAGTGACATACCGGATGTCGAAATGGACATTTGGGATTCAAGCAGCTACTGTTTGTCCAAAACCAGCAGTCCCGTGGGTTAATTCTAGCTTCCTCACTGTGACGGTATTCGCATTCACTTCCCTGAGAAAAAGAACGGAGAAAAAGGTTAATTAAATAAATGTTCTCAGTGTTTTCAAAAAAAAGAAAAAAATTGTTCTCAGTAATAGTCATAACAAAAGATCGGGCTACAAACTACGTGGCATTGTAGGTCCCATTAAAGCAATATGAAATCGAGTGAAACGAAAACAAACATTAAATCACATACATATTTATAGTAAATATCATCAATCTATCGACTAGATTCAGTAAGAACACGTGGCCTGCATAAAGAGGGGTTCATGAACTCAAGGCATAAAGAAGGAAAGAGTATTTGCCAAGAAAGACAAAAAAAGAAACAAACCCATCATGGCTATCCCATGTTAGAATCAACAACAAAATATCATTGAATCACAAGATACTTAAGTCCAAATATGCCCACTTGTAGACCTAAGTAGCAGAGCTTAAGTAACAATGATATTTTATCACTAGCCAACCATCAATTATGATATGCATACGTAGCAGCAAAAAGCCGGTAACGACAGCTCAAAGTTACAATTAACCATTATGAGATACAAATAATCCACACTGGAACATTACTAACATTTGAATAGCAACAACAATTATAGAAACAAGTGATAGTACGCAAGTTTCGCAGAAAAAGCCCATTAAAAAGTCAAAAACAAAGAGAGACCATATTAACTCTCATACATCTCTACACGAGGACAATCAAACAGCAAGACAAACTCATGCCGTTTACGTTTATTTCGTGTGCAAACCAATTTAAACTCCTTATTCGCTCTTCACGACTTGCAGCAAATCAAACAGTAAGAACTGCTGCATCCATTAACATACAAACTCTTATAAATCTCTACATTGTTTAGATCAACTAAACAGCTTGATAATAGATGATTTGCATATAATCAACATGCATTGAACAAATAGTTCCACAAATCTACAACACTTCAAAACTAAATCTATGATCTATAAAATTTCATAATACTCTCCAAATTTGATCAAATAAGAACTAAATCTTCAACACCCATCAATTAGATTCAATAACTAAAATGGAGATCCACACCTACCCACCATAAAACATCATCTTATGATCAACAAGAACCAAAGAAACCCTAAAACATTAAAATCAAACCAAAACAAAAGACAAACAAACCATAAAACAAATCTAATTCCACAAACACCAAAAACCCTAATCAACAAACACCCACCCACATCAAATACAAGATTCACAACCCCCAAATTCACCTCCAAAACCCCCAAAACCCTAAAACAACCAGAATTGAAAAAGACCAACACAGAACCCAAAAGGCGATACCTTTTTGCATGTCAAAGGCGACGCAAGAAAGTAGACACAATCCGTGTGCCTCTTCACGGCCTCATCCTCCGCCGCCGCAGTCGCCGCAGTCGCCGCCACCGCGGTCCCAACCTGGGTCGATTCACGATTCATCGCAGCCACCCCAAAAAACCCCTCTTTCTGGGCAGACCCAAAAACCCTAGAAAACCCTAAAAATCAAATCTTGGGACCGAATTGATCGAAAAACACCAAATTGACGACTGCCCAGGTAGTGAAATCGGTGGAATTGCACTTAGGGCAAGAGGGATTGAGCGAGAGAGACCCAGATCCGATCTAGGTAGGCGCGGTAGACGCAGATCGGGCTATGAGAGGCGAATTTGGGGAAGAAAATTTGCTAAATTGAGAGAGAGAGAGAGAGAGAGAGAGAGAGGGCTTGATGTGGTGAGCACTTGGTTCTTATAGGTTTGATTATCTTTGGTGGCACAGCAAATCCTGATGTTTTGGTGTCCGTTGGTTTATTCCATCAAGAGAGAAATTTGATGACTTGAAATTGTTAACTCCTCTCTTGATTGGGCCACGTGTGGAGAGTTATGGACGTTGGCTAGAGGAGGATCTTTTTGAGATCAATCAAGATTGGATTGGGTTTCTATTTTTTTTTTCCAACCTAGGTTTCTGTTTTTTTTAGCACAATTTTTTTTTTTTTTTTGGTGTAGCCCATCCAGTATCAGAACTTAATCGACTACTCCGAGTTCGAGCTAGGTCGGCCCATTAAGGAGTAAAGCTCTCTCAGCGATAGTTTTTGATCACTAACTATTTTTACTTTCTTAATTTCGTTTTAATTGATATAAATCCTTCTAATATGGGTTTAGATAAGCAAATTAAATTTAATACAACTACTTGGACAATTACTTCAGGAAAATGTTTTGGTGCCCCATCAAGGACACACGCTCGCCCAACCATCCTTGATTTTCTTGGACGCACACACATCCTGAGGTGTGTCGCTGAGTAGATGACGAGTGCGTGCCCGACCGCGTGTCTATGTTGAAGCACTCTAGCATTTTCCATAACTTTAGTATTGACAAACACAATGTAAGAAGAGCTAAAAAAGGTCAATAATTTTTAATTTCTTACGTGATATTATGAGTGATGATTAAATCCACACTTAGGCACCGTTCACTCATATATAAGGGCTGACTCCTTTTTTTCCCTAAGAGACTCGAAAACCAAACCTCACTTAAAGAGAACCGAGTAAATAATGATATTTTTTTTATCAAGATAGCAGAATTGCTCAAGAATTACACAATGCAGAAATGAGGTATAGAAACCCTTGCGACATCCTCACTAAGAATATTCCCAATCCATGTTCCAAATCCAAGAGAAATGAGAACCCAAGGTCAAATTCAAAGCTTGACCCGCCATCCAGTTTGCGACCCTATTACTGTTAGCCCCCCAATAGCTTAACCCGAGTAGGCTGGGCTAGGCAGCGAGTAACCTAGCAATGATCGAGTCTCGGTGGACTCGGTTGGTTCCATGGAAGTCAGATGGTGCACCCTGGAGGGCTCACAGCATGGTGTGCGGAGGCTCGCGCATGCGGATGGAAAAATTAGATGCGGCAGCATGGACAAGGTCGCGCCTTGGCGCGAGCCTGGGCACAGAGTCTAAGCGCAGACCATAAGGGTGTTTCGACACGAACCTTGGTGGAGTCTAGGTGCGGACCATAAGGGTGTTTCGGCAAGAACCTTGGCGAGTCTAAGCGCGGAACATAAAGGCGCCTTGGCACGAACCTTGGCGCAAGAAAGGTCGTGCCTTGGTGGGTTCGTTTGGCACGAACGTAGCGTCTCAGCACGAACCTTAGGCTCGAGCGCAGTGGAGTCTAAGTACGGGTCTTGGTGCAAACAAGGTCACGCCTTGGCGGGATCCTTAAGCGCGAGCGAGTGGCGCTTCGATACGGACCCTGGCTCGAGCAAAGTTACGGCTTACCTTGGCTAAAGTTGACAAACCTTGACTTGGGCATTGACCCTGGTCAAAGTATGCTTGGTCTTGTTTTGGGATGTTTCATATTGGATTTAGGGAAACTGCTTAACATCTACTATAAGGGGAGGTGGGCTCTCTCCTAGGGGCGGCATGGGCAAGAGTAGCAAGGAAGAGCCTCGAGCATGCCTTAGGCACCATGCCAAGGCGAAGACCTTCGGACCCATGGTCCAGCCACCCCGAGCCGGTGGGACTCGACCGAGCCCCGGCTTAGCACCCAACTTGCCTAGGCACGACCAGGCACCACGAGAGCAGTCCTTGTCCTTTAGAGAAGCATGGACCACGTTCCTTGAAACGTGGGTAGACCAAGTCGAGGTAGTTCCTAGCAGTTGGGGAACCACCTTGGTCATGGCCACGCTATGACCAAGCCACGTCCAAGTTTGTCCCGAATACATGGAGCATGTGCTAATTGACCCAACAGTAGAGGTGGTTATGGAACCAGATGGCAGCAAGGGAACAAGGCGGTAGGGCAACTGACCACTAAGGGAGTGGCGTTTTACTTAATCTATAGATTGATGTAATCAGGACAGGTGTCCTAGTTAGTTATGTAACTATTTATTGGCTGGGCTATAAAGCCAAGGGCTCTAGGCTTGGGGAAGCATAGAGTTCCAATGTTGTATTCCCATTGAGAGCTAGTGAAAACGTTTCCTTTGTGTCATTGCTAGTTGTTCATTTGAGTTGAGTATTGGTAGTGCTGAACTAAGGTGGCCCTTAGGCACCACGGGTTGGGTTGAGCGAGAAAATTTTCCTTAGGGTAAACCCTCAATCAACGACCCCGTGACAATTGGTATCATAACCCGGTTTGGAGACGATGGCGACTAGAGCAGCGAGCGATCTAAGTGAGAGAGTAGCTCACTTGGAGCAAATGATGGCGACAATGGTTGTCCTAGCACAATTGACGGAATCCTCAATGTCAACACAGCGCATTGAAGGATTAGAGATGTTGATGGCTTCCTTGGTGATTAGGGGAGAGTCACAAGAGGCCATGATAGCAGCGTGGGAATCTAAATTTGAGGAGTTGATAGCAGATGTACAGTCTGTAGGTGAGATCACCACCGAGACGGCTGAAACGATGGCTATGGAGGTGAGCTTACTCAAGCGAGCCGTGGGTGGAACCTCGGATGTTATAGTTGCGGCGAAGCCCCGAACAAAGGTACCGGAGCCAAAGAAATTCTCTGTGACGGCCCCAGCAACCACAAACTGGGTCTCGCCCGGCCTAAACCTACGTGACCCACGAGCTAATCTCAAACGAGTCAACGCAAGTCTATTCAGCCTTAACTTACCCATTACTAAATACATTATTCACTCACTCACCCTGGATCACTCTTTTTCATTCACCTTAACTCTATCTCATCTTTTATCCTCAATTGTAGTTAGGTGTGCAACAAAAATGTTTTTAACACCAACTTAAAATAGTTTACTACTCAGTCGACCTAGTGGTGGAAAATCTTATCCAAACAACATCACATGTGTATAACAGATCAACTGAGAACCCAAAAGGAACATATATATATATGTATCAACAGTCAGGTTCAACTCCCCAAAGTCCCAAAATATCAAAACAAATGGATACATAGCCAGAATATACATCAAAAGGACAAAAATACCTACAAAGTAAGAGCAAAGCTAATGGCTCTGAGCGTGCCTCAGAGGATATCACCAAGCATCGGCGCCTTGCCCCTACTCTTCAGTGAATCTGCACCCACCGTCATAAAAAGGACGGTGAGTACAAAATATAACAGTAAACAGCAACAATAGATATCTCAACATAAATTACTGACTTTTAAATAATCACAAGTCTATAAATCATGCAGTGTATAACAAGAAACTGAAATAGATAGCAAATTGCATGATAAATAGATTCATCAAGTACAAATAACGAAAATCAAGTGACCGAGAAACAAATGGATAGGTGAATAGATAGTCCCAATCAAACCGTGGATCTCAAGACCTCATTAGCTTGCGATTGACACAGTAGGCCCAAAACTGCCTCCCTGCTCAATCCACCCCGTACGAACCAGTGGGCCCGAAGGTCGCCTCCACTGAACGCACACTCTGTTAGGAAAAGCCACGAGACAAAGCCTTTGCTAAATTCCTAACACACTACCGAAAAGAAAGCCACGATCACAAGGCCGGATGCTAAATCATTTCGATAGGCTTCAACGAGAAGCCACAGTCTATGCCGGCTGCTAAACTCGTTGAGACTTCTCATCACAGTCGGACTACCGAAACCCTAGGTCACCTGAACTAGAATGGAATACAAAGGGTTTGCATTTCAAGAATAATTAATCAATAAATAGAAAAGCAATTATGTTGATTCTATTGTTGCCTTTACTCACCTCAAATCCCGCTAAAAACGCCCTCGCGTAGCTCCACACGTTCCCCAATTAGTTACTAACACTCTGCTCGTCACCTGACAATTATTTCGACCAATTTTCGTTAATTTTTCCCTAATTATTCCAAGTATTCCTCAATTTTTCTCAAATTTAACTCATTTTCTACAATTTTCTAAATTATTGTTCCTTTGCGCAATTTGGGTCGCTTTTCCGGTATTGGGTTTCATTCAAACCCATTAGGATACCCGAGTGAAACCTTATATTTTCATACAATTTAGAAAAATATTTTTCAATATTATTCTAGCTATTTTTAACAATTTCACGCTTTACGAGTCAAAACCCCGACAAATGTCTCGTCGCAAATCTCAAATTCTTCATTTTTCATAAAAATTCCCATTTTTATTTATTTGGTTAAAATATAATTTTTCAGAATTTTTTTCCTATTTTTCTGAATTTTCCAGATTTTTTTCCATTATTTATTTCAAATAAATAAAAATAAAACATATTTAATTTATTTATTTATTATAAATAAATAAATAAATTATTATTTTAATAATGGTGGGTCCCTAGGTCGGGTCCGACCCGGTCCACCTCAACTGGGTCAGACCTGGGCCGACCCACCCGGTCGAGCCCGAGTCACAGCTGGGCCGGGGTCAAGCTCGGTCACCACGACGACCCGACTACCCCATCCCCTTATTCTCCACTGGATCAGTGTGTTCATTCCAGCAAACTTTTTTTTTTTTCTTTCTCTTCTTTTCTTTTTTTCTTTCTCTTTCTTTTTCAACAATAAACAACAACATCAACCTCAACAACAACAACAACATCAACACCAATCAATTAAAATCCAATTTCTACCAAAATTAACAACTCAACAACAACCCCAACTATAATCAACAAACTCACCTTCACCAACTCGATCTCCTCTTCGATCTGAACAATCTTCACACCTTCGATCAACCGATCTCCTCTTTGATTTCTTCTCTTCCTCCTTCGATTTTCAATTTTTTTTACAGTGAATGGTGAAAAAATGGTGGCAGTGGGATTTTGTTGATAAATCTTGAGGTGAAATGACCATTTTGCCCCTCCATTCTTATCTCTTCCTTAATAAACTAATGCCCCTCTTGGTCATTTCATCATTTTTTTTCATATATATTTATATATACTTTATATATATATAAATATATATGTGTACAATTATATTTTTCGCGCCTACAATTTCGTCGTGCGCGCCAACGAGTTCATTCGGGCGTGCACACTACCATTTGACTCACGCGTGTCGCCCACAACCTCGCGCATCACTCAGCGCCCATAATTTATTATTTAATTCCATTAATTATTTCTATTTGTATTTGTTAGCGTTTTTATTTCATTTCCGTCCCACGGATTCTCAAATAACCATTTAGCGCGTTTTTTCGTACCGAACTCGTTCAACGGCACCAACACACACTCACCACGTCCTCACACATTTAGGATATTGAATTTAATGTTCGGTAGTAAATAAATAATACAAATCACCAAACAAACATAACATACCTCGGTGTCGACTCCCGAGTATCGACTCCCGAGGACCGAAACAAGTACACCACGGCTAGTTGGGCCCACAATACGACCCAGAAATGTCACGTGGCACGAGTTAGAATTTTAGGGTCGTTACAGTCTCCCCCCCTTATTGAGAATTTCGTCCTTGAAATTAAACGAAAATACAGGGTAAGACTTACCGGAATCAAAACAAGTAAGGGAAATGCTCGCGCATATAAGACTCCAGTTCCCAAGTCAGTTCCTCGTCCCCATGATGTTGCCACTTGACGAGCACTGAGGGAATTTCCTTATTCCTCAATACCTTCACCTTCCGGTCCATAATCTGAATAAGCTGCTCATCGTAAGTAATGTCTTCCCTCAGATCAATCTAACTCAGGTCTACAATCGGTCGTCTGCTCTCTCTCGACTTATCCAGTCGAAGCATTGATATGTGAAATACAGGGTGAACTTCTGCTAACTGAGATGGTAACTCAAGCTCATACGCAACCTTGCCTATTCGTTTCTTCACTCTGAACGGACCTATAAACCTCGGCGCAAGCTTACCCTTGATCCCAAATCTCTTGTGACCCTTCCAGTGGAGAAACCTTTAGATATACATAGTCTCCCACCTCATACTCTAACTCGCCATGGTACCTGTCATAATACCTCTTCTGCCTCTCCTGCATACCCTTTAACCGAAGTCTGATCAGTCGTACCTTCTCTGTGTGATCCACTACAATCTCTGGCCCAATCACTGCCACATCTTCTGGCTCTGCCCAACAAAATGGAGATCTGCACGCTGCCGCCGTAGAGTGCCTCAAACGGTGCCATACCAATACTGGCCTGATAACTGTTATTGTAAGCAAACTCACACATATGAAGATACTCCTCCCAAGAACCACCATACTTTAACACACACATCCTCAACATGTCCTCCAACACACGAATCGAGTCTCTCGACCGTCCATCTGATCTCATGGATGATAAGGCATCTTGAGATCCAACTTCGTGCCAAACTGTGCCTGCATACTCTGCCAAATCTGCGACGTAAACTGCGGCCCTCTGTTTGACACGATCGACAATGGCACTCCATGCAGTCGCACTATCTCTCTCTTGTACAAGCTCGCCAACCTATCCACTCGATGTGTGGTAGAAATCGGTATGAAGTGCGCAGACTTCGTTAATCTATCCACAATAACCCAAATACTGTCATGTCTGTGCTGAGACCGAGGTAACCCACTGACGAAATCCATAGCGATATGCTCCCACTTCCAGCGAGGAATAGGAAGCGGCTGCAGTAATCCACCAGGCCTTCTATGCTCAGCCTTAACTCGCTGGCATATCTCACAACCTCTAACATAATCACCAACATCGGTCTTCATCCCCGGCCACCAAAACAGACAACGCATATCAGCATACATCTTGGTCCTGCCCGGATGAAACGAAAAATGTGAACGGTGAGCCTCCTGGAGAATCTCGTCACGTAACTCAGCCACTGATGGAATCCACGGTCTCCCTCTAAATATCAGGCAGAAATCTGTCGACTGACTCCATTATGGATGATCTGAACTCTGAGCAAACTCATTGTACCTCTGATACTGCTCATCAGCCTGCTGCCCATCAAGTACACTCTGGATAAAGACTGTTTGAGTCCTCAACTGCCCACAAATCAACACTCTAATGCTGGTCGGGATATCAACAGAGTACATCATCTCAACCGCCTTCAGTAATCCATACTCATGTGTCACGCGACACGTCACAACCTCCGAGTTAACTCCTCTTCGGCTCAATGCGTCAGCTACGACATTAGCCTTTCCCGGGTGATACTCCAATGAGAAATCATAATCCTTGAGAAACTCTAGCCACCATCTCTGTCTCATATTCAGCTCTCTCTGAGTGAAGAGGTACTTCAAACTCTTGTGGTCAGTAAACAACACAAACCTTTCTCCGTACATATAATGACGCCAAATCTTCAGTGCAAACACCACTGCCGCCAACTCCAAGTCGTGTGTAGGGTAATTCTTCTCGTGAATCTTCAACTGTCGATACGCATAAGCTATCACTCTACCGTCCTGCATCAAAACACAGCCTAAACCGACCAAACAAGCATCGGTGTTCACCTCAAAACCCTTCCCTGACTCAAGTAATATGAGCACTGGCGCGGTAGTCAGTCTCTCCTTTAAAGTCTGAAAAGCCTGTTCACAACTATCTTCCCACTGAAATCTGGCGTTCCTTCTTCGTTAACTGCGTCATCGGTGCCGCAATCTTTGGGAAGTCTTGCACAAATCATCTGTAATAATCAACCAATCCCAGAAAACTCCGAATATCTGTCACTGAACTCGGTGTAGGCCAATCAACAACTGCTCTAACCTTAGCAGGGTCTACTAACACTCCGCTAGCTCCAACAATATGACCTAAAAATCCAACCTCAGTAAGCCAAAACTCACACTTACTGAACTTGGCATACGATCCTATGCTCCTCGGCGTCGCAAAATCGTCCTGAGGTGCTCCTCGTGCTCTCACGAGTCTTAGAATAAATCAAAATGTCATCAATGAACACTATAACAAATCTATCCAAATATTGTCTCAATACACGATGCATGAGATCCATGAACATTCTTTGTCAGGGCATTCGTCAACCCAAACGGCATAACGGTGGCGATAGTGCCCATATCTCGTGCGAAAAGTCGTCTTCTCTCTGTCCTCTGCTCTAATCCTCAACTAATGATAGCCAGATCTCAAATCAATCTTCGAGAACCACTGCGCTCCAGTTAGCTGATCGAACAAATCATCAATACGAGGTAATGGATACTTGTTCTTCACTGTCACCCCGTTCAATCGCCTATAGTCGATACACAATCTCTGTCTGCCGTCTTTCTTCTTCACAAACAAGACCAGCACACCCCAAGGTGACATACTCGAGTAAATAAAACTCAATTCCAACAACTCATCTAGCTGTGATCTCAGCTCCTCCAACTCCTTAGGAGCCATCCGGTACGGTGGAATTGATATCGGTTTGGTTCCGGGAAACAAATCAATTATGAAATCAATCTCTCTCGTCGGTGGTAACCTGGGAAGCTCTGCTGGAAACACGTCCGGAAACTCGCACACAACTGGTACCTCATCGATCTTTGCCTTAGCTCTTCCTACCGTACTTAAAACACTCATAAACGTCTTAATCTCACTGTTCGTGGCTACTCTGCCTCTGGTAACTCTCAACTGAGTCGCACCGCCACGAAAAGTAAACTCTGGCTGTCCGAGAATCTGAAATGTGACCGTCTTGTCGAAACAATCAATCTGTGCGTGATAAGGACCTAACCAATCCATGCCAAACAACACATCAAACTCCAGAAACTCTAACATTCTAAGATCTATTGGTAACTCATGTCCCTCTATCTCTACAATACAGCGCTCACAAATCATGTTAGGGTATATTTTATCCCCAGCAGCTGTGCTAAGAACTAGAGGTCTCTCTAACCTAACTGGTCTTAACCCTAACTCATCAACCATGCGCCCAGAAATAAAGGAAACAGTAGAACCAGAGTCAATCATAACATACATCAAATGACCACAAATGTAAATCATACCCTCAACGAGATGTCGAGTCGCCTGAAGGTCTGGCTCAGCAACAACATGTGTACGTTCCCTCGTCTTTTGCTGACGTGATGCTACTCTCTGCTGAACATCAACAGGTTGTGGACACTCTTTGATGTAATGTCCCATCTGTCCACATCGATGGCAAGCTCCCGCAGGTCTCTGTCGAAACTCAACTGTCTGTGGGCACTCTCTAACAAAATGACCCATCTGTCCACACCTATAACACGCACCAGCAAATCTTTGTGCTGAGTAATCTCGCCTACTCGATCCCTGACCTAACATCTGTCCCTGCTGTACACTACCCCTACCTCTGCTCCACCATCTCTGATCGCTTTTTTTTTTTGTGTGCACCGGTGGTGGTCGACTAAGGTAACTCTGCGTCTGAGTAGGTATGGTGACATATGTCTGAACTGGCTGCGAAGACTGTGCGATGAAGCTACACTCTGAGCTCGCGCAGACTGTTGAATCTGCCATCTATTCCTCTTCCTCCTGCCCCCTAAACGGCCTTGTCCCTGCTCATCCTATACCTCACGGGGCTGATCATATCCCTGTGCGGGATGTGTCCTCAGATATGCCTCCTCGCCCAAACTACGGTCATAAGCATCCCGTAGTGTAGGAGGTAGAGTAGTGACCACTTGTCCCTCCAATAGCGGCAACAAGCCCTCAGTAAAATAATAGACCTGATCTCTGTCTCGGTCAGCTACTCCATCAGCAAAAGGAAGTAAGTGTTGATATCTGCCCATATAAGTCATAACTGACTCTCCTAATGCCTGTCGGATATGCATAAACTCGTCCCTCTTGGCTATCATAACTGAAGGTGGATAAAACCTCTGACTAAAATACTTCTTGAAGTCTAACCAGGTAGTCGGCTCTCCATGTGTGGATACTAAATTTTCCCACCACATCTCTGCATCTCCAGTCAAAGAAAATGCTGCCAACCCAGGTTTTCTGCTATCCTCGATCTTGAGAAGTTTCTGAACCTTCTCGTGACTACGAATGTACAAATCCGCCTCATCTACACTTGAACCGCCACTGAACTTCTTTGGTTTATACTTCTCATACTCCCGAGTCCACCTCGCCTCTGCAGTTTGGCGTGAATCAATATCATCATGAACACGTGACTCCACCGCAATCTATGCCGGAACAACTGCGGTGATAGGTGGTGCAGGTACTTGTACTAGTAGTAGTAACCGGTGGAGTAGCCTGAGGTGTAGTCGGACTCACATCCTGTCTAGGAATTATCCCTGAAGTCGATGGAGATGGCAACTGCTGTGCTTGTCCCCTGAGAATATCCAATATCTCGTCCATCCTCCATCCCTGTGACTCTACTCTCTGAGTCCAGGACTATAACTTACGTGCCAGAGCTGCAACGTCATTCGGCGCATCTGGTGGAGGATCACGCACTCCACTCTGATCTCCAGCATCAGGCTGGTCAGCCATCGTAATCTACAATAGCAAATGGCGAGCCTCGATCAGTCTTACGTAACGATATATTATATTACATATTAAAATTTAACATGCTCAAAATAACATATCATTTCCCACTTCCCAACTATACTTGACTTAAGTTCTTAAGATTTTCCACACTAAGTTCATTTGCTTGTGTTTTATGCTTATTTAGAGTCATGGTGATAAACCTGGCTCTGATACCAACTGTGACGGCCCCAGCAACCACAAACTGGGTCCCGCCCGGCCTAAACCTACGTGGACCCACGAGCTAATCTCCGACGAGTCAACGCAAGTCTAGTAAGCCTTAACTTACCCATTACTCAATACATTATTCACTCACTCACCCTGGATCACTCTTTTTGATTCACCTTAACTCTATCTCATCTTTTATCCTCAATTGTAGTTAGATGTGCAGCGAAAATGTTTTTAACACCAACTTAAAATAGTTTACTACTCAGTCGACCTAGTGGTGGAAAATCTTATCCAAACAACATCACATGTGTATAACAGATCAACTGAGAACCCAAAAGGAACATATATATATATATATATGTATCAACAGTCAGGTTCAACTCCCCAAAGTCCCAAAATATCAAAACAAATGGATACATAGCCAGAATATACAACAAAAGGACAAAAATACCTACAAAGTGAGAGCAAAGCTAATGGCTCTGAGCGTGCCTCAGAGGATATCGCCAAGCATCGACACCTTGCACCTACTCTTCTGTGAATCTGCACCCACCGTCATAAAAAGGACGGTGAGTACAAAATATAACAGTAAACAGCAACAATAGATATCTCAACATAAATTACTGACTTTTAAATAATCACAAGTCTATAAATCATGCAGTGTATAACAAGAAACTGAAATAGATAGCAAATCGCATGATAAATAGATTCATTAAGTACAAACAACGAAAATCAAATGACCGAGAAACAAATGGATAGGCGAATAGATAGTCCCAATCAAACCGCAGGTCTCAAGACCTCATCATATTGCGATCGACACAGTAGGCCCAAAACTGCTCCCTGCTCAATCCACCCCGTACGAACCAGTGGGCCCGAAGGTCGCCTCCACTGAACGCAAACTCTGTTAGCAAAAGCCACAAACAAAGCCGGCTGCTGAATTCCTAACACACTACCGAAAGAAAGCCACAAATACAAGCCGGATGCTAAATCATTTCGATAGGCTCCAACGAGAAGCCACAGCCACATCTGCATGCATTGCCGCTAAACTCGTTGAGACTTCTCATCACAGTCGGAATACCTAAACCCTAAGTCACCTGAACTAGAATGGAATACAAAGGGCTTGCATTTCAAGAATAATTAATCAATAAATAGAAAAGCAATTATGTTGATTCTATTGTTGCCTTTACTCACCTCAAATCCCGCTAAAAACGCCCTCGCGTAGCTCCACACGTTCCCCAATTAGTTACCAACACTCTGCTCGTCACCTGACAATTATTTCGACCAATTTTCGTTAATTTTTCCCTAATCATTCCAAGTATTCCTCAATTTTTCTCAAGTTTAACTCATTTTCTACAATTTTCTAAATTATTGTTCCTTTGCGCAATTTGGGTCACTTTTCTGGTAATGGGTTCCATTCAAACCCATTAGGATACCCGAGTGAAACCTTATATTTTCATACAATTTAGAAATATATTTTTCAATATTTTTCTGGCTATTTTTAACAATTTCACGCTTTACGAGTCAAAAACCCCGACAAAAGTCTCGTCGCAAATCTCAAATTCTTCATTTTTCATAAAAATTCCCAAATTTTTATTTATTTGGTTGAAATATAATTTTTCAGAATTTTTTTCCTATTTTTCTAAATTTCCAGATTTTTTTCCATTATTTATTTCAAATAAATAAAAATAAAACATATTTAATTTATTTATTTATTATAAATAAATAAATAAATTATTATTTTAATAATGGTGGGTCCCCGGGTCGGGTCCGACCCGGTCTAACCCAACTGGGTCGACCTGGCCGACTTCACTTTGGTCGGGCCCGGTCACCACCGACCCGCCCACTCCATCCCCTTCTTCTCCACTGGGTGTGTTCGTTCCAGAAACTTTTTTTTTTTTTATCTTTCTCTTCTTTTCTTTTTTTTTCTCTTTCTCTTTCAACAATAAACAACAACAACATCAACCTCAACCACAACAACGACATCAACACCAATCAATTAAAATCCAATTTCTACCAAAATTAACAACTCAACAACAACCCCAACTATAATCAACAAACTCACCTTCACCAACTCGATCTCCTCTTCGATCTGAACAATCTTCACACATTCGATCAACCGATCTCCTCTTTGATTTCTTCTCTTCCTCCTTCGATTTTCAATTTTTTTTACAGTGAATGGTGACAAAATAGTGGCGGTGGGATTTTGTTGATAAATTTAAAGGTGAAATGACCATTTTGCCCCTCCATTCTTATCTGTTCCTTAATAAACTAATGCCCCTTTTGGTCATTTCATCATTTTTTTCATATATATTTATATATACTTTATATATATAAATATATGTGTACAATTATATTTATATAATTGTATTTTTCGCTCCTACATTTCATCATTTTTTTTCATATATATTTATATATACTTTATATATATAAATATATATATGTGTACAATTATATTTATATAATTGTATTTTCACTCCTACAATTTCGTCGTGCGCGCCAACGAGTTCATTCGGGCGTGCACACTACCGTTTGACTCACGCATGTCGCCCACAACCTCGCGCATCACTCAGCGCCCATAATTTATTATTTAATTCCATTAATTATTTTTATTTGTATTTGTCAGTGTTTTTATTTCATTTCAGTCCCATGGATTCTCAAATAACCATTTAGCGCGTTCTTTCGTACCGAACTCGTTCAACAGTACCAACACACACTCACCACGTCCTCACACATTTAGGATATTGAATTTAATGTTCGGTAATAAATAAATAATACAAATCATGAAACAAACATAACATACCTCGGTGTCGACTCCCGAGGATCGAAACAAGTACACCACGGCTAGTTGGATCCACAATACGACCCTGAAATGTCACGTGGCACGAGTTAGAATTTTAGGGACGTTACATTCTCTGGCAAGCAGAACGCAAAGGAGCTGGAGAATTTCTTTTGGGACATGGAACAATATTTTGTCATGGCCCGAATAGAGGAGAGCCAAAAGGTCATCTTGACCTCCATGTACTTGGAAGGTGACGTTAAACTCTGGTGGAGGACCAGAGAGATGATGATGCGGCTACGGGTAAACCCAAGATCATAGATTGGGAGGTGCTAAAGAGGGAATTGAAGGATCAATTCCTTCCTTCGAATGCTGCTTGGCAAGCACAGAAGGCCTTGCGCAAGCTGAAACAGACAGGATCAGTACAAGATTACGTTAAGGAGTTTTCCTCTCCTGCTGGACATCAAAAACATGTTGGAGGAGGATAAACTCTTTAACTTCACCACGGGATTGCAGTTATGGGCTCAATCCGAACTAAGGAGGCAAGGGGTGAAAGACTTGCCTGGGGCGATTGCAGCGGCAGATACTCTTGTGGATTTCAAAACTAGCTCTTCCATGAGCGAGGAAAAGAGCAAGGAAAAGAAGCCGTTCAAAGATCACCACAAGAAGCGCGAGAAGAAGCCCTTCCCTCTTAAGCAAGCGAGCTCGAAGCCGGCCCCGAAAGTTGATATGAAGCCCTCGTCGAGTTCCTCATACAAGGGTTGTTTTATTTGCAACGGTCCTCATAGGGCACGAGACTGCCCAAAGAAGGAGAAACTCTCGGCCTTAATCGCGGAGGATGATGGCCAACTCCGGATGAATCCATTACAATTGTTGAACGTCATTCAACAATCCAAGGCGAGCCTTTCGGATGGGCTGATGTACGTGGATGCGGAGGTCAATAAAAATGAGTCCTGGCGATGGTGAACTCGGGAGCAACCCATTCATTCATGGCGGACCACATAGTGGGGAAATCAGGACTGGATCTTGTTGATAATTCCAGTCGAATGAAAGCGATGAACTCTGAGGCAAAGCAAATTCAAGGTATGGCATGTAATGTAGATATTAAGGTTGGATCTTGGGAAGGGAGTATCAACCTCATGGCAGTTCCCTTGGATGATTTTTATGTCATCCTAGGGAATGACTTTCTACTGTTAGGAAGCATTGTCTTAATGCCATTCCTAAAGGGATTGTTTGTGATGAACAAGTTCCATCCTTGTTTTGTTCTTGCGGCTAACGTGATGTCAAGAAAGGAGAATACCAAGCTGTCCCATTTTTTAGCTATTTAAGTGAAAGATGGATTAAGGAGGGGTGAGCCAACGTACCTAGTAGCTTTGGTGGAGACCACGGCAAGCGCGACAGCAAGAGTCCCTGATGCAGTTGCTGGATTACTGGAGGACTTCGGCGATGTGATTCCAGCAGAGTTGCCAAAGCAATTACCCCCACAAAGGTTGACCACGAGATCGAGCTAATCCCTGGCTCAAAGCCCCCAGCACAAACCCTTTACAGAATGGCTCTAAAGGAGTTGGAGGAGCTGAGGAAGCAATTATAGGAGTTATCGGATGCTGGATTTATTCAGCCATCCAAGGCACCCTACGGAGCACTAGTCCTGTTCCAACGCAAGCATGATGGATCCTTACAGATGTGCGTGGACTATAGGGCGCTGAACAAACTGACGGTGAAGAACAAGTATACAATTCCACTGGTGGCAGACTTGTTCGATCGGCTATCCAGTGCAACTTACTTTACAAAATTGGACCTGAGGTCGGGATACTATCAAGTTCAGATAGCTGCTGGTGATGTCCCTAAAACGGCCATGGTGACTAGGTATGGATCATTTGAATACTTAGTCATGCCATTTGGCTTGACAAATGCCTCTGCTAGATTTTGTAACTTGATGAATGATGTGTTGAAAGAGTTCATCGATAGGTTTATTATTGTATATCTTGACGATATTATAGTATATAGTCAAAGCCTCCAAGATCATGTGGATCACTTACAGATGGTTTTGGCTACTTTGAGGGCTAATCACTTATATGTAAAAGGGAGAAGTGTGAGTTTGCTGAGCAAACGATCACTTTCCTTGGTCATATTGTAGGCTAGGGAAAATTACAGATGAACCCAGAGAAGGTGCGGGCGATCATGGAGTGGCCAAACCCCGCGAAGGTCTAGGAATTACGGTCATTCTTGGGTTTGGCAAATTACTATCGGCAGTTCGTTGAAGGCTACTGGCCAAGGGTGGCACCAGTGACGGACTTACTAAAGAAGGATCGGGCTTGAGCATGGACGGAGCGATGCGACCAAGCCATGGAAGAATTGAGGCAGGTCATTGCCTCTGAACCAGTATTGGGATTACCCAATTTCGTCCTACCTTTCGAAGTACACACGGATGCATCAGATCGGGCATTAGGGGCGATACTTGTCCAGGAGGGACACCCCATTGCCTTCAAAAGTAGGAAGTTGAAAAAAGCGAAGCAGAGGTACCCGGCTCATGAGAAAGAAATGTTAGTTGTAATCCATGCGCCCCATCTTTGGAGGCATTACTTACTGGGAACAACTTTTGTGGTGCGGACGAATAATGCTGCCATCACATATTTCATGAGCCAGAAAAAGCTTAACCAGGAGCAAGCTAGGTGGTTGGATTACCTAGCAGAGTTTGACGTACAGATTGAACACAAGCCTGGAAGGCTTAATTCAGTCCCCGATGCTCTCAGTCGCAAGGAGGTGGTCGAGATGGTGTTAGTAGTGGAAAGGTTGGAAGGCGAATTCCTACCTCGCATCAAGGAGGAGACATGCAAATACCTTACTTGTACGAAGTTGCTGAAGCTAGTAGCGGAGGGAGTCACTCGGAGGTTCTGGTGTGATGATGAGGTTCTCTATGCCAAAGGAGGACGCTCATATGTTCCTAGTACGGGTGGATTAAAGCAGTTACTCTTAAAGGAGACACACGATGCTCGGTGGGCTGGACATATTGACATGGAGCGCACCTATGCCCTCTTATCACGTTCCTACTTTTGGCCGAAGATGGAGGAGGACGTGGATCAATACGTGCGGACTTGTCTTATATGGTGCAGGGAATAACCAGCATACTAGTGGTGGTAGATCGATTCTAGAAATATGCTACATTCATAGCTGCTCTGAAGAATTGTAATGTAGACCTGACGGCGGAGTTGTTCTTAAGACATGTGCCGAAGTACTGGGACATCCCAGAGGACATCATCAGTGATCGAGACTGTGACGGTCCCAAATTCCCAATGCATTTGGGTATACGTTCGGCCTAGACCCATGTAGGTCCCGAGTCGATACTCAGCGAGCCTGACGAGCCTAATCAGCCTCAAACATTAAATTTCAAGTTTTATTAAAGAGTTATTGCTAGTATAACATAGCGGAAGAAAATTTATTACTAATCAATTATTGAAAAATAACTCAATCAAACGGAAATTAGGAATCTATATAAATGTAGAAAAACCCCGATATATTCAAATCCAAGTCAACAAAAATGGACTCATGAAATCCACCTCAAAACCTATCCCCAGTTCCAAAACAATCATATATATATATATATATATATATATATATATATATATATATATATATATATAAAAAACGTCATACAAACAGAAATAAACATGAGCCTACATCTCGGTACCTCAAGTCCAGCTGCTCACAAAAAGTCTCCTAGGCAAGATCCCTTGCCTCTACTGCACTCCGTCCTATCTGCACCCACCGTCACAAACTAGACGGTGAGCAACTGAAAGAAATCAAAAGTAAAACCAAAAGAATATAACAATAATTCATGAATTATCAAACATGGAAGTCTAAATATCATGCGAGAATTGAAAGACAGGAATTTAAATAGGCAAGATGCATGATAGACAGACTGGAAATAATAGCAATTGAAACATGCATGTACTACGAGTCAAAAGAGGCCATAAGTGGTCTAAAATCCACAACAACGATGTCGCAACATCAAAATCCACAACAATCCAGTACATGGTATCACACAATCATTAGGGGTTGCCAAACACTCGTGCGCACGAGTGCCCGCGTTTTATCCCTTCTAGTGCAGGCCGCATGTACCTTCGAGCACACACTTATGCCAAGAATACACATACAAGGAATACGGAAGAGAATGCCAACAAGTAGATAATAGCAAACACAACGGAATAAAAATGAATCACATGATATTTTCTTAACTGGCTTACTAAGGTACACAAGCTTTAAGACAAATGTACTTACCTGAAATATCGTGAATCGTACCCACTCCCGCGAATCCTAACGCATATCCTTGAGTTTCCCACCACCTGACAAGGTTGGAAACTCTAATTAATGGGTCAAGTAATTATCTAAACCTAGGTTTAACCTTGATATTTTCTCAATGTTTGAAATGACTTGAACAACGCGACAATTTAATAGAAAAATGAATACTCTCTCTTTCGGGTTTGAAAAACTGTAACACAAGTAAGCTTACTCATAAATTCGTAAGCTCGACTCGGTCGTGTATAAGTCACGTCATGGTCTCAAGGACCGTCGGCACAACCATGATGTCATCACCAATAACCAAATCGAATCATTAAAACCAAATAGTAAAAACTTTAAGTGGTTTAGTCATCGAGCATCACGAAAACTCAATAACCAAACACCAATCAAAACGAAACTTTCTCGGCTACAAATTGATATTGTCCGATATTGGGATGGGGTTTCCTTGGCATGAAATGGTCGAGAATACCTCACTTAATCGGAGTTTAAACTCTTTTCGTAATTAAAACTCAAACTCAACACTAATCTAAAACCATAACTATTATATCTAACTTGTTAAAATTTTTGACACGATTAAGGGTTGCGAGACCTCAACCAAGGTAAGGTGAGACTCTCGACAACCTCCACTGGTGGTGGTCCAGCTGGTAGCACCGCCAAGAGTAGCAGTTTCCGGCGAGGTTCCACTACCCCTATCACATGAAATGATAACACTTTAACACTCAATGGAACTGTTTTGGACCACTCCGAAAACTGTGGGACCCATATAGAGGTTGGTGGGGTCCACAACAGCATCTCAGTCATGGTGGTCCGGCAGTGGCATCGCCGGTTACGGTGGCACTCCGGTGAGTAACACAACAACACACATAAAATGAATAGGGAACAAAAGCGAGGTATACGCACACAACTCGACATCACTAACGTTTAATGCTGTGAGGAGGTGCTCTAAGTTCGTCGGAGCTTCGGTGGTCCACCGTTCTTCGCCTCCGATGGGGACCCATTCACGGCAGCCACCGCAAACAGTCACATACCTACAAAAATCTTAAAAAAACAGTGAGACAAAAGAGATAGAAAGAAAAAGACAGCTGAGTAAGGGATGGAGAGAGAGAGATATCTCCGGTGAGAGAGTGAACTCTGACCACCACTAGCTCGGCTAGGGATGGTGGTGCAATGAGCGTGGAGGTGAAGGCAGAGAGATAGAAACCGAGAGTGATAGAGAGAGATATCGAGTGAGTATGAGGGAGAGAGAGTGGAGAGGAGATGCATACCTCCGGTCAAAACGCGACCTCCGACGTCTGTTCCGGTTACCGGTGAAGGGCTGAGACGGTGGTGAGATGAGGAGAAGGATGGTCGGGAGTGAGAGTGAGTGAAGAGTGAGAAGAGAGACCGTGAGAAGAAAGAAAATGAGAGAGGGGGTGTGTGCATGGAGTGTATGGAGAGAGAGACGTGAGTGATGTGAGTGACGTGAGTGATGGGGTAGGTGGTGAGGTGAGTTTAGTGATGGGAGTGGGTAGGGTGTGAGGTGAGTTGAGTGATGGGAGTGGGTAGGCGTGTGTTTGAATTTTTAAATGGGTATGATAGTTGTGTCCACCCTTTTTTACTAACCCACACATCTCAAAGTTAAACCCAAGGGTTCCCCATTATTTGATTGTGTCATTTTATAAATATTTAACCCAACACCCGTATTCTCCCAAACATTTTTCCTGACCCAGCTCGCCTCAGTGGTTCGTATTTCCTGTCACATGCATACTTTTACCTTTTGTCTCACACAAATAAACAATTAAATTATTAAATAATTATTTTAATTACCTCTTTAATGTATTTTCTCCCCCAGTTACCTAGGTGGGACCTCACTCATATTGAAAATTGCTTGAACGGCCCATGACATGCATTAAACTAAAATACTATTACACACATCAAAGAATCATAAAATTACCTTGGTGTCGACTCCCGAGATTCGAAATACTGTCCAGTATCACGTAGTTGGCTTACGGTCCTGACAAATGCCATACACGTCGGACTAAAATTTGAGGGTGTTACAGAGACGCTCAGTTCACTGGACGGTTTTGGGTTGCCTTATTTAATCTGATGGGATCAGAGTTGAAGTTCTCCACAACAAACCATCCTCAAACAGATGGGCAGACAGAGATAGTCAATGCTTTGCTGGAGGACTATCTCAGGCATTATGTGAATGCAAGTTAGACGAATTGGGAGGATTTACTTGATACAGCCCAATTCTGTTACAATCTACACAAAAGCTCAGCTACAGAACTGAGTCCATTCGAGGTGGTGACAAGACAACAGCCGGTTACTCCACATGAGGTAGCCAAGTCAAAGTTGATGGGGTCGATCCCTGCGGCATATCGGTTTGCAAGAAACAAACAGAAGCTGAGGGAGGCAGCTCATGACAGTTTGGCCAAAGCTGTCAGGAGAATGAAGAAGTATGTGGACCAGCACAGAAGACCCTTGGAGTTCCAGGAAAGAGACCTTTTCTTGTTGAAGCTTACTCCTCAAATCTTAAAGAAATTCAATAAGAAGGAGACACATAAGGGCCTGGTCCAGCGATGCGAAGGACCATTTGAGGTGGTCAAGCGAATTGGGAGGGTAGCTTATCTCCTAAAGCTACCAGAGAGGTTGAAGATACACCTTACATTTCATGTAAGCTATCTCAAACTTTTCCATTCGAATGAGGCAAATCCATAGAGGAGCACAGCGAGACAGGCCCCACCCATAATACGGAAAGAGTTTCTGAAGAAATTAAGTAGATTCTCAGCCACGAGACGCGTGGCCAAAGTAAGAAGAACATGCGAACTTTTTACTTGATCATGTGGAGGAACCTATTTGGGAGAGAGACACTACTCTATGGCAATTTGAGAAGGAGATATCAGACTACCAGAAGGGACAACAACCGAGCAGTTCGATGAGGGCATTGAACATTTTGGCAAGGGGATGTTTGTTAGCCCCCCAATAGCTTGACCCGAGTAGGCTGGCCTAGCCAGCGAGTAACCTAGCAATGATCGAGTCTCGATGGACTCGGTTGGTTCCATGGAAGTCAGATGGTGCACCCTGGAGGGCTCACAGCATGGCGTGCGGTGGCTCGTGCATGCGGATGGGAAAATTAGATGCAGCAGCATGGACAAGGTTTCGCCTTGACGCGAGCCTGGGCATGGAGTCTAGGCGCAGACCATAAGGGCGTTTCGGTACGAACCTTGGCGAGTCTAAGCGCGGACCACAAGGGTGTTTCAGCAAGAACCTTGGCGAGTCTAGGCACGGAACATAAAGGTGCCTTGACACGAACCTTGGCGCAAGCAAGGTCGTGCCTTGGTGGGTTCGTTTGGCATGAACGTAGCGTTTCGGCACGGACCTTAGGCCCGAGTGCAGTGTAGTCTAGGTACGAGCCTTGGTGCAAATAAGGTCACGCCTTGGCGGGATCCTTAGGCACGAGCGAGTGGCACTTCGGTATGGACCCTGGCTCGAGCAAAGTTACGCCTTACCTTAGCTAAAGTTGACAAACCTTAACTTGGGCGTTGACCCTGGTTAAAGTATGCTTGGTCTCATTTTGTGATGTTTCCTATTGGAGTTAGGGAAACGTCTTAACATCTACTATAAGGGGAGGTGGGCTCTCTCATAGGGGCGACATGGGCAAGAGTAGCAAGGAGGACCCCTCGAGCATGCTTTGGGCACCATGCCAAGGCGAAGACCCTCAAACCCATGGTCTGGCCACCCCGAGTAGGTGGGACTCGACCGAGCCCCAGCTTAGCACCCAACGTGCTTGGGCACGGCCAGGCACCACGAGAAGCAGTCCTTATCCCTTAGAGAAGCATGGACCACGTTCCTTGAAACGCGGGTAGACCAAGTCGAGGTAGTTCCTAGCAGTTGGGGAACTACCTTGGTCATGGCCACGCCATGACCAAGCCACGTCCAAGTTTTTCGCGAATACATGGAGCATGTGCTAATTGACCCAGCAGTAGAGGCGGTTATGGAACCAGATGGCAGCAAGGGAACAAGGCAGTTTGGACAACTGCCTTGACCATTAAGGGAGTGGCATTTTACTTAGTCTATGGATTGATGTAATCAGGACAGGTGTCCTGGTTGGTTATGTAACTACTTATTGGCTGGGCTATAAAGCCAAGGGCTCTAGGCTTGAGGAAGCATAAAGTTCCAGTGTTGTATTCCCATTGAGAGCTAGTGAAAACGCTTATTTTGTGCCATTGCTAGTTGTTCATTTGAGTTGAGTATTGGTAGCGCTGAACTAAGGTGGCCCGTAGGCACCACGGGTTAGGTTGAGCGAGAAAAATTTCCTTAAGGTAAACCATCAATTAACGACCTTGTGACAATTACCATCACGATGAACGTGTTGCAATCTCCCAAGGCTTATCTAAAAGTTGCAAGATAAGTTGCAAAAGATGCCAATGTTAATTGTACAAGGCTCAACTCGACGCTGCTAAAGGCAAGCAACCGCTGTTTACCACAGTTTTATTGTCCATCATGGTGTAGACTTGATTTATGTCGCTTAAAGAATTGGTAAAGCATGTAGCCATCATAAACAATCACAAGCATCCTCGGCTCACTTTCTATTTTTTACAAATGTGCCAAAGTATCCTTGATAACATGCGCAAGACATCACTTACAACAAAAAAAGGCAAAACTATTGAGGTCGTTGATTTGACTCATGTCGAAGTCAAGTAGTTAGTTTCTTGTACAAAATATGTAACGGTCCGAATTTAATTCGCCGTTATTTGTGACGTATTACAGACGTGGCGGACAGCTCAGACACCCGTGGGACCCGCAGCTAGGCTAGAGCGCGCCTGGAGTTAGGTAAATAGTTATTTTGTGTGTTGTTTTGTTTAATTTGCGATGTTTATGATAAAATAGGTTAAAAAACATCGCGATGTGTGTAATTATATTTTAATTGACGTGTGAGATTGTATATTAAGTATTTGCCTCGATATGCGTGTCGATGCGGTACCGAATAGACAAAAAGATGAAATATTAGGCCGGGAAAATATTACACACGTTAAATGAATTAAATGTAATATTAGTAGGCGCCTAGGGACACGCGGGGCGTGGTCGACACGCGTGGGTGATACGATAGTGTGCACACCGAGTACGCTCGTTGGCGCACACGACGAAATTGTAAGCGCGAAAATATAGATGTGTATATATATTTATAAATATATATATAAGTAATTTAATACATATATATATATATATATATGAAAATCAGAAAATAAATAAATAATGGCGAAATTACCAAAAAGGGTATTTGGTTGTTTAGAAAAAGTGGATGGACACAAGGGCATTTTGGTCGATTTTCCTAAATCGCCTTTGCCTTCTTCAATAAATCGAAAAAGAAAAAAAAACAGAGAAACAACAGAGGAGATCGGAAGAAGAGAGAGAGAAGAAGGAGAGGGCGGTGGAGGATAGGGGTGCACACGGATTGGATCCGATCCAATTAGGGTCAATCCGCAATCCAATCCAATAATTGCGGATTGAAAAATTACAATCCAATCCAGTCCAAATAATTCATCAATCCAATCCAATCCAATTTGTAAAATGCGGACTGGATTAGATCAAGTTTCGCGGATTGACATTTTTATATCCAAAGATTTATGAAATTAAACTTAATCAAATTAAACACACAAATCATACATTTCATGAATGACAAATTAACAAATACATCTCACAAAATCTATAACATATTTTTCAAAAACTTGTCATCATAATAAGCTTCAATATGCAAGTCTTACATAAATAAATATGAAAATTAAGTGCATGTTGCAAACATAAAACCCACAAAAAAAGGTTTGAAACATAACAAAAGAGTTGAGAACAAGCATAGTCTTTGAGTTCTTATGAAAACTTAAGCACAACATACAAGTGAAGTGATAACAAAATAGGAAACAAAAACTTTCTTTCATTGCCAATCTCTATTTTCTTCAAGCCTCTTCTCATATCTTAGTTATATGCTCCCCACCTGAGTTTTTCAAATTAAAAAAAAACACACACACACAAAAAAAAAAAAAACAAAACAAAACAAAGAATAGAAAACATGAGTCATGATTAAGTAAAGTAATTTCATATCATTAAAAGAAAATATATACAATGCATAGCAATATATACTTGTCTTGTTCAAGTCAAGTCATATTATCAATCATCAATTTCAGTTTGAGATGATACGTTCAACCCTATGAATTCTGAAAGAAGATATATAAATACGAAGACAATATATTTTAAAATATAAATACCACAAGTTTAACTATGTAAATGAGTTACCTTGCTCAATGCTTTCATATAAACTAGCTTCTTCAAAATAATCGCATGACTCATTTGGTTCTAGTTTTGACTTTAACCAATTTTGCAAGCAAATCAAAGCTTCAACTGTGATAGGGCTTAATGAGCTCCTAAAACAATTAAGTACACATCCTCCAGTGCTAAAAGCGGATTCAGATGCAACAGTGACACTTGAATTGCCAACACATCTCTTGCAATTTGAGATAAAATTTCATACTTGTTGCTATTTAGTTTTCACCAACCCAAAGTATCAAATTCTTCTAGGGACGGAGAGGCGAGGCGAGGCGAGGAGCAACAGAGGCGAGGAGCAAACGAGAAGGAGAGGCGAGGTGAGGCGATAAGCAGCAGGGAGGGAGGGAGATGCGAGACGAGGAGCAGCGAGCAGCAGAGAGGGAGGGAGAGGCGAGGCGAGGAGCAGCGGAGAGGGAGAGGCGAGGTGAGGCGATGAGCAGCGGAGAGGGAGGGAGATGCAAGGTGAGGAGCAGCGGGGACGGGGAGGGATTTATTGTTTTAGACAGTGAGTTAGGGTTTTTCATATGTGCTTATGTAAACGGACTGGATTGGACTGGATCTGCGGTTTTTCATTAAAGAATCCGTAATCCAATCCAGTCCGGCCGGATTACTGATTTTTCAATCCAATCCGATCCAAGGGATCAAAAAATTGATCCAATTAGTGATAATTGGTTCGAGTTGGATCGGATTCACGGATTATGTCAATCCGTGTGCACCACTAGTGGAGGAGCTCGGGGAGTTCACGAGCACGACGACGTCGAGGTGAGTGGTGTGGTTCGGTTGTTGTGGTTGTGTGCATTGTTGTTGTGTGGTGGTGGGGTGGTGATGAGACAACTAAGGGTGGAGACGGCAAGGGAGTGGTCTCCCTTGCCAAATCGAATTGGGGTTGGGGTTGGAAGCCAACCCTAATCGATAAGAAAAAAAAGAAAGACTGAAACAGAACGCACTATGAGCGTTCTATTGGGGAAGACGATCCCCTGAACCGGGCCGGTTCGGCTTGGTTGAGTCGAACCCGGTTCGGTCCGGTTCAGGGGATAAATAAATAAAAGGAAAAAAAAAAAAAGGGGGGGGGTTGGGTCCTGAACCGAGCCTAGCCGGTTGAGCCGAACTCGGTTCAGGCCAACCCATCCCCAAACCAAATTATATAAAAAAAAGAAAAATTCATAGAAAATTCATATAAAATAGGAAATTTTAGAAAAACAATATTTTGTTCAAATAAATGAATTTTGGGATTTATCGAAATTTTGGCTAGATGTTGTCAGGGTTTTTATCTCGAAAAACATAAAATTGACATTATATATCCAATTGAAGCTAATTCAATGATAAATAATCTTAAGTACATTTGGGTGATACTTTTGATTATCGAGTGATTATTGGAGCTAGACCGGGGTTTAGATTTCGGGACGCGGAGTGCGGATTAAGGTGTGTAGTATCCCAACTGAAATTATTTGAGTATTTACTTCTTTTGGCATTTGAACTCAATTTCTTTTATTTCAATACTCTATTTTTTGTTATGATTATATGGGCGGACGTTGAGCGGGACTCCATCCGTTTTATTCTTGTGTGTATGTCCACTACACCATAGCACGTGCTACCAGATCGAACTCAGTGAATAGTACGACCCGAATGTCACGTCGTGGCATGTGTCGATGCGCCGTAGGTGTAACGCCGACCATTGAGCGGATCCAGATGCTTGCCCTGCTTGAGTTGGACTCGCCGACAGTATTATGTGGAAGAATCTGAATTATGGTGTAGTCTGACCCTAGGAGCTAGGAACACACTTTGAATTTTTCATATTAATTATTCATGCGATGAGCGCAGTTGCCTGTATTTATTTCCGCATGTTTATTTAATAGCTTTATTTAAATTCGAGTATCTACTTTCATTAATGCTCACTTAATTTCCTTGGGAATACTCACTTTGGACTCGTCATCTGCCTTTTGTGATGGCTTGAGAGCAGATTCTAGTACGAGTAAGGGCAAGGACAAGCTGCCAGAGTACTATTGAGCCGAGATAGCCTGACTCGTACGTTTGTATTATATTTATTTTGTTTTATTACGAGTTTGGGGATTTGAGAAACTTTATGTATATTAAACTTTTTGGTGACTTCAAAGGTACTTATGGTCATATACGGGTTTTCCACATTAGGGTTATGGTTTATGTTACACCTTTATGGCCTGTTTGGTTGGGGTATTAGGTTATCTAAGCCTGGACTTAGAGGTAAGACTATTGTTTGGTTGAAGTGTTAAGTAAGCAACAGGCTTACATAAACACTCATACACTGGCTTATCTAATGACAGGGGGGACCCTGTCATTAGATAAGCCAACCTAATTTTTAAGGTGAAATGTCGAAAATGCCCTCATGATTTGAACAAAACCCTAGATTACATTCTTCTTCACATTGATCAATACTCGCCTACATTAAATAGGGGCATTTTAGACATTTCACCCACTTTTCCTTATGGGTTTATACTTGAACCAAACGGCTACACATAAAACTCCCATCTCTCACAAAGACCAGACTTATCTAAGTCAATCCCTACACCTTACACATAACTCCAACTAAACGGGTACTTATAGTATTATTATCCTAGTAAAGGTGATGATGAAGCTTCCGCTGTGTGAATTTGAAGATTTCAGGATAACTTAATACATAATTTGATTTCCCTACAACTTTATCAGTAAAATGACAATTAATAAGGTTTAAAATTATAAAATGGAGGATATAATTCAATGTAAAGCACAGCTGTCGCTGGTAAGACAGACTGTGAGTCCAGATTGACCCCTGTGGCGGTCTATTTGAAAAATAGGCCGTTACAAAATACATTTGGCTTCCAAACATGCCAATTAACCTTTTCATCAAAAAATTTTGAACTTTGTGTTTGGTCTCGTATGCAACACATGGTGTTGTGTTCAAGTCTGAAATTCAATGACAAAAACTACAGAGGAGCAAATTACAAGGACCTAACACTCCACAATTCCTAAATGCAAAGAATTACTTCAACATTTTTTTACAATTATTATTGTAAAGGTATAATAGGCATAACCCCGACTAATCCCAGACTCGAGAAACATAAAGTACTACAACATTTATAATTGATTAAACATTCATCTTTGTGAATTTTCTTCATGGGCATATATTCGACATAAGATTCAACATTTGCCAAACATATATCTAGGAGCATTCATGAAGACAATGAAAATTGATGAATTGAGAGTGAGAACTGGGACAGTGTACCAAAACCACATTCAAAAGCAACAAGAACATGAACCTACATGTATAATCTGCATAGACTAAGATTTAAGAATTCCAATCCATGATTCACAGAACACTTTTTTTTTCTGGGCATGACTAAACTTCAAAGTTGTCCTAATCAGTTTTAGATTCTAATAACTGGGCAATTGCCATCAAAAGTTTTCGTGTATAATTCACAGTACAGCTACATGACAATTGCAATAGCATGAGTGGTAAAGGAACAAAACAAGAAGAGTCTAGGGTCGAGTTTGGACAACGAATACGTTTTACGCGCATGCATGTATACAACAAAGTAAACACATTAATGGTCCTACTCGAGTTCATAAACACTAACGATACTAGAAAATCTGCACCATTTGATTGTCCCATCGAAGAGTGACCAAAGTCTGGTATCATCCCTGGCGGTTCGCAGATACTGGATCTTAAGAACCTGCAAGCAAATATTTGGTATTTATGAATCGAAAAGAAAGATTAATCCGTTCCACGGGTTTGAAATAAGTAGCATATAAAAATTTTGCAAGTCGTCAAACACGAAATCATGATCAATATAAGCTAAATTTCATAAATTCAAGCACCAGTCTGCCGAGAGAGGTAGACCTTAACATGCATAATTTCACAATGAAAAAAATATATATATATATTTGGTCGCCGATTCTAAAAATCTTTTGCTAAGCATGCCAAAAAACGAGCACAAGTGAAATGAGGTAAAATGAGAAGAAATTTTCGTGTCAATGATTCATTCGCAAATACAAAATCCTATATCTATGACAGATGAACACAAACAACAAAAATAGAAGTATAAAAAATAGCAGCCCAAGAAAACAAACCGAAATTGAAGTCATTCCACGCAATGATAAAAAGAGTAGCGGACTTCACGTCTTTGCACATAAAGTCATATCAAAAGATGCAAGGAAGAACATTTATATCATACCATTTTTACACGTCAATATTCAAGTGAGCCCATTGAATGTATCCCAGAAGTTTGATTACGAGAGTCACAGCTATTGCTCATCCTATGACCTCCGGTAGGGCTCAACGATTCTTGCCCTTGCTTCCCGAGCTTATGCACATCCTCCGGGGAAAGTATCTTTATATACCAGACGCTATTCACGAATGACCTGCGAAAGGGGAAAGCATAAAAAACATATAAACTACTGCCATGACAAGCCTACATAAAAGGAGTCCACACCAATTGAAGAATTCGACACCACTTCTTGAAGAAAAAGCACTCGCATGCCACCAAAATTTAGAGTAATGCATGCATCACTCATCCCACAGACAGAAGAGATGGATTACACTTTAAAATGTACTAACTGGATCGAAGTACTTACTCCCATGGGTCGTCTCCAAGGAGAAGTACGTCGTTCTCCCTGTCGACAAATACAAGCTGCCAGCCTGATCTCAAAGGGTCCTCCAACTGCCCCTCAATTCCAAACATCTGACCCAATTCCTCTCTCAGCTCTTCATAGCAGCTGAACCGGCCGATGTCCAGTGACCTTCCAACTGCCCCTGCTTTGTACACCTGCAAAAAGTTTAATCAGCACAAACTGTTGAAAATAAAGAAAGGGAAAGACCTCAAAAGAGGTCATACCTTAACGAATGTGGTGGTTTGTGCATCAACTTGCCCCACACTATTAAGCAAACCAGAAGAGTCGTCCATACAACTGTAAATGGAGCTTTGCAAGCCGGATGCTCCAAATGGCATGGAGGACACATCAGCGTCAATTGAAGAAGTACCTAAACTGGGGACGACACCATGAAGTAACATCGGCGAAGAGTCAATGTTAACACCAAAAAGTGTATGGGCCTGGGCATCTCCACTACAATTGACTGGCTCCATAGCACTATCCTTTCCCGGAAAAGGAGGGAGGCTCACTGTGTTGCCGAAAGTACTGTTTTGGGGATATTCCAACTTAGGGGTCCATAGTTGGTTTTGCTGGGGTTCACTCATCATAGAATGGCTGATTCTTGAAAATGAAGGAACATTGCCATTACCTTCAGCACATATAGAACCCAGCATATGTTGCATATTGGAAGGATTTAATGCGGCCGAAAACGTAATATTTGAATCAATGAAATCTGGTTTTTGGCTCAATGGAGCAGGCAAAGGTGATGCCTGCTGATAATGATTGTTTGGCATCTGGAATGCCTCCTGGTAGGTATGTTGCTGCTGTTGCAGCTGTTGTTGATGCTGCTGTTGCGGCGGCTGCTTCTGCTGGCCATCAAGTGCTGGAGGCACAAGGTGACGAAGCTGATTCTCTGACAAATTTTGTGACTGACCGTGCAGAATTTGCTGAGGAAGTGTTTGTTGCATCATCTGCTGCTGCAATAGAGAGTTTGATGGACATGACTGCTGCAGATATTGGAAAGGCTGTTGAAATTGTAAATATTGCTGTTTTAAAGGATCCCCAGCTCTAATATCCTGCAATGCAGCCGCAGCGATGGCTTGGTACTGCTGGTCATCATTTCTTAGCAATGATGGTTCCATTCGCTGTTGCATCCATGGACTTAAACCAAGTCCCTGAAAATTAAGGGACTGAAAACCTCGATCTCCAAGATCCCCTCTAAGCCACATGAGGCCAGCTTCATCTTTATTATCTGAGCTACGATAGAAATTCGTTAATGATAGAGTTGTATACCTAACAAGGAAGTGATGATAGCTGAACAAGATGTGTTACCAAAACAAAAACAAAAACAACAACAAAGTCCAAGTGAACAATTTACAAGGGTTTTGTACTAGTTTATGGCTACCAGAATAAATTTAGAGGTTGTTGCAGGCATGGGAGGGAACAAAAGAAGAAACGAACATGAAAGACCAATGTTCCTTTCAAGATAATTTGAAAAAAGTCCAAGTGAACAATCAAACAAGCTCTTGAAAAATTACTTTTTCATAATTTAATAGATTCTTCCAAATAATGGTCAAAGTTGAACATACACAAAATAACTTCTCTCACGATATCCTTCAACCAACACAAGGGAAAATTTTCGGCAGGGAAATAATATAGAATGAACAGTAATACCAATTAGGCATTGGAGATGATTGAAGGAATTCACTTTCTCCACCATGTTGAAAAAAGAGTTATAGCTTTTGCCATATCACAAGTAGCTACAATCTTAAATATTCTTGAGGGCCTCAGGCCACTACAAATCATTTCAGGTAACATTTTCTTTAGTGCTATTGTTGATAATTAATAAGGACAAGTTTTTGGATCTTCCTAACTAAGCACGCCTGTAGTATTTGTTGCACATATAAGCCGACACGGTCTCATTTGTTTCTTTACTTGGGCTGTTTTCTACCACATACTGGATGTGTTTATATCAAATTCTATCTTACATTTAGTTGTTCTGTAAAATTGATGAGATAATTGAGTGGGAACCATCAAAACCCCAAATGTTGAATGGTTAATAGAACTTCAAAGTATCAATTAGCTGTGCTCTTAGGATTATAGGATCCACAGAAAGAAGTGCTTATTTGTTAAAAGCAAACACAGAAAGGGCGTAGCTATGATCCTAGAACATAGCAATCCAGAGCAAATGGATCCAACCAAACTAAATATCTTAATCAATTGTCCAGTTCAAGTACGTTCCATAAAGAGGCAATGCAGCTATGCAGGTAACTGATTCGCTTATCTGTTCCAGCTCATGATATTCATACACTGCAGGTACAAGAAATCAAAATGCTCATATGCGAGCCTAGACACATTTTATTAAAATCAAAATGGGGCTTTGAAATCACAGGAAATCCAAAAGTCCCCCCTTCCCTTCCAGCTGTGATGGTCATCTTTCATGCATGAAAAACATATAAATTCAAACCAAAAAATCAAAATCCAAAGCGAATCAACTAAAAGGCAATTCCATTTTTGAAATCAATATGATTCATTAATTCTATGACATACACATGGTCAATCGACGTGAAGAACAATTACAGGAATCAGAAGAAAGACTATAAATTGCAGTGAAAAATAGCAATGTACCATAAGACTATAAATTGCAGTGAAAAATAGCAATGTACCATGCAAGGAAGACATTCCAGGATGCCAAGGGCGCTTCAACCTGAGGGGAAATAGAGATGGGTACATTGGGAAAGTTGTCAAAGGCTCAATTTCCCAGAGAGATACTCGTGGCTGTCTCTCACCGGCTGTTGACTCATCCCAACCAACCTAAATTTGCAAAACTTGTAAGTAAATCACAACGCACTCAAGGAGTTATTTCTTAAATGCAAACAACTCATTTATTACGCAACACCAAACAGCAACGATCACATCATCAGATAGCAGCAGCCACCATTTATCATTTTCACACTAATAACAAGAGGATGTGCTAGTTCACTAACTGATAAAAATCCATGGCTATCAAGGCTCAACAATGAATATCAAGCAATACCAACTTCCTCCCTCACAAGCAACCCATCTCGCATGTAGGAACTCAAAATAGAACATGATAACGTGAATGTCAAAAGTTTAAGAGAGTGTCTATATAAGTTAACGCGATAACCTGGCCACAAGGCGCACTGCAAACCAAAGCTCTAATACCATGTTAAATCATCAACTTACATAACAGTAAAGTTGTCAAGGGCAAAGTGATTTTTATCAAACTACTAAAACTGCATAGCTGACAACCACATAACTAAGCCTTACTAATAGTGATCTTCAAAAACATAACAAGGGCCAGCTGTTTATAATGAGTAATACCAATTCCCCACATTTTTGCTTCTAAGAAGACTCGAAACCTCACTTGTCTAGCGGGATACAGGCTATTGGTCTTCTTTGAATTAATATTATCACTAAGCTAAAGGGCAAAAGGTTGCCCTCTAAGCACATGGTTCACAATTCATAAGAACCTTATGAGGATAAAGCATGCAAAATGCTATGTTCGAAGACTCTTCGCCTTTAACCGAGTTCAAACGCATAATTAATGATGCGTTGTACTAATGTTGGGGCCAACTACACCCAACTCCACTCACTACATGACCATATAAAATTCTCATGATTTGATTCAAAAAATAAATAGTAACCTCATAAGAAAAAAAGTTGTGTTTTAGTAAAGCCAAAAAGAAATAAAAACATTCTTTTGTCCAAATTCCCCATGTTGCCTAATCGACATACAGTAGAAGTCCCCTATTCTTTTTGTCAAGATAGCATTATCTCATTTGTTGGTCGCAGGCTTGCGGCTAAATCTACATCATATAGTTTTCCTACTATTCTCCACACTTCCACATCATATCATATTTCAATAGGAGAGCAATATGATATGGAAGTGTGGAGAATAGTAGGAAAACTATATGATGTAGATTTAGCCGCAAGCCTGCGACCACATGTGGAAGTGTGGAGAATAGTAGGACAACTATATGATGTGGAAGTGTGGGCTATCTCGATATCCCTAATAGAAGATCCAGGCAAGTCAAATAGGAGAAACCACATGTCAGATGATCCAACAGATTGGTATTACCCAGATAAGATCTTTCTTCAGTTTAAATGTTTATTTAAAATGAAACTTCTTGGAATTCTTCTCATGGCCATGGAAAGAAAGCAAATACATGGCACGAATAAGAAACAAAAGTAACGCTACCACAAAAATACTTCTACAGACGACATTCCTACATTTGAGCTACATTTACCCAACACACACACACACACACACACACACACACACGCATACACATACAAAAATACTTCTACAGGTGACATTCCTACATTTGAGCTACATTTACCTTCACAGAACGCCAGTGTGAGTTTGGCCAACGAACAGGATCAAGATCACTTATGCCTGTTATTGTACCCATATACCTGGTTGGATGGAAATTGAGACAATTAAGCAAGAAAACTGACCAACAAATTTGACGCAAAGATCAGGAAATTGACAAAATCAACAGTTAGACAACTAAGAATACCTACGGACGCTTGATTCTTCGGTCTCAAACAGCATGCGGAAACGCATCCCAACAGACACACGAGTGTGATACACTGCTTTCACATACTTTGAGAGGGGTATCACAAATTCTGATGGACTAGCCCTGCGAAAAAGTAGCATGATGCATCAGCAGAATTTAATAATATGGCCATGTAAAATATGAAATTCAAACAAAGCCTTTCACCTTACCTTGGATTGTAAAAAATTGTGAAGCGGCTGTTAGTGGCAGCAGCATGAGCTGCAGCAGCAAGTAGTCCTATATGCATACTGTCACTTGATATAACAGATGAAGGCATCACGGTTTGTGGTCTGCTAGCACGGCGAATTCCTAAAAGCAGCTGGTTTTTTTCATTCCTATCAACCAGCATTTAGGAAAAAAATAAAACAGGAGTGCAACAATAGAAAAAAAGGAAAACGTCAAGACAATTCACATGGAATGAGAGCATGTTATGATTTGAACCAGATAAAAAGAACAGAATCTCCAGCGACAAGTCTCTTGGCACTAACAAAAACACTCCAGCCTGTGGTCAGAAGATGCCTTTTTGGTTGCCCTGCATTTCAACAGACATAAAAAAAGAGCTGAATGATAAACTACCACCAAATTCAGGACACAACTTGCAAAGAATGTTATGAACAGGGGCGACAGGAATCAATTGTTGAGACATTATCATCCTTGACCCAGAATGCAAACACAGTTCAAATTTTCAGGCAGATTGCACAAAGGCGACAATTATTTAGTGAAATTAGAATTCAAAATGGGCTCGACATACCTCGGAATATGTGTCTAAACTTCCACTCGGCGTCATGAAGATCCCTTGCAATGAGTTCTTGAGCAGGCGGCTGCTGAGAGAAATCCTGAAGAACAAGCAAATGTGATTCCGCATTGAACAATAAATCAGCCAACAAAAACTAACAAGTAGTAGCACCCACCAATGGAGGAAATACTTTCTCAGCAGCGCGACGTGGAACAGAAAATCCTCCATGAGTACTGGTATCACTTGCAGTTAATGTCTTGCAGAAGTAATTGGTTGGCTGTTTGCTTGGAACACCAAGCTCAGCAGATAGATAGGTATCCTTCTGCTCTTGCTACACAATGAAAATTTTCATATCCCCACATCGTTTTTAGTTCATTTCGAAGAAAAGACCCAATAATTATACCAAGCAAAATCAAATAACAAAAAAATGACAATACCCACAGGCGTCAATGGCTGCAGAGTCATTTGAGCATAGACTTCATCCGTCTCGACATCTGCCTGAATTTCAACATCCAATAATACAATTCCCACAAGCTCTTCGTCAAAAACTAAACTACAATAAATCAAATAGAAATTAAGATGAAAAGCAACAAACCCACATGCATTGTAACATTGTGAAGCTGGCAGATGAGCTGTGCCGGCAAGTTTGGATAATTGGGGATATGGCCATCAACTTCTTTGTTAGTCGACGCGGCCACCTAAGTACACAAACAATGAAATCAAAGATACTCAACTACCAATGACTCATAAAATGAAATTCAACAAAAATCAAACAATAATCAAACAATCCTCCAAAATCTAACCTGCTCACTATGGCCCTGTGGAAAGTACACAACACGACTACCGACTGTGGGCAGCGAAACAAGCGGCCCAGCACAAGCATGCCATAGCTCAGAATTCAAACACCTCTTCTCTCCTAATCCAAAATCACACCCAAAAACACAAAGAAACAGTGATCATTCAGTTTGACAACTATGTATGACATGAATTACATCAAAAAATCTCAATTTCTATACACTAAGATGAAGAACAACAAAAAGGGTACCAAAAACACAAAGAAACAGTGATAATTCAGTTTGACAACTATGTATCAGATGAATTACATCAACAAATCTCAATTTATATACACTAAATTGAAGAACAACAAAAAGGGTATCTAGTATTTACCTTCTTGAACCTGTTGACCCAACCCAGCTGAAGAAGAAGTTGAGGAGAGCTTCATCTCATCAAAACCCTAGCTTTTCTTCACAATTGAACAAAAACAACACTAATACACCAATAACAGTTCCCTCTCCACTCCCCCATTTTCGTCCCCCCTCTTCAATCAAACCACATTCACCGAAACACTGAAAACACTGAAACTTCAAATCAACAACACAAGCAACAACAAATCCAAAACCCCACTTAACAAAACACTCCAAAACCCCTGAATTCCGCCAATTCACCAAAACCCCCAATTCCCACTCACACCTCCTCCATCTCCACCCAATCCTCACCAACCCCAACAAAACCAAAACCCTAAACAAACCCCTCCTTGTACTTCATAGATCGACCCACCAAAACCCCAAAACCCCTTCACAAATCACCACTATCCATCACACCAAACACCACCACAACCCTCCCCATCACATCCACCGCCATTAAAACAATCAATCAGACCAGAAACCAATGGAAAAACCCACAAAGACGAGATTTTGAACTAGCTAGAGTGGGAGAAGTTGCACAGAAATGAAAACCCAGAAATGAAATCACAAAAGCTCTCTTTTACGCCTATCGCTATCCTCTCTCATGTTAGAGAGACAGAGAAATCTAGAGAGAGAAAAAAAAGCAAGTTGGGAGAAGAATTTTGTGGAGCGTTGGATTATCCGTACTGATTAAATCTGGACCGTTAATTTCATTGAGATGCTCTGTCTGACTGATGAGACGTGAAGCATGTGCACTGCATCTTTAGTGGTCATTGTCAGGAGTACGGAATGGAATGGCCAGAGAGAGAAACTATAAATTTTTTTCTTTTTTTTTTTTGTTTAAATCAACCAGGGTTATGTAAGTATTCTAAATTTGCCTCAAGTCATGTACTATACAAATGGTTGGGAGCTTCTAACATTATTATTTTCATTTATAACCCTCAAACTCAAATTACTGGCTAACAGGCAACCAGTCACCTTTCAGACATGTCAACCAACTATTATTATAAATATATGGTTTCAAAAAAAAAAAAAAAAAAAACTCATCATTTGATTCATGAACTTTTATTATTACATATTTAGGACATCTCCAATCAGCACTATTTTGGTGCTGGTTGGGATGCCATGTAGGATAAAATGGCACTGGGTCCTACGTGGATGGCGCACAACTACAGTGCCTGTTCACAGCGCTATTTTTTTTTTTTAATATTTATTGGTAAAGGCACATATTAATTTATTTTTTAATTATTTATTAGATAAGTAATTGATTAATCTTAATAAATTAATTTTATTAATATGTAGAGCAATATATTTAAAATATATAAAAGATTCAATTTTAAGAAAATAATAAATAAAATAATAATAAAGCAAGATAGTGTAAAAGATAGTGTTGTGGGTTGGAGATGGTTTTAAAATTTAGTGTAAAAGTTACACTAAAATGGTGCAAAAGTTGCACCATTTTAGTGTTGTGATTGGAGATGGCCTTAGTACTTAAACTTTCACAAATGTTTACATTACGTCATTCGTCATTTAAAGTGTTAACTTCCACTAACATAAATAACAAAAGTGTCGCGTAACTAGTCAAAAAGAGTAAAGTGATTTATATTACTAAATCTGATCACTCGCTAAACCAACAAAAGTTAAAAAAAATATAATTTACCCATAAACATAAAAAAAAAACTCAAAGTTTATAGGCCAAATCATAAAAACTTAAAAGTTCAGAGATCAAATGTACAACAATGAAAGTTAAGTAATCAAATGTAAACTAATAAAAATTCAGAGACCAAAAACATAAAATGCACAAAGTTTAAGGATTAAAAAGTATATTTTACCCAAAAAAAAACTGTTGGTATAAATATATGATATTTTACCTTGCAAAATTAAATCGAGTTTGGACGCGAACTCACTTACCATGCAATACACTTTGACACACGCGTGTCCAAATTGAATCTCCCAATCGTTTCCTTTTTATTATTATTATTATTATTATTATTATTATTATTATTATTATTTTGATAAATATTATTTTAAAAGATATTATAATGACATCTAAAGTTACACTTAAAATTCTTACAAAAAAAAATACACTTACAATCATACTAAAGTAACGTGGCATACATGATCTATTTAAAAAATATAGTTCTTAATGCATAACTTACAGAGTGTGAATATTGAGACAGATAGCTTCTAAAGATGTAGATCTACACGTTATGTCACCCATTGCGACTTTAGGTGGGACTCCGGGATATCATTCCAGCATTTTCTTATTATTTTTGTACATAGAGAGAGGGAGAGGAGGAGAGAGTAAATTGGGTGGGGCCCGCACCTGACTGGGAGCCCAGACTGGGGTGTCCCACCGTTAGATGTGAGTCCTCGAGATGCGAGAGGAGGTGTTGGGTTATGTGCAGAGAAGGGATTAAATAATGGTGGGGAATAGTGGGAGATCAGCTGACGACGAAGACCTTTGCCGTCCACCTCAGGATGATGGTAAGTAACAGTCGTTGTTATAAAATCAAATGTGACAAATTAGAGAAACCTCCTTTTACTTTTGCTTGAATTGGCAAGGCACCCATTCGATAAACTGTTGCAAATCTCGAGGCACGGGTTCACGTGATGTGGTTTTCGAATTTGTGGTAGAAGGAATTTGCGGCTAGTTTGATGTAATTTTTGAACTAACGTGTTTTTGTTTAATTAGTGTCATGTTGTTGTCGCCTTTGAATTTTAGGTTGCAACTATGTATGTATGGTCAAAAATTTGCGAAGCTAACTAAATTGTTATCGCGATTATTTATTGCAATAAAGATTTGAGCTCGAAATATTTGAATAAATAAGAAATATTGGTAATGGTAATTTGGAACAATGTAACCTCTCTCGACTAAAAATGACCTCTCTTTTAAGAGTATTGAGAGGTGGCAAGATAAATTATAATATAGATTCAACTAGCGAGCCCCATTCATGACTTAGCTTTATTGATATTCTTCATATTCAAAACTCACAATTAGATCATAAAGTTAAAAGGATATCGAGTTTTATTATTAGTCGGACTAAATTAATTACGTACCTCTTACAGGTCAAACTTATTCTCAATATATTCTCCATATCCAAGAGTCAAACTCGAGATATCAAATTAAAGGATGACATTGAGTCATAGTCGAGTTTTACACCTTCTCTTTCATTTCATGAGATTAATATAGATTCAACTAGTGAGACCCCATTCATGACTTGGCGATATGTATGCCTTATGTATATATTTAGTTGTCCCTCTTCATGGTAACGGTATTGGAATGACCACTTGTCATTTTAAGATTCTTGCTTACATGAGTATTATTAATTTACAATCTAGTAAACTACCTAGATATGTGTAATTGACAAGAAATTCGCAACGGTATATTTTATGGAGGCATCTAGTTTTGATTAGACTTTATTAATCATTAATGACTACGCAAAGTCAAAATGAGATGACAAATACTGAAAATATATTAAGTTAATGAGCTTTGCTGTTCGTTCGTATAATTGTTATTAATAGATAAGATAAAGTTTGTTAATCAAATGTGGAAAGTAAGTGTTGGAGTGATTGAACACTAATCTTTCTTATCCTATTTGATTAGAATAAATTCATAAATTAAGGGGAGACAACTTCTGTTGGAAAACTATTGCTTCTTTCCTAAATAAGAAAAGAGAGAGAGCTAAATGCCTAAATTTGTTGGCTTTGGGATTAAGCAAATCTCTCAATTAGAATCCATCACTTAATTAATTAGTAGATTACTTAAGGGAGCTGGTTGATTAGCTAGCTAAACTCAAGTTAAATAGGGTATCAATAATTAATAACTAATCTTAAGTTGTGGTTGGTTTGGTAATTGAAAACATGCAAGTTGTTTGTTTTATGAAATATCATAATTCTTAAAAGAAAGTTGTACGTGTTCAGTTTCAAAATATTCATAATTTTTTTTTTTTAGTAACCGTGGGTATTTATATTCATTGTCATATTCATAAATTAGTTTGTACTAAAAAAATAACAACTTTGAAAATAACTCAAACTTTTTATTTTTTTCTAAATTTTTTGTTGTAATTAGGAAAAACAATTTCGATATCATTCTGCCATTCTAATCAAAACGTCACCTTCTACTATGGAAAAGTAACTAAATTATTAGCTTCCCTTGTATTAATTGCATTTCAATTTACTTATTACTCTAAGAAACAAACTAAAAAAACATAGTATATTTGCACTCAAAAAATAAAACATAATATATTCTTCACCAAAAAGCTCAGTCATTTTCGTAAAGTTTTAATTTAAATATCTGATAAGTAGTTTTCAAAAAAAATCTAATAAATAAACTTATAATTGTTATCAAATAAATAAATAAAGTATTTTTAAAAAAATCAAATATATTTTTTGAGGCCAATAAAGCAAATATTGAGGCTTAAGATGTTTGCGCACACATTCTCATGCATGTCTAAGTGTCCTCAAATTGTGCAGTAAAAGGTCATAACAAAAGTATGCACTAGTCTAGCCTTTTGTGTTTTTGAGAAAAGTACACCACTCTAGCATTATTGATTAGTGTTTATGCTTAATTAACATATTACATGAGGAAAGAATTACCACCAAACAAATATATAGATTCATACAACTTTAACCTCTCCAATCTTTTTTCCTCACAATAACAAGTCTTTTATTTATTTATTTATTTTGTCAAAGGACACTTTGGTTAACTCAGCTAGCAAAACATAAGAACTGCACTGTAGTTCATGTGAATGAGACTATCATTTTCACTTTTCTTCTTTTCCATCTACTGCTAGTTGTGAGAGAGACATGTCAATATTTTCCACTCCCACTTTGCTTTCCTATTGGGAGAAATGTCCAATTTATTTTCACCTTTTCTTTTCTTTTTTCACCAAGACTGGTTGATGCTATTTCACTATCAGGTCTGAAACAAGGAAGTAGCACAAGCCACTTGAAATTACACAATTGCACATCCTCATTTTCTTTTTTCCCTAGCTTTTAGACGTCACACCATCATTGATCAAGACGACGAAGAATATGAAGAAGAAGAAGAAGAATGATCAGTTGCTATCCACGTAAATTTGTTGGACCTACACAATCCTCTTAATTTGTCTGAACCAAAGTTTGTATTGACTGTGAATGGTCCAACCCTTCTTTAATTACTTCCATGGGAGAGCCTATACATGTAACATCTTTTAACTATACCACTATACAAGTTAATGTGAAAAAATTAATGAACCAGCACTTCTCTTTTTTGAGCAAAAAATATGAGAAGTATAGAGAAGTAATCATTAACCTCATTTTTTTTTTTGTGGATCTAAAACAGCTTCTTTCGTGGGAATAAATATCATGTAAGTCAAAGAAAAAATGAATCAATTACTTTGAAGAACTAATTTTCGCGTCATTTTCGACCAAGGATTAATTAATTTCATTGTGTAAGATGTGACATTGTAACACACATTGTGTCACTTTAATTGGCATGATGTGTTTTGGTTGGAGATTAGGTAGCATGAGACCACGCCTTGCCTTCTTTAAGGATGAATAATGAATGAATCCCAGTATATTAGTGTGAATTATGGCTAAAGGATTCTTCTTCCTTTTATTTATTTATTTTTAGCAGTATCCTTTAATTTTGTTGTCACAACTTACATATCCCTTTTTGATATTAGGATTATCCAACAAAACTTATTTATTGAAACATATTTATTTATTCAGAGACGTACCTGTTGGTACTATTTAATGAAATTTATTTAGTTGCTAGCTTAAGAATTAGATAATCAAACAATTAATTTTTTTTTTCATTTTCTTCCCTATAAAGACGAGAACCTTATTAGTCTCTTTCAGACTAACTTAAACATTTTTCCATTTTCGATAACTTTGGATAAGTTTTCGTACGACTTGAGACTAATTTAAATATTTAAACCCTTCTTATGATATGTAGTTGCCTACGCAAATAAATTAATCTCTCAATTACTTTATTATAGATTTTGATCAACCTCAGACGATACATTTATAATTTGACCTACATTCATTATATATTGAACCAATTCCTCTTGGTTCAGTAATTTAGATATGCAAAGGCCAAAGGCATGGAGGCTCAATCACTCCACATTGGTATCCCATTTTGAAACCCTAGGCAAGTGGCTTAGATCATGTACACATATTTGTCTCATTTAGCTATACACTTTGCTTTTTTCAAATTTCACTTGAGAAAAGTAAGTGGTGAGAGGTGCAAATATGTGGAGCCACCACTATGCACTAAGAGTCAAGAAATAGTCAAATCACCACATAACTTGACAAAACCCCTAGTGTCCAACTTCCACAATGCAAAGCCTGATGAGAGTAGGTCACTTCTCAAGTCACCACCACTGCAATGTGGAAGAGACTCCAATGCCAGCTTGTGTAGGAGGAGAGCCCTCACATTTAACTAGGTGGTCTTGTTAAGAAAAAATAAAATAAAATAAAAACACTAGTGGGGACATAAATGAAATATTACTTTATTTTGCTTTTTACATTTTCACACACTTATTTAAAAATCGTGCCATACACGTCAAAATATATGTTTGATTGTACTAGAATAAGTATTTTTTATTTATTGATTTGCAGTGTACAAGTATTTGTGGCTTCGTCCTAATTAGGTAACCTGGACTCGAAGTTGGTAAGACTATTGATTAGTGGCGACATCCCTAACCTAGAGATTTAAGGTGACTTTATTTTTAGAACTCGAACTCAAGACCATTGGTTAAGGATGACTAGATCTATACCATCGGCCACAACCCCTAGTGTATGACTTTAACTGTGTCAAAATATCATTTTCTTACTTATTTCTTTTTTATAAATACAAAGGGAGGGGATGCACGACATGTGGATGATAGAGAAAGGTCATGCATGGCGATTCATGTCAAACAATTAATAATTAACATGGGTATAAATTAAACCTAATTACCCCAAAGAATTCTAAGAATGTTTGCTAATTAAGGATCCAATAAAGTGTATCCTAAAGATCAATACCCACCAAATCTTTCTTAGGCACTAAGTAGGTCCCTCCAATATTTGCTTTTGCTTTTCACCTCAATTAATCATGTATTCATGATTCCAACCTTAGGTTATAACCGTAGATACCTCTATTTTAATGGGAAAAGAGAAGTGGAATCTTCTTCTCATGTGAAAGGAAGAAAAAAATGAGTCCAAGATCCAATTGATACCAAGGACCCTCATTTTTATTTTTTTTTTCTTCTTTGATGTCACTAGCAATGAGAAGATATGACTAAGAATGACAAGTGTAAAGTAAAGGGTTCGACTTCTGGAGAAGTAAAAAAAAAAAAAAAAAAAAAAAAGGCAAGCGTAAATTGCATTCGAAGGCGGCTCGTAGTTGTTAGGTGAAAACTTATTATAGTATGTAAATATTGAACACTTAATTAGCATATCAATTACATGATGTGATCGAGATATCAGAGACTACTTGAGCGAGATTGGACCTTGATATTTTTCCATAATAACGTAAAGGAAATAGAGCGGGACACACTTGCTACTTACACAAGTGAGCTCTACAAGGATTGACGATTCTCCCCGACCCTCCTAATAGTATTCAAAATATTCTGCTATAGGTTGTTTGAGGATCGAGTAGCACATCGTAGAAATAGTTGCAGTTTAGATTATAGATAAGTAGAAATTGTTGATGTAGATAAGTAGCTTGAAGTTTTTTCAAACATGTCGTTAAAAAAAAAAAAAAAAAAACAACTATGGTTATTGGAATGTACTAGATGCTTAGACTGATGTATGGTAAATTTGTAAAAATTGCATAAGAAATATGAGTATTCAAAGAAAAGCAAAACTAGCACAACTAGATATACAAAGTAGAGACCTACTGTTGACATAATTTTTTTTGACAAATACTGTGGTTGAAGTAATTCGACGGTGTATATATATATATATATATATATATATATATATATAAAAGTGCGGATATAATATAACAAATGTATATATTAATTAAGGACTTAAATTCACTATGTATTGTATTGAATGAATTTTTGATTCATGTAAGTGACTTCAACTAAGTAATTCGAAAATGAAATTTTGCAGTTGTACAACTAATGTTGTCCACTTCATACAAAAATAAGAAAATAAAAAAAAAAAATAATGCCGTCCACACTAATGATTTGAAGATTAATAATTAAAACTATATTAATAATGTATAGAAAATTTAGATGTATATTTATTTGTTCATCTACTACACATGGAGAATTAAGATGATGTACTGAACAGTGAATCTTGCACATGATTTGTGATGTTGCCTACTTTTTGAAGAGATTGTCCTTATCCATACGAATACTCAATGAGTTATAAGTTTTCTCAAATGTATAGGGTTGGGTTCCTATTGGTAGATGAGGACATCTCCTATTAAATTTCAATTTCATTTATTTATAAGGACACCCTATGTACCTATTTCTTTAATGCAATGCAAAAATAAAAAGGAATCATAAAGTCCTCATTAAATTAAAACATGATGAGCACTAGCTTCCATATATGAGTTGCTAAAATCTTAAAGTGTAGGTACATAATTGGAAACCAAACATTGATATAGGATATTAGGTTCTAAAGAATGTAGCAGAACACCAAAAATTGTGAGGGTAGGGATAGGTGGGGTTCATACAAGCACTGTTGAAAAAAAAGTTGGGCAAATGTTAAAGGTAGTTTTTCCTAAAAGGCTAATGTATGCAAAAGGACTCGTTAAATATCGCAACTAAAATCAAATTATAGTATGTATAAGGGGATACGGGAGAGCGAGGTCGTGTGAAAGTACTGATATGAGAAAAAATCGATGAGGGCTTTTTCATAAATTTGAAAATTCTAAAAATGGAGGAAATGATTTTAAAGGATTCTTGCACTTAAATACATGCAGATAGTACATGGATCTCAATGGAAGATCTATAGGATCTAGAATAAGATATGCAACAAATAGGATCTTTGTGGCATGTTTAATGGTTCATAGTTTTAGCATTCTCAAAAAAAAAGGAAAAAATGTGTCAATGCTATATGATGCTACCACCACATAGAATGATAACTTTAAAGAGACTGTATGACACTAAATCTCAGCTTTTAACATAATTCAAAGTCATGGTCCAAAGAGTACCAACTTTTCTAAACAAGGTGAGGCTCCAACGAAGTAGGTTGTGAATTACACCAAAAAGCAACACCATAGCCTTTGCATATGTTTCCAATGCCTAAACATCTTATAACTACTTCGTAAAAATTGGAAAGCTTAGGAAGAGGTGTTAGAAAGCCTAACCAATATAAAAACAAATAAGCAATGAGGCGTTCAACACAAGATGAACTGTAAAAATTAGGGTATTAATGCAGTTTACCTTGATTTTATTAAGTTCAAAAAAAAAATTTAATACATACGATCATATACGTGGATATAAGAATTAACTCCTTTTTCGTCTATTTATTTGAGAATTAGGGCACAAAGAAGTATATAATAGGATCATAATCATCTACCATTCGAATTGTTAGGGAATGTTAATTTTTTTTTTTTGGTACAAAGGGAATGCTAATTATGTCTCCTTGATCTCTTGTATCCAGGGTTCAATAATTGTGGTGGGCGAGTCTCTAACTCCAAATGGCTCCTTCTACTTGAGCCAACAATCCAATAATGGTTACAATTTAATTACACAAATCTCTTTATCCCTACATATAAATTTATAATTCACCTATCTCCTATTGGCTTCTAGGTTTGGTATACCTTATAAAAAAGAAGGTGGTTTTAAAAGGGGAAAACAGCTTCAAGTGAAAGGAAATTATGCCTACTTTACCAAGTTGAACTCCTATTGCTTTCACATTCATGTTTCAATAACTTGCAATTGTTGATCTAATTCACAAGAATGGTAACAATAATAAGCTGTAAATGAGTGCATAGATTCAATCTAACTTGGACACATAGAGCCCTAAATGTATGTTTTGGAGGAAAGCATGTCTACAGTTATTAGGACTTGGTAGTGTTTCCACCAAGATAGCATATGACTTCACTTTTTCTCACAGAAAAGAAGTTTAAAGCAACATGGAAAGCAAACAAAAGATGAATTCAAACTTCTTTAATTATCAAAATTGCTAGAAAGCTCAACCATCATTAGATCATGTCTTTTATACAAACCTAAGAGTCACTTCCTTCCATGCCAAACAGGAATCAATTTTCACAATAAATGTTAACATTCATAGCCAAGAAAATCATTCTTGGGGATTGCGAGGGAAAAATCATTAGGCCTTTCACGCCATTCGTCGGAAGGTAGCCTAGAGAGATGTCCTACCACAAAAAACATGGTGGGCTTGATGCCAGAAATCTATCTATCATGAATATTTTCTCATCATCAATGATACTTTTGACCCTTCATTAAAGAAAATAATTCAGTCTAATTGCAAGTTGTAACACTTCTTTTTCGCCCTTTATCAATCTTTATGTGCAAACCTAAGACAGTACAAAACAAGTGAAATCAGAGTTATATTGAAGGACCTAGTTAGTTGAAGATGACAAATGGTTGCAGAGACATAGTTTCAAGAATATGGACCCTCTATGCCTTGTTGTCTCTCATTTAGTGAAATGAAATGTGAGACTACTTCTCATTCATTGTAGTTTTCTTCCTCTGCCTTAGTGCTTGTCATCTGTTTCATGAGTTGTCTATCTGATGATGCAACATTAGATCATCTTTGTGGAATCAGTGCAACTTGACTTAAGAAGCATTCACAAGAGAGTGATCTTTGAGAATCTAAGAAGTAGAAGTCGAATCATTTGTTAAGACATAATTTATTTATTTATTTTGGGTAAGTAGAAGACAATAATATATAGACAAACTGGAGGAGGAGAAGAAAAATCACGAACATCAGTTACCACGCCACGCGGAACTGTTTTTCGAATGTCTTGATGATATGAAGCCAAAGGAGACAAGAAGAGGGAACAAGGTTCATGTAAAATCATGTCCAAGATGGAGAAAGGTCATAATGTTGATATCAAATAAGGGGGCACTCCTTTAATCATGTAGTTTCTAAGAATGTTCAGTAATTAAGGATTCATTTTGCACAAAACACCAACATGTCATTATTTTCATCTCTAAGGACACAACTTGGCCCTTCAAGGCTCCTCTTCTCTCATCACATCATCTGCCTTTAATCATTCTATCATAATTTCAAAATTTTAGGGTTTAGACTAAGTGCTTCAACATGGCAATATACCTTGAAAAGGATTTACCAATGCAACAAAAGGGTCCCATCTTGTGATGGAAATGTGACAAGAACTTGTGGACACACCATGCTCACCTATGACATTGAGAAACAAGACAAGCCTCTTTGCTTGGGCACAAATCCTTCATTTCCCTTTATTAGTTTCTACATCTCTCTCAGATCTTTTTGGTTGAGAGATGTGGTTCGACGAAATAAAAACTGAAAAAATCGAACCTCTAGAAGTAAAACTAAAAATAACTTGTGATACATTGATTAAGGATTTAAAGGATTTTGAATACACATCAAGAAGTGTATTAAGTCGATTGGAGTAGAAGTGTTTAATCTAAGTAGCGGACCCTAATTAATTTGAGATTCGGGCTTTGTTTTGAAAGGTTTGATGGTTGTTCTATTGGAGACTGGGTTGCACTTACTTTGCCAAATTGGGCAGAAAAGACCTTTTAGGATTTGCACTGTTTTGGTTCCCAATTGAGTCAATCTGCTAGCCCTGTTAATATTCCTGCAACTGTGAAGTGCTGGTCCACACACACACTTAGGCAAACTGAGCATCCATGAAGTAAGGTTCATGACAATCATCTTTCACAGTCAACATCTCAACAAGGACACAAACTATAGTAGTTTCTCTGCATCTAAAAAGAAATGAAGCAGAAACATTGTATTTTTGGAACCTACAATCTTCACTGTGTACCATTTTCTTCAACCATCTTATTTTATTTGGACTGATTAGGATTACAATTCAACTGTTCTCAATAAAGGGTAATGCAAAAATGGAAAATCCTACTTTTAGCTGTTCTTTTCAATCTTTGTCCTCGAGTATTCGGCTACATGGATTAAACTCTACCACTCTGTTTGATTTAATGTAGTTGATGTCGTGCATTCTCAACTAATGCATATCAAGTTATCTTGCCATCGAATTTCTCGAGTTGGACCGACAAAAATACAATTCAACTGTGATATATTATTCTCTCACAGGTAAACATTAAAGGGTTGTGTAAATGCAACTTTACAACAGCTTTGTGACAGTGGATACCTTATATAGTTTGTACTCGTACATGATGATACTACAAGATTGATCTTTTAAACTTTATTTTTTGCCTGAATTTAGTAAGAGGAATCTATCATTTTGACATTAAATTCACAAATCTTTGATAAAAAAAAAGACAATAAATTCACAAATGCTACTGATAGCCTACCAAGTACTTAATTTGCATAAAAGCACAGTATTCCAGATTTATACAATATGGGCCTGACTTTATTATTCCCTTGAGAGGCTTCTCTGGTCCAAATTCAATTGTTTATAGAATTCCATTGTCTCGAATCATTTTATGTGCAAAAGTTGTCATATATAAAACCAAAACCTTCCATGAAAAATTGGAACTTTGACAAACCATCCTGTAAGTTGTCATCATTCTTATTAACCAAAAGCAAACCTCAATGTTAATGATGCACACTATTCATAATTTTATAACATATGTTTTTTTATTATTTTCAAGACAAAGCACTTGTTAGAAGACACACAAAACTATTAGGCATAGACACATGGAACTCAAACATGAGCCAACAGATTGATTTTAAGAGAGATTTGATCATCATGTTGCAAGCATACACCCCTCCTGACTGAATACATCTGAAGAATGTTCATGGATATTGCAGACAACAGCTCCAAATACAGAAAACAATTTCAACATATATAGACCTATCAGAATGCGTGTTATTAAATACAAGAAATACCATGTAAAAGACGGAAACTGAGTATCATATTTGTTGAAGACATCTCAGAATGACTTGGTTTGATGGAGAACAGTAACGGGTTCAAGAACACCAATGGCAGCAGGAAAAAGAGGAGGGTATACGACCTGTTCTCCTTATGTATTCCACCTGCTGCTCGGTTTTTGATGCTTGACAATTTCTCTTGGCCTCTGCTGCCGCTCGCTTCTCTTCAGCTTTGTGTCTTGCTGCTGCAAGCTTGTTCATAAGCTTATCATGAGCCCTTCCTCTCATTCTTTCTACCTCAACCTGGAAGCCACAATTATTAATTAATTGAAGATAAATGGTACTAAAATGTCCAGTACCATTACACTTAAGAGCTCACAAATGGTACCTTTGATCAATATAAGTATAACATTGGTCAAGTTTGTTCACAAAGTCAATTAACATAGACAAACCTCAATTAAACACTCTTAATTACAACAATCATGTTGAGGATTCAATTTCAATGAAGGAATCTTCAAACTGTTTCTGAGGAGGGAACACATTCAGAGATCCAAGTCACTCATATAGAACTACCAAAAAACACTCAGGAATAAAGCAGACCTTGAGCCATGAGACACCCGGCAAGCATACTCATATGTTCAGAAAATCATCAATTGACAATGAAAAATACAACAGAATTGCTGGTGTAACCCTTGACTGAAAAACTAAAGTTGACAGGTAGAGGACTAAAAATGCATTTACCCAAGTTTAGGTAACATTCCCCTCATATATTAACCCTTACACAGGGAGAAACTAACCAAGACCTTTCATAAGCGTAGGCATTAATCCATGTTTGATACCACTATAACTGATGTAGAGACCAAAGCAGCTACTATTCATTCACAAAACTCAAAAAGGAATAATGTTCTAGTTATTGATGTAAGTTGACACGCATACCTCAATCTTCCTCATCTCAGCTTCCGTCTTTGCTTTTTGATGGTTCTCCCATGCTTGTATTTTTATCTCCTCCCGTTTGAACCTGTAGCGAGCAACCATAATTATTAATTGGACGTAAGTTGGCAATACATATTATATTAAACTATGGTGAACGAACATCTTGGTATAGAGAGTGTAACTTTATCACCACTTGGCCTAAAGCAACATGAAAAATTGATGAACGGTAGAATAAAATTACCTCGCCATATATTTTGCTTTCTCTGCCTCCTCCCATGCTGCTGCACGGGAGTCAATACCACTTTTAGCAGGTTGATCCACACCGACAGTCTTAAGTGAAGTCGATGCATCTTTGTCCTCCTCTTCCTTACTTGCCCAGGCTGCTATGTTTGTCTTGCCAAGCTGAGTCCCAAGTGCCATTATTTCTCTCCTTGTTTTCCTTTGCATTTCTTTCTCAGATAAATTCATTTCATTAGGGTCCGTAAGGCAATTAGCTGTCTCAACTGGGGATGAAACAGCTCCAGCTCTTCCTGGAGTAGTTGGCCTTGATGAAGCTGGACTTCGTAGCGGCGTTGTAGCTCTCACAGGGGTGCCATTCCTAGAAGGCTCTTGACTGGTAATCGGAGTCATCTCTGTACCCATATCCCTCATTGAAACAGATCTAACAGTTGAAGGAGGAGGAATATATGTTGTAGCACTATGCACAGCCATGGACGAATCATGCCGGCTGATACTAACTGCATGATGTTACAGTCAGCATTAAATTCAAAGAAAACCCAATCACATCTACAATTTAGGTAAAAAAAAGCCTAATGGAGAATATCAATAAAGAATCATAAGCTCAAACATAGGAAAGAAAAAATGCAAAGAACTTGTAGTCTACACTTCCGACTAACATTTATGTGACAATCAATATCTCATGTTGCTCATCTTTCAACAGAGAAACTGTTAATAGCGCTCCCCACATATGTATCAATGTAAATAAAATAAATGAGAGTGCAAAACCTCCGTCTCTGGTAGAACAATAAAAAAAAATTGAATTCATCCACATTACTCAACAAAACGTAACTAAAATAAAGAATTTTAGGTTTTGTCATTTAAAAAGATGATCCAAGAGTTGCGTCCAACCAAAGGAGAGAAGAAACACTGGAACAAATTTTTGAGCCTTGGCATGCAACAATCAACATAAAAAGTCTCAACAATGCAAGAATGATACCAAAACATGTTTATTGTGTTCAAATCATTAGAATGAGATGCAGTGACTGAATGGATCACTCACTCCTCTTTCTAAAGTGTATCGAAGAGGACAGCCTCTTTGATGATCTAATCATTCTTGCGGAAGACACCATAACTAGTGAACTTCAAATTAAGATGCACAGGATAATTCTTTGCACCATCAATTAGCTACTAAATTTCATATCAATAGGTGGTACGCTACAGATTTTCACTACCTTTATTTTCGTCATTTCTATCCACAGCCACGCATATAAACCACTCCAACACCATTGTCTGGAGTAAGAGACAAAATGATGAATCATAAAAATTTCTTGAACTTGTTAGTTATCATACAAATTATAAACATATTGAAACATCAAAAAACTTGCACTAAATCGAGTGCAATGGATGAATTTGATCCATGTACCCGACCCCAACTAATTTGGAGTTGAGGCTTTGTTGTATTAAAACATCAAAAGCATCCAATGCATCACTTTGTACTACCTACCTGTATTAGCTCATATTCATTTGTTTAGCATTATATGTCAATATCCAATCTGAAGTGAAAAAAATATGCGCCGAAGAAACAATGGCTAGCAATGTATGATCAACTTACTTGCTGAATCTGCAACAGAGCTCTCAACAATCACCGAGGGCTTGATGAAGGACTCCACAACCGGGTGGGGATCATGCCCCCAATTCACAAACTTCTGCCCCACTGCCTCCCTCCTAGTTTGTTCACTTTGATCAATCCTCTTCGTATCGGGCTCTTCCAACGCAACCGACTTTTGTTCCATAACTTCAATCACAACCTTAGTCGATGACTGCCTACTCCCATACCCAAGAAACCCACCTTTCCTCCATGACTGTGGCTGCCCCCCTGGCTTATTCCTACTTGAAGTCGGGCTCGCAATCCACTTCTGCGCATCATCCCATTTCGAAGGCGCTGGTTTAGAAAACGGCGTAAACGGGACTCTATGTGCCGCCCCCCTTTCCGCCGCCTTCTGGAATTCGAAACCAGATATCGACACACTAGCACTATCATACCCACTCTCATAATCCACAAACCCATCATCTTGAGCCCTAATTCTTGAATTCACCACACCATGTTGTTCTTTGATTCTACCATCACTAGTTCCCATATCAGATGCCATTGAAGAACAATCAGGAGTCTCACTAACAATGTCTACATCCTTGCAACTCTCACAAGTGCTCAACCCTAGAAATTTATGGTTTGTTAGCAAACAAAAGTTACAAAACCCTAGCTTTCGTTCTTCAAAACCCTAATCCCCAAAATTAGTCCTAGAAATGGATCAATTGAGCGAAAAGATTGAAACTTTACCTCGATCGTCGAGATGGGTAAGATCAGATCTCGATGAGAAGGGCGGGTCGAGCTCCTCCGCTTCTCTCCTCTTCCTCTCCACCCCCAAAAGCATGCTCCGAAGCTTCGCCGGCGAAAACCCACCTCCCTATCAATCCCAAACTCATCAAAATCAAAACCAAACCACCAAATTCGACCAACCCAGTTAGGCAGTTATCTTTGAAGCCCTAAATTGATGAGTGTAGACAATGTAATGAAATTGAATTGTGAAGCTTACCTGATTGGGCTTTTCGATCCTCTCGTACTCCATTTGGGCTTCTTTCATCAATCACTACTGGTGTGTTCTGGACTTCGTCGTCGTCGTCGTTGTTGATGATGCTCTGCTTCTGCTCTGTTTTTGACGTTAATGGAGTCACTCTGTTTTTCTCTCTCTAGAACACACTCTACAGTCTCACTCACTCACCCAACTTTCTCTCTCTAGGTCTGGCATTCTTCACTTAATTAGCTTGAATGGGGGTGTTGGGGATTCGACCTCGGACGGCGTTTAATTTACGGGGGATGCCACTTGTGTCGCTGATTAGTTAAGCGGCTTAAGCCCGTTCAACCACGTGTTTAGCAAACTAATAAACCAATGCTTCTTTGTCCTAATTGATATTTTTTTTGATCTAACAATACCATGATATTATGTTCTAGAGAGCAGTTTCTGATTGTCAAATTAATTTATTTTCAAATAAAAGTCAAATTAATGATAGTTTATTTATACAAATAAGATTAGCGAATCAATGTACTTGATTCTATGTCTAGTCTTGTATTGAACTATGAATGATTAATGAAATTTAGATTTCTCTTTAAAAAAAAACAATACCATGATACTACTTGAAGGGGATTCAACCACTTGAAAGTTACAATCACTATGGACAGCGCCCGACTGGGGCGACAGGAAGGGGTACACACTGATTGGATCAAGTCTAATTAGGGTCAATCTGCAATTCAACTCAATTATTGCAGATTTGAAAATTACAGTCCAATCCAGTCCAAATAATTCATCAATCTAAACTCAATCCAATTTGCAAAATATGGACCGGATTGGATCAAGTTCCACGGATTGATTTTTTCTATCCAAAGATTTATGAAATTAGACTTAATCAAATGAATCACAAAAATTATATATCTCATGAATGACAAATTTACGACATACATACCACAAATCTATATATAGCATATTTCTCACAAAATCGTTATTATAATAATCTTCAAAGAGTAAGTTCCTACATAAATAAATATGTCATCCACAAATTTTCTCCATACACTCCCAAAAAAGCAAAAAAAAAATTATATGGAACATACAACCTACAAAAAAAGGGTAAAAAATATAATAAAATAGTTAAAAACAAGCATAGTCTTTTAAATATTATAGTTAATTAGAGTTGATAGTTTGAGTTGATATTCTTTAAGATGCTATAGTACATATGATCAAATGTGTATGTGTTGATGTGCTAAATGGACTAGATCGGATTGGATCTGTGATTTTTTAATATAGAATCTGTAATTCGATCTAGTCCAGCCGGATTAGTGATTTTTCAATCCAGTTCAGTTCAAGGTATAAAAAAATTGATCCAATTAATGATAATTAGTCCAAATTGGACCAGATCTGCGGATTAGTGCAATTTGTGCGCACCCCTAGCAACAGACGCGCACTGTAGCGAGCGCAGAGCGATGGCTAAGACTCTGAATGAGACAAAGGTCTATGTTCGAGTCTTGGCTGCTGCAAAGTTTCTTAAGACCTATTTAAGCTGTGGAGATAGGTGAGTCTCTTCAGCCCTCATGAGATTAAGCGTATAGGTAAATGGACACCCACATATATAGAAAAAAGAAAATGTTAGTGTACACGCACTTGGTGCTCCTAGGTTGAACACACAAATGACAAATGTCGTCAATGTGCATCGAGATACGTACACAAGTACATCCAACCGTTTCTTCTTTTTTTTTTTTTTTTTAGGAATGAAATTTTATTTATTATAGTCTAATATATACATGTTTTTAACGTTTCTTCCATTGTAACAAGTGAAAATTTCATGTAATTTTGTATATGATTCTCAAGTTTTATTCATCACCTTTTGAGATTGAGGATTACTAAGAGCAAAACATTAACTCTGGATAATTAACACGTGTTATTTGCAAAATAATATGGACTTTAGAGTGTTCCACCAAATTAAACACATATTGTTGACAATTATGAGTTTCGTTTTCAAGACATAGTCACCAAGGGAAGTTTTTAGGAACGAATTGATGATGGTAAAGCATGGTAGGTAGGTAGCCTTTACATTATGAACATTTAAAAGGACAATTTGCTCCCACCACTCAAAAGAAGCTTTCCAATTGAACAAGTTTTCTATTTATTTTTTCAAAGTGCAACATGAAGAGCATGATTAAGACCTAAGATTTGATGGGATTGCGACCCCCTTAACCAACATTACACGAGACTTGTCTATGGAATAATAATCAAACAACATTACAATACTTGCACAAAACCACAAACACATTTTAACCAACACTTTGGTAGTACAATTAACAATTTAAATTTAACTGAACAAAAACAGTTAAATCAGTTGCTAATGCTATTATATGTATATAATACCAATCAATTGAGTGGCCCAATGATATAACATAGGATTTGGAAGTAAAAGACTATGGATTCAAACCTTGGTAGATGCAAAGTTGTTTCTTTCCTATTAAAAAAAAAAAAATTATATGTATATGACATGCATTTACCAAACAAATGAAACATATGCCCCTAATTGAATTGGTGCAGTAACAATTTTTTTTTTTTTCTTCAAGAGCAGTAATAATGTTATTAAAATATGTTTGATGTCAACTAATAGATTATAGAATCGAATAATTATATTCAATTTTAAATATGTTAATTTCTCTCTACTCATGAAGTTGGGCTCCCGATTGACTCTCCATACAAATAGTTGAACATCTATTATTATCAAAAAAGAAGAAAAAATTTCGCCAAGAAAAAAAAAGTCCAACGGAGGAAGAACGTAAATACGAGTAAGGGCAGTATTGTTAATAGGTGGAACAAGGAGGGTGTTTTGGGAGGGAGATGGGCGTAGGAGCTGCTTACGTGGAGAGTCAAAGGAGATTCCGGGAGTCAACATCGTGAGAGGGAGACCATAAGCGATTGCGTGGCCCTAGCGGTGGGATGGCTTGTCGAGGCGACACGTGTCGAAGTGGTATTGGACGTGAAGGCCATACTTGGTGCGAATGGGCTTAGTGGAGTAGAAAGTTGGGCTTCCATGCGGCGGAAGTGGCCGCGCCGCCTGCTCACTAATGTGGATTAATTATCTTTTTGAAAGTGATGCAACATGGCTTGCGAAGTGAGCGTTGGATCTGTCTCGAGATGAGTAAGTAGGGACATGTTTTGAGAGTTGAGACTAGGGTGTGTGAGGATTGAAGGTGCCCCTTTAAGGAAACGAAAAGAACACTTTTTATATATGAGCAAGAGACAAGACTGTATTGCTAGTTACATCGGACACACTCTAAGCATCCTCTCAAAGGATCACCAAAAGTATTGATGGACAGTGAACAAAAATGTGATTTCCAACTGAGTATTGTGCAGCAAAAGAAGCTAGCCAATTAGGGGAGACCTCTTGATGAGTATGACCAACGTGAAGAGACCAAGCCTGACTAACTCTCATAGGATTAGTCAAATTAAAGTAGGAAGGGTTGAAAAAAGTTTGCACACTCATGGTTATAAGAAAAAATGTGTGGATTGAAGGTTAGTACCACCTTGATTAAATGCCTTCATAATCAAGTACATGTACGTGTAGATCTCCCCTAATTAGCACTAGACTTGTTCGTTAGGTTGGGTACCTGTTCGGCCCACCCAAGACCACCTGACATGGGTTTTACAAATACAAGATAAGCTCGACCCGCCTTAAGCCCGATAAAACCAACCCATTTAATAAGCAGGCTTGTGTATATGACTTTGGCCCAAGCCCAACTCGGGTTCGGCCTGCGTTGAAGATGCATGGTATTTTTTATATATTTTCCTACCTCTTCTTAATTTTTCCACGTACTAACTACTACACCACTTTGAGTCAACTAGCTAATGAAAAGGCAAATGTTTGCTAAGGTTTCTCGTATCTCTCGTAAGAAACCCTAGCGACGAAGTCTCCTTCCTAGCAATGGCGCGCCTATGTCCATGGCCCTTATGCTGCCGGCGCCGACGTTGTGACGACCTAAATTCCTAAACGTGACACCGTCCACTCTAATCTCGTAATTAAGCCATAATCCCTTCCATGTAGGACTTAACTACATATTAATCAGCCTTTTTAACATATTCTTCTTGTTCTTCGCTTCAGGATAAGTAATACACGTGTTATACCTTTATTGAATTTAGGGTTAATTAAAACTTTTTAACAAATTATTAAATACAACGGAAGTCTTACAGCTTATGCGGAAGCAATCAAATTTAAACCTTAAGTGTAGAAACCAGGAAAACATCATTGATCACATGAAATATAGTCAGATGGCAATAACATCGAGATAATGTGTCAAGTCAGGGAACTAATCGCTCATCCCAACATACAACTCAAAATGTATATAAAATGACATAAGTAAATAGATACATCAAAATACCGAAAACCTACGTAAGTCAAGGTAGTGGTACGCCGAAGGCTCAGAGATAGTCGCTAATCTTCTCCTTGCCCAACCTGCTAGTCGATGGATCTACACCCACCTTCATAAAAGGATGGTGAGTATAATAAAATAATAGTAGACCAGAATAGACATTTATCCATATTTCCAAATACAAGAAGTAGGTATTTAAAAGCCTAAAACAAAGAAGGATTGCTTGAAATAGAAAATATGCTTGTAAATACCACGAGAAAACAAATAAAACTGACTCGAATATAAATATACTTGTAATGTACATCGGTACTACCCTTATTGGTTTTAGACCATTATCCTCACGACTTGATGTAATAGGTCGGTACACAAGCATTTTGTACTACCCTAATTGCTCACACATGGACCTCATGTAATAGGTCAGTACTCGTGCATTTCGGTATTACCCTAATTGGTCGCGGATTTCATCTAACAACCTCATATAGTAGGTCTGTATCACTAACGGAATAGATCCCGACACCCCATGTCCCATACCTCGTGAACCGTGCATATTTATGTAAATATTTAAGGAAAAATATCGACAAAGAATAAATAGTAATTCAAAAGGAACGCCATAACTAATTACTCCATAAATGAGCAGATCACACAACAAGCATGATATTTCGAGTACATTTATTAACATACAATGGCCAACTGAAAATTCAAAAATCAAAGCAGAAATGAAATGAAAATAATAGTCTAGTCTGTCTACTCACTTTTCATGCAAAGATTCTTCGTTCAACTGGCCTCCCGACACCCAAACTCTCCCACTCGGACTCTCGAACACTTCCCTAGGCTTATGGGGTGTTTAGACATGTATTATGGTGATTTCATGTCGGTTAATGTGGGTTTAGGTTGGTGGTTAAGGCCTTAGAGTGTTGCAGGAATTTGGAGAAATTTCATATTTTTGGCTGCCCAAAACACCCAATACGCTGACTGGATTGTCCAATGCACTGAGTGCAGAAACCCAAAAATTTGCAACATATTTCTGAGTTTCCCCAACTTGGGAAAATACACATTCTTCTTCCCCTGGACCATGTTCACCTCCACCAAGGTCCAGTACATCTTTCTCCAACATACATACACCAGACATTTCTTAATTATTCATAAAAAATCACAATTTATCAAAGATCATCACATGCATTTCAACAAATACTCGAAGATCACCATGAAAGTCCCTTTCGATAAACTTATGATTTGAAAACTGAAACTCAAGATCATTAGTGCTAATCTAAGTCTTTTTTAACAAGGATTTCAAAAATAAAGTTAGATTTTACAAATAAACATGTTTTAAGGCCCAAAATCTAGAAAAATAGATTCATGCAAGAACCCCCTATTTGAGCAAAACTTTGTAAATCCAAAAATAGAAGTTTGAAACACGAATTTAGGCTTGCATTTTGATTAAAGACATCATTTACACAATTTGAAACTGTTTAAACACAAAATCCCTAATAGCTCATACCCAAAAATCCATGGATTTGGTGCATTTACATGAAGTAAAGCATACCCAAGTTAAATACACACACCTTAGATCTTCACTCCTTGTTTACTTGCATAATTTAGAGCTCCTTGATCTCACAATTGAATAAAAATAGCCCCAAAGTTCCCAACTCTGATTTATTTGTTATAGTAAACATGCAAATGAGTGAAAATGATGAAGTGTTGGTATTTATATGGAGTTGTTTAATCAAGTGTGTCTCTACTCATCTTTAAGAAATCCCATGGCTCTCATCCACTCATACTAACCCACTTATTTCAACCAAGTAACATAAAATATGACACAAGCTATATGGGAGTGTGCACTTATGTGCATCCTAGGCATATCCCTGAGTTGTTGATTTTTCTCTTGAAACCATAGGCTTTTTATTTTGATTCACTTAATGTAAATAACCCTAGGTTATGTAAATAATTCATTAAACATATAAAAATGAATTATAACTTTCCATAACACTATCTACCCAGTCCCACGACTTGCACGCATTTTGAGGTATTTCCCGGCGCGCCGAATCGACAAAAAAATCGAACTAAATAACTTTGGGTATAAGGTACACACATACATCACCCTAAACATCCATCACACCAACAATAATATATTACTCGATCCCCGAGCCGAGTGTTAGAATAGTGTACCCGTTCTTGGGCCACATCACGGGTCGGTGACCTCGATTACGACCAAAATATAGAAATAGAAATTTGAACCGTGACAGTGTTAAAGGAGGCTATGGGTGTCGGGTGAGCAGAATTCCAATTCTGTAATTCTGCGACCAGACGCGGATATCGTGCTACCCAAGATGGATAACGTGCTACTCGTGTAGGGTGCTATGTTGTTCTTCATAATGAAGAACAATAGCACGCTAGGTGGCTCCCTAGCACGTTACCCATATGTAGCGCACTAGGTGACCTACCAGAGCGTTATGGACAGTTTTGACCAAAAATTTATAAGGGGTTGGTTTGGAAAGTTTGATTAATTACCTAACTAAACAACATGAATGCACTCTAAAACACTGGTAAATGACCTCAGGGTACTCGAGGCTATAGTCCGATAATCGGGAGCATAACGGGTCGGATTGAGGTGGTTTCAAAACTTTGGAGCGCGATTTAAAGTATGTAAACCACTTTAGATACACACTCGAGGATTTATTTATTTTCCTTGATATCTATCCTCGTTTGCTTACTACTTCATATTCTACTCTGTGCCGGATTACTTGTTTTACGGTTGGTAGATTTAGTTCACCGCTGGGTTTTACTCTGTGGTGTGTTGTATGGGCTCAAGCACGCTAAGCTATATCACGTGTCACCCATGCCCTCGATGAATGAAAACCTAAGCTGCTGACCTTATCGGTGCACATGTTCGGTGGGTCGTGATATGGAGTCGACTGCATCGCTAGTAGTTCGAATGTGGCCTGACGTGGTGGGACCGCTGAAAATCATCAAAATTGACAAAGTAGTCTAGTTTGCTGCGCATAACACACCTATTTAGTTTCATCGGTGTTATTTATGCATGCGTAGCCATTTACAGTTGCCTATTTATTTCGCATATTTATTTAATATTATTATTGACTTCCATTATAAATGCTTGGTGGTTTTCTTCTAGGGATTCACTCACTGGACCCGTCATCTATTTTGTTGTGATGACTGAGTACAAATCCTTTTATGAGTAAGGGCAAGAGGATTCTTGGCGACTACCTCTGAGCTCGTCTACTATTCGACAAATCACTTGCAGGTATTTATTTTGATATTTTGATTTACTTTGGGGTATTAGGGTAATTAAGAGACTTATACATGTATATACTTTACTTTTGAGTTACCTTGTTGCCATATATATTATAGCGACCCATTTCCCCTATGAACCGCCGCGGGTGCCAATGCGGGCCCACAACCCGACCATATAGCCGCCAGTTGTGCCCCTTACACAATCATCTCATCCAGTCATCATTAATCGATCATTTATAAACAATTTATAGTTTAAATTGTTACTGAATTCAAGTCATCTGTTAGATATCATTTTAAACCTCAAAACACAGCGAAAAACTTAAAACATGACAAATAAAATTAAGAATATCAAAGTCACATCATTAGATCATATACCTAGTGTGGAAAACTCATATATCATCATATAACAATAATAAACCTCATCATGTCTCAAAATATCAAAATACAAATCCATATATGTTTCATAGTTCCCAAATCCTAAAAGCAAAACGATATCTACATATATTCAAACGTACGAGTACGTCAATTGTATCTAAATCACAGATAGTCAACAAGCTTTCCCTTATTGCGACTTGTACTCGGATCTGCACTTAAACCATCACAAAAAGATAGATGACGAGTCCAGAGTTAGTATTCCCAAGGAAATTCAATAAGCAATCATGAAAGTAAATATTGGAATTTAAATAAGTTATTAAATAAACATGCGGAAATAAAAACATACAACTATGCTAATAGCATGATTTAAATAATAATAAAACTCAAACGGTGTGCTTAAAACCTAAGGTCAAACTAGCACCTGTTGGGTTTTGGGGTTCATGCGCAGCGGAGATTTCAAAACTATTTTGAGAAAAACCCCAACAGGATCCTAATCTGATTCCATTAAAACACGTTTAAACTGTGAAAACTTAATCATACCTCAGTTGCAATGTACCTTTCTGAAGGTTAATCGATCTCTAAGGCGCTGCCAACGACGAACGCCCTCTATCAGCAGTCTACACACGAATGGCGGCCAAAATTTGAAGTGCTAGCTTTGAGAGAATACCAAACCTTTTTGTTTCACTTCAAAACGATCCAGAGCATACCAAAAAAGCCTAAGTCGTTTCTTAAAACGAAAATAGAGTTTCGACCCTTTTTAAATCTTTTGTACTTGTATTCTAACTCAAAACGTCTATTTATACAACCCTTGTATATAGACAGTTAAGTAAATTACACATATACCCCTACTTAAAGAAGTATAAGTGTAATACACTACAAGGATGTTTCAGTCATGAATTTTATCATATAAAATTCATTTTTCTGTACCATCTTAAAATCTCGCAAAACCATTCTCAGTGTGCGACACAATAGGCTCACACAACATTGGCAGTGTACCAAAACACATTTTTGTATACAAGTCATAAGCGGCCTCTAGCAAGACATTATGACTACCCAAGTTGTACGAATATCAAATCGATACAACCTAATCAATAGTGTATATAACATCCTTTTGTCACACGATATCCTTTTGATCAAACATAAGGCATGGAATTGTCATCCAACATGTTCAATCGTACTAGTCTCGATTTCTAGGTAGAATGATAACATCTAAGTGACATTGATCAATATCAATTCACTTAGACTAGGCCTTTTAACAGTCTAACACATCGAGGGATCCACTGGATATCTCTCTTTATATGAGAGGGACAAATTCTATCTCGATTACACAACTTCACCACATTATTTACACAGTAACCAATCACAACCTTTATAATCGTCCAGTTAAGACAACGTTTGATTTTGTCAAATCATTGTATTTCTAATGTTGAAGTCTCTGGTAATCTCAAGTCAGAGGACTGAAAAATATACATATCATGAGAAACAACTATGACTTAATCCATGTGATGTTCTCATAGTGGGTCGGTCCAGTATTTGCTTCCTTAACAAGTACTCATGATCTTGATTCGTATTTCTATACGTATGATCATCGTATGATCGTCAATCAAGACTCATACTAGTCTTAATTTATTATAGTTCCCAGTATAATAATCGACTAGGGAACATTTCATGATATTTAATAAACAACAAATGAAATCCTCTAATTAACTACCTATGAATCTTATTATAATGTAAACATGCAAATTAATTATAATAAACAACAAATGAAATCCTCTATTTTATTAACTAAAATGTATTCATAAAGACTATTAATGGATTGACCTAAGGCACATTTCCCAACAGCACCATACTTTATACTCTTCCATTCTTTTTGGGTCAGAGTTAAATAATTAATGACTTTGTAATAGAATATGCATTGATAGGTTGTTGTATGAATTGTTTTAGTGACACGCGACGGTTCACGTGGGACCCCAAACGTACGAGGAGTCGATATAGGCGTCGCGACGGTCCAGTAAAGTGGGAGCTTCGCTCATGCATTAAATATGGCTTGATTATTAGATAATTAGGAATGCATGTTTTGAATTTAAAGACTTGGGAATGGGTTGCGTCGTGATATTGGTTTGGATCTCTATTATCTATGGAATTGTGAATACATTGTCTTGCTCATTATGTTATTCGGTGCCCCGAGTGTGTGGTAGTTAACCACCGAGGGCCAAAAGACACCCCAGAGTGTGTGGTAGTTAACCACCGAGGGTTTGCTTGACTAATGGAATGCATAAGGTGAAATAATTGAGTGTAAGGGTTTGGAGTTCCATCCTTTGCTACTTGATGTTTCTTTGAGACGTGTAGCGGTGACGGCTTGGATGAATTTATCTTCGTTTGGTGCGATTATCTAGAGGGCGTAACGGCCATTACGATTCCACGATTATTGTACCAATACAAAAATAGATGATTCGGTCACCGGATCCTTACCAATATCTAGTTCGCATTGAATGGAACAACGGCTTATATTAATATTTATATCTATCGCATTTTATTTAAATCTTTCGTGTGATTTTATTTATATGTCATGTTTTAATTTATAAATGAAATGTGATGAATATTATTATGCTTGACATATATGAAAGTTTATCAAATGTGTTGTGAAACCGTTAGGCTTTTATATCTAGTATGGTGATTGGAATTTGAATTGCAATATTGATATATAAAATTATTGCATATCTAAATTAGATGTGGAAATAATATTTAGATATTTCTTCTTAGAATATAATTCCATCTTTCATAACTACGTGAGCATAAACCATATATTTAATTGGATCGAATTATGTACTAAATGATTATGCTTATAAGTTTGTTTTGATTTTCATGTATTCGGTTATTACATGTCGTGTTATGCGTATGGATTGAATGTCATGTAGAATTTGCATGAGTACTAGGTAGTACTTGCATATTTAATGTTTGAGCGAGTCTTTCCTCTTATTGAGCAACGTTGGTTCTTTAGCTCACCCCACTCTACCCACAGGTCCTTCTACCAAATGATAGACAAGAAAGGCAAGGGAAAGGATCTATCTTGAAGTGCTTTCATCTCATGTGAGACTCATATAATACTAGGTTATTATTATTATTAAATTGTTTTGAAATCGTACGTGGGTTGTAGCTCGAGTATTAGTAATGGGTAGTTTTGAACCTTTTGATATTATTATGAGGTTGTATGAGACATTTAAATAGTAGAGATGATAGATATTATCATGATATACGTGTTTATATGGTTTAGTTATGATTACTTTTCACACATTTATTATTATATATATTGTTTAGAATAATTATTCCGCAGAGTTATTTAGGCGAGCCAAGTCGTTATTTGGGCCTGGTTCGGTATCGGGTCTAAGTAACGGTTTGGGTCAAGACGACCCGACCCTAGGTCGGGGCAGGGTCGTCGTCACGCTTGGTATCGAGCCTAGGGATTAGAACCTAGGGAAACATTAGGTTAGAAAAACCTAAGTTGTAGAGCCTTAAATAAATAAATAAATAAATAAATAAAAATCAAGTTTAAGTCGAACAAATCCATGGTATGGGACATCGATTTGAGTCGACTTAATGTGCACAAATATCAAAATTTTAGATTGGGAAGGGATCGAAAACCCAAGATGAAATGTTAATATATTGTTATATGTTGATGAATGTAATATATTTATAACGTTAGATATTTTTACAAATTCCTCAAATTATTGGACTAACCAATTGTTGCTCTACAAAGGCACTATGAGTAACCATGGGGAAGTTCGCATAATTTGAGGGATGCTCAGGACAGAGATGATAGGCATTGGCGTAGGGAAATGGAGCAGCGCATCTCTTCCCTAACGGAGTCACATCAAAAAGCTCTGCAAGAAATGGCGTCTACTCAAGAAAGGAATATGGCTCGTATTATGGAACTTATTCAAACACAAGGAAATGCTAGATCAGCCGAGCAAGTGCAAGTAGGACAAGGGCCTAATCCTCCACAAGAACATGTTCAAGAGCATCATATAGCAGCGGAAGGTGCCGATTCTGTTACAAATACAGTTGCAACAGCCGTACCTGGAGGAGATAGGGATACAGAGGCGTATCGGCGAGGCAAATTACAGAAAGAGTTTATGAAATATGACATTCCTCGGTTTTATGGGGATAGGGATCCCGTAGAGGCTGAAGCATGGATCTTGCACATGGATAAGAGGATGAAGACACTAAGTATTGATGAGTGGACTATGGTACCTCTAGTATCATTCTTGTTAGAGCATCGAGCCCACAAATGGTGGTTGTCCATTGAAAGAGCTCAAGGAACAAATATGTCTTGGACACAATTCAAGAAATTGTTTTATGATGAGTGGTTTCCTGAATCAGTAAAGGCAGCTAAGATTCGAGAATTTCTTGACTTAGTGCAAGGCAATATGAGCGTAGCAGATTATGCGGAAAGTACAATGAATTAGCGAGTTTGCGCATGAGTACGTTCCATCCGAGACGACGCGGAGGAGACGTTTCGTTGATGGGTTGACAGAGGAGATTCACTCCCTAGTGGCGATCATCGGGCGAGAGACATTTCAGCAAGCATATAACAGGGCACTCGACTGTGAAGATGCACTCCGCATTGATGAGACACGTTCTAGTCGGTATGGTCAAGGCAAAAGAAATTTTGACAGTTATCAGAGGGGATCGGAGAAAAATTCAAAGAAATTTCGTTTTGGAGGAGCATCAAGTGCACCGACACACTCTGTGGTAGCATCGAAGGCCACACACATTTTGACGGGGACCACCACACCTTCCCATGTGATAAGTCAGTATTTATAGGATTTTATTGTCTATTTTAGTATAATTTAGTGTTAAAGTTTATTAAATATATATTTAATTATTTTTACTTTTGGTTTTTAGGTGAAACGGAGTGCACGGTTGGATTCGTGGCGAAAAAATACTCAAAATAGAGTATTTACTTGCATTAATTGGATGCCGAGAGAGTTAGTTTCGAAATATACGTCGAAAGTGGGATAAATGTACACGTAAGGCGACGTGTCGACGTTTGATTGGTCCACTCGTCACCGACTCCACGGCTCGCGCCTCGCTCCCGACCGCACGATCGTCCTCGGGATGCGCGGCAGGACGAACTCCCGGATCTTCGCACGACTCTTGCGCGCGCTTCCCGCCAACACGCCGCCTCGTCACGCGTCCGCTCCCGGTTGGTCCACGTCACGCCGCGTCAAGCGCTCCAGCGTCCACACCACCACGCGCCACGTGCGCTTCGCACGCTCACCTCTCCTCACGCACGTCACCAAGCACTCATCTCGTCCAATCGCTCGCTTGCCACGTCGCCACGATACCAACACTCCAGCCAATCATCTCCAGACACACGTCAAGCAACGCCCGTAAAACAGCCAATCCGGCTTCGACACGTGTCAAGGACGAAAAACACCAAAAAAATAGTTTTCTCTCTCTTCCATACACCCAATCTTAGTAGTTTTACACATTAGGAATTTAGGTATAAATAGAACATCTATTATTCATTGAAGAAAACTCTCTCTCTCTCGCATTATTTTGTGAGTAGCCATGTCTCGCTAATCAAGCCATCGCCTAGGTCGATGGTGAAGCAATTCAAGATTATTGATTCATGGCATAACTTGTGAGATCTATTATTTTATTATTTAATTTAATTTAATTTCTTCTATTTCATTGTTGTTGATTTTAATGAATATGATTCAAATCTAGGGTATGTATATGGCCAGTGCATGCTTTTAGGTGGAAAATCTATAGTTAATTGACTCATTAGTATCCGTAATTGTACTTTTGAGACAATATAAGTGACAAACATTCACCCGATTGCCGTCAAAACCTTTCGGTTCTTGAGTGTGCAACAATTGAATCTAGGTTAAATCGGGAGCGGACGCGATTCTGTTATCTAGGATTAGTATTCCCATAGAACTTTATTACTGCGGTTAGTGTGTTAAATCTTATGGCGGATGTCTAGGGTTATACATTAATTAGGGAAGTAGTTAGTGGCGGATGTCCTAGCTATCGAGATTAGGGGAATTAGGAATTTCTGGCGATGTCGATTTTCCATAGCTAATCTAGGGGAACTTGAATTAATAATTGTTTTCGGAAAGATTGACGACCATGATATGCCATTGAATCTTGATTTTGTCTTGTGGAACCATAGACTTAGGTATTTAAATTAATTGTTCATAGTCTTAGATATTTATTTTAGTTATTTAATTTCATAGTAATTAGCTTATTTAATTTAGTTATTTTCTCTAAAACCCCAGTTTTCCTTTGTTTTAAAACTTTAGAAAGACTACCAATCTCTGTGGGATCGACCCTTTGCCACTATCTGCAAATAGTTGGTTTAAGGAAATATTTTATTGACGTGTTCGGCGCGCGTCAATTTTTAGCGCCGTTGCTTGGGGATTGGTTTTTCTTTCTTTGGTTTTATTTATTTATTTTTATTATTTGTAGTTACTTTACACCCTTGTCTCTAGCATGTTTGCAGATAACTCCACGATGGCCTCCTATTCCGACAATTATAGTCAATTCAAAGACTCATACTGTGAAAGTATGAATGGGGTAGGTATGTCAAATTATGGACATGAATTTTCTAATTGGCCTTCTTTTGTGCAACAGGTTGAGGTTTGTGAAATTTGCGGAGATAATACTCATCCTACCGATGTTTGTCCTTACGAGCCTGAATATGAGAGTTATCCTTATCAAGGTAATGCATCGCCACAACCCGACTTGAGTTATCCCTTTTCCACCCACTCGACTCCTCGAAAAAATGAGCAATCTCTTGAAGATATGTTCAAAGAACACTCCTCGGTCGATCAAAGGTTTTATCAAGACATCTTACAATATAAGGAAAACTCCACCATAGCCGCCTCTTCACAACATTCTTCTAGCTAGCGGCCCTATGCGATACAACAGAACCTATCAAAGCTTGTGATCTTTTTAGTGGTTGTTATCATTTTCCTAATGTATGTCCCTTTGACTACTGGAGTAATTCATCGCCACAGCCTGACAAATATAGCTCCATGCGGAATAGACCTTTAAGGGATAAAATAAGGTTTCTTTTAGAGACTGAGCAGGACATATACCTCACCGAGCAAGAATTAGACCAATGGATTCAAGAAAAGAATCAAAAAGCTGAAGATGAAATAAAGTTAATTCTCCAGAAAAGATCAGCGAATACCATAAGAGCAATTCCATTAAATAGTGTTGAGGTGAAAGATGAGGAATATAGGAGCGATCACGAAGAGTCAGAGGGGGAACTTGAAGTGTCTCAATCAGAGCCGGAGATCGTTATGGCACAAACTTACGAAGAAGAAGCCGAAAAAGAGATTGAAGTCACTTTAACAAGGCCGAGGAACTACAACAAGAGAAACAAGGACGACCAATCCTTTGTATTGGTAAACCCACCCACCCTCCCTGGATATATTTGATAATTTTAACATGGAGGTGGACGAAAAGGAGCGTTCGATGACTTTTTGCACCGCCGACACCTTAGAGTTGGACGATCCAGAAATTATAGATTCATATGTGTTAGAAGTCCCGGATAAGCTCCCATTTCTGAACAAGGGCGTTTCTATTTCACTGCCCAATGCTAAAGGAGAGAGTATCATTCTTGGATACTCATTATTGGAAGGCATCACGTGAAGACATCATACGCCAAGTCGAGCTAACGACTTTAAACAAAAGCGCTATTGGGAGGCAGCCCAAATTTTGATAAGTATTATTTAGTTTTTTTATTTTATTTTATTTTTTAATTATTATTATTATGCATGAACTTATATCATTTCCTTCTTCTCATTTCCTTCTTCTTATCACTATCGTGTTCTTTCACCATTTTTGTTTTGTTTTGTTTTTTTTTTTTTTTTGTGTATAGACCACTTGACTTGTTTTGAACCTTGAGGACAAGGTTCGGAATAAGTTTGGGGGTATTTTAGGGATTGTGGATAGTGTTGGAATGGATTTTCTTGCTAAGGATCGCAGGTATGATCATTAATTTTTTTAAAATTATGCGGTTGAAGGATGGTAAAGGTGGTGTTATTCCCATTCTTTTATTCTTTCCATCTCCTTTTCTTCTATCATTGATACTTCCGTTTTCCATTTCACTAGGATATGATACATTTTCATGCATGCATTTAGTATAGTTTATTTGGAGTAGACATGTGTCTATCTATGTTTGTTCTTGCATTTAGACCTAACATAGTTGCATATGTTGCATTTAGAGTCACCCAAAACTTTGTTTCATGCCTTTGGTTGTGGATGAGTATATTATGGTTGTTTTTTGACTTGAAACTTAGGAAAAATTAGGAGAAATATTCAATCAAGCCGTAGCTCGAAGATTTTTATGATTTCATGATTAGGGACTTAGTATGATAGTTAAACTTTGTGCTAGATACCAAAATGAGTAGACGGTCAAAATTGTGCAAGTAATAGTGCTTTAATTCTTATTTAATATCTGCTTAATCATAGTGAAAGTGAGAAGGGCTAACAGGAGTTTTCTTAATATAAAGAGTCCCACAGGATTCCATAGGAAATGGAGCAGGGAATCTTGTGGTGGGAAAAAGTGAGAAAAGCGGTCCATAGGAAATGGAGCAGGACCGTATTACTTGAAAAAAATATTATGGAGAAAAAATGGAGTGTATTTATTGAATAATAAAGGCGAAAGTATATGAAAACTCCTCAAATAAACAAGATTTAGCTCGAGTGCTTTCACTAGATTAAGTGAGATTTTAGACTTGCATGCTTGAATGTATAGACCAAGAAAACTCATGAGTAGTTGATGGCCTTTGTTTTGACTAAATCTATGTCTTTAAAGTGTGATCTTAAGCTGTGTTTGGGTTACGAAACTTGACATATCATAACTATGAAATTTCTTGAGCGGCTTGTTACTTGGCGACTATGTAAATCAAAGGAACTCCATGAATTTTGAATTGGGTATAGGAATAGGTATAGGTATAGGTATGAGTTTAGTTTTATGATTAGTTTAGTTAATGCATTAGGAGTTTAGTTTAGTTTGTGTTGTCAAATATACCTTTGCTCGGGACGTGCAAAGTCTTAAGTTTGGGGGTATTTGATAAGTCAAGATTTATAGGATTTTATTGTCTATTTTAGTATAATTTAGTGTTAAAGTTTATTAAATATATATTTAATTATTTTTACTTTTGGTTTTTAGGTGAAACGGAGTGCACGGTTGGATTCGTGGCGAAAAAATACTCAAAATAGAGTATTTACTTGCATTAATTGGATGCCGAGAGAGTTAGTTTCGAAATATACGTCGAAAGTGGGATAAATGTACACGATAAGTCGACGTGTCGACGTTTGATTGGTCCAGCTCGTCACCGACTCCACGGCTCGCGCCTCGCTCCAGACCGCACGATCGTCCTCGGGATGCGCAAGACGAACTCCCGATCTTCGCACGACTCTTGCGCGCGCCTTCCCGCCAACACGCCTCGCCACGCGTCCGCTTCTCCGGTTGGTCCACGTCACGCCGCGTCAGGCCGGCGCCTCCGGCGTCCACCACGCGCCACGTCGCACCGCTCCTCACGCACGTCACCGGCACTCATCTCGCCCAATCGCTTTCGTGCCACGCTGTCGCCCGATACCAACACTCAGCCAATCATCTCCTGACACGCGCAACGCCAGAAACAACGACCAATCCGCTCGACACGTGTCAAGGACGAAAAACACCAAAAAAATAGTTTTCTCTCTCTTCCATACACCCAATCTTAGTAGTTTTACACATTAGGAATTTAGGTATAAATAGAACATCTATTATTCATTGAAGAAAACTCTCTCTTCTCTGCATTATTTTGTGAGTAGCCATGTCTGGCTAATCAAGCCATTGCCTAGGTCGATGGTGAAGCAATTCAAGATTATTGATTCATGGCATAACTTGTGAGATCTATTATTTTATTATTTAATTTAATTTAATTTCTTCTATTTCATTGTTGTTGATTTTAATGAATATGATTCAAATCTAGGGTATGTATATGGCCAGTGCATGCTTTTAGGTGGAAAATCTATAGTTAATTGACTCATTAGTATCCGTAATTGTACTTTTGAGACAATATAAGTGACAAACATTCACCCGATTGCCGTCAAAACCTTTCGGTTCTTGAGTGTGCAACAATTGAATCTAGGTTAAATCGGAGAGCGGACGCGATTCTGCTTATCTAGGATTAGTATTCCCATAGAACTTTATTACTTGCGGTTAGTGTGTTAAATCTTATGGCGGATGTCTAGGGTTATACATTAATTAGGGAAGTAGTTAGTGGCGGATGTCCTAGCTATCGAGATTAGGGGAATTAGGAATTTCTGGCGGATGTCGATTTTCCATAGCTAATCTAGGGGAACTTGAATTAATAATTGTTTTCGGAAAGATTGACGACCATGATATGCCATTGAATCTTGATTTTGTCTTGTGGAACCATAGACTTAGGTATTTAAATTAATTGTTCATAGTCTTAGATATTTATTTTAGTTATTTAATTTCATAGTAATTAGCTTATTTAATTTAGTTATTTTCTCTAAAACCCCAGTTTTCCTTTGTTTTAAAACTTTAGAAAGACTACCAATCTCTGTGGGATCGACCCTTTGCCACTATCTGCAAATAGTTGGTTTAAGGAAATATTTTATTGACGTGTTCGGCGCGCGTCACCATGCTTCCGTACCTTCGACTAACCAGGGTGTGACATTCAGACAGCCACGTCCTCCGCAACAGAGTAAGAATAGTGGCGGGGGATCGAGGGCCAAGGCCGAGTGTATCGGGAAGTGTCACGCAGCCACATTCGAATGCGCGAAGCCACATATAGTATGTTATCTCAAGACGCGGGGCATTACGTAAGTCAATGTCCACATCCACCAACGTCGAGAGAGAGTGCAGCCCCAGCTGCTCGAGGAAGAGTTCATGCTATGGCGAACGAACAGAGAGCCGCGCGACGCTTAGTCGCAGTACGGTTTCAATTAATGGTCATAACATGCATACATTATTTGATTCTCGGTTCTACTATTTCTCTTATCTCTGGGGCTATGGTACATGCTTTGGGATTGACACCAATTAGAGCACACACATACTTGATTTTAAGCACAGTCTCCACCGAAAAGATTTACCCTAATATGACATGTGAGGGGTGCATAATTAAAATTGGGGATCACTTTATGCCGTTTGATTTGCGAGTGTTAGAATGCTTAGAATATGATGCACTATTGGGAATGGACTAGTTAGAGACGTATTACGCTAAGATTGATTGTTTCAATAAGACGGTAATCTTTCAGTTTCCTGGCACTACTCCATTTGAGTTTAGAGGTTGTTCTTTGGCTAATGTTACACCAAGTAGAGTTGCGACTTTTGATGAGATAGAGACTATTGCGAGTCTAACTTCTATGGGAGAGGAGGGACAAGAAGTCATAATTGAGAAGATTCCCGTTGTTAGGGACTTTCCGATGTTTTTCCTTCGATCTTCCGGGACTTCCTCCACATCGAGACGCGTTGACTTTGTGATTGACCTCATTCGGGCACTGCAGACAGTTTCTAAGGCACCGTACTGTATGGCGGCTACCGAGTTGAAAGAATTGAAGAAGCAATTAGAGGAGTTGACTCGAAAAGGCTTAATTTCCCCAAGTGTTTCGCCATGGGAGCACCAAGTGTTATTCGTGAAGAAGAAAGACGGCATTTGAGAATGTGTATTGACTACCAACAATTGAATAAGGTGACTATTCGGAACAAGTATCCGCTTCCCAGGATCGATGATTTATTTGACCAACTCGAGGAGCAAGATTCTTTTCGAAAATAGATTTGAGATCGGGGTACCATCGCTAAGCATACGAGAAGAAGACATACCAAAGACATTTTAGTACAAGATATGGTCACTTTCAGTTCACAGTGATGCCGTTTGGACTTACCAATGCACCCGCTATGTTCATGGATTTGATGCACCGTGTTTTCAAACCTTTCCTCGACCAGTTTGTGATTGTATTTATTGATGACATCATGATATATTCTAAGACTGAGTCGGACCATAGAAAGCATCTAAGGAAAGTGTTGCAAACATTAAGGGAACACAAACTTTATGCTAAGTTGAGCAAGTGTGAGTTTTGGGTTTCAAGTGAAATTTTTAGGCCATGTGGTGAATGCAGAGGGTGTGACAGTTGATCCTACAAAGATTGAGGCGATACTTAGATGGCCACAACCTAAAAATGCTTCAGAAATACGAAGTTTCTTGGGATTAGCAGGGTATTATCGGCGCTTCGTACAAAATTTCTCGTCGATTGCTTCACCGCTTACTGAGTTGACGCGGAAGGATGTTACTTATGTTTGGAGTGATGCATGCGAAAAAGCTTTCCAATTGTTGAAGGAGCGTTTGACCACCGCACCCATTTTGGTCCTACCGAGTCCCAGAAAGAATTGTCGGTGTACACCGACGCTTGGGATTGGATTGGGAGGAGTACTAATGCAAGACAAGAGGGTAATCGCCTATGCTTCACGCCAACTGAAGATCCACGAGAAGAATTATCCAGTGCATGATTTAGAGTTAGCAGCAGTGGTGTTTGCTTTGAAATTGTGGAGACATTATTTGTACGGGGGAAAAGTTTATTGTTTACTCGATCACAAAAGTTTGAAGTACCTATTTACTCGAGTGATTTGAACATGAGACAGAGAAGGTGGTTGGAATTCTTGAAGGACTACGACTTCACACTTCGAGTATCACCCAGGGAAAGCAAATGTAGTGGCGGATGCTTTGAGCCGTATTCGATTGGAGTCGAGTCCCAAGTTGTAATGCAAATACAAGACGTGCGGTGGAAGACTCGATGTAACAAGGAGTCAAGAGCATGTTCGGATGAGAGCGGAGCCGGTGGCATTGTTTAGAGTTATTGATTGTCGAGAGCCGATTCTCGAGTATGGACTGATGCAGGTGTTCTTTGCGAGATGACATTGAAGATAAGGACTGGAGACTGTCAGGTGATGGGGCGTTGAGGTTTCGAGATAGAGTATGGATACCGTCTCATAGACAGTTGAGAGATGATTTACTCAAAGAAGCGCATAGGTCGTGGTTTACAGTGCATCCGGGAGGCAACAAAATGTACCAAGATATGAAACGAATGTATTGGTGGCCGGGGATGAAAGTTGACATCGCTACTTATATTCAGAACTGCGAGATCTGTCAACTAGTAAAAGCAGATCACCAAAAGCCGGGAGGATTATTGCAACCATTGCCTATTCCACAATGGAAGTGGGAACACATAGCCATGGATTTTGTTTCGGGGCTGCCGAACACACAAAAAGGACATGATGCGGTTTGGGTAGTTGTAGATCGTTTGACTAAGTCGGCACACTTTATTCCTATTTCCATGGAATATTCAGATACGACTGGAGGCATGTACGTCAATGAAATTGTTAGATTACATGGAGTTCCTAGGTGACTATAGTGTCGGATCGTGATCCGAGATTTACCTCTCGGTTTTTGGAGAGGATTTCAAAGACTGAGATGGGAACTCACCAATCTCGATTGACACTTTCACCCTCGGGGACCGATGGGCGACCGAGAGATTGATTCGATACTTGAGGACATGCTTCGAGCCCGTGTATTGGATTTCGGTGGAAGTTGGGAAAAGTATATTTCGTTGTGCGAGTTCGCATACAATAACAGTTTTCAAGCAAGTATTGGTATGGCACCTTTTGAGGCTCTTTATGGGAGACCGTGTAGATCTCCAGTTGTTGGACCGAGGTCGACGACGTGGTGTTGCTTGGACCGTAAATGGTTCATGATCGACAGAAGAATTAAGATTATTAGGCAACGACTAGAAACCGCCCAAAGCCGTCGAAAAAGTATGCCGATAAGAACCATCGAGATGTTGTATTCAAGGAAGGGGAATTCGTACTTTTGAAAGTTTCTCCTATGAAAGGGCATCACCGATTCGGGTTAAAAGGAAAGTTATCTCCAAGATTCATCGGACCATTCGAGATCAAGAAAAAGGTGGGACCCGTAGCCTTTCGTCTCAAGTTACCACCACGCTTAGCGAGGAGTACATGACGTCTTTCATATCTCCATGTTGAGGAAGGCACATAATAAACACGCACCGAGGATTGATTGGGGGCAAGTTGATCTAAGGGAGGACGTGTCCTATGATGAACAAATTCGGATAGTGGATAGGAAAATAAGAAAACTACGTAATAAGGAATACGCAATAGTGCAAGTCCGATGGCAATTTCATGGGGAACAAGAGTTGACTTGGGAGCGGGAGGATTACATGATAGAGAATTTTCCATTTCTCTTTGAATCTTGAGGTATGACATTGATTTAATTTCGAGGACGAAATTCTTTTAAAATTGGGGATATTGTAACGACCTAAACATTCTCCGACCCATTTGCAAAGTATTTTATTAATTTTATATTAAAATATGCGAACAAATGAGATTGTTACACAAAATTGATCTTAACAAGACTTGGATTAAGTGAAAATGGTTTTGATTGGGCTTAACGAGGAAATTGGGCCCATAGGGGTATTTACGTAATTTTGGGTTAAATTGGTGAAAAACCCTAACTATATAAGGATAAGTTGTAAACCCTAGTCACCCCTTTTGTTGATTCAACAAGTTGGAGAGGAGGAGAAGAAGAGAAATCATTGAGCAATCAAGGAGAGAAAAAAAAACTTGTGGTGATTTTCTATTACTTGTTTTTCTTTCTTTTCTTTCTCTTCTTTCTTTCTTTCTCTTCCCGTTCCTTTCTTCTTCTTCTTGTTTTGATTCTTTTTGGGTCATGGAGGCGCGCGCCGCCACCGGAGAGGGCACGCGCCAGATGGGCAAAGGCGGCGTCGGCGCCAGCAATGCGCGCCACCACATGTGAGGTTGGGAGGGGTGGGCTTTGCCACCCTCCGCTCTCACTTTTACTCCACTCGCGGCGGCCGAGGCGGCGACCTCCCCGGCCCGGCCGCCGAGATCCCCCTCCGTCGCGTGGAAGCGACGGAGGGTCGACAAGTAGCACTTAAGTAAGGCCATGTCTGGATCCGCTCTATGGTGGCATTGTCTTGACGAAGTACCTACCACCAGGGTTTGCTTGACTAATGGAATGAAATAATTGCGGAGTTCCATCCTTTGCTACTTGACACGTGTATGCCCCGACGCGATCCTCGAGTCGAACTTCCACTTAGATCTTTGGCAACACGTGTTATGGCCTAGTGGACATACACACGAGAATGGCACAGAGGAAGAGCCTCAACGTTCGTCCATATGGACGCCACAACAGGAAATAGAATAATGGAATAAACAATATCGAATTCGAATGCCAAAAGTAAGTAAATGCTCAAGAAATCTCAATTGGGATACTACACACCTCAAACCACACTCCTCGTCCTAAAAACCAACCCCGTTATGGCCTAGTGGACATACACACGAGAATGGCACAGAGGAAGAGCCAACGTTCTTATATGGACGTAAGTAAATGCTCAAGAAATCTCAATTGGGATACTACTAAACACCCAACAATAAAAACACCCAACAATAAAAAACTGTCCAAATTCACCTAATACCATTTATCATTGATTTAGAGTCAATTATATGTATTTTATGTTGGTTATATAGTCATTATGGTCAAAATCCCCAAAACAACCCTTAAATTCTACCCTGATGAACACTCAGTGCGCTGGTGTTCATCCTCATCCTCATCCTCAATCCTCCCTAGATTACCCGGCGTGCTAGGGCCCTTGGCCAGCGCGTTGGGTGATCAAAATCCAAAAATTCCAACAGAGCTGAAATATGAAATTCCAACCTAAGGCCAACTCCAAAGTTGTCGACCTATCCTCGCCTCGTGGGGGACTCACAACGTTTCACAAATGCCTGAGGCAACATCCAAACATCATATAATCATCAAATGAAACGATCGAACCAAACTTTTGAAACCCAAACTTAACCAAAATTTGTGCAACTTTGAAAACCAACTTAGACATCAATAAACACAATATAACCATCACTTTCTCAACACCAAGAACCACATAAAATCAATAACCAAACTCCCCATCCTGGATCACATTTAACATACCCATATTTGGCATCAAAAGGAAGAGAAAGAAGAGATGTTTGAGGTTCCTACCTTGGTTTGATGATTCACCAACACTAAGCTACTTAAAAGATCAACTTTGTTTCTCTAAACCCTTGTCTCCAACTTGTGATTTTTGGATTGAAATGGTGAGAGAGAGAGAGAGAAAAGGTGGTGGGGGTCATTTGGTCAGCTATATATATCCAAAATGATCTCCCATGACACACTTATCCTTATGTCCATCACAAGGCCAATAATTGGTCCATATCCAAGCCAAAATGACTTACATGGTGTAACGACCCGTTACTTTAAGCAGGTGATTAGTGTTAATCCGAATGGTAATTAATCCGAGTTAGGCTCGTGGTTAAGCCTGATTTGTCATGATCAACGTGTGTGTGGGATTGCGTGATGTATTGTGTTTGTTTGGTGTGTAGTAATACGTATACGTGAATAAGTGAATAATCGGACTAACGAGGAAATGCCTAATACCATATGTGGGTCATGTGGACACACATGAGACGCGAGATAGCGTTGACGCTCGAGTGTGCTCAGCGGTGGAAATTACGTAATTATAGGCGTAATTATAGACATAAATATATATATTTATATATATTATGGATATATAAATATATATTAAATGGAAAATAATAAAATAATGATAATTTGTCAGACGCAGTGTGATACGCGGGGCCACGAATGACAAGCGTCGGACATACAGTGGTGCGCACGCCCGAGATGTTCTCGTTGGCGTGCCAACCGGAATTTGAGGCACAATATGTTGATAAATAAATATATTTATATATATAAATCGGTATATATATAAATATATATATATATATATAATAAATCTGAAAAATGGGAAATTACCATAAAGGGTAACTGATTTAAAGGAAAATGGGATAAGCATGAGGGGCATTTTGGTCATTTTCTATGCTAAACCGCCTTCTCTTTTGTTAAAACGAGAAGAGAATGAGAGAGCAGAGAGATCGAACAGTGAGGAAGAGGAAGGAGAGAGAGCCGAGACGCGGAGGTGAGATCACTAGCTCGCGTCGATGAGGAGAGCTCGAGGTGGAGAGATGAAATTGAGGTAAGCTTGTGCTGTTGTGTTGTTGTTTCAGTTGGTGTGGTGGATGTTGTTGTTGTAATTGTTGTGAGGGTGATAAGCTCGTCCATGGCGGAAAGCCATGGCCGAGGGTGGAGACGGCAAGGGAGTAGTCTCCCTTGCCAAACCGAGTTGGGGTTGGGGTTGAGAGCCAACCCCCAACGATGAATCGAAGAAAAAAAAAAGAGAGAGAGAACGAGAGCGCACGCCCGTTCTCGTGGGAAGAAGAAGGTGGTGAAACCGGGCGGTTCGGCCGGCTCACACACCTTAAACAAAAGAAAAAAAAATGGAAAAGTAAATCCAGAAAAATAGGAAAAAATATGGAAAAATAGTATTTTGACCAAACAAATATAAATTGAGGGATTTCTATGAAAAATGAGTAGTTTGAAAGTCGGAGGAGACTTTACACCGGGGTTTTTACCTCGAAAAGCGTGAAATGGTTAAAATAGGTTAGAAATTAGGTCCCGAGATTCCGGATTCGAATGGGACTAATTTAGAAGTATTAGTAAATGAATATGGGACTTAAGTTGATAACAATTGGTTTATTTTAGGTAATGAGTCGATGTGAAAAGGTTTGAGGACTCCGGAGAGTCGTACAAGTCGGTAAAACATTGAAGCTCAGGACAGGTAAGTGGGACTCGTAACTTTTATCAATTATGCAATGTAAAATAGTATTATTAGAGCATGTAGTGTACTGGACTGGGAATGGGACAATGTACTGTGATTTGATGATGGTTTTTACAAAAATGTTTTAAAATGAAAATGGATTCGGAAAAAGGTTTGACGGGACGGATCGACTTGGGGTTTGGAAACTGTGGTGGAATTGCTAACCATCACTGTGCCCCAGTGCTTGGGAATTATTCCGATCAATGCTTTCCAGTTGAGTTTAGCAGCTCATTAGTCATAAACTAATCAGATGAGCAGTGATTGGTTTAGTGATGGTGAGTAAGTGCGACTCGGTTTTATGAGTTGGCGGCACATTGACAAGAACTGGTTAGATGCCCAGTGATTGGTTCTTGGATATGTGAGGGGGCGACTCAATGCAAATACGAAAATGTGAAATACAAATCACGGGTACATTGCAATGAACCAAAGAACTTGCATCTGTTATTTATATTGTTTATATTGATTCATATGCTCATGTAGATATGCATTTGATTCATGTTGTTATACATTGCCTTGATATTAATTGGTAGTTGATGGTTGGTATGAGAGTCACTTACTGAGCATGTAGGAGCTCACCCACCTTAACATTTCCAGGTATGAATGTACGCTAGGACTTGAAACTCAGGAAAGGAGAAGACCAGGAGTTTAGTATCTTCTCTACGGTGCAGTGAGTTTCTTGTTATATATATTGTTTGGCTTAATGATTTGTAATAAAATGGGTGGGAAAACGAGCTCAATACCGATGTTCATGCCGGTATTGCATATTTTGTATTTTATGAAAAAGTTTTAAATTTTCCGCTGCGTTGGTTTTTGTTTGTTTTATATTATTTATTTAAATTAAGATATACAGGTTGTTGTCAGGAAATGTGATAAGGCTGCTGGCTCTAATTAGGTCCGATCTGGTTTACCGGCGCTTAATTAGGGTTTCAGGCCAGACGTTCCTTGATTAAAATTAGGGGATGTCACACATGGTGACTCTCCCTTTGTATACAACACAAAGTCACAACTTGGGCGTTCCGACGCCCGGTTTCTCACCACAACTCTTGACATATACGTACTACCGTACCATAAACCTCAAGTTGGCGTTTCATATTAATTATTTATTTCATTTTATTCATTTTCATGTGTTTATTTATTCCCCGACCTATTATTTTATCTTTTAGCCGCGTCGACACGCATATCGAGGTGAATACTCGTCACACTGTCTCGCACGTTAACAACACTATACATACACACATCGCAATGCCATTTAACACATTTAAGCATAAATATCGCAAATTATACAAAACACACGCAAAACAACTATTTACCTAACTCCGGGCACGCCCTAGCCTAGCTACGGGGTCCACGAGCGTCTAAGCTATCAGCCACGTTTGCAAACACGTCATTATTAACGACTAATTAAAATCAGGGCGTTACATATATAATGTACATTATGCCAGATTTTCAAAAATAGGATTTATGCTCTATATATGACATGAACTTTAAATATACATACATATATATATATATATATATATATATATATATATATATATATATATATATATAATATATATATATGAGTACTACTACAATGGGAACCAAATATATACCCATGCCATAGGTACATCATAAATGCACAAAGCATTTAATGCATAACACATTTTGAGGAGTTCTCATGACATGAGTATATATTTAGTCTCCATTGTAGAAGAACCCTATATATATTATCCATGCTATTTATGTCTATTAAGTCTTTCGTTGAATAAATTATCTAGTATTGTAAAACTCTGTAAAACACATGAAATACTTATCCTGATTAATCGAATGCATAAAAGGCTAACTTAATGAATAATTGAATAACTGGTTTACTTTATAATAAGATGTGACAAGTTAGTAAGAAATATGGGGGAACTAACTTGGCAATGAATGTCAGTGGCGTGTGGGACATAACGGGACAATGACGTGGCAGGGTCGTGGGGCTCGCGACGCCCACGTGGCAGCTTCGAGGCGCGGGGCTGCTATATCTAGAATCTGGTATGAACGGGGAATGGATAATGAGACTCGATGTGGATCTTTATGGCTATGATGGCGAACATCGGCGACCGACCACTTGTAGTGATGAGCACACCTTGGGGGCGAGTTGGGGGAGAAACTTGGATCCGACAATCCCATTTTTTTTCTTTTATCTGTAAAGAGTATTATAGGGTTTTTTGTCTCCTTTGTGGGAATGTTGCCTCCTTCGTGAGGTTGTTGTCTTTCTTCGGGAGGTTGCTATTCCTTTTGTGCAAATATTATCCAAAAAGTATGTACAGAGACTAACTCTAGCCCATTTCATAATCAGGATTTAAGAAATTTAACCACCCTTCCTTTTCACCGCCATCATGAGCGTCTCCTTTCCTTCACTCCCCAGTTTTTCTCCTATCAATTACCCATGCCCTGTTTGTTTTTGTCAATTTTTCACCAACAATACAGCCCTCGTTTCGCCCTTACTTATTGATTTTGCCGAACTTCCTATTTTTGCTCTGTTTACAACATGTTCAATGATAGTTTTTTTAGGCCACGATTCATTGATAGTTGCAAGGATATACCCATTTGGAATCAAATTAAAATAGCGCAAATGACAAGTTTATCCTTATTTGTTTGTAAGACAAGGCTAGAAAAAAAAAAGAATTTTTACAATTAGCGTGAAGGGTGTTATTGAGAGAAATACAATTTTGGCCTCAAATCAATCCTAGGGGGTATTTCCATTATATATAAGATAAGATATATCTATCAACTATATAAAAGTATGAATCTTCAATTTTTGAGTGGTAAACAAAATGTCTTTTTTGCCCTTGTTTTTGTGTTATTTTACATACATCTCTAAATCACGTTTTTACCTTTTTTTGCACTCATATACATCAATGTATGCGAATTGCATCACCCCAACTCTCTCTCTCTCTCTCTCTCTCTCTCTCTCTCTCTCTCTCTCTCTCTCTCTTTCCTTTTGCTCGCACTCACCCTGTTTTCTCCATCCTTTTGCTCGCATTCACCCTGTTTTCTCCATTTTTCATATTTTGATTTTTTGCTTAGGTTTGATTTCAATGTATCTTCAATTCATAAATTGTTTTGTTATGTCTTCTTTCTTTGATTTATGCACTATGTGATTCACATTATAAATTGTATATTTGTAGCCTTACACAAGTCTAAACCTTGTACGTAGTATGAATTCAATAAGGTTCAGTTACGAATTCCCACGACCATAGCGAGCGGGTTCATTTGTGTAAAACACGTAACAAAACTAGTATATATATGGGTACTTCTACCATGGAAACCAAATATATACATATGTCATGGGTATACTATTTAGAACCATTGGATTTAAATCCCACACATTAATCGAGGCGACATAAATGCACAAAACATTTGATGCACAACAAAATTTGAGTGGTTCCCATGGCATGGATATATATTTGGTCTCCATTGTAGAATCTCCCTATATATATATTAGTTACATTACGTGCTTCACACGAATGAGCCCGCTCGCTACGCTTGCTAGAATTAATTCAATTACAAAACAATATTTTTATAATTTATAAAGTATGATTATGATTATATTAATAAACATAAAAATATACATAAATAAAGTTAATTTCAAAAATACATTTTTTTACCAACGACGACAAAGAAAAATGAAGAAAAAAAAGTTTTATGTGAAATTAAATCATAGGACATGTGGCTCTTTATTTTTTTTGAAATGTACGTACGTTTGTCAACTTTGATATCTATTTAGTAAAACCTTTCAAACACGTCAAAAATATTTCATAATCAATTACTTATTCAATTGGAAAGATTAATTATATATAATGTACTCAATTGAAATGTCACTATGTTTTTTTTTTTTTTTTTTTTTTTTCATGAGGTATAGACTATAGTTAGTAGTTGTTGAGTTAAAGTGGAACACTTAATTAATGTTGTATATAAAACACAATTTGAAGATATGAGCGACTCAACTCATTATCTCTATCAAATTACAATTACAATGTATAATTTACTAAATTTGTAGGTTGAAAATGGTAAAATAGTAAATTTGCTTATCGTCAATTTGTTAGGTATATGGGAACCCCTCAAAATTTGTTGTGCATTAAATGTTTTATGCATTTATGTTGCCTCGATTAATGTGTTGTATATATATAGAGAAATTTTACAATGGAGACCAAATATATACCTATGTCATGTGAACCCCTCAAAATGTGATGTGCATTAAATGCACATGTGTATTTATGTCTCCTCGATTAATGTGTTGGATTTAAATCCAATGGTTCTAAATAGTGTACCCATGACATGGTTATATATTTAGTTCTCATGGTAGAAGTATCCTATATATATATTACATTTAAGTTTTAATAAATAATAACAAGCTTAGGTAAGCACGTCCAAGCTGAGTCATACCGGGGCCTGGTGAGTTTGGGCTGCCCAATCAAAAGTCAGATCTAGGCGGGATTGGCCTTGAATAAAAGACCCACTCTGGCCCGCCCCGCCCAAGCCTACATGTTGAACGGGTTTATCAGACTGAGGTATTTTAAAGTAAAACCCCACTTTAGTGAGTTGAAAGTGATTAAGGTGTGGTTAATTTTGAAGAATTCATAATGATATTTTTTAAAACATTTCATACCTTCAAAACTTGCAAGCTAATTCTACAATTGACCAAGCTCGACATTAGGCATGGGCGGTCACCCCAGGTCGCACCCCACCTAAGACCCCATAAATTTCAACAGATCTAGGTTTTGCCTGTTTATTTATTTATTTATTATTTTTTTAAATGAGATGCAACTTGAGTGTTATTGCGATATTGCTATATTTGTTCCACATTTGTTGGGGTTCATTAAAATTTCATTTGGTGGGGTTCATATCAATGCATATTGAGTGGATTCTAACGACTACGTAGTAAATGCATATATAAAAAATTGTTAACTATATATATTATTTTTAAACTCAACTATATATAAGTACAAAAACACACTATCAAATGTATTAAATGTAGCGAAATTGAGGAGTTTGATCCATGTAGCCGACTCAACTAATTTGGGATTGCAGCTTTGTTATTGTAACTATACGAACAAAAAAAAAAAAAAAAGATTATTTATAAAAGCCTTAAATTTTTATTTCACCCTACGTTCCCACCCAAATTAAAAGAACCGTCCTGCAATTGACTGTATTCCAAAAATGATGAGCAATGCAATGCATTAAGAACTTGTGAAGTAGATACCCTATGTAACTGAATAATTTATCAATCAGGTATTAATCAATTAACGATTGAATCAAATAAATAAGCCAAAATCGATTCGTGGAGGCTACCGGGATCAAGATTGATGTTGCATCGTCGTCGACGTGGCTTTATGCCACTGCATCATCATCTACTCGCCCTGCCCGGCCTGCTACAGTTGTTGCCATGATTTTTGCAACCTCTCCAATTTCGGCCTTCTCCTCCACAGACGGTGTTTTAGGGTTGTGTCGTCGTGTCCTTCGCCTTTTTACCTTCACGTAGTCTTCAATGAACAACATTGAACAGCGTTGTCATACATATTAAATAAAAAAATTAACACATAAGTAATTAAATGATTTTTTAAAACAAATTTGATATGTATTTATAATGATATGTTGGCTGTTGTTCTATTAATAAATTATTACATATTGAGTTTCAAAAACTAACTCCATATTATAATTAATATTTTAATTAAATATCGAATAACATTGCCATCAACAATATTTATTCAGTGTCTTAAAAAGTATTTTTCCTTGCAACGCTATTATTTGAAGTTAAGAAAATGTTGATTAAATTAGAGTAGAGAAGCTCAATCTATTAATTAGTTACACCCCAAACCTTGTTTGATACAAAAATGGACCATTGAAAAGTCTCGCCCATTAATTTGATTCAATATAGCTACGTGGAGTTTTATTTTTCTTTTATTTTTGTTATTAGGGATTACGTTTGTAAAGCGACCCCACGCCTAAGGTCGTCAAATGGTGTGCCGTTGGTCCCACAATTGTAACGATCCGAAAATTCAAAATACCCCAGTTGGCTATTTGGATGTATTATATGTATTTACATCGAATATTTGAAATTACAAAAGTAAAATTTATATTCCAAAACTTATTGGAAATGAGTGAAAGATTATGGTCATTAAAATTTGAACGCTAAGTTGGGGAGACTAACTTAATTGGAGTAATTAATTGGGCTTAAACTTGCGCGGGGGTATTTCGATAAATTGAGGGGTGACATGGGACAACCCTACCAAAAACCCAACCTCTATAAAACCTTAGCCTCATTTTGGGTTCTAACACAGCTTTGGAGAGAAGGGAGGAGGTACGGTGAATGAAGAGCTCCTAAACTATAAGAATCTACTTGAAGGTAGCCCCATCCTCCCTATCTCTTCTTTTTCTTGTTCTTGATGAATTGAGAACTTGAAGTTGGGTGGAGCCGAGAAGATGGGTGGAGCTTTGCCCTATACCCCTGCGCTCGGGCTCACAGAGGCGACGCCCCTAGGCAGCCGGAGGCGCCTCTGCCCAGTAATTCGACTAGGGGTCAGTTTGGCCCCTGACCCAAAAATAGGGGGCCAATTGGTCCCAGACTGAAAAAAAAAGAAGGAATATGTATATGGTACTACTAAACTAAATATATACTCATGCCATGAGTGCACTATTTACAATCATTGGATTCTAGTCTAACACATTAATCGAGGTGTCATAAATGCACAAATCATTTAATGTACAACACAATTTGAGGAGTTCCCATGACATGAGTATATATTTGAGCTGTATCGTTGAATTTCCCTATATATATAACGATAAACTAACAATAATAAAAAAATAAAATGGAGCTTTGACAACTCGATGGGGGCGCACTCCCACCTCCTGAAAGAAGAGTCAGGCGGGTCTCACTCCCTCGCACTGGGCGACGAAGGACCAACGAGATCCACACTAATGGACCCTAAAGTAAATTTAAAATGGGAATTTCGATTTAAGGTGTGACTTGGCAATTAATGCAGTCATGTCATGAACTGTTTAGATTTGCGAGACGGTTCACATTGAGTCCCAAAAGTGCAAGAATCAAGAGTGGATATCGCGACGAGTCGAGGTAAGTGGGGAGCTTGCTCAATTATCAAATATGACATGATTACTAGTTATGTTTAGGATTCACGATTTGAATTAAAGAATTGGGATTATTGGTTGCATCGTGGTATTGGCTTGAGTACGTCTATGTATCTATGAAATGTAAATGCACGATTTTTCCCATCTATGTTATTCATTGCCCTAGGATGTTTGTGGAGTTCCACCGAGGGCTTATAAATGCTCTATGATGTTTGTGAAATTCACCACTAAGGGCTTTACTTGACTAATTGAATTCATAAGAATGTCATTTAGAGACATGAATTGGAGTTCCTTCTCTTGTACTCTTGTGACATAGGAATGTGCATCGATGATGGATTGGACGAACCTACTATTATTTTGATGAGACAAACGAGAGGGCACATAAGTTCTGTTTGTCGTCTAATAGTCTCCATTATAGAAATCCATGGGCTTTGAGAGTGTTGGGCTACACGCGCATATGGTGGGTATACAAATTAGTTTGGAGCCAATCTTGCACAAAACCAGTTGGTTTGTGCTAAGATCCAATCTATAGCACTTATATACAACACCAACTCTTATTATATTTTTTCATTGTAGGATTATATATTCCAAAAATTCCCCTCAAGTGCAATTAGGCCTGAACTAGTTGTCTCTTGCCAAACATAGACCTACTCTTTAAAGATCCGTAAATATGCCAAAGCCTTTTTTTATAGGCTCTAGGTCTATAAACGGGTCTAGACTCTACCGTTAGCCCAATAAAGTCTTCAAATACGAGCCTAGGATCGTTCCACTTTGATACTATGAGCCGTTTTGATCGGCACCTATAAAAAAACTCTTTGGATGAATTTTGGTCCAAGGTGGAGTATTGAGATATGTGGACCGAAATAAATAATAATCCCACATCAAATAAGTGAAACTTCTAAATGAAGTATATAAGTGCTTGTCTCCCCTCAAATAGTACTGAGGTCTATTGAGTTAAAACTCCATACCTAAAGTTGTAAGGTGGTTAAGTTGGGGACAATATCAGTGCTAGCGGAGGATATCTATGGTTTGTACACATGTGTGCGGTGCATACGTCAGAATTTGACATCCATCACCTCGAGGGTAGGAGAATCGGTCACTGGATTCTTGCCAATATCTAGTATGCATTGAATGGAACAACGACGTATACGTACATATTACTATATTTTATGGTATATTCTCTTGCGAAACCCCTTTGAATGAAAGCTTTGAATTCATGTATGATTTGTCAATCTCTTTCTTGCCATTTGTCAATCTCTTTCTTGCCATGGATAATGTATTAAGATATATGTCTTGCATGCTATTGACGAAGGATTATGCTATGTATTGTTGAATTTTAGAATAAGCTTTCAATGGTATGAATGGTTATCATTGTTATAACTTGATGACTCTCATGAATGTCTTATATGCATTTAAAGGATGGATTCCTACTTGCGGCTTACAAACCGTATGTCCATGCTATTGCCTGTTGGTTCATTATATGCTTATCGCTTATGAAATCCTACTACTATGTTAATATTCAATGAATCCTTGTTCGTTTTCAAATACATGCTAAACTTTGCATGCTTATTAGATATTACTTGCATATTTAATGGTTGGGTAGGTTGTGACGGCCCCAACAACTACAAACTGGGCCCTACCCGGCCTAAATTTACGTGGACCCCCAAGTCAGCCTCCGACGAGTCAACGCAAGTCTAATAAGTCTTAACTTACCAATTTATTCATTATATTATTCATTATTTCATTATGGTTATTTTTAAACTTCCTTGACTTTTATTTATCTCTTTTTCCTCAAGTCAGAAAGGTGTGCAACGAAATTGTTCTCAACACCAACTTAAAATGAATTAAACAAATTAATAACTTAGTCAACCTAAATGTGGAATATCTTGTCCAAATAAGCCTAACATGCATATAAGTGATTAACTGAAACCCATAACATGTATATACATGTGTCATTCAGTGTTCCAACTCTCCAAATACCCCAAAAGATCAAAACGTAGGAATATATAGCCAAAATATACAACGAAAGAAACAAAAACACCTATAGAGTGGGAGCAAATCAACTGGCTCTGACGTGCCTCAGAGGATATCACCAAGCATAAGCGCCTTGCCCCGGCTCGTCTACGGATCTGCACCCACCGTCATAAAAAGGACGGTGAGTACAAAAAGTAACAGTAAACAACAATAATATGGATCTTAACATAAATTCTGAATCCACAATAAGCAACAAGTCTATATATCATGCAGTACATATAAAGAAATTGAAATAGATAACAATTTGCATGATAAAAAGATTCAACAATCTTAAACAACGATAATCAAGTGGCCGAGAAGCAAATAAATAGGCAAATAGGTAGTCCCAATCAAACTGCGGGTCACAAGACCTCCTTAGGTTGCGATCAACACAGTGGGGTCGAAGGTCGCCTCCACTATTCGATCCACTACGTGTGATCTAGTGGGTCCGAGGGTCGCTTCCACTGATCGTACACTATGCTAGGAAAAGCCACAAACAATGTCGAATGTTGAATCCCTAACACATTACCAAAGGAAAGCCACAATTATATGTCGGATGCTAAATTCTTCCGATAGGCTCTAACGAGAAGCTACAAACTATGCCGGCTACTAAACTCGATGAGACTTCTCTCCACGGTGGACTACCTAAACCCTAGGTCATTCGAACTGGAATAGAGTACAAATAGCACACATATCAAGGAACAACCAATCAAGAAATAAAAGAGAATTCATATTGATATTATTGTTGCCTTTACTCTCCTCGAATCCCGCTAATATCGCTCTCCCATAGCTCCACACGTTTTCTAATGTAAATCTCCAATTGATTAGTCAGCGTCCCGCTAGTTACCTGACATCCATTTGGATTCAATTTCTGTAAACTATCCAATTTTTTTTCCAATTTTTCATAATTTTCTAGTTTTTTCCAATTTTACGCTTTACAAGACAAAAACCTAACAAAAAGTCTCCCACGAATCTCGAATTCTTCACTTTTTCATAAAATTCTATTTATTTGGTCAAAATATGATTTTTTTTTAGATTTTTTCTACTTTTTTTAAGAATTTTTCAGAATTTTTTTTCAAGAAGGGTTGGGCCCGAACCGAACTGAATCGGGTTCGGCTTAACCGAGCCGAACCAGCCCGGTTCAGGGGTCCAACCCCTTCTTCTCTTAATTTAATTTATTTATTTATTTTCAAGATTGGAATTGGGTTAAGCCTAACCACAAATCACTATAAGCAGGGGAGACGCCTCCCCTACCATGTCCATCCTCGGACAAACTGCCATGGCAGTTCGTCCGAGCTCCCTCCCAAACTCAACAACAACAAAAACAACAACAATGACAACACCAACAATAACCCCAACAACAAACTCACCTTCAATTCGTTCTTGTTTTCTTGGCCTCGATCTCCTCGATCTCCTCTCTCTCATTCTCTGTTTCTCCTCTCTCTCTTTCGATTTTCAGTTTTGGTGAGAAAATGGTGTATCGGTAGTGAATTTGTGATATTTTGAAGTTAAATGAAAAAAATGACAAAAATACCCCTATCCTTATCCACTTTCCTTTATAAAATCAATACCTTTTTAGTTATTTCACATTTCTTTTTATTTATATATATATATACTTTATATATAAATATATATATATATATACAATTGTATTTTTGTGCCTATATTTTAGTTGTGCGTGCCTACAAGCACACTCGGGCGTACACACTACCATATGACCCACGCGCGTCGCTCATAACCTTGCGTATCACTCGGTGCCCACTAATTTATTATTTTTATTCGCTTAGTATTTGTTATGCATTTTCCTAGAATAAGTATACTCGTCTCTCGTTCACCCAGTACCCGTAACTCATGTTTTTCTAGGCCAAACTAAATCCACAACGCAAACGCACACTCACAAAGGTCATCACACGTTTGGACATTGTAATTAACATTTGGGTAATAAATAAATAGTACAAACCACCAGACAAATATAACATACCTTGGTGTCGATTCCCGATGATCGAAATAAGTACATCACGGCTAGCTGGGCCTACAATACGATCCTAAAATGACACGTATCACGAGTTAGAATTTTAGGGTCGTTACACTGGTTTTCCCACATTACTAAGTTCCATTGGTTCTTTTAGCTCAGCCCACTTACATCTCAAGATTATTCACAATGACGTTAGAACAAGACAAAAGAGAGGCGATAACTCGAAGTCTTCTCTTTTGATGTGAGTATTGTATTGTTACTATCTATTTAAATTGACTTTGAAACTATTAAACTTGGGTTGTATTTAAAAGTAGAACTTTTGGGTAGCTTGAACCATACTTTTCTTTAGTTGATTCATTTGAAAGTTTTTGGTTGACCTTGCTTGGTTTAATGAATAAGAACCCAATTATAGTCTCATAGTCATTCATATAAACTTTATCTTATTTACTTCCGCACTTCTAGTCCATATGATCTTTTTGTATTATTCCGCATGTTGTTTTGGGTGAGCCAAATCGTTACTTAGGCCTGGTTTAGGTATCTGGCTTGGGTGGCGGTCTGGGTCGGGCGACCTAACCTTAGGTCGAGGAGGGTCATTAGAACAACCCTGTGATGTCATTGTCTCTGTAACGGCCCGATTTTCAATGGCCGTTATTGATGACGTCATTGCGGACGTGGACGCTAGCGAGGACATACGTGGGTCCCACAGCGAGGCTGGAACGAGTTTGGAATAGGTATACAGTCCGTTTTGTATGCTTGTTGTGGTAAAATGTGAAAAAAAAAGTAAATTGGTGGGCGCCTAGTGACACGCGGGGTCGTGGTTGACACGCGTAGGTGATACGGTAGTGTGCACGCTCGAGTACGCTCGTCGGCGCGCACGACGAAATTATAGGCGCGAAAATATAGGCGAATATATATTTATATATATATATGTATATATGTAATTTAATATATATATAAATATATATTAAAATCAGAAAATAAATAATTAAATGTGAAATGACCAAAAAGGGTGTGTGATTGTGAATAATGTGGAAATTGGGGCCGCCACATTTTGGTATCAGAGCCTAGGTTTGCGGAGCATAGGGAATGAATTTGTGGGTTTATTGATAACTCTGATACCGTCACATTTTAGTATCAGAGCAGGTCGATATGACCTAGATTTGAGAAACCTAAGGAGATGAGGTCTGGGCTATTATTAACTCTGATACCGCCACATTTTGGTATCAGAGCCAAGGTTTGAGGAGCCTAGGGAATGAAGTATGAGTTTATGGTTAACTCTGATACCGCTACATTTTGGTATCAGAGCTTAGGTCTAAGGAACCCAGGGAGTGAGGTGTGGGTTATGGTTACCTCTGATACCGTCACATTTTGGTATCAGAGCTTAGGTTTGAGGAACCTAAAGGATGAAGCGTTGATGATAGTTAACTCTGATACCGCCACATTTTGGTATCAGAGCAAGGTCAAACTTTAGGAATTGGATATTGAACAAGAGCATAAACTTAATGAATAAATCTTAGAGGTGGAAACCACAAGTGAATGATTAAAGTCTTAGTTGGGAAGTGTGCGAGGCGGGTAGATTCAGGAAATTATATATATACGTGTATGTTTTGATTGTGTATTACATATTATACGCGTATATATACTGAGTCTGATCCAATGCACGTTGGTTGTGCAGTTTATGATGAACGGATATACTCTTACTACTCCGCCGACTACTCAGCAGGAGGTTGGGGAGACTAGTGACCATACCACTAGTGAGGTGGCTGATTTGCGAGCCATGGTGCAGAGACGCTACAGATTGTTTATGATAGGGCGTTGGCTCGCGAGACATATTTGTTGCAGAGCGAGGAGCAATCAGATCATCGTACACCCAGAGATGATTTGCAGTTGGATCATGATTTCAGTGACGATCGTGATTCGAGGGATGATCAGTACGACTATGATGATGGACAGATAGATTGGAGTCGCGAGGATGACCAGGACCAGACTGATGATCAATTTAATAATCATGATCGCCAGGTGGTACATGAGATTGTACCTATACCGATACAGCAACCGAGACAGTTGTACAGACAGAATCAGGATCAGAGGGACCGGAGTTGGGGTCAAAGATCCGAGGGTCGACAGTTTGGAGGACGTGACAAACGCAGATGTTATAAATGCGGTCAGAGAGGACACATCGGAGTGGATTGTCGGAGAGCTTCTTCAGCATCAGAGATACCACCAGCTGATGAGAGAGTTTATGAAGTGACACATCCTGTCAGAGTGACGACACGACAGCATGATTAGGGTACGTCGTTGGTGTACATTTTCATTAGTCTTATTTTTCATGCATTCGTTGCATATAGGCTGGTTAGTTTATTTTTGAGCTAGCGTGTTTTAGTTGATGTGTTCACTAGGGTTATTGTGAGACTAGTTGATGTGTTCACTAGGGTTATTGTGAGACTAGTTGATGTGTTCACTAGGGTTATGGTGAGACTAGTTGATGTGTTCACTAGGGATATTGTGAGATTGGTAGATGTGTTCACCAGGAGGTGGTTGTGAAACTGGTTGATTAGTTCACCAGGAGTCCATTTGCAACTGGTTATGGAGGGATTGGTTTGTGCGGTTCACCAAGGACTGGTCGATGCGTTCACCAGGGACTGGTTGATATGGACTGGTTGATGAGTTCACCAGGGATTGATTTGTACACCAGGAGTGAGTGGACTACTGGTTGATTGGTTCACCAGTGGCAGGTTGATTTTTCTTCACCTAGGTTGAGGTTGATTTGTTTACCAAAGTTAGAGGTTGAATAGTTCATTGAAAGTGTTAGTGGAATAGTGATTGATTAGGTTGGCTACATTTGTGTTAGGTTGGTTGACCTGATAGGTAATTATGTCTACGTTCAAGTTCTCTGAGACGAGATATTAGTTATCTCAAATTTCGGACGAAATTTCAAATTAGTTGGGAAGAACTGTAACGGCCCGATTTTCAATGGCCGTTATTGATGACGTCATTGCGGACGTGGACGCTAGCGAGGACGTACGTGGGTCCCACAGCGAGGCTGGAACGAGTTTGGAATAGGTATATAGTCCGTTTTGTATGCTTGTTGTGGTAAAATGTGAAAAAAAAATAGTAAATTGGTGGGCGCCTAGTGACACGCGGGGTCGTGGTTGACACGCGTGGGTGGTACGGTAGTGTGCACGCTCGAGTACGCTCGTCGGCGCGCACGACGAAATTATAGGCGCGAAAATATAGGCGAATATATATATTTATATATATATGTATATATGTAATTTAATATATATATATAAATATATATTAAAATCAGAAAATAAATAATTAAATGTGAAATGACCAAAAGGGGTGTGTGATTGTGAATAATGTGGAAATTGGGGCCGCCACGGTCTCGCTGTGTCCCACGAGCTGCTAACGTCCGTTGCCACATCAGTTCTCTCATATTTCGTTCTAACTTGTCGCATCTTATTATAAAGTTAACCCGTTATTCGATTATTCATTAAGTTAGCATTTTTATCTATTAGATTAATCAAGATTAACATTTCTTGTGTTTTACAGAGTTTTACATTATTTAACAATTTATTCAGCAGAAGACTTAATAGACATGTAAGACATTGATAATATATGAAATTCATGTCATGTAGAGCATCAGTCCTACTGTGGAAACCCGACATAATGCACATTGTATATAGGGTGATAAAGTAACTATAAAAGTAAATATATATATACACGTACAAGTCTCTCGAAGTCCCCTGATACCCCAAGATAAATCAAAATATCAAAATAAACACCTACAAGTGTGCCGAACAATGGGCAAGTTCAAAGGTAGTCGCCATTAACCCCCTTGCCCTTACTCATAGAAGGATGCACTCAATCATCACCAAAAAAACAAATAACGAGTCTAGTTAATAAATCCCCAAAAGAAAACCACCAAGTATTTATAATAAAACAAATAACAATGTTAAATAAATATGCAAAATAAACACGCAACTATAAATGGCAACACATGTGTAAATAACATCGAAGATATCAAATGGGTGTGTTATGCGTAGCAGAATACACCATACTTTGTCAATTTGGATGATTCTCAGTGGACCTACCACACCAGGTCACATCTGGACTACTAGCAGTGCAGTCTGCCCCGTATTACGACCCATCGAACACGTGCACCGATGATGCCAGCGGCTTGGGTTGCCATTCACCAAGAGCGCAGTCAACAACTTGGGTTGCCATTCTCCAAGAGCGCGAGTTACATGTGCTATAATCTAGCGTGCTAGAGCCCATACAACAATCCACAGAGTAAAAACTGGCGGTGAATCGTCTCTACCAACTGTAAAACAAGTAATACAGCGTAGAGTAGAATATGAAGCAGTAAGCAAGTGAGGATAGATATATAGAAAGAAAAACAAATAAATCATCGAGTGTGTTTCTTAAGGGGTTTATATACCTCAATCAATCGCAAAAAACCCTACGAACATGTCCTTCTTATGTCTCGAGATGCACACCCAACACTCGACTGTAGTCTCCTAAGTCCTTGATGTCCAAATAAACCATTTTAAGTTATTTAAAGTCAAATTAGTTGATTTAAATCGTGAGAGCAAAAATTAGAATCTTATTCAAATTTTTAGTTGTGACACATTTTTCGTGTTACACCAGGGTACCAAACGCTCGAAAAAGTCTTGAAACCCATTTTCAACCTTTTTTTTTTTTCTAAATTCTCATATTTATCTAATTTTTCTAGATTTTCCCATAATCTTCTATCTATTTTTCCATATTTTTCTATAATTTATTTTTATTTAAATTTGTATTTAATTTATTTTTTCTTTTTAAAAAAAAATTTAAATTTCAGTTCCTCTCTGTTTCTCACTTTCTTTTCTTTTCGCTGCTTCTTTTCTTTCTCCTTTCAAAATCAACAACAAAAACCACCCCCATTAAAGCCTCAATTTCTCCACATAAATCAACAACATTAACGACCATCTCTTACCTCGATCTAAGAAGTTCGCCGATGAGAGCGATGGTGTTGTTGAAGTCGAGAGAGACCGAATGTGCCGAGTGAGAGAGAGATGACCGAGCTTGATGAGAGAGAGCCACAAAATAGAGTGAGAGGGGGAGGGAGAGTTGGAGAAGAAGAAACAAATGAGAGAGAGAGAGAGAGAGAGCTGAGCTGTTGTCCAAAAATATCCCACCTACTCATCTATAACTAGGGGTGGACATCGATTTTTACAAAATCACCCAATTCACTTGGACTGGTCTAATTTTTTGAATTCACGGTTTGGGAGTGTTTAGAAAACTTGAAAATCACGATTTCGCGGTTTGGTGGTGGTTTTCATATTTAGAAAACCACGGTTCACCAAACCGAAGGGTATTTTAGGAATTTTACCAAATATACACCCTAAACTCTAAAGTAAACAACAAAACATGTTTTCATTTAGTTGCCCCAACTTCATTTTCGCCTCCCTCATTCCTTTCTCGCCTGATCAACCGTGAATGCCTCCTCCCGTCCTCTACCTCCCTAGTCTCATCTCTCACTCGAACAACCGCGACACCTTCTCACTGCTATGCTATTCTCTTCTCACTAAAGCCCTCGCCTCCACCCCTCGCTCACGTGGTCCTCGCCATCAGCTTGTAGATCCACAATTATGGAAGGCTTGAATCGCTCATATCGGAACCATCCGGTCTGCGATTCGAGCCTTATTCTTCACCGAACACAACTTTCGCATAAGAGTCAAGTTCTAGTGGTTCCCAAACTTGGCGAGCGCTCTGATTATCATCTCGTCTTCCTCCGCCATGTACGCTCTATGCTCCACCTGCGACGAGAGCTAGTTGCCCCACCGCAACCTGCACGACTTCCCCGACCGTCCTGTTGATTCATTCTTGAAGGAGGCGCTACAAATGCCTCGACATCAGCTTACAAGTGAGGAGATTGAGATTTTAGTTTCGCCATTTTTTCCCCTTATATTTGTTTGGTGTGATTTTTGTTTGATTTGTCGATTTTTGATGGTTTTGTTGTTGGAATGATGAATTTCTAGTCATTTTGGATCTGGGCTTTTGTGGGTTTCTTTGTTTGTTTGTTGTGTAGATCTTTAGGTGTAGTGTTTGGTTGATCTAGGTGGAGATACAAAATATTGAATAAATTTTTTAATTTGCAGATTTTTTGTTGTTGAAAATAATGTTAGAAAATCGTAAAGCCAAACCGACCAAACCGTACAAACCGCAGTCAATTTGGTTACGATTTTTAGGGTTCGCAGTTTGGTGGTGGTTTACAAAAAGGCCAAACCGTGAACCCTTGGTTTAGTAGCGGTTTGATGGATTTAACCACTAAACTGCAGTTTGCCCACCCTTATCTATAACTCTCATCTCATTAAAGTGTGTCTTCACGTATCTCAAGGACATCCTAAGACCTTAATTAAAGCTATCCATCTCATATTAATGACTCCATTAAGACACTCACATCATAGTCTTGTTCAATTATCCCCTGGTTACCTGATGTCCCGCACCTCGTCACACTTCATGAGACGCGCCATAGCCCATTATTTCGATCTTATTCACTTAACCTATGGTTTTATTATTATTATTTTTGTTACATTTACCTCGGTTGTTCACAAATCATTTTCTAGACTTAGTGTACCTGTATTTCGTCCACCCAGTACCCGTGTCGACACATATTTTGAGGCGATTACCCGTCTCACAGTCTCGCCTGGTATAACCAAGTAATTACACACATGCGATGCATTAATGAATTAAATAATAAATTAACATCGCAATAAGGCATCCAATAGACAATAATAAACTATTTACCTAGTCAGGTGTGCCCTAGCCTATCCACAGTGTCCATATGGATCTAACCTGGTGTCCTAGTTTGAAAATAATTATAAATAACGACGCTAATAAAATTGCTATGGACATGCCAGGGGTTGGGCAAGAAAGGCGATCGACCCATGCCCTCATAAGAAGGCCCGAACTCATATATTTAACTTAGTATATATAAGTTTCTATAAAAATAGGTAAATAAATGACTAAGTTTGAAGGGTTAGACCTATTAAAAAGGCCCTACGTTTGTGCATAAGTAAATTACACTTTTTGTTGTCGGTTGGAAATTCAAAGAAAGGAGGGAAAAATTATGAAATCAGATTTTAAATTATAATTGTAGTTTAATTTTAAAAATTAACAAAATAAAAAATAAAATGATCATAATGAAGTCCATTTTTAACGTTTCTCCTTAGGCCCCAAAATGACAAGATTAACCTTGATTTTATGTATCAAGTCCGACCTAGACATCTTTTGCAATAAATAGCAGTATTTGCTCTAGAATTTTATAGTGTAGTTCAACAACACACATGAAACCTACGACAAAATTATACTAGTTTGGAAGAATAAATGATGAAAACTTTCACAAAAAGTTGAGTATGATTGAGTTGCAAGCTGCTAATTACAATACATTGATGGTTGAGTTATGGGCCTATACATAATATTGAGAAAATTTTCACATGCCAATTATTTGGTCAAGGCCCATTGATGATGAGCTAGCTCTCACTAATGCAAGACTATATATCTTTTTTTTGGATAAAAGCATGACTGTATATATCTTCATGTACTTACAGTTGCACTGGATGAGCTCCCTGAGATCAAAGGCGAAGCCAGACTTGACCTTTAGGGGGACCAACCGGCCAACTCATATCTAGATTTTTAAAATTTCAAATTTACAGATACATAGTATTTTTAAAATGCCATAAATATAATAAAATGAATATAATTATCATATAAAGAAAAACATAAAAATCAAACAAGTTCACTATATTTCAAGAGAATTTAGACCTCCTCTTTACTATGCTAGCAAAATTATCTATAAGAGAATTTATGTCAAATTATTTGGCAATTCTCTTTTCAATATATATGAGCATACAATCAGAGAGAACTCCGTCTTCCATCTTATTGCGTGACCTAGTTTTAACTCTATTCATAGCCGAACAAGACCGTTCTGTTGTTGCTGTTGAAACTAGAAGGGTGAGAATGACAGTTACCACTCTATACATAAGTGGATAAAAATATGATTTTCTCGTTGTCACTAACCATTGACATAAATCAGAAATAGTAACCAAAATTTGAAAATTAGGAAGTTGTCACACAAAATTGAAATGCTCAAACTGCAATTTCACTTGCATCATTTCATATTCTAAAAAGTCTTGCGTGTAAAACTTTTGTACCATCTTGCAATTATCATCAATTATGAATGATTTGTGCATCTCTCTTGATTCCAAAGCTGAGCTAAGAATAAACAACTCCAGTGTGTGATAATTAAACTTATTATTCAATTCTTGCAATTGAGTATCTATCACCACATTAAAAATCTCGACTCTGTAATGATGTCCAATTGTAACTTCATTTTGTTGATGGTGACCCCTTCCTCTTCTACCTACATATAGTGCATTAAAATCTGAATAGGTTTATTGACTGCTTTACAAAAAGATCTCACATTTGCGACTAATCCTTCTCATACTTCATCTCTCAATTTTTGAATAAGCTCCTTCGTAGATGAAACAAGATGCATCGCATTCAAGATATCTTGAGATTGGCTTTGAAGAGATTGAAAAAGCGAATCAGATTTCTCCAAAATATTTTTCATTTGCATCTTCGTATTGAGTAGGAGTTCCATCCTTAGATACATTCAATACAACCACACATGTTGCACAAAAAATCTTCATCAAACTAGAAATAGATCTTAAGTGAGAGCTCCAACGAGTATCTCCAGTTTGTAAAATCCTAATTTGATGAAGGCCTGTTCCAATTTCAAGCTCATTAATCAAGTAAGTAAGCAATATTTGAAGCATGAAAAACTTTTAATTGGTCATTACGCTTACAGGAAACACTAACAATGTTAACAACATCATGTAACTTTTTGAAGAAATGGTGGACAAGAATAACTTTCATAGATACAACAACTAATGCCAATTGAAAGCGATGAACGTAATAGGCATATGAACATTCATTTAAAATTAATGCTTGCAATCCATTCCATTCTCTACACATATTACTAGCGCCATCATAACCCTGCCTTCTAATATTTTGAACATTGAGATTATATTAAGAGAGTAGTAACAAAATAGCTTCTTTTAGTGTTCGGGCAGAAGTGTCACAAACATGAGCAAGTCCAAAAAAGTGTTCTTTCACGCATCCATTTCTATCAACAAATATCAAAACAAGAGACATTTGCTCCTTTTTAGATACATCTCGAGCTTCATCAATAAGTATACAAAATTTTGCATCACATATTTCTTCATGAATAGCTTTCATGACTTTGTTTCTCAACACTTGTAAAATCTCTCTTTGTATTGTCCTTGATGTATATGATGCATTTCCTGGAGTATTCTCCAAGACGTTTGCTTGATCATTGTAGGAAGTCCAAAAATAAATAGTTCCAAGTAGTTACCCTGGTTGATTGATGTCTCTCACTCATCATGGCCTCTAAAAGAACACCCTTGAAATGCAAGCCACATCATTGCTTCTATTGAAGTTTTTAATTGAAGCCTGTTTTCAATAATTTCACGAGAAGTGTGAATTTTTCAAATGTATGCATGGCTGGTTCATAAGGTCTTCACATGTTTTTTCGGCATTTCGATGTGGAGAAGTGGGATCTTTTCCAATGTGCGCCAAAAATGCACAAGTTTTTCCACTTTTGACCTTTTTCCATGATTTGAATCCTTTGATAATGAATGCATTTCCAAACAACCTATTTTAAGTGTGAAACACGAAATATGACAAATAAAATGCAGAATTTGTACTTGAAGAATATTCCAACCATGTTGAAAAAAACCCATACCACGATGCTTGAAAATTACGAGGATGTGTTCTTTTAGACCTTGGGAACTCTTAGATTATACGTTGATATGGGCCAGCTTTAATATAGGCTCTACGAACTTCATTCCGCTTCTTGACAAGATATTCCTATATTTGTGGTCATAACCCTGGATTACATTCTAAGAACTTGATGTCAAAACTTTCATCAAGTTAAATTTTTGGAGATTTTAGAGGAGGAACTTCAAAACTTGGATGTCTAACTTGAACATAATGACATGACTCGTCATTGTTTTGTGTTACCTCAACACTATTCTTCTTAAAATAAGAATCAATTGTGGTTTTCATCTAATAAAATAAAAAGTAAAATCTATAAAACTTATCATGTTAAGCATTTTTTAGAGTAAAATCAAGTCAAAACTTTAATTGATATTTAAACCAACTAACACGCAATTTTTAGAGTTTAAAATTAAAGTAAGGACTAATTTCATGTCATAAAACTAGTACTAAATTTGAAATCACAATCACAAATTTCTAAAAAGTATGTGAAAGCCTAAACCAATACACAATAAAATGAAGAAATATAAAATGAAGTGTTAAATATATAAATAATTAATAACAAAGAACTGATTAATGTAAATTTTAAAATTAAAATACCTTGATAGTTGATGCCTCTTTAGGAGAATCCTCTAAAGAGTAAAATTAATGTACGGTATCTATTAATCAAGCATCCGAATTAGTGACCAAATCGCCACCACTAGTTGACCATATTTGATAGGATTTGAAACAATAAATATGAATATCTACACTGTTAAAACTCATTTAATCAATGATAAATAAAAATGAATGAAGATTCACCTCAATAGAGATATCAAAAGATGATAAATCTACAAAATCTCATACTAGCATATGTGATGGCCACAAAACTTTAGGCCCTCTACGTCATGTGTCGCAGTCCCACAACCCCGCCATGTCACCATCCTGTTGTGTCCCACACGCAACCTATGTCCTTTATCTTTCAATCATTAGAGTATATCATTCAATATTTCAGCGGAAGACTTAACATGATAATATAATTTAAAATTGCATTTCATCACATTAATTTTGAGCATCAATCCTATGTGGAAAACCCATAATAGTACGCTGTATATGTAATGACCCGTTACTTAATTTAGTGATTAGTATTAACCCGGATCGTAATTAAGTGGGATTAAATTTGGAATTAGGGCCGGCGTATCTTGAATAACGTGTATGTGTGTGTTGTGGTGATGTACTTGTGTTTGAATGGCGTGTATTACAGTTATAAATTAAATAGTAAATGGACTAGTTGGATAACACAGATATTTGTGGAGGTGTAGATACCCGGTAGAGTCGCGAGAGTGCGAGTACACCTGAATGAAATCATTAGCGCATAAGGATTAGAGCCATATATATAGTGATATATATGTAATATATATATATATATATATATATATATATATAAAAAACAACAAATTGGATAATTTTAAGTGACCGCCTCGCTCTGTTTCGTTTCGATTCTTTAAGGGAGAGAGAGAGAGAGCGGAAGGGCGATTGAGCGAGTGAAAGGAGGGGGAGATGAGTGGAAAGAGAGCTTGTGAGTTGCCCGACTTTATAGCGAAGTGTGTCGACGAGTTGGGTTGTCTTCCTCGTGAGTTTTGGTAAGTTATTTATCGATTTTTCTTTGTTTTCAATTTGGGAAAAGTGATGGTTGTTGTAGTTGAGATTGTGGGAGATGTTTATAGTGAATTAATAGAGGCTGGAGAGATTAATAAGATATCTGATGTGTGAGAAATCGAGATGTGTTGATGGTTTTAGTGTTTTTGGGTTTTAGTTAATGATTTGAGGTTTGATGAAATTCTCCCTTCTTGTTGGAGAATGGTATATATGTGATGTGGGTAATGTCCTCTCTGAGGTTACAGGGTTGTGGCGATGATTTGGGAAGGTTGCAACAGAGTCAAAATGATGCTTTGTTGTAGGAAGTTCAAAAGCCACGCGCTGACTGCTCGGGGTTGGAACAGGGATTTGGCAACTGAACAGCGCACTAGCCAGTGCAAACTGAGGAGAATTGACTTGGGTTACTAGGTATTCTCATGGGTTATGAGCTTAGACTTGGGGTTTGAGTCAATAAATGTCGGATATAGTTTGACACCAATCAATGTGGTATAGGTTCTTAAGTACTGGGAGACGGAGGTAAATCCCGAGAGCTAAGGAATCTAGAGTTAAGTTTAAGGAAACATAACCAAGGTAAATATGACTCGTGTTTTTCATCAATTATGCAATGAAATTTAGTACTATTAGAGCACGTAGTAGTACAGATTGGGAATGGGGCAATTTACTGTAACTTAAACTGTTTTAAAACTATTTTACAAATAAAAATAAAACCCGAGAAAAGATTTGATGGGACGAATCGACTTGGGTTTGAAACTGTGTTGGGTGGCCACCCATCACCGTGTCCCCAATGACTTGGGAATATTCCGATCAATGCTCTCCATTTAAGTTGGCGGCACATCGATTATGAATTACCAGTTGTCAGTGGTAATTCATGAGAGATGTGGGAGTGGGACTCTTTGCTTGAATTGAAATGAAAGTATAAATCTCAATACAGTTGCGAAAAGACTTGTGAACTTCCATTCAGTTGTATTATTTATATTATTTCAATATCTTTTTAAATATGCGTTGGATTCGTATTGTTATGTATTTATCTTGGTATTTAGTTGATAATTTATGTATTTCTGAGAGTCATTTACTGAGCATGTAGGAGCTCACCCAATTTAACAATTTTAGGTTCTTGTTTGACCGCAGAAGAGAAAGGAAAAGGGAAGCTTTGGGCATTTCGAAGACTTCTCTAGATGTAATGACACTGATGAGTGTGTATTATATACTGGTTATGTTTGTATAATATAACTGGGTTAGGTTGCTTTTACGAATCAATGGATTTTCGTATTGTACAATTTTGGTATATTGTATAATATTATCAAAAAAGTTTTAAATTTCTGCTGCATTTGCATTATGTTTTATTCGATATATGCAGTATACAAATTATTATCAAGTACAAATGAAAGGTTGCTGGCTCTAGTTAGGCTTGATCTGGTGTACCGGGGCTTAATTAGAGTTTCAGGTCGGATATCCCCTAATTGGGATAAGGGATGTCACGGTTTGGTATCAGAGTCTCGCTTTATAAAAAACTTGGTTTATTTGAATTATGGAAGAACTTAAAACCTGATAACAAAGTTTTTATCGTGGTTTTTTTTGGGGGGGGAATGAAAATGAATGCATAAGTATACGTTATTTGCTGAGTTTACGGATATCTATAGAATAAATATGATTTTTATGGCTTCTCTTAACAATATATTGATGGTTTTATCTCCTGAATCGACAGAATCCCATGGTTGAGCAAGGAGAGGGCTCTCCAAGGTTTAGACCTCAGGATGATGTTAATAGAGAGGCAGAGTGGAAAGAGTGTATGGAACAACAATTACGAGAGGTATTGGAGGCTCAGGGTAGGATGATGGATACATTGATGGCTGACATAGTATGGTAGTAGATACTCAATCTGTTGCCAGTCCTGAGGGAGGGGCAGAAAATTTTGCAGTTCCAGTGGCACCGGTTGTGGCACTGGTTTAGACACAAGTTCAGGAGGCAGTCCCCGAAGTTTCAGTGGTACCTATAGATCCTAAGAAAGCCCTATATCTACGGACCAGGAAGGAATTCATGAAATATGACATCTTGAGGTTTGATGGCAATAAGTTAGATGGGGTCACAAATGCGTGGATTTTGGAGATTGAATAACGGTTTGAGGCAGTTGAGGTAGAGGATCGGTTTAAGGTTCGATTGGTAGCGTTTGTGTTGATTGATGCTGCTAGGAAATGGCGGAATTAGTTAGATAAGGAAGCCAAAGTCCCCACCACATGGCCAGAATTCAAAACTATTTTCTATAAATAGTATTTCCTTAAACCGATCAGAAACAGGAAAATACTGAGTTTATTAATTTGAATAAGAGGTCTATGACTGTAAGAGAATATGAACTGAAATTTAATGAGTTGAGTGAGTTTGCACCAAAACTAGTGGAGCTGGAGAAGAATAAGATAGATATGTTTGTTAATGGCTTGGAGACTGAGATACATATTGTGGGTATATTCTCATCCCCATACTAGTTTCGGTTTTATCTTTGAGAGTGATATGGAGGTTGAGATGGCTATTCTTGCTAGACAGCTGGCATTAGCAGTAGTGTTACCACTACCTTCACAGTACCCTATGAGTCAGAGGGCTCGAGAGTTTGTACATATTCAGCCAGGGCAGTCATTTGGGCGTAAGAGGAACCAAAATTTTTACCAGCACCGCGGAACTAATAGGAGAGCAGTTGAGGGCTCTTCGATGCCAGGAGCATCTATCCAGCCAACTTCGCAGGCCACTACACATTTTAGTGCACCAATTTCCACACCTATTATTTTATAGGCTTCATTGGCACGACCACCTCCACCACCAGAAAAGTCAAGGGGCAGGGGTAGAGGCAGAGGTCAGTCTGGGTTTCGATCGAGTAGGACTATGTAGAGTTCTCATGCCAGTATAGTTTTTCACCGTCCCAATGTTATTTGTTATCGTTGAGGATAGATAGGGCACATTCAGCGAGAATGTCCCTTACCACCATATGATACAGCTGGAGGTAGTGTAGCACAACCATCACGAGGGCAGACTTATGTAGTGGTTGAGGCAGACCTTGAGGCTACACGGAGGCTTGTAGAAGGTATCATTAATATTTGTAGTTGAGATATGCATATTTTAATTGATGTTGGTTCTATAGTTTCTTTTATTTCTGGTGCAATGGTTGATGAATTCCTAAGCACAACAGTGAGCAAGAAACTTTATCCTAACCTGATTTGTAGAAATTCTGTAGTCAAAATTGGGGAGAATGAATTTCCTATTAGTCTCAGGGTAATGGAATACCTAGATGCACTTTTAGGTATGGATTAGTTATCCATATATCGGGCTAGTACTGATTGCTTTCGTAAGCGAGTTATCTTTGATATTCCTAATCTACCTGGAGTTATAGTCTATCAGGGACACAATTCGATGGGGTCAGCTACTCGGGGTCGAATAGCTACTCCGGGGGAATTAAAGATGTGTACAGGGGTTACGACACGTAATAGACCGGTTCACGAGGCTAGAGTTGAGGAGAATCCTGTGGTATATGAATTTCCAGAATTTTTTCCCTCTGAACTACCTGGACTTCCACCACTACGTGTCACTGATTTCATTATTAAGACTATACCTAGCATGAAACATATATCAATTCCTCCATATCGTATGCCACCTAAGGAGTTACAAGAATTACAGGTTCAGATTAAGGAATTGTTGAAGAAAGGGTTTATTTGACCTAGTATGTCATTGTGGGGAGCACCTGTTCTTTTTGTGAAGAAAAATGATGAAACCCTGTTCATGTATATTGATTATAGGCAGATGAATAGGGTGAATATCAGGAATAAATATCCATTGCCAAGAATTGATGACTTGTTTGATCAGTTGAAAGGTGCCTAATGGTTTTTAAAGATTGATCTGAGATCCGGTTATCACCAGTTGAGAGTTAGTGATTCAGACATATCATTGATAACATTTTCAAGCTGATATGACCACTATGAGTTCTCAGTGATGCCATTTGGGCTCACTACTGCTCCTGCTATGTTCATGAATCTTATGCACATGGTTTTCAAACCCTATCTTATGCACATGGTTTTCATCATAGTATTTATTGATGATATTCTGATTTATTCGAGGACTCAGGAGGAGCCACCTCAGAGTTACATTGTAGACTCTGAAAGTTGTATGTCAAACTTACCAAGTGCAATGTAACAACCCTCAAATTTTAACCCAACTTGTATGATACTTGTAAGGACCGTGACCCGGCTATGAGATACTGGACCTTATTTCGAACCTCGGGAGTCGACACCAAGGTGATTTTATGATTCTTTAATGTGTGTAATAGTATTTTAGTTTAATGCATGTCACAGGACGTTCAAGCGATTTTTAGTGTGAGAGAGGTTCCACCTAGGTAAACGGGGGAGAAAAATACAATAAAAACATAATTAAAAGAATTATTGAATTATTGAATTAATTATTGGTACAAAACAAGGCAAAAGTATCCGAGAGACAGAGAAATACGGACCGAAGAGGCAAGTAGGATCAGGGAAAAATTGTTGGAAAGCGCAGGTGTTGGATACATACATAACAAATGGACTATGGTGTAGGATTGTTAAAGTGATACAGTCCAATAAAGGAGAACCCATGGATCAGCCTCGGGATGCGTGGTTAGGTGGAGATGCGTGGACACAAATGAGTCAACACCCTACCTAATACACTATTCACCACTATTCACACCATACCTTCTATTTTTAAATACATTACCCTTCCCCCTCACTCTCACGGTCTCCTCTCTCATCTCTCTTCACCACTGTCCACACTCTCACTCCTACCACTCCACTTTCTCCTCCTCCTTGGTTCGCCATCATTGACTACTGGGTCTGGAGTGCCGGAGCCCTCACCGGAGGTGCTCTCTCTCTCTCTCGATCTCTCACCCTCACTCACCTCACGGTCTCTCTCTCCCTCTCCACTCTCGTCATCTCTCACCTTACGGTCTCTCTCACTCTCACCGCCACCCTCCTCTTGCCGTCGACGAACCGGCAGCCACCACCTCTCACAGTGGTGCTGGAGTGTCGGAGCCCTCACCGGAGGTTCTCTTCTCTCTCTCCCTCTCTTTCTCTCTCTCTCTCTCTCTCCAGTTTTATTTCTCTCTCTCGCATCCATTGTCACGCCCACTGTCCAGCCACCGTGGAGCACCTTCGACGAGGAACTTGGGCGTAGACTACCCACGTGTGTCTTGATGTTCTCGGAGGGCTTCACGTCCGGCGAATGGGTGGTTTTTTCGACGAGACGAAGGGTCATTTTCTCACCGTTTTGCATTTTTTGGGACTGTTTTGTGACAATTTTTGCCGCTATTTTGGACTGCCAGGGCTGGTGGGAACATCCCCGGTCGAGGCTGAACGGAGGTGACTTTTCGACGACTCCGCTGGCCAAAGGTCGCTTTCCCCCCATGTGTGGCAGTTGTCTTTGATGGGTATGTGTGTTGGACAGTTTTGATTACGGTGTGTGTGTCATGTGTGTGGTGCGTTATGTATGTGTGAGTTGTTTTCTATCATGACGAGTAGTCGTCGACGTGATGTAGGGCGTGCACATGACCTCTCCATGTCGTGTTGGCACTCTACAGACATTAGACCACCCCCGCGAGGTCCCCAAACTCGTTGGTGCATAGTCGTTTTGAGTCGTGTTGTTTTTTTTTTTTGGATTTGCGTTTGAAGGTCGAGAATTGGTGATGATATCGTGGTCGCGCCGCCGGTCCTTGAGACCATGGCATGACCCACACACGGCTGAGCCGAGCCTATGGATTGTGAATAGTTTTATATGTACGTTTTGTGATTTCAAAACACAAGAGAAAAGTTGTGTTTTCATTTAGTTTTGTGATCGACTTACTGATTGATTTATCGAGTCGTCGAGTCATCAAAACACTAGAAAAATATTAAGGTCTAAACCTAGGTTTAGTTAATGACTCGACCTAATAACACGGGTTTCCAACCTTGTCAGGTAGCGAAAAACTTAGGGATGCACAAGAGAGTTTGTTACGCGGGTCACGATAGTTCAGGTAAGTACATTTATCTTAAAGCTTGTATACGTTAGTAAGCCAGTTAAGAAAATACCATGTGATTCATTTTCATTCTATTGTGTTTGCTATTATCTACTTGTTGGCATTCCGTTCCATATTCCTTGTATGTATGTTCTTGGCATTAGTGTGTGTCTCGAAGGTACATGCGACCTGCACTAGAAAGGATAAAACACGGGCACTCATGCGCACGAGTGTTTGACGACCCCTAGTGATTGTGTGATACCATGTACTGGATTGTTGTGGATATTATTATGGATTTCGATGTTGCGACATTACTGTTGTGGATTTTATAGCACTTATGGCCTCTCTTGACTCGTAGAACACGCATGTTTCGATTGCTATTATTTTCAGTCTGTCTGTCATGCATCTTGTCTATTTAAATTCCTGTCTTTCAATTCTTGCATGATATTTAGACTGTCTTGTTTGATAATTCATGAATTACTGTTATATTCTTCTGGCATTACTTTCAATTTTTCTCAGTTGCTCATCGTCTAGTTTGTGACGGTGGGTGCAGATAGGGCAGAGTGCAGTAGAGGCAAGAGACCTTACCTAGGAGACTTTTTGTGAGCGACCGAACTTGAGGAACTTGAGAGTTGGTTTATGTTTATTTCTGTTTGTATGATGTTTTATATATATAGTAGTAGTTTTTGAACTGGGATCATTTTTGAGATGGAAATCGTGAGTTTGTTATGCTAACTTGGACATGAACATATCGGGGCTTTCCACATTTATATAAATTCCTAATTTCCGTTTGATTGAGTTATTTCCTAATAATTGATTAGTATTAAATTTTCTTCTACTGTGTTGTACTTGCAATAACCTTTCATAAAACTTGAAATTTGATGATTCGAGGCTGACTAGGCTCATCAGGCTCGCTAAGCACCGACTCAAGACTTGCACGGCTCTAGGCCGGATGTACCCAAATGCATTAAAAATTTGGGGCCGTCACATACGAATCTGGGTCTCTAAGGTCAAGTTTCTCGGATACGTAGTTAATGCTGAGGGGATTTCATTTGATTCAACTAAGGTGGAGGCAATTCAGAATTAGACTACTCCTACCATGGTGTCAGATGTCTGTAGTTTTTCGAGGTTAGCAGGTTACTTCAGGCGATTTGTTGAGGGATTCTCTTGGACCGCACTTCCCCTTACTCGGTTAACACAAAAAGATGTTGAGTTTGTTTGGTCTAATATGTGCAAGGGTGCCTTCAAAGAATTGAAGCGTAGGTGAACTACAACGTTTGTTCTTACATTACCTGAATCGGGAAAGGAATTAACGGTGTATACTGGTGCTTGTCATTCTGGCTTAGGTTATGTGTTGATGCAGGATGGCAGGGTTATAGCCTTTGTTTCGAGGCAACTCAAGGTTCATGAAAAGAATTATCCAGCTCATGATCTCGAGCTTGCAGCTGTAGTGTTCGCTTTGAAGATTTGGAGGCATTACTTGTATGGTGAGAAATTTATGGTGTATTCAGACCATAAAAGTTTGAAACACTTGTTTGCACAGTGAACTTAATATGAGGCAACGTAGATGGCTTAAGTTTCTTAAGGATTATGATTTCACTCTACAGTATCACCCAGGCAAGGCAAATGTTGTTGTTAATGCATTTAGTAGGAAAGGGACTGGTAGGGAAACTGTGGCTACTGCTCGAGCTTCTTAGTTTCAATTTTTTGAGGAAGTTTCAATGATAATGATTCGTGAAAGTTCAGCTAGCACATCATCAGTTGAGAGAGCTAGTTCCAGTACTACTAGTCGATTCTATTGTGCTTAGATCAGGGTGAAACCTGAGATTATTCAGATGGTTGTAGATTTTTAGAAAACTGATCAGGATTACTTAATACATCAAGGGTTAGCTAGTAGCATTGATCATCCTGATTGTTCAGTTTCTGGAAATGGTATGTTGCGTTTTTGGGATAGATTATGGATTCCACCTCAGGAGCAGTTGAGGCAAGAGTTGCTTCAAGAGGCTCATAGATATTTTTATTCCATTTATCCAGGTAACACCAAGATGTATCATGATATGAGACTTATATATTAGTGGCCCAGGATGAAGACTAATATAGCTGAGTTTGTCAGGAGATGTGATATTTGTTAACAGGTTAATGCTGAGCATAGGAAGCCTGGAGGGTTGTTGCACTCTTTGCCTATTCCTGAGTGGAAATGAGAACATATATCTATGGATTTTGTTTCCGGTTTACCCCTGAGTCAGCGTAAGCATGATGCAGTATGAGTTGTAGTGTATAGGTTGATGAAATATGCTCATTTCTTACAAGTTTCCATGAAATATCCTATGAACTAGTTATGTGAGTTGTATATCAGTGAGATATTAAGGTTTCATGAGGTCCCAATATCTATTACTTCGGATAGAGATCCGAGATTCACTTCCGGATTGTAGGAAGAGTTACAGAGGCAGCTTGGAACTACGTTTAATCTCAGTACAACTTATCACCCTTAGACTGACGGGCAGATTGAGCAATTGATTCTGGTGTTAGAGGATATGCTTCGAGCTTGTATCTTGGAGTTTGGAGGCAGCTGGGAGAAATACATTCCTTTGTGTAAGTTATATTATAATAATAGTTATCAGGCCAGCATCGAAATGACACCTTTTGAGGCATTAGATGGTCGACCTTGCCGCTCACCTGCGTGTTGGGCGGAAGTAGGATACACAGTTTTATTGGGGTCTGAGTTGATTCAAGACTACACAGAGAGAATTTAGCAAATTCGTCAACGATGGACTACAACATAGTTGAGATAGAAGAGATACACCGATAGATATAATAGGTTCTTGGAATATTCAAAAAATGACTGTTCTTTTGAAAGTTTCACCTATGAAGAGTTTGTACAGATTTGAGTTGAGGGGTAAGCTAGCACCCATATATATTGGGCCGTTTCGAGTTTTGGCTAGGATTAGTCATGTTGCTTATAGGTTAGAGTTGCCACCTCAGCTAGCTGGAGTTTATAATGTCTTTCATGCGTCAATACTTCGTAAGACAGACTAGATTCACTCCAAGAGTTGATTAGAATGAATTTGATCTTCAAGAGGACTTATCTTACGACGAGCAACATATTCATATTCTTGATTATAAGATTTAGAGGCTGAGAACCAAGGAAATTCCCTTGGTTAAGGTGAAATGGCAATTTCATGGCAATGAAGAGCTGACCTGGGAGTGGGAATCGTATATGCGGGAGCAGTTTCCTTTTCTCTTTGAGACTTCAAGTCATTTTATATTTCCTTTAATTTCGAGGACAAAATGCATTCTAAATTGGGGAAACTGTAACGGCCCATTACTTAATTTAGTGATTAATGTTAACCCATATCATAATTAAATGGGATTAAGTTTGGAATTAGGGCCGACTTATCATGAATAACGTGCATGTGTGCGTTGTGGTGATGTACTTGTGTTTGAATGACGTGTATTACAATTATAAATTAAATAATAAATGGACTAGTTGGATAACACATGTATTTGTGAAGGTGTAGACACCTAGTAGAGTCGCGAGAGTGTAAGTACGCTCGAGTGAACTTGTTGGCGCGAGGATTAGAGCCATATATATAGATATAAATTATTATAAAAACAAAATCTTGAATAAACTTTAAGTAACCTCGAGATGACGCAAATGCATATCTCGAGGCATGGATATATATTGAAATCATCACCACCTTGCTCTGTTTCCTTTCGGTTCTTCGAGGGATAGAGAGAGCAGGAAGGCAGTTGAGCGAGTGAAAAGAGAGGGGAAACGAGAGGAAAGAGAGCTTGTGAGTTGCCTGGCTTTATAGCGAAGTGTGTCGACGAGTTGGGTTGTCTTCTTCACAAGTTTTGGTAAGTTATCTATTGGTTTTTCTTTGTTTTCAATTTGAGAAAAGTGATGATTGTTGGAGTTGAGATTATGGGAGATGTTTACAGTGACTTAATAGAGGTTGGAGAGATCAATAGGATCTCTGATGTGTGAGAAATCAAGATGTGTTGATGGTTTTCGCGTTTTTGGGTTTAGTTAATGATTTAAGGTTTGATGAAATTCTCTCTTATTTATTGATGAATTATTGTGATTCTAGTTGGAGAATGGTATATATGTGATGTGGGTAATATTCTCTTTGAGGTTGCAGGATTGTAGCGATGATTTGGAAAGGTTGGAATAGAGCAGAAATGATGGTCTATTGCAGGAAGTTCAGCAGCCAACACGCTGACTGCTCGAAGCTGGAACAGGGATTTGATAGCTGGACAACGCGCTGGCCACGGCAAACTAAAGAAAATTGACTTGGGTTACTAGGTATTCTCTAGGGTTATGAGCTTAGACTTGGGGTTTGAGTTAATAAATGTCAGATATAGTTTGACACCACTAAATGTGGTACAGGTTCTCGAGTATTGGGAGGCAGAGGTGAATCGTAGGAGCTAGGGAATCCAGCGTTAAGTTTAGGGAAACGTAACCAAGGTAAGTAGGACTCACGTTTTTCATCAATTATGCAACAAAATTTAGTACTATTAGAGCACGTAATACTAGAGACTCGGAATGGGGCAATGTATTGTGACTTAAACGGTTTTATTATTGTTTTACAAATGAAAATGAAACCCAGGAAGAGGTTTGGCGGAACGAATCAGCTTGAGGTTTGGAACTGTGTTGGGTAGCCACCCATTACCACGCCCTTAGTGACCTGGGAATATCACGATCAATGCTTTTTATTTGAGTTGGCGGCACATCGATCGTGAATTACCAGCTGTTAGTGGTAATTCATGAGAGATGTGGGAGTGCGACTCTTTGCTTGAATTGAAATGAAAATATAAGTCACAATACATTGCGAAAAGACTTGTGAGTTTGCATTCAGTGATGTATTGTTTATATTCTTTCAATATCCTTTTAAATATGCATTGGATTCATATTGTTATGTATTTATCTTGGTATTTAGTTGATAATTGATGTATTTCTGAGAGTCACTTAACGTGTTATGCAAATCAAATTAAAGTCTTATAGTTTCCAATAAAAACCAATGCACATAGACTTACCTCGGGATATGTGCTAGCACACACTCCCATGAAACATGTGTTAAGTTTGTAAGTTAGTGAGATGAAAAGTAGTGGGGCTAGGAGCAAAGATAGACCACAAGATTGTCATAGGGATAGGATATTGGTCACTTGATAAAAACAAGCATATAAAAACCAACTTATAACTTTTTGCCTCATTTTGCATGCTTATGAGAAAAGAAAATCCATAGCAAACATGGCTGGAAAATTGGGGTTTTAAGGGACAAATTTAGCAACCAAGTGAAGCCCAAGTTCTAGGGATCAAGTAAATAAACCAAGATGAGCTATGCAAACCCCTTTCTTTTACTTCAAAATTTTGAGTTTTTGAGTATGGATTCATGGGGGTTTTCAGTTATAAATTATTTCTAAGTCTATTTTCACTGATTTTAAGCTTTCTAAACATTTCAATCGAATCTCAAGTCTCATTTTCGGATTTTGCAAGTTTTGCCCAAAAATTGGGGGTTTTCTATGAAACTGAAAAACGGATTTTTCAACTTGCAAGATGTTTCTGATTTTGAAAACAAACTCCATATTCTTGATCCTTGCAAAAAAACCCTTCAAGTTAGTGTCAAGAATTTTCAGTTTTGGTTTTGTTTTCACCAAGTTATGGTTTTTCCAAGTTTCATGATGTTCTTCAACTTTCCCTTCAAATGCATGTTGAATCTCTTGATTTTTGATAAAGGGATGATGAATATATGAAGTTTCTGCCTTGTTATGAATATGGAGGGTGTTGTAGACCCTTGACGGAGGAGAGCAAGGGTCCGAAGATGAAGGAGAAGTGTTTCCCGAGTTATGGAAACCCATAAATTTGTTGCAGATTTTTTGGTTTCTGCACTCAGTGCACTGGGCATTCCAGCCAGCACGCTGAGTGTTCTGGGCAGTTGGAATTTTGCAACTTCCCTTATTTCCTACAATACTTAACACAAGTCTAAACCCATCTTAACCTACCCTAAACCACCTTAATGCATGTCTAAACATCCCATGAGCCTAAGGGAGTGTTCTGGGATTCCGGGTACCCGAGTCGAAATGTCGGGAGGCCTGATTAGCTAGGGAAATTGCTTGAACTGTGTGTATACTCGATGATTACTTTAAATTTCGTTTCATTTCCACTATCCACTACTTTTTCATAGTCCTTTAACTATATGCTATTTGTTCTCTGGTGTCATGATGTTATGATTGGTTTCTACTCATTTCTTGAGTACTTTGTCATGATATCTTGCCTTGTTGATTAATCTTTGATTTCATTTCTATGTCATGCTTAATTCTTGTTGTTTTGAATGGAAACTTGGTTGATAAATAGCATGTTGTTAGTGTAGATACATAATGAATTGAATTAATAGATTTGTAATCACTTTGCTTAGGTTATAGTTGTCTCCATGCCCTGCATTCCTTTATCGAGTCACTTTTAAACATATAAAGTAGTTTTCGCACTTAGGCCCCTTACTCGATCGAGGTGTGTGCGATTTACGGGGTTAGAGTCCCAAGGATGTCGGCTCATGCTACCTGACTTTATATGACACTCAGGGTTAAAGTCCCGGAGGTAGTCTACACACTGGTGTCAGAGTCCCTGACGACACTTAGGTCATAGTCCTTCATGATATATGATTATTGAGTTGGTGTGACGCGGTTCACTACCAACCGGACCTAAAGCACCACTACATAGCCTAATGTTTGTATCACTTGTTTAACTCTAGTATTTACTCGCATATGGTTTACTTTTCCGTCTTCCCTATTTATTTGAATTTAAATACCATTAGAATGTTTAGAAATGTGAAATAAACTTGTCATCAGGGATTATTGCTATTTTTTTGTACTCATCGTCCTTTTTATGACGGTAGGTGCGGAGCCGTCGAGCAGTAGGCTAGGCAAGGAGAAGATCGATGACTACCTTTAAGCCAGCGGTGCGACATTGCTTTTGATGTTGTAGGTCCATTTGATATTTTATTGTATTAGCTGCATTATGTCTTTTGATACACTTGGGGTTGTTTATTGGGTTGAGCGATAGTTACTCGACCTTACTATGACTTTCACACTGTGTATTTACTACTTCATGATATATCTATGAGATCATTAATTTCCTGGTTTTCAAACTTAAGATTACTTTAATTGCTTTTGCATAAATTACTAATTCGCTTCCGCATAAACTGTTAAGAATTCAGCTAAAATAATGAGTCTGACTAAGTACGCCCCACCATTTACTGAGTGCACCCCAAAAAGTCAAACGTAAAAAAAGTGTTAATCCTACTACAAATGACCCTTATGCCTTTCACTATAATTAGTGCACCCACTACAATTTTTAAGTGCACCCCACACACTCTATTCTTTGTGATTTGTAGGCATCATTGAGTGGTTTGGCCTCGAAGGTCCGAATCTCTTGTTGGAGAGTCGGTTGGAACCCACCAAACCTCTAGTTGGAAAGTCGGTCACAGCTTGCCGAACTTTTAATTGGAAAGTCAGTCAGAACCCACCGAACCTTTAGGACAACAGTTGTAAACTAAATCTTACCAAAGAGGTTCGATTGGACAACACTGATGTCACGACCCAAATTTCTAATCCTAGGTTTTGAAAGTAATTTGGGACACCGACCCGTGACGTGGGATCCACGGTGGGACACGTGCACTGACTGAGGCATGTGGTCGAGTATATTTTATATTTGATGTGGTGAATGCTTTGTGTATTGTATGTGTGTATCTTATATATAGAATTGTTAAGTTTGATAGTTGTATTGATTTGGCGTGCGCAGGGAAGCGCCTCGAGATCCATGTCAGGACGCGGGGCACCTGGTAGTCGGTGGGTTTAGTAGAGCCTTATATGTGATTTATTGGCCCAACATGACGACCCTGAAGTAATTGTGTGAATTTAATTTAATTAAATCAAATCAAGCCTATAGATAGGCCAATTAATTTGAGAACCATAAATCCTTGTTGTGATGATTCTAGATTGATGTGTTCTAGGCTGATGAGTGTACTATGTGAGTCACAAGTGTGTGTAGTTGGTGTGAATAAGAACCATTAGATTGACTTCGATATGTGGGGTGCACATTAGATCAAAACACAAAGTATAAATAGCTTGGTTAGTGGAATACTTAAACATGCAATGATTCATCCTGGAGAGCTCATTTTTGGTGATAAGGGAGTTGGAGTAGTGGTTGTAATTCAGAGGTCTAAAACTTTTAAGGCTGGAAAAATTAGTAGAGCATTGATCAAGAGACAGAATCCAAGAATAGGTAATGAGTTCTAACTCATTCTTGTTCAATTTACTATAAAACTGGGTTTGGAAAACAAGAAAAAAAGGAAGCTTTAAACTCTTAAATGAGATTCTATGTTGTAATTGAGGTTTTCCCTTTTCTTTTGAACTCATATTTGAAGGAATAAACCTTTATTTTTTGGATCAAATGAGTTCCCCCAAATCTTTCATCTTTCCTTCATTTTCATGAAAATGTAAACATTTTTTTAGTGAGTTTAATGCATAAATCATGATTATTATTGTTGTTTTGTGTCAGGGGTTTATTCAAAAGCATGTCGCGGTCATCAACGACGTGCCCCTATCGATGAGGATTCATTGCTGGTAGTGCTAGCCGACTAGCACCATGGAGGTGCTAGTGGCCATCGCCTCCTCTGCGTGAATGCATAAGGGATAGAGCCCAGGCCCAAGCATTGGACAAAAAAAAACAACGAAAGGACATAACATTATTTGGTTCATATATATATATAATTTATCACATTATATCATATGTTCATTATATTATATTATATATAATGTGTATATATATCTAAAACTTACTGTAAATAACTTATATAGGACACTGAGAACTAGGAGTCTGAATCGGAGTTTGGGTCGCGGGACTTGGCCGGCATTCTAGGATGATACTAGGACTAGTCTGAAATTATGATTGATCAAGATTATTTAATGTCATAATGTGAATTCACCCGAAAGCGCTTTAGGAGTCTCGGGAGTCCGGGTGTGCGAATTGGGGTGTCGGGAAGCAGGTAAAACTAGGAATTCTTTCGTGACTGTGAGTATACCCAATGGTACTTTATATTGCATTTCATTTCCAATATTGTTGTTCTTTAATAGTCTATTTGACTATGTAGCCCCTTTATATTATGATATCATGTGCTTGTTGGTTGTTGTTCACTTGTTGAGTTGAAATTTCATGACATATATTCTTATGTTGATTCATTGATTCCATTTATATGTCTAATCGATTTCTTGCTGATTGGATTATTGATTGGGAGCTAAATGGCATGCTGTTAGGATTAGAGGATTCATGAATGAGACTATGGACTTTATACTCGCTTTGTTTAGTCAAATGGCTTGTCCCTATGCCTTGGAATTCCCTGCCTGAGTCATTTATTGAATACATATGAAGTAGTCTTAGTATCTAGGTCTCTTACTCGATCGAGATGTGCGCGACTCACGGGGTTAGAGTCCCTGGGGATGTCGGTACGTGTTACTTGGTTGGGTGCAATACTTGACTGTGTGAGATGCTTGGCTGTGTGCAATATACCGGGGTTAGAGTCCCTGGTGACACTTGGGTTAGAGTCCCTTGTGATGTTACTACTATTGAGTTGGTGTGACGCGGCTCATTACCTACTGGACCTAGATCGCTACTACTTAGCCGTGTGTCGGTATCTCTTGTTTAACTCTGGTATTTACTTGCATATGGTTAATCCTTCAGTGTTTCATATTTATATGTTTTTAAACACTATTAGAATATTTGAAAATGTGAAATAAACATATCATCGGGATTATTGTTATTTTCTTGTACTCACTGTCCTTTTTATGATGGTGGGTACGAATGATCGGCCGGCAAGGAGAAGATCGACGACTACTTTTGAGCCAACAACGCGATCCTGCTTTCGACATTGTAGATGTTTTAGTATTTTATTGTGTTAGTTTACGTTATGTCTTTCAGATACTCTTTGAGTTGTATGTATTGGGTTGAGCATTAGTTCCTCGACCTAACTTTGATCATCACACTATTTACTGTATTTCGAGGTATATATGCATGTGATGTATTCTCCTGATTTTCCATACTTAGGATTTAACTTAATTGCTTCCGTATAAGCTACTAAATTGCTTTCGCATAATCGTTAAGACTTCCACTAAATAACTATTTTAATAAAAATTTTAATTACCTCTGAATTTCAATAATTGGTAGGACAGGTGTATTACTTATCCTGAACACGTGTATAAAGGAGTATAGGATGTAAAAGATTAACTAATATGTAATTAAGTCCTACATGGTTGGGATTAGGGCTTAATTACAGGATTAGGTCGGACGGTGCTGTGTTTAGGAGAACGGGCCATCATAGCCAAGCCTAGTGGCTAAAGCTCAGCTACATGTCACCGAACCTAATATAGATGTCTTTACTAAGGTTTTGGAGTTGCATGCTTCGGTTCGGATGAAAGGGTGTTTTGGTAAAAATGTGGGGTGCACTTAGAAATTGAAATTTGAATTTGGGGTGCCATGCAAAATGGGGTGCACTCAGTAAATTGTAGGGTGCACTTAGTCGGACTTAAAATAATTAACTTAATAAAAGTTTTAATGAACTCAAAATTTCATTAATTGGTAGGACTAGTGTATTACTCATCCTAAACACGATTAACGAGGAGTACAAAATATAAAGGCATACTAATACATAGTTAAGTACTACGTGAATAGGATTAGGGCTTAATTACGAGATTAGGTCAGGCGGTGCCCTAGATTAGGAGAGGGGCCCTCACAGTACTAGGATCGGCACTCAAACCATCACAAAAACGAGATGACGAGTCGAGTGAGTAAAACCCAGAAGAAAACCACCCAGCATTTATAATAATGGAAGTAAATAATAATGTTAAATAAACATGCACAATAAACATGCAAATGTAAATAGAATGCATGCATAAATAATATTGATATGTCCAAATGGATATGTGTTGTATAGCAGACTAGACCATACTCCATATGTCAGGATCCCACCAATCGGCTTCTCTACCCCCTGTACTGGCACATCACCTTAGTCTATCCCTATTGTTTAGCCTACCCAAACCCATCCACACACCTTAGAATATAAGATCTGGTGGCGAATAAAATAACCAACCGTGCAACAAAGGTAAGCATATGAAATGAGTACAAAATGATTAGCAATAATAGTAAGATTGTGATGGCCCCAGCTCCACAACCCTAAAACTGGACCCTGCCCGATTTAGATTTACGTGAAACCCTAAGCCAATCTCGTTGAGTCAACGTAACCATAGTCAGCCTTCCTTACCATTTACCATTTATTAAGCAATTTAAATAAGAGTTATTAATATTAGTGAGTTATCAAAGTATAGCGGAAGCATTAAAATCTCAAACTAATAAAATAACATCTAAGAAATTAGTCGGGACAACCTAGAGTGTGGAAACCCTGCATACGTATACCATCAACCATATATCAAGTTATAGGAGAGTAGTATCCATGTATACATGCCTTAAGATCTCTCATAACCCATATCCTAATGTTTCAAAACAGTTATATACAATAATACAAAAGTAAATCAAAAACCTACATTGATGCCAAAGGGAGAACCACTCGGGTATCCTCAAAGTAAATTGCCTAACGGAGAAGCTTTTCCTTTGTTTGACTGCAGATCTGCATTATGTCAAACACAAGAATGATGAGCCCAAGTAAGTAACGATAAGCAGGATGTTTATAACATTTCAAAATAAATAAGCAGTCTATATTCATGCCGATAGAAAGGAATGTATGGGGAATGCATGAATAAATAAAAGTTTGTAAATAAATATGAATAAATCGAAGATGAGTGTTTAGGAAATCAAACAGAAATGTGTAAGTAGTCCTGACCAAATGGTCGTTGAGTCGAGGAAAAACACCTACAAGACTCAAAGTTTAGGACGTGGTTGTAACGACCAATTTTCCAAATAGACTGCCACGGGGGCCAATATGGACCTACAATCTGTCTTACCAGCGATAACTGTGCTCTGCATTGGATTATATTCTCCATTTTATCCTTTTAAGCATTATTAATCACCAATTTACTGATTACCTTGTACTTAATACTAATTATATGCCAAGTTATCATTTTAACCTCAAATTATCACAATGGAAGTCTTACCAACATATTACCTCAGATAATAATATTGAATCAAGTGATATAAACCATAAACCTAGTGTGGCGAATATACCTCAGATGTAACAAAATGTCAAAATATACAAGGTATCTCATAATTCCAAACCCGAAATGAAAACAAAATATATGTAATACAAACGTACAAGTCGGGCTATGTATCTCTGAAATCACCGGTACTCTGGTAGCTTACCCTTGCCTCGACTTGTATTGAGATCTGCAATCAAGCCATTACAATAGGCAGATGATGAGTCCAAAATGAGTATTCCCAAGGAAATTAAGTGAGCAATATTGAAAGTAAATATTGGAATTTAAATAAAGCTATTAAGTAAACATGAGAAAACAAATACAGACAACCGCGTTCATCGCATGGATAGATAATAGTGAAAGCTCAAAGTATGTTCCTAGAGCCTAGAACTAGACTAGCACCATAATTCGGACTCTTCCACATAATACTGCTGGCGAGTCCCATTAATTCATTTAATCCCCTGGATTGCTAATTACCCGAGAACTGTTTGCTCGAAACCCGTTATTCACGTTCTTATCAAGTCGAACCCGTTTTCCAACACCAACACTCACACTCAAATGTCCTCACATATTTCGGACATTGAAATTTACATTCGGGTAATAAAATATAATACAAAATATCGACCAAAAATAACATACCTCGGCGTCGATGATCGAGAATTGAAAAACTGTATCACGGCAAGGGTCCACGTATGACCTAAATTAACACGTGGCACGAGTTAGATTTTTTTAGGAACAAAAACCCTGCGGTGTCACATAAAGTGTGACATCTGAGACCCTTTGTCTCGGACGTCGTGAGTAGCGCCGTGGGGTATTCCTCTCCATGGCATCACTTAAAGCGTGACCTTTCCCAGAGCCTCTGTTCTAGGCGCCGTGACCGACGTCGTGGGCCTTAATGCTCCACGACGTCCCTCGCGATGCCAAGCCCTGAACAAGCATTTGGGGTTTTTTGAAACCTCGGCTCATGTCGCCGTGTTCCGAGTCTATCCCAAACTCATAAGGACGTCCAATACAACTCAAAACCACTTTCACTTCGTGTCAAAACATCGACAAATCCCCGATTAAAAAATCATAACAAAATCCTCCAAAATCCACCAAAAATACAATAAAAATCGAATTCTCAAACCAATACTTAAGATTCATCCCAACATCAATCCAATATCATCAAATTATCACCGAAATCCAATAAAATCGAAACTCGAAAATGTTGTCCGAAATCATCGCAACAAAAACACGTAAAATAGGCGTCAAAACATAGATAAGCATGTGGGGAGTCGGGATCTCACCTTTATACGCGTAGTTGATCAATCCCTCGGCGCCAATCCGTGTTGAAAACTCACAAAATTGCACACACAAATCGGTTCCACGTTGAGAATGAAAATAAGAGAAAGGTGAGGAGAGAGAAAAGTTTGTGGGCTTATATACCTCTAACCTCATCCTATTGCACACATATATCCCAAGGCACATCCAATGACCCCTCCTTCACTCCAACCACCAACCACACGCTCAACATTTTGACTCCAATGGGTGACTTGCGTCTCTACATAGCCATTTTTCGCTCAAAACGTCACATTTTCGGACTCGTACCGCACCAGGACTCACACGTCATGTGCTCCCCGATGTACCAACGTATTGCACACGTTACACAACGTTTATTTATTATTTATTTTACATTTTTTAGTGTTTTAATTCAATTAATCCCCCAGACTGCTAATTACCCGTCAACTGTTCGCCCTAAACTCGTAACATTTGTTTTTCTCGGGTCGAACCTGTTTCCTAACACCAATGCTCACACACAAACATCCTCACACATTTGGAAAATTGAAATTTACATTCAGGTAGTAAATATAATACAAACATTGAACAAAAAAATAACATACCTCGGCGTCAACGACCAAGAGTTGGACAACTCTATCACGGTAAGTGGGCCCTTGTACGACATAAATTGATATGTGGCATGAGTTAGATTTTAAGGTCATTACAACCAAGAATTGTACACATGTACGACCTAAAATGACACGTGGCACGAGTTACATTTTAGGGTCATTACAAAGATCAACTGAAATAACCAACAATTAAATACTCGAGTGTGTTCCTTAAAGGGTTTACATACCTGAAACCACGCTCTAAGATCCCGCAAAACCTGGTCCAATGGTTAAAGAACGATAAGAGGAGAGTAGATCTAACCTTGGTTTCTTGATCTTTAGCTCAACCCTCATTCAAATCACCAAGAAAAGCTCTCTAAAAACCCCAACTTTCTCCCAATTTTTGGATTGCTCAAGTGAGGTGAGAAAAAGTTGGTAAAAATGAGCAAAAACTCATTTATATAGTCCCATTTTTTTCTCATTTATTGACAACACATTTGGCCTACGCCACGCTCCTATATTGATTATTTGACACATTAAATGGCATTATCTATGTGAACCTAGTCTTCGGCTTAGTGTACCCACAATTCGCTCGCCTAGAACCAGCATCACGTGCTTTTCTAGGTAAATACCCGTCACACTATCTAGCTCGGTAATCAACATTATAATTTCATACATGTGATGTAATAAGTCAAGTAATAATAATTACCATCGCATTTATGCAACCAATCAATAAAAAATAACATTTCCTGCCTAACCATGCATATCCTTGCTTGTCCATGGCATCCTCGTGGACTTGAGCCGGCATCGACATCAGAAAACACTCGCATAACGACGCAAATCAAAATTTGGTCGTTACAACATACGTGGCTTTGTTGTAGGGTTAAAAAGTTGTGGCATTGTAGGGCTAGGGATTGGGATATTCACCATGTGTAGAATAGAAAATTAAGATTTGAGGCTTTTGAGACGTGGAGTCGTGGAGTTGTGTCATGCAGCGTGCGGGGAAGGAGCAACACAAACCAAAAGTGAAAGGGTGCTTATCGTGTTTGTTGGCATTGTTTTTTCCTTGTTTGTATTGTTGGCGTTTCCGGCAAGTTGGGGGATTGGGCATTTGTTGACTATCGAGCTTGAAGTCGCTAGTTGGAGATTGGGTTTCTGATTTTTAGGGCAAAATCAAAATTTATCTAATCAAGTATATATAATAGGGGTAAATGAGGTAAGTTAAAAAAGTTAGGGGGCAATGTGATTTTTTTGTCAAAGGGTTGCCAAGTGATTTATGTATAAGGGGGATATAAAGGGTAGGAACAAAGTTGGGGGCATCCTCAAGGAAGAAGTGCTAGAATGACAACGAGTATATCACATTGAAAGTTACTTTGGGCCTTTAACCCATCCATGTGTATCTTGAGATATGGACATATCTAAATTTCGATGCATAACATGTGGGTCGAGGCCATATAGACGACTTTTATAGGCCGATGAATCTTTCAATGTGACATACATGTTGTAATTCTAGTATTTTTCTTCTCTATATCCCATGGCGAGCTTGAATGACTCTTTGGGCCAATGTGTTTTAGGATGTGACTTCCCATTGTCATTGTAACACTTCTCAAAAAATAAAAATTATAATCTAACATATATGCTAAAATAAGAAAAAAAATGTAAACTAGTCAATTTTATGAACAAAATTAAGAAGGAATATATATATATATATATATATATATATATAACACTAACCATAGTAACCTAGGTAGCTAGCATGTATCAAGTCTAAGATTATAAGAAGAAAAATGTTGGAATAAGAAAAATGTTGGAATAACAACGCGAAATGCATAAATAGAACGCACAATGCACCCATTCTACCATGTATTGCACCTCGGGATGCGTAAGGCAACATCTTGAGGCTCACACGGATGATGAAATTGACGCGTTGAATGCACAACTCATTAGGGGTGGCAAATAGTGTCCAGATCCGTTTTTCTGCATTTTTTCATACTCGCTTTTAATGGATCCAGACATAATTTTTTCAAAATAAATACGAGTCCGCACAAGTTTTTTTAAAAACGGGTACATGTTTAGCGATTACTTTGAATAATATTTTATTTATTTATAGGAGTATTTGAAAACTTTCACAATGATTGCATTGTGATTTTACTAATGATTTTTTTGGTAGGTGATGTTATTTTTATATGAAAGCTTGTAAGACTTTAATTTTAAATATATAACATGTCTTTACATATTGCAAGGGAAGTTTATTCTATGTCTGATCGGAAAGAATGGTGTGATGTACTACTATATTTCCTTGCTACTGTTTTGTTAACAGATTTGGAATAGAAGAACTGGAGTTTTTATCAAAAAAAAATATGTTTTCACGTAGTAATGGAATGCATTGTAACAAAAAAATTATGTATTTTTGTGAATAATCAAGTAGAAAAAATATTTTATTATATCAAAAAAAAGGGTCTGGACGAAAAACGAGTCTTGTATGTTTTAAAAACATACTGGTCCGGATAAAAAAAAAATGTCCGTTTAAAAAATAGATACTGGTCTGGATACTACTTTCAGTTATTATTAAGATGGGGTGTTCGGACCTGTGCCCGTTCGGACCTTTTTTTTGGCCACCCCTACAACACATTGTTATATAATCTAGCATTTCCTTGGAAAGGTTGGGTCTACACACTTTAGAGCCTCTGGCATTGATCATGTACTACATCAACAATTTTACAAAATTTACTCGTACATCAATTATCTATGGAGATTCAAGGCCGACCACTTCTTCATAAAGTGCATTTTAATTAGGTTACTAAATATTAGGCCCCACTGCCATGTGCCTGGACAAAACCATGGACTTTGAATTGTTCCAGTTCTTGTCTCTCTAGCTTTTGATGATTTCATTAAGATATTCATGTTGGAGAACATAAATATATACGGTCAAATCTTTAAATAACACACCAGCATGTTTATTTTTTTGGGTTACAAACACACCAGCTTTTGTCCATGTGATACAACAGCTCCCAAAAGTACTTAGGAACACTTGAATTTGAGAAATTATTTCCCATCTTTATATGCATGCCAATTATGCACATTACTAAATAGTCGGACTTGATGAGCAATCACATCTCTCCTCATCAGACTCCTCTCATATCCTCACAATTCGCTAATTAATTATAGTTCTCAATTTCTTCAAGCAACTAGCTAGTCAATTATAACCTAACAACCAGTTCGTCCGAGCAGCAAATCAAGGACTTAATTCCTCTTAATCAAGGTCTTAATTTGGATTTTGTGGATGGAACAAATGAGTGCGATGACATTTCCTTCACATGCAAATGAGTGCGATGACACAAGAAGAAACAAGTTGTCCAGTGTCTGATATATTTGATGGTATACACTACCCTCTTCTTTCACCTTTTACAACTCATTAAACTATTAGACTTGTGAATAACTAATATACGAACAAAGGGTGTCGGTTGCTGCTGTTCACATCTCTACTTACAATAATTCATCAATACCATACATATAATGCATATAGCTTTAAAAGAATTGATCGATGAAGAGGGACTCTTAATTTGGAGTCTAGGAATCTTGTAGCTTTTAAACAGATGACAAATGGAAAAATAAACTAGATGTCAAACTCTGAAAATGAGAGGCCAACAACCATGTTTACATCTCTCCTCCATGCATACATTTCTTTCTTTCATTTTAGCTATAATAACTAGTCCACTCTCATAGTTCTTGAACTATATACACAAGGTGATAGAACACAAACTAATTTAGCTAGGCATCCACATTGCTTCCTAAAATTCCTTCACATTTGAAAATGGCATCATACCAAATTGCATTCGCCCTCCTTTTCTTGAACATCCTCATTTCATCATCCTTCTCCAAGAAAATTTATAGAGAAAACCTCGAAATCATCATCGGCGGAGGAGGCGGTTGCAATGACAATGACGACGACAATTGTTCTCCTCCTCCTGAACCCGAACCCCCCGAATGCCCCCTCCACCCCCGCCCCCATGCCCCTCTCCACCACCACCACCACTACCCCCTATAACTCAACCAACACCGAAACAGCCTCCACCACCACCGAAACCACGGAAACCGAAACCGACTTATAAGTTTGAAAACAAAGCACTAGAAATCTCATTCCATGTGATCCAAAACTTCAAAAAAAAGATCACAGATGACCCACTTGGTATCAAAAAGACATGGACGGGCCCTGATGTGTGCTCCTACAGAGGCCACTACTGCGAAGCGCCACCAAAAATGAAGGAAAGAAGAGTGGCATCGATCGACTTCAATGGCTTCGGATTTGCAAACAAAGACAAGAACCTCCCACTGAAGGACTTCATCGACAAGCTCCCGGACCTCGCAATCTTCCACGCCAACTCCAACAACTTCACCGGCGCAATCCCCCAACTCTCCCACCTCAAGTACCTCTACGAACTCGACCTGAGCAACAACAAGATCCCAGGACCATTCCCACTCGAAGTCCTGAAACTCAACCTCAGCTTCCTCGACATTAGATTCAACTTATTCACCGGTAGCATACCTCCCCAACTCTTCGCTCTAGACCTCGACGTCCTCTTCCTCAACAACAACAACTTCCCGCCCCAACACATCCCCGAAAACCTCGGCTCCACCCGAGTCCTCTACCTCACCTTAGCCAACAACAACTTCACCGGCTCCGTCCCCAAAACCCTCGGAACGGGCGACTCCGCTCTCATCCTAAAAGAAGCTCTCTTCTTAAACAACAAGCTCTCAGGGTGCTTGCCATACCAAATAGGATTGCTAAAGACAGCTACAGTTCTTGACTTTGGTGGGAACTTGATCACCGGCCCCATACCGCTGTCCTTCGGCTGTTTAACGTCGATACAGTTGTTCAACTTGGCTAGAAACTTGCTGTATGGGGAGGTCCCAGAGGTGCTGTGTGAGCTGCCTCGATTGCAGAACTTGACACTCTCTTTCAACTACTTCACACAGGTTGGACCAGTGTGTAGAAGCTTGCTCAAGAGAGGGGTGTTGGACATGAAGATGAACTGTGTCAAAGACTTGCCTAACCAAAGATCTGCCAAAGACTGTGCTTTGTTTTTTCAGAAGCCTTGGCACTGTCCTGACCAGGAATCAATGAAGATCAGTCCATGCAACAAAAACAACAGAGGTGTTAGTAGTGGCGCTGGCGCTGGCGCTGGAGGTTCGTCTTCTTCGGCGTACTCTGCTCTTAAGGCAGGGCATGGTCGCCATCGTCATGCCTTGTAAACATGGTTCTTCTCTAATCCAAATTGTCTAAGTGCTCGGTTATGTAAGTGTAGATAATGTTCTTAATTAATAATTGTTTTGTGTGCATCGAGATGTGTGCACGCGTACGACTAAGTGTATCTAAAGGAATCTAATGACTTTTCTAGCAAGTGTATGTAGCAAATAAAGTATGTGTTTTTTTTTTAATAAACAAATAAAGTATGTCATTTACCCAAGTGTTGTCTTATGAATCAATTTCTATCTCATGATTTATGTGGGTTTTATTTTTATGATATTTTTTTTTTAGTGTAGAGATAGGAAAATAATAATTAAATTGTAGTAATTTTCAAAAAAAAAATTGAGAACAAGCTATCTATTTTCTTCACACGCGGCTTTTCTTTCATTTTGTTTTGGGTACGTTTTTGTCTTGTTATCAAATGTTTGAAGCCAACCAATTGACGCAAGATGAGTCATTGCATCATCCACTTTATCTAAATTTTTATAACATGACGTATTGTTCAAAATGAATGAGATTCAACCTAACTCGGTCGGGTTACCATAACGATAAGAGTGATCGCGAGTTGTGTGAGTTAAGCGCATGATACGAGTTTAATTCCTCACGGTTTCAAGTTCGATCGGGTCATTGATCCAACTACCTAGTGGGGACCAGTGCTCCTTGGGGACTAGTCGAGAAAGGGCCCAGATACCCCAAGAATATCAACAAAAAAAAAAATCCAACCTCAACTTCTTTTCTTTTTTTATTCATAATAAAAGAGAAAACATAAAAGGGTTTTTTGCATCACATATTATGTATTTTAAAAGAAAAAGACAAAAAACAACTATATTTATAAAAAAATTCTTCTACAATGTCTAATGCTTCTTATAGCTAAAACATGATTTTATATATCTATGTACTTCAAAACTTTCTTTAATATTTGTAAAGGTTACTGGTTTAGAGTCAGCACTCGATAATTTTATTTTGTTTTATTTTATTTTATTTTATTTTATTTATTTATTTATTTATTTATTTATTATTATTATTATTATTATTATTATTATTATTATTATTACTTCAATGGGAATCAAACCATAATCTCCCGAGGTCTTACTTTTTTAACAAGTGATGTCTTTACCATCTCACTTGAGAGACTTTGACCTACATTCGATAGACGTTCTCTAATAACTTTAGTTACATAATTTTATTTAATTATCGATCATTTGGCCTTCAAACAATAATAATTGTTTCATATCACAAACAATACTAGAATTATCAATGATCAATATATAATTTATTCAAGCCATGTAGTTATTGGAAGAATTCATGTACTTCTCAAAGTTCATTTCCTTTTAAGGTTGAACTTCTAATAATATTATGTCATGGGTTCGAATCTCGGTAAAGATATTGTTCTTATAAAAAAAACTTCTAGTATAATGTGAATAAACTATGGCTGTTAACTTGTTAAGCAACCTTACAACAATGTATTCTATTGAAGTTTAGAGAAAAAATGGTATAGAAAAGGTAAAATTGGTTAAAATATCTTAACCTTTTACATGTTTTGTTATTATATCCTAACTTTTAATAAATTTGTATCCAAAAGTCACTTTTTAACTTTAAATTTGATTAAGAACCACCTAAATAATCAGCTTAATTAATAATTTTTTTAGTAATTAGAGGTGATGAGGTGGCTTTTAAAAGTCATTATTTAAGTGTCACCTCATCAAATTTGGAGTTAAAAAGTGATTTCGGATATAAATTTATAAATCTGGAAAGATTAGGATATAATAAAAAATTAAAAAAGGTTGGGATATAATGACAAAAGTTGCAAAATGTTAGAATATTTTAACCAATTAAGCATACAAAAAATACATAACCACCACACCACCAATATTATGGCATCAAGAAAAAAAAAGTTAAATTAATAAGTTTTGTTATTTGATTTGTCTTCTCTTTGTTGTGAAGTTTTAGATCTTCTCCTTATTGGGAAGTTTTGTTATTCGTTTTGTGGTTCTAATAATTTTGTGTATTGTCATGAGTTTCAACTTTGTAGAGAATAGTCGCTGATTGTCAAACTGTTTTAATTTTGAGAAAAAATTAAATTAATGACAATTTATTTGTACAAATAGGATTAATAAATTAATGTACTTCATTCTATGTCTGGTCTTTTATTGAGCCCTAAACCTTAATGACTAATAAAATTTTAATTTATCTTGAGAGAGAGAGAGAGAGAAGGCACGTGATATGACGTCTGCGACAACGGAGAGAAGGCACGTGATATGACGTCTGCGACAACGGAGAAACCAAGCTGTCCGCCAGAGCGAGCGACTTGGGTTCCCACGTGCGAACCACAAACACACAGAGATGATCTGTCACCACAAAACCCGCCACGTGTCCTCCACAACCCCTGTGAAATTACATCTCTACCCTTCCCTCTCGATCATTCCTTGTTCCGAATCTTCGCTTCTCCCTCTCAAAATCTCCGATTCTTCGTTTCTTCGATTCCTCGTTCGCTCAATTCATCAATTCGATTGTTCGATTGGATTGATTGTGTTGTGGAGCGATCAGCGATCGTTCGACCTTCTTGTTGTTGTGGCCGTCTTGGTGGTGGTGGTGGTGGTGACGGCGCCGGAGAAGTGGACGGACGGACGGACGGACGGAGAGGCTAGCGATGGAGTTGGTGGAGTCCGTGACGGCGCTGAGACTAACCAACGCCGTCAACTGGTGGGACGACGTCAACGGCTCCCCAATTTGGCAAGACCGGATCTTTCACACCCTCGCCGCGCTCTTCGGAATCGTCTCCGCAGTCGCTCTGGTGAGGAATTGAATCAATAGATATCGAAATCTCTGAAGCTATGTTGCTAATTTGATATTGGAATGATTTGTTTGTGATTTGGTTGAGTTTTGATTGGATTTGTGTGAATTGGGGTTTTTTTGGGTTTCCGCAATCGAAATCTATGAATTTATGGTGTTGATTTGGTGGTGGAATGGTTGATTTGTGATATGGTGGAGTTTTGATTGGATTTGTGTGGATTAGTGCGAATTAGGGTTTCTGCTGGTTTGGGTTTTATGGGTTTGTTGTGAATTGCAGATCCAGCTTGTGCGGATTGAGGTGAGAGTGCCGGAATATGGGTGGACTACGCAAAAGGTGTTTCATTTCTTGAATTTTCTCGTCAATGGGGGTTCGTATGAATAATATCTGTGTTTCCAAGTTGTTATTTTTATTAGGGTTCATGTTTTTGAATTAGAATTTGGTGATTTGATTGGTTTCTATGGTGATTGATGATGCTTTGAACAGTTAGGGCATTGGTGTTTGGGTTCCGCCGCGGCGTGGCAAAGATAAATCCTGGGGTTTGTATTTGTGTTTGTTGAGATTGCTGTTGGTGTTCTTTATATTGGGATTGATTTTGAATTTGATGTGGTATTGGTCATTGACAGATTCTGCAACATATATTGCTTGACATGCCCAGTCTTTTGTTCTTTACGACGTATGCGCTTCTTGTTCTGTTTTGGGCTGAGATTTACTATCAGGTTGAGTTGGAATTAGTTCTTATTTGTTTTAGTTGTATATTGTACAAAGTGGAATTTTGTTTCTGTTTTCTGTTGTAGTAATTGATTGATTCTCCCGGATTTGTTTTAGCTGATTCTTCTGATGTTGGTGTTTGACAGGCGCGTGCTGTGTCTACTGATGGGCTGAGGCCGACTTTTTATACAATTAACAGTGTGGTCTACGCTATACAGGTAACTATATTATCTTCTTGTGCTCTATTGTAGCAAATTGAAGGTCTAACAAAGGAATTATAGCTTACTTGCACCTTTAATATGTTGTCGAGAGAACCAGCTTAACAAAATAAGTTCTCTCAGATAGAGATCACAAACTTAAGCATTATGGGGTAACTTGTTTTGTATGGGAGATTGTAGTTTATTACTTGAAGACTATAGATGATTTCAAAAGATAAAACTTAAAAAAACTAGTAGTAGTTTCAGAATAAAAAAATGGGTTTCATTTGTTTGTTTTGGAAACAGTTTTTGTGTTTCACACGTAAAAATGTACCTGGCATGTTCAAATCTTGGATATGGAGGGTAGGTACCTATTTTAAACGTCATAAGAAAAGGTTGACGCCCCATCTCTGTAGTTGACCTTAATTATATATAGCTTCCAAGACTCCCCTCTACTTCTTCACAATTTGTGGATCATTTCAGTCTAAAATTCCCCCTTTTTTATGTTCATTCCCACCGACCCCAATTAATTTGGGACTGAGGCTCTGTTGTTGTTGTATTATTCCCATAGCATTTTATGAACACGATTTTCTTCTTCACAGTTTATTGACCATTTCAAACTAATACTTCCACTCGTTTATATGTACATTCCCATAGCATTTTATTTGCGTGATTTTTTTTCCCTTAAAAAAGTATAAGCTAATGCATATAATAATAGATCACATTATCTATGACGTTATCTAAAATCATGGGTGGTTGAGTACCAGTATTTTTAAGGCGGTTTAAGGCGGTTTAGTACCACCAGTTGAGGCGGCACCAGTTGAGGCGGCACCTAGGCGGATGACAAAATATTTACAAAGACCTCCCTAAGAAATAACTTAATATATTTAGAGACCCCTCAACGTATTCTACAATTTCACGTTTTCATAGCACACTTTTGCAATCAATGATTCAATATAGAGCAAGGCAAATAAGTCTCGTGGTTGGAAGCCCGCCTTGCCTAAGGCGACGCCTAAACAACACTGTTGATTACATTCTCAAAAGGTGTTAAATCACTTCATCCACATCTTTTTTTCTCTATTTTCCTTATGGTATAAGTGAGTGTAAGATAATCGAATTGGAGTGAAACCAAATCGCAAGACTTGATGTTGGTTGATGCACCATGGTGTTGAGGGTTAAAGTTTTATTGGTATCAGGAGAAGCGTCCTACGTGCAGAAAAATGTTTTAGGCTTTAGCAACAGATAAGCAATATATGAATTAAGTCAAAAGAAAATTTTGTCGTGCTGACGCGTTCGTGTATAAAAAAGATTGATCCTTCTATATTTCTTGTTGCATTTATGTTGCTAATGCTTCTGATTATGTAGTATAGAAGACAAAATACCTGCCCTGGATATTTTTTAAGTTTTCCTAGCATGACATCTTTTCACGTTCATCATTTCGGTTCTTTTGCATATCATATGTCCTATGGGTGTACTTAGGTCCATTGATTATTGGTTAAGTTGATTGATTTGTGTATTCTTTCTGAAAAATTTTTCCAGATAGTATTGTGGTTAATAATGTGGTGGAAGCCTGTTGCAGTTGTTGTTACTCTCTCAAAGATATTCTTTGCAGGTTTGTGATATTCTAAGAAGTATACTTATAAAATGTTTAACTGAGTCATGGATCAGAAATCCTATTAAATCAATCTTTTATTCTTTATCTTATCTAGATATCTATTTAAGTTAATGTTTTATACATTTTACATGTCTTTGGTAGGCCTTTCCTTGTTTGCGGCCCTGGGGTTTCTTCTATATGGTGGAAGGTAAGGTTTATTGTTGTCATTCTACCTTAATAAGCTTAGGACCTGCATGGGTGTGTGCTGCAAGTCTCACATGAATGCATGCATATTGACTGTTAACAAACAGATTTCTCCACTGTAGATTATCTTTATTTAAATATTTGCTCAAAGATGCCAACACTAAATGCACAACATTTATTTCTTAAAAAAAAGAAAATGCGCAACATTTATCATGGTCAACCCTTGTGGTCCAATTTTTTAGATGTGTTTTTGTGCATAGATCATGCTGGGCTATGTTTTGCTTTCTCAAATCTTACTAAGGGAGCTACGCAATTGCATGCATTCAGACTTACTTGTGTTCTTCTGATTGGCATTTCCCTTATTTGCTGTTGCTGCAGGCTCTTTCTAATGCTTCAACGCTTTCCCGTTGAATCCAAAGGAAGGTGTAAGAAGTTACAGGAGGTATCATTTACTTGTGAATCTGAGATGAAGTTTCATACAAAGCATCATTTTTGAATAATACAGGACATATCTCATTCGTATGATATCTTTTACCGTCTTATGTTCCTAGTTTCTATCCCAGGTTTCAATTTTGAGTTTTTTTTTATGAGGTTCTACTGTTACAATTGACTTAAATCAGTGATAAACAGTTAAACACCATTCACTATACGTGAATATTGGAATCAGAAAAGTAGGGCTAGGTTTATATGGTTTGAGTTTTTTGGTACAGCAGTTATTGATGTGTTTTTGTATGCTGTGATTATTGATCTCATGGTATCTAATTTTCTTTTTTCTTGGAATCCAGGTTGGCTACGTGACTACTATATGTTTCTCTTGTTTCCTCATTAGATGTGTTATGGTGAGTACACTCCAAACTTGATTTAATCTTGCCATCCTTGGGGATGGGGAGGGTGACACTTTTTTCATTGGAAACAACTTTTCTAGTTTTGAATTGGTAACATTGCTTTCAAATTCGGATAAAAGAAGGAGAGAACAAAAACAGAATACCATCATCTCATAATCCCCCCAATGACGCTATGGTCGATCATTCTATGACAATTTTGCAATTTGTACTGCATTAGAGACCCTGAAGTTTGAAATGGAAACCAATTACTTAGCAACCTCATGTTTGACACCATCCCACACACATCATCCATGTCATTCGTACTGTCATAAGGAATTTTACCCTTTGCTTACAACCCCATGTATCTAAAAATTAATGGGAAAGGTGACTCATACAGCATAATTGTTTCTCTGCTGTTTGAAACTTCAGACATCTAGTACTCTTCGCTCTTGAGTTGATCAGTGATGATATTTGCACTAATTGTTTTCTATAGTGTGCCTAGGCATTCCCAAATCCTTACACAATTTTGCATTTATGCTGCAGATGTTTTTTGATGCATTTGACAAAGATGCCGATCTTGACGTTCTGAATCATCCAGTACTCAGCTTCTTATATTATCTGGTAAGCTTGAGTCTTTGATATAGCAATGGTATCTATAACCATATGAGGAATGACAGTGGTGGTACGAGTTAGTGACTTGTTGGGTCCCCACCTACTTTTCATTTGTTTTGGAAAACTGTGCTACCGTAGATAATGTCAAATGTTGCTTCTGTTGGTGACCTGTGTAAAATGCCAGGGCCTAGAACAGTCTCTGATGTGTGTGATTTACAGTATCTCCATTTTTTTGTGGTTGAAGATCTACATGAAAATTTGCATGCTCTTTCATTGATCATTTTTATTGGTTCCTTTGGCACTCTTATTCATGTCAAGGGACTTCAATAATCGTGGAAAGTTGAATTCGCTGCATTGATACTAGTCATGTGCACAGAATCTCTGATGGACTTGAAGACCCTTGCTTCTAATCAGATGCCAAACTCTATGATCAGAAACATTGTTTCTGTTATGATTAAGCCTAGACATCATTTTCCATTCTCTAATGCGCGTGATGCGATTCAGGGTTGGTCTCATTTTGTCGATATTCTTCTATTCCGTTCATGCATATTTTTTTGTGGTTTATCATTTGATGAAGGCTAGAACTTTGTTTGGCTGTCACTGACACCGTTTTTTCTCTTTTTGATAATTTTATGGGCTTCAATTCTCTCTGACTGATTTGGCTTAGAATCAATCTTTACTTAGTGTGATTCCTTTATTTCTTCTGTGTTACAGTTGGTGGAAATTCTTCCTTCTTCGCTTGTCCTTTTCATTTTGAGAAAGTTGCCCCCCAAGCGTGGTATTACACAGTATCATCCTATCCGTTGAGAGGACAACAAAATATGCGATGACAAGAAACAACAAACTACTGAAGAACGACTCTCATCTGCAAGTGTTATAGACATTGGTAATCTTTTCTTCCCGATGAAACCCGGATTAAAAGATCCAAAGATGGTTTTCTATGCTGCCAAGTGAGTCTCTTGCAAATCTACGCAAGCTCAAAAAAAAAAAAAAAAGTAAAAAGAAGGTTCCATGTTGTGAAATATTTCGAGTCTTTTTAGTGTATTTTCCAATGACCTTAACCTTCAATTAGGTTGTTTGTATACATATTTAACAATATATAATTCCTGTTACTTGTGTCTCTCATTTGTTCCACTCCCCCTTATATCTGTAAGAATTGTTTATACTAAGCTTAAAAACAGTTTACGATCCGCTATCGAAAGACGATATTTTCTAGGTATGAAGCAAACACAAAGGACTGCAAGTTCTAGATCTGTCAACATACCTGATAGAAGCTTTGCTGATGATTTAGATGGGATTTTATGGCTTCTCTTCCATTAGCTGGTAAATGAAGGCATTACTCCTCTTCCACAAAGAAATTGGCCTGCCCTATTGTGGTTATTTGTAGAAGAGGAGGGGTGGTCTGCCATTCTCTGCTTGAGCTGCCAGTCAACCTTTCTTATACGTTTGAATGTTTGGTATTGTTCAGCTATTATAGTTGGCTCTTATGGTATGGTTTTGCTTTGTAGGGTATAACTTAGATCTTTCAGGAAATGTGGCAGATTGATGGAGAAAACATGATATCGATGCTACGTTAGGAAGGGTATAAAGTAGTATTTTATTTTATTTTATTTTATTTTTTATTTTTTAGTTAAAGTGATTTGTATTGAGGTGTTCTTAGTCTTATTCTAAATAAATCTTACAACAATGAAGCGCGGAATTCAAAAACGTGCACACGAAAGTGCAACTCTAACCCCATCCCTAACGCAGGGACAATCATTTCAATAATGGGGACAACTACCTTGCGGGACAACAAATCGAGCGCAGGCGGAAAAGACTTACTAAACTAATCTACACAACGTAACTAGTATTATTTACAGACAGCATAAACAAAACATCGAGTGGAGAACAATACTAACTAGAGTCAAAAGAACCAACAAGAGGTGTCGGTATCTAAGTACAACATCATCTCGAGTCTCGACCATGAATTTGTCTGTTAATCATAGATGCTAGCGCAGAAGAGCCTCCCGGCGCATTGTCACTCCCAAAAGCATACTATCAGACTTTAGATCTGACTCGCTGCTGCTGGTTCTGCCTTTCCCTTCGCCTTCTATTCAAAAAACACCCAAAAAAAGAGAGATTGGCAGATTTTGATGTAGAAAAAGATGAACGTGAGAGAAATTGAGGGATAAGATGAGGAATGGAGAGAGAAAATGGGGGAAAATAAAAGGGAAAACGCTCATGGCTGCAGGAGTGGGCCTTAGTGTCGCCGACAACCCCAATCACAGATTCGAAGAGGTGGAGGCGTGGTTAGATTTTTTGTTGCGGGTTCGGGTTTCACTGAGCGAGCTCCACAATGCCATGACGAGTATAAAGTAGTATGAAAACGCAATATCAAGTGCATTAAATCAAGGGACTTTCCTTACACAAACCTAATGCCTTTGTCCACACTAAACTTTAAATTTTGACACATTTACCTTTAATACAAATGTTTGCACAGGCTTAAAAAAATGCAGCGGCTAAATGGACTCCACTATTATGAAATTACTCAACTATCCTTCCATATAAAAGGGTTCTTATTCACTCATACCCTCTCACCCCACTCACCCATACCTTAGTCACCTCCATCTCAAATCGCACTCAGCAACAACTCAAACCCATACCCCGCAGGTTTCGGACAAACAGAGCCGATAACTTTGAAAAGAGGTGTTAAAAAAATAGAGCCCACATCCTTGGAGAGGTGTCGGACACACATGACCGACACCTCTAAAGAGGTTTCAAAAGGATTCTTTCGTCACCCGCTGAGACCGAGTTATCTTCGCATTACTGGTCGGAGTCGGGCGAGACCCCGACACCTTTGCAGAGGTATCGACTTTGTTCGTCCAAAACCCCGGCGACACTTCTTCACTTTTAAGACATAACATGACCACATCCAACCTTGTTCAACAAAAAAAACACTAATTCGATACTTGATGACTTAGTACAAATGTTCTACAATGACTAAAACTGAGAAATGGAGAGGATTGAAAGGTGTTGGGGTGAGGATGAGGGTGAGGGTGAGAGTGATGGGGTGAGTAAGGGTATTTTTAGAATTTTAAGAAAAAGAGTGGAGTAAAATAAGTAAAAACTAAGGTACGCGAAACAAAAAATTCAAAAAAGGGGGTCCATTTAGCATAAACTGGAGTTCGTTTAGCTACTGCCAAAAAAATGTACCCACCATTCTTTCAAGAAAAACACACACACACACACACGTTTAAACAACATCTAACCAAATCTAGATTTGGAGAGAAAATGAAATGGAGGGGGAGGGGGAGGGAGGGGGAGGTGGCAGCGGATAGCTCAAACGATGTCGATAGTGATGGCGGAGGGGTGGCGACAGTTAACTTGGACGACGTGAGCAGCGGTGAAGGAGGGCGGTCGACTGATGTCAAGGTAGTTGCAAATGTTTTGAGGGACCATAAATTTTGATCCAGGAATGCAATTGATTACTATAATATGTTTTCGAAAATGGCATTTCGTGTTCCACAGCTATCCTGAGAGCATCGCTTTATGGGAATGGATTTTGCGGGTCAAAATTCCATTGTTTCGGGCTTCATCGGGAGCTTTTATTTTATTGTCCAGTTTTATAGTATTTTTGTTATTTTTATTACGTTTAGAGTCGTATAAGGATTATGTTTAGAGTCGTAGAAGGATTAAAGTTTCTGATGGGCTATATAAAGCCATGATTAGGGCTGTAATCATTATCAATTATTATCAATTTATTCAAATTTTTGGTTTTTTCCAAAAACTTGAGGATTTTTCCTTGTTTGAGCGTTTATGTTGCGTCAGTTGGTATCAGAGCGTGAATTTCATTCGTACTATGTTCGATGGAAGCGGTGGCATCTCGAACGTCGTTCAAGATATTGAAGCCTTGCAAACCAAAGTGGAGGCTCAAGAGGCGGCAATCAGAAACTTAGAAGCAAATCTCGATCAACAATTTTGGCGTATAGACGCGCCTTAATGTGGTGATTAACAAATTTGACGCCCTTTAGGTGAATGCCAACAGATACGAGGGTGATGGAAAACGTCCAAAAGATCAGCGTACTCGAAGAGATGCTCTTATTGCACCAGTGGTTGTGAATGTCAGAAGTCGAGTTGTTGGTGGTGACTCCAATGACAAGGAGGAAGATATGATTCTGGCCGAGGATCAGGGAAGACCTATTAGGAGAGATCGAGGCGGCAAATTTAATAATAATAATCAGCATAATCGTGATTATTACGATGGGGCGACTTTAGGTTGAAAGTGGATATTCCTAGTTTCTCTTGTTTTAACGGTCCAATTAATAATTATCGTTATTTTATGACGTCATTGTAGACGTAGACGCCACCGAGGACATTCGTGGGTCCCACAGCGAGGCTGGAGCACGCCCGTATTAAGTAAATAATTATTTTGTGTATTGTTTTTGTTTAATTTTGTGATGTTTATGTTAAAATAGGTTAAACGACATCGCGATGTGTGTAATTATATTTCAATTGACGTGTGAGATTGTGTGTTAAGTATTTGCTTCGATATGCGTGTTGACACGGGTACCACGTAGGCTATAAGATGAAATATTAGATCGAAGAAAATAATACACCCATTAAATGAATTAAATGTGATAAAATAGTAAATTGGTAGGCGCTTAGTAACACGCGGGGTCGTGGTCGACACGCGTGGGATGTATGGTAATGTGCACACCCGAGTACGCTCGTTGGTGTGCACGACGAAATTGTAAGTGTGAAAATATAGGCGAATATATATATATGTAATTTAAAATATATATGTATATATATATATTAAAATCAGAAAATTAAATAAATAATTGTAAAATGACCAAAAAGAGCATTTGATTGTTAAGGAAGAGGATAAGAACATAGGGGTAATTTGGTCATTTGACTCGAAAATGTTGATAACACCGTCGACAACCCATTTTCTCTCCATTTTGATTGAAATCGAGAGACTGAGGGAGAAGGAGAAGAGAAAGAGAGATTGGCCGAGAACGAGAGCACGACGACGTCGAGGTGAGTTGTTGTGTTGTCTTGCTGTGTTGTTGTTGGGCGTTGTTGTTGGATGTTGGTGTGGAGGAGGTGGGGTGGAGTTCGAGAGCTCGGACGAACTGCTCCCATGTCGTCTTCCCTCCCTCCCAATTCTATTAGAATTAAGAAAAAAAATTCTGTTGAAACAGAGCAGCAGTGCATGTACCCCTGGGCCGAGCCGAATCGTCCCTGGCCCAACCTAGGTAGGCCTGGACCGGGCCCAACCTAGACCCGGTCCAGGTGGGGCAAACCGGGTCTGACCCGGTTAGGTCGGGTCAAACCCGGTTCAGGGGACCCACCCGTATATTATTTAAATGATATATTTTGTTTTATTTTATTTAAATAAATTAAAACAATTTTAAATAAAATAAAATATAGAAAAATATGGAAAATAGCTAAAAATTATGAAAAATTCAGAAAAATCCAGAAAAATATTAGAAATTAGATTAGGGCTCATAAATGAAATCTGGAATTTTATTGGAATTTTAGCAATGTTGTCGAGTTTTTACCTCGTAAAACGTAAAATTGATATAATATACCTAATTGAAACTAATTTAATGACAAATGATCTTAGGTACATTCGAGTGATAAATTTGATTGTCGAGTGTTTATTTGAGCTGGACCGGGGTTTATTTTACAGGACGAGGAGTGCAGTTTGAGGTGTGTAGTAACCCAACTAAAAATTCACTTTAGTAATTACTGCTTAATTTATTTAAATTCAATCATGTTCATTTACTATTCTATTTCCTTATTACTTTACGGTGGCTGAGTACTCTCACCTGGTGACTTTACGGTAGTTGAGTTTACTTCTACTTGGTGTCTTTACGGTGTTGAGATCACTCCCTACCTGGTGTTTATTCGTTGCGGGGCATAGGGTCCACTAAGCCATAACATATGTCTAGAATGCGTCGGTGAATATGCTACCCGAGTATGATAGGCATGCGTGGGTGCACCGTGGATATACGCCGACTACCTAGAGGGTCCAAGGTCACCCGTTAGAGGTATCCTCATGGGTCGTGTCTGGCGGATAATCCAAAGTATGGCTTAGTCTGACTTTGATAGTGCACGCACTTTGCTTTACTGCTATATTTATGCATGCGATGATCTTCCACAGTTGTCTGTATTTTTTTTCCCCATGTTTATTTATAGTATTTTAAATTCTAACAGTTTATTTACGTATTTACTTAGTGAATTTCTTTGGGATTACTCACTCTGGACTCTTCATCTTTCTTTTTATGATGGCTTGAGTGCATATCCTAGTACGAGCCAAGGGAAGAGGCAAGCTTGAGGATTACATTGATTGAGTGCATTTGCCCTACTTGTACATTTATTTATGTTTCCTTGTTTTATGCTGGGTTTTGGGGTATGAGAGATAGATATGAATTGTATATAACTTGTAGGTTATATTTTTGATATTTTGAGTATCTCAGGTGATATATATATATGATGTATATTTTGAAATGGTTTCCACCTTAGGTAATATGCTCATAAAACACCTTGATGATTTTAATTATCCACTGCGTACTTTGAGGTAAAATGATAATAAATAATTTAAAGCTAACTTAAATCAATAATTATTAATACATAACTTAAAGTTAGCAAGAATTTGATTATATTGAGTTTACGAGTGGCTGTGGGACACAAATTTGGGTGATGAGTTAGCGAGTCAGCTGGGCCACAAGGTGCGCGTAGTTGCTGATGAATTGGAGACCGCTACACTGGTAATCTAAACATTGAGGATTTTGTTGATTGGATTGCCGAAGTAGACAATTTTTTTAGTATATGAATATTCCACAAGAGAAAAATGTGAAATTGGTGGCATGTCGATTGAAGATTGGAGCATCTGCCTGGTGGGAGAAGTTGCAGAGTTGGCATTACAGGGAAAGTAAACAACCTATTTGGACGTGGTATAGAATTAAGCAGTTGCTATAACGAGATTTTATGCCTCTAAATTATGAGCAGATCTTGTTTCAGCAATACTAACACCATTGGTAGGGTCAGAGATCTGTTCATTAATATACAACAGATTTTATGCGATTGGCTGAGTGGAATGATTTGAAGGAGAACGAAGTTCATCAAGTCACACGATACCTGGATGATCGAAATAGCAAGTTCGGGAGAAGATTGGTGTAATGGCCCAATTTCTAATTGTCATTACTTATGACGTAAATGCAGACGTGGAAGCCAACGGGGACGTTTGTGGATCCCACAACAAGGCGAGCACGCCCGGATTAGGTATACAGTCCATTTTGTGTGCTCTTGTTGTGAAGTTGCGATGTATATGTTCAAGTTAGTTAAATTGCATCGCAATATTTGTGTTTATATTGTTTATTGATGAGTGAGATGGTGTGATGCGTTTTCGCTGCGATTGGCGCATAGGCGCGTGAACCGGGTGGCGAATAATTAGCACACTAGGACGGGGGATTAGATACATACAATAAATGATAAAATACATTAAATAATTCATAATAAATGATGTCGAGGTGGTTGGTACCGTTGTTGTGCATGAATAGCACGGATCGAGGTTTAGAGCCGGGTATTGGAACGCCCGACATGCATATAATTGGTGACATGTGAATAGAGACAAAGTGAGCCATATGGGACAGTTTTGGCATGTTGTGGAGGACCTTTCGACTTCATCTTGACTATCAAACAAAGCCTAGAGATGTGTATATGAGAATTGATTAAATGAGTTATATAAATATGTGGTTTTTTCAACATTTTGACCATTTTCTCTCTCCATTTTCATGTTTAAACGAAAATGAAAGAAAATGGAGGGTTTTGGAGGTGTTCAACTTGATGATTTGAAGGGATTGTGAGTGGGGAATCAACAAACCAAGGTTAGATCCTTAATCCTCTCTACTTGCTCTATGTTTTGGTATCACTTTTGTGGATTTTTATAGTGGTTTGGATATGGGGTATATACCCACTGTTATGGAGTGGATTTTGGTGTTGTGGGTATGGTGTTGATGTTGTTGTTGTGGGGTTTGAAGGCTAGAAACCAGTTCTGGACTCTGAATTCTGGGCATAAACTACCTAGCGCACTAAGCGCAGGACAAAGACCAATGTTAAGGCTCTTTTGGGTATTTTTGAACATACCACATATCTAATTCAATGGTAATACACTAAATACAATAAAATGAATTAGGTGAACATAGTCGAGTATCAGGCACGCATTCTGAGGCAAGAACGAGATTGGATTGGGACGAATACCGGGTAATTGAAGTATAGTTTGAGGTGTGTAGTATCCCAACTGAAATTCAATTTAGTACTTACTGCTTGATATTTGAATTTTGTCCAGTTTATTCAATAATCTTTGTTTCCTATTGCTTTACTGTGGTTGTGTTTGTCCCCACCTGGTGCTTATTCATTACGGGGGCATAGGGTCCACTAGGCCATAACATGTGTTCTAGTGATGCACCGGTGAATATGCTACCCGGGTGTGCTAGACATGTGTGGGTGTGCCGTGGTCTACGCTTGCCACCTAGAGGGTCCAGGGTCGCCGTTCGAGGTATTCTCACAGGTCGTGCTTTGCGGATAGCCCGAAGTATGGCTTTAGTCTGACTTTGATTGTGCATGCACTTTGATTTTTCTACTATTCATATTCATGCGATGACTTTCCACAGTTGCCTGTATACTTTTGTTCCGCATGTTTATTTATAGTACTTTGATTCCAACAGTTTTACTTATGTATTTAGTGAATTTCCTTGGAATTACTCACTTTAGACTCGTCATCTGCCTTTTTTGTGATGGCTTGAGTGCAGATCTTGGTACGAGCAGAGGGAAGGGCAAGCAAAAGGATTACTTGTGATTGACTACAGACTGCCTTACTCGTATGTTTGTTTATATTTATTGTTTTATGTTGGGTATGGGATGTGAGAGATATATTTTGGTCTGTATATGACTTTGAGGATCACATTATATATATTTATGGACTACATTTTGGTATGGTTTCTACATTAGATTAATTGATATTTAAACTTGTTACATTTGGTATCATTTAATGATTTGAGACTTACGCTTCATAATTTGAGGTTAAATGGTAATAACGAGTTCATAAGCTAACTTGAAACTATAATTACAGAAAATGACATTATGTTAGCATTAATTAATTGGTAATGAGTTATGAGTGGCCGTAGGACACAGCTGGATGGTAAGTTGGCAGAGTTGTGGGCTCGCGGTGCATGCCGTAGCAGCCAATGGATTTGAGGTCGTTACATTTGGTATCAGAGCCTAGGTTAGCAGAGACATAGGTATCATTTTGAATTGAGGACAAACCTGATTATAAACCTAATGAATAAATCTTAGATGTGGAAACCACAAGTGAATGATAAGAGCCTTAGTTGGGAAGTGATGTGAGGCAGGTAGATTCAGGAAATTATATATGTGTATGTTTTGTTTGTGTAATATATATGATACGCGTATATATTGGGTCTGATCCGATGCACGTTGGTGGTGCAGATTACTATGGACGGATAGACTCCTACTACTCCGTCGACTACTCAGCAGGAGGTCAATGAGACCAGTGACCCCACTAAGGAGGTGATGTCTCTGCAGGCATTATCGTAGAGTGCGAGATTACACTAAACACAGATGGAGGAGATTTTGAGTATATTAGAAATACCAGAGTGCTTGCAACGATGCCTACGACTATTACTTTGGCTGCTCTCTACCATACAAGCAGTCATAGCGTCAGTTGTTCCTACATAAGCCGGTTTAGAGACATTAGTGGAGAGGGCCGATGTAACGACCCAAATTTAATTCGTCGTTATTTGTGACGTATTGCTGACATGGCGGATAGCTCAGACACTCGTGGGACCCACAGCTAGGCTAGAGCGCGCACTGGAGCTAGGTAAATAGTTATTTTGTGTGTTGTTTTGTCTAATTTTGCGATGTTTATGTTAAAATAGGTTAAACGACATTGCAATGTGTATAATTATATTTCAATTGACATGTGAGATGTGTGTTAAGTATTCGCCTCGATATGAATATCAAAGTGGGTATCGGGTAGACTAAAAGATGAAATATTAGGCGGGGAAATAATACACACATTAAATGAATTAAATGTGATAAAACAGTAAATTGGTGAGCGCCTAGGGACACGCGGGGTCGTGGTCGACAAACGTGGATGGTACGATGGTGTGCATACCCGAGTACGCTCGTTGGCGCGCACGACGAAATTGTAGACGCGAAAATATAGGCAAATATATATATATATATATGTAATTTAAAATATATATGTATATATATAAATATATATATAAAAATCAAAATATAAATAAATAATTGTGAAATAACTAAAAAGGGCGTTTGATTGTGAAGGATGAGGATAATAACATAAGGGTATTTTGGTCATTTTCACCCCAAAATGTTGATAACCACCACCACCGACACCCCATTTTCATCACATTTCGATCAAAAAAAGAGGAGAGAAAATCGCGAGCTCGTGTTAGAGGAGAGCTTGGAGATTGAACTCGTGATGTCGAGGTATGATTGTCAGGTGTTTATTGGAGTTAGACCGGGGTTTGATTTTCGGGACGCGGAGTGCGGATTGAGGTGTGTAGTATCCCAACTAAAATTACTTGAGTATTTACTTATTTTGGCATTTGAATTCAATTTCTTTCATTTCATTATTCTACTCTAGTTATGGCTATATGGGCGAACGTCTCCCTCCGTTCCATTCTTATGTGTATGTCCACTACACCATAGCACGTGCTACCAGATCAATTTCAATGAATAGCACAACCCGAGTATCACACTATGGCATGTGTCGGTGCGCCATAGGTGTAATGCCGGCCATCGAGCGGATCCGATACTTGCCCTGTTGGGTAGGACTCTCCGACAGTATTCTGTGGAAGAGTTCGAATTATGGTGATAGTCTGACCCTAGGGGCTAGGGACATATTTTTGAGCTTTTCATATTATTTATTCATGTGATGAGTGCAATTGCCTGTATTTATTTCCGCATGTTTATTTAATAGCTTTATTTAAATTCCAGTATTTACTTTCAGTATTGCTCACTTAATTTCCTTGGGAATACTCACTCTGGACTCGTCATATGCCTTTTATGATGGCTTAAATGCAGATCCAAGTACGAGCAGGGGCAAGGGCAAGTTGCCAGAGTACTGTTGATAAGAGATTGCCTGACTCGTACGTTTGTATTATATTTATTTTGTTTCATTTTGGGTTTAAGATTTTGAGATAGCTTGTGTATATTGATCTTTTAGTGACTTCAGAGGTATTTATAGTTATATATGGGTTTTCCACATTAGGTTTATGGTTTAGGTTACACATTTATAATATCATTATCGAGAAAATGTGGTAGTAAGGCTTCTGTTGTGTGAATTTGAGGATTTTAGGATGATTTAACATATATTTTATTTTCAATACAACTTAATCAGTAAATGGACAATTAATAAGGTTTAAAAAGATAAAATGGAGGATATAATCCAATATGGAGCACAACTGTCGCTGGTAAGACAAACTGTGGGTCCACATTGGCCCCCGTAGCAGTCTATTTAGAAAATGGGTCATTACATTTAATCCTAGAGTTGCACCAGTAGAGACTACTGTTGTGACACCGCTACGACAAAGCAACCGATAGTGGCGTTGACACCTAGGGGAAAGATGTGGAGGCAGCGAAGATGGTGAAGGACTTCATAAGGTTTGACCCCACTTACTTTCATGGAGTCAGTGATCCAGAGATTGTTGGATGTTGGTTGATGATGCACCCGTGACTTCACAAGTTGCTAAAGGTGTCAGAGGCGGATCAGGCATGAATTTCAAGATATTGTTTGAGAGGTCAGGTGTCAATTTGGTGGACGACATATATGGATACACATCCGGAGCTGATGACTTGGGATGAGTTTCGCCAGGTGTGCTTGGACGAGTATATTTCGATTAAGGTACAGCTAAGACTCAGAGAGGAGTTTCTTGCGTTGAGGTAAGGTACCATGTCTGTGCTTGTATACATGGAGAGGTTCAGGTATCTGCTACAGTATGCCATGGATGTGGCGAATAATGAGAGACTTCAGATTTATTACTTTATCGGGGTTTAGACGAGTGGATTTGTAGTGTGATCGTCGCTAATGGATCCCAGAATTTACAGTGCATTTATGACCAGGCGCTGGCTCGTGAGACATACTTACTGCAGAACGATGAGCGATCGGATCAGTCGAGACAGAGTCCTCGGTCTGAGCAGAGGCCGAAAAGACTACGGGATCATGAATTCAGTGACGACTGTGATCCGAGGGATGATCAATACCAATATGATGATGGGTAGACAGATTAGAGTTGCGAGGATTACCAGGATCAGACTGATGATCAGTTCAACGATGATGATCGCCAAGCGATACATGAGATTGTACCCATATCGGCACAGCAGTCAATATAGTCATTTCAACAGGACCAGGATCAGAGGGACCGGAGTTGGGGTCACAGATCCAAGGGTCGACAGTCTTGAGAGGACGTGACAAACGCAGATGTTATAGGTGCGTTTAGAGAGGCTACATCGGAATGGATTGTCAGAGAGTTTCTTCAGCACTAGAGATGTCATTGGCTAATGAGAAAGCCTACACAGTGATACATCCTGTTAGAGAGACGACACGACAATATGATTAGGGTACGCCGTTGTTGTACATTTTTGCTAGTCATATTTTTCATGCATTCATTGCATATAGGCTGATTAGTTTACTTTTGAGCTAGCATGTCCTAGTTGATTCGTTCACTAGGGGTTGGAAAATTGATTGATTAGTTCACCAGGAGTTCATTAACGTCTGGTTGATGTGATTCACTAGGGACTGGTTGATGTGATTCACCAGGAACTGGTTGATGTGATTCACCAGGAATTGGTTGATGTGATTCACCAAGGACTAGTTGATGTGGGACTGTTTGATGTGATCACTAGGGATTGATTGATTGGTACACCAGGAGTTAGTGGACGACTGGTTGATTTGTTTACCATGTATTAGTCGATTTGTTCACCAGAGATAGGTTGATTTGTTTACTTGGACTAGGTTGATTAGTTCACCTAGATTTGAGTTTGATTTGATCACGAGAGTTAGAGATTTGATTAATTCACCAACATTTCGATTCCCTGAGAAGATACATGAGTTATCTCAAATTTCGGGACAAAATTTCAAATTAGTTGGGAAGAATCGCAACGGCTCAATTTCTAATTGTCGTTACTTATGACGCAAATGCAGATGTGGAAGCCAACGGGACGTTCGTGGTCCCATAGCTAGGCCGTAACACGCCGGATTAGGTATACAATCCGTTTTGTGTGCTCTTGTTGTGAAGTTGCGATATATATGTTCAAGTTAGTTAAATTGCATCACAATATACATGTTTATATTGTTTATTGACAAATGAGATGGTGTGATGCGTTTTCACTGCGACTGACGCATAAACGCATGGACCAGGTGGCGAATAATTAGCACACTAGGACGGGGGAATAGATACACACAATAAATGATAAAATACACTAAATAATTCATAATAAATGATGTTGAGAAGGTTGGTACCGTCGTGCGTGAACGAAGTGGGTCGAGGTTCGAGTCGGGTATTGGAACGCCTGACGTGCATATAATTGGTGCCATGTGAATAGAGACAAAGAGAGCCATATGGGACAATTTTGGCATGTTGTGGAGGACCTTTTGACCTCATCTTGACCATCAAATAAAGCCTAGAGATGTGTATGTGAGAATTGATGAAATGAGTTATATAAATATGTAGTTTTTTCAACATTTTGACCACTTTCTCTCTCCATCTTCATGTTTGGACGAAAATGAAAGAAAATGGATGGTTTTGGAGGTGTTTGACTTAATGATTTGAAGGGCTTATGAGTGGGGAATCAACAAACCAAGGTTAGATCCATAATCCTCTCTACTTGCTTTATGTTTTGGTATAACTTTTATAGATTTTCATAGTGGTTTGGATATTGGGTGTATACCCACTATTATGGAGTGGGTTTTGGTGTTGTGGGTATGGTATTAATGTTGTTGTTGTGGGGTTTAAAGGCTATAAACCAGTTCTGGACTGTTGGAATTCTGGGCAGAAACTGCTTAGCATGTTGTAGTTTTAAAGAGATTAGAATGATTGCCCAGCGCGTTGGGCATTCTCTCCAGCAAGCTGAGTGCAGGATAGAGACTAATGTTAAGGCTGTTTTGGGTATTTTATGACATACCACATATTTAATTCAATGGTAATGCACTAAATATAGTAAAATGAATTAGGTGAACATAGTCGAGTATTGGGTGCGCATTCCGAGGCAAGAACGAGGCAAGAACGGGATTGGATTGGGACGGATACCGGGTAATTGGAGTGCGGTTTAAGGTGTGTAGTATCCTAACTGAAATTCACTTTAGTACTTACTAATTTGTTCAGTTTATTCAATGATCTTTATTTCCTATTACTTTATGGTAGTTATGTTTGTCCCCACCTAGTGCTTATTCATTGCGGGGGCATAGGGTCCACTAGGCCATAGCGTGTGTTTAGTGACGTGTCGTGAATATGCTACCCGGGTGTGCTAGACATGTGTGGGTGCGCCGTGGTCTACATCGGCCACCTAGAGGTCTAGAGTTACCCATTCGAGGTATCCTCACTGGCTGTGCCTGGAGATAGCCCAAAGTATAGCTTTAGTCTAACTTTGATTGCGCGTAGAAATAAGGGCAAAAGGCAACCACAAATCCTTATGTTAGGCCTATTGTGGCAAGTGTTATCGTATTGGGCAGTCTGCTCACAGATCGAATGAATGTCCTAGTAGAAAGTAGGTTAATGTGATTGAACGAGATGAATAAGAGGAAGTTTATTGTGGTCCTGATGGAGAGGATGATGATTGTGATGATTATGATGAGTGAGATGGGCAGAATTGTGTGGTAAAGAGGCTGATGTTAACTCCTAAATTAGAAGATGGTAGTTAGCGACACAAGTTGTTTCGGTCGAGATGCACTATTAATGATTAGATGTTTGAACTGAACATAGAAAGTGGGAGTTGTGAGAACTTCATTGGTAGTGGTACAGCCGAGGCACTACAACTGAAGATGGAGAAGCATCCTAGTCCATACTCTATAGGCTGGATAAAGGCAACTAAGAAGGTGCAAGTGACAGACTGTTGTAGGGTACCTTTTTCCATTGGTACATACAAGGATGAGATTTATTGTGACGTAGTAGATATGGATGCCTGCCATCTATTGTTTGGATGACCTTGGCAGTTTGATGTTAATGCACAACACGCTGGGAGAGACAATGTGTATAAATTGGAGAAGGAAGGAGTGATGTTTAACTTGCTTCCTTTAAAGGCGTGTAACCATTCCAAGACTTCTAAAGTGGAGGAATGGTCTTTCCTTATAATGACAAAAACTTAGCGTGAGATGGACTAAGTAGTTAAGGAGTCACATGTGGTGCATGCGTTGGTGCTGAGATAAATCCTTATAGGGAATGAGAAGGAGTCAGTTTCTGATATATCAGGGCAGGTCAAACCATTGCTTTGGAGGAATTTGCTGAAATTATACCAGAAGAGTTGTCTGCTAGATTACCTCTTATGCATGATATTCAGCACCACATTGACTTGATTCCTAGAGCTAGTTTGTCGAACCTCCTACATTACAAAATGAATCTGAATGAGAGTGAGGTCTTACATGATAAGGTACAGGAGTTGCTGCAGAAAGAATATATCAGGGAGAGGATGAGTTCATGTATTGTTCCTGCGCTGTTAATTCTGAAGGATGGAAGTTACAGAATGTGTGTTGATAGTAGGGTGATTAACAGGATTACGGTTGGGTACAAATTTCTCATTCCACACTTGGAAGATAGCAGGATCGACTGAGTGGAGCTCGAATATTCACCAAAATTGATTTACGAAGTGGATACCACCAGATTCGTATCAGGATTAGAGATGAATGGTAGACAACTTTTAAGACGAAGGAAGGTTTGTATGAGTGGTTGGTCATGCCTTTTGGGTTGTCAAATACCTTAACACTTTTATGCGACTTATGAGCCAGGTTCTCAAGCCATTTCATGACAAATTTGTGGTGGTGTACTTTGATGATATCCTGATCTATAGTCATTCAGAAGAGGAGCATTTAAATCATCTAAGGAGTGTGTTGGCTGTGTTGCACGAGAACAAGCTGTATGTGAACCTGAAGAAATATACCTTTTTGGCTAAGAAGTTGATGTTCTTGGGGTTTATTGTGAGTGCAGATGGCATTCAGGTGGATGATGAGAAAGTTCGGGCAATTAGAGAGTGGCCAACTTCGAAAATAGTGTCTGAATTTAGGAGTTTCTTGGGGTTGGCTAGTTTCTACCGACGCTTCATTCGACATTTCAGTAGTATTGCAGCCACTTTGACTAAGTGTCTGAAGAAAGGGAAGTTTCAATGAAGTGATGAGTCTGAGTTTGTTTTTTCTTTGTTGAAGGAGAAATTGTGTACTGCCCAAGTTTTGGCTTTGTTAGATTTCTCGAAGTTGTTTGAGGTGGATGGTGATGCGAGTGGAGTTGGGATTGGTGCAGTTTTGTCATAGGAGAAATGACTAGTAGCATTATTCAGTGAAAAACTTAGTGATGCTAAGCGTAGTTGGAGTACTTATGATAAGGAGTTTTACTTTGTTGTGCGTGGATAGCAAACTTGGGAGCATTATTTAGTGGGCCATGAGTTTGTTTTGTATTTTGATTGTGATGCTTTGAAACACTTGAATAGCCAACTCGTATTAGAAAGGATATACATGCTCGATGAACTCCATTTTTGCTAAAATTCCCATTCAAACTGAAACATAAGGCGGGAGTTCAAAACAAAGTTGTCGGTGCGTTGAGTAAGAGAGTTGTTTTGCTGGTGACTTTGAGTAACGAGATAGTGGGGTTTGATTGTTTGAAGGAGTTGTATGCTAATGATGCTGAGTTTAGGCAGATTTAGGGTAGATGTAGTGCTCGGCAATTGGGTACGCCGCCTAGACCCGTTCAAGCCCCGAATTATCACTCTAAGAACCCGACGAGCCTAGTCACCTCATATTTACTCAATTTAGCGATTTATGAAAGAGTTATTGCAATAATACACAAATGAAGACTAAACAAGTAAGTAACAAGGGGAAATAACTCAATCAAAGGGAAATTAGGAATTCTATAATGTGGAAAACCCCGTGTTCATGTACAATTCGATAAATCAAGATACATGATACTAATCTCAATAATAATGCCAAGTTCTATAAACCAAAAGCATACATATATAAAGCAACATACAAATGAGCAAAAACATATATCCTACTCTAGGGTTCCTCAAGTCCAGCCGCTAATCCTCACAAAAAGTCGCCTAAGCAAGGCTCTTTGCCTCTACTGCACTCCGTTATATCTGCACCCACCGTCACAAACTAGACGGTGAGCAACTAAGAGAAATCGAAAGTGTAACGGCCCAATTAATATTTGCCGTTATTTTATGACGTCATTACAGACATGGACGCCAGCGGGGACGCTCGTGGGTCCCACAGTGAGGCTGAAGTACCGCCGTATTAGGTAAATAATTATTTTGTTTGTTGATTTGACTAATTTGCGATGTTTATGTTAAAATAGGTTAACGACATCGCGATGTGCGTAATTATATTTTAAATTGACGTGGGAGATTGTGTGATGAGTATTCGCATTGACATGCGTGTCGACGCGGGTACCGGGAAGATTAAATATGAAATTTTAAGTTGAGAGAAAAAAATATTACATATAAAATGAATTAAATGTGATAAAATACGTAAATTGGTGGGTGCCTAGTAAAACGCGGGTCGTGGTCGACACGCGTGGGTGGTACGATAGTGTGCACGCCCGAGTACGCTCGTTGGCGGGCACGACGAAATTTTAGGCCCGAAAGTATAGGTGAGTATATATATATTTATATATATATGTATATAAGGAATTTAATATACATATATATATATTAAAAATCAGAAAATAAATAAATAATAGTGAAATTACCAAAAAGGGTATTAAAGGAAAGAAGGAAATGAATATGGATAAGGGCAAAAGGGTCATTTTACCAAAAAAATTGGGGATACACACCACACCGTCACCACAGTTCCTCATTTTCCCACATTTCGATTAATTGAAAAGAAGATTGAGGAGGAAGAGGAGAAATTAGGAGAAAGAGGAAGAGAGATTGAGCTCGTGTTGGAGAGGCAAAGGAGGTGAGTTGTTGTTTATGTTGTTGTTGTTGTTGTTATATGTTGTTGGCGTTGTTGGGTGGTGGTGGTGGCGGTTTGGTGATGGTGGAGATGGTGAAGCTCGAGAGCTCGGACGAATTGCGAGAGCAATTGCGTCCGAGAGGAGACGACAGATCGTCTCCCTCTCCCCTCTCCCCCTCCCTCTCCTTCTCCTCCCTCACGATTCATTGAAAAAAAAATTTTTTTTTTTGACGAGGCGTGTGCGCCTCTGTTCTATTGGAGAAGAAGAAGACCCAACCGGGTCGGGCCGACCCGCCTGTCTGGCGGGTCGAACCGGACCGGGTGAACCGGTCCGGTTAAACCCAACTCAACTTAAAAAAAAAAAAAAAAAAAAAAAAAAACAAAACAAAAAACAAAAAAAAAGCAAAAACGAGTTGGAAAAAAAAATCTGAAAATTCATAGAAAATTCAGATAAAATAGGAAAAAATTAGAAAAAATATATTTTGATGAAACAAAGGAATTTTGGGATTTTCTCGAAAATGTTGGCGAGATAATAGTCGGAGTTTTAGCCTTGAAAAGCGAAAAATTGACATAATATATTAAATTGAAGCTAATTTAGTGATAAATGATAATAGGTATATTTCGGGTGATAATTTGAATTGTCGGCATTTATTGGAGCTGAACTAAGGTTTGGTTTTCGAGACGAGGAGTGCGATTTGAGGTGTGTAGTATCCCAATTGAACTTCACTTTAAGTATTTACCGTTTGAATTATTTGAATTCAGTTCTATTTATTCTTTATTCCATTTCATTATTGCTTTACGGTGGTGAGTACTCTCACTGGTGACTTTACGGTAGTGGAGTGTACTCTTACCTGGTGTCTTTACGGTGTTGAGATCACTCCCCACCTGGTGCTTATTCGTTACGGTCATAAAGTCCACTAAATCATAGCACTTGTCTAGGTATACGCCGGTGAATAGGCTACCGGGTATGGTAGGCTTGTGTGGGTGCGTCGTGGGTTTACACCGACCACCTGTAGGTCCAGGGCCAACCCATTAGTGTGTTTTCATGGGCCGTGCACGGGGAAAAACCCGAAGTATGATTTAGTTTGATTTTTATGTGCACGTACTTTGTTTCGTCACTATATTTATGCATGCGATGATCTTTCTTTTACGGTTATGCGTATTATTTCTTTGTTCCGCATGTTTAAATTATAGTATTTAAAATTTCAGTACTTTTACTTCCGTAATTACTTGGTGAATTTCCTTGGGATTACTCACTCTGACTCGTCATCTATCTTTTTGTGATGGTGAGTGCGCAGATCCTAAGTACGAGCCGGGAAGGGCAAGCTTGAGGACTACATCGATTGATAGCTCTAGCCCTACTCGTACGTATGTTTATATTTACTTGTTTTATATTGGGTTTTGGGCTTTGAGAGATAGGTTGTATACTTTGATATTTTGAGGATCTTAGAGGATATGTATATGATGTACATTTGATATGGTTTCCACTTAGGCATTTTGCACATGAAATTTAGGTTGAATCTTTATATTGATAGTAAATCTTCCATTGCGTAAATTATGATTAAATGATATTAAAGGAATAAAAGTTAATTCATAACATCAAAGTTAACTAAAATTGATTGATAATTGATTGATAATAAATAATTGGGCGTAGGACACAGCTGGCGGCGACGTAGACAGTTATGGGCCTGCGTGGCCTCCCGTGGTGAACCAATGTGGAAATTGGGGCCGCCACATTTTGGTATCAGAGCGAGGTCAAACTTTGAGAATTGGAGATTGAATAATAGTATAAACTCAATGAATAAATCTTAAATGTGGAAACCACAAGTGAATGATTAAAGGCTTAGTTGGGAAGTGATGTGAGGCGGGTAAATTTAGGAAATTACATATGCGTATGTTTTGATTGTGTACTATATATTATACGCGTATATATCGAGTCGATCCACCGCACGTTGGTTGTGCGGTTTAGGATGGACGACAGGCTCTACTACTCCGCCCACTACTCGACCGAGAGGTTGGAGAGACTAGTGATCATACCACTAGTGACGTGGGCGATTTGCGAGCTATGATTTAGAGGTTGATGAAAGCGACGATTGATTCGAAGAGAGCAGCGACTATTGCAGCGAGCTCGAATGTCGAGCGATGGAGTACATTCGGAGCTCGAGGACGCCAAAGCGAGCACCAGCTGCGAGCGTCTTGCACTGCTACCACTCAGACCGCATTAGCACCTACCATTTGCCGTTGCTACACACGTGCACTGGGTCGAGACGATTATAGAGAGAGGGTTGAGCTGTAGTAGTACCGGCGAGAGACTACGGTGGTGACACCCACCACTACTGAAAGCGACGGTAGGGGGACTTCGACTACTAGGAGTAGGATGTCGAAGCGCGAAAATGGTGAAGGATTTTATGAGGTTTAACCCTACGTACTTCACTGGAGTCAGTGATCCTGAGGTTGCAGGACGTTGGTTGATGACTCACAGACGACTACACCAGTTGTTGGAGGTACCCGAGATAGATCAGGCGCGTATTTCAGGCTATTGTTTGAGAGGTCAGGCTGCAGTTTGGTGGACCACCTATACTGATATACATGGTATGCCAACGACTGGGGAGAGTTTAGACGGTTATTTCTGGATGAGTATATTCCCACGAGGTGCGGATACGATTGAGGAGCGCTTCTTGGTTTACGATAGGGTAACATGTCGGTTTCGCGATACATGGATCGATTCGGATATCTCATGATGTATGCTTGGATGTGGCTAACACGGAGAGATTACGATCTATTATTTCATCGAGAGGCCTAGATGAGAGGATTGGTGGGGTGATAGTTGCGGCCGGTGCGGAGACGCTACGAGTGTGTTGATAGAGCATTAGTTCGCGAGACATATTACGACACCGGGTGAGCTTGGAGATGGTCCGGACGAGAGTTCTCGGTCCGATCGAGAGACAGAAGAGACCGAGAGATCGATTAGACGAGATAGAAACATGATCGGGGTCGACGAGATAGGCGTTTAGAGCAGAGAGAGAGATGAGAGGCGGGTAGTGTACGTTGTTGCACTGCACCATTTGAGCGACCACGACGGCGTGTGCGAGATGGAGGAGGTCGTGGTAGAGGACGAGAGGTCGGGGTCGTGACGAGCTCAGTACATATAGTATCACGATCGATTGGCGGGATACACGACGATGTTTTAGATGTCATCGGGTCGGACATATACGGATTAATTGTCCGATGTCGCCTTCGTCATCACGACCGAGATTGAGGCGCTAGGGAGAGAGTTCATGCTTCTTTGCTAGTACACCTACGTCGTACACCGGATCGAGGTGCGACTCGTCGCTTGTCGAGGGTATGTTATCTATATGCGATGTTTCTATGCATGTATTATTTGATTCGGTAGTACTTTGTCGTTTATATCGGGACGTAGGGTTGGACAGCTAGGATTATCTCTGTTGAGACTTTAGACCCACATCTTGTCCTCGATGCGGCCGTTGGGGATAAGATTTACCCTAACCGGATATGTCGAAATTGTATGGTAGAGATTGAGGGACACCAGCACTGTCGACTTTCGTGTCCTAGAGTATTTAGAGTTTGATGCTTTATTGGGTATGGATTGGTTATCGACATATCGCGCACACATTGATTGCTTCGGTAAGATGGTAGTATTTGATATTAAGGGTATTCCAGTATTTACTTTTGTTGGTACGGTGTCAGACTTACCAATTACCAGAGGTCGATTAGCTACGACACAAGAGATGGAGGCGTTTAGGACGGTGGTTGAGACCGAACTGAGACCAGAGGTAAGAGTAGAGGATGTCCCAATAGTGTGTGAATTTCCTGAAGTGTTTCCAAACGATTTGCCGGGTTTACCACCTCCTAGGGCAGTTGAGTTTATGATTGAGTTGATTCCGGGGACGCAGCCGATATACAGCCGACCGTACCGGATGTCATCATCGGAGCAGGGAGAGTTGAGATCCCAATTAGAGGAGTTGCTACAGAAGGGTTTTATCCATCCCAGTATGTCTCCTTGGGGTGCACCAGTCCTATTTGTTAAGAAGAAGGACGGTTCTTTGAGGATGTGCGTAGATTACAGGAAGCTGAATCAAGTGACGATTCGAAATCGTTATCCACTTCCTAGGATTGATGATCTATTCGATCAGTTGGCGGGTGCTAAGTTTTTCTCGAAGATTGATTTACGATCTGGATATCATCAGTTGAGGATTCGGGAGAGTGATATCGAGAAGACGACGTTTAGCACGCGCTATGGATTGTTCGAGTTCACAGTCATGCCATTTGGGGTGACTAATGCGCCGGCTATCTTTATGGATTTGATGCACCGAGTACTACGGCCATTTCTAGATCGTTATGTGATTGTATTCATTGATGATATCTTAATATACAGTAAGACTTGTGAGGAGCACGAGAGACACCTCAGAGATGTTTTGATGACGTTGAGGGAGCATAGATTGTACGCTAAGTTCAACAAGTGCGCTTTCTGGCTGAGAGAGGTGAAATTTCTCGGACATGTCATTGGTAGTCAAGGAATATCTGTTGATGGAGACAAGATTCGAGCGATCATTGATTGGAGGACACTTGAGACAGTTGCAGACATTCGTAGTTTCTTGGGGCTTGCGGGCTATTACCGGCGATTTGTGCAGGATTTTTCTTTGATTGCAGCGCCGATGACGAGGTTGACCAAAAGGATGTCAAGTTTGAGTGGTCTGAAGACTGTGAGGCAGCATTTTTAGAGTTAAAGAGAAAGTTGACTTCGGCGCCAGTGTTGGCTCTACCTGAGACAGGGAAAGGCTTCTCGGTCTACACAGATGCTTCCGGGACTGGATTGGGATGTGTGTTGATGCAGGAAGGACACCCAGTTGCATATTTATCGAGGCGATTGAGACCCCACGAGGAGAATTATCCGGTACATGATTTAGAGCTTGCTGCAGTTGTGTTTGCGCTCAAAGCTTGGCGACATTATCTTTATGGGGAGCGGTTTATGTTGTTCACGGATCATCAGAGTTTGAGGTATCTGTTCACTCGAAGATCGAATATGCGGCAAAGACGGTGGCTCGAGTTACTGAAAGACTACGATTTCGCGATTGAGTACCATCCTGGGAAGGCGAATGTAGTTGCTGATGCATTGAGCCGGAGTGGTGTAGAGAGTCAGACTATGCTGCGGCAGATGACACATGAGCATGGATTGTTGGAGGCTGCGACGGTGTTGTGTTTGTCAGATGCTTTTGCTGATGTTCATATCTGTTGCCAGATGCGTGTTCCTGTTGTGTCGTTAGAGAGGGTCGCTGAGTGGCAAAGGGCTGACGGACATTTTGCTCGCTTCAGCTGTCTGGCTCAGGATCTGGGTTGCACAGATTGGTCTAGTGGTACAGACTAGTGCTTGAGACACAGGGGCAGGTTGTGGATACCTGAGGTGCAGGAACTACGTGATAGTATTCTTGAGGATGCACACCGTTCATGGTATACGATTCATCCCGGGGGACCAAGATGTATCATGATTTGCGACGTTTATTTTGGTGGCCTGGGATGAAGGTCGATGTGGGTGCATATGTGAGAGCTTGTCATATTTGTCGACGAGTTAAGGCGAGCACGGAGACCACCGGATTGTTACACCACTACTACCGATTCCACGGTGGAAATGGGAGCATGTTACGATGGATTTTGTGAGCGGATTGCCACACACTGCGAGACGTCATGATGCTGTGTGGGTTGTTATTGACAGATTGACGAAGTCTGCACACTTCATTCCTATATCGATGAAGTATTCGTTTCCTCAGTTGAGTATCATTTTTGAGCGAGAGATCGTTAGGCTACATGGGGTACCGCTATCTATTGTATCTGACAGAGACCTCAGGTTGACGTCGAAGCTGTGGGAGAGCATGCAGGAGCAGTTTGGGACGAGACTACGAGCTCAAGACGGCTTATCATCCTCGACAGATGGTCGATCGAGAGATTGATACGGATATTGGAAGACATGCTTAGAGCATGCATTTTGCAGTTTAGAGGTACTTGGGAAGAGTATTTTCCGTTGTGCGAGTTCGCGTACAACAATAGCTATCAGCGAGTATTGGTATGCCACCATTTGAGGCTTTATATGGCGTAGACCTTGCAAATCACCAAATTGTTGGGCAAAGACTCGAGGACGTGGCGGTGATTGGACTGAAGTGGTTGTTGATCATACCGAGAAGATTCGAAAAATTAGATGAGATTGCAAGCACTCAAGATAGGTAAAAGAAGTATGCTGATAGGTATCTTGAGGGCTTGAATTATAATGTGGACGACTTGGTATATTTGAAGGTTTCGCCCTGGAAAGGTCATCAGAGGTTTGGGATCAAGGGGAAACTAGCACCAAGATACATTGGACCGTTTAGAATTATAGCACGTGTTGGGACAGTAGCATATAGATTGGAGTTGCCAGCAGAGTTAGCAGGCGTTCATCCAGTGTTTCACGTGTCTATGTTGAGGTTAGCTAAGTCAGGACCGAGGCCGATGGTGGATATTAGACAGATTGAGGTTCGTCCTGACGTTTCATACGAAGAGCAACCCGTTGAGATCATGGATAGTAGAGTTCAGACTCTAAGGAACAGGGAGATTCCGAAAGTGTTGGTACGATGGCGGCATCACGGGACTGAGGGACTCACCTGGGAGCTCGAGTCGACTATGAGACAGAGATATCCTCAGTTATTTGCTGGTGAGTGTTGATTATAACTTAAATTTCGGGACGAAATTTCAATTTAGTTGGGAAGAATTGTAACGGCCCAATTAATATTTGCCGTTATTTTATGACGTCATTACAGACATGGACGCCAGTGGGGACGCTCGTGGGTCCCACAGTGAGGCTGAAGTACCGCCGTATTAGGTAAATAGTTATTTTGTTTGTTGATTTGACTAATTTGCGATGTTTATGTTAAAATAGGTTAACGACATCGCGATGTGTGTAATTATATTTTAAATTGACGTGGGAGATTGTGTGATGAGTATTCGCATTGACATGCGTGTCGACGCGGGTACCGGGTAGATTAAATATGAAATTTTAAGTTGAGAGAAAAAAATATTACATATAAAATGAATTAAATGTGATAAAATACGTAAATTGGTGGGTGCCTAGTAAAACGCGGGGTCGTGGTCGACACGCGTGGGTGGTACGATAGTGTGCACGCCCGAGTACGCTCGTTGGCGGGCACGACGAAATTTTAGGCGCGAAAGTATAGGTGAGTATATATATATTTATATATATATATGTATATAAGGAATTTAATATACATATATATATAAATATATATTAAAAATCAGAAAATAAATAAATAATAGTGAAATTACCAAAAGGGTATTGAAGGAAAGAAGGGAAATGGATATGGATAAGGGCAAAAGGGTCATTTTACCCAAAAATTGGGGATACACACCAAACCGTCACCACAGTTCCTCATTTTCCCACATTTCGATTAATCGAAAAGAAGATTGAGGAGGAAGAGGAGAAATTGGGAGAAAGAGGAAGAGAGATTGAGCTCGTGTTGGAGAGGCAAAGGAGGTGAGTTGTTGTTTTTGTTGTTGTTGTTGTTGTTGTTGTTGTTGTTGGCGTTGTTGTTGGGTGGTGGTGGTGGCGGTTTGGTGATGGTGGAGATGGTGAAGCTCGAGAGCTCGGACGAATTGCGAGAGCAATTGTCCGAGGAGGAGACGACGTCGTCTCCCTCTCCCTCTCCCTCTCCTCTCCTTCTCCCTCACGATTCATTGAAAAAAAAAAAAAAAATTTTGAAACGGAGGCGCGTGCGCCTCTCTGTTCTGTTGGAGAAGAAGAAGACCCAACCGGGTCGGGCCGACCGACCTTGTCTGGCGGGTCGGGCCGACCCGGTTGGCCGGTTCGGTTGGGCGAATCGGACCGGGTGAGCCGGTCCGTTCAACCCAACTCAACTTAAAAAAAAAAAAAAAAAAAAAAAAACAGAAAACAGTTTTGGAAAAAAAAAATCTGGAAAATTCATAGAAAATTCAGATAAAATAGGAAAAAATTAGAAAAAATATATTTTGATGAAACAAAGGAATTTTGGGATTTTCTCGGAAATGTTGGCGAGATAATAGTCGAGTTTTAGCCTCGAAAAGCGAAAAATTGACATAATATATTAAATTGAAGCTAATTTAGTGATAAATGATAATAGGTATATTTCTGGTGATAATTTGAATTGTCGACATTTATTGGAGCTGGACTAAGGTTTGGTTTTCGAGACGAGGAGTGCGATTTGAGGTGTGTAGTATCCCAATTGAACTTCACTTTAAGTATTTACCGTTTGAGTTATTTGAATTCAGTTCTATTTATTCTTTATTCCATTTCATTATTGCTTTACGGTGGCTGAGTACTCTCACCTGGTGACTTTACGGTAGTGGAGTGTACTCCTACCTGGTGTCTTTACGGTGTTGAGATCACTCCCCACCTGGTGCTTATTCGTTACGGCCATAGAGTCCACTAAATCATAGCACTTGTCTAGGTATACGCCGGTGAATAGGCTACCCGGTATGGTAGGCTTGTGTGGGTGCGTCGTGGGTCTACGCCGACCACCTGAGGGTCCAGGGCCAACCCATTAGTGTGTTTTCATGGGCCGTGCCCTGGGGAAAAACCCGAAGTATGATTTAGTTTGATTTTTATGTGCACGTACTTTGTTTCGTCACTATATTTATGCATGCGATGATCTTTCTTTTACAGTTGTTTGTATTATTTCTTTGTTCCGCATGTTTAAATTATAGTATTTAAAATTCCAATACTTTTACTTCCGTAATTACTTGGTGAATTTCCTTGGGATTACTCACTCTGGACTCGTCATCTGTCTTTTTGTGATGGCTGAGTGCAGATCCTAGTACGAGCTAGGGAAAGGGCAAGCTTGAGGACTACATCGATTGATAGCTCTAGCCCTTCTCGTACGTATGTTTATATTTACTTGTTTTATATTGGGTTTTGGGCTTTGAGAGATAGGTTGTATACTTTGATATTTTGAGGATCTTAGAGGATATGTATATGATGTACATTTGATATGGTTTCCACTTAGGCATTTTGCACATGAAATTCAGGTTGAATCTTTATATTGATAGTAAATCTTCCGCTGCGTAAATTATAAATTAAATGATATTAAAGGAATAAAAGTAAATTCATAACATCAAAGTTAATAATAAAATTGATTGATAATTGATTGATAATAAATAATTGGGCGTGGGACACACGGTGGTGTAATGCCGTAAGTAAATAACGGTTTCATGAATTATCAATCAAGCGCCTATCATGCGTGAAAGCGGAAGTTAAATAAACAAGGTGCATGATGTGGAAATAACAATGGAAACATGCGATAAGTGGTCTAAAATCCACAACAATACCACAACAATATCCACAACAATCCACAACAATCCAAGACATGGTATCATACAATCACTAGGGGTGGTCAAACACTCGTGCACACGAGTGCCCGCGTTTTATCCCTTCTAGTGCAGGCCGCATGTACCTTCGAGACACACACTTATGCCAAGAACACACATACAAGGAATATGGAATGGAATGCCAACAAATAGATAATAGCAAACACAATGGAATGAAGATGAATCACATGGTATTTTCTTAACTGGCTTACTAACGTACACAAGTTTTTGAGACAAGTGTACTTACCTGAACTAATCGCAACCCGTGTAACAACACTCTCGCGTTCCTAGTAAGTATCCCTGAGTTTCCCGCTACCTGACAAGGTTAGAAACTCTAATTAATGGGTCGAATCATTAACTAAACCCTAGGTTGGTACCCAAGCATTTTCTCAGTGTTTTAATGACTCAAACACTTCGTTAACTCAATCGGTAAATCAAACCAAAAATACAACGAAACACAATGACTCTTTTGGGTATTATAACCACACTTATATAAGCCTAATTATAGGTCTTAAGCTCGACTCAGTCGTATGTGAAATCACACCATAGTCTCTTGGACCGGCGGTGTGTCTACGACGTCACTACCGTTCAACCAACTTGATACACAACTTCGACGTCGTCCATCAATTACGACTCAATACTAAACTTAACATGACCATACACCGGCGAGTAGGGAACTCAGGGTGTGGTCCAACATCCGTAGAGTGTCAACACAGCATGGAAAGGCCGTGTGCACGCCCTACGTCGCGTTGACAACTACTCGACGCAATATAAACAACTCACGCATATCTCCGCCATTACGACTCATCATCATTGATATGGACGCTCCGGGGCTATGAGACTCCATGACTGACATGGTAAGGTCTCCTACAGTCCCCCATGTCATCGCGTCGATGACAGTACCGCCACGACGGGTGGTTTCCGGCGAGAAGGTTACAATACGTACGAAATCACATAAAAGCATAACATAACAATAACATCGCTATTTTTAGGCCACTCCAAGAGTCGTGAGACACAAGTATGATCGTAACTTGGACCTCGACTTCTCCGGTTATGGTGGTACAGCGATGGCATCGCTCACGGCAACGGATTCGGACGAGGAGATGAACAAAACTCAAGAAATCATGTCTATGTAAAATATCCAAGGTTTGCACCCGCCTCGCTGTTATTGACCACTCCTAAGGGCTATGGGACCCAAGCCAAAGCTCAATAGGGTCCTCGACACCTCCGATCCCAGCAGATCCGGCGGTGGTGCCGCCATAGGGTGTTTTCCCATTAAAAACACAAAACAACGAAATATTGAAAAATTTACAAAAACAGCGAACACCATTCTCACGCTATTGGTTTTGACTCTAGGGTGACATCAACATGATCATGATGACCCCCCGACAGTCCACCAGGCCACGGCGGTCACCGGCAGCGGCGCCGCCAGGACAACAACCAACAGTTCAAATAAAAACTAACAAAACAAGTCACAACGCCACAACACTATTATTTATACACCCACAATGGGGTAGGGGGTGCTCTGGGATCGGTGGACCTCCGGTGAGACACCGTCGAGTTGTCCCTGACCAGATCCCTGGTCACAGCGCCGCCCACTCCACCGACTGGATGTGATGAGGAGAAGGGAAGACACTTGCAGTTCAAGGTGTACAGCAGCCAAGGATGGCCAACACCACCACCACGGCTCACATTATCCCATATTTTGGAGATCCCTCGAGCTTCAGGTGAGGCTGTAGGGTCGTCTCCGACGTCGGCCAGTCGGCCAAGGATGCACAGTCGTGGCGGCAGTGCACTGCCGTGAACGTGCTAGAGAAGGGAGAGAGAGAGAGAGAGAGTAAGAGAGAAAGAGAGAGAGAGAAAACGGAGAAATCGTAAGAGAGAGAGCATAGACCTCCGGTGACGACTCCGGCGAGAGCTTAGTCCAGTGAGGCCGAGTGGAGAGAACGTGACTGTGAGATAGAGAAGACCGAGAGAGAAACTGTGAGAATGAGAGAAATCGATAGAGAAAGAGTGGAGAAGGTCCTTCGGTGAGGGTTCCGGCGAGGGGTGTGACTGGTCTGACGAGGGAGAGGGGCGGTGGTGGTGGGAGAGAATGTGAGGGGCGGTGTGTGTGTGGAGGAGATGAGTGAATAGTGGATTAGGTTTTGTTTGTTTATTTATATATATAAGACAAGTGGGAAATGACTCTTTTACCCTTACTTTTATTACTTGCACATTTTGAAACACTTACCCTTATGTGTCTTTTACCTCATCATCTTAACTCAATACAAATACACATCCCCATGCTCATCCAATGGTTCTCCTCACCACATTGTGTCATTTTAACAATTTTTATCCTATAGCCCATATGTAGCGTAGTTAACCAACTCCCACATGAATTTTTGCATTTCCTCGGTCAGTATTTCTCTGTAAATTGTCTCGCCGCGCCTGTTTTCTCGCCACATCTCAACACTAATTAATTACATTTATTAGAAAATTCATTTATTTGTATGTTTTACTCCCCCGTTTACATAGGCGTAGCCTCACTCAATTTAAAATCGCCCGAGCGGCGCGAGACTCGTAAAATACGAAAATACTAATACACACAATCAAAGAATCATAAAATCATTTCGGTGTCGACTCCCGAAGTTCGAAATACTGTCCAGTATTCACGTAGCCGGGCCACCATCCTGACAAGTGTAATGCAAGTCAGTTAAAAATTTGGGGTTGTTACATCGACAGCCTTATGACGATTTTTCACATTCATGATGGGTTTTTGATGAAGGGTAATCAACTTTGCATTCCTGAGTCGTCTTTGAGGGAGAATGTGATTCGTTATGTACATGGTGGGGGCTTAGCTGGTCATCTAGGTAGAGATAAGAATATTGTTATGGAACGTTTCTATTGGCCGCATTTGCATAGGGATGTAACCAAGATTGTGCAGCGATGTTATGTATGTCAGACAGCCAAAGGGCACTCACAGAATACTGGTCTTTACACACTTTTTCCAGTACCACAAGATATTTGGGATGACGTGTCGATAGATTTTGTCTTTGGTCTTCCTCGTACTCAGCGGGGTTCGGATTCTATTTTTGTCGATGTTGACTGTTTCTCGAAGATGATCTATTTTATTCTTTGCATGAAGGTTGTTGATGCTCAGAACATTGCTAAGCTCTATTTTAAGTAGGTTGTCCATTTGCATGGTGTACCGAAGTTCATTACATCTGACAGAGACACCAAATTTCTCAGTCACTTTTGGCGGTCACTTTGGTACCAATTTGATTCTTCTTTGAATTACACCAGTACAACCCATCCTTAGACAGATGGACAGATAAATATTACCAACGAATCCCTGGGTAATTTGATTCGCGGTATTGTGGGAGATCAACCGAAGAAGTGGATACTGCATTGGCACAGGCTGAGTTTGCTTACAACAGTTCAGATCATCGTTCTACAAGCATGATGTGACGGCCCCAAATTCTCAATGCATTTAGGCACGCCCGACCTAGATCCTTGCAAGTCCTAAGTCGGCACTCAATAAGCCTGACGAGTCTAGTCAACCTCAAATCATCAAATTTAAAGTTTTATGAAAGAGTTATTGCTAATATAACACAACGAAGAGAATTTAATACTAATCAATTATTGGGAAATAACTCAATCAAACGGAAATTAGGAATCTATATAAATGTGTAAACCCCGATAGGTTCATATCAAAGTCAACATAACAAATTTTATGGTATCCACCTCAAAATCTATCCCCAGTTCAAAAACTATAATCATATGTATAAAACATCATATAACAAAAATAAACATGAGCCTATATCTCGATACCTCAAGTCCAACTGCTCACAAAAAATCTTTAGGCAAGGTTCCTTGCCTCTACTACACTTTGCCCTATATGCACCCACCGTCACAAACTAGACGGTAAGCAACTGAGAGAAATCGAAAGTAAAGCTAGAAGAATATAACAATAATTCATGAATTTTCAACCAAGACAATCTAAATATCATGCTGGAATTTGAAAGACAGTAATTTAAATAAACAAGATACATAATAGATAGACTGAAAATAATAGCAATTGAAACATGCGTGTTCTACGAGTCAAGAAAGGCCATAAGTGGTCTAAAATCCACAACAAATCCACAACAACGATGTCGCAACATCAAAATCCACAACAATATCCACAACAATTCAGTACATGGTATCATACAATCACTAGGGGTGGTCAAACACTCGTGCGCACGAAGTGCCCTAGTTTTATCCCTTCTAGTGCAGGCCGCATGTATCTTCGAGACACACATTTATGCCAAGAACACACATACAAGGAATATGGAATGGAATGCCAACAAGTAGATAATTGCAAACACAACGAAATGAAAATGAATCACATGGTATTTTCTTAACTGGCTTACTAATGTACATAAGTTTTAAGACAAGTATATTTACCTGAATTATCACAAATCGTATCCACTCTCGCGAATCCTAACTCGTATCCCTGAGTTTCCCGCTACCTGACAAGGTCAGAAACTCATATTAATATGTCAAGTCATTAACTAAACCTACGTTGAATCCCCAGTATTTTTCACGACTCGACAACTCAATATCTCTTACACACATCATATGTTCATCAAGATAGTCAATTCAAATCCTTAAAACCAAATAGGAAAAACTTAAAGTGGTTTAGTCATCAGCATCACAAAACCTCAATAACCAAACATAAATCAACAAAGACACCGTCATAACTACACACTGGTATTTTCCAACATTGGGAGGGGGTTTCCTTGGCATGGGATGGTTGGGAAATATCCTCGAACATCGGTGTTTAAACACATTAACTAAACAATACTCAAACTTAATATTTACATAAAAACATAACAAATTTCTTTAACATATTAAAATTTCGGACACAACCAAGGGTTGCGAGACCTCAACAAAGGATAGGCAAGACCCTCGACAACCCCTACTGGAGGTAGTCCAGCCAGTACACCAAGAGTGGCAATTTCTGGCGAGGCTCCACCACCTCTATCACATGAAATGACGATAGTTTCACACTAAATAGACTGTTTTGACCACTCCGAAAGCTGTGGGACCCACGTATAAGCTTGGTGTGGTCCCCAACAACATCCCAATCATAGTGGTCCGACGTTGGCGTCGCAAGTCACGACGATTTCCGGCCAGCAGCAAAGTCCCACAAAACAACCAAAGAAAAAAAGAAAAGAAAAATCACAACACTTCATGAAGAGAAAGGCAAGTGCCTACATGCATGTACCGCGAGATGGGGTGCACCAAGGCTTATCCAGACATCAGTGAACTACCAGAGTGGGTTGTAACGCCCCAATTTCCCCGTGCAATTGGGTACGCCCGGCCTAGTCCCATACAAGCCCCGAGTCATCACTCGGCAACCTGACGAGCCTAGTCAGCCTTCAATTTTATCAATCTAGTTTGAATGTTTTATTGAAATCACTTGAATTAATAGCACGTCATGTGTGAGAACGAATTTATGTTGGAGTTGCGTGCTCATGCATAGTTTCCTCGCGGTAGCAAACATGAATGTGTCATTTCATGTGTTTTTATCATCGGGATTTCATTATTTTGTGTTGAGTTTATTTCATTTCAAAACGCATGGCATGAATACATGATTTGGTGATTCGAATTCATGCATACGTGAGAACATACAAGGGTCGGGTATTTGTTTGGTATAGATGTGTATTGAGTGTTCGAATACATGGTTATTTCGAGTTATGGTGTGGTTTTCAAAAATCTAAAAGAGTTGTGTTTCGTTTGATTTTTCAGTCGATTTGCATCGAGTCGTTCGAATCATCAAAACATTGGGAAAACACTAAGGTATTCAATCTAGGTTTAGTAATGACTCAACCCACTAATTAGAGTTTCCGACCTTGTCAGGTAGCGGGAAACTTGGGAATACGTGTTAGGAACGAGAGTGTTGTACGCGGGTTGCGATTAGTCAGGTAAGTACACTTGCCTTAAAAAGCATTTGTACGTTTGTAAGTCAGTAAGAAAATGTCATGTGATTCATTATCATTTATTCAGTCTTGTTATGCTCTATTATTGATATTCCATTCCATTCCTTATTGTGTGCTTCCCGGCGTAAGTGTTTTGTCTCGAAAGTACTAGGACCTGCACTAGAGGGATAAAATGCGGGCACTCATGCGCACGAGTGTGTGACCATCCTTAGTGGCCATGTGACACCGAGTACAGGAGGGGTGGGTTCGAGTCCCTCCTGTCATAGCTGTGTCTTTGCTTGTGTCGATGCCCCGGAAGACCTCGCGAGGTCTTCGCCGTTATGCTATGAATTAGACCATTTATGAGCCTCTTTTGATTCCTTGGAACACACTTGATTTTCAATTGATATCTATTGGTCTATTTATCATGCATCTTGTTTATTTAAATTCCTGTCATTTTATTACCGCATGATATTTAGACTGCTTTACTTGTATTATAATGAATTACTGTTATCTTCTTCTAGCATTACATTCGATTTTATTCAGTTGCTCACCATCTAGTTTGTGACGGTGGGTGCAGATAGGGCGGAGAGCAGCAAGGGGAAGGGACCCTGCCTAGGTGATCTACTGTGAGGATTAGCAGCGACACCAGAGAGACTCTTTAGTAGGTGTTTATACTTTTGCTGATGTGTATATCGTTTTATATTTACATTGTTGGGATCATTGAACTTGGTATTTCTTTTGTGAGACTGGTATCATGTATATATACCTATCGAATTGTACATGAATACCCGGGGTTTTCACACTTATAGAATTCCTCTACTTCCCTTGATTGAGTTATTTTCTCCTTTATTATAATTGTTTTAGTCTTCCGTTGTTTACTATTGCAATAACTCTTTCATAAATTACTAAATTGATTAAATTGAAGGCTGACTAGGCTCGTCAGGTTGCCGAGTGATGACTCGAGGCTTGTATGGGTCTAGGCCGGGCGTACCCAATTGCATGGGGAAATTGGGGCCGTCACAGTTGGTATCAGAGCTTAAGGTTATAACGACCTGACTCTCAATTTAAAACACAAAACATTAAGACAGCGGAAGTTAGGAATGGTTGAACTTAGAGTGGAAACCCTATAATCCTTTTAAAAACTTAGATGGGGGAGTTCGGGATGAGTCGGATTTAACTTTGTATATATTATGATTGTTGTGTGTACTATATGGTACGCGGTAGTTATGTATTGATCCGAAGTATCGCTCTCTTGGTTCAGACAGCGATGGTGGATCAGGCAGGTCCGAGCGACGACAACGGGACGACTGATTCTCGATTTGTCACTTTAGAGGAGTTTCGCGTTTGGACACAGAGATTTGAGGATCTAGTGCAGTCGTTGACGATACCCGCATCGACTATCGCGACACCATCGACCCCGACCACACCTATTCCACCTGTTTCGACTACTCAGGGGACGGAGACTCCAGTAGCTACGGATTCCACCGCCCCGATTCCGTTAGCGACGATTCCGAAGGGAGCGATTCTTTGCGACAGTGCGCAAACCGAGGCGGATACACCTCCGTTACAGACAGAGATAGTGCGAGCGACGGAGACACCGACTACGCCGATTGCTGCTGCAGAGACTACTCCAGTCACTACTCCGGAAAAGAGCCCTAAGGCCACTGTTGAGGCGAGGCAGTGGAAAGAATTCAAGCGGCACAATCCAGTCAAGTTCTTTGGTGGTCCAGACGTCGCAGCGGCATAGCTTTTCCTGAAGAATCACGAGAAGATTCATACTATTATCGCGACCGAGGATCACATGAGAGCGACGATTTCCTCATCTATGCTTCGGGGGAAGAGGATGATTGGTGGACGACTATCATTACTACCCGAGGCACTCCGAGAGACTGGATCCACTTCAAGACTCAATTCAACCATAAGTACTTCCCGCCGACTGTTCTTCGAACGAAGAGAAATGAGTTTATGGCACTGAGGCAGAGCACCGATGATTCAGTGATGGACTACATGGGTAGGTTTATTTCACTATTACCTTATGCTGGAGGATCTGCAGATACCGAGACTGATCGAGTCTATTAACTTCATTAAGGGTTTGCTACCTACGATTGGAGGTTCTGTGTCACTACGCAGCCGGAGACTTTGCAGATTGCATATGAGCGAAGTTTAGCGAGGGAAAGTTACTTGCTCACGCATCCGGATGAGGTTAGGGCGAACAGAGCGGAGACCCGATCAGATAGTCACTATCAGCAGGACAGGAAGAGAAAGAGGAGGAGATGGGGTAATCGTGAGCATCGGGCGCAGAGTGTAGGATCTGTTGCCCAACAGACCACACGTTTGGTACAAGCCGTTCCACCCGTGCCAAGCTTTGCCAGTCATTCACCGCAGCCTAATCGACATGACGAGCAGTCGTAAAGGCAAATTACTGAGAGCAGGGATGTTGACCGAGGAGGTAGGCAGAGGAGCCACAGAGGTCTAGTCAGACCCAGACTCATGGTTCTGCACAGGGACGAGGCACTTCAGGAGATTCACCGTTCCAGTTTTGTGTATATCCAGGTCGACCTAAGATATGCGCCGATATGCGACATTCTTTTGGTGGCCAGGGATGATTTTCGAGGTGTCGGAGTTGTTCGAGCGTGTGACATGCCAGCGCGTAAAGGCTGGGCATCGACGACCTGGAGGACTACTACAGCCCCACCCATTTCTCGATGGAATTGGGTACATATGGATATGGATTTCATTAGTGGTTGCCCCGATCTCCTCGTGGTCACGATAGCATCTGGGTAGTTATGGATAGTTTTGTTTGAGACTTAAGAGTGCCCAGAAGTGGTAAAAGAAATACTTGACAAGTATCACGATGAGCTTCAGTATGATTCGGGGAGACTATAAATATCTAAAAGTCTTTCCACTAAAGGGTCACGAATGGTTCGGAGTCAAGAAATGACTCACTCTGAGTTTTTATCGGTCTTGTTAAGAGTTGCGAAGAGGCGTTAATCTAGTTTACTTATTAGATTAATTTCGGGCACGAAATTCTAATAAGTGGGGGAGACTGTAACAACCCCAAATTTTTAATTGACTTGCGTTGCACTTGTCAGGATTGTGACCCGGCTACGTGAATACTGGACAGTATATCGAACTTCGGGAGTCGACACCGAAGTGATTTTATGATTCTTTGATTGTGTGTAATAGTATTTTAGTATTTTACGGGTTTTCGAGCCGGTCGGGCGATATTTAATTGAGTGAGGTTTCGACGAGTTAAACGGGGGATAAAAACAAGTAAAGAGTACAAATAAATGAATTTTTAACTAATTTAATTAATTAATTGGTGAAACAATGCGAGACTACACGTGCTACGGGAGTCGGGGCAAGATGAGATGGACCGCGGAATGTTGTTTGAGGGTGGGAGTTGGATAGTCTCGTAACATACGGACTATGGAATTTAAATTGTTAAAGTGACACAGCCCAATGGTGAGGAGCCATGGGATGGACATCGAGATGTGTGTTTATGTTTAGATGAGATAAAGGGTAAAAGACCCATAAGGGCAAAGGTTTTAAAATGTAAAAGTGTTTACTTAAAGGGCAAAAGGGTCATTTTGACTAAATAACATATATAAACGTGAGAAAAAAAACCTACCTATACTATTCATCTTCTCCTCTTGTTGAACCGCCGCCACCTCTCCTCTCCTTCCTCTCCATCACTCTCGGCCTCCCTCTCGGTCACGCGATCTCTCTCTCTCTCGGTCTCGGGTTCTCTCTCTCACTCTCGTTGTTCTCTCTCGGTCCCTCACTCACCTCGGCCTCACGTCCTCTCTCACTCTCGGTGGCCTCCTTTCTCGGCTGGAAGAGCCACCACCACCGCCTCCTACTGCGTGACCGGGGTCAGTGTGCGTCTCTTCTCTCTCTCTCGTTCTCTCGGCGAGTGCAGCACTCCCTCTAGGCTGCAGTCGTCGTGACCTCCTCTCTCGCTCTCGGTGGCCTCCTCTCTCGGCTGGAACAACCACCACACCACCGAGAGCGAGAGAGGACGTGAGGCCGAGGTGAGTGAGAGACCGAGAGAGAACAGCGAGAGTGAGAGAGAGAACCCGAGACCGAGAGAGAGAGAAATCGCGTGACCGAGAGGGAGGTCGAGAGTGATGGAGAGGAAGGAGAGGAGAGGTGGCGACGGTTCAACAAAGGAGAAGATGAATAGTATAGGTAGGTTTTTTCTCACGTTTATATATGTTATTTAGTCAAAATGTGCCCTTTAAGTAAACACTTTTACATTTTAAAACCTTTGCCCTTATGGGTCTTTTACCCCTTTATCTCATCTAAACATAAACACACATCTCGATGTCCATCCCATGGCTCCTCATCATTGGGCTGTGTCACTTTAACAATTTAAATTCCATAATCCGTATGTTACGAGACTATCCAACTCCCACGCTCAAACAACATTCCGCGGTCCATCTCATCTTGCCCCGACTCCCGTAGCGCGTGTAGTCTCGCATTGTTTCGCCAATTAGTTAATTAAATTAATTAAAAATTCATTTACTTGTACTATTTACTTGTTTTTATCCCCCGTTTAACTAGTCGAAACCTCACTCAATTAAATATCGCCCGACCGGCTCGAAAACCCGTAAAATACTAAAATACTATTACACACAATCAAAGAATCATAAAATCACTTCAGTGTCGACTCCCGAAGTTCAAAATACTGTCCAGTATTCACGTAGCCGGGTCACAATCCTGACAAGTGCAACACAAGTCTGTTAAAAATTTGGGGTTGTTACATGGCCTCTGGCCAGTCCTAGTCTTAGCGTACCCCTCACAGCCTACCAAAATTTTATACAAATCTAACAAATGTAATATACAAAAACAATAAAAAAAAGTCCATATAGCCACCTACATTACTGTTCATGGACGGTGTACTTAGGGATGTTTCTGAGGTTCCAGAACCTCTTAGAGTCGTCCAAACCCTCTGATGGTCCCACACCAGTCGGACAGAGCCGCCATGTCTGAACAACATGCACGGTAGGGGGTGAGAGGATAAAAGAGAGAGATGGAAAGAGAGAGAGAGAGAGAGATAAACCTCCGGTGAGCTACCCAGCCACCTCTGGACCTCCAACGACCGGTGGTGTGCTCGACCAAGTTGGGGAGGAGTGGACCGAGAGAGAGGGAAAGAGAGCTCGAGAGAGAACTAAAAACTGAGAGAGAGAGAGAGAGACGATGATGGAACTCCGGTGAATTCAACCATTGTGGGGACCTGGGAATCGGTGCTGGTCCATCGACGACGAGAGAAGGAGGAATGTGGCGGTGAGAGTGAGAAAGAATAGGGAGGCCGTGAGTGAGAGTGAGGGGAGTGTGATGTATTTAAAAACAAAAAATATGGTGTGAATAGTGGTGAATAGTAGGTTAGGTGATGTGTTGTCTCATTTGTAGCTATTCATCTCCACCTAACCACGCATCTCGAGGCTGATCTAAGGGTTCTCCACTATTGAACTGTGTTACTTTAACAATCCTACACCATGGTCCATTTGTTGTGTATTTATCCAATACCCGCGCTTTCTAATAATTTTCCCCGACTCGTCTTGCCTCCTCGGTCCATATTTCCTTGTCACGTGCATACTTTTGCATTGTCTCGTTCAAATAAATAATTAAATTATTAAATAATTCTTTTAATTATGTTTTTATTGTATTTTTCTCCCCTGTTTACCTAGACGGAACATCACTCAAACTAAAAATTGCCCGAACGGCTCGAGACACATAACGGACTACAATACTAATATACATATCATAGAAACATAAAATCACCTCGATGTTGACTCCCGAGGTTTGAAATACTATTTAGTATCACGTAGCCGGTCACGATCCTGACAAGTGCTATACAAGTCGGGTTAAAATTTGAGGGTTATTACACATGACACATTTTGCTGTAGTCTATCGGAAAGCACCTGCCCATGCTTTAGATTTGCTGATGTTGCCAAAGGAGAAAAACAACAGTGTAGCAGCCAAGCACATTGCAGAGAATTGGTAGTCTACTACAGAAGCAGTTCGAAGGAAGATTGAGGAGTCTAATGCCAAGTACAAGCAGGCAGCTGACAAGCATCGCAAGGAGAAGCCTTTTGCTATTAGTGTGTGGCGGCCCCAATATCCCGAGGCCGCCCCGTGGACCCCGTTTCCCCTGCTAGTGCACTGGAAACCACCGCCACGTGTATATCTGCTTTCGACTTTAGATAGTTATCAGATAATTCATTAAAGTCACTTAATTTATCATTTTAAAGAAATTAACAAATGGAAGAACTTAAAGTTTATCAAAATGCATATATATGTAAATATAAGTTTACTGATCAAACTTATAGTGGAAAACCCGGCTGTACTGTGCATACAGGCGATCAACTATAACAGTAGGTATACCAGTACAAGTATGTATCCAATTTCCCAACCCCAAAACATAATACGAAATATCAAAACATTATAATATCTACACACATACCAAAGCGAGGCCTCGGCGTAGGCAAGTTAGATGTAATCGCCGATGATCCCCTTACCCCCGCTAGTACTAGGATCCGCACTCAAGCCATCACAAAAGACAGATGACGAGTCCAGAGTGAGTAATCCCAAGGAAATTCACCAAGTAATTACGGAGTAAAAGTACTGGAATTTAAAATACTATAATTAAACATGCGGAACAAAAGAATTACAGTAACCGTGAAAGGATCATCGCATGCATAAAAATAGTAGCAAAGCAAAGTACGTGCACAATAAAAATCGACTAAGTCATACTTCGGCTTTCCCCAGCACGGCCCGTGAAAACACCTCTACCGGGTTGGCCCTGGACCTCAGGTGGTCGGCGTAGACCCACGACGCACCCACACAAGCCTACCATAGCCAAGGCAGCCTATTCACCGGCATATGCATAGACAAGTGCTATGACTCAGTGGACTCTATGGCCGTAACGAATAAGCACCAGGTGGGGAGTGATCTCAACACCGTAAAGACACCAGGTAGGAGTACACTCCACTACCGTAAAGTCACCAGGTGAGAGTACTCAGCCACCGTAAAGCAATAATGAAATGGAGTAGAGAATAAATGGAACTGAATTCAAATAAATCAAACGGTAAATACTTAAAGTGAAGTTCAATTGGGATACTACACACCTCAAATCGCACTCCGACTTCCCGGACCCATCAGTACACCCACCTAGCTCCCCAATGTCCGAGCTATGGTTTCTCGGTCCCTGAAGTCCATTTATAGTGTTTTATACTTTTTGAGAACATATTCTATAATTTTATGTTATTTTATAAAAATTTACAAATTTTTAGTTGTGGTACCTCTCCCGGGCTATGTCGGGGTTCCAAAAATACCCGAAAAGTTCCGAAACCACTTTTCTACCTTTTTCTAATTTTCTATATTTTTCTAGAATTTTTTTCCAATTTTTCTGATATTTTTTCTCTATTTTTCCTATTTTCCAGAATTTAAAACTGTTTTTTTTTTTTAATAAATAAATAAATAAAAATATTATTTAAATATATTATTTAAATAATATATGTGGGTCCCCCGAACCGGGTCGGACCCGACCCAACCGGGTCGGCCCGGTTCGGTCCCTCTCTGGCGGTCCGGTCGGGCCGGTCCCAGCCCACCCGGTTGGGCCGGGGCGGTTTGGCCGGCCCACCGGATGGGCTGGGCCGGCCCGGCCGGCCCAGGGGGTGCACGCACGCGCACGCGTGCGTGCCCCCTTCTTCTTCTCCCCACCGTAGGCGCCAGCGCACCAAATGCTTCTTCTTCTCTCTTTTTTTTTTTTTTTTTTTTTTTTTCTTCTTTCATGCTTTCTCCTTGCTTCTTCTTCCCTTCTATCCATTTCTCTCCTCTCTCAATCCATTGGAGACCCCAAAAATCTCAAAATCTCTCCTCAAATCAACACAAACCATACCCAATTTTCGAATTTTATGCATGTAACCCCAAAATCCCAAAATTCACAAATACACCTCAATTTTCCACAAATTTGATTCCAATTGAAATGGTTCATCAAAACCAACCTCAAACACATCAAATTTAAACTAAAACAAAGTGTAAATTCACTCAAAAATTCGAATTTATCAACAACCCATTTAAATCACATTATTATCGAAATTTCCATTAAAATGGTAAGGATTACCTTGGATCAATGTTGTGTGGCTCGGATTTCCCTCTCCAAGCTCGATTTTGTCCCTCCAACACTTTGATTTCTCTCACAAAATCTCCTAACGATTTGAGCAAATATTAGATTTGCATGCATTTGATCCATCGGGTTGTATATATAGGTGGTATTTTAATCTCACGTGCACACGCATCTCGAGGTAAATCCAACCGCCATCGATCACCTTGTGTCACCAAAGTTCTTGACACCCTATCATGACAACATTTGCCTTGAATTACCTTGTTGAGCATCTCGAGGATTATCCTATGCATGCTAATTCTTCCTATCAAACTATAGGACTTTAATTAATCTATTAATACATTAATTCAACCTTAGGTTAATTCACCTTAATAAATCATATAAAATTCATAAATACGTTACACTAGCACTCAATACCCGACAACCTATGCCCCACCCGCTACCCAATAACCGGTACCCGGTCCCCGACACGCACTTCGGGACATATACCCGACTCGTCGCCTTGCCCGTTGTCAACTTACACACATGTGATGTTTATATACATATTTAACTTCTCACATCACAATAATAGACATACAACATGCACAATTAACACAATATACCCTGGGTACTCCTATCTGGGTCAACCCAGCTGTCCATGTAACGTCCGAATTAACCACTAATCATTGTGATTAACACTAATATTTAATTAAATAAATTTGGGCCGTTACAATTCTTCCCAACTAAAAAAAAAAATTTCGTCCTCGAAATCAGAACACTTCGAGTACATTGGGTTCCTCAGCTTATATATATTGTGTGAACTCTAACATTTTATTGAACTCACTTCCAATGCGTCAGGACTCCACCAGGGTGTGTATCAATTAGTCCTTCACTCAGAATCTTTTCCGTCTGAGATTCCACCAATGCGCGTATCTATCTCGCATACTTCTTTTGCTTGTCTTGTCTCGCTTCGAAAACTCGACGAATTTGTCGAATCTTCCTTGTGTGATCAACAACTATCTCCGCCCAATCGTAATTGTATCTTCCAGCTTTTGCCCAACACGCCGGTGACTGCAGGACCTCCCATACAAATACTCATAAGGTGGCATCTCGATACTAGCCTGGTAGCCGTTGTTGTAGGCAAATTCACACAAGGTGGTAAGTAATCCTCCCACGAACCTCCAAACCGCAGAATATAAGCCCAAAGATGTCCTCTAAAATCCGTATCAATCTTTCTCGATCGGTCATCTATCTCGAGGATGATACGCCGTGCTAAACCGCAACCCAAAGTGTCAAACTGCTCCTGCATCGCTCCCCAAAATCTCGAAATAAACCTGGGATCCCTATCAGATACAATGGAAACCGGCACCCCATGCAGTATAACAATCTCCTGCTCCAACAGTCTGCTCAACTGAGGAAACGTGTATCGCATCGGAACTGGTATGAAGTGCGCCGATTTAGTCAGTCTCTCTATCACCACCCATATCGCATTGTGTCGCCTAGACGTCTGCGGTAATCCACTGACAAAATCTATGGTAAGGTGCTCCCATTTCCATTGAGGAATGGGTAACGGCTGCAACAATCCTCCATGTCGCCTATGCTCCGCCTTCACCTGCTGATATATGTGACACCCTCGAACATAATCACCCACATTAGCCTTCATCCCCGGCCACCAAAACCATCTCCGCAAGTCATGGTACATCTTGGTTCTGCCCGGATGAACTGTGCAACGCGATCGGTGAGCGTCCTCTACTATACTATCTCGCATCTTTGACTCGGCTGGTACCCAAAGTCGACCTCGATGCCGCAAACATCCATCGATGTCTCCACCAATCGAGTGCACTCGGGATCCCGTGCCAATCCACCGAACAACCCATAAAGCCCATCAGCCCTCTGACACTCCGATACCCGCTCCAGTGACACTGTCGGTACTCTCATCTGACTACAAATATGTACATCATGCGTGGCTACAACGTCTGACATGCTCATAACCGATGCTGCCTCCAACAGTCCCATGTGTCGCGTACTGGTCTGACTGTCAACTTCGCATCTACTCAAAAGCATCCGCCACTACATTGGCCTTGCCAGAATGATACTCGATCGTGAAGTCATAGCCGTTCGGCAACTCCAACCATCTCCTCTGACGCCTAGTAAGATCTTTCTGTGTGAAAATGTAATGTAGACTTTGTTGATCGGCGTAAAGCACAAACTTCTCACCATACAGATAATGCCTCCAAGCCTTGAGCACTAATACAACGACTGCTATCTCCAATTCTTGTACGGGATAATGACACTCATGTGTCTCAACCTCCTGGATAAGTACGCCACTGGTCGTCCTTCCTGCATTAGAACACATCCCAGTCCAGTCCCCGAAACATCGGTGTAAACTGATAGCTCCTTCACTGTCTCAGGTAATGCCAACACTAGTGCAGTCGTCAACCGTTTCTTCAACTCCAGAAATGCCTGCTCACATTCCTCAGACCACTCAAATGGAACACTCTTCTTCTTCAGTCTCGTCATCGGCACTACAATCATGGAGAAATCCTGTACAACCGTCGGTAATAACCTGTTAGACCCAAGAAACTCTGTATCTCGGCAACTGTCTCTGGTCTCTTCCAGTCAATCACCGTTCTAATCTTGTCTCCCTTCAAAAGATATGTCCTGACCATTGATAACATGTTCCGAACTTCACCTGCCCCATCAATATTTCACTATTCTGAATTTCACCTACAGTTTGTGTTACCTCGATGTCGTCAATACCGTCTAAATTTTTTTTTTTTCCATAATTTACACAAAAATATAATTGACTCTTCTTCATAAGTACCTAACGTATTGTTCAGATACGTTCTGAACCCGGAGCCCGAACACTCAACGGCTCTACTAATACGGTGCCATCCGATCAACGCGCATTCCCAATGTATATGCCCTCAACTCCACAGTGAGCACATCTCGAACATGTCGCGATCTCTCCCGTGAACCACCGATACCCGATGTAGCAAAACTAGGCGCATATGGTGTCCTCATCGTGGTAGCTGTCGCATTGCATGCTCTCACTCCTCACCGGCTCGTATTGTCCATCCCGAACATCTCCATGTCGCAACTTCTCTGCAGCCTTGTCGTCGTCGCCTCCTACGATACTCTGCATTGCGCCGCCGGTCTTGGCAAACGACCCTCCGATGTCCTCTCGTCCGCATTTATAACATTTGCGCGTCTCTCGCATCCTAGTATGCCTATCACCGGATCTCGACCCGACCCCGGTCTCTCTCGTTCCTTGTCCCGACTACCCCGATCCCTATCCCGGTGCTTGGTGCTTGAGGTTGATGTCGCCGCTTGCTCGACAGTGCGAGTGCGATAGCATACACCACATGCCCCTCATCTCCTCTCTCGCGCCCTGGATGCCTATCCCGTCGACCCCTGTTGATCCTCTCTGTCTCACAACCGGTCTCCTCGTCTCTAACTTCCGTGTGCCTCTGCTGCGTGTGCTTGCTCCAAAACTCGCCCGCCCGCCTCTTGGTACTCGCAAATCCCTGTCGATCATTTCCCTCATATAACCTCGGGTAAAGTCGTTGTCGCTCGATGGCTCGGTCGTGAGTGATGCGACCATTTCGAAAATTGCGGCGCCCTGGTCCCGTAATATTCGGGAGTACTTCATCATCCGAACTTCCTGGGCAGTAAGTCGATCCTCCAAGCTCACCGTAGCTTGCGGACTCCTAATAACAATGCCACTTGTCTCGTCTCTCGAGGGTATAGTAGACCGTCCATCCATGCTTGATCTCGCACCGAAAAACGTGCGTCGTATGTGATCCTCCATGATATACGTATACATATATAATACACAGGTAGAATCATAACACATACATATAACTCGTTAACCACCCATTTCTTATTGCTTCCCAACTAAAAGTTCTAGGCAATTCATCGGGTTTCCACATCTAATTTGTTTTAAAATTTATGCTCTTTTATTTACTTTATTTAATTCAGAGCCCTATCGACCTTGCTCTGATACCAACTGTTGTCTTTTTTTTTTTTAAATAAATAAATAAATATATTATTTAAATATATTATTTAAATAATATATGTGGGTCCAGGAGGTCACCCATCCTGGTACTACTCTCGCTCAGGCACGCTTAACTGCGGAGTTCTGATGGGATTCGGTGCCTTCGTGCTGAACCAGCTCAGTGGTACAAGGTTCGTTAAACCTGGGTACTTATCCCCAGGTCTCAGGTTCGAACCTTGGGGGGCGAAAGACCACAAACTGGGGGCGTGGATGGTGTGGGAGGGGTGCGGTCCATGGCTCACACCGCCTTGCTGTGCGGTGCCGAGAGGGTGCGCCCGTATGGCCGGGCCGTTACATAATAAGGCGCTTTTTATGTAACGGCCCAGCCAGCTCACCTATTGGCATATGCCGCCCATAGACAAAGCCGCACACCATCCACGCCCCTGTCATGTGGTCTTTCGCCCCCGAGTTCGAACTCCGAGACACAGGGATAAGTACCTGTGTTTCTCGAACCTTGTACCACCGAGCCGTTCAAGACAAAGGCACCGGATCCCATCGAACTCCGCGATTAAGCGTGCCCGAGCGAGAGTAGTACCAGGATGGGTGACCTCCCGGGAAGTCCTCCCACTCGGTGGTACAAGGTTCGAGAAACTCTGGGTACTTATCCCTGTGTCTCGTGTTCGAACCTCAGGGGCAAAAGACCACGCAGGGTCATGTGATGGTGTGCGGCTTCGTTTGGGCGGGCACACGCTTACGTCATGCGGTCCAATGCTATGCCAAATTGGGCAAGGCCGGGCCGTTACATAGTGACCAGGTTATGGTGTTCCTGTAGCGAGAGAGATTCCCAATTGGCTAGTACAGCAAGTTGCAGTCTAAGAAATATGGGTCGTATTCGATTGAGAGGAAGATCAATGATAATGCCTATGTTGTTGGTCTCCTTACTTGTATGGGAATATCCAAAATATTTAATGTGGCAGATATTTTTTCATTCTATCCAGATGATAAGCCTTTGTATCCAGAAAGCTCGAGGTCGAGTTTTTCTCAGGTGGGAGAGAATGATATCGAAGCAGTTGCTAGATGCTTTGAGGGACCATAACTTTTAATCCAGGAACGCGATTGATTATTATAATACCTTTCTGGAAATGGCGTTTCGTGCTCTACAGCTATCTCGGGAGCATCGCTCTCTGGGATTGAATTTTGCAGGTCAAAATTACATTGTTTCGGGCTTCATCTAGAGCTTTTATTTTATTGTCCAGTTTAGGGTATTTTTGTAATTTTTATTACGTTTAGAGTCGTAAAGGATTACGTTTAGAGTCGTAGAATGATTAGAGTTTTTGATTGGCTACATAAAACCATGATTAGGGCTATAATCTTTATCAATTATCAATTTATTCAAATTTTTTGTTTTTTTCAAAAACTTTGAGGATTCTTCCTTGTTTGAACGTTTAAGCTGCGCCATCGACACGACGACGAAGGGTGACACGACGCTAGCAAAGTGTGGATTGCAATAAAGGTTTAGGAAGGGTTGGTGTGTGTTTGGATGAAGAGGTGTTGTATAGGGAAGAAGTGTAATTAAGTCAAAATAATAAAAAGTGGTGTGTGTAAGGGTATTAAGTGTTTGCAATTAGCAAACCTCCAATCAAATGAAGTGAAAAGAATTTGATTCATTTAAAGCTGATTTTAACTAACCTTTTTTTTTATATGAAATAAACTCATTTTACCCCATGTGGGAAATGAACCCCTACCCCACTCATACCATTAACCACATACCAACCATTAGACCATACAATTGGAGCTTTGTTTTGTGGGTTACGACATGTTTCATCTAGGCCTCTAGGGCAATCTTATTATATTTAGGTCCACATAGATTTTGCTAGTTACATAGATTCATCGTAATTAAGTCCTATTTGTTGAAGATGTGTGGATTTTTTTTTTTTAATGAGTCAAAGCAGCACTTGTACGTGATCATGTGTAATTGTATGGCGGTACTTGTTTGTAGTATTACTTTCAAGTTTCAACGAAGCAAAGTAGCGTTATTAATTAGTAGGTGGGTTGGTGGGTAGAGAGCAATTTGGTATACATGTAGTTGACAATCTATTGAGATGAACTATGGATTAAGGACTTTTTTTTTTAAAGTTCTATTCATAGTGCATGCAAAAGCATTTTTTTTTTTATCCTACCGCATTGGTTAGTGTTTTTTTTTTTTTTTTTTTTTGACTTTATTTAGCGAAACACATTCTTTTCTCGCCTCTTTGTTTATATTTTATTTTGGTTATTATAAAATCTCATTCCTATAAAAAAAAAGCCACATTTTGTATTTGGAGATTAATTAGCTTTTAGGTGAAATTAGCATATAAACCCAATTTACACATTTAAATGTCACAATATGTGATTAGATATATAAAATAACTTAGATTTAATAGAGAAATATATTGAATATTAGTAAGATTTTCATTACCAAAAAAAGAATATTAACGATATTTCCCGTCATATGATAGCTAAATGGGAAAACATATGAAATCCAGGTGGCTATAAATGATCCCAGTGTTGAATGAAATATGAATACAATTTTTTTATAAAAAAAAAAAAAAAAAAAAGTTGATCCGGTGAGAAGTTATAGAACATAATTTACTACCGAAATAAATGGTGAGCAAATATTGTGAAGTTTCAAAGGTTTTGAAATCTTTTGTCAAAAGTACCAAATATTTTAAGCTCTTTTTTTTTTTAAGAAACCAACTTTTCTTGTTCTCTATGTGACTCGAACCCCACCCTTTTGCAACAATACCAAAAGAGACCTGCAAGAGTAACCCACTTTTTAACCCACATTTGGCATCAACCACATTAGATGTCATTCAAATCACATCAAGATGCGTGTGTGTGCGCATCTTGAGGCAGAAATGAATGACATCCATTGAGGTTGGTGTCAAATGTGGGATGTCAAAAGTGAGTTACTCTAACATTTTTCATACCAAAATATCAAACTACTTGGCCACACTTGATTGATAGCTATTTTAGCCTATGAAATATTTTATTGATCTATTACATGTTTCTATATATAAAGATGCAATTATATACAAAAGGAAACATCTAAATAAGATAGCACATAATCAAATGAGTGATTTGTGCATAACATAATTACATGAGTGATTTCACAACATAATTATGGGAATGATTTGTGCATATTTCCTAATTGCACAATATTCCTTAACAAGATGAATGAAAGCATTTGATCTACGTATCTCAATTAATTTGTATGTAAGTTAGATACATAGCTCTTACAATGTGATTAGTATGGCCTTGTTTGGTTGGGGAGGAAGTTGAAGGAAGTGAGATAACTTTCAGGGAAGTTTCAACTCGCCTCGTTTGGTTGGATATTATCAAAAAATTTTGGAAGTTTGATCCATAACTTCTCCCACATAGGGGGAGATAACTCACTTGAGAGGTGAGTGAGTTATCTTCCTGATGGGGAATGACATTTCTATCCTCATTTAATGTTTTCTCTACCTTTATTTTTACAATATTTCTCTCAAAAACAGTGTAAAGAACATTTATGTCAATTATATTATTTTATTGTTTTTAAAATGTGAAATTCTCAAGAAGTTCAAAGTTGAACGTGAAAAGTGCAACTTCCTTAATGGTTAACTTTTGATAAAAACTTTCATGGAAGTTAGTAAAATGAACCAAACGAGGCCGATATTTCATTCTTCTTGGTAGGTAGCTTTTGAGTTTTGAGGTTGAAATTATGATGGCCCCAATTTCTCATGCAATTGGATACGCCTGGCCTAGACCGCCCCGAGTCATCACTCGGCAACCTGACGAGCCTAGTTAGCCTCCAATCATTCAATTATATAATTTATGAAAGAGTTATTGCAAATTTTACTCAGCAGAAAGTATATAAACTAAACATAAGGGGAAATAACTCAATCAAGGGAAATATAGGAATTCTATAAATGTGAAAAACTCCGAGTATTTATGTACAATTCGATAAGCATATATACATGATATCAGTCTCACAAAAATGCCAAGTTCAATAATCCCAAAAATATAAGTATGAAACGATATACAAATAAGCAAAATATAAAACCTACTAAATAGTCTCCAAGTCCAGCCGCTAATCCTCACAAAAAGTCGCCTAAGCAGGGCTCTTTGCATCTACTGCACTCTGTTCTATCTGCACCCACTGTCACAAACTAGACGGTGAGCAACTGAAAAAATCGAATGTAATGCTAGAAGAAGATAACAGTTATTCATGATATAACAAGTAAAGTAGTCTAAATATCATGCGGTAATAGAAAGACAGGAATTTAAATAAACAAATGCATGATAAATAGACTAATAAATATCAATCGAAAGTCAAGTGTGTTCTAAGGAATCAAAAGAGACCCATAAGTGGTCTAAATCATAGCATAACGGCGAAGACCTCGCGAGGTCTTCCCGGGCATCGACACAAGTGAAGGAAGGCACAACTATGATGGGAGAGACACAAGCCACCCATGTAACGACCCAGCGCCGCCCGGCTACCACTAGACCACTGGCTCCATGGGGGCGCACCCCACTGGCACTGGTTCCATGGGGGCGTACCCCACTGGCAGGGTGGTACTAAGCCCTACCCCATCCGTGTCCCCCCACACGGTCTTTCGCCTCCTTCAACTCAAACCTGAGTTCTGAGGGATAAGATTCCAGATTTCAAGAGTCGAGTACCACTGAGCTGGGAGGACTTCCCAAAAAGTCACCCATACTGGTACTACTCTCGCTCAAACACGCTTAACTGCAGAGTTCTGATGGGATCCAGTGCCTTCGTGCTGAACCAGCCCAGTGGTACTCGACTCGTGAAATCTGGAATCTTATCACTTCAGACCCAGGTTTGAGTCGAGGGAGGCGAAAGATCGTGTGGGGACATGGATGGGGTAGGGCATGGTACCACCCTACCTGTGACTAGCGGTGCGCATCCTGGTACTACTCTCGCTCAAGCACGCTTAACTGCGGAGTTTTGATGGGATCCGGTGCTGAACCAGCTCAGTGGTATTCGACTCGTGAAATCTGGAATCTTATCCTTCAGGACCCAGGTTTGAGTCGAGGGAGGCGAAAGACCGTGTGGGGGGACACGGATGGGGTAGGGCTGGGCTGGGCCGTTACATAAAAGACACCTTTTATGTAATGGCCCACCACAGCCTCCGCCCAGCTACCATTCCATGGGGCGCACCACCGGCTCCACGGGGCGCACCTCACCGCACCGGCTCCACGGGGGCGTACCCCATTGGCACCGTCCCTCAGTCACGACGCCTCCTCCCGACTCAAACTGGTACCAGGCCCTACCAGCCCACGAGTCGTGTCCCTCCACACGATTCAAGACGAAGGCACCGATCCCACTCGAACTCCGGGCTTAAGTGTCCCGAGAGGATAAGATTTCCAGGGAAGTCCTCCCACGACTCGACTCGTGAAATCTAGAATCTTATCCCTCGGGACCCAAGTTTGAGTCGAGGAGGCGAAAGACCGCACACAGATGGGGTAGGGCTCTACCACCGCCTAACTCGGTGCCAGCTGGGGTATGCCCCCAGCCGGTGCCGCTGCTGGGTGCACCCCATGAGCCGAGAGTCCAGTACTCAGGCCGGGCTGGATGGTTACAACCCACCTAGGGAAGTCCTCCTAAAGGTGGTCACACACTCTGTACAAGAGTGCCGCGTTTTATCCCTCAGTGCTCTACTAGTACTCTTGAAACAAAACACTTACGCCAAGAAACACACAACAAGGAATGGAATGAAATACTAATAATAGAGCATAACGAATTTGAATAAATGATAATGAATCATATGACATTTTCTTACTGGCTTACAAATCATACACAAACTTTAAGACAAGTGTACTTACCTGACTAATCACAACCCGTGAATAACAACACTCTCGTTCCTAATGCATATTCCCGAGTTTCCCGCTACCTGACAAGGTTGGAAACTCTAATTAATGGTTCGAATCATTAACTAAACCCTAGGTGAAACTCTAGTGTATTTCCAAGTGTTTTAAGGACTTAAACAACTCAACAATTTGATAGAAAGACGAGTATTTTCTCTCGGGTTGAAAACCATAACGTATGTAAGCCTAATCACACATATTAGGCTCGGGCTCAGTCGTATTTAGGTCACGCCATGACCTCGAGGACCGGCGATGTGACCACGATGTCATAACCATTCGCAATACATAAACCTTTAACATGCGGCGTTTAAACACCAAACTTAACACTAAAACATAACTCATCATGAACCTAAACCAAACATGTACCAGTGAGCACACCCTTCCTGGTTTGTTAGACATTGAGAGTGTATCATCGCGACATAAGAGAGCCGAAAGTACACTCCACCTTTTGACAAACCACTTGGCATGACAATGAAACCCGATGAAACAAATACACAATACTATCGATTAAAAACTTGCCCCCATCGATGTGGACACACCGGAGGGCTGTGGGACATAAGGTAGAGCTTGATGTGGTTCCCGACAGTTCCCCGGTCATGGCGTCCGACGGTAGCGCCTCTAGTCATTGCGATTTATGGCGAGGAGGAAAACAATGTGAACTACATGAAATCATGAACAAACGACTCTAACACCACTGGTTCGGACCCACTGGAGGGCTGCGAGACACCAACAAGGGCAAGACATGGTCCTCGACAACCTCCTTGGCGTGGTGGTCCGGCCGGCAGCGCCACCGAACTCTATAACTCTGGCGAGGACACTAAACAACCCAAAACAGTTGGAAAATCGATAAAAACAACGAACACCACTCACAAGCTACTGGTTTTGACTCTAGGGCGACGTCAACATGATCGTGACGACCCCCCGGCAGTCCACCAGGCCACGACGGTCGCCGGGTAGCGGCGCCGCCAGGACAACAACCAACAGTTTCAATAAAAACCAATAAAACAAGGTACAACGACACAACATAGTTATTTATACACATACAATGGGGTGGGGGTGCTCTGGGATCGGTGGAACTCCGGTGAGACACCGGTCAAGTCGTCTCTGACCGATCCTTGGTCACAGCGCCGCCCACACCACCAACCGGACGTGACGATAGGGGGGAAGGACACTTACAGTCCGAGATGCACAACAGCCAAAGATAGTCAGCACCACCACCACGACTCACATCATCCCACATTTGGAGATCCCTCGAGCTTCCGGTGAGGCTGCAGGGTCGTCTCTGACATCGGCCAGGGACGCATAGTGGTGGCGGCAATGCCCAAATGCATGACTGTCGTGAACGTGCTCGAGAACGAGAGGAAGAGAGAGAGAGATAGAGAGAGAGAGACAGAGATCACGGACCTCTGGCATGACGATTCCGGTGAGGCCGAGTGGGGTGAGAAGGAGGGTTGGCGACAATGTGTGTTAAAGGAGAAGATGAATAGTGAAATAATGGTTTCATTTCTTTTATATGTATTTTATTTGGTCAAATGACCTTTTTGCCCTTCAACTTCCTTCTCACACACTTCAAAACAGTTGCCCTTATGGGTCTTTTACTTCTTTATCACATCTCAAAATACAAACAAATTTCGATGCCAATCTCGTGGCTCTCCTCATTAAGTTGTGTCACTTTAACAATTTATATCTCATAGTCCGTATGTTGCAAAGCTATCCAACTCCCACATTGATCTTGCATTTCCTCGATCAGTATTTCTTTGTAAATTGGTTCGTCACGCCCGTTTTCTTGTCACATCCTATTAACTAATTAATTAAATTATTGAAAAATTCTTTTATTTATATTCTTTATTAGTTTTTATCCCCCGTTTAACTAGGCGAAACCTCACTCAACTAAACATCGCCTGAACTGCTCGAGACCCGTAAAATACTAAAATAGTAATACACAATCAAAGAATCATAATATTATTTCGGTGTCGACTCCCGAAGTTTGAAATATTACCCAGTATTCACGTAGCCGGGTCAAAATCCTGACAAGTGTAATGCAAGTCAGTTAAAAATTTGGGGTTGTTACAGAAGTGTCCAACTAACTCTTATATCGAACCATAACCAGTTGAGGATATGTCCTCAGTGACAGATGTGTTGAGTGCCCTTCTTTTGAAGATGTCATCCTTAGCTCTAGTGATCATGGGATAAATATTCACTTGTTCAGAAGAAGTAATTGGAGCTGGGACCGACGGAGGTGTGGAAGAGATAATTAGGGATGTAGTGAGAGAATGAGTGATGGTGGGGTTAGATACTGAATAGGTATGGATATAATGGTGCGAGACTCAGATTGTAAAGGAGGATCGTCATGTGGAGGAACCATTGATGGATAAGGGAAGTCATGTTCATCAAAAATAACATAACAACTGATGTAATATCTGTTGGAAAGACTTAAACATATGTATCCCTTATGTGAAGAGTTGTAGCCAAAGAATAAGCATTTAAGGGACCGAAACTGATACTTATTGGAATTGTAGGGGTCGAAAATAAGGGTAGCATGCACACTCAAACACTCGAAGAATTGAATAATCAGGTGGGACTTGAAAGAGAGCATGATACAGACTGATACCCTTGAGGATTGGAGTGGGCAATCAATTTATGAGAAAAATTATTGTTGAAATGGCATCCCACTAGAAAGTAGTAGGGAGTTTTGCCTGAGCAAGTAATGTGAGGGACATCTCAACTATATGCCTATGTTTGTTCTATGTTGTTAGTGAGTATGGGGATAAGGATGCTAAAAAGAATCCCATCATTGTGAAGATAACCTTGAAATGGACATATTCCCTCCCCAATCAGAATGAATGGCTTTAATAAGGCGTGAAAACTGTTTTTTGACTAGTGTATGAAAGGTAATAAAGGTTTGAAATGTCTTAGATTTATGTTTCAAGGGATAGACCCATATAAATCTACTGTGATCATCAACAAAATGTATGTAGTACAGGTAGCCCTGTGGTGAGGGGGCGGGAGGATCCCATAAGTCTGTGTGCACAAGATTAAGAATAGAAGTTGTTCTTTTACTATTCAATTGAAAAGGCAGAGCGTATGATTTATCATATTGACAAACACTACAGACTCGATGAACATTAATTGGACACTTTTTATTACAGACTCGAAGAACTTGTTGAACGATAGATTGAAAAGGATGACCCAAGCGAGCTTGTCATAACTCGAAAAGAGAAGAAGATGTCCCAGTGGTAAGAGTTGCAGCACATGATTAAGGAGGATACTGACTTAATGAAGGAGAAAATTGGTATCAGAGCCGCATAGGCCTTTGTCATGACTGAATCAACGCCAACTATTAGTCATGGTAATGTTTCTTCTCAAACGCCTTTAATGGGGGTTGCTCTAACAAGCAATCTCAATTTTCCTTCATAAATTCATTCACTCAAGGAATCAACATCAAATTAGATCAAGACAATTACATCATCTGGAAGTTTATCGTTGTCGCCTTTATGAGGGAATCAAGTTTGAAAGTTTTCTCTATGGCACGAAGCTGTGCCCTCCTCTATTGCTTAGATCTGGCGAGATCAACCTGGAGTATGAAGATTGGAGTAGCAAGGATCATGTGTTCACTTGCTTGCTTCTCAACTCCCTTTCACTAGATATCTCCACACCGATTGCTCTGATACCATGAAAGATTTTGAATAAAATAAGTTTATTGTATTTTATGTTACGTATTGATCTATTACATGCCTCTATATATAGAGATGCAATTACATACAAAATAAAACATCTAAATAAGTAGCACATAATCAAATGAGTGATTTGTGCTCAACGTAAAGGAAACATGTAAATAAAGTAGCACAAATCATTATACATAATCAAGGGAGTGATTTATGCTTAACGTAGACGTTACACAATCAATGCACATAATCAAGGGAGTGATTTGTGCTCAGTGTAGACGTTATACAATTAATATAGACATTACACAATAAATATACACGTTATGGCTAACATATATCAACTATTATCATAACAAGTAGAATTTGAAGACGTTCCCAAACCTCAGTCTTTGTACGATGATTAGTGGTACTTAATCTCGAAGCAATCAATATGAACTCCTCCGTCCGTGCGCTCTAAAAAATAACAAAACATAAATCCCTTTCTTTAGATCATCAATCAATTAATCAATGTGCGCATAAATGTCAGACTCCACATCACGTTTCCACGTGTCAAGCCCACTATCTCCATCCAACAACATTCTGCCACGCGTCCAAATCCTTTTTTAAAAAAGTGTCGGCATGAAGTACAACAAAACCAGAGCAAGACAGAGATAGAGAGCCCAAAGAGAACGGTCAATCCATCGATCTCCCCATTTTTTAGAGTGAGAAACTTAAAAGAGAAAATTTGGTACGACTTTGCTAAAATGACACCTTACATGTCATATTATAATACACACTTTCTATTTAACTGTTCATATCCATCTCATGATATGGGTTTACACATGTTCAAATTCAAATTAAACACAGTTAGATAAAAGGTATATATTATGGTGTAACTTTTAGATTGTGTACTCTAATATTTTCCAATTTATTAATAATTGATTCATCCAAGTTTTCACGAGGTAGTTCTCTTCGTACATCCATAATAATTGCACGAAAAAATGTGTAGTAACTAGGGTGTGGTATCACCTCATAAATCTACTAAATTCTTGAAAAACTAAACTTGTCCCTATTATAGTTAATCACTTTACTACACTTATTTGAGACTTATGGTCGCATAAAAAAAAATCAAATTACATAAATTAAATCACTAAATTGACTTTTCAATTTTTTATTTTTTTTAAATATGTTGCGAAACCAACGAGCAAAACTTTTCTACGCGTGGGGAGCGAACGCTCTGTGCTTCCATAAGGGGAGTGCGAAGAGTTCTCGTGTAGCGAATGTCACGTGGCTCCACTACATAGTTTTATATATATATTTCATTATAGATGCTTTCAGTTGAGTTTTGAGTTCAAGTATCATAAATAAATAAAGATCTTGCTTTTCCTCAAAAAAAGACCTTGCTAAAATAATACTTTTTGAGCACCACTAAATAAACACTTATCATAAAGGAATTGTGCGATACACCTTAAGTAGTATGCACAACGCGTCTTAAGGCTCATCACACAGCGCTCACATGCTTAATATTGTCTTATCTTTTTTTATATTAAAAAAAAAATTTTCTAGTCACGCACAAAGTAGGCCAGTAAATTATTTGTTATGAAAAAATTAAAGAAAAAAAAATATATATATATATATATATATATTTGTAGCACGAACATGCACGTGTTAACATCTTTTATTTTTTACATACGAATGAAAGTGCACGCATCCTGGATGTGTATCGCATAAGCAATAACAAGTGCACGTCGGTGTTAAGTTATTATAGTAAAACTCAAGAATTAAGTTGGGAGTCTCATATTGCTTGAGCGCTGATTAGTGAATGCGCTTGACACCCAACATGGAGTAGGAAACCAAAATAACCTATTGAATAAAGAGAATTTAGAGAGAGAAACAAAGAAGGGTCATAGTCAGTTGGGTGGGTGACGGGTGGCTTTCCCATCCCTTCTCTCTCTCTCTCTCTAGCCCACCTTTGAAAAGTTTGTCAAACTAAATATTTGTTAAATTTGCAGTTTTTCAATGCAGAGCAGCTGCCCTTTGGTTGATTAATTTTCATTCAACTGCCAAGGTGTTTCCTTTATTTCTTTGACTGGTTTTCTGGTTGCTTCTCTCTCTACCCTTTTAATACTATGCCTTGAATTTGTCTCTATATTTGCCGTTCTTGCTCCCAAAAAAAATTAGTTTTGGGAATATGATCATGTGTTTGAGATGGGTTTCTTGTATTATTCCTAGTTTTTGGATTTGGGGTTCTTGGATTCCCTTTGTTGGAGAAACTCCATAGTTTTTTGATGTATAAAGGTGAAGACTTGTGATGGGTTTTGGAACAAAGAAGGGGAGTTTGAGTTGTTGAGGTTGGTACTTGTTTTGCCTTCTGTTTGTTTGATTAATTGCCTGAGAGAATTGAATTGGGTCATTGGGGGTTTTTCAAGATTTTGGGTTGTTATAGGAAGAAATTTGATTTGGGGTTTTTGAGTGAATTGGGGATTTAAGTTTTCTCCAATTTCTTGGTGTGATTGTGCAGTTGTTGATTTGGTTCTTCACCCTTGAAGTTGTATCCATATTGGGTGTTCTTGGTTTCTAGAGATTGTTTGTTTGTTTGGTTGGTTGATTATCTAGTTAAGGTAATAAGGAGAGAAAATGAAGGACAAGGGAGGGTCTGGAGGACACTACTTTCTGCTTAACAACGGGGAGAAAATCCCCGCCGTAGGGCTAGGGACATGGCAAAGTGGTGGAGACCTATGTATTGAAGCTGTGAAAACAGCTTTGAAAGTTGGGTATAGACAGATTGATTGTGCCCATCTGTATGGGAATGAAATTGAGGTGGGAGAAGCTTTGATGGAAGCTTTTGATGGTGGATTGAAAAGGGAGGACATTTTCTTGACATCTAAACTCTACTGTACTACTAATTCTCTCAAGAGAATAGAGAATTCTGTGAGGGTTTCACTTAAGAACCTAGGAGTTTCGTACTTGGACCTTTACTTGGTGCATTGGCCAGAGAGCTCGGCTTTCAGTGATGCCACGGATCCTCCATTGAAATCAGGTGGTGAGTATAGGCAGTTCTCGAACCGATTGAAGACAATATGGAAAGCCATGGAGGCTCTTGTGGAGGTTGGCCTGGTTCGAGCTATTGGAGTTAGCAATTTCAGTATTCAACAAATTGAAGAACTGCTTCAATTTGCAAAGATTGTGCCAGCAGTGAATCAGGTCGGTTCTATCTTTTTTCCTTTGTGTTTTTGTTGGTATGACTATTCTATTAATTCATTTGTGACGTTGATGTTCAAATGGAGCGATGCTCCACAACTCCTCTATCTATTGCTACATGAGGGAAATGAATGAGGTTGATTTTTTTTTGAAAACCACTCAACTAATTTTATTTCAAATCATTAGCCAATACATCAATGAGAAATGGTGGTACATAACACCATTCATTTCGACTAGACAAAGAACTAGCCTCCCTCGCCAAAGTGTGAGCTTCTAAGTTCGCTGATCTACGCACAAGAGTAACACAATAAGACCTCATGTCCATTAATAATTGCTTACAATCACCAATAATAGACCCGAAGTAGGAGTTATCTCTGGTCTTATTAGTAAGAGCTTGAACTACCACCATCGCATCCACTTCAACGTCACATCCACTGCTCCTTTTCGTTTCAACCGACTCAATGCTTCGCGGACCACCATCGCCTCCGCTATTTTGGGCTCGGCCACACTCTCCCTCATATCCCCCATAGCTGCCACAAAGCATCCTTACTCATCTCTAACTACCGCCCCTACGAGCTTACCCCTTTTGCCTTGAACACTTCAGCATCAATGTTACATTTAATTCTTCCCCTTGCCTGTCGCTGCCATTTCTCATCATCCTCCCTGTGTCGTCCTTGTGGTGGGTTGGAGTTCCCCAATCGAGCTTGCTTCCACGTTGCCAAGTGAGATTTAGCATATATGACTAGTTGGCGTGGGGATTGTCCACCATTCTTCCACACAACAGCATTTGGATTGTTCCATAAACTCCATAGTAGGACCGCAACAACCTCAATTACCACTGTTTCATTTAGTTCTAACAAGTCTGCCAAGCATCGATCAAATGAAACTCGATCTCACGGGTTTGGAGACAACCCCAGCTCTTCCCAACATCTTGCTGCAAATCGACACCCTATCATAGCGTGTAGTGTCCTTTGCTTTCTCCTTGCAAACTGAACATAACGCATCCACAGGCACTCGTCTGGTGTAGAGATTTCATGTTGTTGGGAGAGTATTCTGGACCGCCTCCATAGGAAATTTTTAACCTTTGGAGGTACCTGCATCTTCCACAACTGTGGCCAACACTCGAAGTTTTGAGTGGTACTGCCTTGAGAGATCAATCCCACCAATTTTCTTCCTTCTTATATGGTTTTAGTCTATTAGGTAGAGCTTTATTTGTCAAATCGCAAAAACGCACCACCCGATTTTCATTCATAATAGATGTTACATGAGATGAACATTTCCTAAATGAATCTAGTTCGATGACTCCTGGCTTGGCTAGTCGATGATATTTTGCTCTCAAATTGCTTTAATAGAGACCAGATTAAACTATGGAATTCTTGGGCTTAGTCACTAGTTTATCATTTTTTTTACAGTAAACAAGAGACTTTATTCAATTTAAAAGCAGGTGGACTGGTCACTAATAGTTCTGTGCTTCATTCAATCGTAGGACCGTCCATGGTGTTGTCATTGATTTGTCTTTGATGATCTTCAATGCTTTTGCTGATCTATGTTCTTAATTAATACTTAATAGGTAGAGTTGCACCCTTTCTGGAGACAAGACGAACTGGTGAAATTTTGTCAAATGAAATCTATACATGTTTCGGCTCACACCCCTTTGGGAGTGCCAGCGTCTAGTCAGGCACTGGCTGACTGTGGTTCTGGTAGTGAAGATGAACCAGGTACTCCTCGAATAACATTCAGAAGGTCAAGATCAGTACATGGACCCATGTTGAAGTTATCTGTTGTTGGAGAAATAGCAGATCGGTACAAAAAGACACCTGAGCAGGTATTTATTTGTTTTGCTCTTTCGTTTGTTAGCTCGGTGTTTGACATTGAAAAGCATCCTTAAACTAACAGATTCAAAATTTTCTCCCTATAAAAGTTTGGCTGGTAAAGCAATTCAATGTATGAGATATCTTTTTAAGTTTAAAACTACTTAAAATGCATCTATTTTCTCAAGGCCAACTGATTTTAGCTTTAGATTTTGTACTTAGCATACGGGGCGTGATTGAATATCACTATTTGCAATGATGAATTGCTAGCATATGTTTATTGGAATTCAAGGATAATGTTGAAGATTTTTTTTTTTAACGCATTGAGAAGTATATTGATTTTGACACTTATTTGTTGTTATATCTTAAATTATAGTTTTGTTAATTATTCTTATTCCTTAACTGTATGTGTGCTAAATTTTGTTCATGTTTGATTTATAAGTCTTTAAAGTCATATTTTTAGCAATCTTTTCCAAACCAACAAGGCAATCACATTTTAAAAGGAATTGATGCATACAAGTGAGATCTGAGTTGCCACCATGGAATCAACTTAGGCAAAATATGCATGCAATTCCGCTTTTAAATGCTCAGAAGTGAGGAGTCATCCTGTTCTCTGTACCATTTGCATCTGTAGCTCAGGTTGGCTTTGAAGTTAACCAAATTGTAACTGCAACTCTAGTTTCTAATGAATTTGATTTCCATTAATGTTTGGATTTAGCTCCAAAGCCAAAATGGGTAGTTATGCTTATGTTGGTGCTGTTGTTGGCAAGTTTTTTTTATTATACTCCATATGTCCCATCTTGTTGGTTTAATTTGCCATCTCTTGACTCCGTTATTAAGAATGCCAGATTTGCTTGTTCATTGTTGATTTCTTACGAGGCAAGACAACTAGTTTTGAGGTCAACTAGTGATTTAGCATGCCTGCTATTCTGGTATTACCTCCGTTGCCACTTACCCCCATTGTTTGAAATTCACATTCTTCTCGCACCTTGCATGCAAGATTCTATGGAAGGGAGGTTGTCTAATAATTATAATCTTATAGACATTGTTCATGCTGTTCATGCTTTACCTAAACATAAAATCTTGGAGTCATATCTTAGGTTTTTATTTCTATCATCATTAAATGTAAAATTAGAGTGCATTAAATTTTAGATATCCTTTGTCGATCGAATCATGAATTGTTGCAACTGTTTAGGAAAGTGGTTCTAGGCTTCTAGCATTTTATTATTGTAATTTTGAATCCATATTTTGTGATGTTAGGCTATTTTACGCTGGGGATTGCAACGAGGAACCAGTGTTCTGCCTTGCAGCCTGAACCCTGATAGGATCAAGAAAAACATCGACATCTTCAATTGGTCACTCTCAGACGAGGAGTGGAACCGGCTGAACAGGATTGAGCCGCAGGTCTGTCTCTTCGGAAATGGGCTTGTTAATTCTCATGAAGGTGGCTTTTCTTCTGGCAGTGGCCCTCTTCAAGCTGTGTATGAGATGGAAGATGACACAGAATAGAAAGATTGATTACTTCTCTTATACACATTCCTGTAATCTCATCCATAGTTGTGTAACAATTTTTTTTTTTTTTTTTTCCCTTTTTTCTCAGTTGGATTCATATAACATCGTGGTATTTCACCATTTTATATATATGGTTGTGGCTTTATGCATTAGCATTCCTAAGGCTCATTTCTGTTAGACCAAAATCACAAGTATGAATTCAAAATGCGTAACATTGCCACTTTCACTCTTATTATTCAGCAAAAATCTAATATAAAATCCAAAAACGAGCCAGAGTGCACATGGCGTTCACTTTGAATACCTTTAGTATTTTTCTTTTAAACGCTAAGAGTAGTGCAAGAGTACATATACTCTTTAAAGTAGAACTTTCTATCTTATGGGGGACTAAACACATTTCATTGTTTTTGAAAATTTTCAACAATTTCTTGGATAAAATGCATTAGTAGCTTTAATTACTGTTAGAGTTTGGATTATAACAAGGGACTTCTCAGCATGTTATTCTGCAAACTTGCAAAGTAATGAGAATGCTCAAAAACAGCAGTATTTATGAACTCAAAAACTGTATATATATTGATAGTGATTAATTTATGCCTTTAAGTGATGTGGTGTAGTGGTAAAGAAAAGAACACTTTATAAAAAAAAAAAGCACTTCAACTCTGAGAGGCAGATGTCATAAGTTCGATTCTTAACAACAACATTATATCTCCTTAGTTTCTCTCGGGTTATGAGGTTGAGATGTCCGACTAACTCCTCTCGAGATTAGTCAAACCAAAGTAAGGAGGGGCTGAAAAAAGTTTGGACATCCATGGTTATATAAAAAAAGCAATTAATTGAATGGAGTGGAAGAGTTTAATCAATTTAGTTGATCCTAACTAATCTGGGATTGAAACTTTGTTGTTAAGATGTACATTTCTTTGGAATGCATTTACTTTGCAGTTAAGCTAGTATGAAAGTGATTTAATTATCCAAGTTCCAGTGTGTGGAACTCGTTTTAGGTCTTGGTTTCCAAAGTTACAAATTCAACTGATATATATTAATGAAGTTGGCCTGCTAAACAACATATCAATAATAAAAAACATGGTCAAATTAGCTGATTCAAACTGAGGCATACTTGGATTACAATATTTTATATTGACAATCTCAGATGTATGTATGAAATAAACGTCCCTTTGTCACAGTCACATCACATTTTTCTTTCCTTATTTGGTGATGTTGAACTTGGCTTCTGCATCATCGACAGTACTATGTAATTGTATTTTGTTGAAGATGCATGACGAACATATACTCACACACCAATTAAGAACAACTTCACAATAATGAGGAATTAAAAGCGTGTCTCTCTTCAAATGGTACCGAGGCCTTTTACTGTGAATTAGTGATTTGAACTTGTGACCTCTTCCTTCGGCGAAGTTGAGGTTTCGAACCGAACCATGTTGGTTATGAGATCCATTTATGCCACAACATTTCAGGAGAAATAAGTACAGACTGCTTTAGATGCACTCCAGCAGAATCAAAAGCTAACAAATTGAACATGTCGAACAAATACTCTTAACTGCACAATGGCTTCAAACTCACTCGAAAAATAATTAAACCGCACGCCTAATGTGAATAGTTGAGAGACTTTGAAGCCAAAAATATAGAACAATTTTGGTGAAGATGCAGAAAATAATTACAAGCTAAGAAGATCTTAGTTGAGTCTTTGCACTTCCACATTTAAATAAAAGGAGAGAGTGGTTACGATCAGCCAAAATAATAAGTTTGCTCGCCGAAGCGCAGTGCAAAAATTAGAGGGTGTATAAAACTAATCTTGAATATGAGAATTTACAACATTTTATAGGTGAATTTATTGCTCCAGTCAGATTGCTCTATATTGTGAAACAAATTTAAGAAAGCTTGGAACAGAAAGAAGTATATACAAATGATCTTACTGGAGAGTGGAAGCAGCACAGAATATTTAATCTGGTGAAATGAATGTCTGAACCAGCTTCCTTTATGTTTTCGTCGCCTTCACTTCGTCTGTTGCTCGACGAGATCAATATTATCAAGCCATGAGACTACCTGTTGCGATGAAGGCCTAACTTTAGGGCACTCGCTCAAGCAAAGGCATGCGATTTGAAGAACCCGCATCATTTGCTTATCGTGTTCCTTTTCATACGCAAAAGGATCGAACACCTCTGATTCCCGCTTCTCTGATTTCATCTGAAAAACCCATGAGATCAAATCTCGAAACCCTTTAGGCTTGCACATATCCATCGGTCTCTTCCCAGTAAGCAGCTCTAGAAGGACAACTCCAAAACTATATACATCCCCTTTGAAGGTGGCGACCGAGGCTTGGCAGTACTCGGGTGGTATGTAGCCTAGAGTTCCAACCAAATCAGTGCTCACATGCGTGTCGTAAGGTAGCAGAAGCCTTGCTAGCCCGAAATCAGCTAAATGAGCTTCAAAGTTCTCATCAAGGAGAATGTTACTAGATTTGACGTCGCGGTGTAGGATATGAGGCTGGCATGACTGATGCAAGTAAGCCAAACCCCTGGCAGCTCCTCGGGCGATCCGCAGTCTTGTTTCCCAATCCAGTGAGGAAGCACCATCAAGTTTCTCATGTAGCCAATAGTCCAAGCTCCCATTCACCATGTAGGAGTAAATTAAGAGCCTGTCAGTCCTGGACCTGCAATACCCTTGAAGGAGAACAAGGTTAGGATGCTGAGCTTTTGAGAGAGCTTCGACTTCAGCTTGAAATTCCCTTTCCATCTCTCCACAGTCCCCGGAGAGCCTCTTGATCGCAACCTTTCTCCCATCAGGCAAAGTTGCTCTATAGACCAGACCGAAGCCCCCACAACCTATGATGTTAGCTTGATCAAAGTTGTTTGTGGATTTCATTATGTCATCAATTGACAGCTCCTTATTTGTCTCCTTGCTTTGAAAGAGAACTACCAAACTCGAGCCAGGAGCTTCAGCATCTTTGTTGATGGCATCAAATTCATCATTCACTGGATCATTCCGTTTCCACATGCGAGTCTTTGTCACAATCATGAACATGAGACCAAGAAGGAAAATCATCCCTGATCCAATTCCGATGGCCATCCCGGCAATTACAGCTTTGTTTCTCCTTACTTTGTTGGATGACTTGGGAGTGAAGAGAACTTGAGCATCATGTTGGGAGAGACAACTGGGCTCATAGCATAGATCATTGTTTCCCTCGAAGCTCGAACTGGGAAAGGTTCCAAACTGGCCACCAATGGGGATCTTTCCAGATAAATTATTGAATGCCACACTGAATTTCGACAAAAAGCTTAGACTAGTGAGGGAAAAGGGTAGTGTACCGGATAGATTATTATGAGACAAGTCCAAGTTCTCTAAGTTCCTCATGTCGGATAACTGATACGGAATGGATCCTGACAACCAATTTGATTTCAGATCCAACACCATCAGCTTCTTTAAATTCCCAAACTCCGGCCAGATACTTCCTGTGAGCATGTTATCACTCAAATCCAGCAATAGCGGGAAGCTTCTTATCTGATTATACTGTAAACCCCTACCAGACTGGTTCCGTTTCATGAAAAAAGAGAAGTACGGTGAAGGTTCATCAATTGATATATTACGGTCGATAAAGCTCTCCAATTCTGTTAAGTTCTTAGGAATCTCCCCAGAAAGAGTGTTGTTTGACAAGTCCAAGTAAAAGAGAAACTTCATGGAGCCAAACCAGCCTGGAATCGTTCCACTTAAGTGATTCCACGATAAATCAAGAAGCTGCAAGTTCATGAAGCTGATCAGCCATTGCGGGACGACGCCACTCAAACCACAATTTGCAATTACCAGAGCCTTCAGATTTGGAAAATGTAGATTTGCATCTGTTGGCATTTTTTCGCCGCGGAAATTCAAGGTAAGAACAAGAGCAGTCAAGTTCCTGCATTGTTGTAGAATCAACAATGCACCAGAAATGTTGTGGATGCTGGTATTGGAGAGTGAGAAGAACTTGAGGGACTGCAGTTTCTTAAAACTTTCAGGTATTTCACTATTGAGATAATTTTTGGCAAGGTTTACAGCTGTCAGCCCACGACACAAGGAAAGAGTATCAGGAAGTGGTCCTTGAAACATGTTTGAACCAAGATCAAGAGAGGTCAAGCGAGCCATGCTCGTGCAATTAAAATCGATTGAACCGGTCAGTAAATTGTTCCTCAAAGAAACCATCTGCAAAGACTGAGAGTTCGACAATGAAAAAGGTAAATGGCCGGAGAATTTATTCGAATCAGCAGCGAAGCGTTCTAGCTTTCCAAGACTACCAAAGACATCAGGAAGAGACCCCCCAAAAAAATGATTAGTGGAGATATCCAATTGAACAAGGTTAGAAAGGTTACCAATTCCATCACTCAGGACCCCTGACAAAAAATTCTGGTCAAGCCTCAACCAACTCAATTGCTTCAACTTGAACAGCTCGTCGGGCAAATTCCCCGATAGATAATTCGAACTAAGGATCAGTTTCTGAAGTGAGGTACAATTTCCCAAACCAGCCGGAACAGCTCCTTGGAGATTATTGGACGCCAAATTCAGAACTTCGATTCCAGTCATGTTTCTACATATGCCCATGTTAATTGAACCATCCAACACATTGTTTGAAATATCAAGAACTCGAATAGCGGGAAGGTTGAACTCCCCCGGAATCGAACCATGAAAATCATTGTAACTTAAATCAAGCAATTCTAACTTCTGCAGATAGAACAGCTTCGACGGAACAGTTCCGGCGATGAAATTCCCCGAAAGGTTCAGCATCTTCAACTGATCCAAACCAGCCAAAGAATCAGACAAGGTCCCCCTCAATCTCTTCCCAACCAATTCCAAACCAACCACCCTTGATGACTCATCACATGAAACCCCAATCCAACCACAACAATCAACAACACTAGCAGATGAAGATGAAACATTAATAGTAGACCCAATGTCCCACCCATCAATCACAGTTTCCAAACCCTCCAAAAACCCCTTCAATGCCCTCAAATCAGTAGCATCACAAGTCTGGTTTTGGCAATTCAAGACATCAACTTGCACACAAAACACCACGAAAATCAACAAAACCCTACAGTAATCCCCAACACCCATCTCCCCAAACCACCCAAAATTAACCAAACAAATACACAGAATGGGTATCTTCCAAATCCCTCAAAATTTCACTCCCCAAAAAAGAATCATCAAAGTTCTCATCATTTCTCATATGGGTTCCTGTCCAATCCTCCAATCATCACCAAAAACCCCCCCAAAAACTCCCAAACAAAGCTCAACAATCAACAAACAAGACCATTGCTTTCACATAGACAATTAGATGAACAAAATCAATCAAACACCAACCTGTCAGTCCAGTCAGAGAGAATTCACACAGACCCAAATCGATTGATCGATCGATCGATCGATTGATTGGCTCTTCTCCTCTATTGATTCTTCAAGAGACAACAAAGACAGGAACTTTAGAGAGAGAAAGTTGAGAGTTTTAGAGAGGGAAAGTTTTTTGGTTGGCCTTTTTGTGTGGTAAGCTCAGCCGTTTGTGGTGGGGCCCACGTAGGGTGAACGGAGACTGGATATCACCGGTCAATGTGATAAAGTCAAAGGGAAGGCTGTGATCTTGACACGTGTCAAGATGGTCCACGCTCCGACGCCGTGATGGGGCGCCTGCATATCACGTATGGCCCGTGCGGACAATAAGTCGTCCTACTAATGTTAATTTAGGCGTCCTTGGATACGCTTCTAGCTATTCCCCCTCGTGGAGGGACTAATTAAAGAGAGTGCCACGTAAATTAATTTGACCTCGGATACTACGCGAAAAAAAAAAAAAAAAAAAAATTGACTTAAACTTTCTATTTACTATTTTTGTAAAAAAAGATAGTTATTACCAGAGTTAATTACACGATTCTTTTGACCAAATATGCTATATTTGTTGATAATTCATTTGTTATTTTATTTATAGTCATATATAGGTGATCGAATACCAAATCATAAGAGCTGTCATTTTATTAGTTATGTTTACACGTTTTTTTGTATTTTTATGTATGACTATTTGTGATACGTCTAAGAGTTTTTTTTTTTAATCATTTAGATAAAAACTGTGGAATTAAATGTCAAAAACTAAAAATTTTTTGGAGAAATTAATTTATGAGTATATCTTGATATCAAAAAAAAAGAAAAAGAAAAAAAATATGAGTATCTCAATTTGACATTATTCTCGAAATTGCATGAAATTATAGGATACAATATACTTCGAACAAATATTAAAAATAATTAGTGACGGGAATAATTTGTTTGACTAGATATGTGATTTTTTTTTTTAACTTGTTAGTAATTAATGCGATTTTCATCCAAAGATTCACATTATATAAGAGTAATGAAAATACAAATAATAATGCATTCACTTCTTATTCTATGGACATTGGACATGAACTAATCCTAGGGAAATCATAAAAAGACTACTAGTGTTTTAGACTATCTTTTTTTCCGCAAAATCGAGAGTTAGTTTATAATGAAAGCTAGTAATGGTGAAGACTTTGAATTGATAGTGCAACTTTGAGACTTTTTAGTTGCAGCTCGTTCAAACCCCCACGACGATCAATCCAAACTTCATGCACATGCAAAGAAAATCAGCACAATATTAGATGTGCTTTTTGGTTAGACAAATGTTGAAATTAATTGTCTATCGAATGATCTCATAATCTAAAGAAAGAAATAAAAAAAAAGAAAAAAAAATGTTCTCATTATCAAGTTCACAATCCAATATATATATATATATATAGATAACTTAATTTTTTCTCGGCCATGGAATTTTAACATCTGATTTTAATTTAGCTAATCAAAAGTTAAGATACCATGATTATAATATTTTCTTAAAAAAAGTTTTTTGTCATAGATCCAATAAATAATGAAGGGTATATATGATTTAACCATCCTATTTACTACCAGAAAACTCAACTTTTGCAAATATTTATGATCAGAGACTCTGAAGAGGTTTTGCCTTTTTAGCCTATTTTATTTATTTATTTATTAGGGAACTCAAATATAATCCATGTTGGCTTCAAAAAAAATATATAATCCACTTTGTCAGTTATAGTGAGTGCAAAGTCATATACTTCAAGAGCCTCGCATCTCTTGATATATATTGGACTAATTAAACTTTTGTTCGACTAAATTAAAACACATTATTTTCAAAAAAAAAAATAAAACACATTATTTCTATGACACGATTAACTAGTTTATAAATCACATGAAAGTATTCACATTTCAAAATCCCCTCTTTATTTTTACCAAACAAAAAATCTCTCTTTATAAATGGAGAAGAATTTAATCCACAACTTCATAATTGTGAGCTCTCTTTCATATGCTTTAACCTACACGTACCTCTCGTTAGGGATTTTTTTTTTTTTTTTACCTCAATCTCTTTAGTGATTGTTAATTGGTCATATTAAAAAAGAATCAGATCTTTTCACAAAAAAAGAAAGAAGATTAAAAGAAAAAGCAGTACTACAGTGAGCTTAGAACATCTAGAAATCAAAGACTTGAGTTTGAGGCATAAATGAATTAATATTTGAAGTAAAATGAAAGTCATTGAAAAAAAAAATATCAAAATATAATTCATACACCAAGTGATATATTTTCTATTGCTCGAAATACAAGTTGAATAATTAATAATTTATATATTATTTACCACTACGTACTAAATGTAATTAAATAATCCAAAAAAATAATACAAAAAAAAAGTCAGTACGTAAAATTTAAAATAATACTAGTCTTTTGTAAGAAAAAAAATACTAAACTATTTAAGTAATTAAAATCAGTAGGGTCCACCTATGGCAGTTGAAGCCGTGATGTTTGAACAGGAACCGCGTCATCAAGTCAAACATTTTAATACAAAATTGTGCTAATGGTCAACCTTTTTTTTGTCGGTACACCAAAGTTGTTGATGGTACCATCAACAACAACAAATGAGACGATCTCGATGGGCGGCCGCATCACGAGGATCTTCAGAGTGATACTGCATCAACCTTTGGTAGATTCATATTAATTGAGGACATAAAACATGATATATTTTTTGGAAAGTACTACCATGACAATAGCAAGTTACACCACAATACATATTGGTCCACAAGAGTTATTCATGCCTACCTCGGGATACGAGCCACATATAAATTTTGATACTAACCGCGAGTCGAGATCGCATGAAGGGCTCTTGTGGGCCAATATGTGTTGGAGTGTGCGATAACCATTGTCGTTCTAGCTTTTTTCATATTTTTTAGAAAAATAATAATCTAACACACTTTCAATGACCAGTTTTGGCGCACATCCTTTTTTTCTAACCGTTTAAAGACAAGGGTGTGCGCGTAACGTGTGCGTTGAAAGTGAGTCATTTTATCATTTTCCTACATTTTTTATAAAAAAGAAACAACTTAGCCCTCACTGGGGTTCGAATCTATAACCTTTTACTACCATATTACCATATTACCATATTACTATCATATTACTTATCAAATCATTGAGTCATCCAATTAGTTATGACATGAAACATATGTCATGAGATTAGGAAAGGGAAATTACACAATGAATTTACGCTTACAAGTATCTCAATTAGCTAGAAAAGACTTCATAAAAAAATAGAAAAGTCAAAGCCTCTCAGGTGAGATAGTAAAGACATCACTTGCTAGAAAGACAAGACCTCAGGAGATCGTGGTTCGATTCCTACTGAAGTCAAAAAAAAAAAATAGCTAGAAAAGGCAATGCAATTAAAATTAAATAAAGAGCTTACAAAAAGTTTTAAAAAATATGAAAGCATATCATAAATGGTCTTAAATAGATCGAATTGAAAAAGTTTAAATCATACAATAAATCTACATGGACTCTTGAGTTTAGATTCATAAAGAGTTTTTCCAGTTTCTTACAAATAGTTGTATTTTTAGAGGATCCTCTAATAAAAAACCAAAAGTTCAAAAATGAAAATTCAAATCCCTTAATTTGTATAGGGGTGTTTGAATAATAAGGTAAATTTCGGAAGACGATTTTGAAAAATAAAAATAAAAATTGAGTTTGGCTCATGAGTCTAAATGGCATTAGAAGAGTTTGGTTCATGTAACCTAACTAATTTGTGATTGAGGTTATGTTATTGTTGTAATAAATATTGTTAAGGAATAGATAGTCGTGCCGCACACCGCATATTTTTTTTTGGTTGAGGCTATTTGAACCTCACTTTTTACCATTTGGACCACATTACTTTGTTATACTCTACTTTTTGCATTTTAATTTTTGCTATAAAATGATTAAAATCGAGAAAAATGATGTCAAAGCCTCTCAGGTCAGATAAAAAAGACATTATTTGCCAAAAGGGCAAAACCTCGAGAGATTGTGATTCGATTCTCACTAAAGTAAAAAAAAAATCAAGAAAAATGAGAGGATTGAAGAGTGTTGGCGGGGTGAGGATGAAAGTATTCTTGGGAGTTAAAGTTGAGAAGGTAAATTTTAAAGTGGGGTCCAAGAAGTAATAGGATATGTGGGTCTGAATAATCGTGGCCTTTTTTTTGGTAGAGCACACCGCATATTTCATGACCGCATATTTCATGCATGCATTAATGCTGTAATAGGTAGGGGCGTAATAGTTATGCCATACTTCCCCTCATGAACCATGCTCATAAAATTGACTCTTAATATATAGTACTAATATTTTTTCTTTAAGAAAACATAGTACTAATATTTATGCACTATCTCCACTTGCATGTGGCTACAACTAAACTACAAGTCTAAAGTGCACATGGGGTTAATTCTTTAATATTTTGAAGATTGTAGTTGTTCTTCAATTAAGTTTAACATAACTTTCAATAACGTTAAGAACGCAAAATCTAGTTTCCTCTCGTTCCCGCTCCTTGTTCGGCCAGCGGCCGCAGTGGCCATCGGCTAACCTTTCTTAACAACAATGACATCTATGTCCAACCAGTCTTCTCAATAAAACAATGCTTCGGTTGCTTTTGTCTTTTTATTTTTTTTTCATATGTTCATGTTGCTTATTTGTAACGGCCCTAAATTTCACAACCTTAGAATTGGGCGCCGCCCAACCTAGACCTGCGTGAACCCCCGAGCGAGTCTCGTTGAGCCACGCAGGCCTAGTAAGCCATCCTTAACTTTTACCATTTATTAAGCCATTTTAAATATATTAAAGTGAGTTATTCTAGTTTAGTGAGTTATCAAAGGGTAGTGGAAGCAAATTCTATTTCAACTAAATTAAAGAACCCTAAGACACTAGTTAGGACAACTTAGAATGTGGAAACCCCGCATATGTATACCTTCATAAGTATACCCAATCAGAGGAGAATCAACTACGGTATACATATCCCAAAGTCACTCACAAAAACTCATATCCCAAATGTATCAAAAATAAATGCATAAGTAGTACAAAGAAACCTACACTGTAGGCAAAAGGAGTCGCCTAGTAGCTTTCACTTCAATCGCCTGTTTTCGGTCTCGTACTCATATCAACCCTGCAGTATGATGTGGTTGTACCCACCATCATAAAAAATGACGGTAAGTACAGAAATAACAGTAACAACCAAGTGGAGTTTAAATATAATTTTAAATGTTAAATAAATGGCTATACTACTATCACAAAGGAATATCACGAAGATAATACAATTCACATGCTAATAAGTCACTGAAAAATCCACGATAATTGAGTGTCCAAGAAAACCACAGAAAACGCAAGTAGTCCCGACCAAAAGGTCGTTGAGTCGCGGCAAAAGCCCATCAAACTTGGGTTCAGGACGAGAACACGGTCTACCAGCCTTAACCCTTGCGACTATAAGATATCTGCATACCAGAATAAGAGCCCCCAACGAACACCCTATCGGGAGATATCAACAGCGTCCAGATAAGAGCTCATATCGCAGATAAATAGTAACCAAGACTCATTTGCTTTTGGAGCACTCATTTGGAAAAACACGAAACACGATGCCAATAATTCACCACATAAATCAAGGAAACACATTTCACTAAAAAATATAACAGTCTAATTTAAATGCACAAATGAAATAATAAAAATACTCCCACTGGTTTTACTCAAAGTACAACGCCACCTCCGCACAACACTCCACGTTCGCGGCTTCCACACGCCACCAAAATGACCCCGCACGCTTGTCACCCACTCACTAAGCACCTGGTGATCATTATCAGTCCAATTTGGTCGTGTTACATTTTTATTTCCCTTTAATTTCAATTCTCTATTAATTTCACTATATCACCCAACTTTTCCATAATTTTACTTGTGCACCCATTTTGGTTGATTACTCAGGTATTGGGTCATATTCGGACCTATTTGGATACCGGAGAGATCCTCAAAAGTTTCTGAAAATTTTATAAAAATTCACTCATGTGAACAGTAACACGCTGCTGAGACGCCGTGTTCAATGACTGGACGGCGTCTTCACGGCGTGAAGTTGATACCCATTGTCCAACTCGTACGAGAGGGACGTTGTGCATTGAAATGTTCACGACGTCTTCCCCATGAGGCCCCGCCCAAGACGTACGTGGGTGACACCGTGAGTTGGAACACTTACGGTGTCACTACGGCATCTTGTGCAGAACGCCTCTGAACTAGGGTTTTTAACACCCCATCTCGCGTTGCCGTACTTCGAACCTATCCCAACTATGTCTACACATCCACACATACCCTAATTCACCCTCGCCTCGTGTTAAAACCTGACAAAACCACCGATTTGCCGAAATCACCAAAATTTTCCAAAAATCCCCAAAAATCTAGAAAAATCCTAAAACATCAACACAACTTCACAAATCATGCTTGGATCCTCCTGTTGATTCCATATCCATCAAAACATTCAATAAAAACTGATTTTACAATATCATTGTCTGAATTTATCGCGATGAAAACCCACAAAAATATCATCTAAACAAGATAGATAACGACGTAGAAAACTGAAATCTCACCTTAGATTCAAAGATTGGTCGTTCCTTTGGCGTCGAATCTCATCAAAACCCCCGTAAACCCATGTCATTCTCTCGTTGAATCGGTGAGGAAGAGAGAGAGAAAAGAAATATACAATGAGAGAATGAGTTGACTCACTATTTATATAGTGATCAATCATCTTGATGCGCTTACGTATCTCGAGACACATCTAATGGCTCATGTTCATTCCAGCCATACCATGACACAACATGGTGACACTAATGGGTGACACAAATTCCTTTGTGAGTTTTTTCTCTCATAATACGCGGTATTTTGAATCAGACCTAAACATGAAACTTGTTCATCTCGTCGCTCCGGACGCACCGATGTATAATTCATCATTTTTTGACTTTATTTACTATTTATTTTGCATTTTGTTAATGTTTTAATTCATTTTAGTCCCCTACTCGAACCTCGTTCGCTCGAAAGCTCGTCATTTAGCATGCTCATCAACTCGAACTCATTACCACTCGTACCAACGTTCATTCAAAACGTCCTCACACGTTTGAGACATTGTCTTTCAGTTCAGGTAATATATAAATAATATAAACACCAAACACAAATAACTTACCTCGGCGTCGACAATCAAGATTCAGATGATTGTATCACGGTCCAAGACCCATGTACGACCTAAATTGACACGTATCATAAGTTAGAATTTAGTGTATTTACAGTCTTCCCAACTATTAAGAATTTCGTCCTCGAAATTACATTTAACTCGAGCGACATCTTAATAAAACACATATAATTGGGAAGTTCTGTCTAACCAATCCCTCTAACCTCACTCACATGGACTCATTCCAACATAAGTAGATTAGACCAAACTCTATAACTGATGGTACATAGCTAACCTAACCAATCTACGGTCGTCCCGTAAATTACAGATTCACTTAGAATCTTTTTGAAGCAGGTATCGGTTTCACATTAGAATATGTGCACCCAACATAAAGACATCTAAGGGTTCCAAATCCATCAGATTACAATACATAGTATTCAACCTGACTTCTCCGACAGATAATGGACCTAAACAAACCATTGGCAGTTTAGTATGAATTACAATACCGTAACGCACAACCAGTTTCCAACTCACGTTTAAACTCCAATCTCTAAACCTGTGGGTTTAGACACGTCCAAAATCTGTGTAATTACGATAGTGAGAGATCACCTATCAGACTCAACGAACTCATAATCATCATATCACCCACTTAGACCTAAATCAATCGATATCCTACCTGAATTTACGGACCCACCTAGAGTATATACTAACATTGAGTCCTAACACCTAGCCTCATCCACCACTTCGAAATATTGACCCACCTAGAGTCCCTGAACATAGCTAGTGACTCTTTCAAAGGCACAAACTCACTTAGAGTCAAGAGCAATGCATCTTGCCAGCTCCATTCTTTGAAAGTTGATTCCCCTAGAATCATCAAACATAGCCAAACGTATATGATACTTTGAAGGGTTTATTCACACAGATCTCACCATTACTCATCTAGAGTTTATACAACTGACTCACCCAGAGTTGTCTAACCACTGACTCACACAGAGTCATCTCTACTCATGACTCACCTAGAGTCAATTCCAATCCTGACTCACACCGAGTCACCTAATACACCTGACTCACTAAAGTCTACTCAAGTCCCCAGACTCACCTAGAGTCCACTCAAATCCCAGGCTCATATAGGATCTACTCAAATCCCAGACTCACCTAGAGTCCACTCAATTAGATCTAAACTACAGACCCAACAATATATATATGTAAATGCTCAGACGTAAGAATAAACTTTTACCCGCCCTCGGGTTTCGCGTCGGAGTTGGATCCGGATCTATACCAACATGTGCTTCATCATGCACGTACAACTGAGTATTATCCTTCGACATCTTCTCTATCAGGAGACAATCATTAGTAATGTGTCTTAGCCGTCTGTAACGGTAACACCTCCTTTCACCTTGCGACTACTATCTCTACTCTGGGTACTGTACGACTGATACTGTCCCACCTGCACTCCCTGAGTTGATCGCCTAACGACACCGGTCGTCGGAACATAAGGAACTTCCACCTCAACATCATCACCATGGATCCTCTCTTGTCTCTCTACAGTTGATGCCCTGATATTCATATCAATGGACATATGTGGCGTGCTATCAACTTGAGTAATCGTGCTGCCGAAGTAAGAGACATTACTGTGGTATGTGTCATCCACAGTCGAAGAATCACCTCCAGCTGATAGCCATGTAACATAACCAACTAAGGCATCTCTTCCAAACTCCGCTGAACATCCTTTGAACTACCACCACTGAACTTGGGCTGATCGGTCATCGCAGTTTGTCACGAAAACGTATCCTCGATCAACCTATAACTATAGATAGTAGTAATATATAACACATCAAATAACTCATAGTCCAATTTTTAAATTCCCCCAACTCTCCTCACTTCCCAATTAAGACTTAAGTCAGGATCATAGGGTTCCACTCTAAGTTCTACCATTGTCCTAACATCCGCTAGTTTTTGTCTTAATGGTTTGTGATTTAAATCAAGAGTCGAGTATTTAAAACTTCGGCTCTGATACCAACTGTGTTGTTGGTATCAGGTTAGAGAATAACCTACACCTCGTCCCCTAGGCTCCACAAAACCTGGCTCTGATACCAACTGTAACGACCCCAAATTCTACAACCCTAGAATTGGGCGCCGCCCATCCTAGACCTGCACGAACCCCTGAGCCAGTCTCGCTAAGCCACACAGACCTAGTCAACCGTCCTTAACTTTTATCATTTATTAAGCCATTTTAAATATATTAAAGTGAGTTATTCTAGTTTAGTGAGTTATCAAAGTACAGTGGAAGCAAATTCTATTACAACTAAACTGAATAACCCTAAGACACTATTCAGGACAACCTAGAGTGTGGAAACCCCGCATATGTATACCTCCATAAGTATACCCAATCAGAGGAGAATCAACTACGATATTCATATCCCAAAGTCACTCAAAAAAGTCCATATTCCAAATATATCAAAAACAAATATATAAGTAGTACAAAGAAACCTACATTATAGGCAAGAGGAGTCGCCTAGTAGCTCTCACTTCAATTGCCTGTTTTCGGTTTCGTACTCATATCAACCATGCAATATGACGTGGATGTACCCACCTTCATAAAAAGGACAATGAGTACAGAAAATAACAGTAACAACCAAGTGGAGTTTAAATATTATTAATGGCATTGATTTATGCCACTAATTCAGGAATTATTAGCAAGATTTGTGGCTCCAATTAAGTTATTCTTCTTACCATGTATTTGTATATATTACTTAGAATAGTTAGCTAATAGTCAATTACATTAACTATATATTTTGTTGCCTAATTTAGGCTGTACATTATGCTTATTTAAGGAGAAAGATCTCAAGGAGAAAAGGCATTCAGCCATTTTCTTTAAACATTGTTATGGTATCAGAGCCTACAATTTTTCTTCTGATCATCTATTCTGGGCTGTTTTCTGGTTCTTTTCTTTTGTCTTCTTCGTTTCGGGTTGATTTATTATCAACAATTTGGTTTTGTAATTTTTCAGTTTATGATGTCTACCGAAAATTTTTCTTGCAAATCCTCAGAGACTTTTGCCATTAGACTCACAGGCAAGAATTATGCTGCCTGGGAGTTTCAGTTTAGAATATTTTTGAAAGGGAAAACCCTCTGGAATCACATCGACGGTAGTTCTTCGGCACCTACAGACGCTAAGGATCTTACGCAATGGAAACCAAAGATGCTTGCATCATTCCTTGGATCTTAGCCCCTATTAAACCACGTATGGTTAACAATCTACGTTCTTTTGGTAAACAAATGTGGGATTACTTGAGACGCATATACCACCAAGAAAATACTGCACGACGCTTTCAACTTGAACTTGAGATCAGTCAATTCAGTCAAAGTAATATCTCCATTGAGCAATATTATTCTGAATTTATTAACATATAGAGCAAATATTCTGGTATTATCTATTCTAAGGTATCTCAAGAGATGTTGGAAGGTCTTCAGGCTGTTCACGAAAAAAGTAAGTGGGATCAATTTTTGATGAAATTGAGACCAGAATTTGAGAATGTACAGTCTGGATTGTTGAACAGAAATCTGGTTCCTTCATTAGACATATGTATTGGTGACCTATTGCGTGAGGAACAGAGGATGGCTACCCAAGCTGTTATAAGTGGGCCTAAAGAAACTGCTGCTTTGGTCAATCTGGCTTATATTGCATAAGGGAGGAATCGAGGGAAAGGATAATCGCAATGCTATAGTTGCAAGGAGTTTGGGCATATCGCACACAATTGTACTAAGAAATTCTGCAACTACTGCAAACAACAAGGGCACATTATCAAGGAGTGTCCTACTCATCCAGAGAATCGGAAAGCCCAAGCCTTTCAAGCTATTGTTTCATCTTCTACAGTTAATGACGGTGTTTTTACGACCGCAAACACAAATCAGCTAACCCTTACTCCAGAAATGGTACAACAAATGATTCTCACAGCATTCTCTGCTCTTGGACTTCAAGGTAACAGTAAGCCTACTATTTTTCCTTGGATTGTTGATTCAGGAGCATCCAATCATATGACTGGCTCACCTAATTTATTACATTATGTACGGGAGTATACTGGCACATAAAATATTGAAATCGCCAACGGCAATAATCTTCCAATTACAGCTATTGGTGATATTACGCCTTCTTTTCGTCAAGTATTTGTTTCTCCTGGATTGTCTACTAGTCTTATTTCTGTTGGTCAAATGGTGGATAATAATTGTGATGTGCATTTTTCTCGAAATGGTTATCTTGTGCAGAATCAGGTGTCGGGAAAGTAATCGCGAAGGGGCCTAAAGTGGGCAGAATTTTTCCGCTCAATTTTCGGTTCCTAGAAATTTTTCTTTATCTTCTATTATTGTTGAAAATAAGGCTGCCATTTGGCATAAATGTTTGGGTCATCCGAACAATGTGATTTTGTCTACTTTAATGAATCGTGGTTTTCTGGGTAACAAAGATCAACGTTTCCACTTTGATTGCTCTACCTGTAAGTTGGGAAAAAGTAAAATTCTACGTTTTCCTTCATATGGAAGTCATGCTAATAGATGTTTTGAGATTATACATTCCGGTGTTTGGGGTATTAGTCCTGTTATCTCGCATGCACAATATAAATATTTTGTAACATTTATTGATGATTACAGCTGTTTCACATGGATTTATTTTTTGCGCACCAAGGCTAAAGTATTTACTGTTTTTCAAACTTTTCTAGACTATATTGAGACACAATTTTCTACATGTATTCAGATATTGCGGTCTGATAATGGAGGGGAATGCATGTCACATGAATTTCAGGGATTCTTGCAAAATAAAGGTATTATATCTCAGCGATCGTGTCCTTATACCCCTCAACAAAATGGGGTGGTTGAACGTAAGAACCGCCAATTGTTGGATATGGTTCGAACATTGCTCTTGGAGTCCTCTGTTCTAGCTAAGTTTTGGGTGGAAGCTTTATCCACTGTAATGTATTTAATCAATCGCTTACCTTTTCAACAATTGAGGTTTGATTCTCCTTAACATCGTCTCTTCGGTTCACATCCTCAGTATGACATGTTGCACACTTTTGGATGTGTTTGTTTTGTTCACTTGCCTTCTTATGAGCGTCACAAACTTATGGCCCAGTCAATAAAATGTGCTTTTATGGGGTATAGAAATACTCAAAGGATATTTGTGCTATGATAGTGTTGCTAATCGCATGCGTATTTCTAGAAATGTGATTTTCTTTGAAAGCGAGTATTATTTTCAGCAACATGTATCTCATTTTGATAATGTTTGTCTTCCTACCTTTAATAATCTGTCACCACCCATTGAGCGTTTTAAACGCGACCATGTCTATCAGCGAAGACGGCCCCCCTCTCCACAAATCGTCCCGACCCTGATCCGGTAACTGCTCCGATGACTGCTCCAGTGGCTCTCCGAAGATCACTCCGTACCATTCATCCTCCAAATCGGTATGGTTTCTCTATCATTTTAGCTGACACTGCAGTTCTAACTTGTTTTTCTCAAGCAGCTACATAGGCATGTTGGATGAAAGCCATGCAAGAAGAGCTTCAAGCTCTTCAAGAGAATCATACTTGGGATATTGTTCCATGCCCTACAGGTGTAAAACCCATTGGATGTAAATGGGTATATTCCATAAAGCTCCGCCCTGACGAGTCTCTTGACAGATATAAAGTAAAATTGGTGGCACTTGGTAATCGATAAGAATATGGAATTGACTATGAAGAAACATTTGCACCAGTTGCAAAGATGACTACTGTGTGACTTGTTCTTGCTATTGTCATTTCTCAAGGTTGGCCATTGCGTCAAATGGATGTTAAGAATGCTTTCTTACACGGAGACCTTAAGGAAGAAATCTATATGACTCCACCATCTGGATTATTTTCTACACCATCAGCGGATGTTTGTAAGCTTAAATGATCACTCTATGCCTTGAAACAGGCACCACGTGCCTGGTTTGACAAGTTTCGGTCTACACTTATCAGCTTCTCCTTTGTCCAGAGTCAGTATGATTCTTCTCTGTTTCTTTGAAAAACTTTGAAAGGCATAGTTTTACTCTTGGTTTATGTTGATGATATTGTTATTACGGGTACTAACTCTATTTTGATTTCACAACTTCAAAAGCACTTTTATCAGTCCTTTCATATGAAGGATTTAGGTCCTTTGCAATATTTTTTAGGTCTTGAAGTGCATTCAACTGCTGCTGGTCTCTTTTTACACCAACATAAATATACTCAGGATCTTATTTCTTTGGCTGATATGCAAGATGGTCGCTCGGTTGACAACCCTTTAGAGGTAAATGTCAAATATCGTCGGGATGATGGAAATTTTCTTTTCGATCCCTCTTTGTATCGTCGCTTGGTGGGGAGCCTAAATTATTTGACGATTACTCGGTTGAATATTTCATTTGCTGTTCAACAAGTTAGCCAATTTATGCAAATGCCTACGCACATCCATCTAGCGGTTGTTCGTCGCATTATTCGCTATTTGCAAGGAACTTCTTATCGCGGTCTTTTCTTTCCTGTGGGTACTTCCATTCGTTTAGTTGCATACAGTGATGCGGATTGGGCTGGTTGTTCTGATACCTGACGTTCTATTACCAGTTGGTGTATGTTTGTTGGTGACTCTCTTGTATCATGGAAAAGTAAGAAGCAAGACAGAGTTTTTAAATCTTCAACTGAGTTTGAATATCGTGCGATGTCCTCAGCATGTTCAAAAATTGTTTGGCTTCGGGGATTATTGGGTTAACTTGGATTTTCTCAAGCTGAGCTTACTGCACTTCATGCGGATAATACTAGTGCCATCCAAATTGTCGCCAATCCAGTCTTTCATAAACATACGAAACACATTGAGGTGGATTATCATTCTATTCGTGATGCCTATGATAGTCACGTTATTTCACTTCCTCATATCAGTCCTGCACTTCAAACAACTGACGTGTTTACGAAGGCTCTTTCCCGAGACCGTTGTGACAACCCTCAAATTTGAATCGACTTGTGTAGGACTGTGACCTGGCTACGTGGTACTGGATAGTATTTCGAGCTTCGGTAGTCAACACCGAGGTAATTTTATGATTCTTTGATGTGTGTAATAGTATTTTAGTTAATGCGTGTCACGGGACGTTCAGGCAATTTCTAATATGAGTAAAGTTCCGCCTAAGTAACCGGGGGAGAAAATACAGTAAAGAGGTAATTAAAATAATTATTTAATAATTTAATAGTTTATTTGTGCGAGACAAAAAGTAAAAGTATGCATGTGATGGGAAATACGGACCGCTGAGGCGAGCTGGGTCAGGAAAAATGTTTGGGAGAATATGGGTGTTAGGTTAAAAATTCATAGTGACACAATCAAATAATGGGGAACCCTTGGGTTTAACTTTGAGATATATGGGTTGGTAAAAATGGGTGGACACAACTATCATACCCATTTAAAAATTCAAACACACACCTACCCCCATCACTCAACTCACCTCACACCCCATCCACTCCCATCACTCAACTCACCTCACCACCCAACCCATCACTCACGTCACTCACATCACTCACGTCTCTCTCTCTCTCCATACACTCCATGCACACACCCCCCTCTCTCTCATTTTCTCTCTTCTCACGGTCTCTCTTCTCACTCTTCACTCACTCTCACTCACGGCCATCCCTCTCCCTCATCTCACCACCGTCTCAGCCCTTCGCCGGTGACCAGAACAGACGTCGGAGGTCGCGTTTTAACCGAAGGTATGCATCTCCTCTCCACTCTCTCTCTCGGTTGTCATCTCTCTCTCCCTCTCGGTTCTTTTCTCTCTCGACCTCCCTCTCTCTCGGGCCACTCACCTCTCAACTGGACGAGTTCTCGCCGGTTGTCGGAGGTCCAGTGATGGCGGAGTAGCTCGCCAGAGGTTGCCTCTCACCTTCCCTCTCTCGTACTCACTCGATATCTCTCTCTATCACTTTCGGTTTCTATCTCTCTCTCGACCTACACCTCCACGCTCACTGCACCACCACTCCTAGCCGAACTAGTGGTGGTCGGAGTTCACTCTCTCACCGAAGATCTCTCTCCATCCCTCACTCGACTGTCTCTTTCTTTCTATCTCTTTTGTCTCACTATTTTTTTTTAGATTTTTGTAGGTATGTGACGGTTTGTGGTGGCTGTCGTGAATGGGTCCCGTCGGAGGCGAAGAACGGTGGACCACCGGAGCTCCGACGAACCTAGAGCACCTCCTCACAGCATTAAATGTTAGTGATGTCGAGTTGTGTGGGTATACCTCGTTTTTGTTCCCTATTCATTTTATGTGCGTTGTTGTGTTACTCGCCAGAGTGCCACCGTAACCGGCGGCGCCACCGCCGGACCACCATGACTAAGATGCTGTTGGGGACCCCACCAACCTCCTATGTGGGTCCCATAGCCTTTGGAGTGGTCAAAACAATTCCATTGAGTGTTAAAGTGTTGTCATTTCATATGATAGGGGTGGTGGAGCCTCGCTGGAAACCGCCACTCTTGGCGGTGCTACCGGCTGGACCACCACTAGTGAAGGTTGTCGAGAGTCTCACCTAACCTTGGTTGAGGTCTCGCAACCCTTAGTCGTGTCAAAAATTTTAACAAATTAGATATAATAGTTATGTTTTTATATAAGTGTTAAGTTTGAGTATTGTTTAGTCAATGTATTTGAACACCGATGTTCGAGGATATTTTCCAGCTATCCCATGCTAAGGAAACCCTTCACTAACGTCAAACAACACCAGCGAGGTTCCATGTTCTTTTGTACATATCAGTTTGGTTTTCATGAGGAGTTATAGTTAAGTGTTGGTTTGAATTGAAACATCGTATGGCGATGAATGGTTATGACATTGTGGTCATGTCGCCGATCCTCGAGACCATGACATGACCCACATACGACTGAGCTGAGCTTACTATTCGCGATGAGATTTATACATAATGTGTTTTCAAAACCCGAGAGAGAGTATTTGTTTTTTTTTCTTTTCGATTAAATTGTCGTGTCGTTCGAGTCATTTAAAACATTGGGGAAAAGGACAAGTTTAAACCTAGGTTTAGTGAATGACTTGACCTATTAATACGAGTTTCCCGACCTTGTCAAGCAGCGGGAAACTCGGGGATACGCGTTAGGATTCGCGGGAGCGTTGTACGCGGGTTACGATAGTTCAGGTAAGTACACTTGCCTTAAAGCTTGTGTACGTTAGTAAGCCAGTTAAGAAATTCTCATGTGACTCATTATCATTTATTGCTATTCTTGCTATTATCTATTGTTTGCATTCAAATTCCTTTATTTGCTTAGTATGTGTGTTCTTGGCGTAAGTATGTCAAAATAGTATCATGTGGCCTGCACTGGTTGGGGAAACCTGGGTATTACCTATCGGAATTACTGCTACCCACAGTGTTGTGTGAACTTGGGTACTGATTGTGAAGGTGTTATGTGGCCCGCACCAGTTGGGGAAACGCGAGCCACTCTCTGCAAGGAGTGTCTGACCACCGCTGGTGTTGTGTGAACCTGGGCACTGGATTGTTGTGGTTAATGTTGTGAAATTTTGAACGCTTATGGCCTCTTTTGACTCTTAGAACACGCATGTTTTCGATTGCTATCATTTCAGTCTGCTTATCATGCATTTTGCTCTATTTATATTCCCGTCTTTAAATTGCCGCATGATATTTAGACTGTTTTATTTGATATTCATGAATTACTGTGAAATTCTTCTGGCTTTACTTTCAATTTTTCTCAGTTACTCACCGTCTAATTTGTAACGGTGGGTGCAGATAGGACGGAGTGCAGTAGGGGCAAGGGACCTTGCTTAGGAGACCTTTTGTGAGCGGCTAGACTTGAGGTATCGGGTGTAGACTTATGTTTATTTCTGTTTGTATGATGTTTTACACATATGTAATTATTTTAGAACTGGGGATATGATTTTGAGGTGGATTCCATCAATCCATTTCGTTGACTTAGAATTGAACATATTGGGGTTTTCCACATTTATATAGATTCCTAATTTCCTTTTGATCGAGTTATTTTCCAATATTTGATTAGAATATGATTTTGCTTTCGTTGTGTTATAATTGCAATAACTCTTTCATAAATCTTGAAATTTTGATAATTTGAGACTGACTAGGCTCGTCAGGTTTGCTGAGGAACTGACCCGGGACCTGCATTGGTCGAGGCCGGGCGTACCCAAATGCATTGAGAATTTGGGACCGTCACAACCGTCATCAGTTCCTAGTTGACAAATTGATGCTTCACAATCATCCAACATCAATTTGAGGGGGATATTTGTAACAACCCCAAAATTTTTTAATTGACTTGTGATTTCACTTGTCAAAATTGTGACCCGGCTACGTGAATACTGGACAGTATTTCGAACTTCGGGAGTCGACACCGAAGTGATTTTATGATTCTTTGATTGTATGTATTAGTATTTTAGTATTTTACGAGTCTCGCGCCGGTCGGGCGATATTTAATTGAGTGAGGTTTCGACTAGTCAAACGGGGGAGTAAAACATATAAATAAATGAATTTTAATTAATTTAATAAATTAGTTAATGGGGTGTGGCGAGAAAATGGACACGACGAGCCAATTGACGGGGAAATACGAACCGAGGAACGTCGTTTGAACGTGGGAGTTAGTTAAATATGTAACATGCGGACTATGTGATTAGTATTGTAAAAGTGACACAAACCTAATGGTAAGGAGCCATGAGATTGGCCTAGAGATGTGTGTGTGTGCTAAGATGAGATGATGTGGTAAAAGACCCATAAGGGTAGATGTGTTTAAATGTATGAAGTGAAGGGAGAAGGGCAAAAAGGTCATTTGATGTTATAAATATATACAAACCGTTTCATAACAAAACCCCACTATTCATCTTCTCCTTCGTTGGAAAACCGCCGCCCCCTCCTTCTCTTCCATCTCGACCCCTTCACCACACCACTCACGGTCTCTCTCTCTCCCTCTCCATTTCACTCTCGCTGTTTCTCTCTCGATCTCCCTCCCCACGCTCGTCGTCTCTCACGCTCTCGGTCATTCCCTCCCTCTCGGCCTCACGCCCTCTCACGCTCTCGGTGGTCTCCTCTCCCGGCCGGAACAGTCACCACCACCACCGCCTACGTCACCGAGGTAAGTGTGTGTGTATCTCCCTCTCTTGATCGATTCATATGGAAAAAAAAAAAAAAAAAAAAAAAAAAAAAAAAAAAAATGAGAAAAACAGTAGGCGCCGTGCGCCTCTCGTTGAAAAAAAAAAAAAAAAAAAAAAAAAAAAAACTTGAAGAAGATGCACACGTGCATATTATATATATAAATATAATATATATATATATATGTATGTATATATATATATGTATAAATATGTATATGTATAGAAGAAAAATAGCAAATATATATATATATTGAAAAATTCAGAAAAATATGATAAATTAGGAAATGGGTTCATAAATGAGTTTTGGGATTCTCTCGGAAATGTTGGCGGGATATAGTCGGGGTTTTAGCCTAGAAAAACGTAAAAATTTATATAATGTATCAAATTGAAGCTAATTTAATGACAAATGATCTTAGGTATAATTCGGGTGGTAATTTTGATTTGTTTGACATTTATTCAAGCTGGACTAGATAATTGGAGTGCGGTATAGGAAATCGGGAAGTCGCGTTAGGATCTCGGAGTTGTCATACGGGTCACGATAGTTCGTAAGTACACTTGCCTTAAACAAGCATTTGTACGTTTGTAAGCCGCTTAGAAAATGCCATGTGATTCATTTTCATGCCATTGTGTTTGTTATTATTTACTTGTTGGCCTTCCATTCCATACTTCTTGTATGTGTGATTCCGAGCGTAAGTGTTTTGTCTCGAAAGTACTAGGACCCGCACTGAGGGATAAAACGCGGCACTCGCGCGGCACACGAGTGTGTGACCACCCTTAGTGACCGTGTGACACCGAGTACTTGGGTGGATGGGTTCGAGTCCCTTTCCGGTCATAGCTGTGCCTTCGCTTGTGTCGATGCCCGGAAGACCTCGCGAGGTCTTCGCCGTTATGCTATGGACTAGACCACTTATGAGCCTCTTTTGATTCTTTGGAACACACTTAACTCTCGATTGATATCCATTAGTCTCGTTTATCATGCATCTTGTCTATTTAATTTCCCGTCTTTTTTTATTTCCGCATGATATTTAGACTACTTTATTTGAATTATCATGAATTACTTGTTGTTTTCTCACGCCGGCATTACATTCGATTTTATTCGCTTGCTCACCGTCTAGTTTGTGACGGTGGGTGCAGATAGGGCGAGAGCAAAGAGGGGCAAGGGACCCTACCTAGGAAATCATGTTGTGAGGATTAGCGGCTGGAGTTGAAGACTATTTTATAGGTTTTTATTATGTTTTGCTTTTATGTACACCGTTTTATATATACATGCTTTGGGATTATTAAACTTGGCAAATTTTGATGAGATTGGTATCATGTACCTTTGCATTTCTAATTGTACATGAATGCCCGGGGTTTCCACACTTATAGAATTCCTTTACTTCCATTTGATAGAGTTATTTCCCAATATTTGATTTGAATTTGACTTTTGCTTCCGCTGTTATAATAATTGCAATAACTCTTTCATAAATCTTGAATTTTTGATGTTTTGAGGCTGACTAGGCTCGTCAGGGTTGTCGAGAATTGACTCGAGGCTTGCACGGGTCTAGGCCGGGCGTACCCAAATGCATTGGGAATTTGGGGCCGTCACAGTTGGTATCAGAGCCTAGGTTTGAGGAGCCTAGGGATGAGGTGTAGGTTATTCTTTAACCTGATACCAACATCACAGTTGGTATCAGAGCTTAAGGTTATAACGACCTGACTCTCAAGTTAAAACACAAACCATTAAGACAATGGAAGTTAGGAATGGTTGAACTTAGAGTGGAAACCCTACAAGCCTTTTTAAAAAACTTAAATGGGGAGTTCGGGATGAGTCGAATTTAAATTTGTACATATTATGATTGTTGAGTGTACTATATGGTATGCGGTAGCTATGTATTGATCCGAAGTATCGCTTTATTGGTTCAAACAAGAATGGCGGATCAAGCCGGTCCGAGCGACGACAACGGGACGACCGATTCTCGATTTGTCACTTTGGAGGAGTTTCGCGCTTGGGCACGAGATTTGAAGATCTAGTGCGGTCGTTGCGACGACACCCCGCACCGACTATCGCGACACCATCAACCCCGACCACTCCTATTCCACCCGTTCCGGTTACTCGGGGAATGGAGACTCCAAGTAGGCTACGAATTCCACCGCCCCGATTCCGTTAGCGGCAGCTTCCGAAGGAATAGTTGATGCGACAGTACGCCGATCGAGGCGGAGACACCTCCATTACGACGGAGATAGTACAAACGACGGAGACGCCGACTATGCCGATTGTTGTTGCGAGACTACTCCAGCTTACTACTCCGGTCACTACTCCGGAGAAGACACTAAGGCCACCGCTTGAGGCGAGGCGGGAGAGAATTCAAGCGACACGATCCAGTCAAGTTCTTTGGTGGTACGACGTAACGTAACGGCCGCAGAGCTTTTCCCGAAGAATCACGAGAAGATTCATACTATCATCGCGACCGAGGATCACATGAGAGCGACGATTTCCTCATCTATGCTCCAGGGGGAAGCGGATGATTGGTGGACGACTATCATTACTACCCGAGGCACCCCGAGAGATTGGATCGACTTCAAGACTCAATTCAACCGTAAGTATTTTCCACCGACTGTTTTTGTGCGAAGAGGAATGAGTTTATGGCACCGAGGCGAGCACCGATGAGTCGGTGATGGATTACATGGGTAGGTTTATTGCACTATTACCTTATCTTTGGAGGATCTCGCAGATACCGAGACCGATCGAGTCTATTACTTCACCGAGGGTTTGCTACCTACGATTGGAGGTTCTCGTAGTCACTACACAAAATGGAGACTTTGCAGATTGCGTACGAACGTAGTTTAGCGAGGAGAGTTACTTACTCACGCATCCGGATGAGGTTAGGGCGAACAGAGCGGAGACCCGATCGGATAGTCACTATCGCGGGACAGAAGAGAAAAGGAGCAGATGGGAGAATCGTGAGCATCGGGCACGAGTGTAGGATCGTTGCACACAAAAACCACACGTTTGGTACAAGCCGTTCCACCCGTGCCAAGCTTTGCCGATCATTCACCGCAGATCTAATCGACTTGACCAAAGCGATGCAGAGGCGATTTCGAGAACGGGGATGCTGATCGAGGAGTTAGGCGAGGAGCACGCAGAGGTCTAGTCGGACCCAAACTCATGGTTCTACACAGGGACGAGGCCGAGTCGACTCGAGGTCGCAGGATAACCGTACGTGTTACGAGATGCGGACAGTCGGTCCACCTTCGAGGGAGTGCTCTCGGCCAAAGAAAGCATCGTCGCAAAGATCACCAAGATACTGAGAGAGCGTGTTCAGCCGCTGTTGAGCTGCACAGGAGGCATCCGACACACATTAATGAGGGTATGCTTTTCATTTGCGGTATTTGCATGCATATCGTATCCGATTCAAGTTATGTTGATCCCTTGATTGTTGTGCGTTTGGTAGACTGTTAGGATTGAAAAAAACTCAATAGATGTAGCAGCCTAAGTCCTAGTCACAAATTTGTCAGGATGCGACATACTTGAATGTGCATAGTCTTGACATTTCGATAGTGTTAGGAGGCTACGAGTTGCCAGTAAAGATGCGAGTACTATAGTTGTTAGAGTTCGAAGCCTTGGTTGGTGCGAATTAGGTATAAACATTACGTGCGTTGTTTGGTGGATACGAGAAGATCAACATTGTTGTTGATGCATTGCACTTCAAAGGATTGAATGCGGAGGTAGTCGTGTGTCAAAGAACCTATGAGCGTGGTTTACGTGAAGCGATCAAGTTGATGAGTTCAATGGACGTGCCGATGATTACCAGGACCTAGATACGTGGTGAAACGATATTGCGAGACCATCTCATTTGGCATTGTGCGCGAGGGACAAGCAAGACGATGCGTCATACCAGGCGGTGCGGTGAGATGGTGGATAGTTCCGATTGCCTAGACAAGAGTCGGTCGACGACTCATGCTTGAGGTATCGCGGCGACTGGGTTTCCATTGGTGGTCGATGTGTGTGACCAGTACTTCAGAGAATTCACCGTTTTGATCCCGTTGTGTGTCCGGTTGACCTAAGATGTGCGCCGGTATGCGACATTCTTTTGGTGGCCAGGGATGATTTTCGAGTTGTCGGAGTTATTCAAACGTGAGATATGCCGGCCGCTTAGAGGCGGGTATCGACGACTGGAGGATTACTACGCCTTACCCATTTCTCGATGGAATTGGGTACATATTGATATGGATTTCGTTAGTGGTTGCCCCGATCTCCTCGTGGTCATGATAGCGTCACGGGTAGTTGTGAGAAATTTTATTTGAGACTTAAGATTGCCCTGAGTGGCATAGGAAATACTTGTTGAGTATCACGATGAGCTTCAATATGATTCGGGGAGATTATGAATACCTAAAGATCTCTCTCGAAGGGTCACGAACGGTTGAGTCAAGAAATGACTCACTCGAGTTTTTATCGGTCTCGTTAAGAGTTACAAAGAGTCGTTAATTTAATTTACTTATTAGGTTAATTTCGGGGACGAAATTCTAATAAGTGGGGAGACTCAGTAACAACCCCAAAATTTTTAATTGACTTGTGATTTCACTTGTCAAAATTGTGACCCTGGCTACGTGAATACTTGGACAAGATTTCGAACTTCGAGTCGACACCGAAGTGATTTTATGATTCTTTGATTGTATGTATTAGTATTTTAGTATTTTACGAGTCTCGCGCCGGTCGGGCGATATTTAATTGAGTGAGGTTTCGACTAGTCAAACGGGGAGTAAAACATATAAATAAATGAATTTTAATTAATTTAATAAATTAGTTAATGGGGTGTGGCGAGAAAATGGACACGACGAGCCAATTGACGGGAAATACGGACCGAGGAACGTCGTTTGAACGTGGGAGTTAGTTAAATATGTAACATGCGGACTATGTGATTAGTATTGTAAAAGTGACACAAACCTAATGGTAAGGAGCCATGAGATTGGCCTAGAGATGTGTGTGTGTGCTAAGATGAGATGATGTGGTAAAAGACCCATAAGGGTAGATGTGTTTAAATGTATGAAGTGAAGGGAGAAGGGCAAAAAGGTCATTTGATGTTATAAATATATACAAACCGTTTCATAACAAAACCCCACTATTCATCTTCTCCTTCGTTGGAAAACCGCCGCCCCCTCCTTCTCTTCCATCTCGACCCCTTCACCACACCACTCACTGCCTCTCTCTCTCCCTCTCCATTTCACTCTCGCTGTTCTCTCTCGATCTCCCTCCCCACGCTCGTCGTCTCTCACGCTCTCGGTCATTCCCTCCCTCTCGGCCTCACGCCTCTCACGCTCTCGGTGGTCTCCTCTCCCGGTGGAACAGGGGCACCACCACCGCCTACGTCACCGAGGTAAGTGTGTGTGTATCTCCTCTCTTGATCGATTCATATGGAAAAAAAAAAAAAAAAAAAAAAAAAAAAAATGAAAAAAAAACAGGGCCGTGCGCCTCTGTTGAAAAAAAAAAAAAAAAAAAAAAAAAAAAAAAAAACTTGAAGAAGATGCACACGTGCATATTATATATATAAATATAATATATATATATATATGTATGTATATATATATATGTATAAATATGTATATGTATAGAAGAAAAATAGCAAATATATATATATATATTGAAAAATTCAGAAAAATATGATAAATTAGGAAATGGGTTCATAAATGAGTTTTGGGATTCTCTCGGAAATGTTGGCGGGATATAGTCGGGGTTTTAGCCTAGAAAAACGTAAAAATTTATATAATGTATCAAATTGAAGCTAATTTAATGACAAATGATCTTAGGTATAATTCGGGTGGTAATTTTGATTTGTTTGACATTTATTCAAGCTGGACTAGATAATTGGAGTGCGGTATAGGAAATCGGGAAGTCGCGTTAGGATCTCGGAGTTGTCATACGGGTCACGATAGTTCAGGTAAGTACACTTGCCTTAAACAAGCATTTGTACGTTTGTAAGCCAGTTAGAAAATGCCATGTGATTCATTTTCATGCCATTGTGTTTGTTATTATTTACTTGTTGGCCTTCCATTCCATACTTCTTGTATGTGTGATTCCCGGCGTAAGTGTTTTGTCTCGAAAGTACTAGGACCTGCACTAGAGGGATAAAACGCGGGCACTCGCGGCCACGAGTGTGTGACCACCCTTAGTGACCGTGTGACACCGAGTACTGGGTGGATGGGTTCGAGTCCCTTTCCAGTCATAGCTGTGCCTTCGCTTGTGTCGATGCCCGGGAAGACCTCGCGAGGTCTTCGCCGTTATGCTATGGACTAGACCACTTATGAGCCTCTTTTGATTCTTTGGAACACACTTAACTCTCGATTGATATCCATTAGTCCGTTTATCATGCATCTTGTCTATTTAATTTCCTCGTCTTTTTATTTCCGCATGATATTTAGACTACTTTATTTGAATTATCATGAATTACTTGTTGTTTTCTCACTGCATTACATTCGATTTTATTCAGTTGCTCACCGTCTAGTTTGTGACGGTGGGTGCGATAGGGCGAGAGCAGCAAGGGGCAAGGGACCCTACCTAGGAAATCATTGTGAGGATTAGCGGCTGGAGTTGAAGACTATTTTATAGGTTTTTATTATGTTTTGCTTTTATGTACACCGTTTTATATATACATGCTTTGGGATTATTAAACTTGGCAAATTTTGATGAGATTGGTATCATGTACCTTTGCATTTCTAATTGTACATGAATGCCCGGGGTTTCCACACTTATAGAATTCCTTTACTTCCATTTGATAGAGTTATTTCCCAATATTTGATTTGAATTTGACTTTTGCTTCCGCTGTGTTATAATTGCAATAACTCTTTCATAAATCTTGAATTTTTGATGTTTTGAGGCTGACTAGGCTCGTCAGGGTTGTCGAGAATTGACTCGAGGCTTGCACGGGTCTAGGCCGGGCGTACCCAAATGCATTGGGAATTTGGGGCCGTCACAATATTAATGGCATTGATTTATGCCACTAATTCAGAAATTATTAGCAAGATTTGTGGCTCCAATTAAGTTATTCTTCTTACCATGTATTTGTATATATTACTTAATATAGTTAGTTAATAGTCAATTACATTAACTGTATATTTTGTTGCTTAATTTAGGCTGTACATTATTCTTATTTAAGGAGAAAGATATCAAGAAGAAAAGGCATTCGGCCATTTTATTTAAACATTGTTAAATATAATTTCAAATGCCAAATAAATGGCTATACTACTATCACGCAGGAATATAATGAAGATAATACAATCCGCATGATAATAAATCATTGAGAAATTCACGATAATTAAGTGTCTAAGAAAACCACAGAAAACGCAAGTAGCCCCGACCAAAAGGTCGTTGAGTCGCGGCAAAAGCCCAGCAAATTCGGGTTTAGAACGAGAACACGGCCTACCAGCCCTAACCCTTGCGACTATGAGATATCCACATACCCAGATAAGAGCCCCCAAAGAACACCCTATTGGGAAATATCAACAACGTCCAGATAAGAGCTCATATCGCAGATAAATAGTAACCAAGACTCACTTGCTTTTGAACCATTCATTCGGAAAACTACGAAACACAATGCCAATAATCCACCACAGAAATCAAGGAAACACATTTCACCAAGAAATATAACAACCCAATTTAAATGCACAAATGAAATAATATAAATACTCTAACTGGTTTTAATCATAGTACAATGCCGCCTCCGCTTAACACTCCGCGCACGCGGCTTCCACACGCCACCAAAATGACCCTGCATGCTCGTCACCCGCTCACTAAGCACCTGGTGATCATTATCGGTTCAATTTAGCCTTGTTAGAGTTTTATTTCCCTTTAATTTCAATTCTCTATTAATTTCACCATTTCACCCAATTTGTCCATAATTTTACTTATTCGCCCATTTGGGTGGATTACTCGGGTATTGGGTCGTATTCGAACCTATTTGGATACCCGAGAGATTTCCGAAAGTTTTCGAAAATTTTATAAAAATTAACTCCTGTGAACAGTAACACGCCGCCGAGAAGCTGTGGTCCAATAACTGAACGACGTCTTCACGGCTTGAAATCGATACCCACTGTCCAACTTGTACTTGAGGGACGCCATACGTTGAAATGTTCACGGCGTCTCCACGACATCTTCCCCATGAGGCCCTGCCAAAGATGTACATGGGTAACGCCATGAGTTAGAACATTCACGGTGTCGCCACGACGTCTTATGCAGAACGCCACTGAACTGGGGTTTTCAACATCCCAGTTCGCGTCGCTGTGCTTCAAGCCTATCCCAACTATGTCTACACATCCACACATACCCCAATTCACCCTCAGCTCGCGTTAAAACCTAACAAAACCATCGATTTGCCAAAATCACCAAAATTTTCCAAAAATCTAAAAAAATTCCAAAATATCATTACAACTTCACAAATCATGCTTGGATCCTCCCATTGATTCCATATCCATCAAAACATTCAATAAAATTTGATTTTCCAAAATCGTTGTTCGAGTTTATTGCGACGAAAACCCACAAAAATACCGCTAAAACATAGATAACGACATAGGGAACCGAAATCTCACCTTAGATTCGAAGATAGGTCGTTCCTTTGGCTTCGAATCTCGTCGAAACCCCCAGAAACCCATGTTGTTCTGTCATTGAATCGGTGAGGAGGAGAGAGAGAAGAAAGATACAATGAGAGAAATGAGTTGACTCACTATTTATATAGTGATCGATCACCTTGATGTGTTTACATATCTTGAGACATATCTAATGGCTCATGTTCATTCCAGCCACCTACCATGACACAACATGGTGACACCAATGCGTGACACAAATTCCTTTATGAGTCTTTTTTCTCACAATACGCAGTATTTCGAATCCGACTTGAACACAAAACTTGTTTTTCTCGTTGCTCCGGACGCACCGACGTATAATTCACCCTTTTTCAACTTAATTTACTATTTACTTTGCATTTTGTCAGTGTTTTAATTCATTTCAGTCCCCCTGAACTGCTAACTACCCGATCCTCGTTTGCCCGAAAGCTCGTCATTTAGCGTGCTCATCGAGCCGAACTCATTACCACTCGTACCAACGCTCACACAAAATGTTCTCAAACGTTTGGGACATTGGCTTTCAGTTCAGGTAATATATAAATAATACAAATATCAAACGCAAATAACCTACCTCGGCATCGACAACTAAGATTCAGATGACTGTATCAAGGTCCAAAGCCTATGTACGACCTAAATTGACACATGACACAAGTTAGAATTTAGGGTCGTTACATTACTCTCCTTATTTCTTAAATCTAAAGATATCTTGTTAGATCTATAACTTTTCAATGAAATAGAGATAAATGGTGTAGTAATGGTGGAAGAAGGTGAGATCAAGCGAAGATAAAGACGGGAGATTTTGGGATTTTATGTGGTATTTAGGGGTTGTTAATGACCCTCGGTGGTGCGCGGACAACAATGATAGTGGGTAGTAGCAAAACAAGCAGAATCTTGCAACGACGTTGTGGTGGTGGGGCTTCGTCTACGAGAGAATTAACAATATCCTGACAAAATATTTTAGGTGGTCTCCTTCTTTATATAATTCTTCTTACATTAGGATTTAATGTTTGTTTTGTTCTAGTTTTAGTTTATGTTTAATTTAAGTTTTATCTCCTTAGGCGAATCTTTCATCAAATTGAGGTAGATGTCTCCCTTTTATGAGGGTAGTTCTCCCCTTCTATGAGGTAGTTCTTCCTATTTTATTAGGGTAGTTCCGAGCTTTAGTATGCAATGTAGTATCTATTACATTTAACTTGTTAAAATATTGTAATAAGTTGGTTTACCCTTTTGAGTTAGGAATAATGAATGTGCCTTTTTAGGCTTAGAAAAAAAAAAAAAAAAAAAATGTGCGCATGGGGTTTTTCCGACTCACATGTACACCTTCACCTATTATAGCTAAAGACGCTCAAACCCATCATCAGATCAGAGCAGACAGCCACCGCGCATCCAAATTAAGAAATTAGCAATTGGATAATGTCTTAATATTTCACTATTTTTTTGGCTTCCCAATAACGAGAAAACAATATATATACTTTTGTATTTAATTTTAATATTAAAAATATAAAATTTCCGTTCTCAAAAAAAAAAAAGATTTCTAAATATATATGTGTAAGATTTCACGAAAACAAAAGAAATGCACCACTATTAAAAAAAAATGTTGTATAAATCTTGATGATGTCATTAAACGTTACATTGTTACAATTTTTTTTATAATTAATATATAACTAACAAAATATCCTTATTCTACCAAAAAAAAAACAAAATATCTTTATTATGTCAAAGCCTTTCAGGTGAGATGGTAAAGACGTACATCACTTGCTAAAAAGGTAAGACATCGAGAGATCGTGATTTGATTCCTAGTGAAGTCAAAAACAAAATATCCTTATTACGAAAAATTAAAACGCAATGACTTATAAACTTTGTTAAATTTTTTCATTAAAAAACAAAAAAAAATAATTAGGAAGAACAATATTAATCAAATCTCTAGGACGGGAGGAGGAAGAAGTAAAAGGGATGAGCCCAATTTTTTATTTATTTATTTATTTATTTATTTATATATATATATATATATTAACTTCAGTGGGAATCGAACCACAATCTTTCAAAGTTCTTGTCTTTTTGACAAGTGAGTCTTACTATCTCATCTGAGACGCTTTGAGAAAGGGATGAGCCTTGTTGAATTTAACACAATAATTAGAACTCTCATCATGTTTTGGGCTTTATTGCGGGGTTAGGGATAGTTGGATTCCTTTTTTTTTTTTTTTTATTTTTTACTTTAGTGGAAATCGAACCATGATCTCCCGAGTTCTTACCTTTTTAACAAGTGATGTCTTTACCATATCACCTGAGAGGCTTTGACGACAGTTGGATATCTGTTAATTCCAATAATAATGATGATGAATAATTTTTGGAAAACAACAGCGTGGTCGAAATATATTCAACTGAGTTTTGGTAGTTCAAGTTGGAATTGCTTAGGTTGCCATCATCCTCACCACCGTAAAGATTTTCCACGCTATAGAGTAATTGGCACAAATCATTACCCATTATTTTAAAAAAATATATAATCCCCCTTTTTTCTAGGTTCATTTTTATTCATAGGACTTCTCCTTTTTGTTTCAAGCTTTAAATTGTTATGAAATTATGTAATTTTTTTATAAAAAAATTGGAAAAAAAATGTCTCATACGGGTAGATGTTGCTTCTGATGAGTTTGTAATAAAAAATTAACTTAATTAAATTTGCAAATCATAACCCATAATTTTTTATATTGCATTAAATATATTAGAAACAACATTACTAAATGTTGTAAAATAATTTCTTTCGTAATAAGTGTTTCGAATATAATATACTAATGTTGCGATAAAATTAATGAGTTGCAATTTGTTAAAAGACTGAATGTGACCAATTATGTAATTTTAAATATATTATTTTTTCTCGGGTCATGAGTTGGAGCGCCCCCATTTTATATACATTACTTATTGAACGAATCGAGCACCAGGGAGGGATAAAAAAAATATGGTTCCAACACTGATGATTAATTATATACATTTTTTTGATAAAAAAACTTGTTATATAATAAATAATAATAAGAAGAAGAAAACTATCAATGCCATCATATAAGGTCAATTGTACATATCAGTGATTCAGTGCTTTTGCTCATCTCCAATAATGGCGAAGCACTAAGTACATCAACGAATCTAACCAAGAAAAGGAGAATATGCCTCACACACTACCACTACAAGGACTTGCTATTGGGGAGCTTTATTTGAACTGATGTGGCATGCTTTGTGTGATCCATTGGTCTACCCGTCATTTGTCAAGAGTGGTCACAAAAATCATATTAAGGTCACCATCTTTAATTTTTCAAAAAAATATTAGTTTATTCTATACTTTGATTTAATTGGAAGTTTGCTTAAAAAAAATTAATTGGAAGTTCAAAGAGAAAACTTATGTACCTAGCTTGAGTAATTCCAACAACAAGATCAAAGTTTAAATCTTAAAGTTATTTTGGGTCAGTTACATACATCAAACTTTTTAACACCGTATGCATTCAAAATCTTTTAAATAATTTTTAATCAATATTGCATCCTTAATTTATCTCGGATTTACTTCTATACAATTAATTTTTTGTTTTATGTTTAATTTGTGTAGAATTTTTTAGTTGAAGCATTTGCAAACCATCTTTAAATATATATGTCCATATTCCTTGAATTATTCTAAGTTTAATTAATATAATAATAAGCATATTTTCATCAAAAAAATATAATAATAAGCATATATGTATTCCTCAAAAAAAAGCATATGTGAATGTATATGTGGAAAAATTAATGTAAATGGATTCGTGATGAAATTATAATGCCAACACCCGTGGTTGAGATAAATGGCTAGTTTTCTTATGGCCATGAGGGACTTACAAACCCCTTTCCATCAAAAAATTTCTGATATATAATAAAATAATGAAAGTTATGCAAGTGATGATAATATATTTTTTTTTGAAAACTGATGATAATATTAATTAAGTAATCTCGTCACAAGTTAATGCTATGGTGAGATAGAAGAACAAAATCATGGTTTTTAATGTTTAAAATTCATTTGGATTAATTGTTGTCTTTGATGTAGTGGATAGGAAAGTTAAGAGCAACTCATGAGTGGTTGAGAGGGATATCAACCTAATTAGAAAAACAGAGAGCACAAAGCAAAAGTTAGTTCCATTCCATCCAGTACAAGGAAAAGAAAAAAAAAAAAAAAAATTGAAAAGTGAATCATCATAGATGCTCAAGTGATGGCCTGGGTTCAATCCAGGCTACTAATGTTCAGTGGAACCCTATTGCGACCTTAAAATAAAATAAAGAAAACCACAACAACAATTCCATATAAATTAAGAAAGGCTCCAAACACATATGACCATTTCAAGATTATGTATCATATATACCAAGTAAAAGTTCTTTCTAAACATATAAATGTATCTAATCCTTGATGTGGGAAAAATATGTTGTACGAGCTTGATTTTTTTTAGGTATTTCAAAGGTAAAAACACTAGTGTGTGTGTGTATATATATATATATATATATAAGTTTTTTGTAATTAATATAAGGGCTAACTATAAAAAAATAACACAAACTTAGAGTATTTTCGCAGAAAAACATCAACTTTCAATTTTGTCAAAACTAACACAAACTTTCAATAGTTTTTTAATTTTAACATGGAGAGTGATTTTATGGTTTAAGTTGTTGTCGTGGCGACATAAACTGGGTCTTTTGTTTCTAGGTCATCGAACCGGTTCACTTGAAATGACTTGAAAAAACAAAATCAAACCAAATTGTAATCCACGCTCGAACGACAACCCAATAGATTGATGATAATTTTGGTCTGTGTATGAATAGAGAAGAATGTGAATGGGCAGGCCTTGGACAAGAATTAAGCATTAATCTTGCATGGTTTTTGAGCTGAGATGAAGAGAAATACAACTTTAAAGCCTATGGAAAGCAACCAAACCAGTTTACATGTGAAGAAATTTAAGTTTAGGTTGACATGGTCTTCTCCTTCTCCTGCCATGGCACCAACATGTATGTGACAACTAGGACCACCCAGCCTAAACCATAGCCAAACCACACAAGATGAACCAACGAGTCGGGCTATGATCTAGTAAGCCTTAACTTGCGGAATATATACAACTTGCTAGACAAATATAGGCCAATTTAAAACTTTGCGGAAATATAATCTATCTAGGCCAAATAAACATAATAAGTTGCGGAATAACTTAAATAATTCGTATCCTACCAAAAAAAAAAGATTCCATTCGTACATCAAATGGAAAGTGTGCAAGTCTTCCCATCCTTATTGGCTTGAAATAAAACACCTACCCAGTCAACCTGTTTTCATTACGTGTTCTTAAACAAAAACGATAATAATATATAGCATCGAGGCTCATACAAGGAGAAGGTGTAACAGGTCATGAGTCTTCTCTTCCCTTTAGCTAATGCGGATGTCGAGTTACCTGAAAATGTTAAGTGGGGTAAGCAAAATCAATGGGCTTAGTAAGCAGTGGTCCACCTGGCCATTAATTATTTAAGTAATACCAAATGCAATATAACTAGCGTGCAATAATATATAAGAGATACAAGAATCATAAATACAACTCATGGATATCAAGGAAGACAACATCATAATAAGCAAGAATAATAATAAAAGTGCAAGTCATTGTTCCTTGTGCATATACTCATGACATATACTACCTCAAACCCTATGATCGATTTCTCATCATAAAAAAGAGCAAATCCCCGAACCGACCATTTGCAAGTCATTCGTTTTGATGATAGCCTATAAGTCACGTTGGTCCTCTACAAGTCACCACCTCATTTACATATGTCATTTTCGTGGAGTGCAACTGATGGATAATGACATATAAGGTCCGTCTCTCGACAAGCAACCATGATGGAACGCAACCAACTAAAATGGAAAACCCAACGTGTGCTAGCACGTATGATTTATTAGAGGTTTGGGAAAAAATGTGTCGAAAGGAAAACAACCACTTTGATCAGATATAATGCCTGAGTCATAATATAGTGCACCCCTTTCTCCATTCCTCAAACTACCATGAATCCTAGATATACTAGTAGCATGGCACAATTGATGCCCAGGTAAACCTCCACTTACCTTGAAATGTCGCAATCCTAATTCAAACTTTTCTACAAGTCCTTAGTAGTGTTCCTCGAGTATCTATCTATATTTGAAAAATACTTTATAAGGTTCATAACACTCTTAGGTAAGTTTTTTAAGAGTTCTGGACCATAGGTTAGTCCGAACTCGGAATTCATACTCGAACTCGAATTTAAGACGTCAACAGTACTCGTGATTTGCAACACATTTTTGAATTAGTTAAGGTCTTATTTTAGGCGATTAATCAACTCCATGTTATGAAGCTTTTTATAAACTTTCCAACGGTGGGTGAAATGTCAAAAATAGAGTTAAAATGAAAACGTTATAGCCATTCGAAGTTGGAAGCAAAAACTGTAAATATCTAGATTTTCTGGGGACTTGCAGTCCACGACACTGTGGCATCTGTATTAAGCCCCAAAAACCCTCGACAAAGTTTCTGATGATCTCTGAACTCTCTCGGACCCTCCAAGACATTCTTATGACCTAAAATTGAGTATTTTTTTGTCCTAAAACACATTTTTCAATGAAAAAATCACTGACCATACAAATCCATCAAGATTCAAACCCATCACTTATCTTTGTTTGAAAACCTTGGAAAAACTCGCAATCATCAACTACTCTTGTAAACTTAAACCAAATCACCATTTACATGTCTAACCACATTCAAGAGTTGAAAACATGAGTTCAAACCACTCCAAACTCGAATTTAAACCAATAGCCAACAAGAAAGTATGTGTTCAACAATAATTTGTCCCCAAAACATAGGCATGTAAATGGGTAGGAGAATACCCACGGGTGATGGTGATTTACCCTAACGGGTACAGGTATGAGGATTTTAAATGGGGATGGGGGCGGGGATGGGTACAAAAATCTCATGTCCATACGGGTATGGGTAATAAATATATCCACGTGAATCCTCATATGCATACTCATGGGTATCAATCCCCACGGGGATACCCATCTACCCATAAGGATCCCCATATGGCAATTTATACACCATATAATATTATATATATATATATATATATATCGTATGATATTTATATATAAATATTACATAATATTATATAGTTTTTACTTCGAAACACTCGTACATATGTCAATGATTTTGTAGAAACTTAATTATAAGTGTTAACACTTAGTAAGAACGATATGTTGGTTTTTTTTTTATTATTTTTGTTGAAATTTCAACAATTGTGTTGTGATGTATGTATATTTGACACCTTGTTTGTTACAATTCTTTTTTTGACAATCCCTACGGGGATTCCTAATGGGTAATGGAATGGAGAAAAAAAATTTTCCATGGGGATTACTCATCCTTGCAAAAATCCTATAAAAATTCTCATGCGGTTTCCTAATGGAGAATGAAATTGGTAAAATATTTTCTCCCATAGAGATTCTCCATACCCACGGGGATTTGGTGGGTATAGGGATGAGTATGAGAATTCATTCCCAGGAGGGTATGAATATAGGTGATAAATATTTTTAGTGAGTATGGACATGGGAATAAGGTTCCATTCTCCTACCATACCCTACCAATATGCATCCCTACCAAATTATCAAAATGAACTCCACACACACACACACACACACACACACATATACACACACGCACATATACACACACACATGCACATACATACCAACTAGAGTAATGAAGAACACATTTAGAAAACTTGGCCCAAAAACAAATCCGAGATTACCCATTGATAATCAACCAATTTGTTCAAAGTTTACAAGTTGGGATAATATTCTTTACCTAGCTTGAGGGATTTCTAAACTTGTGGAGCATATGAAGTTGGCCCCCTCTAGCACTCCAACTCCATCTCCTCGCACCAAACCCTAGCATCATTTAGTATTTTTTACAAATATACACTTTGGTTGTGTGTTATTACTTTTACCCTTGTCCTTACTTGTCCAACAAGTAAATTAAATTTGATTAGCTAACTTAGGTTTATTTTACCCTTAGGTCAACATTATAACACATAATACATATGGTTCAAGCACACCAAAACACAAATAATATGTAAATTATTATACTTGATCTCATGGTTCATCCACGGTTTATTGTCACGACATGGACCACTAATAATTCTTAGTATAAATCCAAGGTTCAAAAATTTGGGTCGTTACAGAAACCGCTCTATATAACTAAAACTGCTCAACTTTTTCACGACCACCACCGCACTCACTGCCCATTTTTCAAGCTTCTGGATGCCTCACAAGTCAAGAAAGGACCTAATTGACATTGTTATTGAATTCGTCTTCAAACCAAATATATACATCCCCATAGTGACTAATCAACATTTTCCAAACGAAGTCATTGTTGAGGGTTCCTTTGTAGGTTTTTTTTTATAAGAAATAAACAACTTATCCCTGCTAGGATTCGAATCCATGACCATTTACTCCCAAGCCCCATACAAAATCATTGGACCACCCAATTAGTTGGGTTCCTTTGTAGTTTTGTATGGATGAGTTTCAGTTGATTGAATTTTTTTTAGAAGGGGATTAGGTTTGGTTTGAGTTTTTTTTGGTCAAGTCGGTTCATGTGAATCGATTCGATGACTTGGCAACTTAAAACCCAAAATCACTCTCCGCGCTAAAATTGAAAAAAAATGTTGAAAGCTCATGTTCCTTTTAAAAAAATTGAAAGTTAGTGTTATTTATACAAAAATATTCAAAGTTTGTACAATTATTTTTGGTAGTTATCACGTGTGTATATATATATATATATAGATTCTATATAGATGCAATTTTTTTTTTTTAGATTAGGATGGGATAGATATGCTTAGTTGTTACGGTAAACAAAGACGAGGCAAGGAAACGTCTGCTACATCTTCACTTAGAACCACACCAATCCCGACAGGTCAAAGTTGAGTAAAAATGAGATATAACTAAGGGGTGCATGGTGTGCAAGGGCTCGTTAAATGCTTTCATTATATTTCTAATATAATCTATATATATAGGGAAGACCTTGGAGTGCCCATGTGAGAATTTTTAACCTTCTCGTAGTGCCACGTCATCAATTCTTTTGTCACATCATCAACTTCACTCTAATCTATATAAATATTAAGGGAAGACCTTGGGGTGTTCATGTGGCAATTTTTAACCTTATATCAACTCTTTTGTCACATCATCAACTTCACTCTAATGGGAATAAAATAACATCTTGGGTTGCCACGTGTCACCGTCTTCCAATAGTATTTTGTCACGTCGTTAACCTTTTACTATTTGAGACACCTTTTTCTAATAATATTTTGCCACGTCGTCAACCTTTTATTTTTTGATAACAATTAAATTTATCTTTGACTATTTCTTTATGAGGGCTTTTCAAATTTTAATAAGAAACGGTTATTTAAATTTTAAAAACGTTTCTGCTTTCATAACACCAAATCTCTCACTTTTCCTCCTCTTTACCAAACGTTTCATCTTCCCATTAATTATGTAACGACCCTAAAATTCTAACTTGTGCCACGTGATATTTCAATGTCGTAGTGTGGGCCCAGCTAGCCGCGATCTACTTGTTTCGATCTTCAGGAGTCGACACCGAGGTATTTTATGTTTGAGTGGTGTTTTGTATTATTTATTTATTGTCGAACATTAAATTTAATATCTAAAATATGTGAGGATGTAGTGAGTATGCGTTGGTACCGTATAACGAGTTCGGTACGAAAGAACGTACAAAACAGGTATTTGAGAGTATGAGGGACGAAAATGAAATAAAAACACTCATATTTACAAATGAAAATAATTAATGGGATTAAATAATAAATTATGGGGGTTGAGTGATATGCGGGGTCATGACGACATGTGTGGACCATACGATAGTGTGCACGCCCGAGTAAACTCGTTGGTGCGTACAACAAAATTATAGGAGCAAAAACATAATTGTATATATATTTATATACATATATAAAGTATATATAAATATATATGAAATAAAAAAAAATGTGAAATGACCATGAGGGGTATTGAGTGGTGAAGAAGTGGATAGGAATTGAAAGGTAAAATGGTCATTTGACTTAACCCCAAAAATATCACCACGGACACCTTCGTCCCTCACCATTCTCACATTTTCATTGAAACTAGAGAAGGAGAAAATTGAAAGAGAGTGGATTGAACGAGAGGGAGAGACCGAGAAATTGAGTGAGATGGTGTTGATCGAGGTGAGTCATTGGTGTTGTCATTGTTATTCCTTATTATTGTTGAGGTGGTTGTTATTGCTGTTGAGTTGTTGTGGATGTTAATGGTGGTGTGGTGTGTTAAGTTGTTGATTGTTGATGAATGTTGAAGAATAAAGGAAGAACAAAGTAAAAGAAAAAAAAAAAAATTGGAACGAACTCACTGTTCGTTCCAGGGAAGAAAACGACCCTGATGGGCTGGGTTTTTGTGGAGAGACTTTTTGTCAGGGTTTTTACCTCGTAAAGCATGAAATTGGCAAAAATTACCAGAAAATATTAAAAAATATTTTTAAATTGCATGAAAATTCTAGGGCTTCGCTCGGGTATCCTAATGGGTTTGAATGCAACCTAATACTCGGGTAAGCTACCCAATTGGCAATGGAGCAATACTTTAGAAGAATTGTAGAAAATAGGTCAAACTTGAGAAAATTGAGGAATAATTGCGATAATTAGGGAAAATTAATGGAAATTGATCAGAACAATTGTCAGGTGACGTGCGGAGTGTTTGCAACTAATTGGAAAACCTGTGGAGCTACACGGGAGGGCGATTTTAGCGGGATTCGAGGTGAGTAAAGGCAACAATAGAATCAACATGAATGTTTTTTTCTATTTCTTGACTGATTATTCTTGAAATGTGAGCCATTTGTATTCCATTCTAGTTCAGGTGAACTGGGGTTTAGGTAGTCCGACTGTAAAGAGAGGTCTCAACGAGTTTAGTAGCCGGCATAGACTGTGGCTTCTCGTTGGAGCCTATTAGAATGATTTAGCATCCGGCCTGTGACTATGGCTTTCTTTCAGTAGTGTGTTAGAAATTTAGTAGCCGATTTTATCTGTGAATTTTTGTTACAGAGTGTGCGTTCAGTGGAGGCGACTTTCGGGCCCACTGGTTTGTACGGGGTGGATTAAATAGGGGAGGCGATTTTGGGCCTACTGTGTCGATCGCAAGCTGATGAGGTCTTGTGACCACGGTTTGATTGAGACTATCTATTCGCCTGTCTGTTTATTTCCTGGTCACTTGATTATCGTTGTCTGAGTATGTTGAATCTATTTATCACGCGATTTGCTATCTATTTCAGTTTCTTGTTATACACTGCATGATTCATAGACTTGATATTATTGAAAATTCATTAGTTTATATTGAGATATCTATTGTTGTTGTTTACTGTTATATTTTGTACTCACCGTCCTTTTTATGACAGTAGGTGTAGATCCATAGACGAGTAGGGGAAAAACGTCGATACTTGGTGATATCCTCTGAGACATACTCAGAGTCATTAGTTTTGCTCTCACTTTGTAGGTATTTTGTCCTTTTGTTGTATATTTTGGCTATGTATCCACTGATTTTGATATTTTGGGGCTTTGGAGAGTTGAATCTAACTGTTGATATATGTATATATTCATTTTGGGCTTTTAGTTGAGATTTTTCACATCTAGGTTGACTGAGTTGTAAACTGTTTTAAGTTGGTGTTAAAAACAAATCCGTTGCACACCTAACTAACTTGGAGGATAAATGATTAGATGGAGTTAAGGTGATTCTAAAGAGAGTGATCCAAGGTGAGTGAGAAAATAATATATTGGATAATTGGTAAATTAAGGCTAACTAGACTTGCGTTGACTTGTCGGAGACTGGCTCGGGGTCCACGTAGGTTTAGGCCAGACGAGGCCCAGTTAGTGGTTGCTAGGGCTGTCACAAATTATATATCTCCAAATTCAACACTTTTCCTCCTCTCTACTAAATGTTTCATCTTCTCATTAATTATACAATATAGATAAAAAAAAATGTCCCAACATTAAACAAAAACAAAAGCGTTCTAATACGAAACCTTCCAAATTCCTATTAATCTATGATAAAGAGAAAAAAATGACCCAATACTAAAAAAGCGTTTCCACTTTCACAACACTAAATCTCACTTTTTCTCCTACTAAACGTTCCATTTCTCATTAATTATATAACTACAAATTCAATAATTTTCCTCCTCTCTACTAAACGTTTCATCTTTCCATTAATTATACAATAAAGATAAAAAAAGTCCCAATATTAAAAACAAAAACAAAAACATCCCAATATGAAACCTTCCAAATTCCTATTAATCTATAATAAAGAGAAAAAAATGACCCAATACTAAGAAGCTTTTTCGCTTTCACAACACTAAATCTCACTTTTTCTCCTACAAAATGTTCCATCTTCTCATTAATTATATAACCCCAAATTCAACACTTTTCCTCCTCCTTACTAAACGTTCTATCTTTCCATTAATTATATAATAAAGATAAACAAATTCCCAACATTAAAAAAAAATCGTCTCAACACAAAACCTTCCAAATTCCATTAATCTATAATAAAAAGAAAAAATGACCCAACACTAAAAAACGTTTTTCACTTTCAAGACACCAAATCTCTCTCTCTCTCTATGTACTCAAACGTGGTTTATCTCATCTCACACCAATGTCAATTAGGCATCTGGGGATGAGAGGTTTTGGTAGTTGAAGAGAGCATCTTCATTGAAGGTTGGAGTTTATACTATAGGATTGTCCGATTAGCAAGTCATAATTGTGAAGGAGAGGTTTTGACTTTTTCATAACTATTTTATTTTTAGTGTTTCTTATATTCACATACTATTACCTCTGGGTTTTTATTCTGATTTTTTTCTCTTTTTATCACTTTCTTTTTCTCATCAAATTTAATTTCATTAGGATTATATTTTTTTATATAAGTTTTTTTCCTCTTTTTATCACTTTCTTTTTTCTCTTTTTATCACTTTTTTTAGTTTTTTCTTATTAGATTAATTATTTTTAACTAATATATTGATAGGATTTCGCCTAAAGTAGCTTTTCTGAAAAGAGGAAACTACATATTGTGTTTTTTAAAACAAGACCTAAAGTAGCTTTTCATAACAATTAAACCTTTTTTCCTTGAAAAGAACAAAAATAAGGAATCCAAGTAAGCTTTTAGAATCCATCTTCTTTAGTTTAATTGAAGCAATCATGGTAAGCCAGCATACATGTAAGCCCTATTCATTTTCTTCCTTTCAAAATGAGTAATAAAGGCTGGAAAGATATATTAAGGCGATATGGAATTAATTGGTACAAAGCCAATCCGTAAACTGAACGTCACACGAGCTAGCAGCTAGCCTGTTCGATTTGTGGGATGGGCAAAGGGTAAAGTGGTGGGATTAAATAATATAGGTGTTGGACACCGTTATAGAAATGTGCACAGGACTATGCTAGCTGTTACCACCCCAATAAGCTGGATATAAGCATGCTGGGCTGGGCAGCATGATAACTCAGCAGATGGCCGAGTCTCGGTGGACTCGGGAGGTTTCGGTGAACTCCAAAGTCAGATTAAGGTTTAGTGCATGGCTCGTGCCTAAGAGGGCAAGCCTTGGCAAGGGCAAGGCTTGCCAAGGCTTCGCAAGGCAAGGGCAAGGCTTGCTAAGGCTGGGCAAAGCTTGACAAGGCACGGGCAAGGCTTGGCAAGGCTGGGCAAGGCAAGGCCAGGCCAAGGCAAGGCAAGGCAAGGCAAGGCACGACAAGGCAAGGCAAGGCAAGGAAAGGCAAGGCCGGGCAAGGCAAGGCCTTGGCACAACAGTTGACTTTCCTTGACTCGGGCATTGACCCTGGTCAAAGTACGCTTCGTCTCATTTTGGGATGTTTCCTATTGGAGCTGAGAAAACGGCTTAACATCTACTATAAAGGGAGGTGGGCTCTCTCCTAGAGGTGGCATGGGCAACAGTGGCAAGGAAGGCCCTCGAGCACGCTTTGGGCACCATGCCAAGGCGAAGACCCACGGACCATGGTCCGGCCACCCCGAGCCCCGGCTTAGCACCCAACGTGCCTGGACACGGCCAGGCACCACGAGACGCAGTCCCTGTCCCTTAGAGAAGCATGAACCACGTCCCTTGAAACGTGAAAGACCAAGTCGAGGTAGTTGGAGAACTACCTTGGTCATGGCTGGGCCATGACCAAGCCACGTCCAAGCTTGTCCCGAATACATGGAGCATGTGCTAACTGACCTAGTAATGGAGGCGATTACGGAACCAGGTGGCAGCAAGGGAACAAGGCAGTTCGGCAACTGCCTTGACCACTAAGAGAGTGGTGATTTACCAGGTCTATGGATTGATGTATGCTGGACATGTGTCCCAGTTAGTTATGTAACTACCTAATGGCTAGTCTATAAAGCCAAGGGCTCTGAGCTTGGGGAAGCACAGAGTTCCACAGTTGTAATTCCAATTGAGAGCTAGTAAACGTTTCCTTGTTGCCTATTGCTTGCTGTCCCTCTAATTCGAGTATTGGCGTGCTGAACTAAGGTGGCCCTTAGGCACCGCAGGTTCAATTGAGAGAAAAATTTCTTAGTGAAAAACCTCTCTTTCATTGGCCCTGTGACAATTGGTATCAGAGCCTCGTTTGGACACAATGGCAACCCGAGCAGCAAGCGATCTAGGTGACAGGGTGTCTCACCTAGAGCATGTGATAGCAACGATGGCCACTCCGGCGGGCTTGGCGGAGTCTTCAACTACGTCCCAACGTATTGAAGCTTTGGAAATGTTGGTGGCTTCCTTAGTGACTAGGGGAGAGTCACAAGAGGCCATGATTGCTATGTGGGAATCAAGGTTTGAGGAGCTTGTAGCGGATCTGCGGTCGATGGGAGAACTTACCACCGAAACAGCCTCGACAATGGCTGTAGAGGTGAGCTTACTCAAGCGAGCTGTGGGCGGAACCTCGGAGGGTGCTGTTTCGGCAAAGCCCCAAACAAAGGTGCCAGAACCAAAGAAATTCTCTGGCAAGCGGAGTGCCAAGGAGCTTGAGAATTTCATTTGGGACATGGAGCAGTACTTTGCTACTGTTGGCACGGAGGAAAATCAGAAGGTCATCCTTCCCTATGTACCTTGAGGGAGATGCGAAGCTTTGGTGGAGAACTAGAGTGGATGATGATGCGGCTGCAGGGAGGCCCAAAATTGTAGATTGGGAGGTGTTTAAGAGGGAATTGAAGGATCAATTCCTTCCTACCAATGCGGCTTGCCAAGCGCGGGAGGCCTTGCGCAAGCTCAAACAGACGGGATCGGTGCGTGACTATTTGAAGGAGTTTTCCTCCCTCTTGCTGGACATCAAAACATGTCGGAGGAGGACAAACTCTTCAATTTCACCACGGGATTGCAGTCTTGGGCTCAAGCCGAGCTAAGGAGGCAAGGAGTGAAGGACTTGCCTGGTGCAATTGTGGCTGCCGATAGTCTTGTGGACTTCAAGACTAGTTCATCCCCGAGCGAAGGGAGAACAAGGAGAAGAAGCCGTTCAAGAACCACCAGAAGAAGGGCGAGAAGAAGTCCTTTTCTCCTAAGCCGGCAAGCTTGAAACCAGCACCTAAAGCAGACCCGAAGCCCTCATCAAGTTCTGCATGTAAGGGTTGTTTTATTTGTAATGGCCCTCACAGGGCACGAGACTGCCCAAAGAAGGAGAAACTGTCGACCTTGATCGCGAAGATGATGGCCAGCCCCGAATGAACCCATTGCAGCTGCTGAATGCAATTCAAGAAGCAAAGACGAGCCCTTCGGAGGGCTAATGTACGTAGATGCTGAGGTGAACCAGAGACGAGTCTTGGCGATGGTGGATTCAGGAGCTACTCACTCATTCGTGGCAGACCATATGGTGGGAAAATTGGGACTGGATCTCGTTGAGAACTCCAGTCGAATGAAGGCAGTGAATTCGGAGGCGAAGCGAATTCAAGGTATGGCCACTGATGTGAATTTGAAGGTTTGATCTTGGGAGGTAAAGATCAACCTAATAGCTGTTCCCTTGGATGATTTCGATGTCATCCTAGGGAATGACTTTTTGCACTTGGGGAGCATTGCATTGATGCCGTTCTTGAAAGGACTGTTCGTGATGAACAAGTCCCACCCTTGTTTTGTCCCTGCAATTAACACAATTGCAGGAAAGGAGAAGATGAAGCTATCCCATCTTTCAGACATTCAGGTGAAAGATGGACTGAGGAAAGGAGAATCCACATTCCTAGCAGCCTTGGTGGAGACCAAGGCAAGAACGACATCAAAGATCCTCGATGTAGTCGCTGAAATACTAGAGGACTTCGGAGACGTGATGCCGGCAGAGTTGCCAAAGCAATTACCCCCAACAAGGGAAATTGACCATGAGATTGAGCTGATTCCTGGCTCAAAACCCCCAGCACAAGCCCCGTACAGAATGGCTCCAAAGGAGTTGGAGGAGCTAAGGAAGCAATTGCAAGAGTTGTTGGATACTGGATTCATTCAGCCATCCAAGGCCCCTTACGGAGCACCAGTCCTGTTCCAGCGCAAGCACGATGGTTCTCTTCAGATATGCGTAGACTACAGGGCACTAAACAAGTTGACGGTGAAGAACAAGTACCCTATTCCACTTGTGGCAGACTTGTTCGATCGATTATCTGGTGCGGCCTACTTTACAAAGCTGAACTTGAGGTCGAGGTACTATCAAGTTCGGATTGCGGTTGGTGACATTCCAAGGACAACCATGGTGACTAGATATGGTTCGTTTGAGTACTTAGTCATGCCATTTGGCTTGACAAATGCCCCTGCTACATTCTGTAATTTAATGAATGATGTACTGAGAGAATTCATTGATAGATTTATCGTTATTTATCTTGACGACATAGTGATTTACAGTCAAAACCTCTATGATCATGTGGATCACTTACGGATGGTTCTGACTACCTTGAGGGCTAACCATTTGTATGTAAAGAAGGAGAAATGTGAATTTGCTGCGCAAACAATTTCTTTCCTTGGTCATGTTGTAGGCCAGGGAAAATTGCAAATGAATCCAGAGAAGGTGCGGGCTATCATGGAATGGCCAAACCACACGAAGGTCTCGGAGTTGCGATCGTTCTTAGGGTTGGCAAATTACTATCGACGGTTCGTGGAGGGCTACTCACGAAAGGTGGCGCCACTGACAGACTTGTTAAAGAAAGATAGAGCTTGGGCATGGACGGATCGATGCAACCAAGCTATGGCAGAAGCGAGGCAGGTCATTGCCTCTGAACCAGTGCTAGGACTACCAAACTTCGAACTACCGTTCGAGGTGCATACAGACGCTTCAGATAGGGCATTGGGGGCGGTGCTTGTCCAAGAGGGACACCCCATTGCCTTCGAAAGCAGGAAACTGAAGGATGCGGAGCAGAGGTACCCGGCTCACGAGAAGGAAATGCTAGCTGTGATTCACGCTCTCCATCTTTGAAGGCATTACTTGCTGGGAACAAGTTTTGTAGTGCGGACAGACAATGCAGCGATCACCTACTTCATGAGCCAAAAAAAGCTCAACCAGAAGCAGGCAAGATGGTTGGATTTCCTTGCAGAGTTCGATTTACAATTCGAACATAAGCCTAGAAGGCTCAATTCAGTTCCGGATGCACTCAGTCGCAAGATGGTGGCTGAGATGGTGGCAGCAGTAGTGAGGCTGGAAGGTGAATTCTTGCCTCGTATCAAGGAGGAGACCGGCAAAGATCCTACTTGTAAGAAGTTGCTAAAGCTAATAGCGGAGGGAGTCACTCGAAGGTTCTGGTGTGATGATAGGGTCCTCTATGCCAAAGGAGGACGCCCTTATGTCCCTAGTACAGGTGGATTAAGACAGCTACTCTTGAAGGAGACACATGATTCTCGGTGGGCTGGGCATCCGGGCATGGAGCGCACCTCGGCCCTCTTATCACGTTCCTACTTTTGGCCAAAGATGGAAGAGGACGTGGATCAATACGTACGGACTTGTCTTGTATGCCAAAAAGACAAGACGGAGAGGAGGAAGGCACCAGGGTTGCTGGAGCCTCTACCTATACTAGAGAGGCCCTTTCAGAGCATCTCCATGGATTTCATCACTAGTCTTCCCAATGTGCAGGGAATGACCAGCGTATTAGTGGTGGTCGATCGATTCTCGAAGTATGCTACATTCATAGCTGCTTCGAAGAATTGTGATGCAGACATGACGGCGGAATAGTTCCTAAAGCATGTGGCGAAGTATTGGGGCATCCCCGAAGACATCATCAGTGATCGAGACGCTCGGTTCACTGGACGATTTTGGGTTGCCCTATTCAATCTGATGGGATCAGAGTTGAAGTTTTTCACAGCAAACCATCCTCAAACAGATGGGCAGACGGAGAGAATCAATGCTTTGCTAGAGGATTATCTCAGGCATTATGTGAATGCCATGTTGGTTTTGGGGTTCATGCGCAGCAGAGATTACAAAACAATTTTGAGAAAAACTCCAACAGGATCCGAATCTGATTCCATTAAAACATGTTTAAACTATGAAAACTTAATCATACCTCAGTCGTAATACCTCTCTGAAGGTTAATCGATCTCTAAGGCGCTGCCAATGGCGAACGCCTTCTACTAGCTGTCCACACACGAACGACGGCCGAGATTCAAAGTGGTAGCTTCAAGAGAATTCCAAACCTTTTGTTTCTCTCCAAAACGATCCAGAGGATACCAAAAACTCTAAGTCATTTTTTAAAACGAAAATAGAGTTTCGGCCCTTTTAAAATCTTTCGTACTTGTATTCTAACTCAAAGCGTCTATTTATACAAACCTTATATATAGACGGTTAAGTAATTTACACATATACCCCTACTTAAAGAAGTATAAGTGTAATACACTACAAGGACGTTTCTGTCATGAATTTTATCATATAAAACTCATTTTTCTGAACCATCTTAAAATCTCATAAAACCATTCTCAATGTGCGACCCAATAGGCTCATATAACGTTGGCAGTGTACCAAAACACATTTTGGTATACAAGTCATAAGCGGCCTCTAGCAAGACATTATGACTACCCAAGTTGTACGAATATCAAATCGATATAACCTAATCAATAGTGTATATAACGTCCTTTTGTCACACGATATCCTTTTGATCAAACATAAGGCATGGAATTGTCATCCAACATGTTCAATCGTACTAGTCTCAATTTCTAGGTATACTGAAAACATCTAAGTGACATTGATCAATATCAATTTACTTAGACTATGCCTTTTAACAGTCTAACACATCGAGGGATCCACTGGATATCTCTCTTTATATGAGAGGGACAAATTCTATCTCGATTACACAACTTCACCACATTATTTACACAGTAACCAATCACAACCTTTATAATCGTCCGGTTAAAGACAACGTTTGATTGCGTAAAATCACTGTATTCCTAATGTTGAAGTCTCTGGTAATCTCAAGTCAGAGGACTGAAAAATATACCTATCATGAGAAACAACTATGACTTAATCCATGTGATGTTCTCATAGCGAATTGGTCCAAGACTTTGTTCCCTAACAAGTACTCATGATTTTGATTCGTATTCCTATACGTATGATCATCGTATGATCATCAATCAAGACTCACACTAGTCTTAATTTATTATAGTTCCCAGTATAATAATCGATTAGGGACATTTAGGATATTTCTATAAATACCCATGGATCTTATTATAATGTAAACATGCAAATCAATTATAATAAACAACAAATGAAATCCTCTATTTTATTAACTAAAATATATTCATAAAGACTGTTAATGGATTGACATAGGGCACATTTCCCAACATCTCCCACTTGCTCTAGGGCCAATCATTCATGCATCTAATGCCTAATGATCTAACAAGACCATCATGTTTCGCTTGTAGAAGAGCTTTTGTCAATGGATCCGCAACGTTGTCTTCAGTAGGTACTCTGCAAATCTTTACGTCTCCCCTCTCAATAATTTCTCTGATGAGATGAAAACGTCTGAGTATATGTTTGGATCTATGGTGTGATCTAGGTTCCTTGGCCTGTGCTATTGCCCCGTTATTGTCATAATACAAACAAACAGGGTTAGCAATACTTGGAACCACACCTAGTTTAGAAATGAACTTTTTGATCCAAACTGCCTCCTTTCTTTGCATCGACGCCGCAATATACTCGAAACTTCATTGTAGAATCTCGCCACGATCTCTTGCTTCGAACTTTTTCAACTTACTGCACCCCCATTCAAAGTAAACACATATCCAAGCTGCGATCTAAAATCCTCTATATCAGTTTGAAAACTTGCATCTGTGTAACCATTTACAACTAGATCATTTTCAAAACCTCCATAAACCAATAACACTTCCTTAGTCTTTCTTAAGTACTTAAGGATGTTCTTTACTGCTATCCAGTGACTCTCACTTGGATCTGACTGATATCTGCTTGTAGTACTCAAAGCATATGATACATCAGGCCGAGTGTATAGCATGGCGTACATGATAGATCCAATAGCGGATGCATATGGAATCTTATTCATACGGTCTCGCTCATCATTTGTCCTAGGACATTGATTCTTGCTGAGAACAATTCTCTTTTAGAGTCTTGCAAACTGAACCTATTTAGTACCTTGTCTATGTAAGCACTCTGACTTAGACCGATCAGCCTCTTAGATCTATCCCTATAGATCCTTATCCCTAGGATATAGGCTGCATCTCCCAAGTCTTTCATCGAGAAACACTTCCCTAACAAGACTTGACACTCTGCAATGTTGGGACGTCATTTCCAATGAGTAATATATCATCAACATAAAGTACCAGAAAAACAACTACACTCCCATTGACCTTCTTGTATACACAAGGCTCATCTTCATTCTTAATAAAACCAAAATCCTTGATTGCTTCATCAAAACGAAGATTCCAACTCCGAGAAGCTTGCTTTAATCCATTAATGGATCTTTGAAGCTTGCATACCTTCCTAGAATTCTCAGGATGTACAAAACCCTCAGGTTGTGTCATATACATATCCTCAAGCAGCTTTCCATTAAGAAATGTTGTTTTTACATCCATTTGCCATATCTCATAGTCATAATATGCAGCGATGACAATTAAAATTCTTATGGATTTAAGCATGGCTACTGGCGAAAAAGTTTCATCATAATCAACACCTTAAGTCTGCCTGAAACCTTTTGCTACAAGTTTTGCCTTGAAAGTATGCACTTTGCCATCCATGTCGTTTTTTTCTTGAAAACCCATTTATATCCAATGGTCTTACCATCTTCAGGTAAATCAACCAAGTTCCAAACTTGGTTATCATACATGGATTGCATCTCATAGTTCATGGCACTTAGCCATTTATCTGAGTCTGGTCCAGACATAGCCTCCTGATAAGTGGTGGGCTCATTTTGATCCATAAGCAACACATCACAACTATCAGTAATGAGAAATCCGAATCTCTCTGGCTCATGTCTTATCCTACCAGATTTACGTGGACCTTGTGTCACTTGCGGAGGTTCAACTGGTTCAGAACGTTGTTGAACTTTCAGTAGCGGTTCAGTGTTTATTTGTGATTCTTGAACTTTTTCAAGATTTATTTATCTCCCACTAGTGTCTTTTGAAATAAACTGTTTTTACATAAAGGCACCATACCGAGCAACAAACACTTTGTTCTCAGCGGGATTATAAAAGTAATAACCTTTTGTTTCCTTAGGATACCCCACAAATAGACACTTGTCAGATTTAGGTGCTAGTTTTTCTGAGACTTGTCGTTTTACGTAAGCCTCACAGCCCCAAATCTTAAGAAAAGACAAACTAGGTCTCTTCCCGTACCATATCTCATATGGTGTTTTATCAACGGCTTTAGTAGGAACTCGATTTAGAGTGAAAGCTGCAGTTTTTAATGCATAACCCCAAAAGGATAATGGAAGATCCGCATGACTCATCATAGATCGAACCATATCTAATAAGGTTCGATTTCTCCTTTCAGAAACTCCATTCCATTGTGGAGTTGTTGGTGGAGTCAATTGGGAGACAATCCCCCAATTTTTAAGATGATCATCAAATTCTTAGCTTAAATACTCACCACCTCGATCTGATCGAAGTGTTTTGATAGTTTTACTAAGCTGATTATGCACTTCATTTTGAAACGTTCGAAACATCTCAAATGATTCAGCTTTATGTTTCATAAGATATACATAATCATATTTGTTGAAATCATCAGTAAATGTAATGAAGTACTGATAACCTCCTCTAGCCATTGTGTTTATAGGACCGCATACATCAGTATGTATTAGACCTAATAAATCACTTGCCCTTTCACTATGTCCAGTAAAGGGACTTTTAGTCATCTTGCCTAGTAAACAAGATACGCACGTTTCATATGATTTCAAATCAAATGAATCTAGAAGTCCATCTTTATGGAGCTTCGTTATGCGTTTCTCATTTATGTGGCCAAGACGACAATGCCAAAGATAAGTATGCTTCAAATCATTTGACTTGGATCTCTTTGTATTTATGTTAAATACTGGAGTATCTGTGGACTTTTTCATGCTTAGAATATAAAGACCATCACACAAATCAACATTTGCATAAAAAATGCCTTTATGAGAAATTGAACATCTATTATTTGCAATAATAAAATCAAAACCATCCATATCCAAACATGAAATAGAAATGATGTTTCTGCTCAAGGCAGGCACATAATAACAATTATTTAAAGTTAAAACAAGTTCACTAGATAAAACTAAGTTATATGATCCAACAGCCAGGGCAGCAACTCTTGCTTCATTCCCTACGCGGAGGATGACTTCTCCTTTCTTCAACTTTCTACTTCTGTGAGTCCCCGCACATTTATACAAATGTGAGATCCACATCCCAGGTATCCAATACCCAGGAATCACTAGTAGATAAATTAATTTCAATAACATAAATACCCGAGGTGGTAGTCGCACTACCCTTTTTTCTTCTTTAGTTCTTCCAGATAGAGTTTGCAATTTCGAACCAATGTCCAGTGCATGGCGAAATGATAATTTCCTTCCTTTTCCTTTTGGTGCTTTGAAGCGAGAGCAGTGGGGCTTGACTTGTTCCACGAGGCTTTGCAATAGGTGCAAGAGTGAGCCTTTGGCAACTTTAGCCTTGCCTTTGCCTTTCTTCTTCATTCCCTTTCCCTTTTGGACCATCAAGACATTACTAGAGGATTTCTTGATATTTTGTTCAGCGAGTTTTGAGCATCAAATGCAACTCTGAAATTGATTTCTCCATATTATTCATATTGTAGTTCATCACAAATTGTGAGTAACTCTCTGGTAATGAATTTAAGATCAAATCCGTAGCCAACTCTTGGCTTATGGGAAATCCAAGTATATCAAGTTGGTCAACATAGCCCTTCATCTTCAGAACATGAGGACTAACTGACGCACCCTCAGTCATCTTACAAGAATGCAGGTTCTTGACTGTCTCGAACCTTTCTTGCCTAGCTTGCTGTTGGAACATTTCTTTCAGCATTACAGCTATGTCGTAGGCTTCCATTAGTTACATGTCCTTCTGAAGTTCAGGAACCATAGTTGCCAACATAATGCATGCAATATCAGTAGAATTGTTGACATGCTTATTATGCGCATCCTTCACAAATTTCGTAGCATTAACTGGTGGGTCCTCAGGGATCGGAGCATCCAGGACATACAACTTGCGTTCATGCTTGAGAACGATTCTCAAGTTTCTGAACCAATCAAGAAAGTTAGTCCCAGATAGCTTATCCTTCTCAAGGATAGATCGCAGTGACAGGGGATTATTGTTACTTGAAAAGACATTGATCTAAAATAAAGATTATGCATAGTTTATTTTAGTATAGAAGAATAGACTCCCACTAAATTAACAACCCTCCTAAAACATACTGTTTATTTAGGGGACTAAATCCATATTTCACCTAATTCTATGACAACTATGGCATGAAACACAGAACTAGATTATTTAGATAGGTAACAGTTACCAATTACATCTTATGTAATTTTAGATACTTTTATGAGATACAGGACATCTTATGTCTTAGCATGTTTTTATCTCATCATATGCCTAAAGTTCAAAACTATTTTGATAGCTTTATTAAGTCGGACCAATTTAAACATTTAGGTAACTCTTACCTAACTTATCTCACCAAGATAACACAATACACCCAACTATGGCTGAAACTATATTAGTGCGATCGAGGCCTTGACAAGTGTTTAAAATTGGATGGCACAAGACTTAAAATTAAATAGAGGGATTTTATTCAGTTTTAGTGATTTTAATTAAACAATGAAATATCATATATTTTATTGATTTGTAGAACCACTAAACAATTTAGGAAATTTTTATGTTATTCACTAATAGAAGAATTTTCGTGCGCTAGGATTAGTTAGACGAGTATCCCATTGGCCGGTCAAGAAATGATGGTTCCGTTGACCGGTCAGCGGACGGTGGAACAGGGGGCAGCGCCCCCTTTTTTTTTTTTTTTTTTTTTTTTTTTAAGACAAATCTCAATCCCGAAAATTGAAATTCGCTATAGAAAATCATATTTTTCGCTGATTTTACTATGCCAAATTTACCCCTTAGTTTATCCAAAATTAAGTCAATTAAAACGTTTTAATTAACTCATGCCCACATCTAACTAATCATCTTATCCTAATCCGATTAGGACTTTAGATATTTGAATCCTAGCATATCACAAATAACAAACTTCTCCATATTTATCTCCTATCCAATTGGGATAATTAAGCCGATTTTGCATATATCTCCTAATCTAATTGTTATCTATCTTTATCAAATAAAAACTTCATAACAACATAGATATAACAAGATAAATAAATAATTTCGAAAATTAATTATTTACAATTTCGATCTTCATCCAAATAATCACAAATATGTAGTTGGATCATGAATTACTATCTCAATCGAACCTAATCATATTAGTTTCGAATTAACATTCAGACTTATACAATTTAAGAAACTTAAATTGATGTAACCTAAATATGCATACTGAATTACAGAGATTTCATCCATGCATCAATACAAAAAAATAAAGATTATACCTAATGGTGTCATGGATCACAAAATACGAAATTCAATTCATTAAAATTATTCGAACCTAACATGGTTACTTGCATGTATAAAACTGATTTCAATTAAATCACGAATATATGTATCATATAAACAAAACATGATAATAAATCTCATAGAAAACTTATGTATATCACATATACATCAACTATTAACATGCTTTCAATCATATATCATAAAAACATGCAATAAGTTTAATGGAACCAAACTCGAAGGCTCTGATACCACTGATGGGTTTTGGGGTTCATACGCAACGGAGATTACAAAACAATTTTGAGAAAAACCCCAACAGGATCCGAATCTGATTCCATTAAAACATGTTTAAACTATGAAAACTTAATCATACCTCAGTCGCAATACCTCTCAAGGCTAATCGATCTTTAAGGTGCTGCCAATAACGAACGCCCTCTACTAGCTGTCCACACACGAACGGCGGCTGAGATTTGAAGTGCTAGCTTCGAGAGAATACCAAACGTTTTGTTTCTCTCCAAAACGATCTAGAACATACCAAAAACCTCTAAGTCATTTCCTAAAACGAAAATAGAGTTTCAGCCCTTTTAAAATCTTTCGTACTTGTATTCTAACTCAAAGCGTCTATTTATACAACCCTTGTATATAAACGATTTAAGTAAATTACACATATACCCCTACTTAAAGAAGTATAAGTGTAATACACTACAAGGACGTTTCTGTCATGAATTTTATCATATAAAATTCATTTTTCTGAACCATCTTAAAATCTCGCAAAACCATTTTCAGTGTGCGACCCAATAGGCTCATATAACGTTGGCAGTGTACCAAAACACATTTTGGTATGCAAGTCATAAGCGACTTCTAGCAAGACATTATGACTACCCAAGTTGTACGAATATCAAATCGATATAACCTAATCAATAGTGTATATAACATCCTTTTGTCACACGATATCCTTTTGATCAAACATAAGGCATGGAATTGTCATCCAACATGTTCAATCGTACTAGTCTCGATTTTTAGGTAGACTGAAAACATCTAAGTGACATTGATCAATATCAATTTACTTAGACTAAGCCTTTTAACAGTCTAACACATCGAGGGGTCCACTGGATATCTCTCTTTATATGAGAGGGACAAATTCTATCTCGATTACACAACTTCACCACATTATTCACACAGTAACCAATCACAACCTTTATAATCGTCCGGTTAAAGACAACGTTTGATTGCGTCAAATCACTGTATTCCTAATGTTGAAGTCTTTGGTAATCTCAAGTCAAAGGACTGAAAAATATACCTATCATGAGAAACAACTATGACTTAATCCATGTGATGTTCTCATAGCGGGTCGGTCCAGTACTTTGTTCCCTAACAAGTACTCATGATCTTGATTCGTATTCCTATACGTATGATCAGCGTATGATCATCAATCAAGACTCACACTAGTCTTAATTCATTATAGTTCCCAGTATAATAATCGACTAGGGACATTTAGGATATTTCTATAAATACTCATGGATCTTATTATAATGTAAACATGCAAATCAATTATAATAAACAGCAAATGAAATCCTCTATTTTATTAACTAAAATATATTCATAAAGACTGTTAATGGATTGACCTAGGACATATTTCCCAACATGCCAGTCAGACGAATTGGGTGGATTTACTTGATACAACCCAATTTTGTTACAATCTGCACAAAAGCTCAGCCACGGAGCTGAGTCCATTCGAGGTGCGACAGGACAACAACCGGCTACTCCATATGAAGTAGTCAAGTCAAAGTTGATGGGGTCGAGCCCTGCGGCATATCGGTTTGTAAGGAACAAGCAGGAGCTGAGGGAGGCAGCTTATGACAGTTTGGCCAAAGTTGTCAGGAGAATGAATAAGTATGCTGACCAACACAGGCGACCCTTAGAGTTCCAGGAAGGAGATCTCGTCTTGTTGAAGCTTACTCCTCAGATATTGAAGAAATTCAACAAGAAGGAGACACACAAGGGCCTGGTGCAGCGATACGAAGGACCATTTGAGGTGGTCAACCGAGTGGGGAGGGTAGCTTATCGCCTAAAGCTACCAGAAAGGTTGAAGATACACCCTACATTTCATGTAAGCTATCTCAAACATTTCCATTCAGATCAGGAGGATCCAGGGCGGAGTGAAGGCAGACGAGCTCCACCCTTGATACGGAAGGAATTTGCAGGAGAGATCGAGCAGATTCTAAACCACGAGGTGCGTGGACAAAGTAAGAAAAAAAGGCGAATTTTCTACTTAATTAAGTGGGTTAATGTGGAGGAACCTACTTGGGAGCGGGATACTACCCTATGGCAGTTTGAGAAGGAGATTTCAGACTACCAGAAGCGGCAAGAACCGAGCAGTTCGATGAGGGCATCGAACATTTCGATCGGGGGAGGTTTGTTACCACCCCAATAAGCTGGATATGAGCATGTTGGGCTGGGCAGCATGATAACTCTGCAGATGACTGAGTCTCGGTGGATTCGGGAGGTTTCGGTGAACTCCAAAGTCGGATTGGGGTTTAGTGCATGGCTCATGCCTAAAAGGGCAAGCCTTGGCAAGGGCAAGGCTTGGGCAAGGTTGGGCAAGGCAAGGCAAGGCAAGGCAAGGCACGACAAGGCAAGGCCAGGCCAAGGCCAAGGTAAGGCCTTGGCACAACAGTTGACTTTTCTTGACTCGGGCATTAACCCTGGTCAAAGTACGCTTGGTCTCATTTTGGGATGTTTCCTATTGGAGCTGAGGAAACGGCTTAACATCTACTATAAGGGGAGGTGGGCTCTCTCCTAGGGGTGGCATGGGCAACAATGACAAAGAAGGCCCTCGAGCACGCCTTGGACACCATGCCAAGGCGAAGACCCACGGACCATGGTCCGGCCACCCCGAGCCGGTAGGACTCAACCCCGAGCCCCGGCTTAGCACCCAACGTGCCTGGACATGGCCAGGCACCACGAGACGCAGTCCCTGTCCCTTAGAGAAGCATGAACCACGTCCCTTGAAACGTGGAAGACCAAGTCGAGGTAGTTGGGGAACTACCTTGGTCATGGCCGGGCCATGACCAAGCCACGTCCAAGCTTGTCCCGAATAAATGGAGCATGTGCTAACTGACCTAGTAATGGAGGCGATTATGGAACCAGTGGCAGAAAGGAACAAGGCAGTTCGGCAACTGCCTTGACCACTAAGAGAGTGGTGATTTACCACGTCTGTGGATTGATGTATGCTGGACATGTGTCCCGATTGGTTATGTAACTACCTAATGGCTAGTCTATAAAGCCAAGGGCTCTGAGCTTGGGGAAGCACAGAGTTCCACAGTTGTAATTCCAATTGAGAGCTAGTAAACGTTTCCTTGTTGCCTATTGCTTGTTGTCCCTCTAATTCGAGTATTGGCGTGCTGAACTAACGTGACCCTTAGGCACCGCAGGTTCAATTGAGAGAAAATTTTCCTAGTGAAAAACTCCTCTTTCATTGGCCCTGTGACACTAGCCAATGTGCCTCAATTGCAAAAGACCAAAATTCCCTCATCATAAACACACACAAACCAGCAACCACTAAAAGGAGGGGTATTTTAGTAACTTATCACATCAACGACACTAATAATCCTACTCTCAATACCTCCAACCGGACTAATACTCAATCCCATGTTATAATCCCAGTGTAAAATAATCACATGATGTTGGGACAATTTTGTATATCAACCGAACATGCTACACTATATGAGAATGTAATATTTGGTCTCAAAAGAGCAAGAGACCAACATTTTATTTTTAGGAAAATGATAAAATAACGCAGACTTTGAACGCATACCCTTGTCTTTTAGCCATTTATAGTTCTTTTTTATCTCCTAACGCACGGGCCCCACATCTGATAAAATACCAGAAATAGCTAAAAGACAAGGTGTGCGTTCAAAGTATGCGTTGGGAGTGTGTTAGATTATCATTTTCCTTATTTTTAAAGTAAGTTTTTTTTTTTTTTTTTTTTTTTTTTGATGTCAGAAGAAGCAAGTTTAATTTTTTAATTACAAATCCATATTTTATTTTATACAGCGTGGGTGAACTTTTTTCTTTCCAACTTTAATGTGTTGTATATCTACAAAACTATTTATAAAACTCTCTTCAGCTTTTATGAGCCTATAAACCAACGATTACGTACTTTATGCTTACTAGTATCGATGAGCATATAATTTACATTTATAATATTGATCTGTTTTTGTTTTGGTTTTTTTTTTTTTTTTTTAATTTGTTCTTAAATCACTTGGAAGTTCAAATTTCTTTTACTAAACGAAAATGATTCGATGACCTGCTTTTGGACACTTCAATTAAACACCCACTTACTGGTGTCTTGATTTCTGCATCGATGTTTGTGTATATATAAATCGATGTGTATGAAATGAACACCAACAATCAGGTGTGCATTCCGAATGTCCTAAAAAGGTCACCTAACATTGTCCTAAAAAAATTATGGAAGTTCCTACCAAAAAATAAAAAAAAAAATTATGGAAGTATATCTTCATTCAATCGAATTGAGAGATATCATTGATTCATATAGCCTAACCATCTAATTAATTAAGCAATGGCTAAACGAACCCCACTTCTTACTTAGAGGCTCCCATTACTTTTTGTACTCCACTTTCTTACTTTAAATACCCCACTTATATATTTTTTCTCAACCGAAACAATACCCCCACCCTCACCCTCACCCTCACCCCAACACCTCTCAATCTTCTCATTTTTTCTCAGTTTAACTTAACCGTTGTATAACAAAAAAAAGAGCAGGATACAAAGAGTAATGTGTCTTCTAAGCAAAAAGTGGGATCTGTTTTTTTATAAAAAGAAAATGAGATTCTTTTAGCCGCTCCCTTAATTAATTGGGATTCAGGCTTGCATGGTCAATTATTGTCGTGTGTTCCTTCACTAGTAATTAATGTATTTTATGATTTCATTATCAATTTTAAAGGAGGTCAAGGTCTAAGAAAAGAAGTTGGATTTCTTTGAAGTACTTTTGTGAGTGCATGCAAATTAGTCATCAAAATAGTTGAATTATATATTAAGCACACCAAACCCTAACCCTCTCTCTCGCATTTTTCTCTCTGCCGCGCTGCCCATCCACCTCTCTCACCTCCTGTCACGGCCCAATTTTACTAATCTTGATTAACTGCTTAATCATGATCATCAAATTGTTACGTGGGCCCGCATGAGATGTACACACCGACCGAGGCAAGTGGCTGAGGTAATTTTATATTTGTAATAATGTGTTACTAGTGTTTGTATGTGTGTAAACTAAGTTAAAATTTGCAGCTATCGAGTCGAGACGCGATTGGGGATGCGCCTCGAGTTACGTGCGAGCCAGGGTACCGAGTAACGAGACTTGAGGTAAGTCCAAACTTAGTTAAATGCAACGTAATTAAATTAATGCACATAAGATCATAGCCTATGGTCATAAATTAATTGAATTGAGTTTGATATATATATATATATATATATATATATTTAAAAATCAGAAAAATTGTGAAATGATCAAGAGGAGCTTTGGGAAAGAGGATAAGATTGAGGGGCATTTTGGAAATTTGGCTACCCTTTTTATTTAACACCAAAACCACCACCACCACACAACCGATCAAAAGAGAGAGAGAGAGAGAGAGAGAGAGAGAGAGAGAGTTCGGGAATGAGAGGAAAGAAGGAGAGAAAGAAAGGCTAGCCGAGGGGAGATCGAGGTTGGGAGCTTGGAGGTGCGATGATGGCGTTGGCGAGGTGAGTCTTTTGTTGTTAATGTTGGCATTGTTGTTATAGACGTTGTAGTGATGTTGATGAAGTTGATTTTAAAGAAATCAATATGTTAATGGTGGATTAGTGATGCTATGGTGTTGATGTTGGTGTTGGAGTTGTTGATTGTTGGACCGAACCGGGTCAGACCCAGTTCAAGGGCCCCATTCCCCTATAAATAAATAAATAAATAATGATATGAAATTACCTTTCAAGGACCTAGGGGTATTTCGGGAGTTTGGAAGCGCTAGTCGGAGTGTCACGAAGCCTGATAGCCATAGCTATCCTTTGACTTGTAAGTGAAACTGTGAGAACTCTCGATGACTTGTTGTTAGTAATCTGCCATCATACTTTCCTTGTTCTGTTCGAATTGAATATTGAAATAGCATGATGCCTTTGTGATAGTTTCATTGACTCCATTTCCTGATATGCTATATTTTTGTTGTGGACTATGTTGTAATTGATGTTAGAAATGCATTCTCTAGGGCTATCTGTGGTAATTAGATTTGTACTCCATTTCCTTTGGGGCTACGTAGCCTAACTTATTGTTGATATCGTAGAGCCTTAGAAATGAAAAATCCTTGAAACAAAAGTAGGAGATTATCCAGTGTCCATTACACAAGAGATGGGTGGATTCACGGGGTCATTGAACATCGGGGTTTCCGGTACTCACCACTATTACTTGGGTGGCATCACATAGCTTGAACTACAGGGTTGTCGGCAAGTTTATATATATATTTGCATGGAGCGCAGCTCTGCCATTGATGAAGTATGTTGCGAGTAGCTCCATACGATAGTGGAAAAAGGCTGGCTGATAGTTCTCACCATCGACTGGACGTAGATCATCTCGACTTAGCCTGTGTCAATTTGTCTATTTCCGTTAACCATGGTATTTACATGCATTACTTTCTCAGCACATTTTTCTGCTATATTATGCATTTAAATATCTGTCTTTACTTTGGAAATGTAGTATAGAATTCCCCGGTTATCACTTAAATATCACTATACTCACCGTCTAGTTTGTGACGGTGGGTGTAGGTCCGTCGAGCAACACTAGGCCGGGCAAGGAGAAGATCGACGACTACCTCTGAGCTCGTAGTGTGTAGCTACCGTACATGTAGGTCATTTTTTTGTATTATGTTTATATACGTCTTTGTTTGGGTTGTACATTGGGACGTGAGCTAGTTTACCGACTTTTGACTTTTATTTTGTCTATATGTTCGTCGTTTATTGCATATAAATCGTGATCGTTATTTCCTGGTTTCCACACTTAAGTTTATAATATGTTTCCGCTAATATGTTAGAGACTTCCGCTAGAAAGACATAATACCTCTGCTATTCGATACTTCTTATAAATTGATAAATAGTAGTGTTAGGGAATTACTTATTTCTGAACTCGATCCACGAGAATATAGGTATTACAGGCTGACTAATATGTAATTAAGTTCTGCGTGTCGTAGTTAGGGCTTAATTACGGGATTAGGTAGGGGTGGTGCCCTAGATTAAGGTAGGGGCCGTTACAGTTAGTATCAGAGCATAGGCTTTATAACCTTAGGGACAAAGTATAGAGTTGTCTAAAATTGTGATACCAACGTTACAGTAACACCTCTGCCACTAATCAATAAGTTATTATTTTAATTTTTACATTGATCAGTTTTCTATTCTACAATGTTACAATGATTTAGGGTTTTTAGTCGATTGGTTGTTTGTTTGTGCTTGATTTGTGTGAAGTGATGTTTAATTAGTTTGCGGAGGTGGTGCTAGAAGTAATTGGGCAAGTTACAATGATTTAGGGTTTTTAGAGGATCGGCTGCTTGTTTGTGCTTGGTTTGTATCATTAGGTTTGATTCATCTTCATCTTTTAAGTTTTCCCTTATCTATCGTAGAATTTGCTCCCAAATCCATTTATAAGTTATAACATTTCTTACACTCAAAGCTCATTTTTATATGACTTCTATGTTTAATATATACTATGCTACCAACAGCTTTGAACCCTAATTTGAAAACACCTAAATTTTAGTGGGATTCAAACCACGACCTCCCGAAACAGTACCTTTTGGTAAGTGATGTCTCTACCATCTCATCAGAGATGCTTTGACCTGGTTGGCCCAAGTGTTAATAAGGAACTTGATCCCTTTAAGGGTTGAGTTTGAGTGTCGTAAATGAAAAAGATGGGGTTGGGAAAGGCCCCTATACAAGCTCGACAAGATCTGAGTATGGTTTAATCAGTGCAATTGACGTCATACACCATGTAAGAAACCAAAAAAAAGTTATATTGATATGTAACACCCTCAATTTATGTGCCAAATCATATCTAATTAATCAGTGCAATTGACATCACTTCAATTTGGGGGAGCTTGTGGGTTCAACTCTCTAGTGTATGATAAATAGAAAAATGATAATCTAACACACTTTGGGCGCACACTTTTATTTTTTAGTCATTTATGATCTTTTTTTAGATGTGGGGCCCATGTTTTGGGAGACAAGAAAGAGCCATAAAGTGGCTAAAAAACAAAAGTGTGCGCCCAAAGTGGGATAGATTATCATTTTTCATGATAAATAACAACAGCAGAGCACTATACAAAGCAAACGTTGATCGAGAAATCGCTGAGGTCGGTCGCCGATCTGGTCAAATCCGCAAGGGGTATGGGCTTAGGGTTTTGCACTGGTGATTTATTACTTGTTCGATCGAGGTGACTCTCGGTTCAGATTCTAGGGTTTTTTTTACAAGGTGAAAATCTCACATTTTTTCGTATAATTTTCAGTGGAATTCAATAATTTGTTGATTAACTACGCTGATTAACATCTTGGTGGGTGAAAAATTAAATCTTTTTCACTCTTAGTGTCTCAATTTGGGAACTTGATTTGTTTCATCTCTGCTGTCAGTCTCAATTATTTATTTTATGATGATTGTTTGTTTGGTTTGGTTTGGTAGTGTTAATTAAAAGAATGAAATCATATTAAATTGGTATTTTATGTGTATAACATTTTTAGTAAGATTTTGCCCCACTTTTGGGGTTTTGTATCTGTATATAATACGCAATGTAATTCGACCCAAATCCTAAATTATATTGTCGCCAACTGCAGCGACTAGTCCATGCTTAGGCATTGTTGGGCCCCTTTTGAGGATGGCTCTCCAAACCATCCACAAGACTTGAACCAAGACTTTGTGCAAGTGGGCCAGTCCCTTGCCACTCGGACCAACTGGTTGTTGGTGAATTTATGTTTCATAAGCTTTGTTATTAGTTTTTGGTGTTTTATTTATTTTCATATTTTCATATTGTCGTATCGTTGTGTTCTGCATTGTGACCGAGAGACTACTGTGTCTTGTATTTATTTTACTTTCTTTAAAAAAAAAAAAAAAAAACTTCTCTGACTGCAGTGTGAAGATTCATATAAAAGGAGGGAATAGAGGAAAAAGATGCAAAAGTTGGGAGATTTCAAGTTACCTCACTTCTTCAACTATCCGCCATACTTCACGTAATCTCTTTAACACTTTGATCTTTGAATGTTTTTATAATTTTTTTTCACCTTATGTTTCATTAATTTGCATTATCATTTAATTGGTTGAATTTATACTTTGAGGTATAGTTTGGTGTTTGATAGTATATTTTGTGATTTAATGTTCGTGGCTACTATAACTTCCCATCTTGCATTAGGTGTTTGGTGATTAGTTTATTGGTACTGGAAGATGAAAGCATGCTGCATGCCTATAACACTTCTCTTAGCTTCATTATTCCATTATGAATAAAACCATACAAGATCAAAAGACATGATGTTAACCTTGAACCTTTAATTGCGTCGTCAGATTCTAAGCTTGTTGCACAAACTGGTTCTCTATACTTCTTTCTCCCTTTCAAATTCAACTCTGGTCTTGGAATGAGCACTTTATGTACCAAACACTTTTTTTTTTTCTTTCTTTTTAAATTCAGTCTCTTCAATTTGGAAGCCTTGGAAAAGAAATGGGAGGTCATTTAAGTCGTTGAAAATCCTGACGGAAGCTCTAATTAGATCCACAAGTACTCAGTCTGAGAATTATTGCATTTTATTTTTCCTTGCACGGGATGGGGTTATGGAGGCATGGATATCTGTTCTCTTTTGCCGTCATGAATTTAAAACACATGTATGTGTAGCGATGTAGCGGATCCCAACTAATTTGTAATTGAGGCCCTATTGTTATTGTTGATGTTGTTGTTGTATGTATGTACGTATAAACATTCATGTACATCTTTTCCGGATTGGGATAATTGTCCGGGGCCTTATTCAGAAACAAAATAGCCCACCCGCCACAACCATTTAAATGCTGCTAGTACATCTAACTTTAGTTGAAGTAAACTAACTTCAATTCTCTTCTCCTCCTTGTTACTCCTGATGATCATTCCGTTGGATCCTCGTGTTAACTTATTCACTCAAATATTAAGAGGAAAAAAAAGATCATGTTTTACATATTTTATTTTAGTTCTAATATATCTGTGATAATTCAAAATAGCCCACCCGCCACAACCATTTAAATGCTGCTAGTACATCTAACAAAAAAAAAAAAAAAAAAAAACACATTGGGTTTGGAGATGCTATCCTCAAATAAAAAAGATGTTTATTTTTTTAGCAACAAGCGGTTGACCCAAGTGGTAACAGACTTCGTTCCTTTAAGCAAAGTCTTGAGTTCAATTCTTGTGAATAAAATAAAAAATAAAAAATCTATTTAGACTCTTAGAGTTTGGACTCACAGGGAGATTTTTGAAATTATTACAAATATCAAAGGAGTGTTGCAAGTTGTTATTTCGAAGTTATTTATTACTTGAGGATGAATTTGAAATAAAAAATTTTCAAAAACTCCCTAGGAGTTCGGACTCTAAGAGTCCAAATAGCACTACTCTAAAAAAAATTGGGTTGAAAGGGTTACATGGGATTCGACAGTGCTTGAGCATTGCTTAGTCGGGGCAATTGATGTTATACACCATGTTGGAAACCAAAAAATAGAAATTATTTCTTTGAAAAATGTTTGTGCAGTAGAAAATAAAACTGAATGACTCATCACATTTCTTTTTTTGATATGTATCACCCAATTAATGTGTCAAAGCATCTCTAATGAGATGAATGAGGCATCACTTGTGGAGATCGTGGATTCTACTCTATGTGACTAATTTAACTCTTTTAAAATGCCATGTCTCTTTCACATTTATTTATTTATTTATTTTTGTCAAGGTGATTTATAAAACCAAAAAGTGATATTATCGCATGGTCACTTATACATATAGGCGGCATGTTATCTACCCACCGTAAATCTCTCATTTAAACACTTTCCAAATGAGGAATTGCCCTTTTGGTGGGCTATAAACTTCCATATGCTCTTCCGCGCGCGTGAATTAAATCAAAAGTAATGGACCACCAGTTGCAATTGCATTTAAGGCTTAATAGGTAAATATATCATAACGTTTCAAGATTTTTGTAATAATATATTCTAACATTTTGATTTTTACAAAAATATCCTCACCTTTTGGTTTCTTGCGTATTCTTACTTATAATTATTATGTGTTAAACCACAATCAAAGTGATGAATGGTTATTAGCTAGATTACATACCCATTGCATTTATATGAAATAATTTTTCAATTGTATGCATAATTTTTTATATTTTCAAGTGTAATTCACTAAAAAAAATTGGAACTAAGGACACAATTTATAAGAAATCAAAACGATAGAATATTTTTGCTACAATTCAAACGTTAGGATATTTTTGCAAAAACATTGAAATGTTAGGATATATGTTTTTAAAAAAAAATTTCAACCATTTATGTGTCACAAGCTTTTTAGTGGTGTGGATACCTCAGTGAAAGATCTATGGGATAACACTAGACTTCTCATATGCAAATGGGTTTCAACGAATAAAGCCTTTAAAGACTGGGGACTTAATGATGTTATAAGGAGTTGGAAGCCAATGCTTGAATATGACCCCGTTTGATGGCTTGAATGCGGCTGATTTTGGTGGGCTACTAGAACAATTTTGGTCTTTAATACAGGTTTCAAAACCGCTATTAAAGATGAGTTTATAAATGTCATATGAGAAACGTGTTCAATGTGGGTCGTGTTTTAATTGTTATTACAGGTATTACGTAGAGGTTGCTTAAAACTCTTATCAATTTGGTGTTATTAAATGTCAAAACTCTTTCATAAATTAAAACACGACCCATCAAACATATTTTTCACATGACATTTAATAGCACTCATCTTTAATAAGAATTTTGAAACCTCTATTAAAGACTAAAATTGTTCTAGTGAAGAGTGGTTGTTTATTTTGTTTTCATTGTTTGTGCACATTGGATTGTGTGATTGGGGAGGGCCAACTGCGCATTGCTTGGTCGACCTCGGCGAGGCGATGCGCCCAACACGGATCCTAGTCACAAGCTTGAGAACTGGTGGCTTCATCATGGATGGATAGGGAGGATATGAATCTCACTGTAAATATTTACTTGTATGGGGGAGAGGGGGGTATATTGTTATAAATTGGATGACTCTTAAACATGTGTAACTTGTACATCTACATATTGCTTGTATTCCCTCACTTAGTACACCCACTTGATTATGTATAAGTTGTCTAAGTAACTTGTAACTCTTTCTATTATTGTACATGTATGTCAATGTATTGCCACCTTATATGTACTTTGTACTTGTAACTTACACACTTTGGTTTACTTATAAGTTATGTTAAAGTACACTTATTCATGATTATTAAGGGTCTATATAAAGGGTGCCTTCACTTGTAAAATGCACACCAATATTGGAATGGAAATCTCTACATTTTTCAACTCTAGCTCTCTTCTCTCTTGTCACCTTATCTCTATTTGTTCTTATAGTTCTTAGTTTATGTCTTCCATGCTTAAGTTTTTAGCAAGTCCCAACTTCGCTTACAACGTATATGTACTCGACCTATTTTTTGGTAAGGTTTATCAATAAAGCTTCATCCCTTATCCAAAAAAAATTCAACCATTTATATCCAAATTAACCAAATGCCAAAATCAGCTCATCTTATTTGTTTTTAGATTTACTTATGGGATTTGAATACTAGCTAAGAACTAATTCTAGAAATTTAATTTGGTGGCAATAAATGTCTTTATTTCTATCTATCACTGTATTATTTTCTAAGAGGTTGTGTGATGCATGTTTATTTAATTGGATGACATTTTCGTTCATCAATGCTCTTCTTTTGGTGCATTTTTATGAGTGTTTGCTAGACACAAAATAACATACATCATTCATGTCTCAAAATAAAAAACACTGTTGGTAGGATTTTGGAAAACTTGATGCGAAATAGAAGAATAACATAATGCAATTGATCGAGGTTTGAGCTAGACTCAATGTCCTTAAGACTATTTCGCCCCGTTATGGTGCTCACGGTCTAATGACAATAGTTCTTCAGGATACAACGATCGTACTAATGATTGTAAGACTCCAAATCTAGTACTAGTCTATATATGAACCCACAGAGTGGGGAAGCGAATTGTGAGTTCAATTTTGAGAGGATCGCTGGCATGGCCAAGAAACTTTTAAAGAAGCCTTCCCTGCACTTTATTGTATTACCAAGAAAAAAAAGGCTTTTATTGCAGAATTTGTCCAAGATGGGGGAGGAGGTAGACTGGAATCTCCACACTAGAAGTAGAATGTTCGACAAGGAAGCGGGTGAATATGACACGTTAATGTGCAACTTGGAGGAAGTGCATGTCACTTAGAACATGATTGATAAATGTGTGTGGAGATGGGATCCTTCCGGGGAATACTCGGTGAAATATGCCTATGAAACAATTGCCTCAACAAATAGGGAGGATATCCAGCAAGCATTTCAGACCATGTGGAAAAATAACGCTCCGATGAAGCATAAATTTCCTAGATGGATTGTATGGCATGGGAAGGCAAATGTTAATGAAATGTTACAGAGAAGATATTCAACAATGTATCAGCAGCCTTCACAGTGTTGCTTGGGCAAGCGCAGTCTAGAAACATCAAACCATTTGTTCTTGCAATGTAAGTTCGCTCAATAGGTATGGAGTTCATTGATAAACGCGTTATCTATGTCATGGGTATTCCTTAGTTCTATACATGAATGTTACAATCAACACATATTGAGGGGCGTTGGAGCCAAGAGAGAGGCGATGTGGGGTGCAGGGTTCCTGTTGATAATATGGTAGTTATAGGCTGAAAGAAACAACAGATTATTCGAAGGGAAGGAAAGACAGTGGGAGGAAGTATGGGAAGTTGTAGGAGGATGGTGGCAAACATGCTGGTGCATACCAAATAATTTAAGGAGTGGACTTGGAGTGCTTTATGTGATGGTTGGAGGAGACTGTTATAATTTGCACTAGGGTGGGTTGGGATGAGTTATGGGTAGATTGTACCGAGGATCACATTTAATTTACTTTTTTTTCTTCGCACTTTTGTAACTCCCTGTCGTAGGACCACGGGTTCAACCTAGTTGATTCAATTTGCCTATGACACCACGGTGATATAAGTAAATATTATTGACTTGAGTCACTTGTGGGGTACAAGAAAGAGCCATAAAATGGCTAAAAAACAAAAGTGTGTGCTCAAAGTGAGATAGATTATCATTTTCCATGATAAATAACAACAACAGAGCACTATACAAAACAAGTGTTGATCGAGAAATTGTTGAAGGTCGGTCATCGATCTGGTCGAATCCGCAAAGGGTATGGGCTTAAGGTTTTGCATTGGTGATTTATTACTTGTTCGATCGAGGTGACTCTCGGTTCAGATTCTAGGGTTTTTTTTACAAGGTGAAAATCTCACATTTTTTCATATAATTTTTAATGGGATTCAGTAAGATTAACTACGATGATTAACATCTTGGTGGGTGAAAAATTGAATCTTTTTCACTCTTAATGTCTTAATTTGGGAACTTGATTTGTTTTATCTCTGCTATCAGTCTCAATTATTCATTTTATGATGATTGTTTGTTTGGTTTTGTTTGGTAGTGTTAATTAAAAGGATGAAATCATATTGAATTGGTATTTTATGTGTATAACATTTTTAGTAAGATTTCTTACCAGTGTCTATGAAATATCCTATGAACCAGTTATGTGAGCTGTATGTTCGTGAAATATTGAGATTCCACGGAGTTCCAGTGTCCATTTCTTCTGATAGAGATCCCAGATTTACTTCTAGATTGTGCGAGGGGTTATAGAGGCAGTTAGGAACTACACTTAATCTCAGTACTACTTATCATCCTCAGATTGAGTTAGACTGATCGATTGATTCTGGTATTAGAGGATATGATTCGAGCTTGTGTCTTGGAGTTTGGAGGCAGCTGGGAGAAATATATTCCTTTGTGTGAGTTCTCTTATAATAATAGTTATCAGGCTAGCATCGGAATGACACCTTTTAAGGCATTATATGGTCGACCTTGCCGTTCATCGGCGTGTTGGGCGGAGGTAGGAGACGCAATATTATTGGGGCCTGAATTGATACATGACTACATAGAAAGAATTCAGCAGATTTGTCAACGATTGAATACAGCACATTTGAGACTGAAAAGGTACGCCGAAAAACATAATAGGTTTTTAAAATATTCAAAAGATGATTATGTGCTTTTGAAGGTTTCACCTATGAAGGGTTTGTACATATTTGGGTTGAGAGATAAGTTAGCACCCAGATATATTGGGTCATTTCGAGTTTTGGCTAGGATTGGTCCTATTGCCTACAAATTGGAGTTGCCACCTCAGCTTGCAGGAGTTTATAATGTATTTTATGTGTCGATGCTTCGTAAAACTGAAACTAAATTCACTCCCAGAGTTGATTGGAATGAGTTTGATCTTCGAGAGGACTTATCTTATGATGAATAACCAATTCAAATTCTTGATTGTAAGATTCATAAGCTGAGAACCAAGGAAATTCCCTTTGTTAAAGTGAAATGGCAATTCCATGGCGATGAGGAGTTAACCTGGTAACGCTAATTTTATATGCGGGAACAGTTTCCATTTCTCTTTGAGATGTCAGGTAATTTATATTCCTTTAATTTCGAGGACGAAATACATTCTAAATTAGGGGAGACTGTAACGACCCGTAACTTTAATTTAGTAATTAGTGGTAAACTGAATAGTAATCACAAAGAGATTAAGTTAGAATTAGGGTCAGCGTATCTTAAATAGCGTGTATGAGTATGTTGTAGTGATGCAATTGTGTTTGTGTGGTGTGTATTATATAATTATGTAGTTATTGGTAAGTAGAAAATGGGATGACCTGGGGAAATTGTGAAGGCATGGATGCCGGTAGAGTTGCGAGAGCGCGAATATGCCTAAGTGAACTCGTTGGCGCGAGATGGTTGAAGTAATTTATATATATGTATTTAGGGTATATAAGGTTTAAGTGACCTCGAGATGATCACATACGCATCTCGAGGCAAGGTTTTGTTTAAAACTAAAACCATCGACCACCTCTGTTCTATCAAACTCGAGAGAGAGGAAGAGAGAAGAACGGCTAGAGTGGGAGGAAGCGAACAAAAAAGAGACGCGAGAGAGAGAGAGCTGGGAATCGTGAGGGCGACGAAGAGATCAACGAGTTGGGAGTTATTCTCGCGAGTTCGGGTAAGTTTTGAATGATTTCTGTTGTGTTGTGGTCTCGGGAATTTGGGGAAAACGGATGGGTAATTGAATCAATGTTGTGGGTTTCGATTTTAATGGGTTTTGTGAGGTTACAAGGATCATTAGAATCACTATTTGTGTGGAAATTAGATTTTGGTGATAAATTGATATATTGGGTTGTGATTTGGGATTTTCGGATTGTGATGGATTTGTTGTTGAACTTCTTGATGATTGGTTGTTGTTTGCTGGAAATTTATATAAATATGTGATGTGTGGGTGTCCCTCTTTGAGGTTGCAGGTATTGTGATAGTTATGTGAGGGGGAAACTGCAACAGATGTAACGGCCCAATTTTCAATAGCCGTTACTGGTGACATCAGCGCGGACGTGGAATGGCTGCAAGGACCTACGAACATCCCTAGTGAAGACGAAGCATAACCGGATAGGGTTTACAGTCCGTATTGTGTGCTCTGGTGGTGAAGTTGCGATGTATAGGTCCAAATTAGTTAAATGACATCGCAATATGTGTGTTTATATTGTCATTGACGTGTGAGATTGTATGTTAAGTATTCGTCTCGATATGCGTGTCGACGCGGGTACCAAGTAGGCTAAAAGACGAAATTTAGACCGAGGAAAAATAATACACACATAAAATGAATTTTAATGTGACAAAAATAGTAAATTGGTGAGCGCCTAGTAACACGCGGGGTCGTGGTTGACACGCGTGGGTGGTACGGTAATGTGCACGCCCGAGTACGCTCGTTGGCGCGTACGACGAAATAATAGGCGCGAAAGTATACGCAAATATATATTTATATATATATATATACATATATATATATATATATATTAAAATCAAGAAATAAAGAAATAATTGTGAAATGACCAATAAGGGCATGAAATTTGTAAAGGTTTGCGGATATGGATAGGGGCATTTTGGTCATTTCACCTCTAAATTGTTGATATACACAACACCGACATCACATTTCTCACAATTTCGATCGACATCACATTTCTCACAATTTCGATCGATCGAAAGTGAAGAGAGGAGAGAAATTGAGAGACCGTGAGAGAGGAAAGAAGAAATCGACGCGGAGGAGAGGCAAAGCGAAGGAGGTGAGTTGTTATGTTGTTGTTGTTGTTGTTGTTGCTGTTGTATGTTGTTGGCGGATGTGGTGGTTCGGTGGTGGCGGGGTGGAGCTTGGAAGCTCGGACGAACTGCTCGCAGTTCGTCCGAGGAGGGAGACGACACACATGTCGTCTCCCCTCTCCCTCTCCCTCTCCCTCTCCCGATTCAGAAAAGAAAAAAAAAATAAAAAATAAAAAATACAGAGCGTCTCTGTTTGGCGAGGTGGGGAAGAAGGGGCCGGTTCGGCCCTGAACCGGGCCGGTTCGGCTCGGTTGAGCCGAACCCGGTTCGGCCGAACCGCCCCTAAAAAAATAAAAATAAAAAAAAAAAAAAAAACAGAAAACAGTTTTGAAAAAAAAAATTCTGAAAAATTCATAGAAAATTCAGATAAAATAGTAAAAAAATTAGGAAAATTATATTTTGATCAAATAAAGGAATTTTGGGATTTTCTCAGAAATGTTGGCGAGATATAGTCGGGGTTTTAGCCTCGAAAAACGAAAAATTGACATAATATATTAAATTGAAGCTAATTTAATGAAAAATGATTTTAGGTATAATTCGAGTGGAAATTTTGATTTGTTGGGCATTTATTCGAGCTGGATCGGGTAATTGGAGTGCAGTATAGGTGCGTAAACCCCAACAGAAACACATTTGAGTATTTAATTCTTTCAATTCTTGCATATACTGTTGTTGTTGCTATACATACTCATGGGTATCATGTATTGGTCTGGTTATTGGTCGGTGTTGAATTTGTTTTCATTATCGAAGTTTATTCGGGACGATTGTGGCACGTGATCAAGCATGCTAGATTGTAGCACGTGTACTTGCGCCGCCGGTGGATTGTGACCTGAGCCGCGGGGTGCACGTGTTTGGTGGGTTTGTGATTTGTTCCGGTCACCGTTAGTAGTTCGGATGTGGTTTAGACTTGATGTGCTCAGTCGGGGTCATCCGAATCTACGAAGTATGATCTAGTATGTGAGATTGCATTCTACTTTTGTCTGGTTTTATCGTAATTGTTGTAGAGCATATTGTTGACATTATGATTATTCGTTGATCATCTTGCATGCTTGTTACCTACACATGCAGGGTTTTATGGCTGCCCATACTCTTTGCATGTGTAGCTAACGTTAGTTATTGGTTTCTGAATCTGTTATTATTTACTCGATGGTTTTCTTTGGGAGTTTACTCACTGGTCTCGTCACCGTATGTGTTGGGTGATTTGAGTGCAGGATTTGATATGTGAAGAGGGCAAGGAGACACTTAAAGATTTTCTGTGACTGACAACGGAGACTACTTCTCTTATACGCCTGGTTGGTTGTGTGTATTTATTTGATTTATGCTGGGTTTGGGTTGAGAGATTGGTTGCATATCTTTGATATTTTGAGGATCTTGGATGATATGTGTATGATGTACATTTGGTATGGTTTCCACTTAGGCATTATGCTCATAATATACATGATAAATCTTTATGGGGTTAATAAATATTCCGCTGCGTAATTTGTGGTTAAATAATATTAAAGGAATAAAAGTTAACTCATAACATCAAAGTTAACCAGAAATTTATTAATAATGGATAATTGGACGTGGGACACAGCTGGCGGTGATGTGGTCAGTTGTGGTCCCGCGTGGCCTCCCGTGGCGGACCAATGTGGAAAATTGGGGCCGCCACAACAGAGCCGAATCGGCTCTGTTGCGAAAAACAAAGAACAACACGCCGATCGCTCAAGAAAATGGAATTTGAGTAACAGCAACAGAGAGCTCTGTTGCAGGAACTCAAGGGCCAGCGCGCTGGATGTTCAAGAAAAAGGGAATTGAGAAGTGCTGGACATCGCGTTAGCCTTGGTGCGACGCGATGGACAGTGGGAAATGAGAATAAAGAGAATATAAATGCTGAATATCGCATTAGCCTTAGTTCGACGCGATAAATAGTAGGTAATGAGAATAATGAGATTAGTTAGTGAAATTTAGTAGAGTGTGGATATAGATTTGGAATTATAAACTATAATGTAGATTATAGGTTGCCATTAGTCAATGTGGCATAGGTTTTCGAGCACAAGGAGACGGAAGTGAACCTCGAGAGCAAGGAAATCAAGAGGCAAGGTTAAGGAAACGTGACCAAGGTAAGTGGAACTCGACTTTTTCATCAATTATGCAACGTAACTAGTTAATATTAGAGCACATAGTATTAGAGACTTGGAATGGGGCAATGTACAGTGACTTAAACTGTTTTGTATTGTTTTACAAATGAAAATAAAGAAAAATTGGGAAGAGGCTCGGCGGGACGGATCGGCCTGGAGTTTCGAATTGTGGTGGAGTTGATTCCCATCACCGCACCCCCAGTGACTTGGGAATTATCCCGATCAATGCTTTCCGTTTGAGTTGGCGGCACATCACTTATGAATTATCAGCTGTTAGTGGTAATTCATGAGTGATGTGGGAGTGCGACTCTTTGATTTTAATGAAATAAAAATATAAGTCACAGTACAATTGCAAAAGACTTATGGAATTGCATTCATTTATGTATTGTTTATATTGTTTCAATACCCTCTTTAAATACGTGTTGGACTCATATTGTTATGCATTTATCTTGTTATTTAGTTGATAATTGATGAATTATTCGAGAGTCACTTACTGAGCATGTAGGAGCTCACCCAACATTTCAATTTTAGGTTCTCGATTTACTGCGGAGGAAAAAGGGAAAGGGAAGCTTTAGGAGTTTCGAAGACTTCTCTTAATGTAATGATACTGAAGTATATATGTATATATTGTTTGACTATGTTGTATATATAACTGGGTTTGGGTTGCGTTATTAATCGATGAATTTCTGTATGATATAGTTGTTTTACACTATATAATATTATCAGAAAAGTTTTAAATTTTCGCTGTTTTTAAATTAAGTTTTATTCGATAGATCATAGATGCGATATACAGGTTGTTATCAGGTATAAAGGAAAAGGCTACTGACTCTAGTTATACCTGATCTGGTACATCGGGGCTTAATTAGAGTTTCAGGCCGAACATCCTCTATTTAGGAAAGGGGTTGTCACATATACTATGCTGCCAGCAGCTTTTGAACCCCAATTTGAAAAAACCTAAACTTTAGGGGGAGTCGAACCACGACCTCTCGAAACCTTACCTTTTGGCAAGTGATGTCTCTACCATCTCACCAGAGATGCTTTGAACTGGTTGGCCGCTTTGAACTGGTTGGCCCAAGTGTTAATAAGGAACTTGATCCCTTTAAGGGTTGAGTTTGAGTATCGTGAATGAAAAAAATGGGGGTTGGAAAAGGCCCCTATACAAGCTCGACAAGATCTAAGTATGGTTTAGTCGGTGCAATTGGCGTCGTACACCACGTAAGAAACCAAAAAAAAGTTATTCTTCCTTTTTCATTGACATGTAACACCCTCAATTTATGTTCCAAATCATATCTAATGGATGGACGATGGCATCACTTCAATTTGGGGGAGCTTGTGGGTTCGACTCTCTAGTGTATGATTAATAGAAAAATGATAATCTAACACACTTTGGGCGCACACTTTTATTTTTTTAAGTCATTTATGGTCTTTTGTCATGTGGGGCCCACGTATGGGGAGACAAGAAAGAGCCATAAAATGGCTAAAAAACAAAAGTGTGCGTTCAAAGTGGGATAGATTATCATTTTTCATGATAAATAACAACAACAAAGCACTATACAAAGCAAGCGTTGATCGAGAAATTGTTGAAGGTCGGTCGTCGATCTGGTCGAATCCGCAAGGGGTATGGGCTTAGGGTTTTGCACTGGTGATCTATTACTTGTTCGATCGAGGTGACTCTCGGTTCATATTCTAGGGTTTTTTTTACAAGGTGAAAATCTCACATTTTTTCGTATAATTTTCAGTGGGATTCTGTGATTTGTTGATTAACTGTGCTGATTCACATCTTGGTGGGTGAAAAATTGAATCTTTTTCACTCTTAGTGTCTTAATTTGGGAACTTGATTTGTTTCATCTCTGCTGTCAGTCTCAATTATTCATTTTATGATGATTGTTTGTTTGGTTTGGTTTGGTTTGGTAGTGTTAATTAAAAGAATGAAATCATATTGAATTGGTATTTTATGTGTATAACATTTTTAGCAAGATTTTGCCCCACTTTAGGGGTTTTGTATCTGTATGTAATATGCAATGTAATTCAACCCAAATCCCTAAATTATATCGTCGCCAACTGTGGCGACTAATCCATGCTTAGGCATTGTTGGGCCCCTTTTGAGGATGGCTCTCCAAACCATCCACAAGACTTGAACCAAGACTTTGTCTAAGTGGGCCAGTCTCTTGCCACTCGGACCAACTGGTTGTTGGTGAATTTATGTTTCATAAGCTTTGTTATTAGTTTTTGGTGTTTTATTTATTTTCATATTTTCATATTGTTGTATCGCTGTTGTTCTGCATTGTGTCTGAGAGACTAGTGTGTCTTGTATTTATTTTACTTTATTTTTTTTAAAAAAAACTTCTCTGACTGCAGTGTGAAGATTCATATAAAAGGAGGGAATAGAGGAAAAAGATGCAAAAGTTGGGAGATTTCAAGTTACCTCACTTCTTCAACTATCCGCCATACTTCACGTAATCTCTTTAACACTTTGATCTTTGAATGTTTTTATAATTTTTTTTCACCTTATGTTTCATTAATTTGCATTATCATTTAATTGATTGAATTTATATTTCAAGGTATGGTTTGGTATTTGATAGTATATTTTGTGATTTAATGTTCGTGGCTACTATAACTTCCCATCTTGCATTAGGTGTTTGGTGATTAGTTTATTGGTACTGGAAGATGAAAGCATGCTGCATGCCTGTAACACTTCTCTTAGCTTCATTATTCCATTATGAAAAAAACCATACAAGATCAAAAGACATGATGTTAACCTTGAACCTTTAATTGCGTCGTCAGATTCTAAGCTTGTTGCACAAACTGGTTCTCTATACTTCTTTCTCCCTTTCAAATTCAACTCTGGTCTTGGAATGAGCACTTTATGTACCAAACACTTTTTTTTTTCTTTCTTTTTTAATTCAGTCTCTTCAATTTGGAAGCTTTGGAAAAGAAATGGGAGGTCATCTGCGTCGTTGAAAATCCTGACGGAAGCTCTAATTAGATCCACAAGTACTCAGTCTGAGAATTATTGCATTTTATTTTTCCTTGCACGGGATGGGGTTATGGAGGCATGGATATCTGTTCTCTTTTGCCGTCATGAATTTAAAACACATGTATGTGTAGCGATGTAGCGGATCCCAACTAATTTGTAATTGAGGCCCTATTGTTATTGTTGATGTTGTTGTTGTATGTATGTACGTATGAACATTCATGTACATCTTTTCCGGATTGGGATAATCTTCGGGGGCCTTATTCAGAAACAAAATAGCCCACCCGCCACAACCATTTAAATGGTGCTAGTACATCTAACTTTAGTTCAAGTAAACTAACTTCAATTCTCTTCTCCTCCTTGTTACTCCTGATGATCATTGCGTTGGATCCTCATGTTAACTTATTCACTCAAATATTAAGAGGAAAAAAAAACAGATCATGTTTTACATATTTTATTTCAGTTCTAATATAACTGATCCTCACGTTAACTTATTCACTCAAATATTAAGAGGAAAAAAAAAATCATGTTTTACATATTTTATTTCAGTTCTAATATATCTGTGACAATTCAACCCAATCTTCAGTTTGCAGCCTATAAGGGACACAAGGGAAAAGCAGGTTCAACTATGGAAGGAGCTGATAATTGATTACTGTAAAACACAGAAGGTATTTGTGATTGGACCTGAGGAGGAATTTCCACTTTTCTCAAATCCAGTGATTGAAAGTGAGTTGTTTCTTTCAGTAAGACCCTCTTTAATGAGCCGATGTTCAGTCTTTTTGTGGTCTAGTCAATGATTTTTTCCCCGAAATTCTATATTTGGTTTCTTCAATTGCATAGCAGTATCAATGTTTAATCACATTAAACTCTGAAAGGCGTAATTCATAGATGTTTAATCATGATTTATTCATGAATAACTTCAATGGGCATGCATAAGCCTTGGAAGTGTAGCACTTACAAACAACATTCCTTTCTTCTTCTTTTTTTAATTCATAAAAAACTGGTGTGAGCATCAGAAAATCACACTTGGAAAAATGATTTTTGGCGTTTTCTTTTGATTCAAGCAGCAGCCAACCCCAACTAATTTAGGACAGTGGCTTTGTTTTTGTGCAACTCTGTGGTTATTCAAAGCTATTGTTGGCTGAATTGTCGTTTTGAAATTTTAATTTTGGGCAACTCTTGTGACCATGCACTGTACAACAAACAACGACGACAAAGCCTCAATTCGAAATTAGTTGTGGACGGCTACATGGATCAAACTCTTCCATTGCAACCGATTTAGTGCAGTTGATGGTGTGCTTTTCAAGTTCTTTTAAGTCCTTCCTAATTAATGTAGCATGACCATGCATGATAAGAGAAAAAATACGAGACTTTTGCTTGGTAAAATTTGTAGATGGCACTTCAAAGATGCTGCCTGAAAGATCCCTAATTAATGAACGTGTGTATTTTTTTTAGTTCACTATTAGCTCCCAGAACTCTTAACTTATTGGCCATCCTATACGCCCCATGAATAATTTTAACATTTAAAATTTCATCTAGCATATCATTCCCGATGAGGCTCTAAGGAGCTGACAGATATTCGAATTTCCCCTAACCTTAGGTTGGTATCTGGGTTCAAAGGCTCCAAACCACCAACCCAAACATAAGAGCTGGCTGTGTTATCTTTCAGTTGTCGTTGGTTAATTATAGGAGGTTCTTGGAAGGGTATAGGTGAAACATATTGTTTGTGATGTATAATGGAAATGAATCTTCTATCTAAGAACATTCCCTGTTATGATCGAGTTACATGAAACCTCTTCCTTCTACATATATGCTCTGCAACCAGGCCTGCCACAGGAACTCCTAAGAGATCGTTGTAATTTCATTAGGCCGTGCAGCAAATATGGTTTTTAATGTTCATTCTTTAGTCATCCAAATGAGGCTGTGTTAATTCCGTTGCTCCTTAATAGAGCTCTTACTATATTGTTTTTTTGTACGCAGGATCTCTAAGTCATGATGCTAGGGAGGTCTTCTTGTCAGCCTTGGTCCAAGAAGGTATGTTGAGTTCTAGTGCTTCATATTAAATAAAATGATCTTTGTTTTTGAGCTCATTAATCAGCGTCATAAGCTCTTTGCGTTTCTAAGGACGAGCGGAATGGGTAGACAAAGGACACAAGAAATGTCTAATTCTCTGGCTTAGGATTCAAGATTGGGCTGATTGTATTTTGCGCTTTGTGAGTTGAAAACCATTCTCATTTTGAAAAAAATGTGTTAGTTGGTAGCATGTCTTTAATATAATCCTTCAACTCATAATCAGGTGAAAGACAATGGATTCGAAGACGGTGTTCTGACCGTGGAAGAAATACGTTCTGGAATTGATTCTCGGGGAACAGGCAATCTTCAAACCTGAACCTTTCTTTTTTCTTTTCCTTGTGGTTTCATTTTCTTTTTCTCTATCATAAGCTCGTGGGGAGTGCAGAAGCACATAACTTTGGGTCCTTGTTATTTTTTTCTTTTTTTGGTCTAAGCCACCTACTATTCAAAGCCCAATGGGCCTCAACTAATCTGAGTTCGAACTAGGTAAGATCACTAGATTTGGCAAAGCCTTCCTCAAAGGTTTTAAATTTGCTCCATACCCATGGTTCGAAACCAAGACCTAGTTAAGGACGGTGCAACCTAAGCCATTGTGTCGCAGACCCCTTTGGTGGGTTGTGGCCATCCCTTAGTGAATTATGAACGTGTCAAGGATTTGGTTCATTAGAACTAAGCCAACCCTTGTTTTGTTTGATCAATCTCGCTATATCATTTTGATAATCAGTTCTTTAAAAAATAAAATAAAATGCAGTGTGTCCACCACATGAATGTGAATTGTCATGAGACTGTTATTGATTCAAGCTTATGATGTGATGTGATAAATCCTAGGCCAATATCTTTGAGGAACTAAAGTGTGTCGTCTAATTCTACCATTTGCTTGCAGAACTTCATGGGATGGACCGCACAATATTGATGAAAGCTTTGAAACTGCTAGAACACAAGGGCAAGGCTACAATCTTCAAGGGGACCTCTGCAGATGATGAAGGTGTGAAATTCTCAGCGTGATTCTCTTTACAGCATGCAGTCTTGTAAGCGACTTGGCAGCTTCATTCATACGCTGTAATTAATTCATCTGTACTGATATTCTCGCAAACCACATGTTATGATGTCTCAGTTTTTATTCTTATTATTTTTCCTTTTTTTTTTTTAACTGTGACCATTGTCCAAAAAAAAGATAAAAACTGTCACATTTGAGAACATCTTTTTATTGGCCTCATTCTTTTTGATGGTCTCATATTCTAGTGAATTTCATTTATTTATTTATTTATTTGTTTTTGAGTTTAGGGCTCTTATTTAAGGCTTGAATCTTGCTTTTAGGAAGCAAAAGTTTCAATGGAAATGAAAATATCAAGCGATTCCGAGCAAAATTTATTCTTTTTTGGTCATTTTCATGTATTTTTTTGGAGTATTTGAAAATTTTTTGTTCATTTTTGTTGCCTGCGGGGTTCGGACGCACAGGGTTGACAACTTTTAAGAGGTGTCGGATACACAGGATCAAAACCTCTAAAGAGCTTTCGGGCACACAACCAACTCTAAAGAAATTTCGGTTAAGCCCATCTGTCACCCACTGTAATCGAGTTCTCTTCACCATCACTGTCGGAGTCGGTTCTAAAAAGGTCTCGGTCAGAATCGATCGCTACTTCTTTAAAAGTCTCGGTCAGAGCTGGCCGATACCTCTTTGGCCTTGTGCCACCAAACCCTGCGGACGACATGACACAATACGACGCGACCACATCCGATCTTGTTCAACGAGAAAAAACTCTTACGACACTTGGTGACCTAGTACAAGTGTTTTATAAAGATTAAAATTTGAGAAATAGAGGGAATTGAGGGGTGTTGGGGTGTGAGTAATGGGTTGAGCACGGTTTTTTATTGCAATTTTAAGAAAAATTTGAGGTAAAATAAGTAAAAAGTGGGGTAAACGAATAAAAAATTCAAAACGTGGAGTGTGGATAACCACTACCTTTGATTAAAGGGAGATGCTAGAATAAACCACTTTGGACACCCACTTTGCGCACCTAGCTAGTGCGTTCAGATGGGTGTCTAGCAGTGCGATGCACCTTAAGGTGTGCACATAGCACCTCTACATGTGTGCTCACACTAATGTACCCTTCATGATTTCATAGCAAAACTTATCAAGTGGCCCTCAAACTTGGAAGGATTTTTAGATTTGGCCCTCAAACTATTAATAGAGTGGTTTCAACCCTTTAACTTTTATTTTGATTAACATTACTTAACTAATCGAACTCTATCAAAGAAAAGAAAAAAAAAACACACACACACACACACATTTGATTTCGAGACGGTATCCTCAAATAAAAAAGAAGTTTATTTTTTTACCAACAACCGGTTGACCCAAGTGGTAATAGACTTCGTTCCCTTAAGCAAAGTCTCGAGTTCAAGTCTTGTGAATAAAAAAAACTTGGGTTGGAAGGGTTGCACGAGATTCGGCAGTGCTTGAGCGTTGATTAGTCGGGGCAATTGATGTTGTACACCACGTTGGAAACAAAAAAAAAAGAAATTATTTCTTTGAAAAATGTTTGTGTAGTAGTAAATAAAACTGAATGACTCATCACTTTTTTTTTGTTGGTATGTATCACCAAATTAATGTGCCAAGCATTTCTAATGAGATGGATGAGACATCGCTTGTGGAGATCGTGGATTCGACTCTATGCGACTAATTTAACTCTATTAAAATGCCATGTCCCTTTCACTTTTTTTTTCTTTTCAAAATGATTTATAAAACCAAAAAGTGATATTATCGCATGGTCACTTATACATATAGGCGGCATGTTATCTACCCACAGTAAATTACGTTTCTCATTTAAACACTTTCCAAATAAGGAATTGCTCTTTTGGTGGGCTATAAACTTCCATATGCTCTTCCGCGCGCGAATTAAATCAAAAGTAATGGACCACCAGTTGCGATTGCATGTAAGGTTTAATAAGTAAATATATCATAACGTCTTAAGATTTTTGCAATAATATATATTGTAACTTTTCGATTTTTGCAAAAAATATCCTAACCTTTTGATTTCATGCATATTCTTGCTTGTAATTATTATGTGTTAAACTACAATCAAAGTGATGAATGGTTACTAGCTAAATTATATACCCATTGCATTTATATGAAATAATTTTTCAATTGTATGCATAATTTTGTATATTTTCAAGTGTAATTCACTAAAAAAATTAGAACTGAAGACACAATTTATAAGAAATCAAAAAGTTAGAATATTTTTACTACAATTCAAATGTTAGGATATTTTTGTAAAAACATTAAATGTTAGGATATATGTTTTCAAAAAAATAAAAATAATATTCAACCATTTATATCTCACAAGCTTTTTAGTGGTGTGGATACCTCACTGAAAGATCTATAGGATAACACTAGACTTCTCATATGCAAATGGGTTTCAAGGAAAGCCTTTAAAGACTGCGGACTTAATGATGTTCTAAGGAATTGGAAGCCAATGCTTGAATATGACCCCGTTTGATGGTTTGAATGCGGCTGATTTTGGTGGGCTACTGGAACAAGTTTGGTCTTTAATAGAGGTTTCAAAACCCTTATTAAAGATGGATTTATAAATGTCATGTGAGAAATGTGTTCAATGCGGGTCATGTTTTAATTGCTAATACCGGTATTACGTAAAAGTTGCTTAAAACTCTTATCAATTTGGTGTTATTAAATGTCAAAACTCTTTCATGAATTAAAACACGACTCATCAAATACATTTCTCACATGACATTTAACAACACTCATCTTTAATAGAGTTTGAAAACCTCTATTAAAGACTAAAATTGTTCTAGGAATGGTTGTTTATTTTGTTTTCATTGCTTGTGCGCATTGGATTGTGTGACTAGGGAGGGCCAATTGGGCATTGCTTGGCCGACCTCGGCGAGATGATGCGCCCAACACGGATCCTAGTCACAAGCTTGAGAATTGGTGGTTTCCTATCATGGATGGATAAGGAGGACATGAATCTCACTGTGAATATTTACTTACGTGTATAGGGAAGAGGGGTGTATATTGTTATGAATTGGATGACTCTTAAACATGTGAAACTTGTACATCTATATATTGCTTGTATTCCCTCACTTAGTACACTCACTTGATTATGTATCAGATGCCTAAGTAACTTGTAACTCTTTCATATTGTACATGTATGTCAATGTATTGTCAACTTATATGTACTATTTGCTTGTAAGTTACATATTGGTTTACTTGTAAGTTATATTCAAGTACACTTATTCATGATTATTAAGGGTCTGTATAATGGGTGCCTTCACTTGTAAAATACACACCAATGTTGGAATGGAAATCTCTACATTTCTCAACTCTAGCTCTCTTCTCTTGTCTCCTCATCTCTATTTGTTATTATAGTTCTTAGTTTATGTCTTCCATGCTTAAATTTCTAGCAAGTCTCAATTTAGTTTACAATACGTTATCAGCACGAAGTTGCTCTACTCGGAGGTCTCAAAGATCAAAGCTCGAGAGGTATAAATTTTGTTAGTTCAAATTCATTATAGTTATTATATATCTATATTTTATCATGGCTATATTTGGGTTAATATAAAACTATCATTCTGGACACACACACACACACAAAAAAAAAAAAAAATAATAATAAAAAAAATAAAAAATGATTTGCATATTTTCATGGATGAAAATCTCCTACACGATTTCTAAATAGTTATCAAATTATCTCCATCATTGTTGAAAAAAAAGGGCTTGCACTTTTGAATCGGCTTTATTAATTCGTTCCTTAATTTTTAATCTCTTATAATTTAGTTTCCAACAAGTTAATTAGTAGCATCGCAATTTAAGAGATTAAACTATAATAGCCCACTACTGATTTAATTGATCCGCCTAAAGGTCAGAGCTCCTCTTTATGCTAAGCATTTGAAATAAAGCCAAATTATTGATTACCAATTTTCCATTTTAAAATCATCAATGAAATCAAAATATAGAATGAGATATTTATGGAATAAGCCGATTGTACATATTTTATTGTGGTCACATGTAACATCAATTGCAACAGATCGAGGTGTATATATATAAGAATGAATGGACCGTTCCTTATGCCTTTTTATAAATTGATACAATTCTTGCCATTGATAATTATACTCATGTGATTTTTTATTTTTTATTTTTATTTTTGACTGCAATACTCATGTGTTTATCCTTTGCCTTGTCTCTCAACTAATTAATGCATATGACAATAGCAAAGACCACTATGTCCATATTTAATTGTTATATTAGACACATTGCACAATTCATTGATCATACTTGTACATGTTTGCTTAGTATGCTTGCTTCTGTGAAACTTCACTTGTTTCAATCTAGGAACTATACTAAGTTACTTCATGAATATTTTCTTCTAAATAAAATGCCAATCTGTTCAATATGGAAGGGACTTTACTCTCATCATAGCATGTGTGCGGTCAATCAGTCTTATTTATTTGTTTCCTTTTAATTTTTATGGGTTCGATTTATTTTAATTTATTTATATACATATAAATGGATTAATATATATGCATCGATTATCCATATATGTATAAATATTAACAATATATAAGTTGGGACCCAAAAGATGTGAGGCTATTGCCTTTATGTTGTCCATAATAAGTTCAACTGGTGTAATAAATAACATATTGTTGAGTATTTTATAAAGTATATCTTATTTATGCATGATGCATTATATGCGCGACACATTATGTATACGTCACATTGATTGCGATAATATGCTATGTAGTTGCGTCTTTGTATGATTTTCTACATCAAAAATCAAAAATCAATATGTGATATCATGAAATTATTAACGATTAACGATGTTCTATTCTTGATTTTTATAATATAAATTATACTGAAAGTTTGAGTTAATAGTAGGTAAGTCTTGTCCCCGACAAAACTAAATATTGAAAGGGAGACGGGTTATCCTGTTAGAGGAGGCATGGTTGTTGAGTAGACTTTGTCTCGCCATCCAACCTGGAGGTTGTCCCATCAACTCATATAAGTAGTACATTTTGTATATAACTAATCAAGTTGTAAATATATACTTAATCGTACATTATTTATTTTATGTTAAACGAGAAAAACTAATTACTTTATCTCTATTTTTTTAAAGTATTAGTCAACTATAGTTGAATTTGTTGGATTATTATATTACTGACAAGAATTATTTGTCATACCAATTAGATGCTACAATTAATGAATAAAACATCTATACAAGGTTATGTGTTAAGCACTAATATCCATTCACCAATATCACTTTAGAGTTTGAAAAGTGAATATTTCCCTTTAATTATATTTTCACCTCATGGAGTTAACTATATCAAGGTCAAAATTGTTGATACTCCAAAAAGCTCAAAATGAGCGGCTGGATCTCATACTACAAAATTTAATCAGTCGGATATTAAGTATAACTTTACAATTTTAATTACCTCTATGTTGAGGCTCTGCAGAAATATGACTAATGAGACAATAAAAGGCCACATGATTCGCCTCTATTTATTACTGCAACAAATTATCGAGCGCGCATGTCAAACCAATAAGTATTAATTATAGATTGAATTCTTGTCTTGTGATAGCTGAGTAAAATCATGAGATATTATAAATATAATATCACTCCCCTCCAATTGGTTTAGCTTCAAATTAACAAGCATATGTTGCATACTATGACCATGGTCGCAATAACAAATTACAGACGTGGAAAAGGTGAAAAGATATGGTAAAGTCATATTGACAATTCCACTAAAGGTTGGAATAAAAGTGGTGCACCACTAAAAAGGGTAATACATTATTGACAATGAGCGCTTATAATTGTGACACGTCTCGTCACATACGAAAGGCTATTTCACCTAAATATTGTCATATATTCAATACTCAAATATTTTTGTGACATTTTACCATACCTTCAAAATCAAGGCAAAATTATGAATTTTACTATTAAAAATAGCTCAATTTAGTGGACACATTAAGATGTGTTCAAATTATGAGCTAAGTAAAGGCAAATAACGCATGTTTTGCTTATTGTACTATATGTACATTATAATATAAAAAGTATTTCTCGAATTTAAACTTAGCAGAGGCTAATATTTATGCAATATCTTGTACAACTATAAAATTGTCAATGCCTTATCTAGAAGTTACTCAATATGATTTGTTTCATCTGAGAATTTAAATTCTCAGCATTACCTTCTGGATTTTATTTAAAAAGGCATATTGATGAAGTAAATGTCGTCATATGATCTAATAACATTCATAAGATGAAATGATCAATTTGATCATCCATGATCATCACTTGCATGAATAATATTTCAAATTTGTGGGGGCATCAATTGTGGAATTAAAAGATTTTATCAGCTGGTAATTATAGTTGTGTTGTTAGTCTCAAGATAAATTATTGTTTAAACAAGTTCTAAGTAAAATTATTGTGGAACTCGATCATTTCCTGCTTATAATTTATTTATGAAAACATATGTGCTTATTTATTCTTGTAGTAAATATTTTTAACTTATGCATCAGCTAAGTAGCCGCATACATATTTATATATTTTTAACTTATATTGGCTATGACAATTCATTTAAGTCATAGACACAACATATTTAATTCATTTAAAGTTCTATACAAATTATTTTAGACAAACAACAAAATATTTCATATTTGAGTTTTTTTATTATAAAGTTTATGTTTTATTCTATATGCTTAAATAAAACTAAAATGAGTTTGACAAGAAAACTTTTGATTTATGTCGGTTTCCAACAATTGTATAATGCCTTGAGCACCTAGTAAGGGATTTGTTTACAATAAGTTTTATTGTTTGTGTAACAACCCCAAATTTTTTTAACTGACTTGTGTTGCACTTGTCAAATTTGTGACCCGACTACATGAATACTGGACAGTATTTCGAACTTCGGGAGTTGACATCGAAGTGATTTTATGATTCTTTGATTGTGTGTATTAGTATTTTAGTATTTTACGAGTTTTGAGCCGGTCGGGCGATATTTAATTGAGTGAGGTTTCGACTAGTTAAACGGGGGAGAAAAACAAGTAAAAAGTACAAATAAATAAATTTTAATTAATTTAATTAATTAGTTGGCGAGACAAGGCGAGACTACGCGAGTTACAAGAGTCGGAACAAGGAAAATGGACCGAGGAACGTCGTTTGAACGCGGAAGTTAGTTAATTACGCAACATATGGTTTATGGAATTGGAATTGTTAAAGTGACACAGTTCAATGGTGAGGAGCCATGAGATTGACCTCGAGATGCGGGTGTGTTGAGATGGAGAGTCATGCAAGTGACAACATACACCTACTTTAAGGTGTAATAAAGAAAAATAAATAGATAAATAAAAAGACCCATAAGAGCAATGGTTTAAAATTGTGTAGGAAGTAAGTTGGGGGGTAAAAAGGTCATTTGACCATATATATATAACAATAACAAAGAAACCCTACTATTCATCTTCTTCCTTGTTGAAACCACCGCCGCCCCCTCCTTCTCTTCCATCTCGGCCTCTCCTCCACACCACTCTCGGTCACGCGATCTCTCTCTCTCTCGGTCTCGGGTTCTCTCTCTCACTCTCACTGTTCTCTCTCGGTCTCTCACTCACCTCGGCCTCACGTTCTCTCTCGCTCTCGGTGGCCTCCTCTCTCGGCTGGAACAGCTACCACCACCGCTTCTTACCACGTCACCGGAGTTAGGTGAGTTCTCTCTCTCTTGTATTCTCTCTCACTCACTCTCCTCGATTTCGAGACTCACCTTGGTTTCTCTCTCGGCCCCATGTTGGCAGCCGCCTCCTCTCGGCGAACTCATCACCGCTGCCACCTTCCTCGCCGTCGGAGCCTCCACGTCCCGCCCTAGGTGAACTCCTCCTCCTCTCTTGTTCCTCGGGTTTCATTGTTTTCATGATTTTATGTGGCTTTTGCAACTGTTTTTTGGTGTAGTGCATGACGATTTGGGGTGGTTTGGTGTACATGGGGTGCATGAATGGGTGTATGTGTACACCACTGTGGGGTGTACACACCAGCGTGTATGTGTACACCACAGTGGGGTGTACACAATGGTTGTGGGTGTGAAAATGGATTAATGTATATTATATAGTTTTAAGTAATAAAGTGACATTAATACATGTGAACATGGGGTGTAAATAGCAGTGGGGTGCACACAACAGCGGGGCGTTGTGTGCACATAACAGTGGAGTGTGTGATGTGTGGGGTGCATACAGTGGGGTGTATGGATTATTGAAGGTGTGACCAAAATGTATAAAATTATAGGTTTGTGAATAAGTAAAAAGGGTTGTAAGTAGGACATTTTTTTTTGAATAATCATGGACTTGCATTAAGGCCCAACTAGGGCCCAACACACTCTTTATAATATGAGTCCATAATAAGTTACAAATAGTGTGTTTATAGGTTGTGCAAAGCCCAATAAAGGCCCAATAGAATAGATACAACTTGAGGTCAAGACGAAGGCGTAAAATATAAGAATGAGTTTATATATCTAGGCCCAATAAATGTCCACACCAAAGGCTTACTCAGGTGAGTATAAAACTTGACAAATAGGCTCAACAAGAGTTATGTTTTGTAAAAAATGGAACAACTATAGAGATGGTTTAATCCACAACAGTTTGGGTCACAATCAACAAATGATTGTAAAACAAACACCTTAAGACTAAATGCGATCCTTAAACTAATATTCGAGATTCAAAACTTTGTCAGGTAGTCGAGAACTCACGAGGAACGTATTAGAGTCTCGGAGTGAATACCGGGTCGCGATTAGTCAGGTAAGTACATTTGCCACAAGCATTTGTACGTTTGTAAGCCAGTAAGAAAATGTCATGTGATTCATTATCATTTATTCAGTCTTGTTATGCTCTATTATTGGTATTCCATTCTATTTCTTGTTGTGTGTTTCCCGGCGTAAGTGTTTCGTCTCAAAAGTACTAGGACCTGCACTAGAGGGATAAAACGTGGGCACTCATGTACAGGAGTGTGTGACCACCCTTAGTGACTGTGTGACACCGAGTACTGGGTGGGTGGGTTTGAGTCCCTCCAGTTATAGCTGTGCCTTCGCTTGTGTCGATGCTCGGGAAGACCTCGCGAGGTCTTCGCCGTTATGCTATGGTTTAGACCACTTATGAGCCTCTTTTGATTCTTTGGAACACATTTGACTTTCGATTGATATCTATTAGTCTGTTTATCATGCATCTTTTCTATTTAATTTCCTGTCTTTTATTACCGCATGATATTTAAACTGTTTTACTTATATTATCATGAATTATTGTTATCTTCTTCTGGCATTACATTCGATTTTATTCAGTTACTCACCGTCTAATTTGTGACGGTGGGTGCAGATAGGGCGGAGAGCAGCAAGGGCAAGGGACCCTGCCTAGGTGATCTACTGTGAGGATTAGCAGTGACATCAGAGAGACTCTTTAATAGGTGTTTATACTTTTACTGTTGTGTATATCGTTTTATATATACATTGTTGGGATCATTGAACTTAGTATTTCTTTTGTGAGACTAGTATCATGTAAATTTACCTATCGAATTGTACATGAATACCCAGGGTTTTCCACACTTATAGAATTCCTCTACTTCCCTTGATTGAGTTATTTTTCCCCTTTATTATAATTGTTTTAGTCTTCCGCTATTTATTATTGCAATAACTCTTTCATAAATTACTAAATTGATTAAGTTAAAGGCTGACTAGGCTCGTCAGGTTGCCGAGTGATGACTCGGGACTTATACGGGTCTAGGCCGGGCGTACCCAATTGCATGGAAAAATTGGGGCCGTCACAGTTTGTCACTCTGATAAAGCAATTTTTCCACCATTAGGGGGAGATATATAAAGCCGATTAAAAAAGAATGGTGTGAAATTGCTTTAAATGCATCAAAATTGTTGCATTATTGTAACGGCCCAGCCCACCCATAGGTGGCTCCATGGGGCGCACCCACTGGCACCACTAGTCACAGGCAGGGAATGCATTCCCCATCCACAGTCCCCTACCTATGGTCTTTCGCCCCCACGGTTCGAACTAGAGTCCCTGGGGATAAGAACTCCGGACTCTCGAACCGTGTACCACTCGCACTCTTTTTTTATGTAACGGCCCAGCCCACCCGCAGGTGGCTCCATGGGGCGCACCCACTGGCACCGCGTTCTTTTTTTATGTAACGGCCCAGCCCACCCGCAGGTGGCTCCATGGGGCGCACCCACTGGCACCGCTAGAGCGCGAGTGGTACATGGTTTGAGAGTCTGGAGTTCTTATCCCCAGGGACTCCGGTTCAAACCGTAGGGGCGAAAGACCACAGGTGGGGGACTGTGGATGGGGAATGCGTTCCCTGCGTGTGACTAGCGATGCCAGTGGGTGCACCCCGTGAGCTACCTGCGGGTGGGCTGGGCCGTTACAATTATAATATGAAAAGGTGACAACTTGTATGTTCCACCATTAAAGGTTCATATGTGAAACAATGCCCCTATATAACAAAATGTCTTAGAACCAATAAAATGCTTAAAGCATAAAAGGTCTATTGGTTCAAATGATACAAATCCCTCGAAAAATAGGTAGGAAGTAAATACTCCTTATAAAATAAAATAATCATTTGGTATAGATTCAAAGTGTCCTTTTAAAATGATGATCTAATACAACAAATAGTATGTGGATAAATATCAAAGAAGACATAATTATCAAAAGAGGTTATTCAAACCGAGCTAAACTCGTTAAGAAAACGAAAAGTTGTTGGACTAATAGTTTAATAGAATTGTGGCGCTATAAAGTCGGTTGGACTTGAACAATTTGGTCAAATGAACGTACCAAAACCTCAATGATTATTTACTTTGAAAAAAATATATAAGTAATCTATATTATCCATATGTCTTCATTGTAATATAATCATATGTCGATGGCTCAAATATTGAGAAATCACGACGACATCATTATATCATTTGAATACCTGAAAAAGAAATTCAAAATGGAAGATTCTTGAAAAATAAAACTTAGCCTTGATTTGAAAATCAAGTATTTTCAAGTAAAATAGTTCTCCATCTATTAATTTATTTTACTCGAAAGAGTAAATTTTGGTTTGCAAAATAAAAAGTTTCATTCATGTCAACAAGAGGGGGAGAATAAAAAGGAGTTATTGATTAATGTTTTGCACTCTTTTCCATTGGCTATGGTTTTATCCCATTGAATTTTCTTAGCAAGGTTTTTAATAAGGCAATCCTAACAACATTATCCTCCTTCATAATTGATTATTGTATTGTACTATTTTCCCTTAGCTATGGTTTTATCCCACTGGGTTTTCTTAGCAAGGTTTTTAATGAGGCAACCCTAACGACATTATACTGCTTCATATTTGATTATTGTATTGTACTTTTTTTCCCTTAGCTATGGTTTTATCCATTAGATTTTCCTAGCAAGGTTTTTAATGAGACAATCATAACAATATTATACTTTATAAAAATTTATGAGAGCAGTGCACTCTTTTTCCTTTACTAGATTTTTCCTACAAAGTTTTTCTAGTAGAGGTTTTAACGAGGCATTTATATATATATTCTCTCAAAATATATTTCTTTAGCTATGGTTTTGTCCCACTGGGTTTTCCTATCTAGTTGTTTGATGAGGCAATGCTAACATTATTATACTTCAAATAAAAGTTTACGAGAGCAATGTACTCTTTTTTTCCTATACTAGATTTTTTCCCACAGAGTTTTTCTAGTATAAATTTTAACGAGGCATCTATATGTATTCTCTCAAAATATATCAATGTGTTGTACTCTTTTCCTTAGCTATGATTTCGCCCACTGGATTTTCCTAGCAAAGTCTTTAATGAGGCAATTCTAACAATATCATACTCATCTCAATATATAAATAGTGCCTTCACTTGTAAAATACACACCAATGTTGGAATGGAAATCTCTACATTTCTCAACTATAGCTCTCTTCTCTCTTGTCTCCTCATCTCTATGTGTTCTTATGGTTCTTAGTTTATGTCTTCCATGCTTAAGTTTCTAGCAAATTCCAACTTAGTTTACAACATATATGTCCTCGACCTATTTTTTGATAAGGTTTATCAATAAAGCTTCTTCTCTTATCCAAATAAAAACTCAACCATTTATATCCAGCTTAACCAAAAGCCAAAACCAACTCATCTTATTTGTTTTTAGGTTTACTTATGGAATTCGAATACTAGCTAAGAACTAATTCTAGCAATTTAATTTGGTGGCAATAAATGTCTTTATTTCTATCGATCACTGTATTATTTTCTAAGAGGTTGTGTGATGCATGTTTATTTAATTGGATGACATTCTCGTTCATCAATGCTCTTCTTTTAGTGCATTTTTATGAGTGTTTGCTAGACACAAAATAACATACATCGTTCATGTCTCAAAACAAAAACACAGTTGTTAGGGTTTTAGAAAACTTGCTGCAAAATAGAAGAATAACATAATGCAATTGATCAAAGTTTGAGTTAGACTCAATGTCTTTAAGACTATTTTGCCCCGCTATGGTGCTTAAGGTCTAATGACAATAGTTCTCCCAGGATACAACAATCATACTAATGATTGTAGGACTCCAAATCTAGTACTAGTCTATATATGAACCCACTGGATGGGGAACAGAGTGTGAGTTCAATTTTGGGAGGATCGTTGGCATGGCCAAGAAACTTTTAAAGAAGCCTTCCCTGCACTTTATCGTATTACCAGAAAACAAAAGGCTTTTATTGCAAAATTTGTCTAAGATGGGGAGGAGGTAGACTAGAATCTCCACACTAGAAGTAGAATGTTTGGCGAGGAAGCAGGTGAATATGACACATTAATGTGCAACTTGGAGGAAGTGCATGTCACTAAAAACATGATTGATAAACGTGTGTAGAGATGGGATCCTTCCGGGGAATACTCGGTGAAATCTGCCTATGAAATAATTGCCTCAACAAATAGGGAGAATATCCAGCAAGCATTTCGGACCATGTGGAAAAATAACGCTCTGATGAAGCATAAATTCTTGGATGGATTGTATGGCATGGGAAGGCAAATGTTAATGAAATGTTACAGAGAAGATATTCAACAATGTATCTGCAGCCTTCACAATGTTGCTTGGGCAAGTGCGGTCCGGAAAGATCGACCATTTATTCTTGCAATGTGAGTTCACTCAACAGGTATGGAGTTCATTGATAAAAGTGTTATCTATGTCATGGGTATTCCTTAGTTCTATAAATGAATGTTACAATCAACACATATTGAGGGGCGTTGGAGCCAAGAGAGAGACGATGTGGGGTGCGGGTTCCTGTTGATAATATGGTAGTTGTAGGCTGAAAGAAACAACAGATTATTCGAATGGAAGGAAAGGCAGTGGGAGGAAGTATGGGAAGCTGCTAGGAGGATGGTGGCAAACATGCTGATGTATACCAAATAATTCAAGGAGTGGACTTGTACTGAGGATCACATTTAATGTACTTTTTTCCTTCCCACTTTTGTAACTCCCTGTCGTAGGACCACAAGTTCAACCTAGTTGATTCAATTTGCCAACGACACCACAGTGATACAAGTAAACATTATTGACTTGAGTCACTTGTGGGGGAGCTGAGGTTTATAAGGAACAACATGAATTTTCCCTACTACATTGATAGGGGTTTTTTTCGATTTTTATTTTATGAGAAACACATTGTTTCTCGCTATGTACATAATCTTTTTTAGCAATAGTAAAATAAAGTCTCATTCCTATCAACAAAAAACCCATGAAAAATAGATAATGAGATTTGATTTTTCATTTTCAAATAACTCTTCTAACTTTTAAAAATAGTCCATTTAATGAATATATATAGACTTTTATGTGTTTATTAGAAAAGACACATCTCTTAGTGAATAGACACATCTTTTAGAATATTATGTCTCTCCACATGATTACATACCTCTTCACATAATTTTCATTCAAATTATAAATAGTTAAATAATATAATTAATTGTTCCAACAAACACATTGTTCCTTTCACAAGTGTTTCACCACTCAATGAGAACTCTCTTATAATGTGGGGCACTGGGTCACCCTAAACAATGTCAAGTTGGTTTTTGATTGAATAAATACAATAATTTCCTATAAAAAAAGGAGGTTTAATTGCTAGGATAATATCAATGGTTAGGTTCATCAATCACAATCCACACCTGAAAAAGTATTATGGAAAAAATTGGGTTGAGACGGTTGCTTTCATATGGGGCCCGATAGTGGCCGAGCATAAATTAGTTAGTGCAGTTGGTGTCGGACACCACGTGGGAAATAATAAAAAAAAAAAAAAAAGTACTTTGTGTATGGAGTTAGATGCTTATTGAATCAATTAAATCACATAATTTGAGGCACATCCAACTACATACATGTTTCCTATATACTTGGTCGTTGATGTTTATTTGTTTGTAAGAAAATGTTGCTTATTTAACATATTGTATTTTTACAATTATCTTTAAAAATATATAATTCAACGTAATTAATTAAGATGTTTTGGACACGAGAAAAAAAAAAGGAATAATATTATATATATGTATAAATATATATAGTTCCTTAGTCGGATTTTCCTTTTTCTTTTTTTTTTTGGTAGGAACCTTTTTTCTTTTTTAATTGTGGGTGTCAAGGCTACAATCCTTACTAGTCCCACGAGGCTATGATATTTATTGATCGAGAAACCGACCCAATAGCTTAAACTTGCCACACTAAAAAATCGAACCTAAGATTGTGCGTTCAACTCACATTATCTCGCACTCGCCCTTACTGTTGTGCCAACCCGGCCGCCCGGGTTGTTATTCTTTAGTAGTATTTTTATTACTCAATTGTTTGTCACAATCAAGAAGAAGAAACATCTTTTTCATTGGTCATTGTATTTATAAACAAATCAAATTAAGGCCCGACCCACTCTACTCAAAGGTTTAAGGTAAAGCTAATTAAAGAGCTCTACACACTCTTATTAAGGTCACAATCTAGAGTAGTTAATTAACAATTAACATAGAGACCATGGGTCACGCGTACTCTGCATAAGATTTACATATAGAAATGCTCATAACTAGCTAGTTGTAACTTATCTTTTCTGTCATTAAAAAAATAAAAATAAATAAATAAATAAAACTTGTTTTTTTTTTTTGGAAATATGACTTCTTAGAGCATCTCCAATGAGACTGTGAATTGAAGATGGATGTGTGTCACCTAGGATAGGACAAACATTGGGATAAAAAGAACGTCTCCAATGCGACTGTAGATTTGGTATGTGGGGATGATATGACGTAGACATGTCTATCACACCCAGCTTCTAGATCTAGAGGGTGTGATAGACATTATCCATGATGCCACGTGATATGTAAATCGAAAAGCATAACAAAAAAAAAAAGAAACCGCCAAAAAAAAGGGAAAAGAAATTGTATTCGTCTTAGAAAAGGAAAACAAAATTGTAAATGCCTTAAAGAAGGAAAGTAGTGGACCACAGTACCTGTTGGAGGTGACTTTTGCCTTTGGATGTGCATTAACATCGCAACCAATCCACAGTGATGCCGTGGCATCCATGCACAACTTAAATCCACGCACTAGAACAATTTTGATTTTTAATAGAAATTTCAAAACTCATATTAAAGATGAGTGTTATTAAATGTCCTATGAGAAACGTGTTTGATGGGTCGTATTTTAATTCACTAGCTAGAAAAGTTTTGGTATTTAATAAAACATAATTGATAGGGGTTTTAAGCAACCACTTTGTAATACTTGTATTAATAATTAAAACACGATCCATCGAACACGTTTCTTACATGACATTTAATAACACTCATTTTTAATAAGGGTTTTAAAGCTTCTATTAAAAACTAAAATTGTTCAAGTGACATATTTACCATTAGAGATGCACTTAAAAAATCTATTCAGAGACATCCCATAATAAAATAAAATAAAATAAAAAGTAAAAAACGATGCATGCAAAGAAAGATTCTCCTGCAAATGTATACTACTTTAATTAGCGTATGATCTCAATATCATTAATTTCCCAAAATTTTATGAAGAGAACTAACGTGGTGGTTAGACTCTTAATTTGCTCCCATTGGAATCTAACACATGGTTATACAAAATTAGAAAACACTTTTGCCCTAGCACGAACACATCCCAAGAACACGTACCTGTCTACGTTGCTCAATTTTCGCATCAAAATTGCTTAATTTTCGCATCAAAATTCACATGTTGTTTTTAGACTGAATAAGGTTGCTTACGCTTCCCTTTTTTTATGATATTTAGTAAGTTGTGTAATTACTATAACTTTGACTATGGGTTTCCCATTTTTTCTTTATTTTTTCTTCTATTTTTTATTTTTAGGACTTTTTTAATATTTTACTATTTTTAATAAGAAAATGATAAAATGACTCACCTTTGACGCACACTCTTATCTTTTAATCATTTATCACTTTTTCTTATCTCTCAATATGTGGGCCCCACATCTGACAAAATACTATAAATAACTAAAAGACAAAGATGTACGTCTAAAGTGTATGTTGAAAGTATATTAAATTATCATTTTTCTTTTTAATAACTTTCGGAGTTTCACTATATTAAACACCCTATTTTAATTTGTTTTAGAGTCAGTTTTTTGTTGAATAAAGAAAATCTTGAACTTTTAAAACTTTTCACCCCAGATATATAGAATTGTTCGTAAAGTCGATCAATAAGTTTAGAAGAGGGTTTAAAAGTGAATATCCAATGTGTGTGTGTTTGGTACCAAAATATAACTCAAAAAAAAAAAAAAAATGATTTGTGTGTGTGCGTTTGTGTGTTGGATCCCACGGGCTCCTCGTTTGCTTAACGTGACGATGGCAAGGATGTCAAAACGCAACTCCCACGAGATCCACGATGCATTTTCCCTTCGCTCTTTCATTCTATCTCACGTGAGTCAAAGTCCATAAATCTCACTCACTTTCCCAAACTGCCCCTGCCTGCCCTTCATCATCCTTAATTTTTTTATTTACTATAACAACAAATTGTTTTTCTTTTTTTTTTTTGGCAACAACTATAACAACTAATTGTTACTTTGACTTAACCAATCAACTGCAATATAGGTAATCACCAAATTAACCTTCCCACTTGCAATTAGTAGAATCTTTCTACATGAAAGATTTGTCAAAGTCCATAATCAAGATAACACAATTTTTTCTTAAAAAAATATTTTTCTCATCTTGAAGTGTATAATCTCATATCGAAAATGTAATGAAAGTTGGTGTGGTATATAACTTGTGTAAATTAGATTCTTAACAAAAGTTAATTGGTTTTGTGCATAAATGGGTTCCAACCCTATTTGTATATTCACATGTGTGCGCATGTGCGGCCCAACACTCTCCGAGCCCATAAATTTTTATACATCTACTAGTTTTTCCTACTTGAGTTTTTAACAATTTTCAATTATATTAAAAATAGTTTACATTTTACTTCTCTTGTTAAAAGTTTTATTTTTTGTTATTGTTTGAGTAATGTATCTGTATATTATCGTGCTTCTGACGTGTGTAAAAAAAATTGTTAGTGATTGCCACACTGTTTTGTTGATAAAAAGATAATTTTATGACAGTTAAATGTTCTTTTAATAATTAGGATCAGTGAATCAATTGATGAGGTCAACAATTGATTCTTCGTCTCATTTTGTTCCATTGAGAGTGACGTATGATTAATGAAATTTCTATTTCTTCTTCATCTTCTTCTTCAAAAAATAAATTTTCACATCTAAACTTAACTAATTAACACATTTAGTTCCTACCAAAAAAAAAATTAACACATTTAGTTAAAAACAAATACATATAGTCCTTGAGTTTAATCGATCAAATACAGTACATAACTACATGTTTTTCAAATAACAATTTGACGTAGCAAAGTTATTGAACTTATGTAGACATAGGTATATCCTCTCTCCGCTATAAAATGTATGTTGTTTAAGGTAAAGGCACAAGAATTAAGAAAGTTTTAATTACGAGCGTAATTTGTCTTTTGCCATTAAATGAAAGTAAGAATTGAAGAATTATAAATATTTAGATTGTATAACGGTAAATAGGGTAAAAAGCAATAAATACATTCTCGAATTTCGAAAACGACTTACATCTTTGAACAAGGGCCGAGTTTTTGCTAGAAGGACTTATATTGATATATTCCAACGTGTATTGCAAAGTCCCCCCCTCCCAAAAAATACAAATTGTTCCAAAACTTTCATCAACTTGCATAAAATGGATCCCAATGCGTTGAATTCCACAAAACTTTATTTAGGCCTTGTTTGGTTTATTTTACTAACTTCCAAGAAAGTTTAATTTTTTGAAAAGTTAACCATTAAAGAAATTGTATTTTTCACGTTTGCTTCAACTTTGAACTTCTTGAAAAATTACATTTTAAAAACAATAAAATAATGTAATTGGCATAAATGTCCTATACACTATTTTTTAGAGAGAACATTAAATGAAGGTAGAAGTGTTCATTCCCACTAAGGAAGATAATTCAAAACCCCCTAAGTGAGTTATCTTCTCATATATGAGAGAAGTTAGAGAAGTTAGGTGTCAAACTTTTAAGGAAGTGTTTTAAAAATATCTAACTAAATAAGACAAGTTGAAACTTCTTTAAAAGTTACCGTACTTCCCTCAACTTGGGGCGAAACCAAACAAGGCGTTAATCAACTCAACCGGTCAAAGCATCATCAAGTCCACAGTCCACACTCCTAGTTCCTGTCTCCTTCACACGTGCCACACAGTACATTAAAAAATGCAATCATTTTGTATTAACCTCCGTCCCAATGTTCAATTACCACAACATAACGAGGGTTAGATCGTAATTTCACTGCAGAAACCCCCTAATAAAACGCACGCTCGCACTTGACACCTCCAAAAACTCAAATTGTAACGTTTGTATAGCAAGTATTAATAAGTAGCACCATAGATCCAAAAAAAATAAGTAGCAGCAACTTGCTACTACGACTAGTCCTACAACCATAATGGATCATCTCCACCCTCTCCTCTCCTCCTCCACGGCGGCGGCCACAGCATTCCTGTCCTCCGTCACGCTCTCCACCTCCCTCGCCATCGCCGCCTCCGTCCTCGCCTTCCTCCTCCTCCCTACCTCCTCCGAAGGAGCAATTGGACTAATGCTCCGCCAGGTCCTCGAGGGTGGCCGGTGCTCGGATACCTCCCGTACCTGACCGATCGCCTCCACGAGGACCTCTTCCACTTGGCGAAGACCTACGGGCCCTTATACAGCTTCCAGATGGGTCAAAGGCCAGCTATCGTGGTGTCCTCACCGGATATCACCGAGGAGATACTTAAGCATCAAGACGCCACCTTCTCGAGCCGAACGATCACCGAGGCCGTCCGCACCGTCACCTACGGCGCCACCTCCCTCGTCTTCGTGCCCTACGGCTCACGCTGGCGCCTGCTCCGGAAGGTTCTCACCACAGAGCTCTTCTCGTCCAAAGCCATTGAGTTGCTCCAACCGGCCAGGAGACAACAGGTAACACGTTTCTTTTTTTTATTTTTTTATTTTTTTATTTGATATCTATTCTAGGTTGGCTTAATTAATTAATAATCAAATTATTTAATTTGATACAATTAGCATGACTATTTGATTTGAGACCGTTGATCTATTTCGAGGCACTTTAATTTGTTTGTTACTCTCTGAATTACAAATTTGATGTCATATATATATATATATATCTTAACTATATGAATATATCTCTTAACTGTACCAATGGATTATTTGGCCGGCAAAGATGATAAGATTGCTGACTTTTAGACTTGATTTCTCTTGAATTATGGATGAGTTGAATCATTTGATTGACTCTCATCCAATTATTTATTTAGCTGGTCACATCTAAGTAGGGAGGAGCCAAAATCCTTAATTATTAAAATAAAATGTATCTCTTCATTAATTAATATCGTCCATTAGTGTTGTACTAATTATCGCAAGTGTAATAAAACACAATTGTCTGGAGTACTGTACTAATTATTGAATTAATGAGGTCATTTTTTCTGTCAAAGCTAATGATATCAATTCATTTGTCTCTCTCTAGCCCCTTTTTTTCCTATGCAGATTTGATATGTATGCTTCTTTCTCAACAAAAAAAAAAAAATCAAATTACTAGAATTTTAGGCCTGCAATTTATTACTAATACTTTATATTGTTGTTGCAATTTTGTGCCTACAAAGTGATCAATTAATTTATGCTGGTCTTATTTTGCACTTCAAATAGGTGACAGGAATGCTCAAAACTATGCATGCAGCCTACAAGAACAACACTCCAATCAACATTGCAGACACCACCTTTGTTGTCTCAGCTAACCTCATCAGCAACCTTACATGCTCCAAGAGCCTATTTGACAACACAAAGAAAGAAGGGAGAGAGCTGAAGGACATGGTGTGGGAGATCCTCGAAGTCGTGGGGGCACCGAACCTCGCCGATCTCATCCCCATTTTGAAGGTCTTGGATCCACAAGGGTTGAAGAAGAAAGTGTGGAAGTCGGTGAAGAAGTTCGACGACTTTTTCGAGAAACTCATCGACGAGAGGATCGAGGAGAGAAGGAAAGGTGTCCAAATTAATGAGAATGGGAGGTCGGACATGTTAGACGTGTTCTTGAATTATAAAAGTGAAAGGAAGCATGATGAGATCAAGGAGTTCTCCAGAGTTGACATCAAAGGAATGCTCTCTGTAAGTCCTTCGACTCGATCAATCTTATGCGCTTTAGTTTTTCTATTTTTTAACAAATACACACTTTTAATTCCTTTAGTATACTTTTCGTTACTCAAGTTATATATTGACAAGCGTGCAGTACATGGACTAAAGTGCATATTATGACAAACGTCGAGACAATTAATCATTTGAGCCCTTAATTAAATCCATCTCTTGCCAATAATAAGGATAATTAACTACTAGCAAGAGTTCACATTTTATAGATTGAATTAGACCATGCCAAATTCTCATATGAACTAAAATTGTGTCTGCTTTGAAATGCAGGACATGTTTGTGGCGGGAACGGACACATCTTCAAGCACAGTAGAATGGGGACTAAGCGAGATCCTAAAGAGACCCGAAATCTACAAGAGAATCATAGCAGAGCTCGACGAAGTCGTGGGAAGAGACCGATACGTTGAAGAGACAGACATCCCCAAACTAACCTACTTCCAAGCAGCAGTCAAGGAGACCTTCCGACTCCACCCAGGAGTCCCCTTACTAATCCCTCGCCGTACCAGCGAGGCGACTGAGGTCTTAGGCTACAGCGTGCCAAAGCACTGCATTGTGTTTGTGAATGTGTGGGGGATGGCGAGGGACCCCAAGGTGTGGCCGGAGCCACTCAAGTTCAGGCCGGAGAGGTTCCTAGGGAATGACCTAGATGTTAAGGGTCAGGACTTTGTGGTGCTGCCCTTTGGGACTGGGAGGAGGTCTTGTGTGGGGATGCCTTTGGGACATAGAATGGTGCACTACTCATTGGCCTCATTGTTGCACACTTTTGAGTGGAACTTCTCCAAGGAGATTTTGGGCGATATGACTGAGAAGGTTGGAATTACTCTGCAGAAGGCCAAGTCCCTTGTTGGTGTCCCTAAGCCTAGACTTTCTGAGGCTGCTTACAAGTAGAGGTGCCCTAAAATATGCATGTATATGGAGTTTGATGAGCTTGTGGATTAAGGGTTGGTCTTGCATGCCCTTGTTGGTTTTTGGGGACACAATTTGCATGTTAGATATATTGAATTGAAATGCTCTCTCTCTCTCTCTCTCTCTCTCTCTCTCTCTCTCTCTCTCTCTCTCTCTCTCTCTCTTTTTTTTTTTTTTTTTTTTTTCTTTTTTTTATTTTCAAGGTATAATAAGTGTTCTGTATTTTTTTTTAAAAAGGTTTTGTTGAGGGTGTTTTCTGTTCATTCTCTCTGTGAATTAACTGTCTTGTTTAATTAATTGTTACTTGGCAGTTGGCACTTACAATATATGTAATGTGTTACGTTTTTTTTTCTATCTTTTCTTTTTTGGGTGAAACTGTATTAGCGATCTACAATCTAATGCCAATTTCATGTGTCTATATGGAATGATAATGAGCCTCATCAATAATGTGAATCATGTGATCCTCCCGGCGTCGATGAGGTGAAACTAATCTATGATTTCAATTACTAACCAATCGGGTGGCCTAATGGTTTGAGATAGAATTTGAAAGTAAGAGGTCATTGCGGTTCAAACTTTGGTGAGTGCAAAGTTGTTTCTTTCCTATATATATAAATAGAAAGAAAAAATAAATAAATAAATAACAAATCTAAGATTCCAATCCACATTTACCATTGGAGATTGGAGATGATCATAAGATCTCCTACAAGCTCAATTAGATACGCAATCTCTGCTATTAGAGATTAGAGGTCCAATCGCACCCTCCACTTGCCTTTCTTTCAACGGATCGATCACATGATATGAGTCGGTTTCGATGACACTGAGGGGTAGCTAATTTCACTCCCTCACGCTTGAAAATGAAGCAATTAATATACTAATTATGTTTATTTTTATAAGAATATACTAATTATGTTAGAATCAACCATTAGTAGTACATGTTAGCGAAGTTGTATAAGTGTCATTACTGTATATATTGAACACATATTAGTGTTTCTGTATGTGAAGCTTAGTGTAAGAGAGGTTGTTAAGTTTGTTAAGTTCTAAACATCGCGATGTGGACACGCGTACGGTCCCTGTACTATTCAATTTCATTTATAAATAAGTCCCTTTCTGTCTCTAGAAGATTCGAGTAGATGAGGTAAGTTTAATGTGATTTCTTGATCACAATAAATTACCACCCTGATACATTGTACTCTCAACTTCCATACAATGAATATCATTTAATTACCATCTCATAATGACTAATGAGGGGTTAGTTCAAAGCCCCCAATAAATATTACTACTACTACCACCACCATCATGTGGATCAACTCCGCCCTCTCCTCTCCTCTCCTCCTCCGTTGCGTCCTCACCGTCCTCCTCCTCCCTATACTCCTTCAAAAACGTAATTGGACCAATGCTTTGCCTGGTCCTCAAGGGTGGCCAGTGCTCGGGTACCTCCTGTACCTCACCAACCTCCTCCACGAGGACCTATTCCACTTGGCGAAGACCTACAGATCGTTGTTCAGCCTCCAGATGGGTTAAAAGTTGGCGATCGTCGCGTCCTCACCGGAGTTCACTGAGGTGATTCTTAAGCATCAGGATGCCACCTTTTCGAGCTGGACTATCACTGAGGACGTAGACATTGTCACCTATGGCGCCACATCCCTTGTCTTTGTCCCCTATGGCCCCCGGTGGCAGCTACTCCGGAAGGTTCTCACAACAAAGCTCTTCTCGTCCAAAGCCATTGAGTTGCTCCTACCGGCCAGGAGACAACAAGTTAGAATCATAATACCTATGTCTATATCTGATTAGGCTATAATAAATAAAGTCTCAATAAAAATAAATACCAATGTCTCGTTTCCTTAAAAATTATGAGGGCACCTCAATAGTGTATCAATGTTTTTGGGGTGCCCCGAGATCGACATTCTTTTTTTTTTTTGACGAAACCAATGTATGATCTATTTAGTAGTAATTCATTTTATAAGTAGGCACAATAATTAAGTCACCACAAGGCTGGTTTTAGGGTAGGGCGGGGCGGGCGATCACCCCAAGTCCCACCCCAGGCAAGACGACTTGTTTTTTCTCTGCTACACCTATATTATGGGATTTTTTCAACTTTATTAAGGGTAACACATTGTTTCTGGCCTCATTATTATTTCTTTGGCTATTAATAAAGACTAGCTCCTATAAAAAAAATGTGTAAACGTGTACCGGCCTTCAATCAGGGAGTAATTAATTAAAATTTTTATGACTCATTGTGAAATATGTTTATAATGTAGTGGAGAGTCCATTGCATGACATAATGGTGATGGGCTGGTTGGTTTAAGTTTTGGGCTTCTCTTTTGAAGAATTAAAACTATAGTCTATTATTTTATTTTATTTTCAGAAGTAGTCTATTATGGAATCCCTGTGATGGAAGTCTCTGCATGCTAAGTAAGCACGGTCATCCCCCAAAGGTTTCAGAGACACATTTTCATTGATGTTTGGCCAATAAACCTTGCAATATGTTCCCATTCGTTTTTGAAGGACGAGCGAAAGGCGATCAAGGAGACATCTAATACAAGCCCCTCTATTCATGTGCCAACTAACGCCAATACAGGCCTAGAAGAATGAGGAGTCCAAGGTCAGCCCAAACGTACCACAAAAAGCCCACGTTGGATGGACGATTATGTTATTTAATTAAGCATGTTTTTATTTTCAATCAATGTTGTTAAGCATTAGTTTCGAACTATTTTCAATCACCACTGTTCGACAATCACCGACCTTCCTATCCCTAGAAACCCCATGGTTCCATTAATGGCCAACACACATCCATCTTTATCGACGCGGGTAGTACTCATAATATCATCCAACCCCGTTTGGCTACATACCTATATCCCTATCAGTTGTCGATATCACCCCATTCTCCGTTATGGTGGGCAATGGAGCCTCTATCCCTTGTTCTGGGTTGTGTCCTAATGTTATAGTGGTAAAGGATGCTTACCAATTTTCGGTCAATACAAGGAACAGATCTTGTACTTGGTTACGATTGGCTTCACTCATTAGGGCCTTATCTCACGGACTTGACAGTTCCGCATATGCAGTTTTATCACAATGGCGAGCTAGTCACCCTTCAAAGTGATCACAACCTTCCCACACCCTCATATTTCTCTCAGCTACACCACCTATCCCATACCAATTCTATAGCCTATTTTCACGCCTTTACAATTGTTCCCTTCCACACCCCATTTGACCCTACCCGACCAGCCTGCCCTTCCATGGTTACCTCCCTGCCCACCCCTCTCTATACCCTCCTCAATGAGTTCAACTAAGTTTTTCAGCTACCCCAATCACTTCCACCTCCATAACCCTATGACCATCACATCCACCACCTACCAAACACAAACCCAATTAACATCAAACCTATTGCTAACCACATTTTCAGAAAACAAGCCATGGCGAAAATCATTGCAGAAAATGTTGCACTTGGGATCAAACACTAGCCCATTCTCCTCACCGGTACTCTTGGTTCGAAAGAAGGACAGAACATGGCGTTTTTACGTCAACTATAAGGCACTTAACACTGTCACAGTCCGTGACTGTTTTCCCATTCCTATAGTCGATGAGCTACTCGACGAGTTATATGGCGCATCTATTTTCAGCAAACTTGACCTCCAATCAGGTTACTTCCAGATTAGACTGCACCTGGGTGACACACAAAACGACTTTTCGAACTGTGGACGGCCACTACGAATTCTTAGTGATGCCTTTTGGCCTATCGAATGCGCCATCCACATTTCAATCAACGATGAATGATTTGTTCCGGCCTTTCCTACAGAAGTTCATATTAGTTTTTTTTTCGATGATATCTGTCACAGCCCAAATTTTTAATCCTAAATTTTTTGCGTAATCAGGCTCACCGACTCATGACGTGGGACCCGTGTGAGATACGCACACCGACCGAGGCATGTGACCGAGGTATAATTTATATTTGAAATGGTGTATGCCTAGTGTTTTTTATGTGTATAAGCTAATGAAGTCAGTTCTTGCAGCCATAGACATCGAGACGTGAGAGGGGACGCGCCTCGAGTTGCGTACGAACTGGGGTACCGGGTAGCTGGACTTGTGGTAAGTCAAAACTTAGTTAAATACAATTTAATTAAGTAATTAATATAGTGCATAACATGGTAGTCAAATTAATGCACATTGATTAATACATTTCCTAAGGTTTTAAAAATAATATAAAATACATTTGATGTCCTATAGTTACAATTGAATTAAAATGACCATAAGACTGATCTCGGGATCCTTGCTACCACACACTCCCATGTTGAGAGTCACCTATTTTGTGTCACCAAGAGAACTAGACTGCCTAGTTGGTAACCTTCAGGCTTGCCTCGAGATGCGTGGCGCATACTAGATCAATACAAACTATATATATAGGGAGAGATTAATGGATTTCTCATTTGATTCCCCAACCAATTTTCATGCAAATAGAGAGCTGAGTTGAGAGAGATTCTGGAGTATTTGTGAAGAGATTTTCGGACTAGGAGTGGAGAAAGCTTGGAAATCTAAAAAAAAGTTAAACACAACACCACTCTCTTTTCCATTAAAATGGGTTAAAATGGAGATTTTGTGTTAAAATCGGATTTGAAATGTGATTTCGGTTTGTAAAATGTTTTTCTTTCATATCAAGTTATATTCAAGTGTTATTTATAGTTTGAATTGGATTAGTAGGGATCTTTAGTGAGAATTCTGGATTTTAAAATTTTGTTGGGTGTTTATTTGTGATTTTTAAATTTTCAGAAATCTGGATTTTTTTTTGTGTTTGAGGTGGTTTTGATTTGGTCTTGAGGTTGAAGATGCATGAGTTGGGAGAGAGAAGAGAAGAGAGAACAAGGAAAAAAATGAAAAAAAAAAATGAAAACCAGAGAAGCATAGCGTCTCTGGCCTTACCGCCAGTCTTCGGTCCACCATCACCTCTCCACCAAGCTTTCCCCTCGTTTCTATGGGTCTTTCCACGTTCTCCGTCGTATCGGTACCGTTGCCTATGAGCTCGACTTCCCCTAAGGCTCTCGGATCCACCCCACCTTCCATGTTAGCTTCCTTAAGGTTTATAAAGGAGACCTCATTACCAGAAAAAATATCTTTTACAACATTTAAAAGTGTTATTGTATTCTAAGTTGTTAAAACTTATAATGTAATCAATATCCAACAAAATATATATTATTAAAAAATTAATGTGTAATGATTTATAAATTTAATAAAATTCTTTGTTTTACAATATTTAATCAATCATTATTAATTATTTTTTGTTGTAAACAATATTTATTTTATGTTAACTTAAGATTTAATATGTTTTAGCAACGTATTATATGACACCATACCATTATTAAATGTTGTAAAAGATTAATTTCCTTGTAGTGTCCCCCAAGCATCGTCCGTGACCTTTCACAATCCCCTCCATACCTCTTTGGCCGCGATGCTTACTAGGGTTTTGTTGGGTCAAATCCAGATTTGTAACTCAAATGGTGAAAGAGGTTCTCGTAGAATGGGAAGACGAGGGCGTCAAAACCAAAGAACTCTCATGAGAAACACTAACTGACTTATCTTTCTTACACCTGACGCATGCCTTGACACATTACTTAGTCAACTGGCAAACCTGCACACTGACATCGATCCTGCGTTGATTGATGATTTTGAGGACAATATCGAAATCGAACGAGGAGTGTTGATACGAGCCCCTCTAGTCACGTGCCAGCTAATGCCAATACAGGCCCAGAAGAACAAGAAGTCCAAGGCCGGCCCAAACATACCACAAAAGGCCCACGCTGGATGGACGATTATGTTATTTAATTAAGCATGTTTCTATTTTCAATCAATGTTGTTAAGCCCATGTGAGGACATCCCAATTAGCTAGGGCACTGTAGCTATTTATTTAAAAGCATGCGACACTGCATTTAGTTGCAAGAAATTAAAGAAAATATTTCTCCCCTTGAATCTCTTTTCTTCCCCATTTCACGCTAGTTGAACGTTATCAACATCCTAATCCCTTAATGGTCGGATCGTCTGTGTTGCCATTTCCCTATCCAATAAAATGCACATCTCACCTGATCTGCTCTGTTGGATAATTGTTGTGGTCGAGTGCCAGAGCCGAACTCGAGCGTTCTTATTGAAGGGGGCTATTGTTGAGGTTAAAACACATCTGTTCAATCGTCATCATCTAATCATCCCATCCACCTCCTTTATGTCCTTCGGGCACGATAACCGTGTGTTCACCAACATATCCATCATGAGGGAGGAGGTGTTGCTCCCTAGCAATTTCCATTGAGTTGTCGTGTTGTGTTGGCAAGCCAAAAGGTCTCCGCTGTCGTAAACTCAATCTTAAAGTGGATGTTTTTGTGGTCTCCGACACCTTAATCTCTTGCTGAGAGATCCTCACTACCCTGAAGAATTTCCTCTCAACATGGAATGTGATAGGAATTTCCTCTCAATTGTTTGGAGCGCCTCTTTGCGGAGTTTCCCTCACAACCTTAATCCATTGTCACACTCCTACATCTTCCTCGCCCTCCATGGTTAGACAAGCGCAAAGAAACTGGTCACCTCTAGGACATTAGAGCGTCCAGATCCACAAGATCGATAGATCGAGGCCTCCACCGAAAGCCCTGATAGCCCCACTCTCCTCGTAGTCCCTTCACTCCCCGTACTCAGTTACCGAACTTGGGCAGTAACTGACATAGGAGATGAAGGCGAGAAGGTTGGGGAGATTGAGCAAGGGATGCTCGTCGGGGTTTTACCGGCGATATGTTAACCAACACAAGAGGCGACGCTCATTCTATAGTATCAACTAAAGAACTTACATATGAAATAATTAACTCATTTGTTGAACACATTATCAAAGAAGAATTGCTTGAATTAAACAACAATTACTTTCTAGCATATAAAAATATAAATATATAATAAAATATAAAAAATAAAAAAAATCAGTCATTAGAGATTTGTAGATTTAGATGAAACTTGCAAGTTGACTTAGGTTGGAGTTTAAAAGTGTCATATACCATCATTTTTTTATTATTTATTTTTAGGGGTTTTTTATTGTGGTGTCTAGTGCAAATCACACCGATTAATTCATATTTGGACACAGTCAACTACATATAAATTAAAGGCAACCTGCCCAATCCAATCTTTTTCATATTTACTATTAAGACAACTCAAGACCTTGTATACTCCGACCAATTATCACTCCAGTTATGGTTTTCGGTTGAGATTCATTAGTGCGCACCTCAGAATACACACCTCGCGTGTTATGCATGGAGAACTATTTCTACACATCCATTTTTACATGGAGCTCACATGCAACATCATCAGGGTGTGACTTAATTTGGAGTGTCATTGTATATGTAGCATCTTATATGCACGTGTACTCGTACATGTATACTTGATCTACAATATCTCCTCCTATATATATATGGGAAAATTTACAATGGAGCCCAAATATATACTATATAATGGGAACTCTTCAAAATGTGTTGTGCATTAAATGACTTATGCATTTATGACTCATCTATTTATGGGTTATGACGCACACCGAACGCATCAATAAAATATATATTTCCTAAACCAACTATTTTGTAGATAACGGTAAAGAGTCGATCCCACAGATATTGGTGTCTTTATTAGGTAAGAAAAATACAAAAAAGGGAAATTAGAGTTTTAGAGAAAATGTATAAATATATTGAAAATACATAAATTAAATGAGAGGAAATCTAATTGGAATGAAAAGTTTAGGTATTCAGTTTCACAGTCTCGTCATACAACTTGGGATTGAATTTATTAATTGTTGGTTTATGAAAAGTATGAAACTAATATATGGTCTAGTGCAGCTATAGACCCGGTGACGCACGCGGTTCCTCGCACTTCCTAATCTCGGCAGTCAAGGTACGACCGTTGACTACTTCCCTAACCAAACACGCAACCAGATCGCTAGTGCTCTATATTTAACGCATTGGTCGCATTACTTCGATTCGTGAAGGCACTACACCTAGACAACCGGATCACTCGTGTGTCAGATTTAGCATAGATTCCTGTGGTATTCAACTGGTCCCAAAAGGGTCTAATCAATTGGTATGGTCAATTGCCACTAGTGCAGTCTTATTACACAAGGATGGGTGCTTACGACTCACTGACATGTAAATCAAGGTTTAAACTAGTGTTTAACCTCAATTGTTCAAATAATACCAAAGAAAATAAATCATATAAAAGAATCAATAATAATTAAAAATAAATAAACCTCAAGTCATAATTAAATAATAGATCCTTCTTCTTCTATTTAATTCCTAAGTCCTAACATATATTCCTAAAATTTAGTCTCTAGAGGTGAGAAAAACCAATTTTCGTAGTTTCAGGAGTGATTTTCGGGTCCGGGAGTGTTTTAGACGTTTTGTATACTTCAGGACACTTGGCAGGCTGTGATTGGTGGATTTCTGGTACCGACTAACGTGTCACGTTGGGATTGGACGAGCTGTTGTGCGTGGCTGACGTGGCGTCGTCTGATTGGTCGAAACTGTTGTTGATGACGTGATGTAGATGACTGGACCGAACACGTGGCACGCTGTGATTCACTACTGCTGTTGTCACTGACGCGCTGGACGAATGGGAGAATGACACGTGGCAACTACTGTGCTTGGAGGAATTCGCACAAGTTCGTGCATCAATCTAGGAGACAGCACTTATGCGCATCCCGAGGCAAATCGCGCGACGTAGGTGGGATGAGTTGCTGGCTTGGCGACGTGGCGGACGGTGATTGGTTGGGATGGGCAACGTGGCGCGAGCTCATTAGTGCTGCGATTGTGTGTGACATGGTCTGTCCAATGGGGACGTGACATGTGGCATATCCGGGACTCCTAGTACCCAACTCTCTTGTATACTCCGAAACAAACCCTCCGGTGTCCGATTTCTGCAAGTGTATACTCTATTCTGAGTATTTTTTCGCTCCGGATCCAACCATGCACTCTGTTTCTCCTAAAAACAAAAATTAAATATAATTAGATATATATTTTCATATTATTCCAATAAATCACTAATTTCCTAAAATGTGCATTTATCACTATAAAATAAGATAACTATAGTCCAATTACATCTAATAACCTATACTAAATTATGCCTAAATGAACACTTATCAGGTTGGATTCAAATCCAATGCTTGTAAATGAGGTTCTCATGCCATGGTATTTTTTTTGTAGGCATGCCATGGTATTTTTAATTATGGTTCCCATGGTAGTACTACTATATATACGAGGGGTGACAATTCGTGTCGACGAGTCATAAACATGTCGTATCGTAAACGAGTCATGACACAATTACCTTAAACACGGGCGCGACACGATTATTAAAATGTCGCAATATGCAAACACGGACACGACACGTTTAATAAACAAGTGACATGTATATGGCATGATTAACATGTTTAATAAATAGATCATATTTAGATCATGTGTTAATATGTTTGACACGATTCGTTTATTAACCTATTTATCGATCAGTCAAATAAATGATATTTGACTTTTAAAATCTATACAAACAACATAAAATACTAACCCAACCATCAAAGTACCAAGTTATATCACATAGAAGTAGAAAAATAATAAGTTCTTAAGAGATAAATTCAAGTTTGATAACCCAAACTACCAAGTTACATTATGTTGATTATGTTAAGCGCGTCATAAATGAGTTAAGTAGGTTAACCTGTTAGTGACTCGTTTATTAACCATGTATAAACAAGTTAACCTTTTTATGACCTAGACTGTGACGGCCCCAATTTTTTCGTGCAATTGGGTACGCTCGGCCTAGACCTGTGTAGGCCCTAAGTCATCATTTAGCAACCTAACGAGCCTAGTCAACCTTCGATTTAATCAATTTAGTAATTTATGAAATAGTTATTGCAATAATACACAGCGGAAGACTAAACAGTAAATAACAAGGGGAAATAACTCAATCAAAGGGAAATTAGGAATTCTATAATGTGGAAAAACCCCGAGTATTCATGTACAATTCAATAAACCAACATACATGATACCAATCTCAATAATAATACCAAGTTCTATAAACCCAAAAAAACATAAGTATGAAACGATATACAAATCAGTAAAACATAAAACCTATTAAATAGTCTCCAAGTCCAGACGCTAATCCTCACAAAAAGTCGCCTAAGCAGGGCTCCTTGCCTCTACTGCGCTCTGCTCTATTTGCACCCACCGTCACAAACTAGACGGTGAGCAACTGAAGAAATCGAATATAATGTCAGAAGAAGATAACAGTAATTCATGATATAACAAGTAAAGTAGTCTAAATATTATGCGGTAATAAAAAGACAGGAATTTAAATAGACAAGATGCATGATAAACAGACAATAGATATCAATCGAAAGTCAAGTGTGTTCCAAGGAATCAAAAGAGGCCCATAAGTGGTCTAAATCATAGCATAACGGCGAAGACCTCGCGAGGTCTTCCCGGGCATTGATACAAGCGAAGGCACAGCTATTGTAACGGCCCGATTTTCAATGGTCGTTATTGATGAGGAAATTGCAGACGTGGACGCCAGCAGGGACGTTCGTGGGTCCCATAGTGAAGACGGAGCACGGCCGGATAGGGTTTACAGTCCGTTTTGTGTGCTCTGGTGGTGAAGTTGCGATGTATAGGTCCAAATTAGTTAAATGGCATCGCAATATGTGTGTTAATGTAGTTTATTAACGAGTGAGGAATGGCCTCGGGGTGCGTGCGGACACGGGACACGAGGCACGGGGTGTCGGGTAGTCGGGGAAACTACGGTGAGCTTACCCGTGAATTTTTGTAATTTGTTGAATGGAATAGATACTTGATATAGGCTAAATTAATTAGAAATCAATAAGTCCTATAGTTGGGCTAAATAAAATAACAACAGTTGGATGGTTCTCGAGATGCACAATGGAGAGAATTGATGTGTCAAATGTCATGATAGGGTGTTAGTGAGTTGGAGTGACACAGGGTGACCATGAACCCTTGGATTGTTCTCGAGATTTGTGTACACACTTGATCAAACTAAGTATATATATATATGTATGTGTGTTGACCGATCAAAAGGGAGAGGAAGTGTGGTTTTGAGAGGAAGAGAGAGATCGGTGGGGAAGAAGAGGAGGAAGAACAACATCATCAAGGTGTGTAGAGGGTGATTGTGGCTTCCTACAACAAGAATCTAAGGTATGGATACAACAAACTTGGATTTTTATGAGATTCTTTGAGTGGGTTTGAATTTGTAAAATTCGAATTTATTGAGAGGTTAAGCAATCGTATTTTGTTGAGATTTAAGGTTTAAGAATGTGCTATGATATGGGTTTGTGTGGTTGAGCAAGTTTGAGAGAAGTTGGATGATTTTGGAAAGTGGGTTTTGAAAATGTGATTTCCATGATTTGTGGATTTTGGTGTTTGATTATGGTAATTCATGTTTAAATGGTGTAATTAAGGTTATTGATGTTTTATGGAAACATGAGAATTTAATTTATGGGTTTGGAGTTCAAAATGTTAAATTTGGAAATTTACGACGACGAGCAATTAGCGCGCTAATTGGAGAAATTAGCGCTAATCACGCTGATTGAAGACGAAATGAACAAAGTGATTGAGATTAATTAGCGCGCTAATTGATCTCATTAGCGCGCTAATTGTTCACTGGACTCCCAAAAATTGAAAAATGAGAAAATGAGTCAAACTAACATTATGAGCCCATTAATTGATCATTAAACCTCACAAATGAATTCCAGGAGTCTCGGAATAGTAATTGGAGTCGGGGATTTGGAGGAATCGGACCGGGATTTGGGTTTCGGGTAATCGGAGTGCGGTATAGGTGCGTAAACCCCAACAGAAACACATCTGGAGTATTTAATTCTTTAAAATTCTTGCGTTTATTATTCTTGAAATTCATATTCATTGTGATCATGTGTTGGTCGGGTTATTGGTTGGTGTTGGATTTGTTTTCACTATCGAAGTTTATTCGGGATGATTGTGGCACGTGATTAAGCATGCTAGATTGTAGCGCGTGTACTTGCGCCGCCGGTGGATTGTGCCCCGAGCCGCGGGGTGCACGTGTTCGGTGGATCTGTGATTTGTTCCGGTCACCGTTAGTGGTCCGGATGGATCCCAGGTGTGGTGTATTTCCTCTGGGCGCTCGGATTGACGAAGTATGATCTAGTATGTGAGATTGCATTCTACTTTTGTCTGGTTTTATCGTAATGGTTGTGGAGCATATTGTTGACATTATGATTATTCGTTGATCATCTTGCATGCTTGTTACCTACACATGCGGGTTTTATGGTCGCCGTACTCTTTGCATGTGTAGCTAACGTTAGTTATTGGCTTCAATCTGTTTATTATTTACTCGATGGTTTTCTTTGGGAGTTTACTCACTTGGACTCGTCACCGTATGTGTTGGGTGATTTGAGTGCGGGATTTGATAAGTGCGGGGACAAGGAGACACGTAAAGATTATCTCATGTGAAGGCGTGAACTACTCCTTTTATACGTTGTTGATTGTATGTATTTGTTTTATCTTTGGGTTTGGGTTGTGAGAGTTATATTCTAGTTTGTTTATGACTTTGAGGATGACACTTGATTTATATTTGGGGACCACATTTTGAGATTAATTGATATTTAGACTTGTTACATTTGGTATCATTTAATGATTTGAGACTTCATTGCGTAATTTATGGTTAAATGATATTAAAGGGCATAATTTAAGGATAAATGATATTAGAGGAACTAAAGTTAACGGAAATTGATTGATAATGGATAATCGTGGGACACACCGGCGGTTGAGTGGTCGGTTGTGGGCCCACGTGGCCTCCCGTGGCGGACCAATGTGGAAAATTGGGGCCGCCACAGCTATGATGGGAGGGACTCAAACCCACCCACCCAGTACTCGGTATCACATGGTCACTAAGGGTGGTCACACACTCCTGTACATGAGTGCCCGCGTTTTATTCCTCTAGTGCAAGTCCTAGTACTTTTGAGACGAAACACTTACACCAGAAAACACACAAGGAATGGAATGGAATACCAATAATAGAGCATAACAAATCTGAATAAATGATAATGAATCACATGGCATTTTCTTACTGGCTTACAAATCATACACAAGCTTTTAAGGCATGTGTACTTACCTGAACTATCGCGACCCGTGTAACAACACTCTCGCGTTTCCTAGCACATATCCCCGAGTTTCCCGTTACCTGACAAGTCGTAAACTCCAATTAAATGGGTTAAGGCATTAACTAATCCTAGGTCGATACCCTTCACATTTTCCCATCGTTTAAAATGACTCGAAAACCTTGATAATTCAATCAATAAATCAAACCAAAAACACAATGAAACACAATGACTCTCTTGGGTGTTTTAACCACACCTATGTAAGCCTAATTACAAGTCTTAGGCTCGACTCAGTCGCATATGATTCACGTCATAACTTCGAGAGCCTGCGGCGTGTTTACGACGTCATGACCATTCGTCAAACTTTAAACACTATTTTTAAAAGAACGTAATATTAGCATATATGGAAATGACACTAAAACACCCGAAGATAACCACTCGTGTCCAACATCCACTTACTATTGAAATCATGAATTATGTATTAAAGTGTCTCACACATACAGTGTGTTCATTAACACACAAAACCCTTTACCACTAAGACGCCAAGTTCATGTATCTTAACAAAACCAAAACCTACAAGTAGACTCAACGACAACCACCACCAAATCTCATTCAAGGTTGAAACCTTATGGGTACTATCCAACATTGGGAGGGTTTCCTCGACATGAATTGGCCGGAAAACACCTCGCCTAATTGGAGTTTATGCACATTTCATAAACAAAATTCAAACTCAACACTTATATAAAAACATAACCATTTTATCTAACTTATTAAGATTTTGTACACAACTAAGGGTTGCGAGACCTCAATAAAGGTTAGGTGAGATCCCCGAAAACCTCCACTGGTGGTGGTCCGGCCAGTAGCACCACCAAGAGTGGCGATTTCCGGTGAGGCTCCACCACCCCTATCACATGAAATGATGACACATTAACACTCAATGGAAATGTTTTGACCAATCCAAAGGCTGTGGGACCCACGTAGGAGATTGGTGGGGTCCCCAACAGTGTCTCAGTCATGGTGGTTCGACGATGGCACCACCAGCTGTGGTGGTTCCCCGCCCAAAAATTTCAAAATAATGAAAAACATCACTCACATGAAACACAAGGAATACCTCTCACAAGGCTACTGGTTTCGACTCTACGGAGTATCAACAAGTTCGTGACGACTCCCCGACAGTCCGCAAGGCCACGGCGGTCGCCGGCAGCGGCGGCTGCTAGGACAGCAACCAACAGTTCCAATAAAAACCAACAAAATAAGGTACAACAACACAACACAGTTATTTATACACATACAATAGGGTGGGGGTGCTCTGGGATCGGTGGAACTCTGGTGAGACATCGTCGAGTCATCCCTGACCGGATCCCTGGTCACAGTGCCAACCACACCACCGATCAGACATGAAAAGGGAGAAGATAACGTCTATAGTTTGAGATCTGTTACAGTTGAGAATGGCCAGCACTACCACCACCGCCCACGTTCGTCACGATTTGGGGTGCTCAGAGACTTCGGTGACCCGTAGGGTCGTCTCAGACGACGGCAGTCGCCTCCCCAGTTGGACAGGGGTGGCGGCAGTGAGCACAACGAGAAATAAAGAGAGAACGAGAGAGAGAGATAGAGAGAGAGAGGGATAGAGTACGCACCTCCGGTGAGGTTTGAACACCTCAGGACAGTGGTGTTTCGGTGGTGGGTTCACGGGAGAGGGAATGAGTGAAGGGAGAGACGGTGAAGAGAGTGAGAGATCGAGAGGAATCGAGAGAGAGAGAGGGAGGGAGAGAAAGTGAACACTGACCTCCGGTCACCAAAGGAGAGGGTTCCGACGAGAGGTCGAATGGAGAGAGGAGGGCTAGTGGCGACAGTGTGATTGAAAAAGAAGGTGAATAGTGAATGAGGGTTTTTCTTCACCAACGTTCTTATATGACATAAATTGTGTCAAAATGACTTTTTGGCCCTTTTAACATACTTCTTACACAATTTAAACCAATTGCCCTTATTGGTTTTTTTATTTTTTTTTCTTTATTACATTTTAAAGTAGGTGTATGTTGTCACTTGCATGGTCCTTCATCTCAACACACACATGCATCTCGAGGTCAATCTCATGACTCCTCACCATTGGTTGTGTCACTTTAACAATCCTATCATGTAGTTCGTATGTTGCGTAGTTAACCAACTCCCGCGTTCAAACGACGTTCCTCGTCCCGTATTTTTCTGTCAATTGGCTCGCCGCGCCCGTTTACTCGCCACATACTATCAACTAATTTATATAAATTAATAAAAATTCATTTATTTGTATTCTTTATTATGTTTTTATCCCTCGTTTAACTTAGTGAAACCTCACTCAGCTAAAAATCGCCCGAATGGCTCGAGACCCGTAAAATACTAAAATACTAATACACACAATCAAATAATCATAATATTACTTCGGTGTCGACTCCCGAAGTTCGAAATACTGTCCGGTATTCACGTAGTCGGGTTACAATCCTGACAAGTGTAACGCAAGTCAGTTAAAAATTTGGGGTTGTTACATAGATCCACTTATGGTAAACCCATGACATGTTTACGTGTCGTGTTATTGTGTCATAACCCATATATATATATATATATATATATTTATAATATACCAGTTTCATGATGCGCTTCACACGAATAAGCCGCTCACGCTCGTGAGAATTAACTATAAACTTTAATATGAATTTATTTATATAAAATGAAATATCTTATAGATTTGTGTATATGTATATTTAATTAATCAATTTTATCTGAGATACTTCGAATCAGACCACAAAATATGAATCCAAATCCATTATGCATTTTTCTCTTTGATCAATGAAAGCAAACATTTAGAAATGTGCAAACAAAGAAATTGACACTATCGTCAAAGCCTCTCAGGTGAGATGATAAAGACATCACTTGTCAAAAAAGCAAAACCTCGGGAGATCGTGGTTCGATTCTCACCGAAGTCAAAAAAGAAAAAGAAACTGACACTATCATTACCTTCTCTTTCTTATTAGTTTGAAAAACTTTCTTACTAGTTTGAAAAACTTTCTTACTTTTCATTAACTTGTTAACAAAATTAATGCTCCCAAACCTTTTTTAGAGTTTAATAAATTAAAATAGAATCTTGATGGCCTTGCAAGAAAACTTATAATTAATTATATATCACATATTGCGGCCAAGTCTAATTAATGTCTAGAGCTAATTGCATCAACAAACACTCAGACAAATTAAGTGTTAGTTGCATCACATTCCAATCCTACATGACTGTAGTCATGTGTCGGATATCAAAAGGATTTTATTTGTTCCATGGTAAGGAATGTGATGAACCATTACCACACTTCAATATTTTGTGATTACATAAGCATAGTAACTTAATAGCTTGCGCTCCCTTGAACTATTCTAATTTTCAACAAATAATTTTGACACTTGAAAAAATAACGAATTAACCGAAGATTATTAACATAATTTACCAACTAAGCCTATACATCACAATTCACAAATCAAATAAAATACTCAAACTCCCAAATTCAAGAAATAACGAGTGCTAAATTGCAAAAGTAAAATCCTAACTTCATACCTCCTATTATGACCTCCAGCACAAAATAAAAATGAGTTTTTGCCCTTAACTGAAAATGGTGATGTACGCATTATCCTTGAAGCAAAGATACAAGGAAGATATCTATGATGGCTATGATAGAAACTTCAATTTGACACCTGTCATGTAATATATTGTCCATTGAACTCAAGATAGGCAAACACGTTTATCGACGTACATTTAACTATCAAAGTTGAGTTGTTGAAGGAATTGTTAGAGTTGGAAACGAGAATAAATGGTAAAATAGACAATTTGCTTACGATCTATTTTTTCCTTATTAGCTCTTTATAATATTGATAGATATATATATATTTTTTTTTTTTTTTTTTTTTTTTTTATAACCCTGGGTATCGAGCTCTTTTTTCTCGACTAATCCTAAGGGGTCCCAAAAATTGACCCGTTAGAAACTTCAATGGCCCGAACGTAACTTGGCACAAGCGGGAAATCGAACCCAAACCGTGCGCCTACCACACAATCTGGACTACACCCTTACCGCTAAACCAACCGATTCGAGTTGATAGATATATATATATTTTCTGTCAAAGATATATATATTTTTTTTTTCAAGAGGATATTGTCTCCGACGTTGCTAAAGAGTATATCACTAGTGACAAGTGTTCAATTATATGTACGTAGTTGTATAGTTGCTCATCTATGTATATGCATCGATTAATTAATTGATTGATTAATTAATGAAATGATACAGATCCATCAGTACCACAATAACTGCACGCACATACTGCATGTACCTATATGGCAGAGTAACTAATAACTCGAAATATCATAAATAAGTGATGTGATATATGAGTACATATATATATATCGCGATTAATAATTAATTAATAGGGTGTGGGTTTGATGACGTGGTTCCCAATTGGAACAACGCACGCATTCAAGCACTTGACGTTATCGTTAATGCAATTTTGGATACAAGTTCCGCGAATGGGAATCTGTTGTGAACACCCCGCGGAGCACATTGCGTCCTTCTCACCACAATCTACAATGCATTTTTCCATCGGCGGCATCGGCGGCATCGGCGGGAGCGGCGGCATCTGCCCCTCAACAATTATACTTATGTGAAGACGATCAGGAGAATGTAAACAACCCGCTTCATGACTATGCTGGATGCCATGAGACGGCCGATCTGGGTAGAGCAGGCTAAGTGATTACTAATTACTAATGAACTATTTCTGCCCGGCTGATCGATCTAATGAGTAGTTTATATAATGTAAGAGACTTGAGACGGCAGCCCACGTTATGCAACGGCTTTTCTCACATTCCGGGTGCATGAGCTTCCGAGTGTCCTCCCTGTATAGCTACGTACCTAATCAACAACAACATGCCTACACTCAACAATTAACTTCTCATCCACACATATGGGCTTCAATTACGGGAGTGATGATTAGTTGACATTTTTCATGACCCATCGAGAAATATGTAATTAATTTAGTGGAGAGAGCCCATTGCATGACTACATAATGGTGATGGGCTGGTTTGAGTTTTTTGGGCTACTCTTTTTGAAGAATTAAAACTGTAGTACACCATTGAGAGAGAGTCTAACTTTAAACAACACAACAAATCTGAAATAATTCACTCAATTGTTGATAAATACATTATCAAAGAAGAATTGCTCGCCTAATTAAACAACAAACTGGCAATCACTTTCTAGCACAACCTTCATCGGTCATTAGAGCTTTGTAGGGTTAGATACTTGGATGCAAGTTACAAGTTGCATGTTGACTTAGGTTGGAGTTTAAGTGTCATAATTATCATCATTTTTTTTATAATTCACACTGTATTTGAACTTGAGACCTTGAACATGTTTACAAACCCACTATGAATATTTTTTATTTTTATTTTTTAATTTTTTACCTGTGCCACATGTCACATGTTTACACTAATTAGTGCATGTCACGTACATTTTTTTTTTAGAAGGACGTGGATTGCAAAGTCACACTACCCGTCGGTGTCGATGGTCCTTCGATAATCACGGAGTTCATTGTGCCATGTGTCTCTCTATAATCGTATTTTGCTTTCCTTACCTTAAAATTATATTATATATCAAAATAAAAAACCAGTTTTTTATTCAAAAAAAATACTTAGAAAATAAACCAATTATTTCCTCTTACATATTTTAAAAATTTTGATGGCTAGTTTGAGGCACCGGGGATGTATAATTACATGTCTCAAGTCACATCACGCATTAAAAAATTAGTCTCAAATTTAAAGTTATTCATGATAAATAAATAGGCCTTCAGCCCATCTTACTACCAAAATTAAAAATATATATATATATATATATATATATATATATATATATATTAACATCTCTCTCTAAATATATTGACCAATTCTTTCATGTCACGAGATCGAATTAATATTTAATAATTTTATAGAATTAATCAGATTTAAATAGGGATGAGTTTAGGAAAAGACTTCGATGCATGCTCATGGTTAATTATGTTACATAGCCAATTTCATGTCCAGCTAAAGGATGAAAGCTTCTAATCTCATTTTTCATACCCAAAAAAATTTTACACTAGCTATCAATGGATCAATGCATGCTCACCTTCTCAAAAATATAAATCAAATAAAATATCTATGTTTTATTTTACAAGAGTTTTACTAAAATTTGAAAACAAACATATTAGTGTTAGAGCTTGTACGACTTTTCTACATTTTATCACTTGGAGAGATGACTTGATCTATTCAAATTTTACTTAACTTTCATCATCACTTTCTATTGGAAGCGAAGTCATCAAGAGCCCCCAAAAGAACGCATGTGTGCCTTGATTAATAATAATCATATTTTCTACTAGCAAATTAAACTGTATCACACGTTGAATTGGAATAATAGAGTGGTGCTTATATTAAAGATATAAAATGATGATACGAAAGCAAGTTTTAATTAATTATAATCATGTAGCCCATGATCTTATATTTTCATTTTTTGTTAAAGATTGATAGCGAGAGTAAAAATTTACTCTATGAAATGGATCAATGCATGCTCACGATTCTCAAAAATATAAAAATAAAATAAAATATCTATGTTTTATTATTTATTTTTTTTTACAAGAGTTTTACTAAAATTTGAAAACAAATATATTAGTGTTAGAGCTTGTCCGACTTTTCTACATTTTATCACTTGGAGAGATGACTTGATCTATTCAAATTTTACTTAACTTTCATCATCACTTTCTATTGGAAGCGAAGTCATCAAGAACCCCCAAAAGAACGCATGTGTGCCTTGATTAATAATAATCATATTTTCTACTGGCAAATTAAACTGTATCATACGTTGAATTGGAATAATAAAGTGGTGCTCATATTAAAGATATAAAATGATGAAACGAGTGCAAGTTTTAATTAATTATAATCATGTAGCCCATTATCTTATATTTTCATTTTTTGGATTAGAATCATGATTTTGGTGGTTGAATTAGGTTTGTAAGGTTGGGTGAATGATGTTGTGATCTAAGAGGTCATGATGTAGTGGCATGAAACGCGTTTTTTATTAGATGATGACTACTAATTATTTAAAAATTATTTTACAGAAACACATTGTTTATTGTCATGTACATAGTTTGGCTATAATAAAATAAAGTTTCTTTCCATTTCAAAAAAAATAAATTAAATTAAATTGAATTAAATTGTTAGGATTTGTCCTCATGGGGCGTATTAGTTACTAACAAGGTTTTAGTACTCCGACTAACACAAAGGTGACGAGTTTGGTTCGCCCCGGCTGCATTATTTTCTTTCGACATTTGAGTTAGTGGTAGGGGCGCTCTCCTAACACTATAGAATTAGTTGGACCTTAATTGGAAGGAGCCGAGACGGTTTGGACACCCAGGTCATAAGAAAGTTGTTAGAATTTGTTAATTTTAAGGCGGTTTAACAACATATTAAGCGTCTTCTACAACTTTTTTTTTATAAGAAATAAACATTTGCTTTCACTAAGATTTGAACCTATGACCTTTTACTCTCAAACAACATACCAAACCATTAAACCACCTAATTGATTGGGTGTGTCTTCTACCAACTTAACTGCTGGTTATGTTATTGAATTTATATAGGCAAAGTCATTAGCGGATATTTCTATCCAATACATCCCCAAGGACGACAACGTTAATATCATTATATTTTTAAGAAAATAAAAAGAATTCTGGAATAATATTCTCAGTTGATATAGTTAATTAACTAATTAGAACATCTCCAATGGAATGTCACATCTCCAATAGAATATGGATTGGATGTCAACGTGTGCCACCTAAAGCTAAATAGACATTGAAGTGAAAAAAATCTCGCCAATGGAATGTGCATTTTGAATTCAAGATGACATAGATAGACATTTTCTATTTTGAATGTCAGTTCTTGACATTCAAATTGACATCCATATTAGATAATAGACTTTCTTTATTTACTTATTTTATTTAATGTTATTTTCACATTTTAATTAACATTCAAAAAATGATATCCATGTTAGATAATAGACCGGTCTTTCTTTTCGAATATTTTTATGATTCTTTGATTGTTGTATTAGTAAATATTTTATTTTCACATTTTTAATTAATAAAATTAAACATAAAGAAATGTCAAACAAAGTACACGGAATGAGGAACGTCGTTTGAACGCGGAGTTAGTTAACTACGCAACATACGGACTACACGATGGAAATTGTTAAAGTGACACAACTCAAATGAGGAGAACCATGAGATTTGCATTGAGATGTGTGGGTGTGTTGAGATGTGATAAAGGGACAAAAGACCTATAAGGGCAACTGTTTTGAGGTGGGTTAGAGTAAATTGGAGGGCAAAAGAGTCATTTCACACTTGTCTTATATATATAAACAAACAAAACCTAATCCACTATTCACTCCATCTCCTCCACACACACACCGCTCCTCACGTTCTCTCCCAACACCACCGCTCCTCTCCCTCGTCGGACAGGTCCAACCTCTCGCCGGAACCTCACCGAAGGCGACGCCGGAGGCTCGTCACCTCTCTCTCTGGTCTCTGCTCACACATTTCTCTCTCTCTCTCCCTTTCTCCCTCACTCACGCCTCACTTCATCTTCCTCATCTCACCGCCACCCTCCACCTCTTCTCACCGTCGACGAACCGGCACTTGGTCCCCAGACCCCAAGCGGTGGACGAGCTCATCGGAGATCCGTCACTCTTTCTCGGTTTGTACTCTCTCTCGTTTTGTTTTCTCTCACTTTCCCTCTCATTCACGGTCTCACCGTCTCCCTCTCTCTGGTCCATTCTTCCCCCTTGGCCGAGCACACCACCGGTCGTCGGAGGTCCGAGGTGGTTGGGGTTCATCCCTCTCGCCGGGAGATCTTCCTCTCTCCTCTCTTCCACTATTTCTCTCTTTTCTCATTTTTTTCTTTATTGTTGTGAAACTGTTTTTGCAACCTGTTTTCACTTCTTGTCATGTTTCGCCATGCCGGAGGCGGTGGCGCTGGTCGAGGTGGTCGGGGATGGTTCCTAGTAGTGCCCCAAAATCTCCATATCCCCGAGCACCCACATTTACGTCGCATAGGGTGTCGTGATCGATTGTGCCTTGTTTTCATAAATTGGTTATTATAATACGTCTCGCCGGAATATGCATGTGTGGGCGGCCTGCGTCGGCCAAACCACCGAGTGTGGGGGTTGTCGGGGACCTCTCCATGACCTCGATGATGCCTCGCTGGTTCTTGTTGTGATCGATTTGGTCGTGTTGGAACTGTTTAAGTGTCTTGAACCTAGGTGATGTTGTTGTTATGTTGTGTGGACTGTTTTAAGTCCTCGCCGAAATCCGTTGGCATGGTCGATGCCATCGCTGTACCACCATGACCGGAGAAGTCGGGGTCCAAGTTACGATCATACTTGTGTCTCACGACTATTGGAGTGGCCTAAAAATAGCGGTGTTATTGTTATGTTATGCTTTTATGTGATTTCATACGTATTGTAACCTTCTCGCCGGAAACCACCCTTCATGGCGATACTGTCATCGACGCGATGACATGGGGAACTGTCGGAGACCTTACCATGCCCGTCATGGAGTCTCATAGCCCCGGAGCGTCCATATCAATGATGATGAGTCGTAATGGCGGAGATATGCGTGAGTTGTTTATATTGCGTCGAGTAGTTGTCAACAAGACGTAGGGCGTGCACACGACCTTTCCATGCTGTGTTGACACTCTACGGATGTTAGACCACACCCTGAGTTCCCTACTCGCCGGTGTATGGTCATGTTAAGTTTAGTATTGAGTCGTAATTGTTGGACGACATCGAAGTTGTGTTTCAAGTTGGTTGAACGGTAGTGTTGTCGTAGACACACCGCCGGTCCTCGAGACTATGGTGTGATTTCATATACGAATGAGCCGAGCTTAAGACCTATAATTAGGCTTACATAAGTGTGGTTATGATACCCAAAAGAGTCATTGTGTTTCGTTATATTTTTGGTTTGATTTACCGATTGAGTTAACGAAGTGTTCGAGTCATTAAAACACTGAGAAAATGCTAGGGTATCAACATAGGATTAGTAATGACTCAAACCATTAATTAGAGTTTCCAACCTTGTCAGGTAGCAGGAAACTCGGGGATACTTACTAGGAACGCGAGAGTGTTGTTACACGGGTTGCGATTAGTTCAGGTAAGTACACTTGTCTCAAAAACTTGTGTACGTTAGTAAGCCAGTTAAGAAAATACCATGTGATTCATCTTCATTCCATTATGTTTGCTATTATCTATTTGTTGGCACTCCATTCCATATTCCTTGTATGTGTGTTCTTGGCATAAATGTGTGTCTCGAAGGTACATGCGGCCTGCACTAGAAGGGATAAAACGCGGGCACTCGTGCGCACGAGTGTTTGACCACCCCTAGTGATTGTGTGATACCATGTACTGGATTGTTGTGGATTGTTGTGGATATTGTTGTGGTATTGTTGTGGATTTTAGACCACTTATGGCCTCTCTTGACTCGTAGAACACGCATGTTTCGATTGTTATTGTTCTAGTCTGCCTATCATGCACCTTGTTTATATAACTTCCTGTTTTTTTATTACCGCATGATATTTAGACTGCCTTGTTTGATAATTCATGAATTACTTGTTATATTCTTCTCGGCATTACTTCGATTTCTCTCGCTTGCTCACCGTTTAGTTTGTGACGGTGGGTGCGGATAGAGCGAGTGCGGTAGAGAGGCAAAGAGCCTTGCTTAGGCGACTTTTTGTGAGGATTAGCGGCTGGACTTGAGGAACCCTAGAGTAGGTTATATGTTTTTGCTCATTTGTATATCGCTTTATATATGTATGTTTTTGGTTTATAGAACTTGGTATTATTATTGAGATTAGTATCATGTATGTTGATTTATTGAATTGTACATGAATACCCGAGGTTTTCCACACTTTTAGAATTCCTACTTTCCCTTTGATTGAGTTATTTCCCCTTGTTATTTACTGTTTAGTCTTCCGCTATGTATTATTGCAATAACTCTTTCATAAATTGCTAAATTGATTAAATTGAAGGCTGACTAGGCTCGTCAGGTTACCAAGTGATGACTTGGGGCCTGCACGGGTCTAGGCCGGGCGTACCCAATTTGCACGGGGAAATTGGGACCGTCACAGTCACCTTGTCAATTGAACCACAAATTCACATCTACCATTGGAGACATATTTTGAAGTTCAATGTCAATTTGAGCCACATGAGATGGACACTTCTTCACATTAAAAATCTATACCTACAATCTACATTTACCATTGGAGATGCTCTTAAAAGCTCATGATTTAGATGTTTTTAATTTCATTTTATTAATATAGATATATATATATATATTTCCTTCCTTTAACAAAAGTTATTATTTAATACAATTCCATCTAGTAATTATGTTGGCTATGCTCTATGAGTCTAATATAATCGGTTAGATTTGTATAAGCATAAAATTGCTCTTTGTGAGTTTGTGAAGTAGACAAATGCTCCTTGTAAGTAAATTCGGTCATGTAAAGTAGTTGAACCAAGTAAGGAGGGTTCAAAAAAAAAGTTAAGTCTCCTTCCATCGTCAAGATAAAGAAAAGGAGAAGTACTATAATGACATGGCCTAACGGGCCAATGCTCATCATAACGCTCGAGCCATTCGTACATATCTTGGGATGCATATATATATATATATATATATATATATATATATACACGCATCTCGCGATGCAAAAAAACGTGAGTCAAGGGCCCAGTGTGCGTTTTAATTCTAATATCATTTTACCTCACATCAACTAATTGAGTGGCCTAATAATTTAGTATGAAGTTAATAATTGGAAAATGCTTTTGTAACCTAGCTAGAAATTTAACCAAGTAACAATGCGTACTACTTGCGCGCGTTGTGCGATGCATCAAATGCATAGTGAATAGACAAAATACATGTCGTTTTTTAGTCAAATTTTTGAGTTACAATAACAGGCTCCTTAATAATATAAGAGAGTAGAGGTTCACGTCCAATGCAAGTAAAATAAGTATTTTTTTTTTTTTTTTTTCAAAAATACTAAAAAGTTTTACTTTGAACATCCGGTTGTCGATGGCCTTCAATGCACATCTATTTGTGTGCGTGCGCATAAAACATCAATGCCAAAATCAATAGACATTGGACAATCCGGCGTCAATTTCTGATATCTCAAAATGGGTCACTAATTCATTTTCCTTCTTTCTATCTACCCAAAAAAAAAAAAAAAAAAGAGGTGCTGATGCTCATAAATTGGTAGTGGCTTTCCAAGTATATAGCAAAGAGAGGATGGATGGAAGGTGAGCAGAATGGACGGCGAGAAGTGCGAGATACTGAACGGGAGGAAAAGACTGCAGCTTTTGACTGTTTCCCCTATCAACAAGTCCACACCATCCACCACGTCTTTGACCTCCTCCTCTTTTCTCTCTCTCAATAAAAAAACTAACAAACTAACAAACCAACAAACAAACAAACATCCACTTTGAATTCACCGATCCCTCCCATTCTTCAATTCTGGCATTCTCTCCTCCGTCTCCTCCCATGACTCAAATAATGCTCATCAATTCAGAAGTCATGGAAGATACGGAGACCCCCAAAACCACCAGGGCTGGGGATGGGGACTTCTCCGACATCGAGATCGTCGAAAAGAGACAGATTTACATCCAACAAGATCATCAACAAATCACAGAGAAGCTCAAATCAGCATCTCCAACGGCGGAGGTCCTCCAACCCCTGCCCCTGCTCCCCCAGCCCCAGCCCCCGCCGAGCCTCCTCCGCAAGTCGCTGTCCTCGATCGGACACGACGACCGATCGTCCAGCTTCGCCTTCGACGTGCCGGCCATCGGGAAGTTCTTCCGCGACCGCAGCAACAGCTTCTCCTCCTCGATCGCCAGCCGCATCTCGTCGATCTCATCAATCACGCCCAGCGCCAATGTCACCGAATTCAACCTCTCAGGATTGAAAGTGACTGTCCAATTGAAGGAAAACGAAGACGAATCCGACTCCGACGACGAATCCGTAAAACCCCCAATTCGCAATCTCAACCTGAAAGGGCGCGTCAGCTTCTTCTCCCGGTCCAACTGCAGAGACTGCAGAGCAGTTCGGTCGTTTTTCAGGGAGAGAGGTTTGAAATTCATCGAGATCAACATCGACGTCTATCCATCTCGAGAAAAGGAGCTGATCCAACGGACGGGGGGGTCCACAGTGGTGCCGATGATTTTTTTTAATGAGAGGTTGTTTGGGGGACTTGTGGCGCTGAATTCGTTGAGGAATTGTGGGGAGTTGGAGAGGCGCTTGAGGGAGATGCTCGGCCGGAAGTGCCCCGGCGACGCGCCCACCGCGCCGGTTTACGGGTTTGATGATGATGATGATGATGGCGATGAGGATGATCGGACGGATGAGATGATTGGGGTTGTCAGGGTGCTGAGGCAGAGGTTGCCTATTCAGGACCGCATTGCCAAGCTCAAGATTGTCAAGAATTGCTTTCTTGGGACTGACCTCGTTGAGGCGTTGATCCAACACCTCGATTGCGGCAGAAAAAAAGTAAGATTTCTTTCTTTTTTTTTTTTTTTTTTTAAATAATAATCGTGGATGTCCTAACCTTTCTTCCACCACTCCATGGGCTATTCCTATGAGAGTCAGTCAACCTATGTCTTTTTTTAAATTAGATAGCAGGATTTGATCACAAAAAGAACACAAATGCATCTCAGTAACTTTATCACTGCATCAATTCTGATAGGACAATTCAAATTTAGTTATTCAAGCAATCCCGAATCTCGATGTACGTCATGGGGTTTCTAAGTAGGTGTGTGACTTTAGATATGAGTTTTGCTTGCCTTGAATACCGTTTTGAGTTTGATGACCAAGATCAAGTTAAATATTTGATTAGAAGTTTGGTTGTTTGTTGTTAGTTAAAGGTTTGTTTTGTTATCTAACAAAGTCATAGGTAGTTTGGTGAATTAATGACATTAGATATACTAACTTTTAGCAAGTCAAAGTGGGTTTTATGCTTGTGTTGCTTTTTGATCTGTTTTTAATTCTTATGTGCTCTGTTAAAACGGTTGGAGTGGTTTCATGTCATTGTTACACACACTACCACCGTTAAAGTATAAGTGAAGCTGAGTTGAAAACTTGAATTGCACATGTTCACATGGTAAATATGCTTACCTTGAGAGTAGTTACTAGTTGAAGTGACAGAGATTCTTTGATTTGATTTATTTGTCAAACCAACAAGTGTTAGACATGAATATAGTTAGTGTAGTGAAAATCAGTGTAAAAACAGAACTTCTCATATTCCCCTTTAATTCTTTGAAATGAAAGCACTCTAGCGCAATGGAAGAGTTTGGTCCATGTAGCCAACCCAGCTAATTTGATCCATGTATTCTTTTGAAATGAACTGCATATTTTTTGTTCCTTTTGGTCCCGAAAAGTTGCATAATTGAATGACTCCAAAAGATTCCGAAAAGCCCGAAAGCTTGGTTTCTTTCTTTCTGGGTGCAGGGTAAAGGAAGCTTAAATATATCTTGTATCAGATACCAGACTTCACATGGTTCTTTAAGGCGCTGGCCCCGCTCCTTCGAGTTTAGAAAGTTAAAATAGAGAACACTTTCTACTATTCTTTTATATCATCTTGTTTTTAAGTCTGTTATTTGTCTATTCTTTTGATATGGGCAGGCATGGACTAGGCAACATCATACATACTATGAACACTTAATCTGTGTTTTCTAGAAGATTGTTTTCGAAAACAGTACACACTTTCACTTCAATTTGATTCATAAAACTATTAAAAAGACATACGTTGATGCATTAAACTATGCACGCGTACGCCTTTATCTGTATTGTGTGAACTCTAATGCATGTGTGGCTTTGTCGCGCAACTTCATTTTTCCCTTATTTTAATATGTGTGTTCAGTGGACCATCTTTGTCTATATTGTGAAAAACAATAGGACTAAAAACCATTGAACCTTTCTGCAGAATTAAAGCCTTTGTCACAGACACAGCAGCAAACTTGTCATTCAAGACTTAACTTTCTTACATATACTCATCACAGTGGATACAACTCTTCCCACCTTATTAGGCCAAATGAATACCATTGCTTATAAGTAAAACTAGCAAACCTTCTTGGACCTTTGTGTTGGAATAGCAGAACAGATTTATGTTGCTGTACCTAATTTTTGTTTGACCTTATGTCAAAGTATTCTCTTTTGTGGGTCCCCTATTGCGCGCCTTGTTAGAGCTCCAACTGACTTTTGTTCTTTCTTTTGTGAAGAAAAGACTGTTTATTGGCGTAATGGGGCATGGCTGTTCATATTCATAAGTCTTAGTCTAGCAGCTAATACGCTTAATCCGAGATAGAACTTTGGATTTTCCTATAAAAACAAACCACATATGGATAAAAAAACTATTTTATTCTTTTCCGAAAGGTCTCAAATGATAACCCTGTTCTTGCACACAGGCTGTTGAGATTGGAAAGGAGATAGCGAGAAGGCACTTCATCCATCATGTGTTTGGGTGAGAACTTAACAGCTATAAGACTGTTAATTAGCAATCAATTTTGGATCTACCCGATGTATATTTAATCACCTTATGTTGTTTTCTTGGCTGTTAATTATATATAGGGAGAATGATTTTGAGGATGGCAGCCATCTCTACCGGTTCCTTGAGCACGAGTCCTTCATTCCTAAGTGCTTCAACTTTCGACTTTCCACTAATGACTCAGAACCAAAGCCTGCAGCCTTAGTCAGTCAAAAGCTTACGAAACTAATGTTTGCCATGCTAGAGTCCTACGCCTCTGAAGATAGACGGCATGTCGATTATACTGGCATTAGTAACAGCGAGGAGTTCCGCAGGTATTTCTTCTCTTAATGCTATGTAAATCCCTGAACAGTGTGATATGCTAGAATTTATGAGCATTTTCCGTCACGTTTCTCATATCAATTTTTCAGGTATGTGAATCTGGCTCAAGATCTTCAACGGGTCAACCTCCTATCGCTGTCAGGAAATGAGAAGCTGGCCTTTTTCATCAACTTATACAATGCCATGATCATACATGCTGTGATAAGGTTAGGATGTCCAGAGGGCATGATAGACAGGAGAACCTTCTTTGGCGAGTTCCAGTATGTCGTTGGAGGTCAACCTTACTCCCTTACCGCCATTAAAAATGGAATTCTTCGATCAAACCAGAGGCAACCATACTCCTTATCTAGACCCTTTGGCGGCAGTGACAAGAGGCTGGAGGTAAGAAACTCTTTTCGTGATTGGATTCATGAAACATGCTAAACTCTGTTCACTTATATCTAAGCTTCAGCTTTCTGTGTCATCTCGCTCATTTTATATTTTATAAATTTCAGTTGGCCATGCTTAAGGTTAACCCCTTGATACATTTTGCGCTGTGCAATGGAACTCGGTCGAGTCCAAGGGTGCAGTTTTTCTCATCCGAAGGCATTGAAGCAGAATTAAGATGCGCGGCAAGGGATTTTCTTCGTGAAGATGGGATAGAGGTGGACTTGGACAACAGAATTGTACATCTAACCAGAATCATCAAGTGGTAATTAAAGCCATCAAGTCAAGCTTTTTAAACATAGTAACATACTCATCAATAACCAGTCAGTCGTGTTGAAATAAATGCAACTTCTGCCTTGCAGGTATAATTCAGATTTCGGGACGGAGAAAGAAACGCTCAAGTGGATCATCCAGTACTTGGACGCAAGCAAAGCCGGTCTCTTAACGCATCTTTTGAACGACAGAGGCCCTATTTCCATAGCGTACCAAGATTATGACTGGTCGTTAAACTCTTAATCATATTTGCTCGAAAGTTCACTTGTTTGGTCGCATCGGCATTGCCTAGTCCATCATTGTTACAGTTTACAGGTTGAGGATATGTAGAAGAAAATTAAATTTATCAAAAGCAGTGGAGGAATTGTAGGAGAAAAAGATAAGTGCCTCTCAAGGCCTATAGAAAAAAGGGAGATTACTGTATATAGACATTTGTCTAAGTTTGTGATTGCTCCATAGTTTTGTGGTTCATGAGTGTTTGATAGGATTATGTAGCTGTTAAAAGCAGATGAAGGGGTGAGAATGCCTCTCAAAGCTAGCTCTAGTTTTGGACACACATTGTTAAAAGAAGATGGTGCAAGACATTGTGACCTCATTGCAGTATGTTGTATTTAAAATTGATTTTTCTTTTGTTTCTTGAGTAAGTACAGGGGTGCACACGGATTGGATCCAGTCCAATTAGGGTCAATCCACAATCCAATCCAATTATTGCGGATTGAAAAATTACAATCCAATCCAATCCAATCCAAATAATTCATCAATCCAACTTAATCCAATTTGTAAAATGCGGACCGGATCAGATCAAGTTCTGCGGATTGACGTTTTTCTATCCAAAATTTATAAAATTAGACTTAATCAAATGAATCACAAGAATTATATATCTCATGAATGACAAATTTACAACATACATTCCACAAATCTATATATAGCATATTTCCCACAAAATTGTTATCACAATAATCTTCAAAATATAAGTTCTTACATAAATAAATGTGTTATCCACAAATCTTCATCATACATCCTCACAAAATAACAAAAAAAGTGTACGTTGAACATGCAACTTACAATAAAAAGGTCGAAAGCATAATAAAAGAGTTAAGGACAAGTATAGTCTTTTAGATATTTTAGTTTAGAGTTGATAGTTTGAGTTGATGCTAATTAAACTACTATAGTACATATGATAAAATATATGTATGTGTTGATGTGTTAAACGGACTGGATTGGATTGGATCTGCGATTTTTTAATGTAGGATCCGTAATCAAATTCAGTCCAGCCGGATTAATGATTTTTCAATCCAATCCAGTCCAAGGGATCAAAAAATTGATCCAATTAGTGATAATTAGTCCGAATTAGACCAAATCCGCGAATTAGTGCAATCCGTGTGCACTCCTAAGTAAGTATATACTATATACTCATTTTTAGTCTATAGTCAGCTCATAGAAGTTTGAATGAAGAAACGTGTGTAATTAAAACCAGAAAGTTTACTCTAAACGATGAGATATGATGCGAGAACGTGTTGTAATTCACGTAAAGATTGAATGGTATAAAGATTGAATGAGAAAGAAACATACTCGGTCACAATACTCGGTTTGCCACAACGTTAAGGGCGAAGTTGGGTAAGTGTAAGTTAAGCGTACGTACTCCATTTCGATTCCCCAGTGTGTCAAGTTTTGACAGGGCCACGGGTCAAACTACTATAGGTGGAGACAACAGTGCTCTCCTTGGGGGATTAGTTAGGCAAAGCTCGAACACACCTAGGGTCATCAAAAATATATATATTGAATAAGAAAGACATTAAAAAAAAGGGTATGGACTAGTGTGGGTTTAGGGTTCAGTGTGGCCTAGTGGTAAGGGCGATGACGAAGTTGTGTGGGTTAGGCACACGACCTTGGTATCGATTTCTCACGATAGTCAAACATCGTTTCGCAATCTCAGGGCCTATGGGACTATTCAAATAAGAGTTTGGATACCCATGATTACTCAAAAAAAAAGATGTGATAATTGAAAGCTAGGCAATGCAAAATGTAAATGTCTTCGTAGAAAACTACTAGATAGTGTGCGTAAAGTTTGAAAAAAATTTAGAATACAACAACAAAAAATAGCTTCAATCCCAAATTAATTGAGATCGTCTACATGGATCAAGCTATTTCATTACGCTCAATTTAATGCAATTGAGTTTTTTAAAGATTAGTCTTTTTTAATCAATGCATCATAAATTAGTTTCCCTCTACTCTTAAATCATCAAATTTCTTTAATTCCTAGGAATCCTCCAACTGCCATTAAAAAAAAAAAATAATAATAAATTAATTAATAATAAAAAATAGTAACTTGACCGAGTGCTTTGACCCTTCCGCGTCGAACTGCCACACAGAATCAATTACCCTCCAAATGCGTTCCCGCCATCTTATTCTTTCCCGCCAAAAATAAGAAAAACGGTTCATCAAGTTTGAATCTCGGCATTTCATTTCAAACACCTAAAATTTCTCAGAAATCTCATCACTGATCATAACCCAGCACAAATGGAGAAACCAAGCGGCGGCGTTGTCGGTGGCAGCGGCGGCGCCACCGGGTGCTTCAAGTGCGGCCTGCCCGGGCACTGGTCCCGCGACTGCCCTTCATCTGCACTAAACCCTAACCCTAATAATCCCTCCCAATCCTCTCTCCATAACACCACCACCACCACCGCCAATACCCTCAACGGCAGCGCTTGGAAGCCGCCGCTCAAGAAGCCCATCGAAAAGCCCAAGAAGGTCCCGAAGAAGGTCCCCAATCTCACCCCGGAGCGCCTCCTCTCCGACAATGGCCTCGGCTATATCCTCCGCCACTTCCCCAAATCGTTCAAGTTTCGCGGCCGCGGTCACGAGGTAGGCGTTTTTGAATTGGTGATTTCTGTCTCTTGTTTTTTGAATTTCAATTCATTGTGTGTTGTTTGTGAGATTTGATTGATTGATTAATGTTGTGTAGGTTGGTGATTTGGGGAATTTGATTGGATTGTACCGCGAATGGCATTCGCAACTCCTTCCTTCGTATTCGTTCAATCAGTTCGTTCAGAAGGTTGAGAAAGTCGGCGCCACGAATCGTGTCAGGGTAAAGTTGAAATCTTTGTTTTTGTTTAGGTTTGATTTTGGGGGAACAAGTCTAATTTATGTCAATTCAAGTTGTTCTACTGTTGATGTCATTGCTTGTTCATTAATTGATTCTCTGGTGAAAGAATTATGTTTGATTTCTCGATCCAACGTCGGTGTAGATATATTATTTTGGGAGCTGCTAAACAGACCCCGCAAATTGCTCCACATACCCCATTTTTGTGAAATTATCCAATTACCCCTTCATATAAAAGGGTTTTTACTCACCATACCCCACTCACCCCGTACCCCAGTCACCTCTCTCAAATCACACTCTCTAAAAATCTGCCAAATCCGACGAAATACGAGCAAAATCACATGGATTCGACGACGTGGGTACATCCATCATCTCTTTTAGTGTCGATTTCGAGGTTTTTTTGGGTTTTTTTCTTTTTTGAGTAGTTTTGTTTTGTGAATTTGTTTTTGGATTTAGGGCTTCGATTTGAGACTTGAATTTTACATTTTGGGTATAAAGTTTCGATGAAATTGAAAATATTAAGTGATTCGCAAAACCCACTATTTTTTTGCCATTTTCATGTATTTTTCGAGAGTTTTAAAAAAAATTTATCGTTCTGGTCGCTTGCGGATTTCAGACTAATAAAGGCGACACCTCTGAAGAGGTGTCGAATGAACCGGGCCGACACCTCTAAAGAGGTTTTGGCTGGATCCCTTCGTCGCCCACTGAAACCAAGTTATCTTCGCATTATCGGTTGGAGTCGACTGAAACCTCTTTAGAGGTGTCGACCTGGTTTGTCTAACACCACTTTAGAGGTGTCTGCTTTGTTCGTCCGACACCCGCGTGCAAGGGTATTGGGATGAGGGTAAGGGTGAGGGTGATGGGGTACACAAAGTAAAAAGTGGGGTATAATAAGCAAGGGTATTGGGGTGAGGGTGAGGGTGAGGGTGATGGGGTACACGAAGTAAAAAGTGGGGTATAGCAAGCAAGGGGTATTGGAGTGAGAGTGAGGGTGATGGTGATGGGGTACACGGAAAAAATCAGAAGGAGAAAAGAGTGGGTAGGTTTTGAACTCAACATATCTGCCTTGATCAGCATGTTAGAAAACTGAACTTACCACTCGACTAACGCCCTAGGAGGCGGTGTTGATAGATTCATCTTCAATGTTCCATACGTGCTAGTTCCCTTTAAATGTGTGTCTGTATTGATTTTGATGGCTGTATGGTTTTCTTTTCCGAGCAGACATGTCTTAGAGACTTACGAGACAGAGTTGCCAATGGAGGAGACCCGTCAAAGTTGCACGAACCGCCAGTTGAACGCGGTGGGGAACATTGCGAACCTGGTAACTATTCACTGCCTGTTGATTTCATGTGTGCATGCGTAGTTATTTCATTGAAAATGATAAATCTAACACACTCTCAACGCACACTTTTGACGCACACCTTGTCTTTTAGCTATTTATAGTATTTTGTCATATATAGGGCCCACGTCAGGGAGACAAGAAAGAGCCATAAATGACTAAAAGACAAGGGTGTACGACCAAAGTGTGTATTGAAAGTGGGTCATTTTATCATTTTTCTATTTCATTTCATTATCTTTGCTTTGATTTTTTTTTTTTTTTTTTTTTTTTTTTTTTGTCCGAAACAAGGTTGTTAGGATCAAGATTCTATACTGGGTGTTCTAGTGGCTACATAATTGTAAGACTGGAAGAGGGATGCCATAAAATTTTATCATAGAATTAGATATTGAGTTGTAGCACATAGGGCGAACAAGTATAGCTATGTGATCCTGTCGTGAAAAAATTGAATATCTTGAGTCTCGTTGGATGGTTCCCTGTTGAAAAATAAGAAGTGAACATATGCTTCCTCCTATACAGTGCAATGAAAATGAAATTAAATTGCAGTAGCATTGATCAATGTTTTCTAACTGTGTGAATTGATATTTTGAACCTTGTGTGTTTTGCTTCACTACCAGGCAAGGGCTTTTGCTCTATAATGCATAATTCATGGTTGTTATTTTTGGGGATGTGTGGAATGAAATATAGTCCAACATCAGTTAAGTCACCTTCATAAAGAAGTACTCTAGTGTGGATCTCTCCACAAATAATACCGAGGCCTTTTGGATTAATTAAAACCCCACACCCGTGAGTTGAAGGTGGCTAAGGTGGGGATAATATCAGTACTAGTGAGATCCATGGACCTGCAGATATACACGCAGGTGGGCCCAACAGTTATTAGTTACTATGGCAACTTTTGTTTTTTGACTTTGACAGTAGTGTATATGTAAAAAGATAATAATCATGTTCTAAATTTTGATATTTGCAGTGTTTTTCTCCTTATGTTATCTTATCTAAGTTCCAATTCTTATTTTTAGTCTAAAGCCATGAAATTGACAAGTCTCAGGATCTTCTTTTCTGGAGAATCTTCGCCTTTATAGATAGAACAGCCTCTAGATAATGATACTAGCTAGTTCATTTTTCTTTGCTGCGAATCAATGTATGGTTCTGATGTAATATTTTTACAGTGGAGGAAGGTAACAACTTGGATGTACCGAGTTTCGATAATGGAGAGGCGCCCGGATGGACAAACGAAGGTGATGTTGTCATGCAGGAAGAAGAATTGGCTGATGAAATTTACAATACAGTCACAGAAGTAAGTACCCCTTTTGAGTAATATGAAATATCAACTGCCAACTAAAGGAGCTCCTAAGTCCTAACTGAGGCAACCTCGTAGGGATTGAAAGCCCAATGTATTTAACTTTGTACTTTCGACAATAGCGGAAATGTTATTCATAAAGGGTAAAACTATACTATTGTGTGTCTGTTGTCTCGATTGTATGAGAAGTCAGCGTACTTAGGAGTGGCAGTGCTATGTAAGTACTCTAGTGAATAGAGTACATAGCATCTTGAATTCTGTCAAATTGAGTTCTGAATGGTTTACGTCGTCTCTGATATGTAATAACAATCTTGCCTTATTTTGTCGCAGGAACCGAGCCAGTCGCCTCTAATCGAACGGACTGCCAATGAAAGATCTCCTGATCATAGTTCTCTAAATGAAACACCAAATCAAGTGGCAGACAATAGTACAAGCTCTTTAAACGAAAACCAGATCTCCGAGGAACAGAAGGCACGTATCGAAGCTAGCCGGCTCAAGGCATTGGAAAGAGCTACAGCGCGCGCCCGCATGTCTCAGGCAGCTTGAACATCTCCATCCACATTGTGAGCATATTATTCTCATGTTTCTTAAGGCCTTTTGCCTTACTTTGTTATATACTAAACAACAAGAAGCAACCACCAATTGAATTTATGGTTTGGATTGAGCCGCCGACCTTTAACTTAAAGGCTTTAATCGACTGATAAGGTCAAGCGCAACAGGGTCTATCAAATGATACAATTTCAAATATAATGAGGTGCAGAGACAACAATTCACAGATATGATAAACCAACTCTTAATAGCATTACCTTTATATTTCATTGGCAATGTTGACTGAACTAACCTAAAACATTTATAGGCCTTTATCAATTTGAGATTTCTTGTTCAAATTAAAGGTGCCTTCAAAATCTTGAGAAAGTAGCTGGACATTGAAACCTGAAAATTGTAGTAAGTGCTAGTTATGTGCAAGTCCTTTTCTTTCACAGATGAACTTGGTGCCTTTTCCTTAATGAACCCCTTTAGGTCGTGTTCGGTTCAAGGTGTTGCGTGTTCCAGAGTTGTAATCCTGTCAAAACAAAACCCGCATGGGGGAGATTAATTAGTGGGAGGGGTGTGCCTTTATTTTTGCTGCTCTTGGCGGGATAAATTAGTCGCCTTCCTTATTTTGCACTTTTACCGAACACAAAATTGAATGCGACGTTGCGAATCCTAGGCTTTGCTGATCAGTTGGGGAAACCGAACATGCTCTAAGAGGTTGAAAGGTTATCAGTAAGATTGCTCTATGATGTGTAGAAAGTAGCAGAGCTACCATTACTAATCTAGTAGTTTGCCAATCTTTTTACATGGGCCCATTACACACTGCTTGCCATTTTTTAAACTACCGCTTTTGTTTTCACGTACTCAGAATTTCAGACCTAAACATTATGATTTAGTGAAAGTGCCAACTTGGTATTCCTCACTTGTTCTTGCCCATTTGTGTATGTCAGTTTTATGAGCTGTATGTGTGGGAAACTCTGTTTAAAGCCCATAATTTCATCTGTCTGTACCCATAAATATGAAATGCATCACAATGATACATGGGTAGGTAAATTGAGCACTTTAATGGTTGGAATAGAATTCCCTTGTTTTGAAATTGTTTGATAACAATTTTAAGGACTAAAACATGTTGGATAATGGAAGTGGAGTTAATGACGAAGTGCATCACTAGTTGAAACCTACGTGTCTTTCTTTCTTTTTCTTTTTTGATGTATGTAGTAGAATCAAAGCTTTTGCAGAATTGGCAGTTTATTTATCAGGAAAATAATAATCTAACACACCTTGAGCGCATGGGGTGCACATTTTATTTTTTAGCCATTTATAGTGTTTTGTAAGATGTGAGGCCAACGTTTGGGGAGACAAAAAAGAATCATAAATGTCTGAAAAACAAAATGTGCATACAAAGTGTGCTAGATTACCATCCTCCTATTTATCATCTCATTGACGGAAATCGTTTACGTTTTAATCCATTTAAATCTAATGCCTTGAAATATGTCAAGTTAAAAAAAACGCGCACACAATGTATGACATACATCAAAGCAATCTAAAATAATTTGTTTTAGGATTTCATTAATGTTCTAGTAATTTTTTTTGCATGTTCATAAAAATGTTGAGCTCATAATCATATCAATATTGTGTCAAACTTAAACATCTCTTTATTGAAAGTTTGAGATTTTACTCCAAAAAGACCACAGTATAATTATTTTTTTTCTCTTGAAGCCCAACCAAGGGATTACATGACAAGGTGCAATCATGCCCCTTATGAGGCATTTTTGTCCCAATTACAAGCTCAAAAGGAGCAACTACAAGCATACTGATGTTTTAGGGACATATCTAACTGTAAGGTTATGAAATCGCTTTTAATCGATGTAGAATTAAACTTTTAGAATTTATATAAATAATATATTCTTCTATTAAAATTAAATTTCATGTGTGGCATGTGCCAAATATTGTTAAAGATTTCATAAAGATGCCTAAAATTAAAGATTCAAACAAATCAGTGGATGTTATATCACTATATTATACTCCCTGGTACGTTTGGCAACATAATAAGTAGCTTTTTAAATATTAGTCACACCATGCCTGCATGCATTAAAAAAATTTCATTGTTACGAATATAGATGTCTACCATACTAAGGTATGCATAAATGTCCACTATATATCAAAACAAGTTCTCAAATTTGGGCACATTTAATTGTATAAATCACTCGAATTCAAAACCTATTTTTATTGAACTATTAATTTATTACTTTAATTGATGCAAATAATTTGTTGAAGTTGTTAGAAGTCTTATCTTTTGATGTTATTATTATGAGTGGGAACTAAAACTGTGAACTTCCTCAAAGGCTAGATAAGGTGGGATATGGTTGGTTGGTTGGTTGGATGGGCGCAATAATGAGTTTTCATTTTTTTATTTTTTATTTTTTAGGTAGGAAGAGTTTTCATATTATTTGCCCATCAAACTTTTAAACATTTAGGGTTTTCATTGTAACTTCAACAAGGGCACTGCTAAGATTGTTTGTCCAATATGAGCAACCTTATGTTACAAGGCTTTGTAAGAGGACTGTTGTGTCTAGGGTTTTAAGATTTATATACATTGTTGGTGGTGCTTGTATTTTCTCAAATAGTATTACATGTTTTTTATTGAAGCCTTGTGACAAATCAGATATGATGTGATTTGGGACTTGGAGGGATATTAATTGTGATTTGTTCTCTCTTTGAAGTGCTAACAGAGTTGTAACCATGTGTTAATGCTTTGTTATTTTTGGGATGATTAGTTAGGTGGTTACATAGCTTTGTTATGATGATAATGAATGTATACGTTCATTTAATTCTTGCACTTTGAGTGGAACTTGCTAGTTTGTCATTTTTTTTTTTTATCTAAACTATCATTTTCTTTTAATTAAAGAGGGCAATCTCCGACACTCCCTTTCGAAAGTAAATGGTTCTTGTTAACTACATTATGTTTAATTAAGAAAAACTTTTTGATTAAGTTAACCTCTCCTTTGTACCATTAAACGAAGTTTCATTGCTTAGGATAAGCCTAAAAGCATGTGTATGATGTGCAATATAGTGGAAAATACTGCTATTATTATTTTTTACTATACCTCTTGATTTCGGTTGTAGATCTTGATTCGAGTTTCATCAATGACGAGTATTATTTTAAAGAAAAGTGTTTTGATTTGATATACTTTTGTATACATAGCCACGCAATCTTTATAGTTTATTAGATACACACTACGATAAAAGTATATACTCAATTTCTAATCCAAAAGACAAATATGCATGTTAAAATCTTGGCAAAAAAAGATTCATGTTAGAAAGTATTTATTTATTTACTTATTTTATTTCAGCGGAGTCAAACCCAAGACACTCCTTAAATCTTGTTTTTGACAAATGATGTCTCGTCCATCATGTTTTGGCTAGAAATGATTTAATTTTGATCTTGATTTTATATTTCAAAATCATTATTACTAATGTGTACGTTTGGATGCTATGGTTCCTATGATCAATAATTTTCCAATGAAATGTTCCAACATTCAAAGACTGAATAGCTGTTGTTGTCTTCCATGCCCACAAGGTTTGGATGGATAATACAACAATGAGCCCAATAAATACCTGAAATAAATACTGGTCAAATAAAACCACAAAAATACAAATAAAAATTGATTAGATCTCAGACCATCACATGTTGTTGTGGGTCATGATTGATACGGATTTAATGCTTTTTCAACAGTTTGAACTCTTGTTCTTGTACCCCCTTTTCTATTGGCCTTCTCACATAATAATTTTGAAAAACACAAGAATACCTTAATCACTCAATTAAGAAAAACAACAACATAATAGCCTCAATCCCAAATTAATTGAGGTTGGGGTCAACTATATGGATCAAACTCTTCCATTATGTTTGACTTAGTGTAATTGATGACGAGCTTTTCAAACTATTCAAAACCATCCTAATTAATATATCCTAAGTTAACTTCAGTTTACCCCTAACTTTGGTCTATTCCAAGTCAAGTTTTTTAGTGGGGGCATTTGTAGGTCGTTTTTGCAAGTGACCAAACCATTGCAAGCACCATTCCCTAATTTTTGAGTCAATTGGTGCTACTCCTACTTGTCTTTTGAGCTATGTATTTCTTATTCTATCTTTATAAGTTTTACCACATATTCACCTAAGCATCTTCATTTCTGCTACGTTCATTTTATGTAGTTGTTGTTTTATCGTCCAACATTCATTTTCATAGAGCATACCTGCCATAATTGCAGTCCTATAAGAATTTTCTTTTAACTTAGTAGGCATATTTGTATCACAAATTACACCAGCTGCACTCCATTTCTTTCATCTAGTTAAAGACCATTTGGAGGGTACACACTCCCTCGCTTGTATATACTTTTGTCTATAATGTAACTTTCGAGAGCACGCCTCCCTTTTCTTAAAAAAAAAATTTAAGGGAAGTTTTTATTTATCTATAAATTTTAAGGGAAGTTCAATTCTTTTTTCTTATGCAATAGATGAAGATAAAAGAATTTTAAAGGTACACGATATCCCTAAGGAAAAGTCTTGATTTCAAGTTTTGTGAACGAAGTAGACAACAATGGAAGAACTTCCCTCTTACACAAGATTTAATATAACTCAATTTTGTATTAGTTGAGATTCTAAAAAATAATATACGAACATAGCACGTGAAAAACTCAATATTTTTTGTTTGATCATTGAAATCTTTTTCGCAAAAAATCTCCTATTAATGGAGTACTTAAGAGAGTAAAAAAGTAAACTTTTGAATAAAAAAAAAAGTTCCAATCATGTAAAAGGGGCTAGTATCATTTTTTTTTTAAAAGTTACAAATATTAGAATATCACGGATATGAACTCATTAGCTACTCTATGATACATTTCAATATACGTGCATGTGAAAAAATCAAGAGCAATTAGCGAAAGTTTGTTCTTAGTACTTGTTCATGCTTAGTTATCTAAGCATTTTTCTTTCAAGAATGAACACCATCACACTCTAAAGTTTAGTTGTGATCAAGAAATCTAAATCATAACCTTAAATCCTTTATAGGTCATAATTTCTCTCCCGGATTCATAGATTCGCCGGAATCTAACTTTACCGGCGGCCGCCATTATTGGATATTGCGACACCTGTCCCTTTCACGTGACTCCAAACACCCGAAGCGTGACCCCCTTTATTTCCCCCAACTAACCCAACACCGTAAAGAGAAATCCCACGTGTCATGTCCTGCCCTAACGCCACGTGGCATCATCTCAAGCGTTTATACCCCGACAACTCTGTATTTAGTAGCTGTCGAGTACACCCTATCATGTAGTATTAAATTCGATTCAAAATCACTCTGTTTTCCTCCTCTGTTTTCACTCTTCAGATCAAAACAGAGCTCCTTCTGAGCTCAAAATTTCTCAATCTCTCGATCAATTTCCCCATTTAGCGATCTGGGTTGTTTCAATTACTTGTTTTAGATCTTCCCTTCATTTCTCTTCTTCATTGGTTTTCATTTCCACCCATTTTGAGTCATCAACGGTAGAGTACTACAGTGTTGATTGTGTTCAGAGTCTCTGTTTCTGACTATTCAAGTTTTGTTTTGTTTAGTTTAGTTTAGTTTAGCTTACTAGCTCTGACTGGATTTCGGCTTTGTGGATTTGTTAGTGACGATCTCGAAATTGCTGATCTGAAATTTGGGTTTTCTAGGAGCCCGAGTGGGGAAAATATTAGTATAATCTGCAAAAGCAGGGGCGAATTCACGTGGAGTGAATGCATCCCGTCTCGTGAGTTTCTGGGCGGCTTGAAATTCGAGAAAATAATGCATCTTGCATGGTGGGTGAAGCCCCCATTGATGAATCTCAAGCTCATTGGAGTTGGGACTTTGTTTTTAGACATAGAGATCTAACTAGGGTTTTGGGTTTTTGGGTATTTTTGAGGGGTTTTGTTGAGTTTGATGAGAAAGATTGAAACTTCGTGTGGTTTTCTTTAATGGGCAGTCACCATTTTTGCTCCTCTTTTCAATATTTTCAATGACAGTGATGTCTCACTGTGCCACTGTTGTTGTTGTTGTTGTTGTGGAGAGTATTACTGATGGTAGATCTGATGGACTTAACCCTGAAAGTGATTGCATTAGAGAGTGAACATTTTGAAAACATTATGAGATTCCAGAGGTTTTAGAGCTACAAATCAAGCATTTTCATTCTTCTTTGTGAATTTCAAGATTTGGGGCTTCTTTAATGGATTCTTTGCTTATATGGGTACTACTTTCATGTCTTTGTTTGTTATCTGCTCTGCCTCTCTCAATATCAGGAGATGCAGAAGCTCTTCTAGGCCTTAAATCATCACTTGATCTCTCGAATTCGCTTCAATGGCGAAGAGGGGATTCGGGTTTCTGCAAATGGGAGGGAGTGAAGGAATGCCAAAGAGGGAGAGTGACTAAGCTTGTGTTAGAACACTTGAGCCTCAATGGAACAATAGATGAGAAGAGCTTGAGCCAGCTTGATCAACTTAGAGTCTTGAGTTTCAAAGCAAACTTGATTTATGGCCAAATCCCCAATCTCTCATCTCTCACCAACCTCAAATCCCTCTTCCTCGACAACAACCGGTTCTCTGGTGAGTTCCCGGATTCCATCGCCGGGCTTCATAGGTTAAAAATCGTGGTGTTGTCGGGAAATCGGTTATCGGGCGACATTGCGCCGTCCATTCTCAAGCTCCAGAGATTGTATGTTTTGTATTTACAAGACAATCTGCTAACTGGGGAACTCCCAGCATTCAACCAAACTAATCTTAGATTCTTCAATGTCTCAAATAACAGACTTTCTGGTGCAATCCCATTAACATCAACATTGTTAAGGTTCAATTCATCTTCTTTTACCAATAATTTGAAACTTTGTGGTGATCAGATTGGGATACCATGTAACATCACTTCGAATGCGACACCGCCTTCAGAAGGGACCGAATTGCCCGCGCCATTGTCGCCATTTTCGCTCCCTACGAAGCGTAGAAACCGGGGGAAGTTGATCAAGATCATTGGTGGAAGCATTGGTGGATTCATTCTTGTGTTGGTTTGTGTTGTTTTGATGTGTTGCTTTTGCAAGAGAAGTAAGAGTTCAAGTGAGATTAGAAACAAAGAAGGAGAGGGCACTCAAGGTGTTGGTGGCGAAGCGCGTAGTGGCGGCAGTGGCAATGGTGGCGCGAGTAATGGTGGAAGACAAGGTGGGTTTTCATGGGAAGCAGAGGGGTTGGGGAGTTTGGTGTTCTGTGGAGGTGAAGATCAGCAGATGAATTACAGTTTGGAGGATTTGTTGAAGGCCTCAGCTGAGACACTTGGGAGAGGGACTATAGGGAGCACTTACAAGGCAGTGATGGAGTCTGGATTCATAGTTACTGTGAAGAGGTTAAAGGAGTCTAAGTACCCAAGTATTGAAGAGTTCAGGAGACAAATGGAGGTGTTTGGAAGTCTCAGACACCCCAATTTGGTTCCTCTCCGGGCGTTTTTTCAGGCGAAAGAAGAGCGGCTTCTCGTCTACGATTACTTCCCCAATGGCAGCCTCTTTTCCCTTGTTCATGGTAAAATTCAATCCCTCAGTTCATTTCTACACAATTTTGCATTGCTTAGAATATCATAGCAATCCTTATTTCTTATCATTCATCTCTAAAGAGTAAAGTTTTTTAATTACTGATTTTGCTGCTATAGTTTTTTTCACTTATCATCCACCTATGTAGAACATTATATGCACTACATAGCCTGTCCGAAGTTCGGATAAAGGAGGACTCCGAAACTCATTTTCCATATTGAAAAATGGGGGAGGAAGTCCCAAACCTATTTTTCAAACCCGAAAAATGGGGGAGGTAGACCCCAAGCCCATTTACCATTCATGGAAAATGGAGGAGGGTTGGGATAAGTTGATAGCCAATGTAAAACTTTTGTCACTTTCTATGAAATGGATCAAACATGTAATTAATTCGGGACTGGGGCTAAGTTGTTGTTTCAACAAAAGTCAAATGCACGGCCTCTCCAAACCTTATTTTTTGGCAACTGATTTCTCGTCCATCTCATCAGAGATGCTTTGGCAATTTCGCTGCTATATATAGATCTATAGTTAGTTTTGATTGAATTGGAAAAACTGATGGTGAAGCTAGAGAGTTGTGTTCAAACATAAGAGATTTTTTCATTTCAATACCATTGACTGGTCAGCATTACAAACAATGAAATTTTGGAATTCACTCTCCAAGACATAGTAGTCCATGAACAGGCCTATTCCTTGTCTGTTCTCTGTGTTTAGGTAACCTTATTGGTTATGGAGCCAGTCCTGCTCTGGTGCTCTTTTGTTTGCTATCATGTTCAAGCCTTTTGTGTACATGATTCAAAAGGCTCTATTCATCAATGTAGATGCATAAAAAAGTGATTATTCTTTTTTCCATGGTTTACAGTATAGAATCCAAAATTGATGGAGACATTTCATCTGTCCAAATCTCAATACAACTCTTAAGCTTTTTTTACATCTTGTGTTGCCATCACTTAGATTTAGGAGAATAATATTTGGTTCACAGCTGGTTATAATCAGATTTTGTTTGTTACTAGTGTTGTCATTTGACCTTAATTTGAGTCATTTGATGTTGTTTGATTGGACTGACAAATCGAAGGGCGAGGGCGATTGGCCTCGAATAGTTGTTTGTGTCAATGAAATTTGTTCTTCAAGTAGCAGTTGCAAATGAGTCTTTTTATTGTTTCATTGTTTTTAACTGTTAGTGTTTTGCCTGCTCAGGGTCAAGGACTTCAGGTGGTGGAAAACCGCTGCATTGGACATCATGTTTAAAGATTGCAGAAGACCTTGCCGCAGGCTTGGTATACATCCACCAAAACCCGAACCTAGTCCATGGGAACCTTAAATCCTCAAATGTCCTCCTCGGGTCTGATTTCGAATCTTGCCTTACCGACTACGGCTTAACTGCATTCAGAGACCCAGAAGGAAATGAAGAACCAAGTGCATCTGCTCTATTCTATCGGGCGCCTGAATGTAGAGACCTGCGAAAGCCATTGACACAGGAAGCAGACATCTACAGCTTCGGTGTTCTTCTCCTTGAACTGCTAACCGGCAAGACGCCATTTCAAGACCTTGTTCAAGAACACGGTGCTGACATTCCTAGATGGGTCATGTCTGTAAGAGAAGAGGAAATAGAATCCGGCGATGACCCCAGCTCAGGTAATGAAACATCGGAGGAAAAGCTTGGGGCACTACTGAACATCGCCATGGCTTGTGTTTCGTTCGCACCTGAAAACAGGCCGAATATTAGAGAGGCTTTGAAAATGATCAGGCAAGTTCGCGCTGAGGCTCAGGTTTCTTCCAATAGCAGTGACCATTCTCCTGGAAGATGGTCTGATACCATTCAGAGTTTGCCTAGAGAGGATCATGTGAGCATTTGAAGATCCTATTGTGTATTTCGACTTCGATTCTTCAACGGGCAGTTGCAGAGGTTGTTCATGTGAAGCTTTTCGGATTGAATTGAATTGCTTCACCTTGTAATTCTTATTTATGAGTGAGCTTCAGCTTCCACATGAAAGCTGTGGTGCTTCAATGAGAAGAACAAGCTTTCTACATTTCTTTCTGCAATGTATAAGTGAATGTGACTTCAGCAAACAATGATCTGTGTTGTCTGTGCTCTTTTTGGAGCAGAAGATCAATAGAGAAGATTGGATCAAAATCTTTGCATTCAATGCCTTGACTATTGGAGAAGCATAATTTTCATTCCATTTTTTTCATCTAAAAACCAGTTTGCAGGAACAATATATCTTCAAAACAGTATTCTTTCTTGATAGATATCCAATGCTTTGATGACTTTTTTGAGAAACTGCTTCCGATGCAACCGATACCTGTAAGGATCCATTCTCATATTTTAGGATTGATATTTTAACTATTTAGAGTTTTAAGAAATAACAGTACTTGAAAGCAAGGTATGAGTGTTGTCTACATACTTAATAGCTGCCTCTAGAGTCCTCCTTGGTTGTGTCATCTTATCTGAAAAAAAAGAAATCAAAAACATGATAAGAGAATCAATAAAAGAACAGCACTTTTTTTATAAGTTCAAGGTCTAGTTGGCTGCATTGTATCGTTGTATAGTAGTGAAAAAATTATCAAACTTCAATTTTTAGGATTAAGTAGATCTAGTTAAGCCTGCAAAGCGGTGGCCATGTTCCGATCCTAGATTTAGAAAGTCTTAAGTTATTTTTACTGCTTATATCAGAAAAACCTGTTTCTGAATTTGGGCGCTTACACAACGAAACTAGTTAGCAATAGAAATCTTTGAGGTGCTGTACCTAAGATTTTCTGGTCCTGATCAGAAGTTGTAGGGAATTCCGTCAATATCTGTCGGCATTCTTCCTGTAACTCCCGAGCAGCATTTCTTTCTACACTTGGGATTGGGGGAACGTCCCTCTCTGACCATGTGGGCAATGTTCTGGCCGCTGCTATGACAGCTCCGTCAATAAAACCGTCTACGTTATTTGATAACCTACCTGCAAAAGTTGAAATATCTCATGTAAAGATGACATAAGATTCAAAATGTGTGAAGCAAGGCGAAAATTCTTACTGTTGTGATAGTATTCCTCTGGTAGACCAGCAATGTCAAACACCGATAAGAAAGAATCCAAATGAATTCTAGCATTTCCCGAAAATTGAATGTCATCCCAGGGATTCTGCAGTTAATAGATTTTTAAAGAGAGATGACTGAATATACATTCTAAATCATATTCGACCACAAAGACATGGAGAAAATTTGAAGTTTCTTTGGCAGATCGATGAAAGAGTACGAGCAACATTCGTTTCATGTATAATTTCCGGCATCTCTCTTTCCTACAAGGCTACAAACTTTCACAGGTAACCTAAATTCCAACTCGACAAGGCTATATTCTAAATCATATTCATCAACAAACACTTGTTTTTTTTAAGCCTTATTAATTGATTTTGGATAAAGCAAAGAAAAGACTAAATACCTCTGATGACGAAAAACCATACTGCTGCATGAGTGCAACGTTCTTCATGCCATTCATATAATTGATGGTCATCTACAAGTAGTTGGAAAAAAAAAAAGGCAAATTAAACAACATAATCCATTGAATACATCTGGCAACTTGTGCATCCTAAATGAACCAACAAAAGAATTCTGAAACTATGACATTGATACTTGAAAAGATAGCAGGGAAAAATGAAGAATTTGGTTGGGCAGAACAGCCAGGTTACTTGGCCACCCTTACGAAAATTAGCACGTGAAGGATCCAGCTATCATAAATATATTACGCGCTGTACAAACAGAGGTCAACTAGAACCACACTATTGTTACTGCAACCTAAAGAAAAGCATCATAAAAGCGAGAATATATTGTAGTAAGGATGCTTTAACCAAAATATAATAGCAAAACAAGGTTTGATTTAATTACTTATCTCTTGTAGTTGTAACACACAAAATTCAGCAGCTACTATTATCTTATATTTCAACATTTTACCTCGATCGAAAAGAGAGTCAAAGGGCAGAATCTAGATAAAACAAATGGGAAAGAAGAAAATGGGAATAATTAGCAGTTAAATGACAAGAAATAGTACCTCCTCGCCTTTGCTAATCAGTTGTCCAGCATTCACCATCACTTCAAGCATGCGATCTTTGTGACGCCAATGAAGAAAACAATTTGGCTTGAAGGAATGATTCAACATGTCTGAAAAATAAGATTGACAGTTATGTGAAGCTTTTGTGGTACGCCATACGGTACAATAACAATAGCAGCCAGCTATCATCAAAGACGGAATCATTTTTAAAATGCTTTCATTTAAATAAAAATGAAAAAGAATTGATCACAAAGAAATATTGGGAATAAACAGTACCAGCATATGGAATTAGCATATTCGCATCTTGGACAAGGGCCCCAATCCTCATTTGCCAGTTGATACGTCGTGATTGAGCAATACTCACTGCCCACATGAATCTATCAGAATCACGAGCGAGGCGCTTTATCTTAAGGGGAGCAGCTGAGTGCTACAAGATTCAAAATAAGTTAAATGGAATACAAATGAAGACAAAAAGAACTCAATACAAATTGTTCCGTACCCAATTCTTCTCCCAAAATCCTAATGCTCGACGCTGCTGTATTCTCATAATTGAAGCCAGATTTTCATCCTGAAGCTCCAAAAGGTCCTCCTTCATTGATAAGAAACCCCAACTGAGTATACTGAATCATGATATATAAGGGATGCAACCACCCAGCAGGGGTGGCGGAGTGGTAAGAACTTTGCATGTTGGTTTCTTCATAGGAGGAGGTCGCGTGTTTGAGTCCTTGCATCAACAAAGAAACCATTTCCAGGTGGTCTCTCCCGGTCAATGTTGGTGGGACCGACTTGACCCTATGGGATTAGTCGTACTCGTACCCAAAGGGTGCGGATACCCATAGTTATCAAAATATATACATAAGGGATGGAAGTTAAATTGTCAAAAGTACGGAAGAACAAGGCTCGGGCTAATAAAGGCATTCAAAATGCATATGAGACAAGGTACAGTAAGGAAAGACTTCATAGTCCTCCAAAGTTGCAGATGACTTAGCCACAATCAATAATCAGACTAATCTGCGGCGCTCAGTTGATACATAAATGCTCAAATGAGATAAAAACTCACCGGCAATGCAACAACTAAAAAGATGCCTAAAAAATAAGAATATCCATTTCATCTCATAATAAAAGTTTTGAAAATGCCTCGACTAACCTCAGTGGCTAAAAGTAAGCTAGGGCAATCCTCTTTGTCCGGTAAAAAATCACCATACAACTTCCAGAAGTTACCCTCCACATCAAAAGAAAACAAAAGAAGGCATGCTAATCTCAGGTCCCAATCTACCTGTTGGGCGAAGTGATGGGATACAAGATGAGAGAAAAAAGAAGGTTAAGTGAATGAATTCGCATTGAACAGAATTCAAGTCAATATATAAGATATGAAAGAGTAAAGCTGCATAAACCTGAAACCAAGACGAGTTTTGTGAGCATTAACTATTGTGCAGATTTAAAGATGGGTTTGGACTCATTATTTGACTTAAGGGTTTTGAAATATCAATAACTAAATAACTTAGAGTTATAGAGGAAAGATTAAAGGAAAATCAAAGGTGTCAATTACTCAAAGATGGGCTTGTTGAGTACGTAATGATTATATATTTCCTCTTTGACTTAACATAGTTTTAACATAAAGGTTTCAGAAACTCTAAACCATAATTTGAACCATCAATCATGAGGAAGGAAAGCATAGTCAAATTGACAATTACCTCAGGATTAGAAGAGTTGATGATATCAAATATAGGATGACCAACCGGTACAATATCTGGAAAAAACATCCATGGAAGCTTTTGACTTATTGTTAACATCAGCTCAAGTGGGATTTCCATTATAATCTGCATTCATCCAATTCAATAAAAGATAAGAACTCAAGAAACACATTGAGATAGTAACATATAAAGAATCAACAAAAGGGTACGATTACAATACTGAAAAGCAAGAACTGAAGAGGGAAAGAGAAAGCCAACCCGGGCTCGCCTAAGGGGCTTAATATCTTTAGAAGCATATACTCCAAACCCATCCGGGCCTTCCTTAAACTCAATCCCATAAGCTCTAACACTCCGAACATAACCAATCTTATAGAAATCGGGATCTGCTAGCTCCAACTGAAAAATTAAAAAGGATTGAAACACGCAAAACCGAGATTTCGGTACTCCAAAATAATCCCAAAAATCATTGAAACTCAAAATTTCTTCAACAATCAATCAAAGAAAAGAAAAAAGAGCACCAATTGACGCAAAGATTAGGGAAGGGCAGTTACGGTGGTTTGGAAACCTCCAAAATCAGCCTACAAATGCCCCAATTAGAAACCTCTGCCAAATAGAAACTGAAGAAATTAGATGATGTAGGGGTACACCAAATCTAACTTGGGACGCATTGGTTAGGATGGATTTAAAGGACTTGGAAAGCACACCATCAATTGCACTAAATCGAGCGCAATTGAAGAGTTTGATCTATGTAGCCGACCTCAACTAATTAAGGCTTAAGACAAATCAAACGCACCCAATACAGTAATTCGGATATGGGCATTCCATTATAATCCCAAAAACACCATCAAAACTCAGACTTTCCTCAATAATCAATCAAATCAAACACACCCAACACTGTAATTCATGAAATTTAGAGATGGGCATTCCATTATAACCCCGTAAACATCATCAAAACTCATATTTCCCGCAAAAAAAAATCAAATCTAACACACCCAATACCGTAATTCACAAAAAACACATATGGGTATCCCCAAAACATGATTTAAACTAAAATCCCCACCAAAACAGATGAAATCAAGCGCACCAAAAACTGTAATCCACCAATAACAGTGATGGGTAATACCTACCTCAGAAGAAGTTTCATCTTCTATCTTGGGCGGAGATTCAAAAATCCTAAACGGGGGTGTTGCTGTTGCAACTCTGATGGGTCGGATCTTGTCAAAACGGGAAGCATAGCTGAGCTTTGGAGATGCAAAGACATTCAACTGCTCAATATAGACTTAAGAAATTTAGAGAGTATGAGATGTGAGAAATGAAGGGATTGATGAAGAGCCAAAAACAAACCTTTGTATCAGAAATGAAGAGATGGGTGGGGAGCTGAAGAGTTGGAGAAGCCATTAATGATGACTACAAATAGGCTCGGTTGCTGGTCTCCATTGATTTGTCCATTGAAATAGTTGATAGAGTTCACAAAGCAAGAACGCTATCCACTGATGACTTCAAAGCCTCACCAGTTTTTGAACTCTATTGACATTTTCATGTCATAATTCCTAGTTTGACCCTATCCCCCTTTTTTTGAGGTAACTCCGTCGACTGCACTAACTAATCAAACTCAAACATTTTTTTTTTTAGTTGAAATCAAATCGCAATTTTATGATGTCCTTCCTTTTTGACAAATAATAATTTTACCATCTCAATTAAGAAGCTTTGACCTCAGATATTGTTAGGCTTCAATTTCATACAAAGAGTTTTGACTCAAATTTTTTTTATCAAACTCAAACTTAAGACTTTACTTGAGGAATAGAATTCATAATTAAAGGAGATGTTATGTTAATATCATTAAGTATAAAACTCTAAAATTTAAAGGGTAATTCTTGACTCTAAAGTGACAAACTTTTGCTACATATATTTACTACAAAAGTCTGTTGGAGTTAGTTGTGCCACAACCAACACACTATCCTTTTTTTTTTTTTTGACGTGATATCCGTGATCAACCGCAGTTAGACATAGGCTTCACACTGAGAGTTCCAACACAACCGACAAGTGTATGCAAATTGATTAGTTTTTAATACACCTCAAAACTTGCTACAAAATATTGAAAGTGTAAGAAGTTAGAATCAAACCAATGACCATGAGACTGGGCTTGTTTTCCATACTATTTGCGGAAATTGCTAAGGGCTGGGAGGAGAATTTATCAATGTTTTGTTGGTAATTTTGTGGATGAAACTTGGTGGGCTAAGTGGGTCTTTTGGGCTGATGTTGATCACGACTTAAGATATCCCGGCCCAGGAGAAAATCTTTCACATTATCTTTGAAAGCTCAGAGGCCAAAATACGGACTTTGGGCAAATCACAATAACTAAAAGGGGTAGGTTGTGCCTTTGAAAAAAAAAAAAAAAAAAAAAAAAAAAGCCTAAAGATCAAAAATATCTTAACCTCTACAAATTGTATCAATTATATCTAAACATTTGGAATTTATCCATTATATTCTAACATTTAAAATTTAGTATCAATTTTATCCTCAACTAATTTAGACCCTTTTTTTTTGCTCACACATCATTTTTTCTTTCTTATTATACCATTTAAAGATTTATTCATACATATGCATTAAAGCTTAATATTTTTTTTTTTATGTATTCATGTATAAAGTACACATATAGTAGTGTGTGTACAAATGCTACTCAATCATATACATATAATCTAAATACATAATTCTATTCAAGTACATAATTCTTTTGTTAAATTAAACAACTATGGGTACCTTCTAATAAATTTTGTATGTTATTTTTATATGTATATACACATGATTTTCAACTTACTATTTGTTCTTTATAGACAACTAAAAAAAATTAATTAAGGTATTAACGTATCATTGATTTATAAATTATTTTTTTTGTGAGTTCTCGTACATTAATTCAAACACGAGGCTTACAAAATTTCAATTTGTAAATTGATCAATATGGATGATCATGAAAAGAAAAGTTAGAAGATTATGTTAATTTCAAAGAAAAAGTGTCCAAAATTAGTTGAGGATATAATTGATACTTAAATGAAAATGTTAGGATAGAATTGATCATTTTCAAAGGTTATGATATAATTGATACAACTTGTGAAGGTAAGGATATTTTTTATCGTTTGGCCAAAAAAAAAAACACACCAATTAGATGGTACAATTGGAAACAAATTATTGTCTCTTAATTAGTGACTCATAGAAATAAAAATACCAATGTTGAGAACTTTCCCCACTTATGCGGTGAGTGACTTAAAATGAACCCGAAATAATCGAATAGTCTAGATACCGAGTGGTTTAGATAAAAAAAAAAAAAAAAAAACGGTTATCAAACTTAGACTACAATAATACCCCAAATACATAGGTTGTCTACATCACTTTGAGATATATGCTTATGCATCTCGAGATATATAGTGCAGTCGTCAATAGAATGCGTGTATGTGTTTTTAATTTCTCACTCGATATATGACACCAACTACACTAACTACTTCATGCTTAGGCACTATAACACCTTGTACATAGACAATTCTACTAACTAATTTTTTTATTCGTAAGACTCAAATTTGACACTTTACTTAAACAAATCGAGTCTCTTGCCTTTCAGTCAGACTATCTTATTGTGGTAATTAATGAAATGCACGTTTATGTGTCATTGTAATATATTTAATAACAAAAATAACGTTCTAATCTCAAAGTGTGAATCTGGATAGTTAAGTTGGAGAAAATACAAAAAAATTTGAAAAAGAATTGGACAAGAGGGGAGTGGAGGCTATCTTATTCAATTCTCAAAACGGGCAAAAGTAACGGAGCGGCGGGGACGGAGGGAGGAGAATGGCCGCTGTTGGGGAGAGGAATATTATATTATTTTAAGGGAGTGTCTATGTTGTGTCGTCGTTTGTTTGTCGTTTTATGGGGACAGGCAGAGCGCACGTGAACTTGAGTGGCATAGACGTAATAAAAAGGAACCTCGCGCCCTACCTGGAAGGCCCCGACAAACCAAGCCTCAACGTACTACACCTACATAACTCTCCCGTGACTTGTACGGTGGTTAACCTGCTCTCCCGGTTGCACCCATATACTTCCCTCCACACCTACCACTCCAAATAGTTCCCTAAAATTATAATACTAATCAATAGACAATTCTATTTTTAATTATAAGATTATTTAGCCACCTCACATTAGCGAGGAAGTCTCATCACTATTCGGATCTTTGGGGTCACATATTCAAATTAATTTTCTGATTTTGAGCTAACACGTGATATTAATGAGTTAGTATTGTAAACTGATGGACGAGAGCTAGTAAATATGATAACACATTTATGACCTATTAAACTCGTTTAAAAATAGTAATATACTCCCTCCATTCATTAATTTATATAAGTTGTTTTGAACAAAGAGCTTGATGATTTTTAAATTTATAGGTCATTTTTGGATTTTAAGAGAGTATTAATTGTTCTTTTACCCATTATACCTAGGTATGCAAATGGTAGGGTAATACCTACGGGTGACAAAGATTTACTCTAACGGGTACGGATCTGAAGATTTTAAATAGATGTGGGGACGAGGATAGGTACGAAATTTCATATCCACTCAGGTATGGGTGATAAAATATATCCACGGAAATACTTATAGGTGATCCCCATATATCAATTATACACCTTATGATATTTATTATTTATACACTATATGATATTTATATATAAATATAATATAATATTGCATAGTTTCCACCCAAAACACTCATTATACACATAGCAAAAATCTTTAATGAGATTTTGAATTGTTAACATTTAGAAGTTAAAACTTTAATTATATGATGTGTCATACTTTATTTTTGTTGGAATTTCAACAATTGTGTTGTTATGTATGTATTTTGTATTATTTATTTTTTATAATTCCTTTTTTGAGAAAAACTAAATGGGAAGAATATTTTTCCTACAGGGATTTCCATCTCTGCAAAAATTTCCATGAAAATCTCAACGAAAATCCCCAATAGGGAATGAAATGGAAAAAGAATTTCTCCATGGAGATTCTTCATACCTACGGGGATTAGATGGGTATAGAAATGGGTACAAGAATTTATCTCCAGATGGGTGATAAATTTTTAAGTGGGTATGACTATGGAAATGAGGTCCTTATTTTCTACCCTACCTATTTGCATCCCTAAATTTATACCTTTATACAACTCGGACATTTTATTGCAATTAAAAATTCTCTTCTTTAACTAATTATGAGTGAAAGGGTATTATGGCCACATATATATACATATATATATATATATATATATGATAACACGAAAAATTAATGGCGGACATCATTTATTCACATCATAAAATAAAGAAAGTGATCATGCTTACTACTAATTTAAATTTCTAATTATGAAAAAAAAAAAAAGTACGTTCACATATAATTGAAAAACACATACAATATTTCTTGGCGTTTGAACCCTTAACCTCGACTGAGGCTTATCTATATCTTAATTAGACCAAGCCAATATATGAAACAAAAAATACATTGATATACGACAAGACAATTGGTTATGGTATACAAGATCAAACTCTTAAATGGCAAAACTTGGTGAACAGCAACGGGTCCTCTCTAAAATGCCCAGTACTCTACATCACCCCATCTACGATGCACAAAGTAAATGAAAATGAGTAATATATTATACATATGTATAGAACATATATATGAAGTACACACCGGCCCCGTGAGAGCGGTGTCCAAAACATGAATAAATATGAAATATGGCCCAAAGTTGAAAGTAAAATATTACCAACTTTTGTTGTGTTTTTGAAGTTTCAGACTTTCAGAGAGGGGGAGCTCTCGGTCTCTTCATAACATGCTCATTTGAAGTGGACGTTTCAACACCACACACACCACTTTGTTTTTCTTTGGGAAGGTTGTGACTACTAAAGCTCAAAGAGCACATGGATTAGACACATTGTAAATCAAAATAAATCTCGATCGGTATTGTTATGTATAACATAGAGGTATAAATAGGTGTATAGACAAACAAAAACTAGTTATTAGTTCTATAATAATAAAGGTATATATATATATATATACATATAGAGTATAAAATTACGAAAGAAGAATGAAAAAAAGTAAAGAAATTGACATAATTTGAATAATAAAATGGGGACCGAAAATATAAAGGGTAGTGTTGGAATTTTAGTGACGAAGGAAAACTGAAGGATTTGTGCTTATTATATTTCTTTTTTTTGAAATAAAATGGAAATTTCATTATTCATGATGACTCAATACATTCGGTAGAATAGGATAAGATATACAATCAATTACCTTGATAAAAAAACATATTGATTCGCTAATCCTAATTGTTCATCAGAACATTTATCTGGCATAGAGTTGATTTTGAAAAACTGTGACTGTAACAATGGAACAGTTTGACAATCAATGATTATTCTCTTGACAAACGTCTAGAATACAACAGTACACAGACATACTAAGATCAAAACGAAAAATAAAACATCCAATAAGGAAAGACAAATAAAGTCTTTAAATAGGGGAAGACAAATACAAGCTTCTAACATTGGAAGACAAAATAATACTTATTGAAAAAGATAACCTAATAAAATTATCAAACCAACAATTGTAAGTGCAAATTCACGCACGAGCAATAGAAATGGAGATGGACTTGAATGATGATAGATGCACACATGGAGAGGGAGCAAGTGGCGACGTCAATGATAAATCTGATAGCTGTTGCAGGATTGAAACTCTCAAATCTGAATAGGTTTGTGTTTTATTGAAGAAAATATATGCAGTAAACACTCTTACTAGAACCACCTCCAATTTTCACGAAGGAATCACAAAAGGAAATCAAAAAAGAAAAAAAAAAAAATTTAGGGCTTGGAGTTAGTCGGCAACTCTCAAAAGTAAGATTGCTTATTGTATTTCTTTATATATATACAATCAAAAAACGCTCTAGTGATTTCTTAAAGAGATTTATAGCACAAAAAAATCTTAAACCTAGTTTTCTCCCATTCCCTACAATTTGTTCAGCCGACAGTCACAATGGTCGTCCTTTTTCAATAGCAACATCTATGTGCAATAATCCTCTAAATAAAATAATGCTTCAATTGCTTTTATTTATTCATTTTTTTGTGTGTTTGTGTTGTCTATTCTTCATCTTTTCTTCTTATTTCTTAGATCTAAAGATATCTTCTTAGATCTATGACTTTTCAATGAGATAAAGACATAGTGTAGTGATGGTGGAAGAAGATGAGATCAGGCAATGATAAAAACGAGAGATTTTGGGATTTTATGAGGTGTTTAAAGGTTGTTGATAGCCCTCAACGGTGCGTGCGGGCAACGATGATTGTGGGTAGCAACTTAAAGCACACGAAGACTTGACAATAACGTTGCGGTGGTGGAGTTTCGTCTGCGAGGCAATTAATAAACCATTCTGGCAAAGTGCTTTGGGTGGTTTCTTTCTTTATATAATTCTTCTTCCGCCATGATTTAATTTTTGTTTTGTTCTAAGTTTAGTTTATGTTTAATTTAGGTTTTGTCTCCTCATGCGAATGTTTAGCCAAATTAAGGTATGTTTTTTCCTTTATGGGGTAGTTCTCTCATTTTGTGAGGTAGTTCTCCCTATTTTTATTATGGTAGTTTTGGGCTTCAGTATGCAATGTAGTATCTATTGCATTTCATTCGTTGAAATATTGTAATAGGTTGGCTTACCCTATTGGGTTAGGAACGATGAATGTGCCATTTTAGGATTCAAAATAAATAAATAAATAAACATATATATATATATATATTCAACAATGGAGTCCAAATATATACCTATGTCATGGGAACCTCTCAAAATGTGTTGTGTATTTATGTCGTTTCGATTAATGTGTTGGATTAAACCCAATTGTCTTAAATACCCATGTCACATGTATATATTTGGTTTCCATTGTACTAATACTCATGTCATAGGAACATCTTCTACAACCATTGAATTTTTAAGGAAATTTATACAATGAAGCTTAAATATATACTCATACCATGGGAACCCCCAAAAATGTGTTGTGCATTTATGACACATCGATTAATGTGTTAAATTAGAATTCAATTGTTGTAAATAGTGTACCCATGATATGAATATATATAATATATATCAAACTTACATTTCAATATTTACCAAAAAAAAAAAAACTTACATTTCAACTTTTTTTTTTCCAAACATACTTTTTTCTTTGTTTATTTTTTGTCAAAAATACTTTCTTTCTTATCAAGTGATAATTGCTTCTTTTTTTCTTTTTTCATTTTTTTTTCATTTTGTTCACACCTACTTTTTTTTTAATTTGGTTCACATCATAAATGAGAAAGAGAATACATACAGTTAATTTCCTACGAGTTAGGCAAGAAGATGTGGCAGTGTCTTATCTGATTAGGCGTCTAAACTACAAATTAAACGTATTAGACGTGGCGTGGACATGCATGATTAATTAGCCAAATCCAAACCTTGCAAATAACTTATACAAATAACATATGTTAGGTGCTCCAAATCATTCCTATGGGACTAGTCAGATTTAATAAGAAAAGGGCCGATGCGGTTTGGATATTTATAGATCTCAAAAAGAAAAGTATAAAAGTTAATTATTTCTCAAGCAAGAACTCTTATCTCAATAAGAAAAAGTATTATGTTGGTGAACTAGGATCGATGGCCAGAAAAGGGAGACTTCTTCATTTCATTTTCAATCTTTTACTTCGAGGTATAGGAAGTGAATATATGCGTTTAGTCCGTGACAGGAGAAGGAAAAGGTGGATTAAGTGAAAAGCTCTTTAAATTATTTGAGAATCACAGATAAAGCTATACAACATAATTAATTAACGAATATATACACATATGTAAGTGAAAATCTAATCTATTTTGGATAACTCGAGCAATTTGAGAAAGAAAAAGTACTTTCATAAACGCACTTCTTGGTGTTAATCCACATTGGTGGCTAATTAATCAATCCATCACCCATAAAAAGGCAAAACTCATCATTTAGTCCCTAAACTTTATCTTTTATACTTTTGATCCCTGAACTTTTATTATTACACATTTTGTTCTTGAACTTTTACAAAGATCTACATTTATTCATTATACCATTTAAAGTGTTAAATTCTACCGACTTGGGTAACAAAAGTGTCGCGTGACTAGTTAAAAGGTGTAAAATGGTTTATATTACTGAACCAGACGACTTACATCAACCAACAAAAATTAAAAAAAAATTAATTTCCTCAAAAAATATAAAAAAAAAACTTAAAGTTCAGGAACTAAAAAGATAAAAACTCAAAAGTTCAAGGACCAAATGTATACTAATAAAAGTTCATGAACCAAATGGATAAAAGATTCAAAGTTCAATGACCAAAAAATATGTTTTGCCCCCAACAAATTAAAAAAAAAAAAGTTAAAGGATTATGATGCTTTTGCCTTTACAAAAAAAGAAACATTTGTCATCTAATTTACCTGTTCAAACTTTAAGGCCTTTTTTGTACATTCGAAGTATATTACTAGTTACTCACCCGTTTTTAAATACATGAGACATTTTGGAACTTTGTTATTGTTCCCATAAATTGTTACTTCATTTTCAATTCTAATTCCATTTGATTTACATATTAATAGTATTAATTATTTTTATCACAATATCTATCATAAATAAAGTCATTTATTAGAGAACAATTTGGTCTCATTGTAAATTTTTAAATGAATTAATCATTTTCGTAATCCTTGTGTAAAACTCGATTATTATTATTATTTCTTGCACAAATGTAATTATTTCTCAAAGCAAAAACAATTGTTTCTCTTAGTTTTTTCATAGTACTATTCTCTCGATTATTTCAAAGTATTTATTCTTTACTAGAAAGATCCTAAAACTAATTTCTTCTGGCTATTTAATAATTAAGTGTTTTGTCTCTTTTTCATTATTTCTAAAAAACAGAAATTATATCATTGTGGGCTCTCTTAATGATAACTTTAATATAATCAATACTATCATCCCTAACTACATTGTCTTTCTTAAATTCTTTTAGCAGCCATTAGTTAGAAAAATAAAAACTTTATAGTAGCACCTAAAAAAAAAAAACTTAAAAGCCACACTGCTGGGTCACAGTCACAGACATAGTCTCACAGACCATCACCTTATTTTCCGCATGGTGGCAACTTCGTAGTTCCGTCCATGCACATGGGCCTCTCGCAACACGCAACTCCATTATTACGTGTTTAAAACCCATTAAACTAGGAAAAATATTAGAATGACATGAGCTATGTCATTACCTCAAGATACAAATACTCACCAAAATTGTCCATACAATCACCTTGCGTGTTACACACTGAGATCTGTGTATGTTTACATCCCAAGGCGCAAATAGATGGCTCATGTAAGGTAATGTGCCATGCAGTGCGACATACTTGTTACTCTTTTCGATAAAAAATGTAAGTCATTTAAGGTAAAGACACAAGAATTAAAAAAATCTTAATTACGAGTGTAATTTACACATATGTTCTTTAACATTAAATGAAAGAAAAAAATTGAAGAATAGTAAATGTTCGAATTGCATAAGGGTAAAATGGGTAAAAAAGTAATAAATACACTATCAAATTTTGAAAATGATTTATAATTTTAAATAAGGAGTTTTTGCTAGAACGACTTATATTATTGATTAGAGGAGTGTCATTTTATCGCTTCTCTTAAACAAACCAACTGGGTCTTGGTATGATGGCACGAGTCTCTCGTTCCTTAACAACAAGTTTTGAGTTTAAGCTTATGAAATAAAAAACTTTAGACAATGACACACTAAGACACCATGTAATACACCTCGAGATATGTGCACGTACGTCAGTGAGATGCATCATACGACTATTGATTCATGATGAGTGTTCATTTAGACATAATTTAGTATAGGTTATTATGAGTTAATGGACTATATTTATCTTGTTTTGAAGTGATAAATGTTTGTTTTATGTGTTTAAGAGATTTTACATAAGTCGAATGTTTTTAGAGCAAAAGGCATGTTATGAACTTAATTAAGTATTGTTCAGTTCACAAACCATAACTTTTACATCCAAAGTTGGAACAACTCACCGTTGGTCTTGTTGGAAATAAGACTTTGAGACGGACATTTTCATATCTCATAATTATGATGAGATACGGATTTGAAGTAGCTCAAAAGAGCGACACACAGTTGGCAAAGTTTGGTCAAGTTTCCTTTTCAGTATAAAGGTCATAACTTCCTCATCTTAAATCCAAATTACTTGCCGTTTCTTTTTTTGGAAAGTAGACTCCAAGCTGAACATTTTCACATGACATAAGCTTTTTCAGATTTGGCCTCTGAGTTGTCCAAAATCACATTACAAGGCAGTGGAAGTTTTCACGTCGCGCTTAACAAATTCTCACGGCGTGACTTACATACGCCTGAACCAGAGAGCTCAAAAAGGCGTCGTGAAGATGTTGCCGCCCTGAAGACTTGAAATTTTGGAATTTTTAGGTTTTCAACCCACTTTGCGGTGTTCCTATTAATACCAATAAACTCTCAAATGAAAAAAAAACTTTTGTTTTACTTTTGTTTAGCATTAGAAACTAGGTTTTTGGCTTGATTATGTCCAGCTAATCTCCTTCCTCTAGGTTGAAGGTGGATCTGTCAAGCTTTGCGACTTGGGATCCTATTATGAGGTTTATTTATTTTTAATTCTTTTGGTTCTTTTCTATGATCTATTCTCTTTGATTTTGTTTATAAAAATAGGTTTAGGTTTGATTGTGTGTATAGCATTGTGCATGCATTTTAGATTGATCACCCTTAGTCATTGAAGTCAAAACGTCCATCTTTACGTGGTAAACTCAAACTTGTGACAGTTGGCCATTCGGTCAAGTCTCTTAGGGATCTAGGCTAAATCGGGAGCACTAGCGATCTGGTTGTCTAGGCGTAGTGCCTTCACAGACCGAGGTAATGTGGCCAACGCGTTAAATTTGGAGCACTAGCGATCAGGTTGCATGTTTGGTTAGGGAAGTAGTCAACGGTTGTACCTTGGCTGCCGAGATCATAAAGTGCGAGGAACCGAGTGCGTCTCACGAGTCTATAGCTGCACTAGATCTTAGATTAGTCTCATAAGTTTCATAAACCAAGGATTATTGGAATCAATCCCCCAAGTTTTATTGTGAAGACCGTGAAACTGAATACCTAGATTCATTCCCATTGAGTTTCTCTATTTTCAAAGTTTTTAAAGTTTTCAAAAGTATTTACCCCTGTTTTCTCTTCTCTATTAGAAACCTAAGTCAGTAATCCAGTTCTTGAGGTTTGACCTTGAGCTTACCACTACTGCTGCCCTTGTGGTTCCGAGTAATAAATTGGGTAATTTACTTTAACACTTTTGACGCGCATCAATTTGGTTGGTGTCCAAAGTTAATGTCTAAAGTGGGTTAATAAAATATTTTCCAACTTTAAACTCTTGGTCATAAGCTACCACCCTTATGATCCTTCTCTTATTGAGTTCGGGATAAGTCAGGAAAGGGCTCCGGATACCGTGACTATAATAATAATAAAAAAAAAAACTATTAAAAAAGAAATGCCATAAAGAGAGAAAAAACAGACATACACACAAAAGAGAGCAGAACACACAGAACGTAAAGAACAGAACACTCTGCGAGTCTTCTCTGCGGCTCTCGCTCTTCTCAACTCCTCTGTAATCTCTCCTGAATCCACAACCCAACAAAACCCAAATGTAGTTTCCCCAGATTCCCAAACAAGAGTCCTTGTTTGAGAGAAGATTTGAAATCAAGAGAGACCCATTAGACCCAAATCGATGGGCTGTTTGATTTGTGATGAGAAGGTAGTTCTGCACTCTTTGGTCTGAGATTTGGCTTTCTTCTTCGGTTTCACGATTTGGGTACTCACGAGCTACTCATTAGAGGTAATTTTTTATTATTAATTTTTCTTCAACAATGACATCAATCTCTCTCTCTCTCTCTCTCTCTCTCTCTCTCTCTCTCTCTTTTCTCAATGTGTTTGTTTTTCGATTTGGCTGTTCACAAGGCACTCTTGTGGATCGATCAACATACCATTTTCTCAATTGCCAGAAATGTTGGTTTGAATCTTCAAAATGTTCACTTTGATCTCTTCGATTTTGTGGTAATTTTAGTGGTTGTTGAGGGGCATTTCTGGAATTCCAATCATCTCTTCTTCTGTTCATCAAGGAGACCTCTTCTTCTTCTGTACTTTTTTGTTAATTCACTGAAACATCCCTCAAAATTTTCATATTTTGCAAACAGGCCCCTTCACTTTTCCCTATTTTCTCATCACCCCCTCCTTTTTATGTCTCACATGCAGATCATCTAATTTGATGTTCAAGATTCTGATTGCAATTTTGTTTAATTTCTTAAACTTTTGTGGGTCCTAATAGTGAATATAATATCACCTAAGATTTTGTTGCAAAGCACAAATTAATAGGACAGCGTGCACCCTGTACATGTCTGTCTGCTGCACACGTGGCATCTCTGAATGTTTGTTGCATCACAATTGCTTGCTTAGTGTTTTGAGTCTTCAATTTTTATTTTTTATTTTTTGTTCCAAGTGTTGTTATTCATAACACCCATTTATTGCTTGCAGGAATTGCTCTTGCAGAAATTTATGTGGGGTTGATGAGAGTTTCATCTTAGTTTCTTAGAAATGGAGCAAGTTTTGACACAGGTAAGAGGGCCATTTATTTATTTATGTATTATGTCAACATTTTTTTGTTTGTTTTTTAAAATAATTTTGAATGCATGCCATCAATTGCATTAAATCCAACATCATGGAAAAGTTTGATCTGTATAGCCAACCCGACTAATTTGGGATTTAGACGTACATGTTTTAGATTTATCATTTAGAAGGGACACTGGAATTGACATGGAGCCTATGCCCATCATGTCTTGGGTTCCCTACCTATGTGGTCTCCATTTTGAGAAGTCAACTTTTTCATGATCATCAATTCATCATAAATTTACAAAATCATGTTGATCTTCTTATTGAGTGATCTCTTTATTTTATGTTTTTACTGCTCTACTGATGTTTGTTGACCATTGAAAAGTGGATCTCATTTATATCTCCCATATATAACAAAGATTATATTGTTAGAATCCTTGTTTGTTAGAAGAAATTCTGGATTGTCTTGCAAATTTGCAATGCTTGCAGTGGGTCTCTTTGTTAGGACTCACTGTTGAAGAAAGATACATGCATGTCAATTTAGATTCGTAATGTTAATTGGGCTCGACGGGTTGAAGACCATCTATTAGTGAAGTTGTTGCACATGATCATAATGAGGTTAAAAAATGAGAATTACATTTAGGTTTTTTTTTTTTTTTTCAAGAACAAAAATCGTATGATCACCGTTGGAAGAGCTTTACCCCTGACCCAACTTGAGCCCGGAGTAGTCGTTTATGTTTGAATTTCGGGTGGTCTAGACCAAAAAAAATTATATGATTTATGAGTCGATTCAAATTCTATTTCCATTGAATTTGCAACTATATTCCGATTTGACAACTATGGTTGCACTAGCTATTCATTGTACTAAATGGCGAAAATTCATGTCCTCTCTATGTGTAACAATGTAGGGTTCTTGGTGATCAACCTGCACTATGGTTGGATGAGATTACCGACCCAATAAATGTAATTCATTTGCACAGTTGACACTACTTGACTTTCTGTACATTAGAAAAGTAAACATTTGGTGGAACAGTTTTGGATCACCATCAAAACCTGATTTAATAGAGTAGTTCTTGGTGAAAGCTTTTTCTTTATAGATTTTTTCCCTTCAATGGCATATACTTTCATAAGTTCTTGTAGGTAGTAATCAATGGCTGCTGAACTGGATGTGGTTCATATAGCCCTCAATTACTTTCCTAGTATTGTGGGACATGCTATAGAAAATGAGTGAATGAGTAGAGTGTGAGGAGAGTGCACTTATGACGTGCTTTAAAGAGAAGTATTTGTTGAAAAATATTTTTAATTTGCATCACTTGGTATCTCGAAGCCTACTGGGCCCTAACTAATCTAGGCTTGAGCAGGGTCGGCCCTTAAAGAGGTACTGTTCTTCATTGGGTTTGTTTAGGGAGAAGGAAATAGGAATAAAGGCAAGGACGTTCTTGGGTAGAATTTAATTGATTCTGAATTAGTCACAGGACTCACAAACAGGGGAGATGGACCATAGAACATCCACCCACCTTTAACACGACTTATTTATTGTCTTTTTTTTGTATGTGCAATCTAGTCGATAAATAGCTGTACATTGATTGTGATCCGTGAAACAAAACTACTGGTATCTTTGAATTCATATTAAGTTTTTTATTTATTATTTATTTATTTATTATTTTTTTTTTTTCTAAACCACCCGGTATCCGGACTATCCAACCACTCTGACTTCACCTCACCCTGAGTCGCGCACTGTATAGGTGGGGGGAGCTCCCAACATTGGTTTTTCCAGTTTTTCCATTCCCAGGACTCGAGCCGAAAAAAAAGAAAAAGAAAGCTATGACATCTCTTTGAAACCATGCAAGGATCAAAGAGTACTTGACTGCACATACTAAGAAAACTTAATTTTTACATTACGTCATTTGGAGAACTTTCCACATGAGATGCATGTTCCCATTTCACATGAAATAGCAAACTTTTCCCTGGTCAGTCACATGGGAGCATTATTTTTTTATTTAACATGCATAAATGGTATGACCTTTTCAAGGTTTGTTTGACATTTGATAATTTTACATTATTGCATTGTTGCTAGACTATGTTTTAATAATTTTCATAACGACGACTTGTTCAATGCTCATTCGAAAATGTTTAACACTTGATACCCTCTTGAAAATGTTGCTGCATTAAATCAAGCATAGTGGAAAATTTCGATCCATATAGCCAAGCCCCAATTAATTTGAGATTTGTTGTAACGTTGTTAGATGTTTCGCGAAATGTCTAGTCGTTGAAAAGACTAATAGAATGTTCTTGGTAATTAATCATACTGGTCTTTATTACCTCCTGACTGCTTTTCTGTGTTATGTATTGTTCAGAGTCAAATGATTACCATGGATAAAAGTGGTAATGTGATATTGGATGTTGAAAGCCTAGCGCAGTCCCTAGACATGAACTCGGGAAGCCCAAAGATGACTGTAAGTATATTCTGAACTCCCTAGTTGAAAAGTTTCTTTGCTCATTCAAACTATAATTCTGATATATTTTCCATTAATTTCTTTAGAGAGTGCTTTCGCGCAAAGGTTCTTGTCGCCTGGAGAGAAGATGTTGCCCTGATGAAGATGAAACAGATGAAGTGCCGAGGAGGCTACTTCTCAAAAGTATGGACTGTTCCAATAGTTTCAAATTGCATTTGTGACAAGTAGAGCTTAGTTTGTCAGAATTAGCACTCACGCCTTCTCTTCTATAAATTAGTTAGGCTGGCTGAAAACTTTTTCTCACTCGCCATATTATGTCGCAGTGAATTCGCATTTGGAGCCATTGATCACCACCAAGACTCTTCCTGCAGTTTCACCCGCTATAAATGGCCCTGCTCTCATAGATGCTGTTGATGGACGGTGTAAGCGATTCAACCGCTTTATGTCTCTCAATCCGAGGAAGATTCTTCTCCTCTTTGCTACCATGTAAGTGCGCCCACGACCAAACCCCTTTCCTCTAATGACAAAATAAAGATGTAGATAAAGAATGAAACAAACACCATTAGCCTTTAAAGAGCACTAGTCTCACATGGTCATACCCATCCTATTACGAGAGTGGACAATAAAAATCATCGCAACAGTGAAGGGTAGGCCTAAGATAACTTGAGATGCATTGATTAAAAATTATTTTAAAAGCACGATCAATAGCATTGAATCGAGCTGAATGAAATTGTCTCACACATTATTGTCTAGAACATTGGGAGTTGTATATGTGGTATCTATTATCAAAGATACTAAACATAAGTTGTTGGTGTGTTTCAGGTCCAGCATGGGCACAATGATTCTCATTTACTTCACACTCGCCATTAACAGGAAGACCTTAAGTGCGGAGGGTAGGTAAGGGCTGGGGGCATCACAATTTATTACAGCAGGAGGTGATGAGATTAAATTCTGCTTTATCTTTCCCCTTGTTTTTTTTTTTTTTTTCTCGATTTACATCGAACAATCTTCTGTTTCCGCTAATGTTGTCTATGCATGCGGAGCTGTGACGATGATAAGAAGAGTAGAATATGAGAGGAAAATGCATCACTACTACTGCACGAGTGTTTCTGTGATTCGCATAAATTCTTCCTCTCCATGTAGAGTAATAGTTGGTCATAGGAATTAAGAGCCCTTTTGTGGCATTATCATGTATTTTGATTGTTTGCTATTCCGTTTGAACCATAGTGATCTCTGCTGAGTTCTTTTTCAATTTTTGTGTAATTTAATCTCTGAGTAGGCACATAAATACTCCTAGTTTCATTTTCATATAAAAGAAAAGGTTCGGACACCCACGATTATCATACCATACAAAAGTTTAATTTGCCAGTGTCGCATCTCTTACGATAACTACAGCAAGATGAGGTATTGTCTTGACACAACACATTCCAAGTCTCTAACATACATGAGACCTAAATAACTATTATTCATGGCAAGATTGATAATTAAGTAAACCCCCACTTACCTAGATTTGCTGCAATCCTAATCCTGGTTCCCTTCGAGAAATCTCTTAAGTACTCTGCCTTGCTTGACAACATATTCATCCGTTAACACGACTCATTAAGCATGCTAAATTCAATTCGCAGCATTTCCATGTTTTCATATATTAATTTAACTCTTGTGTCTTTATATAAATATCCAAAATATCATACTTGTAATCCTAACTTGAACACTAAAACATTATCTAGATCCTAAGTGGACTCAAAGTAACTAATTAACATCAATTCTACTTAGACTCGAGCAATGAAATTATTTAAAGACACTTACATTTCTAGTCAAAGTGGAACTTGGATTTTGAGCCAAACTCAAACAGAAATAAGCATTTTCAATAGAAGGAAGTCGATGATGGTGGCGGCGTTCCCTCGTCTCCTTCGTGAAATCACCACTTTTTTCTCCAATTTAGAGCAAACTTGCAAAGACTTTACCACGATAGATCTTGAAGCTTCAAAGGAAGGCTAGAAGTCGAGAGAATCCCTTTCCATCCTAAATGTTTTGACTTCATACTTCCAAGTGTCTATTGAATATATGATATCTGTGATCTTCAAAGCTGTGATATTATTTAATAGAAAATCTAATATGGGAAAGTCTTCAAAATAAAAATCATATTTAGTGATTTGAACTTCCTTAATCCTCGAGTGAAAGCATCGTGGGAGCATTTCTCCTATGTAAGGAGTCAATTCATCTTCCTTTGCACCAACCTGCTGGATCCAAAATTACAGTCAATAGTTGTAAATGAAAAATAAAAAAAAAAAAAACGTGCAAAGATATTTAACAACACTAATGATACATATACCTCTGTGAAGGTGAGATGTTCAAGATTAGGCATAATTTGAAGCAACCTTAACATATCGCGGCCATGTTCTAGGATCCGGAAACTTTAAGGTAGGTCAAATTGGTGAGAAATGGAAAACTACGACTCATAAACTCTTCATGTAGGAAACTATTAAGAAAGAAAAATGATCAAGAAGAATTATAAGTAGACATTAAGCTAGAACTTGCATTTAAGAGCTTAAAAAAAAAAAAAAAAAACTATACAAAATCAATTGAGTTCAAACAAGACGAAATCATCACCGATTGTTAGCAGTTAAAAACTCTTTAATCCAGTTGGAAAGCGATGTTCAACTTAGGTCATTTTCTTTTAGTGTTTAGGGTTCAACCTACTATATATGTTCTCCGTCTCTTTTTAAATGAAGCAAATGAGACCCCTTTTAATATTCCCTCATTTATTATCTTTTTAATGAGATATTACAATAATTCTGATTTTTTTAAATTTGATTTTTATTCACTCATTTATTATCTTTTTACTGAGATGTATCATTACGTGAGATTTATTATATTTAGATGAGAAAATACTAGAATGATAACCCAAGGGACACCCCAAATAACACCATGTAACATGCGCCCGTGGGCCTGCATCTATAGGAGCCGTCGTGCATGTGCGCCTCGAGATACACATGCACCACATGTGTTATGCACCAAGAACTATTTTGCGCACACCCATTTTCACGTGGGACCTGTGTGCCACGTTACTGAGGTGTCACTTAGTTGGGGTATCATTCTGACATTTTTTAGATGTAACTTTCCCACCCGGACTAACAAGGTTTGAGACTCGTATAGTACAAAATAAATACTAAACCTTTAGCTAATATTTAATTCAAGTCTAGCTTCAAAAAAAAAAAAAAAAAAAAAAACTCCAAGTCCATCTTGGATCTTGGGATGTACAATAATCCGGATCACTATGGATCCTTCTAGCTATGCAAATCCTTCATTTTCACTAGACTTACCTTAACTCTATGAGTTCCCTCGGAACTATCTAGATAATATATATGGGTCTACCATGAGTCTATGGCCAATTAAATCTGTCCACTAAACGTTAATTAACTTGTAATTGCTCCTTTCAATGTTGTAGTTGAGATAAAATTGTCTTTCAATGAGGTAGGGGATGCTTCTTGTAAGCTAGTAGTTAAAAAAGATTTGTTTTGTTTTGGAAAAAAAAAAGATTTGTTTTAAATTTTTTTATTATTATTTTTTATGAGATTTGTTTTTAACTTCAATAATAGTCGAGCCCACAACATCTTTAAATCTTGACTTTTGGCAAGTGATGGCTCATCCATTTCATCAGAGATTATTTGACATAATTTTTAATGTGATATTACAATGATCCTTAGATTTGTTTTTCCCAAAGATTTTAAAAGAAAAAGATCTGTTTTTCCCTCATTTATTATCTTTTTAATGAGATATTCCAATGATCCGTCCTTAAGATTTATTTTTTATTTTTTGACTACATTTTTCATTGAAGCAGTGCTTTTGTTGCACCGTTATTTGATTGGTTTTCTAGAATGGTGCTTAATTTTTGAATCTTTGATGTTCCAGAATTGCAAGATATCCTTCAAGGGAATAATCAACCAATTAGGTATGTTGATCTACCGAAACCTACAGGCGATAAAAACGAAGAATTTTTTTTGAAACTCCACAAAAAAAACCTCATGAAAACAAACAAAAACTAAGTGGTTTTGTTCTATATCACCTACTCTTATCAAATCCATCGACACAAACGACTAAAAGTTCAAGATTGGAGCCCTTAATAATTGCTAAACTTAAAACTTTGCTCGAAGAAAATTGAGTCACTTTTCCTCCATCCACAAAACTCTAACACATACTTTCCTTGAAGAAAATTGAATCCCTTACTCAATCCAACTAGTTGTTGGTTACCCAAATCAAACTTCGAATAACAATAGAAATAACAAAAGAAAAAACCTCAAGTCCAAAAATAACTTCATATTATAAAAGCCCGGCCCAATAACACCCCATCTCCAATGCAACCAAGCCAAGAATCCCTCTTGAAAGATGTGTGGACGGAAGTTAGTTCCACTTCAATTAAGTAAGACTTCTTAAAGAAGTATATAAGTAATTATTTCTCTCCTAATAGTATCGAGGTCTTTTGAGTTAAAACCCCACACCAATGAGTTGAAGGTGGAGAATATTTAAAAAAAATGAAGCAAAATGTGTAAAAATATCAACTAGGTTGAACCCGTGATTATAGGCAGGGATTACAAAAGTGGGAAATAAAATTACATACTTGGAGCTAGCCTACTACACCCCGATTACAAAAGTGGAAAACTAAAATTATAATGAGAATTGCACTTGAGCGGTGTGGTGTAGTGATAGGAACTCAAGCTTAAGATGTTGACTGAAGGAAATTGTCCCGAGTACAAGTCGCAACAATTGCTGTATATCCTTCGACTATTTTGGGGTGTTAGAGAAGTGCTCTTAATCATCTCGCATAGAACTACTTAAACTTTAATCGGAAAGGGGTTGAGGCTGTCTAGACACCTTGAAAAAATACAGTGAGAACTCGAAATGTTATCTATTGGGCCTATGTCTCAAAAAATAATGGACCATCCATCGTAGACCCAATTGGAGCGTAGGCCCTCAAAGTTCTTGTTCTTCATGGTAGCCAAGCCCACAACTGCAATGTCAATGGACAATCAAGAAATGAAGAAACACGTGGCTAACTGATATATTCACTGTTCTTTTTGCAGAGACTGGCACATTGAGATGGCTGCAGACACCATGAGGGAGATCTCTTCTGCAACATATCCGCTGTATTAAGATTAAACGATCTCATCGATCTCTATTACATCCACAGATTAGATTGGAGAACATTAATAAAAAGTTAGTAGGGAGCGGACTCATTCGTGTATATATATAAAAAATTTTACTATGGTGACTTTTAAATCACCATTTATGGTGATTTAACTTTTGGATATAAATCTAAAAAAATGCTAGAGTACTCTAAAATGGGTACGCAACATAGACACGCTGCTAAGTCAGCAGCTTCTGAGCTCGCATAAAAGCCTTTTTTTTCTTTGCTTGTCAGCTTTTCCCTATTTTTTTCTTTGGTTTGGTTGGTCGTCTAGTACAACCAACTGACTTTAGCATTGATAGTCAGTCAATTGTCAGTGTTAAGTCAACAGCATGCCTTTGCTGGGGCATGCAAGCATTTTCCATAAATCTAATGGTCAAAAAGTTAGCTGCATCAATGACACTTAAATGTGTGCACAAGCAAGAAGCCATTTATCCATGATCAAAAATAAAAATCACCATGTAATATATATAGGGAAATTCTACAATAAAGCTCAAATATATACCCATGCCATGAGAATCCCTCAAAATATATTGTGCATTTATGATTCATCGATTAATGTGTTGGATTGATCATTGATGTTTAGGCTATTTAGTTCATTATCGATCATTGATGTTTAGTTCATTAATTTAATGTGTAATACCTGTTTTCCTTGATGAACTGCTTCAAAGAATAATCTTTAAAAGGTGATTGGTTCTGTGTCTAATCCGACCAATCTTGTTCTTCAATTGGATGTGTAATTAATTACTCCCTTCCATAAAAAATGTAGGTGGTTTAAGGTAAAAGCATAACAATAATTAAGACATCCTTAATTATGAGTGTAATTTACATATACGTCATTCGACATTAAATGAATTGAAGAGTTAAAGAATCATAAATATTTGAATTGTATAAGAGTAAAATGGGTAAAAAAAGAAGCAATAAATACACTCTCGAATCTCAAAAATGACTTACAATTTTGAATAAGAAATTTTTGCTAGAACGACTTATATTATTGATCGGAAGGAGAATATAACAAAGAAGAAAAATAACACAATTTGCAAGAATCAATCAGGGCTCAACTTCTACATCAATATTATAAGATTGATTTCTCTTTATATTATTGGAGACTTTACTACAAATACAATACTTAATTACCTTAACTACTAGCTAGTTGCATCCATTAGGGCGAAACTCAATCTTCTCTCGGTTGAGATCATACACCACTTCATATGTAGCTTGTTGTTTGTGGTCATCGAGTCTAGGTTTTCCTTCATCCACATCTACATCCACATCCACATCCACATCTACATCCACATCCACATCCACATCCACATCCTCAAAGTGCATTACAATCTTGGACAAGGGAATTTTCCTTCTCTCTTCCTATATAAGAAGATACAAGTGTCGAACACTACAAGAAAAAAATGTCATTTGAAACATCGAAAAATGTTGTTATACTCTACATTATTAAAACTTATGTAATAAGTAATTAATATGCAACCAAAATATCTATAATTAAAAAATTAATATCTAATGATTTATAAATTTAATTAAATCCTTTGTTTTATAATATTTAATCCGTCATTTATCATTATTTCTTGTCCTAAATAATATTAAATTATATGTTAATTTAAAATTCAATAAGTTTTAACAATGTATGGTATAATAACATAATTAAGTGTTGTTAAAAATTAATTTTCTCATTGTGAACAAAGGAATATTTTAGTTTTAATTGTAGTTTTGTATTTCATTTAATTAATTTGATTTGTTGACATGTGCACGGTAAATGTAATACTTTCTATTATTTTCCCAAAACTATGATTGCTCTCCAACTCTCATGACTAGCAGACATATTATCTCTCTCTCATTAATTTTACTACTTAAAGAATATCATCAGTAAGTAAATAGCTAATAATAAATCAAATTGGTTATGTATTATTTGAATTGACTGTAATTTTCAAGTGAACACTTATTTGTTTAAATAATAGACTCAGTGGTACGACGCATATGTAACATTTTGTTTTTCAGTTTTTTTTAAAGAAGCATTTTGTTTTTCAGGTAGAATCAACAAAAAGAACAAAAGAGATGTATATGATAAGGGGAAGGAATCAAATTAAATAAGCCTAGTACAACCCAAAACAAATTAAACAACAATATCCGCAACATGTAGTATTGCATTTTGTTTTTCAGTTAGGAATCAACCAAAAAAAAAAGGAAAGAAAGAGTTATATATGATAAGGGGAAGAAATAAAAAATAAACCTCTTCTCTGTTGATCTCATCTTTGTAATCATGCTTCAGCATTGACTACAAACCAAAACAAATTAAACAACAATATCCGCAACATGCAGTATTGCATTTTGTTTTTCAGTTGGAATCAACCGAAAAAAAAAGGAAAGAAAGAGTTGTATATGATAAGGGGAAGAAATAAAAAATAAACCTCTTCTCTGTTGATCTCATCTTTGTAATCATGCTTCAGCATTGACTACAAACCAAACTTATTTTTTTGTGACACCCCATATTTTTTAATTTTGAATTTATCTAAATAACAGGGCTATTTTAGTAAATATGCAATGGTAATTGTGTATGAGTATGAATAATGTGTATTATACCTTAGTTGGCTTAGGTGATTATAAACGTCTAAGTGAATGAAAATAAACTAAAACGACTTGTTTAAATACACTAAACATAAAGGGATGGCATTTCGGTAAATAGCATACACAAAGGATGGATAAAACATGGGCCTAAGGATGATCTTAGAACTAAAAGAGATCAAGATGAGATGTAGAGTTAGAATTAGTCAACCAAACCCTAATCTCATAGGGTCATTATGTAAGCCTAGTTATAAGAGGCTTGCCTCATTTAGTTTCAAACATAACAAATAAGAGGGAGGAGAGGCTAAACCCTAGGAAGCTAGTATAAGTGGTGAATTGATGGTGGTGGAGAGAGCCAACATCAACATCTATCCAAGCTAGGTAACAACATCTGCCTCTCTTTCTATTCTTATATGTTTTTGTTACAAAGAAAATGGTTTGAAAACATGATGGATTTGATGATTTGGAGTTGTGTGAGTCTCTTTGGTTTTGAAATTGGTTTTGCAGTAGCCTCCAATCCATCGGCAGCTATGGCGTGCACCGCGGACCCACAACCCTCCCAACTCATCATCCAGCTGTATCCCACGGCCACTCGTAAATTCAATATAATCAAATTTTTGATAACTTTAAGTTATGTATTAATAATTATTGATTTAAGTTAGCTTTGGATTCTTTATTATCATTTTACCTCAAAGTACGCAGCGGATAATTAAAAAAATCATCATGTTTTATGAGCATATTACGTAAGGTGGAAACCATCTCAAAATATACATCATATACATATCAACTGAGATCCTCAAAATATCAAAAATATGACCCACAAGTTATATACACGTCATATCTATCTCTCAATACCCAAACCCAACATAAATCAAGGAAATAAAAACAAACGCACGAGTAGGGCAAATGCAGTCAATCAATGTAGTCCTCAAGCTTGCCCTTCCCTCGGCTCGTACTAGGATCTGCACTTAAGCCATCACAAAAAGGAAGATGACGAGTCCAAAGTGAGTAATCCCAAGGAAATTCACCAAGTAAATACGTAAATAAACTGCTGGAATTTAAAATACTATAAATAAACATGCGGAACAAAAGAATACAGACAACTGTGGAAGATCATCGCATGCATAGATATAGCAGTGAAACAAAGTGCGTGCACAATCAAAGTCAGACTAAGCCATACTTCGGGCTATCCGCTAGGCACGGCTCGTGAGGATACCTCTAACGGGTGACCCTGGACCCTCTAGGTAGCCAGTGTACATTCACGACGCACCCACACATGCCTATCATACCCGGGTAGCATATTCACCGGGGCATGCCTAGACATATGCTATGGCTTAGTGGACCCTATGCCCCCGCAACGAATAAACACCAGGTGGGGAGTGATCTCAATATCGTAAAGACACCAAGTAGGAGCAAACTCAACTACCGTAAAGTCACCAGGTGAGAGTACTCAATCACCGTAAAGTAATAAGGAAATGGAATAGTAAATAAACAAGATTGAATTCAAATAAATCAAGCGGTAATTACTAAAGTGAATTTCAATTGGGTTACTACACAGCTCAAACCACACTCCTCGTCCCGTAAAATAAACCTCGGTCCAACTCCATTGAAATGACCAAAATACCCCTATGTTCTTATCCTCTTTCTTAACAATCAAATACCCTTTTTGGTCATTTCACAAATTTTTTTTTTTTATTTTCTGATTTTTAATATATATATATATATATATTTATAAATATACATATTTATTATAAATTACATAGATACATATATATATAATATATATTTGCCTATATTTTCGCGCCTACAATTTCGTCGTGCACGCCAACGAGCGTACTAGGGCGTGCACACTATCGTACCACCCATGTGTGTCGACCACGACCCCGCGTGTTACTATGCGCCCATCAATTTACTATTTTATCACATTTAATTCATTTAATGTGTGTATTATTTTTCTCAACTTAAAATTTCATCTTTTAGCCTACCCAGTACCCGCATCGACACGCATATCGATGCGAATACTCAACATACAATCTCACACGTCAATTAAAATATAATTACACATATCACGATGTCGTTTAACCTATTTTAACATAAACATCGCAAATTAGTCAAATCAACACACAAAATAACTATTTACCTAATTCTGACGCGCTCCAGCCTCGCTGTGGGAGCCACGAACATCTGAAGGTCACCTAAGAGGGGGGTGAATTGGGTGCGATGGCCAAATGATACTTTTTAAAACTTTATTTGCTAATTCACTAAGTTAGCTTGGCGAGTTAAGCTAAATGACAAAGTGTAGTAGTAACGAACAATAGTAATGCGCCGAATGATTCAAGTAAATTGTAAGCTACGCTAAGTGAAGGAGGTAGAAAAGATGGAAATGAGACACACGGTATATAGTGGTTCGATTCAATCAATGTACATCCACTACCTTACCTCCCCGGTTAGGATTTTCAACTCCCCGCTTATATTGCCAATAAGTGTTACACCTATAACGGCCCAAATTTTATTGAGGCCGTTATTCGCGTATTTTCAAACGTGGACGCCAACTTTGGTCCACGGAGACGCCACAAACTAGCGATAATACACCTGGTCGGGCGGAAAATATTATTTTTGACTGATTGTTTGATTAACTGTGATGATAATGACTAGGCTATGACTCATTACATCGCAGGTGTGGTTTAATATTGACTAGATCGGGTGAGATTGCGTGTCGGGTATTCACCTAAAAATGCGTGCAAACGCGGGAACCGGACGAGCGAGCGACGGGAACACTAGGCCGGGGAATGCGTTTATTTTGATAAATTTGTCAAAAATAGTAAATTGGTGGGCGCCTAGTGACATGTGGGGTCGTGGTCGACACGCGTGGGTGGTAGTGTAGTGTGCACGCCCGAGTATGCTCGTTGGCGCGCACGACGAAATTGTAGGCGCGAAAATATAAGGGAATATATATATTTATATATATATGTATATATGTAATTTAAAATATATATATATATATATAAATATATTAAAATCTGAAAATAAACAATTAATTGTGAAATGACCAAAAAGGGTATGTGATTGTGAAGGATGAGGATAAAAATGTATGGGTATTTTGGTCATTTCACCTCTAAATTGTTGATAACCACCACCGATACCACCAATTCTTTCCATTTCGATCGACCGAGAGAGAGAGAAGAGGGAAGAGAGATCGAGGTCTAGAGCCGACGAAGCAGCGTTGATGACGTTGGCAAAGGTAAGGATTGGTTATTGTTGTTGTTGGTGGTGGTGGTGGTGGTGCGTCGGTGGTGTTGTGGTCGTGGTGGTGATGGATTGGGGAGCTTGGACAAACTACAAGAGCAGTTCGTCCGATGAGGGAGACGACATGGGTTTAGGGTTTAGGGTTGTGGTGGAGACGAGATGGGTGTCGTCTCCCTCCCCTCCCAATCCATTAAATGTGAAAGAAAAAATTTTTTTTTCCTCCATCGAACCAGGCTCCCTGGTTCGATGGAGAAGAAAGGGGGCACACGTACGGGTCGCACGTGTGCACCCCTCTCCATGGGCTCGGGTCGGGCTGACCCTGTCCTGACCCAAAGAGGTCGGGCAGGGTCGGCCTAGACCCAGACGGCCGGTTGGGCCGAACCGGGTTCGGTTTGGACCCGGTTCAGCCCAACCAGGAAAAAAACAAACAGAAAAATAGTTTTAAATATGCAAAAAATTCCTGAAAAATTCAGAAAAATTATATTTTGACTAAATAAATAGAAATTAATGAATTTCTATAAAAAGTGAAATAGTCGGGATGTTAGCGAGACGTTGTGTCGCTAACATATAGAAAATTGATAAAAAAAGTATGGAAAATATATAGAAAATCCAGAATAAATTGAGAAAATATGAGAAATTTGAAAGAGTAGTAAAGTGGTTTGCGAGACTTTTTCGGGTATTAAACACCCCGGTGTAAATTGAAAAATGTGTCACAATCAAAAATTGGAAATAAAATTCTAATTTTTGTTGTTGTCGCAATATGAAATCAATTAATTCGACATTAAACCATTGAAAATGGTTTACTTTGACACCAGGGACTTTGGATACCATAGTCGGGTATCTTGTACGCATCCCGAGACGATAGCGGGATTGGACTATCATATTTTCGGTTTGAGCGACTTTCAAGGTAAGTAAAACCCTTAAGAAACACACTCGAGTGTTTATTTATTTGATTTCATTTGATTCCAGCTATTATTGTTTATCATTGTTTACTCTATTTCCATGTTCATACTTATGTTGCACGGTTGGTTTTGTCATTCATCGCTGGATCTTCTGGTTTACTCTGTGATGTGTGGGCGGACTTGGATAGGCTGGATAATAGGGACAGAATAAGGGTTCGAACCAATGAGGGGGTTGGAGAAGCCACCGGGGGAATGCCGATGTCTGGATTAGGGTTCAATCTTGCTATACGGCACACATCCATTATTGGTGTTTATCGGTGTTATGTATGCATGCGTCTTAATTACAGTTGCTTGTTTTACTACGCATGTTTATTTAACAGTTTATTGGCTTCCATTATTATAAATGCTGGTTTGTGTACTTCTGGGTTTACTCACTAGACTCGTCATCTACTTCTTGTGATGATTGAGTGCAGGATCTACTACGACCAGGGGCAAGGAGACTCTCGCAGACTACTTGTGACCTTGTCACTGACGGAGTTCGACTTGTATGTTTTTATTTTGCTGTATTGACTTATTTTTAGGTTTATGAGGACTATTTGAGATACCAGTACATGTATGTATCACATTTTGTTATGTTATGTTATATACAATATACTTTATGGGGTTTTCCACATAGGATTGATGCTACCTGACTTGAGGAATTTACATATTTTAAAGCTTCCGTTGTTTACAAATATTAAAATGTTAATTACTGTCTAACTTAGGCTAAATTAATTAATAATGATGGTTAGTTGGGCATGGGACACAACTGACAGTTACGTGGCCAATTGTGGGCCCTCGTGGCCTCCCGCGGCGGACCAATGTGGATTTTGGGCCGCTACAATTTGGTATCAGAGCCTTGGTTTGAGAAACCCTAGGCTTGATTGGAGACTGAATAAGAGCAAAAACTTTAATAAATTTAGATGTGGAAACCACAAGTGAATGATTAAAGTTTTAGTTGGGAAGTGATGTGAGTCAGGTAGATTCAGGAAATTACATACGTATGTTTTGATTTTGTACTACATATTATACGCGTATATATTGAGTTTGATGTAATGCACATTGGTTGTGCAGTTTATGATGGACGGACGGACTCCGACTACTACTCCGCCGACTACTCAACAAGAGGTTGGGGAGACCAGTCCCACCATTAGGGAGGTAGCTGATTTGCGGGCCATGGTGCAGAGAGTTACTGACCAACAATTATTACAGCAGGCACAGTTGGCTGAGCTGATGGAGTATATTCGGAGCTCGAGGGTACTTGTTGTTGCACCTACTAAGGAGCGAGTTACGCTTACCACTTCGGCGGTGATACCCCTAGCAGTTGGCGCACAGGCGGCAGGAACTGAGACATTGATTGAGAGGATCGAGCCAGTTGTGGTACTAGCTGAGACCACTGAGGGGACACTGCTACTACAGCGCAGCAGGAAGTGGCTTCGACTGCTAGGAGTAGGATGTCAGAGGCAGCGAAGATGGTGAAAGATTTCATGAGGTTTAACCCTACATACTTTACTGGAGTCAATGATCCTGAGGTTGCAGGACGTTGGTTGATGACGTACAGACGATTACATCAGCTGCTAGAGGTACCCGAGGCAGATCAGGAACGTATCTTAGGGTACTGTTTGAGGGGTCAGGCAGCGATTTGGTGGACTACCTACACCGACACTCACTCCATACCGTCGATGTGGACAAAGTTTCGACAGCTATTTTTAGATGAGTATATTCCCACGGAGGTACAGTTGAGGTTGAGAGAGGAGTTTTTGGCACTGTGATAGGGTACTATGTCAGTTTCTCAGTATATGGACCGATTTAGGTACCTTATGATGTATGCCATGGACGTGGCGAACACTGAGAGACTCCAGATCTACTATTGCATCTGGGGATTAGATGAAAGGATCGGAGGTGTGATTGTCGCGAGTGGAGGTGAGACTCTGCAGATTGTTTACGATAAGGCTTTAGCTCGCGAGACTTATTTATGACATAGAGGCGAGTTGGTAGATAGGTCTGGGCAGAGTTCTCGGTCCGATCAGAGACCGAATAGATAGAGAGATCAGTCTAGCATCTAGGAGCAGGATTTTCGAGCACGTAGAGTTCGCTGGCAACAGGATCATGATTTCATTAACGATCGTGATTCGAAAAACGATCAGCACGACTATGATGACGGGCAGATAGATTAGAGTCGCGAGGACGACCAGGATCAGACTGATGATCAATTCAGCAATGACAACTGCCAGACGGTACATGAGATTGTACCTATACCGGTACAACAGTCGAGACAGTCGTACAGACAGGACCAGGATCAGAGGACCAGAGTTGGGGTCAGAGATCCAGGGATAGATAGGTTAGAAGACTAGAGACACGTCGTTGTCATCGTTGCGGTCAAATTGGACACCCGAGCGGATTGCGGGAGGGCATCACTACCACCGGAGCCAGTGCAGGCTATACATAGGGTCCACGTTGTTGCATCGTCGATCCGAGAGGAGACTAGACAGACTGTTGTGGGTACGTATAAGTTTATTTACTTATTTTGTTGTTTTATTTCGTAGGGGTAGCTATTGTTTTATTACCTACATGATCGAGGAAGGTTGATGTGTTCACCGGAGGATGTTGATGAAGATTTGATTGATCACGCGATACACTAAGCTATAGCGAAGGCTATCAGGTGATTGACTAGGATTGGACGTTATCACTGGTGGGATCCTAGAGGGATGGTTCTGGGTGATTGGCCAGGTGATGCGTACACTAGTGGGATCCCGACGTACCGGAGTATGGTCTAGGAGTGAGTCGCGGATGAGATGGCGATGTCAGCTTATTTCTGCTAGTGTTGTAGTTTCGTGTTTCGATGTGGAGGTCTGCACAAATTTCAGGACGAAATTCCCCTTAGTTAGGAAGAACTGTAACGACCCAAATTTTATTAAGGCCGTTATTCGCATATTTTCAAACGTGGACGCCAACTTAGGTCAATGGAGATGCCACGGACTAGCGATAATACACCTGGTCGGGCAGAAAGTATTATTTTTGACTGATTGTTTAATTAACTGTGATGATAATGACTAGGCTATGACTCATTACATCGCAGGTGTGGTTTAATATTGACTAGATCGGGTGAGATTGCGTGTCAGTTATTCGCTTAAAAATGCGTGCAGATTCAGGAACTGGATGAGCGAGCGTCGGGAACACTAGGCCGGGGAATGCGTTTATTTTGATAAATTTGTCAAAAATAGTAAATTGGTGGGCGCTTAGTGACACGCGGGGTCGTGGTCGACACGAGTGGGTGGTAGTGTAGTGTGCACGCCCGAGTACGCTCGTCGGCGCGCACGACGAAATTGTAGGCGCAAAAATATAGGGGAATATATATATATTAATATATATATGTATATATGTAATTAAAAATATATATATAAATATATATTAAAATCAGAAAATAAATAATTAATTGTGAAATGACCAAAAAGGGTATGTGATTGTGAAGGATGAGGATAAAAATGTAGAGGTATTTTGGTCATTTCACCTCTAAATTGTTGATAACCACCACCGATACCACCGATTCTTCCCATTTCAATCGACCGAGAAAGAGAGAAGAGGGAAGAGAGATCGAGGTCGAGAGCCAACGAAGCAGCGTTGACGACGTTGGCAAAGGTGAGGATTGGTTATTGTTGTTGTTGATGGTGGCGTTGTTGTTGGTGCATCAGTGGTGTTGTGGTGGTGGTGGTGATGGATTGGGGAGCTCAGACGAACTGCTCTTGCAGTTCGTCCGAGGAGGGAGACGACATGGGTGTCGTCTCCCTTCCCTCCCAATCCATTAAAAGTGAAAGAAAAAAAATTTGTTTTTCCTCCATGGACCCGGGTTCGATGGAGAAGAAAGGGGCACACGTGCGGGTCGCACGTGTGCACCCCCTCTCCATGGGCCCGGGTTGGGCCGACCCTGTCCTAACCCAAACGGGTCAGGCCGGCGCCCAGCACCCGACAGCCATTAGATTAGGCCGAACCGGAGTCTCTGTTCGGACCGGTTCAGCCCAACCAGGAAAAAAAAACAGAAAAAAAGTTTTAAATATGGAAAAAAATTCCTGAAAAATGGAAAAAATTTAGAAAAATTACATTTTAACTAAATAAATAAAAATTAATGAATTTCTATAAAAAGTGAAATAGTCGGGATGTTAGCAAGACATTGTGTTGGGGTTTTTACCTCGTAAAGCGTGAAATTGGTAAAAAGTATGGAAAATATATAGAAAATTTAGAATAAATTGAGAAAATATGAGAAATTTGAAAAAGAGTAGTAAAGTGGTTTGCGAGACTTTTTCGGGTGTTAAACACCCCGGTGTAAATTAAAAAATGTGTCACAACCAAAAATTGGAAATAAAATTCTAATTTTTGTTGTTGTCGCAATATGAAATCAATTAATTCGACATTAAACCATTGAAAATGGTTTACTTTGACACCAGGGACTTTGGATATCGTAGTCAGGTATCTTGTACGCATCTCGAGACGATAGCGGGATTGAACTATCATATTTTCGGGGTCTTGAGCGACTTTCAAGGTAAGTAAAACCCTTAAGAAACACACTCGAGTGTTTATTTATTTGATTTAATTTGATTTAAGCTATTATTTTTTATCGTTGTTTACTCTATTTCCATGTTCATACTTATGTTGCACGGTTGGTTTTGTCATTCACCGCCGGATCTTCTGGTTTACTCTGTGATGTGTGGGCGGACTTGGGTAGGCTGGACAATAGGGACAAAATAATGGTTCGGACCGGTGAGGGGGTTGGAGAAGCCACCGGGGGAATGTCGATGTCTGGATTAGGGTTCAGTCCTGCTACATAACATACATCCATTATTGGTGTTTATCGATGTTATGTATGCATGCGTCTTAATTATAGTTGCCTGTTTTACTGCGCATGTTTATTTAACAGTTTATTGACTTCCATTATTATAAATGCTGGTTTGTGTACTTCTGAGTTTACTCATTGGACTTGTCATCTACTTCTTGTGATGATTGAGTGCAGGATCTACTACAACCAGGGGCAAGGAGACTTTCGCAGACTACTTGTGACCTTGTCACTGACGGAGTTCGACATGTATGTTTTTATTTTGCTGTATTGACTTGTTTTTGGGTTTATGGGGACTGTTTGAGATACCAGTACATGTATGTATCACATTTTGTTATGTTATATATAGTGTACTTTACTGGGTTTTTCACATAGGATTGATGCTACCTGACTTGAGGAATTTACATATTTTAAAGCTTCCGCTGTTTACAAATATTAAAATGTTAATTACTGACTAACTCAAGCTGAATTAATTAATAATGATGGTTAGTTGGGCATGAGACACAGCTGGCAGTTACGTGGCCAGTTGTTGGCCCGCGTGGCCTCCCGTGGCGGACCAATGTGGATTTTGGGCCACTACAACACCCTAAGCCAACTAGCCTAGTGAATGCCTAGCCTCAACTAGGTCTTTTACACAATGCCTTATCGCAATAAGGTCTTATACAACCACTTAGCCATAACTAGGATTTCCCCACCTAGACCCACCTAGGATTTTTCCCACCTAGCCGCAACTAGGATTTATGCCTAGTCTCAACTAGGTCTTCCCTCTCGACTTAGATCCCACTAAGTCTTACAATCAAGATTTGAATAATACAATGAAATTGTGCTTTACAAGATAAAGCGGTATAAGTTGTTCTCCTCTCACAAGCCAAATATAATCCTGATATGAATCAATGCAAGTGAGACTTTGCCAATTGAGATGCCTTGTAAATTTAAGTTTTTATATGCTAACTCTCAATATTGAAATCAATTAAGAAGAGTATAGATTAAGCTCAACTTGGTTCCAATAAATGGCTAATTGATGTATAAATAAAAGATGCAATTTTAAGCTCAAGTTGTGCAATCAAAACCTCGGATTACAAATAAGTTTAGATTAAGAACAAGACCCTTGTAAGTGTGTTGTTAAACCAACAAAAGCTTGAAACCACAAAATCAAGTATAGATTAAGCACAATAGGGTTTCAAGTCAATATGGTGCACTATTAAAAAATCACTATTAAGTTCGAACAAATGCAATCAATATTTTAGGTTTATGAAAAATCAAGTTTAAGTGCAAAAACCCTTGTAGTTGTGTTTTACACACACTTCAATGAAACTAACAACAATACATATAGATTAAGCTCAATGTGGTTTCTCCAATTTCATGCACTTTGAAAATCAAGTTTAAGCCCAACAAGTGCAAATTAGTCTTAGGATTTATAACATTAAGATTAAGCTCAAAATCCAAAGACAACTATGTTAAAAAACATCACAAATGATTTCAACACAATACTCCAAACAAAAAGTATAGATTAAGCCCAAAAAGAGTAGAAAATCAAGAAATCTTACAACCCTAAGTGTGAGATCCGAAATTCAGTTTTGAGCAAGAGTTGTAAGCCTTAGAACACTTCCTTTAACCTTACTTGATGTGCATAAGTTTAGCCCTAACAATCCCCAAGTGAGTGTATATGTGTGCTTAATCTATGCTTTTTTCTTGCAAAATCATGATTTTGAGCACTTTGTGTGTGTGCTTTGAGCAAGATAAGTCTCATGTGTGTTCTTCTTGTTTTGTAATGTTCTACATTCCTTTATAAGTGTTTATGACCGTTCTAGGGATCCAAGGGCTGAGATTCCATCACAAATTCAAATTAAAGTGTGTTTTTCAGCTTTATAAAAAAGCTATCAGGAAAGGAATTAGCGCACTAATTTTCAGACCTAGCGTGCTAATTTTGCACTTAGCGTGCTAATAAAAATATTAGCGCGCTCAAAATAATATTTTTGACCATAGAGTTAACGACCCTTTATCACATCTGGGACCCTACCAAACCTCATATACAATGTCATACATGTTTGTTATGGGTCATATAGCCTATTTGGGTGGTTCGGATATTTTTATAAATCTCGAAAATGGAAAATCCCGGTTCCATTACATACATAAGGGCTTTTCTGCAAATATTTTTAGTGTTAATCCAAAAGCCATCTAAACACATACTGGTGCATTCAAAATCGATTCTAATAGTTCATACACTTCAAATACATGTTATAAAACACATTTGTATGATTTAAAACATTTTGAAACTCGCGGAATTGAAAATCTCGAAATTCAAGACTTTAAGTAATTGAAACTCCAAAAATAATGAAATGCATGATTCTAATGCATTTGACTTATGGAATTGAACTCTTATACCTTACAAATGATGTACATAACTCCATACATGGTATACGGTGCCTTTCTTTGTCTTAATTACTTCTTGAGCTTTTCCGGTGTCTTTTCTTCCACTTCGTTTGAACTTGTGAAGTTTAGCTTCTTTTGAACTTGTGAGTCTAACAGAGTTTGCTATGCTGAAATACTTGACAAACTTGTTAGTACCATTTCACATTGTTTATTGACATCAAAATATTGGGTGAAGTGTAAGTATGACAACACTTAGTCCAACAACGTCCTCGCTGGCGTCCACGTCTACATTGACGTCATAAAATAACAACAATTATTAATTGGGCCGTTACAGGTTTAGAGGTCACACACTCCTATATGTCGCTGTTTTGTACAAATGGATTGTGGTTTTGGTGTTGATTTCGTCCTTGTATTGACAATCCCGGATTTGACATGTTTTTGTACAAAAAGCTAGGGTTTGTGTTTTGGTTTCATGCAAATCTTGTTCTAAATGGTTGTTGATGGTTTTCTATGTACGAAATACATGTAGTTGGACCTATTTTGATGTATTTGAAGTTCCAAATGGGTTGGGAATTGGTCAGACAGCCAGGAAGAAGGAAACTATAAGTTTTTGGGTTTCCTGATGTCTGACACAGTTCTGATGCCATGCTTGTAGACACACTGTGTAATGACCATAAACTTGTTCAACTCTTGACAATCAACGTCGATGTATTTTATTTTTGTTTGATGTTTGTATGGAATGTATTATTATTTATAAAAATAATCAGATTAATTAGTTTATAATGAAAATAATTAATAAATTAATGGGCGTCGAGTGATACGCAAAGTTATTGGCGACACGCGTGGGTTGTACGATAGTGTGCGCGCTCGAGTGTGCTTATTGGTGCTCACAACAAAATTATAGGCCCAAAAATATAAGTGATATATAGATATATATATATATATATAATAAAGAAAAAAATGAAAAAACCAAAAAGGGCATTTGGTTTAGAAAGAAGTTTAATAAGAATGGGGGTATTTTGGTCCTTTGACCAACCCCCAAAAATATCAATCACCACCGTCCTCACCATTCTCACAATCCGAAATCAACAGAGGAGAAAGGGAGAGAAAAGAGGAGAAAGAGAGTGTAGAGATCGAACATGGAGAAAGGGAGTGTGAGCTCGAGAAATTGATGAGACCGAGTGATCGAGAGCTTGGGAGTTGGGGAGTTGAAGACGAAGTTGAGTGGTGATTGTTGTTGTTGTGGGCGTTGATGTTGTTGTTATTGAGTTGTTGATTTTAATGGTGATGACGGAATGGGGCTTGGATGGTCCGAGGATGGAGACGACACATGGGAATCCCCTGCCAAACAATTTGTTAAAAAAACAAAAAATTCTAGTTGGAACAAATAAAGGGGAAGACCCCTTAGTGGGCCGGGCCAAGGGCTTGGGCCAGGCTCAGCCCATGGGGCGAGCTAACCCAGTGTTAACCCAGTGTCTTGGCCAGGTTCGAGTCAGACCCGTCAGGGTTGACCCGACCCAACAAATAAAAAATATTTTTTTTTATAATTTTATGTAATTTAATTAATAAAATTCATAAAAATATCAGAAAAGAATTAAAAAAAATCAAGAAAAAATATATTTTGACTAAATAAATAGAAATTTATGAATTTCTATAAAAAGTGAAGTATTCAGAATTGTGATGAGACTTTTTGTTGGGGTTTTTGCTTCATAAAGTGTGGAATTGACAAAAATAGGTAGGAAATTCGAAAAAATAAGGAAAATATGAGAAATTGGAAAAAACATAAAATTTGAGAAAAATCATAGAAAAGTCAGTTTCGAGTTTTTTTTGGGGATTTTTACATCAAAAATTCTCCTCGAAAATGTGCAAATACTATAAATGTTCTATTTTAAATTAATTTGGGATTTAAAAATCTAAATTTTCCCAAATAGGCTCTAAATGATATAAATTGGTCTAAATGACTACCAGAGACATAATCTACTAGTGTTGGGTATCAGGGACTGATTTTGATGGCGAGTCGGAGCTGCGCAAGAACGTTTTAGCGGAATTGAGATGAGTAAAGGCAACAATAGCATCAAAATTAATTTTTTTTGTGTTTCTTTACTGGTTATTCCTTGAAATGCATACCATTTGTACTCCGTTCTAGTTCAGGTGACATAAGGTTTAGGTAGTCCACCAGTAAAGAGGAGTCTCAATGAGCAGCCGACACCGTCTGTGGCTTCTCGTTTAAGCCTATCGGGATGATTTAGCATCCGACATGTGACAGTGGCTTTCCTTCGATAGTATGTTAGGGATTTAGCAACTGGCCTTATATGTGGCTTTTCCTAGCATATTATGTTGGGCAGTGGAGGTGACCACTGGATCGTACATAGTTGAACAATGCAGGTGACCTTCAGCCCACTGTGTTAACTGCAAGCTGAGGGGGTCTTGTGACCCACAGTTTGATTGGGATTACCTATTCTCCTATTGTGACGACCCCAAATTCCCAATGCATTTGGGTACGCCCGGCCTAGACCCGTGCAGGTCCTGAGTCAGTTTCTCAGCGAACCTGACGAGCGTAGTCAGCCTCAAATTATCAAAATTTCAAGATTTATGAAAGAGTTATTGCAATTATAACACAATGGATGCAAAATAATATTCTAATCAAATATTGAGAAATAACTCAATTAAAGGGAAATTAGGAATCTATATAAATGTGGAAAACCTCGATATTGTCATATGCAAGTCAACAAAATGGATTGATGGAATCCACCTCAAAACATATTTCTCAGTCCCAAAACGATCATATATATATAAGCGTCATACAAAAAGAAATAAACATGAGCCTACATCTCGGTACCTCAAGTCCAGCTGCTCACAAAAGTCTCCTAGGCAAGGTCCCTTGCCCATACTGCTCTCTGTCCTATCTGCACCCACCGTCACAAACTAGACGGTGAGCAACTGAGAGAAATCGAAAGTAAAGCCAGAAGAATATAACAGTAATTCATGAAATAACAAACAAGGAAGTCTAAATATCATGCGGGTACTGAAAGACAGGAATTTAAATAATCAAGAATGCATGATAGACAGACGAAAAATGATAGCAATCGAAACATGCGTGTTCTACGAGTCAAGAGAGGCAATAAGTGGTCTAAATTCCACAACAATTCCACAACAGTGATGTCGCAACATCGAAATCCACAGCAATAACCACAACAATCCAGTACATGGTATCACACAATCACTAGGGGTGGTCAAACATTCGTGCGCTCGAGTGCCCGCGTCTTATCCCTTCTAGTGCAGGCCGCATGTACCTTCGAGACACACACTTATGCCAAGAACACACATGCAAGGAATATGGAACGGAATGCCAATAAGTAGATAATAACAAACACAACGGAATGAAAATGAATCACATGGTATTTTCTTAGCTGGCTTACTAACGTACAAATGTTTTTTAAGGCAAGTGTACTTACCTGAACTATCGTAACCCGCGTACAACGCTCCCGCGACTCCTAACGCGTATCCCCGAGTTTCCCGATACCTGACAAGGTCGGAAACTCGTATTAATAGGTCAAGTTATTAACTAAACCTAGGTTTAAACTTATGTTTTTCCCCAACATTTTAAATGACTCGAACAACGCGATGAAAATCGAAAAATACACACTCTCTCTCTCTCGGGTTTTGGAAACACAGTATTTATAAGCCTTATCGCGAATCATAGGCTCGGCTCAGTCGTATGTGGGTCATGTCATGGTCTCGAGGACTGGCGACATGACTACGACGTCATAACCACTCATCGCCACGCGATGTTTCAATACAAACCAATACTCAAGCATAACTCTTCATGAAAGCCGAACTGACATGTACCAACAAACATGAAACTTCGTTGGTGTTGTCCGATGTTGGGGGAAGGGTTATCGTGGCATGGGTAATGCCAGAAAATCCTCCACCAGTTCAGAAATTACGTCAACACACAAATTACGACTCGACGACAGCAACACATGAAATCATGTCAAAACGCCTTAATAACATTATTTCGAACTTAACCAAGGGTTGCGGGACTTCAACCAATGTTAGATGAGATTCCCGACAACCTCCACCGGTGGTGGTTCGGCCGGTAGCACCACCGGCAGCGGCAGTTTCCGGCTAGGCTCCACCATACAAAACACATGAAATAACGACTTTTTATCTCGGAATGAAACTGTTTTCGACCACTTTTAAAGTTGTGGGACCCATATATGAGTTTGGTGGGGTCCCCGACAGCGTCCCGTCATCGTGGTCCTTAGTGGCGTTGCCGGTGAGGGCGTTTTCCGGCGAGAGGGTAAAAACCCTATAAAACCAACTTAATGTGTGCACACTAATAGGGACTTTGCATGGGTCATGAGGGAGTGTGCTCCGGGATGGTCTGGACTCCGGTGAGTCACCGGAGGTCGTCCACGACCGGTCCCCGTCACGGCAGCCCCTAATAGTGACGAAATACAAAACCCAAAAACAAGGAAAACAGTGAACTAAGAGAGGAAAAGGAGGCAAGAAATAAAGAGAGAGAGAGGAGGACCTGGCCACCACTGGTCCGACCAGGGCCAGTGGTGGCTCGTCTTGAGAGAGCCGAGAGAGGAGAGGTAGAAACCGAGAGGAGAGAGAGATCGTGAGAACGAGAGAGAGACCAAGAGAGGGAAGGAGGTAGGGAACCTCCGGTGAACTTCCCGGTCACCCCTGAACCTCCAACGACCGGTGAGGACTTGGCCAGGCCGAGAGACGAGTGAGCCGAGAGGGAGGCCGAGAGGAAGAACAACCGAGAGGGATAGATGGAGAGAAAGGGAAAGAAAGAATGCATACCTCCAATCTACACGTAACCTCCGATGTCTACTCCGGTCACCGGTGAACATGAGATGGCGGTGGTGAGAAGAAGGAGATGGAAGAGAGACCGTGGGTGATGAGTTGGGAGAAGCACCGTGAATAAGAGAGTGAAGGAGAAGATACGTGAGAGAGATGAGTGAGAATGGGAGAGTGATGTGAGTGAGGAGGTTTTTTTTTTAAATGAGTGTGTGTGACGTGAGATGAGTGGGGGGTTGTAAGAGAGTGATGTGAGTGGCGGGATGGGTGTGGTGAGTGATGGGAGTGGGTGGGGTGTGAGGAGATGTGATGATGGGAGTGGGTGGGGTGTTTGAAATTTAAATGGGTATGGTAGAAAGTAGTGGTGTGTGTCCTAGTTGTGTCCACCCATTTTTACCAACCCACACGTCTCAAGATTTAACCCAACGGTTCCCCGACCCATCTTACCTCATCGACCCGTATTTTCCCGTCACGTGCACACTTTTACTTTTATCTCACACAATTGAACTATATAATTATTAAATAATTCTTTTAATTATGTTTTTAGTCTCCCGTGTACCCGTAACCTAGTTGTCGAATCCCGCGCGTCCATTTTTCCCACTCGTTCACCGGCTTCACAGTCCGGTCACTAAAATACGAGTATAAATACATATTACAACATCATCATTCATAAATAACCAAATTTTCCAACCGTTACACTTATCTATTTGCTTCCTCGTCACTTGATTATCGTTGCTTGTGTTTGTTTCCGTTTCTTTAATTACCGTATGATTTATAGATTTTTGTTTATTGTGATTCAGAATTTATGTTGAGATCCCTATTGTTGTTGCTTTACTGTTTCTTTTTGTAATCACTGTTCTTTTTATGACGGTGGATGCAGATTCCCAGACGAGTATGGGTAAAGCACCTATGTTTGGCGATATTCTCTGAGGCACGCTCAGAGCTAGTTGTATTTGCACTTACTCAATAGGTGTTTATTTTGTTGTTTTGTTGTATATTTGGCTATGTATTCATACATTTTTGATCTTTAGGGGTCTTTGGGGAATTGAAGCACTTGTTGATACATGAGACGTTTCTTGGACAGGATTTTCCACATCTAGATTACCTTGAGTTTTAATTTATTTAATTAAGTTTAATACACCGTTGAGAACAATTCCGCTGTACACCTGACTATATTGAGGATAAATAATAACTTGAAGAGAGTCAAGTAAATCAAAAAGTTAACCACAATGAGATAGTAAGTAACGTTAATGAATAATTTGGTAAGTTAAGGTTGACTAGACTTGCGTTGACTCGTCGGAAAGGGTCCGAGGGACCATGTAGGTTTAGGTCAGGCGGAGCCCAGTTTGTGGTTGCCAAGGCCGTCACACACAACGCCACAGGGTGTCAGACACGGGCTCGTAATGGTGGCGGCGCCCCTTGATCCATGGCGTCACTTCGACATTAACCACGTTGTCACGACGTCATGGGATTAGCCCACACGGTGTCTAGACGGTGCCACACACTGTCAAACTTTAAATAACATGGAAATTTTTGAGACAAGATCTGGGGTAGTTAACCAACCCCGAAAACCTTTGTCACCGCGATAAAGGAATGACATTGATTTGAAGCCGAGTTTAGTAATGTTTTTCAAAACATTAATATGACCGAATAACTTATCTCGAATAAGCTTATTAATGATAACGAAACAACCTATACCAATGTAGACACTAAAAGGGAACACATCAAACTTCTCGGGCTTAAGGAAGTTGGATAGGAAAGCAGCGCTAAAGGTAAGTGGGGTTTGTTTATCTTCAATCATGCCATGCTATTAGATATGCTAGGATTCACGGTAGTGAATGGTTGATATCTTGCTTGGAATCAAATTTGAATATATCTTGTTGTTCCGCTTTATCTTGTCCTTTGAGATCTTTTTTATGAATGTGTGTGGAACTTATATGTTTGAAATGAATAATTGTAAATCGTACCACGGACTAGAGAGTCGGCAGCCACTGGTAATCTCCCTTTGCTATTATATGATACCTTGAAGGCCAATATTTTGGCATGCAGGATCATAGTGATGCTTAAACACTCAACTATGAGGCAGGATCATATTTGATACCTTGAAGTTGGTTGACTTACATCACACACGGTTAATATCTAGTTTCCACTTCGTTGACTTTATAACATTCATGTTATATCATTGTTATCTTGTTGAACTATCTTGTTCGGGCTTTGCTTTATTTTATCTTGCATTATATATTATGCTTGTTTATATTATCTCTTCATGCCCGAAATGATAGTAGGATATGTTCAATAACCTTGTTCATGCTTGTTATTACGCATTAGGTATTACTTTGATGATTGAGGGTAAAGCAGGCTTCTGCTTTATTGAGCCCGTTGGATCTTTGCTCACCCCAACAAAAGTCGTCCCACTACTTTTCTCCCACTAGATCCCTTAGCTGCAACTAAGGACAAAGGAAATGGCAAGGACAAAGGAAAGGGCAAGGTCTTAACATAAAAGCTTTTTCTTGTTTGCATGGTTGTTTATCTGTATCTACTTGATTAAGAAACATTTTATGTATTAAAATAGAGGTTTTTGGTATGGGTAAACTTTGTGAAACTCATAGACTTGTCTAGTTGGTGTGTAAGATTTCTACTTATGTTTCCGCATGTTATAGACTAAGGTTTTATCTGCAGGCTAAGGCTTACTAGATCATCGCCCGACTCATTGGGTCATCACGAGGGGTTTGGTGATGGTTTAGGCCGGGCGGCCCTGGTTGTGGAAATTGAAGTCGTCACATTTTTTTTCTCTATAGTGGCAGTTGTATTGAGGATAAAAAAAGAAATTAGTGTACTAAAGAATGGAATTAATGTCCATGCTATACATGCTTTTTACAGCCCCTGATACTACTCATCCCAAAAAGCCAAAACCAAGAAACAGAAACTCATGGTAACATGCTCATCAATCTTGTACAAGTGTTGTTACAGACTAACTTGGAATTGAAGCTTTGTTGGTGTTGATAAATTTGAAGTGCCCAGCACTTGGATACAGTTTATCTCTGCACCTGTTCTTTTTGTGATTAAACCGGAATCATAATGATGCATCTTTGATTGTCTGAAGCATATTGATTGATCTCTAATGAGTTGGGTCATTTTGATCAACATTTCAAGTGCTGGGTATTTACTCTCTCACTGGGGGACACATATACTCCTAACGTTTCTTTGCTTATAAAAAAGGCTTGCACGATCTAAGCCCAAACTAACCGCAACACTTTTACGACCTTGCCAAGCACTCCAGAGTAAAAAAGACTGAAGTTGTTCAAGAAATGTAGTGCCTCTCGAATCTCGATTATAGGCAACTAATTCCAGTAAAATCAAACCAAAAAGACGGTGGTCGCGCCGCTTTCAAAAATAAAGACAGTCACCTTGAGCACATTTAGTAAGCATGTTCACTCTTAATGCGAAACCAAAGACCATCTGCTTCTGGGTTTGTCAAGCACCAACACAAGTTGAGAGAAAATGACAAGAAACAGATGAAAGGGCAGAATAAATAAATCCAGTCAAGTGGATGGTAAACACCATATAAATAAGGTAAAATTAAAGGGGGACCCCTTTATATCTCTCTTCTCTACTAAGCTTTAACATCTTCGGCCTCTGCGTCGAAGGTCTGCCCCTCAACAAGTTCTGGGACGTCGTCATCATCGTCGTCTCTGGTAGCATTGGTGCCAGGTGCTTGCTTTTGGAACTGTTCTGCGAGCTTCCTCAAGTTGTCCAAGTTATCTGGACCTGGAAAAGGAAAGTAGCGTTATTGTCGTACTTAACACTAAATGTATGTCAAGTAAAACCTCTGCTTGTTACATTCCATCCTACACACCAACTCATCCGTTTCGAACATAAGGGCTACTACCTAGACATTTCACGGTGGCAAAAGCAAGAAACGGCAAAATGGCAAAAAAGCCTTACGCTGAAACTCCAGTAGTTTTCAAATCAAAATATTAAAAGATATACATGAACTACTAGAGGATCCAAGACAATTTCATGGCATCAATTGATTACAGACAAATTGGAAGCACCATAAATCAGCAATTGAAATTTATGAGAAGTGTAAAAAATAAGTCTAAAAATATTATAGGTGGAGGAGACAACATACCTAATTGGTTGATTATTCCGGGAAGGATATCTTGCAATTCTGGAACATCAAAGATTCAAATATTAAGCAACATTCTAGAAAGGAAAATGATAATCTAACACACTCTCAACGCACACTTTGGGCGCACACCTTTGTCTTTTAGCCATTTATTTTTGTCATATGTGTGGCCCACGTCTGGGGAGACAAGAAAGAGCCATAAATGGCTAAAAAACAAGTGTGCGTTGAAAGTGGGTCATTTAATCATTAACTTGCTAGAAAACCAATCAAATAATGGGTGTAGCAAGCACTTGACTCAATGAAAATGAAGTCATGGTGTTGATTTGAGAAAATTCGTTCAGACAGAACACTGTCAAAACCACAGGGTTCCCAAACAAGATATTCTTCATAATACTACCCGTAAAACTCAAGGAACTAGTTTTTCCAAAATGTTTTTCAGAAGGATTCGTATCCACTCTTAGGAAGCAACAATACCAAGTTTTGTATCTTGTGCACATGGCAAATGGACAAAAATAAATAATGAATAAAAGAAGAATACTTTTTGTTTGCGAAGCGCCACTAACAACCCAAGTGTTTGCATTAATTGATGCCTGAACTGAAACACGAGACACGAGTATTAGAAGTCAACTAAATAAAAAGACATACTAGTCTCACTGCATCCATAATTTTACCTTTAGGAGTTTGAAACTGAATGACAACATCATCCTTGAAAATATTGACTTCTTCAATGCCTGTAATGGAATTAACACCTATCCTTTTTAGGGTGTTCTGTAGCCTTTTATCATCTGTTGTAGTGGTCTTATGAACTGCCTTCTTCTTTCTATAATCAATATCGTTGCAGCAACAAACAAACCAGTGAATTCGAAGTTGAAAACATTACCAATAAGCAATAGAATACTAGCAAAATAATGACTGATAAGTGCTTTTCGCCTAACTTTGTAAGAGAAATAAAAACAACTTAATTTCTATATCCCTCCAACCAAATTATATGCTGAAGAAATAAAGGTCATGAAGAATTTTCTGACCTTCTCACGCTGCCCTTTCCACCAGTGCGAACGGAACCAGCCATTTTTATAAGCTTGTCACGATTCATCTGCAAATTTTACATCAATTCACTCATCTAGAAGACTCAAGTTCAATATTTTTTATTTAAATAAAACCATGAGCTTACAATCAAGCATGAAGGAGCAAGATTAGAAAGCAACAACAAAATTCAATATTAAAAAAAAAAAAAAGAAGCAAACTGATACACATTTCAACATGAGTAAGCAATTTTTTACACCAACATATGGAACCTTGGCGCTGAAACTAGTTCTCCATTACAACTTATCCCTCAAAAGTCAAAACAAATTTTCCACGCTTAAAATCTTGTGTGGCTTAAAAACGAAATGACATCAAACAAAACGTTTGAAATCCGCCAAACGTACACCACAAGACACCTTTTCCCATTAAAAAGAAAATCAGGACCCCAAAAAAACTTTACTTGGACCTTAAATACAATGACTAGAGGAAGTTCCATAGCAATGCCCTCATCGTTTTCTCATATCCCAATCCATAAACACACTGTTAAACAACTACTTATGGGTATTTAGGGTATTACTTGCGCACACGAAAATAAAATGTACCCACACCCACCAAAAGGCCTCACTTCCACTCATCCAACTCTTCATGCTAAATAGCGAATACTACACACCAACTTGCATATCATATCTTCAACTGCAAAATCATCAATATAAAGCCACGTTCCGTTAATCGGAACGGCGGAACATTAACAAATCGATAAAGAGTTGCGATACAACACAATACGATCAATCAAATATTGCATATTAGGATTAATACCAAACACAAACAAATACCACTACCTCAAACCCTTGATGATTCCCACTCAAAAACCCTAATTCTTTATCAAACAAACACCACTACCTCCCACACCATATCAACAAACAAGTAATTCTCAAAACCCTAGAAACTTCAAAATCACCCAAATCAACAAAAGATTCAATTTTTAAGAGTATTCCAAACACCAGAACCAAAAGCCCTAAATTCATTCAAGCAGAAAACATGAACAACATAAACCCTAGTTGATTAAAACCTTAAACCCTAACGTCACAGACTGACATTAACGAACAATAGAGAGTGAATCGATTTGGGAAAGAATGAAGAATCAAAACATAGAGAAATGGAGAAGACTTGAAGGGGAGATTACCTTGATTAGGGTTTCGATGGGACAAAAATGATGGAATCGAGTGCGTCGCCGCGCGAGAGAAAGTGAGTGAGAGAGAGAGAGAGAGAGCGCTCAAGCGGCTTTGGTGGATTTTATATGTCGCGATTTATTGTGTAATTCGAACGAGGCCCTCTTACTTCTGTTGATATTGCATGTTTGTCCTCTAGTGACTCACGGGTCGACTCAGGCCATACGGTGCTGCCCTCCTAAGTCCCAATCAATCAATCAATTTTTCATGTGTTTCCACGCTTGAGCACTTTCGGCCCATACAGAGCGGACTTCCAAATCTTTTTTTTTCCACATATGAGATTTGATCTTGAGATCTCGCTTAGAAAAATTATTGGGGATGTATGGATCAAAGTATAGTCTTGTATCGATTAATTGTGACTACATAAAGAAACACATAAGCTTTAAAAAAAAGTATATAAATGTGGATCTCTCCTCAAACAGTATTAATGCCTTTTGGAGCAAAATTCCACATTTATAAGTTGAATTTAGTTAAGGTGGAGATAATATTGGTATTATTGAGATCCACAAACCTAGAAATAAAGGCGTGGGTAGTCCTAACAGAAACTAAGTCCTATACCTTACTTGAACCAACTTTTTTTGATGATCATGAGTACTTAAACTGCCTCGGCCTATCTTAATTAAGGCCTGACTAATTCAACAAGTTACAGAAAATAATGCAATTGTCATAAATCGAATTTGTTACATCTACCTTACTCAAAATACTAAAACTTTGTTCGTAGATACTTCACCACACCCCTTAAAGGCTATTATTACTAGTCAAACCAACTAATTTTTTTTTTCTTTTTTGAGAAGATGAATCAACTAATTGTTGGTTATTAAACTATCGTTTAATTTGATACGGTCACTATTCTAAAAATTGTAATTAAATTTAGAGTAGTGCTACTTGGACTCATGAGTCCCGACCCTTAGGGGGTTTTTTGAAAATTTTTTATTTCAAAGTCATCCTCAAGCAATCAATGACTTCAAAATTATAACTTGTAACACTCCTTTAATATTTACAAAAATCTCAAAAACCTCCCTTTGAGTCCGGACCCTTAGTGTCCAAATAGATTTTTTGTTAAATTTACTAGTACATATAATAACTACATATAGCAGTGAGGTTGCACGTCTTTTTTTTTTGGAAGATGCTAGAGTAACCTTCTTTGGGCACCTAGTGGATTTAAGTGGGTGTCTACCTATGCAATATGCCTCGAGATATGTGCACATAGTCCTCGAGGTGTATCACATGGAGGAACACCCACTTGAACCCACTAGGTGCTTAAAGTGGGTGTCCAAAGTGAATTACAAAAACATTTTCTATTTTTTTTATAAGAAAGAAACAATGACTTCCACTAACTTAGAGGTGCACATCTTATGAACAATTGTGAACTTTGGAATCAAATTCATTTGTACTTAAAGGTAACTGCGTCAACTGATTCGTGTTGGAAAACCTTTAGATCTCAAGGGGGATTAAGCTCCTTGGTTCTTGGACAAACTAGTTGTTGATATGTAAGATTGAATTTTGTAAGGTAAATACAATAATCGTGGTAGTAATTTGGATTGCAGACCAATGCACAATCGTTTTCTGTGAAAGGAGAAATGCATTGCCTCCATTGGGTAGGAAAAGCATACATATCCCATATGACAGTTCTTTTGATAAGAAAGAGACTACCTAACTATTAAGCCACCTACATGGTAACTTTCCATTAGGTAATTTATGAGATAACATTTTTGTTTTTTTTACTTCAATGATTACTAACAAGTGACAAGCATATTTTTTTAAAAGTGATTGAATAACAGGCTTTTCATTCATATACATAATAATGGTTAGCTTCTCTACCAAAAAATAAAAATAAAAATAATGGTTAGCTTTTTTCTGAAAAACATTGAAATGTATGTGCATACGTCTCAATGCGAAATTGTAACGACCCTAAAATTCTAACATGTGCCACGTGTCAATCTAGGTATACGTGGGTTCTTCGTTGTGATACAGTCATCAAATTCTCAGTCGTCGACGCCAATGTACGTTAGTTTTGTGTGGTGTTTGTATTATATTGTATTTCCATAATAAATTTTAATGTTTCTAACGTGTAAGGACATTCGCGTACGCTCGTTGGTATTACGAGGTAAGGTAGTAGTCTGGGGGACAAACTTAACTAAAAACACTGACAAAACAAAATTTATAAAATTATAAGCGTGTTGGCATGTGATTGTGACCAGGTGCGCACGACGGGCGAGTCACGACGCGGTTCGAGTTCGACAACACTAAGGCGGAGTTGGAGATGACCAAGTGTGGAGCTTAAGTTACCTAATGAAGTCACATATGAAGTGTTGGAGTTGATGGCACAGCTTAAAAGGGGACCCTTGGATACGCCTCGAGATGAACGCACATAAGTGGATGAGGAAAGGGGTATAACTACCCAACACTCCATCCATTTTCTCTCTCTTTCTCTCTCATTTCTCTCTCTTCTTCCCTAACTTCTTCTCCAAGCAACTTGAAGGGGCTGGTGGTGGCCAGAGCGGCATCGAAGGCGGCAGTTTTAGACGATCCGAGGTAAGATCCTTTATCTTCTCGTCATTTCCTACGCGTTGGTGTGTGTTTTATTCGTATTCGTTGCAATGAAATTTGGACACCACGTCAAGATTTCGGACTCGATCGAAATTCTCAACGTTTTGGTGATCCTCACTACGATCAATATGAGTTTTGTGAAGGCGATATTCGATTTGGGGAAGTTTTGAAGTTTTGATGAATATTTGGACATTTTTCAAAGTATTTTCGTTTTGGGTTTTCCGTTGATGATTCCGGACGTTTAGGGGTGTGTTGAAGGTGTTTTTGGAATGGTGTTGAGTTTCTGAAGAAAAATGGACCAAATCGGCGCAGACCGGGGATGGAAAACACCCCAGGCACTCCCTCAAGCGACGTCGCTGCGACTGATGCCCGAAACCCAATTTTTCTCAAAATTTTTGTGTATCTTCAGAACGACTTGGGGACTTCCCAAGGTACCTAAATGGGTCCAAATACGACCCAATAACTCAGAAACCGACCCAAAATACAATGGACATAAATAAGGAAAATTTGATAAAAATTGATGGAAAATCACAATAAATCTGTATTCCGGGACACTCAATTTTGATTGCTCATTCCTTTATTTACGGTATTTATATATTCATGCGCTCCTTGTCCTTTATTTCTATCTGCATAAATCGACTGCTTAATTTACTTATTTCGAAATATTGTATCTATTATTCCTGCTTGGCGTTACTTACCTGGGCTCATCATTTTTGTGTTTGACCGAGTGCAGATCTACAGTCCAGTAAGGGAAAGGCAGTGTAGCTAGGCGAGTTACTTTGAGCGGCCCCTCCTCTACTTGAGATAGGTGATTATTGGTTGTATTATCTACATATATTGTTTTTGAACTTGGGATTTTCGGTTGAGAGATAGGGGATATGTATGACATTGATGATACTCTCTTTTAATTCATATGGTGTATATGATTTACGGGGTTTCCACACCCTTATTTTGTCATAACTTGATGCTTTGAGGTTATTAATTAGTTTTGAGTTTAATTCGCTTCCGCTATATTTTTGATAACTCGCTAATTAATTAACTTCCCTTTTAAATGCTAAATAAATGACTAAATGGTAAAGAAAGACTCATTAGGCCCGCGGGATCGGTTCGGGGGTTCGTGCGAGTCTAGGCCGGGCGATGCCCAATTATAGGATTGTGGAATTTGGGGCCGTCACAGTTGGTATCAGAATATAAAGGTTGAATAAAAAAACTCTTAAATTCAAATCACAATCCACTAAAACACAAGAAAGCGGAAGTTAGGATAGATGTTGAACTTAGAGTGGAACCCGATGAACTTAACTTAAGTCTTAGTTGGGAAGTGAGGAGAGTTGGGGAAAAGTCAGAACTTGTATTGTACATGGTATATTTGAGATGATGTATTATTATAATATCGATTAGCTATTCACTGATTCGGGGATTCGCCTAAATTGCAGAAGTGATGGCGGATTTGTCGAGTCCTGGTGATGATAGTGGGGCGTCTGGGTCTAGAGGCGTTAGTATGGAGGAGTTCCAGATGTGGACTCAGAGGATCATGAGTTAGAATCATCGACTATAGGAGATCCTGAGACTACTGAGAGCACTTACTACAACGACACCATCAGGGCCTACTACTTCTCAGTTACTTACTTCGCAGGAGACTGGCACACTAATTATAGCGGCGACGTCAACAACTCTTACTCCGATCGTAGTGATATCGGAGACAACAGTAGCTCCGACCGTGCATACGGAAGTGGTTGTACCTCCTAGTCAGATAGAGGTGATACCAGTGACGCCGGATACACCGGCTGTGGAGACGCCTAGTACACCGATTACTCCAGGTATTAATGCTAACATAGGTGAGGCAGGCCAGGGAGTTTCAGAGACATCAGTCCGATATGTTTTATGGAGGTATGGACCTTGAGGTAGTGGAGATGTTCTTGAGGATCCACAAGAAGGTTCATGACATCCTAACTATGCCGGCCCACATGTAGTCGAGTATATCATTCGCCTCACTGTTCGAAGAGGTCGATGTCTAGTGGTGCACTATGGTGGCCACGAAGAGGAAGCCCAAGGATTGGGCTGAGTTCAAGGTGAGGTTCGAGCAGAAGTACAACCCTCATACAGTCCGCAACTTGAAGAGGACTGAGTTTCAGAACATTCGACAGAGGTCAGATGAGTTCGTGATGCAGTATATGGACTGATACCCACGATTGATGAAGTGTGTCGGAGGAGCAGCTGACACTGACGCCGACCAGGCATATTATTTTGTACATGAGCTACTAGACTCTATTGGTTTGATGGTTGTGACGACAACGCCGAGTACATTGCAGGCGACATATGATAGAGTCATGGCCAGTGAGGGTTTCGTTAGTGCGCGTACCGGGACCTAAGTTACTCCATCAACACCTTCCCAGTCAGGGAGGTCTTTAGGGGATGGTATGAGGAGGAAGAAATTCAAGCAGTGGTCGCAGAGGGATCGTGTAACAGACCCAGTTTTCAAACCTAAACTAGGCCCCGCCCGGCCTAAACTTACGCGAAACCTTGAGCCCATATCGACGAGTAACGCAAGCCTAGTCAGCCTTTCCTTACCATTTACCATTCATTTACAAATTTATAACATTGATTAGTGAGTTATCATCAAAATATCAGAAGCAAAAGCTCAAACTAATCAAATAATCACAACCCTAATAAATAAGACATCGTAGTGTGTGGAAACCTCGCATATATATATATCAATATAAATAATAAGTCATAGGAAAACATCCTAATAGATATACATGCCCACAATTTCTCACATACCCAAACCCAAGTTTCAAAACAACGTATATATACAATAATACAAAAAAAATCACCTACTCAGTCAAGTGGAAAGCTTGCTCTAATGTCCTCAAAACAAATCCCTAAGCTCTGGTGCCTTCCCCTTGCTGGACTGTAGATCTGTACTCTGTCAAAAAAACAAGAATAACGAGCCTAGGTAAGTAACGCCAAATAGAACAGTAATACAACATTTCGAAATAAATAAACATCAGTTCGCATTCATGCTGATAGAAAGAAAGGAATAAGGAACGCATGAAATGTATAAGACTATAAAAAGATCAATCGAAATGTGAGTGTCCGAGTTACGAAATGGAATTACAAGGTGTCTCGACAACATTCGTTGAGTCAAGGTAAAACCTACAAGACTCGGGTTCAGGACGAGAACACAGCCTACCAGCGCTAACCCTTGTGACTATGAGATATCCATAGACCCGGATAAGAACCCCAAACGTACACTCAACTAGGAGATATCAACAACGTCTAGATAAGAGCTCATATTACAGATAAGTAACCATGACCCCCTTGCAGTGGACCACTCAACCAAAAGAGATTCCAACAGATATGATGATAAATAAAGCAATAACGACAATTTCAAGCTTAAGAAATAACTGTAAAAGTTCTCACTGGTTTACTTACCTGTAATTCAACTAGTACTTACTCAACGAATCCCTGACTCGTCTTCTATGACCTCTCGTGTCCCTTCAATGTTCAAAATCCCTATAATACATTTATACCAAAATTCCCGTTAATTACCCTTATTCTATCCAAATTTTCATAATTTCATTCGTTCATCCATTTGGGTCGATTACCTGGGTATTAGGTCGTATTCGAACCCATTTGGATACCCGAGAGATCCCCGAAAGTTTCCAAAATTTTTATAAAAATTCACTCTCGTGAATTGTAACCTGGACGACGTCTTCACGGCAGCTAGGAAACACCCGGTAGTCCCTCAGCCGGCAGTGTCGTAACCGACGTCGTGGAGGCGCCGCTGAAGGGAAACCCCCACGGTGCCCGGAACCTAGTTTTTTGCAAAATTTTTGTGGATCTTTGGAATGACTTGGGGACTTCCTGGGGTACCTAAATGGGTCCAAATACGATCCAATAACCTGAAAATCGACCCGAAAACACAATGAACATAAATAAGGAAATTTTGATAAAAATTGATGGAAAATCACAATAAATTGTATTATCAGGGTTATTAGCATGCAAGACTGCGTAAAGGCGAGTCATAGTCCGCGAGAGTGCGATTAGCTTGGATTAGAGGTAAGTACACCAGTGAGGAACACTACAGTTATTTCTTAAGCTTTAAATTTTTTATTGATATTGTTTAATGCTATCTTGAAATTTCATTCTCCTGAGTTTTCTTAGGGCAAGTGGGTCAAACGTGATCCTTACAAAATTTTGGGCCTTCGGTGTATTTATATCAGGGGTTTACGACTAGGGATACATGATATGGTTGTGATGATATGTACGGGGTGAGAGTTCCCATCAAATTGCTGGGGACTCTGCACTCCCGTAGGGGTCTTAGAGGATATTTTGTCCTCGACTCCGAGCCTTTGAGGAGATTTTGTCCTCGGTTCAAACAACATTAGTTGGTCGGAACTACTTGTGCATTTCCTTTGTATTTCGGGACACTCAATTTCGATTGCTCATTCCTTTATTTACAGTCTTTATATATTCATGCGCTCCCTGTTTTTTCTTTTTATCTGCATGAATTGATTGCTTAATTTATTTATTTCAAAATATTATATCTATTGTTCCTACTTGGCTTTACTTACATGGGTTCGTCATTCTTGTGTTTAACTGACTGCAGATCCGCAGTCCAGTAAGGAGAAGGCTGTGCAGCTAGGCGAGTTACTTTGAGCAACCCCTCATCTACTTGACATAGGAGATTATTGGTTGTATTATCTACATATATTGTTTTGAACTTGAGATTTTGGGTTGAGAGATACGGAATATGTATGACATTGATGTTACTCTCTTTTGATTCATATAATGTATATGATTTACGGGGTTTCTACACCTTAATTTTATCCTAATTAATTAACTTCCCCTTTAAATGATAAATAAATGACTAAATGGTAAGAAAAGGTTTACTACGCCCGCGCGACTCAGCGGGATTGGTTCGAGGGTTCGTGCGGGTCTAGGCCGGGCGATGCCCAATTATAGGATCATGGAATTTAGGGCCGTCACAGAAATTTTAAAGCGTCCGACAACTATATAGCAAATGTATGTACCAAAATTCCTCAAAAATGTGTGTGACAAATATCAACCATTGCCTAAGTTTAGTTGTTAGGACTGACCAACTAGTTATTCACTTCGGCCTTTATGAGGTATTCGGTTCGAATATCCTAATTTTTATATGCATATTTCTTATAGGGTTGGGAGTGTCTCATATAAAATAGTTAGGGGTCTACACGCCATAGTATAAAAAAATGTATGTACCAAATAAAATGAATTAGATTTCTAATGATTATATTTTTTTTATGAGAATGATTATTTATTTATTTATTTTTTAGTCTTAGACCACCCAATGTCCTGAAGCCCAATGGGCCCTGATTATTTGGGCTTTGCTCAAGGTCGACTCGCAATTGAGGTAAATAGCTCATGCGTACCGACATTTCTATTTGTAGAGCTCAAACTCAAGTATATCTATTTGTAGGCCACAAACTCAAGCTAGAACTTAACCTACCAACCAGCCCTTGGTGATTATGGATCTTTCATTCGTCAATAGCTCGATCCATGATACTCAAAATGTTAATCTAAAGCTTCGCCAAAAAAAAAAAAGTTGATCTTTAAGAGTCCAAGTGCCAAACCCATACCTGTTAGCTCATACTTGTGTATGTTATAGCTTATAACGAGGCTTAAACTTGAACAAAGGAGTCCAAGTCTGTACCAACAAAAAAGAGTTCATGATAGCAATACCCGGCCCATAGAACTTGCTCCAACTTTTTAACTTGCAATTTTTCATAACATGCCAGTAAAAACTCATTCTTTCCCTTGTACAATTATTACTCAAATGGTTACTACAATCCATTACAACAATCTTCTGTGATAATAACTTTGATGAGCTTTTTCTCTACCAAAGACATTATTTGTGATAAGTGAGTGGTGGGTGTCACAGCAATCTTCAAAGGCTGCACATGTACACCAATCGACTGAGCTTGCATGTTAGGGTGGAATTCACAATCACTTTTGAAGAGATAAAAGAAAGTAACAAAGCTAAGCAAAGCAACGTTGGTACAATACAATGAATTTGTGATAACGGTGGGCCGCGCACACTGATTGTACTTTGTGTGTTGTATGATAGATGAAGCCCAAAGAAGATATGTATGGAACTGCTATTTTAGGAAAAATCTATTATGTATTTTTTTTTCTATGATTTTATTCCATCCATGTTTGGCAAAAGAAGAGTCTTAAAGAAATTTATTAAATGCTAAATGAAAGGCAACAAATCCTCAAATTTCAAGTTTATTAAACGCTAGATTTACCAACTAAATGGGTAGCACACTGGTATGATACGGGGTCTCTTATGTAAGAGGTCAAAGGCTCGAGCCTCAATGAAGGTAAGTTGTGGTTTCATTCTTATCAAAAAAAAAATGCTCAATTTAATGAATTTTTTTTTGAGCATTTTTTTTCTTGATAAGATAGAACCAACATGCCCCAATGAGGTTTGAACCACTTATGACCTCTTACTCCCATACTTCATACCAAACTATTGGATTACCCAATGGGTTGTCAATTTAATGAAGTAGTTGATGTGCTTTCATAATCGTATCTTAGGTCTACTTCAATGGATTAATCATACAATGACATTTCCCTTCATTAAGCTCTATGAACGAAATGCATCACTCAGATGATAAACTTTCTTTTGCAACGAAAAATGCACAACGAAAAAAGTCACTTTGACAAGTTGCGACCCAACATAGAATTTCATCCAAGGTAACTAAACTTATGGAAAACTCAAGTTTGATGACGCGACATTGCATCATTATGCTACATAAACCAACTTAAATCGATTTCAATAGAAGTATCTTATAGTTAATAAATAAGGCTACTCTCATAAACATTAACAATGTCGTTAAGATTCCTTACTGACTTACCCAAAGGTTTCAAGTTCGAGTTTATAACATATCATGTTGTATAACTTCACCCCTCGTGCAACCTACATAATAGGCATAGTTGGAAGAGGAAGGACATTAGAACGAGAAAGCAAATAGCTATGGAATTTTGTCCAAATTTTGAAAAAAAGAAAAGAAAAGAATAAGTTGGTGGTAATGCAATAGTAGTGATGGATCCATTGCGTCAATGCTACAAGTGATAGGAGTGCCACCATAAAATACTGAAATAGTGGGTACCAAAAGAGATTAATTTAACAAGCCATCCAAGTTGCTTCCCAAAAAAAAGAGACATAGGTTATTGTGTTGAAGGATATGCTCAATGTATAAGCTAAGTGCACTTGTACATTGTTTCAATTATATATATATATATATATTCATCTAAGTGCACTTCACAATGGTTTTTATACATAGCTTGCATACTTTGTGCTTGCCATATTAATTCATCATTTATATAATTTAAGGGTTTAAGCAATGTTCTATCTTACTTTTTACATGACTTTGTAAAGGGATTGTAAGTGGGATACTCTCACTTTCATTAACAAATAATACAAAAGTCCTAGCTAGGAAATCAACGCAACAGGGCTATGTTTAAGAGTAGGACTTGCATATTGTTTCAATTGAAAGTCCCTTTTTTTAGTAGAAATCAATTGAAGAAGTGTCCACTATTTTACACTAATGAGAGTGATTCCCATTGAAGCTGCACTTACCTTTCATTTAGAATCCACTAATCTCCCTAACCATAATATAGCCATTAATTTTTATGTAGTAGCCAAAACTTGAAACTAGCTTCACTAAAGATTATCTTTTTAGATCATTCACAAGTAAATCGTACAAGAAAAGAAGGTGGATCAATACACTCTCTACGACCAGGAAAATAATTAGCTTCCCTAGCTATACTATAGGCCGCTGAATTGACAGAATAAACAAATAGGACCTCCATTCCTTTGACAAATATTAGTTATCTAACACTTTTACTTCTAGAAGCTTAAAGCATCTCCAATGGAGTTGTGGATTGGAGGTAGATGTAGGGCACGTAAGATAGAATAGACATCCCAACTAAAAAACTCTCTCCAATGGTAATGTCGATTCACATTGTGGAGATGACGTGGCACAAATAATCGCACACATTGTCTATCGCTGCGTTATGCCACCTCATTAAAAACTAAAAAAAATATCAAAACTACTATATACTTTGCGGAATTAAGTTTTTTTGTTTTAGTTCTACCCGTTTTCATTTTTTAGTGTTTTTGTACTTATCATAGTATATAAAACATATATAAATACCCAAAAACAAAAAAAGATAAGTACACGATCAAAAAAAAAGAAAGAAAGATAAGTACAAATAAGTTTAGAAAAAAGGATAAATACAAACAAGCAATTTTTTTTTTTTGATTTTGAGTTGTTGCCGTTATATATAAATAACAACGGATTGTATTTTATAGTCTTCACAAAAAAAAAAAAAAAAAAAAACCTAATCGTATTTTATAAATAATAATATTTATATTCAAATATAAAAGTGTTTAATACTTACTATAAAATACAATAAGTTAGATAATTATTAAATTTAAAAAAGAAGTTGTCACCTCATAAATAGAAAGTGCAATCCACATTATCCATTGCAGACACTTTTTAAAGTTGGACGTGCATTTATGCCACATATAATGGACATCTCCTCCACATTGATGATGTGACAACAATCCACAGCCAAAATCCATATTTACCATTGGAGATGCTCTTATGCCACAGTTAAAAAAAGATCCCTTTTTCCAAGATTTGAAAATAAAATTTTACTTTTTCAATCTCAAATCAAACACATCCAAAACTAAAATGCAAAGACTTATATTATAGTGCCCAATGAAAAGGACCCGCAACCCAATGTAAGGCAATCCTAAGCCTATTTGCCTAGGAAAACATGGGGAGAGCCCTAAGAGAATGAAATTGAAAGCTGAAAAATACTCCACAAATTCTTGGAACATGGCTAGTTCCCTTAGATGCCCGATACAATGCATATGAATTTTTATTTTTTGGCACAAAATGAAAATGACCTTTGGTTCACCCTGTGGTTCCCAATTGTGCATGCAAAGCACAAGTAATGCCCTTTTCACTACTTCACCAAGTCACTCTTTTCTAGTTTTAGTGTTGGCTCTGCACTTCCAAAGCATAAATCACGTCAACTTCATCTGTTTATCATCTTGGAAAGTGATAGATCGATGCACTTTTGATCATACATTAGGTATGAAGTTATAATCGAGTCCTCTCGACACATAAAGGTATATACACATGCATTTGATGCACGATTCAAAGAACCCTAACCATTGTATCGCAAAGGTATGTGTCGAAAGCACATCGCCCAATCTTTTCCTATCTTTTCTTTTCCCCACTTCCCTCAATTGACTTCAAACTCATTCATACAATAAGGTTGGATCTTCAACATCTCCAAATGGGAAAATGCCAAACCCAAATCAACCAAACCAACTACCACTATTTCTTTTACAAAGTGATATAACTTAAGTAGGTCCAACGCTTTTCTTTGACTACACAAGAGAGAGCACTTAATTTTGAAGATAGTGATGTTTCTGTCTTTGGGGTTCTATCTATATATTAGGAGAATATCAACTTCCATGAACTTTGGATCACTAGAAGACCATTCCACAAAAGGGTTAACATCAAATGCTCTTACAAACAGCTAAGTCCCAAGCATCTCTAGCAATATACATTACAAACCATGAACTCTAAACAAAGGTTTTAATTAACTATGTTTCAAGCTATTTTTTTTTGTCAAGGCATGTTTCAAGCTATGCAAACATATAAAAATAGAGCACATATTGTATCATATAATAATGAGAATACAAAAGCATTGGCATCTCATACTAAGACAAACAAGCCTTTTTGTGTGGTTGAGAGTATCTTATTCTTTATGTGTGTGCTAGTTACAAAGTCTTCATTGACAAATGTTATTACATATAACTTTCCAACTACTATGCCGCCCGACACTACAATTTTTTTTTCATTTGTACAAGTTAGTAGTATATTAGTATACCAACTTCACGTGTAGTGCTACCAAAGCTTTTTTTTTTTTTTTTTTTTTGGTAAAGCTTTTTAGAATTCGAATCACCACATCTTATATTTTTAAATAGAATTATATATGTTAACGCCTAATCTCTTGGGCGGCAATGTCAATATTTATATAAAACTTTTACCTACATGCATTGTAATAAATTTGTAGTCACAATATTGCAAGATAAAGAATGCAAATTTTCCTGTTAAGATTCAAAGCAACGGGATGAAAAATTTACCCCCATTTTTTGGTAGGAAAAATTTACTCTTTTACCTCAATAAGAAAAATCAATATAGTAGAGATTAAAAAAACTCAACAATATAAGAGTAGACCTAAGATTTCAATGGTATAGTAAAAGATCTAAGATATTTTAGGATGTGGTAATTGAGAAAGATTTAAAAGATTTTGAAAGCAGATCGTCAACTAAACTAAATCTAGCAGAACAAAAGAAATTGATCCATACAACAAATACCAACTAATGCTTTGTTATTGTTTTTGTGGTAAATTTTCTTTTTATTTCTTTTGAAATAAACAATTAAATCTTATACCAGAAACTTCTTTTTCTTCTTTTAGATAGTAAATTTTCTTTCTAAAGTGCAGTATCCACATTATCATTCACTAACAACATGACAGTATATAATTCCCTTTCTTTTCTTTAGCATAAGAAGTTAATTAAAGGGCAAATAAGTCAAACTTAAACTATAGGCCCATGGGTTCAGACCCCACTACCACCAACCTACCTATATAGTATAATATTGGGATAATGATATTTTGATATACTCTGCCTACATACATTCGATATACAATGATCCAGATTTCATTGAGATATGTATTGTACGTATCTCAAGAAAATCTGGACCATTGCGTATCAAATGTATGTAGGCAAAGTATGTTAAAATATCATTTTCCATAATATTGTATGTAAATACGTACACTATTTATACATAATATACTGTATTAAAAGTAAAAAGATTACGGGTACTTAATTTTTTTTCTTTTGGTACTATAGAATCTAAGATTATTCCGTCCCTATTCCCTCTCTATTTCACATGAGACAAATTTCACCCCACAAAAATATGCTCAAAAATTTAAAAGATTCGACCAATAACCTCGAGAAGCACAAATGAACTAGTGCTTTCAACGACTACACCGGGGTCAACAATTAGTAGATCCCAACAAATCTATATGGGTGATTGGAAAACATCACAAGTGATAGTGAATTTTATTTATGACACGACCTAAATCCTATTCGTCATATATTTGGCAAATCCTTTTGTTCATATTGGTCACTGGTAAGCAAAAAAGTAAATCTTGAATGACTTCACTTGTGTGAAGAAAATATAAGGTCTGTCTATGGCTGATTTTCTTCCATTTCCCACCAATGGACATACAATATCCTTGGATTTCTCCCAACTTGTCTAAACTGGACTCACATGTGAGGGGAAAGCGACTTGATATGGGTTTCTTGTACTGGAAAATTCTACTGAATGACAGAAGTCATCAAGTGCTTTCCTAAAAGTGTTTGAAAATCAAGGTCATCTAACAGTAGATAGTTTGAAAGGTCTTTTTCTTTCCCTTTTTAAATTTTTTTTCTTTGATAATGTAATGTTCCTTACTATCAAAAAAAAAGAAGATAATGTAGTGTACCGGGATTATTCCCAGAGCCTGATTATTTCACAGAAGACACAATTCACCCCATAAGAGAAGTTCCTCAAAGGCAACGCAAATGAATTAACTAGTAAGTCCCAACCACTGCATCCAAGACAAAGGCAACGCTTCCATTCTATTTTTTTTGGCCTAAATCACTCGGTATTCAAAGCCCAATGAGCCCCGACTACTCCAGGTTCAACCCGGGCAAGACCATTAAGTGGCGGCAAAGCTCTTCCGCAAAGATTTTAAAGGGTCTCAACATAAAAAAAAAAAAAAAAAAAAAAAAAAAGACAACAACAATGTTTAATTTTGTGTTCATTGTTCATTTAATAAAACAATCAATCAAAACAATCCGATACCTGATGAATGGACTCATTCAGTGCTCTAATCAAACAAAACAAATTGGAAGAAGAAAGAACATTGGCCGACATATGTTTTAGGCAAAGAAATCTAAAAATAAGTTTATAGTCAAAAAGTAAATCTCTTAAGAATACTTGCTTTGATAGGAACTAAGTTTTGAAATACACATCTTGAACAATCAGGATTTCTCACTATAGTCTATAGTTCTTAAGTTTCTGGCCGTCCTTCACATGACCACAGTTAAGTCATACTAGAAGTTTGATATTTTTGCCACTTTGCGTCAGCTCTTTTATCATCTTCAATAACATTAGTTTCTTCCATCTTACCACACACAATATGTTAATTTGTAAATGTGGGCTGTTCCTTACAAGGACAATGCCCATGTAGGAAGTCACTCTCCTATTTGACAAATGTCACAAATTAAGGGCATAACCTTTGGTCCATTCTATTTGTGCAGTTATGAACCATTTTCTATGTACTGGTCTTAAACTCAGCTTACTTGTTTGCCCACCTATATAAACCCCACACCCCCTCATAGAAACTAAACATCATCACCAAGACCTGAGAGTACTGAAACCAAATATCTGGTTCTGTTCTTCATTTGTTGAGAAACCATGATTGATTTTGAAAGCCAAAGAGACCCGCCTCTTCTAGATCGATTCAACTCTTTGTTGCTTAATTCTCGATGTGGGGAGCACCAGAACAAGTTGATGGAAGAATGTGAGCTCCCGGTTATAGACCTCGATGGGTTGAAGAGCCTTGACGTGAAGGAGAGACAGCAATGCGTTGCTGCAATTGCAGCAGCAGCATCCGAGTGGGGGTTCTTCCAAGTGTTGAACCATGGGATAAGCTCAGAGCTTCTGAGTGCGATGAGAAGAGAGCAAGTGAGACTGTTTGAGATGCCCTTTCAGAGGAAGGCCAATTGTGGATTGTTGGACAACTCATACAGGTGGGGAAACCTAGCTGCCAAGTCCACTGCACAGTTCTCATGGTCTGAGGCTTTCCACATTCCTCTTAATAAGATCTCTGATGAGGCTAGCTATGGAGAGTTCAGCTCATTAAGGTACTTTGGTTTGATCACTAACAAGCTTAACACTCCCATTTTATTTGGCTTAAAACGTTTCTAATGCATTCTAGAATACATGTTGAGGCAAAACCTGCTCTAATATACCAACCATGTGGATGGCTCACTAATTTGGTATGGAGTTACTTGGGTATTGGGTTGGGAGTTTGATCCTCATAGTGGGCGGTTTCTTTCTTATCAAAAACCGGCTCTAATATGGCAGAAGAGCTGAACTCAGCTAGTACTGCATAGGTCCCTTCATTAATTTAATGAACAAAACCATGCAGCAGAGAAAGATATTAGAAAAACTTGTACCATCTTTTCTCAATCTCAACAATTGAGACAAAGAACAAGATTAAACTAAAATGATGGATTTGGAATATGCTACTAACTTGTTAGGATGCTCAACATATAGGGAGGCGACGAAGAAAGTAGCGGTGTCAATGTCAAAACTGGCTCGACTGCTTGCTGGAGTCCTAGCGGAGAATTTAGGACATCCTAAAGGAGTTTTTGATGGAATTTGCAATGAAAGCACCTGCTTTCTTCGCCTGAATCACTACCCACGATGCCCAGTCACAGCAGAGGCGTTCGGTTTAGTGCCGCATACAGACAGTGATTTTCTAACAGTTCTCTATCAAGATCAAGTTGGTGGACTGCAACTGATGAAAGATACCAAATGGGTCGCTGTAAAACCTAGTCCAAGCACTCTGATTGTCAACATAGGAGATCTTTTCCAGGTAATTTACCTGACAAAGTATCTACAAATTATCTTTCAAGCAATTCACAAGAATGTAATCTAATTACCTAACCAACCAAACCCAACCCAACCCAAAATCCAATAAAGCAAAGATGTACAGCCCAAACTTGACATATTGGGTCTCAGGTATAGACTTTGGTAAGAACTAGCTTTGGATTAGAATTGGCAGAACCAAGTGACCCAGAGACTTGTCCTTAACTATATACAAAATGAACCAATCTGACGGCCCGCAACCAAGCTAAAATTTGTTTGTTTGGTTCATAAACTAATCAGTCTTTTGCAATTGACGCATCACAATGCAGGCATGGAGCAACAATGCGTACAAAAGTGTGGAGCATAAGGTGATGGCTAACAAGAAGGTTGACAGATACTCGGCGGCTTACTTTCTCTGCCCATCTTATGACTCTTTAATAGGGAGTTGCAATGAGCCTTCTCTTTACAAGAAATTCACTTTTGGTGAGTACAGGCATCAAATTCACGAAGATGTAAAGAAAACAGGCCATAAAATTGGCCTGCGAAGGTTCCTCCTTTAGATAATGGATAAAGTGTTATAGGGAAGATGTGTAATACAGGAAACAAGGTAGCATCAACATTGTGAATCAAATAATAGTTGAAGCTTCCAAAGATGGTATAAGCACATGTGTTTTGAAGGATTAAAGGCATAGCCAAAAAAGAGTATACATGGTAATCCAAATCTAAGACAAAAATATTTTGCACCATTGTCATTTCAAATCTGGATATCCGGAGATATGATGGGAAATATCAAGTTAAAAATAAATGACAGACAACCTTTGGACACAATAGAAAGTAGAAAGTATTGGCAACATAAGATAAAAAAAATGGAAAACAGAGGTTTACTATTGTTTTAAATCATTATGTCATTATCCTAAATTTCATGTCACCTAGAAGCTAGAACTAAAAATTTTCAGGGCCTCTACTGCCTCCCCCTACAAATCGATCCCCACATATTTTACACGTGAATTTAGAGCAATTCATGCCAAAATGTGTGCCAACGAGCTCTACCCCATGTGGCATAAGGGGCACTTGCAACCTAGTGCTTGCAAATTTGATCCCTCCATGAGAATTGAAGGGGTTTTGGTGTCGTTAGTTCGAGGTGATTTCAAAATTAGTTGATTTTATTGCGTAGTTGTCAAGCCATCCAGTGAAGAATTACTACCAAATAAAGTCTCACAAGCCTTCTAATTCAAGCTGCGTTGCTGTCGAGATTGGTTCATATTGCAGTTAAGGTTTGTCTTGTGTTGGGAAAGTCAATTCTGATTTCTTCAATAATTGTAACAATGTAATAACATTGAACAATCTAACCTAATCTCTCGAGTCTAAAAAAAATAAAAATAAAGAAATGACAAGAACAAATGAAATGATACCCTTGACACTAACAGGTCAAAGTTCAAACCTTAAAGTTTGACACTTTAAAGTCACACCTTAAAGTCATACACCTAGTTGAAGATCATGTGGTATAAATACCAAGATGGGGGTGTCCAATCTAATGTGTATTGCACGATCTCCAAGTAAGTGTGTGACTTTCAAGTATAACTTTAGCGTGTCACTGTAGCACTGTCCAACAAAGAGTGGTATTAGATGCACCATGGTAAATATGGATTTTTTATGTCATGAGAGATTACATTGTTCTATTCAATATCTACATTGACACGACATTGAAGCACAAGGATCTAGAGTTCTTAATATGAGACTATTCCAGACAACAACACGACTCAAACTAAAAACATTGGAGACTTTCTTCGGTAGCAATTGTTATCGAACAACTTGGCAACACCGCGACAAAATCAACTACTTTAGAAGCAACACCACAAACTAACCACAAGATCTTTCAATGTTGGGAGACCAGTTGAACCTGCAACCACCAGGTTGCAAATGAACTCATCATAGATACCTAGCTTATACCCGGATTTGTAATGGGATTAGAATAGGTATACTTTTTATTCTTCCCATGATTTCATAACAAATGAACTCAGTATGAGCAAAATATAGAAAATACACTTGTTCCCACAAATTATGCATAAAGCCCCAAATAGTGGAACTTGTGCTTTACCCAAATAGAAATACTTCAATTGGAATTCAACAAACTAGATTGCCAAATAGGTATAAAGTAGCCGACCCTACCTCTTTCAGTTCTCATTACTCAAAAGAACAGCACAAACTACATGCTTTTATGTATAAAGCTTTGATTTCTAAAACAGAAGTTATCCACAAGTGACCTAAGAAGTTCTCTCTGACCTACATCACATAATCTAGATATTTTTACTTTGGAGAATGCTAGTGTAACTCCGGTAAGACACGTGGGACTGGCACGAGCTTGTGCGAATCTTTTGATGTGCCTCGGGATGCATGCACACATGCAATTTGGCAAAAATCAAGGGAAGCGCACAGTGCGTGTCCAACCTTTGTGCCCTATCCCGAAGTTACACTAGCACTTTCCTTTTACTTTCACTACTTCGTCATGCTTAGGGCTAAATCTACAGTCATATTACAATTAGCTACATCCTTCCTTCATCCCATCTACAACGTGTATTGACAAGTAACAATTAGCAACATATCAATCTTTCTAATCAGCACAACACACAATACTCTTAGCTTTTCTCCCATTTTATTCATAATTGTGGCTAATCCTACAATTTCCAAAATTAGTTATTTCTAGCTTTATCTCCAAGTAATATAACATAATTTCACCTCAATATCAGAATTTTTACGCTCGAAAATTTATTGTTGCTGTTTCCTGACAGCCTCAAAATTTTATTTCAGAATGCAATTACAAATAGCTCATTTTTATATACATAGTCATTAAAATCTTCATCATAAAGATAATAATAAGAAATAAAAGAAAATCTACACATGTGAAACTTTTTTTGACATGAAATTACGAAAAGGGCCAACTATAAAAAAAAAAATAACACAAACTTCTGTAATTTTTATAGAAATAACACTAACTTTCAAAAAAATTTCAATTTTGGTACGGAGAGCAATTTGGAGTTTTTTGGACAATTAACATAAACCAGTTATTTTATGGTTCACTTGACCTAAGCCAAAAAAAAATCACATCTTTCAAATTCCTCCAATTTGACATTTTCCCAATAGCAACGACAATTTTTCTTTTTCTCTTTTTTTTTTTCAAATTTTATTGTGTGTATGTTTGTTTGTGTTTGTGTGTATTTATTTTTTTTAAAGATTCCTAGGTTTTTTTTTGAGGAATTCATTATTTTTTTTAAAGAATGGTGTTGTTTTCTGTTTAAATTGGCAAAAAGGGAAAAACGTATTGTCGTTTTAATAATCGAAAAAAAACATAAAAATTCGCGAGATTTCAGTTTTTGTTGGTTCGGTTCAAGTGAACCATATATATATATATATCGGTTTATGTAGTCCAAAAGCCCCAAATTGCAGTCCGTGCCAAAATTGAAATTTTTTAAAATTGTGTTATTTCAGACGAAATTGAAAGTTGGTATTATTTCTGCAAAAATAACGAAAGTTTGTGTTATTTTCGATAATTAGCCCTCACGAAAACGATAAATACTTCAAAGGTATGAGAATCAGAAGTCCTAAACTCATTCCATCCTTAATTACACCTATCAAGTATCAACCAATAATAGTTGTCTAATTCTCACAACAACCTAAGAAGAAGCAAGCTTTTGAAGTACTCCCATACAGTGAAACAATGAAAAGACAAGCTCTTAAAAATCCTCTCGTTCTTCTCCTCAAAGATGATCACAAAATTTACATATCCCTTGATTTATCCTCTTATTCTTTATTTTAGGTTTCTAAAATAAATACTGAAGTAGACAAATAAATCATAATAAACAGGCGGATTATTTTCCCACACGTGGCGGCGCAAGGGGAAGCCACATTAACCCTTAAACCCCTTAATTTAGAGAGGCGCATGATTCATCCAGACCCACCACTTTACCAAAAAAACAGTACTCTTCCTCTAAACCAATTCCACGTCCAATCAATAGATACCAAAAAGAAGAGGTGAAAAATCCCAAGATCCAATCTTTTCTCTTCAATTCCACATTGATTATCATTATTATCACCAACCATCATTCTCCAAACACTCCCAAGAATTTATTTTGATAAGTGCTACATCAACACCAACTAGGCAAAAACCCATGTTTACACAAGAAATCACTGTCTCTTCATCTCATGTTTCTTCGAAGCCCATGTTCCTCCAAGTTCCTTCTCAGCTTCACACGCCCTTCTTACAAGTCCCATTAAGAAAATCCCACACCACCAAACATCATCCTTATTTTAGATGCCATTATTCATTATCACCACGTTCCTTACTCTTTTATCGCTTCACATCATTCTAAGTGCCTTTTATATCAGTCCCCTACCTGGCTACCTCTGATTTTTCTCCAAATTTCTCTCTTCCATGTCTCATATCCATTTCAAATCTGGTCTCATCACCAGTCCTACTCTCCCGGGTACCATTGCGTACTTTCCTTCTTAACATCTACCTCAGAAATGTTTTCAAAAAAAAAACATTTACCTCAGAAATGTTTTTAAAGAAAAAAGATCTACCTCACAATTATCGACACGTCTTCGCTGATTTGCAGCCAAAAGTGTGTCAGACACCACCACAACTCTGCTTTTTTAAGCTCTAAGTGCCCCATATCATAGGGGGTCACTCCGTATAAGTTTTGCATGATTTGTGACTCTCTGATGCCTATATGTCAGAAACTAGAAAAGGGTAAAATGTCAGCATCATCTTTTTATTCTGAAGCACCAACATAGACAAGAACACTAAGAGCACCTTTTATATCCTGAATTATGCTCAGTTACCAGCTCACAATTAGGTGGAGCCCCTAAAGAGTTTCCTAGATACTATTGGAGACCCGCAGCCACAGCATCTTTTAAGATCAAGTTAAAAGAGTTTGGCAAAAGTTTCATAAAAGCAGTCTATTATACTAGTGGGCCGCAAGACATTAGTAAACAGTAATAATAAGAAAACGAGATGTCACTTAAAGGTCCAACGATATAGAAATTAGTCATGGGAAGCTCAGTAGGATGAAACTTACGTGACTCAAAAGACTGCAAGGTTTGAACCATTGGTGAGTTTGCAGGCAACACCTAACAAATGCAAATCACCCACATATGAGGCAGAGTGACTTGAACGCGTTTATAGGTGCAAAGCCATTAGTAATAAAAGACAAGATGATATTACAATAATTTTATTGTTGATAATATTAAGCATACATGTTTGCTTTCATGCTTACCAAAAGAAAATCACTAAAATTTGCACAAAAATTCACACACCTGGATGACAACCTTTGGATAACAACAGGCATGGATCGAGAAACTGATCTCCAACTGACCCCGGAGAAAACCCTTCCTCAGTTTCATGTTATTATTACATTGAACTCGCTCCAAGCAAATTAAAGCTCTAAACATCTCTGTCCTCGGAGAAGTAGCAGTTTAAACTTTCTGAAACATAGATGTTGGAACCCATTGTAATCGAGCTGACAGTTGAAATGTGAAGTTGATTTCTGATGAACCGCTGTGGCATATCAAAGATTTTACATTAGTAATAAAGGATAATAAAAAAAGGGTGCAAGACATTTCAATTAACCCATGTACTGCAACACCAACCACCACCAGGTAAACCTCCCATTAAGTAGTATTAATTTATATTGGCTGCCTACATTGATCAGCAGACTCAAACCTTAACTTTTTTCTCTCTTTTGTGATAAATAAGACAGTTTCCATGTTTTTCAAGAACAAAAAAAATTTCAAATCATGCCAAACAAGAAACATACAGATAGCTGAGAGATAATCTCTTGATTAGTGTCAACATGCCAATCTGGTTCTAATTGCCGAACAAACGATGACCTCCCACTTTCAGTGCCACAAAATAGAACCTGCAACACATTGAAAAGGCCAAAAGCTGATAAGCATTCAAAATTGACAGTTAGATCAAGAATACATTAGCTCCTCATATGCTCAAATCTGCAAAGCATACACAACTAAAAGTTAATCAGAAAAAGTTATATATTGCCTTTGAGCATAGCTGAAATTAAATTGAATGATCTCAGCCAATGTTTAAATGTTATTAAGGCGTAACTGAAGCGTTTTGCTTGAGAGAAGTGTGATAAGGTGCGAAGGTGGTGATGAGTGAAAGAGGGCGTCACCTCTGATATTTTATCGATAATTGGAAAGGAAAACGGAGATACAACGATGAGGGAGGGAGAGACTCTCTATTCCACAGATCGCCCTAAGAGAAACCTCTCTACCAAACCAGAAGGTCACCAACAACAATAAGACTCAAAACATACCCTAACAGATTGACTCACATACTATATATACTTTGGACTACAATAGGACTCAACTGACTCACTACACGACTCAATTGACTCACATGATCCACTCACTCATCCTTGCTGACTCATCCGGTCCCACCACTATCCTGGACCTCTTATTTTCATGTTGCTTCCTATTGTAAACCTGATGAATAGGGGTTTTCCCTGAATCGCACCATTACTCCCACCGTGAAGAGCCACCTTGTCCTCAAGGTGGAAAGCTGGGAAAGAGCGGTGCACATGCTTAACAAATTCCCAAGTAGCCTCCGAATCAGGCAGGCCAAACCACTTAATCGGTACCACTAGACCCAGTAGAATCAACACGATACGCCAAGACCTCCTCAGGTTCGGTTGGCAGGTAGAGGGACTCAGAGAGGAAAGGGGGAATATCAAGAAGAGCAGTGCGAGTGCTACGTACCTTGCGCAACTGAGAAACATGGAAAAACGGATGGATTGTCGCTGTCGATGGAAGAACGAGCTTATAAGCGACAGGGCCGACCTTGGCAATGATCTGAAAAGGATCGAAAAACTTGGGCTCAACTTCCTGTTGGTCCGTTGTGCTACGAACTATTGTCAATACAGTCGAAGCTTGACATAAGCCCAATCCCCCACCTCAAAAAGAACCTCCCGACAACCGCTATCCGCTTGTTGCTTCATTAGATTCTGAGTTAAAAGGAGCTGATCATGCAATTCGACCAGAGCGATGTCACGAGCAAGCAACAACACATCCACATCGACGTCGGTTGAGGACGAGATTGTGCCAAGACGCACCAGTGGAGGGGGGTCTTGCCCATACACAACACGAAATGGGGAGCACTTCAATGAGTGAAAAGATGTGTTATACCAATACTCTGCCCAACTAAGCCATTTCGACCATTCCTCGGGACTTTGACTAATAAAACACCGCAAATAAGTCTCCAAACATCGATTAACCACTTCACTCTGCTCGTCAGATTGGGGGTGATAGGTGGAACTTCGATTCAAACTCGTACCTTGCAGACGAAACAGCTTGCACTAGAATTTGCTAAGGAACACCTTGTCATGATCCGAGACAATGCTAAGAGGAAAGCCATGGGGGCGTACCACCTTATGAATAAAACGGTCTGCCATTGTCCAGGCGGAAAAAGGGTGCTTCAAAGGGAAGAAAATGACTGTATTTGCTGAACCTATCGACGACCACCAAGATTGAATTCCAACCCGACGAAGGTGGCAGCCCTTCGGTGAAATCTATTGAAATGTGTTCTCAAATGGCAGTCGGGATCGACAGGGGTTGGAGTAGGCCGGTTGGTGCAAGTGTCTCATACTTATGTCGCTAGCAGACGTCACACGAATCCACAAATGACTTGATATCAGTCTTCATGCTGACCCAAAACAATTCAGCCATGACCCGTTTGTAAGTCTTCAAGAACCCACCATGACCCCCAATTGGACTTGCATGGAATTCAGTCAACACCTTCTCCTTAAGAGAGGAAGAAACAGATTACACCACTCTATCGTCGAAACGCAATTGCCCTTGGAAAAGAGACCAGCCAGGCTTAACGTCATCACCTTTCAGCAACGCCTGCAGGATAGGCGCCAAGTAGGGGTCGACCGTAACTTGAAAATGGATGAGAGCCATTTCCAAAAAGGAGGTAGTATAGAGGGCCTGAAGTTCGGCAAAAGGAAACCGAGATGGAGCATCAGCGGCAGCGTTAGAAGGACCTGATTTGTATTGGATTTCAAATTGAAATCCCATTATCTTGAGCATCCAATGCTGATATTCGGAGGCCACCACCCGATGTTCCTGCAAGTACTTCAGACTAAGTCGCTATGAACCACAAACTTTCGGCCCAAAAGGTAATGACGGCATTTCTGAATAGCTAACACAATGGCCATCAACTCCAGTTCCTAAGCCGAACGATGATGAGCTTGAAGGGACAATGCCTATCTAAAGAAAGCGATGGGCGGTTCAAGTTAAGAAAGTACAACGCCCACTCCCACTTCGGAAGCATCAGTCTTGATGACGAATAAATTGTCAAAATCTGGCAAAGCCAAAGTTGGGACGGCCAGCATGGCCTGCTTCAAGGCATGGACAGCGGTCGAGGCTTCATCTGTCCATGAAAACCAGTCTTTACGTAGTAGCTGGGTTAGGGGTGCAACCAACTTCCCGTAATTCTTGACAAAGCGCCAAAGGTCACCAACAACAATAAGACTCAAAACATACCCTAACAGACCGACTCACATACCATATATACTTTGGACTACAATAGGACTCAACTGACTCACTACACGACTCAATTGACTCACATGACCCACTACTCACTCATCCTTCCTGACTCATCCGGTCCCACCACTGTCCTGGACCTCTTATTTCCATGTTGCTTCCTATTGTAAACCTGATGAATAGGGTTCTTCCCTGAATCGTAACGAAGCGTAAGCCTCAGTTTTTCTTTAGAAAAAGCTAAATATTACGAATAATTCATATAGCATTAATACATTCATAAAAGCAATTATTAAAATCAAACAGATCATTTTTTTTGGACAATTCAAGCATATCATATTGATAAGTTAATAAAAAGTAAAAAGTAACTTTGGAGTTAGTATATGAATTGCCTCATAACTCAAATACAACTGTGTACCAAACAATGCTTATTTGCAAATATCTATATAAAGCTTTGAAATGAACAAATTGTGAAGTATCAACCATCAAAAGATTGTAAAGACTTTCTAAAATGGGTACACGTAATGTTAACTCATACTCTGTTTAGATATGCTAATCAAGTAGCAGCATAATAGCAGTTTTTTTTGTTGTTCTGCAGCTTGAAAAGGAGTTACTGAACAATTATGTTTGGTTGTTTGAACAATATCTCTGCATTTCGATGCTTAGATGTTGCTTGAACAACATCTTTATTGTACCAATAAATATTCTGTTGTTCAAACAATTGGAGTTATTTTATCATAATGAAAAGAAAGAAGGCGGAGAAGTATACCTCAAACTGGTTTTCTCAAACAAGCAATGAGGCTTCAAGTCTTAATTTTTCATTTAGGGCATGAACAACAAGAGGTTTCCGAATTCCAACAATATTTTATATGCTATGACAAAAATATTCACACTTAAAAACACAAATGAAGTGAGGAAACCTCAGTTATGCGGCTTATGCCTCACTGGCGAAAATCCCAAAAAATAACTGAGGCTGGTCTCAGTGTGGAAGCTTCAGTTAGCTTTTTTAACTATTGATCAAAAAAAAAAAATTAATGAGATAAAAACAATCATGTGCGCACAAGATAAATGCTAGAACATAGTAAGCAGATGAAATGAGATACCTGACAATGATATGCAAACATAATTCTTAAAGCTATGCACAAGATTTAATAAGGTAATTCATTTTTGTCACAAGCATGCCCTCCTGATTTGGTTTCAATACCAATCCGGTTTTAGGTCAAGCTTTCATACCATTAGTAAGTGGTAAGAAATTGATGTAGGGACGTATGAAGCCTTTTCCTAAATATTTTAAGCGTAGAACTACAGTTTGATTTTGTTAGAATTTTATTTTCTTTTGGTTCTTGGTAACTAGGAGTTAGCTTTTTGAGTCATCATGTAGTTAGGAGTTGCTACATTTGGGATTGAGGCTTTGTCATTGTATGTGGTTAGGAGTTTTTTACATTTAATTAAGATTTTTTTATTTGAAAGCAATTAAGAGTTATTAAGCAACTGTTCCTATAAAAAAAAGGAGATATTAAGTAACTAGAATTAGATTTTTTTCCTATTTTCGTCCCTTTTATTAGGTGAGATTAGAGAACGATTAGGAATTCAAAGTCTTGCTTCTAATAGGAGTTTTATGTTATCAAGTATAAGTTTGTTTAGATTTTTTTAAGGTATGTACATTAAAATAGACAAATAGATTCCATGCCTCATCTTCTTTGATCTTCTCTCCCAATCCGCCATTAAAACTGGGCACCGCTATGTGCACCCCAATTGCTTATGAGGGCACCCCAAAATGCATGTAAATTGGTACACTATTGGGGTGACCTCATAAACTATTGGGGTGCCCTCATAAACTATTGGGGTGCACATAGCGCCGCCCATAAAACTTCATAACTGGCAGCATGTTAGAAGGTATATCAAATCCTTATATCCGGACAAAAATAAATTAAAAAACAATTTAGAAAATATAACGATCCTGATGCATCAAAAAGCTCACTGGTGAGCACATAGATTGTGGCAATGATTCGTAGGATAAAAAATAGACATGAAGAGTAAGTAGAATAAAAAACAGATCCAATCGAACACATAAGAAAGCAAGTTGTACCTTGTCTTTCATCAAACCTCCAGTTCTAAAAAGCCCAGCCTCCTCCAATGCAAATAGAATTTTATCCTGCATGACAACCATAAACATCAATATATGGCTTTACTTCAACTGCAAGCCACTAAATACAAATACAAACATCAACAAACATAGCCTCCGTCCCAAATAAGCCACTAAATACAAATAATGAAAGAAAATCAAGATGGTGGCAGTCCTCGCAGAATGACACTTGCCACTGTTAAGAACACTGCATTATTGCTAAATATGCGATGTGGTGTGGCCTGTGGGCAATAGGGCACAAAAGAAAATATTTTTTTAGGGTAAAGAGGAACATTGGAAGGTTGTAGGCAACCCTCCCTGGGTAATGGTTGCAAGATGATTTGTTGTGGGGTACAATTATCAAGGGTTATGACACGATACAATGTCTTCAAAATAAATCTTAGGTAAATTTCTGAAGTCTAAATATCCCTACCGAGATAAAAAGGAAAATTTTATAAGACTGTAATGAGGTTGCTTATACTTCATGGAAGTGAATGTTGGGCGGTAAACAACCACATAAAGCGAATGTAGCGCAAATGAGGATGCTTAGGTGGATGTGTGGTAAACTCATATAGATAGAATAAGAAATATAGAAATTCAAAAAAAAGTAGCAGTAGCACCAATTGACACAAAAATTAGGGAAGGGCGGTTGCGGTAGCTTGGACACCTCCAAAGACAACCTAAAAATGCCTTTGTTGGAAAACTCGACTCAATAAAAACTTAAGAAATTCGACGATGTAGGGGTAGACCGAAACTAACTTGGGACGCATTGATTAGGAAGGATTTAAAGGATTTGGAGAGCACGCCATCAATTGCACTAAATCAAGCGCAATTGAAGACTTTGATCCATGTAGTTGACCCCAACTAATTTGGGATTGAAGGCCTTGAGGCTTTATTGTAGTAGTATCTACAGCCCATGGAGTATATCTTGTTTTTTGCTATTATTATGGTGTCTCTTAAAGTTGCAAGTTACAGTTGTCATCAGCTATTTCACATTTTTGTATAGCTCTTCCATTATAGTAATATGTATGTTCTTTGTTTCCTATCAAAAACAATAACAATAGCATGCATAAGAAAGCTTGGTTTCACACTTAAGGAAAAAGATAAAATTATAACCCGTCGAATCTACAAAAGAATATTCAAAGTAACAACTGGAACAAGATTATAACTGATATTCCAAGATTCAGAAGTAAAAGAATAACAAACAAACAAACAAACAAAAAAAGAAAGAAACTGAAGAGTGAAAGAACGGTCTGGCACTCCAATATTTGGGTAAAAGACAACCTGGACGCAGATTAAATCATAATGGATTTTCAAAGAACATTATTCAAGGTTAGATGGAAAAAATGCTCACCCCACTTTCATCGTCAAGTATTCTTTCCATTAAAAAGACATCACAATATTTACTAATTTCCAACAGTGTTTCCACCACCGAGGCTCTCACAGTTGCATGCTTCTGTACGAAGAAAATAGAACTTCACTTCTTCAATTTCAATAAAAAACACACCTTTTTCCAAAAATATGATAGAAGTGAAGTAATCAATCTAACCAAGAGATCTTCAGGGCTGCTCTCCTCAAGAATCACCCCCAGAAGCTGGCAAGTCATCTGAGACCAGACACCAACCAAAAGAAAGAATCAAATGCACATATTTATAGTTGCATATTCAGCAACTTATTACAATTTACAAGTTGGAAAGTGGAAACTAAGAAGAAAAGAACAGTAACGAGAGGGAAAGAATAAACTAGCGAAGAGGACTTTCACCATGTTCAATTTGCTTACCACCTTGACACTACCTGCATTTTCTAGTTAAACATTGCTTATCATTTTAAAATAAAGCTCATACATAGACCATGTGGAGGGATCAAAACCAAATTCGTACAATGTATCAGAAACAATGGGATGTTGGCTATTGCATTTATCTACAGCGGTTGACAACAGTCAAAATACCATAAAAAGGAACCAAATGCTCATAAACAATTTTAGTTTAAAAAGGAAATGCGCGAGCCATGAAAACAAAAAAATAAAACCAATAAACAAAAATCCTGATATAACAATTGGAGCTAATATAGACAAAAATCCAAAAACTGCAAGGCTAACCAAATTATTCAAGTTATTAGCAAAGCTAAATTTCTAAGACTTTGTCATACCCCTGTAATTTAAAAAGACCTTCATGAAAATGTTTTTGACAACATATGCTAAAAGAGCTACATGTTTTTGACGACATAACCCAGTCAAATTCTGACACAGGGCTTCCACAATTAAATCTCTCAAAATAAAAACATATGATAAAATATACCCCTAGCGTGTGGTGATTTAACAAGCAAAGACGACTTCTATCATAACTGAGCTTGTGATATCATGCCGTGGCAATCAACACCAGTCTTTAAGATTATTCCAATAAAACCATCTTATTACCAACCTAAAGTTCAGCTACCGATACAAAGAGGGCACCTACAAAGGACTTTTGCAGTATATTTTAGATCTACAACCATGTTAATACAACATAATAAGTCCAGCATTAAAATCCATGATTCAAGAATTTCAGTGCCCCTAACAAAAATGGAAATGATAAAATGACCCACTTTCAACGTACTCTTTGAGCGCACACCCTTGTCTTTTAGCCAGTTATGGCTCTTTCTTGTCTCCCCAAGCGTGGGACCACATCTGACAAAACACCGTAAACGGCTAAAAGACAAGGGAGTGCGCCTAAATTGTGCGTTGAGATTATCATTTTCCGACAAAAATATCTAGTATATCAATAACTATATTGCAAAATATAAACCTCCTTATAATTCTTGATCATTTCTCATTATAATTTCCATAAGCTAAGAGACCATAGGCATAAAGTAATGGTTATGAAGGTTCAAAAGGTGAAGCTCTAAAAATTTCTCATCGCTTGAATCTGAAGCAAAAGGTTGAAGACGTAGGAAAATCCAATGAATGTATAAAGCTCTTTTCAGTAAAAGATCAAAAGGTAATCATAGTTTTTGCAGGATGCTTTTAAAGATCAATATAAAAAACTAGTTTGCATCCCGCACTTCATGCGTGGGCAAGGCCGAATATCAATAAATATTAGATAAAAATAAATTTGATAAGAAAAACCTCTAAATCCAAATTCTTAAAAACAAAACTAACGATTTTCTTCAATCACCGTCAAAACCCTTAACGACCACAAAATAATAATTAATATCAAGACGATTCACATGATTAGAAAAAAAAGACATAAAAAAAAAAAAAAAAAAAAAAAAAAAAAAAACCTACCAAAAACATAAGAAATCTTAGTATAAACTCAACTCAACAATGTATATGATACTTTAATTTTATAACTTCATCATCATGTCTTTACTTGTATATAATACTTTTGTACTGGATTGGGACAAAAATCTCGATCTCATTTTTTGGGCACTATGAATAATATCTCTTTCTTATCAAAAAAAAAAAAAAAACCTCCATCTTCATGTCTAAAACAAGTTGATGTGTATTGAATTTAAAGCCTTTAAATTCTAGTGTGTTCATCAATTTGGTTATTAAGCAAGTATTTTGTAATTTTATTATCATAAAATACCAAATACTTAGAAACTACATTTCTTATAAATGAAAATATGCTATTCAATTAGCAATATCCTTGTATATACATACGCTATTCTATCTATTAGCAATATCTTTAGATAAGCTTTTCAATCTCAGTAATTTAATAAATTTATGCCTTTTGGGCTTCCAAAAAAAAAAAGAAATCGAAACCAAAACAAAGTTCTAATTAATATGCTATCTTCTTAAGTTCAAGTTGTATACTTTCTTTAATTTTTGTTCACAAGAATTGTTCTTATTGATAGGGAGTATGATGCACAAATCAACTGACATGTATGATTAAGAATTAGTACAAATTTACAATCAACACCCTATCAAAATACATGTTCTTAGTAAGGACTAATCAATCAATCAATCAATGAAGAGAAAATAACTTATAAATTCACATACATTTAATTGCTTCGATTAGCACTACAACAACAATACAACAGAAGCAACCAATTAATCAATCAATGAAGTAAAAAGCATCAAAGCGTCATAAGCAAAGAAATTCAAATAAGATACATAACAAAAGGAAGACAAACAATAAGAACAATGTGTGCAAACAATGCATTGCTAAAAACAAAGTGTGCAAAGACTGCAGAAAAAATAACTTGAGAGAGAAAGAGAAGAAAGTAGTAGCAGCATCCATCTATGGTTGGGATTAAAGAAACAAAAAATAACCCAAAAAACACTTATTATCGTTGAAAATTAACAGCCGAATATTTCAAAAATCAGCGTGATACATTATTAACAGCCAATTATATAATAATAATATTTTATAAGTGTTGTAGTTTTTATTTGGTCAAAGATAAGTGTTGTAGTTAGAATCGATAATTAGTGCTCAAATATAGCCTAAGATATAGCTAAAATCACCGAACAATAGAAACAAAATATAAACTCCAAAAAACTTACGAAAATCGAAATTACACTTAAAAAGTAAGCGCACATAAGAAAAACTGAAAAAATCAAAATAGAAACAATGACATCATCATGCCACATGTCAATCTATAAGAGTTTCTCACATGCCACATGTCGCATCGTGAGAGCTTCTCACAAAAACAGTTCCTTTATATATATATAAATTCTTTGGATCTTCCACCCCAAAAAAAAAAAAAAAAAAAAAAAAAAATTTGGATCTTGCTAAATAAAATGCAAACCCCATGTTTGTTTTTGATTTTTTTTTTTTTTTAAAGGTTTGAGAAATTAGAAGGTTGTTTTCCAGGTGTGCACTGAATGTGTTCCTAATGTTCAAGATCTTAACAATACATGTAAGGATGGAAAACATACAACTTCCCAAAATTATAAGTACCTTTCTGCCTCCATTCAGCCTCTTCCTAATAATTTGTTCACCAGTCAACTGAAACAATATACATATATAAAATGAGTTTCTACATGAGCAAGATCTATTAGGGGGCAAAGCAATGCTCACCTTCACTTGACGAGATGATTCATCGATCTCATCATCCTCAACTTGAGAATAAGAAGCAACTTCAAGAATGTGACCAGTAGACCTGCTTGTTGATTCAGAATTTATAAACTTCCGCTGACTTCTTTTTGGTTTTGTTGAGGGTCTCAGAAACTTCCAAGAGAAAATAACAGCAATGGCAAATCCAGCAACAGCTCCCAATGTTCCAGCATGCTGTAAAAAATATATTAGTGAATAAAATTAAGTTAATTTACAAGAACAAAACAAATCCAACAACAGCTCTCAGTGTGCTGCTTGACTCAAATTTGTGTGCATATGCCTTCATGCACCTACGCGCGCATCACGCCATCGCATCCACCTCCGTGCATAGGTTTTCATGGGGTTAACAGTAGTTGTCATATGGTTAACAGCAGTTGTCATGTGGTCATAACTAGTGGTTCCTAACTTTTTCGCTCCAACATGGTGCACTAGGAGCCTATCTAACTCAGCACTTCAACACTCACAAAAGAACACAAAATTAGGCACCAAGGAACAAACTCTTTACTAATGCAAAGTTGAGTTACACCTACTCACCCACTGTTCCCAAAGCATCAGTGTTTTGAAGGCGTTGCCTACGCGATAGTGGGGCTTTACCGCCTACGGGGTGGGCTTGAAAATAATATTTTAAAATGTTTGGGAAGGTCTCTGTAAGTATCAAACTTCTTTTTATTAAAAGAAACATTTGTTTAACCTAACCCATCTCCCTCACAGTTTCCACTTTATCACCAGAGACCCTCTCCCCCTTTGTTCACCATATTAAAATATGGGTCTTCCTGTTGAGAGATCTCTAAATATACCAACATAGCCTCAGTCCCAAATTAATTGGGGTCGCCTATATGGATCAAACTCTTGCATTGTGCTCGGTTTCATGCAATTGATGGTGGGCTTTTCAAACCATTCAAATCCCTCTTAATTAACGTATCCCAAGTTAACTTCAGTCTACCCCTACCTCATCAAATTTCTTCAGTTTCTATTAAGTCAAGTTTTCTAGTGGGGGCATCTGTAGGCAGTCTTTGCAAGTGACCAAACCACCGCAACCGTCTTTCCCTAAACTTTGAGTCAATTGGTGTTACTCCTACTTGTCTTTGGATTTATGTATTTTTTATCCTATCTTTACGAGTTTTACCACACATCCACCTAAGAATCTTTATTTCTTATACGTTCATTTTATGTAATTGTTGTTCTTTTACCGCCCAACATTCAATTCCATAGAGCACAGCTGGCTTAATTGTGCTCCTATAAAATTTTTCTTTTAACTTGATAGCCATATTCTTATATTATTTCTTATGGAGGTCTAAGTAAATATTTTTTAGTCTGCCAAGGTCCCGCCTAAGCTAGGCAGGGCAAAACCACGTTGCCGTCTAGAAAACACTGCCAAGCATAGTGTCGGGTTTTATATTAAACAACTGCTTAGACACTTGTCCTATTTGTGATGCATTTAGGAACTAATAAAACCAACATTCTCATGAGTGGCTAGTTGGCATGCTCCTGCATGTTCACTTCTCCGTCTGTTGCCCAACTGCCCATTTTTTGGAGTGTCACCTATTTCATAACTCTCTTGGTCAAAGAGCACATGCTCAATGTACTTATAAAAGGTCTTGCCACGTGCATAGCACCAGCCAAGTTTTTTTTTTTTTTTTTTTTTTTTTTTTTTTTTTCAATGGGAATTGAACTACGATCTCCCGAGGTCTTGCCTTTTTAACAATTGATGTCTTTACCATCTCACCAGAGAGACTTTGACGAGCACTAACCAAGTTACCGCTCATAGTTGCTCGAGAGATGCCTTTGTCGCTTGAAGTGTGACTTGGGTTTATCTCAAGCCACACTCATAGTCGTCTCGGTCACAACATTGCCATGCTCGTGGTAACTAGACACCTCTGGCCACCTTAGGCATGTCCCATGCCGAAGCCTTCGGCGTGGTGCTCAACCACCGCCCCAGTCGGTACCCTCATAATAGATGTTACGTCAAGAACCAAACCCGCCTTAATTCGCCCTATTACACACCTAACCTTAAGGGATTTGTGTCTCACCAACTTCTATGACCTAGAAATCCAATTGGGGATAACAAAAACAACGTGATCGCACTCAAACATTACTCTAAATCAGTAATCCAACCCATCTATTCTTCAATCCACCAAACCACACTCAAAACCCTAAATTCTAAAGGACCTAAACCCGAATCACGGCGACAAACCACAAGCGGAAACAAACGAGAGAGAGATAATCAACAACTAGACGCACCTTGTGATTCACGAGAGTGAGAAGGATCTCAGCGACCCTCCGATTGCATCCGCTGCGAATCCTCTTCAGCAGATTCAACACGTGTTGCGCGAGCGAGTCCGCCATTGATTAAGAGAGACGATCGAAGACGTCGCAAGAGAAGAGATGATTCAGCCCATGAGTGAGGAACGAAGAAGAAGAAGAAGAAGAAGAAGAAGAAGAAGAAGAAGAAGAAGAAGAGAATCGAAGGAGTTGTGATTTGAAATTTGAAACCCTAATCTGAAGCAAACCCAGAACGAACGAACGAACGAACGAACGAACGAACGAACAACTGTCTTCTAACTTACAAGCCCGCCTAATCGGTACGATTGCGCGCGTTTGGGGAAGGAGAGGGTAAAGAGCTGGAATTAACTCTCAATTCAAACCCTTCGATTTTCATCGTATACTACTTTTGAAAAAATGATAAAGTGGACACCCACTCCTCGCCCGCACTTTGATACACGTCACGTAAAGAAGAAGGGATACGTGTGTCCTAATTAAGGCACCATAGCATTGTCTTACATTTTGTAGCCATATTAATTGCAAACTTTTCACATTTCAAAACATAAATCTTACTTGTAAGTTGCACGCGTGCACGAAAGTAATTTTCATTTCTTTCATTTTTTTTTTAGAAGGGAGTCAAAATTACAACCTCTTTAAACTTTGTCTTTTGACAAATAATGTCTCATTCATCTCAACAAAGATATTTTGACTTTCATTTATAATCTTAAATATCACAATATAAGAAATTAAGGTAATATAAACATAGTGTTTAATTTTACTTCTACCCTTTGACACAAATCAAGAATTGCTTTAATTACAATTTATTGCCAATTCTTTTATTAACCCAACGTTTTAGTTGTCCTAAAAAAAACCCAACATTTTAGATCTTTCCCTAATTTGAAATGGAGATGCACACACATCTATCGTGAAGAAAATTACCTGTTGGTGCTTTCATCATGGTTTGGTTTGGTTTGTTTATTACAGGCTATCATAACTGAAGAATTAACCATTAATTTCGATTTGATGAAGATAGATTGGAGAATTCAATTCCCAGATATTGTAAGATGAATGAGTCTTTTTTTTTTTTTTTTTTTTTTTTTTTTGTAATAGATCACAAATGCCCGCCCTATTTTAATCTCCCAAAAAAAAAAACAATTTCAACTTCAATTAAACCCCTTGTTTTAACCCAAAAAAAATAAAAAATAAAAAATAAAAACTTGTAGGGCATTGGCTGATAGCATTTCTTGGTTGATGGTTTGGTCTGAATTGAGAAAGAAATGTCAAGAGAACGAAATTCTGGTATCTTTTTTACAAGAGTTGAAACTTTTGCCCTATAAAACTCACATAAGCATGAGCCATATCCAGAACAGCCAAATTAATAGAATTCTTATTTGGAGTTCGCCAAAAAGGCCAATCATAGATCCCAAAATTAAGGTCACTATAAAATCTTGACAATAATAGATTGCGCAGAACTAAGTAATATTTTCTCTATTCTTAGTCAAAATGGGCCTCAACCATTTTTTTCACATAAAGAACATTGAAATTAAACACCAGTGCTAAAGTAAATACATCATGCAATTAATAAAAATTAGGAAGGAGGATCTTCAACATTTTTCGATATACTTTTTGAAGTCCAGGATCTTCAAACACTTCTCCACCTTTAGGATACTTGTTCAAATCGAATCCACCAGGCTCATTCAAGTCAAAATCCAATGGCACCTTTTCGATTCAACCATTAAACATGAGATCAGACTCATTTTCTGTTGAAGCTTCGATTTCTTCATCTAGTTTCACTTTCTGCTGCTCCAAATCTTCCATGATTCCAAACAATATTCATATTCTGAGTATTATAGAGAAGAGAAGAGAAAACATTTCATATTCTTCTTGGAAAATGGTGAATTCCTCTTTCGTTTGGCAGATTTTGCTGATTTTTTTTTGGGGGCAAATTGTTCGGCTGGTTTAATGGCTTATTAAATGTTTAATGTGTATTTAGGGGTGAAATTGGTATTTAGGGTGATAAATTAGCTAAAAGAATTATATATTTGGAAACTAGAATTGGGCCAAAACGATCTATTTTTATGGATGAGGGAGTATATAACTTAAATCGAGTTGATTCTATGTAGGCCATTTTTTTGGTTCAAATTAAGAAATGTTATATCGGACACTTTTTTGAAATGTTCACCAATAAGAAAATAGTTTCTCAATAGAGAACTAAACAAATAATTAGGTGATATGGATTCATAATGATTGAGAAATTAAAGTGATTATATGTTCAATGAATCCACAAGGCACATCTAACCTAATAATACAAAAAGGTAGAGAGGAAGAGATCAAAATGAAAGTTAGAAACCAAAACCAACTTCACTACTGTCAGTGCTACCATACAATCCCTACAATTGTTTAACAATAATAATAAGAACTGATTCTATAACTCATCTTTAATGTCATCCTGAATTTACAAACTTCATAAAACTGTTCACAATAAGCAAACATTGATACCTTCCCATAACCTCACAACAATAAAGCCTCAATTCGATCCCAAATTATTGGGATCTTTTACATGAATCAAACTTTTCCACTCCGCTCAATTTAATGCTCTTAATGGCGTGTATTTAAAATGCTTAAATCCTTCTTAATCAATGCATCTCAAGTTATCTCAAGTCCAACCTTCCAATAGGCTAAAAAAAAAAAAAGACACCTTAAGAGATTCAAGAAGCTTTGCCAGTTTCTGTCGACAAACATGAGCTTCTTTACGCAATTTGCAAGCTGGAGATGCTGGCCCTTTTAGCATCCCCAAGCATCAAAGTCCCTTGATGTCTACGTTCAAAGATTTTTATTTTTATTTTTTTTCACAATAACAATGAAAAATACAACCACAATGGCCGTTACTCTTCATAATCCTACAATCTAGCTGGCCTCGATAAGCTTGTCTGTATTCCTTGGTCTGCAAAGCGAATGCATATCATAAAGTGAATGCAAAGAATAGTAAAGGAAAAAAAATGACTTCCTAATTTAAATGTCGTAAGAAAAGCACGACAGTTTATAGGTAATACTCATGTTTTGTGGTAACTAAGCTTAATTGTAGTGTAATCGTTGATCCTTTCATAACCATGACTTATCCACAAAGCCTCGATTTGGGAGCAACGTGAGCTTTCCATAACATACAAGCAGATAGGGAAGGATAGGAAATTCAAAATTGATTAGGTAGCAAGAAAGAAAGTGAGATTCTGATAACGGCCTTAAATATAATGTCAAATGGCAGTCAATTCTTAGTTTACAATTTCTACTTCAAGAGACCAGCAGCAAAGAACAGTACCAGCAATTGCTTCACTAGAAAACGAAGAAAATAGAAAGGATACTAAACTTCATTGAAGAAATACATTGAGTAAGTTCCAATAAAGCAACTAATAATAGAAAAGAGAATGTAGGGATTAAAAGGAACCTGAACAACACAAGTCCAACTTTACTTCCACTTCTCTACAGCTTTTCTAATTTGTTGCTGGCAGGAAATATGTGAACTTTCATCACAAGAGCAACTGTTGTATCTATCAGCTCAAATACACACACATCTCCTATCTGTAAATTAGTCCCATGCATGAAAGCAGCCCATCCTTTGGATATCCGAATCTGAGCCATGTAGGAAGAGAATCCTACTTCCCACAAGCGGCCATCTGGAACTTGAAGCTTGATATTGGGCAAGCCACCGGGAAGGTGTTTCTTAACAAAGTCGACCGGCATATTCTAAAGAGGGAAAAGAGGGCAATTATCAGAAATAATTAATAAATGGAGCTAGTTAACAAGAATATAATTTGGATGGAGAATGTCTCATTACAGGCGGGTGACCTTAGGACACAAAAAAGTATCCCTCACAGTCACATGTGACAATCACTGACATCAGATAATCATGAGACGCGATTATGGACTTCTATGAAAAAACCAGAATTAGGAAAAGGCAAACTTGCATAGCATCCAGAGTACGTGTGACAAAGTTTCATGGAGTTTCTATACTCTAACAGCTTACCATAAAATTGCCATTCACATATGATGACTTGATAACAGAAATGAAGTAAGGATTTCTGGACTTGAAAGAAATTGCATCTTCAACTGCTACATCACTTTGCTGAGAAAAGGAATCCTCATTTGGAAAGAAACGTTGTACGTTAGCAGAGTTCTCTCGAACTCCACCCTTAGGTTCTCAGCATGTCCTCCCATTATTTTGTTCTTCACAATTATTACAAAAGCGGCGATGACCCACCTCAACACCACTCATATCAAATATAAGAACATGAAACCGAGATTTTCCATCAGATAACAGTCCATCATATCTGAAAACCAAGAAATGCCCAGCACGTATGGAATGGTATTCTAGGAAGTCCTGCAAACCATTCTGAAACCAAACGGCACCATCAGCTTTCTTTAATTCAATATTCCATGCAGTACCATCCCGGACATTTAGAACAGCAACATCAGAAATTTTATGTCCAAATTTACTAACAAATTTCTTTGGCAATTCCTGCAAGTGAGACAAGAAGTTGTTCATGTCAATAATGTGAGCGTTCGAATTTTAGCTATCAAAAACCATGTGAGAATGATACAACAGATAAGTTATGGTCTTAGCATTCGGTATCTAACTGCAACTTCCGTCACACCACATTTTATAACTCAGGTAATTTTTTTCATTTCTTGACTAGTATATCTTAAAAATTTTCACAGCTACAATGGGCAATCATTTTTCCTTTTTTTTTTTTGAGAAGAACTACAATGGGCAATCATGAAAAACGTCGGAAGTTGCCGTGAATGACTATAACCATGATAATGGAAAAGGGAATCCCCATGAAAAAGCAGAGCTCCTAAACAGTAAACACTATATTATTTATCAAAAAGCGAAATGGTCGCTAGATGCCCCCAGACTAGTACATTATCTATAATTCTAAAGAAAAACAAGTATTTTTGTGTTAAAACAGCAACAAAAGAGAAGGAGAACAAAGAGCACTTCCTATGAAATAGTGAAACCAGGAACTCCAACAACAAGGAAAGATTATCATATCCTTAAACTTTACATTAGATCTTTGGATTTCAAAATAAAATCAACGGTGCCAACGGATGAACCATAGCATCTAAAATCTAAATAGAACCAATCCTGATTTCCACACAATTTCTCCATATCTTTGATTAAACAGTCCTCAACAACGATCTCTGCATTCACTATCCTCCCTTCTTCCACAAGCTAAAGCTTCTCATATCATGCTAAACATAAAGTACGCGCCGCCATTAGTAATCGCCTAATCCGCGCAAACACAAACACAGAATCAAGAAATTGCCGATCTTTTCTCCACTACAAGCTTCAAAAACTAAAAGAAAACCACAATTTTTGCAGATCAAACTGTCTTTTCACTGTTTCACAGCCACATATGCAATTTGTCCACAAAAACCTCAAATTTCAAAGAAAACCAGAACAATCAAACAAGTGAACAGCATATCAATGATCAAAATCTCTCTCAAAAACCGCTAAATTTCACGAACTAGTACAACAATTCATACTTTCAAAATCATTACTGAAACAATTGAAACAGAGAATGAAATCCAAGAATGCGACCACGAGTTTGCGCTCCCGAGCCACCGCGGAGTGTATGATCTTGAAGAAGCTCGGCCGATCTCCGGCGATCTGAGCGTCCGCCATTTCGCCGGAGAACGCTCGCTAGGGTTTCGAGAGGGCGTTTGTCACATTTTAAAGTCTCCATTTTTGTGCACAAAAGTACTGTGTTGTTGTTTTTCCATTTTTGGCAGTGTGGTGGGAAAAATTCAGGGCTGTGCTTTGTTTTTTTTAGGATCAATGATGGTGAGGATCTCGAGAAACATTGTTCATCACCGGTGTCCATTTGACAGTGTCGAAAGCAAGTTAGGTAATAATTTTCTTTTTTTACTTTTTTTTATTTGATAATTATGAATGTATGAAAACTTTTGAGTCTGACTAAGTACACCCCATTTTGCGTGACATCCCAAATTTAAATTTTAATTCATAAGTGCACGAAACCCGCTGACCCGACTCTGGGTCTCGCTCGCTCGATCGCTCCTCATCCCCACTCGGCCACTCCCCAATCGCCTCATCCTCGCCTCCTCGCTTCTTCCTCATCGATCATCGATCGATCATCCGATTCATCCCCTCTTCGTCGAGCGAGCCTCCTTCTGTCCCTCGCCTTCCTCATCGATCACCCCTTCGGCTTTCTAACTCTTCTTCTCGCTTCGGTTCGCTCCACCGCACCGCCATCGCTCCGCGCCATCCACCATCATCTTCTTCATCCGCCTCACGCCCTCACCTCTCGCTTTCTCACCTCCGCCTTGCACAAGGACACATTCGCCGCACATCCTCCGCGGCTCCGCCTCACCTCCGTTTGTAATCGTTGAAGATCTCTCTCTCTCTTTCAATCTTCATAATCATAGGTAATTGAACTCTTCTTTGAGCTCATGTTCTCGTATTCGAGAGATTTGGGAGAGTTGTAGCCTTGTAGCCCTGTAGGAGCAGAAACCCTAATTTAGCCCTAATTTGCTGCCTTTATTAGGTTTTTTATTTCGTATGTGTGTGGTTTTGTTGATTTCATGAACATAAGTTACATAAGCACATAACTGCCATCGTTGCCTAGTGAGGTCTGAGGTGAGTGAGAGTCTGAGAGATGTAGACACTTGAATTAAAATTGAATTGCAGAAACAGTTGAGACTTGAAGCAAGCACTAGTGGCTTACATTCCCAATTTCCCATTACAAGAGAGAGTGTGACCTACATGATACATCAGTGATGGCGGATTGGCGCCTATCGTGGACCAATCAAGGCCTTGTCGACTAGGCAATGCGGTCCACATGTGCTCTCTCTCTCGCGCCACTCGAAACCTCTTGAGTTTCCCTCATTTATAGGCAACAAGAGTACAATTCCTTCACCAACTTGACATCTTAATGAATAGGGCCATGTGCATTGCCTGCTTGTGTTATATTATATACTGGCTACATCTACATAGTTGTGGAACATGAAATTCGAAAATGTGCATTGCCTTGCCTGCTTGCTTGTATTGCCTTGCCTGCTTGCTTGCTTAGTTGCTTGTATTATATTATATGTGCCTTGCCTGCTTGCTTGTATTATATTATATGTGCATTGCCTTGCCTGCTTTCACATCTACATAGTTGTGAAACCTCTTGAGTTTCTCTCTCTCTGCCTGCTTGTATTATGTTATATGTGCATTGCCTTCGTTATAAATTTGAAAATGCCTTGACATGAAATTCCATATTGTTTGGACTCATTCATTTAAAACATATTATGTATATAGTAGAAGCAGCATTGATTTGTCAGTGAAATCAAGTAATCGGTCCTACAGTTTTTAAATTATTGGGGTTGGCTACATGGATCAAAGTATCAAACTCTTCCACTGTGTGGAGCCAAAGTAGATGAGAAGGTAAGCTACATCGCCAAATTAATTCATGAACTCAACTGGGTTTTTGTCTTGTGGTTGTGGGGGAATAATTAATGTTTGATTGGTCCGTGCAGTGGAGAAGTCCACAAAGAAGAACAAGAAGAGAGAAAAAGATAGCAAAGGAGAAGAGAAAGGCAAAAGAACATGGAGCCAAGACAGAATTACATGCGCCAAAGCCGCCACAATCACATGGTGAGAAACCGAATGCCAAGAGAGCCCAACAGGGGTCCAATGGTTGGGACCCATGGTGCACCATTGGTGCAGACCTATGGTCACCACTATGGTCCATTGCTTGGCACACATGGTGCAACCGCTTTTGCACTGCCACCAATGAAGACTCGCAACAACTTATTCGATCCACCTGCAGTTCCACTGCAGAGAAGTACTGTAATGAAAACTACATAGATAAATAGATGTGTCCAAATTTGTAATGAGCTTGAGAATTTGTTGTGTTTCTCTATGAGTTTTGTGTTTCAATTTTTCAAGTAATCGAAATCTCAAACATATCAATGAACTTTATTTCAAATTTCAATCGTGAAGCGACTAAAAGAGAGATATGGGCAAGCATTGTTTCTTTGAGATGATCAAGATCGATTGGCATACACATAGTACCTAAGTGCACCTTAAATTTTTACCAAAATACATTTTCATTCGAATCGAAACACCCAACTCTAAAACCTTGGTCGAGACATGTAGCCGAAACTAGGCTTCGTGTTGTCCAACCAAACCTTTTTGGTAAGATTTAGTTGACAACTGCCGACCTAAAGGTTTGGTGGGTTCCGACCGACTCTCTAATTAAGGGTTCGACAAGCTATGACTGACTCTCCAACTAAAGGTTCGGTGACTCTGACCTACTCTCCAACAAAAAATTCAAACATTCGAGGTCGAACCACTCGATGATGCCTACAAATCACAAAAAAGATAGCATGTGGAGTGCACTTAGAAATTGTAGTGGGTACACTAATCACGTTGAGGGGCATAAGTGTCATTTTGTAGTAGGATTGACTTTTTTTTAAGTTTGACTTTTTCTGAGGTGCACTTAGCCGGGCTCAAACTTTTTGAGCTTCTCTTACTTTGGTTTGACTAATCCTATAAGAGTTGGTCTCTCAACCCTATAACTAGGAGAAACTAAAATAATATAATGCATCCTACCAAAAAAAATATAATGCTACAACCAATATGAAGACCAGTGTGAATTAACCGCATCGAACACCATTAGGGAAACCAAAAAAATATGTGAATGCCAAAAATGCAACTTTAAATGAGCAAGAATTAACCAACAAACTCTTTTATTAAGCGAGGTCTAGGTTTCGAATCTTGAGAACTACATAAACTCGAGTTCAGCAAGCCACCTCCATCAATATTTATTATTTTGATAAGATTAAACAATTTTGTATTCACCAAGATTTGAACCTATAGCCTCTTACTTTCAAACATCATACCAAATCATTAAGCCACAGGCCATCCAATTGGTTGGTACCTGCAACAGTATTATTAAGCATTTACAGGCAGCTTTTCCACTAAAGAAAGTAAGTACCCTTCAGACTTGCCCCTTGATGACTTAACTTCTTAGAATATTAAAATCAAGCCCAGAATAACACGAAGCTTCAATCCAAATTAGTTGGGCTAGGCGATATCAAACTCTCCCAAATTATTTCTTCTTGACCAAACTAACCATATTAGAATTGTCGAAAAACAAAGCAAAACAAAACAAAAACGGCACGCTTTATTTGTTATTATTCTAGTATGATCATCCTCGATAAGTTTGTCCACATTCCTTGTTCTGCAAACACCTGCAAAATGAATGCATGTAATACTCATGAAATCTGATTTGAAAAATAGAAGTAAAAGCCAACAGTCTATGAGTAAAAGTGTAAAACTGATGTTTAAGGTTTTTAATATCAATCCTGTTAAGGAATATTGTGCAATTAGGAAATATGCACAAATCACTCCCATAATTATGTCGTGCACAAACTCACTCCCTTGATTATGTGCTACCTTATTTAAATATTTCTTTTTTTATGTAATTGTCGTGAAATCACTCCTGTAATTATGTCATGCACAAATCACTCTCTTGATTATGTGCTATCTTATTTAGATGTTTCCTTTTATATGTAATTGCATCTCTATATATAGAGACATGTAATAGATCAAGAGATATAATATTCTATTATGAAATTAACAAATCCAACAGTAGGGTTTTTAATATCAATCCAACAGTAGGTGTTGAGGGTTGATCTTTCGTTGGAACCTGAATTATTCATAAGCCGACGGTTCAGGAGGAACACGGGCATGCCATATGATAGAAGTGGAGGGTAAGTAAAGGAAGGATTGGAATCAATAGGAGTTCGAAAACGAATTTGCAGAAAAATGTCGCTTGGGCTAACAAGCCAGGGTCTGTAGTCATCAACATGTAACCAAAGAGAGAGAACTCTAGTCTAGCTAAGAAGGTGTTGGTATCATAAAAGGGATGAGGTTGGTTATTGGTTAATGTATCAAAAGTGGTTTTCTGAATTTTCTACATTACAATCTCAAACAAGCAAAGAAAACCATAAAACAAAGATTATTTTTGAGAATACATAAAACAAAGATTCAATGGCAAGAAACTTCAAGAAAGTGATATTTGATAACAAAGACTCAACTTTAACAAAGTGAGATTTTGATAACAACCTTAAATCTCAAGCCAAATTACAGTCAACTTTGAGATGCACTTTCTACTTCAACAAATCAGTTGGTTTTACCGGCAACAAAATGCAATACCACCCGGCGCCAGCTTTGCAAAGAAAACAAATCAGAATAGAAGAAATTAGAAAGGGTACTAATCCTCGCATGTAACGTATGTATTCTGTGAAATCGAATAGAGCAACTAACAATAGATAAAACAAAGGTTGAGATGAAACGGAACCTGAGTATCATGGTATATGCTAGATCAAGCAAGGTACACAATTTATCAGTGACAAATGGAGATTATTAAACAATGAATAGATTTGGATGGAGGAATGCTTCAGTACAGAGACATAATGGCTGGCTTGGGAAGTCATAAAACTAATAGCATCCAGAGTATGTTGTGAATCTGATAATGTTCTGGAATTTCTTCACAAGAAGAGACACTTTGCGTGTCAGCAGATTTCTCCCCAACTTCACCTATAGGTTCTCGGCATGTCCTCTCATAATTTTGTTCTTCACAATCATTAGAAATACGGTGTCGCCCTGCCTCAACCCATTCATATCAAATATAAGAATGTGAAACTGAGATTTTCCGTCAGATGAATTTCCATCATATCTGAAACCAAGAAGTATCCAGCACATATAGAATGATATTCTAGAAAATCCTGTAAACCATTCTGAAACCAAATGGCGCCATCAGCTTGCTTTAATACAATATCCCATGCAGTACCATTACCAACGTTTAGAACAGCGACATTAGAAATGTCTTTTCCAAATTTATTAACAAATTTCTTGGGCAACTCCTGCAAGTGAGACAAGAAGTTGTTCAGGTCAGCAATGTGAAAATTCGAGTCTCAACTATCAAAACTATGTAAGAATAATATAGCAGATGAATCATGTTAACATTCAATATCTACAAGTGCCACTATTTCAATTACACTGGAACCTTCTGCATTTCATACCTCAGGCAATCAAAAAATATTTTAATTTCAAAACTCTTAAATTTCAAAAATCTACTCGCCTCCCAACATCATGATGTCCATATCTATTCATAAAGTTAAAAACATGAACTACTTTTTTTATCCATAAACAAATCAGAATGCGAAATAGAAACGTGGTAGTCCTAAACAACCAAAATTTGGTCATCTCGGACCTCAATTGATGAGTTTGAAACTTGGATTATTCAGCAGCAATTTATATTTACAAAAAATTAGAAGTTGCTGCAGTTGTGTCAGGTATTGGATTGCGCATGAGTTTTAGTTTCAATCAGCTCCATCAATGGTGTGCGTTTACAAGATCTGTCATATTTCACATTTTAAAACTCTTTGTCCATCAACTTTCTTTTCACTTAGTTCCCCATATCTACCCCTCTCCATTCTCCTTCACCATGCATTCTCAGGGCACTTTTGAGGATCAGAATCCGAGTAAACTCATGAGAAAACAAGGAGGAATCAAACAAACAAGGAACGAAGACTAATAATCGACAAGCATTCATCAGTTCAACGAACCAACACAAAGTAGCATTTTCTAAATTTAGCAATCTAAGACATTCTTTCTAGTTTTATCAAAAAAATAAAGACATTCTTTCTAGTAGCATCACCAGTGAATAATCATTCATAACTAAAAAGAGGGCATCGAAAACGATATCGCAATCTCAAAAGCAATAAAACCATCACCAACTCCCACCTATCACAATTTACAAGTGCAATAGGTACTTTTTTTTTTGAAGTCAAATAAAATTTTAATTAATCATCAATGGCTCGATACGATACAGGACTTGACATAGAACAATTACCCTAATAAAAGCACACTGATACACTAATCCTATTTGTTTAAAAGAACTGTCATCCATTTGGCTATGAATGCAACTGTAATATTGAAATAGTGTGACAATACTTGTTTGTTGTGAATATAACAAGTGTTTAATTTCTTGTAAGATCTATAATAATTCCAGAGTAAGGAAATGGCTTTGTTTTCTTGATCAAGCTCAATCCACCAAGAATTGTAGATCAAAATGTATCGCATTGTCGGTCCATCCTTAAAAAACACTAATTTCAAACTAAACTTAATTAAACATGCAATTCTGTTCTCCTGAATCAATGAAACAGGTGAAACACAAGAATTGACACAACTCACGAGTCGCCTCTCCTGAATCACCGTGGAGTGTATGATATTGAAGAATCTCGGTCGGTCGCCGTCCGAATCTCCGGCGAGGTTACCGTCCGTCATTTCGCCGGAAAAATCAAAGTTTTCCCGCGCTTGCTATGGTTTACAGCAAAACCGAAGTATTATTTTTTTTTTTTTATTTTTGCCGACCGTTACATTCCAAAGGCAACGTCAGGTTGGTCCAACTGTCCAAGTAGCAAGGGACCGATTTCCCTTCCGTCGGGCGGAACTAGAGAGGGATAGGATAGGCAGTCGCCTCCGCCACTACTCCAGTCCCTCCGCTCCTCTCTCGCCCCTCTTTATGGTCAACACACTTCTCATAAGCTATAATATAGGCGCGTATCAGGTGAGTATCCAAATCTATAAATAGGTTTAGGTTAAAGTTCACCCCCTATCAAGTTAGTGGAAGTCTCGGGTTTGAGTTTTATGAGTAGAAAAAATTAGTTTGAGAGGGTTGATAACATTCGCATGAAAGAGTGGGGTTTTTTTTTTTTTATTTAAGAGTCGAACTCACAAGTCACAACTTTCTAAAAACCTTGCATTTTTGATAAGGAATATCTACCATTTCACCAGAAACACTTTGGCACATATGAGAGTTTGACGCAGTCATATGAGAGTGAAGTAGTCGATGTAGTTAGCATTGGATACCAAAATAAATAAATAAGTATTGACACGAGTAGGCTAAGTTAAAAGACAATGTCATTATAACCAAAAAAGACACTCATAAACTGCGTGTACTTGTAGCCGTTAGTTCGATCTACTTCAAAATACGTGTGCACCAAACATCAAGGATAAGAAGACAAGTGTGTGTCATTAATGTGCGTCTTTGTTGAATTACAAAAACATTTTTCTAAATTAAACACACCTCAAAAATATCTAGGAAATCCCCCACTATACTAGGAGCCTAGGAGATGAGAATCTAACATGGTTGTCCGATTGGTACTTTATATAGGTTCCCAATGATGTCCAGCACGCATCTCAATGAACAACTGCTCAAAAACAACCTTATCACAAGTACCTCAAATTTACCACCACTAGAGTCCACATCTCTCCAAATTTAGAACCACAAGCACCATCCCAAAAAAAAAAAATGTCATCACTACTAGCAAAAATACTGACACCCTTTAAGCCCAACAACAATCACCATTTCCTTAGCATTCCAATCTCCTCCACTTCACCAAAAACCCCTCAAAAGAATCTCAACAACCAAACAGGCCTAATTAACAGAAGAAGAGCCATAGCACTCACAACATCAACATTGGCAACACTTGTTAATGCTGAGAAGGGAAGTTGTTTTGATTTTAGAATGACAGTTCCTGACCAGACACTTGAAGAGGCAGAGAGTATGATAAGAGGGCATGCCCAAGAATTGTTAAGTGTGAGAGATTTGATTGAAGAGGAGTCATGGAGAGAAGCACAGAGGGAGCTGAGAAAAAGCTCTGCTTATCTCAAACAAGATGTCTACACAATCATACAAGCCAAGCCTGGTGGGGAGAGGCCTCTCTTGAGAAAGTTGTATTCACAACTCTTCAACAATGTCACTAGAGTAAGTTCGAGTATAAGCATTTTTTGCCATCTCTAAACCTGGACAGGTTAGCCCAACCGTAAGGGTGAGCTTAGGATTTTGTCGGTTAAGCGCACAGTCACAAGTTTGATTAACTGTTGTGTCAAAATTATTTGGGCCACTAAGGTATGATCAGGCTAATTGTATTAGGGTTTCGTAGGAATGGTCAGGCTCGCTTGAATATCCATGAATATCTATAAAAAAATTTCCATCTCTACTTATTTTTTTATTTGGAAATAGTTGAAAACAATTGTGATATGTGTTAACATCAATTGGGACTTTTGGTTACACAAAAAGCTTCTTATTCGTTGTCAGATGCATCTCAAATCCCGTGTTTTGTGTTTAAAATATATGGAGGGGCTCTTCCATTTCCCTATGATAATCTTGCATTTTCTTAGTATTAATGAAGATATGTGAGAGGAAGAAGAATTGCATTAGCACCTTAGCTTTAATTTGTCGTGAAAATCATCTCCTACATTTCCATATCTATTTCTATTCTGCTTTAGATTCAACTTCCTTAGTTTGTTCATCAATGGAAGTTCTTATTGATGAATATTTTCTTGCCCATCCTTGCAGTTAGACTACGCGGCAAGAAGCGAGAATGTGGCGCAAGTTTGGGTATGCTACAATAACATCGTTACTGCTCTAAATGATATCTTGTCAAGATTATAATGAACTTGTTTTCTTTTATACTCTTAAATCTTTCTTTTCATTTCCTCATATTGATACAAGCATTGGCAATGTCTTCATTAGAGAACAATGATTATATAGTTTTTAGCAGTTTCTTCTTCCCACTTTAGTCTTCCTCACTTGTCATCTTGGGTCTTGCCTGTTAAAATAAATAGAGCAACAGCGCACTTAACGGATGCTTCATATATGTATGCATAATTCCGCGACGAAGGTAGGTATCAAGAGTGAATGCAATATATGGAAGACACTTTTAGAGGTCTCCATTGCTTGCATTCTTGAGAGTGAGCTACTGTGGTCTCTATTGCTTACATTCTTAGTCCTACTTATCACTTGCAAGTGAATTCTATCAACAGTACATAAATGCACCATACTTCACATCACTGCTTCTCTATTTATGACACTCAACTCTTCATTCCACTACTGCAGACACACTAACAGCAACAAAAAAAAGGTCTGATGAAGAAGGCCAGAATCTGACAGAATTTAAATTTCATCAGCGTCGCCAAACCAAATGCCAATAAGAAACAAGGATGAAGATGCTGTACATGATACAGTCTAGTAAAAGTATAGGAATCCTATCATATGCATCAGCCTATGCCCAGTGATTATAACAAAGGCCAGCACATCAACAGAACTTGTTTTCGAAGAGTGGAATTCAAGATGAAAACAAGCTACAAACTGCAACATCATTCATGAAATTTCTCAACCAAAGGTCCAAAACTAAAAACCCAAAGAGAAGACAAGAAAAGCAAAAACAAAGTGGTGCTGGTCTCTCACCGTGAAAATAGGAAAATTAAACGGATGGGAACTCAATTTGGGTGACAATTCGACTCCTCATTTCTCACACAGCTGTTGAGAGTCCATCAAATAAACACTGGCACGAGCACATCGAAAGTATGCCACTTATCAGAAAGGGAATGAAGAAGTGGGAAAGGTTAAACATGAATGCAAGTTTTGACCATGCATGCAAAACAGTGTAAGACTGTAACTTCTATATTCATGTGCACGAAAGAAATAATTTCAGTGTCTGCTAGATTTAACAAATGTTGACAGTAGTATCATATGCTCCAAAACCGCTTCTTCACTGCATGAGAATCAAAATTTGAAAGAGTGACTAGCTTACTAATGCTTTGATGTAGTATCACTAAATTCGTAAATTGTGCGCGTGCACAAGGAATAATAAAATGATTCAATCTTCCAGGGCATAGAAAATAAGTCTAACAAATATAAATCTTGCAAGAACAAAATGATGGATATTCCAACATTTCTTGTCTCATAAATTTATACAAAAAGTTATAAATTGGCGTTCAGTTTACAAAAAAGGTTTGATTAAGCTCTACCAGTGGGGCCCTAGGTTGGTCGTCTTTATTTTTACTACCCCGGTGATGGGTTCAACGGTGAAACGGTTACAGATTCCGAAATGGGTCATCCCAAATTCTCTTCATGGTACAAGATGTCGCGTGTAATGTGTGTATACACAAATGAAAAAAGTGCGCCTACCAACTTCCTATGCATTTACAGAAGGAATTATGGTACTTACACAATGGATGATCCCTCTCAAGTCTCAACCTATGAACTCACCTTCAACACCTAGGTTCTTGTTTCAAATGGATCCCCTGCGGCGAGCCAAACATCATGCCCTGCAAATTGAACACAAGCAAAGGCATCCTAGTCAAAAGAAATAAACAGGAAGAACTCCGCGGTTTTTGATTAATGTAACAGCATTATTGAGAACATGAACTCTGCGGTTTTTTATGTATGTAACAGCATTATTGAGAAAAGAAACGATCAACATGATGTATTTCACTTGACAAATCTATTAAGCAATCCAAAAACAAACAATTTCTAATCGGAAAATGTAGATAGTAGCATCCCTCAACAATTTCTATTCGGAAAATGCTTCGTAATCAATTTTTGTAAGGAGACAGCATAAGCTTCTATAAATAATATAATCTATCACCTATCACCGAATGGAAGTCGAGAACGTCAGTTCTGTGAGGCAGCAATACATGTTGGGATGCTAATGACCAAGTTCATTGGTTAACTATTAAATGTAAATCATAGCAAAAAAATAAGAAAAATACTGCTAACAATTTTCACAATTATGATTCAGCAACTGATTCTTTTTATCTCTTACCTGAGATGTAGAAGGCAAAATTGTATTTGCAAGTTCATCATTAATTGACACAGGCAATGGCGGCATCTCTCTCATCAATCCAGGTGTCACACGCATGCTGTAAAGTTTGACCAAACCGATTTTCAGAAAACCAAATTTCCACAATTATAGCATAATAATCATTAACAAGATATGATGATGTGTAGAAACCAATCAAATAAAATGAGAAGAGCCACATACTCATCCAACAATGCAATAATATTGTTCCTCATGCGATATAGGAGATCAATATTTTCTTGTACCTGATTGAAAACCAGAGCGACAAGCATCACACAAACGAAAGCATAAGCTTGAAAGAGAGGGTATAGCAGGATGGCTCACTAGACAAACACATACATAAATTTGAAAAATAAATAGAAAGATGAAACAACATCCCAAAGTCGTGATTGTCAACTACATTAATAAGCGGATCTTGGCTGAACTTAAGAGCGCCAAGGTCATCCAGGATGTGCCACAAGGAAAGAATTCTAACAACAATCACAAATGAGGTAATCCACATAAGTTTAGAAAATCTACCGATGAAACAGATTCTAAAATAACAAAGCCTACTAGGTCCATGAAGAATGATAGTAGTCAAGATTTCAAAAGTGCACACTGCAGAGACAAGCTACTTTAGAAGATTTTAGGGCTCATACTAAGGAAAATAGATCTAACTGAAGAAGGTAGAAGTAGCCAATAAGTAAACTGATGTAGGAGGATCAAAGGAGAAGGAATGAAGAACACAGGATGGAAGAAGAAACCATAAACAACTCAATCCAAGGCTCTAAAGTGTGTTTTCTTTAATTTATCAACAAAAGCTAACAATTATGTTATGTTTATAGCTTTTATAGTGAAAACCTAAAACACCAAGGCCTTGTGTCCTACACATATAGCAATTATAATTCTCATACTAAGCCTCATCTGGCTACTGTAGCATAAACCAAGGTCAAGTCTAGCATTTTTTTGGTAATTTAAGTACAGAGTGAAGTAGAGTTTTCTCGTCATGACCATAGGTAGTCAACTCACATGAAAAATCAAAGACACCAAAATAGCTCACTAATTAGGTCTAATAACTCAAAGAAAGTGAAGGATTATCAAGAGAAAAGGAGATAACCATGGATAAGTCAGTAGGGCAGCTCTAGAAAATAAAAAAAAATTAAAAATTTAGGCACTTTAGTGCTTTTCATGGTGCTTAATACCATCGTTCAAAGTGCTTAAAAACGTGCTACGACCTACTTTTTCAAACATAAATTTTGAGGGGAAGAGCAAGGATTGCAGGGCGCAAGGAAATTTCCCTGGCCTAGGTGAGGAGATGCCTAGGCGGCCAAAAACAGTTATTTAGAGGCCCCTAAATTATTATTTATTCATTGGAGGTCTATAATTAAACATAAATTTTGAGGGGAAGAGCAAGGATTGCAGGGCGCAAGGAAATTTCCCTGGCCTAGGTGAGGAGATGCCTAGGCGGCCAAAAACAGTTATTTAGAGGCCCCTAAATTATTATTTATTCATTGGAGGTCTATAATTAACAGTATTTTTTTTAATCACTCGTTGTAATCCATATTCAATATATACTTCCAAGAAACTAACAGGTCTTAAGGGTCATAAGTAAAACTTTGTTGTTGGGTAGGTATTCACAATATCGAACTTAGTTGTAATTAGTCCCTTCAATTTTCTAAAAATTATTTAGAAGGACAATTGCCTAGGAAACTACCTAGGCGCCACCTTGCAATTGCTTGGTAAACACATAATATTTAAAATTGAAGTGAAGGATATAAAGAGGTAAAAAGTGGAAAAAAAAAAAAAGAGTAAGGGACATGAAGTAGAGAAATACAAATTAGGGAAGCAGAAAACTAATTTATTTGTAAGCTGAGTTCAATTTCACAACAGTATTTTTTGTTGCATGTTATCTTACGTCTAAATTTAAGACAATTAAGTAATATTACCATTCATCATATAAATATAAACAGTTATAAAACTTCTCTAATATTGAGGGATTGACCATACCTAAGTGCATTCACTTGGCATCACAAGCAACTACACATTTGAGACAACATTCAAAATCTCAATACGAGCATTCTTATTCTAACCCAAATTCCAATCTCAAGGGTGACTGCGAAGCTCCAGTTAGTAAATTAAAACTCACAACTACCTGAAGTTTTATATCTAGAACTTGTTAAATTCATTCCAATCAAACTTGTCGACAATATGATGGAACACAAACAACATTTTGATAGTTAGACAGTAAATAAACCATGAACTTACCCTAAATGAAGTAAGGTTAGCTGCAATTTGGTTAAAAGCATTTTTGTTCTCCTCCAGTAAATGCCAAGTAGTGCTACTTGCTCCTGGGACAAAGAAGAGAATGGCAAATCAAACAACTAGTAAGACTTAAAAATAAAAGGATACAAATATATTGTTTATAATTTTCCTTCTTCACCAAAGTACATTTTTCTTAGATGGCTGAGAGGCAGACACCGAAAGTGGTGGCATAGGATTAGATCCAGGGAGATGTGACCATGGGCGTAATTGAGTACGGAGATCCATAATGTATGGTAAAGTAAAATGTATTTTCAGCGTCATAAAGCATGAAAATAGAAACTTAAGTATCACAACAATACACTGCAAGTAATGCAGAAAATTGCTTGCTAGTCCAATCTATCTAAAATTATAACCACTATGGTTCAAAATTAATTACCAATAGAGGTTATTGAAACACTTATAAATATGTAAGGATGCGAAGAAGAGATTTCACCCACCTCGGTAATAATTTGGTAATTGATTGAGGAAAACAAAGAGATACTAAACAATATTGGTTCAAGGAGCGTGGAAAATAGTTTAAATAGTTTTTTGGCAAAAGTAAGAAAGTTAGAGGTCACAGCTTTAGCATTTATATCTCCAAAGTCCTTTTCCTGATCCATATCCATTATCAAGGCGAGACTTTGACAACAAGCATTTTGAGTTGTCTGCAGATTGCTAACATACTACGTGCAAGTTTGGATCACGATCGTGCTAGATTATATCATTTATATTTATTAAATAAAGTCAACAAATTAGCACTTCGACTACAACTACCAGTCGGCAGCTCCACTCAAGTCGTCACAGGGAAAACAAGAACCTCATAGTAGAGGTTAAACATACTACAAAAGAAGGAAATGGGTTCAGAGTACCACAATTCATCATCATAACTACAACTACCAGTCGGCAGCTCTTTCAACTACAACTACAACTACCAATTGGCAGCTCCTTCAAGTACCACAATTCATCATCATAAGCACATCAAGTCACTTCTTTTTCCTAGAGAAGAGAGTATTCTCTAATCCTATTCATCATACCATGTATGATCTAAGGAAATGGGTTCAGAGTTTCTGTTTCTCTTTTACTTGCCATCAAGACCAAACACTAGATCATATGCAACATCTGTTTCATATAGGGATTGTAACTAAAACAATAAATAGCAAATAAGCTAAGATTAGAGTCTTAAATGAACGGAATATATAAGGCTTGCCAAACCTTCAAAAGGTAACCGATCATTACTGTCCATACGTTGCACCATAAGTGAGTTTGGAGCCACATTCCCTAAGGGAAGTGACCGTGTATTTGCCTTCGAGGAAGATTCCGCAAGCATGTCCTACAATGCATAACAATTATTCATGATCTGTAATTCATATTTGGTTGGAAAACAATTCCTAATAGGTAAACAAAAAAAGAAACTAGAAAACACATTGTCAAGTAAAAGGTTTTCAGACAAGAAGTCCGCTTCCCGCTTTACATTTAGAAGCCATTTTTAGGTTACAACAATAACAACTACAACAAAGCCTCAACCCCGAATTTCTAGATTATTGGTCAATTTTAAAAATCACATGTTCCTACTCATATGGCATGAACTCAAAACGCATATTATAAAGTAAAAGGAGCATCAAGCGAGAAATGAACTTCCAACTCTACATTTAGAAGCCATTTCTAGCTTATTAGTCAATTTACAAAAAAAAATCACATGGTCCTCATTATACGGCGTTGCATGTGTATACTATATAATCGTTTGCACTATAGAAAAACTTTACCATGAGGTAAAGTAGATGCATCGGCTAAGAATAAGTCATGCATACATCATATCCTACTCAAAAGTGCCAACATGGAATGAAATAGTAATGAAGGGAGAAAGCATTTACTATGTATTATTAGAAAAATTGGCAAAAGCCAAAACATTGTATGACATAATCATAGTATATGACAAAAGCCAAAATGGAAGAAAAGGAAAAAATAAATGGGAAAAAAACAGCAATACTCTCAAATACTTCAAACACGTCAGAATCAATAAGAGCAATAACTATTGCAATAATTGCAACTAAGGCTTAGGTTCATCAAATAAGTCCCTATCTTACCAACCACAATACATGTATAGAAAAATCATTTTAATCTAGATTTGCATATTATATCTAAAATGATTACAACAAGAAAATATGTTGGACATAATTTTTCAATGGTCACGTTGTGCTCCATGACATATAGCATATTAGCATGTGCTCGTTTAGTTATTAATTATGTCAATGACGAGCAAGAGAAACCCGCTTAACAGTTAACACCAAAAACCACTCGAGTTACCCACACATACTTAAAATTGCTTCATGATTTCTTAAATATGGGTCCTCGTGTAGTTCTTCTCGGCCGAATAATATTAGTTTATCAAAAAAGTAAAGCTTCAGTTCAGCCACAACTTACAAAATGTTTTTTTCTAGCAAGATTTAATGCTTGCATACAAATACAAAGGACATCAGTGATTCAGATTAAGCTCTCTTAAGAAACTCAAAGGATGGTGCATGCCAAACACAGGGGTAATAAACAACTTCAAAAGTTCAAGTGACATTACCTTTTTGTCCTTCATCTTCCTTCCATTGTAGTGTTCTTGCTTTCTTCGCTTTCCACTCTCATTCTATGAACATAAAAGACGATGCAAGGAAGAAAACAACAGATATAAATATGTCCGCGACATAAACCGAGTTTAGAAAAGTTCACAAAAGTGGTACATACAACATGATGTGGAAACAGATTGATATGAGTATATGGGATGAGTAAACATACGATTACGAAATGAGAAATTGAGAAAAAAAATAAATATTGGCAACGAGTATAAATGTATACAACAATAAGAGTCTCATTAATCTCACAAAAATCTCATCTATTGTGTTGAAGAATAAAGTAAAGCGAGAGAGAGAGAGAGAGAGAGAGAGAGAGAGAGAGAGAGAGAGAGAGAGAGAGAGAATATTGCATGCTCTAGGGTCGAATATTGCATGCTCTATGACCCTAAATACAATGACCATGAGATATGAAAGAATAAGTCAGGTTTAGATGTGCACAACTGCGCATGTGTTTGTCACAAAAGGATATGGTTTCCAACTAATCCTATTTGACAAAATAATTTAGGTTACCAATTATTGACCTAGGGCATCAAAGACCAAGGTAAAATCTCCATTCTCAAAACTTCCTTTGGCTGAGGGAGGGAGGGAAGGAGGGATCAGCCTCTAGAACCACAACTTCTCTTCTTGTACATGGCAGTGACAATTGTGCATCTCTAAAAAGGTTTAGTAGTGAACTAACATGCACTCAAATGAAATCTCACATTCTTTTGCCAGGAAAACGCATAACATATGATGCAAATTGCAACTTTTACTTATCACATCAGAAACATGCTTGCATGCTTAAACCTTTTAAAAACTACAATATTGCCAACTCAATTAATAAACAAAGCACCCACCATCATCCACCTGCATCTTAAAGCAACATCCCGTACAGTCTTATCACGCAAAGTAGCAGCAATCTTGATGTACCGCATAATATTTGGCTCATTGGCATACCTGAGAACTTCATAGAGGACAATCAGTATATGCTGCACTAATGGAAAAGGAGAGAAAACTTAAGAGGTAATATATAAACACTCAATGATAAAATGTTTGCAAAAATAATTGTAGCAAAGGCATAAAGGCCAATCAAGTATTTTGTGCAACTCCATCAAGAAACTACTTGTAGAGGAGCGTGTAATACACACAACTTGAATCAAGTATTATCAGTTCTTTGGAGAACTTGAAACCAAAATCAAATTTCATAAACAATCTCCATCCAAATTTTACTGTGAAAAGACTATCATAGTAAGTTGTAACTACTAATTTTTCTCCACGGCACTTTTGACAACAATCAATTCGGAAACAAGCAGTGCACACAAAAACAAGTGAATCAGAAAAAGGAAACAAACTACCTACTTTATAAGACCTTCTTCCAATCTGGACTGTTCTTCTACAGACCACTCAATAGCAAAGCCTGCATCATGCTTGAGCCCTGATTCAAATAGGTGACTACTAGCACTAGAATTTCCAGAACAACTCATCCCAGTATTGTTGCCATTCATCGTGCTAGAATTGCCAGCGATAAACATCCCAGTAGTGCTATTCCCTATCGGAATCATCCCTGATGAGCTGTTTATCGCTCCAGATTGAAACGAGATCGCATGTCGATTCAACGCAGATGCTAGAATTGCATCATGGTGAAAGCCCATGTTGGAGTCTGCAGCCATTTTTTACACACAGGAAGCCCCCCCGTAAACTCTCTACCACTTCATAGTCCACCACGGGCCCCCAATTGTCCAAAAAAGTCAGAATTTTTAAAAACCAACTATCTTTGATTCCTGTCCCATTCAAATTCCTGAAATTCTCAATAAGTGGCAACCTTTGCTTAAATTAAACATACCAATCATACCACTCAAAAATTAATGAATCCCAATTGAAACTCCAAATACCCTTCTCTTCCAACCCAGAAAAACTGCAGATTCTGTCATGCACTTACCTGCATAATTCATATACAAAATAATCAAAAACCCAAAAAGATGAAATTTTGAGAAACACCCATTTCAGGAAATCACCCAAAACTGATAAAAACACCGAAAACCAATCCAAATCTAAACCCAAAATCACCAAAAACCCAAAAAGATGAAATTTTGAGAAACACCCATATCAGAAAATCACCCAAAATAGGCATAAACACCAAAAACCCAATTCAAATCCAAATCCAAATCTCAAACCCCAAAATACCCACACAAAAAAATCAATTTTTTCCTCAAAAACCCACCTTTCATGCAGAATTGAACCCCAAATAGCAAGACAATACTCAAAACCCGAAACCCTAATCAGGAAATTTAAGAGATTGAGAGAGAAGGCGGTGCAGTACCTTTTTTTAGCCCACTTTTTGGGCAAAGAAGTGAAAAAACTTGAAAAATCCCCTCTCTCTTTGACACACACACACTCTATGGTTGCCCACTTTTGCTTTATGGAGAGGCCTCACGAACACAAAGTTGATCTCCTCCAATGAGGATCCAAAGCAGGAAAAAGGGGCTCCCAAGGATGTATATATAAATAATTGCAAAAATCACACAAGTGTGTTTGTGTGTGAGATTTCTTGGAATTCAGCAATAGTGCGAATCCCAATAAGCATTTGATGCCAATTATTGTTCAAGAGTGGACTCACTCACAGCACAGCCTCCATTTTTTAATACTATCACCCCCAAAGCTTTCTCTCTCTAGATTCTAGTTTCTCTCTCAACTCTACTATATGAGTCTCTGCTCTGCAAGCTCTGTGTTGTCTCCTCTCATTAGAAAGCAAAGGCAGTGGAGAAGTAGAAATTGATGAGTCCACCCCAATACTTCATAATGAAGAATGGAATATGTTTTTGTGGGGTTTTTTTTTTCAGTTTCCACCTTAGTTTGTGGAGGATATTCTAATATCCTCCCTTTTAAAATTTTTACTTTTTTATCTTTTGAAGCCAAGAAAATATTACTGGACAAAAATATCCGAACCTGATCTGCTAGATTGCATATTTGAGTCTAATCGTTTCTTATGCCAGATGAGTAATCCTATCTTATGTTGTTGAGCAGGGATACAAGTGGAGCAGATTTGAGGCGGAAAATGTAATTTCGATCTCCATCCACACTTATAATTCACTGAAAAGATTTTGGCCCTCATTCCCTACCCGCGAGGATTCCCCACCCTGTCACTTGTTCACATTAGTAAACTATAATATAAGTTGAAATAAAGTAGCAACATAGTTACTTCCTATGTTACATGGGAATCACACGAGGAAATTTTTAGTTTGTAGACAAAGTTCAATTCCACTCACCTTTCATTTGTATTTTTATGTTACATGGGAATCACAAGAGGAATAGGAGTCCCCACGGAGAATATTAAGAGTTCCCCGTGGAAAATCCCCACAGTGAGGGGAGGGAAAATACTACCCCGCATGGTGGGAATGAAAGTCCCCCATCCCCCACCCCGTGGGAGCTAAAAAAGTACTGATAGTTTGAGAGCCAAGTCTGCAATAGTGGGTATGACCTTGATTTACTCATCACTAGCTTGCCTAAAGAATAATTTCAATTTAAATTCAAACTCCCTGGACACACTCAATATTACTACCATATTAATTAAAACATTTTAAAAATTAACATTGTTAAATGGTATGTTGTAGAAACTTTATTTTTATATAATTCATACACTTTTTATATATAATATTTTTATTTTTTCAAATCAATATAAAATAGTCTATTAAAGATATTAAATTAACAATGGTATATTAAACTGTTTTTTTTAGACATAAGAGCTTTGTACCATATAATTAGAGAAGCTTTGCAAAACAATTCAACTAAATTGATACCATATTTAATTTCATGAGACGATTTTTTAGAACTATCTAAAGGAATATGGAACCGTGAATAAGCTACTATACCATTTGATTTCTACAAAGTTGCTATTACAGGTATTTTCTTCTGAGCAATTAACCATAGTTAAACCATAGTAAGTATATCATAAATTTACAAAAAAAAAGTGTCACATTAATTCTTTTGGTCGATAAACAATTATTTTTTATCATCCACTTTTTTTTTCTTTTAAGCCTAAATAGACTATTATATAATTCATACACTATTTATATATATTGTTATTTTCCCAAATCAATATAAAATGGTGTACTAAAAATATGAAATTAACGATTGTGGGACATTAAACTGTATTTTATTTTCAAGAAAATGATATATGGTAGTGTTTTATAATTTATTTAATAAACTTTACTAATGTAAATTTTAACAATATTATTTGATGAGTGTACCAGGAAAGTATTGATATGGCTAAACTTTTAAAAACTTTTTAGCTCCCACTTATTTGATTGTCTTGTTTTCATTCTCTAGCTTTGTCACTGGTATATATAATTGACTAATAATTAAGAACTAAAAAAAAAAAAAGGAAAAAAAACCATAAATTCAAGTTAAATTGTACTTGATAAACAAGTGTCTAGAATGTAAAACTTCTTGATACGTGACTATTGGGCGGCTGAAGAGTTACTAATTACATAGACGCTTTTGGATGAATTTCTTGCTTATTTAATTCTTTAGTTTGCTAATATACTTAATAAAACTTATCTAAGACTAGTAAGAGTCTTGATTGATAATCATAATGATTATGTCACATGAAGTTACGAATTAAAATTATGGGTACTAATTGGAGAAAGCCGACCTTAGATCACCAAATACATTATTTGAAATTACTGAACTAATGCGTGTTACAACGGGAAACGTAGTTTGTTGTAGCAGAGAATTAAACAACACTGAAATGTAAATAAGAATAGCAAAGCAAACCACAAGACTAGGAGATTGTTCACGCAGTTCGTTGATTGTCCGATGGCACCTTATTCATCACGACCACAAATTGAGCCAGTTAGGGAGAGAATCCATGCTGCTGCTACACCTGCTGTTGTACAGGCGGATCGAGGTGCGACTCGTCAGCTTGTCGAGGGTATGTTATTTATTTTCAATGTTTCCATGCATGTATTGTTTGATTCTGGTAGTACTTTATCTTTCATTGCGGGACGTATGGTCGGACAGTTAGGGTTACAAGCTGAGACTTTAAACCCACATATTATCCTCAGTACGGTTGTTAGGGATAAGATTTACCCTAACCGAATATGCCGAAATTGTGTCGTAGAGGTGGAGGGACACCAATTACCAGCTGACTTACGTGTTCTTGAATACCTAGAGTTTGACGCGTTATTGGGTATGGATTGGTTAGCGGCGTATCGTGCACATATTGATTGCTTCAATAAGACAATAATATTTGATATTGAGGGCATTCCAGTATTTACCTTTGTCGATATGCGTCAGACTTACTGATTACCAGATGCTGACTGGCTACGACTCAGGAGATGGAGGCATTTGTGGTGATAGTTGAGCCAGAACTGAAACTGGAGGTTAGAGTGGAGGATGTTCCAGTCGTGTGTGAGTTCCCTGAGGTGTTCCCCGATGACTAGGTTTACCACCTCCTAGAGTAATTGAGTTCATTATTGAGTTGATTCTGGGGACGCAGCCAATATACAGTCGACGTACAAGATGTCAACGTCTGAGCACAGGGAGTTGAGGTCCCAACTAGAGGAGTTGCTCCAGAAGGGATTCATTCATCTCAGTATGTCTCCTTTGGGCGCACCAGTTCTTTTTGTTAAGAAGAATGATGGTTCTATGAGGATGTGTGTAGACTACAGAAAGCTGAATCAGGTGACGATTCGAAATCGTTATCCATTTCATATGATCGATGATTTATTCGATCAGTTGGAAGGTACTAAGTTTTTCTTAAAGATTGATTTACGATCTGGTTATCATCAATTAAGGATTCGGGAAAGTGATATCAAGAAGACGGCTTTTAGCACGCGCTATGGGTTATTTAAGTTCACAGTCATGCCATCTGGGGTGACTAATGCGCCAGCTATCTTTATGGATTTGATGCACCGAGTATTGATACCATTTTTGGATCGTTATGTGATTGTATTCATCGATAATATCTTGATATACAGTAAAACTCGTGTGGAGCACGAGAGACACTTCATAAATGTTTTGATGACATTGAGAAGGCACCGATTATACGCTAAGTTCAGCAAGTGTGCTTTCTGGCTGAGTGAGGTGAAGTTTCTTAGACATGTTATCGGTAATCAAAGGATATTTGTTGATGGAGACAAGATTCAAATGATTATTGATTGGAGGACACATAAGTCAGTTTCGGACATTCGTAGTTTTCTTGGGACTTGCGGGCTATTACTGGCGGTTTGTACAGGATTTTTCTTTGATTGCATCGCCGATGACGAGGTTAACCAAGAAGGATGTCAGGTTTGAGTGGTCTGAAGAGTGTGAGGAAGCATTTTGGGAATTAAAGAGGAAGTTAACTTCTGCGCTAGTGTTGGCTTTACCTGTGGCTGGGAGAGGCTTCTCGGTCTACACGGATGCTTCTGGTACTAGGTTGGGTTGTGTGTTGATGCAGGATGGACACCCAGTTGCTTGCTTATCGAGGCGATTGAGACCCCACGAGGGGAATTATCTAGTGTATGACTTGGAGCTAGCAGCAGTGGTGTTTGCACTAAAGGCTTGGAGACATTATCTCTATGGGGAGCGATTCATATTATACACAGATCACCAGAGTTTGAGGTATTTATTCACTCAGAGAGATCTGAACATGCGACAGAGACGGTGGCTCGAGTTACTGAAGGACTATAACTTCGCAATTGAGTATCATCCTGGGAAGGCGAATGTTGTTGCTGATGTGTTGAGTTAGAGCGGTGTAGAGAGTCAGACTGTGCTGCGGCAGATAACACATAAGTATGGATTGTTGGAGGCTGCGACGATGTTGTGTTTGTCTGATGTTTTTGCTGATGTTCATATTTCTTGTCAGATATGTGTTCCTGTTGTGTTGTTAGATAGGGTTGCTGAGTTGTAAAAGGCTGATAGACATTTTGCTCGCTTCAGTCGTCTGGCTCAGGATCCGGATTGCACAGATTGGTCTGGTGGTTCAGACAAGTGTTTGAGACACAGGGGCAAGTTGTGGATACCTGAGGTGCAGGAACTACGTAATAGCATTCTTGAGGATGCACACTGTTCACGGTATACAGTTAATCATGGCAAGACCAAGATGTATCATAATTTGCGACGTTTGTTCTGGTGGCCAAGTATGAAGGCTGATGTGGGGCATATGTTAGGTCTTGTCATATATGTCAGCAGGTTAAAACCGAGCACAGGAGACCAGTTGGATTATTGCAGCCGCTACCCATTCCACGGTGGAAATGGGAGCATGTTACGATGGATTTTGTCAGTGGTTTGCCACAAACTGTCAGGCATCACGATGATGTTTGGGATGTTATTGATAGATTGACGAAATCTACACACTTTAAGCGAGAGATCGTTAGGCTACATGGAGTGCCGATATCTATTGTGTCTAATAGAGATCCTAGGTTAACTTCGAAGTTATGGAAGAGCATGCAAGAGCAATTTGGCACTAGACTCCAGTTTAGTACGACTTATCATCCTCAGACAGACAGCCGGTCAGAGAGATTGATACAAATATTAGAGGACATACGTATTTTGCAGTTTGGAGGAGCTTGGGAAGAGTATTTGTCGTTGTGCGAGTTTGCGTACAACAACAGCTATCAGACGAGTATTGGTATGCCACCATTTGAGGCATTGTATGGTAAACCCTGCAGGTCCCAGCTTGTTGGGCATCACCTGAGGATGTGACAGTGATTGGGCCTGAAGTTGTTATTGATCACACAGAGAAGATTCGACAGATTAGATTGAGATTGCAAGCAACTCAAGACAGGCAGAAGAAGTATGCTAATAAGTATCTTGAGGGTTTGAGTTATGTTGTGGATGACTTGGTGTACCTAAAGGTTTCACCCGGGAAAGGTCATAAGAGGTTTAGTGTAACGACCTGCAACTTTAATCAAGTAATTAGTGATAAACTGCAACTTTAACCAAGTAATTAGTGATAAACTGTATAGTAATCACAAAGAGATTTAGTTGGAAGTAGGGTCGGCGTATCTTAAATAGCGTGTATGGGTGTGTGTTGGTGAATGCAATTGTGTTTATATGGTATGTATTATATAACTATGTAGTACATATAAGTAGAAAGTGGGATAATTCGGGAAATTTCTGAAGGCTTGAATGCCGATAGAGTGGCGAGAGAGCGGAAACGCCCGAGTGAACTCGTTTGCGAGAGAGGGTTAGAGTGATATAGAAGTTTGTATACTCATCTATATATATATATACATAGGAATTATATATATGTATATGTATAAGTATATGTAGATAAATTATTATTATATATATATATGGGGTAGTATATATATATACATATATATAAGTAAGGATAAGTTTAAGTGACCTCGAGATGAGCAAATACGCATCTCGAGGCAAGGTTTTATTTATAAAACCAAAAGCTTCACCGCCTCTGCTCATCGAAATCGCGAGAGAGAAGAGAGAAAAGCGGTGGAGGGAGAGAACGAGGAAAAAGCGACGTGCGAAAGAGAGACGAGCTGCGAACGTGAGGGCAACGAAGAGATTAACCGTTGGGGAGTTGTTCTCTTCAGATTGGGTGAGTTTTATAGTTGTTTGGAGATTTGTAGGTTTTGGGAAAATTGGGGAAAATGGATGATATGATGGATTAGAGTTGTGAGTTCGATTTTAAATTATTGTATGAGACTATGAGGGTCATTAGGATCAGTATTTTGGTAGAGATTACATTGTGTTGATAAATTGATGATTTAGGTTATGATTTTCGGATTTTCGGATTTTGGAGAGATTGTTCAAGTTTTTGATTAACTGTTTGTTGGTTGCTGGAAATTGATGTAAACTGTGGTGTGTGAGTATTTGATAGGGTTGATTTTGAATTAACAGTTGTATGGTATGAATGTGAATTTGGGAATTCGGATGAATTGTTGAGTTGAAGCTCTATTTGGATGAACTGTTGATGTGAAACTCAAACTTATAGATACACACATATATAATTATAACTGATTATAATTGCAGTTTTGATAGAGCTTTAATTTATGTGATTAGATTTGGGATTCTTAGAAATGTGGCAGGAAACAATTAGGAATTGTTGCAGGAACTGTTGCAGGAAACAATTAGGAAGATGTAGGAACTGTTGCAGGAAAAGTTGATAAAGTTGTAGATTGGAATGTGATTTGGGTTTTAACGATGTTGAATAGATTGATGAAGTTCTTGTTTATTTGGTTGTTGTTTGTTGTTGGAACTTTGGAAATTGAGGAATAGCAATAGAGTGATTTAGCTCGGTTGAAATCGATGGCCAACGCCTATTTGGAGCAATGGCTAGCACGTTGGGTGAACCAGAGAGAAGGGAATTAGGAAAACACAATGGACAGTGAGAAGTAGGAATAAAAGAATAGAGAATGTGAAATATTGCGTTAGCATGAGTTGGACGTGATAAATAGTAAAGTTAAGAATATGGAAGCTAGTTGAGGGAAATTTTGTAGAGTATGGATTTAGATTTGAATTATAAATCTTACTGTAGATTATAGGTTGACATTAGTTAATGTGGAATAGGTTTTCGAGCACAAGGAGATGGAAGTGAACCTCGAGAGCAAGGAAATCAAGAGGAGGTGTTAAGGAAGCGTAATCAAGGTAAGTGGGACTCGTGTTTTTCATCAATTATGCAACGTAATTAAATACTATTAGAGCATATAGTAATAGAGACTGGGGATGGGGCAATGTATTGTGACTTAAACTGTTTTGTTATTTGTTTTACAAAAGAAAATGAGAACCGGGAAGAGGTTTGGCGGGACGGATCGGCCTGGGGTTTGCAAATGTGTTGGGAGGCCACCCATCACTGCGCCCCAGTGACTTGAGAATTATTCCGACCAATGATTTCCATTTGAGTTGGCGACACACCATTTATGAATTATCAGCTGTCAGTGGTAATTCATGAGTGATGTGGGAGTGCGACTCTGTGTTTTAATCAAATGAAAACCTAAGTCACAATACAGTTGCAAAAGACTTATGAAATTGCATCTGCTTATGTATTGGTTATATTGTTTAAACACCCTTTTTAAATATATGTTGGATTCATATTGTTACGCATTGATTAAATTATTTAGTTGATAATTGATGGATTATTCGGGAGTCATTTACTGAGCATGTAGGAGCTCACCCTACAACTTAATTTCAGGTTCTCGACTTACGGCGAAAGAGAAAGGAAAAGGGAAGCTTTAGGAGTTTCGAAGACTTCTCTTAATGTAATGAATCTGAAGTACATATGTATATATTGTTTGATTATTTTGTATATATAACTGGGGGTTGGGTTGCTTTTACAGATCAACAAAGTTTTGTATAATATAGTTTTGAGACATTGTATAGGATTACTATAAAAGTTTTAAATTTTCGTTGTTTTTGAAATGAAAAGTTTTATCTGATATAAGCGATATACAGGTTGTTAGCAGGTGGTAAGGAAATAGGCTGCTGGCTCTAGTTAGGCCTGATCTGGTGTACCGGGGCTTAATTAGAGTTTCAGGCCGAACATCCTCTATTTAAAGTAGGGACTGTTAAAATCTAGTTAGGCCTGATCTGGTGTACTGGGGCTTAATTAAATTTTCAGTCTGAACACCCTATATTTAAAATGGAGGTTGTTACATTTAGGATCAAGGGGAAACTAGCACCGAGATATATTGAACCGTTCAAAGTCATGGCACGCATCGGCACAGTGGCGTACAGGTTGGAGTTGCCATCAGAATTAGTGAGGGTTCACCCTGTGTTTCATGTGTCTATGTTGAGGCTAGCTAGATCGGGACCGAGGTCGATGGTTAACATCAGACAAATTGAGGTTCGTCCTGATGTTTCATATGAGGAGCAGCCAGTAGAGACTATGGATCGCAGGATACAGGCTCTACAAAATAGGGAGATCCCAAAGGTATTGGTACGATGGCAGCATCATGGGACTGAGGGACTCACCTAGGAGCTTAAGTCGACTATAAGACAGAGATATCCTCAGTTATTTACTGGTGAGTATTTAGTATAACTTAAATTTTGGGACGAAATTTCAAACTATGTTGGAAGAACTGTAACGACCCAATTAATAATTGTCATTATTTTATAATGTCATTGTAGACGTGGACGCTAGCGGGAACGTTTGTGGGTCCCACAGCAAGGTTGGAGCACGCCTGGATTAAGTAAATAGTTATTTTGTGTGTTGATTTGACTAATTTGCAATGTTTATGTTAAAATAGGTTAAACGACATCGCGATGTGTGTAATAATATTTTAATTGACGTGCGAGATTGTGTGTGGAGTATTCGCATTGATATGCGTGTTGATGCAAGTACTGGGCAAACTAAAAGATGAAATTTTAAGTTGAGGAAAATATTACACACATTAAATGAATTAAATGTGATAAAATAGTGAATTGGTGGGCGCCTAATAACACGCGGGGTTGTGGTCGACACGCGTGGGTGATATGGTAGTGTTTACGCTCGAGTACACTCGTTAGCACACACGACGAAATTGTGGGCGCGAAAATATAGGCGAATATATATATATGTATACATATATATATATATAAATATATATTAAAAATCAGAAAATAAAGAAATAATTGTGAAATGACAAAAAAGAGTATTTGATTGTGAAGGAAGAGGATAAGAACATATGGGCATTTTAATTATTTCACCCCGAAATTTGATAAACCCCATTGACACCCCCACATTTCTCACCATGTTTGATCAAAGACCGAGGGAGAAGAAGAAGGAAGGAGAGAGAGAGAGCACGAGGTCGTCACAACGACGAGGTCGTCACTATGACGAGGTGAGTCTTGTTGTTGTTGTTGTTGTTATATATAGGTGGGGTGGTTCGGTTGGGGGGAGGGGGAGGGGGGCTCTGGCAATGGCAGTTCGTCCGAGGATGAACATGGCATGGGAGATGTCTCCCATGCCAAGATAAGAGGAGGGGTTGGGGTTGAGAGCCAACCCCGATTTAAAAAATAAAAATAAAAAAAAAATTGTCTAAAACAGAGGCGTGAAAACGCCTCCATTTGAGGAAGATGATGGGGGAAGGTGCTTGGGCCATACTGAACCGGCTCAGGCCTGACTCGTACCCAGTCTAGGTGGGCCGAATCGGGTTTAACCCAGTTGGGTCGAGTCAAACCCGGTTCAGGGGACCCACCCCATATTATTTAAATAATAAATTTTATTTATTTTATTTAAATAAATTAAAAACAGTTTTAAATAAAAATAAAATACAAAAATAGAGAAAAATAGCTAAAAAATATGAAAAATTTCAGAAAAATCCAGAAAAATATTAGAAATTAGAAAAGGGTTCATAAATGAGTTTTGGAATTTTATCGGGATTTTGGCGAGATGTCGTCAGGGTTTTTACCTAGTAAAACGTAAAATTGACATAATATATCAAATTGAAGCTAATTCAATGACAAATAATCTTAGGTACATTTGGATGATAATTTTGATTATCGGGTGTTCATTGGAGCTGGACAGCAGTTTATTTTATGGAACGAGGAGTGCGGTTTGAGGTGTGTAATAACCCAACTGAAATTCATTTTAGTAATTACTGCTTGATTTATTTGAATTCAGTTTTATTCATTTAGTATTCTATTTCCTTATTACTTTACGGTAGCTAAGTAGTCTCACCTGGTGACTTACGGTAGTTGAGTTTACTCATACCTGGTGTCTCTACGGTGTTGAGATCACTCCCTACCTGGTGTTTATTCGTTGCAGGGGCATAGGGTCAACTAAGCCATAGCATATGTCTAGACATGCGCCGGTGAATATGCTACCCGGGTATGATAGGCATGTGTGGGTGCGCCGTGGATATACGCCGGCTACTTAGAGGGTCCAGGGTCACCTGTTAGAGGTATCCTCACGGGTCGTGCTTGGCGGATAGCCCGAAGTATGACTTAGTCTGACTTTGATTGTGCACGCATTTTGCTTCACTGCTATATTTATGCATGCGATTATCTTCCACAATTGCTTGTATTCTTTTATTCTGCATGAGAGATAGATATGACTGGTATATAATTTGTAGGTTATATTTTTTTGATATTTTGAGGATTTCAGTTGATATGTATATGATGTATATTTTGAGATGGTTTCCACCTTAGGTAATATGCTCATAAAACACATTGATGATTTTAATTATCCGCTACATACTTTGAGGTAAAAAGATAATAAAGAACCCAAAGCTAAATTAAATCAATAATTATTAATACATAACTTAAAGTTAGCAAGAATTTGATTATATTGAGTTTACGAGTGGCCGTGGGTGATGAGTTGGTAGAGTTGTAGGCCCGCGATGCACGTTGTAGCTGCCAATGAATTGGAGGCCGCTATATATTTGGTACGAAGCAACGATGGTTTTGGGTTGGTATGGATGCCCCTAAGAGTTTAGGATATGCTCGGAACACGACGACATGAGCTAGAGTTTCGAAAAGCCCCGAATTAGTGTTCTGGTTTGGATGTTGCGAGGGACGCCGTTGAGCTTAAAGCTCCACGACGTCGATCACGGCGCCCAAGGCAGTAAGCCTTGGGAACGTCACGCTTGAAGTGACATCGTAGAGAGTTGGTCTTCACAGCGCCACTCTTGACGTTTAGGGCAGAGGGCACCCCAGACCCATGCTTTAAGTGCCGCCGTCGGGATTTGACCCCACAGCGCCACCTGCGGTGTGACATTGTTCACAAATCCATTGTTGATAAATTTTCAAAAAACTTCGGGGATCTCTTAAGTATCCAGATGGGTTTGAATACGACCCTATACCCAAGAAATCAACCCAATTACACCAATTAATAAATTATGGAAAATTGGGTAAATTGGAGGATAATTAACGAATAATTACAATTAAATAACTATCAGGGGATTTTAGTCATTGACGGGCACACGAGGATTTGTAGGAGGCGAGTCGGGGCATGTAAGAGCGTGTTTAGCTTCGGATACAGGTAGGTGAACCAGTGAGAAAATTTACAGTTATTTCTTGAACTTTAATTTGTTGTATTATTGCCTTGAGCCCAGTTTTGACATTCTATTCCTATTGAGTTGTCCGAGGGTAAATGAGCCAATGGTGATCCTTGGAGGATGGCCATCTGAGGTAACATGCCATAGTCATTACCTCGGGATGCACTGCATTGGTTACTTTTGTGCGACGAGTGAGTTCTTAGCTGGATTACTATGAAGTCTCACTAGTTCGCTGGATTTAGGGCTTGTTGGGTGTTGACCACGTCCTAGAATCCAAGTCTTGTAGCGTTTTCCCTCGACTCAACGACTATATTGTCGGGACTACTTGCACCTATTTGTTTTGATTTTTGGGATACTCATATTCGATTGTCCATTTATTTATTTACAATATTTATTTATGCATTCCCAGCAACTTTCTTTTCTATCGACATGAATATAGATTGGTTTATTGTTTCAAAATGTTGTATATATGTCTTGTTTGACATTACTTACTTTGGCTCGTCATTCTTGTGTTTGACTGAGTGTAGATTCGCAGTCCAACAAGAGAAAATCTCCTCAGCTTGGTGATTTGATTTGAGGATGCCGGAGCGATTTTCCTCTTGACTGATGTAGGTTACATTTTGTATTATGTGTATACTTGTTTTTGTTCACATTGAGATATGTGTTATGAGAGATCTTGGGGCATGTATATCTTGATGGTACTCTCCTCCGACTTATTTATTGATGATGATATACATATGCGGGGTTTTCACTGTGACGGCCCCAAATTCTCAATGCATTTAGATACGTCCGGCCTAGACCCGTGCAGGTCCCAAGTCAGTTTCTCAGCGAACCTGACGAGCCTAGTCAGCCTCAAATTATCAAAATTTCAAGATTTATGAAAGAGTTATTGCAATTATAACACAGCGGAAGCAAAATCATATTCTAATCAAATATTGGGAAATAACTCAGTCAAAGGGAAATTATGAATCTATATAAATGTGGAAAACCCCAATATGTTCAATTCTAAGTCAACAAAATGGATTGATGGAATCCACCTCAAAACATATTCCCCAGTTCCAAAACAATCATATATATATATAAAAAGAAATAAACATGAGCCTACATCTCGGTACCTCAAGTCCAGCTGCTCACAAAAAATCTCCTAGGCAAGGTCCTTTGCCTCTACTGCTATCTGTCCTATCTGCACCCACCGTCACAAACTAGACGGTGAGCAACTGAAAGAAATCGAAAGTAAAGCCAGAAGAATATAACAGTAATTCATGAAATAACAAACATGGCAGTCTAAATATCATGCGGGTATTGAAAGACAGGAATTTAAATAAACAAGAATGCATGATAGACAGATTGGAAATGATAGCAATTGAAACATACGTGTTCTACGAGTCAAGAGGGGCAATAAGTGGTCTAAATTCCACAACAATTCCACAATAGCGATGTCACAACATCGAAATCCACAGCAATATCCACAACAATCCAGTACATGGTATCACACAATCACTAGGGGTGGTCAAACACTCGTGCGCACGAGTGCCCGCGTTTTATCCCTTTTAGTGCAGGCCGCATGTACCTTCGAGACACATACTTATACCAAGAACACACATACAAGGAATATGGAATGAAATGCCAAAAATTTGATAATAACAAACACAAAGGAATGAAAATGAAGCACATGATATTTTCTTAGCTGGCTTACTAACGTACAAATGTTTTTTAGGGCAAGTGTACTTATTTGAACTATCGTATCCACTCGCGCAAATCCTAACGCGTATCCCCTAGTTTTCCGCTACCTGACAAGGTCAGAAACTCGTGTTAATAGGTAAAGTCATTTACTAAATCTACGTTGTATCCCAAGTGTTCTCCCAGTGTTTCGATGACTCGAACAACGCGATGAAAATCGAAAAATAAATACTCTCTCTTGGGTTTTGGAAACACTATAAAACATGTAAGCTTACTCGTAAATTTGTAAGCTCGGCTCAGTCAGTGTGGATCACGTTATAGTCTCAAGGACCGTCGGCGCGACCCAGACGTCATCACCAATAACCAAATCAAATCATTAAGACCACATAAAACAAACATAGAATAGTTTATCAGCAAGACTCAACAAAACCTCAATAACTAAACACCAATCGATAAAGACACCGTTATGACTTCACGCTGGTATTGTTCGACGTTAGGAAAGGGTTTCCTTGGCATAAAATGGTCGGGAACACCTTAATTAGTCAGAACTTAAACACATTAACTAAACAAGAATTCAAACTTAATATTTCCATAAAAAACATAACCATTTCCCCAATACATCAGAATTTCGAACACACCAAAAAGTTGCAAGACCTCGACAAAGGTTAGGTGAAATCCCGAAAACCTTCACGAGTGGTGGTCCAGCAGGTAGCACCGCCGGCAGCGGCGGTTTCCGGCGAGGTTCCACCACACCAAACACATGAAATAACAACACTTTAACTCGAAATGAAACTATTTTCAGCCACTCTCAGGGCTGTGGGACCCACGTATGAGTTTGGTGGGGTCCCCAACAACATTCCCGTCATCGTGGTCCGATGGTGGCGTCGCCGATAAAGGCATTTTCCGGCGAGAGGGTAAAAACCCTATAAAACTGTTGGGAAATGTGCCCTAGGTCAATCCATTAACAGTATTTATGAATACATTTTAGTTAATAAAATAGAGGATTTCATTTGATGTTTATTATAATTGATTTGCATGTTTACATTATAATAAGATCCATGGGTATTTACAGAAATATCCTAAATGTCCCTAGTCGATTATTATACTGGGAACTATAATGAATTAAGACTAGTGTGAGTCTTGATTGATGATCATACATATAGGAATACGAATCAAGATCATGAGTACTTGTTAGGGAACAAAGTACTGGACCGACCCGCTATGAGAACATCACATGGATTAAGTCATAGTTGTTTCTCATGATAGGTATATTTTTCAGTCCTCTTTACTTGAGATTACCGAGAGACTTCAACATTAGGAATACGATGATTTGACGCAATCAAACGTTGTCTTTAACCTGGATGATTATAAAGGTTGTGATTGGTTCTTGTGTGAATAATGTGGTGAAGTTGTGTAATCGAGATAGAATTTATCCCTCTCATATAAAGAGAGATATCCAGTGGATCCCTCAATGTGTTAGATTTGTTAAAGGCCTAGTCTAAGTGAATTGATATTGATCAATGTCACTTAGATGTTTTCGATCTACCTAGAAATCGAGACTAGTACGATTGAACATGTTGGATGACAATTCCATGCCTTATGTTTGATCAAAAGGATATCGTGTGACAAAAGGATGTTATATATACTATTGATTAGGTTATATCGATTTGATATTCGTACAACTTGGGTAGTCATAATGTCTTGCTAGAGGCCGCTTATGACTTGTATACCAAAATGTATTTTGGTACACTGTCAACGTTGTATGAGCCTATTGGGTCGCACACTGAGAATGGTTTTGCGAGATTTTAAGATGGTTCAGAAAAATGAATTTTATATGATAAAATTCATGACATAAACGTCCTTGTAGTGTATTACACTTATACTTCTTTAAGTAGGGGTATATTTGTAATTTACTTAACCGTCTATATACAAGGGTTGTATAAATAGACGCTTTAAGTTAGAATACAAGTACGAAAAATTTTAAAAGGGCCGAAACTCTATTTTCGTTTTAAGAAACGACTTAGAGTTTTTGGTATCCTCTGGATCGTTTTGGAGAGAAACAAAAAGGTTTGGTATTCTCTCGAAGCTAGCACTTTGAATCTCAGCCGTTCGTGTGTAGACAACTAGTAGAGGGCGTTCGTCATTGGCAGCGCCTTAGAGATCGATTAACCTTCAAAAAGGTATTGCGACTGAGGTATGATTAAGTTTTCATAGTTTAAACATGTTTTAATGGAATCAGATTTGGATCCTGTTTTTGGGTTTTTCTCAAAATTATTTTTTTAATCTCCTCTGCGCATGAACTCCAAAACCCATCAGTGGTATCAGAGCCTTCGAGTTTGATTCCATTAAATTCATTGCATGTTTTTATAATATATGATTGAAAGCATGTTAATAGTTGATGTATATGTGATATACATAAGTTTTCTATGAGATTTATTATCATGTTTTGTGTATATGATACATATATTCGTGATTTAATTGAAATCAGTTTCATACATGCAAGTAATCATGTTAGGTTCGAATAATTTTAATGAATTGAATTTCGTATTTTGTGATCCATGACACCATTAGGTATAATCTTTATTTTTGAGTATTGATGCATGGATGAAATCTCTGTAATTCAGTATACATATTTAGGTTACATTAATTTAAGTTTCTTAAATTGTATAAGTCTGAATGTTAATTCGAAACTAATATGATTAGGTTCGATTGAGATAGTAATTCATGATCCAACTACATATTTGTGATTATTTGGATGAAGATCGAAATTGCAAATAATTAATTTTTGAAATTATTTATTTATCTTCTTATATCTATATTGTTATGAAGTTTTTATTTGATAAAGATAGATAACAATTAGATTAGGAGATATATGCAAAATCGGCTTAATTATCCCTATTGGATAGGAGATAAATATGGAGAAGTTTGTTATTTGTGATATACTAGGATTCAAATATCTAAAGTCCTAATTGGATTAGGATAAGATGATTAGTTAGATGTAGGCCCGAGTTAATTAAAACGTTTTAATTGACTTAATTTTGGATAAACTAAGGGTAAATTTGGTATAGTAAAATCAGCGAAAAATATGATTTTCTATAGCGAATTTTAATTTTCGGAATTGAGATTTGTCTTCTAAAAAAAAAAAAAAAGGGGGTGCTGCCCCCTGTTCCCCAGCCCGCTTGATTGACCGCTATCTAACTAATCCTAGCGCACGGAAATTCTTCTATTAGTGAATAGCATAAAAATTTCCTAAATTGTTTAGTGGTTCTACAAATCAATAAAATATATGATATTTCATTGTTTAATTAAAATCACTAAAACTGAATAAAATCCCTCTATTAAATCTTAAGTCTTGTGCCATCCAATTTTAAACACTTGTCAAGGCCTCGATCGCACTAATATAGTTTCAAATGCCATAGTTGGGTGTATTGTGTTATCTTGGTGAGATAAGTTGGGTAAGAGTTACCTAAATGTTTAAATTGGTCCGACTTAATAAAGCTATCAAAATAGTTTTGGACTTTAGGCATATGATGAGATAAAAACATGCTAAGACATAAGATGTCTTGTATCTCATAAAAGTATCTAAAATTACATAAGATGTAATTGGTAACTGTTACCTAGCTAAATAATCTAGTTCTGTGTTTCATGCCATAGCATTTGTCATGAAATTAAGTGAAATATGGATTTAGTCCCCTAAATAAACAGTATGTTTTAGGAGGGTTGTTAATTTAGTGGGAGTCTATTCCTCTATACTAAAATAAACTCTGCATAATCTTTATTGTAGATCAATGACCTCTTCAAGTAACAATAATTCTCAGTCACTTCGATCTATCCTTGAGAAGGATAAGCTATCTGGGACTAACTTTCTTGATTGGTTCAGAAACTTGAGAATCGTTCTCAAGCATGAACGCAAGTTGTATGTCCTGGATGCTTCGATCCCTGAGGACCCACCAGTCAATGCTACGAAAGCTGTGAAGGATGCGCATAATAAGCATGTCAACGATTCTACTGATGTTGCATGCATTATGTTGGCAACTATGGTTCTGAACTTCGAAAGGACATGAAACTAATGGAAGCCTACGACATGGTAACATGCTCATTTGAAGAAATGTTCCAACAAAGCAAGCTAGGCAAGAAAGGTTCGAGACAGTCAAGAACCCGCATTCTTGTAAGATGACAGAGGGTGCGTCGGTTAGTCCTCATGTTCTGAAGATGAAGGGCTATGTTGACCAACTTGATAGACTTGGATTTCCCATAAGCCAAGAGTTGGCTACGGATTTCATTTTAAATTCATTACCAGAGAGTTACTCAAAATTTGTGATGAACTACAATATGAATAATATGGAGAAATCAATTTCAGAGTTGCATTTGATGCTCAAAACTGCTGAACAAAATATCAAGAAACCCTCTAGTAATGTGTTGATGGTCCAAAAGGGAAAGGGAATGAAGAAGAAAGGCAAAGGCAAGGCTAAAGTTGCCAAGGCTGCTGCTGTACCTATTGCAAAGCCTGTGAAACAAGTCAAACCCCAGCCTATTCCTGCTTCAAAGCACCAAAAGGAAAAGGAAGGAAATTTTCATTTCTGCCATGCACTTGGACATTGGTTCAGAAATTGTAAATTCTATCTGAAAGATTTAAAGAAGAAAAAGGGTAGTGCGACTACCACCTCAGGTATTTATGTTATTGAAATTAATTTATCTACTAGTGATTCCTGGGTATTGGATACCGGATGTGGATCTCACATTTGTATAAATGTGTAGGGACTTACCAGAAGTAGAAAGTTGTAGAAAGGAGAAGTCATCCTCTGCGTAGGGAATGGAGCAAGAGTTGCTGCCCTGGCTGTTGGATCATATGACTTAGTTTTATCTAGTAGACTTATTTTAACTTTAAATAATTGTTATTATGTACCTGCCTTGAGCAGAAACATCATTTCGGTTTCATGTTTGGATATGGATGGTTTTGATTTTATTATTGCGAATAATAGATGTTCAATTTCTCGTAAAGGCATTTTTTATGCAAATGCTGATTTGTGTGATGGTTTTTATATTCTAAGCATGAAAAAGTCCACAGATACTCCAGTCTTTAACATAAATACAAAGAGATCCAAGTCAAATGATTTGAATCAAACCTATCTTTGGTATTGTCGTCTTGGCCACATAAATGAGAAACGCATAACGAAGCTCCATAAAGATGGACTTCTAGATTCATTTGATTTGGAATCATATGAAACGTGCGTATCTTGTTTACTAGGCAAGATGACTAAAAGTCCCTTTACTGGACATAGTGAAAGGGCAAGTGATTTATTGGGTCTAATACATACTGATGTATGTGGTCCTATAAACACAATGGCTAAAGGAGGTTACCAGTACTTCATTACATTTACTGATGATTTCAAATGAGATATGGTTATGTATATCTTATGAAACATAAAGTTTGAATCATTTGAGATGTTTCGAACATTTCAAAATGAAGTGCAGAATCAACTTGGTAAAACTATTAAAGCACTTCGATCAGATCGAGGTGGTGAATATTTGAGCCAAGAATTTGATGATCATCTTAGAAATTGTGGGATTGTCTCACAATTAACTCCACCAACAACTCTACAATGGAATGGAGTTTCTGAAAGGAGAAATCGAACCTTATTAGATATGATTCGATCTATGATAAGTCATGCGGATCTTCCATTATCCTTTTGGGGTTATGCATTACAAATTGTAGCTTTCACTCTAAATCGAGTTCCTTCTAAAGCGGTTGATAAAACACCATATGAGATATGGTACGGTAAGAGACCTAGTTTGTCTTTTCTTAAGATTTGGGGTTGTGAGGCTTACGTAAAACGACAAGTCTCAGAAAAACTAGTACCTAAATCTGATAAGTGTTTATTTGTGGGGTATCCTAAGGAAACAAAAGGATATTACTTTTATAATCCCGCTGAGAACAAAGTGTTTGTTGCTCGGTATGGTGCCTTTATGGAAAAACAGTTTATTTCAAAAGACACTAGTGGGAGAGAAATAAATCTTGAAGAAGTTCAAGAATCACAAATAAACACTGAATCGCCACTGGAAGTTCAACAATGTTCTGAACCAGTTGAATCTCCGCAAGTAACACAAGGCCCACTTAAATCTAGTAGGGTAAGACATGAGCTAGAGAGATTCGGATTTCTCATTACTGATAGTCGTGATGTGTTGCTTATAGATCAAAATGAGTCCACCACTTATCAGGAGGCTATGTCTGGACCAGACTCAGATAAATGGCTAAGTGTCATTAACTCTGAGATGCAATCCATGTATGATAACCAAGTTTGGAACTTGGTTGATTTACCCGAAGGTGGTAAGACCATTGGATGTAAATGGGTTTTCAAGAAGAAAACTGACATGGATAGCAAAGTGTATACTTTCAAAGCAAGACTTGTAGCAAAAGGTTTTAGGCAGACTCAAGGTGTTGATTATGATAAAACTTTTTTGCCAGTAGCCGTGCTTAAATCCATAAGAATTTTAATTGCCATTTCTACATATTATGACTATGAGATATGGCAAATGGATGTAAAACCAGCATTTCTTAATGGAAAGCTGCTTGAGGACGTGTATATGACACAACCTGAAGGTTTTGTACATCCTGAGAATTCTAGGAAGGTATGTAAGCTTCAAAGATCTATTTATGGATTAAAGCAAGCTTTTCGGAGTTGGAATCTTCGTTTTGATGAAGCAATCAATGATTTTGGTTTTATTAAGAACGAAGATGAGCCTTGTGTATACAAGAAGGTCAGTGGGAGTGTAGTTATTTTTCTGGTACTGTATGTTGATGATATATTACTCATTGGAAATGACATCCCAACATTGCGAGTGTCAAGTCTTGGTTAGGGAAGTGTTTCTCAATGAAAGACTTAGGAGATGCAAATTATATCCTAGGGATAAGGATCTATAGGGATAGATCTAAGAGGCTAATCGGTATAAGTCGAGTGCTTACATAGACAAGTGCCGAATAGGTTCGGTTTGCAAGACTCTAAAAGAGGATTGTTGCCAATGTCTCATGGCATAAGTCTCAAGAAGAATCAATGTCCTAGGACAAATGATGAGCGAGACCGTATGAATAAGATTCCATATGCATCTCGCTATTGGATCTATCATGTACGTCATCTATGCACTTGGCTCGATGCATCATATGCTTTGAGCACTACAAGCGAGATATCGATCGATCCAGTGAGAGTCACTGGATAGCGATAAAGAACATCCTTAAGTACTTAAGAAGGACTAAGGAAGTGTTCTTGGTCTATAGAGGTTTTAAAAATGATCTAGTTGTAAATGGTTACACGAGATGCAAGTTTTCAAACCGATATAGATGATTTTAGATCGCGATCTGGATATGTGTTTACTTTGAATGGGGGTGCGATAAATGGAAAAGTTCGAAACAAGAGATCGTGACAGATTCTACAACAAGAATGTGTTCGTATATTGCGGCGTCCGATGCAGCAAAGGAGGCAATTTGGATCAAAAAGTTCATTTCTGAACTAAGTGTGGTTCCAAGTATTGTTAACCCTGTTTGTTTGTATTGTGACAATAACGGGGCAATAGCACAGGCCAAGAAACCTAGATCACAACACAGATCCAAACATATACTAAGGCGTTTTCATCTCATCAGAGAAATTATTGAGATGGGAGACGTAAAGATTTGCAGAGTACCTACTGAAGACAACGTTGCGGATCCATTGACAAAGGCTCTTCCACAAGCGAAACATGATGGTCATGTTAGATCATTAGGCATTAGATGCATGAATGATTGGCCCTAGAGCAAGTGGGATATATTGAGAAATGTGTCCTAGGTCAATCCATTAACAGTCTTTATGAATACATTTTAGTTAATAAAATAGAGGATTTCATTTGATGTTTATTATAATTGATTTGCATGTTTACATTATAATAAGATCCATGGGTATTTACAGAAATATCCTAAATGTCTCTAGTCGATTATTATATTGGAAACTATAATGAATTAAGACTAGTGTGAGTCTTGATTGATGATCATACGTATAGAAATACGAATCAAGATCATGAGTACTTGTTAGGGAACAAAGTACTGGACCGACCCGCTATGAGAACATCACATGGATTAAGTCATAGTTGTTTCTCATGATAGGTATATTTTTCAGTCCTCGACTTGAGATTACCAGAGACTTCAACATTAGGAATACGATGATTTGACGCAATCAAACGTTGTCTTTAACCTGGATGATTATAAAGGTTGTGATTGGTTACTTGTGTGAATAATGTGGTGAAGTTGTGTAATCGAGATAGAATTTGTCCCTCTCATATAAAGAGAGATATCCAAATGGATCCTCGATGTGTTAGGCTGACATTAAAAGGCCTAGTCTAAGTGAATTGATATTGATCAATGTCACTTAGATGTTTTCGATCTACCTAGAAATCGAGACTAGTACGATTGAACATGTTGGATGACAATTCCATGCCTTATGTTTGATCAAAAGGATATCGTGTAACAAAATGATGTTATATACACTATTGATTAGGTTATATCGATTTGATATTTGTACAACTTGGGTAGTCATAATGTCTTGCTAGAGTCGCTTATGACTTGTATACCAAAATGTGTTTTGGTACACCGCCAACGTTGATGAGCCTATTGGGTCGCACACGAGAATGGTTTTGCGAGATTTTAAGATGGTTGAAAAAATGAATTTTATATGATAAAATTCATGACAGAAACGTCCTTGTAGTGTATTACACTTATACTTCTTTAAGTAGGGGTATATGTGTAATTTACTTAACCGTCTATATACAAGGGTTGTATAAATAGACGTTTTGAGTTAGAATACAAGTACGAAAAATTTTAAAAGGGCCGAAACTCTATTTTCGTTTTAAGAAACGACTTAGAGTTTTTGGTATCCTCTGGATCGTTTTGGAGAGAAACAAAAAGGTTTGGTATTCTCTCGAAGCTAGCACTTTGAATCTCGGCCGCCGTTCGTGTGTGGACAGCTAGTAGAGGGCGTTCGTCATTGGCAGCGCCTTAGAGATCGATTAACCTTCAGAAAGGTATTGCGACTGAGGTATGATTAAGTTTTCATAGTTTAAACATGTTTTAATGGAATCAGATTCGGATCCTGTTTTGGGGTTTTTCTCAAAATTGTTTTTTAATCTCCGCTACGCATGAACCCCAAAACCCATCAAAAACCAACTTAATGTGTGTGCACTAGTAGGGACTTTGCATGGGTCATGAAGGAGGGGTGCTCCGGGACGGTCTGGACTCCGGTGGATCACCAGAGGTCGTCCACCACCGGTCCTCGTCACAGCAGCCGCCGCAACAGCCCACGTATGTACATACATGCATGACCACCGTGAGTCGAGAGAGAGAAATGGAGAGGAAGAGATAAGGAAAGGGAGGAAGAGGGAGAGAGATTTCAGATGGGGAATGAACCCCGGCCACCACCATCTCCAGTGGGAGAGGTGGTTTCGTGAGAGAGAGAGAGAAAACAAAACCCGAAACGAGAGAGAGTGGAACCATGAGGGAGAGAGAGAAACAGGAAGAGGCTCACCTTAGTCGACAGCGTATCTCCGGCGTCTTAGCTCCAGTCACTGGTGAGGAGGGGAGGCTGGTGAGAAAAGGGAGAGTGAGGGAGGCCGTGAAGAGTGAAGAGAGGGATGAGCCATGAGAGAGGAAGATGAGTGAAATGAGAGAGTGGGAAATGGGAGTGACGTGAGGGATGGTTTAAATGAGATGGGAGAAGGTGAGATGAGTGACGTGAGATGAGTGGGGGGTGTAAGAGAGTGATGTGAGTGGCGGGATGGGTATGGTGAGTGATGGGAGTGGATGGGGTGTGAGATGTGAGTGATGGGGTTGGGTGAGTATTTAAAATTTGAATAGGTATGGTAGGAATAGTGGTGTGTGTCCTAGTTGTGTCCACCCATTTTTACCAACTCACACGTCTCAAAATTTAACCCAAGGGTTCCCCGACCCATCTTACCTCATCGACCCGTATTTTCTCGTCACATGCACACTTTTACTTTTATCTCACACAATTGAACTATATAATTATTAAATAATTATTTTAATTATCTCTTTACTGTATTTTTCTCCCCCGGTTACCTAGGCGGGACCTCACTCTCATTGAAAATTGCCTGAACGGCCCGTGACACACATTTAAACTATAATATTATTACACACATCAAAGAATCATAAAATTACCTCGGTATCGACTCCCAAGGTTCGAAATACAGTCCAGTATCGCGTGGCCGAGTCACGGTCCTGACACGTGTCATACAAGTCAGGTTAAAAATCGAGTGATGTTACATTCACACTCTAGGTTGTCCTAATTGCGTGTCTTTGAGTTAGTTCATTTAGTTTGAGTTTTATTTCATCCACTACTATCTGTTAACTCACTAACATTGAATAACTCAATTTTTAATTGCTTAATAAATGGTAAATGGTAAGGAAGGCCGACTAGACTTGCGTTGACTAGACGAAATTAGCTCGGGGGACCACATAAGTATAGGCTGCACGAGGTCCAGTTTTAGGATGTGGAACTGGGGTCGTCACAACAACTAAAGACCCCTAAAGAGATTAGCCCAAGTCTACCATCAATCCAATATCAGTGGCGATGGCTCGAATATCCTTGGCTATAAAAAAAGAGTAGTGTGGCGGACAATGTTACTCATAGAAGATTTGCGTAGATAAATATAAAACACTAAATTTGACTATTTCCACCCATATATGTGCCCATGTTTTAGTCCAGGGGCGGATCTAAAAGGGGGCAGAGGGGCAGTTGCCCCCCTTCGCACCCTGAGACCCCCTCTAAACACCCCCATTCCTAACCCTTTCTCCGACCCCCTTACACGCTCTCGCCCTTCGAACCTTTTTCTGCTCGTCCATGCATGTTTCCATCGTCGGCCTATTCCAATTTCCTTATTGTCAACACTCTTTTAGTAGAATAATAAATCGTTAATAATATGTGTATAGTGAAAACACAAAAAATATGATAAAAAAAAAAAAAGAAAACTCAAACATATTGGACTGACCCGTTAGAGATCAGCAAATACACTATTTGAAGTTTAAATCATTGAGGGTATCGGTCCTACCGGAGGATTGGATGTTGCTTTAGGATGGGCAATACTCTAATTGGAGTAAGGGTGACAGTGATGAATATTCATTTCTTTCTTTTGACTTTAGTGGGAATCGAACTACAACATCCCGAGGTCTTATCTTTTTTGCAAGTGATGTTTTTACTATCTCACCTGAGAGGTTTTTGACGACAGTGATAAATATTCAAGTGTGTTTTAGTTCGGTGTATTTTTTTTTTAAAATTCATGCTAATTCTTAAAAAAAAAAAAAAAAAAGCCCAGATCATGCTAATTTGATGCTCCAAGCTTATCACCTAATTAGCGCCATGTTACTTTAACTTGGAATGGAAGGACTTCAACGCACTTGTCACCATCCGTTCGATTTACTGAGCAACATATGCACACCAAAAATCATGGATAGTTAGATAAGTGTGTGTCGATTGCTATTACAAAAGTAAATTCCTATAAAAAAAGTCTCTATACAACAACAATAGCAAAACATTTCTTATAAGATGGTAAAAACATAGTTTGTAAAAAAAAAAAAAAAACCACAGGTTGTCGTAGTTCCAAATTAATTGGCGTTTGCTAAATCAATCAATCTCTTCTGCATCCAATATTTATAAAGTTTTGTGACAATTAAGTAACCTGGCACAAGTCTCGGGCATTGATGTAGATGTATATCTCGCTGCACATCGAACGGCCTACAACACATCCCCAAGTTTCAATCCAACGGTAGATAGCCACAACAGTCCGCAACACTCTATCTATAAATAGTCATCAAACCCTAATCGAGCTCGTCTTGTACTTCCGCGCGAGACGACGCTGTGCGTTCTTCGAAGGTACGAACCCTAATTTCTTCACTACGCACTCGTTCGATTCTCTGTTCGTCGTTGATCTGCCAATTTAGGGTTTCGATCTGTAAACAATTCATGCACTGATTCGACGGTGTTGTTTAATGATTTGATGAATCTGGTTTTCTCTGTAGAATTTGTTTTTGTTGGTGTTATTGAACTTTGAATTGCTTGTTTGGAGTTTGTGAATTGCTTGTTTGTGGATGATTTTGTGTGATTAGTGTTTCCAGTACGATTTATCTTAGTTTCGAATGCGAACGAGAATGTTAGGGACTCCAAAATGCACCATTTTAGGGTTTAGGGCTAAGGGTTTAGAATTTAGGGTCTATTCAGAGCATAATTCAAGTGGGCTAGTTTAATTGGAAGAATGCGGAGCGTGTTTTGTTTCGGTTAGGTGCCAATGCCTTGATGTATTTTTTGGAAAGGAAGATAGGGTTTTCATAGTTGAGATTGGAGAATATCGAGTTTGGAGATCAACGTTGATGTTTGTAAACCATATGGGGATTTTTTTTAACTATATAAACTGTAAATAAACATAAGTTGGAGTGAGCTAGTAGAAATGTCAGGCACCATTTTAGGTTTTAGGGTTTAGAGTCTAGGCTTATGATATACTGTGGACATAATTCAAGTCGAAAGAGAACACTTCGGGGCAAGTTTAATTGGAAGAATGGGGGGTGTGTTTTGTTTTGGTTGGATTCAAGTCTTTAGATGCCAATGGTTCGATGTCTATTTCGAGGGGAAGATAGGGTGTTCATAGTTGAGATTCGAGAATATCGAATTTGGAGATCATCGTTGATGTTAATAAACCATGTGGGGAAATTCTTTTCCTGAAGTTCCATGTACGAAGATAAGTTAGAGTAAGCTAGTATACGTGTTATTTTTATGGCTGGAATGCTATCTGATGTGGCAGTGTTGTACGGTTTAGCGATTAATTGAAGCATAAATTCTGTCTTTTCTGGTTTGTGTTGAATGTTAACATTGTTGTGATTATTTATGCAAATCCCATTATTGGAATACAGTGACGTTGAACTTGAAAATTGTTTTTTTGAATACTATTCAGGGATTTGAAGTGACGTGACTTCTCTTATTTCTGTATCTATTTCAAGATGTGGTTCTTGAAGAATAAAATACTCGATTTTGATTGATTTAATAGAAATATAAATCCGAATGCTTTTAAGATAAATTTCGTCAGCTTGACTTGCAGATGCATGCTTGATATTTTTGTCCTTTTTGTTTTTATTTCTTGGATTCAGATAAAGAATGGTGAAGCACAACAATGTTGTGCCCAATGGGCACTTCAAGAAGCACTGGCAAAACTATGTCAAGACATGGTTCAATCAGCCAGCCAGGAAAACAAGAAGACGGATTGGTATGTGGCTCTTTATTTCTTCCACACCATTTTTTCTTTTTCATTTGTGGGAAGTTATTCTATTGTTTTTTATGTCTAATATAACGAATCTGTGTGCTAAACATGCAGCTCGCCAGAAAAAAGCTGTGAAAATCTTCCCTAGGCCAACTGCTGGACCACTCCGTCCAATAGTGCATGGGCAAACCTTGAAATACAACATGAAAGTTAGGGCAGGGAGAGGTTTCTCCCTAGAAGAGCTCAAGGTGCATAAATTAAACTCTAAACTGTATTTTCATTGCATTTCTTTTGTTGTTTGTTTATCTATTGTATTTAAAGACCTTTGGCTCTTCTTATCATTTTGGTTTTGTACATTGACATGTTGTTAAACCAAATGTGGGAATATGGTCATAGAAATTATTATTTGACTGAATTTCATTATTTGCAATGTTTCACCGGCAGATACATTTTGTTCAAGTTGCAAAAAGTATATACTTGATCTTCTCGAGTTTGTCTCACTGTGTTGTCACTCTAAATTCTAAAAGGTACTAAAGAAATTTGGTAAGTGAAAACTGTGCCTGGGGAAGAGCTCCCACTTGGTTTAGAGACAACCATAAAGGTGAAAATGAGTGCATATACCTGATTTGATGAATGGTTTGGAGTAGCTGTATTTTCCAAAAATTGTTGCTGCTATAGCACTGGTTTCATAAACTCATTTCATTTATTAAAAGTCACAGATATAAATGTGAATTTGCTCTTTACATTCTCTATTGGACTCATAATTTATTAGATACTTTTAATGAATGTCAACCAAGTTTCATAAGTAAACTGATCCCACTTGTTTAATCTGTGGATACTTGTTTTATGTATGTTCGTCCATACAATTTACAAATACCTTATATTTTGGTTTTTATATTTGAAATTATATTGCTCGATAAACTTAATCTTTTTCTCTATGTGTCTTCTTATCAATGGTTCTTTATGTTGACTAATAAGAGACTGTATATCATTTTTTTTCATTCTTAGTTTTATAGCAGCATTTTTGTTTTCCAAACTTTAGAAAGCTTTAGTATCTCAAATAGGAATTTGGTCGAAGTTATTGAAACTGTACAATTTGATCACTGGCTACGGAGATCCCTTTCACCTTGTTTGGCCGGGTCCTTTGTTTGTTATATGTTTCCCTCTATATCTGGCTTCTTTTAGGCATATTGCCCCTGGCTCTTTTTTTTTGTTTTTAGAGTTAGATTTGGTTCCGGTGACTTTTGAAAAAGATAATAACTAAAGTTTGGCAATTCTCAATCCATTCTTTTTGGACCTTCATGGTACGTGGTGTGGTCTGGGGCCTTAATTTGCTCCAAGAAAATAGCTGGGCTAGGGGGCAGGATCTTTAAGCTACTTGAAGCAAAGTGTTTTCCACTCCTGAATATGATATCTTTTCGCAATACTGATTTTGGATCTGATGTTGAGACATTTTATCTGTAACATCATGTGATGTGCATTAAAGAACACGTTCTGATTTGTAGAGGCATCATTACACCCACATTATCACAATTAATTGAATCTTGATTCTTGTTCAAACATGCCAACCAAACCTCGCCTTTTTACCGTAAACTAGAACTGATTTGAACTTTCCTCTGTTCCATTGATGAACATTGCTGTGTTCTAAGGTTGATTGGTACTCCTTTTAGATGTCAAATTCAACTCTCCAAAAATTTTATTATGCAAGTACACATTTTCTGTGTTTTCTTGGGTTGGATGATTCATTCTGCAGCAGTTTTTACGTTTAAGTGGTAGTTTGTTGGAGCAGATAAAATTTGTTTTGAGAGGACTTGTATTTTAGAAATGTTAATAAAATTTGGAGAACTTGGTTCAATTTGTTGCTTGCTTATGTTTGACTCCAGATTTTCTAATAAATATTCTTGCCTCTATCTGTTCTTGTTACAGGCAGTAGGGATTTCAAAGAAACTAGCTCCAACTATTGGTATTGCAGTGGACCACAGAAGGAAGAACAGGTCGCTTGAGAGCCTCCAAACCAACATACAAAGGCTGAAGACATACAAGGCTAAGCTTGTTGTGTTCCCAATTGTCCCTGGCAAATTTAAGGTAAAAATATATTCCACCTGGTTTTATTGAACCTAGAATAATTTATGCTCTATATCCTTTTTATTTCTTCAAATTTCGTTCATGCATCGTGTGTTCTATATTATTCTAATTGACTCAAAGTAGTATCCATGGGGCATCAACTGGACAGCGTATGATCTATAACCAATTGCGCTACTTGGAGCTCCATGTATATGTGTGTTCATATGTATAATAAATTTATGTGCACACTGTAAAAACATGACTGTATTTGGTTTTGTACAGAATGGAGATTCTAGTGCTGAGGAGTTGGCGGCAACCACTCAAATCCAAGGACAGTTGATGCCGATTACGAACGAGCAGCCAACAGTTGAGCTCATCAATCCCTCTGATGAGATTAAGTCTCTCAAGGCCTACCAAAAGCTTCGCCTGGAGCGGATGAATAAGCAGCACCATGGAGCAAGATTGAAGAAAGCAGCTGAGGCAGAGAAGGAAGACAAGAAATAGAGACGCTCGTGGTTGAGAAAAGGGCCTTTGTATACCGGGCAAGTGCGAGGTCATCATGTATTCTAATTTTTTGTTGTTTAAATACATGTTTTCATTTATGATTCCGCAGTTTTCTCCATTTTTTGGTGGTTTTTTCCTAAGATTACGATCTCTTGTGAACTTTTTTGGTTTGAAGAAATTTTTGGCTCCTGCTCTATGGTTTGGTCAAGTTGTTTGTTATTTCACCAAATCTTGAATAGCTTTGCTGTAGTTCTATGCTCCACTTTACTTGCCAATGTCCTTTGCTACGTATTTAGTTTTAGATTTTATGTTGCGCTTTCGCCATCTGAAATCAGTTCTATTGTGATATAGTATATGGAAAAAGATTGGGCATCGTTTTTTTTTTTTGCAATCATTTGATATATGTATTGCTATCTATAGTATGATGCATTAGGCTGTGTGCAAGCATCTCCATGCGTACTTTTCCTCCTTAGTTAAAAGGGGCTTTGGAATGAAGAATGTTAGTTTGAAATTCGTTCTGGATGGTAATGAAAACCTGAAATCTACGAGCTTGCGTATTAGCCAACGATATGTGCTCCCTCTTGCCCTAGAGAGTTTCAATGCTTACATGATAATATTGGGCATACATCCATAAAAACTTGAAAACTCTGTGCATCAAGTGCCTCTTTTTTCAAAAAACATCAAATTCAAGTGCTCAGATCTTCACATGTTATGGAGTGTGCTGTGAAGCCAAAGATAGAGTAATTTTGTGTACTTTGCCAGATTGTTCAAGTAGAGACAAATGTGAATGGACTGCACCCATGGCCCCCATCACTGTTCCTAGCCATTACAAACGCACCAAAGCAGAAAAATCAAAGTGATAAAGACTCCAGTGGTCCTGGACGCATGCTCTAGCTGCAATGAAATATTAAGGTGCTGATGCTGCTGCTTCTGCCCTGGTAACTGATATCATAGCAGTGCAAGAATCTCTCATTACATCATAGACAATCGTGAAGAAGCGTTCCTCGTATAAAATTATTGACTCTAGAGATATGGCGACGCAGAGAAGTCAGAACTGTTTAAGCGCAGACAAAGGCGGAAGCGCACCTTGTTTCGAAGAGCTGAGGACAGGTTGTGCAAGAATCTCTTGTTACATCATGCATAGATGTTGCCACTGGGTGTGAAGCAATTGCTTTATATCTCAATGCTCTTTTAGGTAGGGTAACCCAACAGTAGTGGAATAAAGTTGCACAAACAATAAGCTTAATATATTGGTTGAATTTGAAACGAATCGAAGAATTAAATCAATATTTGAAGATTAAGATTTGGATGTCGATTTGGTTTCGATTCAAATTCCTATTATAATCTCTACTTAACATCATTCTTTCTCAATAATTATTTGTGTAATGAAGTATCAAAAGTGAGGAAACTAGCAAAGTAGAAAGTTATAACACCTGTGATGTCAAAACTTTACATTCATGAGTCAAGAAATAATACTTCAACATAAAATCCAATCTACTTGTCTAATTAATAAAGGGTAGTGACGGATTAAAGGACTTGAGTGGTTCATATCAAGCAAGTTGTCTTTTCTTGTTTAGTAATCTTATATAGTTTGATATTGTCATAATGGTGTTTAATTAGAGCAAGTTTTCAAGTGTCTCATATAAGTGCACATCAATTGGTTTTAAGACCCAGTGGGATTTCTGACCTAATAAATCAAAAGCTAGTGGATCAAATCTAGTAAAGCTTTTCTTTTGTTTCTGCCAAAGATCTAGTGGAACAAATTTTAATGGGTGAATTGATAAGTTAGTGCACTTTAGTACTTTATTTTGTTCTAGATCAAAAGACAATAAATCTTAGATTTGATTTACATTCTATTGAGAGAACAGTGAAGATCCTAAAAACAAACAAAGTCAAGTATTGCATTGATGGATGTGTGAGGATTCCTTAGTTGTCACTTATCCAAGGTTTCAGTATGAAAATGCAACACAACAGTTAACATATGAAAAAATATGTCAAGTTTGTGGGTCCTAAGAGATTTCATTTCATGGTTTCATGTATTGTTTACAGTTCTAGGAGGTCCAAATCCATCTGTTCACAACCTTCAACGTTAGGTGAGATAATGAACTAATGAAACATTGATTATTGTAACTTTGGTCTTCACATGCCCAACTAATTAAAGGGTGATGAGTTGATGTATTAAGAATTCTCTAACATATTGCATACCATATTTTTTTTTGGTGATTATTGCATACTATATTCCAATATTTTAGAAGTGCCAATAAATTGAAAAATTAAAATGGGCAGTCGCGGACCTTTCACATTCAAAGATGACTTACAAGTTTTTGCTAAAAAACTAGACAAAATATAAATTGAAAAAATTTGACGACATAGACATAGGCTTGTAATAACTTGGGATGGGTTAATTACAAATTAAAATATTATGAAAGTACATCAAATCATCAAATTAATTACAAATGATTTAATGGATTATGAACCAAAGTCATATTAATTACCAAGCATTTGAAGAATTCTGAAAACATGCCATTAATTGCTTTTAGCTGAGTTAGGTGGAAGCATTTGATTAGTGTAGCTGACTTCGTTAATTTAGAATTGATGTTTTTTTTTTATACTGTGGTACCATGATTACCACAGACTATTTTATAAAAGACACATCTCGCTCTATTAGAGATGTGTAAGGTGTTTTTTTCTTAAAATTTTTTTTTTAAACTATGGATGTCAGAATCTTTTTCACTCTCTTTTTACTTTGATTCGATTAATCTCATGAGGTTGGTCGAACACTTCATCCCATCACTCTGGGAAACTAAGAAAATAAATATAGTTACCAAGAATCAAATTTATGACATTTGTCTTAATTAAAACTTTAAAGCATTTTTTTGCCACTACCTATATCTCTTAGAGTGATGTGCCTCATAAAGTCGGAAGATTCGAACCCGAAATCACCAAGTGAAAAGCTAGTAGGGCAATGATTGGTAATTTATGCTTAGCTGTTCTTATCAAGTAGTAAAAGATTTTTGCATTCACAAATGGGCATTGAATTCTTTCCATTACCATTCAAACATCACTACAGCTCACATGTCAGACATGATGCAGAAATTGGCTCAAAATGGAACTTAAGATGATGCAATCAAAACTTTACACTTCAACTTTCAAGTTTCTACCATTAATTCCACATGGGTTGGTGTGGTCAAGAATCTATTAAAGATTGCATCAGTGAATATCATGGAACATCTTCAAAGGAATCCCCAAAAAACAGAAAAGACACAAACACAGATATTGCACTGCCTTGCATGCCCCTCTGATCTCTCCATTGTTTGTCTCTCAAGTAATAAAAACACTCAAAACCAAAAACAGAGACAAAAACAGAGCAAAAAACAGGGCAGTCTTTTCCACTTGATAGCAACATTTGGATTCACAATCCCCTCCACTGTACATTCACACTCCTCAAACAAAAAAGACCCATCAATCTCTCCCTCATTGGGAACGCACATTGGGTCTCAATTTCTCCTTGGGTGATCTCCTGGTGAATATCTTCTGTCCCGGAGCGAGAACGTTGAGTGGGTCATACTCAGTTTTCCGGCGAACTAGTCTTCGCCATTGGTGCTCACCGAAGTGGTCTTGCCACTGCTCCTCCGAAGAGTAGTGTGGCAAGTACTGCTTGGCTCTGATATCAATTATTGGGTCGCTTGCACTCTGAGTGATTCTGCGGTTCTCGGTGAGGAAGTCATTGAGGCATTTCGTCGAACACCTTGTGGGGTTGGCTGACCGGAGCATCCCCACTATGTAGACTACCCTCTCTTCTCCCGGACCTGGGAGTACGGCTGAGGCGTTTGAATTCCACCTGTTTTTTTGGAACAAAAAAATGGTGTAAATTAAATTTCTTATCAAATTTGTGGAACCAAATCTTGCCATCTAATTCAAAATATATCAGTTTCTTTAAGTTCAGATTCTAGATAATTAACTCTCATAGGATTAATAAAATTAACTCTCATAGAATTAATAAAACTAAGTAGTAAGGAATTGAAAATAATTCACAAACTCACAATTATCAAAAAAAAAATTAAAAATAAGAATTCTACCAATCTACCTAATTTAACTTTTGAGATATTTTCTAAAAAATTCTTACTTTTTTTAAGTTGATGCAACTCAAACTTGAATTTGATCATTTTTTTTAGATATTTAGTAACAATAACTGGTTCCATAACTTAATCGTATCTAATAAATTTTTAAGATGGTATAATTAAAAATGATTAAAAAATTGATGAGTTTGACATTTTTTGGGACATTAAAGGAATTGATTTTGAATTTTTTTGGCAAAGTTTTTAGAACTAATAATGATGTATATATTCATGAAATTTTTTAAGTATTTCTAAATAAATCAATATTTTTACTTAAATAAATCAATATTTTTACTTAAAAAAATCAATATTTAATTTAGAAGAAGTTGTTTACACGTGGAGGGTAGATTTGGTCAAACATGAGATGAGAGCAGCAGAATTTGATGGGTCAGAGAGGAGGAGGGGACAGAGGACAGACTTGTGAGAGTGAAAAGACAAAACTGCCCATGGTTTCAGGGACTTTTAGTGGTTCAAACTTCAAAGTAGCAGTGGTGGAGGTCAGTTTTGTCATTTTACGGGTAATGAATCACTGAGTCACCCCTACATCACCAGCCGCTATCTGCAATGAATGAGAGAATGGTAAAGAAAAAGAATCCTATGTAATGGAGAGTTTTAGTGTTTAGCGGTGTTGCAATCCCGGGAACAGCTAAAAAGCTGAGATTTTTGGGTGAAAAAAGTGAAACATGATCTCAGATTCATCTCCCCAATCCACCTCGAGATTCTCTCGTTTTTCATTTAATATTTATACTAATATATACTTCATCATGTAATTAAAAAAAAAAAAGAAATAATAATATAGTAGTCTAGTATTCCCTCAAAATCTTCAAAATTGTAACTCTACAAATTAAAAATTTAGACCAAGACTCATCACACGTACCCCAATAACAAGTTGAGACTTATAGTCAAAACACTATTCCATAGTCTTTATCGTAAAAACTAACTATTAGTAACATAATATTAAATCAAAAGAAGAGGATATCAGAGTATATATTTGAAGACCGTGCAATACACATTGATATGTGTGCGTGCAAATCTCAATGTAGATTGCACAATCTCCACGCAGGTGTTGACCTTTCCGTGTGAATTCAAGGTGTCAAATAAAAGTAGACTTTTGAATATGTTTTGAAACTTACTTGTCTCTCAAAATAGGGTAGATGAGGATTGGGCCTTCAAATGCACTTGAAGAGATGGTCTCCAACAACAACTCTTTGAATTTGGGAATCCCTGACTTGGGCACAAACATGTTGAGCCAAGGATGTGAGACATCCCACAGTCCATGTTCTCTTAGATTCATTTCCTCCACCTTTACCCTGTTTAGGAAGTAGAAGTAACTCACTTCAACACTGTATATGTGTGATGGCATAAAACTCATCTTCTTTGATATCTCCTCCACAACCTGAAAAAAACACCACCAAAAAATAAACAAAGTCACTTTAATTCATTCCCCAAAATGGCCTTGAAAAAATATATTTTATTTTATTTTATTGTTTCTAGCGCAATGAAAAAGTTTGATCCATGCAGTTATTCCCAACTAATTTTGGAATGAGGATATGTTGCATTGTCTTAATCTTTTCCACTACTCTGATCAAGGCAAAGGTCATGAGATAGTATCTAGCTATTGGGGTGGGGTACCCGACTGGCCATGTCAGATTAATCAAAACCTCAGATTAATCAAAACCGAAAGTTTGGATACGCATAGTAAAGAAAAAAAAATATAACTTTTTTTCTTACTTGGTCTAGATTGGAGTGCTTGAGAGGATGATCATAGATTGCAAACTCTATGCAGTAGTAGATTTGGGATGAGGAAGACCCAGAAGGGAAGAGTTGGGGAATGATGGATGTGAGATTGGGAGAGAAAGCAATGGATGAGCTTTGTATTGATTGCTCATTCAACACTATAAACCCTTCAACATAATCCACTTTATCTGCCATTGTAGTGATCAGAAGTTCTTGGTCTCTTGTGAATGTCTCAAAATCATCATAAAATGCTCTCACCCATTTCACCTGTATTGACTTTTCATCAGTTTTTGGATTCCACACACCAAGTGTTTGATACTGAAAAACACTTGAAAATATTTACCTTGGTTGGAGCCTCTTGAACCAAAATCCTAGCACTTGTGATGATTCCAAATTGGCCTAGCCCACCTAATACTGCATAAAAAAGGTCAGAACTTTTTGTGGGTGAGCAGGTCACGAGCTCTCCTGTCCCTGCAAATCATCAAAAGAGAGAACAAAACCAAAATTTCCCATCATTTATATTCCCAAATTCATCAAAAACCGGCAAGGCAAGTGTAGGGTTGTGTGTGAGTCAAGCGTACGATCTCACGTTCGATTCCACAGTGTGGCAAATTCGTTTGGGCCAGTGGGGCACCGTGGCCTCGTGGGAATAGTGAGGATAGTAACCTCGACACCCACGATTATCAAAAAAATTAAATAAATAAATTCATGAAAACCCGCGAGGTGTAGAGGTGTTGGTGTACCAGTGACAACATCTAGTTGAAGAACATTGCTGATTTGAGGACCATATTTGAAGGTCTGACCACTGATGCCAGCATTGGAGAGAGTCCCACCAATTGTGAGGTACAAGTAATCAGTCCAAGACCTTGGAGCAAGGCCCTCTTTAAGGGTCTCCTCTAGGACCTCAATCCACAAAGTCCCACCACTCACATCAACATAAGAGTAATCCCCATGTCCCCCACTACTCTTGTGAATTTCAATGGATGATGGTAGTGAGTCCATCTCCACAACAATGCCATTCAAAGCCTGTGCTTGGCCATTGATGGAGTGACCAGCTCCTCTGGCAGCAACAGTGATAACTCTATTGAATGAAGAGGCAGACACAAGTTTCAACAAAAGAGAGATTTCTTTTGGTGACTCTGGCCTTAGCACTGCCAATGGTGTGTTGAAGTAGATTCTCCCAAAATCTAGTGATGCTGTTTTGGTGGTTTGGAGGAGATTTAGAGGCCCAAAATCCATTGGGCTTTGTATGAATTTACAAGGTGAAGATAATACCAAAAGGAACACTAGGAAACTAAGGAAACTGATTTTGTTCCTAAACAGTGATGAAGACTCCATTAACAGACCAACCCCACAAAAAAATGGACAAAAATCAATATGGGTGGTACTAGTTTGAAGTGGTTTTCACTTTTCAATAACAAAGAATGTGATTTCTATTGAAGAATTTGAGAAACCAAGAAGTGTTTAAAAGAGGAACAAAATCTAGAAAAAAAAGATATTGTGTGCTATGTGGTGATGAAGGAAACCAAGAAACAAAAACTGGGCATGTGCTGAAATTGGAGAAGAGGAGGTTGAACAGTGGGAAACCCAGAGAGGGTTATCTGCAATTGAATGAGTTAAAGAGAGAAGAAAAAGGAGGAATTAGTAATCCAAAAAGAGAAGCTGTCACATAGAAAAGGCACCCATGTGAGCCCCCTCTGGCCTCTACTTCACTATCTCTGTTAGATATGCTATGCTTGTACCAAACAGCACATCCAATGCTCTCTCTCTCCTTCTCTCCCACTCTAATGTGTGTATAAATGTTTTGGTATTTATACACTCTTAATGTCTCTGGATCTGTAATTCGGATGGGTTGGCCCAACAGTAAGGGCGAGTTTGAGATTGAGTGGTTACGCGTACGGTCTCAGGTTTGATTCCCTGCTATGTCAAGATTGTTCAGGCCTCTGGGGTACGGTCAGACCGATTGCATTATGACTTCATGGGAATAGTGAGGCTCAGTTGGATACCTATGGATATCAAAATAATAAATGTCTCTATGTATGAGAGGGCAGAGAGAGAGATCTTCTCATCCAGTAATCTATACACCTCTTCTTGTACTTTTGTTTGTATTTATAGGGCTATGAGAGACTCAGAGCCACACCAAACAAAGCAAAATAACTTCTCATCTCTCTCTCGCCAATATTTGGACAAAAATATTAATGGGTGATTAGGACTTGGATTCTATTGAATTACAGAAAGATCTGACTGCCAAGATCTCAATCACTTGTATTTGTTTTTGTTGTTTTTATTTATTTTTATTTTTTTAGGGGAGAGAGAGAGAGAGAGAGAGAGAGCACTGTGACCAGACACACATTTGGCTAGGCACAACTATGTTTTCAACTTATGTTGTTTTTCATTGGCTGAGACGCCCCTTCAGACCCTGTTTTTCATTGGCCATATACATAGTTTTAAATTCAGACCACAACTTAATTCTCTCCCTCAAAAACCCTGTTGAAACACATTTCCTGCCAAGTGGAATTCAGATTTGTCAAAGTCTCACCAAATTCATCCTACTATTTAAATTGCATCATAGTACATATCACACAGATTTTCTTTTTTATCTTTTTTTTTTTCCAAGCCAAGTGGCAGCCCCTTAATTCTTTTTATAAGAAAACCAACTTAATGGTTAACATGAGATTCGACCCTCAACCTCATCTTAGATGACTGCATACCAAATCATTAAGCTAGCTACCACTTAATTGATAAGTGGCATATCCTTAATTAAAATAAAAGGGTTTCTAGACAATGTTAGGAGAGTTGTACTTCCCATAATGACTCTTGTGTAATCTCTTGTATCAAGCCTTTTCGTCCAGTTTTGTTACTTAAAAGAAAATTAATAAAAGGATTTAAGTTTAAGGACCAAGAGAATGTTTATGTTGTTGGCAAATTACTTTCATCAACAAATTTAAACAAAACACACCTACTCTTTTTGTGACAAATCTGAAAGGGCATTTGGTTGTTAATAATGAAACAAAAGAGTACAAGTTTAGAGAACTTTTCAATGCATATTTGATGAACACCAAGAGAATGTTCGTATGGGCAACATATTTTGATAAGAAAATTTTGAACCAAATACACCTACACCCTCTTTGTCACAAGTCTAAAAGGGCATTTTAGTTGTTAAGATCAAGTGATTAATTCTTAAATTGAAAAGAAAAACTATACAATTTGGTTTTGTATTTGGTCCAACAACCTCAATTGCCCCTTCAAATTATCTAGTGTTTGCAGGCCAATAAAAAGTGTCATTAACATGTTATAAAGAGAAAGATTCCTCAAAAGAGTCACCTCAAAAAATTCCATTGGTATTGTGAAAAAATAAAAAAATAAAAAATGTTGACACATATATTCCTCATTTTGGTGTGCAATGTATCTGCTAGTTAGTAAGCTTTTTCAACTTCCATGTACTTGGGGAAGCATGAGAGGTGCACAAGTGTTTGTTAAGTAAAGGTCCATAGTGTTTTCAATTAAAAAAAATGCTTAAGATTTAAGTATCATTAATTAGTCATACAATGAAACACATTTCTTTGTATTCTTATTAGATGAATGCCTGCATAAATAAATTAGTATTAATTCACCGGCCTATTCATATTATAAGCACATTTTTTATAACTATAACAAGGTCAGAGTTAGACATTAAATCATAGGACAAACAAAACAATTCCTCAATTTATTTCTCAAGTCAATGGCTATTGCAAGGTCAATGTCACATTGCTTATTCTTATTCTTTCGAAACAATCCTTCTATCCATCTCTCTACTTATGCCGTTAGGCCTTGTTTGGTTCGGGGGAAGGTAAATGAAGTGAGATAACTTTTAGAGAAGTTCCAACTCAACTTGTTTGGTTGAATTTGTTCAAAAACTTCCCTGAAAGTGTGAGCCTCAACTTCTCCCACATAGGAGAAGATAACTCACTTAGGGAGGGATGGATGAATTATTTTCCTGAGGGGGAATAGACACTTTTACCCTCATTTAATATTCTCTCTCTACCTTTATTTCTTTCTCAAAAACAGTGTAAAAGATATTTATGTCAATTACATTATTTTACTATTTTTAAAATGTGAAGCTTCCAAAGTTTAAAGTTGAACCAAACGTGAAAATTGCAACTTCCTTAATGGTTAACTTCCCAAAAAGTTAAACTTCCTTAGAAGAAAACTTCTCTGGAAGTTAGTAAAATGAACAAAACTAGGCCAATTTATGTAGTAATCAAGACTTTGATTAAAACTGACAATTTCACTCACAATTCTTGCATGCACTTTAATTACATATTCACATTGCTTCTACGTTGAAAGGTAAGCAACTGTAAACCTAGATTGTGACCATTATATATGCACATTATAGTATATAGTATTGATCTTTGATATATTTTTGAGTTAATTTTTTATAAGTTATATTTTCGAGTTATTTAATTACCTTGAAAAAAACAAAAATCAGTAATAACATGAGACTACTTAAAATTTTGATACATTAATTAATTAATTATCTAGTATTACTAAAATTAATTAGTGTTTTTTAGGTAACATTTTTTTTTTATAACTACTACATAAGTCGAATTCATGACCTCCCCAACGTTGCCTTTAACAAGTGATCGTGATACCTCATCCATCTAACTAATGCTTTGGCGAGATAATGTTATGTAAATATGTTGCATGGCGGAATGATAAGGTTAATTAATATTTAAATAATTAATTATATACTTTATCACAAAAAATTAGTTTAATGATCAAAATATTAAAAAAATTGTTTTTTTCATGCATGCTGACTTACCTTGAATTAATGAACAAAATATTAAAAAAAAAAAAAAAACAGTTGACTTCACATCAGATGCAGGCCCTCAACTATTCCCTAGGTCAACTGCCGCTGCACATCTTACTATTACAAAGCCAACTTAGTCCGTTGGATGGTCATCGAGATTAAGGGGATCTAAAGAATGAAATGGTCTATTGATTAACAAAAGTCAACCATATGTTGGATCTCAACCTTACCAATCTCAATAAATGACACCACATCCTAGGAAAAACAATTGTAATAAACCTACGAAAAGAATTTGATGACTCGTTTTGGGAAACTGAAATGGATACTTTGAGTGTCCATTGGTTTTTATATTGATGTTTGTGCGTATATATACTAGGGATGCAAATGAGTAAAATAATATTTACGGGTGATGAAGATTTACTCTAACGAGTACGGGTACAAAGATTTTAAATGGGTGTGGAGGTGGGGATGGATAAAAAATCTCAAATCCACACGGACATGGGTATGGGGGATGGACAATAAAATATATCCACGGAGATCTCCATGGGTGATCCTCACAGGAATCCTAATACCTAATAGAAATACCTATGAGAATATCCATAGGAATCCCCATATATTAATTATACACCATATGATATTTATTATTTATACACCATATGATATTTATATATAAATATAATATAATATTACATAGTTTCCACCTAAAACATTCATTATACACATGACAAAAATCTTTAATGAGATTTTGAATTGTTAACACTAAGAAGTAAAAAATTTAATTGCATGATATGTTATACTTTATTTTTGTTGAAATTTCAACAATTGTGTTGTTATGTATGTATTTTTGATTCCTTATTTTTTATAATTATTTTTTTTAAGGAAAATTAAATGGGATCGAAGAATATTTTTCTTACGGAGATTTTCCATCCTCGCAAAAATTCCCCTGGGGATCCCCAATGGAGAATGACATGGGTAAAATATTTTACCCACGAAGATTTGATGGGTATGGGGATGGGTATGAGAATTCATCCCTAGATGAGTATGAGTATGGGTATGGGTGATAAATTTTTTAGTGGGTACGGGTATGGGAATGAGGTCCCCATCCTCTACCCTACCCTACCCTACCCTACCCTACCCATTTTTATCCCTAGCGTACACAGATTGATGACATTGAATGGACACTAACAACCAAGTGTCCATTTCGAGTGTCTCAAAAAAGTCTCGTTGGGAGAGTTTTACCTTTTTATCTGTCGATCTTGCTCAAATCTAGATTAGCGGGGGTATAATTACTAAGTGGAGGGGTCTATTAATTACTAAGGATGTCACCATGGGTAACGTTAAGGAGGCGCGAGAGATTTCGAACAGTTGATCTTACCTTTTTTCAGACCTTTTCTCGACAACTCATTTATGGTGCAAAAATTTAGCCACACTAGACAGCCTCCGGATAAATCGAAGCATTTCAACTTGAAAGGTGATCTCAAGGTGAAAAACAGCTCCAGAAGACAAAAAAGAGTAATAAAACACCTTCAAATCTCGATCTGATTGATGTCCAACAACTTTTAAAAAGTGGTGGGTAATCTTGATGTTGCAACAAACAGTTGAAGTTGGATTGTTGGAGGTATATAAATTTTTTAGTCGCATTAGAATATATTTAATAATAATGCTTGGGGTTTCGTCCTCTAGATTGTGTTCATTGTAACTTGAGTAAGCTCTATTTTAATAAAAAAAAAAAAAAAACAAAAGAGTATAATTAAGTTGGTTTCTTATTCTTATAAAAAAAATTACCAAAACAATAAAAAAAAAAAAAAAAAGTTGGTTTCTTATTATCGTGGCAACCATGCCCTATCTTACAATCTAGCCGTCATTTTGATTCAAATTTTTTCAACCATTAATTCTATAAAGTAGGTACTATACTAGATTAACTATAATAAATACTATCAAGGGATAATATTGTTATAATCTACTTGGATTTTTGCTTTCATAATTTTGTTTGAGTACAGACTCCTAATTAACTGTTGAAAACATAATTAACAAACTGTGATTAGGTTTAAAAAAAACTGTGATTAGGTTAATTGTGCTAAAACGAGAGCTAAAAGATAAGAAAAACATTAACAAAATAGGACATAACACACACACACACATGAAAACAAATCAAATGTGTTATGTGTTCTTTATTGGCTTTTTTGTCAAGTTGGCATTAAAGACAAATTACAAGATACTGCAAAACAAAACCAAAATCTAATCACATTCAAATGATGAGATTAGTCATCTGATGAGTTAATTTTTCAGAAATTGTGGATGCATATAGAGCCAACTGGGCTTTTGTCTTCTATCACTTATTAATGTGAAGTAATGTGTAAATTCACTTCCAAGGTGGAGGTTACATCATTAACAGCACTGTTTTTTTTTTTTTTTTGTTTTTTGAAGAGCTCATTAACAGCACTGTTAACACAAATTAAAATACAATATTATTATATCTATACTGACAAGCTTATCTAGGGGTGACAAAATGAGTCATGACACAATAATTTGACATTCTTAACACGAAAATAAGTGGGTTCAAGTTGAGCTTATGCGGGTTCATGTCATATACGTGTCAACCCGTTTATGACATATAATAAATGAGTTGTGTCACAAGTTGACACGCCAACCCTTTACACGATCCATTAATATATATGAACCATATAATGTTGTGTTTACTAACGTCACTCATCTAATTAAAGGTAATATATAATAATTTGTATTAAAATATGTATTTAAAACTTTGACCTCCCAAATTATTGTAATATATATAATTTATCAATAGACTGTAAATATTTATAAATAATAAACAAGTGAAATGTGTTAAATGATTCATGTTGGAGTAAACAAAAGTACTCCTATGTTGTTTAAGTTAAATGAATCTAATAGGTTGTGTTGAAATTATATTGACATTTAACTTAACAGGTTATGCGAGTCGTATTGTGTTAACTAGTTCAAAATTCGTGTCGTGTCGTGTCGTGTCAACTCATTAAAAAAATGGATCGTGTTCGTGTTGATCTTAATCGCCTCACCTAAAAAATCGACCCGTTACATACACGACACATTAATCCATTTTGCCACCCTGCTTATTAATAAGTTTATAGATAACAAATAAAAGTCTCATGTTGTTGTAGGCATTTTAAAAAAGAAAACTACTAAAATATTTAACCTTAAAACTGGATAAATTAATTTGTAATACAAATATGTTTTTTTAATCAAAGAAACAAATATTATATGTTAATTATGACATGAATGTAAAAGGGGTTTGCTTACTTACGAAAAAATGCTAATAATTGTTTTGAACAAAATAATGAGTTAACATTTTAAAACCTTGGCTTATTGTAACCCAAAAAAAAAAAAAAAAAAAAAAAAAAAAAAAAAAAAAAAACCTTGGCTATATTAATTTCATTACCAGCCACAATGAGATGCATTTATTATATCATAATTTGTTGACTTTTTATTCCTACCAAATTTTCTTTATTATGACTATCAAAAAAATTATTTTCTACACTGAAGTCAAATATTAGTTAGCTGTAGGCTTCAAAAAAATACTAGTTAGCTATAAAAAAAAAAACAGAAGCAAGTAAAACATCAAATTTCTTTGCACTTGTAAATAGTTTTTTCTTTTTCTTTTTTTGTAGTAATCAATTATTATTAGAACAACATAATGTAATATCGAGTCTTATGTAAAAGTAACCCTTCTAAATCTTATCTCATTATGTTCCGTCCACAACACTCAAAATCCAGATTTCAATTAACGGTAATAGAGTCTTTAGACCTGCTTAAGGCAATTAGGAAACCCTAATTTCTTTTTCGTTAATTAGGAAGCCCTAATTGAGGCTATAAAGGGGAAATAATGTCATGAATATTAGAACACGTGCAAGGTGGGTAGTGACGTTGAGTTGAGTGTTGTGGGCCCACGATAAAATATGCATTAACGAGCGTCCAAGCCCAAACTCGATTCGAATCACATGGATGAATCAGGATGATATTCTGTGAAAGGGAGTTATGAAGAGACTCGAACAACGACATCTTGATGCCTCACCAATGCTCTCTTGCCACCTCAGCTCAGCTATTTTTGTACACGTAATCAATCTGGCCCACTTTCCTTCGGACCTACATCCCAAGTGGCACTCAATTTTATTTTTTTTTTTTGTAATTACTACAATAGCACCCCAAGGTCACACCAAAGTCACGCTGGGTGATGTGGCGTGCGAGCCCACATCCTTGAGAGCTGTCTACCTGCATCTTAGTATACATTGAGATTTAAAGAACTTAGAATGTGTACACTCATTTTCACATGGGACCCGCACACCACGTCACCCTAAATTTGACTTTGGGGGTGTTATTGTAACATCTTTCCTTTTTATTTTTTCTAGAAAAGTGTTAGAATGACAAGTATGTCACATCAAAAGTTACATCGAGTCTTTGATCTGCCAATGGGCATCTCGAGGTGCAAACATTTATATAGATCCTTATGCATAACACGCGAGTCGAAGGCGCAAGAACGGTTTTGTGGGTCATGTAACGACCCTAAAATTCTAACTCGTGCCACGTGTCATTTCAAGGTCATATTGTGGGCTCAGCCGTTATGGTGTACTTGTTTTGGTCCTCGAGAGTCGACACTGAGGAATGTTATGTTTGTCTGGTATTTTGTATTATTTAATTACTATCCAAATGTTAATTACAATGTTCCAAACGTGTAAGAACGTTTGTTAGTGCGTGTTTGCGTTGTAAATCGAGTTTGGCTTGGAAAAACGTGAGTTACAAGTGTCGGACGAACGGTTAACGAGTAATTAGTTGTACGGGTGACAAATTGAATTAAAACACTGAAAAATACAATTTAAAATAATAATAATTAATCGATGTGAAGCGTGTTCAGTCCATTAGTATTTTCGTTAGCATGTGACATCGCAAGTTGTGTGCAGTTTAGGCGCGAGAACGTTGGGGAATCGATGTTTTTGTTGCTTGAAAGGGATAAGGAACAAGGACCAAGTCAACCTAAGTCACCTATCGAAATCAATTAAGTAGGTGGGCTGGTGTGTTTGTGGACTTTGTGATCAACATAGAGATTAGGGGGTGAGCCATGATGAGAACTAGGAATAAAAGGGGAAAGTTAAAATAACTCATCACCTTTTCTCTCAGTTCTCTCATCTCTCCCAAACGAAAAACAAGGTTGTGGGGTGGTGGTTTTCGAGCGTGAATCGAAAGCCGAGGAGCGAGCATTTATGCGAGAAAAGGTGAGATCTCGAATCACCTCTCAATTTTCATTATTTTGACGCCTATTTTGTGGGTTTTCGTCGCGATATTTTTCGGACACCATTTTTTATTTTGAACTTTTCTGGGATTTATTAATAGTTTTGATGATCAAAAGGGGTTTTGTTAGTGATGTTATGATGGTGGTGGAAGTTGTGAAATTTTTTTTTATCAATTTTTGAGGATTTTGGCGAATTTTGGCTTCGATTTGTAAATTGGTCATTTGGACGTGATGGATAGGTTTTGAATGAGGTTTTGGATTTGCATGGAGGTCCCTACGAGGCTGGGATAGGCTTGGAACGCGGCGACACGAGCCGAGGTTTTGAAAAATGTCGAAACTTATGTTCTAGTGACGACGCCGCGAAGGACGTCGTGGAGCCTAAAGCCCTACGACGTCGATCACAGCGTTCAAGGCAGCAAGCTCGGGAAAAGTCACGCGTTTAAGTGACGTCGTGGAGAGTTGTCCCCCACAACGCCACTCACGGCGTCTTGGGCAGTGGGCACTCCAGACCCCACGCTTTATGTGACGCCGCCAGGGTTAGACCCCACGGTGCCACCTGCGACGTAACACTATTCACAGACCCAATTTTTAGAAATTCTTGAAAAACTTCAGGAATATCTCGGGTATCAAAATGGGTTCGAATACGACCTAATACCAGGGTAATCGACCCAATTACATGAATGAATAAAATTATGGAAAATTAAAAAAATTGAGAAAAATTAACGAAAATCGAACCTAAATGAATGTCAGGTAACCAGCGGGGAACTGACTAATCAATTGGGGAACGTGTGGAGCTATGGGAGAGTTGTATTAGCGGGATTGGAGGTGAGTAAAGTCAACAATAGCATCAACATGAATTTTCTTTTTTTTCTTGACTAGTTATTTCTTGAAATGTGTGCCATTTGTACTCTATTCTAGTTCAGGTGACCTAGGGTTTAAGTAGTTCACTATGAGAGAGGAGTCTCATGAGTTTAGCAATTGGCACCGTTTGTGGCTTCTCATTTGAGCTTATCAGAGAGATTTAACATCCGACAATGACTATGGCTTTCCTTTGGTAGTATGTTAAGGATTTAACAGCCGGCCTTGTCTGTGGCTTTTCCTAGCATATTATGTCGGGCAATAGAGGTGACCTTCGGGCCCACTGGATCGCACATAGTTGAACAGTGGAGGTGACCTACGGGTCCACTGTGCCAACTGCAAGCTGAGGAGGTCTTGTGACCTATAATTTGATTGGGATTATCTATTTGCTATCTGTTTGCTTCCCGATCATTTGATAATTGTTGTTTGTGTTCACTATGTTTGTTTATCATGCACATTGCTGTCTATTTCCATTTCCTTTAATACCGCATGATTTATAGACTTTTGCTTATTGATATTCAGAATTTATGTTGAGATCCCTATTGTTGTTGCTTTATTGTTACTTTTTGTACTCACTGTCTTTTTTTTACGGTGGGTGTATATCTGCAGACGAGTTGGGGCAAGGCGCCTATGCTTGGCGATATCCTCTGAGGTACGCTTAGAGCCAGTTGTATTTTCTCTTACTCAGTAGGTGTTTATTCTGTTGTTTTGCTATATATTTGGCTATGTATTCATACATTTTTAATATTTTGAGGTTTTTGGGGTTGAGAATGCATGTATATACCACTTTTGGGTTTCAGTTGATCATATATATATATATACATGAGATGTTCATTTGGACAAGATTCTCCACATTAGGTTATTAGGAAGCTTTAATTAGTTTAATGAAGTTTTAAATATTGTTGAGAACAACTTCGCTACACACCTAACTATATTGAGGATAAATAATAACTTGATAGAGTCAAGGAAATCAAAGAGTTAACCACAATGAGATAATAAGTAACATTAACGAATAATTTGGTAGCTAAGGCTAACTAGACTTGCGTTGACTCGTCAGAGACAGGTTCGGGGTCCACGTAGGTTTAAGCCAGATGGGGCCTAATTTGTGGTAACTGGGGCTGTCACAGGCCACGAGTGACATATATACCTAGCCATAAAAGAAATATTTCCTACAAAATTAAAAAGTGTCTTCAAGGAAGCCCATGTGAACAACTGCTAGGTCTAAACCACTGCTATCATACTTAGGCCTTGTTTGGTTCGGGAGAAAATTGAAAGGAAGTGAGATAACTTCTAGAGTATTCCAACTCACCTTCTTTGGTTGGCTATTTTTAAAAAACTTCCCTGGAAGTTTGACCCCCAACTTCTCCCACATAAGGGAAGATAACTCACTTAGGGGGAGTGAGTGAGTTATCTTCTTAAGGGAAATTGACACTTTTACCCTCATTTAATGTTTTCTCTACCTTTATTTCCTACAATATCTCTCTAAAAAACAATGAAAAGGGCATTTATATCAATTACATTATTTTATTGTTTTTAAAATATGGAACTTCTCAGGAAGTTCAAAGTTGAACCAAATATGAACAAAGTACAACTTCCTTGGTGGTTAACTTCTTAAGAAATTAAACTTCTCTAGAAGAAAACTTCCCTGGAAGTTAGTAAATGAACCAAACGAGGCCTTATAATTGTTGTGGTCTCCCTCTCACTTCGAAATTGAAATTTAAAATCTATATTCAGCTAAAAGAAATAATATAGAATAATAATGGATAAAATTAAAACTTAAATCAATGCCTATAACCTATCATGCAATTGAAAATAATATTGGTAGTAAAATTTCTATAAATGCCCAAAATGGAAATAAAGTTTTGAGATGCACTTGATAATTTTGAACTTCATGTGGGTTAAGTTCTACTATATACGTTTTCAAAAAAAAAAGTTCTACTATATTCAACTCTAAATATGTAGCTTTCTATTAAATTTATTTATTTAATTATTATTATTATTATTATTATTATTATTATTTTGTTTTTCGTAGAAATTGAACCACGATCTCCCGAGGTCTTGCGTTTTTGACAAGTGATGTCTTTACCATCTCACTTGAGAGGCTTTGACAGCTTTCTATTAAGTTATTTGGTTGAAGCACTCAACTATCTCATGAGATTATAAGTCAAATCTAAATAAAGAAGTGCCGAAAAAAGTTCAAACACCCACATTTTATTTTTTTTTAAAGAAAAACCATGATTATACAGAGAAAAGAACAATTATAAAATATCAAGAACATTAATTGGAGATCATCAATTCAATTCAAGTGTGATCATTCGAACTACAATCTCATCACATTTATTTCAATGAGCATTAAACACAGGAGGAAGAAATAAAATGAATAATGTTTGAGCATTATTGTTTTTTCCAGGAGAGCATTATTCAATACTCTGTAGTCTATGTGCATGTATGAGAGCAATAGCTCCAAACAAAAGCAAAGTATACTTTTAGAAAAATAACTTACATACAAAAAAAAAAAAAAAAAAGAGAAGAGCATAATTAGTAGGTCCTCCCACAAATCTTTTTGTACTTGGTTGTATGAACTTTAGCTTGACTTGCTTCCACAAAACTGTTCCCCCAATAGTCCTCCCACCTCCACAAAACAAACCCTATAGTTTACTCTATATATGCATTTTTTGCTTTGCTAGCAAAATATATAGACTTTCAATAACCCTCTCTTTTCATAGCTCCCAACTATCATGCACTTGTGTATATAACATATATAGGGACATGCCCTTTCTCTCCCATTTATTTCATGACTTGGAATAATTGAAAAGTGAGGAGACAAATATTTGTGTCATAGGGCCCATCAAGATTCTACCTTTCAAAGCCAAGGCACCCAAATCTATCAATCAGTACAATAGTGGTCCATGCCAACATACTTCAAATTGAGAGAGGCGGGTCCTTATGTAGTATACATGTAGTGCTTTTATCATCAACCATATTTATCTATCTCTACAAGGCCCATCCCCACACACCCTTATTGTTGTTCTTTACTTGCCCTAATTGTGAAAGTATGAACATAGGGAGTAGAGGAGGGGCCATAAATAGAGCCACCTTGAAGAAATTTCCCCATTTGTGAAGAGGGTTATGCTTGTAGGCTGTAGGGTATATATGTACCATGCATGTATGTTTGAGTGAAAGCCTTATTTCGTGGAGTGTGAGGTATTTATGACGTCTATCCACGCCTTGGTATGCGCTGAGATATATATATATATATATATATATACAATAAATTCTTCTACAATGAAATCCAAATATATACTCATGTCATGAGAACTTTTCATAATATGTTATGCATTAAATGTTTTGTATATTTATGGCGTCTCGATTAATGTATTAGATTAGAATTTAATGGTTGTAAATAGTGTACACATGATACGAGTATATATTTGGTTCTCATGGTAGTAGTACCATATATATATATATAAGCTAATTTACCAATTTGAAATGAACCATCAAATAAGAAGATAGATGGCATCGATAACAAAATGGTATGCAGTCTCAAGTTCAATTTCCCGTTGTGTCAAGATTGTACGAACCATTGGGGTACGCTTTGGCAAAGTGCATCAGGGCCTCGTACGTAGGAATAATCAGACTCGCATGGATATCCACCATAAATATATATATATATAAGTAAAATGGTGATGAATACTATGGTCATGTACTAAACAATTGGGTGGTCCAATGGTTTGGTATGACATTTGAAAGTAAGAGATCATGAGTTCAAACCTTGGTGGTTGCAAAAATTGTTTCTTCACTACCAAAAAAATATTATGGTCATGTACTCCAAATCTATATTTTGAAAATGCACCTTATATGTGAAGTCTTTTTCAAGGTGGCCAAGATCATGCACTTTACAATTTGTATATATAGATACAATCTATCCTATCTCAATTCATTTTGGATTTGGCTGAAGTGAGAACAATGAGTTCAATAATTAAACCCAAAAAGGATAAGAATAACATATGATGCTTTTGTTACAAAAATCAAATCTTCTCAACCAAAAAACAATTAATCAAACCTAACAAGCAAAGAAACAAAAGTATACTGTGTTAAAAGATAAATTAAGAAGAATCTCTTTTTTGAGTTTTTGTACCGATTAACTACTAATAATAAGGGCCACAAGTGAAAAGCTTAAGTGCATCTAGATTAATCATCACGATATGACATAATTAAAATGGTATCAAATGCCATAATTCATTAGAAATTTTTTTAATTAAGATTAAGAATTCACCTTTTAGCACTCAATCATGATGTAAAATATGGGAAAGCGATATAACTAATAAATCTATTTAAAAATTGTTCTAATTCTTGGTTTAGAAATGTTGTTGTGACACCTTAATTAAAAATCTACTTAGTACTTAAACAACTTTCAAAAAAACAATTAAACATATACGTACACTACATGCAGAGGTTATTATTATTATTATTATTTTGATAACAAATCAACATATGACTCCACACACAGAATCGAACCCCCAACCTCCCTTTTGGCAACTTATGCCTCAATCATCGATCTCACAATGGGATTATATACAAAGCATCACACGTTCTCCAAATAAAATGTGACTTTGAAGTTTAACAATAGAGTTTTTCCCTTTTTAGTAATTAGCTTAATTTGTAAGAATCACACCTTTTGCCATGCCTTGGCCATTAGGGTTTCAACATAGCCTTTTTGTCCAAATTTTCCTTGTGAACATGAGAATGTGCATTATGTCTAAGACAAGTCATCAACTTCATGACAGTAATGCAAATGTGAATTTGTCTTGGGTTGGTTCACAGCAGGACAGGTACTACCATTGTGGCAGCTGTTTTCAATCGAAAGCTTTAAGAGAGGACAATGTGATGTGGTCACAGCTAGCTAGCTAAGACATGTTTTTCTTTTTTTGGGTGCATTATTTGAAAATCAGAATATTTAGGTCTGTTTTTCTTTTTGGATGATTGATGAAAGTTCCAATGAAAATTGATTGTGATTTCATTGTCTAGAGGGACATACATACATATATATGCAATGATATATTCAAACCAACCAATCATGAAAACTATTTTTTTTTTATGAAAAAAAATAATAATAAAACACAAAAACTAATTATTTTGGATTTTGTTCTTTATTTTCGTAGATTATTTTCTCTTTTTCAGTTTTCTAAGTTCTAACTATTCCTTTTATCATATTATTATTGCAATTTGTCTTTAATTAATAAATTCTTAAATGGTCCCATGCTCTCTCTGATGCTCCCTAACCATATTTTGTTCTTTTCTTTAATTATAATCTCATCTTGTTCTTTTCTTTGATAAAAAGTAGAAAACTCATCTTGTTCAAGTGTTCATCATGATTTTAAAGGTAAAAATAACATTGCTAAAACAACACAATTCTTGTGTATAGCAGCACCATTTTATTTTTATTTTTATTTTTTGTTGTTTTTTTTCTTGGAATTTTCAAGTACACTTCTTGATCACAATGTAGTTTAATTGCCTGAGAGATCATTTTTTGTTGTGATATTTTTTATTGTGTCGCAACTTTTTTTTTGAAGAAGAAAAATAGAAGTTTCATTAATCATTAATGGCTCAGTACAAGACTAAACATAGAATAAACAAACACATTGATTCACTAATCCTATTTGTTTAAAAGCCAGAACTGCCATTACTTTGACTGTTTATGCGATTATGAAATTAAAAAGTTTGACAATCAGAGACTGTTCTCTACAACATTGAAGCACATTACAATACACAAACACCAGCTAGAACCACATAACAAATAACAAAACTTTCCGACAAGGAGAAGGCAAAATCTAGACTTCCAACAAAGGGAAGACAAAACTAACTAAAATAAAACTAAAAATAAGGACCAACTCAATAGCCGCACATATCTAACAACGAGAGGAAGATGTACCGCAAGAAGAAGATTCAATCTTCACAGATTTGAAAAGATATACACTATATTGAACACAAAATAAAATATAGAGAGATGAAGATTGGAATCACCGCCGATCAAAAGAGAAGATCGATGGTAGTTCAAGATTTTGAATCAATAGAGAAAACTCAAAAAATGAGATTTTGGGGTTACGACAGCCGCCACCAAAACAGTTTACTTGAATCCCACTGAGTCGCAACTTAAAAGCTTTAAAGAAAGACAAGATGCATATTTGGGCCTCAAAAAAACAGAGAGACATGAGCATCCCTTAAAATTAAATATACCACAGGGAATGTTGGCCGAGTGATATGTTTCATTCTATAACACGTTGACCAAAACAGATGTGTTGAGGTTGAAACTTATTTACTCATTTCTCCTTTCGATTTCTTCCTTGAGATTCTTGGTGGAGGGCAGCTAAGGATTTCAAGGGATTAGTCGAGTCGACCATTAGTTCGATGCCAATGACACTGTCTTGAATACCCTCGATTATCAAAATAAATAAATAAGTTTAATGGCAACTCCAAACAAAAATACGATAACTTATTTCTGTTCTTATAACTACGTGTTAAACTATACCAACTTTAAAATCAAATAACTCTACCAATATCAACTATAACAACTTCAAAATCAAAGAACTCTACCAATATATGACATGCAATTATGATGAGGATGAGAGGTAGCGTTTTATATTTGCCTTTGCACTTTTTCTTTTTTTCCTTGTATTGAGGATGGTGTTGGCTTTCCCTCATATTATATGATAGTAAAATCATGTCAAATTGCTGCTCATGATGATGCCTTTATTAAGCATTAAAAAGACATGTATTAAAAGAAGGGCAAGGCCTCATGATTATGACTTGATAGTAGTATTATTTTTCTTCGAATTGAAAGTTGTAGTTTGCCTTTTTGTTCTACTTTTTAAGGTGAAAGTCATAAAATAAGGACCAAGAGTTATCATTGAGACAAGAAAATATTTTAAGTGCTAACTTCTTTTTTTTTGAAAACATTTAAGTACTAACTTACTTGAATGGTAACAACAATAACAATAACAATAACGAAGCCTCAATACTAAATTAGTTAAAGATCGATTGCATATATCAAATTCTTTCATTCCGCTCAATTTAATGCATTTGATGGTATGCAGTTAAAACTCAAATTGTTTTTTTTAAAGAGAAATTAAAATTTTAGTAATCATTTATAGTTCAATACAGGACCAGACATAGAATCAAGTACATTAATTGGCTAATCCTATTTGTGCAAACAAACTAATGTTAATTTGATTTTTTTTCAAAATTAAAACAGTTTAACAATTAGGAACTGCTCTCTACAACGTTGAAACTCATGACAATACACAAGAATATTAGAACCACAAAACAAATAATAAAACTTCCCACAAGAAGAACACAAATTAAATACTTTCAACTAGGAAAGAAAACTAACCATAAAGTAAAAATTAAAGACAAATCAATTCAGCGCGCGCCATACAAATCCATGCAACACCGTTGATGAAGATGCACCGCAACAAGGATGGACCAATATCTACAAATCTGATTAGATTTGTTGTTTTGAATAAACAAAGAACAAAAGGGATTTAATTTGAAGCACCGCCGATCGTTGACAGGATCGACGGTGGTTCAAGTACAAAAATCACAAAAGTGAATCAATTTTTTTTTAGGGTTTTGGTTAAAACTTAACTTTATTAATCAGACACATTATTTTCCCTTTACCTTTTTGTGATTTTGTAAATTAACTTTTTACAATTTTTTCCATCAATTACAATATAACCAATAAGGCATTAGCCTTGTCTCTTCGAATAAACATGAGAAAATAAAAAATAAAAAATAAAAATTAAGCAAGCAATAACAAAGCCTCAATTGTAAATTTAGTTAGAGTCAATCACATGATCAAACTCTTCCACTCCGCCTAAACGACAATTTTCAAAATCTTTTAAACTATTTTAAATAAAGCACACATAAAAATGCCAAGTATATTTAAAGTGATCTCTTTCGTAAAATAAAATGGATAAAGACCACTAAAATCTTCATTGAACAGGATTCAATAGTACAATTAGGTAAACAAAAAATGCTTGGATTAAAAAAGATGAAAACTGGACAAAAGAATACACTTTTAGCTGGAAAGAAAACTATTTAATTTGCTGTAACATAGATATTAATATTGTTGACATGGTCCCCTCCATTTGTTTAGTTGATTTCCACGTGTTATGACTTTAGAGGCCCTTAGTCGCCATGAAGGGCCAGAAATATACTTGCAATACATTCATACAGTACATGTCAAATATATGAATGAATGAATGTATAATAAATAAGGGCAAATAATCCCCAACTTCTATGTTTTTCTAAAAATAATTTCAAACTTTTAATTTTATCAAGAAAATCTCAAACTTTACTTTTGGTCTCAATATGGTGGTACATTAAATTAGTAAAACCCATTTTTTATTATTCTATCCATAACCATATGACCAAAGTTATTGCTAAAGGGTGTCGGTGTTGAAGGGGATGAACTTGATGGAGAAGCTATGATTGTTGTTGGAGAGGAGTGGTAGCGGCAACGACTAAGAGTTTTTTTTTTTTTTTTGATTTCTTCATATTTTGTTATAAGTTTTTTTAATTCAAAATGAGTTCTTTTTTTTTTTAATTTGACACTTTCCCTTAATCAACAACTTTACTAATTTAATGTGTCACCTCACACCAAATTATACTAAAAAAATTAGATGAGATGAAATTGAGACCAAAAGCAAAGTTTATTATACTAAAAAAATTAGATGAGATGAAATTGAGACTAAAAGCAAAGTTTGAAATTTTTTTGGATAAATTTGAAAGTTTAGGATTATTTACAGAAAAACAGAAAAATTTGGAATTATTATGCATATTTACCCAATAAATAAAATCTTTAGTTGTTGACCAAGAATAGACCAAATTAGAGTAGACACAAGGAGAGAGTGTGTTGGAAAACTCTAAACCCATTATTAAATCAGCTGGTATACAATTCCATATTAGTCCACCTGCGCCAAACAACAACGGAACTTTTCTTGATAACAATGTTACCCTAACGGCAGAATCCTTAACATCGACAAAACTTGTGTATCTGTCTAAGACACTATTCAAACACCATCGTCGTAAAAAAAAATAATAATAAAGCCTCAATCCCAATTAAAAACAGACCGTCGTGTTTATGTATAATTTATAAATGTGAATCTTCCTATCATTAGCATCAAAGCCTTATAAAGAAAAGAACCAACACAGTAGTCCAAAGTTGCCCCAAAAATAATTAAGTGGAGACAATATTAATGCAGATTGAGATATAAGCTCACCATGCACATGCAAAGACATGGATTAAGATAAGCAAGACAGAAAATCCAACAACTTGGTGTGATCTAATAAATAATTTGTTCTCTGGTAGGTATGGATGCAGTACATTCTTCTTTGTATTAGACTGACTTGGAAGATTACTAGATTAGTCTCATACCACAAAAACCCTAAAAAATTATTATCCCCTGAATCTTCTCTACCATCAGTACTCATGTTCACAAACCAAATTGATTTTCAGAAAAATCTAAACGAATCACACGCATTGACTAACACATATTAAAAGAAAACGATCGAACATACATGTAGAGAATTACTTCTCCACGAAAAAGACTTCGAGTAGAATAGTACCCATAGAATATGACCTTGATCGAATTGCAGTATGTTTCATGCCATTATACATGTGTTCAACATTTCACAATGTAAAAATCAGCAAAGAACATACAAAACATACATCACAAATAGACTAATGCACATGTGTTCACATATCCAGCAAAATAGCTAGTTAGGAAATTTATTACCAAACTATTAGATGATAGTAACCATACATAGGAGAAGTAAATCCAAACTATAATTTAAATGTACATATTTAGAGACGACTTGACTATAAGTAAAGTTGCTTTCACTAATTTCATCATTTATTAAGGGCTCGAAACTCGTTAACGACCGCATGAAACTCATGTTGGATAAGACAAGTAAAATGCCTACCACATCATGTGTGATCAATATGTAATCTTCATGCAATGTTCAGAGTCTTTGCGTTTTAACTGTTAGTCTAAATTGACTGGTCAGAGAAACAGATGATAAGCAAAGCTATAAATATTGTTTCTTAAAGGAAACTGATGGTGAGGAGACAAAAGAAATAGGCATGCTCTTCATCTACTTGTAACAAGATAACAATAGCAGCTGTACTTGCTTGAAAGAAAACAAAGATGTGATGTTTACAAAAATATTCAAATGAGATCATTCTTGACTTATTATAGATTGGATATGAATCTAGAATTAGACTAACATGGAAATTAGATTTGGGATCAAAGTAGGTAGTAAGTCGACGTCAAGTCATCGTATCTTTCGAAAACTATGTTACAAATGGTTAATTAAGGTCGGCTAAATCAAGCATTCTTGTAGCTTAATTTAATTGGTCAGCTTCGAAATCCTAAGGCAAGGGAAAGAATAGACATGAAATTTTTTAGATACTTGAGATCATATCTGACCAACTCTATTAATATGACATAAACTCACTGTACTTGGTCATGAGGGTTGTCTTGATCTTGTTGTTTTAGAAGATTTGTTTACATCATTGTTCTACATAATAGAAGATAGTTGAAAAGTAATATAAAAAGAACCTAAGATAATGTAGGATTTGAGGATGTATCTTATGATATTGATCAGTTCAAGCAGAAAAATAACATGTGGATAGTGACTTCGTTAATCTGCATTACATCGGTTTAGATTCAGATTGACCATGTAATGATCATGAGTTGAGAAAATCTTTGTGTAATCTTCTACAATTTTATCTGTTTGGAAAGGTTGTTAATTGCAGCTTGCCTACTATGACCATTTCTAGTTCAGCATAAGAAAGCGATGGAGAATCAATGCATGATCAAGAATATTTGCATAGATCAGCAAGTCCCTATTGACTCACTCATATCTAATAAAACTTGCATGAAGCTTATGTTCATACTAGTTTTTTTTTTTTTTTTTTTTTTTTTTTTTTCACCAAACAAGCGTTCGGATTTACCTCTTGGTCGAGTAGGCAAGATTTTCCATTAATCTACAGACCTAGACCAAGTTTCTAAACCAAAATGCATTTGCATTCAAGAGAGTAATTATTAAGTGAAACAACAACAATAATATAGCCTCAATCGCAAAAATAATTATCAAATGAAAAAAAAAAAAAAAGCATTTCTAATACTTGTGCATTTTTTGAAATGATGTATAAGTCATGGTCCTAACGTGTATTGCGATAAGAGCTTATAAAATTCTAAAATTCTAATAAATAGATAAGGAAGGGGAATGGACAGATGAAAATTCATTGATCAGTTATTATATTTTTTCAAATCTACAGTTTGGTCATGTTTACCATCCTAAAAATTGAATTTGCATCACTAGCTCATAGTCAGAGATCCAAGCAGTTAAGCATTGATTTCACATATATCCTGGATTGTAGAGAGTGACTTGCACATTAACTTAACATTGGAAAATCAATTTTTCCTCGGAAATTTCTTCCATGAATCTTCGTTACATCAGATAGATCACATTGACTTGTATATGGATTTGAAAAGATCGTTGCAAGATCCATATAACATAAGCTTTAATCACAAGCAGTTGAGCATTGATTTCACATAAATTCAGGATTGTAGAGAGTGACGTACACTGTTGCACATTAACTTAACATTGAAAAACCATTTTTGCCTCGGAAATTTCTTCCATGAATCATCGTTGCATGATTGCATCAGATAGATTACATTGACTTGTATATAGATTTGAAAAGATTGTTACAAGATCCATATAACATAAGCTTTTATGATTTATCATCAAGTTATTGACACATTCTTTTGTTGCTGTTTTCAATGTTTATGTCAGAGAATCAAGAGTTAGATATACTTGTTAGCCTGTGTTAGAAGGAAAGGTATGCTCTGACTACAGATGTTTTAACCTCAAAGATTATTTGTAACTTGAAGTTGCCTATCTCAGTAAGAAACAGATCCAGTTAACAGCAGCACCAAACATTGAAGAAAATAACCACTTAAACTTGGAGCCGCTGACCTGATAAAAAAAACAGGCTGGCTAATCAGCCAGAAAATCAATGAAGCAACCTCAAAATATAAAAATGAAGAATAAAGATTTAAGAACAAAGAATGAGAGATGAGAAACAAAAATTAAAAGATTAATGCTATCTTCTGTAATTAGTCGAGGCGTCCAAATACTTTTCATTGTTCTACAGTAAGGTGCATGAATGCACAGGATTTCTTTTTGCCACACCTAAACAGGCCCATTAAAGTAGGAACAATGAACTGGCAAATCATGCCTTTTGATGAAATTGAGTCTGATCAAGGGCTAGTAATGTGACTCCGGCATTACTCATTATTTCAGATTTTATGAAAATGGATTCGAACTGTTGTTACTAACTTGAGGGAAGACATTTCGCAAAGTAGAGCAGGTGATGCCACCAACTACTTTAATCAAGAGGCTCATGTACCAGTCTCCAGTTTCAAATAATAGAAGAGTGATGTAGAGCGCATAATCTGAAAGATGAGTTTATTAATTAAGTTCCAGGTACATTGAGGAATAAGATTGATTTGAGCTATTTCTAGGCATTAGCTAATCACCAGAAAAGGTGGACCCTATCTCAATTCTAAAAATCACTTCTCGGGGGCATAGATTTAACATTTTCTTCACAATTTCAATAACAAATTCCAACTGCGTTGAACTTAATACATGGAATGATCGCACTGAGACAACACCTTAGGAGGAAAAAATGAAAGGATTTCAGTAGGAACTGCAGGATAGGAAGTTTTACACTTAATTCATAACCTGTATCATTGTCTTTTATGCAATATTAGTAATCAATCATAAAGACTATCGATGACCTTAAATGTTAATTTTTATTTCTTGGACTGGATTTTCTTATGACAATGAAATGAGTTTGGTTACTCACTTTCATGTAAAAATAACTTGGATACCTCTCAAACATACTATAATGTGAACACTGCAAAAGAAGATACTACGAAGGAACTTTAGAAATATCATCTTCATGTTTAGTTTTTGACGAGTCACGGTAGAAGGGAAATTAGGCATCGACTCATTGTGTGACCATGCACTATATTTTAAAATGCTAACAAATCAACGACCTGAGGATTCAGTGATCGATACCATGGCGTTTGATGTGGATGATGCAGTGGATGTGGATGTGTCACCACGAACCCTCCTAGAAGAGTCAATGAAGGTAGGTCGGGTTGGCATAAGTTCCACAAATCCCTTGCTTAATAGCAAAACCACAACTTCAGACATTGTTGGCCTTGAAGCAACTGAGGATTGAGTGCAACATAAAGCAATCTCAATAACATTTTTTACTTCCTCCCACTGAAACTCACTTTGATCTAAGCTTTCATCCACCAAGTCCATCTGCATGCCACTCTCATAGAGTTTCCAGGCCTGTCAATCCATGATTAAGACACAAACATGTAATTCGGTTTTAATCATTTTTTAAAATAAAAAGTATAGATTTCTTCTTATGACATATGGCAATAAAGTGTCGTTAATTACGCACAGATTTTCGTGTAGAAATGATTTAAGTACCTCACAAATGATAATAAAAACACCACAAGAAGATACTAAGGAAGGAATAACAGAATTTCTATTGTTTACTAAAAAAAATAAAAAAAATATATGCCAATTTAGTGAACCTTTGCGATATCTATATGCAATGAATCTTAAGTGTAGATTCTAAAACGTAAAAATTATGATAGAATGAGATAATAGTCTCGGCGATGTGAGGTGATGTATTCCTTGCTAAACATAAGGTATTTGAGCAAGTAATAAATTGGCAAAGAAGAACACGCGATGATAGTTGAGGATATTTCAGCTACAAAAGTTAGACACAGTTCCTCAGTAACGAGTTAAAGTTTCTTATTTCTTTATGTACACGAGGAATATCTCTATCATGTGTGCATTTGCTATGAGATGGGCATTCTTATATTCATCTGATGAGCATAGCTATGAGTTTGTGACAAGAAGAAAAGAAGCTCCAAAAGCATAATTACCCGTTCAAGCAGATATTGACTATCAGGTTCGCGATTCATGTCAGTACTCTTCCGGCCACTTATGATTTCAAGGACAACAACCCCAAAGCTATAGGTATCGACCTTCTCTGACAACTTTCCTTGAATTGCATACTCGGGTGCAGTGTAACCTCTGTATCACAATCACACCATATTCTTGTCAAGGTTAAACATACAGATCATGGCTCAACATACATGTTCAAGTAACTCTACAGTATATTATTTGATAAGAATACTTATATAAAACTTTATTGCACCTAATTAACAGAGGGCAAGCAACAAGGTAATTGTTTCGCATAAACTTACAAGGTCCCAGCAAATCTAGTGCTTAGATGACTCTGGTCAGCAGGAAGAAGCCTCGCCAATCCAAAATCCGCGATTTTTGGTAGGAACTCGTCATCAAGTAGTATATTACTAGATTTAATATCTCGGTGAATAATACATACATGGAACTCCTCATGTAGATAGGCAAGTCCCCGAGCAATGCCAAGAATTATATGAAACCGCTTTGTCCAGTTGAGAGACCCTCGTTTATCACCTACGAAGTTAAGAGCAGAGGAGAAAATAAAATAAATATTCCATAACAGATAAGTTCTCAATTCAATACTTGAAAAAAATTACAGGAATTGTTAATTATTGTGTTACCAAATAAGAACTTATCAAGACTACTGTTTGCCATGTATTCATAAACAAGTAGTAGTTCTTGGCCTTTGCTACAACATCCTAGGAGGCGGATGAGGTTCCGATGATGCACATTGCCGATAAGTTTCACTTCACTCTCAAACTCGGCTTTTACTTTGCTAGATGTGCCTACCAATAGTTGCTTGACTGCAACAATTTTTCCATTTTTTAGAGTGCCCTGGCAGACAGTTGAATAAAAGACTGTTTAAACAACACATTGAATAATATCTTGAAGAAAGCATATCAATGAGCTAGAAATTTGAGTGGCGTACTGATGTTGATTTACTTTTTGCAGAAAGAAGATAAATGGAAATATAACCATATTCAAAACCATGGTCATTCTCAGATTCCATGTTAAGAGTTATAGTTAAGATGTTTCTAAATTGATAACACTACAGAAAGCACAATCTAAAATTTGAAACAAACATTTTTACCTTGTATACACCTCCAAATCCTCCTTCACCCAACTTATTTTCGTCACTGAAATTTTTGGTTGAATATTTAAGGTCTTTGTAATTGAAATTCACTGGGCCCCTTAACTCAGTTGCTCCCAAAATATCTCCTGTCAAAAGCAAATTTGTGAATACCGATTCGAAAGCTCACATCAAATCAAAAGCTTTAAATAAAATCCAACAAGCAGACCTACAAATCTCCAATTTATTTCTCTTTCTATGTTTAAGTTCAGATTCGATGTTTCAAGTAGGTGTTTCAAGTAGGATGCGTTGCAAGTTTTTACTTTTTATAATACAAAGATCAATACAACGCGAACAATGGAAGTACAAAAAATGAGACATCATAAGCAAAAAAAAAAAGTTTGGATTAAATCTAAGCCCTTGACCATTTCATCTCTTTGAAACACTGATAGAAGACTTCTTACATCAACTATTCAGGTTCCATCAAAGTTCTAATAAAAAAAAGTTCCATCAAATTAAGCTGAAAATAGAAACGGTTCATTCACTTTTACCTTTATGCCCTCTCTTAGGCTTCCTTCTGAAATATCCAAGCCATGCTATTAATGCGGCTACTAACAAGAAAAGTGCAACACCTCCAACCACCCCTCCAATGATAGCACTCTTTTTTCTTGAACGACCTGCGAACACCCAACTCCATTAAAGGAATCTATACAAAATTAACCAAACATTTTACTAAAGGATATCTTTCTCAAAAACTGTAAATTGTGTGCCCAACTTCTAAACCAAACGAGACCTCAAAGACCAGTTTGGGCATTAAGTAGCCACCAAAATCAATGAAGCGACACGTAGAACCTAAACAAACTCCTTTCCAGATACTAATGTATAGAGTAGTTCATACAAATCTGCCCAATTCTTCCAATCAATAATACCAAATCCAAGTTCCATTAGTCAAGGCATTGGCCCTTCAACCAAATTAGTTAAGGCATTGGCCCTTCAACCAAATCGTCAACTATCTAAGCAAGAAATACACCAAATCAGCCCTGAGAAACCAATTCAAGAACAACTCAACACCCAAAACAAGAAATCAAAACCCAAATCACTTGGGGAAAAAACAAAAAGAGAAAACTCAATTAGAATCCGCCCAATTCAACCAATTCACACCAAATTCAAGTTCCATTATTTAGGGCATTCACCCTTCAACCAAATCTGCCCATTTCTTCTTATCAATACCAAATCCAAGTTCCAATTTCTTCTTATCAATACCAAAACCCCAACAAATCAATTCATGAACAGCTCAACTCCTACAATAAGAAATGAAAAACCCAAATCAATTAGGGCAAAGAACACACAGAAAACTCACCATTGCCCAACAACCCAAATCCATTATTTTGGCATTGGCCCTTCAGTTAAATTGTTTGCTTCCTATGCAAGAAATGTGCCAATTCAAGAACAACTTGACACCCATAGTGACTAAACGTCGTTAGAAGGTTCTTCAAGTTGTTTCTCATAACAACAAAGGAGACGCATTTGAATGACTGCAATAGAGATTATATTGCCCCTTTGTCTTGACTCATTATAAGCAACACTTGGAAGCCAGTGAAAAGAACATTTTCAAGAGCCACAACAAGATTAATGAGACATGATGTACATTTTTAATATCAAGACTTTCCTATTTTTGCATCATCGACATTCACTTGGTTTTTGAGGCTCAATCCAACTAAATCCAGGCTGCTTCATCACTCCGTGCTTTGTCATCAGTTCCCTCATACTGGCTGAGTCTTCCCATTGACCAACAGCAGCATAGATATTTGACAAAAGTACATAGGTAACAGAATTATTAGGTTCTTCATCAAGAAGTAACTTAGCAGCAACAGTTCCTAACCCCACATTTCCATGAGCTGCACAAGCACTCAGCACAACCCACCAAATAGAAGAATCAGCTTGAAAGGGCATTGTATTTATCAATCTATACGCTTCATTAAGCCGGCCAGCACGCCCTAGAAGATCAACAATGCAACAAAACTGATCCATTCTAGGTTCCATACCATAGTCTTCCACCATGGAAGAGAAAATCTCAAGGCCCTGATCAACCAAACCAGTATGACTGCAAGCTGAAAGAACTGTCGTAAAGGTGGCCTCATCTGGCTTGAGAACACCCGACTCTTGCATTTTCTTGAAGCAGGATATGGCTCTTTTTCCTTCACCGTGCTGTGAATACGCTGCAATCATTGAATTCCAAGTGACTGCATCTCTTCGAGTCATCCCATCAAACACTATAGAAGAACATTTCAAATTCCCGCATTTCGCATACATAGTTATGAGGGCATTGCACAAGGATACTTCTGAATCAAATCCAATTCTAAGGATGTATCCATGGACTTCCTTCCCAGAGCCTAAAGCTGGCATAGCTGCACAAATGCTTAGAACAGTGCTCAGTGTGTACTCATTAGGCGCAAATCCAGAGATTAACATTTTACTGAAGAGCTGTAAGCCTTCAATAGTCAAACCATTAAAAAGACACCCAGATATAAGTGAGTTCCAGGAGATCAAATTTACGCCAGACATGTTGATGAAAATTTGATGAGCATGCTCTATCATACCATACTTCGAGTATGATGAAAGCAATGCATTGCAAACATGGGCATGGGAGGTGAGCCCAGTTTTTGTTACTAAGGCTTGAATCATCTTAGTGGTCTCTAACTCAGAGCACGATAATAAACTTCCTACTGTAAATTCATCTGGCGCAATCCCAGATATCTGCATTTGCAAGTACATATCAACAGCAGATCTCGAGTAATTCCGTTGAGCATAAACCGCAACTATAGAATTCCATGTAACAAGATCCTTCACTTGCAACATTTCAAATACCAAACAAGCTGCACCAAGATGTCTGCAGTTGGAGTACATGGTCATGGTGGCATTGCTAACTGATGTATATGCTTCAAAGCCAACTTTAACAGCTAGGGAATGCACTTGTTGACCAAGTTTAAGCATTTTCATTGATGAACATGAACTCATAACACTCACAAAAGTAAGTTCAGTGGGTGTAAAATAAGCTTCTTGCATCTCAACGAACACAATCAAAGCTTCCAAATCTTTTCCACAGCTAACCAATCCAGCTATCATGGCATTGTAAGTAATCGGATTGCACGTGTTGGCTTTCACTTCTTCAAACAATTCATATGAATCAGGTGCCATTTCGCAATTGAAATACATAGTGAGAATAGCATTGATCACGGAAATTCTAGATAGAAATCCAGTTCTGACCACCAACCCATGAACCAGCCTCCCAAAATCCAGCATCGCAGGCCTACAACACAAGCTCAAAACACTAGCCAAAGTGTAGTGATCATGCCCCACACCAGACCTATGCATCTGCCAAAACATATCGAAAGCAATCTCGTTGCTTCCATTTTCCACACAGCCTGTGAGGACAGCATTCCACATTGCAATATTTTTCTTAGGCAACCTATCAAACACTTGAATGGCAACATCAATTCTCCCACACTTGACATGAGCAGACAGGAGAGTTGTCCAAGAGTACACATCAGGAGACAAAATTTCATTGAACACTCGGATCACAGAGGTTAATTGGTTGGACTTTGAGTAGAGAGACAACAATGTGTTGCAAACATGTGGGTAGGCCTCAAAACCGCACCGAACGACAAGGGAGTGGAGTTGAGCCCCAGTCGAGGCATCATGAAGGTTGGCACAAGCCGTAAGGGCAGTGGCCAAGGTGCAATGGTCTGGCTTCAGGTGGTGGGACGAGTGAATTTCACCAAATGCTGCGAGGGCACGAGAGAATTGGTTCGAGCGGTTAAGTGTTGCAATCAAAGAGTTCAGTTTCAGTAGTTCTATCGAGTTTGAAGTCATCAAAAGCCTCTTCATTTTGACGCTAACCCCCCTTGATGAAGGAGAACAAATTCACCATCTTCATGTTAGAGATTCTTCCACTAGGTGCCTCTTCATTAGTTGATCCAAAACACACAAATAATGTAAATGAGAGGTCTCACTGGGTGAGATATATCTCCAGCAACAAAAACATGTCTCACACTCTCCACTTCAATCCAGCTACACACCTAAACAAACTCTCTCTTTTCAGCTACTAATGTAGTAGTTCAGAGAAATCTGCCCCATTCATCTAATCAATACCAAATCCAAGTTCCATAACTTAGGGAATCGGCCTTTCAACCATTAATGAAAGAAATGCACCAATTCAAATTTCACCCTAACAAACCAATTCAAGAACAACTAAACACCCACAATAAGAAATCAAAAACCCAAATCAATTAGGACAAACAAAAGGGAAAAAAACTCAATTAGAATCCCGCCAATTCATCTGAACTCATACCAAATTCAAGTTCCATGATTTAGAGCATTCACCCTTCAACCAAATTTGCCCAATTCGTCAGATCAATAGCAAATTCAAGTTCCATTATTTAGGGCATTGACTATCCAAATGCACCAGTTCAACCCTAACAAACCAATTCATCAACAACTCAACACCCACAACAAGAAATCAAAAACCCAAAAACAATTAGGGTAAAAAAATGAGTAAACTCGTTGTTCCCCAATAACCCAAATCCATTATTTAGGGCATTGGCTCTTCAATTAAATTGTGCGCTATCTATGCAAAAATGCACCAATTCAACAACTCAACACCTACAACAAGAAATCAAAAACCCGAATCAATTAGGGCACAAAAACGAGTAAACACGCCATTCCCCGATAACCCAAATCCATTATTTAGGGCATTGGCTCTTCAATTAAATTGTGCACTATCTACGCGATAAATGTACCAATTCAACAAAAACTTAACACCCAAAACAAGAAATCTAAAACACAAATCAATTAGGTCAAAAAAAAGAGAGTAAGAACGCAATTAGAATCCGCCCAATTCATCAAATTCACACCAAATTCAAGCTCCACTATCTAGGGCATTGGCCCTTCACCAAAATCTCAACTATCTATGCAATCAACGCGCCAATTCAACAACAACTCAACACCCAAAACGCGAAATCAAAAACCCTAACCAATTAGGGCAAAAAAACTCACCTTTCCCCAACGAGTCCTCGAGATCGGTGACCTGATCATCCCGAAAGAAGGCCGAATCCGAATACCTTAAAAAACACCCGGCATCGACGGCTCTCCCGTCCGCGTTCGGATAGCAGCTCTTGATGTTATCATGCGCGACGAGCAGGCAGTCTCTGCACCCGCTCTCGCTCACTGACTGTGCGCACTGCGCCGCCGCGTGCACTGCAGCGCCGCCGCCGCCGCCGCCGCTGAACGGCCGAGATGAGGCGGCGAAGAAGTGTTGGGTTTTGGGGGTCGCGGCGACGAGGTCGGAAATTAGGGTTTCGATTGTGGATGTGAAGTCTGAGATTTGGGTTTTTGGGGATATGGCGTTGGTGCCGCAGACTGGGACGTTCCCGGGAAGGGTAGTTTGGTCAAAGAAGTCGTTGCTCTCGTACCTTATATAGCAACAAAATTAAATAAACTTAGAATCGTTGCTAAAAATGTGTATTCTCATAAGTAATAACACCTTAATTCTTAATTCACATGACTAAATGCAAACATAAATTAGTTAGAATGACTCCATAAATAATGCATCAAACTCATACCGATTTGATGTAGATGCTGTATTTTCATACTCTATTTACCTTTTTTGATGAATTCTCCATATTCGTCATTTTATCGGTGTGACTTTTTTTGGTGTATTGCTACACAATTGTTATCCTTTAATTTGTATGTCATGAATTCATGGTGTTTACATGTTACCCTAAAATTATTTAAGGAGCTCGTAAAAGTGTAAAATACAACTTCAAAGCATTAAACAAATTCAATGCTAGTTTAACATTATTTTAGTGTAACTTTAACTTCTCCAATCCATCTATGTTATCTTTTATTGTTTACACTATTCCACATTATTAGTATTTTATTTATTCATTTTAAATGATATAAAATTTATATAAAATATAAAGACAAATATAAAACCTAATAAAAACTATAATATAAAATAATATTCAGTGTTGTAAATAGTGTTGCATGAAGATAGCTTTTGGTTGGAGAACTAACCCATCACTATTATACCCCCCTCCTTATACTAGATTTAGTTCATGGGAGCATGAAATCATAAACTCCAACCCTCAGATAAATTGATAGTTATAATAATTTGGTATGATGATCATCTAAATCTACGTATGTGAATTTTATATGTTCAAGTCTCCGATATTCAAATTTGTGGAGTATAAATTGAATATTCCAATATTATTTGAAAAAAAAAGTTGAATTCCTATATTTAAATAAATAATAATAAATATCTTTTTTTAGATCAAGAGGCAGGCTTTGGTAAAAATTGGGAAAAGAAACCCCTCTTCTTTTTTTTTGGTAGAAAAGAAACCCCTCTTACATCATTTATTAAGATGGGCGTAATACAGTTGGAAAAAAAAAAGGGGACATAATACCCACATAAATATCTTTTTTATGAAGAAAAGTCTTTTCCTTTTTTTTTTTTTTTTTGGTATGTCGTTGCTGTTGTTGTCAAAGAAAGGTCACGCTCTATTAGTTAGCTAGGCTGGCGAGACCGGATACGCACATTCCTCTGTTTCAACAAATGAACCACCTAATTTGTCAAAAAAAAAAAACCAATGAGCCACCTGAATACAGGTGGCCCATTTAATGCGTCAACCTAGTTTGTCTTTTCTCTGACGCAACACAGCGGCCTCCACATGGGCCCCACCCAATTGAACACAACGGTATATATTATATATGATCCCAATTTTTCTTTTTCTTTTTTTTTTTTTGGTACATCAACTTTTCATTTTTCGATCAACGCACTTTCACTCAATCAATGATCAATCAATCTTTGACACAAAAAAAAAAAAATAAAAAAAAAATAAAAATCAATGGTCAATCAATAAATGGCAAAGAAATCTGTAATCATACAGTTTTTTCTTGATAATATGTAATTAAATAGCAGTTAGTTGTTTGATCATTTTTTTTGTGCGTGGTGAGTTAACAATTGTTGATCATTTCACTTAACCCAATTAAACTGATCGATGTTTATAATTTGCACGAACATAATTAGCTAAGTGAATAAAGTGATGAGTGTACGTAGCATGTGTTAGTACCTTAGGAAGCATCCGTCGTAGATGACGCGGGCGCCGTTGGCAGCGGAGCAGCGGCGGATACGTGAGGCGGCAACGGTGACGCAGTCGAGGCAGTCAGGGGTGGAGAGGTAGTCCCTGCACTGAGCAAGGGTGAAGACTGGATTAGAGGCTTTGGCGCAACGAGAGGTGGCGAAGTGAGTGTTGTTCTTCTGCAGCACCGTTTTGAGATCCGCGAACGTGCAGTTGAGGTTTGCAACGAAGTCCCGAGGGTTCGTCGCATTGTACTGGCTGCATCCGGCGTTGAGGAGCGTCGTTTGCGGATCGGCGTCGTTTTGCAAAGAAGGGATCGAGAGAGAGAGGGAATAATTAAAGTTTACTTCTGTTGAATCGGCTTCAAATATGGTGAGCGGCATGCAGTGAGATGTATCTAACAACATCTGATAGAACAGTAATGGAATTGCAAAGAAGGGAGCATCCATGAGAGAGAGCGAGAGAGAGAGAGAATAATTAAAGTTTACATCTGTTGAATCGGATAGATTAATACATTCAAATATGTGCCTCGAAATGTGCGTGTCTCTCCACAGGTTTGGCAGCAGATCTATGGTCATCTTTTGGTTTGCATTGTTGAAAGAAGGTGCGGGTTTGATGACGGTGGGGTGGTATTAACGTTGCTTGGTCGGAGGTATTTATGTTTTATTGTTGGTGAATACATTAAATTGAGATATCTTATGCTCTTTGTTGACATGAGTGGATTGTTCGGAGTTTGGCAGCAGTGGTTTCCTACGATTTGGAGGGTTTTCCGTTAAATCTTTTGTGTCTTGTGGTGTGTTTATTTTATCAATTTAATTGGAGGAAGTTGCGCTCCAGGCGGTCACGCGGCATGCAGTGATTTGAGATGTATCTAACAACATCTGATGAACACAAATGGTTGATGGTGAGTGATTTGCTGTATGATTTAACTTCAATTGAAGACCGGACTATATATGAAGATATGGACAGCATCGTGAGAATATTTATTTTCTTTTATAACATTTTTATTACAAGGACCGGGACATTGTATTTGACTTTGATTTTCTTCCATTAATTCGGAGAAATATTTTATAGTCTCGATGTTTGTGGTCTCCCTATGGGAGGTGGCGAATACTTTGTTACTTTTATCGATGATGCTTCACGGAAGGTTTGGGTGTTTGTGTTGAGAACAAAATATCGGTTCTTGAGTACCTCAAGAAGTTTCATATGATGGTGGAACGAGAAAAGACGTATCTTTGAAGTGCCTTCGTAGTGATAACGGGGAGAATACACAAAGGAGTTCGAGAATTATTGCTCGTAACATGGAATCGGACATGAGAAGAAGGCTGTTCGGTACTCCTCAACATAATGGTGTTCTTGAAAGAACAAACAACCATCCTTGATATATTTTCAAGTCTCCCCTGTCAATGTCTATTTCATTACCATTTACCATTTATTACATATTTATAAGTGAAGTTAATTAATTAATGCGTTATTATCAAATACAATGGAAGCACTTAAACTCACAATCCTAAAGTGTGGAAACAATCAAAAGTGAGTATCAATACTATGCCCAAGATCTCTCATAACCCATAATTTCATGTTCAACAAAACAATATAGGTATTTAATACAAAACATACTCAATATGCGCGAGGAGAACACCTCGTGGTCCCCGCCTTCAATCGCCTAGCGCTAATCCTTTGCCTTGGTCTCGTTCGGCAGTGCACGCCCACCGTCACAAACTAGACGGTGAGTACATGATGTCAATAGAGTCTAAACAAGATTTTCAAATGTCAAGTAAATAGCTAAATTAGTATCGTGCATGGATATCACAAAGAATATAAAAGACAAGATGATAAGTGAAATCACGAAGATAACAACGATAAATGAGTGTCAAGAACGAAAAGCCATCCAATCATGGATATAACAAAGAGAATTCAACAATTCATAATCCACAAGAAAATATTGCTCAACAAACATAATAGCTCAATTAAATACACAAATGAAATAATGTAAATACTCTGGTTGGTTTTACTCACAAATCACGTAACTCCGCATGCGTGCGGTTCTCACACGCCACCAAACGACTCGCACGCTTGTCACCAATCTACTAGACACACTGGCCATTATTTTTTTTTTGATCCATAATTTTTCATATTTTTATTTTTTTTACAATATAATTTTTTATATATTTAATTAAATAAATAATAATTATATAGGTTCTCTGATTTTTTTGACTAAGTAATAGTTACCTTATTTGTAAAGGCACATATTAATTTATTGTTTAATTATATATTAGATAAGTAATTGATTAATCTTAATAAATTAATTTTATTAATATGTAGAGCAATTTATTTAAAATATATAAAAGATTCAATTTTAAGAAAAGAATAAAATAATAAATAAAATAATAATAAAGTAAGATAGTGTTGTGGGTTAGAGATGGTTTTAAAATTTAGTGTAAAAGTTACATTAAAATGGTGCAAAAGTTGCACTATTTTAATAACCTATTTTGGAGGGATATACGATTCGGATATGGCGGGTGACCTTGATGGCATAAAATCTACTTCGGGTACGTGCTCACTTTTGCGGGGGGAGTCAGTATCTTGGCGATCAAAATTGCAAAAGTGTGTTGCTTTGTCCACGACAGAGGCGAGAATATATTGCTATAAGCTGAAGCAAGCAAAGAAATGTTTTGGTTGAAGAGATTCCTTCAAGAGTTGGGGTTGAAGCAAGAAGATGGGTATGCGATGAACTGTGATAGTCGAGTGCTCTAGATTTGAGCAAGAATGCTACTTATCATTCTTTGCACTAAGCATATTGATATCCGATATCATTGGATTCGAGAAGTTGTGAATGATCATGAGATGAGTCGAAGAAGATTCACACCGATAAGAATCCAGTGATATGTTGACGAAGGTGGTGACTCGTGAGAAACATCGGTCCCGCACCAAGTTGGTGGGGCGGGCCGAGTTGTTATTGAGCAACAAATATAATTGAGATCTATTATCTCTCTAAGGTTTTCTCTCTACATTGAAGAACAACAAGATCTTGAATCCGAAGACTCGCGGTGAAAGCTTTGGTGATTTCTTGGTGTTCAGGAAAAGAGGTGCAAGGGTTTGATACAATTGAGGTAGTATTCTTTGTTCTTAGTGTGATCATCGAAGTTCTTGGAAGAGGTATTTATGTTTTACTCCATTGTTGGTGAATCTCATTAAATTGAGATATCTTGTACTCTTTGTTGACATAGTGGATTGTTCAGAGTTTGGCCCGTGGTTTTTACCTCTGATTTGGAAGATTTTCCACGTTAAATCTTTTGTGTCTTGTGGTGTGTTTATTTTATGCATTGATCGTGGTTTGGCAGAATTTATTATTCATTTGTTTCATTATTAGAAGGGGTTGAGTAAAACACTAAGCATGATCCAAACTTAAAAAAAAAAAAAGTGTTATTTGTTTGCAATAGAGGGATTTGATATCATTAGTGATGGTGATATATACTAAAATGTTGAAGTTGTTCTTTCCAATTTAAACTAATACTGTGACACTATCCATGATGAGATTGCAACTATTGACAGTATAAAAAATTAAGTCCACTTCTTCAAGGAAAATGATTGAGTGATGTACGTTTTAATACACAAAATTGTTTCCTAATTATTTTTTGGTCAAATCATAAAAAATATTCTAACCTTTAATTACAAGTAGTATCAATTATATATATAATATATCATAATCTTTAAAATTTATCAATTTTATCCTAATGTTTTTTATTTAAAATCAATATTATCCTCAACTAATTTGGGTCCTTTTTTGTTTCATAATAATTTATTTATACATATGCATTAGAGCTCAATATTCATGATAATGTATATAATACACATAATTTTATGTATATATAATTCAATTACATACATATATAGTCTAAGAACATATTTCTTTTGTTAAGTTAATTAAACGACTATGGGTAGCTTTCTAGTACGTTTTATATAATTTTCTTATGTATGTATATATGGTTTCTAACTTACCATTGATGATCTATGAAAACTATATTTGAACTAGAGTACAAATGAATCATTGATTATAAATTACTATTATTCTTGCAAGCACTCATAAACTTAATTTAAGCATGGGGCTTACAAGTTTTTGATATAAATTGATTAAAGGGGATGATCATGAAAAGAAAAGTTAGGGTTAAGTTAATTTCAAAGAAAAAATGCACCAAAATAATTGAGAATAGAATTGATATTAAATCGAAAAGCTTATGATAAAATTGATAAATTCTAAAGGTTGGATATTTTTATTAGGAAAATGATAATCTAACACTTTAGGCGCACATTTGGGGCGAACAATTTATTTTTTAGCCATTTATGGTATTTTGTCAGATGTGAAACTTACGGCTGAGAAGACAAGAAAGAACCATAAATGACTAACAAATAAAGTGCGCGCCCAAAGTGTGTTAGATTATCATTTTCCTCTTTGATTATTAGGTCTTTTTTATAAGAAAAAACCAACTTGCCATTTTTTTTCTTTTTTTTTTTTTTCAATGTAGTGTTCAATACTAATCGCAACGACTAATCCACAATCAGACACTATCGATTGAGCCCTATATAAGGGGACAACATTCTCAACTCAATTTTTCTATTCACGAGACTCAAACTTGTCGAGACTTTGCTTAAGGGGGCCAAACCCCTTTATCACTTGACCAACCATTTGTTGCTAAACCATCTTGCTTTTGTTGAGACTAGAGCTCCAACTTTATTGCATAAGAGGCGCCGTATCAAACCCGTAGGCTTGGTAATTGTTTCGCATTGTTGGAGTGTTTAAATTGCGAGTTGATATGTGTACGGACACTCATTTCAATGTACATCCAAATGGAAAATGATATCAAACCCTTAGGCTTGGTAATTGTTTCGTTTATTGTTGGAGTGTATTTTTTGTCTCCCAAGAGTTGATAACAAAATGTGTAAATGAACTAAAAGACAACACTCATTTCAATGTACATCCAAATAACTTTATCATTTTCCCATCCAAATAACTTCAACAACTACATAGCAAATACTCCTCTTTACAACTATAGAACACGCAGGAAAATTCATAAATTAAGCAAGTGAAATGTGTTACGAATCCAACAAATAAACTGAATCAAATAACATACATGTTCACAAAATGAAGGATATGTCCTAGTGAGGAATTGATCGCCGCTGAGACTTTAGCCATCTAATGAAAACCGGCCGGCTTCGGTCTTTGTTGCAAACCAATCTTTCAAACACAAGCACTGCACATAAGCCATTGATTAGAGAAAATAGCCTCGATTCCAAATTAGCTGGGATCAGCTACATCAGACAAACTTTTCCACTCCACTTGATTTAATGCATGGTGGCGTGCATTTGTAACCCTGTAAATACTGGTTCGAGATAGAATATCATGGTTTATGTCAAGCAAAAAAAACCTGATCGAAACACAATGACGAAGATTGTGAAAGGAAAATATACCTCCATCGACAAGTGAATCGGAGAAAGTAGGTACTCCATGTCCTTACATCCAAACTTCTTGAGCTTTCTTCTGATTGTAGCAATTGTAACGGGTGTGTCTGATCATCAGCAGCACTTTAACAATTCGAGTACACACACTACTCACTTACATGAAGCTACTAACCAAGCAAGAAGTTGATCTTACTAGTAATTGTTGGTCAGGAAATGGAGGTGAATTTGTTTCCAGGTCTTGTAGACACTGCCCTCATACAGTATGAGAGCTGGCCGTGGCTGCTATTGTAAACCTTCCCGAAAAGTTTGTAAGCGCTCATACTAGGGAAATGAAATCATTTTCAGGTTGAGAAGCTGCTCCTCGTGCATGATTACAGTAGCAGGTCGATATCATTTTCAAGCATAATATGCTAATCTTGCTCAACTTCAATGTAGCAACAAGGCATAGCTGCAACAACACCTAAGGAATGCCCAGGAGGACCTGTAAGCTTAGAATTGAAAATACAATAGTGTTAAGTCATAAAAACTAAATATTGAAATGTTATCTAAAAAACTAAATATTGATAAAGAAAGTATAAATGGAGTTCAAGAACAACAGGTTAAATGAGCCTTGAGAAAAAAAAAATTACAAGAAAAATACAGAATAGAAGCTAATTAAAAGGATAAAAACTATTTGAGAAACTGATGACAGATGATACAATCCCATAAGTGCTATAATTAGCTCATTCTTCACCTCATTAACACTTTAAATCGGTGCACAGTTGTCAAAGATTTATTTCAGTTGCCATACGCATAACGTTAATTGAACTTTAGCAGTTCCCCAATCAATAAATTCAAAGAATCGGGCCTCAAAAAAAAATTCAAAGAATTAGTATCGAGATAGAAATAGAGAAAATGAGTTTGTCTTCATCGAAGTATGTCGAACTAAATATAAATAAGGAGAAAACACGAAACTCTCACTAGACATACTGTTTATGTATAAGTTGCATATTCATCATTAATATTACCATTCAAACATATATCATAATGTTTTTAACTTCTACATCTAATCACATTCATCCAAATCCAGGTAGCAACTTCAAATTCTTTGAATCATTAATATTAGAAGCCAAGAAGAAGACTTTTTTAAAGCCATTAGGAGCCCAAATTATATGGTAACAGCACATCCTGTTCATAAGATATTACAGTTTGCATCTAATAAAAATCAAAGGCAAAAACAACAAAAATAAAAATATTCAAAGGTGAAATACCATATGCCAAATAGGAAATTGAAATAGAAACTGTTAAATGATGATGATAAGTAACAAATTGAATAACCGTAAGAAATCAAGACAAAGGTAATAGCTCATTATACTAATACAAGAAAAAACCACCCAACCGGCTTACACATTAGTATTGCTTGAAACTAGTTTCCAAAGGAAGATTGTCCTTCTCCTCCAATGGACCTGTTTCCTTAGATAAATACCCTCTCGAATAAATATATTTTAGAAGAAAGAACAAAATATTGTATGACTGAATTCAGTGTACAACCTGAATTTGACATGTACCCTTTTCCATTTGCAAAAGTAGTTTTTCCAATGAAGCTTTACAACTTTTCATTGACAACGCCTTTCATTGACAACGCCTTTGCTGAGCTGTCACTAAACTCAGTACCCAACTATTTCTAGTTTTTCTCTTTTGGAAGGAAAATATCAGGGAACAACTAACTGCTAAAAAAAAGAGGCCTAAGCTCCCAAACCATCACCATGCCGAATAATCACTAACTCAAGTGTAAAAGTAAAGGAAATTATATAATTGAGCAACGCACCTTCATCAACTACGATGGCAAATTCATGCCAAAAGAATAAAGATCATAAAAATATCACTTTCACTCTTTTGATATGGTAGTGCATTTCAACGTTTTTCAGACTCCGCTATAGAGATGCCCATCAATATCTGGAACAAAACCCCGCTCAACCATTTCCTCCTAATTATTTCATAAGTTATCTGATTTGGGATCATGCCCTTCTCCAACATCTCATTAAGAAGTCTATTGGCTTCCTCCAGCTTACCTTTTTTACAGAGTACCTTGATTAACACGTTGTATGTCACAACGTTTGCTCGTCTGCCTGCCTTCTCCATACGCGTCTTCATGTTAAAAGCTGCGTCAAGCTTTCCCTCTCCACAAAATGCATCTATTAAGATATTATAGGTCAAGTGACGAGGCTTCAAACCTACATCAACCATTTCATTCAAAAGTTTGATCGCCTTCTTTGACTCTCCTTTCTTGCATAGTGCACTGATCAGAATGTTGTAAGTAATGTGGTCAGCTCTAACCCCTTTTTCCGCCATCTGATCCAGAATTTCACTAACTCTCTTTTTGTTTCCCTCAGCACAAAGTCCTGAAATCAAGCAATTATAAGTAGAGACGTTATCTGGGCAGACATTTTTATCCAAAGACATCAAACCATGCAACTTTAACGCTTCTTCCATTTCCCCGCTCTTGTGGTATGCATCAATTAAAGTATTATACGAAATAACATTGGGACACAGACCTTGCTCTATAATAGAGTCAAACAGCTGACGAGCTTCCTTTACCATTCCCCTCTTGCAGAATCCATTGATCAATGCATTATTGGTTGCAACATTTGGTTTCAAGTTCATACCCGACATCTCATCTCGCAAGCTAAGCGCTTCATCAAGCTTCCCTTGTTGGCAAAGCCCATTAATAAGTGAATTATATGTGATCACATTAGGTACCAAGTCCGGGCGATCCTTCATCTCCTTGAATAACCTCATTGCAGACAAAATATCCCGGTCCTTGCAGTAACCGTCGATCATAATGTTGAAAGTGACTTCATTTGGATGAACATTCTTCAAAATCATTTCCTTGAGAAGCGCATCTGCTTTGTACAGTTTCCCCGCCTTCCCCAACTTGCAATGCCCATCAATAAGAGTGTTATACGAAACAACAGATGGCAAAACTCCCCACGCCTTCATGTCCTCCATGACATCCCCAGCCTTCTGCAACCTACCCGCCTTGCACAAACCATTAATCATAATATTGAAAGTAATCAAGTCCAGCGAAACCCTCCTCCTAATCATCTCCTTATACACAGCCTCAGCATTCTCAATCCTACTTTGCTTCACCAACGCATTCAACAACGGATTACACGAAAATTTCGACAACCGAAACCCATAATCCCCAGCCCTCTCAAAAGCCTCCACAGCAAAATCAAACTTTGAATTCTTCACATAACCCAAAACCAACATATCAACGATAACAGCACAAGAAATCCTCCTCGCCGACCTCGACGTCGATACAATCGAATGCAAAACCAACGAAACGGACTCGTCTCTGCTCTTAACAAACAAATCAATCAGTGACCTAATTTCTGCATACCTCTTCGCCGTCGCCAACAAATGCAAGATCCTACAATGAAATTCAACACTATAACATACATTGAACTCTTTTGCAGACCAACGGAAATACCTGAGAGTGGTCTCCGCATCAAATGCTTCGGATTCGAACAAGAATTGCAAAAACTTTTCGGGGCTTGTTCTATTTACAATGCTTCTCAGATCGCGCCAGTGTTGCTTGGAAATCAATTCGGATAACTTGAAATTGTCAATCCGTTCTTCCTTATAGTCTGACAATTCGGTGAGAGATGGAGAGTCTGGAGCAGAAACTAGGGTTTTCGAGTGACGAAAGATTGTAGCTTGGGCTCTCAGAGATGCCAAGCGAGAAGAACAAAGCATTGTAGTTGCTGATCATAAACCCTTTGTTTGAATCCACGAATCGATCACTCCAATGCATAAGTGAACAAAGTAGATCTTAACCGCTGCGCCATGGGTCCATTTTATATGTGAAGTATGGGTCCATTTGGTATCTAAATAAATGTTTTCAACGCGACGAAACCGTATTAGGCTCTACGCAGCTAGGCTCTACGCAGCGTATGCCAGACAAAATATATTTACTTAGACCTAATTAAGAAATAATTTAATTTATTTCGAGACTCTTCAACAGTGCAGGGCATATGTTTTTACCTATACATTTTCATCAATATATTTTCATCTCCACACTTTTCCACACATTTTTAAATAAAAAAATATTTTTAAACAAATAAAATAATAAAATGAGTTTTAAAAAATTATTTTTAGGCCCACCGTCTGCCTAATTAAGGACTAAGTGATGGACATCCCTAAATACATGAAGCGGTGCCTTGAAAACATACTTAAATTAGCTACTTGTAAACCCGAACGGGTTGGCCTAATGGTAATGGAGAAGGTGAGACCGTGAATTAGGCATACTGTCTTGAATTTGATTCCCCTCGACAGACAAATATTGGATCATTAGTGGTCTCTTTCAGTAAGCTCAGGGCCTATATGACTAGTTAGACAAGTGTCTGAGTACCCATAGTTAATCAAAAAATAAAATAAAATTAGCTACACGAGCAAATATCCTCAACCAATTTATCACACGCTCCACAGCATAACATTATGGATGACAACAGCAAAATCTCACTACACCTAAGCATAATTTCACCCAAAATAGATAAATCAAACAGAGCCCTAACCCTAATCGGCCTCAAAACATAGGAATACAGTGAACCTTTATGAATTCAATATCAAACAATGAACAACTAAGAAGATGAAGAAGAGAATCAATGAACCTTTACAGCGACAACAGACAGACACGTCTTTGAAGAGGGAGAAGAGCAATAACAACACACATACTCACTGAGCAATCAAGCATTCCCCTTCTTCGTGGCCGGGCCGGGCGTAAGCCCCTTGTTTATATGGAGGCCTATACGTTGGCTTAAGATCGACCCATGTAAAAACATAAAACCCAAGCCCAACCCAAAACCCAAACTCAACATAGATCAATTGACTACAGCGGGTTGGACTGTGCTATAGCCTTTAGGCTCAAGGGTCAAATATCCGACCCGTTAGGTCCCCAGCCATTCGCATTCCTATATTGTTATTTTGCTCAAATGATAAAGTAACAAGCAAAGGTACGTTATATCTTAGGATCAAATCCCTCACTATTTTATTCTAAAATATCTTAGTTATTTATAATATTTAGGTTAAGTTTAGGATTTTAAGGTGGTCCAAAGCCCCTAGCCTACTTTAAAGTCAGTGTAATTTTAGCTTTTTCTTTAAAAAAACTAAATGGATCCAATTATTTGTTCACAAGTTTGGGCGAGTTGAGCAACTTTGAGCCCATAATCAGGTCTATAGCAGTAAGGTGAACGAAGGTTTGAGTCAAGGAGTTGCGATTCCAGTGGATTGGACTGGTAAGGATCGCAAATTGCATGCACGACTTTATTCTATTTATTCAATAAACTATAAGTATTTTTCATATATGAAAACATTGGTTTTCATTCTTATTGCGATACATCTCTCTCACCCTATTGTTTGTGGATTTATGTGATTGTTGTTGGGTTGGTCTTTTATTTAATTTTTCCATTTAATAGTTAATTTGTCTTCCCTTGTTAGAAATTTTATTTTTCACTATGTGGTTTCAATGATATTTCGTGTACTCTGTCATGTGTACTAGGTGTTTCTAGAGGAGGCCTGCTAAAGTAACTCAATTTTGGCGTTGACTCCAGGCAACGACCCAGTCAGATGTCGAAGAAACAAACGACATCCGAATAGGTCAGTGCTCAAAATGGGTTACTTCAGCATTTTCTGTTTCTAGAGAACTCTCACGGTGTTTCAATATTACAGTCCCGTTTATAGCCAAATGCATGACATAACAACTAAGATTAACGAATTAATGTATTTTCATTAGAGCAATTGATTCTATAAGTCTAATTATGTGTTGACTATTGAGTCACCGATAATTAATGGAATTTCTATTTTACTTAAAAAAAAAAAAAAAGAAAGAAGAAGATGAGCAAGGCTGCAAGGACTAGGATCACGGGTAAAAGAACATACCGCCACATGAATTTGAACGTTCACCAGTTGGAAATCACTAAGACCATCCAGTGATTACAAACGTTGATCTAACCTCGTGATGTGAGACAAGCATCATGGTGACTGAAAAGACGAAAGTACCCCCAAATCACCGTCGACTCGGTAGATAATCCGGATCGGATCTGAAAAGTAGCAGCATTAGTCGTAGAGTTGTCCCTCTCATTTCTCCCAACAACAGAGCTTTCAGAGATCCGTCCATGGCGACCTTCATCCAGCTTGAGGACTCCCCAATGTTCAGAAAACAGGTCCGTCTTCATATCTCTCTCTCGCTCGCGCGCGTTTAGATTCTTAATTTCTCTGAATTTGTTCAGATCGTGCGTGGTCTTCGATCGGTAGGTTTAGGTTAGGATTGCGTTTTTAGGAACCCTAATTTGTCTGTTGAGTGAAGGATTGAAGGATCGATGCTTTGGTCTTTTTTTTCCGAAAGCTTTGTTGCTGATTGGCATGAATGCTTTGAAATTTGTGGTTTCTGTGTTGAGTGTTGAGGTTATGGGAGCTGGCATTGATCCAAGGCATGGATTATGGTGAATGAGAGCAGAATTTGTGATAATTGGATTGGGAGAGATGCAAAGCTACATGTAACTACAAAACATGCCTTTTATACCGCCAATGCATCTCTAGTGAGATGTGTTACGGAACATTTACACAATCAGTGGGGAAGTTACACAATCAGGGGAGAAGTTATGGTGTGTATTAGGCAACTACTGATTGTGTAAATATTCCGTAACAAGATGGATAAGGCGTCATTTGCCAAAAGCAAGGTTGGATTGGGGGTTCGACACTTGGACTCATGTTGGAGTCAATGGTGTTGTAACTTAAGTTGTTTCTTTAATAAAAAAAGAAAAAGAAAAAGAAAAAGAAAAAGCCTTTTTTGGGTCTAAACCACCCGATAAGCGAACTATCCGACTACTCCAGGTTCGCCTCGAGTTGCGCACTGTATAGGTGGGGGGAGCACCCAACCTTGGTGTTTCCATTCCAAAGACTCGAACTTAATCACTAGTAAAGGACAACAACTTGTTTCTAGTTGTGCCAACCAACTGTTGGTAAGCCATGCCTTTCTATATCACAGTGCAACTATATTTAATTGCGACTTTTGGCTTAAAAAACAAAAATTGCGACTTTTATGAAATTGTCGTTGAAGACTTTAATTGATTGCTAGAAGCCTTACACTGTATATCGGTCTAAGCAGACTGCTTTCCTCTTTATATGGAACATAATTTTGCGTGTGCGAGTGTGTCCTTTTATTTTGGAACAATGAATTAAAATACATAAATTATCGGGTTGGTGCTTCAACACAAGTTCTCCATGAATTGAGTAGTGTTAGTAAATTATCGTTAAACATTGAAGCTTTAGTTGTTTGTACTTGAAGAGGCCTAATTCATCAGATTACTACTAATGTCTTGAAGGAAAGATAGCCAACGGTTTGGTTCACCTCTTTGTGTTGCAACTAAGCATGTTTCATTTAGTTCTTATAATCTAATATATCCACGTCCTACTTTTATTTTCTGGACCCTATTTTCTTGCTTAGAAATGATGATTTTGGTTTTATTCTCTGTAATCGAGCAGTTATCTTCATTTGAAACTACGACGAATGAACTAAAGGATCGTTGCCTAAAACTTCAGAAAGGATGTAATAGATATATGTGAGTAATTTTTGTCTTTCTTTGTTGCTATACTTTGCAATGTGCTTTTAGTTACTACGATATCATATGGCTTGCAAACAATTTCAATTGGGCCAGTCACCTAGTGTTGCGCTTGATTCTTGTACTGTTGTACTTGGGAAGGGAAGGGGAAGAGTGTAGGAATTGAATTGTATACATGACACATGGAATACCTTTACTATTTGAGGGCCTGCCTGCCGGCCTGGTCTTCTGTTGCAAAACTCTCTCAATAATTATGACTTTAATATAAAAACCATGTCATTTCCTGGATGGTCCCACGTGCATCTTCATATGAACGCAAGTGAATCATCCAACCTAAGTGTCCATGCCAGTTTTATGTTTCTGATTGTGAAAGCTTTTAATATATGTTTCAAAAATGTGCATGACATATATAATACATGAAACTCTCTAAGATTAACTCACATTCTGACAAGATTGATTACTTGTAATGATATTTAAAAACAAATGCAAATTTTAGAATGCTTAAAAAAAAAGCCAATCTTGGAATAGTAATCGTTGCTTAAAAGTAAGGAGATGATTGACTCCTGTCAATTAGTGTTGGTTGTTTGTGCTACAATTTATTATCTTACACTTTGACGCATATTCCTAAGCACGAGAGCTCAACATCTTCAAAAAAAAAAAGAACCTTTAAAGATTGAAGTGGCATTTGAAATTTAATAAACTCATAAGTCAAGATATATGTTGTACAAAACTATATGCATCTCCCTCCAGGTAATGCTGATATATTAAGTATGCAATGTAAAGTATCTTTGTTCATTATGTGTTGAACTTGTAAAATATTTCTGAAATCTTTATAGGGACAAGTTTTGTAGGCTTCTTGCTTTATTACACAGTAACAATTAGGGATGACTCGATATTCATCTTAATTCTGGACAGGGGATCTCTTGAAGAAGCATATGATGGAGATCTTGCCTTTGCAGAATCGTTAGAAGCATTCGGAGGTGGACAGGATGATCCTGTCAGTGTGTCTATTGGAGGTTGATTTATTTTATTTTCTTTTTTTTTTTTCATTATTTGTTGCACATATCAATCACTAAAATAGGGTCAATATGAGTGTACCTATGATCAGCCTTGTTATATGAACCCACTCTACAATTATGGCATGTCATGTCCCATAAAATGTGACGGATCTGATTTTGTAGATCTTCGGCTTGATGTCTGTTTTTCATATATCTGATTAAAATTACTCTCCAATTAAAAACTTGCCCATTTCTCACATGCTCAGATTGTGAAATTGTTCTACTCCAGTAATTGCGCTATTGATAATTAGTGTTTACTTTTTACCAGATTGAACACGAGACATACTTCCCCAGGAACTCATTTATTGTCAACTTGATAGTAGGTGTGCTGTGTGCATGTGTACATACATGTATATATGTGTGTGTGTGGATTTTCATGACCAAAATGCTTTACATTGCATATGTCAAATAATTGTTCGAAGGTTTGATGTGTTTGTCATATGATTAGTCTTCTAGGTTGGATCTGTTGAAGAGGCTTTCAATCCTGTCAATCTATGCCTTGTGTTCATGTCTCTATTTATAGGAGCTAGAGTTATTTTTTCTCTGTTTATATGAAATTTTCTCATTCATTTGCTGATGACTACTTTTCAATTGTGGAAGGGCCTGTTATATCCAAGTTTATTACTGCTTTTCGTGAGCTTGGCACTTATAAGGAGCTTCTTCGGTCTCAAGTAAGTTCAAGGTTATTTTCTTTGCTTGGAACATATTGTTGTTGTTCTCATCAGCACATTTCGCCTTGAAGGATACGTTTCTGTCTGTACCTCACTGTTGGATTGTATTTTTTCGGCATTACATTAAAATATCTAGAAGAAAGCTGTGTTTAACCAATGTGGGAGTTGGCTGCTTCAGTCCTGTTTTCATGCAGTCATTGGAGCATGATCGTCTTGGAATTTATTCTATAACATTTTTTTCCTTAGATTTTTGGTACTCTCTTTCTTTCATCATAGATGATGCCAACCCTCTTACTAATGTTGTTTGGTATCCCACACGGGCTCTTCTTCAAGCGTCAAATTTACCAATATAAATTACAGTTTTTTTAGTTGTTCCATTGGAATGAAAAAAAAAATAGAGTTTACCTATTATCTTGAGGGTCTTTGTTTTAAAGCCGCTTCATCTTACAATTTCTCTATACGTATTGTAGGTAGAGCATATGTTAAGTGACCGTTTGATGCAATTTATCACGGGTGATCTCCAAGATGCTAAGGTATTCTTCCTTCACTATGCTCTAAAATTTTCCCTTTCCACAAACTGCAGTTAACAGGTTCAGTATCTGGTTTCATAATTAACTGTTAACTTCAATATCCAAATGGATCATCTATTCATGATGTGATAAAGCCACATCAAATTTGCATATATGGAATTACCTTTCTTCTGAATTATCCATAATAGAAGTTGCGAGCCAACTTCATATGTAATAAAGACTTGCTCTGGTTGTCTCTAAATGTTTGTACTTATTAACCATGCCGAACACTTGGTTTTTATAAGGCTTTCATTTAGAATCTTCACTTTGCTTTGCAGTCTTTATAAGTTATAGATATAGAAGTGTGCCAGAGGAACGGTTGGTTTTTTTGGTCAAAGGATTTATTGACTTTACAACAGCTAGGAAGTCTCGTTCAAGCCAATTACCGTAAGCGAAGGAAAGCTTACAGTGAGAGTTAATCACTATTTCAACTCAACAATAAATGCTTTTTGACAACTATTTGGGCTGTCTGCTCAAATTCACTTTCTCCAGTTGCTCTATAAAGGACTACATCACTAGTCAAACTAGTGGGACACGTCGTTTTTCATCACTTCCGCCAGTGTTATTACAGGCCACTCACTTCTTGTTGCATTGTCATTTATTCTCAACTTAACTCTTGCTTTGTAAGACATCGATTCAATTGGTCTTCTTTGCATGTGTCCAAAACGTCTAGTATGTATCTAATATTATCTAATCAACAGTCACCTTCCATTTTCATGTTTGTATGTTAGGGATTGTATCTTTTAATACTTTACCAGAAATCATCGTCTTTTAAACATTTGTTTTTGTCTAGCATGAGTTCAATACAACAACAACATCAAAGCATAGAAATTCTAAAACTTTCTCTTCTTATATTAAATTTGCAGGAGTCACGCAGGCGCTTTGACAAGGCTACCAATGCTTATGACCAGGTAATTTGTGATTTTGCACTTATATATATATATAAATGATAATCTAACACACTTTGGGTGCACACTTGGGTTTTTTAATCATTTATGGTGTTTTGTCAGATGTGGGGCCACTCCTGGGAAGACAAAAACGAGCCATAAATGACTAAAAAACAAAAAGTGTGCGCCCAAAGTGTGTTAGATTATCATCCTCCATATATATATATATATATATATATATATATACTAATAACCTGCAACTTCTCATTATTTTTGGATTGGGAAGAAACCAAGACTTGCATGCAAATGTATTAATGCAAAAAGATGTTAACATTGAAAACTTTAATGATTATACTTCAATCTGCTATTGCTGTGGTCTACAGCCATTTGTTAGTCGGCAATTTATAGTTCCAATACCTGTTATATACAATTGGGCAACATTTATTTTGTTCTTAAAATTGAGCACTTGATCTCTTGATCACCTGGATTGTTTTAGGCTTTCAAACGCCATGCTATCCAATACTTGAATGTGGTAATTGGTTTTTCTTGTCTGAAGTTAATTGTTTTTTCATATTTGAAATCTATACTTGACAAGTTGATAACGAAAAAAATGTGGCATCTTCCTACAACTAATCCCCATGTTCTACACACGGAGGAGAGGCACATGGTGAAGTTGCTTCGATAAATGTGTAAAGTTAGCCAATTTGAGCATGAATTTCTATTATATCTTCCGCGTCATTTGTAAAATTTATTAAATTTAATTAGCAAAACCTGATTTAAATATTTGATGATTATTAAATTTATTTATATGCTTTTTATTTGGTACTTTAGCTGCTGAAAACATCTATACAGACCTTGATTTTCCTGATATAAAACAATTTTGAATAGGCACGTGAGCGTTTCATGTCATTAAGGAAAGGAACACGTGCTGATATTGTTGCTGAGCTAGAAGAGGTATGGCGTTTCACCTTTTCATTTGTCATTCATCTCTTTGCTCAATCACGTGGGTAAATAATTCGATTTTGCTAATATCCTAATAGCCTCAGTCCCAAGTTTCTTATTAGTTATTACATGCCCTTTTAGTCATTTTTTTTTTTTTTTTTTTTTTTTTTTTTTTTTTGGTTTAACGTGCTCTACTATTAATCTTCATATGCAGACGGGCTTGTATTTTTTTCCAGTTATTTATTTATTTATGGTTATGTCAGTTTATCATGCTATTCTTAATGGATAAGAATGGCTAAGAGGCGCGACCAACTCAATTTTCCTCTGTGATGCAACATCTAAGCCTTGGTGGCACAAGATGCAAGTTTCACATTTATGAAGAAGAATAAATAAGCTTAAATTTTTTAGAAAAAAGCACTAGTAAGTTATGCAACTTTTAGTATAACATATAAACTACTTTGTCAATTCACCTATACATACAAGTGTCAAGCACTCAAGATGAAAATTGATGTTACAATAAATAGGTCTTTCTCTCTCATTTGTGCACACGTGTTGGTTTGGCCTAATTTATTTTATTTTATTTGTGGGAGGGGTTGCTTTCTGCCTATCCATGACTTGGGAAAGGTCAGATCTGCCAATTTTGAGCATCTACTCTTGAGGAATGTTCTTAAGCCTCAACAAGTCTCAATGCTAAACTCATCATGATGAATCAATTAGCAATTTAAGGTAGAAATACTGATGATGTTTTGCCCTTAGTTGACTTAAACACCTAATTAGAAACAAAAAAGAATTGTCAAAATAGTAAATTTGCTAATGTGGCAACTAGCAAGGAATTAACATATTATTTATATTATTATAGTAAAAGCTGCTATTTCCTTAAATAGAGGAAAATTGCTAAAATATTAGAAAGCTTTATGACTTATAGAATAATAATGCTTCTAATAGTGACCAGAATTTTTAAAACACAAATGCTTTTAGTGAAGAAATCTTTCTTGTGTTTAAATGCAGAATCTACAAAATTTGGCATGTGATAGGATCACGAATAGGAACAAAGCTTTGATTGATCAATTATGGAGAATTACAAAGAACAAGAACATGTTGATAGATTTTCTCTGAAAAAAAAAAAAAAAAGAAAAAAAAAACTCCACGTCCCTCACACAACCTTTCATCCCTTAGTTATAATATTCTATTCTAACCCATATACATAGTACCTATCATCATACTTTGGTGTGGTGGCTGTATTGGCGGCCTTGGAGGCTTGTACTTCTTTTGAATGAATAAAGCGGCTTTATTATTGAATGTACAGAATAGTTCTCTTTCCTATTTTCTAGTCATTTAGGCCTGACATTCTTCATTTCATTATTGAATATACAGGATCTGGAAAACTCGAAGTCAACATTTGAGAAATGTCGCTTCAATCTAGTGTGTAATACAAACTATCCTCATTTTCTTTTCAGCATTTTATCATTCTTGTTCTAAAAGATACTCTCCTTGGTTCCAAGAAATCAGGTAAATGCATTGATGAGTATTGAAGCAAAGAAAAAATATGAGTTTCTGGAATCGTTTAGCGCCATTATGGATGCTCACTTGAGATATTTCAAGCAGGTAACATATATAATGATAATTAGCTTTTTCAGAGGTTAAGGTTACCTGTTATATGATAAAATATTGTTATTCTTTAATGTCACAGGGATATGAATTGCTGAATCAGATGGAGCCTTTTATTCATCAGGTAAATATGGTTTGTTCTGACCTGTTCAAAGAGTAAGAATATTCTCAGCAGAGTGAAGAACTACTAAGGTCACGGGTAGCTTAATACAATCATCTCCATACCTTTTCCATCCTATTTGGGGGTTTTCACCTATCGCATGTGATATGGTAAATAAGGTGCAGGCAACCATGTGGAAAACCAAAAAAATAAAAAACAAAAAAAAAAGGTGGGGCAACCATGCCATGAGTCTAGAAGGAATTGTGGTGTTCTCACTTTTCTCTTCAGTGAGCCTTTCTCTTTTGCCTTTTTGAAGTGTAAGCCTATGAAGAAATTCTGGAAAAATGTAGAACCCTACAATGTGACAGCCATATGATATGGCAATTTTACTTCTTTGTGCTTGGGTTTCGCATCTCAGTCAATGTCCATTCTCATTTTTGGACAAGTTTTTCTAGTAGCTGTCTTGAACAACCACAATAAATTTATATGCTTATTCATTCTTGTGTTTTCACATAGGTTTAGATTTGAAAACACTTGTAGAAAGTTGCACCAATTGCTAGCTTCCAATCCCTTCAAATGTCTTAGTTGAAGTTTGAAAAAAAAAAAAATGAAAAAATGGTTGAGATACCACGTTCCCTTATAGGGGGTTTCTTTCTGAAAAGTGAGTCTCGAATAGGTCCAAATGTATAGGGCCTTGTTAATGCTATTCAGTACTAGAACTAAAAAAGAGCATCATGAAACTCCAGTACTTCAAAATTACACTAAAAACAAGGTTTAGAAGTTTGCTTGCAATCTAGACCTTGATCACTGAGATCTTTGGGAAATGTTGATTTCCTCGTGGAAAGTTGGTCTGTAGAAGCTTATGAGAATAATTGAAACGTCCATTGCCATTGTCACGACTCACAAGTCACAACCACATGCACATTTTGTTGTTACTTTTGTTTATATATCCTTATGATGGACAAAAATTGTCATGGTCATGATAACAAGTTAATCAACCCAACTTTTTTCGCTCTGTGAAGAAACAATTTTTTTTTTTCTTTTTCCTTGCTTGATTTGACTTGGAATAACTTCTTTCATAAAGGCAGGTCTTGACTTATGCACAACAATCAAAAGAAATGGCGAACATTGAACAGGACAAGCTTGCAAAACGAATCCAAGAATTCAGAACCCAATCTGAGCTCGAGAGTTTGCGTGCTTCCAGCAATATTGGGGCCTCAACAACTGGCGATTATATTCGTAATGTTCAAAGTAACTCTTACAAAAATATAGAAGCACTGATGCAGTCTACTGCTAACGGCAAGGTGAGTGATTTTCCATTTTCTTTTCTTTTCTCTTTAAAATTCCTCAGGCCTGTTGACTCCTAGCTGATTGCTTGTCGGATTGCCCATTGATAGCAAGTATATGTTTTTCTTCAGCTTCCTACGTTGAGATTGAGTCAATACATGATTGAAATGTGATATCTATGTCATTGTTTTGTGAAGTGATTCGTTGCCTTCTTAGGTTCAAACAATCAAGCAGGGATACCTTCTGAAATGGTCCTCAAGTTTGAGAGGAGATTGGAAGAGGAGGTTCTTCGTCCTTAATAGCCATGGGACTTTATACTACTATAGGGATAAGGGGACAAAACCTACGGTAAGATTTCTCTTTTCATTAACTTTCTTGCCTGAACTGAAAATATAAATATCCATCACTCGTTAGCATTAATTGTGCTAATCAGGTAAAAGTAAAACATGAAATTTGGGTTTCATTCTTATAAAAAAAAATAAAAAATAAAAAATAAAAATTGGGTTTCATTGCCTACAATTATGCAAACTTATTTCAACATACGATTGATAAAGTTATATGTAGAAGACATACTGAAAGTCCTTCAGTATCACTATCATAGTTAAATCCGTAATCAACATGCAAAGACATCCAACATTGCCATCAGCTGAATTTATGATACTGCGCCAAAATGATGTAGAACTGTTACGAGTGTATACTTTAGGCACGCCATACTATTTCATATCCTCCCCAGAGGCTTCTACTTATCTGTTTCACTTGTATAAGAGGTTGGGGGTTCGAGCTTCAATGGAGGCAAGTTGTGGCTTCTTTCTTATAAAAAAAAAAATAAATAAAAAAAAAAATAAAAATTCCTATCCCAGGTCTTTTTTGGAAAACGGATTGTTGAAACTTATTTAAAAACATGAAAATGGGTTGCTCTTGGATGTTGAAATCTTTTCCAATAAATACAAATATTTCTCTTTTATTTCTTTGATCTATTATTTTGTATTATGTTGTTTAATGAAATGTCATTGTTCAGAATCTTATGTTTCAAATTACTTTACCAGGGTTCCCAGTCGCTTCAACCTACTGGCACATCTGAGCCCGGTACTGGTGTCTTTGGTAGGTTCAGAACAAGGCACCAAAAGACACCGTCATTAAACAAAGAAAATCTTGGATTTCGTACTGTCGACTTGCGTGTCTCAACAATAAAGATTGATGCTGAACACACCGACTTAAGACTTTGCTTTAGAATAATTTCTCCGTCAAAAACCTACATATTGCAGGTGAATTGTTAGACTTCCAATCTGTTGACATTGCTGCCAATCATTCTTGATCAATCTGTCTGCTTTTTTTTTATTTTTTTATTTTTATTTTTTATGTATGTACATGAAGAATTACTATATCTGGTTCATGCATAAGCTGAAAATAGTCGTCATTGAATTCGTCAATCTCATCATTTAATTGAATAAAAGCTTAATCAATCAAGCAGATAATCATAACAGATAGCATAGACTGTATAGACTGTGTTGGTCATCGCAGGTTGAGGTTTGCTTGCCCAATTTTTTTAAGATTTGAGGGATTTGCCACCATTAGTTGGTCAATTACAGCACATTGCCTCTCTATGATGTTGTCATTGAGAACTTTAGATTGCACTAAATCGAGCGCAATGGAAGAGTTTGATCCATGTAGCCGACCCCAACTAATTTGGGATTTGGGCTATGTCGTCGTTGTTGTATTGAGAACTTTTGAATGTTATTTTAATATGTTGTTTTGATGGTTATGCTGCTTATGAATAAGAACGGAGGTATAATTCTTTATTCCTAATGAGTTTTGGTTTGAACTGGTTTGAAAAGTTCACCATCTATTGCACTAAATCGAGCACAATGAAAGAGTTTGATCCATGTAGCCGACCCCAATTAATTTGAGATTGAGGCTATGTTGTTGTTGTTGTTGTTGTTGGCAACAATTTGAACAGTACATATTTGCTTCTGCAGGCTGAGAATGAGGCAGATAGAATGGATTGGGTTGATAAAATAAGAGGAGTAATTGCATCACTTCTACAGTCCCCATTCCTTGAACAGGTGGATCGTCTTCCTTTTTCTTTATTGCCAATAGCAGCTTGTGATTACTTTTCAGTTGACTCAAACCATTTAAGTTCTTACTATTGAGAGTTTCATGGTTGATGGTAGCATCGTACTGGACATGAGGATGCCCCTGTCCGTGGCTATGCATATGGTTCTGGTCGTGATTTATCTGTAGGGGATGTGTATAGGAGGTTAGAGGATGACACAATCAAAGGACAGGATGATGCATTGAGGATTCTTCGAGAAATTTCTGGCAATGACCTTTGTGCGGAATGTGGGGCTCCTGATCCTGATTGGGCATCTTTGAATCTTGGGATCCTTCTTTGCATTGGGTGTTCTGGTGCTCATCGAAATCTTGGAGTTCACATTTCAAAGGTATTGCACCTTTAGGATGTCTATTACTGTTCTACTATCCTCTTAAGGTTGTTTATGACTGTTTGGTTGCACCATCTTTGCTGTCCTATTTCATGTTGTTGTTGTAGTTGTTGCCTCTCTAATCTAAAGTGATGATTGTTTTTCATAATATATAATAATCGTCTCGTAATCAATCTATTTTCACTTTTATGAGGATTTACAATTTTTGATGATGAAATTGACTCAATTTCCTTATGTCGTTTTTAATTCTTTTAATCTATAGGTGAGATCTATAACACTAGATGTCAAGGTCTGGGAGTCTACTGTCCTGGATTTGTTCCGTGGGTTGGGTAATGCTTACTGTAATTCTGTATGGGAAGAAATGCTTCAACATCAGCATGAAAGGTAATTTGGCTTGATGTCCGGAACTATGTCAATGACTCAATATTCTTCCATCCTAAGATTACTTTCCCAAAGTCCGTTTGCCAGTAGCCGATTGTTCATGTCCCCACTAAGGATGTTGCTATTTTTAAGTTTTAACTTACTGGAATGCTTGGCTATAAGTCAAGCACCACCGGTTATAGTAAGTAAAAGTAGGTGTTGGAAATGGCTTTACTCTTGCGGCATTCATCGTCTTATCAATTAGTTACAGATTTTTTATTTTATTTATTTATTTATTTATTTTTACTGTTGACTCTAATCTCTACTTCATTTTCATCTAGTGAGTTGCTACATGTATCCGTCCGGCCTCGTGTTGTTGAGGTTTTTTTTTTTTTTGATAAGAGAAGTGTTAGGTTGAGAGAGGCTTGAACTATCGACCTCAGGATCACTCTATAAAGCTATAAACTCCAAAAGTGTTGTTGAGTTGCCTCATGCTAGTGGTTTGTGTTGTGTGCTAGTCAATTGATTGTATGATGCATCTCTTTAAGCTTTATGACTGCCAAGTATTTGATGATGGTCACTAATTGATGGATGAATCTGAAGTGTGAAACTGTGCCAAATGTTCAAAATTCCCATGTCATTTATTTAATATTTGTCTTTCTTGTGGTTCATGTCATTTAAATCGCTTTCCTAGCATCTTTGGGTTTGGGAGTTTATTTAAACAACAACTTAGCCTCAATTCCAAATTAGTTGGGATTTCGGAGTTTATTTGTGAAAAATATTTTTCATTGGACTAACTGAAGTCCGCTCTTACTGCATACTCTCAACTGTTTGTCTTTTTATTTCTTCTAAACTGTGATTGGCTCATGCCCACAGCTAACATTGGCAAAATGCTAGTTATAAATTTTTAGAAAAAGCATGTGTTTGCTAACCATGCGGAAAATGATTAGGAAAAACAATTGTAGATGACATGTGAAAGACAGGATATCTATATTTGTGCTAATGTAAATCTTGATGTAACTTATTGTTATCAAAGAAAATAAAGATTGTGTCGTAGTCGTCTTTGTATGCCCAATCTGTCTTGAAAGGCTGCTCTTTATCTTATTATATTTTTTTTTAATGTGCTCTCTTCTCAGTATGCTTGTACCTCTTAGTTATATATTGGAAGAGCTTTGTAAATTCAACATCAATGCAATTTGTTTTTTGGTTGCTGAATTCCCCTAGTTGCAAACTTTTTAAAAAATGTCAGCATCAATTTGAGGTTTACCAAATTAATTTCTACTTAATAGTTGACTTCGATTTAGAAAAAGTTTGCTACCCTCCATGTGGATTAATTGATTTTGCTTTCTTTTCTTTTTTGATTTTATGCAGAACTAATGAGTCAGACTCCCTCCTTTTGATTACTAAGCTTGGCCCCACGGATCCTGTTGCTAAAAAGGAGAAATACATACAAGCAAAGGTACTTTTGGAGTTCGATTCCATTATATACTTCTAATGGATTGGCTGGTTCACATTTACGTGTAAAGGCCTTGACCTGGTGTATAATTTTCAATTATTTATTTATTTTTAAAGTTGGTTTTATTAATTTTGTAGGAGTCCAAACATTTAAGTTCTTAAAGTACTTTCCTTATTGCCTGTCTTGAGCTCTCGTTTCCTAATTTTGGTAAACAAAAATTATATAATAGGATTTCCAGTAATGATGGCTGTATTATTCATGTAATATTCAAGTTTAAAATCAGCTTGAATAATTGCTTCTATATCTATAATCCTAGTCTTACTGTTCTACTCAACAACAGAGATATCATCTATCATAAATTCTCAAATGGCTTGTTGGAACTCTTATTCTCCACCATCACTGTAAATTGTTGGTTAGTTTCATTTGCAATCTTTGCATGGTCATTCCAATGTAAAAAACGTTTTCTTCTTTTGTGGTATATAGATATAGATTAGTTAGCAGGAAACATATGTTGTGGAAGATGCTATTGATGCTTTTCCAATTCCCATATCAGCTTGCCTCGATATGTGTTTATCAAGACCTGGATAAGTTGAATCACGCTCATTTCTTTTTTCTCTCTTTATTAGCATTAACTTTTGTCTTCCTTTTCATTTTCTGCTTTGCTGCGTTATCTTAATGATCAGGTTACATATTTGTAACTTGCACAGCACTTTTATTGATATACGATCACCTTAACTGCTGTTCCTAAATCATCCCTTAATTTGACCTGTATATGTTATGGCTCTTGAGAAAAATGCTGCAGACTAGCCTCCTTATTCATTTGGCTTTTTTTGCATTGAAGTATGTGGAGAAGCTATTCGTCAACAGAGAAGCTACTGATTCTGAAGTTCCTTCAAGTGCCGCTCGCATTTGGGAGGCAGTTAAAAGTAAAGACATTCGAGAAGTCTATCACCTCATTGTGGTTTCAGATGCGAATATCAACACGAGCTATGATGAAGTGGATGGTTGTGATCTCTGTCACCTCCAAAGTACAGCAGAGTTTCAAAATGGGTTGAAGACATCAGATAAGAGTCGGTATGATCCAGCACTATGCCAACGAATCAAGGAGTCCAATGATTCGGCAAGTTGTCTGCAAGGATGGTCCTTGCTGCATTTGGCCTGCCACAATGATGACTGGGTGATGGTTGAGTTGTTGCTATTGTTTGGTGCCGACATAAATAAGTGTGATTTCCACGGAAGAACTCCTCTGCACCATTGTGTTTCCAGAGGGAACAATTCTTTGGCAAAATATTTACTTAGAAGGTATGATATTTACAATATCTTGATTCCTGTGATTGCAAACGTAGATGTCACCAACCGAGTGGTAGCCCACTGGTTTGGTATGGGTTCGCTTGTGTAAGAGGTTGGGGACCCGAGTCCCAGTGGGGGCTAGTTGGTTTTTTTTCCTTATAAAAAAAAAAAACATAGAGCATTAGTATTATAATTATTATTGGTTGTGGCGTTATTTCATCCAATAATATGAATATAGTTTTGCTTCCAATATTTAGTGTTTGTGACATGTTCGTACATCCTTATTGAGCAGGGGTGCACGTTCATCGTTGAAAGATGGTGGAGGTCTAATTGCACTAGAACGAGCAATGGAAAGGGGAGCTATTACTGATGAGAGACTCTTTATTTTGCTCACTGAGCGTGAGTGAAGGGCGATTCTCTACAGTGTGTGTTCTTGAGTTCTGTTTATCTTGTGGAACTGAATTATAATGACAAAAATTAAATTCACATCTTCTCTTTCATGATTCCAGATGTAAACTTGACGATCGAGAAGTCGTTGTAACTTAGATGTTGTGGCCTAACTTACACGCGAGTTTCCACCTACAGCAAACAGTCACATTCGCTGCGTTGCTCTTTGCTCAATCAGCCCCCAGCTCCCAACTGTACACCTGGGTAATTTAAATTTCTGTCAGAGTATTCACTTTCCTGATTTATTCATCAAAAGTGTAAAAATGGTCACCGCAGAAAGTTGCTAGATTGGCTGTTATCAATGAGCCAGTGACCACTCCATACTTCAATCTGTTTCTGGTATTGATAAGTTATTTGTAGATGATTGGGTATTTGGCTTAACAGTTGATTTATAATGATCTCTAGCAGTTATTTTTGTGACCAATTAATCGTATTATTGGTGTTGATTCTCATAATTGAACAAGACTGGAGACATGTCTTTTGCTTGACATCACTTCCAAATAATGACGTGGGCTTGGAGAAACTGTCATCAAGAGAACTGCCCATTATATGTGTTGGAACTTAGATGGTGTTTGGACCTGAAGTAGTTAAAGTAATCCGGTTACAAGAGGTTGCATACTTGCATGTCATACTCAAGTAGAGTTGGTCTGATGTTAAAGCTACTAATTAAGATGTGATTTGTATGTATGATCAAATTCTATAGTTTAAATATAAATTTATAGGTTTATATGTCGAGTCTTGGAATTGAGACGCTTGACTGCTATCAAGGGATTATTGGAGTCTTAATTAGGAAAGGATTAAAGATTTGTGGCCTGAAAAATGCCTTAAGTAAACCCACCTCTAAATATGATGGTTACTCCTAAGTCACGGAGTTGATTCCTACCATTAATTTCTAAATATGGTTTCTCCTGAGATGTGTTGTGTGAAGTTACGAGACGTGCTTGATGGCCATAGGCTATGAGATAGAATCCTACCATCTATCTCTGAATATGTTGGTTTCTCTTGAGTTATGGAATCAAGGCGCTGAGTGGCTCTCGTGCGAAAAGTGAAGCTTAAATAGAGGGGCTGAAAAGCAAAACGAAAAAAAAAAAAAAAAAAAAAAAAAAAAAAAAAATCAAACACCCCCAATTATCACACAAAAAGATCATAAACTCCACTCGTTTGGCAAAAAGAAACATCTCTAGTGAGACAGATCAAGCATCACTTGCTTGCTATTTAAGTCAAATCAGTGAGGCTCAATGAGCCAAAGCATTCTATTGACCATTTATATACAGAGATTACATCATACAAAGTATGGAAAGAACATAATATGAAATGAGATTTATACAATGCCTAAATATATGGTTAAATATATGCCTAAATATATTATTTCCTAACACTATACATTAACACCTTACCATGTATGTGCTAACTAGCCATATATGGTAATACCCCCTCAAGTTGGAGCGTGCAGATTTCGGATGCCCAACTTGCAAAGAAAGTAGTCGAATTGCGCTTTAGTGAAAATGTCACGAGTTGAGCATAAGTGGGAACATAAGCTATAGTGATGTTATCTTTCATAATCTTATCCCGCAAAAAATGATATTCAACTTCGTTTCGTACGCTCATGAAAAATCAGATTAAAGCTTGACTATCACAATAGAGCTTCATAGGTCATGTATGAACAACACCAAGACACAATAATAATGCCTTCAACCATTTAAGTTCACAAGTTGTAGTAGCCATGGATCGATATTCATCCTCGTAGAAGAACGTGCTACTTGTGTGTTGCTTTTTAGTCTTCCATGATATAGGAGAATTACCAAATTGAATAAACTAACCGGTAAGAGAGCATCGAGTCAAGGGACAAGCAGCCCAATTTGAATCACTCCATGCATATAAATGCAAGTCACAATCAACTCGTAATAAAATTTCTTGACCTGGATTACTTAAACGTAATCTTGCATCCCAATGTTCTTGCTTTGGCTTCTGCATAAATTGAACAAGCATATGCACAGATTAGGACAGCTTAGGTCTTGTAATAGAAAGATATATCAATCGTCCTATCAATCTGCGATAACACTCCATATCTGGTAAAGGCTTCCCTTTGGCCAAAGAAAGACGATGATTTTGATCTAAAGGAATACCAACAAGTTTGGCTCCCAATAAGCCAACTTCCAATATAATATCTAACGCATACTTTCGCTGGCACAAGAAAATTTCGAGGATTTCTAGCAACCTCAATTCCAAAAAAAATTTCAAGTTTCCAAGATCTTTCATATAAAAACATGTACTGAGATAGCCTTTAAAAACTTGAATTGAAGCACCATCATTTCCCGAAATAATAAGATTATCAACATAAACCAACACATTAAGTTGCACAATATCGCGTTGCAATGTAAACAAAAAATAATCTAAGTATGATTGCTTGAAGCCATGCCTCTTCAAAGCACCAACCAACTTAGCAAACCAACATCTAGGAGCTTGTTTCAAACTATATAATGATTTTTGGAGTCGACAGGACTTCGCTTAGATTTTGAGAATGAAAACCAGGAGGTAGTTTCATGTCTTCTCTTTTAGCCATGGAAATGGCTTGGCTCTGATACTATGCCAAATCAATGAGGCTTAATGAGCCAAATCATTTTATTGACCATGTATATACAGAGATTACATCAAGTACAGGAAAGAGATTTATACAATGCTACATATATGCCTAAATATATGCGTAAATATATTATTTCCTAACACTTTACATTAACACCTTACCACATACTTATGAGCTAACTAGCCACATATATATATATATATATATATATATATATATATATATATATATATATATATATATATGTATGGTAATAGACGAGAATCCCGAGGAGACATATAACACCGGTCGATCATCGAACCACTGGACTATATATGCGGGCATACATCACCGTTGAAATCAATTTAATTTTGTTTACAGAGGACTCGAGTGCAGTGATTTCATTGGTTGGGATCTTCAATGGCGGCCGAGCCCTCTCCAGGGCTTCGAATCCTTCTCCACCAGCACCAGAAGGACAGAGCTCCTGTTCACATTTCCAGCCATGCCGACCGCGACAGAGTTCTCGTAATCTCTCTCTCACTCACTCTCTCTTTGTAGCTGTCAATTTCGCTCGTTAGAGTTCAAATTCCAAACCAAAACCTATTCGCGGTGTTGGATTTGGTCGAGTTTCGCGAAATCATGCCCTAACTGCGCTGAATTAAGTGTGATGTGCTTTCTAGTTGATTTCATTAGCTTGTTTGGTGTGCTGATGTTCGTGCATTTGAAAAAAAAAAAAAAAAAATTTATTGGCGGTGCTGGATTTGGTTGAGCTTCGCGGATTTTTGCCCTAACTGCTTTGAATTTGAAGTTTGATGTGGTTTTAGTTTGTTTGGTGTACTGATGTTCGTGTATTTGAAAACAAACCAAAATCTGTTTTGGCGGTTTTGGATTTGGTTGAGTTTTGCGAAATGTTGCCCTAACTGCGTTGAATTTGGAGTATGACGTGCTTTCTAGTTGATTTCTTTAGCTTGTTTGGCGTGCTGAATCTGCTTATGTTTGTGTATTTGAAAAACCAGGAGATATTCAAAGGTGCTTTGTCGAGATCAGGGCTGCCTTCAGAGTTTGCTTGGCAGACGGTGCAAGATGCGATTAAACCTCAGGTATTTGGTGGTACTTTGTGAGTTTCAATTGCTCCTATGTTGATGCTGTTGTTCAATGAGTTCACTGTACTACTGTTGTGGTTAGAATGCAAATTTTAGTTGATTTGTTCAAAATTTTATATGAATGAAAGTGTTTGATGTTTGCTTGAATCGAGTTCCTTTGAGCGAGTCATGGCCAAGGCTTAGGATCAGGCGACTTAAGACTTTGCTTTAGAATAATTTCTCCGTCAAAAACCTACATATTGCAGGTGAATTGTTAGACTTCCAATCTGTTGACATTGCTGCCAATCATTCTTGATCAATCTGTCTGCTTTTTTTATTTTTTTATTTTTATTTTTTATGTATGTACATGAAGAATTACTATATCTGGTTCATGCATAAGCTGAAAATAGTCGTCATTGAATTCGTCAATCTCATCATTTAATTGAATAAAAGCTTAATCAATCAAGCAGATAATCATAACAGATAGCATAGACTGTATAGACTGTGTTGGTCATCGCAGGTTGAGGTTTGCTTGCCCAATTTTTTTAAGATTTGAGGGATTTGCCACCATTAGTTGGTCAATTACAGCACATTGCCTCTCTATGATGTTGTCATTGAGAACTTTAGATTGCACTAAATCGAGCGCAATGGAAGAGTTTGATCCATGTAGCCGACCCCAACTAATTTGGGATTTGGGCTATGTCGTCGTTGTTGTATTGAGAACTTTTGAATGTTATTTTAATATGTTGTTTTGATGGTTATGCTGCTTATGAATAAGAACGGAGGTATAATTCTTTATTCCTAATGAGTTTTGGTTTGAACTGGTTTGAAAAGTTCACCATCTATTGCACTAAATCGAGCACAATGAAAGAGTTTGATCCATGTAGCCGACCCCAATTAATTTGAGATTGAGGCTATGTTGTTGTTGTTGTTGTTGTTGGCAACAATTTGAACAGTACATATTTGCTTCTGCAGGCTGAGAATGAGGCAGATAGAATGGATTGGGTTGATAAAATAAGAGGAGTAATTGCATCACTTCTACAGTCCCCATTCCTTGAACAGGTGGATCGTCTTCCTTTTTCTTTATTGCCAATAGCAGCTTGTGATTACTTTTCAGTTGACTCAAACCATTTAAGTTCTTACTATTGAGAGTTTCATGGTTGATGGTAGCATCGTACTGGACATGAGGATGCCCCTGTCCGTGGCTATGCATATGGTTCTGGTCGTGATTTATCTGTAGGGGATGTGTATAGGAGGTTAGAGGATGACACAATCAAAGGACAGGATGATGCATTGAGGATTCTTCGAGAAATTTCTGGCAATGACCTTTGTGCGGAATGTGGGGCTCCTGATCCTGATTGGGCATCTTTGAATCTTGGGATCCTTCTTTGCATTGGGTGTTCTGGTGCTCATCGAAATCTTGGAGTTCACATTTCAAAGGTATTGCACCTTTAGGATGTCTATTACTGTTCTACTATCCTCTTAAGGTTGTTTATGACTGTTTGGTTGCACCATCTTTGCTGTCCTATTTCATGTTGTTGTTGTAGTTGTTGCCTCTCTAATCTAAAGTGATGATTGTTTTTCATAATATATAATAATCGTCTCGTAATCAATCTATTTTCACTTTTATGAGGATTTACAATTTTTGATGATGAAATTGACTCAATTTCCTTATGTCGTTTTTAATTCTTTTAATCTATAGGTGAGATCTATAACACTAGATGTCAAGGTCTGGGAGTCTACTGTCCTGGATTTGTTCCGTGGGTTGGGTAATGCTTACTGTAATTCTGTATGGGAAGAAATGCTTCAACATCAGCATGAAAGGTAATTTGGCTTGATGTCCGGAACTATGTCAATGACTCAATATTCTTCCATCCTAAGATTACTTTCCCAAAGTCCGTTTGCCAGTAGCCGATTGTTCATGTCCCCACTAAGGATGTTGCTATTTTTAAGTTTTAACTTACTGGAATGCTTGGCTATAAGTCAAGCACCACCGGTTATAGTAAGTAAAAGTAGGTGTTGGAAATGGCTTTACTCTTGCGGCATTCATCGTCTTATCAATTAGTTACAGATTTTTTATTTTATTTATTTATTTATTTATTTTTACTGTTGACTCTAATCTCTACTTCATTTTCATCTAGTGAGTTGCTACATGTATCCGTCCGGCCTCAGTGTTGTTGAGGTTTTTTTTTTTTTTTTTTGATAAGAGAAGTGTTAGGTTGAGAGAGGCTTGAACTATCGACCTCGGGATCACTCTATAAAGCTATAAACTCCAAAAGTGTTGTTGAGTTGCCTCATGCTAGTGGTTTGTGTTGTGTGCTAGTCAATTGATTGTATGATGCATCTCTTTAAGCTTTATGACTGCCAAGTATTTGATGATGGTCACTAATTGATGGATGAATCTGAAGTGTGAAACTGTGCCAAATGTTCAAAATTCCCATGTCATTTATTTAATATTTGTCTTTCTTGTGGTTCATGTCATTTAAATCGCTTTCCTAGCATCTTTGGGTTTGGGAGTTTATTTAAACAACAACTTAGCCTCAATTCCAAATTAGTTGGGATTTCGGAGTTTATTTGTGAAAAATATTTTTCATTGGACTAACTGAAGTCCGCTCTTACTGCATACTCTCAACTGTTTGTCTTTTTATTTCTTCTAAACTGTGATTGGCTCATGCCCACAGCTAACATTGGCAAAATGCTAGTTATAAATTTTTAGAAAAAGCATGTGTTTGCTAACCATGCGGAAAATGATTAGGAAAAACAATTGTAGATGACATGTGAAAGACAGGATATCTATATTTGTGCTAATGTAAATCTTGATGTAACTTATTGTTATCAAAGAAAATAAAGATTGTGTCGTAGTCGTCTTTGTATGCCCAATCTGTCTTGAAAGGCTGCTCTTTATCTTATTATATTTTTTTTTAATGTGCTCTCTTCTCAGTATGCTTGTACCTCTTAGTTATATATTGGAAGAGCTTTGTAAATTCAACATCAATGCAATTTGTTTTTTGGTTGCTGAATTCCCCTAGTTGCAAACTTTTTAAAAAAATGTCAGCATCAATTTGAGGTTTACCAAATTAATTTCTACTTAATAGTTGACTTCGATTTAGAAAAAAGTTTGCTACCCTCCATGTGGATTAATTGATTTTGCTTTCTTTTCTTTTTTGATTTTATGCAGAACTAATGAGTCAGACTCCCTCCTTTTGATTACTAAGCTTGGCCCCACGGATCCTGTTGCTAAAAAGGAGAAATACATACAAGCAAAGGTACTTTTGGAGTTCGATTCCATTATATACTTCTAATGGATTGGCTGGTTCACATTTACGTGTAAAGGCCTTGACCTGGTGTATAATTTTCAATTATTTATTTATTTTTAAAGTTGGTTTTATTAATTTTGTAGGAGTCCAAACATTTAAGTTCTTAAAGTACTTTCCTTATTGCCTGTCTTGAGCTCTCGTTTCCTAATTTTGGTAAACAAAAATTATATAATAGGATTTCCAGTAATGATGGCTGTATTATTCATGTAATATTCAAGTTTAAAATCAGCTTGAATAATTGCTTCTATATCTATAATCCTAGTCTTACTGTTCTACTCAACAACAGAGATATCATCTATCATAAATTCTCAAATGGCTTGTTGGAACTCTTATTCTCCACCATCACTGTAAATTGTTGGTTAGTTTCATTTGCAATCTTTGCATGGTCATTCCAATGTAAAAAACGTTTTCTTCTTTTGTGGTATATAGATATAGATTAGTTAGCAGGAAACATATGTTGTGGAAGATGCTATTGATGCTTTTCCAATTCCCATATCAGCTTGCCTCGATATGTGTTTATCAAGACCTGGATAAGTTGAATCACGCTCATTTCTTTTTTCTCTCTTTATTAGCATTAACTTTTGTCTTCCTTTTCATTTTCTGCTTTGCTGCGTTATCTTAATGATCAGGTTACATATTTGTAACTTGCACAGCACTTTTATTGATATACGATCACCTTAACTGCTGTTCCTAAATCATCCCTTAATTTGACCTGTATATGTTATGGCTCTTGAGAAAAATGCTGCAGACTAGCCTCCTTATTCATTTGGCTTTTTTTGCATTGAAGTATGTGGAGAAGCTATTCGTCAACAGAGAAGCTACTGATTCTGAAGTTCCTTCAAGTGCCGCTCGCATTTGGGAGGCAGTTAAAAGTAAAGACATTCGAGAAGTCTATCACCTCATTGTGGTTTCAGATGCGAATATCAACACGAGCTATGATGAAGTGGATGGTTGTGATCTCTGTCACCTCCAAAGTACAGCAGAGTTTCAAAATGGGTTGAAGACATCAGATAAGAGTCGGTATGATCCAGCACTATGCCAACGAATCAAGGAGTCCAATGATTCGGCAAGTTGTCTGCAAGGATGGTCCTTGCTGCATTTGGCCTGCCACAATGATGACTGGGTGATGGTTGAGTTGTTGCTATTGTTTGGTGCCGACATAAATAAGTGTGATTTCCACGGAAGAACTCCTCTGCACCATTGTGTTTCCAGAGGGAACAATTCTTTGGCAAAATATTTACTTAGAAGGTATGATATTTACAATATCTTGATTCCTGTGATTGCAAACGTAGATGTCACCAACCGAGTGGTAGCCCACTGGTTTGGTATGGGTTCGCTTGTGTAAGAGGTTGGGGACCCGAGTCCCAGTGGGGGCTAGTTGGTTTTTTTTCCTTATAAAAAAAAAAAACATAGAGCATTAGTATTATAATTATTATTGGTTGTGGCGTTATTTCATCCAATAATATGAATATAGTTTTGCTTCCAATATTTAGTGTTTGTGACATGTTCGTACATCCTTATTGAGCAGGGGTGCACGTTCATCGTTGAAAGATGGTGGAGGTCTAACTGCACTAGAACGAGCAATGGAAAGGGGAGCTATTACTGATGAGAGACTCTTTATTTTGCTCACTGAGCGTGAGTGAAGGGCGATTCTCTACAGTGTGTGTTCTTGAGTTCTGTTTATCTTGTGGAACTGAATTATAATGACAAAAATTAAATTCACATCTTCTCTTTCATGATTCCAGATGTAAACTTGACGATCGAGAAGTCGTTGTAACTTAGATGTTGTGGCCTAACTTACACGCGAGTTTCCACCTACAGCAAACAGTCACATTCGCTGCGTTGCTCTTTGCTCAATCAGCCCCCAGCTCCCAACTGTACACCTGGGTAATTTAAATTTCTGTCAGAGTATTCACTTTCCTGATTTATTCATCAAAAGTGTAAAAATGGTCACCGCAGAAAGTTGCTAGATTGGCTGTTATCAATGAGCCAGTGACCACTCCATACTTCAATCTGTTTCTGGTATTGATAAGTTATTTGTAGATGATTGGGTATTTGGCTTAACAGTTGATTTATAATGATCTCTAGCAGTTATTTTTGTGACCAATTAATCGTATTATTGGTGTTGATTCTCATAATTGAACAAGACTGGAGACATGTCTTTTGCTTGACATCACTTCCAAATAATGACGTGGGCTTGGAGAAACTGTCATCAAGAGAACTGCCCATTATATGTGTTGGAACTTAGATGGTGTTTGGACCTGAAGTAGTTAAAGTAATCCGGTTACAAGAGGTTGCATACTTGCATGTCATACTCAAGTAGAGTTGGTCTGATGTTAAAGCTACTAATTAAGATGTGATTTGTATGTATGATCAAATTCTATAGTTTAAATATAAATTTATAGGTTTATATGTCGAGTCTTGGAATTGAGACGCTTGACTGCTATCAAGGGATTATTGGAGTCTTAATTAGGAAAGGATTAAAGATTTGTGGCCTGAAAAATGCCTTAAGTAAACCCACCTCTAAATATGATGGTTACTCCTAAGTCACGGAGTTGATTCCTACCATTAATTTCTAAATATGGTTTCTCCTGAGATGTGTTGTGTGAAGTTACGAGACGTGCTTGATGGCCATAGGCTATGAGATAGAATCCTACCATCTATCTCTGAATATGTTGGTTTCTCTTGAGTTATGGAATCAAGGCGCCTGAGTGGCTCTCGTGCGAAAAGTGAAGCTTAAATAGAGGGGCTGAAAAGCAAAACGAAAAAAAAAAAAAAAAAAAAAATCAAACACCCCCAATTATCACACAAAAAGATCATAAACTCCACTCGTTTGGCAAAAAGAAACATCTCTAGTGAGACAGATCAAGCATCACTTGCTTGCTATTTAAGTCAAATCAGTGAGGCTCAATGAGCCAAAGCATTCTATTGACCATTTATATACAGAGATTACATCATACAAAGTATGGAAAGAACATAATATGAAATGAGATTTATACAATGCCTAAATATATGGTTAAATATATGCCTAAATATATTATTTCCTAACACTATACATTAACACCTTACCATGTATGTGCTAACTAGCCATATATGGTAATACCCCTCAAGTTGGAGCGTGCGATTTCGGATGCCCAACTTGCAAAGAAAGTAGTCGAATTGCGCTTTAGTGAAAATGTCAATGAGTTGAGCATAAGTGGGAACATAAGCTATAGTGATGTTATCTTTCATAATCTTATCCCGCAAAAAATGATATTCAACTTCGTTTCGTACGCTCATGAAAAATCAGATTAAAGCTTGACTATCACAATAGAGCTTCATAGGTCATGTATGAACAACACCAAGACACAATAATAATGCCTTCAACCATTTAAGTTCACAAGTTGTAGTAGCCATGGATCGATATTCATCCTCTGTAGAAGAACGTGCTACTGTGTGTTGCTTTTTAGTCTTCCATGATATAGGAGAATTACCAAATTGAATAAACTAACCGGTAAGAGAGCATCGAGTCAAGGGACAAGCAGCCCAATTTGAATCACTCCATGCATATAAATGCAAGTCACAATCAACTCGTAATAAAATTTCTTGACCTGGATTACTTAAACGTAATCTTGCATCCCAATGTTCTTGCTTTGGCTTCTGCATAAATTGAACAAGCATATGCACAGATTAGGACAGCTTAGGTCTTGTAATAGAAAGATATATCAATCGTCCTATCAATCTGCGATAACACTCCATATCTCGGTAAAGGCTTCCTTTGGCCAAAGAAAGACGATGATTTTGATCTAAAGGAATACCAACAAGTTTGGCTCCCAATAAGCCAACTTCCAATATAATATCTAACGCATACTTTCATTGGCACAAGAAAATTTCAAGTAGGATTTCTAGCAACCTCAATTCCAAAAAAATTTCAAGTTTCCAAGATCTTTCATATAAAAACATGTACTTGAGATAGCCTTTAAAAACTTGAATTGAAGCACCATCATTTCCCGAAATAATAAGATTATCAACATAAACCAACACATTAAGTTGCACAATATCGCGTTGCAATGTAAACAAAAAATAATCTAAGTATGATTGCTTGAAGCCATGCCTCTTCAAAGCACCAACCAACTTAGCAAACCAACATCTAGGAGCTTGTTTCAAACTATATAATGATTTTTGGAGTCGACGGACTTCGCTTAGATTTTGAGAATGAAAACCAGGAGGTAGTTTCATGTCTTCTCTTTTAGCCATGGAAATGGCTTGGCTCTGATACTATGCCAAATCAATGAGGCTTAATGAGCCAAATCATTTTATTGACCATGTATATACAGAGATTACATCAAGTACAGGAAAGAGATTTATACAATGCTACATATATGCCTAAATATATGCGTAAATATATTATTTCCTAACACTTTACATTAACACCTTACCACATACTTATGAGCTAACTAGCCACATATATATATATATGTATGGTAATAGACGAGAATCCCGAGGAGACATATAACACCGGTCGATCATCGAACCACTGGACTATATATGCGGGCATACATCACCGTTGAAATCAATTTAATTTTGTTTACAGAGGACTCGAGTGCAGTGATTTCATTGGTTGGGATCTTCAATGGCGGCCGAGCCCTCTCCAGGGCTTCGAATCCTTCTCCACCAGCACCAGAAGGACAGAGCTCCTGTTCACATTTCCAGCCATGCCGACCGCGACAGAGTTCTCGTAATCTCTCTCTCACTCACTCTCTCTTTGTAGCTGTCAATTTCGCTCGTTAGAGTTCAAATTCCAAACCAAAACCTATTCGCGGTGTTGGATTTGGTCGAGTTTCGCGAAATCATGCCCTAACTGCGCTGAATTAAGTGTGATGTGCTTTCTAGTTGATTTCATTAGCTTGTTTGGTGTGCTGATGTTCGTGCATTTGAAAAAAAAAAAAAACAAAATTTATTGGCGGTGCTGGATTTGGTTGAGCTTCGCGGATTTTTGCCCTAACTGCTTTGAATTTGAAGTTTGATGTGGTTTTAGTTTGTTTGGTGTACTGATGTTCGTGTATTTGAAAACAAACCAAAATCTGTTTTGGCGGTTTTGGATTTGGTTGAGTTTTGCGAAATGTTGCCCTAACTGCGTTGAATTTGGAGTATGACGTGCTTTCTAGTTGATTTCTTTAGCTTGTTTGGTGTGCTGAATCTGCTTATGTTTGTGTATTTGAAAAACCAGGAGATATTCAAAGGTGCTTTGTCGAGATCAGGGCTGCCTTCAGAGTTTGCTTGGCAGACGGTGCAAGATGCGATTAAACCTCAGGTATTTGGTGGTACTTTGTGAGTTTCAATTGCTCCTATGTTGATGCTGTTGTTCAATGAGTTCACTGTACTACTGTTGTGGTTAGAATGCAAATTTTAGTTGATTTGTTCAAAATTTTATATGAATGAAAGTGTTTGATGTTTGCTTGAATCGAGTTCCTTTGAGCGAGTCATGGCCAAGGCTTAGGATCAGGCGACTTAAGACTTTGCTTTAGAATAATTTCTCCGTCAAAAACCTACATATTGCAGGTGAATTGTTAGACTTCCAATCTGTTGACATTGCTGCCAATCATTCTTGATCAATCTGTCTGCTTTTTTTATTTTTTTTTTTTTTATTTTTTATGTATGTACATGAAGAATTACTATATCTGGTTCATGCATAAGCTGAAAATAGTCGTCATTGAATTCGTCAATCTCATCATTTAATTGAATAAAAGCTTAATCAATCAAGCAGATAATCATAACAGATAGCATAGACTGTATAGACTGTGTTGGTCATCGCAGGTTGAGGTTTGCTTGCCCAATTTTTTTAAGATTTGAGGGATTTGCCACCATTAGTTGGTCAATTACAGCACATTGCCTCTCTATGATGTTGTCATTGAGAACTTTAGATTGCACTAAATCGAGCGCAATGGAAGAGTTTGATCCATGTAGCCGACCCCAACTAATTTGGGATTTGGGCTATGTCGTCGTTGTTGTATTGAGAACTTTTGAATGTTATTTTAATATGTTGTTTTGATGGTTATGCTGCTTATGAATAAGAACGGAGGTATAATTCTTTATTCCTAATGAGTTTTGGTTTGAACTGGTTTGAAAAGTTCACCATCTATTGCACTAAATCGAGCACAATGAAAGAGTTTGATCCATGTAGCCGACCCCAATTAATTTGAGATTGAGGCTATGTTGTTGTTGTTGTTGTTGTTGGCAACAATTTGAACAGTACATATTTGCTTCTGCAGGCTGAGAATGAGGCAGATAGAATGGATTGGGTTGATAAAATAAGAGGAGTAATTGCATCACTTCTACAGTCCCCATTCCTTGAACAGGTGGATCGTCTTCCTTTTTCTTTATTGCCAATAGCAGCTTGTGATTACTTTTCAGTTGACTCAAACCATTTAAGTTCTTACTATTGAGAGTTTCATGGTTGATGGTAGCATCGTACTGGACATGAGGATGCCCCTGTCCGTGGCTATGCATATGGTTCTGGTCGTGATTTATCTGTAGGGGATGTGTATAGGAGGTTAGAGGATGACACAATCAAAGGACAGGATGATGCATTGAGGATTCTTCGAGAAATTTCTGGCAATGACCTTTGTGCGGAATGTGGGGCTCCTGATCCTGATTGGGCATCTTTGAATCTTGGGATCCTTCTTTGCATTGGGTGTTCTGGTGCTCATCGAAATCTTGGAGTTCACATTTCAAAGGTATTGCACCTTTAGGATGTCTATTACTGTTCTACTATCCTCTTAAGGTTGTTTATGACTGTTTGGTTGCACCATCTTTGCTGTCCTATTTCATGTTGTTGTTGTAGTTGTTGCCTCTCTAATCTAAAGTGATGATTGTTTTTCATAATATATAATAATCGTCTCGTAATCAATCTATTTTCACTTTTATGAGGATTTACAATTTTTGATGATGAAATTGACTCAATTTCCTTATGTCGTTTTTAATTCTTTTAATCTATAGGTGAGATCTATAACACTAGATGTCAAGGTCTGGGAGTCTACTGTCCTGGATTTGTTCCGTGGGTTGGGTAATGCTTACTGTAATTCTGTATGGGAAGAAATGCTTCAACATCAGCATGAAAGGTAATTTGGCTTGATGTCCGGAACTATGTCAATGACTCAATATTCTTCCATCCTAAGATTACTTTCCCAAAGTCCGTTTGCCAGTAGCCGATTGTTCATGTCCCCACTAAGGATGTTGCTATTTTTAAGTTTTAACTTACTGGAATGCTTGGCTATAAGTCAAGCACCACCGGTTATAGTAAGTAAAAGTAGGTGTTGGAAATGGCTTTACTCTTGCGGCATTCATCGTCTTATCAATTAGTTACAGATTTTTTATTTTATTTATTTATTTATTTATTTTTACTGTTGACTCTAATCTCTACTTCATTTTCATCTAGTGAGTTGCTACATGTATCCGTCCGGCCTCAGTGTTGTTGAGGTTTTTTTTTTTTTTTTTTTGATAAGAGAAGTGTTAGGTTGAGAGAGGCTTGAACTATCGACCTCAGGATCACTCTATAAAGCTATAAACTCCAAAAGTGTTGTTGAGTTGCCTCATGCTAGTGGTTTGTGTTGTGTGCTAGTCAATTGATTGTATGATGCATCTCTTTAAGCTTTATGACTGCCAAGTATTTGATGATGGTCACTAATTGATGGATGAATCTGAAGTGTGAAACTGTGCCAAATGTTCAAAATTCCCATGTCATTTATTTAATATTTGTCTTTCTTGTGGTTCATGTCATTTAAATCGCTTTCCTAGCATCTTTGGGTTTGGGAGTTTATTTAAACAACAACTTAGCCTCAATTCCAAATTAGTTGGGATTTCGGAGTTTATTTGTGAAAAATATTTTTCATTGGACTAACTGAAGTCCGCTCTTACTGCATACTCTCAACTGTTTGTCTTTTTATTTCTTCTAAACTGTGATTGGCTCATGCCCACAGCTAACATTGGCAAAATGCTAGTTATAAATTTTTAGAAAAAGCATGTGTTTGCTAACCATGCGGAAAATGATTAGGAAAAACAATTGTAGATGACATGTGAAAGACAGGATATCTATATTTGTGCTAATGTAAATCTTGATGTAACTTATTGTTATCAAAGAAAATAAAGATTGTGTCGTAGTCGTCTTTGTATGCCCAATCTGTCTTGAAAGGCTGCTCTTTATCTTATTATATTTTTTTTTAATGTGCTCTCTTCTCAGTATGCTTGTACCTCTTAGTTATATATTGGAAGAGCTTTGTAAATTCAACATCAATGCAATTTGTTTTTTGGTTGCTGAATTCCCCTAGTTGCAAACTTTTTAAAAAATGTCAGCATCAATTTGAGGTTTACCAAATTAATTTCTACTTAATAGTTGACTTCGATTTAGAAAAAAGTTTGCTACCCTCCATGTGGATTAATTGATTTTGCTTTCTTTTCTTTTTTGATTTTATGCAGAACTAATGAGTCAGACTCCCTCCTTTTGATTACTAAGCTTGGCCCCACGGATCCTGTTGCTAAAAAGGAGAAATACATACAAGCAAAGGTACTTTTGGAGTTCGATTCCATTATATACTTCTAATGGATTGGCTGGTTCACATTTACGTGTAAAGGCCTTGACCTGGTGTATAATTTTCAATTATTTATTTATTTTTAAAGTTGGTTTTATTAATTTTGTAGGAGTCCAAACATTTAAGTTCTTAAAGTACTTTCCTTATTGCCTGTCTTGAGCTCTCGTTTCCTAATTTTGGTAAACAAAAATTATATAATAGGATTTCCAGTAATGATGGCTGTATTATTCATGTAATATTCAAGTTTAAAATCAGCTTGAATAATTGCTTCTATATCTATAATCCTAGTCTTACTGTTCTACTCAACAACAGAGATATCATCTATCATAAATTCTCAAATGGCTTGTTGGAACTCTTATTCTCCACCATCACTGTAAATTGTTGGTTAGTTTCATTTGCAATCTTTGCATGGTCATTCCAATGTAAAAAACGTTTTCTTCTTTTGTGGTATATAGATATAGATTAGTTAGCAGGAAACATATGTTGTGGAAGATGCTATTGATGCTTTTCCAATTCCCATATCAGCTTGCCTCGATATGTGTTTATCAAGACCTGGATAAGTTGAATCACGCTCATTTCTTTTTTCTCTCTTTATTAGCATTAACTTTTGTCTTCCTTTTCATTTTCTGCTTTGCTGCGTTATCTTAATGATCAGGTTACATATTTGTAACTTGCACAGCACTTTTATTGATATACGATCACCTTAACTGCTGTTCCTAAATCATCCCTTAATTTGACCTGTATATGTTATGGCTCTTGAGAAAAATGCTGCAGACTAGCCTCCTTATTCATTTGGCTTTTTTTGCATTGAAGTATGTGGAGAAGCTATTCGTCAACAGAGAAGCTACTGATTCTGAAGTTCCTTCAAGTGCCGCTCGCATTTGGGAGGCAGTTAAAAGTAAAGACATTCGAGAAGTCTATCACCTCATTGTGGTTTCAGATGCGAATATCAACACGAGCTATGATGAAGTGGATGGTTGTGATCTCTGTCACCTCCAAAGTACAGCAGAGTTTCAAAATGGGTTGAAGACATCAGATAAGAGTCGGTATGATCCAGCACTATGCCAACGAATCAAGGAGTCCAATGATTCGGCAAGTTGTCTGCAAGGATGGTCCTTGCTGCATTTGGCCTGCCACAATGATGACTGGGTGATGGTTGAGTTGTTGCTATTGTTTGGTGCCGACATAAATAAGTGTGATTTCCACGGAAGAACTCCTCTGCACCATTGTGTTTCCAGAGGGAACAATTCTTTGGCAAAATATTTACTTAGAAGGTATGATATTTACAATATCTTGATTCCTGTGATTGCAAACGTAGATGTCACCAACCGAGTGGTAGCCCACTGGTTTGGTATGGGTTCGCTTGTGTAAGAGGTTGGGGACCCGAGTCCCAGTGGGGGCTAGTTGGTTTTTTTTCCTTATAAAAAAAAAAAACATAGAGCATTAGTATTATAATTATTATTGGTTGTGGCGTTATTTCATCCAATAATATGAATATAGTTTTGCTTCCAATATTTAGTGTTTGTGACATGTTCGTACATCCTTATTGAGCAGGGGTGCACGTTCATCGTTGAAAGATGGTGGAGGTCTAACTGCACTAGAACGAGCAATGGAAAGGGGAGCTATTACTGATGAGAGACTCTTTATTTTGCTCACTGAGCGTGAGTGAAGGGCGATTCTCTACAGTGTGTGTTCTTGAGTTCTGTTTATCTTGTGGAACTGAATTATAATGACAAAAATTAAATTCACATCTTCTCTTTCATGATTCCAGATGTAAACTTGACGATCGAGAAGTCGTTGTAACTTAGATGTTGTGGCCTAACTTACACGCGAGTTTCCACCTACAGCAAACAGTCACATTCGCTGCGTTGCTCTTTGCTCAATCAGCCCCCAGCTCCCAACTGTACACCTGGGTAATTTAAATTTCTGTCAGAGTATTCACTTTCCTGATTTATTCATCAAAAGTGTAAAAATGGTCACCGCAGAAAGTTGCTAGATTGGCTGTTATCAATGAGCCAGTGACCACTCCATACTTCAATCTGTTTCTGGTATTGATAAGTTATTTGTAGATGATTGGGTATTTGGCTTAACAGTTGATTTATAATGATCTCTAGCAGTTATTTTTGTGACCAATTAATCGTATTATTGGTGTTGATTCTCATAATTGAACAAGACTGGAGACATGTCTTTTGCTTGACATCACTTCCAAATAATGACGTGGGCTTGGAGAAACTGTCATCAAGAGAACTGCCCATTATATGTGTTGGAACTTAGATGGTGTTTGGACCTGAAGTAGTTAAAGTAATCCGGTTACAAGAGGTTGCATACTTGCATGTCATACTCAAGTAGAGTTGGTCTGATGTTAAAGCTACTAATTAAGATGTGATTTGTATGTATGATCAAATTCTATAGTTTAAATATAAATTTATAGGTTTATATGTCGAGTCTTGGAATTGAGACGCTTGACTGCTATCAAGGGATTATTGGAGTCTTAATTAGGAAAGGATTAAAGATTTGTGGCCTGAAAAATGCCTTAAGTAAACCCACCTCTAAATATGATGGTTACTCCTAAGTCACGGAGTTGATTCCTACCATTAATTTCTAAATATGGTTTCTCCGAGATGTGTTGTGTGAAGTTACGAGACGTGCTTGATGGCCATAGGCTATGAGATAGAATCCTACCATCTATCTCTCGAATATGTTGGTTTCTCTTGAGTTATGGAATCAAGGCGCTGAGTGGCTCTCGTGCGAAAAGTGAAGCTTAAATAGAGGGGCTGAAAAGCAAAACGAAAAAAAAAAAAAAAAAAAAAAAAAAAAAAAATCAAACACCCCCAATTATCACACAAAAAGATCATAAACTCCACTCGTTTGGCAAAAAGAAACATCTCTAGTGAGACAGATCAAGCATCACTTGCTTGCTATTTAAGTCAAATCAGTGAGGCTCAATGAGCCAAAGCATTCTATTGACCATTTATATACAGAGATTACATCATACAAAGTATGGAAAGAACATAATATGAAATGAGATTTATACAATGCCTAAATATATGGTTAAATATATGCCTAAATATATTATTTCCTAACACTATACATTAACACCTTACCATGTATGTGCTAACTAGCCATATATGGTAATACCCCCTCAAGTTGGAGCGTGCAGATTTCGGATGCCCAACTTGCAAAGAAAGTAGTCGAATTGCGCTTTAGTGAAAATGTCAGCGAGTTGAGCATAAGTGGGAACATAAGCTATAGTGATGTTATCTTTCATAATCTTATCCCGCAAAAAATGATATTCAACTTCGTTTCGTACGCTCATGAAAAATCAGATTAAAGCTTGACTATCACAATAGAGCTTCATAGGTCATGTATGAACAACACCAAGACACAATAATAATGCCTTCAACCATTTAAGTTCACAAGTTGTAGTAGCCATGGATCGATATTCATCCTCTGTAGAAGAACGTGCTACTGTGTGTTGCTTTTTAGTCTTCCATGATATAGGAGAATTACCAAATTGAATAAACTAACCGGTAAGAGAGCATCGAGTCAAGGGACAAGCAGCCCAATTTGAATCACTCCATGCATATAAATGCAAGTCACAATCAACTCGTAATAAAATTTCTTGACCTGGATTACTTAAACGTAATCTTGCATCCCAATGTTCTTGCTTTGGCTTCTGCATAAATTGAACAAGCATATGCACAGATTAGGACAGCTTAGGTCTTGTAATAGAAAGATATATCAATCGTCCTATCAATCTGCGATAACACTCCATATCTGGTAAAGGCTTCCCTTTGGCCAAAGAAAGACGATGATTTTGATCTAAAGGAATACCAACAAGTTTGGCTCCCAATAAGCCAACTTCCAATATAATATCTAACGCATACTTTCGCTGGCACAAGAAAATTTCATAGGGATTTCTAGCAACCTCAATTCCAAAAAAATTTCAAGTTTCCAAGATCTTTCATATAAAAACATGTAGAGATAGCCTTTAAAAACTTGAATTGAAGCACCATCATTTCCCGAAATAATAAGATTATCAACATAAACCAACACATTAAGTTGCACAATATCGCGTTGCAATGTAAACAAAAAATAATCTAAGTATGATTGCTTGAAGCCATGCCTCTTCAAAGCACCAACCAACTTAGCAAACCAACATCTAGGAGCTTGTTTCAAACTATATAATGATTTTTGGAGTCGACAGGACTTCGCTTAGATTTTGAGAATGAAAACCAGGAGGTAGTTTCATGTCTTCTCTTTTAGCCATGGAAATGGCTTGGCTCTGATACTATGCCAAATCAATGAGGCTTAATGAGCCAAATCATTTTATTGACCATGTATATACAGAGATTACATCAAGTACAGGAAAGAGATTTATACAATGCTACATATATGCCTAAATATATGCGTAAATATATTATTTCCTAACACTTTACATTAACACCTTACCACATACTTATGAGCTAACTAGCCACATATATATATATATATGTATGGTAATAGACGAGAATCCCGAGGAGACATATAACACCGGTCGATCATCGAACCACTGGACTATATATGCGGGCATACATCACCGTTGAAATCAATTTAATTTTGTTTACAGAGGACTCGAGTGCAGTGATTTCATTGGTTGGGATCTTCAATGGCGGCCGAGCCCTCTCCAGGGCTTCGAATCCTTCTCCACCAGCACCAGAAGGACAGAGCTCCTGTTCACATTTCCAGCCATGCCGACCGCGACAGAGTTCTCGTAATCTCTCTCTCACTCACTCTCTCTTTGTAGCTGTCAATTTCGCTCGTTAGAGTTCAAATTCCAAACCAAAACCTATTCGCGGTGTTGGATTTGGTCGAGTTTCGCGAAATCATGCCCTAACTGCGCTGAATTAAGTGTGATGTGCTTTCTAGTTGATTTCATTAGCTTGTTTGGTGTGCTGATGTTCGTGCATTTGAAAAAAAAAAAAAAACAAAATTTATTGGCGGTGCTGGATTTGGTTGAGCTTCGCGGATTTTTGCCCTAACTGCTTTGAATTTGAAGTTTGATGTGGTTTTAGTTTGTTTGGTGTACTGATGTTCGTGTATTTGAAAACAAACCAAAATCTGTTTTGGCGGTTTTGGATTTGGTTGAGTTTTGCGAAATGTTGCCCTAACTGCGTTGAATTTGGAGTATGACGTGCTTTCTAGTTGATTTCTTTAGCTTGTTTGGTGTGCTGAATCTGCTTATGTTTGTGTATTTGAAAAACCAGGAGATATTCAAAGGTGCTTTGTCGAGATCAGGGCTGCCTTCAGAGTTTGCTTGGCAGACGGTGCAAGATGCGATTAAACCTCAGGTATTTGGTGGTACTTTGTGAGTTTCAATTGCTCCTATGTTGATGCTGTTGTTCAATGAGTTCACTGTACTACTGTTGTGGTTAGAATGCAAATTTTAGTTGATTTGTTCAAAATTTTATATGAATGAAAGTGTTTGATGTTTGCTTGAATCGAGTTCCTTTGAGCGAGTCATGGCCAAGGCTTAGGATCAGGCGACTTAAGACTTTGCTTTAGAATAATTTCTCCGTCAAAAACCTACATATTGCAGGTGAATTGTTAGACTTCCAATCTGTTGACATTGCTGCCAATCATTCTTGATCAATCTGTCTGCTTTTTTTTTATTTTTTTATTTTTATTTTTTATGTATGTACATGAAGAATTACTATATCTGGTTCATGCATAAGCTGAAAATAGTCGTCATTGAATTCGTCAATCTCATCATTTAATTGAATAAAAGCTTAATCAATCAAGCAGATAATCATAACAGATAGCATAGACTGTATAGACTGTGTTGGTCATCGCAGGTTGAGGTTTGCTTGCCCAATTTTTTTAAGATTTGAGGGATTTGCCACCATTAGTTGGTCAATTACAGCACATTGCCTCTCTATGATGTTGTCATTGAGAACTTTAGATTGCACTAAATCGAGCGCAATGGAAGAGTTTGATCCATGTAGCCGACCCCAACTAATTTGGGATTTGGGCTATGTCGTCGTTGTTGTATTGAGAACTTTTGAATGTTATTTTAATATGTTGTTTTGATGGTTATGCTGCTTATGAATAAGAACGGAGGTATAATTCTTTATTCCTAATGAGTTTTGGTTTGAACTGGTTTGAAAAGTTCACCATCTATTGCACTAAATCGAGCACAATGAAAGAGTTTGATCCATGTAGCCGACCCCAATTAATTTGAGATTGAGGCTATGTTGTTGTTGTTGTTGTTGTTGGCAACAATTTGAACAGTACATATTTGCTTCTGCAGGCTGAGAATGAGGCAGATAGAATGGATTGGGTTGATAAAATAAGAGGAGTAATTGCATCACTTCTACAGTCCCCATTCCTTGAACAGGTGGATCGTCTTCCTTTTTCTTTATTGCCAATAGCAGCTTGTGATTACTTTTCAGTTGACTCAAACCATTTAAGTTCTTACTATTGAGAGTTTCATGGTTGATGGTAGCATCGTACTGGACATGAGGATGCCCCTGTCCGTGGCTATGCATATGGTTCTGGTCGTGATTTATCTGTAGGGGATGTGTATAGGAGGTTAGAGGATGACACAATCAAAGGACAGGATGATGCATTGAGGATTCTTCGAGAAATTTCTGGCAATGACCTTTGTGCGGAATGTGGGGCTCCTGATCCTGATTGGGCATCTTTGAATCTTGGGATCCTTCTTTGCATTGGGTGTTCTGGTGCTCATCGAAATCTTGGAGTTCACATTTCAAAGGTATTGCACCTTTAGGATGTCTATTACTGTTCTACTATCCTCTTAAGGTTGTTTATGACTGTTTGGTTGCACCATCTTTGCTGTCCTATTTCATGTTGTTGTTGTAGTTGTTGCCTCTCTAATCTAAAGTGATGATTGTTTTTCATAATATATAATAATCGTCTCGTAATCAATCTATTTTCACTTTTATGAGGATTTACAATTTTTGATGATGAAATTGACTCAATTTCCTTATGTCGTTTTTAATTCTTTTAATCTATAGGTGAGATCTATAACACTAGATGTCAAGGTCTGGGAGTCTACTGTCCTGGATTTGTTCCGTGGGTTGGGTAATGCTTACTGTAATTCTGTATGGGAAGAAATGCTTCAACATCAGCATGAAAGGTAATTTGGCTTGATGTCCGGAACTATGTCAATGACTCAATATTCTTCCATCCTAAGATTACTTTCCCAAAGTCCGTTTGCCAGTAGCCGATTGTTCATGTCCCCACTAAGGATGTTGCTATTTTTAAGTTTTAACTTACTGGAATGCTTGGCTATAAGTCAAGCACCACCGGTTATAGTAAGTAAAAGTAGGTGTTGGAAATGGCTTTACTCTTGCGGCATTCATCGTCTTATCAATTAGTTACAGATTTTTTATTTTATTTATTTATTTATTTATTTTTACTGTTGACTCTAATCTCTACTTCATTTTCATCTAGTGAGTTGCTACATGTATCCGTCCGGCCTCAGTGTTGTTGAGGTTTTTTTTTTTTTTTTGATAAGAGAAGTGTTAGGTTGAGAGAGGCTTGAACTATCGACCTCAGGATCACTCTATAAAGCTATAAACTCCAAAAGTGTTGTTGAGTTGCCTCATGCTAGTGGTTTGTGTTGTGTGCTAGTCAATTGATTGTATGATGCATCTCTTTAAGCTTTATGACTGCCAAGTATTTGATGATGGTCACTAATTGATGGATGAATCTGAAGTGTGAAACTGTGCCAAATGTTCAAAATTCCCATGTCATTTATTTAATATTTGTCTTTCTTGTGGTTCATGTCATTTAAATCGCTTTCCTAGCATCTTTGGGTTTGGGAGTTTATTTAAACAACAACTTAGCCTCAATTCCAAATTAGTTGGGATTTCGGAGTTTATTTGTGAAAAATATTTTTCATTGGACTAACTGAAGTCCGCTCTTACTGCATACTCTCAACTGTTTGTCTTTTTATTTCTTCTAAACTGTGATTGGCTCATGCCCACAGCTAACATTGGCAAAATGCTAGTTATAAATTTTTAGAAAAAGCATGTGTTTGCTAACCATGCGGAAAATGATTAGGAAAAACAATTGTAGATGACATGTGAAAGACAGGATATCTATATTTGTGCTAATGTAAATCTTGATGTAACTTATTGTTATCAAAGAAAATAAAGATTGTGTCGTAGTCGTCTTTGTATGCCCAATCTGTCTTGAAAGGCTGCTCTTTATCTTATTATATTTTTTTTAATGTGCTCTCTTCTCAGTATGCTTGTACCTCTTAGTTATATATTGGAAGAGCTTTGTAAATTCAACATCAATGCAATTTGTTTTTTGGTTGCTGAATTCCCCTAGTTGCAAACTTTTTAAAAAAATGTCAGCATCAATTTGAGGTTTACCAAATTAATTTCTACTTAATAGTTGACTTCGATTTAGAAAAAAGTTTGCTACCCTCCATGTGGATTAATTGATTTTGCTTTCTTTTCTTTTTTGATTTTATGCAGAACTAATGAGTCAGACTCCCTCCTTTTGATTACTAAGCTTGGCCCCACGGATCCTGTTGCTAAAAAGGAGAAATACATACAAGCAAAGGTACTTTTGGAGTTCGATTCCATTATATACTTCTAATGGATTGGCTGGTTCACATTTACGTGTAAAGGCCTTGACCTGGTGTATAATTTTCAATTATTTATTTATTTTTAAAGTTGGTTTTATTAATTTTGTAGGAGTCCAAACATTTAAGTTCTTAAAGTACTTTCCTTATTGCCTGTCTTGAGCTCTCGTTTCCTAATTTTGGTAAACAAAAATTATATAATAGGATTTCCAGTAATGATGGCTGTATTATTCATGTAATATTCAAGTTTAAAATCAGCTTGAATAATTGCTTCTATATCTATAATCCTAGTCTTACTGTTCTACTCAACAACAGAGATATCATCTATCATAAATTCTCAAATGGCTTGTTGGAACTCTTATTCTCCACCATCACTGTAAATTGTTGGTTAGTTTCATTTGCAATCTTTGCATGGTCATTCCAATGTAAAAAACGTTTTCTTCTTTTGTGGTATATAGATATAGATTAGTTAGCAGGAAACATATGTTGTGGAAGATGCTATTGATGCTTTTCCAATTCCCATATCAGCTTGCCTCGATATGTGTTTATCAAGACCTGGATAAGTTGAATCACGCTCATTTCTTTTTTCTCTCTTTATTAGCATTAACTTTTGTCTTCCTTTTCATTTTCTGCTTTGCTGCGTTATCTTAATGATCAGGTTACATATTTGTAACTTGCACAGCACTTTTATTGATATACGATCACCTTAACTGCTGTTCCTAAATCATCCCTTAATTTGACCTGTATATGTTATGGCTCTTGAGAAAAATGCTGCAGACTAGCCTCCTTATTCATTTGGCTTTTTTTGCATTGAAGTATGTGGAGAAGCTATTCGTCAACAGAGAAGCTACTGATTCTGAAGTTCCTTCAAGTGCCGCTCGCATTTGGGAGGCAGTTAAAAGTAAAGACATTCGAGAAGTCTATCACCTCATTGTGGTTTCAGATGCGAATATCAACACGAGCTATGATGAAGTGGATGGTTGTGATCTCTGTCACCTCCAAAGTACAGCAGAGTTTCAAAATGGGTTGAAGACATCAGATAAGAGTCGGTATGATCCAGCACTATGCCAACGAATCAAGGAGTCCAATGATTCGGCAAGTTGTCTGCAAGGATGGTCCTTGCTGCATTTGGCCTGCCACAATGATGACTGGGTGATGGTTGAGTTGTTGCTATTGTTTGGTGCCGACATAAATAAGTGTGATTTCCACGGAAGAACTCCTCTGCACCATTGTGTTTCCAGAGGGAACAATTCTTTGGCAAAATATTTACTTAGAAGGTATGATATTTACAATATCTTGATTCCTGTGATTGCAAACGTAGATGTCACCAACCGAGTGGTAGCCCACTGGTTTGGTATGGGTTCGCTTGTGTAAGAGGTTGGGGACCCGAGTCCCAGTGGGGGCTAGTTGGTTTTTTTTCCTTATAAAAAAAAAAACATAGAGCATTAGTATTATAATTATTATTGGTTGTGGCGTTATTTCATCCAATAATATGAATATAGTTTTGCTTCCAATATTTAGTGTTTGTGACATGTTCGTACATCCTTATTGAGCAGGGGTGCACGTTCATCGTTGAAAGATGGTGGAGGTCTAACTGCACTAGAACGAGCAATGGAAAGGGGAGCTATTACTGATGAGAGACTCTTTATTTTGCTCACTGAGCGTGAGTGAAGGGCGATTCTCTACAGTGTGTGTTCTTGAGTTCTGTTTATCTTGTGGAACTGAATTATAATGACAAAAATTAAATTCACATCTTCTCTTTCATGATTCCAGATGTAAACTTGACGATCGAGAAGTCGTTGTAACTTAGATGTTGTGGCCTAACTTACACGCGAGTTTCCACCTACAGCAAACAGTCACATTCGCTGCGTTGCTCTTTGCTCAATCAGCCCCCAGCTCCCAACTGTACACCTGGGTAATTTAAATTTCTGTCAGAGTATTCACTTTCCTGATTTATTCATCAAAAGTGTAAAAATGGTCACCGCAGAAAGTTGCTAGATTGGCTGTTATCAATGAGCCAGTGACCACTCCATACTTCAATCTGTTTCTGGTATTGATAAGTTATTTGTAGATGATTGGGTATTTGGCTTAACAGTTGATTTATAATGATCTCTAGCAGTTATTTTTGTGACCAATTAATCGTATTATTGGTGTTGATTCTCATAATTGAACAAGACTGGAGACATGTCTTTTGCTTGACATCACTTCCAAATAATGACGTGGGCTTGGAGAAACTGTCATCAAGAGAACTGCCCATTATATGTGTTGGAACTTAGATGGTGTTTGGACCTGAAGTAGTTAAAGTAATCCGGTTACAAGAGGTTGCATACTTGCATGTCATACTCAAGTAGAGTTGGTCTGATGTTAAAGCTACTAATTAAGATGTGATTTGTATGTATGATCAAATTCTATAGTTTAAATATAAATTTATAGGTTTATATGTCGAGTCTTGGAATTGAGACGCTTGACTGCTATCAAGGGATTATTGGAGTCTTAATTAGGAAAGGATTAAAGATTTGTGGCCTGAAAAATGCCTTAAGTAAACCCACCTCTAAATATGATGGTTACTCCTAAGTCACGGAGTTGATTCCTACCATTAATTTCTAAATATGGTTTCTCCCGAGATGTGTTGTGTGAAGTTACGAGACGTGCTTGATGGCCATAGGCTATGAGATAGAATCCTACCATCTATCTCTCGAATATGTTGGTTTCTCTTGAGTTATGGAATCAAGGCGCTGAGTGGCTCTCGTGCGAAAAGTGAAGCTTAAATAGAGGGGCTGAAAAGCAAAACGAAAAAAAAAAAAAAAAAAAAAAAAAAAAAAAAAAAAAAATCAAACACCCCCCAATTATCACACAAAAAGATCATAAACTCCACTCGTTTGGCAAAAAGAAACATCTCTAGTGAGACAGATCAAGCATCACTTGCTTGCTATTTAAGTCAAATCAGTGAGGCTCAATGAGCCAAAGCATTCTATTGACCATTTATATACAGAGATTACATCATACAAAGTATGGAAAGAACATAATATGAAATGAGATTTATACAATGCCTAAATATATGGTTAAATATATGCCTAAATATATTATTTCCTAACACTATACATTAACACCTTACCATGTATGTGCTAACTAGCCATATATGGTAATACCCCTCAAGTTGGAGCGTGCGATTTCGAATGCCCAACTTGCAAAGAAAGTAGTCGAATTGCGCTTTAGTGAAAATGTCAGCGAGTTGAGCATAAGTGGGAACATAAGCTATAGTGATGTTATCTTTCATAATCTTATCCCGCAAAAAATGATATTCAACTTCGTTTCGTACGCTCATGAAAAATCAGATTAAAGCTTGACTATCACAATAGAGCTTCATAGGTCATGTATGAACAACACCAAGACACAATAATAATGCCTTCAACCATTTAAGTTCACAAGTTGTAGTAGCCATGGATCGATATTCATCCTCTGTAGAAGAACGTGCTACTGTGTGTTGCTTTTTAGTCTTCCATGATATAGGAGAATTACCAAATTGAATAAACTAACCTAAGAGAGCATCGAGTCAAGGGACAAGCACCCAATTTGAATCACTCCATGCATATAAATGCAAGTCACAATCAACTCGTAATAAAATTTCTTGACTGGATTACTTAAACGTAATCTTGCATCCCAATGTTCTTGCTTTGGCTTCTGCATAAATTGAACAAGCATATGCACAGATTAGGACAGCTTAGGTCTTGTAATAGAAAGATATATCAATCGTCCTATCAATCTGCGATAACACTCCATATCTGGTAAAGGCTTCCCTTTGGCCAAAGAAAGACGATGATTTTGATCTAAAGGAATACCAACAAGTTTGGCTCCCAATAAGCCAACTTCCAATATAATATCTAACGCATACTTTCGCTGGCACAAGAAAATTTCAGTAGGATTTCTAGCAACCTCAATTCCAAAAAAAATTTCAAGTTTCCAAGATCTTTCATATAAAAACATGTACTGAGATAGCCTTTAAAAACTTGAATTGAAGCACCATCATTTCCCGAAATAATAAGATTATCAACATAAACCAACACATTAAGTTGCACAATATCGCGTTGCAATGTAAACAAAAAATAATCTAAGTATGATTGCTTGAAGCCATGCCTCTTCAAAGCACCAACCAACTTAGCAAACCAACATCTAGGAGCTTGTTTCAAACTATATAATGATTTTTGGAGTCGACAGACTTCGCTTAGATTTTGAGAATGAAAACCAGGAGGTAGTTTCATGTCTTCTCTTTTAGCCATGGAAATGGCTTGGCTCTGATACTATGCCAAATCAATGAGGCTTAATGAGCCAAATCATTTTATTGACCATGTATATACGAGAGATTACATCAAGTACAGGAAAGAGATTTATACAATGCTACATATATGCCTAAATATATGCGTAAATATATTATTTCCTAACACTTTACATTAACACCTTACCACATACTTATGAGCTAACTAGCCACATATATATATATATGTATGGTAATAGACGAGAATCCCGAGGAGACATATAACACCGGTCGATCATCGAACCACTGGACTATATATGCGGGCATACATCACCGTTGAAATCAATTTAATTTTGTTTACAGAGGACTCGAGTGCAGTGATTTCATTGGTTGGGATCTTCAATGGCGGCCGAGCCCTCTCCAGGGCTTCGAATCCTTCTCCACCAGCACCAGAAGGACAGAGCTCCTGTTCACATTTCCAGCCATGCCGACCGCGACAGAGTTCTCGTAATCTCTCTCTCACTCACTCTCTCTTTGTAGCTGTCAATTTCGCTCGTTAGAGTTCAAATTCCAAACCAAAACCTATTCGCGGTGTTGGATTTGGTCGAGTTTCGCGAAATCATGCCCTAACTGCGCTGAATTAAGTGTGATGTGCTTTCTAGTTGATTTCATTAGCTTGTTTGGTGTGCTGATGTTCGTGCATTTGAAAAAAAAAAAAAAAAAAAAAAAAACAAAAAAACAAAATTTATTGGCGGTGCTGGATTTGGTTGAGCTTCGCGGATTTTTGCCCTAACTGCTTTGAATTTGAAGTTTGATGTGGTTTTAGTTTGTTTGGTGTACTGATGTTCGTGTATTTGAAAACAAACCAAAATCTGTTTTGGCGGTTTTGGATTTGGTTGAGTTTTGCGAAATGTTGCCCTAACTGCGTTGAATTTGGAGTATGACGTGCTTTCTAGTTGATTTCTTTAGCTTGTTTGGTGTGCTGAATCTGCTTATGTTTGTGTATTTGAAAAACCAGGAGATATTCAAAGGTGCTTTGTCGAGATCAGGGCTGCCTTCAGAGTTTGCTTGGCAGACGGTGCAAGATGCGATTAAACCTCAGGTATTTGGTGGTACTTTGTGAGTTTCAATTGCTCCTATGTTGATGCTGTTGTTCAATGAGTTCACTGTACTACTGTTGTGGTTAGAATGCAAATTTTAGTTGATTTGTTCAAAATTTTATATGAATGAAAGTGTTTGATGTTTGCTTGAATCGAGTTCCTTTGAGCGAGTCATGGCCAAGGCTTAGGATCAGGCGACTTAAGACTTTGCTTTAGAATAATTTCTCCGTCAAAAACCTACATATTGCAGGTGAATTGTTAGACTTCCAATCTGTTGACATTGCTGCCAATCATTCTTGATCAATCTGTCTGCTTTTTTTATTTTTTTATTTTTATTTTTTATGTATGTACATGAAGAATTACTATATCTGGTTCATGCATAAGCTGAAAATAGTCGTCATTGAATTCGTCAATCTCATCATTTAATTGAATAAAAGCTTAATCAATCAAGCAGATAATCATAACAGATAGCATAGACTGTATAGACTGTGTTGGTCATCGCAGGTTGAGGTTTGCTTGCCCAATTTTTTTAAGATTTGAGGGATTTGCCACCATTAGTTGGTCAATTACAGCACATTGCCTCTCTATGATGTTGTCATTGAGAACTTTAGATTGCACTAAATCGAGCGCAATGGAAGAGTTTGATCCATGTAGCCGACCCCAACTAATTTGGGATTTGGGCTATGTCGTCGTTGTTGTATTGAGAACTTTTGAATGTTATTTTAATATGTTGTTTTGATGGTTATGCTGCTTATGAATAAGAACGGAGGTATAATTCTTTATTCCTAATGAGTTTTGGTTTGAACTGGTTTGAAAAGTTCACCATCTATTGCACTAAATCGAGCACAATGAAAGAGTTTGATCCATGTAGCCGACCCCAATTAATTTGAGATTGAGGCTATGTTGTTGTTGTTGTTGTTGTTGGCAACAATTTGAACAGTACATATTTGCTTCTGCAGGCTGAGAATGAGGCAGATAGAATGGATTGGGTTGATAAAATAAGAGGAGTAATTGCATCACTTCTACAGTCCCCATTCCTTGAACAGGTGGATCGTCTTCCTTTTTCTTTATTGCCAATAGCAGCTTGTGATTACTTTTCAGTTGACTCAAACCATTTAAGTTCTTACTATTGAGAGTTTCATGGTTGATGGTAGCATCGTACTGGACATGAGGATGCCCCTGTCCGTGGCTATGCATATGGTTCTGGTCGTGATTTATCTGTAGGGGATGTGTATAGGAGGTTAGAGGATGACACAATCAAAGGACAGGATGATGCATTGAGGATTCTTCGAGAAATTTCTGGCAATGACCTTTGTGCGGAATGTGGGGCTCCTGATCCTGATTGGGCATCTTTGAATCTTGGGATCCTTCTTTGCATTGGGTGTTCTGGTGCTCATCGAAATCTTGGAGTTCACATTTCAAAGGTATTGCACCTTTAGGATGTCTATTACTGTTCTACTATCCTCTTAAGGTTGTTTATGACTGTTTGGTTGCACCATCTTTGCTGTCCTATTTCATGTTGTTGTTGTAGTTGTTGCCTCTCTAATCTAAAGTGATGATTGTTTTTCATAATATATAATAATCGTCTCGTAATCAATCTATTTTCACTTTTATGAGGATTTACAATTTTTGATGATGAAATTGACTCAATTTCCTTATGTCGTTTTTAATTCTTTTAATCTATAGGTGAGATCTATAACACTAGATGTCAAGGTCTGGGAGTCTACTGTCCTGGATTTGTTCCGTGGGTTGGGTAATGCTTACTGTAATTCTGTATGGGAAGAAATGCTTCAACATCAGCATGAAAGGTAATTTGGCTTGATGTCCGGAACTATGTCAATGACTCAATATTCTTCCATCCTAAGATTACTTTCCCAAAGTCCGTTTGCCAGTAGCCGATTGTTCATGTCCCCACTAAGGATGTTGCTATTTTTAAGTTTTAACTTACTGGAATGCTTGGCTATAAGTCAAGCACCACCGGTTATAGTAAGTAAAAGTAGGTGTTGGAAATGGCTTTACTCTTGCGGCATTCATCGTCTTATCAATTAGTTACAGATTTTTTATTTTATTTATTTATTTATTTATTTTTACTGTTGACTCTAATCTCTACTTCATTTTCATCTAGTGAGTTGCTACATGTATCCGTCCGGCCTCAGTGTTGTTGAGGTTTTTTTTTTTTTTTGATAAGAGAAGTGTTAGGTTGAGAGAGGCTTGAACTATCGACCTCAGGATCACTCTATAAAGCTATAAACTCCAAAAGTGTTGTTGAGTTGCCTCATGCTAGTGGTTTGTGTTGTGTGCTAGTCAATTGATTGTATGATGCATCTCTTTAAGCTTTATGACTGCCAAGTATTTGATGATGGTCACTAATTGATGGATGAATCTGAAGTGTGAAACTGTGCCAAATGTTCAAAATTCCCATGTCATTTATTTAATATTTGTCTTTCTTGTGGTTCATGTCATTTAAATCGCTTTCCTAGCATCTTTGGGTTTGGGAGTTTATTTAAACAACAACTTAGCCTCAATTCCAAATTAGTTGGGATTTCGGAGTTTATTTGTGAAAAATATTTTTCATTGGACTAACTGAAGTCCGCTCTTACTGCATACTCTCAACTGTTTGTCTTTTTATTTCTTCTAAACTGTGATTGGCTCATGCCCACAGCTAACATTGGCAAAATGCTAGTTATAAATTTTTAGAAAAAGCATGTGTTTGCTAACCATGCGGAAAATGATTAGGAAAAACAATTGTAGATGACATGTGAAAGACAGGATATCTATATTTGTGCTAATGTAAATCTTGATGTAACTTATTGTTATCAAAGAAAATAAAGATTGTGTCGTAGTCGTCTTTGTATGCCCAATCTGTCTTGAAAGGCTGCTCTTTATCTTATTATATTTTTTTTTAATGTGCTCTCTTCTCAGTATGCTTGTACCTCTTAGTTATATATTGGAAGAGCTTTGTAAATTCAACATCAATGCAATTTGTTTTTTGGTTGCTGAATTCCCTAGTTGCAAACTTTTTAAAAAATGTCAGCATCAATTTGAGGTTTACCAAATTAATTTCTACTTAATAGTTGACTTCGATTTAGAAAAAAGTTTGCTACCCTCCATGTGGATTAATTGATTTTGCTTTCTTTTCTTTTTTGATTTTATGCAGAACTAATGAGTCAGACTCCCTCCTTTTGATTACTAAGCTTGGCCCCACGGATCCTGTTGCTAAAAAGGAGAAATACATACAAGCAAAGGTACTTTTGGAGTTCGATTCCATTATATACTTCTAATGGATTGGCTGGTTCACATTTACGTGTAAAGGCCTTGACCTGGTGTATAATTTTCAATTATTTATTTATTTTTAAAGTTGGTTTTATTAATTTTGTAGGAGTCCAAACATTTAAGTTCTTAAAGTACTTTCCTTATTGCCTGTCTTGAGCTCTCGTTTCCTAATTTTGGTAAACAAAAATTATATAATAGGATTTCCAGTAATGATGGCTGTATTATTCATGTAATATTCAAGTTTAAAATCAGCTTGAATAATTGCTTCTATATCTATAATCCTAGTCTTACTGTTCTACTCAACAACAGAGATATCATCTATCATAAATTCTCAAATGGCTTGTTGGAACTCTTATTCTCCACCATCACTGTAAATTGTTGGTTAGTTTCATTTGCAATCTTTGCATGGTCATTCCAATGTAAAAAACGTTTTCTTCTTTTGTGGTATATAGATATAGATTAGTTAGCAGGAAACATATGTTGTGGAAGATGCTATTGATGCTTTTCCAATTCCCATATCAGCTTGCCTCGATATGTGTTTATCAAGACCTGGATAAGTTGAATCACGCTCATTTCTTTTTTCTCTCTTTATTAGCATTAACTTTTGTCTTCCTTTTCATTTTCTGCTTTGCTGCGTTATCTTAATGATCAGGTTACATATTTGTAACTTGCACAGCACTTTTATTGATATACGATCACCTTAACTGCTGTTCCTAAATCATCCCTTAATTTGACCTGTATATGTTATGGCTCTTGAGAAAAATGCTGCAGACTAGCCTCCTTATTCATTTGGCTTTTTTTGCATTGAAGTATGTGGAGAAGCTATTCGTCAACAGAGAAGCTACTGATTCTGAAGTTCCTTCAAGTGCCGCTCGCATTTGGGAGGCAGTTAAAAGTAAAGACATTCGAGAAGTCTATCACCTCATTGTGGTTTCAGATGCGAATATCAACACGAGCTATGATGAAGTGGATGGTTGTGATCTCTGTCACCTCCAAAGTACAGCAGAGTTTCAAAATGGGTTGAAGACATCAGATAAGAGTCGGTATGATCCAGCACTATGCCAACGAATCAAGGAGTCCAATGATTCGGCAAGTTGTCTGCAAGGATGGTCCTTGCTGCATTTGGCCTGCCACAATGATGACTGGGTGATGGTTGAGTTGTTGCTATTGTTTGGTGCCGACATAAATAAGTGTGATTTCCACGGAAGAACTCCTCTGCACCATTGTGTTTCCAGAGGGAACAATTCTTTGGCAAAATATTTACTTAGAAGGTATGATATTTACAATATCTTGATTCCTGTGATTGCAAACGTAGATGTCACCAACCGAGTGGTAGCCCACTGGTTTGGTATGGGTTCGCTTGTGTAAGAGGTTGGGGACCCGAGTCCCAGTGGGGGCTAGTTGGTTTTTTTTCCTTATAAAAAAAAAAACATAGAGCATTAGTATTATAATTATTATTGGTTGTGGCGTTATTTCATCCAATAATATGAATATAGTTTTGCTTCCAATATTTAGTGTTTGTGACATGTTCGTACATCCTTATTGAGCAGGGGTGCACGTTCATCGTTGAAAGATGGTGGAGGTCTAACTGCACTAGAACGAGCAATGGAAAGGGGAGCTATTACTGATGAGAGACTCTTTATTTTGCTCACTGAGCGTGAGTGAAGGGCGATTCTCTACAGTGTGTGTTCTTGAGTTCTGTTTATCTTGTGGAACTGAATTATAATGACAAAAATTAAATTCACATCTTCTCTTTCATGATTCCAGATGTAAACTTGACGATCGAGAAGTCGTTGTAACTTAGATGTTGTGGCCTAACTTACACGCGAGTTTCCACCTACAGCAAACAGTCACATTCGCTGCGTTGCTCTTTGCTCAATCAGCCCCCAGCTCCCAACTGTACACCTGGGTAATTTAAATTTCTGTCAGAGTATTCACTTTCCTGATTTATTCATCAAAAGTGTAAAAATGGTCACCGCAGAAAGTTGCTAGATTGGCTGTTATCAATGAGCCAGTGACCACTCCATACTTCAATCTGTTTCTGGTATTGATAAGTTATTTGTAGATGATTGGGTATTTGGCTTAACAGTTGATTTATAATGATCTCTAGCAGTTATTTTTGTGACCAATTAATCGTATTATTGGTGTTGATTCTCATAATTGAACAAGACTGGAGACATGTCTTTTGCTTGACATCACTTCCAAATAATGACGTGGGCTTGGAGAAACTGTCATCAAGAGAACTGCCCATTATATGTGTTGGAACTTAGATGGTGTTTGGACCTGAAGTAGTTAAAGTAATCCGGTTACAAGAGGTTGCATACTTGCATGTCATACTCAAGTAGAGTTGGTCTGATGTTAAAGCTACTAATTAAGATGTGATTTGTATGTATGATCAAATTCTATAGTTTAAATATAAATTTATAGGTTTATATGTCGAGTCTTGGAATTGAGACGCTTGACTGCTATCAAGGGATTATTGGAGTCTTAATTAGGAAAGGATTAAAGATTTGTGGCCTGAAAAATGCCTTAAGTAAACCCACCTCTAAATATGATGGTTACTCCTAAGTCACGGAGTTGATTCCTACCATTAATTTCTAAATATGGTTTCTCCTGAGATGTGTTGTGTGAAGTTACGAGACGTGCTTGATGGCCATAGGCTATGAGATAGAATCCTACCATCTATCTCTGAATATGTTGGTTTCTCTTGAGTTATGGAATCAAGGCGCCTGAGTGGCTCTCGTGCGAAAAGTGAAGCTTAAATAGAGGGGCTGAAAAGCAAAACGAAAAAAAAAAAAAAAAAAAAAAATCAAACACCCCCCAATTATCACACAAAAAGATCATAAACTCCACTCGTTTGGCAAAAAGAAACATCTCTAGTGAGACAGATCAAGCATCACTTGCTTGCTATTTAAGTCAAATCAGTGAGGCTCAATGAGCCAAAGCATTCTATTGACCATTTATATACAGAGATTACATCATACAAAGTATGGAAAGAACATAATATGAAATGAGATTTATACAATGCCTAAATATATGGTTAAATATATGCCTAAATATATTATTTCCTAACACTATACATTAACACCTTACCATGTATGTGCTAACTAGCCATATATGGTAATACCCCTCAAGTTGGAGCGTGCATTTCGAATGCCCAACTTGCAAAGAAAGTAGTCGAATTGCGCTTTAGTGAAAATGTCAGCGAGTTGAGCATAAGTGGGAACATAAGCTATAGTGATGTTATCTTTCATAATCTTATCCCGCAAAAAATGATATTCAACTTCGTTTCGTACGCTCATGAAAAATCAGATTAAAGCTTGACTATCACAATAGAGCTTCATAGGTCATGTATGAACAACACCAAGACACAATAATAATGCCTTCAACCATTTAAGTTCACAAGTTGTAGTAGCCATGGATCGATATTCATCCTCTGTAGAAGAACGTGCTACTGTGTGTTGCTTTTTAGTCTTCCATGATATAGGAGAATTACCAAATTGAATAAACTAACCTAAGAGAGCATCGAGTCAAGGGACAAGCGACCCAATTTGAATCACTCCATGCATATAAATGCAAGTCACAATCAACTCGTAATAAAATTTCTTGACCTGGATTACTTAAACGTAATCTTGCATCCCAATGTTCTTGCTTTGGCTTCTGCATAAATTGAACAAGCATATGCACAGATTAGGACAGCTTAGGTCTTGTAATAGAAAGATATATCAATCGTCCTATCAATCTGCGATAACACTCCATATCTGGTAAAGGCTTCCCTTTGGCCAAAGAAAGACGATGATTTTGATCTAAAGGAATACCAACAAGTTTGGCTCCCAATAAGCCAACTTCCAATATAATATCTAACGCATACTTTCGCTGGCACAAGAAAATTTCAGTAGGATTTCTAGCAACCTCAATTCCAAAAAAAATTTCAAGTTTCCAAGATCTTTCATATAAAAACATGTACTGAGATAGCCTTTAAAAACTTGAATTGAAGCACCATCATTTCCCGAAATAATAAGATTATCAACATAAACCAACACATTAAGTTGCACAATATCGCGTTGCAATGTAAACAAAAAATAATCTAAGTATGATTGCTTGAAGCCATGCCTCTTCAAAGCACCAACCAACTTAGCAAACCAACATCTAGGAGCTTGTTTCAAACTATATAATGATTTTTGGAGTCGACAGACTTCGCTTAGATTTTGAGAATGAAAACCAGGAGGTAGTTTCATGTCTTCTCTTTTAGCCATGGAAATGGCTTGGCTCTGATACTATGCCAAATCAATGAGGCTTAATGAGCCAAATCATTTTATTGACCATGTATATACAGAGATTACATCAAGTACAGGAAAGAGATTTATACAATGCTACATATATGCCTAAATATATGCGTAAATATATTATTTCCTAACACTTTACATTAACACCTTACCACATACTTATGAGCTAACTAGCCACATATATATATATATGTATGGTAATAGACGAGAATCCCGAGGAGACATATAACACCGGTCGATCATCGAACCACTGGACTATATATGCGGGCATACATCACCGTTGAAATCAATTTAATTTTGTTTACAGAGGACTCGAGTGCAGTGATTTCATTGGTTGGGATCTTCAATGGCGGCCGAGCCCTCTCCAGGGCTTCGAATCCTTCTCCACCAGCACCAGAAGGACAGAGCTCCTGTTCACATTTCCAGCCATGCCGACCGCGACAGAGTTCTCGTAATCTCTCTCTCACTCACTCTCTCTTTGTAGCTGTCAATTTCGCTCGTTAGAGTTCAAATTCCAAACCAAAACCTATTCGCGGTGTTGGATTTGGTCGAGTTTCGCGAAATCATGCCCTAACTGCGCTGAATTAAGTGTGATGTGCTTTCTAGTTGATTTCATTAGCTTGTTTGGTGTGCTGATGTTCGTGCATTTGAAAAAAAAAAAAAAAAAAAAAAAAAAAAAAAAAAACAAAATTTATTGGCGGTGCTGGATTTGGTTGAGCTTCGCGGATTTTTGCCCTAACTGCTTTGAATTTGAAGTTTGATGTGGTTTTAGTTTGTTTGGTGTACTGATGTTCGTGTATTTGAAAACAAACCAAAATCTGTTTTGGCGGTTTTGGATTTGGTTGAGTTTTGCGAAATGTTGCCCTAACTGCGTTGAATTTGGAGTATGACGTGCTTTCTAGTTGATTTCTTTAGCTTGTTTGGTGTGCTGAATCTGCTTATGTTTGTGTATTTGAAAAACCAGGAGATATTCAAAGGTGCTTTGTCGAGATCAGGGCTGCCTTCAGAGTTTGCTTGGCAGACGGTGCAAGATGCGATTAAACCTCAGGTATTTGGTGGTACTTTGTGAGTTTCAATTGCTCCTATGTTGATGCTGTTGTTCAATGAGTTCACTGTACTACTGTTGTGGTTAGAATGCAAATTTTAGTTGATTTGTTCAAAATTTTATATGAATGAAAGTGTTTGATGTTTGCTTGAATCGAGTTCCTTTGAGCGAGTCATGGCCAAGGCTTAGGATCAGGCGACTTAAGACTTTGCTTTAGAATAATTTCTCCGTCAAAAACCTACATATTGCAGGTGAATTGTTAGACTTCCAATCTGTTGACATTGCTGCCAATCATTCTTGATCAATCTGTCTGCTTTTTTTATTTTTTTATTTTTATTTTTTATGTATGTACATGAAGAATTACTATATCTGGTTCATGCATAAGCTGAAAATAGTCGTCATTGAATTCGTCAATCTCATCATTTAATTGAATAAAAGCTTAATCAATCAAGCAGATAATCATAACAGATAGCATAGACTGTATAGACTGTGTTGGTCATCGCAGGTTGAGGTTTGCTTGCCCAATTTTTTTAAGATTTGAGGGATTTGCCACCATTAGTTGGTCAATTACAGCACATTGCCTCTCTATGATGTTGTCATTGAGAACTTTAGATTGCACTAAATCGAGCGCAATGGAAGAGTTTGATCCATGTAGCCGACCCCAACTAATTTGGGATTTGGGCTATGTCGTCGTTGTTGTATTGAGAACTTTTGAATGTTATTTTAATATGTTGTTTTGATGGTTATGCTGCTTATGAATAAGAACGGAGGTATAATTCTTTATTCCTAATGAGTTTTGGTTTGAACTGGTTTGAAAAGTTCACCATCTATTGCACTAAATCGAGCACAATGAAAGAGTTTGATCCATGTAGCCGACCCCAATTAATTTGAGATTGAGGCTATGTTGTTGTTGTTGTTGTTGTTGGCAACAATTTGAACAGTACATATTTGCTTCTGCAGGCTGAGAATGAGGCAGATAGAATGGATTGGGTTGATAAAATAAGAGGAGTAATTGCATCACTTCTACAGTCCCCATTCCTTGAACAGGTGGATCGTCTTCCTTTTTCTTTATTGCCAATAGCAGCTTGTGATTACTTTTCAGTTGACTCAAACCATTTAAGTTCTTACTATTGAGAGTTTCATGGTTGATGGTAGCATCGTACTGGACATGAGGATGCCCCTGTCCGTGGCTATGCATATGGTTCTGGTCGTGATTTATCTGTAGGGGATGTGTATAGGAGGTTAGAGGATGACACAATCAAAGGACAGGATGATGCATTGAGGATTCTTCGAGAAATTTCTGGCAATGACCTTTGTGCGGAATGTGGGGCTCCTGATCCTGATTGGGCATCTTTGAATCTTGGGATCCTTCTTTGCATTGGGTGTTCTGGTGCTCATCGAAATCTTGGAGTTCACATTTCAAAGGTATTGCACCTTTAGGATGTCTATTACTGTTCTACTATCCTCTTAAGGTTGTTTATGACTGTTTGGTTGCACCATCTTTGCTGTCCTATTTCATGTTGTTGTTGTAGTTGTTGCCTCTCTAATCTAAAGTGATGATTGTTTTTCATAATATATAATAATCGTCTCGTAATCAATCTATTTTCACTTTTATGAGGATTTACAATTTTTGATGATGAAATTGACTCAATTTCCTTATGTCGTTTTTAATTCTTTTAATCTATAGGTGAGATCTATAACACTAGATGTCAAGGTCTGGGAGTCTACTGTCCTGGATTTGTTCCGTGGGTTGGGTAATGCTTACTGTAATTCTGTATGGGAAGAAATGCTTCAACATCAGCATGAAAGGTAATTTGGCTTGATGTCCGGAACTATGTCAATGACTCAATATTCTTCCATCCTAAGATTACTTTCCCAAAGTCCGTTTGCCAGTAGCCGATTGTTCATGTCCCCACTAAGGATGTTGCTATTTTTAAGTTTTAACTTACTGGAATGCTTGGCTATAAGTCAAGCACCACCGGTTATAGTAAGTAAAAGTAGGTGTTGGAAATGGCTTTACTCTTGCGGCATTCATCGTCTTATCAATTAGTTACAGATTTTTTATTTTATTTATTTATTTATTTATTTTTACTGTTGACTCTAATCTCTACTTCATTTTCATCTAGTGAGTTGCTACATGTATCCGTCCGGCCTCAGTGTTGTTGAGGTTTTTTTTTTTTTTGATAAGAGAAGTGTTAGGTTGAGAGAGGCTTGAACTATCGACCTCAGGATCACTCTATAAAGCTATAAACTCCAAAAGTGTTGTTGAGTTGCCTCATGCTAGTGGTTTGTGTTGTGTGCTAGTCAATTGATTGTATGATGCATCTCTTTAAGCTTTATGACTGCCAAGTATTTGATGATGGTCACTAATTGATGGATGAATCTGAAGTGTGAAACTGTGCCAAATGTTCAAAATTCCCATGTCATTTATGTAATATTTGTCTTTCTTGTGGTTCATGTCATTTAAATCGCTTTCCTAGCATCTTTGGGTTTGGGAGTTTATTTAAACAACAACTTAGCCTCAATTCCAAATTAGTTGGGATTTCGGAGTTTATTTGTGAAAAATATTTTTCATTGGACTAACTGAAGTCCGCTCTTACTGCATACTCTCAACTGTTTGTCTTTTTATTTCTTCTAAACTGTGATTGGCTCATGCCCACAGCTAACATTGGCAAAATGCTAGTTATAAATTTTTAGAAAAAGCATGTGTTTGCTAACCATGCGGAAAATGATTAGGAAAAACAATTGTAGATGACATGTGAAAGACAGGATATCTATATTTGTGCTAATGTAAATCTTGATGTAACTTATTGTTATCAAAGAAAATAAAGATTGTGTCGTAGTCGTCTTTGTATGCCCAATCTGTCTTGAAAGGCTGCTCTTTATCTTATTATATTTTTTTTTAATGTGCTCTCTTCTCAGTATGCTTGTACCTCTTAGTTATATATTGGAAGAGCTTTGTAAATTCAACATCAATGCAATTTGTTTTTTGGTTGCTGAATTCCCCTAGTTGCAAACTTTTTAAAAAATGTCAGCATCAATTTGAGGTTTACCAAATTAATTTCTACTTAATAGTTGACTTCGATTTAGAAAAAAGTTTGCTACCCTCCATGTGGATTAATTGATTTTGCTTTCTTTTCTTTTTTGATTTTATGCAGAACTAATGAGTCAGACTCCCTCCTTTTGATTACTAAGCTTGGCCCCACGGATCCTGTTGCTAAAAAGGAGAAATACATACAAGCAAAGGTACTTTTGGAGTTCGATTCCATTATATACTTCTAATGGATTGGCTGGTTCACATTTACGTGTAAAGGCCTTGACCTGGTGTATAATTTTCAATTATTTATTTATTTTTAAAGTTGGTTTTATTAATTTTGTAGGAGTCCAAACATTTAAGTTCTTAAAGTACTTTCCTTATTGCCTGTCTTGAGCTCTGTTTCCTAATTTTGGTAAACAAAAATTATATAATAGGATTTCCAGTAATGATGGCTGTATTATTCATGTAATATTCAAGTTTAAAATCAGCTTGAATAATTGCTTCTATATCTATAATCCTAGTCTTACTGTTCTACTCAACAACAGAGATATCATCTATCATAAATTCTCAAATGGCTTGTTGGAACTCTTATTCTCCACCATCACTGTAAATTGTTGGTTAGTTTCATTTGCAATCTTTGCATGGTCATTCCAATGTAAAAAACGTTTTCTTCTTTTGTGGTATATAGATATAGATTAGTTAGCAGGAAACATATGTTGTGGAAGATGCTATTGATGCTTTTCCAATTCCCATATCAGCTTGCCTCGATATGTGTTTATCAAGACCTGGATAAGTTGAATCACGCTCATTTCTTTTTTCTCTCTTTATTAGCATTAACTTTTGTCTTCCTTTTCATTTTCTGCTTTGCTGCGTTATCTTAATGATCAGGTTACATATTTGTAACTTGCACAGCACTTTTATTGATATACGATCACCTTAACTGCTGTTCCTAAATCATCCCTTAATTTGACCTGTATATGTTATGGCTCTTGAGAAAAATGCTGCAGACTAGCCTCCTTATTCATTTGGCTTTTTTTGCATTGAAGTATGTGGAGAAGCTATTCGTCAACAGAGAAGCTACTGATTCTGAAGTTCCTTCAAGTGCCGCTCGCATTTGGGAGGCAGTTAAAAGTAAAGACATTCGAGAAGTCTATCACCTCATTGTGGTTTCAGATGCGAATATCAACACGAGCTATGATGAAGTGGATGGTTGTGATCTCTGTCACCTCCAAAGTACAGCAGAGTTTCAAAATGGGTTGAAGACATCAGATAAGAGTCGGTATGATCCAGCACTATGCCAACGAATCAAGGAGTCCAATGATTCGGCAAGTTGTCTGCAAGGATGGTCCTTGCTGCATTTGGCCTGCCACAATGATGACTGGGTGATGGTTGAGTTGTTGCTATTGTTTGGTGCCGACATAAATAAGTGTGATTTCCACGGAAGAACTCCTCTGCACCATTGTGTTTCCAGAGGGAACAATTCTTTGGCAAAATATTTACTTAGAAGGTATGATATTTACAATATCTTGATTCCTGTGATTGCAAACGTAGATGTCACCAACCGAGTGGTAGCCCACTGGTTTGGTATGGGTTCGCTTGTGTAAGAGGTTGGGGACCCGAGTCCCAGTGGGGGCTAGTTGGTTTTTTTTCCTTATAAAAAAAAAAACATAGAGCATTAGTATTATAATTATTATTGGTTGTGGCGTTATTTCATCCAATAATATGAATATAGTTTTGCTTCCAATATTTAGTGTTTGTGACATGTTCGTACATCCTTATTGAGCAGGGGTGCACGTTCATCGTTGAAAGATGGTGGAGGTCTAACTGCACTAGAACGAGCAATGGAAAGGGGAGCTATTACTGATGAGAGACTCTTTATTTTGCTCACTGAGCGTGAGTGAAGGGCGATTCTCTACAGTGTGTGTTCTTGAGTTCTGTTTATCTTGTGGAACTGAATTATAATGACAAAAATTAAATTCACATCTTCTCTTTCATGATTCCAGATGTAAACTTGACGATCGAGAAGTCGTTGTAACTTAGATGTTGTGGCCTAACTTACACGCGAGTTTCCACCTACAGCAAACAGTCACATTCGCTGCGTTGCTCTTTGCTCAATCAGCCCCCAGCTCCCAACTGTACACCTGGGTAATTTAAATTTCTGTCAGAGTATTCACTTTCCTGATTTATTCATCAAAAGTGTAAAAATGGTCACCGCAGAAAGTTGCTAGATTGGCTGTTATCAATGAGCCAGTGACCACTCCATACTTCAATCTGTTTCTGGTATTGATAAGTTATTTGTAGATGATTGGGTATTTGGCTTAACAGTTGATTTATAATGATCTCTAGCAGTTATTTTTGTGACCAATTAATCGTATTATTGGTGTTGATTCTCATAATTGAACAAGACTGGAGACATGTCTTTTGCTTGACATCACTTCCAAATAATGACGTGGGCTTGGAGAAACTGTCATCAAGAGAACTGCCCATTATATGTGTTGGAACTTAGATGGTGTTTGGACCTGAAGTAGTTAAAGTAATCCGGTTACAAGAGGTTGCATACTTGCATGTCATACTCAAGTAGAGTTGGTCTGATGTTAAAGCTACTAATTAAGATGTGATTTGTATGTATGATCAAATTCTATAGTTTAAATATAAATTTATAGGTTTATATGTCGAGTCTTGGAATTGAGACGCTTGACTGCTATCAAGGGATTATTGGAGTCTTAATTAGGAAAGGATTAAAGATTTGTGGCCTGAAAAATGCCTTAAGTAAACCCACCTCTAAATATGATGGTTACTCCTAAGTCACGGAGTTGATTCCTACCATTAATTTCTAAATATGGTTTCTCCTGAGATGTGTTGTGTGAAGTTACGAGACGTGCTTGATGGCCATAGGCTATGAGATAGAATCCTACCATCTATCTCTGAATATGTTGGTTTCTCTTGAGTTATGGAATCAAGGCGCCCGAGTGGCTCTCGTGCGAAAAGTGAAGCTTAAATAGAGGGGCTGAAAAGCAAAACGAAAAAAAAAAAAAAAAAAAAAAAAAAAAAAAACACCCCCAATTATCACACAAAAAGATCATAAACTCCACTCGTTTGGCAAAAAGAAACATCTCTAGTGAGACAGATCAAGCATCACTTGCTTGCTATTTAAGTCAAATCAGTGAGGCTCAATGAGCCAAAGCATTCTATTGACCATTTATATACAGAGATTACATCATACAAAGTATGGAAAGAACATAATATGAAATGAGATTTATACAATGCCTAAATATATGGTTAAATATATGCCTAAATATATTATTTCCTAACACTATACATTAACACCTTACCATGTATGTGCTAACTAGCCATATATGGTAATACCCCCTCAAGTTGGAGCGTGCAGATTTCGAATGCCCAACTTGCAAAGAAAGTAGTCGAATTGCGCTTTAGTGAAAATGTCAGCGAGTTGAGCATAAGTGGGAACATAAGCTATAGTGATGTTATCTTTCATAATCTTATCCCGCAAAAAATGATATTCAACTTCGTTTCGTACGCTCATGAAAAATCAGATTAAAGCTTGACTATCACAATAGAGCTTCATAGGTCATGTATGAACAACACCAAGACACAATAATAATGCCTTCAACCATTTAAGTTCACAAGTTGTAGTAGCCATGGATCGATATTCATCCTCTCGTAGAAGAACGTGCTACTCTGTGTGTTGCTTTTTAGTCTTCCATGATATAGGAGAATTACCAAATTGAATAAACTAACCTAGGTAAGAGAGCATCGAGTCAAGGGACAAGCGACCCAATTTGAATCACTCCATGCATATAAATGCAAGTCACAATCAACTCGTAATAAAATTTCTTGACCTGGATTACTTAAACGTAATCTTGCATCCCAATGTTCTTGCTTTGGCTTCGCATAAATTGAACAAGCATATGCACAGATTAGGACAAATTTAGGTCTTGTAATAGAAAGATATATCAATCGTCCTATCAATCTGCGATAACACTCCATATCTCGGTAAAGGCTTCCCTTTGGCCAAAGAAAGACGATGATTTTGATCTAAAGGAATACCAACAAGTTTGGCTCCCAATAAGCCAACTTCCAATATAATATCTAACGCATACTTTCGCTGGCACAAGAAAATTTCAGTAGGATTTCTAGCAACCTCAATTCCAAAAAAAATTTCAAGTTTCCAAGATCTTTCATATAAAAACATGTCTTGAGATAGCCTTTAAAAACTTGAATTGAAGCACCATCATTTCCCGAAATAATAAGATTATCAACATAAACCAACACATTAAGTTGCACAATATCGCGTTGCAATGTAAACAAAAAATAATCTAAGTATGATTGCTTGAAGCCATGCCTCTTCAAAGCACCAACCAACTTAGCAAACCAACATCTAGGAGCTTGTTTCAAACTATATAATGATTTTTGGAGTCGACAGACTTCGCTTAGATTTTGAGAATGAAAACCAGGAGGTAGTTTCATGTCTTCTCTTTTAGCCATGGAAATGGCTTGGCTTTCGATACTATGCCAAATCAATGAGGCTTAATGAGCCAAATCATTTTATTGACCATGTATATACAGAGATTACATCAAGTACAGGAAAGAGATTTATACAATGCTACATATATGCCTAAATATATGCGTAAATATATTATTTCCTAACACTTTACATTAACACCTTACCACATACTTATGAGCTAACTAGCCACATATATATATATATATATATATATATATATATATATATATATATATATATATATATATGTATGGTAATAGACGAGAATCCCGAGGAGACATATAACACCGGTCGATCATCGAACCACTGGACTATATATGCGGGCATACATCACCGTTGAAATCAATTTAATTTTGTTTACAGAGGACTCGAGTGCAGTGATTTCATTGGTTGGGATCTTCAATGGCGGCCGAGCCCTCTCCAGGGCTTCGAATCCTTCTCCACCAGCACCAGAAGGACAGAGCTCCTGTTCACATTTCCAGCCATGCCGACCGCGACAGAGTTCTCGTAATCTCTCTCTCACTCACTCTCTCTTTGTAGCTGTCAATTTCGCTCGTTAGAGTTCAAATTCCAAACCAAAACCTATTCGCGGTGTTGGATTTGGTCGAGTTTCGCGAAATCATGCCCTAACTGCGCTGAATTAAGTGTGATGTGCTTTCTAGTTGATTTCATTAGCTTGTTTGGTGTGCTGATGTTCGTGCATTTGAAAAAAAAAAAACAAAATTTATTGGCGGTGCTGGATTTGGTTGAGCTTCGCGGATTTTTGCCCTAACTGCTTTGAATTTGAAGTTTGATGTGGTTTTAGTTTGTTTGGTGTACTGATGTTCGTGTATTTGAAAACAAACCAAAATCTGTTTTGGCGGTTTTGGATTTGGTTGAGTTTTGCGAAATGTTGCCCTAACTGCGTTGAATTTGGAGTATGACGTGCTTTCTAGTTGATTTCTTTAGCTTGTTTGGTGTGCTGAATCTGCTTATGTTTGTGTATTTGAAAAACCAGGAGATATTCAAAGGTGCTTTGTCGAGATCAGGGCTGCCTCAGAGTTTGCTTGGCAGACGGTGCAAGATGCGATTAAACCTCAGGTATTTGGTGGTACTTTGTGAGTTTCAATTGCTCCTATGTTGATGCTGTTGTTCAATGAGTTCACTGTACTACTGTTGTGGTTAGAATGCAAATTTTAGTTGATTTGTTCAAAATTTTATATGAATGAAAGTGTTTGATGTTTGCTTGAATCGAGTTCCTTTGAGCGAGTCATGGCCAAGGCTTAGGATCAGGCGCTTTGACATTTAGCTTGTCTTAGTTCTTATTACTGATTGGGGTTGCAATCAACACACAGATATTTAGCTGAATTGGATGAGTTTAAAGAACCAATGAATATGAACTGAATATTGAACTGTAGTGTACTTTGTTTCTGTATGTGATAAAGTCGGTCTAAAATGTTGGGTTTGAGTAGGCAATTCTTATTCTTGAACTTATTGGTTGATCATAACCTTGTATTATGGGGATTATGTAAAAGTTGTGTTCATCTTTTGTTTATTTTGTTTATTTTGTCTATATTGCCTAACGGCATTTCTTTGGACAGAGGCAAACTGTCTTGGTTCAAGATGAGAATCAATTGTTGGAAAATGCTTTAAGAACCCTACTCCAGGACCTGGCGGTAAGATCTGCTTTGCCAATTATCTCGTGGTCATCTATATTTGATGTCATATGGGAAAGCGGTTGCCTGTTTTTTTATTTTATGTTGTTCTTTCTTTTCTAAGTATAATGTACTTTACTTCTGTGCTAATAACTGCATAGGTGCCATTTGGTATGTGTGCCAATTTTCTTTTCTTCTCAAATTATTTATATACATTTTTTTCACCTCTTCTTACTCAACCTATATCTAATGCTATCAAGATTTCTTGTACAGTCATCAGCCGTTCAGTCTGGGGAACGGATCATGCAGTATGGACAATTGATTGATGATCAGGAAAGTGGCTTGGGCCATATTCCACGCCTTCTTGGTTAGTACATACCTATATTTCGGTGCTTGGAATCACATTCTCTTGCTTATGAATGGTCTCTTTCTTATTCCTTTCTATTTATTTTTTTGACCTTCCATTATTTCTTTCTAGAGTTTCTTTCTATTCTATCTTGATCCTCTTCCTTTGCGTTTTAGACATTGTGCTATATCTTTGTGAGAGGGGCCATGTTGAGGGTGGTATGATATTCCAGCTGTTAGAAGATCTTACAGAAATGTCCACGATGAAGGACTGCAAAGAGGTCTTTGGTTATATTGAGAGTAAACAAGATATCTTAGGAAAGGTTTGTGCTTGTAAAGTGTTGTATTATTTGCTTTTAGTGCAATGGAAAAAGATGATCTCATGGGTAGTGAATTTATTCCCTTCATGAATTGGAAGCTTATTGTTATTGTTGTTTAATCCTCGTGGGTACTTTGTGCGCAGCAAGAGTTGTTTGGACGAGGGAAACTAGTGATGTTGAGGACCTGCAATCAGCTTCTTCGCCGTCTATCAAAGGTGGAGCTATGTTGCTAACTTAATATATCCCTTGAATTTTTTCACGTAAAAGATAATCAAAACTGTAAATAAGCGTATTTGGTTCATTCTCAATTGTTTTCCACGGATGAGCACTTCTTTAACTTTAAATTTCATTATATTTCATATAATATTTGAATGGTTGCATATAAGTTTTGAGTTGATTTTGTTAGTTTTAGGACTTAAGTTTTCCTAAAGAGTGACAAAATTTTACGCTATATGTCAACCCATCGCAAGCCTCCCCCACTATCCAGGTATGAATAAGGCTTGAAACTTTAGTTCGGAACTTTAGTTTGTTTTAGAACTTGAGTTTTCCTGAAGTAGTCTGCATGGTGCATTCTAATGTATGAATTTGATTGGTGACTTTGTGTTCCACAACAATATTTCAGTGACTATTAAATGTTCTCATATTCAGTTCTTTCTACATGCATGTGAGCTATCAATATATCTTTTTTCTTTTATAAATTCTCGATTTAATTATGTGTCATAAAGATGTTTATTTTGTTCCTTCTATTGAAATAGAGTTTGTGTATGAGTTACCTATCAAAGAAAAAATCTGTTGGCAATGCTGAAGTGTGGACTGTTTAGCTTTTCATGTATCTGCACCACTTTGGAACTAAACTGCTCCTTAAGGTCTGATAATCAAAGGGAACATGAAAGATATCCAAACTAAATTACAAAAATCAGTTTGACTATTGCATCTTGATGTTACCTTGCTTGTCTAAAAACGACTTCAAATTCCTGGAATGAAAAGATTCATACTCAAACACATCAGATAATAACTACAACTTTTAAACATACACAATAATGTCTAGTGAAGCAAACTAAACCTTCTAAAAATATAACCATCCTAATGAAAATTCTCAAAGGTAGCATCAACTCTCAAATGGTTACATACCCTCGGCTATGCCAGTATAATTTAGTTAACCTTGTTTATCCAACCAGGTTTTTATGCAACTGATTCACTGAAGACTCATTTCATGATTTGTGTTATCTATGTGTGCTCTGATCTAGTGATTTCCCTCTTGTTTCTAGGCAAATGATGTGGTCTTTTGTGGGAGGATACTCATGTTTCTGGCACATTTCTTTCCGTTGTCTGAACGCTCAGGTTATATATATAATTACTGTATTTTCTTTCAACTGTACTTTTAATTTGGATCATTGTTTGTGTCGGTTAACAATGTTGCATCTGTCAACTGCAAATCATCACAGCTGTGAATATAAAAGGAGTTTTCAACACTTCGAATGAAACAAAATATGAGAAGGATGCGCCTGATGGTAATTTCAAGCAAAGAGTAATGCCTATTTGCATTCTGTTTATCCAAAAATATTTTGGTTGCGTATGTGTTGCATAATACAACTACTCTTAAGCTCCAACTCAAAGAAGTGTATATTGATCTGCTTATTGGGATTTTCAGGAATTTCTATTGATTTTAACTTCTACAGAACCTTCTGGAGTTTACAGGTCAGTCATCTTCCTTCGGATCTAGTCAAGGCATCAACTAGGAAAAAGACTAGTTCACCACCTTAGCAATTTGCAATTAAATAGTTTAGGCAGCAGTGTGTGTGGGTAATGAGGCGCCTTGAATTTTTAACAACTCGATGGGCTTTCCATTATGATATTTACTCATAGCATTTAATCAAAAGAATTTTTATTTTTCACGCCTTCTTTAGAATAAGAAAAGAAGCTGACTAGCTGGAATAATTCCTTATTTGTCTTTTAATATTGAGCAAAAGGCTTTTATTTTTTTATTTTTTATTTTTTATTTTGATACTTTCCTCTGTCTCCAATTACTGTGCTACTTTTTATTCTTTTTTATTTTATTGCTTAAAACATCTTATTGTGGAACCTTCTTTCGTTTTGGTTTTCCCTTTTCTGTATATCTTCCATTCTTTCTTTCCTATTGTTTTTCTAGTGAATATATGTTGCTACCATGTGATATAATTCTTCATTGCACAATAAAAACTACCCCCATAGGCCATTCGTTTTTTGAGTTTTATGGGCATAAAGTTGAAGAATGCAAGGATAATTTATCCTTATTGCACATTAAAAGAACTATTAGAGATTCATAAATAAATGCTTAACTCTTGGTGTTGCCTTGCTTAGATATGGCCAATTGCTTTAGCATTTTCTTGAGTTCTTAGCAACACTGGTTTCCCAAAGTTTGAGACATCATGTGAAACATTTTAGTTTTCTGCTCCTATTGTTCTGTGGTGCTATGTCATAGGTTTGAATGGAAGAATTGTCATGAATTTGATTTGTTTTATGAAAAATGAGAGCACTAAGTGGCTGCTTGTGTTATACTTTGATGGATGTTTACCATTATCTGTATCACCTGTTTCATGTTTCACTTATCTTTGATTTCAGGAGCATTTCTGTAACCCCGCCTCAACGACATTTGCTCCTAGCAAGTGGCATAAGTTCTCATCCAACTTAATGGTATACTAATTTACCAGTCTTTTTTTTTTCTACTATGTAGTAGTTTTCAAATGGTTTGGAAAGCTCACCGTCAATTGCACTAAATCGAGCACAATGGAAGAGTTTGATTCATGTAGCCGACCCCAATTAATATGGGACTGAGGCTATGTTGTTGTTGTTATATACTCCCTCCAGTCAAAAATGTAAGTCGTTTAAGGTAAAGGCACAAGAGAGCCTTAATTACAAGTGTAATTTACATATATGTCCTTTGACATTAAATGAATAGAAGAATTGAAGAATCATAAATGTTTGGATTGCATAAGGGTAAAATGGATAAAAAAGCAATAAATACACTCTCGAATTCCGAAAACGACTTACAATTTTGAACAAGGGGTTTTTTCTAGAACGACTTATATTATTGACCGGAGGGAGTAATAGTTTTCAATGTGTCGTTTGCTCTATGATAATGAAACATTTAGGTTGTTTTGGATACCTTTGAGGCTCAACCTTTAAGTGATGATGATGGAAATGCAAATCATCTTGAGGAAGAGGAGGCTGCAGCTTTCAGCATTAAGTATCTGACCAGCAGTAAATTAATGGGGTTAGAGGTAAATGAATTTTATGTTAATCAATTTTGTTTACAGAATAATTCTTGCTCATTTTATTTTTGTCATTTATCATCACGTTTTTGGCAGCTGAAAGATCCAAGTTTCCGACGCCATGTCCTTCTTCAATGCCTAATATTGTTTGATTATCTGAAGGTATGTATTACACATCCCTCTGCAATATTTGACATTTCAGACTTGTGAATGTGTTATTTTGTTTCTCTGTTTGCGCGCACATGCACGCAAGTAGGCAAATGCCCCTCTTTGTGCTTGTTAAACCGTGCTTCCTCAAAGATTGTGTGGTACACAGGGAGATGCCATGCTTATTGGTCCAGACTTACCAAATATGAGATTCTAGAGATCTAACTTGTAACTTGTCTAGCGTAAGTTCTGTTATTTCACTTTTAATACATTGATTGTGACTCATCAACCAAAAGCAGAATTGTCTAATGTAACTACAAACACAAATGTAAAACCATTAAATACTTAAAGGTTATCTCTTTATTCCAAAAAATAAAAGCAAATTGGCCGTGCAAAAGAAATAAGATAAAAGCAAATGCTTCGTCCATCTGATAATCAAATTGCAACCCAGAACTGCTACTAATCCAAGCTACAGACTGATCTTATTGCACAAGATGAGGTTTGTTCTGGAGAAAAAATAAGTAGAATAAAGTAGAGCAACGCAAGGTGAGACGGTCTCATGACCATAATATTATATACATTATAGAAACAATAGTGCGAAACACCATAACAACACCCGAAAAATGACCCGTATAGTGTATGCCAGTAGTGGATGATTGCATACTAATTGAACGTATTTGATACTTTGTCAAACCTGAAAATTAAATGACCTTACATAAGTGAAGAACAGTTGTGTACTTGACACATCATATTAAAAAATAAGCATATAATTGATTCAACCCAGCGCCAATTTTGTACCAAAATAATCATGCCATTCCAGAAGAGTTGTTCAAGATTTTCCAAAATACGTCATTCTAAGAACAACTTTGGTTTACTAGGACCCAGATGTTTGGAACACATTAAGAGCACTTGTTAACTAAGTAGGAAAAGAGCTAGTTTGATTCTCGCTCAAATTTCTAAACTAGTTATTTTGACATTTCATGTCCATTTCCAATTCTTATTTTAATATTCCCATTGTCCAGTAATTATTGGATGGTTCACAAGAAAGGCGGCATGATCGAGACCCATGAAAATCTGCATTTCCTTGCCTTGTTGGGAACTGGATGGTCAAGTTCGGACCCCCTCCTTGTCCTTGTTCTTGATCTTGATACAATTGAGCCATGCTAATCAAGTAATCAGTGCATATTTTCCTCTCCTCTATTAGGGATCACGTGACTATGTAATTGGCAAATGATGACCTATTAAGTAATTCTATTGGGATGATGATGGAGATGCGAATGGTGATGCAATTAAAAAATATGTTGTCAAATATTCGTATAGTGTCAACTATTTGTTCTTGCTCTAACCGGATGTTGCCTTCATTTTGAGATCTTCAAATGTAGATGGCTCAAGTCTTCTTAATGCTACAAAGCATGAATTAGTTGATCAACTAGTAAAACTTTGATAAAATCTAAGACCATATAAGTCTAAAGGCTTGACAGTTGGATGAGAAGATCAAAATCAAGAAGACTCATATACAAGGATAAAAATTGCCTGAAATAAGTAAAATGATTGTGCTTCACTGGTTTGGCTTATTAGAATAATGATGAGTATTAATTTGGTTAAAAAAAATATAAGTTTGAATTATTAGTCTTTCACCCATAGTCTCTAGAATTGAAGGTGAGCATTTTATATTGATATATTTCAAGTGTTTCTATGTGCTTTATTATCCAATCAATGAGATGATGGTCTGTACTTTTTTTCCGTCTCAGGCCCCTGGAAAAAATGATAAAGATGGGCCATTTGAAACCATGGTAATCCTCTGGATGAATTTCATTGGACTAGCTATGTCTTTATTCTCAAAGTGAACTCATATGATTCTCCATTTTATTGTAATCATCATCTGTACTTTCGCTTGGAATTTGGCCTCCTATCTGCACAGAAGTATTTTCATTCCATTTTTTTTATTTGTATCACTATTGTTAAAATTATCCAAAAAATAAATTAATTAATGACTAAAAACTCATACAATGAAAACCTGTTTCTTTCTATTTGAATGTAGGGATAAATGTTTCTAGGGTTTTTAATCATGGAAAGTATTATGATCAGATCTTCATTATTTGTATTTTCAGAAAGAAGAAATCAAGTCTTGTGAAGAGCGTGTGAAAAAACTTCTTGAAATGATTCCTCCCAAGGGAAAGGAGTTCCTGAATAGCGTTGAGCATATATTAGAACGAGAAAAGAACTGGGTGGGTGATATTCTGTCTCCTGAAATTTGTTTTAGTTTCATCTTTCATTCACATAATTAAACTTATTTATTATCCCCACTTGGTTTTGTATTAGGTATGGTGGAAACGTGATGGTTGCCCTCCATTTGAGAAACATCCTGCAGAAAAGAAAGCTGGTAATGATGGACTTAAAAAACGGTAAGTGTTTCAATGGTTCATTTATCCTAGTTAGAAGCTTACCCTACAGAAAATTAATGGAACTAAAAGAATTTGATGCTTCTTTGTTGGTGACTGTTTTGAATATTTTTTTGTTGGTGTGAAAAAACTGTTACTAGAGGAAACAAGTGTAGGAAGGAAGCAGATGAGACATAAAGGAAGATTGCGACATGTTGTTCTCATCCTATGGGAGTATCAAATGAGAACACCAGAAAAACTTCTCCAGTGGCAACCAAAAGAAGCCCTTGACCTAATGGGTTCTAGTGTGGTGTCCACCTCATTTTAGCTTGTCTTATAAATCCTTGATTTTCTCAATTTCCTCTCTAGGAAGATGCACCAACTAGACATGGCGTGAAAGAGATGAGTTGAGTTGTAATATCTATGATGAGATTGCTGATATGTTGGATATACGAAGTTGGGTTTGTTTATATTATGTAATTGACTGCACAAATTAGTTAGCATTACTCTTATAGGTATATGATACATAATCAAGTTTCCTTCTTTTGAGTTGGTTTCTTTTATGTGAAGCCGCTAAGCCATTTTGTTTGCACTTTGCAAACTGTTCCTTTTTACTCAAGAAGCCTAATCCACTATTATGTAAATAGCACACCTACTCGGAATAGAGATGTAAATAGGATTGGAGCATTTTCCCCCTGTGATGATGACTTGATGAGTTATCTTTTGTATTTTTTGGCACAATTCCAGTAACACTAGTATAACAGTTTCATCTTTAAAAAGGAGCCTAAACTGCTATCTATTTCAGTCATAAGAGTTATTTATTTCTCCATGGGCTCTATTTTATTCCATCCTGAATTACTTGTTTCTGATCTTCTTATTGTTTCTCGTTGCTTCTTACAGTAAACCACGCTGGAGGCTGGGAAATAAGGAACTCTCCCAGTTGTGGAAGTGGGCAGATCAAAATCCTGTACGTTTGTGTTACTTAATGTGTTGATGGTTTTGAAATTATATTACCTATGCTACCATCGAGCTTATTCACTCTAATTTTTGTTACCATATAGTTTTAGTTCACTTTTTTAGTCCAATTGAGTATTGCTTTCAGGTTTCAGCATCTTCATTTTTTTATTGCCATCTCTTACTGTGTTTTGCGTTGACAAGAACAACTTCTTTCTTGTAGCTATTGTTCTATTGAATTTCTCAAACTTTAATCAGTTTGATTTTGAATGATGGCCATACTCTCGACAACTTATATGGAGCATTTTTTTGCATTTTCCAATTATAGTTGAAAAGATTTATAACAAAAGGCTAAAGCCATGCTTCCAGTGACTTCCATCGATTACCCTTACACGTGTTTACAATTGGTCAGAAAACAACCTCCATATACATGCTATTTTAGATGTAATCCGTGCAGTGAGTTTTATTGGGTGGGCTAACCTTTTCTGGTCCCTGTTGGCAAAACTTCACTTTTCTTATGAAAGTGGTGAAGTTGAAAACAAAAGCTTCCCACGTCCTCTGTCAATTATGGGTTCACAATTGGTGAGAAATGATGCCTCCTATGTATGTGGCTGTTTTAAATGTACCGTGTGTTGAGTAGTGATGGGAGGATTAACATCCATGCCTGGTTTTCGATTAACAAAAAAGCTTTCTTTGCTCATTTTGACTTATTTGAATAGCTCTCAATGGAGAATCCTTCTTTCAAGTTCTTATGCAGAGGAACTGTACCTCTTTAAAATTTTCGTATGGTGTTAAATTTCGCTCTTGGAGAAAGGTGTGACCATATTCCATAAACTATGTATTCGATTCTAAAGCATCAGAGTGTTTCCAACCATTGGCATAACAGTGTGAGGGGAGCAGTTTTTGTTTGGTTTGCATGTGCAAACTCCAAACCTCATTCTGCCACTTTTCATTAATCTCATTCTCTTTATCCATGATATTTCTAGTGCTTGATCCTTCTCTGAACTCAATTTTTACTAGTAATTAATTATTTTCTTTCTATTACAAGTTGGCGTAACCTTGTGTGTAAAATGCTTTAAGGTCCTCACCATGTCCATTTTTCATCCACAGAAGAAAGAGTTTGTAGCATTGTCAATTTGGTTGAATTGTTCTATTACTATTTGGTCGAATTGTTCGTTTGAGATTGAAGCTATGTTGTTGTTGTTCTCTTACTTTTATCATGTTTTGTTTCTTGCAGAATGCTTTGACTGATCCCCAACGTGTCCGAACCCCTACTGTCATGGATTATTGGAAACCCTTAGCTGAAGATGTAAGCACATCGAGTCTTGTGTCTGTCTTTGTAGTTGAAATGACATTTTAACATTGTTCTCTTTCCCATCTCTTCTTTATAGATCGATCGGCTAACTGATTGCATGAACTGTTTAAATTCTAATTTTCTCTCTTGAAAGTACAGATGGATGTTTCTGCTGGAATAGAAGAGGAATATCACCATAAGAATAACAAGGTGCTTTAAAGTTCTATTCCCTCAGCGTTTGTTTCATGGATCAAATTCATTTGTATAGTGAGAAAATTTTAGCTCCGTAGACTGTGTTGCTTATTATTATAGATTGCATGCCACATCTCAATGGTCTTAAATTTGTTACATCCAAGTACTTTGATGGCTATGAATTGATCAATTATGATACTAGTAATGTATTGCATTCTTTGGTATTGTTATAGAATACGGTGAAAGTATTGGTATTGCAATAACAACATTTAGTCGTAGGGCCACTTCATATCTGTATTAATTGCATAGTAATGTTTACTACCTTTCATCCCATGGTAATCTTAACTGCATATTGCTCCTGTTTCAGTAAATTTTATGTTTGTACTCATCTTTTGATGGACATGAGAAGTGATGTGCTGAAAGAACAAGTTGAGCAGACAAATGTTCTAGTCTTGTATCCATGTAGTGATCTCGAGGCAAGGTATAATGAGAATGCTTGTTTTGAGGCATCTACACTGTGCCTGATTGGGTTGGGTGCAACATTGATGTTTTTAGTTCTGGTTAATCTTGTAGACTCCAAAAGCAGGATCATAACTTCTGTCCTCTCATAGTATGCTCTAATATATTAGTGAATAGTGAATATTCAACTGGTTGGTGTCCTAGTGGAAATGACAAATTGTAATATCTGATGCCAAGAAAATGGCAACGGCTGGGGGAAATTAGAGCGCATTGTCATTATCTTAGTGGAAATTATTCCATTACATGCTATATTTGATTGAACACCTGCTGACATTCGTATACTATTTTTCTTCACGCAGGTCTATTGCTGGAAAGGCCTTCGATTTGCAGCTCGGCAAGACTTGGAAGGGTTTTCTCGAGTAGGGCTTCTTGAACAACTGTTATTTTTAGTGGCACAAATATGTATTCATTCTCATGTGTGCAAGTAAATTGCATTTGATGCAGTTTTCTGAGTATGGGATTGAAGGGGTTGTTCCTCTGGAGCTTTTACCACCTGAAGTCCGTTCCAAATATCAAAGTAAACCTAGCGAAAAATCCAAACGAGCTAGAAAGGAAGACGAATCAAAGGAGCCTGCTCAACAATTAGAGGACAACCAGGTAAATATCCGGAGATTGACTTACTTTCCAAAAAGTATTATGTTATGCAACCTTCAATAGGAACAACAAATTAGATCTGGTAAAGTATGAAGTAGGGAATGTCGTATTTTTTGACATATCTAGGAAGCATGTCTAGACAGTTGATAAAGGGGGTCAAGTTGACGCCGACCGCTAAAAGGTTGAATTGTATGACATAAATCTCAATGTTTTGGATTTGTGTCCATGTGATGACATTTTCACTTTTTAGATTTGGCTTGGCTATATATTTTATGAGTAATGCTACGGTGACTCACTACGGACACATGGGTATGCACTTGATTTTTTTATTTTATTTTTATTTTTTTAACAATATTGTAGTCGTATTGAGTGTCCGTAGTGGGTAACTTTAGCATTATCTTCAAACACAAAATTGTAAAAAAAGTAAAAACAAAAAAAAAATTAAAAATCAATGTACGTGCTCTTAATGAGTGTCAATAGTGAGTCACTTTAGCATTTTTCATATTTTATCCTCAAGATTTCTCTCTTCACCATAATTAATTTTGCTCTTTGATTATCGACCAAGATTGTGACACCCGCCACTGACATTGATGGTGGAGGTAATGGCGCTGAGCTTGAAGACGTAGCCACACCAATGGATGCTGATGCCACGACACAAAGTGGAGCACCAACACCGGAAGAGAAGGAGAGTCCTAGTGGAGAACTGGGTCAGGAATTATTACGGACAGAAGCTGAAGCTGATCCTGAACCAGAAGTTGACGTTGAAGTCGAACCAGAAGTCGAGGCAGAGGCAGAAGTGGAAGCAGGAATTATAGACGGAGAATCAGACACAGAGGCAGACGCAGGCGTCGTCATAAGCTGAAACTTCACTTGTGAACCAGAAGCCGAAGGAAAGCAGTTTTAGTGGAAACTTCACTTGAGTTTAATGCTGAAAGACTCTAACTATTAAATGAGGTGACCGGCGGATCCAATTATTTGGTACCAAATTCAAAATCAGAGATTCTGTAATGGAGCATGTTCTGCGTGTTCTCAGGAGTCGCTCCTCGCTCCATAAAACTCCATTCAAGAAAGTGTGAATCTATTTTTGAAGCTTATTCTGATACAATTAGTGCTGCGCTGACATTAGGGATTATATTAGATTGGGAGGGATCTCCAATTGAGTTGTCTTTCTTCATATGCTATTTGAAGGCTTGGATTAGAACAGTGGATTGAAAATATCATGGAAAATTTAACTATCAATTAACATTATCATGAACTTTAGGGTCTGTTTATTATATATGAAGAAACCTTTCCAAGGTTGGTCTGTATCAAATTGTTAAAAAGTAAAAAAGGCATAAACTATCAGTTGGCACTTGAACTTTCACGTTTTTATTGATTTGGTTACCAAACTTTAATTAATTCACTTTTGGTCTTGGAATTTTTATTTCCTTCACTTTTGGTCATTTTGTTAAGTTTGGAGAGTAACGGTCGTTACAAATCGTCACAACTGATTCATCAACTCAAAAAATTAATAGTGAATTGTTTCGTTAGTATCCATTACTCTTCAAACTTAACAAAAGACTAAAATTATAGGGAAATGAAAGTTCAGAGACTAAAAGTGAACTGATAAAAGTTTGAAAGTTCATAAACCAAATGATACTATTTGCCTAAAAAATAATAATTTTAGGTTTATGTTTATTTAACTATTTTGTTGTTAGTTTTATTGAAAAGAAAAGAATTGGTCAATATCATTTGGTTTTTTTGCATGTATCGTTATCAATGGAATTGTGTAGGTTAGGCACACAGTCTCAAATTTGATTAATTCTTTGTTTCTCAGGTTTGATTCTCAATTTTGTCAAGATTATTTGGGCTACTAGAGTATGCATGGCCTGATTACATCAGGGCCTCATGGGGATAGTCAGACTCGCCTGGACGCCTACGTGTATTAAAATATGGAATTTAATTTATGAGGAAAGAAAAAAATCGATTCAATGTTTTTATTTTGTTTCAGTTTTTTGTATAAGAATAAATTAATTTTTTTTCTTAACTGCTTTTTGTAATATCAAATGAAAATTAAATTATGAAACTTTTTTTTTAGTAAGGAATACTATATTTATTTCTGATGTTTTTAGGTATTTTCAACCTTTTACATTTTTTCTTACTTTAGTGATGACTGTTGAGTCACATGCTACTTTTTATTTTATTTTTTATTATTATTTTTTATTATTATTATTTTTATTTTTTTACTTTGATTTTATGATTGGTAATGTATAGGAATATATACCTGCCGTTATTATGCAACCCAAGGAAATAATATCCAGTGGTTGAACAAAAAAAAAAAAATTATGGGCCCTGTTATGATCATATTCATGGTCCAGGACTTAGCTTCAAACTCAGATAAGTGTGTCTTGTCCAGAGTTGGTTTACTTTAACTTCGGGGAGCCTAATTATTAGAATTTATCAGGATTTTAAAAATATATTTTTATGTTTGAAAACTTTTTTAAGTAATAAAACTATTATAAATCATACATAATATTCCGAACCATCTAGGTAAGTCCAAGTGTGTATTCATTATTTTACATTACAAAAAAAATTGTAATATTTTTTGTGAAAAGACGAAACACAATATTATATCAATCAATCTAGGTAAGTCTCAAAATAAAAATAGTACATTTTTTAAAATAAAAATAATACATTTTTAAACTTGTTATATAGTTTATTATTCTTAGGCCAATTTAGTTAAAATATCACAACCTTTTACTACCTTTGTTTTTTTTTGTTTTTCGATATCACCTTTTACAACTTTTGTTATTATATCCTAACCTTTTCAAATTTGTTATTTTACTCTAACCTTTATGGATTGATAAATTTATATCTAAAGTCACTTTTTAACTCCAAATTTAATGAGGTGACATCTAAGTAATGAACTTAAATAATAAATTTAGTAATTATTTTAGTAATCAGAGGTGATGAGGTGGTTTTTTAAAGTCCTTATTTAGGTGATATCTCATCAAATTTGTAGTTAAAAATGACTTAAGACACAAATTTATCAATCTAGAAAAGTTAGTTAAAAAATGACTTAAGATACAAATGTACTAATCTAAAAAAGTTAGGATATAATAACAAAAGTTGTAAGAGGTTAAGTGGTCGCGCTATGTGCAAGCCACAAAAGTGTAAGGGCAAACCACACATTGAGTGCACCCCTTTCAATTTATAAGGACACCCCAATGTAATATTTTTCTTCCCTAAATACCCTTTTCGATTTAGAAGGGCATACCAATTCGTCCAACCGGATACCCCTTCATCTCATCCAATCTTTTCGTCTCTTCCAATCTCTTCCAATCGAACCCTAAATACCCTTATTTTTGCACCCTACTTCTAAATGGTGCTTTGGGAATGAAGTCATTAATATAGTCCTTACAGGCACTAGAATGCATTATTTCCTACAAAAATAAGAGTATCAAAGCATCATGTGAGAGCTTCAACAAGGACTAAAAAGGAAAAAAAAAACTCTAAAAAATAGGAGGTTCGACCACACAGGACTGAACGATATGTCAATGTTCAGTTCTTATCAACCAAATCAAATAGTATGGTCGAACTAGATTGCGAAATCAAGATTTTTCAAGCAAAAAAAAAATCGACAAACCAAGGAATTATTGCAACATCTATCCCTCCATGTTGCATATCATCATTCCTTATATGTTCATCCTCCATTTTCAATCGTCAACACTCAACTATGATGCCAAAGGACCAAGCCCTAAAAAACTAAACAAAGGGAATGAAATCCATCCATTCAAAACTGCTTCAAAACATATTTTCGTGCATCAAACATGAAGGAAAACATACTTATAGCATTTCTTACAATCTCTAGACTCGAAAAATCAATGTGGTGTCTCCAATGGTCAGAAGAATTGGAGGCAATTTTGTGGTGTGCACAAATAGGGCATGAGAGGAATTGTGAAAGAGAGAGAGGACATGTGAGAGAATTTGAGTTTTTCAAGGGGTAAGTTGATACTTTCATATGAGCCAAATATTTTTTTTTTTTTTTTAGTTTGCCCTTACATTTTTGTGGCTTGCACGTAGCATGACCCAATGTTAAGATATTTTAATCAATTACGCCTTATTTTTTATTATCATTTTTTAATTGTATTATATGGTAGTATATTTTCAAACTAAAAGTAGGTTTCGTTTGAAATTCGAGTTGATTATGGATTTAGAAAATTTTGGTTGAACCGAAATTTCAATTTAAATCCGACCTAAATTAGTGGCTAAATGGACCCCATTTTTTACTTAGAGGACCCAATTACTCCTTCGTACCCCACTTTTTTGCATTTCAAGTTTTGTTATACAATGGTTAAAATTGAGAAAAAATGAGAGGATTGAGGGATGTTGGGGTGAATGTGAGGATATTCTTGAAAGCTGAGGTTGAGAAGGTAAACTTTGAAGTGAGGTACAAGTTAGCCATTAGATAATTAGAGTCGTGCTAAGGGCACCCCACAATCCTCTCAGGGCACCCCACCAGTTTTAATTAAAACTGATTTTATGACCAATTGACAAAAATGCCCTCATCCAACCCAACAATTTACATACCCATTTAAATGCCCTCTCAGGGCACCTCACTTTTGAAAACTCAATTTTTTTACGAAGTCAAGTCGATCCGTCGCGGGCTGGACATCGCGTTCGTCGATCAAAGAGTGCGCACTAACCCTTTCCAATTGCATTTGTTGATCCGTTGCCGCCCGGTGATTCGACGAGTTTTAAATGTTTTTAGAGTCTAATGGTTGAAGAAAATGAGTGGGAGGCAGATGTCACACACAACAAGTTAGTTTTTATGGTTTTTGTGAGATTTTTTTTTTTCCATTTTTGAAGGTGAACCACGGATACGAATTTATCAGTCACATAGGACCGAGACATGTTGTAGTGTCTCGGTACCCTAAACCGATAGCTAACAAAAGGTGTCGGTTATTACCAACCGAGTTTAATCCCAAATGTAACTTTTTATTACACTTCGATTGGAAGTAACCAAGACATAGCTTAATGTCTCGGTAACAGGTCATCGAGACAAAAACCAGTAATCTCGGTGATACACAGCCACGTGGTTTAAGGGTCCTTCTCACTTAGGTGTCGGTTGATATTAACCGACACTTACACAATGGTTTTGACAATATACGTCTGAAACCAAAAGACAGATCACGATCCTGTGTGACTGAACACTACGAGATTGAAGTTAAACACATCGTCCGACCATAAAAATAACAAATCTACCTTAAAACAAGTAAAAAATTAAGGGAATTTGGTGTATTGAGGCCTTGATGTGGTGATGGAAGAGAGAAAAGAAATGTTTCATTCGATTTGGTGGTGGGTGCTCACACATCAAATGAAAAGACATTTTGGTAAAAGTATCGGGGTGCCCTGATAAATTGTTGGGGTGTCATAATCGGTGGGGTGCCCTGAGAGGGTTGCGGGGTACCGTTAGCTCGAGTAAAAAATGGTCTAAATCTTTTAATTTTTTTCTTTCGCGCAAGACAAAGTCGAGCCCAACAAAAACTCCTAGATAAACCTCCACGATTTAAAATCCAGCCCAAGGCCCATTAGGGTTTAGGTTAAAAGTTTTTCTTCCTACCTTCATCGCCTCTTCAGTCTCTCTGTTGCGTTCGCGAGCTTCAGCGCGTCACCGTCTCCATCAGAACTTCTAGGGTTCGTTCGCTCGCGAAGCAAATCAGAATCAACAATGGCAGACAAGGCTGTTACCATCCGAACCAGGAAATTCATGACCAACAGACTCCTCTCAAGGAAGCAATTCGTCAGTTCTCTCTCTCTCTCTCTCTCTCTCTCTCTCTCTCCATAAACCCTAATTTCTTCGTTCTGTGTTGTGATCTGATGTTAGGTCATCGACGTTCTTCATCCTGGAAGGCCGAACGTGTCCAAGGTAGGTTCGAGTTCTTCGATTTCGTTGGTTTGATTTTTGGATTTGTGAATGTGTTTGGTTTGACTGTGATTGTGATTTTTTGAAGGCGGAGTTGAAGGAGAAGTTGGCGAAGATGTACGAAGTGAAGGATCCGAACGCGATCTTCGTGTTTAAGTTCCGAACCAACTTCGGTGGCGGAAAATCCACTGGTTTTGGTCTGATCTACGACTCTGTTGAGAACGCTAAGAAGTACGAGCCCAAGTACAGACTTATTAGGGTAAGACTTCGTTCGCTTGTGATCTTCATCGTCGCATTTAATGGCATTTATAATCACTTGTGTTGTTCAGATGATATGCTTATTGTGATGGAATGCATTTCTTTAGTTGCTTACTTGGTGAATCTCTGCAGTTCTATCTTAATTGTTTGGTTTGCGGCATAGGTTGTTTGCTTTCTAATCCTAATGTATGGTTTTATAGTGCTAGTTCATTGGTTTAGATTTGTATTACTGAAATGTGTTGTCATGAAAACTTAGGACTCTTCTACAATAACAACAACAACATATCCTCCATCCCAAATTAATTGGGGTCGGCTATATGGATCAAACTCTTCCATTGTGTTCGGTTTAATGCAATTGATGGTGAGCTTTCCAAACCATTCAAATCCCTCCCAATTAATGCATCCCAAGTTAACTTCGGTTTACCCCTGCCTCATCGAATTTCTTCCGTTCCTATTAAGTCAAGTTTTCTAGTGGGGCATCTGTAGGCCGTCTTTGCCTCCAAATCATTCAAATCCCTCCTAATTAATGTATTACTTAGGACTATTCTATACTGCTTAATTTACTTGTTTGGTTGGATTGTATTTGTCGGAATGCATAACTCGCGTTGGGCTTTACAAGTTTTTATTAGGTCATGAAGTACCTTGGTTAATCCATGTTTAATGTTTTTGTGTAATAATATATTAAGATCACATGTATAATATTAATTCAACTCCTATTGTACTCCATAGGATATTTATGTTGAATAGTTGAAGTTTCAGTGATTTAGAAGTAAACTAGAAAATGGAAAATGATTGGGTGACCCGTTTTGGACACCCAGAAATGGTAATCCACTTATTAGTGTCCATTGATTTGTGCATTGATGTTTGTGCCCACACAAATCTATGTGTATTTAAGGGACACCAACTACTGGGTGTTCATTTCAGGTGTCCGAATTGGGTCACCCTAGCGCTACTCCTAGAAAACGAAGTTTTTTTTCTGACCCCAACTAATTTGGAATTAAGAATTTGTCGTTGGTATTGTTGTGTGCAATAGAATGCAGGTGTATACATTAATTGCATATACACTATGTTGTATGCCAATTGTTATTCGAGTGCATTGGATCCACAGATATTGGGTTTACAATCTGCCATTTGGTTCATGTCACTTAAATTGTATCGTTTTTCTATTTCAATCTAGTTCGACTGACTATGAAATCCATTCTGCACAGACGGGACCAGATTTAAAAAACTGATTGATTTTATCTGTACATCCCTAATCCTATAAATGTCCGTTCTTTATATGCTTTTCTTGCTTAGAAGATCCCAATGTGGTATTGTACACAACATGAAGTAGGGTGGGTTTCCTATTGATTAGATATTTTTTGAAAGCACCAAGGGAATCATATATACTTTGAAAGTGCAATCTATAATAGAGACTTAGAATGAGATTTCTTCTTAAGTATCATCCCTAAATCAAGTCTTGACAATGCAAAAGAACTATTATGTGACTTGAGTGGCATTAATCCTAGTTTTTTCTTTTATATATCATATTAGACTATTCCCTCAACCATTTATATCAGCTTCTATACCTTGCTTTGCTTCTAGAATTAAGCTGAATGAATGATAGCAGCTCAGATAATCCTCCTACTCCAATTCATTGGGCAGTTGGGAACGATGATACTTTGTTGGGGGAAGTTCTGCATTGTGCTGGTGTTATCAACAACTGATATGGATTTTAGTTGTCTTTTGTCCATTGTTGTTGGAAGAGTCAACATTCTGCTAGATGGTCAATGCTTCTAATTTGCTGAGCTTTTTGTTTTGGGTATTTGCAGAACGGCCTTGATACCAAGGTGGAGAAGTCAAGAAAGCAAATGAAGGAAAGGAAGAACAGAGCGAAGAAGATCCGTGGAGTGAAGAAGGTAAATTAATGTGCACATATTAATCTCACAAATTTGTTCTTCTCTTGCAACTTTCAGTGCTTAGCCTTTCTTTTACCCCCTATTTGCAGACCAAGGCTGGAGACGCTGCTAAGGCTGGAAAGAAGAAATGAGGTGATTGAGGATATTTGGTTGTCCTATTTTGTATTAGGTATTTTTGATTTAGCTTTCATTTGTTTTGAGTATGGGATTTGCGGGACAATATTTTTGTCATGTTATATACTATTTCATTTCCAAATTAACTTAATATTGGAATACCGAGCCTTAAAGTTTCTTAAGTCGGAGAAGACCTCAGGGATTGAGATGAAATCTTCCCTAATGTGTTGGAGCTTTTCTTGACATTCCAGTTTCACTTGTTAGATGATAGAAATGTGTGGTAATGAACGTTTGTTGAGGTGTTCTCTTTGTTTATAAATTTTCAGTTTCAGCATTAAGTAGGAATTAGAAAAGAATTGTTTCAAAACTCTATCCTTTTGAAAGGATTGCATGCAAGGGCACACAATCAAACGCCATTTGACGGCTTTGTTGCAAACATGTGGCGTGCAATGCCAGTAGAATTTGAGAGGATTTAATGGTTGAATAAAGAAGTGATGTTTATCATGAAATTAAACTAGATTAGTTGGAGGAATGGCATAATCATTCCCTATGATTTGTCAATGCTTAGCCTTGTTTGGTATAGTGGAAAGATGGGTTGTTTGTTTGCCTTGGCAATTTGTTTGATAAATGATGTTGCTGTTATTGATAAGTATTGTGTGTGTAGTTGCCAATGGAACTCTTAGAGATGAGGTTTTTTTCCTTCTCTATGTTAGCATTAATGGGCAAGGCAAAACGTATTTTTTGGCCCTTGAACTTTGAGTCTTATATTTTTGATCTCTGAACTTTCAATAGTGTACATTTGGTTCTTGAACTTTTGAATTTTTATGCTTTTGGTCCATGAACTTTGAGTTTTTTTTGTTTTTGGGGGAAATTAAAAAAAATTGACTTTTTTTGGTCGATGCGAGTCGTTCAATTCAGTAATATAAAACACTTCACTCTTCTTGTGACTAGTCACGAAACACTTTTGTTGCCTACATTGGCATAATTTAATACTTTAAATGATGTAAGGATTAAATGTAGATCTTTGTGAAAGCTCAAGGACCAAATGTGTAGTGATAAAAGTTCAAGGACCCCGAGCATAAAAAACACAAAGTTCAGGATCAAATGATGGGTTTTGCCTTGTTTTAAAATGCAACTTTGATATGTGAATGGGAACATCTCTGATCTCTCTCAACTCTGTTATCTTTTTTGGTTTTCCACATGGTATCCCATGCCAACTGCTCTTGCTAATCTACATTTGGGCATTGTCGTGTTTCAAATGCAGGGATGCCATTTCAATTTTGTTTGTTTAATTCAAACGACTTAAAATTGAGACATTGGTTTAGGGGAATTGAGACATTGCCGCTCAGATCAACCAGTTAGCATTTTTTTTTTATTAAAAAAAAAAAACTAACCTGAACCACATCAAACTAAGACTGACTGCAATGGTTGTTTGCATTAGAAAAAACTGCTATATACTCATTTCCTCGGTGAATGTATCATCAGCAGACCACCTAAATGCCTTTAACTGCTGTTTAAGCACAAGCAACAGCATTACAATCTCCTCCATACAACAATGAGACCTATCTCCTGCAACAAATTCATAAACCACACCATCCACTTCAATCAAACTACAACCAGGCACCTTCTTCACATTCTTGCTTTCCATCTCCTTCCTCACCTTTGCCACATCCCCCCATTTGTTAGCTGAGGCATATATGTTAGATAGTAGAACATGAACTCCCCCATGATCAAGCCCCCGCTTGACCAATCTCAACGCCACTTCTTCGCCGAACTCTACCTCCCCGTGCATTCTGCATGCGTTAAGCAATGCGCCCAAGACGTAAGAATCGGGCTCCATTGGCATATCCCTCACTATTCTCATCGCCTCCCCCAACACCCCGGCTCGCCCTAGTAGATCCACCAAGCACCCATAATGCTCCACCCCAGGCTCAATACCATAACATGTTTTCATGCTTTTGAAAATCTCAATACCTTCCTCCATCATTCCCATTCTACTACAAGCGCTCAAAACACATATAAGAGTAACTTCATTAGGCCTAACACCTTCCCCTCTCATCCTACCAAACAACTCAACTGCACTTCCAAAGCACCCATGATTTGCCAATCCAGATATCATGGAAGTGAATGCAAACACATCTCGATCCGCCATCCTATCGAAAACCTCGCGGGCCGTCTCGATGCATCCACACTTCGCATACATGTCTATAAGAGCAGTCCCCAACACTCTATCCAACTCCATCTTGTTCCTATCAACATAGGCATGAATCCATTTCCCCTGATCAAGTGCACCTAGGAAACCACAAGCCGATAACGCCCCGACAACCCCGGCATGATTTGGCCGAACTCCCGCCATCTGCATCTCCTTAAAAATCCCCAATGCCTCCCTAAACATCCCCACTTGAGCATACCCAGTAATCATTGCACTCCAAGAAACCGCATTTCTCTCAGGCATTTCATCAAACAGTTTCTTAGCTTCCTTCAATTGCCCAATTTTCACATACCCATTAACCATTGCAGTCCAAGAAATCACATCCAAACTCAAACTTTGCTCAAACATCTCCCTCGCAGACTCGACACGATCACACATCACGTACATGTGGATCAACCCGTTTTGCACAAAATCATAGCTTTCCCAACCAAGTCTCACAATTTGGGCATGAAGGGCACTCCCAAAACACCCATTAGAGATCAGAGTGCAAGCTCTGAGAACAAATGAGTATGTGTAGTTGTTGGGCGAGATGCTCATGTTAAGCATTTGATTGAACAGGGCATTGGCCTTGTTGGGTTGGTTTTTCTCAACGAATGCTCGGATCATGGTGTTCCAAATGAAGGTTGTGGTGTTGGGGAGTTGGTGGAAGAGATTGTGAGCGTGATGGAGGTCGCCGCAGTCGGATATTGCGCAGAAAGCGATGAGCTTTGCGGATACAAATGGGTCGGAGAGGGCTCCGGAGACGGTGAGGTTGGATTGGATTTGCTTGATTTGTTTCATTGAAAGCCATTGTTGTTGGTCTAAGAGGGAGAGTGTTCTCTTGTTTGATTTGAGATGCTTGGTGAGGTGGTGAACCAACATTTGTGAAGAATTGTGATCATATCATGCATTTTAAGAAACAAGAGCAGTTCATTGGGCGGCCCTAGGTAGGCTCGAGCGTGGTCTTTTTTTCTTTTTTTTTGGGTCTAAATTATTCGGTATCCAGACCATCCGACTATTCTAAATTCGCTCTGAGTCGCGTATTGTTAAGGATATAGGTGGGGCAGAAAATGCAATCCCATTCTCATCCCCACTTATGGCAGGGCGGAGATTCCTGGCTTGAAATTTTCCTTTAGAGAAATTTTGACCCTCATTCCCCGACCCGCCAGGTTATGGGGATTCCCCACCTTGTCACTTTTTCGCATAAATTAACTATAATATAAGGTGAAATTAAGTAGCAACATAGTTACTTACTCTTGAAATGCATTTATAAAAGCAAGTTTAACCCAAATAAATATAAACTAGTTGAAAAAAAGAAAAAATAAAAAAATAGTTTGGTTTATTAAAAAAAAAGTTTCTAGTTTGGCGTGATGGTAAGTCTAAAATGAAAGAACTTTTGTGAACATAGTTTAATTCCCCTCGCCTCTCATTTACATTTTTATGTTATGTGGGAATCTCAAGGAGAATAGGAATCTCCAAGGAGAATATTAAGGGTTCCCCGTGGGAAATCCCAACAGTGTAGGACGGGGAGGGAAAATACCACCTCCCACCTACTTCGCATGGTGGGGATGAAAGTCCTTCCATCCCCCGCCCTATGGAGGCTAGTTGGTGGGAAATCTCAACCCCATCGGAGCAGATCATCGAGGGGAATGGAGATTTCTTGCCTCACCTGCATCCATATGCATCGTATAAATAGGGGGAACTCCTAACCCTGTTGTTTCCACTTTCAAGACTTGAACTCGAGTCACTAGTTAAAGGGACAACAACTCACTTTCAATTGTGCTAACGAATAGCGTACTAACTAGGTCTAGTTTTTAAACCTTTGCTCACCCATTTTAACAAAAATTGTTTTTTTTTGGAAAGTGTTAGGGTGCCTCAGGTAGGACATGCATGGGGGAATGCACTCATTGTCCACCCTGGTCCTTCGATACATTACATCTCAGATTGCTAGTTGCATGTCTTGCGGATGTCCTTCCTAGGGCCCTAAAGCATCTTTCTTTTCTTTTTTTATATTAATAATGAATCATGTGAGTTTATAGAGGTGAAAGCATGCTTTTCTTTTAATGTGCTATATGTGTAATTGCAAGTCTAAATGAATTTATTAACCTTTTTTTAAAAAAAATAAATATTAAAAAATCAACATGCTTTTATAGAGGTGAGAGCATGCTTTTCTTTTAATGTGAGCTTAAGTATTATTTTCAAACTCAAAATGAAAAACCTACACGAAGTGGATAGAGTAATTGGTCTGCACATCAATATTGGACTTTCGAATGCTTGAACGACTCTCGATAATAAACATCTCAGCTATCGCACTTATGAAGAACATTGTGAAATGCGATACTTGGTGTGAATCGCATAGTGCTGATTCTTTTCTCTTTTTTTTATCACAATCATAATAAGTTCATTGAAGTTTAAATTTAAGATTATATTAATTACAACAAAGCTTGAGCATAATCCGATAATTTAGTCCAATGTGGTACTCTTTCATGAGTTAGCAATGATTTTGTCATTTGATAAAACTTCTTTCGCTTGCTTGTGAACCCTCCAATTGTTCTGCACCCTTTGCATTCCTGAAATATCGCATAGTGCTGTTTTGACCTAATTTCTTTGGTGGGACCAGATATGTGTCATCGTAAAAGCACCGGCGTTGGTTAAGTTAATCGTTACAGGCGTACACTATCATCAGTGATTACACTGTTCTTCATCTCTCTCTCTCTCTCTCTCTCTCTCTCTCTCTCTCTCTCTTTTTGTATGATTTCACTCTTTCGATTCTCAAATTAACAACAATGGCGGCATCGCTACAATTCGGCATTGGTTCTTCATGCGTTCAACCTCAAAAAGGAGTCATTTGTGCCAAATCTTCAGTCAATTGTTCAAGCAAATCCTCTCTATCTTTCAAATCCCAATTCACAGGTGAGCTTTTCAAACCCTAAATTTTGATTCTTTTGATTCAAATTCGTCTTCCCTTTTCGTTTCATTTGATTATATTTCTGGGTTTTGTTTTTGTAGATGCTTTTGACCGGAGAAGACCTAATCTTACATTGGAATTTCATGAGAAGGTCAATAAGAGTCTTCAAGCAAGGTAATTTGGGGAAATTTTGGGAATTTTGTTTTATGATTTTTAGGGTTTGAATTTGGGTAAAGATTGGGTTTTGGTGGATTTGTGTTCTTGAGGTGTCTAGGTGTAATGGGTGATTCACTATCTGATTTTGTTGAGCTGATGAGATTCTTAGGATTTTGCACAATTAGATTTCTTTTGACAAGAATTGATTTTTGTTTTGAAATGAACAACTATTGATGTCAAGATTTGCACTTGATTTATGGTTCTTTGTAGTTGTAAGTGTTAGCTCATGTTTGCTTTCTTTGGTTCTTCCCGCCTTGCTCGCGAATGAGTTCAAGAACATACAAGTATAGCTAATTGAGAAAAGAAGAATTCTAAAGGAGTTAATGGTGACTGAATTTTGTGTTCAAGTCTTACATTTCTGTTGTTTAGATAAGAAAGTGTAAGAATAGTTAAAATTCTTGATCTCGTCCAATATCTCTATCAATTTGAAGATTCAGAATTTGATTGTAATTGTAATTTAGTTATATGTATTACAATCCATGATTGAATGGTTGAAGCACCAACTTATAATAGGATGTATCGTCCATTGTTCGCACATGGTGTTGTTACTTTTGTAACTTCAATGTGTGGATACGTATGCAGCTGATTCTTGATTACTGTCATTTTTTTTTTGTTGAGATTTAATGATTCCAGCTTCTTCCTCTTCATGTTTCCACTTTTGTAGGACTGGTAGCAAAGCCACACGTGGACGCATTCAGATGATGCCCATTGGTGTACCAAGAGTGCCCTATAGAACTCCTGGTGAAGGAACAATTCAATGGGTTGATTTGTGGAATGCACTTGTAAGTTATTCAGTTGTTTACTGCTTTCACCTGGGATACAGTTGAAATCTTGTATCACCTCAAGGATGACAGTAGCGTCCCCCTATTGATACAGCATTTCATTGCATGGTGAATCCTTGTCCATGGAACTTGACTGGAACCACATGATCGATACAATAAAGAATGTTTAGCAATTGTTTTAATCACATTTAGTGTTCTTGTGGTACCAAATGTACTATTTTTTATTCTTCTGATCAAAGTGCTAAGAAGTATTATATATCCATTTTCGAATTGGAAAACCTGACTTGTTTTATTGAGTTTCAGTATCGGGAGCGCGTTATCTTTATTGGACAAGAAATAGATGAAGAGTTCAGCAACCAAGTCCTGGCAACAATGCTATACCTTGATAGCATTGATTCTTCCAAAAAGATCTTTTTATACATTAATGGTCCAGGTGGAGATGTGAGTCCTCTATTGAACCACCACGAGTCAGCCTTCTGTTTACTGCATTTTTCCTTTATTATCATAATTGCTTGAGAAATTTCCTGTTCCTGTTTGCAGCTTACTCCAAGCATGGCTATATACGACACCATGCAGAGCTTGCAAAGTCCCGTTGGCACTCATTGTGTGGGTTATGCCTATAACTTGGCAGGTTTTCTTCTTGCAGCTGGAGAAAAGGTTTGGATATTTTTTCTGCCTTCTACCATACTCTTAGCAATTGGAGCTTCCAACACATGTCTAGTCATTATTGACCATCTCATCTTATATTAAACTCTCCCATATGTTTGTTTAATTAATGTTTTCTTCCTCCTGAAGGGTAACCGAATTGCAATGCCTCTTTCAAGAATCGCCTTACAATCACCTGCTGGGGCTGCTCGAGGCCAGGTATTATTGTGGTTGCTGTAAATTTGTTGTATTATAATTGTAGAACCTTAACCAATATGCGTCATTGTGTGTGATGAAATGAAATTATTATTATTATTATTATTATTTTGGATTTTATCAAAATTCTTTTTATTATTTACCCTATGAAAAATTGGCTTTTCAGGCTGATGATATTCGTAATGAAGCAAATGAGCTTCTCAGAATCAGAGATTATCTCTTCTCCGAGCTAGCTAAAAAGACAGGCCAACCTGTTGAAAAGGTACAGTTTACTTCTACTGCTAGCTATTATGTTATTGCCATGTGAATGAGATTGATTAATTGCCACTTAATTATATAACTTGAGTGATCGATGATGGCATGATATCAATCAAATCTTTCTTATAGGCATTTATTTCGATTCGTCCCTAAATATTCATTCTGTTCCTTCACTCTGATATATTTTGGAACATTGAAATCCAACATTCTTACCTTATCTCCTGGCATGAGGAGAGTTGATCTGCAGCGTACAGTTGGACTTCAGTTTTGACTGAAGGAGATTTTCTTTAAATCCTTGTCTAGTTATCTTGTTCGCGCTGTTTCAAAATTTCAAAATTAGCTAGGACAAAGACATGATCATGCTGTGTACTGCAGTTTGATGTTAGCCAGTTGGCATCCAATTTTATTGGAGTTATATAAGAAGTTACCAAATGTTATACCTCGACATTTGTTAGAGTTTTATAAGAGTAGGAGGGCAAAACTAGAGTTACTAAACATCATTCAAATTAAGAACAAAAGCATAATCAATGGTAGTTGTTCGCCACATTCTTGCAACATTCATCGATTTGAGCTTAATATGCCAATATGGTTGATGCAGATAAACAAGGATCTGAGTAGAATGAAGCGCTTCAATGCTCAGGAGGCTCTTGAATATGGACTCATTGATCGAATCATAAGGCCGCCACGTATCAAAGCGGATGCACCTCCCAAAGAATCCAATGCAGGCCTTGGTTAATTGCTCGCCACTGGTTTCTCCCAAGCTGCAGCCTTTGTAAAACAAAGTGTACTCTGTATTTTTATTTGCTTTCTATTGCAAAAATGTAGATGCAATTCATGCATGAAAGGGGGAGCTGATGAATTCTGTTCAAGTGTACTGTTTATTATAAATGTTGTTGGCTGTTAATGTTCTGTTGATTGGGGAACTCATTCATTCATTCTTATTGTGGTGGAAAGGTAACAATTTTCTCACTTTCTCTGATTTAGGACATGCACTTTTTAGTTAATTCAAATCAAACTTCTTAGAACCAGAAGAGGTTCTATTTTCTATTGCAAGTTCTTTTTATATCAAAAGCTGGATCTCTGCATAAAGACACCACAAGGAAAAATGAACCAGTCTCTCAAAAAAAAAAAAAAAAAACCCTAGGAGCGTCGTCTTCCCTAAGCAAACCAGATTTGGGACCAGCGACCTTAGGCCTGCTCTGGCAAGCCGTGTGGTCGTTGATCCCCCCTCCCACCCCAACCACCACCATGTTTATGTGAAGTTCCCTGTGAACCCATCACCCAATCTTCCAGGCCTTCCCTTCTTCATCACCCACCCCTCTTCTTTTGTAGGTTTCCAGCGTGGTTATCACTGATGGCCTTTTTGCCTAGGGTTCCGGTCGAGGCGAAGAAGGCGAAGAGCTTGGGTCTTGGATCCTCCGCGTTCGTGAAGAGCCATCCAACAAGATTGTGACCAGTGGCGGCAAGCTGCTCGTGGCGAGAACCGACTAGTGGCATACTCAACGATGATGGAATTCTTGGGAACAGCATGTCTAAGTCAATCTCTTGTTTTTCTTCTTTTTTAGACTATGATTATAGTGTATTTGCTTTAGTTGTTGTTTTTAGTTGTTGTATTGTCCCTCTTAGAGGTTTTTTTCTGTTTTGTTAGGGCTTCCTTCTAGTTTTTACCAACATTTTTCCAATCAACTATGCCTTAGAGGCCTTCGATGATGGGTCGCAATGAGGCTTTATGCCTCCGTTGCTCTCGTGGAGATCAAGCTTAATTTCATATTGTACTATCAATGTAAGGGTTCTCAGTATCAATGAAGCTTTGAAAAAAAAAAGTTGGATCTTTGCAACTCCTAGTTGATTTATTAAAAGATTTTTCACCATGTACATAGAATTTACACGATTATTTTTTTGTAAAACTTATAAGGTGAGATTTTAACATTTCTTGAAATCTGAATAAAGAAAATGATTTGGTGACCCGTTTTAGACACTCAAAATTGACATCCAATTGTTAGTGTTAATTAATTTTTAGGTCAATGTCTGTGCTCATACGAATCGATGTGTATTTAAGAGACACCACCAACTACTTTAGCAATACCCATTTGAATAACCCTTTCAACATTTCTTTTCTTTATTATAAACAATAGAACAATAATTGTAACTTATAACCTTGCAGTACAACGGCTTGTGCCACTCTAACGACTTAAGAGGACTTTTCGAGCTCAAGACTCCATGAACACAGAAACCACCTTTGGAAGAGCTATACTCTTTAGTGAGCCAACTTGGTTCAAATCCAAAGTATTCGGTTAAGTTTGATATAGAGTGGTATGGGCAAAAAAAAAAATTGTAGGACGGGTGAGAGTATGTACATTTATACATCGAGATACTCATCAAACAGATCTAGATGCTCATCCACGTACTTCATTGCAACATATCTATCACTTTAGTTTCCCAAACTGTTCACATCAGTCTTAGCATCTCATCAGTCATGGCGAGAGCCTGAGCAGCTTCAGCTCGCGCTCTCTACCCATCTCGCCGTCTCACATCACTGTTTCTCCCAACAAGAGAGCAGTTCATCAGCAAATGAGTACAACCCTCACAGTAGGTCCGTAGTTCTCTTCTCTTGCTTGGTTTCTCCGACCCAGAATTGACAGGTTTGTTCTTGTTCTGACCCTGTTTTGATATGTGATTTTCAACCAGATTGATTGATTTCGGCGCGTTTTGGGTCAAGATTGTTGAGATGTCAAATGGGTATTTTGTATATCGTGTCATTGGGCTGTTTCAATTGTTGGCCACCATGTGTTTGTTGAAATGCCTATGTGGGGTTTTGTGATTTTCAATCATACCCTTGTGTTGATTTCTGGGTTTTTGAGTGAAGATTGTAGAGATTTAAAAAGGGTGTTGTGTGATTTTTGGTGGGTTGTTTCAATTGTTGCTTGACGAGGTGTGGTAGACCGATGTTAACTTGGGTCGCATTAATTGGGAGGGATTTAAAATGTTTGGAAAGCTCACCATCAATTGCAATAAACCGAGCACAATGGAAGAGTTCGATCTATTTGGGATTGAGACTATGTTGTTGTTTCAATTGTTGCCCACCAAGTGTTTGTTGAAACTGTGTGATGTTTTGTGTTTTTCAGTCATGCCTTGTGTTGGTTTTACTTAAGTGGAGACTCTTTAGCTATGTGGAGATATCATACTTTCTGGGAATTTTTGTGGAATTAGTTAATTTCGTACACGTTAGGATTCAGTTGAGAGTTGGTACCACGTTTGTTCTAGACGACCTTGTATAGCTTAACCGACCACTCAAGAATTGAGCTGGGTTGGCCCAATAAGGGGTAAAGCTCTCCCAGTGGTGGTTTTTGCATTCATGTCTCGAACTCGAGACATCCTCTTAAGCCGTTGGAGTTCCGAACCACTCCAACACACCAGCTGTTGATGCAAAATGTGAACTTTAATTATGGGTGCAGGTACTTCTGGCAAGGAATCCAAAGGGAACAAATTCTCCTTTTGTTTCTTATTTTTAGTTTCAGAATAGCTGCTTTTGGCTCAAGAATATTAAAGGAAAGAAGAACATAAACAGTTTAGTGTTAAATGAATAGATTTCTTGAGAGTAAGTACACTCTTAAATTTTTATATTATGGGTTTTTCGAAAGAGTAGTTTGAGTTTCCTACGTCAATTAATGAGATTTCAGTGAATGCGATGAGGGGAAATGGGGTAATACTAGTTAATAATTATTCTAGTAGGAGCACAGTTATGCTTAAATGGCTATTGAAAAACCTTGAGATTCTTGGGGGACACATCATTCTAGCAACTCTGTGAGGACAATATTTGAATGCAATGATATTGGTGAAGTACACTGGTTGCATTTTAAAAGTTGTTTATGTTCTAATCACGCAAAATCTGGTTCCAGAGGCAGAAACCAAAGAAGTGAACGCCACTAGGAGATGGCCAGCTGATCGCACGAATCATACGAAGTAGGTTTTGTAGCCTCTACTTTGTCGGCAATCCCCATCATATGGTTTTATAACATGGTTATAAGTAACTTTACTTGACCTTTTGTAATGCAGTTTAATATGTTGGCTCTGGATTATTGTGATTTTGCTACTTAGAGTTAGCGGTGCAGCTCTTCCACATGTATCATTGCTTGCTACATGGAATACATTTCCCATCTTCTCAAACTAATGTTTTTGTATTTAGTTTGTAAAAAGTTCCAAAGAAGAGTGCTGATTTCTTTCGCTGAGGATTTTTCAATCTTCGGCAATTATCACAGTTAAATAAGTGATTGCGCTACTGTATACAAGCAATGAGACCAAAAACACATTAAATATTCCCTTGTTCTTTTGATCTCCGTTTATGTATTGATAACTTTTCATGTCTTCTCCAGCAGGTACTTAACATGAATTTGAGTGGCTGCCTCATGGCATCTGGAGGTGTGGCTCTAAATGCCAAGTTATGCCATAGGTCTGTATCACATAAACAATTTTCAACATACAGCTCTTATGTGCCTGTGAAGTCTACATTTCCTAATGTGAGAAGCTCATGTGGACTTTATCAGGAAAGCAAGTCCTTCCCCTCAATAGGTATTTCAATTTTTCTCATATTAAGCCTGTTACTGTTGTGTACAAAATGTTTTCGCCTCCTTTATATAATGGGAAAATCTGTTTTAATTATGAAGAGTTTGAAAGCTTGGAAATGTTCCGTCACATAAATTTACTACTACAACAGAGCCTCAGTCCCAAATTAATTGGGGTCGGCTATATAGATCAAGCTCTTTCATTGTGCTCGGTTTAATACAATTGATGGAGAGCTTTCCAAATCATTCAAATCCCTCCTAAATAATGCATCTCAAGTTAACTTCGGTCTACCTCTACCTCGTCGAATTTCTTCAGTTTCTATCAAGTCAAGTTTTCTAGTGGGGGCATCTATAGGCCGTTTTGGCAAGTGTTCAAACCACTGCAACTGCCCTCCCTAATGTTTGTGCCAATTGGTGATACTCCTACTTTTCTTTGGATTTTTGTATTTCTTATCTTATCTTTACGAGTTTTACCACACATCCACCTAAGCATTCTCATATTTGTTACGTTCATTTTATGTAATTGTTGTTGTTTTACCGTTCCTTTTTGTTGTTTCACCATACCGCATAAATGTAAAAATGATATATATATATATATATATATATATTTGTGCGTTAATTCTGATTTCCTAACACATTCGCAAGAATGATTTTACTATTGAAGGGAGGGAATGACAGATATTTGCTTTAATTACCTTTTCCTTCTAGTGTCGAGACAACCTTTGTTGCACCTATCAGCTTCATCAAGTTCACTCTTAAGTGGAGATCATGGGAGCCTTTCGTCCACAATGCCGGTACTACCCAGGCGGTACACTGCGGCACGCAGATTTTATAAGCCCCCTCAAGCATCCAAGGATGTCCCCACTAGTTTCCGCTACCCTCCAATGACCAAGAAGCCAAAATGGTACTGGAGGATGCTGGCCTGCCTCCCCTATCTCATGCCTCTCCACGAGACATGGATGTATGCAGAAACAGCATACAATCTTCATCCCTTCTTAGAAGACTTCGAATTCCTGACATACCCGTTCCTAGGAGCCATCGGAAGGTTGCCCAGTTGGTTCTTAATGGCATACTTCTTCGTCGCATATCTCGGGGTAGTGAGGAAGAAAGAATGGCCGCACTTTTTTCGGTTCCATGTCGTAATGGGCATGCTGTTGGAGATAGCACTTCAGGTAATTGGAACAATAAGCCGGTGGATGCCGCTTAGCGTGTACTGGGGCAAGATTGGCATGCATTTCTGGACTGCTGTTTCATTTGCATACCTGTTTACAGTGCTGGAGTGCATTCGATGTGCTCTTGCAGGTATGTATGCCGACATCCCATTCGTTCGCGATGCAGCGTATATCCAAATTCCCTATGATTAAGGTAGGCTTATCCATGGAAGATGCAAAAAAAGCAGGACTTTTTTCTTCACTTTTGTATGTTGAAGTTGCTTAGGACTTAAAAAACTCAAAAGAGGGTAGTTGATATTAAATCCTGTTTTGTTGAATTCAAATGAATTGACAGAAGACAACTATTACATCGTTCAATTCTCTTATGTCAAATGCAAGGTTAATTTCTTTGTTTATTTGTAAGGAAATTATAGATCCAAAGTATGAAACCAACCCACCAATTATTTTTATTATTATTATTTTGATAATTATAGGTGTCTGAAGTTTTTTTGGCTCTCTACTTGGCTTGACTATTATCATGATAGTCAATTGGGCGCCTCGACCCCATGGAGGAATCAACAAATTTGGAGTTAGATGGTAAGATTTAATTTCATGACCTATTGGTCTTCAAGTACATCTTAGTAATTTCACCATTGCATTAATTCTATTGGAGTGATCGACCACTTTTTTCAAGGAAAATGTTTTGGAAAATACTTTTGTAGTTTAGGAAATACACACACTTGCTCACGTATCTTGATTTATGCTCATGTACACGCATCTTGATGAGAAGAGACAATAGCAAGTGCGTGCCCTTCAGGAAGAGGATTTGTTAATGTTTGAGAGGGTAATGTTGGTAATGTCAACTAATAGAAATGTGCCATATGTATGATGTTATGATGTATGATGTGTTTTTACACTTTTGCCCTTCTACTTTTACTCTTTTGTTTGCGTGACACTTCATTAGTGGTGGACATTACCAATATTACACTGTAAACATTAGCAAATTCCCTCCCTCATAAGTTATAATAGCAGTACTTCTTAAGTTCTTATTCATGTATAAAATCTTCGAGAGGTATAATATAATATATCTCTCGAAGATTTTAAAATCAAATATAAGTTCACAAATCACAACATAGGACCATTCGTGACAAAACTACTTTTGAACAACTTTTTAGCCACCAAAGGAAAGGCAATGTGGTGGACCTTTCCCCTTTTTTCTAAAGGGGACGCTATTGAAAAAAGATTAGACTGCCTAATCTTTTTTTGTTTTTTTGTTAAATAACAGTGCCTAATCTATGTATAAACTAGACGGTACACACATGGCTCGTCTAGACCCACCTTATTTTAGATGGGCTTGAGTTTGTATTTTCAAGTCTAAGCCTACTTTGCCTGTCCATCAAATATTTAAAACATATTTTTGTAGTACAAGCACTTAAAAAAACGATGAATTTAGGGACTAATCCTTGGACATCAGCTCAATTAAAGCAGACTTCTATTTTACATTTATTTTTAAACATCTATTAACTATATCAGCTTCATTAAAACATATATATAAATTTTTAAAAAAAATTAACTTGAGCTTGATAGGGTGAACTTACACTAACAAATAATCTACTTCTCTCTTGTGTCGCCAAATAAGGATCACAGTCACAATATGAATAATTCAACAAATAAAAAACAATAAAAATGCAAGAATCAAATCACAACACACAACTTTTAACGTGGAAAGCTTCTCAAAGTGAGAAGTAAAACCACGAGGTGACTAACACCTATAAAAACTCTTCACTATGGAAAATGGGAATACAAAAGTCTTCTCTAACACTAGTTAGAGGTATGAACATCACAAATCATTAAGACAACAAGCATAGAAGCAAATCTCGATCAAAGAACTTAATACAAGAGAAAATGGAGGATGTCACCTAGAAGAAGGCAAAGTGATCTCTACCAATGGTGATGTAGAGCTCGACACCACGAATCACTCATTCGAATCTTGCCTCAAACGGAGTCCGTTTGAACTTTCAATCAAACACTTAAATGATGCTTCAAAGTTAGGGCTTAAAGAACACAAATCTCTCTCCAAATTTCTCTTCAATCAAAGTCGTTTTCTCTCTCTTTCCAAAATAAAGCAAGTGTTTTAAATAGGAGGTAAGCAAATTGACTAATTTGCCCTTCACTAATGAGTTGAAAAAAAAAATCAGCAGAGCTAACTTGGATGAGCTGGGCCCTACCCGACCCGAACCGAACCCCTCCACCATCTCTCTCCCAATAATTAAACAAACAGATGGCCTATCCAATTAAGAAAGCGTGGCCGTGAAAATAGCATAATTGACGCGTTGAAACGACGCGCTGTGATACGCGCGCGTTAAGAGATAATAATAATAATAACTTCCTAAATAAACCATCAACCGCCAAACCAAAACACAATTTTCTCATCACACTTTCCCAATCCAAAACTCCTCCAATTCCCAATTCTGTAAGTGGGTTTTCTTCATCAATCTTGTTAATTTCATGGGTCTTTTTTTTTGATATCGTTTTTTTTGTTTGATGAGATCAAGATTGATTACCGATTTGTTTGTAAGGGTTCTTTTTGTGTTTTTGGATTGTTTTGGATGTCTGAATTTAATGATCTTTCATACCCACTTTTGATTTTAGTGATAACATCATATAGTTTTGGGTTTTGTTGTTTGGATTGAAATTGCAAGTTCTTTTTGGTTGGTTTCATGGATTGGTTGTCTTTGGAAATATCTTCAATTTTGTTGTTTGTTTTGATTGTGGGTATCAGTGATTTTGTTCTAGTTTTGGACCATTGAGGAGTTTGAGAATGATAAGGGCTTTTGTGCAAGTTTTGTTCCAGTATTTTTTTATGGAGCAAAGGTTGATGTAGATGTCAAGATTATAGACTAGTTGGTCAAGTTTTTTAACATTCTTAATTTTACTTTATACGTCGTAGAAAACTCGACTTAATGTAAACTAAAGAAATTCGACTTTACATTATATGTCGTAGACACCCTGTTGTTGGTGTCCATTCAATATACATTGATTTGTGTGCGCATAAACATCGATGTGGAAATTACTGGACACCAACAACTGGGTGTCCATTCCAGGTGTCCCAAAACGTGTCACCTAATTATTTTCCAAAACTCGACTCAATGGAAATTGAAGAAATTCGTCGATGTAGGTGTCTGCCCAAGTTGACTTCGGACGCATTGATTAGGAAGGATTTAAAGTATTTGGAAACCACGCCATTGGTTGCACTAAATCGAGTGCAATGGAATAGTTTGATCCATGTAGCCGACCCCAACTAATTTGGAATTCAAGCTTGTCTTCAATGTTTAATTGGATTAAGTGATGACTGATGATGAAATCAAGCTTGGATGGTTAAAAAATGTGTTACAAGTTTGTGACATAGATGAAGGTTTCGAGTAAATACCAAACAGGAGGGTCAGTTCCAACTATGATATAGTTATAGTTGGGGCTTTTAATTGAATCTCAGTGGGGCAAAGAGACAAACAACTTTTTTAATACAAAAGTCCTCTAGACTACCTTAGTGGGAAAAAGCTCTTAAATACTTATGTTTAATGAAGACGAAATTTGTCGAAGAAGGACAAGCGATTTATTGGTGAATGTTAGAATGAGCTATTGGAGATATGCTTGCTTAATTTTTATGCAGACTAGATTTATGCTACTAGGACACAATTTAAGGCCTTGTTTGGTTCATTTTACTAACTTCCAAGGAAGGTTTCTTCCAGGGAAGTTTAATTTCTTGAGAAGTTTAATTTCCTGGGAAGTTAACCATTAAAGAAGTAGCATTTTTCACGTTTGGTTCAACTTTGAACTTCCTGAGAAGTTTCACATTTTAAAAACAATAAAATAATGTAATTGACATAAATGCCTTTTACACTATTTTTGAAAGAGATATTGTAGGGAATAAAGGTAGAGAGAGAGAGCATTAAATGAGGGTAGAAGTGTCCATTCCCCCCAAGTGAGTTATCTTCCCCTATGTGGAGGAAGTTAGGGGTTAAACTTCCAGGGAAGTTTTTTGAAAATATCCAACCAAACAAGGCAAGTTGGAACTTCCCTAGAAGTTATCTCACTTCCTTCAACTTCCCCCCAAACCAAACAAGGCCTAAGAGTTATACGTTTTAGACAATGCAGTAAGTTTGATATTCATCACGATACTAATTATTCTCCATATAGCACACTTGAGGGAAAGGCCAAGGGGTTGTATTATATATACATTATTAAGCCTTGATCTGATTGCTATAGATTTATGAAGGGGTAATTCTGACAGAGCAAAAAATATGAAGACGATGACGCATAAAAGTGCAAAATAGTGCCCATCAAGTCTGTAACCCACCCTTTATTCTTTACGCCAATAGTGTTTTAGTATTCACTTTGGACCCAAAAATTAAGGATTCGTTTCCTATTAAGTACATGATACATGATGTTTCAACTTTTATATGTTTACATCCTGGAATGCAAGCATAAAACTATTTTGAGAAGGTGCTGCTTCTGCTCAAATCTCAAAATATAAAGACAATTATATATTAGCAGAGAGATGAATGTGTTTCTAACAACATATATCTAGATGTTTTTATGCTTTTTTACTTTTAATTTAGAAGTCGATAGATATGATAATTGGCTTTAAAGAAGGTTGCTTTAGAAGTTGATATATATGTATTTATTAGGAGGAAGCAAGTAAGATGATTAAGTAATACAGGAAGACAAAATTAGTTGTGTCGAAATCCTCGTGCTTGATCCCCTTCTTGAAGTTCTCAAATTGTGTTGAATCAACTTTTTTTTTTCAATTGTTATAGGTTTCCTTCATGTTATTGAACTATATTTGCGACTAGTAAGGCCCATCAGGTCTTCTGATCTTTCAGTTTTATTCAGAATCTAGTTAAGAAAAATGGGCGGAAAGGACAACCATGGCAATCCAGAATCTAGTGACAAAGGGCTGTTTTCAAGCCTAGCTTATGGACTTGCCGCAGGACACGGGCCTGGGCACTATCCTCCACCGCCACCGGGTTATTATCCTCCGCCACCAACCGCATACCCTCCACATGGTGGCTACCCTCCCCAAGGATATCCTCCTTCCGGATATCCTCCACAAGGGTACCCACCAGCCGGTTATCCACCCCCTCAACACGGGTATCCTCCAGCCGGTTATCCAGGTGCACATCATCCACCACCATATGGAGGTGAGATTGCCAATCCATCTTTTTTTTTTTTTTTTGAGAAAACAATTGTCTTGGTAGATGCTTAATAATAAGCCAATTTTTTTTTTTTAATTTTGATTGAATGGTCTTTTTTTTTTCTTCTCATTAATGTGAAATAGCCTCAATCGAAATTAGTTGGGGTCTACATGGATCAAACTCTTTCACTGTGCTCAATTTAGATGTGTTGTGCTAAGCTTATAAAAAAAATAATAGTAATAAATAAATAAAAATAAATAAATAAATGAAGAAGCTCAAGTGTATCACTAAATCATACAATTGGAAGATCCCAATTTAATGGTATATGATAGGATGTATGTTTACTTCATCCTTTGATCATATCCATGTTTTAGTTGCTAAAATTCAAGAACCGATGCAGGTCATGGGCATGGATATGGTGGCATGGGATCAATGCTAGCCGGGGGAGCTGCCGCAGCCGCTGCAGCTTATGGTGCTCACCATCTAACACATGGGGGCTATCACGGGCACGGATTCATGGGACACCACGGCAAGTTCAAGCATGGCAAATTCGGCAAGAGATGGGGCCACGGCAAGTTTGGCAAACGCTGGAAGGGAGGGAAGTTCATGAGGTTCAAGAAGTGGAAGTGAGAGCTCGTTTTGAAACCTTTCACTTCATCACTGATGACTTCATTTCTACTATTTTGTTAGTCTTAATACTTGATTTGATTGGTGTTTACTGTTTAGTAATCACTTCTATAGGGACTTATAATGCATATAATACATATAATGAAATCGCGTGTTAGATAGTAATTTGAGGATTAATGCCAAAGCAATCCAGCTTATGGATTCAGATTTGGCTCAAAATAAATGACGTGATTGTATATAGTATTTGTGAAATGCAAAATTCTTAGCTAAGTTTTAAAGTGCCTTGGTGTTGAGAGTGATGTTTGTTGGGGCTTCCAACAATGGACTGCCAAGAAAGGAACAGAAATCTGAAATCATGAAGGGACCTTCCCCACTAAATTTTAAATGGCTAAAGATCATTGAATACAGAGACGCCCTACTTGTCACAAATAAATAAGGGACCAACTGCTATTATTGATATTGAAGGAGTATATGCAGAAGTTCATTTAGTAACCAACTATCACTCTGATTTTCTACATTTATGTAGCCTACTATTGCTTTGAAATTCCTATATTAAGAATGCTTGAATTTGAACTTTAGTCGATTTAAATGATCTATAGATTCATGTTTCTCATCCTTTAATTATTTCATTATTCATACATTATATTTTCTATTATCATCAAATTATTGCCCCAAATAGTTGAAATTATGTTGATATCAATAAGATCACAAAAAGAAAGGGAATTGCTTTATTTAATCACAGTATGCCTCAGTACTTTTGGGTCGCTACATGCCTACATGCATATATATCCAACATTCTGATTCAATCGATGATTTAGCTTGGTATATTGAATTATTTTGCATCATGAAGTGGGTGTATGCATCTTGATATGTATCAAATGAGACGCTGACAATTATGTGTCCATGTTGGGTTACTCAATCAAGGTACATTATTTTTTACTGTTTCAATGTGTGTGGTTTTGTAATGAAAGAAAAGTGCACCATTACTTTTGACAAGGACCCTAAGGTCAATTCTTGGTCTACACAATTGTCTTCTCTTGATTTCTATCAGGTTGTGGGTTTAGGGTTCTCTGATGGAATTGATCAAAACAAACTATAGAGGGACTGAAAAAAGTTCTGGCACAAATGATTATTTAAATTCAATACTAATAACTAAAAGGTCTAACATTATTTATTTTGCATTCAATTAGACTAAAATCTTGTTTTTACTGTATGTCGACAATTCTCTCATTATATATGACAACTATGACCTGTTAAATCGAACAAACCAGCCAACCAATCTCATTTGAATTTGAATATTTTGTTCTCGAATCTCATCTTACACAAAATGCACCACATAAAACTCTTCCAAAAACAAAAAGAACACTCATGTTTTTCCATGTATGTATGCAACGTACCATCTTTCAAGTTTCAACAACTACTCTCTCACGTCTCCGTCACCTTGAATGCATAAACGCGACGCGTCAAATCAAAATCCTCCAATGGCACACAAAGTAAATAAACCCAAAACCCAGGGCATTTACCACGCCAAGTTCTCAGCCACCTCCCACAAAGAGTCTTGTTAGAGGCACCTGGCTTATTTGGGCAACCCAACAATTTTAGTGCACCTTCGTCCTTCCATACTACTTTCTTTTGTGATTCACTATGCATTATTGAGTCGATAGTTCTTGTAAGTTCGGATATTTAGTTAGAAAGTTAGAGTCTATCAAACTTTAAATCGAAGAGTTGAACATAGTCTTTAGTTCAAAAGTTATCAATTAAATTTTTAATAAAAAGGTTCGCAAGTCTCAGCTATGTATTGTCGAATTTAAAATAGATGTCTCGGTCAAGATTTTGGTGGTAGGTGCATCTGTTGGAATAAATGGATATTTTAAAAATTTTGTAAAATAAAATCGGGTGCACTCATAAAACGTATTTTGAATTTGTGGTGCCCTCATAAGAATCAGGGGTGCCTTTAGCGCGACTCCCCAAAAAACCGCTGATTAATTTTGAACTCTATCCACCTCAAGTCCGTCCGATCGTAAAGGATCTGAGACCACATCCGACGGTCGTTAGCTCACTTCGACCGATTTGAATTTCGAGGGCACGTGGCGGGTTCTCATTGGTCGAACACACTAGTACTAGTACTCTCTCTCCGTATATAAACTGCGAAGCTTCTGCGCTTTTTTTGAGTCCTCTCTCGCTCTCTCTCTCTCTTATAGCTCCGGCGACGGAGGGGTTTTCCGGCGAGCTTCCCGGAGAGGTGTTTTGCGGAGCATTGCGGTTCCAGGTAAGGTTTCGGATTTGTGTTCGGCTTTGTAGAATCGCAATCGCAATATGTTTTGTGTTTTTTCCGGTGATCATTGTATGGTTTTTCCGGCGAAGTTCGGTCGGTTTTCGCCGGAGATTTGGTTTCTGAGTTCGAATTTTGAAGCTTTGTTGTTGTTGATTCGGAAATTTGAACTGGATGCGAGGGTATTTTGGTCTTTGCACCTCTAATTCCGACTTTACTAACTCGGTGATTACTCCGTTGATTATGAGCATTCGAATCGCTGGGATATCTGGTTTCCAAAAGTACCCCCTAAAAACCTTCCAAATGTTTCGCTCCACATGTGTGGGATAAACTGTATTCGAGGGTATTTCGGTCATTTGTCCGCTAATTCCGTCTCTTAAATTGGAGATTACTTCGTTAATGACGATCTTTTAAATCTCTGAAGACATCCGATTTATTGTAATGCCCCTAGAAACTTTCCAAATTATGTAATCCAAAAGTCTCGCATTTCCACGTAGACGAAGTTTTGTAGAACTCAAAATAAATGTTAAACTTTTAGTTAATATTTTATTCAAGTCCATTATAAATCTCGATAATTTCACTTGATCTTATGCGCCCATCAACTCAACTCAATAGGTTCGCGTAGGCTCTATGAGTTTTCTATGACCCACCTAAGTATATTATGAAAGACTAGTAAAGTTTGGTTTGGTTATTCAATAAACATTAATAAGCTTGGTGAGGAGAGTTAGTGGAGAGGCAAGGAATCGAACTCCTAACATCTCCCTTCCGCCGTTGTTTTTTTTTTCTTGAGTTCTCTGATGGGAGCAATTAAGGACTCGGAAATAGTCACGTCCACATCACTCTAATAGCGGTACCTGAAAAAAAAAACATCAATAAGCTTAGAATTGCTTCAATTGAGCTTAATTGGGATTAATAAAATTTTAAAAAAAAAAATTGGCGGTTTTTTTTTTTTTTGATGGGTTGCTCCTCTTCCAAAATTACAGCTTTGTCTTGCTACTCCGTTGTTCCGTTCATACTTCATGGTTTTGCCCTCGTGGTTTATGTGGTGGGATGAGCTCCACGTGGTCTAGTGCAGCAATTATTGCTGTATCTGCGTACATAGGATCCACTGCAGCTTATTCAATTCATGTAGGAGTTGTAGTAGTACTACCCAAACACAATGGCACGATGCTATTAATTCGGTGCAGAGATTTTAATGAACCAAATTTTTTGGAGGATCTTTTGAAGAAATCTTCAATACGGGTGTCTCGCTTTCCGCACAAATCTTCAGATCTCGATCTTGCGATTCAATCTTATCTTCTCTGAGACTCTGACTCTGTCATATCACATTGTATGTGTACATGTATATAACAGTAAAACTGTTAAAAAAACTTTCTATGAACTTCTCTGTCTTGTTTTCTCAAATTGTTCTTTTGTGGGTAGGACGAACGATGAATTAGAGTCACTAAAGTGGGTTTTTTGATGGGCTGTGAAGTGCACGGATGATTCATTGTTGGGTACTTGTCCTTTTGTCTATTTGTTGCTTTGCCCACTTTTTGGATTTTGATGGGTGTGGTTTAAAAACTTGCATGGCACTAAACCTGAGAACAATGTAAGAGGTTGGTCATTGTAGTTGATTCCAACTAATTTGGAATTGAGTCTTTGTTGTTGTTGGCTTAAAACCTGCCTAGAATTTTCTGTTTTCTCTTCCCAAATTCTACCTTTTGTGGTTATAGTGTTTTTTAGATTGTTCGGGCTATTGTGGAACGCCAAGGCCGATTGCACCAGGCCTCATGAAAATAGTCAGGCTCACCTGAATATCTACGAATATCTAAAAAAAAGTAGTGCTTTTTAGATGAGTTGTGAAGTCCAGGGATGATTGATTGTTGGGTACTTTTTTTTTGTTGTTTAATTGTTGTATTACCCATTTTTTGCTCTTGTTGGATTTTAATGGGGCCTGATGTTTCTTTTTTTGATATGCAGAGGAAAACAGGGGAAATAAGGGAAGCAAAGATGACGCCTAGTGGAAGTGGTGAGAAGTGTAGAAATAATGGTTTCAATACGAGTAGGCCATCGTGGCTTCAATCCACACTTGCAGGTACAGTAGCAGCTCTTCGGATACCCCCATCTCTGTCTGTCTAATTTATTTTTCTTATATTTTCTCGTCTCTATGTGTCCTTGTTTGTTCAAATTTCAAAAAAAGCATGTGCTTTTCTGTGATCCTTTTGGGCAAATTGATGAAACACTGTTGCTTTGCTGGGTAATTGTGTTGTTTTGGCTGAATAGGCTCAGTTTGTCTTGTGTTTTGGACTGTAACATGCTAACATTACTTGTATTAAGCCCCAAGGGTATATGCATAGTGGTAAAGAGATGATCATCAAAATTCTGACTAAGGCAAAATCCTAGGTTCAAATGTTGGTAACTATATAGTTTAACTCCTGCGGATTAGTCAAACCAAAGTAAAAGAAGGATTGAAAAGGTTCAAATACCACAGATATTTTAAAAAAAAAAAAAAAAAAAAAAATTGTTATAGCATATGTTAGGTTCTTATGTGTTTATATGCTTACGAGGAACTGTTGCAAGAACCTAACAAAGTAACAATGGTCCTGAATTCCTGATGGATGAAAAGGCAGCCAGCTCTTTTTGATTTATTGCACACGTTTTCTTATTATGTGTTTTGTGGGGTCTTTAGAGCCCACCATCAGTTGCATTGATTTGATGCAATGCTAAGGTCGCTGGGCTCTAGTTTCCCAGATGAGATACAGTGTTAATCCAAGGAAATTCAAGTCAAATTGTACTGGTGTGACTGTGTGGTCCATCATTGTTGCTATTTTGAGGTTCATAAAGGGCTATTTCACGTGAGAAACAAGGACCCTGTCTTGTTGTTTTCCAATGGTTATGCCATGTTTTTTCACTGTGATTATCATTACTACTACTTGAATTGATTAGAGGTAACTTGTTCTTCACGATTTATGTAATTAATCAAACTTTCTGTTGTACTATAGCCATGTTTTACTGTGCTGGCTCTGGTCATTTTCACTGGTGAGTACTTGTTTAATGTGAGAATAAGTAGGTGTTATTATTATGTTTAGGGTTGACTTACTTGACAGTTTGATGAAATGATGATATCCTTGCTGTTTGAGCTACTTGTTTACCTTTATTGAAAGTAGTAAAATCTATTCACTGTTTTTTGCTTTTAAAAGTTTTCTGTTATTGTTAGTAAGGTAAAAAGACATTAAATCGAGTAGAGCGGAATTGTGTTTTTAATATAACCAAATCTAACTAATTTGATATTGAGACTTTGTTAGATTAGTCAGCAGGTTTTTTTTTTGTTTTGGAAAATGATAATCTAACACACTCTAATCGCAAACTTTGGGTGCACATCTTTGTGTTTTAGTCATTTATGACACTTTCTTGTCTTCCTAGGTGTGGGCCCCACATCTAACAAAATATCATATATGGCTAAAAGATAAGTGTGTGCGCTCAAACGTGTGCATTGAGAGTGTGTTAGATTATCATTTTTTCTTTTTTTACCCTTCAATTCTGCAATTACTTCTTTTTTTTTTATAACTATGGGTGTTCGAACTTTTTCAGCCTCTCCTTTGATTTGACTAATCCAATGGGAGTTAGTAAGGCACCCTCGGCTCATAACTTAAAAAATCAAAATGATATAATGTTAGCTACAAAGAATCGAATTTATGACATCTGCCTTAGTAAAAACTTTAGTGCTCTTTTCTTTGTCACTACACCATACTCCCGAAGGGCATCCTTTAGTTACTTTTACTTATCTAACATTTGGATTGTTAATTTGTTAATAATGTGTTTAAGCTGCTTCTTACGAGAAAAAAAATAATAAAAAAATAAAAAATAAAATAAAGAGAAATTGTTAACGTGTTTAAAAGAGGTCACTCACTCTTGAGTCTTGACTAATTAATGGAACAATGTGTCAGTGTTGGTTTGATTTTTACTGTGCAAATTTTGTTTATTTGTTACTGATGAGTTAACTTCTTGTTTGATTTGTAATGTAAACAATTGGCAACACAGAAATCGAAGAGAAAATGAAGACACTAGCTCTGAATCTTCACGAGGAAGATGACTCTGACACCTTCGCTGAACGCGCTGAAAACTACTACAGAAAACGTCCTCAACTTTTGAATCTCCTGCAGGACCTCTACAACGGCTACCTCTCCTTGGCTGATCGTTACTGCCAAACAGTGATCAAGCAATCTCGGGCATCTTCATCTTCCCAATCAATCTCAGCCCTTAATTTCGACGTCGATGATCATGGGTGGAGTCACTTTGATTCCCAACAAAATGACTCTGACGCTGAAAGCTCTCTATCCTACCAAGCACCACCAACTTCACTGACACAACAACAGCAAAAACAACATGAACTTCAAGAACAAAATGCGGTGGATTCTGATGCTCTTATTGCTCAGCTGGTGATGAAGACAGTAGAATATGAGATTCTAGCACATGAATTGGCCACCCTTGAGAGGTGCAACAGTGAGTCATCGAGGAAGATGGATCTGCAGAAGAGTTTGCTCGAGGTTTTGGAGTCGGAGAGGCTGGTATTGTTGAGTGAGAATGCGAGGTTGGGGTACAGCGTCAATGCATTGATGGACGAGAATAAAGGGTTGACAAGGGAGATGATGTTGATGAAGAGAAAAGCCGGTGATCTCGCGAGGTGCGTTCTGAAGATGAGAGCGGATCACAGGGTGTGTTTGTTGGTTCGAAGAATCGAAGACCTGCAATGCCAAGTATATGGATTGGAGAAGAAAAACCGAGAATATTGCGAGCAGTTAATGGAGAAGAAGACCGAGGAGAATGAATATATGGAGAAGAATCAGGCAAGTGACGGTGTAGCCATGACGGAGAAGTCGAAAATGGAGAGCAACAGATGGGTGAAGGCTGAGACAATCTTCTCAAAGAAGGATAAAGAGGTTTCAAAGACAGACAGTAACAAGAAATGGTGGGGCAAGGTTAAGAAGATGGATTTGTTCTTACTTTGTGGACCTCACTCTAATCAACAAGTACAATGAGCATATGCTTCTATACATCTGATCAGAAGAATATTGTAATAGTAGTACTGCATGATCTTTTTTGATGAGCTTAATTGTGGATCCTAATAGTTCTTAACTATAGGATTATTAGAGGTTCTTAATAGATATGCTTATGTGTAATCTCTGCACATCTTTGTTTAAACCTTAAATGAAAGAAGCTTTTGTTATGTCAAATGCTAGTACTAAAGGGCAGGATATTGATCTGAACTGATAACAGTAAATCATATATACAGAATTTACACAAGGACCAATTAAAAGAGCGAACATATAATAAAGCCATAGAACCTAGGTCCACGACAACGAACCAGAAATGCTCGTCTTCAACAACAGGATCTGTGTAACTGGATGTAAGAGTTTCTTACCAGACAATGCATCCAAGAAACAAATTATACAATTAGAATGGCATTGGCATAAATACTATAAAATGTACAAACAAAGAATTACTTAGGCCAGTCAATCTAAGATCAAAATCATGAGGTAAATCATCTGGAGGCCATAAAAAACCTAACATGAATTGCGACGATATCTCCATTTACTTTAATAAGTTGAACACCTGAAAAAGATTGACATCTGCAGGTGTTTCTAGGTCCTACCTCTCCTTGTATGTAGTAACTTCCCGTGTAAAACCGCATGGTAACCTAAGCAATTTTCTCTATCATGTATTCTCTACAAACCTTCTTTCAAGCTCCGGGGTTCTGATTTGCATTCTTGAGTCTCGATGCACTCAATTAGAATCCCATTCTGGCCTTCTCGAGGTTCAAGATCAAATTCTGGTTAATAATATATTGTGAAATTCCCAGAAGTAATCCTTTGATGAGGAGCAGCTTGATAGGAATTGTCAGCCATTGTTCTGAACAATTGGTTGGGATGGCCGTCTGTCCTCACTGGATTGTGAAGTTGAGACCTTTCGTAGAGAACGGTATTGTAGCCGGACACTATCTTCACTTCCGAGAATTTTTAGCAAGTACCTAGACGATTCGTTGAAGACGATTAGCTTGAAAAAGGGAGCTCACTATTAAAGATATGGGCTCAGAAAATTGAAAAGAATGCACACATGCAGTCAAAACATTAACTTGGGCACATCTAACATAACGAAGAAAACAAAAAAGAAAAATAAAGACTATAACTGGCAGTGCCATTATGCAGCGGCAGCATTTGCACTCTTATACTTATATGGTTAGCCTCAAATACAAAGTTGTCAAATCGGAATCGAATCGTAAAATCTAAAATCGGTACTCTCTCTCTATATAACAATTTCTTTTCTCTTTTTTTTTTGTAAGCAATTCGATAACTTTTTAGGGGCTTTTTAATCGGTTTTCTCCTGATTCGATTTGAATCGGACGATTCAAATCATGAATTGTCCGATTTTAACAATTATGGGCATATATACTACCTTGAGATAGCAAATGTTCAAGAGGAAGTTTTAATGTTCGTTGGAGGGTAATCATTAACCAACGGCTCTTAAGTCTTAACTTTATGGAAATGACTGAGAACTTGAAAGACATGATAACGACGGACACCAACTCACCAGCCATTGAGGCACTGGGATGTGATTACTGCTTCCCTGCCTACAAACTTCTCTGGGGTCCTCCTGTTTCCCTGCACCAGCCCAATATCCCTCAAAATATATGTCAAGGAGCCGTCAAAAAATTTAAACTTTGAAAACGTTTTATTAAAAGAATTACCTTAATTACCACTTTTTCACTAACTGAAAATGGATATTGCACTCCTTTAGGGTGCATTGGACTCTCACCATCAGCAGACATCTCACCATTTTCCTACAAAAGAAAATTACCATACCCGGATTTAACTATATTTAAGCATCTAACCAATTACACCCGTTATATAAGTTATTTCTTAATTGAGAACTCATAAATGCACATTCACACAATGAGATTTATTCAATACGCAATTCCAGCAAATATTCCGCTCACAACTGTTGCATCAAAATAACAAGCATATTCTCCAAACTTCCCTACAGTTCGATTTTTTTTTTTTTTTTTTTTTTTTTTTTTTTTTTTTTTTTGTATAGAACTAATTAAATAGGAAGTTTTTATCAAAGTTCTACAGTTCTACCCCAGGCAAATGATGTAACAACGATAGCAATACCATAACGTATGTTTGTGCAACCATGTGAGTGTTTGTATATGTACTAATGAAATTCTACTTCTTTGTTAAACAATTTTGCGCATGCTTTTTTTGTGCATCAACATTTCACTTAACAATGATCAAATAATCCATTTGTATATTAGGGCTCTGAAGCATACCCTACTTAATCTCTTTCCTGTTTCACCCACTTCTTTCCGCCGCTTTCGAAGAGCTGCATTGTGGAACAGTCTCCGGTCATCCTCATGCTTCACAGCTGCAGCTGCAGCTCTTAAAGCTGTGGAAACAATCAAATCATAAGTGCAACATGAAATTAGAATGCATAGGGAGAAGGAGAGTATTCAACAAAGCGTTTTCAGCAATACCAAGATTGGGGATCAAAGAACCAGCTTCAATTTCCGCATTGCAAATGTTGCATCTTAACTGCATCTCAAACCAAAATATCTTTTAATTAATGCATTTCTAGTTTAATACTCAGTCATAGCCATGCATCGCGATACTTCCTACCACCTAAAAGTTGTTCACAACCTGACGTATCTAAAATCTATAAATGACGACTATTAGAATAAGCCATAAACTTTACACAATCTTTCATTAGGCAGTAAAACCAAAGTGAAATGATATCACTTGCAGAAAAAATAGATAAGAAATCAAATTAATGTTATCAATCTGTTTGGGACAGTGGACAGCAGGCATATAAATAGGGAGGGACATTTGAATCTGAAGGCAACAAATAACACGGACACGTAAAATTACAAAATGTTTTAGTTACTCTACCATTGACATATAAGAAAAGTAGAGCTAAGAAAACAAAACTACATGAAAACACAGTAAACGCCATAAAACCCTATATTCAGAAGAACAACATCTGCATAAGAAAGAATTACAATTCTACTTACAGTCTCAATGACCTTTCTCAACAAGAGACCCCCAAATGAATGTCCACATGAAACAACCACAGCGTCTTCAAGAAAAGAACCACTGCAACATCAACATCTTTTTTTAGTCGAAACAGAAACATTAACAATTGGAATTGCAAACATTTTTGAACATCAATTCAACAATCATGATATACTGTTCTACATGAAAACAACTAACCAAAAGCTCCTCCAAAGTACAGTTAAAAGACTACAATGTGCTTACAATACCAATTACCAAATAGGGCCTTGACTTATAGTATATCAGTCTGTTTTTGACTAGTAAGTAACATACAATGAACACAAAAGAAAATTTTACATGGCTAATCAACAAACAAACAAATAAAAAACTGAATTTAAACTTACGATAAGGGATCTGAGAGAACACTACGTAAGGATGTATTTAAACTAATTCGAGCTTCCTGCATGAAAAAAGTGAGCAACGTCATAAATATATTTTGAAAAACAAAATCAATGTATTGGGAAAAAAAAAATTACTGTGAATAAAAAGAAAAAAGGACAGCTCCAACACTCCCCTAAATATATGACCTCCTCATACAAGTGGACAACATAATAGCTTCTTGGACCTCAATAAATTTGATCCTTAATTGACCTAGGAGTTGTAACCGGGCATCCCCAATCAAAAGGCTATTGGACACCCCAACCCTTGGAAAGAAAAAGGTAGCACCGAAGAATGGACTTATAAAATATTGAGGTCCACATAAAATGATGTCATGTAGCCCACTTTTTTGCATGATTACTTGAGAACATAACATTTCTCAGTAACTAAAGGTATGAACTTACATGTACAGTGTCAGAATTGGTGCATGCCACGTCATCCTCAGCGGAAAGGTCATCCATGAACTGGCTTACAGTAATTGGGACATAGCTTTGTGGAATTACATGGCCTGCTGTTGCAATTCGAGAACAATCTAACACAGCATTCCCCTGAGGCATGAGTCTGAATGCTAATGATGTCCTAGAGCACCATGCCAGAAATAACCAAATGGATTAAAAGAATAGCATGATAAATATGCCAAGTACGGTGTTTCCCTAACTAAGAGCATACCTTCCATGGCCAGCAGTGCCTGAAGAATAATCAGGAATAGCTCTATAAGAGGCAGCAGGGCGAAGACCAGCAGTGGCATGGCTAAGAGCCTTCCCCGTAAGTAGCAAAAGGTCCCCAGGACCTAACCCACCATCAGCTAGGTACCAACGATTATTGGGGTCACAAACCTATGCAAAAAAAGAAAAAAGAAAAGCCAACTGTATGTAATGACTAGGAGATAAAAAGCGAATGAACAAAGAATTCATATCTGCAATATTCCAGGCAGCAATGCTAGAGAAAGATTAAGAGTTCAGTCAATTGGAAATGAAGGTAATATTAGCATATGTACCATAATGTATCTCAACCAAATTCAATATTATTAATTTTATTTTATTTTTTAAATTAAATAGTTTGTGAGAACAAAATGCAATATACCTGAAGACCTGAACTGTCTGAGGTAACTAATGTCAACAATCCCTTCTCAACTTCACCATTTATTGATGACTTCCCTCCACCTACAGTTACTTTCCCATTTTGCAAGGATGTAGGAGAATAGGTAGCAACTAACACTGAAGAAGATGTCTCATTGGGAGGCAACGGCATATCATCAAGTAAATGGTTAAAGAAACTGCCAGTCGAAATTCAGTTTAAATAACTAGTTAGGAAAGGCTGAATTTGAGCTATAAAATAGCATTCGCAAATTCAGTTATATCGAAATTCACCAGAAGCACCCTTACTCGCTACGCAAACGAAGATGCCTTGCAATTGCAGACAAAGCTGCACGAGCAGCCTTTCCCATACATCTAAAAGCATCAGCCATACATGGAGGAGGAGAATCAATATCTCCCAAAGTCCTGCCATGATATGAACAAGTAAAGAATTTATGTGTTATTGGCAAAAATCATATTTTAAATTACAACCAAGAGAAAAACCGAAGCACTTTATGAATGGCAATATCTATTTCACAAATGAGAGGAATAGGGGAAAAGGATGCAAGGAAGGAGAGGAGTCACTTGAAGCTTAAAAGCACATTCTAGAAGGCATTATTTAAGAAAATAACTGCACGATAGCAAATCTAAACAACTTATTAAATGAATGAAGATTTTTCTCACGGCCTTACTGGTAGTGAGCTAAAAAATCTTTCGCCTCAAACATCGTGTCGATGATCATTAGACCATGCTCGTATAAAATATACCATTCTAAAAATGAAGGTCCAAGAGATCAATGTGAAAGGAATTTCTGCCAATTACTTCTATAGTTTTTTTATATTGTGTTGTCTAGAATTACTACTCATTACCACTCCATATGAAACACACCCAACCGTACGAGAGATATGCTTCTTAAAGCTAGAACATTTGAACCTGTGGCCTCTTGGAGCCGGCCTCATGAACAACTAGTAGGTCTCAACCACTTTATCATGGCAAAATTTGGTTACTTCTATAGTTATCTATAGACGTTTCTTTTGAGGTAAGAGAAAAATATTGCATACCACCCCCCCCCCCCCCCCCCCCCCCCCCCCCCAATTTCTCTTAAGTCTTTTATCATGATCCCATGGCCATTTGAAAGATTCCACCTAAATTTATGGCTATTTTGCATAGCTCAAACAACAACATAGCTCAAACTCTTCCATTGTGCTCGGTTTGCATAGCTCAAACAAATGATCTAGAAACCTGCAATTGCATATGTAGTCTGCATACTCTTTATTCCAATATCCACTCAATTCGGCACTTCATCTTACAAAAGAGTTCCCTGAAAACGTTTACTTGCTTTAACATTCTTGCATAATGGGACCTAACACTAAGTACACTATGTATAAAATGAATTTGACACTAATACTGAGTTCTTACCTTCCTGCCCTGTACAAATGAACTCCACCATTCGTCTTTCCCAAACTCCCTCCAATATTGCCACCAACACCAGTAGACGCCCTCGACCTGAAATACAACTTAGCAGACTCCAAAGCACATCGCAAAAACGCAACTTCCTCGTTCCCCAGCTCGATCACCGCCGCATTATGCCTCATCAGCGATCCAGACAAAGCCTCCACTGCCCTAACATACGTCCCACACTGCGCCCCATCGAAAGGCACAATGTCCGAAAGCCTCACTTTCGGCAGCGGCGCCGCCGCAGCAGCTGGAACCACACAGTCCATCAACGGATTCGCCGCCGCGATCGGCTCCGGCTCAATCACACTCTGCTGCTGCTGCTGCTGCTGCTGCTGACCGTACAATCGCTGCTGCTGCTGCTGCTGATGCTGCTGCTGATGATGATGATGATGATGGTGATGATGATGAGATGCTTGTGCAGATGACGACGGAGGCAGAGACAACAAACCTAGCGACAGCGAAGACGTGAGCGGCGTCGTTGGCGATCTCGAGCACTGAAGGTTCACACTTTCGCCGTTGTTGCCGCTGTTGTTGTTGTTTGGATTCGACGACAGTGAATTGGGAGCCATGGCAGTGGAAATCTGCATACCGACTCAAATTCGACCAAACGATGATCATTTTAGGGTTTCTAAAGCTTCCGGAGCCGAATTTCCAGCTCCCTCTCGACCATCAATCGCGCAGAACAGCCGAATTAGGGTTCCTCGTCGGCCATGACCCATCGAGGGCATTGATCATTTTAGGGTTTCGTTAGGGTTTATGGTTGTTGGTTTCTTCGTCGCGTCGCATCGAATGCGCGGAAACCGTGAAAAGGAGAAGCTGAAGAAAATAAGAGAGAGTCTGCGCTTTCTCTCCTCTCTTCCACCTGAACGAGGTTTCCGTTTTTTTCTTTTTATTTTTTTTCTCTACAAAGAATAAACGTTATTACTATTTATTACTCCTAGATTTTATTATTAAAAAAATTGAGCTACTTACGTGCCGTATTACCACCCAACCTCAAAGACTCCATCTCAAATTAGTTGGGGTCGAGTACATGAATCAAACACTTTTGTTACACTTGATTTAGTGTAATTAGAAATTATCGATGCCATTGACATGGGGTTGTACGAAATAGAGTACTTTTTTTTTAATTCGAGAAGTTTTCTAATATTATTTGATTTTGTCTCAGAGTTCTCGAGTATGTTGTCAAGCATAGGTATAAAGTTTTGAGGTAGTTTTCAACAATATAACTCATGTGTAGAGACGTTTATGAGATAGAACACGAAGAAATGTCTAGACCTGAATTATGATTATTTTGATGAGGCTATTAACAGATGGTTGAGTTACGAATTAGGAAATAAACTTCTTTTAAAGATGCGGGTGTCGTTGAAGTACTCTAGTAGAAAATGAGGTGCAAATAGTATCAATTTATAGTAGATGGAATAATTTAAATAGGAAGAGACATCCCTATATAGTATCTGATAGTGCTTGAGTATGGATTAGTTATAGTGCAAGTAGCCACATATACAATGCATGTTATCCTCTTAATCTTTAAGAAAATGATAATCTAACACACTTTTAACACACACTTTGTCTTTTAATTTATTTATAGTATTTTGTTAGATGTGAAACCCACACCTAAAAATACAAAAAAGAATCATAAATATGTTAAAAGATAAAGTGTGCGTCAAAGTGTGTTAAATTATTATTTTCCTCATCTTTATAACCTCCTTATTTACCAACCGACGTTGGATATTCCGTACTAAAATTAGACACCAATCCATTGACTAACCAATACAAACTCGATGCTCAAAGTTGCTACATTTAACATTTTCCTCTACCAAATTGCCCACTATAATGTCTTTTTAGGGACAGGGCTCCCTGACAACAGGAGTTGCACAACAAAATCAACATACGACTTCTCTTGCTGCCACGTGGCGTATTATCCAATTGTTTGAACATACGTCCAGGTGGGCTAACCTTCACGTTGGTTTGGATAACATTGTACGAATCCAGGAGTGTGGGATCACTTTTGATCGTACATACCTATGTGGATGTATTTCTCGAGATTCGTTTTGTGTGAGATCTATGCAACAAGAGAATTCAATAATTGTCATCATTAGGCCTAAGCATGATTAGTGCCGCCATAATCTTTGGTCAATATGGTGTCCACCATCACGGACATGACCATTTCGCCAACATCGTCATCATATATAAATGCAAACATCCATCATTACATTCGTTCATGATGATACTCACCAAGTCACCATATATACATCATCATCATAAATAGAGGGGGAAAGTAAAGTTATATATTATAAAAGAAAATGATAATCTAATATATTTTTGGTGCACACTTTATTTTTTAACTTATTTATAGTATTTTGTTAGATATGAGATTCTAGAAAAACTTAAAACACTATAATAGGCTAAAAAATAATTAAAGTGTGCGCACAAAGTACGTTATATTATCATTTTTCTAATACAAATTGCTCTAATTTATGATGAAGTGCATCCATAAAAGATCTCTCATATATGAAATTTAGTTAATTCTGTCTTATGGTCATGATAAAAAATATAAAAGTTGTATAGATGATGTAGATCTTGACCATTCCATGCCTTCCATTCGATAGATCATGAGAGGAAAAATCATGATGAGGGCATGGATGGAGGGATATAATTTTTAGCCATGATGGAGAGAACTTTATTCTATGTTGGGGAGTGGATCAAGATTTTTGAATACTTCGTCCGTTGATATTATATGTCACATTTTGACGACATAAGAATTAAGATGATAATTAATTACCATTCATATTTTATTACAAAACTACATTTTTATTATTTTATTGTATAAAAAAGTGGTTGATATGTCACAAACTAAATAAAATGGAGTTAGAATTGATAATGAAGCATTTTAATGCTTTATTGATTTCAATTATGCGATACATATTGTGGAACAATTTTTTTTTCCTCAAATGTGACCTATAATATGAAACGAATGGAATATACAATTAAACTTATGTTTTCCTCAAAATTCGAGACAAGATAATGTAATCAGAGGATGAATGGAGGTGGTCGGGGCCTCTTGACCCTCAGACAACCCTACATGGTACTCTTATATAATGGAAGTCCCATTTCAATCGGATCAACCCATTTTGGGACATATATATGGAATTAACACCCAGTTGTTGGTATATATTAATTCATGTTGATGTCTATATATGCACACACAAATCGATATGTATTGCATAGACACCAACAAAAGAGTGTGCATTATGGGTGTTCAAAAAAGTGACCCTAGCATTATCCTCCTGCTAAACCAATAAACACTCTTAACACTTGGCTAACAACTTACTAGTTTACTCAGTACAAAAGAAATTAATTAACCCGCTTCTATAGCCAAACCATGTTCAAGGTTTGTGAATTCTTCCTTTATCGATCCAATAACCGTATCATTATTTAACAGGAGACAAGTCTTTTTTTTTTATAGGAACGAGACTTTATTTTACTATAGCCAAAATATTATATAAGTATATGACAAGAAACAATGTATTTCCCTAAAACAAAGTTGAAAAAACCCCTACCAGTGTAGTAGGAGAAAAATATGTCGTCCCTAAGTGAATAAACATCGTGCCCTTGCCATGGGAGGTCACTAACAAAAAAACCTATCCCCACCGAGTCAACTAGATTGAACTTATGATAGTGCGACCGAGCTTACAAAAGTGGTCAAATAAAAAAATTACATTCTTTAACCCTCACCAATGAGTCATTCACTCACAATTCATAGAGAAGTAAATACACCACCGGCCACCTCTCCCATTTTTTACTCCCTATGCCTTGGATAAATATTATAGGAGACAAGTTTTACCCTATAAAAGTAAAAAAACGCTAAAGTAACCTAGTCAGAACACCTACATTTGGCATTTTGTTATCGAAGGCCTTTTGGATACACCTAGTTGCATCAATGCTTTAACGTCTTTTAAGAGACATGTATCATAAAGTTAGAAGATTTAAACACATGATTTTAAAGAAGCACAAGTAACTAAGATTTAAACAAATGATTTTTAGGTTTCAATCTTAAAAAAATAAATAAAATTCCCAAACCCACTAAGTGAATATTTGACAAAGTAATCGTCCACTTCTTTAAAAAAAAAAGTGTTCTCAAGCTCATCTCGACGTATGTAAAAATTATCCTCAACCATTATATATCAAACCTAGGTAGCAAGAGTATAATATATCTATCGAAAGTCAAATTCACGACGTCTCTAGGCTTGATTTTTTTTGAGAAGATCTCGTTCATTTCAAAAAAAATGTTTTAACATCTAAAAAATATTTTTAGGTACCTATCTCTACTTTTTTTTTAAATGTATATACGTTTTTTGGAAGTGCCACCGTGCCCAATAAGAGCGACATACATGAAGGGCATCAACCTTGTCAGCCGCTCTCACCCTTAAAACACATTGGGATACATGCACTATGTCAACCAATCGCCCTCGATGCACATCGAGATGCGTGCATGAAATGCAATATAACATTTTCTTTTTTTCAAACAAGCGACATAAGTTATAATCAATAGATGCGCGCGCGCACGTGGCTAGTAAATGCACCTCGCATCATCATCTGACATACTGTTGTCGCAGCACAGGATTCCTCCACTCGGACTTCGCTAGAACGATATTCCTCCAACTCACACAGTAACGGAAACCTCCATCCAACCGTCGATGCGCACCTCATGATGCATGCGTACGCTTTTGGAGATCTAAAACACGGTCGAATAGTGTGTGTGAGTTATAGTCCGACTTTAGAGGGTGTGTGTTGTAGCATTTTCCACTCCACTCCACTCCACTCGCTCTTCTAGGGTTCGTCCAATTCGATCCGTCACGCGATCGGCATTCGCTCTCGCGCGAATCGACCGCCGCCATTGATGGAGCAGAGCTGAAGAACCTCCGCAGAGACCGATCGAGCGATGGATTCGTCGCCGTCGACATCGAGATCTCCGGCATCAGAGGAGAGAGCGAAGACGTGCGAGAAGAAGGAGAAGAAGAAGGAGGGGTTGGGATGGATGGAGTGGATGAGAGGATGGCTGTACTTGGCGTACGAGATGTTGTTTCAGAGGATCACGGCGAGTCACTTGCAGAATCCGATACCTCTGCCGCCTCTCCACGGAGTCACTTGCGTTATCACTGGTTGCACTAGCGGGATCGGCCTTCAGATCGCTAGGTATGAGCTTGATTACTGTACGGTGTTGATCGATTTGGCTGATTTGTGGAATGTTTGAATGAATGTGCTTTGGTTTTTAGGATTCAATGTTAGCAATACCTAGAATTGGTTAGAATTGGTGAAGTAGTGATTCGTCGGAGTTGCGATTGTAGTCTTTCTTGTTAAGCATAGGTTAGAGGTGGTAAATGACGGATCTAGAGATTAGAGCGAGCGAGGATGAGATTCGGAGCCTGGCGGTTTTTACAGTGGAATGTTGGCAATACCTAGAATTGGTGAAGTACTGATGGTGTGAAAAACCTATGAAAACATAACTTAGATTCAATTCATTCACCGAGAGATATCGTCCGAGTTGCAATTGTAGTCTTTCTGGTTAGGCATAGCTTAGAGGTGGTAAATGATTGATCTAGAGACTAGAGCGAATGAGGATGAGATTTGGACCTTGGTGGTTTTGTATTGCAAAGCCTTAATCTCAAATTAGTTGGGGTTGGCTACATAGATCAAACTCTTCCATTGTGCTCGATTTAGTGCTATTGATGGTGTGTTTTTCAAATCATTTAAATCCTTCATAGTTAATGTGTCTCAAGTTAGCTTCAGTCTACCCCTACATTGTTGAATTTTATCAGTTTCTATTGAGTTGAGTTCTCTAGCAGGGGCATTTGTAGGCTGTCTTGTAAGCCTCAATCCCAAAATAGTTTTACTTTTAGAGGAAATAAAATCCAGGACGGAGGCTCATGTAGTTATTCAACTGTGCTCAATTGAGAAAAGCCCGTTCAAACTGCAAGGTGCGCGTAGATGAATTGGTTTGTATAGGTAAACCAAACGTTTCCCTCTATTTTCCTAAGTATGTGTACTTTACAAAGCATGCCACAAATTGTAAGCCTAAACGTCTAGTTATGTATGTTCTACAGATTTTAAGGGAATGCAATCATAACTAGCTTCACTGACTCAAACAAATGAAACTGATATTTGGTTTTTTTTTTTTTTTTTTTTTTGGTTCTTCAAATATCATTTTGTTCTCACTTCTTAGTAAGTTCAATGGCGATTCTCAATTATTTAAAGTCTATATTTGATGAAATGAATACCTACCTTCTCCTTTTAATTTGATTTTGTTGGTTTGGTTGCTTCTTTGTATTTAATAGGCAACTAGCAGAGTCTGGAGCACATGTTGTCATGGCAGTTAGAAATACTAAGGCAGCTCATGAATTCAGCCAGAAGTGGCAGAGTGAATGGTCAGGAATGGGGATTCCTCTTAATATTGAGGTATTTACTTACCTAAAGGTCTTCCAGTAGATTGAAATTAGACTAGTGTTGTCTGATAGTTTGATCCACAAATGTTTGGTGGCACAAAATAACTTTAAAAATAAAAAAGGTGATCAGGGGCAAACTAAAGCACACGTATTTATTATCAATCTTGTGATGCTTTCGTTCTTTCGCTGTCCTGTTAAAGTCTTGCTTTTGCCGTTATTACTAGTGAATTTTCCAATATTATTTTCAATGATGCTTTTGGTTTTACAGTTATGACATGGCTGTGTCTGTGATTCCCTTTGAAGGTTATGGAGCTTGATCTTCTTTCATTGGAGTCTGTCGTGAGATTTGCAGAAGCATGGAATGCACGCGCAGCGCCTTTGCATGTTTTGATCAATAATGCTGGGATCTTTTCAATTGGAGGTAAGTACTGAAGGTTAGATGCTAAATATTTACTGCCTGTGTGCTTTATTTCTGAGGATTTCCTCGATGGAAATATATTTTTATATAATTTTTTTGGGTGGATTGCCAATGCTTGTTAGTTGTTTTTATGGGGTCACAACAATTTCATCGGTTAAGTTATATTTCTTTAACTCTCATGAGGGTTCATGACTATCTGTCTGGTTTCATCATATATTGTTTATTACCCTCATTTCAGAGCCACAAAAGTTTTCAAAGAACGGTTATGAAGAACACTTGCAAGTGAACTATCTTGCCCCGGCATTGCTTTCATTATTGCTTTTGCCATCTCTCATCAGGGGTTCCCAAGTCGAATTGTTAATTTGAATTCTATTGTAAGTTTTTCTTCAATCGGTGTGTCAACATTTAAATAATGTAAATATATTGTCCCTTTGACTGCATTCTCTATGACATCAGTAATTTGGTTGACTGCATTCTCTATGACATCAGTAATTTGGTATTGGTTTAATTATGCTGCATAATCTAGTCGAGAATTTAGCATTATGGTAGATCTTTTGTTATATTGTTATGATGAAGTATATTAATAAATGATGTGTCGATTACAAGGTTTTCCATGTTAAAATAAAAGTTCTTAGTTTGTATCCATTATCTTCCTCTATTTTGGTTTTTAGAAAACGGAAGATCAACATTATAAACGTCACTTTTACTCTATGAAAGAATCTGCGATTCGATATATTAATATGATATTCCTGTCACTGTATTGCTTGGTGTGTATAATGTCATCTTACCGAAACTAATGAAACCTATGTTGCATAATAGTTTCAGAATGAGATTACCTGAACAAACCATTGTTTTCATTTTGTATTTGATGAATGTTCTAGTTGTTCTTTGACATATGAAAGGCACTTTACCAATAACCCTTGTAACATTGTGCCACAGATGCATTATGTTGGTTTTGTTGACCCTGAAGATATGAACATGAATTCGGGGAAAAGAAAATTTTCAAGTTATGTTGGATACTCGAGTAGCAAACTTGCACAGGTAATACAAAGCTTTCAGAGTTTCTTTTGTTTGGGAAACCTATTGCTTTTTTATTAGGAAAATAAGGATGGAATTGAATGTATTTAACTTGAGAATGTTTTATTCTATTTGCAAAGAAGTATAACTTCGGGATTCAGTTATGTTTATGATAGGAGCCACGATCAAAGAGGGGGTCGCCTCTAGCTTTATTGATTGTGAAAATAGAAAGAGGAATACACCTCACGAGTGGGCGAATCCCTAACCCAGAGAAAGAGAGACTCTCTTCTCAAACCCAAATACCCAATGCAATTTACTTACAAGATGTCTCCCAACAAAGGCTACTGACTCTTTAATACCCCTCCTAATCCCCACACTCAATAAGCAGTCGTACTTACATGACCCATTAGACACACCTACACTATTCACTCCACACCCCAGCGCCTTTATGCGTTGTTTGCTGTTATGGTGGCCCCACCATGTGCCGTTTCTGATTCGCTGCTCCCAACATTCCTTCGCTTATACACCTTCCGAATAGGGGGACACCCTGGAATGCTATCAATACTCCCTCGAACGACGACCACCTTGTCCTCAAGGTGGAAGGCTGGAAACGACTTCGACACATGACATACAAGCTCCCAAGAAGCATCGACAGGAGTGAGATTCAACCACTTGATCAACACTTCGGGTCCGGTCGACAAGGAACGATAGGCCAGAATAGACTCTGGTTCCTATGGCGTGATGAGTGAGTTTGCCTGGAGGGGGGGAAAGAGGACGACACTGGAGCCGACCCGACTGCACGCGACGCAGAGGAGGGAGACATGGAATACTGGATGAATTGCAACTGATGGGGGCAGTTCTAATTTGTAGGCCACTTGGCTGAGCCGTGCAAGTACCTTAAAAGGTCCATAAAAGAGAGGACTCAACTTCAAATTCGATCGACAAGCCACAATCAGCTGACGGTAAGGGCACAATTTAAGACAAACCAAATCACCCACATTGAACACTACCTCCCAACGCCCCGAATCGGCTTGCTATTTCATGCGATTCTGGGCCAAGAGCAATTGGTCACGCAACTCCTGAAGGGTCAGATCACGGGCGCGCAACATGGTGGTCAGGTCGGACTAGGCAGAAGAAGGGATGTCGTGGTGTATCAAGAGGAGGAGGGTCGCCCCCATAGACCACCTTGAAAGGAGAACACTTCAAGGATGAGTGAAACGAAGTATTGTAAGAGTATTCTGTCTAATGGAGCCATTTCGACCACATGTTGGGTCGTTGATGAATAAAACATCGAAGATACGTCTCAATGCATCGGTTCACCACCTCGGTTGACCATCACTTTGTGGGTGATAGGCTGAACTTCGATGCAGTTGGGTGTGGTGAAGGCAGAACTCCTTCCAAAAATGGCTTACAAAAATCTTATCCCTCGATCGGAGACTATTGTTCGAGGAAACCTATGAAGGTGTACGATGCTGTGAAGAAACACTTTGGCGACTGTCATGGCAGAGAAAGGATGCTTCAAAGCTATGAAGTGGGCGTATTTGCTCAATCTATCCACGACCACCAAAATCGAATTGAACCCTTTTGAAGATGGCAGTCCCTCCATAAAGTCTAGAGATTTGTCCTCCATATTGCTGTGGGAATGGTAAGGGCTGGAGGAGTTCGGCCGGGGCTAAGGTCTCGTACTTGTTGCGTTGACAAACATCACATGCTGCCACAAATTTTTTTGTCTTGTTTAATTCCGACCCAAAACAACTATGCTACGATGTGGCTGTAAGTCTTAAGAAACCCACCATATCCCCCAATAGGCCCTGCGTGAAATTCAGTTAGAATCTTTGACTTCAACGAGGAGGTATCCGAAAGTGCGAGACGATTTTTGAACAAGAGGCGGTTATGCACCAAGGACCATCCCGACTTGCCAGTAGGATCAGTTAAGAGCAATTGTCGAATGGTGGCGAGAGTTAGGTCTGCAAGGCCTTTGGCAAACATAATGGCATCTTCATCACTCGAAAAAATGGAAACAAAGAACAAGTTCATGGCAGTCAAGCCGCCCCGCCCCGCCCCGCAGAAAAGGAAAGCATGACAACGCATTTGCCGCAACATTTGAAGACCCCAGTTTATATTGTATATCAAATTGAAACCCAAGCAACTTCACCAACCAACGCTGGTATTCTGGGGATATTTCGCGTTGCTCCAAAAGGTACTTCAAGCTTCGCTGATTTGTGCGTACCAAGAATCTGCGACCTAACAGATAATGACGCCATTTTTGAATAGCCCACACAATAGCAATGAGTTCCCTCTCATAAGCCGATTTGGCCCTTGACCTAGGAGAGAGAGCTTGGCTGATGAAGGCAATAGGTTGGTCTTCTTGTGATAAAACGGCGCCCACGCCAACCCCTGAAGCATCAGTTTCGATCACAAAAAACCTTTCGAAGTTTGGCAGCGCCAAAGTGGGAACTGCTATCATCGTCGACTTCAATTGATGGAAGGCGTAGGAGGCCTCATCCGACCAAGTGAACACATCCTTCTTCAAAAGAGTAGTCAGTGGTGCTACAATCTTCCCATAGTTGCGAACAAATCTCCGATAGTAACCTGTCAGCCCGAGATCCTTGGGAGTTGAGGGTAGAGGCCACTCCTCCATGTCCTTGACTTTGTCCGGATCAGCTAACACGCCCTTACTGGAGATGATATGGCCAAAGCAATCAAGACTTTCACGGGCAAAACAACACTTAATCAAGTTGACGAACAGAGAGTTGGATTGCAGAACCGTCAGTACCTCGGAGAGGTGGACGCAGTGGTCCTCTAGACTGCGACTATAAACAAGAATATTGTCGAAGAACACCGGCACACAATGACGTATCAGCCCCTTAAAAATGCTGCTCATCACAGATTGCAGGGGCATTAGAAAGGCCAAAGGACATTACAAGGAACTCATAATGACCTTCATGAGTCCGAAACGCGGTCTTTGGAATGTCTGCTGGATTGACCCGGATTTGATGATAACCGAAACAAAGGTCCAACTTGGATAAGGAGACGCCATGCAGCTCATCCAAGAGTTCGTCTATGTTCGGGATGGGGAAACGATCCAGAACGGTGGCTTTGATTAGGGCACGATAATCAACACAAAATCTCTAACTACCATATTTTTTCTTCACTGGGAGGACAAGACTTGAAAAAGGGTTGTTACTGGGTTGAATGATTCCAGACACCATTCCCTTTATCTCTGACTTTTGAATTTGTGGGTAACAATACGGTCTGACTTCGATGGGTTCTGTGCCCTCCTTAAGAATGATGGATTGATCACAATCCCTCGTCGGCGAAAGTGAGGTCGGCAGCTCAAACAGAGCATTAAACGAAGCCAACACCTCTTGGACACATGGATCGATACAAGTGAGAAGGGATCAAAATTAGCAGTCTCAACACCACAATATTCAATAAGGAAACAACCACAAACAGAGTCAAAAGAGCGCTGAATATACTTACATGAAATCAAAGCGTGGTGCAAGGACGGATCACCCTTAATAGAGACCCATTTGCCTGACTGTCATATATACATGGTAAGGTTTAGCCAGTTGTCTGCTGTCATTCCCAAAGACATGAGCCACTACATGCCCAAGATCAAATTGGCCCCCCCATGGCGATGGGATAGAACTCCGTAACCACCGTGACCCCTTGAAATTGGACCTTGACGTCCTTGCAAACCCCTGACCCTGGCAAGGTAGTTCCGCCGCCATCAGAACCCCATAGTCTGGAGTAGTAGTGACGGGCAAGTTGAGAAGCTTGACTAGCGTCGAAAGATGAAATTATGCGAGGCCCCGCTGTCAATCAATATCACCACCTCCACCTCATCCACGCGCCCTTTAAGATTGATAGTGCGAGGAGAAGAGCGCCCCTCCATGTCATGAGTTGACAACTTCAATATCATCATCTCTGAACTCTCCCCAGGACTCTCTAGCGGAGACAGCGAACTGTCATCATCCTTGTCATGATCCTGCTGCACGAGATCATGGATCTCCGATCTAAGGTCGCCTACTGCCGCTTCCAAGCCATTCACTGTCGTCACCAATGTTGGGATCTGTTGCACTGCTCCTCCACGGCCTCCATCCTTGATTCCATCTTAGGTGGCATGGATCTATGCTCTAATACCAATGATAGGAACCACGATCAGAGAGGGGGTCGCCTCTGGCTTTATTGATTATGAAAATAGAGAGGGGAATACACCTCACAAGTGGGGGAATCCCTAACCCAGAGAAAGAGAAACTCTCTTCTCAAACCCAAACACCTAATTTAATTTACTTACAAGATGCCTTCCAATAAAGGATACTGACTCTTTATATACCCCTCCTAATCCCCACTCACTGAGCAGTTTGTACTTACATGACCCACTAGACACACCTACACTATTCACTCCACACCCTAGCGCCTTTATGCGTTGTTTGCTGTTATGGTGGCCCAATCATGCGTCGTTTCTGATTCGCTGCTCCCAACATTCCTTCGCTTATACACCTTCCGAATAGGGGGACGCCCTGGAATGCTATCAATTTATTCTTTATATTGTTACGTTGTGTGCATTTTGTATATCGACTTCTATGATTATTCATTTTAATTTTGTCGGTGCTTCACTCGCATATTATCACAAGCATTTATAGGGCTTAAGTTTTCAATTTGCAATAACATCCATTTGACTTGAGCTTAATCAAGCATGAATTATTGAAATTTTGAGTTGAAGAAATTCAATGATATAGGGGTAGACCTAGATATTTTGGGATACATAAAGTAAGAAGGATTTAAAGGATTATGAATTCACGCATTCAACGGCTTTAAATTGAGTGGAGTGGAAGAGTTTGATATATGTGGCTGGCCCTCACTAATTTAGGGTTGAGGCTTTGTTGTTGATGTCCAGTTGGATTAGATTCCCCAAATTTTAAATTCCATTTTCCTGTATGGGAAGGAATTTGTTTGCTTGTACTAATGCAATAGTTATTTTCTCCTTTGTTTTTCTCATTCAAATTATCATTTCTTGAGCTTATAAAAACAACAAAACCCCAATCCCAAATTATTTGTATTAGGATTGAACTTTTCTTTCCTCTCGATTTAGTGACCATTGCCTGATCTTAGTCCCCATAATATATTTCTGTTATTTTTTTTGTAGAAAGTGAAAGAAGTTTTATATCTTAATGAAATCTCTGTATAGTGATTTTGAATGTTAATCTCTTTTTCCAGATTATGTTTAGCAGCATTCTCCATAAGCGACTTCCTGCTGAAGCTGGTATCAGTGTTGTTTGTGTATCACCTGGGATTGTCCACACCAATGTTGTAAGTCTACTTAAATCATTTATTTAGTATATGAAGTGTATTTCTTACGAGTGCTTCACTCTTTACTTTTCATGATTGTTCCTTCTTGTTGCACTGGGGACATTGGGGGACCCTCATCTTATGAGGGCACATTCAAGTTAATTTTATTTGGAAGGGTTGGTTTATTCAAGTTTTGAGCATTGATTGATCTAGATTCTAGTCAAAGCAAAAATAAGCTTTTCAGTTGACTGTTGATCTTGCATTATGCATTGGTAATGGCAGTTGGACCCTCATAAAGATTTGAAATTGTTATATATGTAGGCAAGGGATCTACCTAAATGGCTTCAAGGTGCTTACCATCTCATACCATATTTCATCTTCAGTCCTCAAGAAGGCAAGTCTTCCTAATTATTGTTGTTTTTATGTGATTTTTTTCTTCCAAGTCATCATAAGCGTGATCTTTCTGTTCTGAACTTAGTGAACCGCTTAGAGTTGGGAGGACAAAACTGTCAAGAACTCGATAATTCACCAATCCACGATAGGGTTAGAAAGCACTGTCAATTCTACTACTATCTACAGCTAAATTTGCGAGTTAAAAGGGTATTTGAAGATGATTATTATCTGCTCAAATGACAGTATATGAGCCCAGATCATCGAAGGGGTTCAGAATCAGATCGAGCTTTGGACATCTATCATATTTAGCCCTTTAGTTAGATTAGGAAAGGACCTGCAAAGTAAGTGTAACTCGTGGTATTCATTTCTTTTTATACGTAATTGGGGGCTCATTCGATCTTATTTCTGCAGGTGCGAGAAGTGCGCTGTTTGCAGCTACTGATCCACAGGTCCCTGAATACTGCGCTTTGCTGAAGTCTGATGAGTGGCCTGTCTGTGCCATCCTCTCTCACGACTGCCGCCCTACAAATGCATCAGAAGAAGCCCACAATGTACCAACATCTATCAAGGTTTGGGAAAAGACGTTAGCCATGATCGGGCTTCCTGCAGATACCGTAGAGAAGCTTATAGAAGGTGAGCAAGTTCAGTGTCGATACGGGCTCAAGCAAGACTAGAATTCTACGCCAACATCTTGTCAATAGGATCAATTTACTCATTTGGATCGGACGGAATAAAACCTTGTGCCGCTAGTGCAACCAAATGCTCTGGTGAGGAAATTCCCTTTCTCCATGCATAAATATGGGATTTTTAGCTGTAGTTACTAAATTCGTTGTGGCTTTAACTTGTATTGGTTCACCATTTGTTCCTCAAAATATGTTAAATCACTTTTTGAGCTGCGAAGCAATTCCTTGTCTCGCTTATTAAACATGATGATGGAGAGCAAACATCCTGAGTGACATCGGCAAGGGACATAAAAATCATCCTCCATTGAGAGCGAGAATTTACCAACATATAATGAATCATGTTCCATCACAAACTTTTTTGCCATGATAGAAAGTAAAAGAGGCATTTAACTTAACTTTGCTGTAGAGAAACAAGGGATGTAAATGAACTATAGCTCAATGATGTGAATTGGCACAAAAACAGAACTGAAGTGACTTTCACTTGTCGAGGCGGGCGATTCAATTATATACTGTGCGAACCTGCTCAAGAATATGAATATGAAGATGCATACAGAAACCAATCTTCTTTTGGTGCATTGTAGTTGATGCTCAAGAGAATTGCCATCTGCAGCAGCACCCATGAACTGGATCAACTGTAATAATATTTCCTTGCTGGGGGCATGGTGATTTTCGCCTTGCGATTTAGCTGCAACTCAAAACTGCACACACTGAAAGAGGTATAGTCTGCGTTACTTGTAAATCCATTCCCTGGCGCGCCCTCCAGTTTCGTCCATGTCAATGAAAATGCTAACAGCCTGCAACAACAAATATATATAAAGGTCATCAACGACAACAACATAGCTTCAATTGGCTACATGGATCAAACTACTATTCTATTGTGCTTGATTTAGTGCAATTGATGGTGTACTTTCCATCAAAGACATTAGGACTGCAACTGTCCGTTCTAGACATGTGTCTCTCTATCAGTCAAACATAAGATGAAAAATTGAAGGATACAGTGGTCTACAGATGAGGCAAATCAAGTTATTCAAAGAAATCATAACAAGGCAAAGTCAAGATTTCAAGCTAACTTAGGCCAGACCAAGGTAGTTTAGGCATTAATTTGAGGGGTAGGCTAGCTTAGGTATTTTCTATACATTGTTTTTAGTGATCAACTACATGCATAAGTGGGGCACATGCAAGGCTACCCTGGGCTACAACCTACGACAGTCATGTATCTACATAACACCATTTTGTGATCAAGCGGAGGTTTATAGAGTTGGGATGTAGAATTTTCATCACCTTTCCTATTCGAGGCCGCTCCTTCAACTTTGCGAGGCTATTTCGAATATGTGAGACTGCTCCCCAACATTTCAATGTGTTGGCCACATCATCTAGTCTCAATAGATATTCTTCCTCAGTAAGTGGAAAAGATTTCTGAGAGAAATGCATTTAAAATAGCAAAAGTAAGTCACTAATAATAGAGCAGTACTCTGCAAACTAACTTTACTATCATAAATAAAAGGTTGAAGATGTCCACATTTCAAAATATATTGAACTGTTAAATCTTAAGCAGGTTTTTAAAATTTATTGATCTATGATCGAGATATTCCAACCAAGTACAAAAATTCAAGTAATAGTAGAAGTAGCACCAATTAATACAAAGATTAGGGAAGGGCGGTTGTGGTGGTTTGGATACCTGCAAAGATAGCCTACATGTGCCTCCACAAAAAAAATTGACTCAATAGAAACTAAAGAAATTCAATGAGGTAGGGGTAGATCAAGTTTACTTGGAACGGATTAATTAGGAGGGATTTAAATGGTTTGGAAAGCTTGCCATCAATTGCACTAAATCGAACACAATTGAAGAGTTTGATCCATGTAGTCGGCCCCAATCAATTTGGAACTGAGGCTATGTCATTAAATCACAAGCAGCAAAATATTCATAGCATACTGATATATCAGCAAAAGGGCTTAATACCTGTTCCCTGTATTTCCACATAACATTCATTGCAAGGAGATTTCTTCCCATAAACTCCTGCATTGACACAAGAATGAAGCAACTTTGGTTTCAGGCATCTTTGCATTGTTTAGACATATGCCTACTGAAACAATTGAAATACAAGAATTGCAATTTGAAAATTTTCACAAGTCTTTGAGAAGGATACCTTCTTTATCAACTGAACATCATATGATCTCCCATATTTGTTTCTAATAAGCATGGCAAGATCGATCCCGCTAAAAGTTGAATCATCTGTTCCAATAACTTTCTCTAGATTCTCAAGGAACTCATTATTTATCTGAAAAATGAAACATATCAATCAGAATGGATGCATGCCAAGGTAAAGCTTATGCGGAAAAGGGCGCTTTCCATACCCCGCCACTTTCCATTTGAGGAGGTACTTTCTCAGGATTTTCATCATCTGAGTCACTCGGCTCTGTACCATCATCCAAGACGCTTGACAAAACTGGCGGAAGACGCCTTATTCCTCGATGATAGCCATCGCTAGAAAAGGGACCTTGCACAACTAGCGATCCTACGCAAGGTAAAGAAGAACCAAAATATGTCAAACAAAGAACCTTGTAACGTTTCCTCTTAAAATGGTAATCCTGAACTCCTCCTAATGAGCAATGTGTAAGTAGCTCGACAACACACTTGTCATGTCCTGAAAACCAACAAAAATTGCCTACAAATCAAAATCTCAAACACTTGAACTGATAACAAATGAAAGAAAAAAATTAGGAAAACAAGCCATTGTAATAGTAGTACTAATTGATTCTACAAATAAAGCTTGTATTCAAAATTAGTTGTGGAACGGCTACATGAATCAAACTCTTCCATTGCGGAAGATTTATTGCTAGTACTAATTGACTTGCGACACATGCAGATTGTCAAGAACAGTTAATCTAAATATACTAAATCGCCTTCTTCGATTCCGCAACAACTATGTTGCCTGATCAAGTGAAGTCTAAGGTTCCTCAATACGGTCACAAAGTAGTTTTAAGTTTTTTTTTAATTATTTTTGAATTACCGTGGTGTTTAAACCTCCACAGCCCCTACTGATCAAGACCCGATTAATCTCACGTGGATTAAGGAGGGCGCTCCTACTACTAACCATATTCAAAGGAAAATAGTGCAGTTGTTGCTAATTGAACCATTTACCTCTACCTTAGTTAGTGGATGGCCTAGTAGTGATTCTTAATTTTCTTTTTGACGCAGGATTCTACCTTCAAATTTGCCCGAAACCAACAATACAGATAAGAACTCGACATTTGTTTATACTATTTTGGAATCAATATATAGCGCGCGAAATCAAATCCAACAACACACAATAAATCGAGAGAAGAGCGAAGGATTACCTCTGTGTGAGCATAAAATCGAGAGAGAGTGAGAGAGAGAGAGAGGGAGAGTTTGCGTGTGTGTACGTGAGTTGCATTGGATAAAAATTCCATGGCCCAACTTCGCATCGCCAATTAATCGGCCACTTGGACGAGTTCATGTGGTATACTCGTTTAGTGAAATTACTAATAAGCCTTGGAAAATACGAGAATGAAGGAAGACACACCTAAAAGTCACGTGCTTCGTGTTATGCATCTAGATCTGTTTACGCTCGCATCCTAAGGCACATATGGACATCTCAAGGGTCTGATGTGCACTGGCGGACCTACATACAACTTGCCCAAGTTGTATGTAACCCCTTATTAGTATGACCAATTTAATTAAAAAATAAGAAAAAAAAAACTGTAGAATACAAAATTCTAGCCCACCTCGTTTTTCTTTTTGCATTAGCTAGCCAACGTTAAGTCAATGATATTTTGACATCCTAAAAGTTACACTATGTAAGAGTAACTCATTAGTTTGTTTTAATATCTCTCTGTTTGGTTTTCATGTATATGTAATGACCTCACGTGATATCTCACGTGATAGATGGCTGACTTACATGTGTATTTCCATTTGATATATAAATACAGAATGACTCTCTTTTCTCACAAGTGAGAAAGAGAACTTTCAACGTTATCAATTTTCTCTGCTGGGGTTTCTCAAACCCTAGCAATGGTGATTCCATGTTTGTTCTAATATGGTATCAGAGCTTCAAGGCTAGCGCCAAGAAGTCTTGATCCGAGGCACCATTGCTTAGATATAGGTGTTGGTGACGACGATTTGCAGAAAAGAAGTTTGGATCTGCAGAAGCGTTGCTCAAAACATCAAGAAGTCTTGATTCAAGGTTCCAGTGCATAGATCGAGTCGTTGGCGACGAAGATCTCTCGTGGCATGAGTTCAAGTCTGATCTTCTCAACTTTGAGTGCACACTGGAACAATACAATGTTAGTCAAGGTCTGAATTCGTTATCACTGCACGAATCCTCACCAACTGTTCACGCTGCCGAAGTGAAGCAGGACATTAATCGTTCCGGTGGACAGTCTTCCAATGTCAACTTTCAAATTTCTTCCAATAGAAATGGAAATCGTGGAAGAGGAGGTCGCCACCGAGGTCGAGGGGGCTTTCGCTCGAACACAAATAACAAACCAACTTGCCAAATTTGTGGAAAATTTGGTCACTCCGCTGCTGTTTGTTACTTTCGTGCTGATATGAAATACATGGGTTCGCAGCAGAACATGCCTTCTCCGAATCAACCACAGATGAGGTTCACTCCTTCTATCCCTCAACAACAAAGCTCATTCATTGGTACGACTTCATCTTGTCCAGATTCCTCCTGGTACATGGATAGTGGCGCTTCATCTCACATAACATCTGATTCATCCCAACTAGGCAACTGTACACCCTATGGAGGTAATGATTCATTAATGGTAGGTAATGGCACTTATTTACCTATTACTAATACTGGTTCAGCTTTCATCCCATCTACTGGCTCTAAACTATCATTTCATAATACGTTATTTGTTCCTAGCATTAGAAAGAATCTATTGAGTGTGTCTCAGTTGACTCGTGACAATAATGTCCTAATCGAGTTTCGTCGTAATACTTGTCTTGTGAAGGATATCCCCACCAATGAAGTGCTACTTCATGGATCCTTGCATAATGGTCTATATCGTCTGGTTGGACCTCCAGTACATTCTCCTGGTACTTCATCTGCTTTTCTTGCAACAAATAAAGATTTGTCAAGTCTTTGGCATTCAAGGCTTGGACATCCTGCTCATAGAGTTTTATGTCAAGTTTTCAATAATCATCTTCGTTTACCTCTTAAATATGTTCATAATTTTTGCTCATATTGTCCTTTAGGGAAGATACATGCTTTACCATTTACTGTTTCTCATCATGTTTCTTCACATGTATTGGATCTTATACATACTGATGTGTGGGGGCCGTCTCCGGTTACCTCAATTAATTGTTTTAATTACTACATACATTTTATGGATGATTGTACTCGATTTACCTGGTTATATCCATTACGTCTCAAATCTGATGCTGTTAAGGCTTTTATTCATTTTAAAACCATGGTTGAAAATCAGTTTCAGACCACCATCAAACGTGTCCAGTCTGATTGGGTGGGGAATTTCGAAGTTTCAAACCTATTCTTGATTATCATGGGATCATTTTTCAGCATTCTTGTCCCCATACTCATGAACAAAATGGTCGAGCTGAACGTAAACACAGACATATTGTTGAAATGAGTTTGGTTTTACTAGCCCAGAGTCAGTTACCAATGAAATTTTGGTGGGATGCATGTGAAACAGCTTGTTTTTTTATTAATCGACTTCCTACTGTTGTGTTGAAAGGTCTGTCTCCCTATGAGAAACTGTATCAGAGAGTACCTGATTACAGTATTCTTCGGGTTTTTGGTTGTGCTTGTTTTCCTTACCTTCGACCTTACAACAAACATAAGTATCAATTTAGATCTGAAAAGTGTGTCTTTCTTGGATACAGTTCCATCCATAAAGGGTATAAGTGCTTAAATTCTTCTGGTCGCATCTTTATCACTCGTCATGTTTTATTCAATGAAGATGAATTCTCATATAATATGTTATTTCAACGACACTCCTTTCCTGGTGGTCTGCCTGATCATGGTGTCTTTTCTGTTCCTCTGCCAAATTACAATCCTCCTACTGATCCTGAGTCTACTTTATCCATGAGTCCCCCTCAATCATCATTACCATCTTCTTCTTCATCACCATCACTTCCTGTTTCACCTATATCCCTCAATGAGGTTCCAACCTCTGAGTCTGGTTCCAATTCTACTTCTAATGCTTGTATTCCTATGAACACACATTCTATGATTACTAGAGCCAAAGATGGGATAAGCAAAAAGAAAGTTTTTATTGCACATACATCTGACGTAACTAATGATATTCCTACAAAGGCTGAAATAGCTCTCAAAGATCCTAAATGGAAGGAGGCTATGGATAAGGAATATCATGCCCTTATGCAAAATACCACTTGGTCTTTAGTCCCAAACTTCATCTTCTCAAAATGTTGTGGACAATAAGTGGATATTTTCTATAAAAAGAAATTCTCGATGGCTCCATTAATAGATACAAGGCTAGATTAGTGGCTAAGGGATTTCAACAAGTTCCCAGATAGATTTTGGAGAGACCTATAGCCCAGCTTGTCAAAGCTCGCCACTATTAGGGTCATTTTATCCTTGGCGCTTCAATTGGGTTGGTCTTTACGTCAATTAGACATTAATAATGCTTTTTTAAATGGCACATTGAGTGAAGAGGTGTTTACAAACCAGCCCCTAGGCTTTGTGGATTCTCAGTTTCCTTCTCATGTCTGCAAATTACACAAAGCTTTGTATGGCTTGAGGCAAGCACCTAGAGCCTGGTTTGATAAACTGAAGTCTACTCTTGTCTCTTGGGGTTTTAGAAATTCAAAAGCTCGATAATTCTCTGTTTGTTTTTCGTTCGTAGTCGATCGTTTTATATATTCTAGTATATGTTGATGATATCATTGTGATCGGTTCTCGATTTCTTCTATTCGCCTTTTATTAACAAACCGCATACTTCTTTTGCTTTAAAAGATATTGGTGAGTTGAATTATTTTTTGGGCATGGAAACTCGTCGAGACAAGAGTGGCTTATATCTCACCCAAACTCGCTTATATAAATCGGTTGCTTAAACAAGGTGGGATGTTAAATGCTAAACCCATCGACACCCCTTGTTCACTTAGCAAGCCTTTGTATGCAGAGATGGCAGTCCATCATTTCATGATGCTACTCTGTATCGAAGTTTACTTGGGGGCTTACAGTACTTGGTCCACACAAGACCAGACATTTCATTCATTGTTAACAGGTTGAGCGAGTTCCAACAAACTCCAACAGTTACACACTGGCAAGCTCTCAAGCGTGTATTACGGTACTTGAAGGGGACAACTGACATGGGCATCTGCTTTCGCCCAAGTTCCCATCTCTATGTTACTGGGTTTTCCGATGCTGATTGGGCCACATCTCCTGATGATAGGCGATCTGTTGCTGGTTATGCTGTATATTTAGGTTGTAATTTGGTGGCTTGGCAGTCCAAGAAGCAACCTGTGGTTTCTAGGTCTAGTACAGAGTCCGAGTATCGTGCATTAGCCCAGGTAACTGCTGAAATTGCTTGGTTACAATCTTTGCTTTCTGAGTTGGGTTTTTCTTTTTCGATTGTCCTACTTGTTTGGTGTGATAATTTGAGTGCAACCGCACTGCTGCCAAGAATCCAGCTTTATCATTCAAGAACAAAGCATATAGAGTTGGATATTCATTATGTGAGGGACAAAGTTCTTTCCGGCAACTTGCGGTTCAAAGATGTTCCTACAAATGATCGAGATTGCGGACATATTTACAAAAGGATTTGCATTCACAAGATTTCGGTTTCTTCGGGACAAACTTGGAGTCGTTTCTTTTGTTCTAATACACTACTAAGTCGTGCACTTTTTTAAAAGCTATGTGATGCCTTTTGATAAATATGTCCAAATATTTCAAAATGTACTACAAAATTACAAAATTACAAAATTACAAAATAGCGTGTGTGATGACTTTAAGTATTATGTTAATATATATATATATATATATATATATATATATTTTATGACTGTGGGTGTCCGTAGCTTATCTTCTACGACTAGTCTCATGGGGCCCTGTTGCAGTCGGTCGTTGCGTACCCCAATGTCCCGATTGGAATTGCAGTAGTGAAAGATGAAACAAGAGCAAATGCTAATTTTAATTTCAAAATGATATTCTTCCTCCTTAAACCTTTCTCTTATAGAACACTGGTCAAAACCAGTTAGAGAAGAAAGGGGGTAGTGGAGCAGTTTTAATTGCATCCACTCAGTCAACATTGAATGGGTTCAATGACTGCTCATTCAATGTTGAGTGGGTCAAGAAAATAACCGTCCACTTAGTAATTTGAAAATGGTAAAAAGTTTTACCCATGGTTAGCCCCACTTGTACACACGCACACGTGCCTCATGTCAAATGCACCTAAAATGCGTCATATGCGTCGTGCGCAGTTCACTTTGCATAGCTTTTATAGTTTTTCTTTTACACACAATGTAGTGCAAGAGTATATATATTCTTAAACTTGAAGTTTCTAACCAATGTGCGACTAAACATTTCTTTTGAAAATGTTCAACACGTCCGTCATTGAAGTAAGAAGTGTTAATATGAAGCCTGACCCACCTCTACGCTCGCCCTTACCATCCTAACAACCCGACTAGGTTAAGTATTATGTTAATATTGTAGCATTGTCCTATAAATAAGGGTCTCTCTATTAAAGATTATTATTTTAGTTCTAACAAAAATCTACTTTCTTCAATCTATCCTAGCTATAAGTAAACTTAACTTTGATACGTTAATTTTCTAAATACTACTACTAGTTATCATTTAGTGACGTTATTTAGACAATTTAAAAATAAGTATGTATGCTTTTAGGAGGTGTGGTGCACTAGCTAAGGAATAATGTGATTGAAGTAGAGGTTATGTAGTTGGGCAAGCAACGAGAGTTCTTTATAGAGATTAGTTGAATCAATGTTAAGAGTTGCTGAAAAGAGTTTGAACACCTATGGTAAACAAAAATAAATAAATAGACATGCATGATTCAATAGACATCAATAACTATCTATCTCAATTGCATATAACAATATATGCTTTTTTTTCTTTTTGAATTAAATATATAACAATTTTTTTTATGAAAAATTGAAGATTTATTAAAATGTGAAATTAAATTTGTAAGAAAAAAAAAGTGAGATTTAAAATGTTAATTTAGGGATTTTATAGTAGTGGCCGATATTGCTCTTTTTGACCATGTTTTAATCTTAAGCCGATTATGACCAATACTTATCTTAGTTACTGTCTAGCCCAGGGCAACATATATTCATGGGTTCGCCCCTGACGATGTGACTTCTCGTGTAACTTTCCATTTTATTGCAACATTTTCGTTAAGCTTTTTAGATACAAATCGGTATTTATACAATGATGTAGATTTGATTGGGATGTGTGTCGCACGAATTCTAAAGGAATCTACACCATCATATAGCTAATGTATGTACCAATAGAATGTCAAAAAGCCATTTTTCTTCTTTTTACTAATAGATGTTTAGGATTATTCATTAACAATCTCTACTTTAAATTCATGAAAAGAAATAACCAGTTTAAATAAAAAAGAAAATTGAATTTTTAACATTATTTTGATATATACATTTGCTAAACAATAGTGTAGATTTCTTTAGAATTCGTGCAACACTCATCTCAATCAAATCTACACTATTGTGTAGTAAATATATGTCTCCTAAAATGTTATATTATAATATTTAAAAGGAAATCAATCCAAAATGTATCAGCCAAATCATCAACTCTTATACCACTTATTAGCCCCATCTACACCGTGTTCTACAGAGCTTGTGAATCACTGCAAGTACTATTGATAGCGTTAATACGTACACATTTTATTTTATTTTTGTGTAATAAAAATATGCTTAATTACTTGCTAATATACATGAGTTTTTTTTTAATAAAATATAGTGCATACATGATACATGGGATTGTTAGTTAAAATCATACCACGTATGAATAGAAAATTTAAATCTCACACATTCATGAGTATGCGTAGCTTTTTTTCTAATTCAAGATTTTCGAAAATTGTCCTATTCTCTTAAAAAAGAATTATCCAAGCTTCTCAAAACATCTATATAAGTAACATAAACTTCTCTTTGATATTTTACTTTTTTTTTTTTTTTTTTGATATTTTACTTTGATTGCCTTGAAAGACAATCTTAAATTTATGAAAAGTAAAAACAACTTCTCAACTTTCTCACACTATTGAGGAGAATAGTGTTTTACATTTGCAATTAACTTTTTGTTATGACATTGATTTACAATTTTTTTACATGACAACCAATTACCTCGCAGAGGTAAAAAGATGTTTTTTCTACTGCCGCAATGTAGTTGGCAACTTCCGACATTTTTAAACTTCGATTAATCATTTTGATTTTTTTTTACCATAAACTATTATTTATTTATTTACATGATAATTTCCTTATTTTTTTCTGTGGGCCCATCCTATATTTCTCCAACACAACATTCCTAGTCCACAAAACGGCACGGAACAACTCGTCACCTCCGTTAAACAAACGGTCCAAACCGTCAGAAAACGCCTCCGTCACCGTCTTCAACTCCGTCACTTCCCTCTTTAACTTCTCCATCCTCTCCGTCCCACTAACGATAACCACACCGTCACCTCCCGTTCCGTCGCCGTCACCGTCTATGACTTCATACACACCCTTCACGCGTGACTCCAACCGCTCCAAGTCGCCTCCGCAAAACCGCTTCGCGAACTCTCCAGAAACCGCTACGACTAAACCGTTGAACGTATCCGCCCACGCGAACTCGCTCGGGACTTTGACCATCGCCGCCGGAGCCGTCCCGGTCAACGCCGCGATTACCGCTCCAGCAACGAAGACAGCGACGGCCTGGACGGCGTAGATCGTGCGGCGGATGAGCTTTCCGACGGTGGAGATCCTCCCGCGCGGCGGAGGATCTTGGAGGCTCCTCGCCATTTTTCGTATAAGAACCGTCCGAATCTCGAGGTTCTTGTCGTTAGTACTCACCGTCGATGATGATGATGATGCGATCCACTCCGAAAGCGATTTCTTCGCTCGCACGATCGCCGGCGATGGAGTCTCGGTGAGAAGGTGAAGAGAGAAGCGGAGCAAGAGGCGGCGGTGGCGCAGCCGCTCGATCTCGGATGCGATGAAGTTGCAGAGATCGAGGAGTTTCAGGCTGTCCTCGAGATACGCACCTAGCGGATCGTCGTCGTCGAATCTGAGATGAGCGGCGACGATGTTGTGCGCGTCGGAGTGAGTCTTGGAGAGGAGATCGAGAGCGATGGCGAGCCAATCGAAGGAAAGCAGCGAAGGGTTCGTTGTCAAATCTGTGAGGCGACTCAGCAAGGCTGAGTCGAATCGGCGGGAGAGGAGGTCGAGGTTTTTGCGGGAGATCGGTTCCCGGCGAAGCGAAAGGGGGAGATGAAGGGAAAGTCCTCGGTGAGATACATGGATCGATGAGTATCAACGGCGAGCGAGGGTTTGTAGCTTCTCGATCGAAGGGTCGGAGAAGATTGTGCGATCGATCGAGAAGTGTAGGATTTTGGACGTGTGAATCGATTTATACACAGCGTTGGTGAGAGAGAAGGTGCGCGGAGAGCTGCTGAAGGGAACTTGCGTGACCGACCGCCAAAAGCATTGACGCGGTTACCTCAAAAAAAAAATTGGGAGATGCTGGAGTTACCACTTGTCACACCTACTTATTACTTGATACTCAATCAGCCTTGATACACCTTGAGATATGCATTCAAAGTGTATCAAATGACGCACAATCCTTAGGCGTGACTAGTATATACACTTAGCATTTTTCAAAAACATTTTACTTCGTTCATCAAAAAAAAAAAAAAAGTGACTTACGCATACTTTGGATGCACACCATATCTTTTAACTATTTATAATATTTTTGTCTCCCCAAACTAGAGTTGCAAGTGGGGTGAGAATCTCTATCCCCTGAGGCCCACACCGGCGGAGTGGGGATTCCCACATTTTTGCCTCGCCAAGGCGTGGCGCGGGGCGGGAGCAGGGATTACCCTTGCCCGCGAATTTTTCCCATACCTCGTCCCACAAAAAATTCCCGTCACCCGGCCCTATTCCCTGCCCCTACGAAAATCTCCATCGCCCGCCCCATACCTTGCCCAATGAGAAAAAAAAAATGAAAAAAGATATTAGTTAAACAATAATTACCTTAATGTCAATATATTAGTTAAAAAATAATTTGATGAGAAAAAGGAAGTGACAAAAAGAGAAAAAAAACTTATGTAAATGTAACGACTCGAATTCTACCTGACCTGACTCGAGGATAATTTAGTGATTTTCAATACTGAATGTATGCAAGTGTGCTTTGTTAATTGTTTAAGTGTGAAAAGTATAGTTTAGGTTAAATAAATATTGGGCTTAACAAGAGTTAAGTGAATGTAAATGAATTGGAGGCCCATAAGGGCATTTTGATAAAATAAACAAGGTTATATACAACTCTACTCTAAAACCCTACCTATATAAACCATTTTATAAAGTTTGTAACATCTTTTGTGTTGAAACTCTAAACTTGAGAAGGGAGAGAAGTGGAAGATGGTTGATGATGAAGAAAACGATGATGAAATGTATTTAAGCATTCACGAAGGTAAACACACCCTCCCCTAATCCTATCTAAGTTTTTATTTGTTGGTTTTATTAAAAAAAAAAGATTTTGGATAGGAAAAATGGTCAAGGTGGTGGTGGTGGTGGTGGCACCATCAAGGCAAGGGCGGCGGCCTCACTGCCGCCGACGCTCCACTGCTGTGGGTGGTGGGGGTCTACAAGGGAGCCCCATCCTCGTCGAAAGAGGGGGGTGGGAGCCCCACTAGGAGGCTCCTCTTTCCCACCCCATATGAACCATGGAGAGGAAAGGGAGGGAAGGGGTGGTTCGCCACCCTTCCTTCGCCTCGACGGCGGCCGGACAGAGGGGCGGTGGCCCTCTGGCCAGCCGCCGGAGGCCTCCCGGCGCCGGAGGCCGGAGGGGCCCAATAGAGGGGAGCTTAAGCTCCCCTCCACGGCCCAACAAGGGGAAGCACGGGCTTCCTCTTTGTTTGGTCAACTGCTAGTTGACCGGTTAACTGGTCAGTTAGATTAGTTGACCGATCAACCAGATCAGTTGACCGGTCAACTCGGTCAATTGGACCAGTTGATCGGTCAACCAAACTAGTTGACCAGGGACTAAAATGTCTCTATAATAGTAAAATAAGGGGCTGGGGGCTGGAATGTCTCAGCCCCTCTACGGCTTCATCGGGGGCATACACGCGCACTCCGAGGGACTCGACGACGGGTTCCACCCTCGACAAAGCCCTTAAATGGTACAACCCGTGGGACCCGCACCATTAGGTCCCCAAATATAAATTAACAAGTAAAATACTCTCAACTTTAAATTGAGTGAATTTCTTATGTAGTATTGTATGAATTGCTTAGATTTACGAGGTGGTTCACGTGGGACTCCAAGCGCGGGAGGAGTCGGTGTAGGCATCACGACGGGTTTCAAGTAAGTGGAGAGCTTCGCTCATGCATTAAATAAGGCTTGAATATTAGATAATTAAGAACTCATGTTTTGAATAGAATGACTCGGTATGGGTTGCGTCGTGATATTGGTTTGGATCTCTATTATCTATAGAATTGTGAATGCACTGTTTTGCCCTTCATGTTATTCGATGCCCCAGAATGTTTGTGGAGTTCCACCGCGGGCCAAATTAGCAAGTAGTCTATATTTTGGACGTCCCAGAATGTTAGTGGTAGTTCACCACCGAGGGTTTTACTTGACTAATAAAATGCATAAGGTGAACCATTCGAGAGTAAGGGTTTGAAATTCCATCATTTGCTACTTGATGGTTCTTTGAGACGTGTAACGACGACTTAGCTTGATGAAACTACTCTTGTTTTGGTGCAATTTTTAGAGGGCGCAACGGCCATTGCGTTTCCACTAGTTATTGTACCAACCTAAAAGTAGAGGATTCAGTCATCGGATCCTTATCAATATGTAGTTCACATTGAATGAAACAACGAACTATATTAGTATGTATCTATCGCATCTCATTTAAACCTTTTATTTGATTTTCTGTGTATGACATATATAGATTTTTATGAATGAAGAATGGTGAATATTCTCATGCATGAAATGAATGAATGTTTATCATACGTGTTGTGAAATCTTCATACTTTTATGTATATTATGGTGGATGGATTACGACTTGCAATATTGATACTTAGACTATATGATGATTAGTTTGGTAATGGAAACTCTATTTATATGATTCTTCTTAGAAAATGAATCTATTTCCATAACTATGATGAACATGAACAAGATCTATACTCGTACCTATTCATGTGTTCATTTATATATTTATGATTGGTTATGAATTACATTTCTTTGGTTTCTACATGTTTTTGTTGTAAGTATGGATTTAATGTCATGTTAGAACTTGCATGGTACTAGGTAGTACTTGCGTATTTAATGTTTGAGCGAGTCTTTCCTCTTATTGAGTACTGTTGGTTTTTTAGCTCACCCCACTTTACCCCACAGGTCCATCTACCAGCGCAATAGATAAGAAAGGCAAGGGAAAAGATCTATCTTGAAGTTCCCTTACATGTGAGCCTCATATATTATTAATATATTGCTATTATTGGTTGTTTTGTAAACCTTGTACGTGGGTTGTAACTTAAGACTTAGTTAATGGGTAGTTTTGAACCTTTATGATGTTATTATGAAGTTGTGTAAGACTTTAGAATATTAAAGATGATAGACCTTATTATGATAATAAGATAATATGGTTTTATTATGATTATCTTTCACACACTTATTACCATATATCTTGTTAAATTGATTATTCCGGAGGTTTATTTAGGCGTGCCAAGCTGTTATTTGGGCTTGGTTTAGGTATCGGGTTTAGGTAATGATTTGGGTGGACGACTTGACCCTAGGTCAAGGGCGGGTCGTCACAGTAAATATTGGTGAAATCCCAATTTAATACTCTATGAACATAAGCTGTATTTTTTTTTTGAAAAATGATTAATTAAAATTTTGTTGCCACTATAAAGAATATATAACAAATTGACATACTGTAGAATAAACTAAAAAAATGGGAGGTCGTTGATTTAAACAATGCATACAGAGATTGTCGATCAATATATATCATTTCTAAAATATTTTTGTTTGCTCTTGAAAAGAAAAATAAAAAAGAGATCGGTATAAAAACTCAAACATAAAAATTTGAATATAAAAAATACCGAAAACCAAATAGCTATCAAAAATTCAAAAAGACAAAAAAAAATAGTTGATAAAGTAGCCAAGTGACAAAAAGAAGACTAAAGATAAGAATCAAGACATAAAGTGCACGAATGAAATTACATAAAAAATCAATTGTATAATCACATTCAATAAATGGATTAAATCAATTAATCTTCGAAATGTAGTTTTCAATAATATTCTAGAATAAACATTGATTAATTAAGTCTCCCCCTTGAAATACCATTAGCATACAATTGATTAAAAATTTTGTTTGACAGATATTCAATTGTTAATTAGTATGATTGACTTATTGTTGTTAATCATATAAAATTTGAAACTAATAATACTTAGGTGGAGACATGTTGTGTGTGCATCAAATAATGACATAAAAAAGACCAAAGATTGCGAATCAAAACATGGACATATATAAAGTCCACACCCCGCGGAGAATCGGTGGGGGCAGCGAAGTTTGCCCTAAGGAGAATTTTGAGGATAAATCTCCGTCCCACACCCCCGCGAATGCGGGGACGGTATCTTCAATCCCTGCCCTGCCCCACTTGCAACCCTAACCCAAATGTGGGTTTCATATATAACAAAACATCATAAACGGCTAAAAGACAGGAGTGTGCACCTAAAGTGTGCGATAAGAGTGTTAGATTATCATTTTCTAAAATAATATATATTTTTTACCATTTTTTTAATTATTCTCAAATGAATTAATTGGTTTAGTGTAGAATTTTTTTTTCTACGCAATCTATTACATAGCATTGATATTATATTATCAAGAAAAATGCTTAAGTGCACACACTTTGTGCCTTTAGGTCAGTCATGCGATTGATGAGTACCGTCGATGCGACTTGAGATGCCTATGCATGCATGCATATCCAACAGGGCCTGCATGTTCGACTTATAGTCGACTTAGAGCACACTAGCATTTTTCAATAATTTTACACTAGCTTCACGTAGGCTTTTTAATTTGATATAAATGACTTAAGTTGTATAAATATACTATATTCTATCAGATTTGTTCTCATAATGTCAGTATGCTATATGCTTGTAATTACTTCTTATGTGTTTGTAATTGAGACAAAGATGTCTTGGTTATGATTGCTCATCGTGAGCATATAATCGCTTGTTTGAACTTTAAAAAGGAATTAAGATTTCATACCATTACATTCTTTTGTTGTTTGCAATATATATATCAATTGTTCATGCATCAACGATTTTACGATTTTTGCCATAGCAGTGCCTACTTAACCTCGCACAAGTGTCACAACCTAAAAGGAGCTCCTGCGACAAAATTAAGCAGCTTATAAGGCAACTCAACCGTGTACACCCCATTTTTTAATCTTTTTATTTTGTGGCCCAAACAAGCATTTTTGTTTATCTTGTTTAATTATTAAATTTTGCAAAAATATGAGATTTGAGGATGCCTAAATATAAATTTGATTTGGAAAATGTTAGGATGGCCCTTTTTACTACAAGTTTTTATCTGATTTTATTAAAAGTTATGTGTATTAGGCAAGGTTAGAGTTCATGGGAGCACATCTGAGTTTTTGATGGGCAATTAAGCTATTGTAATGACGTTTGATCTTAGCGAAAAGGCCGAGAAAGGAAGTGCGGGTCACAATTTTCAGATAATATAAAGTATTATAACAAGTTGGGAAATATTTAAATGGCTTTTCTTACATAGCTGTTGAAAAAAAAAGGATGGCTAATATGCATAGTAACCCTTGACAAAATAAAAATAAAAATATATAGGGCTAAAAAAAAATAGTTGGGTCGGAGTCCACTGTAAGTAGGCAAACCTTTATTTATACATCATTGCGTTTGGATTAGGATGCACCGCGTCACTGATGAGAAAAAAAATACTAAGCTGACTAAGAATAAACATACAAAATAGATACACTATTACCATGGTTGTTTCCTTTTATTACATGCATAACTTCTATATGCATACTTTATTCATATACCATTATAACGTCACCGATTGCGAAAGTATGCTCTGTAGTTGCGTCTTGTACGATCTTCTACATCAGAATCAAAAATCAATATGTGACATAACTAGTTTTCTCGCTATACTACAAACGATTAATTATGCTCTATTCTTGATTTTTTATATTGCAAATAGTGTTATGAGTTTGGGTTGATAGTGGGTAAGCCTTGTCCCCGGTAAAGCTAAACATTGAAAGGGAGACGGGTTATCCCGTTCGAGGTGGCATGGTTTTTAAGTAGACTTCGTCTCACCACCCAACCTGGAGGTTGTCCCACCAACTCATACAAGTAATACATTTTGCATACTAATAATCAAGTTGTGAACATATATTTAATCATATGTTATGTTTTTACATAAAGGGAAAACTCTTTTATATTAAATTTATTTTCAAAATTCTTTTCAACCATAGTTTGTTTTTGTTACCTTATTATAATTCTTGTCATAATAATTCTATGTAAGGTTGTGTGTTATACATAATCATTCGTCAATTTCTCTTTGGAGATTTGAAAAGTGAATATTTCACTTTATATATATTTTCACCTTATGGAGTTATACATACCAAAAGGGTAATGCTCCAAAAAGCTCAAAATGAGCTAAATTTGAGTCTCATGCTACAAAATTTAATCAGTCAAATATTAATTATAATTCCACAATTTTAATTACCTCTATGTTGAGGCTATGTGGAAATATGACTGATGAGACAATAAAAGGAAGGTCACGTGGCCCGCCTCGATTTATTGTTGCAACAAATATCGAGTGCGCACGTCAATCCAATAAATATTAAGGATTGATTTCTTGTCTCATGGTAGCTAAGTAAAATGATGAGATATTATAAATATAATATCACTCCCGTCCAATTAGTTCAGCTTCAAATTAAGAAGCATATGTTCCATATAATGATCATGATCGCAATAAATTTATGGACGTGGAAAAGGTGAAAATATTAGGTAAAGGTCGTATTGACAATTCCACCAAATTTTGGAATAAAAGTGGTGCACCACTACAAAGGGCAAATAATTATTGACAATGAGCGCTCATAATTGTGACATTTTTTTAGTCATATATGAAAGGCTATTTTGCCTAAATATTGTCATATATATGCCCGAGTATTTTTGTGACCTTTACCATGCCTTTAAAATCAAAGGCAAAAATTCAGAAGAAATTTACTCAGCTTTAAAGATATTCGACAAAATGGATATCACATTGAAACCATGAACGAAAATAATAGAGAATTTCTCTATGTCACATTGGTTTCAAATGGGAAAAAGAAGTGTTAGAATAATTCCCAGCTTTATCCTTTGGATTATATTTTACTCATATAAGGCATGTCGAAACGAATGTCGTCTTAAATAAGAAAATTAATGATCTAAAGACATTCATTTTATGGCATGACCGGCTTGGTCATCCCTGACAACCCAATCAAGACCATCCGTCTTGATAATGCTGGGGAATTTCAATCTCAAGCATTTAAAAATTATTGTATGTCTATAGGAATTACCATTGAACATTCTGTTCCACATGTGCATACCCAAAATGGTTTGGCAGAATCTCTGATCAAACGCGTTCAATTAATTGCCAGACCTTTAATCATGAGAACTAAGTTATCAACTTCAGTTTGGGGACATGCAGTCCTTCATGCAACATCTATCATTCGTTATAGGCCCACTGCATACCATGAACATTCCCCCATGCAACTCATTTTAGGTCAACAACCAAATATTTCACACTTAAGAATTTTTGGTTGTGCAGTGTATGTTCCTATACCACCTCCCAATAGAACTAAAATGGGTCCACAACGAAAACTTGGGATTTATGTTGGATTTAACTCATCGTCCATTATAAGATACATTGAACCCTTAACAGGGGATTTATTTACTGCACGTTTTGTTGATTGTCACTTTGATGAAACAATTTTCCCACCATTAGGGGGAGATAAGAAGTCAATTCAAAAGGAATGGCGCGAAATTGCTTGGAATTCAACTTTATCACATTATGATCCACGAACAAATCAGTGTGAACTTGAAGTTCGAAAGATCATTCATTTGCAACAAATTGCAAATCAATTATCAGATGCATTTAATGATGCAAAACAAGTGACAAAATCACATATTCCAGCTGTAAATGCTCCTGCAAGAATTGATGTCTATGTGCAACAAAATGCACAAGAACCAACGAAACGCTTAAAGCGTGGAAGACCGGTTGGTTCAAAGGATACAATTCCTCGAAAGAGGAAAACGGGAGTAAAAATAAATACAAATCAAAATACTCCTGAGAAAGCACAAGAATCCTTTGATAAGGGTTTGTCGAAACAAGTTGATTCGATGAGGAACAACTTCCTCTAGAAAAAGAGGAAAAAGATGAAAATAATGAGATCTCAATAAATTATTTAAACTCGGTAAGATTTGGGATCGAAATGAAATTGTTCCTGATGATATATTTGCTTTCAATGTGTCCTTTTGAAATATGTGAAAATGATGATGATCCAGAACCACGATCAGTGGACGAATGTCAAAAAAGACCTGATTGGCAAAAATGGCAAGATGCTATCCAAGCAGAGCTAAACTCGTTAAGGAAACGAGAGGTTTTTGGACCAATTGTCCAAACGCCAGATGGCGTAAAGCCTGTTGGATATAAATGGGTATTTGTACGAAAGAAAAACGAAAAAAAATGAAGTTACAAGGTACAAAGCAAGACTTGTAGCTCAAGGTTTCTCACAAAGACCTGGCATCGATTATGAGGAAACATATTCTCCTGTTATAGATGCAATCACATTTCGGTTCTTGATAAGCCTTGCGATCTCGAAGGGCTTGATATGCATTTAATGGATGTCGTTACGATATCTCATACGGATCTCTAGACAATGAGATATATATGAAAATCCCGATGGATTTGTAATATCCGATGAAATAAAATCAAAACCTCATAACATGCATTCTATAAAATTACAAAGGTCTTTGTACGGGTTGAAACAATCCGGACGAATGTGGTACAAACGTCTTAGTGATTATTTACTGAAAGAAGGATATGTAAATAATCCGCTTTGCCCATGTGTCTTCATTAAAAGATCATCAACAGATTTGTGATTATTGCTTTGTATATGTTGATGATTTAAATATAGTGGGAAACCACGACGACATCGTTAGAACATCCGAATACTTGAAAAAGGAATTCGAGATGAAAGAACTTGGAAAAACAAGACTTTGTCTTGGTTTGCAAATTGAACATTTTTCAAGTGGAGTACTTGTCCATCAATCAAATTATATTGAAAAATTATTAAAAAGATTTTATATGGACAAGGCACATCCATTGAGCTCTCCAATGGTTGTCAGATCACTTGAAGTGGATAAGGATCCATTTCGACCTCAAGAAAGTGATGAAGAGCTAATTGGTCCTGGAGGTACCATATTTAAGTGCAATTGGTGCACTTATGTATCTTGCAAATTGTACAAGACCCGATATTACTTTTGCTGTCAACCTACTTGCAAGATATAGCTCTTCACCAACTCGAAGACATTGGAATGGTGTTAAACACATTTTTCGATATCTTCGAGGAACAAGTGACATGGGTTTATTTTACTCGAGAGGGTAAAATTGAATCTCCAAGGTTATGCTTGATCTTTGGATTTTTATCGATCCCATAAGGCCCGTTCTCAAACGGGATATGTATTCACCATGTGGTAATATCTTCTTTACAGTATCGTGGAAGTCGGTAAAAACAAACTATGGTTGCCACTTCTTCCAATCATTCTCAAGTACTTGCAATTCATGAAGCAAGTCGTGAATGTGTTTGGTTGAGAAACATGATTGAACATATACAAGAATCATGTGGATTGCCTTCAATAAAAGATTCTCCAACCATATTATATGAAGATAATGCAAAGATATATTGCACAATTAAGTGAAGGATTCATAAAGGGGGACAAACAAAACATATTTCACCAAAATTCTTTTATGCGCATGAGCTTCGGAAGAATGGTGAAATTGATGTCAAGCAAATCCGATCGAGTGATAATCTTGCTGATTTATTCACAAAAGCCTTACCAACTACGACATTTAAAAGGCTTACATATGGTATTGGCTTGCGTAAACTTAAAGACATTGCAAGTAAAGAAACCGAACAAGTTTCACCCATGTTCACATGAGGGGAGTTATTGATTAATGTATTGCACTCTTTTTCCCTTAGCTATGGTTTTATCCCATTGGGTTTTCCATGCAAGGTTTTTAATGAGACAATCTTAACAATATTATACCCATCTTAATATTTATGAGAATAGTGTACTCTTTTCTTTTACTATATTTTTCCCACAGGGGTTTTTCTTAGTAGAAGTTTTAACGAGGCACATTCTCTCAATAATTGTCATCCAAGGGGAGTGTTATGATATGGATGAACAATTGATCAAGATTTTGTATGACTAATCATTGTCATCAAATGTACTCACTTATTTATGTCTATTGTGTGTGTACATCTATGTACACAAAGAAATTTAAGTCCATCTAATCAATGTATATTAGTGCGTATCCATTTTGAGTCACTCTAGCATTTCACGTTCGAATTGAAAATTTCTATTGTGATTGCATAATTTCTTGTCACAAAAGACACGAAGTAGATGCCCACGAGGTCGGTCGTAACATTTCTTTGCATATAACGAAGATGTCAATGTGCAACTAAATAAAGACGTGCGTGACACTAAAGTTCCTATAATTCTAAAGTTCATGTAATTAGGAACCATTGTAAATCTATGGTACGTTTGTAAAAAAAAAAAAAAAATCAAAATAAAACAAAACAAAAACAAAAAAAGAAGTTAGTGGTATGGAAACCTTTCTAACCCTCTTGAGATTAGTCGGGCTTAAATCGAGAAGGGTTGAAGCGGTTCAAACAACAATAAAATAAAAAATGAAGTGAGACTTTTGGAAGGGCTGTTGTTCACTAATATGTTTTACACATCTCGATAAACTTTTAAACGCTTTCAATTAGACTTATATAATGTTGCCTTTTTATTGGTTTAATCATAATTACAATTTTTTTTCTATTACAAGTTCACGAGGAACAACCCATCTTATTAAGAAGCAAAAGTGATTTCAAAATTGTGAACGTTTAGAATTGTGAAGTTTTTTTATCAGTTTTGTAATTAAATATGAATACTTAATTGTAGAAAAATCTAAATATGTTGGCCCCATAATAAGAGTGAGCATGAGATTATTGTATGGATTAGACGCACAGTTTAAGATCATTCGATTTCTGCTACGTTAAGATTATTTAGGCATTAAAGTACGCATAGGTGATAGCACCAGAGCCTCGTGAAAATAGACAGACTTTTCTGCACACCTACCGATATAAAAAATAATGGAAAAATGGGAATTTAGCTAAAGCCACGTGTTAAACAATTTCTGGTCAACATTTTGTCAAAAGACTCAACATACGCAATGAGGTCAAACACGCGCAAGGTTAACAACAAAACTAGTTTTAAGCATAAGGTCCTATTGCATACAAAAACAGACGCTTTATGTCATTTTTATTTTTTCAAAAAACTTGATTAAACTTTTAGAGTCTAAATTTATAAGAAGTTTTTTAAATTTTTATAAATATCAAATGAGAGTTATAAATTGTTATTTCAAAGTTATTTATTATTTGAGGGTTGCTTTGAAATAAAAAATTTTCAAAAACTCTTTAAGAGTCCAAATAACACCATTTTTTTTTTTTTTCAAAGGCTTTATGTCATTTGAGGCACATGATGTGCACGCATATTTCCATACATAATTTAAAGATTTAATGGATTAATTAATCCAACAATTTCAGTAGCATAAACATACGTGCCAAAAGTTTATCAACTAATCATTTTCCTTTTGAAATTGCAAATATATACTCCCATTATTTCATATTATCCGTCACATTTTGACATTTGCACAAGAATTAAGGCAGTGATGATTAATTACCATTAAGATTTTACGTCAAATACTATATTACCTTCCCATAAATGACTTCATTTATTATATGTAAAGTATAAAAAAATAGATTAATGGTGTCATTAACTAAATAAAATTGGAAATAAAGTATTTAATGCTTTTTTGATTTTCTAATGTGACACATATTGTAGAACAATAAAAAGAGCCCCCAATTAATTAATATGACAGATAATATGAAATGGAGGGAGTATTTTATTTTTTTTATACGTAAATTGCAAACATATTGTATCAACACACTTGGCTTACTGCTTTCAAAAAACAAAAACACACTTGGCTTACTTATTTAAGATTGTACATATATTAATTAATTAGCTTATTGTTTTACAAGAGCTTGTGTTTTTATGTTAGATCAATATTCTTGGAGTCTCCAATACTGTAACTGATTTCTCTTCTCAAAAAGACTGTAACTGATTCTTTTAAATAAAAAAAAAAGAAGTGATAAGAGCTTACTCTTAAAATTGTATTTTATTTTTATGATATGGTAGTAGTATTTGAAAGAGTAGTTTAATCCACATAGTAATGTGAATTATTTGGATTAATTGAATGCACCAGCAGATGCTTAAAACATCTCTAATGGTAAATGTGAATTAATTATGGGTGTGATTCTCAACGTAAAAGAATATTCATCCCATGTGTCTCAACTAAATATTAAAATTCAGAATAGGTTATGATGGTTGATATGGATTGTGGCTCAATTGACGAGGTGACATTTCATTAGTAATTATATTAATTAAAATGTAAAAAAGAATCTAAATAAAATAAGTAAATGTTTAAAAAAATTGATTATCCAATGTGACTGTTAATTTGAATGTCTAGAAGTAAAATTCAAATCAGACAATCTCAATCTGTGTCAGCTAAATATTTAAAATACACATTCTATTAAAGACATTTTTTTTATTTTAATATTTATTTAGTTTTAGATGATACATATAGACACCTAGTCGGCATCCTATAGGGGATGCTCTTGCAATGAAAAATTGTTGAGGGCCGCATTCTTTCTATCTGTCTTTCTTTCTTTCTCTCTTTCTTTCTTTTTTTTTTTTTTTTGTCAAGGGAGGGCCCGCATTTGTTGATTTTGTGAGCTATTGGTACCTGTCAGGAGTCAGTTTTTACTATGCATGGCCCCAACCACAGGAATCATACGGCATTCATACGGCATCTCCCATCACACGCAAGCAACCAATGAACAAACAAACACAAATTTCTCTTCTATGATTTTCCCTTGATTTTTAATTAATGAACTAATTAATACAAATTAAACATCTCTAAGTCTCTAATAATTAAGATGGTAGAGACATTATTAGTCAAGAGGTAAGGTTTAGAAACCTGAATGAGTTGACCTAACGGTAAGAGCGAATTTAGAAATTGTATGGGTTAAACGCACGGTGGTCAGGCTCGATTAATTCTCCGCTACATCAAGATTATTGTTTGGGCCGCTACATCAAGATTATCGTCTGATACCCATAAATAAATAAAAAGAAGAAGTATGGTTTCAGGAGGTTGTGAGTTCCATTCTCACTAAAGTAAAACAAAAAAAGTAAAAAATAAAAAAAAATTGATGTTCTCATATTTATATACTAGACTAGATAAAAAAAAGATGTGAACATGTACATGGTAATACGTTTTCATGTTTGGTACTCGATCAATGCCCAATATGTACAATCATTGTGCATCACTAGTTAAATTAAACTTCAAAGGAAGAGAAGGGTGAGTTGTTGTTGCAAATAAAGGCAAAGAAAAACCTTTTCAATCTTCAAAGTAGCATTGATGAATATCTATAACTGCCATGGAAATCTAACTGAACTACACGATACAAAGAGCATTAGCTCATCCACTTTATCAACATTTCCTACAAAAGAAAATCTCAATTACATACCAGACAAATGCTCTCAAAAACCACAAATGGATAACTCGTGAAGATGGGCATGTAAATGCATATATCTGGTTAGTTTAATTACCTAAAGAAACCCTTAACATTAAAATGCACCAAAAACAAGAATTCCCATTTTTTTTTATGTGGTTTGGAATTGGGCCGGTAATAAATGTAGTACCATAATTCTTTGAATATGTATAAAAAAATAAAGAGTAATGCTATTTGGACTCTTAGAGTCTGGACTCTTATAAAGTTTTTAGAAATTTTTTATTTTAAAGTCATCATCAAACAATAAATAATTTTGAAATAACAACTTATAACTCTACTTTGACATTTGTAAAAATTTGAAAAACTTCTATATGAGTCCGGACTCTAAGAGTCCAAATAAATTTTTTGAAAAATAAAATAAAACTATATATTGTATCAAAAAAATCTGTTTGGACTCAATTAGGACTCATAGGGAGATTTCTAAAATTTTTACAAATATCAAAGGAGTATTACAAGTTGTTATTTCGAAGTCATTTATTGCTTAAGGATGAATTTGAAATAAAAAAATTTTAAAAACCCTCTAAGAGTCCAAATAGCACTACTCATACGGTATACAGTACCAAAATATATATGTGTTCCAATGCATTAAGTGCTTCAATTCAAAAATAAAATCATCAATAAATGTAAAGAGAGTGTTTTTTTTTTTTTTTTTTTTTTTTTTTTTTTGGTAAGACCACCGGGTGCCATCCAAGACACTTAACCGTATATACTTATAAGGATCGGTACGTAGGTATATAGCCTTTCTCGCTGAAATATTGTAACCTTAATGTACAACGAAGTGATTGGCCAATATGGATTACATTTGGTATAGACATTTGCTACATATAGTTGGATAAAGTTTACGCCGCGATTATTTGGACCCCACCTTTTATTTTTTGTACCCTAGTTTTAAATATCTTACTTCATTTATCTCACTTTTTACTTAATTTATCTCAATTTTTTTTTCAAAATTTCAAAAATACTCTCGCTTCAACCCATCATCCTCATCCTCATCCCAACACATCTTAATCCTCTATGTTTCTCGAGTTTAGTCATTGTAGAACATTTGTATTAGGTCACCAAGTGTTGTAAGAGTATTTTTTTTATTGAACAAAGTTGGATGTGGTCCCGATGTGTCTTAAAAGCGAAAAAGTGTCGCCTGCGGGGTTCAATTGCACAGGGTCGACACATCTGAAGAGGTATTGGCTGACTCTAATTGCGACCTCTAAATGGGTAATGGTCAAATGGGACCGAGATCTCTAAAGAGGTATCGGTTGAATCCGATTGACATTATAAAGAAAACTCAGTCTTAGTCAATGACGGAGGGATCCAACCGAGACCTCTTTAGAAGTATCAGCCTTGTGTGGCCTACACCTCTTAAGAGTTGTCGGTCATGTGCATCCGACACCTCTTAAGAGTTGTCAATCTTGTGCATTCGAATCCGGTGGGCAACAAGAACAAACAATTTTTTTCAAAACTCTTAAAAAATACATGAAAATAACAAAAAATAGTGAATTTTGCTTGGAATTGCTGGATATTTTCAATTCTATCAAAATAATTTGTATCCAAAATGCAAGATTCAAGCTCCAAATTGAAGTCCTAAACCCAATAACAAAACCACAAATAATACCAACTTGAAAAAGAAAAAAACCACAAATCGACACTAAAAGAGATGAAGAATGCACCTACGACGTTGAATCGATGATTCGCTTGGATTTCTTCGGATTTGGATTGGTAGTGAGAGTGCAGTTGGAGAAACGGGTAACTGGGGTATATGTTAATAAGGTGATTGGGGTATGTATGAGTAAAAATCTTTTATATGAAGGGTTAGTTGAGTCATTTCACAAGGGTGAGGTAAAAGAATTAAAAAATGGAGTCTCAATAACCGCTGCCTAAAGTCTATTAATTGGCTATGTATATACACATCGAACAAGAGTACACAACCCCACCATTGTAAATAATTTTGTGAGACATTATTCCACTTTCTGGAGCGAGCTTGTCTCCAATTCTCAAAAAAAAAAGATCGAGTAGACAATGTAGAGCTTTCTCAAAATGTATAATTTGCATGCGAGAGCAACTACAAATCCACAATTGGAACAATTGAGATGTTAATTAGATAATACATATCTAAGCATTGTTTCCATTTATATTTTATAATCATAAATCGAAATAGATAATAGGGTTTTAATTCTGTATACATTATGTGTTGGTATGAGCTAACATTTTTGTGATAGGTTGATGACAATGTAAGAGTTTTGTCGCTCCTCCCCCAATTTTGCCCTTTAGCAATTAATGTTTTGTCCACCTCACTAGAGATGCTTTGATAAAAATTAATAATGTTTATGTTGTTGATCAAAAAGAAAAAAAAATTAAAACATAGATCATCATATATATAAATTGTTGCCGGAGGATGGAGAGAATATACATATAACATACTAATATAAGTACTCAATATATACGAAGCTTGATATTCAATTTATTTCTTTATTAATCTAGCGTCGATACCATCATGTCCGCCAGGTGATGATCCCCTTCATTTTGGCTTAATCAATTGTTCACATTTATTTGTATATTCTTTCTTAATCTTTTTTATATATAGCCTGTTAGAATATTCCCATGCATTTCTAATTACGTTATCAGAAGTGATACATTTTCTATTTTTGTTTTTATTGATCAAATTCTGTTTATTAATATAATATACTAATTCTGTTTCTCTACAATTAAGTAGCAAGACACACATGGGGTATTGTTGTGTCAAAGTTGTTGTGTTCAGGTTAGTTGTATAGAGCGGAGGGCAAAACCATGGGGTCGCAAAAATAACAGGTTATGTAACTATATAAGATGAGCAAACAAATCAATAATTGAAAACTAGCAAGCGACACATGGAATATGCCCTAAAATAAATAAGATAAGTTTAGTGATGGAAAGTTTATGCGATTCAACATCCAATTAATTATAAATATATAAGTGTGTTGGTTTCTCACGAATTATAAGTCAGGGTTAGGGCGTCTAACTAATTCTTAAGAGATTAGTCAGTAGCCTGACCATGAAGGCATCTAGAAATAATTTTTTTGACAACAATAATTTCCAAAAAGATAATATTCACCAAAAATTAAAAATATATATATATATATATATATATTATTGCAATAACCACATAGTGAGTTAAATTCCTGGGTCCTCTCGAGAGGTAACTTTAGTGTAAAATTAATGACTTTTAGATTGTTCATTTTTGGCACATGGTTCACTACAAGAGAAAAATTTGAAAAAACACGTGTAATGATTTATCAAATCATATAAATTTAATAATGCATCAATTATCATATGATTATATTTTAAATTTGACTAAAAAATATTTAAATATTTTTTAATTATATATTTAATATGTTTTAACAACGTATTTAGCAAAAACATTGTTCAATACTGCTAAATACAATTTTTCTTGCACAAAAGTCATTTTTATAACATTCTATTTTTATAACATTCTTAAATTTGAAAATATAATACTTTGGAAAAAAAAGCAAATACTTTAAATTTGAAAAAGGAAAATGCAAATACTCTAAACCCTATACTAACCTATATAAATTTATGTCTATAATATAATACGAATACAATTATTAGGAAATGCCAATTTTGATTTCAATTATATTTTAATTTCTAATGTTTATTAAGTTCTTTTCATTTTTTCAAACTGGCAGTTGTTTGAAAGTATGACTGTTGTGCATAGTTTTTTTTTTTTTCTTTTAAGTTCGAGTATAATTAAATAGTTGTTACACTAAAAGTTGTTAATGCTTATTTTAAATTTTTTACGTGGTTAAAGTTCATAAAATATTCAATTAATCGTTAATAATATATCTTTTTCTTACAAAAAATAATTAATAAAGTTTTTTTTATTTTATAATATTTAGCAAATCATTATATACAATTTTAATAGTTAATGACAACTTATAACATGTTGGTTATATGTCAATTAACTTATAATAACGTATATTTTTGTTTTTTGTTTTTTGTTTTGTTTTGAAGAGAAATCGAGATTTCATATGACCAGAAATAGAATCAAGCACATTGATTCGTTAATCCTATTTGTTCAAACAATCCGTCATTAATTTGGTCGTAAATGCGAAATTGAAACAGTTTGACAATTAGGGACTGTTATCAACAATGTTAAAACTTATAACAATACACAAAACTATTAGAACCATAAAATGAATAACATAAATTTCGATAAGAAAATCTTAAAACTTCACAACAAGGAGAAGACAAATCAAAGACTTCAACTAAGGAAGAAAATTAACTATAAAATAAAAATCAAAGACATGATCAATTTAGTACGCCGCACAAATTCATATAACAACATTGATGTTTGTAGGAGCTGTGGTCAAGGTGATCATGGTATAAGTCAGCAATTTGGAATTGAAGTTTTAAGCACTCCAAAGTTGATGTAATAGATGAATTTAGGACCAGTCATAAGATCATAATAAACCTGCTGAAAAAAAATGTATCACATCAATTAATTAAAAAAACTATTTGTTTGAAAGAATATTGTCAATTACTATTATATATAATACACGTGAATAGGTCCCACCTTGACCCTGTAATCCTATTTTGGCAGAGAGACCTCTGCATTCAGTCATCTTCTGACAAACATCATAAAAACTTCCCTTACAATATCATTTTTGAGAGTACTGGGGTTGTTCTAGAGCCGTTCTATGTTGATACCAGTCGAGGTATCTCTTGATGTCCACATAACATTTTTTGTTTCCAAGCTGATGCCCTAGCTATACACAAGAGCTTTGATGGATATTGGTACTTTCATAAGTTGTGTACGTAGGGGAATGATATGCAACAATATAGTCTTTTTTTTTTTTTTTTGGTCCAGACCTTTTGATATTGGACTTAAAACTATTTCAGGATTGAGATGGGTCAGCTCCTTGGGTATGTTTGGTTCAGCGATTTGCTGAGGTGGCGGCGCAATGGCGAAATGTAGACTGTTTGGAAATCTTGCGTTTTGACAGTTAAAATCGCAGTTTCCTTGCAATTATAAGAAGCAACTCTTCTGCTTTTTTGAAATTGCGAATAAGATGTGGTTAAGTACCATTACCATGACAAAATTACGTACCTATGGTCTTCTTCACCAACAAATAAAGGTTGAAGGGCATTGTTGTCCTTACAATTTTTTTAGAAATACTTCCCTTCTTCATCGTGGATTTGAGAAATTTAACCAAACAGTGTTAAATAGATCGAACACAAGTACTTATTGCATAAGCAGATGGTCCATAAGCACAAGCACAAGCACAAGCACAAGCACATGCACAAGCACAAGCTATACCAAACAGGGCATTAAAAGGTAAAGCTCTCCCAACATTAGTTTCTGCATTCATTGAGTCTCAAACTAGACAGCCGTTGGAGTGTCGAATCACTCCAACACACCAGTCGTTGGGTTTAGGGTTTATAGTCTTTTGTGATCTAAAAATCAAGGGTGGTAGATTGAAGTTTTGGAATAACTCTATATCTAGATTCAAGTCCTATCAAGATAAGATCTCTTCCCCAATGAAGCAAGCACAGAAAGATCACAACCACCCAAATTGATTTTTCTCTACGATGTCTCAAGCTCATGTCATATTTCCATCTTTTACCCCTCAAAACCCCAAGAAGGACAATTAGTTTGTCTAGAGATGGGTTCATGTTTCCATTGCTAGAAAGGGCAATAAGGTCATTTCATTATACATATCATTTGGGGTTTCTTCGCAAGTCCTCTTCAATGTTCCTTTCACATGCAGGCATCCATGTTTGGATGCCAAATGTGCCAAAGGACTCCAAAGCACCAAAAGACAGGATTTCTTGACTTTCAGATGCTGTCATCCAAGCAAATCCAATGCTCTCCAATATTTATTTTCCATATAGACAAAAACCAGTAGTTACAATTTGCAAATAAAATAAGATTTGATTAACATATTTAGATTTTTAAAACATTAATACCTGTGCTCTTCTGGATTGATGATACTAACTTGTCCCTACATATGTCTGCATCTTATATTTGAAAAAATTCTCTCAATAATCCCCAAGTCTTTGCAGTAAATTTAGCTCAACAACCAAATAAATCTAATATAATATTTTCATCTACTTATGTTGATGCAAGGAAAATAAAAACCATAACGTATTTTGTTATTCATCGAATAATTAGATAAAAATATTTGTATTATCAAGTTAAAAAAAAATAAAAAATGTATTATTGATTGGATCCTAAAGCGAAAATAGATGGCTTTTCGATCCTTTCTCGAAGGAAAAATGTATGTTATGATTAAAAAAAAGGAGAGACGTTGGTGCGATTGGAAGCGTCTCACATTTTCTTAACCACAAGTCCAAGATTAAGACTTAATTGTGCGTATGGGGACAACACTTTTGGGAGCTCTTCACCCGAACAAGATGTAACCTGGGGGCGAACTCGGGTTAGTCGGAGTCGGTTGGAGTTCCAAATATCAACGTGCAACCGAAAAAATAAAATAAAATAAAATCCAAAAACATTTTAATCTACAAACATTTTCAACCAATGACGACAATTTTGGGTTCCCTAGCCCGTGAGCTAACCCTAAATGAACACTAGAACTTTGAGGACCTAAAAAAAAACAACTTTGGGTTATACAATAACTGATTAATATTCCTAGTGGGCACAAGACCATCTGTACTTCTTTCACCGATAACTGTATATAAAGCAAACCAAAATTTTCTCTTCTTGTCACATTTGTTTCTTTGTTTTTTTAGCTCTGTTTCACTCTGATTCACAAACTCTCACTCAACCATGCCAGACCTCTCTGATCTCATCAAAGTTCATGTTAATGGCCAACACACATTCTTTCTTGATCAGGTAAATCCACATCAATGTTATGCCCAATACCCATATTGTTGTCTTCATTGAATTTGTTGCTAGTGCTCTTGAATTTGTTGCTAATGGTGTTGAATTTTGTTGCAGATGATCATGTCAAGGTACTGTGGGAAGTTCAAGAAAATGATGAAACAAGAGAGGAGGAAACCCCAGATGTTGAAATCAGAAATTGGGTTTGATGATTTCCCATGTGGGGCAGATGGGTTTGAATTTATTTCAAGATTTTGCTACAATGGTGGGAGAATCAAAATCAGTATATCAAATGTGTGTCTGCTTCACTGCTCTGCAATGGTTCTTGAAATGACTGATCAAGTCTCACCATGTAATCTCATTCAACAGACTCAGACATTTCTTGAAGGGTTGTTTTATTGGACTTGGTCTGACATTTTGATCTCTTTGAAGAGCTGTGATGAGTTCTTTCAATTTGCAGATTCATCTGGTATTCTTGAAAAACTCATCTGTTCATTACTTTCAAAGATTACCCATAATTCCGATTTTCAATTCAATGCTTCTTGGTCATCTTCTTCATCATCTCCTGAAACCATTAATGGATTCAAGTTTTTTACATCAAACCAAACAACCCCTGATTCCAAGGCATGGTGGTTTGATGATTTGACCATTTTGCCCCCCAAGATTGTAGTAAAGGTCATCAAGGTCATTGGGGCATATGGGGCTGATAACAACAGTTTGATACTCACTAAGTTCATACTACACTACCTAAAAACAGCTCTTCATAACAAAAGCTGTGTTGGGTATGAGTCCTTGTCCAAGTCTTGTTCAATGGAGTACGCTGAGCTTGCAGACACAGCTGTTTATGGGGTGGCTTTGATGGGCAAAACTGGGTTTTCATGTAGAGGGCTATTTTGGGTATTGAGGGTTGTTTCTGATCTGGGGTTGAGCAAAAGTTGTAGAGTTGGATTGGAGAGGTTGATTGGTGGAATGCTTGATAAGGCAACATTGGATGATTTGTTAGTGCCTGGTCACAGTGGTGGTGGTGTTTATGATGTTAATCTTGTTTTGAGATTGATTAAAGTGTTTGTTAGCAGTGATGGTGTGACAATGCAGAGAATGAAAAGAATTGGAAGATTGATTGACAAGTACATGAGAGAGATCTCTCCTGATCAGTATCTCAAGGTTTCTAAGTTCCTTGCTGTTGCTGAGAGCCTCCCAGATTGTGCTAGAGATTCCTTTGATGGTGTCTACAGAGCAATTGACATCTACATGGAGGTACAAACCAAACTAAACTTCCTTCTCTCTCTCATTATTCTATAATTTGGGGACCCGTTTTGGGACACTCGGAATGGACACCCAGTTGATAATGCCAATTGATGTTTGTATATTGAATGGACACCAACATCCGAGTATCTTACCTTAGCGTTGTCCTTTCAATTAATAAATATGCCTGAATTGTTATTTTAGAATTCTCCTTTTTATGATTCTTGTATGCGTCGGCGGATAACTCTGACTACTCTAATTTTGGGTGCTGTCAGATATATACTGTGGGTGGCCCTTCTAACGGCATTTGTTTCATGCAAATGACGATATTAGAATTTTGGTCCTTACCACCAAATTTAATATTTGTTGGTAATTCCTGCATGCTTTTTCCAAGATTTCTTCTGTTCGCTGTTTATCTAAATCCCACTTCTCCGATTAATCAATGCCAACCTTTTGTTGTGCCCCCAAGAGGCTGAGGTCTCTCGACCTAATTTTCAAATTACGACATGTTTTTCCTGTTGTACTAGTAGTGATGATTCAGAAAATCTCCAGTGGCTCTGAAAACATAGCACTTAATTCAGGCCTTGCTATGCATAGAATGAATAGGTTGATTTGGTTGTTTTGATTGGAAGGTTGATTGGTTGTTGGTGGGGTGGGCCATGGGTGAAACATATGGTTCATGAGCTACTATAAACTTATAGTTGACAGAATTGTTTTTATTATTTGTTCACAGTGGGCTCCCATGCAATGCCCATGACAGGTAATTGACAATCCTTGTTAGAAGTCCAGTTATTTTCCTGTTTCCTTTTTGGAAGAAAGTGCAGCGCTATGGTTTGGTTTCATTCTATCTGCATTGCTGTCTTTGATGTTTCTCTTATTTGTTACCAATTATCTCAAAAAGAAAAATAAAAGTGAAATCATTTGCTACTCATTACATTTTCTTGTGGGGTTGCACTAAATCGAGCACAATAGAAGAGTTTGATGATTTGATCATGTAGCCGACCCCAATTAATTTGGGACTGAGGCTATATTGTTGTTGTACATTTTCTTGTGTGGCTACTAAGCATTAATTATAACACTTTGCACAGCAACAACAAAGCCTCAATCCTAGATTAGTCGAGGTCAGCGATATTGGATCAAACTAGACTTGTTCATGGGCTTAGGTATCCGCTCGGCCAGCCCAAGCTCGTGACTAATGGGTAGGGCTTGGACAAGTTTTCTTAGGCCCGAGCTCGCCCAAGCTCAGCCCGGCCTAACCCTCTACATTGGTGATTGTTCTTTACCAACATGCTACATCCATCTTTCGTGTTTTATTTGTATGTTAATATAAATATATACAAAATACTACACTTTATTTTAATTTTATGAAAGAAAACTTTTAAAAATACTTATTTTAAAAAAAAATATGTGTGGGTTTGATGGGCCGGGCTTGGACCAAGATGTTGACCCGAACATACGTGGTTAGTTGGGCTTGGGCCAAGCTACTTAGGCGCAGACTCGGGCCTAGGCTTGGTTCAAGCCCGACCCATGAAAGATCAAACTCTTACATCTTGCTCGATTAAATCCACTCGATGGCGTGCATTTAAAGTTATTTAAGTCCTTATTAACACTTTGCGTGTTTAGATGTAATTAAGTTTGTTTAACATGTGCAGAGTCACCCAAAGCTTTCTTTTGATGAGAGATCAAGACTGTGCAGATGCCTTAACTATGAGAAGCTCACCCTTGAAGCATGCAAGGATTTGGCCAAGAACCCTAGAATCCCTCCAAGAACTGCAATCCAAGCTCTCATGTCTCAGCAAACCAAGTCTCAAAAAAAAGTGGTGGGTCTTGAAACCACACTGATCCCATCAAAAGAATATCTACTCGAAAGCCCAACGCTGCTAGCAGACGTAGCAGACGCAGACGATAACTGTTCCGAGCTCTCTGAGGAGAGTGAAGAGATGAAACTGCACATACAGAAAATGCAGTGCAGGGTGTTTGAGTTGGAGAAGGTGTGCAAGGAAATGAGGGGTCAAATGTCAAGGCTTTTGAAGGAGAACAACGTCACAATTTCTCCTGCACTTAATAGAGCAGCAGTGCCTAGAGGACCAAGACTGTGTTAAACTCTCTTTGTTTGAAAAATTTGTTGTCAATTGAAAAACATTTTTTTTCCCTTTTGTGTGAAGGTTGGTTCAGGTTTAAGGCCAGTTGGTGTATTCTAGATGTAAAATTGTGCGTTCAATTTTCATGGCATTGTATAGAAGATATGAGAAAATCTATTCAAGATGGGAGTGCATATAAATAAATAAAACAGTTTCCCTTTCAGAAGAGAGAAGCATTCTGCAGTTCTTGGTAGCCGCGACAAAGCTTCAGTTCCAAATTAATTGGAGTCGGTTACATGGATCAAACTCTTCCATTGTGCTAGATTTAATGCAATTGATGGCGAGCTTTCCAAACCATTTCTAGTTTGAGCATTTGTAGGTCTGTCTTTGCAGGTGTTTAAATCACTACAACCACCCTTTCTAATCTTTGTGTCAATTGGTGCAACCGCTACTCCTACCTTTCATTGAATTTTTGTATTTCTTATTCTACCTTTACGACTTTTATCCCACATTCACCTAAGCTAACGTCGAACCTCCTCAAATAGGAGGGACGCACTCCAAGTGTTGTACGTACTATTCACAAGACTCGAACCTGCGAGCTTGCTTAGGTGCTTCTTCTAGAGCAAGACCAAGTGACACACAAGGAGGATTTTCAGAGCAAATCCCTATTCAGTTATATAATACACATACCACAAACACAAATAAAAATGATGTACGAATGTCATACTGAAGTGTTGAAGAGTTTTGGCTTAAAGAAACAATTTAATTTAGACTACTTGACAAGTATTAACTGTGGCTGAGCATATTCATAAGCTGTTACTAACTAGCACAAATGAATATGAAATGCATTGAAGAAATAATTTACGAGAGCTGACTACAGTCAATAATGAATCTGACCTTGCTAAGTATGTTTTGCTGCGGTTGAGAAAAAAAACAGGCTTCCTGATTGTGCATGGCTGAGCCATATATACCAACTTTGTGTTCCTTTTTTCTAAGTAAAAAAAATTCTGTCTGAATTCGATCACATTCCATGTAGTTTCCTCCATGCCAACAGAAACCCAGAAGCAATCAACATTCAGGCCTGTAAACAATAAACACAGCATAGAAACGACCAGTTGGGGGTGACAAGATAAATAGAGATTCACAAAAAAAGTTCCGAATCAAAATAAAATTTAAAAAGAAATGAATTGCATTAGTCAATTCAATCACAATAGAGAACACTTGATCCACAATCACACTAAACCTGCATACAATCAAAACTTGTGCCCATATTTTGTCAGACAACATATTACTTGTCTCAAATCTAAACACTTCAATGAGCTATTTTACAAATCTGAATAAAAGAAAACCATCCAAAAATCTTTACAACACGCTGAACCTCGAAAAACTAGTGTTAAAGAATCAATGCCATTGAAACTGCTAATAAATAAATCAAACCTGCTCAATGGTTCCTTCATTGACCAGGCTAACTGTATGTACATTGAGATGCATGAGTGATATTTGGCCTCTGCATAACACCAACCGAAGACAGACTTTCCACCATCGACGCCTATACTCCCTTCAAGGCGTATTCAGCCTGCGTAGGTCTTCAACAACATCAGCTGTATTCTCGAGTCGTTGAATGTCAGATCTCTGAAGAACATTTGATGGGATTTTGCCTGAATATCTTATTTTTGAGTCAACTCTCTTCGATGTGAAGATTTGACGCACCCGAACACGGTGTGTTCTTATCTCAGTGGAGCAACCTCCCCTAATAGTCACAACCAAAATGACTTCCTTGTCTCTTACATCTTCGCAAAATGAATTCTGAGGGACCCCATCCACAAACTCCAGTTGGGTATGAAACTCCTCGTGACGCACTGAAACTTCTCCAACTTGACCTGGTTTGATCATGCCAACTGCTGGAATGACCTACATTAATGAATCACAAATTGTAAGAATGATGTGCAAGAAATGTTAGTAGATGGTATGGTCATCATATAAGTCCAGTACTTTTTTTTTGTCTTTCTAACATATCAGCTATTCCACAATTTCCATTAGGAATCAATGAGAAAGACGTTATATCTGCCCCTTAGCTTCTGCTACTGTGCTACCAAAGAAATGGGACAACAAAAGCTCGACTAGTAGATGTTGACACCGAAAACTGCCATGGGAGGTGCAGTAGCAGCAGAACCTAAGCCTACTTGTGCGTACAAAAGTAAGATTCAATATACGTCCATCACTGAAGGCGATCTTCTAGAATGATTTAAATACATCAATGAAAATTCACAATGATGGCAGTGGTTAGGTATTTGCGTTTCACATTGAATCTAAATTCGGTTCATATAATACAACAGCGTATGACATTAAGAGGATGCTAGCCAACATAAAGGTCCTAAAGGAAATGGTTTGAGCATATTAGTTGTGAGAGTAACTTATAAAGAGTATTTTAAAAAATCTATTTGTATACTTACACAGGATGAAGGGTTGTGTACACTAATTTTGTTCCAATTTTGTTCCCCCAAGAATTGAAGTAGGAATGCCTTATTCTACCATGAAGAAAACGAGCCAGTTAAACTACCATAGAATTTTAGTTATTGTGTGTATCATTTATGGACTTGTTCTTAATAAGTTTAACTCTAGCAGAACTCCATCAACCAACTTCGCCAATAGAGCAATTTTGCATGCATGTGAATTTTATTCACATCTAGCTTTTCAAATCCTCTAAAATCATTGAATAATATAAAACAACAAATGCATATTGCTAATAAGTTACCTCCAGCCAGGGTGGCAATCCAAAGGAAGCTCTAGGAAATGGGTCGGATGCTTGACCTTCCTCATTGATGGCTGACTGACCATCACAAACAGTTTCGAACATTGCTTTGTCATTCCCACATTTGTTAGTTATCCGTAATATGGATACGTCATTGTTCTGCAAGATTATATTGTTTGTGCTAACAATTGTTTCGGGGACAAAACATAATTCTTGAATTATAGATCTGATCTTTTCGTTTGAATCCATGATCCTCCCAAACTCCTTTCTTCTAATGGACTCGTCCACGCGGGCAATTTCAACATTGAAGACGCAACGGACAGGCTTGTGATCACTGTCAGTCACATCCATACAAGCCTCATACCTGATAAGCAAGAACTAAAAGTCTCACAAATCACCACATAAAAATGTGCACAAATTTCGAATACTAGCCAACAAAATGCTCACTGTGCTATTGAGGATACGACAGGGCACTCCAAGTTGCAATCAGACATTGAAGACGAACGATTGTCACGGTATAATATTCTGTCACACCAAGCTGGAATACGTTTCTTCTCACCAGAATCATAACCTAGAAGATAACAAAAGATTAAACACTACCTCTGAAGTTGCCACCCAGAAAAAGAAAAACTTCATTGAAGCTCTAAAACCACACAACCGCCAACATCACTCAACCAAATTACTGGTAAAACTCCGTACCAAGCTCACGATTTGCTTAATCATAACCAAGAAGTCGCACACCGTTCAACTTGAACCACACAACAAAATCACATTAGCAGGAAGTCAGACAACTCAGATAGAATTTACCTCCTAAACCAGCTTGATGTCTTTCAAATTTATATGTGGGAGGAAACATTATGATTCCTTCACGCATCCCTTGGAAAACTTTTCCAGCTACCATTTCTGCTCTGAGCTGATCCCTTTCTTTGAGCCAATCAAAACATCTTTGGGATACAAAGTCCCTTGCTTCATCATAAGAAATTCCATGAAGCCGGTAATTGAAATCACCAAGAAAGACAACCATGTCTGCTTCAGATAATTCTGGCTTTGCATCGTCAGGATGAACAGCCCCAGCCTGCAAAAGAGAAAAAGGCTGATTTTGCAACTGTAGACAGACACAGAAATACAACAACAAAGCCTCAGTCCCAAATTGATTGGAGTCAGCTACATGGATCAAACTCTTCCATTGTGCTCTTCATGAAATGGATCAAACAGACAAGAAAATAGATCCCATAAAAAATAAAATTGCAAATTAAAATATAGAGAATGAAGAAAAAATTACATACATTTGTACCCCGAAGCATGTGAACAGCAGATGAGACACCGGCTGCAACAGAGAGGACAAATGGGAAGCCAGAAGAATCAAGCAGCCAAAACAAATATATAGAGCAGGCAAGAGAGCAACATAAAAACAAGCATCGCACCATACCAGCTGCTGTATTAAGCAGATTAGACGGTCGGCTGAACACCATCGTTCGGTAAACATGGTCAAAGTCTGCATTGCGGCGATTGACAGCTTCTAAATGTGCAGCAAAGTGACAATTCACAAAGCATATAACCCTGTCATACACTCTCATCCTCAAACCAACAGCTCCCTGTTCAAAGAATGATTAATTATATTGACTGCATTCATGAAAAAAGAGCACAAGAAGGTTCAACTAATTACTCTAATGTAATAATATATCTACTTTTTGGCACTGCCACTGTTGCTCTTTTTATCATTGTCACAGCAACTTAAGCAATGGAATCAAAGGAATTTACCATTTGAATGGAAATAGTGATTAATGAAACCCTTATTGAAAAGATGGCATGAAAATTTTTAAAAAGCCTAAAGGCTTAAGTTTTATTAACCTTTTTCAAGACAAGATTTTCATTTAAATTCCAAAACCTTGAAACAGTTAATTTTGTAACAACATAGTCAGGTGAGTGCATCATTTGACACTTGATTCAGGCCCCCGCAGAAGATCCGGAATCCCGGATACACAAATCATCCAACACAGTTGCATTGGTGTAATCTAGAATTCCATATTATAGCAAATCCTATAGAAGCTGAATCAGATGAGCTTGGACCAATGTTATTGACAGCCAATATAATACCAATTAGACTATTTCCAGTTGTAACAGATAGACATGCCTCTAATTACTCAGAAACCGAACCAATTTCCTTTTTTCAGAACAAGCAAAAACCACAAAATCAAATGTTAATCAAAAGCTGAGACAGTCATATTCTTTAACAAGAATCTAATTGTTTGACAACACTAAAGCTATTTAAGTTCAACTCCAAACTCTAAATTTTACAGGTTAATTGTAACTTTTAAGGTCGTGAATGTTTTTAATCTCTATGATAGCTGTTTTTTTTGGGTAAAATCTCTATTATAGCTTAAAAGATAAGTAACGAGGTTCAGTATTGGTTAAAAAGATGGTTTAATGTCAAGTTTTAGAAAAATATTTAACATTAAATCTTTGTTCGCTGGGAATTCAGATAATCAAAAAAGGAAGATTTAACTCTCATCTCAAATGATTACCAGTGGAAACAACAGTTAATCGAGCATTTTGTGTTTAATTTCCCATGAAGGAGAAATGAGCTTATAGCAAGTAAAGCATACCTTATTACCAATAGCGCGACCAAACCCACATGGGACAGCTGCAGCATCAACATCACCAATATGTGGCTTAAGAGTCCGTCTAATCCTGAACAAGTTCAAATATCAGAGACATATTACTCTAAAATACAGAAACCCAATGAAGATAAGAGAGAGAAATTAAGTGAATCGCTACTGCAAAGGCTAAATCAAAGATTCATCAACTCATGACATTGCTTAATAGCTTAATCAGGCAGACATAGTTAGTATTCTTCAAAATGATAAGGACTCACCAAACAGAAATAAGCAAACCAGCTAGCTGCCTCGAACCAACCCGTTCAAATGTTGCTCCCTCGTCTAATGTTCTCCCAATTGTATCAAGCCACCACTGTCCCATGGCACTTCCCTCAAGACCTACCTATTATCAGTCAGAAGTATTAGTGCATAACAATGGCAATAAAAGAAAACACAATTCCCAATAGAACAAGGTCAAACATGGGGAATCATAAGAAGTTAGGAGTACTAGCAAACAATCTTTACTAATCAAGCATATAAGTTTACATACTCTAGTGCATGTACACTATCCTGACATATTGTGAATCGTTCATTTTACAGTCTGAGTAGAAACACCAACCAAGTGAAAGGCTCATTGGTCTGGTATGGGGTTACTTAGGTAGGAGGTTAGGAGTTTGAGCCTCATAGTAGGCAAGTTGTGGTTTCTTTCTTATAAAAGAACAGTCTGAGTACAAATATTGGTAATGGAAATTATAGAGGAACACGTTTGAAAGAATTAACAAGAAGAACATACAGTTTCCTTTGCTGCAGACACGGCAAGAAAGCCAGCACCCATTTCCACTTCTTGAAGCCCAACAACAACAATGCCAACTCCGGAGGCTACAGAACCCAGCCAAGATATAAGTGAGTCATGAGAAGCTCTCCCTTGCCCAACATTCCAAGTCCCGGCCAATATTTTCAGATTCTCTAGCTTGGTATACATCAATTCCTTGCTGGCCAATTCTGATCGTAATATGTTATCTATAGGCCCTGGAGAAGCAAGACTCCATCCGCGCACACCACCGTGGTTAGCCAAACTAAAGACGTAACCACCTCCAACTGCCATTTTTATAATAGGACCACTGTGCCCAACCCATCCTCCTATCAACTTACCCTCGAGATCCAGTACCTGAATAGTTCCACTTGCATAGCCCACCCATATCCTTGACCCAAAAGCACAAAAACATTGAACAGCCGAAGAATGGTAATGGAAGTCTTGTATTCGACCCCCATTTCCATCCCACTGCACTAGCAAACCATTTGCACAGCCCGTCCAAATCATACCATCCATTGCCATTACAAGTGCTTCTGTCCTCCGATAATCATCACCAAATGCACCCTTTGCTGCCACTCGCCGAACAGCATCAGCTGCACCCATTAGCGCATTGCGTGAGCGTTGAAAAAAACCTTGAGGCTTCTCCTTTTTAGATACAGAAGCAAATTTTATTTTGACTTCTTCTTCTCCAGATGCCTCAAGTAACGTCATGTCAACACGGTTTTCAATCTGTCCATCTATATTAAACACCTTTAGGAGTTCCTTCGTACGAGCATCCCTGTATAACCAACACAAATCTAAGGTCAGGATTTTTAATAGTAATTGGAAAGGAACTCGAAATAACAGCAATATTAAAAATTTAACAGGGAGGAGAAAAAACTAGCATCATTATACCATAATGCAAACGATAGGTGCCCAGCACTCCAGACCTTTCCTCGACAATTGTCAGAGAGTATATATTTCACATCTGAACCAGATATATTGCAAACACCATTAAAAGTGACTTGGCTCCTCAAATCAACATATGACCTCTCAACTAGTAAACCAGCCATATGCCTTTCCTCCGCTGTAAGAGAAAGAGATTTTTCTATGGCCTCCCAAGGCCATACCTTGATCACACCTCCCTCAGAACCTGACCAAATGTCGCCTGAATTGGAAAGTAGCATGATATCAATAACAAATCAGATGAAAAATGGATCATTTGAAATTTTAATCGAGATAATGCTGGCAAAATTTACTTTTTAAAACTCCAAGCTGCATTGAACGACAAGCAAATTATCAGTAGCATTGCAGGATAGTAGGCATGGGCTTGTGAAGAAAAAGAATGTGTTACTATATAGAATTTTGTTCCTCTTCACCACAATTCAGCACATAAGATCAAACAACAACAACATAGCCTCAGTTCCAAATTAATTGGGGTTGGCTATATGGATCAAACTCTTCCATTGTGCTCGGTTTAATGCAATTGATGGCGAGCTTTCCAAACCATTCAAATCCCTAATGCATCCCAAGTTAACTTCAGTCTACCCTTACCTCGTCGAATTTCTTCAGTTTCTATTAAGTCAAGTTTTCTAGTGGGGGCATATGTAGGCCATCTTTGCAGGTGACCAAATTCAGCACATAAGATCGACCAAATTAAATTGGTGGTCAGATTAACAATACAGATGGTGCTATGAGGAAATCAAAATAAATAAAGTTCCAATAGTAGCTTTAAACTAATATATCGATCTTTACTTGGAAGATTAAGGAAAATCTGAATTGTGATTCTTTTGAAAGGCAAAAAGCTCTATGTTCCTAGTTCTAAATCTAATAAATAGACTTTTTCACTTAAATATCATAAAATACTATTCCTCCAGAAATTCTGCCTTATGGAATATCGCTTCATAACAATATTTTATACATGTATAATTTGCATTGAAATTGAAACCATGGAAGGCATTCCCTAAGCAAAAAGTGTTAGCTCAGCAACATATTCCCTGAAATCTTTCTCTTCTTCTTGTTCTTATTTAAATGAATATGAAACCGCTATTTGTCCAACAAAATAAAGTTCTAACTTTATTTCAGAAGTAGAGAATTATTAGTGATTCAAAGATTTGCATGATCTCCGTTTTCTCCCAATAGCTAACACCTACTATAGCGCCCTAGTACAATTGTTTCAATAAACAATATCACGGATTACAAATTAAGATTACAAGTGTCGACAACCTCTTATATTATCAGGTTTCTTGTTCGTAAGTTAGATTAAAAGTATTGACAACCTTGCTCAAATAACCACCAAGGAAATTAGTGCAAAGATCAGGTAGCTCAGCCCTAATTTGCACCAAGGAAGGTGTTTGCCAAGAGATTTGTTAGCATGCTTAGTCCATTTGTCCATTTGTACATCCAAAAAATTATGTTGAAAGGTTTACTACCTAATTTACCGATTCTAATATCAAAACAACAAAATTATGGAGCCTCAATTCCAAGTTAGTAGGGGACAGCTATTTGGATCAAACTTTGTTTCTGTCTAACCTTACACCGTCGAGTTTCTTAAATTTCTTCCGTGACTAGTTTTGTCACGGAGACATTTGCTGGTCATCTTTGGACAACAACAACAACAATAACAACAAAGCTTTATTCCCAAATTAATTTCTCGTATGTGAAGCTTCAAATCCAAATTAGTAGGCCTCTCCATAAGAAGATGATCATGGATTCTACTATTCTAGTGTCACAAAATCAAAATGATGGAGCCTCAATTCCAAGTTAGTAGGGGACGGCTATTTGGATCAAGCTTTGTTTACTTCTACCCCTACATCGTCAAGTTTCTTCAATTTTTGTCATGACTAGTTTTCTAACTAAGGCATTTGCAGGTAGTCTTTCTTTGGACGACAACAACAACAACGATGACAATTACAACAAAGCTTTACTCCCAAATTATTTTTTTTTCACGTGCAAAGCTTCAAACCCAAATTAGCAGGCCTCGCCATAAGAAGATGATCATGGACTCAATTACTCCTCTTTATAACAAAATCAAGGGGCATATCATACAATGATTATCAATAATTGAGGGACTGTCAATGCAGGTGTGTTGTAGGAAGGAATCGCGATACTGTCAAGTGAAGAATGCTAATTGATGTAAATAAATTCTAATGGTGAATTCGTTACCATACAAACTGATAGCCATTGATAGAACAGGGCCGCGGTGGGCATGCCATCCAAAACCTTCCTTGAAAGGCCCTTCCTCCTCGGAACCTCGTCGGTCCATCTTCCACGACCTAACCTTCCCATCCTTATGCCCAGTCCAAATAAACCTGTTCCCAGCATCAACAATCAAGCACAATGTAGGCGAAGTCGGCGCGGACTCCGCAAACGGCACGGCATCCTCATCCCCCCTCCTCATCCTCCCCCCAATCCCACACCCAACCTCATACAAATCCCTAAACTCCCAAACCCTAACCCCACACTCCTGCCCCGCCCACAGCTGCGTCTCCGTGCACCCAATGTTCCTCAGAAACCACCCCACCTGCGTCTCCCTCAGCGGGTGCGGCCTCACCTCCAGACTCGGCGGCCGCCCCGGGTGCATCGCCGCCCGCACCGGCACCTGAAATATCCCGCTCCCTCCCCCGCTCGCCACAAACTCCGCCAGAAACTTCCGCTGATCTTCCGGCACCGCCTCCGGCTGCGGCTCCAATATCTCATTAAAAAATGACTGCAACTCCGTCCCTCCCCCTCCGTTGCTCGCGCTCGCAAATCGCTCGTACTCGTCTTCTTCGTCGTCGGATCCGTCCAAGATGTTCTTCGACGTCTCGTCCAGGCTGTCAACGCTATGGTTCCTCAAATTAATCTTTCGCCGCGACGACCACGACGACGACGGTGAGTCCGTCGTCCTGCTCGTGTTCAATTGGTGGCTGTATGACTGCGTCTTGCGGTGCGGCCGCGGCGCCGAGGCCGCGGCGGAGATAGGGAAAGGTTCTCTGTCATCTTCATCGACTCGATCTTCGTCCATGGATCAGTAATTGGAAATAGAATTCAATCGAAATTGAATCGAAATTGGATCCAAATTGACGAGGTGGTGTTCGATCCGGAGGAAGAGGGAGAGGGAAGCGGAGAGAGTGGAGAGGTTATGGACACAAATGACTCTAATCAGCTTCGCGGCTCCCACTCCTCTTCTCTTCTCTTCTCTTCTCTAGAATGACAACAACCAAGTCACTCTATGCCTCCAGATGCGTGAGCCACAAATCGCAACGTACAGTGCGCAGGTCGAGGCTGAATTGACGGCTCAAAATTCTTCGTTGCTGTTGTTGCGTGTACCGGGTGTGCATCGTGGTTCACGTGGCGTCGCCTAACGTTCAAAATTTATTTGTGGATACGTGGCGTCGCGGTTGGAGGTTGGTTGCGTGAGGTTTATGAAATGGAGATGAAAAATGTGTCTAGATTAGTAGCAACATGCTACCTGAGTAATGAATATAACGTGTACCACACTTAAGAAATTATACCATAAATTTGTAGTTTTTGTTAAAAGGGTAGTATTAGTGAGAGTAACTAGTTAGTCCAAGTAAAGAGAGATTCAATTCCCTTTAACACAGGTTTAGGTGTCGTAGATAGAGCAAAATGTATTAGAATGATTAGTTATGTTGTCAGTGTCTAATGCTATATGAAAAATTAAAATTTTAAAAAGAAGACTTTTTTTTAGTAGTGTTGTTTTCTATAAAATACAGGTTTGAGAGACATGAATAAATAATTAATAAGTCTCAACTATATTCATCATGGCAAAGGCTACCAAATAAATACATGATGAACTACCCTAAATTGGCATGCCCAACATATAATGCCGGATTATGACAATCATATTGATGAATAATAAATCTATAGTCACGTGGCAAAACAAATTAGTCATGTGAACTTGTACTAATAAACTATCTAAAAAATGGTTTCTTGAAATGAAAAAACAATAATAATTTTTAGATGACACCTATAACAAATTTGTCTTAACTGTCCTGTCGAATTTTCTATTTATGCTTCTGCATACAAAATTCGTCACAATGAACTATCATCATGAAGTTTAACTAACTTAACAATACAATGTACGCAGTTTGATAAATGCTACATAGATTATATCAAATGTAATACTAATTGGTTGAAACAATATACTTGCCAATTCATATATTAAAAAAAATAAAAGAAAACTTATGTCATCATCTTATAATTTTATGCCAGCCTTTTAGGATTCATGCACATATATATTATGAATCTTACATCATGCTCAATAATGGTGGACCTAACAAGCTAATTAGTGGTCACTGATTTAGAAGACAACTACATGTAACATATCATATACTTGTAAAATGGGACGAAGTCCGTAGAATCATATTACATAGATTATCTAGTGCGCCAGCATGCACTATCAACATCGTATCCCTCGCTATCCTTGACTTGGTGGGGTAGTGTAGGTGAGAGGTAGGTCTGACATATTATAGGTTCAGTCACCTATACATCGATCTTACTCTCTCTAGAGTCCGTTCAAATTAATGTATCCATCAATAATGCCCAACTCATACGCTGTCCTCCTTCAATAATTCACATGGAATATATTTACAACAACGTTCAAATTGGGTTTCCTCATGTCAAAATTGTTCACGCTGCTGGATTACGTTCAGGCTAATTACACTAGGACTTTGTGAGAATAGTCAAATTTATTTGGATACCCACAAATATCAAAAGAAAAAAATCTAAAAACATGTAATACAAAGCCTCAATCACAAAATTAGTTAGAGTCTAATACAAAAATTATATAATATTTTTTTTTATGTCATTCAATTTAAAACACTTAATAATGCACGCAATTTGTGTCAAAGTGTCTCAAGTGATATGGTAAATACATCACTTGTCAAAAAAGTAAAACTTTAGAAGATTATGGTTTAATTCCCACGGAAGATAAAAAAAAAAAGTGCACGCAATTTGTGACATAGACCCTATTGATTCGGAATTGATGGTTATATTGTTGTTGCTATTGTTGAATAGCGTACGCAATTTCTAGTAAGTCAATAGTAGAAAACATATCGTCTTTAAATACGTTATTAGCCCTTAACTTTTATATTGATTAGTAAATGCTACTACTTTTTATTGAACCTTGTATTTAGTTATATATTAATGAGTTTTGTGACACATTTTTTTTTTTTTTGAGAGAATAGAAAACTAGCTAGCTCCTGAAAGTTTCATTAGCACAAAAGTAGTTACAGTGGGGGCGTAGTGGTTTTACGATACATTATAAATTAGTGGTAGGAGATCTCTCCTAATTTCATAAGATTAATCGGGCCTTAATCAAGACGAGTTAAGGCGGTTCAAACGGCCACATTAATCAAAAAAAAGTTTCCCGATAAATAATTATTTACCTAAACATTTGTATATCTTTATGTTACATTCATATGATGTATTCTTTCCTTTCTATCCAATATTCATTTTTAAACTACGAACTTAGCTAGTGGTATGAAGTTAGAATGATACAGATATGATTAACATGGCCCCGCACGAGAATGACACAAATGAAACTTAATTAGTTAGACTTAAAGCTTTATATAAATTTTCTAATATACCTCAACAGAAATGTGCTGAATAATTACGGCATGCCAAAAGAATGTATAGCCTTGTGTGCCAATAATTTGTTGGTCGGAACAGTAGAACAGAAAAATGTTTTTGTTTTTACAAGACAAAACGTATTTTTTGATCTTTGAACTTTGAGTCTTCTATATTTTTGGTCCCCGAACTTTTGATAGTATACATTTGATCCCTAAACTTTCATTATTGTACATTTGGTTCTTAAACTTTTGAGTTTTTATATTTTTCGTTCACGAACTTTGAGTTTTTTATGTTTTTAGAGATTTTTTTTGATTTTTTTGATTGATGTGAGTCGTCCGATTCACTAATATAAACTATTTTACTCTTCTTAACTGGTCACGCCACACTTTTATTATTCGCATTAACATAATTTAACACTTTAAATGATGAAAAATTAAATGTAAATAATTGTAAATAGTTAAAACTAAATGTATAATAATAGAATCTAAAGCATAAAAAATAGAAAGTTTAAAGACCAATGATAGGTTTGCCTTTTTATAATGATGCATGATGTAACTTTTGGGTGTCTCCCATAACGAAACTGGAGTGGCGTGGAGATAAGGAAAGTGCTGGACACGTAGTCACGTGGTCAACATGTTGAAAGTACCACATATCGTTGTCTGGTGAATAGCATAGTTTCAATTAATGTCGTATACACAACCTTATCTTAATTCTGATGTGTGTGTACACAACAGAGGTGATTAAATTCAAATGGTAGGCTTTAGAGAGCCTGTATTTGAAGAAAAAAAAAAATTGTAAGGGAAATATGGATGAAATAATTACATAAGCTTATTAACAACGAACTATTAGCTTGACTTCTATAAGAGTGAGCTCACACAATCAGGAAGTTGTTACCTCTCGTTGAATTTTAATATGGCTATTTCAAAGTTCTTTTAGAACTAGTTAGGGTTGTAGCTTTTGAAACGGTATTATTGTGCTACGTTCGCGTTGATGCCACGATTACCTGGCGATGTGGATTTGAGTCATGTAGAATGAAATAGAACAAAATGTAAAGAATGATAGGTGATAGTGATTTTTTTTTCGATAAAGAGCCTCTCGAGTAGGGGTGGCAATTCGTGTCAACGAGTCGTAAATGTGTCGTGTCATAAACAGGTCATGACTTATATAATGCAAACCCATGACATAACATGTTTATTAATCATGTTAATCGCTTTCGTGTCTAAGTGAGTCGTGTTATAAGTAGGTCGGTATTCGTGTCATATGCTTATTAAATATTTTATTTAAGCTTTTTAATTTATTTAAATTTTTATAATTTATTTACTACATTTTTAAATATATCTATATGAATAAATTTAAATGAACATAATTAAATAGACAATAAAATATAATGAAGATGTAGTCTTAAGTTTCATTTTACTTTTTCATTCAAGAATCCACAAAACAACGTGTAAATTTTCAGAGTTTTAATAAATAATTATTAATAAAACTTTAAACTTGAATAATATATTAAAAGTAAAATAAATATTTCTTCTAAAAATAAAGTTAAGTATCAAAAAGGATGTCTGCAAATAAAAAACAAATTATGTTATTAACATATATTCAAATAGGTGAATTTTTTAATAATTTATTTATTATTACATATTTATTATTTATAGATCATTCCTTAATCGTGTTAAACGAGTTATGAATGAGCAAACAGGTTAACATATTAATAACTCATTTATTAACTGTGTATAAACAGGTTAACTTATTTATGAGCTAAACCCACTTATGTCAAACCCATGACATGTTTATTACATGTTGTATATTAAATGTTTCATGACCTAAATTGCCAACCCTACTCTCGAGTGATATACTTTTGACACGTACATTTGCAACACAGTTGTTGGCATCCTTTGGATACAATCGTTATGTGTGCACACAAATATCAATGCACAAATCAAGAAACAGTAATAACCATACAGCAAATGCATGCATCAAACAACCGTGCAACGAATAGGAAAAAAGGTCTTGAAACATGTAACCACTATGGATTGATCATGAAACACATTAAGATTAAGAAAGTTGTGATGTGGCACAAGATTTTAAACCAATACAGAAATAAGGGGAAAGAGTTGGTTGTACTGGTCATGGATTACTCTTTCCTAAGATCAATCCCAGCCTTCTTAGCAACAGCATCCAAGCCATTTTTCTCGATTGTCTTCAACGCCTTGGTTGATAGCCGCAGTTTGACAAAACGTTTTCCCGCTTCCCACCACACTTTTTTGTATTGTAGGTTGACAAACTGCAACGTCTTCGTCTTGTGGTTTGAGAAAGAAACCTTATTCGCTCTATTTGCTTTCTTTCCCGTAAAGGGGCATATTCGACCTGAAAGCAGTGCATATTATTAATCATATTGATGAACTAATTGAAGCCGCAAAGAAGCACCATAGGACCAAATCAAATGTTAGGAACTAATCAAACAAGTCATAGGGGGAAAGAAAAAAAAATTCAATTCATCAGATTTAGTGAATTGGTGTAAAACTACACACTATCCATCTTTTAATGACTCAAGTCACTTAGTGAACCCAAGAGAACTGCAACAAAAGCTATACTTCTCCAATTGACTCTTATAGAACAAATAATATGCATTCAAGGAAAGGTTATGGTGTAACCAAAAAAAAAAAAAAAAGGAAAGGTTATGGGTGGAAGTCGCATTGGGATATACTACGTTAGATTGGATAAGGAGCCGAAGTTCTATTCTAAAGAGAGGCCGGTGATCTAGCGAGATGCACTGCTCTCTGATCTTGTTTCTTATTCAACAATAAACACACAATCGAGAACAAGCTCTGGTATTATTGTCTCCATGGTGATTGATTATGAATCTATAGGCAAGTGATCATCAAGCTCAAATCACCAAGACACACATTAGAACAAGTACACAACCATTATAAGAGCTAGCCATAAACAGAACACTATAACACAGACCTTCCGTGGGTTCAGTTTAGTCTTTGATGGTAGGATAGTGACCTGTAGACTACTAAGCGCAAATTCGAGTTATGCTTGCTGTTGCCGGGTAGGTATGGAATTGAAACAAATAAACAAGGTGACTACCAAGTGCAATCAAGAAACTGACAACATACACAATTTGACAAAGACGAATCTTCAAACAAGTAAAAATCACTAATATCAACCAGTGAGGCAATTTACATATTTGGACTTTCACATCTCCTTTTTTAATCTCTTACAAGTTAGATTGAAACAAAATTCCACAAATCATGGCATACTCTTAAAAATGAAAAGATAAAGCACCAAAAAAAAAAAAAAAAAGAAGAGAAGATTTTAGAAAAGGATTCCAATCATTTCCTATAGGAAGAAAGTGAGTGAGTCCCCCACCTCCTATTTCAATGAAAGATTCGAGTAAGACCTAGACTGACGTAACATATGAGTTGATTTTACTTTATATTATTCAGGTTTTGTGAAGAAAACAATAAAAGAATTTTACAATTCAAATCTCGTCTTCTATAACTTTTCAAAATCTAACCTAGAATCTAAAAGAGAGCAATTATATTTTACAAAAATCTAAACCTGGAAGCACGAGTCGCACATGAAAGAATTTATCCAGAATGTATTGGTATATATTGGAAGGTGAGAGTGAAGTATACAACGAACTAACTAAGAACAGCACAAATTGATGCATAAAATTCATAAAGCCATCTGAGTAGGGAAGAATTAAGACTAGAATCTCGTAGAAATAACAAAGAACCCTTGGGCTTGGTATGTTGTGCAGTGGAAAAGAGATAAACACCCTAACTCTTATCTGGGGCAGAGGTCGTAGGTTCAAACCATTGTAGCTAGTTACATATATCTCCAAGGTTTCTCCTAGGTTATGTGGCAGGAGCGCTTGACTAACTTTAAAGTAATAAGTCAAACCAAAGTAATGAGGGGCCAAAAAAGTTTCGAACAATCAATCCTATGAAGATAAACCAAACACATTGCGTTGAAATCTTGAAACCAAATCCAAGGTCACAACCAACTAAGCAAGCAATGCAGTAATGACGAATCCAACCCAAAATCAGTTGAACAACAACAACATAGTCTCAATCTCAAATTAGTCAGGGTCAGCTACATGGATCAAACTTATCCATTGCGCTTGATTCAGCGTAATCGATGGTGTGCTTTCCAAATCCTTTAAATATCTCCTAATCAATGCATTCGGAGATGACTTCAATCCGCCACTACATTCTCAAAAATCTTCAGTTTCTATTCAGTCAGAGCTTTGCATTGGGGGCATTTGTAGGTCATTTTTGGAGGTGTCTAACCACCGCAACCACCCTTCCCTAATTCTTGTGTCAATTGGTGCTAATCCTACTTTTCTTTGAACCACATTGTGTTGAAATCTTGAAACCGAATCTAGGGACACAACCAACTAAGCAATACAATAACGACAAATTCAACCCTAAAATCAGTTGAAATCTGTCAAAAATTGATTCAATATAGACTACCTAACCTAAACTGTTCTTATAACTAACTATATGAAGTGTTTCTCACAGTATACTAGTGACAACAATGAGGGTCACAAAGCACACAATTTTATTTATTTATTTATTTATTTTTATATCCATGGGTATGCAAACAAGCTTGACTATTCCCACGAGACCCTGGTGCAATTAGCTTGAGCGTATCCATACAATCTTAACGTAGCGAGGAATAGAACGGGACCGTGTGCCTAACCCGCACAATCCCAAGCTCATCCTCGCCGTTGGGCCACCCCGTCCGGATTACAAAGCACACAATTTTATCTCAAAATGGAACAACTTCTCCATTCATAAGCAAAATCAATCAATTCATTCCACTAACAATTAGAGCACCAAAAGAGGAATTGAGCGAGCAAGCGAGAGAGATTACTTACGAGCGACGGGTTGGATGAGAGAAGGAGAAGCGGAGGAGATGGCGAGATTGGCGTGGTTTTGGAGGGTGGAGATGGCGATGCCCTTCAATTGGGACGACACGAACCCTAGCTCCGAAGGACAAGTGTTCGGTTTCACAAGCGCTGACGAAGAAGATGGTTTTGGTAGCTCGCGTGAGCGGAGCAGAGTTGAGTGAGCGCTCAAGAGTACGCCTGACGCCGATGCTGCCGCCATCGCTCGCTCGTTCGTCCGACGAGTGTGGTCTCGTTCAGGATAAGGCGCCACTGGTACAACGTTATATCGCACCGGACCAGTAAATGTCAAAAATTTACCACCACTTATTTCTTGTTTTGAAAATCAATATTGTATAAATTATTATTATTATTACCTTTTTTTAACTAAGAAGTTAAATTCACGACGACCTTCTAAAGTCTAAATTTTTGACAAATAATGTCTTGTTCATTTCATTGGAGTCTTCAAAGATGCTTTAGCAAAATCACACACGTTTTAGTAATTTAAAAGTAATATATTGCATCGAAACTTAAAGCATATACTATTGTCTAACAAAAAAGTAAAGCACATATTAATAATTTTTGTACATTTTTTTTCATATTTTTTATATTTTCTTATCTTTTCATTTTTTTATTATATTAAAATTAATAAAAACTCTGATAAAAAAAGTTAATAAAAATAAAATTATGCATCTATACATACCCCATTCTATATCCTCACTAATAGTAGTCTTTATTCAATTTTTGCATAATTTAATAATTGATAAGCTTATAATCCGGTCAAAGCATCTCTAGTGATATGGTAAATATATCATTTGCCAAAAGATAAGATTTTGGGAGGTCGCAGTTTGACTCCCACTGAAGTCAAAAAACTTTTGTCTTTTGGCAAAATTTTTAATCTGAAATATAGATAAATATAATTTATTTATTACATAGAATAGATATTACATTATATTGTAGTACATGAAATCAACACTTTCCACACCAATAAGCCAAGCTTAAAGATTTTACTTACTGCAACTTTGACTATTCTGTGTCTGCCCATGAGATCATTTTTGCCACGTACATAATTGTTGACACCTTAATCATAGTTTTTTTTTTTTGGAAAAAACTAGGCCTCATAGTTTTTTTTTTTTTTTTTTTTTTGCAAACAACTTGACCATATAATTAAAAACGTTTTTAAATTAAAGGAAAAAAATTGGTTTCAAAATTAAAAATAAAAATTACATACAGTAACAAAAAAATTTATTTTCTTTTACTTTATTTTTTACTATTTTATTTTAAATTTCTTTCTGGATTGAGATTGTATGGCGCGAAGTGAAACCTCTGTGAGAAGAAGAAGATGAAGCTCGCAAGCGCGAGCGACCTCTCATACTTTCGCGCCAAAACCACTCCTCGAGATCCCCAACACTTCCATCCCAATAAACTCGTCTTCTCCGTCTCGCCGATCAGATCAGAACTAGAAATTAGGGTTTGCGTGAACAGAACCTGCGCGAAGCAGGGATCGAGAGAAACCCTAGAAATCCTCTCCGGAATCGCCCCCTCCAACGTCTCCATCAACTCCTGCGGCTGCTTGGGCCGATGCGGCGCCGGTCCGAACCTCGTCGTGCTCCCCGACGAGCTCCTGGTGAGCCATTGCGGCACCGCCGCTCAAGCCGCGGAGGTGATGGCGAGGATCGGTTGTGGCGAGGGGTCGAAGAGGAGTCTCGAGGCGCTCGCGTTGAGGAAGCGAGCGGAAGGGGAGTTGGAGAGGGGGAATTGGTCGGAAGCTGAGGTTTTGCTCTCTCAGGTGAATTTCTGAATCCGATCTCGTTTTAGGATTTTGTGAATTGTTTGTTCTAGTAAGTGCGAATTAGGTCGACCGCTCGATCCGTGTTCGACTCGCCATTCTTTAATGGGCAATTTTGGTAAAACTGGTAATGTAGAATAAGAAGTACAAAAATTCAAGGAAAAGTAGGAGTAGCACCAATTGACATAAAGATTAGGGAAGGGCGGTTGTGGTGGTTTGGACACCTGCAAAGACGGTCTACAAATGCCTCCATCAGAAAACTTGACTTAGTAGAAACTGAAGAAATTCAACGAGGTAATATAGACTGAAGTTAACTTGAGATGCTTTAATTAGGATGAATTTGAATGGTGTGGAAAGCTCACCATCAATTGCACTAAATCGAGCACAAGAGTTTGATTCATGTAGCCGACTCCAATTAATCTGGGATTGAGGCTATGTTGTTGTTGTTGTTGTTGTTGTTGTTGGTTTGCCTTGCTTTGTTTCTTGATCTATTGAAGGGGAAGGTTGGGATGGAACATTGATTAGGAGTGTTTCACGTGTTTGTGATTGCAGGCAATTGATCTTAAACCTTCTGGAGGTCTGCACTTTATACTTCGAAGCAGGTTTGTCAACTCGATCGATACTTCAATGTTCAAAGTTTTCTAACTCGATTCAATTACGAATTATGTCTATCTTACGAGTGGTTGTGCACTTGATAGCAATCCGTGAGGAGGCATTTTACTACTTAACTACATATCTAAGCAATCTAGGTTTATGAAAGACTGTTATTAGCGATCGATATTTGTGTGTTTGCACTTTGCACTAGCTTCCTAGTATATGATAACTACATTTTTAAGTTTTCTATTGCGCCAATGATGTGTGCTAATGTTAACTTGCATGGTTGGATTGTAAATTAAAGAAGTTTTGTTTTCCTATCTGGATAAACCAGGTCTGTTGGGAGATTAGCAATGGGAAACTATCTAGGGGCTCTTGAGGATGCCGAGGAAGCTATTCAACTAGCTCCCAAATATCCTCAGGTATGTTTAACTCTTTACGATTGTAAGGAAGTCTAGCGATCGACGATTAGAAATTGCAGATTAAGCGCTTTCGATTTCCCCAAAATTGTAAGACTTGGAACGGATTTGCATTAAACTTCACAATTCAAGATATAGAGTTGCGAAAGGGAAATGGCAAACTTAACGATAAGGCTAGGCAGCCAACAATGGCCCAACTCCTGCTATGACTAAGTCATTTTCTTATTCAACATTTCAATCATGTTTGAATTGTGCAGCAAGTGTGCTGTGTATTTCTTGAAGTATATATTCATTCCTTAAAATTTTATTATGTGATCATGGTGCAACACCCTTCAGGCCTACCTATGCCAAGGTGATGCTTTCTTGGCGTTGGAGAAATTTGATGCGGCGGAGAATTCATATGCAATTGCTTTAGAGATTGATCCTTCTCTCCGCCGTTCTAAATCATTCAAGGTTTCACTCACTTCCTCATTTCCTTTTTATATCATTAGTTTTGATCTTTTTCTCCAGTTTAATGCACAGCATGCAGTTAGAACATGGATCATTTATGGGAGAGAGAGTCTGTTAGGCTCAAATGAACGTGGTAGCCTTTTACCTTGTGAGTTCACCGACATTTTCCCATTTCCATTGTGACATTTGACTCTAATTTCTCTTGGAAGTAATGACCTATTGTGATATCTATCTTTGCTAGCTTCATGGCTGTAATTGTTTATGGTGAAATATGCAACCACATTTGCCCCAAGGGGTGTGGTGTAGTAGTAAGGGAAATAGAACTTTAACTCTGACTGAGGCAGAGGTCCCGGGTTCAATTATTGGCAACAACATTATATTTCCTTGTCTTCTCCCGGGTTATGAGGTTGAGGCGCCCGACTAACTCCCATGAGATTAGTCGAACCAAAGTAAGGAGGGGCTGAAAAAGGTTCAGACACTTATGGTTATCAAAAACAAAAATTTTAAAAATCAGCCACATTGAGCATATCATCCACCTTGTTATTTGCTCATCTCATACTGACAAGAGTTCAATTGTTCATTTTATGAGGGAAAAAAAAAAAAGAGTTGCTGAGAATTTGTTCCATTTTTGTACATGATTAAAGTGCATGTATAATCTAAAACTAATGATCTCTTTTCCATGCAGGCTCGTGTGGCGAAGCTTCAAGAGAAACTATCTGCTGCTAATGCACCCTCTTAAAATTCCCACCATTCCCAACAAAATCAAAATAAACTCAGCTGATCAAGCACCAATCTTCAAGAGGCAACGTAAAACTCAATCATTAGAAGATGAAGTACTGATCAACAGCACAAATAGAATACCGTTTGTGATGCACCAGTAAAGCAACCATTGTTGCACTTGCTGAAATGATTATCATTGGTGACGTCTGCAGATAGAAATATCAATCATCCATTGTGCTTGAATTGAACAAGGGAAGTAGTTATAGAGGTGAGACTGTAGATAGATGGTCTTGATCATGCTTTGCAAATGCTTAAACATGTTTTAGATTGCAATACAAGTGCAAACAAATGCAGTCATTCAATTAGTAAGAAAAATTTATGAGAGAAGTAATTGCGTTAATATTTATGCCTGCACTTGCTAATTTTAATTTTAGTACATGACCCATGTGTCTTCCCGCTATCTAGCAGAATACAAAGCAATGACGGCAAGAACCGAACAAACTGCGAATGGTAATGTCGGACGATCCCTGATGAGAAGCAGTCGGAGAGGACCGGACTTCTTCTTCAATAGGTGCTGTGAATGCCAACCCTCCTAAGTTGAATTGCTCTGACATTGTGCAATTCAAACAGCATGGCATCTAAGCAGCCTTAGCAATCTCTTCTTCTGCAGGAGACTCTTCTTTACTAACCAATCCAAGCTCAATCTCCAGCTTCTTCCAAGCATTCAAAAAGTTCGCCGGAAACTTCTTCTTCACCGTCCTGATCACGCCCTTCGCATCCTTCACCTTCTTCTTCTCCACCAATCCCCGAACCAAAAGCTTCAAACTCCCGAAATCCGGAATCTTATCTCGCTTCGCACTCTCCTTATAAACCCTGAACCCCCTATCAAAATCCCCATTGTTACACAAATGATAAACCAAAGTCCTAAAAGTCGTCGCATTCGGCGCACACCCCTTCCCCTTCAGACCCTCATAAACCTTCACAGCATCCTCAATCATCCCATTCTTGCAGTAGCAAGTCATGAGATAGTTATAACTGATTGTATCAGGCGTGATCCCCAACGAACTCATCTCTTGGAGCACTGGCACCACATCCTCATCGGGCTTCCCATGATGGGCATGCATCAATCTAACATTATAAGCAGTAACATCAGGAGCACAACCATTGCTCACCATTTCACTCCAAATACTCTCAGCCTCACCCACACTCCCCTTTCGATACAAGGCGTCGATTATCGTCGTGTAACTAATCGCGGTAACCTCGACGTTATTGCCCTTCTCCCTCATTTGATCAATCAATGCAAGGGCTCCCTCGGCGTTACCGGACTCGCAAAACGATCGAATCAAAATCCCATACGAGACCTTATCAGGCACAACCTTGTTATACTTGTTAGGAATTTGTTCAAACAGTTTGCTCACCTGATCAAACTGCTTGGACTGATTGCACGCACTTAACAAAGCATTGAAAGAGAGTGCCGTTCTGGGCGTGCCCAGCTCGTCCATCTGATCGAAAGTGCGGCGAGCGTGATCGAACATGCCGGCGCGGCCGTATGATCTGATGAGGGTAGATAGGAAGGGCTCTTGGACAATGTTGGGGCTTTTCTTTTGCGGTTCGATTAACGATTCGATGTCGGCGTAGCGGCGGGCCTTTGCGAGGCGCTTTATGGTGAGGTCTTGAGCGTAGCGAGTGGAGGCTGTTGGGGTTGGGGTTGGGGTTGGGGTTGGAGAGGGTGAGTGGTCGGATAGGGAGGTGTAGATTGAGAGGGCCTCGTCTGGGTCGTAGACCGACCGGAGCCTCGCTTTGGCTGCTGAGATTGTGATGGGTGAAGGAGTTGTTGTGGTGGATGAGCAGAGGAGACGACAGTGGCGGAGAGAGGAGGAAGAAGGAGACATTGTTTGGTAAAGAGAGACTCGCATTTGAGTAGTCTACCAGGGTTTAGATAGGGTTTTTTTTGCACAGTTCCAGTCGAGGTCGTGCGATACACTTCGAAATGCCTGCACACATTACTGTAGCAAGCTCATGGCCTCCCTAACTTCACCACAGATACTTTTAGGGGTGCACACGGATTGCACTAATCCGCAGATTCGGTCCAATTCAGACTAATTATCACTAATTGGATCAATTTTTTGATCCATTAGACTGGATTGGATTGAAAAATCATTAATCCGGCTGGAGTGGATCGGATTGCGGATCCTACATTAAAAAATCGTGGATCTAATCCGATTCAATCCGTTTAACACATCAACACATACATATATTTCATCATATGTACTATAGTAGCTTAATTAGCATCAACTCAAACTATCAACTATAAACTAAAATACCTAAAAGACTATACTTGTTCTTTAACTCTTTTATTATGCTTTCGACCTTTTTATTGTACGTTGTATGTTCAACGTACATTTTTTTTGTTCTTTTGTGAGGATGTATGATGAAGATTTGTAGATAACAAATTTATTTATGTAAGAATTTATATTTTGAAGGTTATTGTGATAACAATTTTGTGGGAAATATACTATATATAGATTTGTGGAATGTATGTTGTAAATTTGTCATTCATGAGATATATATTTCTTGTGATTCATTTGATTAAGTCTAATTTCATAAATTTTGGATAGGCAAATGTTAATCCGCAGAACTTGATCCAATTCGGTTCGCATTTTGCAAATTGGATTGAGTTGGATTGATGAATTATTTGGATTGGATTGGATTGTAATTTTTCAATCCGCAATAATTGGATTGGATTGCGGATTGACCCTAATTAGACTGAATCCAATCCATGTGCCCTAAGATACTTTGACTGGCCCCTAAGGTTATATATAATTTTATTTTATTTTTTGGGTTTCCCTCGACACTGCACTAATTAATCCACGTTTTCAAATTTTTGATTAACAAGACTCAAACTCGAGGTCTTGTTTAAGGAGATAGAGTTCCTTAGTATTTAAAGTAATCTATTGTTGATATTGGTTGAGATTTCTCGAACACACTTTTAGGTGAGTGTACACAAAGATCGCAATAATGGTGTTAATATGTTACTCAAACCTTTTCAATTGAGTTGCTTTATTAAAAAGAATGTCAAAAAATCATTTTCCGTGGAATACAGATTAACTCAAAAAAAAAATAGGTGAAACAATGTATAGTTTGATTGTAAAATATGTTTTTAGAAAAAAACATATATAGAGTTTTATCTCAAACAGTCAAACCATTAAGAGAATCCACTCTACTTACCTTTCCTTGTAATGATATTATTCCTGGGCTGACATTTCAAACTCACAGAAGTTCCCCCATGAGTTTGATATTGTTTTATTGCGACTTGAGAATGTGAAAGATCATGTATGAATTTGGAAATATAATTTCATGTGATCTCAATGGGTATTCAATATAGTGAGGATATTTTTTCTTGCTAAAATTAAAAGATTAAGATAGTTTTACAAAATCCTTAGAAATCTTAAGCTTTTCATTATCTTTGGAATGTTTTACCATGTTTAACTAAAAAAAAAATTCTACAAAACATCGCAAAAAATGGAAAAATATATGAGAAGTACAAAAATGACTACAGTATGTCACACCCGTAAGAAGCATTGACACACATGAGTCATTCATGTGTGCCTCGAGATACAGACATATATGGATCTCAATGCATAACAGACGAGTCGAGGCAAAATGGCTCTACGAGATACAAGCCAATGTGACTGCAATATATTATTTTCACTCTAGCACTTCTCAAAAAAATAATAATTACGCAAAAGATCACAAAACACTATAAAGAAATAATATATATTTATCAACGTGGCAAGAGAACAAAAGCGAAACCACTTAATAACGAGCTCCGAAAACACAATAACATAATGATTTTGTAAGGCGCGCACGAACTTCGCCATGCATCTCTCCCCGCCATTTCTTTACCAATTTCAATTCTAAACTAAAACGAAAATCCTTTCTTCTTCACCTCCCAATATTCCTTCATCCAAATCTCTCCACTCCTTTCCAACAATCCACCCTAACCACCAATTCATCACCATCTCAATCTCAATCCCTCCATCATTGACGACGGCGACGACGATCACATCCATATGCCATTATTTGATTATATTATATTCCATCACAAACTATGTGAGAACAAGTTTGTGATGGCGAAACCCCACCGATGATGAGCAAATGCGATGGTTGTTTAGGCCGATTGCACCAGGACCTCGTGGGAATAGTCAGGCTTGTCTAGATACCTATGGACATCAAAAAAATAATCTAAGACAATACCATATATTTGCTCATTTGATTTGGATTTTGTTGTTTTCCTCTTCTTCTTTTGAGAGATGAGGAACGGAGGAATGATGGAGATTCGTTGCGGTTTTCGGTTTTTTATCGGTGTTGTTTGGGTGTTTTTGGTTGTGAGTGTGCATTCTCTAGATGAGCAAGAATACAAGGAGACTGGAAACCCCGCGGTGCTTCCCATTGTTACGGAGCTCATCTATAACAGGCTTATGAATCTCACCGCGATCTTTGATGGAGATATCGCCAAGCGTTTGAGCTTTTGCATAAAAGATCTGTGTGTAAATCTTTCCCTATCAATAATTAATCTCTTTTGGAGTTTTCAAAAAATAAAATAAAATTTCTTGTGCTGTTTTGAATTTCAGTTTGCTTATCTTGAATTCTAATCATTTCAGAGACGCGGATTGGAATGGCGCGTTCAACTTCACATCGAATTTGGAATTCTTAACTACTTGCATTCGACAAACAAAGGGTATGCTGAGTTTTCCTTTCAGTATCTTTAATTTCATTACCAATGCAATACTTGTAATTGATGAGATGTTAGAACTAGTTCATTATAACAACTAAATTTTACGTCAAAAGATTTTCGACATGTACCAAGTCGCTTAGATTTCGCTTTTTTCCTATATGAAATATCCTGCAAGCTTTGGATAAAAACATATAAATCATTCTCATAATATAACTGTTTTGCTCATGGCAGGTGATCTCCCTCAGCGCTTGTGCACAGCGGCGGAAATAAAATTCTACTTCAATAGCTTCTTTGAGAGGGGGTCACACAGTACAAACTATGTGAAACTTAACAAGAATTGTAACTTGAATTCATACAATGATGGTTGTGAACCAGGGTGGGCTTGTAGTGTCGGTAAGGATAAAAAGGTCGACCTCAAAAACTCGAAGGAAGCACCTTTGAGAACTCAGGACTGTCAGCCTTGTTGTGCTGGTTTCTTCTGCCCCCATGGCATTACATGCATGATCCGTAAGTAATTTATCGAATATTATGCGTTCTTTATTTGTTTTGAATACAAATCAAAAGCTGAGATTACACAATTTGGCACTAGATGCCGCGGATCTTATCGTCGGTAGTTGTACATTAACTGTGGATCACACAATTTGTTATACAGGCAAAAGCCTTGTAATGAACAATTCACTTTCACTATTCGTCAAGTTTCATACTAGAGCTTCATGATGGAAAGATCACTAATTTGTCATTTGTTCACAATGTCAATGTTGTCACTGCAGCTTGCCCGTTAGGTGCTTACTGTCCTGTCGCGAAACTCAATAAAACTACTGGCATATGTGATCCGTAAGTCAGCGATTATGTCCCGTTGTGATATTTATAAATCATCTATGTTCATGTTGTTTATGGTTCAATTAACATTGTCCTACAAATTGTCGAATAGATACCGCTACTCGTTACCTGCTGGTAAGCCAAACCATACTTGTGGTGGAGCAGACAATTGGGCAGATGTTGCAAGTAGCGGCGAGGTATTTTGTTCGGCAGGATCATATTGTCCAACTACAATCAAGAAGATTCCTTGCAGTAGTGGGTATTGATTTCTATCTCAAAACTCACTTGTCCATCTATTGCATTACATGTCATGAATTTGTTTCACTGTGCTTTTGCGATGAATGCTTGATCGTCGGCTTAGCATATTCTGATTCTTTCTGATCATTTGGTTTGTATTTTTTATTCTTACTAGCTTTTTTCTTGTCATGCAACAGACACTACTGCAGAACAGGATCCACCTCAGAGAAGAGTATGCTTTTGATTCCAATTCTATTCTGATTATTCTGTATTTCGTATGCCGACTTTAGATTTATAGCTTCATCTCCTTTTTTATGTTGTTCGTCTGCTTTTCTTATTCTAACAATCTCACAAATCACATAGAATTCTATAGAAATACAGTCTCAATTTTTTTGGCAATCACATATTTGTTATCCAGGACTCGAACATCTTTTTCTTTTCTTTTCTTTTTCTTTTTTCTTTTTTCATTTTTGTCTCTCTGAATTCCACATTATGTACTTAACGACGGTTACTTTGCAGGGTGCTTCAAATTGACTTCATGTGATCCGAATACTGCGAACCAAAATATTCATGCTTATGGTGTCATGCTCTTTGTAAGTCTTTCTATATTTAGATTCCTGCAAACATATGTTTTTTATGATATACTGTTTGGCGACGTGCAGCAACATTGAAAGAATATTTTGGTCATGTTAGTTAAGAACAATTTGCACTTTTGGTTATCCTTCTTTGCCATTTTGTCTTGCAGCAGTAGTCATTATGTAGCACACTGAATGTATGCCAAACAACTTACTTATCGATCAATGCAGGCTGCCTTGAGTACTTTGCTGCTCATTATCTATAACTGCTCCGATCAAGTTCTCCACACCCGTGAAAGAAAACAAGCCAAATCAAGGGAAGCTGCGGCAAGAAGTGCGAGGGAAACTGCACAAGCACGGGAGCGGTGGAAAACTGCAAAAGATGTTGCTAAGAAGGGTGCAATTGGAAAGCTGCAAAACCAATTGTCTCGTACATTTTCTCGCAAAAAGTCCGTGAGGCAACCGGAACAATTAAAAATCTTTGGTCAATCTAAAGGTGCATCAGATGATGCTTTACTACCACCATTACCGGGTGGTGCTTCAGGCTTGGTAAAGGCAAAAAAAGAGCCAAGTGATCTCACCAAGATGATGCGTGCGCTTGAAGAGGACCCCGACAGTCATGAAGGATTTGATCTGGAAATAGGAGATAAGAACATCAAAAAGCATATGCCGAAAGGAAAACAAATGCACACACAGAGCCAGATTTTCAAGTATGCATATGGACAACTAGAAAAAGAGAAGGCTATGCAGCAGCAGAACAAGAACCTGACCTTTTCGGGAGTAATTTCAATGGCCACGGATGTTGAGATCAGAACTAGACCTGTAATTGAGGTTGCTTTTAAGGATTTGACAATTACTTTGAAAGGGAAAAACAAACACCTTTTGAGGTGCGTTACAGGAAAACTCATGCCCGGTCGTGTTTCTGCTGTAATGGGTCCGTCTGGAGCTGGAAAAACTACTTTTCTTTCAGCATTGCTTGGAAGAGTAACTGGGTGCACCCTGACTGGTTCAATTCTTATAAATGGAAAGAACGAATCCATCCACTCGTATAAGAAGATCGTTGGCTTTGTGCCGCAGGATGATATCGTGCATGGGAACTTGACTGTGGAGGAAAATCTTTGGTTCAGCGCAAGATGCAGGTGAGCTGCATTAATTAATTCTATCAAGTGACAGCAATTTATTTCGCTGCTACTTTTTTATTTTAATTAATTCCTCGACTAGTTTCTTCCCAAGATTTTGTTGCAGCCTCTCAAGTACTCCGGTAACTGTCCTTTAGAATCATAGGATGCTTAAAGAGGTTTTGTGTCGACGAAAATTTTAAAAACTTAAATGCATCATCCATTACTGAGTTTGACTTGTATAATGTCTCGGACGCTGATCATAACTTTTTCTTTCATTGGAATTTTGTTGTTCAAGACTATCCGCAGATATGTCGAAAGCAGACAAGGTTTTAGTCGTTGAAAGAGTAATTGAATCTTTGGGACTACAGGCTATCCGAGACTCTTTGGTAGGAACTGTTGAAAAGCGAGGTATTTCCGGAGGTCAGAGGAAGCGTGTAAATGTTGGTCTGGAGATGGTTATGGAACCTTCTCTCTTAATTTTAGATGAGCCAACGTCAGGTTTGGATAGTGCCTCTTCTCAGTTACTTATTAAAGCTCTTCGCCGTGAGGCTCTTGAAGGAGTGAACATTTGCATGGTGGTTCACACACCAAGGTACATAACTCTTATTTTGCAAGAGAAAATGGCTTATGAATTTGCTAATCAATTCATTTTCATTAGTTCGCGCCATTTATAGGGGGCATTGAAATCTTATTATTGATAGTACTTCCCGACGGACTAGTTCATATACTGTCTCTCTATCCTTTAATGTAAAGACGCTTTTCGACTTATTTTTGGATATGGAACTGATTCCTATCTGATCATGCTTATTGTCAATGTTTATGGTTATGTATAATACTGGTGATAAATACTCCCTTTTTGTGTTTCAGCTATACCCTATTCAGGATGTTCGACGACTTGATACTTCTAGCAAAAGGTGGTCTCACGGCCTACCATGGACCGGTAAAGAAAGTCGAAGAATACTTTGCAGGTCTGGGGATTACGGTCCCTGAACGTGTCAATCCTCCTGATCACTTCATTGACATCCTAGAAGGAATTGTAAAACCTACTGGCTTGAGTTATAAAGATCTACCTGTCAGGTGGATGCTTCACAACGGCTACCCCGTACCCCCAGATATGCTGCAGAATGTTTCTGGCATTGATGTGTCTAAGGCTACTGTTAGTGCTACTGAGCAGAATCCAGTTGCTGGCAGTACAGAAGAGTCTCTTGCCGGCGAATTATGGAAGGATGTTAAGTATAATGTTGAGGTTAAGAGAGACAATATACAACACAATTTCTTGAAGTCCATGGACCTATCCAACCGGAAAACTCCCGGAATTTTGCAACAATTCAAGTATTTCGTTGGAAGGTAAGGGGCTAAATATCACTTCTTATAGTCGTCCCTCTCGCCTCCTTAGGCTTTGTTTATTTGTTTTTTTTTTTTTTGAAGAGAGGCTTTGTTTATTTGTTCATAATCTTTTAGCACCTCTTATTTTAAACCAGTGAAGAGGCCTCTTAATCTCTCATTGTTCAATATTGACTTGTTTCTTTTTGTTTTTTTTTACGTCAACTTGATTTCTTATATCTCGTAACAGGGTCGGTAAGCAAAGACTACGAGATGCTAGAATACAGGCAGTGGATTTTCTTATATTACTCCTCGCCGGTGCTTGCTTGGGAACACTTGCTAAAGTCAGTGATGAGACCTTTGGTGCACTAGGCTACACCTACACAGTTATTGGAGTGTGTAAGTTTACTAAACTACAACTTCCAAGTTATTCATTATGCTCTTTTTTTGGTCTAGACCACCTTGTATTTGGACTTAACTGACTACTCTGGGCTGAAGCCGAGTCGGCCCACTAAGGGGTAAAGCTCTCCTAGCGGTGGTTAATTATGCTCTTTAGTACCTCCAATAACTTTCTTCAAGCTTTTGTTCAAAATATTAAAATGGTAAAACTGAGATTCTTCTCTTGTTCTCTTAACTTGTGATATGCAGCTCTCCTATGCAAAATTTCTGCTTTGAGGTCATTTTCCTTGGACAAGCTAATTTATTCTAGAGAGAGGTCTTCTGGAATGAGCAGCCTCGCGTATTTTCTCGCAAAGGATACCATCGACCATTTCAATACGATTATCAAGCCGCTTGTCTATCTCTCCATGTTCTACTTCTTTAACAACCCAAGATCCTCATTCACAGATAATTATGTAGTTTTGGTTTGTCTTGTTTATTGCGTGACCGGCATTGCCTATGTATTTGCCATCTTCCTTGAACCCGGCCCAGCGCAGCTGGTGAGTAGCGAAAATATATATCCAATTATGCCATAGATTTCACTTTTACTTCCAACTTACATGGTTCTTTGGTTGTTGCAGTGGGCAGTGCTTCTTCCAGTTGTTTTGACGCTAATTGCTACCCAGGAGGACAAAAATGGACCTATGGATGTTGTGGCCAATTTATGCTACACAAAATGGGCCCTGGAGGCATTTGTTATAGCTAATGCAGAAAGGTTTTCCATTGCTTTCTTTTGTTTTCATAGGAGTACTAATTGGATTTTGCTTCATTTACATCAGTTAGGACATCAAATGCGCACAAGCTTCATATTTATCATTGTCAAATGCACCTCAAATCCGCATGCTTGCGCGATTTCCTGGATTTTCTCTTTTCTGTTTGTATTTTTTACCTTTATTTTGTTTTGATACGTCATATTTTTGCTGTTGTTTGGACACATCTAGAGACTATTTGTAAATGCCCTAGTTAAAAAACTTGACTCAAAAATTTGAGAACATATAGGAGTAGACTTAAGATAACTTGGGATGCGTTGGTTAGGATTTAATGAATTTCGAGAGTACACTATCGTGCATTAGATTAAATGGGGATGAAGAGTTTGATCCATGTAGCCGGCCCTACTAGTTTGTGATAGAGGCTTTGTTGTTGCTTTTCTCGATTTTCCCTTGCTGCATGACAACTTGCTGTTATTTGCCTGATTTCCTTCTTTCATGCCATCCAGGTATTCTGGAGTCTGGTTGATAACGCGTTGCGGTTCACTCTTGCAAAGCGGCTATGATCTCAACGACTGGGCTCTATGTTTGATCATCCTTGTTGCATATGGCTTTGCGAGTCGCGCCTTGGCTTTCTTTCTCATGGTGACCTTCCAACGTAAATGAGTAGTCAAGTTTCATATATTCTTTTGGTTGCAGCTCTCTGTATAGATTGACACAACATTTTTACTCTTGACCTGGATTATTATTTCATATTCATCATCCTGGGTCCTGCCATTGATTCAAATTTCAAAGGATCCTTCACGACGTATACAATTGCCCGATGAAACGAAGATCTTTTAGTCAGATGAAATTAAGTAGAACTTCTATGTACAAGCATGAGAGTTTTAACTTTGTGTATGGCGTTAATTATCTCTTGTTTACTTTTTTTTTTCTGTTTTTTTTTTGGTAGGATGAACAGATTGTATTTTCGGAACTTCTTAAAATAGTTAATTTCAAATAGTTCAAGGAACTCTCCCCGTTTTGTCAGCGAAGTTCCTAAAAACAAAATACTTTTCACTAATTAACATTCCAAGTTTTTTTTAAAGAAAACTATATTCATCTATAAACATCAAACCTATTCATCTATGATTAGTATGCAAGTCAAGAAATATGTTTGGAGAATTAATAAAAAAAATTTCTTCTGAAAAAGAAAATTTAAGGAAGTCGTGAATTCGACTTCCGCCGAAGTCAAAGAAAAAAAAAAGACAACTTTCATCTGTTGACATTTCAATACACTTAAAAGGGAAATGAAATTTTAAAAATATTTTTTTAGACACCAAATTTTAAATGTAACGACGGAAAAAAAAATCTTTTATCATAATTTTAAAGAAAATGCTTTGGTGGCCAAAATGGACAAGCATTTGCTTTTATCATAATTTTAAGGAAAATCTTTTATCAATAGAGATTTATTTGTTAAAAAAATCAGACTTATTCCAATATTGCAATCTACGAGGCAATAAATAAAATCATGCAACAATTGGGTGGTCGGCACAACTAGAAGTAGGTTGTTTTTTCTTACCTAATAACTCGAGTTCAAGTCCTGAGAATAAAAACACTAAAGATGAGGCAACTTGAGACAAACACTGAGTGGTCGGATAGTCCGAATACTGGGAAGTTAAAACCAAAAAAAAACTCTCTTGCAGTAAAGTCCAACCCAAAATTTTAAGAGATGCAAAGGCCACTAGAGCACTCACACTTCCACATTTTTCATATCTGAAACGCCACATTGATATTGATGTGAAGTGGGTTGTCACAAGAAACAAGGTTTGCTCTCCTGGACTAATAAAGCTTCATGTCACAGCATCAAAACAGAGCAATCAAGAAAGAACGCCTACAAAACATGAGACTTTACGTTTCTTAACATCTGAATGACACAAGATATTATCCATGAGAGGAACATAGAATCTGCAACTAACATCATAACTTAAAAATCAACCAAAATAATCGCGAAGGGATGAGGGAAATTGCCTTATTTTTGCAATCAATCACGAAACCGGTCCCTTTCACGGTCTCTGTCTCGAGTGTGTTCTCTACCTCGGTCGTAATCATAACTTCGACCCCTGTCCCGCTCTCGATCTTTACCCTTGTCACGATCCCTATCCCTCTCTCTGCTTCTGCTCCTCCGCCTGTCTCTCTCATGGTTATTGTAGTCATCCCGATCTCGACTCATTGCAGTCTCCCTCTCGTCTCGGTCTCTTCCTCTATCTTTGCTTCTCTCTCTACCATTTCTTTCTGCAATTGAAGTAGATAAGCAAGTGAAATTGGTTGAAGCAAAGGTTCCACTGTCACACACTCAATTGAGATCCTTATCAGAAAGTTAACCAATACATATAAATTAATCAAAATGTAAGACTTGAGAGCTTGTCCAACCGTACCACATGTTGACCATGAGGTCCATGACTACCTCCATGATTGAACTCTAAACTCTAGGGAGGCAAATAATAAATTTATTGAAATGAACAGATAACATACCTAATTCCTCAACTTCCCACCCAGCACGCCCGGCACCAGAGAGAGCTTGTCCACCAGCTTCAGCTTGCTGTGTTTTGGCACGAAACTTCTTCTTAAGATAGCCAAATTCATCATACAATTCACCATCATCCTGAAATTGCACTAGCAAAAGCATTCATAAAAGGAAAATGATCGCGTCGCGCACTCTTGATACACACTTTTACTACATGGTTGTCAATGCCCCTTGATTTGCGAATTGATATTTGCACATGCACATTACAATGTGTACCCAAAGGACACCAAGAACTGTGGAGCAAATGTATGGATCAAAAGTATGTCACCCTAGCATTCCTCTTCATATAATAAGCTTGGGAACATTAAGTAACATTGGGATCTGGGAACATTACAATAGTAAACTACTTACTTCTTCGGCCTCTTTTCGCCTTCTCTTTGTTTCCTCTATTTCCTCTTCATCAAGTTCCTTGTAACCTCCAGCCCGTCCTCCTCTGAAACAGCAATTATCATATGTCAATAATTTGGATACGAAATGCCCACAAAAATAAAATACGATGTATAATTGATGAAATCTACCCACACAACAGTACAGGAAGCTCTTATGAGATGTTCACAAGAAAACTTGAATCAAAACAATGGATAATGGATAGCAACAGTTACACACAATGGTCACCAGAACCTCCACCAAAGAAACATCTTAAAAGAACACAACTTTATGTAGATGGTGGATGGGGGCAGGGTATGTATTTTGTTCCTCCACAAAAGACTGTCAAGTAGAAGAAAGACTAAAATCTGACCACCAAGATGGTTTTTAGATAGGAGTACAATCTTCATCGTGTACTTTAAGCTGAACATACGTTAACATATAGGATGACCTCAAAAAAAAATCCAGGATAAAGCAAGAACTTTGCTGTTTTCAAATTTTTTAATCGAAATAATTCAGATGAAAGATTGTTGATTAGCCTGAAATATCTTTTGAACCCAAAAGAAAAGGAAAATAAGATTTTGAGTGATAAGTGACACAATTAATTTACATTGTTTGCATTGTCTACCACATACATAAATAAAAACACGCATTTGCCGAAAAAAGTCCAATATCAAATACTTTGTTCATTTTGCATAACGTCCATCGATTAAAAAATAAGATAGGTTGATATAATGAGGTCAGGACGATACATTGGCTTGAATATTGAGCATCTTCATCATTAGAAATAATGTGACACTAACCTAAAGGTGCTCTTAGTCAAGAGTCAATATTTATCAAAGGAGGTATGAACTAATCCTGTCAAGGCACCAACTATCGATTGGCTGATCCAATACCAATACACATGTCATATTACTTCACCTACCCTCTCACGACTAGAAGTGGCACCTCTTCATAACAATTTCAAAGGATTTGAGCATTTTCGATATAATTAGCCAAAAACGTTTTAAAGAGGCATAGAACTACATTTCGTACTTTCCTTCTATTTAGATCCAGCATGAAATCAAGACTTTAAAATCAACATCCTTCTCATTAAAAAGGATTACTATCAGCAAGCAAAAAAGAAGTGTGAAACCATAAACAGCTTTTCAAATTGACTTAGCAGTTAACAGGTAAAAGGGAAATTCTGTTCGCAATCAGTACCTTACACCACCTTCATTATGACCAGGCTTATTGGTGTTACAAATATTGCATTTTGTTCGCTTAGCCCAATTAATGTTGCCACACCTATAAACAAAAGATAAGTGAAATCAAGCTTTCGTTGTACATACAAGACCAGCCTTGAACCAAATACAAATGCCAACCCTTGATATGAAAATGAACAAAAAGCCAATAGCTAAATACAACAACATAGCCTCAGTCCCAAATTAATTGGGGTCGACTATATGAATCAAACTCTTTCATTGTGCTCGGTTTAATTTTCAAACCATTCAAATCCCTCATAATTAATGCATCCCAAGTTAACTTCAATCTACCCTTACCCCGTTGAATTTCTTCCGTTCCTATTAAGTCAAGGTTTCAAGTCGAGGCATCTGTAGGCCGTCTTTGCAGGTGACCAAACCACCACAACCACCTTTCCCTAATCTTTGAGTCAATTGGTGCTACTCCTACTTGTCTTTGAATTTATGTATTTCTTATCCTATCTTTACGAGTTTTTACCACACATCCACCTAAGCATCCTCATTTCTTCTACGTTCATTTTATGTAATTGTTGTTGCTTTACAGCTCAACATTCACTTCAAAAGCCAATGGCTAAATAAACAACAAAAAAGGAGAGCATCAACAGATGAATATTTGGGTAGCAAAATAGATTTGTGAAAAATAAGGATTGAGATTTTGAGTTCACCATAACTTCAGTCACTAAACTACAAAGTTAAGGGGGGGAAAAAGAAAAGAAATAGTGAAGGTTAAAGAAATGGTTTCATCAAGTACTGGCCATACTTCTTTTGATATATGCCATCACTGACGTAGTACTTACTTTAAATAATATTCTAAGAAATTATTATTTGGAGTAAGATTTACATTCACAAATGCTGTAAAAGAAACAATGGGAACAAAAAAACATTCTAGGACTATTTTGTTCACTTAAACCAATTAATGTTGCCACACCTGTAAACAAAAGATAAGTGAGATCAAGCGTTCATTATACATACAAGACCAAATCAATATGTCAGCCTTAAACCAAATACATATGCCAAAATTCAACCCTAGATATGAAAACGAACAAAAAGCCAATAACTAAATAAACAACAAAAAAGGAGAGCATCAAAAGATGAATATTAAGGAACAAAAAAATTTATTATTTGGAGTAACATTTACATTCACAAATGCTGTAAAAGAAACAATGGGAACAAAAGATCATTCTATGACTAATATGTAATATGTACCCTATACATGTTAAAAAACAAAAAACAAAAAAAAAAAAAACTAGCATGACATCCAATTTAAGTATTCAATCATTTTTCAAATATCACTAGTGCTAAAAACTTCTTGACTACATCAACCATCACAAATTTAGTTCAACTAGTTCCTTAATACAATTGATGCGTCCAAGGGCCATTATCATTTGTCCAGTAATCTGGTTGATTCTTCCTTATTGGACTCTAGTTTACGCAACCATGTCTTTCATTTGTTCCCTTTTAGTGTGTTTCTAAGTGATTATAGTATTCAAATACAAGAGTACTTAAAAACTAAAGTGAAAAAGTAGAAAAAATATAAATGCAGCCCATGAAGTGAAGCAAGTGTAAATAGTCATACATTGGACATGGCCAATCATTTGGCCCAAAAAGCCCTGTGGGACCACCAAGTGAGCGACCTCTACCGCCAGAGTCATCAGCACCTCGACCCTTACCTCGACCAGCCCCTCCGCCAGTTCCAGAGGCACCAGATGGGCGAGCACTTCCACAGCGGTTACAAACACCACGAAATGCAAAGTTTACATTGCCACAACTGCTAGCAAAATAGAGTATGAGAAATTTTGATGACGTTTATATTAATAAATATAAGAGAACATACAAAAAGACGGATTCCTATGCTAAAAGCGCAAGAAAGAGCTGCTCACCGATGTCACATCACAGACCTTGTATTCGGACACAACCAATCTCCATCTTGCTGCCAAGCTTTCCCTGATCCATCACCTCGGCCGCTACCTCTTCCACCCCCATCAACATCCCTATCATCCCCTTGCCGGCCAAAATCACCAGCCACAACGGGATCTGCAAGGTTATCATCCTTTGACTTCGATTCTGCAATAAACACCCCAATGATACTCCCATGAAAGTCCTTGTTGTTGAACCATTCTACTGCAGCCAATGCCGCATGTGGATCCTCATAAGTGACAGTTGCATCTCCCTTTGGTTCATTGGTAACTTTGTCTCTGTATAACCATATCTTGGGTTTACCACTCCTTTTGTCTTTCTAAGAGAAGCAACATCAACACAAAACATTAAAAGGTTACTAGATTCGCATGAGCTGAATTATACAACAGAAAAGGTAAATAATTATAATTAAGTAGATTTGAATTTGTTACCTGGACGAATACCATACCTTAAGCAACCCAATGGTCCCAAAAAACTCGGCAAGCATAGTTTCATCAGTTCCATCAGGCAAATTGCAGACATAGACAGAACCATTTGCAGGGCCTCCTTTTCCATAATAATTAGCCATGTCAACAACTATTCCCCAATTTCATGTAACCACACCAAAGAGAACCGAAACAATTGTATTTCTGCCAAAACTAATTGTTAGACTGATAAGAAGAATCATGTGTATTGGAGACATAATGACTATTGGCTAACAAACAAAATAACCATCAATGCAAACGATAGAAAGTAACTCCAACCTAGTGAAGATCTTAAACTCTCGTCATGAAAAAAAATGAATAAATACACACATGTCAATTGCCAAAATCAAGCTACAAAGATCCCATCAAACAAGATTATGCACGGTAACAATTACTTGCAGTTGTTTCCAATTAAATGCACACCCTAGCTTCAGCTCAACAACAATACTATCTAATTTCACCTAAATTTGCGAAAAATAATCACCAAAACAAATGCTTGATGACACATTTAGCTCAAGCAAATCCAGAATAGCTTCAAAAGCAATTCCGAATCTACAACTCTTGAAGAACTCACACACTAACCCTAGCTTCAGCTCAACAGTCACACTAACTAACTTCGCCTAAATTTGCAAAAATAATCACCAAAACAAATGCTTGACGACGCATTTAGTTCAAGCAAATCTAGAATTGCGAATCTACAACACTCGTAAGAATTCACACCCTAGCTTCAACTGAACAGTATTACTATCCAAGTTTGCCTAAATTTGCGAAATCAATCACCAAAAGAAACGCTCGACGACGCATTCAGTACAAGAAAATCCAGAATCGCTTCATAGCTCCACAGACGATTGTGAATCTACAAAGCAAATCGAGAATACTACACAGGCGATTGCAATTCTACAACTCTCCAAAACAACTCAGATTTCAACAACTCTTGATTTCTAGTTTCCGCAAACCCTAAATCTCGAATAAACACGTGAATTTAAACACGAATTGGTCCGAACAAATCAAACCGTCCAGGCATTTCCAAGACGACGATACAGATAACCAAACCAACACAGATGGATCGTTCCAACGAAAGCGAAGATAGATGCGATCAACATCGACTGACCTGAAAGCGAAGAAAACGAGTCTGATCGATCGAAAAAACGGAGCGACCGATTTTCTAGGTTTTGTTCGGACGACGAACGAAGAGATCTTCAAATGCCTTCGAGAGTTTTGGATCCCAAATGAGGGAGACTTGCCTTTTTATTTACAGAGTTAAAATGACTATTGTGGCCTTGTGTTTCATTTTTGTTTTGTTTTTTTAAGCCACTCCTTATTCGAATTTAACCGACTGAAAAACATCTCTTAAATGAAATGTGTTTTTCAAAAGTCAAGTTGACGTAGATAGACATTTGTCTATTTTGAATGTCAAGACATCCCACTTTAGATAATCGGTCTTTTTAAAATATTTATTCATTTTATTTAAATTTTATTTTCACATTTTAATTAATAAAATTACAAAAAAAATAATGTCACCTCATCAATTGAGTTACAAATCCACATTTACCATTAGAGACCTATTTTGAAGTTCAATATTTTATTTGAGCCACATAAGATGTACATCCTCTGTACATTGAGAATCCACACCCAAAATCTACATTGACCATTAGAGATGTTCTAATATCCATTAAAATTAGAACTACCATGGACAACAAACCTAACTCAAAAATGGGAGCTTCATTACTTCACCATGGACAACAAACCTAACTCAAAAATGGGAGCTTCATTACTTCTTTCGCATATGACTACACCCTTTTTCAATCTCCTATCTTCAAATTTTTTCAAACTCCTATCTTCAAAGTGGGTTAGATTATCATTTTCCATATGTAAACACAACTTGTGTATTGAGCTCTAATGAATATGTATGAATAAATCTTTAAACGGTATGATAAAAAAAAAAGTCAAAGCGAATGATATGTGGGCACATATTAAGAAAGAAAAAATATATCTAAATTAGTTGAGGATAAAATTGATAGTAAATCAAAAATGTTAGAATATAATTGGTAAATTCAGAAGGTTAGAATATAATTGATATAGCTTCGTTTGATAGTTTTATTAAGTTATCTTTTTCAATAAATATTTGTCTTCTAATGTTGGAAGTCTTTATTTGTGTTATCTTGTTGGAAGTTTTATTTTTTGTCTTGGTCTTAATATGTTTGTGTATTGTTGTGTTTCATACATTTGTCAAGAAGTCACTGATTGTCAAACTATTCCATTGTTACAATCACAGTTTATCAAAATCAACTCTACGACAATTGAATGTTCTGATAAACAATTAAGATTAACGAATCAATATATTTTTTATCAAAGTAATTGATTATGTCTCCTCCTGTTTTACCAAATGTATTAAACCATCATGATTAATGAAAATTTTATTTTACTTCAAAAAACAATTTATATAACTTGTAAAGGTTATGATATTTTTTATCATTAGATCTCATATTGGTGTGGTTGGCACTTGACAAGGTTGGAAACTAAAAGAAAAGGTAAAGAAAAATGCAAACATTGACATTTCAAAGTCATGTGTAAATACGTGGCGTGCAGACACATCCTTGGTTGTCATCCACGCACACCTCAAGTTACACCCTGCATGTGCCCAAACTCATTTTCAAGTAAAGCACATACGCCACGTCACGCCACGTAACTCCGGTGTAACCCTCTCCCCTCTCTCATTGCTATTCTTTTCTGTCTCTCTTCGGATGAGCTCTTTGAGCGCGAATTCGCTGATACCCAATTTGATGAAACCTAGGGTTTCCACTCAATGGACGCAAAAATGATCAAATCTTGATCAATCTAGGGTTTCAAATCAATGGAAAAACCGCCACTGAAGCAGATCTCGATCCAAGAATGGGAGCTCATGATCGAAGACTTCCAATCCGGGCTCCCATCACGAATCCACAGATGGGTCTCACTCTACCCACCTTCGAATCTCTCCCTCCTAGACCTAATCCTCTCATCGATCCTCCGCAAAGACTTCCCAATCAAGCTCAATCTCATCGTCTTCTTAGAAGAATTTTGGCCAATTTTGGTCCCTCAATCGGATCCCCAACTGGGCCTGTCTAGGGTTTTGGAGGCGCTCCGCGCCGTCGTCCAAGCCCCCGTCGTCGACGCCGCCTCGGCGGCCTACTCGGTTAAGGAGCAGATGATGGTGAGTGTGAGTTCAATTTTCATTGTTGTTGTTGTTGATGATTTGATGATGAATGAATTGGAAATGAAAAATGGGTTTTTGTTGCAATTTGAGGGATTGGTGGAGCTGTTGTTGACAGTGATTAATAGGCCTAATCATGGTGTTGATAGGGGGACTAGGGGAGTGGCGTGTGAGTGTTTGAGGGAGTTGGAGAGGGCGTGGCCTTGTTTGTTGAGTGATGTTGCTGGGCATTTGTGGGGGTTGTGTTTGAGCGAGAGGACTCACGCGGCGCAGAGCTACGCGTTGTTGTTGACCGAGTTGGTTCATGATATGGTGGTGGTGGGGAAGATGGGGGGATTGAGTTTTGGGACTAATGTGCCATTGGTGCCATTCAATGTGCCACAGATGGTTTTGGGTGTTAGTAGTAGTGGTAGAGATGGATTGAGTTCGAATTCGAAGGAGCTTAGGCGGGTGATGGCGTTCTTGCTGGAATGCCCGCAGATTTTAACTCCATGTGGGATGATGGAGTTTATGCCGATGATAATCCGGATTGCGATGGAAATTGAGTTGCAGGCGTCGCTGTTGAAGGTTCAATTCTCGGGATTGCTTTACTCGTATGATCCTATGTTGTGCCATGTTGTTCTGATGCTGTATTCAAATTTCCCAGATGCATTTGAGGGTCAAGAGGGCGAGATTGCCCGTCGGCTCATGTTGATTTCGAAGGAGGGGCAGCAGCATTTGGTTTTCCGTTTGCTTGCGCTTCATTGGTTGCGGGGATTTATTGGTGTGTGTTCTTCAAAGGGAGAGGGTGTGAAGAAGCAATCTGTTGTTAGCAATGCTTTGAGCTTTTACCCGTCTGTGTTTGATCCTTTGGCATTGAAAGCAATGAAGTTGGACTTGCTTGCTTATTGTTCTATATCTCTTGATCGTTCAAGATTGGAGAGGACTGGAAGTTTCAAGGGTGAAGTGATGGAAGCTGGAGCTTTGGTGGTGAAGATATTTGAAGATGGTATAGTCTCCGTTTCTGCATTCAAATGGTTGCCGTCGTGGAGCACAGAAACTTTGGTTGCATTCCGGGCATTCCGCAAGTTTCTTATAGGAGGTTCATCTCATTCTGCAACCAATGATATGACAATTGGGGCCTTGATGGAGTCTGTAATTTTTCACACATTGCAGGTACATTCAGTTTCTCATTCCTGTCCATTGTGTCCAATGAAATGGATTCATTTTTATTCACCATTTTTTGTTTGCACTGTAGTCATATTGATAAAAAGATTGCGCTTTAGTGCATAGCTTATTTGGTGAACGGTATTGAATGAACTTGGCTAGGTAGAGTTAACACAAGGATTACAAGAAAGAACTGAACCTTTTGGATAAATGACACCAAACAGTGGACAATGATAAATTGATTGGAGCAATTTGCTTTCATTGACCAAGTTAAGCAAAAGTTCAAAGAGATGTAGTAGTGGTTTTGGTCCTTGGGTAAATTTCGATTTTTAGCCAGTTTAAGTGTTGGTTGTAATGTTGACCAATGTGTTTGATGATCCTTCTGTTGGATTTGTACATTTCCCAGAGTTTCTTTTTTGATATTTTTTCTATCTTAAATCCCAATCTCCCTCTTCTTTTGAAAAAATAGCGATAATATATTTAAAGTCTGTAAATGATGTTGCAAGGGTTAGATGGAAATTCATTACTCAAATTTAGGTTCCTTACTACTTCTGCTGAAATATGCCATTGCTTTCATATCAAAATTAATCTAAAATTGTTTTTGTTGAACATATCCTGATATCAATCAAGGCCCTCCAAAGTGATGATATTGAGGACAATCCATTTTATTTCATTTTGATTTTGTAGTTGGATTTGCTTTTGTCCTCGTGCATAATTTCCATTGTGTTCTTAAAATGGCGGTAGTGGTACTACTACGACACTTTTGTGAACATATTATTATTGTAACAATGATAGATCAAGCTTGACAAGTTGCCATCTTAGTTTCCAATTTGCATTTTCTGGCGGAAACTGCAAACAATTAAGATCTTATTTATGACTGTCGTGCAGAGGATGTTGGTGGAGCTGCTAGTAGAATTTCGGAGATTGGTTCCTGTTACCGTTTCTTTCATTGATCGGCTGTTAGGATGTCATTCACATTGTCAATTGGGAGAGCGCCTTCTACAGACCTTTGATGAGCATTTACTTTCAAAGATCACCATGGGCTATGGCTTGACTTCTTACTTTCCGGTCTTTGATAAAATTGCAGAGAGTGATACCATACCTCCTCGGGGGCTGTTAGAATTGCTCAATAAATTTGTTTTCTTCCTCGTCAAGAATCATGGCCCAGACACAGGATTAAAATCGTGGTCTCAGGGAAACAAGGTTCTTGGTATTTGCAGGACGATGCTAATGCATCATCCTAGCTCCAGAGTGTTCCTTGTTCTCTCTCGCCTCTTAGCTTTCACTTGTTTGTACTTCCCTGATCTGGAGATTCGTGATAATGCCAGGTACAATAGAGCGTGTTAATTCTTTAACATTCAACTATTTTATTCTTTAATCTTTTGCTGTTGTTTCTTGTTTTGTATGGAAACATTTTCACATCATATCTTCTGCTCACAATGTTGGTGCCCAAAATTTATTTCGTGTCATCCCATCCTTGAAATCAGGCTCCGGTCTTTATTTATGACTTGCCTCTGGAAAGGGGTAAAGTAAAACACGATGAAGGGTATTAAATGTGGAGAAGAAGAATGAATTTTGATGTATTAATCTCTTTTATTTTTTCTTCTTTCTTGTTATTTAACAAATACATCTTGCTATTCAGGATCTACCTACGGATGCTCATTTGCATACCTGGTAAGAAGTTGAAGCATATTCTAGGCCTTGAGGAGCTGCTCCCTGGTATTTCACCATCTCCACATATTAGTTCATTTGATCTTAAGAAATCTAGAAATATATCTTCATACACTCATCTTGAGCGGGTGATTCCACTGCTTGTGAAACAATCGTGGTCCTTGTCTCTATCGACCTTTGGCTTTGGAAGTGGCCAACCTGGATATATTGAGAGCATAAGGGACAATGAATCTGTTGTCGGCAAAGGATCTGATGTTGAAGATTGTGCTGATGTTACGAAAGTTCCAGGAACAGATCGAATTGATTCACATAAAGAACCACTTCGTGTTATGGATTCAAAAGTAGCAGAGATTTTGGGGATACTACGCCAGCATTTCTCCTGTATTCCTGATTTCAGGCACTTGCCAGGAATCAAGATTCACATTCCATGTCATTTGAGATTTGAAGCTGAACCCTTTAATCGCGTATGGGGAGGAGATTTACCTGCCAATGATCTGAAAGGAGTTGATGACCTTCCTGCTTTATACGCAACCGTTCTAAGCTTTTCTTCTTCAGCGCCATATGGATCTATTCCATCATCTCACATAGCTTTTCTTCTTGGAGAACCTCCAAAAAGGGCCAGCTCTGTCGGCATAGAGGGTAGTCTTGAGATTGTGCCAACAGGAAATGTATCAGAAGAACAACAGGAAAGCTTTAGAGAACTTGTCGTGATTGAATTGGAACCTAGAGAACCAATGCCTGGTCTTATTGATGTCACCGTTGAGGCAAATGCTGAAAATGGGCAAATTATCCGTGGCCAACTCCAAAATATCACTGTTGGTATTGAAGATATGTTTCTCAAAGCTCGAGCTCCGTCGGATATCCTTGAAGAGTCACTACCTGGTTATTATGCGGATTTATTCTCTGCTCTGTGGGAAGCATGCGGTAGCTCTTCAAACACGGGCAGGGAAGCATTTCCTTTGAGAGGAGGCAAAGGGGTTGCAGCAATTAATGGAACTCAATCAGTCAAGCTACTAGAAATCTCTGCAGATTCTCTTATCGATGCCGTCGAGCGCCACTTGACACCTTTTGTGGTAAGTGTGGCTGGGGAATCCCTTGTTGATAAAGTGAAGTACAGTGGGATCATCAGGGACGCCGTGTGGAAGGATGGGATGAATTCTCCCACTAGGGACAAATCTACGGTTGCAGAATTCATTGTCGGCCCTCTTCAGCTTAATTATTTAGACGACAACGAAGATGACAGAGAAAATCATTACGACTCCAGGAAGAGAAATATGGGATTGTTTCTCATTCTGATATTTCTTCCGCCAAGGTTTCATCTTCTTTTTCAGATGGAAGTAAGTGATTTATCCACATTAGTGAGAATCAGGACTGATAATTGGCCCTGCTTGGCTTACATAGATGATTATCTTGAAGCTTTGTTCTTGACATAAAGGAATTAATACCGTCTTTCTTTTGCGACATCAGTGAGTTTCCTTATATCAAAACTTATCTCTTCATGCCAATTATTAACGCTGCTGGAGAGTGTTATACTGTTGCAGGTTTTCCTTCCCCAAACTTGTTAGATTTCCATGTGGTGGAAGTGAGATGGAATGATGTTGTACATACTGTTGATGAGTGAGCCTGTTCATCTTGTATGCAATTTATACACCAGTGTTGAAGAATTGTCCTTTTTATTCCATATTCTTTATTTGTTATATGCACATACATTTCTTGCTATGGAAATGTGCATAGTGAATAGGTAATTCTGTCAATATTTATGTGCTTGAAAAGAGAAATGCAATATTATAAAAGAGGGAATTTGCTTAAAGAAGGAACTGCAATCACCGAATTTGGTGATAAAGAATTTGATGTCCCTTAAATATGACTAAAGTTTTATTTTTGACGTGTACGTATATGGTGTGACTATTGTTGAGAGAGTATCCCACTATGTATCCAATAGTGCTCGAACTTGAAATAATTTAGATATTGCAAGATTAAAGAAAGAATGATAATAAAAGAATGGAAAATGATAAAATGACTCACTTTCAATGCACACTTTCAGCGTATACCCTTGTCTTTTAGCCATTTATGATTCTTTCTTGTCTCCCCAGGTGTGGGTCCCACATCTGACAAAACAACATAAACGACTAAAAGACAAGGGTGTGCGCCTAATGTTTGCGTTGAAAGTGTGTTAGATTATCATTTTCCTAAAAGAATAGATTGTAAAATGTCATTTTAAATTGGCCTAATGATAAAAATTACGTTAACCATTACAACTTGTATCAATTAAATCATAACCTTTGAAAATTATCATTCTATCATTTTTGTTTTAGTATCAATTATATCCTCAACTAATTTTGGACATTTTTTCTTTGAAATCAACATAATCTTCTAACTTTTCTTTTCATGATCATCCATATTAATCAATTTATACATTAAAATTTTGTAAGTCTCGTGTTTGAATTAATGTACGAGAACTCACAAAAAAAATAATTTATAAATCAACGATACGTTAATACCTTAATTAATTTTTTTTGTTATTCATAAAGCACAAATAGTAAGTTGAAAGTCATGTGTATATACATATGAAAATAACATATAAAACTTATTAGAAGTCACCCATAGTTGTTTAATTTAACAAAAGAATTATGTACTTGAATAAAATTATGTACTTAGATAATATGTATATAATTGAGTGGCATTTATGTACACACACTATTGTATGTGTATTATATACATGAATACATTAATATATATATATATATATATATATGTGTGTGTGTGTGTGTGTGTGTGTGTGTGTGTGTGTGTGTGTGTGTGTGTGTGTGTGTGTGTTAAGCTTTTAATGTGTGTGTATGAATAATTCTTTAAATGATATAATAAAAAAATTTAAAAAAAAATGATGTGTAGACAAAAAAAAGGTCTAAATTAGTTGAGGATAGAATTGATACTAAATTTCAAAGGTTAAGATATAATTGATAAATTTCAAAGGTTGAGATATAATTGATACAACTTGTAAAGGTTATGATATTTTCGATCATTAGGCCTTTTAAATAAAATAAATTTATCTAATGAGAACATTATATTAAGAAGAGAACAATAAACTTGTTCAAGATTACAATCCCTCATATTCGTACATGTCAGACATACTAAAAGAGGTTTATTATTTGACAAAAAAAGGCATACCACAGGAAGTAAATGAGAAGGGAGATCATAATTAAGCTATAGAAAGTTAGAAACATTTCAAAACTGAAACTGCATCTCTGATGTGTATCCCAGGGCATCAAGATGTGCAGCCATGGCCTTATTCATCGGTGGAGGACCGCACCGCAATATCTGCAAGTTTCAACAGCCAAGCACACACTTGATTATCACTCAATCATATCTTCTTGATTGGCATGAATGAAGTCAGTACTCAAATTAAGTAATTTCTACCTTTACATCATTTGCCGGAGCTGGGCAGTGTTCTTGAATCATTTCCTTCGATACAAACCCGACACCACCATTCCATCCTTCTGGAGGCTGATAAAGCACACCACCAAAAAACGCATCGTGACCACAAGAGTGAAACAAAAAGCCTGAATAGAATCTAAGGAATTAACTCATTCTCATACACCCTTTTTTTTCTTTTCTTTTCTTTTTTTTTGGAGTCAAACTCACAGCCTCTCTAAACCTTGCCTTTTGGCAAATGATGCCTCGTCCATCTCACCGGAGACACTTTGGCAACTCATTCTCATACTTAGTTTATCTGAGGTTAATACTGCTATCGATAGGCACCAAGCTTAATGGTAAATGGCGCAACTCCTCCCCTCAACCAAAAAACTTCATCATTATCGAATCATGCATTCATGGTATAGTGAGATGTTCTCTAATTTCAAAACAAGTGTCCTGGGAATGGAAACACTAACGTTGGGAGCTAGTCGGATAGTCTAGATACCGGGAGGTTTAAACTAAATAAAGGTGCAAAAAGTTTTAAAAGGAAAGTTACCTGATTCAGAACATAGTACAGTTTGAAGCAATCAGGATAGTTACTAGCAAGGCTGTCTAGCTCTTCCTGTATATATGCATCACAGAAGAATCAGTATATAGCACTTTTTTTTCTTTTATAGGAAATGGACTATACTAATACAACCTTAACAAATGTACAATCGCATGGAAATAAGCTAATTCCAGATGAAATGGTCATTCCAGGCAAGTACCGCATTAGGAAAAGATCAAACTTCTCGAGTATTTAACAACTACTAAATACAATAGAAAAAGTGAGGAATTAAACATTAAGTCCAAAACAAATGCAGCTAAAATTTTGAAAGGACAAATGGAGAAGTATTGTTCTTCTGCTTCCTTCGGGCTGATTAGAAGTCCAAAATAACTACAAGGAGCAAATGTATCATATATTTGAGACGCTTAACACATTTTTCAAAGACGCGGTATATCAAAAACACACAACACCAACCATTTCTTACGCCACAACATAGAGACAATGCATTATACAAAGTGAACTACTCCAACAACATCAAGTCCTTTCAAGTTGAATTCTAAAAGCTAATTATTAGCTTTTCTTTCCCATTGCTTCTACATATCGTTTCTCTCCAGGCTTCATCAAAGGTGAGAAGCCTGAAACAATGAAATATCAATTCTATGGCAATATTGCAGGGAAAAGGTATCAGATATTTCCTAACTTTTGAAGAGTATTTCATAACAAAATGACTTTTGCTCCAAGAGAAGAGTCATACTTTTACTCCAAGAGAAGAGTCGTATGCCTTTTCTTCCCTCATCACAAGAAAGAAATAGTAGGACATCGGAGGATGGATCATGTTTACAAGTGCAGACTTTCAAACCTCGCTATAAAAAAATGTTGTGACAAATCACCGCGGAATACCCAAGATCTTAGTCATGCACACTTTGAGACAGAGAGGGGGAAAGGTATTAACCTTCAAAAGTATGTCCTCAAATGTAACATTGGCATAAATGAGGTGCACATTTGTGTTGTCTTTTGGGTCTTCCAGTATGGCCCTAGCAACCTGTAATTTCATTAGCAAAAAAGATGCCACAGAAAAGCGCCTTTTCAGCTAAGCATGAAACACTAAGCAAAACTTTTTTTACTTGAAACATTGGCGTAATGCCAGAGCCACCAGCAAGCATCCCAAAAGCCCGAACTTGACCTTGTTGATATCGAAAACGGCCCTGCAAGTATTGATTACATTATTTTAATCACAAGTAATGAACTCATCAAGGCAAATGCTTAGTAATTTAAGTTTAATCAACCAAATATATCTTAAAATACAAAAAACTTGCAAGTAAAAACAAAAAATATTACTCCTGAAAGTAACTTGAGTGTGACTCTTTATCAAGATATTAAGGTCTTCATGACCATTTCCATTTTATCGTTTTCTTCTTCTTCTTCTCTTATTTTTTGTGTGTGCACGTGTGGGGGGATGGCTACATACTTATTACATCAATTGTGGTTACTGTTAGGGACAAAGACGCATCAAATGCAGCAGAAACACAAATCAAACATCAATAATCTATTCACTCAATAATTAAAATATTTAACAATCAATCTCGCCCAACGTGGTGCATAAAGGCACCACAGGTGCACGCTCAAAGCACACACAAAAGTAACATATCCTTTATATAGACAACAACTCCTAATCCCTCTAAAACTCTAACTCACAATCCCACTCAAATACAAATACTTCTAATTTTATTACAAAACAACCAAATCCTACAAAAATCCGAACTTACTAATTAGACACAAATTAAAGCACTAATTTCTAATTAAATTAGGACATGGAGTTTGAGCCAAAACCCAATAGTTTCAAGCCCATCTATGCCCCCTAAAAGATTGTGGATCCCTCATGATTAACTGAGCTACATAACGCACGACAAGACTATATCAACACTTGGATTATATTAACCTACATGAAATTGCAAGCCCCATCAACAAATCTGGTATCACATAAATTTCAATATCAGAGTGGGCAATGATGAACAACAATGATACAAATCAAAACTAAAATCAACACAACTCATGAGATGGTGATATAAGAAATCTACGTACCTTGGGCCCCTTTACTGCAAGGTAGTCGCCGACACGCATCTCTCGAAAATGGTGTGACATCCTTCCTTGGGGATACATCTAAAAGGGTGGCAACAGGCCAGTAAGTAAGCAAACAAATAGCAATAAGTCAAGGTGTATTAAATATGAAGCCAAGAGGTATAATAAGAGAACGATAAGTACTGCAGGGAAAATTGTAAGAGAGAAAGTACCTTAATAACTAGTTCAAAAAATCCAACATCCGAATCGAGTGTGATGGGAGTGTAAGGCTTAATAACTTGTTCGCCAAGGCCATCTATTCCCCTGTTGGAGAAATTAAATATATATAGGAATGCCAATTAGGTGAGTATCATCAGAACATTGTTGATTTGCTCTATGTTTTAGATGTAAGAAAAGAAAAAGCAGTAGTAGTAAGTAGCATAGAATAGAAAGGCAAAACCCATCTTTTGGTCCCTCAACTTTGTGTTTTTTATGCTTTTGGTCCCTGGACTTTTATTACTACACATTTGTTCTCTAAACTTTCTTAAAGATACATACATTTGGTCCTTCCACCGTTTAAGATGCTAAATCCTGCTGACGTAGCTAGCCAAGAAGAGTGAAGTGGTTCATTACTAAACAAGCTTACTTCAACTAACAAAAACCAAAAAAAAAAAGAAAAAAAAGAAAAAGAAATCCACTTTTCCAAAAGCATTAAAAAAAACTCATAGTTTAGTGACCAAAAGCATAAGAAATTCAAAAGTTCAGGACCAAATGTACACCAATAAAAGTTCAAGGACCAAATGTATACTAATAAAAGTTTAAGGACCAAAAGCATAAGAAATTTAAAAATTCAAAGACCAAATGTACACCAATGAAAGTTCATGGACCAAAATGTACACTAACGAAATTTTGGAACCAAATGTACACTAATGAAAGTTTTGGGACCAAAAGCATAAGAAATTCAAAAATCAGGTACTAAATATACACCAATGAAAGGTCAGGGACCAAATATATACTAATGAAAGTTCACGCATAAAAAAACTCAAAGTTAAAGGACCAAAAGATATGTTTAAATAGAAATAGAGAGACCTGCAGCTCATATGCTGGCCAATTGGGAGACCCAAAACTGAGGTGGGAGTGGGAAGAGAAAATCTAAACTTGGCGACGTTATGGCTGAGCTGGGTGCGCTTAACCAGTTTGAAGTCCTTGAACCTCTCGGGATCCAAGCATCCTGCCATGCCGCGGCACAACAGAACATCAGTGAATAAGTTAAGTAGATTCAGCCCTTTGTCGCATCGATTAAAAAAAAAAATAAAATTGCATGAGATAATACCTTTAGATTTCTTGGATAAGAGAAAATATGCGGAGGCGGCGCCAATCGCCACCAGGGCCACGGTAAGGCTAAGTAATTCGATTTTGTGGTTCACCAACAAATCCATTTCCAATGACAACAAGGGCTCAATCACAAATTAGTTAGATTTGAGAAAATCAATCACCAAAATAAATGCTTAATCCGCCAACATTTACTTGAAAGTTGAAACAATCCAAAATGCAAACTTCGGTTTGAGAGATTTGGAACGAACCAGTTCTAGGTTTTGAGAATCTTCAAATGAGGGCCGGTGTCAAGTAGCACGTGGGTTTCCCACCATAATTTGGTGGACTGCATGTGGCTTATTTTCCTCATTTTCTTTGAAAATTATTGAAAAAGTGATTGACTAAAAAATAAATTTTTTTTTTTTTTTGCGAAACGATAAGATGATAATGTCACAACACAAGATACAGCAGATGATGTGTAGTATTCACTTTTTTTTATTGACTAATGTTTTTTTTTTTTGATAAGGAATTGTAATCAATCAGATTTAGTGATAAAGGATTGAATACCTACCAAGTACCAATAACTAGTTGGTCTAAGTGGTAAAAGACTTGATTCTCTTTAGCAAAGTTTCAAGTTCTGAGTCTTGTAAATGAAAAAAAAAAATTGGGTTGAGATGGCAACACCACATACAAGGCTCGACAGTGGCCAAGCATAGATTAATTGGTGTGGTTGCCACCAGCCACCACGTAAGAAATCAAAAGAAAAAAAAAAATTTAGAGTCGTGCTAAGGGCACCCTGCAATTCTCTCAGGGCACCCCACTTTTGAAAGCTCAATTTTTTTACGAAGTCAAGTCGATTCGTTGCGAGCCGGATATTGCGTTTGTCGATCAAAGAGTGCGCACTAGTCCTTGTCAATCGCATTTGTCGATCCGTCGCCGCCTGGAGATTCAACGAGTTTTTAGAGTCTATGATTGAAGAAAATGAGTGGGAGACGGACGTCGCACACAATAAATTCGTTTTTATGGTTTTTGTGGGTTTTTTTTTTCCATTTTCGAAGGTAAACCATAGACGCGAATTTATCAGTCATACAGGACCGAGACATGTTGAAGTGTCTCGGTACCTTATAACCGATAACTAACAAAAGGTGTCTGTTATTATCAGCCGAGTTTAATCTCAAATGTAGCTTTTTATTACACTTCAGTTGGAAGCAACCGAGGTATAGCTTAATGTCACCGAGATCAAAACCAGTAGTATTGGTGATACACATCTAGGTGGTCCAAGGGTCCTTCTTACTTAGGTATCAGTTGATATTAATCGACACTTACACAATGATATCGGCAATAGACGTCCGAGATCAAAAGACAGATCACGACCCTATGTGACCAAACACTACGAGATTGAAGTTAAACACATCCTTTTACCATAAAAACAAACCTTAAACAATCAAGAAAGTGAAGGAATTTAGTACATTGAAGCATTGATGTCGTGATGGAAAAGAAAAAATAAGAGTTACATTCGATTTGATGGTGGGGTGCTCACACTTCAAACGAAAGGGTATTTTGATAAAAATACCCAAGTGCCCTAATCAGCAGGTGCCCTTAGCGACTCAAAGTTTAAATACCATTTAACCGTAATTTTAACGCGAGCAATTACCTTTAGGAAAGCTGTACACTAACCCCCAGACTTAGAATAATTCGAAAACTGGCTTAAGATTCATATTCTTACGGGTAGAGAGACAAGAATTAATTGCAACATGTATGTCATTATTAATATAGTTAAAGAAAACAATAAATTAAGAAAAGAACAATAAACTTGTTTATGATTCATATTCTTACAGGTCAGACATACTACAGGAGGTTTGCCGTTTGACAAAAGAAAGGCATACTACTGGTAAATGACGTTAGAGCATCTTCAACTAGAGAGATTACAAAACAAAATTTCTTTCAAGATCAGCTTCACAGTTTTATTGAAGTGCTCCAACTCAAAGCAGGGAATCAGATTAGGAACTTTGCCGTTTATATGTGAATAATCTCGCTTGCAGAGAATTAAGCAAGTCTATGGTACGAAGTTCGCATTTGTGACAGGGTTGGTCTCCTTGGTTCTGATTCACGATGCTTGCAAGTCCCTTGCTACACTAGGGTTCGCCTGCCAAAAATTTTAAGAACTGTCAAATATAGAAGGCAAACCAAGTATGTTTGACAGAAGAAAGGTACAAATGGGGCAAACTCAAATGAAGAAGCCCAGTACTACAGCAATCATGACAGCATAGTATTAGTTAATCAATATTATAGAAAGTTGATTCATGTAGTCCACCCTCACAATTGGTAATTAGTATAAAATTGTTAATTTACTGCCATCGGCCTACCAGCCTTTGGATCTCCGCCAGTACCAATATTGTCCCCAACTTAACCTCCTTCAACTCATAGGAGTGGGATTTTAATTCAAAAGGGACCGGTACTAGTAAAGGGGAGATTAGTCACTTGTATACTTCTTTATGAAGTTATATTTATCTAATGTGGGACTTAACCTTTCGGTCCATACATCTCCAACAAAAACTTTGATCAAGTCCGGATGATTCTATCTAGATGTGGCTTCCTACACCTACAACAAGAGACAACTAAATGATTTACCAAACCTTTTGTGTTTCTTGGCAATGTGTTCTACTGCTGTTCTTTTCATTTTATCCATTTTTTGTTTGGTTTAAATGACCAGTTCACTACAAAAGTGACTGCTGATGCAACTTCTTTCATCAAATCACAGGATTCCATGAAAACTCAATTACTGTTGCTTTAAGCACGCCGGTCAGACACTCAAATAAATTCGTAGTCACATACCTCAGTTATCTCCTACCATGGGTTCTCCTCGACCCTGATGGTGACCTCTTTCGAGAGTCAAATGAGCTTCTACCTTTTGTTTCCGCATAAAGTTTGTCTTCATTTGTATCGGGAACTGAATTCTGCTTTTGCAGCATTTCCTCAGCGTATCGCCGCCATAGGGACTCCTTCTCCTTGCGTGGGATCTTTGAATATCGAGGATCAGGCTTTAGAAGTTGTTTGGCGGTGGACCAAGAGGTAATAACGGTTTTCCCATCTTCCATCACTTGGGCTGCTGCTTCCACAGTTAGGACTTCACTCAATAGAGACCGGAATTCATGTGTACACCGCTGAAATGAATAGTGAAGACAAGTCACAGACAAGACATCAAATTCAGGTCCTTTGGGTCACGGGAAAAAAAGGAACCATTTCTACATTAGTACAAGTCTTACAAAAGCAAGATGCAATATACAATAATATATTTCCATTGCAATTTTTTACTTAAACAATCATTTCTTTTAATACCTAAATTACCAGTAAACCAATTACCAAACATAAATTCTTATAGTTCCCCAAGTTCTATAGCAATTATACATTTGCTTCATCAAATAAACTGTTCCAAATATGAACATAAGGAAATTTCATAATGAAAGCCTTTGAACCAGGAATTTTCTTTCCCAGAAATCCCTCCAGTTCAATTGTCAATTCTTTCCTAAGATAGTGACAGAAGATCAAACAAACACAAAAGCACACTACAGTGTGAGTGCACAAAAACCAAAAAAGGGAAATGGAAAAAAGAAAATGACTTGCAGCGTATGAAGCTTTGAGAAGCATACAGAGTTATAGCCATGAATCAAAAGACTTTAAAGTGTCCTCTAGGCACCACCTAGGCCATACGGAGTGAAATAAACAAGGCAACTTCCACGGCAACCAAGGGTTTGAAAATAATTTCAAAAGATATAAGGGCTTAAAAAACATGGAGACTGATGCTTATGATAATTTGATAAACTACCTTGCACCTTTGTGGCAAAATGCTTGGATGGTGACAGAAACCATAACTGAAGGTTTATATATGTATGCATACAGGTTCCATAAATGAATATTATTGAGTTCATCATCCGTAAAAGAAAATTAATTATCCAAGGAATAGTAATTAAATATTATTCTTATCACCAAGGCACTGGCTCGCCTTCATCAAATAAATTGTGTAGAATTTTTTTTGGCGCACCACAATCCTTGATAGAATCCTGAAAAGCCATGTGGTGATCAAAAAATTACCTCATATAATGACTTAACATGTTCTCGAAACAGCTTTTCCATGTCAGCTTGGTCTAAGTCTGAATTAGCAGCACGCCCTTGGGGATCCTTGTCCAATTTGGGTTTAGATTCAGTCCATGATGCCTAGAAAATACAAAGAAAAAAAAAATGAAACTGAAGTCGATAAAGTTATTGACTGATTGCAGAAATCCAAAATAAAATGGCACATAAATTGTAAAATTAAAATAAAATAAAAAAACAAAAAAAAAATCACAGAAAATTTTGTAAAATAATATTTTACTTTCTATTTATTCTCAATATCATTAAACAAGATGAGGTGAGGTCTCGGCCTACCAGCGGGTCTTTAATTGTTTCCACAAGTAAAGCTTGATAAGAAGCAACAGCCTCTTTTCTGCGAATTTTCAACCGCACTCTTTCCATTTCTTGCTCTTCTCTTTCTTTTCGTTTCCGTGTTTCTCGTTCCCTCTCCCTTAATTTATCCTGATGACACCACGGACAGCATTTTTATATGTAATAGCAACATAGATAAATATATCGCGTTAAATTTGAAATCTAACATACAGGCTTGGGAAATTTTACTACCCAAAAAGTAAAAACAAAATAAGTTCAAGAAACACAGAATGCCCAATAGATCAATCAAAACAAGAAGTAATGATCAAATAATCTCAGTTAACATAAATCTTGCTGAAACAAAAACATTGACATAGAGAGCAGTAAGTTTGGGTTCTTATTGACAGCATCAAGGCAGTATTGCAGTCAACAGAAAAGCACTACAAGTACAAGTCTCCAGAGAAAAAACTTCGGCTCTGATGAAAATAAGAATGAACAATAAAGCCAAAAAAAGTGCCTTAAAAATATTGTTGACGAGGATCGCCCTCCAGTGATTTATCTGCCAAACAGAAAACCGGTATCCCCGACACTCCCTTTCTTTGAGCACTAAATTTTTCTATCACTTTATTTATCATGAAAAACTAAGTGGTCAACATAATTAACTACAGCCATGAAACATAGACAACAGGCCACCATCTTCATTTCATCCTTTTTTGGTTTGGTTCAAGCAGATATTGCAGAACGTGTGGTACTAAAAGTGTGATCCACACAATCTAAAATCTCAAGGCCCTTGAAATTTTTTAGAGAAAAAATCCACCCTGGAAACAAATGTTCATAACTAATAGCAAATATGACAACTAAGCTGTAGTAAGTAGTAACAGTCTAGTTCAATCCAATTAGCACTGATGCTAAATCAAAACTTAAGGGCACTGCATACGGTCCTCTTGGCAGGGAAAAAAATCAAAGACAAATTAAAGGTGGACGTAAAAAAACATCCATTAGTCCTTTAGAAAACAAGAAAATAAATTATAAAATGACTTCCAAAATGCACGCATTTGAACACTCTGATGGTTAACCTTGCAGAACATGCCCAATGAGCCCATCAAATTTTTTAATTCACTACGAAGGATGCAAATTTTATGTCATCGTCAATAATGACATGAAGCATCTAATAAGACTAATATCTCCTTTTATTAGAAAAAAAAAAAGACTATATCTCCTTTATGACCTGTTTGGTTCAAGAATTAGTAAATCCTTCCACATTTGCTTGCCTAACACAAGTCATACCTTAGCTAATTTTTTGTTTGCATCTACACAAATTGTGTTAGGTTAGATTTTTTGTTGAACTGTTATGGCCCTTTCACATCATCTTCATCTTTGTCTTCCTTAGATAGGGGGAGGGTAAGTTGTACTTTTTGGCCTTTTAAGTTGGGCTTACCTAAAGATAGGGGGAGGTGCGTCTTTTAGTAAGGAGGAGTTTAAGTGTTTATATAACACCAAAGTGTAGCTATACCCCCAAGCAAGCATGGCTCTTATCTCTAAGCTAGGGTGTAGCTAAGCCAGTGGTTGTAAGGCAGCGCCTAGGCGGTTCCTAAGGCAGACGATGGGCGCATTTGAACATATTTAAGGTATTTAGGGAGGTCTTAGTAAATTTTTTAAGAGTATAGGAGGCTTAAATAATTTTATATATATAAATAAACTTAAACCCTAATAGAATCCCCATTCTCTACCCCATCAACCTTATCCATTCCACCCCAACTCTTCCAACAACTTTCGAATCTTAGCCCTCCAATGAGTGACTTCCGACGAAGTTCCAGCGCGTCTCCGACAAAGTTCCGACGTGTCTCGAAAGGTAAACTTTTCACTTCCGGCAACTCCTCCGACCTCCGACAACTAATGCTAGCCCACTTTTAAGGTCGCGGTGGCCATTAATGGCCTCGCGACCTCTGCGCAGAGGTCATAACAATCAACTGTTCATCGTCTTCTTTTGTTACACTTTTATGATGTTTTTCAAGACTAGTAAAATATTTAAGAACAATATGAAGCTTCAATATTAATTATTATTATTATTAATGTAGTAAACAGACAGTGAGTAGTAGTACTAGTAAACAGACAGGGAGTCAAATATAAATAAATAATTTTTCAGGGGCTTCTGAATCAATATCTTTTTTATCGCTTAGGCAGCCTCGCCTTTAACAAGGAAATGCCTAGGCATCGCCTTGACGCCTTACAACCACTGAGCTAAGCTACACCCCCAAGCAAACAGGCCATTAGTTCCGTAAAATAGGAACTTTGTTTTCATGACATCGTTATCTGGAATTTGGACACGTGTTTAAAATCATTTCGGGCTATGAAAAATATTTGCAGCTATATTCTAAAGAAAACAAATAAATATAAAAGCTCACCTGCTCCTCTCTTTTGGCTTTTGACACTCGTTCAGCTTCATCTTTCGCAGCCTTCAGTTCAAATATATATTCATTGAATATTGCCTCTCTATCTTCATGCTTAACAGATTTGTATCTGGGATCATTCCTCAGGCTATCCTTCACCTGAAAAATAGCAATAGTCAAATACGACGTCCACAAGAATGTCGAGAAACATAAATAACAAAATGACGTCAGAATAAATAATAAATGACAATAGTAATCCGTGCTTATCGGACAAGGTTAGCCGAAATTTAAGATTGTGCTAAAAACTTCAAAATTTCAGCTTTCCCCCATCCAAAGAGAGGGAAAAGGAACAAAAAACCAAAAAGCATCTCTGTAAACGTAATGTTTTTTGTATCTTTCGGCATTAATATCAAAGAACAGAGTAGAAATAATTGTCTGGAAATAATTTGAATTCAATAAATTCTAATTAGAGCAGTACATTAACAGTTACATTTAGAAGTAACAAAAGAAGCAATCAATACCATTACACAAATCATTTTAAGGAAGAACCATTCCGAGAAACAACAAAGACCGAATTCCATGGTTCATGAAACTTGCTTTCATTAAAAGTATCCTCAGCGTACAAACTTTGTCTGTTTTTGAGCGGAAACAAATATGAATATTATATGTAACTTTAAACCATTTTGGGACCGATTGAGGCTTTATTGTTTGTTGCGTTTATGTAAATTCAAACAAGAATATGTAATGTAAGCACCAAAATAGAAAAGCTATGGAAGACCTCTAGTCCTCGAAGCACCGAGAAGATCTATAAAAACCCTAAGCGCCAGAAGAGACCATTCCTTACATAATTAAGATCTACCTATTACTTTACCCATCTGAATAAAATGTACCCATTTCCTGCCTTGCTAATATCTATAAAAGAACCTCCACTCACCATAGCTTTCTCCAAGACAAAATACCAATCCTTTTGAGCCAAATCTCATGGATCACACAAAAGAGTCGATATGACACCTTATTTTCAAACACAAGCTTCTCAGGTAAGCATAACCCATGCGAACGAGCAGATAAAGATCAGTTATTTTAGAAGATTCTCATAAAGCAGCATAACACTGAGGGTGTAAGACCTTGCCACACCTCATTTTCTTCATTAATTAAGAATGTAATCAGATGCACAGATTAAAATTTCCAGTTGGCTACAGGCTTGGAGGAAGGAAAAACACCCCCCCTTTTTATAACCACAACGAGACCGTCTTGTCCATCTCCTAACTGGTGTTTTCAATTCAAAGGGAATTGGGAACCACTACATCACATTTGTTTCGTTGCAACTTTAACATTCAGCAGTCATAAACGGTTTAAAATTCTCCTAGACAGTACAGACCATGGAACAAGGAGGTGAATTATGTAGAAAGTAAAATATTTCTGATAGTGCCACATTCGTACCTGTGAATTGAGAGGCAATAACAGAAATGTTGATGAAAAAAATTTACATATACATTCTAACCGGGGAGAAGTCGCACAGGAAATAAGCTCCTAGGCCGTCTTCCCAAAAAGGCTTTTTCAAGGGAGACACATGTCAAACACCAATTAAAGATTGGTTGAAGCCTTGAAGGTTGTTGTTAATCAAGTCATCAGAAATCTATAATTATAGATTCAATTAGAGGAAATAAGAGGAATCCACTTCCTCCTCATTAATAGAACTCTAAAGTTTGGAAAAAGGCCTTTATGGGTTAAGTAGATTTGTAAAATTCACTTTTACTGAACCGACCAAGTGCATGGCTCACTAGTATGGTATGGGGTGATTATGTAAGAGGTCTGGGGTTGGAGCCTCAATGGAGGCAAGATGTAGTTTCTTTCTTATAAAAAAAATCTGCTTTTACAGTTGTACGTTCTATATTATTGATAGTTGCTACTTGATAATACTCATTCCTAACCCAAACTACGAAAAGACCGCACAATTCTCTTATACGGGAGGTAACTGCTGTGATGCATCATGCATTTTGAAAGTAATAAGAAAATCTTTTACCAAAAAAAAAAATAACAAGAAAATCGATTAGATTAAAAGGAAATTGAAGAAATTAGGCGACGTAAGGCTAGACCGAAGCTAACTTAGGACGCATTGATTAGTAGGGATTTAAAGAAGTTGGAAAGCACACCATCAATTGCAGTAAATCAAGCGCAATGGAAGAGTTTGGCATTATAGTTATATTAACGGATAAACTGCTTACTCTGGACCATCGTGTGCTCATGGTGATTCCCCCTTTGTCTTGAAGCATGGACTTGAAGCTTGCAGCAGATGCTGCACGAATGGCTTGAATCTTCTCTTCCTCAGCCTTCTTCAGAGGAAGAACCCTGAATAAACAAGTTCATACAATATCAAAAGAGGATAAAAACCATAGACCGGGAAGCAACAAGAAACAAAAATCGAAGGTAGGCCAAACTGAAGCCACATCATGCACTTCCAACGCACGCAGCATTACCTTTCATTCAATAATAGCTCCCGCTCCTTCCGATCCAAGGCCTCAAACCGCAGATCAGTGCTCCAATTCTTTTTAAAAGAATGATAATCAGTTTTATGATCAATGTCCTGCTAGAAAGTAGGAATGTAAGTTTGGGTCCTGAATTTCTCATACCAGAAACTTGCCAATATGAAATTCCAACCTCTGAAGCTTCTTCCAATAACTGCTTAAATCCCTCTATTGCAGCTTTCTGGGCAGCTCGTTTTTCCTTTCGTTCCTCTTCAGCTCGTGTCCTAACAAAATGTTCGAACAGGGATCTACGAGTAGAATGACCAGGAACAGCCTGTGAGGGAAATTTCTAGTTTAGAAAAATAATACTACGCCTTCTCAAAAAAAGATGCTGAAAGGCTGAAATACAGTCGGTCACCATAATTTTTGAGAGGGGAGGGGGGGAGCACATTAATTTAAGTATACTATTATTTGGATACACTGGTTTACCACCCAGAAGGATTCACAAATTCTACTAAAAGTCAAACAATCTCATGAGCATGACGCGTCAAGTATACAAAATAACACAGACAACATGTGCTTAATGAAACACACATAAGAAAGTAAGATTTAATAGAATAAGAAAACCTGTAACATGAAAAGGATCTTTCCAATTATAAATTAGCACAATTCTTAACGACTGCCCTCAGAGTAATGTGACCAACGAATTAACATGCATAAGAAGGGAAAAATGCAAATAATCTCTTATTGGTCATTTCATTTTCGAAATCCTTGTATTTTGACTCACAATTTTATGCCTTCGGAGTGGTGATCAGGAATTATTGATATATGAAAAAAATGGAATAAGAAAATAAAAGCTGACCTCGATTAGAAAGAAGAAGACACAAATTCTACAATAAATTTTCCACTCTTCCCTTTGTAGTGCATCTGATAAAAATAACGCCATCAAATCTGCTAACAGATTATGCAGGTTTTGTAGGTATTGCAATTTTCAAATGCCAATGTCCTCTCCAAACAAACACATTGCAGCAATTGTGTTGACCAAGAATATAATGATTGACAATTGACATCTTGATAACTACAAACAGCTCTTCAAAATTATCAACGCTATGCCCTCATGATAGAACCATCAATCACTCAACCATTGAATTTCACAAAATTATTAGGGTCACTTGTTTTTCATTTTCCAAAATCAGCGAGTCTTTTCCTGGTTCTTAGAAGAAGTCGTTAAAATCTTATGAAGGTTGTTACTTTCTGCAACAAGATGGATGTTAAAAGGAAAAGGCCAAAGTTCTGAAAAATGGGAACCAACTTTCATATTGTGTTCATCAAATACTAAAACATTTTTTATCAGAATTAAAGACAAACTTTTCAATTCGTTAAAATTCATAAAGTCGTCTTTAGATGAGAGTTGGCAACACTTTTGAGGGAAAGTAGTTCAATAGCATTTCTCAATAAAAATTGAAGACACATCAATATATCGGTAGGCCTTTCAACCTTTTTTGTCATTCTAATTTATCAATTTTAAAAGGAGCAAAGAAAAGAAAAGAAAGATTTTTCATTTTATTGAATTGTAGATTCGCAAAGCAGAAACTAGGAACACAAGCACCATATAAAGAAAACAAGAATGTATGAATTGCCCCATCATCATGCCAATTGCATTACCAGCAAGATGAAAACTAAAACATAGAAGATAATTAAATCCCATTACGACTAAGCAAAACAAATGGGTCCAACAAACCTGTTCAACTGAGTTGTAGAGGAAGGAAAGTCCCAAAATTCCCGTACTAAGAAACACATAATCTTTAGACTCAACAAACCTTAAAGCGTGGATCAAACAATATCTTCGGCAATTCCTTCTCCCATTTTGAGAATGGCGCTACTCCACGCTCTTTAAGCATCTCCTATAAAGTTATCACACACACAAAAAGAAATGACTCTGAGATGTGGATTGACAGACATAAATACGCAAATTTAGAACACCTACAGATATAACATTTTTTTTTTAAAACCACAATGGATATCAGATGCAAGAAAATTCCATATAAAGCTTAATTGCACATCACACTAAAAAAGAACAAAAGAAACACACAAGTTGATAAGATTCAAAGAAATAACGATGCATTGGATACAGCAACATAAAGCTATGAAGAGAATCGGAAGGCAGACAAATGAGCCCAACAGCTGCTACAAACATTTGGCATCAAGTTGTATTGGCAGAACCCTAGGAAAGTGCGTCAGGGATCTAGTTTAATCACCACTCCTGCAATTGACTATGTACATAATCCAGTTCAAGGTTTCTACCAAGACCTAAAATCATTATCAACTATCAAGCATCAAAAATTTTAGTTGACCATTCAAGCACAACAAATTTTAGTCGCTCACAAAAATGTAGAAACCTTGAACTGGATTATGCACTCTTCTTTAGTTGGCCCGCTGTCCAAGTCTTCTGAATCTGAAGAAGAATCTGACATATTGCCATCTCCATTAGCATTCTGTCTATCTTTACTATTCTCGCCCTGTGGGCCCTTTGTTGTAGCATCAACAGTTCTTGAACCATTTAACTCTGATATGGTTGTTCCTGAAGAAACTGAAAGAGGTGAGGGAGTAATAGGAAGCCCAGGCTCCTGCAGTTTCTTTTTTATCAAATCCAGTGCTGATGACAATCCAGGGACGGCTGAAGGTCTAAGGGGAGTAGCATCACGACCCCCAGTGTTAACTGCGGGAGCACTCAGACTAGCAGGGATAGATGCTTTTTCCGCTAGAGAACTAGCATTTTGTACAGGAACTGCACTAGCATTTAAAGAACCGCAATCCTCCCTTCTAAGCTCTGCCACTTCCTTTGGGATTTGCCAGCTACTTACCTGTAAAAAAAAGCAGTCAACAAAACAAGTATAGAATCTTCTCACTTCCACTATATCACATGTTGCTACAGCGGGTTTGAAAATTTCAACAGTCAGACCCTCTATCATTACATCATACATTTCAAAAACTAGGACAATCAAAATAGAGTTTTTTAGCATACATTCCTGAAAATGAGAATCATACAGTTAATGGCTAGATAGAAGAACTTGGAAATACTAAGTACAAGAGCAGAGATACGAAACCGCCAACCAGGACTGCATAATACATGTGAAGTATAGAAAGTTATGTTTTACTTTTACCGGAAGCTCTGGTTACTTGACTTTCAAAATAATACAAAGAGACCAATTAATATAAATACCTTTTGGAGAAATTTGTTATCTGGCAAAAAAGTTAATATAAATACCTTTTGGAGAAATTTATCTGGCAAAAAGGTTAACTAATTTTTCCTTGTATATGAGAAATCTAACTTTGGAAAAGCTCAAATATTTTTCATCAAATGATTAGATGCAACGGAGATCAATGAAAAACTTCTCGTTCTATTTACGTTACTTGGTGAGGCTGCCTGCTAATTGATTCATCATCACAAGATTCACAACTATCAACACTGTTGCTGCTCAAACTATCAACATTGAACTAGTTTCCCCAAGTCTACTTCTCTAAATCTTCAGGAGTGATTTTATGCTAATAATTTCTAATTGAAAGCAATAGACAAAATTGACAAATGATACATGCAATTGAGTTTTAAGAATGTCTATGACATCAGCAACATTGCATATTAAACAGCTAAATAAAGTGCACATGTAACATCTTATGTATTATAATGAATCATGTTTTGGAAGGCGGAATAAAATATAGTTCAGGTCAATGTCAGCTTATGATTTGCGCACATTATGTTGATCTATGAACCTTGATTGAACAGAATTAACAAAGAAGAGATAAAAAAATATAAAAAATATAAAAAAAAAATAATTGAAAGAGGAGAATAAGATCTATTGCTGAACTGAACCACGTAACAACAATCCCACAACATTCAAGAGGCTGGACTCTCCAAGAACTGCAAGAGTTCACCAATTACAATCCACATAACAACATACCCATCTCTACCTTACAACCACTATTTATACTACAAACTGGAAACACAAACACGCCACAATCATAGTAACTAACTTGTAGACTCTCTTAACTCACACATCTAGTATTTTCCACATATTATATGATTAGGGTCGTATCGCATTACCATTCACATCTTATGTAGCACTGGGCACATTGCTCCAATTGTGCTTGATTGAGGAAGTAAAGGAAATGATACATGCATATTATTTACTGTAATAAAAATAAAGATAAGTTGAAAGACATCAATTTGCTCCATTTTCTTTAGCCGGCCAAAAATTAACATAAATCACAACCCCAAGTTGCAAGCTATTGAAACAAATCACGAGAACTTCAAAAGAAACTTTCCCCACTGAACGACATCCCAACTGTTTGAACTCTAAGAAAGCCAGAACACTCACTACTTACAAGTACAAGCTAGTTCTTCAATAGGCAAGATAAAAGAACAGTTCCTTTTTATCAAACAGTAATATCTACATAATTTTTCCCTTCTATCTTAAAGACTAATTCTACAGTTCTATAAGATATTATATTTTGTAAATTATAGTGGGTACTGACTGCCATGTTTTTCCCAAACTTCTCGTGCAAAGCCAACACAACAAATTCTTATTAATTCAGATGAAATGTAGCAGTCATGTGAATAGTAAGCACATAACAGAAATTGGATATAAGAAAAATAAGCAATACAGAAGAATGCCAGATGAACAAATAAAGTACGACCACATATTAATATCACAACAGCAAAATTTCAAAATGGTAGAAACAAGGATATGTGGCTCATAATAATAAAGGAAATCCATTAAAAATGTCACCCAAAAAAATGACTGACTAAAAATTCACAAAAAAATTACTAAACCTTGGTTTTGTCATTGTAGTAATACTTCTTTCCAACATCAGTCGTAACTAATGCCCAATCAGTACCAGCCAACTTCTCCCTAAAGACAAAAACATGTTAGACACAGAAATCAGATGAAAAAAAAACTTAAACACTTGAGAAATAGAAATAGTATCAAAAACAAAAGAAATAAGAAAAGGTGAACAGTGAACTAATGGCAGAGAATAAGCATCAGAATCGAAACAATCATCAAGATGAAGTGGAAAAAAAAAAAAACACAATCATGTCAATTAACAAAATCATTGAGCAGTCCTGGAACTCAACAATTGTCCGAGCTAAGTAAAAAAAAAAGAATTCTGGAACTGGTCGGATTGAAATTACGTAGGTTCTTTCTTCTGCACAGTGCATACTGTCACATTAACCACTTTAACATTTGTTCGTAAGTTCCAGTACGGTGGTTTCCCATCGTCAGCTCTTCAATTCCTTGAAATACTCTCAGTTAACTGATACGACTCATATCTAAGTAAAAAAGAAAAGAAAAGGAATCCGGAATTGGGTCGAATTGAAACTATGTAGGTTCTTTCTTCTTCTTCACACTGTCACATTAACCACTTTAACAATTGTTCATAAGTTCCAGTAGGGTGGTTTCCCATCATCAACTCTTCAATTCTTTGAAATACTCTCAGTTAACTGGCACGACGTCATATTAGAATCTTTTGCTCCAACAGTATCATCTAAAGAATTGCAAGGTCTTGCAATGAGATTCGGCAAATCATAGGAACAACGCAACATTTCACACACAACAGCTGACAAACAAACTTATTTATCTGTTCCAAAAAATTAAGCAGTACTACATTAAAAAAACATACATACAGATAGATCATTTCATTCCAGCATTGCACGGACATGGACCATAGCAATCGCATAACAGCACCACGATCGGCAATACCAAAACCAGCACATAAAAAGCGTACCAACATGATTTACCACATGAGTTACTAGATGACATACTTTCACTCAGTCTGTAGAAGCAAATAGTACACTACTACATCACTCTTGAAAGCAATTCAAAAGATATTACATAAACAACCAAGAAAGGGATTTAAATTGGTTTCACGGTGCACAACAACAACACAAGTTAAATAACAACAAATCCTCAATCCCAAATTAGTTGGGGGTGGCTACATAGATCAAATTCTTCCAGTATGCTCGATTTAGTGCAATTGATGGTGAGCTTTCCGAACCATTTAAATCCCTCCTAATTAATGTGTTCCAAGTTAGCATTGGTCTAACCCTACCTCGTCGAATTTCTTTTATTTCTATTGAGTCGAGTTTTTCTAATGGGAGCATTTTTAGGTCGTCTTTGGAGGTGTCCAAACCACCACGACCTCCTTTCCCTAATCTTTGTGTCAATTGGTACTACTCCTATTTTTCTTTGAATTTATGTATTTTTATTCTCTTTACGAGTTTTACCACACATCCATGATCCACCTAAGTATCCTCATTTCCGCTACATTCATTTAATATACTTGTTATTTCTTTACCGCCCAACATAGCATAGTTGGCTTAATTGTGGTCCTTTAAAATTTTTCTTTTAACTTGGTAGGTACATCAATCACGAATCACACCTGTTACACTCCTCCATTTCTGAATTCTATGTGTGATATCATTCTCAATATTACCATCATTTTGTATGATCGATACTAGTGGTTCACCTTAGGAACTTCTACTTCCCCTAATTTTACCACTTCATTATCTTGATGTCTAGTATTTCTAATCTCAAAATGCATGTAATCACATACATAAATCACTTGAGAGTACAAGCCAGCAAATAGAGAACTCAAAGTGCCTAATATCTTTCTACATTTACAGTGCATCCACTGATTCACTTCGGATGATGTTATGCTTTATCCATTAGCTTTCAGAATATATAGAGAACACAAATAGAAAAAAATCTATACAATACCAAAGAGCCTGATGTTACACAAAAAAAAATAAAAAAATAAATTAATGAAGCATCTGCATTCTTTTTTTTTTGGCAGATACAGGCCCCTTCGGGCCAAGTATCTATATTCTTTTCTAAGCAGGGCAAGATATAAATATAGTCTGAAAATAGATGATGGACAGAAAAGTAACGGAATCTTACATTGAAACTGGAGTAGGCTGGACTGTCAATTTATCAGGCTGAAAAGGAGGAAAGTTATCTATCAGTCCAGTTGCTAGAAAAAAAAAAAAAAAAAAGAAGAAGAAGAAGAAGAAGAAGAAGAAGAAGAAGAAGATGGCAAATAAAGTAAAACGTTGACAGCAATAAAAGATTCAATGACTTAAAAGTTCATCTAACATAATTTGGATGCTCAAAATCTCTGGTTTGATAAATGGCAAAACTAGGCTAGCAGGTCCAAATCCAGAAAATGACAATTTACATAATGCCAGCAAAAATGAAATTCTAATTTTTAAAAATGTGAAGCAGCTCCCATTAATACATCAAAATATATTTTTAGTAACAAAAAATATATTTTTAATGTGTCCAATAATACTGGTGAATCCAAATACTTTTAACTAGGCTAGAACTTTTTTTTATCGATGTCTCCATTTAAACATCCTATTACCTCCCCATTAAATCCAGAAGGTCTATCATACGTGGATTCTCCGTTGACAGCATTATAATAGTACACAGCCCCTGTCTCAGTTCTGTGGGCAGTCCAGGCATTTACGCCCAAATTATTAACAACAGCTCCATCCACATCAGCTTTCTTCTCATAATCTATAGAACCCCAAGAAGAAACCATTACAACAATTTAAAAAAAAAATACAACAAAATTTACCCTGCATCTTGAATTAAGATGCTCAACATACCAATTCCAGGAGGAGGTAATTCTGGCTGTAGCAAAGAACTGTCGGCGGGTAGACCTGACCCTACAGATGCAAAAGCATTGCCAGTGGGTTCTACAGGAGCAATTGCAGGAACCTGTGAATTGAGCAAAGATACAGGAGGCATCACACCACGTACAGCCAAAGGGAAAGGACCCGGAGGAACACCAGAGAATGCCATAAACGGAGGCCTAGGCAACCCACCAACTGGTTGAGGCTGCAACCAAGGCACCTGAGGAGGTACAGCCACAGCAGGTGTTGACGGATAAGAAGGATAAACCAGTTGCTGACCAGATAGATTTGGTGGAAGAAGAGCCGTAGATGAGATAATGGGCCTTTGAACTCCTGAAGATGAATCAGCGGTTGTTGAGTGAAAGCCAATATTGGTGGACATTGGTGCAAATGGAGGGATACCCGGGGGTCCAGGCATTGCTAAAGTTCTTGGCATTCCAGGAGGCCCAGGTATAGATGGAGCAGTCGGCATCCTAATAGTTGTTGGATAAAAATTAGAAGTGGCAGGTGGAGTCATAGAAGAGCCAGCTGATGAATTTGCAGGCAAGGGCACACTCTGCGAACTAGTGGGTGCAGGAGGGATAGCTCCACCATCTTGTGTGGCTTGCCTTAAATTTTGCTGCAACCATTCAAACAATTAAGATCATTAAGAACAAAATGAGATAAGGTGTGGGTTTATACCATTTAGAATGTGACACAGTCAGCAATTAGCCATTCCACCAGAAATGTGCCCTTGATTCAGACCATCTAATTGATGAAACTTCTCCCTGCTAAGACAATGCCAAGTCCAAGGCAATCAGACAATCCCAGCCATCCAATAGTTTCTCCACTTTTAGGACCATGCACTCAACGAAATGGTTCATAGAGACAACTGATCCCTTGTTTGTTAACTCTATTTTTTCTCTATAGTGACTTTGGCACTAACATTTGTCAGTTGCAGGGGTTCAAGCTCTGCTATTGCAGGGGTTTAAGCTCTATTACAAGTCAAAATTTCAACTTATTTTTAGGCGTTAACCTATACAGCGAATAGCAGTAAATATGATAACAAAACAAATCGCATTAAACATTGTTTTGAATCTCAATAATTTACGTTTTTTGAAGGATAGAAGTAGAATTACCAAACAGTACACAATCTAGAATGTCACAATCAGCTGACACATAAGTGTTGGGGGAACAAGTCATTAGCACACATGGTAAATGAAAAGGAAAATTTAAACTGCACATCATGATTCTAAAAGCCGATCAAACCATGAAGTATGTGACTTTCAGCCTTTCCTTTAGCACATCATTTTAAGCAATTGAAAAGAAAAGGAAAAACAAAAACATCTTAATTAAAAAATAGCAACTCTAAACTTACCATGGTGGCAATTTGATACCTCTAATGATCACATCCTAACAACACATCTATATATATGATCTTAAAAAGAAATATACATCTAGAAATGGCTAATTCTTTTCCTTTTATTTTAGCGGTTCAATCCCAATGTAATTAAGATAAGAATCTGAGTAACAGAGGTCAGTTGGAACTTGGAGGAACCAAACAAGCACTATATTTCAGACCATTTATTTGGCATTATATTTTGGGGCTTAGGAGTTAGTACGATAATCTACTTGTTCTCCTCTAATAGACAACGAGGAAAAAGGATTAACAAACTAACAAAGTAACGTACAGATTTAGGCGATGTGTCTTTTTGCATGGCATCTACTGCAGCCAGAGACTGGGAGGCCCTACTGAAAGAAAAACCTGCTGCTACTAAGGGAGCTCCATTTGGAACAGGCACAGGAGAGGGAAGGGGGTCTTGCACAGCTAGACCTGATGTTCCAGTAATAGATACATTTGGGTGTCCAGCTGGCGCTTGAACTGGAGACTGTACAACTGTAGCAACAGATGTAGCACTCTTGCCACCTTGCGACAGACCAGAACCAATGGCCTGGAATGCAACAAAAGAGAAGTCACACAATCACAACTTCTAGAGAAGGAGGTCAAAGTATGCATCCTCAACCAAAGTTCAAAAAGAGAATAATCAGCTTTTTCATGAAAATAGTCTGGCGAGAACAATGCAGTACTAGTGAAAGCGTGCAATGTAAACTACAAACGAGACAAACTGCGCATTAGGTTTCTGCCATAAGTTGACTGAGCTAATAATCACAACCATGTGAAAGTTCTCTGGAGAAAGAACTTAATGCTGCAGTATCGGAATTAAGCAGCGATTGGTTCAAGTTTTCAACTGATTACTTACAGATCAAGGTCCAAGGAAAAATTCACTTGTGTAAACATCTAATGCCCCTTATGAATGTTTCACAAATAACAATAGAAATCTTACTAATTTAAGAATTAGATGCTTACACTGTTTGTTGTAAACTGCTGGCCATTCTGGGAATCAATATTATTATGTGTGTTGATGCCGTATGAGAAAGATGGTCTACTAGTTGAAGACTGACCAGGCACTGGGGGATGGAGGAGGGTGCTAGCAGATGCCGGTTGACTTGACTTCATAGCCTGGAGAGCAAATGCCATTTACAGATAAAAAAATAATAATAAAAGTTAGAACAATATTGACCTACATCAAACAAATGAAAAAAATCAACTAACAGGACTAGCAGACAGTTGCATGGGGATTTCAGATGCTGGCAGTGCATTAGGAACCACGCCGTAAGAGAAAGAAGGTGGTGGAACACCAAATCCAGCTGCAATACTGAATGTTGTCCGAGCCGGATCTTGCAATGTGTTATTTGCATTACCAATTGGACTCTTTGAAGAATTTTTTCCCACCAAAGTGTTAGCACTTGGAGTTGAATGAGCCATAATAGGCTCTTCAATTAGTAATCCTGAGACAGAGGTTCGAGGGTTTATATCTTGGAGTTAAGAATCAACATAATGTGATGAGAATCATAAGATATAACAAGCCTAATGACAATGCTAATCATCTCTGTGCAGTAGGTTTCAGTTTATGCCCCTAACCATAACCTGGATAAAAGCAAGAAGTATGTACATCTAAATAAGCTAAAAGCTGACAGAGGATAGGGCAATGTCTTCTACTGAGATTCATTTTCCGTTGGCCATGTCAATATGATTCATGTGAAGAGAGTTGACCCTCAAGAAAATTAATGTTGTCGTCGAAATAAACATTCAATTATGTTGTGCTGATATACAGAAAACGAATCCAATATCTTATTGTCCCATTGTCGTCAATGGACACTTGATACAAAGAAGAAAAGCTCACACTAAAAATTAATGTCTATTGAATTATCCCATAACATATTAAAACCTTCATATGCATAACCATATATAACCGATTAACACAAGCTTGTTATTAGATAAGATGTGGTTACAAATAATGTAATAATAAATACAAACCAGATAAATTGAGAGAAATATAAATCTTGGCATGAAACAATTTCACGGAAATTTGTAGCACATAAATTCAGAAAAAAATAACATATAATTGTTATGCCCATGGATTTGATTCCTCCACACTGCAAGTCAAATTATATTTATTTAAAATATCTCGAGATTCAAGATGTGTACAAATGATGATTAAGAGATTAACTATAATCTCATATGGTGGGAGAGTATATCTAATCTAATAATTGTGATAATAATAGCGTTCACAAATATAACAAGAACTGTTGGGTGGTCGTTATAAAGCGGCACAGCTTTCATCACAGCAGAACAGCCATAGAAGTTAAATCGTTCCATGGGCCTGTGTTCACTGTAGCTGTGGCAGAAAGGCTGCAAAAGGCCCGTAAGAAAAGGCAATCCCTGATATAATATTCGGGTAACATATTTAAAAGCGGCTACTTACTCTAGATTCTATGAAAGATTGAAGTGTATTTCCTTAGTCGTGTTGCTTTCAATCAGAGAGGAATGCACAGTGAAATGCCCATTTTCTTATAATTGCATCCTCCCACCAGTACATTTTTAATTATATACAGTGAAATAAAGGCAACAAAACCCTAACTCCGCCTAGCAAAACCACCGCAGATCATTCTAGGAATCACCACCTAAACTTAATTTTCATGTTACCGCAACAGCTTCATTAATACTTTATGCATTGATAAAAGTTCTTCCTAATCCTTCCTATTATTCTAAATGCAATTGAGAATAATAGTCAATCACGACGGCCATCGTGTCCACAATCAACAAATGCAGACAACTCTAGACTCGAGACGGTGACAGTCATCTCGACAATTTACCTCAACTCCAAACACAAACGCAAGCATAAATTCCCAGTTCTATCAACGGCGCCCCCAATTAAACCTAAAAATCACAACTTTTTTCGACATGTGATGTCCTAGGAACTAATTCTTCAACCCAACCATCAAGAAGCACAGAATTTCATACAAAACAACACATTTGATTCAACGAGGACACTAAACAGTCCTTAAACCTAACAATCATGGAACATAAGTTACGAAACCCTAGAAATGGAGTCCAAGGCACGGAGGCTGACCTGATGAACGAAGAACAGAGCGATGAAGCTGCTTTGATACGGAGATCGAGCGCTGTTGTTTGAATCGAACGAATGGTTTGAGAAGAAGTGCAGTAGCTATGCACGAAGAAGAGAAGAGAGTGACTCTCTCGTTCAATTCGTTCGAGAAAACTCTGCAGCGCGGGCGACGAGGGCCCTTTTTGTTCGGTAAATGCGATTGAGCGATCGGCTTTACTGGAATGGACTTTTGGCTTTGGGGCTTGGACCTTGGGACTTGGTGTATTGTTTTGGCCCATGACTCAGTATTTGTATCCGGATTCCCGGCTTAACTGGCTACTTCGGGCTTAAGTCAGGTCAGTTCATTAAGAGATTAAACTCTTTCTATGGTAGTTTCTGCATTCGTAGAGTCTTGAATCTGAGACATTCTCTTAACTTGATAGGGTATCGAACCATTAATGACTTAGTTTTCTAAGATGAGTGTGTTTGTAATAATACCCAATAATAGATATTAGTAATTTGATCAAAGGTTTTTTTGGCTCCAGCGGTTGGTTGGCACAACTGAAAGTATAATTGAATCTCCAACGTTGGGAGCTCCACATCTTATATGGTTCATAACTCGACCAAACTCAGAGTAGTTGGGTAGTTTGGATAACAAAAAGTTTATACCAAAAAAAAAAAAAACAGGCATTTAGCACTGTTATGTATGTCACATGGAAAACTAAAAAAGTTCAAGAAGAGGGCTTAATCATTGTTTGCCAATAGCAATATGTAAAATTCATCAAAGCATTTTTTTAGTGGAATGGACAAGACATCACTTATATATGTAGAGGTTGTGGTTTCAACTATCGATGAAATAAAAATAATAATATGCAAAATATAAGTTCTTTTTTTTTCGACTTCATCGAGAGTAAAGCCCGTGACCTCTCTAAAACATTTTTCTTTTGACAAGTGATGCCTCGCGATCTGATCAAAATGCTTTGGCATGCCAAATTAAAGTTTTACTCATAAAAACTCATACTAGCATTTTCGTTTAAAAAGCCTATTTATGTATGCATCCAACAGTGTTGCCACATCTAAGACATTGTTTATTACTTGTAAATTGTACTCGTTTTTTAATATGTCTATTAATTGCAAATATTCAATTGATGGACGAATGCTCCTTTGTTTTTTTGAGAATTGAATGCTCATTTTAATATATCTATTCAGTAATTCACTATTACGTTGCGTTGGAGATCATGCTTTTACTTCCAATGATAATAAGATCAGCAAGTGTGCCGTGTGCGTCACGAAATAAGACATTTTTTCAACGTGGACTGCACGATACTTTTTCATCGCTGGTTATGTTTAATAAATTTTGCTAGATGAATTTGTCAAATTAATCTTTTTTAGGTTTTAATCTACCCATGTACGACCAATGCCGGTTTGGGTCAGATAAGACCACTAATTGTTGCCAAAGCTTTTAAAATTCGTTTTCAAACTTAAAGCTCGAAACAAACACCATTAGATGACGTTAAATTAATGCTATGTTGTACATGTAAGCTATCCCTACAAGTTCTTGACTAACTGTTCAATTTTTTTATGATAAAGGGGCTCAAAGGTGAGGAGAGTGTGGTGACTAATTTTTATGTATGGGCTACAAGTGTGAAGTGAGGTTCACTCCAAAATGCTAAGGCAAGATAGAGTGTCCACTCTACACTTATAACCCTTCTTTTTTCTTTATAAGTAGTCCATGTGGGACTATCCCAACATCTCCAATACTAACATACGTCGATTTGAAGCAACGAACCACATAAATCTCGAGGCGAACGTCAACGACCGCAACGATGAACTGCAAAACATACCCATAATTAGAATATATGAGGAGAACACTCTCATGCCAAAGTTAGAGCCAAATTTAAGAAAACAAGAGAATTAAGATTAGAGTGGAGAGCATACCTATTTTTTCGATCTACTTGCCTATTTATAGCCTTAGAGTTCACCCCTACTGGTTCCAATTGAAATTTTGCTAAATCCGATTTTTTATTTTAGTAAGATTTAGCAAATCTCGATTTTTTTTTACAATTAATCTATATGGACTCAAGAGTCTAGACTCATAGGGATGTGTGAATAATTTTTTCAAAAGTTAGTGAGAAAGCACCAATTTCTCTTGGTTGTTTCAACAATAACACCAACTTTTTAAAGGATGAATTTAAAATAAATAAATATATTGTGTCTGGACTCTTGTGTCCAAATAGCAATACCTTTTTTTTTAATGGGGTTTACGATTTAATTTTTATCTCCGATACCTTAATATCTCGAGAATCTATAGAATTATTTCCATTTAAAACTTTGCCTTGAGATTTTCCTGGATACGTATTTGCACAGATCTCGAGGCAGATTCTGTTTTGTCCTACACCAGTTCCTTATTTCATTTTTTAACAAAACAACTCGGTTGTTGTTACCTGTGTAATGTAAATGGGTTTTATTGCAATTGCTTGATCATAAAAAGTATTCATCTTCCTACAAAAAAAAAAGTATTCATCATTAAAGGTAGCACGAACGTGTGGGAGGACCACATCTTTAATTTTCTATCTTACTATTTTTGGCTGTCATACACATTTTCCTTATTCCTTAAAATAAATAATTGAGGGGTTCTTTTTTTTTTTACGAGAATAATTGTAGAGTTCGTAAAAAAAAATGAGGGGTAACAATTTTTTTTAAACAAAATGTGGGGTAACTTTTGTTTCTTCTATTGTCTCTTAAATTATCCTCTAACACGTAAAACTGCTCATGATTGAGATTTTCAATTAAATCTAGCTTAGGCAATCATATGGAGCAGTAAATACTATGAGATTGATTGGTTGGTTTAATGGGTACTATAAAGCAATGAATCAGGTCACGTTAGCTTTAATTAGTGGTCTCTAGTTCAAATCTAATTAGTGTGGAGTCTCTTTATCGCCCTCTAAAAGTTCTACCCGACCTAACGCGATTAGTTGGCTTGTTGAGTTGGATACTAGGTGGTCCGTGGGCTTTAAATAAAGAGTAGTGCTATTTGAACTTTCATACTCCTAAGGAGTTTTTGAAAATTTTTTATCTCAAAGTCATCCTCAAGTAATAAATAACTTTGACATAACAAATTATAACTCTCATTTGATATTTGTAAAAATTTGAACCCCCCTCTAGCCCGTTTGGTTGGAGTATTAGTTTATCTAAGCCTAAGCTTAGAGGTAAGATCATTGTTTGGTTGGAGTGTTAAGTAAGCAACAGTCTTACATAAACATCCATATATCAGCTTACCAAATGACAGGGGGGTTCCCGTCACTAGATAAGCCCGCCCAATTTTTGAGGTGAAATATCGAAAATACTCTCATGATTTGAATAAAACCCTAACTTTTTTCTTATTCACATCGATTAAACCCACAAACACAGCCGAAAAAGATCAACCACGTTTCGATTTCGATCTTCACGTCGCAATGACGACCTGGTGTGGACGATGATGACGACCGAATGGAGGAACAGTGCAAGATGAGTACCTGGTGTGGATGATGGAGAACGAACTGAAGTTGACCTCGAAGACAGTCTGACAGAGGCGGAGTCAACGACGACCGTGAAGATAGTGATTTCTTGTTGAGAAGAAGACCTCCTGTGTGTGCGCGTGACAAAGAAAGAACGGGCTGGGCAATAATTCAATAAGCAAGCCAATTAAATGTGGTGGGTGGTTGTAGGTGACGTGCAATGAAATATGGGCATTTTAGACATTTCACCCATTTTTCCTTATGGGTTTATACTTGAACCAAACGGTTGCACATAAAACTTTCATCTTTCACAAAGACCAGACTTATCTAAGCCAATCCCTCCACCTTACATATAGTTATAACCAAATGGAAGAGTCTAAATGTAGTGACCTCCAATCCATCGGCAGTTACGACGTGCACCGCGGAACCACAGCCCTGCTAACTCATCATCCAGCTGTGTCCCACGGCCACTCGTAAACTCAATATAATCAAATTTTGGCTAACTTTAAGTTATGTATTAATAATCATTTAATTTAAGTTAGCTTTGGATTCTTTATTATTATTTAATCTCAACATACGCAACGAATAATTAAAATCATCAAGATGTTTTATGAGCATATTACATAAGGTGGAAACCATTTCAAAATATACATTATATATATATCAACTAAGATCCTCAAAATATCAAAAATATAACCTACAAGTTATATACAAGTCATATCTATCTCTCATACCCCAAAACCCAGCATAAAACAAGGAAACATAAACAAACGTATAAGTAGGACAAATGCAGTCAATCAATATAGACCTCAAGCTTGCCCTTCCATCGGCTTGTACTAGGATCTGCACTCAAGCTTTCACAAAAAGGCAAATGACGAGTCCAGAGTGAATAATTCCAAGAAAATTCACTAAGTAAATACGTAAATAAACTGCTGGAATTTAAAATACTATAAATAAACATGCGGAACAAAAGAATACAGTCAACTGTGAAAGATCATCGCATGCATAAATATAGTAATGAAGCAAAATGCGTGCACAATCAAAGTCAAATTAAGCCATACTTCGAGCTATCAGCCAGGCACGGCCCGTAAGGATACTTCTAACGGGTGACCCTAGACCTTTTAGGTAGTCGGCGTATATCCACGATGCACCCATGCATGCCTATCATACCCGGGTAGCATATGTCTATCGGCACATGCCTAGGCATATGCTATGGCTTAGTTGACCCTATGCCCCCACAAAGAATAAACATGTGACGACCCCAAATTTTCAATGCATTTGGGTACACCCAGCCTAAACCCATGTAGACTCCGAGTAGGTACTCAGTGAACCTAACGAGCCTAGTCAACCCATAATTAATCAATTTAACAATTTATAAAAGAGTTATTGCAATTATACGCAACGAAAAAACTAAACAAGTATTGAGAAATAACTCAATCAAATGAAAATCAGGAATTCTATATACATGTGGCAACCACAAATGTTCATCATATCCAAAAAAAAAAAAAAAACAATGATCCCCAGTTCAAACCAACATGATGTATATATATAAAGAAACCAACGTACAAGTAGAAATCAAACATAACCTAGGCTAAGGTACTTAAATCCAACCATAATTCCACACAAAAAACCTCTTAAGTAGGGTTCTTTACCCTTCGAACGCTCTAGTAAATCTGCATCCACCGTCACAAACTACACGGTGAGCAACTGAGAGAAAAATGAAAGCAATGCTAGAAGAATATAAAAGTAATTCATGAATATCAAATAAAACAGTCTAAATATCATGCGGGAATGAAATGGCAGGAAAGTAAATAAATAAAGTGCATGATAAACAGACTATCAGATATCAATCGAAAACATGCGTGTAATAAGAAAACAAGCGAGCCAGTAAACGGTCAAAAATCATAGCATACGGAAAGAGGACACTGGCTCTCCCCGGGCAAAGTCGCAACACTAGCGCAGCATCAGATGGACACAGGCCTCCAAGCATACGAAAAGAGGACGTTGGCTCTTTCCGGGCAATATCACGACCCTAGCGCAGCTTGACAAAGAGGGACACAGGCCTCAAAAACCACGTCGACACACTCACGCCAAGAACATACATACCAAGGAATCAATAGGATAGGAATGCTAACAACGTATATCAACAAGCAACAATGAACCATAATTGTGGCGGCCCCAATTTCCACATTGGTCCGCCACGGGAGGCCACGCGGGCCCACAACTGTCAACGTCACCGCCAGTTGTGTCCCACGCCCAATTATCCTTCATTGATCAATTTATCATTAAATTTGATTCAGTTAGTATCATATAACCTCAAAATTAACAGCGGAAGCTTAAATAAACAATATAAAAATTCATCTTGTGTTTTATTAGCAAAATGCCTAAGTGGAAACCATACTAAATATACATCATATACATCTCATCTGATCCTCAAAATATCAAAATGTACAACCTATCTCTCTCAAGCCCAAAACCCGACATAAAACGATTAAATATAAACATACGTACGAGTGGGGCTAAAACTGTCAATCGATGTACTCTTCAAGCTTACCCTTTCCCCGGCTCGTACTAGGGTCTGCACTCAGCCATCACAAAAAGACAGATGACGAGTCCAGAGTGAGTAATCCCAAGGAAATTCACCAAGTAATTACTGAAATAAAAGTACTGGAATTGAAAATACTATAATTTAAACATGCGGAACAAGAGAAATACAGACAACTGTAAAAAGGAACATCGCATGCATAAATATAGTGATGAAATAAAGTACGTGCACATAAAAATCAAGTCATACTTCGGGTTTTCTCCCCAGGCACCAACCGTAAACACACAAATGGGTTGGCCCTAACCCTCTAGGTGGTCGGCGTAGACCCACGGCGCACCCACACAAGCCTACCATACCCGGGTAGCCTATTCACCGGTGTATGCCTAGACATGTGCTATGACTTAGTGGACTCTATGGCCGTAACGAATAAGCACCAGGTGGGGAGTGATCTCAATACCGTAAAGACACCAGGTAGGAGTACCCTCAACTACCGTAAAGTCACCAGGTGAGAGTACTCAACCACCGTAAAGCAATAATGAAACGAAGTAGAGAATAAATGGAACAGAATTCAAATAATTCAAGCAGTAAATACTTAAAGTGAAGTTCAATTGGGATACTAGACACCTCAATTCGCACTCCTCGTTCTACAATTCAAAACCCCGGTCAAATACCTTCAAATCCCCGATAATACTCCCAGTCTGATTTCTGACTAAACCCCGGCTCCGACTACTATTCCGAGACTCCTGGAATTCATTTATGAGGGTTAATTATCAATTAATGGGTTCTTAATGTTAGTTTGACTCATTTCCTTATTTTCCAATTTTTTAGAGTCTAGTGAACAATTAGCGCGCTAATGAGATCAATTAGCGCGCTAATTAATCTCAATCACTGTTCATTATCTTCATTACTCAGCGTGATTAGCGCGCTAATTGCGCGCTGTCCAGAAAATTTCCAAATTACAAGTTTGAACTCCAAACCCATAAATTCGATTTCCATGTTTCCATAAAACATCAATGACCTTAATTACATCATTTAAAACTGGATTACCATAGTCAAACACCAAAATCCACAATTTATGGAAATCACATTTTCAAAACCCACTTTCCAAAATCATCCAATTTCTCCCAAAATTGATCAATCATATAACCCATATCTTACCATCCTTATAATCACTAAATCTCAACAAAATACAGTGCTTAATCTCTCAATAAATTCGAGTTTTACAAATTCAAACCCACTCAAAGAATCTCATAAAAATCCAAGTTTGTTGTATCCATACCTTAGATTCTTGTTGTAGGAAGCCACAAATCACCCTCTACACACCTTGATGACTGTTTTTCTTCCTCTTCTTCTCCTCCAACGGTTCTCTCTTCTTCCCTTTCACTCTCTCTCAAAACCACACTTCCTCTCCTTTTGATCGGTCAACACACATACATATATATACTTAGTTTGATCAAGTGTGTACACAAATCTCGAGAACAATCCAAGGGTTCCTGATCACCCTGTGTCACTCCAACTCCATACACCTAATCATGACACTCATGAACCTGTTGTGCATCTCGAGAAACATCAACTGTTGTTGTTTTATTCAGCCTACTATAGGACTTATTAATTTCCAATTGATTTAGCCTATATCAAGTATCTATTCCATTCAATAAATTACCAAACTTTACGGGTAAGCTCACCTTAAGTTCCCGACTATCCGGCACTCCGTGCCACGTGTCCCGTGTCCGCACGCGCCTCGAGACAATTCCTCACTCGTCAATAATCTACATTAACACACATATTGTAATGAAATTTAACTACTTAAAATATTTTCATCACAATTTACCACAACAAGCATACAAAACGGACTGTATACCTAGTTCGAGTGCGTTCCAGTCTCGCTGTGGGACCCCCGTCCGTTCTCGTTGGCATCCACATCTGCAATAACGTCATAATTAACGGCAATTTTAAATTGGGCCGTTACAATAATGAATCACATGCAATGTTCTTACTGGCTTACTAACGTACATAAGCTTTAAGGCAAGTGTACTTACCTGAACTAACGCAACCCACGTAACAACACTCACGTTCCTAGCACGTATTATTGGTGTTTGGGGTTCATGCGCAGCGGAGATTACAAAATAATTTTGAGAAAACCCCAACAGGATCAGAATCTGATTCCATTAAAACATGTTTAAACTATGAAAACTTAATCATACCCCAGTCGCAATGTACCTTTCTAAAGGTTAATCGATCTCTAAGGCGCTGCCAACGACGAACGCCCTCTATCAGTAGTCCACACACGAACGGTGGCCAAGATTTGAAGTGCTAGCTTCGAGAGATTACCAAACCTTTTTGTTTATCTCCAAAACGATCCAGAGCATACCAAAAACTCTAAGTCGTTTCTTAAAACGAAAATAGAGTTTTGGCCTTTTAATCTTTTTGTACTTGTATTTTAACTCAAAGCGTCTATTTATACAACCCTTTATATATAGACGGTCAAGTAAATTACACATATACCCTTACGTAAAGAAGTATAAGTGTAATACACTACAAGGACGTTTCTGTCATGAATTTTATTCATTTTTCTGAACCATCTTAAAATCTCGCAAAACCATTCTTAATGTGCGACCCAATAGGCTCATACAACGTTGGCAGCGTGCCAAAACACATTTTGGTATACAAGTCATAAGCGGCCTCTAGCAAGACATTATGAATACTCAAGTTGTACGAATATCAAATCGATACAACCTAATCAATAGTGTATATAACATCCTTTTGTCACACGATATCCTTTTAATCAAACATAAGGCATGGAATTATCATCCAATGTGTTCGATCGTACTAGTCTCGATCTCCAAGTAGACTGAAAACATCCAAGTGACATTGATCAATATCAATTCACTTAGACTAGGCCTTTTAACAGTCTAACACATCGAGGGATCCACTGGATATCTCTCTCTATATGAGAGGGACAAATTCTATCTCGATTACACAACTTCACTGCATTATTCACACAGCAACCAATCACAACCTTTATAATCGTCCGGTTAAAGACAACATTTGATTGTGTTAAATCACTGTATTCCTAATGTTGAAGTCTCTGGTAATCTCAAGTCAGAGGACCGAATAATATACATATCATGAGAAACAACTATGACTTAATCCATGTGATGTTCTCATAGCGGGTCGGTCCAGTACTTTGTTTCCTAACAAGTACTCATGATCTTGATTCGTATTCCTATACGTATGATCATCGTATGATCATCAATCAACACCCACACTAGTCTTAATTCATTATAATTCCCAGTATAATAATTGACCAAGGACATTTAAGATATTTCTATAAATACCCATAGATCTTATTATAATGTAAACATGCAAATCAATTATAATAAACAACAAATGAAATCCTCTATTTTATTAACTAAAATGTATTCATAAAGACTATTAATGGATTGACCTAGGGCACATTTCCCAACACGTATCCTCGAGTTTCCCGGTACCTGACAAGGTCGAAAACTCCAATTAAATGGATCGAGTCATTAACTAATCCTAAGTTGATACCCTTAGCATTTTTTCCATCGTTTTAAATGACTCGAATAACTCAACAATTACATAGAAAAACGAATACTCTCTCTTGGACTTGAAAAACACAATAACAACTACGACTGGATATCATGACATCGATAATCATAATGCATGTAAGCATACTCATGAATTATAGATTTGGCTCAGTCGTTAATAGGTCACGTCATAGTCTCGCAGACTGGCGACGTGACCACGACGTCACTACCCTTTAACAATACGTAAACCTTTAGCATACAAAATCCTATTGCATGTGATGTTCAAACACCCATTGACCAAGTTATACAAAAAACGTAAGATCGAATCAAGAAGACAACACTCACACACCACACCGAAACCACGTGAAATCACAATTATGCTTTACGCCTACACGAAACCGAAATAATACTCCAAACACTTTACTCTACGACACGACTTATGTTCAAATTGACGCCATGAGGAGCCATGCATGAGAACACTACTCCAACATGAATTTGTTCTCACACACGCCATGCACATAATCCCACAAAACCTCAACAAAACATATAAACCAAATTGAATAACTCAAGATCAAAAACTCTAAACAATTCGACATCGACCAAAACTGAACCATAACCCATACCACGACTATCATGGTGACTTGTTGTTGATGTTCGACGTCATGAGGGAGTTACCTCGGCACGATGAATCACCGAAATACCCTCCAACAGTTCGAGAACAACCGTACATGATGATGAAAACTCAAAAACACCCTGACATAAAATCATCGACCAAAACAAGTCACTACCATCAATCATGGACACTCCGGAGGATGTGGGACACCAGCAAGAGCTTTGGGTGGTCCCCGATATTTCCCCAAGTCACTGCGTCCGATGGCAGTTTCCGATGAGACGTAAAATAAACATATCATATGAAATGACGATATCTTTCACTGTTCACACTACTTCGACTACTCCGGAGGGCTGTGGGATTCAAGTAAGAGCTTGGTGTGGTCCTTGACAGTGCTCCGGTCATGGTGGGCCAGTGGCGACGCCACCAGCTGAGGTGGTTTTCTGGTGAGACTAACAACTAGACAAAACAAGGAAAAACCACTCAAACATGAATGTCAACATACTTGGGCTACAAACTCGAGGTGTCCTAGGGACGTGGTGACTCCGGTGGGTCTCTCCGACCGTCCCCGACCACCACAATCCACCATAGCAGTGAGTAACAACCTATAGAGGGGAGGGGGAGAGAAAAGGAGACCGATAATGTAAGAAAGTGTAACGGCCCAATTTGTAATTGCCGTTAATTATGACGTCATTGCAGACGTGGACGCCAGCGAGGACATACGTGGGTTCCACAGCGAGGCTGGAATGCGTCCGGATTAGGTAAATAGTATTTTGTGTGTTGTTGATTTGATTAATTTGCGATGTTTATGTTAAAATAGGTTAACGGCATCGCGATGTGTGTAATTGTATTTTAAATTGACGTGGGAGATTGTGTGATGAGTATTCGCATCGATATGCGTGTCGACGCGGGTACCGGGTAGATTAAAGACGAAATTTTAAGTTGAGAAAAATATTACACACATTAAATGAATTAAATGCGATAAAATATGTAAATTGTTGGGCGCCTAGGGACACGCGGGGTCGTGGTCGACACGCGTGGGTGGTACGTTAGTGTGCACGCCCGAGTACGCTCGTTGGCGCACACGACGAAATTTTAGGCGCGAAAGTATAGGCGAGTATATATATATTTATATATATATATGTATATAAGGAATTTAATATATATATATATATAAATATATATATTAAAATCAGAAAATTAAAAAAAAATAAATAAATAGTGAAATTACCAAAAAGGGTATTGAAGGAAATAAGGGAAATGGATATGGATAGGGGCAAAAGGGTCATTTTACCCAAAAATGTGATAAACACCACCGCCACCACCATTTTCTCACAATCGAAAAACGAAACGAAACAGAGAAGAAAAAATCGAAAAATCGAGGAAGAAGAAGAGAAGGAAGGGGGGAAGAGATTGAACTCGTGTTGGAGAGGCAAAGGAGGTGAGTTGTTGTGTTATTTTTGTTGTTGTTGTTGTTGTATGTTGTTGGCGTCGTTGGTGGCGATGATGGCGGTTTGGTGATTCGGTGGTGATGGCGGGGAGGAACTCGGGAGCTCGACGAATCGCGAGAGCGGTTCGTCCGAGGAGGGAGACGACTCCCATGTCGTTTCCCTCTCCTCTCCCTCCATCGATGGAAAAAAAAAAAAAAAAAAAAAAAAAAAAAAAAAAAAAAAAAAGAGGCGCCGTTGCGCCTCTGTTGGGGAGAGACGACCCAACCGGGTCGGGCCGACCCGGCCGGCCTGGCGGGTCGACCACCGACCCGGTTGGCGGTCTGGTTCGGTTGGGCCGAACCGGACCGGTGAACCGGTCCGGTTCACCTCAACTCAAAAAAAAAAAAAAAAAAAAAAAAAAAAAAAAAATCTGGAAAATTCATAGAAAATTCATATAAAATAAGAAAAAAATAGAAAAAATTATATTTTGATCAAATAAAGGAAATTTGGGATTTTCTCGAAAATGTTGGCGAGGTATTGTCGGGATTTTAGCCTCGAAAAACGAAAAATTGACATAATATATTAAATTGAAGCTAATTTAGTGATAAATGATAATAGGTATATTTCGGGTGATTATTGGCGCTAGACGGGGTTTGATTTTCGAGACGAGGAGTGCGATTGAGGTGTGTAGTATCCCAATTGAACTTCACTTTAAGTATTTACAATTTGATTTATTTGATTTCAGTTCCGATTATTCGTTATCTCATTCCATTACTGCTTTACGGTGGTTGAGTTCTCGTAATTGGTGTTTTTACGGTAGTGGAGTTTACTCCTACTTGGAGCCTTTACGAGATCACTCCCCACCTGGTATTTATTCGTTACGGCCATAGAGTCCACTAAGTCATAGCACTTGTCTATGCATATACCGGTGAATAGGCTACCCTTATGGTAGGCTCGTGTGGGTGCGTCGTGGGTCTACGCCGCCACCTGAGGGTCCAGGGACAACCCGTTGGTGTGTTTGAGGGTTGTGCCCAAGGAGAGGCTCGAAGTATGACTTAGTCGATTTTTACCGTGTACGTACTTTGCTTCGTCACTATATTTATGCATGCGATGATCTTTCTTTTACGGTTGTCTCGTATTTCTTTATTCCGCATGTTTAAATTATAGTATTTTCAATTCCAAGATTTTTTATTTCGTAATTACTTGGTGAATTTCCTTGGGATTACTCACTCTGGACTCGTCATCTGTCTTTTTGTGATGGTGAGTGCGGACCCTAAGTCGAGCCGGGGAAGGGCAAGCTTGAAGAGTACATCGATTGACGCTTTAGCCCCACTCGTACGTATGTTTATATTTATTCGTTTTATATTGGGTTTTGGGCTTGAGAGATAGGTTGTATATTTTGATATTTTGAGGATCTTGGATGATATGTATAGGATTTACATTTGGTATGGTTTCCACTTAGGCATTATGCTCATAATTTACATGATAAATCTTTATGTGGTTAGTAAATATTCCGCTGCGTAATTTGAGGTTATATGATATTAAAGGAAATAAAGTTAACTCATAACATCAAAATTAACCGAAAATTGATTAATAATGGATAATTGGGCGTGGGACACAGCTGGCGGTGACATGGGCAGTTGTGGGCCCGTGTGGCCTCCCGTGGCGGACCAATGTGGAAATTGGGGCCGCCACATTTTGGTATCAGAGCGAGGTCAAACTTTTAGAATTGGATATTGAACAATAGTATAAAATCAATGAATAAATCTTAGATGTGGAAACCACAAGTGAATGATTAAAGGCTTAGTTGGGAAGTGATGCGAGGCGGGTAGATTCAGGAAATTTATATACGTGTATGTTTTGATTGTGTACTATATATTATACGCGTATGTACTGAGTCTGATCCAATGCACGTTGGTTGTGCGGTTTATGATGGACGGATAGACTCTTTGTGACGACCCTGCCCCGACCTAGGGTCGGGTCGCCCGGCCCAAACCGTTACTTAGACCCGATACCTGAACCAGGCCCAAATAACGACTTGGCACGCCTAAATAACCTGCGGAATAATCATTCTAAACAATATATATATAATAACCAGTGTGTGATAAATAATCACAACAAAACCATATAACCTGTAGATCATACTAATATAACTCATCTTTAATATTAAATATCTTATACAACCTCAAATTAAAATTATAAAGGTTCAAAACTACCCATTAACTAGTTCTCAAACTATAACCCACGTACGAGATTTACAAAACGATTAATATTAATAAACTAGCATTGTATGAATCTCACAAATGAAGGCACTTCAAGATAAATCTTTTCCCTTGCCTTTCTTGTCTATCGCGCTGGTAGAAGGACCTGTGGGTTGAGTGGGGTGAGCTAAAGAACCAACGATGCTCAATAAGAGGAAAGACTCGCTCAAACATTAAATATGCAAGTACTACCTAGTACTCATGCAAATTCTACATGACATTCAATCCATACGCATAACACAACATGTAATAACTGAATACATGTAAATCAAAACAAACTTATAAGCATAATCATTTAGTACATAATTCGATCCAATTAAAATTATGGTTTATGCTCATCGTAGTTATGAAAGATGGAATTATATTCTAAGAAGAAATATCTAAATATTATTTCCACATCTAATTTAGATATTCAATAATTTTATATATCAATATTTCAATTCATATTCCAATCACCATACTATACATAAAAGCCTAACAGCTTTCACAATACATTTGATAAACCTTCATACATGTCAAGCATAATGATATTCATCACATTTCATTTATAAATTAAAACATAACATATAAATAAAATCACACGAAAGATTTAAATAAAATGCGATAGATATAAATATTAATATAAGCCGTTGTTCCATTCAATGCGAACTAGATATTGGTAAGGATCCGGTGACCGAATCATCTATTTTCGTATTGGTACAATAATCAGTGGAATCGTAATGGCCGTTACGCCCTCTAGATAATCGCACCAAAACGAAGATAAATTCATCCAAGCCGTCACCGCTACACGTCTCAAAGAATCATCAAGTAGCAAAGGATGGAACTCCAAACCCTTACACTCAAATAATTCACCTTATGCATTCAATTAGTCAAGCAAACCCTCGGTGGTTAACTACCACACACTCGGGGGTGTCTTTGGCCCTCGGTGGTTAACTACCACACACTCTGGGACCGAATAACATAACAAAGCAAGACAATGTATTCACAATTCCATAGATAATAGAGATCCAAACCAATATCACGACGCAACCCATTCCCAAGTCGTTAATTCAAAACATGCATTCCTAATTATCTAATAATCAAGCCATATTTAATGCATGAGCGAAGCTCCCCACTTACCTGGACCGTCGCGACGCCTATACCGACTCCTCGTACGTTTGGGGTCCCACGTGAACCGCCTCGCGAATCTAAACAATTTATATAATACTACATAAGCATTTTACTCATTTAAAGTTGAGTATTTTAATTTTAATTCATATTTGGAAATCCAAATGGTGTGGGTCCCACGTGATGTGTCATTTAAGGCTTTGTCGAGGTTGTCGACGCTCATCGTAAATTTTCCTATTTTATTTTATTTTATTATTTATTTTTTTTCCATTTATTTTGGACAGGGACCAATTTGGCCCCTGTTTGGTGGTACAGGGACCAAACAGTCCCTATTTTGTTGACCAGGGGCATCCAAGCCCCTGGTCAAAGACCACCCAGCCCTCCCCCCCAGGCCGACTTGCCCCTAGAGGGGTCCAGGGGGCCTGTCTCGCCCTTGGAACACAACCGTGGGCGGACGCCCCGGCGTCTCGCGCATGGGGTGGGGTTTCCCCCACCCCCCTCCCAACCCTCGGATCTTGATCCGAGGGTGGTCCCTGCTCGCCGACCTTTGGGGACCCCACCACCACGGCCGGTGAGCCGCGGTGGCGGTGGTGGTGGCGGTGATGGAAGGAGTGGGGTGGCTATTGCCACCCCTTCTTCCTCCCAACGTATGGGGTGGCAAAGACCACCCTCCCAACACTGCTGGGGCGCGCCGCTCTCCTCGCGGCGCAGCCTTATCTCCGGCGGCGCCCTAGTGGCGCCGCCTCCATTGTCAAAATTTAAGCAAGAAGAAGGAGAAAAGAAAGGAAAGAGAAAGAAAGAAAAGAAAAGAAATAAAATAGGAAATCACCACAAGATTTTTCTCTCCTTGATTGTTCAATGATTCCTCTTCTTCTCCTCCCTCTCCAACTTGTTGAATCAACAAACGGGGTGACTAGGGCTTGCAACACATCCTTATATAGTTAGGGTTTTTCACCAATTTAACCCAAAATTACGTAAATACCCCTATGGGCCCAATTTCCTCGTTAAGCCCAAATCAAAACTATTTTCACTTAATCCAAGTCTTGTTAAGATCAATTTTGTGTAACAATTTCATTTGTTCACATATTTTAAAATTAAAATTAATAAAATACCTTTAAAATGGGTCGGAGAATATTTGGGTCGTTACAATATCCCCAATTTAAAGAACTTTCGTCCTCGAAAGTAAAACAAGGTACACCCATAGTCTGGTATATCCGCTCGTAATGATTTCTTCTATGACCCATCGTTTAACTGAGGCAATCTGCACTCGCACCTTCTGCTCATACTCTACGTGAAATAAAGTCTTACACTTGACTCTACTATCTCAATATTTTCATTTTCGTCCCACTGACCGAAATTCATAAGGCCATCTCTTATAGGTTTCAATAGAATCATTATACTCAGCACTTGCCAAGTTTTTCTGTCATCACATGTTCTTAAGGTATTTCTTATAATCTTCACCGAAGTCGCAATATATGCTCAAATCGCTCAACTTACAAAGAGGTAGAACCATACTGAGATGTGATCTGGTGCCTATCTCGTGTCAAAGAGTATCTCTCGCCTATCTCGCATTGAAACCATACCACCAACTGGTAGTAGGGAAACAAGGATAATTGTCTGCTATAACATGAGCACTAGCACACCATCTCTATCAACATCTCGGTTACGTATATCATTGAACGACTCATCATGTCTTTGCGACTTATCTCGTGAAGGCTACAAATAAGCGGACATAGTATTCCTTTCTAGAATAATACCTTAATATTATTGGCATCACATGTTTATCGACATTCATTCTTGTAGGTTCATAATTCAAGTCAACTTTTGACTAATGATCCACTTTGTAATACCTCTCACAAACTTAGTCATTAATCGACATGAACAAGCTTCCACCTTTTAAAATCTTATGGAATATTTTTAACATCGTCATTATTTCTAAGTAGGTTTCAAAGCATTCATCTGAATGCGCTCCATTGCATCACCATTTTTTTTATTATTTTTTTTACCAAGATCTCTTATCACTATATCTCGATTTTTTTCAAGAGATCCATCGTATTGTGTCCTCGCACCGATCAATTCTCACGATCCTGGGTGACTATTTTAAACATTGTTGACTTAGTCATGACCCATTTTTGGTATACAATGGTCCATTCTCATCTTTCTGAGCTAACTCTTAGCTCTTATAATGTGTTTAGTACCTCACTCTCTCGAAACGAATGTGCTTTAGCTTTCATGTTTCGAACCCGACACTCATGTCGTTTCTTGGGAGTTACATAATTTATGCTCCGGATGTGGTTATTAAGAACTCGTGTCACACTACGATCTAGTTATTTCAAGTTCGTAACTCAAACTTATATTTACACCCATTTCGAGAATCATCTTGCACTATTTAACTTATGATTTATTGCTTATACTTAGCACAGAGCCATTCATGATGTTCTTCATTTTCTCCGAATTCAATGATTCTTGAAAATAAGAATATCACTTGATTTCTCATGGGATTGATTTAAAATGACCTCACCATCCTTAATTGTTTCGTACTTATTGTACAATATAAATCTTGTTAGGGTTAGATCCTAACCTAGGATCCTCACTTTTAATAGTCGACCTATCACTGATCGATCTTTCATCTTTCCTTTCAACCATTTAGTTTGGTAGTTTATATGTTTACTTGAAATCTTTGACTTTTATCAAAAGATCACAAGTTACTTTCCACAAGTGATCAACATGATTCTTCGTGACGTCACCAATTCGATTACAAATTTTGTTCTTGAATATGGTACTATTGCAATACATATTGTCTCACTTGAGTTCGCAATTTTTCTCATCACCAAATTTATTATTCGTTTTTCCATGGGTCAATCCTATTCTAGGATCCCCAATTTTAAGAACCAAGTCATTATTGACTAATGTTATGTAACAATCATTTACCTCGATTACTCTTCAACTTTATTTTTCATTCAACCATTCCCTACCAATCTGGTTAGGTTTCGTTTTGACTCAAAAGTTATGAATCCACACGTCTAATCATATCAAAAATATTCTTTTTATTAGTGTACCCTCGATTTTAATGATTCACTTATCATCGAGTTCATTATAATATCATTAATCATAGTCATACGCTCTTTATAGTCTACTACTATAACTCATACATACCGTTTAGGTTGGGGCTTCCTTTAATTATTCAAATATGGTACTTGCTATTACGTACTCTCCATTCATTTCGAACACAATTTATCAATTCCCGATATCCCCAACTTTATGAATCAACTCTCTTCTAATTATATTAGAATAATTTTTTTTTTTTTTTTAACCTCAAATCTTGAGTCTTTACAACATCTACAAATTTTCTACTTGGCAACACGACCTTCACACATGGCTATTTCACCGAAATAGTCTTTAATTTTGGATTCCCAATTTTAGTAACTCACCCATCTTTGAGTGTACTAATCTGACATTTCGTATTCGCTAGATTTTCTCATTGAGTAGTTTTCAATGTATTCTTTAATTTCTCATTTGTCATCTCGTACATTATGCACTTATGCTTCGATGTTAACTCTCAGTTTGAGATTCTTATCTTTCATATTCAACCTATCAATAACTGATTTAGATTTAACTTTCTTTTACATATGTTCGATAAATAAAAAAAATTGAATGTTGTAATTCAATCAGTTGAGAAGTCAAATCCGAATCAAAACCCTTTTTTTTTTTTTTTTTTTTTTAAAACTGTCAAATTTTCATCAAAACCACTTTTCAACTCGAGCTAGACTTAGTTTATAGAAATCATCTGAAATTCTTCTCATATTTTCTAACAATTCATAAAATCCCTTTCAAATCGATTTAGTCGATGTAATTCAAAAGTAAACTATAAAGGTAAGTAAATTTTGTGTTCCAAACACACAATGGTGACATAGATACAAAACATACGTTACATTTTTATCAAATCAAAACTTTGAAATTTAGTAAAACTCTTTATATAAGGATCAAAATTACGACATCAAATTCTTAAAATTAGTATAAGTCTAGTCGCTTTATCTTTTGAACACCAAGGAAAATAAACTATTTCCTTTTTATAATTATTCACGTTTTCCAAAACTTTGTACGGACAAGTAAAATGCTTCCTTGAAAAATCTCATCAAAATGTAATAAAACCTACTCAACGAAATACAAAAATCGTGGTCCAACACAATCGAAAGATTTAGTCTTCGAGAAAATAAATTACATGAAACAACAAAATTCGATTCATAGTATTAACTTTCTAATCGAATTTATAGACCAATGATTCACATCTTTAATCGAAAGTTAAAAATTTTAAGTGTATACGTGTCCACTATATCTTAAATTAACTTCAGCCTCCTAACCAAGCAAACTTGCTTATCATTATTTGAAATCAAATATTCATTTGCATCCTTACAAGGATCGTTAACTTCTATTTTCAACAAGATATCATTAATTTTAATTATCCTAACAAAGTTTTCGGCGTCAGAGTTACTTCTACGAAATGTGACCACGTCACAATTCCATCTTGCATATTTAACGTGGCGTCTCATTATCCTTTCAAGTCTATCGATTCTTGCTTAAGTCTTTATTTGCCACTCTATCGTTAAATATAGGCACATCTCGCCATACAATTTCCACTCTAAGTTTAGTCGTTCTATCGAACCATTCTTAAAGAATGCGTTGTAGACTTCCTTACAACGCATGTGGAACCTTCTACGGACTTCCCTTCAATTTTTCTTGTGTCCTTAATTGTCATTCCCAACTCGTGGAACCAAGGTTTCACATCTTAAGAAAATACATTTACCTATATATCTAACGATATATTTATATATACAAAGTAGCAAATAATCATCACATTAAATCTTAATCAAAATTTCTTTTGTCCCATCCCATCCTAAGATTTAACATTATTGCGTGTTAAGTCGACTTTGAACCAATGTCCATACCACCGATTTGTTCGACTTAACTTGACCTTTAAACTTAAAGGCTCTACATCTTAGGTTTCCCTAACCTAACGTTTCCCTAGGTTCTAATCCCTAGGCTCGATACCAACCTGTGACGACCTTCCCACCTAGGGTCCTAGGTCGCCGGTCGCCACCCAAACCGTTACTTAGACCCGATACCCGAACCAGGCCCAAATAACGACTTGGCACGCCTAAATAACCTGCGGAATAATCATTCTAAACAATATATATATAATAACCAAAGTGTGTGATAAATAATCACAACAAAACCATATAACCCGTAGATCATACTAATATAACTCATCTTTAATATTAAATATCTTATACAACCTCAAATTAAAATTATAAAGGTTCAAAACTACCCATTAACTAGTTCTCAAACTATAACCCACGTACGAGATTTACAAAACGATTAATATTAATAAACTAGCATTGTATGAATCTCACAAATGAAGGCACTTCAAGATAAATCTTTTCCCTTGCCTTTCTTGTCTATCGCATTTGGTAGAAGGACCCATGGGTTGAGTGGGGTGAGCTAAAGAACCAACGATGCTCAATAAGAGGAAAGACTCGCTCAAACATTAAATATGCAAGTACTACCTAGTACTCATGCAAATTCTACATGACATTCAATCCATACGCATAACACAACATGTAATAACCGAATACATGTAAATCAAAACAAACTTATAAGCATAATCATTTAGTACATAATTCGATCCAATTAAAATTATGGTTTATGCTCATCGTAGTTATGAAAGATGGAATTATATTCTAAGAAGAAATATCTAAATATTATTTCCACATCTAATTTAGATATTCAATAATTTTATATATCAATATTTCAATTCATATTCCAATCACCATACTATACATAAAAGCCTAACAGTTTCACAATACATTTGATAAACCTTCATACATGTCAAGCATAATGATATTCATCACATTTCATTTATAAATTAAAACATAACATATAAATAAAATCACACGAAAGATTTAAATAAAATGCGATAGATATAAATATTAATATAAGCCGTTGTTCCATTCAATGCGAACTAGATATTGGTAAGGATCCGGTGACCGAATCATCTATTTTCGTATTGGTACAATAATCAGTGGAATCGTAATGGCCGTTACGCCCTCTAGATAATCGCACCAAAACGAAGATAAATTCATCCAAGCCGTCACCGCTACACGTCTCAAAGAATCATCAAGTAGCAAAGGATGGAACTCCAAACCCTTACACTCAAATAATTCACCTTATGCATTCAATTAGTCAAGCAAACCCTCGGTGGTTAACTACCACACACTCTGGGGTGTCTTTGGCCCTCGGTGGTTAACTACCACACACTCTGGGGCACCGAATAACATAACAGGCAAGACAATGTATTCACAATTCCATAGATAATAGAGATCCAAACCAATATCACGACGCAACCCATTCCCAAGTCGTTAATTCAAAACATGCATTCCTAATTATCTAATAATCAAGCCATATTTAATGCATGAGCGAAGCTCCCCACTTACCTGGACCCGTCGCGACGCCTATACCGACTCCTCGTACGTTTGGGGTCCCACGTGAACCGCCTCGCGAATCTAAACAATTTATATAATACTACATAAGCATTTTACTCATTTAAAGTTGAGTATTTTAATTTTAATTCATATTTGGAAATCCAAATGGTGTGGGTCCCACGTGATGTGTCATTTAAGGCTTTGTCGAGGTTGTCGACGCTCATCGTAAATTTTCCTATTTTATTTTATTTTATTATTTATTTTTTTTTCATTTATTTTGGACAGGGACCAATTTGGCCCCTGTTTGGTGGTACAGGGACCAAACAGTCCCTATTTTGTTGACCAGGGGCATCCAAGCCCCTGGTCAAAGACCACCCAGCCCTCCCCCCAGGGGCCGACTTGCCCCTAGAGGGGTCCAGGGGCCTGTCTGCCCTGGAACACAAACCGAGGCAGACGCCCCTGGCGTCTCGCGCATGGGGTGGGGTTTCCCCCACCCCCCTCCCAACCCTCGGATCTTGATCCGAGGTGGGTCCCCAGCTCGCCGCCGGACGGGACCCCACCACCACGGCCGGTGAGCCGCGGTGGCGGTGGTGGTGGCGGTGATGGAAGGAGTGGGGTGGCTATTGCCACCCCTTCTTCCTCCCAACGTATGGGGTGGCAAAGACCACCCCCTCCCAACACTGCATGGTGGCGCGCGCCATTCCTCGGCGGCGCGCTGCCCATCTCGCGGCGCCCTAGTGGCGCCGCCTCCATTGTCAAAATTTAAGCAAGAAGAAGGAGAAAAGAAAGGAAAGAGAAAGAAAGAAAAGAAAAGAAATAAAATAGGAAATCACCACAAGATTTTTCTCTCCTTGATTGTTCAATGATTCCTCTTCTTCTCCTCCCTCTCCAACTTGTTGAATCAACAAACGGGGTGACTAGGGCTTGCAACACATCCTTATATAGTTAGGGTTTTTCACCAATTTAACCCAAAATTACGTAAATACCCCTATGGGCCCAATTTCCTCGTTAAGCCCAAATCAAAACTATTTTCACTTAATCCAAGTCTTGTTAAGATCAATTTTGTGTAACAATTTCATTTGTTCACATATTTTAAAATTAAAATTAATAAAATACCTTTAAAATGGGTCGGAGAATATTTGGGTCGTTACACTCTTACTACTCCGCCGACTACTCAGCCAGAGATTGGAGAGACTAGTGATCATACCACTAGTGGCATGGCTGATTTGCGAGCTATGATGCAGAGTGTTTTTGACAGAGCATTAGCTCGCGAGACGTATTTACGACACTGGGGTGAGTTTGGAGATGGGTTTGGACAGAGCTCTAGATCTGATCAAAGACCAAAGAGAGAGAGAGCAGTCTAATCAACAGAGACATGATTATTAGGGTCGACGAGATAGACGTTCCGAGCATCAGAGAGGAGATGAGAGGCGTGTAGTGTACGTTCACGCACTGCACCATTTGAGCAGCCTCGACATCGTGTGCGAGATGGAGGAGGTCGTGGTAGAGGACAAGAGAGGTCGAGGTCGTGACGAGCTCAGGTACATATAGTGTCACAGTCGATTGGCGGGATACACGACGATGTTACGAGATGTCATCGGGTCGGACATATACGAGTAATTGTCCGATGTCGCTTCATCATCACGACCGCAGATTGAGGCAAATAGGGAGAGAGTTCATGCTTCTTTGCTACCGCACCTACTTGTCGTACGACCAGGATCGTGATGCGACTCGTCGGCTTGTCGAGGGTATGTTATCTATATGCGATGTTTCCATGCATGTATTATTTGATTCCGTAGTACTTTGTCGTTTATATCGGGACGTAGGGTTGGACGATTAGGGTTATCTCGTTAAGACTTTAGATCCACATCTTGTCCTCGATGCATTTCTTGGGGGGATAAGATTTACCCTAACCGGATATGCCGGAATTGTGTAGTAGAGATTGAGGGACACCGCCACTGTCGACTTTCGTGTCCTAGAGTATTTAGAGTTTGATGCTTTATTGGGTATGGATCGGTTATCGGCGTATCGCGCACACATTGATTGTTTCGGTAAGACGGTAGTATTTGATATTGAGGGCATTCCGGTATTTACTTTTGTTGGTACGGCGTCAGATTTACCGATTACCAGAGGTCGATTAGCTACGACACAGGAGATGGAGGCGTTTAGGACGGTGGTTGAGACCGACCTGAGACTAGAGGTTAGATTAGAGGATGTCCCAGTAGTGTGTGAGTTTCCTGAGGTATTCCCCGACGATTTGTCAGGTTTACCACCTCCTAGGTCAGTTGAGTTCATTATTGAGTTGATTCCGGGACACACTAGATATATAACCGACCGTACAGGGATGTCGAACTTTCGGAGCAGGGAGAGTTGAGGTCCCAATTAGAGGAGCTGTTGCAGAAGGGTTTTATTCATCCCAGTATGTCTCCTTGGGGCGCACCAGTCCTATTTGTTAAGAAGAAATACGGTTCTTTGAGGTTGTGCATAGACTACAGGAAACTGAATCAAGTGACAATTCGAAATCGTTATCCACTTCCTAGGATTGATGATCTATTCGATCAATTGGCGGGTGCTAAGTTTTTCTCGAAGATTGATTTACGATCTGGTTATCATCAGTTGAGGATTCGGGAGAGTGATATAGAGAAGACGGCGTTTAGCACGCGTTATGGATTGTTTGAGTTCACAGTCATGCCATTTGGGGTGACTAATGCGCCGGCTATCTTTATGGATTTGATGCACCGAGTATTACGGCCATTTTTGGATCGTTATGTGATTGTGTTTATCGATGATATCTTAATATACAATAAGACTCGTGAGGAGCACGAGAGACACCTTAGAGATGTTTTGATGACGTTGAGGAGAGCATAGATTGTACGCTAAGTTCAAGCAAGTGTGCTTTTTGGTGAGAGAGGTGAAATTTCTCGGACATGTCATTGGTAGTCAAGGAATATCTGTTGATGGAGACAAGATTCGAGCGATAATTGATTGGAGGACACCTGAGACAGTTGCAGACATTCGTAGTTTCTTGGGGCTTGCGGGCTATTACCGACGATTTGTGCAGGATTTTTCGTTGATTGCAGCACCGATGACGAGGTTGACCAAGAAGAATGTTAAGTTTGAATGGGCTGAAGATTGTGAGGCAAAGATTTTTAGAGTTAAAGAGGAAGTTGACTTCGGCGCCAGTGTTGGCTCTACCTGAGACAGGGAAAGGCTTCTCGGTCTATACAGATGCTTCCGGAACTGGGTTGGGATGCGTGTTGATGCAGGAAGGACACCCAGTTGCATACTTATCGAGGCGATTGAGACCCCACGAGGAGAATTATCCGGTGCATGATTTAGAGCTAGGCTGCGGTTGTGTTTGCACTCAAGGCGTGGCGACATTACCTTTATGGGGAACGATTTATGTTATTTACAGATCATCAGAGTTTGAAGTATCTGTTCACTCAGAAGGATCTAAATATGCGGCAAAGACGGTGGCTTGAGTTATTGAAAGACTACGATTTCGCTATTGAGTACCATCCTGGGAAGGCGAATGTAGTTGCTGATGCATTGAGCCGGAGTGGCGTAGAGAGTCGAGCTCGTGTCTTTGCGCGAGATGACACGTGAGTATGGATTCTGGAGGCTGCGACGGTGTTGTGTCTGTCTGATGTTTTTGCTGATATTCATATCTGTTGCCAGATGCGTGTTCCTGTGGTGTCGTTAGAGAGGGTCGTTGAGTGGCAAAGGGCTGACGGACATTTTGCTCGCTTCAATTGTCTGCTCGGGATCCGGGTTGCACAGATTGGTCTAGTGGTTCGGACCGGTGCTTGAGACACGGGGGTAGGTTGTGGATACCCGAGGTGCGGGAACTACGCGATAGCATTCTTGAGGATGCACACCGTTCGCGGTATACGATTCATCCCGGCGGGACTAAAATGTATCATGACTTGCGACGTTTGTTTTGGTGGCCTGGGATGAAGGCGTCGATGTGGGTACATATGTGAGAGCTTGTCATATTTGTCGACGAGTTAAGGCCGAGCACGGGAGACCACTGGATTGTTACGACCACTACCGATTCCACAAAGGAAATGGGAGCATGTTACGATGGATTTTGTGAGCGGGTTGCCACAGATTGCGAGACGCCATGATCTTTGTGTGGGTTGTGATTGATAGATTGACAAAGTCTGCACACTTCATTCCTATATCGATGAAATATTCATTTTCTCAGTTGAGCATCATTTTTGAGCGAGAGGTTGTTAGGCTACATGGGGTGCCGCTATCTATTGTGTCTGACAGAGATCCCAGGTTGACTTCGAAGTTGTGGGAGAGCATGCAGGAGCAGTTTGGGACGAGACTGCAGTTCAGTACGGCTTATCATCCTCAGACAGATGGTCAGTCGGAGAGATTGATACGGATATTAGAGGATATGCTTAGAGCATCCATTTTGCAGTTTGGAGGTGCTTGGGAAGAGTATTTGCCGTTGTGCGAGTTCGCGTACAACAACAAATACTATCAGCGAGTATTGGTATGCCACCATTTGAGGCTTTGTATGGTAGACCTTGCAGATCACCATTGTTGGGCAAAGACTCGAGGATGTGGCGGTGATTGGACTGAAGTTGTTGTTGATCATACCGAGAAGATTCGGCAAATTAGGATGAGATTGCAAGCACTCAAGATAGGCAAAAGAAGTACGATAGGTATCTTGAGGGTTTGAGTTATGATGTGGATGACTTGGTATATTTGAAAGTTTCGCCCTGGAAAGGTCATCAGAGGTTTGGAATCAAGGGGAAACTAGCACCGAGATATATTGGACCGTTTAGAGTTATAGCACGTGTTGGGACAAGATATATCGATTGGAGTTGCCAACGAGTTAGCGAGCGTTCATCCAAGGTGTTTCACGTGTCTATGTTGAGGTTAGCTAAGTCAGGACCGAGACCGATGGTGGATATTAGACAGATTGAGGTTCGTCCTGATGTTTCATATGAAGAGCAACCTGTGGAAATCATGGATCGTAGAGTTCAGACACTTAAGAACAGAGAGATTCTGAAAGTGCTGGTTCGATGGCAGCATCACGGAACTGAGGGACTCACTTGGGAGCTCGAGTCGACTATGAGACAGAGATATCCTCAGTTATTTACTGGTGAGTGTTGATTATAACTTAAATTTCGGGACGAAATTTCAAATTTAGTTGGGAAGAATTGTAACGGCCCAATTTGTAATTGCCGTTAATTATGACGTCATTGCAGACGTGGACGCCAGCGAGGACATACGTGGGTTCCACAGCGAGGCTGGAATGCGTCCGGATTAGGTAAATAGTATTTTGTGTGTTGTTGATTTGATTAATTTGCGATGTTTATGTTAAAATAGGTTAACGGCATCGCGATGTGTGTAATTGTATTTTAAATTGACGTGGGAGATTGTGTGATGAGTATTCGCATCGATATGCGTGTCGACGCGGGTACCGGGTAGATTAAAGACGAAATTTTAAGTTGAGAAAAATATTACACACATTAAATGAATTAAATGCGATAAAATATGTAAATTGTTGGGCGCCTAGGGACACGCGGGGTCGTGGTCGACACGCGCGTGGGTGGTACGTTAGTGTGCACGCCCGAAATACGCTCGTTGGCGCACACGACGAAATTTTAGCGCGAAAGTATAGGCGAGTATATATATATTTATATATATATATATGTATATAAGGAATTTAATATATATATATATATAAATATATATATTAAAATCAGAAAATTAAAAAAAAATAAATAAATAGTGAAATTACCAAAAAGGGTATTGAAGGAAATAAGGGAAATGGATATGGATAGGGGCAAAAGGGTCATTTTACCCAAAAATGTGATAAACACCACCGCCACCACCATTTTCTCACAATCGAAAAACGAAACGAAACAGAGAAGAAAATCGAAAAATCGAGGAAGAAGAAGAGAAGGAAGGGGGAAGAGATTGAGCTCGTGTTGGAGAGGCAAAGGAGGTGAGTTGTTGTGTTATTTTTGTTGTTGTTGTTGTTGTTGTTGTATGTTGTTGGCGTCGTTGGTGGCGATGATGGCGGTTTGGTGATTCGGTGGTGATGGCGGGGAGGAACTCGGGAGCTCGGACGAATCTGCGAGAGCGGTCGTCCGAGGAGGAGACGACTCCCATGTCGTTTCCCTCTCCCTCTCCCTCCATCGATGGAAAAAAAAAAAAAAAAAAAAAAAAAAAGAGCGAGGCGCTGTTGCGCCTCTGTTGGGAAGGAGACGACCCAACCGGGTCGGGCCGACCCGCCCGGTCTGGCGGGTCGGGTCGACCGACCCGGTTGGCGGTCTGGTTCGGTTGGGCCGAACCGGACCGGTGAACCGGTCCGGTTCACCTCAACTCAAAAAAAAAAAAAAAAAAAAAAAAAAAAAAAAAAAAAAAAAAAAAAAAAAAAAAAAAAAAAAAAAAAAAATCTGGAAAATTCATAGAAAATTCATATAAAATAAGAAAAAAATAGAAAAAATTATATTTTGATCAAATAAAGGAAATTTGGGATTTTCTCGAAAATGTTGGCGAGGTATTGTCGGGATTTTAGCCTCGAAAAACGAAAAATTGACATAATATATTAAATTGAAGCTAATTTAGTGATAAATGATAATAGGTATATTTCGGGTGATTATTGGCGCTAGAGACGGGTTTGATTTTCGAGACGAGGAGTGCGATTGAGGTGTGTAGTATCCCAATTGAACTTCACTTTAAGTATTTACAATTTGATTTATTTGATTTCAGTTCCGATTATTCGTTATCTCATTCCATTATTGCTTTACGGTGGTTGAGTTCTCGTAATTGGTGTTTTTACGGTAGTGGAGTTTACTCCTACTTGGAGCCTTTACGAGATCACTCCCCACCTGGTATTTATTCGTTACGGCCATAGAGTCCACTAAGTCATAGCACTTGTCTATGCATATACCGGTGAATAGGCTACCGGTTATGGTAGGCTCGTGTGGGTGCGTCGTGGGTCTACGCCGCCACCACCTGAGGGTCCAGGGACAACTTTGTTGGTGTGTTTGAGGGTTGTGCCCAAGGAGAGGCTCGAAGTATGACTTAGTCGATTTTTACTTACGTGTACGTACTTTGCTTCGTCACTATATTTATGCATGCGATGATCTTTCTTTTACGGTTGTCTCGTATTTCTTTATTCCGCATGTTTAAATTATAGTATTTTCAATTCCAAGTACTTTTATTTCGTAATTACTTGGTGAATTTCCTTGGGATTACTCACTCTGGACTCGTCATCTGTCTTTTTGTGATGGTGAGTGCGGACCCTAGTCTGAGCCGGGGGAAGGGCAAGCTTGAAGAGTACATCGATTGACGCTTTAGCCCCACTCGTACGTATGTTTATATTTATTCGTTTTATATTGGGTTTTGGGCTTGAGAGATAGGTTGTATATTTTGATATTTTGAGGATCTTGGATGATATGTATATAGGATTTACATTTGGTATGGTTTCCACTTAGGCATTATGCTCATAATTTACATGATAAATCTTTATGTGGTTAGTAAATATTCCGCTGCGTAATTTGAGGTTATATGATATTAAAGGAAATAAAGTTAACTCATAACATCAAAGTTAACCGAAAATTGATTAATAATGGATAATTGGGCGTGGGACACAGCTGGCGGTGACATGGGCAGTTGTGGGCCCGCGTGGCCTCCCGTGGCGGACCAATGTGGAAATTGGGGCCGCCACAGAAAGAATAAACTTGACTCCGATGACCACTTAGGACCGCCTCCGATGATCGTGGCCACCATCCCAGTCCAGCAGCACGTGGACCGCAACATCACCGTGAAGAGAGGAGGCGTGCATGGTCGAGGGAGAAAGAGCTTGAGAGAGAAGTTGAGAGAGAGACGATATACCTCACCATCCAGGTGACCAGAGCGTCTTTCGACAAGGTCCAGCCACCATGAGAATGTGTAGTTTGGTGGTTGTTCATTAAAAATAGAGGCGTGATCGAGAGAGTAAGTGGGAGGATCGAGAAAGAGAAAACCGAGAGGGGGAGAGTGAGGCCAAGAGAGTAAAAGAGAGGAGGAGAAAGAACCTCCGGTGAATGAGCTCCGGCGAGCTCGTGGTACTGCCGTGGAGTAGGAATAAGGGAACTGAGAGAGATGAAATGAGGAAGAAGAAGAGAGTGGTGGCGGGAGGGTATGTAGTATTAGGGTTTTCTTTGTTAAAACACACATATATATACACCTTTTTTGTTCAAAATGACCCTTATATCCCTTGATTTTTGTTATATTTTCTACTATGTTTCATCTCCAAACACACACGCATCTCGGGGTTAATCTTAAGGCTCCTCAAATTATAGTTACGTCACTTTAACAATCTATATTATATAGACTGTATGTCGCGTAGTTATCCAACTCCCCGTGTTCAAACATCGTTTTTCGGTCTGGTTCGACTCATCACGCGCGTAGTCTCGCTTTGTTCCTTTAAATAATTATTTAAATTATTCGATAATTCATTTATTTGTATTTAACAGTGTTTTAAATCCCTGTGTACCCGTATCCGAACTGTCGATCCTCGCTCGTCAAGTTTCCCTACTCGTTCACCGATTTCATTGTCTGGTCACTCAAATACGAGTATAAATATGTAATACATATCATCATTCATAAATAGCCAAATTTCCAGGTCGTTACAACCAGGTGGGGAGTGATCTCAACACCGTAAATATACCAGTTAGGAGTAAACTCAATTACCGTAAAGTCACCAGGTGAGAGTACTCATCCACTGTAAAGTAATGAGGAAATGGAATAGTAAATGAATATGACTAAATTCAAATAAATTAAGCATTAATTACTAAAGTGAATTTCAGTTGAGATATTGCACACCTCAATCCGCACTTTGCGCTCAGAAAACCAAACCTCGGTTTAGCTCCAATAAACACCCGACAAATAAAAATTATCACCCAAATGTACCTAATACCATTTGTCATTGAATTAGCTTCAATTGGGTATATTATGTCTATTTTACGTTTTACGAGGTAAAAACCCTGACGATATCTCGCCAAAATCCTGATAAAATCTCAAAACTCATTTATTGTTTTGGTTGGGCTGAATCGGGTCTGGTTCAGCCCAACTGGCCGTTTGGGTTTGGGCCGGCTCAGGGCCGAGTCGACCCCCTTCTTCTTCAATTGAACCAGGGAGTTCCTCCCTGGTTCGATGAAATTTTATTTATTTATATTTTATATTTTTTATGGATTGGGCATTTTAGACATTTCATCCACTTTTCCTTATGGGTTTATACTTGAACCAAACGGTTGCACATAAAACTTTCATCCCTCACAAAGACCAAACTTATCTAAGTCAATCCCTCCACCTAACACATAATTCCAGCCAAACGGAAGAGTCTAAATGTAGCGGCCTCCAATCCATCGGCAACTACGACGTGTACCACGGGCCCACAACCCTGCCAACTCATCATCCAACTGTGTCCCATGGCCACTCGTAAACTCAATATAATCAAATTCTTGCTAACTTTAAATTATGTATTAATAATCATTTAATTTAAGTTAGCTTTGGATTTTTTATTATCATTTTACCTCAACATACGCAGCGGATAATTAAAATCATCAAGATGTTTTATGAAGGTGGAAACTACTTTAAAATATACATCATATACATATCAACTGAGATCCTCAAAATATTAAAAATATAACCTACAAGTTATATACAAATTATATCTATCTCTCACACCCTAAAACTTAGCATAAAACAAGGAAACATAAACAAACGTACGAGTAGGGCAAATGCAGTCAATCAATGTAGTCTTCAAGCTTACACTTCCCTCGGCTCATACTAGGATCTGCACTCAAGCCTTCACAAAAAGGCAGATGACGAGTCCAAAGTGAGTAATCCTAAGAGAATTCACCAAGTAAATATATAAATATACTGCTGGAATTTAAAATACTATAAATAAACATGCGGAACAAAAGAATACAGGTAACTGTAAAAGATCGTCGCATGCATAAATATAGCAGTGAAGGAAAATGCGTGCACAATCAACGTCAGACTAAGCCATACTTCGGGCTATCCGCCAGGCACAGCCCGTGAGGATACCTTTAATGGGTGACCTTAGACCCTCTAGGTAGCCGACGTATATCCACGGCGCACCCACATATGCCTATCATACCCGGGTAGCATATTCACTGGCGCATGGCTAGACATATGCAATAGTTTAGTGGACCCTTTGCCCTCGCAACGAATAAACACCAGGTGGGGAGTGATCTCAACACCGTAAAGACATCAGTTGAGGGTAAACTTAACTACTGTAAAGTCACCAAGTGAGAGTACTCAGCCACCGTAAAGTAATAAGGAAATAGAATAGTAAATGAACAAGAATAAATTCAAATAAATTAAGCAGCGATCACTAAAGTGAATTTCAGTTGGGTTACTACACACCTCAATCCGCACTTCGCGTCCAGAAAACCAAACCCCGGTCTAGCTCTAATAAATACCCGACAAATAAAAATTATCACCCGAATGTACCTAATTCCATTTGTCATTGAATTAGCTTCAATTGGGTATATTATGTCTATTTTACTTCTTACGAGGTAAAAACCCTGACAATATCTCGCCAAAATCCTGATAAAATTCCAAAACTCATTTATTTGATCAAAATATATTTTTTCTATTTTTTTATTTTATCTGAATTTTCTATAAATTTTTCAGATTTTTTTTTATTATTTTGTTTGGGCTGAACCGGGTCTGGTTCGACCCAACCGCCCATCTGGGTCTGGGCCGGCTCGGCCCCAACCCGCTTGGCTAAAGGCTGAGTCGGTCCCCTTCTTCTTCAATCGAACCAAGGAGTTCCTCCCTAGTTCGATGAAATTTTTTATTTTATTTTATTTATTTTTTTATGAATTGGGAGGAAGAGCAATTCGTCCTAGCTCTCGAGCTCTTCTTTACCTCCACCACCAAACCACCACACCAACAAATAATAACAAGTAAACAACTCACCACGCCTCGCGACGACCTCGTCGAGCTCGCGATGTCTCCGCGATCCCTCTCTCTTTCCATCTTTCTTCTTCTCCCTCAGTCTCTCGATTTTGATCAAAATGATGAGAAAAATGGGGTGTCGGTGGTGTTTATCAACATTTCGAGGTCAAATGACCAAAATACCCCTATGTTCATATTCTCTTCCTTAACAATTAAATGCCGTTTTTTGTCATTTCACAATTATTTTTAATTTCTGATTTTAATATATATATATACACACATATCTATTTTAAATTACATATATATAAATATATATTCGTCTATATTTTCGCGCCTACAATTTTGTCGTGCGCGCCAACGAGCGTATTCGGGAGTGCACACTACCGTACAACCTACGTGTGTCGACCACGAGCCCGCGTGTTACTGGGCGCTCACTAATTTACTATTTTATCAATTTAATTCATTTAATGGGTGTATTATTTTTTTCGACCTGGTATTTCATCTTTTAGCCTACCCGGTACCTGCGTTGATATGGATATCAAGGCGAATACTTAATACACAATCTCACACGTCAATTGAAATATAATTACACATATCGCGGTGTCATTTAACCTATTTTAACATAAACATCACAAAATTAAACAAAAATAACATACAAAATAACTATTTACCTAATACGGGCGTACTCCTGCCTCGTTGTAGGACCCACGAACGTTCCAACTGATGTCTATAAATGACGTCATAAAATAACAACAATTATTAATTGGACAGTTCCACTGAACAGTTTTTTTTTGTTAAATAAAACCGAATTTAAACACAATTTTTTGAACACAAAACCAAAAAAGAGGCGCCATTTTTTACCCGCTCACCTCGAAAGCTACGTAAAAACAGGCCCTGAATCGTAATTTCACACGTTTCTTACTTGCTCTACAACAGAATCAACATACACCTCACGTGGCGATCTTGTCAAACAAAACAAATTATTGCTATTCCGTTTTTATCCAAACAAAATGACTCGCTCGATACACATCGAGACTTTCATTCACGAATGTAACAACAATCCAACGCACATAAACACTACAAAACACGTCAACCTCTGCGTCGATCTGTCACCTTTGTTTCCAAAACAGAGCCATTTTTGTGGATACTATATATGTATAGCGCACAAATGGCGTTCACACTCTTCTAGAAGTCTCTCTCGCTCAAAAAAATCTGAACAGTTAGAGAGAGAGAGAGAGAGAGAGAGAGAGAGAGAGAGAGAGAGCTTCGTTATCATCGTCGTCTTCATCGGTAAGTCTCGAACTCTCTCAGACTCACAGAGCTCTGTTTATGTCTTCAATGGCGTCCGTGGAAACCCTAACATGCGATTCGCGATGGTTTTGTGACTTTTGTTCTTGTGTGGATGCGTGAGCGTGTTTTTTAATCTTGACAAGTTTGGTAGGGTTTTGTACTGTCTGTGGTCGCTGCTGACCGATTTGCGATCGATTTGCGAGTATTTTAATCTGATTCGCAGTACAGATGTACACTCACATGCGGATATTGAATCCGAACGTGAAATCCAGCGAATCGCAGCAGAGATGCCTCTGTAACTCTGTTACCCCACTAGCTTGTTGTTTTTATTATAAATCTTGTTTTCGGTTTGGTTCTGTAGTTGTTCGGTAGTGAGAGTGCGAGAGAGACGATCGCTATCGCTCTCGCTCTCGCTTTCGATCTCGCCGAGTGGATTTGGTCTGAGTATCTGCATTTTGAGGTTTCTGTTAACGGATCTTCGGTGAGTTCGTCGTTCTACTGCTCCGATTCGTGTTTTGATTTGGTGAGTTGAGTTTTACTGGTTTCGACTGTGTTTGTAGTCGTTCTGAGGTCGGATGTTGGCGAGTTTAGTGGATTTGAGGATGTTTAGTTACGATCAGGAGGTTTTTCTGTTCTTTCTATGGAAATGCTGTTGATTTACTTTTTTTTTGTGTGGAAATGTGTTGATCCGAATCGTGGATCTGTACTTGGATTCACTTATCGTCAAACTTATTCTTTTCTGGTTGCTTAATTTGTTGGAAGTATGGTTGATAGTGTGCGCTTTTACTTCATTTGCTTTGCTGTCTGCGTTTCGTTTGTTGATTCTTCGATTCTTCCGACATCGACTTCCAGGATCCGTGGAATATGTTAGATTTGGTGCTTTTTGGCTGTCCATCTTGGACGTGTAATGCTTAACCATCATGACAAGATTTTGTAGATTTGATGCTGTCTATGAAAAGCTTTCATCATCACTCTTTTTCCTTCAAATTATTATGCTTTTTCTGTGTTTTCTTGCCAATCGCTTCTATGTTCAAGATTTTTTGTAAATTTAATTAGCATTTCCCCCCCTTTTGGGAGGAGCATGCAAATGATAAATGAACAATCATTCAGTAGTTGGAAAAAAAGTTTATCCTTCTTTTCTTTGAGTGTTGATCCAAGCTATTTTGGATACATTATAAACAATGAATTGATCTTTAGCATGGTCTAGATTGCTGGACTTTTTTGAAAAGCTTGTGCTCAGAATTTAAGTAAATGTTGTTAACCCCAAGAAATGTCACCCTTCTTACAGTTTAATTTTATTTTGCACGGGTGGAAGATCTGATCCTGTTACACAATGTCGGATCTGGAAGCGCCTCTGCGCCCCAAGAGGAAGAAGGTTTGGGTGGATTACTTTGTGCAGTTCCGCTGGATTATTGTTATCTTTGTGGTTCTCCCCATCTCTTTCACTATTTATTTCCTCACTTATCTTGGAGATATCAAATCCGATCGCAAGTCCTTCAAGCAGCGTCAAAAGGAGCATGATGAGAATGTCAAAAAAGTTGTGAATCGCCTCAAACAGAGGAATCCATCAAAGGATGGCCTTGTTTGCACTGCCCGTAAGCCTTATATTGCTGTTGGGATGCGGAATGTTGACTATAAGCGTGCAAGACACTTTGAGGTTGACCTCTCGGAGTTTAGGAACATCCTCGATATTGACAAAGAGAGAATGATTGCGCGGGTTGAGCCTTTGGTTAATATGGGGCAGATCAGTAGAGTTACTGTACCAATGAACCTCTCACTTGCTGTGGTTGCTGAGCTTGATGATCTCACTGTTGGAGGCCTCATCAATGGCTATGGAATTGAAGGAAGCGCCCATATATATGGCCTTTTTTCAGATACTGTGGTGGCTTATGAGATTATTCTTGCTGATGGACGTCTAGTGCGAGCAACCAAAGACAATGAGTACTCCGACCTCTTCTATGCAATCCCCTGGTCTCAGGGAACACTGGGCCTTCTCGTGGCAGCTGAAATCAAGCTCATACCCGTTAAGGAGTACATGAGACTGACTTATAAACCAGTGATAGGTAATCTCCAAGAACTGGCACAGGGCTATGTGGATTCTCTTGCACCTCGGGATGGAGATCAGGATAATCCTGAGAAGGTCCCAGACTTTATCGAAACCATGATCTATTCTCCAACTGAAGCCGTGTGCATGTTTGGGAGATACGCATCCAAGGAAGAGGCGAAAAAGAAGGGTAATGTGATTAACAGTGTGGGGTGGTGGTTCAAGCCATGGTTTTACCAACATGCGCAAACAGCTCTAAAGAAGGGGGAATTTGTGGAATACATACCAACCAGGGAGTATTATCACAGACACACTAGGTGTTTGTACTGGGAAGGAAAGCTAATCCTGCCATTTGCTGATCAGTGGTGGTTCAGATGGACCTTGGGGTGGCTAATGCCTCCAAAGGTGTCATTGTTGAAAGCTACTCAAGGTGAAGCAATTAGAAACTATTATCACGACATGCATGTGATCCAGGATATGCTTGTGCCACTTTATAAGGTGGGGGATGCACTTGAGTGGGTTCATCGTGAAATGGAGGTAAATATGCTTTCTCATTTCTTATTCTTTTGTGCTAGTGATTTTATTGCGCAGTAATATATATTCAAAAACTCCCAAGGAAAATTCTTTTCTTTTCCAAAAAATTCTTAAGAGCAGTTGCCTTTTTAACCCTCAGCTGCTGATTTCCCATGTTTTTACAATTGTGGATACCATTACCCACATTGGAAGAGTTTGATCCATGTAGCTAAACCTAACTAATTCGGGATTGAGGCTTTGTTGGTGGTGTTTTTGTTGTTACAATTGTGGATGCTATTACCATGTTGAATGTGCTATCCCGAAACATTTTTTTACTTGTTCTTGAAGAATGGAACGGTAACAGACATTTTTCTTTTAATACTTCTCAAGATTAAATAAGTCTTAGTTGTGTTTATGAAAAATTTAGTCATCATAATGAGTTGCAGGGATTTTCTTTACTGTAGTTGCATGTGATTCGACTGGTTCATTTCTTTTATATTGTGCTTTAGCCTAAATCGGGCTGCAGAATGATGCATCTTCCCTTCAATATCGTGTTCTCATAACAATTGCTTATCCAGGTATACCCAATCTGGCTGTGCCCTCATAGACTGTTCAAGCTTCCTGTTAAAACCATGGTGTACCCTGAGCCTGGCTTTGAGCATCAACGCAGACAAGGAGATACAGAGTATGCTCAGATGTATACAGATGTTGGTGTCTACTATGCTCCCGGGCCAGTTCTAAGAGGTGAGGAATTTGATGGGGCAGAAGCTGTACGCCGGATGGAGAACTGGTTGATCGAGAATCACGGTTTCCAGCCGCAGTATGCTGTATCCGAGCTAAATGAAAAGAACTTCTGGAGGATGTTCGATGCTTCACTGTACGAGCATTGTCGCAGGAAGTATGGAGCAGTCGGCACCTTCATGAGTGTTTACTACAAGTGTAAGAAAGGAAGGAAGACTGAAAAGGAAGTGCAGGAAGCCGAGCAAGCGCATCTTGAGACACCTTATGCCGAGGCTGACTAGTGTTAGTTCCCTAAAATTATCGCCTTCATTTCTCCTAGTTTTCTCAGTTTTGCATTAATTTAGAACTCTGATTTTATCGCTTGTAGTTGTTGTGTTTTCCTGTGATCTTGCCATGTTTTTCTTCCCCTGGTTACCTGGAGTATGGATTTGGTATTTAGATCTGGTTCAAGTCATCTGGTTGTCTGTGATCAGCCTATTTATGAAACCATGAAAAATTAATTACTTAACTATGATTCTTATGAGTAGAAGGGGTGGGGGAAGGACAAGGAAGTTCAAGCTTAACTTTTTAAAATTTTTTGAACTGTTGAGATGTAGATGTCGTTCCATTTAAAACCGGTTACCGCTTGTTAAAAGTTGATTTTCGAACTGAGAAAGCTGCTTTTGTCATGCAAATCTTATGGAGTTATATTTTTGCATTCCCATGAATTTTTATTATGCTAGTCTTTTGGGTGTTCAAGTGTTTGTTTTCGAGATGCAGGATTGGTGCGACGGAGCTGTAGGAAACAGCTTTGTCTATAGAAGTTTCAAATTTTCTTTTACAAGTTTTATCTGACCATAATTTTAAGGGCAAATAGTATAATATATCCTAGGCACATTTAAGGTTTTTATAAATTTATTCTACTGTTTCAGTTTTTACAAATAAATCTCAACGTTTTAGGTTTTTTTACAAATTTATCATAACATTTTAATTTTTACAAATGCATTCGAACGTTTTAGTTTTTTTTTTTTTTTTTTTTTTTAATTTTTTTAAATAAATTTATTAAAAAATCTTCCATTTCTAACCTTACAAATCATAGTCCATAAGGGTCATTACATGATGACTTAGGAGAAACTCTTTTCATTTGCAACTACATAGGTAAAAGTAATCCCAAATCAACCAAATTTATTTATAGGATAATGTTAGGATTTATTTGTAAAAATTGTAACGTTAGGTTATATTATGCTATGCTATTTACTCTGATTTTAATTCTAGTATTCATTCATTGTAATTTGTAGGTAAATGTTTTAGACCATCTTTGTTGATTATTTACTTTGGGGATTGCTGAATGGAATCTAATTGTTTGTTTTTATGTGGGTGTCTTGAGTTTTTTCTTTTGATCCCACCCTACTTTGGCTTGACCATTTCTGTGAGAGTTAATCTGGTGCCCCCAACCTCATGACTCGAGTGAAATCAACATATTTGGAGTTGGATTCGATCCCATGACTTATTGGTCATCAAGCACATCTCAAAAACTTTACCATCACCAATTGCGAATGTAATTGGTTTTATTGTATTCAATTGCATGTACATCTGACATGGTCATCAACTATGACTATTGAAAACAACAATGCACCTTTTCTTGTCAAATGCCTATTGACTTAATATCTTTCTTACTTGTAATTTTGCTTCATGGAGGGATTTCAACAACCCTGGTTAGTCACATTTACCTTGCCTGTATTCTTATCTTATGAAGAGAAAATGAAAGAAAAACCATTACTTTTGGTTTGGGTCCTCGGAAGTGCACTGCCACAGCCAAACACAAATGCCAAGTTGAACCAAAATATGGCGTTCTAAGTACATCTACTTCTCGATAAGTTAAATTAAATGTTTGTGTATTGTTCTTTTTCCAAGTATTTGACTGACTTTAGGGTGTCATTGTAGCATTGTCTAACCTCCTCTATTAATTTGTGACTGGGCTATGTTGTTGTTGTTGTTGAAGAAACTCAACAAATAACCAGAACAATAAACTGTAGCCTCCAATTGGATGTACCAAATCGAAATAAAAGAGCTGTAGTTTTCACGTAGAGAGACAGATCTAACTGTGACACATGATATAGACAAGGAGACAACATTTAATTTAATTTAGTTTTGAAGAAGGTACATAAAATAATTTGTACAATGCATTCCTTAGGCAGCAGCTCATTGAACCTCTTAGTGTCCTAACAATAATCATGCACAAGATGCTTTGCTCTGACCCACCTGAGCTGGTGATTCTTGTGCCTGCCCAGCCTTGTGTACCTTCCAGGCTTGTCATCCCTCCAGAAGTACTGGGCTGTTTTACTGCTGCATTTCATGGCGGTCCCGTAACTTCCGTTGTCTTTCGAGGACAAGGTACAAGCATCGATGTCGAATGATTTGAAGCTTGCGATGAAGGGTGAGTGAGTCCAATTGGTTTTCACTAGTCCTTATTTCGCCCAGTTGTCTGCATTCCACAATGAGGCATGGATCACCATGGGTTGGTCTTTTGGGAAGGGCACTCTATCTTCTTCTCTGTTTGTGAAGACTCTGATTGGGATTTGGTCCACTAGGAACCTGTTGTAGCAGTTAGGAGGGAATTGATAAACGGTTCATTGTGAGTAGCAAAAATATGGAATGTATGTAGTGGGCTATATTAAATTTGTTTAGTAAACTCTGACTACGCAAACTTTAGGTCTGATCACCCATGATCTTTCTAAATCTTACCTTTTGGCTAGTGATGTCTTGTCCATCTTATCAAAGATGCTTTGACAGGTCTAATCACAACGAACTTGTTACCGAAAATGAGGGAAATAGTTTAGTTTTAGGTGTATTCACAAATTGTAAAATGTAATTTTGGTACTGTATGGTGTGTTTTTTTTCCTTAAAAGAATTGTTTGGAGGTTACAATTTTTTCTCTTATTCCAAACTTTAACATTGTTAAAGCTCTTGAAACCCATATCCCCATCCTGAAAATAGCAAGGTACTCTATAGTATTGCTTCAGAAGCTTTGGAGGCCGCCATGAACATATTTGCAAAATGAATTGGCTGATTCGTAAAGCACCTTGAATTAACCATAAATACCTCCAGGCTCCAGGCAACAACCAAGCCAAACCCGCTTCTTGGCTTTCCTATTTGTGCTTTTTTTTTTAATTACATTTTTACTTTTACACTGAAAATTATAGATGTTTTTGAGACGTACCTCTACTTCTAATTGATCTATATACTTAAATTTATACTTGCATGATGTAATGTCGATTCCAGAGGAAAGAAAAGGTGTGAAAATCCTTTGTAGGAACAAACCACAGTGAATGTCTCTGCTCTCTTTCTCTGCTTCCATTAACGTATACATTTGTTTGAACAAGGTAAGGTTCACTGGAAACGTTGCCGAGGAACTCAAAATCTAGCTCATCGAGGTTAGGACCCTCTGAAGACATCTGCATTTTCATTCAGCCAAGTACATAATCAAGAAGTATATAGTTCTATACAAACAAAATCCTAAGCTATAAAGCAATATTAACGGAGTCCTCTTTGAATACATTTTTGCTTCACAAGAAGACTAGTATTCAACAACTTACATAGAAGGCAGTGACAGTTCCTGCAGAGTCACCTTCAACCAGTTTAATTTGCTCACTTTACCAAACAAGTACTTGCTTTTCGACTCAAACCCTCAACCTCAAAACGGATAATAACTCAAGTTCACTAGTCAAATACATGGATTTCTTTGTAGTAACAAGAAATGAATATAACCAACGGTCGGTTGGCACAACTGAAAACGGGTTGTCCCTTAAATAGTGACTCGGGTTGTCCCTTAAATGGTGACTCGAGTTTGAGTCATGTGAATGGAAACACCAATGTTGGGAGTTCCCCCTATCTATTCAATGCACGACTCAAGCGAATCCAAAGTAGTTTGATAGTGCAGATACTGGATGGTTTAGACCAAAAAAAAAAAAAAAAAAGCAAGAAAAGAAGATAAACTAAGCTAGTTTAGTGTAGTAGGAACATTAACCAGAAGTGGCATCTTATGAAAGGTTAACCAGCTGGTCTCCATCCACCACTAAGTGATCAGGTGCCCAGTTAGCTTGGAAGAGCTCACTGAAGTTACCAGAGCTAGCTAAGTTTAACAGCATTGATAAACAAAGAAGAGTTATGACAGACTTGATTGAGTTGAGTGAAAGCATCGTTGTTTTCTGGGCTTAGAATGAACAGAATGTGAAATTTAAAGATGTCAGAGAGACGGGGTGCTCTGAAAATTGTAAGTGGCCTAGTCGACTCAGCTTCAAGTGGGATTTTTTCTCTTTTTTTTTTATATAGGCGGGGCTGTTCGAGCCACCGTTATTGACACCGGACAAATGGTGGAGTAATTCCTTGAGGGTCCTTAGTTGCCCCCATCAGAGAATCCGAGAAAGAAATCAAAGAAAGAAAGGAGGGGACAAGTTTCAAACTCAACACATTTGCTTCAAGTGGGAATAATGTTTTTTTTTAGGTCTAAACCACCCGGTTTCCTAATTATCAAGTTAGTATTTCTATTCCCGAGACTCAAACATAAGTCACTAAATAAGGGGTAACATCCCGGTTCTAGTTGTACCAACCAACCGAACCAACCGGTGGTAGTGGGAGATTGGGAATCATGTTTTGCTGACTTAGAATTCCATCCAGAAGAAATGTAAGTCTGACTCTGTGGGCTTACAAAACTGGAAGACCAACTTTTGAGTTTTGGGGGAGGACTCACTAACTGCAGAGTGAAGGGAATCAATCAGGCTTTAGTTAAAAAGGATTCATTCAACAGTTGTTCTCCACTTTTATCTGCTACAAGCTTCCCACCATTCTTTCCTTCTCATTGAAACTATAAACTATTTCTGCAAGTGCTCCTCACATGATTTATCAGCGGCAAAACACATTATTTGGCCCCTGAACTTGATGGTTTTTCTAGACTTGGTCCCCGAACTTCAATCCATTAACATATGGTCTTAAACTTTTTTTTTTTTTTTACACATTTAATCCCCCTCATTGCGGATGCACGTTGTCAAGAAACCAGATGGAGGGACAAATGCACAAAACAATAAGCTCTGGACCAAATGTTAACAAAACAAACTTCAGAGACCAAATGCTAACTACTCGTAAAGCTTAGGGACCAAATGTCAGCAAATCAAAGCTCGGAAACCAAATTAAGAAATACTGAAAAGTTCATAGACCAAATAGTGCATTTTGCCTTTACTGTCACATGCACATGAACTTTTCATTAAAGCATGCAATATCATCACAATTAAGAATTGCACCTATCAATCTCATCATCTCCATAGTGCAAGAAAATGGTATCAAATGGACTTGGCATACACATGATGCAAGAAAAAAGTAACTTATGTACATAACTTAGCATATTATCAAATCAGAGATAATCCTTGCCTCATCCCATTTACTTGGGAAGGCAAAACCATATATTATGCTTTGAATAATGAATGGATATACAAGAAGAGGGGCATTTCCTTATTATGCCTTCAAACAAAAAAATGACCTAAAAATACTGCCGCCTAGAGAATCTTCCTCATTTCCTCTGCTAGTAAGCATACATGTACACAGAAAGAAGGTGCATAGATACAATTGATAGCAACATGTAGATGAGCCAGAGAGAGTGCTCCCACACCTATGCATGGAAAATCGCTCGCAGATAGAAAGCCTTTCATCGAAAATAGGCACAACCCCTTCAGCCTTTCTTTTTGGAACGACAAATTGGCGAAACTGTCATCACATATTAATCAAATGCCGTCGCACTAATCAGGAGTGGAAGATTTTACACGAGATTTTTGTAAGTTAGGAAGTGACGTGAGACAACCTTGGCAAAAGAGATGTGGGGTAATTCTAGAAAATTTAATAGTCCCGTGAGATGCAGCGTTTCTTCCGCATATATGGTTGGAAAGGAATAAACACATCTTTAGTGGATAAAAGAAAGAATGCAGCGGGTACTTGGAAGTCCGCTACGCCCATTGCAGCATTATGGCTTATGGATAAGGCATAATCATTTAGTTTCTCACGTAGGAGAGGAGGAACTGGAGAAGTATTGAGGAGTGATAAAGTGGCATTAAAAAGGATTATCAATCAGCACCTCATGAAGAATCACTGAATGTTGGTTTCCATTGAATGTTGAAGCAGCAGCTTTTCAAGGGTTGAAGAAATTTGAATCACCAATATTAAGAGCAATGAGCACTGCTAAACTAGTAATGACAGCCAACCAAAATAATGCTGACTCTGCAAAAAACAAATACATACATAAGTCATTAATCATTGCGAAAACATAAATTTACGAGCAATATAACTTCAGTGATAAATGAATTACCTCCCAGACTGCCAGAATTACTTTCTGTATTAATGGGAATAGAATCAGAGACAGCGCTTGCTTGATTAGGGTCCTGATTTGGTACTTTTTCGGAAACTTTGCCATTTACTGTATCAGAAGTTACTATCCCTTGAAATTCCTCACTTACAAGTAAAGCTGCCAGAACATTCATAAAAGTTTCTTGGTTTGTTCCATCTGTTTCCTCCATATCTTGTTCATTTCTAGCAGCTGCTACATCAGAATCTGACATCTCATCATCGGATGCATCAATATCAATGAACTCCATCTCAGTCTTGTCATCTTCTTCATCCTCAACATATGCTTTATAAGTCAACCGAAGCAATATTTCTCCTGAATATCCCTTGCGAAAAAGTCTCCACCCTCCTTGTAAGACCACAATTTTGTCTGTTGGAACAGTGTCCTTGAGGGATCCGAGCTCAACCTGAAACGATTATCATGTTCAACAGGAAGATCAGGAGACAAGACGTGTTGACTAATCTTATACAAGGAGTAAAAGATGTCTAATTATGTTCGGCTCTTGGATATAATCATTAGTTAAGAATACGCCCACGATCATTATTAAAGCTGTTGAGCATCAAATTTAATTAAAAATATAGAAATGTTCACTTCCAATGATGACTTTACATTGAGCACAAAATTCCCTCTAGCTCAGTATATTCTCCCCTACCCCCGAAGCAAAAGATATACAGAATAATAGCAGAAATGCTAATCATTTCATGGACAGATTTGCTACTATTAGCCCGATTTCTAAAAGAAATCTATATATCATTATCATGCGACAAACTTCAGTAACAAAACTATTATTCAAGTTTTACAAATCACGACAGACTCCCCAATTGAATTTATCACAATGCCATCCATTAACCATGCCCCTCCACTTTCAGTTATTTCAAAGACTTTATATATCTCTCTCCCATGCCAGTTATACTCACTTCTTGCAAAGCTTTTATGAACTAAAACTTGACACAAGGGTGGTCAAAGTCAGATTTTGGGTGAGTTTTGACTGCTACAGCAACAAAAGTGTTCTCAATTGCACTTAGTTGTGTGAATATTATTTTAAAAATTAGAATTTTAATAAAATCCCCTAATGCATTTTCTTCCTATGAAAAATGTAAGTCAAAAACATTTTTAAGCTTTAATCAATTTTATTGATATAGAATAACCAATGATAGCTGTTTTGGTAAAGTAACCTAGAGATAGTTGTTCTGTTGTTAGTGACTTAGTATTGATGCAGTTATTATAGTCATTCATAGTTAGCTACAAATAGTTTACCTCTGCCGAACCAATTGTAAACTCTGCGAATCCAAGAGAATCCTTCACCTGGATGGATAGCTTCTGTTTTCTTGGGTTTGTAACAAGCATATGGAAATCCTATCACCAAGTATACTATTAATATTGGAACTATAGCACTTGAAATGCAAAAAAAAAAAAAAAAAAACAAACAAGAAAAAACCCAACAAAAGGTGAGGTCAATTACTTGGTTCCAAATTGGTTGACCCGGTGGTCCGATGACAGTCGTCTGGCTGTTCTTTTTACTGCGAATTACTTGATCGCCCAAACTCAAAACAACATATGGATCCGTTTTTCCTGATTTAATCATTAAGAAAGAAGGATACATATGAGAGAAAGTAGCAAAATGCAAAACATCCTGAAAAGCAAATAATGACTTAAGACTCCAAATCTGTTCATAATTCACGGCCAGCCCATAATTGGCTACCCAAAACCGATGTATAAAACCATTTATAATGCAATTATTCTTCTAAAGATCTAAAGAATGATAAACAAGAATAAAGCAATAGACTTTCTTTGTAACAATTTTAGAATTATTTGATGCACAATGGGACATATGGAGGCAAATCTTTACGCATAATTTAACAGGGTCAAAAAAGTTTAGCAGCAAAAAAGAGCAAAAAGTGCATTAATTCAGATTTTCCTAAATTAAATAAGCAAACAAATCATAAATGCATGGGAACAGGACAACATACCATACAAATAAGCAAGTTTCTGAGCATCAACTAGAGTCACCGAAAGTTCTCCAACGAAATCCTTATTTCCATCTTGAATTTCACCATCTTTAGAATCATTTGGAACAGGGCCAACTGCTTTACCCTTTTGGAAGTCGAGGACGATTTTTTTAGGTCGCACAAAGAGTCTAGGCAAATCTTCCGTCAGAAGTTTCGTCAAGAACCTGTAAAGATATATTCATGGTGAGATATGCATAGGGGTGAATATATGTATTAGAGAGGCAAAATGAGAAGCAAGGAATCTATTAACTTCCTTTATATAGCAATATCAGTGCAGGATACATTTATTACTTTTCAAATAATAAACAACAAACATGTTTGCTTTGAATTAAAAAAACTTTCAATAATAAAGAGCAAATCTCTTTGTTTGCATGAAATAAGCCCAAGGCTATATATTAATTAAAAGATATATGATGGGACTGAAAAAAGGTTCAGACACCCATGTTTATCAAAAAATCAATAGATATATGATGAATAGAAAAATTGATCCTTAGTTTTTCTTCTCTCTCAAATCTCTCTTCCCTATCCAAACCCCAATCTTTTTCTTCTTCTCCCTCCTTTCTTGAAAAAATAAAATAGACAACTAAATAAAATCCAAAACACAATACAAGAAAAAAAAAATGGGTGGCAGAATTTTCTTTACAAAGAATAATGTTTTTAAGAACCAGTTTAATATCGATGAAAATGACTTATGAGAAAAATTACCAGGAAATATTAATAAATCCAAGGAAAATCCAACCAACATTAAGCAAAGATTGATAATTTGATATGCGCAAGACTTGAATCCTTCGGAAGATAAACAATCACAATTAAAAATAAGTGTACTTACATGGAGAGAACAGGAATCGCTGAAGATTTTCCAATTGCGCACATACGAGAGAAAATAATACATCAGCGACTTGAAGAAAAATAAATTGTACATTATAACTACAATGCAATAAAATATACAACAAATCGAAAAGAAAAAAAGTCCGTTATTAATAAGCACTAAGCGACACAAATTTTTTGAAAAAGAAACAATTAAACATGAAATAGAACTACATATATTAACTTCAAGATTATAACTCCAACATTCTCACATCTGTCACTATGTAGTCAAATTATCTTTGTATGAATCGAATGAAGAAAAGTCAAAGCAAGATCAATAGTTAATTGGTATGAGGTTTTGTCTTACGAGGAAAAAGAAATAGAAACTTTACCATTCAAATAAAAGATAACTTCGCTCTAAAGTTTTTTGACAACATTAGACAACATTCAATGTTAAAGCTGCACTAAAAATTACATATCTTTGAAACCTTGTCCCAAAGAAAAAAAAAAAGATTGACGCATTAAATATAATTTAGATTGATAAGTTAAATATAATTTAAATCAGAGATACGCATACGCACAGTTAGGCTATACACAGCTACATGACTTTGTACTTTTTCTAAGAATTTTTCCAAAGATAGAACTCAATTGTAAATAGTATAACGAGTTATAAAACTTAGGACTATCACGACAAACATTAAGATTTTCGATCAATTTCTCTGAAAACTTTTTAAATCATAAGAGACTCAAAAGTTTCAAATCAGGATTTTGACATTGATGAATATGACCTTATTCTTAGAGCTAAGGGATGTTGAAAACTTGAAATACTATCATTTCATAATTTTGCCTACTATCATTTCATAATTTTGATCTCCAATGTTTAGGACCAGCATTGTGTAACAGTCAAGTGTATCTACTCATTCTCATGATTTAGCTCCAAATACTTGAAGGAGAAATAGAGACGTATCCATCAAGAACTCAAAATCAAATTTTGATGAGATCATAATCGAGGTCGAGTAGCATATACATTTCATGTCATGCACCCGAACATAAGAGTTCATCTTGAATGATGACTTTAATAAGCAAACTCTGAAATGATTCATTTTCTTGTTCAAGATTCCACCAACTACGTACTCATTCACAAGAAAATTACCTTATTCCTAGAGATAGTATGATCTATAACCGAAATAAAGTGAAGTGCACTTATGTCTTATATTACCACATTATAGAAATATTATGATCAAAATAGAAATCTGGTTTCTTAAGAGGATAAAAACACGTGTTAAATGCCAAATGAATGTCAAAATGGCCAATCGAGTAACTAAGATTCACCAGAGTGAGTAACAAAAAAAATCAACCAGATAATTTCAAGAATTCACAGCTGATCACTGTTGAACATCTTTCTCAAGAGTTCATGCTAAAGTGGCACGCAAATAGTCAATGGACCTTCATAGGCATGAAAAACAAAAAAACTCACTCATCAGGTTGAACAATCGAAATGGTGACAACTCGAACTTTATCTTTGGAAGAGAAACAAAAGCCCACGAGACAGCTCCTACCCAAGGTTCAGTCGGTATCAACCGCAATTTAACCCAGAGTTCTCCATCAATGTCAAAATCCCGAACTCCAACTGGCACCATTACTGGGATGATACCAAACTTTAGCGTCAACATCAAGAGCATTCGGGCACCACCAGTATAACGAAGGCCTATCTGGTACCTAAAGAATTAGAAAGGGTTGATTAAATTCAACAAATATCAAATAATGACAATGCACAAGTATACTGAAGGTGATAAAAATATACACATGACAGACTTTTGACACATCAGGCAAATCAATGCAATCTTATGTATCTTTTAATAACTACCAAAGAAAGGAACACGTGGGACCAATTTTCAAATTCGAGTCAATTGTACAAGGTTAAGAATATGTTTTCTGTATTCTCTTATTAATTTAACATATCCTAACAATAAGGTAAGTTACAGTATTGATCTGCCACACTGGAGCATTGCCATTGAGGACTAATTTTTGAATGCAAAAATCATTACATTTAAGAAAATGCAGTAATACTAAAAATAGAAGTTCTCTACTAAAATGAAAGGAACATGTCTAAACAAAAAGGGACTCTATTCAATGAGATGTTTGTCGAAACTCACTGTAAATCATTAGCTCGGCGAGAAGTTCTGCGCTCGACATTCCTAACAGACAAGGGCTCTTCCCCCAATGAGAACTGCTTTATCTCAACTCTCTGCACATATTCTGGCTTCTTGAGGTCGTCAATCACAGGCTGCAACAATCCAATGATCCAATTCTCAAGCCCACCTCTATACACCTTCCACAACTTCCCTAAAACCATGTTCACCCATTCCACTGACTCTTTCCTTTGCAAATCCTTCTCAAGGAACAAGGAAAAACTAGATGGCACCTGAGGCCAAATCCCAGTCCGCGCATCCCTCTCCAATTTCTGCCTCTTCCTAGACATCCACAGCTTATCAAAAGCAACCCCCACAAAGAAAAAGAACACGAAAAGCCCCGCTACACCCCGATTAATCGGCGGGGATGGAATTGGATGAATTACTCCTAACTGAGTCCTAAGCTTATCCACCAATGGATCCTCTTGAAACACAGTGAACTTCGACGAAGATGCCAATTGAACTGTTTCTTGCTGAGAGTCCAACTCATCACCATCAAGTTCATCGTAAAATCGCCGCGTAACCAAAACCTTCGCACCTTGCCTCGTGGAACTCCCAAACCCTAAGTTCAAATTACCACTACGTGATTTCCCACCACCACTAGTACTAGTAGGAATTGCACAAGCCCTGCATACACTCAATCTCCTCCTCAAACCCCTATAACTACTTAATCCAACAACAACCACTCTCAATCTAACAATACTCCTCGAACTCTTATCTAATCTACATGGGCACAAACAAGAGCCAATCTCTCTGACGGTCCAGCTCGGCGAATTCGTTGGCAGAACCATCTAAGCTGAACACTAAGAATCCCAAAACCCAAAATGCGAAGCAAAAACATGAATTCTTCGTTCTTCTCAAACAATCAATCAACAAAAGCAACAAAATCGGAAAAAAAAAACACAAAAACCCTAACAAAGATTCAATCTTTTGTTAGGGTTTTCCCAATTCGATCACCACAGACACCAAAACAACAATCAATTCAATTCAATTCTTCTCAAATCGAACCTAATCGCTCAGCACGATCAACTAAACCCCGAAAAACACAAACCCTAAAAAATTTGGGATCTTCAATTAGGGTTTCCCAAATCGACCACGACCACGACCACGAGCACAGATTCACATACACCAACGCCACGATCAATTCAATCCAATTCACGAACAAAACCACAAGCCAATGGAAAGTTTCGATTTTTCGACCAAATCTGGCACCAATTTGTAGTGGCGAAGATCGGATGACGATGTGATTGGAGAATTTAGTTGAACAAAAAACGTGATTTTGAACGAAAAGAGGGTCGAACGTTAAGCGAGTTGACGGGGAAAGCGAGTAGACTAGTAGTGATGAGCAGTGGAGTGGATGATGGAGTTGGGAGCGTCGGATCTGCGTTTGGATCTGTGTTACGAGAGTATGGGGAGTGGTGGAGTGGCGGGTCCCAGTGATCATGGATTGTGATACGCGCAATTCGTGTAGGCGTTTTTAAACCGCACTTTTGAGGATGGCGTGGATAGGCGTGGTTTTGGAATAACGTACACGTGTCTTTTGGGTTGACGGAGTTGAACCGGCCGACCCACCATGCACCCATGCACCACAGTTAACAACGTGGGGGATTTTTTTGTTTTTTTTTAATATCTTTGTGTATCCAAACAAGTCTGATTATTCTCACGAGCTTATAATACAATCAGCTTTAGTGCACTGTAGTGACTCGAACAATCTTGACGTAAAGAAAAATCGAGTCTAGTACTATGTACGCCTAACTATACAATTAAATAAAAACTCACCATTACTGTTGGACCAATCCATTGAGTTGTGAGGGATTTATATTTTATAAAAGTAGAAAATGAACTTTGTGCTTGATTCATTGCTCTATCTTTTATCAATTGCATCAACTAATTCATATATGAGATTCATTCTATAGATTGGTGTCATTTTATAGATGTTGGAAGGATGTGTATCCTATGAGGATACTAATTAATCATGTATGAGCATCTCATCCCATATAGAAATGCCTTTACGTATACGCGTGTTTGACGTCCACATGAATCTATTAGTCTATTTTCAAGAAGAACATGGTAAATAAAAAAAATAAATGATGTCCACGTGAAGCAAGACTCAAATATAAAAGGAAAAGTTGTGTTTCTCTTTCCAGTATCTCTTGGTTTGAATTCTTTTTGAAAATCTTAAACCATCTTCCTTAATAGTGTTTTGTTTTCTATTTTCTTTTATTTAAGCCTAAATAGGCAATAGGCACGGTCGAATCGTTACTAAGTCAAATAGGTAAATTAATCTATTATAATAATTTTAAGTGAAATAGAATAAAGATTACAAGAACTTGAATTTATATTGTCTGATGAACTTCACATCTATGCAAATCTTACTTCTCATTTATTTTATTTTTTGTGAAGCCGCCCAACTCAACCAAACCTCACTTAGTTGGGCTGACTCAAAATTTATTTGGCGCCTCTTTGCATCAACTCAGTTAGATTGACCTAATATAAAAAAAAATAAGTTGAATGAAAAGTATTAGTTACGGCCGGGTATATGAACACAACAACAAACAAACAAACATAATCTTAATTCCAAAATTAAATGAGGTCAGCTACTTGAATCGAACTCCTCTACTGTGCTTAATTCCATTAACAGTAAGGAAAAAAATTAGGTATTTAAATGAGTCCAAGTTTATAATTGATGGTAAACAAAAGAGAAGAAATAATACCAATATTATGAAACTCATTTGAAAAAGATAGGCCATCCCTTGATTTTTCAGAGCATGCACATGTCTACACACATCAAACAGGCTTCGAAAAGTGCTTGTCTTTCCTAGATTATAGTAGCTCATTTTTTCTCCTAATTTTACATTACTGAGTGACAACTATATATGTTATTTGTCGCAAACAAGCTTGTTTCAAATATACGTTAAACAAAAAAATTGTAAAATCTTTCAATAACCAAGTAGAGGACTTTATATTTTGATATGAGGTTACTTGGGTGTAATAGATCGGAGTTCAATCCTCAAAGTGTGCAAGTTGAAGTTTATTTCTTAAAAAAAAAAAAAAAAAAAGCAAAATCCTCCCTTTTTTATTTTTAGTTTTTATTTTTACAGTAGCGCACCTATCTGTCATACCTACCATAAATTGACGCGTGACACCCACGTCACCAAAACTAATTTCTCTTCACACGTGTCCTCCTCCACCCCAGTGGGCGTCACTCACTTATCAACCATCGGCAGCACCGGATCATAAAAGTCAAGTCCGTGAACCCTCTCTCGTATTAAAGGCGGCAACACCTAATAAAAAACGCTTTTCGTTTTGTTCTCTCCCGCTTTGGGTTTTACGTTTCGCTATTTGTTTTTCAAAATCCCTCTTCTTCGTCGCATTTCGAGACCTTCGGCGACGAACGATCCCGCTAGGGTTTCGGTTCGCGATTCGATTCGCGTTTGTCAAAATACTGTTTGCGTTGATTTCTTCGAAGATCTGTAGAGATCTGGTCTGGAACAGTGTTTTTGAGAGGGATTCGGTCGGGTGTCGACAGTGCTGTTGCGGAGATCTCGCGTTTCTGAGGTTTCTGTTGTGGTGAGTGGATCTGAGTCCCGACGGTTCTGTTTTGATGATTTTTGGAGTTGTTTTGATGGTTATGTACTCATGTTGTTGTTCTGTTGCTGATCTTGTTGAATGAATGCGTGTCTTTCGATTTATGTGGTAAAAGATGTACAGATAGAATAAGAAATACAGAAATTCGAAGAAAAGTAGGAGTGACGCCAATTGACACAAAGTTTAGGAGAAGACGGTCGCAGTGGTTTGGACACCCCCAAAGACTACCTACAAATGCCAAAACTCGACTTAATAAAAACTGAAGAAATTCGACTATGCACGGGTAGACCGTAGCTAACTTAGGACGCATTAATTAGAAGGGATTTGAATGATTTAGAAAGCACACTATCAATTGTAGTAAGTCAAGTGTAATGGAAAAGTTTGATCCATGTAGCTGACCCTAAATAATTTGGGATTGAGGCTATGTTCTTGTTTTTAGTTTGGAATCGTTTTGGTAGTTCTTTTCTGTATTGATCTTATTGAATGCATCTTGTAATTTGTTTGACTTTATTCAATAAAACTGAATAAATTAGGAAAGATTTAAAGGTTTTGGAAATTACACCATTAAGTGTACTAAATCAAGCACAATGGAAAAGCTTGATCCATGTATTCGATCAGAGATTATGTGCAATTCTCAATCATTTAATTTTAGGAGATATTACAATGATCTTGTCTATTGTGTTGTCATTGCTAGTTTGGACGTATTGTTTAGGACTATGTTACCCGGACCCTTCACTCTAACCCAAAGTACCCGTGTTGGACACTTGAAACGAGTCTGACTCTTAAAAAGACATGGATACTCCATTTGAAGAGCTCTTTGTATAAAAAGATTTAAAATGCAAGAGAATAAAGAAAAAAACTTAACAAGAACTTTCTAGTGTAGAGTAAGAAATGAAAAATGAGAAAAAATATAGGTGTATAAGCTATTACATATATGTAATATATGTTATTACATATATATAAGCATATGTCACGCAAGTTTTAGACACTTTTTGACGAGTCTCCATGTCCTTAAATTAGAGAATAGGTGGGTCTGACCTTTAGACTCGTACCCGTACCCGACACCTGCACCCGAGTCCAGGTAACATAGGTTTAGGAAGATAATATGTGGATGGGGGAGATACCTTAGTGGAAGTTGCCTAAGCTGGAAGTGCTGATAACTCATTCAATTTATCTTTATTTGGATAGGTCGAAATGGCTGGGACTCATTTAATTCGTATTCACTTGAAATTGAAAACGTAATACAATTTCAGAGGAGTAAGGGAAGATTTGAAAAGTTATTATAGTTAGAAAGATTGATGTATGTGATATTTAGTTTAACAATGGAGGATCTTTAATTAACATATTAAGAAAAATTGATATTACTGTCATAGTAGCATATCCTTGATCAGCAAATTTGGTGGGAGTGATTCATGTTGTTGTTTAAGTTTTTTTTTTTCTGTCCCAATTGCGTGGTTTGTTGATTTTCTGCGTGTGTAGTGTTGGAAGTGGGTAAACAAGGTTGAGCTGCAACTATGTTCTTGGTGTCTTGGGGTTTGAACTGCGGAATACCATGCAACTCATCTTTGTTAAGGCATCATATTTATGACTTCATTATGTAGGACATTTTTCTTGTTTCAATAAAACGGTTAAGTTGATCTTTGTGTTTGAAATGATTATATGTGAAGCTTCTGTAGGGTGCTGCTGCAATGGAGGGGTGTGTGCTAGTGCTTTCGGATCATGTGTTTTTGCCAGTAAGTGCAGTTTTGGCTGCTATCAAAGAGCTTGGAGATAAAAGAGCTGAGCGGAGTGATCCATTCATCATTACTCAAGCTTCGATGCTAAGTAATTGTTATTCTCATTCTGTATACTTACTTGCATGCTTTTCTTACCATATTTTAGCTGTCTTTGACAAAGTAGTTCTCTTAGACTAGTCCGAATCAAGGCTTTCTTCTCATTGACAATTTTATTTCCTTGGTTTATCTACAGAAGAATTACCTATCGAGTCTTCTTCCAAGGACATTGTCATCTTCATCTCAAGAATGCAGGGCTTGCCTAGTGATCATTTGCTCGGAGAGATTTCTAGAGTACTGAGATCTGGTGGAACATTCCTAATTCAGATGTCTTTATCTACTGGAGGAAACTTAGATGAGGTGGTAATTTTGGTGTCCATAACTATTTGAAATCTTTACTTTATTTATGCGGTCTTTCGTCTATGTATGAATTTCCGTTTGTCCTTTTTTTTTTGGCAGTTCGTTTCCACTATCAAGCGCAAATTGATGCTGTCCAGCTTCCTAGAAGCACAGACTGTTGACATGAATCCATTAATAGTAGCACAAGATGTGAAGTGTGCCACTGTGAGTTCTACTTACGTTCCTTGCATATAAATTTTCTTCCGTCTATCTACTAAGTGCTTATCGAACAGTGTTTTTTATTGGAAAACAAGTTCTAAGGCATTAGAATAAAAACTTCTCTTACTTTGATTGGAGTTTTGAGTTTTGTCTATCATGGTATGCAGCCTATAGTTAAAACTTGTGCTGTTCTTTCTGCAGGTGAAGGCAAATAAGCCTTCATGGAATGTAGGTTCATCCTTTTCCATTAAGAAGACCACGAAAAGTTTGCCCAAAGTACAGATTGATGATGACTTGGATCTGATCGACGAAGATAGTCTGTTAACTGAAGAAGACTTGAGGAAACCACAAATTCCAATTGGTATGATAATAAGATACTCCAAGCTTTGTTTTTTCGGGTTTCATTATGAAATGGAAGTTTTGTAATGTGATCATCATCCTTATACAGCAAGTGATTGTGAGATTGGAAGCACTAGGAAAGCCTGCAAAAATTGCACTTGTGGAAGGGCCGAGGAGGAGGAGAAAGTGGTGAAGTTGGGATTGACTACAGATCAGTTGAATAACCCTCAATCCGCATGTGGCAACGTGAGTAGCGAATCACTATCTCACTTGTATTAGTTAAAGTAGGACAATATTTGTGTTAAAGACAGCTTACCAGATTTCAAGCCTTGAAACTTTGTTAAAAAAAAAAAAAAAATCTATTTTAGCTTTACATACTTGATTGTTGACGTGCTATCTGCAAAGCCTAGGAGTTGAGACAATTCTGGTTTTTCTACGACACGATTATTAACCCTAATGAGCAAGAAATCTGGGAGAACTCGCCCCCTTTCTTTGAGCCTGTTGTCTGTATAGGAATGTAGCAATCCTATGCAATCTACCTATTGGAAAAATCTAATTGTCGATAACCTCTTTATTGAAGTTTATGAATCTGATGATAATGAGTGAACTTGTACTTAAGTTGCAACGCCATCAAATTTTTTCTGACTTGACATTGTGCAGTGTGGACTAGGGGATGCATTCCGGTGCAGCACTTGTCCTTACAAGGGTTTGCGTCCTTTCAAATTGGGTGAAAAGGTGCCTCCACTGCACTTCAATCTCTTTCTATAGTTTCTGTTATCACTGATTGATCCAATCTACAAATGGGAGAAACTGATTTATGATTTTACTCTACAAATCTCGTGTCCTCTCTCTTCCTGATGTAGGTGCTGCTTGCAGACGACTTTCTTGCGGCCGACATTTGATCATGATAAAGAGTTTTGAACCTGTGAAAATGTGTGTTTGCCTTTTGAATGACATCAAGTTTCACAATGTTGAAGATTTTGTTTTTAGTCTTATTTGCTGTTGGGCGAGACTGTGTCAGAAGACTCGAAAGATATGCCTCGTAATCTGTTGTCGTGATTTCTAGGAATTTTGAGAGCACAGGTCTTACCATGAAATGCAAACATTTCTTCATTGTCATCTTATATTGTGTGTAATTGCAGAACTTGCTTTTAAAGAGTTGTTCAAGAGGACCATTAGATGCTGACAAAAATATGATAAAAAATGTTTATTTGTCAGGCGGTTGACACTAGAAGCTTTAGATTAAATTTCTTTGTGGTTGCTCTAATATACTAGTTTTTTTATCTTGGAATATTGACTCAAACATATAGGTCTAGAGATGATATTGAATTCTTTCATTTTATATTATTACCAAAAGCAGGCGATCTTGGAAATATGTAATGGAGTTGTTGGGCATTTATCTTTTCAAGGCGATACGTAAGAGTTAAGTGTTTTGCTGCTACAAATATAAATTAATTAATGTAACAAAAAAAAAAAACAATTTAATTTGGTCGTTTTCTTTTTGTACTGAAATGTATAGAAGTAAATCGGATTTGATCAAGTAAGCTGGAATTTTGTACATTTGTTTCAAACTTCTCAACAATGAAGCTTACTTCTTATGTATAAGCTTGGTCTCCACGAAAACAATGAAGGCGAGGTAAGTTTCATCATAATAACCCACCATCTAAGGCCTTTTAAAGATGGAAAATATCAATTAAACATTTGAAAGATAGTCTTGACAAAAGAGAAGATGACCTTCAAAGAGTAGCTCTCCCAACAACTTGTTTTCATCTCTCTTAAACGTTTTACTTTATTTTTTTTGTTGTCTACATGTATTGTACAATTCTCAATTAGATATGCAAGAGTATAAGCATTACCAAAATGCCATTTTTAGTGATTACAACATCTGAAAGTGCAAATTAAATTACAGGTTTTTGTTTTGTTTGTTAATAAATAAAAAAAAGAGAGAAGGGTTATAATGATAATGAGAAGTCACATCATCCTCAAAGTTGTATGTGTACATCTTGAGATTTGAGCAGCATATAAATTTTGATACATAACATGTCGGTCGAGGCCGTATGAACGGCTCTTGTGGGTCAATATATTTTGTGGTGTGACTTATCCGTTGTCATTATAGTATTTCTAAAAAAAGTTTGAGTCTCATGAATGGCTGTCACCACATATGGCATAATAGTGTGTAGATTAGTCCATGCGATTAATGCCCGATTCCACAAAAAAAAAAAAAAAAAACTATACAAGTGTAGTACGGTGGTTCCTTCCTAACACACTGGAGCAGACGTCTAACAAAGCTCTATCATTTCAATTGCAATTCAACGCCCAGATTCATTGGATTCATAATTGAGACAGCCGAAGAAGCGAAGATTGACGGGATTTGGAGACGGACCCAGCAATTTCTTGTGGGGTTCTCTGGCCCCTCACCTTTCACTTAACCTCTTTGTGTCTCAGTTGATTAGTTGAAGGGTTTTTTTCAATTAATTGGTTCTTAATCTTTGCAGCTCAACACATGGATGGCGCGATGGAGGTAACTGTTCTTCATAGTGTTTTTTGATGCTATTTTGTATTGGATTGATGTGTTCTGGGTATCTTGTTGGGGTTTGGATTCTGGGTATTGGTCTGTTAATGCTTTGATGGGATGAATTTGACGGATTGGATTCTGGGTCAATCTTGAAATGAAGAAATTTGAGCTCTACTGAGAGTTTGTGCAACCGGGTTGTTCATGTAGGAATTAATTTTCCTAGAAATGATGTTAATTAGGCGCACTGCCCCAGGTCGATTCCCAGTTGTGTCAAGACTCAAGATTGGCTCGCCTGGATGCCCACAGATGTCAAAAATGTCAAAAAAAATAAAATCCCTAGATATGAAGAGTCATTCAGTATTTTAGGTGATCTTAAACTATGATCATGAGGGTACGCCTAGGCCGATTGCACCAAGGTCTCGTGGGAATAGTCTGGTTCGCCTGGGTACCCATGAATATAAAAAAAAAAAAAAAAAAACAACCCTAGAAATAAAGAGTTATTCAGTACTTTAGATGATCTTAAACTATGATCATTAGGGGGAGTTTCGTCGTGTTTGCAATTGGTTTGTCCATGTAGGGATTCCTAATTGTTGATTTATCCTAAATAGAAGAACTCTTCCTGTCAGCCATGGTGTTAAGATTTTCCTTTATTTGTATTTATCATGCATTGTCGAATTTAAAGATCAAAGGGGAAAACTTGTAGTGATCAAAGCGGAAGCCAATCGTTACTTGATCACTGGTCTTGACAAAATCACAATATGGGAATTGCCTAAGATCGCAGTCTAAGAACTTCCTTGCAGAGATTAGTCTTCAATTTTAAAGAAGACAAGTAGACAAGATTGAGAGTAGTGTTTTTATTTACTTCAATAGGAGTCGAACCCACAACATCCCCGAACCTTGTCTTTTGGCAAGCGATGCCTCGTCCATCTCCCCAGAGATGATTTGGCTTGAGAGTAGTCTTTTAGTTAGATAGAATGTTAGTTTTTGTGTTGGTTAGGGGAAAATTCTCATCTCTTCTTATGTATCTCAAACTCAATAACTGCGAAGTAGTAATTAGATAGGGAGTTGCTAAAACGACCCTTATATCCACTCTTACGTGCATACATGCTCAGCAATCTATTAATCTATGGTAATCCAGCCTTGTTTTCTTTCTTTCCTTGTTCTTGCTTGGGGTAACATCACTTTATTTTTCTCTGCTAGCACGGTATTGACTTGGGTTTACATTAACATACTGAATGAGACAAATTATCACATTAATTTGGTCGATTAGATTACTCATTATTCAGTTTTCTCTTTATGGGTATCAGTGTTATTTTTTAGATAATCTGCTGGGTGGACATGTAGGAGGAGGGTCGTGCCATATCCATATCCATATCCATTATCGAGGGACCTGGAACTACATGTTGGGGTTGTGGATTTCACATTCTTGTTCCATCTTTTACAACTGTATTCAAGTGTGGTTGGTGTGGGGCCATAACGAATCAAAATCCGCGTAGACATGGAATTGCACGCCCTCGATGGAAATACTTGAGGGACCGATGCTTAGTAGCTGTATTGCTCATCTTCATGCTCTTTATAATATGTATGCCACCTCAATTTCGATTAATTGTTTTTTTTTCTTTATTTCTTTTTTCTTGTGCTATGATTTCCCACTTTTATGCATTTGAAAATCGTGTTTTTCTAGTGTATTATCATGACGGTGTTGGTCGTTCCCTAAACAATCTAGCTTTATTTAGATAATGACACTTGGCTCCATCCATTTGCATGTTAAAAAGAATTGTATATGAAAAGGACTTGATGAGTTTCATTTCGAATGAAGCTTGTTTTAACAAATTCTAATCGTTGATGATAAAACCAAATAGTCGTTGAACAAAGAAAAGTAAGTATAAATAGGTTTAACTTGAAGAAGAAAATGATATGTTTGAAACAAATATCATGTTAATCAAATCATAGTTTCCACTGTATATGTTGAGACTATTTTGGACCAAGGTAACCTCTTACCATTAATGGGAAAGTTGTAGAATGATTGTTACACATGTAGCCATCAAGAACTATTGATAGTAAGTTTAACTGTAAATCATTGTCTTCAATATTGACATTAAAATTATAAAATACTCATTATGCTTATAATAGCATTTTTTTTAATAGGAAACCAGCTCTCATTATAGCATTTAGAAAACAATATATTTCTAACACTTGAGTCATGGATTTTTTTCCCCTAACAATATCATTATGCTTACAATACAATAGTATATTAATTCAAAAGCTTCTTTACCAAAGTCAGTTTGATGTGGTTCTCTTAATCCATGCCTATAGTTGAGTACTTGAGTGACAACTATAACGTTCCATATTTCGACATGATTCCTTTTGAGTTTGATGGCATACTAGTAATCTACGTGGCCTATTTCTTTTTCTTTTTAATGTGAGGATACTTGACTACTCGAGTCTCTTACAGAAATTTTGTCAGTATCTTAAGGTGTTCAAGAACCTTCTATTCCACATTCTGGGAAAAGAAAAGAAAAAAAAATCAGTGAAGACTTATATAATGAGTTAGGTTAATAGAGATCAAGGTTCATCAACCTTCTGGTTAGTTCCACGCTATGCAATATTTAGTAAATTATTTCTAGGAGATTTGGAAATTTATTGGACAAATTTGGAACGAACGGATATGTATTCAGCTAAAATGTAGAAGTGAGCAAGACAATTATGACTTTCGTTGCTTAGGTTCTCTACTTGAACGTAAGAAGTTGTTGGTAGATAATCGTTGGTTTTGTTTTCTGTGATCAAGGTCATTGGTTTTTAGTGAGCAAGACAATTATGACTTTTATTTATTTATTTATTATTATTATTATTATTATTATTATTATTATTATTTTTGCGAAACTATCATATTTGTCTTTTGCATCATATGTTTATCTGTTGATTTATTTGGTTTTAAGAAGTTGCTGTGATTTTTTTTTTGACGAAAGTTGCCATGATATTTATTTGCACACTTCATGTGCATAGCGTTGGTGTGCACATTTTCCATGTACCATCAGACAATTTTCAACAGGGCATAATCCTTTGATTTACCATCATTTTGCACTTCTATTACAGTCCTTTCACTTTGTAGGGGGAGTTTCTAGTAACCTCCTTCGAAAATAAGATGCATTTGTTATTCATAATGCTCACTTTCCTCTCTTTGTGCATCTAACTTATTCTTGTGATACTTTAAGGTTGCTCGCTCTATTGGTTATTTACTTTGTTTTTTCTTTTTAAACAAAATGCAGGTGGCGGAGTGTGGGCAGTTTATCATGTTGTCTTTTCCATCAGTCTTCCATGTGGAGTTATCCATTGTATTATAACAGCTATCTTGTCTGTAAGCACAATTGCTAGCTTTAGCTTTGCGGCATTCCGCAGTCCTGGTGCACCACCAATCATACCATGGGGCAGCTACCCTCTTGTGGGGAAAGGTTGGCTTGATAATTACAGCTTCTGTTTATATTGTTCAAAACCAAAGCCGCCGAGGACCCATCACTGCCGATCATGCGGAATGTGTGTATTGGACATGGATCATCATTGCCCATTTGTAAGTGCTTTCTTCTGATCATGTTTTGTGGAAATATGCTTGCAGCACTTTAGTATGATTATTTTGATGCAATTATCAACATGCATTAAATTTACTGCTCAACTAATTGTCGTTGCCGACTCAAGTCGTAAAATGGCTGGTCTGATTACTTCAATCAGTTCATTTCTGAATGTGTTTTAGAAAAATCTAGTGTACTTCACTGAAATTGAACAATTGCGAGAAACTTGGGATATCTTGTATGACATCATGGAAGCATGTTTCTCTTAAAATCCAACAGAAGAAGAAAAATACTTCATAATGACTTCTCTTTCAGTTTAGCTGGAAACATCAATAAGAACCTCTCAACATCCCTTTATACTCAAGTTTTCTTATTAGTTCAGTTCATTCAGTGGCAACCTGTAGCAAATAGTTTAGTTCATGTCAGTAGGTTAAGGATTCGACAAATCAGCAACATTTCCAAAAATAGACAAACTCAGTTTATGTTAGTTCTATGCATTTGAAATGTAATGTTGGGGTTAGATGGCAATGGTGATATTGAGAACAACCATGATGCTTATGAAAATAAATGTATGCATGGTTTGCTACTGGAAATGATAAGCAAAACAAATTATGAATCCTTTATAAATCTTTCGCGTTTTCTTCTTGTTGCTTATTCGAAAGAATTTATCTTGTTCAGTTTTCAAGTGAACTTGTGTTCGACGCTTGGCATTAATTTTTCTAATTGGCATAAGAACTGTTTTGTGAATGTTGGACAGTAAAAAATTTTTAAAGACAAATAGGAGTGCATCAATTGCATAAGAAGGGTAGTTGCTGTTTTTCACCTGTGAATGCCCCCATTGGACTCAATAGAACTAAAAATTCAACAATTTGGGATGCATTAATAGGAGGGATTTGAATGGCTTGGAATACCAATTGCACTGAATCGTAACACAATGGAAGAGTTTGATCCATGTAGACCCCAATTAATTTGAGGCTGGTGTTTGGTAAAATTCAACCTCTTATTTTGCTCAAGTCTTATTTAATAAGAGTTCTATAAAAATAAGTGTGTTTGGTTATGTTATTAATAAGACTTATTCCCAATAGGACTTTGACTAAATAAGAGGAAATACTTCTTAATCAAAAAGTTAATTTTCATAACTTATTAAACCTCTTAGGCGGAAGAGGTTTTCGCAGACTTTTGGGACGTAGCTCGATATTTTCAAATTACTTCACCTTCGCTCCATCTTCTCCTCATCTCAAAACCTTTACGCTCAATCTCTCTCTACCTCTTCTCCTCCCACAAGCTCTCTTCACTCTCTCTGCCTCTTATAACCTCCACTCCCACAATCTCTCTTCAACCTCTCTGCTTTCACAATCTCTGGAAAATCTCTGATAACCTCATCTCCCACAATCTCTCTTCAATCTCTCTGCCTCTTATATCCTCCTCTCCCAAAAGCTCTAATGAACTCACAAGCTCTCTTCAATCTTTCGGCCTCTCCCATAAGCTCACTTGACTGTCAAGAGATCATAATTTTTCAGATCAACCAAGTTAATCAAAAGTTTTATTTTCACATATATTATAATTTTTCAAATGCACATAAAATTATTTGCATAAGAGAAACGAATCAGCAGTACATTGTATACAATCTAAATTAATGGTGGGTTTAGGAAATGGTGTAATGGCAAAAAGACATCATAATGTGCGGCTTGGATGCGCGTTGTTTGATGATATGCCTAAGAGAAATAAGGTTTCATTCTCTTCTTTTTTTCATAGTACAAAAAATTCCAATACCTCTCCTTCATTTTCCCTATTGCTACTCTCCTCCGATCATCAACGTCTTCATCTTAATGATCATCAGTAGTCTAGGATCTTTATCGAGTCATACATATGTTAATTATATCAAACACTTAATTAATTTTTAATTAAAATTTTTGAGTTAGTTTTTACCAAACACTCTATTAAATTAAGCTCTTATTTAATAATCTCTTGTACAAAAAGTCTTATTGAATTAGTGCTTAAAGTAGAGTTACCAAACACCACCTGAGACTATGTTGTTGTTGTTGTTGTTGTTGTTGTGGAATAAGAACTGTTCAGGGTTTGATCTTCTGTTTTTTCTTTATTCTGCAGATTGGGAATTGCGTAGGTGCTGCAAACCATCGATCCTTCATAATGTTTCTCGCTTCTGCAGTCGTCAGTACAATATATGCATGCATTATGTCTATCTATGCAGGCTACCGTGTCTGGCCGCCATTAGCTTCCCTCTCACTTCATCATGTAACCAGGCCTGGCGCAGACTCCGGTTTAAAAGTGGTTAAAGACGTCGTAGTAGCTTTCTTGAACTCTGCTGTGCTGCTGTCACCTAGAGACATTGTTCTTGTTTATCTATTCGTTGCCAGCTTCTCTGTGGAGATTGGACTGAGTGTTCTCTTATGGCAACAACTTAGGTACATCTACAAGGGGAAAACCTACTTAAGTCATTTAAGCTCACCAGAAGATGATAATATAGGAGACGGCGGTTGTCAGAATCTCTTTCAATTTTTCGGTTGCCCTTATTTTGCATCACCATTCCGGACATTTTTTTCGAGGAAAAAGAGTCATGACAAGTGAGACTGGGAATTGCAAGAGGAGAGATCGGTGTTGCACTAGGAAAACGAGTCCCTCATTCTCTGTAATTTATTTTGTACAATATCTCACAGTAATGAAGATGATTAATAAAATAACAGATGTTAGTTTTCTACTTCATCAAAGGCTTTTTTTTGAAAAGTGCTAGAATGACAATGGGTATGTCACATTAGAAGTTACATTGGGCCTTTAAGCTGGCCATGCACACCTCGAGATGCGATCACATACATAAATCTCGATGCATAACACATATTGAAACCGTATGAACAACTCTTGTGGGCTGATGTGACTTTTAGTGTGACATACTTGTTGTCATTCTAGTATTTTCCATATATTTTTGGTATCCAATACCAACCACACACGAACTAATTCACCTTTAGACAGAGTTAGCCCCCCATATATGGGTGGCCAATCCTCTCAGCCTAATTTTTTTCATCTATAAGATTTGAACTCGAGACCTCCTTCATGGCATGTACTAAAATAGTAACTGCATTCCAAACCTGTGAGGAGATTCAATTAGCAATCCTCATAAAGAAACAATTTTAAGTATCCAAAGAGGAAACAATTTCCAAAACAAAATGTCATCACATCTGCTCATGAAGAAATTCATGACGTCTAAGCAAAGATTAAATAAAGTTTATGATAAAGAAATAACTAATTTACATGCTTAGCTGCTCTAAGCTGCTCTAAAGACTATCAGACACCAAACTCAGGCTGTTCTCTCTGTTACATTTCCAGGCCAGTGGAACAGTGTGTGAGAGTCTTCACTTACTCTCCATGCTCCTTCAGCAATCTCGGCGAAAAGCTGGTCCCAACCCCAACCCGAGTACCCCAAGAAAAACCAATAATCATCAGCCGATTGCACTCCCACTCTTATATCTTCCATTTCTTTAACTGTCGCAAACTGATCAAGGAAGTATACATTTGTAATGACTTCCACGTAGCTATCCTTGGGAATACTGCGGCGTGACAAGCTGACTAAGGGCAGTTCTTGTAATGCGACTGGGCCGCCAAATGAAAATGGAGCCTGCTTCACTTGCTCTACACCTTCTACACCCTTTCCAAGCCCTTTGAAATTGTCCCAGCTAATGTGCTTGTTTATAATGAGACCTTGAAATCCGGTAGTGGGATTGACTTGCACGATCAGAATCAGTGCTTTGTCAAATGGGGGTGCATTAAGAAGCTTGTCAGTGGCAACAAGGACAGTGCCGACAGCCACCTGTGGAGAATCCTTCGACGGGTTAGATCTAGCCTTTTGAGTTTCTATTGCTCTTCTTGATGCTGTGTTGATAGGTAATTCATCGTTGTCCTTTCCGCCAGGTACATGATCTTCCGTAAGGATTGAAGGCGTAAACTTGTCTGGTGACGAGACGAGATTCTTGTTCCCATCTTGCCCTGTTCATTATAAGATGCCGAAAGAATTGTCAAACACATTCTCATAAAAAGAATTGAACTTGGGTTCAGCTAGACAAAAGTAATTTATAATACGCCCCCAAGGGGTGTGGTGTAGTGGTAAAGAAAAGAACACTTAAACTCTGATTGAGGCAGAGGTCCTGGGTTCGATTCTTGGAAGCAACATTATATTTTTTTGGTTTCTCCTGGGTTATGGGGTTGGGGTGCCCGACTAATTTCCCATAGGATTAGTCGAACCAAAGTAAGGAGGGGTTGAAAAAAGGTTCAGACACCCATGGTTATAAGAAAAAAAGTAATTTATAATACAATTGTTTCTAGAGGTAACAGAGAGTCACAGACTAACAGTACGTACCATGACAAATAATTTTTTGTTAGATCAAGTTATTTCACCATAATACTACACCGATGGAGCCTCAACATAATCTTATGATTTGTCCACCATCAAATCACCATTTGGTGGTGACCTTGAAACATAATTATCAGTACACCGAAAAATGTTTAGAGTCGAGATGATGACGTGCCATTGGCACTCAAGAATCCTAAGTGCAAATCAGGAAATTAAATGCAGATCAACATTTAAACAAATATTTGACAAATCATAAGATTATAGAAGATATTTGACAATTAGTCTCATCAACAAAAAGCACAGACAAGGTGGCGTCCAACAAACCAAGAGATACATCTTATGTAGCTTTTCATTATACAAATAGAAAGTGAATGAAGAGTTTATATACCAATAAAACAACGAATGGAGAATTGTATCAAGGGATTGAGAAGTCAAGAAGTTACCATTTGCTTCATTGGAACAATGAGAATTGCTTCCATGTTCAACTATGAACTTCATAACACTAGTCACTGACATATCACCAAGGTAACCGATTCCATTTTTTGTCCCAGCTGGAAATAACATTAATGTGGGATAAAGTTCTCGCTGCACATATCAAGCACAAAATTTAACAAAATTCAAAGAACTATCATAACAATATAGTAGAAGAAATAAAGCTATTGTAAATGAATGAAGGGCCACACCAACAAAATTATTCATGAAGTAAGAAAGAAATTAGATGCTTGATCAACATTTCGACTGATATGATTAACTAGTGGTCCTTGTGAAATGGAATTAATGAAGCAGATTCATGTAGCCAAGCCCCGTATAGTTGGAAAAAGGATTTTGTTGGGTTGATAGAGCTGAGTTATTCAAATACTACAACTATTGCATAAGGAACGCCATTTTGTAACCAGCAACTACCCAAAAAGCCGTGACTTTAGGAATGAAAAATGCATACGCACCTGATCAAATGATTTTAAAATTGAAGTACAATCATTCAATGTGCAATCCATTAAGTAGATCAACGGAAGCTCAGTAAGTGTGGCGCCTCCTCCCAAATTATCTGCACAAAGTTTACAACTGGTCACTAAAGGCAATAAATAAATGGCATCAGCACTCCTGCCACTGCAGGGACCAAAAACTTGTTGATTTGCATCAGCTACTAACTAGTGTGCCTGGTGATTCAAGGCTCAACATTCCTGCCGATTCCCATGAATATTATATTATGTGCATTTTGCTTTCCACAACTGATATAGAAAAGAATTCTGTTTCTGGACATACAAATGCATTTCCAATTTCTGATATTATTGCGCAGTTAATTTTACTTTAAAAGGAATTATGAAAACGACATATAGTTATAGAGAAACTAAAGAATAAAAAAGAGTGCATACCACTAATAAAGATTGAGTCACTTTTCCTAGAATTGCTTTTCATTGTGGTAATGTATCCCTTGAAGGTTCGAAATACTTCACGAACTACCAATTCCATTCTCTGACAAAATCCACACCAATTATTGCTGAAGAGAACAAGTACATCCTTCATCCGAGCATCATTAACATTGTCAGATTCAGTCTCGCTAGATCCCAAAACCATCTTATAGAATGTAAGGGCCGTGACTCTAGGGATAGAATCCACCTCATGGAAATCCAGATTTACAAATGGTGGTATAATGGTTTCTCTCGGTGTTTTAAGACCGTGTTCTGAATGTTGATACGGAATGAGACTTCCATTATGAAATGCGTCAACGAATTCACATAGCGAAAAGTACGTTAAGTTTTCTTCTTCCGGAAAAACATAATGTTGATCAGAGATAGGATCAATAATTATCAGGGAAGGAATATTTGATCTTGAAGTGAGGGATCTAAGTCGTTGATTACTGCCATCTAGAAAGAAATAGAAGCCATCAAAACCATGGAGTTTGACCTCTACATCAAGCTGATTAAAATTCGAAACAGTATCATCAACTTTTGTATCATGAGCAAAATCAACCACATCACTCATCACGATCTGATTTGATGCCTGAGGAATTAACTTGGATTGAGTGACAATGTAGGTGCGCTTTGATTCCTTCAACTGTGAAGGCTCTGTAGTAGGAAGTTCGATATGCTCCTTAGGATCCTTTGGAAACTTACTTGCATCATTCGAAACAGTATCATCAACTTTTGTATCCTGAGCAAAATCAACCACATCACTCATCACGATCTGATTTGATGCATGAGGAATTAACTTGGATTGAGTGACAATGTAGGTGTGCTTTGATTCCTTCAACAGTGAAGGCTCTGTAGTAGGAAGTTCGATATGCTCCTTAGGATCCTTTGGAAACTTACTTGCATCATTAGGAACGTCATTTTCCACATTGGTACTGCTTTCAGCAGTTTCTTGAGTGGCTTCTGGTAATACTTTGTCGGATTCAACATGTTCTGCCTGGGATGACTGCAAATTTGCTATCTTCACCTCAAAATCATCAGACAAAAGCTGGAATCCAGCCTCCTTTGCAAGCAAGCTCAGCTTTGCATTCTTTTTATGCTTTAGCAAGTTGGCCAAGATCTCATGAATAGAATTTTCCCGTGCCTTTGTCGATATATCATCCACAGCAAAATTTCCACCTCCATCAATAAGCATGACAGACACCTTATTTTTCACTTCATTCAAACCAGCTAGTCCTGGGCGGCTCTTCCTTTGAAGCCCAAATGGACTTGATGGGTGCCTACTTCCCACCCCATTAAAAGATTGAACCAAGTTAGCACGCTTGACTCTGGTCCAAAGAGCCATTTGATGGGAAGACGGTTTGTGCAGCACAAACTTCCTAAATGCCTCCAGAGCTTCCATGCTCTTTCTTTTAATAATTGGAGACTCAGAAGATCTATCAACAAAAAGAATAATAGATGGTTTCTCGCCTGGCAAAGCAAACATAGTATCATGCTCCTCACTTTCCAGCTACATAAGAAACAAATCAAGGAAAAATGCAATAAGAAAAAAATATATAAAGCAGAAAGCAAGCGGACAATGCACACTATATGAAAATCTAGCAACTAATAAAACATTTTTTGGTATTGGCAAAGATTTCTCCTTATTTTTCGACATTCAAACTATTTCCTATCCCTTTTGATCACCCAAGACAGCCAAATCCTCTCCACTCATTTTTGCATCGCTAATGAAATATCCTTCACTGAATTATTCGAAAATAAAATGATCTTGTCTTGTTTCTAGTCTGAAAATAGATTCGAGGGCAATAAGAATTGGAGTTCTGAAAACAAATTGGACTTTGATCTATGATTCAACGCAATTAAGATGTGTGCTACTCACCTACTTCAACAACAACAACAACAACAACAACAACAACAACAACAACAACAACAACAACAACATAGCCTCAGTCCCAAATTAATTGGGGTCAGCTATATGGATCAAACTCTTCCATTGTGCTCGATTTAATGCAATTGATGGTGAGCTTTTCAAACCATTTAAATCCCTCCTAATTAATGCATCCCAAGTTAACTTCGGTCTACCCCTACCTCGTTGAATTTCTTCAGTTTCTATTAAGTCAAGTTTTCCAGTGGGGGCATATGTAGGCCGTCTTTGCAAGTGACCAAACCACCGCAACCACCCTTCCCTAATATTTGAGTCAATTGATGCTACTCCTACTTGTTTTTGGATTTCTGTATTTCTTATTTTATCTTTATGAGTTTTACCACATCCACCTAAGCATCCTCATTTATGCTATGTTCATTTTATGCAGTTGTTGTTGCTTTACCGCCCAACATTCACTTCCATAGAGCATAGCTGGCTTAATTGCGGTCCTATAAAATTTTCCTTTTAACTTGGTAGGCATATTTTTATCACAGATCACACCAGTTGCACTCCTCCATTTCTTTCATCCAGCTTGAATTCTATGTGTAACATCATTCTCAATATTTCCATCAGTTTGTATGATTGATCCTAGATATCTAAAGTGGTTCACCTTAGGAACTTATGTTTCCCCAAATTTTACCACTCCATCATCTCGATGTCTATTATTTTTAAACTCACAGTGCATGTATTAGGTCTTCGTCCTACTCAACTTAAAGCCTTTAGATTCTAATGTATTCCTCCAAAGTTCTAATTTCCTATTCACTCCATCTCTTGTTTCGTCCACTAAGACAATATCAACTGCAAATGATATACACCATGTTATATCCTCTTGAATATGCCTAGTTAGTTTATCCATAACTAGCGTAAAAAGATATAGGCTTAAAACCGATCCTTGATGTAGTCCTATAGTAATGGGAAATTCTTTTGTAGTTCCTCCGAATGACTTTATACCAGTTACTACTCCCTCATACATATCCTTAATCGTGTCTATGTATCTAGTTGTCACTCACCTACTTTAAGGCATAAAATGTACAAATACTTTTAATGCCATATTAGCTAAATTAAAAAAACAAAGAAATTTGATGAAATTTCAATAGGAGATAAAACACTTTTATGTCCTTGACCTGTTAATAAATAAGATAAACCTGACAGCAACATAGAAGTAGAGATTATCAGAGCTATTTCATTAGCACTTATTGAAAAAAGGCTGGTCAAACAAACAAAGTTACTCTACCTCTGTAGGGAATGAAGGATGCGAATGCAACAAATTCTTGAGGTCGTCTCCTTCCTCAAAAACCTTTGAACAGTTGGGACATCCAGCAAAATGAACCATGAGAAGCCATGAATCAAGATCCCGTACACCCAAAGTCGGAAGCAGAGTCCGATCAGGAATCAAACCATACCTTCTCCTCTCAGGAGGCAGGAAAAACTCTTGAGAAAATTTCGTGAGATTCAGGAAGAAAGACTCAAAGTACTGGAACTCTTCAAATGAACATGATTCACCAGCATCTGGATCACCACTTTCAGCCCAAGAATTCATTGGCATATAACTTTCCAACAATGGATTTTCACTGAGTGCATTTTCAACGCCACAAGTTAGCTTTTCACTTTTCGAGTCCTGTTTCGAGTCAAAAGAACTTCAGATCAGGGTCTCCAGTACCTGAAGCATTTGCCTTCAATTTCTGATCCAAATCAGTCGTATTTTGATGTGCATTATTAAAACTCACATCCAGCTTCAGGTGTTTATTTGCACTGGATGTCAATGATTGATTTCTCTCTCCAAACAAAGATTCTCTGACAAGAATCCCTGCAAAATGAAGCTCCAGTGTCTAATGCCAAAATGTCTGTTTGACTATAATAAAAAAAAAAAGAATTAAACCGTCGAATGTCACTCTACATTCGTACATAGATGGTGCTGTTACCTACCATTTTTTGATGAATTCTGGGCAAGAAATGCACCTTCAGTCGCATTGGTTTTGTCTTTGCTCATCAATTTCTGCGACCATCCACAAAACTCAAGGAGAAGTATAGCTTTGTCTGTTGATTGCAAAAATGCATCAAGCTCCTCTGCAGTCGTTAAGGATTTTAGGGGTAGTTCTTCGGGTTGAAGATGCATGAGATATTTGACCGAAGATAATATATTTTGCGCTCGTAATCGCCCTTGATACTTATAAGACACAGAGTGATAATAACAAAATACTGTTGTAGTTTCAGTAGCATGAATAACATTTGCTATCACCTTATCTTTATTTTTATATACCACCATAAGCTTCAAATTATCGAACTCCTCCATCTCATAAGCAACTTGTCGAATAACTTCTCTCATAAGGGTTCGTGCTTCACCAGACCCTACGTTTGAAAGAAGAAAATGGAAACTTGTTAAGAAATTACTAGTACAACAAGTAACTTTACGACACGACAACAAACCAACCGAAAGAAGTCCAAGTTGACTATAGATGAATTTATAATATTTGTTGAGAAATCTTTCAAAAGTCCAGTTTTTTCCCTATTCACTATTCCTTATCACACCGTCATTTATCAGATTCTCCCAAACTTTAACTAATATAAAAAAAAAAATTCAAAAACGAAGCGGAAAGCACAGTTACATAATTGAAAAAAGTTTTGGCATTTGAAAGAACAAATAATATGATGATGCCAATGCCGACGCCACCGCCGAGTAATGACACTGAGCACTGACCACGACTTACTACCACAGTTAACAACTTAACATTGCAATGATGTATGCTCTCTTTCCTGAAACTTCTTTAATGATGTTTATTTACGCAAGAGAAGCATAGGTGGTAGTTTTTTTCTATTTTTTTATGTTTATTACGCACTGACTGCACTATAACATTGTGAACTAATCAATTAATCAATCAATCAATCAATCAACCAACTCTTCATTCCATTCTTAATCTTAACAATTACAAATTAAAATTCTACAACACATGAAGTTAAACCGTAATGAAACCTTCATAAAACAATGGCGGAAAACAGTAACACCAACATTATAGCTTGTAAACAACATCAAATACTCAATACAACAACAACAACGACAACATAAACAATCATTGATTTGAAGAGCAAATGAACTAAGGAACTGCTAGAGAAGCAATTGAGCAGCAATGCTTACATGGAACAGTTACGATGAGAAGTACGCGTTCATGGAGTCTGATCTGAGACGTGAAGTTCCTCTTCGTGAGAAGCTTCCATTCGAGAGCTTGATTTCCTTCGAAATTTGCATCTTCTACACTGTGAACAGATGAGCAGAAGAGAAGAAACGCAGAGATTGTCAGGAATCGCCGCCATGAGAGCTCTGATTCGAGAAAATTAGGGCATGGAATTCTCATCGCATCCGAGATCGAGTATTGCTGTTTTTCGATGAATCCCGGCGAATCGTTATAGATCATAGAGCCCTTATTGCACGCAAATCGCACGTGCGTTCTTTGCCAGTGTCAATGCTATACACATCGGGATGCATCTGCGTGCATCTCGGTAATGAAACCTAACACGTGCGTGTTGGGTGTGCTTGTTAGTGCCGGCCCTGGGGCACATCAATTATAAATTTACAACATTGCTTCAATTTCCAACCTAGCCACATTTCAAATCTTCTCATTTTTATGACGTGGCTAGAGTTTTGTCACAAGGAATCTCATTTACGTGTCATCGAACATGATGATTAAGCAAAACATTGTGCGTGAAGTGATAGAAAGTTGTAGTCTATGATGATTTCACGTAATTCTGATTCTTTTTTTCTGGTTGTTTTAGCCCTTCATGATTGAGAGAGAGTCCGACTCAAAGATTATCTTTTTTTTTTTGGTAAATCAAAGATTACTCTTTACAGTCCTCATTGTGCATTGCAACAACACAAGGGTTTCACGAAGAGTAATAGCCTATGCCTCGATAGCTTCACACTTGCTGAAGTAGAACTTGGAGAGGGCTTGTCTCTCACTGCACTTGTGACGACCCCAATTTCATAACCCCCGCTAGGCGTAGACTTACGTAAACCCCGAGTCAACCCTTGTGCAGTCAACGCAAGCCTAGTCAGCCTTCCTTATCGTTTATCATTAATTAAATAATTTTAAATGTAATTAAGTAAGTTATTCCAGTTAGTGAGTTATTAGATCATAACGGAAATATTAAAATCTCCAACTAACCAAAACAACTCTAAGGTACTAATCAGGACAATCTAGAGTATGGAAACCTCGCATATGTATACCAACATCAAGTAAATCCAATTAAAGGATAGTCATATCAATGTATACATGTCCCAAGATCTCACAAACTCATATCTTAATGTGTTCAAAAACAATATAAATACATAATAAGGAACCTACACTGTAGGCAAGAGGAGATCACCTAGCTGCCCTCAACTTCAATTATCTATTCCGGTCCTTTACCCCTGTCAATCCTGCAGTATGACGAGACTGCATCTACTGTCATAAAAATGACGGTGAGTACAAAAGATAACAGTAATAACCAAGTGGAATCTCAATATAATTTCAAATGTCAAATAAACGGTTAAACTAGTATCATGCGTGAATATCACAAAGATAATAAGATACAACATGATAATAAAACACTGAGATATCAACGATAAATTAGTGTCGAGAACATAAAACAAAAAGACATCTAAGTGTTCCAAGTCCATCAGGTTGCCACACTGAGTTCACAACTTGACTTTCCTGACAGATTTTGGACTTAAACAAACCACCAATATATTAAGTTGTCGACCCATTTAGCAGATTAGTTGATAATTACAATTATATCATCAAATGGAAGCACTTAATTCATATTTTATGAGAAATTATTTAACCTAAGTAGTGGAAAACCCTGGATACAAACACCATGTATATAACGAGACGAACTAAACAAGTAATCCATATACATGTGATAAAGTTATAAAGTCCCCAAAACCCAAAGAAAAATAGTATATACATACATGATATCAAAACACTAGCTATCGCAAAGAACGGCCTTAGAGATAGTCGCCTAGTATCTCCTTTCCCTTGCTCTTTGCTCGTACCAGGATCTGCGCTCGGTTGCCCAACACATACGAAGAACGAGCCCAAAGTGAGTAAATTCCCAAGAGAAGTCTACACGTTAATCATGAAAAACCACCATAATAACCTGCGAGACATATGAATATGACCCTGACGACAGGAATCATATTCCTATGGCTGGCCGTAAACAGTATCCAAAATAAAACCATTCGATCACACACAATAGAAAATAACACACCATTCGAGAAATCTGGTCCAACCACGTTATCATTTATAAGAAAACTAGATAGAAGTGTGACGAGTCTAACCAAACTAGATCGTACTTCGTAGATTCGGATGCCCCCTGAGCACATCAAGCCTAGACCACACCCAAACTACTAACGGTGGCCGGAACAAATCGCAACCCACCGGACACGTGCACCCCGCATTCGGGTAGCTATTCACCGCTAAGCCCAAGACACGCGCTACAACCTAGCCTACTCAATTCCGTACCACAACCATCTCGATTAACCTCCGACAATGTGAACACATCAAACACCGTCCAACACATAATCGCATGCATAACATGGCAACCAAAATATGTAACAAGGCGATAAATAAACAAATGAATAAACACATCATTTATATGGACAAACCACGCATGAATTAAAGTGTAACATTCTCAAGGGTTTTACGCACCTGTAACTACGCACTCCGACTTCCCGGACCCGTCAATCCGACCCGCCTAGCTCTCCTATGCCCGAGCTATGGTTCCCCAGTCCCTGAAGTCCATTTATAGTGTTTTATATTATTAATAACACACTTATAATATTATATCATATATTCCATTTTGCAGTTGTGGTACCTCTTCCGGACAATGTCGGGGTTCCAAAAATACCCGAAAAGTCCCGTACCTACTTTTCTACCTTTTTCTAAGTTTCTATATTTTTCTAGAATTTTTTTCCAATTTTTCTGATATTTTTCAATTATTTTCCCTATTTTCCAGCAATAATATATAATATATAATATATATATATATTATTTAATTTAATAATAAATAAAAGAATTATTTTTTATTTGGGGAGGGGGGCCCACCTGGACCGGTCCGGTCCAGGTGGCTGGACCGGCCTAGCTGGCCGGTCCGACCGGTCGAGGTGACGCACGCGCGCCACGCGCGTCGTCCCTACTACTCCGAGACGAAATCGTCTCTCTGTTCTACGAGACGATTTCGTCTCTCCCCGTTTTTTTTTTTTTTTTTTTTTTTTCTCTTCTTCTTCCTTCTTCTTCCTCCTATCGATTCCTCTTCAACCTCACTCCATTTAAGACCTCTAAAACATCATAATCTCACCACAAATCCACCAAAACAACATCAAATTCTCGGATCAAAATATATATAAATAAACCCCAAATTTACCAAATCATCTCAATTTTCTTCAAATTCGATCCCAATTGATGTAATTCATCAAAGTAAACCTTAAGAACACCGAATTTGACCTCCTAAAACCATTAAAAATAAATGAAATCCGAATTCACCACAACCCATTTTAATCACATTTTTTATCAAAATTTCCATTAAAATGGTAAGGATTACCTTGGATCAATGTTGTGTGGCTCGGATTTCCCTCTCCAAGCTCGATTTCGTCCCTCCAACACTTTGATTTCTCTCACCAAAATCTCCTAACGATTTGAGCAAATATTAGATTTGCATGCATTTGATCCATCGGGTTGTATATATAGGTGGTATTTTAATCTCACGTGCACACGCATCTCGAGGTAAATCCAACCGCCACTGATCACCTTGTGTCACCAAAGTTCTTGACACCCTATCATGACATTATCTATCTCGAATTTCCTTGTTGTGCATCTCGAGAATTATCCTATGCATGCTGATTTTTCTTATCAAACTATAGGACTTCAACTAATTCATTAATACATTAATTCAACCTTAGGTTAAATCACCTAATAAATTATATAAAATTCATAAGTGCGTCACACTAGCACTCAAACTACCCGACAACCCATGCCCCGCACTCCCGCTACCCAATACCCTACCGGTCCTCGACACGCACTTCGGGACATATACCCGACTCGTAGTCTTGCCCGATGTCAACTTACACACATGTGATGTTTATATAAATAATAAATTTCCACATCACAATAATAGACATACAACATACACAAATAACACAATATAACCTGGGTACTCTTATTTGAGTCCACCCAAATTTGTCACCGTAACGCACCAACATTTTAGAATGAATCACACTACTATAACCCACACACCATTCAACTCGCGGTCAGACTACTAATCCCTAAATATGCGGGTTTAGACACGTCCAGAATCCGTATAGTTATGGTGGTGAAAAAGATTATTATGCAGTCTCACCGTACCAATAACCACCATATCGCTCACTTAGACCTAAAAAGACTACTCATTAAGGAATCCAAGGAAAACAAAGCCGATAATCCACCAAGGATAGATACCACAAAATGAATTCAAGAAAATCATATTTCACAAAGAAATACTACTCAACAAAGATAACAACCCAGTTTTTAAATGCACAAATGAATTATATAAATACTCCCACTGGTTTTACTCATAGTAAAACGCGAAACTCCACCCTCGCGACTCTCACACATCACCAAACTGACCCCGTATACTCGCCACCAGTCCACTAAGTACTTGATAACCATTTTCGATTCAATTTGGTCGTGTTAGAGTTTGATTTCCATTTAAATTGTAATTTCCCATTAATTCCTCCCATTTTCCAAACATTACCAATTTTCACTATTTGGCTCAATTCTCTGGGTATTGGGTCATATTCAGACCAATTTGGATACCCGAGAGAAGTCCTGAAATTTTCGAAATTTTTCAGAAATTTGTTATGGTAAACAGTGTCACGCCGTAGGGGTACAACCTTGGCGGCGCCATTTAAAGCGTCGAATCCCAACCATTTCTGGTCTGGACGCTGTGATCGACACCATGGCCTCCAGGCCTCACTGTGTGATTTCAAAATGTGAATCCAGGGTTTTTCGACACCTCGGCTCGTGTTGTCACGTTTCGAGCCTGTTCCAACCTCGTAGGGACATCGATATCCATCCAAATTCGTTATAAAACCATAAAAACTGACGCACCACAATAATCGAATGAAAACACACAAAATGAACACCAAAACGACGAGAGATAAACGGGGAGTTGAGATCTCACCTCCGTTTACGTCATAGCGCGATCCCTTGGTGTCGATTAGCGTCGAAAATTCGAAACCTTCCGCCTCCAAAATCGTTCACACGAAGAGAGAAAAAGAGATAGAGAGAGATAGAGAGAGAAAATGAGAGAAAAGTGAGTTGTCTTTATATATATAAATATAGTGGTCCACCATCTTTGTGTGTTTACGTATCTCGAGGCACATCTTTTGGCCTCCAAACACCCAGCCTTAACCACTCTTTGACATATTTTGGGACTCCCCTTTGTCCTTATCCTCTTTTGCACCAATAATTGGACCTATCTCGAACCTTTCTGCGCCGACATGCACCATGACTCGCATCGTCACGTGTGAATGGAAATACTAACGACCCGAACATATTCTCGAATTAATTTATTATTATATTTTATTTCTCGGTTGTCCACGAAAATCGTTTCTCGAACTCGTGTACCCGTATTTCGTTCGCTCGATACCCGTTCGACACGTTTTCCTAGGCGAACCCTACTCATAACTCAACATCACCGTCCTATCACATAGACATGAGTATAAATAGGTAAGACATGTCACACATACATAACATATTTTTCCTGTCGTTACAAAACTATTGTTGTTGCCCAATAAGATGTCAAATTTTGTCTCTCCCCCTGCACTACTATTCTTAAGTTTATTATATATGAAATTCTGCATCCCCATCGTATCACACAAGAACATATTGCTGCCAAGAATTGAACTCATGACCTCTCCCTTGGTTAGAGTTGAAGTGCTATTTTCTTTACCACCACACCACACCCCTTGTGGGCATGTAGATGGTTTTTGAACCAACAAAAAAAAAAATACAATTGAATGAGAAAGAATAAAAAGGATTGCAGTGTGGTGTAAAGACGAGGGTATGCGAAAGTACATTTAGACACGTAACCGAAGGGGGTGAAGTCAAACTCTATAGATGATGCATAAGTGAATTTGATTGAAAATGAAAGTCTATAATTGAGCAATAATAATAAAGACCAAGGTACTGAACAGCTTCATCAAACAAAGTTTTCTACACGGAAAAAAAAAAAAAAGATAACAATAATAAAATTGCATACACTTCAACAATGGACTAGGTTATTGAGTTAAAATTGGGATGTGAGTTCGAAATAGGAAAATGGATTATCATCTTCCTAACATATAATTCATCAGCAATTAAGAATCATACACTTAAACATGTCAAATGAGGATGAACATTCTAAGAATTTAAGAAGCAACCGTTGATAGAATTTCATTCTCAGAAAAGTACAAGAAATATGACAGTATTGATTATGGAGCTCTCAATATTTTAAAGCAAGATCTGCTGGAATTAAAAATATAAACACTTTTATTTTTCATGATGAGAAGATGAGTTCATGCCAAAAAAAAAATTCTTGAAAATCTAAAAATATGAGTCTGGACATCATTTCTGCCATTTTTGGCCTTGTCGTCTTCATTGTTTACACATTTTTTTTTTAAGCAATGTCTTTGTTTACACATTTGATTGCTCAAGTATGCATCTCTTTAATGCGCCAAAGCTCTTTAGTCACTTCTTTCATTGTTGGCCTCTCGTTGTCTATATCTCTAGTACAACTATTGGCAAGGTCTCTAAGTTTTTTCAACTGCATCTCAATCACCCTTTCTATCACTTTCTTTAATGCAGATTCCAGTGTCTCATAGCGCAAACACGTTTGACTTTGCAAAATCTCAAATAGGAGAACTCCAAAGGAAAATACATCCGTCTTTTCAGATACTCGGCCTTTTGAAATGTATTCAGGAGCCAAGCACCAATAAGTCCCCAAGAGAATCTGTGTTTCGGCATCAGTTTTACCGAGAGGCAGTGGAATGCAAAGCGAGAAGTTAGCCAATTTAGCTCCTCCTACACCATCTAAAATCATGTTTTCAGCAGTTATGCCGTTGTGAATAATAGGCGTGACAGTGAAGCTGTGAAGGTATGTAACTGCATGCGCAATCTCGGTAGCAATCCTTAGCTTTTCTTCCCATGAAAAGGCAGGATCCTCGAGGCATGTTGAAGTAGAGCCTCTATGAATGCGATGAGACAGAGTTTCATTGAAACAATTTTTGAAAACCAATATGGGAAATTCAGTCTCCAAACAGCAGCCTAGGAGTTCCACCACATTTTTGTGCTTGATTTGTGATAGCACTGCAATCTCTGTTGCACAATGTTTTCTATCAGGCCAATCCAAGAACTTCTTTATCAGAACATCTCGATTTCCACAGCGTCCCTTGTACCAAGTATGCACACTAATGTAACCCAAAAATTGATCTGAATCATAGTTGTTGGTGGCCTCTAAAATCTCTTTTTCGGAGAAGATCCGAATCGGATTAGATTTGCCATGAAATGAGCCAACCAACTCTTTCAACAACAGTCTATTGTTCTCCAAGAAGAAATAATTTCTTTTCGAAGATGATTCTTTCTTCATAGCCTTGAAGCACAATGCAATGCTTGTTTCTGTAATAACAACAAAACAAATCGATGGAATCCAAAATAGAACAATAAGTAGGAAAAGAAACAGAAAAAAAATCACAAATAGTAAAACATATCATGAGACAAACAAAAACATATCATTAATCCCAAATTAAGAAGTTGTTAAACAGCTGAAATTTAGAACAATTGAAATAATCGATTTGACATAACAGATTTTTGCACCTGATGAAGAAGATGATGATGCCCAGTTTGTTCTGCAAATCGATTGAATTGAATTAATGATCTTATGATCACAATGTTTTACATCAAACAATGCAAACACAGAACTGCATTTCCACGAAATAGTTCCCCCAAGACTTGCAAGTACAGGAAATGCCGCGTGGACCGACGTTTGGCGTTAATCGATTAGTAATTGGAAAAATGCTAGAAAGACTCTCCCAACTCTAAGTCAGACCCGGTCACTTGTCACGTGGGTCCGCATCTTTTGATGTCGTAGCCTTTTGAGATATACACTTTACGTGTTATGCATAGGGGTACACACGATTGGATCCAATTCAATTAGGGTTAATCCACAATTCAATCTAATTATTGCGGATTAGAAAATTACAATCTAATCCAATCCAAATAATTTATCAATTCAACTCAATCCAATTTGCAAGATGCGAATCGGATTGGATCAAGTTTTGCGGATTGACATTTTTTTATCAAAATTTATGAAATTAGATTTAATCAAATGAATCACAAGAATTATATATCTCATGAATGACAAATTTACAAAATACATTCCACAAATCTATATATAACATATTTCCCACAAAATTGTTATCACAATAACCTTTAAAATATAAGTTTCTACATAAATAAATGTGTTATCCACAAATCTTCACCATACATCCTCACAAAAGAACAAAAAAAATGTACGTTGAACATACAACCTACAATAAAAAGGTCGAAAACATAATAAAAGAGTTAAGAACAAGTATAGTCTTTTAGATATTTTAGTTTTGAGTTGATAATTTGAGTTGATGCTAATTAAGCTACTATATTACATATGATGAAATATATATGTATGTGTTGATATGTTAAACGGACTGGATCGGATTGGATCCGCGATTTTTTAATGTAGGATTCGTAATCCGATCCAGTCCAGTCGGATTAATGATTTTTCAATCTAATCCAGTTAAAGGGATCAAAAAATTGATCCAATTAGTGATAATTAGTTCGAATTGGATCGGATCTGCGAATTAGTGCAATCCGTGTGCACCCCCAGTTATGCGTAAAAAACTTTGGGCCTAACATCCATTTTTACTTGAGGCCCATGCACTATATTACTAGAGTATGACTTGGTGAATGATGACTTTAAGTCTCATGTAGCATCTTTCAAATGATTGTACTTTGAGCTAATATTGTTTGGCTTTAGCAAATAGTCATCGTGTCGAGCAAAGTTGAAATGTCGATGGATATCTAGTGGGCTATTGGGTCCAGTACGCGTGCTCATTCTTAGTCTCAGTCTCCGTCTCTGTCTTCTTCAACGCAATTCACTAACTTCGGAAATAGGATCCAATGTTTCTTCACCGGTTTCTTGATTGTGCCCGCTCTACAATACTCAATTGCGACACGTGAAGTAGATGTTTATGTTTGGCATCCGTGTCGAGGTATTTCACACAAGCCGAGTGGGTACATAGGTGTCCCAAAATTGGTTACCCATGCTTTTTCAATATCATTTATCAAAATTAACTCACTCATACATTAATTACAACAATGCTTTAATTTTCTTTCTTTAAAAAAAAAAAAAATGCTTTAATTTTTAGTGGAGCTAGTACTAAATTTTTGGGTCAGGCTATTCAAACTCCACTTTTTACTCTTTATACTATGTTTTTAAATTTTTGTAAAATATCTTTAATGCCCTCATATATAAAGATGTTTTACTCCTTTATACCCTACTACTCCCATGAATTTTTTTTGAACCAAGAACACTCCGCGAAAAACCCGCAAACTCTACCCCTACACTCGACCTCCAACTGACTAAATAAGTGCGAAACTACACAAAATAAACTTGATAACTTCATTCTCTAGTCGATTCCCTTTTGTTTAATATTTTTTTTAGAGACATTTAGTTGTTATTTGACTGTTCTAGGGTTATTGCATTTTATTTTTATTTTTAGGGCATTGAGTTTGACATTGATTACGCATTGTAGGGAGGAAAATGTTGAAGGAATCACCAAAACGAAGTAAACCGAGCAGTATGAGATAATTTTCGTTGTTTTTATGAATGTGTGGACACATAGTTCGCATCGATATGCGTGTCGATGCGGGTACCGAGTAGATTAAAGACGAAATTTTAAGTTGAGAAAAATGTTACACATAAAATGAATTAAATGTGATAAAATACGTAAATTGTTGGGCGCTTAGGGACACGCGGGGTCGTGGTCGACACGCGTGGGTGGTACGATAGTGTGCACGCCCGAGTATGCTCGTTGGCGCGCACGACGAAATTTTAGGCGCGAAAGTATAGGCGAATATATATATATATATGTGTATAAGGAATTTAATATATATATATATAAATATATATATATATATATAAATATATATCAAAAATCAGAAAAATAAATAAATAATAGTGAAATTACCAATAAGGGTATTGGGGTTGTAAAGGAAAGGATAAAATGAGAGGGGTATTATGGTCATTTTACCCAAAAATTGGGGATACACACCACACCGTCACCACAGTTCCTCATTTTCTCACATTTTGATCGAAATTGAGGAGGAAGAGGAGGAATCGGGAGAAAAGAGGAACGAGAGACCGAGAGGAGGAGAGGTGGTAAGCTCGTGTTGGAGAGGCGAAGGAGGTGAGTTGTTGTGTTGTTTGTTATTGTGTTGTTGTATGTGTTGGTGATAATGGTGGTTTGGTGGTTCGGTGGTTGTGGCGGGGAGCTCGAGAGCTCGAGAGCTCGGACGAATGCGAGAGCAATTCGTCCGAGGGGGAGACGACAGTCCTCTCCCCTCTCCCTCTCCCCTCTCCCTCTCCCTCTATAGATTCATGGAAAAAAAAAAAAAAAAGAAAAAAAAAAAGAGAAAGAGGAAAAACAGAGGCGTGCGCCTCTGTTGGGAAGAGACGACCCAACCGGGTCGGCCGACCCGCCCGGCCTGGCGGGTCGAGGCCGACCCGGTTGGCGGTCCGGTCCGGTTGGGCGAACCGGACCGGGTGAACCGGTCCGGTTCACCTCAACTCAAAAAAAAAAAAAAAAAAAAAAAAAAAAAAAAAAAAAAAAAAAAAAACAGCTTTGAAAGAAGAAGAAAAAAAAAAATCTGGAAAATTCATAGAAAATTCATAGAAAATAAGAAAAAAATAGAAAAATTATATTTTGATCAAATAAAGGAAATTTGGGATTTTCTCGAAAATGTTAGCGAGGTATTGTCGGGGTTTTACCTCGAAAACGTAAATTTGACATAATATGTCAAATTAAAGCTAATTCAATGATAAATAATCTTAGGTACATTTGGGGAGATAATTTGGATTATCGGGTGATTATTGGCGCTAGACGGGGTTTGATTTTCGAGACGAGGAGTGCGATTTGAGGTGTGTAGTATCCCAATTGAACTTCACTTTAAGTATTTACAATTTGATTTATTTGATTTCAGTTCCGATTATTCGTTATCTCATTCCATTACTGCTTTACGGTGGTTGAGTTCTCGTAATTGGTGTTTTTACGGTAGTGGAGTTTACTCCTACTTGGAGCCTTTACGAGATCACTCCCCACCTGGTATTTATTCGTTACGGCCATAGAGTCCACTAAGTCATAGCACTTGTCTATGCATATACCGGTGAATAGGCTACCCGGTTATGGTAGGCTCGTGTGGGTGCGTCGTGGGTCTACGCCGGCCACCTAGAGGGTCCAGGGACAACCTGTTGGTGTGTTTGAGGGTTGTGCCCAAGGAGAGGCTCGAAGTATGACTTAGTTTGATTTTTATGTGCACGTACTTTGTTTCGTCACTATATTTATGCATGCGATGATCTTTCTTTTACAGTTGTCTCGTATTTCTTTATTCCGCATGTTTAAATTATAGTATTTTCAATTCCAAGATTTTTATTTCGTAATTACTTGGTGAATTTCCTTGGGATTACTCACTCTGGACTCGTCATCTGTCTTTTTGTGATGGTTGAGTGCGGACCCTAAGACGAGCCGGGAAGGGCAAGCTTGAAGAGTACATCGATTGACGCTTTAGCCCCACTCGTACGTATGTTTATATTTATTCGTTTTATATTGGGTTTTGGGCTTGAGAGATAGGTTGTATATTTTGATATTTTGAGGATTCATAGATGATATATATATGATGTATATTTGGTATGGTTTCCACTTAGGCGTTTTGATCATGGAATTTAGGATAAATCTTTATGTTGTTCATTTAATTTTCCATTTGCGTAATTTATGGTTGAATGATATTGAGGAAATAAAAGTCAACTCATAACATCAAGGTTAACTCGATAATTAATTGATAATGGATAATTGGGCGTGGAACACAAATTGGCGGTGACGTGGTCGGTTGTGGTCCGCGTGGCCTCCGTGGCGGACCAATGTGGAAATTGGGGCCGCCACATTTTGGTATCGAGCTTAGGCTCGGTTTGGAGAGTTAATAAGAGTATAAACTTGATGAATAAATCTTAGATGTGGAAACCACAAGTGAATGATTAAAGGTTTAGTTGGGAAGTGATGTGAGGCGGGTAGAGTCGGGGAATTATACATATACGTACGTTTTGATTGTGTATTACATAGTATACGCGTATATATGTACTTGAGTCCGATCCATTGCACGATGGTTGTGCAGGTTTAGGATGGACTTACGACTCTACTACTCCGCCCACTACTCACCAGAGAGGTTGGAGATACTAGTGATCGCACCACTAGTGACATGGCCGATATGCGAGCTATGATACTGAGGTCCGACCGAGCAGACGATTGATTCAACAGAGCAGCAAATTATTGCAAAGAGCTCGATGGTGAGCGATGGAGTACATTCGTAGCTCGAGGACGCCAAAGATAGCACCGATCGCCGAGCGCGTTGCACCTCGCTACCACTCGACGCATTAGCACCGCTATTGCTACACGGCGCCTGGATCGAGACAGTGATAGAGAGAGTTGAGCTGTTGTGCCGCCCGAGACTACGGTGGTGACACCCACCACTACGGAGCAGCGCAAGTAGGGACTTCGACCGCCAGAGTAGGATGTCGAGGCGGCGAAGATGGTGAAGGATTTTATGAGATTTAATCCTACGTACTTCACTGGAGTCCAACTGATCCCGAGGTTGCCGGCCGGTGGTTAATGACACATCGACGACTACACCAGCTATTAGAGGTACTGAGAGGCGGACCAGCGCGTATCTCGGGGTATTGTTTGAGAGGTCGAGCGCACGGTATGGTGGACTACTTACACCGACATACATTCTACACCATCGACGTGGGCGAGTTTCGACGCTTATTTCTCGATGAGTACATCCCTACCGAGGTGCGATTGAGGCCGAGGAGCGCTTCTTGGGGCTGCGACAGGGTAATATGTCGTGTCACAAGACATGGATCGATTCCGGTATCTCATGATGTATGCCATGGATGTGGCTAACACGGAGAGGTTACAGATTTACTACTTCATCGAGAGCCTAGATGAGAGGATTGGTGGGGTGATTGTTGCGACCGGTGCGGAGACGCTACGAGTGTTTTTGACAGAGCATTGGCTCGCGAGACGTATTTACGACACCGGGTGAGCTTGGAGATGGGTCCGGACAGAGTTCTCGGAGTGGTCGATCAAAGACCGAAGAGACAGAGAGATCACCGATCGACGAGAGACATGATTATCGGGGTCGACGAGATAGACGTTTTGAAAGCGAGAGAGAGGAGATGAGAGGCGGTGTAGTGTACGTTCTTTTGCACCCGCACTCCGCACCATTTGAGCGGCCACGACGGCGTGTGCGAGATGGAGGGGGTCGTGGTAGAGGACGAGAGAGTCGAGGTCGTGACAGGGGCTCAGTACATATAGTATCACGATCGGATTGGCGGGATACACGACGATGTTACGGATGTCATCGTCGGACATATACGAGTAATTGTCCGATGTCGCTTCATCATCACGACCGCAGATTGAGGCGCTAGGGAGAGAGTTCATGCTTCGTCTACCGCACCTACCGTCGTCGTACGACGGATCGTGATGCGACTCGTCGGCTCGTCGAGGGTATGTTATCTATATGCGATGTTTCCATGCATGTATTATTTGATTCCGGTAGTACTTTGTCGTTTATATCGGGACGTAGGGTTGGACGCTTAGGGTTATCTCGTTAAGACTTTAGATCCACATCTTGTCCTCGATGCACACTGGGGATAAGATTTACCCTAACCGATATGCCGGAATTGTGTAGTAGAGATTGAGGGACACCGATTACACTGTCGACTTTCGTGTCCTAGAGTATTTAGAGTTTGATGCTTTATTGGGTATGGATCAAGTTATCGGCGTATCGCGCACACATTGATTGTTTCGGTAAGACGGTAGTATTTGATATTGAGGGCATTCCGGTATTTACTTTTGTTGGTACGGCGTCGACTTACCGATTACCGAGGTCGATTAGCTACGACACGGAGATGGAGGCGTTTAGGACGGTGGGCGAGGACCGACCGACGAGACCGAGGTTAGATTAGAGGATGTCCCAAGAGTGTGTGAGTTTCCCGAGGTATTCCTCGACGATTTGCCAGGTTTACCACCTCCTAGGTCGATTGAGTTTATGATTGAGTTGATTCCGGGGACGTAGCCGATATACACCGACCGTCTGGGATGTCAAAGATCGGAGCAGAGGAGAGTTGAGATCCCAATTAGAGGAGTTATTGCGAAGGGTTTTATTCATCCCAAGATGTCTCCTTGGGGCGCACTGTGCTATTTGTTAAGAAGAAGGATGGTTCTTTGAGGTTGTGCATAGATTACAGGAAGTTGAATCAAGTGACGATTCGAAATCGTTATCCACTTCCTAGGATTGATGATCTATTTGATCAGTTGGCGAGTGCTAAGTTTTTCTCAAGATTGATTTACGATCCGGTTATCATCATTGAGGATTCGGGAGAGTGATATAGAGAAGACGGCGTTTAGCACGCGTTATGGATTGTTTGAGTTCACAAATATGCCATTTGGGGTGACTAATGCGCCGCTATCTTTATGGATTTGATGCACCGAGTATTACGGCCATTTTTGGATCGTTATGTGATTGTGTTCATCGATGATATCTTAATATACAAGTAAGACTCGTGAGAGCACGAGAGACACCTCGAGATGTTTTGATGACGTTGAGGGAGCATAGATTGTACGCTAAGTTTAGCAAGTGTGCTTTTTGGTGAGTGAGGTGAAGTTTCTTGGACATGTCATCAGTGGTCAAGGAATATCTGTTGATGGAGATAAGATTCGAGCGATAATTGATTGGAGGACACCTGAGACAGTTGCAGACATTCGTAGTTTCTTGGGGCTTGCGGGCTATTACCGGCGATTTGTGCAGGATTTTTCGTTGATTGCAGCACCGATGACGAGGTTGACCAAGAAGAATGTTAAGTTTGAATGGGTCAAGATTGTGAGGCAAAGATTTTTAGAGTTGAAGAAGAAGTTGACTTCGGCGCCGGTGTTGCTCTACCCGAGACAGGGGAAAGGCTTCTCGGCCTATACGAGATGCTTCCTGAATCGGGTTGGGATGCGTGTTGATGCGGGAAGGACACCCGGTTGCATACTTATCGAGGCGATTGAGACCCCACGAGGAGAATTATCCGGTACATGATTTGGAGCTAGGCTGCGAGTTGTGTTTGCGCTCAAGGCTTGGCGACATTACCTTTACGGGGAGCGATTTATGTTATTTACGATCATCGAGTTTGAGGTATTTGTTCACTCGAAGGATCTCGAATATGCGCAAAGACGGTGGCTCGAGTTGTTGAAAGACTACGATTTCGCGATTGAGTACCATCCTGGGAAGGCGAATGTAGTTCTTGATGCATTGATCCGAGGAGTGGTGTAGAGTCGTCGGTACTGTCGTTGCAGATGACACATGAGTATGGATTCTTTGGAGGCTGCGACGGTGTTGTGTTTGTCGGATGCTTTTGCTTTGATGTTCATATCTCGTTGCGCGCCGATGCGTGTTCTGTGGTGTCGTTAGAGAGGGTCGCCGAGTGGCAAAGGGTCGACGGACATTTTGCTCGCTTCACTGCTCAATGTATCGGCTCAGGATCCGGGTTGCACGATTGGTCTAGTGGTTCGGACCGGTGCTTGAGACACGAGAGGTAGGTTGTGGATACCGAGGTGCGGGAACTACGCGATAGCATTCTTGAGGATGCACACCGTTCGCGGTATACGATTCATCTGGCAGACTAAGATGTATCATGACTTGCGACGTTTGTTTTGGTGGCCTGGATGAAGGCCGATGTGGGTGCATATGTGAGAGCTTGTCATATTTGTCGACGAGGTTAAGGCCGAGCACAGGAGACCAAATTTGGATTGTTACATGCCCACTACCGATTCCACAAAGTGGAAATGGGAGCATGTTACGATGGATTTTGTGAGCGGGTTGCCACGATCGCGAGACGCCATGATGCTGTGTGGGTTGTGATTGATAGATTGACAAAGTCGGCACACTTCATTCCTATATCGATGAAATATTCATTTTCTCAGTTGAGCATCATTTTTGAGCGAGAGGTTGTTAGGCTACATGGGGTGCCGCTATCTATCAGTGTCGACGAGAGATCCCAGGTTGACTTCGAAGTTGTGGGAGAGCATGCAGGAGCAGTTTGGGACGAGACTGCAGTTCAGTACGGCTTATCATCCTCAGACAGATGGTCAGTCGGAGAGATTGATACGGATATTAGAGGATATGCTTAGAGCATCCATTTTGCGGTTTGGAGGTGCTTGGGAAGAGTATTTGCCGTTGTGCGAGTTCGCGTACAACAACAAATGCCTATCAGCGAGCATTGGTATGCCACCATTTGAGGCTTTGTATGGTAGACCTTGCGGATCACCACTTGTTGGGCAAAGACCTGAGGATGTGGCGGTGATTGGACTGAAGTTGTTGTTGATCATACCGAGAAGATTCGGCAAGTTAGGTTGAGATTGCAAGCGACTCAAGATAGACAAAAGAAGTATGTTGATAGGTATCTTGAGGGTTTGAGTTATGATGTAGATGACTTGGTATATCTCGAAAGTTTCGCCCTGGAAAGGACATCAGAGGTTTGGAATCAAGGGGAAACTAGCACCGAGATATATTGGACCGTTTAGAGTTATAGCACGTGTTGGGACAGTAGCATATAGATTGGAGTTGCCAGCAGAGTTAGCAGGCGTTCATCCAGTGTTTCACGTGTCTATGTTGAGATTAGCTAAGTCAGGACCGAGGCCGATGGTGGATATTAGACAGATTGAGGTTCGTCCTGACGTTTCATATGAAGAACAACCCGTTGAGATCATGGATCGTAGAGTTCAGACTTTGAGGAACAGGGAGATTCCGAAGGTGTTGGTACGATGGCAGCATCACGGGACTGAGGGACTTACCTGGGAGCTCGAGTCGACTATGAAACAGAGATATCCTCAGTTATTTACTGGTGAGTGTTGATTATAGCTTAAATTTCGGGACGAAATTTTAATTTAGTTGGGAAGAATTGTAACGGCCCAATTAATATTTGCCGTTATTTTATGACGTCATTACAGACGTGGACGCCAGTGTGGACGTTCGTGGGTCCCATAGCGAGACTGGAGCGCGTCCGTATTAGGTAAATAGTTATTTTGTTTGTTGATTTGACTAATTTGCGATGTTTATGTTAAAATAGGTTAACGGCATCGCGATGTGTGTAATTGTATTTTAAATTGACGTGGGAGATTGTGTGATGAGTATTCGCATCGATATGCGTGTCGATGCGGGTACCGAGTAGATTAAAGACGAAATTTTAAGTTGAGAAAAATGTTACACATAAAATGAATTAAATGTGATAAAATACGTAAATTGTTGGGCGCCTAGGGACACGCGGGGTCGTGGTCGACACGCGTGGGTGGTACGATAGTGTGCACGCCCGAGTATGCTCGTTGGCGCGCACGACGAAATTTTAGGCGCGAAAGTATAGGCGAATATATATATATATGTGTATAAGGAATTTAATATATATATATAAATATATATATATATATAAATATATATCAAAAATCAGAAAAATAAATAAATAATAGTGAAATTACCAATAAGGGTATTGGGGTTGTAAAGGAAAGGATAAAATGAGAGGGGTATTATGGTCATTTTACCCAAAAATTGGGGATACACACCACACCGTCACCACAGTTCCTCATTTTCTCACATTTTGATCGAAATTGAGGAGGAAGAGGAGGAATCGGGAGAAAAGAGGAACGAGAGACCGAGAGGAGGAGAGGTGGTAAGCTCGTGTTGGAGAGGCGAAGGAGGTGAGTTGTTGTGTTGTTTGTTATTGTGTTGTTGTATGTGTTGGTGATAATGGTGGTTTGGTGGTTCGGTGGTTGTGGCGGGGGGGAGCTCGAGAGCTCGAGAGCTCGGACGAATTGCGAGAGCAATTCGTCCGAGGGGGAGAGACGATAGTCCTCTCCCCTCTCCCTCTCTCCCCTCTCCCTCTCCTCTATAGATTCATGGAAAAAAAAAAAAAAAAAAAGAAAAAAAAAGAGAGAGGAAAAACAGGCGCCGTGCGCCTCTGTTGGGGGGAAGAGACGACCCAACCGGGTCGGCCGACCCGCCGGTCTGGGCGGGTCGACCGACCCGGTTGGCCGGTCCGGTCCGGTTGGGCCGAACCGGACCGGGAGAACCGGTCCGGTTCACCTCAACTCAAAAAAAAAAAAAAAAAAAAAAAAAAAAAAAAAAAGAAGAAAAAAAAAAAAAAATCTGGAAAATTCATAGAAAATTCATAGAAAATAAGAAAAAAATAGAAAAATTATATTTTGATCAAATAAAGGAAATTTGGGATTTTCTCGAAAATGTTAGCGAGGTATTGTCGGGGTTTTACCTCGAAAACGTAAATTTGACATAATATGTCAAATTAAAGCTAATTCAATGATAAATAATCTTAGGTACATTTGGGGAGATAATTTGGATTATCGGGTGATTATTGGCGCTAGACGGGGTTTGATTTTCGAGACGAGGAGTGCGATTTGAGGTGTGTAGTATCCCAATTGAACTTCACTTTAAGTATTTACAATTTGATTTATTTGATTTCGAGCCCGATTATTCGTTATCTCATTCCATTACTGCTTTACGGTGGTTGAGTTCTCGTAATTGGTGTTTTTACGGTAGTGGAGTTTACTCCTACTTGGAGCCTTTACGAGATCACTCCCCACCTGGTATTTATTCGTTACGGCCATAGAGTCCACTAAGTCATAGCACTTGTCTATGCATATACCGGTGAATAGGCTACCCTTATGGTAGGCTCGTGTGGGTGCGTCGTGGGTCTACGCCGGCCACCTAGAGGGTCCAGGGACAACCTGTTGGTGTGTTTGAGGGTTGTGCCCAAGGAGAGGCTCGAAGTATGACTTAGTTTGATTTTTATGTGCACGTACTTTGTTTCGTCACTATATTTATGCATGCGATGATCTTTCTTTTTTACGGTTGTCCGTATTTCTTTATTCCGCATGTTTAAATTATAGTATTTTCAATTCCAATATTTTTATTTCGTAATTACTTGGTGAATTTCCTTGGGATTACTCACTCTGGACTCGTCATCTGTCTTTTTGTGATGGTTGAGTGCAGACCCTAGTACGAGCCGGGGGGAAGGGCAAGCTTGAAGAGTACATCGATTGCAGTTTTAGCCCCACTCGTACGTATGTTTATATTTATTCGTTTTATATTGGGTTTTGGGCTTGAGAGATAGGTTGTATATTTTGATATTTTGAGGATTCATAGATGATATATATATGATGTATATTTGGTATGGTTTCCACTTAGGCGTTTTGATCATGGAATTTAGGATAAATCTTTATGTTGTTCATTTAATTTTCCGCTGCGTAATTTATGGTTGAATGATATTGAGGAAATAAAAGTCAACTCATAACATCAAGGTTAACTGATAATTAATTGATAATGGATAATTGGGCGTGGAACACAGCTGGCGGTGACGTGGTCAGTTGTGGGTCCGCGTGGCCTCCCGTGGCGGACCAATGTGGAAATTGGGGCCGCCACACATAGGATCAATATGTACAACATGCGTCTCAGTCTTGTGTGTCTGACAATATATAGTACATAGCGGTGTATGTTGGTCGAGACCCATAGTTTCATGTCAGCTTTGTGTGATCGTGAAGCACTTGTAAGTATCGACCCTGTTGTGTCGAAATTATGCTCGTACCCCCTATCGAATTACTCTCTGTACCCCACCCTAATAGACACCACTCAAATCCGCTCAAATGTTTCGGTCAAAGATCTCCGATATTGTGACGACTCCTCCCTTAATCTAGGGCGCCGCCCAACCTAATCTCGTAATTAAGCCCTAATCCTAGCCTCATAGGACTTAACTACGTATTAGTCAGCCTTACAACCTATTTATCTCGTTTCTCATGTCCAAATCCATTTATAGCCTTTTGTGTTAATTAAATCTTTATTAACATGGTTTGTTATTTAGCGGAAGTCTTAGTCATTTAATGCGAAATTAAATTAGAATATTATGCGGAAGTCAATTGAAAAATAACCTAAGTGCGGAAAACCAGAAAATAACATCATATATATTAGATAACCTCAAAATATAGCAAAACAGTCTAAGTCTGGTCGGAGAACTAACGCTCAACCCAAATGTACAACCCAATGTAATAAAAGACATATGGTATCTAATACGTACAAAATATCAAAATGGACCTATAACAAAAGTCGTGTCGCGCCGCTACTCAGAGAAAATCTCCTATCTTCTCCTTGCCTGGTTGACTAGTAGATGGATCTGCACCCACCGTCATAAAAAGGACGGTGAGTACAAGAAATAAACAATAATCCCTGATGACAAGTTTAAATTGCATTTCCAAATGTAATCGATTGGTATTTTAAAGCATATAACTAGGAAAGCTGGAAAATAAACCATATGCAAGTAAATGCCAGAATTAAACATGTGAAACTGACACTGGGCTAAGTAGTGGTGAATTAGGTCCGGTCGGCAGTGAACCGTGTCACTCCAAATGTACAACCCAATGTAATAAAAGACATATGGTATCTAATACGTACAAAATATCAAAATGGACCTATAACAAAAGTCGTGTCGCGCCGTTACTCAGGGAAAATCTCCTATCTTCTCCTTGCCTGGTTGACTAGTAGATGGATCTGCACCCACCGTCATAAAAAGGACGGTGAGTACAAGAAATAAACAATAATCCCTGATGACAAGTTTAAATTGCATTTCCAAATGTAATTGATTGGTATTTTAAAGCATATAACTAGGAAAGCTGGAAAATAAACCATATGCAAGTAAATGCCAGAATTAAACATGTGAAACTGACACTGGGCTAAGTAGTGGTGAATTAGGTCCGGTCGGCAGTGAACCGTGTCACTCCAATTCTATAATGATAAATCACAAAGGACTCTGTGAGTCCAGAGACTCTAACCCCAGTGTGTTGACTACATCAGAGACTCTAACCCCGAGTGCCATACAGTGTCAGGTAATATGTGTCGTTATCCCCAGGGACTCTAACCCCGTGAGTTGCGCACACCTCGATCGAGTACGGGATCTAATTACAAAAACTACTTTTTAATTTCATGGAAGACCAAGTATGGAATGCCAAAGCATCGACAAGTCTACCATCTAATCAAATAGGGAGTACAAATCCATATAAACCTTTTTAATATTTACTAGCCTAATAACATGCTATTTATCCTTTATTTCACATTTAAATAACAAGCATAGACATAACATGAGATAGAGTCAATGAATCAAATCAACAAAATGGATATCATGCAAGCAAGTCTCATCAAATGAGTATACACACAAAGAACCACATGATATCAGAATACAAAGACAATATAGTCAAGAGGACTATGCAAGAACAACATTTAATAGGAATGAAATGCTAAATAAAGTTGTTAACGAGTATACTCACTTTCACGTAAAATTTCTAGTCAATCCGGCCTCCCAGCACCCCGACTTGTGCTCCTAAACTCCCGGAACACCACCTAGGTCCTTGAAGTATCATTTTATATCATTTTTATTTATTTATTTATTTATTATTTTTATTTTTTTAAGGGGGTTTAGACCCTTGAACCGGGTCTGACCCGGTTCGTTCCAACCGGTCCGATTAGACAGGTCTAAGGACCGCACGCACGCACACGCGTGCGTGCGTTCCCTCCCCTCCTCCATTTCACAGAGATGCTGCTGTTGCAGTGTAATGACCCAAAAATTTTGCTATTTGTGAATGATGACGTGTACTATATATTTATACGCGTATTTGAGTGACCGAACAGTGAAGTCGGTAAACGAGTAGAAAAATTGGCCGAGTGGGCATCGACAAATGGGTACGGGTACACATGACTTTAAAACACAATAAATAAGCCAATTAATGGTAATTAAGCCGATTAACGACAATAGAGCATTGGCGAGACCAAAACACGCGACTCGTGAGTCGTGGGGTGTTTGAAGTGCGAGAATGTAAGAACGAGCCAAAGAGTTGGTTAGTTAAGTGGTGCATGTGTCACCTAGTGGAGTCACATTGAGAGGTGTTAGAATAGGTGGACAACTAAAGTGGTGTTAGTTGAACCGACCTCGAGATGCGTGCGTGTGTGGGGATGAGGTGTGCCCCACACTTTTCTCTCACTTTTCTCTTTCTCTCCTCTTTTCCTCTTTTCTTCTTCTCTCTCAAACTTGGTGAGCAAGAAAGTGTGGACAACCATTGGAGGGTTGTCCACCCCACCGGAGAGCCACCGGAGTTACAGGGACTCGTCGAAAAAGGTGAGATCTCCTCTCTCTTTGTTATTTCTTTTCCCCTTTTCCCCGTTTTGAGTTTCTTGTGTTAATCCACTGTTGTGTCATCTCCCATGACTGAGGGTGGCTTGCCAGAGATGATCCTGGTGTTCCACCAATGTCTCAGCAACCCCTAAGCCGGTGTTGTGGTTTAATTTCAATTTGGTGTAAATTATTTGGGTTTTCAGATTTGGTGTTTGTTTTGGGTTTTCAATTGAATTCGGGCATCCCACGACGATTCGAGTTTATTTCGGATACTCTTGATGCTCGAAAACATGTTGGCGTCAATCGCCGAGAGGGGGTTTCGAATTGGTGTCCACGATTTGTTGAAACTGTATGTCCTGACTGACGCGGTGGTGGCATTTCTAGTTTATACATGTCATGACGTCGGGTAGGAACGAGCACACCAGACACATATGAGGGTCGCGCCGCCAAAGGATTGTGGAGTCCTTGAGAACCACGATGACGCGATGAACCACGGCGAGAGCACGACGGGTACGCGACGTACTAGGTAAGTTAGTAAGCTAGTAAGAAAATATCATGTGATTCTATTTCCTCTTTTGTTGTGATTGTTGAATGATCTCATGTTTGGTATTCCTATCCTGTTATTCCTTGGTATGTGTGTTCTTGGCGTGAGTGTGTCGAAAAGTGTTTCGTGGGCCGACACCAGTTGGGAAAACGCGAGGCTTTCCTGCAGGACTGTCTAACCACCCCTGGTGTTGTGTGTTACCAGGGCACTGGGTATTAGGAGTAGTTGCAACTGCTTTTATAATCATGTTGCGCTAGTGTTGCAATATTGCCCGGGGAGATCTTGCGAGATCTTTCCGTATTGCTTAATGAACCTCTCATGGGCCTCTTTTGATTCATAGGACACACATGTTTCGATTGATATCTGTTAGTCTGCTTATCATGCACCTTGTTCTTGTTATATTTCCTGTCTTTCGATTATTGCATGACATTTAGACATTCTTCTGGCATTACTTTCAATTTCTCTCAGTTGCTCACCATCTAGTTTGTGACGGTGGGTGCAGCTAGGGCAGGTGACAACAAGGATAAGGGACCGACGATATGTGACTTTCTCTGAGCACTTCTCGAGGATGATCTCTTGTTTTGCTGCCTAGTACGTATTTACTTTGAATTATATATGATGTTTTGAAAACATATCGGATAGTATTGGGTTGTGAGTTTTGGATATCATGTACATGCCCTTATCATATTATGGTCACCAGGCTGTGCATGTTTATCTTGTATTCGAGGTTCCACTTTAGTAATAAAATCCTGATTTCCTTTTGAGTTATTGTATGATGATAGTTGAATTCCTCTGCGTTTCGATTTGATAAGCGTTATAATCTAATAACTCATAATTTGAACGGTAAAAGAATGATTTGACGTTGACTAGACACGTATAGATTTGTCGAATATCGACTCGAGAGCCTATACTGGTTTAGGTTGGGCGTTCCCAATTGCTTCAAAAATTGGGGCCGTCACATGCATCGTCTCTGTTTTTTTTTTTTTTTTTTTTTTATTTGTAAGTTGAGACAGATTGGGAGGGGAGACGACGACCATGTCATCTCCCTCCTCGGACGAACTACTCTTGCAGTTCGTCTGAAACCCCAATCACCACCATCACCACCACGCTAACAACACACCAACAACACACCAACACCGGCCACATTAACGCCAACATCAACAACAACAATGCCTTACCTCCGATCCTCTCACCCGAGCTTAGTTCCTAGCCTCGATCCTTCGGTCTCTAGTTCCGATCTCTCCTCTCTCTCGCTTGAACTGTCTCTCCCTTTCCTTCGGTTGATTTGTTTTGGTAAGGAAGATGGAGGGTCGATGGTGTGGTGGTGATTTTGATATTTGGGGTTAAATGACCATTTTGCCCCTATCCTTATCCAAATGTCCTTTTTGGTCATTTCTCATTTTATGATTTTAATATATATATATATATATTTGCCTATACTTTCGCGCCCACAAATTTGTCGTGCGCATCAACGAGCGTACTCGAGCGTGCACACTACCGTATAACCCACGCGTGTCGACCACGACCCTGCGTGTTACTAGGCACACCAATTTACTATTTTGGTCAAATTTATTTTGCTTTTATCTATGTAAACTCATTCCCCAGTTCGCACGCAACTCGAGGGATGTCCCCGTTCTCATCTCGACGTCTACACTATACAAACTGACTTAGTAAGTCTACACACTACATAACACTAAGCATGCAATAAATACAAAAATATCATATACCTCAGCTATGTGCCTCGGTCAGCATGTGTATTACGGTGTGGGTCCCACGAGACGGGGCGGGGATCTTGATTAAGGAAATCAAAACGAGGTTAGAGATTTGGGCCGTGACAAATATATACTCATAACTTCGCACTCTAGGCGCCGATATGCTAGTCATACCCCACCAAATTATTGTGTGCACTCCATAATAGTCTACTTATTCTATACTAGAGTATCGAATGAATGAAATCACAATATCTATTAACGTAGTGTCTGCACATGACCGATATGCATTCATAAGTCTCAGTTTTGATGAACCGATACCAATAAAAGCATGTTGGTTGAGTGTGGCCGATACTTTTTCAGCCCTCTCGGTTAAACCTGATCGAGGCCCTTTACAAGGTCTCGTCCCTGTGTGGCCGTATATTTCAACACCTTCAACTGAAAAACAAGGAAACCCATAAAGTTCACAAAAATGTCACTAATACACTGAGAATCTCATGGGGAACAAAACCTACAAAGTTTTAGGGCAAAAAAGTTATTCAAAAGACCAAAAGAATACGAAAATCATTGCGGTGGTCCCTCTCGTAGATCTGGTGGGTTTCGAGTCACTATAACACTCCTAATGCACCAACGACCTCAAACAAGTGTTCGATAAGTTCAAGAAAAATGAAACAATGCGGGTGATGACAAGTTTAGTTATGGGGTATGTGAGGAGATGCTTCAAAAATTAATGTTGTTTTTCTTTTAAATTCATCAAATAGGGATGGTTTCTTTAAAATTATAAAAGTAATGTATTGTGTGTTTTGCAAAGGCGTAATTAAGGGTGGTGAGTGGGATGTGGAGATTTGATTACATGAATTACTCATTTTGAAAAGGAGTCATTTGTACAAAATATTACTTGTATGGTTAACTCGTTTTGAAAAGGAGTAATTCATTTAAGTTCGCACCAACCCGAGACCTAGCCCCTAAATTGAAAATACTACACATACATCAATCCAAACACACTAAAACACACATCGGCTTGTGTTCCAAACTAAATCGAGGCGCATATGAACTACTCCATCAGATGTTCGAGTTCGAGCTTTAGGAACAGTCAAATGTTTTGGTGCTATAAATGGAAACCTATCCCTGGCCCATAGTTGTATAAGAATCGTCACACCAGCGACCTCGCGCGCACCCGAGTGAGATCCGTGACACAACTCCCTGTATAAATAAGCCAAACATGCACTTCCTCAATCGTCTTGGATCACGAATTGTGCATTTAGTAAACACGCAGTTCGTGATCCACGTGGAATACACATCACACAAATATCACCTTTTCTGAAGGCGTTATTCATGTGTTTAGTATTCGATCCATGTCACACGAATAACACCTTTACAAAAGGCCCTATTCGTGTTACATGAATCCACGTAGATCTCCATGTCACACGAATAACGCCTTTGCAAGTCACGTCCACCAAACAATCTTCACTGTACCTTTCAATGATTACGCCTTCTCAAAAGTCAGAATACATTACTTCCCATATAAAAAGAAAACATACTATACTTTGCAGATTTGAAAGTAAAATAACAGTGCGGATGTAAAATTTTCCTTTATTTGATAGATATTAATCGAGTTTTCTTTTGGTAGGCTTTACGGTTATTTTTTCAATTTTTTGCTTTTTTTTCCTCAGTTGAGCCTTTTTTTAATTTTTGATTTGACTTTTTAGAGATGTGGCATAGTACACAATGTCACCCGCACAGAGCAAATCAACATTCCAATTGGAGAGGTTTTTCTTAACCCAATGTCTATCCTATCCTATCCTACGTCGTAAACACCCACCCCTAATCGATCCAGAGCTGTATGGAAGATGCTCTAACACGAATGGCGCATTCACAGAATGCGCCATTCGTGTTACACAATTAGTGCATCAGGAGAATGCGCTATTTGTGTGACCTTGCAGCTATGTATGTCACACAATTAGCGCATCAAGAGAATGTGCTAATTGTGTGAGACATCACGTATGTGTGTCGCACACTAGTTAACGCCTTTCCAAAAGACAAAATACATTAATTAATGAATAAAAAGAAAATCAATTGTACTTTTTGAATTTAAAAGAAAAATAACAGTACGACTGTAATTTTTTCATATGTGAGTAAGGTAGGTGTATTGAAATGAGGGTAGTTTTGGAATAATTTACAAAAAATTGAAGTAAAAGCAGTAAAAAAAAATTTATAACTGGGGTACAACGAAGTAATTAGGTAAAGGGAGTAAAAAGTGTGATTCGAATAGCCTGACCCAAATTTTTTGCAGGTAATATTTGTTTTTTGTCAAATAAGTCAATGTTAGCTTTGGCAGGATTGCGCCCATCCGTATGCATGAAGTTCCTATCTATCGAGATTCGAGAAGAAACAAATGTCAGGGTAGATTAGTTCGTACTTAGTTGAGCAATAAAACATTGTACACATATATCAAGTGAAACCAAACATTCTTATAGTTAAGTACTAAAACTTGCAAGCTATTCATGAAAAGAACCAAGTTCACGCACTGTTGTACTCTCAGAGCAATTGCATTGTGATATGTTTAATGCCCTGCAACAAGTAATGCCAGATGCAAACTGACAGTAATAATAAAAGTAAACAAAACACACAATGCTGAGAACTTGTTTTTGCAATTCGGACACCGTCCTACTCTGCGGGGCCATGCCCTGGTGTAAGATGCACTTAGAAAGATTATTACATATTTACATAGAACTCATAACTCGTGATCCCTCACAGCTAGTTATCCCTCACCAAGTTGTATTACGCTAATAACTCCCCCTTACACTTTGCTCTCACACAAAACCCAAGTCTCCTTAGTGCCCGAGATCCCCTCGACTTACAAGTAATGTCCCCTTAACAGGTTTAAGCAAAAACAAAAAAGAAGAACGAACTAGTGTTCATCTTCATCTATCTCAAGATCGGCTTTGGTCTCCAAATAAGGACAATGTGCCATTCTTGAATACATAATTTATAAAGAAAACACAATACAAGATTTTGAAACTTTTCATATTACGTCTTCAATCAAATGGTTGACAAATCTTCCCTTTCCTTCATTCTTCATTTCACACAAGGAAGGATTGCCAAATCTTGTGGGTTGACAACCAAAGTCAGCGCGGGAAATATATTCCAAGATATCCCAACTGTATATTCTTTCCGTCGGAGAATATTCTGACATCTTTCAAATATCCTGCACATCTGTCAAATATTCCAACTGTACCAAGTCTGTGGGTATAGAACCAGCAAACACAGTTCTGCATATTTAACCCACAATTTATAGTAGATCACATCATATCCACATACTTACCATATCAAGGGTGCGTAAATATATGACAATCTTAAATCTTACCTTAACACAGTGCACTATTACCCTTGCTTGGTGGCTGGTTTTACCTTTAGAATGTACCAAAGCTCCGTCGCTGCTTGTTTCATTGTTGGTCTCTCATAATCTGCAGTGCTTATGCATCTATTGGCAAGCTCTACATATTTTTTAATTTGCCTTTCAATGAGCATGACTTTCCTCCTTTGGTTGGTTCATCCATCTTAATTAGGAGATTGGATTGAAACAAGTACTTCATATGCTCTGGTAACTCAATTAGCTCTCCATGACAATTCCTTCCGTCAGTTAAAAGATCAAATAAGAAAACTCCGAAGGAAAACACATCCGTCTTTTCAGATACTCGGCCTATTGAAATGTATTCAGGAGCCAAGCACCAATGAGTCCCCAAGAGAATCTGTGTTTCGGCATCAGTTTTACCGAGAGGCAGTGGAATGCAAAGCAGAAGTTAGCCAATTTAGCTCCTCCTACTCCATCTAAAATGATGTTTTCAGCAGTTATGCCGTTGTGAATAATGGGCGTGACAGTGAAGCTGTGAAGGTATGTAACTGCATGCGCAATCTCGGTAGCAATCCTTAGCTTTTCTTCCCATGAAAAAGCAGGATCCTCGAGGCATGTTGAAGTAGAGCCTCTATGAATGCGATGAGACAGAGTTTCATTGAAACTATTTTTGAAAACCAATATGGGAAATTCAGTCTCCAAACAGCAGCCTAGGAGTTCCACCACATTTTTGTGCTTGATTTGTGATAGCACTGCAATCTCTGTTGCACAATGTTTTCTATCAGGCCAATCCAAGAACTTCTTTATCAGAACATCCCGATTTCCACAGCGTCCCTTGTACCAAGTATGCACACTGATGTAGCCCAAAAATTGATCTGAACCATAGTTGTTGGTGGCCTCTAAAATCTCTTCTTCGGAGAAGTTTTGAATCGTATTAGATTTGCCGTGAAAGGAACTAACCAACTCTTTCAACAACAGTCTATTGTTCTCCAAGAAGAAATCATTTCTTTTCGAAGATAATTTTTTCTTCATAGCCTCGAAGCACAAGGCCATATTTTGCTTCTGTAATAACAACAAAACAAATTGACAGAATCCAAAATAGAACAATACATAGGAAAAGAAACAGAAAATAAAATTCACAAATGCTAAAAGATCTAATTATGATACTTGAAGATAATACATGCTACCTTGTAATCACAGAGGTGAACCTGAGAAATTAATTTTCTTGGGAAGCTAATGATCTCTAGATGAAGATGAGGTTTTTGAACAACTAATTAAGGAAATGGAATGAGACAAAAAAGTAGGCCCCAGTGTGTGATGAATAGGGTGAGAAAAACCACCTCTCCTAAGACTAATATGTCAAGATTTGCTGATATCCCATCGAAAGGAACTGCGATACTTTCAGACCACGTACGCGAGGGGCAACAAGTCAAAATCTATGCATAATGTAGAAGTAAATTTGATTGAAAAAAGTCTATCCATCCAAGTGCAAGAAATTAATAATACATGAGTGGAAGCTGTTGAGATATGAAACTAGAATAATTCTGAAAGAGCATATATACTGCACCGCTTTATCATGAAACATTTTCAGATAATAATCAGTTGATAATAAGACCAGTAAATATTTAAAATATGATCTTGAAATTTAAACTAGCCTTAAGCATAGCCATAATGAAACTAATTGCAATAGAGGGTCGATCATTGGTCGTTCCATGTTTCCCTTTGTACAACTCACTGAAACCATCCCGGTGTATGATGAGACCTGGATCATAGTTGTGAGTTGCCTTGGCAAGGTCTTTTGCAGAGAAAATAAGGATCGGATTGCGCTTGCCATCAAAAGCTCTCATTAGCTCTTTCAAGAACATTTTGTCGTTCTCTAAGGAGTGATTAGTTACTGATCCCTAATTCTTCATTGATCTAAACAACATGTATGCTTTGCTGCAGAGGGAAAAATATGACTATCAAAAGCAAACTCAATCATTCAGAGTGGAGTTTGCTTCAACTCCAGAGATAAATTAAATTGAATGAAAGTACATACCTGCTAATTAACTCTATTGAAGTTGTTGAAGCACCTGTTCATGAACATCAGAGCAGTAGCTCATCTCTTGAACAAAAGGTTGCTGTCCAAGAATGAAAAAAAAAAAAAAATGAAAACAAAACCAAATTTTCACCGTTTGCATTGAAAAAATAATAACTTGGAATCATTGGAACTTTCTTGGAAGCTCCTTTTGAGCCCACACAAGGTGAGAAATCGACCTTTTTTAACCAAATCAATTGTCAGTTATTGAGAATAAAATAGACCAGTAGCACCATGATTGAGCAATTTAATAAGACCAGGCAGGGTAGAAGTCTATACGTAACAATACATAATCAGTCAATAAAATAAGAATTGCAGTACAACAGACAAACACAATAATGTTTGATTGAGAGAATAAACAATATTCAAGCTTTATTAGCATTAGAGCTACCGAGAGACAATTGGGTCTTCCAAATGCACTTGAGCTCTTTTGCTACTTCTATCATTGTAGGCCTTTCATCTTCTTCCTCTTTAATGCAACTAATAGCAACATCTGCATATGCTTCCAATAGTTGGTCGTTGACTTCTCCTCCTTGTTGAAGCACATCATCAACCATCCCACAAAGAGTTTGCTTTGACAACCAACATTCAACACCATTGCCAATGTATCTATCTCCATTTTCAACAGCCAGGCAATGGATTCTATTTCCCACTAAAATTTCAACCAAAACCACTCCAAAACTATACACATCTGTTTTTTCTGACAGTCGGCCGCTTTTTGCATATTCAGGAGCCAAAAAGTCGTAAGTCCCTTCAATTTCATCTAAATTAAGATGACTCTCACCCAAGGGAATTGGAATGCATAGTGAGAAACCGCACAATCTAGCTACATCCTGACTATCCAAAACAATGTTTGGAGGCTTTATGTTTCTATGTACAACGGGCATTGAAGCAAAATTGTGCAAGTAAGCTACTGCATCTGCAATCTCAGTAGCAATTCTTAGTCTACTCTCCCATGGCAATGGCTGCCAATGGCGGTCATTGCCGCCCACAACATTATCTTTCATATAAAGTCGTTCAGCTAGAGTTCCATTGGCGTGACAATACTCGCAAACCAAGATTGGAATCTCGGTCTCGAAGCAGACACCAATCAGCTTCCCCACGTTTTTATGGTTGATCTGTGATAGAACAACAAGTTCATTTATCACATATGTGATAGAACCATAACCATATCCGGCAAAATTTCTATTGATTACAACCCAATTGTTCCACTTGTACGAAAGATTGACATATCTACTACTTATAATAAGATCTGGGTCATAGTTACGAGTGCCCTTTAAGATCTCTTCTTCGAAGAAGATATGGATTGGATTGCGTTTACCATCAAAGAGCCTTATCAGCTCTTTCAAGAACAGTCGACTGTTCTTCTCATTCAACAACTCAGTACGGTTCGATCTATTCCTCCTCCTCCTCATTCTAAAAATCATCAGTGCTCCTTTGATTTCATTCAGACAATTTATCATACTAAAACAAAGCAATAAATTGATAAGTCGTTAAAAAACTGAAGGTTGAGTACAGTTAAAATCAATTTGAGAGGAGATGATCTTCCCATTGAGTACCTGATGAAGGAGATGATGAAGCGATGCCCAGTTTTGTTCTGCAAATCGACCGAATTGCAGTACTGAATCTGTCACGAACAAGGCCATCAAATTTCAAATCATATTATGGTACTTGAACGCATTATGTTGAACCTTGCAATCACTCAGGAAGCTAATGATCTTTGGGTGAGGATAAGGTTTTGACTTTTGAGACGTCAAATTTCTATTTGAAACATCAATATTTTATTATAAATAAGGCGAAACGTATTTTTAAGTCCTTTAACTTTGAGCCTTTTATACTTTTAGTCTCTAAACTTTTAATAATGTACATTTGATCTCTGAACTTTAATTGTTGTACATTTGATCCATGAACTTTTGAGTTTTATGCTTTTGATCCCTGAACTTTTAGTTTTTTATGTTTTTGAGGAAAATTAAAAAAAAATTTCGACTTTTTTTGGTCGAGGCGAATCATCCGGTTCGTTAATATAAACCTCTTTACTTTTCTTGCCTAGTCACGCGACACATTTATTGTTTACATTGGCATAATTTAACACTTTAAAAGTTTAAATGGTGAAAAGACTAAATGTAAATCTTTGTAAAAGTTTAAGGACCAAATGTGTAGTAATAAAAGTTTTGGGACCTAGAGCATTAAAAACACAAAGTTAAGGGACCAAATGATGGGTTTTGCCTATAAATAATTGCGCTTGCCATAAAAAGCTCTCGTTAGCTCTTTCAAGAACATCTTGTTGTTCTCTAATGAGTGATTAGTAACTGATTCCTTCTTCATCATAGATCTGAAGAACCCGAACATGAAAATGAAATACAAACCAGAACAAAATCCAATCATTTAGAGTGGAGTTTATCATAATTTTAAGAGCAACTTGATTGAAAAAACTAGAGACCTGCAACTCTATTACAAATTAACACACATGCTTATTGTATATTCAAAATTTTCGACGTATAATCATTAATGTAATATCAAAATCACAATAAAAATACTGCCTAAACTTTCAAAGAAGATATTTCAGCATGAAATTCTTGAAGTACCTTTTGCATGAAATAACAGAGAATTGGGCTATTTCCTTGATTGGAGAATCACCTCATCTCTTGAACATAATGTTGCAGTACAAGAATGGAAAAGAAATAAAAGCAAAACCAATTTACCACCCTTTGCAATACAACAACAACAACGCCTCAGCCCCTAATGCCCTTCGCAAAAAAAAAAAAAAAAAAAAAAAAAAAAAAAAAAAAAAAAAAAAAAAAAAAAAAAAAAAAAAGAACTTTCTTACACAATACACACTAATTTTGTGAGAAATGCAAGGTGAGAAATCAATAATTTTAACTAACTAAATTGTCGATAATAAAATATTGATGTTTAAAATAGACCCTTAGCGCCATGACTACGCAATTTCACATGCAATGATGATTTGAGCTGCACAAGCATGTAAATTACTAAATTTCATATACTGCAATTTAAACACCACACCACCACCTGATCAATCAATTGTTGCCAACAGATTTTTGAGGTTTCCACATATAGACCAAACAATTTACTTCCCATTTCACATGGTAAAATTTGTGATCATGGACATGGTGGTAATAAGAGGATGTATTATAGAACCTTGTGATCAAACAATGACGAATTCAGTTCTTAGTGAGAAATTACTGTTGTGTTAAAGGGGATGAAGGATTTGAAAACATTCCCTCCTTTTTAAATAAAAAAAGGACAGAGAAATTTTAACGACAACAGAGAAAGTGGAAGTCTATAAATAATAATACATAACCAGTCAATAAAATTAGAATTGCAGTACAAAATACGAATACATTAATGTTTGATTGAGAACAAAAAAAAGAAACTATTATTGTAGCTCACACATCACAAACAATATTCAAGCATTATTTGAACTAGAACTACTGAGAGACAATTGAGTCTTCCAAATGCGCTTGAGCTCTTTTGCTACTTCTATCATTGTAGGCCTTTCATCGTCTTTCATTTTAATGCAACTAATAGCGACATCTGCGTATGTTTCCAATAGTTGGTCGTTTACTTCCCTCCTTGTTGAAGCACATCATCAACCATTCCACAAAGAAATTGCTTTGTCAACCAAGATTCTCTATCATTAAAAACATTCAAATTTCCGTCATTGCCAATATCACTATCTCTGTATTCACCTGCCAGGCAATGGATGCCCTTTCCCACTAAAATTTCAACCAAAACCACTCCAAAACTATACACATCTGCCTTTTCTGACAGTCGGCCGTGTTAGAACTTGAAAAATGTATCAAGTGAGTTTGAATAGAAAACATCTTTTGTCCCACATTGCTCACTTCAAAGAGTACAAACTCTTTATATACAAACATCTACTCTAAAGATTTGCTTTAGAGAAACCCAATGGATAGAGTCCAAATTGGCATCCATTGGGTAATAGGTGTAAATATATATATATATATAATTATATTTAAAATCAAAGATAGGGCCTTGGGCCTTTGGGCTTAGATTTGTTAGCCTTGTATAATCAAATAAATTTTTATTTTATTTTATTTTATTTTGTATTTTCGAAATTAATTATTGGTAGTTAATTTAGTTATTTTGTGAACAGGTGTGACTGTTGAAAACAAGTGCAACTGTTGAGAAAAGGTGTGACTGTTGAATATATTGTTTTGAATGACACATTGGTTTGAACCAAGTGCCTCAAGTTCTATTTAAGTAGAACTAAAACACTGGAAAAACATAGAATTTTCGGATTTCGTTTTTATCGAGAGAGAAGAAAAATCACGCTTTGCGTGACTTTTGAACTTGGTGATTTTTGGTTCGAAAGGGCATCCGGTTGTATCCTCAAGGCGATCTTTGAAGAAAATTCAATCACCGAATTCAAGGAAATTTCTGTCTTAGGACATTGCTTCTGTGCAAGCCTCCGGTTAGAAATTTATTTTGTTGATTGATTCTGTTATTAAATATTTGTAGAATTTCTTTATTCATATATATAAGTATCATTATTTATTGTTCCGGACAACAATCTAAGACAGAAATTTTTCAGAAATTTCTGAGATTTTGTATTGTTTTGTGAATTTCAGAAATTCTGAAAATGGTGGGACAATCGAGTTTGAACAACTCTACAAAGTCAGAAGACAAGTCTGAGAAGTCCAAGGGAGTGGATTTCAAGAGGCATGAAGAAAAGCCTGAAAAATTCACAGGAGTGGATTTTAAAAGGTGGCAACAAAAATTGCTGTTCTACTTGACAACCCTCAATCTTGCACATATTGTAAGAGAGGATGAACCTAAGACAGATGAGGATCCTCTATCGAAGGAGACTATTATGTCCATTGAGAACTGGAGAAATTCTGACTTTCTTTGTCGCAATTACATCCTTAATTGTTTGGATGATAATTTATATGACATATATTCGTCATATGACACAAAGAAAGGAAGTATGGAATAATCTTGAGAAGAAATATAAAATTGAAGATGCCTAGTGCGAAGAAATTCGTAATTGGTAAATTTCTCAAGTATCTCATGGTGGACTCCAAAACTCATCATCAAGTAGAGGAAATCCAAGTCCCGATTCATGAATTGCATGCGAAGGATGTTCTATCAATGAACACTTTCAAGTTGGTGCAATTATTGAAAAGTTACCTCCTTCGTGGAAAGATTTCAAGATCTATTTAAAGCACAAAAGGAGGGAGATGACTATAGAGGACTTGATTCTCGAGGCTTAGAGTTGAAGAAGATCATCGCAAGGGAGACAAAGTTGAAGTACCTACCTTGGTCGCAAAAGCAAATGTGGTTGAAGGAGAGGCTTCAAAATCCAGATTTCATAAGAACAAAGCAAAGAAGTTTTCACGTGAAACACTCCAACAATTTTGCACCTAAAGGCAAGCCATTTAAGAAAGTTAAAGGTAATTGTTGGGTGTGTGGAAAACCGGCCATAAGGCTCAAGAATGTCGTCACCGGAAAGATCAACTCTGCTGCAAATTCTTCTCAAAAGAATCAGGCCAATGTCACAACTATTGAAGAAGATTTGGTTGTCGTTATTTCGAAGTCAATATGATTGACAATGTTAAAGGTTGGTGGATTGACACAGAGCCACTAGGCATATTTGTGGAGACAAGGCGCTTTTTCAACCTTTGAAGAAATTACTAATGATGAAAAACTCTACATGGGGAATTCATCTACTTCAACTGTCAAAGGAAAAGGAAAAGTGTTTATGAAATTTACTTCGGAAAAACTCTTACTTTGATTGATGTACTTTATGTTCTGAAATACGAAAGAACCTAGTCTCTGGTACTCTTCTTACTAAAAGGGGATTCAAACTAGTGTTCGAATCGATAAGTTTGTGCTATGTAAGGCTACGAGACTATATAGGACGAGGGTACTTAGTAGATGGTATGTTCAAACCGAATGTAATGGTTACTAATGCTATGAATAAAGTGAATGCTTCTATTTATATCGTGGATTCTTATGATATTTGGCATGCTAGATTAGGCCATGTAAACAAGAGGTCTATCAAGAGAATGATTAATCTCGCTTTATTACCTAAATTTAATTTTGATGTGAAGCACAAATGCCAAACTTGCACCGAATCTAAGTTTGCTAGGAAATCTTTTAAAACCTGTCCTAGGAAGGTCAAATGAATTGTTAGGATTAATACATAGTGACCTTTGTGACTATAAATCAACCCCTACAAGAGGAGGAAAAAATTACTACATCACTTTTATAGATGATTGTAGTAAATATTGCTATGTCTATTTGATTAAAACTAAAGATGAAGCTTTTGATATGTTTAAGACATATAGAAATTGAAGTTGAAAATCAATTAGATAAAAGAATTAAAGCAATAAGAACGGATAGAGGTGGAGAATATGAATCCTCTGAATTTGCTGAATTTTGTAGTAGTCATGGAATTATACATCAAACTACGGCACCATACACACCTCAACGAAATGGTGTAGCGGAGAGGAAAAACAGAACTTTTAAAGACATGATAAATTCTATGCTAAATAGTTCGGACTTCCACATAACATGTGGGGTGAGGCACTACTTACAAGAAATTATATCCTAAATAGAATCCCAATTAAGAAGACAAATAAGTCTCCTTATGAATTGTGGAAAGGATCTAATTCCTACTTTTAAAATTTTAAAAGTGTGGGGTTGTTTAGCAAAGGTACAAGTTCCTATCACCAAGAGAACAAAATTGGGGCCTAAAACTATAGATTGTGTATTTATTGGGTTTGCTAACAATAGTGCTGCATATAGATTTTTGGTAATAAATTCTGAGATTAATGATATCCATGTTAATACAATTATAGAATCTGCGGATGTGCAATTCTTTGAAGGAATTTTTCCTTATAAAGAACAGAAATCAAGTTCTTCAAACAAGAGAGTTCGAGATGAACCATCCACTTCTAATGTTCCAACATTAGATGAAGAACCAAGAAGGGGGAAAAGATCTAGAGTTCAAAAGAGTTTTGGGCCAGATTTTATAAGTTTCTTGACTGAAACTGAACCACAAACATATAAAGAAGCTATGACTTCTACTGAGGCTATTTTATGGAAAGAAGCCATAAATAGTGAAATAGAATCCATTTTAATTAACCACACATGGGAATTGGTTGATTTACCTCCCGGGATTAAACCGATAGGTTATAAATGGATTTTTAAACGAAAATTGAAAGCCGATGGATCAATTGATAAATATAAAGCTCGTTTAGTAGCTAAAGGTTTTCGACAAAAAGAAGGGTTGGATTATTTTGATACATATTCTCCAGTTTCTAGAATTACATCTATTCGGATGTTAATTTCAATTGCTTGCAATTTATAATATGGAAATACATCAAATGGATGTAAAAACAGACATTTTTAAATGGAGAATTAGATGAAGAGATATATATGGAACAACCCGAAGGATTTGTGGTCCAAGGTCAAGAAAATAAAGTCTCGCAAATTGGTTAGGTCTTTATATGGACTTAAACAAGCACCAAAACAATGGCATGAGAAATTTGACCATACTATGCTTGCAAATGGATTTAAAATTAATGAATGTGACAAATGTGTCTACATCAAAGAATTGAAAAATTCTTGTGTCATAGTATGTCTCTATGTTGATGATATGTTGATAATTGGGACTAATAAGGATATAATCATTTCAACTAAGAAGATGTTGAATTCTAATTTTGACATGAAAGACTTAGGTCTAGCAGATGTCATTTTGGGTATTCAAATCAAACGAAATGATAATGGATATATCCTTACTCAATCACATTATGTAGAAAAAATATTGAAGAGGTTTAATCAATTTAATTGTAAACCTGTTCCTACCCCATTTGAGCCAAATTGCAAACTTAAGAAAAACACTGACAGTGCAATTTCTCAATTAGAGTATTCCCAAATAATTGGAAGTTTGATGTATTTGATGAACTCTACAAGACCAGACATTGCTTATGCAAAGGAATGACTTAGTAGATATACAAGCAATCCAAATAATGATCATTGGGAAGCATTGATACGAATACTAAGGTATTTAAAACATACTTTAGAATATGGATTGCATTATACAAAATATCCACCGGTACTTGAAGGGTATAGTGATGCCAATTGGATTTCTGACAATACTGAAACAAAGTCTACCAAAGGATATATTTTTACTTTGGGAGGAGCTGCGATTTCCTGGAAATCAACTAAGCAAACGTGTATAGCACGTTCGACAATGGAATCGAATTTGTAGCCTTAGATAAAGTTGCATGAGGAAGCGAGAATGGCTAAGAAACTTTCTAGAAGATATTCCATTCGCCAAAACCAATGCCAAAGAATATGTATACATTGTGATTGTATGGCAAAGACAAGCTAATGCTAAGAATAATGTATACAATGGTAAGTCAAGACATATAAGGCGCCGACATAATACTATAAGACAATTACTTTCAAGTGGAGTAATTAGTATAGATTATGTAAAGTCAAAGGAGAATATTGCAGATCCTATGACAAAGGGCTTACCGAGAAATCAAGTTGTATTGTTATCGAGGGAATGGGTTTAAAGCCTATAAATGAGTTAAGTCTCAGGAAACCTAACCTAGGTGATTGGAGATCCCATGTACTAGGTTCAATAGGCAAACCGATTAGATGAAACTCATGAGAGAAGAACACATATTCGTTCATTCCTAAGATAAAAACTGTGTTTAGAAGAAATTAAGGATATGCTAAGCATTTAATGACAAATAAAAATGTCACCTATATGATAGTAAATGTGGGTCGCATTTATGAGAACGAGACAGAGCTAAATTCTCTAAATCTATCATGAAACCAGGATATGTCCAGGACCAAAATGGACAAAAACGTATAAACCGAATTTTGATAATCGTGTCATGAGTAATACATATTGTCTTGGTTTACTACAAAACGTGAACAGCTTCAAGATCCTCCATATCCATCGTCACTAAGTAAATCCAATATGTTTTACTATGGTAAGTTCAAGTCTTTCGAGATACTTTTCCCGACAACATGACATGAGACTTCTCTCTTTCGTGTATTATAATTTTCGTTATAATTTTTTTTTAAACCAAATTTGAACAGAAATGTGGGGTATAGTGATATTTTCTATTCAAATGTGGGGTATTGTTAGAACTTGAAAAATGTATCAAGTGAGTTTGAATAGAAAACATCTTTTGTCCCACATTGCTCACTTCAAAGAGTACAAACTCTTTATATACAAACATCTACTCTAAAGATTTGCTTTAGAGAAACCCAATGGATAGAGTCCAAATTGGCATCCATTGGGTAATAGGTGTAAATATATATATATATATAATTATATTTAAAATCAAAGATAGGGCCTTGGGCCTTTGGGCTTAGATTTGTTAGCCTTGTATAATCAAATAAATTTTTATTTTATTTTATTTTATTTTGTATTTTCGAAATTAATTATTGGTAGTTAATTTAGTTATTTTGTGAACAGGTGCGACTGTTGAAAACAAGTGCAACTGTTGAGAAAAGGTGTGACTGTTGAATATATTGTTTTGAACAGACACATTGGTTTGAACCAGTGCCTCAAGTTCTATTTAAGTAGAACTAAAACACTGGAAAAACATAGAATTTTCTGGATTTCGTTTTTCTGAGAGAGAAGAAAATCACAGTTTGGAGACTTTTGAACTTGGTGATTTTTGGTTCAAAGGGCATCCGGTTGTATCCTCGGGCGCATCTTTGAAGAAAATTCAATCACCGAATTCAAGGAAATTTCTGTCTTAGGACATTGCTTCATGTAAGCCTCCTGTTAGAAATTTATTTTGTTGATTGATTCTCGTTATTAAATATTTGTAGAATTTCTTTATTCATATATATAAGTATCATTATTTATTGTTCCTATTAACAATCTAAGACAGGAAATTTTTCAGAAATTTCTGAGATTTTGTATTGTTTTGTGAATTTCAGAAATTCTGAAAATGGTGGGACAATCGAGTTTGAACAACTCTACAAAGTCAGAAGACAAGTCTGAGAAGTCCAAGGGAGTGGATTTCAAGAGGCATGAAGAAAAGCCTGAAAAATTCACAGGAGTGGATTTTAAAAGGTGGCAACAAAAATTGTTGTTCTACTTGACAACCCTCAATCTTGCACATATTGTAAGAGAGGATGAACCTAAGACAGATGAGGATCCTCTATCGAAGGAGACTATTATGTCCATTGAGAACTGGAGAAATTCTGACTTTCTTTGTCGCAATTACATCCTTAATTGTTTGGATGATAATTTATATGACATATATTCGTCATATGACACAGCAAAGGAAGTATGGAATAATCTTGAGAAGAAATATAAAATTGAAGATGCTTGGTGCGAAGAAATTCGTAATTGGTAAATTTCTCAAGTATCTCATGGTGGACTCCAAAACTCTCATCAAGCAAGTAGAGGAAATCCAAGTCCCGATTCATGAATTGCATGCGTAAGGATGTTCTATCAATGAACACTTTCAAGTTGGTGCAATTATTGAAAAGTTACCTCCTTCGTGGAAAGATTTCAAGATCTATTTAAAGCACAAAAGGAGGGAGATGACTATAGAGGACTTGATTCTCGAGGCTTAGAGTTGAAGAAGATCATCGCAAGGGAGACAAAGTTGAAGTACCTACCTTGGTCGCAAAAGCAAATGTGGTTGAAGGAGAGGCTTCAAAATCCAGATTTCATAAGAACAAAGCAAAGAAGTTTTCAGTGAAACACTCCAACAATTTTGCACCTAAAGGCAAGCCATTTAAGAAAGTTAAAGGTAATTGTTGGGTGTGTGGAAAACCCGCCATAAGGCTCAAGAATGTCGTCACCGGAAAGATCAACCTCTTGCAAATTCTTCTCAAAAGAATCAGCCAATGTCACAACTATTGAAGAAGATTTGGTTGTTTGTTATTTCAAGTCAATATGATTGACAATGTTAAAGGTTGGTGGATTGACACAGAGCCACTAGGCATATTTGTGGAGACAAGGCGCTGTTTTCAACCTTTGAAGAAATTACTAATGATGAAAAACTCTACATGGGGAATTCATCTACTTCAACTGTCAAAGGAAAAGGAAAAGTGCTGCTGAAATTTACTTCTGGAAAAACTCTTACTTTGATTGATGTACTTTATGTTCCCGAAATACGAAAGAACCTAGTCTCTGGTACTCTTCTTACTAAAAGGGGATTCAAACTAGTGTTCGAATCTGATAAGTTTGTGCTATGTAAGGCTACAGACTATATAGGACGAGGGTACTTAGTAGATGGTATGTTCAAACTGAATGTAATGGTTACTAATGCTATGAATAAAGTGAATGCTTCTATTTATATCGTGGATTCTTATGATATTTGGCATGCTAGATTAGGCCATGTAAACAAGTAGGTCTATCAAGAGAATGATTAATCTCGCTTTATTACCTAAATTTAATTTTGATGTGAAGCACAAATGCCAAACTTGCACCGAATCTAAGTTTGCTAGGAAATCTTTTAAACTGTCCTAGGAAGGTCAAATGAATTGTTAGGATTAATACATAGTGACCTTTGTGACTATAAATCAACCCCTACAAGAGGAGGAAAAAATTACTACATCACTTTTATAGATGATTGTAGTAAATATTGCTATGTCTATTTGATTAAAACTAAAGATGAAGCTTTTGATATGTTTAAGACATATAGAGTCAAGTTGAAAATCAATTAGATAAAAGAATTAAAGCAATAAGAACGGATAGAGGTGGAGAATATGAATCCTCCGAATTTGCTGAATTTTGTAGTAGTCATGGAATTATACATCAAACTACGGCACCATACACACCTCAACGAATGGTGTAGCGGAGAGGAAAAACAGAACTTTTAAAGACATGATAAATTCTATGCTAAATAGTTCGGACTTCCACATAACATGTGGGGTGAGGCACTACTTACAAGAAATTATATCCTAAATAGAATCCCAATTAAGAAGACAAATAAGTCTCCTTATGAATTGTGGAAAGGATCTAATTCCTACTTTTAAAATTTTAAAAGTGTGGGGTTGTTTAGCAAAGGTACAAGTTCCTATCACCAAGAGAACAAAATTGGGGCCTAAAACTATAGATTGTGTATTTATTGGGTTTGCTAACAATAGTGCTGCATATAGATTTTTGGTAATAAATTCTGAGATTAATGATATCCATGTTAATACAATTATAGAATCATGCGATGTGCAATTTTTTGAAGGAATTTTTCCTTATAAAGAACAGAAATCAAGTTCTTCAAACAAGAGAGTTCGAGATGAACCATCCACTTCTAATGTTCCGACATTAGATGAAGAACCAAGAAGGGGGAAAAGATCTAGAGTTCAAAAGAGTTTTGGGCCAGATTTTATAAGTTTCTTGACTGAAACTGAACCACAAACATATAAAGAAGCTATGACTTCTACTGAGGCTATTTTATGGAAAGAAGCCATAAATAGTGAAATAGAATCCATTTTAATTAACCACACATGGGAATTGGTTGATTTACCTCCCGGATTAAACCGATAGGTTATAAATGGATTTTTAAACGAAAATTGAAAGCCGATGGATCAATTGATAAATATAAAGCTCGTTTAGTAGCTAAAGGTTTTCGACAAAAAGAAGGGTTGGATTATTTTGATACATATTCTCCAGCTTTCTAGAATTACATCTATTCGGATGTTAATTTCAATTGCTGCAATTTATAATATGGAAATACATCAAATGGATGTAAAAACAAAGATTTTTAAATGGAGAATTAGATGAAGAGATATATATGGAACAACCCGAAGGATTTGTGGTCCAAGGTCAAGAAAATAAAGTCTCGCAAATTGGTTAGGTCTTTATATGGACTTAAACAAGCACCAAAACAATGGCATGAGAAATTTGACCATACTATGCTTGCAAATGGATTTAAAATTAATGAATGTGACAAATGTGTCTACATCAAAGAATTGAAAAATTCTTGTGTCATAGTATGTCTCTATGTTGATGATATGTTGATAATTGGGACTAATAAGGATATAATCATTTCAACTAAGAAGATGTTGAATTCTAATTTTGACATGAAAGACTTAGGTCTAGCAGATGTCATTTTGGGTATTCAAATCAAACGAAATGATAATGGATATATCCTTACTCAATCACATTATGTAGAAAAAATATTGAAGAGGTTTAATCAATTTAATTGTAAACCTGTTCCTACCCCATTTGAGCCAAATTGCAAACTTAAGAAAAACACTGACAGTGCAATTTCTCAATTAGAGTATTCCCAAATAATTGGAAGTTTGATGTATTTGATGAACTCTACAAGACCAGACATTGCTTATGCAGTGAACAGACTTAGTAGATATACAAGCAATCCAAATAATGATCATTGGGAAGCATTGATACGAATACTAAGGTATTTAAAACATACTTTAGAATATGGATTGCATTATACAAAATATCCACCTAAGACTTGAAGGGTATAGTGATGCCAATTGGATTTCGACAATACCTTTGAAACAAAGTCTACCAAAGGATATATTTTTACTTTGGGAGGAGCTGCGATTTCCTGGAAATCAACTAAGCAAACGTGTATAGCACGTTCGACAATGGAATCGAATTTGTAGCCTTAGATAAAGTCTTGAGGAAGCGAATGGCTAAGAAACTTTCTAGAAGATATTCCATTCGCCAAACCAATGCCAAGAATATGTATACATTGTGATTGTATGGCAAAGACAAGCTAATGCTAAGAATAATGTATACAATGGTAAGTCAAGACATATAAGGCGCCGACATAATACTATAAGACAATTACTTTCAAGTGGAGTAATTAGTATAGATTATGTAAAGTCAAAGGAGAATATTGCAGATCCTATGACAAAGGGCTTACCGAGAAATCAAGTTGTATTGTTATCGAGGGAATGGGTTTAAAGCCTATAAATGAGTTAAGTCTGGTGGAAACCTAACCTAGGTGATTGGAGATCCCATGTACTAGGTTCAATAGGCAAACCGATTAGATGAAACTCGCGAGAAGAACACATATTCGTTCATTCCTAAGATAAAAACTGTGTTTAGAAGAAATTAAGGATATGCTAAGCATTTAATGACAAATAAAAATGTCACCTATATGATAGTAAATGTGGGTCGCATTTATGAGAACGAGACAGGCTAAATTCTCTAAATCTATCATGAAACCAGGATATGTCCAGGACCAAAATGGACAAAAACGTATAAACTGAATTTTGATAATCGTGTCATGAGTAATACATATTGTCTTGGTTTACTACAAAACGTGAACAGTTCAAGATCCTCCATATCCACTGCGTCACTAAGTAAATCCAATATGTTTTACTATGGTAAGTTCAAGTCTTTCAGATACTTTTCCTGACAACATGACATGAGACTTCTCTCTCTTTCGTGTATTATAATTTTCGTTATAATTTTTTTTAAACCAAATTTGAACAAAATGTGGGGTATAGTGATATTTTCTATTCAAATGTGGGGTATTGTTAGAACTTGAAAAATGTATCAAGTGAGTTTGAATAGAAAACATCTTTTGTCCCACATTGCTCACTTCAAAGAGTACAAACTCTTTATATACAAACATCTACTCTAAAGATTTGCTTTAGAGAAACCCAATGGATAGAGTCCAAATTGGCATCCATTGGGTAATAGGTGTAAATATATATATATATATAATTATATTTAAAATCAAAGATAGGGCCTTGGGCCTTGGGGCCTTTGGGCTTAGATTTGTTAGCCTTGTATAATCAAATAAAATTTTATTTTATTTTATTTTATTTTGTATTTTCGAAATTAATTATTGGTAGTTAATTTAGTTATTTTGTGAACAAAGTGCGATCATTGAAAACAAGTGCAATCATTGAGAAAAGGTGTGATCATGTTGAATATATTGTTTTGAACAGACATTATTGGTTTGAACCAAAGGTGCCTCAAGTTCTATTTAAGTAGAACTAAAACACTGGAAAAACATAGAATTTTCGGATTTCGTTTTTATCGAGAGAGAAGAAAAATCACAGTTTGCGTACTTTTGAACTTGGTGATTTTTGGTTCGAAAGGGCATCCGGTTGTATCCTCGGGGCAGATCTTTGAAGAAAATTCAATCACCGAATTCAAGGAAATTTCTGTTTAGGACATTGCTTCGTAAGCCTCCTAAGTTAGAAATTTATTTTGTTGATTGATTCTGTTATTAAATATTTGTAGAATTTCTTTATTCATATATATAAGTATCATTATTTATTGTTCCGGACAACAGGCCGCTTATTGCATATTCAGGAGCCAAAAAGAGGTAACTCCCTACAATTTTATCTACATTAAGATGACTCTCACCTAAAGGAATTGGAATGCAAAGTGAGAAACACACAATCTAGCGACATCCTGACCATCCAAAACAATGTTTTGAGGCTTTATGTCTCTATGTACAATGGGCATTGAAGCAAAATTGTGTAAGTACGCTACTGCATCGGCAATCTCAGTAGCAATTCTTAGTCTACTCTCCCATGACAATGGCCCCCAAGGACGACCATTTCCACCCACAACATTATCTTCCATATAAAGTCGTTCGGCCAGAGTTCCATTGGCGTGACAATACTCGCAAACCAAGATTGGAATCTTGGTCTCGAAGCAGACACCAATCAGATTCACAATGTTCTTATGGTTGATCTGTGATAGAACAACAACCTCATTTATCACGTTTGTGATATGATCATCGCCCCTCCAAAGTTTTTATCGATTACAACCCAGTTTCGCCACTTGTACGAAGAAAGTCATCGCTTTTGTTTACGACGAGATCTCGGTCGTAGTTATGAGTGCCCTTTAAGAGCTCTTGTTCAGAGAAGATGTGGATTGGATTGCGTCTACCATTAAAGGATTTTATCAGCTCTTTCAAGAACAATCGACTGTTCTTCTCACTATGTTTTGATCTATCAGTCCTCACAATTCTAAAAATCATGTCGACAAGCTCCTCTGCTTTCGTTCAGGCATTTCATCAAACACAATTAAACAAAGCAAGAAATTAAGAAGTTGTCAAACAGCTGAAATTTAGAACAATTGAAATAATCGATTTGATAGAACAGATTTTTGTACCTTATGAAGAAGAAGATGATGATGCCCAGTTTGTTCGATTGAATTGAAGTAATGATCTTATGATCACAATCTTTTACATCAAACAATGGAAACACAGAACTGCATTTCCACGAAATAATTCCCCCAAGACTTCCAAGTATAGTAAATGCCGCGTGAACGACTTTTGGCGTCAATCGTTTATTAATTGGGAAAGGAAAATGATAAAATGACCCAACACACTTAGGATGCGCACTTTATCTTTTAGTTCATTTATGGTGTTTTGTTAGATGTGGGCTCAAACCTTGGAAGACAAGAAATAGCATAAATTTAAAAGAAAGGCATCCCGAGTGTCTTAGCACAAAGTGTGTAAGATTATCATTTTCTATTGAAAAAATGCTAGAATGAGACATGTGTCCTTGCACTGAAACTTTGTGTCCAATACCCTTTTCACATGGAGCCCAAGCTCTTAGGTGTAACTTGGAGCGTGACTTTAGAGTTGGATTGTAGTATCTTCCAATGATTGTACTTTGAGGTAATATTGTTGACTTTAGTCAGATGGTCATCGTGATTAGCAAAGTTGAAATCTCGATGAATATCTAGTGGGCTATTATTGGGTCCAGTACGCGTGCTCGGTCTCCGTCACCGTCACCGTCACCGTCACCGTCTCCGTCTTCGTCAACGCAATTCGCTGAATTTCATCACTCCTCATCCGCCCCAATTCGTGCGTGCTCACTGATTCTCGACCGAACCACAGCGATGGCGGACGCAGTCGTTTCAGTCTTCTTAGAGAAGCTACTGTCGGCCCTGGCGGACCAGAGCAGCCCCGTGTCCGACTTCACCAACCAGTTCGAGCTCCTCCGAGACGAGCTCCAGTACATGCTCAGCTTCCTCAGCGACGCCGAGAAGCTCAAGCGAAGGGCCGGCGACGCCACCCTCCGCACCACGATGGCCAACCTCAGAGAACTCATCTACCAAGCCGAAGACATTCTCGCCGACTGCGCCACTACAAGTCGGCCTCGGATCATAAGTACTCTCCCATTAATGGATCTCCAATTTCGGTACAAAACGGGGAAGAGACTAATGAAATTGAATGAGAGGATCAGTGATATTAAGCAGAGGCTCTTGTCTTATGTTGGGGTTATCTTTGCAGGCCAGAATTCGCCTGGATCATTTCGCCACGGCGGCGGCGGCGTGGGGAGGTTTAATTCGCTTTATGATCACGATCAAGTGGTTGTTGGATTGGAGGAAGACGCTGAAAAGATTAAGGAATGGTTGTTTAGTGGGAATGATCCTAATGGTTTGCTTGCAATTGGGGTTGTGGGGATGGGGGGTTTGGGGAAGACCACCATTGCGCGGACAGTATTTGACGATAGGCGAGTGGAGGATTACTACGAGAGGAGGATTTGGGTGTCGGTTTCGCAGCCATTGAATGAGGAGAGGGTGATGAGGAGTATGTTGAGGAGCTTGGGAGAAGCGAGTTCCGCCGACGATACGATGAGTTGTTGAAAAAGATTAAGCTTTACCTTGATGGTTTGAGGTATCTTATAGTGATGGATGACGTTTGGAGCGAGGACAACTCGTGGTGGCGGCGAATTTCTTCTGCATTGCCCAAGGGGAATGGGAGTAGTGTTATGATCACTACTAGAATTGAGAATGTGGCTAGGAATATGGGGGTTGCGGAGGGGAGGATTCATCGCCCGAGCTTGCTTAGCGAGGGGAATAGTTGGTTGTTGTTGCGGTTGATAGCACTCGCCGCGGAGAATGGGGAATGTGGAGATGTTGAGTTGGAGAAAGTTGGGATGGAGATTGTTCACAAATGCAAAGGTTTCCCATTGGCGATCAAAGCGGTTGGTGGGATATTGTTCTATAAAACCTCGAGTTTCTTTGAGTGGAGGCGAATTGCAGATCATTTTCATGAGGAATTGGCGAAAAATGGCGACACGGTGAAGGCTTCCTTGCAATTGAGTTATGATGAGCTTCCCTCTCATTTGAAAGCATGCCTCCTTTGTTTTTCTCTTTATCCAGAGGATTGCATCATAAACAAGAAGCAGTTGGTCCATTGGTGGATTGGTGAAGGCTTCATTCCCATGAGGAATGGTGAATTAACAATAGAAGAGGGCGAAGATTGTTTCTCGGGGCTTATGAATCGATGTTTGGTTGAAGCGGTCGAGAGAAGTTACAATGGGAGAGTTGGCACTTGCAAGATGCACGATATGGTTCGTGAATTGGTGATTAGATTGGCCGAGGAAAATGCTTTTACTTCATTCAGTAGTGGAGGAGTGAGTTCTCGTCGTCTTGGCCTTATAACGAGTGACATCAATTTCTTAGACTGTATAAGAAATTCTAAGTTGCGAGCATTAGTGTCAACAACAGACATTGGTGAAGTTAATGAAATTGTTTCTGCCAAGGCTAGAAGTTATCAAAAACTTCGATACCTCAGAGCGTTGGATCTCTCAAAGTCTATCTTTCATGAGGATAGTTGGCAAAGCACATTTGAATGGATAGGGTCACTTAAACATCTAAATTATCTTAGCTTCAACAGTGTGCACCCATTGGCTCACTTGCCTCGCTCGGTTGAAAATCTGAAAAATCTTCGAATTCTAGATGCTAGCTATTGCCTAAATCTTGAAATGCTCCCCTCATGCATTACATATTTGGAAAAGCTTATGGTTTTGGATGTAAGTAATTGTGGATCGCTCAGGTACTTGCCTAAGGGGTTGGGAGTGCTTTCAAATCTTCAAGCGCTGACGGGCTTTAGACCTTCAAAGCTTAATGAGTCTAGAGGTTGTCGAATCTCAGAGCTAAGGAAGTTGACGAGATTGAGGACTCTTGGTTTGCGACTAATAGAAGGTGAGGAAATTGGAGATGATGAGCTTGACGCTTTGTTAGACCTCCATAAACTGCAGTTTTTAACCATTAGCTGCTTTGGCTGTCATATGGCGACAATCTTGTAGAGAAACTCAACAAACTCTCTCCACCACAGAAGCTTCAAGAATTATGTCTCGAATTCTTTCCGAGTAATACAAGCCCAGCTTGGCTCAACCCCTCTTCACTTCCTCTATTGCAATATCTTTCGATATCTTCGGGGAACCTTGCCAAAATGAACGAGTGTTTTTGGGGTGATGGGAGGAAATCATGGAAAGTGGAGGGCCTAATGTTGAACTCACTATTGGATTTGGCAATGGAGTGGGAAGATGTTCAACTAGCAATGCCATGCCTTAGATCGATGAACATTAGTTGGTGTCCGAGGCTAGAAAATTTCCCCGTCGAAGAGGTTGGGTTCAGAGGTGGTATGTGGAAGAAAGAACAAAGGAGGTAACCGCAGAACCAAGGCAAGCAAAAACTCAGATCTCTATGATCATGACCCTTGCGTGCCCATACAATATTTCTTTATGGTTTAGATACTCTGATGTTGTCGCAATATGAATAATAACCATTGTTTGTATGCCAAAGTGTTCATTGCTGGTTTTCAAAAAAAAAAAAAGTGTTCGTTGCTGGTGCATTTCCGCGATTAAAAATGTCTTGCATTTGTGTTGAATTAAGATCTTTTCTAGATTTTTATGAATGGTGACACACTTGCGTGAAATTAATCTTGTTTTAGTTTGAATTCAATTAGTGAAATCGTCTCTGATTAATCTTTTTATTTGTAGTGTCTCTGATAAATTTTCTGCTACCTTCTGTTGCAATCTTGCTCATTTTGTTCTTTGGTAGATTCCTTATTTGATCATGGCATGCACAGTTCCATGAAGTCTTTCTTTGAGAGATTTTGGAAACTGATATGGTTCTGGCATTGGTTTTAAATATTCAAATCTACTGGTACTAGCATCACTGGATCACGGAATAGACTTTCGTTTTTAGAAATATGTGGTACTGTCTCTATTCTTTGCTTCTTTGCTTCTTTGCTTTGCTTTGTGGAATATCAATGAATTACTCCATTTAGATTCATTGTCATTCATGGCTACTAGCAATCCATCCCTAGCCTTGATATTCTTAAATTTTGATGGGCATGAAAGCAGATGGTAAAATGCATTGTTGCTGTCCGCGATGCATCTCTCGATTTTTTTAGTTTTTCGGCAGTTGACACTTGACAGTATAAAAAAGTTACTTTGTGTTACCTTATTGGCTTCCATTATATGTTTGAAAGCCAAGGCATGAGCTTAAACCAGAACGTATTCTATCAAATTTTGCACTTCACAACCACTGAATTACATTTTCTTCCACTTAATTCAACAGTTGAAAGCCTGTTACTGTTAGCCTGTTGATATTAGTCCTCATGTTTTTGGAATTTTGCAGCAAAACTTGAAATTCTTAATTCAAAATGTTTCAGATAAGGAAGTGGCTTTTTGTTGCGTTGTTCAGAGGCGTTGACAGTCGCGGCGATTCTTGAGCAACCCTTCAATGTCTCTGATACTTCTTCGTTTTGCATGTTTGAGAGCGGCTTAGAATTGTCAAATTTAGTTTGCTTTTGATCTTCAAACGTTTTGACTTTTGAGACTATGTTTGAGCAACTGCGCAACACTGCAAGTGAAACAAAAGACCTAGTCTTTTTGTTAATTAAAAAAAAAAAGCAATTGGAGCACACTTTGCAGAACTCAGACTTATTTGACAGCAGTTAAAAATGAAGTGGTAAACTGTTGCTTCTTAGCTTCCAAACATATCATTTGTTTGATAGGTGTTCTTGGTTTTTATAGTTATATTTAGAGTTGCAATTTAAGATAAAAAATAAAGAGAAACTTGATTGAATGGTTAAGGCAGGTATTATGGCTTCAAAATTAGATTCCTAGAAGTCTTTGATGCTGATATCACAATGATATATCAAAGTTAGTCTTTTTGTTTGACCTATCAAAATCTCATATTGTTTAATGAGTAATACTATGAGTTCTCACAATTTTGTTATAGTCCTTTTGCCTTTTGTTTTCATTGGAAAAAACTCGCCTAACTACTATCGAACGAATCGATTATTGTGGTGTTACTGAGCTGTTTGGAGGAAGGCTGCAACTTATTGTCAATATTGAGTTTTAAAAAATATTTTTGATTCGCGTTGCTATTGTGACTGGTGGTGTTGATTGCTTGTTGGTATCAATAGGACTCATTCGCGATTTCGAAGCTGATTCCATCGAAGCAATATATAACTCTGGTTAAACACCGATTTAGGGGTTGCAAAAGATCTCATCAACTTATTGCAAAAATCAAATATTTTTTTCAATTAAGTTGAAAACGATATTAGTACTAGTGGAGACTCATATCTAAAAAAAAAAACGACTATAACACATTTTGGTATGTTACACCTGAAGTCATAAAAAGCCTGAGTTGTTTTCTAAAAAAAAAAAAAAAAAGTTTTTGAGTTATCCATGCACACATTTTACGTAAATCTTTGTGCATAAACATGTCATTCGGGTCGATATAAAAATGACCCGCCACCCGACCCGCCGCAGGCCTAAACCCGAACCCGACCCGACCCGACCCGGGAACCCGACCCGAACCCTATAAAACCCACAAAAACCACAAAAACTATATAAAACCCATGATGATGCCGGACCCGACCCGAACCCGACCCGACCCGACACTATTATGACCACACCCGAACCCGACCCGACACTGACAACTCATCCCACCCGACCCGCCACCCGACTCGGGTGACCCGACCCGAGTCGACATATGGACAACTCCTGTGAGTCGACATAACTTTCGACATGACATATTTATTTTCATTATGGTATTTTTCATTCCTTATATTCTACAAGGAGTAAATGCAAAAAAAAAATTGCAAAATAAGCACAATTTTTTTTTTGGAGGGAATAAAACCACCGTAAAAATAGGTCAAGAAGAAATGCTATTTCAAAAAGTAAGGTTGTCTTTCTTTAAAATTATTTAAATAAGTTAAATTTTTTAAAATTACAAAAGTAATGGATTTCGCCTTTAGTAAATGCATAATTGGGGTGACGTGACGAATGACGCCTTTTGTAAAGGCGCCATTCGTTCGAGGTGTGGACGTGGCCTGCCACGTGGATTTTGTTTTCCAATTTCTCTTTATTTTCTTTATTTTCTTTTCTTTTTTTCTTATGGCGACGGGGGCATCCCGTCGCCATAAGAAAAAAAGAAAAGAAAAAAAAAAGAAAAAAAAAAAAAAAAGAGAAATTGGAAAACAAAATCCAAAAAAATAGAGAAAAATATGAAAAAATAGTATTTTGACGAAATAAATAGAAATTGAGGATTTTATATGGAAAATGAGAAATTTAAAAGTCGGCGGAGACTTTATACTGGGGTTTTACCTCGAAAAATGTAAAATTGACATAATATGTCAAATTGAAGCTAATTTAGGGTTTAGGGTTTAATTCAGGTAATAGGTATAATTCGGGTGATAATTTGATTTGTCGGGTGTTATTGGAGCTAAGCGGGGTTTGGAATAGGTATATATATTCATTCAAAATTTATATTTACGGTTTTAGGGTTTAATACATTCATATATATTACACTAAACCCTAAATTAATAACAATACAAAATTTATATATCATAAACCCTAAATTCATATACAATGACTTCATACATTCCTAATTCATTCTGGTTGGTGGTTGCTTAATACATTTCACGGCACCAATGAATTAATACATTTCATACATTCCAATAGAATTTAATCAAATTTGAATACATAAACTCAGTGTATCAATAATTGTCACTTTCCATATCAATACAAAAAAAAATCAAAATAGGAGAACACAAAATAAGTTTCCAAAAAAATCATCATAAAAATACACTCCATTCATCATATATACCATAGTTTCCTGCAAAACAAAAAGAAAAAGAAAAAGAAAAAGAAAATAAGTTAAACTTTGAGGTATACAAAATTGATATTCACATATATAAAAGTCATATATTTTATGGAAAATAACCTATAATAAAGAACAAATCATATTTATTTCAATACAAAAGAAAAAATAAGTCACAACAAGTAAAATTAATTAACAGTTAGTATATAACTACAAGAAATTTGCATATTAATGACATTTAAAAACTGACGTTAAAAGTATAAGACGACAGTTTTCAACAGTCATAGAATGGGGGTGTTGTGGAAAGTATTTACTTACAATGACAACATGTTTAGTGTCATCTTTAACGTATAATGACACTTAAAAACTGTCATCATAACTATACAATGACATTAAACAACTATCATAAAAGAGCTTTAACGACAATTTTTAAATATCATTAAAATTGTATGACAAATAAAAAATAATCAATAAAAACTATTCAAATGATACAACATATTAAACAATCAAATTCATTGCGCTAAAATTAAAATACCAACAATATCTAAATTCAAATTCAAATTCAAATAACAATTTCAATATTGTAGCAACTAAAAGCTATACCATGTATTTTCAAAAAAAAAAGCTACACCATATATTTTCAAAAAAAAAGAAAACTACGCATGTAACAATTACATATGAATGCAACATGACAAGACAAGTACACCTTCGAATTCGAATTTGCAACTTTTCTTCTTTGCAACCTGTCCAACAAAAATAAAAAAAAATCAATAATAGTGTAGCATATCTTTTGATCGAAGAACATTAAGGGAAAAAAATCCAAATGAGCTCAACCAAAATGGCAACCCAAAAAGTACCAAATTTTTGTCAAAAACTCTAATGAACACAAAAAACTTGGTCTTCTCATCATCTACGTTACAACTAAATATCTAACAACAACAGATAAGTTTCTCACCTTCCAAACAAAATCATCAAATCATGACCACAATAAACAATCTTACAAACCACATTCGGAATGCTTAAAATTAAGTTAACAAAAGAAATCAACTTTTACAAATGGTTAGGCAATAAGAGAGTTCTACAAATGCTTCGAATGATAGAAACTAACTATGACTGAAACTTTTTTTTTGGTAGGATTATGACTGAAACTTTAAGTTCTCAATCCTATACATCCCTCTTTCGAAGGGTTACTGCAAACAAGCAAACAAACAATTCTAATGGTTCTTAATTTGTTACATCACAACCCATAAAGGAAAAAACATTATAAGCAGGGATTTAACATATCAAACAAAAGAAACGGAATTTGAAAACAAACATTAAAGTGGTTTGAGGGCTTTACCTGATTAGAGATGGCATATGACTGTGTTCAGATAAACCCTCCAATTGTGTGTGCGCTCACACTTACATCAGCATCCACAATTGGGTATTCCATTGTGTTTCGGAAACTTAATCGATCGCCTTTTTGAAAGACATTGCCAAACTGTTGGGAGCGCTTGAAAGAAAATAAATGTGACCAAGTCATGTGATTAGCGATAATTAAGGTTAACTAACATTGCTAGACAAATTAGCATGGGAACAAGGTAAGAGCTCAGTGTCACAAACCAAAAGCACTACCCAAATCCGATGCATCCTCTAGTGAATTTCTCGATGTCAAAACGCTATACATGGCTCACGCAGTTCTTAATCAACCAACGAAGAAGAAATTAATGTTTCGCCGTAAAAACAATGGGAAGCAATAAACACGTACATGAATGCAGTCTTAGTTCTTGTGTATGTACATGCAAGCCCACCTACACACGAAAACACGTACATGAATCCAGCCCTCAATTTTTCAAATGAATCATCAACACTCAGAATGAGCAGATAAAGCTCCCAATAAATACAACATGCAGACATTTATTCATCCAAGCTTATACTTGTCCTGCATATCAACCAAACTGAAGATACGTCGCATTTTAAGAAGTGATAAGACACTTACCAATCAAAGTAATAAAGTAACAAGAATGGTGTGACATAGGGGCACCGATATAGTACTCCAAGATTCATCCTAAATTTTCATTACTAAACATCAACGAACAAAATCGCTTTCGATGCTTTTCTTTTTTTTAACCAATTGAAAAGGAATGCATGTTACTAGGATGGCTTGTGCTTATAGTTAAAATGAATGGACATTAAGTGTTCAAATTCTTAGAATTATTTAGATGTTTGAAACTGATATGATTAATTATCTTCTCCTAGGACCCATTTAATCATTTGTATGATTTTATCTTATTTGTGAAGGAATTAGTAGTTCCACGGCTGGAAAGAACACATCATTACCTATTTAACGCGCAATAGGAAAAAAATCAAGGATAACTTCACTACCAATGTGTCCTCCAATATAACGGCGAAAGGCATAAATATTAGATGAAACAAAATTAAATCATACCTTCTCTAAAGACGAGAAGTACTTCTGAGGAAGATTCTGTTCAGCACGCATGAGGGAATATCATATTATGTCAAGTGCAGAAACCTCAGTTTCCAAGTCATTATTATCTGCATATCACCTTTTAATTATTAGTACGTGTTTTGAAATATTTTAAAAGAGTTCTCAAAATATTTCAAAGCATTACTATAACCTTCTAATAATAAAAGAATTGTTCATTATACTTATAAATTTTTTATGAGCATCTAATAGAAATGTTCCCTCCCCTGCACACCTACCATATAAGGTTGTAAACCCAAATATACATTATGTTCATTTGTTTCTCTTTATTATAAATCATTATATCATATCATATCATTATATCATATCATATCTAATATACATTCTGTTCATTTGTTTCTCTTTATAAGAAAACGAGACTATTACTCAAAACCACAGAGAAGAAGGCAAAGATGATGCGATATATACTTTAAGGATCCTAATAAGCTTTTTAAGAACTAGAGCCTAGTCAATTTTGTCTCAAATCACCTAGGCCTCACCGTGCAATCATTGGTCATGGTAATCTAAGACATCCAACACTATTAAAAACATGAATGAATAGATCGTTGAAATAGAAAATTATATCAATTCACACATACAACTAACAATGGCACAAACAAAACTGCAATGTATAAGGATAACACCAATGTGGCAACCATTTGACAAGTTCAAAACATACAGATTCGATTCGAGCTCGCATAATGGCTTTGTTCGATTCAAAGGGTACCATTTCGTCGACCACAAAATTTAAAAAGAATCTACTAGATACAAGTAGTAAGCATTTGCAAGTCCAGGCCTTAAAATGTATGCAGCCTAGCTAGCCACCTTTAAAACAAGATCCATCAACATTCTTTAAAGCATGGTTTCAAATATGAAATGATAAAGAGATTTAGAGACAATAATCAAATGTTGTACACAAATTTATTACAAAAGAAAGATATGGAACCATATAAGTGTTTGAAATTAAAAATAGAATTGAGTTACCTTTCCAATATTAACACAAGTAGATGAATGACATTGCATAATCAAATCGGTGTACCTTGAACCATTATCTCCAATGCCATGTAGCCAAACTATTGTGACTTGTGCTTCCCTTTAGGCCTGACTACATGAGCCCTTCCAAACTCGAATGCTTGCATGCTACATGGACTTCCTGAAATATTTTTGATGCCATCATAAAAGAAGTCCAAATAATGAAACCAGCACCATTATCATTATATGAATGTTGAGCTTTTAACCAAACTATTATAGACAAAACAATAAAAATATGAACTGCAGACTGAAATACACATATTTAAGAGAACATGTCCAATGCAAACCTATCTCAAACATAGAAAAACATAGCAATATTGAGCAGAACTAACCATAACTCATGGTTAGCCCACCAAAGCTCATATCAAAACAGATAGCATATGGCCATATTTGCATCTACATCTAGAACAAGTACTTGCCCACCACCAAAATCAGATAAAACAACTACAAAGCAGCCCTAAGAGTAACAATTGCATTAAAAAATCAGTCCACTCCTAAATATTGGGTAAAACTGAAAAACAGAGCAATAACGAATACAAGTATTTAAGTAGAAGAACTCTCTGAAGATAGTTTTATTCATAAACTAAGATTGCCTTTATATTGGCATTTGATCAAACCTCTAATAAGTGCAAATTGTGGACACATATCCAACGTGCTTTGACTTAACAACAAATCAGAAAATTAAGGCAATACAATCTGAGCTGAACTAGAATTATTCAACAAAAAAATAGAGTAACTAAATTAGACTAAGTCCTACAAGCAACGGTAAAATAACTAACAACTTTGAATCACATTTTCAATACTAAAATAGAGCATATTGATCATATACTAAAGATTAACATGAGTTCCAACTTGATTTGGAATTCGATAAACCAATTCTACAGCTAAGGACACTCATACTAAGGATCTTAACGAATTAGTTATAAAAATGAAATAGAAATTTGTGAAACATTCAATAGCCTACATGTTAGACACAAATAGAAACAAAACTTAAACAGCTACAAAATTTTCTATAAAGCACAAATAAAATATACTGGATAAAGGGGTAGACTTAAATTGTTTACATGATTTATGTTTCTATAATGATTCCTAATAAATTCATAAGATTTATAATGGTTCATAATAAAAAAAAAACTTATAAGTATCAAGTAAAAAATGAACAAAAAAATGTAACCTTTTTGAATGTTGTGAAAAAGAAATCATCATTCATCATCCTCGGTTGTTGAGTCATTGTGAGCGGCATCATCAACATCATCATCATCAACATCATCTTGCCTTTTTTGTGCAGCTGATCTCTCCATGAAACCCTGTTCCATGCGTTGTAACCGTCCATGCATTTCAAGCAATTGATCGCGATTTACAGACGTGTCATTAAGCATCTTTAGTATCATTACTTGCATCTCCTCGAATTCCTTATTGAATTGCTCAAATGGCTCATCATCTTTCAATATAGGACGAGAAGATCCAGCTTCATCATATCTACGCATCTTAGACCCTGACAGTGTCCAGCCAAGACCAAATCTCCGGCCTTTATCATTTCGCTGCACAATCTCCAAATATAATTCTGTTTCATCAATTGGAGTGTCTGTTTTTTCCGTGAAAGCTCTCTGTCCTTTCGTGTATAGCCACTTTGTATTAAGAATTTAAACATTGACAAGTCATATAAGTCATTGATACCTATAATTAACAAAAAACAGCATTATGGTCAAGTAGTTTCTTACGGCAATCGCCTCTGCTCTCGGATCCAAGAAAGTAACGCTATCATGATCCCTTGTATGGAGATATAAACATAAATCCAAAGCAGTCGGCTTTCTATCGAATTTCTTCTCCTATAAAATATGTTTAACTAAAAATTAAGTTTGAAACTTATATGAATCTAATGTATACATATGTATGTATGTATCTATGTATGTATGTATGCCCCAAAACATACCAGTCTCAACGAATGCTCATAGATAGATATGGCTCCACCTCCGTGCACAGACGAACCCGAACCAGTTCCCCCCACCTCTGATCTTCGGTTTCGGCTCACTTGTTCGACTTTGCTTTATATTCGGAGTAGACCGCATCTTCTTGTAATGCTCAAAAACCTCCAGAGATACATGTGCTGGTTTTGTCGGCTTCCTCACTATCTTACTAACAAAGTCAGCGTAACGAGTGGCAATTTTCCTATCGTACAAACGTCTGACCATAGCGTCATCTGATCGTCTCCAATCGAAATGAGTCTGTAGTAATAGAAAGTCAAGTCTTCAATATATGCTAAGTAAAAGAAACTTAATTTTCTTATTTAAAAATCTCTTACCGCCCAATCGTTAAAATATTGCTCCTTGATGTGGTGGGGAACCGTATCCTAATAGTAGCCATCCTTATGCAAATCGAATTTATATATCTGCGTCATTTGCTTTGACACTTCGGATGACGGATGCAAGAAAGTACCACTACATTTTTACAAAAAAAAGTTAGACCAATATTATAGTAAGTTCATTAAACGTAAGTATATATACGCAATAATATTTCATTGACTTACAATTCTTTCGTAGTTTTTACGGTCAAAAACACCCGCCCCGCGCCTCGGTCATCATTACTTCTACGTCTCGAGGCCCTAGCTGGCTCATCGTCTTGTTGTGATCTACGAGAGGCACCACTAATAGATGGCTCACTCGAAAGGTGGCTTGAAGTATTGGACGAATGTGATGCATGCTCGACATGATCATGACTCCTCTATGGGGAGGCATGCATACTAGAGTCGAAGGAAGCGATCGGGACATGCTGGTAGTACTGCTGATGGGAGGGAGATGCATGGGTAGATTCTCTAGAAGTTACGCGACCAGCGATAGGTGGAGGGAGTTGTGACGCCAATTGAGAGGAGTAATCCTGTAGAGTGGTTGGATCATCGGGGCCAAATAAAGATGGGTCCGATGGCTGAAGGAGAGGGGCCTGGTGGGGGTGTTGCGCATAAGGCGGACGAGAATACTGATATAATTGTGATTGATGGTGCTTCTGAGAACGCATTTGTTGGACAAAAATTTGTTGATAGTAAGCTAATTGCTGTTGAGCAAGCAGTTGCGAAATGAGTTGCTCTTGACGCTGCTGAGGCTCATCATCATCAGCGGGAGATCGTAGTAGCGAACGATCCAAGTCGCGAGATGGACGATCTCTGCGACCACCGGATCATCTGCTGGATCGTCCACTAGATCCGTCCCCAGATGACGATGCATTATTTCTGCTTGACATGACTTTTTTAAGGTTCAAGAGTAAGTTAGAAACAAATGTAAATGTCATAATCAATTATTACGAAATGAACAAACAAATGTGTAACTAAATTTACTAATTAGGTTTGATTTCTTAAACCTACTTAAGTGAGTATGTCATGGTTCGTTGTCACTATTTTCACCAACCACTACTTTATTTATTTAAAAATGACTCCGTATAGAATGGTAAAGGCATATGGACAAGCTAATAGACTAATCAAGTCGAGTACAAAGTCCATAGTCTCATTCATAAACTCTCTAATCCTAATAGCATGCTATTTAAAGCTCATTTACCATTAAAAACATCAAATGAAGACATAGAGCACACGAAAGGATACAATGAAAGCATCAACAAAATAATATCATGATGAACAAGTTCAAAGAGTGAAGATTATCAACAAATATCAATATATTAGAGTACAAAGGTATCATATAGTCACAAAGACTGCCAATCAATAAGTTATAAAAGGAAATGAAATGCAATTCAAAGTATCATCAGGTATACTCACTTTTATGCAAATAAGTGGATATGAGCATACCTTAAGGTTGATGCTTGATTGTATATAACTAGATCGCTTTCTTGATGATGAATAACCTCATAAGGACTACAATTTCTAGCACATAAAAGTCCCCAATAGCTCTGAATTTTTTTTTTCATTTTTTTTTATTGAAAACAACATGCAAATGTGAAGCAAAAAGGCTAGGAGTTTGTATTTATAGTTCTTGCCTTTCATCCAAATGTACAACCCCATCTCCATGACATCTAAGGGACCCTAAACACTCCTATCAACCCACTCATACAAAGGTATGATGCAGTTCTATCGACGTCGACGTTGCTCCTCCGTGTGGCAAACCGGTCGTACTCTATTTCGACATGGATTTCTCCGTGCTTGTACGTTCGGCTGAGTCTGTTGAGCTCGATGACTCAACTGAACTTCTTCCTCGTGTTGGCTCGATTGACCTCTACTACCAGTGCTATCAAAGATAGGGGGTTGAACCATTCCAACATACTAACTTCCTATATGTGGTAGGGTGAAAGGAACATGAGGTGGCATGCCTAATAAGGGCCTAAATGAGCCATCTCCACTATATAGAATATTGTAGTTATAATATGACGGAGTAAATGGACTTGGCATGTATTGAGGCAATGAACCATGCATTGAATGTGTAGGCATTCTATGGTCCATGTACGAAGATGATGGCCCAAGAGCATATGGATCAAAATGATATGGATGAACACTCATGCTCGGTGTCCTAGGCAAAAACATATGAGCATCCGATTGCGTTGGGGCCGGCAAAGGAGAGTTCCCATAAGAAGAAGGGCGGGTTAGAGGTGGCGAAGGAGAACGTCTGCTGCTCTCACCAATAGTCTCTGACGTTCTTGGTGTTGGACGAGTTGGAGGTGGTGGAGAAGAACGTCTACTGCTCTCACCCCGAGTCCGAGTCGTTGTTGTTTTTCTTCTCCTCCCTCTATCTTGTTAGGCTTTGATCCTCTTCTTGTTGTTCTTCCTCTTCTTCTTGAGATGCTTCGTCATCTATGTCCGGCTCAACTACATTTTCATCATTCCACAGAGTAGTCCTTTGCCGTTCATCCTCATCTAAGATTCTGATGCCTTCATGTAGAGCAACCATGCCTTGTTCGACCCCGTCATCGGTGAACACTCGCTCCAATTGACGCGCAAATGTAGACTAATATACAAAAAAATGCAGTGTTTGGTTAACAATTTTAAATATGACTTATGAGGATAACAACATTATAGTTTCAACGTTACCGAGAATTCGCGCAGAGCCCCGTCATGTCCAATGTATCGCTTGGTGATAGATCTGTACCACCTCATGTACTCTTCGTGATCATGTTCCCCTTCTTGTTCTATCGTGGCTATCGTATTACTACGATTTTCCCACAACTCTATATATCTTCTGTGATACACTGCCCAATTTTCTTGAGGGTGTCCTCTCAATTGGACGCGGCGCAGACGTGTGTCAAAATCACAGTGAGGTGGCACAACCTGTGTCAGCAGCCCAAACTGTCTCATGACCCTTTCCGGTCTATGCCACTCAACTATATGGAAACAAATTAAAGGACACGTCGAACACCAGCTCTCGTGACCTTGAGTACATAATTGTGGAAGTGACTCAATGACATTAGTGTATGGTTGCCACTCCACGGCATTCTCCCTCTGCGTGTCAAGTGCATCACGAAATGATGATATAACGTGTGTGGCAGTCCTAGTTACCAAAAATGCAACTATCCATCTGTATACAAAACAATAAATTTGTCGTAAATTAAAAAAACCCAATAAATTATTAAAAATAACATGAGAAACATTTTTATTACCGATATCCCAAAGGAACGTCATTGGGCATGTATACTCCATCACACGTTCGAGGTCGACCTCTAGGAACAGGCTTGCGCCTTGGTGCTATAAATGGAAATCTATCCCAGGCCCATAGTTGTATAAGAATTGTCGCACCAGCGACCTCGTGCGCACTGAGCAAGATCCACGACACAACTACTACACAGTATAAATATGCCAAACATGCACTTCTCCAACTATATTGTCCAGCTGTTTGAAGGTCCTCGAGCAACGGAAGAAACATCAAATGTACATATTGATTCGACTTGTCAGCGAACACACAACCACCAATAAGTTGTAGAATGTATTAACGAACATAACGTCGAACCATTTCCTCATTGTTGTCATCCTCTATAGGTGGCACATTGTCTTTGAGCCATGAAACACGAACTCTATTCCCAGAAAGGTCAAGTGGTTCAGGTCTTGCACTAAGTAGTCTTTCACACACCGCGAGATAGTCGACATCCGTGCTTCCAGTCACAGGCATACCATTAATTGGTAACCCAAGCTGAATCTCAATGTCTTGGAGTGTTATCGTACACTCGCCACAATGCATGTGGAACGTATGTGTCTCTGGACGCCATCTCTCAATAAAAGCGGTGATCAAAGCCCAGTCAAGTCTAAAAAATCCTACGCGTGAAACACCATAAAAGCCACTAGATCGTAGGTAAGGGATCATTCGAGAATGGTAATTAATCCGTCGATCAACAACACCCAGTCTTCTTCGCACGCGCATTGTACCATATACCTTACAATTAAAAAATATGTCGATATATATATATATATATATATATATATATATATATATATATGTGTGTGTGTGTGTGTATTAAACGTTTTTGCATAAATATTATGCATATACATGTTAAATGTATATACCCGACCCCTCCAGACTTGCGATGACCTGTGTGTAGATTGGAGGCGTAGAAGAGAAGGATCAGATGGTCCTGGTTCCATGTGTACTCGCTACAACTCTGTGTGATTAGACAAATTGGTCGAGTAGTTTTAAAACTCACAACAAATCATTACTACGAGTTATAACATTAACAAATACGTATCTATTACTTTACGTAACATAAGGTTATACTATATTAATATAAATGTTATGAAATTATCAACTGACATCGTTTACAAACAAAATACAAATCCTCTCATTGGTTTGGATTGGGGGTTGGGGTTGAGATATGGATGGACAATTTTTTTGTTATGTCCCTTTGCACGACAAACGCTGCAACGGTTCCTCCTAGTAGGGACTTGACCACTATCTCTATTCGGACATATTCTTCGTTTATGTCCTTCTTGATGACATATGCCACATCGCAAGGTCCTCGAAACATTAGGAAGATCCATCTCATTTTGCCTTCGTGTTCCCTTTGGTCTCCCTCGGCCACGTCTACACCTAGGATCTGGTAAAATCTTTGTCGCAAAAGTCGGCCAATACTTCTCATCGGGGATGGCTTTGAATTGAGAGGAGTAGCATCGTGCGTACACGTCCATCCTGTAGTATTGCTCAATAAATTGTGTATAATCAATTCGAATATGGGGACATGCAGCTAACACGTGTGAGCAAGGGAAACCAAACGATTGCCATTTATTGCAAATTTGCAATACCGGTTCCTCGGGATAACAATCTGTGTATTGTTGCCTTTATGCATACGATCGCCATGACGTCCAGTGAGCACCTCAAACTCACCAATGTCGCGATTTATCAATTTCACGTAATGTCTCCTTGCAGATTGTTGATAATGTGCAATTTTATCCATGGCATATTTCGTGTAATTTAGCCCGTGCGATATTGCTTCATCGATTTCCTCCTTGCGTCGGTTGGTGTATGTTACCAACCGTAGTAGTAAATCATTTGAACCATTCTTGTTATTGGCAAGAATCGTGCCCCTTTCAATACACCGTTAAAACATTCTACAATGGTAAGATAATGTCGTGTCGATAATATCAAGACACGGTGAAAACACATATAGGATAACAAACATAACTACTATCGAATACATACCAACCCCGTTAGAATTCATCCATCCGTACCGCAGGCCTCCATCATGCGATTGAGTCCAGAGTTCCTTGGGAATGACATTCACATATTAAAGACATTGAGGACTTCCTGATGACAAATAAGCAAAACGCTCCAGGCATGCATCAAATTTCCTCACTTGATGTTGACCAGCAGCTCGAGATGGGATATTCTTCAACGAATCATTTTTGAAATGCGTGTTAAAATTATTGGTCAAGTGTCGCAGGCAATAACGATGGTATCCTTTTGGTGGATAAAAACCATTTGCTGGTATGTTAACAGCCTCGAGAATGCCAGAGTGACCGTCAGAAATAATACAAATACCATCTCTATCGGTCACGTGTTTGCGCAACATTCTCAAAAACCACCCCCACGAGTCGGTTGATTCGTTTTCCGCAAGTGCAAATGCAACTGGAAGTAGATGTCCATTACCATCAACAGATAGGGCAATCATTAGCTTACCACTGTATTTGCCATACAAGAATGTCGCGTCAATCTGTAGAAGAGGCCTACAATGTTTGAACCTTCGATTGATGCTTCGAATGCGAAGAACACACGACGAAATTGAGGATGCTCTGTCCTGATCTCATCTGCAGCCCATTGTCTATGTGACCACTCAATCTTCGTCCCTGGGCTCTTATTATGTACAGCCGCCAACCATCTTGGTAACGTAGCATACGATGCGTCCCAATCCCCAAATGCATTTGCAATTGCTTTCCTTTTAGCATCCCACATTCGCTTGTAGGGAACTTCATGTGCGTATTTTAGCTTAATCATTTCTACCAAGGCCTTGATAGCAATTGCCTGATCTATTTCGACAACACTTTGTATCTCACGTGCAAGCATGTTGGCGTCGAGTTGGGCATGACTGCGTTCTATGCGGGATTTATACAACCGCTGTGCGCTCGTCTAACCGAGTGATCTCCCACAATTGTTTCTTCTTTCGCAAACAAGCACGGAGACGCCACATGCACCCAGCTTCCGGCGCACTTCTGCACTTCAATGCCCATAAGATTGTAGTTGACTCCATAACAAGGTATTGACAATAGTTGTTAACATGCCACACTTTTATGGCATATTGCAAGTCTTTCTTATTGTCAAAGCACATTCCTCTTTCCAACTCAAAATTAGGCATGTCCCATCCAGTCGAATGATGAGAATGTTGGGTTGCGATAGAATTAGCCACTTCCCAATCAATTTCATTATACACCGTCAATGGTTGGTAATCTTCTTCATCGCTTGCTTCTTCCATCCACTCCTCCTCGTCAATTGCAAATTGTTCATCATCTTGCAAGTTTTTCGCCCCTGGAGGTTCGTAGGTTGGGTCGTCTGTAATAACATTTATACTTTCCCAATTAACAGATGGCGCAGCATCCTCGAGGGGACATACGTCCTCGTCAATGTTGTTGTCGTGGTCCTCGTTACGGTCATCACTGGGGGCACTAATGTCATCATCAATCGAAGTAACAAATCTATCTTGCACAACATCACCTATACGTGATTGCATACGTAATCTTTCCATCATTGATGCAGGGCATGTCATGCCCATATTTTCTTCTACCACTTGTGAATGTACAGTAGAATTTTGATAAGACTCGATTGGCTCAAAGGTTAAATAAATCTCTACCTTCGCTGATAATGGTAGATTCGCCACTGTTGACCACATCAACTCGAAGTGGGTCTCGTCTTGCAACGACACGGGGATAAAATATTGTGAACCTGATGGATGAGTTATTACGTGACGATACGTCATCGTAATGAGATTCTCAGTGGACGAAATACCAAACGCGTTATACACGTGATCCATCAACTCATGTTTACTCATTCCAAACTTAATAATCATGGTCATTGATGGGGGTCTGTTGTACTCGATGCCTTGCGAAACCTTAACAATTTCTCCAAATGCATAAAATTGAAACGGGATGTTCCTACCTTCCATGACCTACATAATTTACCGCATTGATAATGTAAAAAAAATGACATATATATCAAGCGAAGAAATGATCAAAATGAGGATTTGAGGCACGACCGAACTTTTCAATAAATCCTCATAAAAAATTATTCTTGTTCCTATATCAAAATGGAGCATCTTGTTGTAATTTTTCAACAACTTCTCTCTCTCTGCACTCTCGAAGGTCTTCTTTTCTCTCACTCTCCGTGTTACATTAGTTACTTTGAGCACTCCATGTACAAGTAATTTCGATTTGACAAAGAGGAAGATGGTGCCTACGACATTTGGGCGGTGAGAAGTCATATTCGTGTTTGAATTTTGCTTAAGAACTTGTTGTTCGAGTTTGGCTGTGAGGAGGAGAAATGGAGGTTTGTTTTTCACTTTAACTTTGATTTAATTTATAATGGAAGGAGTTAACACTACTTGAACGGGTGTTGTATGATTAATCGCCAACACACATTACATCATTTATATACTTGTATGGACAGCAATCACTTCTTGTTTTATGCTTCTCTAACGAGATGTTGTTTGTAAAAGGGTCATGTTATACACTAATGCTTAATTGTTTTTACTAAATATATCGTCTATAATGTTATTATTCTTAATCAGTGGTTATCGAAGCTTCAAGTGGTAGATAGTGAGTTCGAATATGATCAATTGCGGTCACAATTAGCAAGTTAGCTACTTCCTTACATGGTCGTGGCCAGAGAAGAGGGAGAAGAATGGTTTGACGTATTCAAAGATGAGTAGTGGCATGATTTTTTCATTGTACGATAGTTGACCGAACAATTGGAAATAACTATATCCGGACGGGGCATCACCTATAGTCTACATCGGCTAGAGAGCGAGTGAGGACACTTGTGAATGCGAGATTACGTATTTTGTTACTGATGTTCACTACAAGAAATTCGACTTTTAATTACAAAACTTTCAATTACGAATATAAAAAGTGTAACTAAAAGTCCATATTTGCTTATGACTCTTAAGTTTGTAAAAAAAATTGATATAATTGTAACTAAAAGTATTGTTTGTGCTTATGACTCATGAGTTCTAAGCAACAACTAATAATTATTAAGTGAATATCGACCCAATTCAACAATAGTTTTTAGTGAGTTATAGAATTTTTTTTACTCACAAAAATATATTTATATAAACTACTTTTGTTTGCAAGTAAAAATACTAACTTTTGCTTATGAATCTTAGAGGAAAGTAATATATATAGCTTTGTAAGTAAATATGTATTTTTACTTACAATATATATACTCAATAAAAGGAAAACTTCCAAACTAAAAAAAAGATGAAGAAGAAGAATAAAATTAATTAACAAATTAAGCTTTCACTAAAAAGGGACGAAACAGTAATATAATATTTAATTTTGACTTTTGTCTTTTGTACAAGTAAATAATAAATAAATGGTTTTTATTTTTTTTTTTCGATAAATCTAAAATAAATAAAAGATAGGCACAAAAATATATCAAAAATAAGAAGATAGACACAAAAAAGATAAGGATCTTGCTACGTACTCGAACTCGGACGTGGAACACACACCCGGAACCCTCCACATCCTACCCCCCAATGCACACACGTTGTTTCAAAAGATAATAAGTTAAAAACCCAACAATTTCTCTCCCTATCTCCTAGGCTCACGGTCGTATATCTCACGTTGACCTCACAACTAATTTTTATTTCATCACGTCGCAAATCATCAAAGAGTTCCTCTTAACATTGTTGCGCCTTGCACTTCATCTCGATTCTACATCGTCTCTTAATTTCATGGGTTCATCCATGTCAGTACATGCAATCTCTACAAAGGTTTTGATTTGCATTTCACCTACATTTGTTGATTAATCCTAATGCATTCTATACGTTTCAACTTATTTTCTTCATATTAATTGGGTGCATGTAAGATGCATGAGCTTATTGCAAAGTCGCTACAAGCTTCAAACATCCTATGTCTTTTTTGAAGGTTGTATTCAATTTTTTTAATTTCTTTAATTTTTTTAATGAAGAAAATTATAAATGAATTTTAAACTGTCTAACTTTATTTTTTCTTCTATTTCTAGTTGTTGGTTAAATGAGCTTTGGTACATTGTTTGGTTACTTAGCTAGATCTACTCTAGCTAGCTTTGGGCTCCCGAATAAGACAAAGTTTGTCAAATTGATGGAAAAGTGATCAGAATAATAATCAAGAATAAATAATTGTATTTTATTTAAGTTTAACTGTATTTTATTTAAGTTCTCTAACTCATTAAATTTTTTTATACCAAAACGAAACTCATTAAATTAACATGAAAAAATAATGAAAGGCACAAAAATTAAACAAAATAATATTTAAATGAAAAATATAGTTATATTAATAAATATTATTGAAAACGAATAGAAATTTTATTAACAGATATTATACACTTTTACTTATGATGGTGGGTTCGTAAGTCAAAAAGGATCTCTTTACTTACAATTAAGTTTGTAAGTGTAAACTTTTACGGACGACTCTATTCTTACAATGTTTTTACCAACGACATTTTGTAAGTAAAACTTTTACTTACAATTTTAACACTTTTACTTACAAATTAAATTCGTAAGTAAAAGATTTTTTCCTTCTTGTCGTTGTTGGAGATGGTGAGACGACTAATAGTGTATACATCGGACACTCCATTAATACTAACTTGTAATTGATATCTTGTCGCAATAATCAAACACTGATAATAAATTACACAGATAATATTTATCTTTGGGTCGATTTGTCACTCACTTGTAAAATATGTCAAATAATTATCAAGCATTTATCACTACACACAATAAGCTACGACCACTACTACAAAAAAATTAATTTTTCTATGGGGTTTAATATTTGTAACATTTTGTTAACTATGATGTTCACATTCTTTACTAGCTATTTAAAAATAAAACATTTAAATTACACACACCATGCAATAAACACATTTTCTTAAAAAATCTATTACACTATAAATATATTAAATAAATAAATAAATAAATTTTTGTTCTTACTATTTTTCTTCCGGTTTGTTCTTCAATTTGATATTCCTTTACCTACAAAAAAAATTATTCCCTGTGAAAAAAATAAATTTAGTTATTTTATTCAAATGAAAACTAAACAACAATAAAATATTCATATAAAGAATAATTAAAAATATCGGTTATCTCGGCTAAACGTTCCCCCAACAACGATTCATTTGCTAAATACATGAAAACACAAGCACTCTCACGCTCAACTGTTCCCTCTCTCTCTCAGCTAATACACTCAACACAATCCCAAATCGAAACCCAAACCCACATACTCTTTCCTTCTCTCTCTGTTGTTCACACACTCTCTTCCCCTCTCTCTCACCCTCTTTCTCACTCTCTCTCTCTCACTATCTCTCTCTCTCTCTCTCACAACACCTCTCCCTCTCTCACTCTCTCTCACTATCTCGTCCTCTCTCTCTCTCTCTATCTCGACCTCACTCTCTCACTATCTCGTCCTCTCTCTCTCACCGTCTCGACCTCTCTCTCTCACACACACCTCTCACTCTCTCTCACAAACTCTCCCCCTCTCTCTCTCTCTCTCACTCTCTCACCCTCCTCTCTCTCTCTCACGACACCTCTCACCCCCTCTCTCACACTCTCATACGGCACCTCACCCTCTCTCGCACACTCTCTACCTTTCTCTCTTTCTTTCTCGGAAAACTCTCACCCTCCACGTCACTCCTACCTCTCTCTCTCACGACACCTCTGGCACCTCTCTCTCTCTCACTCTCTCCCCCTCTCGGTTGTTCCCTCTCTCTCTCTTTCGGCTCACAAACTCAACCCACACACACTTCCACTTACACCGCCGCCGCCTTCGCTGCCGTCGGTCCTCTCTCGATCTCCCACACACTCTCTTCCTCTCCCTCACACTGCTTCTCTCGATCTCCCTCACACTCTCTCTACACTTTCTACCTCTCTCTTCTCACTGCTCCACACTTACTCGAACCCTCTCTTCTCATGAAAACCTCACTGTCTCTCTCCCTCTCTCTATTTTAAGTCTCCCACCGTCACCAACCAACTTTCAACCCCCCATTGATGACCCTAGGTCGTCGATAGGGGTTGTAGGGCGTGCTTGCAGAGAATCTCTGCTACGCTAACCCGTGAAGTTGTGTATGCGTGGCATCCAAGCATGCATGCACTGCATGCATGGGATGCCACCACGCATGCACTGCATGCATGCGTGGTGTGCATGTGGGGGGAGCAGCATGTGTGGGATGTGTGGCGTCACGTGGGAGACATGTGGGAGAAGTGTGGGAGACGTGTGGGAAACGTGAGGTGTGGCGAGATAGCGGGAGATGTGTGGGAGACGTGAGGTGTGGTGAGATGAGGTGGCAACACGAATGGCGCCTTTTGTAAAGGTGCCATTCGTGTTGCGTAGGTGAGGTGGACAAATGGTTGGACGAGGTGGAACGAAGACGAGAATGACGCCTTTTCAAGAGGCGCCATTTGTGTTGTTGATACCCACAAACCTTCCACGCCACCCCAATTATGCATTTAGAAAATACGATATACATTAATTAAAGAATAAAAAAGAAAATCATAGTAATTTATGAATTTTAAAAAAAATAACCGTACAGATGTAATTTTTACCAAGAAGAAAGATTAGTTAATCTCAAATGTGACTGACAGCAAATCTCCAGCTCGCAGGCGAGGTCAAATTAGGAAACTTCATAATTTCTCAAGTAATCACGTCCGACGTGGTACACGCCACGTAGGACTCGTCGCCTCGCCAACCCAAAAGCAAAGCTTTTTTGCTACCATTTTTTATTATCTCTCAGTTCGAACTCTGGTTCTCTTCATTCACTCTCTCGGAATTCCGCTCCGTCGCTGTGGATTCCGACCGTTTTTCGAAGAAATGTCGTTCGATTCCGCCATTTTTGATCGCTAGTGAAGCGATTCTAGGTTTTGTGAAGCAAATCGCCTTGGATTGAGAGCTGAATTTGGAGAGCGAGAGCGAAGAGATGTCGCGGCAGACGGCGTCTTCGTACTTTCATCAGTCGAAGACTCTCGACAACAAATACGTGAGTGCGATTTGGTTTTGTGGATTGGTTACAGTGTTTGATGTGAGCTGCTCATTGTGTTGTGATCGGTTGCTAGGGTTTGGTGATTTTGTGTTTAGTGTGTTTGAGTGTTGGAATTGAATGTGGAGCGAATTTCTGGTTTTGTTTGGTGGATTGTAGATGCTCGGTGATGAGATCGGTAAAGGCGCATTTGGTAGAGTGTATAAAGGTCTGGACTTGGTGAATGGAGACTTCGTTGCTATTAAGCAAGTTTCGTTGGAGAATATTGCTCAGGAGGATCTTAACATTATTATGGTTCGTTTCTTCTACTTTGATTTGCATTATTTGATTAACTTATATGCGTAATCTGCTCGTAATGTCAAAATGTAGCAAAATGCCGGAGCTGCTGCTTAATCGATGAACTAATTATCTGTCAATCCTGAATTGTTTCATTTGATATGCGCAATTATTTCAGGTTATATAAGAAAGAGATGGCGGAAATTTGTCAAAAAAAAGTTTTTTTTTTTTTCACGAAAACTTAACATTTTTTGTCGATGCAGAATAAATTTTAAACTTATAAGAAAGTTTGATTCTTAGCTCTTTTAGGTTATTTATGTAAGAGGCTGTCTATTGCCCTGTTATCCCTTCTTTGGTTTATCTTATTATTGCAAGGATGAGTGTAAATAACTGAGTATAGTCAAGAAGAATCTTAAGGGCGATAAACATACCTTATTCTTGTGCTATATATCTATAGGCCTATACGTATGTGTTTTTTAAGTAAGAATGAGAAAATGATCCATTAGGAAAACATGGTGCTGGATGTGCTTGATGTTATGTGTTCATCATTGAGTATCTCTTGTTATCGAAGTGAAACAACTGACTGTACATGAGTCATAACTTTGACATTTAGAAATAGAGAAGGGCTGATCTCATTTACGTGACAAAGTTTTACACACATCATCCATATGGACCATATCAAACATGTCCATGGCAAAAAGTATAAACGTTATCTATTGATTTAGCTGGTGCATTATCTATTTCTTAGCCTTAGCATATAACGATTCACGTGCCAAGTGACTTTTTATGATGAGAAGCTATAATGTTGTTGATGTCTTCGTGTTTGGACTTCCGAAAATAAAATTTCTGTCTCAATCCTTTTTTTTTTTTTTCTTTCTTTCTTTACAATACTGTTCTACGGCTGCATGGTGGGCTTCTCAGCAAGAGATTGATCTTCTAAAGGTATGATTTGCTTTATCTTGGGTTTTCTTTTTAGTTTTAGCTTTTTGTGTTTATTTTTGATAGATTATTACAAGTTTATGTCACTTACCTTTGTAATGCTCTTTCTTCACATATTTTAACAAATTGCAGTATTCTCACCTTTATTTGTAGGCCAAATTTGTTAAAATATCCTAACCTTTTTACATTTGTTATTGTATCTTAACCTTTCTAGATTGATAAATTTGTATCCAAAGTCACTTTTTAACTCCAAATTTGATTAAGAGACACCGAAGTAATGATCTTAAATAATAAATTTAATAATTATTTTACTAATTAGAGATGATGAGGTGGCTTTTTAAAGTCATTATTTAGGTGCCACCTCATCAAATTTGAAGTTAAAAAGTGACTTGGGATAAATTTACGAATGTAGAAAGGTTAAGATATAATAGCAAATTCAAAAAGGTTAGGATATAATAACAAAATTTGTAAAAGGTTAGGATATTTTAATCAATTAAGCCTTATTTGTACGTCACCTTTCTGATGTTTGTCCTCCTCGTCTTTACGTTATATCTATTACGAAAGCGTTAGTCTTTGTCTAACCAGTCTCCCATGTTATTGAAATTCACGCTTTAGGCTCAAAAACTCAAAAGTGGTTAATGAATAGTCATTGAACTGGAGATAAATCATTAATGTTTAATTTTGGATGTATAGATTCTTCAATCCATATTGTGGGGAGAAGTGAAAGAGGAAAAAATTGTGTTTTCTTCATTCGTGCATCTTAATCTTCTATAGGATATTCTTGTCCTAGGTATGATCAAACTCATATGCTGGAGCGCAAGACTTTTTCTTCCAATACAATCTCTATGTGCTCATGAGTTCAACATGTTGGAATGTTTCTAGATATCTGAGCACCTGTTTTGATTCATTTTACTCATTTCTCTTGGCACAGAATTTGAACCACAAAAATATTGTGAAGTATCTTGGTTCACTGAAAACAAGGACTCACCTGCACATAATCCTTGAGTGAGTACTGCTGACAGCTTGTTCTTTTTATCCCCTTTATGTAAACGAGTGTTTAATTGATAATTCGACTTGGGTAGGTATGTGGAAAATGGCTCACTTGCTAACATCATAAAGCCAAACAAATTTGGGCCTTTTCCTGAACAATTGGTGGCTTTTTATATTGCTCAGGTTTGTTCATGGGGTTGCGATTGGTTAATATTTCTTTTAAGGGTCATTTGCACTTGTTAATGTCCACATCTTTCAGGTTTTGGAAGGTTTGGTTTATTTGCATGAACAAGGGGTGATCCATCGCGACATCAAGGGTGCAAATATATTGATAACCAAAGAGGTAAAGTTGTGAACTAGAGCAAGTGAAGGCTTATCTCATTGTTTTTTATCCAATTGATATTCATCCACTGGCATGAATTATTTTACTTAATGTTGGTGCTAATTACGTGACAACAACAACAAAGCCTCGACCCCAAATTAGTGGGGTTTGGCAACGTGGATCAAACTCTTTTATTCTGCTCAATTTAATACAATTGATGATGTGCTTTAAAAATTCTTTAAATCCTTCATAATCAATTAATCCCAAGTTATCTTAGATCTACTCCTATACCATCGAATTTCTATATTCATGAGTTTTCCACTCGAGCATTTGCAAGTAGCTTTAGATGTGTCCGAACCACTGCAACTGCCCTTGCCTAATTTTGTTTTGATTGGTGCCTCTTATACTTTTCTTTGGATCTCCATTTTCTTATTCTAGCATCCTCATTTCTAATCCGTTCTGTCTATCTTTACGAGTTTTTCCTTAATTTTCTTGAAAAGAAATGAAAATAGAAGATTGTGTAATATTTTTTTTTCTTGATAAACAATATTTGATATGTTGTTACTACATATGGGCCTAATTTTCATTAAAATCAAGATTATCTTAACTCTAAGACATAAAAATCGTAACTTTGATATGTTTTGGATGTGTTTGGAGATGTTTGACGACAACATTCATGTCAAGGTTTTAAAGGAGGACGTTGTTGATTCTTGAATGTAAACTACAGCATTTGATCACTTGGAAGTGAATCAGGATTCAAATAATTGGATTGCCAATCGAGATGGGTCATCTTACATTTCAAAGTTAGTATATATAGATAGATAGATAATCAATGATCTGTGTTTCATCAATTATGGTGAAGTTGGCTTTATCGAAGTTGTTGTTTTGTGTGTATAGGCAGTATTTGATTTTTTGTATTTTTTGAGAGTCTTGAACAATAACTTTGCCTTGTGTTCCTTTTAGTTTCATTGATGCTTTATTTATGTGTTGTTTTGGTTTTGGTTTAATTAAACGTATTACTGAATTTGTGCGGTGCATTTAGTATGTATATGATTGTAGGATATTCACATTTCCTTTTTTGATTTATTTCCTTCTGTTTGGTTGATTATTCGATGTGATTCATTTTAGCTGAGTCATGCTTCTGGGGTTGTGTAGAACTAGCTGATTTTGTAATGTCAAGAAAACAAACTGAGGCTGATTCATTCTTTCAGGGTCGTGTGAAACTGGCTGATTTTGGAGTGGCAACAAAACTAAATGAGGCAGATGTTAACACGCATTCTGTGGTTGGAACACCATATTGGATGGCTCCTGAGGTACCTGTGGCTATACTAGTTTGATACGTCATCAATTTTTTTTTTGTCTTGGTCTGTTTGTGTTGATTTGGAAGTCTTCAATTTTTTTCTTCTCTACTGTTATACTTCTTGATCATATTCTTATTATGTTGATTCAATGGTGCATCGATCGATCAGAGCATCCAAGTTGGCTCTTGAGATGTGTGTGAATCATGAACTTCCCTATGCTTGCTTATGAAAACTCTGTGAGGAATTGATATCACTCATTGTTGTTCCATTCCATGTCGTTGGAGCTATGCTTGACTTGCAATTATGTTTAAGATTAGGTCTTCTTTATTTTCCTATTCTGAGCTCACTGTATTTTACCACCTTTAGGCCACCAAACCAAATACAACCTCAGCCATTTTAACTTGGTTGACAGTTTAGATCTTACCTCTTCCTACAAATATTATCTATGTTGCACACTTCCATTCCCGAAGATGCCTTATGATAAGTACAAATTAGAAGACTGATAGGATATATCTCATGTCATTTTGGACATACTTGAAGTTCTATTGCTAACTGTATGGTTTTACTGCATTACAAAAACTTAAAAGAGGAGGTATGTGTTTTTCTTAAAATGTGTGATGAGGACTTACTTTATGATTTTAACAATTTTGAGTTATAGAGGAAGATCATTAAGTTCCACGCATTAGGTTTGGATAAGAAACCACCACAAATAAGAAAATCAATATAAGAATGATGACTCCATCCAAAATTGCAAGGTAAATATGATTAAAATCAGGACTAGAGAGATGCTTATCTTTAATCCTATCAAATCCAACAACACTAACACTTAGTGACTGAAGGGCAACTCAACACGAGCTTATTAGTTATTATCAATGCACTCAAATTTATTTGAGAATTAATACACTTTAAAGCCTGATGATCAGAATTAAGAATAAACTATTGAGGTAACTGCTAACAAGTAGTATCTCCAATAATGCAAGGACTGCACAATAGCATAAACCTCTGTCATAGGAGGAGTGACGTTTGGATTTATTGAGTTTCTCGCTTAAATATGCAACAATTTGACCTTCTTTACTCAATACACCACATATTCCTATGCCAAACGCAGACACGACACATCAAATATTTTGGAGAAGTCAGGATGACATATCGCATGGCCTCATTTAGTTTACACTTTATTTCTTCAAAGGCCTTCTGGGCACCATGAGTTCATTATTTTGGTACTTGTTAATATTCAGATTTCATTTTAGATGATTGGTCAAGGAACTGGGCTGATTTAATCATTTGATATAATGGTTTTTGGGTTCTTTGGCTATGCATATGTTCTATTGGTATTTAATAATGGATTTTGATAGTTGCTTGCAAAATACTTGTTTATTGACTGTGAAAGTGTAATTTGTTTCGGATGTATGCTGTTATGCACTGTTATTAGGAGTTTAGGACACATTTTGGTCCAACGTCTTCTTAGAACCTTAAATAAAGTTAGAACTTTAAGCCTTGTTTCCTTTTTTCATTTGTTTTGTTTTGTTTTGTTTTTTTTTTTTTTTGCTTTTTGTTTTTTGTTTTTTTGTTTTTTTTTTGTTTTTTTTGTTTTGTTTTGTTTTTTTGTTTTGTTTTTTTTTTTTTTTTTTTTTTTTTTTTTCCTTTTGGGAGTAAGAGGTTCTTTTTTTCATTTGTTGAAACTTGAAACATCTGTGAGTTTGTAATCAGTCTACCGCAACCCTTCTGTGAAGTTTCTGAGGTGGTTAGGCTGACCATCGGTCTTTTTAAGGAGAAAAAACAGCAAAATAAAACTTTGTATTTGGTGCAGGTGATTGAAATGGCAGGGGTCTGTGCTGCATCAGACATCTGGAGTGTTGGTTGCACTGTGATTGAGCTTCTCACGTGTGTTCCTCCATATTATGAACTTCAACCCATGCCAGCGCTTTTTCGAATTGTTCAGGTTTCTAGAAAACTTTTTAACTCTTACCATTTTTTTGTGCTAATTTGTTATTCAGTTTTAAATAAGGTAGCCCCTCTTATTATGTTGACCGTTGTTATTGTGCTTATCTGTTTCTACTTTGTTTATTCTTTCATTTTTTAAATAGTTTTGCATGCCGATACTTTTGTAAATCTGATCCAAACACATGGCACCTAAATCTTTGTTGCTTCCACAGACGGGAAGTATTGGTGCTCTTGTGGTTGTGGAGTTAAATGAAGATTGTCTTTGAAATAAATTATGTTATCTTACTTTGGTTTTCAATAAGATTTTTCCTCTTGGTTTTCTGATTTACAGGATGATCATCCTCCTATATCTGACAGCTTATCTCCTGAAATTGCGGATTTCTTACGCCAGTGCTTTAAAAAGGTGTATTTTTATATCTTATTAAAAGTTCACTTGTTGTTTTTGCCATATGGTAAACTTTCTCCTGTTTCTCATTTGTTGTTGTATTATGTTCTCTTATGTTTCTTATTATATCCTTATGCGTCTATATATTCTTTTCAACACCGGGTCTGTGTCTGAAATGAATTTTTTTTGCGCAAGTGTCCAGAAAAGAATTAGATTAGTGAAAAATTCAAATTTTGACCTACCATAACCTTCAGCACGATTCTTGTCCAGTTTAATTTCGAGTATCCTTGAATTTTTAGTGATCTTCTTTCTTTTTCTTTTTCTGTTGCTTGTGATTGAGGTGAATGTTAGATTATTTTTAACAGAATAAATGTTTGGGACTAATTTACAAACTAATATTTATCTCACTTTTGCCTTTATATATGAAATCAGTGGCTTATAGTAGAGCTTTTAATTGGAAATATGGTGTATTGCTTTTGAATAGATGCTCACGTTGACTTCTTATACTATGGTGTAGGAATATTGCTGTATTTTATGGGAAACTATTGTAAGACATTTTTTTGTTGAAGTAAAAAGAAGGAAGATGGTTGTTACTAGAAACCAGTTTAGCTAGTGCTTTCATGCCACCTAGGGGTGCACACGGATTGGATCCAGTCCAATTAGGGTCAATCCGCAATCCAATCCAATTATTGCGGATTAGAAAATTACAATCCAATCCAATCCAAATAATTCATCAATCCAACTCAATCCAATTTGCAAAATGCGAACCGGATTGGATCAAGTTCTGCGGATTGACTTTTCCTATCCAAAATTTATGAAATTAGACTTAATCAAATGAATCACAAGAATTATATATCTCATGAATGACAAATTTACAACATACATTCCACAAATCTTTATATAGCATATTTCCTACAAAATTATTATCACAATAATTTTCAAAATATAAGTTCCTACATAAATAAATGTGTTATCCACAAATCTTTACCATACATCCTTACAAAAGAACAAAAAAAGTGTACGTTGAACGTACAACCTACAATAAAAAGGTCGAAAGCATAATAAAAGAGTTAAGAACAATTATAGTCTTTTAGATATTTTAGTTTAGAGTTGATAGTTTGAGTTGATGCTAATTAAGCTACTATAGTACATATGATGAAATATATGTATGTGTTGATGTGTTAAACGGACTGGATCGGATTGGATCCGCAGTTTTTTAAATGTAAAGGATCCATAATCCAATCCGATCCAGTCCAGTCGGATTAATGATTTTTCAATCCAATCCAGTCCAAGGGATAAAAAAATTGATTCAATTAGTGATAATTGGTCCGAATTGGACCGGATCCGTGGATTAGTGCAATCCGTGTGCACTACTAATGCCACCTATGTTACCAGCCTACTATTTTATATGTAGTTTGGCTTACATGCTTTTCCTTGAGAGTTTCTTTTTTGAGCAATTTCCTTGAGAATTAATATATTAAATAGCCCTCAAAATTTAGCATTGATGAGAATGAAGGAGACTTTTGGAAGTTAATTATTATACAAAAAAAAGAAACCCCATATTTTCCTGTGATTGCTTCATTTTTTTGCACCTTTTGTCAAAGAGATATGCTATGTCCTACCTTTTTGTTCTGTTTGTTTTCTTAAATCATCTCTCTTATGAAATATTTACAGGAAGAAAAAATATAACGCTCTCAAAGGTTTTGGAGTCATTTGTTGCACATTGGAATGATAAAAGTTCTGATTCTTCTGAATACCTTATTATAAGTTAAAAGCATCTTAGAGAGACTTTGTTCATTCCTTGAAAAGAGAAACTTGTTTCAAAAAACCAAAATAGAACAAGTATCCATCAAATTCTTGAACATCTTTATTCTATTTTATTCTCTTTATTCAGAAGAATCGAGGTTCGATAGAAAAGAATTAGCGCTTGAGTTAACTTCACAATGAGCACCGATGCTTGTTGATTGACTTTTATGAACATAGCATTACTTTTAAATTTAATCTCAACTCTAATTTCTATTTTCTAACTGGAAATACGGATCATTTGGTTAGTTTTGGCAGGAATTCTAGTGCATGCTTGGTCCTGCCTTATTTTGAAGAAACAGCAATTTTTATGAATTAATTAAGAATTACTTGTTCTGGCAATTAAGATTTAAACTTTGGCTGTATGCATAAATGATCTTCTCTTGAGGCTACTATGAATTTCCTGAACTTGAGATCTTTGTGCAGGATTCTAGAAAGAGACCTGATGCAAAGACATTACTTTTGCACCCATGGATTCAGAATTCTAGGCGTGATTTGCAGTCTGCTCTCAGGCAAACCAGTGGTACTATAAGGTATCTAGGATTTCTACTTTCTTATTCATCGGTTACATATGAAGTGATTATGAAGTGTTCATCATCACTGTCTAGTGTCTAGTTGATGGTGCAAAATCAATATACTTTATACAATGTATCTGATCAGTTAGTCTATAATTTAAGTATGGCTTTGGTTGTGCTTGATGAATGCTGTGTCATGCTCGACTTACTGTATTTGGTGACTTGGATACTAGGAATCACATTCTTGACTTCTAGTTGAATGTGGTGTGGGTAAAGGAATTACAAGATATAGAGGCGAATGCCTTCACACGATATGTTAGATTTGTGGTGGACCTGGTGGTTAGATGATCTTTCACATAAACACCCTTGCACGGTCAACAACTACAACAACAACAACAACAACATAGCCCAGTCCCAAATTAATTGGGGTTGGCTACATGGATCAAACTCTTTCATTGTGTTCGATTTAGTGCAATTGATGGTGAGCTTTCCAAACCATTCAAATCCCTCCTAATTAATGCATCCCAAATTAATTTCGGTCTACCCTACCTCGTCAAATTTCTTTAGTTTCTATTGAGTCAAGTTTTCTAGTAAGAGCATTTGTAGGCCATCTTTGCAGGTTTCTAAACCACCACAACCGCCCTTTCCTAATTTTTGTGTCAATTGGTGCTACTCCTATTTGTCTTTAAATTTATGTATTTCTTATTCTATCTTGACGAGTTTTACCACACATCCACCTAAGCATCCTCATTTCTGCTACATTCATTTTATGTAGTTGTTGTTGCTTTACTGCCTAACATTCACTTTCATATAGTATAACTGGCCTAATTGTGGTCCTATAAAATTTTCCTTTTAACTTGGTAGAAATATTTCTATCACATATCACACCTATTGCGCTCCTCCATTTCTTCCATCCAACTTGAATTCTATGTGTGTCATCATTCTCAATTTTGTCATCTTTTTGTATGAGTCAACATCTTAATAAGATAAGTTTAATAGAAATGGAAATACTGAGGTGGATGTGTGCCAAAACTCTAAAATGCAAAGAATTCAGGACTGTAAAGAAATGGAGTAGCTTCCCATTGAAGAGAAATTGCTTAAAGACAGGTTATGTACATATGAAAGACAATTAGATTTGGCAATTATGGATTGAGAAGTAATAGCGATTAATAGTGATAGTAGGGAAGACGAACTAAAATAGCATATGGATAGCGGTAACTAAGAAAATTTAACTGCTCATTATGAATCATGATGCAGGAACTTTTGGCAATATTGTGTTGGCTTTCAAAGAGATCAAGTAGTGATAGTTTTGTGCTAAGTGCTACCTAATCAGTTGTTTGTGAGGTCAAGTTCATCAATATTCAATCTTCAGCTTGTCGTCTATTATTCAATTATCAATTTTGTGGTACTTGATAGATTTTCACAAAATTCTTAGAAATTACATGTTATGGAGGACACTGATCAAGTTTTAATCATTTTTTCCCTTGATGCTGCTTATAGCTCAAGTCTCGATGGATTTCATTTATTGCAGGAATATTCAGGAAGACGCTTCAGGCGGTGCAGAAACTGCAAATGGAGATGATCAAAGCAGTGGTGAGAGTCCTTCCGGAGATAATATGCAGGGAGCAGGCTCTGTGTTTCAACAGGTTAATGGTCCAATTATTGTATTCTGCATTTCTTTATCATAGATTGACAAGACCGGCATGTCATTTGTAATTTCTTGAATCTTGTTTGAATGCAACTTTTTTGTCTTTTAAGTTGCCTTTATTTCTGCCTTTGGGTGTTAGTTTAAATTATTTTTAGGCCTTTGCTTAACAGTTATCGTTTTCGGGCGTAATATGTCTCTAACGTGATGTCAACCATCAGTCTTTTTTTTGAAGCTGCCATTAGTCTTACTCTTAATGCAGAAAGCTCATGTCTCTATGCTTTTTGTTCTGAAGTGACTTGTGTTTGAGCCTCTTTTTTAGCTTTTTCTTGTTTTAATTTTTTTTTATTTTTTATTTTTAGTCTGTTCTATGGATAAGAACGAAACTTGTTTTGATAAATGGAGTGAGGATATAGATGTTTGCTACTTCAATGTGAGTATTAATTTGAAGACCTCCATTTAACAGTTTAAGCTTTTTGGTTCCATGGCTATCTGATATAAACATTTTAATGATGTGATGCTTCTTTTTGTTTGCTTGTTTTCCATTTTTCAATATTGTTATATATATTTTGATGTGCAAGTTTTATTGCACATGTTGAGGGAGAGGTAGAGACAGGCACTATTCTATGTCTTCGCCTAACTGTATAGCTTTTCATTTCTATGATTATCTCTAACAACATGCATTTTAATAATGCTGCATTTCATGTTTCAAAATTCAGGAGGAGTCTAATAAAGACTTATTATTACCTCAAACTGCTGATATGAAGTCTGATAAGGATAATGAATCAAGTGTTGATCCTGTTCTGGACAGTTTAGATAATCCAAGAGATGACACTCTTCCAGACCAAGATCCCACTCTAGCCTTCCATCAAAAATCGTCACTTGGTAGTAGTTCTGGAAGGGTGTTATCTAACAGAGACGCTTCTCATGCTATTTCTGCAAGTTTACATGAGCTATCAAATATGGATGGTCAAGATGACATGACTTCAAGTCAACAGACAGAATTAATAGAATTAAGGAAGAAAAGCATAACAGCAGGAGATCATGCAGGTGTCGAAAGTCCTCTCCAAGGAGAAAATAATTTATTTCGCTCTGGTCAAAGGCTCAATGAAACCTCTTCTCATAAGGTAGAGCCTAGCACTTACCTTTTAATGGAAATTCAACTTGGTTCATAGCATTTATTTTTTCTCTTGCTGTTTCCTTGAAGCTGTATTTTAGCTGTAGGTACTAGGCTACTAGCTGTATGTTGGTTTTGTGATCTGATTACTCCCTTGGGTTAATGATTTGTCAAGCTCATGATTGCAAAGTATTTGTAAGTTTGGGCATATTCACATTGATAATAGTGCTTGAGTTTATCTATTGGAAACATGGATTGCAAGACGCCAAGTTGATTGCAAGGTGGTTTCCTTGACCTGATGGCTTAAAAGATATATTTAGAGGCCCTTGAATTTTATAGGACACTGCCTGCTTTCCACGTATCCTGAACTTAGTCACCAAATTATTCTTCATAGTGTAGATCAAGTGGTATGTCGTGATACTGGACATATGCAATAAAGACTGACAAACTGATTTCAATTAAAGGAAAAAAGCGGGGTGGTGGACCAGGCAGATAAGATTTTTACATATTGGGGGAAGATCTATAACCACTCCATTCATCAGCAGGTAGAGTACTTCCCATGTTTGGGGTATTTCTCACTTTTGATCTCCTTGAGAGTGGGGAATGACCTATCTGGTGTCTTAGTGCTGCAAAGAAAACTCACAGTTGGGAAATTCATGGGTCACGGTGTACTTCTCACTTTTGATCTCTTTATGTGAGATCAATTTTAGTGTAGTTTGTTAATCAAGTGCGGAAAGAACTCCTTAAAATTTCTGGCGTTTAACATTTTTCGCAGGTATCAATGGAGTCTTATTTGAGAGACTTGAGGAACAATTATAGGATGTTTAAAGTAGCTTGGAATGTGGTGGTTCTTGCAGCATTGTATTTGGTTGAAGTGGAATAGACGTACATTTGAGGATTGGAGAATCGCAATGGAAATTTTGGATAATATTGGGGATAATGTAGTGATTGTTTTCACTTGTGAGGAATGGATGAACTGGAATAGCATTTTGGAAGGGTTAGTGGGTTGTGTTCGTGCAAGTAGTGTAGTTTGCGCTTGTTGCTTGTGTCTGTAGTTTCTCGTGGAATTGTGGTTTGTTTGTTCCCTTCAATGCAATGCTTTTGTAATTTTATGAAAGTGAACTGAAGTTATTTCAATGTATGCCTAAACATGCATGATGGCTATTGATAACAGTACTAGTCAAATCACTTTAATTCAACCACTTGGTGGCTGGAGACTAGAGCTATATCCTGCTTGAACTCGGATATTGTAGGAGACTAGAGCTATATCCTGCTTGAACTCGGATATTGTAGGAAGCTCGAATAAATGTAGTATTTTTTAATGTCTAAATTATATTGCTGGAACGGTAAAATTTGCTGACCTTTTTTTATCAGCAATTTTGTACTTCTAACGCCATTTTAGAGTGATGGATTTGTGGTACTTAATGTTTTGAAGGCGTCAAAGGCGTCAGCTGTTTACAAAGGAGATGGGCTGAGTAGATTTAGTGACACCCCAGGAGACGCGACTTTGGATGATCTATTCCATCCATTGGATAGGAGTCAGGAGGTTCGAACGACTGAAGCTTCAACATCTGCTTCCTCGTCACATGCAAACCAAGCCAATGCAAATGTAAATGAATATGGGAAAAATGAATTGGCGACAAAGCTCAAAGCTAAGATAGCTCAAAAGCGAATTGAGAATGAAACGGGGCAGGCAAATGGGAGCGACTTATTGCGTCTCATGATGGGAGTTCTTCGGGAGGATGCAATCGATATCGATGGTTTGGTAAAACTTTGTGATTGTTTTGTCCATTTTATAGAATCAGTTGTTCCGCATTGCTAACATCTCTTGCATTTCTCGTCTTTGTTTTAACAGGTTTTTGATGAAAAATTTCAAGGAGGAAATCTTTTCCCTCCACAGGTGCTTGATTTTCTTTTTAACTATATGCTTATTTTAAGCCTTTATATGGACTCAATTTTGCTTTATTGCTGCATAATTGAACAGATCCTTTGCAAATAAAATAGTGCTTCACAATGGAAGAATGTGAACAAGGTCATTGTGTTGAAGTGTGAAATATGTGAACCTAGTTTTATCAATTAGCTCTTAGATTCTGGCAACTTGTTGGGTTCAGTATTTACCTTCACCCCGGCTTGAAGGTTTTACTTTTAGTTCCCAATATACAACAATAATAACATAGACTCAATCCCAACATGGATCAAACTCTTCCATGGTGTTCGATTCGGTGCGATTGATGGTGAGCTTTCCAAACCATTCAAATCCCTCATAGACTCACTCCCAAATTAATCGGGGTCGGCTACATGGATCAAACTCTTCCATTGTGCTCGATTCAGTGTGATTGATGGTGAGTTTTCCAAACCATTCAAATTCCTCCTAATTAATGCGTCATAAGTTAACTTCGGTCTACCCCAGTGTTTTCAAGGTGCCTAGGCGCTGCCTTAGGCCTTTGGGGGTTTCCATTGCCTAGTCCTTAATAAGGCAGGCGGTGGGTTTGAAAATAATTATTGAAAAATATGTTTTTTATTGAAAATATTATTTATTTATTTTTTTTCTTAAAATATATATATATATATATATTTTAAATATTTTTTATTTCAAAATGTGTGGAAAAGTGTGGAGTTGAAAATATGGTGGTGAGAATGTGTAAGTGAGAAAGTATGCAACTTAATATTGAGGGGTCTCTAAATAAATTAAATTATTTCTTAGGGAGGTCTAAGTAAATATTTTCTCACCCGCCTATTCCCCGCCTTAATTAGGCGTTGCTAAACCTCCTAACACCACATCACTGCATTGAAAACATTGGTCTACCCCTACCTCGTCGAATTCTTCGGTTTTTTATTGAGTCAAGTTTTCTAGTGGGTGCATTTGTAGGCCGTGTTTGCAGGTGACCAAACCACCGCAACCACCCTTCCTTAATCTTTGTGTCAATCGGTGCTACTCCTACTTGTCTTTGAATTTTTGTATTTCTTATTCTATCTTTACGTGTTTTACCACGCATCCACCTAAACATCCTCATTTCTGCTACGTTCATTTTAGGTAGTTGTTGTTGCTTTACTGCCTAACATTCACTTCTATAGAGCATAGACTATAAAATTTTCTGTTTAACTTGATAGGAATATTTCTATCACAGGTCACACCTGTTGTACTTCTCCATTTCTTCCACCCAGCTTGAATTCTATGTGTGATATCATTTCAATATTGCCATCATTTTGTATGATTGATCCTAGATATCTAAAGTGATTCACCTTAGGAACTTCTATTTCCCCTAATTTGACCACTCCATCATCTCAATGTCTAGTATTTCTAAACTCACAGTGCATGTATTCGGTTTTCGTCCTGCTCAACCTAAAGCTTTTAGATTATGATGTATTCCTCCATAATTCTAATTTCCTATTCACTCCATCTCTTGTTTCATCTACTAAAAGTCTAAGACAATATCATCTGCAAATAACATACACCAAGGTATGTCCTCTTGAATATGCCTTGTTAGTTCATCCATAACTAGAGTAAAGAGATATGGGCTTAAAGCCAATCCTTGATGAAGTTCTGTTGTAATGAGAAATTCTTTTGTAGTTCCTCCAAATGTCTTTATACTCGTTACTACTACTCATACGTATCCTTGATAGTATCTATGTATCTAGAATGCACTCCTTTTCTTTCTAGAACCCACCAAAGAACATCTCTAGAAACCTTATCATATGCTTTTTTGAATTCTACAAATACCATATGAAGATCCTTTTTTTTTTTCTCTATATTTTTCCATCAATCTTCTTAAAGGAAAATTGTCTCCATAGTTAACCTTCCATGACATGAAGCCAAATTGATTCTTTGATATTTTTGTTTCTCTTCTTAGCCTACTCATAAGTTTAATTTCCTGTTAGTTTGAACAACTTTGAATGTTTCCCTTGTTTTTGAAGATTGGTACAAGCGTGCTTCTTCTCCAATACATTGGTATCTGTTTTGATTTTAAAATTTTGTTGAAAAGTTTTGTTAACCAAGTCAATCCAATTTCTCCTAAGCATTTCCAAACCTCTATGGGTATTTCATCTGGGCCACAATTTTTTTCCTATTTTCATCTTTTTCAATGCCTCTTTAATTTTCGGAACTCTAATATTGCCTTTATTGTTTACATTTCTTTCTTGGTGTGCGTTTTCATCTACTATGATATCAAAGGGAAATGCATGAGGCAAGATTCGAACCTGGACCACCTAATTCATGGAAGAGACTAACCATCTAGGCTATCGAGTTTTAGTTCCCAACATGTTACTAGAAAATTGGGTTTCTCGTACATTTCAAATGAAAACTAATTGTCGATATCTTTTTTTTTTGCCAATAATCAACCTAGTTGGTTTGAGTTAGTTTGGATCAGTGTGACTCATGAATCACTAGGTGTTCCCTACTAATTTGGGATCAGGGCTATGTTGTTTGTAGACATTTCCTCTTCTAGATCTTCTTTTTTGAATTATAGTTTGATTAGCAGAATCACTCTAAAGAAGCCACAAAAGAATAAGTAGTTTTCATTGTTTCCTAAATCTTGTAAGGATACCATAAACATATGTTCAAATGGCAAGAGGCCGCTCAAAATTTGTTTTTCTTATAACTTATCGCCTGCTGACCACAATTAGCCAACTATAGTTTAGAAGTGACCGTTGGCAGTAGCGCATAAATAAACGTGATGGAGATGCGGATGCATAGTTTGATGTGTTGTAAAACTAGGCTAGATGGAATTAAAATTAGGAGATTCAAAGAAACGTAGAGTTAACACTAAACACCATTAAATGCAAAAATTAAAGAAGGCGATTGCGGTGGTTTAGACACATCCAAAGGCGGCATGCAAATGCCCTAGTCAAAACCCTTAAAACGATAGAAATTGAATGAATTCTATGGTAAATGAGTAGACTTGAGACAATGGAGCATGGTGAAAGCTTTGTTCTGAGTAGCAGACCACAACTAATTAGGGAATGAGGCTTGGTTATTGTTGCATTGTGATTCCTGTCTCTTCTTCTGTGGCAATAATGTTGCACGTTCACTATAGATGGTGCTAAGTTTTGTTGCGTTTATGAGGTCCTATGAATTTCAAAAGGGAATTCACTAGAAATGGTGAAAATCATCCACCTTTAAATGTAAAATTTGTTTTTTTCCCTGAAAAGCTGAAAAATGCCGATCAATGCCTCTCATCGCATCTAAAGAAAGTGCAGCAGGTCTATTGTTTTAGTTATCCACGAGTTTCATCTCTCCTTTGTATATCTTGCAATCTATCTTCCTCCTCTTTTTGACAGAAGTCGGGTTTGCTTTTGCAGGCTGTAGAATTTAGCAGATTAGTTGGGTCACTAAAGCCAGAGGAGTCTGAGGAAGTAATTGTCACAGCCTGTCAGAAACTTATTGTTTTCTTTCACGAGCGGCCAGACCAGAAGATTGTTTTTGTTAGTCAGTATGGGTTACTTCCATTAATTGAACTACTTGACGTTCCTAAAAATCGTGTATGTACATCTTTTGATGGCTTCATAACATAGTTTGATATTCCTAAAAGCTGTTAGGATTCAGAAGATTTGGAGAATAAATATTGATACGGTTATTTTGTTATTCAGGTTATATGTTCTGTTTTACAAATTATAAATCAGATCATCAAGGACAACACTGACATTCAAGAAAATGCTTGTCTTGTTGGCATGGTAAGTGCACTTTCACTTGATGAATGCATTGGTTACTTTTATGTGTTCTGGTATCAGAAGATAGTTAATCAATTCCACATGCCACTGAAGCTCTTACTCAATATTGATGAATTTAGTAGTTGTTTTTGAATCATTTTACTTGCTGCCTTCTTTAATGCATGGTTCTAATGTTGGCTGGCCACTGATGCATTGAAGAAGGCAGCAAATAAAATGATTTCAAAACACCTATGGATCCATGAATATTCATTGAGCAAAACACCTATGGATGCATTGAAGAAGGCATGTTGGCATGATTAACAAGTCTTGTTTACTTCCATGCTACCAGCTTTTAGTAGCTTTCCACACTTACCTTTGTTTGGGTTCCTATCAGATTCTTGTGGCAAACTTACTCAAACTTCATATTTTGAAGCTTATCATGTTGCAAGAAATTGTTTTGTTCTAACAAACGTTTCCCTGTTGCATGGTCCAAATCATTTTATACGTGATGTTTCTTCTTATCAGTTAGTGGTTTTCAAAGTGGTTGTTATAAACATATTTCAGCTCTTCATAGCATCCATTTGCAACTTGTACATTCATTATATGTTAAAAACCTACAGCTAGTACAGGTGGTTTTGGATTTCAATTGGTTGTTTCGATACCATTCACAAGATATCTTTTGAAAAATGTCATTGTGATCTTCAGAAATGAACATTTTTATCCCCTTTTCCACTAATTATAAGTTATATTGCAGATTCCTGTTGTTATGAACTTTGCTAGACCTGAGCGTCCACGGGAAATCCGTATGCAAGCAGCATTTTTCGTGCAGCAGCTTTGCCAGTCGAGGTTTGAAAATTTATGTACATTGGTTCTGTAAATTCATTGGTATGTTTCTGGTTGGAATATATTAATGTTGACGGGCAAACTTTGCTTTCCAGCTCCTTGACACTGCAAATGTTTATAGCTTGCCGTGGCATACCTGTTCTTGTGGGCTTTCTTGAGCCTGATTACGCGAAATACAGGTATTTGAATTTCCTGTACTATGTGTAAAACAAAGATTAATCATTGGTGAATTCGAGGGGAGTCCTCTAGCCCAGTTGCAGGTGGGCATCCACCTGCCATTTGAGTTTTCTCCTCTATGGGCCTTAAGTTTTCTTTTAGATGGTCTCTAATGGAACTTTGGCTTGTAAAACAGAGGTGATAGATCAGGCATATGGGTGTATATAATTTGTATGTTCTGTGCATGCGTTTAGTGTCGATCCAGAAGTCTTTTTGTTTTTATGTTTGTTATCTGTTTTCTTTGAAGAGGATAGATAGAGGAGGAAGGGGTATATGTACGGTGTTCTTGCTCATGTTAAGCTTATTGATTATCATCTGCTGCATATCCAGGGATGTGGTTCATCTTGCCATTGATGGCATGTGGCAGGTGTTTATGCTGCAACGCTCAACACCAAGAAATGATTTCTGCCGCATAGCTGCAAAGAATGGCATACTCATCAGGCTCATCAACACTCTTCATAGCCTGAATGAGGCTACTCGCTTGGCCTCTATCTCAGTTGGTGGTGGATCTTTCCCAGTAGATGGTAGTGTTCTACGACCACGATCTGGTCCGTTGGATTTTGGTCATAGTGTTGCACAGGGTGAATTACCACTTTTAAGTTCTGATCACTCTGATTTCCCCAAGGTTAGAAATGGATCCATTGACCATCCTTCGAACGTTGAACCCTTGCGAACTTTAGTGTCTCACTCTCAAAGATCAGATATGGATCATTTGGACTCCAGGTATATCCCTGGAGATGTTAATTGGTCTCAGTCAAGCCATGTGCCCATGGAAGCTTCAATATCATCTAAATTGCCAGAATTAGCTACCCTAGATCATGGTGGAAAATCAGGCAATGAAGGTGCTACTAATCTTAAGGATTGGGAACTTTTAGAATTACGAAAAACAGATCGAGCAGAAGGTGAAAACCTCAAGCAGATAAGAGTCAGTAATGCTACAAGTAGAATATCTACTGATAAGCCTCTAAAACAGATGGAGGCATCAGCAAATGGATTCCCCAATACAATGGTTTCTCAGCAAGAGCAAGTCCGGCCACTTCTTAGTTTGTTGGACAAAGAACCTCCTTCTCGACATGTCTCTGGTCAGCTCGAGTACATTCGCCACCTCTCAGGTCTGGAAAGGCATGAAACTATGTTGCCATTATTACATGCCTCAGCGGAAAGGAAAACAAATGGTGAATTAGATTTCTTGATGGAAGAATTTGCAGGTAATTCTTGTTTACACCTTGGGCTTTTTATCTAGTGTTTGTTAACGTGAACTTAAAATCATAGATTTCTAGTTTTATCATTTTACCCTATGATAATGCAAAATATTATAATTTCTTTTCTGGACATATCTTTTTACAGAAAGGAAATGTGTTAAATGAGTTATCAAGCTGGGAATCAATAGAGTTAAGATGCTAACCCCTTACAATTTTGCAGAAGTTACTGGACGTGGAAGAGAAGGTGGAAATTCTGACTCTACTCCAAGGACCTCCTATAAGAATGCAAACAATAAGAAAATAGCATCCAACGAGGGTGCTGCTTCAACATCTGGTATTGCCTCTCAGACAGCATCAGGTGTGCTGTCTGGTTCTGGTGTTTTAAATGCTAGACCGGGAAGTGCTACATCTTCTGGGTTACTTTCCAACATGGTTTCCACATTCAATGCTGATGCAGCTCGGGATTACCTTGAAAAGGTGGCAGATCTTTTGCTTGAGTTTGCCCGGGCAGACACAGTTGTAAAATTGCATATGTGCACTCAAAGTTTACTTACCCGCCTGTTTCAAATGTTCAACAGAGTAGAACCTCCCATTCTTTTGAAGGTTTGTGACCCAGTTCACTCACAAAGTGATAGTTTATTTAGTTCCGATCTGATGTGCCGTGATTTTTTGCCTCTTTCTGTTGTAGTTGTTGAAGTGCATCAACCATTTGTCAACTGATCCTAACTGCCTGGAGAATCTTCAGCGGGCAGATGCAATCAAGCATTTAATTCCAAACCTTGAACTCCAAGAAGGGCCTTTCATTTCTCAAATTCATCACGAAGTGAGTTTTGTGGCGACTCATTCCTATAGTTTGTTATATATATATATATATATATATATATATATATATATATATATATATCTTGGTGAAGATAGTTTGTTATCTCCAAGATCAAGTACTACAAGGGAAATAAACGTCATTCATATTTTCTCCTTTTATTTTTACCATGTCATGCAATCATTTTTTTTATTATGTGGTGTGATTTTTATGATGCCTTGGAAGTGCTTTATTTATATTTTGAGATAGGAAGTTGCTTGAACTCTTGGGTTACTTCTTAAGCTTGCTTAGTAATACAACACTCTGAATTTTAAGATAGACGTTCTATATTATTCATATTTTATTTATTTGAAATGTTAATTTTGAAACTTGATTAAGTAATGTTTAGCTTATGAACCTTGTTTATGATGCTTTCTAACTTGCCTTATTCTGAAGGTTCTCCAAGCACTGTTCAATCTATGCAAGATTAACAAAAGAAGACAAGAGCAAGCTGCTGAAAATGGAATTATTCCACACTTGATGCATATCATCATGTCAAATTCACCTTTGAAACAATACGCATTGCCTCTATTGTGTGACATGGCACATGCATCCCGCAATTCGAGGGAGCAATTAAGAGCACATGGTGGACTCGAAGTGTACTTGAGCTTGCTGGATGATGAACTGTGGTCTGGGACTGCACTAGATTCTCTTGCAGTTTGTTTGGCGCACGATAGTGACAACAAGAAAGTAGAGCAAGCTTTACTGAAGAAAGAAGCAATTCATAAATTGGTGAACTTCTTCCAAAGCTGCCCAGAGCAACATTTTGTGCATATATTGGAGCCGTTCTTGAAAATCGTCACGTAAGCCACTACACGTCTCTTCTCTTTCATCTTACTATTGTTATTTGTTTCTCCTTTAATTCTTCTTGTTTGGTCTAGCTCTGCTGTTTTCTTTCTTCATTATAATAATTAGTGTTTGTTAGTTGAGCGACCGTAGGAGTGCTTAACCATTAATATCCTGGTTTAAGATAAGCAAAGGATAAATTTTTAAAAAATCGCTTGAAGGGTCTTCCAGCTTCTGCTTTGTTTTATCATAACGAATCCAAATTGCTGTTTTTTCTTCCAAGTAATTGGCATTCTATGAATTTCCTTCATGTCATTTTTTAGGAAATACCATTATCTACTTAGGAAGCCCTCTTAAGTTGGATTTATCTGCTTGCATGAATAATCATTAAGCGTTCTTACAAATGAGATACGTGTTTGCAAAAAGGAATTACCTTCTGAATTATACGTGTGATCTGCGACAATTGATTTAAGGAAAAAAATATTGGAATGCAGGAAATCTGCTCGAATTAATACAACTCTTGCTGTCAATGGTTTAACACCTTTGCTCATTGCAAGACTTGACCACCAAGATGCGATAGCTCGCCTCAATCTGCTCAAACTAATAAAGGTAAGCTCCACTTTGTATCTATCTTTATTGGCACCTTACATAGAGCTAATGCAAAGCAATAAAAAGTTTGTTAAAACATTTAGCAGGCAACCAGAGGAGAGTTCAGTACAAGACTTGGGGTCATTTTTTGCCTTACTATTCCCTGGCTGTACAGTACTCAAACTGGTTGTGCGCATGTGATGAAAAGTTGGGTAGTGTTTGCTACGATGGTCACTATTGTGCTGATAACATTGTAGAAGAAGATTTTGAATGCGTACAGTTTACTTTCAATTGGCCCACATTCCAAGGATAGAAAATAACTTGACGTCGTGATGTTCTAGTGCACTGTATTTTAGCTGAAGATAATCAGTTTGGCCGGACAATATCTTCATTATGTGTTAAAGATGTGCAAGGAATATTTCTTAACAAAGAGATAAGAGATATGTTCACAACGGCTAGTACCGGGATTCTCTTAAAGAGAGCCGTGCGATATTGTGTATACCCTTTGCCTTGTTTTTGGGGGTTAGATATTACATGCAGTAGCGGCTATTTATGATTGTAGTATTTGTAAGATCTGCTAAAGCTCATAACTTTATAAACCAATTTTGCAGGCGGTCTATGAGCACCATCCTCGGCCCAAGCAACTGATTGTGGAGAACGATCTTCCTCAAAAGCTCCAGAATCTGATTGAGGAACGGAGAGACGGACGGCGTTCTGGTGGCCAAGTCCTAGTAAAGCAAATGGCCACTGCACTGCTTAAAGCGCTTCATATAAACACAGTCTTGTAAATTCAGATAAGCATCTTTGATGTTCTCTTCCTTGTACATTGGTTTCCATGCAGAAAGCAAAATGTAATTAGGTTGTTTTCTTTTCTGTTCTCTTCTAAGCAATGTTTGGTTATGCCATGCAATTTTATCTTTGGCATATCAGTTTTCGCGGAACAGATCTTTCTCGATCTATTTCATGGAGACTATTTTTTCTTTGAAGTTCTAACTCATTTGTGTACCGCATTCGTTGCCTGGCATTTGTTAATCTCTTAAATGTGGTTCTGTTTGAATTTTTAGTTTGGGGCTGCCATTTTTCAATAGTCTATGTTTGATAATGCAAACAAAACCATTATCAAATCCCAAAATATATACTTGAAAAAGTTTTTGTTTTATTTTTATTTATTTTAAAAAAGCTTGTAAATATGCATATATAGGGATATCTTGATTGATTTTCTTAGTAGGAAACGACTAAACTTTTGCGCCTGAACACATACATATACTCTTAGTTTGATCATTACAATCAGTAATTCTTGATCTATAGAAATATTAAATAGTTTCTAGATACAATTTTTGCCACTTAAAAAAAACCCATTATGATCTGAAAGGCATGCATCCCACAATTTTTTGTTAATGAATTCAGGGATGCGCTAATAGGTTCTTTTAGAATTTTTCGCTGCCTATACACCAAAACTTAAATTTTGTGATTTGAAAAGGAAGTTCATAATGATATCACAAATGCATTCTTTTGTCAAAAAAATAAAAAATAAAAAAAATGCATACTTTTGTCATCTTTTTTTTTTCTTTGGTAGGAACTTTTGCATTTTAGATGACTTCAAAAAGTACGACTCTTTGTTTAAAAAAAGGTATGAATCTCGATTATGGAAATAGATCTTATTTGGAGTCATGTTAATAGGTTCTTAATGCATTTGTGGTTATCTTAATAGATTTTTTATGCATTTGGGGTTGTGTTAATAGATATTTTTTTATGCATTTGGGGTTCTGTTAATAGATTTTAACATAGATTTTTTTTGGTAGCAAAAATCTTAATTTTGCGCCTATACACATACATATAGTCAGTTTGTCAAATCAATAATCCTACATCTGCAGTGCTATAAAAAAACTTGGACAATTAATAAATGTGCTATAAAAGTATACACCACTTTGTCACGTTAATAGATTTTTTTTAGATGAAAACAATTCAATTTTTTCACCTACACGGGGACGTACTCTTAGTTTGTTCTTCATAATCAATAATCGATAATTATACATTTGTTTAGACACCAAAAATTAAATGTTCCTACTTAAAAAGAAAATCCATTTCCACATCTCTAAATGAACACTTCTGCATCTTTAAAGCAACTAAAAACATGCGCACTTGAGTACGTAACAGATTTTTTTGTTTTCAAAATTCAGATGTTGGATCTTGAGAATTTCTATCATTATTTCTCTAAACGATTGCTTGTCATCTTCAAATGACTATTTATATTACCATTTTAATTTCAATTGAATAAGAAAAAGCTCAATGGCATACCTTTAATAACCCTGAAACTTTTGCTATATTTTGACAACACACTAGAAACTTCTAACGAAATACAAACAATAGGAGGCTTTTTTAAATATTTACACACATTTGGCTTAAGCAAAAAAACACTATCAAAGAAAACTAACCATAAAATTTCTTTTCCTTTTTTAAGATCCTAGGAAGGTATCAACCTTGGCATTTGCTGTCCTAGAAAGAAACTTCATGCAGATGGGTGGCTTAACCCCGGCGAGGGCAAGAATCGAACTGGGAAGAGTCCATATCCCGTCGCCACAAATCAAACCAGACGCCACTGCAGGGCCAAAAGCGTCGGCCTTGGCCTTGTTCAGCTTCTGCCAAACAAACAAAATAACACTGCCAACGCACATATCGATTGCAAAGTAGGATCCAAGGTAGAACGGTATGGCCATTGCCATTGGAAGAGGAATAAATCTCGACCACTTCTTACCGACGAGGTCTCTAATCAAGTTGATGGCAATTGCAGCAGCAAAGAACACATAGCAGAGATTTAGACAGTCTTTAGGTAGAGCAGAGAAGCCCTCGACTCCGAGTATGGCCATGTTTCGGTAAACAGTGGCGTAGGGAGCGGGGTATTCTGAACCTGTGACTCCAAGGTCATGGAAGGCCTTGTAGAAGAGCCAGAAAACACAAGGAGAGATTACACAGCCCATAGCAGTGCCAATCACTTGACTTATGAACATGGACCTTGGAGAAGCTAGAGTCATGTACCCAGTTTTGAAGTCCTGCATCAGATCAGAAGCTGTGGAGACTATGTTCATCATCACCCCACAAGCTGCAAGGCCGGCAATGACTCCACCATGAGCCGATCCGGCCCATGCGCCTATGATGAAAATCGCAAGTTTTCCATAGGTGGAAGCTAGTGACCAGTCAGTGAGACCACATCCATAAGCATTGCAGAAAGCGAGGATTGGTGCGAATATGTAGATGACCAAGACATAGTACCATTTCAGCTGGTGGAAAATATGTGGTAGAATAATAATGGAGACGACTGCGATGGTAACATAGCCACCGATAGCAACTAGGGTAGGGATTTGGTCCTTGACGAAGAGTTCAGTCCTGCGTGCATCATCGTAAGAAGGCGCAACGGTTGGAGTGGGTTCAGTGGCTGCCACAGGGAGGACGCCTTTGTCCTTCTTGCGGAGTTGCGTGAACAAGCCAAAAAGAGTTCGGTGCAGAACTTTAAGAAAATTGTAGAGCCCGTCGCCTAAGATCATGGCAATGGCAATGAAAACCTGGAAATAAAGGTGAATTCTGTTAATTACGATATATGTAGTGAGAGCAGCCGAATACATTATAACCATACATAAAGTAAGATTACCTTGTAACCTTGCAGACCATGGAGGCTGCTTGCTGGGATACCTGCAGGGAACCAATCCCCTTTCTTTTTAGCTATAAGAGGCCACATAATACCCCATGATAGAATTGATCCAACCAGCAAAGATGCGTTGATGATGTACGGACAGATCATCCCCACCCCAACATAAGTAGCAGAGAAATCAAAGTAGAACCTGCGGTTTTTTAAAAGAGTACTGTTAGAGATTGGAAATCAGAGACCAGACGGTGAATAAATGTCCTTGACTCTACCCCCAAGGATTTTTCCTTGACTATGGCTACTGTAAAGCTCAACGATGTAGCAGGAAATATTCATCCAGTAAAATGCGCAAGTCATAATCATAAATAAAAATGGCTCTATTGTGTTAACTGCTTACGTTTCGATCAGGAAAAATCATGCTATACCAACATCTTTACATGATAAATGCTACGTACTTGTTCTGATATGCTTTGAGACCAAAAGTTGGGAAGTTATTAAAGCCGCAACCATCTCCTGCGGTGAAAAACCACTGGAAGAAACCCCACAAGAAGCTGAAGGAGAAGAACTTGCCCAAAGCCTTCACTTGTTTTCTACATTAATGGAATGAATTAGCAATCAAGGAACTCCCCAAGAATGCACTTTGCAATTGAAATCGCCATTAGATATTAATGTCAGGGTGTTGCAAGAAATTTTACTTGGCAAGCTTGGCACCTTGCGGTGTGTGAAAGCTGTTGATAAGGTGTGCTGTTGCAGTGCCACTTGGGTAGGTTAACTTGAAGTCTATAATCATAATCTGAGCAAATGCAGAGTTAGGATTAATGACACAAACAAAAAGAACAGCAACATGAAGTATCTATGATCATAAATTTTCATAAAAGGTTACCTTTCGTAGAGGCACTACAGAGAAGAGGCCAAGGAAACTAACAACAACTAGAAATCCAATCATCCAACTCAATTGCGGGTTCTTGATATTCTGAGGATTATTTGCTTCTGTTGATTGCTTCGCTATAATCTCACTCATCCCGAAGATGTAACTTCCAAAGCCACCTGAACAAAATGACAGGCCACATTATAAGACATTAACAGAGTACTACAAAAGACAAGTCATCTACAATTCAAACACATGATGTAAAACAGGCTAGATTATTGCTAGGTTAGCAAGCAAAAGAAGGTTTTAATCAAAACTTCAATCTCCTAATTGGATCGAAGAGAAGCCAACATGTTAGTCCAATTTTCAGCTTGAAATTTAGTTAATATTTGAAAACATTATGATTAGGAACTAAGAAATTTGACGTTGTAGGAGTAGATCGAAGCTAACTTGGGACGCATTGATTAGAATTGATTTATAGGATTTGAAAAATACACCATCAATTGCACTAAATAGAGCACAATGGTTTACCCAAAAAAAAAAAAAAAAATTGAGACCACGACTAATTTGAAAAAGAAGTTGTAGCGCAATGCACTACATGAAAGAATTTCATCCATGTAGCGGACCAAACCAATTTGGGACCCCAAGTAATTTGAGATTAAGGCTTTGTTGTTGTTGAAAACATTTTGATACCGCCTTCTTGCTAACATTCAATGGCATAACCACTTCAAATGTTTCACATTATCATTTAAATAAATAAATCGCACTAATCCTAAAATTGTGTCAAGGCTACAACTTATTTCCAGTTAAGGGCTATGAAGAAATAGAACTCTCCATAATCATCTTTAAAACATTTTTATATCTAAACTAGATAGTTTATAAGTATTTAAAAGAAGGTTTCAAAAAAAAAAAAAGTATTTAAAAAAAATGTCAATTAGTACATTTTCTTTTCATTATGAAAAGTTACTGACATATTTTAAAATCAGTATGAAATTAGGACAATGCCATTTTTACCTACTTTGGGTGCATACATTGAATACACAATAATGTAAATTTTAGTGGGATATGTGTTGCACGTATCAATAAAATTTACACCATTATATATTTAATTATATTATTATGTATTCAATGCACGTATCTAAAGTATGTCAAAAAATTAGGGTCCCTAAAAAATCATTTTCCATAAAAATTATGTGCGACAGTCCAAGCACGTGAGATTTCTTCACCCATCGAGATCAGATTGGCATCAAAGTCGAATCCTACCAACTGTCAACCCACCCTATGACTTCAAAGAGTTGCCCCACCAAGAAAAACGCCGTGAAGGCTAAAGTTTGACTTCAAAGTGTTGCCCCACCGAATGAAGTTGGAGACTGGAAAGAAGAGGAGACTTGTATAGAACAGTGAGCCCACTTTACTCGCTAAAGACAAGCAACTCTTCCAGAAACTCCCTCCGGTCCACTATCTACACGTGATTCCTACTCTCTTTCGATCACTACGTTTGATTAGTAAGCACTACTAGTTGCGATCAAATCATACTAGCTAGGTGTGACCCAACCACCGCCACCGCGTGGGTGTACTAAAACTAAAACTTTTATTTATACTTTTCCTTTTTTTTTCTTCGATTTTCCAAGTGTGGTATCCGGTGGTAACAGCAGCAACTAATTCACGCACAAGAGTCATTAGGTGCATGTTACCCACACTACCAGCATCATCGCGTGGGTGGACTTTATATTTGACAATCCTTCCAACTTAATTTTTTTTTATCAAATTTTGAATTCGATACTTTACCAAGTCTTACTAAATACACGTCCTGGTCCAAGTGCACCAACAAATCCATGATGTGGGTGCACCGTCTAGCCTCATACGGGCATGTCCTTCCAACTCAATTATTCTTTTTTTCTTTTTGATTTTTCACGTGGTATACTGTGGGGACTAACCTAATGAGATTTCATTTAAGGAGACTAAGTCGTTTAAAGCATCTCCAATGGTGCTGGGTGAGCCTCCAACCCAGCGTCATCTCCCACGCCAAAATGGTGTTTGGAGCAAAAAGTGTGTATTTTTTTTAAAAAAAATTGCTTGTGGACCCCGCTTTACATGTTTAAAACTAATATATAAATATCAAGATACTTAGAATATGTTTTTTTTTTTATGAGATTTGGTGTGAAGGGTTAGAGACAAGAATGATATTTTAGATACTTTTTACATAAAAATAGTGCAACTTTAGTGCAAAAGTTCACCATTTTAGTACACTGCATTGGAGGTGTCCCTACATCTCACTAAAAGAAAATCAAATATCTTACCAGTTAGATCAACCAATTATAAAAGTATAAAATCAAATTAAAACTAAAACTTTCATTTAGAAACAAAATAAGCCTTTCTTATCTCGCTAACCTACTGTTTGGGGTCTCAAATTAAGTTGCCTTTCACTATCATATCCAAATCGCTCATTTCTCCAAAATAAAGAAATAAGATTCCAAGCGTTTACTCTCATTGACTCGCCTAAACACTCATCAATCATCAACATAGAAACACGAATCTTTAGTTTCAAAATCACAATCAACTAATTAGACCGTATGATATTAATCCAGACAACGACAGGTTAATCAATCAATTAACTAATTAATTAAACTCTAGAACCCAAAATCAGTACCCAATCATCAGAAAAAAATCACAAATCTCGAGAAAATCAAACGATATCCATACCGCTGAAGGCGATTCCTGAAGTGGCGACGACGCAGGTCTGAATCACGGTGTTCTCCTGCCTAGTGAACGGCTGCCTGAGCATTCCAGACTTCTCCAGAAACTTCGTCCACGTTTTCACGAAGAAGAACCCTAGCAGACCAGCAGAGACGTTGAGCGAAGGGATTATACCTGTCGTGAGGTTCAACTTCATCACTATGAAGCTGAACAGCACTCCGAGCACGAAACTCACCACGAACGCTCGCACCGTCAGTTGCTCTCGCCACGATGGCACGTCCTTCCGCTCGAAGATCCGCTCGACCGAGTTGATCTGCGACAAATCGTCGTCAGATCCGACAATCTTCACCAACTGGTTGTGGTGAGCCTCTCGTTCGCCGAAGACGCCATTGCCACGCTCGTTGAGCTCCACTTCTCTGCTCTCCATTGTTGAAGAAGAGATTTTTGAATTTGTCTGTGAAGAAGTGGTTTTGGTTTCGCTTTTAAAATGGAGAGTACTGTGTGTGTGTAAGAGATGATATTTTTGTGCTTCTTGTAAGGCAACTGGCGGATCCGGTGTGTCGCGGTGCGGGCAGCTAAGTGACAGCTAATATGTATGGACTAAGTTTAGAGACGAAGATTTGGACTCCACTCCATGATTGTTGTTGAATGTGCATTGCGATGCGTGTTTGTGGATCTCGGTGAGTGGGTGAGATGTTGGTGGTGGTTTTTAGTTTGTCTAGGTTCAAAGTTAAAATTCCACGTGGATGCTTTTATGTGACAATGGAACGGTGATCCTGTGTCTCGCACTTTTGGGGGGCTGCAGTGCAGTGAAAAATGCAATGTACTTTTGTGTGGGGAAAATGATAACAAACTTTGGGCGCACATTTAGAGCGTATATTTTGTTTTTTAACTTATTTATGACTATTTTTTGTCTTCTAAGGTGTGGGCTTACATCTAACAGAACACCATAAATGAACTAAAAAATAAAGTGTGTGTCCCAAGTGTACGTCCCAAGTGGATCATTTTTCCATTTGTGGAAATGGAACGGTGATGTTGGTGGTGGTTTTTTAGTTTGGCTAGGTTCAAAGTACGAGTTAAGGTGAATTTTATTGATTCTTCTCAAACAAAAAAAAAAAAAAAAAGGAAAACAATTAATTAGACTAATAAATATTGCCAATCACGTCTGCAGTGAAAAAGTCATGTTCTCACCTTTATCACGTCAAGAGGTTTGAGTGGTTGAAAATCCTCCTAAAACAGACATCAACCATTAACAATGTGACAAACTTTGTTTTTTTTTTATGACTTTTCAGTTGTTTACACTACTGATCTCATAAGATAAGTGCCTCAATTTTATAATTTGAAAAATTGAATTAATGTTTCTTGAGAAAAAAAATTGATTTAATGTTTTTTTTTTTTGTATAGTTGAATTAATGTATTTAGAGTTAGATGACTGATTTGAATTTATATGGCCTGATCACAAGTCACAGCTCACACAATAGAATTAATAAAAGATTTATGTGTTTCATCAAAGTCTCTATGGTGAGATAAATACATCACTTGTCAAAAAGATAATACTTCAAGAGATTGTAGTTTGATTTCTACTTAAGTACAAAATTAAAAAAAAAAGACGTGTTTCATGTCTTAATCTGACCACTTATTGAGGTCACTCCAGCTCAAGATTTGATTAATTATTTAATTTTCTTGATATAAAATGATCCCAATTGATATGGCTTTCCAAAATGAGCAACACTTCTTCATTACTTTGAATTCAATTATATTAATCCATACCAAATCCAACTTGATTTTATACCTAGTTACAAAAGCTTTTTAGAAGGCCACAACTCATAATAATTCTTATTTCTTCAAGAAAAAAAACTAATAATAATTCTTATAAAAAACATATAATAATTAGTTTTACTAAAAACATATAATAATTAATTGTGGGATTCTAGAAGATTCTATGTATATATATATTCTTTATAATTATGTCAATAACTGATAGGGAGATCCTACAGTTGTCCATCTAAGTCGAGCCCAAGAGTTCTTAATTCAAACGAATCATAATAATTTTTTAAGAATCAATGAATGGTAGAAGTATTAATAAACATTGCATATATACCAACTATATTAACCATTACCTTGGTATGATACTTTGTTGGTATCTATATTAGTTGTTTACTTGAAACCTCTTGACTAGAAGTCGCATGTTCGATTCTTGTAACTTTTCAATATATATCTCTTGTAGAATGGATTGTCTTCCATAAAATAATGATAATCTTAACACCACCGTATGAAAAGAAAAGCATGACACAAAAAAAAAGGGGATGCATGGATGAATGAATATTAAGTGCCGTATTACTTTAGATCATATTAGAAAAGATTAGTTTGCCTTACTTTTACTACCAAATGGTGATGATTCTCTCGTGATTGCTTTTTGATTAATTTAATTAAATCGTCAACTCAATCCTAAAACTAATATTTGAAAATCATGTGTGTTCTTTTGTCCACTTGTTCTCTTCATGAATATAAAACATGCATGGTTATTATAAAATATGATAAAAAAAAAAAACCAAATCATGCTTTTCGAAAAGACTTCATAAAACCCAAAAAAAAAAAAAAGACTTTATAAAAATGTTTGGAATTCATCGGTCTTTTTAAGTTTGATATCGACCTTTTCTTCGTTGTAACAATTAATTAATCCCATCAAGTCTTTAGGTCTCAAATTCAGACGAAGCAGACCATAGATGTGAAAAACTCAGACTTAAAAACCTTACTACTTCTTTGGGTATGAAATTTACCAATACACTACAACACCACTAACAACAAACAACAACATGATCTCAGTTCAAATTAATTAGGTCGACTACAAGGATCCAACACTTTTATTGTGCTCGATTTAATGCAATATCTATCTTAAGTTTCAACATGGAGTTATAATTCATGCTAGAGAACCGACTCCATTTTTACAACGGAAGTTTAGCTTGTTTATTAGTGAACGATATTGTTCATCAGTTTAGAATCGTACATAAAAGAGAAAATGAGAACGTTTAAGGTGGTTTATTAGGATATTCATGCTGAGAAAGTGATTGAATACACTGAAGAATCTATGCCAATTTGAGTCAACAATATAAAGTGTTGAAAGAGGAAAAAAATATAGCACTAATTAATGTGTACAAACAAACAATATATTAAAAAGTCAACAAGATTTCCACAATATTTAATTCCCACATGCACATCAACGATCACAAACCATATTTGTTCACATCACATGACCGACATGCAACATTAAGATGAAAGGGATTTGAGTGATGGGGTCACTAAGCAACTTAACATATGAAGAGTTCATTTTCATTGACAATGTTATTAGTCTATATCTACGTCAGATTAAAACCTCCATTAAGTAGAAAATAGAGCTCTCTTCACATATATTCACACACGCATGCCTAGATGAGCATAAGTCTGAACCTGTGACGCGCCAAGAAAACAATAACCACTCCTCCATCTCAAATTAATTAGAATCGACTAAATGGACCAAACCCAAAAGTTACATCTTTATGTATTAATGGAAAAAATGACAAATGCTATGCATCTTGTAAACAAACTTAATAATTACAGAAATGCATAGAAAATGCTACAATCACACTTCTTTGTTACTTCATTTTCACATGTGGCATCAATGATAGACTTTTTAAGTTCATGATGCCGTCACTGTTGGCGTCAATGCTTAAGGGCATCTCCAAGAAATGAGGTGGCATCGCTAGTTGTTGTGCGCCATCCCACGTGGATGGCGCACAGCTACAGTGCCGTACTAAATTGGTGCGGCACTGTTCACGGCGCCATTATTTTTTTGTTTTTATCAACAAAAAGTAGTGTAAAAGATAGTGTCGTGGGTAAAAGATAGTGTAAAAGATAGTAAATAAATTAATAAATAAAGTAAGATAGTGTAAAAGATAGTATTGAGTAGGGGTGCACACGGATTGACATAATCCGCGAATCCGGTCCAACTCGAACCAATTATCATTAATTGGATCAATTTTTTTATCCCTTGGACTGGATTGGATTGAAAAATCATTAATCCGGCTGGACTGGAATGGATCACGGATTCTTCAGTGAAAAACCGCGGATCCAGTCCAATCCAATCCGTTTACATAAGCACATATGAAAAACCCTAACTCACTATCTAAAACAAAAAGTCTCAACACCCTCCCCTCTTATCCGCACCTCGCCTCGCCTCTCCCTCCTCAATGCTCCTCGCCTCTCCTTCTTCGATCAGGCTGCTTCTCGCCTCTCCCTCCCCGATTAGTCTGCACTTCGCCTCTCCCTCCCCGATAGCTGCTCCTTGCCTCTCCCTCCTCGATCGGTCTGCAATTCACCTTTCCCTCCCACTTCGTCTCTCGTTCACATCTTTATCCGCATTCTGCACCTCGCCTCTCCCCCCCCCCTTTGTCTCTCGTCCGCACCTCGCCTCTCCTTCCCCTCGTCCGCGGCTTCGCGACCCTCTCGATCGCGCCTCTCCCCCTCTGTCCGTGCTCTCCCTTCCCCTACGCCTCTCGTTTGCGCTATACTCCCACCCCCTCTCATATGTGACTCTCCCCTATTTCTAGGGCTCCGACGATCGACTTCGAGCCTCCGACCTTCGACGTGCAATTGCATCAAAAAGTAATGGTTTTTTCTTTTTTATTTCTGATTCAATTTTTCGAATCTAGCTATACTTGTATGCCAATGTATTGGAAGTTTCAACAAGCTTTATGTATCTCTTAATGACTAGTAAACCGAATAAAATATTTCTATCTTAGATGGAATGTATATGGTGATCTACATAAGTTCTAGATGACTAATTCCCTCTAGTTTCATTGTTACTATTAAGCTACTTGAAACATTGAAAAGGATGTAAATAACTCAATGAGAACTGAGAGACAGTATGGTGATTTCTTATGAGCTCTTGATGAGTTTCTTGCTTTATATCTGTCTTATATCAAAATTATGCGACAGCATAGCGATTTGTTACGAAATAGAGGCTGTAATAACTGATAAATGCTTATAACTAAATAACAAGATTGTTAGCACAAGTTGGTACTCCTAACTTCCTAAGCTGTTTTTTCATTTTAAAATCATTTTTAGTCCATCGAACCTACTATTCGTTGTTGCATTATTTTTTTTTCGATTCAATTTTTCGAATTAGTATTGATTTGTGGAAGATGATCTATTCACTATCCATTGTTTATTTTTTTTAGTTTAGTCAATTCAGTCTTTCGTAACTCTTGCTAATAATGAAGATATGAGAAGAGGCTTGAAGAAAATAGAGATTCGCAATGGAAGAAAGTTGTTGTTTTCTATTTTGTTATCACTTCACTTGTATGTTGTGTTTAGGTTTTCATAAGAACTCAAAGACTATGCTTGTTCTCAACTCTTTTGTTATGTTTCGAACCTTTTTTTTGTGGGTTTTATGTTTGCAACATGCACTTAATTTTCATGTTTATTCATGTAAGACTTGCATTTTGAAGCTTATTATGATAAGTTTTTAAAAAATATGTTATAGATTTTGCGGGATGTATTTGTTAATTTGTCATTCATGAAATGTATGATTTGTGTGCTTCATTTGATTAAGTTTAATTTCATAAATCTTTGGATATAAAAATGTCAATCCGCGAAACTTGATCCAGTCCGGTCCGCATTTTACAAATTGGATTGGATTGGATTGATGAATTATTTGGACTGGATTGGACTATAATTTTTCAATCCGCAATTATTGGATTGGATTGCGGATTGACCCTAATTGGACTGGATCCAATCTGTGTGCACCCCTAGTATTGAGGGTTGGAGATAATTTTAAAATTTAGTGTAAAAGTTACACTAAAATGGAGCAAAAGTTGTACCATTTTAGTGTTGTAATTGGAGATGGCCTAAGTAGACAGAAGAAAAAGGGAATGGATCTTTGATGACGATAAAGCGGAGTGTTGGAGAGAGTACTCAAAAATTAGGAGCATATGTAAAATAAAGTTGAGTCTGGAGCAGCTTGGGATGGAAATATACCACCAAGAAGAAGCAGTTTCAAACTCCTAGCAGCTTTGAACTTCATTTCCCTTTTCCCTCTTAATCTTCAATTTAAAATTTTCATCGTTACGTTTGAAAATTCTGAATCAACAATAACATCAAAACCTCAATTCCAAAATGAATTGGAGTCAGCTACATAGATCAAACTATTTCACTATCTATTGCTCAATTTGATATGGTTGATAGCGTGCTTTCATAAAAAATAAAAATTGTGTGCCAATTTTCTCTGGACACCGATTTTAAAGGAACTCCATTCCCACTACTTGAACTCAATAGTGGAAAAGGATGCCGCGTTATGTGCCAATGCGCCACACCCTCCTGGGTTGCTTTTTTTTTTTTTGATAGGAAACAAACCACTTTTGCACTCACCAAAGTTTGAACTCATGACCTCTTCCAAATCACAAACCATTGGGTGGTTGATCTTGGGTTTTTAGATCCTTTCTAATTAATACATCCCAAGTTATCTCAGATATACCTTCATATCGTCAAATTTCTTCAACTCAATATCTCTTCGTTAGACCCATATTTGTTTGCTTTACAGGTGATTATTCTATTTTATGTGGAAAAAAGTCTATTCATTTGAGAATTTAAATTTGGTAAGTGACATTCTAAATTGGGTTTAAAATACATAAAGAGACATCATCAGACTCCCATTCAAATTCAACCAACAAATTTCCGCATATTTTAAATTTCCTCAGTCGTCCAAATCAACCTGATTTAGTCGCAATTCTATCCAGAACACACAGGAAGTTCATCCAAGCGCAACAATGCCAGAATGAAAATGCAATCTAAGCCAACAACTCAACCAAAGAAACCTAGGTGAGGAAAGATACAATTCAATGCGTAGGTTAGATTCTTGATTTCACCTGGATCCACTGCTTGTCTTATTTCTGTTGAGTTCGCAAAAAACTTGACGCTGCTTTTCCTATGGGGACCTGAAAGCTTCGCCAGCATAGCACACATTTCCAAGTTCCTCTTCAATCCGCAGGAGCTGCATACAAAACAAAAATGAAGATTGCACAATTGTTCAGAGAAAAATACTTTTGACAAAATGAATTTTCCAGCATTGTGGTTCATTTCAACTGTACCATGCGGATGGCAACTCATATATGCTTGAGTTAAAAAGGAAAAAAAATACTCCTGGACAGATGCATAAAAAACCAATCTTACCTGATTATACTTGGCCAACCGCTCACTCCGGCAAGGAGCTCCAGTTTTTATCTGCAAATGATGAAAAATGAAAAGTGAGCTCATAACATCAAGAAGTTGAGCATCAGCGCATCTTTAGGACTCAAAGAGTGCCTAAGCATACCTGGCCACTCGCCAAACCAACAGAAAGATCGGCAATGAAATTGTCCTCAGTCTCGCCACTTCTGTGGCTAACCATAACACCCCATCCTGCAGCCTTTGAGTCAAGAGCCGCTTGAATGGATTCCGTAACAGTGCCAATCTGGTTAACCTGTAAAAAAGAGAAGACGTGACATGAATACATCAGCTAGCAGCATCAACCTGGTCAAATCAATAGATCACACAACTGCAACGTCACAATGATCGACAAATGTCAAAGATTAGCACCATATCTGTTGCTACCATCTCCCAATTTTGTTTGGTTCGAAATTGTTCTAAGATACTGTTTGTTAACTTAATTGTTAGTAACAGCAAAAGGACCAAAGGCGAGGTGGAGCCACAAGCAAATGATAATGTTTCAGCTCATGCATTCAGTAAAGAAGAATGCACTGTGCACTTAAAAATGCAATTGATTAATTTGGGAACAAACCTAAAATTTAAAGCATGAAACTGTCAAATGTCCAACAGGGAAGGCAGTGTTTCCTTGGAAAGTCACAAACACAATAATGAATCACCACAGAAACCAAACATCTCTAGTGCAAAATTCATAGCATTTATCCAGCTTCACTCCAACCAGGGTAAGTTATGATGGAAGAGATTAGAAATGAAAACAGTCATTCTATAAATTGCTAGATCAGTAGAAACAACAACAATAGAGAATAGTTTTTCATGCTTGCCTTTAACAACAAGCCGTTGCAGGCCTTCTTCTGAATTGCCTCAGAGATTCTTTTAGGATTAGTGACCAGCAAATCATCGCCCACAAGTTGGATGTCAGTGGAAGACCGTAGTGAAGCCCAAGAACTCCAATCATCTTGGTCAAAAGGGTCTTCAATGGACACAATTGGGAAGTCTCTGACAAACTCCTTGTACAATTCACAGAGTCGGTCAGCTGTGAGTACATGAGCTCCATCATTTGGTTGCTTCTTAAAGTCGAGGTCGTATCTGCCATCCTTCATGAAGAACTCCGAAGCCGCAACATCCATTCCAATTTTAATCTATAGTTAAACAAAATCTTGAAATCTGAAAACTAATAACAAGCCAGCGAAGATATAAATGGATAGAAGATTTTTGAACCATTAATTACCTTTCCGGTATAACCAGCTTTCTCAATTGCATCAATCAGCAAGATGAGTCCCTCCCTATTATCCTGAACATTTGGAGCAAATCCACCTTCATCTCCAACATTACATGCATCTTGCCCATATTTTGCCTTGATGATGCCCTTCAAGACGTGATACACTGTTAAAATATGTGATAATTTCAATAGTCATTCAATATTTCTAGTCAAAAGTTAGCTGAAAGCAGAAACAACGACATAATGACACAACAATGCATTAGTTACAATGGCTTACTACTAAACCAATTGCATTGCCTATATATAAGAATGGGCACTTTTAGTGCAGAAGAAGAAACGAAATAAGGCAATAACCAGTCACACAATTCCATCAATAGAACGGATGAGCAGCTCACGTGCTGAACACGATGCCTCTTTACCAGACTAAATAAAATATACGCTCAACAAAACAAGATTAAATAGAATATAAGCCAACAAAATGAAAATCACAGAGCATGAATGGGCTAACCTTCACTACCCATACGCATTGCCTCGGCAAATGAAGCAGCACCCACAGGCAATATCATAAATTCCTGCATGGCAAGACTATTGCCTGCATGGCTTCCCCCATTAATCACATTGAAAGCTGGAACTGGCATAACAAGCTCCTTTGTCCCTGCCAGTTCCTGGATGTGTTTGTACAGGGGTACTCCCTTTGCTCCTGCACCAGCTCTACAGACGCTTAGAGAGAATCCAAGAATGGCATTAGCCCCAAATTTTGATTTGTTTGGAGTTCCATCAAGTTCAAGCATGATTGCGTCGACATCAGCTTGATTCCTAATTCAAAGATAGAAAGCTTAACGTGAGAAATGCTTGTTTTTCAAAACTCCATGTTGAGTTAAAAAATAATTCAGTACAAAGAATAAACTAAATGACAAGCTCACACTTATAAGATAAAAAGCTCCTGACAACAAATAAAAATTTCTTCAATGAATACTTTGGTATGACAATGTCAATAACACATAGTGGATTGACGGTCGTCACTCCCATTAATAATCTCTAACCAAGCTAACACCTAATAAACCAAAAAACACAAACTAATTAATTGAAGGTTCTCTTCCACCAAACAATACACAATAAATCATGATTTTGCGAAAAACAACAAACCTAAACATAATGCATTAATAAGCTGTAATTCACAGTTCAAAAATCAAATGCCTATCTACTTGATGGAAACAATTGAACAACTTCCAATCTCGAGTGCATATACTGTGACAGTGCGTGCAACTAGAGATTTAAAACTAAGTTAACACTCAACACTAATCAACATGTAAAACCAAAAAATTAACTGAATCAAGAGATCAAATAGATATCGATTATGATCACCTGACACAAACTCAAACCCACAAGGAATTATGGAAAAACAATAACAAGCAAGTTCAAGAGATAATAAATCGAACTAACATGCATCAAATCTAGACAATTGAACGTCTAGGAACCAAAACCATCTAGAAATCGAACATTCGCCTACCGTTGAAACTTGAACTCCAATCAAATTAGGCGCCAAAAGCTCATTCACCAAAAAACCAAATTTGAACTTTATATCACTAAGAAGCTGTAATTCACTAACATCTAGTTGATAGAATTGGAAACAATTGAACAAATTTCAATCTTGAGCGCATACTCTTCAATTATACTAGCAACTAGAAATCGAACATTCACCTAACATTGAACAACGATCAACTTATGCGTCAAAAGCTGATTCACATCAAAACCAAATTGGAACTTTAACACACTAAAAGAATCTGTAATTCACTAGTATCTAATTGATGGAAATTAACCTAATCAATAGATCAAACAGCATCCATGAAATGATTGAACAACTAACACCAATTCACATTGAAAATCAATAATTAACAATCAAGTTCATGAGATCGATCGCCGATTGCTCACCTGACATCAACGCCAATCAACTTCGGAGCCAAAACCTCATTCACATTCCTCACAGCAATTCCCACACTCTTCCCTCCATAAACACTCTTATCACCATCTCTCAGCTCCAGCGCCTCGTAGATCCCGGTCGACGCGCCGCTGGGGACCGCCGATCGGAAAACCTGATCGCCGGCGACCAGATCCACCTCCACCGTTGGATTCCCCCTGCTGTCTACGATCTGCCGCGCCTTCACCGACTTCACCGCCGCCGAGCCCCCTGCCTTTACCGGCGCCGCCGCGGCAGCGGCGGACGAGCACCTGACCGTGCAGAACTTCCGAAGCGGCGGCGATGGCGATGGCGATGGCGATGATGGTGAGGACATGGATGGTATTTTGAAAGAAACGAAGGGCTTGGTGAGGAGAGCCATTTTTTTTTTTTTTTTTTTTCGCGGAGTTGTGAGTTGGTTGGATTTAGGGTTGTTGAAGTATGGTTTGGTGTGTCTTAGTGGAGTCCGTCGAGGGGCGATGAAAGCGAAGATGGCTTTTTTTATTATTTTTTCTACTATGCAACATTGACGCCTATTAGAACTTCAAATAATGACGAGTAGCTTTTGTGCCGTCAGATTTGCCTCTAATCGTGGATATTCTGTGAGTTAATGCAAGTCTCTCCCGCGCTTTTTTGAGGTTGCGGGGGAGCTGAATTGAGAGGGAGACTGGGAGAGGAGAAGCAGTGCACGTGTTTTGACATTGTGGAACTTCTTGGGCCACGTGACTGGTACGTATTAGTCCCGTGAGCTTTTTCAATTGGGCCTTAGGCCCATATACCTTGTGTCCATGTTGACAGTTGGATATGTGCGAATTTCCATTACATAGTACCATTAAATTGTGGAATAAAAAAAAAAGTACCATTAAATTGTTTTAAAAAAAAAATAGTACCATTAAATTAACAATGAACGAAGTGACTGAGAGATTTGGCGCATTAAAGAGATTAGAGATGCATACTTGAGCAATCAAATGTGCAAAGCATAGAAGACAACAAAGCCAAAAATGGCAGAGAGGGTGCCTAACAGACAAACTATGTCCACACTCATATTTTTAAATTTTAAGAAACTTGTTTTTTCGCATGAACTCATCTTCTTATCATGAAAAATAAAAAGCAATTCTACCAACATTTACTTTATTCTTACAATATTGTTCTACCAATATTTTGAAGTCTTCAACACCATTTTATGGAGCTCTTTACTCTTTACTCTTCATTTTCTTCTTTCTTCTCTATAGAGGTGAGAGACTTTGCTTTTTCAATTTGGTTCTTTAAGGATTGTCCTACAATATGTACTGACGATACACTACAACATATTGTACTGTTAATAACAGTAGCAAAGATAACGGGTTGGGTTGAACCGTTATTAATGACAAGAAAAGATAACGGTAGCCGTTATCTTTAGTTTTTGATAACGGCTACCGTTACCTATAATCCAATTCAAAACACACAAAAAGAACCCTCTATCTCACGCTCTCCTCTCTGTCTCACACTCTCCTCTCTCAAGACCTCTCTCTGTCTAACGCTTTCCTCACGCTCACGACCTCTCTCTCTCTCCCGACCCTCTCTCACGACTCTCTGCATTTCTTCGATTTAGGGTTCATGATCTCGCTCTAGATCTCTCATCGCCGTTTGAAATCTCGCTCGTGCAACCTCACCAGATCGCTCTTGGCTTCGACATTTCGGTGTTCGCTTTGTGGCGATTCGATCGTGGTTTCGTTCGTCGATCCCCGTTCTAATGTATGGAATCCTTTCAATCTCATCAATTCCTTCAACCATTGATCTTTGCTTTGCCATTGTTTTGTGTTGTGTTGTGTTGTTGTTGTTGTTGTTGTTGTTGTTGTTGTTTTGAAGCATTGATTGATTGATTGAACTTGTATGTTGTGAAGAATCGGTTCGTGATTTGGAGGTTCGGTTGATCGCGGCGAGTGGAGGAATCGGGAATGTCTTTGAGATTTTCGATCGTTTTTGGTTCTCCTCTCTCTTTTGTTTGATTTGAACTTCTTTCACGGTAAAACTATAAAATTTGGATCTTCCATAACCTACACAATTAATGCTTAATTTTCAACATAAATATGCATGTATATATGTATATATAATTATTTATGTTGTGTTTTCAAAAAAAAATTTATTTATGTTGTCTAAACATGAAATTATTTTGTAATAGTGACAGATATCTGTACAAAAGAGAGTGTTAGGAACCTTGTGAATTGCGAAAAAATTACATCCGTACGGTAGTTTTTTTTTAAAATTCGTAAATTATATTGATTTACTTTTTTATTCGTTAATTGATGTATATCGTATTTTGAAAATGCGAAATAGTGCAGACGTGGATGCTCAACTACAAATGGCGGGCGCCATTTGTAAAGGAGCCAGCCACCTCAACACCTCAACACAAATGGCGCCTCTTGTAGAGGCGCCATTTGTACACTCTGTCACCTCAGTACAAATGGCGCCTCTTGTAGAGGCGCCATTTTATCCACGTCACCACACCACCACGCACACCACATCACCATATCACCACACATACAAATGGCGCCTCTACAAGAGGCGCCATTTTATCCACATCACCGCCACCACACATACCTCACCGCCACCTCACGCTCTCCCACACATACTTACCGCCACCTCACGCTCTCCCACGTTAAGCCCACACCACATCACCACGCACACCACATCACCACACATACCTCACCGCCACCTCACATCTCCCACACATACCTCACCGCCACCTCACCGCCACCTCACGCTCTCCCACGTTAAGCCCACACGCATCCACGTTCCACCATACACACACCACGCGCTTCACGTACTATGCATGCACTACACACACATGAAACACACACATGAAAGCATGGCATGGTCATGCATGCATGTCAGTTGGTACAGTTGCATGACCAACTGACATGCATGCGTGGTCATGCATGCGTGACCAACTGACCACGCACGCATGCATGCGTGGTCACGCATGCATGCGTGGTCATGCATGCATGACGCATGCATGCATGCGTGCGTGGTCACGCATGCATGCATGCATGACGCATGCATGCATGCATGCCGTGAACAGCATGAATGGGTGGGATGCGAGAGTGGCGTACACGAGAGTTCACGGGTGGGCAGAGAATCTCTGCAACCACCGCCCCCTACAACCTACAACCCCTATCGAGGACCTAGCCTAATCAATGCGGCGTTGAATGTTTGTTGGGAGGGTATTTAAAATAGGGAGAGAAAGATCGGTGAGGTTTTCGTGGTGATAAGAGAGGGATAGAGCGAGAGGAAAAGATGAGAAAATAGAGAGGAAGAAAGTGTAGAGAGAGTGTGAGGGAGATCGAAAGAAAGAGTGTGTGGGAGATCGAGAGAGGCAACCGCGATCCGCGAAGGTGACGGCTACGCTACGGCGACGGCGACGACGAAGGAGGCGGTGTAAGTGGAAGTGGAAGTGTTTGGGTTGAGTTTGTGAGCGAGAGAGAGAGGGAACAGTAGAGAGAGGGAGAGAGTGAGAGAGAGAGAGAGAGGTGCTAGAGGTGTCACGAGAGAGAGGTAAGGAGTGAGAGTGTGAGAGATGGCGTGAGAGAGAGAGAGAGGAGGGTGAGAGTGCGTGAGAGAGAGAGGGGGGAGAGTTTGTGAGAGAGAGTGAGAGGTTGAGATGTGGTTTGTGAGAGAGAGAGGACGAGATAGTGAGAGAGAGAGAGGACGAGATAGTTAGAGAGAGTGAGAGAGAGAGGACGTGATAGTGAGAGAGAGAGAGTGAGGTGGTGTGAAAGAGAGAGAGGTCGAGATAGTGACGAGAGGGGAGAGTGAAAGTGTGTCGAGAGAGAGAGAGAGAGAGAGAGAGAGCGAGAGTGAGAAAGAGGGGGAGAGAGTGGGGAAGAGTGTGAATAAACCGAGAAAGAGTAGTGTGTGGGTTTGGGTTTGGGATTGGGTTGAGTACGTTAGGTTTACGAGAGAGAGGGCGTGAGAGAGTGTTTGTTTTGATGTATTTAGCAAACGATTCTATGTGGGGAGAACCGATATTTTTAATTATTCTTTTTATAAATATTTTGTTGTTGTTTCATTTCAATAAATTAACTAATTTTTTTTTTCACAGGGAATATTAATCTTTTTTTGTAGGTAAAAGAATATTAAATTGAAGAACAAACCGGAACAAAAATAGTAAGAACAAAAATTTATTTATTTATTTATTTATTTATTTAATATATTTATAGTGTAATAGATTTTTTTAAGAAAATGTGTTTATTGCATGGTGTGTGTAATTTAAATATTTTGTTTTTAAATAGTTAGTAAAGAATGTGAACATCATAGTTAACAAAATATTACAAATATTAAACCCTATAGAAAAATTAATTTTTTTTTTGTAGTGGTGGTCGTATTTTATTGTGTGTAGTGATAAATGCATGATAATTATTTGGCACATTTTACAAGTGAGTGGCAAATCGACCCAAAGATAAATATTATCTCGTGTTATTTATTATCGGTGTTTGATTATTGCGACAAGATATCAATTATAAGTTAGTATTAATGTAGTGTCCTAGTATACACTATTAGTCGCCTCACCATCTCCAACAACGACAAGAAGGAAAAAATCTTTTACTTACAAATTTAATTTGTAAGTAAAAGTGTTAAAATTGTAAGTAAAAGTTTTTACTTACAAAATGTCGTTGGTAAAAACATCGTAAGAATAGAGTCGTCGGTAAAAGTTTACACTTACAAACGTAATCGTAAGAATAGAGTCGTCGGTAAAAGTGTATAATATGTATTAATAAAATTTCTATTCGTTTTCAATAATATTCATTAATATAACTACATTTTTTATTTGAATATTATTTTGTTTAATTTTTGTGCCTTTCATTATTATTTCACGTTAATTTAATGAGTTTCGTTTTGGTATAAAAAATTTAATGAGTTAGAGAACTTAAATAAAATACGCTTAAACTTAAATAAAATACGCTTATTTATTCTTGATTATTGTTTTGATCAGTTTTTCATCAATTTGACAAACTTTGTCTTATTCGGGAGCCCAAAGCTAGCTAGAGTAGATTTAGCTGGGTAACCAAACAATGTTCCAAAGCTCATTCAACCAACAACTAGAAAGAGAAGAAAAAATAAAGTTAGACAGTTTAAAATTCATTTATAATTTTCTTCATTAAAAAAATTAAAGAAATTAAAAAAATAGAATACAACCTTCAAAAAAGCCATTGGATGTTTGAAGCTTGTAGTGAACATCGATAACAAAATATGTAATCTCGCATTCACAAGTGTCCTCACTCTGCTCTCTAGTGCTGACAGTAGACTATAGACGCTGCCCCGTCCGGATATAGTTATTTCCAATTATTCGGTCAACCATCGTACAATGAAAAAATCATGTCACTACTCATCTTTGAATACGTCGGTCCATTCTTCTCCTTCTTCTCTCGGCCACGACCATGAAAGGAAGTAGCTCACTTGCTAACTGTGACCGCAATTGATCATATTCGAACTCACTATCTACCACTTGAAGCTTCGATAACTACTGATCAAGAATAATAACATTATAGACGATATATTTAGTAAAAACTATCGTGCCTCAAATCCTCATTTTGATCATTTCTTCGCTTGATATATATGTAATTTTTTTACATTATCAATGCGGTAAATTATGTAGGTCATGGAAGGTAGGAACATCCCGTTTCACTTTTATGCATTTGGAGAAATTGTTAAGGTTTCGCAAGGCATTGAGTACAGCAGACCCCCATCAATGACCATGATTATTAAGTTTGGAACGAGTAAACATGAGTTGATGGATCACGTGTATAACGCGTTTGATATTTCGTCCACTGAGACTCTCATTACGATGACGTATCGTCACGTAATAACTCATCCATCAGGTTCACAATATTTTATCCCTGTGTCGTTGCACGACGAGACCCACTTCGAGTTGATGTGGTCAACAGTGGCGAATCTACCATTATCAGCGAAGGTAGAGATTTATTTAACCTTCGAGCCAATCGAGCCTTATCAAAATTCTACTGTACATTCACAAGTGGTAGAAGAAAATGTGGGCATGACATGCCCTGCATCAATGATGGAAAGATTACGTATGCAATCGCCTATAGGTGATGTTGTGCAAGATAGATTTGTTACTTCGATTGATGATGACATTAGCGCCCCCAGTGATGACCGTAACGAGGACCACGACAACGACATTGACGAGGACGTATGTCCCCTCGAGGATGCTGCGCCATCTGTTAATTGGGAAAGTATAAATGTTGTTACAGACGACCCAACCTACGAACCTCCAGGGGCGGAACACTTGCAAGATGATGAGCAATTTGCAATTGACGAGGAGGAGTGGATGGAAGAAGCAAGCGATGAAGAAGATTACCAACCATTGCCGGTGTATAATGAAATTGATTGGGAAGTGGCTAATTCTACTGCAACCCAACATTCTCATCATTCGACTGGATGGGACATGCCTAATTTTCAGTTGGAAACAGGAATGTGCTTTGACAATAAGAAAGACTTGCAGCATGCCATAAAATTGTGGCATGTTAACAACTTTGTCAATACCTTGTTATGGAGTCAACTAAAACCTTATGGGCATTGAAGTGCGAAGTGCGCCGGAAAGGGTGCATGTGGCGTCTCCGTGCTTTTTTGCGAAAGAAGAAACAATTGTGGGAGATCACTCGCTTAGACGAGCCGCACGGTTGTATAAATCCCGGCATAGAACGCATCATGCCTCAACTCGACGCCAACATGCTTGCACGTGAGATACAAAGCGTTGTCGAAATAGATCATGCAATTGCTATCAAGGCCTTGAAAGAAATGATTAAGCTAAAATACTCACATGATGTTCCCTACAAGCGAATGTGGGATGCTAAAAGGAAAGCAATTGCAAATGCATTCGGAGATTGGGACGCGTCATATGCTACGTTACCAAGATGGTTGGCGGCAGTACATAATAAGAGCCCAGGGACAAAGATTGAGTGGTCACATAGACAATGGGCTGCGCAGATGAGATCGGGACGAGCATCCTCAATTTCGTCGTGTGTTCTTCGCATTCGAAGCATCAATCGAAGGGTTCAAACATTGTAGGCCTCTTCTACGATTGACGCGACATTCTTGTATGGCAAATACAAAGGTGGTAAGCTAATGATTGCCCTATCTCGTTGATGGTAATGGACATCTACTTCCAGTTGCATTTGCGATTACGGAAAACGAATCAACCGACTCGTGGGGGTGGTTTTGAGAATGTTGCGCAAACACGTGACCGATAGAGATGGTATTTGTATTATTTCGACCGTCACTCTGGCATTCTCGAGGTTTGTTAACACACCAAAAAATGGTTTTTGTCCACCAAGAGGATACCATCGTTATTGCTGCGACACTTGACCAAGAATTTTAACACGCATTTCAAAAATGATTCGTTGAAGACTATCCTATCTCGAGCTGCCGGTCAACATCAAGTGAGAAAATTTGATGCATGCATGGAGCGTTTTGCTTATTTGTCATCGGGAAGTCCTCGTGTCTTCAATATGTGAATGCCATTCCCAAGGAACTCGGACTCAATCGCATGATGGAGGCTGCATGGTACGGATGGATGAATTCTAACGGGGTTGGTATGTATTCGATAGTAGTTACGTTTGTTATCCTATATGTGTTTTCACCGTGTCTTGATATTACTGACACGGCATTATCTTACCATTGTAGAATGTTTTAACGGTGTATTGAAAGGGGCACGATTCTTGCCGATAACAGCAATGGTGCAAATGATTTACTACAGGTTGGTGACATACACCAACCGACGAAAGGAGGAAATCGACGAAGCCATATCGCACGGCTCAATTACACGAGATATGCCATGGATAAAATTGCATATTATCAACAATCTGCAAGGAGACATTACGTGACATTGATAAATCGCGACACTGGTGAGTTTGAGGTGCTCACTGGACGTCATGGCGATCGTATGCATAAAGGCAACAATACACAAATTGTTATCTGAGGAACTGGTATTGCAAAATGCAATAAATGGCAATCGTTTGGTTTCCCTTGCTCACACGTGTTGGCTGCATGTGCTCATATTCGAATTGATTATACACAATTTATTGAGAAATACTACAGGATGGACGTGTACGCACGATGCTACTCCTCTCAATTCAAAGCCATCCCCGATGAGAAGTATTGGCCAACTTTTGCGACGAAGATTTTACCAGATCCTAGGTGTAGACGTGGCCGAGGAGACCAAAGGGAACACGAAGGCAAAATGAGATGGATCTTCCTAATGTTTCGAGGACCTTGCGATGTGGCATATGTCATCAAGAAGGACATAAACGAAGAACATGTCCGAATAGAGATCGTGCTCGAGTCCCTACTAGGAGGAACCGTTGCAGCGTTTGTCGTGCGAGAGGGACATAACAAAAAAAATTGTCCATCCATATCTCAACCCCAATCACCCAATCCAAACCAATGAGAGGATTTGTATTTAGTTTGTAAACGGTGTCAGTTGATAATTTCATAACATTTATATTAATATAGTATAACCTTATGTTACGTAAAGTAATAGATACGTATTTGTTAATGTTATAACTCATAGTAATGATTTGTTGTGAGTTTTAAAACTACTCGACCAATTTGTTTAATCACACAGTTGCAGCGAGTACACATGGAACCAGGACCATCTGATCCTTCTCTTCTACGCCTCCAATCTACACACAGGTCATCGCAAGTCTGGAGGGGTCGGTATATGCATTTAACATGTATGTGCATAATATTTATGCAAAAACGTTTAATACACATATATATCGACATATTTTTCAATTGTAAGGTACATGATACAATGCGCGTGCGAAGAAGACTGGGTGTTGTTGATCGACGGATTAATTACCATTCTCGAATGATCCCTTACCTACGATCTAGTGGATTTTATGGTGTCTCACGCGTAGGATTTTTAGACTTGACGGGCTTTGATCACCGCTTTCATTGAGAGATGGCGTCCGAGAGACACATACGTTCCACATGCGTTGCGGCGAGTGTACAATAACACTCCAAGACGTTGAGATTCAGCTCGGGTTACCAATTAATGGTATGCTGTGATCGGAAGCACGAGATGTCGACTATCTCGCGGTGTGTGAAAGACTACTTGGTGCGAGACCTGGACCACTTCACGTAAAAGGGAATAGAGTTCGTGTTTCATGGCTCGAAAACAATGTGCCACCTATAGAGGATGACAAAGAATGAGGAAATGGTTCGACGTTATGTTCGTTCATACATTCTACAACTTATTGGTGGTTGTGTGTTCGCCGACAAGTCGAATCAATATGTTCATTTGATGTTTCTTCCGTTGCTCGAGGACCTTCAAACAATTTGGACAATATAGTTGGGGAAGTGCATGTTTGGCATATTTATACGGGGAGTTGTGTCGTGGATCTCGCTCTGCAGTGCGCACGAGGTCGCCGTGCGACAATTCTTATACAACTATGGGCCTGGGATAGATTTCCATTTATAGCACCAAGGCGCAAGCTTGTTCCTAGAGGTCGACCTCGAACGTGTGATGGAGTAGACATGCCCAATGACGTTCCTTTGGGATATCGGTAATAAAAATGTTTCTCATGTTATTTTTAACAATTCATTGGGTCTTTTTAATTTACGACAAATTTATTGTTTTGTATACGATGGATAGTTGCATTTTCTCGTAACTAGGACTCGCCACACACGTTGTATCATCATTTCGTGATGCACTTGACACGCGAGAGGGAGAATGCCGTGGAGTGGCAACCATACGCCGATGTCATGGAGTCACTTCCACAATTATGTACTCAAGGTCACGGAGCGGCGTTCGACGTGTCCTTTAATTTGTTTCCATATAGTTGAGTGGCATAGACCGGAAAGGGTCATGAGACAGTTTGGGTGTCACAGGTCGTGCCACCGCACCGTGATTTTGACACGCGTCCGCACCGCGTCCAATTGAGAGGACACCCTCAAGAAAATTGGGCGATGTATCACGAAGATATATAGAGTTGTGGGAAAATCGTAGTAATACGATAGCCACGATACAACCGAAGAGGAACACGATCACGAAGAGTACATGAGGTGGTACAGATCTATCACCAGGCGATACATTGGACATGACGGGGCACTGCGCGAATTCTCGGTAACGTTGAAACTATAATGCTGTTATCCTCATGAGTCATATTTAAAATTGTTAACCAAACACTGCATTTTTTTGTATATTAGTCTACATTTGCGCGTCAATTGGAGCGAGTGTTCTCTGATGACGGGGTTGAACAAGGCATGGCTGCTCTACATGAAGGCATCGAATCTTAGACGAGGATGAACAAAGAAAGGACTACTATGTGGAATGATGAAAATGTAGTTGAGGACTTTGACATAGATGACGAAGCATCTCAAGAAGAAGAGGAAGAACAACAAGAAGAGGATCAAAGCCTAGCGAGATAGAGGGAGGAGAAGAAAAACAACGACGACTCGGACTGGGTGAGAGCAGTAGACGTTCTTCTCCACCACCTCCAACTCGTCCAACTCCAAGAACGTCAGAGACTATTGGTGAGAGCAGCAGACGTTCTCCTTCGCCACCTCTAACCCGCCCTTCTTCTTATGGGTACTCTCCTTTGCCGGCCCCAACGCAATCGAATGCTCATATGTTTTTGCCTATGACACCGAGCATGAGTGTTCATCCATATCATTTTGATCCATATGCTCCTGGGCCATCATCTTCGTACATGGACCATAGAATGCCTACACATTCAATGCATGGTTCATTGCCTCAATACATGCCAAGTCCATTTACTCCGCCATATTATAACTACAATATTCCATATAGTGGAGATGGCTCATTCGGACCACTTATTAGGCATGCCACTTCATGTTCCTTTCACCCAACCACATACAGGAAGTCAGTATGTTGGAATGGTTCAACCCCCTATCTTTGATAGCACTGGTAGTAGAGGTCAATCGAGCCAACACGAGGAAGAAGTTCAGTCGAGTCATCGAGCTCAACAAACTCACCGGACGTACAAGCACGGAGAAATCCACGTCGAAATAGAGTACGACCGGTTTGCCACACGGAGGAGCAGCGTCGACGTCGATAGAACTGCATCATACCTTTGTATGAGTGGGTTGATAGGAGTGTTTAGGGTCTCTTATATGTCATGGAGATGGGGTTGTACATTTGGATGAATGGCAAGAACTATAAATACAAACTCCTAGCCTTTTTGCTTCACATTAGCATGTTGCTTTCAAATAAAAAAATGAAAAAAAAAATTCAGAGCTATTAGGGACTTTTATTTGCTTTGGAAATTGTAGTCCTTAGGAGGTTATTCATCATCAAGAAAGCGATCTAGTTATATACAATCAAGCATCAACCTTAAGGTATGCTCATATCCACTTATTTGCATAAAAGTGAGTATACCGATGATACTTTGAATTGCATAATGGTCATTTGTGTAAATGTTTTTAGGTCTTTTTGGTGTCGGATAGTATCAACGTTTAATTTACGTGACTAAGTACATCTAATATAACCTAGATTGTCACCAAAGAAACGTCGAGAGATATATATGAGTCCGTTTGCGATAGTTTGGGTGACGAGAGGCCTATTGGACTAGGAATACTGCGTGAAAAAGTGAGTATACCTGATGATACTTTGAATTGCATTTCATTTCCTTTTATTACTTATTGATTGGCGATCTTTGTGACTATATGGTGCCTTTGTACTCTAATATAATGATATTTGTTGATAATCTTTACTCTTTGAACTTGTTCATCGTGATATTGTTTTGTTGATGCTTTCATTGTATCATTTCGTGTGCTCTATGTCTTCATTTGATGTTTTTAATGGTAAATGAGCTTTAAATAGCATGCTATTAGGATTAGAGAATTTATGAATGAGACTATGAACTTTGTACTCGACTTGATTAGTCTATTAGCTTGTCCATATGCCTTTACCATTCTATACGAGTCATTTTTGAATAAATAAAGTAGTGGTTGGTGAAAATAGTGACAACGAACCATGACATACTCACTTAAGTAGGTTTAAGAAATCAAACGTAATTACTAAATTTAGTTACACATTTGTTTATCCATTTCGTAATAATTGATTATGACATTTACATTTGTTTGTAACTTACTCTTCAACCTTAAAAAAGTCATGTCGTGCGAAATAGTGCATCGTCATCCGGGACGGATCTAGTGGACGATCCAATGCGAGACGATCTGGTGGTCGCGAGAGATCGTCCATCTCGCGACGTGGATCGTTCGCTAGTACGATCTCCCGTGATGATGCTTTGAGTCTCAACGGCGTCAAGAGCGGCTCGTTCGTCAACAAACTTGCTCGGCGGCTTGCTTACCTTCAACAAGTTTTTGTCCAACAACAAATGTTCACACCATCAATCACAATTATTTCAAGCAGATCCTCGTCCGCCTTATGCGCAGCACCCCATCGGGGCCCTCTCCTTCAAAGAATCGGGGCCATCTTTATTTGGCCATGATGATCCAACCACTCAACAGAGCTTACTCCTCTTTTTGGCATCGCAACTCCCTCCACCTATCGCTGGTCACGTTACTTCTACGAAAGCTACCCACGCATCTCCCTCCCATCGCCATACTACCAAAGCATGTCCCGATTGCTTCATTCGACTCTAGTATGCATGCCTCCCCATCGAGGAGTCATGATCATGTCGAGCCTGCATCACATTCGTCCAATACTTCAAGCCACCCTTCGAGTGAGCCATCTATTAGTGGTGCCTCCCATAGATCACAACAAGACGATGAGCCAGCTAGGGCCCCGAGACGTAGAACTAATGATGACCGAGGCGCGGGCGGTGTTTTTGACCGTAAAAACTACGAATGAATTGTAAGTTAATGAAATATTATTACGTATATATACTTACGTTTAATGAACTTACTATAATATTGGTCTAACTTTTTTTTTTGAAAAAATGTAGTGGTACTTTCTTGCATCCGTCATCCGAAGTGTCAAAGCAAATAACGCGGATATATAAATTCGCTTTACATAAGGATGGCTATCGTTGGGATACGGTTCCTAACCATATCAAGGAGCAATATTTTAACGATTGGGCGGTAAGAGATTTTTAAATAAGAAAATTAAGTTTCGTTTACTTTTACTTAGCATATGTTGAAGACTTGACTTTCTATTACTACAGACTCATTTCGAGTGGAGACGATCAGATGATGCTATGGTCGGACATTTGTACGACAGTGCGATTGCCACTCGTTATGCTTGACTTTGTTAGTAAGATGGTGAGGAAGCCGACAAAACCATCACATGTATCTCTCGGAGGTTTTTGAGCATTACAAGAAGATGCGGTCTACTCCGAATATAAAGCAAAGTCGAACAAGCGAGCCGAAATCGAAGATCGAGGTGGGGGACCTGGTTCGGGTTCGTTCGTGCACGGAGGTGGAGCCATATCCATCTATGAGCATTCGTTGAGACCGGTATGTTTTTGGGCATACATACATAGATACATACATACATATGTATACATTAGATTCATATAAGTTTCAAACTTAAATTTAAGTTAAACATATTTTATAGGAGAAGGAACTCGGTAGAAAGCCGATCGCTTTGGATTTATGTTTATATCTCCATACAAGGAATCATGATAACGTTACTTTCTTGGATCCTAGAGCGAGAGCGATTGCCGTAAGAAACTACTTGACCATAACTCTTTTTTGTTAATTATAGGTATCAATGACTTATATGACTTGTCAATGTTTAAATTCTTAATACAAAGGCTATACATGAAAGGACCACAGAGCTTTCACGGTTGCAAATGAGACACTCCAATTGATGAAACAGAATTATATTTGGAGATTGTGCGTGCGAAATGATAAAGGCCTGGAGATTTGGTCTTGGCTGGACACCGTCGTGGTCTAAGATGCGTCGACATGATGAAGTTGGATCTTCTCGTCCTATATTGAAAGATGATGAGTCATTTGACCAATACAATAAGGAATTCAAGGAGATGCAAGCAATAATACTAAAGATGCTTAATGACTCGTCTGTTAATCACGATCAATTGCTTGAAATGCAAGGACGGTTACTGCATAAGCATGGAACAGGGGTTTCATGGAGAGATCACCACACAAAAAAGGCAAGATGATGATGATGATGATGTTGATGATGATGATGCCGCTCACAATGACTCAACTACCGAGGATGATGAATGATGATTTCTTTTTCACAACATCCAAAAAGGTTAAATTTTTTGGTTCATTTTTTACTTGATACTTATAAGTTTTTTTTATTAGGAACCATTATAAATCTTATTAATTTATTAGGAACCATTATAGAGACATAAATCATGTAAACAATTTAAGTCTACCCCTTTGTCTGTAGATTTTATTTGTGATTTATAGAAAATTTTGTAGTCGTTTAAGTTTTGTTTCTATTTGTGTCTAACATGTAGGTTATTGAATGTTCCACAAATTTCTATTTCATTGTTATAACTAAGTCGTTAAGATCCTTAGTATGAGTGCCCTTAGTTTGTGGAATTGGTTTATCGAATTCAAATCAAGTAGGAACTCATGTTAATCTTTAGTATATGATCAATATGCTCTGTTTTAGGATTGAAAATATGATTCAAAGTTGTTAGTTATTTTACCGTTGCTTGTAGGACTTAGTCTAATTTAGTTACTCTATTTTTTGTTGAATAAGTCTAGTTCATTCGATTGTATTTCCTTAATTTTATGATTTGTTGTTAAGTCAAAGCACGTTGGATATGTGTCCACAATTTGCGCTTATTAAAGGTTTGATCAAATGCCAATATAAATGCAATCTCGGTTTATGAATAAAACTATCTTCGAGAGAGTTCTTCTACTTAAATACTTGTATTCGTTATTACTCTTCATTGTTGTTTCTTCTTGAATTCGATTCACATTGCTTCGTCAATCTCACTTGTCTCTGCAACCAAATCGTGAACTCGTAATCTCTCGTCTCTCTGTCTCTATGTCTTGATTTCATCGTTTTTCGCTTCTCTTTGTGTGTTCATTTTTGTTTGATTTATAGGAGGCCGACGCGAACGGACGGACGGAGATCGCTGTGATTTAGGGCTTAATCGGCTTGCAGAGACCGGCCTTTTCTTTGTTGAGATTTTAGGTGATTTTTTTTGTGGTTTGGTGGTTTTTTTTGTCAATTGCAAAATGCAAATGTGTTTCGTTCTCTCAAACTACCTCTATTGATTCTCAATTGAAATTGATTGCATTTGTTTGTGGTTTCGTTGTTTGGTTGGGATGATTGATGGTTTTAGGTTTTTCCCATAACTCAGCTTCTTCAATGAGATGATGATGATGGATCAGTTGATTATTTGTATCTTTGTCGACGGAATGGTTGTGCTTATTTGTGGTCTTGGCATAAAGATGATGATGGATCAGTTGATTAGAGGGCCTGGTTTTATGCCTCCTCCTCAAGCTAGGCCCCCAATGGCGCCGAACTTGACCGACCATTCACCTAATTCGAGCAATAAAGTGCGAAACAGATTGATTACTACTTTAGGTATGGCTGCATTTTTCTGTTGTTGATGGCTTTGTGTACATTCTAAACCAAGTTTTTCTCTTTAAATCCTACCTCTGAAGTTTGAGTTGGCATCTTTGTTATTTTGAATTTGGTTTCAGGATATTGCGGTATTGATAAGTAAAATAAATTGTTCCTCCATTGGCCCTTTATCTCGCTTGCTACTCCTCTTCCTTGTAAGTCATTCCTATCGGTTTTCAAGACTATTGAACTTTTATAAATTGAATTCCATGAACATATGAATGTATGCTTTATTTTTTGTTTTGTTTTATATGTGTGTGTTTTCCTACTCTGTCTATGTTATCATGTTATGATTAATATAAATTCCTTCTTAGTTCTTCCTTTTGTTGGATGGAGCTACATCATGTGCTTAACAGATGACAACCTTCATTCTCGCTTGAACTTTTTCATGTCGGTCAAAATGTTTGGGTTAATTGAATCTAGCTCTCTTTATATGAATTGTATTCTTGTGTTGCTTTTCTCAAAAGTTGATTTCTTTCTAGACCTTCATTTGTTGATTAACAAGATTTGTAAAGGTTACGTAGACATGACTCAACCATTCGGCTAATAGTTATATAGAATATAGTTGTAGCATAGCGATCCAGATAAGCTAAGAAGACATTACACAATCTTTGAACCACTTGTTGTTCGGACAACAGGGAATGGTCTTTTAGTGCCTCTTCCAATGGACAAATAAGGGTCATTTTAGAGCTTATAAATTCTCTCTTTCATTTGCATCAATCTAACTTAAAGTAGATCCTTGTGAATTTTGTGGCATTTTAGAAGTTGTTGCTATCCCCTCTTAGTTGCTTTGAGCTTCGTGAAGCATCTCGTTGTTATCCTCGGGCCTCATCTCCTCGAGGACTGCTTGTATTCTTGATTGCATAGCACATCTCTTGTTTGTTGTTGGGTCTTATTGGTGAGACGCACAATATTTGGTGCTAATGTTGGTGCTATCTTTCCCGGATGAGAGTGTTGAAAACTTTTGCTGTAATTTGTTCGCAACAAACAAACTGAAAAAAAAATCTGTCAAAATCATTTTTGGAGAAATCAAGAAATGGATGAATTACTGTGTCCACTTACAGTTGATCTTACTACTAACTTGCTAAGTTACCATCTAGTTGGATTCTTATACATGGCTTCTCTCATGTAATGCGAGCCATTGGAGCGCTTTTGCCCTCGCTAATGTTTCCATTCCAACCATGAATGTAAGTTTTGATTGTTATATTTTTCTTGTTGCGATTTCATTGATTAAATGTTCTTAATTTTTGCCATCCTAGGCTTTTAGAAGACTAGCAACTTCAATGGATAAATTCTCAAAAGTTGCATCGGAAGAGGTACCAGGGACGTTGTCTTCTCTAAAACTTTCAGGGCTGGAGATTAATGATTTGACTCAACAATTGAGTAAAATAAGGTAAACTTGCTCTTCTGATGGATGATTCCTATTTGCTGTGAAGCACATTTTAATTATGTTGAGAGCTTCCTTTTTTTTCTTCAACATTAAAGGCAAAAGATATCGGGCTCTCGGAATGGAATGAATGGCCAGAAGAACATGTCTAAAGGAAAGCGACGAAATCCTAATATGAATTGATCCTCTCATTTTGATCACATGATGTAAGAGTAAAGCAGACAGGTAATTTGTTGACAGTTGATTGTGAATGTTTTCTTTCTAAGATCCATCATGAACTATCTCATAGTAAGGCATGTTCGTTGTGAACCACCAAGATAAATTAGGTGATATGACAATTGAATTAGGAGCGCAATCCACATCTCGTTAGCATGGGTGCAACTAGCAAGTCAATTAGGCTTTATGAATTGATTAAACAATTATCTTTCTCAAAAAAAAGACTTATAGACTTATAGTAGTAATCTGCATGGCATGAGCTAGTTTTTGAAAGCGCCTGTATTTCATTGCCGTAGTTGCGAGATGTACCATCGGGTTCTTGACACTAGTATCAATCTTTTCAATTATGCTTGTTTTTTAATATGAGATAAGGAGAAGCTTTTGATGAAGTAAAATTTCAAGTTGATAACTTGATATCATATGTTTGAGTCTTCTCATAAAGCAAGTTGAGAAGCGTAGAATTAGATTCTTATGAGCGAGTGATCGCATGTTTCATTTCGGAGTTATACCCAATCACATCATAGCTTAAGCACGCTTTTGGTATGGCAATCTTATCCATGAAAATCAGAGACTAGTAGTAGGCTTTGATGAATTAAACCCCTTATTTTTATTTTTATTTTTTTTCAAGTGTCAATTTGGGGTTATAAAATTCTAATTGTCTTGGGTACATTGTAATTAGTAAAAAGGATCTCACAACTTGGCATACTTCTTGAGAGTTACACCGGCATCCTTTGCGTTCTCGGCACACCATGTTGCATAGAAGAGTAACTCGGATGAAGATAGCAAGGCTCCGTTCCCTGGATTCGATGGATCATTTATCATGGCACCCCACCCGATGGACAAGAAGTGGTTTGTGAAGGTTGGGTCCGCAACTTCAACTCGGGGAACTCGTGAATTTGAGAACGAGGTAATCGCTTAATGCTTTTATGGTCTAGTTCGTTTGAAGGTTGAACTCTTATTTAGATAGAAAAAAATTAATTCTCGCAAACTCGTGGCATTACTAACATAATATGAGTATCATGGTTTTTTTTTTTTTTTTTTTGTTTATTTCCTTTACAGCTAAACTTGCTCTCAGCTATTCGACATGAAAACTTGGTTCCCCTTCTCGGATACTATTGTGAGAATGATCAGCAAATTCTTGTCTATCCTTTCATGTCCAACGGTTCTCTACAAGATTGTCTATACGGTAGTCGCTTCATAGTTCAGTATCAATATTATGGCTGATAGTGTTCATTACTTCATTATATAGTTTTCTCTTACCATATTCTTTCCTTTTAGGAGCAGGAGAAGCATCAAAAAAGAAAGTTCTAGATTGGCCAACTAGAATCTCAATTGCACTAGGTGCTGCAAGAGGCAAGTAAATGAAGTGGTGTTTGTTTCTTATTCATTCCAACATAATTATATTTCCAATTCCAGGAAGCAAAACAACTATATGCACAATGAAGGAATATGTGCTCATCTCATATTAGCCTTTGTGATGTAGAAGTTTGATATTAATTTTCTCGATCTTGTTCGGGTTTATTCTACTGCGCACACTTTTGCCGAGCGTGGAGTCATTCATAGGGATGTAAAATCAAGCAACATTCTTCGGACCATAGTATGTACGCTAAGGTTGCGGAAAACTGCAGAAAACTGGAAAACTGAAACTGGAAAACGAGTTTTGTTGATTGGTTTCATGAAATGTGTAGCTATCAATTTGTCGTTTTATTGATTGGTTGTAGAACACTGCGAATTTCTTAATGGAATAATAAGATTGCGAGTGGAATGTAGATTTGTATATTTTCAATTGAAAATGGAAATATAAATTAATTTTGAGCATTTTCAGCTATTATTTTTTTTTCAAATTACATTTGATAGGGGTTTGAAACCCCTATGTAATCCTTTGACGATAATATAGAGGTTTCAAACCCCTATAAAGGTTATAGTAATGCTTTGAAATATTTTGAGAACTCTTTTAAAATATTTCAAAACACGTACTAATAATTAGAAGGTGATATGCAGATAATAGTGACTTGGAAACTGATGTTTTTGCACTTGACATAATGTGATATTCCCTCATGCGTGCTGAACAGAATCTTTCTCAGAAGTACTTCTCGTCCTTAGAGAAGAGATGATTTAATTTTGTTTCATCTAATATTTATGCATTTCGCCGTTATATTGGAGGACACATTGGTAGTGAAGTTATCCTTGATTTTTTCCTATTGCGCGTTAAATAGGTAATGATGTGTTCTTTCTAGCCGTGGAACTACTAATTCCATCACAAATAAGATAAAATCATACAAATGATTAAATGGGTCCTAGGAGAAGATAATTCATCATATCAGTTTCAAACATCTAAATAATTCTAAGACTTTGATGATTTTGTTTGGAAGATGAGAAACTTATCTGTTGTTGTTAGATATTTAGTTGTAACGTAGATGATGAGAAGACCAAGTTTTTTGTGTTCATTAGAGTTTTTGACAAAAATTTAGTTCTTTTTGAGTTGCCATAAATATAAATTTTGAATGAATATATATACCTATTCCAAACCCCCGCTTAGCTCCAATAACACCCGACAAATCAAATTATCACCTAAATTATACCTATTACCTAAATTAAACCCTAAACCCTAAATTAGCTTTCGATATATTATGTGAATTTTACATTTTTTGACGTAAAACCCGAGTGCCAACTTTTAAATTTCTCATTTTCCATATAAAAGCCTCCATTTCTATTTATTTCGTCAAAATACTATTTTTTCATATTTTTCTCTATTTTTCTGTTTTGTTTTTTCAATTTTTTCTTTTTTTTCCTTTTTCTATTTTCTTTTACGCGACGGGCACCGTGCCAATAATTATGACGGGGTGCCCCGTCGCGAAAAAAAAAAAAAAGAAAAAAAAAAAGAAAAAGAAAGGAAAAAGAAAAAAAAAGAAAAAATTGGAAAAAAATCCACGTGTAACGAATGGCGCTTTGGTAAAGGCGCCATTCGTTACACGTCACGCTTCAACGATGAATTTCGCATTTAGTAAATGCGGAATCCATTACTTTTGTAATTTTAAAAAAATTTAACTTATTTAAAGAATTTTAAAGAAAAATAACCTTACTTTTTGAAATCGCCGCTCCTAATTGAATAACACCTTCTCCAACTCCAATCAAAGCAATTGTCTGCAGAAATATTTGAGAGGTGTATTGATTAATTATACTATAATTCTTGTCTGTGTGTTCTAAAGTTATATAAGCAAACATTAATTTAGAAGTTTAATTAATTGCTAATTATATTATTATATAGGAACAACTGTATGCCGTGCGAGTCAAACTAAGCTTTCCATGTCCTTGGTCTGCTGAAAATTTAATGTAAAAATCAAGCAATTAAGCATGAAAGTACTGATTAAGTGAATAGTAACACAAATTAAGTACAAATATAGCTTGTTTTAATGGTGTTAGTGCTCCAATTATGTTTGAGATATTGGTATTTATTTTATTTCTATGTACATCTTCTCGGGAAGAAGTTACGAATTGAAGGACTTTGGTTCTGAGATATAACTCTAATTGTGGGAAAGTAAATCGGTGCAAAATTAGGTACTCTTTTACTTAAAACAAGTAAGTCTCCCTAATTGTATTGTTTACTTTGGTAGAGGTAGAACACATATATGCTTAATTAATCCATTTGTTTAATTGGTTGTCCCTGCACTTTTCATAATACATACTTTATTAATGTAGCTAAACATGTTTGTTGTTAATTAAGTGGTTGCCAATGCTCTAGTTGTTGCTTCTTTGCTATTGCCTTAGGATTACATGACTTATCTACTAGTATAGTCGAGATATGAGAAGCAACCATTCTTCGATCTCTCATTGCTCTCACCTATTCCTCCTCAAGCATCGTGGCCTTCACTACCTAGAATAGTAATTTTTTTTTGAAGAAACTTAAGATTTGCTGATTATATATATATGTGCGACAATTCATCATGTGTGAATATCGTGGAACTTGTTGTTCCAACAGTTGTAGAATTCCCAAGATCTTCTATTGCATATGTTCTTTCAGAATGTATGGTAGTGTTGGTCAACTTGGAGTTGGAAATGCAATTCTAATCATTGTTCGGTTACGTGTTCTTGGTATCATAGTGATGTGCTTAGATGAACTACTGCAAAAAGGATATGTGTAACGGCCCAAATTAATTTAATTGAGTATTAGTGTTAATCACGATGATTAACGGTTAATTCTAAGTTACGGTGATAAATTGGTGAACTCAAATAAGAGTACCCAGGTTATATTGTGTTATTTGTGTATGTTGTATGTCTATTATTGTGATGTGGAAATTTATTATTTATATAAACATCACATGTGTGTAAGTTGACATCGGGCAAGACTACGAGTCGGGTATATGTCCCGAAGTGCGTGTCGAGGACCGGTACGGTATTTGGGTAGCGGGTACGGGCATGGGTTGTTGGGTAGCCGAGTGCTAGTGTGACGCACTTATGAATTTTATATGATTTAATTAAGGTGATTTAACCTAAGGTTGAATTAATGTATTAATGAATAAATTGAAGTCCTATAGTTTGAAAAGAAAAATCGGCGTGCATAGGATTAACCTCGAGATGCACAACAAAGTAAAACAAGGCAATGATTGTTATGATAAGGTGTTCAAGAAGTTGGTGACATATGGTGTTCAAAGTGACCATTAGATTTACCTCGAGATGCGTGTGCACGTGAGATTAAAACACCCTATATATACCCATCGATTGATCGAACATGCAAAGGAAACATTTGTTTCAAACAATTGGGAAGATCCGAGAGAGGGAAATCGAGGTTTGAGGAGAAGAATTCTAACTTTGGGAGAGGGAATCCGAGCCTCACAACATCGATCTAAGGTAATCTCTACCATTTTAATGGAAATTTTTGATAAAAATGTGATTAAAATGGGTTGTGGTGAATTCGGATTTTATTTATTTTTACCGGTTTTAGGAGGTCAATTTGGTGTTCTTGAGGTTTAGTTTGATGAATCTTATCAATTGGGATCAAATTTGTGGAAAATTGAAGTGATTTGGTAAATTTTGGGTTTATTTGCATGTATGTTGATCCGAAAATTTGATGTTGTTTGGGTGGATTTGAGGTGAGATTTTGATGTTTTGGAGGTCTCTAATGGGTAGAGATTGAAGAGAAATGGAGAAGAAGAGAAGAAAGAAAGAAGAAAAAAAAAAAAAAAAAAAAAAAAAAAAAAAGAAAAACCGAGGCGCTCGCGTGCGCGCTCTCTGGAAGAGGAGGAAGAAGAAGGGGGGCACGCACGCGTGCGCGCGCGCGCGTGCACCCCGGGCCCGGCCGGGCTGCCAGCCCAGCCCATCCCGGCGGGCCGGCCAAACCGCCCCGGCCCAACCCGGTGGGCTCGGGCCGGCCCGACCCGACCCGACCTGAGGGGCCGAACCGGCCGACCCGGTTGGGTCCTGGGTCCGACCCGGTTCGGGGACCCACATATATTATTTAAATAATATATTTAAATAATATTTTTATTTATTAAAAAAAAAAAAAAAAACAACAAAAAAAAAACAGCTTTAAATTCTCGAAAATAGGAAAAAAATAGGAAAAAAATATCGAAAAATTGGGAAAAATTCTAGAAAAATATAGAAAATTTGAAAAAGGTAGAAAAGTAGGTACGGGACTTTTCGGGTATTTTTGGAACCCCGACATTGTCCCAAGAGGTACCACAACCGCAAAATGAAATATATGATATAATATTATAAGTGTGTTATTAATAATATAAAACACTATAAATGGACTTCAGGGATCGGGGAACCATAGCTCGGGCATAGGAGAGCTAGGCGGGTCGGATTGACGGTCCGGGAAGTCTGAGTGCGTAGTTACAAAGTGCGTAAAACCCTTGAGAATGTTACACTTTAATTCATGCGTGGTTTGTCCATATAAATGATGTGTTTATTCATTTGTTTATTTATCGCCTTGTTACATATTTTGGTTGCCATGTTATGCACTCGCGATTATGTGTTGGACGGTGTTTGATGTGTTCACATTGTCGGAGGTTAATCGAGATGGTTGTGGTACGGAATTGAGTAGGCTAGGTTGTAGCGCGCGTGTCTCGGGCTTAGCCTATGAATAGCTACTCGAGCAATGGGTGCACGTGTCCGGTGGGTTGCGATTTGTTCCGGCCACCGTTAGTTAGTAGTTGGGTGTGGTCTAGGCTTGATGTGCTCAAATGGGGCATCCGAATCTACGAAGTACGATCTAGTTTGGTTAGACTCCGTCACACTTCTATCTAGTTTTCTTATAAATGATATCGTGGTTGGACCAGATTTCTCGAATGGTGTGTTATTTTCTACTCGTGTTGTGATCGAATGGTTTTATTTTGGATATCAGTTTACGACGGCCATAGGAATATGATTCCCGTCGTCGTGGTCATATTCATATGTCTCGCAAGTTATTGTGGTTTTTCATGATTAACGTGTAGACTTCTCTTGGGAATTTACTCACCGGGCTCGTTCTTTGTATGTGTTGGGCAACCGAGCGCGATCCCGGTACGAGCAAGAGCAAGGGAAAGGAGATACTAGGCGACTATCTCTAAGGCCGTTGCTTGCCGATAACTAGTGTTTTGATATCATGTATGTATATACTATTTTGTGGGTTTTGGGGACTTTATAACTTTATCACATGTATATGGATTACATTGTTTAGTTCGTCTCGCTTATATACATGGTGTTTGTATCCGGGTTTTCCACTACTTAGGTTAAATAATTTCTCATAAAATATGAATTAAGTGCTTCCGCCGATGATATAATTGTAATTATCAACTAATCTGCTAAATGTGTCGACAACTTAATATAGTAGGATTAGTTACACGAGCATCACTCCACGAGTTGCGGACGTGGCAAAGCGTGATGACGTGTCCGGTGATGTGACAGCGCCGCTGGCTTGAGGCGAAGGCGCGTGGTCACGGGGCGGCCCCGGAGATTTAGGGCCGTCACAGCTTGGTATCGAGCGAGAGTTTTGAGGAACCTCGGATAAAAACTTTCAAGAGCATAAACTTTAAAATAAAGTAGTTGTGGAAACCCGAAGATCCTAACTTAGAATCTTAGTTGGGAAGTGGTATAAGTCGGGTAGAGTAAGGACTTATATGTGTGTTATGATTTGGTTGTATGTCATATATATACGGACTACGTAATAATTTGACGCACGACTTTCTAAGTGCGATCTTGATGGACGATCGCAGCACCGTCGTGGTCGTGGACGGCCAAGCGAGGGATCATACTGGAGATGAGGTTATGGATCCTGCAGCTTGCGAAGACGACTTGCCGCTCACGATAGGCGCTTTGAGCTATTACCGGACATGATGAGAGCTCGGGCACACCGCCATAATGCCTTCGACAAAGATCGAGAGACCCGATCGCGATTGTAGTACCGACAGAGACAAGCAGTGACGCCATCGAGAATCGGACCGCAGCCAAACAAGAGAGAGCATGAGACACCGATCGTTAAGACTACACCGCAGAGTGGTGCCAAAGCGGAGATAGTAACTCCGGACCTCTATCGACGGTTGTAATCGCTACTACGATTTCTACTACTCCAGAGTATAGGATGGATCCACAAAGCGAGGAGACCGAGGGATTTTCTTAAATTCCACCACATACTTTTATGGCGGTGGAAATCCCGAGGCGACAGGAGACCGGATTGTATCGCATCGGCCGCCGCAAAAGAGCTGAACACGAGAGGAGAGGCATAGGGCAAGATTATCCGAACATGCTTCGTGTCCGACGCAAGCGGTGTGGTGGACTAACTACCAAGAGACACATGCCGATCCAACGACTTGGGCGGAGTTTCGAGAGATCTTCTACGATCGCTTATTCCTATGGAGGTTCGACCGAGGTTGAGAGAGGAGTTCTTATCCCCGAGGCAGGGAAATCGTACGATGCTACGTATATGGACCGATACCGCTATCTTCTCAGCTTCTCTATGGACATTGCCTGCATCGAGCGTTTGCGTGATTTACTACTTTGTTCGGGGGTTGAGGAGGTGATTGCGAGTGCGATTGTGTCGTCTGGGGCTTCGACGTTACGAGCTATGTTCGAGAGAGCCTTGACTTATGAGACATTCCTACTACGAAGAATGGCATTCCAAAGGACCGCGTCTACTGGAATAGAGAGAGGGCGGTTCACGGCCACGATGGGAGGTCGAAACGGCAATGCGAGGAATCGATAGAGATAGTAGGAGTGATCACCGGACGTAGTCCCCGATATGAGGATAGACAATGGATCGACGGCACAGAGGTGATGACCGAGACGGCAGGGCATATGCGATGTCGCACACCACAACAAACTTATACACGGGACCAAAGAGGTAGAAATCGAGATCGATAGACCGTAATTATAGACATCACTCGAGGGCCGACCGTCTGAGGAAGTGACGACGTAGATGTTATAGGTGTGGTCGAGAGGTCACATTAGTGTGAATTGTTGTAGAGCCTTTCCAAAGACCGTGAGATTCCACAGACCGATGAAAGAGTTCACGCCGTAGTATCGCCAACCGAGAGATGACCCGACAAAGATGAGCAGTGGTACGTCACTATTATGTTTTTCTATGCGTGTGTTGCATATAGGTTGATTGATTCATTATAGTTGTTGTTCTTGTTGCATTTCATGCATTCGTTGCATCTATGTTGATTCGTTCACTTAGATTAGTGTATCATAGTTGATTAGTACACTGTAGAGGATGGTGGAATACCGGTTGATTTGTTCACCAGGTTTTAATAGAAGATTGGTTGATGTGTTCACCGTAGAGATTGATTTATTGGTACACCAGGTTTTGGTGGGATACTCGGTTGATTTGTTCACCAGGATTTTGGTTGAAGACGGTTGATTTGTTCACCAGGGCCAGGCCGATGTGTTTCCCTGGGATGGATTGATTTGTTCACAAGGGTCGTTTGATGTGTTTCCCTGGGATAGGTAGATGTGTTCCCTAAAAAATTTCAGTTGATTCGTTCACCTCGGGGTTAGAGTTGAGTAGTTCATTTAGACTACGGTGTCGTTTGAATAGCGGTAGTTGCGTCCATTTTGCAACTTCGAGAAGAGATATTGGTTATCGTAATTTCGGGACGAAATTTTTCCTAGTTGGGAAGAATTGTAACGGCCCAAATTAATTTAATTGAGTATTAGTGTTAATCACGATGATTAACTAACGTTAATTCGGCTTATGGTGATACTGGGTGAACTCAAATAAGAGTACCCAGTTATATTGTGTTATTTGTGTATGTTGTATGTCTATTATTGTGATGTGGAAATTTATTATTTATATAAACATCACATGTGTGTAAGTTGACATCGGGCAAGACTACGAGTCGGGTATATGTCCCGGTGCGTGTCGAGGACCGGCACCGTATTTGGGTAGCCGGGTACGGGGCATGGGTTGTTTGGGTAGAAAGTGCTAGTGTGACGCACTTATGAATTTTATATGATTTAATTAAGGTGATTTAACCTAAGGTTGAATTAATGTATTAATGAATAAATTGAAGTCCTATAGTTTGAAAAGAAAAATCAGCGTGCATAGGATTAACCTCGAGATGCACAACAAAGTAAAACAAGGCAATGATTGTTATGATAAGGTGTTCAAGAAGTTGGTGACATATGGTGTTCAAGTGACCATTAGATTTACCTCGAGATGCGTGTGCACGTGAGATTAAAACACCTATATATACCCATCGATTGATCGAACATGCAAAGGAAACATTTGTTTCAAACAATTGGGAAGATCCGAGAGAGGAAATCGAGGTTTGAGGAGAAGAATTCTAACTTTGGGAGAGGGAATCCGAGCCTCACAACATCGATCTAAGGTAATCTCTACCATTTTAATGGAAATTTTTGATAAAAATGTGATTAAAATGGGTTGTGGTGAATTCGGATTTTATTTATTTTTACCGGTTTTAGGAGGTCAATTTGGTGTTCTTGAGGTTTAGTTTGATGAATCTTATCAATTGGGATCAAATTTGTGGAAAATTGAAGTGATTTGGTAAATTTTGGGTTTATTTGCATGTATGTTGATCCGAAAATTTGATGTTGTTTGGGTGGATTTGAGGTGAGATTTTGATGTTTTGGAGGTCTCTAATGGGTAGAGATTGAAGAGAAATGGAGAAGAAGAGAAGAAAGAAAGAAGAAAAAAAAAAAAAAAAAAAAAAAAAAAAAAACCGGAGGCGTCGCGCGCGCCTCTGGAAGAGGAGGAAGAAGAAGGGGGCACGCACGCGCGCGTGCGTGCGCGTGCACCCCCGGCCCGGCCGGGCCAGCCAGCCCATCCCGGCGGGCCGGCCAAACCGCCCCGGCCCAACCCGGTGGGCTCGGACCGGCCCGACCCGACCCGACCCAGTAGGGGCCGAACCGGCCGACCCGGTTGGGTCGGTCCGACCCGGTTCGGGGACCCACATATATTATTTAAATAATATATTTAAATAATATTTTTATTTATTAAAAAAAAAAAAAAAAAAAAAAAAACGTTTTAAATTCTGAAAATAGGAAAAAAATAGGAAAAAAATATCGAAAAATTGGGAAAAATTCTAGAAAAATATAGAAAATTTGAAAAAGGTAGAAAAGTAGGTACGGGACTTTTCGGTATTTTTGGAACCCCGACATTGTCCTAAGAGGTACCACAACCGCAAAATGAAATATATGATATAATATTATAAGTGTGTTATTAATAATATAAAACACTATAAATGGACTTCGTGGATCGGGGAACCATAGCTCGGGCATAGGAGAGCTAGGCGGGTCTGATTGACGGTCCGGGAAGTCTGAGTGCGTAGTTACAAAAGTGCGTAAAACCCTTGAGAATGTTACACTTTAATTCATGCGTGGTTTGTCCATATAAATGATGTGTTTATTCATTTGTTTATTTATCGCCTTGTTACATATTTTGGTTGCCATGTTATGCACTCGCGATTATGTGTTGGACGGTGTTTGATGTGTTCACATTGTCGAGGTTAATCGAGATGGTTGTGGTACGAATTGAGTAGGCTAGGTTGTAGCGCGTGTATCGGGCTTAGCCTATGGTGAATAGCTACCCGAGCAATGGGGTGCACGTGTCCGGTGGGTTGCGATTTGTTCCGCCACCGTTAGTAGTTTGGGTGTGGTCTAGGCTTGATGTGCTCAGCCGGGGGCATCCGAATCTACGAAGTACGATCTAGTTTGGTTAGACTCCGTCACACTTCTATCTAGTTTTCTTATAAATGATATCGTGGTTGGACCAGATTTCTCGAATGGTGTGTTATTTTCTACTGTGTTGTGATCGAATGGTTTTATTTTGGATACTGTTTACGGCCAGCCATAGGAATATGATTCCTGTCGTCAGGGTCATATTCATATGTCTCGCAAGTTATTGTGGTTTTTCATGATTAACGTGTAGACTTCTCTTGGGAATTTACTCACTGGGCTCGTTGCTGTATGTGTTGGGCAACTGAGCGCAGATCCTGGTACGAGCAAGAGCAAGGGAAAGGAGATACTAGGCGACTATCTCTAAGGCCGTTGCTGCTGATAACTAGTGTTTTGATATCATGTATGTATATACTATTTTGCTGGGTTTTGGGGACTTTATAACTTTATCACATGTATATGGATTACTGTTTAGTTCGTCTCAGTTATATACATGGTGTTTGTATCCGGGTTTTCCACTACTTAGGTTAAATAATTTCTCATAAAATATGAATTAAGTGCTTCCGCTGATGATATAATTGTAATTATCAACTAATCTGCTAAATGTGTCAGACAACTTAATATAGTAGGATTAGTTACACGGAGCATCACTCCACGTAGTTGCGGACGTGGCAAAGAGTGATGACGTGTCCGGTGATGTGACAGCCGCTGCTGGGCTTGAGGGCAGAAGGCGTGGGTCACGGGGCGGCCCCGGGAGATTTAGGGCCGTCACAGTGGACTTGGATCGGGTATCTCCCTGTTCATTGTGACCAATATCTAGGAAGTTAGTTTTCTTTCCGGTGTGCTCTTTCTCACATTTGTTATGTGTTTTGTTACTTGTTAATGACTATTCAATCTTTCTTGTAGTGAAACTATTATTTGGAAGGCATTCAGTCCAATGATGATCAATGCTGGACGAGGACCAGAATTTGAAGGTGTTGTTATTGCCTTGTTCCATTTGCAGGCATTGCTGTGGTGGCTGTGATGATAATCACTACATTCATGGTTTCCCTGATTATGCTCATCATATGGAAAGCAAGCATATTGTAATATTTGGTTTGATTCAATAAGGCAAGAAGGTGTGAGCTCACTGAAAACCCAGTTTTTAAGTCTTCCATTTCGAATTTAAGATAACCAATTGATCAACCATATATTTATTTGTTGAGTTTTTACAGACTTGATGATCTCCATTTTCCAATGTGATTCATTTTGCAGACTTGATGATCTCCATTTTCCACCGACTACAAGGTTTTCTAAGTTTTTGTTAGAGTAAACTCTGTTTTGTCTTCTTTTTTTATTCAATTTGTGTTTACTGAATACTAATCATAGTTAAATTACTGGTGAACATCTAAAAAGTTCAACTTTTTTTTTTTGCTGATGTTTATTTAATCATGTTGACTATTGTTCTGTTCATCACGTATTTAGACACATAACGGTAAGTACTTCTTTAGCTCACTGCTCCGGTTCTTTTCACCTCTCTTTACCTATGAATAATCTTGTACGTTTTGATTCGTTGCAGGTTGCTCTAACTTTGTTTGATGCTGAAACTAGAACCAAGAACATAAAGATTAACATAAAGCTTGTGGAGCCAACTGATGAGCAGGAACCAAAAAAAAAAAAAAAAAAAAGATTCTAACTGCAATTTTCGTGAATGTGCAGATCACGAAGTACGTGTCGGATGTTGCCTCAATGATGGACAAGTAAGCTTCTATAAACTTGTTACTTTATATATATATATTGCCAAAAAGCTTCTGTTTGTAGAACTTCAGTGCTTAATCGATCCAGGGGCCTCAATGAAGTTATGTGCTAATGGAAGCTAAAAAGAGAGAATAAATGTGTGTGGTAGTTTTGGTGCTTGTTAAACTACTATTATTCAAAATTGAGGCGAATAGAATGAATAAACTTGACTATACAACAAGGTTCAGACATGCAGTATCGTTATCTTCCAATTTATAACTGACAATTTCCATGGACCTATTGAATTGCCAATCGTCATAAACTGGTAATTCAAACTTAGTACTTTAGTCTGTAAAACCATCTAGCATTAATCTACTTCATCCATTTTTATCAACATCTATATATATTAAACTGATTCCGATTATATCTGACAATTTCCATGGACCTCTTCTATCCAGTTTGGGCATTCACTCTCCCATATTGTCTACTCAAGATTCCGATTTCAGTCATTGAGTCCCTAGCTTTTGTTCTTGTGACTTGCTACTCTTATTGGATTTGCGCCAGAAATAAACAGGTACTCGTGATTTTTACTGCTTGAGTTTTCAAAATATGTCCTCATCTATACCTTGTCCTGTTGCAGGTTTTTAAAACATTTTCTGGTGGTATTCTTGATTCAGCAAATGGCTTATGGGCTGTTTAGGCTCTCAGCAGGACTTTGCAGAACTTTCACCATTTCTGGCACGGATGGAGCACCGCTTGATCAACTTGTTTTCATGCTAGGTGGTTTCACCATCGATCCCTCGAGGTTTGTGTTATACTAAATTCTCAAACTTAATTTATAATTCTCTTACCTTTTACGTACTTCATGTATATTATACATTTTTAACAGACAAGATTTCAAAGTGGTGGGTCTGGGGTTATTGGGTTTCGCCTCTATCTTATGGCTTCAATGCATTACTAATCAATGAGATGTTGGGTTTTTAAACAAGATCTTGTTTTCTTTTCTGTTTTCTTTTTGAAGTAGTTTCTTGTAATTTGGCTTGCTCACATTGTAGTCTTGCTGGAAGCCTTGCTGCAGTTTTTCAAGGAATAGATGCAAACAAGCACTGCAACTGGTGTCATGACATCAACTGCGTCCCTTCCAGTTTTTGGAGCTGCAACGAGAAAGTACTCCCTTGTGAGGTATGGATATACGTTGGTAACATTGGCTAGCAAGAAAACCATATCATGAATTACAAGATTAATTAGTTTTGAAGCTCAACTTCAATCCTAGGATAGGAATTCCTCTCTTAAAAATAGACATACGACATAAGAAAATGTGGCGTAAGCTACACAATGCAGTCCAACTTGAGATAAAATGCACATACAAACATGAGATAAAATGCATTTAGATTAATGATTATATTAGCTCCATTTCACCATGATTTATCCTTGTTGCTTGGCTGATGCAGGCCATGAAAAGTGCTGCTGGACGGTTGACATGAAAAGTGATGCAGGCCATAACTTAGATTTTTAAACCACAAATTAGGAATTATATGGAAAGAAAACTCACAAGACTCCTATTGAGGTCAATTTTTACTCAAGAACTAGAAGGTGCTTCTTGGTGCCATATTCTCTTCTTCTTCACCATCGATGCTTTGAGGCATTAATTAGTCTGTGATACTTTTTATATAGGCCTTTTATATATAAATGTTTACATGACATTCTATATTTGCTGTTAGTTTTTCAGTTGGAAATTTTGGCATTCAGTCTTTCTTATATTTTATCTCATATGTTTGCTGTTAGTTTTTCAGTTGGACTTTTTATATAGGCCTTTCATATATTTCATCTGTTTCTCATATTTTATCTCATATGTAGCCCAATGTGATGACCTTGATGGTGAATTATGGAGGCAGACACACAATGCCAACTGGGATTATGCTGGAGCCTTGAATTGGCATGGCGTAGAGAGGATAGCCAGACCCATAATCGACTTCATTGAAACCCAGTCTTCCCCACTCTGATATGAACAATTAAGGTGGTGTAGTTGAGAGGTGGGGCAAATGGTTCTTCACCTTCATCAGCACCTGTATAAATCCACTTGTTGAACTCAGTTGGAAGCCTTGCCTTGGCTTCCTTGATGATCTTCACCACCTCTCCATGTGAGGTCTTCACAAAGATACAACTCCTAAACCATGTTCTGACAATTTTATATCATGTCAATCATAGGCATTTGCATATCTAGAAGTTTTGAGGGAGGTTGAATACTTGCATCAGCACAACTGTAAAGCTCACAAGGGAGCTCGTGTGAGTTTTCGTATTTCTTTTCCTTCTCTTACTCTATTTGTTAGCTCATGGCAGATTAGTGAATGATTAACATATATATGCTGCTTGGCTGATGCAGGCCACGAAAAGTGCTGCTGGACGGTTGACATGAAAAGTGATGCAGGCCATAACTTCCCATACCAATCAAGTGAGCTTGTGAGAAGCCATTAGTGGCCATTAGAAGCTCTCTGTAAGAAACTCCAGGAAATGCTGACCTACCTATTGTATTTCATGCCTTCAATATGCGGCCGGAGTCCCGTGACTGGTTGATTATCGACTATTACTTGCGTATGAAGACACCCATGATGATCGTTGATAACCACGACTCAAAAAGTTCATTTGATCATCTATGTTTTTTTTTTTTTGAAAAAGATCATCTATGTTTGTAATGTTTTAGGGAAGTACTTTGATGAAACATTTTTTTTTCAGAATTCTTGTAATTAACTTGATATACATTGGGATATCAGCACATAATATAATTGATTATTCAGCTAATTTGATTGCAAAATAGTGTTTAAAAAGTTATATCCTGTAGATCAGTACATTAAAAAAAAAAAAAAAACCCTTTAATGACGGTTTAAAACCGTCATTAAAAGGTTTGTTCAGATGTCAAATTTGACATAAGATAACGGTCCAAAACCGTTATAAAAGGCCTTGACTTTTTATGACTCCTGATAACATGACGGACTTCGTAACGGTGGATAACCGTTATTAAAGGTCTTTAATGACGGTTTTAAACCGTCATTAAAGCCTTTTTATGTTGTAGTGATAATATATGATTTTTTAAGATATTTCAACTTCTTTGCTTTTCGTTTTGTATAAATTATTAAGAATTGGGTCAGATCGAACCCACACTTCTACCCCAACTTTTACTTAATTTACCTCATTTTTTTTAAAATTCCAACAATACCTTTGCTCACTCCATACCCTATCACCCTCAACTCAACACACCCTCAATCATCTATTTTTTTGGTTTTAGTCATTGTAGGGTACTTGTACTAGATCACCAAGTGTTGTAAGAGTATTTTTTCGTTGAACAAAGTCGGATGTAGTCGGGATGTGTCTTATAAATGAAAAAGTGTTACCCCGCAAAATTCGGTCGTATAGGGGTTGACACATATGAAAAGTGTCAATCGACTCTGACCACAACCTCTAAAGGGGTAATAGCTGGATTCGATCGATATCGCTTTAGAGTGTCAGTTGAATCCGACCGAGATTGTGAAAAAATTCACTTTCAATGGGTGATGGAGGGATCTAACCAAGTCCTTTTTAGAGGTGTCAACCCTTTGCGTTCGACACCTCTTAAGAATTGTTGGCCATGTGCTTCCGAACACCGCAGACAACAAGAACAAACAATTTTTTTTTTCAAAACTCCTAAAAAATATATGAAAATGACAAAAAAAATATTGGGTTTTGCTTAGAATCGCTTGATATTTTTTATTCTATCAAAACTTTGTACCCAAAATGTAAGATTCAAGCCCAAATTGAAGCCCTAAACCCAACAATAAAACCATAAATAATAAGAATTTAAAAAGGAAAAAACTTCAAAAACTACAAAATCAACACTAAACAAGATGAAGAATGCGACTACGACGTTGAATTGATGGAGCTTTGCTCGAATTTCATCGAATTTGGATTGGTGGTGAGAGTGCGGTTGAAGAAAAGAGTAACTGGGGTATGCGTGAGTAAAAACCCTTTATATGGAGGGGTAGTTGGGTCATTTCACAAAGGTGGGGTAAAGAGAACAAAAAGTGGGGTTTGAATAGCCAGGACCGTGAGAATTTTATAGCTCTTTAGTCTTCAACTTTGGCCAAAATATCTTCCGTTAGATAGATAAGATATCACTTGTCAAAAGACACAGTCGATTTGGGTGTGTGATGGGCAAACTCTTGTTGAAGTAAAAAAAAGCAATATGTAGGAAAAAATTTTGGCTCCCCCTCGAGCGAGAGGTTGCGTCCTCCCTGCTCATTTGATGTGTTTTAAGTGTATGATGCTTAATTGCTCAATTATATGTTATTTGAAACTTGCATCCTAATTTGGCTGTGTCTAAGTTCAATCGAACTTTCAAGAATATATTTTCCTTTATTGGTCGTGTTATCAACTGATTATAAAGAAATATTTCATGATAAAGCTGTGCAGTACAATGTTTTATTGCTTAACTAGCTATGAATTGATCTACCCTGACATTTGTTTCTCTTGATAGGAATTTCATGCAGATTGGCGGGCGCAATCCTGCCAAAGCTAAGATCGATGCAGGCAAGGCCCATATACCATCTCCACAGATCATACCCGAAGCGACTGCAGGACCGTATGCTCTTGCCTTTGCTTTATCCACCTTCCCCCAGACAAACATTATCAAAGTGCCTATGAACATGTCGATTCCAATGTATGCTCCGACGTAGAATGGAACTGCCATCGCCATCGGCAAAGGAATAAACCGTGCCACCTTCTTTCCTGCAAGGTCTCTTACCGCGTTAATGAGAAAGGCAGCAACAAAGAACCCTGCACACAACTTCAAGCAGTTTTGAGGGAGTTGAGAAAGGCCCTCGACACCTAATATCGCTACGTTGCGGAAGGCTAGTGCATAAGGAGCAGGATACTCTGAACCGATCTCACCGACGCCTTTGAAGGCCTTGACGAAGATCCAGAAGACACAAGGAGATATGATACAGCCCATTGCAGTCCCTATAACTTGGCTCACAAACATGGACCTTGGAGAAGCTAGAGTCAAGTAACCTGTTTTGAAGTCCTGCATAAGGTCAGAAGCCGTCGAAATAACGTTCATCATGACTCCACACGCTGCCAGCCCTGCAAGCACCCCTCCATTGTTGGCACCGGCCCATGATCCGATTGTGAAGATCGCAAGCAAGCCATAATTGGTGTAAAGCGAGAAGTCGGTGAGCCCGACGCCGTACGCATTGCAAAAGGCCAGGACTGGTGCAAAGATGTAGAGAACAAGGACATGGTACCACTTAAGAGAGCTAAAGATTTGTGGAACTGTGATGCATGAGACAACAGCAAGAGTAATGTAGCCCAAGGCTGCAAGCCATATAGGAATTTGGTCTTTAAGAAAAAGTCGAGTTCGTCGCTCATCATCAAACGAGATAGATGAACTAATGTGAGACGGATTGTCTGCAAAACGGTGTCTAGTTGACGAGACTTTTCGAAATCTACGAATTAAGTTGAAGATGGCCGGACCGAAGACCCTCAAGAAGTTATACAATCCATCTCCAAGGATCATGGCAATGCCAATGAAGACCTGCAAAAACAAATTAAATAGCATACTTGGTTAGAGTGGCTCATGTTGCTTGTGATGATGTTTTATTGTTTGAAATTGTACCTTGTAACCTTGTAGGCCCCTAAGACTCTGGGGGTCTATATCAGCTCTGTACCAGTCACCTTTCTTAGCATCTATGAGAGGCCACATGAGTCCCCAGGAAATTATTGATCCAACAAGCATAGATATATTCACTATGTGTGGACAAATCATTCCAACCCCAATATAAGTAGCAGAGAAATCAAAGTAGAAGCTGTTCATACAAGAGGTCACAATCAAATTACATTACCACAAATGTAAATCATATTGACTTCATGTAACGACCTGAAAATTCAATACACCTAACTCGGGGGCAATTTGGTAATATATCATGTTGATTTGTTGTGGTGAGCTTAAATGGTGTGTAAGTTTTAATTATAATCTAAGGTTACCAAATTTAAAACTAAGTTAGAGTCACTAACTTATTGATGTGAAACCTTGTGTGAATTGATTAGATCCACACACGTAGGACCCCGAGCGCGTGAGGTGTCAGCGTAGGTGCCGCGACGAGTCAAGTTAGTGGGGAGCTTACTCAATTATCAAATATGACATGATTACTAGTTATGTCTAGGATTCAGGATTTGAATTACAAACTTGGGGTTTATGGGTTACGTCGTAGTATTGGCTCGAACCTATGTATCTATAGACTGTGAATGCACTATTTTTCTCATCTATGTTATTCAGGGCCCTAGGATGTTTGTGGAGTTCCACCGAGGGCCTTATTAGCAAGTAAATCTATATGAATGCCCCAGGATGTTATAGTAGCATCGAGGGTCGTTAACGCCCCAGGATGTTTGCGGAGTTCACCACCGAGGGCTTTACTTAGCTAATTGAATTCATAAGTATGTCACCTAGGGACATGAGTTGAAATTCCTTCTCTTGTACTCTTGAGACATAAGGATGTGCTTCGGTGATGGCTTGGACGAATCTACTATTGATTTGATGGGACGAACGAGAGGGGCATATAAGGCTTGTGTGCTAGCTAGTAGTTTCCATCACCTCGAGAGTAGGAAAATCGGTCACCGGATTCTTGCCAATATCTAGTATGCATTGAATGAAACATCGACTTATCGTATTACTATATTTTATAGTACATAATCTCACGAAACCCCTTCCTTTTCATGAAAGCTTGAATCTATGTAATGATTTGTCAATCTCTTTCTTGCCATGGATAAAGAATTATGGTATATGCCTTGCATGCTAATGATGGAGAATTATGTTATGTATTGTTGAATTTTGGAATAAGCTTTCAATACTATGCATGGTTATTGTTGTTACAACTTGACGGCTCGTGATTATGTCTTATATAATGCTCTGAAAGGATAAATTCCTATTTACTTGTGATGTAAAAACCTTATGTTTACGTTAGTACTTGATGATTCATTATATGTTTATTTCTTATGAAATCCTGCTACCATGCTACTATGCAATGAATCCTTGTTTGTTTCAAATACATGCTAAACTTTGCATGCTTATTAGGTGTTACTTGCATATTTGATGGTTGAGCGAGTTCTTCGCATTACTAAGCTCCGTTGGTTCTTTTAGCTCACCCCACTTACATCTCAGGTATCCACGACGGTGCTAGGTCGAGACAAAGGGGAGACGAGCTTGAAGTCTCCTCTTGATGTGAGCCTTTATTGATATATATTATGTATATTCGATTTTGAAACTATTTGATTTGGGTTACAATTATAATAAGACTTTGGGTAGCTTGAATCCTAGTTACATTTAATTGATCCACTTGGGAGCTTTAATAAACCTTGTTTAGTTTAAATGAGTGCGAACCCATGTATAGTTTCATTAATGTTCTTATGAACTTAAATTTATTGGCTTAAGGATATGTCTTTATATTTATTGTGCAATTATTATCCTTTGTTTAGCCAATGTGTATTCCGCATGTTTATTTGTTTAGGCGTGTCAGACCATTATTTGGGCCTGGGTCAGGTATTGAGCTTAAGTGACGATTTGGGCCGAGCGAACAAACCCTAGGTCGAGGACGGGTCGTCACACTTCACATATCTTGTAATTCTACTATTGCTATATGCATATGAAAGTTATACATGTGAGCCTTGCATTGTAATGCGTATTGGGACGTGTGTGCGCATATTCGTTTGAATGAATATATATACCTGTTTTTGAAAGCTTTTAGGCCTAGTACAGGGAAACTCCTAAAGCCACAGTTGCCTCCAGCAGTGTAGAACCATTGAAAGAAACTCCAAATGAAGCTGAAAGAGAAAAACTTTGCCAAGGCCCTCACTTGTTTCCTTGAAAAGGATAAAAAACATGAATCGATTAATTAGACTGTCAGTTAGAGGAGTGTTTAATTAACAATCAAATGAAGCAGTTTTAGAGTCTTACTTTGCTAGTTTGGCACCTTTAGGAGTGTGGAAGTTGTTTATGAGGTGTGCAGTTGCAGTTCCACTTGGGTAGGTGAGCTTATACTTAAGTATCATTATCTGCAAAATTAGCAAAACTAATTACTAACAAAGTGATCAATATATAATATATGTTTTTCAATCAATCATATCGCTATTTGGTCAAAAAGCTATTTCAATTAGGCGTCGTAGAATGATGAATATCAAGCTATTCCAATACCCTCCCTTGCGCGCAATCACAATGTTCCAATACTACATTAGATCATTTGATGTTTATTTGTATGCAATTTCATTCCTACAACATTGTGCATCAATGATGATTTTCTCTATTAAGACTTGGAGAGATCAAGATGATAGAGTACCTTTCGAAGAGGCAAAACGGAGAAAATGCCAACAAAGCTAACAAGGAAGAGAAATCCAATAATCCATCCTAGACTTGGATTCTTAATATTTGAAGAATTTATCGTTTCTCCTGTTTGATTTGCAATGGATTCACTCATTCCAAGAAGATAATTCCCAAAGCCACCTGTTCAAGGCAAGCGTGATTTACTCATAAGCCAATATATACATGGAGCAACTACCAAAATCTCAAATAAGTTTTATGCGCTGCAGAATTGGGCAGGTGATTGGGACTCAATGCTCTTAATTAGAGATTTTAAATTCGGCCCAGTGTAATGTGTGTGCGTGTGCTAAAAATCATAATAAGAGGTCTCTCCTTTTTATGGTCCTACAGAATCAGTTTAAATTAGTCGCATGTGCGTAGTTCCACTCACCACTCGAGGCAATGCCGACGGCAGCAACGACGCAGGTCTGAATGACAGTGTTCTCTTGCCTGGTGAAGGGCTGCTTCGACCATGCAGAATGGTACTTCTCCAAGAATGCTGTCCATGTCTTCACTAAGAAGAATCCCAACAGCCCAGCAGAGACACTGAAAGAAGGTACTAACCCAGTTGTCAAGTTGAGTTTCATGACAATGAAACTCAACAGCACCCCCAACACTAGGCTCACCACAAATGCTCTAATTGTCAGTTGGTCCTTCCATTTAGGCACCTCTTTGTCCTTGAAAAGCCGCTCTATCGACGCCTCTCCCTCCTCTTCTTCTCCGTTTTCTTCTACGTCGTCATGGTTGCAGATGCTATTTGTCTTAGGCGCATCTTCCACGACTCTCTCTTTGCCATTTTCGACTTTCTCTAGAGTTGTTTGAGCTCCAAAGACATGTATCTTTGCCTCCATTGGAAAATAAACTAGATTAACAGCCTTAATTAATTATCTTTTGTTGGTATGATTAATGTTTGGGCTCCAAAAGCACGTATTTATACATGAACATCGGGGGCATGTGAGCAGGAAAGTAAAAGAAAGTTTATACAATTGTTCAAAACCGATGGCTAACTAAGGCTAGGGTCATGCATGAAAATTCTACTTTTAATAGTCTTTCTTCTTTTATCAATATTAAACTTGTTAGACAGTTTACCTTTATTACTATATACTATATATATGATTAGGAAAATGCTGACACCCTCAAGCGTACAACAAATGCACACGCACCCCTACCTACCGTGTCATGCGCTATGGGATGCACTAGCCCACGATAGATGTGGGGCCATTTTGCATTATGTTGTGCATTTATATAGAAATCTATGGACCCAGAGCCCACAATAGATGTGGGGCCACATGCGCACATGTGGGTAAATAAATGGGGTCAGAGTCCATCTTTGTCCAAAACCAATTGATTTGTGATAGGATCCAATCTACACTACTTGTGTACCACACCAACTCTTATTATGTTTCGATGTGGAATTATATACTCCAACACTCCCCGTCAAGTGCAACTAGGTCTGAACTAGTTGTCACTTGCCAAACACAGACCTACTTTTAGAGGTCCTAGACTGAAATTTATGAACCAATGTGTTTTACAACAGGAAGCATAGTATGTTGTAACAAGGAATTAAATGGTACTTGAATGTAAATGAAAGCAGTAAAGCAAACCACAAGATCAGGAGATTGTTCACGTAGTTCGGTCCACGACCTACGTCTGCGGGGCCACGCCTAGATGCAAAATCCACTATGAATACGTACGATCTACATGACTCTTTTAGTAACTCCCTCACCTCCTACTAGCATCTCCCTACGCTTCTCTTAATCTTACACACAAGTCTCCCACTTGCAGCAGTGAGACTCCCCTCACACTAGTATCTAAGTCCCCTTTGAGCTTTACAACTTGATAAATAAGTGAACACACACATTCACTGTACAAAATAAAGTTAAAAGATATGAATCAATGAATGATTACATACTCTCTACTTTGACACATATATATAGATGATTTACAAGATTCTCAAATCCTAACTACTAGAATATGATTGTCTTGATCCTCTTGAACTTCCACATTCTTCTCATGAAACATGTGGGCAAAATAGCTTTCTGAATTTGCATCAATCTTCAATTGTTTCTCGTTTGGTTGTGGATAAGCATAAATCGCAAACCATCCGCAACTGCCAGATTCTAAGCTCTGTTATAACTAATCTGATCTTCGTGTTATAACATAATATCTTAACCAAATCACCCAAAGTCTATCTTCTGATTTGAGCACGCGAAACATGCTTTGGATTAGTCATTTACCAAACTAACAACCTGATCAACATGATGACAATCCAACTGGTCGATCACAATCTTAACCAACGATCACGACACTAACATAGACAAACATACCTAGACCTACTCTTATAGGCTTTTAGGTCCATAAACGGGTCTAGACTCCACCGCTAGCCTAATCAGGTCATCAAATACGAGCCCAAGATCGTTCCGCTCTGATACTATATATGTATAGAAATCCATGGGCCCAGATAGTGTGCGCACATGTGGGTAAAAAATGGGGTTGGAGCCTACCTTTGCACAAAATCAATTGGCTTGTGCTCGGATCCAATTTACACCACTTATGTACCACATCAACTTTTATTATGTTTCCGATGTGGATTATATACTCCAACAATTTAGGGGTGTTATTCTAGCTCTGTTGATTTGGTTATTTTAAACAAAGTATTCTCTGTTGTCTATTTGGAAGCAAGTTGTTGTTTCTTAATTAGTGACCCAAAGTGAATGGGAACACTAACATTGGGAGCTTCACCCACCTAAATTGTGCACGACTCAGGGTACTGGGTGGTTTAGACTAAAAATTAAAAAAAAATTAAAAAAAATTAAAAAAAATTCAATGGCTTGACTGTGAATCCATGATTTATAAATGTTGTTACATCTCCTAGTTTGACCAATTACAAAGCTTTGACATAAACATTATTTTCAATAGTATGAGTGTGAATCTATGACTTTTATATCGCCAAGCTAGGTCAATTACAAAGCTTTGACATAAATATTAGGATGTTCGGAGAATCAACATGGATGCTTCATCTGAGATCTCAAAGATAGGGAATTTTCTACTCCCTTCAAGCATCTAGCAGGTCCAGCCTTACAATCCTTTTTTTTTTTTTTTTTTTTGACAAATGAAAAATATCCTAACCTTTACAAGTTGTATCAATTATATCCTCAACTAATTTAGACCTTTTTTTTTGCCCACACATCATTTTTTTTTCATTTTCTTATTATACCATTTAAACATTTATTCATTCATTATAGCTTAATATTCTTTTATATATATATATATATATATATATATATATATATTCATGTATATAATACACATATAGTAGTGTATGTACATATGCTACTCAATCATATATAAATAATCTTAAGTACATAATTCTTTTGTTAAATTAAACAACTATGAATACCTTCTAATAAGTTTTATATGTTATTTTCATATGTATATACACATGATTCAACTTATTACTATTTGTGTTTTATGAATAACTAAAAAAATTAATTAAGGTATTACCGTATCATTGATTTATAAATTATTTTTTTGTGAGTTCTCATACATTAATTTAAACACGAGGCTTACAAAATTTCATTGTGTAAATTGATCAATATGGATGATCATGAAAAGAAAAGTTAGAAGATTATGTTGATTTCATAGAAAAAATGTCCAAAATTAGTTGAGGATATAATTGATACTAAAACGAAAAGGTTATGATAGAATTGATAATTTTCAAATATTATGATAGAATTGATAAAACTTGTAAAGATTAAAATATTTTTTATCATTAGGCCTTTTTTTTGGGCCTTTCGACCTATCAGAATTACTCTAATTACTTTGGGTTTGGGCACTGTTGAACAGACATCCCTCCCATAGTAGTTGCTTCATGTATACATTAGAATTAGAACCTCAATCATGTTTTAAGGACATCCACTCACTTACCATTAAATCCAACATCCGTTGAGATTTTCAAGATATAGATAAAGTGGCCTTAAAATGTGTCTCCTTGTGTTTTTATGTGGAAGAACAAATAATATTACAATATTATGCTAAAAACAGCACAAATTGATCAGGTTTTTAATGAAGGACAATGTTTTCGTATGAACAACTTGAAATTAACTGAAGTTTCTTGTACTTCCACAAGAATTTTGTTTTCTTACAACATCACTTAGAAAATTTAACAAACACTTTTTTTTGTATAAACATACATAGTTCAAGTACAACTCAACCACCTAGGAACTTGTCTACCCTGTCATTTGTGCTTCTTGATAGGAACTTCATGCAGATGGGCGGATGCACACCGGCCAAAGCTAGGATTGATGCAGGCAACGTCCAAATCCCGTCTCCACATATCATACCTGAAGCGACTGCAGGAGAAAAGGCCCTCGCATTCACTAAATCCAACCTCTCCCAAACAAACAATATCACAGTACCTATAAACATGTCGATTGCAAAGTAGGATCCAATGTAAAATGGAATGGCCATTGCCATTGGCAGTGGAATAAAATGAGCCACCTTCTTTCCCGAAAGGTCTCTCAATGCATTAATGAGAATGGCAGCAGCGAAGAAAGCAGCGCAGAGTTTAAGACAGTTTTTGGGGAGGTGAGAAAGGCCCTCGACACCCAATATCGCCATGTTTCGAAAGACCAGCGCATTAGGAGCTGGGTACTCGGATCCAATAACACCAACATTTTTGAAGGCCTTGAAGAAAATCCAAAACACACAAGGAGAAATCACGCAGCCCATTGCAGTCCCCATCACTTGGCTCACGAACATGGACCTCGGGGATGCTAAGGTCAAATAACCTGTTTTGAAGTCCTGCATTAGATCAGATGCCGTTGAAACAATGTTCATCATGACTCCACTTGCTGCAAGCCCAGCAAGTACTCCTCCATGGTTGGCACCAGCCCATGCTCCAATTGTGAATATAGCAAGCTTTCCATAATTGGTTACAAGGGACCAATCAGTGAGTCCAGCACCATAAGCATTGCAGAAGGCTAGGATTGGAGCGAAGATGTAGAGAACCAGGACATGGTACCACTTGAGAGGGCTTGAAAATGTGAGGAACAATAATGGTGGAGATACTAGCAAGAGCGATGTAGCCAAGTGCCGCAAGCCATATTGGAATTTGATCTTTGAGAAATAGTTTAATTCGAGTTCTTTCATCAAATGAGACAGAAGAATCATTCGCGAAAGAAAGCCTGGTGGAGTCGTCTTTCCGATGTTGATGAATCAAACTGAAGATGGTCCGGCCTAAGACCATCAGAAAGTTGTAAGCTCCATCACCAAGGATCATAGCAATTGCAATGAAAACCTGCAATCATAATGTTCCCGAAGTAATGGTTTATAAAAGCTCATATAATGTGTTGAGTGGCTTAGCAATGTCCAACATAAATGAACATATTTATATAGTTATTCCGAAGTTTTACCTTGTATCCTTGCAGACCATGGAGACTCTTGGGTTCGAGATCTGTGCTATACCAGTCTCCTTTCTTGGCATCTATAAGAGGCCACATGAGACCCCAGGAAATAATTGCTCCAAGGAGCACAGATACATTAATGATATGCGGGCAAATCATTCCAACTCCGACATATGTAGCAGAGAAATCAAAGAAGAAGCTGATCATGAAGAAAGCAAGAATCAAAAAGTAACTAAAATTGTCTTTAATTAATCAAATCAAGATTCTTAGTCTTTACCTCAAAAAAAAAAAAAAGATTCTTAGTCTTTAAGAAAATCATCATGAACTAGCTATTCACATTTCTACAAGTATTGATGAGATCCTTCAGAGTTAAGACTGCTAAGAAGAATTCTTACAGTCCATGCTTGACATCCCACAGCATAATGGAACTATTGCAAAACTCAACAGGGAAAAGGATGTTAAATCAATATACATCCTAGTTCGAGATGAACGATTGATCTATCCCATTATCACACCAAATTTTTGATATATGTCCCAGTGTCGAAAGAGGGTATTAAAAAAATAAGCAAATAAATATCCATCTCTCTTGGAAATATTGAGTTGTAATTAGTAATCATGAATTAATCTGGGAGGGTAAACTAGAAATTCCCCTGCCACAAGGCACCTCAGATTTTTCCCTCTGATCAATTTGATTCAATGCGCAACATCACTCAGTAAAATAAGTTGGTTTCAAGATAATTGAACCTAAAAACAAGCTGATGCATGTATAAAACACACAAAAAACTTTTTTAAGGGGGAAAGGGGCGAGTTTAGTCTTGTGAGTGCGACATACCTGTTTTTCAATGCTTTTATCCCAAAAGTAGGGAAATTTCTGAATCCACAATCATCTCCTGCAGTAAAGAACCACTGAAAGAAACCCCACAAGAAGCTGAAGGAGAAGAACTTCCCCAAGGCTCTCACTTGTTTCCTAGAAAGAGAAAACAAGAGTGAATGAAGGGATATGCCAATGCAATTTGAATTATGAGGAGTTTGAGAACCTCACTTTGCAAGTTTGGCGCCTTCTGGAGTATGGAAACTGTTTATGAGGTGTGCAGTTGCAGTGCCGCTTGGATAAGTGAGCTTATAGTCAATGATCATAATCTGAAAGCAACAAATTGAAACAAAGTATTTAAATAACATAACTCATGGAAAAGTTTCATGTTTTGGAACAACAATCGTGAGCCAAATGCCATTAAACCCATGCATGAATCATGACTAGTTTCAGTATCAGATTTTTAGATAAAAATTAAAAATACAAAGATATATTACCTTCCGAAGAGGAACGACAGAGAAAAGGCCAATGAAACTAACAACGAAGAGAAATCCGATCATCCATCCCAAACTTGGGTTCTTAATATTCTCTGCATTCCTATCTTCAATTATTTGATCAGCAATTCGATCACTCATTCCAAGAAGATAATTTCCAAAGCCACCTAGAGCAAGGGAAATATGGTTCAACAGAAGCACAATTTAATCATGAAAATAAAGCGTATTGTAAAATCTTGAGCCCTGTCCAAGCACACCAAAATTAAGCATGTTCAATTATTGGAATCCAATTTTCTCCCCATCCTCTTTTCAAGTCACCCTACCCACCCAATTTTCGCCAAAGGAATTCAGTATGATGTGTGAGAACTGAGAAGTAAGCAACTAATTTATCTAACAAACTCCTTGCTATAATTGTAATCACAATTACATCTGCGAGATCATTTAGAAATGTAGGTGATTCAAATAAGATCGAAAAAAAAAAAAAAAACATTACCAACTATCAATCAAAGAAAAAGGGAAAAGAGGAGAGGAGAAAGATCAACCATATATTATATTGATCAAAACTAATTTGTAAATTTAATATGTTGCAATATGAAACATAAAAGCAAGAGAATTGAGGCTCCGGAGTTCATCAATGAAAATCGACTTAGCTTACATTAATTAACAGTCTAAGAAAGACATTAATAGTTGATCAGAATACCCGAGCCCTCTAATGAATTAAAATCATTAACAGTCTAAGAAGACATTAATTAACACAGGAGAGCTAAAACAATCAAACACCCATAATTACTTCAAACAAATATTGTAGAGTAATCTCACCACTAAAAGCAATTCCGGAGGTAGCAACAATACAAGTCTGAATCACAGTGTTTTCTTGCCTAGTGAAGGGCTGCCTCAACAATCCAGATTTCTCTATAAACTTAGTCCAAGTCTTCACAAAGAAGAACCCCAGTAGCCCAGCCGAGACGTTGAGTGAAGGTATGATCCCAGTAGTCAAATTGAGCTTCATCACAATGAAGCTGAACAACACACCCAAGAACAGACTCACCACAAAAGCTCTGATTGTAAGCTGATCCTTCCATTTAGGCACTTCTTTGCCTTCAAAGAGCCTCTCAACTGACAACACTGCCTCCCCTTCTTCTCTGTTGTTATTGCTCTCTTTGTAGGTGTTGTTGTAGTTCTTGGTCTCTGGTGGTGCTTCTCCAACATCAACTGCTGTTGCAGATGGTGAATTATCCATCTTTTGAGCTGTTTAAGCTCAAAAATGATGATTTTGATACGTCAAGCTCTATGAATATTCTTTTGAAACCAAAAACTATGTGTTGGGATTGCTTGGTTTCATCGATAACCAAGGCTGATTGCTAATTGGATCTTTTCAGTATCCACTTCACAGACTTTGTGCTCCAGGGTACTGAGTAGCTATGCAGCTCTCTCGATGCTCTTTACGCCACATGCAATCCAAACAATAATGCAGATAAGAAATCTAGACTCCATAGTCTCATTGGGTTATGAATTGAGTTCGGAAATCACTAATAAGTGATGGAGTGGACACTCACCCACACAGAAAGCAATATTGACAAGTAATCTTGTTAACAATTAAATCAACATCAGAGAGACACGTGGCGTGTGTATGTGAAGTCAAAAGTCAACTTCGGTGAGTGACATTAGACAAAAGTCTTGTAGAAAACTAGTTTACAGGCTGATTATGCAACCTTGGCATCAACTAAACATCAATCACATGAAAGCTACTTTTGTCTCGAATCATGTACTTATATTTTATTCAAAGTGCATCCAACAAACTCAGAAGTGTGGATCAAAAATATAGTCCTACAATGGTTAACAATAACTTTAGAATGAAGAATATAAGTGTGGATCTCACCTCAACCGGTACCAATTCATGGGTGGGGCCATCCCGACATTATTCAGCACATTTTCACTTGTAGAGAATCACCCTTTTCTCCTAAAAAGCAAAAAAAGCCAAGAAACAAGAGGGGCCATTTTGAATAATAAGCTTACTGTAAAATCTTAAGAGAATTTTGTAGCAGAGAAGTCATCTATAGTAACAACTTACAAGTTGAGGAATCATAGATTGAGACATCTGAACTCCAGACAAATAAATAAAGATAAGAGGGCCCCTTTTGCATAATCATAAAAGCCCAACATGTCAACTTCATAACACATTAATGTGCAACCAAAGATAAGAAAGCAACCTTTTAAAATAGAATTTTTGTAGTTATCAACAGTGAGAAACATGACTAAAGACAGATTACAATGAAAAACATGACTAAAGACCGAACCAAGCATGAAGAAAAGGAAGAGTTCCCAGAATTGGAAATACTTAATAAAATATCAGACAACCAATCAAGGCATCTAAGAGGGATCATCAAACTTGGTTGTTATTTCGTTGCCCATGAAGGGCAAATAACAGTTGTCATCATAAAATAATAATTGTGTGTGATGGAGTATCTTCCCGATAATCCACTAAGTTAAGGGTGCAATTATCTAATACAGCTAACCTTCTTCTCTAGCATTTCCAACTTAACTTCATAGTTGAAACGTGCTCTGTGTTGTATGCCCCGTTTAAGAAGCCAATGCTACAGTTCCCGCTTATTCTTGTTCATCGTATCGACAATCTGGTATGGTGTACCAACTCCCTTGCTTTAAATTCTGACTAAAGAGTGTGGCTTTCATTATACACCAGACATAGAAGTGGTTGAACTCGAGCTAGTGTTTAAACTACTATGAAAATTACCAGTAGTCCTTACAAGAGCATGATCCGTCTATAAAATGGTGAAACCGATTTCTATCCCTCACAAATATATCTCTAGTAAATAGCTTTGACATAAGTTTCTCTAGTAAATAGCTTTGACAGTGTGGCAATCACTACGTGCTCAAAGGTTTTTCACTACTCGAATTGGCTTTCCCCGGGGAGTACTCATAATTCCAAAGGCCACAGCAATCCTCTCACTGTGATATCTTACCGCACTCTCTTTTTCCTCTTTATCAATATCATGAAGCACGAATTCCATGTCTGGTACATGACCAAGAACTGTTAATTTCTTGTCAATGTCATCTAAAAATGCACTGATTTGAGCAAATTGCGGATGTGAAGTGTCACCCGCCATGAATTCATGTACAACATTGTCCACTTCGATTAGACTACACCCAGGTGTTTTATGGACTCCTTTCTCAGCCATCAAATTCCTGCATATCTCGACCTCATCCCAACGGTTCAAGGACGCATACACATTAGACAAGAACACATAATTTCCACCATCATAAGGATCCAATTTTAGCAACTGATCAGTCACTTGTTCACTTAGTTTGGCGTCCTTGTGAATTCTACATGCCCGAAGCAAGCTCCCCAATACTGCAGCATTTGGAGATACGGGCATGGATTTGATCAGCTCCAAGGCCTCTTGAAGATGCCCTGCTCGGCCAAATAGATCAACCATGCAACCATAATGCTCTATTCCAGGTTCGACGCCATAGACTTCAAACATTTCGGAGAAATATTTTCTGCCTTCAAGGACTAGACCTGAATGACTACATGCACTCAAGAGACCAATGAAGGTGACACGGTCAGGCTTCACCCCCTCCTTATGCATCTGATCGAATGTTTTAATTGCTTCCTCACCATGACCATGCATCGCCAATCCCACAATTACAGAACTCCAACAGTAAGCATTCTTCTTTGTAAGACTGTGAAAGACATCAAGGGCAGGTTTCATACTTCCACACTTGCAGTACATGTCTACAAGAGCATTACCCAAGAAAACGTCAATTTTGAAGTTTTCCCGCCTAATATAAGTGTGCATCCAGTTACCCATATCTAAAGCACCAAGATGAGCACAAGCAGATAACAAGCTAACCATGGTTGCCTCTGTAGGCTTCACATTCTCAGCTTGCATTTGTTGAAATGTGGAAATCGCCTTACCAAATTCTCTATACTGAACATATCCCGAGATCAACGTATTCCAAGACACAACATTCTTCAAATCTCCAGCGCGATCAAACAACTCTCTAGCCAACATCAACTGGTTCGATTTACAATACCCGTCAATCATGGCATTCCAAGTCACCACATTTTTCATTGGATTATTATCAAAGATCTGCCTAGCGGCTTCAACATCACCCAACTTGCAATAACAAGTGATCATAGTATTCCAAGACGAGGACGTCCTCTCCGACATCTCATCAAACAACTTCCTCGCATCAACCAAAAACCCATTCATCCCAAATGCAGCAACCATCGCATTTCGCGCCACCACATCCCTCTCGGGCATTTCATCAAACACTCGCCGCGCAAGTCCCAGTTCTCCAACTTTCCCATAAAAATCCAGCAAACCAGTTTGCAAAAACACATCAAACCCAAAACCCATCTTCACAATCTGACAATGAGCACCCCCTCCAACCTCACTCCCCGAAAAACCCGCGCAGGCACGAAGAATTACACTAAAAGTAAACCTATCAGGACACACATTTTCGCGGCGCATAGCGTTATAAACACCCATGAATTCCCAATCAAAACCAGTCTCCACACACTCCTTAATCACTGAATTCCATAAAAACGAATCTGCAATAGGAAGATTCTGCAAGAAAAGCAATGCGTAGTCGAGATTGCGAGATTGAATGCATGATAAAACGAAGTTTAAACGAAAAGGGGGTCTGCAGAGATGGTCTGTAGTGATGATTTGAGCGTGAATTTGCTGTAATTGCTTTGAATTGAAGAGGGGTTTCGGGAATTGGAGTAGCAGAGACGATATGCTTTGAAGAGTACCCTTGTTCATATGTTCTTTCTCTGTTTCACAATCGCATTGAATACGCGCCAAAATTCGGTTTAAATTGAGGTTGGTTCTGTTGGGCTTGGGCTTGGTCGTGGCCACATCGAGTTACGTTGTTCGGCACTTCAACGGTTCTTGAGTTTGAGATTATATAATCCATAAACCACAACTAGAAGACATTTATCCCTTAGTTTACTCGGACCCGACTCGAGCCTAGAGTAGTCATTTAAGTCTAGATACCAGTTAGTTTAGACTAAAAAAAATGCATACATGACGATGCATCAATCAAGGGCGTGTCAAATTAGCATGCCCAAATAAAGTCAAAATGACATTATTTTTAATCCGGTCGGGTTGGCTTAATAGTAAAAGCCTAATAGTAAAAACGAAGGCGGGACTATGTAGATTAGACGCACGGTCTCGACTCTCGAGTTCGATTCTCCACAGAAAAAATGTAAAGCTACTAGTGGTCTCTTTTTTGCAATCTCAAAGTCCATGAAACTAGTCAAACAAGTGTTTGGATAGTCATAATTACTTAAAAAAAAGGCAAGTGTCTAAACGAACTTCAGTTTTGAATTTTTACTTCGTGTACTTCACTTTTTACTTACTTTCTTACTTTTATTTTTAAAATTATAAAAATACCCTTGTTTACCCCATTACTCCTACCCCATTTTTAAAAAAGTGTCACCTGCAGGTTTTAGACGAACCGAGATGACACATTTGAAGAGGTGTCGATACATATAGGAGTGACACCTATAAAGAGGTTTCATACATATAGGACCGATACCTCTTTAGAGGTCTCGACCAACTTCAACTAATAATGCAAAGATAACTCGGTCTCAGTAGGTAACGGAGGGATCTAGCAGAAACTTCTTTAGAGGTGTCGACTGTGTGTTTCGAAACCTCTTCAGAGGTTTAGTGAGTTTTACTCAGAATCATTTAATATTTTCATTCCATCGAAGCTTTGTGTCCAAAATGCAATATTCAAACTATAAATCGAAGCCATAAACTTAAAAGTAAATTCACAAATAAAAGGACTCAAACGAAAAAAGATAAAAAAAAAAAAAAAAAAAAACCTCGAAATAGATACTAAAAGAGATGATGAATGCACCTACGGCGTCGAATCCATGTGGTTTTGTTAAGATTTCGTTGGATTTGAGTTGATGAGTGCGAATTTAGAGAGAGATGAGTGGGGTATGTGTGAGTGGAGTATGAGTGAGTAAAAATCTTTTTATATAGATGGGTATTTGAGTAATTTCACAAAACTCAGGTCTTTGTAGTGAGAATTGGGGTTCTTTTAGCCGCTGCAAAAAAAAAAAAAAAAAAAACATTATTTTGTTTGAGTCCGGCTAAGTGCACCTCTCGCTTTTAGGAAGTGCACCCCATTTTGCGTGGCATCCCAAATTCAAATTTCAATTACTAAGTGCACCCCACATTTTTATCAAAATACCCTTTCATCCGAATTGAAGCACCCAACTCCAAAACTTTGGTCGAGACATCTATTTTAGGTTCGACAGCATATAGCTTAGACTTATCAACTAGGTTCGGTGTTATCCAACCGAACCTTTTTTGATGAGATTTAGTTAACAACTGCCGACCTAAAGGTTTGGTGGGTTTCGACCGACTCTCCGATTAAAGGTTCGGCAAGTTATGACCGATACTATAACTAGATGTTTAGTAGGCTTCGACCTACTCTCCAACAAGAGATTCGGACCTCGAGCCGAACCCCTTAATGATGCCTACAAATCACAAAGAAGAGAATATGTGGGGTGCACTTAGTAATTGTAGTGGTGTACTAATAACAATGTTGGTATAAGGATCATTTTATAGTATGATTGATTTTTTTTTTAAGTTTGACTTTTTTGGGTGCACTTTTAAAAGTCGGGATGCTTACCGGGCTCTTTTATTTTGTGGCTCTTGGTTCCGTGGTAGAGAAATCCCCCTTCACACCTTTTGAATGGATCCTTGATTTCATGCTCCTGAAAAGGAATCCTGCGCGCCGTGGCAGGGGAAGTATGATACGCTATGCTGTATCATAGAAGAATGCAAATCGAAACTCCACTAGCACATTAAAGAGTGTGATAACATTTATCAAAAAAAAAAAAAAAGGTAAGGGAAAAGAATGTGATAAATTTAAGGCAAAACCAATCATTTGGTCTCTGAATTTTGTGTTTTTTATGTTTTTGGTCTCTAAACTTTTATTACTATACATTTCGTCCTTGAACTTTCATAAGGATCTACATTTAGTCCTTCCATCATTTAAAGTGTTAAATTTCGTCGGTGTGGGTAACAAAAATGTTGCATAACTAGTCAAGCGTAAAATGGTTTATATTACTGAAGCAAACGACTTACATCGATCAACAAAAGCCAAAAAAAAAATAATTTTCCTAAAAACATAAAAAAAATCAAAGTTCAGGGGGACCAAAAGCATATAAACCTCAAAAGTTCAAGGACCAAATGTACAACAATGAAAGTTCAAGGACTACAAACATAATAAAAGACTCAAAGTTCAAGGACCAACAAATATGTTTTGCCTAAATTTTAATTATTATTATCTGTATACTTTTTTTTATTACAAGCTCACTAAGAACAACATTTGCTCTCTTAAGAAACAATTTTATTATAATTACAAGCCTATAAAGAGCAATTTCAAATTTAATGGACAAACTTAACCAGTCATAGTTAACTCGTATAACCTAAATGAGTCACATCGAGTCTATATAGCTTAAGTAAGCTTAATAGGTCCAACCGGCCCCATAACTACCAAGATCTACTATAGAGTAATATTATTCTACCAAGATCGGGATGAACTTAGAATAAATATTACCTATAGGTCTAACAGTTGACCAAAAATAGAAACTAAAGGTCTAATATTTATTTGCATTCTAGAAAACTCAAATCTGGTTCGTCGAGGTGAAAATGCTATACCTTGTCCACTAGCACACTGCATCTACTTTACAATGGCTATTAGGGTAACTGGTTCAGAGTTTAGAGTTTAGGTATAGGGTTAGGGAGTAAGAAGTCATGATTTCGAACCTCAGTGAGGGCATGATGTTTCTTTCTTATTAAAAAAAGAAGTAATTGGTTCTATGTCTAACTTTTTTTTTGTATATTGTAAGAAACGAAAAATTAAAATTAATATATAAATCTAATAAAATAGCATTCCATTCTTATGAGAATTAGGATTAGCAACTCAATGTAATTTTGTTAGGTTAACAATTAGTATGATTTTTTTTTTTTGGAGAAATTTAGTATGATTGTTTTAGGTTTGTGCATTGAGATTGCTCCTAACAGTTTTGTAAATCCTTAGGTTTCGTAGTAAAAAAAAATGATGAGAATAATATATTTAAACTTTAGTCATGTTTTCAAAAAAAAAAAAAAAAAAAAAAAAAAAACTTTAGTCATGTATCACATTTTTTTTTCGTTTTTCATACAAAATAAAAATAAGGGGAGAATAAGAGGAGGAGAATAATTTTTCAAAACAGATCGATCAGATCACCTTCCTTTAAGGAAACCAAAACAAGCAGCACAGTTGTCACACCAACACAGCAAGCATACCATAAAAATACCTCAAAATATCGTTGACTTCAACTAACAAAAATATAAACCAAATCACAACCATCCAATCAAAACACCAACCAAATCACAACCGTCCAAGTTAAACACCAAACAATGCTATCCAACTGGACCACTGAATCAGAACACCGAACACGGTAACTGCCGCAACAAACTCTTCAGTATCAATCACAACTCCGCTTCATCTCTTATAAGAACAAAAAAGCATTACCAATTCAACACTATTTTTGATCAATATATCAACAATGGGGTCATCCGATCACGAGGACGATCGGAGGGACGGGGAGGGGGAAGGAGCGTCGATAGAGCAGATCTTTGAGAGCAAGGAGGTGCCATCATGGGCAGGACAACTTACGTTGAGGGCATTCGCGGTGAGTTTGGGGTTGGGGTTCCTGTTTGGCTTCATAGTCATGAAGCTTAACTTGACTACCGGAATTATTCCGTCGCTGAATGTCGCCGCTGGGCTCCTCGGGTTCTTCTTCGTCAAGTCGTGGACGACGGTGTTGTCGAAGATTGGGTTCTCTAGCAAGCCATTCACTCGCCAGGAGAACACTGTTATACAAACCTGCGTTGTGGCCTCCTCTGGGATTTCTTTTAGTAGTATGTGATGATTTTTTTTTTTTCGATTTTGTAGTTGCTAATTTTTTTTAGCCCCTTCTTATTTTCGTTCGACTAAGGATGCCCTAGCCCATTAATTTAGTCCTAGCTCTGTAATAATATAATTTAGCTACCATATATGATCCAAATCCACAATCTACAAATTCTACCTTAGTTGGATATTTTTTTTAGAAAAGAAACTTTGCATCCATGACCTCTTACTTTGAAATCTTATAGCATACCATTAAGCCACCTAATTGGTTTACCTTGGTAGAAGTTACAATACTTATTTTAATTTTTTGGTCCATTTTCTTTTTTAATTGAGCGGTAATGGAAGAGTTTGATTCATACAACCGACCCAAACTAATTTGAAATTGATGTGATGTTATTGTTGTTGTTGATATTATTTCTTTTTTTATACCATAGTGAGAGCAACTCGTTTTGGAGGCTAATCTTTGTTGACAAAGTTTTTAGGAAAGAGATTGAGGTACCCACTTTGGGCACCCTATTTGGCGCACCTCGGTGCACTGTTCGATACATGTCGAATGCGTATCCTGAGGTGTATTTGCGCCAAATTGGGTTTGTTTAGCATCTTCCAAATTTTTATCTTTTTTTTTTTTTTTGTTTTGGACCTTGATACTAATACAAAGTCAAGCTGCATTAGACCCTATATAAGAAAACTCAAACATGTCAAAGCCTCTCAACCTCTCAGGTGAGATGGTAAAGACATCACTTGCCAAAAAGTTAAGACCTCGAGAGATCGTGGTTCGATTTTCACTGAAGAAGTAAAAAAAAAGAAAAACTCAAACATGCATGGGACCTAAGGGACTATGTTAGCATCTTTGACAAAAAAAGGGACTATGTTAGCATAACATTTTTTTTTATGATTTTTTTCCATAATATATGCTTGTTTGTAGTTCATGAGTTACTATGATTCAATTGTTTAATGTTTAGAATCAAATTCCTGATGCCCTCTCACAATCTTACTCAATCTTTTTTTTTTTTGGGGATTTTAATTATTTCTTAGGTGGTTATGCAAGTTACATTCTTGGCATGACAAAGAAGGTAGCAGCACAAGCAGATGCAGGAAACACTCCAATTAACACCAAGACCCTTAACTTGGGCTGGATGATTGGATTCGTCCTCGTCGTTAGCTTTGTTGGTCTCTTCTCAATCTTGCCTTTGAGAAGGGTAAATCAAATCTCTACCAATCTTTACACATTTAAAAACAAAAGATGTTCATTGAAAGCGGCAGAACCAAAAAATCAAAGTTGGGAATCGGGGACTGATAATTATACATCGCACCCCCTGCCCCTTTTAGTTATGCCACTGATTGAAAGTTACATCATGTATTCTTTCAAATACTAATTCAATACTTTTTGTTTATAGTTACTTGTTATATTAACACAAATGTTGATGTTGTTGTTTTGGTCAGATCATGATTCTGCAATACAAGCTTACCTACCCAAGTGGAACAGCCACTGCATACTTGATCAACAGTTTTCACACTCCTAGAGGAGCTAAACTAGCCAAGTAAGCAAATATTAAGACAATATATATATATATATATATATATATATATATATATATATATAATAATTCTCTCTACTTTTATACTCAATTTTGTATGCTGCAATTGAAATTAATGCACAAAATTTGTACTAACTACTAAGTTATAAACTTTGTTTAAATTATAATGCAGGAAACAGGTAGCTAGCCTTTTCAAATGGTTCTCAGTGAGCTTTGTATGGGCTTTCTTTCAGTGGTTCTTCACTGCTGCTGATGGCTGTGGCTTTGCAAGCTTTCCTACTTTTGGTCTTCAGGCCTTCAAATACAAGTAATTTCAGCTTCTTCTTATCAAAAACATAAGTTTGATCAATTTGATTGTTTTTCAGACAAGTTATTCATCATTCATTTTTTGATCGTTTTCTATGTATTTGCAGCTTCTACTTTGATTTCTCATCAACCTATGTTGGTGTTGGAATGATCTGCCCCTACATTATTAACTTGTCCATGCTTCTCGGATCCGTTATTTCGTGGGGCATCATGTGGCCTCTAATTGAAAAGAAGCAAGGTGATTGGTATACCGCCGGAGGTATGCGAGGACTACAAGGATACAAGGTTTGTCTCCTGCCCGCATCGAATTTAATTCTCGAAATAAAGTCAATTATATGTAAAGGCCCCATCGACTTTCTTATTTCTCCGTAATCCTAAAAAATCACGTTGTATTTTGTTTTGTTTTTGGCAGGTGTTTGTAGCTATTGCTATGATCCTTGGAGATGGTCTCTACCATTTTGTGGCAGTGTTTGCAAAGACATCAATTAGCTTAATCAAGAACTTGAGAGAAAATAGAGATGGTTCTATGACAGACCCTTTATCATTAGAGAATGAGAGCCTTAGCTACGACGATAAACGCCGAATCAAATACTTCACTCAAGACCAAATACCAATGTCAGTTGCTCTAGGAGGATATGCTCTCCTTGCCATAATCTCAATCATCACAGTGCCTTACATATTCACTCAATTGAAATGGTACCACATTCTAGTCATCTACCTAGTAGCACCAATCCTAGCCTTCTGCAACTCGTACGGTTGCGGCCTTACCGACTGGTCACTCGCTTCCAACTACGGCAAGATTGCAATATTTGTCTTCGGATCATGGGTCGGCATGGAAAAGGGAGGCGTCGTAGCTGGCCTCGCCGCCTGCGGTGTCATGATGAGCATTGTCTCAACAGCCTCAGACCTAATGCAGGACTTCAAAACAGGATACCTAACACTAGCCTCCCCAAGGTCCATGTTCTGCAGCCAAGTGATAGGCACTCTAATGGGATGCATAATCTCCCCAGTTGTCTTCTGGGTCTTCTTCTACAAGGCCTACCCTACACTAGGTGAGCCGGGCAGCTCATTCCCAGCCCCGTTCGGCCTCCTATACCGTGGGATCGCATTGATAGGAACCGAAGGAACCGCCGCCCTCCCTAAACACTGCCTCGAAATCGCTCTGGGATTCCTCCTACTAGCAGTGTTGCTCAACCTGCTTAGAGATGTCTTGTGCCATTTCAAGATCAGTGCTCACAAGTATGTGCCTAGCGCGATGGCAATGGCGATCCCGTTCTACCTAGGTGGGTACTTCACGATCGATATGTGCGTCGGAAGCTTGATCAGGTTTATTTGGGAGAAGAAGGACAAGAAGAAGGCTGAGGCTTTTGTTCCTGCAATGGCATCTGGACTAATTTGTGGTGACTCAATTTGGGGGTTGCCTGCAGCAGTACTGTCTTTGGCCAAAGTGAAGCCACCCATCTGTATGAAGTTCTTGTCAAGATCTGCTAATGCTAAGGTTGATGGCTTCTTGGGAGGCTAACTATTCACTCACAATCTCTACTAGTTATGACTCACAATCTCTACTAGTTGAAGAGTACTCTTTAATACTCTCTTTCTTTACAATGTATATATAGTTTTATTTTCAAAACTTAGAATAACTTAATTCTTATCTTTTTTTTTTGTTAAAATTTAGAAATATTTGTCAATGGAAGAAATTAATTAATGTTGGTGCTAACATAGTAACATATAGCTGATTAACAATAGGAATATTTCACAAATAGCAGCTGCCCTAACCCTATTTTTTTTTTCTTGAGTTCTCTCTTGACTCAAGATCTTGAACCGTCGTTGGCGGTGGTTTCAATTTTCATCTCTCGGTATTTTATGTGTTCACTAAAGTGTAGATCTGTGAAGATTAGATCTACTTGTTGCGGTACATCTTCTTCAACGTTTGTTTTTAGATTTGTGTAGCTATTGGGTTGATCCTTATTTTTAGTTTTATTTTTAGGTAGCTTGTCTTCCTGTTAGAAGTCTTGATTTTGTCTATTCTTTGTCGGGAAGTTTTGTAACTGCCCAAATTAATTTAATCAAGATTAGTGTTAATCACGTAGATTAACGGGTTAATTCGGGCGTTACGTGGATAGCTGGGTGACTCAGATGTGGGAAGTCAGGTTATATTTATGATATTTGTGCATGGTGTGATGCCTAGTACTGCGATGTTGAGTGTATTAATTATTATTATGTATATAAATGTCGCATGTATGAACGTTGATCGGGCAAGGCTACGAGTCAGGTATATGTCCCGAAGTGCGCGTCGGGAACCGAGTACCGGATAGCTGGGGTACGGGGCATGGGTTGCCGGGTAGCTGAGAGTTAGTGTTACCTCACATATGATTTTTATGAATTATTTGGTGGTCTAGCCTAAGGTGTGTGAGCCAAATCAAATTTATTAATTAAATTCCTAAGGTTGTAGCTAGGAAATTCAGGGTGGATAGGATGATCCTCGAGATGCCCAACAGGGTAAAACAAGACAAGTGATGTCATGATAAGGTGTCCACGAGTTAAGTGACACAGGCTGTTCAGGGACCCTTAGATCAGCCTCGAGATGCGTGTACGCATGAGATTATAACAACACCTATATATATGAACCGATGAATGGAGACATGCATTTTACTCCTTCCTCAACAAGATTTGAGAGGTTCTGGGAAAGAATTTCTTGCTGAAGATGACGAATTCGAGTATAAGGGAGTAGATTTGAGGTCTCAAACATAAAATCTAAGGTAATTTCTCATTTAAATTGGTTTTTGTGGGATTTTCAGATTTTAAGACATGCACTCTAAAATTGTTGGAATTGAGGTTTATAGGAGTAAATTTGGTTCAGATAATCAGTTTGAATCGAGTTTAATGGGGACCTAAAACCGGGATTTTTCTAGCACATGTTCGTGAGAGTTTAGACCTAATTAACATACAAAACCCACCTAATTGACCCTAAATACACCATAAACGACTTCAGGGACTAGGGACCATAGCTCGGGCATCGAGGAGCTAGGCGGGTCGGATTGACAGGTCCGGGAAGTCGGAGTGCGTGTTTTCAAGTGCTTAAAACCCTTGAGAATGTTACACTTTAATTCATGTGTGGTTTGTCATTGTTAAACGAGTGTTTATTCATTTGTTTATTATCATTTTGCTTGCTTAATTGGTTGCCATGCATATGCACTGTGATCATGTGTTGGTCAGTGTTTGATTTGTTCACATGGTTGGAGATTAATCGAGAGGATTGTGGTATGGAATTGAGCAGACTAGATTGTAGCGCTTGTACTTGGTGCACTCAGTGAATAGCTACCTGAGTAGCAAGGTGCACGTGTCCGGTGGGTTGTGATGTGTGTCCAGTCACCGTTAGTGGTTCAGGTGTGGTTAGGCTTAATGTGCTCAGCCGGGGCATCCAAATCTACAAAGTATGATCTAGTTTTGTTAGTCTTCATCACACCTCTATCTAGTTTTAATTGATATTGTCGTTGAACCGAATTACTTGAATGATGTTTTATATTCACTGTGTGTGATCATATGTTTGATGTGAATGTTGTTTGCTGCTAGCCATGAGAATATGATTCATGCTGCCAGGGTCATATTCACATGTCTCCCAGGTTATTGTGGTTTTCATGGTTATCGTGTAGACTCCTCTAGGGAATTTACTCACCGGGCTCGTTGTTGTATGTGTTGGGCAATTGAGCGCAAATCCTGATACAAGCAAGAGCAAGGGAAAATAGGTACTAGACGACTATCTCTGAGGTCGTTGCTGCTGACAGCTCGTGTTTTGACTGCCTAGTATGTATGTATATATTATTTTGCTAGGTTTTAGAAACTTTGTAACTCTGTCACATGTATATGGATTACGGTATATTTCGTCTCAGTTATATACATGGTATTTATTTTCGGGTTTTCACTACTTAGGTTTAATAAATTCTCATAATATACACATTAAAGGCTTCCTCTACTATTATTATTATTATTATTATTAACTAACCTGCTAGATGTTTAAGAGAATTAAACAATTTAGTATAGTAGGATTAGTTAAATGGAGCGTCACTTCACAGAGCTGCAGACGTGGCAATAGTGATGACGTGACAGTGCGCCTGCTGGGCTTGCGAGTAGAAGGCGTGGGTCACAGGACGACCTCGAAATTGAGGCCGTCACAAGTTTTATTTTTTTTCTTCTCGTCGGGAAGTTTTGTTATTCGTTATGTGGTTCTAACGTGTGTATATGTATTGTAATGTGTTTCAACGTTGTGGATAGCAGTTCCTAATTGTCAAATTGTTTCAATTTCACAATCGCATTTACAATCAAAGTAATAGCAGTTCTTTTGAACAAATAAGATTAGCGAATAAATGTAGTTTTTTGATTCTATACTTGGTCTTGTACAGAGTCATTAATGATTAATGAAACTTCTATTTTTTTTCAAAACCATAGGAAGATATAGCTTTATTGTGCTTTAATTGAACTTGATCCTAAATAATATATACATTTAGTGTGTAATTTAGTTCTAATACATATATTACCAATTCAGCAATTGTTAGGTCCCCCTACGTACTATTTAAAAAGATAGTTGTTCTATACTTATATCCTTGATTCTAAAGTCGCTTTCAATCCACATGTGCCCGACATAGAGTTCGTCTTCAAATAAAACTAGAACTTCCATGCACCTTTTATTTATTTATTTTTACGGGAGGATGATGGGGAGCATAAAGTAGTGAGGTAATAATTGTTGCGACTCAAACTCAAGTGTAACAACCCCAAATTTTTAACTGACTTGTGTTGCACTTGTCAGAATTGTGACCCGGCTACATGAATACTGGACAGTATTTCGAACTTCAGGAGTCGACACCGAAGTGATTTTATGATTCTTTGATTGTGTGTATTAGTATTTTAGTATTTTACGGGTTTCGAGCCGGTCGGGCGATATTTAATTTGGTGGAGGTTTCGACTAGTTAAACGGGGAGAAAAACAAGTAAAAAGTACAAATAAATGAATTTTTAATTAATTTAATTAATTAGTTGGCGAGACAAGGCGAGACTACGCGAGTTACGAGAGTCGGAACAAGGAAAAACTGACCGAGGAACGTCGTTTGAATGCGGAAGTTAGTTAATTACGCAACATATGGTCTATGGAATAGAAATTGTTAAAGTGACACAGTTCAATGGTGAGGAGCCATGAGATTGACCTCGAGATGCGGGTGTGTTGAGATGGAGAGTCATGCAAGTGACAACACACACCTACTTTAAGGTGTAATAAAGAAAAATAAATAGATAAATAAAAAGACTCATAAGGGCAATGGTTTAAAATTGTGTAGGAAGTAAGTTGGGGGTAAAAAGGTCATTTGACCATATATATATATAACAATAACAAAGAAACCCTACTATTCATCTTCTTCCTTGTTGAAACCACCGCCGCCCCCTCCTTCTCTTCCATCTCGGCCTCTCCTCCACACCACTCTCTGGTCCACGCGATCTCTCTCTCTCTCTGGGTCTCGGGTTCTCTCTCACACTCTCGCTATTCTCTCTCGGTCTCTCACTCACCTCGGCCTCACGTTCTCTCTCGCTCTCGGTGGCCTCCTCTCTCGGCTGGAACGCCACCACCACCGCCTCTTACCACGTCACCGGAGTTAGGTGAGTTCTCTCTCTCTTGTATTCTCTCTTACTCACTCTCTTCGGTTTCGAGACTCACCTTGGTTTCTCTCTCGGCCCCATGTTGGCAGCCGCCTCCTCTCGGCGAACTCGTCACCGCTGCCACCTTCCTCGCCGTCGGAGCCTCCACGTCTCGCCCTAGGTGAACTCCTCCTCCTCTCTTGTTCCTCGGTTTTCATTGTTTTCATGATTTTATGTGGCTTTTTGCAACTGTTTTTGGGTGTAATGCATGACGTTTTGGAGTGGTTTGGTGTACATGGGATGCATGAATCGGTGTATGTGTACACCATTGTGGGGTGTACACACCGGTGTACACACCAGCGTGTATGTGTACACCACAGTGGGGTGTACACAATGGTTGTGGGTGTGAAAATGGATTAATGTATATTATATAGTTTTAAGTAATAAAGTGACATTAATACATGTGAACATGGGGTGCACACAACAGCGGGGCGTTATGTGCACATAACGGTGGGGTGTGTGATGTGTAGGGTGCATACAGTTGGGTGTATGGATTATTGAAGGTGTGACCATAATGTATAAAATTGTAGGTTTGTGAATAAGTAAAAAGGGTTGTAAGTAGGACATTTTTTTTGAATAATCATGGACTTGCATTAAGGCCCAACTAGGGCCCAACACACTCTTTATAATATGAGTCCATAACAAGTTACAAATAGTGTGTTTATAGGTTGTGTAAAGCCCAATAAAGGCCCAATAGAATAGATACAACTTGAGGTCAAGACGAAGGCGTAAAATATAAGAATGAGCTTATGTATCTAGGCCCAATAAATATCCACACCAAAGGCTTACTCAGGTGAGTATAAAACTTGACAAATAGGCCCAACAAGAGTTATGTTTTGTAAAAAGGGGAACAACCATAGAGATGGTTTAATCCATAACGGTTTGGGTCACAATCAACAAATGATTGTAAAACAAACACCTTAAGACTAAATGCGAGCCTTAAACTAATATTCGAGATTCAAAACTTTATCAGGTAGTCGAGAACTCACGGGGAACGTATTAGAGTCTCGGAGTGAATACCGGGTCGCGATTAGTCAGGTAAGTACACTTGTCTCAAAAACTTGTGTACGTTAGTAAGCCAGTTAAGAAAATACCATGTGATTCATCTTCGTTCCATTGTGTTTGCTATTATCTATTTGTTGGCATTCCATTCCATATTCCTTGTATGTGTGTTCTTGACATAAGTGTGTGTCTCGAAGGTACATGCGGCCTGCACTAGAAGGGATAAAACGCGGGCACTCGTGTGCACGAGTGTTTGACCACCCTAGTGATTGTGTGATACCATGTACTGGATTGTTGTGGATTGTTGTGGATATTGTTGTGGTATTGTTGTGGATTTTAGACCACTTATGGCCTCTCTTGACTCGTAGAACACGCATGTTTCGATTGTTATTGTTTCCAGTCTGCCTATCATGCACCTTGTTTATTTAACTTCCTGTCTTTCAATTCCTGCATGATATTTAGACTGCCTTGATTGATAATTCATGAATTACTGTTATATTCTTCTGGCATTACTTTCGATTTCTCTCAGTTGCTCACCGTCTAGTTTGTGACGGTGGGTGCAGATAGAGCGGAGTGCAGTAGAGGAAAAGAGCCTTGCTTAGGCGACTTTTTGTGAGGATTAGCGGCTGGACTTGAGGAACCCTAGAGTAGGTTATATGTTTTTGCTCATTTGTATATCGCTTTATATATGTATGTTTTTGGTTTATAGAACTTGGTATTATTATTGAGATTAGTATCATGTATGTTGATTTATCGAATTGTACATGAATACCGGGGTTTTCCACAATTATAGAATTCCTAATTTCCATTTGAGTGAATTATTTTCCCTTGTTATTTATTGTTTAGTCTTCCGTTGTGTATTATTGCAATAACTCTTTCATAAAGTACTAAATTGATTAAATTAAAGGCTGACTAGGCTCGTCAGGTTATCAAGTGATGACTTGGGGCCTGCACGAATCTAGATCGAACGTACCCAATTGTACGAAAAAATTGAGGCCGTCACATCAAGACCATTGCCTTAGTCAATATCTTAACCGCCCGACTATTTGCAAATCATACCAGTTATGTATGTCCACAATTATCTCCTTCGTTCTAAATTAAAGTTGCATTCAGGCTATATATGTCCCTAATAATAGACGCCTTTTAAAGCTTATAGTAGGCTAATGATTATCAATTAAAAAAAGAATAATCAAGCACGGAAACATTCAATGCCAATCAAATTAATGTGATAAATAACCTACCAAAAACGCAAACATGAATACGCCCTCCTTCCACCATTATAGATCATTTGACTAAAAAAAAATAAATATATGATGTTTTAAAATTTTTTTACTTTAAAAATATAAAATATTTTTAAAATTTGAGAAAACTTTATACCTTTTAAAACTATTTTACCCCTATTTTTATTCAAACATTTAATTATAATTAAATATTTGTCTTTTTTTCATTGGTTGAATTATTTCTTTTTTTTTTTGAAGAGATTAATGTTTTCTTAATTGAACAAAAGTATTATATATTTTACTAAAGAGAGTATCAAAGAATGCTTTAATTATAGAGTTAACTTATTTTCTTGCTCATGACAAAGAAAAAGAAACAAGTGCTTTGTTTGTCTCATTAAATTCATTTTTCCATTCTTTATATTCCTCTAATTCTTTTGAATGTCACATTTGTACTTCAATTGCAATTAACTGTTGAGAGTTAAAAGCAATGGCAAAATAGATAAATTATGCATAAAAAGTTCAAAACGACTTGTGATGTCGGAAAGACCAACTTTACCAAAATTATCTATAATAATGGTGGATGGAGGGAGGATATTATTACAAAAAGTAACAAAATTAAATGTAACATTCAACACACCCAACAACTGAGTCAAGTCAACTCACCCAACTCGTTACAACCGACTCACCTTCTGTGACCCCATAGACTTAGCAATCTCTCTCAACACAAACTTTTGAATTTTCCCAGTTGAGGTCTTTGGCAGCTCATCCTTAAAAACCACTGATTTGGGCACCATATAACGTGGCATCCTTTTCTCTACAATATTCAATAATCTCCTTTTCCGTGACTCGGCTCGACTCAGCCTTTAAACTCACAAAAGCACACGGAGTCTCACCCCAAAACTCATCCGGTTGAGCCACCACAGCCGCTTCGTTAATGCGTGGGTGCGAGTACAACACTGATTCCACTTCAATACTGCTCAAATTCTCACCACCGCTGATTATTACGTCTTTAGATCTGTCCTTAATCTCGAGATACCCGTCCGGATGCATTACGCCCACATCACCAGTGCAGAACCACCCGCGGTTACTATCCATACACTTGGCCGTCCCAATCGAGTCCTTTAAATAACCCAACATGATGCACCCGCCCCGTAACACAACCTCGCCGAGCGAAGACCCGTCTCGAGTCACGCTCGCCCCCGACTTAGGGTCCACTACGTCGATTTCTGTCATTCCTATGGTTTTCACTCCCTGTCTTGCTTTCAACCGCGCGCGTTCATTTAGTGGGAACCGGTTCCACTCGCCCTTCCATGCGCATGAAACCACGATCCCGCCCGTTTCGGTCAATCCATACCCGTGGTCCACCTTGAACCCGACCGACTCGGTTTGCGACAAAACCACAGCTGGGGGAGGTGAACCGGCAGTTAGGATGTGAACCGGGCGGGTCAGCGATTTGCGGTTCGGATAGTTGGCCAGCATGTTGAGCACGACCGGAGCCCCACACATGTGAGTCACGTGATGCTTGTTAATCTCGTCGTAGATCGTCGCCGCATCGACCTTGCGTAGGCATACGTTGGTCCCACCCACTGCTGCCATCCCCCACGGGAAGCTCCACCCATTCGTGTGAAACATGGGTAGGGTCCACAAGTATACCGGCTGCTTAGGCACAATCCAATCGATCAACGAATCAACGGTTACGATGAAGAGTCCTCTGTGGCAGTGGACCACACCTTTAGGAGCCGAGGTCGTACCTGATGTGTAGTTCAAGACCATCGCATCCCACTCGCTCTTGGGCCGGACCCACTTAAAGTCCGGGTCCCCCATCTCGATCAACCCTCGTAAGTGTGATCAATAGTTGGTGACGAATCTGATGGAGCAGTAACATAGATATCAGTGATGAGGACCACTATAGGAGGGTCTACAATCTCTTTCAAAGCATCCTGGAGTACCGGATAAGATATGATGTCGACGAAGAGGAGTTTTGATTCGCAGTGGCTGAGGAGTACGGAGACGGTCCGGGAGTCGAGGCGGGTGTTGATATTGTTGAGGACGGCACCGGACATGGGGACGGCGAAGTGGAGCTCGTACATAGGGGGGACGTTGGGAGCCAAAACGGAGACCACGTTGCCGGGGCGGATGCCTAGGGATACGAGAGATGAGGCGAGTTGGAGGCATCGACGGTGGGTCTGGGCCCAGGTGTAGGAAGTGTCGTTGTAGATGATGGATGGGCAGTCACCGTAAACAGTCGCGGCTCGGTCGAGGAAGCCGAGTGGGGTGAGAGGGGATGAGTTGGGTGGGCTTGGCCTCAACTCCTCCATCTCTCTCTCTCTAGAAAAAAACACTGTATTTCTCTCTAGAGCAGCAGCCTCTATTGGGTTGATTCTGGGTTGAGATCTTGAGAGACTGATTGGGTGGAATTAATTAATGAGTAGGCGAGGGGGGTTTAACGATGTGCTCTCCTCAAGATACGTATTGCAGGCTTGATCGATGATGAAGAAGATATTGTGAGGAGTCAATTTCAAGTTGTTGACTTTGGATGAGGGAAGCTGTAGTATGCTGACACGCGATGGGTTCATGTGTCAATTTTCCGCCAGCGTCACGTGATCAATTTTTTTGCCTTATCAATTTCACTCAAAAAATATATATATATATATATATATATATATATTCGTCATAAAAAAACTAAACAAATATATTATTCTAAACCAATTTGTCCAAACAAACACTCTTCTCAAAACAATATTAACATTATAAGCACCACCACCATTACTGTTGTAATAACCAATCACTAATAAATCATCAAACGCTCCCTTATGTCCAGCATCCCACCAATAAATCCCTCCAATACAATATTGTAAGTTTTGCTCAATTCAATATTTGACAACATAATTTTTGCTGTAAACAGTTGTTTTTGTAGGTCAAATGACACTTGTAAATATGATATTCTAAAATCTTCAGCCATCATAAAGCTAGGACAAAAAGAAAAACTGTTTCAACTTGCCAAATAAATAAATAGAAGTTAACAACGAAGCAACAGTAGAACATTGATAATACAAGGAAGCTAAATAATGTAACTTGGAATAGAGACTAATAAAGAAAAAAAGACCTTCAAAGAAGCTTATTAGGCTACCATCATATTGGTCAATTTAATAAGGTCCAATAGTTCTCTCAATAGGCCAGAAATAGAGGAATATGAGAAAAATTGATATAAGCAAGGATACATATAGAAGTGTTGATCATAACTTTAAGTTGTTTCCTCTCTCTTTTCCTATAAGTTCCCACCAATGATAGGAAATGAAACCATCAGATGACAGAAATAGATATTTAAACAACATGTCATTGACCTCATGGTTCTCACTCATCACATTTACATGTTTAAGTAACCAATAGTCACAACCTTTTGTAACACTTATGTATAATCAAGTGGCATAACTTTTTATAGAAGTTAAACTAATACATTTTTTCAAGTTAAAGATAATTGGCACATACCCATTGCATTCGCCTTTTTTTTCCCTATATAGTTATCTTTTACGTGATTAGTCACACCAAATAATACATCCACCAAATAGACAATTCAATCCCTTTTTTGGCTTGGCATTCCTTCCAACAATTGGTTGTCATTCTAAGTTTGTAGGTTAAAATTATTGTAGCTACTCTCTTCTATATCAATAAATTCAACAATATTAATACATCGCAATTTGACGACAAACACACAACATGCTGAAATAATTAAACACATAGCAACCAACCAGATTTTTGAAGTTCTTATATAATATAATGATCATAAATTCATACCCCTTTCTTGGAAAGATAAAGAATTACAAAACAAAATAGGTGGGTATACCTCTTTTAATAAAACTGACAAGCCTATAAGCCGTGAATCCCACACTGCTTGGTATAAATTAATTAGGATTATGGGCTTCTACAAATACAAAAATTATCAAAATTCCATTAAATCCAGTCATACCACATACTACCAACCATAAGTCCAACATTCTCATTGGCATGAATAAAAAAATAGAGAACTTGAAGAATTCATAAATTAATCAAAGACAAAAACTAATCAATGTAATCACCCAAATCAAAATAACTTTCTCTCATACGATCAAAAGATCGATCTTTGGTCTTTAGGGTGTATCATGGCTGAGCTTTGTTCCGGAGACGTGAGTTTTTCACCTCGTCTCACTTTTTCGATTTTTAATGCGCTCATAGTCAATGGGTTGAAAATATCTAGTAGGTATGCCTTTTCATTTAGTATTTCCTAATGGTGAATATGCGATTTTGAGAATTTGTTCTCCCTCTCAAGCTCTTTTAACTCTGTAGGTACTTTTTCCTAATGATGGATTGGTAATGCTGATAGCACGCATGATTGGGATGCTTGGTCCTATCGATATGGGGATGCTGGAGAGCGGTCAGAGACGCACAAATACTTCACGTACGTTAAAAGAATACACTATCAAGGTGGACATACCTCTTTTGAGAAACAAAATCGAAGACGTTGAAGACCGAGAGATGTTGAAGGTCGAGAGATGTTGAAGGCCGAGAGAAATCGAAGACGTGAATCGATGGTGAAGAGAGAGATTGAAATAGGAGGCATGAGATGGTGAAGAGAGAGATCGCAATAAGAGGTGTGAATCGTTGGAGGAGTTAGAAGGAGAGAGATTGAAATAAGAGGCGTGAGATAGGAGATTGAAATAAGAGTAGGAATCGAAATAAGAGGTGAAATAGGGTATATTCGTTATTTTAAGTAACGAAGGAAAAGGAGAAGTATTCTCACTTTTATTATATTGATATATATATATATATATATATATATATATATATATATATATATATATATATATATATTAAGGGAAGACGTTAAGGTATCTGTGACAATTTTTCACGTCATGAACTTTACTCTGATAGGTATATATATGTCATGAAATCTTTTCAACTTTAGTATAATGTGTGTGTATATATATATATATATATATATATTATATATATATATATATATATATATATATATTTGAAGGGAAGACTTAAGGTGTCACACCAGATCTCTCATGGATTGCTCATCATTCTCTTTATGTTCGATTTGGATGAAGCATTCAGTGAAGGAGCTTCGATTCGGTTGTAGCATTTAGTGAAGGAGCTTCGATCTGATCCGACAACAGATTTGTGAAGAAGTTTGGTTTCTCACTTTCTCTCTGTTTGCACACATTGTTATGTGTTCGTTGTTGTTGTTTTCACAAAATCAATCTTGTTCTAGTTTTTTCTAGGGTTTTGTTTTTGTTTTAAAAGTTTTTTGTGAATTTGAATGGATGCTTATGGATTACAAAGTACTTCAATCCATGTTATTTCTTCTCTAATTCTTGTTCTACTAGTGTTATGATTGGTGTGTGCTTTTGCCACATTTTGGTGATTTTGGTGCTTTGTGTTGTTATTTTTGCTGTAAGATTAATGATTTTTGTGATCCGTGCTTCTAATTTCTCCGTAAAATGAATGATTTCGTGATTTGTGCGGAATGTCAATGTTTAATTACTGATTTCGCTTGGCCATGGAATGTCAATGTTTAATTATTCAATTTTGGATTGGGTATCTATTTGGACTCATGGAGTGCGGTCAAAACTTTTTTGCAAAGACACCCTCGAGCAATTAATGAAACAACCATAATCAATTGTAAAATTCTTATTATACCCCTTAAATTTGTACAATTTAAAAACCTCCCTTGGTTTCAGAGTTCAAGTAGATTTATTGTTTTGGATTAGTGTTGGTCCAATTGATTTGGTTTAGACCAAGATGTCGAAATGATTATTACAAGAGTAGAGTAAAGGTGAGTAGGTACAATATGTATTTAAGAATATTTCCTCTTTGTTCCGTGTTTTTTTTCCTATCTTCAATTTCTTTAAAGTTTCCTATTTAATGTAGTTTAGCATTCCAACCTTTTAAAGATTTGCACGGTTGAAGACCTATAGCTTTCACGTAGCGAACCATCCCCAATTCGGGTTGTTTCTTATATGCATTGAAGCTCCATAGACCTCAAGACTTAAGATATAACTAAGAGATCCTTCATCTAAAAGTGCTGACTAAGGAACTACTTAAGATCTGAGATGCCTATAAGATCAACCCCCACGATTATCATATCATCTACATAGAGTAAAGGAAGAAGAATTCCTCTGTCAGATTTAATAAAATGATGCCTTAGGAAGAACTGTAAATTCATGACATGAAACTCTTATTAGCTCAACTGATACCAAAAATTAACTACTGATGAAGAAGTATGCATTTAAGTGATAATGAAGTAGAATACCTAATTAGATTAATGTTTTAGCCACTAACATTTAAATGGTAGCTTAAGAAATTAATGAGCTAACCTATCAACCAAAGTTGACTTAGGTTTTACAATGAAGAGGAGATTGAAAAGTGTGCTTAAAAAATTGTAGAGTTAGATTGTTTATTATGTGTTTCAAAATCAAGGCTTTGTTGCAGATTTTAATTTTACAAAAGTTGTCTAAAACAAACTATAAATGTAACAAAAATATAGACTTTGTATTTTCTCAATCCATGCCATCATTTTCATTGAGTATAATGGGATCATTGTTTTGTCACTCTTTATGTTTCTTATTTGGGATTTTGTTTTTGTTTCTAGTGTTGAGTTTTATTTTTTCTTAATTTGGTTCTTTAATTCTTTATGATTCTTATTTGGGATTTTGTTTGCTTTCTACTTTTGATAATTCTTTTTTTTTCTTTTGTTTGGTTCTTTTATTCTTTACGATATGATTCTTATCCTTCATAATTTTTTTTTTTTTTTTTGCTTTCTAATTAAGATATTTTTGTTCTTTCATATATTTTGTTCTTCTATTATTTATGATTCTTATTTGAGATTTTTTTGCTTTCTAATTTTGATATATATTTTTTCTTATCTTTAGTTCTTTTTTTCCTTATGATTCTTATTTGGGATTTTGTTTTTGCTTTCTTATGTTGATATTTCTTTTTCTTTTCTTTGTTTCTTTTATTCTTTATGATTCTTATTTGGGATTACTTGGACTGGTTGGCCTAATGGTAAGGGCGAAGGCGCGACTGTGTGGGTTAGGCGTATGGTCTCGAGTTTGATTCCCCACGACAACCAAACATTGGGCCACTGGTAGTCTCTTACTTTAATTCGTATAACACACATCATGAAGCTGCATTTTTTAGCTCGAAGAAATCGTCAATAGTATAAATGTTAAAGACTAATTCTATTACTCGATCTCTGTTTCAGTCTCAGATCTGTATCATTGGTTTTCTATGAATCAATTATTTAGATCCCATATTTTGTGAGCTTTAATGGATCAATTTGGTTAATTTGCTTTTGTTGTTCCTAGTTAAGTTTGGGATTTTGTTATTGGTACAAGTGGAAATCTGTTTGTAGGGGTTGACACAAACTAGTATTGAAAACTTCATAGTGCAATTGCGTAAAGTTGGAACTATCAACTAAAGTTTCCTAATTGAACTTTTTAAAAATTAATTATTATAGATCATGTCAGTATTGTAGCTAGTGACCTACAATGTTTAGGGGATACCCTTAATTTTCACTCAACTATGTAGTTTTTGATGTCACGTTGGAGAGTTTTTTCCAGTGATGTGTTCCTATAAGTCCAACCGACTTTAGTTTTATTTGCTTTCCTTTTAATGCTATTACATCTTTGACATTTGCTTATGCTGATTTTGTATTCTTATCTATTTCATTGTAGTTCTCTTTCATTTGATTATTACTTTATGGTTTAGGCAAGTATTATATAATTTTAATGTGCATAAGGATTTCTAATATTCTTTAGTTGGAAGGGTGCGGGAGTGAACTGTGCAGAATGTTGTTTTAGTATTTGCAAGAGTGAATGATTCTTGTTTTTTACTCCCTCTAGTAAAAAATATGATGTTTTTGAATTTTTTGGCTTTAAAAAATATATGATGTTTTCGGATTTCAAGAGAACTCTGTACCTCTTATACCCTTTTACCCCTATTTTGACTCAATATTTAATTATAATTAAACATTTGTCTTTCTTTTATTGGATGAAATAAATAATTAAATGTGAGTAAGAATGTAACTTAAACTCACAATTAATGCTTTCTTAATGTGTGTTTTGAGCAAAAAGTCTTATATTTTTGACTGGAGGGAGTAGTTGTTTTATTGGATCAGTTCTTGGTTGTGAAATTTCGATCTCGGCTGATATATTCTTCGCTCTATTAGACCTTCTGAAGCTGAATGGACTCGAAGTCGATTTGCATGTTGGTGTTCTTTTCTAGGTTTGTTTGTTCCTTTTATTCTGTTCTATGTTAATGGTTCGATTTGAGGAACTTGATGAGTAGGTGTTAATTTTTATTTCAAAAGATCCGGACTAAATAGACTTTGGTTAACTAATTACTGAGGAAACAAAATTTATAAGGTTAAACAACAAACTTCTTTTTAAATGTTCCAACTTTCTTAAGGCTAAAAGGAGTTTAAGAATAATGGTGTATTGAATGTATATGTTGACAGTGTTGGTGGCTAGTTATATATTGTGCGTTGTGATTGACTTGGAGAGTTCAAGAATTCGTTTTTGCCAATCTTGCATAATTACTTGTTAGTTCATATGATTTTTGTTTGGTTTTCTTTTTTGCTTTCTTATTTATTCTTATGTCATGGCTTTAGTGTTCCAAATGTAGGTTTTGTGTAAACAATGGATAAGAGTTGGATGTTCGAAACAAAAAGACTTAGCAAGAGGTACACCGATGGTGTCAAATCAATTCATTTTTAGAATTTGCGTGATCAAATTTTGTAGTTTTTGGGGGTTTTCATGGAGTTTTTGATCTTCTATGTTATAGGTTGTTGTCATTTCTCTTGAATGTGCTTGATAATATATCTTGAGTTTTCATGTTGATGGGTACTCATACATTGATCTGGTTGAGCTTTTCCCAATTGTATTTGGATTGATTTGCGTCATTTCTCTTTGAATCTCACATTGATTTGATTACTTTCCATTTTTTTAAATGGTGGCCTATTTTTTTTCTCTTCCATTTGAGTGGTTTTCATTCTTTTCCCTAATTTCGTACATCATTTTGGGCATCACCCATACTGAAAAATTAATAGGTGATCTTTGTTTTTGTTTTCTGATGTTTGTAGAGATTGGGTTACTTGTCATATTTTGCTGGAGCAGAAAAGAAGGATGAAAGAGTTATGGTTCCAGATTTGGATTCTTCTGTTGTCCTGAACAATAAATAATGATACTAATATATATGAATAAACAAGTTTTACAAATAATTAATAACAGAATCAATCAACAAAATAAATTTCTAACCGGAGGCTTGCACAGAAGCAATGTCCTAAGACAGAAATTTCCTTGAATTCGGTGATTGAATTTTCTTCAAAGATCTACCCCCAGGATACAACCGGATGCTCTTTCGAACCAAAAATCACCAAGTTCAAAAGTCTGCCAAACTGTGATTTTCCTTCTCTCTCAAAAACGAAATTCAAAAAAATATATGTATTTCCAGTGTTTTAGTTCTACTTAAATAGAACTTGAGGCACTGGTTCAAACCAATGTGTCTGTTCAAAACAATATATTCAACAGTCACACCTATTCTCAACAGTTGCACTTGTTCTCAACAAATGACTCACTTGTTCACAAAATAACTAAATTAACTACCAATAATTAATTTCGAAAATAAAAAATAAAATAAAAATTTATTTGATTTTACAAGGCTAACAAATCTAAGCCCAAAGGCCCCAAGGCCAAGGCCCTATTTTTGATTTTAAATATAATTATATATACATATTTATTATATAAATATATATATATATATTTATACCTATTACCCAATGGGTGCCAATTTGGACTCTATCCATTGGATTTCTCTAAAGCAAATCTTTAGAGTAGATGTTTGTATATAAAGAGTTTGTACTCTTTGAAGTGAGCAATGTGAGACTAAAGAGGTTTTCTATTCAAACTCACTTGATCAATTTTTCAAGTTCTAACATCTTTAACCAACATATATCATAGGTGGGTACATGAAGTTGTGAAGCTACAAAAAGGTTCATACTTGGCCACTGCTAATTCACTTTTCTTTGATTTGTTCTACATTTTTGTGATGACTTCCATGGGTGACTGATCTCAAGGCTCGCGAATTGTTCTATAATTTGAAATGAGGGCAAGTGGATTATGGGAAAGGACACAGCACAGCTTGCGGGCATTCACAATTTACGAGCAAGGTTGGAACATCAAATTCCCTTCTTAACATGAAGTTGTGAAGCTAGAAAAAGGTTAATACTTTGCCACCGTCAATCACTTTTCGTTGATTTGTTCTACATTTTTTGTGATGACTTCCATGGGTGACTGGTCTCTAGGCTCGCGAATTGTTCTATAATTTGACAGGAGGGAAAGTGGATTGTGGGAAAGGACACAACACAGCTTGCGGGAATTCACAATTTACGAGCAAGGTTGGAATATCAAATTCCCTTAACAGTTATCTGCTCTTCGATTCGAATAAGCTTTAACGAAGATTATTGATTAGTCTTGTGAAAATGCAGGTAATTACCCTAAATGGGATGAATATCATCCAAATCATTTTGTGGTCCGGGGATTGAGTGCTAAGTATCCATCATCGGGCTGAGGGCATATATGTGCATGGGGCTATTTCAAAAAGTGATGTTGTTTTTCTTTAAAATTCTTTAAATAAGTTAAATTTTTTTAAAATTATAAAATTAATGGATTTCGCATTTAGTACATGCGTGAGTGATCTAAGGTGGAACAAATGGCGCCTTTACAAAAGCCGCCATTTGACATGGCGTGGCTTTTTCTTTTTTTTTTTTTTTTTTTTTTTTTTTTTTTTTTTTTTTCCTTTTTAAGCGACGGGGCGCCCGTCGCTTTAAAAAAAAAAGAAAAAAAAAGAAAAAAAAGAGAAAATGGAAAACAAAATTCAGAAAAATAAAGAAAAATATGAAAAAAAATAGTATTTTGACGAAATAAATAGAAATTGAGGATTTTATATAGAAAATGAGAAATTCAAAAGTCGGGGGTGACTTTATACTGGGGTTTTACCTCGAAAAATGTAAAATTGACATAATATGTCAAATTGAAGCTAATTTAGGGTTTAGGGTTTAGGGTTTAATTCAGGTAATAGGTATAATTCGGGTGATAATTTGATTTGTCGGGTGTTATTGGAGCTAAGCGGGGTTTGGAATAGGTATATATATTCATTCAAAATTTATATTTACGGTTTTAGGGTTTAATATATTCATATATATTACACTAAACACTAAATTAACAACAATACAAAATTTATATATCATAAACCCTAAAATCATATACAATGAATTCATACATTCCTAATTCATTCCGGTTGGTGGTTGCTTAATACATTTCACGGCACCAATGAATTAATACATTCCATACATTCCAATAGAATTTAATCAAATTTAAATACATAAACTCAGTGTATCAATAATTGTCTCTTTCCATATCAATACAAAAAATCAAAATAGGAGAACACAAAATAAGTTTCCAAAAAAATCATCATAAAAATACACTCCATTCATCATATATAACATAGTTTCCTGCAAAAAAAAAAGAAAAAGAAAAAGAAAATAAGTTCAACTTTAAGGTATACAAAATTGATATTCACATATATATAAAAGTCATATATTTTATGGAAAATAACCTATAATAAAGAACAAATCATATTTATTTCAATACAAAAGAAAAAATAAGTCACAACAAGTAAAATTAATTAACAGTTAGTATATAACTACAAGAAATTTGCATATTAATGACATTTAAAAACTGACGTTAAAAGTATAAGACGACAATTTTCAACAGTCATAGAATGGAGGTGTTGTGGAAAGTATTTACTTACAATGACAACATGTTTAGTGTCATGTTTAACGTATAATGACACTTAAAAACTGTCATCGTAACTATAGAATGACATTGAACAACTATCATAAAAGAGCTTTAACGACAATTTTTAAATATCATTAAAATTGTATGACAAATAAAAAATAATCAATAAAAACTATTCAAATGATACAACATATTAAACAATCAAATTCATTGCGCTAAAATTAAAATACCAACAATATCTAAATTCAAATTCAAACTCAAATAACAATTTCAATATTGTAGCAACTAAAAGCTACACCATGTATTTAAAAAAAAAAAGCTACACCATATATTTTCAAAAAAAAGAAAACTACGCATGTGACAATTACATATGAATGCAACATGAGAAGACAAGTACACCTTCGAATTCGAATTTGCAACTTTTCTTCTTTGCAACCTGTCCAACAAAAATAAAAAAATCAATAATAGTGTAGCATATCTTTTGATCGAAGAACATTGAGGGAAAAAAATTCAAATGAGCTCAACCAAAATGGCAACCCAAAAAGTACCAAATTTTTGTCAAAAACTCTAATGAACACAAAAAACTTGGTCTTCTCATCATCTACGTTACAACTAAATATCTAACAACAACAGATAAGTTTATCACATTCCAAACAAAATCATCAAATCATGACCACAATAAACAATCTTACAAACCACATTCGGAATGCTTAAAATTAAGTTAACAGAAGAAATCAACTTTTACAAATGGTTAGGCAATAAGAGAGTTCTACAAATGCTTCGAATGATAGAAAGTAACTATGACTGAAACTTTTTTTTTGGTAGGATTATGACTGAAACTTTAAGTTCTCAATCCTATGCATCCCTCTTTCGAAGGGTTACTGCAAACGAGCAAACAAACAATTCTAATGGTTCTTAATTTGTTACATCACAACCCATAAAGAAAAAATATTATAAGCAGGGATTTAACATATCAAACAAAAGAAACGGAATTTGAAAACAAACATTAAAGTGGTTTGAGGGCTTTACCTGATTAGAGATGGCATATGACTGTGTTCAGATAAACCCTCCAATTGTGTGTGCGCTCACACTTACATCAGCATCCACAATTGGGTACTCCATTGTGTTTCGGAAACTTAATCGATCGCCTTTGTGAAAGACATTGCCAAACTGTTGGGGAGCGCTTGAAAGAAAATAAATGTGACCAAGCTGTGATTAGCAGATAATTAAGATTAACTAACATTGCTAGACAAATTAGCATGGGAACAAGGTAAGAGCTCAGTGTCACAAACCAAAAGCACTACCCAAATCCGATGCATCCTCTAGTGAATTTCTCGATGTCAAAACGCTATGCATGGCTCACGCAGTTCTTAATCAACCAACGAAGAAGAAATTTATGTTTCACCATAAAAACAATGGGAAGCAATAAACACGTACATGAATCTAGTCTTAGTTCTTGTGTATGTACATGCAAGCCCACCTACACACGAAAACACGTACATGAATCCAGCCCTCAATTTTTCAAATGAATCATTAACACTCAGAATGAGCAGATAAAGCTCCCAATAAATGCAACATGCAGACATTTATTCATCCAAACTTATACTTGTCCTGCATATCAACCAAACTGAAGATACGTCGCATTTTAAGAAGTGATAAAACACTTACCAATCAAAGTAATAAAGTAACAAGAATGGTGTGACATGGGGGCACCGACATAGTACCCCAAGATTCATCATAAATTTTCATTACTAAACATCAACGAACAAAATCGCTTTCGATGCTTTTCTTTTTTTTAACCAATTGAAAAGGAATGCATGTTACTAGGATGGCTTGTGCTTATAGTTAAAATGAATGGACATTAAGTGTTCAAATTCTTAGAATTATTTAGATGTTTGAAACTGATATGATTAATTATCTTCTCCTAGGACCCATTTAATCATTTGTATGATTTTATCTTATTTGTGAAGGAATTAGTAGTTCCACGGCTGGAAAGAACACATCATTACCTATTTAACGCGCAATAGGAAAAAATCAAGGATAACTTCACTACCAATGTGTCCTTCAATATAACGGCGAAAGGCATAAATATTAGATGAAACAAATTTAAATCATACATTCTCTAAGGACGAGAAGTACTTCTGAGGAAGATTCTGTTCAGCATGCATGAGGGAATATCATATTATGTCAAGTGCAGAAACTTCAGTTTCCAAGTCACTATTATCTGCATATCACCTTCTAATTATTAGTACGTGTTTTGAAATATTTTAAAAGAGTTCTCAAAATATTTCAAAGCATTACTATAACCTTCTAATAATAAAAGAATTGTTCATTATACTTATAAATTTGTTATGAGCATCTAATAGAAATGTTCCCTCCCCTGCACACCTACCATATAAGGTTGTAAACCCAAATATACATTATGTTCATTTGTTTCTCTTTATTATAAATCATTATATCATATCATATCTAATATACATTCTGTTCATTTGTTTCTCTTTATAAGAAAATGAGACTATCACTCAAAACCACAGAGAAGAAGGCAAAGATGATGCGATATATACTTTAAGGATCCTAATAAGCTTTTTAAGAACTAGGGCCTAGTCAATTTTGTCTCAAATCGCCTAGGCCTCACCGTGCAATCATTGGTCATGGTAATCTAAGACATCCAACACTATTAAAAACATGAATGAATAGATCGTTGAAATAGAAAATTATATCAATTCAAACATACAACTAACAATGGCACAAACAAAGCTGCAATGTATAAGGATAACACCAATGTGGCAACCATTTGACAAGTTCAAAACATACAGTTCAGTTCGAGCCTGCATAATGGTTTTGTTCAGTTCAGTGGGTACCATTTCGTCTGACCTCAATATTTAAAAAGAATCTACTAGATACAAGTAGTAAGCATTTGCAAGTCCAGGCCTTAAAATGTATGCAGCCTAGCTAGCCACCTTTAAAACAAGATCCATCCATCAACATTCTGTAAAGCATGGTTTCAAATCTGAAATGATAAAGAGATTTAGAGACAATAATCAAATGTTGTATACAAATTTATTACAAAAGAAAGATATGAAACCATATAAGTGTTTGAAATTAAAAATAGAATTGAGTTACCTTTCCAATATTAACACAAGTAGATGAATGACATTGCATAATCAAATCGGTGTACCTTGAACCATTATCTCCAATGCCATGTAGCCAAACTATTGTGACTTGTGCTTCCCTTTAGGCCTGACTACATGAGCCCTTCCAAACTCGAATGCTTGCATGCTACATGGGCTTCCTAAAATATTTTTGATGCCATCATAAAAGAAGTCCAAATAATGAAACCAACACCATTATCATTATATGAATGTTGAGCTTTTAACCAAACCATTATAGACAAAACAATAAAAACATGAACTGCAGACTGAAATACACATATATTTAAAAGAACATGTCCAATGCAAACCTTTCTCAAACATAGAAAAACATAGCAATATTGAGCAGAACTAACCAGAACTCATGGTTAGCCCACCAAATCTCATATCAAAACAGATAGCATATGACCATATTTGCATCTACATCTAGAACAAGTACTTGCCCACCACCAAAATTAGATAAAACAACTACAAAGCAGCCCTAAGAGTAACAACTGCATTAGAAAATCAGTCCACTCCTAAATATTGGGTAAAACTGAAAAACAGAGCAATAACGAATACAAGTATTTAAGTAGAAGAACTCTCTGAAGATAGTTTTATTCATAAACTGAGATTGCCTTTATATTGGCATTTGATCAAACCTCTAATAAGCGCAAATTGTGGACACATATCCAACGTGCTTTGACTTAACAACAAATCAGAAAATTAAGGAAATACAATCTGAAATTTGAACTAGAATTATTCAACAAAAAAATAGAGTAACTAAATTAGACTAAGTCCTACAAGCAACGGTAAAATAACTAACAACTTTGAATCACATTTTCAATACTAAAACAGAGCATATTGATCATATACTAAAGATTAACATGAGTTCCAACTTGATTTGGAATTCGATAAACCAATTCCACGACTAAGGACACTCATACTAAGGATCTTAACGAATTAGTTATAAAAATGAAATAGAAATTTGTGGAACATTCAATAGCCTACATGTTAGACACAAATAGAAACAAAACTTAAACAGCTACAAAATTTTCGATAAAGCACAAATAAAATATACAGGACAAAGGGGTAGACTTAAATTGTTTACATGATTTATGTTTCTATAATGGTTCCTAATAAATTCATAAGATTTATAATGGTTCATAATAAAAAAAACTTATAAGTATGAAGTAAAAAATGAACCAAACAAATCTAACCTTTTTGGATGTTGTGAAAAAGGAATCATCATTCATCATCCTCGGTTGTTGAGTCATTGTGAGCGGCATCATCATCATCAACATCATCTTGCCTTTTTTTTGTAGCTGATCTCTCCATGAAACCCTGTTCCATGCGTTGTAACCGTCCTTGCATTTCAAGCAATTGATCGCGATTTACAGACGTGTCATTAAGCATCTTTAGTATCATTGCTTGCATCTCCTCGAATTCCTTATTGAATTGCTCAAATGGCTCATCATCTTAGGACGAGAAGATCCAGCTTCATCATGTCTACGCATCTTAGACCCTGACGGTGTCCAGCCAAGACCAAATCTTCGGCCTTTATCATTTCGCTACACAATCTCCAAATATAATTCTGTTTCATCAATTGGAGTGTCTGGCTGCAACTGTGAAAGCTCTCTGGTCCTTTCGTGTATAGCCGCCTGTATTAAGAATTTAAACATTGACAAGTCATATAAGTCATTGATACCTATAATTAACAAAAAACAGTTATGGTCAAGTAGTTTCTTACGGCAATCACCTCTGCTCTTGGATCCAAGAAAGTAACGCTATCATGATCCCTTGTATGGAGATATAAACATAAATCCAAAGCAGTCGGCTTTCTACCGAATTTCTTCTCCTATAAAATATGTTTAACTTAAAATTAAGTTTGAAACTTATATGAATCTAATGTATACATATGTATGTATGTATCTATGTATGTATGCCCCAAAACATACCGGTCTCAACGAATGCTCATAGATGGATATGGCTCCACCTCCGTGCACAGACGAACCCGAACCAGGTCCCCCCACCTCTGATCTTCGGTTTCGGCTCGCTTGTTCCGACTTTGCTTTATATTCGGAGTAGACCGCATCTTCTTGTAATGCTCAAAAACCTCCAGATATACATGTGCTTTGGTTTTGTCGGCTTCCTCACCATCTTACTAACAAAGTCGTAACAGTGGCAATTTGCACATCGTACAAACGTCGACCATAGCGTCATCGATCGTCTCCAATCGAAATGAGTCTGTAGTAATAGAAAGTCAAGTCTTCAATATATGCTAAGTAAAAGAAACTTAATTTTCTTATTTAAAAATCTCTTACCGCCTAATCGTTAAAATATTGCTCCTTGATATGGTTGGGAACCGTATCCTAACAGTAGCCATCCTTATGTAAATCGAATTTATATATCCGCGTCATTTGCTTTGACACTTCGGATGACGGATGCAAGAAAGTACCACTACATTTTTACAAAAAAAAGTTAGACCAATATTATAGTAAGTTCATTAAACGTAAGTATATATATGTAATAATATTTCATTGACTTACAATTCTTTCGTAGTTTTTACGGTTAAAAACACCCGCCCCGCGCCTCGGTCATCATTATTTCTACGTCTCGGGGCCCTAGTTGGCTCATCGTCTTGTTGTGATCTACGCGAGGCACCACTAATAGATGGCTCACTCGAAGGGTGGCTTGAAGTATTGGACGAATATGATGCATGGTCGATATGATCATGACTCCTCGATGGGGAGGCATGCATATTAGAGTCGAAGGAAGCGATCGGGACATGCTGGTAGTACTGCTAATGGGAGGGAGATGCGTGGGTAGATTCTCTAGAAGTTACGCGACCAGCGATAGGTGGAGGGAGTTGTGACGCCAATTGAGAGGAGTAAGCCTGTAGAGTGGTTGGATCATCGGGGCCAAATAAAGATGGGCCCAATGGCTAAATGAGAGGGGCCTGGTGGGGGTGTTGCGCATAAGGCGGATGAGAATACTGATATAATTGTGATTGATGGTGTTGCTGAGAAAGCATTTCTCGGACAAAAAGTTGTTGACAGTAAGCTAATTGCTGTTGAGCAAGCTGTTGCGGAGTGAGTTGCTCTTGACGCTGCTGAGGCTCAGCATCATCAGCGGGAGATCGTTGTAGCGAACGATCCAAGTCGCGAGATGGACGATCTCTGCGACCACCAGATCGTCTGCTGGATTGTAACGGCCCAAATTAATTTAATCAGGATTAGTGTTAATCACGAGGATTAACGGGTAATTCGGGCGTTACGGTGACAGCTGGGTGGACTCAAATAAGAGTACCCAGGTTATATTGTGTTATTTGTGTATGTTGTATGTCTATTATTGTGATGTGGGAAATTATTATTTATATAAACATCACATGTGTGTAAGTTGACATCGGGCAAGGCTACGATCGGGTATATGTCCCGAAGTGCGTGTCGAGGACCGGGTACCGGGTATTGGGTAGCCGGGGTACGGGGCATAGGTTTCCGGGTAGTTGAGTGTTAGTGTGACACACTTATGATTTTTATATGGTTTATTAGGTGATTTAACCTAAGGTTGAATAAAAGTATTAATGAATTAATTTAAGTCCTATAGTTTGAATTTGGAAAAATCAACCCACATTGGATTACCCTCGAGATTGACAACAAACCAAATACAAGACAGTTGTGTCATGATAAGTACCTAGACTTGGGTGACGCAGGGTGATCTGAAACCGTCCGATTCTCCTCGGGATGCGTGCACACGTTAGATTAGAATAAATGGTATAAATACAAAGTGATCGACATGCAAGAAACCATTTTCTCAACAATTAGAGAGATCAGTGAGAAGAAATCCAGGGTAGAGAAGGAAAATTCGTGCTTTGGGAGAGGGAGATTGAGCCTCACAACATTGATCCAAGGTAATATCTATCATTTTATTGGAAATTTTAGATAAAAATATGGTTTTTGTGGGTTGTGGTGAATTCGGATTTCATTTATTTTTAATGGTTTTAGAAGGTCAATTCGGTGTTCTTGAGGTTTATTTTGATGAATCTTATCAATTAGAATCAATTTTGAAGAAAATTGAGGTGATTTGGTAAATTTTGGGTTTATTTATATATATTTTGATCCGAGAATTTGATGTTGTTTTGGTGGATTTGTGGTGAGATTATGATGTTTTGGAGGTCTCAAATGGAGTGAGATTGATTAGAAATTGATAGGAGAGAAGAAGAGAGGCAAAAGAAGAAGAAGAAAAAAAAAAAAAAAAAAAAAAAATTCTGTTACATTGTTGAACCAGGAACTTAGTTCCTGGTTCGTCCCCGAGAAGGGGCGCGCGCGCGTGGCGCGCGCGTCGTCACCTGGAACTCGGCCGGGCCGGACCGGCCAGCCAGCCGGTCCAGGTGGGGCCCACCCAAATAAAAAAAATAAAATAATTTTTTTTTATAAAATTAAATAATATATATATATATTATATATATATATATATTATATTGCTGGAAAATAGGAAAAATAATTTAAAAATATCAGAAAAATTGGGAAAAATTCTAGAAAAATATAGAAAATTAAGAAAAAGGTAGAAAAGTAGTTTTGGGACTTTTCGGGTATTTTTGGAACCCCGACATAGTAAGAGAGAGATACCACAACTCAAATATGAAAATATGTTATAAAAACATAAAATTTTATAATATGTTTTTAAAAAGTATAAAAACACTATAAATGGACTTCGAGGACTGTTGAACCATAGCTCGGGTATCGGGAGCTAGGCGGGTCGAATTGGCGGGTCCGAAGTCGGAGAGCGTATTTCAAAAAGTGCGTAAAACCCTTGAGAAAGTTACACTTTAATTTCATGGCGTGTATTCTATCGATTATCTTATCGTATGCGATGACTGCTGGTGGTCACGCATGGTTTTTCATCTTGGTTATGACTACACGCTTGAGCATGGGCTAGTCTGCGACGGCGACACGTGTAGTGTAGATAGGAGTAGATGTATCTACAACTGTCTCGAGGGATTAAGGGTACTCTTAGCACTAAAAAGCTTGGAAAGGAGTACGCCCGGTTACTGAGTTGAGGTGTAGATCATTGTAAGCCTGGTTATTAAGCACGGTTTGTGCTGAGAACTCCGTTTTGTTATCATATGACCGGCGGGTCATGGTTTTATCGTGATTAAACGTGTGATGATTTATTTACCGTTGAATTTACTTTCGAGCCATTTAGTTAATTATTTGTTGGATTTTGGATGGTTTACATTTCCGGTTAATATGTGATGTGATGTGATGTTGTGAAGGTTGTTTATCGCCACCATGGGAATATGATTCCCGTTGTCGTGGGTCATATTCACATGTCTCGCAGTTATCGATGTTTTCATGATTATTTGTGTAGACTTCTCTTGGGAATTTACTCACCGGGCTCGTTCTTTGTATGTGTTGGGCAACCGAGCGCGATCCCGGTACGAGCAAGAGCAAGGAGAAAAGAGGTACTAGGCGACTATCTCTCGAGGCCGTTCTTTGCGACAAATCGTGTTTTGACTACCTAGTATGTATGTATATATTTATTTTGCTGGGTTTTGGGAACTTTAGAACTTTATCACATGTATATGGATTACTGTTTACTTCGTCTCAGTTATATACATGGTGTTTATTTCGGGTTTTCCACTGCTTAGGCTTAATAAATTTTCATAAAATACAAATTAAATGCTTCCGCTAATGATGTTATTGTAATTATCAACTAACCTGCTAGATGTGTAAGACAACTTAATAAAGTAGGATTAGATACACGGAGTGTCACTTCACAGAGCTGTTGACGTGACAGGCGCTGCTAGGCTTGCGGGCGGAGGGCGTGGGTCACGGGCGGCCTCGGAAATTGGGGCCGCCACAGTTTGGTATCAGAGCCTAGGTTTGAGAAGCCTAGGGAATGAAGCGTGGATTATGGTTAGCTCTGATACCGCCACAGTTTGGTATCAGAGCAAGGTCGATAGGGCCTTGAATTAACAAAGTTAAGGAAAGAGCATAAACTTTAAAACAAAACTTAGATGTGGAAACCCGATGAATTGCCTAGAACTTTTAGTTGGGAAGCAATGTAAACGGGTAAAGTTAGGATTGTTATGTGATATATGTATTGTTGTATTTTTATATACTATACGCATACGTATATCGGGTACTGATCCGGACACGAAAATCGATGCAGATCACTATGGACGGACAGACTCCTACCACTACCTCTCCGACTACTCAGCAGGAGGCTGGGGAGACCAGTGATCATACCACTAGAGAGATAGCTGATTTGCGAGCCATGGTGCAGAGAGTTACGGATCAGCAATTATTGCAGCAGTCACAGATGGTTGAGCTCATGGAGTACATACGGAGCTCGAGGATACCTGCAGTAGCACCGACTGCTGAGTTAGTTACACCTACCCCTCCAGCTGTGTTAGCGCCACCGGTTGACTCACAGGCAGCGGGGACTGAGACAGTGATAGAGAGATCTGAGCCTGTTGTAATACCAACAAATAATACTGAGGTGACGCCTACTACTACGGAGCAACATACGGTTGTTTCGATTTAGCAGCGAGTAAGATGTCGAAGCGGCTAAGATGGTGAAAGATTTTATGAGATTCAACCCCACCTACTTTATTGGGGTTAGTGATCCGAGGTTGCGGGACGGTGGTTGATGACACACCGACGTCTACATCGCTTGTTAGAGGTACCGAGAGGCGATCGTGCACGTATTTCAGTTATTGTTTGAGGGCCGAGCGGCCGTATGGTGGACGACCTACACCGATATCCATTCATACCGACTACATGGGTTGAGTTTCGACAGCTTGTTGTTTACGGATGAGTATATTCCCACCGAGGTGCGATTGAGGCTTAGAGAGCGGTTCTTGGCATTGAGACAGGGTAACATGACGGTATCGCAGATACATGGATCGATTCGGGTACCTTATGATGTATGCCATGGACGTGGCGAACACCGAGAGACTCCGGGGTCTATTATTTCATCGGGGTTTGGATGAGAGGATAGGTGGCGTGATAGTTGCGAGTGGAGCCGAGACTTTACAGTTGTATATGAGAGAGCACCTTGTCACGTGAGACATACTTACGACCTAGGGGTGAGCGATAGACGTGTCGGGGCAAGGTTCTCGGTCCGATCGGGGACCGAAGAGACAGAGAGAACCGTCGATGATGGAGATAGTAGGAGTGATCACTACGGAAGTAGACCACGATATGAGGACAGACCACGGGATCGACAGCACAGAGGTGATGACAGAGTATATGCAGTACCAGCGATAGCGGCACCCCAACAGCATTACACTCAGGACCAACGAGGCAGAGAACCGAGAGATCACGGGGTCAGAGCCAGGGGTCGAGGAGTGGACAACCGAGACAGGGGGTTGTGTGTTGGCGATGTGGACAGGAGGGCCACATCAAACGTGATTGTGCGCAGGAGCTAGAGGCTCCAGTACCTAGGAGACCGGTGCAAACTCGAGAGCCGGTGCACGCAGCGACTGAGCCAAGCAGGGAGACGTCCCAGCGCAGGTTTCAGGGTAAGTTTACTTATTTTCATAATTATATGTTATAGTATGTGTTAAACATGCATGACTTAGTTGATGCATGGTCGATTTATGAGTGTGTGGTCAGTGGAGCCACATAGTGGTATTGTCAGTTTATATGGCAGGATGGGCCATTGTATTGTGGCTAAGACAGAGTTATCGTGTGGAGATACACGATGGGTAAACAAGTGTCAGTCGACCAGGATGGGTGACTGGATTAGGGTTTCTTGGACACAGGTTTAGTTGAGTACGGGTGGCGGAGATGTCGGGAAAAAGTCGTGACTAGGGTTCGCGTGTGCGACATGCACACAGCTCGGTGTGAAGGCTCGGCCTGTGAGTGGGAGCGAGAAGTTATTGTTCGACCACATGTGAGTGGGTGCGGTAGTGTCCAAGGAACTGTAGAAGAGTTAGTCAGTGGTGGAACTGACGGGGAAGTGTGTGGTTCGGTGAACCGGGGATGTTACTCGGGATTGTTCAATTTCGAGGACGAAATTTTCCTAGTTGGGAAGAATTGTAACGGCCCAAATTAATTTAATCAGGATTAGTGTTAATCACGAGGATTAACGGGTAATTCGGGCGTTACGGTGACAGCTGGGTGGACTCAAATAAGAGTACCCAGGTTATATTGTGTTATTTGTGTATGTTGTATGTCTATTATTGTGATGTGGGAAATTATTATTTATATAAACATCACATGTGTGTAAGTTGACATCGGGCAAGGCTACGATCGGGTATATGTCCCGAAGTGCGTGTCGAGGACCGGGTACCGGGTATTGGGTAGCCGGGGTACGGGGCATAGGTTTCCGGGTAGTTGAGTGTTAGTGTGACACACTTATGATTTTTATATGGTTTATTAGGTGATTTAACCTAAGGTTGAATAAAAGTATTAATGAATTAATTTAAGTCCTATAGTTTGAATTTGGAAAAATCAACCCACATTGGATTACCCTCGAGATTGACAACAAACCAAATACAAGACAGTTGTGTCATGATAAGTACCTAGACTTGGGTGACGCAGGGTGATCTGAAACCGTCCGATTCTCCTCGGGATGCGTGCACACGTTAGATTAGAATAAATGGTATAAATACAAAGTGATCGATCAACATGCAAGAAACCATTTTCTCAACAATTAGAGAGATCAGTGAGAAGAAATCCAGGGTAGAGAAGGAAAATTCGTGCTTTGGGAGAGGGAGATTGAGCCTCACAACATTGATCCAAGGTAATATCTATCATTTTATTGGAAATTTTTGATAAAAATATGGTTTTTGTGGGTTGTGGTGAATTCGGATTTCATTTATTTTTAATGGTTTTAGAAGGTCAATTCGGTGTTCTTGAGGTTTATTTTGATGAATCTTATCAATTAGAATCAATTTTGAAGAAAATTGAGGTGATTTGGTAAATTTTGGGTTTATTTATATATATTTTGATCCGAGAATTTGATGTTGTTTTGGTGGATTTGTGGTGAGATTATGATGTTTTGGAGGTCTCAAATGGAGTGAGATTGATTAGAAATTGATAGGAGAGAAGAAGAGAGGCAAAAGAAGAAGAAGAAAAAAAAAAAAAAAAAAAAAAAATGTTACAGTTGTTGAACCGGGAACTTAGTTCCTGGTTCGTCCCGAGAAGGGACGCGCGCGCGTGGCGCGTGCGTCACCTGAACCGGCCGGCCGGGCCGGACCGGCCAGCCAGGCGGTCCACCACTGGACCGGACCGGTCAGTGGGGCCCACCCAAATAAAAAAAAAAAAAAAATAATTTTTTTTATAAAATTAAATAATATATATATATTATATATATATATTATATTATATTCTTTGGAAAATAGGAAAAATAATTTAAAAATATCGAGAAAAATTGGGAAAAATTCTAGAAAAATATAGAAAATTAAGAAAAAGGTAGAAAAGTAGTTTTGGGACTTTTCGGGTATTTTTGGAACCCCGACATAGTAAGAGAGAGATACCACAACTCAAATATGAAAATATGTTATAAAAACATAAAATTTTATAATATGTTTTTAAAAAGTATAAAAACACTATAAATGGACTTCAGGGACTGTTGAACCATAGCTCGGGTATCGGGGAGCTAGGCGGGTCGAATTGGCGGGTCCGGAAGTCGGAGAGCGTATTTCAGGTGCGTAAAACCCTTGAGAAAGTTACACTTTAATTTCATGGCGTGTATTCTATCGATTATCTTATCGTATGCGATGACTGCTGGTGGTCACGCATGGTTTTTCATCTTGGTTATGACTACACGCTTGAGCATGGGCTAGTCTGCGACGGCGACCGTGTAGATAGGAGTAGAATGTATCTACAACTGTCTCGAGGGATTAAGGGTACTCTTAGCACTAAAAAGCTTGGAAAGGAGTACGCCCGGTTACTGAGTTGAGGTGTAGATCATTGTAAGCCTGTTATTAAGCACTGGTTTGTGCTGAGAACTCCGTTTTGTTATCATATGACCGGCGGGTCATGGTTTTATCGTGATTAAACGTGTGATGATTTATTTACCGTTGAATTTACTTTCGAGCCATTTAGTTAATTATTTGTTGGATTTTGGATGGTTTACATTTCCAGTTAATATGTGATGTGATGTGATGTTGTGAAGGTTGTTTACTGCCAGCCATGGGAATATGATTCCTGTTGTCAGGGTCATATTCACATGTCTCGCAGGTTATCGATGTTTTCATGATTATTTGTGTAGACTTCTCTTGGGAATTTACTCACTTGGGCTCGTTCTTTGTATGTGTTGGGCAACTGAGCGCAGATCCTGGTACGAGCAAGAGCAAGGGAAAAGAGGTACTAGGCGACTATCTCTGAGGCCGTTGCTGCTGACAGCTCGTGTTTTGACTACCTAGTATGTATGTATATATTTATTTTGCTGGGTTTTGGGAACTTTAGAACTTTATCACATGTATATGGATTACTGTTTACTTCGTCTCAGTTATATACATGGTGTTTATTCCGGGTTTTCCACTGCTTAGGCTTAATAAATTTTCATAAAATACAAATTAAATGCTTCCGCTAATGATGTTATTGTAATTATCAACTAACCTGCTAGATGTGTAAGACAACTTAATAAAGTAGGATTAGATACACGGAGTGTCACTTCACAGAGCTGTTGACGTGACAGGCGCTGCTAGGCTTGCGGGCGGAGGGCGTGGGTCACGGGGCGGCCTCGGGAAATTGGGGCCGCCACATGGATCGTCCACTAGATCCGTCCCCAGATGACGATGCATAATTTCTTCCTGACATGACTTTTTTAAGGTTCAAGAGTAAGAAACAAATGTAAATGTCATAATCAATTATTACGAAATGAACAAACAAATGTGTAACTAAATTTACTAATTATGTTTGATTTCTTAAACCTACTTAAATGAGTATGTCATGGTTCGTTGTCACTATTTTCACCAACCACTAATTTATTTATTCAAAAATGACTCCGTATAGAATGGTAAAGGCATATGGACAAGCTAATAGACTAATCAAGTCGAGTACAAAGTCCATAGTCTCATTCATAAACTCTCTAATCCTAATAGCATGCTATTTAAAGCTCATTTACCATTAAAAACATCAAATGAAGACATAGAGCACACGAAAGGATACAATGAAAGCATCAACAAAACAATATCATGATGAACAAGTTCAAAGAGTGAAGATTATCAACAAATATCAATATATTAGAGTACAAAGGCACCATATAGTCTTAAAGACTGCCAATGAATAAGTAATAAAAGGAAATGAAATGCAATTCAAAGTATCATCAGGTATACTCACTTTTATGCAAATAAGTGGATATGAGCATACCTTAAGGTTGATGCTTGATTGTATATAACTAGATCGCTTTCTTGATGATAAATAACCTCATAAGGACTACAATTTCCAGCAAATAAAAGTCCCCAATAGCTCTGAATTTTTTTTTTCATATTTTTTATTGAAAACAACATGCAAATGTGAAGCAAAAAGGCTAGGAGTTTGTATTTATAGTTCTTGCCTTTCATCCAAATGTACAACCCCATCTCCATGACATCTAAGGGACCCTAAACACTCCTATCAACCCACTCATACAAAGGTATGATGCAGTTCTATCGACGTCGACGTTGCTCCTCCGTGTGGCAAACCGGTCGTACTCTATTTCGACGTGGATTTCTCCGTGCTTGTACGTCCGGCTGAGTCTGTTGAGCTCGATGACTCGACTGAACTTCTTCCTCGTGTTGGCTCGATTGACCTCTACTACCAGTGCTATCAAAGATAGGGGGTTGAACCATTCCAACATACTTGACTTCTGTATGTGGTAGGGTGAAAGGAACATGAGGTGGCATGCCTAATAAGGGCCTGAATGAGCCATCTCCACTATATAGAATATTGTAGTTATAATATGGCGGTGTAAATGGACTCGGCATGTATTGAGGCAATGAACCATGCATTGAATGTGTAGGCATTCTATGGTCCATGTACGAAGATGATGGCCCAAGAGCATATGGATCAAAATGATATGGATGAACACTCATGCTCGGTGTCCTAGGCAAAAACATATGAGCATCCGATTGCATTGGGGCCGGCAAAGGTGAGTACCTATAAGAAGAAGGGCGTGTTAGAGGTGGCGAAGGAGAACGTCTGTTGCTCTCACCAATAGTTTTTGACGTTCTTGGTGTTGGACGAGTTGGAGGTGGTGGAGAAGAACGTCTCCTGCTCTCACCCAGAGTATGAGTCGTTGTTTTTCTTCTCCTCCCTCTATCTGCTAGGCTTTGATCCTCTTCTTGTTGTTCTTCCTCTTCTTCTTGAGATGCTTCGTCATGTATGTTCGGCTCAACTACATTTTCATCATTCCACAGAGTAGTCCTTTGCTGTTCATCCTCATCTAAGATTCTGATGCCTTCATGTAGAGCAACCATGCCTTGTTCGACCCCGTCATCAGTTAACACTCGCTCCAATTGACGCGCAAATGTAGACTAATATACAAAAAATGCAGTGTTTGATTAACAATTTTAAATATGACTCATGAGGATAACAACATTATAGTTTCAACGTTACTGAGAATTTGCACAGAGCCCCGTCATGTCCAATGTATCGCCTGGTGATAGATCTATACCACTTCATGTACTCTTCGTGATCATGTTCCCCTTCTTGTTCTATCGTGGCTATCGTATTACTACGATTTTCCCACAACTCTATATATCTTCTGTGATACACTGCCCAATTTTGTTGAGGGTGTCCTCTCAATTGGACGCGGTGCAGACGTGTGTCAAAATCACAATGAGGTGGTACGACCTGTGTCAGCCCAAACTGTCTCATGACCCTTTCCGGTCTATGCCACTCAACTATATGGAAACAAATTAAAAGACACGTCGAACGCCAGCTCCCGTGACCTTGAGTACATAATTGTGGAAGTGACTCGATGACATCAGCGTATGGTTGCCACTCCACGGCATTCTCCCTCTGCGTGTCAAGTGCATCACGAAATGATGATATAACGTGTGTGGCAGTCCTAGTTACCGAAAATGCAACTATCCATCTGTATACAAAATAATAAATTTGTCGTAAATTAAAAAGACCCAATGAATTATTAAAAATAACATGAGAAACATTTTTATTACCGATATCCCAAAGGAACGTCGTTGGGCATGTATACTCCATCACACGTTCGAGGTCGACCTCTAGGAACAGGCTTGCGCCTTGGTGTTATAAATGGAAATCTATCCCAGACCCATAGTTGTATAAGAATCGTCGCAACAGCGACCTCGTGCGAACCAGAGCGAGATCCACGACACAAATCCCTGTATAAATATGCCAAACATGCACTTCCCCAACTATATTGTCCAGCTGTTTGAAGGTCCTCGAGCAACGGAAGAAACATCAAATGTACATATTGATTCGACTTGTCGCGAACACACAACCACCAATAAGTTGTAGAATGTATGAACGAACATAACGTCGAAACCATTTCCTCATTGCTGTCATCCTCTATAGGTGGCACATTGTCTTCGAGCCATGAAACACGAACTCTATTCCCAGAAAGGTGAAGTGGTTCAGGTCTTGCACCAAGTAGTCTTTCACACACCGCGAGATAGTCGACATCTGTGCTTCCAGTCACAGGCATACCATTAATTGGTAACCCGAGCTGAATCTCAACGTCTTGGAGTGTTATCGTACACTCGCCACAACGTATGTGGAACGTATGTGTCTCTGGACGCCATCTCTCAATGAAAGTGGTGATCAAAGCCCAGTCAAGTCTACAAAATCCTACGCGTGAAACACCATAAAAGCCACTAGATCGTAGGTAAGGGATCATTCGAGAATGGTAATTAATCCGTCGATTAACAACACCCAGTCTTCTTCGCACGCGCATTGTATCATGTACCTTACAATTAAAAAATATGTCGATATATATATATATGTGTATTAAACGTTTTTGCATAAATATTATGCACATACATGTTAAATGTATATACCTGACCCCTCCAGACTTGCGATGACCTGTGTGTAGATTGGAGGCGTAGAAGAGATGGATCAGACGGTCCTGGTTCCATGTGTACTGGCTACAACTGTGTGATTAGACAAATTGGTCGAGTAGTTTTAAAACTCACAACAAATCATTACTACGAGTTATAGCATTAACAAATACGTATCTATTACTTTACGTAACATAAGGTTATACTATATTAATATAAATGTTATGAAATTATCAACTGACACCGTTTACAAACAAAATACAAATCCTCTCATTGGTTTGGATTGGGGGTTGGGGTTGAGATATGGATGGACAATTTTTTTTGTTATGTCCCTCTTGCACGACAAACGCTGCAACGGTTCCTCCTAGTTGGGACTCGACCACGATCTCTATTCGGACATGTTTTTTGTTTATGTCCTTCTTGATGACATATGCCACATTGCAAGGTCCTCGAAACATTAGGAAGATCCATTTCATTTTGCCTTCGTGTTCCCTTTGGTCTCCCTCGGCCACGTCTACACCTAGGATCTGGTAAAATCTTTGTCGCAAAAGTCGGCCAATACTTCTCATCGGGGATGGCTTTGAATTGAGAGGAGTAGCATCGTGCGTACACGTCCATCCTGTAGTATTGCTCAATAAATTGTGTATAATCAATTCGAATATGGGCACATGCAGCTAACACGTATGAGCAAGGGAAACCAAACGATTGTCATTTATTGCAGCTGCAATACCAGTTCCTCAGGATAACAATCTGTGTATTGTTGCATTTATGCATACGATCGCCATGACGTCCAGTGAACACCTCAAACTCACCAGTGTCGCGATTTATCAATTTCACGTAATGTCTCCTTGCAGATTGTTGATAATGTGCAATTTTATCCATGGCATATTTCGTGTAATTGAGCCCGTGCGATATTGCTTCATCGATTTCCTCCTTGCGTCGGTTGGTGTATGTTACTAACCTGTAGTAAATCATTTGAACCATTGCTGTTATTGGCAAGAATCGTGCCCCTTTCAATACACCGTTAAAACATTCTACAATGGTAAGATAATGCCGTGTCAGTAATATCAGCACAGTGAAAACACATATAGGATAACAAACATAACTACTATCGAATACATACCAACCCCGTTAGAATTCATCCATCCGTACCGCAGGCCTCCATCATGCGATTGAGTCCAGAGTTCTTTGGGAATGACATTCACATATTGAAGACATTGAGGACTTCCTGATGACAAATAAGCAAAACGCTCCATGCATGCATCAAATTTCCTCACTTGATGTTGACCAAAATAGATCGAGATAGGATATTCTTCAACGAATCATTTTTGAAATGCGTGTTAAAATTACTGGTCAAGTGTCGCAGTCAATAACGATGGTATCCTCTTGGTGGACAAAAACCATTTGCTGGTATGTTAACAGCCTCGAGAATGTCAGAGTGACGGTCAGAAATAATACAAATACCATCTCTATCGGTCACGTGTTTGCGCAACATTCTCAAAAACCACCCCCACGAGTCGGTTGATTCGTTTTCCGCAACTACAAATGCAACTGGAAGTAGATGTCCATTACCATCAACAGATAGGGCAATCATTAGCTTACCACTGTATTTGCCATACAAGAATGTCGCGTCAATCTATAGAAGAGGCCTACAATGTTTGAACCCTTCGATTGATGCTTCGAATACGAAGAACACACGACGAAATTGAGGATGCTATGTCCTGATCTCATCTGCAGCCCATTGTCTATATGACCACTCAATCTTCGTCCCTGGGCTCTTATTATGTACAGCCGCCAACCATCTTGGTAACGTAGCATCCGACGCGTCCCAATCCCCGAATGCATTTGCAATTGCTTTCCTTTTAGCATCCCACATTCGCTTGTAGGGAACTTCATTTGCGTATTTTAGCTTAATCATTTCTACCAAGGCCTTGATAGCAATTGCCTGATCTATTTTGACAACGCTTTGTATCTCACGTGCAAGCATGTTGGCGTCGAGTTGGGCATGACTGCGTTCTATGCCGGGATTTATACAACTGTGCGGCTCGTCTAACTGAGTGATCTCCCACAATTGTTTCTTCTTTCGCAAACAAGCACGGAGACGCCACATGCACCCAGCTTCCGGCACACTTCTGTACTTCAATGCCCATAAGGTTGTAGTTGACTCCATAACAAGGTATTGACAATAGTTGTTAACATGCCACACTTTTATGGCATGCTGCAAGTTTTTCTTATTGTCAAAGCACATTCCTCTTTCTAACTCAAAATTAGGCATGTCCCATCCAGTCGAATGATGAGAATGTTGGGTTGCAGTAGAATTAGCCACTTCCCAATCAATTTTATTATACACCGGCAATGGTTGGTAATCTTCTTCATCGCTTGCTTCTTCCATCCACTCCTCCTCGTCAATTGCAAATTGCTCATCATCTTGCAAGTTTTCCGCCCCTGGAGGTTCGTAGGTTGGGTCGTTTGTAACAACATTTATACTTTCCCAATTAACAGATGGCGCAGCATCCTCGAGGGGACATACGTCCTCGTCAATGTCGTTGTCGTGGTCCTCGTTACGGTCATCACTGGGGGCACTAATGTCATCATCAATCGAAGTAACAAATCTATCTTGCACAACATCACCTATAGGTGATTGCATACGTAATCTTTCCATCATTGATGCAGGGCATGTCATGCCCACATTTTCTTCTACCACTTGTGAATGTACAGTAGAATTTTGATAAGGCTCGATTGGCTCGAAGGTTAAATAAATCTCTACCTTCGCTGATAATGGTAGATTCGCCACTGTTGACCACATCAACTCGAAGTGGGTCTCGTCTTGCAATGACACGGGGATAAAATATTGTGAACCTGATGGATGAGTTATTACGTGACGATACGTCATCGTAATGAGAGTCTCAGTGGACGAAATACCAAACGCGTTATACACGTGATCCATCAACTCATGTTTACTCGTTCCAAACTTAATAATCATGGTCATTGATGGGGGTCTGCTGTACTCGATGCCTTGCGAAACCTTAACAATTTCTCCAAATGCATAAAATTGAAACGGGATGTTTCTACCTTCCATGACCTACATAATTTACCGCATTGATAATGTAAAAAAAATTACATATATATCAAGCGAAGTAATGATCAAAATGAGGATTTGAGGCACGACCGAACTTTTCAATAAATCATCATCAAAAATTTATCTTGTTCCTATATCAAAATAGAGCATCTTGTAGTAATTTTTCAACAACTCTCTCTCTGCACTCTCGAAGGTCTTCTTTTCTCTCCCTCTCCGTGTTACATTAGTTACTTTGAGCACTCCATATACAAGTGATTTCGATTTGACAAAGAGGAAGATGGTGCCTACGACATTTGGGCTGTGAGAAGTCTTATTCGTGTTTGAATTTTGCTTGAGAACTTGTTGTTCGAGTTTGGCTGTGAGGAGGAGAAACGGAGGTTTGTTTTTCACTTTAACTTTGATTTAATTTATAATGGAAGGAGTTAACACTTCTTGAACGGGTGTTGTATGATTGATCGCCAACACACATTACATCATTTATATACTTGTATGGACAACAATCACTTCTTGTTTTATGCTTCTATAACGAGATGTTGTTTGTAAAAGGGTCATGTTATACACTAATGCTTAATTGTTTTTACTAAATATATCGTCAATGTTATTATTCTTAATCAGTGGTTATCGAAGCTTCAAGTGGTAGATAGTGAGTTCGAATATGATCAATTGCAGTCATAGTTAGCAAGTTAGCTACTTCCTTGCATGGTCGTGGCCAGAGAAGAGGGACAAGAATGGTTTGACGTATTCAAAGATGAGTAGTGGCATGATTTTTTCATTGTACGATAGTTGACCGAACAATTGGAAATAACTATATCCGGACGGGGCAGCACCTATAGTCTACTGTCAGCACTAGAGAGCAGAGTGAGGACACTTGTGAATGCGAGATTACGTATTTTGTTACTGATGTTCACTACAAGAAATTCGACTTTTAATTACAAAACTTTCAATTACGAATATAAAAAGTGTAAGTAAAAGTCCATATTTGCTTATGACTCTTAAGTTTGTAAAAAAAATTGATATAATTGTAACTAAAAGTATTGTTTGTACTTATGACTCATAAGTTCTAAGCAAAAGGTAATAATTATTAAGTGAATATCGACCCAATTCAGCAATAGTTTTTAGTGAGTTATATGATTTCTGTAACGGCCCAAATTCTCGATGGCCGTTATTGATGACGTAATTGCGGACGTGGACGCCAGCGGGACGTTCGTGGGTCCCATAGTGAAGACGGAACACACCCGGACTATGTATACAGTCCGTTTTGTATGCTTGTTGTGTAAATTGTGATGGAAATGTTTAAATTAGGTAAATTTCATCACAATGTGTGAGTTAATATAGATTATTGACGAGTAAGGCGGTTAGATGCGGTTTTGCCGCGACGGGCGCAGTGGCGCGCGGACCGAGTGTCGGACACGGGGCACGAGGTGCCGGGTAGTCGGGGGACTAGTGTGATCTTATTTACAAATTATGGGAATTTATTGAGTGAATTTGGTAATTTATATAGGCCAAATCAATTGAAGTTGTAAAGTCCTATAGTTGTGGCTAGAATAATCAACACCCTTTGGATGGTTCTCGAGATGCACAACAGGGTGGCTAGTGTCATGATAGGTGTTAGTGAGTTGGAATGACACAGGGTGAACAGTGATCACCAGATTTGCCTCGAGATGGGCGTACACACTTGATGAAAATCAAGTATATATATATACTTGTTTGACCGATCAAACAATGAGGAGAGAAAGAGTGGGTTTTGAGGAAGAGAAGAAGAGAGAATTGGTGAGTGGGAAGAAGAAGAGATGATTTGCTGGAGTTGGGGAGAGTGATTGGTGGCATCCAACAACAAGATCAAGAGGTATGGATTCATCAAACTTGAGTTTTATGAGATTTTTTGGTGTGGGTTAGAATTTGTGAAATCCGAAAATATTGAGGGATTAAACACTGTATTTGTTGAGATTTAGTGTTTATGAGAGTGGTATGACATGGGTTGAGTAGTGGAGCAAATTTGGGAGAAATTGAAGGATTTTCTAAAATGGGTTTTGAAAACGTGATTCCCATGATTTGTGGATTTTGGGGTTTAATTATGTTTAATTTGTGTTAAAGGAGGTAATTGAGGATATTGATGTATTATGGAAACATGAGAATTGAATTTATGGGTTTGGAGAGTCAAAATGTTAAATTTGGAAATTTCTGGACAGCGAGCAATTAGCGCGCTAATTGGAGAAATTAGCGCGCTAATCACGCTGATTGAAGACAATAATGAACAGTGATTGAGATCAATTAGCGCGCTAATTGATCTCATTAGCGCGCTAATTGTTCACTGGACTTCCAAAAATTGGAAAATGAGAAAATGAGTCAAACTAACATTATGAGCCCATTAATTGATCATTAAACCTCACAAATGAATTCCAGGAGTCTCAGAATAGTAATTGGAGTCGGGGATTTGGAAGAATCGGACTGGGATTTGGGTTTCGGGTAATCAGAGTGCGGTATAGGTGCGTAAACCCCAACAGAAACACATCTGGAGTATTTAATTATTTAAATTCTTGTGTTTATTATTCTTGAAATTCATATTCATTGTGATCATGGGTTGGTCTTTTTATTGGTTGGTGTTGGATTTGTTTTCATGATCGGAGTTTATTCGTGACGATTGTGGCACGTGATCAAGCATGCTAGATTGTAGCACGTGTACTTGCGCCGCCGGTGGATTGTGACCCGAGCCGCGGGGTGCACGTGTTCGGTGGATCTGTGATTTGTTCCGGTCACCGTTAGTGGTCCGGGTGGATCCCAGGTGTGGTGTGTTTCCTCTGGGCGCTCGGATTGACGAAGTATGATCTAGTATGTGAGATTGCATTCTACTTTTGTCTGGTTTTAACGTAATGGTTGTGGAGCATATTGTTGACATTATGATTATTCGTTGATCATCTTGCATGCTTGTTACCTACACATGCAGGGTTTTATGGCTGCCCGTACTCTTTGCATGTGTAGCTAACGTTAGTTATTGGCTTCTGAATCTGTTTATTATTTACTCGATGGTTTTCTTTAGGAGTTTACTCACTGGACTCGTCACCGTATGTGTTGGGTGATTTGAGTGCAGGATTTGATAAGTGCAGGGACAAGGAGACACGTAAAGATTATCTGTGACTGAAGGCGTGAACTACTCCTTTTATACGCTGTTGATTGTATGTATTTGTTTTATGCTGGGTTTGGGTTGAAAGAGTTATATTCTAGTTTGTTTATGACTTTGAGGATGACACTTGATTTATATTTGGGGACTACATTTTGGTATGGTTTCCACATTAGATTAATTGATATTTAGACTTGTTACATTTGGTATCATTTAATGATTTGAGACTTCCGCTGCGTAATTTATAGTTAAATGATATTAAAGGGCATAATTTAAGGATAAATGATATTAGAGGAACTAAAGTTAACAGGAAATTGATTGATAATGGATAACTGGGCGTGGGACACAGCTGGCAGTTGAGTGGTCAGTTGTGGGCCCACGTGGCCTCCCGTGGCGGACCAATGTGGAAAATTGGGGCCGCCACAATTTCTTTTACTCACAAAAATATATTTTTATAAACTACTTTTGTTTGCAAGTAAAAATACTAACTTTTTCTTATGAATCTTAGAGGAAAGTAATATGTATAGATTTGTAAGTAAATATGTATTTTTACTTACAATATATATACTCAATAAAAGGGAAACTACCAAACTAAAAAAAAGATGAATAAGAAGAATAAAATTAATTAACAAATTAAGCTTTCACTAAAAAGGGACGAAACAGTAATATAATATTTAATTTTGACTTTTGTCTTTTGTACAAGTAAATAATAAATAAATGGTTTTTTTTTGATAAATCTAAAATAAATAAAAGATAGGCACAAAAATATATCAAAAATAAGAAGATAGGCACAAAAAAGATAAGGATCTTGCTACGTACTCGAACACGGACGTGGAACACACACCCGGAACCCCCCACATCCTACCCCCCAATGCAACACGTTGTTTCAAAAGATAATAAGTTAAAAACCCAACAATTTCTCTCCCTATCTCCTAGGCTCACGGTCGTATCTCTCACGTTGACCTCACAACTAATTTCTATTTCATCACGTCGCAAATCATCAAAGAGTTCCTCTTAACATTGTTGCGCCTTGCACTTCATCTTGATTCTGCATCGTCTCTTAATTTCATGGGTTCATCCATGTCAGTACATGCTCTACAAAGGTTTTGATTTGCATTTTACCTACATTTGTTGATTAATCCTAATGCATTCTATACGTTTCAACTTATTTTCTAAATATTAATTGGGTGCATGTAAGATGCATGAGCCTATTGCAAAGTCACTACAAGCTTCAAACATCCTATGGCTTTTTTGAAGGTTGTATTCAATTTTTTTAATTTCTTTAATTTTTTAATGAAGAAAATTAGAAATGAATTTTAAACTGTCTAACTTTGTTTTTTCTTCTCTTTCTAGTTGTTGGTTGAAGGAGCTTTGATACATTGTTTGGTTACCCAACTAGATCTACTCTAGCTAGCTTTGGGCTTCCAAATAAGACAAAGTTTGTCAAATTGATGGAAAAGTGATCAGAATAATAATCAAGAATAAATAACTGTATTTTATTTAAGTTTAATTGTATTTTATTTAAGTTTTCTAACTCATTAAATTTTTTATACCAAAACGAAACTCATTAAATTAACGTGAAAAAATAATGAAAGGCACAAAAATTAAACAAAATAATATTTAAATGAAAAATCTAGTTATATTAATAAATATTATTGAAAACGAATAGAAATTTTATTAACAGATATTATACACTTTTTCTTATGATGGTGGGTTCGTAAGTCAAAAATGATCTCTTTACTTACAATTAAGTTTGTAAGTGTAAACTTTTACGGACGACTCTATTCTTACGATGTTTTTACCAACGACATTTTGTAAGTAAAAACTTTTACTTACAATTTTAACACTTTTACTTACAAATTAAATTCGTAAGTAAAAGATTTTTTCCTTCTTGTCGTTGTTGGAGATGGTGAGGCGACTAATAGTGTATACACTAGACACTCCATTAATACTAACTTGTAATTGATATCTTGTCGCAATAATCAAACACTGATAATAAATAACACAGATAATATTTATCTTTGGGTCGATTTGTCACTCACTTGTAAAATATGTCAAATAATTATCAAGCATTTATCACTACACACAATAAGCTACGACCACTACTACAAAAAAATTAATTTTTCTATGGGGTTTAATATTTGTAACATTTTGTTAACTACGATGTTCACATTCTTTACTAGCTATTTAAAAATAAAACATTTAAATTATACACACCATGCAATAAACACATTTTCTTAAAAAATTTATTACACTATAAATATATTAAATAAATAAATTTTTGTTCTTATTATTTTTCTTCCGGTTTGTTCTTCAATTTGATATTCCTTTACCTACAAAAAAAAATAATATTCCCTGTGAAAAAAAAAAATTAGTTATTTTATTCAAATGAAAACTAAACAACAAAAAAATATTCATATAAAGAATAATTAAAAAATATCAGTTATCTCGGTTAAACGTTCCCCCAACAACGAATCATTTGCTAAATATAGCACTCTCACGCTCAACTGTTCCCTCTCTCTCTCAGCTAACACACTCAACACAATCCCAAATCGAAACCCAATACCACATACTCTTTCCTTCTCTCTCTGTTGTTCACACACTCTCTTCCCCTCTCTCTCACCCTCTTTCTCACTCACTCTCTCTCTCGACTATCTCTCTCTCTCTCTCTCTCTCTCAAAGACCTCTCCCTCTCTCACTCTCTCTCACTATCTCGTCCTCTCTCTCTCACTCTCTCTCACTATCTCGACCTCTCTCTCTCACTCTCTCTCTATCTCGTCCTCTCTCTCTCACTCTCTCTCTCATGTCTCGACCTCTCTCTCACACACAACACCTCTCACTCTCTCACTCTCTCTCACAAACTCTCCCCCTCTCTCTCTCACGGCACTCTCACCCTCCTCTCTCTCTCTCACGGCACCTCTCACCCCCTCTCTCACACTCTCACACGGCACTTCACCCTCTCTCGCACACTCTCTACCTTTCTCTCTTTCTTTCTCTGCAAACTCTCACCCTCCACGTCACTCCCTACCTCTCTCTCTCACGACACCTCTGGCACCTCTCTCTCCCACACTCTCTCCCTCTCATCGGTTCCCTCTCTCTCTCTTTCCGCTCACAAACTCAACCCACACACACTTCCACTTACACTGCCGCCTTCGCCGTCCGCCGTCGCCGTCACCGTCGCCGATCCTCTCTCGATCTCCCACACACTCTCTTCCTCTCCCTCACACTGCTTCTCTCGATCTCCCTCACACTCTCTCTACACTTTCTTCCTTTCTCTTCTCACTGCTCCACACTTACTCGAACCTCTCTCCTCATGAAAAACTCACTGCCTCTCTCCCTCTCCCTATTTTAAATCTCCCCACTGTCCCTAACCAACTTACTTTCAACCCATTGATGACCCTAGGTCGTCGATAGGGGTTGTAGGGGGCGGTGATTGCAGAGCAGAGAATCTCTGCTATCTAACCCGTGAAGTCTAACCCGTGAAGTTGTGTACGCGTGGCATCCACGCATGCATGCATGCATGCATGCGAGATGCGTGGTCTCGCATGCATGCGTGTGAGGTCTCGCATGCCACCACGCATGCAGTGCATGCATGCGTGGTGTGCATGTGGGGGGAGCAGCATGTGTGGGATGTGTGGCGTCCGTGGGAGACGTGTGGAAGAAGTGTGGGAGACGTGAGGTGTGGCGAGGACGTGTGGGAGAAGTGAGGTGTGGTGAGATGAGGCACAGAGAGGTGTGGTGAGATGAGGTGGCACAGTGTGGTGAGATGAGGTGTGGTGAGATGAGATGAGGTGTGGTGAGATGAGGTGTGGGAGACGTGAGATGAGGTGTGGTGAGGAGAGGTGTGGTGAGATGAGGCAGAGAGGTGTGGTTGGATGAGGTGGCACGGTGAGATGGCACCGCTTGGAAAGGCACCATCTGAATGGCGCCTTTCCAAAAGCCGCCATGTGTAGTTGATACCTCCACGTCACCCCAATTACGCATTTAGAAAACACGATATACATTAATTAAAGAATAAAAAAGAAAATCATAGTAATTTACAAATTTAAAAAAAAATAACTGTACGGCTGTAATTTTTTCATGTGCATGACTCTTATTGATGTCTCTATTCGTGGCGGCAGTGTTCAGTTTGTGGTCAGGGGATTCAATGCAAAGTATTCATCATTCACTTGCAATGTTGTTTTTTCTGCCTTTTATTCATTATTTGGGAACTGAAGTTGTGTGTATATTCAGGTTACTCATGTAACTACTATTACAAGATAGAATAATAACTAATGACAATTTGATTTAATTTTATTGTGATTTGTGTATTTGTAATATCAAAGATTCATTTTTCATTATTTATTTTATTTTATTTTAGTTGAAATTCTGAATTTCTGGAATAATTTGTGTTCCCTGTTAACAAAAGCTTCATTTGCTAAAATGGGCTTAGCAACAAATTTTTTTGTTGCAGAAAACAGTTCCAGCAACAAATGGTTTCGTTGCTGAAAAGCTGTTTAGCAACAACTACTCAATTTGTTGGTGGCAGCTATTAGGTACGGACTATCAGCAACAAAGTTAGCAACGAAAAAACTTCGTTCCTAAGTAGCTTTAGGAACGAAAATGATAGCTTTCAGCAACAAAATCAGTCGTTGCTAAATCTGATTTTTGTTGTAGTGGAGGTTACGTAGCTGTTGTTGTTATCTTCATCGTCAGCATCATCTTTTTTTTTTTTTTTTATCAGATTAGATTTGTTGCATTGATGTTCCTCACATTCACAAAAGGTACAAAAGCTTACATTTTTACTTCTATTTTGGTTTAGTTTTGATTAAAATTTTTGAAGTCCGTCAAATTTTTTGGTGAAATAGTACATTTTTATTTGAGCATCTAGATTTTGCTTTGCCACTTCAAAAATTGAACGAACTTCAGTCAAAGTTTTGTGAAGTTTGTCAATTTTTCAAATCTTACCTCCGACTTGCTTAATTCCTTGCATGATTTCAAAACGTAATGTGTGATGTCCGATAGGTGATGTACGTGTAGCACTGCCCCAATCGGAAAATTGGTACTCCACGATTGCGGGTCGATGGGGACTATGTAACGACTCAACGTGCGATCTCAATCCTTTTAATCCATTGCTAATCAACCAATCCCCACTGCTCAAGGCAAATTTTCAAGGAAGTTATCTCCTGCTTCTTATATTTGTTAGCAACATCGCCTACAATAATAAAAGAAAATTAATCAGTAAACCAAACATTATTAATGCATAAAAGTAAGAGTTTAGCAAACCCACTTATGTAGTTTGGATTTGGCTTGTTATAGCCTACCAAAGTTGACTGGACCCAGAGACTTTTAGTCTCAGTTTCTTGCTAAGATATGGGATTAAACTTCTCCTATTGCTCCACAATATCTGTATGATTTGCAGGGGGTTGATGTTGGGGACAAAAGTAGATGATGGCAATAATATGGCATAGCCTGTGATCTTATATAGCCAAGTGATGACTGAGTTCATCTAGTAGAGCTGTAGGAACCTCTGTTTAATCAAATAAAATCAACCCAATTGATAAATCATAAGATTAAAGAAAAAAAGATGCATTTCTCATATTAAAATTGATTCACTCATCACGATAAGTCAAAATATATTTAAAAAAAAAAAATACCCATGATTGATTGTTGCAAGTGTTGGGTTGTGTGGACCAAAATAATAGTCCCACATTAGAAAACGAAACTTCTAAATAAAGTATATTAGAGATTGCCTCTCCTCTAATAGTACCGAGGCCTTTTGGAGTAAAACCCCACACCTAATGTTGAGGTGGTTAAGTTGGGGATAATATCGGTACTAGCGGAGATCCACGTGCCCGTGCGGCGTACGCTCGGATGGAATCCCAACAAGTGGTATCAGAGCCAATGGTGCGGCTGGGACAAGGCATGTCTGCTGATGGTCCGAATGTGTGCCTCGAGTTGCTCTCCCTCGAGATGGTGGCGATGACGGATCATGCGGTGTGCCCATCTTGGATGGATTTCGGTCCAAGGTGGAGATTGTTGGGTTGTGTGGACCGAAATAATAGTCCCACATTGGAAAACGAAACTTCTAAATAAAGTATATTAGAGATTGCCTCCCCTCTAATAGTACTGAGACCTTTTGGAGTAAAACCCCACACCTAATGTTGAGGTGATTAAGTTGGGAACAATATGGGCTTTTCTTCTTTCTTTTTTTCGGTATGCCGCTCCGCGAGCAGAGCGAGAGAACGAAGTGGGCTGTGGTGATGTCAGAATTTGGACCTATTTGTATCTATTTAGTGATCAGTCCGCTAGTTTCTTTGCTCGAGATGGTGGCGACGACAGATCATGCGGTGTGCCCATCTTAGATGGATTTCGGTCCAAGGTGGAGATTGTTGGGTTGTGTGGACCGAAATAATAGTTCTGCATTGGAAAACGAAACTTCTAAAGTTGAGAACAATATTGGTACTAGCGGCGGCGCACACTCGGATGGAATCCCAACACCAAGTATGTTCACGTTCAGAAAAAAAAAAAAAAAAAATTGAAAATTTAGTTTTATGGTGCATACCTTAGTGCAGAGATAAATAAAAAATAAAATTGAATGGATGACTTGATGACGACCATGCACTGAACCCAATAATCATTGTTATAAAATAATTGAATCACTTAGAGCCATGTGACCCTCATAGTTATTACTAAAATCGATTCAATGCAACCCAAAAATCTTTTTATTCTTCTTGTTCGTTCGGTCTGCTCTCTCTCCTTTCCCTTCTCGCCAAACCCTGAAATCCACACCATTGCCGCCACCGCCATCGATCCTCCGCTACCACCACCACCATCATCGATTCGACAACACCACCACCACCACCACCACCCTAAACTCGACAAATATATGTCGATACGAACCGTAATTCTTGTCTCTTTCGATTATCAATTTCTTGATCAAAATTTTTTTTTATTAAACCGATCGAACATTGGACTGAAAATGTCATTGTCGAGAATGATTTTCGATTTCGTATCTTAATAGAAGAGAGAGCAAGAAGATAGGGGAGAGACGGTTTTCAGTCAGACGTCCCCACGTGATATAGGGAAAAATAAAGCATTTTGCTGTCTTTTTCACTCAATTCTTTAGGTTAAAAAAATATTTGACTGAATTAAAGTTTTTTAACGCTTAATATCTAGTTGAAAATTAAGCATATGCATAATTTATGATAAAAATGTTAGAAAAATTTGATGCGGAAATCACATTTTTTCATTAACAATTTGTTAAAAAGATCGAAGTATTTGATTTTGACAATTAATGCCATGATGAAGTATATATCATATCTTCGATATTGAATCTACAAATTAAAAGTAATAAAAAAAGAAATCAACACATTGTAATGGAGAATACTCCTCCATTACAATAAAAAAAGAAATCAACACATTGTAATGGAGAATATAGTGAGGAGTTGTAACAACCCGTTATCTTAAGCACGTGATTAGTTTTAATTTGAATTTTAATTAATCCGAGTTAGGCTCGTGGCTAAGCTCAATTAGTTACAACTAGAATGTGTGTAGAATTGTGTGTCGGATTATGTTTGCATGGACTGTAATATTAATTGTAAATTAATAACTGGACAAATGAGAGAACGCTTAATACCATGTGTGGGTCAATGAGGACACACATGAGGTGCGGGATAGCGTTTACGCCCGAGGTAACGATAGGCGCGAATTACGTATCGTGGTATATATAAATATATATTAAAATGAAAATAGTTGATAAATTGTCGGGGCACGAGTGACACGCAAAGTTACGGTTGACATGCGTGAGTTGTAAGGTAATGTGCATGGCCAAGGTGTTTGTCGCCGCGCATAACGAAATCGTAGGCGCGAAGATATCGATATATATATATTAATATATAATAAATTAGAAAAATGTGAAATTACCCTTAAGGGCAGTTGAATGGAGATGACAAAGAGATGAACATGGGGGCATTTTAGTCATTTGACTAATAAAATAAAAATAAGGAAATGAACCTGAAATTGAGAAAATGAGAGGGGAAGGGGAGAACAAACCAAAGGAAGGGGAGAGAAAATGAGAGGGGAAGGGGAACATTTTAAAGGAAGGGGAGAGAGAGAGAGAGAGAGAGAGAGAGAGAGAGAGAGAGATGGCAATGGAGATGAGGTGAGTGTGGTGTTGTTGTTGTTCTTGTCGTTGTCAAGTTTGGGTTTGTTGTTGTTGTGTGTTGTTATCATTGATGGTGGTTGAGGAGCTCGGCCATGGCCGAGAATGGAGATAGCAGGGGAGTAGTCTCCCCTGCCAGACCAACCTAGGGTTGGGGTTGGGAGCCTAACTTGTCGAGGTAACGATAGGCGCGAATTACGTATCGTGGTATATATAAATATATATTAAAATGAAAATAGCTGATAAATTGTCGGGGCACCGAGTGACACGCAAAGTTACGGTTGACATGCGTGAGTTGTAAGGTAATGTGCATGGCCAAGGTGTTTGTCGCCGCGCATAACGAAATCGTAGGCGCGAAGATATCGATATATATATATATATTAATATATAATAAATTAGAAAAATGTGAAATTACCCTTAAGGGCAGTTGAATGGAGATGACAAAGAGATGAACATGGGGGCATTTTAGTCATTTGACTAATAAAATAAAAATAAGGAAATGAACCGTCTCCTTCCTCTCGTTAAATTGAGAAAATGAGAGGGGAAGGGGAGAACAAACCAAAGGAAGGGGAGAGAAAATGAGAGGGGAAGGGGAGAACAAACAACAAACCAAAGGAAGGGGAGAGAGAGAGAGAGAGAGAGAGAGAGAGAGAGAGAGATGGCAATGGAGATGAGGTGTAGTGTGGTGTTGTTGTTGTTCTTGTCGTTGTCAAGTTTGGGTTTGTTGTTGTGTGTGTTGTTATCATTGATGGTGGTTGAGGAGCTTTTCGGCCATGGCCGAGAATGGAGATAAAAGTAGTCTCCCCTTAGTAATAGGGTTGGGGTTGGGAGCCTAACCCCAGTCGAAAAAAATAAAATCAAATGAAGGAGATGGAGATCCAGGTCCAAAACATAAAAAAAACAAACAAACAAAGAAATTTTGGAAATTGCTAAAAAATCTAGATGAATGGGAAAAATATGAAAAAATAGTATTTTGACCAAATAATTAGAAATTGATGAATTTTTATAGAAAATGAGGACTTCAAAAGTCAGGGGGAGACTTTATACTAGGGTTTTTACCTTGGAAAACGTGAAATGGTCCAAATAAGTGAGAAACTAGGTCCCGAGATTCCGGATTCGAATAGGACTAGTTTAGGAGTATTAGTAAATGAATGTTGGACTTAAATCAATGAAAATTGGTCTATTTTAGGTAATGGACCGAGGGGAAAAGGTTTGAGGACTCTAGGGAGTCGTATAAGTCGGTAAACATATGAAAGCTCAGGACATGTAAACGAGACTCGTATTTTTTTTTTTATCAATTATGCAATGTAAAATAATATTATTAGAGCATGTAGTGTTCTGTACTGGGAATGGGGCTATGTATCATGATTTGACTTTGTTTTACAAAAATATTTTAAATGAAAAATGAAATTCGGGAAGAGGTTTGGCGGGACGAATCGGCCTGGGGTTTGGAACTGTGTTGGGCGGCCTCCCATCACCGCGCCCTAGTGACTGGGAATATCCCTATCAATGTTTTCCTATTGAGTTGGCGGCACATTGGTCATAAACCAATCAGATGGTCAGTGGTTGGTTTAATGATGATGTGATAGTGTGACTTTATTTATTTGGTAACACATCAATGGAAAATAGTTAGATGCCCAGTGGCTAATTCATGATGACGTAGGTGTGTGACTCTATTCAAATACTGAAATTGAAAATACAAATCACGGGTACATTGCAATGGACCAATGAACATGCATCAGTTTATATATTGTTTATAGTGATTCAAATGCTCCTGTAGATATGCATTGAATTCATGTTGTTATACATTAATTGTCTTGATATTAGTTGATAATTGATGATTGTTATGGGAGTCACTTACTGAACATGTAGGAGCTCACCCACCTTAACAATTCCAAGTAATGGGCATGCGCTAGGACATGGAACTTAGGAAATGAGAAAATTAAAAGTTTATTATCTTCTCTACGAGGTAATGATGATGCTCTGTTATTAGCATATATTGTATTGGATTATGCTTGTAGTAATAATCAAGTGGGAATATGGGTTTAATATCGAAGATTATATCGGTTTTGTATATCTTGTCTATTATCGAAAAAGTTTTAAATTTTCGTTGTGTTATACTTTAATTTGTTTAACGAATATCAAGATATACAGGTTATTGCACTACAACATTAATGTATTTTTATAACATAACCATTAATGACGGTGTGAAAAAACCGTCATGAAAGACAGGAATAGATAACGGTTACCGTTATTATAGTGATTATATATATATACCCCTTCATCAACCCGTCGAAGACTCTCCCACTTCGACTCAGCTAAGACAGCGAATCTCGCTCACTGTCTCTCTCTCTCTCTCTCTCTCTCTCGTTCGCTCTCTCGCTCTCTCGCTCTCTCTTGCTCGCTGTCTTTCTCTCTCTCGCTCGCTCTATCGATCTCTCTCGCTCGCTCTATCGCTCTCTCTCGCTCGCTGTCTTTCTCTCTCTCGCTCGCTCGTGAAAACCTCTCTCTCTCAAACCCTAAACCTTTCTCGACCTTACCAGATCTTGTTTTTCTCTCGCCATCGCCAGATTTCTCTCTCGTGCGGTCACTCCATATCTTGGTTTCCACTCTTCGGATTTTTGTAGTTACAGGTATGGATCTGTGGTTTTCGTGTTGCTTTCTAGGTTTTTTTTTTGGTGTGAATTAGGGTTTGTGTGAGGATGATTTGGGGGTTTAGCAATCTTTGTTGTTTTTGGTGAGTTTTTGGTTCTAATTGTTGGTTTTTGGTTAACAGAATTCAGAGAACTTGCACTGTGTTAGGCGACCATGGTGGCGAAGACATCTCTCTCTGGGAAGCCCTATCGATCGTCGCCGTCGTTGGAGGCCAGGTACCTAGCTAGGTTTTCAATTTCCACTCTCCATTGATTCTTCTGTTTAGATCTTCGATTGATTGATTGATTTTGTTGAAATCAGAGTTCTAAAAAATCGTCGGTGGTGGAGAGCATCGTCGAGAGAGATTTCCATTTACAATTTCTATAATGCTTTTAGGGAAACCTAATGTTGGTAAGCCAGCCAAGGCAAGTGCTTTGCACCAGATTGGAAGGATTCGTGCTGTTGGTATGAAAGGAACTTATCTACTTTCCTGGTATCCTAATTATGTTTTGATTGTAGTTAATTTTCATCTAACAAGTACGTATTATGGATTTTTATGTGTTTTCAAGAGAAGGGAAAGCTAAAGCTTGCAATTGTGAGTCCACAACCTGGTGAGACAGAATAACAGCAGTTTTAAATTTCATCTATCCCTTGTCCTGCTTTATATATAGTTTTTAGTGTTCTTTAAGTTAACGCTGCAGGTTCACAATAAGTACTCCTTGAATATAATGGATTGGCATTGCATTATGCGTAAGATGATATATATTTGTACAGAATGCGAATAACTAATGCGTTATTATGAGAAACAAATATTTCTATTGTTGATGATTATCACTTTTCAAGTAGCTCACACGATATGAAGTCAGGGACTTTAAATGCCTACAGGTAGAGTGATATCATAATAATTAGCTTAAGGTTTTTATGTATAGCGGAAAAAGTGCTTCCAGTTCATTATCCTTTTTATTTTATTTTTTTGCTCTGTGACTTCTGATGGTTGCTATGATTTATTTACCATGCTACATGGAACATTTGAAGAGATCTCTTGAGATGATGAAAATCCACACAACGTTTGTATTCTGCATTTCTCAATGTATCATAATTTGTACTGTATAGGTGATTCCTGTTGCTATCCTTGCCTTCTTAGTGCACCCATGCCTATGTAGGAGACAATTCATAACCAGGTGGTTTTGGGCTTTCTCTGTGTACTTGGAATCCGTTTCTGTGCTCCCTCAACTTCGAGTAATGCAAAATGCTAAGGTCGCCTTCTTCTTCCCGTTTTTCTTTCAACTGAGCTACTGATGTTAAATTCTTACTCAAAAATACGAAATGAAAAAAATGTCACTAACCTCACATTACTATTTTCTTGGACTAGTATTGTCATATTTCAGATGGTTGAAACATTCACTGGTCACTATATTTTCGCATTAGGTGTTGCAAGGTTCTTTGGATGCGCTCATTGGATTATTCATGTAAGTTTCTAATTGATATCATTAATTAATTCATATTACTTGTGTAAAAAGAATTCTAGAACTTCAAAAACTGCCATACAACTCTATTTAAATGTAATCCTTAAAGGAGGCACTTGTTTTGAAGTCGCTATTTAACAACTTAGGAGTGCCATTGAAAGTAATGCACCCATGTTTTTGGAACACAAGGAGTGAATTTATGTTTTGCACATAAAATTGACCTATTTGATGATATATACAAATACACGCTTCATTATATCCATCTGCACATGGGACTGCAACATTCTCACAAATGAACATAAAATAGATGTTATATGCTAGAGGAATGTGTTTGTGTTTTTTTTTTAATTACAACGGAGGCAATAGTTAAATGGCACTCAATATGTTAGAAATTCTAGGTGGAGAAGCTTTTGCTCTCTAATTAACATTGCTGTACCTTTTTTGTATTTTTGGAAATCTGTAGGTTTCTATGATAGAAGACCAAGGCCTGGGTCAAGGAATTCTTTTTTTGTTTCCTTATTTGGATGTTAGATTCTTTCCTTTAATGCTTGTTTTCTTACATAGGTCATCTGCACTTTGATTTGTTTGAGACTTTTTTCATGAATTTTCATATTCAATTTGAACTGATAATGTATTATTTGTGGTCTCAAGGAGTGACCAAGCCAATGATGTTAGAGTCTTTCCTTTAATGCAAGAATTTCATTCTCATATGCTATGCAACACCTAGATGATTCCTAGATGCTCCCAATGTTGATGTTTTCATTCCCAAACTTGAACACGAGTCATTAGTTAAAAGACAGTAACCGGCTTTTAGTTGCTCCAACTAGCTATTGTAATTGCTTTACTTAAACAAATTAAACATGGTTAGCAAAAGCAAAGGCAGATTTGAGACAAACAAACTGGGCTTAATTATAGCACTGTTTTTTGCTCATAAATAGAGGGAGAGCAGCTCCACTGCTTTGCAGTTCAGTTGGGGTTGGTTGGTTAGAGCAGTTGGGCACACAACCTTCTACTCCAATGGCTCTCTATTCCCAAACCCTTATTTTGTTCATCTTCTTTGCTACTTGTCTCAGTTTCTGCAAATCCAAATCCATAACTCCACACCATAAACACTTTACATCTCACAACTACAGAGATGCACTCACCAAATCAGTTCCTGGCTAAGCTTACCTGTATGAAGTTTTTTTGGTCTTTACTATGTAGTACATTGGGTATTATAAGCATATGTGAAATTTCACATGCGGAAAACTATGTTGTTGACCAAAAGCTGGTTCATTGATCCATTAGGTGTTGGATCTGGTTCTATTAAAGCAAGTGGAGGTGTTGAATCTAGTTCCATTAAAGCAAGTGGAGGTTTTGAGGTCAGATTTTCTCGTGCTCTTGACAAACATATAGATAATAGTGTCATTGTTTCTTTCTTTGCAGGCAGATTTTCTCTTGCTCTTGACAGTAATTATTCGCACATGAATTTTTCGCTCAGCCTTTGAAACAAGATGACTGAAAGTTGAGAAAGTTGAGAGACTGCAACTAATTGAAAGTTGAGACTACAAGATGACTGAAAGTTGAGAAAGTTGAGGTAAGGCTTGACTTGGAACTTCTCAGTGTTGTGATTGGCATTGTTCTAATCTGTTATTTTCTTTTCTATCTGGATTTTGCAGCACAACTAATTGAAGGAAGTGGAGATGCACGAGTAATGGACTGCAAGACACACTGGCACAAAGGCAAGCTCAAGAAAGCATTAGTGAACCCACATGCGTAGCAACAACGCCGACTTTCAAAGCTGTCTTGCAGTACATGCCTTTATGTCATTAGTATTTTTTTTCTTTTCTTTGTAGAATTGTTAAAATTCGTGTATTTTTTCTTGATTGTGAACTCTTGAACATTTTAATTGATTTGTGGAGAGTCTAGTACTGAACTGTGCTAGATACTTCAATATGTAATTTTAAGAACAAAGACTATTCGTGTATTCTTCCTTGTTTTTCTTAATAATTACTATTTATTACTCTTTTTTATAAATGAGGCTATATATATGTTGCAGGAAAAAAAATATATATATATTGCAGGAAAATAGCGTTTCTTTTTTTAAAAAAATAATTGAAAACCTTTCGTGACGGTTTTAAACCGTCACGAAAGGCCAAAGATTTGATACAATGTTTTAGCTAAGATGACGGTTTTTAACCATCACGAAAGGCCTTGAGCTTTTATAACACTTGATAACATGACGGACTGCGTGACGGTTTAAAACCGCCATGAAAGCCTTTTGTGATGGTTTTAAACCGTCACGAAAGGTCATTTCTGTTGTAGTGTTGTCAGAAACAGGTATAAGGCTGCTAGCTTTAATTAGGTCCGATCTGATTTATCGGAGCGTAATTAAGGTTTTAGGTCGGATATCCCCTAATTGGGATAGGGATGTTACAGGATTTGGGTTTGTTGACACCATTTATTCGTCCATAAATGTACCTTCACCTATTAATATAAAGAATGACAGTAACAGTACAAGGCGAAAGGATCACTATAAGGAAAACAATTTAAAATGTACCATAAAAAAAGGAAAATCTTTGGAATTAAAATTAAGCAGACTTGATCCAATACCTACCATGACATGAATCTTGATTAAACTCTTCATATTTTATTGAAGGCTGATTACACTCCAACTTGCTTCAATAGACTTCTATATATTGTATAGTTTAGTCTCCTTTGCATACTTTTTTCATCATGAAATTTATTCTCTTGCATCACAAATGTCACTATTTCTTGCATCATATATTCGCCGAAATCCTACCATGACCGTGAGATAAATGGAGCGAGAGAATGGAAGGACCAATGTATAAGTGCACCAAAACACTACCAACAGAGCGAGAGCATGTGGAATGTGAAAGTTCTTCGTTACAGGAATACTGGAAAGTTACATATATGAATAGAGATTACCGTCTTCCATGATTTACAAATATAGGAATATTTCATGTTCTTGGAGAGATGTTATCCTTTGTCAATATCCAGTGATGAATGAACTCGAAAGGGTTGGCTCAATGATTTGAGCGAGCTAGCTTGAATATGTATGGGTTAGGTGCACGGTCTCAAATTTGATTTTACGTTGAGTTGAGATTGCTCGAGTTAACAGGGTACGCTCGGGTCGATTGCACCATAGCCTCGTTCAAATAGTAACGCTCTGGCTACCCACCTATTTAAAAAAAAAAAAAAAAATTACTATGGCCTCGTGAGAATATAGTAACGCTCTCATGGTTACCTACCTATATCACAAAAAAAAAAAAATACAGTGATGAATGAAAATTGACAGTTTGGGCTTAACAAAACTATAAACATTTTTTTGTGCAAATACATGGGCGCTCATTTCTCCTTTACACCCAACTAATAATATGTAGTGGTGTTGCTCCCATTAATGATCACGCACGGCAGTACGGCAACATCCCATATGCCACAAAACATTGTCTTCTCCAAAATATCATGCATGAAGCCAAAATGAAGCCAAAATAAAACAAACAAATTAAGCGCACGAACTTTCGAAATATTGAGAGATTAGATTTAATTACTTGTTGAATTTGTGCGATTAATTGGTATTACATGGGATTTGAGAAAGAGGGGGAGTAGATCTATATCAAAAAAAAGATATGAAATGAATTGCATATATATGAGGTTACCTAAGAAAAATGGTGACCTCTACAAATTAGTTGACTACTGGGACATCACTCCTCATACAGTTCGCTTAAACAGATTACAGATGAGGCATAGAGAATTAGACTCATTTTTTTTCCTTAAGTGGGAGTCGAACTTAAGACCTCCTCAAACATTTTCTTTTGGCAAGATGCCTCTATTATCTCTCACCAAAGATGCTTTGCTGAGATTTAGACTTCCTTTCGTAACCAAAAAAAAAATCCTCCCTAAGTAGTTAAATAAAAGCCCTCCTCTCAATGAGTCTTCATTGTTTAATTCGTCAAGTCTTCATTGTTTAAATCAAACCAACAACTCTCGAACTCTACATTTTCTAGAGTCCCCAATCAAAGTGAGAAATTCAAATATTTAATACCCACTTCACAAAATCAAGATAGCATCAATAATCGAAACCAAAAGAACACAATACAAAACAAAAACTCTTTCATGTTCAATTCAAAAGCAACCTCTCAAGCACCAACTATTCAAGTAATCCATACAAAAGAATCAAGGAAATTCACTTAATAATTTTCAAAAAAAAAAAACCATGTCAGTTTGTGTGTTGAATCTATTGTTAAAAAAAATAGAACAAAGAGAGAAGCCCAATGTGATGTAGGGGTGCACACGGATTGGATCCAGTTCAATTATGGTCAATCCGCAATCCAATCTAATTATTGTGGATAAAAAAATTGTAGTATAATCCAGTCTAAATAATTCATCAATCTAACTCAATTCAATTTGTAAAATGCGGACCGGACTAGATCAAGTTCCACGAATTGACGTTTTCCTATCAAAAAATTCATGAAATTAAACTTAATCAAATGAATCACAAAACTATGCATATCATGATTGACAAATTTATAATGTACATCCCACAAATCTATATATAACATATTTCCCACAAATTTGTCATCACAAGAACCTTTAAAATGCTTGTTCCTACATAAATAAAAAAGCCATCCACAAACTCCACCATATACCCAAACAAAAGTACAAAAAAGTGCACATTGCAACATACAATACACAAAAAAATATCTGAAGTGTAATAAATGAGGTAACAACAAACAAAGTCTTTGCTGCGATTTTTAAATGTAGGATCCGTAATCCGATTTAGTTCAGCCAGATTAGTGATTTTTTAATCTAATCCAATTTAAAGGATCAAAAAATTGAATCAATTAGTGATAATTAGTCTACGTGTGCACCTCTAAATGTGAGTACTCAATGTTCTGATTGAAAAATCGCACAAAACTATTCAAATTAGGTCGATGTATTAGGAGACATGTCGCTGCTCTTTCCTTTCGTGATTGTTGTCTTAATTAGAATTACCGGCCATTACCAACTCTCTTGCCGGTTCGTTTCTTCTCCTCCGATATTTCGTTTACCCTGCTCTCTACTTCACAATTGGAAGATCGAGAAAGTAAAAGATTAGTTTCCTAAACCGTCTAAAAAAGTTTTGTTTCTTAAACCGTTTGACTAATTTCGCGAAGCATGGCCGGTAGATATATTACACGTGGCTTGTGAAGAGAGATAAAAGGGCATGGACGATTAGCAAGAATATGAAATTAATTAAGTAAAATTACTTGATTGCGCTTGATTCATATTTTTTGTTAACACGTGTAGATGAGGGCATTTTTGAGAGTTCTTGTCAAAAAAAAAAAAAAAAAAAAACTTCAGGGTCAACTACTCGAAAATCCTCATTATAATAGAGTAGATAAATAAAAAATATAATATAAATAAGTGTATAAGGTTGATAATTAGGTAAATAAGACTTGTAGATGTTAATACTCGTATCCTATTCATACCTACGTGAATATCTTATTTATAACCCATATTCTTATCCAAAATATATTAAATAAAATATTACCCTGTCCATTAGAGTCAAATATCTATGGATACCCATATTCATAGATTTAATTGCCATCCTTCCTATATTACAAATTCAACAAGTGTTAGGTCCCCTCTGTACTATTTAAAAAGAAAGTTGTCCCATACTCGTATCCTTGATTCTAAAGCTTTTAATCCACATGTGCCCGAGAGTTCGTCTTCAAATAAAACTACAACTTCCAAGTACCTTATTTATTTATTATTCTTCTTTAATTCTTTTTTTTTCGCTATCAATTAAAAAAGAATAATCAAGCACGGAAACATTCAATGCCAATCAAATTAATGTGATAAATAACCATACCAAAAACACAAACATGAATGCATTATTACAAAAAGTAGCAAAATTAAATGTAACATTCAACAAGCCCAACAACTGAGTCAACTCAATTCACCCAACTCGTTACAACCGACTCACCTTCTGTGACCCCATAGACTTAGCAATCTCTCTCAACACAAACTTTTGAATTTTTCCAGTTGAGGTCTTTGGTAGCTCATCCTTAAAAATGACTGATTTGGGTACCATATAACGTGGCATCTTTTCTCTACAATATTCAATAATCTCCTTTTCCGTGACTTGGCTGGACTCAGCCTTTAAACTCACAAAAGCACACGGAGTCTCACCCCAAAACTCGTCCGGCCGAGCCACCACAGCCGCTTCGTTAACGAGTGGGTGCGAGTACAACACTGATTCCACTTCAATACTGCTCAAATTCTCACCACCGCTGATTATCACGTCTTTAGATCGGTCCTTAATCTCGAGATACCCGTCCGGATGCATCACGCCCACATCACCGGTGTAGAACCACCCGTGCTTAGTATCCATACACTTCGGCCGTCCCAACCGAGTCCTTTAAATAACCCAACATGATGCATCCGCCCCTTAACACAATCTCACCAAGTGACGACCCGTCTCGAGTCACGCTCGCCCCCGACTCAGGGTCCACCACATCGATTTCCGTCATTCCTATGGTTCTCACTCCCTGCCTTGCTTTCAACCGCGCGCGTTCACTTATTGGAAGCTGGTTCCACTCCCGCTTCCAAGCACAAGAAACTGCGAGCCCGCCTGTTTCCGTCAACCCATACCCATGATCCACCTTGAACCCAACCGACTCAGCCCGAGACAAAACTGCAGCTGGGGGAGGCGAACCGGCAGTTAGGATGTGAACCGGGCGGGTCAGCGGTTCGCGGTTCGGAGCGTTGGCCAGCATGTTGAGCACGACCGGAGCCCCGCACATGTGAGTCACGTGATGCTTGTTAATCTCGTCGTAGATCGTCGCCACATCGACCTTGCGTAGGCACACGTTGGTTCCTCCCACTGCTGCCATCCCCCACGGGAAGCTCCATCCATTCGCGTGGAACATGGGTAGGGTCCACAAGAATACCGGTTGTTTAGGCACAGTCCAATCGATCAAGGAATCAACTGTCATGATAAAGAGTCCTCTGTGGCAATGGACTACACCTTTAGGAGCCGAGGTCGTACCTGATGTGTAGTTCAAGACCATCACGTCCCACTCACTCTTGGGCCGGACCCACTTAAAGTCCGGGTCCCCCTTCTCGATCAACCCCTCGTAAGTGTGATCAATAGTTGGTGACGAATCTGATGGAGCAGTAACATAGATATCAGTGATGAGGACCACTATAGGAGGGTCTACAATCTCTTTCAAAGCATCCTGGAGTACCGGACAATATAGGATGTCGACGAAGAGGAGTTTTGATTCGCTGTGGCTGAGGAGTACGGAGACGGTGCGGGAGTCGAGGCGGGTGTTGATATTGTTGAGGACGGCACCGGACATGGGGACGGCGAAGTGGAGCTCGTACATAGGGGGGACGTTGGGAGCCAAAACGGAGACCACGTGGCCGGGGCGGATGCCTAGGGATACGAGAGATGAGGCGAGTTGGAGGCATCGACGGTGGGTCTGGGCCCAGGTGTAGGAAGTGTCGTTGTAGATGATGGATGGGCAGTCACCGTAAACAGTCGCGGCTCGGTCGAGGAAGCCGAGTGGGGTGAGAGGGGATGAGTTGGGTGGGCTTGGCTTCAACTCCTCCATCTCTCTCTCTCTAGAAAAAAACACTGTATTTCTCTCTAGAAGAGAATGTGAGCAGCCTCTATTGGGTTGATATCTGTTGAGATCTGGAGAGACTGATTGGGTGGGATTAATTAATGAGTAGGTGTTGGGGGGCTTTATGATGTGTCTCCTCCAGATACGTACTGCAGGCTAGATCGATGATGAAGAAGATATTGTGAGGAGTCAATTTCAAGCTGTTGACTTTGGATGAGGGGAGCTGTAGTATGCTGACACGTGATGGAGTAAATTACGACGATAATGGAGGTTACGTAGCTGTTGTTGTTATCTTCATCGTCAGCATCATCTGATGGAGGTGAAAATGGTACTTTCCTAGCTAATTGGCTCTTATCTTTGACAATGTAGAACGTAGAATGCGGATTGGGTGGATAAAATAGGCATTTCAATTACAAAATTGATGTACTCTATTAAGCTGACTTGGAACAAAAACCGTTTATACTGTGGATCACATCCTTTAAAAATAGAGAATGTGATAGACAATGTGTTTTGTATCATATAATTAAAAACTAAATAAAAAAAGAGAAAAAATAGCTGTAAAAAATTAGCTGCATACCATTGTAATAAAAAAATCTGCTTTTCGTTATATAGTATATGCTTTGCATTTATTTTTTGATATACATGTTCTGTATATTTATACCACCTAGAGTGAACATCCTTTCTACATTGATGATGCATGTGACATGAATTCGTAACCATAATCCATATTTATCATTGGAGATGCTCTTAGACACTTGAAATGAACATACATTTATTGGCATCCTCGATTTTTATATGGATGTTTGTGTGTACATGTGTATGTATGCAAGGGACATTAACAAAATAGGTGCTTATTTGGAGTGTCCAAAATAGTCACCCCAGCACTTCTTAAGTAGATTTACGTTGTGCTAATCCAAATTGACTAGGATGCTTACGTACGTGCATGTTTATGTTTGCAATAATCAATTATTTATTTCATAGATTTTGTTTTTTTCTCTCACAAGTCACAAACACCACAAAATCACACATTCTCCGTGGCCTCCTCAACAGTTGCTCTGCCTCTGCTTCTTGTGTTCTTCTTCATGTTCGTCTTCTCAGAAGCCAAAGGGCTCTTCGTGGATTCATGGGAAGTCTCGCCTTCCAAACTAGATCATCTCAACAAATGGGCAAAGTCCTCTTGATTTCAAGTCGGAGACTATCTGGAGTAGCTAAATCGACGAACACAAGGACGAGAATACACGACGGATAGGCTGGACAGGTCTAGCAAGGTCTGTGGGTTGCAAGTGAGGCGAGAAATCCCTGTCCCCCGCGGGGCCCCGTACCGGGTGAGGATTCCCCACATTTTTTCCCCTGTCAGGGGGGTGCGGTGGGCCCGGGGCCCGGGGTGGGGGGGGAGAGGGGGGCGGAGATTACCCTTGCCCCACGGGGAATCCCTGTGTAACAACTCCTATTTTCATCTAGGGCACCGCCCGACCTAATCCCATAATTAAGCCCTAATTACAATACATAGGACCTAATTACGTATTAGTTAGCCTGTACTACCTATCATCTCATGAATTGGGTTCAGGGATAAGAAATCCCATATCATTTTATAAAAATTATCAAATTAGCGGAAGTCTTTATCGTATTAGCGGAAGTAGTTTATATAAATCTTAAATGTGGAAACCAGGAAATAACAATCACAATATCAATATGAAATAACCGACGATCATATATACAAAGTGGAAGTCCAAAAGTCAGGTGAACTAACTCTCGTCCCAACAAAACAACACAAGCAAAAAACGTATATAAACATAATACAAAAAAAATATGACCTACATATACGGCAGCTACGTGCTACGAGCTCAGAGGTAGTCGCCGATCTTCTCCTTGCCGTGTGGTACTGCTCGACGGACCTACACCCACCGTCACAAACTAGACGGTGAGTATAGTGATATTTAAGTGATAACCGAGGAATTCTATACTACATTTCCAAAGTAAAGGCAGATATTTAAATGCATAATATAGCAGAAAAAGGTGTTGAGAATGTAATGCATATAAATATCACAGTTAACTGAGTTAGATATACTGACACAGGCTAAGTCGAGATGATCTACGTCCAGTCGGCGGTGAGAAATATCAACCAGCCTTTTCCCACTATCGTATGGAGATGCTCTCAACATACTTTGTAAATTTTGAATATATATATATATATATAGAACTTGCCGACAACCCCGTAGTTCAAGCTACGTGATGCCACCTAAGTAATAGTGGTGAGTGCCGGAAACCTCGAGGTCCAGTGACCCCGTGAATCCACCCATCTCTCGTGCAATGGACATTAGATAATCTCCAACTTTTGTTTCAAGGATTTTTCATTTCTAAGGTTCTACGATATCAACAATAAGTTAAGCTACGAAGCCCCAAAGGAAATGGAATACAAACCAAATACCACAGTAACCTAGTTAGTGCATGCATTTCTAACATCAATTATAACATAATTCACAATCAAATATGACACATTAGGAAAGGAGTCAATGAAATCATCACAAGGCATCATGCTATTACAACATTCAACTTGAATAGAGCAAGGAAAACATGATGGTAGATTACTAATAACAAGTCATCAAATTGACTGAAAAGAGAAATAACGTGAATGAAATAAAGTAGATATTTCCCGCAGTTTCACTTACAAGTCACAAGATAGCTATGACTATCCGGCCTCGCGACACTCCGACTAACGCTCCCGAACTCCCGTAACACCCCTAGGTCCCTGAAAGATTATTTCATATCATTTATTTACTTATTTATTAATATTTTATTTCATAGATATATCTTATGTATATATACATATATGTGTATATGTATATATATACATACATGTGTATTTGTATGTATATATATATATATATATTTATTTATTTATTAATTTGGGGAGGGGGAGCCGGGCCTGACCCAGTTGGGTTCCACCAGGGGACGCACGCACGCACACGCGTGCATGCATCTCCCTCCCCCCTCATCTCTTTCGTTGTTGCAGAGACGCTGTTGTTTGCAGCGTCTCTGCATCAACACATTTTTTTTATTGAAACTAAAATGGGAAGGAAGGGAGACGACGATCATGTCGTCTTCCTCCTCGGACGAACTGCAAGAGCAATTGGTCCGCTCCCTCGACGCCACCATCATCGACCGCCACCATCAACAACAACAACAACACTACGTTACCTCGTCTTGACGTCGCTGTCGTCTCGATCTCCTCCAATCTCCCTCCTCCGTTGAGCTCTCTCTCTCCCGAACTCTCTCTCGCTTTCTCTCGAACTCTCTCCTTCTCCTTGTGGGCGGCGATGGTGTTTTTGTTGGTGTTTTGGGGTCAAATGACCATTTTACCCCTTCAACCCTATCCTTTTTCCTATAAGCCAATGCCCCTTTTTGTCATTTCACAATTCTTTTCTGATTTTTTTTAAAATGTATATATTTATATTATATATTTAAAAATATATGAGTCCAATTCGATTTAATTAATTTATGACCATAGGCTATAATTTAATGTGCATTAATTTAATTACATTACATTTTACTAATTTTAGACTTACTACAAGTCTCGCTATCTGGTATCCCGACTTGCACGCAACTCGAGGCGTGTCCCCAACCACGTCTCGGCGTCAATAGCTGCAATTACTGACTTAGTCAGCCTACACACATATAAAACACTAGGAAAACATCAATACAAATGTAAAATTTACTTCAGCCACATGCCTCGGTCTGTGTGCGCATCTCATGCGGGCCCCACGTCATGGGTCGGTAATCCTGATTAAGCAGTTAATCAAGATTAGCAAAATTGGGCCGTGACACCCCGTCGTCTCGCCTCGTTCCCTGCCTTGCCTCGTTCCTTGCCTCACGGGGAATCCCCGTCGCCCGCCTCGTACCTCGCCCCATGAGAAAAAAATTAAAAAAATATATTAGTTAAAAATAATTAACTTAATGTCAATATATTAGTTAAAAATAATTTGATGAGAAAAAAGAAGTGATAAAAAGAGAAAAAAAAACTTATGTAAATATTGATGAAATCCCAATTTAATACTTTATGAATAGAAGTTATATTTTTTTTGAAAAATAATTAATTAAATTTTTGTTGCTACTATAAATGATATATAACAAATTGACATCTTGTAGAATAAACTTAAAAAATGGAGGTTTTTGATCTAAACAATGCATACAACGATTCTCGATTAGTATATGTCATTTCTAAAATATTTTTGTTTACTCTTGAAAAGAAAAATAAAAAAGGATCGGAATAAAAACTCAAACGTAAAAATTTGAATATAAAAAAACACCAAAAACCAAATAGCTATCAAAAATTCAAAAAAAGCAAAAAAAAATAGTTGATAAAGTAGGCAAGTGACAAAAAAAAGACTAAAGATAAGGATCAAGACATAAAGTGCACAAACGAAATTACATAAGAAACCAATTATATAATCACAATCAATAAGAAAATTGAATCAATTAATCCTCAGTACGTAGTTTTCAATAATGTTCTAGAACAAACGTTGATTAATTAAGTCTCCCCCTTGAAATACCATTATCATACAATTGATTAAAAAATTTGTTTGACAGATATTCAATTGTTAATTTGTATGATTGACTTATTCTAATTAATCATATAAAATTTGAAAGTAGTAGTACTTAGGTAAATGCGCGTTGTATGTGCATCAAATAAAGACATAAAAAAAGATTAAAGATTGCGGATCAAAACATGAACTTATATAAAGTCCACGCCCCTGGGGGATCCTCGCACCCCACAGGAAATCCGGCGGGGCGGGGCGAGGCGAAGCGTGGGGCGACGAAGTTTGCCCCGTGGAAAATTTCGAGGATAAATCCTCGCCCCGCCCCCTACAGATGCGGAGATGGTATCTTCAATCCCCGCCCTGTCCTGCCCCATTTGCAACCCTATATGTGGGTAATTTTGGTTGGCTTTGGTGGTGGCAGTGATTGAACAGTGGGACGTTGTTGACGAAGCCATCGATGATTAAACACAAATTTTGAGAATCACAATCTGTTGATGGGGTCATCTATTGTTGTGGGTATCGTGGAGTTTTTTGTTTTTTTGTTTTAAATTTGTGTTCTGTATTGTTCACCCCTCCAAAGATCACAAACAGAGAAACCAAGAGAAACAGATACAATGCACTAAGCTCAAGAAGAGTAAAGGTCGTCATTAATAAGGGCAAAATAGGATAAAGAAGCATAAAATAGCCTAAATGACTTACATTTTTTAAAAAGGAAACTTACTTTAAACGACCTATATTATTGACCGGAGGGAGTACGCACTAAAAACAACTATGTGTATTATATACTTGAATACGTTTTTAAAAAAAATATTAAGCTCTAATGCACATGTAACGACACGAAAATTTATATTATTTTTCTGTGTGATGATGTGTACTATCGATGTATACTCGTGTCTGTGTGATAGGACGGTGACGTCGAGTTGTGAGTAGAGTCCGCCTTGAAGAACATTGACGGAAGAATTACGGGTACACGGGTCGGGAAAATGAACTTGGTGGATAACTGAGAAATAAATTATAATGATAAATTAATTCGAGAAACTTACGGGTCGTTAGTAACTTCATTTGCGCATAATAGTGCGAGTTGTGGTGCAAGCCAGGCATACGAATGCTCGAGGAAACCCAATTTACTGGTTAAAATTGGATAAGAACAAGAAGGTAGTCACCCACTAGTGTCACCAAAGTGGGTGGGCTGGAGATGAGGAGAGACCACAAGCTGTGCCTCGAGATGTGAGTGTGAGCCAATATGAGGCCCACATTATAAAAGGTGGTCAATACTCTTCTCTTTCTTCCTCTCCAAACAGCCACCGGACTGGTGTGGCCAGATCGGTGCTGGTGGCGACAATGTTGGGTGATTCGAGGTAAGATCCTTCATCTCCTCGTCATTCCTTACGCGTTGGTGTGAGTTTTATCTGCATTCGTCACGACGAAATGTGGACACCCCGTCGAGATTTTGGATTCGATCGAAACTCTTGACGTTTTGGTGATCCTCTCGACGATCAATGTGAGTTTTGTCAAGGTGGTTTTCGATTTGGAAAGTTTTGGGATTTTTGAGAATTTTCAAATGATTTTCATTTTGGGTTTTCTGTTGAGGATTCCGATCATTTTGGAGTGAGTCGGGGACGTTTTTGAAATCGTGTTGAGTTCCCGATGAAAACTGGACCAAGTTGGTGTAAGGAGCACGGGAGCGGGGGGTCGTAAACACCCCGGAAAGTCCCTCAGACAGGGGTGCCGCCAAGCGCGGCGCTGGGGACAGAGAGGGGTCTCTCTGTCCACTACGCCGTCGGGACGCCGTGAGGGATAAACTCTCACGGCGCACCTCGCATACGACTGGGGCAGAGTTCCTCTCTGCCCCACACCGTGAAGGCGCCGTGGGGTATAACACCCCACTGCGTTGCCTACGACGTTTGGGGCAGAGGCATCCTGCCCCACGCCGTGGAGACGCCGCCAAGGGGAAAACCCTTACGGCGCCTCGACGGCGCCCACAACCCAAATTTTCTCAAAATTTTGTAAAATCTTCGAAACAAATTGGGGACTTCCCGGGGTACCTAAATGGGTCCAAATATGACTCAATAACCTGGAAGTCGACCTGGAAAATATGGAAAATTAAAAAGGGATTTCAATTACACGCGAAATAAAACGCTAATACTACCAAATTGCAATGAAAATGCTTACCAGATACTTTGTGGACCAATGACGGACTTGCGGGGACGTTTGGTAGCGCGTGAGAGCCGCGAGCGCAGAGTTTCACGCAGTATTTGTGAGTAAAACCAACTGGGTATTTACATTATTTCATTTGTACATTTATTTGGGCTATTATATTTGTTGAGTATTATTTTCTTGTGAACTATGAATTGTGGAATTCTCTTCAGTTATATATATCCTTGGTGGATTATCGGTGTAGTTTTTGCTTCCATCCTTTGAGTTGTCCCAAAGCAAGTGTGTCAAGCGTGATCCTTGTAGAAATTTGAGCTTGCAGTGTATTATACCGGGGCTTACGGCTGGGGACACGTGATTGGTTGTGATGATATGTCCGGGGTGAGAGTTCTCCATTAGATTGTTGGGGACTCTGCACTCGCGTAGGGGTCTTAGAGGAGATTCTGTCATCGACTCTTAGCCTTTGAGGAGATTTTGTCCTCGGCTCAACGACTATGATTAGTCGGGACCACTTGTACTTTTCCCTTGTATTTCGGGACACTCAATTTCTATTGTTAATTCATTTGTTTACAGTCTTTATATATTTATGTGCTCCCTGTTCTTTAATTCTATCTGTATGAATTGACTGCTTAATTTATGTGACATTTGAAATGCTGTTAAAACTCTATTGGTGTTTTACTCTCTACATCACTGTACTCACCGTTTAGTTTGTGACGGTGGGCAGATCGATGAGCAGACAGAGGAAGGAACTAGTGCTAGGCGATTGAAGTCAAGGACCCCGAAGAGGTCTCCTCTCGCGTATTGAGTAGGTTCTTGTATTATGTATTTATTCCGTTTTGAAACATGGGTTATGTGGTTATTGAGAGACTTTGGGCTTGTATGATATTATTGATGCTCTTTTTTTATTCACATGTTGGATATGATTTACGGGGTTTCCACTCTCTAGATTGTCCTGACTTATGTGTCTTGAAGTTTATTGATTAGTTTAGAGTCAAATTAGAGCCTAAAGTTTTAAACTTGGCTATTAAGTTAAATCACAATCCATTAAGGCACAAGACAACGAAAGTTAGGACAATGGTTGAACTTAGAGTGGAACCCTATGAACCTGACTTGAGTCTTAGTTGGGAAGTGAGGAGAGTTGGGGAAATAAGAATTGACTATATGAGCTTTTTGATGTGTTGTACACTGTTACTATCGTTAGTTATGTACTAATCGAGAACCCACTTTCGTGACAGATAGCGATGGCCGATCATCCAGATTCTAGTGGTGGCAGTACAGAGGATGCTCAATAGAGACCTGATGACATGTCTCAGTTGGTAACTTTACATGGCCAGCAACTCGAGGAGAATCTCTTATTATTGAGGGCACAGACTGTGCCAGTGAAACCAGTAGTGACCGAGGAGGTACGGGTTCAGACAGAGGTAGTTCCACCTACCCCGATAGATGATATGTTGAGTACCCCCATTGACACGTGTACTAGAGTGACAACTGAGGCGAGGCAGACTCGTGGGTTATGAGACATCAGCTGGAGAAGTTTCACGGGGGAACTAACCTCGAGGCTGCAGAGAAGTTTATGAGGAGCCATGAGAAGATACATGGTGTATTGGCTACACCGGCACACATGCAGCCGAGTATATCTTCAGCCTTACTGTTTGGTGAGGCCGATGTCTGGTGGTGTCGAAAGGGAAGCCCAAGGACTGGGCGAAGTTTAAGGAGAGGTTCAAACTGAAATACATCCCTCCTACGGTCCACAACCTAAAGAGAACTGAGTTCTAAAACATTCGACAGAGGTCAGACGAGTTCGTGATGCAATATATGAACCGATACCTACGATTGATGGAGTATGCCGAGAGGCAGCTAACTCTGACGCCGACCAGGCGTATTATTTTGTGCATGGGCTACTCGACTCGATTGGTTCGATAGTTGTGACGACGGCTCCAAGTACATTACAAGAGGCCTACGAGAGAGGCATGGCCAGTGAGGGTTTTGGTAGCATACGTCCCAGGGAATAAGTACCGTAGATCCAGTGTCAGGACTGGATGGTGATTATAAGGACGATGACGTGGAGATAACTGCATCACAGACATGTTTAATATCTACGGGGTTGGTTTCACATGCTCCAGCGACCCGTGTCGCAAGGCGATCACCTCAGGGCATACAGACGGGGCGACAATAGCCGTATAGTACCCAGAGCGAAGGCAGTAGATTGTAGGGATACAAACGATGTTACCAGTGCAGGCAACCAGGACACATAGCCATCCATTGTCCTCAAATGGTGATCATGTCGCAGAACAACCCTCCGTTACATGTGCAGGAGAGAGCACATGCCATGACAGACCTAGATTTTGACCCAACGGCGGGTAAGAGTTAATTCTTGCGTCTTGGTGTGATTTTATTGTGTTCGGTTTGTAGTTTATATTCGACTCGAGTGAACTCTAAGTGAGTCTGAGTTAGAATAGACTTTAGGTGGGTCAGTTGTAAATGGTAACTCTAGGTGAGTCAGGGATTAGCAGTGGCTCTAGGTGAGTCAGACTTGGGGAGACTCTGTATGAGACAATAAGTAAAACGTACTCTATGTGAGTAATGGTGAGGAATTTTGTGTGAATACACATTTCGAAGTATGGTAGATATTCAGCTGTGTGCAACGACTCTATGTGAGTCAACTTTCGAAAGGGAGGAGCGAACTGTGTGTGATACTCCTGACTCTGTGTGAGTCAATATTTTGAAGTGGTGGAAAAAGGTTGTGTGCGACGACTCTGTGTAAGTCAACTTTCGAAGGTGATGAGCAAACTGTGTGTGATACTCCTGACTCAGTGTGAGCCCTGACTCTGTGTGAGTCTAACCTTTGAAAGGATATCTAACTGTGTTCAATGGCTCTGTATGAGTCAATATTTCAAAGTAGTGAAAAGTATACTGTGTGTCCAGACTCTGAGTGAGTGAGAGTAAATTGTGTGTCAGGACTCTGTGTGAGTTTAGATTCTGTGTGAGTGAGAGTAGACGTGTGTCAGGACTCTATGTGAGTTTAGACTCTGTGTAAGTGAAAGAAGACTGTGTGTTAGGACTCTGTGTGAGTTTAGACTCTATGTGAGTGAGGGTGGACTGAGTGACAGGACTATGTGTAAGTTTAGACTCTATGTGAGCTAAAGGGGGCTGTGTGCGTAGATTTTATGTGATTCTAGGATTTGTATGAACTTTAATAGAGGCACATGTTTGACTCTAGGTGAGTCTACACTTCGAGGAAAAATGATATCGAGCTATATGCGCAAATTCTATGAGAATCTTACATTTTGCCCAAAACAGACTCTATGTGAGCCTGTAATTTACGGAACGACCATAGACTGGTTAAGTTATCTATGTGCCCACCAGTTAGAGGGCATGATCTCACCTACTCACGTTTGAACTGGTTCACGCGAGTATGGGTGGAAGGATTGGTTAGATAGTACTTTCCCTGTTGTGTGCATTTTATTAAGGTTTCGCTCGAGTTAAGATTAAATTCGAGGACAAAACTCTTATTAGTTGGAAAAACTTTAACAACCCGAAAATTTATATTATTTTTCTATGTGATGACGTGTATTATCGATGTATACTCGTGTCTGTGTGACAAGACGGTGATGTCGAGTTGTGAGTAAAGTTCGCCTTGAGGAACATTGACGAAAGAATTACGGGTACACTGGTCAGAAAAATGAACTTGGTGGACGACTGAGAAATAAAATATAATGATAAATTAATTCGAGAAACTTACGGGTCGTTAATAACTTCGTTCGCGCACGATGGTGCGAGTCGTGGTGCAAGCCGGGCGCAGGAATGCCCGAGGAAACCTAATTTACTGGTTAAAATTGGATAAGAACTAGAAGGTAGTCACCCACTAGTGTCACCAAAGTTGGTGAGCTGGAGTGAGGAGATACCATAAGATGTGCCTCGAGATGTAAGTGTGAGCCAAGATGAGGTTCACACTGTAAAAGGTGGTCAACACTTTTCTCTCTCTTCCTCTCCAAACAACCACCGAACTGGTGTGGTCGGAGCGGCGTCGGCGGTGGCAGTGTTGGGCGATTCTAGGTAAGATCCTTTACCTCCTCGTCATTCCCTACACTTTGGTGTGAGTTTTATTCGCGTTCGTCGCGATGAAATGTGGACACCCCGTCGAGATTTCGGATTCGATCGAAACTCTCGATGTTTTGGCGATTCTCTCGACGATCAACGTGAGTTTTGTGAAGGTGGCTTTCAATTTGAAAAGTTTTGTGATTTTTGATGGATTTTTGGGAATTTTCAAATGATTTTCATTTTGAGTTTCTCGTTGAGGATTCCGGACGTTTTGGAGTGAAGTCGGGGATGTTTTTGTAATGGTGTTGAGTCCCCAATGAAAAATGGACCAAGTCGGCGTAAGGCCGCGCGAGCCGGGGTGGTAAACAACCCGAAAAGTCCCTTAAGCCCCACAACGCCAAGCGCGACGTAGGGGACTGTCCCCCACGCCGTGGGGATGCCGTAAGGGATAAACCCTCATAGTGCACCCCACATACGATTGGGGCAGAGTCCCTCTCTGCCCCACGCCGTAAAGGCGTCGTCGGCGCTGCCCATGGCGTTTGGGGCAGAGGCACCATGCCCCACGCTGTGGAGACGCCACCAAGGGGAAAACCCTAACTGCGTCTTGGTGGTGCCCAAAACCCAAATTTTCCCAAAATTTCGTAAAATCTTCGGAACGAATTGGGAACTTCTCGGGGTACCTAAACGTGTCCAAATACGACCCAATAACCCAGAAGTCGACCCGAAAACATATTGAACATAAATATGGAAAATTAAAAGGGATTTCAATTACACGCGAAATAAAACGCTAATACTACCAAATTGCAACGAAAATGCTTACCTGGTACTTAGTGGACCGGTGACGGACTTGTGGGGACGTTTGGTAGCGCGTGAGAGCCGCGAGCGTGGAGTTTTGCGTGGTATTTGTGAGTAAAACCAACTGGAGTATTTACATTATTTCATTTGTGCATTTATTTGGACTATTATATTTGTTGAGTAGTATTTTCTTGTGGACTATGAATTGTGGAATTATCTTTAGTTATATCTATCCTTTGTGAATTATCGGTGTGGTTTTTGCTTCCATCCTTTGAGTTATCCCAAGGAAAGTGTGTCAAGCGTGATCCTTACAGAAATCTGGGCTTGCGATGTATTATACCGGGGCTTATGACTGGGGACACGTGATTAGTTGTGATGATATGTATGGGGGTGAGAGTTCTCTTAGAGGAGATTCTGTCCTCGACTCCTAGCCTTTGAGGAGATTCTATCCTCGGCTTAACGACTATGATTAGTCGGGACTACTTGTGTTTTTCCCTTGTATTCCGGGACACTCAATTTCGATTGCTCATTCATTTGTTTATAGTCTTTATATATTCATGCGCTCCCTGTTTTTTCTTTCTATCTGGACGAATTGACTGCTTAATTTATGTGACATTTGAAATGTTGTTAAGACTCTACTGGTGTTTTACTCTCTACATAACTGTACTCACCGTCTAGTTTGTGACAGTGGGCAGATCGACGAGCAAACAGAGGCAAGGGACTAGTGCTAGGCGATTGAAGTTGAGGACCCCGAAGCGGTCTCCTCTCGCGTATTGAGTAGGTTCTTGTATTATGTATTTATTCCGTTTTGGAACATGGGTTATTGGGAAACCTTGGGCTTGTATGATGTTATTGATGCTCTCTTTTGATTCACATGGTGGATATGATTTACGAGGTTTTCAATCTCTAGGTTGTCCTGACTTGTGTGTCTTGAAGTTTATTGATTAGTTTAGAGTTAAATTGCTTCCGTTGTATTTGATAATAACTCACTAATTGATTAACTTCACATGTAAATGCATAATAAATAGTAGAATTTGGTCGACTAGGCCTGCGTGACTCAGCGGGACTGGCTCGAGGGTTCTTGTAGGTCTAGGCCAGGCGGTGCCCAATTTTAGGATTGTAGAATTTGGGGCCGTCACAACACATGTATGAATAAATCTTTAAATGACATGACAAAAAAAAAGTTGAAGAGAATGATGTTGTGGGCACATATTAGTAAATCGAAAAGGATATGATATAATTGATAAATTCTAAAGGTTAGAATATACTCCCTTTAGTAAAAAATGTAAGTCGTTTAAGGTAAAAACACAAGAATTAAGACAGTTTCAATTATGAGTGTAATTTACATATACGTCATTTGATATTAAATGAATTGAAGAATTAAAGAACTATAAATGTTTGAATTGTACGTATAAGGGTAAAATGGGTAAAAAAAAATAAATACACTTTTGAATTCTAAAAACGACTTATAATTTTGAACAAGAAGCTTTTATTAGAACGACTTATATTATTGACCGAAAGGAGTAATTGATACACTTTGTAAAGGTTAGGATTTTTTTTTTTTATCATTAAGCCTTAAAAGTATTATAGGCTTCAAGATGATGGAGTACTAGTAAAACTAGGGGAAATAGAATATCAAAAGGTGAACCGCTTTAGATATCTAAGATCAGTATCATACAAATTGATAGTAATTAATATATATTGATAATGACGTATACGTAGAAAAATTTTAAGTTGGAAGAAGTTGAGAAGTTCCAATTAGTGTGACATATGAACGGATCACAATGAAAAACAAAACCTTTGAAGATAGAAAAACCCAAGGATTTCGTCACATTGTATACATTTATTTAAATATCTTGAGTTCTCAAAAAAATTTATTTAAATATCTTGGAGCACAGTTTTTTCCTTGTGGAACAGCTAAAAGATTTAGTTGTATCTCTCAATACATACTCTTAACGAGTTAATTAACTTTAATTGACAATTGACTTAGTTAAGAGAACCCAGAGATTTAGCCATATCTCTCAACACAAACTTTTGGGTCTTACCAGTTGAAGTCTTTGGAAGCTCATTCTTAAAGACCACTGATTTTGGCGCCATAAAATGTGCCAATCGAGACCTACAAAACTCAGTTATCTCCTTTTCCGTGACCCAACCCAACCCAGCCTTAATACTCACAAAAGCACATGGAGTCTCGCCCCAGAACTCATCAGGCTGAGCCACCACGGCTGCTTCATTAACGAGTGGGTGCGAGTACAACACCGATTCCACCTCCACACTACTTATATTCTCACCCCCACTTAAGATCACATCTTTAGATCTATCTTTAATCTCAAGATACCCATCGGGGTGTATCACACCTACGTCGCCCGTGTAGAACCAACCGAGTCCACTCATGCACTTTGATGTCCCAACCGGGTCCTTCAAATAACCCAACATCACATGCCCGCTCCGTACCACAATCTCACCGAGTGATGACCCGTCTCGAGTCATGCTCGCCCCTGACTCAGTGTCCACAACGTCGACCTCCGTCATCCCGACGGCTCCCACTCCTTGTCTCGCCTTCAATCGTGCACGTTCACTCGGTGGCAATGCGTCCCACTCATACTTCCACTCGCATGAGAAAGCAGGTCCGCACGTTTCCGTTAACCCGTAAACATGATCCACCACGAAGCCCAACGACTCAGCCCGATGGAGGATCTGTGCGGGCGAAGGCGATCTGCCCGTTAAGACGCGAACCGGATGGGTCAACACTTGAGTGTTTGACCCATTTGTTATTATGTCAAGCACGATGGGAGCTCCGCTCATGCGAGTGACTTTATGTTTTTCTATCAAGTTCGTAGATGGTCGCCACGGGCACTTTTCGAAGACATTCATTGGTCCCACCAATTGCTGCCATGCCAAAGTGTAGGCCCACCCGTTACCGTGGGAACATCGGTTGGGTCCACAAGTAGACTGTTCGTTTAGGTGCGAACCACTCGATCAAAGACGCCATAGTGGCTAAGTAGAGCCCTCTATGTGAATGGACCACCCCTTTTGGGTCCGAAGTGGTTCCTAACGTGTAGTTTAAGACCATGGGCGCCCACTCACTTCTGGGTCGGACCCGCTCGAATCCATCAGGGCCCATGTTGATCAACCTCTCGTAGGTCATCATCTCCTCGAAATCATCGTCACAAGATGGAAAATAAATGTAGATGTCCCTAATGAGCAGTAGAGTCGGTCTCTCAACCTGGTCAACGAGGGCTTCGACAAAGAGACCCAAATAGGCCCGGTCAACGAACACGAGCTTTGATTAGCTGTGGCACAGGGGAACTGATATGGTGCGCGAGTCGAGGCGGGTGTTGATGGTGTTGAGGATGGCTCCACACATAGGGATAGCAAAGTGTAGCTCGTACATAGGAGGGGTGTTGGGTGCTATAACGGATACCACGTGGCCCGGCTTAATGCCTTGGGATACGAGTGATGAGGCAACTAGAGCATCGACGGTAGGTCTCGGACCACGTGTAGGAAGTTGTGTTGTAGATGATTGAGATGGCATCACCGTATCCCTTCGCGGCTCGGTCGACAAACACAAGTGGGGTTAACGACGTGGAGTTCGCTGTGCTTGGTGTGACGGGCCCAATTTCCCCGTGCAATTGGGTACAACCGGCCTAGACCCGTGCAGGCCCCAAATCATCACTTGGCAACCTGACGAGCCTAGTCAGCCTTCAATTTAATCAATTTAGTAATTTATGAAAGAGTTATTGCATTTATACACAGCGGAAGACTAAAACAATTATAAAAAAGGGAAATAACTCAATCAAAGGAAAATTATGAATTCTATAAGTGTGGAAAAATCCTGGGTATTCATGTACAATTCGTTAGGTATATGTACATGATACCAGTCTCATAATAGCAATACCAAGTTCAATGGTCCCAACAATATAAGTATAAAAAAATATACACATCAGCAAACAAAATATAATCACCTACTATAAAGTCTCTCAGATGTTGCTGCGAATTCTCAAAGTATATCACCTAGGCAGAGAGCCCAATGCCCTTGCTGCTCTCCACTCTATCTGCACCCACCGTCACAAACTAGACGGTGAGCAACTGAATAAAATTGCTAGTAGTACCAGAAGAATGTAACAGTAATTTATGATTTTAACAAGAAAAACAGTCTAAGTATCATGCGGAAAAGAAATAGCTGGAAAGTAAATAAATCAAATGCATGATAAAGAGACTGAAAGATAAACAATCGATATTTGCATGTTCTAAGATTCAAAAGAGGCCCATAAGTGGTCTATTTCACAGCAACACGGCAAAGATCTCGCAAGATCTCCCCGGGCAATGTCGCAACACTAGCGCAGCGTGAAATCGACACTACAAGAATCAGCCCAGATAGGGACAAAAAATTCCGTTCCTAATAGCTTGATATTCGGTTGCTAAATGGTCAGAAACCGAATTAGGAACGGAATAAGTCGGTTGCCAAAATCGTGGTCGCTAAACTGATTAGGGACGGAATTTGAAATCCGTTGTTAATTAGAAACCGAAAATTCTGTTCTTAATTTAGAAACTGAAAATTTCGTTTTTAAAACGGTCTCTAATTAACAACGGATTAGAGACCGAATTTATAAATTCCGTTCCTAAATCCGTCTCTAAACTGGGACGGTTTAGAAATCGAACTCATAGTTTTAACTAGCGCTTATTATGCATTCCGTCCCTGATTAGAAACTGAATCAGGGACGGATTCATCATTCCAAAAAACAAAAACATTTTTACATTTCAAAGCACATCCTGCAACACATTTCACATCCTGCACATATCCTGCAATACATTTCAAAGCACACATCAACACATTTCACATTTCAAGACACATCTGCAATACATTTCAAAGACACATCTGCAATACATTTTCAAGCACACATCCCGCAACACATTTCACATTTCAAGTACACATCCCGCAACCGCAACACATTTCAAGACACATCCCGCAACCGCAATACATTTCAAGACACATCCCGCAACAAATAACCTGCAACAACTGTGGAAACAAATAACCTGCAATAAATAACCTGTAATAACCTGCTTTAAAACAAATAACCTGCAACAACTGCTGAAAACACAAATAACTCCGCAACAATTTTGTTTATACATTCAAAGTTGTGGAAAACATATCATACAACACAAATACTTCTTTGGGAACTCATTGTACAATAGAAGTTTCACATATAACATGCTAATGAAACCAAAACAGTTCTAAAAAATATCAAAATAGACATCATATATACATGTGTGTAAAAGTTTCCACCAAAATATCAAAATATATTAAAATATCAAAAAATACCAAAAGATCAAAATGTATCAAAATATCAAGTGTATCATATCAAATGTATATCAAGTGTATCATATCAATTGTCTTTGTCAGGTCGTGGTAGGGGATGTGTGTCAGACAATGCATCGATCCATTCCTGCTGCAATGGCAAGTTCGTTTCCTCTTCATCTTCAGGCTCGTACATTCTCGGGCGATAGACATCGTTAGTATCCAAAGCTGGAGTAGGCACTTCCGTCGGTGGCGTAAGAGTCTCTTGGTGAGATGGGCGTGGAGGTGGAGGTGGACGTAGACGTGAACGTGGACGTGTAGGTGGAGGTGGAGGTGGAGGTGGAGGATGAGATGAGCTCGCTCCAGGATGTCCACCTCTCATACTCTGCATCAACATGGACTGCAGTAAAGCTATCTGTTCATTCTGCGTCTGTATTTGATTTTGTTGATCCTCAACGATAGAAGTGAGACGTGAGACATTAGATTGAAGAGTCGCAAAGTCCTGGCTCGACGGGCCCTGAGATGAGCTGGCTCCTGGATCATTGTACCTCCTTCCCGTAGATCCTAACCCGTACACTCGTCCCTTGTAATCAACACCGACGACTTTGTAATATAAATCTGTCTCGTCCACATGTGGATCATCTCCTGCCTCTTCTGCTGACTGTGACATCTCCTCGCTTATGCCTCTGAATCTCAGCCTATAATTGTAATTCAAACATATACAAGTAAAAAACAAAATAGACCTGCAAATTTCACAAGTGGTCTTTGACATGATCATATAAAAGTTCAACGAGAAGATAAAGAAAATGAACTTAACCTGAGAAGCTAAAAAAAATGAACTTACATTGTCCAACCACTCGTAGTAGTATAATATTAACAGATAACAATAGCAAATACAGAGGCATTAATTAGCTAAGCCATTTGGTATCTAAACCTCAATAAGCCCATCTAATTTGGGTTTGAGATGGATGACACCACTTAGTTAGTGACGACAAAGTTCTCCCTTTAAAATTTTCAATCGACTTTTCACCTAACGCTCGAATTGGGGCCTCCGGTTAAGGAATAAGGACGATGCAACCAAAGTCATTGGGTGGCTGACCCATTTGAGTTGACTAAGAGACCCTTGACTGTCTCAATAAAAAAAACATTGTGTTTCCTAAATTGGGTCTGGAAATGGAGGTGGAGCAACTATAGGAGGCACTGAGAGTGATCAGTTCTTCCATTTCTCGAATCAAATGGAGGTTGAAACGCACATCAAAGCGTCCTTTGGAGATAGGTCTTCACTTGTTCATTCATTCTTGAATTTGTTTTTGTTCACGTTTTTTGGCGATTGGAACTGATTTTTATGTTTCTATATGTTAATGAGAATTTGGGATGATTTGATTGCGACCCTCTATAGATTTTGTCGATTCAAGAAATGGGTCGTTGAGATTTTGTGATTTTTGGTTGAATTCAGTTCTTATTTAGGATTTTGTGTTAGTTTCACTGGGTAGGGTTCCATGGTCAAATTACATGATTAAGCTTGCAGTTGTATATACATTACAATGGAGTATAACAAAAATCGACAATGCCAGAGCGCGGATTAGTTGGTGCCGTTGGCGCCGAACACCATGTGGGAAACCAAAAAAAAAAAATAGAGCTTGTGATTCTTGTGAGTTGTAGTGATGTATTGAGTACTTAGGAGCTATCCAAAGAAATTATGTTTCTATTCGCATAATTGTCTAGTGGCCTATCTATCTAGTTTATCTCATTTGTTTGATACATTCATAAGGAATGACAAAAGTTACCCTCCCCCATTTTTCAGGAATGGAAAAAAGGGTTGGGACCTCCCTCTCCATTTTTGGATACGGAAATGGGCTTCGGAGTCCTTCTCCTTTATATGGACTTGAGAACGTTATGTGGCGCATGTAATGTTCTACGTAGATGGAGTTTGATCCATTTAGCAGACTCAACTAATTTGAAATTGAAGCTATATTGTTGTTGTTGTTGTTGTTGTTGTTTTTCCATATATTTGGTAGCATGAAAATCTTTGGATGAATTGTAAAAGAGATGAAGTCTCACTTGATGATTTGTCATTGGAGTGAGTGGGGCTATATTGCTCGCTGGTTTTACATGATGATACTCATATATTTGGACTTTGGATTGGCCGAAATTGAAAGAAGTCGTATTGTTTTTTTCCAAATGCGAGTTTTTTATGCTAATATACGAAATTTGTTCTTTAAGAAACTTTTTTTGGTCAAATGTTGATATCAACTTGCGTATGTCGTACTTTTGCAGATATCCTTGCCCTATGCATAGGGCTAAGGCCTTTGGTGATGGTAGACTATGGTGGAAAGATGCCTGAACTGCAGGAACATCTATGCTCGGTTGTAAAACTTAGTCAAAAGGTGAACTTTCTGAATTTTTGTTTCTTCTTATCAATATAATGGATATAAGAGTATTGCTTAGCTCACTTGATTTCAAACTTGATTCAATTGATCTGTGCTACTACCGAATTGTTATGCTATAGCTATTACCTAATATGTTGGAAGGCGTAAGAGCTGCGAACATGAGCTTCAGCGGGAATTATGGGTTTTTCTTTTAGTATTAGAGATGTATAACATTAAAGGAACAGGCATTCACATCACAATATTCTTTGTAGTTCACTTCCTAGTTCTAATTCTTTTCTTCATTTATCCGTCATATGGAAATCTCATGTCCCTCACAAAGTTAAGGTTTTCTCTAGATATTTGATTGTACATTCCTAATTTTATTTCTTTGAAAGGAAAATTATTGAATTTCTCTTCCTCTCGCTAGTTCTAGCAGATCAAGATATTCTTTCTAATTGATAATTTGTCTCGCTAGTTCTAGTAGATCAAGATATTTCTACCTGTCAAAGGATCTTTATTTCATAGGGAAGAGATTACAAGTAATAGGGAAGAGATTGTAAGTTAATGGATATGTTTTAAATATAATGCTGAAATAGTGCATCTCTTAATGTCAGTTGTAAACTTGGCATTTCAATAAAATAAAGACAATACTTACATTAACTCTTTCTGACCGTGCGTCAATGAAGGTCTGGCCATCGTGTTTCTTCGTGTGCACATGAAGGTACAACTCTAGTGGCGTACAGTCCCTCCCCAGCTTCTTGCTCTGCAAACACAACATATTATCCATCAACATGTTAAAAAGTTAGAAAGTTAACAAGTTAAAGAGTTAGAAAGTTAGCAACTTAATTAAATTCTAATTCATTTGATTACTTACTAATCGTTCCTCATGAACTAAAAAAGGTATCGATCCACCAGTGTGTTAGGACACGCCTGTGCCCGGCCCTCCTTTCTCAGTCCGCCGATTTGATGACGCTATTTTAGACCTCGCCTTGAAGTCGTTACTCTCCCAATACTCCACATATCTACGCCATGCCTCCTCGGTCACATAAATTGGGCGCTCACCTTTGCTAAGCAGCTTGTTCATCAATGCCTTATATCTCACTTTCGCATGACGTTCATAGGCTGCCATAATTTTTGCGGTAATTCGAGGGTCCCAGTCAAAGTAACTTTAAAAAAGAATAAGTGATTGTTTAGAACAAAAAATCATCCAAATATATTCAAATATGAATGTAAAGTCTGAATTACTCACCCTCCATCTCTCCCAATATATGTATCTCTGATATTGCGGTACACATTTCCATCGGCACCCCTCCGGAATCATGCCTTTCTTAAATGTATCGGTCATCTTCCGGGCACAAATGTCAGAAGGATGTAAGCTGTAAAGAGAAAAATCAGATGCTTAAGTCATATTAGAGATAACGCAAATTATTTGAAAAATGAAATACAACCACACAACTTTCATTGTTGATAGTAATGTAAATCCGAGGCTCATCCCTCTCTCCTGTAAGTTCGGGTGGAGAACCTGGATCATGAGGCATCTCGACATGTGGGAGCTGTCTTGGCGCGGACGATGAGGTACTAGGGTGTGTGGAAGACGATGGTGAATCATGAGTAGCGCCTGCAGACGTACCACCTGCATACGAGGAAGGTGTAGAGTGATGAGTGCTAGAGGATGGGGTAGAGTTCTGGGACTATCTAGTCATCGATGCCAACTCTGCTAGCCCAGTAGAGATGAGTTGCTCAGTGGGGGGAGATAAGGCATCCCTCTGAAGATCAAGTGTACCCTCAATCAACCGAGGTCGTGATGCAGGGCGAGATGGTGGTTCAAATGGAGCCGGTTGAATAGCTGGACGTCGGATAACTGATGGTGGGGGTGGTCGACTAAGAGTCAATCCACGTTCATGGGGTGCTGGAGGAATGTGGTCCTCTTGACGAGGCTGGTGTTGCATGCTCTGGAAACGCCCTCAACCACGGCCACGACCAATCGAAGTCTGAACACGACTGCCTTGCCCGATATCTGATGGAGGGCCACGCCCTGATCCAGATCCTGATCGACGGTCTGTCATCTTGATGATCTACAAAAATAAATAAGTAAATTAATACTTCATATAATTGTTAATTAATTAATAAGAATGGGTAAATCAAAGACAAGAAAGTTTGTCCCAATAATTATTTTTAGTTCTCATGGTAGTAGTACCCATATAAACATACCTACAAACATGTGCCCACACATACTGATTAGATGCCAAAAGTCTAATATTGAGTTCAATTCATTTTCTTTCTAAATTGTAAGAAATATTCTTGCCATTTGTCATTTGTCATTTGTCATTTGTCTTCTCCTAGGCTCCTACTGTTCTTGTTTGTGAATTCTGATCTTCATTACCTTCTTTGCATGTGAGGCATTAGTCAATAAACTTTTGATATTTTTTTTGGATTTCAGGTTCCAGGTTCCCAATTCATTTCGACACTTTGTTTACTCTAGTGGGAGAGGAACCTTAGACAGGTTGTACTTTTGCCGTCCTTTGATTCTCTTTTGCTAGTATTTTTTTGCTCATTGTTTGGTGTAATATATTAACTTGTGAAAGGAACAGAACATTTGTCTTTATTTTGTTAAAGATAAAAGCATTAATTGGTTGATGGAAATCAAAACCTATATAACATTGTATTATTAACAAGGACATCTTCTCAAACTCTCTAAATGTCATTGCTCTTATTGCAGAGGATTATACTATAAGTGATCACGAGCTCTTGGCAAAGGATATTAGAAAGCAGACAAGACTCATTCGACACCCAAGTTTCAATCAAGTTCCCCATTCTTATAATGTGGTAGGCAATGCCTTAGCTAGGAATACATTGTTTTCTTGTAAGATGCTCTGTGCCAAAAGCTTAGGAACCCACTTCAAGAATCTCATTTTGTTTGTTTTTTTTATGTGGGTTTTTGTTTTCTTTTGTGTTTGTTGCAGATTCAGGTCAAGAATTGGTTACTATGATAAGCCCACATGACACAGCATACATTGTTCATCAAACTAGTACTAAGTTAGGTGGTGTTTCTATTGCTATCTCTGTTAGTGATGTTGGGGAGCTCAGAGAGATCTCAACTAGTGTTTTAATGGCCGAGACTTGGCTTAGAACCCATGTTTTGTCACATTTTCCTGACACCCATATCATGTCCATTGTTGTCGGAGCCAATGTTTTGTGCAACAGAGACTATGCAGAGGAGGAGTGGGGCTTGGTCCTCCCATCTATCAAAAACATCTACCACCAATGGCCGAGACTTGGCTTAGAATTCCTCATGAGCTCCAACTCAACCTACTCAATAATCCCACCACCACCACCACCACATTTTAATTTTCTCCCTTAAAACTGGCCGGTCTCCTTGCATTCAAAGTCCATAAAACAACTTGGGTTTTCAAAATTGACGAAAAATATTGACATTGTCATACCACCCATGAGTAGGGCAATTTATTTTCCTCACAAACCCATGAGCAGGAAACTCTCATTTGTGAAGCCTTTCCCAGCCAGGCCAACACCAATACCCCCACTGAGATCGATTGTATGGGTTTTCAGTCCCTGCCCACATAGCCAAAATCCCACATCCACCCATGTCCCAAACAGCCCCTTCACCATCAACTTCCCCTATCTTCTCCCCAGCTGACCCTCCACTTGATTTTCGACCACCACTTGTAATGCCCTCAAACCCACCTGATGTGCCCATAATACAACCCCCATGTAGCAGTAGCAATAGTAGTAGAGAGAGAGAGAGAAAAAGAGAGAGAGAAAGAGAGAGAGATTACCTGCAAATTTGACAGAGCAATGGAGCGATGGAGCGATGTTGAGGGGACGACGACGACGACGATGGTGACGACGACGGCGGGGAAGAGGAGACGAGATGGTGAGGAAGAGGGGACGGGATGGAGATGTTGCAGCGAATGCAGAGGAATTGTTGCAGAGGAAGAAATGCAGGCACCGATATGCACCAGGGGACCTTCCTTTCCTAGATCCAGACCAGCGACACTGCTCCAATGCTACCAAAGATCTGCAGAGATGGAACTAAAAATGTTGATATTGATACTCAACAAAAGCCATCTCCATTTGCCCTGTTCAGATTTTAGGAGAGGTTGGAGAAGGTTTGTTTTGGGACTACAAATTGTTGAGAGGACAATAGGAATTAATTTTTCGGTCCTTATTCCGTCCCTAAAGATTAGGGACGAATTTAGAGGCCGAAACTAGTTAGACACGTGGCATGTGTTTCCGTTCCTATTTCCGTTCCTGATATTTAGGGAGGGAATTAGAGACGAATTTATTATGCAAGAACCCCGAAACGGAATTAGAGACGGAAATTTAGGCGGGATTTTTGAGCGCCAATTATTTAGGGACGGATTAGGTTCCGTCGTTGATTTTCGGTCCCTATTCCGTCTCTAACCGGTCAACTGCCTCCAAAATCATTTTTCCGTCTCTATTCCGTCTCTGATTACCAACTGCCTAAATTCCGTCCCTAAATTCCGTCCCTGATCAAGCCAATTCTTGTAGTGCGAGAGGCATCGCAACACCTCTCGAATCCAGTACCCAGTACACACATTACTAGGGGTGGTCAATTACCCCTGCAGATGGCACCCTCGTTGTCCTAGCTAGTGCGGGACCACATGATACCTTCGAGACACACTCATGCCAAGAACATACAACCAAGGAAACGGAATAGAATATCAAGCAAAGGATCAATGCAACAATAGCAATAAATAGAGAATGTATAAATCACATGTTATTTTCTTACTGGTCTACTAACGTACATACACACAAGGCATGCATGTACTTACCTGATCTAGCGTGACCCGGTACTCACTTCGAGACTTTAACGCGCTTCCCGTGTTTCTCGACTTCCTGACAACGATTTAAGTCCCGAATATAGGTTTAGGATTAGTATTTAGTTTTAGGATAATTCTCATAAACTTTGTTTCAATTCATTCAATTAATGGAACCCATATTATCATTGATGTCCTTTATACACTGGTTAGGCTCTTGTTGGGTCTACGAGTTAAGCCTATATCCACCTAAGTAGGCTCAATATGTGAACCATTATTGGGCCTGGACATATGAGCTCATTATTACATTTTATGTATTTGTTTTGGACCTTAAGTTGTGCCTATCATATTAAACTCTTATTGGGTTTTACACAACCCATATACACACCAATCGAGACTTGTTATGGACTTATATTAAAATGAGTGGATTGGGCCCTTGTTGGGCCTTATTACAAGTCCATATTCATTTAATACAAATGTCTATACTTATAATCTTGTTTACTTATTCTTAAACCTACAATAATATACATTATGGTCACACACACACAATTGATGTGTACACCCCACTGGTGTGCACACTAACACTTCACACACCGTTGTCTTGTGTACACACACCCCACTGGTGTGCACTCCACTGTGATTTACCATGTTCACTTGCATTAGTACATCACTTTATTACTTGAAACTATGTTATATACACATTTTCACCATGCACACCATATACAACTGTTGCGTACACCCCACTGTGGTGTACACACAGTGTACACCCCTTGCACAAAATCCACACCAAAACAGCCACCTATACACACCTACATCACCTACACACATTGTTATGCTAATCGAAACTCACACACAAACCACCCATGAAAACAGTCCCAAATGGTACCCCACACCCCAACTGGGGTGTGCACATACACGACCATACACACCCCACACCATCACACACTTCACAATTTCCCATCAACGTCCATAATACAACTGCTCGCTTCATCAAAACGTCATTCATCCACACACACAAACAGCCACACCTAGGGGTCACCGGAGGATGACCTCCAGTCAGCCTCGACCGGTACCAGCGCCGGTCACCCAAACAGTGGTGTTCATCATCACCAAAAACAGTTGTAAAAACACCACAAATTCGTGTGAACAGTGAGAAACAAAACGAGAAGCAGAGAGCGAAACAGAGAGAGAGAGAGAGAGCGAGATGGGTACTCACTTAGCCGTCTCCGGTGACGGTTCGATGTTCCAGAGCCATGGATGGAAGTGGTGGTGACTGGAAAACGAGAGTGGAAGGTGACCGAGTGAGAGAAAGAGAGTGCAAACCGAGAGAGAAAAGAAGGGAAAGAGAGAGAGAGAAGCTCACCTAACGTCTTCGGTGGTGGTGGAGGTCCCAAATGCAGTGGTGGGTGGCGGTGGTGATGTCCAGTCGAGAGGAGGAGAGAGGGATGACGTGAGGCCGAGAAGAGGGAGGAGAGAACGTGAGTGAACGAGAGAGGAAGAGAGAGGGAGACGTCTTCCTCGTCGACGATGACTCAACAGTCACCTTTGGCCTCGTCGGGGTCGGTGACGCCGATAGGAGGCGGCGACAGTGGCGAGAGGGAGGAGTGAACAGTGACGGTGGTGGTTTGGAGGAGATGATGAATAGTGTACATTAGGGTTTTAGGGTTTCATTTGTTTTTATATATGTGACTTAAGGTGAAATGACCATTTTGCCCTTAAACTCTCACTTTTCCAACCCTTGGCCAGCTACCCTTATGGGTAATTTGGCTTATCCTCTTAATCTAACACATATCTCTATCTCTATGACCATCCAATGGCTCTTCTCACTCACTTGTGTCACTTTAACAATCCTATCCATATTAACCTATTAAATTAACCCCATTAATTTCATTAAATTACCAATAAGGTTACACAAATTCTCGCCTACTCGGTGCACCGTGCCCCTCGGTCGACACGCTTCTCGAGGCGATCCCACTCTTGGGATTCAAATAAATTTCCTCGTGCTTATGTTATACTTTATTGTAAGAGTTTTATTTCCTTAACTTAGGTCATGTTTTTCATTTGGCTGTGTTTATTAATAAAATTCACTAAAACGGTTCCCCAAAAACCCTGTATAACTAGGCGACATCTCACTCAATTAAAACATAGCCCAAACGGCTCAAGACCCGTAGAATACTATAATACTAATACACAAAGTCAAAGAATCATAAAATTACCTCGGCGTCGACTACCGAAGTTTGAAATACTATCCAGTATCCACATAGCCGGGTCATAATCCTGACACGTGTAATACAAGTCAGTTAAAAATTCGGGGTTGTTACACTTGGCTTCAACTCATCCATAACGATCTCTCAAATACCGTTTTAGAACAAAAAATAAAACCAAATGACTAGATTTTCTTTTAAATCATACACTAATAGAGATCAGTATATAATAAAGGAAGGTGTGGAAAAAAAACAAAGGAAGATAAGGGAGACAAAAACTTGATTTTCACATAAAAATATATTAGAATGACAACACATATGTCACACCAGAAAACACATCGATTTACATAAGCCGTTCATGTAGCCTTGATCTGCGTGTATGGGGATGCACATAGATTGCACTAATCTACAGATCCAGTCTAGTCTGGACTGAATTGGACTGAAAGATCACTAATTGAATCAATTTTTTGATCCCTTAGACAGGATTGGATTGAAAAATCATTAATCCGGCTGGACTGAATTGAATTAGGGATCTTACATTAAAAATAGTAGATCCAATCCGTTTATCACATCAACAATATACACAATCTTGTCATATGTACTATAATATCTCGAAGAACATCAACTCTAAACTATAATATCTCTAAGATTATGCTTATTCTTAACTATTTTATTACGCTTCAAAACTTTTTTGTGGGTTGTATGCTGTAAGTGCACATTTTTTTTGCTTTTGTGAGGGTGTATGGTGCAGATTTGTAGATGACTGTAGGAACTTGCCATTTGAAGGTTTTTGAGATAACAAGTTTGTGGGAAATATGCTATACATATATTTGTGAGATGTATGTTGTAAATTTTTTCATTCATGAGATGTATGATTGTTGTGATTGATTTGATTAAATCTTTGGATAGAAAACGCCAATCCGTGAAACTTGATGTAGTCTAGTCCGCATTTTGTAAATTGGATTGAGCTGGATTGATGAATTATTTGAACTAAATTGGACTGTAATTTTTCAATTCACAATAATGGGATTGAATTATGGATTAAGTATAATTAAACTGGATCTAATTGGTGTGTACCCTACTTATGTGTTATATATAAAAATTTGTATATGTTCACATTTTGAGACACGTATAGATTAACGTGTGATGTGACATACTCATTATTTTAGCACTTTTCATATAAGCTATGGTATTAGACATTAATTCTATCTATCCTTTTTGTAATTACCACTTAATATTAAATATATGTTGGTGTAAATTTGTATCACAAAAATGTTACAAAATCATTTTCTATTTTATACCGGTTATTCCTTTCACTCTAGGCTTCAAGGCTTTATCTTTTCTCTACAATTTCTCCATTTGTCGTTGCCGTTTCAGATGTGACTTGTGAGTGGAAATGAGTACGTGTCTCACTTGTTTGTTGTTATCTCCATGGTCAGCATCGATACGTAGGACTCTATAAAAAAAATAAAAATAAATTTCATGGTCATGTATCGATCTATCATGTTGTGAAAATAGACCGAATAGAGCAAAACCACGACAAATAATTTGGGATAATAAAAGTGAAGAAAAATGGACACAGAGATTTTTACGTGGAAAACCCCCAAACAAATTAGGGTAAAAACCACGGGCAAGGATAGAAGAAATTACTATGAGAAAAATAATAGGTGTTACACAATCTCTCTATTTATAAAGGAGAAACACTGAAAATATCTCTCTTTATAATAGGAGAACACTCACTCTCTATTTGCTCACAACAGAGCACACTTGCACTTTGCACTGCTATCTTGTGCTCGAGCTTCTCTTCTTCTACTCTTTTGTTCTAACGCGTTGGTCCTATTTATAAGCAACCAAAGACGCATTGGTCAAAGCAATCAATCAATCAATCAATTAATCAATCAATCAATCAATCAATTAATTAATCAATTAATCAATCAATCAATCAATCAATCAATCAATCAAAGACGCGTAAGACGCGTTTAGTGCATTTTCCTTGCATGTTCCTTGCATGTGGGTCCCACGTGTGGGGCCCACATGTTTCTTCACAATCTCCCACTTGAAGATTTGATTGAGAATCAATCAGATCTTCACACCATTCTTTCTTCCTTGCTATTTCCATGTTGCTTACATTTCTGTCAAGCCGCATGAGGATCGACACCAGATAAATTTGTCAGCATTGATCGTCTTCGTCAGAAAATCTGCTAGGTTGTCTGTAGTATGAATTTTCTGCATGTCCACGGTTCCTTCTTCCACTTTCTCACGAACGAAGTGATACTGAACTCGTATATGCTTTGTTTTTGAATGAAAGGCGGATTCCTTGCGAGATGCAAGGCACTCGACTTGTCACAATACAAAGTAATTTTCTCTTGTTTGTGCCCGAGTTCCTCCAACACCATCTTCAACCATACTTCTTCTTTACTAGCTTGTGTAGTCTGCGACATATTCTCTTTCATTGTTGACGTAGCCACAACTGATCATGCGCTTTGAAACCCAACTATCTTGTCCGCAAAGAAGTGTGAACACATATCCAAGTGGTGGATTTGCTTTTATCGAGATCTCCCGCATAATCGTAATCAACATATCCACTTGACAATAAAGTCGATCCTTCGTAACATAATGCAACATTTGAGGTACCCTTGATGTATCGTAGGATCCTCTTTACACATTCCAATGCTCTCTGCCAGGATTCGCCATGTACCGACTAACTACTCCCACCTTTGCTTGGGCAATGTCAGTCGTGTACAAATCATCGCGAACATTAAGCTTCCCATTCTGATGATGCATACGGCTTTCGAGACATTTCCATCCTCTCTTCGTCACTTTGCTAGGACTCATACTTGAGGATAACTTGAAATTAATAGAAAGTGGGGTAGAAATTGGCTTACGATCTTGCATGTTGAAACGACGCAAGAAGATCTTCTTCAAATAATTTTTTTTGAAAGCCAAATCTTTCTATTATTTCGTCTCGATGAATTTGCATCCCTAGAATCTTGTTTGCTGGTCCCAAATCCTTCATCTCGAACTCCCTAGCCAACCGAGCCTTCAATTCTTGAATACGATCTTTGTTGGGGCTGATACCAACATGTCGTCTACATACAACAATGAAAAACAATGAAATCATTGTTACCAAATCTCTTGCAATATGCGCAAGGGTCTGCATTTAGTCTGTTGTAACCAAGGCTCATTATGAAGGAATCAAATCTCTTGTACCAACACCTCGGCGCTGTTTTAAACCGTACGAGAGATTTGTTCAACCGACAAACCAAGTTCTCCTTTCCTTGTTCTTCAAATCCTTCGGTTGGAGCATATAAATCTCTTCTTCAAGATCTCCATGAAGAAAAGTTGTCTTAACATCTAGTTTGCTCTAGATGTAGATCAAAAGTAGCACACATTGCTAGAACTACTCGAATCTGTTGTAAGTCGAACCACGGGGGAAAATATCTCATTGAAATCAATGCCTTCTTTCGAGCATATCCTTTCACCACCAATCTTGCACGATACCGCTCCACTTGATCATCAACTGCTTTCGTTTGATCTTGTAAACCCATTTGTTGCCAATGGGCTTCCTGCCTCCTGGTAATGGCACTAGCTCCCATGTTTTATTTTTATGGAGAGCTTCGATTTCTTCCTGCATTGTTGCCGTCCACTGAGTGCTTCCGAGCCATGCATTGCCTCTTGAAGAGTTGATGGTTCTCCTTCCTCGGTTAGAAGACAAGTATGCAACATTGCTTTCCATAATATAATCTGAGTGCCAGTCTGGTGCGTTTCTCGTGCGAGATGATCTACGAGGTTCTGGAACTTCAGGTTCACCTGGTTCATTCTCCTCATACTCTGGTACAGCTTCAGAAGAATCCTTTCGTTCAGATTCACATTCCACCTGTACTGTTGTAGTTTCTGACATGCTATCATCTTTCTCTATTTGTTGTACCCTGTCCTCTGTAAAGAGAACATCTCTGCTGACTACAAACTTGTGGGTAGTGGAATCCCACAAGCGATACCCCTTCACTCCGTCAGCATACCCCAAGAATAAGCATTTCCTGGATTTCGGATCTAGCTTTGTAGTTTCTTGGGTATTGTACATAGCGTACACTGGACTTCCAAATACATGGAGGTTTGAATAGTCAACTGGTTTACCAGTCCACATTTCCATCGGTGTCCTCAACTCAATTGCCGTTGATGGAGCTCGATTTATCACGTAACAGGCGGTGTTGACTGCTTCAGCCCAAAACTTTTTTTCTAAGCCTGCAGTACTCAACATAGCTCTTGTTCTTTCTAGTAGAGTTCTGTTCATCCGCTCTGCCACTCCATTTTGCTGAGGAGTGTATGCTTTGTAGTGAACTGTCTTTTGATGCCTTCCTTTTTGCAAAAGCTATCAAACTCATTTCCAGTATATTCTCCTCCATTGTCAGTCCTCAAACACTTGATCTTCTTCCCAGATTCAAGTTCAACCCGCGCCTTGAACACTTTGAAGATTTCGAACACATCTGCCTTCCTCTTGATTGGATACACCCAACATCTCCTGGAGTAATCATCAATGAAGGACACAAAATAATTTGCTCCTCCTATTGATGTGACTGGTGCTTGCCATACATCAGAGTGGACCAATTCTAGAATAGCCTTACTTCTAGAATTTGATGTGTTAAACTTCAACCGATGTTGCTTGCTTGTTACACAATGCTCACAAAATGGTAGTGACACCTTTGTGAGGCCTGGAAGTAGCTTCTTCTCAACAAGGATTTTCATTCCTTGTTCGGACATGTGTCCAAGTTTCAGTGCCGGATCATTGTAGATCTCTCACTTGAACAACTTGAAGCAACTGATGCTTCGCCTTCCTGAAGAGTCTCTCCCATGAGCAGGTACAAGTTTGCAGCAACCTTTTCTCCCTTCATAAGTACAAGCGCTCCTCGACTGATTTTCATGATCCCTTTCTTGACTTTGATTTCACAAATAAGATCATCAAATCGTCCCAAAGATAGCGAGATTCTTCTTAAGGCCTTCCACATGTCGCACTTCTTGGATAGTGCGAACAGTACCGTCATACATCTTCAACATGATGGTTCCGATGCCAATGACCTTTAGAGCATGGTCATTACAACTGTACACAGATCCTCCTAAAATAGGTTCATAGTGATGGAACCATTCTCTTCGAGAGGTCATGTGATACGTCGCACCTGAGTCGATAATCCAGACATCAGAGAATCTTTTCCTGCTTTTAGTTGTTGTTGCCGCCTCGCAACACAATGCAACTCCATCATTTGAAGTGCTAGCCACATTTCCTTGAGGATCGGAGTTTTTCAAACTCCAACAGTCTTTCTTCAAATGACCCTTCTTGCCACAGTTTGTAGCATTTAAAATTCTTCTTGCTTTTTGACTTTGATCTACCATGATTGTGACTCCCACTGGGGCCACGTCCGTTGATCTTCCTCTCATCACAATCGGGGCCTCCACTTGTTGTGAACGGCACGCTGTCTTCTTCTTTCTTCTTGCGCCGATTTTCTTCTTCTAGAAAAGCAGCCATTTTACAACATCATCGAAGGCTAAACAATCCGTTAAGAGATTATTTGTCAGATTGATGATGAGTTGATCATACGAATCCGGTAGACTTTGAAGCAGAAGTTCATCACGTTCTTGCGATTCTATTTTATAACTCAATGATGTGAGTTGAGAAAATAGTGTATTCATCGCATTGATGTGCTCCGTCACTGAAGTAGACTCCGCCATCCGTAGAGTGTATAATTTCCTCTTGAAAAAATTTTGTTGTGGAGTGACTTGGCCTCGTACAATTTTCCAAGGTGATCCCGGATCTCCTTGGCGCTTTTCTTCTCTTCAATGCTTGACAATACTCCATCGGCTAGTGACGGATGAAGATTTGCAATAGCATTCTCGTCCATCTCGTTCCATTTGGCGTTGTCTTGAAATCAGTGGCCTTTCGCGATGGCCGCCAAACAATTATCCTTTCTCAGGATAGCCTTCATCTTTAATTTCCACAGTGAGAAATTACTCCCGTTGAATTTCTCAATCTTGAACTTTGTCGCCATTGCTTCTATCACAAATTATCTCAACCAGGCTCTGATACCACTTGTTGTGAAAATAGACCGAATAGAGCAAGACCACGACAAATAATTTGGGATAATAAAAGTGAAGAAAAATGGACACAGAGATTTTTACGTGGAAAACCCCCAAACAAATTAGGGTAAAAACCACGGGCAAGGATAGAAGAAATTACTATGAGAAAAATAATAGGTGTTACACAATCTCTCTATTTATAAAGGAGAAACACTGAAAATATCTCTCTTTATAATAGGAGAACACTCACTCTCTATTTGCTCACAACAGAGCACACTTGCACTTTGCACTGCTATCTTGTGCTCTGAGCTTCTGCTTCTCTACTCTTTGTTCTAACGCGTTGGTCCTATTTATAAGCAACCAAAGACGCATTGGTCAAAGCAATCAATCAATCAATCAATTAATCAATCAATCAATCAATCAATTAATTAATCAATTAATCAATCAATCAATCAATCAATCAATCAATCAAAGACGCGTAAGACGCGTTTAGTGCATTTTCCTTGCATGTTCCTTGCATGTGGGTCCCACGTGTGGGGCCCACATGTTTCTTCACATATCACACAATGAAATATGTTGGCCTTTTCTTTTTTTAAAACAAACAAAAAGAGAGGTGGGACTTCTTTATGTATCGAGGACTGGTCCTGAATTATACAATTCTAGAAACAAAGTAGTATAAAGTAGTATATATATATATTTTGGTAGGAAGTAGTATATATCTTTTAGTGGTGCCGTAGTCACATTATCAATCCAAAACAATAAAGTAATACAACTATTACATAACTTGATGGTGGTAAACCTATGCCAACAAATAATCTACCCAGTGTTGTCAAATAAAGACTACAACTACAATATAAACAATCCAACAAGTAAAGAACAATGAAAATGCAAGAATCAAACCACAACACATAAGAGTTTTTAACGTGGAAACCTTCTCAAAGTGAGAAGTAAAACCATGAGGTGACTAACTCCTATGAAAACTCTCCACTATGGTAAATGGGAATACAAAGTTTTCTCTAACACTAGTTAGAGGCATGAGCATCACAAATCATCAAGACAACAAGCATAAGTATATCTTGGCTAGAGAACTTAATACAAGAGAAAATGGAGGATGTTACCTAGAAGAGGGCAAAGTGAAATCTCTACCAATGGTGATGTAGAGCTCGACGCTATGAATCTCTCCTTCGAATCTCGCCTCAAATGGAGTCCGTTTGGACCTTCAATCAAAGGCTTGAAGAATGCTTGAATGCTAGGGCTCCAAGCTTCACGAAAACATTTTCTCTCCGATCTCTCTCTCTCTCTCACAAGAAAGTAAAAGTTTGTTTTTAAGTGAGGTTGTGTAAAATGACAATTTTGCCCTTCACTAATGGGTTGAAAAACCTAACAATCTCCCCCTTTTTCATCTAAGTGAAGGAGGGATTGATCACCAATCCCGTTGTGTCGCAACATACTTCAAGCTTCAAACTTGGCAATGCCTTTGTAAACATATCAGAACCATTAGTATCAGTGTGAATATTCTCAATCTCAAGTAAGCCGTCATTGAGAACATCTCGTATCCAATGATACCTTACATCAATGTGCTTAGTCTTCGAGTGAAATGAAACATTTTTACTCATGTGAATGACACTTTGATTGTCACAAAACAAAACATATATTTCTTGCTTGAAATCAATTTCTTGAAGAAACTTCTTCAACCACAACAACTCTTTACATTCTTCGGTTGTTGCTGTGACGACCCTGCCCCGACCTAGGGTCGGGTCGCCCGGCCCAAACCGTTACTTAGACCCGATACCTGAACCAGGCCCAAATAACGACTTGGCACGCCTAAATAACCTGCGGAATAATCATTCTAAACAATATATATAATAACCAGTGTGTGATAAATAATCACAACAAAACCATATAACCTGTAGATCATACTAATATAAATCATCTTTAATATTAAATATCTTATACAACCTCAAATTAAAATTATAAAGGTTCAAAACTACCCATTAACTAGTTCTCAAGCTATAACCCACGTACGAGATTTACAAAATGATTAATATTAATAAACTAGCATTGTATGAATCTCACAAATGAAGGCACTTCAAGATAAATCTTTTCCCTTGCCTTTCTTGTCTATCGCTATTTGGTAGATGGACCTGTGGGTTGAGTGGGGTGAGCTAAAGAACCAACGATGCTCAATAAGAGGAAAGACTCGCTCAAACATTAAATATGCAAGTACTACCTAGTACTCATGCAAATTCTACATGACATTCAATCCATACGCATAACACAACATGTAATAACTGAATACATGTAAATCAAAACAAACTTATAAGCATAATCATTTAGTACATAATTCGATCCAATTAAATGGTTTATGCTCATCGTAGTTATGAAAGATGGAATTATATTCTAAGAAGAAATATCTAAATATTATTTCCACATCTAATTTAGATATTCAATAATTTTATATATCAATATTTCAATTCAAATTCCAATCACCATACTAGACATAAAAGCCTAACAGTTTCACAACACATTTGATAAACCTTCATATATGTCAAGCATAATAATATTCATCGCTTTTCATTTATAAATTTACACACAACATGCAAATAAAGCCAAATGAAATATTTAAATAAAATGCGATAGATATAAATATTAATATAAGTCGTTGTTCCATTCAATGCGAACTAGATATTGGTAAGGATCCGATGACCGAATCATCTATTTTCGAATTGGTACAATAATCCATGGAAACGTAATGGCCGTTACGCCCTCTAGATAATTGCACCAAAACAAAGATAGATTCATCCAAGCCGTCACCGCTACACGTCTCAAAGAATCATCAAGTAGCAAAGGATGGAACTCCAAACCCTTACCCTCGAATAATTTACCTTATGCATTCAATTAGTCAAGCAAACCCTCGGTGGTTAACTACCACACACTCACAGGGTGTCAAAGATATAGACTGCTTGCTAATTTGGCCCTCGGTGGTTAACTACCACACACTCACAGGGCACCGAATAACATAAAAAGGCAAGACAATGTATTCACAATTCCATAGATAATAGAGATCCAAACCAATATCACGACGCAACCCATTCCCAAGTCTTTAATTCAAAACATACATTCCTAATTATCTAATAATCAAGCCATATTTAATGCATGAGCGAAGCTCCCCACTTACCTGGACCCGTCGCGATGCCTATACCGACTCCTCGCGCGATTGGGGTCCCACGTGAACCGCCTCGCGAATCTAAACAATTCATACAATTCTATATAAGAATTTCACTAAATTTAAAGTTGTATAATCTATATTTTTTTTTAATTCATATTTGGGGACCCAAATGGTGTGGATCCCACGCGATGTGCCGTTTAAGGACTTTGTCGAGGTATCGACGCCCTCGTAGGTTTTATCCTATTTTTTATTTTATTTTATTAATTTTTTTTAATTGGCTATTGTCATCCCCTTCTTCCTCACCATAATGAGGTGGCTAAAGCCACCCCCCATATTAGGCGGCGGCGTTGTCTTCTCCGGCGGCACCACCAGCGCCGCCCCCAACCACGCGGCTCCCCTTGGAGTCGCCACCCTATTTCCTTCTTCTTCTTCAAAAACAAAACAAACCAAAGAAGAAGAAAAAGAAGAAAGAAAAGAAAAGAAAAAGAAGAATCACCACCACCACCAAATCAAAGAGGAAGAAAAGAAGAAAAGAAAAATAAAGAAAAGAAAAATAAAGAAAAACCACCAGAAAATACCTCCCCCTTGGTTGATCAAGCCTCCTCTTCTTCTCCTCCCTCTCCAAGTTTAGGGTTTCAATACAAAAGAGGCCACAAACTTATAAGAGGTTTATATAGGTAGGGTTTTTAAAGTAGGGTTGTTCACAATTTAACCTCAAATTACATAAATACCCCTTTTTGGGCCAAATTCTCTCATTAAGCCCATTCCACCTATTCTCACTTAGTCCAAATCCAAATCTTGTTAATATTAATTTTTTTTTGTAACAATTTGATTTGTTCCCATATTTTAATATAAAATTAATAAAATACCTTTAAAATGGGTCGGAGAACATTTGGGTCGTTACATTGCAATGAACTCAGCTTCAATGGTAGAAAGTGCAACATACCATGATATTGCCCCACCTGAGAAAGTCATTAAGTAATATGAAGTGGACCTCCGAGTATCCAAATCACCGGCTATATCTGCATCCATGTAACGAACCAACACTGGTTTTCCACTACCAAAAGTGAGTCTCAAAGAAGTAGTACCTCGTAGATATCTCATAATCCACTTGACTGCATCCCAATGCTCTTGTCCTAGATTAGATAAGAGCCTATTGACCACACCAACTGCATATGTTATATCTCGTCTGGTACACACTATAGCATACATCAAACTTTTCACTGCGGAGGCATATGGAATTCTCTCCATATCTTGCTTCTCTTCATCTATAGAAGGACATTGCCGAGCATTCAACTTAAAGTGACTAGCTAAAGAAACATTTACTACCTTAGCCTTGTTCATGTTAAACCTCACAAGAACTTTATCTATATAATGCTCTTGTGACATAGACAACTCTTGAAACTTCCGTCTCGCAAAATACAAATACCAAGAATTTGCTTTGCCGGACCCAAGTCTTTCATGGAGAATGATTTACTACTTAACTGCTTTTTTAACTTTGCAATTCTCGAAGCATTCTTGCCAACAATCAACATATCATCAACATAGAACAATATAATGAAATCATCATCAGAAAATCTCTACACGAAAACACAATGATTAGAAGTAGTCTTCCGGTAGCCTTGCTCCCCATAACTAATTCAAACTTCTTGTACCACTGTCTCGGTGCTTGCTTCAAGCCATAAAAACTTTTCTTCAACTTGCACACATACTTTTCTTTTCCATGCACTTTGAAACCCTCTGGTTATTCCATATAAATTTCTTTATCTAAGTCACCATGAAGGAAAGCAGTCTTCACATCCATCTGCTCAACCTCCAAATCAAGACTTGCTGCCAAACTCAAAATAACTCGAATATATGACATCTTGACTACCGGCGAGAAGATCTCATCATAATCGATGCCTTTCTTTTGACTAAAACCCTTAACAACCAATCTAGATTTGTATCAAGGTTGTGAAGTGTGCTCTTCATACTTCACTTTATATACCCACCTATTCTTCAAAGCTTTCTTTCCATTAGGTAACTTAACCAACTCAAAAGTATGGTTATCATGCAATGATTTCATCTCATCATCCATTGCCTTAACCCATTTCTCCTTATGCCCATCTTGCATAGTTTCTGCATAACATTTAGGTTCTCCCCCATCACTAAGTAACACAAACTAGCTAGGCGAATATCGACTAGTAAGCATTTTTTGTCTCTCAGATCTCCTAGGTGGAATAATAGCTGGGATCTCTGGCACTACTAGTAATTGTTCATGATGATGATGATCATCATCTAACTCAACCTCTGTCGGAATATCAATATCACCACTATCATGCTGATAATCATGAACTGCATCTGAAGTTTGTGTCTGAACACGTGGTAGAGTAAATGACCCAAAATCAAATAAACCACCACTGACACTAGACATTGAACTAACTGTTTTCTCTATGTCCTCAATAATCTGATTTTCCATAAACACTACATCTCTGCTTCTTACAAGTTTCTTCTGAACTAGATCATAAAACTTGTAGCCAAACTCATCTTGCCCATAGCCAATGAACACTCATTGTCTAGTCTTGACATCAAGCTTAGACGTCTTATATTTCGAAATATAAACAAAAGCTTTACACCCAAACACCTGTAAGTGATAATAGGAAACATCCTTTCCCTGTCAAACTCTCTCTGGACCATCTAGATTCAGAGGAACACATGGTGTCAAATTCAACACATGTACCACCGTACTCAAAGCACTACCCCAAAAGGATTTAGACAACTTTGCTTCTGAAAGCAAACATCTCACTCTTTTAACTAGAGTTCTATTCATTCTCTCAACTGTCCTATTTAACTGAGGTGTTTTAGGAGGTGTCTTTTGATGACGAATGCCTTGTTGCTTGCAATACTCATCAAAAGCGTCACAATACTCGCCACCATTGTCAGATCTAATGCATTTCAACTTCTTCCCATTATGTCTCTCAACTAAGGCATGAAACTTCTTGACTACATCAAACACTTGGTCTTTTGTCTTCAAGGTATAAACCCACAACTTTCTTGAATGATTATCAATGAAAGTGACAAAGTAAATAGCACCACCAAGTGTCTTTGTCTTCATAAAACCACACACATCATAATGTACAAGATCAAGTATTTTTGACTTTCTTGAATGAGAATTAGATGACTTGAAAACAACTCTAGCTTGTTTCCCCACCAAGCAGTGAACACATTTCTTCAAAGGTGAATTCTTTACCCTTGAGAGCACATTCTTCTTTGTCAGAACTTCAAGCCTTTCTCACTCATGTACCTAAGTCTCCTGTGTCATAACTTAACTTTATCATCATTCTCAAGTGCATTGATTCTAATATCACATACCCTTGCTTGGATTAAATACAGTGAAAAATACTTCTTCCCTCTAGCCACAACCATGGAACCTCTAGAAAGCTTACATTTCCCATCATTTAAAGTGCTACAAAATCTTTATCATCAAGCCTACCAGCTGAAATAAGATTCATGCGAATATCTGGGATATGCTTCACGTTCTTCAAGATCAACTTAGAACAATTATTAGTCTCTAGACATACATCACCCATACCAATGGCTTTAGACAAACCATTGTTCCCCATCCTAACATCGCCAAAGTCTCTGGATGTATAAGATGTGAAGAAATCTCTTCTTAATGTAGCATGAATGGAGGCACCACTATCAATAACCCAATTAGTCTCATGGCATGCAAGACTGACCACATCATCATCACACATAACAAGAAACTCATTCGTGACAATAGCAACTTTATCTTTCTTACCATCATTATCTTTCTTTTCATTCCCATTCTTGTTGTATCTCTTAAGTTTTTGACAATACTTCTTTATGTGTCCCTTTAGACAACAATAATGACACTTAACATTCGCAAACTAGTTGGACTTGCTTTTACCTTTATCATGTGACCTTGGACCTTTGCTTTTGCTTCTCCCCCTATTTTTCGTAACCAATACCTCTGTTTGTGTTTGTGAGGAAGAGCTCTGAAGTGACTGTTGTCTTAATTCTTCATTCACAATGCCATTCGATGCCGAATCGAGTGAAATAATTTTATTTGGAGCGGAATTAGTCAATGTCATTCGAAATGTATCCTAAGAATCTGGTAGTGTGCAAAGAAGCCATAGAGCTTGAACCTCATCATCAAACTTGATGTTCATTTTTACCAATTGGTTCACAACTCTCTTAAATGCATTCAAATGATCTAAAACTAGGGTTCTCTTTTGATATTTCAAGGCCATGAGTTTCTTCATCAAAATCATCTTCATGTTCCCTGTTTTTCGAGCATACAACTCTTCAAGTTTAGTCTATATTACACATGCATTGGTCTCCTCTATATGGTTAGAAACATTGTCATCAACCCATTGCCGAATGAGTCTACACACTTGTCGATGAAAGATATTTCATTCTTTATCGGACATGCCTTCGGGTTTTTCGGTCTTGAACACCGGTTGATAATACTCCTTTATATAGAGAGTGTCCTCCATCTTCTTTCTCTATGCATGGTAATTAGAACCATTCAAACTAATCATTTTGTTTGGATTGAATATGTGGTCATCCATTGCTAAACACAAGGAACAAGAACTTCAACCACGCTCTGATACTACTTTGATGGGGTGAACCTACACCAACAAATAATCTACCCTTCTCATGTGTCGCCAAATAAAGACCACAACCACAATATGAGTAACCCAACAAGTAAAGAACAATAAAAATGCAAGAATCAAACCACAACACACAAGTCTTTTTAACGTAGAAACTTGCTCAAAATGAGAAGTAAAACCACGAGGTGACTAACACCTATGAAAACTCTCTACTATAGCAAATGGGAATACAAAGTCTTCTTTAACACTAGTTAGAGGAATGAGCATCACAAATCATCAAGACAACAAGCATAGAAGCATATCTTGGCTAAAGAACTTAGTACAAGAGAAAATGGAGGATGTCACCTAGAAGAGGGAAAAGTGAAATCTCTACCAATGGTTATGTAGAGCTCGATGCCGCGAATCTCCCCTTCGAATCTCGCGTCAAATGGAGTCCGTTTGGACCTTCAATCAAAGGCTTGAAGGATGCTTGAATGCTACGGCTCCAAGCTTTACAAAAATATTTTCTCCCCAATCTCTTTCTCTCTCTCACACAAGAAAGCAAAAGTTTGCTTTTTAAGTGAGGTTGTGCAAAATGAAAATTTTGTCCTTCACTAATGGGTTGAAAAATCCAACATGACTCATATGCTAGAAAATAATTGGTTGACCTCTTCTCTACTTAGCAATGGAAGATTCTTCAATTTTCTTGAAGTGGGAGAGATGTTTCATGATTGTAAAATACTGATGAGAAAACATGACAAATAAATGATCAATCATGTTAATCGACAAGCGAATGGAGTTGTACATCAAATGACAAAAACATTGCAAAGTCATGTTGAAGTATTGTTTTGGAGTAAATTACCAGATTATGTTTAAGTTTTGTTATATATATTAATTTGATGTAATCTTATTTGAGATATATATAACGGAAGATTCCCCATCATAAAAAGACAGGCCCTTAGAAAACAAATACTAATTAATGACAATACGACGCCGCCACAATTATCAATGGACCAAAGGCTATCAAATTAATAGGATAAATGGGCTACAAGCCTACAACAACAACATAGAGCATATATATAACACAACTTTTCCAATGGAAAAATATGTCAAAGAACTTCAACTACAGTCGACTTTTTTTAAGTACACCCAAAGACTTGGCCATGTCTCTCAAAACAAACTTCTTAATCTTCCCAGTTGAAGTCGTTGGTAGCACATCCTTGAAAACCACAGATTTGGGCACCATATAATGTGGCATTCTTTCTCTACAATACTCAATAATCTCCTTTTCCGTGACTCTACCTGACTTGGCCTTCAAACTCACAAAAGCACAAGGAGTCTCTCCCCAGAACTCGTCCGGTCGAGCCACCACGGCCGCATCGTAAATGAGTGGGTGCGAGTACAACACTGATTCAACCTCCACACAACACACTTTCTCACCACCACTATTAATCACATCCTTAGACCTATCCTTAATCTCGAGATACCCATCGGGGTGCATCACACCCACATCACCCGTGTAGAACCAACCGTGTCGACCCATACACTTAGAAGTCGAAATCGGGTCCTTTAAATAACCCAACATCAAACACCCGCCCCGCAACACAATCTCCCCGAGAGTCGACCCGTCACGCTTCACACTCCGACCTGTCTCAGGATCCACTACGTCGGTGTCCTCCATACTGACCGTCCTGACACCTTGCCTCGCTTTCAGCTTCGCTCGTTCACTTAGTGGCAGCTTGTCCCACTCGCGCTTCCACGCGCAAAACACAACCGTCCCGCCGGTCTCTGTTAACCCATAAGCATGGGTCACAATAAACCCCATGGGCTCGACACGTTCGAGCACTCGTGCCGGTGGAGCCGACCCGCCGGTTAAAACATGGACCGGGTGGTTCAAGGGTTTGAATCGATCCGACGGAGCATTGGCTAGCATGTTGAGCACGACGGGGGCGCCACACATGTGCGTAACCCGATGCGCCCGTATCAACCGATAGATAACCGCCACGTCGACTTTTCGAAGACAAATGTTGGTTCCACCCACTGCGGCCATACCCCATGTGAAGGCCCAACCGTTGCCGTGAAACATCGGTAGGGTCCACAAGTAGACTGGCTGTTTAGGTACGAACCACTCTATCAAAACCACGGTGCACGTTATAAACAACCCTCTATGACAGTGGACTACTCCTTTAGGAGCCGACGTGGTACCTGACGTGTAGTTTAGGACCATTGGGTCCCACTCGCCCTTAGGCCGGAACCACTTGAAATCCGGATCACCCATCTCGACTAACCTCTCATAAGTGTGATCAACGGCTGGTGATGGAGCATCAACGTAGATGTCCGTGATGAGGACCACTATGGGAGGGTCTACTATCTCTTTCAAAGCATCCTGGAGTACCGATAAGATAGGACGTCAACGAAAACGAGCTTTGATTCACTGTGGCGCAGGTGTACGGAGACGGTGCGGGCGTCCAAGTGGGTGTTGATCGTGTGGAGCACGGCGCCGGACATGGGGACAGCGAAGTGGAGCTCGTACATAGGGGGGATGTTGGGGGCTAAGACGGAGACCACGTGGCCCGGTTTGATGCCTAGGGATACGAGCGATGAGGCGAGCTGGAGGCATCGACGGTGGGTCTGGGACCACGTGTAGGATGTTGTGTTGTATACGACGGAGATGCAGTCGCCGTACACCGTGGCGGCTCGGTCGAGGAAGCCAAGTGGAGTGAGAGGCGAAGAGTTGGGTTGGCTGGGCTTCAGCTCGTCCATGGCTGATTCAGTTTCTCTTTCTTACACTAGATCCACTTTCTCTCTCTATACCGGATGAGAGGGTGAGTACCACAAAAGCTAAATGCTATATTATAGGCAGCGGATTAAATGGAGTTATTAAAAAAGTAATGTTTTTTTTTTTTTTTTTTTAAATTCATCAAATTTGAAAAGACATTATTAATGTAGGTGCTTGTGACGTGATTGGTGAGTGTGATGTGACAATTGAATTATATGAATGATTATTTTTAAAATGAGTCATTTAAACAAAATATAAAATGTATAAATAACTCATTTTCAAAAGACATCATTCATTCAACTTGTATCCCACCCATACCCTCGCTCGTCTAAATTAAAAATACTACACATACATCAACTCAAACCGCTATTCGTGTCCACGTTGGCTCCATGTTTAAACACAAATAACGTATTTTGAAAATGTGCTATTCGTGTGATAGCACTCCACGTCGACCTCTCGCGTGGACACGAAATCAAATTCAAAACGCACGAATGGCACATTTTCCGTATGTGCCATTCGTGTGTTGTGGAGTAGACCTATGTCACATATATAGTGCATTTACAAAATGCACTATTTGTGCGACCGATCCACATCACCCTCCACGTGAACGACACACCACAATTTCAAAACACGAATAATGTATTTTTCGAATACGCTATTCATATTTTGCCCAGTCAATCTATTTAACACGAATAGCGCATTTTGAAAATGCATTATTCGTCAAAATGCGCTATTCATGTTAAGTGGTTTCACGTGGACATGCCACATCACAACAAATAGCTCATTTACAAAATGCACTATTTGTGTTTTTCCTCCTCAACAAAATTTTTTTCCTATTTTCTTAAAAATTACGCCTTTTTAAAAAACTGACTTGATTTAACGAATAAAAAAAATTATTGTACTTTTTGAATTTGAAAGTAAAATTACAGTAGCGCAGTGAAATTTTCGTTTATATACGGTGCAATTGTTTTCACTCTCTCCAGTTCTCTCTCCTCTATCCTCCACGTGTTTCATGCTTTTAAAGAAAAAAGGGCAGTGCAAGATGCTTTCTTTATTTCCAATATTGCCCCTCCTCAGTCCACGCACATGACCACCAAATTTCCAAACGATACACATGAATCATATGGAACCCAAATAATAACACGATCTATATTTCCTTTAATTATAGAAATAAATAAGCAAGAAAGCTTTCACCAATGTGACCTGGGGTGGGACTTGCAGGTCAGTATAATCATGTTTGTAACTTTGAGGTGTGTGTATATAGTTCTCAATGCATAACACGTGGGGTATATATATCGAAATACGTACTAACGACTTTTAAAGCCAATGTGATATGGGGTTTGAGTTCGGTGACGTCAAAGTTACATATGTATTAAGATCCGTCTGTATAAGTCTTAGGGCACACACCTCGAGTGTTATGCATCGAGAATTATGTGAGTACATCGAAGAGTCCAGGAACTACTGTAGAGGTTACGCCAGTTACGACTCCATCGAAGAGTCCAGGAACCACTGTTGTGGCAAAGCAGTGGAGGGAATTCAAGAGACATGACCCCATGAAGTTCTATGGTGGTACTGATGTCAGAGCAGCTGAGTTATTTCTGAAGAATCATGAGAAGATTCATTCGATCATTGCCACGGAGGACCACATGCGAGCGACTATCTCCTCGTCGATGTTACATGGAGAGGCAGATGATTGGTGGACGACTATCATTACTACCCGAGGTGTTCCGAGAGACTGGATCGATTTCAAAACCCAGTTTAATCAGAAATACTTTCCACCGACTGTGCTTCGAGTAAAGAGGAATGAGTTCATGGCGTTGAGGCAGGGCGCCAATGAGTCAGTGATGGAGTACATGGGTAGATTCTCATCATTATTACCTTATGCTGGAGGATCGGCAGACACTGAGACTGATCGAGTCTATTACTTCACTGAGGGTTTGTTACCTGCTATTGGTGGTTCTGTAGTCACTACGCAGCCAGAGACCTTACAGATTGCATATGAGCGGAGTTTAGCTCGGGAGGGTTACCTACTTACTCATCCAGAGGAGACCAGACTGGTCAGACTAGAGTCCTGATTGGAGGAGCACCATCAGGTCAAGAAGAGGAAGAAAAATAGGTGGAATTTCTGTGACCGTAGGACTCAGAGCATAGGGTCCATTGCACAGTCGACTACTCGTCCGACACATACCGCTCCGCCAGTACCAAGTTTTGTCAGTCATCCACTGCAGCCTAGTCGATCAGGACAACAATCATAGAGGCAGACTATTGAGAGTAGGGGTACCGATCGAGGAGACAGACAGAGGAGTACACAGAGGTCTGGTCAGACTCAGACACAAAGTTCCACACAGGGACGAGGCCAGAGCCAGACTCAGGGATCGCAAGATACCCACACATGTTTCAGGTGCGGAAAGGTTGGTCTCATGTAGAGAGAGTGCCCTCAACCACCAAGAGTACCGCCACAGCATTATCAACATAAGAGAGAACGCGTTCAGGCAGCTGGTGAGCCTGACCTGGGGGCATCCCGAAACCTTGTCGAGGGTATGATTTCTATTTGCGGTACTTTCATGCATACCATGTTTGATTCCGGTTCTACTGTTTCATTTATTGCTGGTCGAATGGTAGATAAGCTAGGTTTGAAACCTGTTAAACTTAATAAACCCCTCATCCTTAGCACCGTTGCTGGGGATAAGATTTACCCAAATTTGTTGTGCCTCGATATTTCGGTAGAGATAGGGGGTTATGAGTTACCAGTGGATATGAGAGTGCTCGAGTTTTTGGAGTTTGACGCTTTGTTGGGCATGGATTGGTTGGGGTCGTTTCATGCTCACATCAGTTGTTATGAGAAGAGAATCACGATTCCGTTAGTAGATGGTTCGGAGATCAGCATTCAGGGTACGGCGTTGGTGCTTCATATCACCAGAGGCAGGGAAGCCAATAGTGGCGAGATTGAGATTATGGCGAGCGTCATGAGTACCGGAGCAAAGCTGGAGATGTGTATTTCTGAGGTACCCGTCGTGTGCGACTTCACAGATGTGTTTCCGGAGGATTTGCCGGGATTACCACCGCCGAGGGAGATCGACTTTATTATTGACCTTGTCCCAGGGACTAAAATGATCTCGATACCACCATACCGTATGGCATCTCGAGAACTTGAAGAGTTGAAGAGTCAGCTAGATGAGTTGTTAGAGCTGGGCTTCATCAGTCCGAGTATATCGTCGTGGGGAGCACCAGTACTATTTGTGAAGAAGAAGGATGGTAGTTTGAGGCTATGTATAGATTATCGCCAGCTGAATCGAATCACAGTGAAGAACAAATATCCGTTGCCACGCATTGATGATTTGTTTGATTAGTTGATAGGAGCGCAGTGGTTCTCGAAGATTGATCTGAAGGCAGGCTATCACCAGCTCAGGATTAGGACAGAAGATCGTGAGAAAACGACGTTCAGCACGAGATACGGTCATTTTCGATTCTGATCATGCCATTCGGCTTGACTAATGCGCCAGCGATGTTCATGGATCTCATGCATCGGGTGATGAGGGAATATCTGGATCGGTTCGTGATTGTATTCATTGACGATATCCTCATCTATTCTAGAACTCGTGAAGAACACGAAGTACATCTACGAGCAGTGTTACAGACTTTGAGAGATCATCGACTGTTTGCCAAGTTCAGTAAGTGCGAGTTTTGGTTGTCAGAAGTCCGATTCCTTAGACATGTTGTTGGAGCTACCGGTTTTGCTGTTGATCCTGTGGCGGCCCCAATTTCCACATTGGTCCGCCACAGGAGGCCACGCGGGCCCACAACTAGCCACGTAACTGCTAGCTGTGTCCCACGCCCAATTAACCATCATTATCAATTAATTCACCTAAGTTAGTCAAAGTAATTAACATTTTAATATTTGTAAACAAATGGAAGCTTTAAAATATGTAAATTCCTCAAATTAGAGAGCATTAATCCTATGTGGAAAACCCAAGAAAGTACACTTGTATATAACATAACAAATGTGATACATACATGTACTGGTATCTCAGATAGTCCCCATAAACCCAAAAATAAGTCAATACAAAGAAAATAAAACATACAAGTCAAACTCCGTCGCCGACAAGGTCATAAGTAGTCTGCGAGAGTCTCCTTGCCCCTAGTCGTAGTAGATCCCGCACTCAATCATCACAAGAAGTAGATGACGAGTCCAAAGTGAGTAAAACCCGAAGTACACAAACCAAAGCATTTATAATAATGGAAGCCAATAAATGTTAAATAAACATGCGCAAAGAAAACAGTAACCGTAATTAAGACGCATGCATACATAACATCGATAAACACCAATAATGGATGTGTGCCGTGTAGAGGGGATCGAACCCTAATCCGGACATCGGCATTCCCCCGTGGCTTCTCTCAACCCCCTCACCGGTCCGAACCCTTATTCTGTCCCTATTGTCCAGCCTACCCAAGTCCGCCCACACATCACAGAGTAAACCAGAAGATCCGGAGGTGAATGACAAAACCAACCGTGCAACATATGTATGAACATGGAAATAGAGTAAACAACGATAAACAATAATAGCTGGAATCAAATGAAATCAAATAAATAAACACTCGAGTGTGTTTCTTAAGGGTTTTACTTACCTCAATCGCACTCCAATTACTCGATATACGTCCCGGTCTGATCCCGCTCTCGCCTCGGGATACGCGCCCGACACCTGACTATGGTCTCCTAAGTCCCTGGTGTCCGAATAAGTCATTTTATGTGATTTAGTATCAAACTGATTGATTTTATATCGTGACAATAAAAATTAGAATTTTATTCCAATTTTTAGTTGTAGCACGTTTTTCGAGTTACATCGGGGTGCCAACCGCCCGAAAAGTCTCGAAACTCGCTTTTCAACTCTTTTTCTAATTTCTCGTATTTTTCTGGATTTTTCTGATTTTTTCCATAATTTTTAGCTATTTTTTCCATATTTTTCAGAATTTATTTAATTTTAAACTTTTTTTTTTTTTTTTTTTTTTTTTTTGGTTGGGTGAACCGGTCCGAACCGACCCGGTTCGGCCCAACCGGCCGTCTGGGTCTGGGCCGGCCCGGCCTGACCCGGGCCCATGGAGAGGGGGTGCACACGTGCGGGTCTCCATCGAACCAGAACTCTCTGGTTCGATGGAGGAAAATTTTTTTTTTTTTTTTTCATTTGACCAACCCCAACCCCTCATCTTCTATTGGCATGGGAGACATCTCCCATGCCATATACATCCTCGGACGAACTGCCATGGCAGTTCGTCCGAGCCCCCTCCACCGTACACCACACCAACACATACAACAACATCAACACAACAACAAGAACAAGCGAACAACCATACCTCGACGTCGTGAGTTCAATCTCTCCTCTTTCCCTCGATTTCTCTTCTCCTTCTTCTTCCTCGGTCGATCAAAATGTGGAAAATGGTGGTGTCGGTGGTGTTTATCCACATTTTTGGAGTGAAATGACCAAAATGCCCCTGCATTCTTATCCACATCATTCACAATCACACACCCTTTTTGGTAAGTTCACATTTAATTATTTATTTTCTGATTTTAATATATATTTATATATATATATATTAAATTACATATATACATATATATATATATAAATATATTCGCCTATATTTTCGCGCCTACAATTTCGTCGTGTGCGCCGACGAGCGTACTCGGGCGTGCACACTACACTACCACCCACGCGTGTCGACCACGACCCCGCGTGTCACTAGGCGCCCACCAATTTACTATTTTTGTCAAATTTATTTTATTTTTATCAAACTAAACGCATTCCCGCCTAGTGTTCCCGCGTCCGCACGCATTTTTAAAGGCGAATACCCGATACTAAATCTCACCCGATCTAAACAATATTAAACCACACTGCGATGTAATGAGTCATAGTCTAGTCATTATCATCACGCTTAGTCAAACAATCAATCAAAAATAATACTTCCCGCCCAACCAGCGTATCTTCGCCGGTCCGTGGCGTCTCCGTGGACCTGAGCTGGCGTCCACGTCTGAAAATACGCAAATAACGGCCTTAATAAAATTTGGGCCGTTACAGATCCATAGAAGGTTAGAGCAGTGATTGAGTGGCCTACGCCGACTACCGTCACGCAAGTTCGCAGTTTTCTGGGATTGGCAGGATACTATCACCGATTCGTACAGGATTTCTCTAAAATAGCTTCACCAATGACGAAATTGACTCAGAAGAATGCGAAGTTTGATTGGAATGAGGAATGTGAACATGCATTCAACACTTTGAAGGAGAAATTGACTACTGCGCCTGTTTTAGCGTTACCTGAGACCGAGAAAGACTTAGTCGTGTACACTGACGCGTCGAAGGTTGGTTTGGGTTGTGTACTGATGCAGGATGACAGAGTTATCGCTTATGCATCTCGACAGCTGAAGGTTCACGAGAGGAACTACCCGACACACGACTTAGAGTTAGCTGCAATAGTGTTTGCATTGAAGATATGGAGGCACCATCTGTATGGCGTACGTTTTGAGTTATTCACAGACCACAGGAGTTTGAAGTATTTATTCACTCAGAAAGAACTGAACTTGAGACAGAGACAATGACTAGAGTTCCTGAAAGACTACGACTTCTCGCTAGAGTATCATCCGGGAAAAGCTAACGTGGTTGCTGACGCCTTGAGCCGTAGAGGATCTGATGCTGAGGTGGTCGTATGTCAGATGACCCACGAGTATGGCCTCCTTGAGGCAACCGAGTTGATGTGCTCAGCGGACGTGCCGACGACTACCAGGATACAGATTTGTTGTCAAATGAGATTGCAAACCGTATCACTACAGACTGTTCTTGAAGAACAGCAAGGCGATGAGTTGTATCAGCAGTACAGTGAGATGGTAGATAGTCCAGAACATCCAGATTGGAACCGGTCGACAGACTCTTGCTTGAGGTATCGTGGGCGACTGTGGATTCCATTGCCGGCTGACTTACGCACCGAGATACTTCATGAGGCTCACAGTTCTCGATTTTCTGTGCATCCGGGTCGGACCAAGATGTACGCTGATATGCGACGTCTCTTTTGGTGGCCAGGGATGAAATCCGATGTGTCGAAATTCATTAGAGCGTGTGAGATTTGCCAGTGCGTGAAGGCTGAGCATCGACGGCCTGAAGGATTGCTGCAGCCCCTACCTATTCCTCAATGGAAGTGGGAACACATTGCTATGGATTTCGTCAGTGGCTTGCCCGATCTCCTCGTGGTCATGATAGCATCTGGGCAATTATGGATCGATTGATGAAATCTGCTCATTTCATACCGGTATCCACTACACACTGAGTTGACAGATTGAACATTCTTTACGAGCGTGAGATTGTCAGACTGCACGGAGTTCCGTTGTCGATCGTGTTAGATCGAAGGGCACAGTTTATTTTGTTATTGTGGTAGAGCATGCAGGCTCAGTTCGGCACCATATTAGAGTTGAGTACGGCGTTTCATCCGCAAACAGACGGACAGTCTGATAGGTTGATACAGGTGTTGGAAGACATGCTCAGGATGTGTGTTTTGGAATGCGGCAGGTCATGGGAAGAGTACCTTCATTTGTGCGAGTTTGCTTACAACAACAGTTATCAGGCGAGTATCGGTATGGCACCGTTTGTGGCGCTCTATGGCAGGCCTTGTAGATCACCTTCTTGCTGGGCTGAGCCAGAGGATGGTGTGACAGTTGGTCCCGAGACTGTTGTTGACCACACTGAAAAGGTACGACAGATTCGTCAGAGGCTTAAGAGTGCTCAGGAGTGGCAAAAGAAATACTATGATCAGTATCACGATGAGCTTCAGTAGATGTGGGAGACTATGTATACTTGAAAGTCTCACCTCTGAAGGGTCTCAAACAGTTCGGAATCAAAGGGAAGCTTGCTCCTAGATTTATCGGTCCCTTCAAAGTTATGAAGAGGGTCGGTAAGGTTGCTTACCAGCTAGAGTTACCACCAGCTCTCGTCGGTATTCATCCAGTATTTCACATTTCTATGCTTTGACTAGACAAGTCAGGCGGAGGACGGCGACCAACAATGGACCTGAGTCAGATCGAGTTGCAAGACGATGCCATTTACGAGGAGCAGCCAATTCAAATTGTCGATCGTAAAGTCAAGACACTGAGGAACAAGGAAATCCCTTCGGTTCTCGTGAAATGGCAATTCCATGGGGACGAGGAGTTAACTTGGGAATTAGAGTCCTACATGCGAGAGCACTTTCCCTATCTATTTGATTCCAGTAAGTTTGTAGCTTAGTTTACTTATTTGTAAATTTCGAGGTCGAAATTCTAATAAGTGGGGGGAGACTGTAACATCCTTAAATTTTAAACCTGACTTGTGTGACACGTGTTAGGACCGTGACTCGGCCACGCGATGCTGGACTGTATTTCGAACCTTGGGAGTCAACACCGAGGTAATTTTATGATTCTTTGATGTGTGTAATAGTATTATAGTTTAAATGTGTGTCACGGGCCGTTCAGGCAATTTTCAATGAGAGTGAGGTCCCGCCTAGATAACCGGGGGAGAAAATACAGTAAAGAGATAATTAAAATAATGATTTAATAATTATATAGTTCAGTTTTGTGAGAAAAAAATATAATTATAAAAGTTTGCACGTGACGGGAAAATACGGGCCGATGAGGCAAGATGGGTCGGGGAACCCTTGGGTTAAATTTTGAGACGTGTGGGTTGGTAAAAATGGGTGGACACAACTAGGACACACACTACTATTCCTACCATACCTATTCAAATTTTAAACACTCATCCAACCCCATCACTCATATCTCACACCCCACCCACTCCTATCACTTACCATACCCACCCGTCACTCACATCACTCTATTACACCCCCCACTCATCTCACGTCACTCCATCCCTCACTCATTTAAATACTCACGTCCCTACATCTCTTCACTATTCTCTCTTCATTGTTTCTCTTCTCTCTCGGTCTCTCTTTTTCACTCAACCCTCACAGCCTCCTCCCTTTCCCTCTTCTCACCATCGCCTCTCTCCTCTTGCCGGAGATCTAACCAGGCCCGCCGGAGATACGTTGTCGACTAAGGTGAGCCTCTTCCCGTTTCTCTCTCTCCCTCACGGTTCTCTCTCTCTTGTCTCGGGTTTTGTTTTCTCTCTCTCTCTCACGACACCACCTCTCCCACCAGAGATGGTGGTGGCCGAGGTTCATTCCCCACCTGAAATCTCTCTCCCTCTTCCTCCCTTTCCTTCTCTCTTCCTCTCCATTTCTCTCTCTCTCTCAGCTCACGGTGGTCATGCATGTGTGTACATACGTGGCTCATTGGGGCATGCTCTTGTGACTAGGACCGGTGGTGGACGATCTCCGGTGATCCACCGGAGTCCAGACCGTCTCGGAGCACCCCTCCCTCATGACCCATGCAAAGTCTCTACTAGTGTACACACATTAAGTTGGTTTTATAGGGTTTTTACCCTCTCGCCGGAAAACGCCCTCATCGGCGACGCCACCATCGGACCACGATGATAAGGACGTTGTTGGGGACCCCACCAAACTCATACGTGGTCCCACAGCCCTGAGAGTGGCCGAAAACAGTTTCATTTCGAGTTAAAGTGTTGTTATTTCATGTGTTTGGTGTGGTGGAACCTCACCGGAAATCGTCGCTGCCGGCGGTGCTACCGACCGGACCACCACCCGTGAAGGTTGTCGGGATCTGACCTAACCTTTGTTGAGGTCTTACAACTTTTGGTTGTGTTCGAAATTTTGACGTATTGGGGAAATGGTTATGTTTTTATGGAAATATTAAGTTTGAATTCTTGTTAAGTTAATGTGTTTAAGTTCTGACTAATTAAGTTGTTCCCGGCCATTTTATGCCAAGGAAACCCTCTCCCAACGTCGGACAATACCAGCGTGAAGTCATAGCGGTGTCTTTATCGATTGGTGTTTAGTTATTAAGGTTTTGTTGAGTCTGGCTGATAAACTATTCTAAGTTTGCTTTATGTGGTCTTAATGATTCGACTTGGTTATTGGTGATGACATCTGGGTCGCGCCAACGGTCCTTAAGACTATAACGTGACCCACACTGACCGAGCCGAGATTACGAATTTACGAGTAAGCTTACATGTGTTATAGTGTTTTCAAAACCCGAGAGAGAGTATTCATTTTCGATTAAATTGTCGTGCCGTTCGAATCGTTTAAAACATTGGAGAAAATAATAAGTTTAAACCTAGGTTTAGTGAATGACTTGACCTATTAATACGAGTTTCCGACCTTGTTAGGTAGCGGGAAACTCGGGGATACGCGTTAGGATTCGCGGGAGCGTTGTACGCGGGTTACGATAGTTCAGGTAAGTACACTTGCCTTAAAAAACATTTGTACGTTAGTAAGCCAGTTAAGAAAATATCATGTGATTCATTTTCACTTCTTTGTGTTTGTTACTATCAAATTATTGGCTTTCCATTCCATATTCATTGTATGTGTGTTCTTGGCATAAGTGTGCGTCTCGAAGGTACATGTGGCCTGCACTAGAAGGGATAAAACGCGGGCACTCAAGCGCATAAGTGTTTGATCACCCCTAGTGATTGTGTGATACCATGTATTGGATTGTTGTGGATTGTTGTGGTATTGTTGTGGAATACAGACCACTTATGGCCTCTTTTGACTCGTAGGGCACACATGTTTCGATTGCCTTTATTTTCCAGTTTGTCTATCATGCAACTTGTTTATTTAAATTCCTGTCTTTCCATTCTCGCATGATATTTAGACTGCCTTGTTTGTTATTTCATGATTTACTGTTATATTCTTCTGGCTTTACTTTCGATTTCTCTCAGTTGCTCACCATCAAGTTTGTGACGACGGGTGCAGATAGGACGGAGAGCAGTAGAGGCAAGGGGCCTTGCCTAGGAGACTTTTTTTGAGCAGCTGGACTTGAGGTACCGAGATGTAGGCTCATGTTTATTTCTTTGTGTATGACGATTATATATATGATTATTTTGAAATTTGGGGATATGTTTTGAGGTGGATTTCATCAATCTATTTTGTTGACTTAGAATCGAATTTATTGGGGTTTTCCACATTTATATAGATTCCTAATTTCCTTTTGATCGAATTATTTCCCAATACTTGAGTAATATGTAATTTGCTTTCGTTGTGTTATAATTGCAATAACTCTTTCATAAAACGTGAAATTTTGATGTTTTGAAGCTGACTAGGCTCGTCAGGTTGCTGAAAACTGACTCGGGACCTGCACGGGTCTAGGCCGAGCGTACTCAAATGCATTGGGAATTTGGGGCCGTCACACATGGATAACCCAAGAACTACAAAATTGACCCTTCATATTGAAAAGTTTCTCAATCAAGTTTGTGATCCCCAATCATTCATGAACAGCAGTAAGAACTTTCAAAACATTCATATGCAAAATGGGCTTACATATAGTAGACAAGCAAAATGCAGATATATTACACCTAGCTTCAATAGAGAAGGCAAAATTACAGATTTGGCAGCTTCAATAGAGAAGGCAAAATCACAGATTTTGCACGTAATAAATTCATGGTACGTCCATGTCTGCATGTGTAAACAGCTGATTTTCTATTTTCGGCACCAATATCTAAAGTTCCACATAAAAATGTTTCTAAGTGATCACGAAATTGTGATCTCTGTCAAAAAGCATATAAGAGGACACTACAGTAATGCCACAGCCCCAAGCAGATCTCTGTTCACCATGCCAGATAATGAATGATATTTGTCTAATAAATGGAAAAGTTGCACTGTGAAATAACTAATACAAAAGCATTCCACAACCAAAATAAAAATTATAGAAATCCCTTCTCAAATTAAGGGAAAAATGATCGATGATCTAAGACATTACCATATTGACCAGAGGAAATGTGAGAAATTTGAGCTGCAATTTCCAAATTGCAGCGTTTCTCTATGTCAAAGGAAGATGCTGTAATGAGAAAGCCCCACAAAGGAAAAAAAAATCAATTAGAAAAATACTAAAAGATATATTTTATTTTTACAATTGCAAAGCAAAGTAAAAGACAAGAAATTACATTTCTTTCTTCTCCTGATCTTTTCTCGAGGTGAATCTTGAAACACTTGAGATGAAAAAATCCCAAGCTGTTGAGGAAAGTATATTATGCATGAGTCTTAGAATTCACTACTATAGAGAATTTATGTCAGTATTACTAAATTTAAATGCATTGGAAAGAGCAGAACGTTCATCCTATCATCAACTATCATCAATAAAAGTTCAAGACGATAACAATGATGATATGCCACATCCAAATAGAAACACGCTTCATGAAACCTGCCTTACCGTAGACTTCCACCAAAGTAAATGTTGGCTTAAGACTTTTCAAATCAAAAGATAGAAACAATAATGAAGACAGACCTTGTCATGAAAGAATTTTCCCAAATATCCAATTGAAAGCTCTGATGTTGAAGAAATATTTAATTGACCACAAATAACGAGAAAAAATGCCATTTGAATCTATTCTTTTAATAATCATTGATTCATTGTGAAAGAAAAATAGAGTGAGGGACCTCAAATGACAATTACCAAGTGATATGGATTTGATAAAACATAATCATCTTCTCGTGTCAGCTCCCCATCTTTTCCACTACAAAATAAAACAGAATAGTTAAAACCAGGCCTTCCATGGCCAATCAGATTGGCAACTGAAAAACATATTAATAAGTAATAACATTACAAACATTAGCGGCAAGACATACAAGAGAATAGGATTTCACAGTGGTAATTGTGTGTAGTATTGTTAAGATAGAAAATTATAATTGGATTTATTCAGATCTTACATCAAAGGTGAATAACGGAGCATCGCTATAAATGTCTATCGTGGCCCATGTCATCTAAAGAAACTATTTTCTTCCAAGAGAAATTGAAAGATATTTTTAATCGGCCAAGTCATTATTTTAGTCAAATTCTTAGATCTAAGTCAAACCAAACAAGTATAACTAAATGGTTCACTTCACCTCGAAATATGTTAAGCCAAGAGTAGTGCATAAGTCAGACTTAACTAGTAAAGCCTTTTCTTGCAGACATTTTTTTCAAATGTTTTTTGTTATTGGATTGATACTTCCATATGGATTCTGTGAAGCAAAAGAGAAATACAAGCTAATGACGATGAAATTGTTGATAGTAATACTGTTACAATTTAAAAGTATAGCAGCAGTTATCATAATAGTACTAGCAGTAAGTGTCAATTGAAACACGCATTTATGAGCAAACAGTAAGATATTCACCTGTTTACAACCATCCGAAGTTGTTTAAGTGTCCTCATGTACACACCTTCTACTCTTAGTTGAGACGCTCCACTGTCATTGTTGTCAAATGCATCGTGGAAACTAATTACTCCCTGGTTAATTTATATGGAAGAATTTATGGTTAGAGATCTAATTTGAACATTCCAACATATTAACAACAAGCCAGTATATAGGTGTGCGCATAACTCATGGAGCACAAACAAGAAAATACCAGCATGTATTTTAGAACCTTTTCCATTCTAACACCATCCAATGGAACACTATAAAAAGTAGAAGTGATGTTTGTTTGTATTATAACATGTATAGCTTCACCAATAGCATCAATTAAAATTATTAAATAGTGCAAAGTGCAAACAAATGCAAGAACAGTGATCATTACTCAATGCTAGACCTGTCCATGTCCAAGTTGAGCCACACATTAAAATAGAAGAGCATCAGTACCTGAACATAATGCACTTCAGTTATCTTTGTTGGACTACTTGCCAACTCAAGAATAGCTATGCCATTTGATTTTTCAAACTCTAGTAAGCAAGACGAGTCATTATTGGAATCCCGAATGCCCCATGTTCCTGCACCTCACAAAACAACAATGTAATGAGAACAATGATGTGATCCGGTGATAATCAATAGAAACTGATGGAATGGCTATATATAACGAGGTGGTGCATTGTATTTCAACATAAGATGCAACAGGCAAACAACTAAGGTGTTAATAAGAGATCAGACAAACCTTTATATATTCCTGTTATGTTCCAAGCAGTATTTATGCTCAAATCATTGTCTCTTCTATTAAAAAACCACTGCAACAACCAATGTCAAAACAAAAGGAGCATAAAGCATGTGACTCAAATACCTTCAAAGCATTGCAAATTTTGAAATTTTGATTAAATGTAATGGAGGGATCAGTTAAAAATAAGCAAAGTTAATTTGAAAGTGAAACTGACCTGAGAAGATGGGAGGTCAGAGAAGGCAACGATGGCCAGAGAAGGAGCTGACTAGAGCGAACCACAGAAGAGCGGATGGCAGAGCGAACGACAAACCTAGCCGGAGCAGAGACAATGCTGGCGGAGCAAAGCAGATGCGACGGCAGAGCAGAGAACGATGGTGGAGAGAGAGGCGACGGCTTAGCAGAAAACGATGGAGGAGAGAGGGGAGACGGTGGAGCAGAGGAGACGATGATCGACGGAGCAGAGGAATGTGATGTGGAGCAGCGGCCACAATAACTGGAGAAGAAGGGTTGGGAAGATGGTAGAGCTAGGGATTTGTTTGAAAGATGAATGTGATGTGGTATGTTTTGGCGGATTAGTTAGGTGGAAAATAAACTTTCCGTCCTTGATTCCATCCCTATAATCAAGGACGGATTTAGAGACTGAAACTGGAAAGACACATGGCATGGTTTTGCGTCCCTAATTCCGTCCTTGATATTTAGGGACGGAATCAAAGACGAATTTTTAGCAGGATAATTACAAATTTGCACAGGTTCTTTATGTGCCAATCACTTAGGGACGGAGTGCGTTCCGTCACTGATTTTCTGTCCCTATTCCGTCCCTGTTCGGTCTCTAACTGGTCAACATGCCTCCCAATCATTTTTCGTCTCTATACCGTCCCTGAATACCAACCGCCTATATTTCGTCCCTAAATTCCGTCCCCTAATCAAGCCCATTCTTGTAGTGCTCAGGTGTCCTTACGAAACACTAATTCCAGGTATGTACGTGACTTTCAACTATATGTTTTGTATGATTGTCTATCTTAAATTGGGTTTTTTATATCTAGAACACTGTGTGATTGTTGTGTGTGAGCCTCCTATCACTAGCCCTCATTATCTGCCTATGTTTATGTAAACGCTAAAGCTTTGCTTTGAATTTTATCTCTTTTTAAGTGTTTTTTAGCTTGGAAGGTTTCTATTAGTGATTGATATCCTCATTGTTTTAAGTGACCCTTCCAATCACCATTTGAGTATTCTATTAGTTTTTATATTTTTTTAAATTATATCAGCAAGGGTTTGATGTAATTTCTCAATTACAATGAGCAACCTTGCAGTTAGTGTTCTCTGAAGTACACGACCCTCACAAGCCTTACCACCGAGCACTGGAGTTTAAATCCAATATTGGGCTAATTTTTTTTACTTGTGTTCTTTAATGTTGTGATGTATGTTTCACTACAATGAATCAATGATGTATAAATACATATGCCAAACATGATACGATCCATCGAGATTGGTAAGATGTTCATTATTCATTAGTTGCTTTAATTAATCTACTAGGCTCCTTTATTTGTTGTTATTGTTGAAAATATTCATATAAGTATTTATGTTGGTTAATGTGGTTTGGAGGTTAAGCATCTCAAGCACTCCATTCTTTTTGTGTCGTTTTAGGTAGGTTTATACAACTCTATGAGGTTTATAAACATGTTATCAACAATGAGCAATTGGATAACTTGCGAGTCCTCTTCCCTGCTAATTCGATCTTCTCTATGTACATCTTTTATGGTTAATTCACTAATTTGATTTTTTTCTTATAATTTTTCTCAACTTTGGGAGGGAACTTGGATTTGCAAGTGAGTGAGTGAATAAGTGGTTTTAGCCTTCTAGGTGATTAAATGATGTATTCTACTGTCGTGAATCTCGTGATTAAGCTTATTATTTTGAATACTTGATATGGGTATGTGTTTTAATGGTCTTCTAGGTGCTGCACTAAAACCATTTTAAGAAATGCCCATGAGAAAAAATTGTTCTGAAATGATGAAGCCCCAATGGCAGATGAGTAAGAATTTTACATCAATAATATGAGAGATACATAAACTAATTTGTTTTACAAAAAAAACCAACACGGACCTTCGTTTAAAAAAAAGCCAAGGACCCAAGAAACAAAATGAAGGTTCTAAGAATCATCTTTCTAACTCCGTCTAATTCGAATATTTTCCCCAATTAACTAATGATCACTGAAATTGGTCAAGATACATAAAAGAATCACATACTCAAGATACAACAACATAGCCTCAATCCCAAATTAGTCAAGATACATAAACTAATTTCTTTTACAAAAAAAACCAACATGGACCTTCATATAAAAAAGTCAAGGACCCAAGGAAAGCAAAATGAAGGCTCTAAGAATCATATTTCTAACTCCGTATAATTCCAATATTTTCCCCAATTAACTAATGATCACTGAAATATTCTTTTTTTTTTTTTTTTTATAGAACACACGCTATAATGAATGAAGATCTAGGGATAGACCCAATTACTAAGCCATGTTAGCAGTATCAAATCCACAATGAGAGCTAAAATTCTGTCACTTGTTACCATTCAGTGATTCATAGAATCATTTTATCAAATAAATGTGGTGCACTAGTAGCAGTGAAACTCATATGCCTACTAGTTTTTTTGCCTATGCAAATCTTTGAGGAATTTTTTCAAACAACATGCAAATGCATGTATCAGAGGTATATCACTCAATCACTATCCGAACATCTTCTGGTGTGTATGTGAATTTTCACACTCATGCATGCAAATACATAGATGCACTAGGTAGGTGTCTGGAAAAGAGTAGAATTCTAAATTATCTCATCTATAAAATAGGATAGTATCTGAATTAACTACAAAGAGAGAGATTAACAGAATGCACTACAAGGCCTTAACATGTTAAATATGTATGGATCACCATATTGACACATTCCAACAGAAGCAGCACTATGCAAATATTCAATGACATGTCCAAAAGAAAACCACAACTTATAGCTAATTTAATAAATTAAAATAAAACACATACATACTTCATAAAGATATGAATAGCACCGCCATAAATTTAAGAAAGCCAACAATGTACAAAAAAAAATCATTGCATAAAAAGGAAAAAAATGAGACTAATATTGAACCCAGGATAAGCAAGTTGCAGGTCTAAATGATGAACACACCCTGTCTCACACACACACGCAATTAAGATGAATGGCAATCACATGAAAACCCAATGTATAGACTCAATGGTTTTGCATACTCAAGCTTGCAAGATCAAGAAAGTGGGAACATTTTTAAGTCTTTTAGAGAATATAGTAATTTGGCAACAGTTTGAGATGATATTCCAAGTTCAAATTTGGAGGATTTGGTGTTATTGTCAAGGTATTTTATAGAACTGATGCAAGAGACAGAGGCGACGACGCATACCAATGGCCTTGCCTCAAGGACAACTGATGCAAGAGACAAAGGCAACAATGACGCGAGGGGCATAGACGCGCGTCGTTGCATAGACGTTGACGGAGAGAGAGAGAGAGAGAGAGAGAGAGAGAGAGAGAGAGAGAGAGAGAGAGAGCTCCGACGGCTATGGTAGGGATGACAGAGGCGAGAGTGGACGACGGCTATGGTAGGGATGACAGAGGCGAGAGTGGACGAGGGTTAGGCCTCGGGCACAAGAGGGCTTGAATGAAGGTGAGGGTTGTGCGTACGAATGAGATAGGGGAGTAAACGTGTGGGCCTTATTTTAATCAAAATTATCAATTATCATTAATCTTCCTGGGTGAATCTCGAGGCGTAATGGACGGCTATAAAGCAACTGAACTTGTCATATTTTGGCGGGAAAGTTGGTGTAATTTATTTAGAAACGGAATTTAATTCTGTTGCTAAATTCCGTCTCTATTCCATTTCAATTCCATCTTTATTCCGCTGCTATTTCACTGTTTTTTTGTAGTGTATATTGTAGAGAAGTAATGGCACATTATATGGCGCAATCCAGAGAGAACTGTTCCAGCTGGACCAATGTGTACCATCAGAGGCGAATGAAGACATGAACATGAAAAGAAAGAAGTTGAGGGAGGCACTAGATCATATTCTTCTCACTGAGGCTAGAATGGCCCAACAGAAAGCAAAGAGTAAATGGGTTAGAGAAGGGGACACCAACTCGAAATTCTTCCATATGATCCTAAACTTCAGGAGGACGACAGGTACCATTAGCTCAATTGAAGGGACTAATGGACTGGTGGTGGACAGTGAACGTGAAATAGTTGCATGTTTCACAGAATTTTTTAAGTAAATTTATACTAAAAACCAGGGAAGATTAATGGGTTATTGATAACATAGACTGGTGGCCAATATCTAGGAGAAAGGCGGAGATTTTGGAAGTTCCAATCATTGCGGAGGAAGTAAGGAAATCTATTGCAGAATGTGTAGGGCATAAAGCCACCGGAATTGATGGTTTTTCAATGCAAATCTGTAAGGAATGCGGGGGAATCTTTTGTGTCGACATAATGAAGGCCATTACTGAGTTTCAAAAGGAAGGGTTCTTAGTTCCCTCGGCTAATGAGATGATAATATGTCTGATCCCAAATAATAGCAATGCTTTCAAAGTGTCTCACTACCGACCCATTAGTCTTGTAACAAGCTTATACAAGATTATTTCGAAGGTTTTAGCAGGAAAATTGCGAACTGTTTTGGCTATGACAATTGCCCTGGAACAAGGTGCCTTTGTAGGAGGACGTCAACTCACCGACCATGTTGTCATTGCAAATGAGGCCGTTGAGGAATATAGAACTAAAGATAAGAAAGGCTTTGTTCTAAAATTAGATTTGGCGAAAGCGTACGACCACGTCGACTGGTTTTTTCTTGATCATGTTTTGACCAGGAAGGGTTTCGGATCAAAGTGCCGTAAATGGATATGGGGCTGCATCTCATCTGTGTCATTCTCATTGTTGATCAATGGTAAACCGCAACAAACATTCAAAGCTTCCAGGGGCCTTCGTCAAGGATGTTCTTTGTCTCCGTTTCTATTCTTATTGGTGGCTGATGTTTTCTCAAGGATGATGGAAAACGCAAGGGATTCCGTGTGGGTAATGACAAGATCCATCTCACTCACCTACAATTTGCGGATGACTCAATCTTATTTATTGGTGCTGGTAACCAACAAGATTAGCGTTGTCTATGTCTCCCTGTCTTGTACCCTGTCTCCCTTAATATGTTGTCTATGTATGCGTAATTCGGAAGATGCTAATCACCTATTCATGTCATTTATATTCACCTTCAAACTTTGGTCCCTGGCTTGTTCCGAACTGGGCGTTAATTGGTCTCCCCCATCTTGCATTCAAGACTGCTTCATAGATGACAACCCTTTATTTCAAGGAAAACGAAAGATCCTGTGGCGTTACATCAGCCAGGCTATTATATGGTTCATATGGAAAGAAAGAAATTGTGAAGAAACATGTGGGCCCCACACGTGGGACCCACATGCAAGGAAAATGCACTAAACGCGTCCACAAATTTCTCCATTATCAATGGAATAAACGCGTCCACAAATTTCTCCATTATCAGTGGAATAAACGCGTCCACAAATTTCTCCATTATCAGTGGAAGCGTTGACCAACGCGTCTTTGGTTGCCTATAAATAGGCCCAACGCGTTAGAACAAGATATAGAAGAGAAAGCGAAGCTCGTGAGCACAAGATAGCAGTGCAATGTGCAAGTGTGCTCTGTTGTGAGCAAATAGAGAGTGAGTGTTTCTCCTATTATAAAGAGAGATATTTTCAGTGTTTCTCCTTTATAAATAGAGAGATAGTGTAACACCTACTATTTTTCTCATAGTAAATTCTTCTATCCTTGCCCGTGGTTTTTACCCTAATTTGTTTGGGGGTTTTCCACGTAAAAATCTCTGTGTCCATTTTTCTTCACTTTTATTATCCCAAATTATTTGTCGTGGTCTTGCTCTATCCGGTCTATTTTTTACAACAAGTGGTATCAGAGCAAGGTTGAGATAATTTGTGATAGAAGCAATGGCGACAAAGTTCAAGATTGAGAAATTCAACGGGAGTAATTTCTCACTGTGGAAATTAAAGATGAAGGCTATCCTAAGAAAGGATAATTGTTTGGCGGCCATTAGCGAAAGGCCAGCTGATTTCGAATACAACGCCAAATGGAACGAGATGGACGAGAATGCTATTGCAAATCTTCATCTGTTACTAGCTGATGGAGTATTGTCAAGCATTGAAGAGAAGAAAACTGCCAAGGAGATCTGGGATCACCTTGGAAAATTGTACGAGGCCAAGTCACTCCACAACAAAATTTTTCTGAAGAGGAAATTATACACTCTACGGATGGCGGAGTCTACTTCAGTGACGGAGCACATCAACGCAATGAATACACTATTTTCTCAACTCACATCGTTGAGTTATAAAATAGAATCGCAAGAACGTGCTGAACTTCTGCTTCAAAGTCTACCGGATTCGTATGATCAACTCATCATCAATCTGACAAATAATCTCTTAACGGATTGTTTAGCCTTCGATGATGTTGCAGCTGCTGTTCTAAAAGAAGAAAATCGGCGCAAGAACAAAGAAGACAGCGAGCCGATTCACAACAAGTGGAGGCCCCGATCAAGTGATGAGAGGAAGATCAACGAACGTGGCCCCAGCTGGGAGTCACAATCATGGTAGATCAAAGTCAAAAAGCAAGAAGAATTTTAAATGCCACAACCGTGGCAAGAAGAAGTCATTTGAAGAAAGACTGTTGCAGTTTGAAAAACTCCGATCCTCAAGGAAATGTGGCTAGCACTTCAAATGATGGAGCTGCATTGTGTTGCGAGGCGGCAACAACAACTAAAAGCAGAAAAGACTCTCTCGATGTCCGGATTATCGACTCAGTGCGACGTATCACATGACCTCTCGAAGAGAATGGTTCCATCACTATGAACCTATTTTAGGAGGATCTCGTGTACAGCTTGTAATGACCATGCTCTAAAGGTCATTGGCATCGGAACCATCATATTGAAGATGTATGACGAGTGCATCGTACGCACTATCCAAGAAGTGCGACATGTGGAAGGCCTCAAGAAGAATCTGCTATCTTTGGGACGATTTGATGATCTTGACCGTGAAATCAAAGTCAAGAAAGGGATCATGAAAATCGGTCGAGGAGCGCTTGTACTTATGAAGGGAGAAAAGGTTGCTTTGCAAACTTGTACCGCTCATGGGAGAGACTCTTCAGGGAAGGCGAAGCATCGCTTGCTTCAAGTTGTTCAAGTGAGAGATCTCGCAATGATCCGGCACCGAAACTTGGACACATGTCCGAACAAGGAATGAAAATCCTTGTTGAGAAGAAGCTACTTCCGTGCCTCACAAAGGTGTCACTACCCTTTTGTGAGCATTGTGTAACAAGCAAACAACATCGGTTGAAGTTTAACACATCAAATTCTAGAAGTAAGGCTATTCTAGAATTGGTCCACTCGATGTATGGCAAGCATCGGTCACATCAATAGGAGGAGCAAATTATTTTGTGTCCTTCATTGATGATTACTCCAGGAGATGTTGGGTGTATCCAATCAAGAGGAAGGCAGATGTGTTCGGAATCTTCAAAGTGTTCAAAGCGCGGGTTGAACTTGAATCTGGGAAGAAGATCAAGTGTTTGAGGACTGATAATGGAGGAGAATATACTGGCAATGTGTTCGATAGCTTTTGCAAACAGGAAGGCATCAAAAGACAGTTCACTACAGCATACACTCCTCAGCAAAATGGAGTGGCAGAGCGGATGAACAGAACTCTACTAGAAAGAACAAGAGCTATGTTGAGTACTGCAGGCTTAGAAAAAAAGTTTTGGGTGAAAGACAACAACACCGCTCTGTTACGTGATAAATCGGGCTCCATCAACGGCAATTGAGTTGAGGACACCGATGGAAATGTGGACTGGTAAACCGCTTGACTATTCAAACCTCCATGTATTTGGAAGTCCAAAGTACGCTATGTACAATGCCCAAGAAACTACAAAGCTAGATCCAAAATCCAGAAATGCTTATTCTTGGGGTATGTTGATGGAGTAAAGGGGTATCGCTCATGGGATTCCACTACCCACAAGGTTGTAGTCGAGAGATGTTCTCTTTACAGAGGACAAGGTACAACAAATAGAGAAAGATGATAGCATTTCGAAACTACAACAAGACAGTGGAATGTGAATCGAACGAAAGGATTCTTCCTGGGCGTACTGAACATGAGGAGAATGAACCAGGTGAACCTGAAGTTCCGAACCTCGTAGATCATCTCGCACGAGAAACGCACCGACGGCACTCGAATATATTATGGAAAGCAATGTTGCATACTTGTCTTCTAACCGAGGAAGGAGAACCATCAACTCTTCAAGAGGCAATGCATGGCTCGGAAGCATCTCGGTGGACGGCAGCAATGCAGGAAGAAATCGAAGCTCTCCATAAAAATAAAACATGGGAGCTAGTGCCATTACCAGGAGGCGGGAAGCCCATTGGCAACAAATGGGTTTACAAGATCAAACGAAACAAGATGATGATCAAGTGGAGCGGTATCGTGCAAGATTGGTGGTGAAAGGATATGCTCGTAAAGAAGGCATTGATTTCAATGAGATATTTTCCCCGTGGTTCGACTTACAACAAGATTCGAGTAGTTCTAGCGATGTGTGCTACTTTTGATCTACATCTAGAGCGCTTAGATGTTAAGACAGCTTTTCTTCATGGAGATCTTGAAGAAGAGATTTATATGCTCCAACCGTAAGGATTTGAAGAACAAGGAAAGGAGAACTTGATTTGTCGGTTGAACAAATCTCTCAGTACGGTCTAAAACAGCGCCGAGGTGTTGGTACAAGAGATTTGATTCCTTCATAATGAGCCTTGGTTACAACAGACTAAATGCGAGACCCTTGCGCATATTGCAAGAGATTTGGTAACAATGATTTCATTGTTTTGTCATTGTATGTAGACGACATGTTGGTATCGTGCCCCAACAAAGATCATATTCAAGAATTGAAGGCTCGGTTGGCTAGGGAGTTCGAGATGAAGGATTTGGGACCAAAGAAACAAGATTCTAGGGATGCAAATTCATCGAGACGAAATAATAGAAAGAATTGGCTTTCTCGTAAAAATTATTTGAAGAAGATCTTGCGTCGTTTCAACATGCAAGATCAGTAAGCCAATTTCTACCCCACTTTCTATTAATTTCAAGTTATCCTCAAGTATGAATCCTAGCAAAGAAGAAGAGAGGATGGAAATGTCTCGAAAGCCGTATGCATCGCGAATGTGGGAAGCCTAATGTTCGCGATGATTTGTACACGACCGCACATTGCACAAGCGAATGGGAGTAGTTAGTCGGTACATGGCGAATCCTGGCGAGAGCATTGGAATGTCAGTAAAGAGGATCCTACGATACATCAAGGGTACCTCAAATGTTGCATTATGTTACTGAGGATCAAACTTTATTGTCATGGATATGTTGATTCGATTATGCAGAGATCTCGATAAAAACAAATCCACCAATCGGATATGTGTTCACACTTCTTGGCGGGACAAGATAGTTTGGGTTTCAAAACGCATGATCGATTGTGGCTACGTCAACAACAAGCGAGAATATGTCGCAGCTACACAAGCTAGTAAAGAAGCGATATGGTTGAAGATGGTGTTGGAGGAACTCGGGCACAAACAAGAGAAAATTACTTTGTATTGTGACAATCGAGAGTGCCTTGCATCTCGCAAGGAATCCACCTTTCATTCAAAAACAAAGCATATACGAGTTCGGATCACTTCGTTCGTGAGAAAGTGGAAGAAGGAACCGTGGACATGCGAAAATTCATACTACGATAACCTAGCAGATTTTCGACGAAGACGATCAATGCCGACAAATTTATCTCGGTGTCGATCCTCATGCAAATTGACGAAAAATGTAAGCAACATGGATATAGCAAGGAAGAAAGAATGGTGTGAAGATCTGATTGATTCTCAATCAAATCTTCAAGTGGGAGATTGTGAAGAAACATGTGAGCCCCACACGTGGGACCCACATGCAAGGAAAATGCACTAAACGCGTCCACAAATTTCTCAATTATCAGTGGAATAAACGCGTCCACAAATTTCTCCATTATCAGTGGAATAAACGCGTCCACAAATTTCTCCATTATCAGTGGAAGCGTTGACCAACGCGTCTTTGGTTGCCTATAAATAGGCCCAACGCGTTAGAACAAGATATAGAAGAGAAAGCAGAAGCTCAGAGCACAAGATAGCAGTGCAATGTGCAAGTGTGCTCTGTTGTGAGCAAATAGAGAGTGAGTGTTTCTCCTATTATAAAGAGAGATATTTTCTGTGGCGGCCCCAATTCCCACATTGGTCCGCCACGGGAGGCCACGCGGGCCCACAACTAGCCACGTAATCGTCACCGTGTCCCACGCCCAACTAAGCATCATTATCAATTAATTCACCTAAGTTAGTCAAGAATTAACATTTTAATATTTGTAAACAAATGGAAGCTTAAAATATGTCATTTTCTCAAATTATAGAGCATTAATCCTATGTGGAAAACCCGATAAAGTACAATGTATTCAACATAACAAAATGTGATACACTCATGCACCGGTATCTCAAACAGTCCCCCCATAAACCCAAAAATAAGTCAATACAAAGAAAATAAAAACATACAAGACGAACTCCGTCGGTGACAAGGTCACGAGATAGTCCGCAAGAGTCTCCTTGCCCCCGGTCGTAGTAGATCCCGCACTCAATCATCACAAGAAGTAGATGACGAGTCCAAATGAGTAAAACCCAAAAGTACACAAACCAAGATTTATAATAAAGGAAGCCAATAATCTGTTAAATAAACATGCGCGAAAAACAGTAACCGTAATTAAGACGCATGCATACATAACATCGATAAACACCAATAATGGATGTGTGCTGCGTGTAGCAGATCGAACCCTAATCCGGACATCGGCATTCCTCCGGTGGCTTCTCCAACCCCTCACCGGTCCGAACCCTTATTCGTCCCTATTGTCCAAATTCTACCCAAGTCCGCCCACACATCACGAGTAAACCGTAAGATCCGGTGGTGAATGACAAAACCAACCGTGCAACATATGTATGAACATGGAAATAGAGTAAACAACGCTAAACAATAATAGCTGGAATCAAATGAAATCAAATAAATAAACACTCGAGTGTGTTTCTTAAGGGTTTTACTTACCTCAACCGTACTCCAATTACTCGATATACGTCCGGTCCCGATCCCGCTCTCGCCTCGAGATACGCGCACGACACCCGACTATGGTCTCCTAAGTCCCTGGTGTCCGAATAAGTCATTTTATGTGATTTAGCATCAAACTAATTGATTTTATATCGTGACAATAAAAATTAGAATTTCATTCCAATTTTTAGTTGTAGCACGTTTTTCGAGTTACACCGGGGTGCCAACCACCCCAAAAGTCTTGAAATTCACTTTTTCAACCATTTTCTAATTTCTCACATTTTCTCTGATTTTTCAGAATTTTTCCATAATTTTTCCTATTTTTCTGGATTTTCTTTTCCATTTTTCTTTATTTTCTCTCTTTTTTTTTTTTTTTAATTTAAGGGCGGTTCGGCCGAACCGAACCGGTTCAGGGCCGAACCGAACCGGTTCAGGGCCGAACCGCCAGGTCAGGTCAGAGCCGAACCGGCCCTTCTTCTTCTTCCTCAAGAGCGGAGCGTCTCGCTCGGCTCGTTTTTTTTTTTTTTTTTTTTTTTTTTTTTTTTTTTTCATTTATGAATCGAGAGAGGGAGAGGGAGAGGGAGAGGGAGAGGGGGAGAACGACATGTTGTCGTCTCCCTCCTCGACGAATCGCTTTGCGGTTCGTCCGAGCTCCCAAATTCCACCCCGCCACCACCAAACCACCACATCCGCCAACACCACCCTCCAACAATGAACACAAAACACAACAATATACAACACAACAACTCACCTCGTTTGCCTCTCCACCACGAGACCACCACCTCTCCTCCTCTCGGTCTCTCGCTCCTCGTCTCGGCTTCTCTCTTTTTCTTCTCAGTTGATCAAAATATGGAAAATGGTGGTGTCGGTGGTGTTTATCCCCATTTTTGGAAGTGAAATGACCAAAATGCCCCTCATGTCTATTTCTTTCCTTCTTTCCTTCAATACCCTTTTGGTAATTTTGCATTTTCTATTTTATTTTTCTGATTTTTAATATATATTTATATATATATATATTAAATTCCTTATATACATATATATAAATATATATATACATACTCACCTATACTTTCGCGCCTAGAATTTCGTTGTGCGCGCCGACGAGCGTACTCGGGCGTGCACACTACACTACCACCCACGCGTGTCGACCACGACCTCGCGTGTCACTAGGCGCCCACCAATTTACTATTTTTGTCAAATTTATTTTATTTTTATCGAACTAAACGCATTCCCCGGCCTAGTGTTCCCGCGCTTACTCGTCCGGTTCCCCGTCTGCACGTATTTTTAGGCAAATACCCGACACTAAATCTCACTCGATTTAAACAATATTAAACCACACCTGCGATGTAATGAGTCATAGCCTAGTCATTATCATCACAGTTAATCAAACAATCAGTCAAAAATAATACTTTCCGCCCGACCAGGTGTATCATCACCAGTCCGTGGCGTCTCCGTGGACCTAAGTTGGCATTCACGTCTGAAAATACGCAAATAACGGCCTTAATAAAATTTGGGCCGTTACAGTTCTTCCCAACTAGGGAAAATTTCGTCCCGAAATTTGTGTAGACCTCCACATCGAAACACGTAACTGCAACACTAGCAAAAATAAGCTGACATCGCCATCTCATCCGCGACTCAATCCTAGACCATACTCTGGTACGTCGGGATCCCACTAGTGTACGCATCACCTGGCCAATCACCTAGAACCCATCCCTCTAGGATCCCACCAGTGATAACGCTCAATCCTAGTCAATTACCCGATAGCCCTTGCTATGGCCTAGTGTATCGCGTGATCAATCAAATCCTCATCAACATCCTCCGGTGAACACATCAACCGTCCGCAATCGTGTAGGTAATAAAACAATAGCTACACTTACGAAATAAAACAACACAATAAGTAAATAAACTTATACGTACCCACAACAATGTCATGTCTAGTCTCCTCCCCTGATCGACGGTGCAACAACATGGACTCTATCTCTGGCCTGCACTGGCTCCGGTGGTAGTGATGCTCTCCCGCAATCCGCTCGGAGGTGTCCAATCTGACCGTAACGATGACAACGACGTGTCTCTGGTCTCCTAACCTGTCTATCCCTGGATCTCTGACCCCAACTCTGGTCCCTCTGATCCTGATCCTGGTCGTCCCGGTGACCCCAATCTGTCTGCCACTCGTAATCCCCGTACTGATCATCTCTCTGATCACGGTCGTTACTGAAATCATGATCCTGGTGCCAGTGAACTATACGTACTCGATGATCCTGCTCCTAGCGGCTAGACTCATCCCTTTGTCTCTTCAGTCTATGATAAGACCAATAACTCGTCTAACTGCGCCGATGCAACAACCGGAGTGGTCTCCTCAACCAATGTCTCTCAACTGTTGCTCGAACAAACATGGCGAGTGAAGCAAGTACCGCTTAAGTAGTGGTCGTTACCAAAGTAGTCGTCGGTGCAAATATCGCCACTCACCTACCCCGAATGTACTCGAGAACCTCTCGCCATCTCGCGCTCGATGTAATAACTGTTGGTCGGTAACTCTCTGCACCATAGTCCTCAGATCGGCTACCTCTCTAGTGAGGTCACTAGTCTCCCCGATCTCCTGCTGAGTAGTCGGCGGAATAATAGTCAGAGTCTGTCCGTCCATAGTAATCTGCACCGCCAACGTGCGTCGGACCAGACTCAATATATACACGTATAATATATAGTACACAATCAAAACATACACGTATATAGATTTCCTAAGTCTACCCGCCTTACATCACTTCCCAAATAGAATTCTAGGTATCACTTCGGGTTTCCACATCTAAATTTATTAAATTTTATACTCTTGTTTAACTCCAATTTCCGAGGTTTACCCTCGCTCTGATACCAAAATGTGGCGGTATCAGAGTTAATAATAGCCCAGACCTCATCTCCTTAGGTTTCTCAAATCTAGGTCATATCGACCTGCTCTGATACCAAAATGTGGCGGCCCCAATTCCCACATTGGTCCGCCACGGGAGGCCACGCGGGCCCACAACTAGCCACGTAACTGTCAGCTGTGTCCCACGCCCAACTAAGCATCATTATCAATTAATTCAGCCTAAGTTAGTCAAGAATTAACATTTTAATATTTGTAAACAAATGAAGCTTAAAATATGTCATTTTCTCAAATTATAGAGCATTAATCCTATGTGGAAAACCCGGTAAAGTACAATGTATTCAACATAACAAAATGTGATACACTCATGCACTGGTATCTCAAACAGTCCCCATAAACCCAAAAATAAGTCAATACAAAGAAAATAAAAACATACAAGACGAACTCCGTCGGTGACAAGGTCACGAGATAGTCCGCAAGAGTCTCCTTGCCCCCGGTCGTAGTAGATCCCGCACTCAATCATCACAAGAAGTAGATGACGAGTCCAAAGTGAGTAAAACCCAGTAAGTACACAAACCAAAGCATTTATAATAAAGGAAGCCAATAATCATAAATAAACATGCGCAAGAAAACAGTAAAACGTAATTAAGACGCATGCATACATAACATCGATAAACACCAATAATGGATGTGTGCCGTGTAGAAGGATCGAACCCTAATCCGGACATCGGCATTCCTCCGGTGGCTTCTCCAACCCCCTCACCGGTCCGAACCCTTATTCTGTCCCTATTGTCCAAATACCCAAGTCCGCCCACACATCACAGAGTAAACCGAAGATCCGGTGGTGAATGACAAAACCAACCGTGCAACATATGTATGAACATGGAAATAGAGTAAACAACGCTAAACAATAATAAATGGAATCAAATGAAATCAAATAAATAAACACTCGAGTGTGTTTCTTAAGGGTTTTACTTACCTCAACCGTACTCCAATTACTCGATATACATCCCGGCCTCGATCCCGCTCTCGCCTCGAGATACGCGCACGACACCCGACTATGGTCTCCTAAGTCCCCGGTGTCCGAATAAGTCATTTTATGTGATTTAGCATCAAACTAATTGATTTTATATCGTGACAATAAAAATTAGAATTTCATTCCAATTTTTAGTTGTAGAAGACGTTTTTCGAGTTACACCGGGGTGCCAACCACCCCAAAAGTCTTGAAATTCACTTTTTCAACCATTTTCTAATTTCTCACATTTTCTCGATTTTTCAGAATTTTTCCATAATTTTTCCTATTTTTCTCGGATTTTCTTTTCCATTTTTCTTTATTTTCTCTCTTTTTTTTTTTTTTTAATTTAAGGGCGGTTCGGCTAACCGAACCGGTTCAGGGCCGAACCGCCGGTTCAGGGCCGAACCGCCCTTCTTCTTCTTCTCAAGAGCAGAGCGTCGCGTTCTGCTCGTTTTTTTTTTTTTTTTTTTTTTTTTTTTTTTTTTTTTTTTTTTTTTTTTTTTCATTTATGAATCGAGAGAGGGAGTGGGAGAGGGAGAGGGAGAGGGAGAGGGGAGAACGACATGTTGTCGTCTCCTCCTCGACGAACCGCGCTTTTGCGGTTCGTCCGAGCTCCCAAATTCCACCCCGCCACCACCAAACCACCACATCCGCCAACACCACCCTCCAACAATGAACACAAAACACAACAATATACAACACAACAACTCACCTCGTTTGCCTCTCCACCACGAGACCACCACCTCTCCTCCTCTCGGTCTCTCGCTCCTCGTCTCGGCTTCTCTCTTTTTCTTCTCGCTTGATCAAAATATGGAAAATGGTGGTGTCGGTGGTGTTTATCCCCATTTTTGGAAGTGAAATGACCAAAATGCCCCTCATGTCTATTTCTTTCCTTCTTTCCTTCAATACCCTTTTGGTAATTTTGCATTTTCTATTTTATTTTTCTGATTTTTAATATATATTTATATATATATATATATATATATATATTAAATTCCTTATATACATATATATAAATATATATATACATACTCACCTATACTTTCGCGCCTAGAATTTCGTTGTGCGCGCCGACGAGCGTACTCGGGCGTGCACACTATACTACCACCCACGCGTGTCGACCACGACCTCGCGTGTCACTAGGCGCCCACCAATTTACTATTTTTGTCAAATTTATTTTATTTTTATCGAACTAAACGCATTCCCCGGCCTAGTGTTCCCGCGCTTACTCGTCCGGTTCCCCGTCTGCACGTATTTTTAGGCAAATACCCGACACTAAATCTCACTCGATTTAAACAATATTAAACCACACCTGCGATGTAATGAGTCATAGCCTAGTCATTATCATCACAGTTAATCAAACAATCAGTCAAAAATAATACTTTCCGCCCGACCAGGTGTATCATCACCAGTCCGTGGCGTCTCCGTGGACCTAAGTTGGCATTCACGTCTGAAAATACGCAAATAACGGCCTTAATAAAATTTGGGCCGTTACATTTTCAGTGTTTCTCCTTTATAAATAGAGAGATAGTGTAACACCTACTATTTTTCTCATAGTAAATTCTTCTATCCTTGCCCGTGGTTTTTACCCTAATTTGTTTGGGGGTTTTCCACGTAAAAATCTCTGTGTCCATTTTTCTTCACTTTTATTATCCCAAATTATTTGTCGTGGTTTTGCTCTATCCGGTCTATTTTTTACAACAGAAATGAGAAGCTTTTCAAGAATAAACAGCAGACTTACGAAGACTTATGGAGTGACATCAAGTACGAAGTCTCATGGTGGCTCAAATGTGATCATATCTTCAAGATGTGGGATCGGTCTACCCTTCAAGATAACTGGAGTCTGCTGTTGCATTCCTAATATTTATGGTTGACTTGTATTGGGCTTTCTGTTACGGTTTGTAGTCTGTAGTTTACTACCTCCCCATAGAGCCCTGATGTTTGCCGTAATTTTGATATCAATAAAACTTTAGGAGCACCTCGCTCCTTTCTCTCAAAAAAAAACTTTGATGCATGTTTTTTTGTCAAACAACTTCGATGTATTTGATTTTCATGTGCTTGCTAGTTCGAAGCATTAAATTTAATGAAAAATAATGTCCAATTTTGTTGTGTCCGTCTTCTCCTCTCAAGCTATAAGTGGGTTGGCATGAAGATTTTGCCTTTGGTGTTTGTATCAGGTTCTCATTGAGAACATAACAAAGTGGAATCTTGCTCTTATAATGGGAGATATTGGATCGATGAAATAATTGGAAAAGGGTTCCAAGAAATTTCAGTTGGGAATGCCAAACATTCACAATGTCAATCCTTTTATGAATTTTGCTTCCATTTCGTGTTTATTACTGGTAACCATAATCTCAAGATTTCTTTTTCTTTTAATGTATAGTTCTGAACTTACAACGTATATTCGAGCAAACCTTTGATAAGGTCAAATAAGGAAGATGTACAATCACTATGTGAAGATGGGTAGACCAAAAGTTGGTCTCACATTAGAAAAAATAAAACTTCGAAATGAAGTATATAATCAATTAAAATACAGAGACATTTTGAGATAAAACTCACACCTAAAGTTGGACGGTGGTTAAGTTGGAGACAATATCGATGTTAGTGGAGGAGATCTACGGGCTTGCGCACGCGTGTACGGCGCGGCCGTGAGAATTTAACATGATATCAGAGCTCATGGTTCAAATGAGACCTGGGAGAAAAAAAAAGAGCCCCCCGGATCATGTGACTTTCGGTCTATGGGGAAGTGTTGAAGATGTGTGGACCAAAATTTAGTCCCACATTGAAAAAAATAAAACTTCGAAATGAAGTATATAATCAATTAACTCCTCTTAACTAGTACCAAAACCTTTTGAGATAAAACTCCACATCTAAAGTTGAATGATAGTTAAGTTGGGGACATTATCATTGCCAGAAGAGGAGATCCATGGGCTTGCACACACGTGTGCGGCCTGGCTGTGAGAATTTAACACCTCAATGTCACATTCAAAGTCATATTCAATGACGCATGTTAAGCAACGAGACATATAGGCGCATACCCATTTTCTTTTGAGCCTGCGCCACATCACGTCGATATGACTTCGGGGCGTCATTGGAACACCTTTTGTCAAATAAATATAGAAATTTTTTTTTATCTAAAAGGCATATGCACCCGAGTTTTAATTTTAAATTATTATTTTTATAGTTGTATAAGAATTAAATTTTTAATTATCAATCCGTATAATTTGATATGGTTCGGTCCGTATTTAGTAATCCAGATTAAGTTAGATTAATAATGTAAATGGAATGAACTGAATTGCATTAATTTCTCTATTCTAATAATCAGATTGGATCTAATCCGTGTTCACCGTTATGGTATGTTTGCATTGCCTTCTTTAGATACGCAGTCTTCGGATTAGCATTGAAGCCCGTGTTTGAGTTAGGGGTGCACATGGATTGCACTAATCCGCGGATCCGATCCAATTCGGACAAATTATCACTAATTAGTTCGATTTATTGATCCCTTGGATTGGATTGGATTAAAAAATCACTAATCCGACTAAACTGGATCGGATTACGGATCTTACATTTAAAAACTGCGGATCCATTCCGTTTATCACATCAACACATATACATATCTCATCATATGTACTATAGTATCTCGAAGAGCATCAACTTAAACTATTAACTTTAAACTATATCGTATCTCAAAGACTTTGCTTGTTCTTATCTCGTTTATTACACTTCAGACATTTTTTGTGGGTTGTATGTTGCAATGTGTACTTTTTTGTGCTTTTGTTTGGGTATATGGTGGAGTTTATGGATAACATTTTTATTTATGTAGGAATATGCATTTTGAAGGTTCTTGTGATGACAAATTTGTGAGAAATATGTTATATATAAATTTGTGAGATGTACACTGTAAATTTGTCAATCATGATATTTATAGTTTTTGCGATTCATTTGATTAATTTTAATTTCATGAATTTTTGGATAGGAAAACGTCAATCCGTGAAACTTAATCTAGTCCGGTCCACATTTTACAAATTGGATTGATGAATTATTTTGGATTGGATTGGACTACAATTTTTTTATCCGCAATAATTAGATTGAATTGTGGATTGATTGTAATTAGACTGAATCCAATCCGTGTATACCCCTAGATTGAGTTGCATATCTAGGTAATGAAGCGGAATGTATAATTGTAGTGTTGCCGATTAAATAAAGTCACGTCTCCCACTCTCGATAGTAATCCGGATGGTGAGGGTTTGCGTTTTGACAGAAATACCCCTAGCTATTACAAGGGAATCAGCACTCCATATATATCCACATCTCCGCGAACCCATTTGTGTAGATAGGAACGAAATATCATATCTCTCGTTTTTTGTGTTTGTTCTGTTGAATCAATGGCGAGCAAGAGACTGATCGTAGACAGTTTCTGCGGGGTTTCTCTCCAGCCTGATTGCGCAGTGCTTCCGCCTCGTCCAATGCAAGGAGAGGAAACCCTAATCATGATGTCATTTCTTTTGAATGAGGGAGGGGTATATTGGTAAATTTGTTTATCTTAATAATTGCATTTCCGTTCAATTCTCTGCTATACAGTCCGCTCCCCTCTAATATTTTCGGTCCAAAACTTGTTCCATGATAGTGCGCCACATATCCAACATAAAACAAAGATAAAAATGGTTCCACACTATCTTTTGTTATACCCAATTTGCCCAATACCCCAACAAGCTGTAGTAGGGGCCCAGATATTTTCATAAACAAACCCAAAATAAATTGTTGTCACACTCTCTACAATAGAAATTTTTAATTAATTTTTTTTAAAAAAATATACAAATCGAATAATAAAAAATGATTGGAAGACTCAATTTAGGTATAGAAATTTGGTACTAACCCACTCAGTTGTTATGCAATACACTTCAAGATGTGTGCACATGTACCTTGAAGTACTGTATTACACAACAATCAAGTGAGTCAGTATTTAATCTCAATGCAATATAGTAGAGTCGCAATTTATGCGAAAAAAACTCTTTTTCTTTAATAAAAGTGTATGTAAAAGTAATAAACTCCAAACTAAGAAAAATAAATTAAACCCAGTTGTTTTAAAAAAGATTAATTATAAACCCAAACTAAAAAAATTTAATTAAACCCACTTATCTTAAAAAAGATTAATTATAAAAATTTTGTTACAAAATAATTTATGGTTTTTTTTGTAGCTAGTAAGAAATTGTGGATTTAAAAAATGAGAAAAAAGCAAAAAGGATCAATAATAAGTTTTTGAAAGTGTAAGAAATTCACAATGTTTTTTGAAAAAAAATGAAAGCAATGTCGGTGAGAATCAGCGAAATCAAGAATCGCACTTGTTATTTTTAACCCCGAATCAAATTGGGGTAGTGGGCAAATTGGATATAACAAAAGATAGTTGTGGAATCATTTTTATCTTTGTTTTATCTTGGACATGTGGCGCACTATCATGCCAACACGTTTTGGACTGGAAAAATTTGAGGGGAGCGAACTGTATGTAAGCCGCTCCCTTATTGAACAATATGAGTGTTTCGGGAAAAGGCCCAAATTCCTGGATTTTTACGAACAATGGAGAACTGACCTAACATACCGTTAAGGCGTAAGAACATCTCCAATGGTAATGTGTGAATTCTTTCCACGTCAACAACGTGAAGAGAATGTCTTCCCATGTGACTCAAATAGTTATTGGATTCCAAAACTGATCTCCAACGGTAGATGTGAATTGAACCTCAATTGATGAGGTGACATTTATTTTTATAATTTTGTTATTTTTTTCAGCTTTTAATTTTGTTAATTAAAATGTGAAAATAAAAATCTAAACAAAATAAGTAATAAATATAGAAAAATGATAATCTAACACACTTGAGACATACTTTGTTTTTTAGCCTTTTATGACTCTTTCTTATCTCCTCAGGCGTGGACCCCACATCGAACAAAACACCATAAATGAGCTAAAAACAAAGTGTGCACCTGAAGTGTGTGCTCAAAGTATGTTAGCTTATCATTTTCCATAAATATACTGATTTTTATGTACTATTGAACAACACCAAAAACTGTTGGTTAAGTAAAAGCCCCAAAACATCAACACAGATTCATTATATTTAAAGGCAGCGGCTAAAACGACCACAATTTTTGTTCCCCAATTTTGTGAAATTACCTAACTACCTCTCTATATAAAAAGGTTTGTTACTCACTTATACCCCACTTACCCACTCACCCATATCCCAGTTACCTTTATCTTAAATCACACTCATCAACAACCCAAATATGATGAAATCCGAGCAAAACCACATGGATTCGACATCGTAGGTGCATTCATCATCACTTATAGTGTCGATTTCGAGGTTTTCTTAAGTTTTTTTTTGAGTCGTTTTGTTTGTCAATTTATTTTTGAATTTAGAGCTTCGGTTTAAAGCTTAAATCTTGCATTTTGGGTACAAGGTTTCAATGGAATCGAAAATATTAAGCGATTCCAAGCAAAGCTCACTATTTTTTTTACCATTTTCAAAAATGTATTTTTCGAAAATTTTGAAGTTTTTTTGTTCATTCTGGTCGCCCGCGTGTTTCAGATTTATAGGGTCGAAATCTCTAATGAGGTGTTGGACACACATGGTCGACTCCTCTAAAAAGGTTTCAGTTAGATACCTTCGTCACCCATTGAGACCGAGTTATCTTCGCATTATCGGTTGGAGTCAATCAAGACCTATAAAGAAGTATCGACCCTGTGTATCTGAAACCTCTTTAGAGGTGTCGGCCCTATAAGTCCGAAACCTGTGGGCGACCATAATGAACAAAACTCACAAATTTTGAAAAATACATGAAAATGGTAAAAAAAAAAATAGTGAGTTTGGCTCGAAATCGCTTAATATTTTTGATTCCATCAAAATCTTGTACGCCCTAAACCCAAAAATAAATTGACAAACAAAACATGTGTAGACAATTTTTCAAAATTGGGATATGAATAATGGGGTGAGTAAGGGTATTTTTAAAATTTTTAAAATAAAAATGAGGTAAACTATCTAAAAAGTAGGGTACATGAAGTACAAATTTAAAACTAAGGCCCATTTAGCCGCTGCCTATTTAAAAAGAAAAAAATTTAAATAAAAATTCATCATCACACATCTCATACACATAGATACATCAAAACCACCAATACTTTGTCACTACAACACCAATACATCAAAACCACCAAAATTTTGCTTTTTTTTCTTAATTCAACAAGAGACCGAATTCCAACAAAAAAAAAAAGACCGAATCCTACGTGGTTGTCAATATGACTGTATAGAGTTCACATCCGAAATTGACAATGAGCATCCCCAATGGAATGTTGATTGAATGTCAATGTATTTCACCTAAGATTAAATTGACATTGAGATGAAAATAGGTCTCTAATGGAAATGTATATTTAGAATGTCATGCTGGTGTGGCATAAAAAAATTGACATTATCAATTTTGGATGTGAACTTTAGACATTCAAATTGACAGCTACATAGGATTCCATTACTTTTTTTTTGGGTTGGTAGGAATTCAATCTCTTTTTAAATTGAAAAAAAAATGTCACCTCATTAATTGACGTTCAATCCACATCTACCATTGGAGATTAGTTTTGGAGTCCAATGTCTATTTGAGCCACATGAGATGACATCATCTTCACGTTGATGACGTGACACGAATCCTTGCCCACAATTCATATTTACCATTGGAGATGCTCTCCAATGGTAAATCATCTCCAATGGTAAATGTGGATTATGGTCATTTCCAATGGTAAATGTAGATTATGGGCGTGGATTCTCAATGTGAAGAGGATGTCAATCCCAAATAACTCAAATTGACATTGAACTTCAAAATAGGTCTCCAATGGTTGATGTGAATTTAATGCTCAATTGATGAGGTGACATTTTTTTTTGTAATTTTTTTGAAAAAATAATATAATGTAAAAAAATGGGGTTAATCTGAATTCCCCCAAGTTTCAAGAAACCAAAAGACCCAACCCATAGCCGATCACTGCTGACCAAAAACTGCCCAAAGGTGCTTCCATAACAAAATAAATAGCTACAGCCTTAACCTCCATGTTCTTTCCCCCATGTGATAATCGCCCCCATTTGAAAATCCCAACATAATTCCAACATAGATCTCCTAAACCGACAACAACTTTGTTAAACCCTCAATCGGACACCATCTTGCTGTCCCCTCCATCATCCTCCCACAAACCCTTGAACACTAATACCTCTTGCAATGACCCTAAATTCTAACTCATGTCACGTGTCAATTTAGGTCGTACGTGGGTCTATTCACCGTGATACAGTCGTTCATTTCTCATTCATCGGCGCCGACACTACAAGAATTGGCTTGATCAGGGATGAAATTTAGGGACGGAATTTAGGCGGTTGGTAATTAGGGACGGAACAGAGACGAAAAAATGATTTGGAGGCAATTGACCAGTTAGAGACCGAACAGTGACGGAATAGGGACCGAAAATGAGTGACATAACCTAATCCGTCCCTAACTAATTGGCGCACAAAAATCCCACGTAAATTTCCATCTCTGATTCCGTTTCGGTGGTTCTCGCCTAATAAATACGTCTTTGATTCCGTCCCTAAATATCAAGAACAGAATTAGGAACGGAAATACATGCCACGTCTCTAAGTAGTTTCGGTCTCTAAATCTGTCCCTGATCTTTAGGGACGGAATAAGGACGAAAAGTTTATTTTCATCAAAATTTAGTCCGTCATTACACACACCCCACCACATTAAGCCTTAGCTCACCCCGACCCCTCTTCTCCACCATCCCATCCCCTCTTCCCCGCCATCCCGTCCCCTCTTCCCCGCCGTCGTCGTCATCGTCGTCGTCACCATCATCGTCGTCGTCATCCCCTCAACATCGCTCCATCGCTCCATTGCTCTGTAAAATTTTTGCATTTCATCCCTCTCTCCTACATCTTCTTCAACCCCACTCCACTAAGAAGACTCAGATTTGCAGGTACTCTCTCTCTCTCTCTCTCTCCTCTTCTACTCTCTTTGCAGGATCCATTATCATGAAAGCCCCAGCCTTTCTTTGTTATTAGTATATCTCAAATTGTGCTTCACAAGATTCATATTGTGGATTTAGTTTTGAAATGCTCTTCTTTGTATGGGCTATTGTTGTGTGAACGGCGGCAACACTCTCTGTCAGCTAAAGCCTTCTTCTTCTTCTTCATCTACTTGGTTTGTTCGGATCTACTTTTTTTCGTGATTCCTTTCTACTTGTGGAATCTTCAGTGTTGCAGCTGTATTGCTTTCAACATTGATGCAATTTATCATATTCCGCCTCTCATTATTCCACATTTACCAGTTTATTGCATCTAGTTTATCAGTGGAGTCATCAGTTGCCTTGCGCATGTTGCTATTTCACTATATATTATGCCTAATGTGAGGTCTCTTAAATTCTTCATCCTTCAATGCTAAGTTTTCAAACTCACCACTGATTCCCTTATATCACCCAATCTTTAACATAATTGATGAGTTCCAGTGCTTTTAATTTTTTTTTCTTGAAATACTAGTGAATTTGAGGTTTTTTAGAGAGAAATTTTTTACGTGTTTTGATTTGGGTTTTGGAGGAAAATTATAAGATGGAAAACATACCTGGGTTTGGTTTCAGGTTCCATCCAACAGACGAAGAGCTCATAACTCACTACCTCTAAAAAAAGGTATCAGATGGCAACTTTAATGCCAGGGCAATTGGTGAGGTGGATTTGAACAAGTGTGATGTGACGGCCCAATTTCCCTGTGCAATTGGGTACGCCCGGCCTAGACCCATACAAGCCCCGAGTTATCACTCAGCAACATGACGAGCCTAGTCAGCATCATATTGACTCAATTTAGCAATTTATGAAAGAGTTATTGCAATAATACACAGCGGAAGACTAAATAGTAAATAACAAGGGAAAATAACTCAATCAAAGGGAAATTAGGAATTCTATAATGTGAAAAACCCCGGGTATTCATATACAATTCGATAAGCATATATACATGATACAAGTCTCACCAAAACACCAAGTTCAATAATCCCAGAAACATAAGTAAGAAACGATATACAAAAGAGCAAAACATAAAAACCTACTCTAGGGTTCCTCAAGTCCAAATTACTCATATAAAGTCTCCTAGGCAAGGTCCCTTGCCTCTACTGCACTCCGCTATATCTGCACCCACCGTCACAAACTAGACGGTGAGTAACTGAGAGAAATCGAAAGTAATGCCAGAAGAATATAACAGTAATTCATGAATTATCAAACAAGGCGAGCCTAAATATCATGCAGAATTGAAAGACAGGAAGTTATATAAACAAGGTGCATGATAGGCAGACTGGAACAATAACAATCGAAACATGCGTGTTCTACGAGTCAAGAGAGGTCATAAGTGGTCTAAAATCCACAACAATACCACAACAATATCCACAACAATCCACAACAATCCAGTACAAGGTATCACACAATCACTGGGGGTGGTCAAACACTCGTGCGCACGAGTGCCCGCGTTTTATCCCTTCAAGTGCAGGCCGCATGTACCTTCGAGACACACACTTATGCCAAGAACACACATACAAGGAATATGGAATGGAATGCCAACAAATAGATAATAGCAAACACAATGGAATGAAGATGAATCATATGGTATTTTCTTAACTGGCTTACTAACGTACACAAGTTTTTGAGACAAGTGTACTTACCTGAACTAATCGCTACTCGCATAACAACACTCTCGCGTTCCTAACGCGTATCCCAGTTACACAGGGGCTGTAATATAAGTAAGGAAAGGTATTGGGCCTCTATTGGGCCTTATTATTAAGGCCCATTTACAAAACTTCATCTTCCTCATCAATACATCTCACTGTGACAACGTCCTTCTCTCTGTCGAATCCGAAACTCACAGAACCATCAACATCTTAACTGTGACACACACACCATACGCACCCCACACCCCTGTCGTGAGGCACACACACACCATCACGCACCCCACACAACTCACACATCACGGATTAATATCAACCCATCACAATAACCAAACCAATCGTCAACAATTTAAATACCTTGCTTCGCCGCACACGGGGGTCATCTCCGACCGGTGAGATCATCGGAGAGCCACCTTCGACCAGCCTTGACCAAGGACACCCACCTAGCCACGACATCCCTAACACATAGCCAAAACAGTCCCAAAAACACCCCAAAACGTCAAAACAGTTTGAAAAGTACCATCCTAACTCGTCAGAAAAGTGACCCACTCGCCGGACGTGAGGCTCTCCGGGAACGTCGAGACCTACGTGGGTAGTCTACGCCCAAGTTTCGAATAGGAGGAGACCCTACGGTGGTCGGAGGTGAGTGAGAAAAATGTGTGTAGAGGGCCGAGTTTGTGGACTGGTAGAGAGAGAAAATGTGCTGTCGAGAGGGAGGGAGAGAGAGAGGAAAGGGTGAGAAGAGAAGCTCACCTAGGTATCTCCAATGGGTGGTGGAGGCTCCAGCATCGTAGGAGGTGGCGGTCCAGCTAAGAGAAGGAAACTGCCGAGTTGAGAGAGACGATGAACAGGCCGAGAGTGAAAGTGAGAGTGAGAGAAAGAGATGACATCGACCTGGTCTCCGGCGACCTCTGGTTTGGTCGGAGGACCAGTGGTTTGGTGATGGCAGTGGGGGAGAGTGGAGAGGAGAGTGTATAGGAGCTGTTTGGGGAAGATGATGAATAGTAGGGTTTTGTGACAAAACGTTGTATATATATAATAAAAATGACCATTTTGCCCTTCATCCTTCTTTTCATACACTTCAAAACAGCTACCCTTATGAGTCTTTTACCACTTTATCACATCTCAACATACACACACATCTCGAGGCAAATCTCATGGTTCTCCTCATTTGAGTTGTGTCACTTTAACAATTTCTATTTTATAGCCCGTATGTTGCATATTTAACCAACTCCCACGTTCAAACGATGTTCCTCGTCTCGTATTACCTTGCCCCGGCTCCCGTAGCGCGTGTAGTCTCGCCTTGTCTCGCCAGCAAATTAATTAAATTAATTAAAAATTCATTTATTTGTACTCTTTACTTGTTTTTATCCCCCGTTTAACTAGTCGAAACCTCACTTAATTAAATATCGCCCGAATGGCTCGAAATTCGTAAAATACTAAAATACTAATACACATAATCAAAGAATCATAAAATCACTTCAGTGTCGACTCTCGAAGTTCGAAATATTGTCCAGCATTCACGTAGTCGGGTCACAATCCTGACAAGTGTAACGCAAGTCAGTTAAAATTTGGGGTTGTTACAGTCTCCCCCATTTATTAGAATTTCATCCCCGAAATTTATCTAATAAGTAAACTAGATTAACGACTCTTCGCAACTCCTAACAAGACCGATAAAACTCAAAGTGAGTCATTTCTTGACTCCGAACCGTTCGTGACCATTCAGTGGAGAGACCTTCAGATATTTATAGTCTCCCCGAATCATACTGAAGCTCATCGTGATACTCGACAAGTATTTCTTCTGCCACTCCTGGGCACTCTTAAGTTTCAAACAAAACTTTCCACAACTACCCAGATGCTATCGTGACCACGAGGAGATCGGGGCAACCACTAACGAAATCCATATCAATATGTACCCAATTCCATTAAGAAATGGGTGGGGCTGTAGTAGTCCTCCAGGTCGTCGATGCCCAGCCTCTACGCGTTGGCATGTCACACGTTCGAACAACTCCGATACCGCGGAAATCATCCCTGGCCACCAAAAGAATGTCGCATGTCGGCGCACATCTTAGGTCGACCCGGATACAACAAAGCTGAAACGGTGAATCTCCTGAAGTACCTCGTCACACGCATCAGCCACCAATTGAAACCCCAATCGCCCGCGATACCTCTAGCATAAGTCTGTCGACCGACTCTTGTCTAGGCAATCTGAACTATCCACCATCTCACTGCACCGCTGGTATGACGCATCGTCTTGCTGTCCCTCGCGCACAATGCCAAATGAGACGGTCTGCAACATCGTTTGACCACGTATCTAGGTCCTGGTAGTCATCGGCACGTCCGTTGAACTCATCAACTTGACTGCCTCACGTAAACCACGCTCGTAGGTTCTTTGGTACACGACTACCTCCGCATCCAATCCTTTGCAAATAAGAACGCATCGCAGAACGTTGGTCTTCTCGGAATGCTACACAAAACGAAAAGTTGTAATCCTTCACGAACTTAGGCCAAGGCTTTTGTGTCAGGTTCAACTCCCTCTGAATGAATAGGTGCTTCAAGCTCTCAGGATCATTACACAACTCGAACGAGCATCGTACCGGTGACGTTCTCATATCCTCAACGCGAACACGATCGCAGCTCACTCCAGGTCGTGGGTTGATCAGTTCTTCTCGCAAACTTTCAGATATTCGAATGCATAAGCGATCTCACTGCTTAAATCTTCTCGAAACCAATTGCATCATTGTTTGCTCTAAACACGCGTCCTAAAATCTAACCTTGGGTAACAAATACTCGTACGTAATTCAATATCTTAGCAGCGTCGACATCCTGTTTCGCTCTACCACATACGCTACACACAAGGGTCTCAATTTCGCCTTCTCGTATTATAACCCAAACATGAAATGCACCAAATCAGTTCGTACTAAAGGAAACATTGAACCCTAAACTCCATCACGGACTCGCCTGCGCTCTGCCTCAATGCAATGAACTCGTTCCTTTTCGCTCGAAGGACAGTCGGCGGAAAGTACTTCTAACTAAACTGGGTCTTGAAGTCAACCCAATCGCTCGGGATGCCTCGGGTAGCAACAATTGTCGTCTACCAATCGTCCGTCTCCCCTTGCAACATTGATGAAGAGATAGTCGCCATCATGCGTTCCTCAGTAGCGATGATAGTGTGAACCCTCTCGTGATTCTTCAAGAATAGCTCTGCCGCTCTAACGTCGGTACCACCATAGAACTTCAACGGATCGTGCCTCTTGAACTCTCTCCACTACCTAGCCTCGGTAGTGGCTCCCGCACTCTTTCTGGAGTCGTAACTGAAGTAGTATCAGCAGTAGCAGCAGGTGTAGCTAATGTAGTGGGTATCTCATTTGCTTGTGCTATCGGCGGTGTTTCAGCCTCAGTTTGTGCAACTGACGCAACAACAGCTCCCTCAGGTATCGCCGCTAACGAAATCGGAGTCGCGAATGTCGCAGCAATCGGAATCTCGACTCCTCGAGTAGTATTCGTAGGAAGCAACGTAGTCGGGGTAGATGGCATCGTAGTAGCCAGTGCGGGTGTCCTCAGTGACCGCACTAACTCCTCAAATCTCCGATCCTGTGTCGCGGCCCTCTGAGACAATATACGTATCTCCTTAAGGCATCGTGACAAAATCATGCCGATATCGTCGCTCGGACCTGGCTGATCCGCCATCGTCGTTTGAACAAGAAAATGACTTTCTCATATCAATGGATAGTTACCGATACGATATAATACACACAACAATCATAATATGTATAAACATCACATCCGACTCATCCCGAACTCCCCCATCTAAGTTTGTTTTTAAAAGATCAAAGGGTTTCCACTCTAAGTTTAACCGTTCCTAACTTCCGCTGGTTTAAATGGCTTGTGTTTTAACTTGAGAGTCAGGTCGTTATAACCTTAAGCTCTGATACCAACTATGACGTTGGTATCACAATTTTTAGACAACTCTAAACTCTATACTTAAGGTTATAAAGCTTATGCTCTGATGCCAACTGTGACGACCACAATTTACCCGTGCAATTGGGTACGCCAGGCCTAGACCCGTACAAGCCCCGAGTTATCACTCAGCAACCTGACGAGCCTAGTCAGCCTCATATTGACTCAATTTAGCAATTTATGAAAGAGTTATTGCAATAATACACAGCGGAAGACTAAATAGTAAATAATAAGGGGAAATAACTCAATCAAAGGGAAATTAGGAATTCTATAATGTGGAAAACCCCGGGTATTCATGTATAATTCGATAAACATATATACATGATACTAGTCTCACCAAAACACCAAGTTCAATAATCCCAGAAACATAAGTAAGAAACGATATACAAAAGAGTAAAACATAAAACCTACTCTAGGGTTCCTCAAGTCCATCCGCTCATATAAAGTCTCGTAGGCAAGGTCCCTTGCCTCTACTGCACTCCGCTATATCTGCACCCACCGTCACAAACTAGATGGTGAGTAACTGAGAGAAATCGAAAGTAATGCCAGAATAATATAACAGTAATTCATGAATTATCAAACAAGGCAGTCTAAGTATCATGTAGGAATTGAAAGACAGGAAGTTATATAAACAAGGTGCATGATAGGCAGACTGGAACAATAACAATCGAAACATGCGTGTTCTACGAGTCAAGAGAGGCCATAAGTGGTCTAAAATCCACAACAATACCACAACAATATCCACAACAATCCACAACAATCCAGTACATGGTATCACACAATCACTAGGGGTGGTCAAACACTCGTGCGCACGAGTGCCCGCGTTTTATCCCTTCTAGTGCAGGCCGCATGTACCTTCGAGACACACACTTATGCCAAGAACACACATACAAGGAATATGGAATGGAATGCCAACAAATAGATAATAGCAAACACAATGGAATGGAGATGAATCACATGGTATTTTCTTAACTGGCTTACTAACGTACACAAGTTTTTGAGACAAGTGTACTTACCTGAACTAATCGCTACCCGCATAACAACACTCTCGCGTTCCTGACGCGTATCCCCGAGTTTCCCGCTACCTGACAAGGTCGGAAACTCGAATTAGTGGGTTGAGTCATTACTAAACCTAGGTTGGTACCCTCGTATTTTCCCAATGTTTTACTGTCTCGAACAATTCGTTAACTCAATCGGTAAATCAAACCAAAAATACAACGAAACACAATGACTCTCTTGGGTATTATAACCACACTTTGTAAGCCTAATTATAGATCTTAGGCTCGGCTCAGTCGTATGTGAAATCACACCATAGTCTCGAGGACTGGCGATGTGTCCACGACGTCATAACCAATTTACAAACTTCAAACACTAAACCGCATTTGCAACTCGTTTTGAATTACAACCGAACAACAATTTGAGACCTTCATGACTTCATGTTGATACTATTCGACATCCAGAAAAGGTTTCCTCAGCATGGCATGACCGGAAAAACACTTCGCCTAGTCAGAGTTTAACACACGCATACACGCAAGGGTAGTTGAACTCAACACGACGTAAAGTCTCATAAAACTACCATGGTCACCACTATCCGAACTCACGAAAGAGTTACGAGACACTAGCAACATCATGGGGTGATCGCCGACAATCTCTCAGACATGAAGAATTCGACCAGTAACATTGCCACAATGGTGGTTTTCGCCGAAGAGAAATACAACAATATATGAAATAATGGATGTATACACAACCACCGCTTTAAATTACACACATAACTGGCCTTTTACACACTTATGCATTTTAAAACAGTTACACAGGGGCTGTAATATAAGTAAGGAAAGGTATTGGGCCTCTATTGGGCCTTATTATTAAGGCCCATTTACAAAACTTCATCTTCCTCATCAATACATCTCACTGTGACAACGTCCTTCTCTCTTGTCGAATCCGAAACTCACACAACCATCAACATCTTAACTGTGACACACACACCATACGCACCCCACACCCCTATCGTGAGGCACACACACACCATCACGCACCCCACACAACTCACACATCACGGATTAACATCAACCCATCACAATAACCAAACCAACTGTCAACAATTTAAATACCTTGCTGCTGCACATGGGGGGGTCATCTCCGACCAGTGAGATCGTCGGAGAGCCACCTTCGACCAGCCTTGACTAAGGACAGACCCACCTAGCCACGACATCCCTAACACATAGCCAAAACAGTCCCAAAAACACCCCAAAATGTCAAAACAGTTTGAAAAGTACCATCCTAACTCGTCAGAAAAGTGACCCACTCGCCGGACGTGAGGCTCTCCGGGAACGTCGAGACCTACGTGGGTAGTCTACGCCCTAGTTCCGAATAGGAGGAGACCCTACGGTGGTCGGAGGTGAGTGAGAAAAATGTGTGTAGAGGGCCGAGTTTGTGGACTGGTAGAGAGAGAAAGTGTGCTGCCGAGAGGGAGGGAGAGAGAGAGAGAGGAAAGGGAGAGAAGAGAAGCTCACCTAGGTATCTCCAATGGGTGGTGGAGGCTCCAGCATCGTGGGAGGTGGCGGTGGTGGCGGTCCAGCTAAGAGAAGGAAACTGCCGAGTTGAGAGAGACGATGAACAGGCCGGGAGTGAAAGTGAGAGTGAGAGAGAGAGATGACGTCGACCTGGTCTCCGGCCACCTCTGGTTTGGTCGGAGGACCACTGGTTTGGTGATGGCAGTGGGGGAGAGTGGAGAGGAAAGGAGAGTGTATAGGAGCCGTTTGGGGAAGATGATGAATAGTAGGGTTTTGTGACAAAACGTTGTATATATATAATAAAAATGACCATTTTGCCCTTCATCCTTCTTTTCACACACTTCAAAACAGCTACCCTTATGGGTCTTTTACCACTTTATCACATCTCAACATACACACACATCTCGAGGCAAATCTCATGGTTCTCCTCATTTGAGTTGTGTCACTTTAACAATTTCTATTTTATAGCCTGTATGTTGCATATTTAACCAACTCCCGCGTTCAAACGACGTTCCTCGTCTCGTATTGCCTTGCCCCGGCTCCCGTAGCGCGCGTAGTCTCGCCTTGTCTCACCAACAAATTAATTAAATTAATTAAAAATTCATTTATTTGTACTCTTTACTTGTTTTTATCCCCTGTTTAACTAGTCGAAACCTCACTCAATTAAATATCACCCGAATGGATCGAAACCCGTAAAATACTAAAATACTAATACACATAATCAAAGAATCATAAAATCACTTCGGTGTCGACTCCCGAAGTTCGAAATACTGTCCAGTATTCACGTAGCGGGTCACAATCCTAACAAGTGTAACGCAAGTCAGTTAAAAATTTGGGGTTGTTACATGTGAGCCTTGAGACTTGCCTTGTAAGTCTATCAAAATTGCTCTGTCAATTCATTGAGAATTTGATTTTTCTATTTGTGTATATTTTGCATTGTGTGTCTCATTCAAGGGGTCCCCTTTAATTGAGGCTATGTTTTTTTTCCTGCATTGTCATTAAATTATGCTTTAATTCAATTAGGGTTTTATTTTATGCATTGACTGAATGTATCTAGACTAAAGTTGAGTCATATGCCGATTAGCCGATATAAATATTGACCAATACTTGTTTTTAGTATAACCAACTATTGAATTGCCTTCATTCTTTGTGTTCACTTCATGAATGTGCATCTTCATATAATAGTTAGTTCTTCAAATATGGATTTAGACAATGATTGATATTTCTTTTCAACTCAAAAAATGTTTTATTTTTTACTTTAGTTGATGGTTGGTAGTATGAGTATGTTGTATGTGGTTTAACTGGATTTAATGGCGTTCCTGATGATTTTTGTATTTGTAGAAGCCCATAATCCCAACTAATTTATACGGAGCTGTGCGGGATTAACAGCTTCTAGGCTTGTCAGGTTTCTCAAAAGAGGTATGCCCATCTATTTTATTTTGTAATTCTTTCTCTTTCCAAGCAAGGGATTAAAGTCTTATGTCTAGTGATTTGAATTTCTTTGCTTCTATGGATAGGACCTATACAAGTATGTTGGGATGGTGGGGTCATTAGCCCATCAAAGAATTTGAAACCAGGGCTCACCCCACTCAATTATAATCAAAGCAAACACTTTACAATATAGTCTCCCATTATGGCGGCCTACGAACGTAAGGCGAAAATGAGATATAAGGCATTGATGAACAAGCTGCTTATCGAAGGTGAGCACCCAACTTATGTGACCGAGGAGGCATGGCATAGATATATGGAGTATTGGGAGAGTGACGACTTCAAGGCGACGTCTAAAATAGCGTCAACAAATTGGCGATTAGAAAAATCCTTTGATATCTTGATCTGCTTATCAGAACTAGCGAGAGGAAGAGAAATTCAATAATTTTCCTTTCAAAGAAATCAAATTAGGAATGTACAATCAAATATCTAGAGAAAACCTTAACTTTGTGAGGAACATGAGATTTCCATATGACGGAGAAAAAAAGAAAAGGATTAGAACTAGGAAGTGAAATAAGAAAAAAAACCTGATTTTTCTGAATCCCAACTTTCCTCGTGTTCGTGTACATCTACCTGAGATGAGCTGCTTTCCCTTCTCGCTACTGCTGCACCATCCTGTCCAATTCTTTGGTCAAATCTTTCCCTGATTTAGGAATTTAAAAAAAATCAGTCTGAAATTTGTAGAGATAGAAAGAATATTGTGATGTGAATGCCTGTTCCTTTAATGTTATACAACTCTAATACCTGCCAATCTTCGCAGTTTGATAAGAAACTTGTAGTTGACAATTATTGGCTCATGTCGGAGGTAGCTAGATATAATCACTGGCAGCTTGATATTCATAATTAGGCAACTTCTACCTAACATTCATAGCATTGCAGTTTACTGGAAATTTGATAAGCATTAGAGACTGATTTGCAAATTTTGTTTGGTTTGAGAATAGTTTGAACATCTAGAAGTTTCAAGTTGGCATTCATTGATGTGAATTAGCGAGTCTTGCTGAAGTTAATACAACTCTACTCTACCTAATGATTAACAACATTTCAAAGCATGGAGTTATCATGGATTAAAGACACCAAGCAGTAAAATAAATTTAAAATTTTGTGACAAGTCTAAATAAATAAATGGATCTACTATAAATAAATAAAACTGCAGTATTCCTACCTGAGGCGAAAGATTGCAGTTCATTGTGGATGTCGTTTTAATCCCAACGCTATTGAAATTAAATTGTTAATTTAACTACTGCATACCCTATGAATTTTTAATTGGATTTTATGTGTTTAGAGAATAAAAAAGTCAGTAATTGTTGAACACCGGCCTGCCATGCCATTTACAATGAAAAAGTTAGTAATTGTTGAACACCAGCCTGCCATGTCATTTACAATGAAAAAGTCGGTAATTGTTGAACACCATCCTGCCATGCCATTTACAGTGAAAATGATCGATGTAGTGAACTACAATTCAAAGCCATGATAAAAAATTGGGATTTCATTTATATAAATATCTGCAACCATCTTGTGATTGAAAAGCTGAAATGAATAATAAAACGATTCAAATTTCCGACAAGAAAGAAACTCAAGGATCGATAGGTGTGTTTTGGTGATTACTTTCATTCATGTTGTATGAACATTATAATACGCTTTAAGTAATAAATTTTGACAAAAGCACCAAAGCTAGTAGCAGGAATTGATTGAACTGATGTTCATTTGTGTAGTAGATTATCGGTTATTGTTGTAGTGGTTGAGTTGAAATTGTTTGTGAAGGTTTTGATGTGATTATGTAAAAGCCTTTTTAGAGATTGTTCACTGTTTGAGAGTCGATTGGACGTCGTTTCATCATTTGTGGTTTTGTTGGTGGATGAAGTGCTTGTTGAGTTTGAATTGATTTTGAAAGTTCTTATTCTTTTTTTTCCATTTGATTATGAATTTTTGATCAAATTGGAGTTTTAGGGCTTACTTACAGCATAAACATAAATTCAAGCCTATTTGTATCCAAAAAAATAATTTCAAGCCTAGGCCTACACACAAAAAAATACTAAGGCATTGTAACCTTTGTAGACGACGGTAGAGATTAAAGAATAAGTGAATTCTTGCTATTTTGTCATATTACACTGGAGTTTAACTCACCCACAAATCTGCCTTCTCTATAGCTTTTTTTCAACTAACTAGCTAATATTATCCATGCCATAGCATATTCCACAAAGAAACACCCAATAAGAAAGTAAAAAGAACATAAACATTACAATTAACAATACAAAACAATATCATTTTGATTATGACGTAAAAGTGTAATGTATGGCATTGATGCTCTTAAGAAGATTTTTTGTAGAGAGGTGGCCTCCACCGTTTTGTAGCAAAGAGTTGTAAGTACTTCTCCCCTTCTCTCTTTGTTGCTACTTCATTTGCAAATGTATCGATCTGGAGTTGTTATCGACTGAGTTCCTGCCAAGGCACAAGTTTTTTCCTTTTGTGAAAGGAATATATCTGATGTTCCTTCTTAAAATTGTTCAATGCTGATTCTTTATGTTTATCAATAAAATTCATTTATCCAATTTGGACGTGTAATGTTTTAGTTGATTTGATTGTACTTCTATGTAATTCATGTATGACAATTAGTTTTAGCTTCCCTTTCGCGAAATGATCATCTTTGTTGCTGCCACTTTTACTATCTAACTTAGTTGCGTCCTGAATTTCTTTCTAATTAATGTTATATGTCTATCTCAAACTCAATTGCAAGGGAAATCATAAAGAGAATGTTAGTTATTTGGGACCAAATGTAACACTGTTAAGGAAAGGAAACAAAAGAAGTTGGTGGTCTACCTGATACATTTGGTTTACCTTCTTTAGGTCAGAAGCAAATGAATGTATATCTTACTTTGCACTCTACGTGCTGACCTTTGATGTTTTAATGCTTTTTATAGATCAATTCCATGGCACTCTCTCTTTTGGTTAACAGTAATATTCTGTTAATGTAGAAACTTACATGCACGGTGCTTTTGAATTTCACTATGTGCTTGGTACTGTTATCTGTTGAAATCAATCTAAGAGTTAGTTAGCTAATTAATGCCTCTGTATTTGCTATTGTTATCTATTAATATTATGCTACGAGTGGCTGGACAATGTAAGTTCATTTTCTTTAGCTTCTCAGGTTAAGTTCATTTTCTTTATCTTCTCAGGTTAAGTTCATTTTCTTTATCTTCTCAGGTTAAGTTCATTTTCTTTATCTTCTCGTTGAACTTTTATATGATCATGTCAAAGACTACTTGTGAAATTTGCAGGTCTATTTTGTTTTTTACTTGTATATGTTTGAATTAAAATTATAGGCTGAGATTCAGAGGATGCGCGAGGAGATGTCACAGTCAGCAGAAGAGGCAGGAGATGATCCACATGTGGACGAGACAGATTTATATTATAAAGTCGTCAGTGTTGATCACAAGGGACGAGTGTACGGGTTAGGGTCTACGGGAAGGAGGTACAATGATCCAAGAGCCAGCTCATCTCAGGGCCCGTCGAGCCAGGACTTTGCAACTCTTCAATCTAATGTCTCACGTCTAACTTCTATCGTTGAGGATCAACAAAATCAAATACAAACGTAGCATGAACAGATAGCTTTACTACAGTCCATGTTGATGCAGAGTATGAGAGGTAGACATCCTGGAGCGAGCTCATCTTATCCTCCACCTCCACCTCCACTTCCACGTCCACGTCCACCTCCACGCCTATCTCACCAGGAGACTCTTACTCCACTGACGGCAATGCCTACTCCAGCTTTGGATGCTAATGATGTTTATCGCCCGAGAATGTACGAGCCTGAAGATGAAGAGAAAACGAACTTGCCATTGCAGCAGGAGTGGATCGATGCATTGTCCGACACACATCCCCTACCACGACCTGACAGAGACAATTGATATGATACACTTGATATACATTTGATATGATACACTTGATATTTTGGTATATTTTGATCTTTTGGTATTTTTTGATATTTTAGTATATTTTGATATTTTGGTGGAAACTTTTACATACATGTATATATGATGTCTATTTTGATTTTTTTAGAACTGTTTTGGTTTCATTAGCATGTTATATGTGAAACTTCTATTGTATAATGAGTTCCCAGCAGGTTATTTGTGTTGTATGATATGTTTTCAACAGCTTTAAATGTATAAACAAAATTGTTGCAGGTTATTTGTTTTCAGCAGGTTATTGCTGTTGGACTAAGTAATTAGTCACTCTAACTCCGACCGTATTTTTATGGAAACAAACAAGGTGAAAATATACTAATAAGTTTTATCAAGTGTATTTCAGTTTCGTCAAAGGTTGCAAAACATCATATAATGGGTATTCGAGCATTCAAGCTATACAAGTTCAAGACTCGGCATATATAAAGGAATGAAGACGAAAGATCAAGACCATGAGTTGTAAAATTGATGTAAGGTATTCAAGTTCACTTAAGCAAGCCTATTGCATTAGTTCATGCATATCGTGATTTTAAAATGGATTTTCAAATGTCAAGTGATTACTTGAAGATTTCGAACCTATAAGTCTAAACAATGTTAAACTATATATGTATGGTCATATCGTACTTTGAAAATCATTGTGAAAGCTTTTGAAAAAGAAAAACTTGTTTTTGAAAGGTCTTTGAAAAGAAAACTATATATTTGCAGAAAAGTCCCTCGCAAATCATGAAACCGAGATTTTCTATTTTCGAGATTTGTGAAAATATCCGGACCATCCAAATAGGCCATATGACCCATAAGAAACATGTATTATATGTTATATGAGGGTTTGTTAGGTCTAGGACATGTTAAAGGGTCGCTAACACAAGGGACATAATTAATTATTCTGAGGTCCCTGTAGTTAGTGCGTTAATAATGTTATTAGCGCGCTAATTGCATTTCTGACACCTTTTTTATAAAGCTGAAAAATTCACTTTAATTCGAATTTTTAATCAAATCTCAGCTCTTGGATGCACACAACGATCATATACTAGTCTTAAATATATACAACACTCTCAAACACATAAGGCACACAAATTAGGTTTTGAAATCAAAGAAAAACATTTGTGCTTAAATTTTTCAAGAGAAGGAGCTTGGGGTTTTCAAGTTACACTTAGAGGCTATTCATTCAACATCAAAACCAGCACTCTTGAGGCACTCTAAGGAGTACAACAACCTTTTTAGAACTAATTTTTAAGTCATTTTCTTGGGGTTGTAAGAAAGTCCATTCCCTAGCTTTTCTTGTGCTTAAATTATATATTCTTGTGTGATTGATTTGAGAAATTACTTGTTGTGTTGTTAAACACACTTGTATTGGGTTTTGCACTTAAACTTAATTCATTAAACCCTTGGACTGATTTGAACAAGAGTTTGTGCTTAAACTTGATTTTTTATCAAACTTCTTGTTCTTTGATTTGAAACTGGTTTTGTTCTCATCAATCTATTTGAAACGGTTTCATATTTGAGTTTTGCATAAAATTAGTTTTATACTTGCATTTCTCAAAATTGTTTTCATACTTGCATGCATAAGAGTGATTAGGCTCTAGGAGGCTTGCTTGTATTTGAACTTGATATCACTTTACTTTGTAAAACATATTTCAATTGTATTCAAATCTTGATTGTAAAACTTAATGGGATCTAAGTCGAAAGGGAAGACCTAGTTGAGGCTAGGCATGTATCCTAGTTGCGGCTAGGTGGGAAAGTTCTAGGTGGGCTAGGTGGAAAAATCCTAGTTGCGGCTAGGTGTTTGTATAAGACTTTATTGCGATAAGGTATCGTGTAAAAGACTTAGTTGAAGCTAGACATTCACTAGGCTAGTTGGCTTAGGGTGTAACACTTATCGATAATATAAGTGGGGTTTGAAAATCCTAACCAGGGATGTTAGGTAGTGAATGTAGATCGGTTGGATAGAACCACTATAAATCACGTGTCTTATTTCCATCTCTTCTACCCCCTTATTGATTGCATAGTATTGATATTTATCATTGGTGTATGCATTATCATTATTATTTGTGCATAAAGTTTTAAAAAGGCGATAACTACTCGGTAACCCAATTCACCCCCCCTCTTGGGTGACCTTCAATTGCAGTTATTTGTTGCGAGAGGTTGTTGCGGGTTATTTGTTGCAGGATGTGTACATATATTTCAACCTGCTGAAACGTAAGAATGTTTTTGTTTCCTGAGATGTTGAATTCCGTCTCTGATTCAGTTTCTAATCGGGACGGAATGCATAATAAACGATATTTAGAACTATGAGTTCGGTCTCTAAATCGTCCCAAGTTAGAGATGGATTTAGGAACAGAATTTATAAATTTGGTCTCTAATCCGTTGTTAATTAGAGACTGTTTTAAGAACGAAATATTCAGTTTCTAATTAACAACGGAATTTTTGGTTTCTAATTAACAACGGACTTCAAATTTTGTCCCTGACTAGTCAGCGACGACGGTTTCACCGACCAATTTATTCCGTTCCTAATTTGGTTTCTGACCATTTAGCAACTGAATATCAACCTATTAGGGAGGAAATTTTTCGTCCCTATTTCGGCTGATTCTTGTAGTGCGAGGTATGTTATTTGTGTTCAGTATTTTGTATTGTATTGTATTACCCAAATGTTAATTCCAATGTCCAAAACGTGCGAGAACGTTTGAGTGTGAGCGTTGGTGTTGGGAAACGAGTTCGGTTTGATAGGAACGTGTATAACGGGTTTTGGGCGAAAAGTTGTCGAGTAATTAGTTGTTCGAAAAAATTAATGAATTAAAAACACTGACTAAATACATAATAATTAAAAGTTTGACATGTTGGTATATCCGGGGCGACGCAACGAGTGAATTAGGATTCAAAACCGATTATGAAAAGCGCTTATAATGCAAGAATAAGCTTAAAACAGGTGTGTGTGTGTCGCAAATTGAAGTCACAAGTTTGTGTCAAAGTTGGTGGATGGAAATAATGAGAGCTAAACGATGATTCTCGAGATTCGTGTGTGTAAGTGGATTGAGGGGTTATAAAAACCCCATCACCACCTTTTCTAACTCATCTCTATCTCATTTTCTCTCTCACTTCATCGATTCAACGTGAGAAGGCGGTGGAGTTTCAGAGTTTTCGCCGCAATTTGATGACGAAGGATGGAGCAAACAAGAAATCTAAGGTGAGATCTCAGTTTTCCACATGTTTGTCTATGTCTTGGAGTAATTGTCGTGATGGATTTGGACAACGGTTTTGGAAATCTGGTTTTTATGGTTTGTTTGATTGGATTTGGAATGAATGGAAGGGATTGTTGATGAATTGTGAATTAGTTTTGGTGATATGAAGGTTGCTGAATTTTTTGGGGATTTCTATATATTTTTTGGAATTGAAGTGTTTTGCTTAGGGTTTTTGACGCGAGCCGAAGGTGGCTAGGCATTGTATCGGAGGTTTAAGTAAAGATGGGATAGGCTCAAAGTAAGGCGACGCAAGTTGGGATGTCAAAAACCCCGACTCATAGGCATTTTGGGTTTAACACCGCGAGCGAGGCCGTGAGCACAAGGAGCTCACGGCGCCACCCACTGCGTTTGGGGCGCAGATAGCCCCAGAGTTAAGTTGCAAGGGCGCCGCCCAGGGTAATGACCCCATGACACCACCCACAACGTGTGGGGCAGCGAGCCTAATTTTTCACGCCGTATCTCACAAAATCTCCCAGCGGCGTGACACTGTTCAAAGGCACAAACTTTTATGAAATTTTCAAAAACTTTTGGGGATCTCTAAGGTATTCAAATGGGTCCGAATACGACCCAATACTCAGGTAATCGACCCAAATTGTGTGAACGAAGAAAATTATAGAAAAATTGAATAAAGTGAGGGTAATTAACGGGAATTTAAATGGTTAATAGGGGTTTTAGAGGTTGATGGACTATCTGGGGATTCGTAGGAGACGAGTCAGGGTCCGGTTGAGAGCGCATCATTAGGAACAATATGGTTTGACACAATTAAACGTTATCTTTAATCGAATGATTATAAAGATTGTGATTGGTCATTGTCCGACTAATGTTTGGAAGTTGTGTGATCAAGATAGGATTTGTCCCTCTCTTTTAGAGAGAGATATCTATTGGGCTCCTCGATATGTTGGACTGATAAATGGCCATGTCTAGTGAATTGATTTGATCAATGTCACTTGACAAATTTCAGTCTAATCAGAGATCGAGACTAGTAGATTGAACTATAAGGGTGACATTCCATGTCTTAAGTTCAATAAAAAAGATATCACGTGACAAAAGGATATGATATACACTATCTATTTGGTTGTATCGATTTATTGATCTTCATGCAACTTGAGTAGTCATAATGTCTTGCTAGAGGCCGCTTATGACTTGTGTACCGAAAAGGGTATTCGGTTCACTGCCAACGTTGTATGAACCTATTGGGTCACACACAAAGAAGTGACTGTTGATACATTGATTGATTGCTCTATGCCTAAGAACCCAGTCTACTTGTGGACCCTACCGATGTTCCATGGCAACGGATGGAGCTTTCCGTGGGCCATGGCAGCGGTGGGTGCGACCAACGTGTGCTTACGCAAGGTCGATGTGGCTACAATCTATGACATGATCTGCAACCATCACGTGACTCACATGTGCGGGGCCCCGATTGTTCTCAAAATTCTAGCCAACGCCCCGAACATCGAATCGTTGACCCACCCGGTCCACATCCTGACCGCTGGTTCACCTCCCCCGACTACAGTTTTATCTCGAGCTGAGTCGATTGGGTTTAAGGTGGATCATGGGTACGGGATGACAGAAACGGGTGGGCTTGTGGTTTCCTGTGCTTGGAAGCGGGAGTGGAACCAACTCCCAATGAGTGAACGTGCGCGGTTGAAAGCGAGACAAGGAATGAGAACTATAGGAATGACGGAAGTAGACGTGGTGGACCCTGAGTCGGGGGTGAGTGTGACTCGGGATGGGTCGTCTCTTGGTGAGATTGTGTTACGAGGCGCGTGCATCATGTTGGGTTATTTAAAGGACCCGGTTGGGACGACCAAGTGTATGGATAATAAGCGCGGGCGGTTCTACACGGGTGACGTGGGTGTGATGCACTCAGACGGGTATCTCGAGATTAAGGACAGATCTAAAGATGTGATAATCAGCGGTGGAGAGAATGTTAGTAGTGTTGAAGTGGAATCGATATTGTACTCACACCCACTCGTTAATGAAGCGGCTGTGGTAGCTCGACCGGATGAGTTTTGGGGCGAGACTCCATGTGCTTTTGTGAGTTTGAAGGCCGAGTCGGGCCAAGTCACAGAGAAGGAGATTATTGAATATTCTAGAGAAAGAATGCCACATTATATGGCACCCAAATCGGTAGTTTTTAAGGACGAGCTTCCTAAGACCTCAACTGGAAAAATTCAGAAGTTTGTGTTGAGAGATATAGCCAAGTCAATGGGTAATGGTGCACTAAAACAAGTAGTTCATTGAGGCCGAGAGGCTGTAGACATTGGTCTAAGCATATAATTAAGTTGATTTTGAAACTTTGATGTATTTGATTTTCATGTGTTTGCTAGTTCCAAGCATTGAATTTAATTAAAAAGAAAACCAATGGGGCTAACCCAATGGTTTGGTAAGGGGTAATGAGTATATGCGGGTTACTATAAATAAAATAAAATAAAATAAATTTAATTAAAAGAACATGTTCAATTTTATTGAGGACACAATATTTAAGAGTCAAATGATCAATGTACACGAATTAATCCAACACTTCAAGTATATTTCATAAAAAAAGACTTATATTTTTGGAAATGGAACTTTAGCTAAAAAAGACTTATATTTTTGGGAGGGAGTAGAATGCAACTAATTAATTAAGGGGCTGGCTAAAGTGACCCAATTAGGGGTATCATTTTGTATACCCAGTGGGTCCTGCTGTCTTAGTAACGGTTGTGGGGTCCACTGTCCACGTTAGCTAGGTGGACAAAAGTGTGCACTAAAGCATTTTCCATTAATTTGACAAGAATTAAACTGTGCGCCATCTTTGCGTCACCTTATTTTGTATTCGGCCCAACATATTAGCATTAACTATCCATACAAATCAAACCCAAAGTATTGCCTTGAAGGACACATTATGTATTTAACCCCTTATTTGGAATTGGACAGTGCTAGAAATGACACCCCAAACACACACCCTTGTCACATCTGTCGTCCATGTTCACCTCGAGATGCAAGCTATTCAAAACACGGTTGAATAGACGAGGTGTGCGTTCCGGTGTGCTTTCAAGTTGAAGGTAAGTCTAGCATTTTCACTTTTTTTTTTTTAATTTCTTTTCCCTCTAATACAAGGAAGCTCCCATCAAAATAGATACGAGTTGAAATATGAAGTTGATTTGAGAAGGAAATGCCTACAATTTTTCTACTAATAGTGAATTTTTTAAATGGTATACACATCAATATAATATTAATCTTTTTTTTAATAAAAATGTTGTATTTCATTCGACATTGAGATTCTTTTGTACAACCATTATAACTACCTCAGTAGAACATTAATTCAATACATTTGGTTGGCATATATATGGAAAAGTCAAGCCAGAGTAGCCCATTTCGCTTGCCTAGATGTCCTAAACCTTAAATTAAAACTTGAATTATGAGAAAAAGACAAATTTCAACGAGAGCAGCTTCTATACATTTGGTAATTGTAAAATTTGCCCAATTACCAATAGCAACGTGCCACATGTCATTTTATGGAGAGAATATAAGAGGGTGTATTTCTTAACTTTTTTGTTACCAATTTCAACAAAGAAAGAAAATCAAAGCTTTCAAAAAGGAAAGAAAGCCTAAAACTTCTAATAAATGAAGACAATTGTGTACTTTTTTTTTTTGAGAAAATTACTCAAGGAATAGTGTTGATCCAATATTAACAGGCGTAAATCCATATACACACAAGCGTAGATATAGATTCAAAATTGAAGGTTCAAATTGTGTTAATGATAAATTTGATAACCATGGACATGCAACAAAGTTAGAACTAATCAATGTTTCATATTTGAATAGATTTGAGTTTTATTTGATAGACAAGAAAGTGATAAAATAATATTAAAATCACCTTGATTAAAAGAGAGATCGTGATGATTCAAAACTTAACTTCTCCAAAGTAGTCAAAAGTATTTTAAAGTGTAACTTTTTTTTTTTTGATTTCACAACCAACTCTAATTCATTTCAAATCTATGGCAAGTACATTCAAAAGAAATGAGGGTTTAACATCCCACTCGTTTCGACCAGACATAGAACTAGCTTCCCTTACTGATGTTTGTTAAAAGTGTAACTTATCACCACAATTTCTCGATGTTAGTACATATGATATGTTCTTGGTACTTGGGCATACATTTAAGTGTCATTAGTGTGGCTATCAAATTGACCACTAAATTTAAATTTATTACTCAAAAACTTAAATCACTATAGATAGTGATTTAAAAAGATCACATAATTGAATTTCTGTATATCTACCTATATATTAAAAGCACGAATGTTTTCAAAAAAATAAAGAAGCACGAATAGTGTTTATTTCCTTCGTGACTTAAAATGCCACTTTTGCCCTTTTACATAGTTAAAAGTCTAACAACATATTACCTTAAGCACGTGATTAGTGTTAATTTGAATTCTAAATAACTCGAGTTAGGCTCGTGGTTAAGCACGATCTGTCTCGATTCATGTGTGTAGGGATTGGTGTGTCATATTGTGTTTTGTTTGGTGTGTATTAGTATGTATAAATGAATAATTGGACAAATGAAGGAATGTCTGATACCATGTGTGGGTCAAAGTGGACAAACATGAGACATGGTATAGCTTTGACACCCGAATGTGCTCGTTGGCGTTAAATACATAATTATAAGCATAAATATATATTTATATATATTGTTGTTATATATATAAATATACATTAATATGAAAAATAATAAAATAATGGTAAATTGTCAGGCACCAAGTGGCACGTGGGGTCACGGGTTACACGCGTAGGACGATCGATAATGGGCACCATCGAGGGTGCTCGTTGGCACGCACCACGGAGTCGTAGGTGCGACGATATCGACAAATATATATATAAATTAGAAAAATGTGAAAAGACCAAAAAGGACTTATGGTTTAAATGGAATAGTGGATGAACACAAGGGCATTTTGGTCTTTTCTCCCATCAAAACCGCCTCTCTTAATTATAAATCATGAAATCGAGAAAGAGAACGAACCAAGAAGCTGAGAAACGAGGAGAGAACGGAGGGATCAGCGAAGAGGAGAACGAGTTCGGGAGTTCTCTAGAGCGACGATGAGCTTAAGGATTCGAGACCAGTCGAGGTAAGGTCGTTGTTGTTCTCGGCGTTACTATTGTTGTTGCCGGTAATGGAGGAAGAGGAGCTCGGCCATTGTCGAGGTTAGAGATGTCAAGGCGAGTTAGGATTGGGGTGGGAGCCAATCCCAATCGAGAAAAAAAGGGAATGCTCTGTTTGGTCGCGCGAGGAAGAAGGTGTCCCCAAATAGAAAAAATAAGAAAGAAAAGAAAAGAAATTTTGGAAATTGATGGAAATTCCAGAAAAATAGGAAAAAAATATGAAAAAATAGTATTTTGACTAAACAAATGGAAATTGAGGGATTTCTATAGTAAATGATGAATTCGAAAGTTGGAGAAGACTTTATATGTGGCGGCCCCAATTTCCACATTGGTCCGCCACGGGAGGCCACGCGGGCCCACAACTGTCCACGTCACCGCCAGCTGTGTCCCACGCCCAATTATCCATTATCAATCAATTATCAATCAATTATCAGTTAACTTTGATGTTATGAATTTATTTTATTCCTTTAATATCATTTAACCATAAATTACGCAAATGAAGATTTACTATCAATATAAATATTTAACTCCGAATTTCATGTATATTATGAGCAAAGTGCCTAAGTGGAAACCATATCAACTACATCATATACACATCATCTAAGAATCCTCAAAATATCAAAATATACAACCTATCTCTCTCAAGCCCAAAACCCGACATAAAACGAATAAATATAAACATACGTACGAGTGGGGCTAAAATCGTCAATCGATGTACTCTTCAAGCTTGCCCTTCCCCCGGCCAGTACTAGGGTCCGCACTCACCATCACAAAAAGACAGATGACGAGTCCAGAGTGAGTAATCCCAAGGAAATTCACCAAGTAATTACGAAAGTAAAAGTACTTGAAATTTTAAATACTATAATTTAAACATGCGAACAAGAAATAATACGTATAACCGTAAAAGAAAGATCATCGCATGCATAAATATAGTGACGAAACAAAGTACGTGCACATAAAAATCAAACTAAATCATACTTCGGGCTTTTCCCAGTGCACGGCCCATGAAAACACACTAATGGGTTGGCCCTGGACCCTCTAGGTGGTCGGCGTAGACCCACGACGCACCCACACAAGCCTACCATACCCGGTAGCCTATTCACCGCGTATACCTAGACAAGTGCTATGATTTAGTGGACTCTATGGCCGTAACGAATAAGCACCAGGTGGGGAGTGATCTCAACACCGTAAAGACACTGTGTAGGAGTACACTCCACTACCGTAAAGTCACCAGTGAGAGTACTCACCACCGTAAAGCAATAATGAAATGGAGTAAAGAATAAATGGAACTGAATTCAAATAAATCCAACTGTAAATACTTGAAGTGAAGTTCAATTGGGATACTACACACCTCAAATCGCACTCCTCGTCCCGAAATCAAACCTTAGTCCAGCTCCAATAACTCCCGACAATTCAAACTATCACCCGAATTATACCTATTATCATTTATCACTAAATTAGCTTCAATTTAATATATTATGTCAATTTTTCGTTTTTCGAGGCCAAAACCTCGACTATATCTCGCCAACATTTCCGAGAAAATCCCAAAATTCCTTTATTTGATCAAAATATATTTTTTCTAATTTTTCCCTATTTTATATGAATTTTCCAGATTTTTATATATATATATATATATATATATATTTTTTTTTTTTTTTTTTTCAAACTTTTTTTTTTTTGTTTTTTTTTTTTTTTTTTTATTTAGGGGCGGTTCGGCCGAACCGACGGTTCAGGGCCGAATCCGGCTGATTCAGGGCGAACCGCTCTTCTTCTTCTTCTTCTTCATTTGAACAGACCCTAAATGGCTCTGTTCCAAAACGATCTCTTCTTCTTCTTTTTTTTTTTTTTTCCATTTCTTTCTTCTCTTTCTCTCCATTAATGAAATCAAAAAGGTGGGAAGACCACACATCACCTCCCTCCTCAAGTGTTTTCAAATTCTCGCCATGGCTCCGCCATGGCCGAGCTCTCCACCACCTCCACCACACAACACAACGCCATAACAACAACAAACCAACACCACTCACCTTATTCTCCTCGATCCCACGAGCTCGTCGCCTCTCCTTCTCCCTCCTCGCTTCTTTCCTTTCCTCTCGCTTCTCTTCTTCTTCGATTTATCGATTTGTGGGAAAATGAGGAACTGTGGTGACGGTGTGGTGTGTATCCCCAATTTTTGGGTAAAATGACCCTTTTGCCCCTATCCATATCCATTTCCCTTCTTTCCTTCAATGCCCTTTTTGGTAATTTCACTATTATTTATTTATTTTTCTGATTTTTAATATATTTATATATATATATATATATATTAAATTCCTTATACACACATATATATATATATAAATATATATATACTCACCTATACTTTCGCGCCTAAAATTTCGTCGTGCGCGCCAACGAGCGTACTCGGCGTGCACACTAACGTACCACCCACGCGTGTCGACCACGACCCCGCGTTTTACAAGGCACCCACCAATTTACAATTTTTATCACATTTAATTCATTTTAATGTGTGTAATATTTTCCTTAACTTAAAATTTCTTGTTTAATCTACCCAAGCACGCGTCGACACGCATATCGATGCGAATACTCATCACACAATCTCCCACGTCAATTTAAAATACAATTACACACATCGCGATGCCGTTAACCTATTTTAACATAAACATCGCAATATCAAACAAAACAACACACAAAATACTATTTACCTAATCCGACGCATTCCACCTCATTTGTGGAACCCACGTATGTCCTCGCCGGCGTCCACGTCTCGCAATGACGTCATAATTAACGGCAATTACAAATTGGGCCGTTACAATTCTTCCCAACTAAATTTGAAATTTCGTCCCGAAATTTAAGTTATAATCAACACTAACCAAGAAATAACGAGGATATCTCTGTCTCATAGTCGACTCGAGCTCCCAGGTGTGAGTCCCTCGATCCCCGTGATGCCGCCATCGTACCAACACCTTCGAATCTCCCCGTTCCTCAAAGTCCGAACTCTACGATCCATGATCTCAACGGGTTGCTCTACATCGGGACGAACCTCAATCTGCCTAATATCCACCATCGGCTCGGTCCCCGACTTAGCTAACCTCAACATAGACACGTGAAACACCGGGATGAACGCCGCTAACTCTGTGGCAACTCCAATCGATATGCTACCGTCCCAACACGTGCTATAACTCTAAACGGTCCAATATATCTCGGTGCAGCGCTTCCCCTTGATTCCAAACCTCTCGATGTCCTTTCCAGGGCGAAACTTTCAAATATACCAAGTCGTCCACATCATAACTCAAACCCCGAAGATACCTATCAAGATACTTCTTTTGCCTATCTTGAGCCTTGCAATCTCAATCTAATTTGCCGAATTTTCTCGCAGTATGATCAACAACGACTTCAGTCCAATCATTGCCACATCCTCGTGTCTTGCCCAACAAGCTGGTGATCTGCAAGGTCTCCCATACAAAGCCTCAAATGGTGGCATACCAATACTCGCCTGATAGTTGTTGTTGTACGCGAACTCGCACAACGGCAAATATTCTTCCCAAGCACCTCCAACCGCAAAATGCATGCTCGAGCATGTCCTCCAATATCTCGTATCAATCTCTCTCGATCGACCATCTCGTCCGAGGATGATAAGCATACTAAATCGAAGTCTCGGTCCCAAATCGCTCTCGCATGCTCTCCCATAACTTCGAAGTCAACCTAGGATCTCTCGTCGACACAATAGATCTCGGCACTCCATGTAGTCTAACAACCTCTCGCTCAAAAATGATACTCAACCGAGGAAACGAATACTTCATCGATATAGGAATGAAGTGTGCGGACTTCGTCAATCTGTCAATAACAACCCACACAAAGATCATGACGTCTCGCATCGTGGCAACCCGCTCACAAAATCCATCGTGATATGCTCCCATTTCCACCGTGGAATCGTAGTGGTCAGTAACAATCCAAATGGTCTCCCTCGTGCTCGCCTTAACTCGTTGACAAATATGACAAGCTCTCACATATGCACCCACATCGGCCTTCATCCCAGGCCACCAAAATAAACGTCGCAAGTCATGATACATCTTAGTCCCGCCAGATGAATCGTATACCGCGATCGGTGTGCATCCTCAAGAATGCTATCACGTAGTTCCCGCACCTCGTGTATCCACAACCCGCCCCCGTGTCTCAAGCACCGGTCCAACCACTAGACCAATCTGTGCAACCCGATCCCGAGCCGCACAAATGAAGCGAGCAAAATATCCGTCGACCCTTTGCCACTCAAATACCCTCTCTAACGACACAACAGAACACGCATCGGCAACAGATATGAACATCGAAAAAAGAATCGACAAACACAACACCGTCGCAGCCTCCAAAGAATCCATGCTCATGTGTCATCTCGCCGCAAAGACAAGCCCGACTCTCTACACCACTCCGCTCAATGCATCGCAACTACATTCGCTTCTTCCCAGGATGGTACTCAATCGCGAAATCGTAGTCTTTCGCATAATTCGAGCCACCGTCTTTGCCGCATATTCAAATCCTTCTGAGTGAACAAATACCTCAAACTCTGATGATCTGTGAATAGCATAAACCGCTCCCCATAAAGGTAATGTCGCCAAGCCTTGAGTGCAAACACAACTGCAGCTAGCTCTAAATCATGAACCGGATAATTCTCCTCGTGGGGTCTCAATCGCCTCGATAAATATGCAACTGGGTGTCCTTCCTGCATCAACACGCATCCCAACCCAGCTCCGGAAGCATCTGTGTAAACCGAGAATCCTTTCCCTGTCTCAGGTAAAGCCAACACTGGCGCTGAAGTCAACTTCCTCTTCAACTCTAAAAAGGCTGCCTCACAGCCTTCAGACCATTCAAACTTAACATTCTTCTTGGTCAACCTCGTCATCGGCGCTGCAATCAACGAAAAGTCCTGCACAAATCGTCGGTAATAGCCCGCAAGCCCCAAGAAACTACGAATGTCTCGCTCGTCTCAGTGTCCTCCAATCAATTATCGCTCGAATCTTGTCTCCATCAACGTAGATATTCCTTGACTACCAATGACATGTCCGAGAAATTTCACCTCTCTCAACCAAAAAGCGCACTTGTTGAACTTAGCATATAATCTATGCTCCCTCAACGTCATCAAAACATCTCTGAGGTGTCTCTCGTGCTCCTCACGAGTCTTACTGTATATTAAGATATCATCGATGAACACAATCACATAACGATCCAAAAATGGCCGTAATACTCGGTGCATCAAATCCATAAAGATAGCCGGCGCATTAGTCACCCCAAATGGCATGACTGTGAACTCAAACAATCCATAACGCATGCTAAATGCCGTCTTCTCTATATCACTCTCTCGAATCCTCAACTGATGATAACCAGATCGTAAATCAATCTTCGAGAAAAACTTAGCACCCGCCAACTGATCAAATAGATCATCAATCCTAGGAAGTGGATAACGATTTCGAATCGTCACTTGATTTAGTTTCCTGTAGTCTATGCACAACCTCAAAGAACCGTCTTTCTTCTTAACAAATAGCACTGGTGCGCCCCAAGGAGACATACTGGGATGGATAAAACCCTTTCTGCAACAACTCCTCTAATTGGGATCTCAACTCTCCCTCGCTCGACGCCGACATCCCAGTACGGCTTATGGTCACGATATCGGCTGCGTCCCCGGAATCAACTCAATCATAAACTCAACTGACCTAGGAGGTGGTAAACCTGGCAAATCGTCGGGGAATACCCCAGGAAACTCACACACTACTGGGACATCCTCCACACTAATCTCTGGTCTCAGGTCTGGCTCAACCACCGTCCTAAACGCCTCCATCTCCTGTGTCGTAGCTAATCGACCTCTGGTAATCGGTAAGTCTGACGCCGTACCAACAAAAGTAAATACTGGAATGCCCTCAATATCAAATACTACCGTCTTACCGAAACAATCAATGTGTGCGCGATACGCCGATAACCAATCCATACCCAATAAAGCATCAAACTCTAAATACTCTAGGACACGAAAGTCGACAGGTAACTGGTGTCCCTCAATCTCTACCACACAATTTCGGCATATCCGGTTAGGGTAAATCTTATCCCCAGCAGCCGTACTGAGGACAAGATGTGGGTCTAAAGTCTCAACAGATAACCCTAACTGTCCAACCCTACGTCCCGATATAAACGACAAAGTACTACCGGAATCAAATAATACATGCATAGAAACATCGCATATAGATAACATACCCTCAACGAACTGACGAGTCGCATCACGCACTGGCTGTACGGTAGTAGGTGTAGCAGCTGCATGAGCTCTCTCCCTAACTGGCTCAGTCTGTGGTCGTGAGGATGAAGCTGACATCGGACAATCTCTATGTATATGCCCGACCTGATGACATCTGAAACATCGTCGTGTATCCCGCCAATCTGATTGTGACACTATATGAACCTGAGCCCTATCATGACCTCGATCTCTCTGTCCTCTACCACGACCTCCTCCATCTCGAACACGCTGTCGAGATGCTCAGCTGGTGCAGGTACGGTAACGTACACTACCTGCCTCTCGTCTCCTCTCTCTCTCGATGCTCGAACGTCTATCTCGTCGACCCTGATAATCATGTCTCTGTCGATCAGACTGCTCTCTCTGTCTCTTCGGTCTTTGATCAGACCGAGAGCTCTGTCCAGCCCCGTCTCCAAGCTCACCCCGGTGTCGTAAATATGTCTCACGAGCTAATGCTCTGTCAAAAACACTCTGTAGCGTCTCCGCACCAGTCGCAACTATCACCCCACCAATCCTCTCATCTAGGCCTCGATGAAGTAATAGATCTGTAACCTCTCCGTGTTAGCCACATCCATGGCATACATCATGAGATATCCGAATCGATCCATGTACTTGTGACACTGACATGGTACCCTGTCGTAAACCCAAGAACGCTCTCTCAGCCTCAACTGCACCTCAGTAGGAATGTACTCATCGAGAAATAATCGCCAAACTCGCCCACGTCGATGGTGTAGAATGTATGTCGGTGTAAGTAGTCCACCAAACCTGCGGCCGACCTCTCAAACAATACCCCGAGATACGCGCTCGATCCGCCTCGGTACCTCTAACACTGGTGGTGTAGTCGTCGATGTGTCATTAACCACCGCCGGCAACCTCGGGATCACCGACTCCAGGTGAAGTACGTAGGATTAAATCTCATTAAATCCTTCACCATCTTCGCGCCTCGACATCCTACTCCTAGCGATCGAAGTCCCTACCACCGCTTCAGTAGTGGTGGGTGTCACCACCGTAGTCTCTACCGGGTACTACCACAGAGCTCAACCCTCTCTATAATCGTTCTCGACCCACTACTGTAGCAACAAATGGTGCTAATGCGGTCTGAGTGGTAGTAGGTGCAGCACGCTCAGCAGTCGGTGCTACTGCTGGCGTCCTCGAACTCCGAATGTACTCCATCAACTCGGCCATCTGAGCCTGCTGCAATAGCTGCTCGCTCTCCGTGAATCAATCTTCGTCGTCGGCCTCTCGAATCATAGCTCGCAAATCGCCCACGTCACTAGTGGTATGATCACTAGTCTCTCCAACCTCTCGGTCCGAGTAGTGGGCGGAGTAGTAGGAGCCTGTCCGTCCATCCTAAACTGCACAACCAAAGTGCAGTGGATCAGACTCAGTACATACGCGTATAATATATAGTACACAATCAAAACATACGCATATGTAATTTCCTAAATTTACCCGCCTCACATCACTTCCCAACTAAGCCTTTAATCATTCACTTGTGGTTTCCACATCTAAAGTTTATTCATTGAGTTTATACTATTGTTCAATCTCCAAATATAGCCATATCAAAGCTAGCTATAATCCCTATTCCATTCCCTAGGCTCCTCAATTTAGATTCCTTAAACCTAAGCTCTGATACCAAAATATGGCGGCCCCAATTTCCATATTGGTCCGCCACGGGAGGCCACGCGGGCCCACAACTGTCCACGTCACCGCCAAATTGTGTCCCACGCCCAATTATCCATTATCAATCAATTATCAATCAATTATCAGTTAACTTTGATGTTATGAATTTATTTTATTCCTTTAATATCATTTAACCATAAATTACGCAGCGGAAGATTTACTATCAATATAAATATTTAACCTGAATTTCATGTATATTATGAGCAAAGTGCCTAAGTGGAAACCATATCAACTGTACATCATATACACATCATCTAAGAATCCTCAAAATATCAAAATATACAACCTATCTCTCTCAAGCCCAAAACCCGACATAAAACGAATAAATATAAACATACGTACGAGTGGGGCTAAAACTGTCAATCGATGTACTCTTCAAGCTTGCCCTTCCCCCGGCTCGTACTAGGGTCTGCACTCAGCCATCACAAAAAGACAGATGACGAGTCCAGAGTGAGTAATCCCAAGGAAATTCACCAAGTAATTACGAAAGTAAAAGTACTGGAAATTTTAAATACTATAATTTAAACATGCGGAACAAGAAATAATACAGACAACTGTAAAAGAAAGATCATCGCATGCATAAATATAGTGACGAAACAAAGTACGTGCACATAAAAATCAAACTAAATCATACTTCGGGCTTTTCCCCAGGCACGGCCCATGAAAACACACTAATGGGTTGGCCCTGGACCCTCTAGGTGGTCGGCGTAGACCCACGACGCACCCACACAAGCCTACCATACCCGGGTAGCCTATTCACCGCGTATACCTAGACAAGTGCTATGATTTAGTGGACTCTATGGTCGTAACGAATAAGCACCAAAGTGGGGAGTGATCTCAACACCGTAAAGACACTGTGTAGGAGTACACTCCACTACCGTAAAGTCACCAGTGAGAGTACTCGGCCACCGTAAAGCAATAATGAAATGGAGTAAAGAATAAATGGAACCGAATTCAAATAAATCCAACGTAAATACTTGAAGTGAAGTTCAATTGGGATACTACACACCTCAAATCGCACTCCTCGTCCCGAAATCAAACCTTAGTCCAGCTCCAATAACTCCCGACAATTCAAACTATCACCCGAATTATACCTATTATCATTTATCACTAAATTAGCTTCAATTTAATATATTATGTCAATTTTTCGTTTTTCGAGGCCAAAACCTCGACTATATCTCGCCAACATTTCCGAGAAAATCCCAAAATTCCTTTATTTGATCAAAATATATTTTTTCTAATTTTTCCCTATTTTATATGAATTTTCCGATTTATATATATATATATATATATATATTTTTTTTTTTTTTTTTTTTTTTCAAACTGCTTTTTGTTTTGTTTTTTTTTTTTTTTTTTTTTTTTTTTTTTATTTAGGGGCGGTTCGGCCGAACCGACCGGTTCAGGGCCGAACCGCCCGTTCAGGGCCGAACCGGCCCTTCTTCTTCTTCTTTTTTCTTTGCTGAACAGCCAAATGGCTCTGTTCCAAAGAACGATCTCTTCTTTTTTTTTTTTTTTTTTTTTTTTTTTCCATTTCTTTCTTCTCTTTCTCTCCATTAATGAAATCAAAAAGGTGGGAAGACCACACATCACCTCCCTCCTCAAGTGTTTTCAAATTCTCGGCCATGGCTCCGCCATGGCCGAGCTCTCCACCACCTCCACCACACAACACAACGCCATAACAACAACAAACCAACACCACTCACCTTATTCTCCTCGATCCCACGAGCTCGTCGCCTCTCCTTCTCCCTCCTCGCTTCTTTCCTCTCGCTTCTCTTCTTCTTCGATTTATCGATTTGTGGGAAAATGAGGAACTCTGGTGACGGTGTGGTGTGTATCCCCAATTTTTGGGTAAAATGACCCTTTTGCCCCTATCCATATCCATTTCCCTTCTTTCCTTCAATACCCTTTTTGGTAATTTCACTATTATTTATTTATTTTTCTGATTTTTAATATATATATATATTAAATTCCTTATACACACACATATATATATATATAAATATATATATACTCACCTATACTTTCGCGCCTAAAATTTCGTCGTGCGCGCCAACGAGCGTACTCGGGCGTGCACACTAACGTACCACCCACGCGTGTCGACCACGACCCCGCGTTTTACAAGGCACCCACCAATTTACAATTTTTATCACATTTAATTCATTTTAATGTGTGTAATATTTTCCTTAACTTAAAATTTCTTGTTTAATCTACCCAAGCACCCGCGTCGACACGCATATCGATGCGAATACTCATCACACAATCTCCCACGTCAATTTAAAATACAATTACACACATCGCGATGCCGTTAACCTATTTTAACATAAACATCGCAATATCAAACAAAACAACACACAAAATACTATTTACCTAATCCGGACGCATTCCAGCCTCGCTGTGGAACCCACGTATGTCCTCGCTGGCGTCCACGTCTGCAATGACGTCATAAGTAACGGCAATTACAAATTGGGCCGTTACATTATATCGGGGCTTTTACCTCAAAAAATGTGAAATAGTTAAAATAGGATAAAAACTAGGTCCCAAGATTCTGAATTCGAATGAGACCAGTTTAGGAGTATTAATAAATGAATATTGGACTTAAGTTGATAACAGTTGGTCTATTTTAGGTAATGGACTGACGGAAAGAGCTTTGACGACTCCAGGGAGTCATACTAGTCGATAAACATAGGTAAGCTCAGGACAGGTAAGTGAGACTGTACTTTTTATCAATTATGCAATATAAAATAAAATTATTAGAGCACGTAGTGTTCAGGACTGGGAACGGGGAAATGTACAATGATTTGATTTTGTTTTATATAAATTGTTTCTCAATGACAAATGAATTCAGAAAAAGGTTTGGCGGGAAGGATCGACCTGGGTTTGGAACTGTGGTGGAGTTGCTTCCCATCACCGCGCCCCCAGTGACCTTGGAATTATTCATATCAATGTTTTTCATTTGAGTTGGCGGCTCATCGGTCATAGACCAATCAGATGAGCAGTGATTTGTTTAGTGACGATGAGGGAGTACGACTTTGTGCTTTTATGAGTTGGCGGTATATCGATGAGAATTGGTCTGATGCCCAGAGATTGATTCTTATGATGTGAGATGGCGACTCAATTCAAATACTGAGATTGAAAATACAAATCATGGGTGCATTGCAATGAACCATTGAACTTTCATATGTTATATATATATTGTTTATATTAATTCGAATGCTCCTTTAAATATGCATTAGATTCATGTTGTTATACATTGCCTTGATATTAGTTGGTAGTTGATGGTTGGTATGAGAGTCACTTATTGAGCATGCCCACCTTAACATTTCCAAGTATGGGCGTACGCCAGGACTTGAAACTCAATAAAGGAGAAGATCAGGAGTATAATATCTTCTCTACGGTGCAGTGAGTTTCCCTGTTTTATATATATATATATATATATATATATATATATATATATTGTATTGCTTTATGATTTGTAATAATCGGGGTGGGAGCTCAATGCCTACGTTCATGCCGATATTGTATATCATGTGATTTATCGAAAAAGTTTTAAATTTTCTACTACGTTTGTTTTATTTTGTTTATTTAATATCAAGATATACAGGTTATTGTCATGAATTGGTATAAGGTTGCTGCCTCTAATTAGGTTCGAACTGGTTTATCAGGGCTTAATTAGGGTTTCATGCCAAGTATCGCCCTAATGGAGTTAGGGGATGCTACAAAGAGTATCATTTTCTACTTCTTTTTCTCCTTTCTTATGATTCATGACCCTTCCTCACTCGCCTCTTTTCTTGCTCATGAATAACTCGCAGGGCTTTCTTCCTCTAAGGAAACTTGTAACGACCAAAAAATATGCTATGTCCGTGTGACAATATGTATTACCTATTTATACTAATGTCTGTATGAAAGGATGATGACGTCAAGTTGCGAGTAGTATTTGCCTAGAAAAAAGTGACGAATGGGTATCGGGTGGATAAAATACGGGTACACGGGTCTAGGAAACGATTTTCATGGACTAGCAAAAAATAAAATACGATAACTAAATAATATGGGAATATGTTCGGGTCGTTAGTATTTCCATTCGAGCGCGACGGTGCGAGTCGTGGTGCATGCTGGGCGCAGAAATGCCCGAGATAGGCCAATAAGTGGTTTGAAAAGATTATAGGAACAAGGAAAAGTCCCTATGTGAGTCATTGTGGTGGTTGGATGGTGTGATTCGAGGCCACTAGATGTGCCTCGAGATACATAAACAACCCCAAGATGAGAGATCCAATATAAAAAGGTTGGTAACCTTTTCTCACTCTTTGTTTCTCTCTTGTCTCTTCTCTCTCTCTATAACGACCCAATTTATAATTGTCGTTAATTATGACATCATTGCAGATGTGGACGCCAGCGAGGACGGTTATGGGTCCCACAGCGAGGCCGGCAAAACTCGAACAAGGTATACAGTCCGTTTTGTATGCTTTTGTGGTGAATTGTGATGAAAATATTCTAATTAGCTAGATTTCATTACAATATGTGTGTTAATGTAGTTTATTGACGAGTGAGGAATTGCCTCGGGACGTGCGGACATGGGACATGAGGCACTAGTGCCGGGTAGTCGGGAGACTAGTGTTAGCTTAACTACAAATTTTGGGAAATTATTGAATAGGTTTGATAATTGATATAAGCTAAATCAATAAGTTCTATAGTTAAGGTGGATAAAACAACAACCGTGGGATGATTCTCGGGATGCACAATATAGAGAATCGAGGTGTCAAGTGTCAAGATAGTGTGTGTTAGTTGGAGTGACACAGGGTGATCAGTAACCCTTAGATTATTCTCGAGATGGGCACACACACTTGATCAAATGCCAAGTATATATACATGTTTGATCGATCAAACAAAGGAGAGAAAGAGAGTGAGATTGGAGAGAGAGCTTGAGGGAGAGAATCGTTGGAAGAGGAGGAAGAAGAACAACATTTAAGGAGTGAAGAAGGTGATTTTGGGCATCCAACCACAAGATCAAGAGGTATGGACACATCAAACTTGAGTTTTGTGAGATTTTTGGTGTGAGTTAGAAATTGTGAAATCCGAATTTGTTGGGAAATTAGACACTTGGTTTTGTTGAGAGTGAGTGTGTATGAGAATGGCATGAGATGGTTGTGATTTTGAGCTAATTTGAGAGAAATTTGATGATTTCCTGAAAATGGGTTTTGAAAATGTGATTTTGATTATTCTTGGATTTTGATGTTTAAACTTGATGAATTTGTGTTTAAATGGTGATTCTGGGGTGGATGATGGTTTTTAGAGGTGTTGGAACCAAATGAATGGGTGTATGAGGAAGTTTGGAATGTGGATTTTTGAACTGAAATTTCTGGACAGAGCGCGATTAGCGCGCTAATGGGTGGACCTAGTGCGCTAATTGCCCTCTGGAAAATGATGAACAGTGATAAAGATAAATTAGCGCGCTAATTGTTCACTGGAATCTGAAAAATTGAAAAATGAAAAAATGAGCCTAAATAACATTATAAACCCATTAATTGACATTAAATCCTTATAAATGAATTCCAGGAGTCTCGGAATAGTAATTGGAGCCGGGGTTAGTCGGAAAACAGACCGGGAGTAATATCGGGGATTCGGAAGTATTGAGCCACGGGTTTGATTTGTGGAACGAGGAGTGCGTATTAAGGTGTGTAGTATCCCAATTGAACTTCACTTTAGTATTTACTGTTTGATTTATTTGAATTCAGTTCTATTTATTCTTTTCTCCATTTCGTTATTGCTTTACGGTGGCTAAGTACTCTCACCTGGTGACTTTACGGTAGTGGAGTTACTCCTACTTGGTGTCTTTACGGTGTTGAGATCACTCCCCACATGGTGCTTATTTGTTGCGGCCATAGAGACCACTAAGTCATAGCACTTGTCTAGGTATATGCCGGTGAATAGGCTACCCGGGTATGGTAGGCTTATGTGGGTGCGTCGTGGGTCTACGCAGACCACCTAGAAGGTCCAGGGCAAACCCATTGGTGTGTTTACGGGCTGTGCCTGGGGAAAAACCCGAAGTATGACTTGGTTTGATTTTATGTGCATGTACTTTGTTTCATCACTATATTTAAGCATGCGATGATCCTTTTTACAGTTGTCTGTATTATTTCGTTGTTCCGCATGTTTAATTATAGTATTTTAAATTCCAGTATTTTTACTTTCGTAATTACTTGGTGAATTTCCTAGGGATTACTCACTCTGGACTCGTTATCTGTCTTTTTGTGATGGCTGAGTGCAGATTCTAGTACGAGCCGGGGAAAGGGCAAGCTTGAGGATTATATCGATTGACAGCTCTAGCTCTACTTGTACGTATTTTTATATTTACTCGTTTTATGTTGGGTTTTGGGCTTGAGAGACAGGTTGTATATTTTGATATTTTGAGGTTCAGATGAAATGCAAGATAAATCTTTATGTTGGTAGTAAATCTTCCGCTGCGTAAATTGAGGTTATATGATATTAAAAGAATCAAAGTTAATAAGGATTGATTGATGATGCATATGATGGATAATGGCCGGGTTTATGATGTGGAAATTGGGGCCATCAAATTTTGGTATCGAGCACTAGCTCCTAAAGGATAAAACGATGATGATAGTTAACTCGATACCGCCAATTTGCTACTTGGTATCAATGAATAAATCTTAGATGTGGAAACCACAAGTGAATGATTAAAGGCTTAGTTGGGAAGTGATGCTATTAGACCATACATATACTTATGTTTTGATTGGTTATATATTATACGCGTATGTACGAGTATGATGTGCGAGATGGATAGACGAGCATCGGCCGACTACTCAAAGAAGAGGTTGGGGAGACTAGTGACCATACCACTAGTGAGGTTGCTGATTTGCGAGCTATGATGCAAAGACTAGCGAGGCAAATATGCTATTACAATGAGCTCGATGGTGAGTTGATGGAGTATATTCGAAGTTCGAGGACGCTAGCAGTAGCACCGACTGCTGAGCGTGTTGCACCTACTACCACTCAGGCAGCATTAGCAGCAGCTGTTACTACGCAAGCGGCTAGGTTAGAGACAATGATAGAGAGAGTTGAGCTTGTGGTAGTACCAGCAGAGACTACTGTGGTGACACCCACCACTACAGAGCAGCAGATAGGGACTTCGATTGCTAGGAGTAGGATGTCAGAGGCAGCGAAGATGGTGAAGGATTTTATGAGGTTTAATCCTACGTACTTTATTGGAGTCAGTGATCTTGAGGTTGCAAGACGTTGGTTGATGACTCACAGACGACTACACCAGTTGTTGGAGGTACCCAAGGTAGATCAAGCACGTATTTCAGGTTATTGTTTGAGGGGTTAAGCTACAGTTTGGTGGACCACCTACACTGACATACATGGTACGCCAGCGACGTGGGGAGAGTTTATACAGTTATTCCTAAATGAGTATATTCCCACAGTGGTGCAGTTACGATTGAGGGATCAGTTCTTGGGTTTGCGACAGGGTACCATGTCGGTATCATAGTACATGGATCGATTCAGGTACCTCATGATGTATGTTGTGGATGTGGCTAACACGGAGAGATTACAGATTTATTACTTCATCAGAGGCCTGGACGAGAGTATTGGTGGGGTGATAGTCACGACTGGTGCAGAGACACTACAGATTGTTTATTATAGAGCATTGGCTCGTGAGACATATCTACGACACCGGGGTGAGCTTGGAGATGGGTCTAGACAGAGTTTTCTGTCTGATCAAAGACCGAAGAGGCATAGAGATCAGTCTGACCGATAGAGACATGATTATCAGGGTCGACGAGATAGGAGTTCTGAGCATCAGAGAGGAGATGAGAGGCAGGTGGTGTACGTTGCTGTACCTGCACTAGCTGAGCAGCCACGACAGCGTGTTCGAGATGGAGGAGGTCGTGGTAAGGGACAGAGGTATCGGGGTCGTGACAGGGCTCAGGTTCATATAGTATCACAGTTGGATTGGCAGGATACACGACGATGTTTCAGATGTCATCAGGTCGGACATATACAGAGTAACAGTCCGATGTCAGCTTCATCTTCACGACCACAGATTGAGCGAGTTAGGGAGAGGGTTTATGCAGCTACTACACCTAATGCCGTACAGCCAGAGCGTGATGCGACTCGTCAGCTTGTCGAGGGTATGTTATCTATATGCGATGTCTTCATGCATGTATTATTTGACTCTGGTAGTACCTTGTCATTTATATCGGGACGTAGGGTCGGACAGTTAGGATTACAGGTTGAGACTTTAGACCCATATCTTGACCTCAGTACGGCTGCTGGGGATAAGATATACCCTAACCGGATATGCCGAAATTGTGTGGTAGAGATTGAGGGACATCAGTTGCCCCGCTATTTCCGTGTCCTATAGTATTTAGAGTTTGATGCCTTATTGGGTATGGATTGGCTAGCAACATATCACACACATATCGATTATTTTGGTAAGATGATAGTATTTGATATTGAGGGCATTCCGGTGTTTACTTTTATTGGGACGACGTCAGATTTAGAGATTACCAGAGGTCGATTAGCTACGACATAGGAGATGGAGGTGTTTAGGACGGTGGTTGAGCTCGACCTGAGACTAGAGGTTAGAGTAGAGGATGTCCCAGTAGTGTGTGAGTTTTTTGAGGTGTTCCTAGATGATTTGCCAGGTTTACCACCTCCTAGAGCAGTTGAGTTCATTATTGAGTTGATTCCGGGGACGCAGCCGATATATAGTCGACCGTACAGGATGTCAGCGTCGGAGCAGGGAGAGTTGAGGTCCCAATTAGAGGAGTTGCTACAGAAGGGTTTTATTCATCCTAGTATGTCTCCTTGGGGCGCACTAGTCCTATTTATTAAGAAGAAGGACGGTTCTTTGAGGATGTGCATAGACTACAGGAAGCTGAATCAAGTGACGATTCGAAATCGTTATCCGCTTCCTAGGATTGATAATCTATTTGATCATTTGGCGGGTGCTAATTTTTCTCAAAGATTGATTTACGATTTGGATATCATCAGTTGAGGATTCGGGAGACTGATATCGAGAAGATGGCGTTTAGCACGCGCTATGGATTGTTTGAGTTCACAGTCATGCCATTTGGGGTGACTAATGCGCCAGCTTATCTTTATGGATTTGATGCACCGAGTACTACGGCCATTTCGGATCGTTATGTGATTGTATTCATTGATGATATCTTAATATACAGTAAGACTTGTGAGGAGCACGAGAGACACCTCAGAGATGTTTTGATGACGTTGAGGGAGCACAAATTGTACGTTAAGTTCAGCAAGTGTGCTTTCTGGCTGAGAGAAGTGAAATTTCTCGGACATGTCATTGGTAGTCAAGGAATATCTGTTGATGGAGACAAGATTCGAGCGATTATTGATTGGAGGACACCTGAGACAGTTGCAGACATTCGTAGTTTCTTGGGGCTTGCGGGCTATTACCGGTGGTTCGTGCATGATTTTTCTTTGATTGCAGCGTCGATGACGAGGTTGACCAAGAAGAATGTTAAGTTTGAATGGTCCGAAGACTATGAAGCGGCATTTTTAGAATTGAAGAGAAGGTTAACTTCTGCGCCAGTATTAGCTCTACCTGAGACAGGGAAAGGCTTCTCGGTCTACACAGATACTTCGGAACTTGGGTTGGGATGCGTGTTGATGCAGGAAGGACACCCAGCTTCGTATTTATCGAGGCGATTGAGACCCCACGAGGAGAATTATCCGGTACATGATTTAGAGGTAGCTGTAGTTGTGTTTGCGCTCAAGGCTTGGCGACATTATCTTTATGGAGAGTGGTTTATGTTATTCACAGATCATCAGAGTTCGAGCTATCTGTTCACTCAGAAGGATCTGAATATGCGGCAAAGACGGTGGCTCGAGTTACTGAAAGACTACGATTTCGCGATTGAGTACCATCCTGGGAAGGCGAATGTAGTTGCTGATGCATTGAGCCGGAGTGGTGTAGAGAGTCAGACTGTGCTATGGCAGATGACACATGAGCATGGATTGCTGGAGACTACGACGGTGTTGTGTTTATCAGATGCTTTTAATGATGTTCATATATGTTGACAGATGCGTGTTCCTGTTGTGTCGTTAGAGAGGGTCGCTAAGTGGCAAAGGGCTGACGGACATTTTGCTCGCTTCAAATGTCTGGCTCAGGATCTGAGTTGAACAGATTGGTCTAGTGGTTTAGACTAGTGCTTGAGACACAGGGGTAGGTTGTGGATACTTGAGGTGCAGGAACTACGTGATAGTATTCTTGAGGATGCACACCGTTCACGGTATACAGTTCATCCTAGCAGGACTAAGATGTATCATGATTTGCGATGTTTATTTTGGTGGCCTGGGATGAAGGCCGATGTGGGTGCATATATGAGAGCTTGTCATATTTGTCAGCAGGTTAAGGCCGAGTACAGGAGACCTGCTAGATTGTTACAGCCACTACCATTTCAACAATGGAAATGGGGGCATGTTACGATGGATTTTGTGAGCGGGTTGCCACGGACTGCGAGACGTCATGATGCTGTGTGGGTTGTTATTGATAGATTGACGAAGTCTGCACACTTCATCCCTATGTCGATGAAGTATTCGTTTCCTCAGTTGAGTATCATTTTTGAGCAAGAGATCGTTAGGCTACATGGGGTACCGCTATCTATTGTGTCTGACAGAGACCCCAGGTTGACTTCGAAGTTGTGGGAGAGCATGCAAGAGCAGTTTGGGACGAGACTGCAGTTCAGTACGGCTTATCATCCTCAGACAGATAGTCAGTCAGAGAGATTTATACGGATATTGGAAGACATGCTTAGAGCATGCATTTTGCAGTTTGGAGGTGCTTGGGAAGAGTATTTGCCATTGTGCGAGTTCGCGTACAACAATAGCTATCAGGCGAGTATTGGTATGCCACCATTCGAGGCTTTATACGCCAGACCTTGCAGATCACCAGCTTGTTGGGCAGCACCTGAGGATATGGCAGTGATTGGACCTGAAGTTGTTGATCATACCGAGAAGATTCGACAAATTAGGTTGAGATTGCAAGCAGCTCAAGATATACAAAAGAAGTACGCTAATAGGTACCTTGAGGGTTTGAGTTATAATGTGGAGGACTTGGTATATTTGAAGGTTTCACCCTGGAAAGGTCATCAGAGGTTTGGGATCAAGGGGAAACTAGCACCAAGGTATATTGGGCCTTTTAGAGTTATGGCACGCGTTCGGACAGTAGCATATAGATTGGAGTTGCCAGCAGAGTTAGCAGGCGTTCATCCAGTGTTTCACGTGTCTATGTTGAGGTTAGCTAAGTCAGGACCGAGGCCGATGGTGGACATTGACAGATTGAGGTTCGTCCTGACATTTAATATGAAGAGCAAGTTGTGGAGATCATGGATCGTAGAGTTCAGATTCTAAGGAACAGGGAAATTCCGAAGGTATTGGTACGATGGCGGCATTACGGGACTGAGGGACTCACCTAGAGCTCGAATCGACTATAAGACAGAGATATCCTTAGTTATTTACGGATGAGTGTTTATAAGAACTTAAATTTCGGGACGAAATCTCAATTTAGTTGGGAAGAATTGTAACGGCCCAATTTATAATTGCAGTTAATTATGACGTCATTGCTAGATGTGGACACCAGCGAGGACGGTTATGAGTCCCACAGCGAGGCCAACAAACACTCGAACTAGGTATACAGTCCGTTTTGTATGCTTTTGTGGTGAATTGTGATGAAAATATTCTAATTAGCTAGATTTCATTACAATATGTGTGTTAATGTAGTTTATTGACGAGTGAGGAATTGCCTCAGGGTGCGTGCGAACACGGGACACGAGGCACAGGGTGCCGGGTAGTCGAGAGACTAGTGTGGTCTTATCCACAAATTTTGGGAAATTATTGAATAGGTTAGATAATTGATATAAGCTAAATCAATAAGTTCTATAGTTAAGGTGGATAAAACAACAACCGTGGATGATTCTCGGGATGCACAATAGAGAGAATCGAGGTGTCAAGTGTCAAGATAGGGTGTGTAAGTTGGAGTGACACAGGGTGATCAGTAACCTTAGATTATTCTCGAGATGGGCACACACACTTCCACCTCCACTTCCACGTCCACGTCCACGTCCACCTCCACGCCTATCTCACCAGGAGACTCTTACTCCACTGACGGCAATGCCTACTCCAGCTTTGGATGCTAATGATGTTTATCGCCCGAGAATGTACGAGCATGAAGATGAAGAGCAAACGAACTTGCCATTGCAGCAGGAGTGGATCGATGCATTGTCCGACACACATCCCCTACCACGACCTGACAGAGACAATTGATATGATACACTTGATATACATTTGATATGATACACTTGATATTTTGGTATATTTTGATCTTTTGGTATTTTTTGATATTTTAGTATATTTTGATATTTTGGTGGAAACTTTTACATACATGTATATATGATGTCTATTTTGATTTTTTTAGAACTGTTTTGGTTTCATTAGCATGTTATATTTGAAACTTCTATTGTATAATGAGTTCCCAAGAGTTATTTGTGTTGTATGATATGTTTTCAACAGCTTTAAATGTATAAACAAAATTGTTGCAGGTTATTTGTTTTCAGTAGGTTATTGTTGTTGGACTAAGTAATTAGTCACTCTAACTCCGACCGGATTTTTATGGAAACAAACAAGGTGAAAATATACTAACAAGTTTTATCAAGTGTATTTCAGTTTCATCAAAGGTTGCGAAACATCACATAATGGGTATTTGAGCATTCAAGCTATACAAGTTCAAGACTCGGCATATATAAAGGAATGAAGACGAAAGATCAAGACCATGAGTTGTAAAATTGATGTAAGGTATTCAAGTTCACTTAAGCAAGCCTATTGCATTAGTTCATGCATATCGTGATTTTAAAATGGATTTTCAAATGTCAAGTGATTACTTGAAGATTTCGAACCTATAAGTCTAAACAATGTTAAACTATATATGTATGGTCATATCGTACTTTGAAAATCATTGTGAAAGCTTTTGAAAAAGAAAAACTTGTTTTTGAAAGGTCTTTGAAAAGAAAACTGTATATTTGCAGAAAAGTCCCTCGCAAATCATGAAACCGAGATTTTCTATTTTCGAGATTTGTGAAAATATCCGGACCATCCAAATAGGCCATATGACCCATAAGAAACATGTATTATATGTTATATGAGGGTTTGTTGGGTCTAGGACATGTTAAAGGGTCGCTAACACAAGGGAAAAAATTAATTATTCTGAGGTCCCTGCAGTTAGTGCGCTAATAATGTTATTAGCGCGCTAATTGCATTTCTGACAGCTTTTTTATAAAGCTGAAAAATTCACTTTAATTCGAATTTTTAATCAAATCTCAGCCCTTGGATGCACACAACGATCATATACTAGTCTATAAATATATACAACACTCTCAAACATATAAGGCACACAAATTAGGTTTTGAAATCAAAGAAAAACATTTGTGCTTAAATTTTTCAAGAGAAGAGCTTGGGGTTTTCAAGTTACACTTAGAGGCTGTTCATTCAACATCAAAACCAGCACTCTTGAGGCACTCTAAGGAGTACAACAACCTCTCTAGAACTAATTTTTAAGTCATCTTCTTGGGGTTGTAAGAAAGTCCATTCCCTAGCTTTTCTTGTGCTTAAATTATATATTCTTGTGTGATTGATTTGGGAAATTACTTGTTGTGTTGTTAAACACACTTATTGGGTTTTGCACTTAAACTTGATTCATTAAACCCTTGGACTGATTTGAACAAGAGTTTGTGCTTAAACTTGATTTTTTATCAAACTTCTTGTTCTTTGGATTTGAAACTGGTTTTGTTCTCATCAATCTATTTGAAACGGTTTCATATTTGAGTTTTGCATAAAATTAGTTTTATACTTGCATTTCTCAAAATTGTTTTCATACTTGCATGCATAAGAGTGATTAGGCTCTAGGAGGCTTGCTTGTATTTGAACTTGATATCACTTTACTTTGTAAAACATATTTCAATTGTATTCAAATCTTGATTGTAAGACTTAGTGGGATCTAAGTCGAAAGGGAAGACCTAGTTGAGGCTAGGCATATATCCTAGTTGCGGCTAGGTGGGAAAGTCCTAGGTGGGTCTAGGTGGGAAAATCCTAGTTGCGGCTAGGTGTTTGTATAAGACTTTATTGCGATAAGGCATCGTGTAAAAGACCTAGTTGAGGCTAGACATTCACTAGGCTAGTTGGCTTAGGGTGTAACACTTATCGATAATATAAGTGGGGTTTGAAAATCCTAACCGGGGATGTTAGGTAGTGGATGTAGATCGGTTGGATCGAACCACTATAAATCACGTGTCTTATTTCCATCTTTTCTACCCCCTTCTTGATTGCATAGTATTGATATTTATCATTGGTGTATGCATTATCATTATTATTTGTGCATAAAGTTTTAAAAAGGCGATAACTACTCGGTAACCCAATTCACCCCCTCTTGGGTGACCTTCAATTGCAGGTTATTTGTTGCAGCAGGTTGTTGCAGGTTATTTGTTGCAGGATGTGTACATATATTTCAACCTGCTGAAACGTAAGAATGTTTTTGTTTCCTGAGATGTTGAATTCCGTCTCTGATTCAGTTTATAATCAGGGACGGAATGCATAATAAACGATATTTAGAACTATAAGTTCGGTCTCTAAATCGTCCCAAGTTAGAGACGGATTTAGGAACAAAATTTATAAATTCGGTCTCTAATCCGTTGTTAATTAGAGACTGTTTTAAGAACGAAATATTCAGTTTCTAATTAACAATAGAATTTTTGGTTTCTAATTAACAACGGACTTCAAATTTTGTCCCTGACTAGTCAGCGACGGCGATTTCACCGACCGATTTATTCCGTTCCTAATTTGGTTTCTGACCGTTTAGCAACTGAATATCAACCTATTAGGGACGGAATTTTTCGTCCCTATTTCGGCTGATTCTTGTAGTGCGAGGTATGTTATTTGTGTTCAGTATTTTGTATTGTATTGTATTACCCAAATGTTAATTCCAATGTCCAAAACGTGCGAGAACGTTTGAGTGTGAGCGTTGGTGTTGGGAAACGAGTTCGGTTTGATAGGAACGTGAATAACGGGTTTTGGGCGAACAGTTGTCGGGTAATTAGTTGTTCGAAAAAATTAATGAATTAAAAACACTAACTAAATACATAATAATTAAAAGTTTGACATGTTGGTATATCCGGGGCGACGCAACGAGTGAATTAGGATTCGAAACCGATTATGAAATGCGCTTATAATGCAAGAATAAGCTTAAAACAGGTGTGTATGTCACAAATTGAAGTCACAAGTTTGTGTCAAAGTTGGTGGATGGAAATAATGAGAGCTAAACGATGATTCTCGAGATTCGTGTGTGTAAGTGGATTGAGGGGTTATAAAAACCCCATCACCACCTTTTCTAACTCATCTCTATCTCATTTTCTCTCTCACTTCATCGATTCAACGTGAGAAGGCGGTGGAGTTTCAGAGTTTTCGCCGCAATTTGACGACGAAGGATCGAGCAAACATGAAATCTAAGGTGAGATCTCAGTTTTCCACATGTTTGTCTATGTTTTGGCGGTGATTGTCGTGATGGATTTGGACAACGGTTTTGGAAATCAGGTTTTTATGGTTTGTTTGATTGGATTTGGAATGAATGGAAGGGATTGTTGATGAATTGTGAATTAGTTTTGGTGATTTGAAGGTTGCTGAATTTTTTGGGGATTTCTATATAATTTTTGGAATTGAAGTGTTTTGCCGGGTTTTTGACGCGAGCCGAAGGTGGCTAGGCATTGTATCGGAGGTTTAAGTAAAGATGGGATAGGCTCGAAGTAAGGCGACGCAAGTTGGGATGTCAAAAACCCCGACTCATAGGCGTTCTGGGTTTAACACCGCGAGCGACGCCGTGAGCACAAGGAGCTCACGGCGCCACCCACTGCGTTTGGGGCAGATAGCCCCAGAGTTAAGTTGCGAGGGCGCCGCCCAGGGTAATGACCCCATGACGCCACCCACAACGTGTGGGGCAACGAGCCTAATTTTTCACGCCGTGGGGATGCTGCCAATAGCAAAATCTCACAGTGTCCCAGCGGCGTGACACTGTTCAAAGGCGCAAACTTTTATGAAATTTTCGAAAACTTTTGGGGATCTCTCAGGTATTCAAATGGGTCCGAATACGACCCAATACTCAGGTAATCGACCCACATTGTGTGAACGAAGAAAATTATAGAAAATTGAATAAAGTGAGGGTAATTAACGGGAATTTAAATGGTTAATAGGGGTTTTAGAGGTTGATGGACTATCCGGGGATTCGTAGGAGACGAGTCAGGGTCCGGTTGAGAGCGCATCATTAGGAGCAAAATGGTTTGACACAATTAAACGTTATCTTTAATCGAATGATTATAAAGATTGTGATTGGTCATTGTCCGACTAATGTGTGGAAGTTGTGTGATCAAGATAGGATTTGTCCCTCTCTTTTAGAGAGAGATATCTATTGGGCTCCTCGATATGTTGGACTGATAAATGGCCATGTCTAGTGAATTGATTGGATCAATGTCACTTGACAAATTTCAGTCTAATCAGAGATCGAGACTAGTAGATTGAACTATAAGGGTGACATTCCATGTCTTAAGTTCAATAAAAAAGATATCGCGTGACAAAAGGATATGATATACACTATCTATTTGGTTGTATCGATTTATTGATCTTCATGCAACTTGAGTAGTCATAATGTCTTGCTAGAGGCCGCTTATGACTTGTGTACCGAAAAGGGTATTCGGTTCACTGCTAACGTTGTATGAACCTATTGGGTCACACACAAAGAATGACATTGCGCGATTTAATATTATCTAGGATGATGAATTTTATTTGATAAAATTCATTTTGAAGATTTTCATTAAGTGTCCTAGTTTGACTAGGATTAAAAAACTCTCCTACATTTCTAGTATCACTAGAAATTTAGTCTCTTATTGAATCCTATTTTGAATAGAACTCTAATTGGAATTAAAGTATGAATTTAATTTTTATTTGAGTTTTAGATAACTTACAACTCTTATTGGATTAGTAATTGTCTATGACTCTATCTTTCTTAGAGTTGGACTTTATCTTAGACTCTATTTAGAGTATGAATATGAGATGAAGTTTTTTTACAACTCGGCCTATTGAACTATAAATAAGTCATTAGGGTCATAGTTGTAATATGAGAGAGACTTTCATGTGTGAGACTTTTCTAGAGAGTTTTGTGAGAATTTTCTTCCCTAGAATTTTTGGCGCTAGCACTCCGGATCGTGATCATCCGTTCGTGTGTGGATGTCGATAGAGGACGTTATTCTCTGGCATCGTCTTAAAGGAATCAATTAACACCAAACAAGGCTGACATGGAGTTATGTTTGTTAAGATATGATTTTTCTCTCTTGATATATCAGTTTAATGGAATCGATAGGATCCTGATTCGGGGATATTCAAAAAGATTTCGAAAAATTCCGCTGCGCTTGATCCCCAAAACTCAACAGTGGTATCAAAGCAAGGTTTGGCTCCATTAATCGTTATTTGATTGGTAATTGTTACCAATAATTTTATTTATACTGATGTAGTATGTGGTCTCCCATGGCTGCGCCTTTACGATGTTGTACAGAGAGAACCCAAGAACTGGGGATCTGGATCACTTTGAATTTTTTATTACGTAAGAAAGTATTCGCTGAAAGTTAATTGTTAACTTAGTCTATTCAGTGCTTTCTGTAAATCATATTGTGAATTAGTTATCTTTGGTAGCCGTATATTTACTATGGGAAGGGCAGAACTAAAATAGGTGATTATGGATGTGTGATTATCATCAATCCTAAATTTTTGGATATTTAATTGCACTACTCCTAGAATTTAGGTAAGTCACCTATCTATTCATGCCACTTCATACCTTATGTGATAAAATAAATACAATATTGGCAATGACTCATGTTTATTGCATAATGTCACAAAAATCCCACAATATTCGATCTATTACTAGTGTGATAATGATCACAGTTGACTATGAGGAATTAGATAGGGATTCCCACATGTGGATCGGTTTTGGAATTTCCAAATTGGAAATGCTTTGGGAGCATGGGTAGCCGTGTTTTCAGTATTTGATAATGGTTATCAAATTCTGATAAATTAAAAAAAAAGGCGACTCGTTTATGGGTATATTCTTATCAACTTTATTTATGAGAATTATAAATTTTAAAAGGCTAATTTCATTATAAGAAATGAAAGGTCCTAACCTATGCGCCATAAACCCTACTTGCTAATTGGTTAGTCGAATCAAAGTTTTATTAAAACATGATGTATGGAAATTTCTCTATGACTGAATGACATTTAATTTCTTAAATTTGTTTTATGATGCTTTACTTATATGTGAAATTGTTTCCTGTTTTATTAATGATCTTTATTCTATGCATGATTTGATATATTGGATATTTCATGATTAGATGCTAGAATTATAGGTCTTAATATAAGAAAGAATTATAAAAACTAAATAAGAATCCCTCAATTAAAATTTTAAGTTAATGCCACAAAATTTTAAACACTTGTCAAGGCCTCGATCACATCAATATGGGTTTGCCTCAACAGGGTGTGTATTGTGTTATCTTGGTGAGGCAAGTCGGGTAACAATTACCTGAATGTTTTAAATTGGTTTGACTTAATAAAGCTATCAAAACGGTTTTGGGCTTTAGGCATAAATGAGACACAACATGTTGTGACATATGATGTCTAAGTCTCATAAAGAACCTAAGAGTTGTATGTGATGTGATTGGTAAAGGTTACCTACCTAAATAACTTGATTTTGAGTGTCATGCCTTAGTTGTCTCAAAATTAAGTGAAATGTGGATCTTAGTCCACTAAATTAATACATATGAGGGTATTGATTTAGTGGGAGTTTAATTACTCACTAATAAATGGTTTTGCATAATTTTCTAGTTGTAGATATAAGACTTCTAGTAACACTAATCCATAGTAACTGTGATCAATCCTTGAGAAGGATAAAATAATGCCTAAGACTAATTTCCTTGATTTGAAAATTGATAAATGTTATCAACCATAAAATCAAGGATGTATGTCTCAAATTAATTAGTTTATTTAGAACCACCATCTACTGTTGCAAGAATTATATGTCATGTCTGTAACTATGAAACCAAACTTTTGGAAAGATTTAGGACCGTGGAAGCTAATGACATGACAATGACAATGACACTGAAGGAAATGTTCCAACAGTAAGTCACGCAGGAAAAGTATAAGATCACAAAATTCCTTGATTGTTGTAAATAATTGATACCCTATCAATATGTTTTTGTATTTGGAACACAAAGGGATATATATATTGATTATCTCAAAAAGGTCTTTTATCTCTATGTGCCAAAAGTTGGCAGTAGATTTGATCGATAATTCATCAAAAATAGTTTTGAACTATATAATATGAATGACATGGAGAAATCTGTTTGCAGTTGCATTGGATGCAATTAAAATCAGTAAGACAAAATATCAGAATATTATAAAAGCCTTTGACATGTATATGATGGTACGTAACACAAAGGAACTAATTAATATAGAATGGATAAAGGGAAGGTAAAGGCTATCAAAGACATTTATGTGTCGGACACAAAATCTTAGTTGTGAGCCAAACTGTTTACCTAATCTAAATAAAAGAGTTAAATGACATATTTAGTTATTCATAGAATGAAATTGTTCATTTTATAATAAATTCCAAATCTTATAAGGAAGACATAATTTTGAGTTGTTGCTAACATTTCAAAATTAGTATATAAAAATAAATAAATAAAAAATCACTTGGCAAACTATTAACATACTTTGATGAAATCAAGGTGGATAATATTTGAGCCAAGAGTTTAAATGACCATATTTGAAATTGTGGGATTGTCTTGCAATTAACTCCACTAGGAATGTCATTTATGAAATGATGTTTTAAGAGGAGAAATCGAACTATATAGGATATAATTCGATTTATGATGTATCACATAGACCTTCCTAAGATGTCCTATTGAGGCTATACTTTAGAAACCACTGCACTTTGCACTAAACCTTATATTCTTTAAAATGGTAGATAAACTCCATATACGATATGGAATAAAAAGGACCTAAGATTGTCTTTTCTTGAGACTTGAGACGGCGAGACTTGCGTAAGACGCTAAGTCGCATAAAGTTTGATGCCTAAGTCATTTTGTGTCTATTTTTGGTTGATTATTATGATACTATTTTATTCAATTGAGAACAAATTGTTTGTTGCTCAAAATGATGTCTTTCTAAATAAAGAGTTTATTTCAAAAAGACTATTGGGAATAAAATAAATCTTGAAATGTTCAAGAGCCACAAATGAGAACTGAACCACTTTAAGATGCTCAATAAAGTTTTGAACTAGTTGAGTATACACAAGTAACATATATCTCTTAAAAATCTAGAATAATAAGAAATTGGCTAGAGAAATCTGAAATTTCTTATCATTGATAGATATGATATATTTTTGATACTGGATCAGAATGAATCACTTATCAAGAGATATGTCTTGTTTAGATTGGATGAAGAGACTAAGTGTTAATGAACTCTGAATTTTAATTTATATATGTTATTTAAGTTTGAAACTTGATTTATTTACTTGAAAGTGGTATGACCATTGGATGTAAATGATTTAAAATGACATGAAGAAACAAAAAGGTGCATACTAAAAGCACGGCTTATAAAAAAATTTTCAATCTAAATCAAGGTGTTAATTATGATAAGATTTTTCACTTGGTAGCTAAACTTAAGTTCTAGAATTCTTATTGTCATCACTTCATAGCTTGACTATAAGATATGATAAACAAGTATCAAAATAGCATTGTTCTATGCTCCTTAAAGATGTGTATGACACAACTTAAGGGTTTTGATTGTCTTGAAAATTTTAGAAAGGTATGCAAGCTTAAAAGATCCAATTGTGGATTATAGTAAGCTTATCAGAGTTGGCATATTAGTTTTGATGAAATAATTAATGAATTAAATTCATTGAATCGAAGATAAACCTTGTGTATATACAAAGGTTAGTGGGAGCGCAATTATCATTTTTGAAACTGTATGTTGATGATATATTATTCATTAAAAATAATGATCTAATCTTGCAGAATGTCAAGTCTTGGTTGAGGATTCAATGAAATTTTTAGACAATTAGGCATATATCTTTGTGATATAGATCTATATAGATAAATTTAATAGGCTAATTGGTCTAAATTAGAATGCTTAAATAGACAAATAACTGAAAAGGTTTCAGTGTGCGAGATTCTTAAAAGAATTCGTATTTATGTCTTATAACATAAGTTTTAGCAAGACTCAAAGTCTTAGAACAAATGATGAACGAGACAATGTGAGTATGATTCTATACGCATTAGCTATGGGAATCATCACATATGTTATACTTTGCATTGAACTTGATATGTCATATGCTTTGGGCAAAACATACATCTATCTCATACATTCCAGTGAAGGTCACTGGATATTTATTGATAACATTCTTAAGTACTTCGGAAGTACTTGAGAAATGTTAGTGTTTACAAAGATTTGAAAGATGTGAGTTTTGTAAATGGTTACAAAATGTAAACTTTCAAGCTAATATAAATTATTAATGATCGCAATATAAATATGTATTAACTTCATAAGAAGATGCAGTGAGTTGGAAATGTACTAAACTCACTCTAACAAAATTCTACAACATAAATTGAGTTTTTGCTGCATTTGATGCAACCAAAGAAAATGTTTAGATCATAAGGTTCATAATTGAATAAGATGTGATTTCAAGTGTTGGAAGTAATGTTGGATTATACTATAAAACCAATGCACAACTTAAGGTTATGGAACCTAAATCACATTATAGATCTAAACAACTACTCAAACGTTTATGTCTTATTAAAAAAAGAATGTGAAGATTTGCAGAACAACACTATTAAACAATGTAGCAGATACATAAATAAAAATTCTTCCACTAAGAACACATTAAGGTCACACAGTATTGGATACGCGTAGATTGGACCTAGTGCAAGTGGGAGATGTTGGGAAATGTGTCCTAGGCCAATTCTGTAAATATTGTTTAACTATTATAAGTAGATGCATGTTTCTTTTATAATAGTATCCATGAATAATTATTGTATTATTCTAAATGTCCATAGTCAGTTATTATTGTGAGAGCAATAGTAAATTAAGACTAGTATGAGTCTTGATTGATAGTCATGTGATGATTATGCGTATATGGATACGAATCAAGATCATGAGTATTTGTTGGGAACAAATACTGAGCCGACCCGCTATGAGAATGCTACATGGTCAATGTTGTAAGTGATTCTCATGATAGTTATATCATTTAGTCCTTCGACTTGAGATCATTAGAGACTAACATTAGGAGCACAATGATTTGACACAATTAAACGTTGTTTTTAACTGGATGATTATAAAGATTATGATTGGTCATTGTTCGACTAATGTGTGGAAGTTGTGTGATCAAGATAGGATTTATCCCTCTCTTTTTGAGAGATATCTATTGGGCCCCTCGATATGTTGGATTCATAAATGACCATGTCTAGTGAATTGATTTGATCAATGTCACTTGACAAATTTCAGTCTAATCAGAGATTGAGACTAGTAAATTGAACTACAAGGGTGACATTTCATGTCTTAAGTTCAATCAAAAAGATATAGCGTGACAAAAGGATATGATATACACTATCTATTAGGTTGTATTGATTTATTGATCTTCATACAACTTGGGTAGTCATAATGCCTTGCTAGATGCCACTTATGACTTATGTATCAAAAGGAATTTTTGGTTCACTGCAAACGTTGTATGAACTTATTGGGTCGCAGACAAAGAATGACATTGCGCGATTTAATATTATCTAGGTTGATGAATAAAATTCATTTTGAAGATTCTCATTAAGTGTCCTAGTTTGACTAGGATTCAAAACTCTCTTACATTTCTAGTGTGACTAGAAATTTAGTCTCTTATTGAATCCTATTTTGAATAGAACTCTAATTGGAATCAAAGTATGACTTTAATTCTTATTTGAGTTTTAGATAAATTACAACTCTTATTGGATTAGTAATTGTAAATTGTCTATGACTCTATCCTTCTTAGAGTTAAACTTTATCTAAGATTCTATTTAGAGTATGACTATGAGATGGAGTTCTTTTACAACTCGACCTATTGAACTATAAATAAGACATTAGGGTCATAGTTGTAATATGAGAGAGACTTTCATGTGTGAGACTTTTCTAGAGAGTTTTGTGAGAATTTTCTTCCCTAGAGTTTTTGGCGCTAGCACTTCGGATCGTGATCATCCGTTCGTGTGTGAATTTCTGATAGAGGACATTCATCTCTTGCAGCGTCTTAAAGGAATCGATCAACACCAAACAAGGTAGACATGGAGTTATGCTTGTTAAGGTATGGTTTTTTTCTATTGATATATCAGTTTAATGAAATCGATAGGATCCTGGTTCGGAGATATTCGAAAAGGTTTCGAAAATTTTCGCTGCACTTGATCCCTGAAACCTAACAAACACTCCATATTCGATTGATTTAATTACAGTCTTGTCTATTCATGCGCTCTTTGTTCCTTTCTTTTCATCTGCATGAATTAAAATGATTTATTATTTTGAAATACTATATTTATATCTTGCTTGGCGTTACTTACCTAGGCTCTTCATTCTTGTGTTTGACGGAGTGCAGATCCACAATCCAGTAAGGAAAACGCTCCAGAGATTGGAGATTTGCTTTGAGGATATAAGAACACGTCTTTCCACTTGACTAATTAGGTTATTTTTTTGTATTATTGTATACATATGTCGTTTTGAATCATGAGTTTTGGTTTTTGAGATATTTTGGGCATGTGTATCTATATGTAGTTCTCCTCTGACTGATCATTTATGACGATATACATATGCTGGGTTTTCACACTCTATGATGTCTTATTTCATATGGTTGTGATTAATTTGATTAGTTTGAGTTTTTTGCTTCTGCTATATTGATGATAATTCACTAATCAATGTTCTAAACTGGTAAATGAATGGTAAATGGTAAGGAAAGGCTGACTAGTCTTGCGTGACTCGTCAAGATGGGCTTGGGGGTTCACGTAAGTCTAGGCCGGGCAAGGTCGGTTTAGGTTTGAAAACTGGGGTCGTCACACCTCTCCTGTTAACACCCAACCCACCAAACCCTTTTGAAAAGAAGCCAAATTGAGAGGCACAATGCCGCCATCAAAGGCTAGTTCCACCACCACCAACAATTTGTCGCCGAATAGAAGCCCTCCAACCACACCCATTCTCAAGTCCAACGCCACCACCAACAACAGGTCGCCACTGATTAGAAGCCCCATCTAGCCACTCCCAACGTCTCCACCAATAACAGGTCGCCGCCAAGCAGAAGCCCCTCTAGCCGCTCCTAATGCCACCACTAAAAACAGGTTGCCATTGAGCAGAAACCCTTCCAAGCACTCCCTAGCGCCGCCTCCTGCTCCTTCAACCGTGAAGCCTCTCCAACCACTCATAAACCTTAGATCTAAAAAAAGGAAAAAATAGCAAAAAAAAAAAAAAAAGGAAAGTAAGAAGAGAAAAAAGGAAGGCCACCGGCGACACCAGCTTCTATTAGAGCAAATCGCATCGGCGCGCCGGTGGCTCGAGGGTTGTAGATATGTTGTGCGTAAGGAAGAAAGGTGTTCGTCGCTAGGATTTCTCGCTCTTTTTATAATTTTATTAATTAAAATGTGAAAATAAAATCTAAATAAAATAAGTAAATATTAAAAAAACCTATTATCCAACATATATGTCAATTTGAGTGTCAAGAAGTGACATTCAAAATAGGCAATGTTTATCCACGTCATCTTGACATTCAAAATGCACATTCCATCAGAGAAGTTTTTTTCACTTCAATGTCTATTTAGTCCTAGGTGGCATACATTGACATTCAATCCGCATTCCATTGGAGATGTTTTAAGACTCCAAACTGATCTCCAATGGTAGATGTGAATTGAACGTCAATTGATGAGGTCGCATTTTTTTCAATTTAAAAAGATACCGAATTCTAACTAACAAAAAAAAGTAATAGCATTTTATGTGGCTGTCAATTTGAATGTCTAGAGTTTACATCCAAAATTGATAATGTCAATTTTTTTTATGCCACATCAGCATGACATTCTAAATACACATTCCCATTAGAGTCCTTTTATTCATCTCAATGTCAATTTAATCTTAGGTGATACATTGACATTCAATCAATATTTCATTGGAAATGCTGTAAGAGTAAGGTGATAGATGAGAGAGAGAGAGAGAGCCCACGTCACATTTCAGTTACCACACACGTGTTGTCGTTGAAAGGCAGATTTAAGCAGCTTTTTACTTGGTTTTATAAAAAGAAAAAAGAAAGCCGCTATTTACTTGACCGGAAGTTGAAGTTTTTGTCACGAACTGGCATATATTCTAAATAAAGAAAGAGACGAGTTGTTGTGGAAATGAACAGACGAGACCGACTGGTGGATGTGCATGTAGGTGCTTTTTTCTTTTTGCTATATATTGTCGTAGTAATGTTCATTTCATATAAGTTGTCAAGTGAACAATTTTTTTGCTCATCGCACCAATAGGTAGAGACTACAGAGAGGGTGAGAGAGTACTGAAAACAGTGATGGATGAGTTAAAGCCAAGCGCACCCAATTCACCTCCTCTCACCCCACTTGGGTTCCTCGATCGAGCCGCGACAGTCTACGGTGACTCTACCTCCATCATCTACAATGAGACTTCCTACACGTGGGCACAGACCCACCGTCGATGCCTCCAACTCGCCTCATCACTCGTATCCCTAGGCATCAAGCCGGGCCACGTGGTCTCTGTCTTAGCCCCCAACGTCCCCCCTATGTATGAGCTACACTTTGCTGTGTCCCTATGTCCGGGGCCGTACTCAACACCATCAATATCCGCCTCGACTCGCGCACCATATTGATACTCCTCCGCCACAGTGAATCAAAACTCATCTTCGTTGATCCCCAATTTTATTCGGTACTCCGAGATGCAATCAAAGACTTAATAGATCCTCCTATTGTTGTGCTCATCACGGACATCTATGTGGATGCTCCATCATCACCAGTCGTTGATCACACTTATGAGGGGTTGATCGAAATGGGAGACCCAGATTTCAAGTGGGTCTGGCCCAAGAGCGAGTGGGACCCAATGGTTTTGAACTACACGTCAGGCACGACCTCGACTCCTAAAGGTGTGGTCCATTGCCACAGAGGGCTATTCATCGTGACTGTTGATACATTGATTGATTGCTCTATGCCTAAGCAGCCAGTCTACTTGTGGACCCTACCGATGTTCCATGGCAACGGATGGAGCTTTCCGTGGGCCATGGCAGCGGTGGGTGCGACCAACGTGTGCTTACGCAAGGTCGATGTGGCTACAATCTATGACATGATCTACAACCATCACGTGACTCACATGTGCGGGGCCCCGATTGTTCTCAACATTCTAGCCAACGCCCCGAACATCGAATCGTTGACCCACCCGGTCCACATCCTGACCGCTGGTTCACCTCCCCCAGCTACAGTTTTATCTCGAGCTGAGTCGATTGGGTTTAAGGTGGATCATGGGTACGGGATGACAGAAACGGGTGGGCTTGTGGTTTCCTGTGCTTGGAAGCGGGAGTGGAACCGATTCCCAATGAGTGAACGTGCGCGGTTAAAAGCGAGACAGGGAGTGAGAACTATAGGAATGACAGAAGTAGACGTGGTGGACCCTGAGTCGGGGGTGAGTGTGACTCGGGATGGGTCGTCTCTCGGTGAGATTGTGTTACGAGGCGCGTGCATCATGTTGGGTTATTTAAAGGACCCGGTTGGGACGACTAAGTGTATGGATAATAAGCGCGGATGGTTCTACACGGGTGACGTGGGTGTGATGCACTCAGACGGGTATCTCGAGATTAAGGACAGATCTAAAGATGTGATAATCAGCGGTGGAGAGAATGTTAGTAGTGTTGAAGTGGAATCGATATTGTACTCACACCCACTCGTTAATGAAGCGGCTGTGGTAGCTCGACCGGATGAGTTTTGGGGCGAGACTCCATGTGCTTTTGTGAGTTTGAAGGCCGAGTCGGGCCAAGTCACAGAGAAGGAGATTATTGAATATTGTAGAGAAAGAATGCCACATTATATGGCACCCAAATCGGTAGTTTTTAAGGACGAGCTTCCTAAGACCTCAACTGGAAAAATTCAGAAGTTTGTGTTGAGAGACATAGCCAAGTCAATAGGTAATGGTGCACTAAAACAGTAGTTCATTGAGGGCCAGAGGAGCTGTAGACATTGGTCTAAACATATAATTAAGTTGATTTTGAAACTTTGATGTATTTGATTTTCATGTGTTTGATAGTTCCAAGCATTGAATTTAATTAAAAAGAAAACCAATGGGGCTAACCCAATGGTTTGGTAAGGGGTAATGAGTATATGCGGGTTCCTATAAATAAAATAAAATAAAATAAATTTAATTAAAAGAACATGTTCAATTTTATTGAGGATACAATATTTAAGAGTCAAATGATCAATGTACACGAATTAATCCAACACTTCAAGTATATTTCATAAAAAAAAGACTTATATTTTTGGAAATAGAACTTTAACTAAAAAAGACTTATATTTTTGGAAGGAGGGAGTAGAATGCAACTAATTAATTAAGGGGTTGGCTAAAGTGACCCAATTAGGGGTATCCTTTTGTGCACCCAGTGGGTCCTGCTGTCTTAGTAACGGTTGTGGGGTCCACTGTCCACATCAGCTAGGTGGACAAAACTTTGCACTAAAGCATTTTCCATTAATTTAACAAGAATTAAACTGTGCGCCATCTTAGCGTCACCTTATTTTGTATTCGGCCCAACATTAGCATTAACTATCCATACAAATCAAACCCAAAGTGTTGCCTTGAAGGACATATTATGTATTTAACCCCTTATATGGAATTGGACAGTGCTAGAAATGACACCCCAAACACACACCCTTGTCACATCCGTCGTCTATGTTCACTTCGAGATGCAAGCTATTCAAAACACGGTTGAATAGACGAGGTGTGCGTTCGAGTGTGCTTTCAAGCTAGAGGTAAGTCTAGCATTTTCACTTTTTTTTTTTATTTCTTTTCCCTCTAATACAAGGAAGCTCCCATCAAAATAGATACGAGTTGAAATATGAAGTTGATTTGAGAAGGAAATGCCTACAATTTTTCTACTAATTGTGAATTTTTTAAATGGTATACACATCAATATAATATTAATCTTTTTTTTAATAAAAATGTTGTATTTCATTCGACATTGAGATTCTTTTGTACAACCATTATAACTACCTCAGTAGAACATTAATTCAATACATTTGGTTGGCATATATATGGAAAAGTCGAGCCAGAGTAGCCCATTTCGCTTGCCTAGATGCCCTAAACCTTAAATTAAAACTTGAATTATGAGAAAAAATACAAATTTCAACGAGAGCAGCTTCTATACATTTGGTAATTGTAAAATTTGCCCAATTACCAATAGCAACGTGCCACATGTCATTTTATGGAGAGAATATAAGAGGGTGTATTTCTTAACTTTTTCTGTTACCAATTTCAACAAAGAAAGAAAATCAAAGCTTTCAAAAAGGAAAGAAAGCCTAAAACTTCTAATAAATGAAGACAATTGTGTACTTTTTTTTTTGAGAAAATTACACAAGGAATAGTGTTGATCTAATATTAGCAGGTGCAAATCCATATACACACAAGCGTAGATATAGATTCAAAATTGAAGGTTCAAATTGTGTTAATGATAAATTTGATAACCATGGACATGCAACAAAGTTAGAACTAATCAATGTTTCATATTTGAATAGATTTGAGTTTTATTTGATAGACAAGAAAGTGATAAAATATTATTAAAATCACCTTGATTAAAAGAGAGATCGTGGTGATTCAAAACTTAACTTCTCCAAAGTAGTCAAAAGTATTTAAAAGTGTAACTCTTTTTTTTTTTTTTTTGATTTAACAACCAACTCTAATTCATTTCAAATCTATGGCAAGTACATTCAAAAGAAATGAGGGTTTAACATCCCACTCGTTTCGACCAGACATAGAACTAGCTTCCCTTACTAATGTTTGTTAAAAGTGTAACTTATCATCACAATTTTTCGATGTTAGTACATATGATATGTTCTTGGTACTTGGGCATACATTTAAGTGTCATTAGTGTGGCTATCAAATTGACCACTAAATTTAAATTTATTACTCAAAAACTTAAATCACTATAGATAGTGATTTAAAAAGATCACATAATTGAATTTCTGTATATCTACCTATATATTAAAAGCACGAATGTTTTCAAAAAAATAAAGAAGCACGAATAGTGTTTATTTCCTTCGTGACTTAAAATGCCACTTTTGCCCTTTTACATAGTTAAAAGTCTAACAACATATTACCTTAAGCACGTGATTAGTGTTAATTTGAATCCTAAATAACTCGAGTTAGGCTCGTGGTTAAGCACGATCTGTCTCGATTCATGTGTGCAGGGATTGGTGTGTCATATTGTGTTTTGTTTGGTGTGTATTAGTATGTATAAATGAATAATTGGACAAATGAAGGAATGTCTGATACCATGTGTGGGTCAAAGTGGACTCACATGAGACATGGTATAGCTTTGACACCCGAATGTGCTCATTGGCGTTAAATACATAAGTATAAGCATAAATATATATTTATATATTGTGGTTATATATATAAATATACATTAATATGAAAAATAATAAAATAATGGTAAATTGTCAGGCACCGAGTGGCACGTGGGGTCACGGGTTACACGCGTAGGACGATCGATAATGGACACCATCAAGGGTGCTCGTTGGCACGCACCACGGAGTCGTAGGCGCGACGATATCGACAAATATATATATATATATATATATATATAGAAAAATGTGAAAAGACCAAAAAGGGCTTATGGTTTAAATGGAATAGTGGATGAACACAAGGGCATTTTGGTCTTTTCTCCCATCAATACCGCCTCTCTTAATTATAAATCGTGAAATCGAGAGAGACAACGAACCAAGAAGCTGAGAAACGAGGAGAGAACGCAGGGATCAGCGAAGAGGAGAACGAGTTCGGGAGTTCACTAGAGCGACGCTGAGCTTAAGGATTCGAGACCAGTCGAGGTAAGGTCGTTGTTGTTCGCGGCGTTACTGTTGTTGTTGCCGGTAATGGAGGATGAGGATCTCGGCCATTATTGAGGTTAGAGATGTCAAGGCGAGTTGGGATTGGGGTGGGAGCCAATCCCAATCGAGAAAAAAAGGGAATCCTCTGTTTGGTCGCGCGTGGAAGAAGGTGTCCCCAAATAGAAAAAATAAGAAAGAAAAGAAAAGAGATTTTGGAAATTGATGGAAATTCCAGAAAAATAGGAAAAAAATATGAAAAAATAGTATTTTGACTAAACAAATGGAAATCGAGGGATTTCTATAGTAAATGATGAATTCGAAAGTTAGGGAAGACTTTATATCGGGGCTTTTACCTCAAAAAATGTGAAATAGTTAAAATAGGATAAAAACTAGGTCCCAGGATTCTGAATTCGAATGAGACCAGTTTAGGAGTATTAATAAATGAATATTGGACTTAAGTTGATAACAGTTGGTCTATTTTAGGTAATGGACTGACGGAAAGAGCTTTGACGACTCCAGGGAGTCATACTAGTCGATAAACATAGGTAAGCTCAGGACAGGTAAGTGAGACTCGTACTTTTTATCAATTATGCAATATAAAATAGAATTATTAGAGCAAGTAGTGTTCAGGACTGGGAATGGGGAAATGTACAAAGATTTGATTTTGTTTTATATAAATTGTTTCTCAATGACAAATGAATTCAGAAAAAGGTTTGGCGGGAAGGATCGACCTTGGTTTGGAACTGTGGTGGAGTTGCTTCCTATCACCGCGCCCCCAGTGACCTTGGAATTATTCATATCAATGTTTTTCATTTGAGTTGGCGGCTCATCGGTCATAGACCAATCAGATGAGCAGTGATTTGTTTAGTGACGATGAGGGAGTACGACTTTGTGTTGTTATGAGTTGGCGGTATATCGATGAGAATTGGTCTGATGCCCAGAGACTGATTCTTATGATGTGAGATGGCGACTCAATTCAAATACTGAGATTGAAAATACAAATCATGGGTGCATTGCAATGAACCATTGAACTTTCATCTGTTATATATATTGTTTATATTAATTCGAATGCTCCTTTAAATATGCATTAGATTCATGTTGTTATACATTGCCTTGATATTAGTTGGCTGTTGATGGTTGGTATGAGAGTCACTTATTGAGCATGCCCACCTTAACATTTCCAAGTATGGGCGTACGCTAGGACTTGAAACTCAATAAAGGAGAAGATCAGGAGTATAATATCTTCTCTACGGTGCAGTGAGTTTCCCTGTTATATATATATATATATATATATATATATATATTGTATTGCTTTATGATTTGTAATAATCGGGGTGGGAGCTCAATGCCGACGTTCATGCCGATATTGTATATCATGTGATTTATCGAAAAAGTTTTAAATTTTCTGCTACGTTTGTTTTATTTTGTTTATTTAATATCAAGATATACAGGTTGTTGTCATGAATTGGTATAAGGTTGCTGCCTCTAATTAGGTTCGAACTGGTTTAGCAGGGCTCAATTAGGGTTTCAGGCCAAGTATCGCCCTAATGGAGTTAGGGGATGCTACAAAGAGTATCATTTTCTACTTCCTTTTCTCCTTTCTTATGATTCATGACCCTTCCTCACTCGCCTCTTTTCTTGCTCATGAATAACTCGCAGGGCTTTCTTCCTCTAAGGAATCTTGTAACGATCGAAAAATATGCTATGTCCGTGTGACGATATGTATTACATATTTATACTCATGTCTGTATGAAAGGACGATGACGTCAAGTTGCAAGTAGTATTTGCCTAGAAAAACGTGACGAATGGGTATCGGCTGGATAAAATACGAGTACACGGGTCTAGGAAACGATTTTCATGGACTAGCAAAAAATAAAATATGATAACTAAATAATATGGGAATATGTTCGGGTCGTTAGTATTTCCATTCTAGCGCGACGGTGCGAGTCGTGGTGCATGCTGGGCGCAGAAATGCCCGAGATAGGCCAATAATTGGTTTGAAAAGATGATAGGAACATGGAAGAGTCCCTATGTGAGTCATTGTGGTGGTTGGCTGGTGTGATTGGAGGCCACTAGATGTGCCTCGAGATAGATAAACAACCTCAAGATGAGAGATCCAATATAAAAAGGTTGGCAACCTTTTCTCACTCTCTGTTTCTCTCTTGTCTCTTCTCTCTCTCTCTCTCTGTAACGGCCCAATTTATAATTGCCGTTAATTATGACATCATTGCAGATGTGGACACCAGCGAGGACGGTTATGGGTCCCACAGCGAGGCTGGCAAACATTCGAACAAGGTATACAGTCCGTTTTGTATGCTTTTGTGGTGAATTGTGATGAAAATATTCTAATTAGCTAGATTTCATTACAATATGTGTGTTAATGTAGTTTATTGACGAGTGAGGAATTGCCTCGGGGTATGTGCAGACACGGGACACGAGGCACGGGTGCCGGGTAGTCGGGAGACTAGTGTTAGCTTATCCACAAATTTTGGAAAATTATTGAATAGGTTAGATAATTGATATAAGCTAAATCAATAAGTTCTATAGTTAAGGTGGATAAAACAACAACCGTGGGATGATTCTCGGGATGCACAATATAGAGAATCGAGGTGTCAAGTGTCAAGATAGTGTGTGTTAGTTGGAGTGACACAGGGTGATCAGTAACCCTTAGATTATTCTCGAGATGGGCATACACACTTGATCAAATGCCAAGTATATATACATGTTTGATCGATCAAACAAAGGAGAGAAAGAGAGTGAGATTGGAGAGAGAGCTTGAGGGAGAGAATCGTTGGAAAAGGAGGAAGAAGAACAACATTTAAGGAGTGAAGAAGGTGATTTTGGTCATCCAACCACAAGATCAAGAGGTATGGACACATCAAACTTGAGTTTTGTGAGATTTTTGGTGTGAGTTAGAAATTGTGAAATCCGAATTTGTTGGGAAATTAGACACTTGGTTTTGTTGAGAGTGAGTGTGTATGAGAATGGCATGAGATGGTTGTGATTTTGAGCTAATTTGAGAGAAATTTGATGATTTCTGAAAATGGGTTTTGAAAATGTGATTTTGATGATTCTTGGATTTTGATGTTTAAACTTGATGAATTTGTGTTTAAATGGTGATTCTGGGGTGGATGATGGTTTTTAGAGGTGTTGGAACCAAATGAATGGGTGTATGAGGAAGTTTGGAATGTGGATTTTTGAACTAAAATTTCTGGACAGAGCGCGATTAGCGCGCTAATGGGTGGACCTAGTGCGCTAATTCCCTTCTGGAAAATGATGAACAGTGACAAAGATAAATTAGCGCGCTAATTGTTCACTGGAATCTGAAAAATTGAAAAATGAAAAAATGAGCCTAAATAACATTATAAACCCATTAATTGACCTTAAATCCTTATAAATGAATTCCAGGAGTCTCGGAATAGTAATTGGAGCCGGGGGTTAGTCGAAAAACAGACCGGGAGTAATATCGGGGATTCGGAAGTATTGAGCCAGGGGTTTGATTTGTGAAACAAGGAGTGCGTATTGAGGTGTGTAGTATCCCAATTGAACTTCACTTTAGTATTTACTGTTTGATTTATTTGAATTCAGTTCTATTTATTCTTTACTCCATTTCGTTATTGCTTTACGGTGGCTGAGTACTCTCACCTGGTGGCTTTACGGTAGTGGAGTTACTCCTACCTGGTGTCTTTACGGTGTTGAGATCACTTCCCACATGGTGCTTATTTGTTACGGCCATAGAGTCCACTAAGTCATAGCACTTGTCTCGGTATATGCCTGTGAATAGGCTACCCGGGTATGGTAGGCTTGTGTGGGTGCGTCGTGGGTCTACGCCGACCACCTAGAGGGTCCAGGGCAAACCCATTGGTATGTTTATGGGCTGTGACTGGGGAAAAACCCGAAGTATGACTTGGTCTGATTTTATGTGCATGTACTTTGTTTCATCACTATATTTAAGCATGTGATGATCCTTTTTACAGCTGTCTGTATTATTTCTTTGTTCCGCATGTTTAATTATAGTATTTTAAATTCCAGTACTTTTACTTCCGTAATTACTTGGTGAATTTCCTTGGGATTACTCACTCTGGACTCGTTATCTGTCTTTTTGTGATGGCTGAGTGCAGATCCTAGTACGAGCCGGGGAAAGGGCAAGCTTGAGGACTATATCGATTGACAGCTCTAGCTCTACTCGTACGTATTTTTATATTTACTCGTTTTATGTGGGCTTGAGAGACAGGTTGTATATTTTGATATTTTGAGGTTCAGATGATATGTATATGATGTACATTTGGTATGGTTTCCACTTAAGTATTATACTCATGAAATGCAAGATAAATCTTTATGTTGGTAGTAAATCTTCCACTGCGTAAATTGAGGTTATATGATATTAAAAGAATCAAAGTTAATAAGGATTGATTGATGATGGGTAATTGGGCGTGGGACACAACTGGTAGTGACGTGGCCAGTTGTGGGCCCGCGTGGCCTCCCATCGCGGACCAATGTGGAAATTGGTGCCACCACATTTTGGTATCAGAGCCTAGGTTTGAGGAACCTAAAGGATAAAACGATGATGATAGTTAACTCTGATACCGCCACAATTTGCTACTTGGTATCAATGAATAAATCTTAGATGTGGAAACCACAAGTAAATGATTAAAGGCTTAGTTGGGAAGTGATGCGAGGCGGGTAGACTTAGGAAATTACATATACTTATGTTTTGATTGTGTACTATATATTATACGCGTATGTACTGAGTCTGATCCAATGCACGTTGGTTGTGTAGTTTATGATGGACAGACAGGCTCCTACTACTCCGCCGACTACTCAGCAGGAGATTGGGGAGACTAGTGACCATACCACTAGTGAGGTTGCTGATTTGCGAGCTATGATGCAGAGACTAACTCGCATCGATTATTACAAAGAGAGCAAGAAATATTACAACAGAGCAGGCTCGAATGGTCGAGTTGATCGAGTATATTCGAAGTTCGAGGACGCTAGCAGTAGCACCGACTGCTGAGTGTGTTGCACGTACTACCACTCAGGCAGCATTAGCAGCAGCTGTTACTACGCAGACGGCTAGGTCAGAGATAGTGATAGAGAGAGTTGAGCCTGTGGTAGTACCAGCAGAGACTACTGTGGTGACACCCACCACTACAGAGCAGCAGATAGGGACTTCGATTGCTAGGAGTAGGATGTCAGAGGCAGCGAAGATGGTGAAGGATTTTATGAGGTTTAATCCTACATACTTTACTGGAGTCAGTGATCCTGAGGTTACAGGACGTTGGTTGATGACTCACAGACGACTACACCAGTTGTTGGAGGTACCCGAGGTAGATCAGGCACGTATTTCAGGTTATTGTTTGAGGGGTCAAGCTACAGTTTGGTGGACCACCTACACTGACATACATGGTACGCCAGCGACGTGGGGAGAGTTTATACAGTTATTCCTGAACGAGTATATTCCCACAGAGGTGCAGTTACGATTGAGGGAGCAGTTCTTGGGTTTGCGACAGGGTACCATGTCGATATCACAGTACATGGATCGATTCAGGTACCTCATGATGTATGTTGTGGATGTGGCTAACACGGAGAGATTACAGATTTATTACTTCATCAGAGGCCTGGATGAGAGGATTGGTGGGGTGATAGTCGCGACTGGTGCAGAGACACTACAGATTGTTTATGATAGAGCATTGGCTCGTGAGACATATCTACGACACCGGGGTGAGCTTGGAGATGGGTCTAGACAGAGTTTTCGGTCTGATCAGAGACCGAAGAGGCATAGAGATCAGTCTGACCGACAGAGACATGATTATCAGGGTCGACGAGATAGGTGTTCTGAGCATCAGAGAGGAGATGAGAGGCAGGTGGTGTACGTTGCTGTACCTGCACCAGCTGAGCAGCCACGGCAGCGTGTTCAAGATGGAGGAAGTCGTGGTAGGGGACAGAGGTATCGGGGTCGTGACAGGGCTCAGGTTCATATAGTGTCACAGTCGGATTGGCAGGATACACGACAATGTTTCAGATGTCATCAGGTCGGACATATACAGAGTAACTGTCCGATGTCAGCTTCATCTTCACGACCACGATTTAGCCAATTAGGGAGAGGGTTTATGCAACTACTACACCTAATGCCGTACAGCCAGAGCGTGATGCGACTCGTCAGCTTGTCGAGGGCATGTTATCTATATGCGATGTCTTCATGCATGTATTATTTGACTCTGTTAGTACCTTGTCATTTATATCGGGACGTAGGGTCGGACAGTTTGGATTACAGGTTGAGACTTTATACCCATATCTTGACCTCAGTACAGTTGCTGGGGATAAGATATACCCTAACCGAATATGCCAGAATTGTGTGGTAGAGATTGAGGGACATCAGTTTCCCGGTGATTTCCGTGTCCTGGAGTATTTAGAGTTTGATGCCTTATTGGGTATGGATTGGCTAGCAACATATCACGCACATATCGACTATTTTGGTAAGATGATAGTATTTGATATTGAGGGCATTCCGGTGTTTACTTTTTCTGGACGACGTCAGATTTACAGATTACCAGAGGTCGATTAGCTACGACACAGGAGATGGAGGTGTTTAGGACGGTGGTTGAGTTCGACCTGAGACTAGAGGTTAGAGTAGAGGATGTCCCAGTAGTGTGTGAGTTTTCTGAGGTGTTCCCAGATGATTTGCCAGGTTTACCACCTCCTAGAGCAGTTGACTTCATTATTGAGTTGATTCCGGGGACGCAGCCGATATATAGTCGACCGTACAGGATGTCAGCGTCGGAGCAGGGAGAGTTGAGGCCCCAATTAGAGGAGTTGCTGCAGAAGGGTTTTATTCATCCCAGTATGTCTCCTTGGGGCGCACCAGTCCTATTTATTAAGAAGAAGGACGGTTCTTTGAGGATGTGCGTAGACTACAGGAAGCTGAATCAAGTGACGATTCGAAATCGTTATCCGCTTCCTAGGATTGATGATCTATTTGATCAGTTGGCGGGTGCTAAGTTTTTCTCGAAGATTGATTTACGATCTGGATATCATCAGTTGAGGATTCGGGAGACTGATATCGAGAAGATGGTGTTTAGCACGCGCTATGGATTGTTTGAGTTCACAGTCATGCCATTTGGGGTGACTAATGCGCCAACTATCTTTATGGATTTGATGCACCGAGTACTACGGCCATTTCTTGATCATTATGTGATTGTATTCATCGATGATATCTTAATATACAGTAAGACTTATGAGGAGCACGAGAGACGCCTCAGAGATGTTTTGATGACGTTGAGGGAGCACAAATTGTACGTTAAGTTCAGCAAGTGTGCTTTCTGGCTGAGAGAAGTGAAATTTCTCGGACATGTCATTGGTAGTCAAGGAATATCTGTTGATGGAGACAAGATTCGAGCGATCATTGATTGGAGGACACCTGAGACGATTCTGAGACATTCGTAGTTTCTTGGGGCTTGCATGCTATTATCATGCGGTTCGTGCATGATTTTTCTTTGATTGCAGCGCCGATGACGAGGTTGACCAAGAAGAATGTTAAGTTTGAATGGTCTGAAGACTGTGAAGTAGCATTTTTAGAATTGAAGAGAAGGTTGACTTACGCGCGCATTGGCTCTACTAGACAGGAAAGGCTTCTCGCCTACACGATGCTTCCGGAACTGGGTTGGGATGCGTGTTGATGTAGGAAGGACACCCAGTTTCGTATTTATCGAGGCGACTGAGACCCCACGAGGAGAATTATCCGGTACATGATTTAGATGTAGCTGCAGTTGTGTTTGCGCTCAAGGCTTGGCGACATTATCTTTATGGAGAGCGGTTTATGTTATTCACAGATCATCAGAGTTTGAGCTATCTGTTCACTCAGAAGGATCTGAATATGCGGCAAAGACGGTGGTTCGAGTTACTGAAAGACTACGATTTCGCGATTGAATACCATCCTGGGAAGGTGAATGTAGTTGCTGATGCATTGAGCCGGAGTGGTGTAGAGAGTCAGACTGTGCTGCGGCGGATGACACATGAGCATGGATTGCTGGAGGCTTCGACGGTGTTGTGTTTATCAGATGCTTTTGATGATGTTCGTATCTGTTGACAGATGCGTGTTCCTGTTGTGTTGTTAGAGAGGGTCGCTAAGTGGCAAAGGGCTGACGGACATTTTGCTCGCTTCAGTTGTCTGGCTCAGGATCTGAGTTGCACAGATTGGTCTAGTGGTTCAGACTAGTGCTTGAGACACAGGGGTAGGTTGTGGATACCTGAGGTGCAGGAACTACGTGATAGTGTTCTTGAGGATGCACACCGTTCAGGGTATACAGTTCATCCTAGCAGGACTAAGATGTATCATGATTTGCGACGTTTATTTTCGTGGCCTGGGATGAAGGCCGATGTGGGTGCATATATGAGAGCTTGTCATATTTGTCAGCAGGTTAAGACCGAGCACAGGAGACCAGCTGGATTGTTACAGCCACTACCGATTCCACAATGGAAATGGGAGCATGTTACGATGGATTTTGTGAGCGGGTTGCCACAGACTGCGAGACGTCATGATGTTGTGTGGGTTGTTATTGATAGATTGACGAAGTCTGCATACTTCATCCCTATGTCGATGAAGTATTCATTTTCTCAGTTGAGTATCATTTTTGAGCGAGAGATCGTTAGGCTACATGGGGTACCGCTATCTATTGTGTCTGACAGAGACCCCAGGTTGACTTCGAAGTTGTGGGAGAGAATGCAAGAGCAGTTTGGGACGAGACTGTAGTTCAGTACGGCTTATCATCCTCAGACAGATAGTCAGTCAGAGAGATTGATACGGATATTGCAAGACATGCTTAGAGCATGCATTTTGCAGTTTGGAGGTGCTGGGGAAGAGTATTTGCCATTGTGCGAGTTCGCGTACAACAATAGCTATCAGGCGATTATTGGTATGCCACCATTCGAGGCATTATACGGCAGACCTTGCAGATCACCAGCTTGTTGGGCAGCACCTGAGGATATGGCAGTGATTGGACCTGAAGTTGTTGTTGATCATACCGAGAAGATTCGACAAATTAGGTTGAGATTGCAAGCAGCTCAAGATATACAAAAGAAGTACGCTAATAGGTACCTTGAGGGTTTGAGTTATAATGTGGAGGACTTGGTATATTTGAAGGTTTCACCCTGGAAAGGTCATCAGAGGTTTGGGATGAAGGGGAAACTAGCACCAAGGTATATTGGGCCTTTCAGAGTTTTGGCACGCGTTCGGACAGTAGCATATAGATTGGAGTTGCCAGCAGAGTTAGCAGGCGTTCATCCAGTGTTTCACGTGTCTATGTTGAGGTTAGCTAAGTCAGGACCGAGGCCGATGGTGGACATTAGACAGATTGAGGTTCGTCCTGACGTTTAATATGAAGAGCAACCTGTGGAGATCATGGATCGTAGAGTTCAAATTCTAAGGAACAGGGAAATTCCGAAGGTATTGGTACGATGGCAGCATTACAGGACTAAGGGACTCACCTGGGAGCTCGAATCGACTATAAGACAGAGATATCCTCAGTTAATTACGGGTGAGTGTTTATAAGAACTTAAATTTCGGGACGAAATTTCAATTTAGTTGAGAAGAATTGTAACGGCCCAATTTATAATTGCCGTTAATTATGACGTCATTGCAGATGTGGACGCCAGCGAGGACGGTTATGAGTCCCACAGCGAGGCCAGCAAACACTCGAACTAGGTATACAGTCATTTTTGTATGCTTTTGTGGTGAATTGTGATGAAAATATTCTAATTAGCTAGATGTCATTAAAATATGTGTGTTAATGTAGTTTATTGACGAGTGAGGAATTGCCTCAGGGTGTGTGCGGACACGGGACACGAGGCACAGGGTGCCGGGTAGTCGAGAGACTAGTGTGGTCTTATCCACAAATTTTAGGAAATTATTGAATAGGTTAAATAATTGATATAAGCTAAATCAATAAGTTCTATAGTTAAGGTGGATAAAACAACAACCGTGGGATGATTCTCGGGATGCACAATAGAGAGAATCGAGGTGTCAAGTGTCAAGATAGGGTGAGTAAGTTGGAGTGACACAGGGTGATCAGTAACCCTTAGATTATTCTCGAGATGGGCATACACACTTGATCAAATGCCAAGTATATTTACATGTTTGATCGATCAAACAAAGGAGAGAAAGAGAGTGAGATTGGAGAGAGAGCTTGAGGGAGAGAATCGTTGGAAGAGGAGGAAGAAGAACAACATTTAAGGAGTGAAGAAGGTGATTTTGGGCATCCAACCACAAGATCAAGAGGTATGGACACATCAAACTTGAGTTTTGTGAGATTTTTGGTGTGAGTTAGAAATTGTGAAATCCGAATTTGTTGGGAAATTAGACACTTGGTTTTGTTGAGAGTGAGTGTGTATGATTATGGCATGAGATGGTTGTGATTTTGAGCTAATTTGAGAGAAATTTGATGATTTCCTGAAAATGGGTTTTGAAAATGTGATTTTGATGATTCTTGGATTTTGATGTTTAAACTTGATGAATTTGTGTTTAAATGGTGATTCTGGGGTGGATGATGGTTTTTAGAGGTGTTGGAACCAAATGAATGGGTGTATGAGGAAGTTTGGAATGTGGATTTTTGAACTGAAATTTCTGGACAAAGCGCGATTAGCGCGCTAATGGGTGGACCTAGCGCGCTAATTACCCTCTGGAAAATGATGAACAGTGACAAAGATAAATTAGCGCGCTAATTTATCTCATTAGCGCGCTAATTGTTCACTAGAATCAGAAAAATTGAAAAATGAAGAAATGAGCCTAAATAACATTATAAACCCATTAATTGACCTTAAATCCTTATAAATGAATTCCAGAAGTCTCGGAATAGTAATTGGAGCCGGGGGTTAGTCGGAAAATAGACCGGGAGTAATATCGGGGATTCGGAAGTATTGAGCCGAGGGTTTGATTTGTGGAACGAGGAGTGCGTATTGAGGTGTGTAGTATCCCAATTGAACTTCACTTTAGTATTTACTGTTTGATTTATTTGAATTCAGTTCTATTTATTCTTTACTCCATTTCGTTATTGCATTACGGTGGCTGAGTACTCTCACCTGGTGACTTTACGGTAGTGGAGCTACTCCTACCTGGTGTCTTTATGGTGTTGAGATCACTCCCCACCTGGTGCTTATTTGTTACGGCCATAGAGTCCACTAAGTCATAGCACTTGTCTAGGTATACGCTGGTGAATAGGCTACCCGGTAAGGTAGGCTTGTGTGGGTGCGTCGTGGGTCTACGCCGACCACCTGAGGGTCCAGGGCCAACCCATTGGTGTGTTTACGGCCGTGCCTCGGGGAAAAACTCGAAGTATGACTTGGTCTGATTTTTATGTGCACGTACTTTGTTTCATCACTATATTTAAGCATGTGATGATCCTTTTTACAGCTGTCTGTATTATTTCTTTGTTCCGCATGTTTAATTATAGTATTTTAAATTCCAAGACTTTTTTACTTCCGTAATTACTTGGTGAATTTCCTTGGGATTACTCACTCTGGACTCGTCATCTGTCTTTTTGTGATGGCTGAGTGCAGATCCTAGTACGAGCCGGGGAAAGGACAAGCTTGAGGACTATATCGATTGATAGCTCTAGCCCTACTCGTACGTATGTTTATATTTACTCGTTTTATGTTGGTTTGGGCTTGAGAGACAGGTTGTATATTTTGATATTTTGAGGTTCAGATGATATGTATATGATGTACATTTGGTATGGTTTTCACTTAGGTATTATACTCATGAAATGCAAGATAAATCTTTATGTTGTTAGTAAATCTTCCGCTGCGTAAATTGAGGTTATATGATATTAAAAGAATCAAAGTTAATAAGGATTGATTGATGATGGATAATTGGGCGTGAAACACAGCTAGTGGTGACGTGACCAGTTGTGGGCCCGCGTGGCCTCCCGTGGCGGACCAATGTGGAAATTGGGGCCGCCACACTCTCTCTCTCTCTCTTTCTCTTCATCACATGTAAATAAAATTTAGTGGAGGTTTTTTGAATTTTGAGCAAGGATTGGTGCCAAGGGAGCGCGCAACGACGTGAACAGAGGTGAAATCTCGACTCCTCGTTCTATTCTCGTCATTTTGGCATAAGTTTCATGTATTTTCATTCAAGTTTTGGATCGATGGTTGGTCCATTTTCATGTTTTGTGGCAGTTTTGGATGGCTATTGAGATCCCTACGAGGTTCGGAGAGGCTCGGATAACGACGACGTGAGTCAGGGTTGTGAAAAAATGCCAGATGTTGGGGCATGTGCCGTAGGTCAATTTATAAACATTGTTTATCATACAATTTAGTTAATAGAGGTTTTTCATTTGCTGTTTTATTATAAGTGATTGCATGTTACCTTATAATAAGATCCATGGGTATTTGTTGAAATATCATAAATGTCCTAGTCAGTCATTATACTGAGAACTATAATGAATTAAGATTAGTGTGAGTCTTAATTGATGATCATGTGATAATAATGCGTATAGGGATACGAATCGAGATCATGAGTACCTTCTAAGGAACAAGGTATTAGACGACCCGCTATGAGAACACCACATGGATTATGTGACGACCTGCCCCTGACCTAGGGTCAAGTCGCCCGGCCCAAACCGTTTCCTAAACCCGATACCTGAACCAGGCTCAAATAACGGCTTGGCACGCCTAAATAAACCTGCGGAATAATAAATCTAACAAGATATATGGTAATAAGAGTGTGAAAGATAATCATAATACAACCATATTATCTTGTATATCATAATAAGATCTATCATCTTTAATATTCAAAAGTCTTATACAACTTCATAATAACATTATAAAGGTTCAAAACTACCCATTAACTAAGTCTTAAGTTACAACCCACGTACGAGGTTTACAAAACGATCAATATTAACAATATACTAATATCATACGAGGCTCACATGTAAAGGAACTTCAAGATAGATCATTTCCCTTGCCTTTCTTTTCTATCGCACTGGTAGAGGGACCTGTGGGGTAAAGTGGGGTGAGCTAAAGAACCAACGGTGCTCAATAAGAGGAAAGACTCGCTCAAACATTAAATATGCAAGTACTACCTAGTACTCATGCAAGTTCTACATGACACCAAATCCATACTCACAACATATCATGTAAGAACAGAATAAATGTAAATCATAACCAAATATAAGCATATAAATGAACACATAATTAGGTACAAGTATAGACATTGTTCATGCTCATCTTAGTTATGGAAATAGATTCATATTCTAAGAAGAAACATATAAATAGAATTTCCATTTCCAAACTAAACATCAAATAGTCCACGTATCAATATTTCAAGTCGTAATCCATTCACTATAATATACATAAAAACATGACGGTTTCACAACACATTTGATAAACATTCATTTGTTTCATGCATGATAATATTCACCATTTTTCATTTATAAAATCTACACATGACATACATATAAAATCAAATGAAAGATTTAAATGTAATGCGATAGATATATACTAATATAGTCCGTTGTTTCATGTAATGCGAACTAGATATTGGTAAGGATCCGGTGACCGAATCATCTACTTATGAATTGGTACAATAACTAGTGGAAACGCAATGACCGTTGCGCCCTCTAAATAATGGCACCAAAACAAAGGTAGTTTCATCCAAGCCGTCACCGCTACACGTCTCTAAGAACCATCAAGTAGCAAAGGATGGAACTCCAAACCATTACCCTCGAATGGTTCACCTTATGCATTCTATTAGTCAAGTAAAACCCTCGGTGGTTAACTACCACAAACATTCTGGGGCGTCCAAAATATAGACTACTTGCTAATTTGGCCCACGGTGGAACTCCACAAACATTCTGGGGCATCGAATAACATAAAAGGTAAAACAGTGCATTCACAATTCCATAGATAATAGAGATCCAAACCAATATCACGACGCAACCCATACCCAAGTCGTTCTATTCAAAACATGAATTCTTGATTATCTAATAGTCAAGTCATATTTAATGCATGAGCGAAGCTCCCCACTTACTTGGACCTGCCGTGATGCCTATACCGACTCCTCGTGCGTTTGGGGTCCTACGTGAACCGCCTCGCGAATCTATGCAATTTATACAACTCTACATAAGAATTTCACTCAATTTAAAGTTGCATATTTTAATTATTAATTTATATTTGGGGACCCAATGGTGTGGGTCCCACATGTTGTGCCGTTTAAGGGCTTCGTCGGAATGTCGACGCCCATCGTAGGTTTATCCTATTTTATTTTATTTTATTATATTTTTTTATTTATTTGGCCAGGGACCAATTTGGTCCCTGTTTAGTTGAACAGGGACCAAATGGGTCCCTATTTGGTTGGCCAGTTGCATTCCAGCCCCTGGTCAACCAGGTCCAACCCCCCAAGGGTCGACTGGCCCCTGGAATAGTCTAGGGGCCTGTCTGTTCCTCGGGCAAAAACCAAGGGCAGACGCCCCTCCCCCACCCATCCCAACCCTCGGATCGAGATCCGAGGGTGGTCCCCAGTGCTCGCCGACACTGGGGCTCCACCGCGGCTAACCAGCTGCGGTGGCGGTGGTCGTGGTGGTGATGGAGGAAGTGGGGTGGCTATTGCCACCCCCTTCTTCCTCACAATCATATGGGGGTGGCAAAGCCCACCCCCTCCTTTGCTGGCGGCGGCGCTGCTGCTCCTCATTGGCGCCGCTGTCCATCTCCAGCGGCGCCCTAGTGGTGCCGCCTCTACAATCCGGCGGCTCCACTGGGAGCCGCCACCCCTTCTCCTATAACAAAAAAAAATCAAGCAAGAAGAAGAAAAAAAGAACGAAGAGAGAAAGAAAGAAAGAAGGAAAAAAATAATAACAAGAGATTACCTCTCCTTGATTGGTGTTTCCTTTTCTTCTCCTCTCTCTCAAACTTGTTGAAACAACAAAAGGGGTGATTAAGGTTTGCAGCCTATACTTATATAGTTAGGGTTTTTCACAAATTCAACCCAAATTATGTAAATACCCCTATGGACCCAATTTCCTTATTAAGCCCATTTAAACTATTTCCACTTAGTCCAAGTCTTGTTAAGATTAATTTCGTGTATCAATTTCATTTGTTCATATACTTTAATATAAAAATCATTAAAATACCTTTAAAATGGGTCGGATAATATTTGGGTCATTACAGATTAAGTCATAGGTGTTACTCTTGATAGGTATATCATTTAGTCCGTCAACTTGAGATTACCATAGACTTCAATATTAAAAGCATGGTAATTTGACACAATCAAACGTTGTCTTTAACCGGACGATTATAAAGATTGTGATTGGTTATCATGTGAGCAATATGTGAAGGTGTGTAATTAAGAAATAATTTGTCGCTCTCGTAAGGAGAGAGATATCAGTGGATCCCTCGATGTGTTAGATTGTTAAATGGTCAAGTCCAAGTGAATTGATATGATCAATGTCACTTGGATGTTTTCAATCTATCTGAAGATCGAAACTAGTACGATTGAACATTAAGGGTGACTTTTCATGTCTTATATTTAATCAAACGATTTCGCACAACAAAAGGATATGATATATTTTATTCATTAGGTTGTATCGATTTTGATATTTGTGCTACTTGGGTAATCATAATGCCATGCTAAAGACCGCTTATGACTTTGTACCAAAATGGTTTTGGTTCACTACCAACGTCGCATGAACTTATTGGGTCGCACATAAAGAATGGTTTTACGTAATTTCAAATGGCCCAGAGTATTGAATTTTATAAGATAAAATTCATAATATATAAGCCATTATGATTGTTATATGATAACTTATTGATAGGGGTATGTAACGACCCTAAATTCTAACTTGTGCCACGTGTCAATTTAGGTCGTACGTGGGCCCATTTGCCATGATAAAGTCGTCGATGACGAGGCATGTTATTTTTGTTGTTTATTTTGTATTATATTGTATTACTTGAATGTGAATGCCAATGTCCCAAACGTGTGAGGACGTTTGAGTGAGTGCGTTGGTATGGGGAACAGTTCAACTCGAGGGTTTCGTGAAATAACGAGTTTTCGGGCGAACGATAGTCGGGTAATTAGTAGTCCGATGGACTAAATGAATTAAAAACACCGACAAAAATACAAAATAAATGATAATTTAAAAGTTGTAAAATGCATTCAAGACGTTGATATGTTCGGGACTACGCAACGAGTAGGTTGTGGTGCGAAACGGGTCTGGGAACATGAGTATTGTGTGAGAAATCACAAAGAAAAGTGATTGAGTCACGTATTGGAGTCACCTAGTGGTGTTAGAGTAGTTGGATGGATCAAGTGATAGCCAAGAGATTAGCTTCGAGATCCGTGTATGAGTTGAGGTGAAGGGGGTATATAAACCCCATTTCCACTAACTTTTCTCTCTTATCTCATCTCTCTCATCGATCCATCAACACGAGAACAGAGTGGATTTTGGGGTTTTTCGACGCGATTTGACGCTGAAGGAGCGATGAAACACAAAAATTAAGGTTAGATTACAACTCCCCACGTGTATATCTATGTTTGACGCCAGTTTTGGGGGGTTTTGTCACGATGAATTCGGACAACGAATTTGGGAAATTGATTTTTATGAGTTCTTTTGATGGATTATGGATCAAATGGTTGAGTTGTGGAGGATTTGTGAAGTGGTTTTATGGTTGGAGTGTTTTTCTGAATTTTTTGGGAATTTTGGGGAATTTTGGATAATTTTCGAAATCAGACGGTTTGTCGAGGTTTAAACCCAAGTCGAAAGTGGCTTGGTGTTGCATCGAAGGTTTAATCGAAGTTGGGATAAGCTCGACGCACGGCGACATGAGCCGGGGTGTCAAAAACCCTGACTCACAGGTGTTCTGGAATGGACACCGCGAGCGACGCCGTGAGCACAAACAGCACACTGTGCCACTCACGGCGTCTTAGGCAGGGGCTTCAAGGCCACGCTGCAAAGACATCGCCAAGATTAATTGGGTCACGGCGCCTTCCACGACGTATTGGGCAGTGATCCCCATTCTCACGCCGAGGAGACGCAGCCGCAACCAATGAACACCATGGCGTCTCGGAGCGAGTGACACTGTTTAGAGGGGCAAACTTTTTTATAAAATTTTCGAAAACTTTTGAAAATCTCTCAGGTATCCAAATGGGTCCAAATACGACCCAATACCTAGGTAATCGACTCAAATGGATTAACGAATAAAATTATAGAAAATTGGATAGAATGAGGGTAATTAACAGGAATTTCAAATTAAATGGTTAATAGGGGTTTTAGTTGTTGACGGGCTATCTGGGGATTTGTAGGAGACGAGTCAGGGTTTGGTTGAGTGCGTATTAGTTGGACACAGGTAAGTAAACCAGTGAGAAATTTTACAGTTATTTCTTGAGTTTTAATTTGTTGTTATTGCTCTGTTTATTTATTTTCTTAGAATTTCCTTTGGTTGAGTGGTCCATTGGCAAGCGAGTCATGGTTACTTCTATCTGCGATATGAGCTCTTATCTGGATGTTGTTGTTGATATCTCCAAATTGAGTGTACATTAGAGGCTCTTATCTGGGTCTGTGGATATCTCATAGTCGCAAGGGTTAGGGCTGGTAGGCCATGTTCTTGTCCTGAACCCGAGTTTGTTGGCTTTATCGCGACTCAACGACCGTTTGGTCGGGACTCCTTGCGTTCAGTTTTCATATTTCGGACACTCCATTTTCAATTGATTTAATTACAATCTTGTGTATTTATGCGCTCCCTATCCATTATTTCTATCTGCATGAATTAGACTAATTTATTTATTTCGAAATACTGTATTTATATCCTGCTTGGCATTACTTACCTGAGCTCGTCATTCTTGTGTTTGACGGAGTGTAGATCCAGAGTGCAGCAAGGAAAAGGTTCAAGAGCTTGGATATTTGCTTTGAAAGTACCAGACATGCCTTTCCACTTGGCTGATTAGGTGACTTTTCGTACTATTGTATATATATATTGTTTTGAAACATGGGTTTGGGTTTTTGAGAGACTCTGGGCACGTATATCTATATGGGTTGTTCTCCTATGATTGATCATTTATGATGATATACATATTCAGGGTTTCCATACTGTAGGATGTCTTATTTTAAATGGTTGTGATAATGTTGATTTGTTTAAGTTTTTGCTTCCACTATATTGATAATAATTTCCTAATCAATGCTCTAAATTTGTGACCGAATGGTAAATGGTAAGGTAAGGCTGACTAGTCTTGCGTGACTCATCAAGACGGCTTCAGAGTTTCACGTATGTCTAGGCCGAACGGGGCCCAGTTTAAGATTTGAAAATTGGGGCCGTCACAGAGTATATATGTAATTTGCTTAAACAACGTAAATACAATAGTTGTATTTCGAATTTACTTAAATAGCGTAAATACAATAGTTGTATTACGAATAGGCTTATGTACACATATAAATAAAAGGCATACCCAAAAATGATATTAGAATTTCGTTTTTCCAATTTTCGTATTCTCTGGATTTAAGGAGAGAAAGAAAAACGTTTTCTATCTCTTTTGGGGCTAGCACTCTATATTGTGGTCACCGTTCATGTGTGAATTTCTGATAGAGGACGCGCGCTTGAACGTCTTGAAGATTGAACAATCAGAGAAATAAATCACGAATTAAGGTATAGTTTACTTTTATATATCTTTTTTAATAAAACTTATTTGTGATCCTGTTGGGGTTTTTCAAAAATTGTTTTGAACTTTTTGTTGCGTATGAACCCCAAAAACCCAATAGTACTCATGTTCAAGACATGATGTTGCGAGAGACGCCGTGGGGCTTTAGGCCCCACGGTGCCAGTCACTATATCTAGGGCAGGGGTTGTCCTGCCCCACGCTTTAAGTGACGTCCCCTATGGCGTGACACAGTTCACAGACCATAAATTTTGAAAATTCTCGAAAGCTTCAGTACTTCTCTAGGGCATTCAAATGGGTTGGAATATGACTCAACACCAAGAGAATTGATCCAAAATAATGGAAATGGGTAATATTTGGGAAATGGAGAAAATTAATGGGAAATTACAATTAAATGTAAAATAAGTCTCTAACGTGATCAAATTGGATCCGAACTAATACCAGTTTCTTAGTGAACTGGTGATTAGTGTACGAGATTGATTTGGAGACGTGTGAGAGCAGCGAGCGCGGAGTTTCACGTTGTACTGTGAGTAAAACTAGTGAAAGCTTCAATGTTATTTCATTTGTGCATTTACTTGGTTGTTATCTTGTTGAACAGTATTTCTTGGTGAAATATGATTTCTTGAATTCCGTTTGTGATATCTCTCCTTGGTGGATTATCGGCTTTCTTTTTCTTGAATTCCTAAATGAGTAGTCTTTTGGGTCTAAGTGAGCGATATGGGTGCAGTGAGACTGCTCAGTGATCTCTTTCACCACCGTGACTACATGGGTTTTGTACGTGCTTAAACCCGCAGTTTAGGGTATGTAGTCCGACCGAGAGCTGAACTAAGTGTTACGGTAGGGTGACTCATCTTAAGCTATCTGAAGTGGTTACTTTAGGTACAGGATCTGTATGGGAAGTCAGGTTATGAACTCTCTATGGTAACTTGATGGACTTGGAACACTTATATGTCTTTTTGTTTTATGCTCCCGAAGCTCATTTATCGTTGATATCTTATTGATTTATTATCATGTTGTCTTTTAATATCTTAGTGATATTCCTGTATGATACTCGTTTAGCCGTTTATTTAACATTTAAAATTATATTGAAACTCCACTTAGTTGTTATTGTTATCTTCTATACTCACTGACATTTTTATGACGGCAGGTGCAGCCCCGTCATACTGCAGGATTGACAAGAATAAAGGACCGAAAATAGGCGATTGACGTTAAGGAAAAATAGGTGATCTTCTTTAGCTTATTGGACAGGTCATTGTATTATATGTTTATTATTTTTTAACACAATGGGATATGGGTTTATGAGGTCTTGAGACATGTATACTATAATATTACTTTCCTTTAACTGGATTTACTTGATATTGGTATACATATGCGGGGCACACTCTATGTTGTCCTAACGTGTGGCTTAGGGTTATTTCATTTAGTTTGACTAGAAATTATTTCTGATGTACTTTGATAACTCACTAACTTGAATAACTCACATTTAAATTATATAATTAATGGTAAATGGTAAGGAAGGTTAGCTAGGCTTGTGTCGACTCAGCGAGATTGGCTTGAAGGTCTACGTAAGTCTAGGCCAGGTGGGGCCCAATTTAGGGTTGTGGAACTGGGGCCGTCACAAATCTCTCCTTCGAACTCCCTTGGAATAGCCCTCGGAAGCTTCTATATTATATACAATCTCTTGCCCATTGTAGGTTATGTTCGTATATGGTTTGTATACTGGTCTTAATTTGTTAGTTAGGATAGGTCAATGTTAGTTGACTTCCCAACTTATATATAAGTAGAGATACAACTGTGTATTAACTTACTTTAAGTGGGAATTATAGAGCACATGTTTTGTGTGAGTTCTTAAACTCTCGCACATGGTATCTGAGACTCGTTCGTGCGAACCTGCGCTTTGAAACCCTAGTTTTCTCTATTTCTGATTTCAAAGATTTGTGTCTGAATCGAAGGTCTGGTTTTCTTTCCAAAATTGATTAAGTGGTTTTTCTTCATTATTTGTGGTTCAATTGAAGCTTGAATCATGGAAAATGCCCAAGTTTTGGGAAGTTCATCGTCTGGCCATGGAAGTGATTCAAATGTCTTTGGAGTTGAAAGTCATTATCATCTTTAGACTTCGAATCATCTTAGGATGGTGACGGTGATGAGTTTACTTAATACATCTTACTATCTTTCTTGGAACAAAACTATAAAAATTGTTTTCGAAGTGAAGATGAAGCTTGCTTTTGTTAAGATCTTTGAGGTTTTGATGTGACCAAAACCAGTGTTATTGATATCTCATGAAGATAGGTTGTTTTGTCAAGAGTTTGGCTCAATTTGTTGAAAAATTGGATCCAAAACGAGCATCAGATGTCAAAACACGTCAAAATAGAGATTTTAGGAGTTAATATATAAAAGAAAAATAAGCTGTTGTTAAGCATTTTAGGGGTTTATATATAAATATAAAAAACCCTAACAATTTGTTTTTCAACATAAGCATAAGGTTTTGTTGAAACGTAAACCTCTCCGTTCTTCCTCTCGCACACGGAGCTCCCTACATCCAAATTTCATCCAGTTTCTCTCCGCAAAACAGCATATCATCGCGAGACGATCAGTTTGAGCTAAGTTTATACTGTGGGAATGAGGTATTTAGCTCGAAATTTGGTAAATTCTCGATGCTTGACATTTTCCTCAATTCAATTTGAAGTCTTGCGATTTTTTGATGTCTTTCATAGGGTTTTGATATGAATTGGTACGAATTGTTATGAATTGATGTATTGGGTTGATTTACGTCAATTTGGGATAATTTCCATCGACATAGGTTAGAGTTTTTGTTAATCTAGTTGATGAGATTCAGTTGATAACTATTTTGAATATGTTTTTATTGTTGATATTGATTTCCATTAAGATTTTGGATAAATTGAATATTATTTTTTATCCAAATTGACTCCACGGGCTGTGGAAATATTTGAAAGGTACTAACGAGTGGTTTGGTACTGTTTGTTGTCGAGATTAATTTGAAGATTTAACTGCAAAAATATTGATTTAGGGTAGTTTTGTTAGTTCAAAATAAATAAAGTTTGCCTTATCAATGGGTTGTATTGGAAAATTCATGACTTCTTCGTTTGTGATTTGATTTAAGTGTTCTTGGAATCTATGGAAAGTACGAAATGAATACTACAAGTTCCTTTTTTGTGAGCATGAAAAATTTGACGGCCCCAGTTCCACAACTATAAGACTGGACTCCGTATGGCCTAAACTTACGTAGACCCGAGTCAATCCTCGCAAAGTCAACGCAACCCTAGTTAGCCTTACCTTACCTTTCATCATTTATTAAGCAAATTAAGATGAGATTATCAATAGTAGTGAGTTATTCAAAGATAAGCGGAAGCATTTAAAATCTCTAACTAATATAACAACCTCAAGATATAAGTTAGAACAACCTAAAGTTTGGAAACCCTGCATATATATCATCACCATATGTCATGTCGCAAGAGAGTATATCGTGATATACATGCCCAAGATCTCTCATACCCAAATCCCAGTGTATCAAAACCTATATATATACGGTAATACAAAATATCAAACCTACGTCAAGACCAAAGGATGAACAACTCCAAAATCCTCAAAGCAAGACACCTAGCTTATCAGCTTTTCCCTTGCTCGACTGTGGATTTGCATTCATTCAAACACAAGAATGATGAGTCCCAGGTAAGTAAAGCCAATCAAGATGTTTACAGTATTTCAAAATTAAATAAACATTGTATATTCATGCCGATAGAAAGAAAAGTACAAGGAATGCATGAATAGATAAAGACTGGAAATAAATTTGAATCAATCAAAAATGAATGTCTAGGAAAACAACACGAAGGCGCAACTAGTCCCGACCAGTGAAAAATTCGCTGAGTGGAGGAAAGAACCTACCAGACTCAGAGTTTATGATGTGGTACACTCACACCATCCTAAAATCCACGTGGATGAGAGTTTCCCTAGTAGTTCAAATAAGAACTATCACCTCGTATAGCACCCAAACAATATCGTGCATCCCCAACTCCTGGCCCCTAATGAATGACACTAGATGACCTGCACTCGTAAGGATCATGTTGACTCACTTGCCCTTGGACCACACATATAGAATAAAGTGCTGAAACAGGATAGAGAAATAATAATAACTTAAAGCTCAAAGAAATAACTGTAAATTTCCCCACTGGTTTACTTACTTGTGTCCAACGCTAATAAGTCCTCATATGCCCATAATTCGTCCCTTACAATTCTTACGTGTGTCTATCACTGTCCTATAATCCCTGTTGACCAATTAATTACCAAAATTCATTATTTATCTCCCAATTATCCCATGTTCCATAACTTTATGCATTTACTTAACTGGGTCAATCACCTGAGTATTGGTTTGTATTGGAACCCATTTAGATATCCGATAGATCCCCGAAATTTTTGAAAAAAATGGAAAATTGGTCAAATGAAAAGTGACATGCCGTGAGCGATGTCGTGGCCCAAATGCCTGGCGGCAACATTTAAAGCGCGAGACGAAAATCATCACTGGTTCATACGCCGTAGGTTAAACGTCTCACGGCGTCCCTCGCGGCGTCGGTTCCTAAAATTATTCCGGGGTTTTTGGACACCCCGGCTTGCTTCGCTACATTCTGAGCCTATCCCAAACTCATATATACTCTAATTTTCATCAAATCCAACCTTCAAAATGTTCAGAACAGTAATCTATAAGCCCAGTGTGGAAATTAACTCAAAAATCACGAAAGATATCTAAAAATGCCAAATCAATCCAAACATAAAAAATAACTACATGGTTGTGCTCCACACCGATTCAAAAATCCATATAAATCATCAAAACACTCAGAAAACCAAATTTCCTAATTGGTATCCGAAATTACTACGATGAAACTCAAAAGATCCGTCAAAACAACGCACACCTCGTGATGAGTAGAGATATTACCTTGGTTTTCGTGTTTGGTCGCTTCTTGGCATCGTTGCGAGCTGGAATCCAATCGAGGAAAATCTTCCCAATCTTCGTTAATTCAGTTCTTGTAAAAATAAGAATGAAAAACGATGAGAGAGAAAAGAAACTTATATATCCTTTGAATCTGGTTTTACACGCGTATCTTGAGATGCATCCAACAACCCTTCTCTCACCAGCTACCCGGTTCGCCACACAAATCACACCATCGTGTGCCCACAAACTTACTAAGGCATCGAACACGTTGCCCAACATTTAATTTATTATATTTTAATATATTTTGTTAGTGTTTTAATAACATTTGTCCCCCGTAGAGCTAAATACCCAACCACAGTTTGCCTCGACACCCGTAAAAACACATTTCTTCGAGTTGATGCAGCAATGCTCACCTTCAATGTCGACGATTGAGAATTGTTCACAAATATTACGGCAAGGGGTCCACGCACAACCTAAAATGACACGTGGCACGAGTTAGATTTTAGGGTCATTAAAACAAATATTGAGGTTTTCAAGGTTAAAAAGTTACCCCAAGTTAGCTAGTTAAAGTTGTTATAAATAATTATTTTTGGAATTGTTTCTTGAACGTACTTTGGCAGTGGTTTTCATGGGTTTTGTGATCTGGTTTCACTTGAAGCTTGAACCATAATATGATTGGGTATGCAGGAAATCTATTGGAATCACTTTCGAGGTGATCTGACATTTCGGGAATCCTTAAAAGTTTCCTCAAAGTTGGTTGGTTGTAAGTAAACTCTACAGTGATCTTTTCAATTTATTGAAATATTTATGTACCTGCATTTGTATTAAGTCTAAATTGCCTTTCATTTTCTTGGTCATGCATACATGGGATAAGGTAGGCTTGTTGGCTCTGAGCAAACATGAATTTGACTCCAATCATTGATCCATGACTGCCAATGGGACTGGTTAGGGCGTAGCTAATAAGGTGCCTTGGCATTCATGATCTTCCAGTATTGTTCACACGTGACGACCCCAATTTCCCATACAATTGGTCCCAATCCGGCTTAGACAAACGTGGAACCCCAAGACCATTCTCGACAAGCCAACGCATGCCTAGTCAGCCTCAATTCATCAATTTAACAAGTTATAATGTGAGTTATTAGGTTATAAACATTATCAATCCTATAATAACTTAATTAAAGGGAAATCAGGAAGATTCTATAAATTTGGAACCCTGAATATTCGATAAACATGTGCCAAAAAGATACCATAATAACACATGATATAAGTCTTGCAATCCCAACCAATAAAACATATAGTATATGAGAAAACAAAAATATGCCAAGCAAAATGGAGACGTACACTAAAAAACAGGAAAAGTCCCTTGTAGGATCAAGTGAGATAATGGCCTAGCATGAGTCCCTTCCCCTTGCTCGTCTCCTGTCTATCTGCACCCACCGTCACAAACTAGACGGTAAATGAATCATGCGATAAATGAATCATGCGGTAAATGAAAAGACATAAATATAAGCAAGTTGTATGATAGATAGATTAGCAGATAATCAACGATATTTTGAGTGTTCATCGAATTAAAAGAGGCCCATAAGTTATTTAATCCACAACAATTTCCACAACAAGTCCACAACCATATCCACAACAATCCAGTACTCGGGTATCACACAACACAAGGGGTGGCAACACTTTTTGCATGAGGTGCTCATGTTTTCCCAACTAGTACGGGCCACATATTACCTTTCCGAGTCAACTTACGCCAAGAACACCCAACCAAGAAACTAATGGAATGGAATACCAAAAATAGGATCAATTCAAATATCACAACAAAAAAGGGAAATGAATCACATATCACTTTCTTAATTGGGTTACTAACGTACATATATACAAAAGCACATATGTACTTACCTGGTAAGGTCACGACTCTTGTATGCTCACGCGACTCTAACCCTTTCTCCGGGGTTTCCAACTACCTATCAATGATTTAAATATGTTGGGTTTATAGTCCATATAAGACCCTAAATAAATCACCAAAGTCCCCAAGTTTTTCAAGAATTTATAGAATTTATTGTCCAATTTCTGTTCTGGACGCCGACATCGTGGCGTCGTGTGTAAAGCTTTATGGCGTCGTCGCGACGTCTAAATTTGAGTCTCTGTTTTAGAAGTCGTAGGTGAAGTCGTCGTATACAAGGTTTCCATGGCGTTGTCACAGCGTAGATTTAATTCACCTCTGTTTTGGACGTCGTGGGAGGACGTCACGAGCACTATGGCACACGGCTTCTCAGCGGCATCTCGTGTTTTATAGGTTTTTCTTTTTTGTTTTGGACACTGTTAGCTAACGTTGTGGGACTTATCGCCCACGGTGCCATGCATGGCTTCTCAGACAAAGTGTATTTTTCAGGGTTTTTTGGAACCCCGGCTCACGTTGTTGCGCTTCGCGCCCATCTCAAACTTATACGGAGGTCCATAACCATCCAAAATTGCATTTGGATCATCATAGAACCTTTGGTGATTGTCCAGAATGAAAAACACTCCAAACGTCGTAAAACCTGATGAAAATCGTAACTCGCCTCCAAATCTTCAACACCGTTCACAAAACGCGTGTTGATATCTCTGAAGATCACCAAGGCATTGTGGTTTCGATCATAATCAATGTCTCAACACGGTGTCCATGGTCATCGCCATGAAATCGAAAGAAACTAATGTGTAGACGAAGGAAAATATGAGGGGGATTGAGATCTTACCTAAACTCCGATGAAATACTGAAACTCTTGAGAGCTTTTGGCAAGTTGTGCAACCTCCAATGACTGTCTAAACTTTCCTTGTTCTCCAAGTTTGGGAAGAGAAGAAGAGAAGAGGAGATAAGAAGAGAAAAGTGAGGAAGAGAGAAAAATGTGAGGGATGGGCCTTTTATAGGTCTCCTTATCATCCACTTTCACACAGACATCTCAATGTAGATCTAAAGCTCTCCCTTTTAAGTTGTCCATCAACTCTAACTCCACTTAATGACTTCAATAGGTGTCTCATACACCACTTAGTTAACCAACTCCCTAGCCAGTTCTCACGTACTCGAATTCGAACCACATTACGACTCGCGCGTCGCATACCCCTAGTCTCGCCAATGTCCTTATTTTAGTTATTTAGCTTAATTATTATTCCAATAATTCATTTATTAGCATTTTTTGTGTTTAAAATCCCGTTTCTCTTAGACGAAGCCTCACTCAAACTTTCAATTCACCAAACGGCTCGAAACTCGTACTAGACACATATACTAATACAATCATCACAGAAAATAAAATTACCTCGGTGTCGACTCCCAAGGTTCGAAATGCTTGACGTATCACGACTGTCGGGTCACGGTCCTGAAATGCGACACGTGGCGTGTTAAATTTGAGGCGTTATAGTTTCCCCTATTTATTAGAATTTTGTCCTCAAAATTAAACTAATAATTAAATCAAGGCAACAAACTCACCGGTTTCAAATAGGTAAGGAAAGTTGTAACGTCCCCCAATCCCAATTAGGGAATATTCGGCCTGAAACCCTAATTAAGCCCCGGTAAAATAGATCGGACCTAATTAGTGCCAACAGCCTTGTACCTATTCCTGTTAACAACTTGTATACCTTAATATCGAATAACAAATTAAAATAAAATGCAGTAGAAAATTTAAAATTTTTTTCAATAAATATAAGATATACAAATCCGATATAATCCTCGGTATTAAACTTATATTCCCCCATCTTGATTATTACATAATAGTATTCATTACAATAGTTATATAACAGGAAACTCACTACATGAAGAGAAGACGTAAAACTCCTACGCTTCTCCAGTTCTGAATTCCAATGCATATCCATTTCCTAGAAATATTAAGGTGGTGAGCTCCTACATGCTTAATAAGTGACTCCCATACTAACTATCAATTATCATCTACTATTAAGAAATAGTATATAACAACATGCAACAAATGCATATAATCATTTGAATCAATATATAAACAGATGCAAGTTCATTGGTCTATTGTAATGTACCCATGATTTGTACTTTCAATCTTAGTATTTGAATTGAGTCGCCCTCTCACATCTTCAAGAACTAGTCACTAGGCATCTAACAAGTTCTTGTCAATGTGCCACCAACTTATAAAAGCATAGAGTCGCACTCCCTAAACCAATCACTGCTCATCTGATTGGTTTGTGATTAATGAGCTGCCAACTCAAATGGAAAACATTGATCGGGATATTTCCCAAGTCACTGGGGGTACGATAATGGGAAGCAACTCCACCACAGTTCCAAACCCCAGGCCGATCTGTCCCGTTAAACCTCTTTCTGATTTCATTTTTCATTTCAAAACAATTTATATAAAATAAAACTAAATCATGGTACATTGCCCCATTCCCAGTTTTAAACACTACGTGCTCTAATAATACTATTTTACATTGCATAATTGATAAAAAGTACAAGTCCCATTTACCTGTACTGTGCTTTCCTAAAGTTTTCTCTGGGTTTCCTAGCTTTCTGAGGTTCCATCATGTTTTCCAAAGCTCGAACAACTATGCCATACACATTGACATCATTTCGGGTCCAATGTATACTAGTTTAATCCACTAGACTAACCTCCAAGCCCATACAAAGCACCTATGCAAAACAGTTAAATCACTATTCACATTGGCTAGCATGCTAGGGCCAACGCTTAGTGCGCTGCCCAGTGATCCCATTTCCTGTTCCCACTAGCTCGCTCAGCACTAGGGCCAGTGCCCAGCATGTTGGCCGACTGCGGAACAACAATTCCAGTAGCCATCGACTCATCCAAATCTAACCCAAACGGGCTCCAAACATCTTGCAATCTCATATAGGGCCTCACAAGAGGACTTATAATAATCATGCATAACCACGATACTAATGGGTCACCATAACTACCCAACCGATCCTCCCACAACAACACCGAAAGCCCAACAACAACAATAACACTCACCTCGACGTTCTGGCCTCGACATCCTCAATCTCCTCCAGCTCACGAGCTCATTCTCTAGCTCTCCTCCAACTCGGCTCCCTCTCATCTCCGCTATCCATATCTCTCTCCCTCTCTCTCGTAATATATACAGTGAAAGAGGCAGTTAAAACAACTGCTTCGAAATACACTTCGCGGCATCTCGAGGATTCACCAAACTTATCCCATTTACCGCACTGTCCAGTGCACTGGCTACTTGCTAAACGCGTTATTTCAGGTTTTTGTTCACTTTCCGTGCACCCCACTGAGTCCACTCGCCCTACCCACGTCCTTATAACCTACGTGTGTCCCATATTGGCCCCGCGTGTCACTTCGTGACCCACACGTCACGCGGCACTCGTTATTTTCATTTTAGTATATATATCAATATATGTAAACATATAACTATACGCCTATAATTACGTTTATACCACGTAATTCACCCCACCGAGCACATTCGGTGTCAACGTTATCCCGCGTCTCATGTATGTCCTCCTTGACCCACACATGGTATTAGGCTTTCCCTAATTTATCCAGTTATTAATTTATAATTAATATTACAATTCATACAAACACAATCTGGCACACAAATCCACATACACTCTAATCATAGCTAATTGGGCTTAACCATAAGCTTAACTCAAGTTAATTAAGATTCATGTTACCGTTAATCACGTGCTTAAGGTAATAGGTCGTTTCAAAAGTCCGTGCATGTAGGAGTCTAACTTCCAAGTCTGTTCCTCGTCTCCATGGTATCGCCACTTCATGAGAACTAAAGGTATCTCCTTATTCCACAATGTCTTAACCTTCTTGTCAATGATCTGGATCGGCTGCTCCTCATATATAACATCGTCTCGCAAGTCGATCTGGCTCAAATCTACCATCGGTCGTTGTCTTTCACTTGACTTGTCTAGACGAAGCATAGAGATATGGAACACTAGATGAACTCCAGCAAGTTGAGGCGGTAACTCCAACTCATAAGCAACCTTATCGACTCTCTTCACTATCCTGAATGACCCGATAAACCTAGGAGCAAGCTTTCCTTTGATTTTGAACCTTTTTTCAGTGGCGAGACCTTCAAATACTCATAGTCTCCCACATCGTACTGGCTCGTCGTGATACTTGTCATTGTATTTCTTATGTCTGTTCTGAGTACCTTTCAATCTCTGACGAATCTATCGTACCTTCTCAGTATGATCAATAACAATTTTTGGTCCAACTATCGCAACATCCTCGGGCTTTGCCAGCAAGATGGTGATCTACAAGGCCTGCCATACTGCAGCTCAAACGGTGTCATTCTGATACTCGCCTGGAAACTGTTATTGTATACAAACTCACATAAGTGAAAGTACTCTTCTGAAGATCCCCTGTACTCCAGTACACACATCCTAAACAGTCTTCAAACACCTGAATCAACCTCTCAGACTGTCCATTTGTCTGCGGATGGAACACTGTACTCAAGTCAAGTTTGGTACCAAACTGAGCATGCATGCTTTGCCACAACAATGAAGTGAACAACACCCCTCTGTCTAATACGATCAACAATGGAACTCCGTGCAATCTAACTATTTCTCGCTCGTAAAGAATGCTCAATCTGTCAACTCTATATGTAGTGGATACCGATATGAAATGAGCAAATTTCGTTAGTCTGTCTACAATTACCCAGATGTTATCGTGTCCACGAGAAGATCAAGGCAAACCAGTGACAAAATCTATAGCAATGTGCTCCCACTTCCACTATGGAATGGGAAGGGGTTGTAGTGAACCTCCAGGTTGTCTATGCTCAGCCTTCACACCCTAGCATATCTCACACGCTCTAATAATCTTCGATACATCAGACTTCATCCCTAGCCACCAGAAGAGATGTCGCATGTCAGCATACATCTTGGTTCGACCCGGATGAATAGAAAAAGGGGAACGGTGAGCCTCCTGAAGTATTTCAGTGCACAAATCAGCTAACAATGGAATCCATAGTCACCCTCGAAACCTCAAGCATGGGTCTGTCATCCGACTCTAATCTGGATAATCTGAATTTTTCGCCATCTCATTGTAACTCTGGAACGACATATCGCCCTACTGTCCCTCGAGAACATTTTGTAGTGAAACAGTCTGCATCCTCACCTGACCACATATCTAAGTCCTGGTAGTCATCAGCAGATTCGCTAAACTCATCATATCAGCTGCCTCGAGTAACGCATAGTTGTGACTCATGTGGCACATAACTACATCTGCATCAAAACCTCTCCTGCTCAAAGCATCATCAACTATGTTAGCCTTCCCAGGATGATACTCGAGTGCAAAATCGTAATCCTTCAGGAACTCTAGTCAACGTCTTTGTCTCATATTCAGCTCCTTCTAAGAGAACAAATACTTCAAGCTCTTATGATCAATGAACAACTCGAATCGCACACCATACAAGTGATGTCTCCAAATCTTCAACGCAAACACTATAGCAGCCAACCATAAGGCATGGGTCGAGTAATTCTTCTCATGAACTTTGAGCTGTCGGGATGCATAAGCGATCACCTTGCCTTCTTGCATCAGTATGCAACCCAAACTAATCAGCGACGCATCAGTATACATCACTAAGTCTTTCCTTATCTTAGGTAAAGCTAGAATTGGCGCGGTAGTCATCTTCTCTTTCAGAGTAGTGAACGCCTGTTCACAACTCTCATCCCAGTCAAACTTTGCATTCTTCTGAGCCAGTTTCGTCATCGGTGCAGTGATCTTGGAAAAGTCCTACACAAACGATGGTAATATTCAGCTAATCCCAGAAAACTACAAATCTGCATCATTGTAGTCGAAGTAGGCCAATCCATCACAGCTCTAATCTTAGTAGGATCTATTGAAACTCCGTTGGCTCTAACTACATGTCCTAAAAATCTGACATCTGGAAGCCAAAAGTTGCACTTATTGAACTTCGCATACTAACGATGGTTCCTCAAAGTTTGCAACACTATCTGAAGATGACCTTTGTGCTCCTCACGAGTCCTAAACATGATTGGTGCATTGGTCAAGCCAAACGGCATGACCGTGAACTGATAATGGTCGTATCTTGTACTAAACATCGTCTTCTCTCGGACCTCGGCACTAATCCTGAGATGGTGATAACCTGACCTGAAGTCAATCTTGGAAAACTACTGCGCTCCTGTCAGCTGGTCAAAAAGATCATCGATACAAGGTAGAGAGTATTTGTTCTTCACGGTTGCTTGGTTCAGTTGCCTATAATCGATGCAAAACCTCAAGCTGCCATCTTTCTTCTTCACGAACAACACTAGCGTTCCCCAAGGTGACATGCTAGGACTGATGAATCCTAACTGAAACAACTCATCTAACAAGATCCTCAGTTCCTCCAACTCTCGAGGTGCCATCCTATATGGTGGTATGGAAATGGGTTTAGTCCCAAAGACTAAATCTACGCTGTAGTTAATCTCCCTCAATGGTGGTAATCCTGGTAGATCATTCGAGAACACATCACTGAACTCACACACTACCGGTACGTCTCTAATGCAAATCTCATGTCTCTCACCAGTACTCATGAAACTTGCAAATGTCTCTATCTCGTTACCCGTAGCCTCTCTACCTCTGATGATAGGAAGTAATGTAGTTGTCCCCTGAAATCTGATCTCCTTACTTTCTAACAATGAGATCATAATAGTCTTCTCGTAACAACTAATCTGAGCATGATAAGCTCCTAACCAGTCCATGCCTAACAATGCATCGAACTCAAGAAACTCTAGTACTCGCAACTCAGCAGGCAACTCGTAACCCTCTATCTCTACTGAATAGTCAACACACAAGAAGTTTGGATATATCTTGTCCTCAGCAGTTGTGCTAAGGATCAAGGGGCTATTAAGCCTAGTGGGTCTCAACCCTAAAGTATCTACCATGCGTCCAAAAATAAATGAAATAGTATAACCAAAATCAAACATGGTATGCATGAAAGTACTACAAATATAAACCTTACCTTCGATTAAATTACGAGACGCTCCACGACCTGGCTCAACAACAATCTGAACTCTCTCCTACTGTTGCTGATGATGTTGCGGTTATGCTCTCGTTGGCTGAGAACACTCCCTCTGGATATTGCCCATCTTATCGCACTTATAGTAAGTGTGTATCTCTTGTGATGCTGAAGACATGCCCTGAGACTGACATTGTCCACGTCCCAGTGCGGACCTCTGAGTCTGAATCTGAGTCTGACCAGACCTTTGTGTCTATCTCTATCTGCCTCCTCTACCAGAATCCCTACTCTTAGTAGTCTGCCTCTACAACTGTTGTCCTGGTCGGGTAGGATGTGGCAGATGACTAGCAATGCTCCGCACCGGTGGAATAGCGGTAGTCTATGACGGTCATGTAAGTGGTGCAACAAACGCAACACTCTGAGCTCTACAGTCGCGATAACCATGTCGGTTCTTCCTCCTTCTCTTGTCATGATGCTCCTCATATCGCGCCTCAGATCTCGTAGGCCTAGCCTCCTCAAGGTGAGTAAGTATATAGCCCTCCCGAACCAAGCTCCGCTCGTATGCTTGTTGCAACGTCTCTGGCTCGATACAGACCACATCTCCTCCAATCCCAATTAGCCATTCCTCAGTGAAATAATATACTTTATCAGCCTCGGTGTCAGCTGATTCCTAAAGTTAATTCGCCTTTACTAATGACGTGTTTGCAGACGTGGCGGACAGCTCAGATGTTCGTGGGACTCGCAGATAGGTCAGGGCACGCCTAGAGCTAGGTAAATTGTAAAATTTTATGCTGTTGTGCTTCACTTTGCGATGTTTATTGGTTATTAGGTTATTGGCATCGCGATGTGTGTTAGTTATCCTATAATTGACGTGAGAGGTTGTGTAACAGGCATTCACTTCGAATAGCGTGTAAACACGGGGAATGGGTAGCGAATGATAGCGTCCTAGGTCGGGGGACTAAATACACACAATAAATGGTAAAATTTTTTAAATAATAAATTCAATAAGGTCGTATATATGTTCGTGGCACGAGAGTATGCGATGGGCGTGAAGGTACGTGCAGGAGGTGGGTAACTGAACACCCGAGGGTTTGGTATTTATTGTGAGCAAAGCCAAGTCAAGGGAGGCAAGTCACCATGGAAGTCCACTTAAACTGGAATTTTTGACTCAATTATAGCCCTTAAAACATGTATGGTGATGTGGGTGTCTGAGTTGATGAAATATTTGTATAAATATGTTAATTTTTCAACATTTCCACCAACATTTCTCTCTTCATTATGATGGACAAAAATTTGAGAGGTGGTGAGGGTTTGATGAAGTTTGAGTGATCATTTGGAACTCAAGAACTCAAGGAAATCGAAAACAAAGGTTAGATCTTTGATCAACATCTCTTTCTCTACGATTCGGGGTAATTTTCTAGGGTATTGACGTGGGTTTCGGGAATCTATTTGACCACACCGGTTTTGGGAGGTGTTGCTATGGATTTTGAATGTGTTTTTGGGTATTAGAACTGATTTGGTTGTGGAGTTTGGTTGGTGTTAGGAATTTTGGGAACAAAACCAGGTTTTAAAAGGTTTTTGTCGTGGTTTTGGTTTTGAATGAATTTTGTCGAGGGGTTTTGATGGGAAATGGATTATTGGTGGTTATATGAGATGTTTGTACGAGCACGAACCCCGGTGACATGACGAGGGGGATTCAAAAACCCTAAAAACCCTCACTAGCGGAGACATCGCGAGGGGCGTCGTGGTGGGTCAACGCTCATGGCACTACCCATGTACGTCTCAGCCAGTGACCTAGGGTTTCACCCCATGAGGTTTCGTGGAGAGAAATAACGTGGCGGCACTATCATGGCGTCTTGAAGACTTGAACGAAGCAGCATCAGTGGCGATGTCTTGACAGTTTTGAACTAAAAATTTTAAAATAAATTTACCAATTGGGGTTTGACTAGGGACTTGTATTGTCTATTTAGGGTATTTAAATGATGATCTTATCAATGATTTGGATATTGAATTGGGGTTTCCAAGGTTTAGGAATTTATTCAATCTATCAGGAATTAATGGATTTAGGTGGAATTGTGAAGATTGGACATGCATTGTGAGCGTGATTTGGTGACGTTTGGGGTAAGTTGGAATGTGGTTTAAGGTGTGTTGTATCCTAACTAAATTTACTTTAGTATTTACTTCTTTTGGCATTTGAATTCAATTTCTGCCATTTCAATAATCTATTCTTGATTGTGGTTTGATAGGCAGATGTTGAGTGGGGCTCCCTCCATGCCATTCCAGTGTGTATGCCCACTAAACCATAACACGTGCTACCAGATTGGTCTCGGTGAATAGTACGACCCGAGTATCACGTCGTGGCATGTATCAGTGCGTTGTAGATGTAACGCCAGCCACTTAGCGAATCTAGATACTAGCCCTGCTTGAGTCGAACTCGCCGATAGTATTCTATGGAAGAGTCTGAATTATGGTGCTAGTCTGGCCCTAGGCTCTAGGAACACACTTTTAGCTTTCACTATTATCTATTCATGCGATGAGCGCAGTTGCCTGTATTTATTTCTGCATGTTTATTTAATAGCTTTATTTAAATTTCATTGTTTATTTTCAGTATTGCTTACATAATTTTTATGAGAATACTCACTCAGGACTCATCATCTGCCTTTTGTGATGGCTTGAGTACAGATCCTAGTACGAGTCGGGGCAAGGGCAAGGGCAAAGAGTACAGTTGATCAGAGATATATAACCTGACTTGTACGTTTGTATTATATATATATTGTTTTCATTTTGTGTTTAGGGATTGTGAGATACTTGGACATCTTGTATGTATTGATCTTATGTGACATCAGAGGTATTTGTGGTTATTTATGGGTTTTCCCCATTAGGTTTATGGTTATTATCATACATTTCAGTATTTATTATCCGAGTTTAGTTTTTGTAAGACTTCCTCTGTTAAAATTTGAGGATATATGTTGACATGACATAGGATTTGATTTCAATACAATTAAATCATTAAATTGATAATTAATAAGGTTTAAAAGGATAAAAAAAGAGGATATAATACTATGTGGAGCACAGCTGTCGATGGTAAGATAGACTATGGGTCTATATTGGCTCTCGTGGCAGTCTGTTTGGAAAATGAGCTGTTACATTTTGGTATTAGAGCCTAGGTTTAAGAAAACCTCGAATTTGAGGAAAACCTTATTTTAAACCTATTGAATAAGTTTTAGATGTAGAAACCTAAAGGAATTGCCTAAAATCCTAGTTGGGAAGTGATGAGAGATGGGTAGAAATAAGGATTATACCTGTTATGTTTTTTGGTTGTATATTACATACGATACACGTATATTCGTACTGAGGCAGTTCTTCGATGCAGATACCGATGGACTGGCAGCATTTAGATACGACTCAGCTTGAGGTCGGGGATACTAGTGATCTGACTATGTAGACATTAACGTTAGAGTCGTTAGAGCGGACAATTGATGATAGGTTTGCACAGTTGTTGGATTTGTTGAGAGCTCGGGAGACTATAACAGCTCCTACAACAGTAGTAGCGGCACCATTGGTTACTTGTAACGGCCAAGCCATGGGGCGCACCCCCTCTGGCACCGCACAGCAAGCGGTGAGCCACGGACCGCACCCCCCACACACATGTCCGGCTCCCCAAGCCGATCTTTCACCCCCAGACTCGAACCTGCACCCTGAGGGATAAGTACACAGGTTTAGCGAGTCTGGTGCCATCGAGCTGTCAAGGACTTCCCAGGAGGTCATCCATCCCAATACTACTCTCGCCAAGCACGCTTAACTGTGGAGTTCTGATGGGATCCGGTGCATCCGTGCTGAACCAGCTCAGTGGCTTATCTCTCAGGGCACAGGTTCGAGTCTGAGGGGGTGAAAGACTGGCTTGGGGGAGCCAGATAGTGTAGGAGGGGCTGCGGTCCATGGCTCACACTCCCTGTGCGGTGCCAAAGGGGGTGCGCCCCATGGCTGGGCCGTTACATAAAAAGGCTTTTTTATGTAGCGACCCAGCCATGGGGTGCACCCCCTCTGGCACCGCACAAGCAGTGTGATCCATGGACCGCGCAGGCGTGGGTCACGGGGCAACCCTGGGAGATTTAGGGCCGTCATATGAACCAGCTCAGTGGTACCAGACTCGCTAAACCTGTGTACTTATCCCTCATGGCGCAGGTTTGAGTCTGGGGGCGAAAGACTGGCTTGGGGGAGCTGGATGGTGTGGGAGGGGCTGCAGTCCATGGCTCACACGCTCGTACGGTGCCGAGGGGGTCGGCCATGGGCGCACCCTCCGCACCGCACAGCACGCGGTGTGAGCCATGGACCGCAGCCCCTCCCACACCATCTCGGCTCCCCCCAAGCCGCCGCTTTCGCCCCCGCACTCGAACCCGAGCCATGAGGGATAAATACACAGGTTTAGCAAGTCTGGTACCACTGAGCTGGTTCATGCACCTTTTTATGTAACGGCCCAGCCATGGGGCGCACCCCCTCTGGCACCACACAAGTAGTGTGAGCCATGGACCGCAGTCCCTCCCACACCATCTGGCTCCCCCAAGCAAGTCTTTCACCCCCCCAGACTCGAACCTGCGCCAGGAGGGATAAGTACACAGGTTTAGCGAGTCTGGTACGACTGAGCTGGTTCATGTGACAAACCTAAATCTCCCACGGTCGCCCCATGACCCACGCCCTCCACTCGTAAGCCCAGCAGCGCATGTCACATCACCGAACACGTCATCATTGCTGCCACGTCAACAGCTCTGTGAAGTGATGCTCCGTTTGACTAATACTACTATATTAAGTTGTTTAATTTATTTAAACATCTAGTAGGTCGGCAAATTTTAATAACAATAGCGGAAGCGTTTAATTCGTATTTTATCATAATTTATTAAGCCTAAACAGTGGAAAACCCGGAGATAACACCATGTATATAACTGAGACGAAGAAAACAGTAATCCATATACATGTGATAAAGTTCTAAAGTTCCCAAAACCCAGCAAAATAATAAATACATACATGATATCAAAACACGAGCTGTAAGTAGCAATGGCCTCAGAGATAGTCGCCTAGTACCTCATTTCCCTTGCTCTTGCTCGTACCAGGATCTGCGCTTAGTTTCCCAACACATACAACAACGAGCCCAGTGAGTAAATTCCCAAAAGAAGTCTACATAATAATCATGAAAACCACAATAACTTGCGAGACATGTGAATATGACCATGGCAACAAGAATCATATTCCTATGGCTGGCAGTAAACAACATTCACAACAAATATGACGATAGCACAGTGAATATAAAACAGCATTCGAGTAATCCGGTTCAACCAACGATATCAATGAAAACTAGATAGAGGTGTAACGGAGTCTAACAAAACTAGATCATACTTTGTGAATTCGGATACCTAAGCTGAGCACATCAAGCCTAGACCACACCCGAACCACTGACGGTGATTGGAAACACATCACAACCCACCGGACAGGTGCACCTCGCTACTCGGGTAGTTATTTTCAGTTGCGCCAAGTACACGCGCTACAATCTAGCCTGCTCAATTCCGTACCACGACCATCCCAATTAATCTTCGACCATGTGAACAAATCAAACACCGACCAACACATGATCACAGTGCATATACATGGCAACCAATTAAGTAAAAATAACGATAACTAAATAAATAAATAATACTCGCTTAACTAGAACAAATCACGCATGAATTTAAAAGTATAACATTCTCAAGGGTTTTATGCACCTGTAACTACCCACTCCGACTTCCCAGACCCGTCAATCTGAACCGCCTAGCTCTCCTATGCCCGACTATGGTTCCCCAGTCCCTGAAGAAAGCAATCTTGGGACACGTGTAGATTGGAGATACGACGAACCCAATGCCAACAACGAAGTTGTATTTAAATGGGTTTTTTAGGCATTTGCACCATCTATTGCAGGTTTTAGATATTGCAGGCCACTAATACAAATTGATGGCACATTCTTGTACCAGAAATACAAACAAAAGCTCTTAATAGCCACAGTTGTAGATAGTAATAGTCATATATCTCCCTTAGCATTTGCCATTGTCGATGAGGAAAGTCAAGACAGTTGGGAATGGTTTATGGCTTGTTTGCGACATCATGTGACTAATCGAGATGTTATATGTGTAATTTCTAATCGACACCCTGGCATATTGTTGGCAATGAATGATCCTCGAAATGGGTAGACTTGTGACAAAGCTCAACATAGATTTTGCCTTCGTCACATATGTAGTAATTTCAACATGAGATTTGGGAGCAAAGAATTGAAGGATATGGTGTACTTAGCCAGTGCGCAACATCAACCTCAAAAATTTAAGGCATATATGCAAGAGCTTCAACAAATTAATGCTGAAAGTATTGCGTGGTTTAATGATCTTGATCGAGCACAATGGACCAATGCATACGACAAAGGATATCGATATGGATGGATGACTACAAATTTAGCAGGTATTATGTTTATATTAATTTCTTATTTAATGTGCTTGATTTCTGTCATGTTTATAAGAAAATACTAATAATATAACTCATAATATTTCTTTTCACAACTGTAGAATACTTTAATGGGGTCCTTAAAGGCGCATGATTTTACCCCGTCACAACATTAGTGCAAGTAACATTTTATCGTATTATGGCTTACTTTAACAAAAGGCATGACGAAATAGGTGTCGCCTTAAGAAGGGCCGAAAAATACACCAAGTATGCACTTGATAAGTTACAACATTGGGGAAAGGCGGCAGGGGGGCACAATGTTACATTAGTGAATCGTGAAAATGTCACATTTGAAGTAATCACTGCAACACGTGGGTATCATTTGAGAAAAGGGTCTAACAAGTATGTGGTGAAGTTAGCGGCTCGTAGATGCACTTGTATGAAGTGGCAGTGTTTTGGCATTCCATGTTCCCATGTTCAAGCAACTTGCACTAGTGTTGCTATAGACTACTTTCAATACATTGAGTCATATTATAGTTTGTCTGTGTACAGTCAATGTTATGCTACAAGTTTTCAACCAATTCCTTACGAAGATTATTGGCCTAATTCTAGAGTTCCATACACCTTACTACCTGACCCTTCTCGGAAGCGAGTGAAAAGAGGTCATCCCCAAACAAGATGTTTGCGAACTGAGATGGATTGGAGAGGCAATTAGAAACAACCGCGTCATATGTAGCGAGAAAAAGAATGGAGAGAAACGCAAACGAAATTGCAATGTAGTATGTGTAAGCAGAATGGTCACAATAGGCGCACATGCTCTCGTCGTCAGCAAGAACAACCACTTAATCGTTCACAATGAAAGACATTTCAAGTCTAATCATTTCTATTCACTCATCTTTTTCTTATATCAGCTAATTTTAATTATAACTACGTTATTGGTGTATTTTGTTTGAATTAAACCATGAGTTTGTTTTAATTAAAGTTGTTGAAGTTTAATTAGGTACACACATGTTTTATTTTTCTTTCTTACTGAACTTTATTGTTGATATTTGTCTTTTCCTTGTTCTATTAATAACAACTTTGTTAATGTTTTGAGGTTCAAGCGTGATATGGATCTTGGGCCTATAGATGATTCAGTGTTGACTATGCAGGCTCTACATAGATCTACTCGAGTTTGGAATGGACCGGTAATATTTTATTTTTTTGGTAATTTTATTTTTTTAGAGTTTGTAGCCAAATTTGTACTAATGTAAGTCTTTTGTATTTTTGCATAGCAGGATCCTGGTGTCTTGGCAATGGGGCGTAATTCGGCAGCATTACATCGACTGATGCCACTTGACGAACGTATAGTTGGGTGCCTTGTCCAAGTTGGATTCTATGGAACAACACAAATAGGTTTCATAGGAATTGATTGGCATCTCATACTGCACTTGTTGAGAGGTGGAGGCCAGAAACACACACATTTTATTTTCCAGTTAGTGAGATGACCACTCACTGTACAGATAATTTTAGGGTTACCTGTTAATGGATTACCACTCACTGGAATTGTAGAACAAGATTACAATGCCTTGTGTTTGGGACAACTAGGCTTCTCATTCCCTGAAAATAACTGAGGAGATCGTATCCCAATTCGACAACTCTCAACATGGTTTCCAAACCTTCCAGATTTTGTTAGTGACAAAGAAGTGCAACGCTATGCAAGAGCTTACATATTACAGCTTCTTGGAGGAACCTTATTTGCAGACAAGTCTAACAATCTTGTACACATAACATATTTACAATTTTTAGAGGACTTTGAGGTAGCAAGAAAATATAGTTGGGGTAGTGCAACTTTGGCCCACTTATATAGACATAATAGACAATTATGTCTTGCTGCTGATATTGATGGAGCCGAGATTGCGGGTCTAGTTATATTGTTCAACTATGGGCTTGGGACAGATTGCCTTTCCTTGCACCAACAATGGGAAATGTTCTTCGAGATGAAATACAACCACATGATGATTTATTCCCACGTCCTCCTTTGGTCATAGGTAATTATCAATTTCTTTAACCAAGTAAAAAAACAAGTTCATCTATCTACATGTGAATTGATGCATGCATTGTGTTGTTCTCCATGTTCCTATAGGTGGAGACATGCCTTAGAAACCACAGGAACATCAATGCACATGCTAACAAAATATAGAGAAATGATTGACATGCAAACACCTGAGGAAGTATGAAATTCATTTAATTAATTTCCTTATAGTTCATTTTTTAAAATAGTGAAAACTATAATTTCATTCATTTCAATTTACTATTTATGAGCTCAGGTGATTTGGGTATCGTATCCTGAGACTGTGATAAGGGATTTGCCAGCGTATTGTAGTAGTGGTCGTAGTATTTGGTGAACGAAGGCACCTCTAATTTTCTTTTATATTGTTGAAATGCACAATCCTGATAGAGTCATGCGACAATTTGGTTTGAAACAAAGAATACCACCTTTAACTAACACAAGTAGCTACATAAGATTGACTTGCGAGGGAAGACCGACAAGGATTGGAGTGCAGAACATAGTGATTATGTCTCCATGTGGACTGAACATGCTTCTAATATTGCGAATGATGAATTATTGGAGGAGCCAGTGGGATTCTATGATCCGTACATGGTATGGTATCGTCGCATTACACGACAATTCATGTCTCCTCGTGGAGCTATTGTTGAAGCATTGGTAAGTATGAACTTTTTTATTTACAATCATGAAGTTTTCATAATAAATATTTTACTTTTTTTTTCACATGCAACTTTATAAATTTTTTCATATGTAGGCTCATGGAATTACTTCAATTCATCAGTTGACATTGGGTGATGATGCGTCCATTCTACGTATTAGAGATATGGTTGCATCAACTTTGACTACAATACATGCAGACTATCGCATCCATAATATGCCACCCTTTTTGAAGAATCCCATCAATCTTCTCATGAAAATATATGTTCGAGGCATGGTACTCCAGTGTATACTACATACGTACCTCTTAATAATGAGTCTGATACTACATCTACTCCGTCGACACCTCCCAACACTGAGTTTGAGACTATACAAACCTTTCATTTTGACAAGATACCTACATTGCCACGTCATTTTGATGCAAGTCCAATACCGATGAATTCATTCGAAACTACTAGTAGTATTGGTGGTGAGAGGCATGATATCAATGAAATTCAACAAGAAGATGCTCAAAATTTGTTGCGTCCTGATGTGGACCTGCTGAATGTGCCATTAGCTTTAGATCGTGAACGACGAATTAAAAAGAGAACATGTTGTGGGACTGAAAGTCATTTTTTGGGGTCAGATTAAGTCATCTTTTTTTTGAACTGAAACAAGACATCTTTTTGTTTCTATCGATGTTTTGTAGTTGATAGTTACCATACTCAATGTGAACGTGAACAATGTAATATTTTTGTTTAACCCATAACTTAATTAACAATGTATTTTTTTTGTTAAAAAACAATGTATTTCTTAGACTTAGAATTGTCAAGTTCAAGCTTATTGCACACGTAGGTAAGATGGTAGAAAACCACACACTTCTTTTTTTTTTGTTAGGAAAGACTTCTTATTTCTATTTAATATTAATAAAGAATTTTATTAAGTTTTTCAAATAATTATTTTTTAACAACGAAAATAATAACAGGAAAGTCGTGTTTGAAAAACACGGCTTCCTTATTTTATGTTTGAATTAAAAAAAAAACAAAAAAAAAAACAAAAACAAAAAATATGGAAGTCGTGACTGCAAATCACGACTTCCATATTAAATAATTTATTTTCATTTTTTGAAAAACGAAAATAACAATAAGGAAGTCGTGTTCGGAACACACGACTTCCTTATTTTATTTAGATTAAAAAATAAATAAATAACAAAAAAATATGGAGATAAAAATAAAAAAATAAAAATAAAAATATGAAAGTCGTGAGTTGAACTCACGACTTCCATATGTAGGTTGTTCTGTCCCATGTGGCGTTGAATGTGTTAGTTATATGTAGGTTGTTCTGTCCCATGTGGCGTGAATGTGTTAGTTTGTTATATATTGTGGTAGGTGTATTAGATTGAAAAATATTACTGTGAAATGTGTTAATCAAGCAAAAAGTCCTGCTTTGTAATCAATAAGTTGGAGATGATAGCATGTGTGGCAGTGCATGACAATATGCGTGCACGGGTTTACATGATGACCCATGGTATAGGAATGGAGATGTGCTTAGAGAACGCAAGAAAAGGTGACCAAGCACCAATTGTGGTCTCGTGATTGTCCTCGAACAATGTGCTTCATCAACAAACCAATCTCAACGAAATCGAATTTAGTAGTCAATGACTTGAGGGTTTTATTATTCGGCCTTTTTATTTTTAATACTCTCGACTTAGATAGTCGACTCCTCTTTCGAATTTTAATCTCTCTCCCTCTTTCTTCTTTATTCTCTTTTGTATTTCCTTCAACTATGAGACACTAATCTTATGGCCTAGGTTAGACTACGAAGGAGGTTCGACTATTACTTTCAATGGATTTGTGTGGTTTTCTTAACTTTAATTTCAATTTCTATTTCAGTTTTGGTATTTTCTCTATGCCATGCTTATTTTATGATTTATACCAAGGTTTGTGTAGAGGCCTATACACACTTCTAGACATTAGTTCTACAGTTAGTTAGAGACCCTGCATACATAATCGTGTAGGTTATTTATCACAAGTAGTGACCAGTTCCGTTGATTGATTCGTACCATTTGAGAAGAGATAGGTAATAGGGAAATCTAGGTTAAATTGAGCACGCGTTGTGACTCAGTTATCTAGGGTTAATGTTCTCACATAATTCATTGAAGTCAATGCATTAAATCCAATGACCGTGTCTAGGGTTGTGTGTTGATTAGGGAAGTAGCCAACGGTCATATCTTGGTTGTTGAGACTAGGAGAACTAGGAATTTTGGTTTGTGTCGAATCCTATAGCTAACTAGTAAAACTAAATTAAACATAGTTTGTAGAACCTATGACCAAATCTAATCTTTTGTCGAACCAAACTTGTATGTCTAGACCTAGGTAATTTTATTAATTGTTTTCAACGCTATTTTCGTTGTTTATTTATTTTCTTGGTATTTAGATTAGTTAATTTACTTGTTTTCTCAAAACCCCCCATTTTTTCCTTTCTTTTAGAACCTTAGAAAGATTTCCAATCTATATGAGATCGACCCTTAGTCGCTATCTACAAATAGTTGGTTTAAGTACATTATTTTATTGACGAGTTCGGCGCGCGTCAAACGAATTATAAATTCAACTTTTTTATCAAAAAAAAATGTTGTAAGTTCATAACTATATTAAAAGAAAAAAGAAATCCTAAGATTACGACAAAGAAAGTCAGAATTCCAAACAGTTAAGGATGTAATTACGGTAAAGAAAGTCAGAATTCCTCCAAGCCTCTACGGATAAAAAGAACTCCTTGCTAGGATTTTCTTTCGTCTTAGGCTTCGGTTCTTCCTCCCTTTCAATATTAACAACGTTGAGGGTTGTCAAGTAGAAGAGCATCTTTTGTTGCCATCTCTTAAATGCCATCTCTTGAAACTCACTCCTTTGAATTTTTCAGGCTTTTCCTCATGCTTCTTAGAGATGTTCAAACTTGTTTATTCCATTTCAGTAAGTACACCACAGAATAAAATTTCAGAGATACTGAAATGGACAATTCTGTCTTAGATTGTTATTAACAACAATCTGTAATGATTTCAGCTACAACTAATAAAACGAAATTAAAATAGATAAACAAAATCAAATAAATATCAATAATAAAATCTAACCGAAGGCTTGCACTGATGCAATGTCCTAAGAAAGAATTGTTTCTGATTCGGTGATGAAATCTCTTCAGAAATATGTCCCCAAGATTCAACCGGAGTGCTCTTCCAAATTCTCAAATTCACCAATTTGGAAGTCTGCCAAACTGTTTTTCTTTATCTTTCAAAACAATAATTTCGAAAATTCAGTGTTTGAAACTTGTGTTCTAGTCAGAGTTAAATAAATTTGTAGAGTTGCTTCCAAAAGACACAACTCTTTAATTTCAAAAAATCAAAACAAAATTATTAGTCGAGTTTCAACAGCAGTCACAACTGTTGAAAACTTCAACTATAATAACTGTTATACAATTATTTAATTTCGAAAATAATTACTTAAAAATTAAATCTGAATATTAAAAAACTATGTAAAAAACAACCAAGCCAAGGCCCAAGGCCCGTCTTTGACTTAAAATGTATATGGGTCATCTAATACCCATATGCACCCATTGGGTATACAACCCTTTGTTCCTTTGTCCCAAAACAAAGTGTATTGGGTTGCTTTCACTTATATAGTGTGAAAGTACTTTGTTGTTTTTCAATGTGGGACTAATATTTTCTCTTCAAAACAATATAACAACACACAAGTGTCTTTTATTCCAATACTCTTATCCAATTATTTCATCCAATATCTCCCATTATATGAGCAAGATTCCCACCCTTTGGTATGCTCTCAATGAGAACCTGACACAAACACCAAAGGTGAAATCATCATGCCAACCCACTTATAGCTTGAGAGGAGAACACGGACACAAAAAAATTGAACATATTCTTTTTCATTAATTTAATGCTTCGAACTAGCAAACACATGAAAATCAAATACACCAAAGTTACTTGACAAAAAAATACATCAAAGTTTTCAAAATCAACTTATATTCTTAGACCAATGTCTACAGCTCCCCTGGCTCTCAATGAACTCCTACTGTTTTAGTGCACCATTACTCATTGACTTGGCCATGTCTCTCAACAAAAACTTCTGAATTTTTCTAGTTGAGGTCTTAGGAAGCTCGCCCTTAAAAACTACCGATTTGGGAGCCATATAATGTGCCATTCTTTCTCTACAATATTCAACAATCTCCTTCTCTGTGACTCGGTTCGACTCGGCCTTTAAACTCACAAAAACACATGGAGTCTCGCCCCAAAACTCGTCCGGTTGAGCAACCACGACCACTTCGTTAATAAGTGGGTGCGAGTACAAGACTGATTCCACTTCAACACTACTCACATTCTCTCCACCGTTGATTATCAAGTCTTTAGATTTGTCCCTAATTTCGAGATAGTCGTCCGGGTGCATCACGCCCACGTCACCCATGTAGAACCATTCGTGCTTACTATCCATACACTTGGTCGTCAAAACCGGGTCCTTTATATGACCCAACATGATGGATTCGCCCCGTAACACAATCTCACCGAGCGACGACCCGTCCCGAGTCACACTCACCCCAGTCTCATGGTCCACCATATCGATTTTCGTAATTCCTATCGTTCTCACTCCCTATCTCGCTTTCAACCTCGCACGTTTACTCATTGGAAACTGGTTCCACTCTCGCTTCCAAGTACATGAAACTGCGAGCCCACCCGTTTCCGTAAACCCATACCCATGATCCACCTTAAACCCAAGCGACTCAGCCCAAGACAAAATTGAAGCCAGGGGAGGCAAACCGCCGGCCAGGATGTGGACCGAGCGGTTCAATAGTTTGAAGTTCGTGGCATTGGCTAGCATGTTGAGCACCATCGGGGCCCCACACATGTGAGTCACGTGATAGTTGTTGATCTTGTCGTAGATTGTCGCCATTTCAACCTTGCGTAGGCACACGTTGGTCCCACCCACCACTGCCATGGCCCACACGAATCTCCATCCGTTGCAGTGAAACATCCGTATTGTGCATTGGAAGACTGGTTGCTTAGGCATGGACCAATCGATCAACGTATCAATGATCACGATGAAAAGCCCTCTGTGACAGTGAACTACACCTTTAGGAGTCAAGGTCATGCCTGATGTGTAGTTCAAGACCATCGGGTCCCACTCACTCTTGTATTGGACCCACTTGAAGTTTGGGTCCCCCATTTCGATCAACCCCTCATAAGTGTGATCAACAACTGGTAATAATGGAGCATCCACGTAGATGTCTGTAATGCGCACTACAACGGGAGGATTTATTAAGTCTTTCAGTACATCTCGGAGTACCAAAAAAAACCACCCAAATGGAGCAACATAAAGCTCAACTCAATTCAAATATAGGATCCAAAACTTAGATAAGGTACCTAGTTTAACTTTACAAATTTGATGGCCATGCTCGGTAGAGTCAAAACAACGAAAGCACATTTTTGTTGATAACCAATTGGAAAATGATAAAATGACTCACTTTGGGCACACACTTGGGACGCACACTTTGTCTTTTAGTTCATTTATGGTGTTTTGTTAGATGTGGGCCCACACCTTGGGAGACAAGAAATAGCCATAAATGGGCTAAAAGACAAAGTGTGCACTCCAAGTGTGCACTCAAAGTGTGTAAGATTATCATTTTCCTAACCAATTTGCATCTAACATAAGAAGTTGTCACAACCCAAATTTTTAATTGCGTTTTAATTCGTAATTAGGATCACCGACGTGTGACGTAGAACCCGCATTGAGATACGTGCACTGATCGAGGTACGTAGTTCAGGTGTATTTTATATTTGTTGTGGTGTATTCCTAGTGTGATACATTTGTGTAGACTTATTTAATCATTTTATTCATTTATAGGCGATGAGACGACAGCAAGGACGTGCCTCAAGATACGTGCAGGCACGAACCGGGTAAAGAGTTGTAGGCGAGACACTTAAATTAATTTTTACATATTAATGAACTAATTATATTGTTTACATAAGAATAGTATAATGTGAATCAAATTAGTAAGCCTATAGTTTTATATAAAAATCCTACACTATTGATATGCCTCGAGATCCATGTGACAACCCATCACCATGTAACTTTGTGCAAATTGTGAGCTAGTGAGCTGAAGTGAGTGGGTTAGTAGGAGTATTTGTGGTCCATGGGTGCATATAGAGATGTGTGAATTAAACACACCCGGATGAATCAACTAATATATATACCAACACTTAGCCTATTTTACTCATTTGCATGCTTTGTTGGAACACAAATTTGGGGCTGGTATGGTTTTGTACTGGAAAAATCAGCAAGCTAGAAGCTAGGGGAGATCACTTAGGAGAGTCATTCAAGGATCAAACACAACTATTAACTCTAGATGAGACTTCTATACAGTACTATGCATCCAATTTTATGGGCCTTTGAGTCTTGATTCATGAGATTTGTGTTAAAAACGAATTTAGACTTTCAATTTGGAGTCCATGTGAGTTAGAATGCCCAAATTTGATTTTTCAAAATTGAGGTTTACAAAAATTAGGGCTTTTTTTCGTATGAATCTGATTTTCCTCAATTTCAGTTATCAAATTAGTCTGTTTCTAAAATCTGATTTCATAATTGAAATCCTTGTGAAAATCACTCAAGTTGCAGCTAAGAGTTTCTAAAATCAGTTTTGTTTGGGTTTAGTTATAGATTTCTCAAATTCTTTGTGTTCTTGAGTGTTTTTCATCATTTTTAAGCAAATGCATGTATAACTCTTTTATTTTAATGGATATTGTTGAAGTGCTTGGTATTTTGTTGATTGAGGAGTGTGTTTTGGACCCAAGTGGAGGAGAACAGGGATCCAGTGGTGTTGCTAATGGCCATTCCCGAGTGGGAAAGCCAAAAATTTGGTTGCAGTTTATGAGTTTGCTGCATCTAGCGCTAGGCATTTCCTGCTAGCACACTAGGAAAAGTTCCCAACACGATAGGCCTTATGGGCAACCCAAAATCTGCAACTCATAAATTTCCACAAGCACTTAGCTTAGCTTAGCTTAAACCCACATTAAACAACTTGAATACATCTTAAACGTCATAAACCAATACCAGGAGCCTAGGGGAAGATCTCGGGAGTTCGGGTACGCGAGTTTGGTGTCGGGAGATTGAAATAACTAGGAAATCATCGCATGATTTGTAAGTAAACTTGCCAAGTTATTTTTTTACAATTTATTCTTATTTTTTATTCTTCTAAGTCTATTTTGACTATATATGTTACCTTTTGAAATCTGATGCCATGACTTGCTATTCTATTCACGTGATGAATTTTCCATTCATGGTATCATAATATTTTCAAATTCGTTGACTCCATTCTTGTGAAATATGTCTTTCTTGTTGTTATATATGATGATTTGAGTCTTAATAGCATGTTATTAGTGTAGTGATGAATTAATGAATGTATAGACTTGTATTCAATTTAATTGTGTTTTTCTAAGTAATTATCCAAGCCTTAACTTCTGAATGTGAGTCTCTTTTATGAAATTAAAGTAGTCCTTATATCTAGTCCCCTGACTCGATCGAGATGTGTACGACACACGGGGTTATAGTTCCTGGGATGTTTGCACGTATTACTTTACAATGTGCAGCACACGGGGTTAAATTCTTTGGGGTAGTCGACACACCGGGGTTAGAGTCCCTGGTGACAATATGTGACGACCCGCCCCCGACTTACAATCGCGTCGCCCGGCCCAGACCGCCACTTGGACCCGATACCTGAACCAGGCCCAAATAATGGTCTAGAACGCCTCTCAAATAAACCTGCGGAATACACATTGGCTAAATAAAGGATAATAAGTGCGGAATAAATATAAAGAGATATCCTAAAGCTAAAAGATTTAAGTTCATAGAACATTAATAAAACTATACATGGGTTCATGCTCATTTAAATTAAACAAGTTTATTAAATCTCCGAAGTGAATCAACTAAAGGCAACTAGGATTCAAGCTACCCAAAGATCTATTTTAATTTTAACCCTAAGTTGAATAGTTTCAAAATCAAATATACATAATATATATTAACAAAGGCTCACATCAAGAAGAGACTTCAAGCTCTTCTCTCCCTTGCCTCAACCTAGAGCTGTCGTGGATACCTGAGATGTAAGTGGGGTGAGCTAAAAGAACCAACGGAGCTCAAAAATGCAGAAACCACTCAACCATCAGCATGCAAAGTCTAGCATGTATTTGAAAACAAACAAGGATTCATTGAATAGTATCATGATTGCAGGATTTCATAAAAGATAGACGTATAATGAATCATCATGTACTATCATGGACATAAAGTTTGTAAGCCACAAATAAATAGAAATTCATCATTTCATAGCAAATACGACATATTCATAAGCCATCAAGTTGTAACAACAATAATCATGCATAACATTAAAGAGATTGACAAATCATTACATAAATTCAAGCTTTCATGCAAAGGAGGTAGTTTCACGAGATTTTGTACTATAAAATATAGTAATACAATAAGTCGATGTTTCATTCAATGCATACTAGGTATTGGCAAGAATCTGGTGACCGATTCTCCTACTCTCGAGGTGATAGAAACAACTAGCTAGCACACAGACCTTATGTGCCCTCTCGTTTGTCCCATCATATCAACAGTAGGTTCGTCCAAGCCATCACCGATTCACATCCCTATGTCTCAAGAGTACAAGAGAAGGAACTCCAACTCATGTCCCTACGTGATACTTATGAATTTAATTAGTCAAGTAAAGCCCTCGGTGGTAAACTCCACAAACATCCTGGGATGTTAACGACCCTCGGTAGTACCACAATATTTTGAGGTATTCATATAGATTTACTTGCTAATAAGGCCTTCGGTGGAACTCCACAAATATCCTGGGGCCCTGAATAACATAGATGAGAAAAACAGTACATTCACATTCCATAGATACGTAGATTCGAGCCAATACCACGACACAACCCATAAATCTCAAGTATTTAATTCAAATTGTGAATCCTAAACATAACTAATAATCATGCCATATTTGATAATTGAGCAAGCTCCCCACTTACCTGCACTCGCTGCGAATCCTAATCTCGATCCTCTCGCGTTTGGGCTCGATGTGAACCGTCTTGCGAATCTAGACAATTTGAAAGAATAATTACTTTATGTATCTACAACTATACAAGTGTAACATCAATTGTCTAGACCTTAGAAATTCACCCTATTTTATAGCTAACTTTACTAAAGGCCATTCATGACTCTAAAATCGACACTTAAAATTAGAATCGATGATTCGAGTAAAATAAGAATGCGGTGATGTAAAACAAGGAAAATTCGCTAAGACTTGGTTTTTCTAACATAAATCGAAGATGTTCAATTAATTATAATTAAAAAGATTCAAATCACCATACAAAACTCAATTTAGACTTTAAATTCCTGAATGAAAATATTTAGTCAAAGTCCACAAATTTATCGAATAAGTTTATTTCCAAAAGAAAAGATTCATAGTCCCTTTTTAAATCTCAACTCAACCTTAAATGTCAAATCCATATCAATAAACTTCAACCGCGTTCAATTTGCTAAAATCATGAGGAAACCCTTTCATGTACCGTCAAACCATGGCAAACAAGATTGATTCATCCATAATACTCGTTATCATAAAGCTTAAAAATTTGTATAACCCATTTCAAGACTAGATCTAAGAAAAATTGAACAAACTTTGCAAATCATCAACTCTTATTACCAATACCAACACTAAGACAATAAATCTGGAGAGTATTAGAGTTTCACCATGCCTTCAATGGAGTCTTTGACTCCAAATCCTTTCCAAAATCTCATTCTAAAATAGATCAAATCGTTTCTTTCTTCTTTTCTTCTCTATTTTCCTCGCATGCTTGCCGTTGTCGATGCCATCGACCCTTTGGTCTCTAAATCTTCAATAAATAATAAAGAAATCAAGGAGGGAGGTGAGGTTGTACCTCTCTTGAGCTTGAACCCTCCTCTTGCTCTCCTCCTCTCTACGTGGGTGTTTAACAAGATTGAGGCTAGGGATTTCTTTGATTTACTTAAATAACATTAGGGTTAGGGATTAGGGTTGTGATTATTTATAACTTGTCTAAAATGCCCTTTTTAGGTCATAATCTCAATTGGGCTTTATTATTTAAAATAAAACTTTACTTACTCCCTAACTCATATTTAATTTGACAAGTTTAGAATTGTATTTCCACATCAAGCACTCAACATATTTTTATCATGAAATTACCAAAATACCCATAGGTTGGGTCGTGGAGAATTTGGGTCGTTATACAATAGAGTTAGAGTCCCTGGTTTATAGGTTGATGTGACGTAGCTCACGACTGACCGGACATAGATAATTACTACTTAGCCTAGTGTCAATCTCATTTGTTTAACTCTTGTATTTTCTAGTATATTGTCTGATTTAATAACTTTTCGCTATTGTTATGCTTTTAAATACCATTTGTTATACTTGGAATTGTGGGTGAATAACTTCAAATTTTACGTAAACTACATATTGTACTCATCGTCTTATTTGTGACGGTGGGTACAGATCCGTCAAGTAGCAGACCAGGGAAAGAGAATATCGATGATTAACTTTAAACGTGCGGCACGCCTTCTCCTCCTCTTTTGTAGGTTTTGAGTTATATACTGTAACGGTCCGAATTTAATTCGTCATTATTTGTGACGTATTGCAGACGTGGCGGACAGCTCAGACATCCGTGGGACCCGCAGCTAGGCTAGAGCGCGCCTGGAGTTAGGTAAATAGTTATTTCGTGTGTTGTTTTGTTTAATTTGCAATGTTTATGTTAAAATATGTTAAACGACATCGTGATGTGTGTAATTATATTTTAATTGACGTGTGAAATTGTGTGTTAAGTATTCGCCTCGATATGCGTGTCGACGCGGGTACCGAATAGACAAAAAGATGAAATATTAGGCCGGGGAAAATATTACACACATTAAATGAATTAAATGTGTTAAAAATGGTAAATTGGTGGGCGCCTAGGGACACGCGGGGTCATGGTCGACACGCGTGGGTAGTATGGTAGTGTGCACGCCCGAGTACGCTCGTTGACGCGCACGGCGGAATTTTATAGGCGAAAATATAGGTGAATGTGTATATTTATATATATATAGGTGAATTGATATATATATATATAAATATATATTAAAAAATCAAGAAATTAAGAAAATAAATGTGAAATTACCAAAAAGGGTATTGAAGGAAAGAAGGAAAGAGATAGACATGAGGGGCAAAATAGTCATTTCACTTGGAAAAATTGATAACTATCACCGTCTTCTCTCTTTCTCTCGACAAATTGAGAAAAAAAAACACAGAGAGAACGAAGAGAAAGAAGAGAAGCCGAGACAAAAAGCGAGAGACCGAGAGGAGGAGAGGTGGTGATCTCGTGGTGGAAAGGTGAACGAGCTAGGTGAGTTATTTGTTGTTGTTATGTTGTGGCGTTGTGTATGTGACTGTGTGGTCGAGAGGTTCGGCCATGGTGACACCGAGAAGCAAAGCAGGGAGAGTTGTCTCCCTGCTGCTTCGTGAGGAGTGGATACCAAAAGAGAAGAAGAATCGATCAAGAGAAAAGGAAAAAAATACATAGCAGTTGCTCTGTTTGGTGAGGAAGAAGAAGGTGGTGAACCGGGCCGGTTCGGTTCAACCGGTTCGGTCCGGTTCACACAAACCAGAAATAAAAAATAGAGAAAATAAAGAAAAATAGAAAAGAAAATCCAAAAAAATAGGGAAAAATATGGAAAAATTGTATTTTTACCAAATAAATAGAAATTGGGGAATTTATATGGAAAATGAGAAATTCAAAAGTCGGAGGAGACTTTATACCTGGGTTTTTACCTCGAAAATTGTAAAATTGACATAATATGTCAAATTGAAGCTAATTCAATGATAAATAATCTTAGGTACATTTGGGGTGATAATTTGGATTATCGGGTCATTATTGGAGCTAGACGGGGTTTGATTTTTGGGGCGCGGAGTGCGGATTGAGGTGTGTAGTATCCCAACTGAAATTACTTGAGTATTTACTTCTTTTGGCATTTGAATTCAATTTCTTTCATTTCAAAACTCTATTCTTGGTTATGTTTATATGGGCGGACGTTGAGCGAGGCTCCCTCTGTGCCATTCTTGTATGTATGTCCACTACACCATAGCACATGCTACCAGATCGAACTTGGGCCAAGTGTCACGTCGTGGCATGTGTCGATGCATCGTGAGTGTAACGCTGGCTATCGAGCGGATCCAGATGCTTGCCCTGCTGGAGTTAGACTCGCCGACAGTGTTCTGTGGAAGAGTCCGAAGTATGGTGTAGTCTGACCCTAGGAGCTAGGAACACACTTTGCACTTTTCCTATTATTTATCATGCGATGAGCACAGTTGTCTGTATTTATTTTCGCATGTTTATTTAATAGCTTTATTTAAATTCCAGTATTTACTTTTAGAAATGCTCACTTAATTTCCTTGGGAATACTCACTCTGGACTCGTCATTTACCTTTTGTGATGGCTTGAGTGCAGATCCTAGTACGAGCAGGGGCAAGGGCAAGCTGCCAGAGTACTGTTGAACAAAGATAGCCTGACTCGTATGTTTGTATTATACTTACTTTGTTTATTTATGGGTTTGGGGTTTTGGAGAAACTTTATATATATTGAACTTTTTGGTGACTTAGAGGTATCTATGGTTAAATATGGGTTTTCTACATTAGGTTTATGGTTTAGGTTACACATTTATAGTATCATTATCCGAGTAATGCATTAGAAAGGCTCCCGCTGTGTGAATTTGAGGATTTTATAATGATTTAACATATAATTTGACTTTAATACAACCTAATCAATAAATGGATAATTAATAAGGTGTAAAAAGATAAAATGGAGGATGTAATCCAATGTAGAGCACAGCTGTCACTGGTAAGACAAACTGTGGGTCCGCATTGGCCCTGTGGCGGTCTATTTGGAAAATGGGTCGTTACAATTTTGGTATCAGAGCCTAGGTTTAAGAAAATCTAGGGCTCGAATTTGAGGAAAACCTGATCATAAACCTATTGAATAATCTCTAGATGTGGAAATCCAAAGGAATTGCCTAAAGTCTTAGTTGGGAAGCAATGAGAGATGGGTAGAAATCAAGATATACGTGTTATGTTTTTGTTTGTATATTACCTACGTCACGTGTATATTCGTGCTGAGGCGTATTCTTTGATGCAGATACTGATGGACGGGCAGCCTTCAGGTACGAATCAGTCAGAGGTTGGGAATACTAGCGATCCTGCTAGGTCGACATTGACATTAGAGTCATTAGCGCGGACAGTGGATGATAGGTTCGCACAGTTATTAGATTTATTGAGAACTCGTGAGACTGTGACAGCCCCTACTACAGTTATAGCTGCACCATTGGTTATTACTCCTGCAGTTGCTCCCACTACTGTTGAGACTCAGGGACAGACTGCGATAGTTGTGAATCCTTCAATTACTGAGCAGCCAGCTGTAGCGTCTTCATCAGGGAGTTTGATAACAATGGAGGCGAAAAAGTTGAAGGATTATCTTAGATTTTCTCCAGGGTACTTTCATGGAGCCGAAGACCCAGAGATAGCCGGGAGATGGCTATTAGCTCATGAGAGATTACATGAGATGTTACTGGTTGATGAGGTGGATAAACCGAGATTGGCTAGTTATTGCCTTAAATCTGCTGCTGCTATATGGTGGACTACCTATAAAGCGACACATCCTGTAGTTACTACTTAGGCTGAGTTCAGAACATTATTCACGGATGAATATATACCTATGGAGGTCAGGATTCGATTAAGAGAGGAATTTTTGACACTGGTTTAGGGCGATATGTCTGTGACCCGAGTATATGGAGAGGTACAGATATTTATTGTCCTACTCTATGGATCTGGCAGGGACTGACCGATTACAAATATTTTACTTTGTTCGAGGACTGAATGAGAGGATAGCTACCAGAGTTGTTTCCAGTGGAGCGACTACTTTGGCTCAAGTATATGATAGGTCTCTTTCTTAGGAAACTTATATAGTGCAAAGTGCTAGCAGATTGGCGATTCAGAATGCACTACGAGGTCAGCAGAGTCGCTCAGTTCAGGGTACTCGGTTTAGTTAGAGGCCGAAGAGACAAATGGGAAATCAAGGTCAACAGGGACAGGGCCAGAGACCTCGTAGAGGTAGAGGTGATTGGCAGTCAGATCAGGGTCGCAGAGGTGACAGAGATCGTCGAGATAATCGAGATAGACGCGATGATCATGAAGTAACGTATTCTGCGGCTTCTACATCAGTTGATCGGCCGAGACAGCAGCAGAGACAGGATAGAGGTCAGGGTCAGGGAGGCCAAAACCGAGGCCGAGTCAGGCACAGAGTCAGAGGACTACTGGCAGATCAGAAATTCGAACTTGTTATCATTGTGGTCAGGTAGGACATATTATGGCGATCGTATCGTACCGGTGCGACGCATCCATCACGATCGATCGGGCCAGAGATAGGGCCCAAACAGCTGCTTTTGGGGTTAACAGCCAGATCGGGAGGCGACCAGATAACTTGTTAAAGGTATGTTATCTGTCTGTGATACTTTTATGCATGTGATGTTTGATTCCAGCAGCACACTTTCCTTTATATCTGGACATATGGTAGGATTGTTAGGATTAGATGCACAAACTTTAAATACATATCTTGTTCTCAGCACGGTAGCTGGGGATAAGATTTATCCTAACCGAATTTACCGGGATTGTGTTGTTGAGATTGAGGGACATCAGTTACCTGCTGACTTTAGAGTATTAGAATACTTGGAATTCGACGTAATGCTCGGTATGGATTGGTTATCGTCGTATCATGCACAAATCGACTGTTTTAGCAAGACGGTGACATTTCACATCGAGGGAATTCCAGAGTTTTCATTTGTCGGAAATGCATCAGCATTACCTATCACTCGAGGCAGACTAGCTACGTCGCAGGAGATAAAGGCGTATGCGGCTATGATGGAGCCAGAGATTAAGACAGTGATTAGGGTTAAGGATGTCTCGGTTGTTTGTAAATTTCCCGATGTATTTCCTGAGGATTTGCTAGGATTGCCACCACCGAGAGCTGTTGAATTCATTATTGAGCTAATTCCTGGAACTCAACCGCTTTATAGCAGGCCGTATAGGGTGTCAGCATCGGAGCAGAGGGAGTTGAGGACTCAGTTAGAGGACTTACTACAGAAAGGATTCATTCACCCTAGCATGTCACCTTGCGGAGCTCCAGTTCTTTTTGTGAAGAAGAAGGACGGCTCAATGCGGATGTGTGTGGATTATAGGAAGTTGAATCAGGTGACTATTAGGAATCATTACCCACTTCCCAGGATCGATGATTTGTTCGATCAGTTGGCAGGAGCCAAATTCTTCTCAAAAATTAACCTCAGATCAAGATATCATCAATTGAGGATTCGAGAAGGAGATATTGAGAAGACCGTTTTCAGTACGCGATATGGATTGTATGAATTTACAGTCATGCCATTTAGGTTGACTAACGCGCCGGCAATCTTCATGGATTTAATGCACAGGGTGCTCCGACCGTTTTTCGATCGATACGTCATAGTTTTCATCGACGATATCCTGATTTACAACAAGACTCGTGTGGAGCATGAAAGTCATCTCAGGGAGGTGTTGATGATGCTGAGAGAGCACTGACTTTACACCAAGTTTAGCAAGTGTGCGTTTTGGTTAAGTGAGGTGAAGTTTCTCGGACATGTTATCAGTAATCAAGGGATATCAGTTGATGGGGACAAGATTCAAGCGATTATTGATTGGAGGACACCTGAGTCAGTTTCGAACATTCGGAGTTTCTTGGGTTTGGTAGGATATTACAGGCGATTCGTACGGGATTTTTCCTTGATTGCAGCGATGACGAGGTTGACCAAGAAAGATGTTATATTTGACTGGTCGTAGGAGTGTGAGGATGCTTTCTGGGAGCTGAAGAGGTAGTTGACTTCTGCACCAGTTTTAGCATTACCTGTGACAGGAAAGTGTTTCTCGGTTTATACTGATGCGTCAGGCACTTGGTTGGGTTGTGTGTTAATGCAGGACGGACATCCAGTGGCCTATTTATCGTGACGATTAAGACCACATGAGGAGAGTTATCCAATGCACGATTTGGAGCTTGCGGCAGTCGTGTTTGCGCTGAAAGCTTGGAGGCACTATTTGTATGGTGAAAAGTTCATACTATTTACCGACCATCAGAGTTTGGATATTTGTTCACTCAAAGGGAGTTGAACATGAGACAACGGAGATGGCTCGAGTTACTGAAGGACTACGATTTCACTATCGAGTATCATCTGGGAAAAGCAAATGTCGTAGCTGATGCGCTCAGCATGAGCGGCATTGAGAGACAAACGGGCCTGCAGCATATGACACATGAGCATGGGTTACTTGAGGCTGCATCGGTGTTGTGTGTAACAGAGTCTATTGCTGAGCTACATATTTGCGGCCAGATACGAGTTCCTACGGTGTCTTTAGAGCGGGTTGCTGAGTTGCATAGAACTGATGACCGGTATTTACGGATCAGTGGACTGGCTCAAGATCCAGGGTGCACCGAGTGGTCTGAGGATTCAGACGGGTGCTTGAGACACAGGGGTCGTTTGTGGATACCGGAGGTACTGGAGCTCAGGGACAGTATTCTCGAGGACACACACCGGTCACGATTTACAGTTCATCCTCGTCGGACCAAGATGCATCATGACCTTCAGCGATTGTTTTGGTGGCCAGGGATGAACGCTGACGTGGGGAGATACGTCCGGAGTTGTCATATTTGCCAGCAAGTAAAGGCGAAGCACAGAAGACCAGTTGGGTTACTACAGCCGCTGCCCATTCCTCAGTGGAAATGGGAACACGTGACCATGGACTTCGTCAGTGGCCTACCGCAGACTACGAGGAAACATGACGCAGTTTGGGTAGTTATTGACAGATTGACGAAGTCGGCACATTTCATACCGATTGCCATAAGATATTCAGTTACACAGCTGAGCACTATTTCCAAGAAAGAGATTGTCAGATTGCACGGTGTACCAGTCTCCATTGTTTCTGACAGAGATCCGAGGTTTACTTCAAGACTTTGGGAGAGTATGCAGGAGCAGTTTGGCACTCGACTACAATTTAGTATTGCGTACCATCCTCAGACTGACAGGCAGTCAGAGCAATTAATCCAGATTCTCGAGGATATGCTCAGAGCGTGTATTTTACAGTTTGGTGGATCATGGGAGGAGTATCTGTCGTTGTGTGAGTTCGCGTGCAACAACAGTTATCAAGCAAGTATCGGGATGCCACCATTCGAGGCATTATATGGTAGGCCCTGCAGGTCACCAGCATGTTGGGCGGCACCGGAGGATACAGCGGCTATAGGACCTGAGGTGGTTGTGGATCACACTGAGAAGGTGAGGTAGATTAGACAGAGACTTCAGGCGGCGCAGGATAGACAGAAGAAATATGCGGATAGATATCACGGGGATCTGAGCTATGAGGTTGGAGACATGGTGTACTTGAAAGTTTCGCCTTGGAAGGGTTATCAGAGATTTGGAATTCAGGGGAAACTAGCACCAAGGTTCATTGGACAATTCAGAGTGGAGGAATGTGTCGGCAAAGTGGGATACCGTTTAGAGTTATCGCCACAGTTAGCGGGGGTACATCCAGTGTTTCACATATCCATGTTGAGGCTAGCAAGGTCGGGACCGAGACCTATGATTGATGTACGTCAAATTGAGGTGCGACCAGACGTGTCATTTGAGGAACATCCTGTGGAGATCATGGATAGGAGGATTCAGACTTTGAGGAACAGGGAGATCCCGAAGGTTTTAGTTCGTTGGCAGTATCATGGAACTGAGGGATTAACTTGGGAGCTCGAGTCTACCATGCGACAACGGTATCCCCACTTATTTGCCGGTAAGTATTTAAGTTTAATTTAAAATTCGGGACAAAATTTCACCTAGTTGGGAAGAATTGTAACGGTTCGAATTTAATTCTCCGTTATTTGTGATGTATTGCAGATGTAGCGGACAGCTCAGACATCCGTGGGACCCGCAGCTAGGCTAGAGCGCGCCTGGAGTTAGGTAAATAGTTATTTCGTGTGTTGTTTTGTTTAATTTGCGATGTTTATGTTAAAATAGGTTAAAAGTCATCGCGATGTGTGTAATTATATTTTAATTGACGTGTGAGATTGTATGTTAAGTATTCGCCTCGATATGCATGTCGACGCGGGTACCGAATAGACAAAAAGATGAAATATTAGGCCGGGAAAAATATTACACACATTAAATGAATTAAATGTGTTAAAAATGGTAAATTGATGGGCGCCTAGGAACACGCGAGGTCGTGGTCGACACGCGTGGGTGGTATGGTAGTGTGCACGCCCGAGTACGCTCGTTGGCGCGCACGGCGGAATTTTATAGGCGAAAATATAGGTGAATGTGTATATTTATATATATAGGTGAATTGATATATATATATATAAATATATATATTAAAAAATCAGGAAATTAAGAAAATAAATGTGAAATTACCAAAAAGGGTATTGAAGGAAAGAAGGAAAGAGATAGACATGAGGGGCAAAATAGTCATTTCACTTGGAAAAAATTGATAACTATCACCGTCTTATCTCTTTATCTCGACAAATCGAGAAAAAAAAACACAGAGAGAACGAAGAGAAAGAAGAGAAGCCGAGACGAAGAGCGAGAGACCGAGAGGAGGAGAGGTGGTGATCTCGTGGTGGAAAGGTGAACGAGGTGAGTTATTTGTTGTTGTTGTGTTGTGGCGTTGTGTATGTGACTGTGTGGTTGAGAGGTTCAGCCATGGCGTCACCATGGCCGAACCGAGAAGCAAAGCAGGGAGAGTTGTCTCCCTACTGCTTCGTGAAGAGTGGAGACCAAAAGAGAAGAAGAATCGATCAAGAGAAAAGGAAAAAAAAAAACAGAGCAATTGCTCTGTTTGGTGAGGAAGAAGAAGGTGGTGAACCGGGCCAGTTCGGTTCAACCGGTTCGGCCCGGTTCACACAAACCAGAAATAAAAAAAGAGAGAAAATAAAAAAAAATGGAAAAGAAAATCCAGAAAAATAGGGAAAAATATGGAAAAATTGTATTTTGACCAAATAAATAGAAATTGGGGAATTTATATGGAAAGTGAGAAATTCAAAAGTCGGAGGAGACTTTATACCGGGGTTTTTACCTTGAAAAATGTAAAATTGACATAATATATCAAATTGAAGCTAATTCAATGATAAATAATCTTAGGTACATTTGGGGTGATAATTTGGATTATCGGGTGATTATTGGAGCTAGACGGGGTTTGATTTTCAGGACGCGGAGTGCGGATTGATGTGTGTAATATCCCAACTGAAATTACTTGAGTATTTACTTCTTTTGGCATTTGAATTCAATTTCTTTCATTTCAAAACTCTATTCTTGGTTATGTTTATATGGGCGGACGTTGAGCGAGGCTCCCTTCGTGCCATTCTTGTGTATATGTCCACTACACCATAGCACATGCTACCAGATCGAACTTGGGCCAAGTATCACGTCGTGGCATGTGTCGATGCACCGTGGGTGTAACGCCGGCCATCGAGCGGATCCAGATGCTTGCCCTGCTGGAGTTAGACTCACCGGCAGTATTCTGTGGAAGAGTCCGAAGTATGGTGTAGTCTGACCCTAGGAGCTAGGAACACACTTTGCACTTTTCCTATTATTTATTCATGCGATGAGCACAATTGTCTGTATTTATTTCCGAATGTTTATTTAATAGCTTTATTTAAATTCCAGTATTTACTTTTAGAAATGCTCACTTAATTTCTTTGGGAATACTCACTCTGGACTCGTCATCTACCTTTTGTGATGGCTTAAGTGCAGATCCTAGTACGAGCAGGGGCAAGGGCAAGCTGCCAGAGTACTGTTGAACAGAGATAGCCTGACTCGTACGTTTGTATTATACTTACTTTGTTTGGGGTTTTGGAGAAACTTTATATATATTGAACTTTTTGGTGACTTAGAGGTATCTATGGTTAAATATGGGTTTTCTACATTAGGTTTATGGTTTAGGTTACACATTTATAGTATCACTATCTGGTAATGCATTAGAAAGGCTTTCGCTTTTTGAATTTGAGGATTTTATAATGATTTAACATATAATTTGACTTCAATACAACCTAATCAATAAATGGATAATTAGTAAGGTGTAAAAAGATAAAATGGAGGATGTAATCCAATGTAGAGCACAACTTTCACTGGTAAGACAGGTTGTAGGTCCGCATTGGCCTTGTGGCGGTCTATTTGGAAAATGGGTCGTTACATTATTGCTTGTATTTACTTATATCATTTCACAAATTTTGGATTGTATATTGGGTTGAGCGTTAGTTCCCTGACTTGCTACTTGACTATCACACTATTTATCATTTTGATGTTTTATACATGTTGTAACGACCCTAAAATCTAACTCGTACCACGTATCAATTTAGGTCGTACGTGGACCCTTGTCATGATACAGTTGTCCAATTCTCAGTTATCAACGTCGAGGTATGTTATTTTTGTTCGGTATTTTCTATTATATTTTATTTACCTAAATGTAAATTCTAATGTCCCAAACATGTGAGAATGTTTGAGTGTAATCGTTGGTGTTGAAAAACGGGTTCGGCTCAAAGAGAACGTGAATAACGAGTTTCGGGCGAACAGTTGTTGGGTAATTAGCAGTACAAAGGATAAATTGAATTAAAAATACTGACTAAATACAAAATAAATAATAATTAAAAGTTGTGTATCGTGTACAATACGTTCATTGAAGGTCACCCAAGAGGGGAGGTGAATTGGGTGCGATGGTTAAATGATACTTTTTAAAACTTTATTTGCTAGTTCACTAAGTAAGCTTGGCGAGTTAAGCTAAATGACAAAGTGTAGTAGTAACGAACAATAGCAATGCGCCGAATGATTCAAGTAAATTGTAAGCTACACTAAGTGAAGGAGGTAGAAGAGATGGAAATGAGACACACGATATATAGTGGTTCGATCCAATCGATCTACATCCACTACCTAACCTCCCCGGTTAGGATTTTCAACTCCCCTACTTATATTACTAATAAGTGTTACACCCTAAGCTAACAAGCCTAGCGAATGCCTAGCCTCAACTAGGTCTTTTACACGATTTCCTATCGCAATAAGGTCTTATACAACCACCTAGCCGCAACTAGGATTTCCCCACCTAGACCCACCTACGATTTTTCCCACCTAGTCGCAACTAGGATTTATGCCTAGCTTCAACTAAGCCTTCCCTCTCGACTTAGATCCCACTAAGTCTTACAATCAATATTTGAATAATACAGTGAAATTTCGCTTTACAAGATAAAACGGTATAAGTTGTTCTCCTCCCACAAACCAAATATAATCCTAATATGAATCGATGCAAGTGAGACTTTGTCAATTGAGATGCCTTGTAAATTTAAATTTTTATAGGCTAACTCTCAATATTAAAATCAATTAAGAAGAGTATAAATTAAGCTCAACTTGGTTCCAATAAATGGCTTATTGATGCAAAAATAAAAGATCCAATTTTAAGCTCAAGTTGTGCAATCAAAACCTCGGATCACAAACAAATTTATATTAAGAACAAGACCCTTGTAAATGTGTTGTTAAACTAACACAAGCTTGAAACCACAAAATAAAGTATAGATTAAGTACAAGAGGGTTTCAAGTCAATAAGGTGCACTATTAAAAAAATTACTATTAGGTTCGAACAAATGCACTCAATATTTTGGGTTTATGGAAAATCAAGTTTAAGTGCAAAAACCCTTTTAGTCGTATTTTACACACACTTCAATGAAACCAACAACAATACATATAGATTAAGCTTAATGTGGTTTCCCCAATTTCATGCACTTTGAAAATCAAGTTTAAGGCCAACAAGTGCAAATTAATCTTAGAATTTATGACATTAAGATTAAGCTCAAAATCCAAAGGCAACTATGTTAAAAAAATATCACAAATGATTTCCACACAATACTCCAAATAAAAAGTATAGATTAAGCCCAAAAGAGTAGGAAATCAAGAAATCTTACAACCCCAAGTGTGAGATCCAAAAATCAGTTTTGAGCAAGAATTGTAAGCCTTAGAACACTTCTTTTAACCTCACTTAATGCGCATAAGTTCAGCCCCAACAATCCCCAAGTGAGTGTATGTGTTGGATCCTTACTTTTCTTGCTAAAACATGATTTTAAGCACTTTGTGTGTGTGCTTTGAGCAAGAGAAGTCTCATATGTATTTGAGAGTGATTTATATACTTATAGACTAGTTTATGACCGTTGTAGAGGATCCAAGGGCTGAGATTCCATCAAAAATTCAAATAAAAGTGAATTTTTCACCTTTATAAAAAAGCTATCAGGAATGCAATTAGTGTGCTAATATTCAAACCTAGCGTGCTAACTTTGCACTTAGCGCGCTAATAATATTATTAGCGTACTAATTGCAGGGACCTCAGAATAATTAATTCTGTCCCTTGTGTTAACCCTCATATAACATATTATACATGTGTGCTAACCCTCATAATTAATTCTGTCCCTTGTGCTAATAATATTATTAGCGTACTAGTGTGCTAACCCTCATATAACATATTATACATGTTTGTTATGGGTTATATAGTCTATTTGGGTGGTCCGAATAGTTTTATAAATCCTGAAAATAAAAAAACCCGGTTTCATGAAATACATAGGAGCTTTTCTGTAAATATTTTTAATGTTAAGCCGTCTAAACACATACCGGTGCATTCAAAATCGATTCTAATAGTTCATACACTTCAAACACATGTTATAAAACACATTTGTATGATTTAAAAATATTTTGAAACTCACAAAATTGACAATCTCGAAATTCAAGACTTTAAGTAATTGAAACTCCAAAAATAATGAAATGCATGATTCTAATGCATTTGGCTTATGGAATTGAACTCTTATACCTTACAAATGATGTACATAACTCCATACATGCTATACGGTGTCTTTCTTTATCTTAAACACTTCTTGAGCTTTTCCGGTGTCTTTTCTTCCACTTCTTTTGAACTTGTGAAGTTTAGCTTCATTTGAACTTATGAGTCTAACAAAGTTTATTATGCTGAAATACTTGACAAAGTTGTTAGCACCATTTCACATTGTTTGTTGACATCAAAATATCGGGTGAAGTGTAAATATGACAACACTTAGTCCAACAATCTCCCCCTTTTTGATGATAACAAACAACGTGAACTTTACAAACAAAGAATAAATATTAAGCACATATCAAGTTCTATTTTTCAAATTTTCAAGTTAAACATTTCTCCCCAGTTTGATAATATCAAAAGTGGGGCATTTAAAAACATGATACAAGAAGAAAGGCTCCCCCATTTTATGAAAATGATACCAAATAAGGGCTCCCCCTATCAATATGCATCATATTTAAGCTTGAGGAAATAATTAAAAGCATAAGCTCCCCCTATCAACACGCATGTTCAAGTTTCTGCTACCGATAAGTATAGGCTCCCCCTATCAACATGCATGTTTAAGTTTGTGATACCGATATATTTCTCATTTTTGGTACATGTCTCACCAAAAAAATGGTTAGATACCAACGAAAATGGGTATAAAGTTTCCCCTATCAACATCATTCACATTATTTAAAATTTTCCCCCAATATAAAACAGTGCATACATGAACTTGATTTAGCAGTCTGGGCCAGGGGATATTAACGCGCTAATTGACATACCTAGCGCGCTAATTGATGGACCTAGTGCGCTAATTGAAAGACCTAGCGCGTTAATTCCTCTTTGAAATTTTGGAATTAAAATTTTTGAGTTTTTGACGCACAACTGCAATTTACCTCAAACTTCATAGACACATCATTAACACCATATAAAAAAGGATTAAAACCCCTAAAACATGTGTAGAAAGTCCGATTTACGAGACATGCCTAATTCATGTCGTGTTAATCGGTTCAAAGGTGTTTGGCTATATTATTTTCATTTATCATGGTCCTACACATAATGCATATGAAATGCAAGCACGACATCAAAAATAATAATATAAGCATGCTATGTGTATGTAACTAATGCAAGACCTATCCTGCTTAACTCCTATTCATAAACTTATCATTTAAGCACATTCATGTTCCAAAGTGAATCTAATTCACTCTATGAATCATGGACTTTGGTACCCATATTTCTCTAGTCTTAAACTTGGCCTCTATTAATATTTCCCTTGGTACCCATGCCATAACGTGAGACTTATTTTTAGGATAAGTCCAATTTGTTCTGTAAGGTGTATTGGACTTGTTGGACCTCCTAGGCTTTCTTAAGCTTCTAAATGTAGGTACTTCTGTTTTTCTAGTGTGAGCTCTAATTCAACATTCTCCTTCTCATTGGTAACGTAAGTTACCAATTTAGACCATTCATTTAGCTTTTCTTGAAGAACTTGATTTTGACTCTTTAAAGTCATGTTTTCTTCAAGCATACTTTCATTCTTCTCAAGACTCTTATCAAAGTTGTTTTGGAGAGTTAACTCATCCAATGCAAGTTGAAGTATGTTCTTGAGCTTCTCATTCTCTTTAATGAGATTTTCCAAATCTAGTTCAAGATTCTTGCTCAAAGTAGACAATTCATCAAGAGAGGAATCATGAAGACAATTAATGTTGGTGTATGAATCAATAACATGAATACTTTCATTTACATGAGAGTGTATAGACCTATCATTGTCATTATTGAGATAATAAGAATCTATAGGTCTAAGGTCTTCATGCATGTGAGCATTTTTATCATCATCATGTGTAGCAATGTGAGTTTGCTCATCATGAAAAGATAATAGTACAAGAGAATCACTAGATGATAATGAATCATTACAAATACTAATTGAAAATGAAGAGTGAGAATCATTAGTCGGCAAAAAGTCATGGCAATCATTATAAATCTCTTATAGCTTTCTCCATATATCCCTAGATGTGGCACAAGATGAAACTTTAACTTTAGCGTCATCGGGAATACTAGAAATGAGAATGTTTCTAGTTTCATCATCAAGTTTTACTAGTAACTTTTTTCCCTATTCCACTTTTTTTTTTTGGCTTAGGCGCTTCAACACCATTTACAACTCTAATTGGAGTGTATGGGCCATTTTCTAAAATACACCACAACTCATGTGATTGGGTTTTAAGGTATGTTCTAAACCTAATTCTCTAACTCTTAAAGGCATAATCATTAAGCATAGGAGGAACGGTTATATCGGTACCAAAAGTAATGGTGGCTCTAGGATGTGAATCCAGATATGAAGAGCACCCGCTCTGATACCAATTGAAGGTCACCCAAGAGGGGGTGAATTGGGTGCGATGGTCAAATGATACTTTTTAAAACTTTCTTTGCTAGTTCACTAAGTTTGGCGAGTTAAGCTAAATGACAAACTGTAGTAGTAACAAACAATAGCAATGCGTCGAATGATTTAAGTAAATTGTAAGCTACACTAAGTGAAGGAGGTAGAAGAGATGGAAATGAGACACACGATATATAGTGGTTCGATCCAATCGATCTACATCCACTACTTAACCTCCCCGGTTATGATTTTTTACTCCCCCACTTATATTACTAATAAGTGTTACACCCTAAGCTAACAAGCCTAGGGAATGCCTAGCCTCAACTAGGTCTTTTACACGATGCCTTATCACAATAAGGCCTTATACAACCACCTAGCCGCAACTAGGATTTCCCCACCTAGACCCACCTAGAATTTTTTCCACCTAGCCGTAACTAGGATTTATGTCTAGCCTCAACTAGGTCTTCCCTCTCGACTTAGATCTCACTAAGTCTTACAATCAATATTTGAATAATACAGTGAAATTGTGCTTTACAAGATAAAGCGGTATAAGTTGTTCTCCTCCCACAAATCAAATATAATCCTAATATGAATCGATGCAAGTGAGACTTTGTCAATTGAGATGCCTTGTAAATTTAAGTTTTTATAGGCTAACTCTCAATATTGAAACCAATTAAGAAGAGTATAGATTAAGCTCAACTTGGTTCCAATAAATGGCTAATTGATGCACAAATAAAAGATGCAATTTTAAGTTCAAGTTGTGCAATCAAAACCTCAAAGTACAAACAAATTTATATTAAGAACAAGACCCTTGTATGTGTGTTGTTAAACCAACGCAAGCTTGAAACCACAAAATCAAGTATAGATTAAGTACAAGAGGGTTTCAAGTCAATATGGTGCATTATTAAAAAAATTACTATTAGGTTCGAACAAATGCACTCAATATTTTGGGTTTATAAAAAATCAAGTCTAAGTGCAAAAACCCTTTTAGTTGTGTTTTACACACACTTTAATGAACCCAACAACAATACATATAGATTAAACTTAATGTGGTTTCTCCAATTTCATGCACTTTGAAAATTAAGTTTAAGCTCAACAAGTGCAAATTAGTCTTAGGATTTATGACATTAAGATTAAGCTCAAAATCCAAAGACAACTATGTTAAAAAATATCACAAATAATTTCCACACAATACTCTAAACAAAAAGTATAAATTAAGCCAAAAAAGAGTAAGAAATCAAGAAATCTTACAACCCCAAGTGTGAGATCCAAAAATCAGTTTTGAGCAAGAGTTGTAAGCCTTAGAACACTTCATTTGACCTCACTTGATGTGCATAAGTTCAGCCCCAACAATCCCCAAGTGAGTGTATGTGTTGGATCTTCACTTTTCTTGCTAAAACATGATTTTAAGCACTTTGTGTGTGTGCTTTGAGCAAGAGAAGTCCCATATGTGTTTGAGAATGTTCTATATACTTATAGACTAGTTTATGACCGTTGTAGAGGATCCAAGGGATGAGATTCCATCAAAAACTCAAATAAAAGTGAATTTTTCAGCTTTATAAAAAAGCTATCAGGAATGCAATTAGCGCTTCAGACCTAGCGCGCTAACTGTAGGGACCTCAGAATAATTAATTTTATCCCTTGTGTCAGCGACCCTTTTTCGCGTTCGGGACCCTATCATCATATAACATATTATACATGTTTGTTATGGATCATATAGTCTATTTGGGTGGTCCGAATAGTTTCACAAATCCCGAAAATGGAAAATCCCGGTTTCATGATATACATAGGGGCTTTTCTGCAAATATTTTTAATATTAAGCCGTCTAAACACATACCGGTGCATTCAAAATCGATTCTAATAGTTCATACACTTCAAATACATTTTATAAAACACATTCATATGATTTAAAAATATTTTGAAACTCGTGGAATTGACAATCTTGAAATTCAAGACTTTAAGTAATTGAAACTCCAAAAATAATGAAATGCATGATTCTAATGCATTTGGCTTATGGAATTGAACTCTTATACCTTACAAATGATGTACATAACTCCATACATGCTATACGGTGCCTTTCTTTGTCTTAGACACTTCTTGAGCTTTTTCGGTATTTTTTCTTCCACTTCTTTTGAACTTGTGAAGTTTAGCTTCATTTGAACTTGTGAGTCTAACAAAGTTTGTTATGAAATGAATTTGAGAGATCCCGTTCTCACATGGATGTTTTGATTTTGCTAATTTGAGAAGTTGTGGAATTTTTGCTGAATTTTTTAGATTTTTGTGTGATTTTTAATTTGAAATCGTGTAGTTTTTGTGAATTTTTTAGATTTTAAAATTTTTGAAATTGGTAGTTTTTCTCGAGATTTTAAAATAAGCGAAGGTGCTTTAGTGTTGTAATTGACATCCCTAAGAGCTTTGGATAGGCTTGGAATGCAATGACGCGAGGAACTTACACCGCGAGGAACACCGTGGGGATTTTATGCCCATGGCATCGATCACGACCCCCAAAGCAGAGGCTCTGGGCATGTCACGCTTTGAGTGACGTCGTTGAGGGAAAAGCCCTACGGCGCCACTTGCGGCATCTGTTGTAGTGAGCAATTAAAGGCCACGCTTTATGTGACGCCGCAGGGGTTTGACCTCCACGACGCTACCTGCGAGCGTGACACTGTTCACAGTGGCAAATTGATAAAAAAAAATTTTAGAAAATTTTGAGAATCTCTTGGGTATCCAAATGGATCCGAATACGACCCAATACCCCAAAAATCAACCCAATTACATTAGTGAAATAATTATAGAAAATTGGGTAAATCAGGATGTAATGACCCAAATATAATTTGTCGTTATTTGACACATAGTTGCAGATGTGGACACCAGCTCGGACGCGCGTGGACCCCAGAGTCAAGTCTGAGCACGCCCTTATAGGTATACAGTCCATTTTTGTATGTTGTTTGTTGTATTTGCAATGTAATTGTTTAAATTAGATTATTGGCATCGCAATGTTGTGTATTAGATTATATATGCCGAGCGAGAAAGTGTGACGGGAATTCGCCTTAAGTAGCGCATAGATGTGGGAACTGGGGAGGTGAATGGTTAGTACACTAGGCCAGGGGTACACAATTAGTGACAATACATGCTAAATAATTCATATAATATGTCGTATATATGTAAGTGATATGAGTTTACGCGTTGATGGTTAAGATGGTTCGGGACCCGACGTCTAAACGCCCGAGAGTTGCCTTAGTGATTGTGAGCAAGGATGAGGAGGTGAGCACTAAAGTCACACATAAAAGTCACATTTGGGTGGACTTTTTTACTCCATCTTGACCATAAATTGCACCTTGAGATTTGATCAACACATTAGACGACATTTTTTGTATAAAAGCCAAGAAATTTCCATTTCCATCACCTTTTCTCTTCTTGCCTTGTGTAAATATGAGAATTTAGAGAAGTGGTGAGGGTTTGTGAGTTTGAGAAGCCAATTGGAGCTTAAGGAAGCAAAGAAATCGATTTTAAGGTTAGATCTTCAATTTCCATCTCTTTCTCTTGACGAGGTTTTCCAGGGTTTGAGTTTGGCACACCAACCCTAAGGTGTTGTTATGGTTTCAATGTTTAGAGTTGAAGCAACAAATGAGTGTTTTGGTGTGGTTTGTAATGGTTGCGATGGTGTTTGAATGAAATTTTTGGTTTTGCCGAGAAAACTCGGGGTTTACGCCTCGGAGGATTTGCATCGAGAGATTTTGTTAGATTGAGTTATTTTGGATGTTGTGTAAGCAATTTGAACGAGCGAAACGCAACGACAAGTCGAGGGGGTTCGAGAACCCCAAGAATGTGTTCTGGTAACCCATTTAAATGGTTTTATGAGTGTTTTTATCGAGGATTTGACATTGATTAATGATTTTCGGGGTTTAGGGAATTGATTGGAATTGATCGAGAATTCAAATTTTAGGCTAAATTGACAGGTAACTGACACGCAGATAGGGCGTGCATTGGTGTAACGTTAGTGGAGTGCGAATTGAGGTGTGTAGTATCCCAACTGAAATTCATTTGAGTATTTATTGCTTGGATTATTTGAATTCTTGTCCAGTTGTTTCATTTACTCTGCTTTCTGATATTTATTTACAATCGGTTGAGTTTACTCCCATCGGGTTTAGTCTGTTGCGTTGGCATTGTGGCACACTGGCCATAGCATGTGTTATAGGGGTATATCAGTGGATTGTCGACCCAACTGCTAATTTTTCCTATTCATAGTTGCTTGTTTTGTGTGTGATTGTGTGACTGAAACTTGTTTTGACCAGTTTATGTGTTTTGTGTGTGTAATTTGAGAGAAATTTTTGGGGTTTCATTGTTGGGAACCTAAGGATCTGGGTTTGAAGAAATTTGGAGGAAATTTGCCAAGTCCTTCATCTGATGATTAGGTTTTTGTTTTTGAATCGCGCTATGTGTCCCAGTCATGGAAAATTTTATTCATCAATGTGAGACAACCCACCACCAAATTTTCTTCTGCATTCATTCCAATCAAAAATCGACGCCTCAATCTAACAAATTACCTCATTTTTGTTTACCCCTCGATTTGTTGTTTTTTAGGGTCGGGTGAGTTCTTGCGGTGTTTGCGAGGCGGGGGCTTGAATGATGTCTTGTGGTAGATGGTTTATGTTGAATCATATAGGGTTCGAGGGTGTTTTTCGTTGAGTTTGTTGTTCCTTTATCTCATGTTGTTGTTGTCTTTCATGAGAATGTACCTATCACTGAGTCCAACCACAATCCCATAATGTTCGACAACACAAGGCCAAGACTATTAAGTAAATCTAGGAACTGCATGAACGAGACTCTGCAGTACATCTCGGTACCCGGTAATTGATCGAACAAGTAAATTACTTCACAATGGGTTCAGTTATCAACGAGACCGAGACATCAAAGGATGTCCCGATTATTAGTAATCGAGACATCCTCTTATGTCTCAGTACTTGGTAACTGATCGAACAAGTAACCTATTTCATAATGGGTTCAGTTAGAAACGAGACCGAGATATAAGAGGATGTATCAGTTGCTAGCAACCGAGACATCCTCTTATGTCTCGGTCCCGTGCGTCCGACAATTTCGTGTATGTGGTACATTTCAAAATGCAGGAAATCCTTAACATAAAAGGTCAAAACACACCAAAACTCATGCTTCCAACCTTCAAAATGGGGTGGAGGGGTGCCCAAAGTTGTGTTTGACCGTCGATGAATATGACAGAATCGGTTAGGAGCACAAGGGTGGTGGAGTTGTTGGTCACACATCAAAATATGGTGGTGGGGTGCCCAAAGTTGTGTTTTTTTTGTGAATTTGTGATGGAGAGCATATGAGTCATTACACATACAATTGGAAAAAAATGGGGTGCCCTGAGTGATGATTGGGGTGTTTGGTGAGTGTAATGTTCAGCCATTAAAGGAGTTCCATTAATCAAGTAAAGACAAATCTGTTTAAGCTTTTAGAGCATACACTACAAGAAAATCTGCTTGTTGTGACAAGGTATTTTATGGCAGTTAAAAAATTGCCACAAAAATATTTATTGTGGCAGGGATTGCCTGCCACTATTAAAGAAGCAAAATGTCAAGTACTTTCCTTGTGATTTGTTATAAAGTATTTAAGACAGCTTAAGACCTGCCATAAAAAAATTAAACCAAAGAAAAAACCAAACTATTAAAAACAGCGACCGCTTACGTTGAACTAATTGTACAAATATTATGAATTGTCATTGATGATTGTGTTATGCATTTGTTTCTTGTTAGGTGTTTATGTAATGCTATAGTTTAATTTGGTGAAACTAGTTAACTTCTAGTTGTTAGTGGATCATGAATTTTTATGACAAATAAATGTTTGTCACAATATGTATCTCGTTATTTGGAGCAGCTAATTGTTGCCACAAATATATATTTTTTGTGGCAGTTAATTGTTGCCACAAATATATATTTTTTGTGGCAGCTTCTAATATGCCATAAAAAAACAATATCTTTTTTGGCAGTAGAATGCTGCCACTAAAAATATTTTATGGCAGTGTAGGAGCTGCCTCTAAATATTTTTTGTCGCCACAAATACCTTTATTGGTAGCACCACATGTCACAAATGTTTTTGTGACGGGCGTATTCATGGCACCATCCATCCCGTCACATAGCTGCCCCAAAAGGTCTTTGATGGCAATAAAAGGCTTCGTGTGGCAGTTTTAGTTCTGCCACAAAAAGTGCATTTTCTTGTAGTGATATAAGAACGATGAAGATTTTTGTGAACATTGAAAAGGTGTTCAAACCACTTAAATCAATCTCCCTTTTTTTCTTCTTCACTCATCGACGGAGTTCTCGAGAGAATCTAAACAACAAAGTTGCTGACAATTCAAAAGAAACTATATGACCTATAAGTTTTGTCCAAAAACCTTAATTACACAAATACATCAGGAGAATAGAGAGGTGGCGATAGCGGGGTAGCTAAAGGAGGGGAGGTCGACGACGGTGGTAAAGGGCGGAGGTGGTGAGAGTAGGGCGGAAGATGAGGGCAACATTGGCAGTGTTTTTATGTTTCTTGGACCCATTGATATCCCACCTCAGCAGTGTAGGGAATGTATGTATGAATAGAATGTTAGATTATCATTTTCCTTGACATAAATAGTCTTCAAACAAGAGAGAGGAATATGAGTAATAAAAAAGTCATCATTAATGAGGAGTAATTGTGCCCACAACTCCTGGGAGATAACTCCTCTAGGGGTAGATATCTCTCGCCCTAGGGTGTAAGTTGGGAAATAACTTGCACACAAGTTGAGCAACCAAATAAGATTAGTTCTCAACTCCCTGTAAGTTATCTCCCAGGAGATAACTCTACCCTAAGCCCTAACCAAACAAGGTCTTATACTCTATTTATATACTTACTTCATTCCTAATTTCCTATTATACATATCAATACACATGGGCTTATTTCATGGTGTTGTTCATACACGAATATCAACAAAATGTGTAATACTCCATTGCCTTCTTGATATAATATAATAAAAGAGAAGCTTATAGTTGTAAAAAACTAAAATTTTCAAGAAAAAAGTGATTGAGAGGGAAATATAGAGAGATCTAAGTACTAAATGTGGAAGAATTAACTAAGATAAAGTCTGTTGTGTTGCATGTAAAATTTTATAGGAAACAATTCGGACGGGTAGGCCTAATGGTTAGGGCGAGTGTGGGATTGTGTGGGCTAGGTGCATGGTATCCCGAATTCGATTACCCGATATGTCAAGTTCGTTCAAGTCAATGGAGTCCTTAAATTCTCAATCTATGAGAATCGAGGCCTCGTAGCACTTAGTCAATATAGTTACTAGGATACCCACAATTATCAAAAAAATTATAAGTAAGAATTTATAATGTATAAGTATTATATATAAATATTATGTGCATTGCTTCAAAAAAAATAAATATTATTTGAATTTAAGTTTTTCTTTATAAGAAAAAAACAATTGCACCCACCAAGGTGCGAACTCATGACCTCTTACTCCAAAATACCATACCAAACCATTAGACCAACCAATTGGGTGGTATTTGCATTTACATTGACAATACATAAAAAGGTCGCCCCCCTCCATTTAAAGTTTAGCTCCGCCCCTGCCCATTGTCTTGGCCATGTCTCTCAATACAAACTTCTGAATTTTCCCAGTTGAGGTCTTAGGAAGCTCGTCTTTATAAACTACTGATTTGGGAACCATATAATGTGGCATTCTATCTCTACAATATTCAATAATCTCTTTTTCCGTGACTCGACCCAACTCGGGCTTCAAACTCACAAAAGCAAATGGAGTTTCGCCCCAGAACTCATCTGGTTGAGCCACCACGGCCGCTTCGTTAACAAGTGGGTGTGAGTACAACACCGATTCCACTTCAACACTGCTCACATTCTCTCCACCGCTGATTATCACGTCTTTAGATCTGTCCTTAATCTCGATATACCCATCCGGGTGCATCACGCCTACGTCACCCGTATAGAACCACCCGTGCTTATTATCCATACACTTGGTCGTCCCAATCGAGTCCTTTAAATAACCCAACATGATGGATCCACCACGTAACACAATCTCACCGAGCGACAACCCATCTTGAGTCACACTCACCTTAGTCTCAGGATCCACCACGTTGACTTCCGTCATTCCTATCGTTCTCACTCCCTGTCTCGCTTTCAACCTAGCACGTTCACTTATTGGAAGTTGGTTCCACTCCCGCTTCCAAGCACAGGAAACTGCGAGCCCGCCCGTTTCCGTCAACCCATACCCATGATCCACCTTGAACCCAACTGACTCAGCCCGAGACAAAACCACAGTTGGGGGAGGTGAACCACCGGCCAGGATATGGACCGAGTGGTTCAACATTTTGAAGTTTGTGGCATTGGATAACATGTTGAGCACAATCGGGGCCCCGCACATGTGAGTCACATGATGGTTATTGATCTTGTCGTAGATTGTAGCCATTTCAACCTTGCGTAGGCACACATTAGTCCCACCCACCGCTGCCATGGCCCACGCGAAGCTCCATCCGTTTCGAAGAAACATCGGTATGGTCCACAAGTATACCGGCTGCTTAGGCACGGACCAATCGATCAAAGTACCAACGGTCACGATAAAAAGAGCCCTCTGTGGCAGTGGACCACACCTTTAGGAGTCGAGGTCGTGCCTGACGTGTAGTTCAAGACCATCGGGTCCCACTCGCTCTTCGGTCGGACCCACTTAAAGTCTGGGTCCCCCATTTCAATCAACCCCTCATAAGTGTGATTGGCGACTAGAGATGGTTCATCAACATAGATGTCTCGTTATTAGCACCACAATGGGAGGATCTATTAACTCTTTTAGTGCATCCCGAAGCACCGAATAAAATTGGGAATCGACGAAGACGAGTGTTGATTCACTGTGACGTAGGAGTACCGATACGGTGCGTGAGTCAAGGCGAGTGTTGATGGTGTTGAGTACGGCCCCAGACATGGGGACAGCGAAGTGTAGCTCATACATAGGGGGCACATTGGGGGCTAATACGGAGACCACTTGACCCTTCTTGATGCCTAGGGATACGAGTGATGAGGCGAGCTGGAGGCATCGACGGTGGGTCTGGGACCACGTGTAGGAAGTCTCATTGTAGATGATAGAGGTGGAGTCCCCGTAGATTGTCGCGGCTCGATCGAGGAACCCAAGTGGGGTGAGAGGGGATGAATTGGGTGGGCTTGGCTTCAACTCATCCATCACTGTTTTCAGTCTCTCTCACTCTCTATAGTCTCTACCTATTGATGTTATGAGCAAAAATATTGGACTTCACTTAACAAATAATATGAAATGGACATTACTACAACCAATATATATAGCAAAAAGAATAAAGCACCGTCATGCACATCCACCTGTAGGTCTTGTCTCTGCATCTCCACGGCAACTCGCCTCTTTGATTTATATGGTAGTTCGTGCCAATTAAAAACTTCAACTTCCGGTCACGTAAAATGCGGCTTTTTTTCTTCTGTTTTTTTTAATCAAACCAAGTTAAAAGCTGCTTAATTTAATCTCTGCCTTTCGACGGCAACACACGTGGTCATCGAAATGTGATGTGGGCGCTCTCTCTCGAAGATCTACCACTTCACTCTAAAGGGTTAACACGGATTACATCCAATTTGATTATTATGAATTGAAAAATTGCAATTCAGTTCAGTCTATTTACTTTATTAATCCAACTGAAATTCAGTGTATGAAATGCAGACCAGAATTAACTAAGTTATGCGTATTGATAATTACAAAATTCAATACTTATAAAACTGTAAAAATAATATTTTAAAAATAAAATTAAGGCGAATTCTAATAAGTAACAAAAAGTTGCAATTAATGAGAAAATGAAGAATACGACGACTTTTTGTTCAAATAAATTAATTTTAGTTTTTTCTATATCTATTTGATGGAAGATGCTACAATGACACCCTCAAGTCACATTGAGGTGACATGACATTCAAGCCTACATAAAAATGGGTGTGCGCAAATAGTTCTCAGTGCATAACATGCGGGATGTGTATTCTGAGGCGTATACGAATGTATTTCAAAGATGTGGGCCCATATGCTATGTCATACTCTATGTCACCGAGTGTGACTTTGGGGTGTCATTGTAGCATTTTCCTTACTTGGGTTTATCTAGGTTTGCTCGAATATGTTGTAAGATCATAATTATGTTCATTCAATAAGTTTTAGACGTCTCTCTCTAAAACCCTAAAAACTCTCTTTCTTAATCTTTGGCTCTTTTTTGGTGATTTTAGGTTATGAACGATCGTCGATCTTCTCTTTTGATCGACGGTGGTTTCAATGATTTTTTTTTTCGTCTAATAAAACGTATCTGATTAGATTTGAGATCGATAAATTAATGGTTCCCTCCGCGTTGCAGTTATCAGATTCGACATTGGTACAAGTTGATTTCTCAACTCTATATCTTCATTTACGCTTGAGTATGGATTTACGTCTGCGACTATTGAATCGATACTTTTCATTGGTGTTTTTTAATAAATAAGTAGTTTTTTCCCTCATTAGAAGGTTTAGATTTTTTTTCTCTGGTTGGAAGTTTGAATTTCTTTCTTTACTGGAAACTTTATTTTTTGGAGTTTTAAGGTTTGTAGGCAAGCAAATGGAGTTGATCATGTAATAGTGCGGCTTTCCCATATATATGCTAGCCAAATGGTCAAATGTATGAAATCAACCTCTTGATGAGGTAGCTACGGTTGTACTAGATCTCAATGTTGAACGATGATAAGTCAGTAATTAAGGTAGTCTTATTTATGTATTTAATATGTGTTTAGGTTTAAAAGTCTCTAAAACATTACATTAATAGCTTTTATTTGTAATCTACATTTTTATGGAATGCATGATCAAAATCGGAGGCGAAAAGGGCGTGACGGCGAGTCGCATTGAAAGTGCGCTGATGCAAATCTCAAGACAAAGTAGTCGGACCCACACAAAGGAGTGTCATGTGTTGGAGCAAGCAAGAATACGTGATATGCTTATGGAATGTATGGATTAATGACGATGATTACATGATGACCCATGGTATAGGAATGGAGATGTGCGTACAGAACACAAGCAAAGGTGACCAAGCACCAATTGTGGTCTCATGATTGTCCTCGAATAATGTGCTTCATCAACAAATCAATCTCAACGAAATCGAATTTAGTAGACAATGACTCGAGGGTTTTATTATTCGGCCTTTTTATTTTTAAGACTCTCGACTTAGATAGTCGACTCCTCTTTCGACTTCTAATCTCTCTCCCTCTTTGTTCTTTATTTTCTTTTGTATTTCCTTCAACCATGAGACACTAATCTTATGGCTTTGATTAAACTACGAGGGGAAGTTCGACTATTACTTTCAATGGATTTGTGAGGTTTTCTTAACTTTAATTACAATCTCTATTTCAGTTTTGATATTTTCTCTATTGCTATGCTTATTTTATGATCTATACCGAGGTATGTGTAGAGGTCTAAAAGCACTTCTAGACATTAGATCTACACCTAGTTAGAGACCCTGCATACGTAATCGTGAAGGTTATTTAACACTAGTGATCGATTTCGCTGATTGATTCGTACCATTCGAGAAGAGCTGGGTAATAGGGAAATCTATGTTAATCGAGCACGCGCTGTGACTCGATTATCTAAGGTTAGTGTTCTCATATAATTCATTGATGTCAATGCATTAAATTCGATGATCGTGTCTAGGGTTGTGTGTTGATTAGGGAAGTAGTCAACGGTTGTACCTTGGTTGTCGAGACTAGGAGAACTAAGGATTTTGGTTCGTGTCAAATCCTATAGCTAAACTATTAAAACTAAATTAAACATAATTTGTAGAACCGACGACCAAATCTAATCTTTTGTCGAACCAAACTTGTATGTCTAGACCTAGGTAATTTTATTAATTGTTTTCAACGCTATTTTCGTTGTTTATTTATTTTCTTGGTATTTAGATTAGTTAATTTACTTGTTTTCTCAAAAACCCCCCATTTTTCTCTTTCTTTTAGAACCTTAGAAAGATTATCAATCAATATGGGATCGACCATTAGTCGCTATCTACAAATAGTTGGTTTAAGTATATTATTTTATTGACGCGTTCGACGCGCGTTAAACGAATTATAAATTCAACTTTTTTATAAAAAAAAAAATGTTGTAAGTTCATAACTATATTAAAAGAAAAAAGAAATCCTAAGATTACGGTTTAGAAATAATAAACAACAAAATTCATAAAAAGGATTGATATTTTTAAGGTTTGGCATGCCCAACTAAAAATTTTTGGAACTCCCATCCAATTATTTCATCCAATATCTCCCATTATATGAACAAGATTCCCACCCTTTGGTATGTTCTCAATGAGAACCTGACACAAACATCAAAGGCGAAATCATCATGCCAACCCACTTATAGCTTGAGAGAAGAACACGGACACAAAAAAATTGGACATATTCTTTTTCATTAAAATTTAATGCTTCGAACTAGCAAACACATGAAAATCAAATACATCAAAGTTATTTGACAAGAAAAAAAATACATCAAAGTTTTCAAAATCAACTTATATGCTTAGACCAATGTCTACAGCTCCCCTGACTCTCAATGAACTCCTACTGTTTTAGTGTATCATTACTCATTGACTTGGCCATGTCTCTCAACACAAACTTTTGAATTTTTCCGGTTGAGGTCCTAGGAAGCTTGTCCTTAAAAACTACCGATTTGGGCGCCATATAATGTGCCATTCTTTGTCTACAATATTCAATAATCTCCTTCTCTGTGACTCGGTTCGACTCGACCTTCAAACTCACAAAAGCACATGGAGTCTCGCCCCAAAACTCGTCCGGTTGAGCTACCACGGCCGCTTCGTTAACGAGTGGGTGCGAGTACAAGACTGATTCCACTTCAACACTGCTTACATTCTCGCCACCGCTAATTATCACGTCTTTAGATCTGTCCTTAATCTCGAGATAGTCATCCGGGTGAATCACGCCCACGTCACCCGTGTAGAACCACCCTTGCTTACTATCCATACACTTGGTCGTCCCAACTGGGTCCTTTAAATAACCCAACATGATGGATCCGCCCCGTAACACAACCTCACCGAGTGACGACCCGTCTCGAGTCACGCTCACCCCCGACTCAGAGTCCACCACGTCGATTTCCGTCATTCCTATGGTTCTCACTCCCTGTCTCGCTTTCAACCGCGCACGTTCATTTAGTGGGAACCGATTCCACTCGTCCTTCCAAGCGCATGAAACCACGATCCCGCCCGTTTCGGTCAATCCATACCCGTGATCCACCTTGAACCCGATCGACTCAGTTCGCAACAAAATCGCGGCTGGGGGAGGCGAACCAGCAGTTAGGATGTGGACTGGGCGGGTTAACTGTTCGCGGTTCGGATCGTTAGCCAGCATGTTGAGCACGACTGGAGCCCCGCACATGTGAGTCACGTGATACTTGTTAATCTCATCATAGATCGTCACCACATCGACCTTCCGTAGGCATATGTTGGTCCCACCCACTGCTGCCATCCCCCACGGGAAGCTCCACCCATTCGCGTGGAACATGGGTAGGGTCCACAAGTATACCGGTTGCTTAGGCACAGCCCAATCAACCAATGTAGCAACGGCCACGATGAAGAGCCCTCTGTGGCAGTGGACCACACCTTTAGGAGTCGAGGTCGTGCCTGACGTGTAGTTCAAAACCATTGGGTCCCACTCGCTCTTAGGTCGAACCCACTTGAACTCCGGGTCTCCCATTTCGATCAACCCCTCATAAGTGTGATCAACGGCTGGTGACAATGGAGCATCGAAATAGATGTCTGTGATGAGCACTACAATAGGAGGATCTATTAAGTCTTTGAGTGCATCTCGGAGTACCGAATAAAATTGGGGATCGACGAAGACGAGTTTTGATTCACTGTGGTGGAGGAGTATCGATACGGTGCGCAAGTCAAGGCGGATATTGATGGTGTTGAGTACGGCTCCGGACATGGGGACAGCAAAGTGTAGCTCGTACATAGGGGGGACGTTGGGGGCTAAGACAGAGACCACATGGCCTGGCTTGATGCCTAGGGATACGAGTGATGAGGCGAGTTGGAGGCATCGACGGTGAGTCTGGGCCCACGTGTAGGAAGTCTCATTGTAGATGATGGAGGTAGAGTCACCGTAGACTGTTGCGGCTCGATCGAGGAACCCAAGTGGGGTGAGAGGAGGTGAATTGGGTGCGCTTGGCTTTAACTCATCCATCACTGTTTTCAATACTCTCTCACTCTCTCTATAGTCTCTATCTATTGGTGCGATGAGCAAAAAAATTGTTCACTTGACAACTTACATAAAATGAACATTACCACAACAATATATAGCAAAAAGGAAAAAGCACCTACATGCACATCCACCAATCGGTCTCGTCTCTTCATTTCCACAACAACCCGTCTCTTTCTTTGATTTATTCTATGCCAGTTCGTGCCAAAAACTTCAACTTCCGGTCACGTAAATAGCGGCTTTCATTTAAAAACGCAATTGTCATTTAAAAACTCATTTTTCAGGAGTTAATGCAACTAGGCGGAAGGTAGAAAAACCATTCTTTGGCTTTGTCTTTAAGACAAAATGGAAAAGATTTAAGCTTTATCGTATCCTCATCCGCATTAGAGGGTTTTATAGACTTATAGTTAGTTTGAAACTCCTTTAGAAAAGTAACAGGATCTTCATTCTCGTCACCATGAAAAGACGGTAAGAAATGAATGAACCCTGACCTCAACTCAAAATCTCTGGCATTATCCGGATGGTTGATGCAGAGGGGTTGTTGTGCCAAAAGAGCTTGAAGCTCTTGATTAGCATGCCCCATAATGATTTGGCGATTTTCAGCCATTTCTAGAGGATTTTGGCCTTCTTGTTGCCTAAGTTGGGTCTCTCTATTCAACCTATGAAATGTACTCTCCGGTTCAGGATTGAAAGGTAACAATGAATCAAACAATTTTGGCCGAGTGAGTCGTGGGAACATAAAACTAAGAAAAAGAAAAAGAAATCTAAGCTCAGAATGAAAGACTAAGTCCCCGGCAACGGCGCCAAAATTTGGTCACGTGTCATGCGTGCCAAATATAACTCGTAATTGAGTTACCAATCCCACAAGGGTGTAGTAGTGGTAAATACGATTCGAATCCACAGGACTTGAGTTTCCCCTAAGTTAGCTAAAAATGGAGGTTTTTAAAAGAAGTTTTAGAGCAAAAAATTAAAATAAAAATAGCAGGAATCAAGATTGCAAAAATAATATCAATAAAAAATACCAAAAGGTAGAGACTATAGAGAGAGTGAGAGGAGGTGAATTGGGTGCGCAAAAAGAAAAAAGCACCTGCATGCACATCCACCAGTCGGTCTCGTCTCTTCATTTCCACAACAACCCGTCTCTTTCTTTTGATTTATTATATGCCAGTTCGTGCCAAAAACTTCAACTTCCGGTCACGTAAATAGCGGCTTTTTTTTTTTTCAAACCAAGTAAAAAGCTGCTTAAATCTGCCTTTCAACGAGAACACGTGTGTGGTAATTGAAATGTGATGCGGGCTCTCTCTCACTTTATATCTACCACCTTACTCTTATACCATCTCTAATGGAATGTTGATTGAATGTTAATGTGCACCACTTAAGATTAAATTAACTGTAACAACCCTCAAAATCTAACCCGACTTGTGTTTACACACGTCATGACCGTGACCCGGCTATCATGATACGTCGAGTATTTCGAATTTTGGGATGTTGATACCATAGTAATTTTATGATTCTGTGTTGTTTTGTATTAGTATGATTGTCTAATATGTGTCTCGAACCGTTTGGGCGACAATTAGTTGAGTGAGGCTTCGTTTAGGTAAACGGGGGAGTTTAAAACACAGAAAATACTAATAAATGACTTTTCGAATAATTAAAAATAATTTTTTGAGACGTGACGCGACTATGGGCATGCGACAAGGCAATTTACGGAGAAATGTGGGCCGAGGAGCGCGGGATCAACATGAGAGCCGGATAACTAAGTGACACCCGAGTCACTTAGTGGAGTTCATTTAGAGGGTTGTTATGATGACACAACTTGAGATGGAAAGCCAAGGGATCAGCCTCAAGATGTGTGTGTGCAACAAGATTACATGAGAGTCTATATAAAAGGGCCATAGCCATTTGAGCACACACACTATTCATCCCTCTCTCCCTCTCACGTTTCTCTCATCTCTCCCTCTCCTCCCTCTTTTGCTTGGCAAGCAAGACAACAACTTTGGGTGGTTCTGGTCTCCGAAGTCTCGTCAGAGACCTTATTTTCTCACTGTAATCAAGGTGAGAACAATTCTTTTCCTTCTCTTTCCCTTTTCCTGTTTTTGGGTTTATTTAAGAGATTCGTCGTTGAGTCCTCGCTATGATGTGGGCGCTTGCCGGAGACATTCTTGGTGTCTCACTGGTGTCTTGGCAACCCTCAAAGCGATCAACACATGGAACCAAAGTTGAGTGTTGTTGTTTCATGTTGATTTGGTTGTTTCTTGTGAATTTGTCAATAAATTGGGATATCTTGGATTCCCTATCATTACCGAAGTTTTATAATGATCCGAGCCGATTTCAGAGGGTTTTGGGGTTAATTATACTTTGTGGATGATCGCCAAGAGTGGGGTTTCATTTTCGTGTTCGGGAGTTTCTAAGATTTCAGATTTTCAGACCACGTTGTGAAGATGCCACGCACTCTGTAGCGTGGCGGCGTCTCTCATATGCGCGTGGGACAGAAGCAACATATTGAAATTTGGCCATGATGACGTTGTATTGTGTTGAGTATACGCGGCGCTCTCACGGCGTCGTGTAAGTTTTTGGTTTCGATTTTGTGTTTGTGGAAGACGTTTTCATGAGTTTTTCATGCACTGCTATTGGATATACATTAGAGGGTCCTTCCCAGTTGCCTGAATCTTTTCTTCCGCATGTTTATTTAATAGTCTTTTGATTCCAGCATTTACTTATATTATTTACTCTTTGGATTTCCTTGGGATTATTCACTCTGCACTCGTTATCTGTTTTGTTGTGATGGCTGAGTGCAAACCTCAGTACGAGCAAAGGGAAGGGCAAGCTTGAGGATTTCTTCTGACTGATCAGTTCTTCCCTACTCGTATGTGTGTTTATTTTATTCGTTTTGTGTTGGGTTATGAGATTTGAGAGATGTTGAACATGTATATATTATGATGGGTTTTCCACATTAGGAATGATGCGCTCACGTAATTTACAATTCTTTTATATAATGATTTATTAATTAAAGTTTTCCGCTGAATATGTTAAGGTTTAACAGATGATTTGAAGTCCATAAGCTAACTAGTATAATTTAATTTGAGTAAAGTTAGCAATAATGACTTGATTGAGGTTTTGGTACGTGTGGAACATGACTAGGTCGGTATAGGTAGGGTTATGGATCCATAGCGTACGACGTGGTGGGCTTCGGATTTTAAGGCCGCTACATAAGAAGTAATAATTGAGGATTTACAATTTAATGGATTGTCATGAGTTTTATTTATTGACGGGTCACACGGGGATTCGTAGGAGGCAAGTCAGAGTTCGTGCGAATGCGTGCTAGCTTGGATACAGGTAAGTAAACCAGTGAGGAATTTTACAATTATTTCTTGAGCTTTAAATTATTATTGTTATTGCTCTATCCTGTTTTGGAAATTCCATTCCTTTGAGTTATTCGAGGGCAAATTAGTCAACGTGATCCTTTCGTTGGATGGGTTATCTGAGGTAATATCTCAAAGCCACGAACTTGGGATGCACGATATTGTATTTGGTTCTATACGAGGTAAGGTTCTTACCTGGACTACCAGAGAATCTTATCTGCGTAGACTTTAGGATGGCGTGAGTGTGTCGCGTCCTAAACTCTGAGTCTTGTAGGTGTTTTCCTCGACTCATCGAACATTTGATCGGGACTACTTGCACCTCTCTATTATTTCTGGGACACTCATTTTCGATTGCTTAATTGATTTATTTACAGACTTATTTATTCATGCATTCCCTGTCCTTTCTTTCTATCGGCATGAATATGAACTGGTGTTTTATTTATTTCGAAATGTTATAATTATGTCTTGTTTGGTGTTACTTACCTGCGCTCATCATTCTTGTGTTTGACGGAGTGCAGATCCATAATCTAGCAAGGGGAAAGCTCTACAGCTAGGCGATATCATTTGAGGATACGAAGCAGTTCTTTCCACTTGTCAGACATAGGTGATTCTTTTTGTATTATTGTGTATATATACTTATTTTGAAACATTGGGTTTTATATGAGTTTTTTAGAGATCTTGGGCATTTTTATCTTGATGTGATTCTACTTTGATTATTATTGATGATGATATATATGCAGGGTTTCCACACTCTAGGTTGTCTTAACTTGTGTCTCTTTAAGTTTATTTTGATTAGTTTGAGATTTAATTGCTTTCGCTATAATTGTGATAACTCACTAATTGATTTAACTCAACTTGTAAATTACTTAATAATGGTAAATAGTAAAGGAAGGTTGACTAGGCTTGCGTGACTCAACGAGATTGGCTCGGGGGTTCCACGTAAGTCTAGGTCAGGCAAGGCCCAGTTTAGGATTGTGGAACTGGGACCGTCACAATTGGTATTAGAGCCGAAGTTTTAAATACTCGACTCTTGATTTAAAACACAAGCCATTAAGACATAAACCAGTGGAAGTTAGGAACGGTTGAATTTAGACTTGAACCCAATAATCCTAACTTAAGTCTTAGTTGGGAAGTGAGGAGAGTTGGAGAAATTAAAACTGAACTATAAGCTATTTGATTTGTTATATATATTATTATCGATAGCTACGTCCTGATCGTGAAAATCACTTTCTTTTCAGTTAATGATGGCCGATTAGCCTGAAGTTAGCAATAGTAGTACGGAGGACGTACAGGGGAGATTAGATGGCATGTCGAGGATGATTACATCATATGACCAGCAGCTTCAATAGATTCTTAGATTACTGAAAGCTCAGATGACAACATCACCTGCCACATCAGCAGCTCCATTACTCAGGCTAGAAGTGCTCCTACATTTCATAACATACCTAAAGCATCGACAGTTCAGGCAGGACCTGCAGTGGCTGAGGAGACACATATTCTGGCAGAGGTAGTACCTCTTACACCGGAGACACCGGCTGAGGATACGTCGAGCACGCCGACTAATACGGGTGTTAGAGCGAGAACTGAGGCGAGGGTGGCTCGCGAGTTTCTGAGACATCATCCAGAGAAGTTTCACAGGGGTACTAACCTCGAAGCTGCAGAAAAGTTTATGAGGAGCTATGAGAAGATACATGATGTATTGGCTACACCGGCACATATGCGGCCGAGTATATCTTCAGCTTTATTATTCGGCAAGGTCGATGTTTGGTGGCACACTATGGTGGCGTCGAAGGGGAAGACCAAATATTGGGCTGAGTTCAATGAGATGCTTAAAAAGTACATTCCTCCTACGGTCCGTAATCTGAAGAGAACCGAGTTTCAGACGATTAGACAGTAGACCGGGGAGTCAGTTATGCAGTATATGGACCGGTACTTGCGCTTGATGGAGTATGTCAGGGGTGCAGTCGACACTTATGTCGACCAGGCTTACTACTTTGTACACGGTCTACTTGGTTCTATTAGGTCTGTTGTAGTGACGACGGCTCCAAGCATATCACAGGAGGCCTATGAGAGGGCTATGGCTAGCGAGAGCTTTAGGAGCACACGCGCCGGAGCACTGGTGGCATCATTAGCACCGTCACAAGCAGTGGGAGATTCTGGAGGTGATAGGAGGAGGACGAGACCCAGAAAGTGAGGTTGGAGAGACCGAGCTCGGAGTGTAGGATTTGTTGCCTCTCCACCTACTACAGGTATAGTATCATCTGCTCTAGTACGGAGTTATGCCAGTTCACCACAGCAACCAGCACAATCAGGTCCTCATATACAATAGTATCAGCGTGCTGAGGGCAGTGGCAATGGTAATGGCAGGGACAGAGGCAGTGGTCAGGGGTAGAGGTATAGGCAAGGTCAAAGATATGACCAGGGTTAGGGTTAGAGTTCCGGTCAATCACCGAGACAGGGACATATCAGTTAGTCTAGAGCGAGATCTCAGCGAGCGTGCTACGAATGTGGACAGATCAGGCATTTCATCAGTGCGTGTCCACGACTGGGCCGAGGGCAGCCGCAGCAAAGCCGGGAGCAAGTTCACGCAGTTACTGCACCAGATCCAACTGTCAGCCGTAATCTAATTGAGGGTTTGGTTTATATTTGCAATAGATTCATGCATGCTATGTTTTATTTAGGCTCTACTGTTTCTTTTATTTTGGGTCGTATGGTTGATGAGTTATGTTTGAGACCTACTAGACTAGAGAGCCCTTTGATCTTTAGCACTGCTGCTGGGGATAAGATCTACCCAAATTTGTTGTGTGTTGATTGTTGAGTCAAGATAGAGGGTCATATTATGCCAGCAGACCTGATAATGTTGGAGTTCCTCGAGTTTGATGCATTGTTAGGCATGGATTGGTTGGGTACTTATCATGCACAGATTCATTGTTTCAGTAAGATAGTAATATTTCAGATTCTAGAGCATCTAGAGTTTAGTTTTCAGGGGACTTCGACTAGTTTGCTTATCATTAAAGGTAGAGTCGCCACTAGTGTAGATGTCGAGACGTTCGCTAGTGTATTGAGTACAACAGAGCGGGTTATGACTAGGTTGGAGGAAGTATCAGTGGTATGCGAGTTTTCTGACGTCTTTCCAGCGGAGCTACCAGGGTTATCACCTCTTAGAGAGATCGACTTTATTATTGACTTGGTCCCGGGGACTAATCCTATTTCGATTCCGCCGTACAGAATGGCTCCGACAGAGCTAGAGGAGCTGAGGGGTCAGCTAGATGAGTTGTTAGAGTTAGATTTCATCTACCCGAGCATGTCACACGAGGGAGCACCAGTTTTGTTTGTCAAGAAGAAAGATGGTAGCCTGCGATTGTGTATCGACTATCGGCAGTTGAATAAGGTGACAATGAAGAACAAGTATCCACTTCCGCGAATCGATGACTTGTTCGACCAGCTGATAGGAGACAGTGTTTCTCGAAGATAAATTTGAGATCTGGGTACCATCAGTTGAGGATTAGAGCGGAGGATAGGGAGAAGACAGCGTTTCGCACTCGATATGGGCATTACCAGTTTACAGTCATTGTAACAACCATCAAATTTAATTGGTGACACGTGTCGTGTTTCAAAATCGTGACCTACCCGTCGTGACTTGTCATATTATTCAAGCCTCGGGAGTCGACACTTAAGTAAATTTTATTTTTCTATGATGTTTGTATTAATATTTATACCCGAATGTGAACTCTGTATATCCTAGGGCGTGATTTTCTTTTATTAATTGCCACAGATTTCTGTAGGAGATTCGCCTAGGAAAAACATGAATTTTATAGTATAATACAGGTAATTAAACACCAAAAAATGGTAATTAGGGAATTATCAAAAAATAATAAATAATTAAATAAAATGTGGGAGCGAGGTTATGTCCGAAAATGCACACGGTGCGAGTCGTAAGGTAAAACGGGTCCAAGAATGCGAGTTGAGAGTGAGAATTGGTTAAGTTGTGAGGGCAAGTCACCAAGTGAAGTTACATAAGCGAGTTGGAGTTGTTTGATGGATTGAGTAAGCGACACAAGATATGCCTCGAGATCCGTGCAGGTGTGTAGACAAAGATGAGGTATAAAAATCCATCACCTTTTCTCTCTCTTCAAACTATTTCATTTTGAACCAAACAAGAGAACGAAGGAGTGAATGGGGGTTTCGATGTTTCCGAGCTCGTTGCAATGTCAATGGTCAACCAACCACGTGAAAAGGTAGGATCTCGGCTCCCCTCATTATTGTCTACAGTTTGGTGTAAATTTTGTGGGTTTTTCTCATGACAATTTCAAACGAGATTTTTGGAAAATGTTGGAAATAAGTTTGGATGATGGTTTTATGATCCAATGGATGATATATTGGTGATTTGAAAATTGGTTTGGTGTTTTGAGAAGTTGTAGTATTTTTTGGGAATTTTTAGGATTTTTGAACGATTTTCGAAATCGAGGGTTTTGTCGAGATTTTGACGCGAACCGAATGTCGTTTAGTGTTGTAACGGATGTCCCAACGAGGTTGGGATAGGCTCGAAACACGACGACACGAGCCGGTGTGCAAAAACCCACGACTGTGGCGTTCTAGGCGCGACACCACAAGGGACGTCGTGGGGCCTAAGCCCACGGTGCCACCCACGACGTCAGGGGCAGTGCACCCCAACCCACGCCATGACGGGGCCCCGCCAAGGTTGGAATCCCCAGCACCACCACGGCATGACACTGTTCACAGGAGAAAAATTTATAAAATTTCAAAAAAAAACTTGGAGATCTCTCGGGTATTCAAATAGGTTCAAATACAACTCAATACCCCGAAAATCAACCCAATTACACTAATAAAATAATTATAAAAAATTGGGTAAATTAGAAAGTTTTTAATAGAATTTGAAATTTTGGGTTAAATGATTGTCGGACTTGGAGAATTCGAGTGGAACAACTTAGAGGGTTACGCGAGGATCGAAGTTTTCAGGATCAGAGTTTTGCAGTATTTTGAAGGTCACCCAAGAGGGGGGTGAATTGAGTTACCGAGTAGTTATTGCCCTTTTTAAAACTTTATGCGCAAATTACAATTATGATGCATATACTAACAATGAATATATATGTTATGCTAGTGAATGAGATAGAGGAGATGGAAAATGACACACGATTTATAGTGATTCGATCTAATGATCTACTACCACTACCTAACCTCCCCGGTTAGGATTTTTAATCCTCCACTTATATTGCAAATAAATGTTACCTAAGCACACAAGCCTAGAGTACCTAATTACAATTAGGACTTCCTATCTAGTCGCAACTAGAGTTTATGCCTAGCCTCAACTAGGTCTTTCCCTTTAACTTAGATTCCACTAAGTCTTACAATCATACAATTATAACAAGTGGCTGAAAAATAATGGAATACACTTTACAACATAAAGTGGTATCAAAGTCAAACACTTGCAAGCCTCCTAGAGCCTAACAACTCTAATGCATGCAAGTATGAGAATGAATAGAATATGCAAAATATGTCACTAATTTTGTTGCAAATCCCAAGTATGAAATCGTCTCAAAAATCCAATGTGTTAGTGCAAAAACGATTTCAAAGCTAAGAATAAGAGTTTAACAAAAATCAAGTTTAAGTGCAAAACTTTTGTTCAAATCAATCTTAGGGTTTAATAAAATAAGTTTAAGTACACAACTGATAAGTTGTTATTTATGCATAATATATATAGTTTATTTATAGATTTTAGTGTTGATTCTCCGAATTATGGGCCTAATTATCTCTATTTGTCATTTTCAGGACTTTTTGGGTGCACGGTTGGATCCGGGGCGAAAAAATACTCAAAATAGAGTATTTACTTGAAGAAATCGGACACCGGAGGATTTATTTTGGGGCGTACACAAGAGTAGGTGAAGTGGAATTCGAAAATGCCACGTGTCGGCGTCCCATTGGACCGCCCACGTCACTGACAGCCGCCCAACCAATCGCGAGACGCCACATCTGCAGCTCGCACGTGCAGCCGTTCGCGTCAGTTCAACCAATCAGCGCCCGCCACGTCAGCGACACCAGTTTTTCCACCAATCACATGCGCCACGTGTCTGGACGCCAAAAATTATGAAAAATAGTTTCTCTCACCTCTGGGGACCCAAATTTAAGAGTATTAATTAGGGTTTTTGACGGGGAGGTGGAGACAGATTGTTTTCTCCTTTTCTCTGTGTTTTTTATTTTTTTCTCTTCTTTTCTTCTACACTTTGTTTTTGGATTTTAATGGAGTTTATGAAGTCGATGGCCTAAATAAACTCATCGATCTGAACCTAAGTGGATCAAATCATTCTTTTTGGCATAAAACATATGTGAGATCTATTTTATTATTTATTTAATTTGTTTTTCATAGTAATTTATTTTCTTTGGTATTATTTTAACAATTGGAGTTAAACACTAGTTTAAACTTCAATTCATATGCCAGTGAGTCGTAAGCACCCATGTTTGTGCAATAAGACCACACTAGTGGCAATTGACCGTACCAATTGATTAGAATCTTTTGGGACCGATCAAATACCTTAGGGATCTAGGCTAAATTGGGAGCACTAGCGATCCGGTTGTCTAGGTGTAGTGCCTTCACTAATCGATGTAATGCGATCAATGCGTTAAATCTGGAGCACTAGCGATCAGGTTGCGTAATTGGTCAGGGAAGTAGTCAACGGTCGTACCTTGGCTACCGACATCAGGAAGTGCGAAGACCCGCGTACATTACCGGGTCTATAACTACACTAAATTACTGTGATTTGCATGCTTTAATTAGATTGAGGACTGTATTTAAAATTATGCCAAATTGAAGAGATCTGTGAAACTGATGGTTTGGATTGTTCTTTTCCATTTTAATTGATTTATTTACATTGTGTTTTAATTATTATTTTTAGTAAAATTAGAAACATTTTCTTGAACACTCTAGGTTAGTTTTAGGTTAGTAATCTAAGTTGAAAACTTGGTCTTCGTGGTTCGACCCCGTACTTGCCACTACTACAGTTCTTGTAGTTATTGGTAATCTCATCGGGATATATTCTCATATATCTAATATGAGAATATATTAGATATATATTCTCATATTATTCCAATAAATCACTAATTTCCTAAAGTATGTATTCATCACTATAAAATAAGATAACTATAGTCCAATTACATCTAATAACCTATACTAAATCATGCATAAATGAACACTTATCAAACACCCCCAAACTTAGACTTTGCTCGTCCCGAGCAAAGGAGTGAATGACAAAACACAAATAAACTAAAGTATTAATATAAATATGTGTTGACTCAACTAATCCTATACCCGATTCAGAAATTCATGGAGTTCCTCTAGTTTACATAGCCACCAAGTTAACAAGTCACTCAAGAAATTTCGAAGTTATGATATGTCAAGAACCACAACTCAAACACAATTAAGATTACATTTTCAAGACAAAGATGTAGTCAAGACAAACACTATCAACTACTCGCGGGTTTTCTTGGTCTATACATTCAAGCACGCAAGTTTAAAATCCCACTAAATTTAGTGAAAGCACTCGAGCTAAATCTTTTTTTATTTGAGGAGTTTTCATAAACTTTCGCCTTTATTCTCTCTCTTTTTTTATTTTTATTTTTATATATTTTTTTTTCTCCATTTTTTTTTCAAGTAACACGGTCCCTGCTCCATTTCCTGTGGACCGATTTGCTCACTTTTTCCCACCACAAGTTTCCCTGCTCTATTTCCTATGGAAACTTGTGGGACTCTCAATATTAAGAAAACTCCTGTTAGCCCTTCTCACTTTCACTATAATCAAGCAAATTCCCCAATGTGGGTTAAAATATTATCACTTGCACAATTTTGACTGTCTGCCCATTTTGGTATCTAGCACAGGCTCAACCAACATACTAAGTCCCTAATCATGAAATCATAAAAATGTCGGGCTACGACTTGATTAAGTGTTTCTCCTAATTTCTCCTAAGTTTCAAGTCAACAGGCAACCATAAAGTACTCATCCATAACCAAAGGCATGAATAAAATCTCGGGTGACTCTAAATGCAACATATGCAACATATGCAACATATGACACTAAACATGCATAGACACAAGAATGCATCTAAATAACTACAAAAATGTATAAACTAATATAAACAACTACTAATCTAAATGATGCAATGCATAGCATGTCATAAAAAAAAATATTGAGGTGAAAAGAAAAGAAAAGAAAAGAAAAACACCACCATAACTTACCATACCCATGAAATACGCATAAAAATAATAAAACGATTATACCTGTCATGCGCAAATCCATTCATCCCACACTCCACTATACCTGAAACACCCAAGATAAAAGTGTTCAAACACACAACAAACTGATTTTCAATTCAAACACACAAAACTATGTAGATTAAGCACAAGAAAAGATGCTAGAACAAGGACTTTCTTACAACCAAGAAGATGACAAAGGAAATCAGCTTTGAAGAGATTCTTGTACTCCTTTGGAAGCTTCAAAAGTGCTGGATTTTGGAGTTAGTGGACAGCCTCAAGAATCTCCTGTCTCCTTCACAAAAATCAAAGTTCTTCTCTTTGTATATTTTGAGGTTTTGAGTGTGTTTGTTCCTTGTTATGAGAAAACCATGTTCTTGGTGGTTTTATAGTGTTAGGTATCCCATCTTGATAGTTTGTGACCGTTCTAGGGATCTAAGGGTTCAGAATTCATCAAGAATTTAAATTAAAGTTCGTTTTCTAGCTTTTTAAAAAAGCTGTCAGGCAGGCAATTAGTGCGATAATGCTGAGACCTAGCGCGCTAACTCTGTACTTAGCGCGCTAATGACAGAATTAGTGCGCTAACTGCTGGGAGCTCAAAATAAATATTTTATCCCTTTGTGTTAGCGACCCTTAAACACGTCCGGGACCCAACCAAACCTTATATAACATGTTATACACATTTGTTAAGCCTAATTGGGTGGTACGGATATTTTTACAAATCCCAAAAACGGAAAATCACGATTTCATAACGTGCGAGGGACTTTTCTGCAAATTTGCTATTTTTCTTTTTGAAAACCTTTCAAAACAAGTTTTTCTTTTTCGAAAACTTCCACAATGATTTTCGAAATGCCAATGACAGTGAACACATAGTTTCACATTGTTTAAACTCATAAACCTAGTCATGTGCTAAAGTTCCATTTTGAAACTTCGAGTTATCTAATGACGTGAAAATTCGTTTAAAAACTTCGTATGCATGAACTAATGCATTTGGCTTGCGTGAACGAATTTGTATACCTTACATCGAAATTACAATTTGTAGTATGATCTTCCACCTTCATTCCTTCATGAATGCCGAGTCTTGAACTTGTATGGCTTGAATACCCGTGATATGATGTTTTGCATCCTTTAACAAATGTTAAAATACACTTGATATTTATTAGTACATTTTCACCTTGTTTGTTTCCATCAAAATTCCAGTCGGAGTTAGAGTGACTAACCACTTAGTCCAATAATCTCCCCCTTTTTGATGATAACAAACAATGTGAACTTGACAGATATAAAACATAATCTAAGTGTATATCTCATTCGTGGCATGGTTATTCATATCATCTATTTTCATTTATGCAAGTTCAACCACATCAACATTATGCAAGTTTCAAGTTCAACCACATTTTCTCCCCGTTTGATAACATCAAAAAGTGGGGCCAAGCTTCCCCGTAAATAGAATACAATAGAGAGGAATAGAATCAATACGAGAGAAAGACGCTCCCCTTCACTTCATGCATATCAAGAAACAACATATAGAAGCGGTACATGTGCATATATGAGGAATCACAATGAACAAGAAATAGCCATGTATAAACTCAGAGATACGCAAAAAAAAACATGATATAGATAGCATAAAGCAATGAGAGCATAGTTGTAACTTAAACATGAGCGAAAGAAAGTGTCTAGAACAGCAAAGTCTAATAGTTTGGAGCCTAGTGCTCACCTAAATATAATATCTCTATACACCTAAAAACGACCAAATTGGAGCCTAATGCTCAACAAGCAATAATAAGTCTAAACACTCCTCCTCGAGGACGATGGTGGACATACAGAGTTAGAGGCACAATCATTACGCGCGGGGTAAGCTGGAAGCAACTGACCCTCGATGCAACGAAGCCGATCATTCTAATGCTGGATACTCGTCTCGACGGCAGCGAAGGTTTGAGTCATATAGGTGTGCAGGTAGCCCAGCTGTGCAGAGACGTACGCCGACGATGGGGACATATTCGGTGGATGCATGAATCCGTCGAACGTAGAAGGAGGTGGAGGCTGTGCTACCTCATATTGCTGCTGATGCTGGGGTGGAACTGTAAAGTCTTGATGAACTTCCTCATCACCATCATGGTCATCATTTCCAGCAAAGCCTTCGTCATCAGCATGGTCATCATTGCCAAAACTGTGTTTATATTCCAAGTAGTCGGGCGCATCAAAAGGAGTAACTGGAGGGTTCGTAGGTAGTAGAGACTCATAGCCGCCGTAATACTGACCGTCCGGGATGGCATCTTCCCGTGTCCACCTTTGTCTGTGGCGCATGTAACGATACTTCATGGCCTTCAGAGTCTCCATGTCGATGGTGTCATAGACAGTGAGAGGACGACCACCTAATGCAAGATCCATTTGGGCGGACTCCAAGTAGGATGTGATAATATATGTGCATAAGGAAGATGACGACCCGAGCTACACGTGCTCGTCATATAACCGATAATAATGTGGGGCAGGCTAAGAGGAATGGCTCAAAGTAGATGCCCAAGAACAAACATGTCAAGGAGAGTGACATAGTTCTTACTACCACCTCGAGGGAGAATGACTTTGTGAAGGAATTTATGAAGGAGGTGAGGTATAAGTTTAAAGTCAGTATCCGTTATACCAGTCGGGTAAACGGTTAGGGTCATTTTCGAACGAAAGAAGGAATTGAGTACTTCAAGACGATCAAAAGGCCAACTGAGAAATTTGCACACAACCGTAGTGGTAGGAGGGTGCAATGGAAGTTGAAGCCGTTGAGCTAGATTTTCAGGAGTTATCTCAATGGACCGGCAACCAACGGACGATCGGAGAACAAAATGGTTCGTTGTTTCAAGATTTGAATAGAAAACTCGAACCAAGGGGGGTTATAGTTGGCGTTATAGGCCCAAAAAGTGGTCCATCCCACCGTATCGAAAATCTCCCGAATTGGGAGATAAGCCTTATCAAAGAAAGAGAAATCGACAATGGCGGGCCTTAGGATTTTAGCATCCGTTAGCCGTGGAGCCACTGACTCGAGAACCGATGTGGACTCATGAACGGACTTGGCGCGACCCTCACATTGTGGGGCATTTGCCGGAGTGGGAACGGGGTGTGTGGATTCGGATTCACTACTTGAGGATGAAGATGGTTGAACAACACGACGGCGTGATGGGCGACGAGTCGAAATTGGGTAAAGTGAAAAATGAAGAAATTGACAAAGAGAAAGAAAGATTGTTACCTTGTGGTAGTGGAGATCACGGTGGAGATGACGAGAGGAGAGTGGAGGCGTAGAGAATCGATGAGAGGAGAGGGGAGAGAAGTTGTATCGATGAGAGGGGAGGAGAGATTTGAGAGTTGTGGTGTTTTTAGGGTAAAAATAGGTTTTATACATGTCTGGCCGAACGTCATTTAATTAGCGCACTAATGGGTCGATTTATATTCTGGGCCAGTACACTATTAGCGTGCTAATGTCTGCTATTAGCGCGCTAATTTCCCTCTGGAAATTTTTGGGCAGGGCACCATTAGTGCGCTAATTTCCCTTATTAGCGTGCTAATTTCTCTCTGAAAATTTTGGACATGAAATTTTTGGATTTTTGACATACAACTCCGATTCACCTCAAACTTCTTAGACACTTCACTAACACCATATAAAAAGGTTTGGAATAGCTAAAACATGTGTAGAAGGTCCGATTCTCGAAACATGTCTAACTCACGCTGAATCTTAGAAAATTGATCTCTAGGCAAAGGCTTAGTGAATATATCGGCTAGTTGATCCTCTGTGGGCACATGGATGAGTTTAACATCGCCCTTTTGAACGTGATCATGAAGAAAATGGTGCCTAATCTCAATATGTTTTGTTCGAGAGTGTAAAATCGGATTTTTCGATATGTTTATTGCACTTGTATTATCACAGTAAATTTCAGCACAACTAACTAGGATTTGATAATCCTCAAGTTGTTGTTTCATGTATAGAACTTGAGCCCAACAACTCCCAGCAGCCACATATTCGGCTTCCGCCGTAGATAAAGCCATGAAATTTTGCTTTTTACTAAACAATGAGATAAGTGAATTTCCTAGCAAATGACAAAATCTGGAAGTGCTTTTCCTATCAACTAGACTTCCCGCATAATCAGAGTCAATAAAACTTCGGAGTTCGAAACTCTTGATTTTGTTGAACCACAATCCTAAATCTTGTGTTCCACTTAGATATCGAAATATGCGCTTTACACATTTTAAGTGTGACTCCTTAGGATCGGATTGAAATCTAGCACATAAGCACACGCTAAACATAATGTCGGGTCTACTAGCGGTCAAGTATAGGAGACTACCTATCATTCCACGATAAAGCTTAGGATCTATGGATTTTCCTAGTTGATTTTTGTCCATTTTGATAGTGGAACTATTAGGAGTGTCACATGCTTTCAGATTTTCAAATTTGAACTTCTTTAACATGTCCCTCACATACTTTGCTTGATTTATAAAAATGCCATGTTTGGATTGCTTTATTTGCAAGCCTAAAAAGTATGTTAGTTCACCCATCATGCTCATTTCAAATTTATTTGTTATCAATGATGAGAATTCATCGCATAAATGTGTGTTAGATGACCCGAAGATGATATCATCAACATAGATTTGAACAAGTAGCATGTCACATTTTTTGATCAAAATGAACAAAGTAGGATCTAGTGTTCCTTTCTTGAATCCTTTCTCAAGTAAAAACGCACTAAGTCTATCATACCAAGCTCTAGGAGCTTGTCTTAGTCCATACAAGGCTTTTTGAAGATGATAGACATGGCTTGGATGTTCATGATCTTCAAAATCTGGTGATTGTTCTACATATACTTCTTCATGGATGAACCCATTTAGAAATGCGCTTTTAACATCCATTTGATATAGTAGAAACCCGTTGTAGCAAGCATAAGCAAGCAACATGCGAATTGCTTCTAGTCTTGCTACGGGTGCAAAGGCTTCCTTATAATCAATTTCTTCTTCTTGATTGTAGCCTTGTGCAACCAACCTATCCTTGTTTCTTACAATTTCACCTTTTTCATTCTTTTTGTTTCTAAAGACCCATTTGGTGCCTATTGGTAGTGTGCTCCTTAGGTCTAGGTACTAAAGTCCTTACCTTGTTCCTAACAAAGTGGCTTAGCTGTTCTTGCATGGCCATTACCCAAAACTCATCTCCTAAGGCATCATCTATCTTGGTGGGCTCGGTTTGTGACACAAAAGCTAAGTGTCCTTCATCTCTATGTAATGTTGACCTAGTGATTATTTCTTTATTTGGATCATCTATGATTTGTTGAGATGAATGGCCAATAAGGAGTCTTGAATTTTTAGGCTTACTTGATTCGGATTCCTTGCTTACCTCGACCTCTTGACTATTTGAGGTTTGTCCTAGGGTGCCATCATCTTCATCATCAATCCTCAATTTTTTAAAGTTTTGCATTATCTTGATTTTGGGATCTACTTCATCGAATTTCACATGGATAGACTCTTCTATAGTTTTGGTTGATCTATTGAACACCCTATATGCTTTGCTATGTATAGAGTAGCCTAGAACAGTGCATATCTTTGACTTTGGGTCAAATTTGTCTAATTGATCCTTATCATTTAGAACAGAACAAGTGCAACCGAACACCTTAAAATAACTTATGTTGGGTTTTCGGCCTTTCCATAGTTCATAAGAAGTCTTTTTTACTTGCTTTCGGACATTTACTCTATTTATAACATAGCATGTTGTGTTAATGGCTTCGGCCCAAAAATGTTTAGCTATGTTGTACTCATTTAGCATAGTCCTACACATCTCTTGAAGTGTCCTATTTTTTCTTTCAACAACTCCATTTTGTTGGGGTGTTCTAGGAGAGGATAATTGGTGTGTATAACCTTGCATAGCACAAAAATCCTCCAAGTTCCTATTTACAAACTCACCACCTCTATCACTTCTAATGATGGTGATCTTGTATCCCTTTTCATTCTCAACTAAAGCACAAAATTTTACAAACACATCAAATACTTCATGCTTGTGAGATAGAAAATACACCCGTGTATACCTAGTAAAATCATCAACAATGACAAAGCAATATGATTTACCTCCTAGACTTTGTGTTTGGGTGGGTTCGAACAAATCCATATGGATAAGTTCTAAGGCACGAGTCACATAACTTGTTACTTTCGTCTTAAATGACGATTTCACTTGTTTACCAAGGATACAAGGTTCACATTCCTTATCTTTCTTAAAAGTGCATTTGGGTAGGCCCTTAACGAGATCATGCTTAGTCAATTTTAACAAGTTTTCCATGCTAGAATATCCTAATCTACGGTGCCACAACCATGCATCACATTCACTTTGTGCACTCAAACATGAAACATTTTGCATATTCATCTCATCAAAGTTAATGGCATAAACATTTTTATCTCTATATGCAATAAATAAAGTTTCATACTTCTCATTCCTAACAATGCATTTTGATGATTCAAACATAACATGAAATCCTTTGTCACACAATTGACTAATACTAAGCAAGTTATGTTTTAAACCATTAACAAGATAAACATTAGAGATAGAAAGTGAATTGTTACCGACGGTTCCAAGACCAATAACTTTTCCTTTGTTGTTGTCTCCAAATGTAACATTTCCACCATCATGCCGCTTTAGTTCAATGAATTGGTGTGCATCTCCGGTCATGTGTCTTGAGCACCCGCTATCTAAGTACCATGGGGTGCTCTTCTTTTCATCCTACACAATGGGAAACACACTAGATTTTGGTACCCAAACACCTTTGGGTCCAAGGAAATTAGTGTCATAAACATTTTTAACTACCCAATCTAGTCTACCCACTTTGGCCTTTTGTAAGGCACATTTCCCAACCACATGGGACCTATTGCACTTTGAGCATCTACGATCATCGTTTAGCAATTTCTTGTAACTCAACAAGTTTGCTCCATAGCCTATACCTCTTTTGTTGAGGGCACGTCGTTGTGCTCCCAACATCATGTCAAACATTTCTCCACCATTGGTGAACTTATGCACCGTGCTAGTCAAGTCCTCTACCTCCTTGACTAAAGCATCTCTCTCCTCTAAGACTTCATTCAAGTCACTTTGGAGATCATTGATGGTCTCATTTTGTTACTCTATTTCACTAATTGCTATGGTCAAGCTCTTTTTGAGTTGTTTAGTCTTTTTGACCTCCTTTTCCAACTCTTTCCTAAGCTCATCAAGATTTGGAACATTATTCAAATCATCAACATCATCAAAGTTAAGAAAGTTAGAATTTACCTCGCCTTGTGCCATGAGACAAAGTATTGCCTTCTCATTCTCCGATTCGGATTCCGAACTTAATGATGATGATGAGTCATCCCAAGTTGCCTTGAAGCTCTTCTTCCCTTTCTTCTTATCCACCACCTTCTTAGATTTGCATTCCGCCTTGATGTGACCCGGTTTGCCACATCCGAAGCATATAGTGTTACTTGATTTTCCTCCCTTGCTTTCACTTCTAAACTTCTTCTTGTACCTATCCCGCTTGTACATTGCCTTGTTTAGCTTTCTTGAAAGCATAGCTACTTCTTCCTCAAGATCATTTTCGTCAAAAGATTTTTCATCTTCAACGACATCTATTGTTGCAACCGAGGAGCTATTTGCCTTCAAAACAATCTCTTTTCTTAAACACTTTGCGCTTCCATTTAATGCTTCTAGACTAGCTCGGTCTTTAAGTTCAAATTCATGGACCGTTAGCTCTCCACACAATGCATCAAATGTATAATCTCCAAGGTTTTGTACTGATTGAATAGCGTACTTCTTGGCATCCCATTCCTTAGACAACCCTCTAAGGAATTTGTACACCGAGGTCTCTTGATCATAATTCTTTCCAAGATTCTTGATCTCATTCAATAGTTTGGTAAACCGTGTGATAGCGGTGGCTATATCTTCATCAGATCCAACTCGAAAAGTTTCATAGTGCTCCTCAAAAATCCTCAACTTTGTCTTTTTCACTTGCATGGTACCTTCATAGTGTACCTCAAGCTTTTCCCATACTTCCTTGGCCGTTTGACAAGCACTTACTCGATTAAACTCATTTTCGCTTAATGCACAAAATAAGTGATTCATGGCTTGGTCATTTAAGAGCTCACTCTTGATCTCCTCGGCGGTGTACTCTTTCAAAGGCTTATCCGGTGGAGTGTAGCCACTTTAAATTGCATCCCACAAGAATCTATTTTGTGCTCTTATGTAAAACTTCATCCTCACTTTCCAATTAGCATAGTTGGTTCCATCAAAATACGGAGGCCTACTCGAGGAGTTGCCTTCCCTAAGGCGAACCGGATCTAAAGTTCGCATCCTTGCAAAAAAACATTCAAAGATACGTCGGTAACGCTTTGAGCAATAACCCACTCTGATACCAATTGAAGGTCACCAAAGAAGGGGGTGAATTGGGTTATCAAGTAACTTTATGCGCAAATTACAATTATGATGCATATACTAACAATGAATATATATGTTATGCTAGTGAATGAGATAGAGGAGATGGAAAATGACACACGATTTATAGTGGTTCGATCCAATGATCTACATCCACTACCTAACCTCCCCGGTTAGAATTTTTAATCCCCCACTTATATTGCAAATAAGTGTTACAACCTAAGCACACAAGCCTAGAGTGCCTAATTACAATTATGACTTCCTATCTAGTCGCAACTAGAGTTTATGCCTAGCCTCAACTAGGTCTTTCCCTTTAACTTAGATTCCACTAAATCTTACAATCATACAATTATAACAAGTGGCTGAAAAATAATGGAATACACTTTACAACATAAAGTGGTATCAAAGTCAAATACTTGCAAGCCTCCTAGAGCCTAACAACTCTAATGCATGCAAGTATGAGAATGAATGGAATATGCAAAATATGTCACTGATTTTGTTGCAAATTCCAAGTGTGAAATCGTCTCAAAAATCCAATGTGTTAGTGCAAAAACGATTTCAATGCTAAGAACAAGAGTTTAACAAAAATCAAGTTTAAGTGTAAAACTTTTGTTCAAATCAATCTTAGGGTTTAATAAAATAAGTTTAAGTACACAACTCAAGATAAAAGTGTTCAAACACACAACAAACTGATTTTCAATTCAAACACACAAAACTATGTAGATTAAGCACAAGAAAAGATGCTAGAACAAGGACTTTCTTACAACCAAGAAGATGACAAAGGAAATCAGCTTTGAAGAGATTCTTGTACTCCTTTGGAAGCTTCAAAAGTGCTGGATTTTGGAGTTAGTGGACAGTCCCAAGAATCTCCTTTGTCTCCTTCACAAAAATCAAAGTTCTTCTCTTTATATATTTTGAGCTTTTGAGTGTGTTTGTTCCTTGTTATGAGAAAACCATGTTCTTTGTGGTTTTATAGTGTTAGGTATCCCATCTTGACAGTTTGTGACCATTCTAAGGATCTAAAGGTCCAGAATTCATCAAGAATTCAAATTAAAGTTCGTTTTCCAGCTTTTTAAAAAAGCTGTCAGGTAGGCAATTAGCGCGTTAATGCTGAGACCTAGCGCGCTAACTCTGCACTTAGCGCGCTAATGACAGAATTAGCGCGCTAACTGCAGGAAGCTCAAAATAAATATTTTATCCCTTTGTGTTAGCGACCCTTAAACACGTCCGGGACCCAACCAACTAACATGTTATACACATTTGTTATGGGTCATTAAGCCTAATTGGGTGGTCCGGATATTTTTACAAATCCCGAAAACGGAAAATCACGATTTCATAACGTGCGAGGGACTTTTCTGCAAATTTACTATTTTTTCTTTTCGAAAATCTTTCAAAACAAGTTTTTCTTTTCGAAAACTTCCACAATGATTTTCGAAATGCCAATGACAGTGAACACATAGTTTCACATTGTTTAAACTCATAAACCTAGTCATGTGCTAAAGTTCCATTTTGAAACTTCGAGTTATCTAATGACATGTGAAAATTCGTTTAAAAACTTCGTATGCATGAACTAATACATTTGGCTTGCGTGAACAAATTTGTATGCCTTACATCGAAATTGCAATTTGTAGTTTGATCTTCCATCTTCATTTCTTCATGAATGCCGAGTCTTGAACTTGTATGGCTTGAATACCCGTGATATAATGTTTTGCATCCTTTAACAAAAGCTGAAATACACTTGATATTTATTAGTACATTTTCACCTTGTTTGTTTCCATGAAAATCCTGGTCGGAGTTAGAGTGACTAACCACATAATCCAACATATTTGAGGTACGTTTTTCGTGTGATTATAAGCCGGTAAGAAAATGCACATTAATTCATTTTCCATTATTGTCATTTCTATTTGAATTAAGCTATTTGTTGAAATTTCATTCTACATTTCCTTGGTTGAGTGTCTTGGCATAAGTATGTCGTGAAGGTACTCCTGAGTCCATATTAGTTGGGCAAACGCGAGCACTACCTGCAGGGGAGTTGTCCACCCACTAATAGTGGGTTACACCCCGAGTACTGGATTGTTATGGATGTGGATGTGGACTGTTGTAATTATGGATTGTGGTACTGTTGTACTATGTGGAAATTGACCACTTATGGGCCTCTCTTGACTCTTTGGACGCTCAAATTTTGTTGCTATGCTTGCCAATCTGTTTGTCATGCAATTTGTTATATTCCTACCTTTCAATACCACATGATATTTAGACTGTTTATTTTCTGACTCTTGAATTACTGTATAGTTTCTTCTAGCATTACTTTCATATTTTTCACGCGCTCACCGTCTAGTTTGTGACGGTGGTCCAGATAAAGCAGAGATGAGTAAGGGAAAAGAGTTGATGCTAGGTGATATCCTCTGAGGACTCTCAGAGCAGTTTTTTCCTTTACTCACTAGGTCTTACTTCTTTTAATTGTGAGTATTGTACATTATGTTTTATATAACACTTAGACATGTATTGGGGATTGAGAGACTAGGGATATCATGTATGATCACACTATTTAGCTTTCATTACCAGACATACATGTATTTATCCTTTTCCTCAGGGTTTCCACATGATAGGTTATCTATTTTCCTGATTTTCCATTACTAAGTTATAGTTGATTATAGTGATTTCCGCTGCGAGTTTCCTGATAACTTTATAATCCTAGAACTCACACATTTAAATAATAAAATAGTGATGTATATGAGGAGTTGAAGCTGACTAGATGCGTAGACTTCGTGAGTAAGGGCTCGGTGGTTTACGTAGTCTAGGCCAGGCGAGACCCAGTTTCATGGGGAACTGGGGTCGTCACAGTCATGCATTTTAGGTTGACTAATGCACCAGCGATGTTTATGGACCTGATGCATCGAGTGTTGAGACAGTACTTGGATCGTTTCGTTATCGTATTTATCGACGACATCTCGATCTACTCCAGGACTCGTAAGGATCACGAGGAACACCTCGGGACGATTTTACAGATACTGAGGGAGCACAAGTTGTTTGCTAAGTTCAGTAAGTGTGAGTTTTGGCTGACAGAGGTTCGATTTCTTGGACACAACGTCGGAGTAGGCGAAGTGTCTGTGGACCCAGCTAACGTCAGAGCAGTGATTGATTGGCCTACACCGAGATTCGTATCAGACATTCGTAGTTTTCTTGGCTTAGTAGGGTATTACAGGTGTTTTGTACAGGACTTCTCGAATATTGTGGCACCTATGACAGAGTTGACGAAGATGGATGTTAGATTTCAGTGGACAGACGATTGTTAACAGGCATTTCAGACTTTGAAGGAACGTTTGACTACTATGCTAGTGTTAGTATTGCTTGAGTCAGGGAAGGGTTTTGAGGTGAACACCAATGCTTTAAAGGTCGGTCTAGGCTGCGTTTTAATGCTGTACGGTAGAGTGATTGCCTATGCGTCGCGACAGCTGAAGGTTCACGAGAAGAACTACCCTACGTATGACTTGTAGTTGGCGGTAGTGGTGTTTTCACTGAAGATTTGGTGCCACTTTCTCTATGGAGAGAGATTTGTACTATTCACTGACAACATGAGTTTGAAGTACATGTTTACTCAGAAGGATCTGAATATGAGACAGAGGCGTTGACTTGAGTTCCTCAAGGATTATGATTTCTCTTTGGAATACCACCCGAGGAAAGCCAATATTATTGCAAACGCATTAAGCCACAGAGTGTGGCGGCCCCAATTCTCTTGGGTCGCCCCGTGGTCAGCTACTTCCCTGCCTCAGCACCTGAAGTCTCTGCCACATGTCTCTCTGCCTTCGTACTTTAGGTAGTTATCATGTAATTTATAAGATTCAATTAATTGTATCATTTTTAAAAGGAATTAACAGCAGAAGAATTTAAAGTTTTAACAAAATGCATTCATATATATATATATAGTTTTATTGATCAAACCTATAGTGGAAAACCAGGCTGTACTGTGCATACAGGCGATCAACTATAACAGTATGTATACTAGTACAAGTGTGTATCCAGTTTTTCAACCCAAAAGATAATACAAAATATCAAAATATAGACATCACACGTACCAGCAGGCCTCGGTGTAGGCAAGTCAGATGAAATCGCCGATGATTCCCTTGTCCCTGCTAGTACTAGGATCTGCGCTCAGCCACCACAAAAAAGGCAGATGGCGAGCCCAGTAAGTAAAATCCCAAGAAAAACCACAGTGCATAAATAATGAAAATAATTAACAGAGCCAATAAGTAGTGTTAAATAAACATGCGAAATGAAGGAAAATATGCAGACAACTGCTCAAAGCTAATCGCATATATATTAACATATTGATAGACAAAGAGGAAGCTATTTAAGTTACCCTAAGTGTGAAAAACCAGGAAATGACATCAAATAGATATATCATGAAGTCAAGTATAACCGTGTGAAGGTCATAATAAAGTCGGGAATCTATCACTCAACACCAAATATACAACTGAAACAGTATCTGAAAGACATAATATAATAATGCAACAAAATATCAAAAAAGAACCTACAGTCAAAGCAGAAGTGCGCCGCCAGTTCAGAGATAGTCACCGATCTTCTCCTTACCGGACCTGCTGATTGACCGCTCTGCACCCGCCGTAATAAAAAGGACAGTGAGTGCAAGAAAATAACAATAATCCCCGATGATATATTTATTTCGCATTTTCAAATATAATCGACTGGTATTTAAAAGCATATAAGTATGAAACACTGAAATATTAACCATAAGCAGGTAAATACCTGAGTTAAACAAATGATACTGACACTCGGCTGAGTAGTAGTGATCTAGGTCCAATCAGTAATGAGCCGCATCACACCAACTCAATAGTTATAACCTCACAAAGGTCTCAAACCTCGGTGTATTGTACACAACCAAACATCGCACATAGCCAAGTATCGCACACAGCCAAGTATCGCACACAGCTAAACATTGCACACAACCAAGTATCGCACACAGCCAAGTAACATGTACCGACATCCCCAGGGTCTCTAACCCCGTGGGTCGCGCACACCCCGATCGAGTGAGGGACGTAGATACCAACCACTACTTTATTTATTCAAAAATGACTCGGTATAGAATGGTAAAGGCATAGGGACAAGCTAATAGACTAATCAAGTCGAGTACAAAGTCCATAGTCTCATTCATAAACTCTCTAATCCTAATAGCATGCTATTTAAAGCTCATTTACCATTAAAAACATCAAATGAAGACATAGAGCACACGAAAGGATTCAATGAAAGCATCAACAAAACAATATCATGATGAACAAGTTCAAAGAGTGAAGATTATCAACAAATATTATGATATTAGAGTACAAAGGCACCATATAGTCACAAAGACTGCCAATCAATCAGTAATAAAAGGAAATGAAATGCAATTCAAAGTATCATCAGGTATACTCACATACGCAACACTAGGCATACACCAGTACAAATATAACATTTACCTCGGCCACGTGCCTCGGTAAGTGTGCGCATCTCATGAGGGCCCCACGTCATGGGTCGGTGATCCTAATTAAGTCAGTTAATCAAGATTAGAAATTTTGGGCTGTGACAAATATTCCCAACAAAATGGAAATTTCGTCCTCGAAATTAGATTTAACTCGAGGAACCTTACTAAAGTGCACACCGCAGGGATGTACTATTTTCCCCATCCCTCTAACCTCACTTACGTGGACCGGTTCCAACGTGAATAGGTGGTACTAACTTTCTAACTGGTGGGCACACAGCTTACCTAACCAGTCTATGGTCGTTCCATAAATTACAGACTCACACAGAATCTTTTCGTGGCAGATATCGGATTCATACAGAATACGCTCACAGCTCGATATCTTGCTTGAATTTACGGACCCACTTAGAGTGATAAGGTAGACATCGGATTCACATGGAATTCGTGCACACAACTCGATATCATTTTCCCTCAAACTGTAGACTCACCTAAAGTCAAAACATGTGATTCCGCTCAAGCTCACACAAAACTCAAACTCACATAGAATCTATGCACACAGTTTACTCTGACTCACATAGAGTCTAGACTCATACAGAGTCCTGGCACACAACCCCTTTTCCCCTAGATCCACACAAAGTCCTAGCACATAGCCTCATCAACCACTCCAAAATATTGATTCACATGGAGTCACTGCACACAGCTAGATATCCTTTCAAAGGTTAAGACTCTCACAGAGTCAGGGCTCACACAGAGTCAGGAGTATCACACATAGTTTGCTCCTCCCCATCAAAAGTTGACTCATACAGAGTCGTCGCACACAACTAAATATATATCATACCTCAAAGGACGTATTCACACAAAATTCTTCACCACTACTCACATAGAGCACATTCTACTAACTGACTCACACAGAGTCTCCCCAAGTTTGACTCACCTAGTGCCACTGCTAATTCCTGTCTCACCTAGAGTCACCATTTACAACTGACTCACCTAGAATCTATTCTAACTCAGACTCACCTATAGTTCACTTAGGTCGAATATAAACTACAGAATGAACACAATAAAATCACGCCAAGACGCAAAAATAACTCTTACCCGCCATAGGTTGTCGCGTCTGCTCGGGATCCGGAGCTTCAATAACGTGGGCTTTCTCTCGCAAAGGCGGGTGTGTGTCACCAAGTGGCATGCTCATCAATTGAGGACAATACGTAGCGATATGCCCTGGTTACCTGTAATGGTAACATAACCTTTGTCCCTCGCCACGTGGCCTACTCGTCAGCTGTGGACAGTATGCAATAATGTGTCCTGACTGTCTACAATGATAACATAGTCTCTGCCCGTGTGACTCACTATCTCCACTCTAAAAACCACATGACTATTAGTCATTTTACTGGTGGTGCCGAAAGAGTAAGTCTCTCTGGCGCTGGTAATGCTGGCCTAATCGGTGGTGGTGGTAAGGAACGTCCTCCCCCTGTGCTCTGTGCTAACGCGACATAAGACAATTGAGGTACCACCGATGTGAAACGTGAAGTCACCCCCAATCCCTGGGAGCCTCTATCCCATGTCTTGGGTGCCTTGCCATTCCGCCGCCACCTCTCAAAATCTACGACCTGCTCTAATGTCAATCTCTGCCCCAAGGCTACCCTGTCAGCTATTACACCAAGGTAGTAAGAGGCTGACTACTGCTAGCACCCATATCGCCTGTCTCGCGTGCGTCCGCCATCGTCGTCGTCATGTGGATAACGATTTCCTATCAGCTACTACGAAGTCTACCACGTATATACATATACATATTGAAAAAGATAGCATATATATACTAATCCCCAACTCACTTTCACTCAATTCCCAACAAAATAATTCCTAGGCAAGGTTCATCTGGTTTCCACTTCTAGGGTGTGTATTTTATTCAAATTTATGCTTTACTCATTGATAACATGATCTTTGATACCAATCAGGAAATTGGTATTAAAATTCTTAGTCAACACTATACTTTGTCCCTAAGGTTTTAAAGTCTATGCTCTGATACCAACTGTGACGGCCCCTCCCTTAATTTAGGGCACCGCCCAGCCTAATCCCGTAATGAAGACCTAATCCTATCCTAGCAGGACTTAACTATATATTAGTCAGCCTTTACAACCCATTCATCTCATTCCCCATATTCAGAATAAGTAATACACTAGTCCTATCAAATTGTGAGATTTAGAGTTAATTAAAACTTTTTATTAAATTAGTTAATATTAGCGAAAGTCTTAATATTTATGCGGAAGTGGTTAGTGATTTATGCGAAAGCTATTTAAGTTACCCTAAGTGTGGAAAACCAGGAAATGACATCACATAGATATATCATGAAGTCAAGTATAACCGTGTGAAGGTCATAATAAAGTTGGGAATCTATTACTCAACACCAAATATACAACTGAAACAGTATCTGAAAGACATAATATAATAATACAACAAAATATCAAAAAAGAACCTACAGTCAAAGCAGAAGTGCGCCGCAAGCTCAGAGATAGTCACTGATCTTCTCCTTGCCGGACCTGCTGATTGACCGCTCTGCACCCGCCATCATAAAAAGGATGGTGAGTGCAAGAAAATAACAATAAACCCCGATGATATATTTATTTCGCATTTCCAAATATAATCGACTGGTATTTAAAAGCATATAAATATAAAACACTGAAATATTAACCATAAGCAGGTAAATACCTGAGTTAAACAAATGATATTGACACTCGGCTAAGTAGTAGTGATCTAGGTCCAGTCAGTAATGAGCCACGTCACACCAACTCAATAGTCATAACCTCACAAAGGTCTCAAACCTCGGTGTATTGCACACAACCAAACATCGCACATAGCCAAGTATCGCACACAGCTAAACATTGCATACAAGCAAGTATCGTACACAGCCAAGTAACATGTACCGACATCCCCAGGGTCTCTAACCCCGTGAGTCGCACACACCCCGATCGAGTAAGGGACCTAGATACCAACCACTACTTTATTTATTCAAAAATGACTCAGTATAGAATGGTAAAGGCATAGGGACAAGCTAATAGACTAATCAAGTCGAGTACAAAGTCCATAGTCTCATTCATAAACTCTCTAATCCTAATAGCATGCTATTTAAAGCTCATTTACCATTAAAAACATCAAATGAAGACATAAAGCACACGAAAGGATTCAATGAAAGCATCAACAAAATAATATCATGATGAACAAGTTCAAAGAGTGAAGATTATCAACAAATATCATGATCTTAGACTACAAAGGCACCATATAGTCACAAAGACTGCCAATCAATCGGTAATAAAAGGAAATGAAATGCAATTCAAAGTATCATCAGGTATACTCACATACACAACACTAGGCATACACCAGTACAAATATAACATTTACCTCGGCTACGTGCCTTGGTAAGTGTGCGCATCTCATAAGGGCCCCACGTCACGGGTTGGTGATCCTAATTAAGTCAGTTAATCAAGATTAAAAAATTTGGTCCGTGACATACGTGAGGTTTTTGGAGTTCACTCAGAGTTCAGATCATCCAAACTAGAGTAAGTCATCGGACTCATGCTTGAGATTTAGAGGGCAACTGTAGATTTCATCAGTGGTTAAGCTACATGATGAGATACTTCATGAGACACACCTATCGCGTTTTATGATTCATTCGGGAAGGACCAAGATGTATGTTGATGTGCATCGTCCCTTTTAGTGGTCGGGGATGAAGACTGATGTTTCTTATTACGTTCGAGGGTGTGAGATTTGTCAGCGAGTTAAGGTTGAGCATCGCAGACCTAGCCAGCTATTACAATCACTTCCCATTCCTCGATGGAAGTGGGACCATATCGCCATGGATTTCATAAGTGATCTACCTCGATCTCAGTGCAATCATGATAACATATGGGTGATTATGGGCAGGTTAACTAAGTATGTGCGCTTTATACCAATTTCGACCATACGTCGGGTGGATAGGTTGACTAGTTTGTAGGAACGGGAGATAGTTCGACTGTACGGTGTACTTTTATCAATTGTGTCTAATAGAGGGCCACAGTTCACATCACAGATTTAGCATAGCATGCAGGCACAATTCGTACGCGGTTAGATCTCAACACCGCCTATCATCCACATACTAATGGACAGTCAAAGCGTCTGATCCAGATACTCAAGGATATGCTGAGGATGTGTGTGTTGGAGTACAGTGGGTCATGGGAGGAGTAGTTTCATTTGTGTGAGTTTGCATACAATAATAGTTACCATGCCAGTATTGGTATGTCACCGATTGAGACATTATACGGGAGGTCGTGCATATCTCCATCTTGTTGGGCAAAGCTAAAGGATGAGGCAGCTATTGGGCTAGAGATTGTTGTGGATCACACAGAGAAAATACACCTTATCAGACTAAGGCTGAAAGGTGAGCAGGATAGGCAGAAGAAATACTATGACTTATATCACGGGGAGTTGGAGTATAAGGTCGGGGATTACGTATATATGAAGGCATCTCTGATGAAGGGTCACAAGAGGTTCGAGATCAGAGGGAAGCTTATGCCGAGATTTATTAGTCCGTTCGGAGTTAGGAATCAGATAGGCAGAGTTGCATATGAGTTGGAGTTGTCACCTCAGTTATCTGGAGTTCATCCTGTCTTTCGCATCTCTATGCTCATACTGGATAGGTCAAGAGAGGCCAGGTGGTCGATAGTGGATTTGAGCCAGATAGACTTGAGGGGGGACATCACCTGTGACGAGCAGCCTATTCAGATACTGGACCGGAAGGTGAAGATTTTGAGTAACAAGGACATCTTGTCAGTCAGTGTCAAGTGGCAGCACCACGGGGATGAGGAGCTGAATTGGGCACTTGAGTCCTATATGCGCGAGTATTTTCCCTACCTTTTCTGATTCGTTAAGTCTTTCCTTTAATTTTTATTGTAATTTCGAAGATGAAATTCTAGTTAGTTGGGAAGATTGTAACGACCGTAAAATCTAACTCGTACCACGTGTCAATTTAGGTCGTACGTGGACCCTTGTCGTGATACAATTGTCCAATTCTCAGTTGTCAACGTCGAGGTATGTTATTTTTGCTTAGTGTTTTGTATTATATTTTATTTACCCAAATGCAAATTCCAATGTCCCAAACGTGTGAGGATGTTTGAGTGTGAGCGCTGGTGTTGGGAAACGGGTTCGGTTCAAGGAGAACATGAATAATGGGTTTTGTACGAACAGTTGTCAGGTAATTAGCAGTACAGGAGATAAATTGAATTAAAAACACTGACTAAATGCAAAATAAATAATAATTAAAAGTTGTATATTGTGTTCGATACGTTGATACGTCCAGGAATACGCAACGAGCGCGTCGTGGTGCGAAATGGGCCTGAGAACGCAAGTATTATGTGAGAAATGGCTAAGTTGTGAGTGAGAGTCATCCATTGAAGTCATAATTTTATGTCAAGGTTGTTGGATAAGATGAATGAGGACCAATGGATGAGCCTCGAGATGTGCGTAAGAGGAGTGAGATGGGAGTATATAAGCATCCCACTAAATTTTCTCTCTCCTCAATCCATTTCTTTTCTTCTGCTCCAAACAAAAACAGTGTAAGGGTGTTGGGTTTCCGGGACTTTCGACGTTGATTGCCACCAAAGGACCGACCAACTTTGAATTCTAAGGTGATATCCCGACTCCTCACTTGTGTATCTATGTTTTAGCGGTAATTTCAAGCGTTTTCGTCACAATGGGTTCGGACAATAAATTTGGGATTCGATTTTTAATGGATTTGTTGGGTGGATTTGAGGTTAAGGGAATGAATTTGGGGTGTTGGATGTTGATTTTGATGATTTGAGAAGTTGTGGAATTTTTGGGATTTTTGTGTGATTTTCAAAATTGGGGGTTTTTGTCGATATTTAAGTAAGGGAAGGTAGTTTAGTGTTGTAATGGACGTCCCTAAGAGTTTAAAATAGGCTCGGAACGCGGCGACGCAAGCTAGGGTTTCGGAAAACCACGGATGTGAGTGCAAGAACTCACGCCACGAGGGACGCCATAGGACATTTATGTCCACAGCGTCGATCACGGCACCCAGAGCAGAGGCTTTGGGCATGTCACGCTTTTAAGTGAAGTAATGGAGGGAAAAGCCCCACGGTGCCACTTGCAGCGTCTGTAGCAGTGAGCAATCATAGGTCATATTTTATGTGACGCCGCAGGGGACCTGTGACGGCCGAAATCCTAAACACGGCGCCTCCCGGTCTAATCCCGCAATTAAGCCCTAATCTCATCCACGTACGACTTAACTACGTATTAGTCATCATCTTTAACTCATTCTCCTAGTCCCTCATATTCAGGATAAGTAAAGAAAAGTGTTGTTCTCTTATCAATTATAGGGTTAATTAAAACCTTTTAACAATATATTAGTTTCAACGAAAGTCTTAACATTTTAGCAAAAGTCTTCTTATTATAGCGGAAGCATTAATAATGAATCCTAAGTGTGGAAACCAGGAAAACACAATCGCATGAATAACACCGTAAAACACGCGTCAGTCGGGGAGTCTAGTCTCTCAACCCGTATATATACATCCCAAAAGTGTAATAAAGACATAAGCAATAATTACATAAAACATTCAAAAAGACCTACACTGTCTGCAGCAGGGTCGGGCCGCTAGCTCAGAAGTAGTCGCCGATCTTCTCCTTACCGGGCCTGCTAGACGATGGATTTGCACCCACCGTCATAAAAGAACGATGAGTACAGTAAAGTAGAAAGTAAAATCTGGAGATTTTATACCGTATCTCCAAATATAACGAAAGGCATCAATAGCATAAAGTAGTGAAGAGGTACTGAAAACAAGGCTATGCTAGATGATACCACAGTTAAACAAATTAAACGAAACAACACAAAGTAATCATCCACTAGAAGCACACTCAGGTACCACCCTGTTGGTTATAAGTTACGTCACATCAACCTTAAGTAATAGTCAGTATCACTAGTGCCCCTAAGATCACCCTATTGGTCATTGAAATCATCATGTGATCAATGGGTGGAAACTAGTGTAGTCTGGTATTACCCAGTGGATCATGAAGTACGTCATTTCAACTACGAGTGGTAGCTCAATGTCACTACCTAGTAGGAGTAAGGGTGTATTCCCACCAATTCATCTACACTAATAGCATGATATTCAACAATTGACTAATTTGTAACTTCAACAAGGAAATAATATATATAGGGATGAAATCAATGAATCTTAACAAGGCATAGCATCATGATAAAACATCCATTAAATGGATAAACTCAAACACGATTCATGATACAAGATTAAAAGGCACAAATCAGTCTAAAAGGGACTGTAAAACAGTAAAGGAATAGAATTGAAATGAAGATAAGAACCTCAACAGATTTACGTACAATCACGCAAAGATTCCTAGTTCAACCTGCCTCTCAACGCCTCAAACTCGCTATCGAACTCTCGAGTCTCCTAGAGTACTTTCGGACGAATCTACATTAGAACATTAAGTACTCTTAATCAATTATAGTTCAAGACTAGTCCTAGTATCATTGTAGAATGCTAGCCCAAGTCTAGTCCAAATCCCGAGACTCGAATTCCCTTTCCCATTATTTTTTTTAAGTGAAAGATGTTTAATTAAAAATTGTTTTCCCAGCTGAACTGTTGTAGGTCAGTTTTGTCTCTTTAAACCTCAAATTTTGGAGAAGACACTGAAAAAATCAAAGCTCTTTTTCTTAACTTATTTTTGGTGAAAACCTTTCTAACACATTGATAAACAACATACTAAAAGATGAGATTAATCCAACAAGAATTGAGAGAGTTATGTTTTGTCAAAATTTATTTTTAATAATTTCGTAATGACCTTTAATCATTTATTTGCAGAGCATTTTTAAGCAAGAAAGAGCTAGAATTTCAAAAATATGAGATCAAAGTTGTTCATCTATGAGTTAGCTATCAAATGGCTTTAAAATCACCTAATTTGGAGTTAGGATGAGTGAGTTATGTCTAAACTACAAAGGTTGTATCAAGAAAATCAGATTCATTGACACAAACAAAGTGCAAACCCTGATTGATCATAATTTGGTCAATTTAACTCTGAATTTCAAACTTCTTTATAGAAAAATTAATGGTTTTTCGTAAGGAACCCGAGTTTATGAACCATTTTTAAAGACTCAAACATCTAGCCTCTGAAAATGGCCAAAAATCATAACGAGAATTAATACCCAAATTTGACCAAAAACTTGAATTTTGAAATACAAGCTTAGGGACTCAATTAGGGTGTTTAAATTGATCAAGCCAACTATAATAGGACTCTAAAATTGTTTAAACCTAAAAGCCCTTTGATTGATAACCAAATTCATGAATAGCGAACATAGAAAGTTGGAGAAAACCTTACCTTAGCTAGGGCTTTGACTTCCTAACACTTGAGCACTACTTGATTGATGAATCTCCACCAGTTAGTAGTTTTAACTGAGAATTTTTCAGCAAAACACCCTCCCAACAGCTCTGATTTTCTTGCTCTCATTGCATGCAAAATGAAGCAAAGTGTTTAAGTATGGTCTTTTATACTTGTGGTTTCATCAAGTGATCAAAATTCCATCCTTATGACAATCTTGTGGTCTCAAGTGACTCCTACTAATCCACTAAAATCAGCCATGTGACTCACTTTTAAAGACTCAATTTCATGGGAGTGTGTGCTAGCATACATCTCAAGGCACATCTAGGTGTTACTTATTTTTAATTTCCAACCATAGGCTACATATTTAATTTGCCTTAAAATAAACATTATAACCTATGTATTTAATCATTAAATCATATGTAAATGACTTAAGACTCACCATATTCCTAACTACCCAGTTCCACGGCTCGCACGCAACTCGAGGCATTTTCCCAAGCACGCCGAATCGATAAAACTATTTGAACTTAACTATTTCGGTATAAGGTACACACATACAATATACTAAGCATTCACCACATCAATTATAAAATATATCTCTGCCACGTGCCTGAGTCAGTGCATGTGTCCCAACGCGGGTCCACATCACGGGTGGGTAACCCCGATTACGGCCAAGATCTAAGATTAAATATCTGGGTCGTGACAGCGTCACCTGCGGTGTGACACTATTCATAGTAACAAATTGATAAAAATTTTGAAAATTTTGGGGATTTCTCCTTTATCCAAATGGGTATGAATACGACCCAATACCCCGAAAATCAACCCAATTATGCTAATGAAATAAATATAGAAAATTGGAAATAATAATTGAGGATTTACAATTTAATGGATTATCAGGAGTTTTATTTATTGACGAGTCACACGGGGATTCATAGGAGGCGAGTCAGAGTTCTTGTGAGTGCGTGTTAGCTTGGATACAGGTAAGTAAATGGTGAAGAATTTTACAGTTATTTCTTGAGCTTTAAATTATTATTGTTATTGTTTTATCCTGTTTTGGAAACTTCATTCCTTTGAGTTGTCCGAGGGCAAATGAGTAAACGTGATCCTTTAGTAGGACGGGTTGTCTGAGGTAATATGCTAAAGCCACGAACACGGGATGTACGATATTGTATCTGGTTCTATACTAGGTGAGGGTTCTTACCTGGACTACCAGGGAATCTCATCAGCGTGGACTTTAGGATGGCGTGAGTGTACCGCGTCCTAAACTTCGAGTCTTGTAGGTGTTTTCCTCGACTCAACGACCATTTGGTCGGGACTACTTGCACTTCTCTATTGTTTCCGGGACACTCATTTTTGATTGCTAATTTGATTTATTTACAGTCTTATTTATTCATGCATTCCCTGTCCTTTCTTTCTATCGGCATGAATATGGACTAGTGTTTTATTTATTTCGAAATGTTGTATTTATGTCCTGCTTGGCATTACTTACCTGGGGTTGTTATTCTTGTATTTGACAAAATGTAGATCCACAGTCTAGCAAGGGGAAGGCTCCATAGCTAAGCGGTATTATTTGAGGATACGGAGCAGTTTTTTCCACTTGTCAGACATAAGTGATTCTTTTTGTATTATTGTGTATATATACTCGTTTTGAAACACTGGATTTTATATAGGTTTTTTAGAGATATTGGGCATGTTTATCTGGATGTGATTCTCCTCTTATTATTATTGATGATGATACATATGCAGGGTTTCCACACTCTAGGTTGTCTTAACTTGTGTGTCTTTGAGGTTATTTTGATTAGTTTGAAATTTAATTGCTTCCACTATAACTGTGATAACTCACTAATTGATTTCACTCAACTTGTAAATTGCTTAATAATGGTAAATAGTAAATGAAGGCTGACTAAGCTTGCGTAACTCAGCGGGATTGGCTCGGGGGTTCTACATAAGTCTAGGTCGGGCGAGACCTAGTTTAGGATTGTGAAACTGGGGCCGTCACACATGTGATCTTATTTTCTTGGTTTCCACACTTAGGATTCTTTATAAATTACTTTCGCTTAATTGTTAAGACTTCCGCTGAAATTATTCAATATATTCAATTACTAAAAAGTTTAATTAACTATAAATTTCACAAATAATGAGAAATAATAATTACTTATCTTGAACGCAAACGAGGTAAAATAAGACAAAGGCTGAGTAATACGTTGTTGAATCCTACGTGGCTTTAATTAGGGCTTAATGACAGGATTAGGCCTTAAACCCTAAATTAGGGAAGGGGTCATCACAGAAGTATACCTGACTTGCATACTAAAATCCTCTAAAATTTCATTTTACATATCTCAAACCTAAATCCCTCCAATGTGCATAACCCATATTTTATTTTTTTTTTAAAAGTAAAAAAGTTTTGATCTCTGCCCTACCCACATTGCAAATTATACTTAAACCAATCGCTTGAAACAAAATAGAAAAAGACACACATTACTCCTTAATTACAAACAGGTACTTAAAATTTTCTAGAAAAAGCACACACATAAAATATCACATATAAAATCAGTTTTCAAAAATATGACAGATAAAACAACCCAATCTATATATCAATAAAGCTATCAATCTATATTGAAATTGACTTACAAAGTGATTGATTGATTGAGAACGAAAATTACTTTGGTACCATTCAAAATGAGAGTCAAGTTTGTCGTACCAAAAAAAAATGAGAGTCAAGTTTTTCAATTGAATTCATTACAATAAGTTCAAAATAAAGCAGGATTTTTTCATTTGAAATAACTTAATATCTAATGAGAATTAATTTTAATAAATCGATCTCTCGCCTAATTGATAAACCAATATTACACTTTATTAAACAACATTCTGAATTTCGAAATGGAAATTTAGAACATTAACCTAGTAAACAATACTCTTCAACTTTAATATACAAACAATTAATTGATTATACTTCTCCACTATGCTTCGTTCAAAATTCGATAAAGAAGTATTATGCAATTTATTTCGTATAACAAACACTAATAGTATATACTAATAGGTTTATTTTGGGGATTACAATTCTAGGAAAGGTACCTAGCATCGTACAAATGGTGCTTGTAGTAGTTAACGTCATGGCCTTCACTAGTGGCACCATGACTAAACATGAGCGTTCCAATTCATTATGTTTTTTTTTGAAACCCAATTCATTATGTTTAGTTACCTACCTCTTCATTAAAATTAAACTAATAATGAAACACGATACGTAAACACCATAGGTGTTGAAGATGTGTGAACCGAAAGTTAGTCCCATATAATTGATTAACTCCCTCAAATAGTATTGGGGCCTTTTGAGATAAAACCTCACATCTAAAAAATGAAATGTAAGTTGGGGACAGTATTGGTGTAACAACACAATTTTATTAAGCTGTTAATTATTATTTATTTTCAGACGTGGATGCCAGCTCAGGTCCACGGGGACGCCTTGGACCGGCAAGATTTGGGTGTATTAAAATTTTATGAAATAATTTGTATAAACAAATAAAATAATGTGAAAAAAATAATAAATTGATGGGAAAGTGGTCGAAACGCGGGGTCATGGTCGACACGCGTGGATTGTATAATAAGTGTGCACACCCGAGTATGCTCGTTGGCGCGCACGACGAAATCGTAAGCGCAAAAATATAGGTGAATATATATATTTATATATATAGATGTAATTAAAAACATATATATATACATTGAAAATCAGAAATTAAAAAGAAATGTGAAATGACCAACAAGGGCATGACTTTGTTTTAAGAAATAGGATAAGGATGGGGGTAAAATAGTCATTTGACTCATCAAAAATATCCCAAAACCTCACCGACACCACCATTCTCACCATATTTAGACCGAAAGAGAGGAAATTGACCGAGGGAGAGGAGATCGAAAGAGAGAGCGAGGGAAAGAGAGTGGTCGAGGAGGCAGAGAGCACGAAAGTGGCGAGGTGAAGGTTAGTGTCTTGTTGTTGGTGATGTTGTTGATTTGATGTTGTTGTTTTGAGATGGGTGGAGTTTGGATTTGTGATGTTGTTGAATCGATGGGTTGAGGTGTGTGTGTGTGTGTGTGTGTGTGTGTGTGAAGGATTGGAGATGAAGAGGGTCATCAGTTCAATCTATGAAAGAATAAAATTAAAAGAAAAAAAAAAGCACCAGGGGCGACTTGGCCCATGGGGCGAGCCAGGCCCAGCGCCCTGGCCAAGGTTGGGTCGGGTCGACCCGACCCAACAAAAAAAAAAAAAATATATATATATATATATTAAAAAAAGAATAAAATCTGGAAAAATGTTGGAAAATTCCTGAAAAATGGAAAAAAATTAGAAAAATTATATTTTGACCAAATAAATACAAGTTTATGAGTTTCTATGAAAAGTGAAGTATTCAAGATTTCGGCGAAACGTTATGTTAGGGTTTTTACCTTGTAAAGTGTGAAATTAGTAAAAATTACAGAAAATTACAGAAAATTATAGAAAATTATAAAAAAATTCAGAGAAAATGTGAGAAAATAGAAAAGGGTTGAAAAAGTGGAATTGCGAGACTTTTTTGGGTGTTCGTCACCCCGATGTAACTCGAAAAATATGCCACAACTAAAAATTGGAAATAAAATTCTAATTTTTGTTGTCGCAATATAAAATCAATTAATTTGACATTAAACCATTGAAAATGGTTTACTTTGACACCAGGGACTTAGAATACCGTAGTCGAGTGTCTTGCATGCATCTCGAGGCGATAGTAGGATTGGATCGACATATTTTTAGGGATTTGAGCAACTTTCAAGGTGAGTAAAACCCTTGAGAATGCTTTACAACATTCAGTTCGATTTGTTTTATTTATCGGATGTCGTATGTTTGTGTACAATGATATTGATGTCGAAGTTGATTTATCACTAGATTTGACGTTTGTGCTGCTATATTGAGTATTTATTGTTTTATTGTTTAGGATAAATTGATTTATGAAATATGGTTGATTGTATGGTATGTTGTTGATTATTCAATATATATGGTTCATTGTACAGTATATGGTTGCGGTGTTTTCTCTTATTTGGTGATATTAGCTACCATGTCGGTCATCGAGAAGACCAGGGAACTAGCCATGCTTGAGTGCTACTCGTTGGCAGTACCTGGGATTCGGTAGTGTGGTTATACAGACGACTGGTAGGGTACGTTCTCCTCGTGTTATTTTGGGTGTGTAGTATCCCAACTGAAATTCACTTTAGTACTTACTGCTTGATTTATTTGAATTCAGTCATGTTATTTAGAATTATTATTTCCTTATTGCTTTACGGTAGTTGAGTTTACTCTTATCTGGTGCTTTCTTTACGGTGGTTGAGTACTCTCACCCGGTGTTTCTTTACGGTAGTTGAGTTTACTCCTACCTGGTGCTTTCTTTATGGGGGCTGAGTACTCTCACCTGGTGTTTCTTTACGGTAGTTGAGTTTATTCCTACCTGGTGTTCTTTACAATGTTGAAATCACTCCTCACCTGGTGTTTGTGTTGCAGGGGCATAGTGTCCACTAGACCATAGCATGTGTTCTAGTGATACACCGGTGAATATGCTACCTGGTGTGCTAAACATGTGTGGGTGCGTCGTGGGTCTACGCCAGCCACGTTTGAGGTATCCTCACGGGCCATGCCTAGCGAATAGCCCGAAGTATGGTCTAGTCCGCTACGTTGTTTCAACATACGAGCCACTAAAGGTACAGTATTAGCTATGTGCTACTAACCCCTTGTCTTGCGAGGTTTATTATATACATTTTTGTATATTTTTCTGCTACTAATCCCTTGTTTTGCAGGATTTGTTGGTTATTAAACAGTTGGTTTATAGTCTTGATGAATGGCTATTATTCATGATATTGTTGATTTACTTGATTGATGCTTGATGATTTCCAATTAAGTATTGTTATTGTGGTTTTCTAGAATCGTGCTACATTCATGGGAGCATGTTATGATGTTGCCAGTTAACATACTCGTATGAATAGTAGATATATTTGATTTACTGTTGAGTAATGTGTGGACTTCTCTTGGGAGTTTACTCATTGGACTCGTCACCGTATTTGTTGGGTGGCTTGAGTGCAGATCTAGGTACGAGCAGAGCCACATAGACACTAGGCGACTACCTTTGACGGCTTCCTGTCCAGGACATACTCGTACGTGTACATTTGATATTTTACCTTATATTTGATACAGGTACATGTATATATATTACTTTGTCGTCTTATATACAATGTACGGTTCCGAGTTTTCTACATACGACTGATGCTCTTAAACTTTTGATGAATAAGCTGCAAATTAACATGTAAATGCTTCCGCGAGTTTATGGGTAAAATTAAAAGATAAACTTGGTGAATGAGGTTGATAAATGACGTGGTGCGCGTGGGACATAGTGAAGGTCAATGAATAGGCAAGATTGTGGGCCCGTGACGCATGACATGGCGGCCTCGGGTTTTGGGGCTATCACAGTTGGTATCAGAGTAAGGTCGATGAACCTCAGAAAGGAAGCTATTGAGAGAGCATAAAACTTAATGAATAAATCTTAGATGTGGAAACCCGATGAACTTGCCCTAGAACTCTAGTTAGGAAGTGGTTGTGACGGCCCTAAATCTCCCGGGGTCGCCCCGTGACCCACGCCCTCCGCGCGCAAGCCCAGCAGCGCCTGTCACGCCACCGGATACGTCATCATTGTTGCTACGTCCATAGCTCTGTGAAGTGACGCTCTGTGTAACTAATCCTACTACATTAAGTTGGCTTACACATCTAGTAGGTTAATTGATAATTACAATAACATCATTAGCGGAAGCATTTAATTTGTATTTTATGATAATTTATTTAACCTAAATAGTGAGAAACCCGGATATAAACACCATGTATATAACTGAGACGAAATAAACAGAAATTCATATACATGTGATAAAGTTCTAAAGTCCCCAAAATCCAGCAAAACAAAATATACATACATGATATCAAAACACGAACTATCAGCAGCAACGGCCTCAGAGATAGTTGCCTAGTACCTCCTTTCTCTTGCACTTACTCTTGTTCGTACCAGGATCTGCGCTCAGTTGCCCAACACATATAGCAACAAACCCAGTGAGTAAATTCCCAAGAGAAGTCTACACGATAATCATGAAAACCACAATAACCTACGAGACATGTGAATATGACCCTGGCAACAGGAATCATATTCCCATGGCTGGTAGTAAACAACATTCACCCCAAATCCACAAAAACAACACTTAATTCTCGGATTAACATCCATGTATATAAACCCAAAAATTTACCAAATTCACCTCAATTTTCCACAATTTTGATCCACAATAATGTAATTCATCAAAACCAACCTCAAGAACACCGAATTCATCAAAAATAGTGATAATTTCATCAACAAATCCGTTTTTCATCCTCAACCCACAAAACACATTTTTTACAAAAATTCACATTTAATGATGTAGAGATTACCTTTGATCTCACGTTTTGACACCTAAATCTCTTCTCCAAGCTCCGATTCGTCCTCTCCAACCCTCAAATTCACTCCTAGAGCCTTTAAATTGTTGAGAAAATCTCCTCTGTTTGCATGTTGATCACTTCATCGATTGTATATATATAGTTGTGATTCTAATCTAGTGCGAGCACGCATCCCGAGGACCATCTAACGGCTCCTGTTCACCATGTGTTATTCAAAACCGTGACACCTTATCCATATATTATTTTTTGGAAAATAGGAAAATAGTTGAAAAAAATATCAGAAAAATTGGAAAAAATTATAGAAAAATATAAAAAATCAAGAAAAAGGAAGAAAAGTAGTTTCGGGATTTCTCAAGTATTCTTGGAACCCCGACATAGTCCGGGAGAAGTACCACAAATGAAAGGTTGAATATATGATATAATATCATAAAAAATTACATAATGTGTTTTTAAATAATATAAAACACTATAAATGGACTTCAGGGACTGGGGAACCATAGCTCGAGCATAGGGGAGCAAGGCAGGTCGAATTGACGGGTCCAGGAAGTCAGAGTGCATAGTTACAGGTGCGTAAAACCCTTAAGAATGTTACACTTTAAATTCATGCGTGATTTGCTCTGGTTAAGCGAGTATTTATTTATTTATTTTGTTATCGTTATGTTTACTTAATTGGTTGCCATTTATATGCACTGTGATCATGTGTTGATCGGTGTTTGATTTGTTTACATGGTCGAAGATTAATTGGGATGGTCGTGGTACGAAATTGAGCAGGCTAGATTGTAGCGCGTGTACTTGGCGCAGCCGGTGAATAGCTACCCGAGTAGCGGGGTGCACATGTCCAGTGGGTTGTGATGTGTTTTCGGTCACCGTTAGTGGTTCGGGTGTGGTCTAGGCTTGATGTGCTCAGTAGGGGCATCCGAATTCACAAAGTATGATCTAGTTTTGTTAGACTCGTCACGCCTCTATCTAGTTTTTATTGATATCGTTAGTTGAACCGGATTACTCGAATGCTGTTTTATTTATATTGTGTGTGATCGTTATATTTGTTGTGAATGTTGTTTACTGCCAGCCATGGGAATATGATTTCTGTTGCCAGGGTCATATTCACATGTCTCGCAGGTTATTGTGGTTTTCATGATTATCGTGTAGACTTCTCTTGGGAATTTACTCACTGGGCTCGTTGTCGTATGTGTTGGACAACTGAGCGTAGATCTTGGTACGAGCAAGAGCAAGGGAAATGAGGTACTAAGCGACTATCTCTGAGGCTGTTGCTGCTAATAGTTCGTGTTTTGATATCATGTATGTATATTTTGTTTTGCTAGGTTTTTGGGACTTTAGAACTTTATCACATGTATATGGATTTTTGTTTATTTCGCCTCAGTTATATATATGGTGTTTATGTAACGGCCCGAATTTAATTCGCCGTTATTTGTGACGTATTGCAGACGTGGCGAACAGCTCAGACACTCGTGGGAGAGCGCGCCTGGAGTTAGGTAAATAGTTATTTCGTGTGTTGTTTTGTTTAATTTGCGATGTTTATGTTAAAATAGGTTAAACGACATCGCAAAGTGTGATTATATTTTAATTGACGTGTGAGGTTGTGTGTTAAGTATTCGCCTCGATGTGCGTGTCGACGCGGGTACCGAATAGACAAAAGATGAAATATTAGGCCGGAGAAAATATTCCACACAATAAATGAATTAAATGTGATAAAATAATAAATTGGTGGGCGCCTAGGGACACGCGGGGTCGTGATCGACACGCGTGGGTGGTACGGTAGTGTGCACGCTCGAGTACGCTCGTTGGCTCGCACGACGGAATTGTAGGTGCAAAAATATAGGTGTGTATATATTTTCTTTCACAACTGAAATTACTTGAGTATTTACTTCTTTTGGCATTTGAATTCAATTTCTTTCATTTCAATACTCTACTCTAGTTATGGTTATATGGGCGGACGTTGAGCGGGGCTCCCTCCGTACCATTCTTGTGTGTATGTCCACTACACCATAGCACGTACTACCAGATCGATCTTGGTGAATAGTACGACCCGAGTATCACGTCGTGGCATGTCGGTGCGCCGTAGGTGTAATGCCGGCCATCGAGCGGATCCAGATGCTTGCCCTGCTTGAGTTGGACTCGCCGGCAGTATTCTGTGGAAGAGTCCGAATTATGGTGTAGTCTGACCCTAGGGGCTAGGAACACACTTTGAGTCTTTTCTATTATTTATTCATGCGATGAGCACAGTTGTCTGTATTTATTTCCGCATGTTTATTTAATAGCTTTATTTAAATTCCAGTATTTACTTTTAGAAATGCTCACATAATTTCCTTGGGAATACTCACTCTGGACTCGTCATCTGCTTTTTGTGATGGTTTGAGTGCAGATCCTAGTACGAGCAGGGGCAAGGGCAAGCTGCCAGAGTACTGTTGAGCCGAAATAGCCTGACTCGTACGTTTGTATTATATTTACTTTGTTTTATTATGGGTTTGGGGTTTGGAGAAACTTTATATATATTGAACTTTTTGGTGATTTCAAAGGTACTTATGATTGTGTATGGGTTTTCCACATTAGGTTTATGGTTTAGGTTACACATTTATAGTATCACTATTCGAGTAATGCATTAGAAAGGCTTCCGCTGTGTGAATTTGAGGATCTTATAATGATTTAACATATAATTTGACTTCAATACAACCTAATAAATAAATGGATAATTAATAAGGTTTAAAAAGATAAAATGGAGGATGTAATCCAATGTAGAGCACAGCTGTCGCTGATAAGACAGACTGTGGATCCGCATTGGCCCTGTGGCGGTCTATTTGGAAAATGGGCCGTTACAGTTTATATCCGGGTTTTCCACTATTTAGGTTAAATAAATTATCATAAAATATAAATTAACTGCTTCCGCTAATGATGTTATTGTAATTATCAACTAACCTACTAGATGTGTAAGACAACTTAATATAGTAGGATTAGTTACATGGAGCATCACTTCACAGAGCTGCGGACATGGCAGCAATGATGACGTGTCCGGTGACGTGACAGGCGCTGCTGAGCTTGCGGGCGGAGGGCGTGGATCACGAAGCAACCCCGGGAGATTTAGGGTCGTCACAGTTGGTATCAGAGCAAGTTTGATAGGGCCTTGAATTAACAAAGTTAAGGAAAGAGCATAAACTTTAAAACAAAATTAGATGTGGAAACCCGATGAATTGACTAAAACTTTTAGTTGGGAAGCAATGGAAACGGGTAGAGTTAGTATTGTTATGTGATATATGTATTGTTGTATTTGTATATACTATAGGCATACGTATATTGGGAACTGATCCGGATACGAAAATCGATGCAGACTACTATGGACAGACAGACTCATACCACTATCTCTCCAACTACTCAGCAGGAGGCTGGGGAGACCAATGATCATACCACCAGAGAGGTAGCTGATCTACGAGCCATGGTGCAGAGAGTTACGGATCAGCAGTTATTGCAGCAGGCACAGATGGTTGAGCTCATAGAGTACATATGTAGCTCAAGGATACCTGCAGTAGCACCGACCGCTGAGTTAGCTGCACCTACCCTTTCGGGTGCGATTGCACCAGCAGTTGACACACAAGCAGCAGGGACTAAGACATTAAGAGAGAGAGCTAAACATGTTGTGGTACCAGCTGATACTACTGAGGTGACGCCTACTACTATTGAGCAGCAAGTTATTGTTTCGACTGCCAGGAGTAAGATGTCAGAGGCAGCGAATATGGTGAAAGACTTTATGAGATTCAACCCCACCTACTTTACTGGGGTTAGTGATCCAAAGGTTGCAGGACGATGGTTGTTGACGCACCGACGCTTACATCAGTTGTTAGAGGTACCGGAGGCGGATCAGGCACGTATTTCAGGATATTATTTGAGAGGTCAGGCAACTGTTTGGTGGACGACCTACACCGACATCCATACCATATCGTCTACATGGGTTGAGTTTCAGCAGTTGTTTCTGGATGAGTATATTCCCACCGAGGTGCAGTTGAGGCTTAAAGAGCACTTTCTGGTATTGAGACAGGGCACCATGAAAGTATCGTAGTACATGGATCGATTCAGGTACCTTATAATGTATGCCATGGATGTGATGAACACCAAGAGACTCCAAATCTACTATTTCATCAGGGGTTTGGATGAGAGGATTGGTGGTGTGATTGTTGCGAGTGGAGCCGAGACTTTACAGCCTGTATATGATTGAGCATTGTCCGTTAGACATACCTACGACCTAGGGGTGAGCTGATAGACAGGTCTGGGCAAGGTTCTCGGTCTGATCAAGGACAAAAGAGACAGAAAAACCCGTCAGATGGAGATAGTGGGAGTGATCACCACGGCAGTAGACCACGATATGAGGACAAACCACCGGATTGACAGCACCGAGGTGATGACAGAGACGATAGGGCATATGCAATGTCAGCACCACAACAACCTTATACACGGGACCAGAGAGGTAGAGATCGAGATCAGAGAGACCGGAGTTGTAGACGGCACTCTCAGGACCTACAGTATGGAGGAAGGGACAGACGTTGGTGTTATTGGTGTGGTCAGAGAGGTCACATTAGTATGGATTGTTGTAGAGCCCCTCCAGCACCAAAGATTCCACAGACCGATGAAAGAGTTCACGCTGTAGTACCGCCAGTCAGAGAGACGACCCGACAGCATGAGCAGGGTACATTATTATTGTGTTTTTCTATGCGTGTGTTGCATATAGGTTGATTTGTTCATTATAATTGTTGTTCTGGTTGCATTCCATGCATTCGTTGCATCTAGGTTGATTAGTTCACTTAGATTAGTGTGTCCTAGTTGATTCGTACAGTAGAGGATTGTGGGAAACTGATTGATTTGTTCACCAGGTTTTAGTAGAATACTGGTTGATTTGTTCACCAAGTTTTAATGGAAGACTGGTTGAAGTGTTCACTAGGATTTTGGTTAAAGACTGGTTGATTTGTTCACCAGGGCCAGGTTGATGTGTTTCTTTGGAATAGGTTGAGGTGTTCCCTAAGAATTAAAGTTGATTCATTCACTGAGAAATTAAAGTTAATTTGTTCATCTTGACGACGGGTGTCAGGTTAGTTAGTCTAACAGGTAATTGCATTCGCGTTGCGACCCCTGAGAAGAGGTATTGGTTATCTTAAATTTCGAGGACAAAATTCTCCTAGTTGGGAAGAATTGTAATGGGCCAAATTAATTTAATTGAATGTTAGTGTTAATCACGATGATTAGTAGTTAATTCGGGCGTTATGGGGACAGCTGGGTGACTCAGAGGAGGGAAACCCAGGTTGTATGTATAATATTTGTACATGGTGTGATGCCTAGTATTGCGATGTCAAGTGTATTAATTATTATATTGTATATAAACATCGCATGTGTGAACGTCGATATCGGGCAAGGCTACGAGTCGAGTATATGTCGCGAAGTGCGTGTCAGGGACCGAGTATCGGGTACGAGATAGCTGGGATATGGGGCATGGGTTGTCGGGTAGCTAAGTGTTAGTGTGACTAACCTATGATTTTTATATGATTTATTAGGTGGTCTAACCTAAGGTTGAATTAATGTATTAATGAATAAATTGAAATCCTATAGTTTGAATAGGAAAACTAGGGTGTAGAGGATAAACCTCGAGATGCACAACAGAGTAAATCAAGGCAAGTGTTGTTCGGATAAGGTGTCACAGTTTTGAATAACATATGGTGAACAGGAGCCGTTAGATGGCCCTCGGGATGCATGTTCGCACTAGATTAGAATCACAACTATATATATACCATTGATGAAGTGATCAACATGCAAACAGAGGAGATTTTCTCAACAATTTAAAGGCTCTAGGAGTGAATTTGAGGGTTGGAGAGGACGAATCCAAACTTGGAGAAGAGATTTAGGCGTCAAAACGTGAGATCAAAGGTAATCTCTACATCATTAAATGTGAATTTTTGTAAAAAATGTGTTTTGTGGGTTGAGGATGAAAAACGGACTTGTTAATGAAATTATCACTATTTTTGATGAATTCGGTGTTCTTGAGGTTGGTTTTGATGAATTACATCATTGTGGATCGAAATTGTGGAAAATTGAAGTGAATTTGGTAAATTTTTGGGTTTATATACATGCATGTTAATCCGACAATTAAGTGTTGTTTTGTGGATTTGGGGAGAAATTTTTAGACCTTGAGGGTCTTTAATGGGTGGAGAGATTGAAGAGGAATGAAGAAGGGGAGAAGAAGAATAATAATGAAAGGAAAAAAAAATTCGAACCAGGAACCAGAGAGGTTCCTGGTTCCTGGGGAGGAAGAAGGGACGCACGCGCTGCGTGCGTGCATCCCTGGTCGAACCGGGCCGGACCGGCCATCCAGGCCGGTCCACCCCCAATTAAAAAAATAACTTTTTTTATTTTAATTATTTATTTTAATAAAAATTAAATAATATATATTATATATATTATTTTCTGGAAAATAGGAAAATAGTTGAAAAAAATATCAGAAAAATTAGAAAAAATTCTACAAAAAATTTAGAAAATTTAGAAAAAGGTAGAAAAGTAGTTTCGGGACTTTCCGAGTATTTTTGGAACACCAACATAGTCCAGAAGAGGTACCACAAATGAAAGGTTGAATATATGATATAATATCATAAAAAATTACATAATGTATTTTTAAATAATATAAAACACTATAAATGGACTTCAGGGACTGGGGAACCATAGCTCAGGCATAGGGGAGCTAGGCGGGTCGAATTTATGGGTCCGAAAAGTTGGAGTGCATAGTTACAAATGCGTAAAACCCTTGAGAATGTTACACTTTAAATTTATGCGTGATTTGTTCTGATTAAGCGAGTATTTATTTATTTATTTATTTAATTATCGTTATGTTTACTTAATTGGTTGCCATGTATATGCACTGTGATCATGTGTTGGTCGGTGTTTGATTTGTTCACATGGTCGAAGATTAATCGGGATGGTCGTGGTACGAAATTGAGCAGGCTATATTGTAGCGCGTGTACTTGGCGCAGCCAGTGAATAGCTACCCGAGTAGCGGGGTGCACGTGTCCAGTGGGTTGTGATGTGTTTCCGATCACCGTTAGTGGTTCGGGTGTGGTCTAGGTTTGATGTGCTCAGTCGGGGCATCCGAATTTACAAAGTATGATCTAGTTTTGTTAGACTCCGTCATACCTCTATCTAGTTTTTATTGATATCGTTGGTTGAACCGGATTACTCAAATGTTGTTTTATTTATATTGTGTGCGGTCGTCATATTTGTTGTGAATGTTGTTTACTGTCAGCCATGGGAATATGATTCATGTTGCCAAGGTCATATTCACATGTCTCGCAGGTTATTGTGGTTTTCATGATTATCGTGTAGACTTCTCTTGGGAATTTACTCACTGGGCTCGTTGATGTATGTGTTGGGCAACTGAGCGCAGATCCTGGTACGAGCAAGAGCAAGGGAAATGAGGTACTAGGCGACTATCTCTGAGGCCGTTACTGCTGATAGTTCATGTTTTGATATCATGTATTTATATTTTGTTTTGTTGGGTTTTTGGGACTTTAGAACTTTATCACATGTATGTGGATTTTTGTTTATTTCGTCTCAGTTATATACATGGTGCTTATATCCGGGTTTTCCACTATTTAGGTTAAATAAATTATCATAAAATACAAATTAAATGCTTCCGCTAATAATGCTATTATAATTATCAACTAACCTACTAGATGTGTAAGATAACTTAATATAGTAGGGTTAGTTACATGGAGCGTCACTTCACAGAGCTGCGGACGTGGTAGCAGTGATGACGTGTCCGGTGACGTGACAGGCGCTGCTGGGCTTGCGGGCGGAGGGCGTGGGTCACGGGGCAACCCCGGGAGATTTAGGGCTGTCATAATGGTTGTAAGGCGGGTAGTGTTAATTTTATATATGTGATATATGTTTGATGGTATATTACATGCAATACGCATATTTATACGAGGCTTATTCAGCGCACATTTTATGATACCAATTCCGATGGATGGACAGCTTCCTGCTACCCAGCCAGAGGTCGGCGAGACTAGTGACCTGACGCGTGAAGTGATGACTTTGCAGACGATGGTGCAGAGAGTTGTGGATCTGCAATTGCTACATCAAGCACAGATGACGGAGATTCTTGAGTACATACGAGGGTAGAGGGTGCCAATAGCTGCGCCGACTACTACTTTGGCTGCACTTACCACATAAGCAACTATAGCGATTGTTCTCACAGTACGGGCAACATGCTCAGAAACAGTGGTCGAGAGGCTTATGCTGGTAATTTCGTCAGTTACGGCTTATACAACGACATATGCACCAAAGCCAACGATAGAGCCGACTTATCGTAACACTAGGAGATGAGTATAGGAGGACTCGACAGAGGACACATGAGGCGTATGTTCCAAAATTTGTTGATCCTTAGGCAGATTGGGAGTGGGATCCAGTACACTCATCTTTGATACATATACCAGATGAGATGGAGGTTATGGTGCATTCTACCAGGAGACGTGAAAGGCAAAGATGTTTTCGGTGCAGTGAAAAGGGGCATTTGAAAGCAGTATGTCCGAGAAGACCAGCTTGTACTAATGCTCCATCATCAGCTAGTGCTACTGCAGCACCACCTACGCCAGGGCTAGACCTACAGAGAGACGACACTGAGTCATTCCAACAGGAACATTTTTCGGGTTTTCCACATAGCGAAAAAGTGGATGAGCATCATTTTAAGTGTCCACTTATCTTTATGCTACCGATAGCAATGAAGCCATTAAGGGTTAGAGCCCCAGGTTCAAGACTATATTTGGTTAGCACGCAGATAGTGTGAACTGAAACACTATATGTTCTTTTGTTGTAAATTATGAAAACCTTATGTTTTTGCTATGATATGTAATTATGATTTTGTTAAAAGAACAACTAATCATTATGGTGGTTGATTTTGTGTCACGTAGATCTCGGCACAGTTGTCAAGGATATATGATTTTAAGAACTTGGTAAGTACTGGATACCTAGTTTAGCACCCAACAGAACATGGGAAGTATGGTGTTGATTCATACAGGCCATGGTTTGTAGATTGAAGGTATGGTTGAAGAAGTTGTACATAAACAGTTTAGATAAGCTAATAAGACTTACAGAAAACAAGATACGTAAGATATTGTCACTATCGTTGACTTCAGAAGACACAGCATACAAAAGACTAAAAGCGGAAAACGATGTTACTGTTGTTAATTTCAGAAAACGAAGAGTATAGCAGACAAGTTATGGAAGACCTTGTAAGAACTGTCGACTTCAGAAGACAAGACATGCAGAGGAAGTTGGATTGAGATTGACGAAGACCTATTGGACAACTGATAGTGTTTAAATGATTTGAACTGTACGGGAAAGCAATGACAGACACCTTTAACTTCGGCTGGAGCACTGGAGTTAGTCTCGTAATTGTAACAATCCAAGTAACTCCACTGAAATCTTATGATGGTTCTCAAATTGTGAGGTCGGTGGGAGGGCCCACACCGACATCTCATCCAGTTAAGGATGCATCAAAAGTACCAGTTGTTTTAGAGTTTGCAATAAGTATCAGAAACCATCAACACCGTATAAGCATCAAATATGAATTAAATTCCAATAGGAAGAACAACACAACGCAGATCAAGAGTGATTATTTTCAATTACCTGTTGTACTCAAGGGTACAGTAACTGGCAGATTTGATGAGTTGTTTCTGTGAATGTATATATGGGTATTCGTCATGATTCTGGTTATGCAATTGAAAACTTGTTTAAGCAAGGGATGTACTAGACCATTACACGTGGCACAAGTAACCTTGGTGTATAACGATCTGATCTATCTTGATAGTACACATATTGGTTGGTCATGAATTCATGTCGACCACTGCGAGGACAATCGAGTGAAAGGTTAGTAGGTGCATACACTAGCAGGATCCTAGTGAAATGAATGTATGATATAAGGAAAGGCAATAAATGAACACTGTTTAAGCGGAAAATGTATAGTTTTCACCATAAGGTAACGATTGACAATAATGGAGGAGTGGTCGCTCTCCATTATGTATGGTATTTCAAGGTACGTACTGTTATGCATTTTACGAGTTATTAAATGATGTATTTTTCCTTGCATTTTTGTGTATAATTGGTTGAGTGATTCACCAAGAATTGTTGTATAACTGGTTGAGTGGTTCACCAGGGATTGTAGTATAACCGATTGAGTGGTTAACCGGGGTTAATTGTTATAACTGGTCGAGTGGTTCACCAGGGGTGTGAACAGGTTGATTAACCTGTTGATTGATTAATGTGTTGGGTTTTTGGGTTCACACGCAGCGAAAAATTCAAAACAATTTTTTGAAAAACCCCAACAGGATACAAATAAGTTCTATTAAACTAGATCTACAAAAGTAAACCATACCTTGATTCGTGATTTCCTTCTCTGATTGTTTGATCTTCAAGACGTTCAAGCGCGCATCCTCTATCAGAAATCTACACACGAACGGTGACCACAATTTGGAGTGCTAGCCCCAAGAAAGATTGAAAATGTTTTTCTTTCTCTCCCAAAAATCCAGAGAGTTCAAAAATTGAAAAAACGTAATTCTTTTTTTCTGTTTTTGGGTATCACCCTTTTATTTATATGTGTAGATAAGCTTTCACTTAAATCCTATTCGTAATGCAACTATTGTATTTACGATGTTTAAGTAAATTCGAAATACAACTATTATATTTACGTTGTTTAAGCAAATTACATATATACCTTTATTAATAAGCTATCATATAACGAATCATAAGGGCTTATATATTATGAATTTTATCTCATAAAGTTCAATACTCTGGATCATTTGAAATTGCGCAAAGCCATTCATTGTGTGCGACCCAATAGGTTCATGCGACGTTGGTAGTGAACCAAAACCATTTTGGTACACAAGTCATAAGCGGTCTCTAGCAAAGCATTATGACTACCCAAGTAACATGAATATCAAAATCGATACAACCTAATGAATAACGTATATCATATTCTTTTTGTCGTGCGATATCCTTTGATTAAAAATAAGGCATATAAAGTCACCCTTAATATTCAATCGTACTAGTCTCGATCTTTAGATAGATTGAAAACATCCAAGCAACATTGATCATATCAATTCACTTAGACTTGGCCATTTAACACTCTAACACATCGAGGGATCCACTGATATCTCTCTCTTTACGAGAGCGACAAATCCTTTCTTGATTACACACCTTCACATATTGCTCACATGATAACCAATCATAATCTTTATAATCGTCCAGTTAAAGACAACGTTTGATTGTGTCAAATTACCATGCTCACAATATTGAAGTATATGGTAATCTCAAGTCGAAAGACTAAATGATATACCCATTAAGAGTAACATCTATGACTTAATCCATGTGGTGTTCTGATAGCAGGTCAGTCCAGTACATTGTTCTTTAACAAGTACTCACGATCTCAATTCGTATCCCTATATGTATGATCATCACATGACCATTAATCAAGACTAACACTAGTCTTAATTCATTATAGGTCCCAGTATAATGACCAACTAGAAACATTTAGGATATTTCATCAAATAACCATGGATCTTATTATAAGGTAAATATGCAATCACTTATAATAAAACAGCAAATGATAAACCTCTATTTTATTAACTAAAAAAATTGTAAGATAAACAATGTTTGTAGATTGACCTAGGGCACATGCCCCAACATAATGTGGTTTAAGCAGTGCTATAATCTCACTATGAGAAATGTCGTTTGTCTTAAATTTCGGGACGAAATTTCCCCTAGTTGGGAATAACTGTGATGGCCCAATTTTATTAAGCCGTTAATTATTATTTATTTTCAGACGTGGACGCCAACTCAGGTTCACGGGATGCCTTGGACCGACAAGATTTAGGTGTATTAAATTTTTATGAAATAATTTGTATAAACAAATAAAATAATGTGAAAAAATAATAAATTGGTGGGAAAGTGGTCGACACACGTGGTCGTGGTTGACATGTGTGGATTGTATAATAATAGAATGCACACTCGAGTGTGCTCGTTGGCGCACACGACGAAATCGTAGGTGCGAAAATATAGGCGAATATATATATTTATATATATGTAATTAAAAATATATATAAATATATATTGAAAATCAGAAATTAAAAAGAAATGTTAAATGACCAACAAGGGCATGACTTTGTTTTAAGAAATAGGATAAAGATGGGGTAAAATAGTCATTTGACTCCCCAAAAATATCCCAAAACCTCACCGCCACCACCATTCTCACCATATTTAGACCGAAAGAGAGGAAATTGACCGAAGGAGAGGAGACTGAAAGAGAGAGCGAGGGAAAGAGAGTGGTCGAGTAGGTCGAGAGCTCGGAGGTGGCGAGGTGAAGGTTAGTGTCTTGTTGTTAGTGATGTTGTTGTCGTTGATGTTGTTGTTTTGAGATGGGTGGAGTTTGGATTTGTGATGTTGTTTTGAGATGGATTGAGGGGTGTGTGTGTGTAAAGGATTGGAGATGAAGAGGGGTCATCAGTTGAATCTATGAAAGAATAAAAAATAAATAATAAATAGAAAAAAACCAGGTTTGCAATTGGGAAGGGGACAACGCACACACACGTCCGCGCTGGCTCGCCCCATGACCCAACAAATATATATATAAAAAAAAAAAAAAAAATAAAAAAAAAGAATAAAATCTGGAAAAATGTTGGAAAAATTCCTGAAAAACGGAAAAAAAATTCAGAAAAATTATATTTTGACCAAATAAATAAAAATTTATGAGTTTCTATGAAAAGTGAGGTATTCGAGATTTCGGCGAGACGTTATGTTGAGGTTTTTACCTCGTAAAGTGTGAAATTAGCAAAAATTACAGAAAATTATAGAAAATTATGAAAAATTTAGAGAAAATGTGAGAAACTATAAAAGGGTTGAAAAAGTGGGATTGCGAGAATTTTTCGGGTGTTTGACACCCTGATGTAACTCGAAAAATGTGACACAACTAAAAATTGGAAATAAAATTTAATTTTTGTTGTTGCAATATAAAATCAATTAATTTGACATTAAACCATTGAAAATGGTTTACTTTGACACTAGAGACTTAGGATACTGTAGTCGGGTGTGTTGCACGCATCTCGAGGTGATAGTGGGATTGGACTGGCATATTTCCGGGGATTTGAACAACTTTCAAGGTGAGTAAAACCCTTGAGAATGTTTTACAACATTCGGTTTGATTTGTTTTATTTATCAGATGTCGTATGCTTGTGTACAATGATATTGATGTCGAGGTTGATTTATCACTAGATTTGTTGTTTGCACTGCTATATTGAGTATTTATTGTTTTATTATTTAGGATAAATTGATTTATGAAATATGGTTGATTGTATGGTATGTTGTTGATTATACAATATATGGTTCATTGTATGGTATATGGTTGCGATGTTTTCTCTTATATTGTAATATTAGGTACCATGTCGGTCATCGAGAAGACCAGGGAACTGGCCATGCTTAAGTGCTACTCGCTGGCAGTACGTAGGATTCGATTATGTGGTTATATAGACGACTGGTAGGGTGAACCCTCGTTGTACTATTCTCTGGGATTTGGTTATATGGTTATATAGACGACTGGTAGGGTATGCCCTCGTCGTGCAATTCTGGGTGTGTAGTATCCCAATTAAAATTCACTTTAGTACTTACTGCTTGATTTATTTAAATTCAGTCATGTTATTCAGAATTCTTATTTCCTTATTGCTTTACGATAGTTGAGTTTACTCCTACCTGGTGCTTTCTTTACGATGGTTGAGTACTCTCACCTGATGTTTCTTTACGGTAGTTGTGCTTTCTTTACGGTGGTTGAGTACTCTCACGTCTCACCTGGTGTTTCTTTACGGTAGTTGAGTTTACTCCTACCTGGTGCTTTCTTTACGGTGGTCGAGTATTCTCACTTGGTGTTTCTTTATGGTAGTTGAGTTTACTCCTACCTGGTGTTCTCTACGATGTTGAGATCACTCTCCACCTGGTGTTTATTCGTTGCGAGGGCATAGGGTCCACTAGACCATAGCATGTGTTCTAGTGATGCACCGGTGAATATGCTACCCGGGTGTACTAGACATGTGTTAATGCGTCATGGGTCTACGCCGGTCACCTAGAGGGTCCAGGGTCACCCATTTGAGGTATCCTCACGGGTCATGCCTGGCGGATAGCCCGAAGTATGGTCTAGTCCACTACGTTGTTTCAACATACGAGCCACTAAAGGTACAGTATTAGTTATGCGTTACTAACCCCTTGTCTTACAGGGTTTATTATATACATTTCTGTTGTATATTTTTCTGCTACTAATCCCTTGTTTTGCAGGATTTGTTGGTTATTAAACAGTTGGTTTATAGTCTTGATGAATGGCTATTATTCATGTTATTGTTGATTTACTTAATTGATGCTTGATGATTTCTAATTAAGTATTGTTATTATGGTTTATCGAATGTTGTGGTTTCTGGAATCGTGCTACACTCATAAGAGTATGTTATGATGTTGCTAGTTAACATACTCGTATGAATAGTAGATATATTTGATTTACTGTTGAGTATTGTGTGAACTTCTCTTTGAAGTTTACGCACTGGACTCATCACTGTATTTGTTGGGTGGCTTGAGTGCAGATTTGGTATGAGCAGAGCCGCAGCGACTACTTTTGACGGCTTCCTGTCCAGGACATACTCGTACGTGTACATTTGATATTTTACCTTATATTTGATATCGAGGGGACTTTTATGATACAGGTACATGTATATATATATATATATATTACTTTGTCGTCTTATATACAATGTACGGTCCCGAGTTTTCCACATAGGACTGATACTCTTAAACTTTTGATGAATAAGTTGCAAATTAACATGTAAATGCTTCCGCCAGTTTATGGGTAAAATTAAAAGATAAACTTTGGTGAATGAGGTTGATAAATGACGTGGTGCGAGTGGGACACAGTGAAGGTCGGTGAATAGGCAAGATTGTGGGCCCGCGACGCATGACGTGGTGGCCTCGGGTTTTGGGGCCGTCACAATTGGTATTAGGGAGATCAATGGCTCCCAGAGAAGTGTCACGGGCAGCCACTTGCGGGTAACGTACCGAGAGACGAAAAAATTTAACATGATATCAGAGCCCATGGTTCGAATGAGACCTGAAAAAAAAATAATAAAAAAAAAAAAAAATCATGTGACTTTCTTCATGGGGTAGTGTTGAAGATATGTGAACTGAAAGTTAGTCCCACATTGGAAAAATGAAACTTCAAAATGAAGTATATAATCAATTAACTCCTCTCAAATAGTACCGAGGTCTTTTAAGATAAAACCCCACACCTAAAAGATGAAAGGTGGTTAAATTGTGGAGAGTATCGGTGCTAGCAGAGGAGATCCACCGGCTCGGGCACGCGTTTTTGGCGCGGTTATGAAAATTTTAACATGGTATCAAGGCTCATGGTTTGATGGACCTAGGAGAAAAAACCCTCTGAATCATGTGACTTTCGATCCATGGAGGAGTGTTGAAGATGTGTGAACCGAAACTTAGCCCCACACCAATTGAATACAACTTCAAAATGAAGTATATAATTGATTAACTCCCCTCAAATAGTACCGAGGTCTTTTGAGATAAAACTCCACACCTAAAAGATGAAAGGTGGTTAAGTTTGATATAGTATCGGTGCTAACGGAGAAAATCCACGGGCTCGCGCACGTGTTTGCGACGTGGTCGTGAAAAATTTAACAATAGGTAGTGATAAGAAAATAAATAAAAGAGAATACTTAGATCCCAATCTTGAACTTGATATGTTGTTATATTGTTGCTACTGCGTAGTCTCAAATTAGGGTGCTTGATGAAAATATGCAAATCAAATCATAAAAATAATCATTATAGACCAACTTGTTAGCAATGAATTCATGTGGTTGTAATCACTCATCTTCGTCGTCGTCATCACCAACACCGGCCAGTATATTAATCTCTCTCAAAATCATAGTTTTTGCAAACACCATTGTGGTGTAAGTTAGGAGCTGTCATATATGGTCCTCCAAATTTAGGCGTTAGAGAGTTGATCTCTTTGATTTAACTCACAACTGCGAATATATCTTCTTCATTGAGTTCTTCATCTCTAATTGAGCTGCCGCCGCCACCATCACCATTACTGAGTAAAAACCCATAGCTTCTACTTTCAATTGCACTCTGTATTTCCTAGTTTTCAAACTCTTTCTGATTTTTATAATGAGTTTTTTTTTTTCAAATAGTCAAAAACCCACAATGTATAAAGAGACTCAAGAAGTTCTAAAAACACCGAGGATGGTAGATAATAGAACAAAACAGATAAAACGCTAAATTGATTAAAATATCCTAACCTTTTATAAATTTTGTTATTATATCCTAACCTTTTCAAATTTGTTATTATATCCTAACCTTTCTAGATTGATTCATTTGTATCCAAACTCACTTTTTAACTTCAAATTGGATGAAGTGGCATTAAGTAATGAGCATAATTAATAAATTTAATAGTTATTTTAGTGATTAGAGGTGATAAGGTGACTTTTTAAAGTCATTATTTAAGTGTCACATCATTAAATTTGAAGTAACAAAGTAACTTAGGATATAAATTTATCAATCTTGAAATGTTATAATATAATAACAAATTTAAAAATGTTAAATATAATAACAAAAGTTGTAAAAGGTTAGGATATTTTAACTAATTAAACCTCAAGATAAAAGAGTAACAAATTGATTATTCAATTAGATAATAGACCTAAAGAACCATTAAGTATTTAAGTACTCTTTCTACCTAATATGCATCTGCATTTTTCATAGAATTACTACAGCACAAATGGGAGTACTTGCAAATAAATATTGAAGGATAGATAAAAACAGAATCAACGATTTAAAAGTTACCGTAGTAGATAAGAAAGACCAAAACACCAATGTAATTAAGTTATAAAACTCTCACTCTCGCTTTCAGTTTCTACTTCTTCCAAAGAATGGTAGTTTCAGCGATCATGGAAGTAACGACGTAGGGATCCATGTTTGATGCCGGCCTTCGGTCTTCAAAGTAGCCTGTTCAAACGTTACGAAACAAGAATACAATTAGCACCATTTCAAATCAACATTAATTCTGTAAATAGAGACCCGATAAGGGTCCGACATGGCGGGTGCACGGCCCCTGTGACATTCATCTTCTTTTTTTCAAGAGCTTGTCTCCTTTCTCCTCATAAAAAAAAGGCTTCCCCAAACTAGAAAATTAGTAAATCATATGTATGCATTTGTACATCACTATATCATTAACAATGACTTGTTCACTTATGCTCCTAGATTTAAAACTGCAATGCACCTAATATTTTTTTTTTTTAAGTGGGAGATATAGAAGAACCTCACCTTTGCCATTCTGTTCAGTGTCGCGACCAACGCGAACCGAAGCTCCCCTGTTGGCTACCCCCTAAGATTTAGAGAAAGAAGAGCATCATAAGATAAAATGACAGGCTAGAATGCCAACTAAAATGAATGAGGCATATTAAGATCATAAGTAGCATAGAACAATATTAGGACTTACCCATGAGAATTTATTGATATCAGCTGTCTCGTGGCGTCCAGTCAGTCTCCTCTCATTGCCCTCGCCATAGGCTGCGATATGCTCCTTGTGGCGTAAACTCAACTTTTCGATGGCCTTCTTTATGACATCGATCCCACCATCGTTCCGCATGGACTTTGTACTGAAATGGTCAAAACATAAAAAAACAGATCATCATAGAGCTCTTCACAGTAATAAGACTTTCCATAGCTCAGCTAAAGTTGGTACCTATAGTTTGTATGTGCCCCTGCCCCGTTCCAATCACCCTGTTCCAAGATAATGTTAGAGAAGAATTACAAAATACTTAATCCAACACACATCGAAATAAGCCAAAAAGTAACTTTCATCGAACGACAAAACATCATTGAAAATAATATAGAAATTCCTATAAAAAAATAATAATATAGAAACAAAGCTGAACCTTTATTGGCTTGGGGTCAAAAGAAAGGACGCATCCAGCAATTTCTGTAATTCTCTGTTCATCAAACAAGAAAATATGATTATAACAAAAAAAAAAAGACGAAGACGAAGAAAATGAAGAAGATAAATAAGACAATCCTAGAAACATATGCACAACAAAAATATAAACATACCTCAAGAATATACCTAGCAACCCACACTTCATCGCCAGCAGAAATTCCGACAGCAGGACCAACTTGGAACTCCCACTATTCAGAAAACAAGAAATGCATTCTATTCTATAAAATCATAGTGAATTAAAACATTACTATCGCAGACGGATTTCTGCGATACCATAATGCAGCATTTCGACTTTCTATCGTACAGATAACCAAAAAGAATAAAGCAACAAGAATAAACAGTCGGTAAAGTAGATATTTACTTGGCCGGGCATGACTTCTCCATTGATACCACTGATGTTAATGCCAGCATAAAGACATGCTTTGTAGTGTGAATCTACTATATCACGACCAAACGCTTTATCACCTCCGGTGCCACAGTAATACGGTCCCTAAACAAAATTGCGTGTTCAGTATAATAAGTAACTAATCCGACCAATAATCCAACGAAAGTAACGGATCCACAACCATACCTGTGGACCAGGAAAGCCCCCTACAGGCCACCCAAGAGGCCAGTGAGTGTCCTTTTGAAGCAGAGTGTATTCTTGTTCAATTCCATACCTAACCAGAAAATTTAATAAGCAAACTTCAATATACCATTCATTGGAACTGATTCTGAACAACTGCTATTTGTATGATTAGAGAAACAGAAAATATGAAAATGTGTGATCGTGTCGAACCGAATAGTTGTGGATGAGACAAACGCCTTATTAGTGAAAAGTGTTTTTTTTTTTTTTAATTTATTGAACTCTAGAAGTTGTAACAATGAGATTAGCATAATACTTGTCTACTATGGACAAATGTAACATCTTAGAAATCTGAAGGGAAGTCTACTGTGCCGCAAAATGGGCGAGGGGATCGGAAATTTGAGAGTCATAAGTTGCTAAATTCAAATCCAGATACAACAACCAGACAATACTTTGTACACCAAAGAGTTAAGTTAGTCGATAATGGTAAGAGACATGATGAATGAAACTTGCATGAAAAGGCCTAGCTTGACTTCAAGTATTTGAACAAAGACACCATTACAAACACTAGATTCATGACAGCGCCATATGATACTAGAGAGGAAAGTGTTTTACAACTTATGTTTATATTGCTTTTCGTTGTTTTTCTTCCATCAACTCAAACAGAAGAGCATGATGCTTAAAAACAAATGAACAGCCAGTTATCATTATTTCTTCCCCATACAAAGAGGGAACACTAACTAAAACTAGCAGCACTGCACTGTGTCGATGGATTTGGAAAAAGGTGAACTTTGGGACCCAGAGTGAGCAACTTAACAGGGCTGCTGGATGCAACGAGGTTTGCGTTTGGGTCTCACACACTTGGCCGGCTTTTCATGGTACTTAGGTTCCATGGAAAACTTGGGCACCCTTTTCCTTCGAGGTTTCAGTAAGTTCTTGTTCTTCAACAATGTCTCGACATTCATCTCCTCACCTATAACATTCCTAAAGCAAGAAGGTAAACACAACAATGTCAAACATCACTTTGTTTTTGCAGTTTATCATCATCAACCAAGTAACTTGATCACATAAGGTGTCCTTATATTAATTTGTATGACGTGGGCCACGTCTAATTTCTCCAAAAAGTTTAGGCGAGGACTCCACTCTTTTGTCTTTCTTCCGAACTAGTGTATGCGGAATTAGTATTTTTGCACTCTTTATCGACGACATTATTCAACACTCCATGAATGTAGTACTTTGTTAGGTTTCAAACAAAAAAACAAACAATCCCACTGACAAACAATCGTGAAATACCAAGTTAATTAAGTAGAAATCCCTTTAGTGCCGGCAAGCCACCCAAAATAAATTTACCCAACATAGCAATATACTAAATGAATCCACATTTACAGTACACAACAAAAGCTTTCCTAGTTTTGTTCACAACCAAGACAAAGACAACGGCAACAACTTTACAAATAAGTACAAACCAGCAAAACAGTTAGCGCACAATATATATATAATTCTATAAATTTCTAAATGATAGGGGGCATTTTGGAAAAAGAAAGTTAAGACAAACCATGGCTCTTCGGCAACCACGTCTGGGTGGCTGAAGATCTTCGCAGCATTGTGCCTATTGTTGTTGGCAATAGGTTCCCCTTGTGGGGTATAAGCATCACACATCACCTGAAAAATTCCGCAAACAAACGAAATGACCAAAATGCCCTTCATACCAAAAATAATCCAAAAATATTCTAGACTTTCTAGTTACCAAAATATTGTTCCCTCTCCTGAATGGATCCTTGAACACAGCCTGGGGACTGATCACATGAACCACAACGCAAGTTAACAAAGAAAATCAAACAAATCAACGGTTCTGATGAACTAAGAACTCAAAACGTTGACCAAGGAGTTGACAATGTGAATACTCACTAGAGAATTACTTCACTGTCCTCGCCGGGAGCTTGGCCGGTGCTGGATCCGTCGTAGTTCCACTTCGGAATCTTGCTCGGGTCAGTCACCGGTTTTGGCAAAGTCTGGATCAAAGATCAATGAAATAACAAACAACGTAAAAAAATAGTAAAAAAAAAAAAAAAAAAAAAAAAATAACAACGACAACAAACCTCAATCTCAAATTAGTTAAAGTTCACCATCGAACTATTCTATTGATGTGACTTAGAAATTCTAATGAAAGACAATGTAGCCTCAATTCTAAATTAATTGTGTTCAACTTCATGGATCAAACTCTTCTGTTAAGCTCAATTTACCGCATTTAACTAATAAAGTGATTTCTAAATCCATGCGAAATCCTAACTCAATCCCAGATTAGTTGAGATTGACTACATGGATCAAACTCTTTTATTGCGCCTTAATTTAGTGCGTTTAACGATTCGATCTCCCCAGATCCAAGATTAAGCCTAATAAATAAATAAATAATATAACAAATCAACAAACCAACTTCTTCACCTACCCTGGCTTTGCTCCTCATGTCCATTCCAGATCCGCCGATCCTATCAAACAAAACAACAGTAAGAACATAGAGATCCGCAAAAAACAGAGAGATCAATTGCACGTATCACTATGACTATCTGACCATGTTAACATAGTACATACCATATGTATTCGGCGATGATCTTCTCTGTGGATTCAGAGAGGTCAAGATTGATGAGATCGCGCAAGAGCGACATCGCGCGCGTGTGAGAATGATCGATTGAGAGATTGAGAAGACGAAGAGGCGATCAAGCGAGAGAAGGATCGGATCGAAACCCGAGTTTCGATGTTTGAACCGGCTTTTATAGGGAGGGGAGAGTCGCTACGAGTCCGACTACAAGTGTGAATCTCGAGGCGTGATTTCTTCGCACGCGCGATGGGACTTACACGTGTGGGATTACGTGGCGGGTTTCTATTGGTTGTTGGGTTTGCTTGGACTTGTACACGTAGTGTGGGGAATATGGTACATTGGTGAATCGTGAATCTCTTTGACCAGAAAAGTTACCATCGCCTTGAATCACGGGATACTCGCCTATTAATTAACTGCTGTGGTTATCGTTTATGATGTTGCTTTTTTTGGAAATGATGTTTATAGTGATGCTTTGATGATCATGTGGTTTGTCAATACTGTCCATGGAAATTTTAAGGAATCAATCTGTGGTTGGATTTTTATGAGGGTATTGAGGGTATTTCTTACTTTGAAGATTCATTGTTGTTGGTGTTATTGGTGGTATGGATTCAGTCTTGATTCCAAACAATCCTTCATATAAATATGTGGGAACTTTGTTTGGGTCCAGTCTGGCTTAAAATTTGGACAACCATGTTTAGCTAGAGACTCCATACCCATCTTTAAATATGAGTTGTCTATGGGCAAACTCCAACTCGGTGCTATTTAAAGATTTAGGGTTTTTTTTTAGATTGGGCCCAATGTAGTCTGAGACCATCCTGACCCACTTACGTGAAACCTGAATAATCTCTCAACCAGGAGTACAAAGCTACGAACGATACCATCTCTCTCCCCAAAGATGCAAGATGAGGGAAAGAAAGAGGATTCGAACCCGGATTCAACTGCCCGCGGTACGTCCTCCCTACCACTACACCAACCTATCATTAGGTAAGATTTAGGGTTGAATTGGTTTTCATTCCAGTGTGCCAAGTTCTACATTGGCCCTATTTGGTTGAGCCCATGCACTTGTTTATTGTTGTTGTGGCCCCTTAATAAGCAACTTTTGTATTGTTTGGTTGCATTTTATATATTTTTTTTGTGGTTGGTTGACGTGGTGTTGTTATGGAAACTAAAACAACAAAAAACTATCAAAACTATCGCTATTTTCATAACCATCTCCCTATGTCTCTACTTGATTCAGCTTATATTCTTGCTTATCGCTGAAATGACACCCAATAAACAGCTTTTGCGTAGTTTGGTTGCATTTTTATGTTTTATGTGATTGGTTGATGCGACGTCGAGGAGGCAACCAAAACTACCTAAAACTAACATAATAAGTGTGATTCTCATAAGTAGACCAGATCATGGGCTCGGGTGCCCGCTCAATCCTAGGAACAAATAACGGGGCTTGTGAAGGTCACCCAAAAGGGGGGTGAATTGGGTTACTGAGTAGTTATTGTCTTTTTAAAATTTTATGCGTAAATAACAATGATAATGCATACACCAACGATAAATATCTATTCTATGCAAGTGAATGGGGTAAAAGAGATGGAAATAAGACACACGATATATAGTGGTTCGATCCAACCGATCTACATCCACTACCTAACCTCCCCGGTTAGGATTTTTAACTCCCACTTATATTATCAATAAGTGTTATACCCAAAGCCAACTAACCTAGTGAATGCTTAGCCTCAACTAGGTCTTTTACACGATGCCTTATTGCAATAAGGTCTTATACAACCACCTAACCGCAACTAGGATTTTCTCACCTAGCTGCAACTAGGATTTTCATCTCGACTTATATCCCACTAAGTCTTACAATCAAGATTTGAGTAATACAATGAAATACACTTTACAAAGTAAAGCGGCACCAAGTTCAAATACAAGCAAGCCTCCTAGAGTCTAATTACTCTAATGCATGCAAGTATGAAAATAATTGAGAAATGCAAATAGATAACTGATTTTATGCAAAACTCAAATATGAAACCGTTTCAAATAAGTTGATAAGAGCAAATCTAGTTTCAAATTCAATGAACAAGAAGTTTGATAAAAATTAAGTTTAAGTGCAAACTTTTGTCCGAATCAGTCATAGGGTCTAATAAATCAAGTTTAAATGTAAAACCCAAGACAAGTGTGTTTAACAACACAACAAGTGATTTCCCAAGTTAATCACACAAGAATATATGATTTAAGCATAAGAAAAGTTAGGAAATGGACTTTCTTACAACTCCAAGAAGATGACTTGAAAATCAATTTTGGAGAGGTTGTAATACTCTTTAGAATGCGTCAAGTAGTGCAGGTTTTGATGTTGAATCAACAGCTTCAAAGTATAACTTGAAAACTCCAAGCTCCTCCTCTTGAAAAATTTGAACACTTGTGTTTTTCTTTGTTTTTAAAACCAAGTTTTTGTGCTAGTGTGTTTGAGAGTGTTCTATATATTTATAAACCAGTTTATGACCGTTCTAGAGATCCAAGCGCCCAGAATTCATCAAGAATTCAAATTAAAATGTGATTTTTAGTCTTTTAAAAAAACTGTCAGGAAAGCAGTTAGCGCGCTAATATTCAGACCTAGCGCGTTAACTCTGTACTTAGCGTGCTAATAAATTTATTAGTGTGCTAACTGCAGGGGCCTCAAAATAAATATTTTCGTCCCTTTGGTTAGCGACTCTTTAACGCGTCTGGGACCCAACAAATCCTCATATAACATATTATATATGTTTGTTATGAATCATTTAGCCTATCTGGGTGGTCCGAATATTTTCATAAATCCTGAAAATGAAAAATCTCGGTTTCATGACATCCGAAGGGTTTTTCTGCAAATATGCAGTTTTCTTTTTAAAAGCCTTTCAAAAACTAATTTTTCTTTTTCGAAAACTTCTACAATGATTTTCAAAATGCGATGTGAGCATAAACATATAGTTTGACATTGTTTGACCTTATAGACCGAGTCATGTGTTAAGTTTCACTTAAAACTTTAAGTAATCACTTGACATTTGAAAATCAATTTGAAAAAACTCGATGTGCATGAACTAATGCAATAGGCTTGCGTAAATGAATTTGTATATCTTATATTAATGTTACATCTCGTGGTCTTGATCTTTCGTCTTCAATCCTTTATGTATGCCGAGTCTTGAACTTGAATGGCTTGAATATTCGAATACTTGTGATTGTGATGTTTTGCAACTTTTAACGAAACTGAAATATAACTTGATAAACTTATTAGTATATTTTCACCTTGTTTGTTTCCATCAAAATCCCGGTTGGAGTTAGAGTGACTAACCACTTAGTCCAACAATCTCCTCCTTTTTTATGATAACAAACAATGTGAACGTGACAAGCATAAAACATAATATAAATGTATGAACATCACATTCATGGTTATACAAAATTTATACTCTATCAAGTTCAACACTCTTTCTCCCCCATTTAATACCATCAAAAAGTGAGACACGTAAAATCATGATACCAAAAAAAGGCTCCCCATTTTATGAAAATGATACCAAATAAAAGCTCCCCCTATCAATATGCATCATATTTAAGCTTAAGGAAATAATTGAAAACATAAGCTTCCCTTGTCAACATGCATGTTTAAATTCATAATTCCAATATTTCTCATTTTGGGTACATGTCTCAAAAAAATTAGATACCAACAAAAATGGGTATTAAGTCTCCCCCTATCTATAATTCTCCCCAAAATTTTTTTTCATTCATACTATCTATAATTCTCCTAAAAAACTCATACAGGAACTCGGTTTAGCAGTCTGGGCCAGGGGGTATTAGCGTGCTAATTTTCAGACCTAGCGTGCTAATTTCTCTCTGAAATTTCGGAATTAAAATTTTTGAGTTTTTGATGCACAACTCCGATTCACCTCAAACTTTATGGACACTTTCATTAACACCATATAAAGAGGATTAAAAATCTAAAATATGTGTAGAAGGTCCGATTCACAGGACATGCCTAAATTACGCCATGTTAATAGTTTTGGCCAAAAAATGTTTAGCTACATTGTATTCATTTATCATGGTCCTACACATAATGCATATGAAATGCAAGCATGACATCAAAAATAACAGTTTATGCACGCTATGTGTATGTGACTAATGCAAGACCTATCATGTTTCACTCTTATTCATTAATCTATCATTTAAGCACATTCATATTCCAAAGTAAAATCTAATTCACTCTATGAATCATGGACTTTGGTACCCATACACCTTTGTGTTCTATAAAATGTGTATCATATACATTCTATTCTACCCATGCTAGTTTACATCTATTGGTCCTATTTAGGACACATTTGCCAACAGCTTGGGTAGACATTTTCAAAAAAAACCAGCCCCGACCTGAGCTCACTTAGACCCCACTTTAAAGTGGGTTGGGCTTGGGCTACCTCAAAAAACTCAAGCCCAGTTCCTGTCCGAATACAAGTTAATAAGTAATATATTTTAAAATAATTAGCATTGGAGGTGGGATTTAATCTTATGACCCCATGCTTACATTAGTTGTTGATACTTACCATTAATTTAAGTTACTTCTCCTTTTTGCACAACAATTAAATATATAATATATACATAGAAATGCACGCGGTATCAAAAAAATCCATAAAAAATTATTAGATGAATAAATAATTTATTTTTTAATATTTTTAATATTGAAATATTTATATATAGGCTTTATGGACTGGACTTGGGTTTTATATTTTTTACATAGGCAGGACTTGGGCCTACATATAGGCCTTCGTGTATATAGTGGGTTGAGCTTAGGCTAAAGTTCTTAGGTTTGGACCTGATTGGTGTTAGACCCATGAACAGGTCTACTCATAAGCATCTTCCTACATGCTTTTTACTTTTTATAAGTATTTATCCAAGTCATCAAAGTATAAGCTAAATGAAAAAAGTTAAAGCAAACAAAGCCATATGTGTTTTTTGTTTTTTCATAAAAACTTATCCATGCATAAGTTAAATGTAAAAACTTAATCAAACAAGTGGTGGAGCTACGGTGTCACACTCCATGTTGCTAACGCTATTTTCGTGGGAGATTTTTTTGATGGCCCCACATTTTGTAAGGGATTGGGCATTGGGTTGGAAATGGAAAGAGGCATTTTATATTTTTTTTTCTAACTTCAACAGAACACACAATCTCTCAAAACCTTTGCAAGTGATATTAAAGATGTTTTGGCAAATGCCTTAAATGTCAAAGTGGGGTGGTGTCCTGCATAGACTAGCAATTTAAAAGACTGTTTATTGTACTATAGATGCAATCAAGAAGCATGGAGTTGACCGCTCATAGTGAAAGGTAATTTAATCATTCTATTTCTTGCAATTATATTAATTAATATTATATATATATATACACACACATTTGATCAGGGAGTGCTATAAGAAAATTTGTTTTTTACATCTAATAATGTTGTCTTATTAAACATTGTTAGAGCTTTATCTTTTTTTGAAATCTTGTTAAAACTTGTCTTTTTTTATTTTTGAAAACTTGTTAAAATTTATACTAAATTTTCTATGTTGTTTAAAATTATTGAATATTCAATTAGTAATCAACAAAATATTTTTTCTTACAAATAAAAAAAAGTTCTTTATAAAATTAACAAATCTCTTTATTTCATAATATTTAACAAATCATTACTTGTGATTTTTGCAGTTAATAACTACTTATAATAGATTGGTTATATATCAATTAACTTTTAACAATGTAGCTTGTAATTAACCAAAAAAGAAAAAAGCTTTTAACAACATAAATTAGTGCTTTAAAAACTTTTTTTTTTTTTTTTTTTGTACTGTCATATTATGTTGTTATAAGCAAATGGCAATCTTGCTCTCCGACATTCTATCAATTTATATATCATCATATCATGTCGTTGTTTTTTTGTTTTCCTTTTATTTGTTTTTTTTTTTTGGTTAGACATCATTTTTTTGAAGCGTTGTTATAATTAAATGATATTGCTCCTATCCTAGTGAACCACTACATCAGAGTTGGATGGTAAAAATTAAATGGATCCCAAGGCTCTTCAATGGCTGCGCAGATTTCATGGCCAAGTTAAGACCTCATTTTTTATAAGGGCACCACTATTATGCGCGAGCCCCTCTTAATGTTTCTAACTTTTTATGTTACTAGATTAGGATTCTAATTCCCAACTTAGCTAAATAAAATGGCCTTCGGGCCGGTGATTTACCAAAAAATAAAATAAAAAATTGGGGTGCCTATAACGCCACCCTATATGTTTGGGAGCAATGAAACTATAAAATGGACCACCATCCATAAAAAATGCCCCCCCCCTCCCCCTCCCCCCGACAGTCCTCAAGCTTACATAAATTTTTATTTTATTTTTGTCTTTTTGGGTTGCATAAAAAAAGCATATAGAAGATAATATAACATATATAAGTTATTTATTTATTTATTTTTTAAGATTGAACAAGTAATTAAGAGTATAGAGGAATATGGTGTTTGAGTTGTAATATATATTATAAGTTTTATGACTATATTGTTACGCCTGCTCACGTATTGTACCTGCTAGCGGAGTATTCGCGATACTTCTCTGTGAGCATATAAATCTCCTCAATAAATTATATTGTATATTTGAAATTAAATTTATGTATTTTCAAAAGGAAAATAAAAATATTTCGATTTTTCCCTTACAATTAGACTTGGTCACTGGGCGGGCTCGGACCACTATTTATTTATTTTTATTTTAATAAAGTAAATATATTTAATAAATGTTTAAAAATAAATATAAAGTAGTAGTTGGCTAATGTTATAAGTTGTAAACCTCACTAAAAACACTCTTGTTAACATTTATATTTTTGTTAAAAAAATTATTTAATGGGCAGGTCGGGCGGACTTGAGCTTGCACATACATTTCCAACCCAACCCAACCCAAAAAGGTGGGATTGGGCAGACGGGTACATGCGTAGCCCGTGGAAAGGTCTATTCCCAATTAGACCTGTTCACGGGCATGGTTATCCGTTCGGCTCGTCCAAGCCCCGTGACTAATGTGTAGAGTTTGGACAAGTTTTCTTAGACTTAATCCCACTTTGGCCCGAGTTCGCTGAAATTTGATTTAATTTGGGTCGGACTTGGGCTTACTCATAAAGCCCAAGCCCCGCCTTGCACGACCTGCCATTAAATTAATGTTTATATTTTCAAAACAAATATGTTGGAGACAAGACTCACTCAAGATCAGCTACATTGATGATTGTTATTTACCAACATGCTACATTCATCTTTTATATTTTATTTGTATGTTAATATAAATATATACAAAATCTATAAAATACTACACTTTATTTTAATTTTATAGAAGAAAAAGTTTTAAAAATACTTATTTTATTTAAAAAAATATAATTATTTTTATTTATAAAAAAATATGTGGGTTCGATGGGCCAGACATGAGTTTTATATTTTTTGTATTGGCCAAGTTCGGACTAAGATATATGTCCGAATATAAGTGATGGGTTGAGCTTGAACCAAACTGCTTAAGCCTGCCTTAAACAAATATACTCCCAATACATAAAGTTTTTTTCTTTAAATATCGCTTGACTAAATATTTGAAAGACCGGCGGCTACCTAAAGCGCCAAAACTTTCGCGCGGGCTCTTAAAATTTTCAAATTTCCAAATCAACGTTCCAAAACGTTGGACCACAAAAACTATTCAAGTTTCAAAACGAATCATATCTCTCTCGCCCCCCTCTCTCTCTCTCAAAACCAGATCTACAATGGCGACTGAGGTGGAGCCCCTCACAACAATGCTCAAATCCAACATTTGAGCGAAACCCACTTCGGCCTCATCTTCAAATTTCAGGTATTCAACTCTTCTCCCACTTCCAAGGCCCCCATTTCGGTTTCTTCACTGCCCGAATCCGTCGATTTCTCGTGATTCAGTTCGTCGTCGATCGAAACATATTCAGTGAGTTTTTCTTTTTTCATATTAAATCAATAGATGGACTGGGAAATTAGGGTTTGTTGGTTCTGCGCTCGAAATGCGAGTTTTGGGGGATTTGGTCTCTGATGCATGTTTTTGAGATTTTCACTGCAAATTTGTCTAATTCTGCTGAAAATAACGGTGCCCATTTTTGAAATCATGGTAAGGGAGTTTAAAGTTGAGACCTTTTACGCTAGATTGCGTGAGGCGGCTTCTGCGTTGCCTTCTTCGCCTCTATTGATCTTTCCTTCGACATCGGACGTGGATTCGCTCTGTGCTCTTAAGATTATATTTCATATTCTGGAGTCTGATTCGATCCGGTACGCTTGTTACCCCGTTTCGTCATTTAAAGAGATTTATAAGTATACTGGAGAGAATTTGAGCTCGTCGAATAAACCCTTTTCGGTTCTTCTCATTAATTGGGGGTGTCATCGCGATCTTAGCCGGATTCTCAGTTTGGGGCCTTTTGCGAGGGTTTTTGTTGTCGATAGTCATCGCCCGATTCATCTACATAATCTCAGTGAGCAGAATGATAAGGTGATTGTTCTCTTTACGCGCGACGATGAACAACAAGCTGATTTGGCTTATGATTTTGATGTATCGGCGCTTGCAAATGCGTCGGATTTGAATAGTGATGATGAGTTGGATGAGAATTCTGATGATAGTGACAGTGAGAGTGAAAGTGAAGATGAGGATGACTGTGGGAGTAGCGGTGGGGGGTCGCGGAAAAGGAGAAGAGTAGGTGATGAGTCCGAAGAAGACCCAATGAAGGTTTTTAGAAAGCTAAAGAGGGAGTACTACCATTTGGGTACTTTCCATGGTAGGCCTTCTGGTTGTTTGATGTTTGATCTATCATACTCACTCAGAAAAAACACAAATGAGTTGCTTTGGTTATCTTGTGTTTCGCTGACTGATCAGTTTGTCCACGAGAGGCTAACCAATGAGAGGTATCACGCTGGAGTGATGGAGTTGGAGCAGCATATCAACAGCTCGGGTAATTTGGAAGCAGTTACTTCAGTGACACTTAAAGACGGTACGAAGATTAGGGCGCCTGACGCCTCACGAATTGCATATGAAGATGAACCAAGGCTGATGCTTTTGAGGGAGTGGAATTTGTTTGATTCCATGCTTTGTTCGTCTTACATTGCAACGAAACTGAAGACTTGGAGCGACAATGGAATGAAGAAGCTCAAACTTCTTCTCGCCCGGATGGGTTTTGCTCTTGTTGACTGTCAGCAGAAGTTTCAGTACATGAATCTAGATGTGAAGCGAAAAATGAAAGACGAGTTCGAAAGGTTTCTTCCCGAGTACGGACTCAACGAGTTGTATTACCGCAGCTTCTTAAGATTACATGGCTACAGTTCAAAGGTATCTGCTGCAGATGTAGCATATGGTGTCACTGCATTGTTGGAGTCATTTGTAAAATCAGATGGATCTTGCGCATCTGAGCAGTTTGGAGTCGCATACGATGCTTTGTCTTTGAAAAACCTCAATACTTTGCGAAAGGGCATGCAAAATGCTATCAAGATACAAAGGGCAATACTAAGGCAAGGTAGCACAGCCATAATGAAAAGCGGGTCTATAAGAAGTGGGAGAAAGTTTAGGTGGGTGAAGCTAGAAGATGCCGCAGACACGAAGCTGCTAGGCTATCCACAAGCCTTGACAAAATTTTGTTACTTTCTAATGGATGCATTGAGGGAGAAGGGTGCCAAGATGAAGCCCTTGATTTGTGCTTGCTTGGCGCAAGAGCCAAACAAAGTTTTAATCGTTGGTGTGTGTGGGAAGCCTCGGCTAGGTGCTGTCCAAGGGAATGCATTTGGAGTGGCTTTCAGAGCTGCAGCAGAGGAGATTGGAGCCGAGTTCTTCCATGAGATGTTTGAGTCGTCGTGGATTGTCTTGGACTCGGGGGCTGTGAATCCTTTCATGATCAGGTTAACTGAGAAGTTGTGATGTATTGCACTATTTTTCCTAATCTTTTTAACATCTTAAAGGGTTGTAGTCTAGTCCTGTTGCTGTCTCCCCCATTTGAACTACTTACTCTCTTACAAGAAAGGAGTGTGTCATTGTGAACCATATTGATTGCTTATGGAATAATAGCTGTCCATTCATAATTTCTTTGATTTTTCTCTGTTTGATTTATTGTGAACTATTGCTTATGGAATAATAAGTTGACCCCAATTAATTTGAGGTTGAGGCTATGTTGTTGTTGTTATTGTTGTATTGTATTGAAAGTACTGTTCAGGAGACGTAGAACATTTTGTCCGAGCAGTTTAAATTTGTGATGACTAATGAGACTGCCAAATGCTTGGCCAGCCCCTTGAAATCTAATGCTGTTTGTGCTGCATGCCTGCATGTATGTAAAGGACTTGTTGGAACTGTTTTGAAGAAAGTATATAGCTTGGCCTCCCTAGTACTACCAACATTAGGTAAATTTTGTTATGCATTTTCTTATAAGAATTGATCTATTTTTAAAGCAATCACAATGCTCACTGTGGTACTAATCAAAAGGGAAAACACAACATGAATAGACAATCTTTTGCTCAAGATTTTAAGGGATTAATTGTTTTTCCACGTATCATTACATATAGTTCCAGTGTTGTGCATTGATCCTAAATTTATAAATCTTGATGCCTACACTTGGTTAACTCCTCTTGATAAATCACTGTTTTCTCTCTCTTTTTTTTTTTGATCCAACCCACCCGGTATCTAAAGCCCTATAAGCCTCGACTACTCCAGATTTGAATTGGGTATGCAAAACTCTTCCTCAATGATTTTTAAAAGACTCCATACTCAAAACTCGAACTTAAGATACTTGGTTAAGGCTGATGCAACCCTGCCAATGCCATCACACGAGACTTTCCTTTAGTGTTGTTTTCTCTTTTCACTTCACTTTCTCTTTCAAAAAGTGAAAATACTTTAATAATATAACACATATAAAATAAGCGCACCCTTACGTTACACGTATATTTGAAACCCTTGAATGATTAATGATATATCCGAATACGAGTATGCACATGTCAAAGTATACCTAATTGCTTCGAATGAGATGGATCTATCACTTGTCAAAAGGTTAAATTAAGGAGATCGTGAGTTGGGACTCCAGTTGAAGTAAAACAAAATAACTACCATATTTTTTCAAATAAAAATAATACTTCCTATGATGAAATAAAATATTTTTTACTAAATTCAGAATATGTAATATTTTACCATTTACTATATTAGTACCGTATTTAGTAAGAAATAACAGAATAGTCCCTAATAACAGAATAGTAAGTAAAGAGGAAAAAAAAAAAAAAAAAACAGAATAGTAAGTGCCTGCCATACGAGTAGCCACGTGTCAGTTAATTACCAATTTACCACTCGAGCGCTGGTTAACACAGAATCGCCGTCCACATCAAAACCACAAAAATATCACAACGCATAGCAAACCCTAATATCTAAAGCCCGTATATATAAAGCGTTCGAGGAGCGCAGAAACTTCTCTTGTTCATAAACCCTAAAAAGTTAGGGTTTTTACAGCTCAAAAATCTTCTTCGCTTCGCCTCTGCCTCAAGCTCAGAAACCCTAGCAATGCCGAAGTCGAGCAAGAAATCCGCCGCACAGGTGTGGATCTTCGCATTCTATACTGTTTTCTTTCGCTTTTCTGCTCAACTTGCTCTTTTGGTTGTGGTTTTGTTGTTGATATTGTGAGTTCCGGCGATTCATCGTGTTTTCAGGCCAAGGTAGCTCCGTCTGAGGTTGCTCCGGTGAAATCCGCCAAGAAAGGTTTGGTTTCGTTCGCTTTGGTTCTTGTGTTTGGTTTTTTGATGGTTGGTTGAGTTTGTGGTGGAAATTTGTATGATAGGGAACAAGAGAGATGCGGAGGAGGAAATTGAGAAGAAAGCGAGCGTGAAGAAGCAGAAGTTGGCCGAGCAGGTCGCCGCAGCGAAGAAGAAGAAGCAAGAGACTAGTAGTTCGGAGGATGAAAGTGATTCATCTTCTGATGAGGTTCGTCTTTAGTTACTGTTTTGGAGTTTTGAATGTTGTTGTTCCTTGTGTTCAAATGCTGTTGTTAGTTATCTCTTTTGAAAGTTGTTTTGCCGCGGTCGCTTCGCTCTTCGACAGCTAAAGTTCTCAACTTTGTTGTGATTTTATAACTTGTTGGTTTAGTTTTAGTTTCTGGTTTGGAATGTTGTTCTTCCTTGTGTTGAAACACTGTAATTTGTAATCTCTCTAGTAACGTTGTTTTGTCGTAGTTACTTTGTGTTTCAATGACTAAAGCTCTTACTTCGTTAGTTTTACTTCAGTCGATGGTTTGAAGTTGAGTGTTGTTATTCCTTGTGTTGAAACGCTGTTGTTAATTATCTCTGCAATAAAGCTGTTTTGCTGTGGTTACCATGCGTTTTGGTAATGAAATTTCACATCATTTTTTGTGATTTTGTAACTCATTCTTATTATGTGTTTCTTCTTGTTGATTTTGGTGTTAGGAACTTGTTGCTCCACCAAAGAAGCAAACCCCTGCTGTTTCTAAGAATGGTTCTGTCGTTGGCAAGAAAAGAAAGCCGGCAGAGAGTAGTTCCGACTCATCTGACAGTGATTCTGATGAAGTGAGGGTGCCTTTCATATTGTGTTTCCTGCAACTTTTGTATTTTGTTTTTTTATATAAGAAACCTACTTAATAAGAATACCCTTGACTTCCAACATTAGTTGAAACTCCCTCACCTAGCCTATGTTAAGTGATGCCGAATCCATCTCGACAGATATTCTTTTAGCTGTACTTTTTCTTGTTTATGTTTTAATATCAATCGTGTTTCCAACTCTCATTGTTTTGCTCAGGAACCTAAAGCCAAAGCGAGTGCCCCAGTCAAGAAGGCACTTGTTGCTGCAAAGAATGGATCTGCACAAGTATCCAAAAAGAAAGCGGAATCCAGTGATAGCTCTGAGTCAGACAGCAGTAGCTCTGATGAAGATGACGTGAGTGGTTCATTTTCCATCTATTTGGTGGTGCATGAGTTTGTTGAAATTTCAAATTCTATCCAATTAAGTATATTTGCGAGTGGTTGTTCACATTTAATTTGTTTTTGTATGTATTTAACTATTATTAACCTCGTTATATCTGCTTTTGCAGAAAAAGATTCAAAAGGTTGCTCCTCAGCAAAAGAAAACCTCTGCTTCTGCTCCAAAGAAAGTTGAATCGTCCTCTGATAGTGATTCTGATGCAGAAGAGGTAGGTCCCTTGCATTCTTCTCTTGCATTGTCCATAAGTCAGAGAAAAATGTAAGTTGGAAATGTTGGTTTTACTCAATTTTGCCCTTTTTCCCTGTTCTCCTGCGATTGTTTGTTCTAATGTCTGTCCAGCATGTGAGTACAAACAAAACCCGGATACCATTATTTTTTGTAATCAATTAATTTAGTTTACTGCTAGTTGAGATTTTTTATTGTAAAGCTAGTTGAGATGACATATAATAGAGTTGTATTTAAGTTCTATATTATGTTTATTTTGTTTGTACTCTGATAGCTATGCTTTGGGTTTTGTTTGCAGGAAAAACCCGCTAAGGTTACATCTCAACCAAAGAAAGCTTTGGCGGCACCATCAAAGAAAGCTGAATCTAGTGATAGCTCCTCAGAGAGTGACTCAGAGGAGGTATGAACCATTTGCTTTGTATTGAACTGTCTTGCTTTTGAGGTTTATGGTGATTGACACTCTCGTATACATATATATTCAGGAAAAACCTGCTAAAGTAGTTGCTCCCAGTAAGAAAGTGCCAGCCGTGGCTGTAAAGAAAGCTGATTCTAGTGATAGTTCTGATGAGAGTGATTCCGATGAAGAAGAGGTTTGCTTTGTTAATTGTAAATTGTATTCATTAAATGCAATTTGTTTGATATTTTCCACGCATGAGACAAATTAACATTTGTGTGTCTACAGAGAATGTTATATCGTTGTTTTCTGTTAGATGCATTTGCTCTGTATGTTGATTGTGGTTGTATTGCTTTCCAATTTCCACATAATGGTGAATTTGTTCATGGTAGCAGAACGTAGTTGCCAAAGCTTCTGTGCCATCCAAAGTTGCTCATGGCCCAACTACAAAGAAAAAACCAGAATCAAGTGACAGTTCATCTGAAAGTGATTCTTCTGATGAAGAGGTAGCAGTGGCCTACATTTCTTGTCTGACTCATGAGATAATTTCTTTATTTTTATTTTTTTCTTGCTGTGCCATACTAAAACTTCAAGTGTTGAACTTGAAAAGTGTGGACGACAAAAGAATGGGGTGATGCAATCTAGTGATAAGAGCAATAGCCATATCTCGAACTCATTAGTTTTCAATACAGTACAAGCTCTCACTATCCTTAATCATTGATGCTCAAGTCATCTGGATGAAGCAGATCATTTGTTGATGATTGCTGGCATTACAATGAAGATAGTTTATTGTGTTAGGGTGACTTATATCTTCAATTTCGTGGTCTTTATTTTTATCATGATTATGTTTATGGACTTTATGATTCTACCTGGTTTAGTAAACAATTTCGTTGCAAGTATGCGAGTTTCTTCGTTACATTTTTTCGTATTGAATCTCAAATTTTCCTTAATGTTCATGCCAAAGTTGAAAAGAAAAGGGCGTTACTTTTGCTTTTGTTGAATTTGTGTTGTAATAAAAGAAATAAATATATGTGGTTCACATGATACTTTGGTTATGTATTATTACGGGTCTGTGTCTCAACAAGTATCTATTGCTTGTAATTTGTTCCTGAGTTCTCAGTACCTTCATTTTCTGTTCCAGGACAATGTTGCTAAAAATGCTGCTAAGAAAAAAGAAAGCAAGAGCGACTCTGGTGATGAGGAAAGTTCTGACGAAGAGCCTTCGAAAGCTGAAGTAATAAAGAAGGTAAGGTCATTTTTAAATAAAATATTATCATTTACATATCCTAATAGTAAATTAATGATTGTGGTTTGTTCTGTACTTGCGTATTTGTGTCATGATACGGTTGTATAGTTTTCTGAATATTCTGGTGCTTGCTACATTGCTTTTCTTTTTCTTTTTTACATTTCCAGCCTACCAAAGTTGTAAGGGGGAGCAGCAGTTCCAGTGAGGAATCCTCTGATGAGGAAAGTGATGTGGATGAACCTGCCAAACCTACCAAAAAAGATGTAAGATGACACTCATGAATCATCTAGCTCAAGGAATAATGTCTATTTCCCAGCTGTTGATTTTCATTGAGAATGACTCGATAATGTGTTGCATGTTTGTTTCATGAATCAGAGTTGAAGGTGCATCGTGTTTTTTTCTTTGTTGGAATATTAAGCATTTTGTTTGATCCCATACTCAGTAGTGTTTGAGGTTTGTTATTGTTTGTTCCCAAAAGCTTGTGCGCGCATTCCATATTTTTTATGATCTGGATTTTACCTATGAATTTTGCTAGAGATTGGATTACATGAAGAATATTGAAGTCTGGTTTTGATAAGAAATGGGATTCACCTATTTTTATCATAAAAGTATTCACTTATAGTTTATGTTTTATAGCTCACCAACCATTGTTTAATTGTATGATTTATAATTGTAGCAAAATACAAACTAAGACTCATAAAACCTGTATGTATTAATTATTAAGATTGGAGGAAAGGCAATGTCTGAAGAAGGGAATTTCAGGTTTTGTTTGGTTCATTTTTGATAACTTATAGTGTTAGTTCGGAGTTCTTCCTTGGAGTTAATATTTTCATGTTTGGTTCAACTTTAAATTTGCAGGGAAGTTGGAAATTCTTAAACAATAAAAGATATGAATTGACATAAATAACCTTCAAATAAGAGAGATGAGTTGGGGATATCTCTCACTCTAGGATGTAAGTTGGGGAGATAACTTGCAAGGAAGTTGGGCAACCAAATAAGATTAGTTCCCAACTCCATGCAAGTTATCTCCCGAGAGATAACTCCACTCTAACCAAAGGACTCAATTATGCCTTGCTGCTTGTATGTAAAGGTGAAATTTTGTGAGCATTTTTTACTTTTATTAATAATCAACCTACCCTCTGCAAGCTAGCTTCAATTGCCTCGTGTTCTTACAGCCGGATGATGTTTTATGTAGTGGTGATGTTGTCATAGGCAATTGTGATTATCTAAGATGGATATATTTTGTTACTCTTTATGATGTAAACATGACATTCTTGTATTTGAACTATTTTAGACTAAAAAAGACACTGATGTGGAAATGGTGGATGCAACATCACCCAAGACGGTTACCAAGACAGCTGGTGCAAGCTTGGAGAAGAAAGCGGTATTGCCATGTTCTTCAATTCCACATTCATGGGGTTTGTAATATTTAGTCACCTCAATAGAATTTCTTTTTTTATTTTTACACAGCCCAAAACCCCTGCAACACCTTCACAGGAAGGCACTGGATCAAAAACGCTGTTTGCAGGGAACCTATCGTTCTCTATTGAGCAATCTGATTTGTAAGTGCAGTTTGAAGATGTAGCTTTTTATATGGAAACATTTCTAAAGCACTTTATATTTTCCCGGTTTGATATAAAATTCAATTTCCTTTTCATTGTGTAGGGAGGAGTTTTTCAAAGATTGTGGTGAAGTTGCCGAGGTACGATTTGCAACAGGTGATGATGGAAGATTTAGGGGATTTGGCCATGTTGAATTTACGACAGAAGCAGCTGCAAAGAAAGTAAGTTGTACTAGTGAAAAGTCTGAGTTATACATCAATACGGTGGTGCTATTATTGTGTTTCTTGGTAATCTTTAGGTATCTATTCAAAAGGGAATGGACAAATTTATATTGCGTGCTATTTCTAAATGGGAAGTGTCTTATGGTTCTATCCTTGATCATCTTGTGCTATGTAACAAAATATGCTACTCTCCTGCAGGCTCTTGAATTGAATGGTGAAGATTTGTTGGGTCGGGCAGTTAAACTTGATCTTGCCCGTGAAAGGAGCTCAAGCTCATTCACTCCACACAGCAGGTACTGCTGTTGCTAATTGCTACCAGAAACTAAATGTTCTGTTGACCTTAATTTATTACTGAATTTTCTATTGCCTTGTTTGTTACTTCTATCATTATAGCAGGGAGAACAACTCCTTCCAGAGGGGAGGTAAAAGCCAGAGTCAAACATTATTTGTACGAGGATTTGATAAATCCCTCGAGATGGATCAGGTATGTGAAATAATGAGTCATTTCTGCTTTTTTTGTTAATATAGTTTTTGACTTGTAGTTCATGCTGATGTTCTTAATATACAGATTGAGAACAATCTGCGTGAACATTTTGGAACTTGCGGAGAAGTAAGCAGGTTGTCCATCCCCAGAGATTATGATACTGGTGGTGCCAAGGGGTATGTGTTCTATGGACTTGAAGTTCTTTTTTGATATACATGTTAGTATTGCTTTAACTACCTTCATGCCCCTCGTTATTGTCATCCCTTTCATCTTCTCATGCTTTACTTTCTCAAGATTTATGCATCTTTATGCTAATTCTAAGGTAGTACCCAATTATTGACGATTTATTCTTTTCATATTTGTTCCTTGATTCAGTGCATCTTTATTGCATCTTGGAATATTAAACCATTGACTATGGAAGTCATTGTAATTTTTTATAACAAAACAACTTTTTTAATTATTGCAGGATAGCTTATGTTGAATTTGCTGAGGTTGAAAGTTTCTCTAAGGCCATAGAACTCAATGGATCCGAGCTTGGTGGTTATGAGCTTCAAGTTGAAGAAGCAAGGCCAAGAGGCGAAAGTCGTGATGGTGGTAATTTTAGCGGTGGAAGAAGCGGTGGTGGAAGGGGTGGACGCAGTGGCGGTAGAGATGGAGGTGGTCGATTTGGTGGACGTGGTCGATTTGGTGGTGGTGGTGGTCGATTTGGTAGTGGTGGACGTGGTCGTGGTAACAAACCAAGCATGGCTGCTTCTGGTACAGGTGAGATGTGCTAGTCTTTATCTTTTGAATATTCTTACGAACTCTAATATCAATTAGTTGGTATCAAACTCCGCGATTATTTTGGCACTGTTGTTGGTATCAAACTCCGCGATTATTTTGGCACTGTTGATTTACCCCATGTCCTTTCCAAAGTTTCAGAAATAAAAATCGCCTTCCACTTTTCATTTGCTTTCCAAATTATTTTGCTGAATGTACCAAATACGAAGTTATTTATTGCTAAACTAGTTCGCAATGTGTTTGAACTTAAAAGAATAATTTTTATGTTACATGGAGCTTGTTTTTTGTGCGAGAAGAATATGTTGGTTCTTTTTCGTTGGATGCTCAATTGGTCGGAACGTCTTCTGATATTGGCATTATTGATGGTTTTGCAGGTAGGAAGACTAAATTTGATGACTAAAGGAGGCGAAGCAGTTCGAAATGCCGTTCATATCCATACCCCCTATGAGTGCTAAGTTAAATGTGATGTGATTGGTATTGTGATAATATATGCCTAAGTGACTCTTGATTCGGTAGAGCACCAAATTTTGTTACTGTGTTTTTGTTGTCTTTTCTACTAGTTTGATATGCAATAGAATTGTTTTTTAAACAGGTGAAAACTAAATTAAACAGGAGTATTCTATTATAATTCATCGGGAATATGTGCTTTGTTCTATCTTTGATCCATTGAGCATAAATCATGTATTATGTATATACATAGGGTTTAGGTACGGTGTTATGCATAGAAAGTATGTTGTGGTGTGGAATGGGTTTATGCCATCAGGGCAGATTCCTGAAGCTCTATGGCTGGATTTTGTATTGACCTTTGTGGGGTTAATTTTTTTTTTCCTTGGTTTTTATGTTGGTTTTTACGTATTTAGAGTTGATGACATGATTTTTATAGGTTATTTGAGAAATCTACATATTTGGAGTTGTATTTTTCAGTTGCTTGCGACGTGAAAGACAAATTTCTGTCAATGAACTATCCAAAGGTTAGTCACTAAGGTGAGATGGTAAAGACATTATTTGTCAAAAAGGCAAAGTTTTGGAAGATTGTGGTTTGATTTTCTTTTCAGTGAAATAAAAAAAAAAAAAAAATACTAAAGGTTATTGATAGTGATTTTAATGAAAAGACTCGAGCATAGTGACCGATAGTTTATATGGTTGTGTAATATTGTCGCGTTAATAGTGTCTGTAGAGGATTTTTTTTTTTTTTTTTTTTTGAGGTAGGAAGGTGCATGTTGTCTTATTTATGCTAGGGAGCCCTAGCATTGACACTCACTCACAGCTTCCACTTTGATACACCTTTGTGACGCGTGTGCCCTTAAGAATTAAGGGTGGCTAGATGAGTGCGTATTTAATATGTTGTGGAATTTTTTTCTAGACGAATAAATTGTTGATGGAAATTGATGTGTTGAGGTTTTTTTATTTATTTTTATTTTTCTATTTCAACATAAAGTAGAAAAAAAAAAGTTAGACCAACAATCTCTTCAAACATTTTGGCAAGCAATGCTTCTGGAATTTGTTTATGGGAGTGTGAAGAAAGACAAAATTAAAAAAGAAATCTATTAACATAACTTTATTTTTTTTTTTGGTGTACCAATTGGTAACTACTTTGTATTCGCCAAAGTCCCCCACCTTATGGGTGGAAAGTGGAGAAGCTCCAACTTTTTCTAACATTAGTGTTTTTATTTTGAGGACTAAATATAACATGTTCATGGATCGGGCTAAAAAATGGTCTATTGGGCCTAGGCCCCAGGCCTCAAAGTAGTCTTAGTTGGTATCCTAAAATTAGATTACCCAATTTAAGTGTTCCCGCACCCGCGAAATCGATTGAGACTTCAACGGACGCGAACCAACAATTTATTTGATCTTCTAGGGCAGAAGATCGATCGATCGATCGATCGATCGACATCGCAAACCCTAGCAGCAGCAGCAGCAGCAGCAGCAGCAGCAGAAGACATGCTTGATGGGTTACACAGCCTAGTCGAAGCCAAAGCAGCAGTGGGACCCAAGAAGCTCGTCGCGGAGGGCAACAATGGCGGCAGCAGAGACGAGATTGTGTATCTCTACATGTTTCCGATACCCGCAGCGGTCGAGGAGATGATATTGTTGGCGGAAGTGAAACAGGAAGACGAACTTCGAGATGAGAATAGGAACATAAGCGTTGATTTTGAAGGCGAGATTGATAGGGAGAGCGGAATTGGGGATTTGGGGTTTTTTGAGGATTCCAGCGATTGGGTCCTTGTTTGATTCCTTGTTTTCTTGGTAGATGTGAATTTGATTGTAGTAGTGTTTATGAAAGTGAGTTTTAATGAAAATAAGATGATTGAAGGTTAGGGTTTTTTTTTAGGGGTTTTGGTTTTGATTTGACTGATTGATGTTGTGCATTAAAAAAGATTGCATTTTTACTAATTAAGTTTCCATGTGACGAAGCATGTTATTGTTTTTATTTTTCATGGAGTGGACAACACTTTAACTCTGACCAAGGCAGAGTTGATGTTTCGATTCTTGACAATAATATTGTATTTCCTTAGTTTTTGCCCTAACTCTCATAAGATTAGGTTCAATTCTTGCCAACAACATTGTATTTTCTTAGTTTCTCCGACTAACTCCAATGAGATCAGGTTCGATTCTTGGGAGCAATTTTGTTTTTCCCTGGTTTCGGGTTATTGAGTTAGGGTGACCGTTTAACTCCTAACTCCCATAAGATTAGGTTCAATTCTTGCCAACAACATTGTATTTTCTTAGTTTCTCCGACTAACTCCAATGAGATCAGGTTCAATTCTTGGGAGCAATTTTGTTTTTCCCTGGTTTCAGGTTATTGAGTTAGGGTGACCGTTTAACTCCTATGGGATTAGGTTTGACTCTTAGCAACAAGATTACATTTTCTTGGTTCTTTCGAGTTATATGAGTTTAGAGGGTCCAACTAACTCTCATAAGATTAGTCGAACTCAAGTAAGGAGATGATGAAAAAGGTTCGGGCGCCTATGGTTACAAAAAAAAAAAAAAAAAAAATCGAATGGAGTGAGTTTGATTCATGTATTCGACCCCAACTAATTTAGGATTGTTGTTAATTTTGATATTTGATGATGAGGCATTACATATTTGATACTGTTTATAGGAACCTGAATAGTGTAGAATACAAAGGAAAATAAATAGATTTCATACTCATGTGTATCGGTGTATGTGTATAAATCAAACTCAAAATTTGGTAGTCTCTTTGTGGATGGGGAGATAAGGTATGCTTGGAACAACTCCTCCAATCCTCACTGTGAATTGTTGGAGGTGATCACTGATTCACTGGTAACTTATGACTGAAACCTTAGCTTGAGGGCCACCTTGAACATAGACAAAACTGTACTGTGATCCTGGTTTTAGGACCTTGAGCCATTTAGGAAGTTCATACATGTTCTTCTCTGAAGTTGGAGTGAGGCCCCATAGAGACCCGGAAAGGTTCTTTAGTTTTAGTTTGAGTCCTGTTATCGGCTTCTTGGATGTGTTCTTTATAATCACTTTATGGCGATAGTATTTCGTCTTTGCAACAGTCCATGTGTCAGTTATCGAATGAAGGAACTCAACTGGGGCTCCTGCAAAATTGCCATTTTGGTTCATTTGTTGCAGTGTTTGCTTTGAGTGATACAAGAGGAAAGGTTCCCTTGTTTGCATCATTGGATTTGGATCACTGATTTTTCTTAGATAAAAACATAGGTTTCGTAGAGGAAAAGAGTAGAGAAGTTATTAGTCGTCGCTCACCTGATGTCGCGGGGTGGTATTCTGTTGCCGTTAGAGATTCTTTGGCATAGGAATGGCCTGAAAATAATTGATGGAGAGGTATTCTAGTCATTGAGATAGGTGAAGAGATTTGATAGCAAAAAAATGGAGAATTTAGTCATCGCTCACTTGGTGTTGTGTGGTAGTGCTCTTTCACTACTGGCTTTTTAGCATAGTAAGGACCTGCAAAGTTCAAATGAAGATTTTATTATTGATGGAGTGGAGAAAAAAAGAGAAAGAAGAGGATTTGAGAGTGAAGCTGCTGAGGAATTACATACCGGATCCTCCTGTGGCGCTCTGCAACTTGGAGAAGAGGCCTAAAAGAGGAGCAGTGGCGGAAATAGTAGGTTCGGTTTCTTCGTAGTTGGACCTGTCATTGGAGAACTCATCGTTCTTGTTAGGACCTCCTACCAGGGCTCCTACTATAACGTTAGGATCAGCTTCAGCTCGGCGATACCAGTTCTCGAATCCTTCAACACATCCCACTTGAGTGTGGAAAACATATGTGGAGGCAATGGAAGCACCTCTGTGATGAACATGGACTGGATATTTTGCTCCATACCCAACTATGTAGCTCATTGACTTGGGATTTTTTCCCAGAATGTAGTCAGCCTGAATTTATTAAAAGCAATGGCAGTGAACTTCAATTTGTTCATAATAGTTCTGTATATTGAGATTCTACTTTATTTTTTTATGAATGCCTACAATTTTTCGCTGAACTTGACGGCGAGAAATATCTCAAACTTCAGCATCTGCTTTAGTAGAATAATATGGAGTTTTTGTGCTTTATAGATCAAATTCGAACCAAAGATTGAAGGAGTTTCTTCTTTTTGATAAGAAAATATTTGCCCTTTTTTTTTTTTATGTATGTGATCTAAATCATCTAATGCAGATTTTGGTGTTCAATCCAATATACCTGTGATTGAGCAAACTTGAGAAGATATTGAGGTCCGAGTTGAGCGTCGGGGCAGCTAAGTACGGCATTTGCAGCAGAGAGATAATCAGAATAAGCGGCAAGGAGAAAAGCCGCTGAGGAGGCATATTGCAGGTTGTTCCACTCATGAACATATAACAATCCTCCTGATGCAGCACCAAGCAATCAGAAAAAGATGAAGTACTCTTTCATGATTTCATCAATCAATGTGAATTTGCGTAATCGAACTGATTCTGCCATACCGGGAGTCAATGCGACATTATAGCCGTCATTCTTTTGCATGCAAGCGCAAGCAAAGAAATCCGCCTTGGCCTTGTATTGCTTGAGAGTGGAGGCATAGGCTCCACCTTTCCCTTCTAGCAGCACCTACATTTGTATTTCATACTTGTTTAGCAAATATTTACAACAGACGGTTTGGAGGTGCAGTGGCTGCTAAAAACCATGTGAATTAATACCTTTGCTAGAAGAATCTGCAAACCAGCATATTTGTTATCCCAGGAGAATTCTCCCATTGCCCATCCAGTTCCTCCCATGGATGCGGCATTGTCGATGACATACTTGAGATAGTACTCATCGCCTGTGGCGCGAAAGAGCCACACAGCCGCCCACAGCAGTTCATCCTTAATTCCAAGACAGATTTTTATTATAAACTACAAGCATAGAATTTCTTGTAAGAAATTGAGAAGCCTAGTTACTTACGTAGTAACCAGAAGAAGAGGCATAGAATAGCTTGGCACTCTTAATGGAATCATCATAGCGACCCCGGAAACTGTTCGCGAAGGAGAAGAGCTGTGTATACGTATGCAGGTTTGATCAAGTTAGGCCATCAGTGGCAGTAAATTAGCACCTATGGAACATGAATGAAACTCATGAATTCAAGTTCTTGCCTGCTTTGCATGTGCTAAGAGGAGATAAGAGTAAGTAGAGTTGTAAAGTCTGAAAGCAATTGAAGCCGAAGCCATGGCGGCAGCTGTCTCTGCTGCAAGATCCGAACCTGGATGTTCCGGATCCAACTTGAAAGCTGTTCTTGGAGTTGTCATGTCCTCTGCCCTCTCCCAACAGTAGTGATCAGAAGACCCATCTCCAACCTACAGCCAGAATACCATTTTTAACTTCATAAAGGGCAACTTCTACCAACGTCTGGTTGGCACAACTGGAAACAGTTGTTGTCCTTTAACTAGTTACTCGAGTTCAAGTCCTGAGAATAGAAACACTAACTTTTTGTGTGGTATTATTAACACAATGGAAACTTTGGGGTATATGATATGGCTTTTCGATGTGCGTCGCTTGTCTTGATGCGCATCGGGCGGACTTCGATGAATATGTTATAGAATTGTACATTTAGGTGTCTCACCTGGCCCCATAGAACATTGGGTTGCTTGTGAGCTTTGATGAAGTAGTCTGTCCCCCATTTGATGGCTCTCAAAGTGTATCCTAACTGATTTATGTCCATGACTTCTTTTCTGAAATCAATGGCTCCCCATGAAAGCATAGTCACAGAGAAAGCCATTGGCAGCCCAAACTTTACGTGATCCCCTGCATCATAGTACCCTCCCACCAAGTCCACCTACAACACATCCAATACACACAATTCTTCAATATAATCTACTAAGAATCTCGCATAGATTGTTTGGGTCAATGGAGTACGTTCAGACTAATTGCACCAGGGTCTCATGGGAATAGTCTGGCTCCCCTGGATACCCACAAATATTAAAAAAAAAAAAAAAAAAAACCTCTTATACATTCCATATATCCATTAATACAAGACACTCACCCCTTGAAGAAACCCGTCTTGGAGACCGGAGTCACCCCGCCACTTAACCCTCTGATCCGAGGGAAGCTTGCCGGACCGTTGAGCCTCAAAAAACATCAACGTCTTGCTGGCGGCGTCTCCATAGTCGAAACCCATCACTCCTCCATTGTCAATCACTTGCAAGGCAAGCAATGAGGTCACCAAGGCCAGTAGTGTAAGCCCTCTCATGACTCCTGATTTTTGTGCTGTATCACTAAGTAGTAGTATTAATTAGACCCTTCGATGTGAAGCAAAAATTTTCATGGAAGTGAAGAAAGTAAGAGGTGTATTTATACACACAATCATACAACATGGGTACATACATGTCTAATGTACTTCTTCTTGTTGTTCATGATTGAATTGGTTTGATGAAATTTTGTTTGTTAAATTGGTTAGTAGTGTTCACGTTTGGGATGGATTGGAGGCACGTTGTGGTGTGAACCGCTGTGGCTGCGGCGTATGGAGAGCTATGCACCCCACCTACCTACTCATCTCAACCGCTATTTGTTTTTTTTTTTTAGTTTATTGGTTTTTTTTTTAATTTTTTTTAATTTTTAATTTTTATTTTTATAGCAGAGGCGCCAGATAGTATTTGAGCCATCATCGCTGAAACTGGACTAATTGTAGATTTGACTAGTCTCTCAAGGGTCCTTAGTTGCCCACACCAAAGACACCCAAAGAAGAAATTGGAGGGAGAAGGAAGAGGTAAGGAATCGAACTCACATTTTTAGTGTGTTGAGCTCAATTTTTACCATCTTACCAATTCTCTTGGGGCATAATCAACGACGTACCTGGGGTGGAGCAAAAAGGGCGACCGACCCAGGCCTCCAACCAAAAAAAAGACCCCCTTGCCCTTGCATTAACTAGCATAGGTATATTTTTATCAAAAATAAAATATAGAATGGGTATACGGGCAGTTTAAAAGTAAACAAATTGTAAAGTTTATCTTAGGCCCACCAAAAAGGCCACATCTTTGTTACAAAGTAAAAAATAAAAGAGAAGGCCCCATGCGTTTATTTAAGGAACTGTGAGATATATAACTTTCCATTTCTATAAAATCTCAATTGATTTATGCAAATTATAAGTGAGATAGCAACGTTTTGACTTCCTAGCTCTAATTTATTGCCTCTCACCCCTTGCGTATTCTCTAATTCCTCTAACCCTTTTTAACTCCACTGGTGATGAGAAGATTCTTACTCTGAAGTCTAGAGAATGAAAGAGGATAAAAAAGGTTTTAAAATAATTTTTAAAGTATAATGACAATATAATGTGAAAAAAAATTATTGAAGGCCTCGTTTTCAAGGTTTCACCTTAGGCCCCTAAAATGTCAGGACCGGCTCTAGACATAACTGCTATTGACTTATTGTTTTGATGAGATAATATAATGTTAGGGTGACCTTTTTGGGATATCCAAAATGGATATTCAATTGTTAGTGTCCTTTCAATATATATTGATTTGTGTACGCACCGGTCTCCCAAAAATGGATCACCAAATTATTTTCCTATTATGTAATAACGCATGCATTGAGTGCGCTTTTGGTGTAGAAATGTTTAGTGACTCTCACTCGGCGTGAACAAGTGCTAGGACAACACGAGATGTTTGTGTGCACAAACAATTAATGGCATCTCAAGTATTTAAGCAGTAAGTGACATCCTCGTTTACATAGCTTCTCTATTTTTTTTGGGTCTCATGTTGTGTGAATCCATATAATTAGAGTGAAAAGCATTTGTAGTGTGTGCTGTTTTCATTTAAAGAAAATGTTAAGTTGACACGAAATGGGCATGCGAAATAGACAAGGTCATTGTGGCCAATGTCCATCTGATAATGGACGTTTATTTTTTGGGTGTTTTATCATGTTTTTTTCCTTACACAGACGTTTAATTAGTATTGTTAAAGATTGATTCAAAATTAAATATCTTATTTTAGTTCTTTTTTTTTTTGGTGAATTATTTTAGTTCTTTATTATTATTAATGTTTTATGTTTTTTGATCTTTTAAGATAACTCAATAGTAATTTGGATTTGACCTTTAAAAAAACACTACTTTCGATATATGTTTATAATGTCTCTTTATTATTGGTTACATTTAGGAGTTGGTTAGTTTTTGGATGTATTTGTTTTGTTAAATCTTTTTTGTTTTTGACTTCAATGAGAGTTAAACTCAACCTCTCTCAGATTTGTCTTTTGATAATTGATGTTTTATCCATCTCACCAAAGATGTTTTGACATTTCTTGGATATATTTAAATCTTATTAGGGAAAAAAGTCATAATATTAATGTTTAGTAATTATGTGCTTTTGGCAAGAAGAAGATCGAGAATTTGCAATTGCTTTCCTTATGAAGAAGAAAGAAAAAAGGAGTCAAAGCCTCTCAGGTGAGATGGTAAAGACATAACTTACCAAAAAGGCAAGACCACGGGAGATTATGGTTCAATTCATGCTAAAGTTAAAAAAAAAATTCAAAAAAAAATTATATGCTTTCGACAAGAAGAAGATCGATAATTTGCAATTGTTTTCCTTATGAAGAAGAAAGAAAAAAGGAAGTGCTCAAATCTGGGCATACTTGAGAAAAAAATTTTTGAAGTGACCAACAATTTTTATTTTTATTTTTTTGAACAAATGCTTTTTTTAAATTAAAATTTTGCGTTTTAGTTTTACAACATTGTTTCCAATAATGACATTGTGGGTATAACTTGACATGGTGCGGTGCAATTACTAGATGGAGGGTTCTTAGAGTTGGTCTCCAACCAACTACATAATTAAATAGGCATATGATTGGTGGTGTGTACATTTATTTATTTATTTATTTTGCTTGTACACTCATTGTCAAAGATCTATTTATAACACTATTCTAAGTGCCCAACGTGACAAACATAAACTTTGACAAATAATTCCAAGTGCTCCCTATCTTTATTTCTTTTTCATTTTGTTTGTTTGTTTGTTTGTTTTTTTTTTTTTTTTTTTGTCAAATTCTTTTTCATTTTGTTAGGAAATAGATATTGGTTAAAAATTTATATAAGAAAAGGTCTGTGGGCTCTACTGTAGATCGTTCCGAATTAATGAAAGCCAATTTATGAATGCGATCATACCAACAATATTGATGCATAATCCGATCAAAACTCTGCAATTAAATGTGCTTGAGTGATAGTAGCATTAGGATGGTGCCCCCCTAGGAAGACCAACACCAGAGCCAAAGAAATGCAAGTCGTCGTCCCTGACTCTTAAAATGAAAACACCAACATTGAAAACTCTCCCATCTATAAGATGCATAACTCAAGGCAGATCTAGAGTTGTCAAAATAGTCCAAATATCAAGTGAGTTAGACAACAACAACCCTTAGTCCCAAATTAATTGAAGTCAATTATATAAATCAAACTCTTCCATTATGATCGATTTAAAAAAATAAGAAAATAAAAAAAAAATAACTCAAGCAAGAAAAACGATAAGAGTTTGCCAACTTGCTACTTAGTGGTCGTTCCCTCCAGAATTAATCGGGGCAAAACTCCAAATTACCTCAACAATGATATAAAAAAACAGCTTAGCTGCAGAAAACAATTAACAACTGAAAATGTTTTAAAGAGATGGAAAATGTTTTACAAACTATCAAAAACCAGAAAATAATAACTGAAATGACAGCACAAGAGTTTTACAACATTTAAAAGGGCCGCGCTTACAGCAGCAGCGCCGAAACTGATTTTAAAGGAAGACATAAAACTAGGTTCTGTAAATCCATATACTGGAAAATCATACAAATCTAGCAATATAACTGGCACTAGCCTTGCCTATTATGATTGTCTATGTGATTTCCCAAGAGAGTAAAGTTTCAGCTATAAGTTTATGTTGCAAGAAAGGTATACTAACTGCTAACTGAGTAACCAGGAAACAAGGGTATGTATGTCTACAACCGCCGCCGAGAAAGAAAAAACTCATAATCAGGTTGCCTGTTTGTAGCTCGCTCATTTCCTTTTCTAACAACGCCCCTCGCCATAACATTAGCGGCTTCCTGCAGAGTTCGCAAGCGCTCTTTCAGAAGTTCCGAGTAATTCATCGCTTGTTCTGCCCGAGTCGCCACAGGTTGCCTGAGCTGGAACCAGCCTTCATTCTGCATAATGCAAGTATGTTAGCTTTACACTTTCCATTTCAGAAAACAGTTTTGGTAATCACCAGAAGGACGCCATTAATTATGCAGGGAACTTAAATGAATCTCAAAAGCCAGAAGGCCTCTTTAACAAGCGGGCAACAGCGATACGCGGAAGAGCATGAATAATGTGATGATGGTCCTGATGGAGTGTGCAAGGATGACAAGGTAACAATTTATATTTACAATAGGATGGCTACGAAATCACCTAATAAGAATCATTAAGAGCCACCGAGGATTTGTTTTAGTAGAAGAAACGAAATCATTAATGACCACAACCGCGCACAAAGATGGATCTCATTTCTCTATTTACATGTTGCTTCGCCCAAATAAAAGGTCGTTCACTTATTAAGGCAATGTTGCAAATATGGCGTGCATCGAAGTCAATCATCTAACCTTGAAGGTCACATGTGTCTAGACATGTAAACAAACCTCCGAGTGGTAGTTTATTTTTGACTCGAAAGAATCTAAGTACTTGCGTTTAGACATACGGAATTTCGCCTACAATTCTGCCCTATTAAACCACAATAGTTCTTCTCACTGTCTTCAAATTTATTATTGCCAAGATATTCTCAAGTATTTTTTGAAGGGAAACAATTCCTTATACATGACAGAAGGTAAGATCACGATTTGAATGGAAGCCATCAATAGCAATAAAGGTAAACAATCTATACACGGTATAATGCACATCTTGATGCATATCAACAGTCTCTAAAACAGTTGCTTTAGACGCAGTCATTTTTTGGTATTAGCGATACATTTTCCTTTGATTACTGATCATAGGCTATAAGTAAACATCCTTATCCTAAATCATCTCTCCAAGCTCTATTCTCAGTTTAATCCCATTCCAAATTCACCAATTAATAAAATATCATAGACAAACGGTATAAATCATAAGACCTCCATCTGTATCTACAACACACGTAAATAGAGCAAAGAAGCTTTCAGATACCTGAGAATTGTAACTCTGAAGACCCACAGATGGACAAACTATAGAACTATCCCCACCAAAGCAATCAGATGAGGCATTTCTTCTACGAATCCAGTGGCCAAAAGAGTGAAAAGTTAAGAATGAAGCACGGAAACTTGCATCCGGTATCTTATATATAGGATACCACGCTACAGAATACCTGAAATCAAAAGATAAGTCATCAAATTTTTATGTGTGGATTTTGTTCTAAAGTGCACAAAACATAAAGAAATATATATCTATCTTTTTGAAAAGAAAAGCCAGATATACAAGTTCATTTACTGACCAGGATGCAGGGTGGATATCATGCAGATGCAAGGATTCGAGTGTTGTTGGATCCCCGTATACTTGGAAATCAGATGTCACTTCACCTCTAATCAGCTCCTTTATCCTGAATTAATTATAACTAGGATGAGAATGTTGATCTGGTAAAGAAAGTGGTTACCATGCCCCAGAAAACTAAAACAATTAACAGATAATTAAAACACTTCGTTCCAATATCTGGAATTTCATAAAGGAAAAAGTACCTGGATAATATGGTGCTTTTGACATAAGAAGAATGAGATATAACGAAGATTCCTAATTTGAGAGATTATAATAGAAAGCCTCCACAACATACAAGTTTATGCAGTGAAACATACCAATACTTTCTCAAAAGTAATCCACAAATTAAAAGTATGAACTGACATGATGAGCTTCAACAAAAATAAGGCGCTAGTTCTATAGCACATGATTTAAAAGGGAATCAGTGGAGATGCTCATAATACACAAAAATTCCATTTCAGCTCATGACATGTAATTCTTTGAACTTCTCCAAAAAGTCGTTCATAAACTCGCAGTATGTAAGTTCTCTAACCTTGATCAAATTCATAAGTTGTTTTTTTTAAAAAAACACCAAATTAAAAATTAGATGTAAATTATATGTTACAAAAAATTCTAATGTTGGGCAATGAATTGAAATCCTATTTGAAATGCTATAACAAAAATATCATAATAAATGTCATTTTTTTTTTGTGACGACACTCCTAAAGAATAAAAATATATAAAACCGTGCAAGACTAGAAATCAATATGAAGCAGGAGGAATGACTTCTAAACAATTGGTAAAAGAAGAAACGATTGTAAACCATCAAAATCACTTAAATCCAACTTCAAATGAAACTAAGAAAAAGTATATTAAGAGAAAAGATCAATCAATTAATACATAAATTGGAAAAAAAAAAAAAACCCTTTACCCTGGGCACTGGCTGTGTGTGCACTCCTATCATCCACTGTTGAGTATACTCAATCCTCAAAAGTCAAAAGTCCCGACTTCCTTAACCAAGTAAGTATTTTAAAATTTCTTTTGAGATGACACAGAAAAAAATGCACCAAACAGCTCCATGATAGCTTAGTAAACAACCAAAGACCTAGGAATTAATTGTAACGCGTAATTACGTCACAATTGAGTCCTCTATATGGACCCATAGTTGTTCAACCATAATAAAAGTTCATTCTGAGATGGATCAAACAACATCATGAATAGTCAAGACACCCGGAAAAGCCTTCAAAAGTATAAACACAACCAATTTTGATCTGTTCTATAACCAAAATCCAAGGAATCATGTGCATGAAATTGTACATCATGGGACTTCCTTTCTCTCAATTATATAAATCTTTGAATCCCTGTCCACTAATTGTAATTGCACCATCCCCCTCTGTAACAACTAAGAAACAATTTTTTTGTGGGAAACTTAGAAACAAATTAACCATGCGAGGATGACTTACTTTTCGAACAGAGGAGGGCGATGCTGAGGCCGCCCAGATTCAAAGAACTCAAAAGGAGCTGTGATTCATCAAAGCATGTGGTCCTAAGGAAAGGACTGGAGTACCATTCTTGGCCAGATGCTGTCAGTTCTGAAGTGCACAGCAAATTCTTATGTCGTAATACTCGATTCTCAAGAGGTTGTGGTATAAGTACTGAAGGCTTTGTTAGATGAGAGCCTTCCATCACACTTTTTGTTTCATGAGCTGTAAGCACCTCTCTGACAGGAGTCACCTTGCAAGAACCCATGGAGCAACCTCGACCAAACAATTGAACTGCCGACAAATAGGGAACAAAATAGGCACGGAACTCTGAATCCATTCTCTTTGAATTTGAAATGTCCTCCACCTTAACTTCTAAACCATAGCTCCCATGTTTTTCATACCATTGCCAAAGGCTTCCTAATGAAACATTTGGTATTTCATGCAAGCAGGTGCAAGCACCAGTAAATTGATTACATGAGCACAAGTTGCACTTACCAATGCTTTGTGCTTGACCAATACATGGGGAAGCAGAATATAAAAGCCTCTCAAACTCAGCAAGAGGACGACCAGTAGCCATGCGTACGCCTTCAGATGCCAATTGTATTTTATAAGAATTCTCTATTGCCTGTGTCATGTTTAGAATAGTTTCAGGCACACATTTATTGGCATATTTTGGCTCATGAGCTATGGTGTGATAAATTACAGCCTTTGCACAACCTAGTTTCTCAGGCGTACACAGGTTGCCAGATCTCGAGTTTTCAGTCTGAACTTCATTCTGAGCTGGATGGCTGATATCCCCAGAACTGCCCACTGATTTCACAACAACATCCATCAAGGGAACAGAATTGTGGTCACTGGAGCTCAAACCATCTTTATTTATGATCTTGCAATCATTGTTATCTGATTCATCTATACACAATGTCACCAAATCTCCAGAACCACTTGGAGCTGTCATTTCAGCATCACTTCTTGCAGCCATCCCCTTCTGACGAACAGATCCAGAATGATGCTCCTGCTTGATGTTTTCTGTATGAGATATTTCAGCTTGTGATATGGCAGGTCCACTGTTAGAGGGCGAAGAAAGGCTCCCATCAGAATGCACCTCAAACAATGGTTTTGGGTCTGATGGCTTGGCAGTTTCAGACGACAGCCAACTTTCGCTTGAGTTGGATTGGCCATCAATATTTAAAACTTGAGCAGGGGCACATTCAAGTTGGACTGATTCAGGTTGACTGTTAATAATGCAAGATGGATTTTTTCCTCCTCCGGAACATGTATAAATGTGAGATCTTGGACTAGCTAGGATGCTTTTCTGGTGATCTACCTCAGATGGTAACTCAGATGCTTCCTCCTGTTGTGTATTGGTTCTTGTATCTCTACTTGACTTAGTTATGTAAATTGGAGCTGGAGGTCTCTTTCTTGAATGGCAGTTGTATTCTTGCTTTGGCCCCACATTTTTTCTTTTCATCTTTTCAACAGCCTTTACATTTGATTTATGATTCCCATTTGATTCTGGAATAGCTGCAGAAGTGACTGTGGAACCAACAGGAGGTTCCCCGCTTGACTGTGCAACCGACGGATGGTTCCCCCTTTGACTTCGGATCTGCCAGACAGAATTGGCTTTCTCCTTTCCGCACCAACCATGTGCATTTCCGCCACTATTGAACTTGTCAACGCCAATCGAACTTTCATACTGCTTTATTCTCTGTCTGCCTCTCTTGCGATGTACAACCAAATGAAAATCACTGCTGCCACAACCCTGAGGGTCACATTTAGTTCTCTCAGCTTGATTGTCAACATTGACAACATCATTTGACAAATTATCTTGAAATGGCTGTCTCCTTCCAAGTCTGTCTTGTGTACTGTCACCATCAACAGACCCTGAAATAGTAATTCCATTATGTCCTTCAATGAATGATTTCTCTTCTAAATAATCTCCCCCATTGGTGCTAAAATCACTATTCCAACCATCAGAAATCGAATCCAGCATAGAACCATTATGCGCATCAGGTGCAGCTTCAGAAGAAACATTCTTAAAGTAGTTGGTCCTTTTCTGGCAGCTATCTGTAACTTCACTGTCGGAGGTAGATCGGATTTCACCCTGATGTATAGGTGATGCAATTTCTGGAAGGTTAATGATACTTCTACTGTTCTTCTCATTGTCGCTTCTATCCATGCAAATATCATGAAGTGGACCATTTTCAACTGACTTATCTGAAATAGATCTGTCATCCCAAGCTGAGCCAGTGTTAGCACCTGCCTCGGACAAAGAATTCTGACAAACGCTTTCCTCGCCAAAAGCTTCGACTCCAGAAGATTCAGCAAAGCAAGCGGGTTTACACCGTTTCCCTTTCTTTTTAGCTTTCTTTTTTGAATTACGTTTTACAGGTTTATCAGCCTTACGCTTATCCTTAACCAAATCAGTTGAGCAAGAAGATTTTGATTCATCCTCTATCAAAATAGAGGAATTACTAGAAATAGTAGAATTATCCTCGGAACTTTCATGAATCTTAGACGCTGCTTTAGCACGTCTATTTAACACGCGCCTGTACCGTGATTCTTCCGGAGCACTTGATTGGGAAAGGTGGCTAGCCATTAATGATTTTGCAGAATGCGCACGTTCGGCCAAATTGCTCACATGTGCACTTTGTGGATCAATCTGCAAAATATCAGTTACAGGGTAAAAAACAAGTCTACTATCACCGATTGAATCACCTCCGGAGCCCGATTGATTTTCAGGGCCAGAAGAACTTTCCAGAGCCAGAACAAGTTTCCGCTGGTCAGGTCCGATTTCCAAAAATGTGAGAATAAGGTACCTGTTAGATGAATAGGAAAGATATTTTAGTTATAGCTTTTGCCTTTTAGGGAAAATTGAAACTCTAATTGTTGAATAGACCACATGCAAGTGTAATAAAGAAGAACCGAAATCTTAGCGGCTCAACACCAGCCAAAGGCAAAAAAAAGTTATTTGATTAATATTTTTTTTCAAAGCCACCTAAGCTGAGTAACCGGATAGGTAGAATCCCAATAAATGAAAACACTAATCAAGTAAGTATTACCCTTCAGAACACTTCAAAATAACAGCAGATAATTCCGGTTCCTGTAAAACAAAAAGGCGATCCATCATTCAGAAAATAAAAAAATAAAAAAATAAAAAATGAAATGTTTAACAAGAGTTGAGAAGTTGCATATAAAAATGTAATATTACAACCTTTGTGGACTCATCGTTTTTCTGATCTAATGCTTCCCCAGACAGCGAAGAGCTTCCTTCATTCGCAACTCTCTCGATACTATTATTCGCACTTCTGAGGGCACTCTGCATCTTTTCTTTTACCTGTCAAGTGACACAGAACACGACATGTTTAAAGAAAGGAGCAAAACTTTTAATTTTAACTGCCGATAGAAAATGCATGAAGACACATTCTGGGTTAGAGTAGCATTTGGGAAATGCTAAGCACAAAAACACCATTATGATATTGATTGATTTAAAATGTGTATCATCAGAAAAATATCAAAGGAACTTTTGCTAAATTTCATGGAAATGGAATGGCAGAAACCAAATCTTAAAAATTCTACATACTGAAGTTATAAGACCATCACATTTTCTTAGTCGTGTTATCGACGCTTCTAATCAATGACGGGATAGAGTCATGCAACAAATTGTAGGATTCAAGCTTTAGTAACATTGATAGTTCCCCGATCTTACGAGTTAAGAGAGCTTAAATTCTTGCATTTCACAATCTTTAGCTACTTTTGGTATCATCATTAACATATATTTGAATGTATCGCACCTAATTCCACAAGGGTAAAAAAATCATCCAAGAAAATCTGTATAACAATAAAAATATAAATAGTTCCCTACACTTTACAACAGATCTTAATTACAAATGCTTCTTAATCTTTAGTCATTGACCACATAAAAAATGAAATTTTGCACCACTTTTGTTATCATATTTCTTTTTGAAAAAAACATGATATATGATTAATAATCATAATGAATGTATACAACAACAAAAAGGAAATATCGGTCATCAAAACCATTAGGCTTCAGCTATATTCTAGTCCGAATCCATGTCTAATGCTCCCCGCTCCCTATCATGGCATGAAAATTCCCCAAATTTCTTTGAACTTCTCCAAATTGATCAGATTCTTTAACACCAAAATGTAACAAAATTTACAAAAAATCTACCAAAGTTAAGGAAAACAACATAGTTTGCGAATGTTTATAATGGTTTGTAAGGGAAAAAAATCTAACTAGCATCCACTTTTTGTTTGGAGATACTACTAAGAATGCAAACATATTAGACGGTGAAAAACTAAACCATCAAAATTCCAATAAATTGTCAAAAAACCAAAGAAGTAATATCCAAAATGAACAAAACCATCAAAATTGAACTCATTAAACTTGAGGAGGTAAAAAAAAGAAAAGCACAAAAATATTAAACGCGTGTTTATATAGCGTGATTTAATGGTACATAGAAATCATTGGCACTCAAAAAAATATTGATACTTCTCCTTAATGTCAAGATTTTGAGAAAATCCCCTACATTGAATTAAATTCCTTGAGTTAATTCAAATTTTCAAAAGATTGAAGTGTGAGGCGAAGTCAGATTTTCTATTCTAGCTCCCTATTCAACCAGACATCAAAATAATCGCCCACTTTGTATATACGATCAAAAAGGATGTATAAACAATCAAAAAGGATGCACGAAACTTGACCAACTCCCAAAAACTAAACCAATCAACACTTTCTCCTCAAACGATCTCTTATTTATACCTACCAACCAAGCAGAAGCAGAAAATCACAATTTGAGTAATATTTCTATTCTTCTTCGACCCGTCTAAGGATGTCATCAATATATTATCATTATCATCCAGCCTCTTGACCTTTCCATTAGCGAAAAAGTGCCATTGATTCCAAATATGTCTTACAAATCCCCATCTCAAAAAGTTCCATTTTTGGTACCATCCATCATTAATAGATTTTTTTGCATATTGCAAGCCAACTTCCTCAATAAATGACAATTTTTTTTTTGAAGCCCAAATAGGCACAATAAATGACAATTTGATCCAAGAAAAATGTATTTCAAATTAAATTAGTTGCTCATGTTTTAGATATATCTTCGGAAGTTACTATTGATCGAAATGTCAACAAATTAGTTGGTCGTATTAATAGTTGGAGAAATGCTACCACATTGTCAACCACATCGGAACAATATAACTAGCCCCAGATAATGGAGAAATTGATCTAAAAGAGCACGGCATGGTATTAAGAAAAGGTGAAAGGAATCAAATCCAAACATACATTTCCCTTTCTCTCCCTTCCCAGTTGATTATATATAGAAAATTACCTTAAACATCCAATCACCCAGTCAATAACAGAAAGATTTCATCGACAAAAATTTCATTTTTACCTTGAGAAAAGTTTATCGATGCATAACTTCCAACTACAGCAACATCTTCCATTCCAGACAAGTCCACATGACTTTTCCGATAAAAACAAGAAGAATTCAAATCAATGCAGCTGGACATCTGGATTAATTGTTTGAAAATCGTTTCAACCCTTTTGTTTTCTCTCCTAATCCAAAAACTAACTCAACCCAAAACCCCAACCCTCTCAATATAACCAAATCAAGAAACATCACCCTCTCTCCGCAGTGACACGAAAGAAAAAACTAATCACAGTCACACCAATCTCTGCAAACTCACTATCACTCAAACCAAGATTCAATTTTTTTTTTCTTGGGTAGATGACCAAGATTCAAACCCTAACAAATCATCTCATCATCATCATCATCATCATCATCAACAACAACAACAACAACAACAACAAGTAGTCCCCAAACTAATCCCAATTCTTTGACACATTATCTTCAAAATCCAAACCCTCACATCAAATCGCCGACTATTCCTCCAACTCCTCCCAAAAATAGAAAACCTAAAAAAATCCAAACTCAATCATATCAAACTTCACTAAATTAATTGCGGTCAAGACATCCAAGAACCTCCGCAAATTCAGCACAACAACAAAAACGCCTAAATTTTCTGCGCCGTTGCTTCAACCGAACTCAACATCCAAAAAAATCAACAACAACAACAACAGCAGATCAAGATATCACAGCAGAACAAATGAATGTCAAGTCAATAACTCAAATTGAACATCAACAACAACAAATATCTGAAAAAACCTCATCAGATCACTGAAACAGGTACAAATGAACTCAATTTGACGTTCTCCGCTAAGAATCGGAGAGAAGTCGACTCGACTCGTCTATCGAACAACACTACAGACCTTCTTTCCCGTCATTGATCGATCGGTTCAACCAGATCAACCGATTCAGCAATCTGTGACGCTCTCTCTCTCGCTCGCTCGCTCGCTCAATCGATCGAGATTTAGGGTTTGCGATTCTCAACAACGAGAGATCAAAATCGGTAGTTCGTCGTCGTTGTTCAGAGTCGACAAAAACTTGCTCCGTGTTTCAGTAGTCCATATTAGTAGGGAATGACAGGGCGATGTCTGAAAGAGAGGTTGGTAGTGTAAATTGGGGAACCTGCGGAGGGTGTTTTGGGGATTTCGGTTGGCGGTGCATCATAGTGAGCGTCAGCAGATTATTGTTCCTTGGTTTATTCCGGTTTCGATTCCGAGAGTTAAATTAAGGGGATGCCACTTGGCGCGAGAAAGCAAACGAGATAGGAACGGTAAGTGTTCCCCTTATTGCATGGGATTACCCGGGCCAGTCCCGCCACGTGGCCGTTCAATGGAGATATTTTGTGGGCCATCTGCCCATCTTTTGGAATAGAAAAATAATAATCTAATATAGTTCGGACACACTATTTGTTTTTTAATTATTTAAAGTATTTTGTAAGATGAAGAACCCACACTTGGAGAGACAAAAAAGTATCATAAATAACTAAAAAATAAAGTGTGCGCCCAAAATATATTAGATTATCATCTCCATTTGAAATACTTCTAAAATATTTAGCAATCTCGAGATTTAGTAAGTGGTTGAGGGACTCGATTCTTTTTAAGTGAGGTCTTGATACTAAGTCTTGTAACTAAATACAAAAATGGGTTAAGATGGTTGCACTCAAAGGTGGAGCAGAGCATGCTTTGAAAAAAAGAAAAAAAAAACAGAGCTACAACTTAGGAGCAACTTGTATGTGACTTTTCTTTTATGTATAATTTTTTTTTTTTGTCTCTAACTTAGGTGGGAATTGAACTCGCAACTGTCACGACCCTAAAATTTAACCTGTACTACATGTCAATACAGGTGGTACGTGGGCCCACACTGTGGTATAATCATCAATTCTCGGGCGTCGACACTGAGACATGTTATGTTATTTTAATGTACCAATTGCGTGAGGACTGTTGTGTGCAAACATTAGTTGTGCGAGGCGATGTTTAGTGGTCTGGAGAACAAAATGAGTTAAAAACACTGATAAAATACAAACTCTGAAATAATTGGTATGCGGTTCGACTAAATGCGCAAGACACGCGGAGTGCGGCACGGGTCGAATCCGTATATACAAAGGGTGAGGTGGATAGGCTAAAATGAGGAACAAGTCTACTAGAGTCACCCAATGGAGTCACTTAAGTAGGTGAGATGGGGTGATCACGAGCCATTAGATGTGCCTAGGGATGAGGGTGTTGGGCCAAGATAAGGAGGAGAGTATAAATACCCCACACTCCATCCTTTTATCTCTCTTCTCTCTCCCCTCCCTCTCCCTAACGTATCCTCCAAGCTATTGATGGATGGTGGTGGCTGGAGCGGCGCGATGGTGGCAAGTTCGGGCAATCCAAGGTAAGATCCCTCATCTCCTCGCCATCCTCTACGCATTGGTATAAGTTTTACTCGTGTTCGTCACGATGAAATTTGGACACCACATAGAGATTTCGAACTCAATCGAAACTCTCAACGTTTTGGTGGTCCTCTCGATGATCACTACGAGATTTATGAATGTGGTTTTCGATTTGGAGAGTTTTGAAATTTTTGGTGAATTTTTGGGGATTTTCAAATGATTTTTGTTTCGGGTTTTCCGTTGAGGATTTCGTACATTTTTTAGTGTGTCGAGGATTTTTTGGAATGGTGTTACATCTCCGATGAAAAATCTACCAAATCGGCGTAAGGCGGCACGAGTCGGGGGTGGTAAACACCCCGAAAAGTCCCATAGATGGAGACGCCAAGTTCGGCGCTGGAGACAGAGAATGATCTCTTTGTCCCTCACGTCGTGGGGACGTCGTTAGGGATAAACCCCACGGCACACCCAACATACGACTGGGGCGGAGTCGATCTCTGCCCCACATCGTGATGGTGTCGTGGGGTATAAAACCCCACGGCGCTGCCCGCATATGTCTACGGCAGTCTGCCCCACGCCGTAGAGACGTCGTCGAGGGTAAGACCCTTACGGCGTCTCGGCGGAACCCAAAAAAACTTTTTGTAGAAACTTCGGAACGAATTGGAGTCTTCTCGGGGTATTTAACAGGTCCAAATACGACCTAATAACCCAAAATTCGAACAGAAAACACAATAAAATAAATAAGGGAAATTGGATAAGAGTTAATGGGAAATCACAATGAATTGTATTATCAGGAGTATTAGCACGCGGGACTACGTAGGGACGAGTCGGAGTCCACGAGAGTGTGATTAGCTTGGATCGAGGTAAGTAAACCAGTGAGGAATACTACAATTATTTCTTGAGCTTTGAATTATTTATTGATATTGTTTCAATGTCATCTTGTTATTCCATTCATATGAGTTGTCTTAAGGCAAGTGCATGAAACGTGATCCTTGCAGAATTTCGGGCTTGTAGTATATTATACCGGGGTTTACGGTTGGGGATACGTGATTGGTTATGATGACATGTACGGGGGTGAGAGTTCTCCACCAGATTGTTGGGGACTCTGCACTTGCGTAGGGGTCTTAGAGGAAATTCTGTCCTCAACTCCTAGCCTTTGAAGAGATTCTGTCATCGGCTCAACGACTTTGATTAGTCAGGACCATTTGTGTCTTTCATTTGTATTTCGGGACACTCAATTTCGATTGCTCTTGTATTTATTTACATTTTTTATATATTCATGCGCTTCATGTCATTTTCTTTATATCTGCATGAATTGATTGTTTATTTATTTAATTTGAAATGTTGTATTTATTGTTGTTCCTGCTTTGTGTCACTTACTTGGGCTCGTCATTCTTGTGTTTGACTGAGTGCAGATCCATAGTCCAGCAAAGAAAAAACCGTGCAGTTAGGCGATATACTTTGAGCGGCCCTCCTCTGCTGATATAGGTGACATTTTGGTGTATTAGCTACTTATATTGTTGTTGTACATGAGGTTATGTGTTGAGAGATTGTATGACATTGATGATACTCCTTGATTTACATGGTATATATAGTATACGAGGTTCCCACATCTTAGGTTTTTGTCATAACTAGGAGCTTTCGAGGTTAATTGATTAATTGAGATTTATTGCTTCTGCTTTATACTTTGATAACTTGCTAATTAATTGACTTCATATTTAAATGCTTAACAAATGATTAAATGGTAATGATAGGCTCACTGGCCCCGCGTGACTCGGCTAGATTGGCTCTGGGGTTCGCGCGAGTCCAGGCTGAGCGGCGCATGATTCTAGGATTGTGGAATTTGGAGCCGTCACAACGACCTCCAAAGACCTTGATTTTTTAGCAAGTGATGCCCCACTATATATTTTCATTAGAGATGATTTGGCAAAAAGAATCTCCTTATACATATATATAGTAGTTTAATAAAATAAAAAAGACAAATAGTATCATCTGGTCTCTAAAATTCACGTTTTTCTTGATTTGGTCCTTAAACTTTCATCTGTTCACTTTTGGTCTCTGAATTTTTTTCCTTTACTTTTGGCGTCATTTTGCTGAGTTTGGAGAGTAATGATTATTAATGAAACGGTTCACAATAGATTTTTTGGATTGATGAAACAATTGTGAATCGTTCATGCATGTTATTAGTGACCGTTGCTCTCCAAACGTAACAAAAAGACTAAAAGTTTAAGAAAATGAAAGTTTAAGGATAAAAAATGAACTAATGAAAGTTTGAGAACTAAATCAACAAAAACATAAGAAGTCATGGACCAAATGATACGTTATGCCAAATAAAAATACTTAAGTTCGCTAGCCCACCAAGTATTGCTTAGGCTGCCTTGGTCTATCTTAGAGGAGCTTGAAAATCTTAGCTCGCCCAACACCTCTATATAAGGCTTGATAATGTTGAACAACCATGAATTAATTTGTCAAAGTGATTAGTGTCAATCTCGATATCTACCGATAACTGATTGATTCTAGTAATAAATGAGTCAATTTTTCTTAAATAAAGTATTGAGTTCAAGTTTCATGAAAAGAAAAAGTTGTGTAAGGAATAATTTAATGATCAAGAGGTGCGCTCCATGCGGGCGGCTAACAATATAGATTTGTCGTACGGTTGGTGCTGGTACCATACAAGTATCCAAAAAGAAAAAAAAAAAGAAAAAAACCTCGAGATAAGTGCAGGGTGCAAGATGGACGTCGAATTGGGAGTAGGATAGCATAAGTGGAGCACGAGAGCAGGGTAGTCATATGCTAGTGGAAATGGCCCGACATAGAAAATATGCTGATACGCCATTCTTGTTGGCAGACACGTGGGCTGGTGCTTTTTCCGAAACTTACCCTTTTCTTGTACCTACCAAGCGCACGTGGAGGCCCACGAGACATCCAGATTTGGGCTTGCAACGGTCACGTGTCTAATACTATACGTTGATTGTTGAACCTTGGGAGAAGATCGGGTGCCTCACGTTGGATATTAACGTCGATGTCGCGGGCCCAGTTTGAACGACAAATGCAGGTGACTTTATGTTGACATGACTCACATAACACAATATAAATGTATAGTTTTTCATTGAAGGGTCGTCACTTTTTTTTCCAAATACGGCATTACTTTCTATTGTTATAAACGTATTCTCCATGCAAAAATTCAAAAAATAAAAAAACCCATCGTGCGGTGGTTTATGGTGCCATTGGGAATGGCCACCTCAAAATCAATGACGCCACCTCGCCTAATGTTTGGCATTTGTCCAAGATCATCTCACGGTGGCATCTCCAATAAAAATGGCATGCATGCCAACGTATTCTCCATGCAAAAATCCAAAAAAAAAAAAGTGCACCTATTTTTTTTTGGGATTATTTTTTTTTTTGATCTTTACATATAAAAGATTCAATTTTTTTTTGTTTTTAGAAAAAAATAAAATAATAAATAAAATAATAATAAAGTAAGATAGTATAAAATATAGTGTTGTAGGTTGGAGATGGTTTTAAAATTTAGTGTAAAAGTTACACTAAAATGGTGCAAAAGTTGCACCATTTTAGTGTTGTGATTGGAGATGGCCTTAGATACAATTGAAAATGTCCTAATTAATCTATATATATATAAAAAGTTGGAGGAGAGAGAAAGTTTCACATGCTCTCTTCTTTCACCCTTTCATTTTTAAAACTTTCTCAATTTTTTTCAATTTTTTGCTATTTATTTTTTTATATTATTGATTGTCTTAACATATATTCATCTTCTAATTTCTGGAAATTGTCAGGAATCAAATAAATATCCCATTAGTATGTTGACTGTGTTCACGTGTCTTACAAATTACAATATCATGTGAAATTTGGAAATCGATCTAATCTTGGCCTAAGCTAACTTCGCATTCTGCCATAATTATTCATCTTAATCCATGCCGCCTTCTAGGTATGAATGTTAAAAGTTGAAGCTGAGAAGGCCGATCGGTTGAAGAACGACTGGTACGTATAGGTATGTGGAGAACGAGCTAGTCGGAGTTGACTGAGACTTACTGGTTGTTCTACCCCGTCGCGCCGACGCTTCTCAGGTTTCAAAAACCAACAACCATCGAATCTTTACTATTCAATTCATCAACACTTCAAATTATCATTGTTTTTGTTGCAATTATGTGTGTTTCATCTTTGGTTGCTTATTTTATTATACGTTCAACGTGATTGTTATGCCGAATCAAATCAATCAATGTTTTGGATTTTTGGGCGATTAAGGGCTTTTGATGCTCTATTTCTGTTCTCTCTATCTGTATCTGTGTTTTGTTGTTGTTCAATTTTCATGGTGGATTTGGTTATGAAATTGATGGACATGAATATAAAACCCGATTGGAATAAATTATTGGTTTTTGTTTTTGTTCCTCAATTGCACCAAATCGCACTCAGGCGAGTGCAATGGAATAGTTTGATCCAAGGCGAATCGGATGATGAAATTAGTCGTTTATGTGTTGACAACCTAACTGTGGTGTCTTCTCTCAACAGGCGTGAATGTAGCGGAGCAACTGGGAGGTTATTGAGGGTCATTCTGAGACTAAGGCATAAAGAATATGGAGATGTGTGTCAATTTGTATCCCGAGATGGGAATGGGGTGTCCCATATTTAGGGAGCACGTGCACTGTATTTAGAGGGATGCATTACCAATCGCAATCTCCTCTGCTATTCAATTTGATTCCCGAAAGTGAATGAAGTTGCATAAATGAGCTTCAAAAAGATTTAATGTGCCTATAACAGACATGAATGTCTGAATGCTTTATCAAGCAGGACTATTTTCACATGCCTTAAAATTGCAATTCAAAATACATAGAGGAGACCATGCGAAGAGAAAGAATATTGTTTATAAAAAAGAAAGATATAAAACTATGTATATAGAGATAGATTGTTTATTTGATTGTCGATCAATACAGAACTAATATTAATTAACCACTGAATGAATATAAACTAATTTATTTGGAACACAATTGAGATTTGAATTTAGCATGATTAGACGATTTAATGACAGTCATATTTTCATATTGCGTAAGATCCAACACGCGCGTCGACAAGCGAATGGGTGGCTCGTAGTCTCACAAAACTTTCGTAACATCAAATTAATCCTATCTTGTATATATATAAAAGTTGGAGGAGAGGGAAAGTTCACATGCTACATTTCATTTTCAGAATTTTCTCAAAATTTCTATTTTAAGGTATTTATTTATTTGTATTATTTATTGTATTAAGATACATTCATCCTCCCATGTTTATGAACAACGAGAAACTCAATCTTTATCTCAATCTTTATTAATGATTTTTTGAGTGAAACGATGGAGATATTATGAAATCTTACACCATCCTTTTGGTTACTACAACATTAGACACTTATTTATTTGTGTTATTTATTGTATTAAGATATATTCATCTCCCCATATTTTTGAACAACGAAAAATCCAACCTTTATTAATGATTTTTTGAGTGAAACGAGGGAGATATTATAGAATCTTACACCATGCTTTTAGTTACTACAACATCACTTACTTATTTATTTGTGTTATTATTGTATTAAGATATATCCATATCTCTATGTTTTTTAACAACGAAAAACCTAACCTTTATTAACGATTTTTTATAAAAGTTGGAGGCCTTTATTAATGACTTTTTATAAAAGTTGGAGGAGAGACAAAGTTTCACATGCACTCTCCTATCAACATTTCATTTTTAAAATTTTCTCAAAATTCCTATTTTAATGTATTTATTTATTTATTTGTGTTATTTGTTGTTTTAAGACATTCATCCCCCAATGTTTTTAAACAACGAAAAACCCAACATTTATTAATGACTTTTTGAGTGAAACGAGGGATATATTATAAAATTTTACACCATCCATTTGGTTATTACAACATCAATTATATTGTTTATGGCACCGAAATCACAATTAAATGCATTTGAATTCTTTTCTTAGTTAATGAAGGGTTGCTTCAACGGAGTGAACGAGGGATATATTAAGGAATCTTACACCATCTCTTTTTTTTTTTGTAGGAACTTACACAATCTCTTTGGTTACTACAACATCAATTATTATATTGTTTATGACACCAAAATCACAATTAAGTGCATTTGAATTATTTTTTTGGTTAATGAAGGGTTGCTTCAATGCATTAAGCATCCGTTTCGAATCTTATACTATCTCTTTGGGTACTGCAACATCATTTACACCGATAATTAATCTTCTCTTTATATATAGATCACAGGTTCACAAGTGCTGCAATTCTAGCAACATTCAAGTACCTCTCTAAGAGTTCTTCATACACGAATGCAATGTCGTGGTGATCGTTGTGCCATATGACACTCCAAAACATAGCAAATATCATGTAGTGTGATAGCCAATTTTACATCTGGATATCCGTTGTTGTGAGGATTTTTATGGATCTCCGCTATGTGCATGATTTATAAGTAATTTTTTTTACCTTTTATTGAATATTTTATTTGTAAGAAATATGAGTTGATTATTATGAATTGCAATTTTAATTGCAAAAATATTACACTATGTTCATGTAAATTAATTTATTAACTTTTTTATAAGATTTAATAATTCAGTACAAAGCGCAAGAAATCGACTAGTTACAAAGTAAAGGGAAGAAATACAACAATTTAAATTTATAATAATTAACATATGTAAGATGCATTGATTGAAAATGATTTAAAAGATTTTGAAAGAATTACTTTTAAATAAGTGTTGGAAATGTGTGGATCGAAATCTCAGTCCCACTCTATTAAGCGAAACTTTATAATGAAATATATAATTGGATATGTGGATGCATGTCTACTCAAATGGTGCAAGAAGTGATGCGGAGAGTTAACATAAAACATCAAAGTTTCGTAAGTGATTGAAGCTAATTATATAATATTAAAAATACTATACGTATCCTAATCTATCTCATATATGCATTTTATTATGTTACATATCATTCAATTGATATTTAAATATCTATCTAACATAATCTCCTATTCGTAGCTAAGAAATAACGCATAATTGTAGGATGAAATTTTCAAGTCTAAGTTTATATAGGAGGAAGAGTGTGAAATAAATTAGGGCTTAAGGTTTGGAGGAGAGGCTTCACGAAAATGTCAAGGCAAGATGGTGTCTCAAATCCAAACTTATAACATATTTATTTTGTATTTATATACCCTATGTAAGATTAATCTTAAGATTCTTAACACTCTCCCTCAAGTCCAGCAGACAAAAGTCAAGTTGAAACTTGAATTAATTAGGACAATTAGTCAACTGAGATGTGACGACCCCAGTTCCGTATAAAACTAGGCCCCGCCTGACCTAAACCCATGTGAACTCCTGAGTCAGTCCTTGCGAAGTCAACATAGGTCTAGTCAGCCTCCAATAATTACTTTCTCATTAATTTAATATCTTAACATTGAGTTATTAAGTTATGTCATTTTCAAAATAGTTTGCAATGGAAATAAACTCAAAACAAAGTTAAATAACTCAAGTTAAATCAAGTTGGGACAACCTAAGTGTGGAACCTTGAATTACCAAAAAAGAAAAGGGTGTGGAACCTTGAAATAAACAGATAAACATGCATATATGGTGACCAACAATACACAAAGCGATAATACATGATATCTTATATCACTCGATCCCAAAAGTTTCTAGTGTTATCAAAAACCATAATATACAGTAATCATAAAACAAAAAGGTAGAACATATAATGGTGCAAGGAAAGAAACCGCTTCGAAAGTCTTTAGAGGAAGTCACCAATCATCGACCATTTTCCCTTGCTAGTTACTGCTCGATTTGCACCTACCGCCACAAACTAGACAATGAATACAATAAAGTAGAAAGTAATAACTAGAAGGATATAAACAATAATTCATGAATCATTTAAAAGCAGTCTAGCTAAGAATCATGCGGGTATTTAAAGACTGATAAATAACAAAGAAGTGCATGATAAATAGGCTGACAAGTATTCACAACGATAATGAGTGCCTAAAAATCAAAAGGGGCATACTAAGTGGTCTTAAATTCACAACAATCCACAACAAGCAAAAACAATCCAGTACTCAGGGAAAATTCACATTTGGTTGAGAAGCTGCACACCTGCAGGTAGTGTTCACGTTTGCCCACCTAACTATAATCCCAGATGTACCTTCTCGACACACTTAGGCCATAGACACCCAACCAAGGAATATAAAGAATAGAATTCCAAGAAATGACATTTATCAATAAAGACAATAAAAATGGAATATGAATTACCATGCATTTCCTTAACTGGTTTACTTACCTCGGGTCAACACTATAACACACTCTCGCAGCTCAGACATGCTCCCAAACTGACACCCGATACCCAACACTAGTCCCGTAGGCTCCTGATATCAAGTTAAATCAATTTAGGCGTGTTAGAATCCCTATTTTTAAAATAATTTATTTGTCCTTTTCATTTACCTCATTTATAAAAAATATGCGACTTTTTAGGTAATGGCCACGTTGGCCGCATCTCGAGTCGAAACCGCATTGGTTGTCTTGGCTCGAATTATTTTCACAAATTTGACTATAAATTCTTTTCTTCCTAACCAACGGATTACACATTATTATTATTATTATTATTATTATTATTATTATTATTATTATTATTATTATATCATCATCATGTTATACATATAAATTATGTATATATTTATATACATAATAAAATGTATGTCCTATATATATGTTGTTTATTTTAATAATTATGATATAGCTAGGCCCAATCCATGCAACAAAATTTATAATCATGCCTAACTATGTACCTAATGATAGACATCTATTAAATCAATCTTCATGTTACCTTGCGCTATATACATGTGAAGAACTAATCGAATATAGTAGAAAGATGAGCTTAGGTGAGAACCCAACCACCTCATTTTATCTTTTTACCCCCTATACTTCTTCTCTATCTCTAAGTGTATGTACATTAACTACCATAGAACATAACTAGGGGCTTCATTTAACTGTCCACCATTCTCACACAAGCATGGTATTAAAATACCCAATATCACATCCGATAGTTTCACATGGTCAGAGAGAGTCATGACATTAATTCAATGACAAAGATACAACAAAAAGAATCAAATTTGACATCCATTAACCAAAGAGACTCACCAAGGGAGTTCTTCCAACTTTGCTTCAAATCAAAAGTGGTGTATTGTTTCTTTGATCACCTTCCTTTATACTCAATCAATCATTTTCCACCCTCTCTCCAACGTTGCTCACTTGACCCATTAACAATAGCTCTATTTTTTATTTTTTATTTTTTCTTTCCGGAGAGAACTCTATCTCTTATTTCTTTTAAGCTTTCATTTTTCTTGCTTAATAAGCAAGCTTCCCAATACCACGTGATTTCTAACGATTTATCTTATTGTTATTATTATTTTTAAAATCATTTGTATCTCTTCTAGCTTCATATGACACCTCAAATTAATTAAATTGGTTTTTCTTATTTCATTTAGGAAAGGTCTAAAATACCCCCTAATCTCAGAACCCTTTTGACTTAGCCAATGGGCTAACTTGGTCAAATTACTTGCATGTTTAGTCATTAACCCACAAATTGAGCTATCAAATATTGGCCTAAGGTTTTTGAGCCTCGCCAAACTAATTTCGCCCATGCATATGCATCTCAAGAAATTTCACCTTCGCAGAAACCATCGATCATAATAAAATAATTAAATTGCTTGCATTTTTATATTAGATAGTTAATGCACACATCACAGAAAAATAAAATATATCTCGGTGTCGACTCTCGAGGCTTAGACAAGTATGCCCAGTCACGACGGTCCCGGTGACAGTCTTGAGACGTGACACGTGACATGGGTTAAATTTGATGGTTGTTACATGGGACAACTCAAATCCAACAGGGCACTGACCAACTAGGGGTAACTAACTAACTTGGACGGTCCAACGAGACATTGGCCAAGACCAAGAGGATAACCTACTTGATAGATTGTTTGGACTGAAACATTGAGCACCCACATTTTATTACTCTGATACCATTTTAGAATTTGTAGGATGAAATTTCCAAGTCCAAGTTTACATAGGAGGGAGAGTGTGAAATGAATTAGAGTTTGAGGAGAGGCTTTACTGAAATACCAAGGCAACATGGTGTCTTCAATCCAAACTTATAACCTATTTATTTTGTATTTATAAACCCGATGTGGGATTAATCTTATCATGTTGTTTTTTTATAGGATTAATAGCTTCGTTTTATTTTTTCTTTTTTTGTTTTCGTAAGGGTTGTTGCTTATTTTTTATTTTTTATTAGCAAAGATCAAATCTGATTTATGTTACATCAGTAATTGAGGATATCATGCTCTAGCAACATGAAAATTTTATTGGGAATATATTCTAAAATCTTAAAATAAACATCACACTGAAAAACTTCATTGATCATGTGGTCTGCACAACTATTATTCTCTCTAAATATGTGGCTGAAAACTACACTACATTCCCTGTCCGCCTCCCTTAAAATATCATGAATCAGTAGATCTCGAAATTGGCTTTGTAATGAGTCCAGAATGAGATCATTTGCTTCCCACGAGTTTAGGTCCACAACGAGTTTCCTACATCCTTTATCTTACACTAGTTGCAAGCCATGTTTAACACGCAATAGTTTGGTGAAAAAAAGTGAACACCAACCCAACTTTACTTGAAATGTTGCTCGAAAATCGCCTTTCATCCTCGTATCACTCATGCCGTTATGGTTTCCCCATCTTCCCCTCGTATCTCCCCATCATAATTTATTTTCAACCACCCCTCATCTGATGTTATCCAATGATAATGTTTCCTTCTTGTTAGAGCCTGGCTCAAGGTAGACCACAAACCTTCCGAACGAAGAATTTCATCAGTTCTGTAAATAATGGATCTCCTGACCTCATATCCTGTATTAGATCGATCCCTAAACATAGTGTTATTTCTCCAGACCACAGCTTCTAACAGGAGACATCAAAACATTACCTTATTGCGATGGTCTTTTTGATCGAGGTTCGACACTAGTCAATCCACCAATGCTGATGTATAGAAGAGTGAAGATGATATCATTTAGGGTAAGGATTTCCAAACTTGGTGAGCTAGTTGACAAATTGTGACGGCCCCAGTTCCCCATAAAACTGGGTTCCGCCCGGCCTAGACCTACGTGGGCCCCGAGCCCTTAATCGCGAAGTTTACGCATTTTAGTCAGCCTCAAATCCTCATATTCATCATTATCTTATCATTTAAAGGTGTGAGTTATAGGATCATAAAATTGTCAGGAAATTCACAGCGAAAATCATTATAATCAACTAATAACTCCAAAAATGGGAAAATCGAAAAAAAAAAAAAATAACTTATCATGTGAAAGCCCTAAAAATGGATAAATACATATATATCTGGTGATCAAAACTAAACAATACGATAATACATGATATCCCTAGTCTCTCAATCCCAAGACATATTCTAGTGTTATACAAAAACGTAATGTACAATAATCATAATCAAAAGAGACAAGACCATACTGTAAGTAAAGGAAAGAACTGCTCCGAGAGTCCTTAGAAGATATCACTAGCATCAACTCTTTTCTCTTGCTCGTCTCTGCTCTATCTACCATCGTCACAAACTAGACAGTGAGCGCGTAAAAAATTGAAAGTATAGCCAGAGGAACATAAACAATAATTCAAGATTTACCAAATAAATAGTCTAAGTATCATGGGCTATTGAAAGACGTACAGGAAATAAACAAATTGCATGATAAACAGACTGGCAAGCATAACAACAAAATTTGAGTGTCTAATGAATCAAAAGAGGCTCATAAGTGGTCAATTTCCACATCCACATCCACATCATAACCATAACAATCCAATACGCGGGGTGAAACCCAATATTAGGGTGTGGACAACACTTATGCAGAAGTGTTCAGGTTAGCCCAACTAATATGGACCTAGGAGTGCCTTCACGACACACTTACACCAAGAAACTTAACCAAGGAAATATAGAATGAAATTCCAACAAATAGCTCAATTCAAATATAGGCAATAATGGAAAATGAATTAATGTGCATTTTCTTGTTGGCTTACAATCGTACGAAAATGTACCTCAAAATATCGTAAAACAACGATCTCTCTTAATTTTCTAACTTGTCCTAATCAAATTCTCAAAGTCTGGCAATCATTTAACCCAAATTTGTTTCAATTATCGTCATTTCGGGACCCTAAATAACCCCCTAAAGTTTCCCAAAATATTTAAAAATTTATTTAAAAATTACCTGTTTTTACTATTCTCGATGTCGTGAGTGACGCCGCCAGGGGTAAATCCCCACGGCGTCACATTAAGCCTGTATTTTTTACTTCCTTGGTTCAGATGTCGCAGGTGACGCCGTAGGTGATGCCGCTAGGGTTTTTGCCAATGACGTCATTTAAAGCGTTACTTCCCAATTCGATTTTGGACTGCTAAATGTTCACGACGTAAGTCCCTAAACTCATTTATAGGGTTTCGAGCCTATTCTAAACTCTTAGGGACGTCCAAAACTATACAAAACTCACTTCACTTGGTGTTGAAACCCCAACTAATACCCCCGATTCGAAAATTACACGAAAATTCACCAAATATCCCCAAAAATACCAAACTTCCTCAAATAGGCAAACCAATCAACAAAATACCAATAGATCCCTCTTAAGATCCCAAACTCATCACTCGAAGTAGTTTTCAAACTTTCGCAAAAATCTCGCCCGAAATCATCGTGACGAACACCCACAAAATTAACGTCAACTCGTAGATAAATACGCAAAGAGTCGGGATCCTAACTTGTTTCATGTGGTTGGTCGATCCCCGATGTCGCAACGAGCTCAGAAATCTCGAAACCCTTTTGTTCTCCACGTTCGTTTGATTGAGTGAAATGAAAATGAGATAGAGGAGATAAAAAGTTGGTATTGCTTATACACTTCTCATCTCCTCGCACACGCACGGATATCGAGGTACATCTTGTAACGGCCCAATTTAAAATTGTCGTTAATTATGACGTTATTGCAGATGTGGATGCCAGCGAGGACGGTCGAGGGTCCCACAGAGGGGTTGAAACGCACTCGAACTAGGTATACAGTCCGTTTTGTATGCTTGTTGTGGTAAATTGTGATGGAAATGTACAAATTAGCTAATTCCATTACAATATGTGTGTTAATGTAGTTTATTGATGAGTGAGGAATGGCCTCGGGGTGCGTGCGGACACGGGACACGAGGCACGGGGTGCCGGGTAGTCGAGGAAACTACGGTGAGTTTACTCATAAATTTTAAGAATTTATTGAATGGAATAGATAATTGTTATAAGTTAAATCAAACTGGAAATCAATGAACCTATAGTTAAGCTGAATAAAATAACAACAGTTTGATGATTCTCGAGATGCACAACAGGGCCATCAGTGTCAAGATAGGGTGTGTAAGTTGGAGTGACACAGGGTGATCAGGAACCCTTAGATTATTCTCGAGATTTGTACACACACTTGATCAAATGCCAAGTATATATATATATATATACATGTTGACCGATCAAAAGGAGAGAGGAAGTGTGGTTTTGAGAGAGTGAAAGAGAAGAAGAGAGAATCGTTGGAGGAGAAGAAGAGGAAGAACAACCATTAAGGTGTGAAGAGGGTGGTTTTGGGCATCCTACAACAAGATCAAAGGTATGGACACATCAAACTTGCATTTTTATGAGATTTTTGATGTGGGTTAGAAAGTGTAAAATTCGAATTTGTTGGGGAGTTAGACACTCGGTTTTGTTGGGAGTAAATGTGTCTGAGAATGGTATGAGATGTTGTGTTTTTGAGCTAATTTGAGAGAAATTTGATGAATTTCTGAAAATGGGTTTGAAAATGTGATTTTTGATGATTCTTGGATTTTGATGTCTAAGCTTGATGAATTTGTGTTTAAATGGTATTTCTGAGGTGGATGATGAGTTTTGGAGGTGTTGGAACCAAATGAATGGTGTATGAGGTGGTTTGGAGTGTGAATTTTTAAACTGTAAAAAATCTGGACAGAGCGCGATTAGCGCGCTAATGGGTGGATCTAGCGCGCTAATTACCCTCTGGAAAACGATGAACAGTGACTTAGATGAATTAGCGCGCTAATTCATCTCATTAGCGCGCTAATAGTTCACTGAAATTCAAAAATTGGAAATGATGAAATGAGTCTAAACAACATTATAAACCCATTAATTGAATAATAACCCTCATAAATGAATTCCAGGAATCCTGAAATAGTAATTGGAGTCGGGGTTTAGTCGGGAACCAGATCGGAAGAAATATCGGGGAATTGAAGGAATCGAGCTGGGGGATTTAACTTGTGGGACGAGGAGTGCGATTTGAGGTGTGTAGTATCCCAATTGAACTTCACTTTAAGTATTTACCGTTTGACTTATTTGAATTCAGTTCTATTTATTCTTTATTCCATTTCGTTATTGCTTTACGGTGGTTGAGTACTCTCACCTGGTGACTTTACGGTAGTGGAGTTACTCCTACCTGGTGTCTTTACGATGTTGAGATCACTCCCCACCTGGTGCTTATTCGTTACGGCCATAGAGTCCACTAAGTCATAGCACTTGTCTAGGTATACGCCGGTTGAATAGGCTACCCGGGTATGGTAGGCTTGTGTGGGTGCGTCGTAGGTCTACGCCGACCACCTAGAGGGTCCAGGGCCAACCCATTAGTGTGTTTTCATGGGCCGTGCCTGAGGAAAAGCCCGAAGTATGATTTAGTTTGATTTTTATATGCACGTACTTTGTTTCGTCACTATATTTATGCATGTGATGATCTTTCTTTTACAGTTGTCTGTATTATTTCTTTGTTCCGCATGTTTAAATTATAGTATTTAAAATTCCAGTACTTTTACTTTTGTAATTACTTGGTAAATTTCCTTGGGATTACTCACTCTGGACTCGTCATCTGTCTTTTTGTGATAGCTGAGTGCAGATCCTAGTACGAGCCGGGGAAAGGGCAAGCTTGAGGATTACATCGATTGATAGCTCTAGCCCTACTCGTACGTATGTTTATATTTACTCGTTTTATATTGGGTTTTGGGCTTTGAGAGATAGGTTGTATATTTTGATATTTTGTGAATCTTCGAGGATATGTATATGATGTATATTTGATATGGTTTCCACTTAGGCATTATGCTCATAATATACATGATAAATCTTTTTGTGGTTAGTAAATATTCCGCTGCGTAATTTAAGGTTAAATAACATTAAAGAAGCAAAGGTTAACTCATAACATCAAATTTAACCGGAAATTGATTAATAATGGATAATTGGGCGTGGGACACAGCTGGCGGTGACGTGGACAGTTGTGGGCCCGCGTGGCCTCCCGTGGAGGACCAATGTGGAAATTGGGGCCGCCACACATCTTGTGTATCTCAACAATTCCAGTCACCAACTATAACACACTTGCATAACTCCAATGGGTGATTTGGCCTTCACAAGTTAACGTTTCTCATTCTCAACTTGCATTCTCGAACCCGTTTCACCTCACTACTCGCACGTCGTGCATTCCCGGACACAACATCGCTCTCGCATTTTATTTAATTATTTATTATTTTATGATAATTCACTAATTATCATTTTTCAGTGTTTAATTACTCGCGTTATACCCTAAAATCCTCATTTTTCCTAGGCGAATCTCACATACAAAATCCATGGGGATAAATAAAACAAAATCTTGCACTGGGACATACAAAGTTTACATTTGGGTATATATAATAGTAAAAACATCACAGAAAAATAAAATATGCCTCAGTGTCGATTTTAGAGGCTTGAGTAGTATGACAAGTCACGACTAACAAGTCACGGTCCTAAAACACGATATGTGTCACCAATTAAATTTTGAGGGTCGTTACACAATCCCTTGGAACATGTAAGGCAGATTCGTCATCTTCACAACATCGATCACAAATTCCATTCTCTCTCATATTCCTCTTACAACACAAGACATTCGTAGGTAGTCAATTGTGTAGAGAAAACCATAAGAAGGTACGAATCCGCTGAGGGCCACTCCACTTCCAAATGAAATCTCAATGTCTCGGTGGTAATTATTAGTGCGTCTTTGTGACTAAGGCATATGCTCTTGCCACCGTAAAACACCCTTCTTATCATACATCCAACTGATCCTGTCCAGTCCCCTATGCTGATTAGTAACTGGGATAGCTCTATCTTTTCACATATCTCCAATGGCAAATACCAATGTAATTTGGCAAAGTCCTAGGTCACGAACTCATAACCAAGCTGGACACATACTTCGTCCAATCGATTCCTCAAGGTTATTGATGGCATAATGCGAGAGTTCTACCAAATTCTCCACCCACTTATCTTTCCAAAGCAAAACATCATTTCCATCCCCTAGGTTCCACGTGAGTCCTGATTTGAAGATCTCTCAATTGTTTCTCATGTTTCTCCAAACTATTGACAATGGTCAAGTATATATTTGGACCATTCAGTCCCCTTTCCTTCCTACTGCAATATTCTCCTTTTAGGACTCGGATCCAGAGACGTTCCTCCTTGATGTAAAACTCCCAACACAATTTAAGTATGAACGCCCGATTTTGATCCTCAGCCTTCTGTAGTTCTAGTCCTCCTATGTTCTTGGTTAAGCATAAAGTATCTCAATTGACAAGATGCATTTTCTTTTTTTTTCAGCCGAAGATCCCTAAATAAACGCCCTAGCCAATTTATCAATCTCATCGTATATGTGTGTCGGCAAGTGAGTTAATTGCATAAGAAAGCTTGACATCGCTTGTAAACACGCATTTGTCAGAGTTAATCGCCCCTCCAATGATAACTGTTTCACCTTCCAACTCAATCATTCTGAAAGTGTCTTTGCATACTCTATCACGTAACAGTGGGGAGCCTAGGTATTTGCCCAGGTTATTTATCATTTCGAAACCGAATCCTTCACTGATTTCCTTTCTCATGTTGTTTAATACATTCTTAGAAATATATCTAGGTTGTTGCTATATTTTCAACTTCTCATGAAAGGAAAAATTAAATTTCCACAAAAAAAGGGCAAAATTAAGTCATACTTTCTAAAGTTATATAATTAGTCACTCACATATTGCCATTGAACCTGAGCATTTGGAAATTTAATAGTGCACCTCTTGCATTGATAATGTGGAGCCGTTCTTGATCAGAAAGTATGACTTAATTTTGCTGTTTTTTTTGGGGTCCATAGTAGAATTACCTTTATATATATATATATAGATATATACTTTGATTTATATAGTTCCCAATTGGGGTAGTGTGTGACTCATATATATGCATGATTGATCTTGGCCTTTGACTTTGCTTTGCTCTGTCTGTGTTCAAATTAAATATACTATTTATTTTTCTTTATTTTAAAAACAAGATTAACTAGTTTTTTTTTGGTAGGAATTAACTAATTTTTTCAGTTAAAGCAATTAAAACTTTCCTCCCACCTCCATCACAAATTTTCCAATTATCAACAGTATTTGAAATGATTTTTCAATTACTGATCGATGGCGCAACACTAGTCTCCACACCCTCTCTCAATATTTGTATTGGGCTATCAAGATTTCTCAATAGCAGCAACAATGACACAAATCTACACTGAATTTCTAAAGTGTGAATTATTAAATTATATATATAATAATTTGGTACTAATTGTTGGTGTAAATCAATCCTTTCTAACGTTGGCACTCATAGAATTGGGGGTAGGCAATCAAATGCATAAATGAAAAGAAGGGTATGCTTTTAACATGAGCAACCTAATTAAGCAAACAGCCCCATCAATCCATGTCAAAAACAAATTTTCTTCTCCCAAAATATATTAGAACATCCAATTAGGAAATTTGGGGTCTTTTTTTTAAAAATAATCTTAGAAGTAGATTTGGCATTGCATGCAATTTTCATCATAGAAGTGACATTACATTTTTAACAACTAAAGCAATATATTGATAGAAGATGGTAAAAAAAAAAGATCAAGTTAAGCTAATACTAAACACAAAAAATATTAAGGCCGGCGTGTTTATTATAGAAATTAACCAAATGCAGGATATTAAGACCTAGATCAATTGTTCTTTGTTTCTGTACTATCTAGATTTAGTATATCCTTTGTCGAAAAAACTAGATTTAATGTCCAAGCATCTATCATGTGTCATTGAACACTTTAATTAACAACTGATGAGACCACCACTTTAAAGTAGACTAAAATCACGTGGAACAGAGAAATATGTGTTGGAACTATGGTATATTTAAAGTATTAGTATAACCATATCTATACAATAGATGAATGAGAAATTGGTTATAAAGTGTTTTACATATGAATTGATATACATATATGCTATATATGTAGCTAGATACATGCATGCGTCTTGGTCTCAATTCATTTGGGTGAGTCACTTTGAAGCGTCATCTAGCAATTAATACAATGTATGTATTTGTGACAGTTCACTGTGGTCTTGAAAAGTCATGTATATACTGTGTGAGAGGATACGATGCATATGCACATCGATCGTAAAAGTATGTGACGTTTGAACTGTTAATGGAGAGGTGCACACGCTTGTTGGTGAACAGTCACCAAAGCAAATAGAAATATGAGTTTCCTACATAAGTTTAAGTATCGATTTTTACTTCTCTGTTTTTTTCAAATAAGATAAAAACAGTCCTGCTTTTTCTTCTTCGATTTTAGTGCATTTTCTTTAGTAAGAGTGAGTACAACAATTTGGTCCACTTGTTCTTACGTTCTGAAGTGCTGCAGTCGTAGGTTCGTGATTGTTGTATCCTGGGAGGCAAGTGCTACCAACCGCGAGCACGTATGCGGGGCATTATTGTCTTAAGGAGATAGAGTATTTAAACTCTAGCCTCAATCTACAATCGTTTCGTTTCATGAAGTTCAAAGTGTTTATGACGTCAATTCAACCATGACTTCTACAAGCAACGTGGTGGAGGTTCTAGACACAAACAATATGAACTTAACATATTATCAACTCATTCACACTAATCTAAACCTAGTTGAAGTATCGAAGTTCATTTTCAAGAACCTAAATACATTTCACCTAACAGTGTAGGCACTGGTACTGGAGACTGCAAGAGTAACTTATCTCCATGTCCTGCCTAAGCTTTACAATGTGTTAAGTCCCTCGATCCATATATCATTCAGACATCACTACATGAACTAAAACTGATTTAACTTTCATGAATCATAAAGGAATAGGGATTGGTTGTCATTCTTTTACCAATAAACGTTAGAAGATATAACATTCCTAGAACAAGATATAACATTAATTAGACAGGCACCACGACGTGGAAACCATTGGCTGGAATGACTGTGACTGATGTTGGGATTCAAGACGATTATCAGATTGTGGGGATAGTTGAACCCTCGACGGTTCTGAGCATTCCACACGGTCGCGGATCCTCATTTCTTGGTGGGAGCATTTCTTTATTGAAAATCTCATCAATCAAAATACTCTTGAATATTTCTTGCCATTTGGAATTATTTGAAATTCAAGTTTGATATCTTCAAAGATCTATATGGAAAAACCAAAATATCTATCAAGAAACTATCAAGAAACTATCAAGAGATGAAAAAAAAAAAGGCTTGCGAAAAGAACAAGAAATCAATTAGTACTTGTGCCGAAGAACGAGCGAGAAAAACCGAGAGAGTTCTTTGTCAATGCTGATTCGGCGAGGATGAAATAGCCAAATGAGGAGAAGAAATAAAGACAGGACGCTCGATCCCTGTTCACTAACAACGTAAAAATGCAAAGGTAGAAATCAAGACAGTGAGTTCTAGTCTATGTATTTATTCAGATGAACTTGAAGAGTTTCAACTACTGAAATCTCTTTACATAGGTTTGCTTTACATTTGTACCCTCAATGATTGTAAAGAAGAAGTAAATAGGGGAAAGAATGTGAAGGGTAAAGAAGTAACTTTGTGGAGGGGGTGATTTTACATTTGTAACCTCAAAGATTGTAAAGAAGAAGTAAATAGGCCTATTTTGTTTTGCAAAGGACAAGTAGGTCTATGTATTCATGAAATCTTTGTATCTTTAAGGATGAAACTTAATACAAATAGCAAGAACTCTTTGAGAGTATTTTGATTAATATGATTTTGTATGAAGAAATGCTCGCATAAAGAAATGAGGATCTGGATTCGTGAAGAACGCTCTTGCTATTAGTCGTATTCTTGTTGAGTTTGCTAGGCTTAATTAATTTTGTATCCTGCTAGCTTCTCCATTTCTTTGTCAAGCGCATAGTATATATTGGTAAGAGCAACTTGTGTTCATGTAATCAGTGTTTATTTATTTATTTATTTATTTATTTATTTATTTGGGTGATACAACATCGCAACCTATGTTAGGATCTAAGAAACACAGTTCCAATGGCATCCCCTAAAAGGTAGGGTAACAAAGATGGAGGACTTGGCTCTAATACGATCTACTGGCAAGGTTGGCAATGTGATCAGCGCATTGATTCCCCACTGTAGCACATGTAATCAGTTTTTAGTACTGGCTTGCATTGCTTGTCTGAAAATATATTTCAAATGCTTCATTCGGCAAGCCTTTGGCAATGGTATGAAAATTGCGCCGGAGCTATGTTTAGAAGTTGAATAATTAAGGAGGAGTACAATTAAATTCAAAGAAAATGAATTAATATGGTGCCCATCTCTAGCTAGCAATGTTCCGTGCCTGTTTTTGTTCCCTTTTGTCGCGGTAGCTCAATTGCTAGGTCGAGGTTGCTCTATCTAGTTCTTGCAAGATATGCCTAGAGTTAGAGCTCATGAAATTAACAAACGTTAACAACCTCAGAATTGGCTATCCAATACTTCAGAATTGTTAGGGTTCCATGCGGCGTACCTTACCTTGTCCCAGCCGCACCATCGGCTCTGATACCACTTGTTGAGGTTCCATCCGAGCGTGCGCTGCACGGGCACGTGGATCTCCGCTAGTACCGATATTGTCTCCAATTTAACTACCTCAACATTAGGTGTGGAGTTTTACTCTAAAAGGCCTCGGTACTATTAGAGGGGAGGTAATCACTAATATACTTCATTTAGAAGTTTTATTTTCCAATGTGGGACTATTATTTCGGTCCACACAACCCAACAATCTCCACCTTGGACCGAAATCTATCCCCGCATGATCCGTCGTCCCTACCATCTCGAGGGAGAGCAACTCGAGGCACACATGCGACCACCAACAGACATGCCTTGTCCCAGCCGCACCATCAGCTCTGATACCACTTGTTAGGGTTCCATGCGGCGCACCTTGTCCCAGCCGCACCATCGGTTCCATCCGAGCGTGCGCTGCACGGGCACGTGGATCTTCGCTTGTACCAATATTGTCTTCAAATTTTCTACCTCAACATTAGGTGTGGAGTTTTACTCTAAAAGGCCTCGGTACTATTAGAGGGGAGGTAATCACTAATATACTTCATTTAGAAGTTTTATTTTCCAATGTGGGACTATTATTTCGGTCCACACAACCCAACAAGAATTGCATGAATTAATGTTGCTTCATCAAATGTGAATGTTCTATTACTACTAGGAAACTTTGTTGTTGATTTTTATATATTATTCATTTATTTCCATATGTACCAAATGATAACTATTATAATTTGTAGGATAAAATTTCCAAGTTGAAGTTTAAAAAGGAGGGAGAGTGTGAAATGAATTAGGACTTAACGTTTGGAGTATAGGCTTCACTAAAATGCCAAGGCAAGATGGCATCTCCAATCCAAACTTATAACTCATTTATTTTGTATTCATATACCCGATGTGGGATTAATTTTAACAATAACCAATGAAACCAGATTCAAATGATCTTTTTCACTAACTTTATAAACCTCTATTTATTTTCTTTAGTTAGGAAAATGGTTAAATAGAGGATATACAATATTTTTTAAGATAAATAAGTATTGTTGAAGTTTATGTTGGTTTGAAAAATCACATGTAATGGTTTATTAAATAATATAAACTTAATAGTACAACTACCAACATACCAACATACCTTTATATACTAAATTTGCTTAAAATTTACTTGTTGTATTAATTGTGCATTTAATATATTTTGACATTGTAAATATCACTTGTCCATGTTGTTTTATTTTCTTAGATCAAGTACGCTCTCAGGTCGCACCTTTTTGGTGATCTTCCTAATCAAAAAATTATGAGTGTCCCATATATATCTAATACCCAAATAGTCACTAGCTTTTCCCACTTCCTTTAGAAACTTGTACCTTGTTAGTTGGAAACTCTAAAATAAGGTGACAAAGGTTAAACCTAGACAAAGCCGGTAGACCCAAAAACTAGTTAACCTATTGCAATTATAAGCAACATTTTTTATATCAATTGTAAAATGTGTTTTAATTTTCTTGCATAAAATCAAAGATAATTTAGGTTAGTTAAACTTGTAAGACCTCAATTTTTCATCTCACCCTAAACCCTTAAAATCACTGAATCCGCCCTTCATATAGGAATGTTGCTTGTGTGCTTGACCATTAATACCACATACTCCACTCTTCTTCAACCACAATCTCTTCTTCAACCACAATCAACAGATTGATAATGAGGGACAACACATCCAAGTGATTCAAAGAAGATTTGTGTACACCGACCGGATATATTTCTCTATCTCGACCTTGCTCGATCCATTCGAATCCTTCCAAACTCTAATGGTAAATACTAACATCTTTAAGGATTATAGAGAGTGGAGAACTATCGGTATGGACACTGCAAGAAGTGATATTTCATAACACTTAATCATGACATTTTCCAATACCTTGTTAAGACTTATTAAAATTTAAATAAATATATATATCTAAATATTGTTTATAACAAATAATGATTAATGATTTATTAAATATTATAAAACAAAAAATCTGATCAAATTTATAAATCATTATAAATCAATTATTTAATTATAGATATTTTTGTTACATAATAATTACATATTAAATAAGTTTTAATAACGTAGAGTATAATAAACATTAATTCAAGATGGGAATGGGACGACAATGACAATGGCAACGACGATGGTGGAGGGTGGTCGAGGAGATACACTGACATAGGCGACTTTTGAGCCATTGGTTGAAAGAAGGCAAAACACCACATGTCGAATGGCTTGATCATAAATGGGAGTCTTTTACGACAATGTACAAGAAAATAGGGTGATTGCGAAGGAGTAATTAAAAAAGTAAGGTTGTTTTACTTTAAAATTCATTAAATAAGGTAAATTTCTTTAAAATCTCAAAAATAATGTATTTTGCCTTTACTAAAGGCGTAATTACACGAATGACGCCTTTTGTAAAGGCGCCATTCGTGACGTGGAGTGTGATAGCGCCTTTACAAAAGGCGCTATTCGTGATATGGGCACTAAATATGGATTGGCGACGGGGAGCCCGTCGCCAATCTATTATATATATATAATATAATATATATTTTATATATAATATATATATAATATTATATATATAATATATTTTATATATATAATACATATTTTACATATATATAATATATATTCTGCGGTATCCACGTGGAACGAATAGCGCCTTTTCTAAAGGCGCTATTCGTTCCACGTGGCTTTTCACGCCACGTTGTACAAGAATAACGCGTTTTCTAATAGTAGACTCATAGAAATGTAGTGAAAAACCCATACATGCATAGTTTTAGTGAGCACAACTTACGTGTCACAGACATTGTTTCTGGCTACGGTGGAGGAGGCACTACAACAAAAGACACTTTTTATGACTCAATCTTTATGACATTTTTAGAAATATGTCATTGAAATTAGGTTAAACATGACAATTTTTAAATTAAATGTCATTGTAAGGTTAAAACAATCTCTTCAGATCAAATAAGTTTTTAATGACAGATTAATTAGTAATTAATGACATTTTTTTAAATGTCATTATACAATTTGCTACTAACTAACAAAGTTTCAATCTCCAACTTTAGAGCGTCCAACCGAAATAGAAATAGAAGAGTAACAATACTGCGAATAGAAGAGAAAACAAAAGCCGTTTACGTTGAATGAAAATAGCGCCGAAACTCTCGTTCGCGACTTGCTCGAGAAGGGTACATTTGTCAATTTCTTTTAAAAACACAAAAACAGAACAGATCCTTTCGTTTTCTCACTTGTTCATCGACCTAACCCTAGTTTTCTCGCTTGGCGATCGAACTCGTGCTCTCGCTTGGTGATCGAACGAGAAGACCAGCCGTTAATGGAGATCAAATAGCTTGGATCGAAGCCCTAGGAGCACTCTATGCAGGTTTGAGTTTGATGTGCTCTGTTGTTGCTTCGATTCATTGTTGTTGCTTTGAATCCCAAATCTGTTTGGGTCGTTTGATGTTTCTTAGCGAAGCTGATCTAGAGGTACGAGGTCGAAGCATATCTAGAGGCCCTAGTTGAAGTAGAAATCTAGGTCAACTGAATAGCACTTCACAGGTTTCGAATTCAACACTCCAGTCCATGAATTGTTACTCATCAACCATTCAAATCATTAAAGTTGTTATTGTTTTGTGAACTATTTTCTCAGATTCTACACTTTTGTGTGTTGTTATTGTGATTGAAGTAGGAGATCAATGTGTTTTTTTGGACTATTCCCTGAAGAACAGGAGTTTTTGAGTAAAACCTCAATCTGGATTGCAGAAAGGACTGCAATCTGTCCTCTTCGTAAACTCATAGTTATTTAGTGTTGATCGGGATTCAGTGTTGAATAATGCTGTTACAAGTGAGCATATGGAGAGGAATAAGAGGGTATAGCAATTGAAGGGGAGACAAGAGGATCAAATTCTCTCCATTGATTGAATAAGTGAGCATGAGAGCTACGTTATGTTTTTCTAGTTACACATCTCTCATTGAGTATAATTTGAATCGTGATGTCTTGTGAAATTAGTCAAGTTTAGATAAAGAGAGGTTAAAAAAAAGGTAAATGATAATCTAACACACTTTGAGCGCACACTTCAGGCGCACACTTTGTTTTTTAGCCATTTATGGCTCTTTCTTGTCTCCCCATGCGTGGCCCCACATCTAACAAAACACCATAAATGAGCTAAAAAACAAAGTGTGCGGCCGAAGTATGCGCCCAAAGTGTGTTAGATTATCATTTTCCTAAAAAAAATTGGATGTTGCATTTTAATTTGAATAAATAAAACTCCCTGTTTTGCTTTATTTTTACTCATTATAGTTAAGATACAAAATTTGACTGGCAAACCGAACTTAGAAAATTTCTTTGTTATGATCCGTACGAATTTCTTGCACTACTAAATAGTACAGATCATTTGAAAGATTTTTAGTTATACATTTTTCACCTTATTTATCAATCCAATTAATTTTTTTTGTGCAAACACTTAGTGGTTTAATTAAATAAAGCACAATAGCTTATATTTTACTTATAATTTATTCTAGTCACGCGGTACTGAGATTGTTCTAGAATCTGATCTTTTTTTTATACCTAAATAAATGTGACTTCTAAGAAATTAATACAAATTTAAATGAATTCAAGTTCCTATTATTAGTTAGGTTTTCTTTTCTTAAGTCCTAGAATCTGATCGGTTTGATTCACTGCAGAAGATGAAAATGCAATGACATGAGAGCTTAACAAAAACAAGTGAGTACTTGAAAAGGGTGGGTGGCATTCAAACTGACTAATTTCTGCCTATTTGATTCATTTGGCACTGTTGTGTAAGAAGCCTTGTTTGGCATGTCTTCTGCTCCCATTATTTCTCATTTTTCTTTTTCAAGGTTCCCATCATTCATCGTTACTATATAAACAAAATTAAATAAGTCCAAGCCTAATAGGTCTAGACTTCACTATCAACAACAACAACAAGAAGATGAATTAAGTTCCGCAACCTGGATCGAATTATTCTGCTCTACTCAGCTTTTTTACCCATCTACATATAGCTCTAGTCTCACTCACCCTTGTAAAGGTTTATTGGGTCCTGTGTGGTCAAAGCTCTCACTGAAATACATGCACACACCATCAATTTTTCTTCTTGTAATCAGGAGTTTGTTTGGGACATTTCTGATTTGTACAATTCATCTTTGATTTAATTTCTTTGGTTTATTAATATTAGCTAGTGAATTTAAAGTATATCAGTACAAAGTTTATTTTATCATTAGTGTGTGTGTACACACACATCATCCATGATGTGCCTGGTGTTTTGTGAGTAGTAGTGTAGTCACTTTCATGGCTCATGTTCTGTTGTTCTTACTTTATATACAATGTTTATTTAATTCTTTTTACATCATGGATGATGTGTGTGGTGTTTTAGTTAGTTGTTGGTGTTTCAATTTTTAAATACTATTTTACATAAAATAAAATTACATATATTATTGACTCATTCTAAGTATGATCTGCTTGTCAACAGATCATGCTATTATCATGTTCATTGAACTAAATATTGACATACCATGGTAGTAGGTTCTTGCAACACTTACTTGATTTGTCTTCATTGAGATTTTGGTATCTCAGTTGGTGTTTCCTATATGCTCAGGTGGGAAATTGTGTTGAATGTGAAGCATCTTACTGCAATTGAAGAGTTTGATCCATGTAGCCGACCCCCTAATTATTCTTAAAGTTTGCTTTGTAGATAAAATTGATGGTATCCCCAGCCTAAACATGATAGACTCTTTCTGACATTTGATAGAAAAAAAGGGAAAAAATTAAGATTAGGAAAGGAGTTACTCCTTCCCATTACAAGCAATGTTGCACAGAGGATTCAAAGATCAAACTTGTGATGTTTACAGTTATCTTCCACCTGAGCTTTAGGTATATCCTTCGTCATTCATGATGCGACATGCACCCACACAAACTACGCACTTATATTTTCTAGTTCCATTGCAACTCCTCTACAATTGAAGTTTTACTATATATTTTTTATAGTTTCTTCTTGCCTATAACCCTGCATAATTTAATGATCTCATGTTGATGATGGGCCACCTAGAAGGTTGGAGCTAAATGTTAAGATCGACTATAGTGTCTAGGAATATAACTTTGTTCCTTTCTAGCAGTTTGGTCTTATATTATTAATTGCTTCTATTCTTTGTAGATTTACCAAATTGATTGGAGAGAAATACGAGTGAATGTGGAGTACTTGGAAGATCAAATCTTGAATTGGCATCGATGGGCTTATGAGCAACCATGAGGTCAATCTTGACTTAGGTATGATCATTCAATCTTCTTATTAATTTCTTTATCAGTGCTTGACGTGCATTCATTTCCCACACATGCATCATTATTGTCTTTTATTTCTACTTGGAAGGTCAAATTTTGAATTGACATCAATCAGTTTGCGCACTACAACCTTGCCTCTCAAATTTCAATTAGGAATGTCTTTTTGACATGTATGCTTTTTTTTTGACATGTATGCTTTAAGCATATATTTTTGGTGCTCCTCCACATGCCCACTCACTCGGTTCTGCTTGTTTTTGTTTTTATAGTAATGAATGATGATAGGATACTTAAGAATATTGAGTAAGTGTCCTTTAATCTTTTTTATATAGATTTGTCTTATTGATGCAATTTGTAGATATCTTTTTTTGTGGGGTTTTACACTACAACAAAAGTTACTTTTAATGACATCAACTCAATGGCGAGTACAGTTGCTTGGCCTTCGAAGTATATTGATTTGTTTTGAAATTTTGAAAGGTAATTTATTTAATTGGAGACTGCAGTTTGTATCTTCTACATCTAGTAAGTTAGTTTATGCTACATCAGCTTGCTGCCCTGCTAATCTTTGGTTTACCTTTCCAGGACATGAGCCAACCAACCCCTACTCAAGAATCAGCTGCCAAGGATCTACATGGATTCGAGTGGCGACTTAAGCATAAATTTAGAGGTTCCTTACTAGCCCACTTCTCCTTTATTTGATTCTTATCTTTAACTGTCTTTTCGTTTAGTTTCAATTCTGTGATGTATGGTGGGGGGGAATTGCAAATAAAAGCCCTGAAAGAAAAAAAGGATCATAACATAGTTTATTTGGCTTCTTGATCGGTATTTTATTTGACTTTTTGATTGGGAACAAATGCACAGAACTGCTCTCTGCTTCATTTGCTTTTTGTGTTTAGCATAGTTACTAATTGAGGGGAAATGACACAGCATGATGCTTACCAAGAGGATAAGTAGAGCAGAAATGAAAATGAGAACAATTTTATCAGTATGAGTTCTAGGAACATTATATAAAGTAAAGTTTGATGGATGACGAAGTCCCAAGTGCCACAAGCATATAGGTGATAGGTGTAAGGCAAGAAAACTTTAACCATGGCTGAATTTTGTGAAGGTGATGGCCAAAAAAATTGGTTGAGAGTCTTGAGAACATTCTTTATTGTGCCTTAAACACTGCCTTAGTTTTGGGATCCTTCGGCAAACAATCTTCGAGTTAAAACTCAATAATCACATCATTCACTAGTGATTGTAAAATGCTCATCGAGATTATTCCCTAATATACGAGAATTTATACCTTGACTTGGAAAGCAATTACGGATCTCGGAAGAATCCCATTTATACCAAGGGAGTCTACCACAGATTCATTTGATGTCATCATAGTGTTACTGTGTTAGCATCAATGGAGTAAGAAAGGCTGGTCGTTGTGTTCGATTGAACTGTGGTGGTTGAATTTGTTGTTGTTGCTTTGCAATGGAGCTCTAATATACATCACGTCACCAAGACAAGAACACATCCACGACCAAATATCCCACATATCTCGACATGAAGGTATCTTGTTATTGTTGAATTGAAAACCACTTCTTCCTCTAAATTTTCCACCTCTTCCTCAATTTCCATTTGAACCTCTGTTGTCGGATCCAACTGTTGCTGAGAATTAGGATTGGTAGAGGTTTTTTTTCAAATGTCGTTGCTTCGTTTGAACTCAACAAAATTCACTAACTCCTTCAATTATTTCAACATTGATTGATTGGGGTACTTCTCAAACTGCCTTGTTGACATGTTTTTGAACTGCGTAAGACACACAACAGTGTTGGTATTAGTATTGGTAGTAGCAGATGTAGTGTTGTTTGTGTTGTTTGAGCTTGAGCTCTCAATTTGGGTTGAGAATGATGTCTTTGACATGTCGAAACATCGGTATTGGGCGTGCTAAGCTAGATTTAGTCAGATGTGGGTGTTCTTCAAATGAGAGCTTTTACACAAAATGGATATGTGGAGGTGATGCTAGGAAGAGCAGGGCAAGTAAGGTTCATTTGAATTTTTTTTCCCTCTATGTTCTTCGATCAAAAGATATGTTACACTATTATTGATTTTTTTTATTTTTGTTGGACAGGTTGCAAAGAAGAAAAGTTGCAAATTTGAAGGGGTACTTGTCTTGCCATGTTGTATTTACATGGCGTAGTTTCTTTTTTTTTTTAAATACATGGTGTAGCTTTTTTTTAAAAATACATGGTGCATGTAGTAGTTCTACTAGTTCCAATTTAGCACACATAGTGTTTTATGTAGTGTTCTACTAGTTCCAATTTATAAGCATTTGAAAAGGGTTTAAAAGATTTTGAATGCTCATCATCAAGTGTTTTAATAAAAACACTAATTCCAGTTTATAAGCATTTGAAAAGGGTTTTTAATTGATGAGCTTACTTGAGGTGTAGAATATTAATATAATTATCTAATTATATATAATTTATAGGGTAGTAAAGGTGAAAATGCTTTCAAAAATAATTGATGGTCTAGAATTGGATGAAAGAGAATCTATTTGATGTATATGAACAACTGATATACATATACTTGGCTTCTTTTTTTTTCCTCCTATTTAGATACATAAGTTTGAATTATAGAATGTTGCCAGATCTATACATGGACAATGAAAACTACCCTGTTTGCCATACCTCATCTATAGATTTGTTTTCCAAATTAGTTTAGTATATCAAACATGTATCTTGATATAGCATCTCTAAGGTTGACAAGCACCCAATATAATTGAGCCGATATCGCGTGATATAAGAATCGCTTCTGGGATGGTGATCCACTGCATGTTCGAATCTTGCGACCTACATAGGAAGCTACCTTGAGAGTCTGAGACCTTTTGAAGTTAAACCACGCACTGAACTCCACGTATGGTTCGACTTGAAATAGGGCATATCCCTAATTATGGTACTAGTTAGTTTAGATAACTTGTCTCGAAACTAGTGTTAGATAAACTAATTCCATAATTAGTGTTGAAAAAATGAGAACTTAATACATACTTGTGTCAATAGTGAATTTAATATTTCAAGTTCTTAAACTTTCAAAAAAAAATATGTATACTACTACAGAGAACATGTGACCTCAAAAGAAGGGTTAGCTTGTGAAGATCAGTTAATCCAACAATAAACTCACTCAAACACGCAATACAAGCAAAGACTTTTTAGCAAGATTTTTGACTGTTGTGACAGTTTGAATCAGAAATATATATATATATAAGTTTTAACAGAACCTTAGATCATGGAACTAAATAAGTAATGATTATAGAATTGCAGAAAACCCAATAAAGATTAAGTTGTTCAAATCCCGAGTTGAGTCGCAAAAATTAAAATATACCAAACCTTATTAATAATGATCATACGATCATTGAAGTAGTTAGAGCAGAAATCCTAGAAAATTAATTAGAGAGAGAGAGATCGATATGGGCGGTGAGGATAAAGAAGTAACAGAAATGCAAAACCAAGAGAGTCCCGATCACTACATGTAATCTGTAAACTACACATCGGGAGAGTCGGGAGACTAAACAAACAAAAACCCTTTAAGAGTTTTGATTCTCTAGCGCGATTACGCAGAGAGACCAAAGTTTGATACATTAAAATATGTGAGAAAAATTTAAAAAAAAATCCAATTTAAAAATGTTCAAAATCAGACCTCTATGCACCCCAACCCCTTTAAATCTCAACACAATTCATTCAAGCCTAGCTAGTTCAACCAAAGCATTTTTCTTCTACTTCATCAATGGATTCGAAGAAGCCGAACAAGATCGATGAGATTGTTAGGCTTCAACAAATCCTAAAGAAGTGGAGAAAGATTGCAAATACACCAAAACACAAGAATAACAAGAAGGGCGGCGAAGCAAAGCACTAGTAGTACTAGTAGTGGTAGCAAAGGTAAGAAGTTTCTTAAGAAGACACTTTCGTTCTCCGAGGCGGCAAGTGTCAACCGACGTCATGCCAAAAGGGTTCTTAGCTGTGTGTGTTGGGAGAGAGATGAAGAGATTCATAATCCCAACAGAGTACTTGAGCCACAGAGCATTTGGGATTCTACTAAGAGAGGCAGAGGAGGAGTTTGGATTTCAACATGAAGGGGTGTTGAGGATCCCTTGTGAGGTGCATGTTTTTGAGAAGATATTGAAGTTGGTTGAGGAGAAGAAAGAGGTGTTCTTCATTCATGAAATGAGTTTTAGTGATTGTTCATCGAAGCGAGAGGCGAGATGACACAGTCTCTTCACCCTCACAATCCAATGTGCAGGATATTATAATATAAAACCAGAGAAAACCAGAGAAGAAGGCGGAGAAAACCAGAGAAGAAGGCGGAGATGAAGACGAACCTTAACGCCGATTCGCAGCTCCTTCACATCTCCAGATTTCTTCGCAAGAACTGAAACCACGAAACACATTAACACATCAACAAAAATCAATCGACATTTCGATAAAATCAATTCAACAACGACAACTAGAAGTGATTCCTTTGTTAATGGTGCAAATCGATGGTGCGAATGAATAATTTCGAAACAAATTTGGGATTGAAAGCAACAACAAACGATGAATCCAATCAACAACATCAAATCCAAACTGCAGCAGTACTCTAGAGCTTCGATTCTAGCTATTCCGTCTCCATTAATGGTTGCTCTTCGATTCTAGGGTTTCAAGCAAGAGCGGCGAAAGCTAGGTTTTGACAAAAAGGGTTTAGCCAGTATTTGGATGATCGATGTGAAGAGGAACACATGAGAAGAGGAACACATGAGAAGGGTTTTTGTTGGAGCGAAATGTCTGAAATACCCTTCATTTTTTAGCCAGCGCGAGCGGGACTTTTGTTGAACGCAAGCGGTCTACTGTTTTTCTTCTTTTTTTACTTTCAAACCCAACAAACTCTTTTTTTGAGTAATTATCAATGACATTTGTAAATTGTCATAAAAACCTTATAAAAAGTCATCTATTTGAAAAAAAATTGTAAAAGACTTCTTCAATGACAGTTAATTAAAAAAATGTCATTATTTAGTGTTTCAATGATAGTTTTTCTAAAAATGTCATTGAGTTGATGTCATTAAAAGTAACTTTTGTTGTAGTGACTATGTTGCTTAATGATTCTTTATGTCTCAACTCTCTCTCCTGCCAACGGGATCATTTAGCTGATCTCTATTAGCGTGCACTTTTCTTATGTTTTATATTTGTCGTTTCTTTTTTCATTTAGTCATAGACATTGACAAATGTATTATCTTAGGTTTGGAGCTTATCTAAGGGAGTTCTATTGCGGGATGTTGTTTTCCGTACCATAATAGATTCCATTGCGTTGGATCCCAGTGAACGTGTGTTCTATGCTGGGGGTAGAGACGGGATCGAAGATATATATTGTTTCACTTACCACCAAAAGCACATCTACCACATCCACATATAATGTAACATAGACAAACTTTAGTATCCCATTGAAATTTGCAAAGCCACCTAATGATATCTAATCCCATGTAGCATCATTTTTAAAGTAGGCACTTGGTAGTACTATTTTAAGGATTCTTCTTCCATATCTATAAAGAGGATTGGCCTTTGACAAAGGATTTTCACTTGGTTTTAGCTCATAAAACATTAAATATGTCGCAACTTGCAGACCTTGTTATATGCATAAAGGAAATTCATAGTTGGATTTAATTTTGGAAAATTGGAAGCCACATGAATTCTATAGTGTGATTTTCTATTTGGACATCCAATGAAAAGAAAAGTTAGTCCTCTCAAAAAATGAAAAGAAAAGTTAGGGTATCTACATGAATTCTATAGTGTAATTTACAAAGAAAAAAAGTTGACATGACTTTGAAACAATTTGTTTCAGTAGTTCTTAATGTGGACAAAATTTTATTTTTTGTCAAGCTGTCGTTGAAGTATTGTTGAAGGCTTGAAGCTTTGGCTAACAAGAATATGAAAAACTTTCTTGTAATTCAACTGCTGGGGCATTGATTTATGTTTGAACCATTCTTAAACTTTATTTAAATATGACAACCTCCCCTGACCTGGCCCAGACCGCTACTTGGACCCGATACCTGAACCAGACCTAAATAACAATCTGGCACGCCTCTCAAACAAACTTGCGGAATACACATTGGCTAAACAAAGGATAATAATTGCGGAATAACTATAAAGAGATATCTTTAAGCCAATAAATTTAAGTTCACAAGAACATTTATAAAACTATACATGGGTTCGTATTCATTTAAACTAAATAAGGTTTATTAAAACTTCCAAGTGGATCAACTAAAGGTAAGTAGGTTTCAAAACTATCCAAAGACTTATTTTAATTATGACCCAATTAGTTTAATAGTTTCAAAATCGAATATACATAATATATCAATATAAGGCTCACATTAAGAGATAAAGCTTCAAGCTATCGCATATCCCTTGTCTCGATCTAGCACCGATGATACCTGAAATATAAGTGGGGTGAGCTAAAAGAACCAACGTAGCTCAATAAGAGGAAAACCTCGATCAAATATCAAACATGCAAGTATTACCTATAAAGCAAAAACAACTCTACGCATAAAGTTGTAAATCGAATCGCAAAGCTTTTAATGAAAAGTAATGGAGACACGGCTCTTGTTCGTTAAGGGGAGTGTACTCAAATTTCAAGTCAAGCAAAACATGAGGTAAGATTCATAATTTAATAAGCAAGGAAGTGAGCATTCCCTTGAAAAAAGAATTTGGGATCTCCGGCCTAGCTCCCTTGTTTTTTGGGGATAGAAAATGGGCGTGGGACATTTCTCTTTCTCCCTCTGTGGTATAGATATCTGGACTTGGGACTGACTATGTCACGTAGCGCAGTGAATGTAATTTCAATCAAATTGGTAAAGGGCTATAATGTGGCAAAATCAAAGTTTGAACCAAACCCAATTACCAAAGTCATTAATTCATGCAATTGAACAATTAATTAAGCAGAGAGAGAGAAAGACATGAGAGTAACTAACTAGCTAATCTTGTTTTAAAATTCTTTTTTTGATTTACTTTTGTGATTTTTGTTTTTGAACCACCGTCGATCCTCTCAACAATCGGCGGTGGTTCCTATCAAATCTTTTTTGCTCTTTGTTCATTCAATAAACAACATATCTAATCATATTTGTAGAGATTAGTACATTCTTGCTGCAGTGCATCTTTATCAACAGTGTTGTGTGGATTTGTGCGGTGCACTAGATTGATTTATCTTTAGTTTTTACTTTATAGTTAGTTTTCTTTCCTAGTTGGAAGTCTTTAATTTGTCTTCTCCTTGTTGGGAAGTTTCGTTATTCCTTTTGTGGTTCTAGTACTTTTGTGTATTGTCATGAGTTTCACATTGTAGAGAACAATCATTGATTGTCAAACTGTTTCACTTTTGAAAAAAAAGCCAAATTAATGACAGTTTGTTTGCACAAATTGGATTAGCGAATCAATGTACTTGATTCTATGTTTGATCCTGTTTTGAGCCATTAATGATTAATGAAATTTTGATTTCTCTTTCAAAAAAAAAAAAAAAAACTAGCTAACCTTGTTTTGGAAATTAGCCCACTTTGCTAAACCTTTGTAGACGTTCCGCACAACCTCCTTAAAAGATGGCTTGATTGGAAGAGATTTCTCAATCCAGACGCTGTTTGCGAAGGCCAAGCGAGGCCCTTCGCTGCCACTTCCATTCGCTAGCTAACAATTAAGGAGACCAACGCAGAAGCAAAGGAGTCGAGATCGTCATTGGTATTGGTATTTGGGAAATTCTAGGATAACACCTGCACACCCCTACACATCAGCCGTCTGTGTTTATCTCGAGATCCAAGCTTATCCACATCTCGAGGTGCAAAACACGGGTGTGCGAGACTAGTAATGCTGTTAAGAGGTGTTATTCTAGAATTATTAATGAAAGCCCGCAAGGGGTATAGTGTAAGGACAAAGCAAAGACAAGCATCATATTAAATCTAATTACGTACCTAAAGTTGTGCTTAATATCTAAATTATAAATATTTTCTTATTTTCTCTTGTATTATAGAGTAGAGGTGCATGACTAACTCTCATAAAATTAGCCAAATCAAAGTCACATGTCTGTTTCAAAATCATGGGATGAATTTGAAGTTGTGTGAGCACATAATTTAATGTGCATTGCAAGATTGAAAATAGGTGTGTGTAACATATATATGGTGCGATTGTAGCATTATCATGCATTGGATTTAGTCGGCTATGGAAAGCGGCGTTAAGGTTTTGTAGCAGTGAAGCGGCCACCGAGTTGAGTGATTTGGGTAGATGGGTGGTTGTATGTAGGGCGTGATGTTATTTATTTTTATTTCTTTTGTCATATTTGTTAGTCTTATTATAAAGTCTATTGCAATCGCTATATGTTTCAGTATTTATTTATTTATTTTTCACTTTTTTGGCTAGTTATTGATTGATGAGCAAGCACCATATATGGGAGATGGTATTTGTTGGAATATATAATCCCATATTGAAAATATAATAAGAGTCGGTGTGGTATATAAGTGACGTAGATTGGATCTTAGCACAAGCCAATTGGTTTTGTGCAAGATGGGCTTCAACTCCATTTGTATATCCACATGTGCATGTGTCGCTTCTTGCTTTTGTGTTTTCTTTATGACTATTTTTGTGTCAAATATTTCAATTTTAAGCTTTAATTGTTACCAATTCAAGGACATTAAAGGAAGGAAACATCAATTAAGCTTGAAAACTTTAAAAACGAGTCGATAACGTGCCTGGAGCTTGAAACTTTTGTAGAGAGCTTGATTTGATCATGTGGCGAAACAAGTAGATTAGAATGTAGTGATGATCAGGAGTCGTTATGACGTGATATTTTTCTTTTTTTGAAGAAGGGAGACGGTACTCGATTTTATTAGTAATATAAATAAATATGTACAACTCCAAGGGACTGTGTATCCGACCCTTACCCAAATCAGACTTACAATTAATAGGACAATCCAAAACAATTAAATCTTATTCTCAATATAGTTAAATAATTTCAGTTTGGAGAGTGACATTACTCTTTGTTGTCTTGTTGCTATCCTTCACTGATTTACTTAGCTATTAACACTGAATTTTGTAGTGGGGCAAGCTTTGCTCTCTTGGAAATGTTGTAGGTCTTCTTCAGGAAGGCCTACTTAAAGATGCATTGGTTGCAGCAGAATTCGCTACCAAGGTTAAACATTTCTTCTTTTGGACTGTGCCGACGTCTATCTTAGGTGTCTTTAGGCAATATGTTCTATTGCTATGCTGCAAATAAGATTAAACCTCATTGAAATCGGTAAAATATAGGCATCATTGAAGAGGTACATATTGTCAAGAACATATGAATTTTGAATAATGCAACAAAAGCCATAACTGTTTCAAGTCTAATTCTAAATTTATGAAATATAAAGCCTCAGATTATTGTAGTGTACTAGTAGTACATGTACCTCTTTCACATGCTTTGTCTCTGATTTCCCGATTTCTTTCAAGGGTGCAATTCCATGTTTTTTCTCAAGGTTTGCTTCCCTAAGAGTTGCTCTTTCCTGTTGGTGCAAGTTTATTATACTTAGACAACATTCACAACATTCTTATAATAAAAAAAGAACAAAAACAAACTCAAAAGTTTATCGTGAAAATCGTAATAATGATAGTAATTAATTGCAATTAAGAATTCTCAGCAGAATAAAAGTCCGTCTTCTATGGATGGTCCTAAATTTTACATATAAACACTTTTATACACAAATGGAAAATTTAATTCTATATGAAAGAGAACTTAATTCAGACGATGATTTTCTGCACTAAATTATTTCAACTACAATAACATTTCCAGATTCCCTAATATCAAATGAATGTTAACATGCAGACTGCAAAGGTTATTTCAGTTAAAAATATGATGATGTTCAAGTTAAATCAAAACTTAAATCTAAATTTAATACAAAAAAACAATTCCACTAAATGTCAACATATTTGCCAAATATCAAAGAATCTTAGATTACATAGCCTAATGCACAACAAACCTTAGCAGGACAAAATTAAAACTGAAGTACCCATCTCCATGTTTCATAGGATAATAATGTGAAACATTAATGCAAACTTTAAATATTTTTTTCATATGCATTGCATTTTCGATCTCACTCAGAATCTGAACAAGGCATGGAGGACATGCTTAAAGCAGATGCCTTACTGACTCTAAGAAACCTTGCAGCCTCCAATACCTGCTCCATCAAAGATCTTTCAACAAGTACTTTCATGTGAAAGCCCTTTCTTGGCCACATATTGTCACTTCTGTTCTTAAATAGCTTCCACATCGATCTTTTAAGAAACTTCGTTGTCTTTCAATCAAGTCCTTTAATTGACTACATCCAACTCATGATATTTTTCTTTCTAAAAGAGGATTCATCAAGGACATTGTCCTTTTAAAGCCATATGTACTGCCGTAAATCCAATGTTTCAGAGGAAGGTAAAAATTAAAACTTCCCTGCCAACATAAATTTTTAGTATGGTTTTATGTATTAGCAGAGTGGTCTATCATGTTGGTAGCAGATAGCCATTAAGTGATCATCTAACAAAGTACATTTTGCAGTGCCTGAGATGAAAATTTTTCTCAAGTACCAAAAAAGCAAACCATAAAAGACTGTCATGCACAAGAAAATGCATGACAGTCTAACTTATAATAATTGCTATTTCTTCAAACTATCGCATATGTTTATTTTACTTATATAGCACTCCACATCATTCTTATGGTAAAAAAAGAACAAAAACAAACTCCAAAGTTTATCACGGAAATCGTGATCAATAATGATAGTAATTAATTGCAATTAAGAATTCTTCTTACATCAGTTCTCAGTCTGAAAGGCTTTGGAATTGTTGGTATTAGTTTCTTATACTTCTTGCCATGAAAAGCTGAAGCAGAACTACCTTTAATCGTTTTACCGTATGCCTTGGCCGCCTGCAACACATTCAAAAATAGTTAGATGTTGTTCATAATCAAACATCATGCTTTGATGTTATTTATCATCTAGATATGTTTTGATAAATTTATAAACATACCTATGAATTTTGAATAATGCAAAAAAAGCCATAACTGTTTCAAGTCTAATTCTAAAATGCATGAAATATAAAGCCTCTGGTTATTGTAGTGTACTAGCAGTACATGTACCTCTTTCACGTTCCTTGTCTCTGATTTTCCAATTTCTTTCAAGAGTGCAATTCCATGTTTTTTCTCAAGGTTTGCTTCCCTAAGAGTTGCTCTTTCCTGTTGGGGCAAGTTTAGTATACTTAGACAACACTCACAACATTCTTATAATAAAAAAAAAACAAAAACAAACTCAAAAGTTTATCATGGAAATCGTAATCAATGATAGTAATTAATTGCAATTAAGAATTCTTCTTACATCAGTTCTCAGTCTAAAAGGCTTTGGAATTATTGGTACATTGGCTTTGGGATTGGCAATACTTTGCACCTTTGGAAGAAGTAAATCTGGCCTCCTAGCTTTTAAGACCTGTTTATTGTTATTAATTCAAGGTTATCGAAGGAATGAATCGTCAAATAAGCTCAAAAAAATGAGAAAACAAGTCGATAACTTACTTGGAGCCTAAAACTTTCAAAGAGAGCATCAGGGTTTATTTCTTCATGTTGTTGATCACATCCTGAAATCACAAACATACCATGAAATCACAAAAATAAGTGACTCTAGTTCAAATTAAAACTCACCAAGGCTAACGCAGAACCAGGACCGATCCTCATCGAGGAGAGGCGGTTCAGGATGAGTGAAATCAAAGAACATTGGGGCTTGGATGTTCTCGTAGAACTCATCACAATAGCTTTCTTCGCTGTTCAAATCAAAAGCAAAAAATTAAGTGGTGAAGGTCGAATGTAACTAAATATGTACATGTTACAAGTATAGTGAATACTCGTTGTCCTCCGAGGCTGCTGCATTTTGATTTTCTTTGTTGTCATGCTCCATTGATTCGATATTTAGTTCTTCATTAACATAATTATGTGTGATCAAAACTGTCTCTAAAGAAGAGAATCCTTTTTCATCTATAGTTTCGACATCCACTGTGGACTCGTTTGCTGTATGAGTTGGAGATGGGTGTGGTGCATTACTTACATCGACGGATTCATCTAGTGACTTTCGATCAATATCCGCAATGATAAATTCTTTATGATCAATACATTTTTTTTGTTTTCTCAAGCATAGTGAAAACTTGGAGAAGATGAAGTGCTTCTCCACTCTTGCCTTCGCCGACCGAATAGTGTTGTTGATTGCGGCCATGAATATTGAAAACAATGAAAAGAGAAAGGAGAGTAGCTTGAACATCGTTTTTTTTTGAAGAAATATAAAAGAAAGAAAGAAAGAAAATGCAAGGTACTGAAATCGAACACGGGAGGTCTATGTTTGATGAATGACCGCCTTATAAAGAGCAATCTTTCCTTTTCCTTATTCCATTCCATTTTATTCCCCCAATCATTTTTTCCTTCGTTTGACTTTGTTTCCTTATTCCATTCAATTCCCCCAATCGTCTTTCCTTCGTTTGACAATGTTTCCTTATTCCATTCCATTTCCTTGATCATCTTTCCTTCGTTTGATTTGTTTCCTTATTCCATTCCCCTAATTGTCTTTTCTTCGTTTGACTCTGTTTCCTTACTCCATACCATTCCCCCATCATCTTTCCTTTGTTTGACTCTGTTTCCTTATTCCATTTCATTCCCCAATCGTCTTTCCTTCGTTTGACTCTTGTTAAGGAATATTGTGCAATTAGGAAATATGTACAAATCACTCTTGTAATTATGTTATGCACAAATTACTCCCTTGATTATGTGCTACCTTATTTAGATGTTTCTTTTTGATTTGTGCACAACATAATTATATGAGTGATTTGTGCATGTTTCCTAATTGCACTAAATTTCTTAACAACTTTGTTTCCTTATTCCATTCCATTTATTGCTCCCCTGACCAAGAATACCCCTCTTATTAAAATAGTAAAGTTGTTTTACTTTAAAATTCATTAAATAAGGTAAATTTCTTTTAAATTTCAAAAATAATGTATTTTGCCTTTACTAAAGGCGTTATTAAGTGTGACATGGCGCCGGGTAAATCCACGAATGACACATTTTGTAAAGGCGTCATTCGTGACGTGGCCTCGGATAAAATAGATTGGCGATGGGCTCCCCGTCGCCAATCTATTATATATATATATATATATATATATATATATATAATAGATTAGCGACGGGGAGCCCGTCGCCAATCTATTTTATATTTTATAATATATATTATAAAACAATATATATAATATATATGTATATATATTATATATTTATATATAATATATATTCTTGGGTTTATGGTTCATACATTTGAGGGCAACAAACATTCCTTCATACATTCCACGGCAACAATGAGTTCATACATTCCAATCGAATTTAATCAAACTCACACACACTCTCTTCCTCTCTCCCTCTCGTCTGTTCCCTCTCTCTCTCGGCTCACAAACTCAACCCAAATACACACACACTTCTACTTACACTGCCGCCTGTGTTTGCCGCCGTTGCTGCCTCCGTTTGCCGTCGCTGCTGCCTCTCTCGATCTCCCACACACTCTCTTCCTCTCTCTCGCACTGCCTCACTGCACTCATTGCTCTCACTGCTCTCTCTGCCTCTCTCCCTCTCCCTCTTTTAAACACTTAAACACCCCCCACCGTCTCCAACCAACATTCAACCCCCCATTGATGACCCTAGGTCGTCGATAGGGGGGTTGTAGGGGGTGCTTGCTGCAACGCGTCACTCACTGTATGCGTGGTGTCCTCCCATGTGGCATCCCACGCGTCACTGCTCTCACTGCATGCGTGGTGTCCTCCCATCCCATGTGGCAGACCTAACACGAATGGCGCCTTTTGTAAAGGCGTCATTCGTGTTGGTCCGCCAAGTCATTCATGTTGGTCAGACCACGAGGCAAACGCCATGCGTTTTTCACACTAATTAATGTAATTAAAGAATAAAAAAGAAAACCACAATAATTTACGAATTAAAAAAAAAAAAACAACGGATAGGTTCTTCTAACCGTACGGGGAACCTGTCGCCAATCCGTCGCTATATATATTATATATATTTTATATATATATATATATAATATATAATATATATTGCTGCAGCTAGGGGGACAGCAACGGGGCAGCGACAGGGGGCCGTCGCCAATGGCCCCCCCTCGCTACCCCGTCGCAAATTTTTTTTTTTTAATTTTTAAATTTTAAAATGTTAACACCGTTGCCACGTCACACGAATTGCGCCTTTTGAAAAGGCGCAATTCGTGTTGTGTTTGTATGATTCACTTCCAACGTGGCATAAATACTATTTTAGCCTAATGATGCCTTTTGAAAAGGTGATATACATTAATCAAAGAATAAAAAAAAAATCTACAATAATTTACGAATTTTAAAGAAAATATACTGTACGGATGTAATTTATTCGATTGCGAATAGGTTTCGCCGATTGTTTGTTAACATACTAAGTCAAAGAAATTCAACGTAGCATTATATAATCGCAGAAAAGCTACTGAACTGTAGGCAATCTCTATTGATACGATTCCCAATCTTATAGATCTAAATTCTTGCTAGCCCAGTTGTCGATCTTAGGAATCTCGGACTATTATCAGAAAATCAAGATTTGTTCGATCAAGGTCTGTCATTGACTTTACTACTTATATATTTTTTTAAATAACAATGTGTATCCAGACTCTTGTTTGATTAGTCCTACGATCCCTAATATTGCGAAACGAGACCACTGGTGACCCTACTTTGCTACTTATATATTAGTATTTTTTTTAAGTGCGAGAGGATATTTTTCCAAATGTTACATTTGTTACCAGAGATTGTGCATTAAACCTTGATCAAGTCACAAATAAATGTAGGAGTGGAATTAAGCCGCCTAAACTCAACTTCTCATGAACCCAATTCATTTCCAAGCCAAAAAAAAAGGCTATCAAACAATAATGTAAATGTTAAGGATGTGTTTTATAACTCTCTGGCTCTGTTTGGTAACATTAGTGATAATCTAGTTGATCAATTCAAATTGTTTGGAAGACATAACTAATTATGTAGCTGAGAAATGCAAAATGACATGATAGGATATTCGACAAAATTTAATGTATTAATTATGCAATCATATAATAGTTATACATACAAAAGACAAGCTTATAAATTGCACACAAGTTTATAAACTTTCGCAACATCGATTTGATCTCAAAGAGAATGAAAATGGTTGCTATTGATGTAATTTCATTGTTAAATCAGATGTAATAGTGAGCAATTATTCTATGAATAGAAATATCTTTTCGTCAAAAACATAAAATAAATTAATTTTGTGTAAATATTTATATTATGATATTTAAATTTATCTTTTTTATATAATACAATTAACAAGAAATAATCTAATTTTATTTAAGAAAAAATTAAGAGTCAGGCTAAGCGCACCCTAGAAAAGTAAAACTTAAAAAAAATATCAATCCTACTATAAAATGACCCTTATGCCATCACTGTGATTAGTGCGCCCACTACACTTTCTAAGTGCATCCCACACACTCTCTTATTTGTGATTTGTAGGCATCATCGAGGGGTTCATGTCGAGGTCTGAATCTCTTGTTGGAGAGTTGGTTGTAGCTTGCTGAACCTTTAATTGGTATCGATTGGAACCCATCGAACCTTTAGTTCAACAATTATCAACTAAATCTCACCAAAGAGGTTTGGTTGGAGCCTAGTGGATGAGTCTCGGCTACATGTCATCAAACCTAAAAATAGATGTCTCGACCAAGGTTTTGGAATTGGGTGTAACGACCCGAAAATTTGGTTATTTGTGGATGATAATGCATGTATTAGTATATTAGTATTTTACGGGTCTCGAGCCGTTTGGGCTATGTTTCAATTGAGTGAGGGGTCGCCTAGTTAAACGGGGGTTTCGGGAACCGTTTTAGTGGGCATTATTAATAAACAAAGTCAAATAAAATATATGATCTAAGTTGAGAAAATACAAGGTTAACAATAAAGTATAACTTAGACAAGAGGGAATTTATTTGAATCCCAAGAGTGGGACCGCCTCGGGAAGCGTGTCGAATGCGGGACACGGTGCCCCGAGTAGGCGAGAAGTTGTGTAACTTTATTGGTAAATTATTAAAATTATGGAGTTAATTTAATAGGTTAATATGGATAGGATTGTTAAAATGACACAGGTGAGTGAGGAGGACCATTAGATGGGCATAGGGATGTGCACATGTGTTAGATCAAGGGATAAGCCAAATGACCCATAAGGGTAGGCTGGCCAAAGGTTGGACAAGTGAGAGTGTAAGGGCAAATGGGTCATTTCACCTATGATACATAATATAAAAGAAGTGAAAACCCTAATGAGCACTATTCATCATCCCTACCAACACCACCGTCACTATTCACCTCCCACCCTCTTTTCCCCACTGGGACACGCCACTACACCTCCGGCCAGGACCGGTGGTGGCGGAGATCGAGACGGCGTCTCTCTTCTCTCCCATCTCGTTGCCTCACTCACGCACTCTCGGTTTCCTTTCTCACGAGCACCACCTCTCGGCCTCACGATCTACTCCCTCGACCTCACCCTCGGTACCTCTCTTTCCTTGTCGGACACCACCACCACCGTCTCCTTCCTCGTCACCGGAGCAGTGAGTGTGGTAACCCCTCTCTTCTTCTTCCTTTCTTCTCTCTCTCGGCAGTCATGTGTTCTCTGCTCACTCTCCTCTCGGTTTCGGATTGCACACTTCTTTTGCTCGCTGTCTTCCTTCCCCTCTCGGACCGTCACCACCGCCACCCAGAGAACGGACACCTCCACCACTTGCCGAGATCACTAAGTGAGTTCCTCTCTCTCTCGCGTTCTTCCACTTTGCTCACGGTTTCACGTTTTGAATTTTGGTTGTGTATGTGATAACAAAGTGGGTTATTTGAGGAGGAAGATGAAGTTTGTTAATGGGCCTCAATAGTGTAAAGGCCCACTAACAAACCTTACTTAAGAGCCCATGTGAAATAAAAATTGCATGGAATGTATGTAAAGCCCATGGTGTGTAGTGTTTGTGTGAATCGATCAAGAGGTGTGGGGTGTGTGTGAAGACGTGGGGTGCACACAGCGTGTGCACACCCCAGTTGGGAGTGTGTATGTACACAACCATTAATTTGTAGGTTATACTATGATATATATGTGTGTACATTGTGAGCAAAGGGATTATATGTAATGGTTTTGGTTAATATGAGTGGGGTGGCTATTAATAGGAGTGGGGTGGCTGTTCAAAGTATGTGGGGTGCACACAGTGTGTGTGTACACACCCCCGCTGGGGTGTGGGTGTGTACAACCTAATTGGTGTATGGGAATGGGTTTCATGAGTTATATGCGTATGGACTTCCATTTACATAAGTGTATGTAAGTGTGAAGGTTGTGAGGGGTGTACACTTTGTGTACACCACAATGGGGTGTACACAACAGTGGGTGTGTACACCACAAATGGGGTACACAAGATCGTATGTGTACATCACATTGGTGTGTACACAAAAGTTGTATATGGGGGGTATGATAGAAAATGAATATACAACCAAATTTCAAGTGATAAATTAATATTAATATTCTAACGCATGTGAACATGGAAAATCACCGTGAGGTGCACACACCAGTGGGGTGTGTGTGCGCAAGACAGCGGGGTGTGTGAAGAGTTAGTGTACACACTAGTGGGGTGTACACATCAATTGGTGTATTTGACCATAATGAACATTATTATAGATTTAAGAGTAAGTAAACAAGATTTCTTTTAAGTATAGACATTTATATAAAATGATTATGGATTCGCAATAAGGGTTCAACACACAATATAATGAGGACTCAACACATCCAATACACGTTACAATCAAAGCCTAATACAATAGGCACAACATAAAGAATGAATGCAAACCTTAAACTAATATTCGGGATTCCAAAACTTATTCAGGTTGTTGAGAACTTGTGGGGAAACGCGTTAGAGTTTCGGAGTGATACCGAGTCGCGAATAGACAGGTAAGTACATGCATGCATTGTGTGTATGTACGTTAGTAGACCAGTAAGAAAATAACATGTGATTTATACATCTTCTATTTATTGCTATTGTTGCATTGATCCTTTGCTTGATATTCCATTCCTTTTCCTTGATTGTATGTTCTTGGCATGAGTGTGTGTCTCGAAGGTATCATGTGGTCCCGCACTAGCTGGGACAACGAGGGTGCCCTCTCTGCAGGGGTAATCGACCACCCCTAGTGATGTGTGTACTTGGGTACCGGATTCGAGAGGTGTTGCGATGCCTCTCGATTTCACGCCGCGCTAGTGTTGCGACATTGCCGGGAGATCTTGCGAGATCTTTTCCGTATTCTTGTGAAATAGACCACTCATGGGCCTCCTTTGAATCTTAGAACATGCAAAATATCGATTGTTTATCTTTCAGTCTCTTTATCATGCATTTGATTTATTTACTTTCCAGCTATTTCTTTTCCGCATGATACTTAGACTGCTTTTCTTGTTATAATCATAAATTACTTATACATTCTTCCGGTACTACTAGCAATTTTATTCGATTACTCACCGTCTAGTTTGTGACGGTGGGTGCAGATAGAGTGGAGAGCAGCAAGGGCAAGGGGCTCTGCCTAGGCGATATACTTTGAGGAGTTGCAGGATATCTGAGAGACTTTAGGTGATTACATTTTGTTTTGCTGAGGTGTATATCGTTTTATACCTATTTTGTTGAGATTATTGAACTTGGTATATCTTTTATGAGACCGGTATCATGTATATATACCTATCGAATTGTACATGCATACCCGGGTTTTCCACATTTATAGAATTCCTAATTTCCCTTTGATTGAGTTATTTCCCTTTACTATGAATGTTTTAGTCTTCCGCTGTGTATAAATGCAATAACTCTTTCATAAACTGCTAAATTGAGTAAATATGAGGTTTGACTAGGCTCGTCGGGTTGCTTAGAGTGATAATTCGGGGCTTGAACGGGTCTAGGCGGCGTACCCAATTGCACGGGGAAATTGGGGCCGTCACAGTTGGTATCAGAGCATAAGGTTATAACAACCTAACTCTTGATTTAAAACACAAACCATTAAGACAGCGGAAGTTAGGAATGGTTGAACTTAGAGTGGAAACCCTATGATCCTGACTTAGAATCCTAGTTGGGGAGTGAGGATGAGTCGGGAAATGGAAACTGAAAACTTATTGGGATAAGTCGGATGTGATGTTTATACATATTACGATTGTTGTGTGTATTATATCGTATCGATAGCTATCCATTGATCCGAGAAAATTCGTTTTCTTGATTAGACGACGATGGCGGATCAGGCAGGTCCGAGCAACGACAGCGGGACGACGGATTCTCGATTTATTACTTCGAGGAGTTCCGCGCTTGACACGAGAGATTTGAGGATTTGGTGAGGTCACTGACGACACCCATTCAGACTACCACGGCACCATTGACTCCGACTACGCCTTTGCGCCTTGTTTCTACCACTCAGGGGACGGAGACTCCAGTTGCTACGGCTTCCACCGCCCCGATTCCGTTAGCGGCGATTCCCGAGGGAGCGATTGCTACGACAGGGACACTGACGAGGCGGAGATACCTCCGTTACGAGCGAGTTAGTACGAGCGACGGAGACACCGACTATGCCGGTTCTTCTACGAGGTTACTCCCGTCACTACTCCGGAGAAGAGCCACAGGGCCACCGCTTGAGGCGAGGCGGTGGAGAGAATTTAAGAGACACGATCCAGTTAAGTTTTTCGGTGGTACGGACGTGGCAGGGGCGGAGCTTTTCCTGAAGAATCACGAGAAGATTCATACGATTATCGCGATCGAGGATCACATGAGAGCGACGATCTCCTCATCCATGCTTCGGGGGAGCGGATGATTGGTGGACCACCATTGTAGCTACCCGAGGCATTCCGCGAGATCGGATCGATTTCAAGACCCGTTTAACCGAAGTACTTTCCTCCCACCGTTATGAGAGCCAAGAGAAACGAGTTCACTTCCTTGAGGCGATTAGCGAATGAGTCCGTCATGGAGTACATGGGTCGGTTTTTGCAATTATTACCATATCTTTGGAGGATCGGCTAGCACGAGGCGACGGCAACCGAGTGTACTACTTTATTGAGGGTCTACTACCCGAAATTGGAGGTGCGATCATTACGACCGAGCCGAGGGACGTTGCGAGAGGACTTATGAGCGGAGCTTGGCTAGGGAGAGTTACTTGACTACTCACCACGAGGAGATTGAGCCTGATCGACCCGAGTTGCAGTTAGAGCGCCGATCAGGGGAACATGATGGGAAACGAACGAGGAATTCGAACGATGATAGTGGTTCTCGAAAGCGGAAGGTGTGTTACCGGTGCGGACGACTGGACATTTTCGAACCGATGTCTGATTTGTACGAGGACCGCGGGATGACGATCAGCTTCAGGCCATTGAGGACGTGCACATGATGACTGAGCCAGCTGACAGTGGTTCATGATACTACCGGAGGTAAAGAATTTTCTTGATTATCCTACAACATGCATGAAACAAATTATTTGAAACTTTAGGTGTTTAAAATGCGATGTCGGACGTCATGTGACAGAGTTAGGGTCGATACTGGCTAGAGTGGTACCGTTTAAACTTAGCAGTGTTGTCTAGGATGAGACAGACCTAACTTAGATAAGAGTCCGAAAGAGATGGTAAGTTTGGGCACAATGGGTTGCCAAAACTAGCCACAAGTACACCTAAAGAGAGGCAGGACCAGACTGGTTGTGATTCATCTTACGATGCATGGACACGTAGTGTACATGGTGGCCACGGTTATAACTTTGTCGAATCTATTTTACTGCCTGGGTATAGATAAACTTGCGTCGAGACGCAAGTGGGTTGGGAGGTTTTCACGAGTATGACGTGCGAGTCGCGATCGTAGCGTCTTATGTCGTGATCACCGAGTTTTAGTCGTGGTAGTGGGCGATGTTTGCGACTAGGTCGTGGCATTCCTACCATTTTGGGTAACGGGAGCGATCTAGAGAGACCGTAGCGAATTAGGCCATTTGAAGTGGTTGGGACCCGCGGTTTGAGGACCGAGGTAAAATCAAGTCGTTCGAAGTGGCGAGGCCCACGATTTGGTAGACGTGGAAAAAAAAAGGAGTGGATTTAGGATGTTGTCTTTGTTCGAAAAGACATTGTACAAGTCCGCAGATTCAATACCTAATGTCGAAATTTGTTGGAAGTGACTCTCGCGAGAGTCCACGATTGGTCATAGCTTATTGAGTGTCTGCGACTTTTGCATTGGTCTGCAGCTCAACGATGATGAACGAGCCGTGCTCAAGTGACTTTGAGGTAGTCCACAGTTCGAGAAAGAGGATCTAAGCTGTCTGAAGCGGCACTGTAAGCTCGCGGTTTGGACGAGTTGCGAATGGGTGTAGTTCTCCTTATTCACTCGATTTAGAACTAATTTCGAGGACGAAATTCTTGTTAGTTGGGGAGACTGTAACGACCCGAAAATTTGGTTATTTGTGGATGATAATGCATGTATTAGTATATTAGTATTTTACGGGTCTCGAGCCGTTTGGGCTATGTTTCAATTGAGTGAGGGGTCGCCTAGTTAAACGGGGGTTTCGGGAACCGTTTTAGTGGGCATTATTAATAAACAAAGTCAAATAAAATATATGATCTAAGTTGAGAAAATACAAGGTTAACAATAAAGTATAACTTAGACAAGAGGGAATTTATTTGAATCCCAAGAGTGGGACCGCCTCGGGAAGCGTGTCGAATGCGGGACACGGTGCCCAGTAGGCGAGAAGTTGTGTAACTTTATTGGTAAATTATTAAAATTATGGAGTTAATTTAATAGGTTAATATGGATAGGATTGTTAAAATGACACGGGTGAGTGAGGAGGACCATTAGATGAGCATAGGGATGTGCACATGTGTTAGATCAAGGGATAAGCCAAATGACCCATAAGGGTAGGCGGCCAAAGGTTGGACAAGTGAGAGTGTAAGGGCAAATGGGTCATTTCACCTATGATACATAATATAAAAGAAGTGAAAACCCTAATGAGCACTATTCATCATCCCTACCAACACCACCGTCACTATTCACCTCCCACCCTCTTTTCCCCACCGCCGGACACGCCACTACACCTCCCGCCGGACCGGTGGTGGCGGAGATCGAGACGGCGTCTCTCTTCTCTCCCATCTCGTTGCCTCACTCACGCACTCTCGGTTCCTTTCTCACGAGCACCACCTCTCGGCCTCACGATCTACTCCCTCGACCTCACCCTCGGCTGCTCTTTCCTTGGCTGGACACCACCACCACCGTCTCCTTCCTCGTCACCGGAGCAGGTGAGTGTGGTAACCCCTCTCTTCTTCTTCCTTTCTTCTCTCTCTCTCTGGCGAGTCATGTGTTCTCTGCTCACTCTCCTCTCGGTTTCGGATTGCACACTTCTTTTGCTCGGTTGTCTTCCTTCCCCTCCTCGGACCGTCACCACTGCCACCCAGGAACGGACACCTCCACCACTTGCCGGAGATCACTAAGTGAGTTCCTCTCTCTCTCGCGTTCTTCCACTTTGCTCACGGTTTCACGTTTTGAATTTTGGTTGTGTATGTGATAACAGTGGGTTATTTGAGGAGGAAGATGAAGTTTGTTAATGGGCCTCAATAGTGTAAAGGCCCACTAACAAACCTTACTTAAGAGCCCATGTGAAATAAAAATTGCATGGAATGTATGTAAAGCCCATGGTGTGTAGTGTTTGTGTGAATCGATCAAGAGGTGTGGGGTGTGTGTGAAGACGTGGGGTGCACACAGCGTGTGCACACCCCAGTTGGGAGTGTGTATGTACACAACCATTAATTTGTAGGTTATACTATGATATATATGTGTGTACATTGTGAGCAAAGGGATTATATGTAATGGTTTTGGTTAATATGAGTGGGGTGGCTATTAATAGGAGTGGGGTGGCTGTTCAAAGTATGTGGGGTGCACACAGTGTGTGTGTACACACCCCCGCTGGGGTGTGGGTGTGTACAACCTAATTGGTGTATGGGAATGGGTTTCATGAGTTATATGCGTATGGACTTCCATTTACATAAGTGTATGTAAGTGTGAAGGTTGTGAGGGGTGTACACTTTGTGTACACCACAATGGGGTGTACACAACAGTGGGTGTGTACACCACAGCGGGGTGTACACAGCACTGTATGTGTACATCACATTGGTGTGTACACAAAAGTTGTATATGGGGGGTATGATAGAAAATGAATATACAACCAAATTTCAAGTGATAAATTAATATTAATATTCTAACGCATGTGAACATGGAAAATCACCGTGAGGTGCACACACCAGTGGGGTGTGTGTGCGCAAGACAGCGGGGTGTGTGAAGAGTTAGTGTACACACTAGTGGGGTGTACACATCAATTGGTGTATTTGACCATAATGAACATTATTATAGATTTAAGAGTAAGTAAACAAGATTTCTTTTAAGTATAGACATTTATATAAAATGATTATGGATTCGCAATAAGGGTTCAACACACAATATAATGAGGACTCAACACATCCAATACACATTACAATCAAAGCCTAATACAATAGGCACAACATAAAGAATGAATGCAAACCTTAAACTAATATTCGGGATTCCAAAACTTATTCAGGTTGTTGAGAACTTGTGGGGAAACGCGTTAGAGTTTCGGAGTGATACCGAGTCGCGAATAGACAGGTAAGTACATGCATGCATTGTGTGTATGTACGTTAGTAGACCAGTAAGAAAATAACATGTGATTTATACATCTTCTATTTATTGCTATTGTTGCATTGATCCTTTGCTTGATATTCCATTCCTTTTCCTTGATTGTATGTTCTTGGCATGAGTGTGTGTCTCGAAGGTATCATGTGGTCCCGCACTAGCTGGGACAACGAGGGTGCCCTCTGCAGGGGTAACTGACCACCCCTAGTGATGTGTGTACTGGGTACTGGATTCGAGAGGTGTTGCGATGCCTCTCGATTTCACGCTGCGCTAGTGTTGCGACATTGCCCGGGGAGATCTTGCGAGATCTTTTCCGTATTGCTGTGAAATAGACCACTCATGGGCCTCCTTTGAATCTTAGAACATGCAAAATATCGATTGTTTATCTTTCAGTCTCTTTATCATGCATTTGATTTATTTACTTTCCAAATTATTTCTTTTCCGCATGATACTTAGATCGCTTTTCTTGTTATAATCATAAATTACTTGTTACATTCTTCCGGTACTACTAGCAATTTTATTCGCTTACTCACCGTCTAGTTTGTGACGGTGGGTGCAGATAGAGTGGAGAGCAGCAAGGGCAAGGGGCTCTGCCTAGGCGATATACTTTGAGGAGTTGCAGGATATCTGAGAGACTTTAGGTGATTACATTTTGTTTTTCTGAGGTGTATATCGTTTTATACCTATTTTGTTGAGATTATTGAACTTGGTATATCTTTTATGAGACTGGTATCATGTATATATACCTATCGAATTGTACATGCATACCCGGGGTTTTCCACATTTATAGAATTCCTAATTTCCCTTTGATTGAGTTATTTCCCTTTACTATGAATGTTTTAGTCTTCCGTGTATAAATGCAATAACTCTTTCATAAACTGCTAAATTGAGTAAATATGAGGTTTGACTAGGCTCGTCAGTTCTTGCCGAGTGATAATTCGGGGCTTGAACGGGTCTAGGCCGGGCGTACCCAATTGCACGGGAATTGGGTGCTTCGGTTCGGATGAAAGGGTATTTTGGTAAAAATATGGGGTACACTTAGAAATTGAAATTTGAATTTGGAGTGCCACGCAAAATGGGATACACTTAGTAAAAGGTAGGGTGCACTTAGTCGGATTCAAAATTAATTATGAATGTCCATGAGCACTTGCATGTTTTTTATTTGAAGAAAAATAGAAGTTCATAAATCATTAATAGCTCGGTACATGACCAAACATAGAATCAAAATGTACATTGATTCACTAATCTCATTTGTTCAAAAGAACTGCTATTACTTTGGCTTGTGAATGCAAATGTAAATTGAAACAGTTTGACAATCAGAGACTGCTCTCTATAATGTTGAAACACATTACAATACACAAAACTCTGCTAGAATAACATAACAATAACAAAATTTTCTAACAAGGAGAAGAAAATCTAGAACTTCCCTACAAGGAGAAGATAAAATCAAGACTTCCAATAAAGGGAAGATAAACTATCAAATAATAAAACTAAAAATAAGGACCAACTCAACTTCCGCACAGATCCAAAAATGAGTGTTGAGGAAGATGTCGCAAGGAGATCCAATCTTCACAGATCTAAAAGGATATGTACTTTATTGAACACGTAAAATACGGAGAGATGAAGATTGAAACTACCACCGATCAAAAGAAAAGATCGGCGGTAGTTCAAGATCTTGATTCAAGAGAGAAAACTCAAAAAAGGGTTTTAGGGTTATAGCATACGCCTTAGTACATTTCACTCGTTGAAATATTGTTGTGCACTTAAGTAAAACAAGTTTATTGAATGAATTTTATATTCAATTGATCATGAGCACTTACATGTTACTAATAACGTAACATTAAGGGACATACAAGATTTTGCTAATTGCTACTAATTAATTGGACACTTTTTTTTGTCCAATAATTGTTTGGACACTTATGTTACATATGTTAGCATAGAATCAGATAACTTCCGGTTGTAAACGTACAAAAAAATAAAAAACAGTAGAAGAAGATAAGTTTTGGCTATAATTTCGTGGCATGCCATTGCCATTGTTTCGCATGGCAAAGGGCACCAAGAATAAAAAAAAATATGAACTGACGTTTTTTTAAAACGCTAGATATGGACCAGTGTCCAAAAATCTAGATGATCTAGATGATCTACCAAACACAATTTATTTGTCCAAAATAACTTATAATTAAGTTAGTTGATAAACTAGTTTGTATTTGCCAAACAAAGCTTCCATCCAATTCAAAAAAAAAAATCCAATAGAGACTAATCTTTTCAGCTCAAACTATACAAATGTTAGAACAAAAAAATTGTTCTAGCAACATTACCCAACTCTATCACACTTTTTAATATGTTTATAGATAGCTCACACTTTTAAGTGGTGCACATTAACCTCCAATTTACATTCATTGGAGATGGTCTAAGTGCTTCCGACTGGTTATATAGTTACTCAAGGTTTATAGATATTTTAATTGCCAGCATCAAGAGCTTTTATTTATTTATTTTTGAATGGAACCAACATCACGAGCTTATATATAAAGTTCATCATAGTTGAAATAATGTGTTTCTTCTTGTAATTAATGTAGGGGGAGATTTGAAAAACTTGGTGCGAAACACAAAAAAAAGTAATCTAATTGATCGAGATTGAGTTAGACTCAATATCCTTAATTAAGACTAATTCGCCTCACGCTCAGTACTCACGATCTAATGACAATAATCTCCTACGATACAACAATTGGTCACTCCAACAATCGCTTAATTAATCAATGATAATCAATTGAAATGATCCAACTATGCATAATCAGACAATATATTTTTTTTCTAGTCTAAATCACCCAATATCCAAACCATCTGACTATTCGATCCAGATTCCCCCCGAGTCACATAACGCATAAGTGGGTGACCTCCCAAATCCCAATGTTGGTGTTTTCATTATTTGACTCGAACTCGAGTCATTAGTTAAAGACATCAACTTATTTTTAGTTATACCAACCAACCGATGGTATTAAAATGATTCTTTTTTTATTTTTTATTAGATGGTATTAAAATGATTCAATCACACACAATCAAACAATTTGCTTGAATGGATATCAAAAAAAAAAAAAAAAAAAAAAAAAAAACAATTTGCTTGAATGACTTATTGCATGGCCATCAGAGCATCACCCCTTAAAGAGCTCCCAACCTGACCAAATCTTTTAAGAAGTCCCGTGTTAGGATTCAGGGTTTTCTCCTCTCAGACGCAGCCCAATCCAAATGGTCCGGCCCAACTTTGCCCATTTTATACTTTCGTTGACACTCACAGTTTGCCTATAAAATACGCTGAATTGCACTTATCCAATCACTTCAAAAGTTTGACGAAAATCTCGATATTCTATAGTTTGTAACATCCAAACAATTTATCAGACACCCCAGAACTTTAACCAATATGGTCATAATTTGTAAAGTAAAGATCACTACTTAAGATATATTAAAATGGTTAATCAATCATAAGGGTAATTGATATCTAAATAAAGATGTTCGAGGCTTTGTACCGAGACATGTGAATATGTGTTGATTGACAATCATTTTCCCGATTACTCGGATCATCTCTCCCGAAACCTAAAACGTTACGTAGTGACAATCTATAGGCAACCCACCGAGATTACTCTGGGCACTCCAATTAGGCAAATGTGTTATTTCCGATGCCCTGATTATAAGACCAGGTGCACACAGCGCTGCTCATCTTTAATCCTCTTTCATTCGATTTCGAATGCAGTTCTTTCAACGAAGACAAGTCCTCTCTCTCGATCGAGCCAGTAAAACCTAGCGAGAGAGTTCTTCCTTTCTAGGGTTTCGTTTCGATCCAATGTCGTCGGACCTCCACTCCAGGTGAAATCCGAGGCGAAGCTCTCTCCGATGGAGTCGTCCCCGTGGACGGATCCGCCATTGCTGCTCGAAGATTTCGGCCAGAAAGTCGATCTCACGAGGCGCATTCGAGAGGTCCTGGTGAATTATCCGGAAGGGACGACGATGCTGAAGGAGTTGATCCAGAACGCGGACGACGCCGGCGCGACCAAGATCTGCTTCTGCTTGGATCGGAGGAGTCATGGCGTCGAGTCTTTGTTGTCTGGAAAGTTGGCTGAGTGGCAAGGTCCTGCGTTGTTGGCTTTCAACGACGCCGAGTTCAGCGAGGACGATTTCGTTAGTATTTCACGCGTTGGGGATAGTAAGAAGCAAGGGCAGGCGTGGAAGACTGGTCGATTTGGGTAACTTTTGTTGCTTCACTGACATAATTTGTGTTAAATTATATAGACCAACTGCTATGCTAGGTTGTAATTACTGCATTCGTCGCGAATTTCTTGAAAAATTGCACTAGTGATAGTAAGACTGGTTGAGTAGAGCTTGTTTGTATTGAAAATGATGCTAGCATTGGTTCAATTTGTTGAATTGTGTGAGTTATTTATGCCGGGGGGAGTCCAAGTGAATGCTGTTGATGCCAAGTTGTTTTTGAATTCCAAGAGTGATAGTGCAACTGTGTAAGTAGAGCTAGGTTGCATTTTAAACAATGTGTTTTTTGTTTGTTGATATCCGTGGGTACATAGTCGAGCCTGACTATTCGCATGAAGCCCTGATGCAATCGGTCCGAGTGTATCCCAGTGGCCTGGACAATCTTGAAGTAGCGGAAAATTTTTAAACAATGTGGTTAGGGAAGGTTACTCTAGGGATAAGTATTCTCATTTTTAGTGGGAGTTGTTTGGTTAATTAGGTATTAGGTTAATTTTGCTGCTGCAAGCGGGCTATTTTTTTTGCTATGTCACTTTATAGATTTAATTTAGTTGAAAATATTGATATATGACCCTGATTTAATCCAAATGAAATGCTCAATTAATTAGAAAAAGAGAAATGTTGTTTAATGACCATGCGCCTCATTTGATGAATGTGGGTGGGTGTAATGAATATTTGGCGTCATAAGATACTTTTGGCTAAATGTTGGCAGTTTGCTTTTGTAGGGTTGGGTTCAATTCCGTCTACCATCTAACAGACTTGCCGTCCTTTGTAAGTGGCAAGTATGTTGTGCTATTTGACCCCCAGGGTGTATATCTTCCTAATGTATCGTCAGCTAATCCTGGAAAGCGTATTGAGTACGTTAGTTCTTCAGCCATCTCACTTTATCAGGACCAGTTCTTTCCGTATTGTGCTTTTGGATGTGACATGAAAAATTCTTTCCCTGGAACTTTATTTCGTTTCCCTTTGAGGAATGTTGATCAGGCAGCTGTTAGTAAGCTCTCAAGGCAAGCATATTTAGAAGATGACATCTCCTCATGTTTACTCAGCTATATGAGGAAGGTGTTCTCAATTTGCTATTCCTTAAAAACATTCTATCAATTGAGATGTACACATGGAGTGGTGGGGATCCAGAGCCACAGAAGCTATATTCTTGCTCTGTAAACTTGCCAAATGATCAAGTAGTTTGGCATCGAAAAGCAATATTAAGGCTCTCCGACTCCATTTCTTTGTCAAGCAATGCAATGGATTCTTTTACATTGGACTTCTTGAGCGAGTCATTTTATAAATCTCGACTGGAGAAGAAGGTTGAGACCTATTACATTGTACAGGCAATGGCATCTGAATCGAGTAGAATTGGTTCTCTTGCTCTCAACACTGCTAAAGAATGTGACATACACTTGCTCCCTTGGGCATCAGTAGCAGCCTGCATACCCCGTGGTTCATCCAAGGTATCCTTTATAAGTATTGAATAGGAAATGTAAGAGAGGTTCCTACTGAAGCACTGAATCTTTTGTCATTATCTTTATCACTGATTAGCTTGTGTTATTTGTAGAAGTGAAAAATTTATGTTTTCTTGAGAAGCTACAACCACAGCCACTTACTTTTTTCTTTTTTTTTTTGACATTTAAAAGAGCTGAAAAAAATAGATTTTGGATGAAAAATAAAGTGGATAATTGGTAGCAAAAATATGATATCCAACCTGACGGCATTCTGAGGTTATGTGTATACTTACGAGTTGAAGAATCGGAAAATTTGAACAACAGTGCGAATATGAGATCTTTGTCCTAGGTCTTGTCCCACTGACATATGATTATGTTATGACTCAAATTGACGGAATGAAACTTGATTTGATGAAAAATTTCTTAGATTTTGCGGATTGGGATGAGATGCTGGATTTGCTTTGCTGGAGAAGATTGTCATAAAGTCTGATTGCTCATTAATAATGTTTCCAAGTGTTGAGGTTGTCTCGAGCCTGGTTCCATACTTAGCTGATGTGGGTTCAGATTACTAGAAAGATTTACTTAGAGGCTCCTAACAATTTATATAATCTATCTAAAGGCTTTAAAAAAGTACATTTTATGAGAAGAAATTGATAAAAAAAAAGAAGGCGAAATAGGAATTCAGAGAGCAAAAAACTAACAGAATGTTAAGATATTTGAGAAAAGAGGATGCTGTTCAGGTTATTGGTTTATATCAAATTTGAAAAAATTTACGCCCAAATTGCAAATGAAACAGAGTGTTAAGATTTTGGAGAACATTTGAAATAAGTTAGGGCTAGTTAATGAATCCATATCAATAAAAAATTGATCTTAATCTACAATGGTTGTCCCAAACTTTTTGTGATAGGGCCTCACTGATGTAGTAGCCATATGGTGTGGTTATAACATCATGCGGCCTCATTGATGGTGGTAGGTGGTGTTTCTATCTTCTCTCAGTTAAATGTTTTACTTGTCAACTTTCAACTTATTTTGTGATTTACTTAATAACTATTGAATGTTTCACAACTTTGACAGGCTGATGTTAAGCATGGTCTTGCATTCTGCTCACTTCCTCTACCACTAAAGACTGGGTTGTCTGTACAAGTGAACGGATACTTTGAGCTTTCTTCGAACCGTCGCAGTATATGGTATGGTGATGACATGGATAGAGGTGGAAAGCTTCGCTCTGACTGGAACAGGCTATTACTGGAAGATGTTGTTGCTCCTGCTTTTGTGAATTTACTGCTTGGTGCCCGAGGGATGCTAAGCCAGTCCAAGTTGTATTATTCTCTGTGGCCCAATGGCTCTTTTGAAGAACCTTGGGAAATTCTAGTGCGTATGATTTACAAAAGTATAGCTGGTGTGCCTGTGTTATTCTCAGACATTGAAGGAGGCAAATGGTTATCGCCTAGAGATGCTTTTCTTCATGATGAGGAGTTTGCAAAGAGCAAGGAACTTGGTCAAGCTCTTCTATTGTTGAGAATGCCCATTGTTTACTTGCAGAGTCCCCTAATTGACAAGCTTCTAAAATATGGTACCAATTTTCATCAAAAAGTTGTGACTCCTGCCACAGTACGGGAGTTCCTTAGAGAATGTAAAGGCCTGCTTCCATTAAGCAGATCAGACAAACTAGTTTTGTTGGAATATTGTCTTGAGGATGTGATTGATGCTGATGTTGGTAGAATTGCAAATGGTCTTCCTTTGGTACCTTTGGCAAGTAACGAATTTGGATCCTTTTTTGAAGAATCACAGGGTATTTCTTATTTTATCTGCAATGAACTGGAATACAAGCTGCTTCAAAAAATTCCTAATAGATTAATTGATAGAGATATTCCCTACAAATTATTGAGTAGACTTTCAGGTATTGCCAGTACTTCAACATCCAATATCATGCTATTCAATTTTTATTGCTTCCTTGAGTTGTTCCCCGTATTTCTCCCCGCAAATTGGAAATACAAAAGCAAAGTTACCTGGGACCCAGAATGCAGCCCTAGCCATCCAGAGGCATCGTGGTTTATGATATTTTGGCAGTATCTTCGAATACAGGGTGAGAGTGAGACATTGTCTTCATTTAGTGATTGGCCAATCTTGCCATCCACTTCAGGGCATCTATATGCACCTTCAAAAAGCTCAAAGTTGATTATTGCTGATACTTTATCTGATAAAATTAAAGATATCCTTGCTAAGATTGGTTGCAAGATACTGAATTCTTACTATGGGGTTGAACATAGGCAATTGTCTCAATATGTCTGTAATGCCAATGGTGGCGGCATTTTGGATGCTATCTTTGATGTAATTTCTTTAGATGAGGGTTCAGTTCAGGTCTCTTTAAATATCAGTGCAGATGAGAAGAATGAGTTACGTCTGTTCCTTTTTGACCCAAAATGGTATGTTGGAGATGGTATAGTTGAAGCTCAGATACAGAAGTGCAAGAGGCTACCAATTTATACAGTTTATTCTGGTGCATCCATCCATGTGGGGGACTTTTCTGATTTAATAAGTCCCCAGAAGTATTTACCACCTCTGGGTGTTCCTGAGCACTTGCTGGGAGGCAATTTCGTTAAAAGCATATCAAAATGTGAGGAAGACATTCTAGTTAGATATTATGGAATTGAACGGATGGGCAAAGCATGCTTCTACAGGAACCATGTGATGATCATGATTCATGAGTTGCAACCAGAAATTCGTGATAGGGTCATGCTTTCTGTTCTGCATGATCTACCCCAGTTGTGTCTGGAGGATGCTTCGCTTAGGGAATCTTTGAGAAAGCTGGAGTTTGTTCCAACACGAAGTGGTTCTCTTAAATGTCCTGACGTGTTATATGATCCTCGTAATGAAGAGCTATATGAACTTCTGGAAGATTCAAATAGTTTTCCATATGGTTTATTTCAAAAATCTGATGTTTTGGACATGTTACAAGGTTTGGGCCTTAGGACATATGTCTCTCCTGCGACGATTATACAGAGTGCTCGTCATGTTGAGCTTTTGATGCAAAAGGATCAAGCAAAGGCACATTCCAGAGGCAAGGTTCTCGTTTCTTACTTAGAAGCAAATGCTACAAAATGGTCATTGAATCCGTCTAATTTTAGCAAGAACCATAAGGCAGTAATTAACAGGACCTTATCCAGCGTCACAAATGCTTTCAAGTCCCCAAATCAAGAATCTGATGTTGAAAAGTTCTGGGATAGCCTGAGAATGATCAGTTGGTGCCCTGTTTTGGTTTCTGCTCCCTATCCAGGTTTACCATGGCCTTTCGTTTCATCTGTGGTTGCCCCTCCAAAGCAGGTCAGACTGCAATCGGATTTATGGATTGCTTCTGCAAGTATGCGCATATTGGACGGGGAATGCTCATCAACATCACTGTCACTCAACTTGGGTTGGTTATCTCCACCTGGGGGTAGTGTAATTGCTGCGCAGCTGCTTGAACTTGGGAAGAACAATGAGATAACCAGAGATCAGGTTCTGAGGCAGGAATTAGCTGTTGCAATGCCGAGGATATACTCATTGTTAATGGGTATGATTGGCACTGATGAGATGGAAATTGTCAAAGCTGTTCTTGAAGGGTGCAGATGGATTTGGGTCGGAGATGGGTTTGCTACCTTGGATGAGGTTGTTCTTAGTGGGCCTCTTCATTTGGCTCCTTATCTACGTGTTATTCCAGTTGATTTAGCAGTTTTCAAGGAATTGTTTATGGAACTAGGCATACGGGAGTTCTTAAAACCTTCTGACTATGCTGACATTCTCTGTCGAATGGCTGGAAGAAAAGGTAGTGCTCCTCTGGATGCTCAAGAGCTCCGAGCAGCTGTATTGATAGTGCATTACCTTGCAGAGGCTCCTTTCCAGGATTATAAGATTCAGATTTACGTGCCAGATACCTCATGCAGATTGCTTCCTGCATCCACTCTAGTTTTTAATGACGCTCCCTGGTTACTTGGCTTGGGAGATACTGAGAGTACATTTGGTGATGCATCCAACGTAGGTCTGAACACAGCTACTTCCATGCAAAAATTTGTGCATGGAAATATTTCAAATGAAGTTGCAGAGAAACTTGGCATTCGTTCTCTTCGTAGGATCTTACTTGCTGAAAGTGCCGATTCTATGAATTTGAGTTTGTCTGGGGCGGTTGAAGCTTTTGGGCAGCATGAAGCTCTGACGACCAGACTTAAACATATAATTGACATGTATGCAGATGGGCCTGGGATTCTGTTTGAGTTAGTGCAAAATGCAGAAGATGCGGGTGCCTCTGAGGTGATATTTCTCTTGGATAAAACTCATTATGGAACGTCTTCTGTTCTTTCCCCTGAGATGACAGAGTGGCAGGGACCTGCTCTCTACTGTTTTAATAGTTCTATTTTTAGTCCTCAAGATCTTTATGCAATCTCTCGAATTGGCCAAGATAGTAAACTTGAGAAGCCTTTTGACATTGGGAGGTTTGGGCTGGGCTTTAATTGTGTTTATCATTTTACAGATATCCCTGCTTTTGTTTCTGGAGAAAACATTGTAATGTTTGATCCACATGCCTGCAATCTTCCTGGGATCTCTCCTTCTCATCCTGGCCTCCGTATTAAGTTTGTTGGAAGAAGAATTTTAGAGCAATTTCCTGATCAATTTGCTCCATTCCTACACTTTGGCTGTGACTTGCATCATTCATTTCCTGGTACTCTCTTTCGCTTTCCTCTTAGGACTGAGCTTGCAGCTTCCCGAAGCCAAATAAAAAAGGAGAGATATACACCTGAAGATGTTCTATCACTTTTCTCATCTTTCTCGGAAGTTGCATCTGAAGCCCTACTCTTTCTTCGGAGTGTGAAAAGTATCTCCTTTTTGTAAAAGATGGTGCTGGTCATGACATGAAACTTTATAACCGTGTTGAAAGGAACCATTTTAATGAGCTTGGAGTTGGAGCAGAATCACATCCACGGGATTTGATGCTTAACTTCATTCAAGGAAGAATGCAGGCTGGAATGGACAAGGATCAATTCCTGAACAAATTGAGTAAGACCTCAGAGAATGATTTGCCATGGTATTGTCAGAAGATTTTTATTACTGAAGAAGACACCAGTGGTAAAAGGTCTCATTTCTGGATGATGGGCGAATGTTTAGGGGGTGGGCGTGCAAGGAAGAAATCTATAGCTTCAGAGAACAGGTCTCATAATTTCATTCCCTGGGCTTGCGTTGCTGCGTATATGTACACTGTCAATCTGCAGGAAACAAAAATGTTGAGTACTAGCCAGTCAACTGAAAGCGAAGCTAGCAGCAGTGCAGATGCTTTTCCAGTGCCATCTGATTTTTTGGCAAATAGGAGAGACTTTGAGGGCCGAGCCTTCTGTTTTTTACCTCTGCCAATTAGTACTGGTCTTCCAGTACATGTTAATGCATATTTTGAATTATCATCAAACCGGAGAGATATTTGGTTTGGTAATGACATGGCAGGTGGTGGGAAAGCAAGGTCAGATTGGAATATCTTTCTTCTTGAAGATGTCGTTTCTCATGCTTATGGTCGCTTGCTTGAAAAAATTGCACAAGAAATCGGCCCAGGAGACCAGTTTTCTACATTTTGGCCAACCGTTGGTGAAGCAGAACCATGGACATCCATGGTACGAAAACTCCACCTGTATGTTGCTGATCACTGTCTACGTGTCTTCCATACAAAAGCTAGAGGCGGCCAGTGGATCTCAACCAAACAAGCTATTTTTCCTGATTTTAGTTTTCCCAAGGTGCACGAACTTGCAGAAGCCTTGTCAGATGCTGATCTGCCTTTGATTACTGTTTCCAAATCAATAGTAGAGAGATTTAAGGAAGCTTGCCCATCCTTGCATTTTTTGACTCCTCAATTGCTCCGTACATTGCTAATTCGTCGGAAACGTGGATTTAGAGATAAAGATGCAATGGTCTTAACTCTTGAATATTGCTTCAGCGACATTAAGGGACCTGCCACCTATGACAGCTTGCATGGGTTACCCTTGATTCCCCTAGCTAATGGTTTGGTTGCGTCATTTAACAAACGGGGAGAGGGTGAAAGAATATTTATCACTACCCAAAATGAGTATAATCTTCTGAAAAGCTCTGTTCCCTATCTTCTTATAGACATTAATATGCCTGAAGAACTTCACCAGAAGCTGTTTGACATAGCTCAACATGGGGGTTCAAATATCTCCCTGTTGTCATGCCTTCTTCTCGAAGAGTTGTTTCCCAGGATCTTACCCACAGAATGGCAGAACTGTAAGCAGGTGTCTTGGACCCCAGAACACGAAGGTCAGCCAAGCTTAGAGTGGATGCGATTGCTATGGATATACTTGAGGTCATCTTGCGATGACCTTTCAGTTTTCTCTAAGTGGCCTATTTTACCTGTTGCTAACGAATATCTTCTGCAACTTGTTAGAAGTTCAAAAGTGATTAAAGATGATGGGTGGAGTGAAAACATGTCATCATTGTTAAAAAAATTGGGATGTTTGTTTTTGAGATCTGATTTTGAAATAGATCATCCCCAGTTGAAAATTTTTGTGCAAGACTCGACAGCTTCTGGAATCTTAAATGCTTTATTGGCTGTTGTGGACATACAGAATATCACTGCATTATTCTCTAATGCGATGGAAAGTGAACTTCACGAGCTTCGCTGTTTCATTCTCCAGTCCAAATGGTTCAGTGGGGATCAAATGAACCACAGACATATTGATATAATCAAACAAATTCCAATGTTTGAATCATACAGTAGTAGAAAGCTTGTCAGTTTGAGTAATCCCACAAAAATGATTAAACCGGAAGGTGTGATCGAGGATCTTCTGGATGGAGCCTTTGTTCGCACTGAATCAGAAAAAGAGAAGTTTATTCTAAGAAGCTTTCTAGAGATTAGAGAACCTGCAAGAGCTGAGTTTTACGTGGATTATATACTTAATCGAATTTCAGAATTCATTTCACAGCCAGCAGCTTTGTCTGCTATTTTCCATGACCTGAAACTTTTGGTAGAAGAGGACGGTTCCACCAGAACTATGCTCTCACATACCCCATTTGTTTTAGCAGCCAATGGGACTTGGAAATGTCCTTCTAGGTATAGCAGTCTCTTCTTTCAACTTTAGAATTCTCTGATTTTGTGATTGCCATCATATTTATTCGCAAGCCTTTTATTTCACTGCATTTGATTGCATCGTCTATCTCTTTGCAGGCTGTATGATCCTCGTGTTCCCGGCCTTAAAAAGTTGCTCTATGGGGAAGATTTATTCCCTTGTGACAAATTTTTGGACCCCAACGTTCTTGAAACTTTAGTTAGTCTGGGACTGAAGAAAAACTTGGGATTTGCTGGTTTACTTGATAGTGCCAGGTCCATTTCTATGATGTATGATGCTGGGGATTCTGAGGCAGTTAATTATGGAAGGAAGTTTCTTTCTTGTTTGGATGCTTTGGGTTGTAACATATCAAAACAGGAAGAAAGTAACATTGATGAATTTCATACTCCCATAGCTGACAACTTAGTTGGTGATTTAGATGATGGCAATGATAATAAAGCAGAGTCTATGTACTCGACAGTGACATCTAAAGAGGACTGCAACAAGTGGGATCCAGAAGTTTACTCTTGCTTGGGTGACATCAATCATGAACCAGATGGTGACTTTTGGTCTGATATTAAATCCATTAGATGGTGCTCTGTTTATGTTGAACCTCCTTTCCAAGGGCTTCCATGGTTAATTCCCAAACATCAACTAGCACCTCCAAATGTTGTTAGACCAAAATCACAGTTGTGGATGGTATCTGCTATGATGCATATATTAGATGGGGAATGCCGATCTGTGTATCTTAAACGAAAACTAGGATGGCTGGAGGCTCCTAGTGTTACCATTTTATCAACTCAACTAATTGAGCTGTCCAAGTCACATGGCCAGCTCAAGTTAGATTCTGTGGAGGAGGTTGCCCTTGATGCTGAACTCCAGAGGGAAATTCCAATGCTATATTCAAAATTACAGGAGCACATTGGCTCAGATGATTTTGATATTTTGAAATCTGCATTGAATGGTGTTTCATGGGTTTGGATTGGAGACAATTTCGTATCATCAAATTCTCTTGCATTTGACTCCCCGGTCAAATTTCATCCCTACTTGTATGCAGTTCCATCTGAGCTGTCAGAATTCAAGGACTTGCTTTTAGCATTAGGTGTCAAACCAACATTTGAATCTTTGGACTATGCTCTTGCTCTACAACATTTGCAACATGAGGTGAAGGGCTTACCCCTTTCACTAGAGCAGTTAAATTTTGTCCGTTGTGTTTTGGAGGCTGTTGCAGACTGTTATGCAGACATGGCCTTGACAAAGGTCTCAACTGATACATTATTGATCCCTGATTCTTCTGGTGTTCTGATATCTGTGAAGGATCTTGTGTATAATGATGCACCATGGATGGACAATAGCAGTATAGCTTTGCCGCATATTGTACATCCTTGCATCAGCAATGATCTGGCAAATAAGCTTGGGGTACAATCATTGCGTTGCATGTCTTTAGTGGACGAAGACATGACAAAGAATATACCATGCATCAATTATTCAAGAATAAGTAAATTTCTGGCACAATGTGGGAACACTGACTTTTTGTTGTTTGATCTGCTTGAGTTGGCGGACAGCTGCAAAGCAAGGAAGCTGCATCTGATATTTGACAAGAGGGAACATTCGTGTGAGTCGCTACTGCAGCATAACCTAGGTCAGTAAATTTTGTTTATTCCAAATTCACCGTATAATTTTTTTTTTAAAGGAGAAATTCACCTTGTAATGAATTATTTACTTTTGTTCATTCAAGAATGATAAAATTGAGAGACTAAGTCTGGATCAATGTTCAACCACATAGCGGATTGATTGTTTGAAATCAGGGATTAGGAATGATGAAATTCCTTGTCTGGCTCAACCAATTGACCTAATGTAAGTTTAAGCTAGGATAACCGTGCAAGGAAGCATTAAAAACATATCTTCTTAAGAAACCCCAATGTTCAATGGGCCTTTGTTACCTGGTGCATGTGGAACTCTATATTCTCTTATGAATTGAGCAAATGTACTTTGAACAATTTGATATAGTCAAGACTGCTGTGTGCTTATATTTTTGACACAAGATGTTCCAGTTGAATTTGAATATAGGCAATATTTAAGCTGGTAAACTTTGCAACTATCAGGTGAATTTCAAGGGCCTGCTCTTGTTGCTGTTCTGGAGGGGGCCACCTTGAGTCGTGAAGAAGTCAGCAATTTGCACCTTCTACCTCCATTGAGTGGCAATATTATTTGCTATGGCTTAGGAATGCTTGGTTGTTACTCTATATGCGATCTCCCTTCCATTGTTTCTGGTGGCTACTTTTATATGTTTGATCCGTATGGAAAAACTCTGGTGCACCTTCAAGTGAAGCCCCTACGGCCAAAATGTTTTCTTTACAAGGTATATGCATTATTTACTCATTCTAGTTAATCGTCAAATAATTTGGAATGTCCAACTTAAATGAAATTTAACTTTAATATTTTGGTTATCGTTCTTTCTCAGGTACTAAACTGACTGAAAGATTTTATGATCAGTTCAGTCCAATGCTTATTGGCCAGAATATGCCTTGGGCTATATCAGATTCCACTGTCATCCGCATGCCCCTAACATCCCACTGCACGAAGGATGGGCTCGAGAATGGTACGAAGAAAATAAAGGTTGTTTTTGACAGATTCATGGAGCATGCATCTAGAGTTCTTTTGTTCTTAAAGTCAGTATTGCAGGTATGACTTGTCTTGTATTCTTTGCGTTTTGTTTGGTAAACTTATTGTACTTTTCATATTTGTACGATTACATGTTTGTGAGTTGTTTGGTGAATTGGTACAATAATTGTGCGCAACAACTCTATGTGTATATGACTTGGCTTGTAATCTTTGCATTTTGTTTGGTAAACTTATTATACTTTTCATTTTTGTACGATTACATGTTTGTGAGTTGTTTGGTGAATTGGTACAATAATTGTGCGCAGCAACTCTATGTGCACTTGAAGATGTAGACTCAGCCAAATTGCTAATGGAAGATTTTAAGAGTAGAGCTGATGATTGTTTATGAATCTTTATATTGGGTTGCTTGCCAATTGAAAATTGATAATGAGTAGAATGCTTTGAGACTTGCCATCATTTCTACATTGTTGTCTTTTTTTTTTTGTGATTTTTTTGGTGTAATGAAATAATTACGGGTTGAATAATGTGAAACTCTTCCATGGATGGTGATCCTACAGCTTGTTTTTGTTTTTTTCATTGTTTGCTATAGCAGGTAACTACTAGAGACCCATTGAGATAGGTGCATCGAGGCTTGTCTGCCTCTAGACTAACAATGGCTATGGGGCCCCTGCCCAATGTGGAGTGGATACCTTAACTCATGCAATGTTATCAAGGTTTCATATATGAATAAATAATTCATTGCATAGAGAATGGGTACAAATAAGTTTCTTACCGGTTCATTGCCTAGTTCATTGTTCAAATATTGTCATTAATGTTCATCTAATTCAATCACTGGGTTTCCGATCAAAAGTAATTTCATCAGTTCATCACTGGTCTTTGCAGAACGGAATCTTTGGTTCTGTACTTCTGCTTTGCTTTTTGGTTCACATTCTCCTTTTTGTTGTTATTGAGTGGCATGGAGACTTAAAATAAATGAAGCAAAGCTCCTTATTCTGTGATAAAATCATTCAGTTACCCTTTCAATCTGAAGGCATCTTCTTATATTTGGTACTCTTGGGTTGGAGGTTGGGGAGGATAGTATTTTATTCTATTTGATGAAATAAATGAGATTTGAATAGACGAAATGACGATAAAGGCATCATACAGATGTTTCTGTTGCATTTAGTCTGAATAATCTTAGCTTGGATAGATGCGTCTCTCGTCTAACTGCATAAAACATTCTCTACTTTTGAAAATCTTCATCTATCTGTTATAGTGATTATCAAGGTGATAGAGACTAGGGGAACCACAACAATGCTATAGGTGTGAGTAAAGAGAGTCAGAAAGTTAGTCCATGTTAGTGTGTTTTGAATTGCGAATTAGTAGTATAAATAGTGGTTGGAAGGTAGAGAATGGTATCTTGGAATTTGAATGTATTTGGGCACTCTTTGAGTGATAGGTTTGAGAGAGTTTTAAGACTCTTTTTGGGGTTTCTACGTGTGTTTGATCTTGAAATCTTTGTAGTTCCCCTAGCCTCTATCACAAGGATGCTATTGGTACTCAGATTTTAAAGTGCTGATTCAAAACTTTGCATTCAGGTGTCAATATCATCATGGGAGGAAGGATGCTTTGTTCCATGTCAAGACTATTTGGTTTGCGTTGATCCCTCGTCTGCAATCATGAGGAATCCTTTCTCTGAAAAGAAATGGAGAAAGTTCCAGATATCAAGATTGTTTGGCAACTCAAATGCGATGATAAAATTTCACGTAATAGATGTGCACATTTTTCAAAGGGAAACCAAAGTGGTTGACAAATGGCTAGTTGTTCTTAGTCTTGGATCTGGACAAACTAGAAATATGGCCCTTGACAGGTATTTCATTTTTCTGATTTTTTATATAAATTTAAGTTGAATGGGTCTTATAGAAGGCAAGAATAATGCCAATTATCGAGATAATTTGAACTATTGCAGTTTGTTCTTCTTCCGTGGTCTTTACACTTCACAAATTTGAATGCACCATCACTCAAAAGAATTTCACATAAATTCTCAATTTTGACAACCCTTGTAATTAAGTGATGAAAATGAGAACTATGTGATTGTATCTTCTTAGGTCATACCTAGACCAGCAGTTGTCATGTCTAGCTGCCCACATGCTAATTCTTTTTCTCAGGTAAGGAGTCATTGGTAAAAGCCTTAAAGAACGGTTGTGACTGCATGAAAATGTGGTTTGAAATCAATGAGGGCTACTTTTTTTAAATAACTTTAAGGTTCAAATTGTGCCTCATCAAGACTATTGTAAGTCCTACTATCGTAAGTCCTAGTTGAGGCGGCTCCTAGGTGGGCAACAAAATATTTATTTAGACCTCCGTAAGAAATAATTTAATTTATTTAGAGACCCCTCAACAGTAAGCATCATACTTTCTCACTTACAAATTTTCATCACCATATTTTCAATTCCACACATTTAATATTTTCAAAAATAAATAAATAAATAATATTTTCAATAAATATATAATTTTTTTAATAATTTTTTTTTTAATAATTATTTTCAGGCCCACCGCCAGCCTTATTAAGGGCTAGGCGGTGGAAACCTCCAAATGCCTATGGCGGTGCCTAGGCCGCGCCTTGAAAACACTGATGTAACGACTCAGTTTGTAAAAAGACTTAAAGCTCTATCGGTGACCAGCTTTGTTATTGACAGTCATCCTACCATTAAATTATGATTGTTGAATCTAGTTTTATTCTACAGTGATGGTAATATTATCAGGTTCTATAACTTCAAAAGCATTCCTCAACACGTCTTGACTTTGTATAGAAAGGGCAACTTTTGTTAATGCCTAGCAAGATCACAATGTTTAGTTTATCAAGCAGCTCGGGGTCCTGCATATCCATGATTAGGGGATGCATGAAAAATCTGTTAGTCTGCAGATATTTCCTATTTAATCTAGCCTGGACTGGATCATATTACAAAAGTTGGATCTTGTCCAGGCTAGATTGGACTACTGATTTTGCATGATAAACCGTCAATTATATCCAATAAATTCTAATACACAAGATATATTTATACTTTAAATTTACCAATTAATGTACTCTTGAAGATGTGTTGTGATGAAGAACATTGAAGCAAGAGAGAATAGAGGTCTCTTTTATTTATAGTTCATTTTTGCTTCTATTTTAAATCAAATTAAGGACTATGTTTTCTAGAACTGTTTGAATAACTTTTAAAGAACAATTCAAGATTTTAGAGTTCTTGACAAGTAATGCAATGACTGTTCCTGATTCCGTTTTTATGAGTACAAAATTACTAATAATTTTACCACGGAAACACAACCAACATATCCTATCTGATCTGGTTGAAAGAGGTCAATCTAATTGAATTGAACTTTTTGAGCAATAGCAATTGAATTGGACAATAATGTGATTTTTATTGGATTTGATCAAATCCATGGGCAGCCTAATTGTTTGTGATATGCTAGTCAAACAGTTCACAATGTAAGGATGAAGGTCCCATAAGATTATCCATTTGGTACCCACATTAGGTTTATCTTAATCATGAGTGGTTCAGTGGCTGCATTTCTAGAAATAGTATTGCCCGTAGTTCCTCATTGTGGTGGCAGAAGATACTGAAAGTTTGATACTATGTTCTTCCTATCTCATTAGGATTTTCTAAACTACGTACAAATGGCTGAACATTTGAATGTCTTCTGTTTTGCTTCTTGTATGTATGCCCCTTGCCCTAATGCAACATGACTTTTTAGGCGATATCTGGCTTACAACTTGACACCTGTTGCGGGAGTAGCGGCTCATGTATCAAGGAATGGGCAGCCTGCTGATACTTGTTTGAACAACTGCATTTTGTCTCCTCTTCCATTATCTGGACATCTGAGCATACCTGTTGTTATTCTTGGATGTTTCATGGTGTGTCATGATGGAGGACGACGCCTCTTTAAATACCAAAGCAATGTTGTTTCAATGGAACAACTTGATGCTGAAAGTCAGTTGATAGATGCTTGGAACAGGGAGCTGATGTCTTGTGTTTGCGATTCATATGTGGAGATGGTGCTGGAAATTCAGAAACTGAGAAGGGAGCCATCTATGCCCTCTAAATCTAGTGGATCAAGTTCTGTACGTGCAGTTAGCCAGATTTTACAGGCATGTGGGGATCATATTTACATGTTCTGGCCTAGATCTAAAAGGAATTTGACATCTAGTGATCAACCCAGACCTCTCATCGATAATTCTCGTTCGTTGAAGGTGAATGATTCAGATTGGGACTGCTTTGTCGAAAAAGTGATTCGACCTTTCTATGCACGCCTTGTTGATCTTCCTGTTTGGCAGCTATACTCTGGAAGAATTGTCAAGGCCGAAGAAGGGATGTTTCTTTCTCAACCTGGAAATGAAATGGTGGAAAATTTGCCGCCATCTACAGTTTGTAGTTTCATCAAGGAACATTATCCTGTTTTTTCTGTACCATGGGAATTGGTGAACGAAATTCAGGCAGTGGGAGTCAAAGTTAAAGAAATCAAGCCTAAGATGGTGAGGGCTCTCCTTAAAGCTTCTTCTACGTCTATTGTGCTTCGATCTGTGGAAACATATATTGATGTCCTAGAATATAGCATGTCTGATATTGAGCTTCAGGAGCTATCTAATGTGTGCAATGGTGGTCCTCGAGAAGATTCTTTGCCGGTCACATCAACTTCGAATATCGAAGGATTTGATGCCGTACCTACCCAAAGTCAGGCCAATCCAGGAGGTGATGCATTGGAAATGGTGACAAATTTAGGAAGGGCATTGTTTGATTTTGGCCGTGGAGTGGTTGAGGATATTGGCAGGGCTGGAGGACCTTTAGCCCAAAATAATACCATTGCAGGTAGCGGTATCAGAGAGAGCGACTCGAACATGAAGTTACCATCTGTAGCTGTTGATCTCAAAGGCTTGATTTGTCCTACTGCAACAAACAAACTTGCTAGACTGGGGTCCAAAGAGCTTTGGGTGGGGACTGAAGAGCAGCAGATGCTGATGCATCTGTTAGCCTCAAGGTTTATCCATGCTGAGTGCATGGTTCGACCAATATTGGCAAATATTTTCTCAAATAAATCCATTAAAAAATTCTTGAAATTGCAGGAGTTCTCCTCGCACTTACTGGCAAAGAACATGAATTTGATCTTGAGCGAGCATTGGGTAAATCATGTAATGGGACCAAATAAGGCTCCATGGTTTTCTTGGGAGAATGGTACAGGTACTAATGTTGAGGGAGGTCCTTCCCCCAATTGGATAAGACTATTCTGGAAAAACTTGGGCTCAACAAGAGATCTTTCACTTTTCCATGATTGGCCCCTCGTTCCCTCTTTTCTTGGTAGGGCAGTGTTATGTCGAATTAAGGAGCGACATCTGATTTTTATTCCCCCATCCAATACTATTATCACTCCTGGAAATGTGCCATCAATACCGAGTACTACAGGGTTAGGACTGGCGGCATTGTTGTGTAGTCCTAGTTCAGAAGCTGAGTCATTTAAGTCTCATCTTTTGGCATTTGAAATAATGAATTCAAAGTATCCTTGGTTATCTCCACTGCTTAACCAGTGCAATATACCAGTATATGATCCTTCTTTTCTTGAATGGGCCTCTGTTTGTGATTGTTTCCCAGCTCCTGGACAGTCTCTTGGACAAGTTATTGTTTCAAAGCTAGTAGCAGCTAAACAAGCTGGCTATTTCTCTCAACCAGTCCTGTCAGCTGAACAGTGTGACAAACTCTTTGAACTTTTTGCATCTGATTTCACTTCTCCTGAGTCCATTTACGAAAGAGAGGAGCTCGATATATTACATGATCTCCCAATATTTAAAACCGTTGTCGGAACATATACACGATTGGATGGCCAAGATTACTGTATCATATCATCGAATTCATTTTTCAAGCCACTTGATGAACACTGCCTCCATTATTCTGTTAATTCAGGTGGAGTCCATTTGTTGCATGCCCTTGGTGTTCCTGAATTGCTTGACAAAGAAATATTGGTGAGATTCGCATTACCTGGGTTTGAAGGGAAAGCTCAGGGTGAGAAAGAAGATATCTTAATATATTTATGTATGAATTGGCAAGAGCTTCATCATGACTCCACTGTAATTGATGCTTTGAAAGATACTAAGTTTGTTAGAAATGCCAATGAACTATGTCGAGAGTTATTTAAGCCAAAGGACTTGTATGATCCTACTGATTCTTTGCTGATGACAGTTTTCTCTGGGGATAAAAACAAGTTTCCTGGTGAAAGGTTTACATCAGATGAATGGCTTCGCATTTTGAAAAAAACTGGACTGCGGACAGCGATGGAGGAAAATGTGATACTTGAATGCGCCAAGAAAGTGGAGTATCTTGGACATGAATGTGTCAAATATATGGAGGACCCTGAAGATTTTGAGGCAGACATCAATTGTGAAATTTCTCCCGAAATATTGTCTTTAGCTTCAGCTGTTGTTGAAGCTATATTTTCAAACTTCGCTGGATTGTATAGCAATAGATTCTGCGATCTGCTTGGCAAGGTTGCATTTGTACCCGCTATAAAAGGCCATCCACATATTGCTGGTAAGAAAGGCAGGAGGAAAGTGCTTTGTTCATACAATGAAGCTATTTTGCCCAAGGATTGGCCTCTGGCATGGAGTATTTCTTCAATTTTAGCTAGTCAGAACGTCATCCCACCAGAATTCTCATGGAGAGCACTCCATTTGAGGAGTCCTCCGGTCTTTTCAACAGTCCTTAATCATTTACAGGTAACGTAAACTTGGGGTTTCTTCACATCCATATTTGAAACTACTCACAGCATTAAACATATTTCTTACCAAAAATGTGCCCAGGCTGTTGGAAGAAATGGTGGTGAGGATACTCTTGCGCACTGGCCAATATCATCAGGGATGATGACCATAGAAAGAGCTTCATGCCAAATTTTGAAATATTTGGATAAGATCTGGAGTTCCCTCTCTGCTTTAGGTCAGTTTTATATCATCTTCCTATTTTTTTTTTTTTTTGGGTGCTTTCCCTCTCCGCCAACCCTTTTAATTTAGATTTTGCATCTTTTGACAGACGTATCAGAGTTGCAGAAAGTGGAATTTATTCCTGTTGCAAATGGCACGCGCTTGGTTGCATCAAGTTCGCTTTTTGTGCATTTGGCTGTAAATCTCTCGCCATTTGCATTTGAACTTCCTACTCTCTATCTCCCATTCGTAAAGATACTCAAGGAATTGGGACTTCAGGATGAGCTGTCACTCACGTATGCAAAGGATCTTCTCTCAAATCTTCAGAAAGCATGTGGCTATCAACAGTTAAACCCAAATGAACTCCGAGCTGTGATGCAGATTTTGTGTTTTATTTATGATACTCTTATTCGGAACAAAGGATCAGGTGAATTCAACTGGGTTTCAGAAGCAATAGTCCCAGACAGTGGCTGCAGACTTGTTATGGCCAGATATTGTGTGTACCTCGACTCTTATGGGTCTCGATTCATCAAGAGCATTGATATTTCTAGATTGAGGTTTGTCATCTCTGATGTTTCAGAAAAAATGTGTAAAGTATTCGGGATTCGAAAGCTATCTGAAAGAGTTGTAGAGGTACTTTGACTTTGCAACATCTCATATTTTTATTTTTTTTTTTTTTGTACAAAGTCATTTGAACCCATAAAATGGCTCTCAACTTTGTTGCAGGAGCTTGATCCTGGGAAGCAGCTACAGTCCTTGGACCAAATTGGATCTGTTACCATAGCGATGGTCAAGGAGAAGCTCTCAAGCAGAACTTTTCAAGCTGCAGTCTGGACTGTGCTGAAAAGCATGACTGGTTTTACACTTTCTTTTGAAGACGTAACTTTAGAGAGAGTACAAAGTTCTCTGGAATCCATTGCAGAGAAGCTGCAATTTGTTAAAAGCCTGTACACTCGATTCATGTTATTTCCAGAGTCTTTGGATATCACTCGTGTGACTAAGGGATCTATTATTCCAGAGTTGGATGATGGGCTGGGTCATCGTACTCTTCATTTTGTCGATAAGTCAATGACTTGGATTTTAGTTGCTGAACCTCCACGTTATATGCCTGTTTTTGATGTCATTGCCATTGTCGTGAGCCAAGTTTTAGATTCCCCAATAGCATTGCCTATTGGACCCTTATTTACCTGCATGGAAGGTTCAGAAAAAGCAATCGTCAAGTTGCTGAAAATTGGGTGTGATACTTGTGAAATCGGTTCCAGTGGTAGATGTTATAATTTGCTAGGCAAGGAACTAATGCCGCAGGATGCTCGTCAAGTGCAGATTCATCCATTGAGACCGTTTTACAGTGGAGAAATAATAGCTTGGAGGACAGGAAAGGATGGAGAGAAGTTGAGGTACGGTAGAGTTCCCGCCGATGTGAGGCCTTCTGCAGGTCAGGCACTTTATAGGCTTGATGTAGAAACTGCATCTGGGGAGAAGCAGCCTCTTCTATCCTCTCATGTTTTCTCATTCAGAAGTATGTCAACAGCCAGCTCGTCATCCATGTCAAACTCATCAGAAAATGGCACTGGAGAAATGGATAATAAAAAACTTGTGCCTATGGTTGGAAGTACTAGCAGTGACAGAACCATATCCTTGAAGGTATTAAATCTCTTTGACCTGATTACATCTGATTTGTGTTCTTTTATGTTTGTTCTGCCCATATATTTTTTTAAGAAAATCAAACAGCACCATTTCAGTTCTGCTTATATATCAGAAAGTTGTGATAGTGATTCTATAAAGGAAAACAATTAGCCTAGACTGCCTAGTAGTTAAATGCATTTCTCTAGTTCTCCTAAAGGATAGTGTAACCTGGAATAATATGCACACAGATGCATAGGATAGGCAGGTGTATTGCTGCTAGTGCATGGTGTGAAACAGGAGTACAAAACAAAACTAGAAATGACAGTCTAGGTCACAGTTCATGTCCATCGATGTATAGTGAGTGGATCCTACTATTTTATAGCCTCTTTTGAGTAAGATGTGCTGAAAGTAATAGTCAACTCCTTTTAGTGCACTTGAATTGTGGTAAGAGTTAACCTTTTAGGTTGTGGTAAGAGTTAACTTCATAGTACCTTAAAAAAAAAGAGTTAACTTTATAGGTTCTCTGATATGCTGATTTTTTTTTCGAGAGCCACTAACCTTCATCTTGAAGTCTTTAGGAATTAACTTTTGCTATCAATATGAAATTGAATCAAATTCATGTAGCTATATGTATAGCTTTTTGCTACCAAAAAAATTCTTATTTCCAGTGCTAATATACTTATCAGTATATGCATCTGACCTTGTCATGTTTTCTCTTTTGAAGAGGTCATGATCTATCTTAAGACCTTGTCATGATCTCTCTTAAGTTTGTTCCATGTGTGTGCATGTATTAATGCTTTTTGTAGCGACCTCTTAAGATTTTGATATTTCATATTTTTTTTTAGCATGATACTGAGAATGTTCATCTTTGTCGGCAGTTGCAACAAGCTAGAGAACTCCAATATGGCAAAGTTTCAGCAGCAGAACTCGTGCAGGCAGTTCATGATATGCTATCAGCTGCTGGTATCAATATTGATTCTGAGAAACAATCCATTTTGCAAACATCACTGACTCTGCAGGATCAACTCAAAGAATCTCAGGCAGCTCTTTTACTTGAGCAGGTTTGCCCTTTGAACTCCATTTGTTTGTTATTTTTCTTTTTATGTGTTTTGAATTTCTTCAGCTTTTATTCCCCCACCATCTTTTAGTAGTTCCGGTCAGTGCGCTGAAACTAATTGCTCTTGTTGAATCTTCTGCTATCCAGCTCATTAATTTGAGAACAGGAGATTGTAGATGTTAGTTCTTTGCATCCTTCGCTATTTATAGCTCTTCTATCTACCCGCTGCAATTTTATTTGGGCCATGTTGTGGGTATTTTCATGTGGCCAATTGGTTTAATCCTGTGTCCAGTGCCGCATACAAACGAGTTTTGTACTTGAACTCCTTTTTCTGACAAGAAAGAAATCAGAACTTGCCCACTATGAGGCTTGAACACTTGAGCTCCATTTTCATTCAAAGGAGCACCTTGATCTTGATCTTTCCTAATGTGTTTCTATACATATAGATACCCCAAATTTGGTCGTAGGCCACCCTAGATTATGAATCTTACCATGGAAGAAGACAATTGTAAATCCATTGTAAATATTTCATGTTTGTTTCTTAAGTGCCTGGTGAATTGAATTAATCTGCTCTTATTCTTTGAGTTCACATAATGATCCATTGGTTGCCACCTATTTGCTGATCTTTTGATCAGGCATTTTAGCTCATTTATTTCACAATATATTGGATTATCAAGTTCTATTCCCAATGATTTCAAAAACTAATGTCCGTGGAAAAAAAAACTGCATATCCAGATGGTTCACATTTAAGCCTGGATGTTTCCCATGCTTGACATTAAATGACTGCTGTTTTACGAATATGCTGATGGTTATTGAATTTTGTGAACTTGTAGGAAAAGTCTGACACAGCAACAAAAGAAGCAGAAAATGCAAAAGCCGCATGGCTATGCCGGATCTGCTTGAGCACCGAGGTTGATATTACCTTAGTTCCCTGCGGCCATGTTCTCTGTCGCAGATGTTCATCTGCTGTTACCAAGTGCCCATTCTGTCGCTGCCAGGTCTCTCAAAGTCTCAAAATTTTCCGACCATAGAAATGTAGCAAAATACAAATTTTGAAGCCCGGAGCCTCTACTATATTTGCTCGCTCGAAATTCATTCCGAGAAGCTCGACTTGAGGTTCAGTTTTCATTTCTGTATATCAGTTTCTATATTGCCTTCATTTTATGATTGGTTTTGCAAAAGCAGCATTCTTTACCAGGAATCCACTTTGGAAGCATATAGCACAAATAGTATTTTTTGTGAAATGTAGATATGGAAAAATAGTACTGATCTGGACTATCAGAAGATGTAGTATCATTTGTAAATAGTGATTTACACAAATCTTTTTTCTGATGCAAACAATGAAATGAATGATTCATTGCAGTAGAGAGTCGTATTGGCAGCGTTTCCGAGTCTTGTCGTCCAATATTCCTACAAATATACTGATCATGCCATTATATAGCTCACTAGTCTCTTCGAGTGTTGTATCACCATTGGCAAACCTGCGTAAAGGAAAGCAAGGACTTAAGGGGACTTATCGAGGGTTATACTGATAATATCTACAGATGATATCAAGGCTAGATAATTCTGATATTACAGTGGCAAAGTGAGCATTTTATTTTAGCCGACGTAACTAAGCGGAGGACTGGTATGACTTGGAACCAAGAACAAATAGAAATGACTGATGAATGAAAGACATCGAAATAGAAAGCATACATTAGAAGAACCCAAAATTGTGTGATTATCCGAGGTACCGAAGCAAGACTCCATCATTTCCCAACACGAACCCCTTTTTGTTGTCAATAAATCTGTACAAGGAAGAACAAGCAAACAAAGTTAGTTGTCTGAGATTCTCAAATTGTAATTCCAAGCTGTTCCAAAAATGGTCCCTACGACCAATGATTAATCCAGTGTTTTCAATCCCCGTAAGAGTTATTGAAAAATAGAACCCAAATTTCATTTTCTGTCTCAGGATGACAAACACATGAACTGAGTGCAACTTTTGAACTCACTTCACTGAATACAGATTTGCAGCTATATTATCGGCTGCTTTATCTCGGCTCCATGACTTTCCACCATTTGTTGTTCTTAATAGAATACCGCTGCCTCCAGCTGCCCAAGCTTCATCCTGTTAGTACCATTGAGATTTTAGATGCTAATAAAGGTATAAGTACAACCAATAATGCCGGATTTAATCTACACAGCTGATCACATGGTCTAAATGAGCCTAGCATCAGTGTTCTCACTAGTTCCTTCATTTTAATTTAAGGCTTGTTACCTTAGAGCGATAGCCAACATCAAGAATGCCAAAACCCCGACTCTGAACCGGCACTTCTTCAAATTCCTCTGTTAACTGATAAACACCACAGAACAATAAAATCAGATCATAAGAACAAAGAATGGGCTGGAAAGAATAGTTGGAAGTGAATCTTAGCATGTATAGGCTCACAAATGACTAAACATTAATACAAAATGCCTACACACAAAAAGATGAAATATATTTCTCAAAAAAAAAAAAAGATGAAACATTCTTAAACACAAGTGTTTTGAGTTTGGACGTGGACATGCAAGGGTGAAGGGTTTAGTCATCACGAGCAAAATATATGCACAATGTCACACGAAAATGAGGTTACCCCTATGCCTCTGCTCAGATAAAGCCCCCCGCCACGTACTAGAAGCCATAGACCACCATCTGCCCTCCATCCCATATTTTGGATTCTCCTTGCAACTGCTCTATTATGTGGCTGCCAATATGGCTGAAATTCACAGATAGAAAACAAAAGATTTTCAGACTATCAACATTCTCAATACCACGTGAGCAGCTCACTTTTTCTTCGAGGAAAAAATAAACTGCAAAAATAGGGTAAAACAGTAACAATAATAAATCTGTGAGAAAGAAAAAGAACACACAAATACGCCAACTTGTGATGGAGCTAAGTAAATGGATTTCAGACGTGCCTTTACCATCAATCCTTATTGTCAAAATGTACTCTAATCCGCTAATACTCAACCAATAATTTTTGAAAGAGATTGTTATCAAAAAATAATTTTTTGATAGAGATTCAGCATTGCCACAGCTGAGATTCTCAAATTATGCTTGGCTGAAAGCCATTTAACAAATCTGACAGCGAGTTTATATATTTTCAACAGGAGAAGTTATTAAAGCTCCACTTTGAATGTGAAGAAATACGTACCCATCATTCATAATCTAAATCACTTGAATAATGAGTTTTTCGTAGTTCAATAAACCGTGAAATCCCTTGGTGGCTTTTTGAAATGAATTCAACATCGTGCACATCTCGCTTTACAGTCTAGATTTTAAGCGCCAGAACCTGCAAGTTTTGAATTCTAATAATGATGTCAGATTGCGCCTGAAAAATTATTGTCACTAGGTAATGAGTGCATGTGTAGGTCTCTAGCTCTGCTGATTGAAAGTTTGGGTGATCTTTAAGACTTACTAGAGGAAATGAGATCTATGTTGTCAGCATTTTAGTAGATGTACAACTAAGTTTTGATAGACAATGCCAAAAACACCGGTACTCTCTTGGCTTTTGCTGGTTCTGAAATCTGAATTATTTATGGATTTACTTTAATGTCAGTTTTACTTCTCCGCCTTAATATTATAATTTGCTAGTTTGTTCAGAGCACATTATTTAGTCTTCTACTGTTTACTAAAGGGCAGAAAATTTAAAACTGGTATAAAAAAACTAACCTGGCCTGGCTCCCAAGTAAGGTAGAAGTTCCCACGACTTGAGACTGCGACATAGTTTCCATCAGGAGAGCGGTTCACAGTACTGAAAGTTCCTGTATAGTAGCTTGCACCACTAATGCCACTTGAAACTGTTCTGCAAAAGCAACAAAGGCATAATTTTAGACTGATGTATTGCCATTATTGGCGAACATTGTTGATCTAGCAGGTGATGGCATATCCATATACTGGCTAGCTTAAGTACCAAAGAGTGGATGTTTTATTCTAAATTTATTAGAGTAAAAAATTATCAAAACCAGAAAAGAAACTATTAGTCGCTTATTGTCTTATTAGGGAAACAAAACAAATAAAAAGTCACCTATTAAGAGTAGCCGAAACCGTCTCTTGAACGGCAGCCTTCCAATTGTATCCTCTATTTGATGTAACATATATGGCTCCTTGGTCAGTAACCATCTCTGCACTTTTTTCTCCTGTGGCCTTTATATAAACCTGCCGATATCACAATAACGTGTTTGATGTCTACAGCATGGAGAATACTAGTGTGATATACAAACTGGAGTCGTGTGTTTAAGAAATTAATGGTAGAATCAAATCCAAGTTATCGGCCAATGCCTCACTCAAAAACAAGGAAGAGAAGTATGGTCCTAAACTAATATGGTGCATCGCGAGCTACACCTATATGGCTAACTTCTGGACTTGTTAGCTTCTTGTTCAATTTATCCTCTCATGAGTCCGAACTTCATAAACTACAATATAAACTAATGATGATTGAATACCACCATGATGAGAATCAATTTGAGATAAATAACCGCATAGTGTCACTAGCATGTGGTAACTAATGAAATCTAAAGGCATTGAAATGGACGCACCAAGCCTCCCTCACAACATTGAGAATTTGCATCGGCAGGTTAAATGGACGATCAACTCTACCATACTCATTAGTACTAGTGTTTAAAGCTTGATAATCATGAAACATGCTCCAACGTATAATAAGCTTACCATGTCACCTGGAAGCTGAGCACTTAGTGGTATCCGCTCCCAACTTTCCCCAGCATCCGATGTGTGTAGCAATATTGCCGGTTTTCCAACAATCCATCCTTCTTTTCCTTTGAAGCTAATAGAATTAAACCTATAATTGAAATCTTCATCTTCAGCAGAAGGTATTGAACGCGGTGCCCAAGTGTTCCCCCATCCTTCGTCTCCAAAATCGTCTGCCTCGTCCCCAACAAGAAACCTACCTCAATTGACACCAAATCAACTGATCAAATCTACAAATCACAGTCCTAAGGTCCCAAAAACCAGTACAGAACCTTCACAAAATCAATGGATCACCAAGCCAACTAATTGAACATACTAAATTTAGTATAATGCAACAAGAGCAAAAAAGAAAAAAAAAGGAATCTCAGTTAGGTACAAAAATCTTTATTGCATACTTATATTGGACTATATATCTTAGTTGTTAGTAGATGGGTGGTTATAGATATTAGTTTTGGTCTATAAATAGGTCCTCAAACTCTCCTCTGTTTCCCTAATTTAATCCTGTTTTTCTCTTCAATTCTATCTGTCTCACTCTCTCTCTCTCACTCTCTTTTATTTGCAAGATGATTGCATCAATCATCTACTTACACACACAAAACACAGTTCCAAGATTGCAAAATCCAGCACAAAATTGATCTCCAGTCCACCAAACTAAATATATATATATATATTTATATATATATATTGGTAGATCCAAACTAACTAATTTGAGCATACTTATTTCTTTTTATTTTTTGATAACCATTGGTGTCTGAGATTACAAAGAAAAAAAAACATTGGTGTCTTAAGCTCTTTCTTTCAGTGTCAGACCCCTTCTCATTAGGAATCTGACTAGCTACCAATAATCAAACTCATGACCTCTGCCTCAGTCAAAGTTTTAGCGCCCTTTTCTTTGCCACTGCTCACACAAATTACAATGCTAGAGTGCAAAACCAATAGAATCAAAGGCAACGAAACCCTAGATTCGTCACACAAACTAATCAAACAAACAAAGATGATAATGCTGAGAAGTGATTAATCAGATAGCGAGATGGACGAACCGTGGCTGGGATCGTCGGGGACGAAAGCGATGTCCAGCAGAACGACACCTGGATCTATGGGAAGGTAAACCCTCTCCCACTCCGCCAGCAGAGGCGGAGACTCCTCGGACCTCGCCGGACACTCAAACCCTAGCAATGGAGTTAGCGACAGCGAGATCCCCGCCGCCGCATCGCCGACGAACCGTCTCCTGTTCATCAGCTGAGTCGAAGAACCCGATTCTTGCGAGGAAGCTCTGGTTAGGAACCGAGCGTGCGAGGGTCGGTTGGATCTGGTGGAGGCTTTGGAGGCGAACAAGGAAGGTCTGATGAGGAGAGTGATGGTGTTGGAATCGGTGAGCTGGAGAGCCCCCATTGTTGTACGGACTCGGACTCTGAGTGAGTGATCCGTGTGTTTTGTGTGTGCTGTTTCTTATCCTAACGAATGAGCGCCAGAGGCTTCGCGGGCTTTCTTTCTTCTTTTGTTATGGATAACGGTTTTATGTGCAGAGGTGAGCGCCTGGACGGACACTCCAAATTTTATTTTTTTACTTTTGGGATGTACTATTATTATTATTATTATTATTATTATTATTATTATTATTATTATTATTATTATTATTATTATTATTATTAATTTTTTTAGGGCAAATTAGAACATCTCTAATGGTAAGTGTGGATTTAGGTTGTGGATTGCTGCCATGTCATCACAGTGGAGAAGATGTGCACATTAAGAGTGAAAATTGTCTCCATGCGGTAATGTGGATTACCCTTAACAAACTCACTCATTTCCTTATTTTTAACATTTTTATTTTTTATTTTTTACTTTATTGGCGGTTTTGATTTTTTTCTCCTTTTTTTAAGGCGTTTTTTATTCTTTTCATCTTTGTTGCATGACTTTGTTATGTTTTGTTATTTCAATTTTTTGATTTTAAATGGTGTGACATCGTAAACAGTGTCTATTGCACTCTCTAAAAGTAGAGGGTGCTGTAGACAGTGTCTCCGCCACATCAATCGCACAAAGTAAATCTATAGTCCCATTTGAGGTTTTTTTTTTTAACTCAATGTCTATTATATCCTAGTTGACACATATCCACCTCTAATCTACAACCCTATTGGAGATGCTCTTAGTTGATTTGAGTGAGAAGAAAATATGAAATAGATGTTTTTTTGTGAAAATTAAACAAATAACAATGCGTATTTACTAACGGTTTCCAATTTTGCATAGTAGGGACATAGGTTTTTTTTACTTTTTTATTTTTTATTTTTTTTATCTCAGTGTGAAGATGTAGGGTGAGAAAAAGGAAGAGAAAATTGAGACGAGAAAACAACTTGCCTACCCTTATTTCGCATTATTTGCATCCCTACTTGTCAAGATTGTTGCTTATATTTGTATTGTTAGTTGAATTTAAATGAATTTGTGTTGTATTCTTAGGAAGAGAAAATTGAGGCAAGAAAACAACCCCCCTTGCCTACCTTATTTCACATTATTTGCATTGCTACTTGTCAAAATTGTTGCTTATATTAGTATTGTTAGTTGAATTTAAATGAATTTGTGTTGTATTATTAGTAAATAAATCATGATTCAAATTTAGTAATGACATGGAGTACCATCTATTCAAGCTAAAGTTCGTTAGTGGATTGACGATTGATACTTTAAAGCCCTATTTTTTTCTTAAAAAAATACTTACATAGAGCATCTCAACGTTTTATTGTCTTATCATTTCTATGAGACTGAAGTATCACGATATATAAGAAACTTAGTTATTTGGTGATAAAAATTGAATTCTACCTAAGAATATAGGTCAATCAACAAAGCTAGGTCCTATACACTAACAAAAAGTACACCCATCGTCTTATAATTTAGTTACATCTCAAGTTTAATAGAGTAGAATAAAGTAACCAATTACTGAAAAAAAAAAAAAAAAAAAAGACACATGGGGTATAGATAGTGAGAACTACCCATTTTAGATCAATTTTCACTGTTACTTGACTATTTAGTCGAAAAGAGTCTCAAAAAGTTATCATTTCCATAATCACGTGCACCACAGTGACTAGAGGTGCACACGGATTGGATTCAGTCTAATTAGGGTCAATCCACAATTTAATCCAATCCAAATAATTCATCAATCCAACTCAATCCAATTTGTAAAATGCGGACCGGATTGGATCAAGTTATGCGGATTGACATTTTCTATTCAAAATTTATGAAATTAGATTTAATCAAATGAATCAAAAGAATTATATATCTCATGAATGACAAATTTACAACATACATTCCACAAATCTACATATATAACATATTTCCCACAAAATTGTTATCACAATAACCTTCAAAATATAAGTTCATACATATATAAATGTGTAATCCACAAATCTTTACCATACATCTTCATAAAAGAATAAAAAAAGTGTACGTTAAACATACAACCTACAATAAAAAGGTTGAAAGCATAATAAAAGAGTTAAGAATAAGTATAGTTTTTTAGATATTTTAGTTTAGAGTTGATAGTTTGAGTTGATGCTAATTAAGCTACTATAGTACATATGATAAAATATATGTATGTGTTGATGTGTTAAACGGACTGGATCGGATTGGATCCGTGATTTTTTAATGTAGGATCTGTAATCCGATCTAGTCCAGCTGGATTAATAATTTTTCAATTCAATCTAGTTAAAGGGATAAAAAAATTGATCCAATTAGTGATAATTGGTCCGAATTGGACTGGATCCGTGGATTAGTGTAATTCGTGTGCACCCCTACACTTGACCACAAAATCCCAACCCACCGACCCATCCCCTGACCCCCTAACCATGGTTAAAATGCAAGTGTGACATGCACATCTGGCACGCAGGTCGGACGTGTGTGTCTGCGTCTCTTCATTTTTGCCGAAATGCATACACATACATGCATCTTGAGATACATCGAAAAAACACACATAACTACGTGTCTAACTCGCATGCCCTACCGAAGTTACATTAGTATTATTTTAAAACTCAAATCAAATTCAAATCAAATTCAATCCAAACGAGTTGATCCAATAGGTTAGCTTGAGATCACGTGGTTTAGTCACACGATCTTATATTCAATTCCCGCTGCATCTAAATTATTTGGACCACTATTATGCTCATTGCAATAGTCGTCTCGATACCCATTTATATTTAAAAAAAAAAAAGAAAAAAAACATAAACCAAACCCCAAAAACCAAAAAAATATTGAAAACACAAAGGGTTCTCTCTCTTCCTCTTTTGAGAGTCGCTTCTCCCACTCCCCCACAGAAACCCAACACAAAAATCCCTCTCTCTCTCTCTCTCTCTCTCTATAAACGAAATCTCGGCCGTCGAAGTAACAATGCATCAACATCATCATCATCGTCACTCGTGCTGTTGTTCGCTTCGCTCACGATCTCAAATTCGTCCAAGATTAGGTCTCCATCGATTGGCTTAATTAGGGTTTTTCGCGGCTTCCTTGATCGCGCGCGTTGCTCGACGAGCGACGACGGTGGGATTTAGGGTTCTCCACGCCGCCGCCGCCGCCGCCGCCATGGCTCCGGGGCGTAAAAAGGGAGCGACGAGCAAGGGCAAGGCCAAGAGCCAGTTCAGTTTGGGCGATTTGGTCCTCGCCAAGGTCAAGGGCTTCCCTGCTTGGCCTGCCAAGGTCAGCTCTTCAATGCTTCGTCTTTGTTGCGTTCTTGCTTCGATTTTGGTTCGAAATTAGGGTTTTTGGTTTGAGGAGTCATCTTTAGTTGTTGCACTTCAAGTTTCAATCTTGTTAGTTCTGCAAATGCGATTGTCATTGTTGCGGCTGCGTTGATAGGGTTTTTGTTTGTGTTTGATTGATTGTTGGTTCAATACTTGGTCTTTGTTAGGTTCTTGGTTCGATTTTGGTTCAAAATTAGGGTTTTTGGTTAAAGGAGTAATCTTTTGTTGTTGCACTTCAAGTTTCAATCTTATCATTGCCTTGGTTGTCGTGGATGCGGCAATAAGGTTTTCGTGTTTGATCGGTTGTCGATGGTGATAGTGATCGAATGAAGTCTTTCTATTAATGTATGATGTTTTGGATTTTCAGATTAGCCGGCCAGAGGATTGGAAGCGGTTGCCGGATCCAAAGAAGTACTTTGTTCAGTTTTTCGGAACCGAAGAAATGTGAGTTGCTTGAATTGCATCTTTTTAGGGTTTCATTTTAGCATTAGAACATTGTTCTGTATTCATAGTGTAGAGAAGTTTCTTTGTTAACTTGAGTTGTTCGAGAGTCAGATTGCTTGTTGACATCCAAAGACGACCTGCAAATATCCCGCTTAGAAAACTCAAAGCTCTAAATCCGAAGGTGTAGAAGTAGATCTTAGATAATGTGGAATGCAACAACTTTAGTTGGGCCCAACTACATGGATCAAACTCTTCCATTGTGCTTGATACGGTGCGCTTAAGTTGAGATGCATGAATTTAATTATGAAATGTAGATCTTCAAATCTCATCATCAACTGTGTTAAATCAAGTTGCATTGGGTTCATGTTGCAGACCCCAATTATTTTGGGACCGTGCCTTCATTATTATTGTTGTTGCATATTGTTGATCCCTCGATCCAATTATACCTATGTGCCTACCCCCCATGATGACTTTACGTGGATTGACACAATAGAAACCTCTAGTGAAATGCCGACACGTAACCCAACATATAAAATGCCATGGAGCCGAGATCCTCTTTGTTGAAAGCCATATTATGGCTGACATTTACTGCTGCAGAATTAACCAATTTTAAAAATTGAATTACATGCTCGATAAGGCATGAGTCCTAGCATCGTCATTAGAGTTTTTTTTTAGTAAATCCCACGAATCTAAGTATCTCTTGGGTTTTGTGAGTTGGTGAATGCCTCTTTGCTAGCTCTATTGATGTATTACTTGATAAATGTTTATTGGCTTGTTGATTTTTCAGAATCATACTTTCTCCTGGTTTTTGCTTGGCAGTGCATTTGTTGCTCCTGCTGATATCCAAGAATTTACTCTTGAAGCTAAGAGTAAATTATCTGCTCGATCTCAAGGTAAGAATGCTAAGGATTTTAGTCGTGCTGTCAAGGAAATATGTGATGCCTTCGAAGAATTACAGCAAAAGAATTCTGCTTCTTGTAAAAAAGAAGAGGAAAATGCTGCTGAGAGTGGGGACATTAGTCCCTCAGACGATGCCGGGGCCAATGAACTAAATGATGTCATTGAGGGGGTTAGACCACAAACAAGTACTACTAATGTGGTTGAAGACGATGAAACACATGGGTTAGAGCGTTGTTCTAATAGGGCAGGAGAGGATGCTAAGCAGGACATAAAGCCTAATGTGTCATTCAATACAGAAGACTTGTATTCAGGTTCATCCCTTAGAAAGAGTAAAAGAGCATCCAATAATGGTGTACATTCAGAAAGCAAAGAGATCATGTCTGCATCTAAATCTGAAAAATCTTCTCCACTTCAAGAAAATGCTGCTGGCGATAGAGGTGTAGAAGATGGGGAAACTCACCACGATTCAGATATGGAAAGAACTCCCAAAAAAGACACCAACAGAAATAGTAACATCTCTGATGCCAAAGAGGGCTTGCTCAGTGTAGTTGACAAGAAGAATGATGTTTCACCACCCTTAGCCATGTCGATTCGTGCCAAGCATGCAACTGGTACAAAGAAAACTGTGGTGAATGGGCAGATCTCAACCAAGGTGGTTGCTATATCTAAAAAGAAGAGAAAACCGACTGAGGATGGGGGCAAGCCACACTTGGGTTTGGCTGTGTCGAAGGAAGATTTATCTGGTGGAGATCCTAATCTCTCTAGACCTGGAGAAAGCTTGAAAGACACAAAAGAGAGGAAACTTGCTGCACGTAATAGCATTAAGGACTCACCTTCAGGCACTTCGAGATTTGATTCAGGTGGTGCTGATAGGAAAAGAGAGAAAAGCTTGGTAAAAGCTAAAAAGCTTGTGGAAGCCGATAAGTGTGGACTCAATAAGAATATATCAGGTTGTTCTGAGGAGCAGGACAAGGAGGAATTATCTTCAGGAAATGGCTTGAGAAAGAGAGCTCAAAATAAAGACAAAAAGCATGTTCTGGCTGCTAGTGATTCACGTCCTGCCAAGAGACCAAAATCTGAACATGTTGGCGATGCTGATGCCAAGAAATCTAGTGGAAATGATAAGAAAAAAAAATCTCCAGTTCCTGTTGCCGTTGGCAGCAAAACTAATTTGCATAATGATAAGAAATCTTCATCCCAAGTGAAAGTCAAGGACAATGTAGCTTCAAAATCTGAAGCTCCTAATGTTGGGACAAGTGATGGGATGATTCTACCGGTTACTAAGCGCCCTCGTCGAACACAAGAAACAATATCTGATAGTGTTGCACGGGCTGATGGAAACATAAATGGTTTCCAAAGTAGCGACAAATCAAATTCTGACTATGACTCATCTCCTGTTACTAAAGTCCGTGCCAGACGAAGAACAAAGCTTCGATTTGATGAAGATGATGATGAGGATGAGTGTGAGCCTCCAGTTTGTGGTGAATCTGCTGGTGCTTTAATAGACATGGGTTCAAAAGTTCCAGATTTAATCAATAATAGTGGTACAGACTATGTGAGTCCCTCTAATGTTCAACAAGATACTCAAGATCATACGGCTGATACATTGGATTTGAAAGAACATAGCTCCAAGGATGCCATGTCACCTCCTAAAGTTTCTAATGAATCTCTTTCTCCAAGTGTAAAACATACTGATGACAATACACCCAAAAGAGTGGTGGGAACTCATAATTCTCCTGCTCTTAGTAAATCAGAATTTCAGAAGCCATCTTCTAAAGAGGCTAAAACTTTGGATTCACCAAAAAATTCGCTTGGATCATTTGATGCATCAAAGGCTGCTGAGCACAAGGCGGCCAAACCACAATCTAAGCTATCTGGCGCTGGTATATCCAAAAAAGCGCAGCCTGGGAGTTCAAAGGGCAGCGGTCTGACTTCAGAAAGTTTAAAGCGTCCTAGTAGCCAAGTGTTGACCCACAAGAACAAGCCAATTACGTCTTCCGAAACGAATAGAAATACTCCTAAGACTATTTTGCGGACGAATAATGCGGCAGATCAATCCATGGAGATGACTAGCTTCTCTGGGGACCGGTAAGTGTATCCTGGTTGGATTCCTAGATTTACTAAACTGGCGTAATATTTCATGGTTGTAATTATTGATTGCTTTATCTAAATGCAGATTTGACACTTCCAGCGATGACAAAATTGGTAGTTCATCTATGGACATCAAATTTGCAGATTCTGTTACATCCATGAAGAACCTTATTGCGGCAGCTCAGGCAAAAAGGAAACAAGCCCAATCTCAATCCATTTTTGACAATCTCATACCATTTGCTATTTCCAATGCTTCTGTTCAGGATAGAGCTCTGAGTCCTGCGACTGCAACTCAGCCATTTCCCCCTGGTTCTAGCAGTTCTATGCATCATGATGCAAAAGCACCTCAAAATCATACATCAGCAACATCACCATCTGCTAGTGCCCAACCACACTCATCACAACTGCAATTAGAAAGGGAAGATCTTGAGGAGGGTAGAGTTGGCTCTGTACATCGTGCACCTGGGGGTTCATTGAGTGGTGGAACTGAGGCAGCAGTAGCTCGGGATGCGTTTGAAGGAATGATAGAAACATTGTCAAGGACAAAGGAGAGTATAGGACGAGCAACCCGTCTTGCCATTGATTGTGCCAAGTATGGTATTGCTAGTGAGGTGGGTGTATGTGCATGAACTGTAAGTTTTATCGTCTGTTTTTCTGTCATTTCTTATCGTTGTCTTGGAAGAGTAGATATTTATCATGATTGATTTCTAATTAGTTGGTCTCTTTGCAAGTACGATTTTACAAACAAACCACTGTCAAATCATCCACGTTTCTAGTCCAACAGAAACATTCAGATATATATATATATATATATATATATTTATTATATAAAAGCACGAATCTTCAATTTTTGAGTGGTAACCAAAAAGTCTTTTTTGTCCTTATTTTTGTGTTATTTTACGTACATCCCCAAATCACATTTTTTGCCCTTTTTTGCACTCATATAATTCAATGTATGTGAATTACATCACTCCAACTCTCTCTCTCTCTCTCTCTCACTTGCCCTGTTTTCTTCGTTTTTCATGTTTTGATTTTTGCTTAGGTTCGATTCCTATGTATCTTCAATTCATAAATTGTTTTGTTATGTCTCCTTTCTTTGATTTGTGCACTATGTGATTCACATTATAAATTGCATACTTGTAACCTTACTTTTTTTTTTTTTCAAATCTTGCACGTAGTATGAACTCAATAAGGTCTGGTTATGGGCTCATTCGTGCAAAGCACGTAATGAAACTAGTATATACATATGATGTGAGCTTTTTGAGTTAGTGACTTTTCTTCTTTGCTGAATATGTCTCGTACCATATGAAATTACTGTTTGCTAAGATTTATGAAACTCATACTTAATGTCACTTTTGCAGATCAATATTTACTTTTTTTTTTTAATCCTTACATATTGTTTACCTTTTGATTATTTGGGTTTTGGAAGATATTTAGGCACCACAGGGTAGACCTTGATTTTTTTTTTTTTCCTTTTACTCTTGAACTTTAGTGTGCCAATGTAAACGCAGCCCTTGGTAGGTAGAGGAGGATGAAAGAAGTAGACTCATGTAGCTAATCCTATAAATTGTTTCTTCATTTCAATGGATGGAATCATAGTAAATAGCGCATTGCCCAACTGCCCTTGATTATAAAACTGTAACACGATCCACACTTTTTTTGTGTGAACAACATCCAACAAAACTTCAATCCCAATTTAGCTACATGGATCAAACTTTTTGACTCCACTTGATTAGATGAAGTTGATGTCGTGTTTTTTATTTTTTATTTTTAAATCCTTCTTCGTTGATGCATCCCAAGTTATCTTAGGTTTATCCCCATGCTGTTGAGTTTTATAATTGGACAGTTAAACCCTTATATCTTTTTTTGTGTAAACTATAAAGAAAAATAGAATGCTAGCATAGTATATATTAAAGACGGAATAGCCAATATTTGAAATTGAGCAACCTACGTCATAAAAATGCTTGATTTATCAAGCATTAACAGTACTAGCATATTAAGCATTATATTTTGGTTATGAAAACTTATACACTGCTAAAGGTAGGAAAATGTTGATATGCTGAACCACTTGTGCAATAAATCATTTAATCATTCAAGGACAAAATGTGTCTTGAGTTACTAGGTATTAACTAAGATTAGTTTGGTTGCAGAAAAAGAATTAATATTGTTGAAAATGAATGAAGAAAGAGCATGTAACACTTCTTGTTCGTTTTTTTTTTTTTTTGAGAAAACTTATTATTCCAAGGCTTTAACTTTCTGGCATAAATAATTTTTGGGCTTAGTAGTAGTGCATACCTTCTTTTTTATAGTTTGATAATTTGAGGTGTCAATAGTTGGTTTAGAAGAACTTTTAGCTTGACTTGAGGTGGAAGTGAACAGATTTTCTTGGAGTGAACCAGTTGGTGTTGAAGTCTGAAAGCAGTTGTGCTTTATAGTAGTCTTCTCTTTCTCGTTCTCTCTTTTGAGTTATTGGTAAAATCATCACTCAGCTAGTTGTTTCCATCTTTTGCTTTCCTTTCCTTTTCTTTCTCTTACTTCCATGAATCGGTTTTCATTGTATCTTTTTTTCAAGATGATTATAATTGTAATTATGTATAGATTTTATGGTTTTATTGCAGGAAAAATTTGGCAAATTTCTTTGAATTCGTAGGGAATTTTATGTTAAACCTTTTCAATACCATTGAACTTTGAAGAAATCAATAGATTTTTATAACTTTCAATTTATGAACAAGGTCTTCTAGGAGCCGGGTCTGCCAAGACTGATCCTTGGTGAATTGGGGCCTTTTGTGAAAACCTTTGTGGCCTATGGTTTTGGGAGAGGGGGAGTCCAATGTTTGGAAGGATCAAACTGAAGATGAATGTAGGAAAGATCATAGGAGGAGGAATGAAGATCTATGCAACATGGAAAGAAGCCATAAACACCCAATCCAGGGTTCTCATTTCTATTTTCAAAAATCTCGTCGACAAAAAAAATCTAATCATAAGTAATTACTCCTTTTATACTGAAACCCTAAGACATCAAGTCATTGTGTCCCACAGGTATAGCAAATTATAATTCTCACATTAAACCTTACATGGCTACTACATCACAAGACCTCTCAATTCCTAAGATGTTGTACAAAATTGACCATCCATCCAATTCCTTTTTTTGTGTGTTTTTTTAGTATTCCAATTCCTTGTTTGTTTGTCATGAACATCTATAATCTTATGATTCATATTTCAAGTCTTAAATCTCTTGGAAGTTTTGTACACTACATCAAAGAAACTTCTTTTGTTTTCTTTAGACTTAAAAATCAATGGCCAACTTCCAAACTACTGGAAAAGTAGTGGTTATAAGTGTGCTGTATTAAGAATATGTAATGATTGGGGACTTGTATGCGCAATTTTATCTGTTCAAATAATTTGATTTCTTATTATTTGGTGAGTACTTATCTGGCAATTCATTTTTTGTAATTATGAATCACAAAAATCACAGCTGAAGTATAAATTACATTATATGGGACCAAATATGTGGGGCATTATTATTATTATTATTATTGTTATTTAACTTATTTTAGTTATAGAAGTAATTTATTGTATTAAAATCTTATAGTTGACTAGCTTTTCTTAAATGGTTGCAGCATGGAAAGCTTTGAGCTTCTGTCAGTTTATTAAATTGGAAGAAAATTATGTAACAGTCATAGGAGTTCAAATGAAATTATGTTTTCTATAAGTGTGGTGGTAAAACTCGTAAAGATAGAATAAGAAATATGGAAATTCAAAAAAAAAGGAGTAGCACCAATTGACACAAAGTTTAGGGAAGAGAGGTTGCGGTGGTTTGGACACCTGCAAAGACGGCCTACAAATGCTCCCAGTAGAAAACTTGACTCAATTGAAACTGAAGAAATTAGACGAGGTAGGGGTAGAACAACGTTAACTTGGGATGCATTGATTAGGAGGGGACTTAAAGGGTTTGGAATGCTCACTTCAATTGCACAAAATCGAGCACAATAGAAGAGTTTGATCCATGTAGCCAACCCCAATTAATTTGGGATTGAGGCTATGTTGTTGTTGTTGTTGTTGTATAAGTGTGGTGGTAATATAAATACTTATATATCTTTTTCTTTTATATAAAATACTTCTATATCTTGTGAAATCTTTTTAATTTTATAGAATTCTTGTTTTGTATTGAAAACAAATCTGCAATCATATTGAAGTTGGTAATTGCTGGCAGGTTATTGAGCTTCTTATCCGGAAGTTGGAGGGCGAAGCAAGCTTCCATCGTAGGGTTGACCTCTTTTTCCTTGTAGATTCGATAACTCAATGTTCACATAGTCAGAAAGGTAAAATTGGTGATGCTTGCACTCCCACTTCTCTGTACAACGCTTCGGCCTTTTTGTTCTTTGGTGTAATCTAATAGTATATGTTTTAAGTCATGAGCACAATGGAAGAGCTTGACCCATGTAGCCGACCCCAACTAATTTTGGATTGAGGCTATGTTGTTGTTGTTGGAAGAAATAATTTTTTTTTAAATTGATGCTGACATATATATGAATATGATACAATGTGAACCACATGGGCAGTAAACATATCCAGGTGACTTCTGCAAATAACGTCAAATTCTTGTGAATCTAATGGATGATTGTTCACGACTTTGCCTATTATTATTGCGTGGAACTTGTATTTTTGGAGATGGTCTTGACTCTTGAAGTTGAATGTAGTTCAGACTGGTTTAAGTTAATTTGTTTGTTTTGGTGGCAACCACTGTTCTTTTATGTTTGTAGAAAGTTAAGTTACATGATCATTTAAATCGTACCTATGGCTCTATGGTGTGAACAGACTCTTATTGATTCTATGGAGGAGTTGAGGTGTCAATGGTGAGCTTAATTTTGATCAAGTGGGAGATCATCTTTGGAAGTTCCTTATCTGATTTTGTTGTTGGTTCCACTTCGTTATCAAAGTATTCTACGGCTACTTCTTTTGTCGTTTTATTCCTTTTTCAATTATCTTCTTCACTACTAAGATAGGTTTGGTTTTTACTGTAGGCACTTCTATGTTGTATATTAGGGTTTTCTTTAGTTTTGTGAGGGTTGCCTTATTATTTAGGCAGAAACTTGTGCTTGACATTGTTGTTACTGGCCAGCTAATGTTTGCTAGCTAACCTATTGTTTCAATTATAGAATTGGATTTTATGAAGGATTTTTTGAATTCTCTGTAGGCATTGCTGGGGCTTCATACATTCCAACTGTACAAGCAGCGTTGCCACGTCTCTTAGGTGCTGCTGCTCCTGCTGGGACTAGTGCTCGTGAAAATCGCCGCCAGTGTCTTAAGGTTTATTCTTAAATACAATTTTTTATGTGAAATATTATTATTATTATTATTTTTTTTTCCTGACTTGTGCTGGATAGTAATGAATTACTTGCTTCATAGTACAGGTTCTGCGTTTATGGCTAGAGAGAAAAATACTTCCTGAATCTGTTCTACGACGATACATGGATGATATTGGTGGTTCAAATGATGATGTGGCTGCTGGATTTTTTCTTAGACGCCCATCAAGGGCTGAACGCGCAATTGATGATCCAATTAGAGAGATGGAAGGGATGCTTGTTGATGAGTATGGCAGGTACTTGATTTTGACTTAATCCATTTGTGATTTAAGTTCTTTACTGTTCATTTGTTTATTTTTTATGGAAATAAGAAATGGTCTGGGTATCATTTTTTTTCTGCATTACTTTTTTCACCTGATTTGCAGCCTGTTGTGGTAATGGCTTCTCACAAGATTGTGTCTTGCAAGATTAACCTGCAATATTGCAAAAACAATGTTTTTACTTTTGTTTCTCTCTCTCTCTGTGGTTCTGAAGAATATGATCGGCCAATGTGATTTGCTCCTATCTAGAAGGAGAGATCATCTTCTGGAGTTCAAATTATGTAGAATGTAGATTTTTAATTTCATACGCGGTTATCATTAACACCCAGCTTAAAACCTTTGTTACTCTTCACGTTGTTGTTGTTGTTGTTGGTTATCTTTAACATACTTTTTTTTATGTCAAGTCAATATTTCTAGAAAAAAGATTTTTTATGATTTGGATTTGAGCTTTTTATTTGGTAGTTTCTGCTTGAAATTCATATGTTGCCATAAGCACTTTGGCATCATTGGCTGTGATATTCATAAGCGGCAGCAGTTTTTGCTTATGATTTCTTATTTGCTGGTCTGACGCACAATCCAAATTTGGGAATTTTCCAGCAATGCAACATTCCAACTCCCTGGATTACTATCTTCTCACACATTGGATGATGATGACGATCTTTATGGTAGCTTATGCAAGGGGACTGGTGACGAATCACCTGCGGAAGGTGTCCATGCATCTGAAGAGATCGAACTATGTGTGGTTACGCCAACTGACAGGCGTCACCACATATTGGAGGATGTTGATGGAGAGCTTGAAATGGAAGATGTATCTGGTGCTTCCAGGGACGAGAGGGTTGTTACTGGAAGTGGCTGCATCAAATTGGATTCTCAGCAGAAGAATTCAGATCAGATTCCGGAATCATCTTCTAGCAGTCAATTTGAGCTACCTGCCTTACATTTGGTTTCTCCCCCATTGCCTTTAGATTCTCCACCACCATTGCCACCATTACCTCCTTCACCCCCGCCACCACCACCACCAATGTCGCCTTCACCTCCCCCACCCCCTCCACCTCCTCTACTGTCAGAACCCCCTCTACCTTCAATACTACATTCAGGACCTCCTCCAACAGGGCCTCCAAACACATTATTTCAACCAGCGATGCCATCTCAAATGCCAATGATGCCTCAACCTCCTATGACTTCTCAGCCTTCATTGCCATCTCAAGCATCATTGGCATCTGCGTCATCCTCCTTGGGATATCAGCCACCTTTGCAACATGAATATCACACTTCGAATGTAAGTTCATTTTCTTTTGGCTACTGTTTTTCCTTTTATACATATTGGTTAAAAGCCTTTCGTACAGGGAAATCACCATCTTCATATAAGTGGAAATGCTCCTCATTCTAGCCGTACCAATGTTACTGGCAAAAATGAAATGTTTCCACCGGCACCACCTTGCCTTACACCTGCTGTGCTTGGCAACACTCAGGATCCTTCTTTGTATAATTCATCAAGACCAATGGAATTTGGTCAGGGTGAGATGCATTTAACTCCCCAGACTCAACAGTTTCAACCAGGTAATTCATCTTTTGTACCGAGAGGATTCCAGCCTGTGCCCCCGGCTCAGACGCCATCAAATTATATCCCATATGGAAAGCCTGCAATGCAGCATCACATACAACAACCTTACCACAACCCTTACTCCGTACCACCTCTTCCTAATGGACGGACACAGTATATTAATGATGAACAGTGGAGGAGGCCTTCAAGTGATTTCAATCAAGATAATCAGCATGGTAACTGGGCAAGTGGTGGAAGACCTCCATCATTCCCAGGGCCGCCTTTTGTTCCGGAAGGTGCGTAATAACCTTTCTACATGTTTACTAAATTTTCATGTTTTCAAATCTGAAGTAGCTCTTCGATTTCAATTTCAAAAATACTAACTATTATATCTTTTTCCATTGTGTTGTGCAAAACACTTTTTCTTAGTTTGATCTTTCCAACATATTTTGCTTCAAATTGATCTGAGAACATAAGCTATTACTGCTATTTGACTTGATGAGTTGATTAATTGGTGCTTAAACACTATTGTTTTCTCTTGAATGGAAGTCGTCGCCCTATATCATCTTCAGTGACTTAAGATCATAAGCATATGTATCATATCCGTAATGCAGGTTGAAACGTGCCCAAGTTTCGTAAATGTATGAGTAAACCTGCCGTGTGCGTAACTTTTCAAAGTCATTCCTGTTTTCCTCACTTAACTTTTAGATAGTTGAAATATGCACACTATTTATGATTATAATGCATTAAGATTTTGACTTAATGCACGGAAATCTCACCTTGGATTTAATTGAGGTGTACTTAATGTGTACACCATTATGGGTAAAATACAAATTGGTCCCTGAGGTTTACCATAATATGCACTTTAGTCCATGAGGTTTCAAAAATATGCACTTTGGTCTCTCTTACTAACTTTTTTCTAAGTCATGGTTGAGTTAATGTGAAAAGACTAATTTACCACTACAAAAGAGACAAACACATAAAGAATAAGGACCCAATATTTTCAAATAAATCATGACTTTGTTACAAATTTCTTTTTAAATAATTTTCTTGATAAACTTTTTGTTTGTATTTATGTATATATTATTATTAATGGAGTAGCATTTGGTTTTAGTGTTGATTTACTACTTTTATATAGCCTTTAATAATATCTTGCGTATTTATTTTTATAAATTATAGAAAGGTGTAAATTGAAAAACAATGCGACAATTTAATTAATAGTTTTTTATTTTTGCATATACATAAACTTATACACATTTTTGCATATTTTTTTTTATTTTTATGTGAAAATCAACATGACTTTACAATTTTGATTGTTAAGCACCAAATTCCTTTAACAAAATATAGACTATCAATTTATTATTATTATTAAATAATAAACATGCTTACATTTATTATTATTTATTTCTTGCACAACATGATTTTTATTAATTGAAAATATATGAATAATTCTTGAACAAATAAATAAGTATACTTATGTACATATAGTTGATATCAAAAAAATAAAATAAAATTGTACATATAGTTAAGGGACTAAGATGATAATATTTTAAATAGTGTTGATTAGGAAGATAGAATTTGGAAAAACTTATAAAGGGTACTGTTGGTAAAATAAATATGCCACATCATCAAAAAGTAATGTAATAGGAATATTTTAATTTGACACTAACCCAACGATGCTTTTGACTAACTAGAAGTAAACTACAGGGACCAGAGTGCATATTTTTGAAACCACAGGGACTAAAGTGCACATTATAGTAAACCTCAGGGACCAATTACAATTTACCCCACTATTAGTGTGTCTTGCTTCAACGAGCACCTAATGTGCCTTGATAAAAGCTTTTTTATGGTTTTTGACTTTTCATTGGTACTTTAGTTTGAATATTCTGTTTCCCATGTTTTATTTTTTGGATTATTCATTTTTTTGCTCATATTACTTTTACAATTATTATAATTACTATTTTATTGATTTTAAATTCTTATCTCCACTCTTCTCGTAACCAGCCCCAACTAATTTGGGATTGAGGCTTTGTGTTGTATCTCCATTCTTCTCGTGAAACGTATTTAATTATTTATTGATGGTCACTTTGAGTTTGATCTGATTTTTATGAAGGTGTAATGGACCTGCTCAAAAACAATGCTTGGAAGGAAAAACAATTACTTGCATCAACACATTTGGAAGATTTATTGCTAAATGCTTATAATGAAAATTAGAATGAAAATCTTCAAAAGGCCAATTTTGAATAAAAATAAACAAGTTTCTGCACTGTTCAGTCTCGTGGAAACCAAGGAAATAATCTGAAACATCATTTGAGATTTATTTCTAATTAATCTGTTTAAATAATTCTTGATTCATTGTTGATATTTGAGGAGCTTCATGTGAATAAAACTCATTGTTGCAAGAGTTGCTGTAGTTTTTAAGTAATGTACTTATCATTTCCAGTGCCATGAGTGAGTCTTATTAGTTATTACCCGCCCTAGTATATCTTATTTCTTACTTTCTCATTAAACATTGATCAGACAAGGAGCTTCTCATTTACTGACTTGGCGTGAAAATACCCAAAGCCCATAGAACTTCTTCCAATTATAGTTGGATCTTTTTTTTTTTTTGACAACAGAAAGTGAAAAAAGTTATGTGTAGACGAAATTTTATGATAATATATGTGAAAGATAAGTTGGATTGACTAGCAGTGCGTTACTTCTGTACGCGATCCCTTATAATGATTGTGACAAATCAAGTTGTTTGATCATCGATTGCATTCTTCATATGAAAGGGCAATGTCCTGACCTCTTTAGGAGTGAAGTAACTGTGTTTCATATTTTGGAGAACACGTCTAATGAATTTCTTCCATGGCAGGTTCTTTTCGACCACCAATTGAACGACCGCCCATGAGTAATATGGGTTTCCAGCATCCCGGCCACAACCCTATAGCTTCTGCCGCACCAATGCCAGGTGACCCCAAAATGCCAATTGCAGATGCTTGGCTGTGTTCAGAGTATTGTTTCTAGAACTTGGCTGCTCATTACCAGCTGTGTAAACTTCTTTGTTTTTAGTTCGTCCAGGTCATGGTAGTGCCCAGATGCTTCCATCTTGGCCAGACATCTCTGCTCATAATTGCTGGAGACCATGTTAATAGATCCTTCTGAAAATCTCTTTTCGGCAAAATCTTTGTGAGTTTTTTTTTTCCGTATATTTCAGCTAGTGTACTTCAAACAGCTAGTAATGGTGTACAATGGGAAACTACTAGATTGTTGAATACAGGCATTTGGTGTTTCTCCTGGTAATAGCAATATTACTGATATGTTGTACTAACTACTAAGGAAAAAGAAAAGGAAAAAAACTACTGTTGTGTCCTATTTCTGTCGTTTTGTGCTAGACTCCCTGAATAACCTATGAATGTAATGTCACACTACTAACTTAATCTTAGATATTCCTTTCTCTACGTGAAAATGATAAAATTATTCTTTTTTTCCCTATTCATCTCTTTACACTCAAATAAATAAATATTTGTAAAACCTTTTTCCTTATTTTCTTTGAGAATTGATAAAAATTTTTCCTCCTGGTCGCTCAATCCTTTGGGATAGTCCAAATGTTAAGGAACATTTTGCCTTTCTTGTATATAACAGTACTATACTTTGACTTATTATTGACATGAAGTCAACATGGTTGCATTGGATATCGAAGTTGTGTGCATCTTCTGGAAGTTTGTCTATTCTCATAAGGCTTATTGCAGCAACAACCAAGCCGCTTAAATAACTCCAAATGGTAGGTATATGTATATCCATTTATGCATAGTTCTATTAGCAACCTATACGCATGTTCCTTGATGCCCTTATGAATTGTTGGGGGAGATCAGCATGTTATCAAGTGAACTAGTCGAGCAAGGATTCATGTGCAACCTTAGTTGTCTAACAAGGACGTCCTGTATGATTTTCGGTGATGAATGGGCATAATGTTAGTTTCAATTATGTTTAACTAAAAATGGAAAATTGCATAGTTTTTTAATTCAGGTCAAATGGTATCAATTAAAAATTTTACTGTTTTTTTAGGCCAAAAAATAATTTTACTGTTGATAATTTGATATGTGGAAAAGTTGCAAAATCCCATGAGTGCTGTAGGGTTTTCTTGTTCTGTTTTGTTGTGTGGGTCTGGGTTGTTGGGGATCTAAGATTTTGGCAAAAACAACTTGTTCAATGACCTACATCCGTTCTTTGTTTTTTGGGTAAAAATCTCAAGTGTCCATCCATTGACTAAAAAAGAGAAATGCTAGTGTCCATCTTCGCTTCATTTCTGTCTATATTATTATTGTTGTTATTTATTTTAGAAATTGTTTTGGTTTTTGTATTCATGCTTCATATTTGTGTTTAGAAAGTGATATCTGGATTGCTAGACAAAACTAGGGAGCACGGTTATGCAGCACACCCAAGTTGATAATGACAATGCCTGGAGTCACGTTTGTGACAAATGCACATGTTAAGATCTGTCTTTCCATGCCAAACAATATTTAGGTCATTCTCAAAAGAATGTAAACGACTTTCAAAATAAAAATAAAAATAATGTAAACGAGAAAACTGGAAGATTTCATTTGTGTAGAACGTAGGAGCTTCTCTTATGCTCTAAAGAGCCATTCCCAAGTCTGGATAAAAGAGGCAGATTGTCATAAGTCGACAAATTTGTTGTTGCTGAGTATGAGAGAGAAGATGCAAAATTTGTTCACGCAAGATGAAGATATGAGCTTGCTTCAGCCTTTAGGTTGAAGGACATATAAATGATTTTGGATTATTTCACAGATATTTAAATTTTTTATTCTGTTGATAGTTTGACTATTTGATTTTCCATAGCAATGTTGAACTAACCGCTGTTTGCTTTGGCATGACAGATGAAAGTGTACACATGCATAGAGCAGAGTTTTGTGCCCTTTAAAGCGTCACTTTGTGCAAAGAGCCAAAGGTGAAGACCAAGTTTTTCTAGTTTGTCTCAAGATGCTGTTGGTGGATTTTTTTTCTCTCGGCTGATTCTTCCTCTTCTTCTTCTTCTCTCTCTCTCATGTTGTCGTTCAGTGGGCAACGAGGATATTTTTTGACAGAAGGTGGTCGTGTTAATTGGGCTGGCTTGATCAGGGACACTGTAACAGTGGTCAGTCTGTTGGAGGCTCTCAACAAGAATGTGAATATTGTAATTTTTTCCTGACAAAACTTGTTGCCGCTAAGTGTAAGCCTGTTTTTGACTCAAGAGAATGAATATATCTTTATCTTCTTTAACTTAAATGTATGATTAAATCCATTCCAGTTGAGTTTGACAAACTGACCTACTAGTATTTGTTTCTTCTACCATTATGTTCCTTTGATTCCTTTTTTAACAATGTACAGAATATATATTTTTTCAGGAAGATATTGATACTTGATACGAAGCAATGTCTTAGTTGTATGTTCACTTTCTTGTTGCCCTGGAAGTTCAAATATTACCTATTTTGCAATGTGTAGATTATGAGGTTTATTGGTGTATATTTTAAAGAACCCCATTATACCATGACATTGACTTGTTCATATACTGATCGGTCATAAACTCATGGGTTTACATTTTTTTTTTATTCATATTCTTGGTCTAGCTTTCATCATGAACTTTTTAGCATACTTATGGTTTATGCAGTTAATGGTCAAGGAATATGATTTGTTTCATTAATCTTTCTTTTTCTCTATAGACATGTCTGGTGGCGCTGGTACTGTTCTTATATTTGATGGTCCCTTCTTTTTGAAGTATAATGTGATGTTTAGCAGTAGCCATGATGCATCACCAATATCATTTTTAAAAAGAAGCTAATTGTTTTCCCGCGCAATGCCTTTATGGAAAGTTTGCTAGAGTACACTTGGATCTACTTTCTTCTTCATCGCTTTTGTAGATGGATTTTTATGGCTACGGAATACAGGTCAAATCCATTTCCTTTCTCTCTTTTCTTTTTCAACCCTAAAAGAGCAGCAAGTAGTAGCATGATGTTGGTGTTGACAGTTGTAACTGTAGGATTATTCTAGTTGGGATGGTGGACAAGCCTTCTTTTGCTCAAATTAATTGCAATAAGATAAGTTGTTTGGTGCAAATAATATTATATTTCTGATTGTTCACCAGGTTAAGCTGTTAAGAATTGTTTGTATTTTAGAACTGCAGAATTAAGTTTAAGGACTGCTTTGACTCAGTTAAATTGAAAATGCTAGTCTAGCAAGGGGCTAGCGGACCCTTAGCTTGGAGATGAAAACTGTGATCTTTTAGATTTTTGAAATGTTTTTCTTTCGGCAAGACAACTACAATGTGGAATTCCAAGATAAGGAATGGTGGATTACTAAGTGTTTTTTGGATTGACACTGCTAAATTTTGAATCGTGCTCATTTGAGAATCCAAGGTGTTTTCTTGGGTTCAAGAGAATTTCTCAAGATGGTTAGCTTTGCCAAATTCATGTGTTACTGTCAATCATTCTGTGGACAAGCACCTATGTGATCTGGTTGCTGCCAATTGATATTTAAGGCAGTTACAAGGCTCTTAGCTTTGCTGGATTGACGACCTGATTCTTATATTATTCAATCCATTACTGTGTCATCTTCTATATGATACTTAGTGACGTCTTTGTGACGATGAAAGGTTCTTCAGCACCATTCATAGTGGCTCTACCTGCAGATGCTCATAAGATTCAGTTGATGATTATGGTGGAAAGTATGAAAACTGTTCTAGCTCGGATGCCTGATTTTATATTTTTCTATTGGAATGGAGTCAGATGTCTTGCTTTTTAAAGGGTATGTTCCTCTGTCGAAGCATTACTAGACCTCTGTTTCTTATTTGGTATTTTGGTGAATGCAATTCTAGGTAGAGTTTGAACGGTCTTGCTAGCATGCAGTGAAACTTATTATTGTTTTATCATTTTATGCTTGTGAACTGCATTGCATTTTTGTTTCATGCCTTTTAAGGTAGTGGGAATTCCTTGTTGACTAGAGACAAATATTTAATGAGTTGGTTGATAAATTAATATGAAAATATTGGTTGGTAACTATCTTTATTTTATAAGGCTTTAACTGCTTATTACCCTTTTGTGAATACCTACGTTCTTGAGTTAGTTATTTGCAATAGTAAAAATAGCTTGCTTGACCATCTTCTACTGCATTTTGCAAATCCATTCTGTTGCTCGATCTTCGATTTTCATTTTTTACCTGACATAGTTGTAGTTAGTGAGATATAATGAGATTGATCTTAGAAAAAATTGTTAAGACTGATAAAAGAAATGATAATTCACAAGAGGATCATTTATATTTGTTATTTACATGCAAAGGTACTTAATGTGTCAATGGGAGAGACTTGGATACTAAAAGTCTAAAACTATCTGCTGGAAGGATAAAACTTGAAAGTTGAATGCAAATGGCAACTTTTGAGGCACTGAAAATCATACGTGAAGAGGTATAGGAGGTGAAATGTTCTAAATATTTTCAACTTTGTTTGTCAGAAATGGGTAAAACTCTAACACGTCAGTCATAGGTCTGAAATATGTTAGATTAAGGATGGTGTCTCTGGAATTTCGGATGATTAATTTATCTTATAGAAGTTTCAAGGATAGTTCTATCATTTTGCAAAACTAATGCTAGCCGAGGAATGGCATCTGTGAGAATGTTGGGCGAGCAATGCCATCTGTGAGAATCATTTGAGGTACTGATAAAGAAGTCAGTGGCTAAGACAATAATGATTTATTATAGGAGAGGGAGAAGAATTCCTTGTCGCATATTATGATTCGGAACTCTTTAGAAGATGGAGGTAGAAACTTATAAGCCAGTCACCACCTCATTAATGATGTTTTTCTTGGGAACCGAAGAATCGTTGAGCAACATTGTATTAGACGACATATACTTTTCCTGTGATTTTCTTAGTTTTGAATCTTGATACTCCTTATAATGATACAACATGTTTTTTACCTAGAAACTCATTGCTTCTTGGTATTTTTATGATATAATGAAAATTGATGGTTAGTTTTATTCAATAATCAAATCTTTACATTTAGTTAAGTTACGCATAGAATTGATCATAGAAAAAGGTGATCATATTGAAGATGACACAATATACATCGAGTTCAAGTTGGATGTAAGAAGTGAAGGAGTGCAACAAGTGTGATCGAAATATCCCCGTTAAGGTAAAAGGAAATTCTTATCAGACCGCAATTAGGCCAACGATGCTTCATGGAAGTAAATGTTAGGTAGTAAAAAAACATGTACATAAAGTAAGTTACACATAGTATTGATTATAGAAAAAGATGGTCATATTGAAGATGCCGTTATGCATAGAGTTCAAGTTGGATGGAAGAAGTTAAGGAGTGTAGCAGGTGTGTTATGCAATTGAAATATCCTCGTTAAGGTAAAAGGAAAATCTTATTATACCGCAATTAGGCCAGCTATGCTTTATGGAAGTGAATGTTAGGCGGTAAAGAAACAAGATGTACATAAATTGTGTGTGGCAGAAATGAGGAAGCTTAGGTGGATATATGGTAATACTCGCAAAAAAAGAGCAAGAAATACAATGATTCATAAAAGAAAAGTAGGAGTATCACCGATCAACTAAAAAAATAATTAAGGGTGGTTCCGCTAGTTTGGATACATCCAAAGACGGTCTGTTAATGCCCCTATTAGAAAACTCGACACAGTAAAAACTATAGAAATTCGTAAGTCTAGGGGTGGGCCTAAGATAACTTGGGATGCATTGATTAGAAATTATGTAAAGAATTTTGAAAGCAAACCATGAAGGGTATTGAATCAAGTGGAATGAAATAGTTTGATCCGTTTAGCCGACCTCAACTAATTTGGGATTGAGGCTTGTTACATTCAATTTAGTAAATATGCATTGACATTGCAGAATATGAAACCTACTTGAGAAAAAAACAACAAAAGGTACTTGTTTTGAAAAAAGCTCCTAATTTTGAAATTTTAAACTAACTGATCTAGAGTCTGCAGTTTGGCTTATAATATTTTATGTTGATGGGTTGAACAGACTTCCATGATTCCTATTACTCTTGGGTTTGTGTAACACGAGGAGTCTTAGTTGTGATGCCAAATAACTCCAGGTGATTGCTGGATTTCTTTTGCCTGGATTTCATTTGTTATATTAGTTTTCTATTATGCTTTCCTGTTAATCTTTCTATCAAGTATTAGCAATTCTAAGGCCTAGAGTATAAACAGTTCTATCTCCATGCCATTTCCTGTCATTGCTTGACATTATTTTGAACCTACTTCTTACCTTATGTTGTGCTGTTTCTCGTTCTCAATTACTGGTGAAATTACTGTTATGAGGTAGCAATTAGAGAAATGGGAAGACCTGACTATATTGATGATTAAGAAGGTTTGCCTTGAGATAAGGGAGTTAAGTAGTCAGCAATACCTCTTTTGTGGATAGAAAGTGGAAACATTGGGTTTTGCATCTTAATGATTGCCTTTTGGAAAGATAAGAGTAATAATTCTGTTGAGGGTGTTGTTAGAGAGGAATAGGAGGCAGTCAGTGAGGAAACATAATAGCTATATACATGCTGTGGAATTCCCATGAGAAAAAAGGCCTTGGGCTTGATTTGCTTATGGATTGCTCTTTTATATATGATGTCATAACTTTCAGCAGTACGTGGAGCATAGGTTTTTGATCTTTACAAGTGAATCTGAATATAACGCACAAGAGGCAGACTTTGCCTGCAATTAATTTTTATCTGAAATTTTTTATCTATGCCGTTCTTTTTTTTTTTTTACTGTTCTGTAGATAGTGCTCTGGGCTCGAACATCTTACACGTTTACAGTGCAATTCACAAATTATTATAATCTAGTATTTGTTCTGTTAGTTGTTTGTGAACTTCCAATTGATTGAATATCAATATTATTACTTATTTATTCTATTGATGAAACTTGCTGATCTAACCCCAGGTCTTTGATAGTGCAGCTGCTTCATTTTTCAGTTGTTACTTGAGCTTTTTTTTTTTGCGATATTATATAATTTGCATGGAGGTTGTGTGTGTGTGTGTGTGATTGTATATATGTTTGTGGCAGGTAAGTAATTGAATTGGGTGTTCCCTGGTATCCCTAAGACCTACGCCTGCCAAAAGTAGAGGTTTTATAAATTATTCTTCTTTCATTTCTATATATCTAACACCGTTTAAAGCTAGCCAAGTCTTGGGCTTTGCTTTTAGAGGTTCAACTGCCATTAAGAACACAAGTAAGTTTAAGATATCTTTTAGTGCTCAAGTGGGTTAGTTTTACTCCATTTCCAATTGTGTCTAGTTCCAGGATACCTGCACATCTACCTGCAACGGCCATTTTATGTCAGTTGGGTCGAAGTAGTTGTTACGGATGCTGCTTGGTTAGCTTCATTGGCATGGGACAATATGTTTGAGGGCTTGTATTACTTGCCTGATCTTCTAGACTTCGACTATAAACTTTGCTCTTTTAGGGTACTAGGATGCAATGTTGTGAATTTGGCAAGTTCATGGTTTATCGGGTGATCAATGTTCTGCTGGTGCTGGCACAGAACACTCCACTACCGTCGTTACGTTCTACACTGTCCGGATTACATTCCCCTACTTCACTGTTGATTGCATCTTATCACTTCGAACTATTTCTAATTACACATTATTTTCTCTTTTTAATGCCTGTATCGTACTTTAAAGCATCTTCCTTGAAGTTCTGGGTATGCCCAATAGAAACCCAAGCTCCAGTGACGTTTCTTCTATACATTTTTGGTCCTTGCAACTGATAATTTGTTACTAATTTTCTGAATTTTCCTTTCAACTTGGCAAAAGTCATTTCATTTCGCAAATTTCATGTTCCATTGATTTCTTACTTGTTTGGATAAGTACTTGCTCCTTTCTCTTCTCTGTACATGATGTCAGTATCTCTTTCTTGTCTATGTTCCATTGATTTCTTTCTTATTTGCTGTGTACTACATAGATGATTCAAGTCTCATTTTTTTGCTCATTTTACTTGCAGAGCTTGCCTCTCGCTATGAATCACAATCACATCCGCATAATCCGAGGAACGTGTTGCAATAATGCCATTTTCATTGACTTGATAGAGGTAACATCTTGAACCTTGAACTATGAGGATAGTGTTTATTTATTTGAATCTTAACTTGCACATTATCATAGGCGCATGCATGAAGGGGACTCCTACTAAGTACTAACAATGCTAGGATTATATAAGCTATGCCTAGCTTATAGTTCTGATGTATACAAGATTATTAAGTGGTCAAGAATTAACGCTCGAGACCGACATAATGCATTTTGGATTCAAATTTAGAATTAGTCCTGTCCATGATAGACCAGTGATCTGTCGCAACATATTTTATGGCCTTCGATTTGAGTATCATCAATCTGGAGGTTTTGCTTCGACGATGCTTTTAATTCTGAAAGAAGAGCATCTCACTTAATATAGGTGACATAGAGCTTGATTGTTCACGGCACTTGATCTGACGATGTCCTAATGGCTCTTGTAGCAATGGCATAGGGCAATTAGTTGTTTTGGATATCATGCATTTACTCGTAGGACATTCATTCTCGTAGCTCCACTCATTTAAAATAGGTAGTTAATAATAGGCAAAACCCATCGTTTAGTTCTTAAACTTTTTATGTTTTACGTTTTTGGTTCTTGAACTTTCATGAAGGTGCACATTTGGTCCTTCTGTCATTTGGGCTGTTAAATTTTGCTGATGTGGCTAACGGAGTGCCACGTGGCTGGTTTTTTTAGTGAAAAACAGTTGGACCCAAATCAAAGAAAAACCAAAATTCTACAATCAATTCAGTGCCCTAATTTCACGCAGTTCATCCTTGAGTGCCCCCCTCAATCTCGTTCTAGCACTTGTAGACACGTGCTCCGTCACATTTGGGAGAATCTCAAATGGGTTCCTGTTGAAGTATCAATCCGAATTGATCCACGTTTATTAGAACCAGATTGAAAGCCTACCCAATATGAATCTCTTCTTAGAGAAACCATTTCTTCTAACAAATCTCTCTCAACAATCTCCATTGTTGTACCAAACAGAGCATTGACTACAAGAGCACTGAATCAATTTGTAGACTTGCACGGATACATGTAACAATGGGACAAAATAAAGCTTGTTTCATTTATAATGTGAACCTGTTTTGATGTATAATTTTGTTTGTATTTGGCACACCTATTGTTGTTGCCAACTAATGGAATCTGCTTTTGTAATTAACTCTTGAACTTATAATTTTCTTTCTATCTCCAGTATCTCTACGATTGTTAAAAAGTTCATTCCCTACTTTCATGAGGAGGTGTCTTGATGTAATTGAAAAAACTAATCTGTCCAAGCCATCAAACTTGAGAGTCGCTTGTGGTTAACTCATGGAGTTTGATGTGGTAATTTTATGATCTGATTAGTGAGATATCTGAGATGATGATAATTGTTTTTGTGTTAGCGATTCTCTCTATCTCACAACTTGCAGCGAAACTGGAGCGATCTTAGAAAGTAGGGCACCAAATGGATTGAGTCTTGATTGTAGAATTTTGGTTTTTCTTTGATTTGGGCCCAATTCAAGGATGAACCAACTATTCACTAAAAAAATCAGCCATGTGAGACTCCGTTAGCCACATTAACAAATTTTAATGGCCCAAATGAAGGACCAAATGTGCACTTTCATGAAAGTTTAGAGACCAAATATGCACTTATGAAAGTTCAAAGACCAAAAGCATAAAACGCACAAAGTTTAGGGACTAAATGATGGGTTTTGCCTTAATAATAGCTTGCAAATAGGATCAACATAGTTCAAGTTTCATGAATAGAAAAAATTTGATTAAGAGGGTTGTACCTAGATATTAGAGGGTTAATGTCATAGTTAACAACTTAACATACTAAAGTTTTCCAAAAAAAAAAAAAAAAAAAAAACTTAACATATCTAAACACTGTAACACATTTATGACCAATTTAAAAGTTCAAACAACATAGTAAAGTGTTACTTTTTTTAGAAAAAAAAAATTGCATAGTTTTAATAGTCATTTGAATTAGATCTTAGGAAAATGATATTATTTTGAAAAGTTTTTATATTTTATATTACATGTATTGAATTATAAAATAATATATTAAATAAATAGGTTTGATGAGTTGACACAATGACACGAAAGATGAGTTGACACAATGACATGAAAAATTACCTGGATTGTGTTATGGTTAAGCTTATTTGGGTTAGTGTCATAAACGGGTTGACAAAGAATACGTCATGCCAACCGATTGTGTCACCCCTACGCTCCCGTATAGAGCCGTGCTCGAGCTTGGAAACGTGAGAAATAAAAAATAGGATCAACGGGGACGTTTGAGTCTTAAGGCCTTAAGTTGTATGCCCATGCATCACTGTCTATTTCAGGTTTTAAGTTGCCAAAGCTGTAATAAGGACGGCCCCTGATTTAATGGCGCCTTTTTTAGATTCAAGTCCTTGATAGTATTAAGCTTGCTTAATATGAACGCAATTTTTTTTTTCAACGAGATAATTTATTGCTTATAATATAACAATCGATAAAATTCGTTTTCGGTTTGGCTTGATGTTAGCTGATAATTTAGTTTTTTTTTATTTATTATTTTTTAATTTAAGATCTCTACAAGTGATGCCTCATCCATCACATCAAAGATGTTGAGACACTAGTTGATAATTTAATTGACAGTTACAAAAATAGTACTATTGGCATTGGATAAGCTCAAATTATGTTAGTCCATATCTTGATAAGATAAGTTGGAGATTATGATTTATAATATATCTATACGTATACCATACCATAGAAATATTCGATTTATGCTTTTGCGTTAAACACGAGATTCGAGTAAATTGAAATATATAGCTTATAGTAGCGTCTAAGAAAAAAGAAATAGCTTGTAGTTTCGAAACTAAACAGTCTCAAGTCTCAAGTAGCGTTTAAAATTTTGATGAAATACATTTTTTTTAAGGGGCCTATAAGTTAGATTATAAGCCAGTTTTTGCTTACCAAATAAGGTCTTAATTATATTTTCTTACCAAGTTAGAGAGGAGAGGGGGTAACTAATAAAATTCCTGCATGAAAAGAAAAAAATGTTGCAGACCATCAATCTACCTTTCTTTCTTTTTCTTTGGTTTAAACTACTTGGTATTTAGACTATCCAACTACTCCGGGAAAGATGGATTTCACAAATCATAGAGCACTTCAAACATGTCGGACCAAGAACATAGTGAGAGTTCATCCATCCGGCGACATAAGTGGGCTCATAAACAAGATTTAAAACAGCTCTGGACTTGTGATTCTTATTACTCAGTATTATTTTGATCAACATACCTTGGCGTACAATAAGCCAAGATTCATGCATTATACAAAGCACATAAAACCATTAAATCAAGAAAAGGTACCAATCAGCACCATTACGATATTTTAATTCTGGTGAATGAAATTAGGACATCCGTTACTGTCATGTATAGATTTTTTTTTTCTTAAAGAAAACTAAGGCATCCGAAATTAGTTGGGGTCAACTATATATACCAAACTCTTACATTGCACTTGATGTAGTGCATTGATGGTGTGCTTTCCAAATCTTTTATATCCTTACTAATTAATGTGTCTTAAGTTAGCTTTGGCCTACCACTGCACCGTCAAATTCCTTTCTTCCGTTTCTTGTAAATTGACTTTTCTTAAGTATACTTTCTTTTTTTTTTTCTTTTTTTTTCAAGTATACTTTCATTCTTAAAAGAATAAAAAATAAAAAGAAAGAAAAGAAAAATATAGTGCGCCTTTCCTGTTTTCTTGTAATGCATTCCTACATAAATTTGAGAAAAAAACAAAACAAAACATGAAGCAAGCAGTGCAAATTGAAATTGAAGCCAGGGAAACAGATTTTTTTTTTTTTTTTCAATGATAGAGAAGCGGATATTTCGAATAAAATCCCATGTACATGCAGACAATGCTTCTCTAAATCAAACATAAAAAAATTCAGACACAGAACAAGTCATGAATAATGTGAAAAAAATAATAGAAGAAAGATCTGCCTTTTTTTTTTTTTTTTTGGGCATCTCTTCTTCTGCTTTTCTTTTGCTTTTCTATGTGCACTGTATAATGTATGAATCTTGGTTGATTGTACATTTGTACGCCAAAAAGTATGTCATCGATCAAAATAATACTGAGTCATAATAATCCTAGTCCAGAGCCGTTTTACTTCTCCATGCAGCAATAGGCTTTGGCAAGCCATCGAAGATTGGTCGAGCAATGGTTGCGGCAGAGAGAGCAGCTTGTAAATCTTGTTTTAGAGCCCATTTAGATGTTGCCCAGATGGAGGAACTCACACTAATTTCTTGCTCTGGCAAGTTTGAAGTGCTTGATGATTTGCGAACACCGTCAAATCCATTGGTGATGAAAGAGTCTCCTAGTCCTAATGGAATAGTGTGTAACCATGAAGAATCTGAATTTGATACCAGAGCAACTCGGCTTGTGGACTTAGGCCTTAGCGCCAAACCCTTTCCTGTTATTCCCGAAAAGCCGCCATTACTGCTGTTCTCCTCTTTCATCAACAATTCTGGCATGCCGGTTTCAGTCTTCTGTCGCCTACGCACAGCCTTCTCAATGTTCTCATTTAATTTCTCAGCTTCGCAGTCTTCTGCTTCCACAACGGTTATATCCTCACCCAAGTCCTCATAGTCATCGTGAAGGCCATTTGCTAAGCTGTTGGACTTCTGATGCCGCGATAGAGCTGGTTCTGAAAGCGAAGAGGACTTAGGTGGCATTCCATCCTCAAAGGGATGATGATAAACTCCATTGGTTCTCTGAACAGCCATATCCATTCCGTCTTCTGATGGACTGGGACTTGTCGATTGGAGACCATAATAGCCCTGTAGATTGCTCATTGCAGGAGAAACCATCCGTTGAGGCGATTTCAGTCTGAGAGAATGTAATGATTCTAAAAGATCGTCGTGAGCCCGACGAGGTGAAATATGGTAGGCACTGCTGTCCCTGCATTATCCAATACAATTTATTGGAATTCAACAAAAAAGAACGCTTTTAAAAGATATTTGGTAAAAAAATTTAGCTAGGATCCACAACTACTGCACTATTTCTCCTTCGATCTCTAGGTTAGTGGTAGGGGCACCCTCCAAACCACGCGAGATTAGTCGGGCCTTAATCAGGAGGGTCTGAGGCGGTTTGGACACCCACGGTAATAAAAAAAAAAAAAAAAATCTAGCTAGGATTCATGGTTTCTACTATTGTAAACAACATTCACAGAACATTGCAACCAACAAAACATGTTCATGATGGTAGAACCTAGGGAATGATACAGCTATTTGCCAAGGAGTGATTCATTTTCATCTGCTATCATGAATTCTATCATCATTAATTCAACTATGGCAGGTAAATTTGTGAAGAAATATGAGTTTTACAATTTAAAATCTTTAAGCAAATTCGGATGATGTTTCAGTTTATATCCACGCCACTACTCTCTTTAACCTTCCAATGGATTGTATCTCTAAACTAGCATACCTACTGGCAGTGAATTCGTTTTCCCTGATTAAGGAAATAAACATACAAACTATACCTTGAGATAGGGGAGCCATTTAATAGATCAGTGGATGGGGGATGTCTTCCTGGTAATGGTATCTGCAGTGTCTTGAGAGCATACATTTGTCGATCCGACACCAACCCATTCATTCTCTTTAGGTCTGCCACCTAAAAATAGCAATCCAATCGCTAGGTTAGACACCGCATTCGAAGAAAAAGATCTCCAAAGCAATTCCTTAAAAGTTCTATAGCATAACAAATTAAAGGAATATTAAAGTATTGATACAAACAGAAACCCTGCATTTACCTAACAACTCACCAATGTTGCAATACTCATATATAAGAAACCCGTCAACAACAACATAGCCTTAATCCCAAATTACAAGAAACCCAACGACAGGCAAAAAAAAAAATCCAAAACAGTATGCCAAAGTTCCCATATGAATCAGTCACTGGGTTTTATAAAACAGTAGGAGCAGCAACAAAGCCTCAGCCTAAATTAAATGAAAAGAAGTTAATCCCATAACCCAGTTGGTTTCTTACATTGACCTAAATTTGTTATGGTTTATATATTTTAATTCCCTGTCTTCTTTCAAAAATTTCATACAATTGGAGTCGTCGGCTTTGCTCTACGACATTAATGGCGCTACCATAGAGAACAACACTTGCTTTAAAGTTGACGATGGTGCAAACACACACTGCTTTCAGTTTAGGCCACCATGAAGACTCAAATTGAATTTTTACGATGGAAAGGTAACCAGTCTCTCCAAAATGCAATATCCATTCCATCCATTCTATAACCATACAACCAAAACCATCAAAATCTAGTTTCAGAAAAATTGTAGTGCCTCTAATTTTATTAGAATTGCATTCGCCTCACAATACGAAATCTAAAAAACAAGACAAACTTAAATTCATGGGCATCCCAATTCTAAAGGCACAATCTGGGCAAAATCATTAATAAATCGTCACAAACAAAGATGCAAAAAAGAAGAAGAAGGAAATCAACAAATAACATAAAAAGATACACAACTATAAAAGAAAAAAAAACACTTTCAACCATAACCAATCAACCAAACCATAACATGCAAAACCAAATAATCAAAACACACATTAGAATTGAATGAAGGAGTGTTTCAACAGGTTAACAGCTAATGTAAAACAATAACATACAAAAACAAAATAATAAAAAACACACACAATATAATTGAAAACAAGGAGCATTGCAATACGTTGATAACCAACGTAAAACTTTTATCGCTCTTTATAAAATAGATCAAACAAATATAAACACACATTCAAATAAATAAAAAAAAAAAAAAAAAACGAATAAAAAACACAAGAAAAGAAAGAAAGAAATCTTACATCAACACCATACATGATCGCGACTCCGGCGAGAGTGTCCATTCTCGAAACGGGATGCTCGATCAGAACATTCGATGACGATGATGATGACGACGATCGCATTGTAAGATGGCTCGCCCTCTCTCGCATGGCAATCTCGATCAACCGAACTCAACAACAACAACAACAACAACAACAACAACTGATCACACATTACATCACACCAGCACCGTATCATCAACGCCTCAACAGCCGTCGAGATCTTCAATGAATTAATGGGAAACTGAGAATTCACGGAAAACGAACCAAACGGGCCTCAATCGGCGCAGAAAGCGTGAGTTAATACGCACACGTGATTAATTCATTGATCGACAGAGAGACCAGAATCGGAATTCATGTGTCGCGATCATATCAGGAATTCTGATTATATTTATAGGAGTGTTGAATTGTATGTTGTCATGAATTTTGTGTGAGTTTTTTTTTTTTGAGGATTTTGGGGATTTGAAGATAGAATCGCATGAAATTGAAATTGAAGGAGTTTTAATTGTGAAATCAAAACAAACATTGAAGATTAGAGAGAGAGGCTTGACAAGGTTCACTCTCTGTAGGACACGTGTGGCCCCAAAATCGTTAAAATTCTATTTTACTTTTTTGAAATATATTGTGATTTTGTTTTTTATTTTGGTTTGTTAGAGGTCATAAATTTTGGTCCTTTATTTGAGATTTAATTCTTGTTGTAGATGATAGAAGGGTGATGGATTCCTTTCAAAAAAAAAAATAAAAAATCGTGACTTCTTACAAGTGATACCTCATCCATCTCACTAGAGATGTTTTAGAAAATCTTGTTGGTCTTATAGATAACAATAAAACAAAATATTATAACTATTATACGGAAGAATAGTTGTGGTGGTTTAGAGTTGAGGCGCATCGACAGAAATTAAAAATTGAAGAAATTCAATGGTGTGAGAATAGACTTAATAATTAAAATAGTTTGAGATGCATTGATTAGAATGGATTTTGAAAGCATGTCATCAAAGACATTAGATCAAGCAGCAGAGGAGCTTGATCCATGTAGCTTGTTCAACTAAATTTGAATTTGACTTTGTTGTTGTAGAGGTAACTACTAAATATTTCATTGATGCATTAAATGGAGTCGAATAAAAGTATTTTATCGATATAAACGTACCTCAATTATTCTAATTAATTGAACCAACCTATACAAAGCTTATAATGTGGTGAATCCTCATAAAGCTTCTATTTAAAAGAAAAGACTCTTCAAGTCTTAAGAGGGCTTAATTATTGAGTTCTAATAATTCAACCTAATGAACTACAAACATTAATTGTTTTACTAAGATGCTTAGCTGATTTTCTTTAGAGCTCAAACACAACGTTGCAATCCATCAAACCATGATTATGCTAGTTAACGAGATACATAAAGCATTGTATTTCAATGCATAATTGAACTCACCTTTTCTTTTATTTAGTGTCATTAGTACATTTGCGCTGTGAGAGCTAAAGAAGAAACATATTGCTTTATTAACAATGTGGACCTCTTTTTTTTTCTATGAAAGATCCACGCCAACGAAAAGGGAAGGCCTGAATAATGACAACAAATAAAAAGTATTGTTGTGTCTCATTTGCCAATTAGAAGTAGGTTTTGAAACAGATGGGAAGAAACATAAGGGAAGATATGAACCTGAATAGGTGGAAATACTCTTATATTCAATAATGACGACAACCGAAACAAAAAAAAGTTCGGACACCCACGACTAAAAAAAAAAAAAAAAGTGAGATTAATTAATATTAAAAATCAGCATATTCTGGGTTCAAAGTGAGGTTGCCGACACTTGAGATTTTCTGTGGCTTAGCTGGTTAAAAGGGACCTTTGAGAGCAATCCACATCAAAGAAAATGATTTTCAAAAACCATGTGACATGTAGGAAAAATTGTGCACAATAAAACAATAGGCAAATTGACAGAACTGTCAGTTTGGGATCCAATTGGGCAAAATAGGCCCGACATGTCCTAAAATGGATTCAAAATTTAACACACTACAATATTTTAGCGGGAATCGAATCAATCACCTCTCTAAATCTTCATTTTGGCAAGTGATGTCTCGAACATCTCACTAGAGATGTTTTGGCTAATGTATTTATCTTGAATCAACACTGAGAAGCCCACAACGACAAAGCCTTAATCCTGAATTAGTTGAAAGACTGAAATCTAAACCCCATGAGCAGTTACACGGTAATGATGCAACGGAAATTCAAACTGCTGTAAACTTCCACACATACAAGCTAAAATGGTATCAAGCAAAAAGGCATTTTCTATATGAGAGTAAGAGTTTACTTTGTTCAACGATGAGGCTTTGAAGCCTCCTTAATCAGTGCCCTGCATGACTCAAAAGCAGGAATTACACAAACAAACAATTTCAAGTACATGGTTTCCAAATAAAATTAAGAAAGTTTAAAGGTGTCATCAACTAATAAGTTTAGCTCTGACCATCTATGTGTCCTTTACCTACTTTATTTTGACTTCATAGTAGTAGAGATGCATATAAAAATGACATTTGGAGGTGTTCTAGTTGTCTAGTTTTTCTTTGAAGTTTGAATCAATGACCCAACTCCAAAAGAGATTGGATTCCTTTGTTTCCATTAATTTTATAATAAAGGTACATGGATAATGAGTACAACACAAAACATTATAATTAAGAAACATGCAGTGGTGATTGCCATCCTAGTCATGACCAATCTATCTTTTTAAAGGGACAAAAGAACAGCAGTAACCATAAAAACAAAATAAAAGTGAAATAGAAAACTAAGTAATCAATCATGTATGTAATGCTTTTAAAATAGATGAAACCTAAGTAGCAGTCAGAACCTAATAAGCACACATTTTTTTTTATTTTTTATTTTTTATTTTATTTTTGATAATCATGTGTCCGAACCTTTTTCTACCCCTCTTTACTTTGGTTCGACTAATCCCATGAGTTGGACGCCCCAATCCATAACTCGAAAGAAACCAAAAAAATATAATGTTGCTGCTAAGGATTAAACCCGAGACCTTTGCCTTAGCCAAAGTTAAAGTGTTATTTTTCTTACCACTACATCACATCCCTTGGGAGCTAATAAGCACACAAATGAATGCACAAACATGCATGTTAGACTTTTAGTCACCCTGTCTTAAGTTGCGCCGCTATAATAGCAGCAACAGAAGGTGCAGGAAAGAGTTGAGACGGCAATGTGAAAAGGAACAATTAGAGAACTTCTGATGGGAGAAGTGCGTGTCTTAGCAACTTCACTTATAGTTTATTTGCTTCACTAGACTAAATCAATTAGTCCCGAGATAAGGCTTAAGGCTAATGTTCGTTGGACAAAATTAATGCGAAGTACAAATTAGTCGATACCCTAAATACCGATTAAAATATCCCACCAACTCCCGCATCACTATTAGTCCGAATGGTGTGGATAACCAAATGACGATAATACCCCCACCTTCATTACAGGATTTTGCACTCCATGCACTCCTGTCGACTTCGACCTTGCTCCCGATTCCTCTCGACTTATACTTTCCTTCTCCCAATTATTTCTTTGATTTTTTTTTTTTGCTTTCTTGGATTTAGGGTGATCTGTGAATCTGCCCAAATGTTAGGGTTTGTGAACAACAATTTAGCAATGGGTATGTTAGGATTTGTGAACATATGTTGTTTTTGATGTTGTAGGGAAATGCTTGTTTGCTTGTGTGACAAGGTCATAATGTTTGTACATCACATTACGTTAATGGTGATGATACAAAGACTTAGACATCAACAACATTTAAAAACACGCAACCAAAAGAAACTGAACACATCTTTCATTGACACAACCAAAACAAATCCAACCATTATTAAGTTTTAATTAGTTAACTCATCTGCAATTCTTCCTGACGTACCAGTAGAAGCATCAATCTTCACATACAAAGCATGTTCATAAGCACACTTTTCCAGTCCATAACCCTGAAAGAATTCATCAATCCTTTTATTCCAAGCTCGCAGTGCCCATTTTAAGCCATAAAGTGTTTTATTCAGCTTATAAACTTTTTCTTCACGGCCCTCTTGAACATATCCCGGTGGCTGCTTGACATAAACAACTTCATCTAAGTAGCCATTTAAAAAGGCTGATTTCACATCCATCTGGTGAAGTTTCTACCTTCTCTGGGCAGCAATGGCAATCAATAACTGAGCCGTCTCAATGCGAGCAACTGGAGCAAACACTTCCTAATAATAAAGCCAGGCCTCTACTCATATCCTTTGGCCACCAATCTAGCTTTGTAACGCTCCACGTCTCCATTGGATTTCCTTTTTGTCTTGAAAACCCATTTGACATCAATAGCTTTGTGACCTTGAGGAATATCAACAAGGTCCCAAGTGTCATTCTTCTCAATAGCCCTCACCCTTAGAACCTGTTAATGGAGAGATACACCCTTCACAAAACCGCCAGGATGTCGAATAGCAAGTCTTTTGAGTGAGCAACGTACCATTGTGTACCCTTTCTCTACAAGTTCGCCCCGAGACTCAATAGATTGTTTTTCATTGTAGAGGCACATATCTTAGAACTCTTCCTTCTCCTTTGAGTGGAAGTTTCCTATCATCAACAAACTTGACCTCCGTCGTCATTGACTCATCTAAATTGTCAAACAAGTCTCTATTACCGCACATGTGGTTGGAGCATCCACTATCAAGATACCACGTGTAGTTTTGTGAACATTCTTGGCCTGACGAAACCATAAAGAGTGTCTAGATGTTTTTTAGTGGTGCGATCTCTGGCTATATGCCCAAACTTGCAACAGTTGTAACACTGAATCTGATTTCTCTGTTGATCGCGACCTTTGTCTCGTCCACGACCTTTATTTCTCTCCCACCACTGCTGATTATTATTCGAACCTCTCCTATTGTTGTTGACTTGATCACGGCCTTTGAATCCATAATCCTTCTTTAGCTTCGGGACAATTGTAGTTTTCAATGCCTGCTCAATATGCTTGACTTTTTCACTTTTTTCATTAATTCGTTGCTCATGTGCTCGTAACGAACTAATGATTTCTTCAACCGACTTGGTCATCTTCTCGTTCACATCGAGATCGGCGACTTCTCCGCCATTCATCTTTAACGATTGACGATTGACTTTTGCAAAATAAAATAAAGTGCTTTCGATCTTTCTTGCGAAGCTCCTTTTGTGTCGAGGTAGCGGTAGCCCATGGGTCTTCGAACCCATCTTCAAGCATGAGCAAGTTGCTCTTTATAACAAAGCAACTTCCAATTTCTTCTTCAACGACTTCCAACTCAATCGAACCTTCTTCAACGAATCTGCTCTCTTCGCATATTTTTTCACCAAGTCTGCTGAGGATAACCTTTTAATGGGAATAAGTTATTATCGCCACCAGATTTGGGGCAGTTGGTTCTCAAAAGGTTTGTGCTCACGTTTTGTTTAAGCAGGGGTAAAGTAGTAATATCAGCTTTTTACAATTACAATCTCCAAGCTTAGCACCCACGCGAACAAAGCGGCAAAATCATTTAAAAAGTTACTGACAAGCCTCCCAATCCCATTTAACTTAGTCCGCTACCGTGTTTTCTATTTTATCTCCAAAGTGGACGGACGTCACGGACCATTAAAGGTACTATAATAGGTAATCAGAAAAACAAGTCACTTTAATGATATGAAAGAAAACCATCCAAGAAGAATGACAGTGAACCAAACCTGAATTATAGGGATAAATGGAGAAGACTGCAGCGAACGACATTAAGAAGAACATAGTTGGGTCATCCTGAATTATGCATTGTCAAAGAGATTGACATCTAAGCTTTGGACAATTAAAAAATGCATTCAGGAGTTTGGTGAGGGCTGAGATAAGTAGAATATCATACTAAAATGAGATCTTTCTGTTGAAAATACAGTGCGTAGCAACGTTACTACTAGTCTACGATAGAGCTCTGTATTCAAATTAAAAATTATGTCTTGAACTCAATAAAAGTTTTCACGATACCAAATAAAAACTCCTCTCTATCTCAATATCTTTGTCCCTCACTTATCAAATGAGGAATACATCGACTTGTGATAGCTAATGTGGATGGAACCATGACATCCAAAAAACTTCTTGCGCTACCAAGGGCAGGCCAAGCTAAAAATTTCAAGTTCCCTACACCCACCACACCCGCCATGCCCAAGGAAGATGCATTTTTCCACAAGAAGGCTACATAAATAAAGGCTATAAAAAATTTGTTCAAAGAGAGCAAGAAATAACTTCCCACTTCGGGCATAGTAGATGATTAATGAGAAGAAAATTGCAAGGCAAAACTCAATTGTGCACAATTCGTAAGTGTTCCTTTCTCTTTGTCAAAACTATAAAAACATAAATTACTCAAACAACCAACTCTAACAGTTATTCTCTTCTGCTGTGGAGGACATAAGATGAGAGATTTCTCACCATCGGTTACTAGGCGGTTTGACTTTGTAAATCCGAACAATCCAATTCGATGTTGTATAGGCCTCTTCCAAGTACTCAAGTTTCACATCCTTGTTGCCAATCTCAACACCCCTTGCACGGTCATAACTGGCAATCCATAAATCAAAGTTAAATGAATAATGCAATGCAAAATATTAACAAATCATCTTACACAAGAACAATATTGAAAAACAGCAAAATCTAGATGCACACTTTCATCCAAATGATGAAACACTTGACTTAAATGGCAATAATAAATAGATTATATTTCAAAAGGATCAATACTAAGATAAATTAATTAATTTAGTTCAAGGTCATCCAAATAATGCAGCCTTTTTTTTTTTTTTTAAAGATATTAAATATAATCTTTTCACTTTTATAATAAAAGCTTAGAGGTAACCAGCTGCTGCATATCCATTTGGAGCATACAAACAAGCATTCAGTTCAGATAATTGATGATTCACAAACAGTGAGCAAGCACTAGTCATTTGCTCAAGTGTTTCAAACATCATCACAAGAATATGAAGCCCCCAAACTGATGCACAGGTGGAAACTCGTTTCAATTGCATCCCTCCACAATCCTAAAAGCACTCTTGTAAATTCGATTCAAAAATCTGCTGGATTAATCTTAAGGTGTAAAAACACGACAGGCACTTGTATTTACATATATATGGGAGTGTCATATGAAGCCGCATCAACAATTAAGTACATTATATAACATAAGTAAGATAAACCTCCATGTATTGACACTTTGACCTGCTCATGCTGTAATTTTTTCCTTCAATAGTACTGTTATTCAAGTCATAATAGGATGTGTTCAAAAAACATTTTTCACTCTAAGCAGTCGTAGTTCTTAATAATAAATTTTGTTTTCTTTCAATGCCAAATAAATGTTTCTCTTGAATATTTCAGTCATTCTTATTGGCAAGGCAATGTAAAGGAAAAAAAATGCATTGCGGAAACAAATGCAAATGCAGCAAGGAGGCGCAGTTTATGAAGATTTAGGTTCCAATATATAATTCACAAGATAGCCTTCTTCACTATTCCCAGATGAGGAAACAAGTCTTCCCATCAAGGAACTAAAGGTTTAGCAGATTTTTTTAATGAGATAAAATGTAGCAGAAAGGAAAGTAGGACAAAGGGGTACTTACCCAGGAGGCCTTCCATACTCTGTCGTTAACTCCCCGAAGCGGTAGTAAGAAAGCTTGTACCTGAATTTATTATAAAAGGAGAATTTCAATGTAAACACAAATAGGATACCCAAGGGAGGAACCAAGAGTTTAACGACCAAGGATATAAGTGATAATTGTATAATTTTTTTGTTCTATTTCTATCATAAAAATCTGTTTTTTTTTTTTTTAATTAGTTTCAAAAACTAGAACAAATCTCACGATTTACATTGCAACAGTTTTGATCACATGACATCACAAGTACAACAACAACAACAACAACAACAACAACAACAACAACGGCGACAACAATGACAACAACATAGCCTCAATCCCAAATTAATTGGGGTCGGCTACATGGATCAAACTCTTCCATTGTGCTCGATTTTGTGCAATTGATGGTGAGCATTTCAAACCATTCAAGTCCCTCCTAATTAATGCATCCCAAGTTAACTTTGATTTACCCCTACCTTGTCGAATTTCGTCAGTTTCTATTGAGTCAAGTTTTCTAGAGGGAGCATTTGTAGGCCGTCTTTGCAGGTGTCCAAACCAGTGCAACTGCCCTTCCCTAATCTTTGTGTTAATTGGTACTACTACTTTTCTTTGAATTTTCGTGTTTCTTATTTTATCTTTATGAGTTTTACCACACATCCACTAAGCATCCTCATTTCTGTTACGTTCATTTTATGTAATTGTTGTTGCTTTACCGCTCAACATTCACTTTCATAGAGCATAGCTAGCTTAATTGTGGTCCTATAAAATTTTCATTTTAACTTGGTATGGATATTTCTATCACACTTCTCCATTTCTTCCATCCAGCTTGAATTCCATGTGTAACATTATTCTCAATATTGTCATCATTTTGTATGATTAATCCTACAATCTAAAGTGTTTCACCATAGGAACTTCTACTTCCCCTAATTTTACTACTCCATCATCTCTGTCTAGTATTTATAAACTCACAGTGCATGTATTCGATCTTCGTCCTACTCAACCTTCCTTTAGATTCTAATGTATTCTTCCAAAGTTCTAATTTTCTATTCACTCCATCTCTTGTTTTGTCCACTAAGACAATGTCATCTGCAAATAATATACAATATGGTTTATCCACTTGAATATACCTAGTTAGTTCATCCATAACTAGAGTAAAGAATATGTTTTACCATAATGACATACTACAAACAACAACAACAACAACAACAACAACAACAAAAAAACGCCTCAATCCCAAATTAATTGGGCTCAGCAACATGAATCAAACTCTTCCATTGTGCTCGATTATGTGCAATTGAAAAATAATACAAACGACATTATGGTAAACAAATTGTTCCTGGCATATGAAATAGTTGACTTAGCAGAAAGTAATATGTTCAGCTAAGCAACTCAAGGAATTCAAGTGATCAATAATCCAACTACCATATACTGTTTGCAATGCAATACCATGCACTTTCATGTGAATACTTAAAGTTTTTGGATGGAACTTTCTTTTTGATAAGGGGAAAAATACAACTACAGGGACAGGCAGACTTTACATTGAATATTTAAGGGCTGGTGCCAACTGACAACAGTCAGGTGACAACTTCCTTATGATAAATACATATAACCCAAAATGTTAAACAATGCAAAATAAAATTTGCAATAAGGATTAAAAACAGTTTGCCCCTGCACGAACAATTCAACAGATAAGAGTGACATAATACCCTAAAAATTAATCAAACAAGCATTGACTGTAGTTAATAATATCATATCAATTTACGTATAATTTTTGAATATGTGTACAGCTTAATTATGATTTGGTAAGTTCAGATTTTTTTTGGGGGAAAGAATGAACTGGTACTTGGAAGCTTGGCCTCAGACCACCTCCCTTATTTAGGATAAAGAACCACATGATGGGAGGGAGCTCAGTTTCTTGAGGATCAGAAAATTGACTATTTGCTTACTTAGGTTTGAGATATGAAATTTGATTTCGAATAAATAAACCATTTCTTCAGAAAAGGCTACAACCTATTCTTACTAAAGCATCATACATTGCGGAAGTGCATATGTGGTCAGATGAAAAGCATAAGTCCCCAACAACCTATCAGATAAAAGAATAAATCTCAACTTTGTGAAACTCAAGTTTTGAATGATTTGGATTTTGGACAGAGCGACAAACCCTATCAATTTTAAGAGCTTGACACCATAATTAACTAGACTAAAAATACACTATGAACCAAAAGGTGTTTCTGCAAGCGCAGGATGAATAACTAAAGAGGCATTATAACAGTACCAACTAAATTTTATTCCACCTTATCCCTTAAAACTTAAAAAATTGGGTATCCAGTCTTTGACTTACATGAGACAGTTCAACATTTTGGGTGCTGCACCTTTGTCAACACGATACTCGCCATTCACAAGATAATCAGGTTCTTTAATGACAGGGAAAACACCACCTCCAATCCGCACCATCCACAAAAACCTGCAGTGAGAACCATCAAAACAGGTGATCATGTAAAATTGAAACTATGGTACGACATAAACAATGAGTTCACCAAGTTATAGCATTCAAATTGAATATTTCTAATAGTATTTCTCGAGAATTTTATCGACTATGACCATGCAAAATCAGGGAACTGATGCAAAAAAGATGCAATTGGTTATTTGATTAAACTTTTAATGCTATTTAGATAAAAAAAAAAAAAAAAAAAAGAGAGTTCCAAAGGGATCTTAAGTAGCTAATTTTGACCAAGCACAGATGGTAAATTGTACGTTTCTGACATTGGCAGATAAAAAAAAGAGAAATCAAGCATCTACTTAATAAGTTAATCCAATGGCCATGAACTGGTTCTTACTTGTTGATATCGTCAGAAGAGTATCCAGTAACACCACCAAACACCACCAGCACATAATCCACATCAAGTGATCTCATTATTTCATACGCTTCATCTTCGTAAGATGACATAGCCCGCCCAACAGTAGCAATGTGAGTATTGTTCCACGTGTTATTGTCAACAATGACAGTCCTGTTTCCCATGGCAGTAATTTGGTAACCATAGTCCCACCAGGACATCACTTTGGCATCTGGGGGAGTATTTTGGCGAAGCCAATAGTATGCCTCACGGTAATCATCAAATATCACCCTGCCGCCATATGCACCTCTTGCAGCCAAAACAATAGAAGGAGAAGAATATGCCTCTGAAGTGACCCAAGTACAGTGAATGACATATTTACTAAGCAAATAAAAAGCACCAAGAAGCAAAGCGATTGCTGCATTTCTACCAAAAGGTGGAGATAGATCAGATGAAGCCTGTGCAACATATACAGCCAAATGGTTCAGTATATACTTTTATTAATATCAAAACAAACTAAAATAGGTTATCCATTGATAATAGAGGAACCAAGAAGACGTTTCAAATTTAAAATTGAAAAGGAGGAAGGGCTCTTTAAACCTAATGCAGTACCATATTACCATCAAACAAACAAGTAAACAAGCAAATGTATACAAACAAATAACCGTAAATTAAAATGGGAAAATGCCCTTGGTTCTTACCTTGGATGAAGCCTTTGTGCTAACAGCTCCCTTGGAAGAACTGGTGTTCACAACTTTGCTCTTTGTCCGTACCAAAGAAGTCAAATTCCTTATAGTGGCAGACACTGCAATGGCACTTATAAGACACACTGCAGGGGTGGCGACAAGAATTAAGCGAACCATCACACTGGCAAAATACATGCTTGTGAGGCCATACATGACTATGAATATTGTCGCATCTGATAACCTCTTAAAGCAGAAGTACAAGCCTGCTGGGAAAAGGAAAAGCAAGATGTGGAAATCAAACATGAAAGACGACCAAGCAGTTGGTTGATGCTCAGAGACAGACGCAATAATTGGGATGTGGTCCTTTGCATATGTTGGATCAAGCAAGGAGTAAAATCGGCCTGTCCATGGAGAGATGTACCCAGATGCCATACCAACTCCAAAAGCAAGACCACCTACGACTATTGTGCAGGTTAATGTGATCTTCAAGAAAGCTTGGAACAATTTGGCGTCACCTAGCAAGTACTTCACCCAATCTAAGAAATAAAACACCTACAGAAATAATAGTATGTTAGAAAAAAAAAAAAAAAAATCTCCAATTGCTTTCAATATACACGATAAAAAAAAAGCATCACTTGAAACTTTCCATTAAAAAGTGTAAACCATATGCTGGAATGAGATAGTTGGCAAGTTAAGTTCCTTACTCTACTTCTCAGAACACATAAGAAACAGTTACGCAAAACGTCAACGAAGATGGTAATGACACTTTAACTTCACTATTTGCTTTGATTTTATGCCACAAAAATGGTTTGAGACTTTTTTTTTTGTTGTATTTTTCCATTTTATTTCATTAACGCTGCATTAAAGTATAATATTATAATTCATTTCATCACATTTCACTTAGTTTAGATTACCCAATTGAAAAGAACTAAATTGGGAATGAGAGAGATCAAGCTTGAGCTCACTGGTCTTAGAGATTTTAAGCTGGAGAAAGTAAAACTGTTGTAGTACTGGAATATTCAACACCTTTTTCTGAATGCAGCAACATCTATACCATTTTTATTTTAAAATTCTTGATTCTTGGCATTAATTCTTACCTCATTTGTAGGTGTGATGAGTTAATATCATCATGTGTACATGTTAATGCCATTTTCTTGGAATTAAAAGTTTTTGATTACTGACATTACATCAACAGTGTTTGTCGTAGTTCTAATTTCTATGACAGTATGCTTCACAAATTAAAATAGCCATTCACTTAGTTAATTGGTAATGTGTAGCACATTCTTTATAAATCATGATTAATTCTCTCGCACATCAATCACTCAAAACTAGAGCTTGATCTAAGTAGTCCTATGCTTGACATGTATTGTATGACTTTTAAAATTATAGCATTATCACGTTCCTGAGTCTTGGGACTTGTGAGTTGAGAAATCTTATTTCACTCAATGAAAAGCCTAGTTTGAAATGTCGGATTTTTATGGGGCGAGGGAGAAATTTAAGACGAAACAGGAAAGCTTAAGAATGAAAGACTTAAGTATAAAGAAGGAACCACCTGTAAGACGAAAAACACTCCCATTGCCGCCATATGCTCCCCGGACTGCACATGCTGAAATCCGACAAACTGAATCTGCATTGCAAGCAGCATTCCCAACACATACATAGAATTATAGGCGACATAAAGCCTCATGGAATACCGCCCCGTAATCAGCAACACCAAGACATACAAAGGAATCAAATTAATTATAAACACGTAACCTCCCCACGCGGAAACCATATAAAAGTAGCCAAAAGCAGAGGCTAACGCCCACGCCAAAGAGCCAGTATTAACAGCTTTGACAAATAGATAAAACGTAAGCAAGAGCGCAAAGATGGCAACGCCTTCATTATCATAAGAGCCGGCCACAGACCTGGAGATATAGCCAGGGCAAATGGCGATGAAGGCGGCCGCCAGGAGGCCGGCGCTGGAATCCCAGAGCTCCTTCCCAAAGAAGTAAGCGACAATGGTGGTGTTGGAGGCGAAGAAGGGCGCGGTGAGGACGCAGACCTCGCGAATGTGGACGGCGAAGCGGAGGAAGCGGAGAGACCAGTAGATGAAGGCGGCGGTGAGCATGAGGCCGGGATAGAGGGTTCCGCCGATGATGCGGCCGAGGGGTACCATGTCTCGGAGTCGTACCAGTTCCAGAAGTGGGAGAAGCCGTGGTTGGTGAGGAAGAGAGTGGTGCGGTAGTTGAAGTAGGGGTCGAATTCGTGGATCATCGATTCGTAGCGGAGGACGCTGAAGAGGCGAGCGGTGAAGGCCAGGGCGTAGACCAGGCAGAGGACTGTCACTCGGATTAGGAGCTCTTGCTGCTTCGTTTTCAGTTTTAGGGTTTTCAGGACGGGGAGTTTGGTGGTGGAGATGAGATCCGATGGAGAGATGCTGGATCCGCTGCCCATTGCGAAACCCTAGATGCTGCTGCTGCTGCTGCTGCTGCTGCTGCTGCTGCTGATGATGATGATCAGTTCATCAGAAATGGTGGTGAATTATTCTGAGTTGTTGTTGTTGTTGTTCATGGAACAATTTTGGGATCAATGGAATGTTCAAACCTGTAGTGAGGGCTTTTACTGAGAACAGTTATTGACTAAATGCTGTTCGAGATGCGATGCGCCTCGGGATACGAAAACAAATGGTCGAGAGAAGAATCAACGAGCTGGAGGTATGTCTTTATTTAACTTCTTGAATTCATCTTCTCTGTAAACATCATTTCTTCCATGTGTAGTATATATATACTTTCAAATTTCAAGATTCATTATTCGCTTTTTCTTGATGTTTATTTTAATTATTTAATGCATTAGTATGTTTTAGAATGAATAAATGCGTTAGTTTTTATTTTAACGAAGAAAAAAGATTACGACCGCGACGCTAAAAAGGGGTTATGAAACAAAGTAACAAACAGTCGTTTGAAAGGACAAATTAAGACTAGTATGAATCTTGCCATAGAGTGCAAAGTCAGAATTTAAAGAACAGACTTCATATGTGAAAGAGAGGACAAACCCAGAAAAAGAAATCGCTTCAAACAATCGTTTCCAAATATTGAGTGGCATTTGGTTAGACGACGAATTTCAGGATGCCGGAGGAATAAATGACCTCTCACCATCCTATGTAACAGGAGAAACTAACTATAGAAACCCCTTTGAAGATATACAGATATTTCCATCTAAAGTAATCATATTGCTCTTTGAATGTTTCAGTGTAATTTCTGTTGCTTTTCTGTAGGCAATCCATAGAACTCTTTTAGTCTATGTAGTCGAGGAAGATTATGTCGAATTCAAGAGATATCGATCACCACTCATAACGTCGATTCTTTGTTCTTTTCTTCTTTTCGAAGTTCATTGCCAATTGAGAGTTTTTGGCAAGGGATGGGAAGTCCTTTTATCTGACTCTAGGACTAAGCTTTCCCAATCATTTAGTTATCTGTTTCTAAGAGTCTGAACTACTACTACTTTTCTCTTGCATGCCAAGGTTTGCAAACAGAACTAGAGATGTTAAAAGCTTGAGATAAGTAAAAGGTATATCAAGTTCTTAAGCAATTAAGCTCTCAAGCTTGAGTCTTGTGAATGAAAGAGACAATGTAAGAAAAGCTTCCTCTTTTACCGGTCCAGTGTATGTCGATCCTGACTTGTCTTGTTTTCTTAAGTTGCATTAAGGAACCTTGACTTGCTCTAACAAGTTTTCATTTTAATAAATGAATTAATTTTTGAATGAATGCATAGTTTTTGAACCTATTTGATTTCATTATTCTCTATTGTTGATGTTTGTCATTTTTTATTTGCTGCACAGAGAGGGATTGCTGACTAAAAATATGGTAGCAACACAACTGTGATCAACGAGGTTAAATTGATTTCTTATCACATTGAATGGTCAATCTACGTGAAGATGCATAATTCAGGATGCCTCAAATTTGTTTTCTCCTTAATGTCGTGAAAGTGCGATATCACACACTTCTCTTATCAACAACAATAACAACAAAGCCTCAATCTCAAATTAGTTGGGGTACGTCATCTGCATGGATCAAACTCTTCCTTTGTGCTTGATTTCGTGCAATTGTAGTTAATGGTTCCTGCTGTTCTGTTGTTATGTGTAGAATTTGTACACCAGGTTCAAGATTCGAGATTGAATTTCAGTTGCATTGTTAGGATTTAACAACTCTTAGGATTTAGTGTTTGATTTATGTAGCCGTTCCCAACTAATTTGGGATCAAGGCTTTGTTGTTTTAGGTTTGTTACTGTCAGTTCCCTCAAAGGTCTAGCCATGGTCGACAATTTCTTTTCTTTCTTTATCAACCTGTAGACCCTTTACATTACATATCAGACCAGTCTTAGGGGTGAAGCTGCCTTTTTTCTAAAACCATTTACTTTGATGTGTTTGCTTTCAAAGGTCCCTTTTAACCAAGGAAGCCACAGAAAAGAGTCGGCAACAATCTTTACAATCATGCATAACGCGGCAAAGATGTTCTTTGCTAGCATTATCATCCGTTTGGTCCTTGGTGCGACCCCTGTGGCATGCATTCTTGGTGTTCTATCAGTATATGCATCAGTGAGGACTTGAGCTCAGGTAAATAGCAAGGTATTCCATTTCTAATTTTAGTCTGCAAATGATTTTATTTTATTTTATTTTGAATTTGTTATTAATGTTGCTGATTTTCATCAATGCTCTAGCCTCGTTTCCATGCATACTGGATTCTTCTAACTTTATCCTTTGGAAATCGCAGGTTCTGCCATTGATTAAAAGTCTGTCTTCATCTTATAGATGAAAAACCACCCAAGGATATTGTTGGAGAAGACAATTATAGAGCGACAAGTGCACATTATGAGGTATGGGTAAATAACGATGGCTATCTGTTGTGATTCCAAGTCTCTAAGATAACTTTCTTTCCTCTGCCATTTCAGCCTATTAAGATAGTGTATACCTTTACATACTTCACTTGATGAACTTGATTTACTTCATTAGCTACCAGAAGTATCTGCATTAATGATGTTTTCCAGTGTAGATGGGGTCATAACTAATTAATACCTTTCAGAAAGGGCCAAATGTAAATTAGTTTTGGTAGATGTTATTCACTGTTCTTTCTGATTAACTTTTGTTGAATGAGATGCTAAAAGCTCCCTCATTTTTTGTTTTCTATATAGAGAAAGTAATTCTTCTTACTTTAGTCTTATTCATTAATGGAACTATTTCGCTCTGAAGTAGCTAGGGAATTACTGGCGTCTTACATCCAATAAAAAATATGGATGAACCATATTAACTATGAAGGGCACATGACCAAGGACTTATTTTTATGCTTTAACACATCTTTTTCCTGCACATTGAAATGAGAAGAATTTTAATGGTAAAAAAAGAATGAGGATTAGCTGAATTGCTTATATATACTTTACTTACTCCACTCATTTTTAGGCAAGAAATGCTGAAAATTATTGGATTTGATATGTATCAGATTTGTACATTGATCCCCTTTTTTTCGCCTTTGCATTTACTGAGAGTTATATATTACAAACCTGCTAAATTTAGGGTTGCCCAACAAGAAGATGTTGAAGATTTTTTTAACTGCATTACTGATGAGTGATGACTTGTGTCCAAATATTGACTTAAAACCTTGGTTTTTTCTCTGTAGACATGTGCTTTACATTTTGTTCTATGTTTAGAAATCCCAACATCTGTGATTGATCTTTTATTCAACCTCTCATCAACCTTTTCTTTAGGATGTATTTATTTATTTTATTGGATTACTCAAATCACTACTAGTGCTTGCATTTGCTTATTGGCTTTACAGCAAGGAACTATTGCCGCATCTCATGCGCTGTCAAAACAGACTAACCGACTCAATGTCTCCAAGGAACGGAAAACAGAGATAACAAATGTTTATCAATATAATAGCTGGGAACCTTCCAAGAGGTCATCTTCCAGATGACACAAAGATCTGATCATAGAATAGCTGCTGGTTATGATACTCCTCTGTATGCATATATTCTGCCTTTCCAGTGCTGTCAATTCATTTTATCTTCAAATGTCTACATTAATTCTCATTTCTTGTCCTTAATTTTCTTGCAAGTCACCGCAGGCTTCTCTTTTTAAGCCTTAATCTGAACGAAGCTTGAATTGCGGATCTATATCACCTTTCGATCAATTTCTTTCAAGAAACTAGCTTTGGAGGACTGCAAACACAATGGTTCGTCGATGTATATATAAATCAATTCAACTGCTAATTTCCAGTGTTAATTTAGATTTAAAGAATTGTAGCTCTACGGTTCTCAAGGTTTGTGTCCGGTAAAACTCTTTTAATGAGGTTTGAACAAAGAATCGAGCGTGCTACCTTAATTAGTTACTTCTAGACCAAGCTTGCTGCATTCAAATCTTGAGGGAGACATGATCCTTGCTCAACGTTATGTTTTTTGAATCTCTTAGAATTTCAGTCTGGTCTAGACTTGAGTATGTGTTTCCAAAATGAGTTGCTGCCTTCTGTTGTCTCATTTCCTGTCGTATATATATGTTTGTTTTCTACAGTTCTCAACTGCTTTATTTTTTTCTTAATGTTATTTAGCTCTTAATTACTCGTGCATAAACAAATCTATTGTGTACATTGAAACTCGAATATGCTTTATTGATTTTAATGTCTATTGCAGCACGTCACTTGAATGGAATTATTAGAATATAGTTTCGAGTAGCATCCATAAGGGAATCGAGTATATATTAATTAAGAGTTTCTAATTTAAATATATAACTAAGGAAATAATTAGAATATATCTAGTTTCGAGTAGCAGTACTAGAAAGGCAGAATGTATACATAGAACTGGAAGTGTCATAACCAGCAACTATTCTATGATTAGATATTTGTATTATATGGAAGATTACATTGGAAGGTTCCTAGCTATTATATGATAAACATTTGTTATCTGTGTTTGCCATTCCTTGGAGACATTGAGTCTGTTAATTAGTCTGTTTTAACAGTGCGTGAGATGCGGTAACAGTTCCTTGATGTAAAGCCAATAAGCAAATGCAATTGCACTTGTAATAATGATTTGAGTTATCTAATAGCAAGAATAAATAAATACATCCTAAGGAAATGGTTGATGAGAGGTTGAATAAAAGATCAATCACATATGTTGGCGATTTCTAAACGTAGAACAAAATGTAAAGTAACATGGAGTATCTTATGCCATAATTATCTAAAATATTATGGGGATTGATGAGTTGTGATTTATGAACACTTATCAGCCAATTATGGTGCTTATGTTGTATACTAATATTGTATCCTAGTCAACTCAATAAGTCGAGGTGTGTGGAAATCTTAGATCCATGTAGCTGATGTCAACTAATGCAGTGTTGAAGCTTTGTTGTTGTTATAATACTAGATGCCCATAGGGAACATGGGACGCAAACAAATTCCAATAATACAGAGTTTTATTTAATATGAAAATGTGGAGTTCTTGCTTGTTGAGATGTGTAGACCGAAATAATAGTCCTACATCGGTATCTCAAGTTCGAATGGGACCTAAATGAAAAATATAAGGATGATTTCGGTCCCATGGAGCTAATGGTGTCGGGTCTTTTGATATAAAACCCCACACCTAAAAGTTAAAGTTGAAAGGTGATTAATTTGGAGACAATATCGGTGCTAGCAGAGGATATCCACGGGCTAGCGTATGCGTGTGCGACGCGGCCGTAAGAATTTAACATTGTTATATATAATGGAATAAATAGGCATTGAAATGTAGATCAACATGGCAAAATAGAATGGTTTTTAGAAGATGATGAGTCGGTACGACTTATAAATATGTTGCTTTCAAGACCATTCAAATTCGTTTCTCTCATTTAAGTTTTTCCACTAGATTTTCCGAAATTAGAAGAAGCAGATGATGCTATGTTAGCTAGCTCCAAGGATGATGATGAGAAAATAACGCCTAGCTAGAGTAATGTTGCTTTCAAGAAGATACAAATTCATTTCTCTCTTGGCAGTATTTACACGGAGTTATAGGAATTGAATGAAGTAGAATGTGCTCCAATAAACGGTCCTGTGGAAGATAACGAGGCGGTGTTAGTGTTTCATGTATTGGGTTGTTGGCTGTAACTCCATGTCCTAATGTAATTAGGATTTAGTGTTTTAGTTTGTATTTAATTAGTATGCTTTTGTGTTTTTTGGATAAGAAATAAACAACTTTGTTGGTTTTTCCCCACATAGGTTAAAAACAAAAAGTCCATGACCTTTTAATTTGAATAAAGCGCGAGAGACATTCCAAACTATTGGGCAATTAAGGAATTACTTCAATTGGTTGTGTGTTTTGGCAATTTTTTCTATGTTGGGCGTTCATTAATGAAGTTTTCTCTATTAAAGATACATTAAGATTTGAATCGAAGGGATTGTAAAAAATATAAGAGGGTGAAATATCTTGTGTGACCATTCAAGTTCTTTGAAGGAGTTATATTGTATTTTCCTCAATTGAGATTCTTGTACTCTTTATTCATATAGTGGATTTATTCGGAGTTTGGCAAAATTGGAATTTATCAATAATAGATTCAAAACAGATATATACTAATGGAACTTTTTCCAAAAATCAAGATTTTATTGTTAAATTAGAAGAAGAAACTAAATCAATGATGCAGAAGGCCAAGAAATACTATTAATTTCTCCAAAAAAAATAAATACATATAAAGAAAAATATAAATATTTGCATATAGGATTAATACAAGTTGCAATAAAGCCATTAACTGCTTTAGGACTAAATACATCTGTATTAGCATCCGTAAGAGATAAAAGACACATAAAGTTTAATGATTCATTATTAGGAATAATTGAAGGAAGTTTGTCTGAAGGACCTATTTTCTTTAATTGTTTTTCTAATTTCACAATTAGTTTACATGATCAATTTGCACATGAAGCATCAACATTAAGTTTATATACTTAAGGATTTGAAATGAAAAGAATATGTTCAAATGTTGCAGTAGTTTATCGAATTTAAAATTCGATAAATTAATGCATACTATAATCTCTGCAGTTGCATATACAAATTTACAAAAATGAACATCAACTTTATTTTTAACAAATTTAACCAATAAAGTAATAACTAGAAAACAATTAAGTTGGAAAGATATAGATATACAAAAAATATGGTTAATTTAGGATACAAATAAAGAAGAGAATCTTGTCGATAAAACAAATGATCAAATTCATACAATAATAGCTCATGATGACGGATTAGTTGAAATAAATTTTGCTCCAAGAAAATCTTGTTCTACAATTTCCATCTTCATTAAATACTGAAACTTATTATGAAACTTAACCTGCTCATGCATCAACATCAAAAATACCAACACATATAGCTTATCATGTTATACCTTCATAAGATAATGTTTCCATAAATGATTTTCATGATTATCAAGTTAATATGGTTAAAATAGATTATGAAGAAGATTTTGAAATAGATTATCATAATTTAAAAGAACAATTTCTTAAACATCCTTTGACGCCAATATTTTGTAAAATTTTGTTCAAAATCTCAACAAGCAATAATTAGAGAAAAATATTTTGCCTATATTAAAAATAATAAACAAAACATTCAGTTTTTTTGATTATTTAATACAATCTTGTCCAAAAATAATACATAAGATAAATACTGTATGGGAAGGAACAAAAGGTGAAAAATATATTCAGACTCATCCTCCATTAACTTCTATAAAAATAAAAGAAGACATTAAGGCAGTACCATTAAAAAATATTTTCATTGAAGAAAAACCTATATCAAGAAAAGATTTAAATCATCTAATAGAACAAAATAATTATACTGATATATATTTATCTTCTTTATCAAAAACTTTCATAGTATCCCCTCTACTAGTATGAATATTGAAAAACCTATAAGTAAAAAGGTATAGAATGAATTAATCTTAAAAAAATCTATTATGAAAGATAATTTAAGAAATTTACCTATAATAAAACCAATTATTCAGATGAATTATTACAAACAATAGCATCAAAAATTAGTACATTATAGATAAATCAAAAAGATAAGAAATAAAAAGATGCCTGAAATAAATACTCTAGAAAAAATCAATCAATAACATCTGATAATTTATCAGACAATTCATTAGAAATTAGCCCAATAAAAATAACATAATCCAGCATTGAAATGTCATCAGATTTAGACATAAATAAAATCCATTATCCTAAAAAATATAAAACTTATAACACTTTGAAAAGTAAACATTATTATCCAAGACCATCTCCTGTAGATATGATATTAGAAGAAAAAAGTGAAAAAAGAGTTAAGTATGGAAATTCAATTTATGAATAGAACATAGATGGATTATCAGAATACAAAGTTTTGCAAGTAATGCAACAAATTTTAATTTATTCACTAGCATGTAAAATACAAAACCATCCTGAACCTAATATAGTAGGAGCAATAACCGTAGGTTTACTGGACAAATACACGGTTGGTGGAATAATTCTTTATCAACTAATCAAATACTAGAAGTTTTAAATTCAATATCTAGAGATAAAAACGGTAATCCAATGTTAGATGAAAATGGAAGAGAACAATTTAATGGTGTAAGAACCCTAATCACTAATATAATTTGGCATTTTATAGGAACATTAAGTCATATAGAAGAAAAAATTAGAGAACAATTATAAAGTTTAAGATGCAGAACATTATTAGATTTTAGGAGGTATAAAGATACATTTTTAACGAAAGTTTATACATTAACTTTAGATGAATCTCCATTCTATAAAGAAAGATTTGTGTCAGGATTGCCTTATTCTTTTGTAGAAAAGGTTAGGCATATATTAAGAGAAAATGCGATGGAACTCTAAATTATAATAGATTCACTTATGGTGATATAATTCAAACAATTCATATAGTAGGATTATCAATATGTAATGATATAAAATTAAAAGCAATTACATAAAGATTCAAAAGATAATCATAGAGATATTGGTGATTTTTATTATCAATTCGGCCATGAAGTTGCACAAACACAAACTAATAAATCAAAATATAGAAGAAGAAGATTACAAAGATTTAATAACAAAAACAATCAAGATTCTTATTATAAAACTAAGAGAAAAAATAATAAAAGAAATTATAAATTTACTAAAAATAAGACTAATAAATGCTTTAAATGTGGAAAACCAGGTCATTATCCAAATAAATGTCATCTAAAAAATTATAAAAAGAAAGTAAATCAAGTAGCAGAAAATGATAGTTCTTGAGAAACTTGTAAATGTATTGAAAATATACAAAATATATATACATCTAGCTTAGATTCAAAAGATGAAATTAATGTTTTAACAGCACATGAAAAATTAATTTTAGATATCGGTGAACAAATAGAAGACCCAATATTAAAATATAAATATTATACATAGATTTTAAATAAAGAAAAAGAAATTGATAATACCTCTCAGGTATCAAAATTAGATGAGAATAAAATAAAATTGCAAAATCAAATTAATTTACATAATAATTATCATACAATGAAGGATATAATTCAAGAAGTAAATAAAAGATCTAAATCTTTTGTAGGACCAATTATAAATTCATTACAATATGAAACAAATCAATTGAAAGAAGAAATAAAAATTCTTAAAGAAAAAATAATTAAAATAGAAGATGAGAATATAAATTCAGAAAATTTTTCTGTTTATGATAATAATGTATTCATATAAATGCTTACATCTTATATGCATCAAAGATGGTTTACCCCAATAACTTTAAAAATAAAAGATTTTAAATGTTCAATACAAGCACTAATAGATTCAGGTGCAGATCTAAATTGTATAAGAGAAGGATTAATTCCTTTACAATATTGTGAAAAAACAAATAGTCGAATTTCTACAAAAAGGAAATAAATCATTAATTAAATTAAAAATCCCTCTTGCGCATATATATAAAAATAATGTTTGTATACCAACATCATTTATAATAATTAAAGATTTGCAACATGATATGTTATTATGCACTCCATTTCTACAAAAAATTCAACTATTTTCAGTAACGACAAGTAGAATAAAATCAAGTATAGAAAATAAAGAAGTTAATTTCAATTTTATTAATAAACCAAAAACTAGATATCTAAATCAATTAATTAATCTAGTTGAACATAAACAAACTTTTATAGGACAATTAAAATCAGAAATTAAAAATTTAAAAACAGAAAAATTATAAATACTCCATCTTTTCAATAAAAAATTAAAACATTTCAAGACCAATTAATTATCAAGTGTTGTTCAAAAATCTCATCAACATTTTGGGATAGAAAAACTTATCAAGTTTCTTTACCTTACATTAATGATTTTAATGAAAATAAAATACCTACAAAAGCTAATCCCTCTCAGATGAATGAAAGATTATTTAAATTATGTGATCAAGAAATAAAAGATTTGTTACAAAAGAAATTAATAAACCCATCTAAATCTCCATGGAGTTGTACAACTTTTTATGTAGAAAATGCGGCAGAATTAGAACGAGAAGCCCCTAGACTTGTTATAAATTATAAACCACTAAATAATGTTTTAAAAACCATAAGATATCCATTACCAAATAAAAATAATTTAATAAAAAGAATAACCAATTCAGTTATCTTTTCAAAATTTGATATAAAGTCAGGATTTTGGCAGATTAAATTATAAAGGAAGATATATATAAAACAACATTCAATACTCCATTCGGTCAGTATCAATGGAATGTTATGTCATTTGGTCTTAAAAATGCCCCATCAGAATTTCAAAAAATGATGAATGAAGTATTCCATCCTTATTATGAATATATTTTTGTATATATATGTTCAATTTTTATAATAAGGTCTCAATCCAAGGTGAGGAGAGTGTGATAACTAATTTTATGCATGGACAACAAGTGTATAAGTGAGGTTCACTCCAAAATGCCAAGGCAAGATGGAGTGTCCACTCCACACTTATAAACCTTCTTTTTTCTTTATAAGTAGTTGATGTGGGACTATCCTAACATCTCCAACATTCCCCCCTCAAGTCCAACTCGGACTTGACCGCAGAACATCAATCAACCATTTTTGTTGGATGTCTACAAGGCCCTTAGATAATGGATAATCAAGCCAACCATCTGCTCTGATACCATGTTCAATTTTTATAATAAGGTCCCAATCCAAGGTGAGGAGAGTGTGATAACTAATTTTATGCATGGACAACAAGTGTGTAAGTGAGGTTCACTCTAAAGTGCCAAGGCAAGATGGAGTGTCCACTCCACACTTATAAACCTTCTTTTTTCTTTATAAGTAGTCGATGTGGGACTATCCCAACATCTCCAACAATATAGACAATATTCTTATATTTTCAAAAATCAATTGATGAACATTGGAAACATTTGTATACATTTCAATCTATAATAATTAAAAATGGATTAGTATTATCTCAAAGAAAAATAAAACTTTTCCAAATAACTATAAACTTCTTAGGATTTCAAATACATAATCAAACAATAACTCCAATTAATAGAGTTATCGAATTTGCAAATAAATTTCTCTGATCAATTAATAGATAAAAAATAGTTACAAAGATTTTTAGGTTGTTTAAATTATTTATTAGATTTTTATCAAAATTCTTCAATAGATAAAAATGTCTTTTAGAACTTCTTAAAAAAGATAATAAATTTATATGGACCCCTAATCATACATAAGCAATACAAAAGATTAAGTTAAAAGTAAAAGCTTTACCATGTTTACATTTAGCCAATTCTACTTATCCAAAAATTATTCAAACAGATGCCTCTGATATAGGTTATGGTGATATATTACTTCAAAAATCCCCAAAAGGAAATGAACAACTTGTATGCTATACATCAAGACTTTGAATAACACCCAAAAGAATTATGCTACGGTCAAAAAAGAAATTCTTGCAATTGTTTTATCCATTAAAAATTTCAAGCAGATATTTTGAATTAAAATTTTTTAATAAGAGTTGATTATAAATCAACAAAAGAGATACTTTTGAAAGATATAAAATTTTAGTTTCAAAACAAATATTTACTAGATGGCAAGCTATTTTGAGTATTTTTTATTTTGATATCGAATATATTAAAGGAGAAAATAACTCCCTTCCTGATTTCTTATCCAAAGAATTCCTTGTAACCCTATAAAATAATTCTTTGTTTCAGCTCATCATGGATAAGGGTAAATCCCTTCTCACATATCAAAGACAGACCGAAAATAAATTCTCTCCATTATTCAACTAGTTCAATAATCCAGCCTCCAATTCTGATCAAAGATCTAAATATCAATTTAGAAGCTATTTTTCTATTTATCCTCTTGATTATTCATATAGCCTCAATTTGAAAATCAAATTAATGCCATAATTCCTATTCCTCATAATTTCATCCCAAAAAGGCCAAATGTCTCAATGAAATTTTATGAAGCATTACTTTCGCAAACAGGCTCAGTTATTTTTTATCATTTCAAAAAACCCAATTCAGAAGAGATTGTTTATTCAAAATTCAAAATTCAGAAAGTTTTATCAAGTGATGAATGGTCTAAACAACATGGCTTAGTTAAAATGTCTTGTCATTTTCATTAGCCAATTGCTCTAAAGAATATCAGAAATACAGAAGAACAAACAACAATACCAGTAAGTTATAATGATTACATTGAAGCATGAAAGGTTATACTGTTCTACAAGAAGCCAGCAGAAAGATCATTCATGGTACATCACGTATAAAAAATCAATAGGAATTAATTTTCCTCCATGGTTTTATCATAAATGGTTACCCAGATTCAGTCCGACTGAATCAATTCTGCCTCCAGAAGTGAAGGCCCTCTGTGAAAAAAAGGGTTAAATTTATTCTTGTTTATGTTCAAGTATACAATCCCGTGGATATTAAAATGAAACTACAATACTACAACAATTAAAGATATAGAAGGAAATCCAGCTACCCATTTGGTTAGAGAAATTTATGTTAAATGGTGGGATAAGTTTGATGTTAGCTCACTCAAAGAAGAAGTTGCATATCAGCTTTCTCCATCATTCGACACAATTCCTCAAAAGACTTATAAAGAAGCATCCTTAAAAATTAATAAAAGAAACAGGAACCAATCAAGACTGCAAATCCGTTCAAGTTTCATCATCATTATCAGAAGCCAATTTAGACACATCAAGTCTCATTCTTCAAGAATTGAAGAAAATGCAAGAAGAATCTAGAAAATTAATGAGAGACTTCAAAAAATTGATGAAGAAACTCATTCAACATCATCAAAAAATAATTCAGAACATGAAGAAAGCTCAGGATCCCCTGAGTACATTATGGGTTTATATTAATTCAATTTAGGCCCATGCCAATAAAGCTTATTCAGGCCCAAGCCTCCAGGTCCTTGCCTGCCTTAGGCCCATGCCGATCAATTAATTCAAGCCCATGCCTCCAGGCCCTTTTTGTTTGCCGAATTATTCAATCACACATATCAATAAGATCAGATCATCATCAAGTCATCTAAAGAAACCCAATAATGCAATCGACAATCGATAATGTGATGTAACAAAAGTAGTCACTATTTTTGTCTTTGTAAATTATTGTTTTTATCTTTATGTCAAGTCGTACGTCTTTATGTCATATCGTTGTTGAAAGTTTGTTGTAATAGTAGTCATTAATAATGTTTGTTATAATAGTGTCACAAAAATGTGTGTTGGAATAGTGTTTAGCAATAATATTTGTTGTAATAGTATCCAACAATAATGGTTGTTGGAATAGTTGTTTGTATGGTTGTTGTAATAGTTGTTTAATTTCATTTATAAATAGAAAGCTCGAATGAAGAAGTGATACCTCTACCATCTCACCATATTTATCAAGTTATATATGATTTGAAGTCTTAGATTAAAAAATGAAATTTTTTTTGTTATATATATAAAATTGAGAGCATCTCCAATGGTTAATGTGGATTGTAGGAGTGGATGCATGCTACATCATTACTGTGGAGAGAATGTTCATCCTACATGTCTCAAATAGACATTGAACTTCAAAAATAAACCTTCTCCAATGCACAATGTGATTGTAGATGTGGGAACAATTTTTTATTTTTAATTTGTTAAAAATAAAAAAAAAAAATATATTTATTTTTAACTATATATTTCATGACACATCAATTTTCCTTTGGTAACAACTCAGATTTTTTTTTCTATTTTTTGTTTAATTTTTTTTCGTCTTTTTTTTCTTTCATCCGACATATATTTTTTTTTAAAGATATCCTACCAAAAAATTATCCATAATGCATAGAGTTTAAAAAGCAAAACGCAAGTCCAATGGTTTTATTTCTTTGTGCATACTTTTCTCATTTTTTTATGATGTGGCATAACGCATATTGTCTCTCTCTCCAATGGTAATGTGGATTAACACTGAAGAGATGATGTGGCACAAATAATCGTCCACACTGTCTACTACTATCTATTTTTGGAGGGTGCGATAAACATTGTCTATGATGCCACCTCATCAAAAAATCGAAATAATAAAATCAAAAATGCCTAAACGCCTAAAAAGAGAAAAAAAAAAAGAGAAAAGAACGTAATCCATGGTACCATTGGAGACAATTTTTACTCTTGAATGTGTATTTGTGCCACATAATGTGCACATCCCTTCCACATTAACGAGGTGGCGGCAATCCACAGCGTTTATCCACATTTCCCATTGGAGATACTCTAGTAATAGAGGGTGCGGTAGACAGTGTGAATGGTAATTTGTGCCCAACATCTCCACAATGTGAATCCATATTAGCATTGGAGAGAGTTTTTTATTGGCATGTCTATTCTATCCTATGTGTTCCACATCCACTATTAATCCACAACCCCATTGGAGATGCTTTGAAATATTTAACTAGAAGACCTAGCAAAATTAACCATTGGAGGGTGGCGGGTGGTGGGTCGGGTAAGATGAGTGGAGAAAACGCTTTGAAATATTATTAGTGTCGGTCGGGGGTCGGGTTCGGGTGTCATCATGGTTTTTATAGGATGGTAGTTGATACAAGCTTGATATAGCAAAATGGATCATTTTTACCTTGTGCCCATATATAGAGCATTGCATCACAAAAGGGACCTTGGTTTTTAATTGTTGTTAATCTGAATGTCCAACAATATCTTCAAACGTTTAGATTTGCTAGTACTAATTTTTAAAGATAAAGGTGATCAAGAGAGTGTGAATGATGCATTAATTGGGATCAAGACCAGGTGCTAGTAAGGCACCAGCAAAAGTGACCCTTTAATTTTAATTACAAGGCAGATTTGTGAAATATCCGTTGTATGGCTTCTTTATATATACATGTAATCACAAAAGATCATCACTTGTGCGTTTTGAACTTTCGACTCACGATGAGATAGAACAATACAAAAGTTTTGTTCTTTTGAGTTTGACACACACTTTGCCAAGGGGATCTTGGCATCCAAGGGGACTTAGATTTTGTGTAGGATCTTTTGTAAGGGAAGTTGGTAGCGAATATAGCAAAGTTTGGTGAGGGATTCACTAGCTAATTGAGAGTGCACTAGTTAGAAACTTTGCGTAAAATTATTCTTGACTTCTCATAGTGAATTTCTACACATGGGCTTGGTCTATAGACGTAGGACGGTTGGTCCGAACTACGAAAACAACTTTGTGTCTCATTTACTTTTATGTGCTTTGTTGTTGTTTTCATGATTGCAGTGCTTTGAGCATTACACCATTAAAGGTCTAGCGATGGTCGACAATTTCTTTTCTTTTTTGTATTGAGAAATGCTAGGATGACCCAAAAATCACACCCAGTAACCTCAGCAGCCCCAAATCAATTGCTTTCCCAAAATCATTTGCTTTGTATTAACCTGTAGACCCTTTACAGTACATATCAGACCAATTTACTACAATGTCTTAGGGGTACGGTGAAGCTATGTCTTTGTCAATTGCCAACTGTTTTGTAGTGTAGATTTTATTACGCTCACACTTTTTTTAAAACGATTTACTTTGATTGTTTGCTTCTAAAGTTCCCTTAGCTTTTAACCAAGAAGCCACAGAAAAGAGTCGGCAACAATCATTACTATATCATGCATAATGCAGCAAATTTGTTCTTTGCTAGCATTACCGATCATCCGTTTGGTTCTTGGTGAAAACCCACCCAAGGATATCGTTGGAGAAGACAATAAGAAAGCAAAAAATAATCATTATGAGGTATGGGTAAATAACCATGGCTTGTTAATTTCATGGCCTTTATGACAAATCAAAAGGATATCTGTGTTGTATTTCTAAAAGTCTCTGAGATAAAATATACACATTAATATTTTCAACAACATGAGTTTATTTAAAAAGATGTTAGTTTGAATCACAGATTGAGAGTTTCAAGGAACAGTTTCAAAAGTAGAGAGACCTAAGGCATCACCTGCACTTGATGACAAGGTTGATTTTATAAGCAATCAGAATGTCTATGTCAATTGTATTTTTTTTCTTATATTTCTCCCTTATGACGTAATATTGTAATGTGTGAATCTATTCAGACTATGGCGGCACTAGCAGAAATAGAACGGGCAGAAGAAGATATCAACAATCTTAAAAAAAAAAATTAGTTGATGAACTTTGTTCACAGTTGAATATTCAAGTGACAAAGTAAGCTTTTCCTCTATACTTCACAGAAATGGCTGATTACCTGCACTATCTAAAAAGAATTTAAGTTTCTATCCTCCGCCATTTCAGCCTATTATGATAGTGTATACCTTTACACACTTCACTTGATGAACTTGATATACTTGATTAGCTATTCCTGAAGTATCTGCATTAATGATGTTTTCCAGTGTAGATGGAGTCATAACTAATTAATACTTCTCAAAAGGGGCCAAATGTAAATTAGTTTTGATAGCTGCTATTTACTGTTCTTTCTGGTTAACTTTTGTTGAATGAGATGCTATAAGTTGTTGGAACAAGCAATCTAAATTTTCACAAATCAGAACATGGTATACAACATAATAATTGATAACAAAGAACTTTGCATGCTGATCTAAATATAATTAATTGACAAGTAAATGATGAGAATGTCTAACACAGAATATTTCCCTCCAATCTTGTGTTGAACTCTACTAGCATTAATGATGTTTTCGTGTAGATGGGATCATAACTAATTAATACTTCTCAAAAATGGCCAAATGTAAATTAGTTTTGATAGCTGCTATTTACTGTTCTTTCTGGTTAACTTTTGTTGAATGAGAGATGCTATAAGTTCCCTCATAATTTTATTTTATTTTTCTATATAGAAAAAGTAATTCTTCTTTTACTTCAGTCTAATTCATTAGTGGAACTATTTCCACTCATTTTTAGGCAAGAATGCTGAAAATTATTGGATTTGATATGTATCAGATTCGTAATTATTAACCCCCCATTTTTTCGCCTTTGCATTTGCTGAGAGTTATTAAATACAGCACCTAGTAAATTTAGGATTGCCCAACAAGAAGATGTTGAAGATACCCCTCATGGAAAGTCAACCAAGATTGAGGTGAGTCTGTTTCATATATAATATTCTTTTTCTTTTAGTATAAGATTAACTATGAGAGGAGGAGACACAATTAAAGTGTGTTATTTATTAGTGTGAGCAGCCCCCTCCTTGCGCGCTGGTTTTAGAAAACTGAGTTAGGTCCATTGTTATTTTCTCATCATCTTCTCTCGAGCCAGCTAACATATATAGTATCATCTGCTTCTTCTAATTCTGGGAAATCTAGTGCAAATGCAGTGGTAAGCCATTCTATTTTGCTATGTTGAGCTACACTTCAATGCCTTATTCCATTATATATAGCAAGAACTCCACTTTTCTATATTAAATAAAACTCTGTATGTATATTATTGGAATTTATTTCCATTAGTTGAAATTAAAACTTCCACTCAGTTCAATTTAAGGATATATTAATGTATAGCATATGTGCCATAATTGGCTGTAGTGTTCCTAAATCATAACACATCAATCCCCATAATATTTTAGATAATATACTCAGCGTTACTTTTGGCGTTCGTTTGGTTTAAAGAATCTGTCCGGAGTGAAACTCCCAATTTTTAGACTTCAAGGGGTCAACTTGGGACATCGTGACGTACATTAAATATTTCATGTGCTTTACAATTTGTTCTATGATTAGATCTTTGTATCATATGGAAGATGTCCATGGAAAGTTCCCCGCCAACATCACTATTCTATGATTTGCAATATCTTTTCTAATGAGTCGAAAGTCCACTTCGATAACAAATCTCGTAGAGAAGTGAAAGGGTGCGGTAGATTTGAAAGTATAGATCCATATATTTCGATGGGATAACCATGTTTAGATGGTTAGAAATAGATCCTTATAAGATAAGAACAATATCCGAAAATAATTAAATTCAAAACATGACTGAAATCATCAAATAATCCTTTTCTTTTTTTTTTTTTTTTTTATATAAAAACTTATCTTCACATTCTATAGTGATACCATATTTCCAAATATCTAAAAGAAAGTTTCTTTCCTCCGCCATAAGATTACTGACATCTTCTTCTGCCCGTTCTATTTTCTTCTAGATTTGTCTTAGTTTGCATGAAGTATATATATATATATATACTTCAACCATGAGAACCAAATATATATTCATGCCATTAGTACTATTTAGAACCATTAGATTTAAATCTAACACATTAATCGAAGTGACAAATGCACAAAACATTTAATGCACAACACGTTTTGAAGAGTTCTCATAACACGAGTATATATTTGATCTCTATTATTTAATATCCATATATATATATAATATGTCGTGTTACGTTACCTGGTTCCATGCATGGAAGATGATGTAGCTCCTGAAGATATATATATCACTTCCACAATTTTGAAAAAAAAAAAAAAAAAAAAAATCTTATTCACAATCCATAAGAGAGATAGTATTAAGTACAAAGAAACGAAAGGTTGAGATTGTAATGTAAGAAAGTTGAAATGTTAGGATACCTTTTGCCTAGCTAACAAAATTTGTATTCACAATTCACAATTTATTAGAAACATTGTAAGATGCAAAGCTACATATTAATAATCAATATTACAAAAGTAGAGCATATAAATGATGTAGTAAAGAATCATGAATCATCAAAGTACTTTTATTCATCTACCAAAAAAAAGTTTTCATTCATTTTGAGTAAATACTTGTTCACACCGCAACACATGTATATGCCCAAGTTATAGCATGTCACCTCATGCAAGTTTGGCACCAAGTGAGTAGCTCCTGGTATGGGTATCGGGAGTAGTATTATGTAGGCAAGATGTGGTTTTTTAAAACAAAAATAAAAATAAAAGGCACATATTCAAGTTGGACAAAAATAAACTTTACCAGAGCCTTTGTCAATTTGAAAGGTTGGGGAAACCCTGGGCAGAAGCCACCAAAATGCAGATTTCTTATCAGTGTGTATCATTAGGTCGTAAGACCAATAAAAATCACAGGGGCAACGCTTAGCTAATTAAGATACCAACAAATATCAGTATTTCACCCACGCTAATCAAGAGAGCACTCACAGGGGCAACGTGTAGCTAATGCACATCTGCATTTCACATCTCTTAAGGCAAGAGAAATTATACTTGTTAAGCAAAGGCCACTAGGTTCACCTAAGTCGAAAGCCCTACATGACTTTTGCTGCTAACGAGCAGGAGATTCATTCAGTAGGGACTAATGGTAAATGTGAGCAGAACTAGTAACAATCTTTCTGTATAACAAACACGATTATTAATTGAGAAGAACCTTGTACTTCAACAGAAAATAAAAGGCTTCCAAAGCAGGATTCCAGACAGCTCTTTCATTCAAACTAATAAAAGAAAGAATGAAAACCTGCAACCACCTAAATGCAAAGGATGGAAGTAAATTCCCAGTGTGAGCTGAACATGGGAAAAATTATTAGAGCTCAGCAAGTGTGAGTTGAACTTGGGAAAAATTATTAGAGCTCAGCAAAAAATAACAAAAAAGAAGTATCGCCATGACAACAATCTTGTTTTCAGCATTATCAGAAATCACCAGCTAAAACTCTGCAATTAACCAGTAAGTGCAGATGCTCCCGAAATAATTTCAATAAGTTCTGTGGTGATTGAGGCTTGCCGAGTTCTGTAATAGAAGAAACAGAAAAAATGATCAACTTATTTGCAATATATACTAGTGCACATTCAAAAGCAAAATAAGAAGACAGTCTGCTACAGATCACACACAGGTTAAGCTGTCTAGATATATTTGCATAATCGTTGTTCTTTCTGCATACAAGGGTGTGAGCATTATCACATTCTATCATGAGAGGTTGAGAAGTAAATAAGAGAGGGAGGGAGGACCTGTTGTAAGTAAGGGTGAGGCGGTCGAGCATATCCCCGGCATTTCTGCTTGAGCTATCCATAGCAGACATTCTTGCCCCTAGCTCACTGCAGGCATTTTCCAAGACCCCATTGAACATGGTCTGCAAAGCAATACGTACAACCATTAAAATAAAAAATACCATGTGAATTCCTCTAAAACCTGATGATCATAGAGAATGCATATATAATGATCGAGATCAGGAAAGGAGTGTAAGCTATAAATTGACAAACAAATTGGAGAAAATAAGAAGAAAAAAAAAACACATATAATCCATGTATTGATTGCTAAGAAAACTGGTAAGATGGGGAAACAGTAGCATCATGCCCATGGATGTAGCCCTCAGTAGAGTTAGAAGAGATTAAAGATATAGGATAGTTAGGTCGCCAAGACGTTATGCGGTTGCTAAATTGAAGCTCACAAACTAGAAATTGAGATTCAGAATTCAATGCAAGTCTCCAACGCAAGTTATCCCAAATTCATGAAATAAATTTAACTGCTGCCATAGGGTAAAGTAAAAAATAACGAAGAAAAAAAAAGAAGCATATTCCACAAGAACATACACAAGAAAACTGGAACTCCGCAAGATTTTGGAGGATTTCTCCTTTAGTTTCACCGCCTTCAATTTCATACGAGTCCAGATCACCAAGCTTTCCTCCAGCTTCAGCCTCTCTCTCAACAACCTATACTCATTTGGCATAATAAGATATCAGAACCAAAATAACATCAGGATACTCTTTCACTTTAAAAGGGAAGAGGATGAAAACACCACACAAAGAACAAAACTTTTAAATACCTCAGGAGATAAAATAGTTGCTACAGTTGGGATGAATTGAACAACTGATTGAAACTTGTTAAAAACAATTCTCAAAGCATCATACTCCACATTCTTCAAGATGTCATCTGCAAGAACCGAAACCTAAGGCAGAAAATCTACGATTAATTATCTTAAACTGTGGTATTTCAGAAACAATGATCAAAGACACCAAATCATGCACAGAGGCAATCTTCCAGATTGCTGAAGCAATGGATGAGAAATGCAATGATAAAAGTTTACCAAATCATGCATATAGGTCATCTTTCAAATCATTTAACCAATGGATGAGAAATGCATGGAACTGAGACCGAGATATACAGCAACTTTTTTAAGTAAACAGAGGGGCTAACCTTATCCAAAGTTTGATAAAATTAGCCACATTAATCAGATTTTTTGGACCATTGTTTTATCAAAACTTATATCGAATATAATGATAAGTTAAATGTTAATTGTAGGAAAAGTAAAAGACAAATTAGAAGACAAAAGGTCAAAATTTAATCTCATATATAAAAAATGAATTCTAAAAAACTGTGTTGAAAAAAGAAATAATATTCATAGTGATCAATTCTATCAAAATTGAAGTTTAAAAAACTTAAGATCAAGTATAGATTGACAAATACACAAAAAATTATTAAAATTAAAAATAATAATAATAATAATGAAGCATTTGATAAAATTTGAATGTTCTAACACTTAAATGAAGTTATTCATACTTTTATATCATGTCGAAATTTTACAAAAATTCCCTACATCGAATTGCACTTCTCCAAACTAATTTTATATTTTACATGATTGAAGTTATAAGCGAAGTCAAATTTTGATCCTTACACAACATAAGCATTAGCAAACAAAGAGACGACGTTAACATAGCCTCAAAAATTTATAGCTTCTAAGTTAATTTGTTGGTAGGACCATTAGAGAAATAATTCCAATGAAAAAATGAATATCCCAGATATATCCCAAAAAAAAAAAAAGAAAAGGAAAGGAAAACTTAATAATTGGGAGAGTTACAATACAAGTCAAAATTCAGGGTTTTTACAATTAATTCCATGTGTCAGTGCTAGTAGATAATTAATGAGCCCCATAGAAGAAAATAAGCATGACAAACTTTTGCCAGCACCTCCACAATCTAGCTTTGGTCATCGTTTCATTGCACCACACACCCTTCCATGCCAAGCTTTACATAATATCTATGATACCCGGACTCGTCACTTTGGGGTGAAATGTCGGTGTCGACACGACACGGATCCCGACATGGGATGTGTCGAATCCTCATAAAACAAAGCGGACTCATCACTTTTGCAAAGGTTTTATAGAAAAACATCTTGAAGAAGACTTCGAAAAAGAAAAGAGGACTTTTGAGGGAGGGGGGTGTGTTTACATTGAGATTCTTGAGAAAAGAGAAAACTTATAGTGGTAGAAACAATAATTAATGCAGAAAAGACCTTCCATTGACTTTCGAAAATACTGACAACTGATGAGTCTTGATGCCTTCTCATCATGATAAGATAAAAAGACGAAAAATTGAAAAAGAAAAGTTGAAAACAAAAAGCAATTGATGCAGAAAACCTACTAACGATTAACTTGCATTATGCCCATACTTAAATATTAATTAAAGGGGAATGATACGGTGCTCACTACGAACATTCCTATGAGCACGCACCTTTTTTTTTAACAATTTCGTAGTCTTAGTGAGTAACCTTAGCATTATCCTCAAGCACAAAATTGTAAAAAAGTGTGCTCTTAGTGAGTGTCAATTGTGATCACTTTAGAATTTTCCTTAATTAAAACATAGAATTTAAATGAATTGATGCATATACCAGCATCTATTTTACCCGGACCCTTCACTCTAACCCAAAGTACCCGTGTCGGACACTTGAAACTAGTCCGACACTTAAAAAAGACATGGATACTCCATTTATAGAGTTTGTTGTATAAAAAGATTCATAATGCAAGAGAAGAAAGAAAAAAAATAACAAAAACTTTCTAGCGTAGAATACAAAATGAAAAATGAGAAAAAAATATATGTATATAAACTATTATATATATGTAATAACATATATAAGCATGTGTGTCTCAAGTTTTTAGATTGTTTTTGTCGAGTCCCCGCATCCTAAAATTAGAGAATAGGTGGGTCCGACTTTTAGACTCATACCCTCACTCGACACCCGTGCACCCGAGTCCAGATAACATAGACCAGCATACATAAAATTTATAATGTATTATGCTTGTTATGAGTCTAAGTACCCGTGTCTAAAATTTTGACACTTCTTGTTGCGTCTCCAAGTCCATAAAATTAAAGAACACGCAAGTCTGACTTCTAGACACATACCCGTATCTGACACTCATATCCGAGTCCGGGTAACATAGCATAATATGCATAATGGTACATAAAGAATAGATCCTAAGATAACACAAATCTAAAGATCCAGAAATCATCTAAACAGCCATATAGATTAAGCACTTATCTGACCAAAGCTAACCATAAAAATCTACACCACATCATGCAAGCAAGTAAAATATACTGTCTACAATCATTAACCATATTATCCACCCAATTGAAGTTAACACCATTAAGGCAAATGACAAAATCAAATAAGATAACATAACTTTCACCTGTAACACAAAGTATTTAAATGCTTTAAAATTTTAGTAACAAACATATGCTCCAAACTCTTTAGAAATTAAAAAATTTCTAAGTAGTTGCATTACTGAAGAACAGCAACATCATCTTAAAACTTAAAAGGTATATAATTATTTGCTAATTGATTTCTGTTGAAATAAAGGAAGAAAGATGGTAGGCTGATTTCCAAGATGAACAAAATATTTCTGTACAACCGAAAGGACAACCTTGGTGATCCAAGGAGAAAATGCCTAGGGAGTACCTTGATGATGACTAAATGATACCTTGACACCATCATTAACAGTAGTCGATCGAAAAAATAAAAATAAAAATAAATAAAAAACAAATAATAATAATAATAAATTGAAAAACAAATCACTCGAAAACAAAGTTTGTTAACTGTGTCATAATTAACAAATAATTAATAACAGCAGAGATGAGTAATTGACCTGGGTATAATTCAAGGGATACTTCTGCAGCTCAGTTATGGATATCTCAATGGCCTTCTTTGAATCACGGACGAATTGGGCCTTTGCCTTCTCACCTAGAACAACATACTTCACTTCTTTTTCAGGACCTAGGAAGATCAACGAACACAATGTTTTATCGAGTGAAAAGGGCATCTTCTTAACCAGTAAAAAAATAAATAAATAAATAAACACACATACTTAATCACACCAATCAGTAAATTAGTACCAGCATTCAATTTGTACAAAGCCTTGCTCATCTTGACGGATGTCGAGTTGATTCCACCACAAAGACCCTTGTCCGAAGATATAGTGACAATAACATTCTTCTTCACATCAGTACCTACCATTGAAAAAAACAAAAGGTCAGTAAAGCAATGTAAGAAGCACTAATAGATATGACGAGCACATAAGAAAGTAAACACCTTATGAGATTTATCTATAGTTTTGGTTACAGGTATCTCATCATCAAAAACAAGAGCATTTCCATGCGAATGAATGATTCATTGATCCCTGACTAACAGATGCTATGTAATGTGCACCTGTAATGCTCCATGCAAGGTATTCCTTGGACATGAACAAAGAACCCACACAGTACTTCATCCAGCATAATGTTATATACTTGTATAGTCAGAATAGCACCCGTAAGTAACCTTATCTATTAATTTAATCAAGGAAAATGATTTTTTGACATTCTTTTGGTACATAGATTTGCTACATAATGATGTACATTCCCTTGGAATTCATGCAACACATCCCAATCAAATCTACACCATTGTGTAGCAAATGTACGTCGCCTAGAATGTTAGAATAACATCTCTCTTTAATCAATACTCCTGAGATGCGTAATTTCCTTCCATGAAAATCTAAAATCCGGATACACTTCTATAATGGCAACAACATTTAGTAAGCTTCATTTCATTAGTTAGAGAGTTATTGAAAAGTTTTTAGTTGCAAGTACTTCAATCCAAATCTTCATGAAGATTAAGAACTATTATGGAATCAGTGCAACTAAATCTTTAAAGTTTCCACATCTCGTGTGCTTCCTCGACTAATTGCTAGACCTAAAATCTAAGCTCATTCAATCCAAATCTTCAGGCATTCCTTTCAAACATAGACCTTTCAGCCACCTAAGGAACAAAAAAAAAAAATCTCATTTATAAATGAAAAGAAAGTGGAAACCACAGCAAACATCAATGTAGTGTGTGCCATTTGACCAAACATTAAAAGAAGCATGTCTAGGAGGCATCTTGTAACTCATGAATATTAGAGGATTCCATGTGCCCCCTCCTAGAACTCTCTAACAACGTTGGACAATCTGCAATGAGATAAGAGTGGAGAGCTTGCTCCCAGACGACAAAAGTCACTAAATGCAGCTTGAGACGATCCACACGAAGTAGCAGAACAGAGCTTATTTGATGAAGTCTCAATTATAATGACATAAATAGTTATAGACTTAAGACTTTACTGTAGAAAAATGCAGTGGGTTACTGGATCGGTAGTAAAAGCTTCATGATTTAACATACTAGGATTATCTCCAAGAAGAGCAGTAAATGGCTGCCACAGGCCTCGTGAATTTTCTGTTCTTTGTTGAACTGCTCGAAGCTTTGAAGCTGCCACCATTTTCATTGCCTTAGTGATTTTCTGAATGTTCTTCACACTCTTCATCCGATTTCTGACTGCATCCAACAAATTTCAATGTAAATTTTCTGATGCCAAATAAATCTGCAAGAGAAGCAGCATAATATTTACACAAGATCAGAAATAACAATCAAGGAATGCCACACACCTACTTGAGTTGAAATAAAACGAGCTCCCTTAGGGTCAAGCTCCCTGCACATCAAAATTCAGTTTAGTCATCACGTGAATCATACAACAACCATGAAATGTAAATCGACTATCAAATTGATTTATTTGGTCCTTGATGTCATTACGTGTACATCCATAAATTTTACATTTTAAGGTTCAAAGCACTATAATAATGATAAAAGTACAACTGAACACTTTAATTGAAGTGAACATATAAAAGATTATAGCTGATCGGAAGTACGGGTACACATTATGAGTCTTTAAAAAAGATTGTTATATTTTTACCAAAAAAATTTAATATATTTGCAAAGAGTAATACATTACTAAAACAACATCTAAGAAAATGTTCCACAAATTAATGAAAAATGCATTATTTCAGTAACACGTTTATTAGCAAATGAAGAGATTACATTAAATTATTCAAAGAAGCATGGCACAAATTGACAAAGCATATAATAAAGTAATAAACTACCAACAAGGGTCAATAAGAATTTACGAAAAGCTTAACTAGCAAAAGATGAGGGATCTATTGACCGGAATGTCCAACTACTTAATATCAACTAAGGAAAAGCATTTCAAAAAGATACATGTATGGACAAGAACCGTTAAAAAAATATTGAAACAAGTTATTTATAAAAAAAAATACAGAAGAGAAAGTTAAGCATGCAGCTCGTTAACTGAAGAAAATAACTATCTATGCTATATATAAAAGCCAATACTCCCTAGGTTGAAATACAATTAAGCCAAAATTTTAATTTATTCCTATATTGGGCTAGATCTTTTTTTAGGATTAGTTTGAAAAATAAATAAATAAACAATGGGGCATTTTCAAAAAACAATTAATTTAATTTTTTAAAGAGAAACTTTATCCAACTTTCCATTTTTTTCCCCACGCTTTTGTATCATTAAATGATTTCTCTAATCTATTTCCCCTTCAAATCAAAAACGAAATACTTCTAAAGAATGAAAGATTTAGGGAGTCATTAAACAAAACATTTCTAATAGATTCTCACTCACGAGTTGCAAAAAGAGGACAATCACCTCGGAGCTTATTGATACCAGAATGAGAGAGATACAAGTCGGAGCAAGACTCTACCAAATTCCCCAGAGAAAGAGAGGAAATCTCTTCTCAGCCCAAAACCTATGGCCTTCCCACAAAACAGATTCAACAAGATAACCTCGCCAAATACACTGTTCACTCTATATACACACTCACCTAATGTCTCAGCTCCACAACATGACTCGATTACACACAACATAATCTATTACTCACTACTCACACACCACACCACACAATGCATGACGTGCTTGCTTAACCCACCCCACAATGACCCATACAACTTCAATGGTTGTGGGCCCAAGGTCGTATCACATTCTCAGTTAAAACAAAGTATTAGCAGTCACATAACCCTACCAAAATGAACTTCAATTTGTGGGTCTATCACACACCATGGAAATTCATACTTCAACCCTTCTTTCTCATCTCCCACTTTGTGCAATCTTAAACCGGCAGTAAAGGCAAACATATTTGGGGAGGAAAAATGGCAAATGCATCACCATTTAATTCTCAATTCCCTTATCTCATTCAATCCAATCGAATTTTTCATTTCAATAATAAGTATACTCCAAAATCTAATGATACATTATCATGAAAATTTCACTTACCCAAAAATGTTCCCAAAAAAACCATTAAATCTTTAAAGTCTCTTGGATAGGTATCAAACTCTCAACCCGCCTTCTAAAGAGAGAATCTTCAGTCATCAACCGGTGAAGTCTCTCACAAATATTTCTTTTTTAACCCTTTTTGCTCTCTTAAGTTTCTCTATCTGAGGTTTTATATGCCCATTTAAGAAGCTCATGTTCATTCAACAAAATGACAACGTTTTGAATGGTTACAACAACAATAACAACACAGCCTCAATGCCAAATTAGTTGGAATTCGCTACATGGATCAAACTTTTCCATTGTGCTAAATTTAGTGTAATTGATGGCGTAATTTCTGCAGTTTTTATTTAGTCAAGTTGTCTAACGAGAACATTTGGAGGTCGTCTTTGGATCCAAACTACCGCAACCACCCTTCCATAATCTTTGCATAAATTGGTGTTACTCCTACTTTTCTTTGAATATCTATGTCTTATTTTATCTTTACGAGTTTTGCTACACATGCCAAAGCATCTTTATTTCCACTACATTCATTTTCTATAATTTTTCTTTTACCACACAACATTCACTTCCATAAAGTATAGCAAACCGAATTGCAATTAGATAAGATTTTCTTTTTAGAATGGTAGGGATATTTTGATCACGAATCACACATGTTGCGCACTTGCACTTCTTCTATCCAGCTTGAATTTTTCGTGTAACAACAAATCTCAATATTACCATCACTTTGTATAATTGATCCAAGATACACAAAGTAGTCCATCTTATAAACATCTACTTCTCCTAATTTTATCAACATCTTTCAATGCCTAGTATTTCTAAACTTAAAATGCATGTATTTAGTCTTCATCCTGTTCAACTTAACGCTTTCAAATTCTAACGTATTCCTCTAAAGTTGTAATTTCATATTCCCTTTACTCTTGCTTCGTCCACTAGAAAACTATCAAGTTGATCCAAAGTTTTTGCAAATATATATTTTTTATATTTTTAAGTGCAATTTACTCAAATAATATGAAGTGAGGATTAAAATTTACAAGAAATCAAAAGGTTATGATATTTTGGCCAAAATCAAAACGTTGGGATATATTTTCCTATTAAGCCATAGTACCATTACTTTATATAATTGATCATAGATACCCAAAGTGGTTCATCTTAAAAACTTCTACTTCTCCTAATTTTATCACTTCATCTCGATGCCTAGTATTTCTAAACTTACAATGCTTGTATTCAGTCTTCATCTTGCTCAACTTAAGGCCTTCATATTCTATCGTATTCTACTAAAGTTATAATTTGCAATTCCCTTTACTCTTGCTTCACCCACTAGAAAAATATCAGGTTGATCCACTTCATAAAAAGAGACAAAAGTTTTACGCTGGCTATCAACGTATCACAACCCTCCCCCATTTTTTGTATGGATACGAGTTTGGGACCTCCCCACCCCATTTTTCGGGGATGGGATGGATAATGGGCTTAGGACCCCTCCGTTATTAGAACTTGGAAACTGACTATTTAGCACATACAATGTTATACAACATTTTGAATGGTTATAGTCACTAAAAAATATCAACACCCTCGACCTTGATATGGTGCAAAGACATGACGAATGGGGAATTTTTATTCAGTTATTTTACTTGAATTTTAGAGATGGAAAACTCATATAACACATGAAAAATGAGGAACTTTTAGTTTTGAACTCCATAGGGTCTTGATCAACTAGTTCATCCATTCTTGGAAGTAAGCCACTTTTATTGATGATAACAAAATTTTGACTTCATTGATAGATAGCATGATTGTAAAAGCCCTTCCTTTATTCCATATTGACATGAAGTGAGCATAATGACAAATGACCTCGAGCAATAATTAATAACTCAAAAAATTGTCACTTGTATCAACCCAAACTCATTTCTTCTTCCATTCTCATCCTTTCTTCAAGGAATCAAGGAGGTTTTCCTATCAGCTAATCCATTAATAGAAGGTCCTTGTATGCAATTTACACAACCATAGCTTGATTTGTCATTAATATCCTCTAAGACCAAAATAAAATTGATGGTATGAGCCTTCACTTCTTTGAGACAAGAACACAGATGAAACAATAAGTAATTGCTCATATGTGAAGGACTGAGATGTTGCATAAACTCGTTACCCTCAACGAGATGTTGCATCCTCAAGGTCCAGAGAAGGAGTTCAACTCTACTTGATTCATCTTACAATTATAATGTTCAAAGTTATCTTACAGTCAATATATATGTATTTTGTAGTCCTAGTAAGTAGCACATATGCTTAATTTTTTCTAACGTTCAACATAATATTTCAAATTTCTTCAAGACTCATCTGATCCAAGAAACCCATTCTAAGCAATGCTCACAACCCTTATGTTATTGAGAAAAAAAATCATAATTAACTACCACCACCGCCACCAGAAAGAGAGAGAAGCACATGCATATAAATTGTTATTGTCAACCTCATGAAACCCAAGAGCAAACATGCAACTTAAAAGGACAACATTATCACGGCCATAACTAATTTGTTAAGATTATAAATGGAATGAAGAATTAATTGATTGAGTGATTGATGAATTGATTGATTGATTGGTTGGAGATGATTGATTGATTGATTGATTGAGTGATTGGAAATTCCATATTTGAATACATATGTAATTTATAGAGTTGGTGTAGCTATCAAAGCATGAATGAAATCGTACTTGCATTTTACTCGTGGACGTAGGTCAAAGAACCAAACCACGCAAATCATTGTCTTCATTTTTATTGAACTTCTATTTGTTAGTATTTTTACATGGTACCAGAGACAAAGGTGTTTTGTCTTGTTGTTCAGACCTAGGAGAAAAAAAAACCCCCTGGATCATGTGACTTTCGGTCAATGGGGGAGTGTTGAAGATGTATAGGCCGAAAGTTAGTCCCACATCAATTAAATATAACTTCATAAGAAGTATATAATTGATTAACTCCTCCCAACTAGTATCAAAGACTTTTAAAATAAAACTCCACACCTAAAGTTGAAGATGGTTAAGGACTATCGGTGCTAGCGAGAGGTGATCCACGGGCTCGCGCACGCTTGTGCAGCTTGGCCGTGAAAATTTGACAAAATCTTTTTTTCAGCTCCAGGAAATGTTCAAAACAATATACTTATTACCAATGAAATATATAGCCTAAATGGCTAAACCTCTCGATGATACCTCTGGTATCGATTCTATGAGCTCTATTCGCTCACCCTCAATTCCCTTAACCACTGAATCTTTCCAAAACCTTTCCATCACTTCTCACAAGCTGAATGGAAACAATTTCCTACAGTGGTCCCAATCGGTGAAACTGTTCATTCGAGGCCGTGGAAAGTTCGACTATCTTACAGGTACCAATGCGAGACCCACTGAGAAAGATGAAGGTTCTGCAAAATGGGAGGCAGAGAATTCGATGATCATGTCTTGGCTCATAAATTCTATGGACTCGAGTATAGGAAGAACCTATCTCTTCCTACCTACGGCTCATGACATTTGACTCCTGTGAACGAGACTTATTCTGATCTCGGGAATGCGGGACGCTGGTTTGAGCTAAAAACTCGGCTATGGAGGCTAAAACAAGGTGAGAAAACTGTCACTCAATATTATACCGACTTAAAAACCTTGTGGCAAGAGGTAGATATGTTCAAAGAATTATGAGTGGAGCTGTGCGAAGGACGGGCTTTGTTTCGAAAAATGGTGGAAAAAGAACGTGTCTTCAAATTCCTCGTCGGCCTTAATAAGGAATTAGATGAAGTGAGAGGACGCATTCTTGGTCGTGATCCACTACCTAGTACTAGAGAAGTCTTTGCCGAGGTCAGAAGAGAGGAGAGCCGGCGGGCCGTCATGCTCGGAGGACACTCACCACTCCCACCGAGCCTTCGCCTGTTCTCTAGTCAGCCACCACGCCGCAACGACCGACGCAGCGATAAAGACCAGCCAATCTGCGAGCATTGCAACAAGCCAGGGCATGTTAAGGCCAAATGTTGGAAGCCGCATGGAAAGCCACCGAGAACCCATCTAACCTAATCCTCGTGATTCAAAGGGTTTTCATGCCTCATCCGAAGACACTTCCAAAGAGCCAAAATCGCCTCGAGACGTCGCCTTTCAAAAAAAGAACAACTAGAGCAATTGTATCAACTAATGAGTTCTCATTCAATTGTATCCAACACTCCTAACTCATCATCCTACATTGCCTCTTCTTCTTTAGCTCAAAAAGGTACTTACCCTACAACTTTCACAAATGGCTTTACAAAATTAAACCCTTGGATCATAGATTCAGGGGCAACCGATCATATGACCGTGTAGTTCCTCCATATTCTCTTCATATTATCCTTTATCTGAAATTTGAAAGTTAAAATTGCCGATGGTTCTCTAACCTCTGTTCTTTGGAAAAAGGCTCTATTATTATGTCTCCATCTCTTACATTACTAAATGTCCTGCATGTTCCAAAGATTTCTTGCAATCTCATCTCTGTTAGTCGTATTATTCATGATTGCAAATGTATTGCTACAATAACATTTGCTGGATTTGAATTTCAGGGACCCTTATTCGGGGAAGATGATTGGCAATGCTAAGGAAGTTGATGGACTCTATCACTTGGTCTCAGAAAATCCTTCAGATGAACAAGTTCAGAAACCAAGATGTTTTACTACCTTGTCTTGCGAGAATGACATAATGTTGTGGCATTATAGGTTAGGCCATCCCAGTTTTAATTACTTGAAATATTTGTTTCCAAATCTTTTTAAAAATAAAGACATTTCATCTTTTTGTTGTGAAGTTTGTGAGTTGGCAAAACATATAGATCTGTTTATCCTTCTTTGAAGTATATTCCATCAAAACCTTTTTCACTCGTGCATAGTGATATTTGGGGTCCTTCAAGGGTAAAAATTGCCTCAGGTTCTAGATGGTTCATCACATTCATTGATGATCACACTAGAGTCACATGAATTTATCTTCTAAAGGAAAAATCCGAGGCGCAAATGTTTTCAAAAAATTTCACTCTTTGATTAATACTCGCTTTCATACTAATATTCAAGCTCTTAGAACCGATAATGGCCGAGAATATTTTAATGCAATCTTAGGTGATTTTTTGAAAGAAAAAGGAATTATTCATCACAGCTCTTGCGTTGATACTCCCCAACAAAATGGAGTGGTGAGAGGAAAAATAGGCATTTATTAGAGGTGTCTAGGGCGTTATTATTTGCTATGAATGTTCCTAATCGTTTTTGGAATGAAGCGCTCTTAACCTGCAGCTTATCGATTAATCGAATGCCTACAAGAGTTCTTAATTACATCACTCCTTTGCAAGCACTAAAGAATATGTTTCCTGAAAATAGATCGTTCACTGATTTAAAACCTAAAATTTTTGGTTGCATTGCTTTTGTTCATATACACGGCCATAATAGAGGAAAGCTTGATCCCCGTGCACATAAATGCATATTTCTTGGTTTTTCACCAACACAAAAAGGGTATAAATGTTTTGATCCTAAATCTGGAAAATATTACGTAAGTATGGATGTCACTTTTTTTGAAAAACAACCTTTTTTTGAAAAAAACTCAATTCCGGGGGAGAATGATTCTGAACTGAGTTTTTGGGAACAAATATCTTTGCCAAAATCGGTTGAAAATAGTTCAGTGGAATCAATTATTTCTGTAACTAATCCTAGGATTTCACAACCTATAAATTCACAACCTCGTGAGACCCAGTGCGTAAAACAACTTGGAACCACCTACCGAACTTCGTGTTTATTCTAAAAGGAGGACTCAACCAAGTAATATTCCACCACTCCCGAGGTGGGCCAATCATCGGACTCGACCGAGGTCCAAGGTACGATCGCTCTCTCTCCTACTTCTCTTCCAAATTTAGAACCTTCTACAGATTTCTTTGAACCCATAGCCTTACGCAAAGGTGTCGATCATGTACCACAAAACATCCAATATCCAATTTCATATCTTATCATAAGCTCTCACCGATTTCAAAGCCTTTTCCACCAGGGACTATGGATGATGAACTAGCTAAGTCGATACATGAAGCTCTAGAGGTTCCGAGATGGAGAGAGGCGGTCTTTGAGGAGTTGAAGGCCCCGAAGAAGAATGACACGTGGGATCTTACCTCTTTACCCGAAGGAAAAAATGTGTAGGTAGCAAGTGGGTGTTTACCATAAAATACCATGCCGATGGCTCGGTTGAGAGATACAAGGCTCGACTCGTAGCACGAGGCTTCACTCGTTTATACGGCCTTGACTACGAGGAAACCTTTGCTCCTGTGGCCAAACTAAACACCGTACGTGTTCTTCTCTCGTTAGCCGCTAATCCGAATTGGCCTCTCGACGCTTTGATGTGAAGAACGCGTTCTTAAACGCAGCGAGCTAGAGGAGGAGGTGTATATGGAAGCTCCACCAGGCTTTGATGAGCTAAAGAAGGATGGCGTAGTATGTAAGCTAAAGAAATCCATATATGGATTGAAACAATCTCCGAGGGCATGGTTCGAAAGATTCACGAGAACTATGAAACAATGTGGTTACACTCAAGCTCATTCAGATCACACGATGTTCTACAAACACAATCATGGTAAAATTGCTATTTTAATTGTGTATGTAGATGACATTGTGATGACAGAGAGATGACATAGTAGAGTTGGAGTCACCGAAGAACTTCTTATCCAACCGGTTTGAAGTCAAAGATCTAGGATAGCTCAAATATTTTCTTGGAATGGAGGTGGCTAGATCCTCAAAAGGAATAGTTATCTCACAAAGAAAATATGTTCTTGATCTCTTGAAAGAGACTGGATTACTCGGATGTAAACCAAGTGGCAACTCTGTCGATCCGAATCGAAACTCGAAAAAGAAGATGGTGCCGAGGCAGTGGACAAGAACCGATATCGAAAGTTTGGTGGGGAAGCTAATTTATTTGGCGCATACAAGGCCGATATTGCGTTTGCGATAAGCTTGGTTAGTCGGTTTATGCATTGTCCATCGAAAAACACTACAAGGTTGTACATCGAATTCTTCATTACTTGAAAGGAAGCCCGTGTAAAGGAATTATGTTTTCAAAGAATGGGAGCCGAAGAGTGGAGATCTTCACCGACGCCGATTGGGGCGGAAGTTCTACGACAGAGATCTACCACCGGCTATTGCTCCTTTGTCCGAGGCAACTTAGTTACTTGGAGGAGCAAGAAACAACCAGCTTGTTTCTCGAAGCGATGAGTCCGAGTTCGTAGAGCTATGGCTCAAGGAGTATGTGAGTTGTTATGGCTTCGGAAGATCTTAGAGGAGCCGAAGGTTGAAGGAGATAAACCGATGAGGTTGTATCGACAACAAATCGGCAATCAATATTGCTCGAATCCCGTGCAAAGATGATGGACAAAACATGTCGAAATAGATCGACATTTCATCAAGGAGAAACGGAAAACGGCGATATCTCGCATACCGTTTGTTCCATCATCCGAGCGCTGATGCTTCGCCGATGTTCTTACTAAGGGACTTTTTACCGATAAGTTCGAAGGGTTTCTATCCAAGTTTGGGAATGATCGATATCTATTCTCCAAATTGAGGAGGGGTGTCGAGAATATTAACATAATTATTAGGATTGTTATTTAGTATATTTATTTTATTTGAATTAGAAGTAATTAGCTGTATAATAGGTTTTTTATAGCATTTACTCTGTAAATCAATTAGGATCAATTAGGATTAATTAGGATTAATTAGGATCAATTAGTTGCTAATTTTATGTAAAGCATTTACTCTGTAAATCAATTAGGATTAATTAGGATCAATTAGTTGCTAATTTTATGTAAAGCATTTACTCTGTAATTTTCTATTTAAACACGCCAAAATGGCTGAATAAAAATTATTCCATTCTGTCATTCTTTTCTGACTTTATATATTATTCTAAATATCCTAAAAAACAATCACCAAAGATGACATTTTGACGCTAAAAAAATACATCATGGTGAAAATTGTTCTTGCGGGACTCAATATCCAGAAAATGAGACATTATAGTGAAAATTATAAGAAGAAATGAATAAGAGTTTGTGAATGTAGAAGCTATTCAAGCGATTATCTAAAAATGAGGCATCATAGTGAAAATTGTGATGAGAACAAAATGACATAACTAAAACATCAAGATTCGAAAACAAAATGAAGAAAAAATCAATTCCCAAAAGAGCAACTGAAACCCACTATCGCGATCGATCTCACAAACAAACGTACAAAACGAAGATCATTCTCACAATTCATCAAAACAGGTCAAAACGAAAGAATTGCGATAACGAATGAAATGAGAGGGCAATCATGCTAAGAGATGAGAGAGGATCCTCAAAGAACAACAGCACAATTGATGGATGGAGGGGAGATCAGCGAAGCCAAACGACCACCTTGCCTTATCAGTGTAGTCATCGCATTGATGATCGAATCAATTGGATCTTCGCAACTCTAAAATTCTCATTTTACTTTGTGCAACAAAGTTATTTCCTTAAGGGTTTCCTTTTCACACAACTCTATATCATTGTCATCTATTGAACCTAAAGAATGACTTAGTTTTGACGCAACAATGCATATTGCGCACAATCCGCTCAGATGCAGGCTTGTAGTGTTACTAGTTTGCGTGGTATTGCTACCACATTCGATTTTGACAATTTTTTCTAAAAAAAATATTCTTTGTAGAACTATTTTTCGAAATATATATAACTAAATATAAATGTCAACAACAATATCAATAATATAATAACTATTATAATTTGTAACAATCCATACACTTTACACATATTTTTTTAAGATATAGAAATTTGGTTGGGGATCTATGAAAACCAAGTTACGCACTCAATGTCACACCATCGCCACACTTACAGACGACTCTCAGGGAATTCAAGAATTCAAACCGGGATCCCTTGCGTTGACACACAATGTACAACGTTGCAGAATCGTTGGGATCGAATTTGGGTTCTGTAAGTTATAACTTCAAGCAATCTCACCCAACGCCTTATGGTATCTAAACAAGATGATGGGTGGGCGCAAGAAGATATTTCTCACTTTAAATCAATTTTTAGGCATTTCAGAATTTCGTTGAGTTTTATAAAGGTTTATACAATTGGGACAAGAATCGTGGCAGTGGTAATTGACCCCGAAAACCTTGTCGTCGCGGCGAAGGCGTAACATTGATTTGAAACCAAATTTGAAAATGCTTTTCAAAATATTAATACAACTGAATGACTTGTCTAAATAAACCTACTAATGATACTGAAACAACATATACTAATGTAGACACTCGAGGGGAACACATAAGACTTTTTGAAGTTAAGTTGGATAGGGCAACAACGCTAAAGGTAAGTGGAGTTTGTTTTATCTTCAATCACGCCATGCTAGTAGATACACTAGGTTTCACAATAGTGAACAATAGATATCTTACTTGGAATCTAATTTGACTTATGATTCATGAAATTGTTTTATTTATCTTTTGAGCTTTCTTATTACAAATAGTCGTGGAACTGACATGGTTGATAATACAGATGCATGCTATTACTTTTTTGGACTAAAGGGTCGGTGGCCTTCCTCCATGATTAATATGATTCTTTGTTGACAGGGTTAATATACAATGGTGGACAAGGATGATTTTCATGTGATTAGTTGTGCTAGATGCATGTGGCCTCATGTCTTCTGGGCAACGACGAGTAGGTTCATGGGTTGGTTTATATCTAGTTTCCACTTCCTTTTACTCTAAGGCATTCGTGGTATCGTTGTTATCCCTTGTAAACTATCATGTTTGGGCATTGTTTCCTTTTATCTTGTGTTATATATATTATGTTAGTTACATTATTCTTTTATGTCCAAAATGCTAGTTCTTATGCATTAAGTATTACTTGGTGATTGAGGGTAAAGTATGTTTCTGCTTTACTAAACCCGTTAGATCATTGCTCACCCTACTTTTTTCCTCCTCCAAGTACCTCAACAACTGCACAAGACAAGAAAAGGGCAAGGTCTTAGCATATAAGCTCTTTTCTTGTTTGCAAGGTTGTTTATTTATATCTAACTATTTTTGAGACATTTGATGATGAGCAGGGAATATCATATGGATAGATGTTGGAACCATTAGTACTTGGTTTAGTCTATGTTTCAGTTGATTTGTAAGCCTTCTACATTATTTTTGTACCTAATAGAATTAGAAGACTTTATTCCGCACCATTTGTCTTTGTAGTATATTCATAGCTTGTCTTGTTGTATTTCCGCATGTTAAGGCTTACTAAATTATCGTCCGACTCGTTGGGTTATCTCGAGGGTTTGGTAATGGTTTAGGCCGGCGGTCCTGGTTGTGAAAATTGGGGTCGTCATAGTTAGTATTAGAGCCTAAGCGTTAGAACCTAGGAGTAGTGTTGGTTAAGGGTAACCTTGAATAGTTATATCCAAATTCTTGGTACCAACATCCAATATCACAGTTGGTATCAGAGCTTTAGGTAGCAAAACCTAAAGGGGCAATAATAAGCCAAATTGTTTCGATCTAAGTATTAGGGTTTAAGAGAACATAGAGTTAGTTCTGTTGGTATCCAATCTAGGCATTGGTACCTAGGAAAGATAACAATTGGTGTCATAACTTTAGGTAATACGGCCTAGAAGGAAAAGTGGAGTCCAATCCTAAAATTGGGAATGAGACTCGACTAAAAATTATAGTTGGTATCCTAAATGGTGTATAACTTAAGTCACCTTTAACTAAGTTGTAGAACTTGGGAATGATTGGTCATGATTAAGAACTGAAACCATTGGTATAAACTAATGGTTTGCATCGACCTAATATGCACAAATGACCAAATTTAAGGTGGAGAAATGGGTTTTAAAATGAACAAATAAATGTTATGATGTTATTTGCTTATGTATATGATATTCGTATCGTTAAACATGTGGTTCTTTCATCCTGTCTCCTATGTAAATTTTGGAACTGACTTCCGTGAGCTGCTCACAGTGCATAATGAGTATTTGAGGTGGAAGTTCCTATAGCCTGAGGAATACCAAAGGAGCACAAGAAACAAATAATGGACAGTGGTGTGCCCAGATGGAGCGCCAGATAACTAAGAGCCATTGTAGGGATTGGATGAGTTATCTGTGGCACATGACTAACTCGTGACAAAGTTGGTGGATGCCATTAGAGGACTGAGAGCACCGCAGGCACCACCGCAAATGTCACCACATGCACCACCACAGATGTCGCAAAAGGAGCAACCACCGATTCAGCCACCAGTTGGAGCGAGTTAGGGGCAGAAATAATCCAGTGGCACCGAGACAACTAGTTAGTGCAGAGACACTAAGGACACTTAAAATTCAGAAAAAAAAAATCATGTAATACGATACTCCGCACTTTTATGGTGACACTAAGGCTGAAGAGGCAATGGTACTATGGTATTCTTGACGTCATATCTATTGGAGGAAAGGGCACACAAGTGGTGGAAGTCGTGAAGAGGACAGATGGGTCGATAGAGACATGGTCTAGGTTAAAGAAATTATTTTATGAGCGGTATTTTCCTCAAGTGGTTAGGGATGTCAAGGTACGGGAGTTTTTGTACCTAGTATAAGGAGGCAGACCTGCGTGGGAGTACGAGTCAGACTACAATAAACTGTCAGATTTCGCACTTGATTATGTATCTATTATGCGAGTCTCTAGATTTATCGATGGGTTAGACGAGCCTATCACAACTCACGTGGCCGCCTACATGCCGAAGACTTATGCGAAAGCAGCGGTGAATGCAAGACATACTAAACCACCATTTCTGGTGAGCAGGGATAGAGAAGCTATGCCACCGCTGAGAGTCATATCGAGAGTTGTTACTCGGAGATCTTGTAGGAGCAGGCCAGGAGGCAGTTTCAGGGAAGTTCACACAAGAAAAGCGATATTGGGAGTTATTCGAGTCGGTTTCAGCGTCGAGGGCACATATAACTGCCCGAAAATATTTTATATTTGTCTAATTATGTGTACTATCTATTTATACTCATGTCCAAAGTTTGATGGACTTTGACGTCGATTTCATGAGTGAGATGTGATTTCGAGATGCGTGCAAGTACGGGTATGGGATAAGTCGTAGAAGATGATGGAACTTGGGTAAATTATTACTTAGGCTTCTAAAATAAGGTTATACACATGCCTAAGTTAAGGAAAGTTATTTTTTAGTTAAAATGACTAAGTTTCATGCCTTATTCTGTTAAGTTTTATAGATCTTTTGATTTACATTGAGATGCTCAAAATACTTTGATACTAGAAAGAAGTGTACTCATTTAGTGTCAACAAGTAATGTTTAGTGAAGGTAACATGAACCCATGATGTAATATATAGATAAGAATAAACGAATAAGATTTGTGGCCATAATCAAGTCCTACACACCACTATAAATATCAACACTTAGGAGTCATTTGTGCTCACATGCAAATCATGAGAAGGGGAGAAAAAATTCAGAACTAAACCTTGCTGGAAATTGGGTTTCAAGGGTCAAATTCAAAAACTTGAGAAGAGAATTGGAGCTACGAACAAGATACCAACTATAGGTAATGGTTTCTACACCTTGCATGATTAAATTCATAAGAAATTGAGTTTAAATGATATGGCTTTTGATTTCATGCCAAAGATTGAGTTTTTTATGTTGGTTCTGATCAAATTAAGTTCCATTTGTATCCCCAAGTTCAAATCTCAAGTTTTGTAGTTTTTGGCCAAATTAAGGCATTTTCATGAAACTGATTTTGTCAAATCCGAACTTGTAAATGAGTTTTTTTTAAACAAATTACATAGTTGGATTCCTTGTGCTTTTCTACAAACTTCACTATCAAGAAGTTGTAGATTTGGTTTAGATTTGACAAAGTTATGATTATTCGAAGTTTTGAGTAGTTTTGAAACAAACCATGAAAAGCATGTTGAATTGCTTTAATTAGTAAAATTTTGACGAAAAATCGGTGCAAATATGTTGCATGCATGATGGTTCATGATTATTGATCGAGTTTTGGGGTTTAGCTATGAAATGGAAGCATTTGGGGAAGATTCTTGATGATTTGAGAGTGCAGAACTATGTTTCTGCAATTTTTCACAATGCTGGAGTGCACTACAGCAAAACATGGAGCGCACTCCACGTTCGGGGCAAACTCGGGACAATTTTGACCAAGTTTCGTAAAAGACTCGTATCTCCTTTGTTTTAACTACATTTTCGATGTTCTGCATATCACCAAAAAGCTAAGACAGATATGAACAACCTAAAACTATTAGTCTTTCAAAATTAAGCTATTTAGGTTGTCAAAATTGGGCCGAAAGATGGGGCTTGTCCATATGATGGTTCTTTGTGTAAGATTTGGTCGTTTTTGTTTCGGTTGGTCTCAACACTTAATCAAAAACTAAAAACTACACCTAATATAACCTAAATTAACACCAGAAATATAAGGGATCAGTGTCGCATGTCGGGTGCACAATTTGGGGAGTCAGGAAAACCTAAATAAGTAAACTAGTTGGGGCCTCAATAGTAATTCTTTTCATTGTTTTGGCCATCTTTCTTTATGAATTCAATGCCTTGAAATTCGAGCATGATATTGTTGATTGAAATGCTATCTTTGTGAGTGTCATTCCTTGTGAAATCAACTCCACTGGCTATTCATGCTATGACTTATCTTAGTGATCCTCTTGTGACTTATTTGTTGAAATGCATGCATTGTTTACGATTCTAAATTCAAATCATTGTCTAAGATAACCTGTGTGGTGGTTCATATTGATTATCACGGATGGTAATCACAAGTGCGGTATGTTTATATGCTTTCAAGTCTTAAACATGCATCTAGGGAAAGGGCAATACACTCCTAAGTCATTCCTTTGCTGCAATCTACCGTGCCGCTTGAGGTGATTGGAAAAGGTTAAAGGGGTGAACATATCAACATGCTTACTAAGCAAGTATTCACTTAGAAAAGTATCCACAAACACCTCATGTAAGCAACTATATGAAATCATAAATAGTTAAAAAAGTGTTAAGGTGAATATAGCAAGCGAAAACCTATAAAGACAGAGATGACAAAGATGACACCCCCTAACCAATACCTTGGCCTTGATATTGTTTATTGAGTCCATTAAAGTATTAATGGTTCTATTCAGAACCATTATGCACTCAACCCATGAACTCCTACTCATCATAACCGTCAACGAGAGCAACAAGGGAACTTCCCTGACATGGCAACCCCAATAGGCCTAGTGATATACGCACTAAGGGTAGAGTACGGACTGTCCACCGATAGTTTCACTGACCGAAGTCATGTAAAATAATATATTAGAATTTACGTTACAATGTATAGCCCCAAAATGAGGACAAAGGAGACGATTCTACTTTAATATTTATAATCTCATCCCCTCACATATATGTATTCTGAGGTTTGTCCAGGGCTAGATTTGCACTCACTTTCTACTCACTGCCCTATAAGCCTCACTTACACCATGAGACTTACAAATGGACCTAAATTAGAACAATAACTACATAGGCCACATGACTTCCAAATCGCATCAATTTGCACAACAACGTAACATATAGCCTACATAATTCGATAAACATATAACAAAGCATAAATATACTTGTGTTGCCTCGAGTTTTGAGTTAGCAACGTGTCGTAGGTTAAACTAAAGCCACTAATGGCCCGAGTTTAGCACCAACAACCCATGTTATAATTAGTTGTTTCATTCTCTTGTTAGAAGGTTTAGATTGTCTTCACTCTTTGTAAGTTATGTGTTTACTTCCCTGGTCGAAAGTTTTTTTTTCATTACAGTTCGAGTAATGTATCTGTGTACTGTCATGTTCTAGTCGTTTGTCAAGAGAACAATCATTGATTGCCAAAATATTTCATTATTCCAGTCACTGTTTTTGGATGCCAACTTAATGACGATTGAATGTTCTTTTGAACAATTAGAATTAACGAATAAATTTGATGCGGTGATTGATTTTATGTCTCGTCATGTTCCATTTAATGTATTAAGAGCTATTAATGATTAATGAAATTTCTATTTCTTAGAAAAAAACCTATGTTATGGTTATGAATCGTTACAAATAAAAATAGTTATTCTATTATTGATAATAATATTTAAATTTAATTTATATTTAGTTATATATATTTCGAAGAATATTGTCTTATAAAAAAAGAATATTTTTTCTAGAGAAAATTGTCAAAATTGAATGTCATAGCAATACCACGCAAACTAGTAATGCCACAAGCCTACAAACCTACATCAGAGCGCATTGTGCGCACCAAGCGCATTGTGCGCAATACTCACCAAGCGCATTGTGCGCAATACTCACCAAACGCATTTTTTGCATAAAAACCAAGTCAGTTTTCAGGCTCGATAGAGGGGCAGTGTTCCGAAGCTGTGCGAAAAGGAAACCCTTAAAGATATAACCTCGTCGCAGCTGTGCAAAAAGGAAACCCTTACAGAAATAACCTCGTCGCAGAGCATACAGAGAGCGTTGTAAGGTTGTGAAGATCCAATTGATCCGATCATCAATGGCGACAACTACGCTAAGCTATGTTACTTGGACTCGGGTACAAATATCGGACTCGGGTATGTGTTTAGAGGTCAAACTCATTATTTTCTAATTTGAGGACTCGAGGACCCAACTAAAAGTACCCAAAATTTTGGACTCGAATGCGTGGATAAGGCAAAATATAGGAATAATTATATACATAACCATCTAACCAACTATATATTTAAAAATAAATCTATAATTTTGTTGCATTACATTAATTATTTAAATATGAGTAATATATAGATAAGTAGTTGGTTAAATATGGGTAATGTGTATATAAGTAGTTGTTCATATTTGCTTTTATTACATTTATTTTAGTAAATATGTGCTCCTGTATTATGTATACGTGTGTTGGAAAGTAAAAGTAAGTGGGACCATTTGAAGACAAAATCAACTCTCTTCACTTGTGTGTTGAAAAGTCAAAGTAGGTGGGCCCATCCTTATCACAAAAACAACTCTTTCTCTCTCTCCTCGACGAGATTAGGGTTTTTTCTTTCTTTATCTTCTTCCCCAACAACCTCTCTGCAACTCATGGCGGCGACTCAAGTCTCTCCATCATCGCATGTCTCTCTCTCCCTGCCATCGTTGTCTCCCACTCTCTCAAGTCAGCACCTCTCTCTTTCTCTCAGATTTAGATCGTCTCTCCCTCATATCTGTCACGTCAAACTTCAAATCAGTCACGTTGACAAGTATTCCGTGTCTAGATCCGTGTCGAATTGTGTCGATGCGGGTACTCCAGCCCAAAGTGCGGAGTCCAGGTATCATAGACGCTAAGAAGGCAAAGAGATCATTTGGATTCGTTGATCTCCCTAGCATCCATCAATGGTGCTTTTGTTCTTTGAGGATCCTCTTATTTTTTAGTACGATAGCCTTCTCATTTCGTTCGTTATCATAATTCTTTCATTTTGATCTAATTTGGTGAACTGTGAGAATGGCCTTCATTTTGTACATTTGTTTGCGAGATTGATCGCGATTGTGGTTTTCAACTGCTCTTTTGGGAATTGGTTTTTCCTTTCATTTTGTTTTTGAATCTAGATGTTTTAGTTAGGTCATTTTGTTCTCGTCACAATTTTCATTATGATGTCTTGTTTTCTAGATAATCGATTGAATAGCTTCTACATTCACAAATTTCCGTCTACTTCTCACAATTTTCACTATGATGTCTCGTTTTCTAGATATTGAAGCCCTACTAGAACAATTTTCACTATTATGTATTTTTTTAGCATCAAAATGTCATCTTTGGTGATTGTTGGTTAGGAGATTTAGAATAATATATTTCACTGGTAATAAGAATGTTGTTTTAAACATTTCCTGGGGCTCAAAAAGAAGATTGGTGATGGTTGTGATAATGTTGTCCTTCAAGTTGCATGCTTGCTCTCAAGTTTCATGAGATAGACAATAACAATTTATATGCACATGCTTCTCTCTGGTGATGTTGGTTGTTGTTGTTGGTTTTTTTCCCTCAAAAACATAACAAAAGGGTTGTTAGAATTGCTTAGAATGGGTTTCTATGATTAGATGAGTCTTGAATAAATTTGAAATATTATGTTGAACAAAAAAAATTGTGGAAGGGCGTTAATAAAAAATTAAACATAGGTGCTAGTTGATGGAACTACAAAATAGAGAATGATTATAAGATAACTTTGAACATTATAATTGTCATATTTTTATATCACTTTCAAAGAAAAAGGTTTGTCCCACAAACAAATAGTGTTGGCAAAGAGGGAAATACATACTATATGCGTTGAGAACGATACTCAATGATTCAACCAAAAAAAAATTTTCTTTTTTTGATCTGAATGAAATGGATTGTTTTCCACTTCCTAGATTGCAACAAATTCTAGGCATGAATATTTTTATTGTTTAATCAACCAAAGGTATTGCTATTACAACATAAAGAATGATTTGTTTAATCAATCCTACGCATTGTGAACCATATCAAATATTCTTTTTAAGCCTTGTTCATCTTTCTATGGGAGTGATTGCAAAACGTTGCATAGGCGGACGTCGTTCTTCTAAGCAATTTTTAGAGAATAGAAGGGGTTGATTACAATTAATTTTGATGATATGAATACCTAACCAACAAAAAAATCTTAACATAAACAATGTTAAATAAGAACCTAAAGATTTTTTTTTTTAGTACTGTTTCAATAAATATATTGGATGTGGATGATTGTTTTACTTAAGAACCTTTAAATAAATAAATAATTCTTCAAGGAGCTTTAATTAGTTTTTTACCCGCCCAGTGCCATCTAAGTTCCCCCTTGTCTAGTCCAAAGAAATGGCCTCGGGATCGTCTTCGCCTTGCAATCCTAGTTCTACACACCTAACAATATAAATAGCCTAGTAACGTTATGGAGAAATGACCTTCCTTCCCTTAAAATAGAATGTGAAGGAGATGTTAAAACTTGAAACAAACCCAAAGAATAAATCATTGACGGTATTCAAGATCCTCATCTAACCTTCCAAACATGTAAGTGTTGCCAACTTGCTAAATAATGTTCCAAATGCTCTTACAGTCTTATATTCTAATGACACGGGAGCAACTCCTATTAGTATTTTAGGAAATTATTTTGTTCCTTTCAAATTGAAAATCACAAGCTTACTAGATTCAATTGAATCAAGTGGAACTAAACTCATTCTCTAGACCATCAGGATGCAACATCTTGTTTGGGGTAACGAGTTTGTGATTGAGTTGAGATGGATCAATCTTTTTGTTGCTGAAAGTTTATAATGTTTCATCTGTGTTGTTGTCTCAGAGAAGTGGAGGCCCATGCCATAAATTTTATTTTGGTCTTAGAGGATATCAAAGACAAATCAAGCTATGGTTATGTAAATTGCAGTCAAGGAGTGGCCTTCAGTTAATGGATTAGATGATAGGAAAACCTCCTTGATTCCTTGAAGAACGGATGAGACCAGGGCAAGAAATGAGTCTGGGTTGATACAAGTGACAAATCTTTGAGTTATTAATGATTGCTCGAGGTTTTTTGTCATTTTCTATGTATAATGCTCACTTCATGTCGATATGGAATAAAGGAAGGGCTCTTACAAACATGTTATCTATCAATGACGTCAAAAATTGTGTTATCATCAATCAAAGTGGCCTACTTCCAAGAATGGATGAACTAGTTGATCAAGGCCCTATGGAGTTCAAAACTAAAAGTTCCTCATTTTTCATGTGTTATCTGAGTTTTCCATCTCTAAAATTTAAGTACAACAATTTCAATGGTTGGTCTTACATGTAGGGATATTAATGTGTTGATTTATTAGGATATGGACATAAAATAATGAAACTTAAATCATTTTAGTACGTTGATCACAAATAAAGAAATACCAGTTTATGCCTTTATGGGGAATTCGTGATTTGAATTTGTGGTTTGAGTTTGTGGTTTGAGTTCGTGGTATTTCGTGGTTTTAATTCTCGTGGTACTTTGTGGTTTCAATTCCTGTGGTATTTGGTGGTTGTAATTATAACCATCGACTAAATACCACATGGCACAAACCATACATTAACTTTTTGGAACCTAACCTTTTTTTATGAAAAATAACTTCCTCGATTTGGTTGCCCTCAGGGAAGGCTACAATTTGCGAATGGAACTTTTGAATATATGTTAGGGTGAAAAATGTAAAGATTGCGAGATTTAGAATTATATATATATATATATATATTAATGAAAAAATGTCACAAACCTGAAAATTTGTTCATGGTGTGGAAGACGTCCCAGGTCTCGAGATGAACAAACTACAATCACAAAAAAGTAGAATAAGATCTACGAGATCTAAGAAACATTTTTTTCACAAAACTTAATAGAAGAACAAAAAGATCAAATTTAAAATTCCGCACAAACCACAATGGAGTGGAAAATCGTATTTCTACATGAAAACTAGAAATAGAAAGAAAAAAAAAAGTACATTAAAGAGAGTATAAAATACCTGAAAAATTACTTACAACATTGGAGACAACAAGCCTCCAAGGTCTGAGACAACGCTGTTGTGCACTTTGCATCCTGCCGAAACACGAAGTAGTTGATTGATCTTCGATTCATAAAAACAAGATCGACAAGTAACTACTTTTAACGAATCACCAAAAAAAAAAAACCTACAGATCAACATTCTATAACAAAATCTAACCCTAAAAATCGAAAACCACATCTTCTTCACACCGATCTAAGCATCTTCAAACGAAACAACCGAAGACTGCCCAGAAATGTGGAAAAAGAAAAAACCAAACAAACGATTCCGGAACAAGATACAAAGAACAGTGAAAACGAGAAATCTAACACAGAAGTGCTTAAACCGGATCGATCAAGCGAAAACATTGAAAAAAATGAAGACTAGATGGCACGATCGAAGAAATCGTACCTGCGAAACCTTTGGAGGTGTGGAGGTGTGGAGGTGTGGAGGGTGACGGAGACGGCTAATGTTAGGATCTGAAGGAAATACATGTTTGCTCTGTTGAATCTTGGCCCTTGATTGTGGTAGTTTGGATCAACGGTTGTGAGGGTTTTACTTTTGATGGGCTTTTGAATTAAAAAAGCTTTGATGGGCTTCAGAGTCCACAATATGTGATTCTATGTCTTCAGCTTACGCCATCTTTAATTACAAGTTGTCCTAATTTAGTGTAACTTTTACACTAAATTTTAAAATCATCTCCAACCTACAACACTATCTTTACACTATCTTATTTTATTATTATTTTATTTATTATTTTATTCTTTTCTTAAAATTGAATCTTTTATATATTTTAAATATATTGCTCTACATATTAATAAAATTAATTTATTAAGATTAATCAATTACTTATCTAATAAATAATTAAACAATAAATTAATATGTGCCTTTACCAATATAAATTAAAATGCATTTATAAAAATATAAATATTAAGGCTAACACACGAAGGTTCAATTAAACATAACATAAATATTATACTAAATTGTCTAACAAGTTTAAAAGCAACATAAATATTGATCATACATTTAAACACACATAATTATTAGAAAATACATTTAATCATCACATTGATCGTGCCGCTCCCATAAATGGTCAATTAGTGCATTTCGAAGTTTAAAGTGAGCATCAAGATCCTTAATTTCTTTATTTTTTTCAAGAAATTGCTTAAATCGTTCTCCTTCCTTGTCTCTTGTTTCAACATTCGACGTTGGCATTTCCCTCACATCTTCATTAATTTCAAAAGGCACATTGAAATTACGTTCATCCTCAATTATCATATTATGTAAAATAATGCAAGTTGTCATAATGTCATGTAGCACTTCTTTTCTCCAAAAACGTACTGGTCCAGCCACTATAGCAAAGCGTTATTTAAGAACTCCAAATGCACGTTCGACATCTTTTCTGCATGCTTCTTGTCTCTTCGCAAAGTATTTTCTCTTTGAACCTTGTGGTTGCTGAATTGTTTGGACAATTGTAGACCACTTTGGGTATATGCCGTCAGCTAAATAGTAACCCATATTATATTATTTTCCTTGAATAACATAATGAGCAGGAGGGGCAATACCTTGTGCTAGATTAGAGAAAAATGTGATGACTCCAATACGTTGATATCATTATTTGTTCGGGCATACCAAAATAAGCATGTCATATCCACAAGTCATAATCTGCTACAACTTCAAGAATAATTATCGGTGATCCACTACGACCAGCATACTATCCAGTCCAAGCAGTTGGACAATTTTTCCATTTCCAATGCATGCAATCAAGGCTACCTAGCATTCCAGGAAAACCACGCATTTCACCAACATAAAGTAGCCTTGCGACATCTTCAGCTGTTGGTGTCCTGAGATAGCGTTGTCCAAATATTTCTACTATCGCATGGCAAAATCTCTTCATACTTTCTATTGTGTTGATTCACCTATCTTGAGGTAGTCATCCACTGCATCAGCTGGAAGAGCATAAACAACATACGAGATACGACCATTCATTTTTTGTAGTGGTGATAATCCAAGCCTTCCGAGTCCATCAGCTCATTGTTCGAAATAATTGTCGTGTGCTTTGACTGCTTCAACAATTTGCAAAAATAAGTTTTGAGACATTCGAAAACGTCGTCGAAACGTGGCATCATCGTAACGTGAGTTCTCAGCGAAGTAATCGATGAAAAGGTTATGGTTGGCAATTTCTCTCTCCCGATTGATGACAATATGTCCTCGAATCGAGCCACCATGTCTAGCACGCTTTGATTTATGCTCGAGGAGTTGCGCAAGGACCATATTGGTGTTTGCGATTGCGAGCAATAAAAGTTCTTTTGAATCATCTGTGTCACAATCAAAAGTCTTGATACTTCACCATCACTACTCAAAGATGAATTAGGCGATGACATGGAAGATGGTAAGTTAGAAGGCCCTCCAAAATTGAAGTTCATTCTTCGTTTGTAGATCGTGAGAGATTGAGAGGGGTGAAGAAAATTTGAGATTGATTGAAGTATAAACAAGAATAGGTAATTGGTGTGGTATTTATAAGAATAAAGGATCATGGATGTGTGAAAATATTTTGATTCTCTCGAAAAGTTATGATTTTTTGAAAACATTCCAATTTTTTAAAAATATTCTGATTTTCTAAAAATATTCTCTGAAAATATTCTTTGATTTTTTGAAAATATTCTGATTTCTGAAAATATTCTCTGGAAAAGTTTTGATTTTCTGAAAGTATTCTTATTCTCTGAAAATATTCTCTGAAAAAGTTTTGATTTTATGAAAATATTTCGATTCTCTGAAAATATTCTCTAGAAAAGTTTTGATTTTCTAAAAATATTCTTATTCTTTGAAAATATTCTCTGAAAAAAGTTTTGATTTTCTAAAAATATTTTGATTCTCTGAAAATATTCTCTGAAAAATTTTTGATTTTATGAAAATATTCTATTTTTCTGACAATATTCTCTGAAAAAGTTTTGATTTTTTGAAAATTATTATTCTCTATTCTCTGAAAAAGTTTTGATTTTTTGAAAATATTCCGATTTTCTGACAATATTCTCTGAAAAAGTTTTGATTTTTTGAAAATATTCTTATTCTCTGAAAAAGTTTTGATTTTTTGGAAATATTTCGATTCTCTGAAGAAGTTTTGATTTTCTGATTTTCATTTCTTTTTGTTGCCTATAAAAAGCCAAGAACACATAACATTTTCTCACCCAACTTTCTATCCATTCTATCTTCTTCTTGAAATATCATTCTTCAACTACACTTCATTTTGACTACAATGTCGAGTAGAAGTTTATCGTACACTACAGCTGAGGATACTCTCATTTGCCTAGTATACTTGGAAATCTCTCAAGATACTATTACAGGTAGAAATCAATCTCAAGAACAATTTTGGGCTCGTATAGAGGAAGCATACGAAAAGCAAAAACCAGAGACTTGGATTACACAGCCACTTAGCTCTTTATCATCACGAATGAATACCATACAATTTGAAGTTCGAAAGTTGAATGGAAGTGTTCGTCAAATTGAATGCATGCATCCAAGTGATGCATCTAATGAAGATATAGTAAGTGTTTCTCATTATCTGAAAGTATTTTTATTTTTTGTAAATTTCTTTCGATTTTGATATTTTAAACCTCATACTCAAACTTACATATAGCTGAATCAAAGCAAAAGAGATGTTTGCACAAAAATCGAAATACAAAAGGGATTCAAATTTGATCACGTTTGGAATATTGTCAAAGACTACGAAAAGTTCAAAGACAACAACACCAACAAAGCACGTGTTTCACAACTACCATTCGGAAATTTTGACTCATTGCGTTAGACAATCCAACTCCCGAATCTACCCCGTCAGCATCTCCTGGTTTGTCATCCTTCTCGCTCAATTTAAAAGACACTGATGATGCTGATGACACTCAATCTCAACGACCCATTGGAGTTAAAAAGACAAAGTTGAAAAGAAAAATGGACGAGAGCATGTCATCCATTGCCAAGTCAATCTCAAAAAATAGTGACAAAATTTTTGAGTATTTGGAAAATCGTACTTCGAATAAGCAACGTCAAGTTGAAGTTTGTATGACTTCCGAGCAAAATGGAGCAAAAAAATTGTTGATGAAGGAAATGAAGGAAGAAAATAAGATTTTGTTGAAAGATGTCGACTCTATCAAGGATCCAATCTTACGTGCGTTCTTTATCGGTGAGCATACAAGGATCTTACGAAAAATGGCTGGACAAGAAGGTTCTTCCATCACATCTTCGGATATCAAATCATATTTGAATGATATCCTACCTCAAGGAGTAGATTTACGAGATTAGTTGTATCACATTTAGAAATTATATATATATATATATGTTGCATGTAGTAAGTAGTAATGTATGTCTTTACTTCGTTGTATGTAGGTCTTCTTTTTTTTTTGAAAAAATGCATGTAGGATTTTTTAATTATCTAATGAAGTATTTCATATGTTTTTTTCTTTTAATTTTGGTTATATATGCCTTTAATTATTTACAAATTAACATTTTTTTAATATTAAGATAAATACTTTAAAAATAAAATAGGTACAATACACAACTTTTTTTTGGTGAACATACAAAACATATTTAAATAAATCATAAAATTTATGTATTAATTAAATTAAATGGATTATTTAAAAAAGTATTAAAATAATTAAGATAATTATAAAAATACATTACAAATAACGTAACTATTACTTATAAAAATAAAAAAATTAAGATAACTATAATTATATGTAAAGATAAAAAAAAAAAAAAAAAAATGGAAAAAAAAACCAAAAAATTGGGATGGCGCATTTCAGCAAAATGGAGGTGAGTTGGAAAACTCGCGCCATTTTGGCAACTAGGTTGGAGATCCCTTAACCGCAAATACATTTAGGCGCATCTCCAACCAGGCGCCAAAAGTTGTGTATGGGATGCCACCTTAGTTAAAATGGCGCTGGTTTTCCAACCCTCCTCCATTTTGCTATGCGCCATCCCACGTGGATGGCGCACAGCTACATTGGTGTGGCACTATTCACGGCGCCATTTTTTTTTTTCATTTATTTTTTTACATATAATTATAGTTATCTTAATTTTTTTATTTTTATAAGTAATAGTTACCTTATTTGTAATGTATTTTTATAATTATCTTAATTATTTTAATACCTTTTTAAATAATCCATATTAATTTAATTAATACATAAATTTTATGATTTATTTAAATATGTTTTATATGTTCACCAAAAAAAGTTGTGTATTGTACCTATTTTTATTTTTAAAGTATTTATCTTAATATTAAAAAAATATGTTAATTTGTAAATAATTAAAGGCATATATAACCAAAATTAAAAGAAAAAAACATACGAAATACTTCATTAGATAATTAAAAAAACCTACATGCATTTTTTCAAAAAAAAAAAGAAGACCTACATACAACGAAGTAAAGACATACATTACTATATATATATATATATATATGATTTCTAAATGTGATACAACTAATCTCATAAATCTGCTCCTTGAGGTAGGATATCATTCAAATATGATTCGATATCCGAAGATGTGACGGAAGAACCTTCTTGTCCAGCCCTTTTTCGTAAGATTCTTGTATGCTCACCTATAAAGAACGCACGTAAGATTGGATCCTTGATAGAGTCGACATCTTTCAACAAAATCTTATTTTTTTCCTTCATTTCCTTCACCAACAAATTTTTTTGCCCCATTTTGCTCGAAAGTCATACAAACTTCAACTTGACGTTGCTTATTCGAAGTACGATTTTCCAAATACTGAAAAATTTTGTCAGTATTTTTTGCGATTGACTTGGCAATGGATGACATGCTCTCGTCCGTTTTTCTTTTCAACTTTGCCTTTTAAACTCCAATGGGTCGTTGAGATTGAGTGTCATCAACATCATCAGTGTCTTTTAAATTGAACGAGAAGGATGACAAACCAAGATGCTGACGGGGTAGACTCGGGAGTTGGATTGTCTAACTGCAATGAGTCAAAATTTCCGAATGGTAGTTGTGAAACACGTGCTTTGTTGGTGTTGTTGTCTTTGAACTTTTCGTAGTCTTTGACAATATTCCAAACGTGATCAAATTTGAATCCCTTTTTGTATATCGGTTCTTGTGCAAACATCTCTTTTGCTTGATTCAGCTATATGTAAGTTTGAGTATGAGGTTTAAAATATCAAAATCGAAAGAAATTTACAAAAAATAAAAATACTTTCAGATAATGAGAAACACTTACTATTTCTTCATTAGATGCACCACTTGTGTAACGACCCAATTAATATTTGCTGTTATTTTATGACGTCATTACAGACGTGGACGCCAGTGTGAACGTTCGTGGGTTCCACAGCGAGGCTGAGTGCGTCCGGATTAAAAAAAAACAAAAACAAAAACAGTTTGAAATTTTTTTTTTGGAAAATTCATAGAAAATTCATATAAATTAGGAAAATTTTAGAAAAATTATATTTTGATCAAATAAAGGAATTTTGGGATTTTCTCAGAAATGTTGGCGAGATAATAGTCGGGGTTTTAGCCTCGAAAAACGAAAAATTGACATAATATATTAAATTGAAGCTAATTTAGTGATAAATGGTAATAGGTATAATTCGGGTGATAATTTGAATTGTCGGCATTTATTGGAGCTGGACTAAGGTTTGGTTTTGGGGACGAAGAGTGCGATTGAGGTGTGTAGTATCCCAATTGAACTTCACTCTAGTATTTACATTTGATTTATTTGAATTCTGTTCTATTTATTCTTTAATCCATTTCATTATTGCTTTACGGTGGCTGAGTACTCTCACTTGGTGAATTTACGGTAGTGGAGTTACTCCTACCTGGTGTCTTTACGGTGTTGAGATCACTCCCCACCTGGTGCTTATTCGTTACGGCCATAGAGTTCACTAAGTCGTAGCACTTGTCTAGGCATACGCCGGTGAATAGGCTACCCGGGTATGGTAGGCTTGTGTGGGTGCGTCGTGGGTCTACGCCGACCACCTAGAGGGTCCAGGGCCAACCCATTAGTGTGTTTTCATGGGTCGTGCCTGGGGAAAAACCCGAAGTATGACTTAGTGTGATTTTTATTGTGCACGTACTTTGTTTCATTACTATAATTATACATGTGATGATCATTTTACAGTTGTCTGTATTTCTTTTGTTCCGCATGTTTATTTATAGTATTTTAAATTTCAGTACTTTTACTTTCGTAAATATTTAGTGAAATTCCTTGGGATTACTCACTCTGGACTCATCATCTGTCTTTTTGTGATGGCTCAGTGCAGACCCTAGTACGAGCCGGGGAAAGGGCAAGCTTGAGGACTACATCGATTGACAGCTCTATCCCTTCTCGTACGTATGTTTCTATTTACTTGTTTTATGTTGGGTTTTGGGACTTGAGAGATAGGTTGTATATTTTGATATTTTGAGGATCTTAGATGATATGTATATGATGTACAGTTGGTATGGTTTCCACTTAAGCATTTTGCTCATAATATACATGTTGAATCTTTATGTTGTTAGTAATTCTTCCGCTGCGTAAATTGTGGTTAAATGATATTAAAGGAATAAAAGTTAACTCATAACATCAAAGTTAACCTGAAATTGATTAATAATGGATAATTGGGCGTGGGACACAGCTGGCGGTGACGTGGACAGTTGTGGGCCCGCGTGGCCTCCCGTGACGGTCTAATGTGGAAATTGGGGCCGCCACATTTTGGTATCAGAGCGTAGGTTTGAGGAACCTTAATGATAAAACGATGATGATAGTTAACTCTGATACCGCCACAATTTGCTACTTGGTATCAATGAATAAATCTTAGATGTGGAAACCACAAGTGAATGATTAAAGGCTTAGTTGGGAAGTGATGCTAGGCGGGTAGACTTAGGAAATTACATATACTAATGTTTTGATTGTGTACTATATATTATACGCGTATGTACTGAGTCTGATCCAATGCACGTTGGTTGTGCAGTTTATGATGGACGGACAGACTCCTACTACTCCGCCGACTACTCAGCAGGAGATTGGGGAGACTAGTGACCATACCACTAGTGAGGTAGCTGATTTACAAGCCATGATGCAGAGACTAACGGAGCAAGAAGCATTTCAAGAAAGCACGATGGTTGAGTTGATGGAGTATATCCGGAGTTCGAGGATGCCAGGCGGTGGCACCGATCTGCGAGCTTGTTGCACCTACTACTACTCGAACAGCCTTAGCACCGGTTGTTATTACGCAGGGGGCTGGGTCAGAGACAGTGATAGAGAGGGTTGAGCCAGTTGTAGTGCCAGCAGAGACTACTGTGGTGACACCCACTACTACAGAGCAACAGATAGGGACTTCGACTGCTAGGAGTAGGATGTCAGAGGCAGCGAAGATGGTGAAGGATTTTATGAGGTTTAACCCTACGTACTTCACTGGAGTCAGTGATCCTGAGGTTGCAGGACGTTGGTTGATGACTCACAGACGACTACACCAGTTGCTGGAGGTACCCGAGGTAGACCAGGCACATATCTCAGGTTATTGTTTGAGGGGTCAGGCCGCAGTTTGGTGGACCACCTACACTGACATACATGGTACGCCAACGACGTGGGGGGAGTTTAGACAGTTATTTCTGGACGAGTATATTCCCACAGAGGTGCAGTTACGATTTAGGGAGCAGCTTCTTGAGTTTGCGACAGGTACCATGTCGGGCCAAGACATGGACCGATTCGGTATCTCATGATGTATGCTATGGATGTGGCTAACACGGAGAGATTACGATTTATTATTTCATCGAGGCCCGGATGAGAGGATTGGTGGGGTGATAGTCGCGACTGGTGCAGAGACACTACAGATTGTTTATGATAGAGCATTGGCTCGCGAGACATATCTACGACACCGGGGTGAGCTTGGAGATGGGTCTCGACAGAGTTCTCGGTCTGATCAGAGACCGAAGAGACCGAGAGATCAGTTTGACAGACAAAGACATGATCAGGGTCGACGAGATAGTCACTACGAACAACAGAGAGGAGCTGAGAGGCAGGTAGTGTACATTGCTGCACCTGCCCCATTTGAGCAGTTCGAGATGGAGGAGGTCATGGTAGAGGACAGAGAGGTCGGGGTCGTGATAGGGCTCAGGTGCATATAGTGTCACAGTCGGATTGGCGGGAGACGCGATGGTGTTTCAGATGTCATCAGGTCGGACATTTACAGATTAATTGTCCGATGGCAGCTTCATCCTCACGGCCACATTGTATTGAGCCAGTAGGGAGAGAGGCTGCTGCTACACTCATCGCTGCGTACAAACCGATCGTGATGCGACTCGTCGGCTTGTCGAGGGTATGTTATCTATATGCGATGTCTTCATGCATGTATTATTTGATTCGTGTAGTACTTGTCATTTATATCGGGACGTAGGGTCGGACAGTTAGGGTTATCTATTGAGACTTTAGATCCACACCTTGTCCTCAGTACGGCTGCTGAGGATAAGATTTATCATAACCGGATATGCCAGAATTGTGTGGTAGAGATTGAGGGACACCAGTTACCTGTTGACTTTTGTGTCCTAGAGTATTTAGAGTTTGATGCTTTACTGGGTATGGACTGGTTATCGGCGTATCGCGCACACATTAATTGTTTTGGTAAGGTGATAGTATTTGATATTGAGGGCATTCCGGTATTTACTTTTGTTGGGACGGCGTCGACTTACCAATTACCGAGGCCGATTAGCTACGACTCAGAAATGGAGGCATTTAGATGATGGGTGGAGCCAGACCGAGACCCGAGGTTAGAGTGGAAGATGTCCCAAGAGTGTGTGAGTTCCGAGGTATTCCCGACGATTTGCCAGGTTTACCACCTCCTAGGGCGATTGAGTTTATGATTGAGTTGATTCCGGGACGCAGCCGATATACAGTCGACCGTACCGGATGTCAGCGTCGGAGCAGGGAGAGTTGAGATCCCAATTAGAGGAGTTGTTACAGAAGGGTTTTACCCATCACAGTATGTCTCCTTGGGGAGCGCCAATCCTATTTGTTAAGAAAAAATGATGGTTCCTTGAGGATGTGCGTAGACTACAGGAAGCTGAATCAAGTGACGATTCGAAATCGTTACCCACTTCCTAGGATTGATGATCTATTCGATCAGTTGGCGGGTGCTAAGTTTTTCTCGAAGATTGATTTACGATCTGGATATCATCAATTGAGGATTCGGGAGAGTGATATCGAGAAGACAGCGTTTAGCACGCGCTATGGATTGTTCGAATTCACAGTCATGCCATTTGGGGTGACTAATGCGCCGGCTATCTTTATGGATTTGATGCACCGAGTACTATGGCCATTTCTGGATCATTATGTGATTGTATTCATCGATGATATCTTAATATACGGTAAGACTCGTGAGGAGCACGAGAGACACCTCAGAGATGTTTTGTTGGCGTTGAGGGAGCACAGATTGTACGCTAAGTTCAGCAAGTGTGTTTTCTGGCTGAGAGAGGTGAAATTTCTCGGACATGTTATTGGTAGTCAAGGAATATCTGTTGATGGAGACAAGATTCGAGCGATTATTGATTGGAAGACACCTGAGTCAGTTTCGGACATTCGTAGTTTCTTAGGGCTTGCGGGCTATTACCGGCGATTTGTGCAGGATTTTTCTTTGATTGCAGCGCCAATGACGAGGTTGACCAAGAAGAATGTTAAGTTTGAATGGTCCGAAGACTGTGAGGCAGCATTTTTAGAGTTGAAGAGGAAGTTGACTTCTGCGCTAGTGTTGGCTCTACTTGAGGTAGGGAAAGGCTTCTCGGTCTACACAGATGCTTCCGGAACTGGGTTAGGATGCGTGTTGATGTAGGAAGGACACCCAATTGCATATTTATCGAGGCGAATGAGACCCCATGAGGAGAATTATCCGATTCATGACTTAGAGCTAGCTGCAGTTGTGTTTGCGCTCAAGGCTTGGCGACACTATCTCTATGAGGAGCGGTTTATGTTATTCACGGATCATCAGAGTTTGAGGTATCTGTTCACTCAGAAGGATCTGAATATGCGGCAAAGACGGTGGCTCGAGTTACTGAAAGACTACGATTTCGCGATTGAGTACCATCTTGGGAAGGCGAATGTAGTTGCTGATGCATTGAGCCGGAGTGGTGTAGAAAGTCAGACTGTGCTGCGGCACATGAAACATGAGCATGGATTACTGGAGGCTGCGACAGTGTTGTGTTTGTCAGATGTTTTTGCTGATGTTCATATCTGTTGCCAGATGCGTGTTCCTGTTGTGTCGTTAGAGAGGGTCGCTGAGTGGCAAAGGGTCGACGGACATTTTGCTCGCTTCACTGTCGGCTCATGATCCGGGTTGCACGATTGGTCTAGTGGTTCGAGACCGGTGCTTGAGACACGGGGGCGAGGTTGTGGATACCGAGGTGCGGGAACTACGTGATAGCATTCTTGAGGATGCACGCCGTTCGCGGTATACGCCTTCATCCTGGTAGTACCAAGATGTATCATGATTTGCGACGTTTGTTTTGGTGGCCTGGGATGAAGGCGCGATGTGGGTGCATATGTGAGAGCTTGTCATATTTGTCGACGAGTTAAGGCCGAGCACAGAGACCACTGGATTGTTACAGCCACTACCGATTCCACAGTGGAAATGGGAACATGTTACGATGGATTTTGTGAGCGGGTTGCCTCAGACTGCGAGACGTCATGATGTTGTGTGGGTTGTTATTGACAGATTGACGAAGTCTGCACACTTCATTCCTATATCGATGAAATATTCGTTTCCTCAGTTGAGTATCATTTTTGAACGAGAGGTTGTTAGACTACATGGAGTACCGTTATCTATTGTGTTTGACAGAGATCCCAGGTTGACTTCGAAGTTGTGGGAGAGCATGCAAGAGCAGTTTGGGACTAGACTACAGTTCAGTACGGCTTATCATCCTCAGACAGATGGTCAGTCAGAGAGATTGATACGGATATTGGAGGACATGCTTAGTGTAACGGCCCAAATTTTATTAAGGCCGTTATTTGCGTATTTTCAGACGTGGACGCCAGCTCAGGTTCACGGAGACGCCACGAACCGGCGAAGATACGCTGTTGGGCGGGAAGTATTATTTTTGATTGATTGTTTGATTAACTCGTGATGATAATGACTAGGCTATGACTCATTACATCGCAGGTGTGGTTTAATATTGTTTAGATCGGGTGAGATTTAGTGTCGGGTATTCGCCTAAAGATGCGTGCGGACGCGGAACTGGAAGGGCGAGCGACGGGAACACTAGGCCGGGAATGCGTTTAGTTTGATAAAAATAAAATAAATTTGACAAAAATAGTAAATTGGTGGGCGCTAGCGACACGCGAGGTCGTGGTCGACACGCGTGGGTGGTAGTGTAGTGTGCACGCCGAGTACGCTGTCGGCGCGCACAACGAAATTCTAGGCGCGAAAGTATAGGTGAGTATGTATATATATATTTATATATATGTATATAAGAATTTAATATATATATATATAAATATATATTAAAAATCAGAAAAATAAAATAGAAAATGCAAAATTACCAAAAGGGTATTGAAGGAAAGAAGGAAAGAAATAGACATGAGGGGCATTTTGGTCATTTCACTCCAAAAATGGGGATAAACACCACCGACACCACTATTTTCCACATTTTGATCGACCGAAGAAGAAGAAAAGAGAAGACGAGACGAGGAGCGAGAGACCGAGAGAGGAGAGAGGTGGTGGTCTCGTGGTGGAGAGGCAAACGAGGTGAGTTGTTGTGTTGTATATTGTTGTGTTTTGTGTTCATTGTTGGAGGGTGGTGTTGGCGGATGTGGTGGTTTGGTGGTGGCGGGGTGGAGTTTGGGAGCTCGACGAACCGCAAGAGCAACGCTCATTCGTCCGAGAGGGAGACGACAACATGTCGTTCTCCCCCTCTCCCTCTCCCTCTCCCTCTCTCGATTCACAAATGAAAAAAAAAAAAAAAAAAAAAAAAAAAAAAAAAGAAGCGAGACGCGCTGCTCTCTTGAGGAAGAAGAAGAAGGGCCTGCTTCGGTTCGAAGCCTGGTCCGGTCACGAACCGCCCTTAAGTGAAAAAAAAAAAAAAAAAAAAAAAAAAAAAAAAAAAAAAAAAAAAAAAAACATGAAAAATAGCTGGAAAATTATGGAAAAATTCTGAAAAATCGTAGAGAAAATGTGGGAAATTAGAAAAAGGGTTGAAAAGTGAATTTCGAGACTTTTCGGGCGGTTGGCACCCCGATGTAACTCGAAAAACGTGCTACAACTAAAAATTGGAATAAAATTCTAATTTTTATGGTCACGATATAAAATCAATTAGTTTGATACTAAATCACATAAAATGACTTATTCGGACACCAGGGACTTAGGAGACCATAGTCGGGTGTCGGGCGCGTATCCCGAGGCGAGAGCGGGATCAGATCGGAACGTATATCGAGTAATTGGAGTACGGTTGAGGTAAGTAAAACCCTTAAGAAACACACTCGAGTGTTTATTTATTTGATTTCATTTGATTCCAGCTATTATTGTTTATCGTTGTTTACTCTATTTCCATGTTCATACATATGTTGCACGGTTGGTTTTGTCATTCACCGCCGGATCTTCAGTTTACTCGTGATGTGTGGGCGGACTTGGGTAGGCCGGGACAATAGGGACGAGAATAAGGGTTCGGACCGGTGAGGGGGTTGGAGAAGCCACCGGAGGAATGCCGATGTCCGGATTAGGGTTCGATCTGCTACACGCACACATCCATTATTGGTGTTTATCGATGTTATGTATGCATGCGTCTTAATTACAGTTACTGTTTCTTTATCGCGCATGTTTATTTAACAGCTTATTGGCTTCCTTTATTATAAATGCTTTGGTTTGTGTACTTCGGGTTTTACTCACTTGGACTCGTCATCTACTTCTTATGATGATTGAGTGCGGGATCTACTACGACCGGGGGCAAGGAGACTCTTGCAGACTATCGTGACCTTGTCACCGACGAGTTCGTCTTGTATGTTTTTATTTTGTTTGTATTGACTTATTTTTGGGTTTATGGGAACCGTTTGAGATACCGGTGCATGAGTGTATCACATTTTGTTATGTTGAATACAAGAGTACTTTACCTGGGTTTTCCACATAGGATTAATGCTCTATAATTTGAGAAAATGACATATTTTAAGCTTCCGCTGTTTACAAATATTAAAATGTTAATTAATGACTAACTTAGGCTGAATTAATTGATAATGATGCTTAGTTGGGCGTGGGACACAGCTGACAGTTACGTGGCCAGTTATGGGCCCGCGTGGCCTCCCGTGGCGGACCAATGTAGAAATTGGGGCCGCCACATTTTGGTATCAGAGCTTAGATTTGAGGAGCCTAGGGAATGAAGTGTGGGTTATGATTAACTCTGATACCGCCACATTTTGGTATCAGAGCTTAGGTTTGAGGAACCTAAAGGATAAAATGAAATGTGGCGGCCCCAATTTCTACATTGGTCCGCCACGGAGGGCACGCGGGCCCACAACCGGCCACGTAATCAATTTGTGTCCCACGCCCAACTAAGCATCATTATCAATTAATTCAAATTTAAGTTAGTCATTAATTAACATTTTAATATTTGTAAACAAATGAAGCTTAAAATATGTCATTTTCTCAAATTATAGAGCATTAATCCTATGTGGAAAACCCTAGAAAGTACATCCGTATTCAACATAACAAAATGTGATACACTCATGCACCGGTATCTCAAACAAATTCCCCATAAACCCAAAAATAAGTCAATACAAAGAAAAATAAAAACATACAAGACGAACTCCGTCAGATGACAAGGTCACGTATAGTCTGCAAGAGTCTCCTTGCCCCCGGTCGTAGTAGATCCCGCACTCAATCATCACAAGAAGTAGATGACGAGTCCAAATGTGAGTAAAACCCAAGTACACAAACCAAGATTTATAATAAAGGAAGCCAATAATCGTTAAATAAACATGCGCAAGAAAAACAGTAACCGTAATTAAGACGCATGCATACATAACATCGATAAACACCAATAATGGATGTGTGCGTGCAGTAGCAGATCGAACCCTAATCCGTACATCGGCATTCCTCCGTGGCTTCTCCAACCCCTCACCGGTCCGAACCCTTATTCTCGTCCCTATTGTCCACCTACCCAAGTCCGCCCACACATCACGTAGTAAACTGTAGATCCGGTGGTGAATGACAAAACCAACCGTGCAACATATGTATGAACATGGAAATAGAGTAAACAACGATAAACAATAATAGTGGAATCAAATGAAATCAAATAAATAAACACTCGAGTGTGTTACTTAAGGGTTTTACTTACTGACTCGTCATCTACTTCTTGTGATGATTGAGTGCGGGATCTACTACGACCGGGGGCAAGGAGACTCTTGCGGACTATCTCATGACCTTGTCACCGACGGAGTTCGTCTTGTATGTTTTTATTTTGCTTTGTATTGACTTATTTTTGGGTTTATGGGACTGTTTGAGATACCGGTGCATGAGTGTATCACATTTTGTTATGTTGAATACAAGTGTACTTTACCTAGGGTTTTCCACATAGGATTAATGCTCTATAATTTGAGAAAATGACATATTTTAAGCTTCCGCTGTTTACAAATATTAAAATGTTAATTAATGACTAACTTAGGCTGAATTAATTGATAATGATGCTTAGTTGGGCGTGGGACACAGCTGACAGTTACGTGGCCAGTTGTGGGCCCGCGTGGCCTCCCGTGGCGGACCAATGTAGAAATTGGGGCCGCCACACTTAGAGCATGCATTTTGCAGTTTAGAGGTGCTTGGGAAGAGTATTTGCCGTTGTGCGAGTTCGCGTACAATAACAGCTATCAGGCGAGTATTGGTATGCCACCATTTGAGGCTTTGTATGGTAGACCTTGCAGATCACCAGCTTGTTGGGCAGCACCTGAGGATATGGCAGTGATTGGACCTGAAGTTGTTGATCATACCGAGAAAATTCGACAAATTATATTGAGATTGCAAGCAACTCAAGATAGACAAAAGAAGTATGCTGACAGGTATCTTGAAGGTTTGAGTTATGATGTGGATGACTTGGTATATCTGAAAGTTTCGACCAGGAAAAGACATCAGAGGTTTGGAATCAAGGGGAAACTAGCACCGAGATATATTGGACCGTTTAGAGTTATAGCACGTGTTGGGACAGTAGCATATAGATTGAAGTTGCCAATAGAGTTAGCAGGCGTTCATCCAGTGTTTCACTTGTCTATGTTGAGGTTAGCTAAGTCAGGACCGAGGCCGATGGTGGATATTAGACAGATTGAGGTTCGTCCTGATGTTTCATATGAAGAGCAACCCGTTGAGATCATGGATCGTAGAGTTCAGACTCTGAGGAATAGGGAGATTCCGAAGGTGTTGGTACGATGGCAGCATCACGGGACTGAGGGACTCACGTGGGAGCTCGAGTCGACTATGAGACAGAGATATCCTCAGTTATTCAATGGTGAGTGTTGATTATAACTTAAATTTTGGGACGAAATTTCAATTTAATTAGGAAGAATTGTAACGGCCCAATTAATATTTGCCGTTATTTATGACGTCATTATAGACGTGGACGCCAGCGTGGACGTTCGTGGGTTCCACAGCGAGGCTGGAGTGCGTCCGGATTAGGTAAATAGTATTTTGTGTATTGTTTTGGTTAATTTTGCGATGTTTACGTTAAAATAGGTTAACGACATCGCGATGTGTGTAATTATATTTTAAATTGACGTGTGAGATTGTGTGATGAGTATTCGCATCGATATGTGTGTCGACGCGGGTACCGGGTAGATTAAAGACGAAATTTTAAGTTGAGAAAAATATTACACACATTAAATGAATTAAATGTGATAAAATAGTAAACTAGTGGGCGTTTAGTCACACGCGGGGTCGTGGTCGACACGCGTGGGTGGTACGTTAGTGTGCACGCCCGAGTACGCTCGTTGGCGCGTATGACGAAATTTTAGGCGCGAAAGTATACGCAAATATATATTTATATATATATATATATGTATATAGGTAATTTAATATATATATAAATATATTAAAAATCATGAAATTAAGGAAATAATTGTGAAATGACCAAAAAGGGTATTAGAGTCTGAAGGAGGAGGATAAGATTTTAGGGGCAAAATGGCCATTTCACCCCAAAATTTTTGATAAACATCACCGTCATCACCATTCTCTCGACAAATCGATAAATCGAAGAAGAAGAAAAAAAAACAGAGAAGAAGAAGAGACGCCGAGAGGAGAGAAGCCGAGGAGGGAGAAGGAGAGGTGACGAGCTCGTGGGATCAAGGAGAACAAGGTGAGTGGTGTTGGTTTGTTGTTGTTGTGGCGTTATGTTGTGTGGTGGAGGTGGTGGAGAGCTCGGCCATGGCGGAGCCGTGGCTTAGAATTTGAAAACACTTGAGGAGGGAGGTGATGTGTGGTCTTCCCACCTTCTTGATTTCATTTATGGAGAGAAAGAGAAGAAAGAAATGAAAACGAAAAAAAATAAAAATAAAAATAAAAATAAACAAAAGAAAAAACAAAAAAAAACAGAGCAGTTGCTCTGTTTGGCGAGAGGAAGAAGAAGGGGCCAGTTCGGCCTTGAACTGGGCCAGTTCGGCCGAACCGTCCCTAATTAATTAATTAAAAAAAAAACAAAAACAGTTTGAAAAAAAAATTATGGAAAATTCATAGAAAATTCATATAAATTAGGAAAATTTTAGAAAAATTATATTTTGATCAAATAAAGGAATTTTGGGATTTTCTCAGAAATGTTGGGGAGATAATAGTCGGGGTTTTAGCCTCGAAGAACGAAAAATTGACATAATATATTAAATTGAAGCTAATTTAGTGATAAATGGTAATAGGTATAATTCGGGTGATAATTTGAATTGTCGGCATTTATTGCAGCTTGACTAAGGTTTGGTTTTCGGGACGAAGAGTGCGATTGAGGTGTGTAGTATCCCAATTGAACTTCACTCTAGTATTTACATTTGATTTATTTGAATTCTGTTCTATTTATTCTTTACTCCATTTCATTATTGCTTTACGGTGGCTGAGTACTCTCACCTGGTGACTTTACGGTAGTGGAGTTACTCCTACCTGGTGTCTTTACGGTGTTGAGATCACTCCCCACCTGGTGCTTATTCGTTATGGCCATAGAGTTCACTAAGTCATAGCACTTGTCTAAGCATACGCCGGTGAATAGGCTATCCGGGTATGGTAGGCTTGTGTGGGTGCGTCGTGGGTCTACGCCGACCACCTAGAGGGTCCAGGGCCAACCCATTAGTGTGTTTTCATGGGCCGTGCCTGGGGAAAAACCCGAAGTATGACTTAGTGTGATTTTTATTGTGCACGTACTTTGTTTCATTACTATAATTATACATGCGATGATCTTTTTATAGTTGTCTGTATTTCTTTTGTTCCGCATGTTTATTTATAGTATTTTAAATTCCAGTACTTTTACTTTCGTAAATATTTGGTGAAATTCCTTGGGATTACTCACTCTGGACTCATCATCTGTCTTTTTGTGATGGTTGAGTGCAGACCCTAGTACGAGCCGGGGAAAGGGCAAGCTTGAGGATTACATCGATTGACAGCTCTAGCCCTTCTCGTACGTATATTTCTATTTACTTGTTTTATGTTGGGTTTTGGGACTTGAGAGATAGGTTGTATATTTTGATATTTTGAGGATCTTAGATGATATGTATATGATGTACAGTTGGTATGGTTTCCACTTAAGCATTTTGCTCATAATATACATGTTGAATCTTTATGTTGTTAGTAATTCTTCCGCTGCGTAAATCATGGTTAAATGATATTAAAGGAATAAAAGTTAACTCATAACATCAAAGTTAACCTGAAATTGATTAATAATGGATAATTGGGCGTGGGACACAGCTGGCGGTGACGTGGACAGTTGTGGGCCAGCGTGGCCTCCCGTGACGGACCAATGTGGAAATTGGGGCCGCCACAACTTGGATACATTCATTCAATTTGACGAACACATCCATTCAACTTTTGAACTTCAGATTGTATGGTATTCATTCGTAATGATAAAGTGCTAAGTGGTCGTGTAACCTGTAACAACCCGCAAATTTTAACCGACTCGTGTACGACCGTGACCCGGCCAAGTGATACTGGACAGTATTTCGAGCCTCGATAGTTGACAACAAAGTAATGTTATGTTTCTGTGATGTATGTATTAGTATTGTAATTTATTTCGGGTCTCGCGCCGTTCGTACAATTTTTAGACTGAGTGAGTCTTCGCCTAGATAAACGGGGGAATAAAACACTATTAAAATGCAAATAAATTGATTTTTAGAATTTATATAATTATTTAAGGGAACAAGGCGGGACTACGTGCACGGTGAGTTGAATCGGACCGAGGAAAGTTGTTGGAATGCGGGGAGTTGGATAACTACGTGATATACAATACATGGGATAAATTGTTAAAGTGACACAGCTGTAATTTGAAGAGCCATGAGATGATCCTCGAGATAAGTGTGTGTGTTGAGATGAAAGGCCAAAAATGAGACAACACAAACCTACTTTTACTGTTCATGTACTATTCATCATCATTGTTCTTATATATATATATATTTATATATATATATATATACAAACACTCATCTCTCCCATTCTCACCTTCACCACCGTCCTCACAACCTTTCACCACCGTCACCCTCCTCCTCCCTGGTTCGCCGACCACCGGCCTTGGACCTCGCCGGACCTCTCGTCGGAGGTGCTCTCACTCTCTCTCACGGTCTCTCTCTCCCTCTCCACTCTCGTCATCTCTCACCTCACGATCTCTCTCACTCTCGCCGCCACTCTCCTCCCTGGTGTGCGTCGTCGACCACCGGCGCTGGACGACCGGACCTCACCGGAGGTCCTCCACCACTCTCTCTCTCGGTTTCTCTCTCACCCTCTCGGTCCTATCTCGATCTCACCCTCTCCTCTCGGTTTTCTCCCTCCTCCCCCTCCACCGTCTCTCATCTCGGCTGAGCACACCACCGACCTCACTGGTCCAGAGGTGGTTCGAATCTCGTTGGGGAGTCGACGGTCGTCGGAGTAGGGTGGTGAGCTCTTCTTTTTCTCCCTCTTTTCTCTCTTTTCTCACTTGTTTTTCTTTTACTGTTTTGATGTGGTGTGAGTGTGTGTAACCGTATGTGTGTGTGTGTGTGTGGCGGGTGGGGTGCGTGTGTGTAGTTTGGACAGTTGACAGTGGGGTGTAGGATGGGACTGTTGGTGTACGTGGTGTATTGAACAAGGTGTGTGTCCATGCATGTGTGTGCATGTGTATGCATGGGTGTGTACATGTATATGCATGTACACCCCATGATTTAGGGTGTGTGCACCCCACAGTTGGGGTGCGTGATGGTGTTGTGCACCCCACTACTAGGAGTGGGGTGTACCATGTGTGAGTGGATGAATAAACATGAGTACATGCATGAATATGCGCATGAATATGCATGTGCACCCCAAAGTTGGGATGCATGATAAGACGTGTATGGCAGCGGGGTGTACATAACAATAGGGTGTTGTGTGCACAAATCAGCGGGGTGCACACAACAGTGGGGTATTGTGCGCACCTCACAGTGGGGTGTACTTAGTTGTGAAGTGGTCATATCATGTGTGTGTGTGCAAATAAAAATAAAATAAAAGAGAAGTAGGGACACTTTATGAATAAAATAAAGTGATGTAAATGGGCTTGGGTTAGAGTCCAATAAGGACCCAACGTTACCAATATAAAATGGCTCACATATTTGAGTTCAACTAGAGCCTAACAAATGATACAAACCCGTACAAATCAACTTGTGGTTTAATGCTAAATCTTACACTTAGATTCAAGATTTAAACCATTATTAGGTAATCGGGAAATCACGGGAGACGCGTTAGAATCTCGGAGTTGTCACACGGGCCGCGATAGCTCAGGTAAGTACACTTGCCTTAAAGCTTGTGTACGTTAGTAAGCCAGTTAAGAAATTCTCATGTGATTCATTATCGGTTATTGCTATTCTTGTTATTATCCATTGTTGGCATTCAAATTCCCTTATTTTCTTGGTATGTGTGTTCTTGGCGTAAGTGTGTCGATATAGTATCATGTGGCCCGCACTGGTTGGGGAAACTTGGGTATTTCCTATCGGAATTACTGCTACCCACAGTGTTGTGTGAACCTGGGTACTGATTGTGAAGGTGTCATGTGGCCCGCACCAGTTGGGGAAACGCGAGTCACTCTCTGCAGGGAGTGCCTGACCACCCCTGGTGTTGTGTGAACCTAGGCACCGGATTGTTGTGGTTATTGTTGTGAATATTGACTGCTTATGACCTCTTTTGACTCTCAGAACACACATGTTTCGATTGCTATCATTTCAGTCTGCCTATCATGCACTTTGATCTATTTACATTCTTGTCTTTAAATTACTGCATGATATTTAAACTGTTTTATTTGATATTCATGAATTACTGTGAAATTCTTCTGGCATTACTTTCGATTATCTCTCGCTTGCTCACCGTCTAGTTTGTAACGGTGGGTGCGATATATCCCGAGTGCAGGGCAAGGGCCCTCTACTTGGTGATTTTCTCTCGAGGACCTCTCGTAGTACGTGACTTCGTGGATAGGTTAGATTTGATTTATGCTTATTACTGATTGTATGATGTTTTTATATATATGATGTTAGCTATTGAACTGGGGATCACTTTTTGGGATCGATACTATGAACACTCGGGGTTTCTACATTTATATAGATTTCCTACTTTTCGTTTGATTGAGTTATTTCCCAATACATGTTTAGTTTTCCGCTGCGTATAATTACAATAACTCTTTCATAAACTGTTAAATTGGTTAATTGGAGGCTGACTAGGCTCGTCAGGCTCACTGAGTATCGACTCGGGACCTGCACGGGTCTAGGCCTGGCGTACCCAAATGCATTGGAAATTTGGGGCCGTCACATAACCCAAGTCTCTGGTTTTTGCTTTTCGTATGCTTCCTCTACACGAGCCCAAAATTGTTCTTGAGATTGATTTCTACCTGTAATAGTATCTTGAGAGATTTCCAAGTATACTAGGCAAAGGAGAGTATCCTCAACTGTAGTGTACGATAAACTTCTACTCGACATTGTAGTAAAAAGGAAGTGTAGTTGAAGAATGATATTTCAAGAAGAAGATAAAATGGATAGAAAGTTGGGTGAGAAAATGTTATGTGTTCTGGCTTTTTATAAGCAACAAAAAGAAATGAAAATTAGAAAATCAAAACTTCTTCTGAGAATCGGAATATTTCCAGAAAATCAAAACTTTTTCAGAGAATAAGAATATTTTCAAAAAATCAAAACTTTTTCAGAGAATATTCTCAGAAAATCGGAATATTTTCAGAAAATCAAAACTTTTTCAGAGAATATTTTCAGAGAATAAGAATATTTTCAAAAAATCAAAACTTTTTCAGAGAATATTGTCAGAAAATCGGAATATTTTCAGAAAATCAAAAAATTTTCAGAGAATATTTTCAGAGAATTAAAATATTTTTAGAAAATCAAAACTTTTTCAGAGAATATTTTTAGAGAATAAGAATATTTTCAGAAAAATCAAAACTTTTCTAGAGAATATTTTCTGAGAATCGAAATATTTTCATAAAATCAAAATTTTTTCAGAGAATAAGAATACTTTCAGAAAATCTAAACTTTTCCAGAGAATATTTTCAGAAATCATAATATTTTCAAAAAATCAAAGAATATTTTCAGAGAATATTTTTAGAAAATCAGAATATTTTTAAAAAATTGGAATATTTTCAAAAAATCATAACTTTTCAAGAGAATCAAAATATTTTCACACATCCATGATCCTTTATTCTTATAAATACCACACCAATTACCTATTCTTGTTATACTTCAATCAACCTCAAATTTTCTTCACCCCTCTCAATCTCTCACGATCTACAAACGAAGAATGAACTTCAATTTTGGAGGCCCTTCTAGCTTACCAACTTCCATGTCGTCGCCTAATTCATCTTCGAGTAGTGATGGTGAAGTATCAAGACTTCCTGATTGTGACACTGATGATTCATAAGAACTTTTATTGCTCGCAATCGCAAACAACAATATAGTCCTTGCGCAACTCCTCGAGCATCAATAAAAGCGTGCGAGACATGGTGACTCGATTCGAGGACATATTGTCATCAATCGGGAGCGAGAAATTGCCAACCATAACCTTTTCATCGATTACTTCTCTGAGAACTCACATTACGATAATGCCACGTTTTGACGACATTTTCAAATGTCTTGACACTTATTTTTGCAAATCGTTGAAGCAGTCAAAGCACACGACAATTACTTCGAACAATGAGCTGATAGACTCGAAAGGCTTGGATTATCACCACTACAAAAAATGACTGTCGTATCTCGTATGTTGTCTTATTCTCTTCCAGTTGATGCAATGAATGACTACCTCAAGATAGGTGAATCAACACAATTGAAAGTATGAAGAGATTTTGTCGTGCGATGGTAGAAATATTTGGATAACGCTATCTCAGGACACCAACAACCGAAGATGTCGCAAGGCTACTTTATGTTGGTGAAATGCGTGGTTTTTCTGGAATGCTAGGTAGCTTTGATTGCATGCATTGAAAATGGAAAATTGTCCAACTGCTTGGGCTGGATAGTATGTTGGTCCTAGTGGATCACCGACAATTATTCTTGAAGTTGTAGCAGATTATAACTTGTGGATATGACATGCTTATTTTGGTATGCCCTGAACAAATAATGATATCAACGTATTGGAGTCATCACATATTTTCTCTAATCTAGCATAAGGTATTGCCCCTCCTGCTCATTATGTTATTCAAGGAAAAGAATATAACATGGGTTACTATTTAGCTGACGGCATATACCCAAAGTGCTCTACAATTGTCCAAACAATTCAGCAGCCACAAGTTTCAAAGAGAAAATACTTTGCGAAGAGACAAGAAGCATGCAGAAAAGATGTCGAACGTGCATTTGGAGTTTTTCAATAACGCTTTGCTATAGTGGCTGGACCAGTACGTTTTTGGAGAAAAGAAGTGCTACATGACATTATGACGACTTGCATTATTTTACATAATATGATAATTGAGGATGAACGTAATTTCAATGTACCTTTTGAAATTAATGAAGATGTGAGGGAAATGCCAACGTCGAATGTTGAAACAAGAGACAAGGAAGGAGAACGATTTAAGCGATTTCTTGAAAAAATATAAGAAATTAAGGATCATGATGCTCACTTTAAACTTCAAAATGCACTAATTGACCATTTATGGGTGCGGCATGGTCAATGTGATGATTAAATGTATTTTTTAATAATTATGTGTGTTTAAATGTATGATCAATATTTATGTTGCTTTTAAACTTGTTAGACAATTTAGTATAATATTTATGTTATTTTAATTGAACCTTCATGTGTTAGCCTTAATATTTATATTTTTATAAATGCATTTTAATTTATATTGGTAAAGGCACATGTTAATTTATTGTTTAATTATTTATTAGATAAGTAATTAATTAATCTTAAAAAATTAATTTTATTAATATGTAGAGCAATATATTTAAAATAGGCAAAACCTATTAAGTGGCCCTTAAACTTTGAACTTTTTTTAGATTTGGCCCCTCAACTTTGGTTTTGATGAATTGAACCCTTCAACTTTTATTCCGCATCACATTGGGCCCTCCCGAATTTTCCAAAGTTAAATCAAACGGAAGGGCTAACGGAGTCCAAATCAGCCCTTCTTAAGAATCCAACCAATTAAAAAAAACCCCACACCCATACAAAAAAAAAAACCTAGTTCAAAAAAATAAAATTGCGTGCCTCATCTTCTTCATCTTCGATCTTCTCTCGACTGCCACTCCCACGAACTTCCTCTTCTCTCGATTGCCATTTTCACGTCTTCTTCTTCGCTCTACTAAATGACACTCGCCTCATTCTCACTTTCTCGAATGTCTTGATCGATTCTTGTGTGACTGAAGACGTTGTGTCGTAGAAGGATTGATAAGAAAGGTACATCGATCTTCTCTCGCTTGCCTCTCTTTTTTTGTTCTGTTATGGTGATTTTTTTATTTAGTTTTACATGTTTTTTTTTATCCATTCTCTTGCCGCTTAATCCTAAGGTAACCTCGACCCTTCGCTAACGTCAACTCTCTTTTTTTGTTCTTCCCCCCATGTCAGATGCATAACAAGACCATAACCGACATACTCGACATACTTTGAACTCTGTAGTAATGCGATAGCAGTCAAGAAAACATCACTTAAAGCAAGCATCAAAAAATACCAACTACATAACAGCTGCGAAAGGAAATTAGAAAGCAGTAATTAATCTTCAACTTCATTGCTTTAGTCTTTCACTTGTACTTCTCAGATAGCATTGTTCAATCACGCAAGAGTCAAGACATTCAAGAAAGAGAAAATGAGGCGAGCATCGTCTAGTCGAGGCAAGATGAAGAAGTTCGTGTGGAAATTGTAGCCAAGAGAAGTGGAAGTAAGTAGGAATGGCCGACGCACAATCCTTTTTTTTTTTTTTTTTCGAACTAAGTTTTTTTCTCTCTTTTTTCATTGTACGGGTGTGTGGGGTTTTTTTTTATTGATTCATTGGATTTTTAAGAGGGGCTGATTTGGACTCCATTAGCCCCTTCGTTTGATTTAACTTTGGAAAATTTGGGAGGGCCCAATGTGATGCAAAATAAAAGTTGAAGGGTTGAATTCACCAAAACCAAAGTTGAGGGGCCAAATGTAAAAAATCTTTAAAGTTTGAGGGCTACTTAATAGGTTTTGCCTTTAAAATATATAAAAGATTCAATTTTAAGAAAAGAATAAAATAATAAATAAAATAATAATAAAGTAAGATAGTGTAAAAAATAGTGTTGTTGGTTGGAGATGGTTTTAAAATTTAGTGTTGTGATTAGAGATGGCCTTACTATGAACAAAAAAAAAATACCAATTTACGGAACATCGACTTATTATTTTTTTTACTTCAGTAGGAATCGAACCACGATATTCTGAGGTCTTACCTTTTTGACAAATTATATCTTTACCATCTCACTTGAGAAACTTTGACAGAACATCAACTTATGTTATTTATTTATTTTTTTTGGTAGGTTATTCATTTTATTTTATTACCTTTTGTAAGGTCTTCGGTTAAAATATGATTTCTCTTGCTGTACCATTATCTAATTGATTCAGAGTGCATTGAATTTCGAAATTGATAAATTGTTTTCTTTTTTTTTTTGGGCAACTTGCCAATTAGAATTGTTTCATCAGATTTTAAATGACGTAGATATTTAGCATCTTATCTTCACCCATCACTTTCGATTTTTGAAAGAGTAAAGTAAGTTGGGCTACTGATACTTACTGATACTTCCAAACAGTTTGAGTTCAATGTGATTACAGAGGACATGTTCAAATATTATTATAGGAAAGATGTCAAATCTAACAAATTATTGTGCACAACACCTTCTCCAGTAAATATGAATGCCCCATAACAAATTTATAGTCAAGAAAGCATAAAGAATGTCATCTTCTAAAACACCCAAGAAGAACTTCAAGTGTTCAACTTAATACTAATCTAAACATTAACAAGGAAAAATTGAATATTTTGAACCAACTACCAACATCATTAAAATGTCTACTACATTACTTATGTTTTATCGTAGCTATGAAGTTTTATGTTTTTTCTCTAGTTGGAAGTCTTTGATTTGTCTTCTCCTTGTTATAAGTTTTATGTTTTCTTCTATTTGTTGAGAAGTTTTGTTACTCATTTTGTGGTTTTATAAAATTTGTGTATTGTCGTGAGTTTCAACGTTGTAGAGAGCAGTTTTGATTGTCAAATTGTTTCAATTTCCCATTTACAACCAAATTAATAACAGTTTGTTTGAGCAAATAGGATTAGTGAATCAATGTACTTGATTATATAGTTGGTCCTATATTGAGTCATGAATGATTAATAAAATTTCAAATTTTCTTCCAATAAAAATATACAACAGCAATCTCTACAAATTCAAATGGTGATAAGGAACTTGAAGCATCACAGTTCAAGGAAAATAAAGCTACGCCAATGGGCAACATATACCTTTATTTTTTTGAAAAAAAAATGTTCACTTTCATGGTTTTTTTTTTTTTTGGATTTAAAGGGAGCTTAATAGCTCAAATTACAATGAACACAATCTTGGGAATGAAACTCCGAGCATTATTAAATCAAGTCTAATGTGACTGAAAAATTCATATGCCTCCAACAATCTAACTTCAACCACTTGTTGCAACATTAAGACTACCTTCCATTTTTCAAAAGTTGTTGGACATCAATCAGCTTGGGCTTTGAAGGTATTTTATTACTCTTTTTTGTCTTTCTCGAGCTGCTCTTCACCTAGAGATCACATTTCAAATTGAAATTCTTCGATTTATCTGGAGGCCGATTAGTATGGTTTGATCTTTGCACTATAGATGGAGTTGTCGAGAAAGGGTCTGAAAAGACCACCACGGAGTGGTGATTAGGATTGAGGCAACTGTTTGAAATCTCCCTCGCCTCCGCAACATTCCCCATGGTGACATCCTTTGTAGTTTTCTCTGTTTTGATCGAAGTAGTTTTCTCTGTTTTCTCTGTTTTCTCTGTTTTGATCTAACAATCTATTTTCGTTCAGTGTCGTTTGGGCGGGCATTAGCACCCTCACTCTAGTTGGGCCCACTGTTCACTAATTTTTTTGGGAGTATTAGATGTTGGAGTCGTGCTTGGTTGTATGTCTTGGGCTGCTAGTGAGGGCTTTGATTTTTCATTTGGGCTCATATTTTCTTTAGCAAGCCCATAAGTATCGTGGACAAACGACGTTGAGGGCCTTTAGTTTCTACTGCTACCACTTTGCCTTCGTACACGTGTAGTGACCGTTGGTACCTCTGCATTGGTCGTGCACATTATTCTCCGAAGTTACCATATTTTCGGTTATCACAGGAATCTTCTCAACCGTAACCACTTCACTTTCTCCCGATAGGGCCAATACTGCAAATCTCGAAGGACCTGCCGTGAGATCCGCCTGACTTGTTGGTTTCCTCTTATCAGTCCCCAAGAATATTGGAGTTGCCCGCCTTGCCTTTTTGGTAGCATAAATCCATGGTCCTATCACATTCGTCGGCTCGGATGGGGTGGTGGTCGGAGATGAGCCTGAGACATGTTGTGCTTGCTGTTTCTCTATACTTACCGCTTGTTTGAGAACCAACGGACTTTGGTCACTTACATGACTATATTTTGCACACTTATCGCATACAAATAGTAAATTCTCATATTCTACCTTCTGTATACGGCCATTCAAATTAAAACATGGAACCAACAGCTTGTTAATTAAGATCAAGAATGATCGCCATCCGAGCAAATTGACCTCTTTGACCCATCACCGTATTATCATCAACTAGTCGAGGACTTATGTGAAAAAAATACTATGTAATATCTATTGAACTCAGAGCCAATGTCATTGTAGAAAAATGGAGAACATATATTTTAAAAACTTATTTTTTGGTGATGTGTGAAAAAAATATTGTGTAATATCTATTGAACTCAGAGCCAATATCATTGTGAAAAAATGGAGAACATATATTTTAAAAGATATTTTATTTACATACATATATTTGAAGAAATACAATATCTTTTCAATTGCATATAGTAATAAAAGTTCGGGGACCTTACAAATGATAAGTTTGCTAAAAAATATTTTATATAGTAGAATACAAATTTAAAATCAGAAATTGGTACATATGATGGGCTGGAGAATTAAAAGCAGTACAAAAAATAGCTAAAAGTAGTTGTAAAACAATATGACAAGCAAAAAAAGCTTAATATTATATGTTGAACCGCATTAAGATATAGACCTTAAATACGGATAAATGATAATTATCTTGCATATATATGTATTTATGTATATTGGTCAATAGAAGTCTAGGAAAGGTGGAACTCCCAACAACTTAAAATAAGGAAAAAAATGAAACTCTCAACTACATATTACAAATTTGCTAAAAAAATTTACAGTATAATTACAAATTTGCTAAAAAAAAAAACAGTAGAACACAAATTTGAAATCAGAAATTAGTGCATAAGATGGGTTGGGGAATTAAAAACATTGTAACCCAAATTTCCACCCCTCGTCCCAATCTAATCCTTCCTTTCTTTTCCAATGCATGACATCCAAATTAAAATTGATATACAAATGGTTAGAATCATATTCTACTCTAACTTATGATGGTGATATATCTTACCTGTTGGGGCGGATTTAGAAAGGTCTACATTAAAATCATCCTGGGCAAACATAAATCATGGACTGGGTTCATTATTTTCCATTCGATTTATGCCTTGTACCGTGGTATCATCATTCCCTCTCTTGAGGCAAATAACCTTTATAAGAGGAAGCAAACATATACTTCATCAGTATATATAAAGATTAAATTAATTTGGTATTAGTGAAACATAAGTAAAAGTTGACTTACTTTAACATGAGTACATCTTAATATTGCATTCTTGAGACCTCTTTTTTTGGCTTTATCTCAAAGTCTTATTAATTAAAATTCGCACTTGATAAAAAGTCTCAATCTCCACCCATTAACTTTATTTAGGAATTCATACCTCTCGAATTTGCCATAAAAAAGAGAATAAGGAAAAAACACAATCCACCCAATAACTACGTACGATCTACCCAAAAAATAAAACAAATAAATAAATTCAAACTAATAAAATCAAGAGAAAAAAATAAACTATTGAAATGAGAGAATCAAATATTGAAATTGATATACAGATGACTAGAGTCATATTCTACACTAACTTATGATGGTGATATATCTTACCTATCGGAATGGATTTAGAAGGGTTTACATTAAAATCATCATGGGCAAACATAAATTAGGGATTGGTTCATTATTTTTCATTCTATCTATGTCTTGTATTGTGGTATCATCGATTCCCTCTCTTAAGGAAAATAACCTTTCTAAGAGGAAGCAGTCATATACTTCATCAATATATATAAGGATTAAATTAATTTGGTATTAGTGAAACATGAGTAAAAGTTGACTTACTTTAACATTATCTGAAGATTGCATTCTTGAGACCTTTTTTTTGGCTTTATCTCAAAGTCTTGCTAATTAGAATTCACACTTGATAAAAAGTCTCAATCTCCACCCATTAACTTTATTTAGGAATTCCTACCTCTCAAATTTGTCATAAAAAAGAGAATAAGGAGAAAACACAATCCATCCAATAACTACGTATACGATCCACCGATAAAATAAAACAAAAAAATAAACTATCGAAACCAGAGAATCAAATATTAACGAATTTAAAAATCATGATACTATATGCAATAACAACATAAACATGTTAAAAGAATAAAAAAATATAAAGTAAAAAATAATAAATGGTTTCAAAAGAAGAGATACATAGATGAACTAAATAATGATTTCCCAATGTGTATTGTAATACATATATAGATGGTTTCAAAAGAAAGCTTGATTTTCCACATGGTGTTCGAGATGAGAATCAAATAAAACTACGATATTGATTTCCCATGTTGTATGAATTGTCACTTATGATAAGTATAACTAATATTGATGAACCATATTGATCAACAAAACAAACAAAGAAGAGGTAATTTGAAAATGCTATAAAAATTTAAGATGGCTTAGTCAACTCACAAAACTTTCTTGCAAAGATGTCCCTTATTATTTGTACTTGAAGAAAAATACAAAGCAAAATCACAAAAAACAAAGTAAGATACAAACAATAAGAAAAAAAGAAAGTAACAAAAAAAAAGGAATCTTTACCCATATGTATCTCCCCCTTGATAGTTATGCAATTTTTTAGTGGAAGTGAACCGTTTCAAAGCTCCTTTGCTAAAGTTATGTGTTTTTTAGTGTTGTGACGTTTTTTTATCTTTATTATGATTAATGGGAACCAAAGACGTTACTTTATTTCCATTAGAGTTGGAGTAATGACGTGGCGTGAGTGGAAACGTTTTTTGAAGTGACACTTTATTTAGGAATTCCTACCTCTCGAATCTGCCATAAAAAAGAGAATAAGGAAAAAAAAACAATCCACTCAATAACTACGTACGATCTACCCAAAAAATGAAACAAATAAATAAATTCAAACTAATAAAATCAGAGAAAAAATAAACTATTGAAACTAGAGAATCAAATATTGAAATTGAAATACAGATGATTAGAGTCATATTCTACACTAACTTATAATGGTGATATATCTTACCTATCGGAGTGGATTTAGAATGGTTTACATTAAAATCATCCTGGGCAAACATAAATCAGGGACTTGTTCATTATTTTCCATTCGATTTATGCCTTGTACCGTGGTATTATCAATTCTCTCTCTGAAGAAAATAACCTTTATAAGAGGAAGCAGTCATATACTTCATCAATATATATAAAGATTAAATTAATTTGGTATTAGTGAAACATGAGTAAAAGTTGACTTACTTTAACATGAGTACATATGAAGATTGCATTCTTGAGACCTTTTTTTGGCTTCCATCTAATAACTACGTACGATCCACCGGTAAAATAAAATAAATATATAAATTCAAACACATAAAATCGAGAAAAAAATAAACTATCGAAACCAGATAATCAAATATTAACGAATTTAAAAATCATGATACTATTTGCAATAACAACATAAACATGTTAAAAGAATAAAAAAATATAAAGTATTGTAAAAATACATATATAGATGGTTTCAAAAGAAGAGATACATAGATGAACTAAGATATTGATTTCCCAAGGTTGAATGAATTGTGTTTTCTTCTAATATTGATCAACCATGGCAACAGACAAATAAGAGAGGTGATTTTTGAGAATACGATACAAATTTAAGATGGCTTAGTCAACTCACAAAATTTTCTTGCAAAGATATCCCTTATTATTTGTACACGAAGAAATATACAAAGCAAAATCACAAAAAACAAAGTAAGATACAAACAATAAGAAAAAAGAAAGTAACAAAGGGAAAAGAAATCTTTGCCCATATGTATCTCCCCTTGATAGTTATGCGTGTTTTTGAGTGGAAGTGAACCGTTTCAAAGCTCATTTGCTAAAGTTATGCATTTTTTTAGTGTAGTGACGTTTTTTTATCTTTATTATGATTAGTGGAACCGAAGACGTTACTTTATTCCTATTAGAGTTGGAGTGATGACGTGGCGTAAGTGGAAACGTTTTTTTGAAGTGGCACTTTAATAAGGGAAAACTTTAGGTTGAGCCATGTGGCGCTACAAAAAGGATGGAAAATGCCACATGACAATTTCAAGACATTCCCTTAATATATATATATATATATATATATATATATATATATATATTATATATATATATATATTCGAACAAACTCCCCTATAGTTTATGCAATGATCCTTCGTCGGTAGCCCCGGGAAGTGTACCCACACTGCTACCGTCGACAAGTTATTTGCTCTTGGATTGAACTCTGGGGTCCATGCATGGCAGGACCGTCAAGCTAATGACTCATTATCGTCTAAGGACCGCCTAGAAGCACCTTGGTATAATCATCGTCAAGAGCAAATCTAACCATATAATACCCATAGTCCACATCCATCACCCTGAAGGCTCTTGTTGACTTCCATTGATTAAACATTCTATAATCATCCTCAAGAGCAAATCTAACCATACAACTCATGTGCCCCATTTATTCAGATAATATTAGTAGTCCCCCAATTAGTTAGTCCACATTCTAAGTACCCCTCAAAATTTTTTTTTTTTTTTTGACTGAAGTAATAATCGAACCACCATCTCCCGAAGTTTTGCCTTTTTGACAAATGATATCTTTACCCTCAAATTGTTAGTGCATTTTCTAAAATACCCTTATCCTAATGCCCCCCACTTGAACACCACCAAACTTGTCGCACCCCTTCCTTGTCAAGCCTATCTACATCCCCACCAACATGGATCATCATCGATCAATATACCTCCTATCGACTACATCATATTCTCCTCTCTCACCCTCTTCCTCACACATAATCTGCCTTCACCCCACCCAAATTGTTGCCCCGCACCTCAACCCCTTCAATTTACATACTCCAAGTAATTTTTCTCCCCATCCCACACGATCATTCCACGTGTTAGGATTCCTAATTGTAATCAACAAAGCAGGATAACAAGTAATATATTTTTTACAATTAATTGAGAGAGAGTTTATTTTGTGTGTTCTTATAGGGCCTCGTCTCTGCTAATGAATCTACATTCTTGATTTCTCATACTGAGAAATTCTTGTCCTTATCAAAAAAAAAAGAAAAGAAATTCTTGTCCTATAAACCTAGATTCTAAGTTTTTAACGCTCCCCCACCCTACTTCCACAATATTCCCACCCACCAATCTATCAAACCTCACTTTAATTAATAATTTTCAATGCATATATCTTCAACAAAACTAAAAATCATTTAGGATTGTATGGCAATAGCTTTGTCGGCGCCGCTACATATGGTAGCGACAATAAGTATAAGCCACTGATCTGTATGATAGCGGCAAATATGGCATCATCCTATACTTATGACCGCTACTATAAGTGGTAGCGGTTAATATAATAAGCCGTTGTCATTTGTAGCAGGGGCACCCCTTTTAGTCGTTGTTTCGATAGACAACAACATCCATGATGCGCCTTATATGATTGTGGCCTAAGGGCTTATATGTAATTTTAAGTATGAGTGTTTTACTTTAAAAATTATTAACAATAGGGGCTGATATAAGGTAGGGTCATAGAGGGGGCTAATATTCACACCCTAGTAATAAGATAAGAACAAATATTGAATTCAAAATCTGATAAAAGTCACGTAATCTTTGTTAGACACGGAAGGGGATTAATTAAGTATTCCTACAATTGTTTAGTTAATAGAATTACCATAATCTTTTTTCTTCAAAGCTAGTTTTTATGCTCATAGTTCATGAAGGTAAAAGCTGGTCCTTGTAAAAGAATGATGGTGTCCAAACATTTTCAACCCCTCCTTATTTCTATTCAACTAATCCTACAAGAGTTATGAATCTCAAAAATCGATCATTTTCAATAGGGATGGAAAAATGGATGATGACAATACCATAACATTGCTATAGCACAAATGATATTAGCGGGTTAGTGTTGAGCTTATGTGACGGCCCGAATCCCTAAACACGGCGCCGTTCAGCCTAATCCCGTAATTAAGCCCTAATATCATCCACGTAGGATAAATAATACACTTGTCTCCTTTTGAAATTTATAATTTATTAAAACGTTTATTTAATTAATTAAAATTCAGCGAAAGTCTTAACAGATATGCGGAAGCAATCATATTTCTGTTGGGAAATGTGCCCTAGGTCAATCCATTAATAGTCTTTATGAATACATTTTAGTTAATAAAATAGAGGATATCATTTGTTGTTTATTATAATTGATTTGCATGTTTACATTATAATAAGATCCATGGGTATTTACAGAAATATCCTAAATGTCCATAGTCGATTATTATACTGGGAACTATAATGAATTAAGACTAGCGTGAGTATTGATTGATGATCATGCGATGATCATACGTATAGGAATACGAATCAAGATCATGAGTACTTATTAGGGAACAAAGTACTGGACCGACCCGCTATGAGAACATCACATGGATTAAGTCATAGTTGTTTCTCATGATAGGTATATTTTTCAGTCCTCTGACTTGAGATTACCGGAGGCTTCAACATTAGGAATACAGTGATTTGACGCAGTCAAACATTGTCTTTAACTGGACGATTATAAAGGTTGTGATTGGTTACTGTGTGAATAATGTGGTGAAGTTGTGTAATCGAGATAGAATTTGTCCCTCTCATATAAAGAGAGATATCCAATGGATCCCTCGATATGTTAGACCGTTAAAAGGTATAGTCTAAGTGCATTGATATTGATCAATGTCACTTAGATGTTTTCAGTTTACCTAGAAATCGAGACTAGTACGATTGAACATGTTGGATGACAATTCCATGCCTTATGTTTGATCAAAAGGATATCGTGTGACAAAAGGATGTTATATACACTATTGATTAGGTTGTATCAATTTGATATTCGTACAACTTGGTTACTCATAATGTCTTGCTAGAGGCCGCTTATGACTTGTATACCAAAATATGTTTTGGTACACTGCCAACGTTGTATGAGCCTATTAGGTTGCACACTGAAAAAAGATTTAAAAAAGGTCGAAACTCTATTTTCGTTTTAAGAAACGACTTAGGATTTTTGGTATGCTCTGGATCTTTTTGGAGAGAAACAAAAAGGTTTGGTATTCTCTCGAAGCTAGCATTTCAAATCTCGGCCTCTGTTCGTGTGTGGACTGCTGATAGAGGGTGTTCGTCGTTAGCAGCGCCTTAGAGATCGATTAACCTTTAGAAAGGTACATTGCGACTGAGGTATGATTAAGTTTTCATAGTTTAAACGTTTTAATGGAATTAGATTCGGATCTTGTTGGGGTTTTTATCAAAATTGTTTTGTAATCTCCGCTGTGCATGAACCTCAAAACCCAACAGTGGTATCAGAGCCTTCGAGTTTGATTCCATTAAACTCATTGCATGCTTTCGTATGATATATGATTGAAAGCATGTTAATAGTTGATGTATATATGATATACATAAGTTTTCTGTGAGATTTATTATCATGTTTTGTGTATATGATACATATATTCGTGATTTAATTTAAATTAGTTTCATACATGCTAGTAACCATGTTAGGTTAATTTGAATAATTTTAATGAATTAAGTTTCGTGTTCTATGATCCATGACACCATTATGTTCGATTGGGATAGTAGTTCATGATTCAATTACATGTTTGTGATTATTTGGATGAAGATCGAAATTGCAAATAATTAATTTTTGAAATTATTTATTTATCTTGTTATATCAATTTTGTTATGAAGTTTCTATTTGATAAAGATAAATAACAATTAGATTAGGAGATATATGCAAAATCGGTTTCATTATCCCTATTGGATAGGAGATAAATATGGAGAAGTTTGTTATTGATGATTAGTTAGATGTGGGCCCGGGTTAATTAAAAATGTTTTAATTGACTTAATTTTGGATAAATTAAGGGGTAAATTTAGTATAGTAAAATCAGTGAAAAATATAATTTTCTATAGCGAATTTCAATTTTCGGAATTGAGATTCGTCTTCTAAAAAAATAAAAAACGAGGGCGCCGCCTCGTACCATCGTCCATTGACGCCGACATGTCAATGGAACCACGCCATTAATGACCGGCCAGCGGGACCGCCGTCTAACTAATCCTAGCACACAAAAATTCTTTCATTAGTGAACAATATAAAAATCTCCAAATTGTTTAGTGATTTAACAAATCAATAAAATATATGATATTTATCTGTTTACATAAAATCACTAAAATTGAATAAAATCCCTCTATTAAATTTTAAGTCTTGTGCCATCCAATTTTAAACACTTATCAAGGCCTCAATCGCACTAATATAGTTTCAGCCATAGTTGGGTGTATTGTGTTATCTTGGTGAGATAAGTTGGGTAAGAGTTACCTAAATGTTTAAATTGGTATGACTTAAAAAAGCTATCAAAATAGTTTTGGACTTTAGACATATGATGAGATAAAAACATGTTAAGACATAAGATGTCCTGTATCTCATAAAAGTATCTAAAATTACATAAGATGTAATTGGTAACTGTTACTTACATAAATAATCTAGTTCTGTGTTTCATGCCATAGCTGTCGTAGAATTAGGTAAAATATGGATTTAGTCCCCTAAATAAACAGTATGTTTTAGGAGGGTTGTTAATTTAGTGGGAGTCTATTCCTCTATACTAAAATAAACTCTGCATAATCTTTATTGTGGATCAATGGCTTCTTCAAGTAACAATAATCCCCTGTCACTGCGATCTATCCTTTAGAAGGATAAGCTATCTGGGACTAACTTTCTTGTCTGGTTTAGAAACTTGAGAATCATTCTCAAGTATGAAAGCAGGTTGTATGTTCTGGATGCTCCGATCCCTAAGGACCCACCAGCCAATGCTACGAAAGCTGTAAAGGATGCGCATAATAAGCATGTCAACGATTCTACTGATGTTGCATGCATTATGTTGGCAACTATGATTCCTGAACTTCAGAAGGACATGGAACTAATGGAAGCCTACGACATTGCTGTAACGCTGAAGGAAATGTTCCAACAACAAGCTAGGCAAGAAAGGTTTGAGACAGTCAAGAACCTGCATTCTTGTAAGATGACTGAGGGTACGTCAGTGAGTCCTCATGTTCTGAAAATGAAGGGCTATGTTGACCAACTTGATAGACTTGGATTTCTCATAAGCCAAGAGTTGGCTACGGATTTGATCCTAAATTCATTACCGGAGAGTTACTCACAATTTGTGATGAACTACAATATGAATAATATGGAGAAATCAATTTCAGAGTTGCATTTGATGCTCAAAACTGTTGAACAAAATATAAAGAAACCCTCTAGTAATGTGTTGATGGTCCAAAAAGGAAAGGGAATGAAGAAGAAAGGTAAAGGCAAGGCTAAAGTTGCCAAGGCTGCTGCTGCACCTGTCGCAAAGCCTATGGAACAAGTTAAGCCCCAGCCTGTTCCTGCTTCAAAGCACCAAAAGGAAAAGGAAGGAAATTGTCATTTCTGCCATGCATCTGGACATTGGTTCAAAAATTGCAAACTTTATCTAGAAGATCTAAAGAAGAAAAAGGGTAGTGCAACTACCACCTCAGGTATTTGTGCTATTGAAATGAATTTATCCACTAGTGATTCCTGGGTATTGGATACCGGATGTGGATCTTACATTTGTATAAATGTGCAGGAACTCACCAGAAGTAGGAAGCTGAAAAAAGGAGAAGTCATCCTCCACGTAGGGAATGGAGCAAGAGTTGCTGCCCTAACTGTTGGATCATATGACTTAGTCTTACCTAGTGGACTTATCTTAACTTTAAATAATTGTTATTTTGTGCCTGCCTTGAGCAGAAACATCATTTATGTTTCATGTTTAGATATGGATGGTTTTGATTTTATTATTGCGAATAATAGATGTTCCATTTCTCGTAAAGGCATTTTTTATGCAAATACTGATTTGTGTGATGGTCTTTATATTTTAAGCATGAAAAGGTCCACTAATACTCCAGTCTTTAACATAAATACAAAGAGATTTAAGTCAAATGATTTGAATCAAACCTATCTTTGGCATTGTTGTCTCGGGCACATAAATGAGAAACGCATAACGAAGCTCCAAAAAGATGGACTTCTAGATTCATTTGATTTAGAAACATATGAAATGTGCGTATCTTGTATATGAGGCAAGATGACTAAAAGTCCCTTTACTGGACACTATGAAAGGGTAAGTGATTTATTGGGTCTAATACATACTGATGTATGCGGTCCTATAAACACAATGGCTAGAGGAGGTTATCGGTACTTCATTACATTTACTAATGATTTCAACAGATTTGGTTATGTATATCTTATGAAACATAAAGCTGAATCATTTGAGATGTTTCGAACGTTTCAAAATGAAGTGCAGAATCAGCTTGGTAAAACTATCAAAACATTTCGATCAGATCGAGGTGGTGAGTATTTAAGCCAAGAATTTGATGATCATCTTAGAAATTGTGGGATTGTCTCTCAATTGACTTCACTAGCAACTCTACAATGGAATGGAATTTCTGAAAGAAGAAATCAAACCTTATTAGATATGGTTCGATCTATGATGAGTCATACAGATTTTCCATTATCCTTTTGGGGTTATGCATTACAAACTGCAGCTTTCACTCTAAATCGAGTTCCTTCTAAAACGGTTGATAAAACACCATATGAGATATGGTACGAGAAGAGACCTAGTTTGTCTTTTCTTAAGATTTGGGGTTGTGAGGCTTACGTAAAGCGACAAGTCTCAGAAAAACTAGCACCTAAATCTGATAAGTGTTTATTTATGGGGTATCCTAAAGAAACAAAAGGATATTACTTTTATAATCCCGTTGAGAACAAAATGTTTGTTGCTCGGTATGGTGCCTTTATGGAAAAACAGTTTATTTCAAAAGACACTAGTGGGAAAGAAATAAATTTTGAAGAAGTTCAAGAATCACAGATAAACACTGAACCGCTACTGGAAGTTCAACAACGTTCTGAACTAGTTGAACCTCTGCAAGTGACACATGACCCACGTAAATCTGGTAGGGTAAGACATGAGCCAGAGAGATTCGGATTTCTCATTTCTGATAGTCGTGATGTGTTGCTTATGGATCAAAATGAGCCCACCACTTATCAGGAGGCTATGTCTGGACCAGACTCAGATAAATGGCTAAGTGTCATGAACTCTGAGATGCAATCCATGTGTGATAACCAAGTTTGGAACTTGGTTAATTTACCTGAAGGTGGTAAGATCATTGGATGTAAATAGGTTTTCAAGAAGAAAACTGACATGGATGACAAAGTGCATACTTTCAAAGCAAGACTTGTAGTAAAAGGTTTCAAACAGACTCAAGGTGTTGATTATGATGAAACTTTTTCGCCAGTAGCCATGCTTAAATCCATAAGAATTTTAATTGCCATTACTGCATATTATGACTATGAGATATGGCAAATGGATGTAAAAACAACATTTCTTAATGGAAATTTGCTTGAGGACATGTATATGACACAACCTGAAGGTTTTGTACATCTTGAGAATTCTAGGAAGGTATGCAAGTTTCAAAGATCCATTTATGGATTAAAGCAAGCTTCTCGGAGTTGGAATCTTCGTTTTGATGAAGCAATCAAAGATTTTAGTTTTATTAAGAACGAAGATGAGCCTTGTGTATACAAGAAGGTCAGTGGGAGTGTAGTTGTTTTTCTGGTACTGTATGTTGATGATATATTACTCATTGGAAATGACATCCCAACATTGCAGAGTGTCAAGTCTTGGTTAGGGAAGTGTTTCTCAATAAAAGACTTAGGAGATGCAGCCTATATCTTAGGGATAAGGATCTATAGGGATAGATCTAAGAGGCTAATCGGTCTTAAGTCGAGTGCTTACATAGACAAGGTACTGAATAGGTTCAGTTTGCAAGACTCTAAAAGAGGATTGTTGCCATTGTCTCATGGCATAAGTCTCAAGTGAAATCAATCAATGTCCTAGGAAAAATGATGAGCGAGATCGTATGAATAAGATTCCATATGCATCGCCTATTGGATCTATCATGTATGCTATGCTATGCACTCGACTGATGTATCATATGCTTTGAGCACTACAAGCGAGATATCGCCGATCCTGGTGAGAGTCACTGGATAGCAGTAAAGAACATCCTTAAGTACGTAAGAAGGACTAAGGAAGTGTTCTTAGTCTATGGAGGTTTTGAAAATGATCTAGTTGTAAATGGTTACACAGATGCAAGTTTTCAAACTGATATAGATGATTTTAGATCACAGTCTGGATATGTGTTTACTTTAAATGGGGGTGCAGTAAGCTGGAAAAGTTCGAAGCAAGAGACTGTGACAGATTCTACAACAAAAGTTGAGTATATTGCAGCGTCCGATGCAGCAAAGGAGACAGTTTGGATCAAAAAGTTCATTTCTGAACTATGTGTGGTTCCAAGTATTGCTAACCCTATTTGTTTGTATTGTGATAATAACGGGGCAATAGCACAGGCCAAGGAATCTAGATCACACTACAGATCCAAACATATACTCAGGCGTTTTCATCTCATCAGAGAAATTATTGAGAGGGGAGACGTAAAGATTTGCAGAGTACCTACTGAAGACAATGTTGCGGATCCATTGACAAAGGCTCTTCCACAAGCGAAACATAATGGTCATGTTAGTTCATTAGGCATTAGATGCATGAATGATTGACCCTAGAGCAAGTGGGAGATGTTGGGAAATGTGCCCTAGGTCAATCCATTAATAGTCTTTATGAATACATTTTAGTTAATAAAATAGAGGATTTCATTTGTTGTTTATTATAATTGATTTGTATGTGTACATTATAATAAGATCCATGGATATTTAGAGAAATATCCTAAATGTCCCTAGTCGATTATTATACTGGGAACTATAATGAATTAAGACTAGTGTGAGTCTTGATTGATGATCATGCGATGATCATACGTATAGAATACGAATCAAGATCATAAGTACTTGTTAGGGAACAAAGTACTTGGACCGACCCGCTATGAGAACATCACATGGATTAAGTCATAGTTGTTTCTCATGATAGGTATATTTTTCAGTCCTCTGACTTGAGATTACCAGAGACTTCAACATTAGGAATACAATGATTTGACGCAATCAAACGTTGTCTTTAATCGGACGATTATAAAGGTTGTGATTGGTTACTGTATGAATAATGTGGTGAAGTTGTGTAATCGAGATAGAATTTGTCCCTCTCATATAAAGAGAGATATCCAGTGGATCCCTCGATATGTTAGTCTGTTAAAATGTCTAGTTTAAGTGAATTGATATTGATCAATGTCACTTAGATGTTTTCAGTTTACCTAGAAATCGAGACTAGTACGATTGAACATGTTGGATGACAATTCCATGCCTTATGTTTGATCAAAAGGATATCGTGTGACAAAAGGATGTTATATACACTATTGATTAGGTTGTATCGATTTGATATTCGTACAACTTGGGTAGTCATAATGTCTTGCTAGAGGCCGCTTATGACTTGTATACCAAAATGTGTTTTGGTACATTGCCAATGTTGTATGAGCCTATTGGGTCGCACACTGAAAAAAGATTTAAAAAGGGCCGAAACTCTATTTTCGTTTTAAGAAACGACTTGGGGTTTTTGGTATGCTCTGGATCGTTTTGGAGAGAAATAAAAAGGTTTGGTATTCTCTTGAAGCTAGCACTTCAAATCTCGGCTGCCGTTCGTGTGTGGACTGCTGATAGAGGCGTTCGTCGTTAGCAGTGCCTTAGAGATCGATTAACCTTCAGAAAGGTACATTACGATTGAGGTATGATTAATTTTTCATAGTTTAAACGTTTTAATGAAATTAGATTCGGATCCTGTTGGGGTTTTTGTCAAAATTATTTTGTAATCTCCGCTGCGCATGAACCCCAAAACCCAACAATTTCAGCCCTAAGTGTGGAAATCAAGAAATAACTATCACATGAATATATAATAAGATGGAGAATATAAACAATGTGATAGTCAACAGAAGTCGAAAAATCTAGTCTCTCATCCCAAATTGCATCCCAATAGTATATGAAAGACATTAGTAAATAAATACATCAAAATATCATAATCTACGTAAGTCACTGGTAGCCGTTCGACGAAGGCTCAGAGATTGTCTCCAATCTTCTCCTTGCTCAACTTGCTAGTCGACGAATTTGCACCCACCGTCATAAAAAGGATGGTGAGTACAGTAAAAATAACAGTAAACTAGAATAGACATTTATCCACATTTCCAATTACAAGAGATAGATATTTAACAACAATAAATAACAAGTAGAGGCCAAAATAGATCGACTTGATATAAAATTACTTGTAGTGTAAATCGGTACTACCCTTATTGGTCTTAGCCCTCTATCCTAACGATGTCATGTAATAAGTTAGTACACGAGCACTACGTACCACCCTTATTGGCCACACATAGACCTCATGTGGTAGGTCGGTACCCATGCACTTTATACAACCCTAATTGGTTGAAAATTTCGTCTAACAACCTCATGTAGTAGGTCTGTAACACTAATTGAATAGATCCCGATACCCTAGGTCCCATACCCCGTGAGCCGCGTATATCTATTAAAGTATTCAAGGAAAGATAGCAATAAAAAACAACTAGAAATTTGAAAGAAATGCCATAATCTAAATACCCATAATTGAGTAGATCATTCAATAAGCATGGCATTTGGAGTTCAAAGGATTAACACATCAACCAATATAAAATTCAAAACTTAAAGCAAGAATGAAATGAAAATAAATGTCCAGTCTGTCTACTCACAGTTCACACAAATTCCTTAGCAAATCCGGCCTCTCGACACTTAAACTCTTGCACTCGGACTCATGAATATCTCTCGAAGGTTGCTTGATATCAATTTAGGTTATATTAGATGTATTTAGTCTTTAATTAAGCGTTAAGACTATTCGACACTAAAACGACCCAAAACATTTATACAAATGACCATTATATGGACAAGCCTTTTTTGACCCATTTTTGAAAAATCATATGACTTAATTTTGAAGAACTAATCATTCTAGGTTGTTCCTCTCTGTCTTAGCTTTCCAACGGTATACGGAGCGTTAAAATTCGAGTTAAAATGAGAAAGTTATGGTCATTTTACGAAAAGAGGTAAAGTTGTCCCACCTGCAAAGTCTCCAGCGCGCTAGGTGTGCTGCATATTGCATTTTTATAGTCGGGATTTGGGGTTTTTGACCCAAAATCTCACTTAGGCCATCCCCATTGCCAAAAACTCCCTTAATGGGGTATAACCACCTCAAAACAAAAACAACGTCAATTTCATCAATTTAGTGAAGATTATGGCATGCATGTGGACAATTTGGGGAAGAACACTTGAAGCTTTGAAAATCCATAACTAATTCAATTTAAACTCGATTTTAGAACTTCTTAATAGTTGGATTATGAACACGAAATGGAGAATTCAAATCCAATGTTAATTTTCAACAATAAACTGATTTTAAAAGTCAGAAATCAAATTTCAGTTTCATGTATAAAACCGCATTTTAAGCAAACTCCTTGAAATTCGAAAATGGGACTTTGAGACTCAACCCAATGTATCATTTTCCTCAAAACTAGTTTCAAAACACTCCCACACCAGCCTTGATTAAGAATTTCATCAATAGAGACCCAAATTAGAAAAAAAAATGAGATGCATGCATGAGCTAGTTTGTTAACTAGAATTGTAGCTAAGATGAAGAACTTGGTCTTTGAATTCTTGTTGCTCTTATACTCCAATTCTCTGATTTCCAACCACTATGAATTTCTTGTACCTTTTGCATGCCAAATGAAGCAAAGGTTTGCCTTTTTATAGTTTTCAATTTTCATCACCTAGACACAACACCATCTCCATGAAATCTAATGGCCTCAACTCACTCCTACCCCTCCACTTTAATCAACCAAGTGACATAGTTTCAAACACTCACTTTCATGGGAGTATGTGCTAGCACATATCTCGAGGTAAGTCCCAAGATATTGATTTTTAATTTCCAACCATAGACTACATATTTGATTTGCCTTAGAATAAATACTATAGGTTGTGATTAATCATTAAATCACATTTAAATGACTTAAGGATCACCATATTACTAGCTACCCAGTCCCACGACTCGCACGTAACTTGAGGCGTTTTTCCGTGCGCTGTTGACTCGTCGACATTATCGAACTTAACTATTATGGGTATAAGGTACACACATACATTACACTAAGCATCCACCACATCAAACATATCATATACCTTGACCATGTGCCTCGATCAGTGCACGTGTCCCAACCCGGGTCCATGTCACTGGTCAGTAACCTCGATTCCTGCCAAAATCTAAGATTAAAAATTTGACCCGTGATAGCTTATGACGGTTAGTGTCATATAAACGAGTTGATACGACCAAACACGATAACCCACTTACTTATGACTCATTTAGCTTTTAAAATAACAATATAATGTGTATATGTTATTATTTCATTATACTAATGATTGAATTACAATTTTAAAAGCTTAAATAACATAATAAAGTGTTCTTATTTTTTTAGAAAATAATAATTTTCATAGTTTCAATAGTCATTAAAATTAGATCTCAAAAATAAACTGTTATTTAAATATATATATATATATATATATATATTGTGTTACATATATTGAATTATAAAATAACAAATTAAATAATATATTATGTAAACGGGTTTGATGAATTGACACAACAACCTAAAAATTATTAAGTTAGTGTTAGGGTTGAGCTTATGCGGGTTAGCTTTATAAAGGGGTTGACACGTATATACATGGACACGCCAACCCATTTTGCCATCATTATTTTTCAGGAGATTGTAATTGCTAATTTTCGCATTGATGCGTGAGCGCACAAATATTGATTTTTATTTTAGGAACTTTTACTAATTTTCTATGTCACGACTCACGAGCATGACAAGAGGTTCAAAGGATCAAATTTTTTTCTTTTTTTTTTTATCAAGGTGGTTAAAGAATTTTTTTTTGTCACTTTTCTTGAAAAATGTCATAATGACATTGCAATACACACCAAAACACACATTGGGCCCTCGACCCACGTGATATAAACTGAGAGCACTTGATCAACGTGTTATGCACTAAGATTTGTATATGGTGTAGATTAATGAAACCATTTTTTTTTTTTACAGATTACAGTGGAAAAATATATCTTAAAACTGAAGGGTCCTTGTGACATTTTCTTGCAACATACATTTAGTACACAATTGTTGGACATACATTAACATATATGTTCACATCTCGAAGCACAAATCAACGGACTGTACTAACTAAACAACAAATGTATGTAACAAAATAGTGTCACTAAATCATTATATATATGGGTATTTTTACCATGAGAACCAAATATATATCTATGCCATGAAAATCCCTCAAAATATGTTGTGCATTAAATGTTTTGTACATTTATGATGCATCGATTAATGTGTTGGATTAAAATCTTATGGTTGTTGATAGTGTACCCATGACATGAATATTTTTATGATTCTTATGGTAGTAATACCCTATATATATATATATATATTTATATGCATGAGAGGAGGCAAAGCAGAAAACAAAACACTGCATGTCTCTCCCTCTTTCTTTCATATCTTCAAAACCAGGCCTCTTTGTGTCGACTCCTCTCTGATCACCCATGGAGTTTTTCTGCGGATCGATGAAGTTCTTGAAGATGAAGTCCAAGAAGGATCAAGATTTGTTCACTCATATTGCTCTTGATCAACATGATCAAAAAAATTAAAAGAAACAAAAAGGTATGATATATAGTGCTTCTCTTGATTTGCTTGTTGAAGATGAAGTCCAAGAATTACGCATTTGTTAACTCTGGTTTCTTTCACAGTGTGTCAAGGCAGAAAGGATTGGATTGCCATCTTCACGCGGGCGTAATGGAGGTTTTCATTTTGTTCTCACTTGTTGCCATTCTGCTCACATGGGGAAAGCCCTTGGCCATTTTCATTACCTCTCCCATTGTAGAAGGATTAAGCGAGGCTAAATTAAAGAATTTCAATACGCTAGCGACATCAATGATCAGTTTACGTTGAAGCCCTTGCAGCGACGTAGAGAGTAACTTGTGGTATGGTCTCCTCCTCCTGAGCGTTGGTGGCGCTTTCAGCAGGGCCAATGAGAATCATAGTGCTTCAGTTCATTGGAGATGCAAAAGGTGATTGGTGTGGAGGCTTTATGGACCATTCATGGAGATCATATTTGAAGATCTGATTGGGCTAGCAGTGGCTAGCAGTGGAGTGTAGACCCGTTTGTAGACTTTAGAGCCTATAAAAAGAGCGAGGCCTAGGCATTATGTATGTGTTTGGCAAGTGACAACTAGTTCATACCTAGTTGCACTTGAGGGGTAGTGTTGGAATATATAATCTCACATCGGAAATATAATAAGAGTTGATGTGATATATAAATGGTGTAGATTGGATCTTAACACAAACCAATTGATCTTGTGCAAGATAGGCTCTAACTTTATTTGTATACCCCCATTTGTATATGCGGCCCAACACTCTCTGGGCCATGAATTTTTATAGGACTAGCTCATGCGATCAACAATTGTCTTGATTTGCCTGATTAGTTGATTTATATACTTCTGGATGAGTATATTGAGTCTATCAGAATCAGAAATGGAGTGCCTATATTTTCCAAGTACCGATCATCTAAACATACCATTTAAATTTCTAAAGTAGTCATTCTCATTATAACTCGGGCCGGAGCCAAGATTTCATGCTTCCCTTCGCTAGACAATGATCACTAGCATACATATAGGTTGGTCAAATTCTACCTATTGATTGATCTGATCAGTGGAAGAAGGACTTATGGGGCTCGGTCCATGCGTCAACTTTCATTGCAAAAGTGAGTTCGATCCACGATCATCTTAGCCATTCAGGTTTGTGAAAGGAATAATACATTTTGTTTTTGGGTAAATAGATTGAATAATGATTGATCCCAAACTTGGAGTTTTTTTTAAAGAAAAAATAATCCTAAGCTAAAAGTTTTATCTAAAAAATCCTTAAGTTTTAGAGTTATCTCAATTTTATCCAGTTCACTTTTACTTTTGAGTTTTTTTTTTCTTAAAATAATTCCAGACTAAAAAGTTTATCTACAAAAACCTCAAGTATTCTAAATTTTATCCCAGTTCACTTTTACTTGGAGTTTTTTTCTCAAAATATTTCTAAACTAAAAATTTTATCTAAAAAATTTCTTTAAATTTTAGAGTTATCGATCTTAATTTTATCCTAGTATAGATAGTAGTATTATTTCACAATATAGATGGTCTTGAGTCTTGGACTATTATTCCTAAGAGTTCTCTACTGTGAATTTAAAGTAATTCAGTAACTTGCTACTAGAACCTGATGCCTTGAAAATATACGTATAAAAAAATAAAATATAAAAACTAAATTAGAATCTAATGAAATCTTACCTTAATCAACCAAAATTAAAACTTGGCAAACTGACGGCGTGAACAAACATGGGATTCTACATGTTTTAGTATATATGAGTAAAAGTAAATAAAACTGCTTCATTCAAAACTAAGAAAAGCATGCATCTTGTGTATGAATTGTGATAGAAATTAAAAGATCAAGTTGAAGAATTCCATGTTTGTTAACGCTATCAAAGTGTCAAGTTTCTCTTTTCATTGATTAAGGTAAACTCTCATCAGTACCTAATGACAAATATTTTCTTATAGGAATATCTAATCACAAACATTATGTACAGAGGTTAATTTGATTGGGCTATGGGATCATAAAAAGAGAGTTGTACAACACTCCGAAATATGAGTGGAACCTGCAATCATGCCTTTATGATCAAGAAGTGATGTTTCACTCGTCTCTCTATATATATATATTGTGCCTTAAAATCAATCACATGGCTTTATGGATATATAAACAGCACATGATGCGTGAAAACCATATCTATATATTATCTAGATGGGTACAAACTTACAAATCTTTCCTCCAAAAAAAAAAACTTACAAATCTTATTGCAAGATAAAAACAAAATTTAAAAATGATTGGCTAAAAAGTGATGAGATCATCTTATCTTCGTATGATCGTATCTAATCCAAACATTGAAAGCTACTGAAAGCTCTCTCTCTCTCTCTCTCTCTCGTCAAGAAAGCTATTCTCTTTTTTTATTTTGGTCTCGTCAAGAAAGCTATTCTCTTTTTTTTTTTTTTGGTCTGAGAAAGCTATTCTCTTTGGGATAGGTAGAGTGACGAAGTAGGCTAAATGTTTGGATGATAGGCCCAAATTTAAGCCCAATTCTTATTCTAAATGAAAAAATGTAGCATTTTGGCACATTACACATTAAATGACACGCCTTTTTTATTACCATGTGATACATTTAGAAATGTGGACGCACATATTTTAAAGTCTATTGAACAAGGTTAGGATTTTGTTAATTGCATGTAAATTTTTAGTTGATATTTAGTTCAAGTCCTCTTCAATATTTATATTATAAGGCTCAATCTAAGATGAGGAGAGTGTGGTGACTAAGTTTATATATGAGTCATAAATGTGAAAGTGGGGTTCACTCCAAAATACCAAGACAAAATAGAGTGTCCATTCCATACTTATAAACCTTATTTTTCTTTCTAAGTAGTCGATGTGGGACTATCCCAACATCTCGAACACTCTCCCTCAAGTCCAACTAAGACTTGACTGCAGAACATCAATCAACCATTTTTGTTAGATGTCTACAAGGCCCTTGAACAATGGACAATTAAACCAACTATATACCATGTTTAGTTTTTATATTGTAGGCCCAATTTAAAGTGAGGAGAGTGTGGTGACTAATTTTATATATGAGCCATAAATGTGAAAGTGGGGTTCACTCCAAATGCCAAGGCAAGATAAAGTGTCCACTCCACACTTATATACCTTATTTTTCTTTCTAAGTAGTCGATGTGGGACTATCCTAACATCTCCAACAAGTCCGTCATGGATCTTGCACTCTTGATAGTAATTTCGATACGCATGCGGTAATCCACTAAATTCGCCTAGGCTCTATAAGATCTTTGTCACCCATTAATTAATTAATTGAATTACGATAATCTATTTCATTACATTTATATTACATGTAAAGCTAGCTTTTTGTGAGTATTTTATTTTCCTAAAGCTAGTTTAGTTTTTATGCTCATTATTATTTGGTGAAAATTCAAAGTTGCGTTTTTATTGTATATTTATGATAAAATGAAATAGTTATAAAATGAAAATCAAGGAACAAAGAATCAAAACCAACAAATTAATTATCGTATAAAAAAAGTACAATTGAGTAATTGATTGGTTCAAGTGATAAAGGGCTTGATTCTCCTTAAGCGAGGATTCAAGTACAAGTTCTGTGAATGAAAAAGATTTGGTTGAGATCGAGAGTCATTCTCATAAGGTCAACAACACTCAGAGCATAGATTATACTCATTAGAACTGAAATCAAGTCTATGTGGTTGGCTGCATTTGATACCAGGTTAGAAACCAAATAGAGAGCTACATCTCAAAAGAAATACCAATAATCAAATTAAGTAAAATCCAAGAAAATTGAACAACAGTAAAAACTCAATTAATTAGTTCCATGCTGTCAAAAATAAAATAAAATTGTACAACAATAATCTCAACCAATTAATTCTGGCGTTTTGATCTCTGCAACAAGCCTTCCAATATCACTTTTTTCTTATACTCATTGGAACTCAAATCAATACCACCAGAACTTTGATTCAAATTTTCTTCACAAATTTGATGATTATCAGAGAAATTCAATATTCTTCTCAAACAAGGAATGAAATAAAACCAAGCCGAGGCACAAAGAATGGCACATACTTTACCCCATAACAACATTATAACCAAAACAAGAAGCACAACAGAAAGCCCCACCACTGGCTCCAATTTTCCAGTGAGCAAGCTGTTTCTCCGACGAGACCTCGGCCGACTAGAAGCTTGATGAGCAGTTCTTGACGACGACGATGACAACATTCGCGAAGAATTAGTCCTTTTAGTAATTATTTGTTGACAATTCATGTTGTTTAAATTTGCATCTTCTTCTGACCTTGGCTTAATCAACAATTTGTTGTCCTTGCTGTTGTCATTTGTATCTTCTTTCAAGCAATCCAACAAATCCAGTTTGTCAATCGATCTTTTTTGGACATTTCTGTGTTTCTCCTGAATTTACAAGAAACAAAAAAAAAGTATATATATAAATTAATGTTTTTTTTTTTAAAAAAAGTCGGCATATTTGTCGAGAACTTGGTGGCGTAATGCAGTCGCAAAAAAAAAAAAAAAAAAAAAAAAAAAAAAAAAAAAAAATATAAGCATTATAACTCTAATTTAAGCAGAGGTTGTGGAATCGATTTTTCATTGCTACAATCCACAAACTTTCTCCAAGATTAAGAGTTGGGGCGCATGACTAATTAATCATCACGAGATAGGTAGAGATTGTGAATTTGGATTTGGGCGCCTGATTAAATAATTCTTATGGGATCAATCGAATTAAAATAAGGGGAGCCTAAAAAAAGGTTAAGATAAAAAAGAAATAATTAATAATGATCATAATTACCTTCAATTGAAAATCCGAATTTGAGAAGAAACCAATATCTTTTCCATCAAATTTCACCAAACAATCGGATTTCAACACTTCAGTACTTTTTGATTCAACCTTACAATCAATCTTTCTCTCCACAATTTTCAAACTATCCAAAGGAACAGTTTTCATCGTCTTAGACTTCTTCTTCCTCGTCGCAAACTTGAACCACCGTGAAAACAATCTCTTTTTTGATCTCCGACGGCCTTCGGATTCTCCATGATTATGATCAAATCTTTGAAAGCATCCAAAACAAGATGATTTGGAAAACAAATTGGTGGATTGGGGTTTGATTTTATTCGGCTTTTCGACCTCGATTTCTTCCATGGAAGGAGAAGAGAAAGAAGAAGAAAGAGATGGAGAGGCCTTGAATTATGAACATGGAGAGAAAAACAAGAGAATTGAACAATGAATTTCTTCGTTCTCTCTCTCTTTGGAAATTTAAAGTCGTGTCTCTTCGATGTGCACTAAAACGTGAAACGGAGTAAGTTTGAAAATGTTCTATTATTTTCAACAATTAATATTGTATGATACATCTTATACACACGTTCTATACAATTGTTTTAGACCATTGGATCGTTTATTGTGATGTGTACTTGTACAACTCAAGACTTAACTAAATGATCTCATATAAGGTAGGCAGACTAGTCACTCAATCGCTATCTTCTAGAAATTTGGCCCTGCGCGTGGCAAGCACGTGAGTTGGCTTTGAATAATTCTCATGTGGATTAATTAGTCAATGAGATTTTTTTCAAGGAAAATGTTCCGGTGTCCCCACATAGGTATGTCGCACGACACACACGTGTTAACGTTCATTGCTTTTTGCATCGAAATATGCATGCACACACTTGATGTATGTATCGCACGAAACTAACAAATGTGTATTGGGCACCACTACCTCAAGAGAAGAAGATTTGCTAATGTTTGAAAGGGTACTGTTGGTAATGTCAACTAATAGAAATATGTCATGTGTATGGCGTGTGATGTGTTTTACACTTTTGCACTTTCACTTTTACTCTTTTGTTCACGTGACACTTTATTAGTGGTAGTCATTACTAACATTATACTTTGTACTTTGTGAGAGGGTAATGTTGGTAGACTTTGTTAGTACACTGAAGACTTTAAAAAAAAAAAATGGATGTTGAGGTTAAACCAATTTGACTTAAACAACTCTATTAATGGTATTCTTTTTTTGGATAAAAAAATCTATTTGAACTCTTAAAGTCTAGCCTCGAGATAATTTTTAAAATTTTACATATATCAAAAGAGTGTTACAAGTTGTTATTTCGAAGTCATTTATTGATTGAGGATATTTTTGAAATAAAATCTTTTTACAAATTCTCATAGAAGTTTGGACTTATGACTCCAAAAAGTACTACTTGGATAAAATAAAGGTAGAGGCCATTCTATTATTTTTTTATGGTATTCTTATGACGTTTCTCAATGTGGGAGGTGTTTCAACTGCCGTAGAAAAAAACTCATGAATTAAGAGGATAGAATTCAAGTGAGTTAGATTGATCTCTGAAATTGTATTTCTAGAAGGAGCCTACTAACTTGCCCAACACGGATATGCACATGTAATATCAATATGCACTTGTCAGTGTTTATGCATTTCTAATTAAACAAAAATCAATAGATGCCAACATGGGCACACGTGTTGGTCGTGCATGTCCATACTGGGGCATATCCCGTGGTCAATTAGGAATGCATCACTTGCTGATGTTTGGTTAATAACTTAAATTTCTTGAAACAGAAATCCAATTAATGGTGGTGCTTGCATGACCCATTAATACAAGCTTGTGATAAAACTTGATAACGTGTTGATGTGCCTGTGCACAATAATTTGCTAAGATTATGAACTCATCATTAATTAATTTGCCAATTGCTCTCATATTACTTGAAATGGTCATGATATGGCCACATGCATATTTATGAGCTTCTCTTCTCTTAAATTTCTTAAGTATTTTGACAATGATGAATGAAGTTTGTGTTTTTTTTTTTTTTTTTTTTGAAGAGAAATTGAAATTTTATTAATCATTCATGGCTCAATACATTGATTCACTAATCTTATTTATGCAAACAAACTATCCTTAATTTAGCTTTTTTTATATTAAAATTGAAACAGTTTGACTATCAGGGACTGCTCTCTACTGTGGCGGCCTCAATTTTCAAATATAATTGGGCCCCACCCGACCTAGACTTTTGTGAAACTCCAACCCATCTTGACGAATCACGCAATTTCCTTACAACTTACCATTCATTTACAATTTTATAACATTGATTAGTGAGTTATTATCAATATAGCGGAAGCAAAAGCTCAAACTAATCAAGTAATCACAACCATATAAAGATAAAACATCCTATAATATGGAAACCCCGCATATGTATATCACTATAAATGATAAATCAGAGGAGAACAGCCCAATAGATATACATGCCTAGAATCTCTCACATACCCAAAACCCATGTTTCAAAACATCATATATATATATATACAATAATACAAAAAAATTACCTACTCAGCCAAGTGGAAAGGCGTGCTCTAGTGTCATTAAAGCAAATCTCTAAGCTTTGGTGTCTTCCCCTTGTTGAACTGTGGATCTGTACTCCGTCAAACATAAGAATGACGAGCCCAAGTAAGTAACGCCAAGCAGAACAATAATATAACATTTCAAAATAAATAAACATCAATCCACATTTATATTGATAGAAAGAAAGGAATTAGGAATGCATGAAATGTATAAGACTGTAAATAACTCAATCAAAAAGTGAGTGTCCAAGTTACGAAATAGAATTGCAAGGAGTCCCAATAATAGTCCTTGAGTCGAGGTAAAACCTACAAAACTCGGGTTCAGGACGAGAACACTGCCTACCAGCCTTAACCCTTGCGATTGTGAGATATCCATAAACTCGGATAAGAGCCCACAACGTACACTCAACCGGAAGATATCAACAACGTCTAGATAAGAGCTCACATCGTAGGTAAAAGTAACCATAACTCTCTTGTAGTGGACCACTCAACCAACATAGATTCTAAAGGATATAATGATAAACATTACAATAACAACAAATTAAAGCTCAAGTAATAATTATAAAAAGTTCTCACCGATTTACTTACCTGTAATCCAACTAATTACGCACTTAACGAACCCTAACACGTCTCTTATGACCTCCCGTATCCCGTCAATGTTCAAAAACCCTAATATACATTTAAATTGAAATTTCCATTAATAACCCTTATTTAAACCAATTTCCTTTAATTTTATTTGTTCACCCATTTGGATCGATTACCCAGGTATTAGGTCATATTCGTACCCATTTGGATACCCGATAGATCTCCCGAAAGTTTTCGAAAATTTTATAAAAATTCACCCATGTGAACAGTAACATGCATTGTCGGGACGTTGTAGCTTACAATAGCTTGGACGACGTATCTACGGCGTGGAGATTATGTCCCACTATCTAACATGTACGTGAGTGACGTCGTGACCTCATTGGTCGTGGCGACGTTCTCACGGTTGTTCCCCTGAGGTTCCTGCCAAAGACGTACGTGGTTAACGCCGTGAGTTGGAAAACTCACGGCGTCACCGCGATGTATTTTGCAGAACATCTCTGAACCGTGGTTTTCGACACTCCAGCTCTCGTCGCCGTGCTTTAAGCCTATCTCAACTTTGACTAAACATCCAAACACACACCAATCCACCCTCGCCTTGCATCAAAACCCGACCAAACCATCGATTTGCCGAAATCATCAAAATTTTTCCAAAAATCCCCAAAATTCAGAAAAATTTGCAAACACTAACACCACTTCAAAATTCATGTTTTGATCATTCAATACACTCCCAATCCATCAAACATCCCATAAAACCTGATTTTCCAAATTCGTTGTCCGAATTCATCGCGACAAAAACCCATAAAGATACCGCCAAAACGTAGACAATCACGTTGGGAACCGGAATCTCACCTTAGAATTCAAGATTGGTTTCGATCTCGTGACGTCAAACCGTGTCGAGAACACCCGAGCCACGTCGTTATTTCGTTGTAAATTGGTGAGGAGAGAGAGTGAAATGAGAGATAGATGAGAGAGAAAAGGTGGTAATAGGCTTATATACCCCCCCTCTATCTTAACTCCCACACGGATCTCGAGACCCATCCTATGGTCACCATTCACTATAGTCATCAACTATGACACCAACTCATGACTCCAATACGTGACTCTCACTCTTAACTAGGTGATTTCTCGCACCATATTCGCGTTTATGAGTTCATTTCAAACACCAAATTTGTTCGTCACGTCGACCCGGGTGTAAAATCATATCAAACGCATTTTACAACTTTTAATTATTATTTATTTTGTATTTTGTTAGTACCTCACCCTCACCCGAAGCACCCATGCTACCATTTGGACCATCGGCTCCATGGGGCCCACCTCACGGCATCGCTAGTCACAGTGGGGTGGTACCAAGCCTACCCCATCCGTGTCCCCCACACGGTCTTTCGCCTCCTCGACTCAAACTCGGGTCTGAGGGATAAGATTCCAGATTTCACGAGTCGAGTACCACCGAATGGGAGGACTTCCCGGAGGTCACCCATCCCGGTACTACTCTCGATCGGGCACGTTGAACTGTGGAGTTCGATGGGATCCGGTGCCTTCGTGCTTGAACCAACTTAGTGGGTACTCGACTCGTGAAATCTGAATCTTATTCCTCGACCCCGAGTTTGAGTCGAGGAGGCAAAAACCGTGTGGGGGACACGGATGGGGTAGGTCTTGGTACCACCTCGCTCGTGACTAGCGATGCCAATGGGGTGCGCCCCATGGAGCCGATGGTCCAGTGGTAGCTCAAGGCTGGTCGGGGCCACGTTACATAAAAGACGCATTTTATGTAACGACCCGCCGCTCGCGTGGTAACAAACTGGTGCTAAGGTCGTCTCGAGTAGTAGTAGGTGCAACACGCTCGCCAGCTCGGTGCCACTGCTGGCATCCTCGAACTCCGGATATACTCCATCAACTCACCATCAGTGCTCTTTGTAATAATCTGCGCTTCCCGTTTGTAATAATTGCCGTTCGCCGCTCGCACCATGGCTCGCAAATCAGCTACCTCACTAGTGGTATGGTCACTAGTCTCCCCAACCTCCTGCTGAGTAGTCGGCGGAGTAGTAGGAGTCTGTCCGTCCATTATAAACTGCACAACCAACTTGCATTGGATCAGACTCAGTATATATACGCCTTTTTTGTAACGACTCAGCCACGCCGCCCAGCTCACCATCGGACCAGGCTCCATGGGGCGCACCCACTGCATCGCTAGTCACAGCGTGGTGGTACCAAGCCCTACCCCATCCGTGTCCCCCCACATGGTCTTTCGCCTCCCTTGACTCAAACCTGGGTTCTGAGGGATAAGATTCCAGGTTTTACGAGTCGAGTATCACTGAGCTGGTTCAGCACGAAGGCACCGGATCCCATCAGAACTCTGCAGTTAAGCGTGCCTGAGCAAGAGTAGTACCAGGATGGGTGACCTCCTGGGAAGTCCTCCCAGTTCAGTGGTACTCGACTCGTGAAACCTGGAATCTTATCCCTCAGGACCCAGGTTTGAGTCGAGGGAGGCGAAAGACCGTGTGGGGGGACACGGATGGGATAGGGCTTGGTACCACCCTGCCTGTGACTAGCGATGCCAGTGGGGTGCGCCCCCATGGAGCTAGTAGTCCAGTAGTAGCCTGGACGCTGGGTTGGGTCGTTACATTTTGTCAGTGTTTTTAATTCATTTAGTCCCCGAGACTACTAATTCCTCGACCAACATTCGCCCGAAACCCCGTTATTTGACCAAACTCTCGAGCTGAACCGTTCCTTGTATCAACACTAGCATTTAAACGTCCTCTCACATTTGGGACATTAGAATTACACATTCGGGTAATACAATATAATATAAAACACCGAACACAAATAACATACCTCGGTGTCGACGATCAAAAATTGGACTCTGTATCTCGGCAAGTGGACCCACGTACGATCTAAATTGACACGTGGCACAAGTTAGAATTTAGGGTCGTTACATCTACAACGTTGAAACTCATGACAATACAAAAAAGTACTAAAACCACAAAACAAATAACAAAACTTCCCGACAAAAAGAAGACAAATCAAAAACTTCTATGGAAGAAAACTAAGTATAAAGTAAAAACTAAAAATAAATCAATCCATCTCGCCACGCAAACCCATGCAACACCATTGATGAAGATGTGTCGCAACAAGGATAGACCAATCTCTACAAATCTGATTAGATCTGTTATTTATTGAATGAACAAAAAGTAAAATAGATTTGTTTGAAACTACCACCGATCGTTGAGATAATCAACGGTATAACAAAAATGACACAAGTGAATCAAAAAAAGAATTTTTGAGTGCTAGCAAAGAAACAAGGCTGCTGATGCCATTGTGTTAGGTAAGAGGCCAGGCCTATAGACAATGAGACGTATTATTGCATAGTTTAAATATTAATTCATCATTGTTTGATTCGGTATTTGAAGTATCCGTGTTTCAACTGTAGATAAGATTATAAACTTATACAAGTACATAACCTTTCAATATCGTTCATGCATTAAAAAAGATCTTAATAAAAAACATATTAAAGAAAATCATTATATATATATATATATATGTGTGTGTGTGTGTATTACTTAAGGCTTGACATGACAAACATGTTGACGCATAGAGGTGACATAACAATCTCGCGACTCTCATGTGAGATGATAAAGACATCACTTACCGATTTACTCGTTACTCTCTCTGGTCACCCTTAACTTCTCCTATACCTCCTTTTAGGGGAACTTCATCATTTGATGATAAGTCGAAGGAATTGCTCTCAAGCAGGCAATGTATAGTAGGCCTACCGATGATGCCATTATAAGCTGAATGTCAGTCAACAACCAAATATTCTACCATTTTGGCGATGGAGCTAGATCCCTAAAATATAAAACTTGATTGAAAAAAAAAAAAGGGAAGAACAAAAGGACTCATCCCTGAAATAATAATTTCTTAAAAAGAGAACTCGAGTAGTGAATACCTCCCCAAATCATCTATGAAAACCATCAATAGATACCTACATCTCAATAATATGAAACTAATTTGACCCAAATTAGTTTCATTTGACCCAAATGAAACTAATTTGACCAAATGAGATACAACGCCAAGTATCATTTGACCCAAGTCCTGATTCGTCGGTACCCAATCCAAGAAGGAGTGATACGGTGATAAGGAAGCCACGAAAGTATCAAGAAGTTGAGTTGTTAGGAACATTTGCATTAATCTATTAGCATGTAATCAAGCAGAAGTGTATGCTAAGTATAAATACAGGTGAATGAAACAACGCAGGGCATGAAAAAAACTAACACAATTTCAAAACCTAGACTAAGAAAAGAAGTCATCTAAGACAAGACCTGACTGAAATAACATAATATTGTGACAGAAAAATAACTGCGATAGAGATAGCGATTCCGACGATGCTTTGAAGTCGTCGTTTCTATCATCTTCTTTGTTGTGATACATTCCCTTCGACAGAAAAAGCTGCATGGCCTCCCAGTGAGGCCTTTTGTTGGCATGTTGCCTTCTTTGATAAATGGGATGCGTTCTGAAGTCTACGAATGGATCACCGGAGTGCTCCAACGCCAAAACGGGACATTCATCTTTAATGGTCCTTCCTTTAGCAATCTCAACTGTGTTGTGACTTCTGATCCTAGAAACTTAAAGAGTATCTTCTCAAGACTAAGTTCTCAAACTTTCCTAAAGGTGGATACTTCCATGACACTTCGAGGGACTTGCTAGGAGATGGAATCTTCAGCGTCGATGATGAGACTGCTGTCCAGAAGAACAATAAATAATGATACTAATATATATGAATAAACAAGTTTTACAAGTAATTAATTACAACAAAATAAATTTCTAGCCGTAGGCTTGCACAAAAGCAATGTCCTAAGACAGAAATTTCCTTGAATTCGGTGATAGAATTTTCTTCAAATATCTACCCCAGGATACAACCGGATGCTATTTCGAACCAAAAATCACCAAGTTCAAAAGTCTATCAAACTGTGATTTTTCTTCTCTCTCAGAAAAAACTAAATTCGAAATCCAGTAAGTTTCTAGTGTTTTAGTTCCACTTAAATAGAACTTGAGGCACTGGTTCAAACCAATGTGACTGTTCAAATTCGAAAACAACATATGCAACGGTCGCACCTGTTCACAAAATAACGAAATTAAGTTAATAATTAATTTCGAAATAAAAAATAAAAATTTATTTGATTTTACAAGGCTAACAAATCTAAGCCCAAAGCCCCCTATCTTTGATTTTAAATATAATATATATATATATATATATATATATATATATTTATATATATATGTACACCTATTACCCAATAGGGTACGCGGTGTCAATTTGAGCTCTATCCATTGGGTTTCTCTAAAGCAATGTGAGACTAAAGAATTTTTCTATTCAGACTCATTTGAAGCATTTTTCAAGTTCCAACAAAGACATGGCGTCGGCAGAGGAAGACTGCGAGCATTGAGTTCCATTCTACAACGTTCCAAAACATGACTACGGAGTCACTGATCGAGCTAGTGCACTCTCGGTTATTGCCTGTTTTAATGGACTCCATTGAGCAATCTGCTCCAATTGACTTGCAAGATGTGCTTCTGAGGCTAACTTTTGACAATATCTGCATGATGGCTTTTGGTGTTGATCCTGGTTGTCTCAGACCAGCCTTGCCAAAGATACCGTTTGCGAGGGCATTCGAGCTTGCGACTGAGGTCACCGTGCTTCGCTTTGTAACTCCTACTTTTATTTGGAAAGTCATGAGGAGTCTCAACATAGGCACTGAGAGGGAACTGAAGAATTCAATAAAAGAAGTCGACCAATTCGCCAACAATGTAATCTGTAGGAGGAAGAAAGAATTATCTTTGGATGCAATGGATGATAATAAGAAAGCAAGATCAGATCTTCTAACAGTTTTCATGAATTTGAAAGATGACGACGGAAAGCCCTTTTTGGACAAGTTCTTGAGGGATATTTGTGTGAACTTCATTCTTGCAGGGAGAGATACTTCATCAGTGGCACTCGGTTCTTTTGGTTGCTTAATAGAAATCCCGACGTCGAGGAGCAAATCCTCGATGAGATTTGTGGTCTAATAAGTGAAAGAGAAGACTTTTCATTACTTAAAAGCACTGATAATTTGATATTTAGGCCTGATGAGGTGAAGAAGATGGAGTACTTACAAGCAGCTCTATCAGAGGCTCTAAGGCTCTACCCTTCTGTTCCATTGGATCACAAAGAGGTAATTACATATTTAATCTTGATTTTCAATGAACATGATAATTCTTTCCATACACGAAACTCTTTATATCGCATCGGCAATTGTTAGTTTAATTTATGTTCTTTTCAGGTTGTTGAAGATGATGTATTACCAGATGGTACCATAGTAAAAATGAGAACAAAGGTGCTCTATGCAATTTACTCAATTGGGAGAATGGAGAGTCTATGGGGGAAGGATTGCAGAGAGTTCAAGCCAGAGAGATGTCTGAGAGACCGACGCTTCATGAGCAAATCGGCATACAAATTCGCGGCATTTAATGGCAGGGCAAGGCTGTGCTTAGGAAAAGACTTTGCTTATTATCAGATGAAGTTCACAGCTGCGTCGATCATTTATTGGTATCGAGTGAAGGTGATGGAGAATCACTTGGTTGTGCGCAAGCTTGCTTTGACAATGTACATGAAGTATGGATTGATGGTGGAGCTTTGCAAGAGAAATGAAGCTGAGATTCTTGAACATTTTAGGACCAAATCTTAGTGATTTGATAATATTGTGTGGGATTGAATTTTTTTTAACTATATTTTCTTCTTCTTATTAGTATTGCTTAGTTATCTGATTGAATTAATAACAAGTAGCTTATTCAAAGAAGATTAATAAGGGGAATAGAAGAAGACATTTTGAAAGGGAATTAAGTAAATGATTGTTGGTGGAAGTGATTGTGTCTGTTTCAAGAAGCTATGCTTAAAGGTGTTGATTATAAGTAATATCTTTTGTTTTGTTTATAAATAACAAGGATTAATGAACTGGAATTCATTTAATTTCTTTTTTGAAGAAGGAATTCATTTAATTTCTTTTTGAGGAAAAACTCAACTAATTTCTTGTATCCTTGGTAATCATTCTTTTCTTTTGTTGATAATAGTTTTATTTATGACCAATGGTTATATACATAATGGTATTCAAATGACATTCGGCACCGAACACACTGACTAATCTATACTCGAACATCGTCGGGCCTTAAATGAATGGTGGTCATCCTAACCCAAGTTGTTTTTTTTTTTTTTTTTTTTTTTTTTTTTTTTTTTTTTTTTTTTTTTTTTTTTTTGTATCCACAAGATTTAAACTAGAGACCTCATGCACTTAAGGACAACTTGAATTGCTCTGTGTAACCGATCACAACTAATTTAGTATTGAGATTTTGTTGTTGTTGTCATAATCTCGTGTTTAGATTATGCAAGAGAGAGAGACACAAACGACGTTGCAGATTATAAACATTTAGCAAGTATGATATATATTAGTAGCCAAAAGACATTTTTTAGATAGAATTGAATGCATGAAGAAGAAAAGAAATGAAGCCTGTCTACCTAGTTATTTGACTAATAGTTCATGCATGCCACCATAATAGTTGAGTCAAATCAAATCGAAAAATTGTCAATAGTAGATTCAATTCAAATTGTAAATCGCAATGCAAACCGTATGACTTTTTGTAAATCGCTCAATAAGTCACGAACAGACATAAGCATATATAGGGGTGCACACGGATTGCACTAATCCGTAGATCCGATCCAATCTGGACCAATTATCACTAATTGGATCAATGTTTTGATCCATTGGATTGAATTGAATTGGAAAATCACTAATCCGTTTAGACTGGATCGGATTATGAATCCTACTTAAAAAAACATGGATCCAATCCATTCAATCTGTTTATCACATCAACACATTTACATAATCTTATCATATGTACTATAATAACTCGAAAAGCATCACCTCAAACTATCAACTCTAAACTAAAGTATCTCAAAGACTATGCTTGTTCTTAATTATTTTTTTTACGCTTCAGACTTTTTTGTGGGTTGTATGTTGCAAGTGCACCTTTTTTGTGCTTTTGTAAGGGTGCATGGTGCAAATTTGTGGATGACATACTTGTGAAGGAACTTGCATTTTAAAGGTTATTGTGATAACAAGTTTGTAGAAAATATGTTATATATAGATTTATCAAATGTATGTCATAAATTTGTTGTTCATGAGACATGATTTTTATAATTGATTTGATTACGCTTTAATTTCATGAATCTTTGGATAAGAAAACATCAATCCGTGAAACTTGATCCAATCCGATCCATATTATACAAATTGATTGATAAATTATTTGAACTAGATTGGATTGTAATTTTTCAATCCACAATAATTAAATTGATTGTGGATTAACTCTAATTGGATTGAATCCAATCCATGCCCCTAAACTGCATATATAGCTTCTTTCTAGAAATTAGTGACATGGAGTTCTCTTGTTATTTCAGCATAATTAAGATCGAGGAATGCTGGAGTGTTACATTTAATAAGCTCTCCCGGCCCATTCTTCATATAACTCTTCTAAAAAGTCCTCCATGAACTTGTACCACTTCTCAGTTCTTTTATAACCAGCCTGAAATTTAATTAATGCCGAAGCACCAGGACATAAGTACGTACCATCAAAATTAACATGAACTGGGATTCAAAATTCATTCATCCAGCAAAATGCGGTGATGTGCATCTAGGACTATCGTAGAAAATAGGTTGTCTGCATGACTTCAAAGAGTCTTTTCCGAAATCCTAAGTTGGCCTCCTTGAAACGGCAAAATAAGCCCTAAACCATAAACCCTAAACCCTAATTGTCATAGCAGGCATAGTCACTTTACCTTGTTTTCATCAATTCCTTTAGTTTGAGAAGCTTCTCATGGAAATGATTGATGGTGGTTTGTTCAGCTTTCTTTAAATAATCTTCCTTCAATATGCATAACAGCGGGTTGATGTTAGGATCATGCAGCACATGGTTCCTACTGCCACCAAATGTAAAGTATTGTGCAATTCCAGAAATGAATACAAGTAATTTAGTGGAACTGTTTGACGACATTCCTCGCTTGGCTGCAGTATGCATGTTTGAAATTGCAGAAATCTTTCAACTCTTGGTAGAGCATTAGACCACCATAATAAAATTTACCATCTTTGACACAGTGACATAATCAAGACTTTCAAATAAAAAATGAGAAGGTGAAAATATTATATGAGAAATGGCTTTTTCAACAGTTACGGTTGCACTCATAAAATTAAGAATTTACCTATAGCACCGATTGCATCAAGTCGACCAGCATCTTGCACAACTCCAAACTCAAGTGAGTATTCATTCTTTGCATTCTGTGAAAGTTCCTCTTTGAACCTGAGAATTAGATAGGCAACATATATCATGGTTAAATTTTTATTTTTTATTTTTTATTTTTTTTTCAAAAAACAGCAGACACAGGTAGAACTGATGAATGTCCAACGCTATTTACTACGTAAGGAATGCAGGGAAAGATTTCACTGCCAAGGATGGTCAGTATGCAGGCCCAGAACAAATGATCGTAGATTGGGAAACTATGATGTCCATACAGAGTGAAACGTTTTCTAATAAAGACAAAAGCCGGCAAAAGCGGCAATATATATCATTCCAAGAGATGAGTAAAGAGTAACATACCCATTCCCTTTATTTATAATACTCAGTATCCTTTTCTTCTCATCCTCCTCTATCCCTTCCTCCTCAAGAAATTTCTCAACAACTCTCTCCTCGGAAAGGTCCCTGCAGTCAACCATCATGAGACAAGTTTGATGAAATTTTCGCAAATAACCTGAGAAGCAAAGATACTCACTTGACGTATTTGTAGTCTCCTGCAACGACAGGTTTCAGATGTTCCCTACAGAAATGCAAGAGAAATAAAAGCTCCAAAATTCAGCATATAAATGGAAATCCACCGACATCTTAACAGTGGTCAACTTTCATACCGAAGTTCATGAAGAAACTCCACCCTCTAAGTTGCTACACCCCCAATTATAGCAGGACAGAATTTTTCATCCAGAAATTCCATCCTACAGTATGAAAACAGCCCCAAAGATAGCAGCACAGGATTATTCATCATTCCACAAAGTAGAATTCTCGTTTCAAGTCCCCACATCTGAGCTTAGAGACTAAGAATTGAATATGCAGTGAGACCACATACCGCCGGTAATGACAATAACCAGGAAAATCAATAGCCAGTAACCGTTCTTGTTGAACATTAGTCATAAGTGATCGGAATGGCCTCACACTGAGACAACATTTTAATGCTCAGCCCAAATCAAAGAGGCAACAGTTGTATTGGGTAAATACAAACAAAAATTCCAAAAATATTCAAGAGCAAGCACCTTTTTCCTATTGGGTAATATACTTTCAACATTATCTCAATGTCAACAGGGCAACAGTTGGCTTTGCCAATCTAAGAGCAATTATCTCCCAACTCCAACTGTTAAACAATAATCAAGAAGATTAACTCCTCCATTATATAATAAGAAGCAACCAATACATAAAAATGAAGTACAACAAAAAGAAATGGAGTGCAAAATAACAACTCAAAATCTTCGAGAAAGTCCGAGGAATACAGCTGCAGATGATATTTGTACCTTGAGATCAGCAATATCAACATCATGACCACCTTCAACTAGTCCCCACCGATCAACCTGCAGAATACAAAGTCATTTTAGTAACTTCGTAGTTCTAAAAATCACAGAGAACATAGAAGACTCCAGAGTAACATGGTACCTGCAGATCTTCTTCCAATCTAATCAATTCAATGGCATCTTCAATCTGCAATCTACCCTGAAATATTCCAATCGGAATGACAAGCGAATGTGCTGCTGCAGCCATTGCATCAAGGGCAGCTAATTCACAGTCACTTGTTTTCTTTAAAAGACTCTCTACAGCATTCACGAGACCATCTTCTTGCTTGCCACCAAAAAAGCTCGAGTATACCACGGGCTTGAAACCAAACTCAGATTCTACCCAATTAAGGAGTGGATCAATTTTCTCAACTTGTCGTTCTGCGGATAATTGACATAATGCATGAGAAAAAGGAACTCCAAGAAAAACCAAATTTCAATTGGAAATGAAAATGAATTATAGAATATCTGCCCATAAGTTCCATAAAGTATAAAGTCAGTGCTCCTGGAAACTAGTTACCCAAAAGATTTTCAAAATATTATTGATTTATCATAAGTTAATACTCTATCTTTTCAGATTGGCAAAATTATCCAAAGATACAGTTTTACTTTTAAATGATATTTGCAATTCACATACCAAGTACACCTCTTGTCAGATCACTGTCCCCTGGAGCACGGCAGAATACTAAATCTTGATGAAACTTCTTCAGCAAATGTTCAATGATCTTCACCCTTGTAAGCGGAACTCTCTCTAGTGCAGTGCAAGCAAGTTTCATAAGGGGCATTGTAAAGGGTCTAATTCCATCATTTAGCTATCAAAACAAAAACTTAATGAGATGGCATGTTTGGGTAAAATATCGATAAATAATAATATGATAGCCGAAATAAAGAAGGGGCAAACCTGATATTCCCACTCTGCCGCAATGGCCTTGGCAAGCGAAAGAGTAGGAAGCTTTAAGGGTCTTTTAGAAGGAGACCTAAGGGTTCTATAATCAAGCATAACTGTCCAACCATTGTCGTCATCAGCCTTCCGTGTCGTGACCTGGTTGTAGAACCGTTTGCCTACAATTGATCCGGTCATGAACGACATGGGCATAGTAACTGAAGAAGAATCTCGTGAGCTAAAATTAGGCTGCTTGACATAGATACTCTCATCTTTCTGTGTCTTCTTCCCATCTTCTACTACTCCGTCACTGGAGAATGTGAAAGAAGATGAAGAACATGCAGTCTCCAGTTCTGATTTCTCAACTGCGGTCGCAAAGCTGAAAGAATAATCATTAGTCTCCATGTTATATCATGTCCACTATTGCCACTTCGAAATTTGGGATTTAGGTTATGCCACTTTGCATAGGAGTGAACCTTGAAAACTGAAGAAAAACATGGCAAAAATATGGTTTTGATCAAAGAATACCCAAAATTCTATTTGTAAATTCACAAAACGCCATAGATGATATCAGATTCTTTTTTTGATAGGAAGTAGACTTTATTTATTATAGCCTAATATTTATGAAGAATTGTAATAATTCACAAAAGGCGAGAGACAATGTGTTTCCCTAGATTATATCAGATTCTCTATCTGCAGAACACTCATCGCCGTGACTACGGCACCGCAATCTAATTTCAACAAGTGCAACTAAAATCATTAAAATGTTCATCAAGAGCACGAGCAATTAGGTCAAAAAAAAAAAAAAAAAACACGATCTTTAACGAATCCATCTGTATAACGCGTAATGTAACAACTTACAATGAATGGAGTAACAAAGATCATCTAAAATTGAACTGAAATTGCTCATCGGCGTTGTCACAATCCGATTACAAGAAGTCCAACTCAAATCATTAAAATGTTCATTAAGAGCACTAACGATTAGGTCAAAAAACCAAAAAAAAAAAAAAAAAAAAAAACGCACACGTAATCTTTAACAAACTTTTAGGGCATCATTTCACAAACTAAGAACCAATCCTAAAAACATGACAAATGAATGATCTTCACAGAACATAAACCAATTTCAGTAACAACAAAGAAAGAACAAAATTTGAGTTTTTTGATCTCACCTTCTATTGATGAAATGTATGGAATTCGAGCAGAGGATTTGGAGATGTGAAGGTGAGGTCGAATTTGATCTGAATGTCCAATTGCGCAAATACAAGGCCATCGATGCGGTTTTTGAAGCTCTATAGAGTTTGGATTCGACCACTGCGACTGAGACTGTGTAAGGGTTTAGGCGACCACGACGAACAAAACTGACTGTCCGTTTATTTTTACCCCACAAAATTACTACGTGATCTAGTGCTCCCGACTCACTAATGCTATATTGTCCTCTTCTTCTATGTCCCTATTTTTTTTTTTTTTTGATAAATAGTTTAACAAAAAAAACAATTCTATGTTCTACCAAATTGAAATAATTTCTACCCAAAAAAAATTTATTTTGGTCTTTTAATTAATAATTGATTTGAGATTGAAATTTTTATTATTGTTGTTGTCGTCGTCATGCACATTGTTACACAAAGCCATATTACGTTGTTATGTGAAACTCAACATCAACGAGTTTTCATATGTCGTTAATAGACACCTGACAACAAAACTTAATGATAAATTTATAATTTCAAAGTTATTTGATGCATTAGTTCTTAAAGTGTTATTATATAATGCCAGCCTTACGCTTTTCTTGTTTTTTTTTTGCTTCAAAAATCGGAACCTATATATAAATTGAATTCATGACCATCTTGTTACACGGTGCGTCTAGATTGATTTATTATGCTTCTGCATGGCGAGCCTCCAATGTGAAACATTTGGTTCATCTAACTAAACTATTCTAATTAGGTTGAACTGATTTTGTTTACCTTAAAATAATGAAAATGATTTTCTAACCCTGCAAATCGACACCAACCATGCGAAAGACATGCTATGCGCCTCAAGTATGCATCTTAAGGAGCATTGCCCATTCACCTCCCCAATCGGTGCCGATTTGCGGGTGCAAATGTGGGTTACTCTAGCAACTGTTGGTAGGATTTTTGAAAACTTAGTGTAAAATAGAAGAATAACATAATGCAATTGATTAAGGCTTAAGTTATACTCAATGTCCTTAAGACTATTTCGCCCCGTTATGGTGCTTACAGTTTAATGACGTTAGTCTCTCAAGATATAACGATCATACTAGTGATTTGTAGCACTCCAAATCACTAGTCTACGAACTAATCTATGATTCAATACTCTCTCGAACTTAAAACCATGTAAATAGAGAAAAAGATTTTTATTTGACCTATTTGCTTAACCTTCGAACTTCGTCTTAAAAACAATCCATCAAGTTAATATATATAAACTTTCACGTGTCTACTAGGAAAGACACGCCTTTTGGTGAATAGATACACCATTTAGTCTGTTATGCCTCTCCACAGGAGTACACACCTCTTCACATAATTTCTATTCAAGTTATAAACAATTAAATAATATAATTAATTGTTTCAACAATCCCCCATATGAATAGAAATTGATCATCAAGTCTTTATATATCCCCCACATAAATGAATTTTTAAAATCATTTTAATGCAGACACACTTGAGAGAGTATTGGCGGAATAAAGTTACATCAAGAGAAGTGACGTATAGAAACTCGAACTTACCCTAATGAAATATTATTGGACTTACTTAGTGACGCAGTGGATATAGAAGATCTTGAAATGTTCACTTTTTTTAGTAAAATCGAGACAATAATACTCACATAATTTCACCCTATCATTATTAGTTCTTACGGCTTTGTCCATTTTGGTCATGGACATAATCCTGGTTTCATGATAGATTTAGAGAATTTAGCCTGTCTCATTCTCATAAATGCGACTGTGACGACCCCAGTTCCTACACAAACTAGGCCCCGCCCGGCCTAAACACACGTGGATCCCCGAGACTTCACTTGCTAAGTCGCATGCCTAGTCAACCTCAAATCCTTGTTTATTCATCGTTTTATCAATTTAATTGGTGAGTTATTAGATTATATTATTATCAGGTAAGTTTGCAGCAGAAGTCAACAATAATCATGTAAATAACTCAAAATAAAAGAAATCAGGAACAACCTATAGTGCGGAACCCATAAAGTGGATAAACATGCATACCTTGGTGACCATCAGTATTCAATAACAATAATACATGATATCCCTAGTCACTCAATCCCAAAATAACCCCATTGTATTAAAAAACAATAATAAACAATCAAAAGGCAACACCTACTGTGAGGGAAAGGAAAGAGCCACTCTGAGAGTCCTCAGAGGAAGTCACCTAGTGCTAGCCCTTTTATTCTTGCTTGCCTCTGCCTTATCTGCGCCACCGTCACAAACTAGACGGTAAGTGCGTGAAAAATTGAAAATATAGCCAAAAAACATAAACGGTAATTCAAGATTTACTAAATAAATAGTCTAAGTATCATGCGGTATTGAAAGACAAGAAATAAAATAAAATTGCATGATAAACAGACTGGCAAGTATAGCAATAAAATTTGAGTGTCTATCGAGTCAAAAGAAGCCCATAAGTGGTCGAATTATCACAACATTCCACAACACCACATCCACAACCACATCCAATTCCACAACCAATACCACATCCACAATATATCCACAACAATCCAGTACTCGGGGTGAAACCAACTATTAGGGGGTGGACAACACTTCTGCAGAAGTGTTCATGTTAGCCCAACTAATATGGACCCAGAAGTACCTTCACGACACACTTACACCAAAACACTCAATTAAGGAAATATAGAATGAAATTCCAACAAATAGCTCAACCCTAAACCCCAAAGTGAATTAATGTGCATTTTCTTGCTAACTTACAATTGTACGAATATGTAACTTAATCAATCGCAAAATCCGTCTCTTGTGGCTTCCACACGTTTCAGACAAATCCCAAAACCCTCATTACCACTCCATTGGTTCCAGGTATTCAATTGGATCAAAGTTGTAAATTACGATCACAACAACAACAATCAACACACAACACTCACCTCGATCTCGATCTCAATCTCGATCACCTCGTCTTCGATCTCTCGGTCTCATTCTCTCCAGTTTGATCCCACGACCTCCCTCTCTCGACTTCGATTTTTTGAGAAATGGTCACAAGTGCTATCCGTGGTGGTAATTTGATATGTTTTTGGGGGTTTGGTTAAATGACCATTTTACCTCCAATCCTTTACACTCCCTTTATAACCTTAATACCCTTTTTCGTCATTTCATTTTTATTCATTTTATATATAAATATACATACTTGTATTTTCGCGCCTAAAATTCTGTTGTGCGCGCCAACGAGCACACTTGGACATACACATTACCGTACAACCCACGCGTGTGACCACGACCTCTGTGTTACTAGGCGCCTCCAATTTTATTACTTATTTTCCAATAATTTTAATAAACCATTTTTCCTGTGTTTATTCTACCCGTAATTCACCTCGACACATTTTCCTAGGCGAACCTTACTTGTAAATTCGACGATAAAATTCGTATATTTACACACGGGTTTAAATAATTAATACACGTTATCATCCACCAATAAAAAAATTTCGAGCCATTACAGCGACCCACATTTACTATTATAAAGGTGACATTTTTATTTGTCATTAAATGCTTAGCATATCCTTAACTTCTTCTGAACACATTTTTATCTTTTTCTCAAGTTTCATCTAACCAGTTTGCCTATTGAACCTAGTTCATGGGATCTCCAATCAACCAGGTTAGGTTTCCGCCAGACTTAACTCATTTTTAGGCTTTTAAGCTCATTCCCCTCGATATCAGTTTACTTCATATTAACAAACCTTCAATTGGTGGCCACAAGTTTGTCTTATCGTTTCATATTTTTCTATGAAATTATTCCATATTAATCAAGTAACTATCCAATGATAATCTTCGACAGTTAAGTCCAGTTCACTTGCGATTATTAGTCGGCTTACAACTTATGCATTACAGAGATAATTGTTTCGAACATAAATATCCTCTAATTGCTTTCTAAGCCATAATATTACTTTTCTAATTTATTAATGCGCAATCATTTAGATTCCAATGCGAATCTAACATTACTCTCATTTCTTTGAGGATTTTTATTCATATAAGTATTTCTTCTCTAAATTCACCATTTAAGATGTCTTTCAACATCTTTTGCTTGTTTTATTAGCAACCAACATGCTAGATGTCATTAGGGACTAGTGAATTTCTCTCAAAGAAATCAAGGCTTCATTTTCTCAAATAAAACCTTAAGTTATCAATTATTTGTTTCATTTTAAGCAATTTATCCATCCGCCTTTAATTAGATTTTAAAATCTATTTACACTTCAAATGCTTCAACTTTATGGATTCAATCTCATTATTGATAACTTATTTTCAATACAATCTATCATTAAATACTTTACTCGGGGTTTATTTTCTTTAATCCGAAAATAAAGACAAAAGTTTGTATGTGCACCCCCACATTTTTAAGTATTCATAGACATTTTAATAATATATCTTCAACTCATAAGATATAACTATCAAAATTAGGGGTTGTGCGCAACTAATTAAATTGCTTCCAACCCCTACAATTTTAGTGATCTCTGATGATAATCCACACAACATTGATCCTTGTGTGGCACTCACACATGGTCAACCAATATATACTTTCATTGTTCCCCATACACTGATTTAATAAATATCTGTGAATAACTTTCTAACCCCATGAACAAAGACCCTACATGACTCTGTTTGGTTCGATCTTTTGCCCTCTCCATGCATCAAGAAATTGATCCTCTTAACAGACCACACCAACAACAACAACAACAATCTCTAACTGAGATTATTCTAATAAATTTTGCACAAAATGCAAATGTATGCATGAGAATCTCTATTTCTAGAAGTTGTTGCACGTTTTGGGTACATTCATACACATCCTCAAATTGCTAGAGGGAATTAAGATGCCAATTCACTTCACGGGAGTAGTGAAATATAAGAATCATTAACACATGCACATACATTTGAATCCATAAGACAAAATCTGATAAGATAAGACAAAATTTAATCACATCACTGATCATATGCATGCACCGATTTAAAAGAACCATACCTATTCTATTGCAGTTTTCTAACTGCCTTACAATTATTTCAAATCTTGTTCATCAATGTAATCATGTGTTAGAAATTCAAGCATGGCACATCAATATTTTAAATTAGGCGGCAAATATATCACGATGTTTCACAGTTTTGGTAAATCTATCATATCGTTTTAATTTTGACAAATATATTGTGTAAATTGTATCCTCAACTGTAAATTACAAGTGTTTAACCTAAAAATGGCTGACATGGCATAATTAAAAACAAAATACTTAACGCCACCATTAACTTTTCCAAAACTTAAAAAAAGAAAAAAAAATCGTCTTCATCTTCTTCTTTGTTCGACAAAAAAAAGAAGAAATGAGAAGATGAAAGAACTGAACAGAGAAGATGAACAATTTGTTTTTTTTTTTGAAAAATTGATAGGCCTCATCATGTCCTTAACACGAACAAACAAAACAGTGGATAAACTACGGCTAGATCGCTAGAGAGTGGGTATGAACGATGGCGCCAACTGGTGGTGAGGGAGGAGGATTAGAAGAAATGAGAAGATGAAAGGAGATGAACACTTTTTTTTAGAATTAACGGTGACGTTAACTGCTATGCCATGTCACCGACTCAGGTTAAAAACTTGTAATTTACGGTTGAGGATACAATTTACATAACTGCAAAACGTTGGAATATATTTGCTAAAATAAAAACGTTATGATAGATTTTTTCTCAAAAAAAAAAAAAAGCGTTAAGATAGATTTGTCAAAACCATGAAACGTAAGGATATATTTGCCTATTAAACCTTTAAATTATAAATATGATCAGATTTGATCAACAGATTCAACACAAATGCACTTAAGCAAGTAATGAATCATAATTACACAATTTAGTTTTCATTATTAAAAATTAGATTGGTTATTCACCAAGAGTCATGCATTGCCGCCATACCAATTCATCAACATCTATTTATACGTTAGTATATAATAGATCAATGCCAATCGACTCAAATACATACCATGAAAACCGTGTACCATGTGTTGCTTCATCAAAATAGTAAATTCATGTTTTGTTGTTGATTCCAATACATTACACACCACGATGCATTTACAATTTTATGTACTACATAAGATCAATTTCTTCCTTTCTTGCATCAAAGCATTCATTGAATATATTATAACAAAAAATCATACGTAGTAATCATCACCATAATTCAAGAATTCATAAATTTGAATGTAACCAACCGAAACCACACATGAGAATCAACCTTCGGATTAGTCTTACGATTGTTGGTGAGATTTTTGAAAACTTAGTGTGAAATAGAAGAATAACATAATGCAATTGATCGAGGCTTGAGTTATCCTCAATGTCTTTAAGACTATTTCGCCCCACTATGGTGCTCACGGTTTAATGACGTTAGTCTTCCAAGATACAACAATCATACTAATGATTTGTAGCACTCTAAATCACTAGTCTACGAACCAATCTATGATTCAATATTCTCTCAGACTCAAAACCATGAAAATAGATAAAAATATTTTGATCTGACCCATTTGCTCAACGTTCTAACTTCGTCTAAAAAACAATCCATCAAGTGAATATATATAGACTTCCATGTGTCTATTAGAAAAGACATGTCTTGGTAAATAGATACACCATTTAGTTTGTTATGTCTCTCTGCAAGAATACACACCTTTTCACATAATTTATATTCAAATTATAAACAATTAAATAATATAATTAATTGTTCCAACACAACGTCCTAAAATAATTTGAGAGCTAGGATTGAACATAACTTTTATGCAAGTTTATTTATTACTCATTTTCCACTTGCGTGGACCATCAAGTCAAACCAATGAGGACCATACTCGAATTTCTTATAAAACAAGTGAAAAATGGATACTAGGCTCAACAGTCTTCACTTGCAGAAGCGCAGAGAGCTCTCATCGAGCCCGATCATGCATGGCGTTCTTGTTCCAGAAATTTCAAGAGGTGAAGACTTCTTCTCACTCTCTCTTTCTGTGATTTTGTTTTCGAAATCAAAGTCCCGTGCTACAGTGATTCAAACGAGCTCTCTTTATCTGATGAAATTAAATGGTTTGTCGAATCAGTGTTTTCGGGTAGTTCTATGCATTAGGTTGAATCTCTAGCTTAATTATTCCAAGTGCGAGCTCTGGATTGAATAGGATAAGAGTTGAAAATGTTGGAACTTGAAAAATGCTTCTGAGTTTGAATAGAAAACCTCTTTAGTCCCACATTGCTCACTTCAAAGAGTACAAACTCTTTATATACAAACTTCTACTCTAAAGATTTGCTTTTATATATATATATATATATATATATAACCCTAAATATATATATATATAATAATTATATTTAAAATCAAAGATAGGGCTTTGGGCCTTTGGGCTTAGTCAGCCTTGTAAAATCAAATAAATTTTTATTTTTTATTTCAAAATTAATTTTGACAGTTAATTTACTTATTTTGAGAACAGGTGCGACTGTTGAATATATTGTTTTTCGAAATTGAAAAAACACATTGGTTTGAACCAGCGCCTCAAGTTCTATTTAAGTAGAACTAAAACACTGAAAATATGATTGGATTTCGAATTTCGTTTTTCTTGAGAGAAGGAAAATCACAGTTTGACAGACTTTTGAACTTGTGATTTTTTGGATTCGAAAGAGCATCCGGTTGTATCTTGGGGGCAGATCTTTGAAGAAAATTCTATCACCGAATTCAAAGAAATTTCTGTCTTAGGACATTACTTTTGTGCAAGTCTCCGGTTAGAAATTTATTTTGTTGATTGATTCTGTTATTTATTATTTGTAAAGACTTGTTTATTCATATATATTAGTATCATTATTATTGTTCTGGACAACAGAAAATCCATGTTTGAACTTTGAATTAGGTTTTTGAATGAATATTTGGTTGGAGAGTTCAATGTGATTTGAATGAATTTACAGTTTATGAGATCAATGTGATTGTTGTGTGTTTTCGCAATGTTCCTTAAATGTGATTGTTGGAATAAGTGATCCACTTTGAAAATATAATAAGAATTGATATGATATACAAGTAGTGTAGATTGGATCTTAGCACAAATCAATTGATTTTGTGCAAGATAGACTCTAACCCCATTTATATAGCCACATGTGCGTGTGTGGCCCAACAATATTCAAGCTCATGAATTTTTATATGGTAGCAGAGCAAAATGATCTTGAACTTGTATTTGATGACCTGGTTGGGCTAATGGTGGAGTGTAGACTCATTTGTGGACATAGAAGCCTATAAGAGTAAGTTTAGGTATGTTTGTCTGAACCCTTAAAAAGTAGGTCTGTGTTGGCAAGTGACAACCACTCCAAATCTAGTTACACTTGAGGGAGAGTGTTGGAATATATAATTTCACATTGAAAATATAATTAGAGTTGGTGTGGTATATAAGTGGTGTAGATTGGATCTTAGCACAAGTCAATTGGTTTTGTACAAGATGAACTCAACCCCATTTGTATACCCACATGTGCGTGTGTGACCCAACACTCTCCAAGCTCATGGATTTCTATAGTGATTGATGTTCACAGTTCGATATCAAGCGTGCATGGTAGCAAATAGCATCAATCAATGTTCCATAAGAGCACCCCAATGAAAAAAGTCAAACTTTAAATGATGTCACTTCTAATGAAATGATGATCCTTTGACCCCTCACTGTATTTTGTGCACCCCTCCCTATTTTCCTCTCGCTTTATGCACCCCACCTTTATCCAACCACACCATTCCCTCTTGTGATTTGTAACGCATCGTCAAGTATTGATTCGGCCTCGTATGTCCGAACCTTTAGTTGAAGAGTCAGTCGGAGCTCATCGAACCCTTAATTAGAGAGTCGTTCATAGCCCATTGAACCTTTTAGTTCGACAGTTGTCAACCAAGTTTTAACAAAAAAGTTTGGTTAGTCATAACCGATCGCGTGTAGAAGATAAGTCTTAGTCATATGTCGTCGAACCTAAAATTGACATTTCTCGGCCCTGTGTTGTTGAACCATATGCACAACTCAAAAATTACTTGGAAACTCACTGAATGAACAGTGAAACAAAAGAACATCCTTGAATCGCATCTAATCAAGGTAAAACGTACATAATATCACTATACTACTCTAAGGATTTGGTCAAATCAGAGTAAATCACACAAAAATAATTGAAAACACCAAGAAATAGATCCAATGAAGTGCAATAACGCAAGGTAATACTTACCTCCTAATTGATTGAAAACACCAATAAAAAGTGAAGAATGTGATTCGTGAGAGTTTGATAAAGGTTTTAGAGATGTGGTGGTTCGGTTGGGACGAAGAGGTAGTGTAGTGAAAAAATTAGGGTGCTCTCATAAAACGAAATTCAAATTTGTGGTGCCCTTGTGGAACACTGGGATGCGTATAACCAGACTCTTTTTAATAATATCATTAGGCCTTTTTTCTATTTATATTTTTTTTGTCTAAATCACCCCATATTTAAATGAAAAATGATAATCTAACGCATTTTTAAAGCACATTTTGAGCACACACTCTTATTTTGAAGCTGTTTTATGGTATTTTATTATATGTGGGGCCTATGCATGTGAAGGTAAAAAAGAGTTATAATGGCTAAAAGATAAAGGTGTGTGCTCAAAATGTATCTCGAAAGTGAGTCATTTTATCTTTGGATTTGCCTCAAGTGCGCACAGTATGTGGGGAGCTCCAAAAGAACAGTAGATTGGCCTAAACATGGAGTTGGGGGGCCAACAAGTACACAGAAGAGTCACCCAAGTGGGTCCGACCACTTCGATCAATCGAATCAATGCTTCAGTGCTCAATTTCGATTTTCAAACCATTCGAGCGAGAACCGAAGATAGGGCTTGAGAGGCAGAGAAGATCGTCAATCATGGCCGCATTGGGCGAAACCGTACTAAAGAGAGCAGAGAAGTTGGTGATTTCATCTATGAAAGCAAACGACGCTTCGCACGACGCTTCCCACGCTTTCAGAGTCAGAGATTTGGCCCTCTCTTTGGCTCGCGAGGAGGGTTTGTGTTCATCTCCACAGACCATGAGAATCGTGAGTGAGAAATCGATACCCAGTTCTTTAATTTGAGTTTGATTTATTCCCATTTGATCAAAAGTTGGAAGCTTGATTTGATGAACTGAAAGACCAGATTTTTAGATGGTTTCGAGGCTATAGAGGTTGTGTGTGTTTGATGATTTGTTCATGTAATATTTGAAACGTGGGCTTGATTTTTGTTTTAGTTTTATTTAGTAATTGTTCGGGCCACCGGGCTAGACTCAGGCCGATTGTACAAGGGCCTCGTGGGAACAGTGGATACCCACAAATATAAAAAAAAAAAAAAAAAAAAAAAAAAAATGTTGTTCCGAAGTGAATTAATTAAGTAGTGTGAGATCCTAACGGCTCGGATTATTCGAAGAACTTGAAGAGAACTAATTTTAGGTTAGTATTTGATTTGGGGTTTCTTTTGGGGGCATAAAGTGGCACAATGTGAATTTTCAGGCTAAATGGTACCATTGTATGATTTATACCTGGAATTTCGGCGAATTTGAACCATTGCAATTTTGAGGGATAATGAGCTCTAGTTTATTTCTTCAAGATAACCATTACAATTTTTGGGTGGATAATGAGCTCTAGTTTAATTATTTCATCGTACTTGACTTTAGTGTTTAAAATTGAAAGTAAGAAGTTTTGATCTATAGTTTTTCGCTGTTTCCAGATTGAGCTTGCTGCACTTCTCCATGATATAGGTATAAATTTCCTTACTTACACTCTCTTACTTGTTCTTTACCTGATTAATAATGGTATTTATTTAACACAGCATGTGATTCTTGGCTGAATTGGTTTTGTATTTCTTGTTGTATAAATGGTGATCCTATGTTAAGCCAATTTGCTCTACTATTGAGAAATATGATTCAACAGATTATGGTCTATTTTGTTCTAGAAATATGGATTAGCGATAAAGTGTTCTTAATTATGTGACTCCGGATTTGGCAGTGATATGTGACAATGTATTGCCTTTGCATGTGTCCATTACTATGTTCCATGATTTGAAGGACATCTTACCGAATTCCTCTAATATGCATTCATTCTCGACATGGTCATATTGCTCACTTGAAACCTGTCGTTGCAGGAGACTACAAATACGTCAAGTGAGTATCGTTACTTCTCAGGTTATTTGCAAAAATTTCATCAACTTCTCTCGTGATGGTTAACTGGGCTGCAGGGACCCTTCCGAGGAGAAAATTGTTGAGAAATTTCTTGAGGAGGAAGGGATAGAAGAGGATGAGAAGAAAAGGATACTGAGTGTTATAAAGGGAATGGGTATGGTACTCTGTACTCATCTCTTGGAATGATATATATTGCTGCTTTTGTCAGCTTTGTCTTTATGAGAAAATGTTTCACTCTGTATGGACATCATAGTTTCCCAATCTGCGATAATTTGTTCTAGGCCTACATACTGACCGTCCTTGGCAAGTTGGTGACAGTTGCAAAGTGGGACTTCTTTGAAGTGAAATCTTTCCCTGCATTCCTTTTGTAGTAAATAGCGTTGGACATTCATCAGTTCTACTTGTGTCTGCTGTTTTTTTTGGAAAAAAAAAATAAAAAAAAAAATTAACCATGATATTGATATATGTTGCCTATCTAATTCTCAGGTTTTAAAGAGGAATTTTCACAGAATGCAAAGAATGAATACTCACTTGAGTTTGGAGTTGTGCAAGATGCTGATCGACTTGATGCAATCGGTGCTATAGGTAAATTCTTAATTTTATGAGTTTGACCGTAACTGTTGAAAAAGTCATTTCTCAAATAATATTTTCGCCTTCTCATTTTTTATTTGAAAGCCTTGATTATGCCACTGTGTCAAAGATTGTAAATTCTATTTTGGTGGTTTAATGCTCTACAAGAGTTGAAAGATTTCTGCAACTTCAAACATGCAAACTGCTGCCAAGCGAGGAATGTCTTCAAACAGTTCCACTAAATTACTTGTATTCATTTCGTGATTCATTTCAGGAATCGCCCGATGCTTTACATTTGGTGGCAATAGGAACCATGTACTGCATGATCCTAACATCAAGCCACGGTTATGCATATCGAAGGAAGATTATGTAAAGAAAGCTGAACAAACCACCATCAATCATTTCCATGAGAAGCTTCTCAAACTAAAGGAATTGATGAAAACAAAGGTAAAGTGACTATGCCTGCTATGATAATTAAACTACTATACCATCGCCATACCAGATTTATTTTTTCAAATAATTCAATTTTTGGTGCTTATTTTGCCGTTTCAAGGAGGCCAACTTAGGATTTCGGAAAAGATCTCTTGGACTAGTCATGCAAACGGCCTATTTTCTACGATAGTCCTAGATACCCAACACCACATTTTGCTGGATGAATGAATTTTGATGTTACGTACTTATGTCCTGATGCTTTGACATTAATAAAATCTCAGGCTGGTTATAGAAGAGCTGAGAAGAGGCACAAGTTCATGGAGGACTTTTTAGTAGAGTTCTATGAAGAATGGGCCGGGCAAGCTTAATAAATGCAACTCTCCAGTATTTCTCGATCTTTTGCTACGTTATACGTTGTTTGCTTGCTGAAGAACGCTTGGAAATTTCTTCAGTCTAGTGCATCGCGGGTCAACACTTTCGGCTTCGTGTGAAACCGATGATGCAGTAAGTTCCTGTGGAAAAGATATGAATTAAGACTGCTATGCTGTGTTTTTTTTTCCCTTTGTTATAGAAGATGATAGCAATACATGAATTAATGGTAGTCATTGTGAAAATGGTTCCCTGATATGTGTTAGACTGGTTTGATATGAATTACAAGAATTTCAAACATTCTTGAAATTAACTCCAAAAAAATAAAATCTTGAAATTAATGAATTCTTCAAGTTCAGGCTTAAATTGTAATCTATATATGGTTATGTGGTCGTGTCTCCATGTCATTTTTTTTTGGTGGATAAACGGGCCTAAGCAGCCAAGAAAACAAACATTAACCAACAGCTAAATTATGTTGAAATAACAAAAGAATTCTTGTTAAACTGTTTCAATTTCACAATTGTATTCACAGCCAAAGTAATGGCAGTTCTTTGAACAAATAGGATTAGTGAATCAATATACTTTTTTGATTCTATGAATGGTTCTGTACCGAGTCATTAATGATTAATGAAACTTTGATTTTTCTTCAAAAAAAAAGAATTTCATGTCATTAATTTCTAAAAAGAAACTATATATGCTCGTGTCTGTTCGTGTCTTATTGAGTGCTTTACAAAAAGTCGTGCAATGATTCTATGTATGGTCCTGTATTGAGCCATTAATGATTAATGAAACTTCGATTTTTCTTCCAATAAAAGAAAGAATTCCATGTCATTAATTTCTAAAAAGAAACCATATATGCTCGTGTCTGTTCGTGTCTTATTGAGTGCTTTACAAAAAGTTGTACGGTTTGTGATCCAATTTACGATTTGAATTGAATCCTACTATTGATAATTTTTCGATTTGATTTGACTCAACTATGAATCTATAAATGGTGGCATGAATGAACTATTAGTCAAATAACTAGGAAGACATGCTTTATTCCTTTTCTTCTTCATGCATTCAATTCTCTCTAAAAAAATGTCTTTTGGCTACTAATATATATCACACTTGCTGCATGTTTATAATCTGCAACGTTGTTTGTGTCTTCTCTCTTGCATAATCTAAACACGAGATTATGGCAACAAAAAATTCTCAATTCTAAATTAGTTGCGATTGGCTACATAGATAAAAAATTTCCTATTCCATTCAATTTAATGTTGTTGACGACGTGTATTTGTAATCCTTAAAATCCTTTTTAATTAACCCATCCCAAAGATTTGTTAGATCTAGCAGCTTCTGAGTTGATTCGGATAGAATCCTGAAATCTTATTACTTAATCGACAAATGAAACAACAACAAGAACCAAAAAAATTCAAAGAGTCTTAAAACTCTCTCCACCCAAACTCAAAAAGTTTCCAATTACAATAACGACAACAAGATGCCTCTTTCCTTTACCACCTCTATTTATACTACCACTTCAAACTTACTAAACTACCTTTGTAATTAACTAGGACTTAAACCAATGGTATTGTGGTGGTCTCCCTAGCCTCTATCATTATCTTAGGTGAATCTCTATATTATAGAATTTATGTAAGTTTTACTATGTGGAGTTTTCTATTGAGTGAGTGCATGGCTTGGACCATTTGTGACCAGCGAGAATGCAATATATGTTTTCCCAAACAACATAAAGCTCTCTGCACAAGATGGTAAGTCCAAAGTAAGGGCCATTTGTTAATTTATAGGTAAAAGTGATGATAAGTTATATTAATGTCATATATACGTAAATAGTAAAGAGCTCTCTGCACAAGAAAAAAATTTCTACTGGTGTTTAGAAAATTAATAGCCACACTACTGCTTCATGTTTAGAGAGAATCTCTCCTTGTATTATAGATTTAGATATCCCAAGCACCTTATTTATTTATTTATTTTTTTATAAGAAAGAGACAATTTGCTCCCACCTCGATTTGAACCCAAGACTTCTTACTCCTAAACTACATACCAAACTATTGAGCTACTCAATTGGTTGGTCCCAAGCACCTTATTTTGACCACAATTCGAGTTGCCCTTAGGTGCATGAGATCTCAAGTTCACGGGATCTTGAGTTCGAATCTCGTGGATGGAAAAAACTTAAGTTAAGATGGCCACTCTTCATTCAAGGTCCGACGATGTTCGAGCATAGATTAATCAGTGCGGTCGATGTCGAATGCCTTTTGAAAACCATTATGTATATAACCATTGATCATAAATAAAACCATTACCAACAAAAGAAAAGAATGATTGCCAAAGGATACAAGAAATTAGTTGAGTTTTTCGACAAAAAGAAATTAAATGAGTTCCAGTTCATTAATCCTTTGTTATTTATAAACAAAACAAAAGATATTAATTATAATCACCACCTTTAAGCATAGCTTCTTGAAACACACACAATCACTTCCACCGATAATCCTTTACTTAAATCCCCTTCTATATGTCTTCTTCTATTCCCCTTAGGCCCTTAATAATCTTCTTTGAATAAGCTACTTGTAATATAATTCAATCAGATAACTAAGCAATACTAAAAAGAAGAAGAAAATATAGTTAAAAAATAAAAATAAAAATTCAAGCCCATACAATATTATCAAATCACTAAGATTTGGTCCTAAAATGTTCAAGAATCTCAGCTTCATTTCTCCTGCAAAGCTCCACCTTCAATCCATGCTTCATGTACATTGTCAAAGCAAGCTTGGGCACAACCAAGTGATTCTCCAACACCTTCACTCGATGCCGATAAATGATCGACGCAGCTGTGAACTTCATCTGATAATAAGCAAAGTCTTTTCCTAAGCACAGCCTTGGCCCGCCATTAAATGCCGCGAATTTGTATGCCGATTCGCTCATGAAGCGTCGGTCTCTTAGCCATCTCTCTGGCTTGAACTCTCTGCAATCCTTCCCCCATAGACTCTCCATTCTCCCCATTGAGTAAATTGCATAGAGCACCTTTGTTCCCTTTTTCACTATGGTACCATCTGGTAATACATCATCTTCAACAACCTGAAAAGAACATAGATTAAACTAACAAGCCACGATGCGATATAAATATGGAAAGAATGATCATGTTCATTGAAAATCAAGATTAAATATGTAATTACCTCTTTGTGATCCAATGGAACAGAAGGGTAGAGCCTTAGAGCCTCTGATAGAGCTGCTTGTAGGTACTCCATCTTCTTCACCTCATCAGGCCTAAATATCAAATTATCGGTGCTTTTAAGTACTGAAAAGTCTTCTCTTTCACTTATTAGACCACAAATCTCGTCAAGGATTCGCTCCTCAACGTCGGGATTTCTATTAAGCAACCAAAAGAACCAACTGAGTGCCACTGATGAAGTATCTCTCCCTGCAAGAATGAAGTTCACACAAATATCCCTCATGAACTTGTCCGAAAAGGGCTTTCCGTCATCATCTTTCAAATTCATGAAAACTGTTAGAAGATCTGATCTTGCTTTCTTATTATCATCCATTGCATCCAAAGATAATTCTTTCTTCCTCCTACAGATTACATCGTTGGCGAATTGGTCGACTTCTTTTATTGAATTCTTCAGTTCCCTCTCAGTGCCTATGTTGAGACTCCTCATGACTTTCCAAATAAAAGTAGGAGTTACAAAGCGAAGCACGGTGACCTCAGTAGCAAGCTCGAATGCCCTCGCAAACGGTATCTTTGGCAAGCCTGGTCTGAGACAACCAGGATCAACACCAAAAGCTATCATGCAGATATTGTCAAAAGTTAGCCTCAGAAGCACATCTTGCAAGTCAATTGGAGCAGATTGCTCAATGGAGTCCCTTAAAACAGGCAACAACCGAGAGTGCACTAGCTCGATCAGTGACTCCGTAGTCATGTTTCGGAACATTGTAGAATGGAACTCAATGCTCGCAGTCTTCCTCTGTCGACGCCATGTCTCATCATCGACGCTGAAGATCCCATCTCCTAGCAAGTCCCTCACAGTGTCATGGAAGTATGCACCTTTAGGAAAGTTTGAGAACTTAGTCTTGAGAAGATACTCTAGGTTTCTAGGATCAGAAGTCACAACACAGTTGAGATTGCTAAAGGAAGGACCTTTAAAGATGAACGTCCCGTTTTGGCGTTGGAGCACTCCGGTGATCCATTCGTACACTTCGGAACGCATCCCATTTATCAAAGAAGGCAACATACCGACAAAAGGCCACACCGGGAGGCCATGCCACTTTTTCTGTCGAAGGGAATGTATCACAACAAAGAAGATAACAGAAACGACGACTTCAAAGACTTGGAGCTCGGAAATGAGAAATAGCTGTCGGGAAATGGCTTCTCCGGCGAGGTGAAGAGTGGCGGAGGAGGAAGTGTGGTTCATGTTGGCGAGATGAGAAGTAGTGTTATTCATGTGGGGTTTGCGTCAGTTAATAGGGTAGTGTACTTGTGTTCATGTGTTATAGAGGGCTGTGGTTGTATTTCTAGCGTGCATGGTTTCATAGAAGCAGATTGATTTGGTGACCTGAAAGTTGAGTATGGTTTAAATTTGTGTGTGTTTTTGGGTTACTTGAAATCATGGTTTTTGCTGTTTTTCAGCATGGACTATAATTGGTGACACGCTTTAAGCCTAGTGTGTGTTAGGAGGATACGAGTTGGTGAGATGGGTAACCTATACAGAGCTAATCATCTCAACAGATTAATTTTGTTTAATTAATGGCTCTGATCTGATGAGAGCACTCACATACATATATGAAGACAAGTCAGCAAAAACATGGAGACCCAATCAAGGTTTGCCACGTGGAAAAGCAGTGGGACCAGATCAAGTTAAGTCACCAACATGTTCAAGGAATGTTTTGAACATGGCGTGCTATATTTGCAACATTTTCGCTAAAAAGAAATAAAAAGGATATTCGAGGACAAAGCGCATAATTGGTTTTCATATGAGAGCAATTGAAGAATCTTGCTTTATTTTGAATTGTTCATTCTAAATGGGGAAAGGACTTTTGAATTGCTCATTCTAGATGGAGAAAGGACCCGTCCCTTTTTAATTTAGAGTGTTATGAATAAATTAAAGTAGGAACTAAGACCATCAGCGCTTGAGAATGTGTGTTTTTCGGATTTGAGAGGAGCTATTCTCCTTTCTACTTTTGTTATTACTGTAAAATATTATGATATTAATACAATATAGCTTCTCTCAAAAAAAAAAAAAAAAAAAAAAAGAGCAAGACATGCTACATGAAAATTCTCAAATTTTTTTTCTTAAGAAATACAAATATTAAACCTTAATATAAATAATTGCATGGTTGTTGGGGTTGTTTTACTTTTTTTGAATAGGAAAATCTTTTTTTGAATAGGGGGGTTGTTTTAGTTTTGGATTTATCTATGATACAAATCGACAATATATATTTCACAAGTAATTTCAATTTTCGTCTTAGTTTCTAGGTGGTATAGTTAACAATTAATAGTTTGTGTGCTTGTATTTTATGTAATGTATGTCAATGTGGATTGGGTCGAGTAGTTGGACTCATTATCACAAAAACCTGAAGTCTCAAGTTCAAGCTTTAATACGACTTATTTCCAAAAATATATATATATATATATATATTCTACAGCCCAACATTCACTTCCATAAAGTATAACTATCATAATTGTGATTTTATATTTTCTTAACTTGCGAGACACTTTTATAAATTTAATTAATGAATAAAGAAGCACTTAAATGGATGCATAGAGATTTTGAAACGAATCTTTGACATCCTTCTAGATGCCTATTTTATATAGCCTCATGTTATTATATTAACAACTTGTATCCTACATATTGTGAATCAAGCCATATTAATGAAAAAAAAAATTATTAGTTTATCATTGCCAATGTAATGAGTGAGGTTTTTAAAACTAAACGTTAACTATAGAAGTTTTCAAAAAAACGTAACTATAGAAAAATAATAATCATACATCAAACTCTTTGCTCAAAATATTGATATCAGATATGAAGATTGAGTAGGAGTATAGAGAAAGAGATGAGAAAGCAAAGGAAAATGATAATCTAACACACTCTCAACGCACACTTTGTACACGCACCTAGGGGTGGGCACGGGTCGGGTTCGGGTCGACCCGACCCGATACCCGACGACCCGACTCATTCGGGTCGATACAAAAATGACCCGCCACCCGACCCGCCAGACCCTAAACCCGAACCCGACCCGACCCGCGGACCCTAAACCCGACCCGAACCCGACCCGAACCCTATAAAAAAACCACAAAAACCATATAAAACCCATGATGATGCCCGACCCCGACCCGAACCCGACCCGACCCGACACTATTATGACCACACCCGAACCCGACCCGACACCCGACGGGTCGGGTTTTATGACCCGACTCGTTTGCTCCACTCATCCCACCCGACCCGCCACCCGCCACCCGACTCGGGTGACCCGACCCGAGTCGGGTTCTCGGGTTTCGTGCCCACCCCTACACGCACCCTTATTTTTTAGTCGTTTACAGTATTTTGTCATATATGTGGCCCACACATAGGGAGACAAGAAAGAGTCATAAATAGCTAAAAGATAAAGGTGTGCATCTAAAATATGTATGAAAGTAAATCATTTTATCATTTTCCAAAAGCAAAATGGAAAAGGAAGATAACATATGGACAGGAAAGAAGGCAAGGTATTTAGACTTTTTTTTTTTTTTTTTTTTTCAAAACGGTACTTAGACGTTAGTATAATATAATACACACAATAGTCAACAAGAAATCCTTGTCATTTCTAGATTTCTTTTTCTGGTGACACATAGTAATAAGGCAATCAGATATCTAAGATCCTCATGTGTAACGTGTCGGGAGTGAAATAGAAGAGAAGGTCGATGCAATACAAAGATTTAAAGAAATCGAGGATGCTCAAGTGAAATGCTACTTAAAACTCACAAGATAGAATAAGAAATATAAAGTTTCGAGAAAAGTAAGATCAAACCAATTGGTGCAAAAAATAGGAAAGATTGATTTTGGTATTTTGAACACGTCCAAAGATGGTATGCAAATACAACTATTAAGAAATCGACAACATAAAAAGTGATGAAATTAGAAGGTATAGGCATAGACCTAAAATAGCTCATAAAGAAAATGTTGCACCTACAAAACAGTTATTTTTTAATATTTTTTTTGGTTAAATACAAACAGTTTTTCTAAATAGTGAGGAACAATGCCCATATTGTTGTTTGTTACATCTAATTAATGAACTGAGAACAAGATGATGCAATAGGCAAAAACATGTTTTGTGGAATGTTTTATTCTATTTCTATGGAAAAAGACCATGGCAGGGTAAGGCAGATGAAATAGGCAACTAATGTAATGTCTAATCAAAGACATAGCAACATGTTTTATAGAATGTTTTAAAGTGACACTTGGTGGATTAAACATTCAAATAGTAGAATCATTAATAATTGACCAATTGTTGCATATCAACCTTCTCTCTTACAGAAGAACAACAACATGAGACTCAAAGAAGTTGGTATCTTTTGTTCAACCACTTGGAATTTAGAACAGTCAACTAAATATACCAAGGGGTTTATTTGCTCTCGTTGTTTGGATCACAATCCGAGACCAACTAATTAAGATTAAAAAAAAAAGAGTAGTTTGACCTCTCGATTAATTCCTTTGTAGCATCACTATACAATTATTTTAAAAGCAACTGAAAAGCCATCCTATTGGTCAAACAAAACATTCATAGGCCAGCATTTTACTTTGTCATGTGCATCTTATTTTCTAACAGGACACAACACGAAATACTATATAGCACATTCACATACATGTCAAATGAAATTTTACCTCACAAGGCGTTTCTGCAATTCGTGGAGTTATCTACTGAGATTGCCGTCGGTTGTAGACAGTGAAGTTTCAATCTGCCAGTTAAAACACCTAAGGATGAAGCAAACAAGGAGGAACATCAAGAATAATGTAGCATCTAAATCAAGTAAAAGATGAGCAATTGAAGTTTCATCCGTCTTCTGACTATTTCTTTGCAAGACTAAATGTCACCCTAGCCACCAAGAATTTGCCTTGCACCTGGTGCTACATATGCCACAAAACAAAACCAGCATGAAGTCTAAAACTCAGGAGATTTATTCCAAATACAAACAGGCCTCCAAATAATAACAATTTTGACTTCAATTAGATCCCTACATTTAGCATAATTCTTATATCTAGATAACAGAAATTGGAAGTGTTACAACATACTGCATATACATTGTAAATTGTATTAGCGTGTAACACATGCTTTATTAATTCAGAAGGCACACTGCAGTAATGCACTCCCCTGTATACAATGCAGCAAAACGTGAAAGCTAAGAGAAATACCATTTCAAGGTAATCGGATTTCAAAATAAAAAAATGAGAATGGAAAAACTATGTGGAAGCAAGGGTAATCACAAATTTCATGGACCTACTTAAACAGCAACAGCCGGCAACCATTCTGAAAAAAAGGACCGAGTTTCTTGGAGCCAAAAAAGAATCAAGTTTCAAGGTAAAGAACAAGGAAGTTTCAAGGTAAAGAACAAGTTCCACACAAATATCAACAAACCTTTTCAGATGGATTCTCAATCCTGCTAATAGTCTGGTGTCTTCAAATGCTTCAACGAACACATGTAGAAGATGATTCCCCTTGGACACACAAAAGAAATAAAAGCTCCAAAGTTTTACATATAAATGGAAATAAACCGATATCTCAATAGTTTTCAAATTTCAGAAAAGTTAATCTAGAAATTCCATTCTCTAATTTACTAGAGAACCAATTTCAGCAGGAAAAAGTTCTTCATCCAGAAATCCCATCCTACAATACGAAAACAGCCTCAATTTTTTTTTTTTTTTTGAAAACAGCCTCAATATAGCAGCACAAATTTCATCATTCCACAAACTAGAATTTTCACGGTACACCCAAGAAAAGTAGAATTCTCGCCTTGAGTCCCCCTAGCATGAGCTAAGAGACTAAGAATTGAATATTCAGTGAGACCAAATAGCATGGGCTAGTAATGTCAATAACCAGGAAAACCAATAGCCAAGAACCATTCATGTTGATTATTAGTGAAAATGAAATGGAAAGGTTTCACACTGTCACAGCGTTTTAACCGTTACACCAAATCAAGGAGGCACCAATACCATGAGATGCAATGGCAGGGATTGAACCTTAGTATACACAAAAACTCCAAAAATATTTGGGAGCAAGCCCCTCTTCTTCCATTTAGGTAATATAATTTTAACACTATCTCAATGTCAACAGGCAACAGTTGGCTTTGCCAATCTAAGAGAAATTATTTATCAACTTCAACTGTTAAACAATAATCAAGAAGATTAACTCCTGCATGATATAATCAGAAGCAGCCAATACATAAAAATGAAGTACAACAAAAAGAAATGGAATGCAAAATAACAACTCAAGATCTTCGAGAAAGTCCGAGGAACACAGCCGCAGATGATATCTGTACCTTGAGATCAGCAATATCAATATCATGACCACCTTCAACTAGTCCCCAGCGATCAACCTTTAGAATACAAATGCATGTTAGTAAATTCGTAGTTCTAAAAATCACAGACCATAGAAGACCCCAGAATAACAAGGTACCTGTAGATCTTCTTCCAGTCTAATCAATTCAATGGCATCTTCAATCTGCAATCTACCCCGAAATATTCCAATCGGAATGACAAGCGAATGTGCTGCTGCTGCCATTCCATCAAGGGCAGCTAATTCACAGTCACTTGTTTTCTTCAAAAGATTCTCTACAGCATTCACGAGACCATCTTCTTGCTTGCCACCAAAAAACCTCGAGTATACCTTGGGCTTGAAACCAAACTCAAATTCTACCCAATTAAGGAGTGGATCAATTTTCTCAACTTGTCGTTCTGTGCATAATTGACCATAATGCATAAGAAAAAGGAACTCCAAGAAAAACCAAATTTCAATTGGAAATGAAAATGAATTATAGAATATCGGCCCATAAATTCCATAAAGTATAAAGTCGGTGCTCCTGGAAACTAGTTACCCAAAAGATTTTCAAAATATAATTGATTTATCATAAGTTACAACTCTATCTTTTCAGATTCGCAAAATTATCCAAGGATACAGTTTTACTTATAAATGATATTTGCAATTCAGATACCAAGTACGCCTCTTGTCAGATCACTGTCCCCCGGCGCACGGCAGAATACTAAATCTTGATGAAACTTCTTCAGCAAATGTTCAATGATCTTCACCCTTGTAAGCGAAACTCTCTCTAGTGCAGTGCAAGCAAGTTTCGTAAGGGGCATCGTAAAGGATCTAATTCCATCATTTAGCTATCAAACAAAAACTTAATGAGATGGCATGTTTGGGTAAAATATCGATAAATAATAATATGATAACCGAAATAAAGAAGGGGCAAACCTGATATTCCCACTCTGCCGCAATGGCCTTGGCAAGCGAAAGAGTAGGAAGCTTTAAGGGTCTTTTAGAAGGAGACCTAAGGGTTCTATAATCAAGCATAACTGTCCAACCATTGTCGTCATCAGCCTTCCATGTAGTGACCTGGTTGTAGAACCGTTTGCCTACAATTGACCCGGTCATGAACGACATTGGCATTGTAACCGAGGAAGAATCTCGTGAGCTAAAATTAGGTTGCTTGACATAGATATTGTCATCTTTCTGTGTCTTCTCCCCATCTTCAGCTGCTCCATCAGCGGAGAATGTGAAAGAAGATGAAGAACATGCCGTCTCCGATTCCGACTTTTCAACTGCGGTCGCAAAGCTGAAAGGATAATCATTAGCCTCCATGGTATATATTATCCACTATTATTTTATTTTATATTTTATTTGAGAATGAAATCATGACCACTATTGCTACTTCACAATTTAGGATTTACGTTATGCTGTTGTTGTTGCTACTTGCATAGGAGTTAGCCTCGAAAACTACAGTTAAAACATGGCAAAATATGGTTTTGATCACAGAATTCCCAAAATATTCTATTCGTAAATTCATGAAACACCGTAGATGATATCAAATTCTCTATCCACGGAACGCATAAAGTGCGCAGATGTAATGTAACAGCTGATAATGAATGGAGTAACACAGACTCTCAAAAATTGAAGTACAAATGCTCATTGGCGTCATCACAATCTGATTTCTGACCTATAAATAAACTTAAAGCTGAAAGGATAATCATTAGGAAAAAGAAATGTATGAGTCGAAAAGCAGTTAAAACTACTCCATGTTATTTCATGTCCTCCATTGCTACTTCACATTTTCGGATTGAGGTTATGTTGTTGTTATTGCTACTTTGAATAGGAGTCAACCTCAAAAGTCAAAACTAAAGTCAAAACATGGCAATATATGGTTTTTGACCATGGAATTCCCGAAATTCTTTTCGTAAATACGAAACGCCATAGATGATATCAGATTCCTTTTTTGATAGGAACTCGAGACTTTATTTATTATAGTCCAATATTCACAAAGAATTTTAATAATTTACACAAGGCGAGAAACAATGTGTTTCCCCATATGATATCAGATTCTCTATTTGAGGAACGCATAAAATTGTTTGTGTAGGTGTAATGAAACAGCTGATTAATAATAATAAAATTTCTTAAAAATTGAACGACAACTCATCGGCGCCATCACAATCCAATTTCGACAAATGCAACTCAAATCACTAAAATGCACATCAGGAGCACTAGCGATTAGGTCAAAAAACCAAAAAAACACAATCTTTAACGAAATTTTAGGGCATCACTTCCTACAAACATGACAAATGAACGATCTTGAGAGAACATAATCCAATTTCAGTAACAACAAACAAAGAACAATATTTGAGTTTTTCTGATTACACCTTCTATTGTTCGGAGATCGATTGGCCTTTACGAAATGCATGGAATTCGAGCAGAGGATTCGGAGATGTGAAGGTGAGGTCGAAGTGGATCTGAATGTCCAATTGCGCAAGTACGACGCCATCGAGACGCCATCGATGCGGTTTTTGAAGCTCTCTTAGTGTTGGATTCGAACTGTGCGAGGGTTTTATGCGACCACGACAACGAACAAAACCGACTAACCGTCTATTTTGCATGATCTTGTGAGTATATAGCCCTCTTCTTCTTCTTCTTCTTCTTTTTTTAATAAAGAGTTTAACTGGGTGGCAAAAATTTAGGATTCGGACGTGTCTCGGTCTGGACAACCTATGCTATGAAGAGTATATTCATTGTCTGGACCTACCTGGATTTTAAATTTGGACAAGACTAGCTTGTTCATATCCGATTTGCTTAAAATTCAAGTTGTCCATTTGTTCAAATTTGTCGTAATTTTAAAAACTTACTTCTCATATTGAAAGCCTCTTCAAATGTTAAAATATACATAGATTATAATCTCATATGTTGTAATTTAAAAAAGTAACGTCAAAACCCCAACAATTATTGCAAACTATAAATAATTTTAACATTACTGAAAATAATTTAGAGGCCGGCTATGTGCACCCCGGTCAACACTCAGGGCACCCCATTTACAAGGGCACCCATCGAATTTATCAGGGCACCCCCCAAATTGGACAAAAATGCCCTTGAACCCTAAGGCTGAGGCACCCACCTATTTTGGCTATACCTTAAACCGTAGAACTGGTTTCCATTTTTTCGAAACCTTATTTCCTACAAAAAGCTCTCATTGCCATCGTGATTTGGAGGCGAAATCAACTAAATCACGTATTTTTCATCGTTCTCTCCCACATATTCCTGGTTTTTTTGAGTTGGACAGGTTTTTTCGCCCAGTTGGAGTGGTCAGCGGCTACGGACAGGTTCGGGTTTGAGTTCATTGTGAAATCGAGAGGGAAAGTAAGGTACGTTTGAGTTTTTGTTCGATTTTATGTTCATTTGGTTCTTTTTCTTTGTAGTCGTCTATGAAAATGCTTAAAAATCTGGGTTTTTTTGCAAACCCGTAATACTCGGCCACACAGACCGTGATATAGTCATTAATCTCAGAAATACTTAAACGAGACTTATGAGTACTTCTCGTTTGTATCCAAACGACACTTAGCCCATATAAAATTTCATTACATTTCGGACACAAGTAACTGAGATTCTTGGTTTTGTTTCGGTGACAGTAAACCGAAGGTTGTATATTACTTATGCGTAGGTTTAGTCTCGGAGGATAAATACCGAAACTTTGTGATAGATCTCGGTTTCGTCATACCGAAATGTTTCCTTATGTTTCGGTTATGGTATACCGAAAATTTTGTTTTGCTATCGGTTGTGCCATACCGATTCAGTGTTGAAAATATATTTTTTGGGTTTTTTTTTTTGCTGCACAAGAGATTATATGGTTACAATGTCTTTCTCTATCAGATATGGCTCGAGGAAAATGTACTGTTTCCAGAGAGGATGTCGATGGAGAGCCCACGAGAGCACAACGAGCACGAGCACAACGAGCATCGGTCGTGGCTGCTGCTCCTTCTGGTCCTGCTACTCCTACAGCTCTGCTGCTTTCTCTCTGCTCTCGCTCTGCTCCTCTGCTGCTCTTGCTCTCTCGCTTGTGATGTCCGTGGTAAGAGGAAGGCACAGACTGCATCATATCGAAAGGCGAAAGTGCAAGCTGTTGAGGGTGTACGTGGACGCAGACCGGTGAGGGATAACGTCGAGGATGAGGCATCTCATGTCCCTGTGGGGAGCAGTAGTCGGGGTGGTGCAGACGGGGATGAGACCCGCAGGCCAGCAATGGAAGAAACCACCACATCCCAACCACAAGTAACTAGGAGTAGTAGCGGTATTGTTGGTGGGAATGTTGTGGAGCCCGAAGATGACCCATCTGCTCCTTTCCCTGGCGGTCCTATTGACCGCTCTTTGTTGAAGAGTTTTAAGGATCATGTTGCGGCAACAATTTGGAATAATGAGGTATGTAGCCTTTTTTTGGCAAAATATCAATTCATTTTCAATCAAATTATTACTTTTGCTATTCATATACGATAATGTATTTATGAATTATGTTTTTTTTGTAGCATCGACCGTTGCTTAAGTGCATAAACCACGGGGCTCAAATAGCTGAGTGGGATTTGCAATCTTGTCACCCCGATACCCGTGGACCGCAAAGAATCATTCGAGAGGTCGGGTTTGGCTCCACTAATAGATCGCTCCTATCGGAAGGCCAATAAGGAGGTGATATCGCTTTTGTCGAGCGGTGGCGGCGGAGACCAATACATTTCATTTACCATTTGGTGAAATGTCCATCACGCTCGAGGACGTGAGCATTTTACTGAAGATCCCAGTGATGGGCAAGGTGGTGGCGGTTGAGAATTTTTCAAGGTACACAGAGGAGTCCCGCAAGGATGCAATTGAGTTAGTTTCAAAACTGCTCGGGGTTTCTCCTGAAGAAGCAGAGGAAGAGGTTAACATTACGAAAGGTCTCACAGTGCGAGTAGTTTGGCTGAAAAGTCGTTTTTGCCCACCCAAGTCCAAGTCTTCCAAGATTTCCAGTTCTCTACTACGTACCCTCCAAAGGGAATGCACTTGCACGTGCATACTTTTTGTACTTGCTCTCTTGCACCCTATTCGCCAATAAGAGTGGGTCACGAGTTTCAATTTCATTACGAAGCTTCGGAGAACTTGGATGAGGTCGGGACTTACGCATGGGGTCTTCTTGCTCTAGCTTATCTTTACCATCATCTCGGGTCGACCACCAGGGGTAGAAGTGTCGCAGATTGCGGGGTACCTAACTTTGCTCGAGGTACATATTTCTTGTGCATTACTTGTGAATCGGCCAATACAAATCCAAGTACTTCTTTTTTAATTTTTGTTGATTCTTTTTTTAGGGATGGGTATACGAGCACTTCCCACTCCAAACTTCTTTGCGTCGAATGCGAAATACATGGACCACCTTCGACCACGTGTCTCGAGGTGGGTACGAAACACGAGACGGTAGCTAACGTGGACAAGCTAAGTAGTATTCGTAGGACCCTTGATAGGTTACGACCAAGTGAGGTACTTTGTTTTATTACTTTGAGTTTGATATTCCAATTTATCAAACTTCATATTTTAATATAAATTGTTTGTTTCATTGGTGTAGGTGACGTGGGACCCATACAGTGACATCAGGATAGGCGGTATTGTTCTACCGATGGCCTTCTACTCGGTTGTTTGAAGTACATGGAAGTTGTGGAGCCATACCATCCGAGAGGTTCCTTCGACACTTGGCCATGTTCAAGGAATACCGCCGTCTCCATATCGCCCCCTCGAAGCAAATCGAGGCCGCACTGCAATGAAATACTCGGTTAAGTACTCATTCCAACCGGAGAATTGGGAAAGGTGGCGTAGCCATTCACTCTCTGTTGAAGATCGAGGGGAGAAGGCGAGGCTCGAGTTCATGGCTGCACCAGAATATCTGCCATGGTTTACACGAGTTTCACATCCTACCATTGAGAACCCAGCGCACAGTGATGACTTCCCTGATACGGTTGGTGATAATGAGTTATTGGAGGTAAGAGCCTTGCAACCATTTGAATTTACGTTGGTTTATCACATTTCTTTTGTATTATTTTATTCATAGTTTCTCTATTGGTTTTGAACAATACGTAATCGACGGGCATTGGATAGCGTATTAGCATGGATAGACTTGCTTGGCGGGTATTGACCTTAACTCTATCTAATCTTTTATCCTCAATTATAGTTAGGTGTGCAGCGGAATTGTTTTTAATACCAACTTACAACAGTTTACAACTTAGTCAACCTAGATGTGGGAAAATCATGTCCAAACAACATCACATGTATATAACAGGTCAACTGAAAGCCCAAAATAAACATATACATGTATCAACAGTCAGGTTCAACTTTCCAAAGTCCCAAAATATCAAAACAAATGGATACATAGCCAAAATATACAACAAAAGACAAAATACCTACAAAGTGAGAGCAAAGCTAACGGCTCTGAGCGTGCCTCAGAGGATATCGCCAAGCATCGGCGCCTTGCCCCTACTTGTCTGTGGATCTGCACCCACCGTCATAAAAAGGACGGTGAGTACAAAATATAACAATGAAACAAAGAACAATAGATATCTCAACATAATTTACTTGAATTTTCAATAATCACAAGTCTATAAATCATGCAGTGTATAACAAGAAACTGAAATAGATAGCAAATCGCATGATAAATAGATTCAACAAGTACAAACAACGAAAAAACAAGTGACCGAGAAACAAATGGATAGGAGAATAGATAGTCTCAATCAAACCGCGGCTCTCAAGACCTCATCAGCTTGCGATCGACACAGTAGGCCCAAAACTGCCTCCCTGCTCAATCCACCCCATACGAACCAGTGGGCCCGAAGGTCGCCTCCATCGAACGCACACTCGTTAGGAAAAGCCACGAGACAAAGCCGGGCTGCTAAATTCCTAACACACTACCGAAAGAAAGCCACGATCACAAGCGGATGCTAAATCATTTCGATAGGCTCCAACGAGAAGCCACAGTCTATGCCGGCTGCTAAACTCGTTGAGACTTCTCATCACAGTCGGACTACCTAAACCCTAGGTCACCTGAACTAGAATGGAATACAAAGGGCTTGCATTTCAAGAGTAATTAATCAATAAATAGAAAAGCAATTATGTTGATTCTATTGTTGCCTTTACTCACCTCAAATCCCGCTAAAAACGCCCTCGCGTAGCTCCACACGTTTCCCAATTAGTTACCAACACTTCGCTCGTCACCTGACAATTATTTCGACCAATTTCCGTTAATTTTTCCCTAATTATTCCAAGTATTCTTCAATTTTTTCTCAAGTTTAACTCATTTTCTACAATTTTCTAAATTATTGTTCCTTTGCTCAATTTGGGTCGCTTATCCGGTATTGGGTTCCATTTAAACCCATTAGGATACCCGAAATGAAACCTCATAATTTTCATACAATTTAGAAAAATATTTTTCAATATTTTTCTGGCTATTTTTTAACAATTTCACGCTTTATGAGACAAAAACCCCGACAAAAGTCTCGTCGCGAATCTCAAATTCTTCATTTTTCATAAAAATTCCCAAATTTCTATTTATTTGGTTGAAATATAATTTTTCAGAATTTTTTTCCTATTTTTCAGAATTTTCCAGATTTTTTCCAATATTTATTTCAAAAAAAATAAAAATAAAACATATTTAATTTATTTATTTATTATAAATAAATAAATATATTATTATTTTAATAATGGTGGGTCCCGGGTCGGGTCCGACCCGGTCCACCCCAACTGGGTCAGACCCGGGCCGACCCACCGGTCGGGCCCGGTCCGCCCACCCCATCTTCTTCTTCTTCACAGAGACAATTCCAGTTCGTCTTTGCTTCAAACTTTTTTTTTTTTTCTTTTCTCTTTTCTTTTTCAATAAACAACAACAACAACAACAACATCAACAACAACATCAACACCAACACCATCTTCATCATCAACACAAAAATTTCGAAAATAATAAACAAAAATGGAGAAAAATAAAACTCACCAACACGATGCTCAAGCTCCCTTCGATTTCGAAAACCCACACCTCAATCTCACTTCAACGATTCCAATATCTCCACACCTCAACAAATCGATTCCTCTCTTCAATTTCTTCTCTCCCTCTTCCTCTCTCGGTCGAAATGTGAGAATGGGGCGTCGGTGATGCTTTTGATCAAATTTTGGGTCAAATGACTATTTTGGCCTTATCCTTATCCTCTTTCTCTTCACAACCAAATGCCCCTCTTGGTCATTTTACATTTTTACTTATATATATATATACATTTATATATATTCTATATATAAATATATATATAATTGTATTTTTCATGTCTAAAATTTCGTTTTGCGCACCAACGAGTTAACTCGACCGTGCACACTAATATTCGACTCCCACGTATCGCCCACGACCCCACATATTACTCGGCTCCCATAATTTATTATTTAATTCCATTAATTATTTTCATTTGTAAATATCAATGTTTTTATTTCATTTTCGTCCCACGAACTCTCAAATACTCGATTAACGCGTTTTTTTCGTACCGAACTTGTTCAACGGTACTAACGCACACTCACCACGTCTTTACACATTTGGAATATTGAATTAATGTTCGGTAATAAATAAATAATACAAATCACCAAACAAACATAACATACCTCGATGTCGACTCCCGAGGACTAAAACAAGTACACCATGGCTAGTTGGGCCCACAATACGACCCTGAAATGTCACGTGGCACGAGTTAAAATTTTAGGGTCGTTACAGGTATGGCCAAGATGGAGGCTGCTGAGAAAATGGCGAATGATGTCGTGGACTACTTGACGGGTAGGGGTCTTGGTACAGTACCACCACCACCATGACCAACACCACAACACCGAGTGCACCTACGCTCTTCACAACATGATAGTACCCCAACCGAAAGTGTGCCTACCCCAAGTTCTATTGAGCCTTCGGTGAGAAAGAATGCCCCTCTGCCCACTCCAAGTTCTAGCCAGCCACCTAAGAGGAAGTCCCCCACGACAACATATGTTAGTCGCAAAACGAAGAAAGCAAAAGGGCTCAAGTGAAAAAACATGTTGTTTGTCTTGTTCAATTGGTATTGTTTAACTTATTTGGTATTTGATGATGGATGATGTTTAACTTGTTAATTTGGTATTGTTCTATTGAATTGATAATATTTGACTTGTTAGTCATGTTTGAATTGATGTGTTCTACTACTATTTGTTGTTCTATTTTTGTCACTGCCATGTTTGCAATAAGTTACCACAGCACAGAGAAATCCACGGCCACGCAGGAACGAGAACTACTGAGAATTATCGGTTATGCATGACCGTGATTGGTCCATCGAGCTCGATGCCTCCATGCGAACCCTGCCATATTGGCCAAATTTTATATAGTATCGGTCATGCACACCCGCAAGTAATGTCTAAATTACGATCAAGGGGTACCGAAAACCTATGTATGGTCTCGGTAGTTCATCACCGAAATTATTACGCAACTATTACACATAACGACTCGGCCTCCTATTATCACAACTTTGCAGATAAAATCGGTTACGAAATACCGTAATTCATGAGTTAGTCTCGGCTATGAAATACCGATTGGTAATTAAGGGTCTCGGTTGCATTAGACCGATGCTCACATGCAAGGAACACACATTAAATCGGCCACATGCTACCGCAATTATTTGCAGTAAATCGGTTATAATGTTTTGTTACTCTGGTCTACTTTTCGGTCATTAGTCACCGTAATTTAGCAAGAATCTCGATGTCATGTAACCGAAGTATTTAGGGCACCCCATTGTTGGATGCTCACGAACCTTAATGTCCGAGATTACAATGGGTGTCACGGTTCTGTCTGTCCGAGACTTGGGGGTAGTTTTCGACCTTCTGTAACCGATCCTTTTAATTGAGAGTACAAACTTGGCATATCATGAATTTATCCATTCAACAAACATCAATTCAAGTTACATACATCAACAAAAGTACACAAAAGCATCATGCCAAGTTTCGAAGACATAATATTCATTCAACAACATCAATTCAAGTTTGCTTAAGGTGACGCTAAGTCTACCACGAAGGGCGTGTGTACATGAGAAGATTGAACCGGGACTTGTGCTTGGATGTTAATACCAATACCCCACCCTTGAGCATCAACATTCGCGAAGGTCTTCCACACCAAGAATACAGGGGGAACCGGTGCATTAGGCTTGAATATGACCTGTCAAATGGAGGAGCAACATAAAAGAAAGAATAAATAACGTGCATTGACATATTAACCAAAATTTGATACAAACGCTAAAAACTTACCCTAACCCAATGAGTGTCGTTGACATTTGTAACGCCAATAACTACCCGATCTTTCATAGGCGGAGGGGCATTACGTAGAGGAAGAAATGTCATGCAACAACCATATGACACGTTGACAAGCACAACATTAAATGTTGTTGCAATTAGAAGTCCCATGTCTGGAAGGGTCATCCACTTGTCAGACCCGACATCCTTACCTTCAAAGAATTGCACAAACTCCCTTAATTTGGTCGAAGTAACTTCCAAGCAAATCCTTCCAAAACTCTTGGTTCTCTTATAGTTCATTAACCATAGCTGTTCTAACCCTTTTCCAACCATCTATATCTGAGAATCCAAGACCGGCGGCAACACAACGAAAGCCACAATTTCCATCGCTATCCACATTTACTGTAGTCTCAACATGTTGAATCCAATCCGGTTGTATAGTGTGAATGAATCTAATCTCAGATACTCCCATAGATGCCCCACGTGTTCGATGTACTTTATTCCTAACTTGTTTTACTTTCCTTCGCGCACTAGCTGCCTCAGCGGGTGTAAGTACATATTCAAAGCCACTTGGATCTCTCGTCGTAGAAGTATCATCTTCCTCGGCTTTCCTCTTCATCCCTCTCTTCCCTTTTTTCATTTTCTTGCTCCCTATAACATAATTACCAAAACTATCAAGACTCGGTCTCCCCCTTGTCTTCACTTTTGCCTGTGGTGCAATACATGACGTCGAGGAAGGACAACTAATCTCTCTTAGTTGTTGAATAGTCCTAACACGCGAATCCTCATCAACGAATGTTTCAAACTTAGACACAACTCTTTGAAGCTCGTCATTTAAGTTATAGGCAGTCCGATTCACTGATGCATCGGGTACCATACTCAACTTCTTCCAATACACATGTATGTCTTCAAGTGGTATAGGTGAACCATCTAAAATATGTACATTAAGCTCGTGTGCACACACTGGAAGCCCACAAGTGGTACGTAGGTCACAACCACATAAGCTCCTGGTCTGTCCCAACATTCACCCCACGTTCAACCTCGTTACGAATCAACTTAAGCGCTTTCAGGGATACATAACCCCACAAACGGCGATACAATCCATCCATATATCCATGTTGCACAACATTCAAACTAACCTCAAACGACGATTTGATCCTGTTATGTTGTATGTCTAACATTCCATGAATTATACTCCACAACGCCTCAAAGTTTGCAGTACATGTGCCGAGATGCTATTTGAGAGTGGAATGTGCAGACTCACCCTTTGCGTTGTGGTTTCTCCAAGATGAAAAAGTGGATTTGTCCATGCACGTACAAATCTATTCTTGTAATCCCGCAACCAAGTATCCTCCAAATAATTAAGCAGACCTTTCATATCTGCATACTCAACACGTAACGTAGCCAACATAAGCTCGAATGATGCTTCGGTCGTAGCATACATCAAATCCGTCCACCTCTTATTGAAGAGTTGAAAGTCATCATTTCGTGCGAACATCTTTTTGGTGTTGGTCAACACCATTTTGTTGATATGCCATGTACAAAGTGGTGGGAACATTGTGGAAAAACTTCTTCAATTGCATTGATTAGGCCCAATTCTCTATCGGTGACAAAAACACTAGGTGTAGGCCACCCGTCTAGTAAACCTCTCAAAATGTTCAATGCCCATGTGTAGTTGGACATAGTCTCTCGAAGATAAAAAACAAAACCCAACCGAGAATGTAATGTCTCATCGAAGTGACCCCAACAATCTCCAACAACGGCAATCGGTACCTATTGGTCTTATATGTGCAATCCATTAGAAGAACGTATGGAAAAGACCTCAATAAGTTTATGGAGTCGGGATGGGACCAAAACAAGTCTCAGTAACTACATTCGATTCGGGGTCCTTCCTATGCCATGACAGATACATATTGTCTTCCAATAAATGTAAGAGTTGTTGCATTTGAGTTCTCCCACCAACTTCTTTAATTCGATTCATTTGTCGTGCATTGTATATTGTCCGCAATGTTGAAGCATTGTTCTTATCCCTTTGCCTCAAAGTGTTTAGGATTTGTCGTGGCCTAACATTAGCCTTACTTATCTGATCCAAAATAGCTGCCTCATCCCGAGTCAATCTTCCAAAGATATGAGTGCCCTTCCAAGAAATTCGCGAGTTGTGGTTGTGCATGCCACATACCACACTTACATACAATATGAGTCCGGGTGTTCCTTGAGTTGAATAAGAAAAGGGCACCGACATTTTTTCGTACCGGTGTTTGGTCTTGTGTTGTCCTCTTCCTCTCTGCGTTTGTCAACTTACGTGGCATCTTCTCAATTAGTTCAGCTTTAGCAATTCCAACTCTTTGGGAAATACCCCTATATGTTCCGGATCTCTCACACGCAATTGTGACCCTTCCCTACGGCCATTCCTCCGCATCGACTTCTTTATAACCAGGACAAACTTTCTAGCACGTCCTGTCTCTTGAACCCATTTGAGTGCCTCTTTTCTAGTTTCAAATGGTGCATCCCGTTTGAAAAGATAAGATATATCTTGAAATGCACTTGTCGATGCTACTTCCTGCAAGAATAATTCAAATATCATAAGTACTCGGTGTTAAAAGTTAGAAAATCCTTAAAAACGCAATTCTCGGTAGTACAGGGGTCGACACGTAAAGGATAGTTTCGGTATGTCACAACCGAGACCATTCAATATATCTCGGCACATGACCACCGAGTCCACTAGTAACCCATTACAAAAATGTTCGGTTATCTACTACCGAGAATTACGTTTAAGTATCGGTTGTGTGTCACCGATATATACAGATATCTCGATCCTGTATGGCCGAAACAATCGTGTACGTGGTACATTTGCATATTGCGAAACCCTAGACCTAAAAAACTTTAAAACTCACCTCCAACTGCCTCGATTCATCATCACTTGAGTTTTGTTCATCCATTGTACACTAAAACACCAAACGATTTGCTCCAAACCCTAAGTAAACGAGAATCATCAAACACCACCATTGTCAACACCAAAACACACCAAACGCAAGATTCAAACACTCAAAAACTGAACAATGGATGAGGATACCGACCTTGTATAAACTCTTTCAGCCAATAACGTCGTGACTGATCGTCGACGGAACCGAGGTATAGGGATTGAACGGGAGTAACCAAGCTCAAAAATGGGGTGGGGTGCTTGGTAATTCTGATTTTTTGGGTTTTTGTTGTAGATTTAGGTTGGAGGGCACATCAGTCATTACACATACAATTGAAAAAAATGGGGTGCCCTGAGTGTTGACCGGGGTGCACATAGCCGGCCTCATAATTTAATGTAATTAAAACATTTAATGTCAAAAAACAAATGTTCAAGTATAAAAAAGACTAAAATTTAATTTATTTTAAAATCAAAAATATTTTTAGTACATTAATTTATGTCTACTAGAGGAGATTATTATTTGTTAATCTATTTTATAAGTACTAAGTTCTCAATATACTTTTTTTATTAAAGATATTTTAACTCTATTTAAAATTCAAATTGGGTCTGGGTTTGGGTCTGCGTCAGGGTTTCATGGCCTTGTTCAGACTTGGCCTGATTTTAAATTCGGACAAGAGGTCTTTGTCTTTGTCAAACTCGGCCCAAATTTATCAAGACATTGTCCAAACCCTTTTTATTCTAGGCCGGCGGGCCCAGACACTTAATTGTCAGGCCTAAGTTTAACAAAAAAACAGTCATTTTTATTTGGTTTTTTTTTGTTAATATATATATATATACTAGTTTTATAAAAAAAAACTTCGTAAGGAGAAGAAAACCTCTTTTGATTTCCTTTGTGATACTTGTGTGAACCACCGTCGATCTTCTATTTGATCGGCGATAGTTTCAGTAAGAATGTTTACTGCATGCATTTTCTTTAATAAAACACAAATATATTCAGACCTAAGAGTTTCAATCTTGTAACATCTATCGAGTTCATCATTAGCACCACCGCTTGCTCCCCTTCCATGTTTGCACCTACATCATTCAAGTTTATCTTCACTTCTATTGTTTGTGCGTGGATTTGCACTTTACAATTACTGGTTTGATAGTTTTATTAGGTTATCTTTTTCAACAAATATTTGTTTTCCAATGTTGGAAGTTTGTGTTTGTCTTCCCTTATTGGAAGTTTGTGTTTGTCTTCCCTTGTTAAAAGTTTTTATTTGTCTTCCCTTGTTGGAAGTTTTATTTTTCTTTTTGGTCTAAGTTGTTGGTGTATTGTTGTGTTACAGACGTTTATCAAGAGAACAATCACTGATTGTCAAACTGTTTCATTGTTACAATTGCAGTTTCTCAAAGCAGTTGAATGTTTTGACGAACAATTATGATTAGCGAATCAATGTGTTTTTATCAAGGTAATTGATTATATGTATCGTTCTGTTCTACCAAATGTATTGAGCTATCGTAATTAATGAAATTTTTTATTTTATTTCAAAAAAATATATATACTAGTTTTATAAATGTGATACGTCATTCAAGCCCGCTCGCTGCGCTTGCAGGAATTTAATTGATCTAACAACTTTTTTTATTTTCTAAAAATTATACTATTGGCTTTTCAATTATCTAATTACATACACGTTATCTTAAAAAACCTACATGCTCTCGAACCATGACTCAATGGCCTTCAAGAAAAAATCATGACTTTACAACAAATAAAAAAAAAATATTGATTAAAAAAGTTAAGAAAATCAAAGTTCATGTGTCAATAACAAAATTGATATTACTGTTTAAATTTAGTGGAGAATAGAAATAAATATAGTCAATGATTTATTATTACTATCTTATTATACAGTAGAATAGTCCTTTATTTTTCTTCAATTGATCATTGAGTTATTGAACTTGTTCAAGTTTTATAAAGTTGGGAGAGAATACATTGATAGATTGATTAACACAAAAGTAACAACATAAAATCAAAGAAATGACAGAAAACTTTTTTTTTGACGAATAGATGTATCCGTTCATATAAATTGTTCACTATTACATCTAATTTAACAATGAAATTACATTAATAACAATATTTTCCCATACCTTGAGATCAAAGCGATATTTCGAAAGGTTGTAAACTTATTGCAACTTATATGCTTGTCGTCGAATTGCTTATTCTATATACTTCTAATTATTTTGCTTACAACAATACTCTCAACAAAATAAAAAAGAAAATATGGCTTATTCGATGTGACGGCCCCAAATCCTAAGGCCGTCGTGTCATGCGTCGCGGTCCCATAGCATTATCATGTCACCGCCCCGTTGTGTCCTATACGCACCACACGTCACTTAATCTCATTACTCAGAGTTTTAAGAAATTTATATTTAACAATTCAGCGGAAGACTTATTGGCATGAGATTTATGTCATTTAGAGCATTAACCTAATGTGGAAAACCCGATAAAATACCATGCATATGGCTGAGATAAATATAAACAAAAAATTATATACATGTATTCGGTGTTCTACGGTTTTCAAAATCCAACGAAAACAATATATAAATACATATTGTATTTCAAAAACTCGAGCCAAAGCAACAACAAACTCAAAAATAATCGTCTAGTTTTTCCTTGCCCTTGTTCTTGCTTGACCAAGGAATTGCACTCAGTCACCCAACAAATACAGTGACGAGTCTAGTGAGTAAATTCCCAATAGAAGTCCACAAAATAATCATGAAATAAAACTAATAAACTGTGACGGCCCTAAAACTCAGGCTTGCCACGTCATGCGTTACGGGCCCACAACCCTGCCACGTCAACACCCAGCTGTGTCTCGCACGCACCAACCGTCAATCATCAACCTCAGTTATCATAGTTAATTATTTTAAATGCATTAATTCAGCAGAAACCTTAAAAATATGTAATTCTAATTTATTTCATCAAGTTAGAGCATCATTCCTATGCAAAAAACATGACAATGTACACTGTATATAAGTTAACAAAAGTTATTACATACATGTACATGTATCTCAAAACAACAAAATAAAAACATACAAGTTGAACTCAGTCGGTGGCAAGTCACAAGTAGTCTGTGAGAGTCTCCTTGCCCCTACTCAGAAGGTCCTGCACTCAAGTCATCACAAGAGGCAGATGATGAGTCCAGTGAGTAAAACCCAAAAGAAAACCACCAAACATTTATAATAACTGAAGCCAACAATATGCTAAATAAACATGCGCATTAAATAAGCAACTGTAAAGAAACACATGCATACATAACACCCGTAAACACCAAATGGACATGTGTCGTGTAGCAGGACTGAACCCTAATCTAGATATTAGAGTCTACCCAGTGGGCTTCTCCACCCCCCTCCACTGGCACGTCCCTGAATCTGTTCTTATTGTCTAGCATACCCAAGTTCGCCCACACATCACAGAATAAACCAAAATCCGGCGGCGAAATAGACAACCAACCGTGACAACATGAGTAAGCACAGGAAAGAATATACAACGATAGTCAATAAATAATGTATCAATGAAAAACCAACAAATAAATACTCCACTGTGTTTCTTAAGTGGTTTACACACCTCAAACCGTGCTCTAATTCCCAATACCAATCCCTAGTCCAATCCCGTTCTCGCCTCATGATGCGCGCTCGATGCCTGACTATAGCCTCCTAAGTCCTTGATGCCCGAATAAGTCATTTTTATGTGATTTAGTATCAAATTAATTGATTTAATATTGCGACAAAAAAATTAGAATCGTATTCCAATTTTTTGTTGTAACACATTTTTTGGTAACACTGAGGTGTCAAACGCCCGAAAAGTCTCACAACCCACTTTAATACTCTTTTTCAACTTTCCCATATTTTCTTGAGTTTTTTCTATTTTTCTGGATCTTTCTCCAATTTTTTGGAATTTCCAAATATATATATATATATATATATATTTCATTTGTTGGGTCGGGTCGACCCTGATGGGTCTGAGTTGAGCCTGGCCAAGATCCTTGGCCCGGCCCACTGTACGGACGAACTGCTCTTCATGAATTTTTTTTTCTTTTCTTGATCGATTGGGAGGGGAGATGACTTTCCTATGTCATCTTCGTCCGAGCTCCTAAGCCACCACCACCACCACCACCACTACCACATCAACGACCACAACAACAACATCAATGACAACAACAATGACTCACTTTCGATCATCGCCACCCCACCTCCAAGTTCTCCTCTTTGTTTGATCCAAGCTTTCCTTCTATCCTCTCTCTCGGTCCAATCTCTCTTTCTCTCCTCTCTCTTTCGATTTCAATTTTGTGAGAAATGTTGAATCGGTGGTGTTTGTTTGATATTTTGGAGGTTGGTCAAATGACCAAAATACCCCAATCCTTATCCAAACTTTCTTATCAAACAAATGCCCTTCTTGGTCATTTCTCATTTCTTTAATTTCTAATTTTAATATATATATATATACATATATATATATATATATATATTTGTCTATACTTTCACACCTACAATTATTTGTGCGCCAACGAGCACACTCGGCATGCACACTATTGTAGAACCTACGCGCGTCGACCACGACCTCGCGTGTCACTAAATGCCCGCAAATTTATTATTTTGTAACATTTACTTGTTTGTTTATTTTATACAAATCATTTCCTAAACTTAGTGTACTTGTATTTCATATGCTCGGTATCAGTATCGACATGTTTTTCGAGACGGATACCCGTCACACAACCTCGCCCGGTCTAAGGAATGTAAATCACACCTGCGATGTAATGAGTCATAACACAATTATTAACATCACAATTACTCAAATAATCAGTCAAAAATAACATTTTCCACCCAATCCAAGCGTAACGTTGTCTGTCCGTGGCGTCTCCGTGAACCTGAGCTCGCGACCACATAAAAAATATGTGAATAACGGCCTAAAAGAAATTTGGGTCATTACTTAAACCAACAAGACATGTGAATATGACCTTTGGCAACAGAAAATCGCATTCTCATCGATGTAGGCAACATACAACATTACAAAATATCAACAAGAAATATAAAGCATCACAAAATACTTCAAAAGCACCATTAATTAAATAAACTGGCCCAAAAGATTAGCAGTTAAGTCATCATCAACCGTATAACCATGATAAAATCCCAACCTAACCAGATTGTACGATAAAAACAAATACAAGAATCCAGCATTGTCCCGCGCTAATGAATGCAGACTTATAATGAATGCAGACTTATAGTGACTAAACCTCAATTTCAGTAAACGGGGAACCCCTCCAAACACTATTTCAAGTCAAGGGAACCCTTAATCTCTCCCGACAGTCGTAGATATATTATACTGCTATCGACACCGTCGATGTCACAAGCTAGCCCGTGTAAGAGATCTAGCCACAACAAAGGATGAAAAAATCCTATGAGTAACTACCAACAGTCACAAATGAAATCGATACGATAATTGATAAAAACAACACCATGAATACAATGAAGCTTTCTCAAGGATTTTACACACCTCAATATGCCCTCAAATACCTGAAAACAATCCCCGATCCACCCCTGTTCTCGCCTCGAGATCTATGGCCAACACCCACATATGGTATCTCGAGTCCTTGATGTCCAAATGAATCATTGAAATCCTCAAAACCCATGATTTCAACCATTTATTAATTAATTAATTTATTTATTTTTCAATTTTTTGTTTTGGTACCATAGGTGGCTCCGCCATGAACAAATGCTCACGGTGCCCAAGGCAGTGAAACCCTGTCTCAAATGTTATGGGTTAATACTCACAAAGTGTCTAAAAACGTCTAGGTAGGGACCCATGGACGTGACGTCGTGGAGATTTGCTCTCCACAGAGCCGCTTACGGTGTCTCCCCTATATCGGGTTGGGTCATTTTTTGGACCACATCGACTTTGTCGCCGCGATCTGAACCTGCACCAAACTCTTATGGTTCTCCAAAACAACCATAATATGACTTCACACCTCCACAAAAATACGCCCGAATTGACAAACCCATCGATTCCTTGTCAAAAAGCTGACAAAAACCATTTTCCTTAAACAACAACCAAAACTTCCACAAATCCTCAAATAAGGCTCAAATCCACAACCAAAAACTATAAAAACAACTTTTCAAAATTTCAGTTAGCTCATCTTGCTCTTCGAAACCCTCGCCAAAACACGTGAAATCACGACCGATAGATAGATAACGACGAGAGGAGTGCGGATCTTACCTCAAATTGTTGATTCCTAACTTCAATCCTCTTAAAATCCACAAGAAATTCTTACTAAAAACTCAAACTTCTCTCACAATTTTCGTCCAAACCACCAAAGGAGAGAAAAGATGGCCAAATGAGCCAAAAATCTCATTTTTATAGTCCATCTTGAGCTCATGTGCTACCCACATCTCAAGGCATCCTCTTGTGGCCTAAAATTAGTCAAAAAGTCCTCCCTAGGTGACTTAGATGGTGACTTGGTCTCTTGGTCTTATCCTCTCAACCCAACAATCATTTGTTCCTCGAGCGTTCTAACACTCGGCACCCAGCAACTCGACCTGCCGCGCTCAACCTCGACGACACAATTGGCCTATGTCACGTTCCTATATCGATTGATTGTCACATTTAATTGTATTTATCTATGTGAACCCATTTCCCGACCTAATGAACCCATAATTTGCCCGTCTGGTACCCGCGTCAACATGTTTTTCGAGGTAACTACGCATCACTCTATCTCGCCCGATAACATCGATGTAAACTCACACATTACCATTACCATCACATTTACACAAGTCAATTAGTCCGAAAATAACATTTTACGCCAACGTGGTCCCCATGGACCCGAGCTGGCGTCCACGTCCGAAAATACTCGACAATGGCTTCAATTAAAAATTGGGTTGTTACATTACTAAATCCCTATATTAGTAACTGATCGAGGATTGGAAAGCCCTCGACAATTCTTGTTTATACCATTCACAGCTCCCGCCTCCCCGACTTATATGCTTTACAAAAAATTCCAAAACCTCACAATAAAGGGAGGAAAAAACTTCCAAAACCTCACAATAAAGGGAGGAAAAAACTTAAACCTCTCTACAAGGAGAGAAAAATCTCACTTCCATTTCTTTGCAACCCACAAGAAACAAGAGTTATAGCAAAAAAAGAAAGGAAGAACAAAAGATAGGGTGGGAGGAGCCGCGACCAAAAATCTTATTTAAAAGCAAAGAATGTGAATAAGAGGCTATTGAATAAATAAATTTATAAATAAATAGATATGATTAAAAAAATAAATTGAATATTATTATAAAAAAGAAATTGAATATATTTCTATTTTTAAAGCGAATGAATAAAACCACACCAACTTAAACATTGTCAGATTCTTTTTTCTAAATCCAAAATAACTGGTGAAGGAATGAGATCAATATCTGCAAGGCTGCAACAACTACTGAATAGCAAGCTCTCCTAGAACCTTCATACAATGGCAAACCCATCCATAACGTGTAGAGGTTGAGGGGGAAAAAGATAGTGCAAATGGGAAAAATGCCAATGACGATGAAGAACAGTAACAATGTGTGATAGAACGGCTTCAGAAACCTAAACTTTATGTTGGGATTCTCTAGACAATGGTGGTGCTACCTATAACATCTATGAGCCCCCTCGTTAATGAAGATATGGCAACATAAGGATTTAGCTAGCAATGAATTCTTCACTATTTTTAATTTTCTATTCAAAATATTCATAAAATTTTCCTTTGCTCATTAAAATATTAAGTATTGAAGACTCCATATCTTAGAACTGTGCAGATAAAGGACAAAACATCTCACAAATCACTACTTCACTCTTTCAGTGCTAAAAAATGGCCCCTCCTGCAAAATTAATTTTTGAGTGCTAATTATAGACTCAAAACCTCGCAAAAAACATGAAAGAAAATCTTTGTTGCTATTCACATAAAGAATTCATCAAATTAGAACCTAATTAGCTCGTATGCTTAAAAATAGAGAAACATTAGCATGAGTTAAAGTAACACAATTTTTTTATTTTTTATTTTTTATCAACATAACTACACTGAATTCTAACAGTTTTAGAAAAAGTAGAAATGGAAACTCATGACATATGAATTCCTTTTGTTCCTCCATATTGCTTCCACATCTCATTCATTGATCCCCAGCCATTAAACCAAAGGCCCATATTTTCTGAAACTCAACATTATCATTGGTCTATACAAGGCACATGAAACATGGCAAGTCAAGTTCTCATAAAAAACAGGGGCATGCGGCAATTGTAAGGCATGGAAGATTGACTAATGAAACCTATATCATGGATTGAGATCAAAGGTGAAAAAATGAGCATGAATTGAAAGATGAATAGTCATTTGCCATTGTACGTAGCCTAGCATGACTATGAGTTCATTTGAAATATTTCTCGGATAATGTAATATATATAACCAAAAGATATCTAAATAATAGTTCCATTGTTCATTCATGTGACTTTGAAGATTGGATGGTTGCATAATTTTCCAAGCCAGGTTAAATTATTGGATTATGTAATAATACACAAACCAATCTATGTGACAAGATTCAAGATTTTTAATGTATCCAAATCAGATACTATACAATGTATACTATGAGGAATTTCCATACAAATCAGAGTAATCTCACTAACGGAGAAAGAGGCATATCAATTGACGTGAATGCAAGGGCATGTTTGGTAAGGACAATAGAGAGAGCACTAGCTGAGAAAGAGGCTGTAAGTGTTAACCATTAAGTACGGGTAATGTGTGTAATTGGTACAATGGTGATATAATAGAGTGGTGAGGACAGACTTGTAATTCTATGTACAAGAGTTAGTTAGGAGGATAAAGATGTAATTCCTGAATACTGAATACTATAAATATAGCTCAGGTCTTCTCTGAAGAAGCAGAGAAACTGAGGATCATTTCTTCATTTGGTTTCTTGTTTCATTGGTTTCTTGTTCTGCTATCTTTGTTTTAGATGGTATCAGAGCACTTGAGGGGCTAATCGCCATGGACGAGAGTAGAAGCTCAGAGAGGCGTTCTGGAGCAATGGATTCATCTTCGATTGTTCATCGTCTCATCGGTCCTTTTGGTAATTCTCTCAATCAAATTGTTTCTATCAAGCTTAATAGTTCGAATTTCTCTCTGTGGAAATCGATTGTTGTTCCTCTATTAGAAGGTTGTGGATTTGATGGATTTCTTTTCGGTACTACACCTTGTCCACCAAAAACTCTTGAAAATGGTGATGTTAATCCTGATTTTCAAGAATGGTTTCATTGTGATAGAATGTTGTATGGTTGGTTATTGTGTGCCCTAGAACCTGAGATAGGAAATCAAGTGAATGTGTCTCAAGGATCCAAGAAGAGAACAGCTAATGAGCTATGTGTTGTATCTTGGATCAATGTGGTTCTAGTAACAAAGCACCAATCCAGTTTCACAAGGCTGCTATTAGAACTACACGAAAGGGATCAATGAAAATGTGTGAGTTTTTAAAGAAAATGAAAGATATTTCAGATAATCTTGCTACAGCAGGATCTCCAATTCCAATATCTGAATTGATTTCATGTACTTTATCTGGTTTGGATGGAGAGTATCTTCCTATAACTGCAGTTCTTGAACAAAAAGATGAGCTTACATGGCAAGAACTTCAATCCACACTTCTTGGTTTTGAGGCAAAGTTGGAACTTCTTGCTGGACTGAATTCACTGAGTATTCAAACTCCTAATCAAGTGAATTTTGCTGAAATAAAGAGAGGATCAACTCAGTCTTGGAATAACTCTAAGCAACCCTATGGAAATAATGGAAGAAACTATAATGGTAGAGGTAGAGGTGGAAGATATAATAGAGGAAGAGTTGGCTTTAAGTTTCAAAGCAATAATAGACCAACATGCCAGATTTGTAATAAAGTTGGACATACTGCTGCAGTTTGCTATTATAGAGCAAACATGTCTTACAATGGTGCTTAGGCTTTTAATGGTAATACACAAGGAAATCAATTTCAGAATGGTGGTCGGTATACTCAAGGACATTCAACAATGAAAGATGGTTTCCAAGGCTCGCCAAGTGCAAATTTCATGGGGTTACAAAATACTGTTGCTGGTTTTGGATAGGGTAATAACTTTCCTACAAATGAGTCTTTCAATGACAATTCATGGTATGCTGATAGTGGCGCTACTACACATGTAACTCCTGATGCTTATCAGATTTCTGGTTGTTCACCTTACACAGGTACTGATTCACTTGTGGTTGGTAATGGTCATGCTTTGCCTATAACTTGTGTAGGAAATGCTAAGATAGATTCTGTTCATTCTAAGCTTAAATTTCCTAACACTTTGTGTGTTTCGAACATCAAAAAGAATCAGTTAAGTATATCTCAGTTAACAAAGGATAACAATGTCGTAATTGAATTTACAAAGGATAACAATGTCGTAATTGAATTTACTAATTCGCATTGTTTGGTGAAGGATTCCCAAACTAGAGAGATTTTACTCAAAGGGATACTCAAGAATGGCTTGTATCAATTTGGTACCTCTGGATTACCAACGCATTCTACTTATGGAGTTTCTAAAGTTGGAAGTTCTTCAGTTGCTGATTCTCATGTTTTAATGGCGGCTAAGAACTCATCTTCATTTTTGTGGCACAAAAGGCTTGGGCATCCTGCTCATCAGACTTTGCAACAAGTGCTGAGAACACAATTCTAAATGTCTTGTTCTAATAATGAATTTTGTTCTGTTTGTCCTCTTGGAAAACATCATGCTTTACCTTTTTGTACTTCCAACAGTTGTAGCAAAAGTGTACTGGAGTTAATTCATACAGACCTTTGGGGACCTGCTCCTGTATCATCTATTGATGGATTCAGATATTACATTTCATTTCTTGATGACTTCTCGAGGTTTACATGGATTTTTCCTCTAAAAGCTAAGTCTGATGCACTTAGAATTTTTCAGTTGTTCAAGTTACAGGTTGAAAATCAATTTTCAACAAGAATAAAGAAGGTACAATCAGATTGGGGTGGTGAATTTAGAGTTTTTCAGTCTTTTCTTGAGCAAAATGGCATTTTGTTTCAACATCCTTGTCCATACACTCATGAACAGAATGGGAGAATAGAAAGAAAACATAGACATATTGTGGAGACAAGTCTTACTCTCTTAGCTGAAGCTCATTTGCCTTATAATGTTTGGTGGCATGCTTGTGAAACAGCTGTATTTTTAATTAATAGATTGCCAACAAGGGTTCTCCAAGGTGCTACTCCATATCAGAAATTGTTTCATACTTCTCCTAATTACATGATTTTGAAGGTATTTGGTTGCTCTTGTTATCCTTACACAAGACCTTACAATACAACTAAGTATCAATTTAGGTCGGAGAAGTGCTTATTTTTGGGTTATAGCTCAGTTCATAAAGGTTATAAATGCATGACTGACAATGGGAAAATATATGTTTCACGCCATGTCTTATTCAATGTGGAGGAATTTCCATATCAGACTCTATTTCCTGCAGAAGAAAAAGGAAAAGCTATAGCTGTTGAACCTACTGGAAAAGGGCCTTTAATCTCATTACCAATGAGAGGGTCAACACATCAACCTACTCAGCTCAATTTACAGCCTGGAACTACTTCATATGTACCAACAAATTCTGGTTCTAATCCAGTAGATAATGCAGAGTCAAGTTCATCACAAAATAGTTCTCCTCCACTGAATCCTTCTTTATCCACTGAACCCATCAATATTCATCCCATGGTAACAAGAGCTAAGGCAGGCATTCACAAAAAGAAAGTGTTTGTGTCTACTATTGTTCCTGATGATTATATTCCAAAATCAGCATCTGAAGCATTATGCATTCCAAAATGGAAAGATGCAATGGATAAGGAGTATGAAGCCTTGATGAAAAACCATACTTGGAGTTTGGTTCCTGCATCTCCTCATCAAAATATTGTAGGCAACAAATGGATATTCACCATTAAAAGAAATTCTGATGGATCAGTGAACAGGTACAAGGCACGTCTAGTTGCAAAAGGGTTTAAACAAGTTCCAAGGATTGATTTCACTGAAACATACAGTCCAGTGGTGAAATCTTCTATAATAAGAGTAATTTTCTCAATTGCTGTTACATTTGGCTGGCAGATTAGACAAATTGATATCAACAATGCTTTCTTAAATGGGATTCTCACCGAAGAAGTTTACACACATCAGCCTGAAGGGTATATTCAATCTGATCAATCTGGAACTGTGTGTAAATTACATAAAGCTCTCTATGGACTCAAACAGGCTCCAAGGGCATGGTTTACTCGACTCAAACAACAATTGGTGTCTTGGGGTTTTTACAACTCCAAATCTGATACATCTTTGTTCATAAATAAGTTCAAGGGCAGTTTGTTGTATGTTCTTGTGTATGTTGATGATATAATCATAACTGGAGCTCAACCAAATCTTATTCAAGAATTCATTACAGCATTGAATAAGACTTTTGCAGTCAAGGATATTGGAGAGATTGGCATGTTTCTTGGATTTGAAGTACATAGAGATTGTCATGGTTTGTATCTAACACAAACCAGTTACATCAATTCTCTTCTTCAGAAAGCAGGTATGACTAATACTAAACCAGTAGATACTCCTGCAGTTATGGGGAAAGATTTCTCTGGTGATTCTTCTTCTATGTTCAATGATCCCACATTATATCGAAGCTTGTTGGGAGGTCTGCAATATATGGTTCATACACGTCCTGATATTGCATTCATTGTTAATCGCTTAAGTCAGTTTCAACAGTCACCTACAATTACTCATTGGCAAGCTTTAAAAAGAGTTTTACGGTATTTGAAGGGATCAACACAGTATGGCTTGTCTTTTAAACCTGGTTCTACATTACTTTTAACTGGGTACTCGGATGCTGATTGGGCTTCATCTGTGGAGGATAGGAAGTCGATTGCAGGCTATGCTGTATATTTTGGGACAAATTTGATTTCATGGCAATCCAAGAAGCAAGGAGTGGTTGCTAGATCAAGTACTGAATCAGAATATCAAGCTTTAGCTCAAATTGCAGCAGAACTATCTTGGGTACGATCTCTTCTCATTGAGTTGCAATTTCCTTTGGTGGCTCGACCTATGGTTTGGTGTGACAATATGAGTGCAACTACTCTGGCTCATAATCCTGTGTTTCATGCTAGGACAAAACATGTTGAAATTGACATACACTACATTAGAGATCAAGTTCTTCAAGGTAAACTGTCTGTCCATCATGTTCCATCCCATGATCAGGTTGCAGATTGTTTTACAAAGGCATTGTCATCTTCAAGGTTTCACTATCTTAAGTCCAAACTGGGTGTAATTCCATTACCTCTGCGTTTGAGGGGGGATGTAAGTGTTAACCATTAAGTACGGGTAATGTGTGTAATTGGTACAATGGTGATATAATAGAGTGGTGAGGACAGACTTGTAATTCTATGTACAAGAGTTAGTTAGGAGGATAAAGATGTAATTCTTGAATACTGAATACTATAAATATAGCTCAGGTCTTCTCTGAAGAAGCAGAGAAACTGAGGATCATTTCTTCATTTAGTTTCTTGTTTCATTGGTTTCTTGTTCTGCTATCTTTGTTTTAGAGAGGCATATCAATTGAAGTGAATGGGCATGTTTGGTAAGGACAATAGAGAGAGAGAGAGAATGGAATTTGCCAGGGCAACCAAAACCGAGAGATTCAACAAAAAAGGTTTATGCACGAGAGATTCAACGAACGAGAGCAAGCAATTTCAATGAAAAGATTCTTGTGAGTGTGACGATTCTTGTGAGCGTGACAATTTTAACAAAGAGCTTCTTGTGAGCGACAAGAGAGAGAAAGAGAGAGAGAGAGAGAGAGAGAGAGAGAAAAAGAGAGAGAAGAGGGTGGAAATTATTTTTAGGAAGATCGATTGTTTTTTGGAAGATCTTAATAATATCGAAAATAGCCTTTGACAAATAACGAGTTGTTAGAGTAGAATAGAAAAATCAAGTCACGAAGGAAAATTGAGTTATTCTTCGAGGGAATTTAATTAATCTAATAATTTATTTTTATTATTCAAAAAGTATACTATACTTCCATGTTCAAAAAGTTTACTAATAACTTAAATATTAACTTTAATATATATATATTTATAATATTTTAAAATTAGAAATTAGATGTGTCATTTGTAAAGTTTCTATTAAAAATTCAACTATAAACGCTTGCTTCTAATACTGTTTTTTTCTTCTTTTTTTTCGATTTCACTTCTAATACTGTTGTTGTTATTGATGAAACCTAAAACAACCAAAAGAAAACAAAACTAAGAAAATCTACTAATTAATAGGACAAAATAGTCATTTAAGTTATTGATATAGCCTAACAAAAAAAAAAGCGAAAGAAAATCAACGAATTAACAAGAGAAAAACAGACTTTTTGCCCCAACTAATTTAATTGAGGCTTTTTTGTTATTGTTGCTAATAGTTTCATAATAGAATAAGTTTATTGTATATCTTGAATATACAGTATAATGCCCTATTTATAGAATGGTACAGAACTAAATCAGTGTAGACGTTACATAATCAGTGGAGGTGTTACACGATTAATGTAGACGTTACACAATCAGTGTAGATGTCACATAATATTAGTTTCCTAACATCCCCTCTCAAACTCAAGATGGTGGCATCGAAACCACTTGAGTTTGCAAACGAATAAGATAATGATAGATAAAGTCGGCAACAATTCTATGTGGGGATACCAGATCACGACGAACGAGTGCAAGTGATCACAGACAGAATTGATAAATAGGCCGAAAAAATAGGCAGATCTGAAACGAGTACATGAGACGGCCAGACATTGCGAACTGCGCTCGACAACGTACAGTACGCGGATAACAAGCGTGACAGTCATTGCGAATTACGCTCAAATTAGCGGACAGTGCACAGACGGGACAACAGAATAACTGAACAACGGAACAACAGAGTCGATGGAACGACTATCGGGGCTGAGTCAATGGAACGACGAACGGAACAACATAGTCGGCAGAACGACTAACGGAGCTGAGTCACCGGAACGACTAATGAAGCTGAGTCGACGGAACGACTAACGGAATAACATAGTCGGCAGAACGACTAATGGAGCTGAGTCGACGGAACGACTATCGGAGCTGAGTCGGCGGAGCGATTATCGGATCAGAGTCAGCAGAACAATTAATGGACAGCGGAGTTGACAGAGTCAACGACAAGACAACGGAGCAGACGAATGGCAAAGTTGACAGAGGTGATAACAGATCGACACCAGAGTCGACGACAGGCAAGACAAGAAGTGGGGATCTCGAGATAGGTGTATGGTTATGCGAGTTGGAAGGCATCAAATTTGTGCAAACATGATAGGCTGATGGGCTGACTGAGTGACAAGGAAGAGGCAAACAGACTGGTACAACTAACAAACATGTGTGAAGATGCATAAGAGAAACAAGAGAAAATCAAAACAAGAGCATAATTGAACACACGAACAAGCACTAAGATGTATCAAGGATTAGTCGTCGACTCAAAAGTCGACTGACCTTGGATTAGAAATCAAGCTCTGATACCATGATGAAATCTTAATAGAGAATATGATAAGTTTGTTGTGTATATTATTGATCTATTACATGTCTCTATATATAAAGATGCAATTACATACAAAAGAAAATATATAAATAAAGTACCACATAATCAAGGGAGTGATTTGTGCACAACATAATTACAAGAGTGATTTCACAACATAATTATGGAAGTGATTTGTGCATATATTTCCTAATTGCACAATATTCCTTAACACTCTCCCTCAAACTCAAAGTAGGAACAACAGAACCACTTTGAGTTTGTAAACTAAAATAAAACTAAACTCGAGCAAAATTCGAATTGACTTCAGTCTGAAATTTGTACTGAGTTTAGAGACAATTTTGTGTGAGTTTATAGAAATCCATGGGCTCGAAAAGTGTTGGGCCACATGCTCACTGTCACGGCCCAATTTTGCTAATCTTGATTAACTACTTAATCAGGATCGCCAATCCGTGACGTGGGGCCCGCATGAGATGCGCACACAGACCAAGGCATGTGGCCGAGGTAAATTTTATATTTGTATTAATGTATTCCTAGTGTTTTGTATGTGTGTAGATTGATTAAGTCAGTACTTGCAGCTATCGACGCCGAGACGTAGTCAGGGACACGCCTCGAGTTACGTGCAAGATGGGGTACCGAATAGCAAGACTTGCGGTAAGTCTAAATTTAGTAAAATACAATGTATTAAATTAATGCACATTAAATCATAGCCTATGGTTATAAATTTATTAAATTGAATTGGAAATATATATATATATATTTATATTATACATTTAAATATATATATACATTAAAAAAAATCAGAAAAGAATTGTGAAATGACAAAAAGGGGCTTTGGCTTATTAAGGAAAAGATAGGGTTGCAGGGGCAAAATGGTCATTTGACCCCAAAACACTAATAAATATCACCACCGCCGCACAAACAAGGAAGAAAGGGGAGAGGAAGAAGAAGAAGAAGAAGAAGAAGAGAAGAAGAAGAGGAAATCCGAGAGAAAGAGGGGTCATCGGAGGAGATCGAGACGATAGCGAGGTGAGTTTATTCTTGTTTTTGTTGTTGTTGTTGCTGTTAATGGTGGCGGTCGGTGATGGTGGTGTTGGGAGGAGGAGACGACATGGTCGTCATCTCCCCTTCCTCCCATCTCGATTTCAATCTATAGGGGCGTCGGGAGGGAGAGACATGGTCGTCGTCTCCCCCTCCCTCTCATCCCAAATTCAAAAAAAAAAAAAAAAAAAAAAAAAAAGCAGCAGAGACGCTGCAGTTGAAGGAGATGAGGGGGGAACCCGGTTGGACCGGGTCAGACCCGGTCCAACCCCAAAAATAAATTAAAAAAAAATAAAAATAAAAACAAAAAAATAATAGTAATAAATACTATATATATATGTAATATATATACATACATGTATATATGTATATGTATATGTTTACATAAAATATACATGTATGTATATTTATGTATACACATACACATGTATATCTATAAAAAATAAAATAAAATAATAAAAGAAATAATAATATGTATACATACATATACATATATATATACAAATACACATATATCTATATATCTACATATATACATATATGAATATATACATAAAATATATTTATGTAACAAAATATAAGTAAATAAGTAAATGAATGATATGAAATAATCTTTCAGGGACTTAGGGGTGTTACGGGAGTTCGAGAGAGTTAGTCGGAGTGTCGCGAGGCCGGATAGCCATAGCTATCCTGTGACTTGTAAGTGAAACTGTGGGAAACCTTTACTTTATTTCATTCATATTAATTCCTTTTTCAGTCAATTTGATGACTTACTGTTAGTAATCTACCATCATGCTTTCTTTGCTCTATTCAAGTTGAATGTTGAAATAGCATGATGCCTTATGATGATTTCATTGACTCTTTTCCTAATGTGCCATATTTGGTTGTGAATTGTGTTATAATTGATGTTAGAAATACATGCACTAGGGTTACTGTGGTAACTGATTTGTATTCCATTTCCTTTGAGGCTTTGTAGCCTAATTTATTGTTGATATCGTAGAACCTTAGAAATGAAAATCCTTGAAACAAAAGTTGGAGATTATCTAGTGTCCATTGCACGAGAGATGGGTGGATTCACGGGGTCACTGGACCTCGGGGTTTCCGGCACTCATCACTATTACTTGGGTGGCATCACGTAGCTTGAACTACGAGGTTGTTGGCAAGTTCTATATATATATATTCAAAAATTTACAAAGTATGTTGAGAGTATCTCCATACGATATTGGACAAAGGCTGGTTGATATTTCTCACTGCCGACCGGACGTAGATCATCTCAACTTAGCATGTGTCAGTCTATCTAACTTGGTCAACAGTGATATTTATATGCATTACTTTCTCAGCACCTTTTTCTGCTTTATTATGCATTAAATATCTGTCTTTAAATTGGAAATGAAGTATAGAATTCCCCGGTTATCACTTACAAGTCACAGGATAGCTATGGCTATCCGGCCTCGCGACACTCCGACTAGCGCTCTCGAATTCCTGTAACACCCCTAAGTCCCTGAAAGATTATTTCATATCATTCATTTACTTATTTACTTATATTTTGTTACATAAATATATTTTATGTATATATTCATATATGTATATATGTAGATATATACATATATGTGTATTTGTATATATATACATATATATATATATATATATATGTATATGTATGTATACATATACATATACATATTATTATTTCTTTTATTATTTTATTTTATTTTTTGTAGATATACATGTGTATGTGTATACATAAATATACATACATGTATATTTTATGTAAACATATACATATACATATATACATGTATGTATATATATTACATATATATATAGTATTTATTACTATTATTTTTTTGTTTTTATTTTTATTTTTTTTAATTTATTTTTGGGGCTGGACTGGGTCTGACCTGGTCCAACCGGGTTTGACCCGGTCCGACTCGATCTGGCCGGGTCTGACCCGGTCCAACCGGATCCCCCCCTCATCTCCTTCAGCAGAGACGCTGCAACTTTTTTTTTTTTTTTTTTGAATTTGGGATGAGAGGGAGGGGGAGACGATGACCATGTCTCTCCCTCCCGACGCCACTATAAATTGAAATCGAGATGGGAGGAAGGGGAGATGACGACCATGTCGTCTCCCCCTCCCAACACCACCATCACCGACCGCCACCATTAACAGCAACAACAACAACAAAAACAAGAATAAACTCACCTCACCGTCGTCTCGATCTCCTCCGATGACCCCTCTTTCTCTCGGATTTCCCCTTCTTCTTCTCTTCTTCTTCTTCTTCTTCTTCTTCCTCTCCCCTTTCTTCCTTGTTTGTGCGGCTGGTGATATTTATTATTAGTGTTTTGGGGTCAAATGACCATTTTGCCCCCGCAACCCTATCTTTTCCTTAATAAGCCAAAGCCCCTTTTTGTCATTTCACAATTCTTTTCTCGATTTTTCTGATTTTTTTTAAAATATATATATTTATATTATATATTTATATAATATAAATATATATATATATATATTTCCAATTCAATTTAATAAATTTATAACCATAGGCTATGATTTAATGTGCATTAATTTAATACATTGTATTTTACTAAATTTAGACTTACCGCAAGTCTCGCTATTCGGTACCCCGTCTTGCACGTAACTCGAGGCGTGTCCCTGACTACGTCTCGGCGTCGATAAATGCAAGTACCGACTTAATCGCCTACACACATACAAAACACTAGGAATACATCAATACAAATATAAAATTTACCTCGGCCACATGCCTTGGTCTGTGTGCGCATCTCATGCGGGCCCCACGTCACGGATTGGCGATCCTGATTAAGCAGTTAATCAAGATTAGCAAAATTGGGCCGTGACAAATTTAGCAGTTAATCCTGATTAAGCAGTTAATCACTTAAATATCACTATACTCACCATCTAGTTTGTGACGGTGGGTGTAGGTCCGTCAAGCAGTACTAGACCGGGCAAGGAGAAGATCGACGACTTCCTCTGAGTTTGTAGCGCGTAGCTGCTGTACATGTAGGTCATATATTTTTTGTATTATGCTTATATATACATCTTTTGCTTGGGTTATTTTTGGGACGAGAGTTAGTTCACCCGACTTTTGACTTTCATTTTGTCTATATGCTCGTCGTTTATTGCATATTTAAATTATGATTGTTATTTCCTGGTTTCCACATTTAGGATTTATATAAAATGTTTCTGCTAATACGTTAAAGACTTCCGCTAATTTGATAATTCTATAAAATAATAGGGAATATTCTTATCTCAGAACCCAATTCACGAGATAATAGGTAGTACAGGCTGACTAATACGTAATTAGGTCCTACGTGTTGAAATTAGGGCTCAATTATGGGATTAGGCCGGGCGGTGCCCTAGACAAAAATAGGGGCCGTTACACGCACATGTGGGTATACAAATTGGGTTGGAGCCTATCTTTGCACAAAACCAATTGATTTGTGCTATGAACTAATCCACACCACTTTATACCACACCAACTCTTATTATATTTTCAATGTGGAATTATATTCCAACACTCCCCCTCAAGCCTTCGAATACGAGATCAGGATCGTTCCGCTCTGATACCATATAGAAATTCATGAGCCAGGAGAGTATTGGGCCGCATGCGCACATGGTGGGTATACAAATGGGGTTGGAGCCTATCTTTGCACAAAATCAATTGACTTGTGTTAGGATCCAATCCACACCACTTTATATCACATCAACTCTTATTATATTTGTAATGTGACATTATATTCCAACAGTTGCAGTGCTAATATCCAATTCGACGACCAATAAGATTTCAATTTGTATTTAATTCAAATTTCCGTCTGTACAGTAATTTGGATGTCCCACTATACATGAATATGGATTTTAATTAGTTATTATTTTCGACTAGAAACTGCGTGGACCACAAGTCAAACCAATGAGGAGCTTACTCGAATTTCTCATAAAACAAGTGAGGCGCAAACAATTTCAGTTTATACGAGGGGGCAACTGAAAAACCGAAACTAGGGTTTTAGAGAAGATCGTCGTCACTTCTTCTCGACAGGCTTCACTTGCAGAAGCGCAGAGAGCTCTCATCGAGTTCGATCATGGCGTTCCTGTTTCATAAATTTCAAGAGGTGAATAGTGCATCTTACTCTTTCTTTTGTGTGTTTTTGTTCTCGAAATCAAAATCTCGTGCACACTGTGATTCGAATGAGCTCTCTTTATCTGAAAGTGGTTGCCGAATCAGTGTTTTCTGGCAGTTCCATGTGTTCGGTTGAATCTCTAGCTTATTCAAAGTGCGAGGTCTGGATTGAATAGGAGAAGAGTTGGAAATCCAGATTTGAACTTTGAATTAGGTTTTTGAATGAATATTTGGTTGGAAAGTTCAATGTGATTTGAATGAATTTGCAGTTTATGAGGTCAATGTGATTGTTGTATGTTTTTGCAATGTTTCTTAGATGCGATTGATGTTCGCAGTTTGATATCATGCGTACATGGTAGCAAATAGCATCAATCAATGTTTTAGATATTGTACTGTGGCGAGGTGGGTATTTAGGTTATGGAAAGTGAGAGATGGATTGAATTGGATGAAAAGGTTGAAACTTGAAAGTGAGTGAGTTTTTAATGTATGAGATTGATGCAAGCTATGAAACTCAGAGCATGGTGATAAGGACTCTATTGAATTAGATCGGTTACGTGAAAAGCGTATGTTTTCTATCCAGATTGTTACGTTGTCGATTCATTTCAAGCAAAGCCCTGTAGGGGAACTTGTTCTAGATGGCACTAGACGTCAATATAAAAGTTATTGAGTGTGATGCTTCCAACTAATGTATAGGAGAAAGTGATTAGTGGCCAATTTTAGAGAGCATTCATCGCTGTTACTGTTAGTTAGATGTTATGCTTGTGATAGATCATTTAAATTATTCCTGTGGCTGTACATAATCTGTTGTTTTAGTTATTGCGCCGCATTCTCTGTGGGGGCTGGAACAGTTATTGCTATGTGCTGTGTTAGTATGGCCTTCAGAATGTTCTAACATGCTAATGTATTGGATTTTACTTCAAGGCGGTGAAAACTCTCGCAAAGAGTCCAACATTTGCTAAGGACCCGAGGAAAATCCAGTTTGAAGCAGATGTGAATCGGCTTTTCCTCTATACCAGGTCATCTCATTTTCTCCTGAGATTGGTCTTTTGTGTCTTACAATCTACCATCAATCTGGAATTCTCACTTCCTGTATACGGTTGAGGTGAAAGGTCGACCTTGTTCCAATTTTGGTGATGTGTAACTATTTATAGATACAGGGGCTTTCCTTGGTCTTGGGATTTTTTTTATTTTTTTATTTTTTTATTTTTGCAAAAAGTGGAAAACTTGGAAACTGAAGGTTTAGTTTTAGTGTAAACTCAAAAAACTGTCTTCTTACTCTTGCAATCAAATGTCTATTCTGGATTTTTTGGGTTTTTTATTGGTTAAAAAACAAACGGAGAAAAGGGAACATGAGTTGGATTGTGAATTGAACACAATTTTAATTATTTAGTAAGAAATTGAAATTTCTTTAGGTACTAGAAGCCTTTCTCGCATGTGGTAAGAAAATCTGCTATTTGTAGTTCTTTGAAGTAATCAGAAAGTTGTATAAATGCCATATTTTGTCATGTGAACTGTGAAGTGTTCTTTGTTTAGTCGATTCTTATAGTTGATGAAAACTTTCAGCTATAATCAGTTGGGAAAGAATGCCAACGAGACTGATGCAGAAGAGATCATTGACATGTCAAGCAAAACCTCCTTGACAGATCAGCAGGCACTAGTGCAAGAAAACATTCATTCTCAAATCAGAGACTTCTGCACAGTAATGAATGGCATTCTTCTTCCAAAGAAAACATCTGAGTCTCATAGTTCATCTTCAGCTGCAAGTGAACTTCCTCGACATAGTGGCCTTAGTTTTGCTGTTGGCAAAGGTGGACAATCTACCAATCAACATGGTGAGTATTTTCTTCTGCCGAGCCTGTAGAATGCCTTGTTTTTTTTGTTGTTGTCAAGAAAGGTTCATTATACGTCCAGTGTTGTGATCCTCTAAAAAATGAAAATTCATATAATAATTCACAATTTGCATATGGCTAGCTTTTTTAGGTTTTCCTTAAACCATTAGATTGAAACTTTGCTTTTGGAACTTACTTCTGGCATTTCTTTCAGTGCAGCTATGCCTGAAACAGTGCCATTATCACATGCTGAGCTCTCGGAATGTTTGAAAGATAAAATTGGTTACACCCTTGATATTAGGCAATCTCAAATTCCCCACAAGGAGGCTGGCAGGGGTTTATTCTTGAGTGGTGAAGCAGATGTTGGATCAGTAGTGGCTTTCTACCCTGGTTTAATTTATTCTCCTGCTTATTATCGTTATATTCCAGGGTACCCGAAAGTTGATGCTAACAACCCCTACTTGATAACAAGGTACGATGGTATTGTGATAAATGCATTGCCTTGGGGCATTGGAGGCAAGGCTTGTGAGATATGGGATGGATTGAGCTTGCAAGAACTGAATCCTAATGTTTCTGAAGCTGGCATCAAGGGTTCAGTCCAGTTTTGGAAATTGATTAGTAAGCCTTTGGAAGGTAGCCAAAAGGACTACAGAGGTGAGATAATGGAACGACGTAATCCATTAGCCTTTGGCCATTTTGCCAATCACCCACCCAAGGATGTGGCCCCAAATGTCATGGTCTGCCCTTATGATTTCCCATTGACCGAAAAAGAAATGAGAACTTACATCCCTAACCTATTGTTTGGTAATGACGAGCCTCTAAAGATGAGAAGGTTTGGTAATTTTTGGTTTAAATTGGGGAGCTCTGTCGATGGCAACCCTCATATTCCTGTTCTGAGGACACTTGTTTTGGTTGCAACAAGGGCCTTGTGTGATGAAGAGGTGCTTCTAAATTACAGGCTAAGCAATTCAAAGCAACGACCGGCTTGGTATACTCCAGTTGACGACGAGGAAGATAGGCGGAGATGGAGCTAGCTATACATCCAGCTACTTTTTTTGCGGCACTAGATCTTATCATGCATGAGAAGGATGGAGGTCCTGGTACCAATCATTCTTTCTACTGTCTTTATAGGTGGATGGGTCTTTTGCTGTCCCTTGTTTACAGACCCTCTCACCATGTTGGTGTAGGTCATTGTAGTTTCTTTTATCTTTCAAAAAGTATGTCGAAGACTTTTCATGAAAAGCATTTGCTTTACTACTTTATAGGACGAAACTTGAGAATAAGTAGCTCAACTGTAACAGCTATTGGATGAATCTAATTGTGAAATTACTATTTGATAGTCAAGCTCATCTGTTTTCAACTTTGTTTGTTGCCATCCTTGTTTCTAATATTGTCCAATGTGTTGGCCTTTTTGTGGCCCACGACCTTGGTTTGCAGCGAACCGTTGTTTCCAAGATCAGATCCTTTCAGAGTCTTCAGACTCATCATTTTGTCCACGCATTTGACCTAGCTGATTGGTGAGTTACATACATTTACTACGTCGGAAATATCATTCATGATAGGCCATGGAATTCATAAACAGGATGGCAGTCCATGAATGTCAGTGGTTCATATTTTATTTTATGAACAACCAATTGATGATATTACATGTTGTTTGTGCTTGTAATGGAAGGAATGAAGCATTCCACTTTCTATTTGCTCATTTCATGTAAAGTTTACTGTCCTCCTAGAACTTATGCACCTTGTTCTTATCTGCCATGACATTACTTATTTAAACCAAGGTTATTTGTCTCTCTTGTCTCTGAGCAGTCAGCTCATTGAGACTGCTTAATATTTGTCTATATATAGGGTTTGACTCGAAATTGAACCGCCGGCGTGGATCAAGTAAGGAAATGGACTCACAAGGAGTTCTTTTAGTGCATTGGTTTCATCAGATTGAGCAGAGTAGATGGTTCATTGAATGTTTTATTTACATCTTTTATGTAGCTTTGTCCATATACCTGAAATAACCAATTTCAGTTCTTCTGGTCTTGCAAATCATTATTCCAGAAAATTTTCTTTAACAGAAAGCCGATTAATATCTTCTCTGCTTTAGACAAACGATATTAAAAGTGATGATTGAAAATTTTCGTGATCAATAGAAAAATGAGATGACCATTCCTGTTTTTTGTTTGGTATGCTTTAAATGCTGCTTTAATGCTTTCAACAGAAATCTATTATTCTTCAGGGCTTCCAACTTAAAAGATATTTACAGAAGAAAGGACAAACAAGTTAAATGTGAACATCCAAACAGGTCCCAAGTTGCACTTCAAATGGACACAAACACAATAGCCGTCCAGGACCACCAAACTGTCCAAAGCACCAGTTACTTCCATGTTTGAAGGTATACTTTTGTCAATACTCATGTGTCTAACCTGTAATCTTCCATCCAAAAATTACCAGATTAGAAAACCTGTTTTGAAAAATTTTAACTGCTCAACCTATTACATCATTAGGTGAAAAGAGTTTAAAGTCATCGATGGTTAAGATGTTCCAATCAAAGGGGCCTTCATAGTTATTGCTATGTTAACTGTTACGTGGATTAGGAACATTGAATTCTTCTTTGAACTGTGCTCTTTCTCGTATGTTATTTGTACTTTCTTTGATTTTGAATAAAAGGGAAGGGCAGGAGAGAAGGAATTGGCTTTGATTTCTCCTATGGGCTCACATCAAGTTATTTCTTTTCAACTTTAGCAAATATTGGACTGAACTGATTGTCCTTAGTTAGTTAGCTCAACTATATAACTTGTAATGCATTGCAGACCTCTCTGCTAGCCATCCTCCAATGGCCCTATCATTATCAACTTCTGCTTTACTTCTTTTTATATGTTTTTCCTCACTTTTATTTAAGCTATCATGGGCACTTGGCCCTGCTATCAGAGCTCAACAGGATGCCGACCGTGTTATCCACCTTCCTGGGCAACCTGCAGTGAATTTTCAGCACTATGCAGGTTATGTGACAGTCAATGAGAAGAATGGAACTGCTCTTTTTTATTGGTTCTTTGAAGCAACGAATATGCCCGCTGGCAAGCCACTTCTGTTGTGGCTCAATGGAGGTAGGCCAAACGGGTCCTCTGTTCTCATTACCATTCAATGGAGACACTAATTTTAACTTGAAAATATTTATAGTAGTCATATCAGTTTTCTTAAAAATGCAAAGAATTCTTTGATTACCATTTTCTTTTTGTTGGTGCGGTCTAAGACATTATGAATATCATGCAGGGCCTGGATGTTCTTCTGTTGGATTTGGTGAGGCGCAAGAGCTCGGGCCTTTTCTAGTGAGGAAAGGCCTTGAGATAGAACTTAATAACTATGCTTGGAACAAAGGTCTATCTCACCTTCCTCTTATCCTAATTTTAGTTTATGACTATTTATATGTGGTTAAAATGATTGTGTCAGGCTACTATGTAAACCCCCTATAGTGACTTCCTTTTTAACTTTTTACATATATTCAGCCATGAACTTGCTTTTCTTGGAAGCTCCTGCTGATGTAGGATTCTCATATTCAAATTCTACTCAAGTGATTCATGGCGATAGAACTACAGGTATCCCGGATGCCAGATTGAAAAGTTGCAACTTTGCAAACTAGATAGATAATGAAAATTTGAAATCATTAATTGATCCCAATTCCCATTTACAGCAACATTTTCCTGGCTCTATGATGGCTGCAACTTAGCTTTTTTATTATCTGTAACAACTGTATGATTTTTCCTCGGAATGTGTTTACAGCATTAAATTCATACAAGTTTCTTGTGAACTGGTTTAAGAGGTTCCCTCAATACAAATCTAATGAGTTCTACATAGCTGGAGAGAGCTATGCAGGCAAGTAAAACTATGTTCAAATTCTGTAGTGTACAATCTGTCTCCATCTCTCTAATCTATAAACATGGTTCTCTCGCGTTCATTGGTTTTATTCTTTTTCTTCTTCTTGTTGCTTTTAGGGCACTATGTTCCACAGCTTGCCGAGGTGATTTTCGATGAAAACAAGAAAGCATCAAGAGAAAATTACATAAATTTCAAAGGTTTTACGGTGAGTTTTAAAGTTACTTTTTGACTGAAAAGCACTATTTCCGATTTGTACCTCTGACTATCCTTCTCATGTTAAACCATATGAGTGCAGATTGGAAATGCATTAATGGATTATGATACAGATCAAAATGGGATGTTTGATTATGCCTGGGACCACGCTGTGATCTCTGATGGAGTTTATAAATCGATAAAAGCAAATTGTAATTTCAGCAAAGAAAACCAGAATACTGGGTGTTACGACGCCATTGAAAAATACTATGATGTGTATCATATCATTGACATGTATAGCTTGTATTCACCTACCTGCCCTGAAGGGAATCCATCTGCAAAATCTTCGCTGATGACGAGGTCGAAGACTGACTCCAAGAAATCCCTATCTAGCTTAGTATGTGATACTTTTGATCGATTAAAATTCTTCTATTCATGCTATATCAGTATAAAGATGCAAGCAATTCATCAATTGAAAGAAAACTGAATTACTATGCCTTAAAGAGGGCAAAATATATTAGAAAGACAATACGAAATTGTGTAGAACCCCCTCGAGTTTTGCCTTGGCTTGTTTAATATCTGACAATTGTTGTTTTTTTTTCCTTGTTCTATAGGATATTTGGCGGAGAATACCAGCCGGATATGATCCATGCCTTGAAAACTATGCAACAGCATACTTCAATCGCCGTGATGTTCAGAAAGCGTTGCATGCAAATGTGACCAAAATTTCCAGACCTTGGGCTCTTTGCAAGTAATCATAAGTGCTATTTACGAATTTCAATCCTTCACAAACATTAATCTTTTCTTTTTTTGAAACATCATTATTTTCTTTTAGAGCATGTATTGTCACTCTTTTTTTCGCCCTTTTTTACCTTACAAATTTTTCTCTTATTCAATGTACTCTTTCAGCTATGATGTCAATCTTGAATGGAATGATTCGGCAAGATCTGTCCTTCCAATCATCAGAAAACTAGTCGACGGCGGTCTTCGGATTTGGGTATTCAGGTAAACCAATCACCAATCCTTTCAAAGTATGTACATATAATACATACCAACTAGGATGCATATTATTATTATGGAATAACACTTGAATGAGTAAAGATTCTGTACAGTGGTTGAATTGTGATTTTTTGTTTTTTTAGAAAGTGTGTGCTGTTAAGTTCCATATGATTACTAAGTGCTAAGGTACATGATTTGTGAGCTATGAGGATATATATTTAACCAACAAATTGAAATATTGACATATTTACTGACTCGGAAATATACTCACTCCAGTCGATAATATAAGTCGTTCTAACAAAAAACCCTTGTTTAAAATTGTAAGTCGTTTTCAGAATTCGAGTGTATTTATTATTTTTTATCCATTTTACCCTTATACAATCCAAATATTTATGATTCTTTAATTCTTCCTTTCATTTAATGTCAAAGGACATATATGTAAATTACACTCGTAATTAAGGCTCTCTTTATTTTTGTGCCTTTACTTTAAACAACTTACATTTTTGACTGGAGGAAGTATCTTTTTTCTTATAACAGTGGAGATACGGACGGAAGAGTTCCAGTGATTGCAACTAGATACACCCTAAATAAGCTCGGATTGAAAATCAAAGAAGATTGGAATCCTTGGTACAATCAAAAAGAGGTAATATTGTTGAAATATAAGTACAACAAACAACGACAAAAACGTAGCTTCAATTTCAAATTAATTGCGGTCGGCTATATGAATCAAATTATCAAACTCTTCCATTATGCTGAACTTGGTGATTATTGAAATATAAGTTATATGATTTTGGGTGTTTTTTAATTAGTAATTTCTTTAAAAAAAAATTACAGGTTGGTGGTTGGACCATAGTCTATGATGGGTTGAGTTTCTTGACTGTGAGGGGAGCAGGTCACCAAGTCCCCACATTTGCTCCAGAGCGCTCTCTTCAGATGATTTATCACTTTCTAGCAAATAAGAAGCTGCCATCTGTCCCATTTTGATGAGAGTTCATCTGCAAAATATCTTTTTTGTTTTTTTTCATTCAATTTTGCTGATGTCCCTACTTAAATTCATCAATTGAAATACGCAACCTCTATTTACCCTTAGAGATGCAAATGGGTAGAGGAATCTTCACAGATAACGGGAATTTCTCATAATAGGTAAGAGGGTGGGGATTTTAAATGGAGATTGGGGTGAGGATGGGTATAAAATTTCATACTCTCACGGGTATGAGTACGAAAATATATCCATCGGTGAGGATGGGTACAAAATCCCTTTGGAGATTACTCATGATTTTGTCGAAACTTAATTACACTAAGAAGTTAGAACTTTCATTGTATGATATGTTGATACTTTATTTTTATTGGAACTCTCAACAATTGTGTTGTTATGTATGTATCTTTGACACCTTATTTTTTATAATTTTTTTTGAAGAAAATTAAGTGGGAAGAAATATTTTTCCTACGATGATTCTCCATCCTCGTAAAATTTTATGAAAATACCTGTAGAGGTCTCCAATAGAGAATGGAATGGGAAAAAAAATTTTCTTCAAGGGAATTCTTCATACCCCACAAAAATCTCCATGAATATTCTCGTGGAGATCCCTAATGTGGAAGGAAATGAGGAAAAAAAATTTCTCACGACGATTTTCCATCTCCACAAAATTTTTCGTCAAAATTCCTGTAGGGATCCCTAATGTGAAATGAAATAGAGAAAAAAAATTTATATAGGGATTCCCCATCTCCATGGGCCACATGGATTAGATGGTTACGAAGATGTGTATGAAAATTTATCCCCTAATAGGTGGGTGATGAATTTTTAAGTGGAGATACATATTTGGATCCCTATTTTCCCCTTCTCCTAACAAAAGTAAAATAAAAAATAGAAAACTTATTTAAGATAGAATAAAAGCTAAAATTTTCAATCGTAGTAATTGAATTATTTCACAAGCCGATCGTTATAAGATGGGATAGAATTCGTATGCCCACGGGCTTGTTTCTAACGAAGAGTTTTGACAATTCTATTCAAGAACAAGTAATTGACCTTTAAATGTCGAAATCATGATTTATAGTGCAAGAATTGAAAATTATGCGCACGTGTATTATATTTATGTTATACAATATGCAATGCAATCCGATTCCCGAATTAAGATGTGCAATATACAATGCAACCTGCGAATTGTGCATTAGATTCCCGAATTAAGATGTGCAATATACAATGCAACCTGATTGTTTAAGACTTAATCTAGTCGATGGCAACATACTCAAAATTAGTTTCTCAAAAAAAAAACATACTCAAAATTAGATCTCTTTGCGTGGATTGAACCAGAACCAAACTAAATTTAATTCAGAGAGTGGCACAGTGAAGCAAATTAAGGGATAATTTTTCAAAAAATTAAAGACTAACTAGAAATACTTTCTAGAAGATATGGGGAGTACATTTTTCTCTGCAAGTCACTTAATTAGTGATTACCATACTATATTTAGCTATTAATGTAACTACTGAAATATATAAAAGCAAGTTTTATATATATATATATATATATATATATATATATATATATATATATATATATATATATAGTAGATTGATGAGCATGGAAGCAACGAAGGACCAGCTAAGAGGTCGCATGCCTTAAAAGGGTGGGCACGGCACTATTAATGAATGAAAATAGTCAAAGATGGGCGGGTCAAAAGGCCCATGATGGGTGCACCAACTGGTGCCAAGTCCCACTATAATTGGTTCCCTATATATATGATGGGTCAAAGTTTCAAAGCCAAGCAATTGAAATTGAAGATAAACAAAAAATGTTTCCTTTTCTTTAGTGGGGAGATGAATATGCCCCTGGTACCACCACTATTTGGAATCTGCTAAATTTTAGGCGTTTGAATCTTTTTTTATCCTTCTTTACTTCAGTTCAATTAATTTTATGAGAATGATCAACTTGGAGGATATGACAAAGTTATCTAGCTACGATATTAGAACTGATCATAACCTTTACATCAATCAGAATTAAAACGTTTATCTCGTTGTGACTACGCCCTTTAAAAGCTATTATCATCACTATAGTAAATTAGTAATAGCCCTTTTTTTGAATTTTTGTGATCTTGGCTTTCTTGATTTGTTAGTTGGATACTTGGACCACATGCACATGGTAAAAGAAAGAAAACAAAGACAAAAAATAGGTGGGATTGTGGACCATGATATTGTGGTTGAATTATTGAGAGAAAAACAAAATCATGGTAAAATTTAATCAAATGTAAATCGCTCAAATCCTTCCAAAAATTATGAAACGATATGGTTTGATGTATACATCAATATGTATGGTTATGGAGTTAAGTTTGTTGGTCACCATGCATGCATGTAAGCCAAGTATTTTATATAATTAGAAACATCCAATTTTGACCATTATCTGCCTAATATTTGACTGCTATAATTACAGAAATACAATATCATGAAAGTTGACAGCATCTTTGAAATTTAAATGCTATAGTACTATCTACTAATCAGATGGAAATACATGTGACAAAACAAATATAGTTGGTGAGAATATTGAATTAATGTGAAGCTATAACTTAAGCACTAATGTACCTATTGTTGATTAGAAGTCGGGATATGCCAAAACAAGTACAAAATCAAAAGAGACAAATTAAGAGTGGAGCTCGTTTGAGTGGGACAAATTAAAATGCTTTTGGGACCTATATAAATAGTGCATGGTTCACTGTGTAGTGGATGCTTGGGGGCATTATTCATTGCAAATATCCAAATATGTAGCTTCAACTAGTGCTGTACATTTTTTTAAGTCTCAAATTGATTTTAATTTAACATTTTTTGTAGAGATGATTAGTCTCTTATTAAGCTCTTTTAAATGAAGCACTGTTTACAATTATTTGAGTGAAGAGATCAAAAAGTAGAAATTAAAGGGAAAAGTTGGCATCATTGCAAGAGTGGACTTACTGTACATGTATGTGAGAGAGTAGTAGAAGTGCAGCTCTAGATCTTAAGCTGACAAAAAAGAGAGGAAACAAGATCACTATAATATAGTAGTTGAATGCCAAGACATTATCCTTAACACTAACTCAGACGGGTTGGCCTAAGTAGATTAGGTGCACAGTTTCGAGTTCAATTCTTTACGACAATCAAACATCGGGCCACAGGTGGTCTCTTTCCGCAATCCAAAGATCCAAGCGACTAATTAGACAAGTATATGAGATCCTTGGTTAATAAAAAAAATTATATATATAAATATTCAGTAGCGAATCTAGGGGGTGAGCAAGGTGGGGCGGTCACCCCTACCCCCGGACCCTTATAAATACTCATATATTTTGTCGCCCTCGCTCCCCCCACGGCTACGGCCGACACACCTTTTTGATATACTATAAATATAGTAGTGAAGTTGCTAATATGATGTATTTGGAGTGTCTTGAATGTATATTTTTATCATACCAATTATGTATTTATAGTGCAATCTAAAAAAATAAGTTTTTTAATTATGTATATAGTTTAACAACTTGCAAAATTTACATAAAAAATACAACTCTAAATGGGTTATATAAATATTTGTTGGAAAGGTCTCGAAATCTACTTTCACTCAAATATTACAAATCTTGATTCTGAGTTGCGGTTAAAATGTTATGAGAAAAAACTCTACTAAGGGCAAAACTTACAATTAATTACAAAAATACCACTACAAAAATTCAAAGACAAGAGCTTTTCAAACCCTATTTTTTCATTGTTTGGAGCTCTAAACAAATTGTAGAAAAACTTAGGAGAAGGGGAAGCATCAAAATTGAGAAGTGATCCAAAGGTATGATTTCTAACTCTTCAATCTTCATTGATTACTAAACTTAAGAAATGGAAATTTGATATTCTACTTCTTTTTTGATATTGTAATTCTACATAATAGTAAAACTTCAATATGATGAGTCAGAGTTTCTACACTTATGAAAGGTTTATACTGTGAAATTAAGTTTTTTAAACATATAACAAAATCATTTAACAAGACAAGATTGTGAAATAAGATAGGTGATGAATGGTTGAACAGCTTAATGGTGTGTAATATATTCCACGTACACTCGATTTTCTGGATTCGCCCAACAAGCTTTTCTGGATTCGCCCTTATATATCTTCCACGTACACTCGATGTGCAGTGCATTTGGTGTGTATTTATCTAGTGAGATGGATGAGACACCACTCGTCAAAATGAAAGATTTAGCTAGGAAGGTTGTGGGTTCGACTGTTGCTGAAGTCAAAAAAAAATATATTATTAACATTTTAATTCAGGAGAATTTTGCATCAGTCGACCGTTACTTTATTCCATTCACAATGAGCTTGAATGTTACAAGATGTTACCTCCAATTGAAGTATGAAAAAAATTTCCTACCAAAAGAAAAAAAAAGTATCAAAAAGATTTATATTAAAAATAATAAAGATACAACTGATCATGGTAATTTTGAACATATTAAGGAAAGATCTCAGCCAAACACATTAAGGCAAGATTCTTATAATTTCCTTAATTTTGGACCAATCTATGCACTCTTTAGCCTCAACTAATCTCAAATATATCATCTCTAGTGAGCTAATGTATATAAATTAAAATATATATACAATATCTTGTAAAAAGAATCTATAAGTGAGAAATAAAGAAACTCCTGAAAAAAAGCCTAAGCATCTATGGCAAGATATATGAGGCATCACTTTAAAAGACATGGTTTAGGCAAGTTGTGGCCGTGAGTTCGACTACTGCTAAAGTAAAATAAAAAATAAATAAAAATAAAGAAGTAATATTAGCACCAACAATAGCAGTATCAAAGACGTTACTTACCTGTCAAAACACACGCCTTTTTTACCCTATAAAACAACCCTATCTCCATACAAGAAGACACACTCACAAACAGATAGAGAAGAGCCCAATAATACTTCCTCTTCGTCAATGGCTTCTTCATCACCAATTATCAGAATCTCTACTACAACTTATTATTCTATCTGCCTAATATTTCTCATCATTACCTTCACATTTTCTTCTATTTTAGTCTTAGCTCGTCATGAGACACTAAATCTGAGCTCCGAAGTCTTGGCCCGGCAAGAATCCGACCGTGTCGTAAGACTCCCCGGTCAGCCACTAGTCGGGTTCCGGCAGTTCTCCGGTTACATCACCATCGACGAAAGCCATGGGAAGGCACTGTTCTATTGGTTCTTTGAGGCTCAAACACAACCCCAAAACAAGCCTCTCCTTCTATGGCTCAATGGAGGTACTTGCATAATAACATTTCTTAATTAGCTTTCTTGAGTTTAAGTTTCTTCATTTATTCTTAAATTTCTTATGCCATATATACATATATAAATTCCACATTTTTCATATAAGATCTGTTCTTTTTCTTTTTCTTTAGTTAGTAATTCTGGATTATGCTAAACTTGTAATATAATGATCAAGTCGCGTACTTACTCAGAGACTATGCAATACACTTTGAAATATATGCGCAAACATATAATTGAGTTTTATGTGAAAGATTAAAAAAAAGATAATTAATCTTTACACGTCCTAATATTTATTTGTATATATAAGCCAAAATTTTAAATTAATATTTCAAGGTCATGTTTGCCAATTTTAACATTTTGCATAATTCTCTTTATTAATTTCTCACGCATGCATACATATGTATCAATTATTAATCTGTACTTGGACTATATATACTTCTAATCATGCCAAAGACGAAAATCTTAAAAACACAATAATCACGAAAAAAAAAAATTAATGCTTCGTACCTACCAAACATTTAATTATGACGAAAGGGTCTGACAATGTGCACCCCACAAATCATTAAGGGCAAGTCACGTCTAGTGTTTTGCTCCAACTAATTTGAGATCCATTGACTTGCCCTTAGTGTTTTGTGGGATGCACATAATCAGAACCATGACGAAAACTCAAGAACAAAAAGGTTAATTATAAAAAAATATAACTAAGAAGATTATTATGTCGAAAATTAATTTTGGTGAATTAAACTTCTTCTCGTCTTTTTTAAGTTCATATACCAATATTTAATTTGAGAAGCTTCTAATTAATTATTTTTCTATAGATAATGATATGTATCTTATCTTTTCCAAGCTGTCAATTAATCCCCTCTCTCTATGTATACATTTGACTAGAGATTCTTTGAATTTTGACTCCCCACAATATATATTTCTTTTATATATATATATACAATATATATTTCTTTTATATATATATATATATATATATATATATATATATATAATTCTTCTAATGTGTTTTTACTGAATAAATTGTACGTCCTACTTATTGTGATACTGATATTATTCTCTTAATTTCTTCCATATTATGAATTTAGGGTGTACTATACTTTGACGAGATTAGTCAAATCAAATTAAAGAAAATGTTTTGTTTTAGGTCCTTCCCGTCCACACATTTGATTAATTCTTTTGAGATTAATGCTATAATTGGATTTTTTTTTTTGTCTTCAAAAAAAAGAACTGGGTTTTTTATTTCACAAAATAATCACTAAATTAATTTCCATAGTTTGAAGAGAAGATCCAGAAAGAAGGAATCACATGGGCATGGCTGTCATGCATGCATGTTCAAACAAAACCATGACAGCTATGTTTTTTTCCTTGTTTAACTTGAGAAATGTTGAAGAAAGCCATATATAGCTTAGAAGTTCCTTGTTTCTTAGTTGGAATTTGGAATCCTAACAAAACTGCAACAGTCTCCAAACAAATATTAATGTTAACATTTCTCTTTTATACAACCTATAGTAGCTGTATAGGTACATATATATCATTTTGCTATTGAGTATTATTTGTGTACAAATTATGAATACTAAAAAACGAGCTGGTCATGATCAGAGTATATATGTATAGCAAGTCTGGTCACATAATTTCTTTTCTTCTATATATATTAGAGCTTTTTTTGATAAAATTATAGGCATATAAATTATCTAGAAACTCTTAAATAGAAATTTGATCGAGACTGTTGTGTCTCGTCATGAATGGCGAAAATTAAGTTTGGAGATCATTCTAGCTATATAAATGTACGTAATTGTGCTCAAATGTGGATTAGTCAAAAAAATTAGAATCTGATCATATTCCTCAAACGAAAAACCTCTAAAAAAAAATAGAACATAGAACATAGGGTAAATAAAATGACAACCGTATACGATGTAGGTGGACCTCATGGATTGTCTAGTGCTCATAATGCAATTCAATGCTACCATGTGGCACCATAAACGTTTGAAGTTTTGTTATGCAATAATCTTGGAGAATGGATTTTGCCATTATTATTACAAGGTTTCTTAGGAATCGATCCCAATAAGTATCTACATAATATATACATAATGATGAAATAAATAAGTCGGCCAGAATCTTAGCAAAAAATCTACTTTTTCTTCAATTTAAAGGAAAAACATATGACTGAAATCATAGTCGTCAGAAAACTTAGAAAGTCAAACATTCTTCTGTTCACAGAGTATATTTGAATGGTTTCATTGATGTCAAAACAAGAGAAAAGAAAATAAAAAAAGAGTGCACGTGAGGAGAATGAAATCAAACAAGGATTAACATCAAAAAAAATAAAAATCAAACAATGATAAGCTTTACGTGAATTGTACTACAAAAGAAATTAAGAAAAAGAGTGCATGTGCAGTGTGTGATTTGATAAGTCAAGCTCGTCCCTCGATTCAGTGCCTCGTGAACTACAAAATTATGATTTTACACCACACTTACCGGACCCAAATGGGTCATTTAGTTCGGAACAAAAAAAATCGTTTTTTAAAAAATTATTTTTCTTATTTTTTTATTTTTTATTATTGTACTCAAAATACTCTGACTATTCTAAAGTTCGAATATTGCCTAATGGAACCTGTTGCAGCAACTCACTTTAGACATCAACTATGTTAGGTGTCGTGCAATGCACCTCAAGATATGTGCGCGTGCATCACGAGGTGCATTGTACGACATCCAACTAGGTTAATGCTCAAAGTGATTTACAACTAGATTAATGTTCAAAGTGATTTACTGAAACGTTTGCCTTGTCTGATACATATTATGAATGGCCCTCCAGCCTAACAATTGTCGTTTTATTTACAAGTTAGAAATTAAACTCTAACTTTGTTCGAGGAGTATCTAGTTCTTTATCACTAAAACCCAACGTTTGTTAGTAATTAATTATTATTATTATTTGATAAGAAAGTAATTATTATATATTATTAAAATTATTATTTTTTATAGGAATTATTAGAATTATTATTACCACTATTTGAGTTTAATTAGTTTGATAACATATATATAAGTGTAATTATTTCCAGGGCCAGGATGTTCATCGATTGGGTATGGAGAAGCAGAGGAATTGGGACCATTTTTGACACAAAATGGCACTTCATCCCTCAAGCTCAATTACTACTCTTGGAATAAAGGCAATTTCACATTTTTTAATCCAAATTTCTCTTATTATTACATGAGCATATGTAACATTTCATCTATGTTCGTTTTAATCAAACTCATTTGTGTTATTTTCTTTCAGCGGCAAATTTATTATTTGTTGAATCTCCTGTTGGAGTGGGCTTCTCTTATACAAATACAAGCGAAGATATTACCAGCCTTGGTGATACCATTGTTGGCAAGTATCTCTCTTCATAGCTAGACCATGCACTTCTTTGTTTCTTTTTCTTTTATAATTTTTTTTTAATTATAACCAACTATTTTAACTAATTTGTATAATTTCAGCAAGGGATTCATATATTTTTCTTCTTAACTGGTTTCAAAGATTCCCACAATATAAATCTCATGACTTCTACATCTCCGGTGAAAGCTATGCAGGTATGAAAATGAATACATATATCATATTTTTCGACTCTTTCAGTTATATGAAAGAAAAGTGGCAGCTTAAAATACCTTTATATAATTTTTGGCCCCAACTTCCCTTCTTCCCTCTTTTGCTTTTTATTTTGATTTTCTGACTTTGACATTGTTAAAACATAAAACTATTTTCCAGCATGGCTTATTTTATTTAAATTACTCTAATAAATTTATATGTATTAGAAATTACTAAATACGTGCTATTAATTAATTTTCAGGACATTATGTTCCACAACTTGCTGAGGCCATATATGATGCAAATGCAGTTGCTTCTTCAAACAATCATATAAATCTCAAGGGATTTTTAGTGAGTTTTTCTTTCAAACATCAAGCTTTTTAATTAGCTTTAGAAATCAGTTTATATTTAATCATAATGAACTTAAAATAAAAAATGTTATTACTATACCAACAATCAGTTAGTCTGAATGAATGTAAGGAACTCGATATTTCCCTTAAGTGAGGTTTCAAGTTCGAGTCTATGAATAGAAATATTTGATTTGAGAGGGTCGTTCTCCAACCTGATAATGCATGAGCGTAAAACACACTTAAGAAATTAAAAAAATATATATATTATTTAGATTTTAGAATTGAAGGAATTTTTTTTTTACCCTTTTATTGTGGTGTACTAGATTGGAAATGCGTTGTTGGATGATGAGACAGACCAAAAGGGGATGATCGAGTACGCCTGGGATCACGCAGTGATATCTGATCGGGTGTATCACGAGATACTTAACAAATGCAACTTCAGCTCTCCTAAGCCGTCCGATCAATGCGACACTGCACTTGCTAAATATTTCGATGTGTATGATATCATCGACATGTACAGCTTGTATTCTCCCACGTGTCATGTTAACTCAACCTCGTCCACCCGTTTCTCCAAGATTCAAGGAATTGCTCCTAAATTTCTCTCCAAATTTGTAAGTATTTACTTCCTTAATTATTTACTCATTTGATTATCTTTTGGTGACTAATGAAATTATTTTATGTTGGAGCAAAATTAGACCATGGTTTCTTTGAAAAAAAAGTTAGACCATAGTTTTGAAAATCATCAAATACAGTAATAGTTATTTTTTTATTTTATTTTGATAAGAAATAAATAATTGCTTCCACTAAGATTTGAACCTATGACCTTTCTCTCTCAAACACCATATCAAACTATTGGGACACCCAATTAGTTGGTAATACAGTAATAATTATAGTCACCATGGTTTAACTATTCACATAGAAAAAACGGAGTATTAGTTTTGTAGATTACATTACAAAAGTTTGAATTTTTTTTTTACAAAAATAAAAACTAAATATGTAGTCTAAAGTCATCGGTTATGGATCTCAATAAAATAGTCTTAAGTCCTAAGTGAATTATGGTAGTTGAGCGAATTTGATGAAATCTATACATCGAAGTTTTCAAAAAACAAATGTAGTCTATCAAGCTCTATGGATCTACTCCCTCCGTTTCATATTATTTGTTACACTACAAGAATTAACGTGATGATTAATTACTATTAAGATTTTATAACAAGACTATATTACCCTCTCATAAATAACTTCATTTATTATATATATTTTTTATTATACATATTATATAAAAAAAAAGTGATTGGTGGTGTTATTGACTAAATATCAAAAGGTTTCAAAATAAAAAAACTAAATATCAAAAAAAAAAACTAAATACAATAGGGTTAGAATTGGAAATAAAACATTTTAAGCTTTCTTGATTTCTTAATGTGACACATATTGTGCAACAAAAAAGAGAGCCCATCATGTGACAGATAATATGGAACGAAGGAAATACTAAATAATCGTTTTAATCCATTTATCCGTATAAAGTTGTAATTAGGGCAAAAATGTCTCTTAAATAGCAGAAGTTATTTTTTCGTGAGCTTGTATGGTTAAAAAGAACATTAATTAATTACTTAATGAGATAATCTTGTGATTAATTTTAGGGTATTATTGCAGGAAGGATGGTTTAGACAACCAGCTGGTTATGACCCATGCGACTCATTGTACACTGAGACATACTTCAACAGAAAAGATGTTCAAGAAGCTCTTCACGCCAGTGTAGCTGCTAAAGTTCACAACCAAAGATGGACTCACTGCAGGTCAGCTAACTCGCCGAGTCGACTCAATTCGCTTAAAATTAATTAGCTGCACCTTTTTACTAATGACTTACTCATTAACTATGAATTTAATTTATATCATCAGTCACCATATCTCACTTTGGGAGGACTCAGCCTTTTCTATTCTTCCCATCATCAAAAAATTGATTGCAGGAGGGATTAGAATTTGGGTTTTTAGGTACGAAGTTAATCTTTCACATTTATGCTAATTAATTTGATTTTTTTTCTTTTTTGATAATTTTGGGTGTCCAAAACTTTTTTTCGTCCCTTCCAGCTACATAGGCTCGACTAAGAATATAAATTCATAAAAAAAATACAAGTAAATGTTTTTTTAATTACTTTTTTACAGTGGAGACGTAGATGGGAGAATTCCAGTGACTGCAACAAGATACTCATTGAATAAACTTGGATTAAAAACCATTGAAGAATGGAGTCCATGGTACAATAATAAAGAGGTACTATATTATCTATTCATAATAACTGTTAAAAGTTTTGATATTATATAATTGGGAAATATGAGTTTTTTTTTTTTTTTATGAATTTTAGGTGGGTGGATGGACTATTATATATGATAAGCTTACATTTGTGACCATAAGAGGTGCTGGTCACCAGGTTCCAACCTTTGCACCAAAGCAAGCTCTCCAACTCATCACCAACTTCTTGGACAATAAGAAGATGCCATCTGCCCCATTCTAATTTTTAGAATTTTTTTCCCTTTTTATAAATAAGATTGCAAGTGTAAATTGGATTATAATTTTCCTCATAGAAAATTAATGATAACGAAAATAGAGTAGCACTAATTCTTACATTTGTTTGGAGTTTTCTTTTATAATTTTGACTCTAATTTGCACTCTCACGGCGTATCAGAACAGATAGTGAAGTACTAATGAGAATCTCGAGTGTAACTAGACTTCTATTGTATATAATTAATAGTACCCGATAAGTAGGAAGCTCATTGTGTCCGAGTTAAAATCAATAATTTCCCAACTCCACATATAAAACTTACAAAGTAGAATAACCAAATATATAAATTGGAATTGTAGTAAAAAGGACAGATTTTACAGTAATATATACATGCAATACTTCTTTTGATAAAGATACATGCAATACTTTGTGTAACTATTTGTTATGCACTTTCTTGATCACATTCCCTTTTTTAAGAATTTCTATCAATTCAACAGTTGCTACTCCAATTAGATACCATGTCACTCCAGCCAATATGGTCTGCAACCACATGCTGTTAACAATCTCCAGTACTAGAGACCCTGCAACATGTTTCTCCAAACCACCATCAGTGCCAACACCGCCACTGCTTCCAACTTGTAACCGTATTATCACAGCTGCAACGGCTCCTGCGACCAAAGGAAAGACTCCCGTCCATGGGTTCCTTTGACCATGATCGTCGGGAATAGGATTAGATTCGACGTCGACCTTCAACTCTGAAGTTGCTTTTGGAGGTTCATCGGGTTTGCTAGAGCTTGAACTGCTAATAGGAGGCAGAATAAGAGCGGTTAATGGTTTCCAGTACTGGTCATTGGTTGTATACTCCGATGGCATTTCATGTGTTGAACCTGCATCGTCTTTTGCCATTCTCCGAGCAGTGGCTGCCTCCCGAAGCTTTTCCGTGCTGGGTTGAGTGGATCTTTCAGCAATGAGGTTCAGAATACGGCGAGGCTCTTGGGAGGATGATTGATTTTTGGGTGAGCGCCAATATAACCAGTTTGAGATTGATCTGATAGCGTAGATGGTTGGCATCCAGTCTACTGTCTCCTGCAGTACAAATGTGAGGAAATTTATCAGTTCTATCACCCAAAAAAAAGTCCTGAGAGGTATGCATTATATAACACTTAGCATTGTCTTACAATTGAGGATGTCTTGGAGGACTTAGTCTTGGACTCTTCATATCTGCTCTGGAATTTCTTTACGTCGACGAATATATTGGAGACGCGTGCTCCAACTGAATTTCCTGCACCAACTTTGACATTTCCGCGGGGCTGTTTGGACATTAGAAACTCTAACGCTGCCAGTTCAGACCTCTCCACCATCCTAAGATCAGTTCAAGCAATCTGCATCAACTTCAAGCTGTTTCCGAACATGTATAACATAATGTTTTTTTCTTTTTTTGATAAACATGTATAACATAATGTTAAATACTCTACTTGCGTTTTCATGAATAGACACTGATAATTTGATGAATCCTTTTGACTATTGCCCTTTTGGAATCTACAGGGTGAACTCATTTTATCACCAAAAAATTTTCGGTGTTTGACTAGTCTCACTGTAATTTTATCGGTTAAAGAGATTTATAATTTTCATGTAATCAACAAGTTAAGAAGGGAAGGAATCCATACGAGATGCAGTCTACTGGACATGCTTGTATAGCATCATGAATTTTCTGCTCAGGATCAGCCCACTGTGCAACGACCCTTGCCCTTCCATAAACTGACTCAACAGCAAATGTCTTTTCTGCAAATAAAGCACATTTCAAACAGCCCACACACTTAATTTCATCGACAAACACAGCACGCTCTTCATCTTCGGATCCGAACCATGTAGAGTAGAGAGGTCGGCCAGTGTAACCTCTAAAATCTGCAATCTTCGCTTGCTCCTAGTACAGGAATGGAATAAATCATCAAATTCATGGAAAAGAAAAATCTGAATTACAAAAACATGATTTTGCACAATTAAGGCTTCCATTTCAGGATATCCGGGCCACTCCAGCATGATTTGAATCCAGAATTCTTGGTTCAAATACGTGTTATTATTAATCAGATTAAAAGGGCATAATTTGTTTAGCCTATTGATGGTGTTTCAATCAAACTTGAAGACGAAACCTCAATTGTTTCATGAATCATGATTTATATTTGAATGGCACATCCACTCCAACAAAAATATAAGGCAAAAGAACAAACACCGACGACAACAACAACAAATTAGTTGGGTCAGCTACATGGATCAAACTCTTCTACTCAGCTCGGTTTAAGCAAAAATAAACACCAATAAATTACCAAATTCACCAACTACCTATTTGGAATTCTGGATGCACACTCCTTTTTTTTTAGTAAACATGATGACAAATTACAATTAATTAAATTGCCATAAATAAGTTTCTAACATGAGCAATATCAAAAAAACATGGCAACTAATTACAGACCTTGTCATAAGCTGAGCGTGAACTGGGATCAGAGAGGATGGAATAAGCTTGGTTGAGTATTATGGCCATGTCATGCCCAGCAGTTCCAGCTATATCCGGGTGGCACCGCTTCTGCAACGCCCGATAAGCCGACTTGATCTGCGATTGATTCGATGAGAGCTCGATGCCAAGAAGATCATATAGATCAATCCCTTTAAGGTCCTGTGAGTGACCAGACAATCTTGAGCTGCATTTGAAAGAATTATGACCAAAGTTTCTTGTTTTGAGAGGTTGAAAGTAATGGAGTTTTGATGGGTTTGAAGGTCTGGTAATGGTGGGTGTAGGTGAGTGTAAGAGAACACCTGATGAGGAAGGCATTTTCATACAAACCAATTATACTTCAAAAGATAAGAGAGTGAGAGAGGGAAGGTTTAATATATTATGGGAGATATTTTTGGCATGGAAAAGTAGTTGAAATATCTCACAGGAAATGCTAGGATGACGCATAAATTGACACTTAAAAGGACAAACCCTCACTGTAGTCTGTTGGACCCTCATCTCGATTTGCATCTAACGGTCTCCGATGTCTGAGTGATATTTTGTCTATCTGAAAAAGAAACATATAAGACAAGGAAATGAGCATATTGGCATCAAAGAATGCATTAGCTTTACCATACATCGATATACCTCGAAACATGTACAAGTGCATGATACAAGGCGCATCGGACAGTCATGTAGAATCAAAACAATGTAACTTGCCTTCATAGGAAGTACCGTGTATTTTTATTTTTATTTATTATTATTATTATTATTATTATTATTATTATTAAACTTGCCTTCATAGGAAGTACCGTGTATTTTAATTATAATTTATTATTATTATTATTATTATTATTATTATTATTATTATTATTATTATTATTATTATTATTATTTTCAGTTTTTGCTGACAAAGAGATGAATGAGTCTTTAAGATCCATGGCTGACTGAAATTTTACTCCAAAAGACCTCAATACACAGTGATTTGTAAACTTCAGTTCTTGATTTGATGTCTTCTGCTTGAACAATTTTCATGGGCATTGCTCCTCTGATCTATTCTTTTTCTTGGATAATTATGTGTGTTCGACCTTTTTTCGGCCTCTCCCTACTTAGGCTCAACTAATTCCATGAGAGTCACTTGAGCACCCAACCCCGTGCTGAGAGAAACTAATGTATTTGGAGATGGACGACAGGATTTAATCCCATGACGTATTGGTCACCAAGCACATCCCGACAACTTTGTCATTGTACCAATTCCATTCGAGGAGCTCCTTCATCTAGTCACAATCTTGAGACTATCAAAAACTTCAACTAATAATAGTATGCAATGTTGAAGCTGGTCTGTAGGATAAGGAATCTTTTTCCTCAAATCCAACAATTCTCCTCTACATTATACAAACCATCGTCATCGTTTTGTTGCTTACAATCTATTCTCATCTTTTCTGCTAGATCATGTAAAACCAAATATATGTCAGCCGATTGAGGATGTGTTTTGTCGTGGGCGATGAACATATGGATCAAACCACCAACCTCCACAGAACTACACCCAGGACACTTCTTCACTCCTCTCTTCTCCATGGCTTCTCTCATTCTCTTTGCATCTTCCCATCGTCTCGCAACAGCATAAACATTTGATAAACCAATATATCTACCATCGTGATCAGGCTCCAGTTCGATAAGCTTTCTTCCCAGTACTTCTGCAAGATCCAATCTTCCATGGTTGATACAACCAGTAAGCAAAGCACCCAACATGGAAGCACTTGGCTTGACGGGCATTTCTTTTAGAAAATCATATGCCTTATCTAGATGACCCGCACGCCCCAAAACGTCTGCCATACATGCATAATGCTCTAGCATAGGCGTCATTCCATGGGCTTTTAGAGAGTCGAAGAAGTGCCAAGCTTCGTCGACTAATCCTCCATGAGCACAGGCGCTTAGAAGGCATAAGTAAGTGATTTCATCCGGGACAATGTTCGGGCCCTGCATTTCTGCAAACAACTCAAGAGCTTCCTTGATCCACCCATGTGTCGCGAACCCCCCAATCATCGAATTCCATATCGAGACATCAGTCTCATCCGCCCCCGCCCCACGGAACACCATCAATGCCTCCTCTATCGCGCCGCATTTGGCATACATGTCCACAAGTGAAGTCCTCAGCACAATAGTCATTGGCAACCTATTGATTTTCAAGAACTCATGCATTCTCTTACCTTGTTCAAGTGCACCTAAATGAGCACAAGCACACAAAACACTCACCAATGTCACCTCATTCGCCTTCGGCCCCATAACTCGCATCCTCATGAACACAGCCAATGCCTCCCTATAATTCCCATCCTTCACATACCCATCAATCAAAGAGCTCCACGACACAACATCCCGCTCCGGCATCAACTCAAACGTCTCTCTCGCTGCAAACATATCGCCACACTTCGCATACCCATCAACCATAGCATTCCAAGAAACCAAATTTCTGTCGGGCATTTCATCAAACAGTTTCTCCGCACACGCCACATCCCCAAACGATCCATACATATGAATCAAAGAATTCCTAACAAACCTATCAAACTCCAGCCCAGTTTTGGCAATGCAGCTATGCACCGCCAGCCCAAGCCGCCGCGCCGACAAGCGGGCGCACGCCTTGGCGACAAAAGGGTATGTTAAGTGATCTGGGTGGATGTCAATTTGCATCATTTCATTGAAAATTGAGATTGATCGAATTGGGTATTTGGATTTGGAGTAGCCCCTGATGATGGTGTTCCAAATGAAGAGTGTTGGATTGGTGAGGCTGTGAAAGAGCTTGTGAGAGTATTCAATGTCACCATTGTTTGAAACTGATGTGAACGTGAGGACTTTGGAGATGGTGTACGAGTCCTGTGAGAGACCAATAGTTATGAGTAATGCATGGATTTGTTTGAGTTCTGCCATTGATTTGCAGTGATCGAGAGATGATGTTAATGCGTTGTGAAGATGATTTGGGGTTCTAATCAATGATGAGAGGTTCAACATCTACAGAAGTAAAAATAAAGAACGAAAGAACTTGCTCAGTATATGAAACTAATCATTTTTTTTTTTTTTTTTTTTTTTGATAATTTATGAGTGTCCGAACTTTTTTCAGACTAATCCTACGAGAGTTCGTTGGGCGGCCAACTCCATAACTTCTAAGGAAATATAATATTGCTTGCTAAGAATCAAACACATCAAACTCATAAATCTACCTCAGTTAGAGTTAAAAGTGATTTTTTCTTAACTTGACTTGGGACTTTGGTATTCGAATCACTTTAACTACTACGGTGGGGGCACTGTCAGACACATATGGCGAACAGATAATATACAACTCTCCCAATATAGTAGTTGCTCAAGCACACGACAAGATAAGAACCTTCAAAAAGAAAACATGTTTACAACAGATTGTGCTACAACTTTTATCAATGTCTCTCTACCTTGCACTCTTTTGAAACAATTGGCAATTGCCTACAAACTAAAAATTAGGGGAATAAAACCTTATAAACAGAGTGTTGAGGAAAGATTGCCTCTATGTTAGCACGTCGATCGTACCTAAAACGAAAAGCTGCTAGTGCCGAAACCACTGGACTGTGAATGAGCCCTCTGATTCATTTTCTTCACGAAGACAACGCTGCATAAATGTGCTTGTTGCCAAAACAGACTGCTAAATGCAAGAAGCAGGCACTACAACCACCACAGCCAAGCCCTTCGGAGTCACTGCATTGAGACTGTTCATTTTGGAGTTTGAACATTGCATGCGCAGAACCTCCATGAACCATCACGTTGTCTTTTCAAGATATAACGGATTTTGTATGTGCTGGGACCAGTAAAAAGAATGTTAGAAACAAGAAGAAATAAGAAGAATGAAATAATATTAAAGTCCAGCCATGTACATGAGAGAAATATGAATATCAGCAAGACAATTGGAAAAAACAGTAGCAGAAGTTGCAGGCTCAAGATAATGACGGAAAAATATGAATGTTGTCACCGAAACAGTATAGATGCACACAAGGAGAAATTAATACCTGTGCAGAAAAGGCAAGAAAGCGTCAAACACAAAACTCCAATGGGCTAATTAATATTGAAAACAAGATATACTTTCCAACAATTACTACATGGTTCCAACATTTATGCATTGTTGAACAGGATGACCAAACGAAGTAAAGCAACTGTATATTTGTTATCAAGCCTCTAGGCAATAATGCTAGCCATACTTCACCTAAAATGGTATGCAAATGCTATAACTAAATTTGTCGTTATTAAAAAATTTAAACCCGTACTTAATAAAATTAACTTTAGCAATGATATAATACAGTGTTAAAGCTTTGGTTACTAGTCTTAGAATATTGGTAGTCAACTTTTATCAACATTTGCATTGGTTTCTTCTCAAATTGCAAGATTAGCATTTTCTTTCTTGTATGCATCTTGACATGCAAGATGAGGATGTTGCCCATGAGGAAGGATATTAGAATACTTCGATATTAATTGCTAGGCTCCTACTTGATGGAAAGTTACAGCTTTTAGGTCGAGTGGTCATCTGACATACAAACAATATAGCTTTGATCCAAGAAAGGTTGAGTTCAAAGAATATCAAAGAAGAACAAAATACAAACCAATGAAAATGTAAACAAACAAATGCTTGTGATGAAGCTTGTGGCAAAGGCCTTCAAACACTGTCAGATCACTTCCTGACCTAAAAGCTATTCCATCAGTATTTAGCGTAGCAAAGTCATCAAGTGGCTTTCTGGTCAAGTGTAATCCAAGAGCACTATGCCACCAAACAGTGAATAACAAATGAATGCTTATTTTGCATTCTTGGTCAAGCCACTTATTACAGGTCCACAGGCTGGATCGACAATCCAGATAGCATACAAGACCAGTTATTTTCTTTCTTTATTTTTATTTTTTTTTGAAAAAAAAAAATAATGCGGGATCAATTACTAAGTTAACAGACCAAGAATCGATACTTCTGAGGAGAAGGGAAGAGAGAGAACCAATAGTTGGGAAGAAAAAATTTCTCAAGTTACCTGTAATAATTTGGGTTTTTAGGCAGTGATTCATCAACAAGCTCTGCTGCTTCTTCAAGGAAAACCTCAATTTCTGCCATCACCCCACCTACTCCATCTTCTACAATTTCAGCCCGCAGGACAGTCAACTGTAGAAGCACAAATCTCCAATAACACAACTTGTCTTTGGCCGAATCTGCCAAACTTTGCCACTGTCCACCAAGTATGCATAAACAAGAGGTCATTCATCAAATTGAATAGATAAAAAAAGTGCACTAATAGGAACTAACTAATGTGGGCAGCACAAATATGACCATGGTGGGATCAGAGCAGTAACTAGTCACCATAATCCAAATAAACTCCAACCAAATTGCAACATAGACTTATCCATGGCATTTTTGTAGACATGTTTACTTGACCATCAACAAGTGTTCAGCCAATCCTTGATGACGAAACAAAGCATACACACAATCGGGAAGGTGAATGGAAAATAAAGTAAATGCCAAATTTAATGGAACTTCCAATCCCAAATTATATTATATGGCCATAAACTTAAATTACTTGATCAATTCTTAAGAACCCTGAATTTTAAATAAGACCTTTACATTTTCTAGAAACATGATGAGTACTTACTTGAGTAAGCATGGGTTCAACAAGGACCTCAGAAAGGCTCTGAACTTCATGACCGGGTCCAAGAGCCTCAGCCTTAATGGTTTGCCACTGTCTTACAAGGGATTCAGCTTCTTCCATTGGCATTAGGCGTTTGTCAAGTGCCTTACTAAAAAGCAAGAGATCGTCGATAGGCAACAAATTGTGTGTTTCCTCAGGGGAATGCTTAAGATTCTTCGACGTTGTGAGTAGTCTTACCAAATTCTTGACGATGTTGCTTCCACCGATGGCAGCAGGTCCAGATTGTTTATGCAACAAAGGATGCTCAACCTGAATTGTGCTAGTTTGGGTTTGTTTACGGAATTTCCACGTTGACAACCTGAAGGAAATAAACACAAAACACCCAACTACAGTCACCAAAGTGATCCTTGCTATCATGGCCCCAGGAGCAAGAATACTTTCCCATGTCTTTTTCTGGTTGCTTCCAAGATTTCTCTTTAACTGTACCGAAGAGGCACCATCACTGCCAACAATGCTCGTCTTTACCGTGGTCAAGGGGCTCTGAAAACTAGAGGGAGCAAGCTGCTTTACAGCAGTCCCAAAATGCCTAGGGGAGCTCAAATGTGGAACACGTTCATCAGAACTCGCACATTCAGGTGGAAGAACTGCAGATGGTCGGTGGTTCAAGGTTGGACTTCTTGGAGTTTCCTTGGTTTGTCTTGTACCCCTGAAAATCCTCTTCTCTCCAACAAAGAAGTTAGCCTGCAGAGATTTTGAAAGGTCTGAACTACATTTTTTCTGTGGAAGGGTTCTTAAATGAGTTTCAATCTGGCATAGGAAGACTTACCAATTTTGGAGAACAATCGCGTGTATCTGGAAAAAGACCAAGCACAGCATCCTTCAGCCATATTTCCTGCTCAATTTCAGCAGGACCTCTGGCATAAGACAATATCAATCTTGAGGCTAGTACAATAAATCCAGCAAGCAGTTAAATTTCCACTTGAGATTTTCCAGACTCACAGGTGATATGGCCCAAGCCCCTCCCATCTAAAACACCACACAAAACACCCAGCAGACATTCACATGAAGTGTACGGAACATTGGGATTTGAGAGCCACGTAATATGAGTTATTCTTAATAGCAAGAGCTAGCCACAAGCCCAAAACTCTATTCTCTCTCTTTTTTTTTTAAATAAGAATACTTAATATTCATTAGTTACAAATGATAACTTACTGCAAAACAAGCACAAAGGTTTAATGCAAGTTCATTGTAGGAAGCCTCAAAAGCAGAAGAAAGCATACATTCTTAAGATGAAATTGAGATTCTTGATAACGGAATAATCAATAAAAGATTCAACATGAGCCTGCATGGTTCCTATATGCTATAAACCAACTAGCAATACAAATCGGTAGATGAAAAAATTATTCCATACCAAATGATTTGTACTAGAGCCGCTGCTTCCTTTGTCTGAAAAAGTAGATGGGAAACCCAGTGAAGCGTGACCTGAATTGACTTCAATCTGTCGAAGTATATCTGCAACTGCAGCTTCTGAACCCTGAAAGCCATTATTAATTAACAACAATGCCTCAGTCTCCGATCAATTTTTTTTTTTTTTTTTTTTCAGCCCAAATAATGCAGTTGAAAAATTATTTAAACTTTTGGAAATTCCTCGATTAGATACAAAAACATTTAAATATTAAGAACATACCTGCCCAAGAAGGAAACAGCAAAATGCATACTCCAACTTTAAACATTCCGTGCCTTCAGATGCCATAAGACACTCACATATGGTTTTAGCTTTGGTTATCTGCAAATGTTTAGACAATTATCAAGAGTGAATAAATGCATGAAATTTTCAGAGAAAAACCTTGAAAAAATTGTAATTTTATAGAACCTTTTGTTGATTGTAAATGCATATTAGTGTTTGATGTTTGATCAAACCGAGTGGTAACACTCTTTCATATCCAATGCTTCACGCGTGCTAATGTCCCAACTACTCAAGTTAAAATTAGTCCAATATACACTTTTCCTAATCATTGAGCAAGAGCGATCCTTCATTATATTTGTCTACAAATGGCATTGTGAGGGTCCACAACCTGATGTATCCGATGGGGAACAACCAAAGTGTCCAAACCTCTCAAAGTCAGTCACATGCGAGGAAACTAAAACTGTTAATATGTTGAACTCAATTCCTGATATCTACCAAAATAATTCTTTTCCATATTATTTTTTCCTTACTTCACAACAAAGTAAAATAAGCAAGACCTAGAACATACCAGATCTGTTTGCTTGCTTGAGAAACCAAGTGCAATATGAGCCACCATAGCCATCCGGAAACAAGCAAAATCAATTACAACTCTCTGATTATGAGACTCAAGGGATTTCTTGTTCCTGCGGGTATCAGCTAAATTCTGCCAAGGAAGAAGATCAACAATTTCGGAAGCCATTAACTTATTCAGTGCCTGAATCAAAAAGCATGGCCAGTCTTGAACTTGGGATGAAGCTTCCACATCAAGGCCCTGGCGAAGCAATTCATGCAATGCTGCTATAGCCCCTCTTCTCCGTTCAGCACTTTCAGGTGTATACGAGGCATGCCCAGCAACTCCAGCGTGCAAGCAGGTGCAAGTTCCTCCAGTGTCTCTTCAATCTAACATAAAACATAGCCAAATCATCTAAAACATTAGAGAAATCAAAGATACTCAGGCATCAACTATCTTGAGTATTTAATTACTTTGAGTTTTCTCACCTGCAACCTAACTCTTAATTTATTTATCCTGGCATTTTCTCAAAATAAAAATGTAAGGATCACACGGTTAGACTATGGATAAGCTAAACCAGTTTTTTCTTGATTATTGAACATACTACACTTTGTACGTGACTATTGTGTTTGTATACAACTATGCATGCTAGTTATGCTTTTCCAAAGATGCATATAGGAATTTTTAATAGTAAGCTAGAAAAGGCGGACAAAGATGTGCACCTGTGATAACAATGGCAATTTTCCTAAAGAGATTTTGCTTTTTAGCAGAAACTGAGCACGAGCAAGGGCTTCAAATCCTTGAGATACTTTGTTGTCTTCAAATGCAATCTTGGCAATGGTGCACTGCAAAGAATGTTTACAGAGATGAATAAAATAAATAAAAAACCTAAATATGTTTAATATTAGAGCAACACGATAGCCTGTCTTACCTCAGCCAAAGCCGTTGAGAGAAGGATATCGTGAACATATGGCTTAGCCTCAGGATGTTGTAAAGCTGCTCGGCCAAATTCAATAACCAATTTCTCAGCACCAACCTACAGACATATCAAGGTCTCAGGATATAATAAATATCAAAAATCCTCTGCTTTTGAAAGGACATGCCCGTATCTGCTTCGTCATATCAAAGAATAAAAAGTATAAAAAGGTATTCATTTAAATGAAGAGAGAAAAATATGCAAGCCTGAATTTGAGTTCAATAACAAGTACTCAATCCTGGTCTCCTCAATGAAATAAAACCATTCAACAACTGAAAAGTATATACCTCTTGAAGAAGGCAAAGAGCACCAGGTAACCAAGACCAAGGCATTCGAAGGGAAGCTTTAGGTGGAACCTTGTCCCTTGGATTTCCAGCATACTCTTGTTCAAATAGGAGCTTATCCCTCACGTCCATTAAAATATCCTTCAAAGATGAAAAAACACGAAAATAAAACCATGACAACCTGACTCAGCATTCAACTTCATCTTCAAAAATTAGAACATATAGCAGACATTTTGCTCTTTGAGAAGCTTGATTCAGCCAAGGTCATAATCTGATGCTAACTTTAAAATTAGCTGAATCAATTAGATTTTTGGACCATCGAATTAAGAATTAGATGCAAAAGAGATTTTAAAAAATCTCCGTCTAAGTTTAAGAGTAATGATAAGAATCATAAGACATACAAATTCTAATGCTAATTGTAAAAAAAGTGAAATACTCTTAAAGAATGAAGACTAGAAGATAAAAGACCAAAACTCAATCCATCTATAAGAAATGGATTCTAAGAAATGTGGTGAAGAAAGAAATAATATTCATAATGATCAAACCTATCGAAATTGAAGTTTAAAAAACTTAAGATCAAGTGTAGAAAGAGAAAAAAAACATAGAATATTATAAAAACATGCTTTTCTAATGTGTTTCGAATCTTTGGATAAAATTTGAATGTTTCTCTAACACTCAAATAAAGTTATTTAAACTTCACTATCATGTCGAAATTTAAAAATATTCCCTACGTTGAATTGTACTTCTCCGAATTAATTCTATATTTTAAGTGAGCAAAGTTATAGGCAAAGTCAAGTTTTTAATACTTGGCTCTGAGGTTGTTTCTAGTCACTTTTTTATGTATTGGAGATACTAACAAGTGGAGATAGGCTTAACAACAAGGAAACGAGATAAATGGCTAAAATATGGAAACTGCCTTTGTAACATTTTTTTGCTACACACTTGATGTGGCGCCACAACACCTAGTGAGACCGCTAGTCAAATCATTGGCTTTTCTCACTTTTTCATTTTTTTTTCTTTGGTTGACAACAGTCTGACTAACAGGCTGCAATATAGATGTGACTAACTGCATTTTAGAGCCAAACTTAAATTTTAAAACATTAAAAAACTCATAGAAGAAGAAAAAGAGCAAAATGAAAAATTGGAAGAAGAACAACAAAATAAGCTTTTGTTCTCTGAAATTTGAATTTGACTCCAAAACTTGTATTTTATGCAGCTTGTCACATTCATACTGTAGCCTATTAGTCAAATTGCTATCAGCTAAAGGAATGACCACTTTTCAAATAATGGAAGATGAAAAAAAGAAAGAAAATAAAGTGTTTTGACTCGCACGCCCCACTTACAGGTGACATGGCGCTACCACATCAAGTGTATAACAAATGGTTGAAGCAAAAGAACGTTAGAATAACATTACTCCTAAAATATATCACAATTGGGCACTCCATGCAGAGGCAGAGCTAGACTTTAAATAGAGGCAAGAGGAGAGGACGAGGGCAAACTTTACACGCAACGTCGAAACTAATAGTTTTTACGTTATTACCATATAGTAATTTTTTTTCTCCATTTTTACATACAATAATTGGAGAATTTGGTCCATGTAGTCGACTACAACGAATTTGGGATTAAGGCTTTGTAGTTGTTGTTCTCAACTTTTACATTTGTTCTTGTGACGCAACAACCTTTATTTTTGTCAATTTTTCAGCTTGATCTCTTCATTTTTCTCTCAATCACACCTTTTTTTCTGAAAATTTTAGTCTCTTGCAACTTAACTTTTCTTTTAATATGATCCATCAATGAGGCAATAGAGTATTATAGTTTTGTAAATATTTATTCATGAGCACCGTGAAATAAAGACATGCGTATATAATGCTTTTCTAAGAATAAATCAACAATATTCAATAGAGGGTAATGGAAATGATGAATTCATGCAACCTCGTGACTTCATCAATCAATTTGAAATTGATAGACATGAATAATGTTGTTTTTGATAATATGAAAATAAGAATTAAGTGTGGTATATACTAGTGTACAATCATTGTAATTGTAACATAAGATTGAAAAGAAAAATATATTTGTTTTTTTTGGTCTTAAGGGGGGGGGGGGGGGGGGGGCCACATAAGCTATGTAGTGCATATTTGCTACTCCATGTACATACCATATAGGGGGATGGGGCCGAGCTAGGGGGGCCATGGCCCCCCTACTATACATGTGGCTCAGCCCCTGTCTCCATGGATCGTTTCCAGCTTCAACTATCTAGGCTCAAGAAATCAAATATAGCAATTTATTGAGCTAGAAACAAAATGGTCGTCAGACTTACACTTCTATGCTACCTAATAGAACCAGGATTATCATACTAGACCAGGATGGTCAAAAGAATGGAATAGCATGTTTAAATTACTAGCAAATGAGAAAGCATGCATACAGCATACCCTTTTCTAAGCATTTATGGCCTCATCCCATCAACTTAAAATTACACCAACTACTAAAGCCATCAAACAAGAAATTGAATTAATTTATATATATAGTATATTCAATTTCTATATATAGTATACCTGACGAGATAAGACAACATCCATGGTGTACCCTTCTTCCACTTCAGCACCTTTTAGATTCATCACTGACTTAACTATCTCATCCTTCTCTGCTTTGTCAGAAACACCAATAATCTGCAATTTATTTATTGATGAATAAAATGAAGACAAACTAAAAATAGCACAAATTAATACCCAATAAAACATGAGAATGCTGATTAACACCTTCGAAATTCACCTGTAAAGACCAAACTAATAGGCCCATAGTCAGGAACTCTTATAGAACTCATTCTTCAAAATAAGGCAAATGAAAGTATAACTAGTAGGAAGATGATATGGTGACATTCCCCGTGACACAAACTGGTCGCACGACACACGTGACGCACACGTGTTCAACTTTTGTCTTCAGTGGGCCCCACCAGCAACTGCTTAAAATTGAACATGTGCGCTGGTGCGACCGGTTTGTGTCACCAGAAATGTCATCAAATCATTTTCCTAACTAATATTTGCATGCAGCCTATATCCGCATGACTTTTACAATATCTTCGCTCAACACTGTGAGAATGTGGTATATGACAACAAAGCCTAAATCCCAAATAAGTTAGGGCCAGTTACATGGATCAAATGCTACACTCAACTCGATTTAAAACAGTTGATGATGTGCTTTCGAAATTCTTTAAATCCTTTGCTAGTTTGTGTCTATATATGCATGTATGTATTTGTATATCAATTTTGCAAGCATGTAAAACGTGTAAAGTATAAAGATTTTAACACTAAGCCCAAGAGGCTTATGGTAGCTTAAGGACCTAATATAACTATAAGATTATATGGAGACATTGTACTTAAATCACAGAGAAAACTATGTTTCAATTCAAATGTTTTGACTTCGAAGGCTTTTTTCTTGCCACGGCCTACAATGTGGGTGACCTACTTTGATTTTTGTTCGTTTTTAGACTTTAATCCATATTCAATGGATGTCACACATGATACACCAGATTATGTGCAAAAAAATTACCAAAATCCACTATCATGGAGTTTCATTAGAAATCCTAAGGCGCCACATTTTGTATAGCAAAAAAGAAGTTAAAACGCAGACTTCTTTTCAAGTGAGTTTCTAGATGTTCAAATCACCGTAACCCCCCTTTCCTAATATTTGTGTCAAATGGTGTCACTCCAACTTTTCTTTGAATTTCTGTATACTCTTTATCTTTACAAGTTTTACCACACATCCATGTAAGCATCATCATTCCCGCCACCTTCATTTCAGAACCCAAATTTGACCTACAATACCTAATTCTTCAACAATCACAAGCAATTCTAATTATCCAAACCAAATCACACAATTCAATACTTCTCTACCTGATAACACGTAACAGGAACCTCGACGCCGCTCCGAATCTGACCGCCATTGTCGACTCCGGCCGTCTGGAACTCCTTGACGCTCGATCTCCCTCTCGCTTCAACCGAAACAACGACTCCTCTTCGCCTCGAACGGAACCCTAGCAGAGAACTCCCAATTCGAACCCTAGAAGCACCGCCGGAGAGCGCGAATGCGGGCCTGGAACTCAGGTTGCGGTGGTCATCGAGAATGCAAGCGCACAAGCACGGAGATATGGTCGGTGGTGTCAATGGCGCCAGCGCCATCTCTCTCGAGATCCGAAATTTGTCAGATCAACGCCGTCGCCATTAGTAGAGAACTAGTGTAGACAACCGTTACAAGAGTGATTTCGGGGGAGATCAGATGAAACAGCTAAAGCGACGCACTTGTCTGATTAAATCTGGGAGTGCTTCACACGTGTTAGCGTATCTCGGTGGGATTGTCCGTTTGGCGTAAAAATCGGAAGTCTTTCGCGCGAGCCTATTCCGATATCTTTTCATCGCCCCCTAAACTTTTATTAAAATGTCTTTAATTGGTGAAGCAACGTAAATCTAAGACATCTGTTAAAGTGGTATCACTTATATCTTATCAAGATCAGTATTACAGTATTAATCTATACCAACCAATACCTAAATAAGGTAGTCAAATACCTAACTTCATGAGTAACCACCGAGACTGTACAAATAGGGTCGTTGACTTTGTACTGAGATATATATGCATGTCTCGATCGACATCAACTGACACAACAACCTATGTCTCGATCATGTATGTCTGGCACCATAGATTCTGTCATTACCTACTGAGATCAGAAACATAACGTCGATTAATGTAGTGTCACGCTATAGGTACCTCGGAAGGTACTCTACCATTACTCTAGACACCTCAGGGCAAATTTGTCATTTTTTTAGAACCAACATAAATAAAAAAAAAATTGAGGTGCCCTGAGAGGATATCGAGGTGCACATAGCGTGACTCTTCTCATATTCCCACAAGACTCATGTAATCGGTTAGAATGTGCTTCAGTGACTTGAACAATTTTGATGTCGTACGAAATTACACCTAAAATTGTGCTTCTAACCCCCACACAATCTCAAAGCTCACCGATTAGAGTTAAAATATAAAGTTTATTTTTAAGTACGGTAAAAATAGAAGGACGATGTTAGGGTGACTTATTTTGGGCATTAAGACTTGGCACAGGGTTGTGAGGATAATTCCAATACACCTTGAAACACATGTGCACCCATATAGAAGTATTGGACGGCCTCTCTACAACTCTGCCAAATCTCTGGGTTCAAAGTCGGAACCGAAGCATTTTCCAAAAGAGAAAAGTCATATATTCAATAATTATTTCTTGAGGAATTTTTATAACAATAAAATGAGTTTATGTGATTTTTTTTTCCGTAACTAAAATGCCCAATGCTAAAAGAAAAACAAAAAAAGGAAATACACAAGTAAGTTTTGATGTGATTAAGATGCACTACACTACTTGAGGCATTGCGAGTCATTTTCTTAACAACAACAAAGCCTCATTTTGAAGTGATTAAGGCTTCTCTTATTCGGCTTCTCCTCTCTCTCGTTTTTGTGTTCTTCAAATATGAAGGGCTAGGCTCATTTTCTTCAAAACCCTAAAATTATTTTTTTGATTCATTTCTGTGATTTTTGTTTTTGAACCACTGCTGATCCTTTCAACGATCAGCGGTGGTTCCAATGAAATCTCTTTTGTTTTTTGTTCATTCAATAAACAAAATATCTAATCAAATTTGTAGAGATTGATCCATCCTTATTGCAGGGCATCTTCATCAACGATATTGCGTAGATTTGTGCTGCACACTTGATTGATTTATCTATAGCTTTTACTTTATAGTTAGTTTTCTTCTCTAGTTGGAAGTCTTTGATTTGTCTTCTCCTTGTTGAAAAGTTTTTAGGCATTCTCCTTGTTGAAAAGTTTTAGGTCTTCTTGTTATGAAGTGTTGTTATTCGTTTTGTGGTTCTAACATTTTTGTATATTGTCATGACTTATAGAGAGAAGTCCCTGATTGTCAAATTGTTTAAATTTCGAAGAAAAAAAAGTCAAATTAATGGCAGTTTATTTACACAAATAGAATTAACGAATCAATGTACTTTATTTTATGTTTGGTCATGTATTGAGCTATGAATGATTAATGAAATTTTGATTTATCTTAAAAAAATAACAAAGCCTCAATTTAAAATTAGTTATGGTCGACTATTTGAATCAAAATCTTCTTTCGCAAGAATGTACTGCAATTAATGGTATGTTTTCTAAATCTTTTAAAATTAATGCGTCCCAAATTAGCTTTGGGCTACATTGTCAAAACATTTTCTTAACAATCCTTGCAAGCTTTAATGAAAGGAAAGTTTATGCATTGCAATGTCCCCTCAAACATTTCATAGTCCAAAAGATCATGTTACATAATCTTTCCCCTGTCAAGTCGTGACTATTCCCATAAGCATTCCACCGTTAAAATTTCTACAAGTAACCAACTACAAACCACGGGTTTAGTGGGAAATGATTATTTGTCTTCATGGGATGGCTTGATAACTAAAAGTAGGTAATAAATTTGTAAAAAATATGTAATACTAACTACTTTTAAACTTGCATGACAACCATCATAAACTTATAAAACCAAGAGGGTCGCAGTGTAGCTCGAGTCTCTTCTCCTTGACTACGTGTATCGATAAGGAAAAAAAAAGAGTCGCACTAAGGACATTCCGCCATTTTTAATTAAAACTGATTTTATAATTAATTGACAAAAATGTCCTCATCCAACCCAACAATTCACATGACCATTCAAATGCCCTCTCAGGGCACCTCACTTTTAAAAATTCAATTTTTTTATAAAGTCAAGTCGATCCGTCACAGGCCGGACATCGCATTTGTCGATTAAAGAGTGTGCAATAGCCCTTGTCAATCATGTTTATCTATCCGTTGTCGTCCAAAGATTCAACGAGTTTAAAATGTTTTTAAAGTCTAATGGTTGGAGAAAACAAGTGGGAGGCGGACGTCGCACATGAGAAGTTAGTTTTTATGGTTTTTGTGGGGTTTTTTTTTTCCTATTTTTGAAGGTGAATTACGGACACGAATTTATTGGCCACAAAATCGAGACATATTGTAGTGTCTCAGTACCTTATAACCAATAACTAACAAAAGGTGTCGATTATTACCAATTGAGTTTAATCTCAAATGTAACTTTTTATTACACTTCGATCAGAAGCAACCGAGATATAGCTTAATGTCTCGGTAACCTAAACCAGTAGTCTTGGTGATACACAACCACGTGGTCTAAAGGTCTTTCTCACTTGGGTGTTGGTTGATATAAATCGACACTTACACAATGATATCGGCAATAAACATCCGAAACCAAAAGACAAATCATGGCCACGTGTGACTGAACACTACGAGATTAAAGTTAAACACATCGTCCGATAATAAAAACAACAAATCTACCTTAAACAAGCAAAAAAGCGAAGGTTTGGTATATTGAGGCTTTGATGTCGTGATAGAAAAGAGAAAAGAAGGGTTTCATTCAATTTAGTGGTAAGGTGCTCATATTTTAAACGAAAAGAATATTTTGGTAAAAATATTAATGTACCTTGATAAATTATTAAAGTTTCCTAAGAGGATTATGGGGTGGCCCTCAGCGCGACTCTAAAAAAAAATTTTAAACTCTTTATTACCTCTCCAGTGCGAAAACAATCTTTCGCGCGTCATCGATTTGGGCGTTGGGGGGTGTAACGGTCAACTTTCTCTAGTCCCGTTCGTCCTCTTTCTGTCTCTTCTTTGCCGTACAAATCATAAAAACCTCACCTGCTTTAACTTACGTCCACAAATCTCACTCTTACCTAGGCCCGATCACACACAATCATCACTAAACCAGCAGAAACGACGCCACACTGCATTTCATCAATCGCATGACTGCGATCACTCAATCCAACGGTCAGTAACTCCCGCACGCGTGCCTACGCTTCCCTTTTAAGTGCGTTCAGAGAACGATCATCGAAGTTACTGAGCAACACAACAATGGCGTAAACACTAGACCTCCAAGCTCTACTAAATATATATATATATAGAGAGAGAGAAAGTTGTTTTTTGGGGCTAAACTATCAACATCCGGACTTAAACGACTACTCTCAGCTGGAAGCTCTCCGAGCGGTGGTTTCTGCATTTGGAGAGTCTTGGACGAACAGTTGGGAAATGAGTAATAGTTGGTGTACATCGTGGGTGGTAGAGCAAGCGAGGGAAGAGCTAGAGGTGTTGGAGAGTATGTATCCCAATAGGTTCGAGTACTTGAAGTTGGAGCTCAAGAGCTTCATCAACAACGCTGAAAGAGAAGTAGAAGAGCTCAAACATCATCACTACAAAAACTCCAACTCTTCAGCAATATCCATCTCCACGCAAGGTACATGCTTTCTTATTGACTTGGACCATTGCGTATATAGATCTTGATTAGTACCGGAATCGCTACCTTGTTTGATCAAGATTCTGCTTTTTGCTTATGCTTGATGGCTAGTAAAATGCAGCTTTTAAAAATCACGATGTTTTTGGTAGTTTTACTTTTGAATAGTTATATATGTTTATATAGTTTTGGTTGTGGCATCAACACAACACCAACTAATTGCAAAAAAAAAAAAATATAAAATGGAACCAAACGGACACAAGAGCTGCTTATTAAGTGTCACAGTCAACGATAAGCAAAAGCAGTAGCCGAATAAAAAACAAGTCTCTGCTTATGGTTTGCTTCCGCAATACCTGTGAAAAGCAAAAGACAACAATAAAACTGCTTTTCTAGTGCCACATTAGGGATAATCACAAGTAATCATTGTATCAAACAGGCTCATTATGTTTCTTATTGCTTGTGTTGATGCTTATTGCAGCTTCATGTAGTCGGAAGAGGAAGTGTACTGGACATGGTGACGTGGTTGTGACGGAGAACAGAAAGTGTCGAAAATTGAACCATAACGATGTCAATGGAGCGAAAGGGAAGGTCGAGACTGCGATGGAGAGGGCGGAAGCTTGTCTGAGAAAAATACGGGAAGTCAAGAGAAGTTTCACTGGCGCTTGAACTTTGGTACATTGGATGACTGGCTCTTCACATGCCTTAACTAGTTTTGTTGCTTTTTGGTTCTCCTCTTAAGGCTGGCTTGGTGGCTCCTTCTATCTAAACAAGTGATTAATGAAAACATGGCTTCGAAAAAAAAAAAAAAGAAAAAGAAGTGATCAATGAACATAAAAGATATGCTACGCCCTGCAGTTCAATTAACAGCATGTTTCAGCTTAATTTAGTTTTTATAAGCATTGGACATACTAAATGTATATCACATTATCAATATGCTAAAAATGAACTTTAGAGTTTACCATGTGAGAAGCATCGTATTTTACGAGGGTCTTCGATCAATGCTGGTGACAATGTTGACTGCTCCCATTTGGATCAGTAAAGCTTCAATCTGCATCCACTCTGACCGAAATTATGGCATCAGAGATTCTGTTATCTGGATAAACAAACTTGAAGAAGTAGTGCAGATGGGATTTTTGCATTATGATTCATGGTAGGACTTGTAGAATAAAGCAAGCAACACCTGAATAGCAGAAAAGGCAAATGTGACTATAAATGAGGATAGTACTCCACACTTGACAGCAACAGCTAGAAAGATTTTCTACCTCTGCTGTTGCTCTTGCATTTTTTTGTAATTTTACTTTACGAACTTCCAATGTTGCAATCACCGGAATTGCCATTGAAGCCTATTACTGTATCCACCTGCATGATAGAAAGGTGATTCTGCATTACTCAGTTTACAAGAATTTACGTAAGATTAAGAACAAGAGGCATTCATGTGATGAATGAAATGATTTGAAGGGAATGGTGAGTGGTTCATTTTCATTGATTTCTTTTTCAATTGCCAGGGTACTCGATCTTGAAACTCATAAAGAGGAAAAATATGGAGTAAAAGATTGTTCAAAGCAATCACTGAACCAGACAAAAATAGCTCCTGGATTCTTAGGTGGTTGAGTGGACCTTCATTCGACAACTTCTGCTACTGCTCCCCCAAGGTTTAGTCCCCATAGAGCGAAAGGAAAAAGTCTGAAGAAATCTTATAATGTTATGGGTCATGGCAGCAGTCTTTTCTGGTCTACTTGATAAAAATGATTTGATTATAAGAATTTCCTTAATTAAATATAGGCTGCTTGATCAAGAGATTCAAGACAGTAAAAGAAACCAAAAATAGATGCCACTGGAACGAATGATGTACAAGCAAAACTAAAATTATCATTTTGGGCTGAGAACTGCAACGAACAAGATCTAGCAACCATGTAAAAGAGAAGACCAAACCTTGATCATCCATTTCATCTAAGAAAATTAAATTGAAATGAGATGTGATACTGTTGTTTCAACAACTTGACCACAAACTAAGGCGAAAGCCATGAAACGCAAAAAGAAGAAAATCCATGATAGTAATAACTATATGACCCTCTAATTGTTTACAATCTCCTCTCTTAAAGCCTCTTGGATTACTAGTACTTTTTTCTCCTTTCTCAAACCCACTTGGATAACTACTATTTTCTATCTGTTTCAATAATAGTTTACAAGTACATGAAGAAATATACCACATTGTACCAAGAGAAGAAAAAGAAATATACCACAAATAACAAGCATAGACCATCAATAGCGGTTCTAACATTTCCTACTACCAATGATTCGTCGACAAAGAAAGTTGATAGTTTGCAGAAGACAAACATATGAAACTAACAAATATTTTCCAAGTCATTAATTTAACTTGTAAAAAATGAGCATACCTTGCTCTGTGATGGTCTCGAAAGCATATAGACAGGTGCCTCTATCGAATCATTGAAGCGGGACCTCCAACAATGTAACATAACCATGCACCAGGAGCTACTGATAACTTGATAGTCAATGCTCAAATCTCTTCAAGATTGAATTCTTCTATGGTGGCATTGAAAGATGTAGAACTTCAATTGTTCAACATACATAGCCTATGTCATTTCATCCGAAGCATTAGAAATCGCTGGTAGAAGGCCATCGGCGATAAGACTCTTTACATATGAAGAAGTAATGTCATCCTCAAACAGCTTATGTAGTGCCCCCATAAGAACAGGGTGATTTTTATCTAAAGGACCGGGAAAGCTCCATTTTAGCACCATTTCTCTCAAAATCTCAAAAGCTATGACCAATTCCCCATTGGATACAAAATTACTGATTAGTGCTACATATACAAAAGTGTCGGGTTCCATTTCCTGCTCTTTCATTTTTTGAAAATATTTTAAAGCTTCATCTGACCGATGACATTTACATAGGCCGTGAATTAGTGCAACATATGATATCCTATTCGGAATTAAACCCTTGTCTTCCATTTCATCCCAAAGTCGGACCGCATCTTCAGGTCTTCCAACACTACAAAGCCCATCTATTAAGGTGGTGTAAGTAATCACTGTGGGGTCTCTCGCTTCATCGAACATTCTTTTGAAGTAACAAAAAGCTTGGTCAATCTCATTAGTTTTGCAAAATGCATCAATCATCAAGTTGTAGGTAACAACTGAGGGCAAAAGGCCTTTCTCTGGCATCTCATTCACCAAGTTCTGGGCTTCCAATACCTTTCCAACCTTACAAAGTCCACGTATTATAATGTTATAAGCTACAATATCAGGACGATACCCACGCCTTAAAATATCCAGAAATAGTTCCACAGCCCCGTCAACTTCCCCATTTTTAAATAAACCATCAATAGCTGCAGAATAAGCAATAATATCTGGAAGGAAGCCCACTCGAATCATGTCAGTCAAAAACTTGCAAGCTTCCAACACCTTTCCATGAATACAGAGCTGCTTTACGAGCATAGAAGAATGTTTTATCCATGGTTCATGCCCACAAGCATGCATCTCTTTCAACAGAACAACTGCTCCGGATAAGTCTTCTCTTTTACATAAGCACCCAAATATGGAATTGTTAGTGAACTGTGTAGGTTCATGCCCAGCTTGCCTCATCTCTCTTTGAAGCTCATACGCTTCCTCCAATCTATCTAAACCACATAGCTCGTGAATTAAATTGTTATACAGTAACACAGTACCTTTGTAACCCTTTTGAATCATTTCATCGAAGAGGCTCAGAGCAACATCCAATTTACCATACTTGCATAAACCATCAATAAGAATAACAAATGAGGTAGTATTTGGGCGCGTCCCCTCCTTTACCTTGAAAAGGTTACCGAGTACAACTTCATTTGTTGCATTGGATCCCACCATATCTTGAAGAAGTAAATAAGCTTTATCAATGGAACCATGATAAACAAGCCCTTCCAACACTGCATTGTAAAGTGAAACAGCGGTATCTCCGTCTGAGCATTCATTACCCTCCTCAAGTAACTGGTTAGCTGAAAAGAAGTCTCCTTCTCCACTATATAACGAAATCAACCTTGTAAAAATGTGAACGTCAGGAACAATCCCATCGCGCTTCATCTCTCCAAACAAAATCAAGGCCTTAACGGTCTCTCTCTTCTTACATAGACCCTCTATTAACACACTATAAAGAGCGAGATCTGCCATAAAACCCAACACCCGCATTTTATCGAACAACTGGAGGGCCTTATCGATTCTAGACTCTTTCGCGAATCCATGAATCAATATACACAATGTCTTCTCATTCAAACTCATGTTATGATCCTCCATCCTCTCAATCAATTCGAAAGCCTTATCGACCTCTCCCCACTTACTAAACGACACGGCTAGTATAGTAAAAACATGTTCGTCGATCCAGCCCTTATCGCAAATCTGATTATAGGCACTCAAAGCTTGATCAAAATTCCCGGCATTGCAATACGCCTGCAACACCGGCGTCAACGTAAACTTATCGGGCTCAATCCCAATTTCCACCATTTCTCTCAATCTCATCTCCACCAATTCGACTCTACCCGACTTTGCAAACGCCTCTAACAAACAATTATAACTATAAACATTCAAAAAGCAAAGTTTCAACCTTTTTACCTCGTCGAAAACCCAATTCGCTTCCTCCACTAATCCTTGACTCCCCAAACACCTTATGAAGAACCCTAATGCGCCGGCGCTCATCGGGCAAATCGACCCCGCCAAATCCCTCGCCAAAACCCTCAATTGGGCAGCTTGTTTTGCTCTAACAAGCACACTAGCCATGGCATTGTAAGTGTAGCAATTGTGCTTGAACCCGCATTGCTCCTTCGCCCAATCGAAAAACCCGTGAGCGGCTCGCCAACTCTTCATCGCCTTCAACGCCGTCTCCACCATTTCTGGGGTCAGCATTGGTGCAATGGCTCTCAATTCTTCGCTGTTTCGGAGGAGCGACGATTGGTTTGTGAATGCGTCGACGAGCTTTTCGACGACGTCGTTGCGGCGATTCGAAGAGGAGTCGCTGTGGATTTGATTGAGATGAATGTAGATCGATCGATTTGTGTGGGTAGGGTTTGGGATTCTGAGTGGGAAGAAACGATTGATACCGATCGCTCTGGATCGAACCAGAGCCATCGATTTGGGTTTCGAAATTTGAGAAGTTGAAGACGTGATGAAAAGAAGAGGCGGTGGCGCGGATGAGAAAAATGGAGGGGGAAGGAAGGCTAGAGGCTCCGGTTCTTCCTTCGCACCAACAGTTCAGGTTTTTTTATGTGTTTTTTGAAAGATTTATTGCGTCAGAAATCTAGTGTTTTTTTTTTTATTTTAAGAGAAATCGAAATTTCATTAATTATTCATAGTTCAATACAAGACCGGACATAAAATCAACTGCATTGATTCGCTAATCCTATTTTTGTAAACAAATCGCCATTAATTTGATTTTGGAAATTGAAACAGTTTGACAATTATGGACTGCTCTCTACGACATTGAAACTCGTGACAATACACAAAAAATAACAAAACTTCTCAACAAGAAGAAGACTTAAAATTTCTCAATAACAAGAAAAAAAATCAAAGACTTCCAACTAGGGAAGAAAAATAATTATAAAGTAAAAAAATTAAGACAAATCAATCAAGCGAGCCGCATAAATCCACGCAACATTGTTGATGAAGATGCACCGCAATAAAGACGGACCAATTTTTAAAAATTTGATTAGATATGTTGTTTATTGAATGAACAAAGAGCAAAAGTAGGGTTGCAAGTGGGGTGAGGAATCTCCGTCCCTCGAGGGACCCTGCACCGGCAGGGCGAGGATTCCCCTCATTTTTGCCCTGCTGGGGCGGGGCGCGTAGTGAAAGTTCACCCTGCATAACGGGGTGGGGATTACCCTTACCTCGTGGGTTTTCCCTGTACCCCGCCCCACACGGAATCCCCGTCGCTCGCCCTACGGGGAATCCTTGTCTCCCCAACTCGTACCCCGTCCCACAAGGAATCCATTTTAAAAAATTAGTCGAAATCTCATGCTTCGAGCATGGTAAAACTAAGTGTAAATATATTAATTAAAAATAATTTAACTTAATGATAAAAAATTTTTAAAAAAAACTAAACAAATAATCTTACTACATAATCTCGAATAAATTTTAAGTGAAGAATAATATCATTTAATCTTTTTGTAGCAAAATTATGGAATATATGCCTTGAAAGTTAAAAAAAAATTTTGCATATGCTTATACAAAAATATAATCCTAATAAAATTAATTTGGTGAGAAAAAGGAAGTGATAAAAAGAGAAAAAAAACTTATATAAATATTGCAGAAATTCTAATTTAATACTTTATGAATATAAGCTATATTAAAAAAATGATTAATTAAAATTGTGTTGCCACAATAAGGATATATAGCAAATTGATATCTTGTAGATTAAACTAAAAAAATGGAGGTCGTTGTTCTAAACAATGCATACAGATATTGTTGATCAATATATGTCATTTCTAAAAAAAATTTATTTGCTATTGAAAAGAAAAATAAAAAAGAGATCGAAATAAAAACTCAAACGTAAAAATATGAATATAAAAAATACCGAAAACTAAATAGTTATCAAAAAGTCGAAAAGAACAAAAAAAAAGTTGATAAAGTAGCCAAGTGACAAGAAAAAAAATTAAAGATAAAGATCAAAACATAAGGTGCACGAACGAAATTACATAAGAAACCAATTATATAATCATAATCAATAAACAAATTAAATCAATTAATCATCAGTACGTAATTTTCAATAATGTTATAAAACAAACGTTGATTAATTAAGTCTCCCTCTTGAAATACTATTAGCATACAATTGATTGAAAAATTTGTTTGGCAGATATTCAATTGTTAATTAGAATGATTGACTTATTCTAACTACTTATATAAAATTTGAAACTAGTAGTACTTAGGTATAGATGCGTTGTATGTGCATCAAATAAGGACATAAAAAAGATCAAAGATTACGGATCAAAACATAGACTTAAATAAAGTCTACGCCCCGCGGGGAATCCAGCGGGGCGAGATATGGGGCGGCAATGTTTGCCCCGTGGGAAATTTTGAGGATAAATCCCTGCCCGTACCCCCATGGATGCAGGGATGGTATCTTCAATCCCCTGCCCCGCCCTGCCCCACTTGTAACCCTAAGTAAAAGGGATTTGATTTGAACCACTACCAATCTCCGTTTAACTAATCCTACTATACTGAATTATTTAATTCTCCTAAACATCTAGCAGGTTAGTTAATAATAATAGCGGAAGCCTTTAATGCATATATTATGAGAATTTATTAAACCTAAGTAGTGGAAAACTCGGAAATAAACACCATATACTGAGACAAAATAAACAGTAGTCCATATACATGTGACAAAGTTCTTAAGTCCAAAACCTAGCAAAAGTAAATATATACATACTAGGTAGTCAAAACACGAGTTGTCAGCAACAACGGCCTCAGAGATAGTCGTCTAGTGTGTAAATTCCCAAGAGAAGTCTAGAATATAACCATGAAAACCACAGTAACCTGTGAGATATGTGAATATGACTGTAACGACCCGAAAATTTGGTTATTTGTGGATGATAATGCATGTATTAGTATATTAGTATTTTACGGGTCTCGAGCCGTTTGAGCTATTCTTTAATTGAGTGAGATGTCGCCTAGTTATACGGGGTGTTTCGGGAACCGTTTTAGTGAATTTTATTAATAAACAAGCCAAATGAAAAACATGACCTAAGTTGAGGAAAATAAAATTTTAACAATAAAGTATAACTTAGACATGAGGAAATTCAATTGAATACTGAGTGGGACCGCCTCGGGAAGCGTGTCGAACGCGGGACACGGTGCACCGGGTAGGTGAGAAGTTGTGTAACTTTATTGGTAATTTATTAAAATTAATGGAGTTAATTTAATAGGATATTATGAATGGAATTGTTAAAATGACACAGGGTGAGTGAGGAGGACCATTGGATGGGCATAGGGATGTGCATTTGTGTTGAGTTAAGATGATGAGGCAAATGACCCATAAGGGTAGCTGTCCAAGTGTTGGGAATGTTAAAACTCAAGGGCAAAATGGTCATTTCGTCCTAAAACACAAGTATAAAAACATTTTTACCCTAAAACCCTAATGGCCACTATTCATCATCTCCTTCCTTCAACAGCCACTGTTCATCCCCTCTTCCTCTCGCCGCCGCCGCCTCCGCCGGCGTCACAAACCCCGACGAGGTGAGCACCCTCTCTCTTTCTCTCCGATCTCTCTCTCCTCTCTCTCTCGTTTCGTCCCTCACTCACTCTCGGCCACTCACATCTCTCTACGGCCTCACGACCTACTCCCTCGACCTCACCCTCGCTCTCTTCCTTGTCGGACACCACCACCACCGTCTCCTTCCTCGTCACCGGATCGGGTGAGTGTGGTGACCCCTCTTTCTTTCTTCTCTCTCGGCTTATACGTTACCTTACTTCTCTCAGCCTCCATTGCAGCAGCTCGTCTTCCTCCCTGCTGGACCGCTACCACAGCCACCCACCACGGCGTTGGAGCCTCCACCACCCACCGGGGACGTCTAGGTGAGCTTCTTCCACCTCTCTTTCCCTCTTCTCTCTCGGTTTGTACTCTCTTTCTTGTGTTTCTCTTCTCGTTTTTGTGTGATTTTATGTGACTGTTTTGCCACGATTTGGGTGACTGTTGTCGGAGTTTTGGGTAGTGTGACCGGAGTTCTGTTGGGAAATGTGCCCTAGGTCAATCCATTAACAGTCTTTATGAATACATTTTTAGTTAATAAAATAGAGGATTTCATTTGCTGTTTATTATAATTGATTTGCATGTTTACATTATAATAAGATCCATGGGTATTTATAGAAATATCCTAAATGTCCCTAGTCGATTATTATACTGGGAACTATAATGAATTAAGACTAGTGTGAGTCTTGATTGATGATCATACAATGATCATACGTATAGGAATACGAATCAAGATCATGAGTACTTGTTAGGGAACAAAGTACTCGGACCGACCCGCTATGAGAACATCACATGGATTAAGTCATAGTTGTTTCTCATGATAGGTATATTTTTCAGGTCCTCGACTTGAGATTACCAGAGACTTCAACATTAGGAATACAAGTGATTTGACGCAATCAAACGTTGTCTTTAACCTGGATGATTATAAAGGTTGTGATTGGTTACTTGTGTGAATAATGTAGTGAAGTTGTGTAATCGAGATAGAATTTGTTCCTCTTATATAAAGAGAGATATCTAGTGGATCCTCGATGTGTTAGACTTGTTAAAAGGCCTAGTCTAAGTGAATTGATATTGATCAATGTCACTTGGATGTTTTCGCTTACCTAGAGATCGAGACTAGTACGATTGAACATGTTGGATGACAATACCATGCCTTATGTTTGATCAAAAGGATATCGCGTGACAAAAGGATGTTATATACACTATTGATTAGGTTGTATCGATTTGATATTCGTACAACTTGGGTAGTCATAATGTCTTGCTAGAGGCGCTTATGACTTGTATACCAAAATGTGTTTTGGTACACTGCCAACGTTGTATGAGCCTATTGGGTCGCACACTGAGAATGGTTTTGCGAGATTTTAAAATGATTCGGAAGAATGAATTTTATATGATAAAATTCATGACAGAAACGTCTTTGTATTGTATTACACTTATACTTCTTTAAGTAGGGGTATATGTGTAATTTGCTTAACCGTCTATATACAAGGGTTGTATAAATAGACGCCTTGAGTCAGAATACATAGTTGAGGACGAAAAATTAAAAGGGCCATTAACTCTATTTTCGTTTTAGAAACAAAAAGGGTTTTTGGTATGTTCTGAATTGTTTTGGAGAAAAAAAAAAGGGTTTGGTTTTCTCTCAAAGCTAGCACTTTGAATCTCGGTCGCCGTTCGTGTGTGGACATCTAGTAGAGGGCGTTCGTCGTTGCCAGCGCCTTAGAGATCGATTAACCTTCAGAAAGGTACGTTGCGACTAAGGTATGATTAAGTTTTCATAGTCTAAACGTGTTTTAATGGAATCAGATTCGGATCCTGTTGGGGTTTTTCTCAAAATTGTTTTGAAATCTCCTCTGCGCATGAACCCCAAAACCCATCAAGTTCAACCTCCGGCGACTCTGGTGGCCGGAGGTGACTCTCAAGTGGGACTGTTTTGGGTGTGTTGTGGGTGTTGTTTTGATAAAAGAAAAATGAAATGAAAGTTAACTGTTATATGAGTGTGGGGTGGCTGTCAAAATTATGTGGGGTGCACACAGTGTGTGTGTGTACACACCCCATTGGGGTGTGGGTGTGTACAACCTAATTGATGTATGGGAATGTGTTTCATGAGTTATATGTGTATGGACTTCCATTTACATAAGTGTATGTAAGTGGGAATGTTGTGAGGGTGTACACTTTGTGTACACCACAATGGGGTGTACACAACAAGGGGTGTGTACACCACAAATGGGGGTGTACACAAAGATCGTATGTGTACACCACATTGGTGTGTGCACAACAGTTGTATATGGGGTATGATAGAAAATGAGTATACAACATAATTCCACGTAATAAATTAATGTTCTAATGCATGTGAACATGGAAAAATCATAGTCCGCACACACCAGCGGGGTGTGTGTGCACAAGGCAAATGGGTGAGAAATGTTAGTGTACACACCAGTGGGGTGTACGCATCAATTTGTGTATTTGACCTTAATGTACATTATTATAGGTTTAAGAGTAAGTAAACAAGATTTTTAAGTATAGACATTTATATAAAATGAATATGGATGTGTAATAAAGGATCAACACTCAATATAATGAGGACCCAACACATCCAATACACATTACAGTCAAAGCCTAATGCAATAGGTACAACATAAAGAATGAATGCGAACCTTAAACTAATATTCGGGATTCCAAAACTTTATCAGGTTGTTGAGAACGTGTGGGGAAACGCGTTAGAGTTTCGGAGTGGTACCGAGTCGCGAATAGACAGGTAAGTACATGCATGCATTGTGTGTATGTACGTTAGTAGACCCGATAAGAAAATAACATGTGATTTATACATCTTCTATTTATTGCTATTGTTGCATTGATCCTTTGCTTGATATTCCATTCCTTTTCCTTGGTTGTATGTTCTTGGCATGAGTGTGTGTCTCGAAGGTATCATGTGGTCCCGCACTAGCTGGGACAACGAGGGTGCCCTCTGCAGGGGTAACTGACCACCCCTAGTGATGTGTGTACTTGGTACTTGGATTCGAGAGGTGTTGCGATGCCTCTCGATTTCACGCTATGCGCTAGTGTTGCGACATTGCCGGGGAGATCTTGCGAGATCTTTTCCGTATTGCTGTGAAATAGACCACTCATGGGCCTCCTTTGAATCTTAGAACATGCAAATATCGATTGTTTATCTTTCAGTCTCTTTATCATGCATTTGATTTATTTACTTTCCAGTTATTTCCTTTCCGCATGATACTTAGACTGCTTTTCTTGTTAAAATCATAAATTACTGTTACATTATTCTGGTACTACTAGCAATTTTATTCAGTTACTCACCGTCTAGTTTGTGACGGTGGGTGCAGATAGAGTGGAGAGCAGCAAGGGCAAGGGGCCCTGCCTAGGTGATATACTTTGAGGAGTTTCAGGACATCTGAGAGACGTTATAGTAGGTGATTATACTTTGATTACTGATGTGTATATCGTTTCATACTTGTTTTGTTGGGATTATTGAACTTGGTATAGTTTTATTGAGACTGGTATCATGTATATATGCCTATCGAATTGTACATGCATACCCGGGGTTTTCCACATTTATAGAATTCCTAATTTCCCTTTGATTGAGTTATTTCCCTTTATTATGAATGTTTTAGTCTTCCGCTGTGTATAAATGCAATAACTCTTTCATAAACTGCTAAATTGAGTAAATATGAGGCTGACTAGGCTCGTCAGGTTGCCGAGTGATAATTCGGGGCTTGAACGGGTCTAGGCCGGGCGTACCCAATTGCACGGGGAAATTGGGGCCGTCACAATGACCCTGGCAACATGAATCATATTCTAATGGCTGGCAACAAACAACATTCATAACAAACATACCGATCACACGTAGTGAATATAAAATATCATTCAAGCAATTCGGTTCAATAATGATATCAATTAAAACTAGATAGAGGTGTGACAGAGTCTAACAAAACTAAATCATACTTCATAAACTCAAATGCCCTGACTGAGCACATTAAACCTAAATCACACCCAAACCACTAACGGTGACTAGAAACACTTCACAACCCACTGAACACGTGCACCCTGCTACTTAAGTAGTTATTCACCGGCTACGCCAAGTACACGCGCTACAATTTAGCCTACTCAATATCGTACCATGACCATCCCGATTAATCTCCAACAATGTTAACAAATCAAACACCGACCAATACATGATCGCAGTGCATATGCATGACAACTGTTCAAGTAAACAAAACGATAAATAAATAAATGAATAAACGCTCATTTACATGGACAAACCACGCATGAATTAAAGTGTAACATTTTCAAGGGTTTCACACACCTGAAATACGCACTTCGACTTCCCGGACCTGTCAATCCGACTTGCCTAGTTCCTCGATGCCCGAGCTATGGTTCCTCAGTCCCTGAAGTTCATTTATAGTGTTTTATATTATTTAAAAACACATTATGTAATTTTTATAATATTATATCATATATTCAATTTTCAGTTGTGGTACCTCTTCCGGATTATGTCGGGGTTCCAAAAATACCCGAAAAGTCTCATAACCACGTTTATACCTTTTTCTTAATTTTCTATATTTTTCTAGAATTTTCTCCAATTTTTCTGATAGTTTTCAACTATTTTCTCTATTTTCCATAAAAAGAATATATAAAATTATAAAATATAATTTTTATTTAATTTTATTAATTTTAAAATTATTTTTAAATTGGGGGGCCCACCTGGATCGGTCTGGTCCGGTTCGGTCTTTTTCCTCCCAGGAACCTCTTTGGTTCCTAGTTTGAGATTTTTTTTTTCTTTTCCTTTGGTTTCTTTCCTCTTCTCTCTTCTCTACTCATCTTCCACCTCAACAATCCAATAGCCTCAAAAATGACAATATTAACAACACTAACAAGGAATTGATCGGATCAAATATGCATGACACTTTTATCCCAATTTCCTTCAAAAACTCGAAATTCTGTAATAAATTCGACTCAAAACCATAATTATACATACCCAGAACCTCAAATTCAGAGAGAGATCAATCAAACCAGTGTTAAATCACTAAATTTGACTTTTGATTTCAAAATCCCACCAAAACACCTTATAATGGAAATTCGAGAACAACGAAGGAATAGATCACCTTAAGCTCGCATTCCAGTACTAATTTATAGCTTCTCAAACCTTAGATTCACTGGTCTCTCCTCTAAATCTCTAAAGTTTTCTCAACAAGTTTGTTGCGTGCATGAGAGCACTAATCGGTTGTATATATATAGTGTAGGTTCTAATCTGGTGTGTGCTCGCATCCCGAGGACAATCTAATGGTTTCCTAACCAATCTGTATCACCTGACTTCTTGACACTTTATCATGATATTGATTGCCTTGTATTACCATGTTGTGCATCTCGAGAACTGTCCCATGTACACTAATTTTTCCTAGCTACACTTTAGGACTTAATCAATTGATTGATTTAGTTTACAAACCTTAGACCAGGCCACCAAATAAATTCACAAAATCATAGGTAAGGTCACACTAACTCTCAATTACCCGACGACCCATGCCCCGTACCTGGCTATCCAGCACCTGATACCTGGTCCCCGACACGCACTTCGGGACACATACCCTACTCGTAGTCTTGCCCGATATCAACGTTCACACAAGCGATGTTTATATACATAATAATTAATACACTCAACAATCGCAATACGAGGCATCACACCATGCACAAATATCATAAATATAACCTAGGTTCCCACATCTGAGCCACCCAGCTGTCCACGTAATTAGGAGTGGGCACAAAACCCGATGACCCGACTCGGGTGTCGGGTGGCGGGTCGGGTAGGGTGGTTTTAAAAAAAAAATCGGGTCAAAAAACCCGACCCGTCGGGTATCGGGTCGGGTTTCGGGTCTGTCACAAAGTGGACCCGACCCGACCCGATACCCGACCCGAACAAAATACCCTAATCCCTAAGTAAGTGAAGCCCCGCGCACCTCTGCGTCTCTGTCGTCTGCTCCTCACTCGTCTCGTCTCTCTCTCTCTCACCTCGGTCCTCATCCCGACTCCTCATCTCTCGTCTCTGCTCCTCGGTCCTCATCCTCGCCTCCTCGCGGCCTCGCTTCTTCCTCATCGATCATCGATCGATGACCCTCTTCGTCGAGCGAGCCTCCTCCGTCCCTCGCCTTCCTCATCGATCAGCCCCCTCTTCGGCTCTTCCTGCTTCGGTTCGCTCCAGCCTCCACTGCACCGCCTCACGGCCCTCACCTCCGCCTCACCCTCGCCTTCCTCATCGATCGACGACGCTGTTTTTCATGAAATCGGGTCACCCGACGACCCGACCCGACGACCCGACCCTAAACGGGTCGGGTTTAAATCGGGCCGACTACCTGTCGGGTCGGGTTCCGGGTCTGTTTTCCAACGACCCGACAAGAGTCGGGTCGTCGAGTTTCGGGTCGGGTTGACCCAAACCCGACCCGTGCCCACTCCTACACGTAATGCTCGAATTAATCGTTTATTCCCGTGATTAACACTAATACTTAATTAAATTAATTTCGGCTGTACAGATTGTTGAGAGGATCGGCAGTTGTTCATAAAATTTAGGTTTTATTAAAACAACGACACTATGATTTTGACAACAAATAAAAAAACAATAATATTAAGTTTTACAAAAAAAATACATGTTTATTTGATAAAAAAAATTGTCTTCAAAATATATAAAAAAGTTAATTTAAAACTAATATCAATGAATTACATGTTTTCCATTATTCTTCTATTGCTCAATGCATTGTATAATATGGTTCGCACTACTTGACATTTAAAAAGTTCATCGGGTCTCAACTAATTATGACTCGAATCAAATCGATTCATATAAGGATAAAACTCCCCTAACGAAAAGTGATTATTTCATAATTTTATATAGAGCCGAAATCAGAATGTTATTTAATGAGACCTGAATATGGAACCATTGATCCAACTTATTATGTCAATTTATTGCATTAAATTTTTTAAAACCTGGTTTGTCAAACAAATAAACCATTTGACGAAATTTTGACGTAATAATTCCCGCTATATTACACTTTCCCGCCTTCAAAAAAGAAAAAAAAAAGAAGAAAAAATACATTAACTTAACTCTCTCTCCCTCGCTCGCTCGCTCGCTCGCCCAAATTCACAGTCACGAAGCAGAGCAAAACCGATCGAAAGCCATGGTGAAACCTTCGAAGAAAGACGAGCCATCGACGGAGCAAAGAACCACCGAAGACGAGCAGAAGCGAAGCAGACTCCGAAAGCTCATGCACTCTCGGTGCCTCTTCGCGCAAGCCCCAGCAAAACCTAATTCCCCTCTCGCGCCGTCGAAGCTGGTCGCCAAGCACCGTGGCCGAGACCTCGTGAAGAAGTCGCAGCGCAAGAATCGGTTCCTGTTTTCGTTTCCGGGATTGATAGCTCCGATCGGCGGCGGGAAGGTCGGGGAGTTGAAGGACCTGGAGACGGAGAGTCCGGTCCTGTATCTCGATTTTCATCAGGTTTGGCGTGGTTTTGATGAATTGGTGTTGCGTTTGATCTGTTTGATCTGTTGGATTGTGAATTATGAGGTTTTGTAGGGACGGATGAAGTTGTTTGGGACGATTGTGTATCCGAAGAACAGGTACTTGACGATGCAGTTCTCGCGAGGAGGGAAGGGCGTGACGTGCGACGACTACTTCGATAGCATGGTTGGTTGATTTCAAAATGTAGTTGTCTCTGATTTTAATGACAGTGCATTTTGAAATTTGGAGATTTATACTGTTTTGAGTCTTTCGACTTTCGATAGGGTTGATAGTGTACTACTATTTGGTTACAATGGAGAGTGATTCAATGCAATTGACTCTAAATTTGTTGACAATGTATTTTAAAATTTGGAGATTTTATAATGTTTTAGGTATGGCTGATTCGATAGAGTTGTTAATCTACACTGCTAGGTTTTTTTTTTCCTGACTTTATTTAAGGGACACACATCGTTTCTCACCTTTTGTAAATATTATTATGGCTATTATTAAATAAAGTATCGTTCCTCAAAAAAAGAACGATAGAGTTGTAATTTGTAAATCTAATAGTGTTTGGATACAATGGAGAGTGAGTTGATTAGGAATGATTTAGAGGGTTTATGAGGCACACCATTTAGTGGAATAAATCGAGCTCAATAGAAGAGTTTGATCCATATAGCCAACCCCAGCTAATTTGGGATTGGGAGCTAGCTGATGCGCAATTTGAATAGATAGGAAGATTGGATAATGTGTTTACAATTTTACATCTTTTATTCATTCCCCCTCTTGATATGCTCCCTTTGTTTTGATAGATTGTGTTTGCTGAAGCGTGGTGGATTGGGAAGAAAAGTGAGAATCCTGAAGAGAACCGACTTGAGTTTCCTAAGGATGTCGAAGTTGGGGTTGGCTCATATGACAATTAAGTGTAGTCCATTTATTGGATGTGCTTTAATGATGTCTTTTACTGTTGTGCTATATCTTGGTTTCAGGAAAGGCAAGTGGAGTATGATTTTAAAGGTGGTGCTGGAGCAACGAGTGAAGAAAAACCAGGTCCTACTAGACCAGTAAAGGACATTGCTGAACCAGAATCTCCAGTTGCCGACTTTGATGATGAAACTTCTGAGGATTCTGCTCCTTTAACTGGGAAAACCACAACAAACTTCATGGAATCAACTCCCGTTCGACAATCAGCTCGAAGAGCAGGGAAAAAACTCAAGTAACTATTTATTTCTTTGTACTTAACACAGTGGTGTTTATATGTTAGTTTGCTTCAATTAAGCTCATCAGTGTTTTGAGGTCAATTTGCCGAATTAAGTCATCACCCAACTCAACGGTGAATTTTGTTTTAAACTTCTTGAAGCTGTCATATTATCAAATTGCTGGAGGGATCTAATGTTGAAATGTATAGATGTAATAACGTAAAGATGGTCCACGAACAACTTTTTATTGAAAGAAGTTGCAGTAGACTCCCCCTTTTTTTTCCCTCTGTTAATTCATTTATGGTTAAATTAGCTGTCTGTCGTTCAAGTGGTGCCAATGTCATCGGAAAATAGGTTCAGTGGAGTTGATTAACAATTTCAATTGTTGAGGGTGAGTCTAGTTATTAACTTATCATTCATGGTTTAAAAAAAAAAACTTATCATTCATAATCATCTTTACAATTCTTTTAGAGTTTACCTTTAATCTATTTGTTCTGCACAGGCATCTATTGTTACGGTTTGTTTAAACTTCTTCTCTGTGTTGTTTCCCTTTTAAGTTTTCAACTAATTGGTCCAAAATAGTCAACTTATTGGTTAATGGTTTGTCCCTTAACTAGAATGAATGTAAAAGGACTTGAAAACTTTAGATATCTCGGTGTTTGGCATTTAGGTACCCAGAATTTTCCCACAAACTTCGTGATTTTTTATATTTTAGGACATTTTAGCATGAGATTAGGAATTAGCTTTCATCATCAAACCTCACTGCAATTAGACGGCCTAGAAAGTAACTAGCATGTTTGAAATAAGTAAATTCCTACTCAAATTCAACATGCAATTCTCATAAAGTCCCATTTTGCCACTATTACTGTTGATGAACTTAATAATTAATATTGATTGGATAAAAGTGGTGTGTTGAATGGTAGCCTTGGAGCATTTGTTTTGGGATTCTTATCTTGAAATTGTAACAAGGTATTTTATTGAAAGTGCCTTTGTGGACGATTTGTTTAAGCCTTAGTGGTCTTTTTTTTATCCCTTAATAAAATCTCTTATGGTTCTTATGCCTCAAACTATAAAATATTAGAATGTATATTTTTTTCTTAGATGATTTGATTGTTTTCTAAGTAAGATACAGTGCTAAAACCTCGTCCATACGTAGAGTAGGACGAAATCCAAACGTTTATGTACTAGCTGTTAATTTTTCCTTTTGTGTTTGTTCATATGCAGTTATGCAGATGATGCATCAGGAGGTGATTCTGTTGAAAGTAATGATGAGATAACTGAAGTTCCCCAGAAAAGATTTGTTGAGAGATATGATCGAGCAGCGGCTAGTTCTGTTGCTGAAAATATCCTGTATTATTTACCTTTATTTATCCTGCTGGTTAATTGAAGTTATTAATTGCATATTTTGCCTAAGTACCATTGTTGAGCTGCACAAGCCTACCATATGCACAGTATACTTTGGTGTCCTTAAATGTTAGTACAGAATGGAAAATCCAGCTTCGAAAATGCTGAGCAAGGCGACATGAATGGTGCAGATGCGATTGATTTGCCAGGGAACAACTTGCCTTCTGTTTCAGCAACGAAGTCAAAAGAATCTTCTCAGCATAAACGTGGTTCTCTTGTTCAAGCAACCTTGGCTACTTTATTTGAGAAAGTAGGAGAAAAGGTTAGGCTTTCAACTATCTCTTAGTATCAAAAGGTGCACAATAGTAAGTTGTCCACGGAGTTGTTGCCATTGACCTTAGCTTGCATTGATCAAAGACCACAGTAATCTACTTAACTTCCTTACAGATGCAATGTTTCCTATTTACAAATTACATTGAGTAGCCTTTCCTTTACATGGTAGGCATAGACAGTTGAGGTAGTTGTAAAAGCACATATTTTCTCTCAAAAACAGCTAAACAATGCCAACAGCTGAGCTAAGTAAACAATTTCTCACCATGTGATAAGCTATTTTGTGATGATTATTTTTCAATATTAGGCAGTACATCATATGTTTAAGATTTTCAAATTAAATCAATGGTTGGTTTGATAGATTTGGAAGGTGGACTCCTTTTATGATTGCTTAACCTTCATTTCTCTTACACATGAAATGGTTGTACATCGTTTATAATTCAAAGCCTTGAATTCTTTGTGAATCTCTTCATCTGCAGAAGTCATCTGGAAGTGTAAAAAGGTCATTGCCAAAAGGTCAGTGTTTTCTCTGATTTCCCTTTCTCATGAAATAGTATGATATGCATTTTAAAAAATTATAATTATTGGTATTTTGCAGAATCTGCAAAGAAGTCTAGAGATATTGATTCTAAACAGAAGAACGGACAAATAAAAGTGAGGAGCTTGCATCCTTTTATTTTATTGTCTATTTTACTGTTTATGGCATTCCATTGATGCTAACCATCGCCTTGTCAGGATGAAGGGCCAAAAAAGAAAGGAGAGCCAGCTAAGAGAAGAAAGACTGGTTAGTGGTTCATTTCACTTTTGCAAGATGCTACATCCGTAGCTATGAACCAATTTTTGATTATGATATCTAAATCTTAGCACTCTGAGTACCCCACAATTAGTCTGAGATTGACCTTACGTAATTCTGTTGCTTGTTGAAATCTTGCAAAAATGATTGCTATTTTTTTGAATTAATCTCCTGTGGTTTTATTAGTTTGCTCGCGCCCTTTCTATAGGCCTTTCATTGGTAGTGCACTCATTATACTTATTTTTCTCGCAATTGCAGATGCAGGTAGTGAGACAATAGCCAAGCGGAATAAATCTCAGGTAATATATCCTACGTCAAAAGTATTTTTGATGGGTGATAATGCAATTATGGTTGTCATTTTGTTTATAGACATTGGCTGATTATAACTTTATTGTCTGCTTCATTGTTGAACTCAGTTTAACCTAATTTATGTGTTTCGGTACATAGTTTAAGTCGAGTTTTGATTAAGTTTTCGTGTAAACTTTTGAGTTGGAAATTCTCATCTTTTTATCTTATTGGAACTGGTCATTCTATGTTCACAAAGGAGGGCAATTTTGCGTATCACTTTTCTAGTGAGTTGAATTTAGTGTCTGTGTACTCTTGAGCCAGTTTAGCAATTCCTTTCTATGGAATTATGAGTGCTGGTCTTCCGTCTTCCCACTATGGCAAATGATTGCACTTCCTACTAGTTGTTGCTAAATGCTGAAGAAGTAAAGAGTTAATATGGGACTAGTGGAAATCCTTTTATACGCTTCATTTTGTTGTCTAGTCAGTATCATGTGAAACCTCACATTCATCGAAACCTCTGTTCTATTCAATAAAAGTAACTAAACTAATTTCTCAATTGAAAGTAGTAATATAGTCATCTGACTTAGAATCTACCTGGTTTTAACTGGATGGGTGATTGTCTAGGAAGAAAGTTCTGACCATCAGTCTCTTGTTGCAACTCTAGGTTGTGGATGATGATATAGAAGATTTCTTGAGCGAATCACAGGTATTTCGTTTTCTCAAAGTATTTTAGCTCTTGATGTGTTTAAGGTTTCAAAGTGAGGTTTACACCAATGGAATAAAAGAATAATGGTTCCTTCTTCAGAAAAAAAGTTCCATGGGCTATATTTTAGCATTCGTATTACTTCACCTTGTAGTAACATGTTTCCTGTTATTTCTTATTCTTTAATTGTAATCTGAAGCTACTCTTTAGGACTAGCTTTTCACAATTTTTTATTTATTGATTCAGGATAGTGATGGAACTGATGAAGATTGGGCTGGTTGAGGTCATCAGCATAGGAAATGTTTTCTTAAACTTGAGTATGCTATCTTCAGTTATGTTAAAAATGAAGTTGTAGACAAAACATTATATGTATAGTTTAGGAGGAGGCATGGGCTTCTTTGCTGAAAGGCAAAGTTCTCCCTCAAGAATAGATAAATGCTAGAGTCTAAGTCACACATTGAAGAAGAAAAGATTTCCATAAAAAGCAATGAATATCATGGTATTGAAGAATGGTTGTTGCCTTTTCAGTATGAATGCTTTCGAGATCAAGTTGTCACTACATCTTTAAACAGCTAAATAATTGAGCTTGTTCCCTTTGCAAGACCAGGTTTCCATGAGAGCATCAAACATGGAGTTCTCTATCTCTCTGCCTGTTTCTCTGACGGAGTAACTCATTTGACCAACTGTACCGCCACAGCCAAACTTGTCTCCAGCTATAAGATTGGCAACTCGCAATTGAAATGAATCTGGTTTTTCAGTTCATTTCAACCATGACGCCCCTTTCTTCCTCTTTAATGATGGTGGCATTTAACTTTGATTACATTGCTTTTACTAGGACGCCATGGGAATTCCGGTTGGCAATTGTCTTCCTTCTTCTGAAAGTTTATCCTGATTTGCAACGATTTCAGTCTCGACATTCTCGGTGTACTTGTGGATATTCTTCCTGAGCTATCTACCAATAATCCATGCAAGAGCACTCACCATTTTTGAAATGGTGGAAGCGGTGTCTGTCTCTCACTATAATCTCTCTCTGGTAAATCCTTGAAATTAGTTTTGTTACATTATGACAGTCTCTGCAGACTCGAAGGTTCTTTACGATCCGTATAGTTTCATTTGGACCTGAAGTTAAAAGACCAAATGCAATTGCCAGCTTCTCGCTGTGGATGGACACTGCATGCTCCTTCTCCTCTTCTTCGATGTCATACAATGCCTGTTGTGTATCGGGTGAGTACCCTAACGCACTCTTTAGCCGAGCTGAGATTTCTGATAGTTTTTCGTTAATGAGATCTGAATCCGGGTGTGACTGGTCACCAGATAGAAACTGGTGCACAGTTCCTTTCAGCTCTATCATGGTTATTCCTGGAATCTTGGTTACCTTTTTGGCTTTCATCTTTTTTCTTACCTTCCTTGCATCATCCCATCTCTTTGCAGCAGCATATATGTTCGACAGCAGTACATACCTGTCAAAGAATGCATTAGTCGAGAGCTTTGTGAATAGTATGCATGAGCTAATGAATTCTATTTTTTCATTCAGTGAATGACAGTGGTTAACATTTTGCAGTGTGATCGCAGCAAAGTTTTGATTGTAAGGTGAAATTACTTACCGGCCGCTATGTTCAGGTTGGAGACCGATAAGGCGCTTCCCGACTAGCTCCCCCACTTCAGTGTTCCCATGGATTCTGCAGCCTCCAAGCAGTGCTCCCCAAGCACTTGAATTAGGTTCCATTGGCATTGCCTCTATCAAATCCATGGCCTCCTCCAAGTGACCCGCACGGGAAAGGAGATCAATTACGCAGCCATAATGCTCAACCTTGGGCTCAATACTGTAAGTACTACTCATACAAGCTAGCAACCTCTGGCCCTCTTCCACCATGCCTGCATGACTGCACGCGCTGAGCAACGCTACGAACGTGATATCATTAGGCCAAATACCCGATTCTTGCATCTTTTTGAATAGCTCATGAGCTTCCTTTGCATATCCATGCATTGCATTCCCAGCTATAATAGTGTTCCATGTGAAAACATCTTTGTCCTCCATAGAGCAAAAGACTTGCCATGCAAGACTAAGGCTTCCACATCTGGCATACATATCCACCAGTGCCGTTCCCGTAATGGTACCGATTTCGATCTTATGCTCATCGATATATTTATGCAGAGAGGATCCTTGATCCAAAGCACCCAAGTGAGCACAAGCAGATAACAAACTAACCACAGTAGCCTCAGTTGCCTTCACACCCAAAGCCTTCATCTCATCAAACAGCGAAAGCGCCTCCCTGGACTTCCCACATTGTGCATAACATGCTATCATTGCATTCCACGACGCAACATCTCGACGCGGCATTTCATTGAAAACTCTATAAGCTCCTTCATAGTCCTCGCACTTACCATACCCAGCCAGCATAGAATTCCAAGAAACCACGCTTCTTTCAGGCATTGCATCAAACAATTTCTTCGCTTCCTCTATATTCCCGAGTATGGCATACCCATTAATCATAGTGTTCCAAGAAATCACATCTCTGCAACACATTCTATCGAACACATTGCGTGCAAGTTCAATTTCGCCATACTTCACATACCCATCAATCATGGAATTCCAAGAGACAGTATCTCTATCACAACACTTGGCAAATACTAGCTCTGCAGCAGCCAAGTCCTTCCCATTTGTGTACATATGAATCAAAGAACTCTGAATGTATACATCAGAGTCTAAACCAATTTTACAAACATGGGCATGAACAGAAGTCCCATATCTAGTCAATGAGGACACAGTACATGCTTTGATCACAAATGGGTAGGTGAAGTTATTGGGTGACAACCCTCTTTGAAGCATGTTTTGATACAATGAGAGTGCTTGAATGGGGGTTTTGCTATTGGAGAGGCCTCTGATGAGGGTATTGCAGTTGAATATGTCTGCGTTTTGGAGGTGATTGAAGATGGACTTGGCGTAGTGTAGGCTTCCATTTGGGGAAATTGCGGCGAAGGAGATGAGTTTTGTGGTTGCAGAGGAGGATTGGTAGGGAGAGAAAGTGTCTTCTTTGATGATTAGAGCGTGAATTTGGGTGAGTTCTCTCATGGTCTTGCATGAATCCAATTGGGTGAGGAGTGGGTGCGTCTGAGCAAGCTTAAGCTTTCTCGCTGCATGCAATTGAGTGCTGGCACTCAAAGACATATTTCCTTTCGTCTCACTCTGGAGTCGCCTTAAATTCAATTTTGTTATGCTTCGTGGACGTCAAATGAATACTCCTTGTAGTATTCCGCCCCTCGACACCTCTTCCACCCCTCGGTCGACACACTTCTTTAATTCTATGGGACGCAGTTGTTGCCGGAGGGAAACTGAAAAAGTAGTTTAAATAGTAAAGGTGAATAAAGGTGCTTTTGAGTGTCTTGAGTTGCTAATTTATTATTTAAATAGGTTTCAATTTTTTTTTTAATTATATATATAAATATTGAAAACCAAAAAAGTAAGTTTCTGAATATTTTAGAAACCATATGCGTGAACATTGTCTGACAGTGCTATCTAGAATTCTACATGAAGATGTTTCGAGAGTTTTTTTGTCAAGAATGTGTCACATGTAACTAGACATAATTCATAATCGTCTCTTCCTTGTATATAATTTTTTTTTTTATAAAAAATAAATATATTACCTTTATCGAGGTTTGAATTCATAACCTTTTAGACCATTTTCAACTACAATATTTTGTTTTCTTCTATATTTTACAGTTTTGTTAGATCAAACTCTATTTCTTCTCTAATTGCAAATTCTATTTTTACTTCAAAACTCTGTTTCTTACTTTTATTTTTTTGTTATTTATTTGCATTAATTTTAATAAATTATTTAATCAATAAAAATTATGAAAAAAATATAATTTTTGAAAAAGAAATAATTATTGATAATTTTTAAAAGAAAAGATTTAAAAAAAGAAATAAATAAACACTATTCACCCAACTCTATGGCTTTGTTTTGTTCGGGGGAAAGTTGAAGGACGTGAAATAATTTTCAGGGAAGTTCCAACTCGCCTTGATTAGTTGGATATTTTAAAATTTTGACCTCCAACTTTCTCCCACATATGAGAAGATAGTCACTTGGGAGGGGGAGGAGGAGAAATTGACACTTCTATCTTCATTTAATGTTCTCTTTCTATCTTTATTCCCTACAATCTCTCTCAAAAACAGTGTAAAAGGTATTTATGTTAATTATATTATTTTATTGTTTTTAAAATGTGGAACTTCCCAAAAAAGTTCAATGTTGAACCAAACGTGAAAAGTGCAACTTCTTTAGTGGTTAACTTATCAGAAAATTAAACTTCCCTGAAAGTTAGTAAAATGAACCAAACGAGGCCTATAATAGAGGAAAAATAGAGTATGATTGGAGTTGTTTTAATTCTATTTTAGTGTTAAACTCGAAAATAGAGTACCCATTGGAGTTGCTCTTACACCCCAACATTATACTATATTATTGGGCTATCCAATTGATTGGTTATATAAATGTCATTAAGTTCCTTAAAAAGGGAATATTTTTAAGTAGTAACTTATACAAATCACAAATTTTTTTACCAACCTTTTGGGTTATGTAAACACTTGCTATAAAGTTAATAGATTCTATTTTCATCATAATTTTATAGAACTTAATTAATTTAGGCCTGCTCATTAGATGGTCACTCGTTGAGTTCAAATTGTGTTTTTTTTTTTATTTTTTTTATTTTTTATTTTTACGGTTCAAGCTTGGCTCACATTGGGCACACGTGTTGGGTGAGTATCCAAGTCTATGAACAGGTTGCCAAAGTTTGCCTCCCAAAATAAATAGTTAGTTTTGCCATTAGTTGGACGAGGTGACATATTTTTATTTATAATTATGAGTGTAGGACTTTTTTTTTCAGTCACTTCTTATTTTGGTTTGACTAATCTCATAAAAGTTAGTTGGGGAATACCAAACTCCCAACTTTATAACTTGAAAAAAAATCAAGGAAATATTATATAACTATTAAAAATCGAACTCATGACCTTTACCTCAGTTATAACAGTAATGCTCATTTCTTTTGCTACGACAACACAACCTTTTGGAGATGGACAACATGAAGGCCTTGTTTGGTTAGAGGTGGAGTTATCTCTCGGGAAATAACTTATAGGGAATTGGAAATTAATTTTGTTTGGTTGCTTAACTTGTCTGTAAGTTATCTCCTAACTTATAGGGTAGGGTAAGATATATTTCCTCACCCCATAGGGAGTTATCTCCCATAAGTTGTGAACACAATTACCCCACATTAATGATGACTATTTTATTACTCATATCTCTATCTTGTTTCAAGGTTATTTATGTTAATTCATATATTTTATTGTTTAAAAATTTTCACCTTCCTTGCAAGTTTTAAGTTAAATCGAATATAAAAATATGAATTTTAAGGAATTGGAGTTAACTCCAAACTAACACTGTATGTTAGCAAAAACAAGCCAAAGGACCCGAAATTTTTTGACAAAACAACTGCATTTGAAATTCAGGTATGAAAACTGAGTTACTTTAGCATTTTGTATTCATTTGTGCGCTAACACTTAATTTGTTTAGGGTCCCTTTGTTTATTCAAGAAATAATCATGTCGGTTCTCCAAAAAAAAAAAAAAAAAAAAAAAAAAACCTTTTTTTGTCATACAGAAGAACACCGTTAGGATGCACATCGATCTGCACGCTCATACATCTCGATTTACATCGTACGGTTCATGTTATATGACTTGAGAAGAAACTGGGGGTAATTATGTAATTTTGCAGAACCGCCTTTAAATTTGTGAACCCGCGAAGCGCCTGCGCGTCCTGCTACTGAGTGGCAGTCGTATCAATCTAGGGTTTGTGCGTACGTGTTCGAGAAACTTGCTTTCCGATCATGGTGTGGGGGTTGTTCCCGGCCGAATCGGTTCTAGGTATCTCTTCTCTTCTTTGCAATTTGTGATCTTCACTTGTTAGTTTTGCGATTCAGAAAAGCTCGTCCGAACAGATTTTAGATGCGTATTTAGGGTTTTGTTTTTCGTATAGTCGATTCCATATGATGGTTGTCAGTTTCTGGCTTGATTTTGCTTGGTAGATTTGTTAATTTTCGGACCCGCACTTCTGCGTGAGCCCAGACCGATGAGTAGAAGGTAGTTAAGTTGGGAACAACATCAGTATTGGCTCATGGCCGCGTGTCTGGGCGTGCCCAATATAAAAATTATCAAAATTGATTATTCCAATTGCAGCGTTTGATGCACATAGCCAAACCCAATTAATTTGGGATTAAACCTGAGGTTGGATCTGGGGGAATTACAATTGCAAATATTTTCTTGGGTCAAATGATTGTAGCTCTGACAATGTTGTAAATCCTTTAATTCATTGGTGTGGCTGGAGCTATAACTAGCAAAACCTAATTCCCCTCTTCGCGCAAGCCCCAGCAAACCTAATTCCCCTCTCGCGCCGTCGAAGCTGGTCGCCAAGCACCGCGGCCGAGACCTCGTGAAGAAGCTGGTCGCCAAGCACCGCGCCGTCGAAGCTGGTCGCCGTAAAGCGTCCGCGCGTCCTGCTACTGAGTAGCAGTCGTATCAGCCTAGGGTTTGTGCATACGTGTTTGAGAAGCTTGCTTTACGATCATGGTGTGGGGGTTGTTCCCGGCCGAATCGGTTCTAGGTATCTCTTCTCTTCTTTGCAATTTGTGATCTTCACTTGTCAGTTTTGCGATTCAGAAAAGCTCGTCCGAACAGATTTTAGATGCGTATTTAGAGTTTTGTTTTTCGTATAGTCGATTCCATATGATGGTTGTCAGTTTCTGGCTTGATTTTGTTCGGCCCACGCACTTTTGCGTGAGCCCAGACCGATGAGTAGAAGGTGGTTAAGTTGGGGACAACATCAGTACTGACTCATCGCTGCGTGTCTGGGCGTGCCCAATATAAAAATTATCAAAATTGATTATTCCAATTGCAGCGTTTGATGCACATAGCCAAATCCAATTAAGTTGGGATTAAACCTGAGGTTGGATTTGGGGGAATTACAATTGCAAATTTTTTCTTGGGTCAAATGATTGTAGCTCTGACAATGTTGTAAATCCTTTAATTCATTGGTGTGGCTGGAGCAATAACTTGCAAAATTTTAGCTTTTATTATGTTGTCAACGATCCATATTTGATAATGTTTGCTTGCTTATACTTGTGGCAGGGGAACAAAACTACTTTATCTTTTCGAAGGGACTATATAAAGTTGGCCGGAAAGGTATGCGCTCCCTTTAGATTATTTCTGAAACGTTCTTTGCGAAAATGTTTTCGTGCTTTTTATCTATCGCGGTCAATTGTGAAGGATAATATGTTATTCTTTTTCAACCGCAGAACTGTAGCATTTTGATTGTTCATGAATCATCTTTGGATGCTTTAGTCACTGGATTATTGTTGCGCAATCGTGTTTCATTAAATGGAAGGATTCTTCTGAGCAATGAAATTTCTTTAAGTGAAATGGATGTTAAGTTGTAACTATAACCTTAAATTCTTTATGCTAGCAATACGATTTTGTTTTTCTTTCTTTTTAGTTTTTGATTTGGACAACATGTTCTACAAATTACGATCTCACTATTACATTGATGTATTATACGTCATCTTCACTTTGCTGACTGGCATGGATGTTTTGTCTTATACATCTCATTTTCTTTTCTTGGTAGGATGTGACGTGATCATCAATACAGATAAGGGAGTATCCAGGATTCATGCAGAGCTTGTCGTTAATTCAATGACTTCATCTGATGTTTTACAAGCATCTGCCGAAACTCGAAACCATGTCTTTATTAGGGATTGTTCCAAGTATGGCACATTTATAAACAAGAAATTAGGGTCAGGGGTAAAAGTTCATGAGCATCCAAATAAGGAAATGTTCTTAAAAGATGGGGATCTTATATCATTTGGAACCGGTAATGCAGTTTACAGGTGATTTATATTAATGAGTTCTGTTTTGTAATTGTAAACCTTGCTACGTTCTTTTTTTTTTAACTGACCCTGGTAGGTTTGAGTGTGAGCTAGTTGGCTAGTTATGTTTTTTGTTATTTGGTTAATGTGTGTTCCTAAATACCTGAAGATGATGCAGTGCCTCTTTTTGTTGGTTACTTCAAGTTATTGTACTAAGTGCCCTTGCATATCTGGATTCGGGGTCATAAAATTTAAATCTAAAGCCAGTGTTTGATACGTTTCATCCACTTATGCCCTAGGTTAAGTGGTGTTTAACATTTCAATTATCAGTTTATCCTTTCTAAATTTGTTTCTTTTCTTTCACCCCCTTTCAGGTTTTGTTTTGTTCCCCTCAAGTTTTTCGTTTATGGCTCAAAGCTGCATATGAATCAAGTCCTCCAAGAGAGAATTTGTTCAATTGGTTAGTTGTCTCTAACTAAGGGGCTGTAGCTGGCACATCTCGATGTATGTTAATGCTTTCTAGTTAGCTTTAATTGACGATGAGATGGTTAGGTTTTTTGGCATTGAGCCTCTCAGTTTCTTAATTTTCTTCCTTCACTCTCAACAAGTCAACATGTTTTCCATGTACAGTCTAAATTTTTGGAAAGAGAATTGGTTATCGATCTACTACTGATATTAATATACTCATTATCATTGTCTCTTGTATTGAATAATATTGTGCCTGCACTAACCTTAATTAAATTAGTAATTTGTGATTTTGCATAGGTGCTATTGCTAGTCAAAGTTGGAGCACGGATTGCACCCATGTCCTTGTTGATGAGGATATGCCAGTTGAAGAAGAGATGATTGATGTTGTTGTGGCTCAAAAACCTGTAGTGCTAAATGAATGGCTGAAGGTATCACACATCTATTTATTTGAATTATTGGCCTAAAAAATGCAAAAAAGAACCAATGTGGTGTTAGTATATCTAGTTCATCTTATGGCATGAAAGTAATTGAATTGCATTGTGATTTTGAAATGATACATTGCTTCGTGTTAGTAATGTAAGGTATTTGGGGTTTTCAACTGTGCCATCATACATTTAACGTTCACTCATTAGGTAGGAAACTAGGCTAGTCTTTGGTAATAACGAAACCGCCGGTAATTGGAAGCGCCAGGGCAAGGTTATTAGGAAGGAGGGTCAACCATACTGTCACCAAAATCTTTGCGGTATTTATGTGTTTTTTATTTTTTATTTTTTTATCTTTTTATGGAAGTTGAGAGGGACATATTCGATACTCTCTTCGAGTTATGATGGAACAGAGCTCAATAAATATAGCCTATTGTTTCATTTGCAAAATCGAGCACAATGGAAGAGTTTGGTCCATGTAGCCGACCCCAGTTAATTTGGGATTGAGGCTATGTTGTTGTTGTTTCATTTTTTGTTTCTCTTTTCCTTCTTTTCATTGCTGTAAGGGGATTTTGAGATTGGATAAGATTGAAACATGATTTAATCAGTTCTTTGAAATTTGTTGGAGCTATTTTTTGACTTAATAAAAAATCTTGTATTTTTTTATTTCTTTTTTTTTAATTGCGGTCTATTTCATTGTGACAATATCACGAAATCACTGCAACACTTTTAGAGTCTAGGAAAATACCATCTTTTTGTAGTTCAAATTTGCAACAATTTGTTATTCGACTCATATTTATTAACTCTTTTCACCTCTCTGTAATTGCAGTTGGTTTCTGAGACAAGAATTTGTAATGAAATACCAAGCTGCAGTAGGTAAACTTGTTAATTGTCGTGCTGAAGATGGTACTTGTATTGTAGTTTCCATTCTCTTTAAAATGAGGCCAAAGTTAAAAGTTTCTAGCTAACAATGTTACCTTTACTTTCTTTACAGATTTACTCCTAGATTGAAATTGGAAAGCTTGCCTGTCAAAGTAGTTGACCCAACTTTTCGTGAAAATTGTTTGGCTGGATATACATTTTTACTGGGATCAACACACTTGGTAATCTTTTAACCGCTGTCTGACTAGGAAATCCTCTTTCTCATGTGGTGAAACATGCAGCATTTTGAGCAGTTTTCAACCACTTTTCATTCCTGTTTTTGGATAATATTGGAGAGGTGTCCTTAGACTGCAGATATCTAGTACAGGTTTAATTGCAAATAAAGGACATTGTGCCCTGTCCTTTTTTGTTTCGTTTATGATGAGAAACATTGTTTTGATTTGTATTTGAATGCTATTTTTTTTTCTCAATTTTTTGCTTTGTGCAGTATAAGTATGCTAGACTGCATCTTCTGTTGGAAGCAGCTGGTGCAAGGGTACTTACTGTGGATGAATTTTGTTCAAAAAGTCAAGTAAGGGCTACCTCCTCTGCCTGCTTTTTATGTGACAGCTGCTGTTACAGCTGGTGGATATATTGATTTAAATGTGACATCTTTATTCTTTTAGCGTTAAATTGAGCTGAGTGCAAACATTTGGTCCATGCGGTCAGACCCAATTAATTTGGGACTGAAGCGTATTGATGTGGTTGTTGTTATCGTTATTCTTCAGAACTGCAAAGGTGGATAGATTTTCTATGTTAACAAGGTTGTTAGAATTGTGATCTTACCTAGGATTGACATGAGGGGTTTAAATTTTCAGAAGGATTTTCATGACGTTCATGCAATGGTTCTGCATTTTGTTGGAGAAATATTGACATCAATGTTTACTGGTTGAATGTTGCATGCATGTATGGAGTTAAAGTCTTTAGTGTGGACTATGATAAAGTGATTTGCTAGGTTGAAAAGTTTGTCATATTTTTTGGAGTGTGCCTACTATTGAATAACCATTCTGTGCTTCTAGTGGTCCCAAAATACTAGTTAAATATAATTGTACCTATGTGCTCTCTTGAAATCCATTTTTGATGTGATTGTCATCGTAGGTCATTTAAAGAACTAGGGTCAGTTAATGCAACATTTTTTTTTGATGTCTATCTTGAAATCCATTTTTGATGTGATTGTCATCATAGGTCATTTAAAGAACTAGGGTCAGTTAATGCAACATTTTTTTTTGATGTCTATGGGTATCCGCACCCTTATGCGGCTTATCCCATAGGGTCAAGTCAGTCCCACCAAACCCATTGACCAGGGAAAGTTAATGCAACATTTTAAAGCGGGGTTTCAACAATGCATTGCATGCATCAATAATAAGATCTGGTTGTTGCATTCTGAACATGGGGATGATCAACATAGACTTTTCAGGGAGGATTTTGAAATTCCTGTTTTTTTTCCTTTTTCAACTTAAAACCTCTCTAAAGTTTCTGTTAACTGTTTTCTCTTTAGACATCAGAAGATGATGGAAGTAATCGTGTAATGCTGGTTGTTTCCAAGGGGTCATCAAATCAGTTCTTCCACACTCAACGGCTTCGTTCGCTGTCTAGGTTGAATGAAGTGAATTTGGTCTCTGCTGCTTTATGTGGCTATCTGGACCTTTCAGTTGTGGAGGCACCTTCTAGTAAGTATTTGTGATAGATTGTGTGGTGTGAATTGAAACTTTGCAGGAATGTCTGTTTTCATCTAATAATGAGATACTAAGGAGAGAAGAAAGAACTTTTCTAGTTCAATGCCCCTACTAAAATAGCTATTATATGTCTGGGCTTTCAAAAAAATAAATAGCTATTATAAGGTTCTACTTTGATTATTGAAAAAATATCCTGCTGGTTCCTGAATGATGATAAAATCAATTGTGAATGCAGAATGTTTTGAAGTGGGACTAACTTACTACTTCCAAATTTGCAGTTGTTGTCTCGTCTTCATGCTCCACTGATGAGACTATTGTAGCAGATTCTGATGTGGAAATGGATACAGCTGCAACTGATCATGCTGCTGCAAACCCTAGTTTAGAAGAAACCGTTAAACATGAGGATGAGGAAGAGGTTTCTAGAAGTCGTAAAGATTCGATGGTAGAAAGGATTCAGATTCCTGAATTAAGGGTTGAGGATAGTCATATCATACAGAAAATAAAAAAGGCCGACGACTTAGATACGGCAGAGAATGAATGTTCAGATATAATATACAGCCAAGACTTGATCATGAGAGATGACAAGTCAATTACTTCTGTCCGACCTCCTGCGACTAAACATGTGGTTAATTTTAAATGTTTTAGGAAGGTAATTTTCCGTTACTGTTGTGTTACCTGTCCTAGAAATACTTTGATAATTATTCAGTCTAAATATACACTTTCCTTTATTAAATATGTTTTCTCTTTTATTCCTCTAACAGTGTCGTCTGTTTATTGGTTTTTGTAGAGGGAGGTCCGATCTGGTAATAGCTTCAAGGATCTTATCCCATTTTCAAGACTCCCCTTCAAGTATTAGATATCTTCCATCATTTGTTTTATTGTGAAAATTTAGTATTTGCATCTATATGAATGATTAATTTCCTTTCCTTTATTATCCAAAAAAAATAAAAAAATTCCTTCCTTTATTAGGGACTCTGACTATGGAAGTGAAGAAGTAGCAGAACATATTAAAAAAGAAAAGAAACGGAAGCAAATGGAAGCTATTGCGGAGGACTTGTTCAACAATGATAAAGTGAATTCATTTTGAGGTTATTCTTAAATTTTTAATTGATCTTGCGTGGTACTAATTCCTAGTTTTATTCATTGAATAAACTCATTAGGGAAGGCGCCGTGGAGGAGGTGGCTCGTCTATTCGTGAACTTCTTAGTTGTGGTTGAGAAAGCAAGTCAAACATCGGTAAGCATATATTTTGCCAGTTCTGTGTACATGCACTTTGATAGCTCTCTTAGGCTTCATAATCATTTTTCGTGTGTTAGTTGTAAGCTTTAGTATACAGTAATAAAGTCACAACTAAAACATTCGATGCATGAGAAGTTTTGACAATTGGTGTGGATAGAACTGATAAACTAAGTGGCCCTTCAAAACGAGCAGTGGCTTAAGTTTCTGATAGGAAAGAGGGGTCGCCTCCGATACTTTATTGATAACTGAATGAATAGGAATACAATCTCATCGAGAAGGAAACCTAAACCCCAAGAGAAGGAGAGACTCTCCAAATCTCCAAACCCTTACAAAATACACAAATCAGATGAACTGGAGTCATGAACAGTGACTCCTTTCATAGCCCCACCTAATCCTTCTCAAGATGAGATGACACACAATTGATGCTTAGATGACACTAAGTGACTCATCAACTAACTACCTATAAAACACTTACACCTCAACTGGTTCGACCCCACCCTGGCTCACCACAGTGGGTTCTTTTCTTGCACCATGACCCTTTTTGCGCTGATACACCTTGACGATAGTTGGCCTCTTCTTGGCCCTACCAATACTCCCATTTTGAAGAGCCACCATGTCCTCAAGGTGAAAGGCGGGAAAGGTTTTGCGAACATGACAGACCAATTCCCAGGTGGCATCTGAAATTGGGAGAGACCACTTTATTAACACCTCTGTCCCGGACCGAGGGGGAGCAGTATGCGAGGACAGCCTCAGACTCCAGAGGAGCTACCAAAGTCTTCGACAGGAAATAGGGGAGAGAAGAAGAAATTGGGTGGTACCCATCGCCAGCTTAAGTTGGGAGATGGAAACACATGGTGAATTGAGGCGGTAGGAGGAAGGTCCAAGTGATAAGCGACCGACCCAACTTTTGCCAAAATCTTAAAAGGACCAAAGTGCCTTGAACTTAGCTTCATACTTGTTCGACGAGCAACTGTCATCTGTCTGACGGACGTAGTTTGAGATTCACCAAGTCCCCTACTTGGAAAACCACCTCATGATGACCATATTAGCTTGCTATTTCATCCTATTATGAGCAAGGAGCTGATTATGGAGTTCCTTTAGAGCCTAATCTCGGCTGGACAGTAATTCAACAAGGTCGGAATGGGTGGAAGACGAAGATATGCCATACTGAAACAAGGGGGAGGGTCTCGACCGTAAATGACCTTGAAGTGAGTACACTGCAGCGAGGAATGGAAGGAAGTATTGTATCAATACTCGGCTTGATGGACCAATAAAGACCATTGCTTAGGCTGTTGATGAACAAAACATCATAAGTAAGTCTCAAGACATCGGTTTACTACTTCGGCTTGACCGTCGCTTTGGGGGTGGTAGGTTGTAGTGCGATGAAGCTTTGTTTGGTGAAGTCGAAACAGTTCACTCCAAAAATGGTTGAGAAAGACCTTATCATGGCCTGAGACCATCGTGCAAGGGAAACCATGGAGTCGAACCACACCACGAAGGAACACATCAACAGTCTTAGTAGAGAAGTGGTGTTTCAGGGGAAAGAAGTGAGCGTACTTACCTAACCTATCCACCACCACCAAAATAGAGTTAAATCCCTGAGAAGTAGGTAGCCCTTCGATGAAATCAAGATGTCATCCCAACTGGCGGTTAAAATTGGCAGTGGTTGCAGAATACCTGCTGGTGCGAGGGTTTCGTATTTGTTTGCTTGACAAGTCGCACAAAAAGTCACATACTCGCGAATGCCATTGCACATCCTGACCCAATAAAACTACACTGAGATGCGTTTGAAGGTCTTCAGTACACCCTTATGGCCCCCAATCGGTCCCGAGTGGAATTCAAATAGGATTTTGGGCTTCAGGGCCGAAGATTTAAAGATGGCGAGCTTGTTACGGAATAACAATCAGTCATGCCGAAGGGACCAACCCGATTTGGATGTGTCATCCTCGAACAATGTTGTGTGGATAGATGTAAGGAATGGATCCTTGAGGACTTTAGCCGCCAATATAGTATCATCCACCACCGAGGGTATCGAGAGAGTTTGCACTTATGTGGTCACTGGATAACGGGATAATGCATCAGCCATCACATTCGATGAACTTGGCTTGTACTGGATCTCAAAGTGGAATCCCATGAGCTTAATAAGCCATCGTTGATACTTGGGTGAGACCATACGTTGTTCCAACAAGTATTTAAGTCTACGCTGATTAGTGCGCACCACAAATTGTCGCCCCATAAGGTAATGTCGCCACTTCTGGATGGCCAGGACGATAATCATCAATTCCCTTTCATAAACCAACTTTGCACGAGCCTTAGGAGACAAGGCTTGATTGAATAAAGCAATAAGTTGATCACCTTGAGATAGAACAACCCTGACACCAATTCCGGACGCCTCGGTCTCGATCATGAACGGGCAGAGAAGTTTGGTAAGGAGAGTATGGGGACCGACTTCATGACATGCTTCAACTGATTAAATGCAAAAGTGGTATCGTCACTCTAAAGAAAGGAATCCTTACAGAGTAGTTGTGTGAGAGGGGCAACGATCTTCCCATAAAAGCGCATGAACCTCCTGTAATACTCCGTCAGCCCCAGGAACCCACACAAGTCCTTAGGGGAGGTTGGTTGGGGCCAAGCATCCATAGCGACCACCTTGTCCGGATCCGCTAACACCCTTCACCGGGGATGATATGCCCTAGGAAATCTAATCGAGTATAGAAATGACCTTTGAGAGATGGGCACAATGGTTTGCCATTGTCCTATTATAAACCAAAATATCATCGAAGAACCCGAGTACTAATCGTCGGATTAAGCCCTTGAATATGGAATTCATGAGTGCTTTGGCACGTTTGACAGACCAAAAGGCATAACAAAGAACTCGTAATACCCATCATGTGTTTGGAATGCCGTTTTGAGAACATCTTTAGCTCGAACACGGATTTGGTGATTCTCATACCGCAAATCCAATTTGAAAAAGAAGTAAGCGTCGTGCAGTTTGTCGAGCAATTCATCAATATTCAGAATTGGAAAGCAGTTGGGAACAACGGCCTTATTGAGAGCGTGATAATCCACGCAGAATCTAACTCCCATTTTTTTTTTCTTGACGAGTAACACAGGGCTCGAGAAAGGAGAGTTACTTGGTTGAATGATCCCATTCTGCAACATCTCATTAACCATTTTCTCGATTTCCGCCTTCTGTATTTGTGGGTAACAATAAGGTTGAACCCTCATCGACTCTGTGCCCTCTTTCGGGACGATGGAGTGATCACAATCCCTTGTTGGAGGAAATGCATTGGGAAGAGCAAACAAAGAACTAAAAGAGCCAAGCAATTCACAAATACAAGGTTCAATGACTACCTCTCTAGACTTTGTGATTGAAGGTTCCCCACTTAAGCATTCCATTAAAAAGCATCCTAGAACGGAGTCCTACGAACGTTGTATGGTCTCGCACGATGCCAATGCATGATGTAAAGTCGGGTCGCCCTTCACTGCAACCCACTGATCGTTATATTGAAAGTACATGGTGAGGTTAGGCCAGTCGTCAGCAGTCATCCCCAGTGACATTAACCACTGCATCTCCAAGCTCAGGTTCGACCCCAACCTATGTATAGGATAGAACTCTTCAATCACCACCAAGCCTTGAAACTGGAGATGCACCTCTTTATAATGAACCTGGAATCGTAGTTCCACTATTACAACCCGAATTCCTAACCTTTGATTTAATTCCTTAATCAGGATTGCCGACTTGTGATGTGGGACTCGCGTGAGGTGCGCACACCTACCGAGGCACGTGACTTAGGTATATTATATATTTTTTATGGTGTATGTCTAACGATATGTATATGTGTAGACTAACTAAGTTGGTTCATGCAATTATAGGCGTCTAGGCGTGAGCGGGGATGCGCCTCGATATGCGTGCAAGTCGGGGAATTGGGTAGCAAGACTATGTAAGTCTTAATTAATATTAACATGAAGTTATGGAATATTCATATGCATGAAGGAATAAAATTTTTAGCCTATGGTTGTATGTATATTAATGCAAATCAAAAGGGAACCCTATAGTTTTGGTTTAAAAATCTGCAACTATTGGACTTACCTCAGGATGTACACTAGGACACACTCCCATACGCTTGTGTCAACGATTAGTCACATTGGTTGGAAATAAGTGATGAGTTAGGAGTGTATGAGAGCCACTAGATCAACATAAAGGTAAGGTGTGCATAATAGATTAAGTTCAACACTATTAAAGGTCGCCAAACCCTCTCATGCTCATACATGCAATTTGAGAGGAACAAATCCAGAGTTTGCTGGACTGTTTAGTGCTGGAAAATTTGAGGTAAACAAGGGAGATTCACCAACTCAATCATGCGCAAGAACTAGGAGCCCAACTACCACAAGCTAGGTATGTTCTTCTCCACTTCATCTCACCAATTTCAAAGGGTTGTTCATTTAGATCAAAGGGCTTTTTCTTAAAATCAGTTTTAAATGTGTTCTATTATGGTTTGAATCCAAATGGAGGTTTGTATTTGGTTGCCAAAGTTTAATTTTCGTTTTTGGCAAGTTATGCCATTTTTGGGGTTTTATTTGGAAACTGATTTTTGTAATTTTCGACAATGGAAAGAAACTTGTTTGCAAATTCTAATGACATTTTTGAAATCTTTGTCAAATTTCACTTAGGACAGCACTAAGGGCTTAAATTTACAGTTTCGTTTTTGAAATCAAAGTTGGTGTTTTTGAACTTTAAGTGTTCTTCCCCATTTCCCCTTGCATGCATGTTTAAATCCCTTGTAAATTTGATGTTTTGATTTATAAACGAAGTGTCTGGCGTATATTTGTGATGAGGAGGAAGTTATAGACCCTAGGTGGAGAATAACAGTGGTCTAGGGGCGATGGGGAATATGAATCCTGAGTGGGGAAACCCAAAAAATCGTTGCAGATTTTTTGGGTTTTTGGGTACCTTGGATAGCAGGAAATTTTCCTGCTGTTCTGAAATTTCTGCAACTCTTAAATCCCAATATAACTCACCTTAACAACCCCGAACTTTACCAAAAATCTATCTAAACACCCCAGGGACATAGGGAAGTGTGTCGAGAGTTCAGGTGCGCGGGTTCGGGCATCGGAAGGCCAGAGTTAGCTAGGAAAATTGCTTGATGTGAGTAATCCCCATGAACTCTTTATTTCCATTTCAATTCAATTGCTCTATTGTTGAACAATCCTTATGAATGAAAATGCTATTTTGTGATCTTGATATCATGATTTATTTCTACTCTTTCTTATTGAGCTTTGCCATCATGATATTACTTTGTGATTAGATTTAATTGTCTCTTTTCATTTCATGTCTATTTTTATTGAGAAGTGGTAAAATGATAAATAACATGATATTAGGGGTAGATAACCTTATGAATGGACTTGTACTTTTGTGCACTTGTGCTTCGTAGCATTCTATTCTTGAATTCTTTTACCGAGTCTTTTTGTTGGCTTTAAAGTAGTTTTAGAATCTCGGGTTCATTGCACATTTAGAGAGTGGGCGGCTTACGGGGTCGGACCTTGGGGATGTCGACATTCTCTACTATACTCGCGCGACTCACGGCATAGTGAATCGAGGTGTTCGGCGAGATTTATGATAGATGATATATACGCGTAGAGTACAACTTCGCCATTTGAGGTTATAAGAAAGTGATATGATAATATGTAGAACACAACTCTATACAAATAGTGGAAAAGACTAAGTGATAGTTCTCACCGCCGATCGGACCTAGATCAGACTGCTTAACCTGTGTCAGTTTCATTTGATTTTTCGATATTTATTAACATGTTTATTTACAACATTCTTTGGCTATCATAATGCTTTTAAATATCATTAATTTATTTTGGAAATGTGAGTAGATAGGTCATTTGAGAATTACTGTTATACTTTTGTACTCATCGTCTTTTTTATGATGGTGGGTGTAGATCTGTTGAGTAGTAGGCTCGGCAAGGAGAAGATTGGCGACTACCTCTGAGTTTGGGGAGCATACTACTGACTGATTGTAGGTCTTATTTTTTATATTTTGTATATTTTACTTGCATGTCTTTTATACTGTTGGGATGTATATATATTGGGTTGAGCGTTAGTTCCTCGACTTTTGACTATCACACTGTTTATATGTTTCGCCACGTAGTTCATATATATTGTGATCGTTATTCCTGGTTTTCACATTTAGGTTATCAAATTGTTTTTGTTTATTTAAAAAAACTTGTGCTAAATTATAATAAGACTTTCGCTATAATTGTATAGACTTCTGCTATCTAAACTAACTGTTAAATATTTTAAACAACTCTAAGTTATTGAAATTGGTAGGGTTAGTGTATTATTTATCTTGAACGCGATCAAGTTAGTTAGTAGGTTAAAAAGGCTGACTAATATGTAATTGGGTCATACGTGTCGTGATCTGGGATTAATTACAGAATTAGGCCGGGCGGTGCCTTAGATTAGGAGAGGGGCTGTCACACCCGCTCCTATCAAAACACCATAGTCAGCAAAAGTAGAAACAAGGAGATTAAAAACACTTGTAAGATTTGGGGAGATGAAGTTATGAGAAGCGCCATAGTCAATTAAATTCACCACATCTAGGCCTCCCACATTTCTACGACCTTAATCGTGCACGACGTAGGCCACCCTTTCAACAGAGTGAGCGGACAACTTTAACACTTTCAATTCGGCTGGTTCCCCAACATTTTCAGACATGGTGTCCGTTAGCGCATCATCATCGTTGTCCACTAACATCACCCGAAACTTCTTTCAATAGCAACGATGGTTGACGAACCACTTGGTGTCGCATCAATAACAATCCTTGCTTCTGTTGAGCCTCTGCCTCTGCCTTTGTGAGACGCTTGAACTAGGATGGTGGACTGTTGGAGTAACGACCTTGGGCAGGGTTGGGTGTGAAAACCCAGTTGAACTTGTCAAGGAGGCTGGGCTGGGTTGGGCTTTGGTCTCACCCTACTTGAACTCGGGCCTTTATTGTTGTTGGGCCCAACGTCTTTTGGGCATGTCACTGTATGAGTGACCCAATCAGGAATTTTGGACTTGGTTTTCAGGCTTAGGCCTACACTTGTTAGGGCTTTTATGCCTCCCCCAATTCTAATCCCAAGAGCATCAACGTCTCGGTGCTTCTGCTCGATCTGGGCGACGCAGTCGAAGACGACCCGCAAAGTCAACGACATCTCCACCATCACTTCTATGCTAACACGGTGGACAATTCGTTGACAAAAACTATAATCTTTTGTGTCTTTGAGAGCCTTTCCAACTGTAACATTAACAGCTCAAATCGCTGCCTGTACTCGACACTGTTGGCTCTTGCTTGATTTGGAAGAACTGTTGGTATAAGTTAATCAGATTCACATCGATGAACCTCTGAATCAGTTATGCCTTGAGGTCGGTCCAACTATCAAACGACCTCAATTTCTCCTCCTCTTGCAACCAGATGAGGTGGTCCGATCAGGCAAATTTGAGCAGCATGGAGCTTCGAGATCTTAGTCATCTCGTGTAGGGCAAAATAATGTTCTGCGTGATTCAAACAAACGATGAGGTCTTCTTCGTCGCACTGAGGCATCTTGATTTTCGTACATCAAGCCCAGATCTATAAGATGGGAACCACAAATCTGAACGATCTTCATTTCCATGCCTTACAGGGGTGTCAGTTCCGCGTGAATCTGGTCGCATCTGGCTTGCTTGGTTGCTCCCCTCTTTGATCTGAAGCGATCTTGACCCTGGCGACTTTTGTTGTTGCATGAATGCCTCCATCATCTTCGTCTGTGCTTGGAACTAACTATCCATGGACGAATTTTGAGCGTCAACTACGGATTTAAGTTTCACCATGGAATCCTTCATTTTCCTCAACTCAGCCTCAATCAGATCCAAGCGAGAGTCAGTCTTGGGAGCCACAGATCGGAGCTCTTATACCAAATTGATAGGAAAGAGGGGGTCGCCTTTAATACTTTATTGATAACCAAATGAATTGGAATATGATCTCACCAAGAAGGAAACCTAAACCCCAAGAGAAGGAGAGACTTTCTCCAAATATCCAAACCCTAACAGAATACACAAATCAGATTATTTGGAGTCATGAACAGTGACTCTTTTTATACCCCCCCACCTAATCCTTTTTAGATGAGATGACACACAATCGATACTCAGATGACACACTAACTGACTGATTAACTAACTACCTATAAAACACTTACACCTTAACATGTCTGGCCCCACCCTGGCTTACCACGGTGGGTTCTTTTCCTGCACCACAACCCTTCTTGCGTGGGTACACCTTAACGACAACGAGCCTCTTCTTGGCCTACCAGTTTTCTTGCCAGAGTACGAAATGCAGCCATGTCATCTTTATCAGTATTTATATAGTTGCGATGTTTATATGCTTCAGTACACATAAAAGGAACACTTTAAGCATTTTTAATCTGGCTGTTTGTATGGTCTGTTAGAAATAGGATCGAGTTTGGTTAATTTTGTCCTATGTTTTATTTATATATATTGAATTTATTTTGATATTATTGTTGTGTTATTCGTGTGCAAGATTTTCTACATGCATATCAACCACGAGGTAGCTTCAATGGCAAGGTATGAGGTCACTTATATGTGGGGTTTTTGGTTTAAAGTATCTCGTGTACAAGTTTGGTTTCTTATCTCGAAAAAAATGATTTTGTAAATGTTTTATGTATGCATACATCAATATAAATTGTAGCTGAACCTATAACAATTTGCTTTTTTAAATAAAACCTCTTGTTATGTAGGAAACTACTATTGTAACCTAGCATTAACATGCTCTTGTCAACATCGGTGTGATGCATATCAAGATGCATGCGCGCAAATATTAATGCAAATCAAGGGGCGCTAACATGTGTGGACATGTTAGGTTACAAAAGCATTTTTCCTTTTTTTAATATATAACAGATAAAAGATGGGTACCCATAAAAGATTGTAGGTTTTATTGCTTTTTACAATTATTATATATCTATAATCTATTCGAGATTTGAAGTTCAACACTATTGGAACTTTATTTTTATTTTTTAGATAAAACACCCATGGGAACTTGCTATCTATAGAATATAACTATTAAGTTCAAAATGGTTTGAAAGAAAAGAAAATTGTACTACCCAAAAAAAAGAAAGAAAAATTTAAGTTCAAATATAATACGTATGTTATCGTTTTTTTTTTTTTTTTTTTTTTTTTTTGTCAAAACGTATGTTATCGTATTAATCATTGTTATGTATGTATCTATTTAATATATGAAGTTAGCTTACGTTTCTTTTGTTATTGGCCGACAAACAATAAAAACATTAGAGTTTTCAAATAGATAAAATAATAGTCCAGCTAAGTGTACCCCATTTTACTTGGCACCCCAAGTTCAAAATTTAATTACTAAGTGCACCCTACATTTTTATCAAAATACCCTTTCATCCAAATCGAAGCATCTAACTCCAAAACCTTGGTCGAGACATCTATTTTAGGTTCGGCGGCATGTAGTCGAGACTTATCAACTAGGCTCGGTGTTGTCCAACCAAACCTCTTTAGTGAAATTTAGTTGACAACTGCAGACCTAAATGTTCGGTGGGTTCCGATTAACTCTCCAATTAAAGGTTCGACAAGCTGTGACTGACACTTCAACTAGAAGTTTAGTGGGCTCATACCGATTCTCTAACAAGAGATTTGGAACTCAAGGCCAAACTCTTTGATGATGCCTACAAATCAAAAAGAAGAGAATGTGTGGGGTGCATTTAGTAATTGTAGTGGGGTGCACTAATCACAGTGAGGGCATAAGGGTCATATTGTAGTAGGATTGATTTTTTTTTTAAAGTTTAACTTTTTTTTAGAGTGCACTTCTTAAAAGTTAAGGTGCCTTAACAGGACTCTAATATAATTAAGCACTATATTGGGTTCGTTAGAAACTTTGCTATTTTGGTGATTGGTTGACGTGACCCTAACTTGACAACTAAAATCACTTTAATGTTAAAACTATCCTAAACAATTTATAGTTGACGTGTTTCAACAAAAAAAATATATAGTTCTTAAAAAACCGAAAAAATATAAAGTTGCCACGTGGTGTTGGATTGTTATTGACCCACGCTTCCTAGGCGCGTCAAAAATGTGAATATAACGGTGCGTGACACTCAAACGACTGCCCGTAACTCTTCTTTTACTGTTCTATTAGTAGAAAATAACAACACTGCCACCAACACAATAGCAATCTATATATACTCAGTGTAGTTATCTTTTCTAAGCTCGTGAATAGATAGACAAATTGAGTTCTGAACTACTTTTTATTTTTTTTGTGGGAATCAGATCTGAACTTGTATATATAGGTGCAATATGTTCGATCCAATTGATTACTGGTGTATTTTGCTAACCTTCTTGTCCGTTGGAGATGCTTTTGTTGGTGGTGGAGGCGATGGTTCTGGTAAGGAAGGCGGGGAAGGATTGGAATTTGACAATGCAATGGTGCCGGCCGGATATAAATTTTTACCTACCGACGACGAATTAGTGCGGCATTATTTGTTAAATAAAGTATGTGATAACGAAATTCTGGCTCCGGACGTTTCAAACATATCAGCAGACCAGTTCTATAGCAAATCTCCACAAGAATTAGGTACATTATATTAGTAATTAATATCATGTTATCCGGCTCACAATGATGACTAGTTAAGAAATATACAGGCATCAAGATTTAGGAGCTGTTATTGTAACCGAACAACAACGCGTACTTGTTATTGTCCCTAGTCCCTCACAATGCAGAAAGCGTTGAACGCCAAAATAGGTGTTTGTCGTTGTTGGGTTACAAAAACATTTTCCACTAATATAATTGTTTATGGAATCACAATTAATTGCCGTTTACTTTTATTGCTTACGTTTTTATTTCAGCTGAGACGTGTGAAAAGGAGTTGTTCTTCTTTATTCATCGTAAGAGTAAGCAGGAGCAAAATTTTGGAAGATTAAGATTGGTGAAAGATGACAAAGGTATTTGGATTCAGAAAAAAGAAGAGAAGAAAAACTTGGATGACAACATATTCACTTTGAAAAAACAGTTCAGATTTTTCATTAGCAAGTTACCAAACATTAAGAGAACATGCTGGGTTTTGGAAGAGTATCAAGTACAGTGCAAACATCATCTACACAACGAGGTTGGCTCACTTCATAATATTACCTTCTCTTTTCCTTTTTTTTTTTTTTTTTACTTAAGTGGGAGTCAAACTTGTGACCTTTTCAAATCTTGCTTTTGACAAGTGATGCCTCTGCCCTGCCATCTCACCAGAGATGCTTTGACTCCTATCTTCTCTTTTTTAATTATAAAACTATGAAAGTAGTTTACAAGAACAAAAAAAACAAAAAAATAATTAGTTGCAAAACTCTTTTTTCTTTTAAGGATTCAATCACGCGACCTTAATAAGAAAGGTTGGAGTGTGCAAATAACTTACTTAGGGGAGGAGTGGGTGAGTTATCTTTCTGAGGGGGAATGAACATTTTTACCTTCATTTAATGTTCTCTCTCCCTTCTCTCCTTCAAAAACAATGTAAAAGACATTTTTGTCAATTACATTATTTTACTATTTTATTTTTTTTAGAAACTTCCTAAGAAGTTTAAAGTTGAACCAAATGTAAAAAATGCAACTTCCTTAGTGGTTAACTTCTCAAGAAGAAAACTTCTTTGAAAGTTAATATAATGAACCAAACAAGGCCTAGAACTCTTCCCCTTTTGAATTCAATTCTAAATTTTTTTTATCTACTTTTTTAAAAAATATTTTTTATCTACTTTAAATCTCATTCTTTTATCAATTATTTACGCAGTTTCAAAAATTTTACGCCCATAATCACGTACCAAATTATTGAGCCACCAATTGATTGGTCACTTTCCTAACTAATATATGTATAATTAGAGGACACATTATAATTTTGATCCATACCCTATATACTTAGGGTCGATTTTGAATCATGTTTTAAATCCTTTCTCATTTTTTTCTTGAAGAAATAATCATTTCATTAATCGTCAATGGCTCACAAATCACAATCCGTATTTATTGGAACCTAACCAGACATAGAATCAATGTATAAGAATTACCTTATACATTGATTCTCTAAATTAAATCCTTTCTAATGAATTTAATTTTTTAATTGCTCAGGCAAAGTGCGTGCTAGGGAGGATCAGATGCATGGACCGCTATTACAAGGGATGATAAGAACTTTGTAGCCATTTACTTTGAAGCTATGGAGTTATCTCCTCAACCACATTTGTTCCAACCAAAAAAAAAAAGAGCACTTTGTTAGAATCGTTATATATATTTTTTTATATTATTGATTAAGTTAGAATAGTTTTTTAGGGTAATTTGGTTCCATGATCACTAACTCTTTTTATTGGACCAATTTTAATCTCTTTTTTTGTCCTAACTTGAAGTGTATTAATAATTGCACTTGACACTGTTAATATATAATACATTTTTATTTATTTATTTAGTTCAATTTGTATTCTAGAGAACATGAAAGAGATATCACAAGACCTTTTCTTTTGGCATCAGCTATTCGGACCCCCATTTTTTTGCTTCCTTTACCCCACCTATGTAAAATGACCCAACTACCCCTCTATATAAAACGGTTTTTACTCGCGCATACCCCAGTTACCCCTTTCTCTAATCGCACTCTCACCACCAATCCAAAGCTAACAAAAATCCTAGCGAAACCCCATCAATTCGATGTTGTAGGTGCATTCTTCATCTCTTTTAGTGTTGATTTAGTGATTTTTTGAGGTTTTTTTTTTTTTTTTTTTTTTTTTTTTTTTTTTGAGTTGGTATTGTTTGTGGTTTAGTTGTTGGGTTTAAGGCTTTAATTTGGAGCTTGAATCTTGCATTTCGGGTGCAAAGTTTCTATGAAATTGAAAATATTAAGTGATTCTGAGCAAGACCCACTATTATTTATTTTATTTTTTTTTATCATTTTTATGTATTTTTCAAGAGTTTTGAAAAAAATTTGTTTGTTCTTGTTGTCCGCGAGGTTCGAAAGCACATGGCCGACACCTCTAAAGAGGTATCGATTGAATCCCTTCATCATACACTGAGATTGAGTTTTCTTCACAATCTTGGTCGGATTTGACTGCCACCTCTTTAGAGGTCTTGGTTAGAGTCTGTCGATACCTCTTCAAAGATGTTGGCCCTGTGCGACCGAACCTCGCGGGCAATACTTTTTCACTTAAAGGACACGGTGCGACCACATCTAACATTGTTCAACAAAAAAAACACTACTACGACACTTGGTGACCTAGTACAAGTATTTTACAATAACTAAAATCGAGAAATAGAGATGATTGAGGGGTGTTGGGATGAAGGGTGAGGGTGATGTGGTGAGTAAGAGTATTTTTGAAATTTTGAAAAAAAATTAAGGTAAATTAAGTAAAAAGTGGGGAAACGAAAAAAAATTTAAAAATGGAGTACGAGAAGTAAAAAGTAGGGTTCGAATAGCTGCTGCCTTTCTTTTTGGCAAATAATAGCAGCTTACATAAAATCAGTTACAAATCCCTCACCAACATTGAGAAAGCATAGAAGCAGAGGGCTATATATATTAACATGGAGGAATATTGCTTCTTTTTTCTTTCTTTTCTTCATGAGAGGAATATTGCTTTAAAACAAGAAACTCCACTAGTCAAATGGCAAGGCCTGAGAACAACTCCTATGACGAGGAACCCCCCCTAAGCGGGGATAGAAGCCTCACTTTGACGAAGGTTCGACAAAATTGTACCCTTTAGTATCAAAACCTACTCTTAACATGTTTCTTCTCCAATTCCCTTTTCAACATCTGCACAGTTCGGCCATTTTTTTAAATATCCAATTTCTTTTCTTTTCGCTTCAAACAGTTTTGTTTACTTCCGAAGCAACAAAATACCTTGTACCTAGAAACAATTATGTTATTCGATAATTCCAAAACAACACAAAACGAACTGTTTTTGTTTAGTAAAATATAAATCTCATTAATTATCAATAGCTTGATTACATAACCAAATATAAAATCAATTGCTCTAATAAAATTACATTGATTCGCTAATTAATCCTACTTGTTCAAAAGAACGTCTAACTACTATGAATTTGGTTGTAAGTGCATTACAAGTAGAGAGGTAAACAGAAATTGCAAATTTTGTTGTTACATAATAAATAAAATATAATGGTGGTAGCGTCAAAAAATCTTTTTATTTTTATTTTTATTTTTATTTTATAATTTGTTGCATCTCTCTGATCCTTTAGGAGGCCAAGACTTCTGAGGTTCATTGCAAGATGGCAGGAGGAAGCTTTGTCTCTCATGGAGAAGTGAAAGAATATGAGGGAAGGATCACAATGTTTGTGTTAACAACTTGCGTGGTCGCCGCCAGCGGCGGTCTCATCTTCGGTTATGACCTTGGAATATCAGGTTTGGCGCATTTCCTAATGAATATAATGTCATTAATTTTTTTTATAACTTTTAATCAACAACTAAATTAATCTAGATAGAATCGAAGGTAAATGAACTGAATAATTCAAAATTTGCTCGTCGTCTCAAATTTATCCTAAAAAAAAAACCTTGATTCTATGATTTCTATCTAGAGCTGGGAATATCTCAGACAAAAGTTTTAGTTGGGAATGAATCCGAGACAAGTAAAGTTTGAGATTATTTAGCCTATTTATCATAGAAGCACATAACATAAAGAATATATATAACTCTAGATACGATTTAATGGCAAAAGATGCAAGTACCTTAATTTTGAGAACTGCATGTTTGTTGGAGTTTTGTAGGAGGGGTGACTTCCATGAATGTGTTCCTTGAAAAGTTCTTCCCATCTGTATACCATAGGATGAGCAATGAAACTGGCAAAGGAAATCAGTATTGTAAATTTGATAGCCAGTTGTTGACATCCTTCACTTCTTCCCTATATGTGGCTGCATTAGTAGCCTCTTTCTTTGCCGCTTCAATAACCCGAATCTTCGGTCGAAAGCTATCTATGTTATTAGGGGGCGTTGTCTTCCTAGCTGGTTCTGCCCTCAATGGTGCAGCGACTAACATAGAAATACTAATCATCGGTCGTCTATTACTTGGCGTAGGTATAGGTTTCGCCAACCAGGTAAACTCATATATAGGCTAATGTTCTTCGCATTTGCATCGTCGATTTTTTCGTTCATCTCCTTGCATATCTTTCAACATCTTGATCTCTCATCAATTGCAGTCTGTTCCTCTATGCTTGTCAGAAATGGCGCCCGCAAAAATTCGAGGAGCTCTTAACATTGGTTTTCAATTGGCCATCACAATAGGAATTCTATTAGCAAATGCTGTTAACTATGGCACAAGCAGGATTAAGGGAGGTTTTGGTTGGAGAGTGTCCTTGGCTCTTGCAGCTGTTCCTGCAATCATAATGACTGTTGGTGCCATGTTCTTACCCGACACCCCTAATTCCCTAATAGAGAGAGGACATAACGAGAAGGCCAAGGCGATGTTGAAGAAGATTCGAGGAACACCAAATGTCGAATACGAGTTTTAAGATCTCATTGAGGCAAGTGAGTCGTCGAAACAGGTGAAGCAACCATGGACAACCATTCTCCAACGTCGATACAGGCCTCACCTTGTCATGGCTATTTTCATTCCATTCTTCCAACAACTCACTGGCATCAATGTCATAGAACAAGTACGGTCGTAGAGCCTTGTTCATCGAAGGCGGCGTTCAGATGCTCCTCTGTCAGGTTTTATGCTCAAGTCACGCAATTTAGCTCCACATTGCCCTTTCAATAGCTAATGGCATGCTCTCTTTGTTCCAGATTCTCGTTGGCGTCATCCTTGGCAGAAACTTTGGTGTCTCAGGCACAGGCTCCTTATCGCCGACTAATTCTTACGTAGTTTTGGTCTTGATTTGTGTCTACGTTGCGGGGTTCGCATGGTCGTGGGGGCCTTTGGGATGGTTGGTGCCAAGTGATATCTTCCCTCTAGAGATTAGATCAGCTGGACAAGCCATCAATGTATCAGTGAACATGCTCTTCACCTTTGTCATTGCTCAGATCTTCCTCACAATGCTGTGCCACTTGAAATTCGGCTTGTTTTTCTTGTTTGCTGGCTTCGTGGTCATAATGACTGCCTTCATCATCTTCTTCTTGCCCGAGACGAAGAATGTCCCGATCGAAGAGATGAACAAGGTATGGAAGAAGCACTGGTTCTGGGGCAGGTACATTGAGGATGAGACTCATCCCAACTCTCTGCAGTAAACCCTGTATCCTAAACAAGTCACACAATACAACTCAACAAAATGTCAAATGTACACAATTGATGTAGAAATGAATGGAATTGAAAAACACGTGTTTTGAGATATGCCTGTAAGTTGGTAGTGTTTTGAGTGGAAAATAGTACAGTTTTCCATGTTTGACAAAGTCAAAAATTAATAGAAGCCAAGGAGAGAAATGTTTTGAACCAATGAGAGAATTGTTGAACTTAGAGAAGACCTTTCTCTAGCCACATAGGTCTCTCAGATATGTCGTCCTTCATTTCTTAACATTCTGCAGTGATTCACACATTAATTCTCATATAATAAATAACTAGTAATTGCTCCCAACAGGTGTGGTGGAGTCGCTACAAACAAAGCTTTAGTACTTTAACTAAGGCACAGGTAATGGGTTTGGTTCACATAGTTGCACCACTTTCCATCGACATTTAGGTTAATGATAGGGCACCCTTTTAGCCCTTGTGGGATTAGTTGGGCTTTAATCGGGAAGGGTCGAGGTAGTTCAAAGACTCACAATCATAAAAAAATAAATAAATAAAATCACTCTAACAGCATGAGCTTGGTTTTTTTATAAGAAAGAAATAAATTGCCCCCACTAAGACTCAAATTTATGACCACTTACTCCTAAACCCCATATCAAGCTATTAGGCTACCCAATTGGTTAGTCTGCATGAGCTTGGTTTAACAAAGACTTGACCAGGGAAGCCGTAAACTCGAATATTTAGGAGTAGGTTCAACCCATCTAAGATTAGTCTCGAGGTGCACGAAAGTTGATCAGGGAGACCTATATTATTGAGAGTGATGACAAAGAGATGACGACAACAACAACTGATGTTTGTCATGACTAGGGGTGTACACGGATTAGATCCAGTCTAATTAGGGTCAATCCGTAATCCAAACTAATTATTGCGGATTGAAAAATTGCAATCCAGTCCAGTCCAAATAATTCATCAATCCAACTCAATCCAATTTGCAAATTGCGGATCGGACTGGATCAAGTTTCACGGATTGACATTTTCTCATCCAAAGATTCATGAAATTAAACTTAGTCAAATGAATTACAAAAATTATACATATCATAAACGACAAATTTACAATGTAAATCCAACAAATTATATAACACATTTCTCATAAATTTGTCATCATAAGAACCTTCAAAATGCAAGTTCCTACATAAATAAAAATGTCATCAACGAACTCCACCATATACACAAATAGAAGCACAAAAAGGTGTACATTGTAACATACAACCCACAAAAAAATATTTAAAGAGTAATAAAAGAGGTAAGAAGAAACAAAGTATTCGAGATACTATATAGATTAGAGTTGATGCTTTTCGAGATACTATAGCACATATGATGATATATGTATTTGTATTGATGTAATAAATGGATTGGATTGGATTGAATTCGCAGTTTTTAAACGTAGAATCCGTAATATGATCTAGTCTAGCCGGATTAGTGGTTTTTCAGTCCAATCCAGTCCAATGGATAAAAAAATGGATCCAATTAGTAATAATTGGTTCGAATTGGACCGAATCTACGAATTAGTGTAATCCGTGTGCACCCCTAGTCATGACCAACCAATTAATTAAGTGGGTAGTTAGTCATATATGAGGTCATTTAAGTAAGAGCTTGGGCTTTCGAGTTTCAATAAAAGCAAATTGGTTTCTCTCTTAAAAAAAAAAAAAAAAAAACTGATGATTGTCATTTGTTATAATGTCATGCATGCACACAACAAATATGCAAATGCTCCGTTCAACTATACGTCTTGGAGTGTCTTCTTCTTCTCTTATCACACTTAGAGCTTTCACAACAATGTGGGAAGCAGAGGAGTCTAACTACTCAAATTCACTGCAAACATGCGCGAAAACCTCACGAATCGATCGCGGCGAAGCGATCCACGCCAAACTCATCAAACAATCACTACTTTCATCACTCTACCTTTACAACCATCTCCTCAACATGTATTCCAAAAATGGGGACACTCGTAAAGCACTACAAGTGTTTGATGAAATGCCTCAACGAAACGTAGTTTCGTGGTCGGCCATCATATCTGGCCTTGTCCAACATGGGTCAGCTAAGAAAGCTTTATCTATGTTTCAGTTGATGCGCAGGAGTGGCGAGAAGGCGAATGAGTTCACGCTAGTGAGCTCGCTCAATGCGTGCTCGCTTTGTGACAGCGTCGATAGCTATGTGTTATCGTCGCAGATTTACGCGTTGATTGTTCGAATGGGGTTCGAGGCGAATGTGTTCCTGACAAATGCTTTTCTCACTGCTTTGATCAGGCAAGGAAATGTGGGTGAAGGTTTGAAAGTGTTTGAGATGTGCACTGACAGAGATATTGTTTCATGGAATGCATTGATTGCTGGGTACTTGCAATATTGCTATAGAGAAGTACCTGGATTGTGGTGTAGAATGAATAGAAGTGGAGTTAAGCCTGATAACTTCACTTTTTCGACAGTGCTAACTGGCTTGGCGGCTCTCGTTGATCTTCAAATGGGTTTGCAAGTTCATGGGCACCTTGTTAAGTATGGTTTTAGTGATGAGACTTGTGTTGGGAATTCTTTGGTTGATATGTATTTGAAGAATGGGAGATTGGATGAAGGTTTGAAAGCGTTCGATGAAATGCCGGAAAAGGATGTGATTTCATGGACCCAGACGGCTTCTGGGTGCTTACAATGTGGGGAGCCAGGTAAAGCTCTTGGTGTGATTGAAGAGATGAAGATGGGCGGCGTAAGACTGAACAAATTTACGCTGGCAACTGCGCTTAATGCTTGTGCCAATTTGGCTTCGTTGGAAGAAGGAATGAAGGCTCATGGGTTGAGGATTAAACTGGGGGATGATGTCGATGTTTGCGTCGACAATGCATTGTTGGATATGTATGCGAAATGTGGGTGCATAAATGGGGCGTGGGGGGTGTTTCAGAAAATGGGTGACCGATCAGTTGTTTCGTGGACTGCAATGATCAAAGCATTTGCACAAAACGGGCATGCCAAAGAAGCTCTAGAGATCTTTAAAAGAATGCGGTTAGAGCTTGCGAAACCGAACAACATTACATTCATCTGTTTGCTCTATGCTTGCAGCCAAGGAGGGTTTATTGATGAAGGGTGGGAGTATTTTTCAATGATGACTCGAGAATATGGCATTGAACCTGGAGAGGATCACTATGCATGTATGGTGAATCTCCTTGGCCGGGCGGGAAGGATTAAAGAGGCCGAGACACTAATTCTAAGCATGCCCTTCAAACCAAGTGTTCTTGTTTGGCAGACATTGCTAGGTGCTTGTAGGGTACATGGTGATATGGAAACTGGAAGAAGAGCTGCAGAGAAAGCTCTAGTTCTTGACAAGGAAGATCCTTCAACTTACGTATTGTTATCGAACATCTTCGCGGATTCGAGCAATTGGGATGGAGTAGGAGAGTTGAGAAAACTGATGGACACTGCAGATGTGAAGAAAATGCCTGGATCCAGTTGGATAGAGGTGGGTGCAGCAGGTAGTGGCTGACTGCATTGCACACAACATGAGAAGATTCTTGTTAAGGCCAAGGGTGACATGAAACACAGATTGGCATTGGATGGATGAATCTAAATTCTAAACCTGATCAGATTGAAGCCTGCCGTCGATGCCGTTTCTCACTGCGGCCTTCAGAAGTAGAATTCGTCTGAAGAAAACAAACACCATTTCAGTAGAAGAAACTCATCAATACGTAGGTGATAACAGTTATCAGATTTAATCATTCTTGTAAAGTCCTATTGAGATAGGGTAGAATTTGCAATCATGCAGTAGAACAATCATAAGGAACTTTTACAAATAATCCTCAAAGAGCTTTTATTGATGGAGTTACTCAAAATTTTGTGATACATTTTTATGTGAGCAACACAGATGTAGAAGAACTGAAAATGATGAATTCAGTAACATATTTTGTCAATTAGAAGAACAGAGAGGATAAGAAGTTACAAAATTTCACATTACACAAGCCATCACAATTAGCAGACAAAGAAGGGAGAAGGGACGCCGAAGGATTTATGTCATTGCCTTCGACTCCAAAAGACCATCTAGATGATCCTTCAGTTTCTTCTTTGTCATTGCGCCTTCTGACCGGCTTTCTGGAACTTCCTTCCCATCCTTGAAGAGAATCAGTGTTGGCAGGCCATAAACCTTGTATTTCTCAATCAGTTCGGGATTTTTGTCATGGTCCATCTTGTAAATCTTTACTTTATCTTTGTACTCCTGGAAAAAAATAAAGAAAATTCGTTCGTTAGAAATTCATAAGAACATTTTCGAGTATCGCACAAATTTATAAATGAAGCAGCTTCTCAGAGTCAAATGGCACATACAGTTCACCATACAAGTAAAATAGTGACACATGAAACATCATGCTAGCTCAAAATAAAGCCCCTTATGGCACCACCACAAGTCACTAAAATTTTTATAGATTCGAAGTGGTGGGAAGTACATTCACACTAACATCTCGACAAGCCCCCCTCTTTTGTTTCTTGAATCCATTTCCGCAGGCATAGTTTTTACGGCAGATATGAGACAATGTTGTCACAGGCGCCCTTGCTCCTTTTATGTATCTCGTTGGCTATGGTATTGTTTTGTTTTTTGCGTATGTTTGCCACTGCTGCTAGCTTGTTTTGGTCGTAATGTTTCTCCTTTCTTATCGCAGTTTTTCAAGTATTCTCTCATCAAAAACATATTTATACATCTTCAACTTCTCCAATGATCGACACTCATTCCTAGAAGTAAGCAATACAAGTTCAATTCAATGACATAAATGAGATAAGCCCCTCTTAATTCTTCTACCATGTCAGGTTAGGAGGTTAGCGCACAGCCACCAGAGAATACTCAGCTATGGATTTCGGATGTCAGAAACCCCTAAGCTTGCTAAATTTCTAAAATTAACAAAATGAAGGCCTATAGGAGTCGAAGAAAAAAAAAGCCATATTGGCATGCTGATGAGGAGATGTGCTTATATTGCAATAGTTTGTTCCCTACCCCCATTACACTTACTGCACCACGCATGCACACAACAACAAAAGCCTCAATCCTAAATTAGCATGGATCGGCTGCATGAATCAAACTCTTCCATTGAACTCGATGTAGCGTATATAACAACGTGCTTTCCAAATCTTTTAATTACTACCTAATCACTATCGATTTCATATAGAGTGACAAAAATTTTACGCTAGCTGTGAACCTATCGCAGCCCTCCTCCACTATCCAAATATGGATAAACGGTTCGGGACCCCTCCTCCACTATCCACCTCTATCCATTCCATGGCTGAAACAATAAACCTATCTTAATCTTCTCCCTTCAATTGAATTTCACTCTCTACACTTTTTTTTTTTGGATATATACCTTTTTTTTTTGGATATATGTGGGTATCTAGGTGAGCCTGACTATTCCAACAAGTGCAATCCGCGTGAGCATACCCCAGTGACCTGAACAATCTTGATGCAGCGGAAAATGGAATCAACAATTGAATTTCACTCTCTACACCATATTGACTAGATTGAATTCTAACTTGATCACACTTCACGACAACAATTGACACAACAAAATCAATTGAAACCAATCCAACACACACAATTGATAATCCTCACCTCGGTAGCCCAATCCATCGCAGGCGAGATCAATCGGCACGGACCGCACCAAGTCGCCACGAACTCCACCAAAACAGGCTTCTCAGACTTCAAAACCAAATCCGAGAACTGCGTCTCATCAATCTCCGTCACTCCGCACCTAATCCCGAACCTCTTCACACCAAACCCTAACTTCCGTCCACTCCGAATCCCAATCGAAAGGTTTCTGCAAGTGAGTTGCGGAATCGAGCAATTCGCGGTTCTCGAGGTTGCGCGGACGGGAGGGATTGGAAGTGGAGCGAAGATTGTGGAATTCGAGGTGAGACTCGCCATGATTGGGGTTTTGAAATAGTGGAGATTAGTGAGAGTGTTGAGGTTGTGTTGCTGCAAATGTCAGTTGAGGAACGGAGTGGAAAGACATGAAGAAATGCTGCTGAGAAGCTGAATTGTGTGGCCTTGGTTATAAAAGGGATAGAGGATCTTGTGTTCCGGGAAGTTTTGTACCATCATGGCCTCTGCCAAACTTGTGACGAGCCACAACTGTTGACAACAGAGTGACGGTGGAATTGTCTTAATTGCCCATTTACCAGAGAGAACCCAAGGAAGAAATAAAAGGAGAAAGAAGTAGATAAGTTTAGAAGTCAACACGTCTGTCGTAGTTCAGTGTGTTAATGAACTCAACACATCATCTCAAGCAATTTTCATGAATAAATAGTTGGTAGAGTGATAAGGCACTAGAGTAAATTTTTTTGAGATAATAATTTGAAGACAATTTTATATGTCATTTTTACATATGAACTCAATGAGAGTCCCTTATATGTACATTTTGCACATACATAAATTTTGACGTACTTTTTAAATTAGTCAAATTTATTATAATGTTTTAAAGTTAGTTAAGTTAAGGTTGTAGTATATTGAAAATGAAAGTTACCTAAAACAATATGATAAATCTCTTCATCTTCCTTCTCAACAATTTGATTATTGTTGAAGACAATTTATTTGATTAACAATTAATTGGTCAAAGTGTTAATGACTTGATTCCTTAAGTAAAGGTCTCGTCTCGTGAAGGGCTTTCATATGAGGTTCTTTCGACCATAGATTAGTCGGTATAGTTGGCGTCGACGCCGCATTGCAAACCAACAAGACAAAAAACTATTTAACTACCTTCACAAGACATCAAACACCCGTCGACACCACATCAGTTTAATTAAGCGCCGTTTTATTTACCAAAAAAAAAAATTAAGCGCCGTTTTTCCATCTTGACTGCATTCATCTAACCCCTCAACAACCGGGAGCACCATAACCACCACATTTCGCGCCTCCGCTCCTCTCCGTCAGATCCCCCTCGCGATACGCACCTTTGCCACTCATATATCGTCCAATCGATCCAAATCGTCAAATCAATTCGTTCATTCGTTCTTTCAAAACTTCTGTTCTCTCACTCCATCGGAAAGAAATGTCATCAACCGGAAGCCGAGGCGGCGCGGTCGCAACGCAGCCCTACTTCTGCTACCAATGCAATCAGACGGTGTACATCGCTCCATCCCCATCGTCCGACCTCGCCTGCCCACAATGCAACGGCGGATTTCTTGAAGAAGTCGAAAACCCTAACCCTAACCCTAACCCTAACCCTAGCCCTCTCCACCTCCCCTTCTTCGCCTTCGCTGGCCCCACCACCACCACCAACAATCCCTCCGCGGGATTCGCGTCGCTCTCTCCTGGCCTCGCCGGGATCCCTCTCTTGTTCTCCTCCAGCTCCGTCGATTTCCATGGCCCCAACGCCAACGCCAACGCCACCGACATCTCATCTCTCTTCGGTCCCGATATTCGAGGCCGATCCGGCGGCGGCGGCGGTGGTGGTGGAGAATCTGGAGATCCGGATATCTTCAATCCGTTCATGTTCTTGCAGAACTATCTCCAAACCCTAAGAGCCGGCGGCGCGAACATCCAGTTCGTGATCGAGAACAGTCCGCCGGAAGGAGGCGGCGGCGGTGGGGGGTTTCGGCTCCCGGCGAACCTTGGTGACTACTTCATTGGACCTGGATTGGAGCAATTGATCCAGCAGTTGGCGGAGAACGATCCGAACAGGTACGGGACGCCGCCAGCATCGAAGTCGGCGGTGGAGGGGCTGCCGGATGTGAAGATCACGGAGGCCATGATGGTGTCCGACTCCGCGCAGTGCGCCGTCTGTAAGGACATGTTTGAGATGGGAGGGGAGGCAAAGCAGATGCCTTGCAAGCACATTTATCATCCCGATTGTATTCTGCCGTGGTTGGAGCTGCACAATTCGTGTCCGGTGTGTCGGTACGAGCTTCCGACCGATGATCAGGACTATGAGAATCGAGCTCAGGGGGCGACAAATGCGGCTGGAGTGGCGACTAATGATGCTGATTCTGATTCTGCTGCTAGTGAGGATGCATCGCTGGATACTCCGCGGACAATGGAAAGGAGATTTAGGATATCATTGCCGTGGCCGTTTAGAGGGTTTGGTGCGCCTGCGGAAACGAGTAACAGTGGAGTAGGCACTGACAATAGCGGCAACGGCAGCAGCGGCGGGGGAACAAACTCTGGTAGTCAAGCGAATCGGAATTTTGGATCTGAGACTCGGCAAGAAGATTTGGATTGAGCAATGTGAGTGCCACGCCACGTTCTGGATTTGATATGGATGATGTTTGGTTTTACATTTTATTTTGCTCTTGCTTTTGATTTTTACATTCATCCTGAACTTATTTAGAGTTTGAAGAAGCATTATAGGAATATGGTTAATTCAAGTTAATTTATTGTGTAGAATCATCTTCTTATTGAACTGTAGGTTGATTAAATTTATTTTCATGCGTATAATGAGTTCGAGAATTCTCAGTGATCGTTATAATGAATACAATATTGTAGTTAAAGAATTTTAAAAAAATAAATAAAAATAGTGAGATGAACGGTAAATTGGAGGTGGGTCATTTAAGGGCATGGCTTACATTTGATATTATGAATGAAAAACTGAAACTTGATGCATGATTCTCTTGAGTTCATGGGGAACTTCTTACGTGATGAAAAGGGACATGGAATGATGAGTATTCTAGGGATCTAAAACAAAATAGATCCATATATTTTGGATATTTTTTATTAGCATAAGCTGAACTCTCTAATCAAAATGTTAGCATGCTTCATCTTTAAAAATTAAAATTTTTCTCGCTTTAATGAAATTGCTTTGAAAGTTTTGTTTTCTTTCTCTTTCAACTTCACAAATATAGGATAAGAAATATGGCTTATGGAGATCTAAAGAAAGTAGGAGTTGCGCTAATAGATGCAAAAAATAGAGAAAGGCGGTTGTGGTGGTTTAGAATAATCCAAAAATGGCTTGTAAATGTAAAATGACACAGTTAGAAAACTCAACACAATAAAATTCAAAGAAATTCAATGACATAGGGATAGACCGAAGATCGTTTGGGAGGCATTAATTTAATCAGTATGGTTTAAAGGGTTATGAAAGTGCATCATCAAGTGCAATATTGCAATAAATACTAATTTGAGTTCGAGACTTTGTTGTTGAATTGTTGTCTATTTCAATTTCGCACAATTGCATTTATTAGGGCGTGCCAACAGCACAGTATCATGTAATTGCTATTTGTATATTTTTGTTTATCGTTGGTAAACGATAGTTAATGTTCCCTTGTAGCTATTTGCATTCAGTTGTTCGTGCTCTTGTAATCTTCTTGTTTATGTTTATATAATTATTTCTTAGTTTCTTTTAAAAATATAATATAGGCCATTAAATTCTGTGTTATAGCTAGATTGTACCTTGTAAAGTTGTAGAATTATGATTTCTAGTTTTACTTTAGAATTTTCTTTTTTTCTTTTTATAACTGGATTATGAAATTGGAAGATCATTGGAATCATGTCCTAGTTATTGATGCAATGACACAATAAACTAGAAGATCCTCTTGCCATTTGCTCCATTTAATAATTATTTTTGGCCTTTTCTTTTCTTTCCCTTCTTCTAAAGCACTTTTTCTCTTCTTTTGCTTGATCATGCTCCGTGATTTACGTTCATGTACAATAATTTGTTAGTTCGCATTTACTTTTTTTTTATAAGAAAGAAACTAACTTGCTTCCATTGAGACTCAAACTCCCAACCTCTTGCACAAATGACCCCATACCAAACTAGTGAGCTACCCTCTTGGTTGGTCATTTGTTCGGATTTTTGAGCATTGAAGAAAGGGTTACTTATTTAATAATTTAGTTGAGGTTTAGTTATTTGTTGTATCTTTTTTATTTATTCTTATTCGCTTGTGTAAACAAGTGTTTCAAGTAAATTGTAAGTGTAAATACTAGACATAGAGATGATGGAGTGGTAAAATTAAAGGAAGTAGAAGTTCATAAGGTGAAACACTTTAGATATCTTGGATCAATCATACAAAATGATGACAATATTGAGAACGGTGTTGCGCATAGAATTCAAGCTGGATGGAAGAAATGGAGGAGTGCAACAGGTGTGATTTGTGATAGAAATATCCCTACCAACTTAAAAGGAAAGTTTTATAGGACCGCAATTAGGCCAGTTATGCTCTATGGAAGTGAATGTTGGGCGGTAAAACAATAACAATTACATAAAATGAACGTAATAGAAATGAGGATGCTTAGGTGGATGTGTGGTAAAACCCGTAAAGGTAGAATAAGAAATACTAAAATTCAAAGAAAAGTAGGAATAACATCTATTGACACAGAGATTAGGGAAGGGCAGTTGCAGTGGTTTGGACACTTGCAAAGACGGCCTGTAAATGCTCCCACTAGAAAACTTGACTCAATAGAAACTGACAAAATTTGACGAGGTAGGATTAGACCGAAATTAACTATGGAAGAGTTTGATCCATGTAGCCGACCCCAATTAATTTGGGATTGAGGCTATGTTGTTGTTGATGATGTTTAAGAGTTAAGAGGCCTAAAAAGCACAAAGGTTCTCAAGTGTTCTAATGCACCACAAGTATCATATTGTCCAACTAAGTTCGGTTCCCTTCTCTTCACTTCTTGTCCCTTATTGCAGTTTTAGGGGAGGAAACAAAGGCAACCACCTCTATCTCAAGTTTAGCTAGGCTTGATGACTACGTGCAATTGTTATGAGAGTTTTTCCTCCTTAGGTGGGTAATTTGGAGTGAACTCTCTTAAAGTGGCCGACCACTAGCGAAGAGAACACGTTAAACATTTGCAATAATTTTTCAAAAGGTAGAACACAAATGCCCATTGCTTATTGTCTCTCAAGGGTAAGCCCTACATTAGCAAGGGCTAGCTTTATGCTTGTCTATAAAGATGTAACCAAAAATTGTATGTGTAGCCTTTACCAGTCTATTAAAGGGCTTGAAAGTGCCTTTATTGGTTGGCTCAATATAGCAATTTAATTTCGAGTCTTTATTTCAGGTCTATATTAGGTTTTCTTTTCTTTTCTTTTTTCGTTTTTGCGTGTCTATATTGGCTTAAAAATTTAATGTTTTTTCTTATTTACTTGAGTTTTATTACAATTTGAGGCTTGCTCATGTCAAACTATGAGGCATGGGTTGAGACATGAGTATCATACCTTAATGTTTTAGCTTCGCTTTTGCAAAGTGAAGTCATTTTTCTTTGTTGTCTTTGAGATAAATTAGTCTTTTTCAGTTTTGAACATTTATAGTTATTTCTTTTAGTTTTTAATGTTAGTTCTAAATTGGATTCCCTGCCCTTGGGAAATGCCTCTTCTAGTAATATTATCTTTCTTTTTTTTTTGATATTGACTAGTAATATTATCCTTCAATATTCAATAATACATATATGAATCTAACTATCTACAAACTTTTTGAAAAAGCGTCTTAAGTTACTTTTGCATTACTATGTTGATGCACGACAAGTTGGTTTCTAATGAGGTTGTCTATTGGAGATAGCCAGATTGGGTTACCAGAAACACGAAATGAGATTGAAAAAAAGCTAATGACATTTTAGGTTTGCAATACCGGCTAAAAAGATAAATGCCTAATGTTCAAAACCCCTTCTATTTCTTTCAATGTATGTGCTAATTTTCTAAAACTGGCAAATCTCAATTGTGAATCATTAATGTATATGCTATATTTTATAAAACCGGAGATGCGTTCGTGTATTTCTTAACAGTGTTAATTCTATATATTTCCAGAAGTTGTTTAAGTTCTCAAAAGTAAATGGGAAAATGCTTTATTTTTTATGTGTTGCCTTTTATTATTATTATTATTATTATTATTATTATTATTATTATTATTATCACTTTTTGTATTTTCCTTTTTTTGATAGGACGTATTGTCCTTAATTTATATGTGTTTTTAAATTTAGGCATGCAACTCTTGCCACTTTGAGGCCATATGAGCAATATTTCTCAATTATTCCTCGTGAACCTTGATCTACAATTGTTTGTTACAATTAGGAACTTTCACCAAAAGAATGATAAATGAATGAATGATTGTGAATAAATTTGTTACTTCCTGTAAATTTTTAATGCTACCTAAACAAATGCAAATTGTATATCATATTCACCTCAATTATTCTAAAAAACAACAACATAACCTCAATCCCAAATTAATTGGGGTCGGCTACATGGATCAAAATCTTCCATTGTGCTCGATTTTGTGCAATTGATGATGAGCATTCCAAACCATTCAAGTCCCTCATAATTAACGCATCCCAAGTTAACTTCGGTCTACCCCTACCTCGTCGAATTTCATCAGTTTCTATTGAGTCAAGTTTTCTAGTGGGAGCATTTGTAGGCCGTCTTTGCAGGTGTCCAAACCAACGCCCTCTAAAAAAAATCAGTGACAACAATTTGGGATGGAAGTTTTGCATTGATGTGACGACAAATCAAATATGGTCGCTCTCAAGTCTCAATAGAGGAGGAGGTTTTGCACAAGTTCAACCTGCATAATACTATGGCACTTTATGAATTTGGATATAAAAGATATAAATCCATTAAATCAAACTGAAAGGAAATGTTAGATCCATGTAGCTGACATCTTAGCAATGCCTTGGGTATCAATCACGTTAATCCTAGGCATCAATCATCCCCTCTTGTTCGCCTAGGAGGCTCCAAAAATCCCTCCCCCTTATACAATATACACTCATTTTTTAGTGGTTTCTTCTTCATTCTCCTTCACCTTCATGATTCTTGTCTTCTCGAAAATACCTCTCCGCTTACCACCTCTTCCCGATTCTTGTTATCTTGAGGCTCCTTTCAGATTGCTGCCTTCCTCTTCGCACTCGCTCCTTTTCTCCTCAAGCACAGGAGGCTAGTGACGGTGAAAATCTCTTTTTTCCATCTATTGATTTCTTTTGTTTAGAGTTGTTTGCTATGTTGATTAAGAAGATGTATTTGTGTTTAACCCTGTTTTACATCAATTTCAAATGGATTTGAGATCGGGTTTGAATTTGGGATAACTATATCTGATGCATGAATGCATGATGCACATGTAACCTGTATTTCAATGAACTTGTTTTTCAAACCATTACTTTGATATACGAGTGTTCTTTTTTTTTTTTTTTTCCTGTTTTGCATTGATTCTCATGTCTTGTCTACTTGAGATTGCATCAGATTTTATCATCTCATGTCGGGGTTTACACTATTCACATGGATTTGCGTAGAAGTCTTTTTTTTTTTTTCTCTTTATTGTGTTTGTGGATTTGGATTTGCGATATTTGGTACTTGGTAATTGATTCATGCATTGCCTCACTCACTTTGCATTCAAATTTCTTTACCATCAGTGTTTAATAGTAGAAGCCTTGACAACTTCAAATGCACATCAAAAAGAACCAACTAAGCTTTTTAAATGCTCCTCAAGAATTTAAGAACCATTGAACCAACCAAGAAGAACCAACCACTTATGGTATAATAGAGTTTCCCCATCAGAATTCGTAATTGCAACTTGAACAAGTTCATCATTCCTATCCTGACCGTCCAAGTCCCTAGAGTTATGACTTATCAAGGGATGCATTCAGTACCAGAAAGTGTAGTCTAGTGCTTGTCTTGCAAGTGTAAATGCATAATGATTGCCTATAAAGATCGAAAGGCAATAGTCCATTAATAAAGAAAGAGAATGCTAGGGTGGCATAATTTTGATACATACATTTGCAAGTGTAATTGTGCGCACACAAATCTTGGTGCACAATTTGTGGGATTTGAACAACTGTGTAACAAAAGTATGTAACTTCCCTATTTTCCTTTCTTAGGAAAAGAAGGAACTTTGCATTTAATTCATATGATTGGAAACAATTATTTTAATTTTTCATTTGGTTTTTTAGTTGCACTAGAAAACTCGACTCAATAGAAACCAAAGAGATTTGACAATGTAGGGATAGACCGAAGCTAACTTGGGACACATTGTTGTTGTTTTCTCAATTGCATCTGTAAGAACTCTTCATTGCTTATGATTACTCTTTAAATGAAACTTTGAGTGAAGTAGAGGAGCATCCCTTTGTTATGAGTAACTAGGGACTTGTCCTTGGGCTCTCAACTTAAGAAGTGAGTTGTTGCTTGATCAACTGTTTCTACACGAATTGGTTTAACTCCTTTTTTTATTTTGCTGTTGGAGAGGGAGGTGGCATGTTGCCACCGTTTAAAAAGGTTAAAAGAAGGATCCAGGAAAAACAAATTGGCAAAAAATAATGCCCATGTCTGCTTTGGTTCATTGGTTGACTAGGAAACTATATGCATGCCCATGATCTTTGCATCTTTTGATATTATAGGGTTTATTTCTTTGGTACGTGATGAATGTTTTATTTTTGGCTGCAGAATTTATGATCCGAAAGATTATGCTCTGGCTTTGAAACAATGAATGAAAACTTGCCTGATTGTTAACTAAAATGATAATATAGCCATTTCAATTGAATGCATTTTCCTTATGGATACAAAATTAGAAATTTAGAAACAATCTTGACGTCAGAAAACAGAATTGGAACAGTGATAAAATTATTTTCCTTCTATGGCTAGATAATTGCATGATCTTGCTGCAACTGCAAAGAACTGAATAATGGTGCTCTGTATCACAAAAAATGCCTTTACCACTGGAGTCGATTCACAATTCCTTTTTTTCTCTGATTACCTCCATTTTTGACTACTGAAAACTATGAAAAACCAATATTAGAGAAATTTAAAATTAATGATACTCATTTAGTCTCTTCTGAGACGTGCATTTGACTCGGTGAACCAATTCTCATGTACGTAATTATATATCGATTCAGATTCATGCATTGAAACTACATTTTATTCCAAATATTTCTTTTCTAAATATCTTGCATTACTTGCAATAGAAGTTAATTTTATTTACTTTCTGGGCATAGGAATGGCTACTTTTGTTCAGCTTCCTAGTCGTCATGGTTCACAGAACATGGTAATATCGGGAAAGAGCTTCTCCTTGATGGTAACTTTGGTAGGTCACCTTTTTACTTTCGTGGGAGAAATTACTGTCTGTAACAGTGGATGAACAAAACAAGGATGGTTATACATAATATGCTCTCTTTTGAGGTTAGATCATGCAAGAGCATATCCATATTGATTTTCAGAAGTTTTCGCAACTTCATGTTTCATGATAAATGATCTGCCAATTGATCTGCATTTGTAAAGCTCGTTTTTTTTCTTCTGTTATTAATATCCATAGCATTTGGGTTGTTTTATCAGTTGTTGCGAGTTTTTCGTGCATAAGATTTTTGCTTCTTTTCTTTCTTTAAAGCAATGTTGTTTTAGTCGACCGCAGCACAACCGCACCCAATGGGGAATGCCTTTTGCTGTTTTGCTAGTCCATGTTTGCAGGGATCAATCAACCAGAAAATAGTGCCAGTTTGAACTGGGCGGCGACAAAAACAGGTTTGTTTGTGCTACGACAGGTGTGAATATTTCGCTCGATATAGTGAACCATAGTATAAATTGTTCATTTGACGAAATGGTTGGCTGTAGGTGTAGAATCTTTGGTGCTGCTACTTTCTGCTGCTTTAAAGAAGTCTAGATTGGATTGTTTAGTTGCTCTAATGAATTGCTGTCTCTTAATATTAAATCAAGGTTGAGCGTATTGATCATAGAATGAAATAGAAAACTGAAACTTAATATTTAAAAGTTCAATCATTAGAGGCTCCTGAGGAGACTTTTATGATTGCTTTTTAGCGTATAAACTATGAATATATGAATAATCGAATATAACAAAGGATTATGGAAGAATGTTTTTTTGTTTGCGGAGTGCATCGGTGTAGATATTGTGTAGGACCTTAAAGATGCTAAACATTATTGTGCAACAGATTTTTTTTTTTTTTTTTTTTCTTAAGTGGAGTCGAACTCACGACTTTTTCAAACCTTACCTTTTGACAAGTGTCTTTACTATCTCACCAGAGATGCTTTGGAAACATTATCGTTTAGCAGTTGAATGTTGTGTATAATATAATTCATAATCTAATCAAATAACTTCTCTGTAAATGTCTGTCTTTTTATATTTTGCACATCAATAATTAACACAATAATTAACACATGAAGTAAGAAGTGGTTCTTTAGAAGCTCATTAATTTGCATCTCAATGCGGTGGGGGGTTGCAGAGTTAACTATAATAACTGCTAGTAGAACGATCTTTGATGTCAATGTGTACGTTGTCTAGCCATAGCACGATAGTATTGCCCCCATGGGAGTTGGTGGGATGGTAAGAATTGGGTTCAAAATATCAAAGATGTGTGGTTCTATTCCTTACCTCTCCCTTTTCCTTCTAATTTCTATTCCTTACCTCTCCCTTTTCCTTCTAATTTCTTTCTTGAGTTCTGCCTCCAAGGGAGTTGGTGGGATGGTAAGAATTGGACTCAACACACTAAAGATGTGGGGTTCGATTCGTTGCTTCCCCCCTTCTCCTTCTGATTTCTTCCTTGAGTTCTTCAACTGACATTTGATAATGATAAAACTAGCTAGTTGGGAGAGCATGTAGTTATTTTCCTTTTAATTTTTTCAAGTGTACGAGGGAAGTGCTAGCATGCCTCAAGATCGACACGCACGAAGAGCATGGACCTCGTCATCTACCCTTAATACACCTCGGGATGTGTGCACGCTTCAAAAAGCAACGACGGTTATGAGGTGCATGCCCCTCAGGTGTATCCATTATGTGGGCAAAAAAATATTTTTCTTTAGTGTTGTTTGGTTTAGCTTTTACTTTTAGCTTTTACGTGGATGACGTGGACAATTACTTATCAAAAGTGGACAATTACTAATCAAAAGCCAAAAGCATGAGGGGGATGCTTTTGAAAATTGCAATGGCAATGATATAGTAGTTTTAAGTAGTTTTAGTTGTCACATCAGTACAACGTCAACTAATCGCAAAAAAATATAAAATGCAATCAAACAGTTCAAAATTTGTTTATTAAGTGTCATGTAAGGGATAAACAAGAGCATAAGTTGAACAAAACAGGATCATAGATAATTATGCACGAGTTACTAATGGCTGGCCAGCGCGAGTAGAAGTAACTTGTTACTCTTTAAACCCTCTTCCAGCTTTCAAGTCTAGCTGAGCACATGAGAAAAGTCAATGTTGGGACCCCTCCCCCTGAATGGGACGCATCTTGTGATAAACTTGGAGTAGTCATTTAGTTTGAATAGACACAAAATAAGATAAAATAATAAAATAAAAAGAAAATACCTAGGTCCATTCAAATGAAAAGCTATGGTTTTCCAAAAAAAAAAAAAAAAAAAAAAAGAAAACTATGGGCCCATGGAGTGTAATGATAGGAGCGGACAGATCCTGAGATATGGCAAATAGGAGACAGGCAATCCAATGAGGTGGGTCCCACAAGAGACACGTGTCATCTAGCTTTAAATGGTGACAGCATGGCCAAGTCGCTGTTTGGGTCCCACAACAGCTGAATGTTCGGTGGGTTATACTGTATCTGACTTAAACGTGGCACATCCAACTGGCCAACCAACCAAAGTGAACAACCACACAAAATTATCATCAGAACTCTCAACAATACACACAGCACTCCCATTGCTGCAACAGATGTGACTTCTTCGTACCTGCCACTCAAATTAGTCCTTTCTATGTTTTTTTTTTAAAAAAAATTAGTTTCATGTTGTCATTTTAATATTTTCATCGTACTCATTTTTTATTTATTATTTTTTTTCAAAGATTTTCATTGTACTCGTTGAAAAGAAGGAATTGGGGGTAACTAAAAGATTAAAGAAAACGATGAGAGAAACAATGGCTAATAAAATGTTACCTATGTAAGTTGAACTTGTTGGGTCGCCCATGTTTGTTCAAGACGGTCTATAGATCTCACGAGTGTAGAGCTTTACACAAAAAGAGAGCACTTAGTTGATGTAGGATTATATTTTAGCCCACGCATTCAAAACAGAGCTATTATTGTTATGAATGTTTCGTCATTGTGAAATGCTTTAATTTTGTGTTTGTTTTTTCGTATGTTATAATTAAAGAGATATTGATGGACTTTATAAAATCAACTTTTAGAGCATCTCCAATGAAAATGTGGAATGAAGAAAAATGTGTGCCAAGGTCGATCCTGACAATTTGGGGGCTTTGGGCGAAACCTTGAAAATGGGGCCCTTAATAAAATTACTTTTTTTATTATCTTATAGCGACAACTAGTCGATTTCCTGCATTCTGCGCAAGGGTTATTAAAACTTTAAGAGAGTTAAAAAAATAATTTACATGAATATACTATAATATTTTTTACAATTAAAATTATAATTCACAATAAATCAACATATATTTCTTAAAAAAAATATATAACCTAGAAAATATATATATAATAAAAGGTAAAAAAAATATTTACTTATAAATCACGCACATAGCAAAAATGCTGAATAATCCTCGTAACAATTGTAACGACCCTAAAATTTAACCCGTGCCATGTGTCAATACAGGTGGCACGTGGGCCTACGCCATGGTACAACTATCAATTCTCGGGCGTCGACATCAAGATATGTTATATTTGTTTGGTGTTTGTATTATACTGTATAGTTTTAGCAATAATGTTAATGTCCAAACGCATGAGGATGAGTGAAGAATTGCAGTCACCCAATCGAGTCACTTGAGTAGCTGGGATGGAGTGATTAGGAACCCTTAAATGAGCCTAGTGATAAGGGGTTGGGCCAAGATTTAAGGGAGGGTATATAAACCCATACCCACTCTCTTCTCTCTCTCTCTCTCTCTCTTTTCTCTCTCTTCTCTTTCTTCTTCTCCTCCCTAATGTATCCTTCAAGTCATTAACAGACAGTGGTGGCCGGAGCGGGAAGACGACGGCGAGTTCGGGCGATCTAAGGTAAGATCCCTCATCTCCTCGCCACCCTCTACGCATTGGTATAAGTTTTACTCGCGTTTGTCGCGATGAAATTTGGACACCACGTCGAGATTTCGAACTCGATCGAAACTCTCGACATTTTGGTGATCCTCTCGACGATCACTACGAGATTTGAGAAGGTGGTTTTTTATTTGGATGGTTTATGGATTTTTGATGACTTTTGGGGATTTTACAAATGATTTTCGTTTTGGACTTTTCGTTGAGGTTTCCAGACGTTTTGGAGTGTGTCGTGGATGTTTTTGGAATGGTGTTGTATCCTCGATGAAAAATGGACCAAATCGGCGTAAGGTGGTGCGAGCCGAGGTGGTAAACACCCCGGAGAGTCCCACAGACGCCAAGCGCGACGCTGGGGACAGAGGGGGTCTCTCTGTCCCCCACGCCGTAGGGAAGCCGTGGAGACGTCGCCGAGGGTAATACCCTCACGGCGTCTCGGCGGCGTCCAGAACCCAAAAAATTTCTAACTTTTTTTAGGACCTTTGGAATGAATTGGGGTCTTCTCGGGGTATCTAACGGGTCTAAATACGACCAATTAGCCTGAAATTTGACCCAAAATCTCAATAAACATAAATAAGGAAAATTGGATGAGAGTTAATGGGAAACCATAATGAATTGTATTATCAAGCGTATTAGCACGCGGGACTACGTAGGGACGAGTCGGAGTCCTCAAGAGTGCAATTAGCTTGGATCGAGGGAAGTAAACCAATGAGGAACACTAAAGTTATTTCTTAAGCTTTGAATTATTTATAGATATTGTTTTAATGTCATCTTGTCATTCCATTCTTATGAGTTGTCCAAAGCAAGTGTGCCAAGCGTGATCCTTACGAAATTCTGGACTTGTGGTATATTATACCGGGGTTTACGGCTAATATAACGACCCTAGAAATTTAACCTATGCCACGTGTCAATACAGGTGATACGTGGGCCCACACTGTGGTACAGCTATCAATTCTCGGACGTTGACGCTGAGGTATGTTAGTTTTGTATGGTGTTTGTATTATATTGTATTTCATTTGTTCAATTTCAAAGTTTTTAACGTGTAAAAACGTTTGTGTACGAGCGTTGGTAGTCTGGAGACAAACTTAACTGAAAACACTGACAAAACACAAATTATAAAAGTATAGGCATGTTGGCACGTAGTTGCGATAGAATGCGTGCGACGGGCGACTCGGGGCGCGGTTCGAGTTCGAAAACACTAAGGTGGAGTTGGAGATGACCAAGTGTGGAGCTCAAGTTACGTAATGAAGTCAAATATGAAGTGTTGGAGTTGTTGGGACAGCTAAAGGGAGGACCCTTGGATGCGCCTTGAGATGAGTGTGCATAAATGGATGAGGAGAGGGGTCTTCTACCCCTTCCCTAACTTCTTTACCAAGCAACCACTGAACTGGTGTGGCCGGAGCGGTGCCGGAGGTGGCAATTTTCGACGATCCGAGGTAAAACTCAGACTCTCCTCGTCGTTCTCTACGCGTTGGTGCGTAGTTTGCTTGTTTTCGTCGCGGTGAGTTTTGGATGCCACGTCGAAACTTCGAAATCGATCGAAGTTTTCGACGTCCCGACGATCCCCGCGACGATTAATAAGTTGTTTACAAAGGTTGTAATCGATTTAGGTGAGTTTTGGATTTTTGACAAATTTTTGAAGATTTTCAAAGATTTTTCGTTTGGATTAAAATGGTAGTGATTAATGGTGGAAATGAGGTGTTGATGATGGTGGATTGTTGAGTTGTTATTGTGAATAAAAAAAAAGGGTCTATTCGTTCATTGGAAATGTTCCAGCGAACGAACGAGGAAGAAGAAGAGGAGACGGGTCGGGTCAAACCGGGTTTGACCCGACCCGAATGGACCTAACCAGACCTGGTTGGACCGGGCCTGACTCGGTTGGACCGGGTCTGACCTGGTCAGGGCGGTCCAGACCCGACCCGTTACCTGCCCACCTATTATAATATTAATAAATAATTATTTATTTCAATTAAATATATTAAAAAGGATTTTAATTGAAATAAAATTCCAGAAAATTCAGAAAAATTATTAAAAATTATATTTTCATCAAATAAAGAGAAATTTAGAAATTTCTACGAAAAGTGAAAATTTTGGGATTTTTGCGAGGCATTATGTCGGGGTTTTTGCCTTGAAAAACGTGAAATTAGCAAAAATAGTTAGAAATTTAGAAAAATCATAGGAAATTAAGAAAATTGATATATATTGCATTATCAGGATTATTGTACACACGGGAACCGTAAGGAGCGTGTCAGAGTCCGTGTTAGTGCGAATTATCTTAGACCGAATTAAGTAAACCAGTGAGGAACACTATAGTCATTTCTTGAGCTTTGAATTATTTATTGATATTGTTTCGATGCTATCTTGTAATTTCATTCCTTTTTAGTTGTCCTAAGGCAAGTGTGTCAAGGGTGATCCTTACAGAATTCTGAGCTCGCGGTGTATTCTACCGGAGTTTACGGCTGGGGATACATGATTGGTTGTTATGACATATACGGGGTGAGAGTTCTCCACCAGATTGTTGGGAACTCTACACTCGCGTAGGGGTCGTAGAGGAGATTTTGTCCTCGACTCCTAGCCTTTGAGGAGATTTTGTCCTCCGCATAACGACTTTGATTGGTCGGGACCACTTATGCATTTCCTTTGTATTTTGGGACACTCAATTTCTACTGCTTATTTATTTATTCACAGTCTTTATATATTCATGTGCTCCATATCCTTTTCTTTCTGTTTACATGAATTGACTATTCATTTATTTAATTTGAAATGTTATATTTATTGTTGCTCCTGCTTGGCGTTACTTACCTGGGCTCGTCATTCTTGTGTTTGACCGAGTGTAGATCTACAGTCCAGCAAAGGGGAAGCCGTGCAGTTAGGCGATATACTTTGAGCGGCCCTCCTCTGCTGACATAGGTGATTTTTTTGTTGTATTAGCTACTTATATTGTTTTTGTACATGGGGTTATGGGTTGAGAGATTTTTGGATATTATGACTTGGATTATACTCTTCTTGTTTTACATAGTATATATAATATACGAGGTTCCCACACCCTAGGTTTTTGTCCTAGCTTGGAGATTTGGAGGTTAATTGATTAGTTGAGATTTATTGCTTCCGCTTTATACTTTGATAACTCGCTAATTAATTGACTTCACAAATAAATAATTGAAGGGTAAGGATAGGGTCATTGGCCCCGCGCGACTCGGCAGGATTAGCTCGGGGGTTCACGCAAGTCCAGGCCGGGCGGCGCCCGATTCTAGGGTTGTAGAATTTGAGGTCGTCACAGTTGGTATCAAAGCGTAAACGTTGAATAAAAGACTCTTAAATTTAAATCACAATCCACTAAGACATAGGAAAACGGAAGTTAGGATAGTTGTTGAACTTAGAGTGGAACCCTATGAACCTAACTTAAGTCTTAGTATAGAAGTGAGGAGAGTTAGGGAAAAGTCGGAACTTGTAATGTACATGCAATATTTGAGATAGTGTATTACTAAGATATCGATTAGCTATTCACTGATTCGGAGATTCCCCTAATTACAAACAACGATGGTGAATTAGCTGGGTTCTGGTGATGATAGTGGGATGCCAGTTCCTAGAGGAGTCAGTATGGAGGAGTTCCAGATGTGGACTTAGAGGATTATGAGCCAGGATCATAGACTTGTGGAGATCTTAAGACTATTGAGAGCACCCCATACAGCGACACCATCTACGCCAACTACTTCCTAGTTGCCTGCTGCATAGGAGACTGGCACACCGACTACAGCGGCGACTTCGACAACTTCTACACCGATTGTAGCGATGTCAGAGACCGTAGTAGCTTCGATAGCACAAACAGGGGTTGTACCGCCTACTCAGATGGAGGTGATACCATCGACACTGAGTACACCACTTACTGAGGTGCCTAGTACATCGACTACTCCAAGTATTAAGGCTATGTCATAGGCGAGGAAGGCCAGGGAGTTTCAGAGGCATCAGCCTGATAAGTTCTACGGGGGTAAAAATCTTGAAACAGCAGAGATCTTCTTGAGGAGTCACGAGAAGATTCACGACATTTTGGCTACACCGGCCCACATGCAGTCCAGTATATCTTCCGTCTCACTATTTGGCAAGGCCGACGCCTGGTGGCGTACTACGGTGGCCACAAAGGGGAAGCCCTGAGATTGGGCTGAGTTCAAGGGGAGGTTCGAGCAGAAATACATTCCTCCTACAGTCCGTAATTTGAAAATGACCTAGTTTCAGAATATCTGGTAGAGAGCTGACGAGTCCGTGATGCAGTACATGGACCGATATCTACGACTGATGGAGTATGCCGGAGGAGCAGCAGATATTAACGCCGATCAGACATATTACTTTGTACATGGGCTACTCGATTCGTTAGGTTCGATAGTGGTGATGATAGCTCCGAGCACACTACAGGAGGCGTATGAGAGAGCCGTGACTAGTGAGGGATTTGGCGGTATACGCACCGAGGCACAGGCTACTTCATCGGCACCTTCCCGGTCAGGGAGGGATGGTAGGAGGAGGAAGAGATTCAGGCAGTGGTTAAAGAGAGACCGAGCTCAGAGTATAGCATCAGTAGCATCTTCACCCACGACAGCAGTTGTACCATCTGCTTCGATACGGAGCCATGCTAGTGTTCAACCACCGCAAACTCAGTCTGGAATGCACAGACAACACCACCAGAGAACTGAGGCCAGAGGCGGTAGTCAGAAGCAGAGATACCGACAGGGACTGCGATACGATCATGGTCATGGATAGAGTTCTAGTCAGGCACTGAGACAGGGATAACATGGTCCGTCTAATTCAGGGTCTGAGAGGGGAGCATGCTTCGAGTGCAGACAGTTAGGCCACTTTGCCAGTGCTTGTCCACGACTGGGTTGAGGATAACCACAGGGCCAGGAGTAAGTTCATGCCATTGTCCCACCAAACACGACTGCTACACGGAACCTGATTGACGGTACGATTTACATTTGTAGTCGTTTCATGCATACTATGTCTGATTCTGGTTCTATGGTTTCCTTTATTTTGAGTCGTATGGTTGACAAGTTAGGGTTGAAACCTATTCAATTAGAGAGACCCTTGATCCTTAGCACAACTGCTGGGGACAAGATTTACCCAAACTTAGTGTGTGTCGACTATTTGGTAGAGGTAGAAAGACACACTTTACCTACAGACCTGAGAGTGTTGGAGTTCCTAGAGTTCAATGCATTACTGGGCATGGATTGATTGGGTGTTAATCATGCACAGATTCACTATTATAGTAAGAGGATCACGTTTCAGATTCTTGGGCATCCAGAGTTTAGCTTCCAGGGGACTTCGACCAATTTACCGATCACCATAGGTAGAGTCGCCACTAGCGTAAATGTAGAGTCATTCGTTTGCGTGTTAAGTACAACAGCCAGAGTAGAGACTAGATTGGAGGATGTGCCAGTAGTATGCGGGCTCCCTGATGTTTTTCTAGCGGAGTTACCAGGCTTACCACTACTTAGAGAGATCGATTTCATCGTTGACTTGGTCCCAATGACCAAACTTATTTCTATTCCTCCGTATCGTATGGCTCTGAGAGAGCTAGAGGAGCTGAGAGGACAGCTCAATGAGTTGTTAGAGTTAGGCTTTATTCGGCCGAGTATGTCGCCTTGGGGAATGTTGATATTGTTTGTGAAGAAGAAAGACGACAGTTTGAGATTATGCATCGACTACAGACAGTTGAACAAAGTGACGGTGAAGAACAAGTATCCACTTCCTCGTATCGACGATTTATTCGACTAGTTGATAGGTTCGCAGTGTTTCTCGAAGATTGATCTGAGATTCGGGTACCATCAACTGAGGATAAGAATAGAGGACATGGAGAAGATTGTATTTCGCACTCGATATGAGCACTACCAGTTTACACTCATGTCGTTTGGGCTGACTAACGCCTCAGCAATGTTCATGGATTTGATGCATCAAGTGTTGAGATAGTAGTTGGATAGATTCGTCATTGTGTTCATCGATGGCATCTTGATATATTCCACTCGCGAAGAGCACGAGGAGCACCTTAGGTTGGTTTTGCGGACACTGAGAAAGCATTGATTGTTCACTAAGTTCAGTAAGTGTGAGTTTTGGCTGACAGAGGTAGGATTCCTAGGTCACATTGTTGGGACCAGCGGAGTGTCAGTAGACCCGACTAAGGTCAGGGCAGTTAGCGATTGGCCTACACCGAGATCAACGTTAGATATCCGTAGTTTTCTGGGCTTGGCAAGTTATTATCGGCATTTTGTACAGAACTTCTAGAGGATCGCGACATTGATGACGCAGTTGACAAAAAAGGATGTTAAATTTCAGTAGAATGATGACTGTGATCAGGTGTTCAGAACATTGAAGGAACGACTGACTACCGCACCAATTTTGGTTTTGCCCGAGTCAGGGAAGGATTTTAAGGTAAACACCGATGCTTCTAAGATCGGTTTGGGTTGTGTTCTGATGCAGCAGCGGCCCTCCTCTGCTGAAATAGGTGATTTTTTTGTTGTATGAGGTACTTATATTGTTTTTGTACATGGGGTTATGGGTTGAGAGATTTTTGGATATTATGACTTGAATGATACTCTCCTTACTTTACATGGTATATATGATATATGAGGTTCCCACACCCTAGGTTTTTGTCCTAACTTGGAGCTTTCGAGGTTAATTGATTAGTTGAGATTTATTGCTTTCGTTTTATACTTTAATAACTCGCTAATTAATTGACTTCACAAATAAATGATTGAAGGGTAAAGATAGGCTCACTGGCCCTACGCGACTCAGCGGGATTGGCTCGAGGGTTCGCACGGGTCCATGCCGGGCGGCGCCCGATTTTAGGGTTGTAGAATTTGGGGCCGTCACAGCTAGGGATACACGTTTGGTTGTGATTACATGTACAAGGTGAGAGTTCTCCACTAGATTGCTGGGGACTATGCACTCGCGTAGGGGTCTTAGAGGAGATTATATCCTCAACTCCTAGCCTTTGAGGAGATACTGTCCTCGGCTCAACAACTTTGATTGGTCGGGACCACTTGTGTCTTTCCATTATATTCCGGGGCACTCAATATCAATTGCTCATGTATTTATTTATAATCTTTATATATTTATGCGCTCCCTGTCCTCTCTTTCTATCTGCATGAATTGATTGTTCATTTATTTAATTTGAAATGTTGTATATGTTGTTGTCCCTGCTTGGCATTACTTACTTGGGCTCGTCATTCTTGTGTTTGACCAAGTGCAGATCCACAATGCAGTAAAGGAAAGGCCATGCAGTTAGGTGATTTACTTTGAGCGGCCCTCCTCTGCTGATATAGGTGACATTTTGTGTATTAGCTACTTATATTGTTTTTGTACATGGGGTTATGAGTTGAGTGATTATATGTGTAACAACCCTAAATTTTTTTAACTGACTTGTGTTACACTTGTTAGGAACATGACCCAGCTACGTGATACTAGGCGGTATTTCGAACTTTGGGAGTCAACACCGAAGTAATTTTATGATTCTCTGATTGTGTGTATTAATATTTTAGTATTTTACGGGTCTCGAGCTGTTCGGGCGATGATTAGTTGAATGAGGTTTCGCCTAGTTAAATGGGGGATAAAACACAATAAAGTATACAAATAAATGAGTTTTCTGATAATTTAATTAATTAGTTAATGGGATGTGGCGAGAAAATGGGTGCGGCGAACTAATTTACGAAGAAATACTGACCGAGGAAACGCAAGATCTATGTGGGAGTTGGATAGCTTCGCAACATACGGACTAGGGGATGGAAACTGTTAAAATAACACAGCTTGATGAGGAGAGTCATGGGATTCTCATCGAGATTTGTGTGTATGATAAGATGTGATAATGTGGTAAAAGATCCATAAGGGTAGCTGTTTTATAATGTGTAAAAGTAAGTTGAAGGGCAAAATGGTCATTTGACATTTGTTTCATATATATAAACAAACAAAAGCCCTAATATTCATCATCTTCACCACACACACACCCGAGCCTGCAGTTCTCTCTCACCGCCGCCCCTCTTCTCCTCCCCTCTCCCTTGGTGACCGGAGGTTTGTGTTCTCACCGGAGGTCCATGATCTCTCCCTCTCATCCTCTCGGTCTCTCTCTCATTCTCTCGATCTCTCTCTCATTCTCTCGATTTTCTCTCTCTCAGCCATCATCTCGACTCTCCCTTTTCGGCTCTCTTTGCTGACTGGACCACGACCCCGCTGGAGCTCTCACTGGTCTTCGTAGGTTCTCTCTCTCTCTCCCTCCCTCTCTCTCACGTTCTCACTGATTTTCTCGCATCTGGCCGTCACTGTCGTGGGTGACGACGGTCGGGCAAGGTGCCTCATGGCCCACCGAAGTCCCCATATCCCCGGGGAGACCTCTGATTTGTGATACATATAGTGTTGTTGCCCCTATTCGGTTTGATCACATGTGTTGATGTTTGTTGTTCTCACCGGAGTTGCAAAGCTCGGCGGCACCGCTGGTCGGACCACCGTGACCTGGGGAATGTCAGAGACCACGCTAAACCCATGCTTGTGTCTCACGGCTCCCGGAGTGGTCTATAACAACGATAGTAGTGAGGTGTTGTATTTTTCTTTGATTTTTCTCTATTGTTGATGTCTCGCCGGAAACCGCCCCAACTGGCGGTGCTGCGGACTAGACACCAAGTCCGAGGGGCTGTCGGGAACCATGGCTTGCCCTCGTTGGTACCCCGTTGCCCTTCGGTATGTCTGAATCAGTTGCGTTTGGACTGTTTAGTCTAAATTTCATGTTTATGTTCACTTCATGTGCGTTATACTCCTCATCGCCAAAATCCGTTGCCGTGAGTGACGCTACCGCTGTGCCACCATGACCGGGGATGTCGAGTACCAAGCACTACAAGAAAAATGATATTTAGAAACAGAATTAGCAACGGAATTAAGTTCCGTTGCTAAGAAAAAATGGTTAGAGACGGAATTGAAACGGATAATTCAGAGACGGAATAGAGAGAGATCAGAGACGGAAATAGAGACGGAAATAGAGACGGAATTTAATTCCGTCTCTAAATAATGGCGCCAACATTCCCACCAAAACTTTCTTTTTTTACAACCGTCCATTACGTCTCGAGATTCGTGCGTGCTTTGATCTAGATACCCAAAAGGTGACCAAACACAAAACTCTCTCTCCCTAAAATCTCTCTCCCTCACCTCACCGCTCTCTCTCTCGACAAACCTCTCTCCCTCACCGCTCTCCCTTTCTCGACAAACCTCACCGTCACCGCTCTCACCGATCTCTCTCACCGTCACCGCTCTCTCTCTCTCTCTCTCTCTCGTCACCGCTCTCTCTCTCTCTCACCGTCGCGCGCTCTCTCTCGCTCTCTCTCACTCTCGCAGCTCTCTCTCTCACTCTCTCCGTCTCAAATTCCTCTCTTCGTCCAGGGATTCCGTTTCCGATTCGTCTCGAACCTTCGCGTTGATGAAATTTCTCGGTAAGCATATTCAATCGATGCTTCTATTGAGATTGCTTTGTCGATGTCCTAGCTAGTTGTTTGTGCCTTTTTTTAGGGTTTCAATTTCTAGCGTTTCCGATCATTTGTGTTGTTTGATTGTTCATGCGATTAGGTTTTTTGGATAGATGTTAGGTTGAATGTCGAACCTTGAAATTTGTTAGAGGTTTTGTTGATCTTTGGGTTTGTGGTTCTCATGTGTTGCGTTTTTGCTCTATCAAATCATCAATAATGTCTAATTCGTTTGATTCATTTGTAAAGTTTGATGCTTGATTGTGATTTTAGTTGGTGGAGTTGATTTTGTGTTATGGGTTTTTTTTTTTGGGTTTATGATTTGAGGGTCATTAATGTTGATGAAAGGATTGGTCTTTAATGCAGAGTGGTGAATTATGTGTGAATTGAAATGGGTTTTGACAACGAGTGTATTTTAAACATACAATCACTTGGCTTGGGAGTATTTACTGTCCGGTGTGTCGTTTGCTTGTTCATCCAAATGAAGCATTACGATCGCGATGTACTCATTTATACTACAAGCGATGCCTAACTTATGTCGTTAGCACTACTCGAGCTTGCCGTACGATGGATATCTCGGTGACCGAAGCAGACTCGAATGGGCATATATAGCGGAAAAAATTCGATAATGTTGTAAATAAACAGCTTCAAGTTATCCCTTTTGTGGTTTGGCGACAAGCTTTTGGTCAAGGAATGATTGAATGCATATTTCTAGTGTTGTTTCGTCATGGAATGCGAGATGATGAACTATCAACTTTACGTGTAGGAGCAATTCTTATTCTCAATCGTCAAAAGATCATCAAAGAAACCAATTCAATTGATGATTTAATAAAGGTAAGGCATTATCCTGCATTAGTTTTCTTTTTCTTCCACATCTAGTTTGGGTCTATCTCAATATATGAAGTCTTTGCAAGGCTTGCAATGATCTGTTATCTTATCTCTTTTATAGGGTTATTTCATTTTTCCCGATTGTATTATTATTTTTTGGGCTTATATGATAGGTTTAATGAAGGTTGAATATTTTTTTTGCATATGGTGTATGTTTGACCCTTATGATTTCTACCTTGCTTGGACGGTTTGTGATTAATTCATAGTTGATGCACATGTCTTTATATTTTATTGATTTAGTTTTCTCAAAGAAAGTCGCATTGACTTGGATGACAAACGAAATGTTTATAAGTAGCAAATCACAATGGCCGCTGCTAATTGAAATAAAAATAAAGAAACCGATTACTACTAGCTTCTGTATTGTTGTAATCAAGACTAGCAATTGCCAACTAGCCGAGGTGCCAAAAAACTTTAACATTCAAGACATTACTTTGGTGAACCAGTCTTAAATGGGGTGGTTCAGGTTATGTCCTTACCAATTGGAATATGGAGGACTCATTTACCATACGATTTGATTAAAAAATTAGCAAACATATGGAAGGGTCGAAAACCTTATATAATTTTATCACATTTACATATCTTTCTTTTTCTTCATGTTGTATAGTTGTTCTTATTGACAGTTCTAAGTGCAATGTATTTTTTTCCGACAATTAGTGCAAATGCGCATTATACAACACTTTCTATTGGTAGCAATTTTTTTGGTTTAATTGGAAAGATTGGTTTCTCACTTTTCTTCAAATGTTGTAGATGTTCAATGATAAGATATTGAAGATCAATGTAAGAAAATGCATAAGCACAACTATTAAACTTCAAAAGAAGTACTTATACAAGGTCGTGGCCATTAATTTTATCATGACTTTCCTTCTTTCTTTCTCGCACGATTTTTTTTGATTGAATGTGCATCGGGTAGAAGTTTTTTCCATTTACTTAATAAAACCATTGCCTCTTTTGCATGAACTGCATGGATTTTCTTTACTCATTTATGCCAACATTTTCTGCTTTACATATCTTTATATATATCATCATACACAAAGCAACCTTTTGGATAAACCAATAGTAAAATCTACTGTGCTAGCAACTCATTCCATTCCAAAGATCATTGTCTCATTAACCCGAACTATATGGTTAATACATTTATTGCTTTGCATCGTTTGCTCACTATAGCATCCATATAATCTTGCAATGATAATATGATATTGTTCTCTTTAATTCTTTGTCGACTCACGTGGGTTGAAGTAGAACAATTCTCGACGAAGACTAGCTCTACCTATAATTATGTTTGTTTCTCATGTTTCTACTTAAATTGCAAGTGCCACTGTACTACCTTTACATTACTTATCATCAACAAGATCCTAAGTTCTTTATTTTGGTATCTTTACAGGGAAATCCTTAGGACTTAATAGCTTTGGCCTTATCTGGTGCAATGGTGAGTTTTTTATGTACATTAGCACTGGCGATGATTTACATTGGTAAAATATACATATAGGCGTGTGCTCTCAATTAATATATCCAGTATTGGTAGTGGAACTCTTCTAAAAAAATATATATATTGGTAGTGGAAGGATTTTAAATGCAATTCCTCTGCAAGACCAAGTTGCTACTCATGTGTGCACTATATTTTTGGGTTTTCATTTTCATTTTTTTTTTAATTTTATCTTTCCTTCTCATTTTGTATGTCCCTTCTTAGGAATTAAGTTGGAAAGTAAGGTTAATATTATTAACTTAAGCACTTTTCTTATGCATTTGTTGCGAGATAATATGTTCTTGCACATTTCTATATATATTGAGACGTTGGAAGATCATATCTTTTTCAATTTGCTTATTCTTTGAACGAATCGACGATTCAACATATCTTGTTCCATTTAAGACACTGGTTCAAACGCGCCTATTGCATTGTCATATTTGCTCTATATGGTATCTTGCCTCATCTCGGTGCAATGGTGAGTTTTTTCTCCAAAAAAAAAAAAACATGATAAGACTGGCACTTGTTTGTTGATTAAATCGTTCAATGCATGACCATTATTGTGATGAGACAGTCTACTCCAGTGACATTTTTAGGTTACTAATGCATTAACAAAAACAAAAAGTTCTCTGTTTCTGTCTTTGTTTTCTTTATCTTTATTCTTTTTCTTTGAATAGATTAGCATGTCATGCACATGGATTTTCATTCCTTCTCTAAATTTCGAAAAACTCCATACTAGTAGTAATAGTTAGTATGACTACTAGGGGATAAAGATTGAAAAGATTAGCTCTGTCATGTTAATCTTCGTAAATTACATGCTCTTTCATTGAAGTAAATCGAGAAGGTTAAGGAGAATTTGACACTTACCACTTCAAAGAAGAAAAACTTCAATTGCTTGAAAATTTCTATCGTATTCCAAACTTCGTGTTACTTTCTGATAGTCAATATCAATAATGATGATGAATATATGAAGATTTTTCTTGTGATGCACAACATTATAATAGTATTAATTGGTTTACTTTTTCTTTTTGTTATTTGTAATTTTAGGTGCAAATGGAATGTAAGAGATTCGACATCATATCTTTTGTGTCATTGAAAAAAAGGGCTATGAGAAAGGTACTACTTCATTTCTTGATACAAATAACTTGCTTTTAGATCCTACATATCTTTTGGGTGACTAAGTTTCTTAACATTGATTTAATTATATTTTGTTTGCTAAGAAGAATATATACTAAAGTTTCTATTGAACTCATCAATGAAAGAACCCTAGTAATTACTATAGGGTTCTTCCATGTTTTGTAATTTTTGGGAACCCCTAGTTGTAGGAGAAACTTTGCTAAGTATTTTGTAGGAAATTAAGAGTTAGAATTTTTTTCGAGAATGCATTCATTGTAATAATGTGTTGAAGATCATGAACATCACTTGTCTCTAAAAAGAAATAGTTATTAATATTGAAGTACTTATGAAAATTGGTACTTGTCTTGTATCATTTATTTAATACTTCCATTACACATTGTTTATCTTATTGAGTCTTTTATTTTAGTTTTCTTTACTTTTAATTTGTGTTCTATCCTTTGTTTCATTTTACTTTAATTTCATTTTGTATAGTGTCTTCTTAATTTTTTGGAGCATCGAGGACAATTGACTTTTGTTTGTGTTAATCTAGAACTAAATTTTGTGTCATTGTTTGGAGCGAGAGATAATTTGCTAATTAACACCATGTTCCTTCGGATAATGATGAATTTATTTTTCTTTATTACTTTATTTATGTTGTGTTTGGCTCATACACTTGTGCTTGCGATGATACGTAGTTCTCCCATAATATTGTTTATATTCCTATTATTGTTTGTATAATTTAGTGATTTTTTCTTTTTGATCTTTTTTCGGTGTTTTGTACGAAGTCAAGTATTATTTGAAGCACAATCAACTATATATAATCTCGGAACACTTCTTCATTTTTTTTTTTCATTTAGAACAATTTTCGCTTTTACTTTTGTAGAAAGATACGATATATAAACTTTTTAGATTGTTTTTGTTGTTTCGTGTACAGTACATTGAGAAAAGATAATTTTAAGGATATGTTAAGTTTATATAAACTGTGCAATATCAATATATTATTTAGCTATGATTTGTATTATATATTGGCGGGTTAAATGTGCTTGACCGAGACCTATATATATATATATATATATATATATATATATATATATATATATATATATATATATATAATTGAGAGACGGAATTGAGATGGATTTGAATTCGAGACGGAATTAGCAACGAATTCGAGAGATTCCGTTGCTATTTCCGTATCTAATTTTCGAGAACAGATACATGAATCGAAATGGATCAAATTCGTTTATGATCCGTCTCGATTAGCAACGGATCGAGACGGAAATAATCGAAACGGAATTAGAGACGGAATAAATTCGATCTCGATCGAAACGAATTTATTCCGTCTCGATCCGTCTCTAAATCGAAACGGAATCACATTTGCGTTTCGATTGAATCAGCGACGACGATTTTAGAGACGGAATAAATTTCGTCTCTATTCCGTTGCAGATTTTAATTAGAGACGGAATTTATGCAAATCAGAGACGGAAATTTCCGTTTCTGATCTGCTGTTTTTTTGTAGTGAAGCTAAGTCTATGCATGTGTCTCACGACTCTCAGAGTGGCTTAAAATAGCGGCATTATTGATATATTATGTCATTTATGTAATTTTATGCGTGTTGTAACCTTCTCGTCAAAAACCACCCGTTGTGGCAGCACTGTCGTTGATGCGATGACATGGGGGACTATCGGAGACCTTACCATGTCCGTCATGGAGTCTCACAGCCCCAAAGTGTCCATATCAATGGCGATGAGTCGTAATGGCAAAGTTATGCATGAGTTGTTCATATGACGTCGAGTAGTCGTCGACGTGACGTAGGGCATGCACATGACTTTCCCATGTCATGTTGGCACTCTACAAGCATTAGACCACACCCATGAGGTTCCCAAACTCGTTGGTGCATGGTTATTTTGAGTCGTGTTACTTTACGGATTTGCGTTTGAAGGTCGGGAATTGGTTATGATGTCGTGGTCACGTCGCCGGCTCATCGAGGCTATGGCATGACCCACATACGACTGAGCCGAACCTACAAAATATGAGTAGGCTTATATATATTGTGGGTATCGACGTTGTGATACCGTAGTCATGGTTATTGTCATTATTTTTCAAACCCGAGAGAGTATACGTTTTCCTAACAATTTGACGAGTTATGTAAATCCTTAAAACATTAGGAATACACTAGGGTTTAACCTAGGGTTTAGTTAATGACTCGACCCATTAATTAGAGTTTCCAACCTTGTCAGGTAGCGGGAAACTTGAGAATACGCGTTAGGGACGTGAGAGTATCTACGGGTTGCGATAGTTCAGGTAAGTACACTTGCCCTAAAGCTTGTGTACGTTAGTAAGCCAGTTAAGAAAATATCATGTGATTCATTATCATTCTATCATGTTTGCTATGATCTACTTGTTGGCATCTCTGTTCCATATTCCTTGTATATGTGTTCTTGGCATAAGTGTGTGTCTCGAAGGTACATGCGGCCTGCACTATAAGGGATAAAACGTGGGTACTTGTGCGCACGAGTGTTTGACCACCCCTAGTGATTGTGTGATACCATGTACTGGATTGTTGTGGTTATCGATGTTGTGACATCGCTGTTGTGGATTTGTTGTAGATTTTAGACCACTTATGGCCTCTTTTGACTTGTAGAACACGCATGCTTCGATTGCTATTATTTCCAGTCTGTCTATCATGCATCTCATTTATTTAAATTACTATCTTCCATTTCCTGCATGATATTTAGATTGCCTTGTTTAATAATTCATGAATTATTGTTATATTCTTCTGGCATTACTTTCGATTTCTCTTAGTTACTCACCGTCTAGTTTGTAACGGTGGGTGCAGATAAAGCGGAGTGCAGTAGAGGCAAGGAACCTTGCCTAGGAGACTTTATGTGAGCGGCTGGACTTGAGGAACCCTAGAGTAGGTTATATGTTTTTTGCTTGTATGTTTCTTGTTATTATAATAATGCTTTGGTAGTCATTGAACTCGGGATTATAGTTTGGGATTAGTATCATGTAATGCCTCATTTGACCTTGGCTTATTGTACATGAATATTCTCGTTTATGGGGTTTCCATATTTATAGATTCCTGATTTCCGTTTGACTGAGTTATTTCCCATTAAATGTTTAATAACAAATTTTCTTCCGTTGTGTTATACTTGCAATAACTCTTTCATAAAACTTATGATTCAATAATTGGAGGTTGACTAGGCTCGCCAGACCGCAGAGTACTAACTTGGGGATCTGCATGAGTCTAAGCCGGGTGTTTCCAAATGCAATGGAAATTTGGGGCCGTCACAGTATGACACTGATGATACTCTCCTTACTTTATATGGTATATATGATATACGGGGTTCCCACACCCTAGGTTTTTGTCCTAACTTGGAGCTTTCAAGGTTAATTGATTAGTTGAGATTTATTGCTTCCGCTTTATACTTTGATAACTCGCTAATTAATTGACTTCATATTTAAATGCTTAATATATGATTGAATGGTAAGGATAGGCTCATTGGCCCCGCGCGATTCGGCGGGATTGGCTTTGGGGTTCGCGCGGGTCCAGACCGGGCGGTGCCCGATTATAGGATTGTAGAATTTGAGGCCATAACAACAACGAACATAGAGATGTGAAGTTGTTGATCGCATTGCAAGATCTCTTATACGTTTTGGAGTGTCATACGACTCAACAATCGACACAACATTGCATTCTTGTGCGAAGAACTCTAAGAGAGAACTTGATGTTGCTAGGCCTACAGTAATTGGGACACCCGGTTGTTCATGTTAATTGATTTTGTGCATCCATGTTTATGTACACACAAATTGATGTCTATTGAATGGGTACCATCAATCGGGTATCCATTCCATGTGTCCTAAAAGGGTCACCTCAGCATATGTTTGTTCGTTGTTTCAAAAACGTCCTATACAAAAATTTAAAATGTTTGTCCCACCTCAAGGAATTCAGCTAAATTCATCAATCCAGTCCTTCAATTTTCTTTTTGAATTATTGTTGTAGACTTTAATTAATGCTTCCTTACTCTGTAGGTAAGAAGCGTTGAGAGTGATCCATAATCGATCAATCTGAGTCCTACTCAATAGTGTAAGTTGTACACAAAATATCCATATTCCTATATGATATAGGCAGCATAGAATAAGTCGATAAAATGCATTGAAACAACCCTTCATTGACCAAGAAAAGAATTCAAATACACTTAATTGTGATTTTGGTACCCTAAGCAGTATAAATGTTGTTGTGGTAACTAAAAGGATGTGCAAGATTCGAAACGGTTGCGTTTCATTGCCCCAAAAAATGGGGAAATGAATATATTTCTTAAGAAAATTAATAACAAAAATAAATAAATATATTTCTTGATCTGCTCTCACATTCTTCTTTCATGATTTCTCAAATCTCGAGACCTTTGATTAGTCAAAAAATATCTCTGGCAAGTCTTTGAAGTAGCCGAACTCCTCGAGGTTGTGGTGGAGCCAGAGTGCCGCCTCGTAGAACCTCTCATTTTTGTTCTATGTATTAGTACTCACGTGTAATACATGAGGTTGGGTGGAACAGATTTCCAGGGTGGCAATCTGTGACCTCTATCATTAACGGTTCAGATTGAACTGATCTAATGATTGTAATGTTGTAAACACTGAATATAAAAAGTATACTAAGAGCAAGACTTTCATATATGAAAGTTAGGGTTTCAATCTCTTCATATTATCTGAAGTTCTTAATCTAGATTAGTTGTGTTGACACCTCTCACCCCTCTCAGGTTGCACAAAGTCCTGGTAGTTGAATCAAAAAACTAATAAGAAAAAAAACTCATTAAAAATGAATGTTTAATGATAACATCGAGCGACGGTGGAGTCATTAGATTTCAGATATTATCAAGTTTCCTTCGTTCTGCCAACAACAACAAAAACAATCAATACAGTAATCAAATTGCAGTGAAATTGACAGCATAAATGTTGATTACAAAACAAAATTGCCTAATCCACTAAGAGGGTATGTAAATATCAAAATTTGAAACAACAAATTGAGAATAAGGAACCCAAAACAAAGCCTAGCAACCAATTTCCCAATCAATCAAAGAAAGACAGATATAGAAACACACAAAAAAAAACCCATTTTTTTCCTATGTAGTTTGAAGCACAAGAATCAAATAGAGGAGATGAGAAGCACCCATAACCATAATACAGGTGATGTGCAAACACTCATAAAAAATGATCCAAAATCAACCACCAAATACACAAAAACTCAATAGATCATCAAAAAACAACAACAACAACTCCGACACTACTTTCCCTCTCCGTGGTCCGTTTGAGCCATCACAAATTGGTTTGATAGTTTGTTGAAGTTGGTGAGCATTTGATCCATGAAAGCATCACCGTAGTGGTGGTGGCTGGATTTTGGGTCGAGAGGGGTTGGTTGAGTTGTGGAGAGCCAAGAAGAGTTGAAGCCATTTTTTTTATTTGAATAGTTGAAACCATTTTTGGGTTGATGTGATGTGAATGGTGTTAAGTGGTCCGATGAGATGGTATTTAAAGGGGGTGGATTCATTGTTAAGCCTTCTATTATCAATTACTTCTATATTGGTAAGTGGATACTCTTAATTATGTGCAGAATACATGCACATAGACGTTGGTGAATAGGTGATGTTTAAGTACGAAAAAAAAAAGGAAATTTGTAAAAATCAAAAAAATAAAATGCTCAAAGGAGGAGGATTGTAAAACTTTCTCTCAGCTCCAACTTTTATATAAATACATAGATATTATACTTTTTTTTGAAAAGAAGCGACAATATTATACTAAAAAAATTATTTTAAGACAATTTTTATGTTTCATTTTTTGCACTTGAAATCAATAATGAAAAGTGTAAGAATCTTTTTAACTGGTAAAGTTAAAAAAGGATTAGAAGAATGACGGGGTACATTAAGGGTGAAAGACACGAAATATGAGTAAGTCAAAATGATGTAATCTCACTTACAAGATTGCATAAATCGAGTGATGAGGTTTTATTGGAATGAAAAGTTATCTCGTAATTCTCATAATAAACTAGATTATTTATGTGAGAAGTACCTTATACCTCAAGTTTAAGTTAAAAGATAGGATCTTCTCTTTTTGGTGAGTATAAGACAAATTTTTAAATATATTTAAAAAAAACTATATATGTATGCTTATTAATGTATGGGCAAGGGGGCCTTCCTTTGAGTGGGGGACTGGGACAGTCGCTCTTCTTTCCCCAACCCAGATACGCCCCTGGCCACATAGGCAGGGACAACCCTGACATTTTTGGGTGAAACAAAAAATTGGAGCCTTAATAATTTACTAATTTAAATTAATTTAAATAAAAAACTATAAATAGTAAAAATCGTTTTTTCTTGTCTCAAAAATAATTTATATTCTCTCATAGACCAATTTGTATAAAGAACTAAATAGTCATCTCAATGTTAATTCTATCCGTCACATGTATAATTGGATTTATGACTTTTAGTAAATGATCGATTTTTGTGGTAACATTCTATCATTATTAACTATATGTACTATTATAATATAAGATTTAATATAACTGAAATATAAAAGCAAATTTCTGCCTTAAAAAGTAAATAAGGAAATTTGTTCAAAAAAAAAGAAATAAATAAGCAAAGAAAAAAAAAATATATATATATATATATGAAAAAAAATTTATATATATAATTTTTAGAAAGATGCTTGGGGTACTCTTAATTTGTACTACTCAGTTAATTATGTTACTTCAATTTTCTACAATAAGATGTGTGAGCAAGCTAATAATGGAGTTTATCTAAAGAATTCAACAAATGTGTGGCAAATGTAAGTATCAAAGTAGATTACCCCATTAACATCTCAACATTTCTTAGGAGATAGATTCTGACACAATAGGATAAAGAGAAGGAAGTAGAATTAACATAATTTTATGACAAAAAAGATACATTCTCCTAATTATTAGTAGTTAAAAATGTAATTTAGGGGCCTTGCTTAGGGGTGGGGACCTGGGGCAGTCACCCGCCCTGTCCACCCCCAAAATCGAGCATGCACATAGGGCGAGATGGACATTGAAACTTAAAATGCACACTCTTCAATGTAGTTGTCTATGAACATGTGGGCTGACATGGCATCAATAATGTCTATATTGAATGACTATTGTTAGACATTTTACGCCCATAATGTCTACTTCTAGACATCCTCAACCCACAATGTCTATTATTGGACATTAAATATGAAAATTATTGTTATTGTCTCACATGTTAATAAACATTTGTAATGGAGAGTATTTTCTTACTTCTAATGTTTATTTCATCCTATGTGACACTCATTTTCTCTCAGTCCACATTCCCATTGTGGCTTGCAATACTTTTCAACCAAAAAAGGTAACATTTGCAGTGCAATCGTTTTTTTTTAGTGGGAATCGAACCACAATCTCCCGATATTTTGCCTTTTTGGCAAGTGATGTCTTTATCATCTCATCAGAGAGGCTTTGACCAGTGCAATCTATTGTTATATACAAAATACAATAGATACATAGTTAACAATATCACATAGAGGAATGCTAGAGTAACCCACTTTGGTCACCTAGTGGGCCAAGTGGGTGTCCAACCACATGATACACCTCGAGGTGTGCGTGCACACTCCTTGAGATATATCGCATAGAGGGATATCCACATGGGCCCGCTAGGTGCCTAAACGGGTGTTTAGAATGAGTTACTCTAGCATTTTTTCTATCAAACATGTTGCACAACAGAAAAACAAAAGGAATTTTTTTTGACTAATCAAAAAGGCACTTGTTTATTTAAGAAAAAAGTATATATGAGTAGCATCAATTGACATAAATATTAGAGATGGACGGTTGCAGTGGTTTGGATATCTCCAAAGATGCCTACAAATGCCCCCCACTAAAAAACTCGACTCAATAAAAACTCAACAGTATTGTGGTGGTAGACCGACGCTAACTGAGGACATGTTGATTTGGAAAGATGTGAAAACTTTAGAAAACACACCATCAGTTGCTCTAAATCGAGCCCAATGAAAGATGTTTTATCCATGTCACTAGAACAATTTTGGTCCATAATAAAGGTTTCAAGACCCCTATTAAAGATGGTGTTATTAAGTGTCATGTGAAAAACGTGTTCGATGAGTCATATTTTAATTTATAGAAGAGTCTTGGTATTTAATAACACCTAATTGATGGGGTTTTAAACAACCTCTACATAATACATGTATTAACAATTAAAACACGACCCATCAAACACATTTTTCACGTGACATTTATAACAACCATCTTTAATAAAGGTTTCGAAGCCTCTATTAAAAACCAAAATTGTTCTAGTGTGTAGCCGATTCTAACTAATTTGAATTTAAAACTTTATTGTTTATTATTTGCATTATGTTTTAATTTGTTTATGTTATGTTAATTATTATTTGGCTTTCTTTATTTGGTAGAATTGTTGTCTTTTTGTAAAGTTGAGAATTCCTTGAAAGAAATAAATAAAATAAGATAGATAGATAAGGTGATTGAGTCAAGCACCCCCACCAAACCGTCACGCCACTTGTTCTTCTAAATTGAGCAAATCATAAAATACAAATAACCTAACCACGAAAATCAGGGGTCCCTATCCATGGTTGACACGAGAGAATCTGATCCTCTACCTGCAGCCCCGCCTTGCCCAATTATACCATTTTTGGTTTATTATTTTATCCATACTTACAACTATTGATATTGTTTTGTACAATGCTAGGAAAACATTTTTTGAGACACTTAGAATAGACATACTGTTGTTAATATTGATCTAGAAATCAATCATCATCAATAATCAAGAACTGTCCCAAAACACATCATCAATAATCAATCACGCGCCCGTCGTGTTAAAACTGCATGGATTGACGATGGTACACGTTAATTATATATATAAAAAAGTACATGTGGCTTTTTATGAGCCGTTAGATCTAGTGCGTGATGTAACTTTTTTTTACAAGCCATGTGATGATGTTTTGACGAAGCTAGAGCAAAAATAATTCGAGAATCTTTTATTAAGGGATTTTAATTTTATTTTTATTTTTATTCAAAGTATTTGGTGGATTTTATTGCTATAAATACATTAGCACTTTGATTCCTTTATTTGTTTATTTATTTTAGAAGCTCACAACAAGGAACCTCCACTAATTGAGAGGCATTTTTGTCCCAATTAATCACAAGCTTAAACAATTTTAAACTTACTAACGTCTAATTTTATTTTTTTTTGACAAACTTACTAATGTTTAGTTGATAGACCTAATTATACATATACATGTACAGCATGGCGCCCCTGGCTCCGTCCCCACCCCATGTATCACACGGTGGCCCCTCAAAACTTGGGACATATGGCCCTCCCAAACCCCACTTACTCTCCCGGTTTATTTTTTTAAATTTTGATTAAACTGTTGTCAAATTAAGTAAATCAATGAATTATAACTAAACATTTCTTCAATAGTAATTTGACTCTAGATAGTAAATATACTAACAAACAACAATCTTATTTATGCCAAAGCCTCTCAGGTGAGATGGTTAAAGACTTCACTTGTCAAAAAGGCAAGACCTCAAGAGATCGTGATTTAATTCCCATTGAAGTCAAAAAAATAAAAATAAAAACAAAAAATAAACAATCTTATTAATATACTAACAAACAACAATAACAAAGTTACTGAATATTAATTGTAAATTAGTTGTGTGTTGATTTGTAGGAGTCTAATGCCTACAATTTAATTAGTTAATATATAGAATTTTTGGTTTCTTTCTTATTACAAAAATAGTTAATAAAATTTCTCCTATAACAAAGTTATATATCTTTATGAGAAATTGATATAACACACACAAAACATTCAAGTAATTAAGTTTATTTTTTTAAGCCTAGTCATATAAATAACTCGACTCAATAAAAATTTGTGAAGAAATTTCACTATATATATCTAAGTTAATTACTTGGGATGTGTTGTTAAAAATGATCTAAATAAAAGTATTTGATTCATGTAACAGACTCTGGTTAATTTGATTTTTTTTTTTAATATTCTGGTTAATTTGTATTGTTTATATACAAGTGTGATGTTGCGTGCTTCTTCATGTACGCTCAGTTTCACAAATAGATTCGAGTTGTAACTTCATAATAAACTCTTAAAGCCTATGAGAGTCGAATGGATATGATAACTACCAAGATCTATAGAAGACCTTAACTAAAGGTCTTCTAGCATTCATTTTTCGTTCCACAAGATTTGAACTTCGTCAGTTTTGATGGAAGTGGTAGAACTTGGCCACCGCAACAACTTTGCCTTCGGTTAAATCTGATGTATGTTGAATGAACGCTAACATGTACCACGTATTCGTGTCGGGGCACCAAAATATTATCAAAATAAAAAATAAAAATAAATGAAGAAAGAAGGAAAATATATCTGTCAGCCCTAAAATGGACTGACACTAGATCAAACGAGTGTGTGAACTGTGAGGCCAATAGAGAGAAAATAGAGAGAGAGAGAGAGAGAGAGAGAGTTTATAAGTAGGGCCCAGCTCCCCATGTGCTCTTCCTTCCTGTCTCCACCCGCTCCCCCCTCTCAATCATTAGACCCCCCCTTCCCTCCAAACCCCTCATCTCCCTTCCCTCCCTCTCTCTCTCTCTCTCTCTCTCTCTCTAACGCTTTGTGTCCACAATGTCCTCGGCAGGCGCGGACGGCGCGCTAACGGTGAAGAAGGCGCCGGCAAAGGACCGGCACAGCAAGGTGGACGGGCGAGGGCGGCGAATACGGATGCCGATCATATGCGCGGCACGTGTGTTTCAGCTAACACGTGAGCTGGGGCACAAGTCCGACGGACAGACCATCGAGTGGCTCCTCCGCCAGGCCGAGCCCTCCATCATCGCCGCCACGGGCACCGGCACCACCCCCGCCTCCTTCTCCTCCTCCGCCGCCGCCCTCCGCTCCTCCACCCCTGCCCCCTCCCCCTTCCTCCTCGGCAAGCGCCTCCGCATCGACCACGACCACGACCACGACCACGACCACGACCCCTCCTCCTCCTCCGCCCCCGCCGCCGCCGCCCTCACCATCTCCACACCTAAGGACGATCCTTCCTCTCTCGTCTCCGCCGCTGGTGCTGGCTTCTGGGCGGCGCTCCCCGCGAGGCCCGACTTCGGACAGATTTGGAGCTTCGGCGGCGTCGGGCCTGGAGGAGACATGTTGTTTCCGTCTCCGGCGTTGGCCGCGCCCGGGGGTAGGGCCGCGGCGGGCTATTTCCCCGTGGGGGTTCAGGGCCACTTGAACCTCTTGGCTTCGCTGTCCAATGGGAATGGGAGGCGAGACGACGACTCCACTCACTGAGTTGCCCTTTTTTTTTTTTTTTTTTTTTTTTTTTTTTTTTTTTTTTTTTTTTGGGTGTGTGTGAGAATTCTATTTTTTTTTCTTCTAAGATAGAGGTTTAATTAATTAATTAATTAATTAATTAAATTAGGGTTCTTGTTAGGGTTTTTGTGATGTGAATTGATTACTACAATCCGGTTGGCCCAGTAAGTGCCAGCTTGGGATTGTGTGGGTTAGGCACACCTTCTTTAAGTTTGATTCTCCATTCCAATTGTTCGGACCGACTGCACGGATTAGTCTGGCTCGCCCGAATACTCAAGGATATCAATCTGGAGCTCAATTGATTGGAGAGTTGATGATGATGATTCAATGTGGTTTGAATTTCTCAAAATTGAGCCCCCCAACAAGGTTTTGTATCAAAAACTTGAAATGGTTATCGATGTTTTCAAGTCCATGGAACTATCTGATTGAGAAAAGTATGATTGGAAGTGTTTTGAACAAGGGGTTCAAAGTGCTTCTTCTACTAAGATTGTTCAGCTGTAGAGCTGTTTTGTAATTTTATTTTTATTTTTTTTTTACTCTCTTGTTGTCTATGCTGGTGTAGATGACTTTAAAAAATAGAGGGAAAAGCTGCAGATATGTGAAGAGCTTCTTTGCCATGTTATTTGCTTGTAAGAGAAGTTCTAATTTCATTTTAACAAAGAAAGAACATTTGCAATAATTAATGTAGTATTATATTGGATTGTTTATGGTGTCTGCAGTGTGAATAAGAGTTTAATTTATTGGCTAATTTAAGTTCTTAATTTTCTTCTATACTTTTTTATTGGATTTCTCTCTTCTATTGTTGCTGATTCAAGGCAATTGTATTGCTTTCCTAATTTGGAAATTGTGGGCAACTCATGTTCATTTCCGCTTCTCGTTGTTTTTTAATAAGAAAATAGCCTTACTATGTCGGCTCCCTAATTAACGACCAAACTCCATACAATTAAGGAGACTCGAATTCTCAACTTCATGCAGCATGACAAATCAATAGAGCTACCATTAGATTGGCCATTTCTTCACTTATATGCTTATAATCAAATGGATTAAAAAATAAGTGTTTTCCTTTATATTACAACTTTGAGATGGTATTTTCTATTTATAACGTATGGGTACCACATGTTTGTGCATAGCCAACCGTCTTATCTAATCTTAAATATTGTCATTTAATCTAGATTGACACTTTGTTCGTAGCTTAATGATTTGGTATGTGGTTCTAAGTCTAATATGGGCAATTGGTTAGATGTGGAGTTATATCTTGAGAGATAACTTGCAGGGAGTTGGTTAATAATTTTGTTTGGTTGTCTAACTTCTCTATAAGTTATATCCCAAATTATACCTTAGGTGAGAGATATCTCCTCCACTCTTATAGGGAGTTATCTTCTAGAAATTGTGGACTCAATTACTCATTAATGACCTTTTTACCACTTATCACTCATTTATTTGAAGACTATTTATGTCAATTCATATATTTTATTGTTTAAAAATTTGCAACTTCCCTGCAAGTTTAAAGTTGAGCCAAACATGAAAATATTAACTCCAATTAAGGAGTTAACTGAAGATAATGTCGAACTAATACTGTATGTTAGCAAAAATGAACCAAACAATACCATATATATAAATTCTGATGGTTTTCTAGTTTTCTCCAATTTTCTTGTGGTATGATGTTAGCAACATTTTCTTATTTTTGTTTTTTTTTTCTTTTGGAGAAAACAAGATTTAGAGTTACAAGTGGGGCGAGAAATCCTCATTCCCTGCTCGGCCCTGCCTCAATGGGGCAAGGATTCCAGCATTTTGCTCCTCGCGGGACGGGGCAAAGGGCAAAATGTGGCGGGGCAAGGCGGGGACGAGGATTGTTCTTGCCCCGTGTGGATTCTCCACCTCTCTTACATAAAATTATCCATTTTTGTATGTTTTTACTAAAAATTGTATTAATTTTTTTACTAAAAACATATGTAATATATGGAATGGAACTCAAGATCTCCAACAATAATATCTATTTTACCATTAAATCAATTCTACTATATATATATTGTATCGTAAGGATATATAAAATAATATTTAGAACGTCATTGAAATATATTTACCACACTAATTTTAAAAATCTTATATTTTTAATTAAGTATGATAACTTGTAACTCAATCAACATAACGATATAAAAACAAAATAAATCATATTAATACTTCAATTTGAGAAAAAATGGTTGTTCAAAAAAATTGAGAAAGTAGTTACATGCCAAAATGATTAAAGAGTGAATATCAAAATAGATATTTTCTTACAAAATTGATGGAGCGCGGAGATTTCTCACCCCACAAGGATCCTCACGGGCTAGGGATGGAGATGGTAATTTGAATCCCTGCCCCTCCCTGCCTCACTTGCAACCCTAACGAGATTATATGTACAATTCATATATATAAAACGAAAATAAGAAAAAAGATGAGTGTTTTGGTTTAACAAATGGAGTAGCATTCAACTATTGCTTGCCTAACGTTAATAATAAGTTTATTCATTCGAATCATTGTGGTACTAATAACTAAAGGAAATCTTGCGAGACCCCGAATGAAGGCTTGTTAATATTAAGTTATTTATATAATTGTAATCAACATGTATCAAATATCTCAGGCCATTTACCAAAAAAAAAAAAATCTCGGACCGGACCTCAGGTGTAGGAGCGTGCATTTTCTATTTTATTATAGCCTGGTGGCAATATTCATAGAAGTACTCTCTTAATATTACTAGCTAGGAAAAAAAAATCATAATTGGACGAAGAGTTGTTTGAATGTATTTAGTGGAGAGTTTAAATAGTAATGAGGGTAGTACTGATGATTGGTGCACGAGTTGAGCTGCAAGAATTCAGTGCGATCTCTGCATCCTACATTGATAGCTGTGCAATTGCAGGGGTGGACTAGATGGTCCACCACATGTATAACTGGCACGTCCCTCGTTTAATCCTTCATTTCAAAGTAGTAGGTATTATGTTGTTATGTTGATTGATGTGAAACATGGATATACAAGATATTGCCACCTCAGCACTATTGGATTGCTTCACGTTACGTGTCGTTGCATGATTGGTTGTTATCAATTAGACATATTTTTTGACAAAATCAATTAGACTTTAAAATAGTGATAATATGAAGTCGCATCGGACCCTCACTATATATAGGTAAATACAGATTATGGTGCATAATATAAAGGTTAAAGCTACATAAATGACTTATGTGGCATGATGTGGTTTTAAGTGTGACTTATTTATTATCATTTTAATATTTTTTAATATGTTTTATTACGGAAAAGGTTAGCATGATAGTACTAGTAAGAACAAAAATCTATCCTTCATTTTCAAAATTTTGATTTGCTATTAGTCTTGGCGGAATCCCCACTAGATTACATTGAGCAAGCGCAAACTACCTTATAAGATATTGTAAGTTATTAATCTTAAGATTTAAGATGCTAGCTGTATGGTTTTCAAAAAAAAAAAATGCTAGCTATATGAGGTATAATATTTGATTTCTAGACAATATAATACCAGCTTTTCAGTATTCAGCTCTTGTTTTGCCAGATTCAACCTAAATCTAGCTCATCCGGATTTAAATATTTACTTCACAATGTTCTACTAGGTCTCTTGATTTAATAGTTTCAAAATTTTAAAAGTTGAGCCCCAATAAATAAATAAATAAATAAACAAATTAAAAGTTGGCTTTGGATTCTAAACAAACATATGATTCTTATTCTTAATTTTAACACATAGCTAACTGAAAACATCAAACATGACACATTAATTAGATTTATAGTGCCTAGCTAGGCCACATAAACAACCTTCACATCAAAGATACATCCACAAAACACACAAATTAAGCCTAGTTTAGTCTGGTTGCATTAACAACCATCATCATAGTTTTTCTCCTTTGCATAGTGTTGGTAGCCCAAGTAGCCCCACCATATATCACAACATTTCCATCAGTTTGCATTACAAGCCTATAAATGTTAGGCCCTCTAGTCGATCCACTGCTCCAAACAACATCAGTTCCAGAAAACACAACCATGTTTCCATTGTTCTGCAACAACAAAAAACATGAATTTCCATGCCCATTCGTGCCGCTCGCCCACAGCGCCTTGTTCTGGTTGTTGTCTTGCTTTACATACAGCACTAAGTTGCAGTCCCCTTGCATGATAAATGTGTATGGCCCGTTTTGAAGGAATTGGTTTGTTAGCAACCTCTCTCCATTGAACATAGTGTCCTCTGCTCCGGCATGCATGGTTGACATTGCTAAGATGAATGACATAACCATCGTTAATGTTAGAGCGTAGGACGCCATATCGATCGATGATAGATCAATTAATTTGTGTGTTACTAGCTAGTTAATAAGTATTGAGTCTATGATCATGAATTATAAGTGAGTAAGGATTTTATAGAGGAGATATTATTAGTTAAGATAATTTGGTTGAGTGGGTGTTGGGTCATTAGTGCACTAATAGTTGGAGAGGTGAAGAATATGCAATTCCCACTAAAATTGGTGATAAGCAATAGAAATGGAGGCGGCTTAGAGTAATAAAATGGTTGTTTTTGACATTTGTGATCATATAGGTGTTAGTTTAAACATCAACAACTTGCTTAATTTTTTTTTGAAATAGAAGGGACATGCATGCTTCTAAAAGTTGTATTATCTCAAAAAGTATGTACACTAGAGGGTCTCAGTACCCTTTTAAGCCCACTTAATTGACTTGTTATGTGTGTTGGTTTTTTTTTTTTTTTTTTTTTTTTTTTTATTAGGAATGTGCGTGTTGGGTTTATGTTTTCCTGATCACAATATATCATTCAATTAACCAACAAAAATACTACCTAATCAACTTAGGTAAGGATGGCATGAGCAATGTCTACGTCAACCGAAGAAAAAAAAATGCTAGAATATATATATAACATACCTTGGTGCACAACAAAATGCACACCCTTAGACGATTGTGTTATGCGACTCAAGATGCATTGGTCTGCATTCCATCTTGAACACAGGCCATGGATTTAAATCCAATAGTCAAAAATTTAAATCACCATAGATAGTAATTTAAAAAGATCACCATATTAAAATTTCCCTATATATATATAAACACACACATTAGTTGAGTAATATTATATAGACAACTTAGGTATATCGATCTATTTTACATGATTCGATCGTGTTGCATCTATCAATACTACAACTACCAAGAAAGTTTGGGCATCCATTAATTTTTGGAAACGACACCCCGAATTTGATACCATTTTGCTTGAAAATATCTCACGTATATGTGTGCTCTGTAATTTTGTAACCTTGGATACATAACTCTACCAACCAAGCTATACCTTACTTTTGTACATGACATTTTAATTTGGTCTTTTGCTAATCACTAGACTTTATGAAGATTTATATTTATTAAATAACTGACTAGTCAGTTAGAACTCAAAGCGGGGATAGCTCAGTTGGGAGAGCGTCAGACTGAAGATCTGAAGGTCGCGTGTTCGATCCACGCTCACCGCATCAATTTTTTATTAAAAAAATAGGCGGGCTAATGGTACCCATCGTTTACGCGCGGATTACGTGTGATACTTCAAATTTCAATTTATGAGGGCACTCATATTTTTACCAAAATATTTTTTTATCCCAACTGAAGCATCCAATTATAAAACTTTAGTTGAGATATCTATTTAAGTCCAACAACGTATGATTGAGCCTTATTTTATAGGTTTAGTGTTGTCCAATTAAATTTTTTTGGTAAAATTTGGTTGATAATTGTCGACCTAAAAGTTTGATATGTTTTGACTCACTCTCCTACTAAAGGTTTAGTGGAAGCAAGTTGGAATTTCAGTGCCGGCTTTTGACTGGGGTGGGCTAGCAATCGCTCGTTTTTCTTATTAGAGCATGGGATTGACGTTAATAATGAAAGACAATATCTCATTGGCAATCCCCGTGGAATTCCTATCAACTTTATAACTAAAGATTTGTTGAGCTATGACCGACTCTCCAACAAGATACTCGTACAATACGAGGTCGAGCCACTCGATAATGCCCTACAAATTACAAGAAGAGAGAGTGCGGAGGGATGATAGTAATTAAGGTGTATAAAACAAGAGGAAAGGGTGGTGATTTGCACTAACCGTAGTGAGGGGCGTAAAAGTCATTCTATAGTATAATATGACTAGGAGTACACATGGATTGAATCCAGTCCAATTAGGGTCCATCCGCAATCCAGTCTAATTATTGCGGATTGGAGAATTACAGTCTAATGCAGTCCAAATAATTCATCAATCTAACTCAATCCAATTTGCAAAATGCGGACCGGATTGGATCAAGTTTCATGGATTGACATTTTCCTATTCAAAGATTCATGAAATTAGACTTAATCAAATGAATCACAAGAATTATATATCTCATTAATGACAAATTTATGACATACATTTCACAAATCTATATATAACATATTTCAAACAAACTTGTCATCACAATACCCTTTAAAATGCAAGTTCCTATATAAATAAATATGCCATCCACAAATCTTAACTATGCACCCCCACAAAAGCACAAAAAAAGTGCAAGTTGAATTATAGCCTAAAAAAAAAGGTCGAAAGTATAATAAAATAGTTAAAAACAAGCATAGTCTTTTAAATATTATAGTTAATTAAAGTTGATAGTTGAGTTGATGCTATTTAAGATATTATAATACATATGATCAAATATGTATGTGTCGATGTGCTAAACTGACTGGATCGGATTGGATCCGCAATTTTTTAATATAGGATCCGTAATCCGATCCAGTCCAGCCGAATTAATGATTTTTCAATCCAGTCCAATCCAAAATATCAAAAAATTGATCCAATTGATGATAATTGGTCCGAATTAGATCGGATTCGCAGATTAGTGCAATCCATGTGCACCCCTTAATATGACTTTTTTAAGTTTGACTTTTTTGTTGGGGTGCCCTTAGCCAGATTAAAATAAAAAGGAAAATGATAATCTAACACACTTTAGACGCACCTTGTGGCGTACACTTTATTTTTTAGTCTTTTTGTCTTTCCAGAAATGGGTCTCACATCTAACAAAACATTATAAAATAACTAAAAAAACAAAGTGTGCCCCTGAAAGTGTGAATTCTAATTGCGTTAGATTATCATTTTTCAAAAAATAAACCCCTTCCCTCTTTTTATTTATTTATTATTTTTTATGTTTTTTCCTTTATAACTCTTTCAATTGCTTTCTTCTTGTTTGGATTCCTGTTCTTCAACCTAGTAAGTACTCTCTTAATTATTGACTGAAATCTCTCCAATTTTAACTTTCTTTTGTTGAATCGCTCCAGTACTAGGTCTCACGTATGTTTGATTTCAACATTAATTAGGGCTTTCGAATTGTACGTATGTTGTACGGATTTCTCGTCTCAAAACCCCGTTGCGTTTCAGTGATTGCTTAATTTTATTTCATATTTTCTAGATCTCAACTGCAATAGTTTCATCAGTTGTGTGTTTGTGTTTGGTTTATTATTAGGCATACTTTTGTGATTTTGTTTTATTTTTTTTAAAAGCTTGTTGTTTTGTTTTATTAAATTTAAGAAATGCTTTGCAGCTATCGCGAGTGCGAATTCAAAGTTATCAATGAATTGTTTCAAGGAAGAGTTTTTGTAGAATTGTTTTTGTGTTATCTGTAGCTGTATTGATTGAGTTGATAGAGATGGTCTTACTTAAATTCCTCGAATTAATTACTACCTATATATTTTGTTGGGTTTTTGGCTCAGACTCTATATCCCAACTAATTTAGTTAGGAATTTAGTGTTTTATTTTGGGTGTGCTTTGAGTGTGTACCCATGATGCATATGCACCATGTTGGGAGAGTTTGGTTGTTAAATATTTTATTATTGATTCAATAGATTGACGAGTGTTTGATCGTATGTTTTTGTTACGTTTGTTTGTGGTTTATCCTTAACGTATTTGAAGTTTGGTTGGCTGCATTTTCTTAGGTGTGCATAGTACTTCTTTTACAATTTTTTTACCAAGCTTCATGGTTTTTATTCGACACAAAGATTAGGGACAACTCCAAAGGCGGTCTAGAAATACTCCCACTAGAAAACTCTCGACTCAGTAGAAACTGAAGAAATTCAACGATGTAGGAGTAAACTGAAGCTAATTTGGGACATATAGATTAGGAGAGATTTAAAGGATTTGGAAAGCACCCCCATCAATTGCACTAAAACGAGCACAATGGAAGAGTTTGATCCATGTGTTCGGCCCCAGCTAATTTGGGGTCAAGGCTTTGTTGTGAGCTTCATGGTTTTTGTTAGAAGCTTAAGTTCCCAATTGATATTTTTAGCTGTAGCTCCTAGATAAGTTTTATCTTGTGTGCCGCGGTGTTAAATCGTTATCACCATAATGAACTAGATCTCTTAACGGCATGTCAATTAGATATGCACTATTTATTTGTCATGTAAAGAAAGAAAGAAGGATGACTGGGGATCACTTGATAATGATTTTGTTCTTTTATTATATAGGGTGCTCGAAAGGATACTTTAAGGACTATGGCTTCACGAGGAGGTGCTGCTTTGCTTCCGAGAGCCAGTAGAATTAAGCAGAAGTTGCAATCTGCGTTGGAAGCGACTGTGTTAGAAGTCGAGGACGTTTCTTATCAGCATGTTGGTCATGCAGCTGTTAAGGGAAATGCAAACGAGACCCATTTTAATTTGAATATTGTCTCGTCTAAATTCAATGACCAAAGCCTTGTGAAGCGACACCGGATGGTTTATGATTTGTTAGGGGAAGAGCTTCAGTCTGGATTGCATGCAGTGTCCATTGTTGCTAAGACTCCACAGGAAGTTGGAAGCAATTGATGTAATCATTTGCTTCTCAACGATAGTTCGAACCGAGGTTAGAATTTGTTTCTGGACATGTTGGGTGTCGGCCTATTTGCATTTTAGTATCGTAGATTGTGTAGAAGCATGAAACAGATCGATCGAGCACCAAAAAACTGATTATCGATTGAATGGTTAGTAGGTTTTTTGGTTCAAGTTATTGGCAGGACATAATGTTGGATTGTTGAAACACTAAAACTCAGAATTTGCAATTACTAGCGTTTTATTTGCCGTCAGTGCTGTTAATTGATTATAAATTGTGGTTCATGACATAATATGTTGATTCATCTAAACCAATTTTGCCTCCGGGTGTCGATATATAGTTTAAGATCTGTTCTTATTCCCTACTTTAGACTTTCATGTTAACATTGCATTGGTTTATCAAGGATACAAACTAGAGTCTGACAATGTGTTGGTTTATAAGGATTAAATATGCAGCCCCTACTTCTCTTCCAATATTTTTCCAGTGCACATAATGGCAATGTTATAGAAACATTGATTTCTCTTCCATTTCAGCAGAGAAAATAAAAATATGGAGCGTCGTCAAGATATATATTTTTTTGATAGGAACGAGACTTTAATTAATAATAGCCAAATTAAAGCAAGCAAGAAACAATGTGTTTCCCTGAAATCAAGTTGAAAAAAACCCTACCAGTGTAATAGTGGAGCGTCATCAAGATTATTAATGTCAAGTTATAGGACTCATGTTATGGATGCTTGTAGAACTTCTTGGACTAGATGGTTTTATTTTGCAAACCAATGGAAGTATTGGAATTAGTCAGGAATATAATAGGATAGAATGTTTTGGAGTTCATAAACTCATTGCTTCTCAATTTGAGAATGGTACTGTACAATTACAATTCTATTCCTTTCAAGTTTATAAGGGAATGCATGAAGACCAGAAAGGATGCTATTTTCTTAAGGATGCTATTTTCTTACTTTGCATTTCCTGTATGTGATGAGTATAATTTATGTTGATCGAGAGAAAAGTATAATGAATCAAATTTTTAGTAAGATATAAGAATGATTTTTAGTCATTGACTCATCCAACATTTATACAATTGCAGTCCAATTTCATCAGGTCATCTGAACTTAAATATAAGTTTTCCAAGTGTAAAGACTCTGAAGCCTCAACCGAAGATGCGTTTATATTTTTAAGACTCGAAACTGAGACCTCTTTTTAACTATTCCCATGAGGCGTTGGTTCAATCAACCTGAGCATACTTCATTACCCCGGACAATCTTGACACGACAAGGAATTGAACGTGGGACTTCGCGCTTAATCCACACAATCCCAAGCTCACTCTTATCGTTGGGCCAACTTGTTCGGGTTACTGTTTTAACCGAGTTGTAACCAAAAGCAAAACAAATTTATTAAAATCGAATGATTTTTTTTATATCTTTTTTAGTATCCCACGAGGCATCTGACAACCAACCATTTCGACTAACCCATACTCAGGAAACATTGGGTATCCCCAACCAACCCAGTTTGTTCTCGTCACTAGATTTGAAATGGAGACCTCATTAAGAGGCACTGAATCCCTCACCATTTAGAATAATTAATTGTTGGAAAAATCAAAGAAAACTTTTTTTTTGATTAGCAAAGACCAAATCTGGTCTAGGTTACATCTATAATTGCAGGATATCCTGCTCTAGCAACATGAAAATATGATTTGAAATATGTTCCCAAATTTTAAAATCAACATCATAGTGAAAAGCTTCCTTGGCCTTGTGGTTTGCACAAACATTATTCTCTCTAAATGTGTGGTTGAAAACTACACTCCACTCCTTGTCCGCCTCCCTAGAATATCATTAATCAATGGATCTCGACATTGGCTTTGTGTTGAGTCCATAATAAGATCAATTGCTTCCTGTGAGTCTAGTTCCACAATGAGTTTCCTACATCCTTTATCCCACGCTAGTTGCAAGCCATGTTTAACTCCCCATAGTTCGGCGCAAAGAGGTGAATACCGACCCCCAACTTTACTTGAAATGCTGCTAAAAAATTGCCTTTCATCCCCCGTATAACTCTTGCCGCTGTGGCTTCCCCATCCTCCCCTCGTACTGCTCCATCACAATTTATTTTCAGTCACCCTTCCTCTGGTGCTACTCAATGGCAATGTTTTTTCCTTGCTAGAGCCTGGCTCGAGGTTGACCATAAACCTTCTGAACGAACGATTTCATTAGTTCTGTAAATAATGTATCGTCTGACCTCATATCCTGTATCAGATCGATTCTCAAACATAGTGTTATTTCTCCAGGACCATAACTTCCAACAGGAGACACCAAACATCACTTTCTTGCGATGGTCTTTCTGACTGAGGTTCGACACTAGCCAATCCACCAATGTTGATGTATAGAAGAATGGAGATGATATCATTTGGGGTAGGGATTTTCAAACTTGGCGAGCTAGTTGACAATCCCTTAAAACATGTAAGGTGGATTCGTCATCTTCACGACATCGATCAAAAATTCCATTCTCTCTTATATTCCTCTTACAACACAAGGCATTCGTAGGCAGTTGATTGTGTAGAGCAAGCTATAGGAAGGTACAAATCCATTGAGGGCCATTCCATTTTCAGATGAAATTCCAATGCCTAGGTGGTAATTGGTAGTGCGTCTCCATAACTAAGACATATGCTTTTGCAACTGTAAAAGCATCCTTCTTATCAAACATCTAACTGATTCGGTCCAGTCCCCTCCGCTGCTTAGGAACTGGCATCGCTTTGATCTTTTCACATACCTCTAATGGCAAATACCAATGTAATTTGACAAAGTCCCAGGTCCCCAAACTTGTAACGAAATCGGACACATGCTCCGTTCAGTCGGATTCCACAAGGTTATTGATAACGTAATGCGAAAGTTCTAAATTCTCCACCCACTTATCTTTCCAGAACAAAACATCACTTCCATCCCCTAGGCTCCACGTGAGTCCTGATTTGAAGATCTCCCAATTATTTCTAATGTTTCTCCAAACCATTGACGCTGGTCGAGTCTTCAGGCCATTCGGTTCTCTTTCCTCCCCTCTGCAGTATTTTCTTTTTAGGACTCGAACCCAGAGACGTTCCTCCTCAGCGTAAAACTCCCAGCACAATTTAAGTATGAACGTCTGATTTTGATCATGAGCCTTCCGTAGTCCCAATCCTCCTCTATTTTTGGTTGAGCATAAAGTATCTTAATTGACGAGATGCATTTTCTTTTTCAGCCGAAGATCCCCAAACAAATGTCCTAACCAATTTATCAATCTTATTGCATGTGTGCCGACAAGCGAGTTGATTGCATAAGGAAACTTGGTATCGCTTGTAAACACGCATTCGCCAGAGTTAATCGCCCTGCCAACGATAACTGTTTCACCTTCTAACTCGATAGTTTGCTTCGTACCTTTTCAATTATTTCTTTGTAAGTGTCTTTGCATACTCTATCATGTAACAGCGGGGAGCCTAAGTATTTTCCCAGGTTATTTGTTATTCCGAAATCGAATCCTTCACTGATCTCCTTCCTCATGTTGTCTGATACATTCTTTGAGAAATATATCTTGATTTTTTGGTGATTGACTATCTGACCTGAGCTTGATGCAAAAGCTTGCAAAATTCCTCTTATGACACCAACTTGAACTGGGGTGGCCTGTACAAAGAGGAACATGTCATCTGTGAAGAAAAGATGAGATAGTATTAGCCCCGATCTTCCCATACAGATGTCTCGCCATTGGCCATCGTCCACTACTCTCTGAATGCCCTACGACAGAACCTCCATACATAAAATAAAGAAGTATGGAGAAAGTGAAGCTCTTTGCCTGATACCTCTTAAAGGGATGAAAGACTCGGATAAGCACCCATTCCATAATATCGGCATCCTACTTGATGAAATACAAGTCATGATTCTTTGTTGTAAGCTTTCAGGGATGAAGAGTTTTGCTAGTGTTTGTTTGATAAAGAACCACCTTAACCGATCGTATGCCTTTTCAAGATCTATTTTTATGGCCATCCATCCACTCCTTCTTGTCTTGTGCCGCATCGAGTATATCGCCTCTTGAATGATGATGGTATTGCCTGTGATGTTCCGACCAGGTACAAAGCTAGATTGTGTCCTCGATATCCATCTCTCCATTTGCGGCTTAAGCCTGTTGGCAATGAGTTTTGTGATAGTTTTATAGACTACATTACAAAGACTTATTGGGCGAAAACCTGCAAAACAAGTTGGAGGGTGAGTTTTTAGGATTAGTACAAGTAAAGTGTTATTCAACGAAGTCGGTAGATTGCCATGAGTGAAGAATTCTTTCACAAACTCGATGACTAACCCAGTGCCTATTGTTGACATATAGGCCCTCAATATAGTTTTGTCTCCTCCTGTGCAACGTACTCAAATGGAAAAATCGTGTATTCTTGTCCCCTAATTAGAGCTATTTGAACCTAGATTTCTAGAACCAAATCAGTTCTTACTGGACGAGCACTTCCTCGAGCCTCCTTTGGTTACCCTCCCTTCTGGTGTATAGAGCTTCTGTAGGGCCTACTACCAATTTGTGTTCCATTGCTTCAAGTTCCTTCTGCAATTTATTCTTTCTCCAAAAGATATTCCCGAACACCGATTTATTCCAGCCTTGCAATTTCAAAGAGAAATCAGACGCAGCTAAGCTATAGCTCTCCTCTTTATTCCAATTCAAATGAACAAATTCTGAGAAGTGTTCATGGGTGATCCAACTTGCCAAGAATCGAAAGGGCATTTCTTGATATGAAAATTCCTTTATTCTCTTCGTTTGCAATAAAAGAGGGCGATGATCAGACTTCATCATAGGGAGGTGTGATATAGTGCTATTCAAAAATCCTAATATCCAAGTTGCATTACAGAGAACTCGATCAAGTCTTTCCTGAAGGCGCCATGAATCCAAGTGAATTTATGCCCAATAAAGCCCATATCCTACAGAGAGTATGCTTGCATAAAGTCGTAAAGTTCTCTACATTTCGATTGATTTGCCTGTGGTCCCCATCTCTTTTCATCAGCAGTCAAATATACATTCAGATTGCAATGATCACCTAATGACAGTCGTCTAGGATCTGAAGGTTTTCCAAATATGTCCACAGGCTTCTTCTCAAGCTTACTGTTGGCGATGCATACACTACATTACCCAATCCTTCTTCAATTCCTTGTTTCCATTTGAATAAGATCCATTGCTTTTCTGTTTTATTACTTCTACTGAAATAGAGTGGTCATTCCACAAAAGCCATATGCCACAAGAAAAGGCAATCACATCCTTCTTCCAACACTTACTAAACCCTAACTTACTAATCACTGTATCTGTCGTATCACTACTGATTCTTGGCTCAAAAACTGCTACGATGTCCGCCTTATTTTGCTTCATTAACTCCTAAAAAACCGTAATAAAAAAAGGATTTTTGGCCCCTTGACAATTTCAAGATAGTAATAACATTGATAACAAATATAGAAAATAACTAAGAAAACGATAGGTATTGAACACCACCATTCGAACGTGGTTAATTGGTTACTCCATCATTTGAGATCATATGCTCAGATGCGTCTTTCTCTTGTGCTTCCATTTCATGCCTCTGGGACTCCCATTTTGCACTAGCTCCTGCTAGAATTTTATGACTATTGTTGACAATACTCTGCATTATTCCTGTTCGACAGCGTTTCTTACCCATATCAGCTGCTAATTCCTCTGTCAAGATACATTGGAATGGTACAGAGGCTTCTACTTTCCTCCGCGTCCCTTATCTGTTTGTGATGTCCTGGAAAGGAGGGATCTTCTATGCATTCTCTTGTGTTGGGAATTTAAATGAAAGATCCTCCACGTTACGCCCACATGCCTTTAAGGTAGATGTGGGCCCGGGCAACCCTTGGCTTGTTTTAGGAGATTCATTCTTGAAAGACCCATTTCCTTTTGGCCCATCGCCCTTAGGCCCATTCATTTTTGGGACATATTTTTGGGTATGTGTCACATTCATAGGATTCTTCTTCTTTTCTTTTCCTTCATTGACTATTTTGAAAACCTGAACTTGATTGGTTAAGGTTTCTTTTTTCGTGGAGAAAATTATGGTTTGACTTTTGTCGTTATCTTTTGAATTCTTGATTTTCAAATCATTAAATTCACCCAAGTTGACCAATAATTGAAACTTGATTTTTTTGGTTTCCTTGTTTGATACCTTGATGTTTCATTCCATTCAAATCCCCAGATTTATGCTTCTCCTCCTTTAATTCTTGCCTTAAATTCTCTCCACCCCATTTTTTGGTAATTTCTCCATTCCGACGAGACTTCCTCTTAGCAATCATCCACGACCCAAAATTAGAATCTCTGGCAGCTTACGGAGGCGACGCACCACCCCCGTTTCATTTGAACTCTTTTTTTCCTTGACTACGGACCCTTGGGGATCTTTAGGAGCATTAAGGGGGCATGTAGTGTTGTTGTGCCCCACTTTTCCACAACGAAAGCATATGTGGGGAAGCCGTTCATACTCCACCCTCAACCAAAAGTCTTCCACTCTAAATTTTGACATAAGAGGTTTTGAGAAGTTCAGTTCCACCGCCACTTGAGCAAACCCCCCTCTGTTAGTTGTAGTAGTACTTGAATCTACCCTTAGTGACCGTCCACTACATTTTCAAGTCCTCAAACGATAGAATCATGAAAATACTCGGGAGGAAGGTTTGGAAAATGAATCCAAACCGTTGCTTACGATATTGATGCAATCGCCACTCGAAAAGATGGCCCCCATTTTCGCACAGAAAGTACATGGCCGAGGATTTCATATGACCCTCCAAGTAAAGCTCTATCCATATCTCATGCACACATAAATTGAACTAAATAAAAATCATTATAGAGATCCATAACTCTGTAGTTCCCTTTATGGTGCCACATTGCTACGATTCTATTACATAACATTTTGTAGCCTAACGATCTTCCCATCAGTTTCACCACCACTATGTTATCCATTTGTTTCTCTAACTTGCTATTCAGGTTAGGAGAAAACTTCGCCCAGAGACCTAGAGCATCCAAAGTAATGCTCATATCTCCTGCCTCCAGTACCACATTTTTTGAGAATCTTCTATTTCCAACATTGACTAGACAATCCTTATACGTTTTACAAGCATCCGAATCGTCGTCGACCTCCATCCTCTCTTTTCTCAACTTTATCCCTTTCTTGAGCTCACAATCTTTTTTAAGAAAACTTTTTTTAGTAGTAACGGAACCCACGGCTAAATAATAATAAAAAAAAAAAAAAGTAATGTGTGTTTTTTTTTTTTTTTTTTTTTTTTTAAGTCTAAACCGGACTTTTCTACTACCTCGGGCTCGGCCCCGGAGACAAAAAAAAATGTATATGCTCTGTGAAGGGGTATATAAAAGCCCATTTGCTCTGGCGGAAAAAAATCGAGCGGTTTTCGCAAAGATCGAGGAGCGATGGCGGCAGCGAAGGGAGGAGGTGGAGCAGTGGTGAGAGTAGCAGAGATGGAGAAGATGAGCTTGGAACATCTCAAATCTCTCAAAGAACAGTCCGATCTCGAGCTCAATCTCCTCCAAGACAGCTTGACCAACATCAGAACCGCCACCGCTCGCCTCGAGATCGCTTCCAACGCTCTTCAAGACCTCTCTCTTCGTCCACAAGGTCTGTGTGTGTGTGTGTGTGCGCGCGCTTCTCAATCTTTCTCAACCGTCTGATCGTTGATTTGATTGTTAATGAATTTGTTGTCAGGCAAGAAGATGCTGGTTCCGCTGACGGCGTCGCTCTATGTTCCTGGAACGCTCGACGACGCCGATAAAGTCCTCGTCGACGTCGGCACCGGATATTTCATTGAGGTATATTGCTTCATTTCTTATGGATTTCATCCTCAAGGTTTGTTTGTGTTAATGTTGGACTGCATTAGCTTACTTAGGGTTTAGATGCTGAAGTAGAGGTATTTCTTGTTTATTAAAACCTTCACAACCTAATTTCTAGCTATGCCGACCAAGAGGGCTGATGTCCCTTAACTAGTGACTTGAGTTCAAGTCTTGGGAATGGAACACCAATGTTGGTAGCTTCACCCACCTATATAGTGCGTGACAAGGAACGAACCTGTAGTAGTTTGATAGTCTGGATACTGGGTGGTTTAAACCAAAAAAAAAAAAATTGATCTGTATTTTAGTAGATTCGACTACATTTTAGCAGCCAAGGTTTAGGGAGGTCGTGGGTTCAGATCTCATTGAGTAAAAAAAAAAGAACTACATTTTAGCTGGATTTCAGTGAGTTTGCTTTTCTAGGGCACAAAATTGTGTAACAGCACCAGGAAGAGATTGTATTTGAGGTAAGCATTGATTGTTGCTGAATAGGAATACACAAATTAGTCGGGGTTGAAACATTTCCACTGTGTTCAATTTAGTGCGCTAAATGGCTTGTTGAATAGGAAGACCATACTGAATACTCTCTTTGGTCAATAATATAAGTCATTTTGACAAAAACACAAATTAAGATAGCCTTAATTACGAGTGTAATTTACATATGTGCCCTTTGATATTAAATGAATTGAAGAATTGAAGAGTCATAAATGTTTAGGTCGTATTAGGGTAAAATGGGTGAAAAAGCAATAAATACACTCTCGAATTCCGAAAATGACTTGTAATTTTGAAAAAGGATCTATAAATTGAGTATTAACAATTTGGAAAATGATTGGGTGACCCGTTTTGGACACCCGAAATAGACATCCAGTTGCTTGTGTCCATTAATTTTTGCATTGATGTTTGTGTGCATACAAATTGATGTGTATTTAAGGGACACCAACAATCGGGTATCTATTCTGGGTACCCATTTTAGGTCACCCTAGCACCACCCTAACAATTTTATCCCTACAAGTTTGATACAACATAAAAGTGTTGTTGGAGTCTTGGACCTTCCATTTCATGTCTTTTGCTTCTGTTAACGTTCTTTTTATTAACATTGAAGCAATTTTTTAATTTTCACGTACTTGCATTTCTTTGAATTCATCTTGATTTGTAGCTGATTTGATTACTGTCATGTGTATTCTAATCAGAAAACAATGTCGGAAGGAAGAGATTACTGTGAGCGGAAAATTAATTTGCTGAAATCTAATTATGATCAACTTATTGAGGTATTTTGCTTCACTACATCATTAAATTCTCTATTATCAAGTCTCCTTTTACAAGGGACTGCTAGTGCTATATCTTTTCAAATGAAAGCATTCGAACTGTCAGATCATGGATTATGTGATTTTAACTTGATTAATTCATTGACGTTGTAAGATACCTTTCTTTAATTACCTGAGCTAGGTGATGAAAATCACTATCCTGATATTGACATCACAAATGAATTTGCTGGTATAGTTCAATATTGCCTTTATCTGTATTCATGAACAATAATTGAGGTTATTTTTTAATATCAATCTCGTTATAGTTGACTAAGCAATTGTTGAATGTTGAAGAATTGTACAACTCGTTTTTAGAAACATTCCATCTCTAGGTTAATCTCTATGTAAATAACATTAGTGGCATGATTATCATCAATTAAGCCGTTTGGTAATTAGTAAACATGTCTACTGCTTATTAAACAACTTAATTCTAGGACATGTATGTTTAAGAAACTACAAATTTTTTGAAAAATAAAGGAACTGCTAAATGAAAAATTAACAAAAGGCACTTTATTGATTTGTTGTCAAAAGGGAATAACAAAAAAGACGCTTTTTCTATTGTCCCCATCTCTAGATCGTATAAGTCTTACTAATTTGTATTATTTGCAAAGAAATTTTTTTTTTTGATGTATATAAACTATCAAAGAAACTCTAATTTCATCTTTCTATACATGATATTAAAATATGTCAAAAATAGGAGAACCCACTTTAATTAAAAATTTAGATCTAGAACCCATAGAATTAGAACAATGCTAGCTACATAATGTGACACACACACATAAGTCATGCGCTATATAAGCTCAGATAGCTAATTTTAAAGTGTGGGACACTCATCGTAATATGTGCACACATATCTCAGGATATATGTTGCACCATTCCTAAATGGGTGTACGACCTTAATAATTAGTAGTGATACGACTTTAGCGGTCTTAATTAATTACTCATACACCATAAATTTACGATTTTTTTTGGATAAGAAACAAATAAATGATTCCAACATGAGCTAAACTCATACCTAACTTTTTAGCCTTTAAAAAAATGATGTTTCATCTCTTTCATTAGAGATGTTTTGGCGAAATTAATAGTTCTTAATCCTATAAACATATGTTCACAAGCGCAAAGGAGACCCACAACACAAATTAGATCTTTAATAATATTCCGTCCCAACACCTTCTCCTAACAAGAAAGTTATCATGGAAGACAAAAATAACAACCCATCGCCTCCTCTCTATAGCAAACCGTCCTCTCAAACTGTTGCTCCTCTGCCACCATTGACCTCGACAGCATACACTCTCGCCCCATAAAAAACCAGTTTTCTGGATCCACTAGGACAAGATGATGAAAGGAGACTGAAGGATTACTTGGACCACATCTTAAGCACGCCATGACCAACACCGTGGTCCTCCAAGGTTCGTTGTCGTGGCCGCTCGACGTACTAGAGGCTCAACAGTCAAGTACAACAATAACAACATAGCATCAATCCCAAATTAATTGGGGTCAGCTATATGAATCAAACTCTTCCATTGTGCTCGGTTTAGTGCAATTGATGGTGAGCTTTCCAAACCATTCAAATCCTTCCTAATTAATGTATCCCAAGTTAACTTCGGTCTAACCCTACCTCGTCGAATTTCTTCAGTTCCTATTAAGTCAAGTTTTATAGTGGGGGCATCTGTAGGCCGTCTTTGCAGTTGACCAAACCACCACAACTGCCCTTCCCTAATCTTTGAGTCAATTGGTGCTACCATTGTCTTTGTATTTATGTATTTTTTATTGTATCTTTATGAATTTTATGACACATTCACCTAAACATCCTCATTTTTGCTACGTTCATTTTATGTAATTGTTGTTGCCTCATGTTATGATTCGAGGGAGGCCATCTTTCACTAATGGTACCACAGGAAGACTAAAAAAATGAAGGCAGAGGAAGGATCAAGTGTGACTGCCGAGTTGGGTGACTCAGTTTAAGTTGAGTCAAGTTGTGTCGAGTTGGGGTCTGTGTTGTTAGTCGGTATGAGTTAGAGTGAGTTATTGAGTTAGAGTCCTTTGTATATAAAGGCTGGTCAATGAGTTAGTGGGGTATCTGGTATTGAGTTAAGTCATTTGGTGACCTTTGGTCTGGTGAGAGCTTGCTCTCTGGTGAAATCATGAGAGTTATTCTCACTTGTCTCTGGTTATATCTTTCTTTTAGTTCATCAACAATAAAATTGTTGTGTTTACTGTTTCCTTAATTTGTTGTGTGAGAGATCTATCACTTTACCGCCCAACATTCACTTACATAGAGCATAACTGGCCTAATTGCGATCGTATAAAATTTTCCTTTTAACTTGATAGGCATATTTTTGTCACAGATCACACCAGTTGCACTTCTCCATTTCTTCCATCCAGCTTGAATTCTATGTGTGACATCATTCTCAATATTACCATCATTTTGTATGATTGATCCTAAATATCTAAAGTGTTTCACCTTAGAAACTTCTACTTCCCCTAATTTTACACTCCATCATCTCGATGTCTCGTGTTTCTAAACTTATAGTGCATGTATTCGGTCTTTGTTCTACTCGACGGTCTTTGCCCTACTCATTCTTTTTATCTTCACACCCAGGCGGCGATGTGAAACACGTCCTTGCTCATTCTTTACTACACCCGAGCTTTGATGCAATGCGTCGCTAGGTGGGAATACCCCAACATTTATATTTGTTTGATCCATTTCATGAAGAGTGGCAAAAGTTTTACATTGATTGTCAACCTATCGCAACCCTCGTCCAATGGGTTTGGGACCTACCTTACCCATGGGCGTCAGAGTTCTCTTCCTTTATCCCGACTTGGGACCGGCTATGCAGCGACAAAGTGTACTACATAGGTGGAGTTCTCAACAGTCAAGTAATGGGTTATTTTTGAGAAATGGAGACTAGCTCAAGAAAGTTGCATATATCTCAAAGTAATGGGTTATTTAGTGTTGCAATAACGTGATCTTGGTATATGCTAAGATCTTGTCAAATTAAATACAAGTATGTAGATATGTTCACCAAATAATGGTGTTATGTACTGTCACCAAGGGTCAAATATATATTTTAATTGAATTCTATTTTATATAATGAAGTTAAGAGAAATTAATATGATCATTGTAATCATTAGGGCTGGTCCTTTGTATTTAGAGGCTCAGGGCGAGTTTTTAATAAGGACCACTTAATGCACACTTAACAAAAAATTTTATTTTTTTGACACAATTTGTTTTTTTGAAAACATAAAAGTTCTATTTGAATAAAATAAAGTTAATGATAATTTTAAAATATTTTCCCCCTCAAAGAATCATATTTTCTCGGAATCATAGTTGTTTTGTTTTTTTTTTAGACTAGAAATCCCTAAACAACAAATAGTGGTCTTAAAAAATAGCAACATCAACAACAACAAAAAGAAAAAAAAAAGAAAAGATATAGCTAGTAATTATATTAAACCTTTAAATATCATACAAATCAAACACAAATTTTGAACAAATTTATCTATCAAAAAAGTTATTAAAAACTAAAATAAATCTCCACTTCAAACGAGAAAAAAAAATCTCAAATACCCTAATTTTTTTTTTTTCAGTTTTCTTGCTTCAAGTTCCAAACTATGAAAATCTTGTACATGTGTAGAGATGGGTACTTAGTTAGAAAAGGCAGACCGCCATTTGGTTGAAAATTTAAAGTACATGAGTAGAGAGATGAGATGACTATGGAGAAAGGTGCGTGAAGATTTTTTTTTTTTTTTTTAATATATAGGTGTATATTTTATTCAAATATGGTAATGTAAATATTTTGTTAAGAAAATATGGTATTGTAAATCATATCTTACGTGTACATGGAGAATTGAAAAAAGTGGAGCCAACCTTTACTAATTGGAAAGTTTATGTTTTTAATACACACATTGTATTCAAATATGGCAAATTAAATTAAAAAAGAAAGTAAGGTAAAGTAGGCCATATGTTCCATATATGCATAGGAGGAGAATTAGAAAAAGTGGGGGCCTGAGCAATCCCTTGTTGACCTTTGCTTGGGGTCGGCTCTGTTTGGTATTATTGTTGCCATGGTTGTTGCGCCCATGTTTTTTTTTTTTTTTTTGATAGTCTAGGGTATCCGAGCTACCGCCGCTGACACTGGACCGATGGTGAACTCGACTAATCCGAGTCCTTAGTTTCCTCCATCAGGAAACCCAAAGAAGAAATCGGAGGGAGAAAGGAGTGGGTAGGTTTCGAATTTGACACATCTTGCCTTGGTTAGTGTGTTAGAGAATGAAAAACCTACCACTCGACCAACGCCCCTGGGGGGATTGAACCCATGTTGTTATCACATCAAATATAACAATATTCTCTATCCATGGATGAGAAGTTTGACCCAATGCGTGAAGCTTTTCGCTGTCTTTTCTTAAAGCATTTCATTTCTGTATTTATCTTGATCTAAATGACACAAGTGCCTGAAGATCATCAATTGAGCCATTTGGTATTATTGTTGTGGTTGTTGGAAAATAAAGGTTGCTATAAGACTACAATTATTATCCCATCAAAAAAGGAATTGAGCATAAATGTACTGCATGTGAAGAATGGGGGGTCTCTTTAGTATATTTGTACCTTGAATACACCTTAGAGTAAATTTTCTTATACCACTTTGAAGAAAGTACTATATTTGTCTCCTAATCGTGAAAGGTGTTTGATTATTATACATGTCATCACCATCAAGTTAGTTTAATTAAGGATATCGTCTATAATTGTTATATTGGTCGATTTGATATTAAATCTTATTTCGATGTATTTAGTGACAGCCTAAAATCGGAAGTGACAATGTATTCCTTTAATTTATATAGCCTGCGGTTATTTAGCAGCAAGCACCTTGTTGTTCCTACTTCAAACTTGCGACCTTTTTTTCTTCTTCCCAACTAGTTGATATGTGATTTTTTTCCCATTGCTCTTTCTTGATACCGTTAACTCAGGCATATTTTCATTGGCATGATGAACTACAAATCTTATTGTATGAGATGGGATGGTTTTGCACCTTAACTTGGACAGTTGCAAATTCTTTCATTTCACTCCAGCTATTCAATTTTCCTGTACTGAGAAAACTTGAAATCTGAAATGCAGGTAGCAAGCAAAACGAAAAGCGTGGCAGATGAAGCTGGGATGGTTTTGCAGGCAAGGTTGAGGGAAGCTGGACCGGTGTCATAGGTAACGATCTTCTTTCTTGTAATGGTTAGCAGATTCTATGTTGAACTGGCTCGGACTGGACCATAAGTTAACTTCTCCAAACGAATCGGCTCCCAGATCTAGAGTTCTTTTTTCTTTTTCGATGGGGTTGGTTAGATTTGTGTGTTAACAGGATTTGAAACGTTGAAGGCTCCAGTTCATGTACAACATTTCTGTGATACATATTTCGCTTGAGCAGTGAAGTCATCATACAAATGCCTTGTAAATTTGTTCAGCCTCTATCGTTGGAGCGCATTTTCTTCTGTCTCCACAACTACCAGTTTGAAGGCGTCTTTGCTTTTCCACAAAGGAAAATGCTAGTGTAACACACGCATCCGACACCTAGGTCCCAGGTCGGGCACACACGTGTATGCGTCCCTTCATTTTTGTTGAGATGAATTCAAGATGCGTCAAAGGGATGTGCGTGGCCGATCGAAGTTATGCTGGCATTCGCCTTCCAAAAAACCTCAACAATCTCACCGAGCCTTTGTATGTTCTCAATGTCAATTGGGCATTGAGTTCAAAGTTGCCCATTGAGTTTTGCGAAGGACTCCTAATCTCCAATGCATGTGATGCGTCTATGCTAGTACACATACTTTGTCATTGATCACTAACGATAGAAACGCCACAATTTTCATGACAAGAAGCACTAAATAAAATTGCAACAATGCATCAAAATTGTCCAGGCCACTTGGAGTATACTCAGGTCTATTGCACCAGGGCCATGTGAAAAAAGTTAGGTTTACCTTGATATCCACATACATAAACAAAAAAAATTGTTGCAACATAAACACCTAGTATCATTTTCCTAAATGATGACTGTCGTCTATAAAAAAGCGAAAAATGTACGCATTATAAGGGTAATTTACAGGATTGCACGCATATTCTTGATCAGTATCCACAATTCTATCTTCCAATAAATATTAATTTTTAGACAGCAATGACAACGCCTCAATTCCAAATTAATTTGGGTGGGTTGCATGGATCAAACTCTTCGAGTTTTTAGACAAAAAGCTCAAATTATGTTGTGTATATATATATATTAGCATTTCGCAAAATGCATACCTTTGTCATCTTCAAGCGTCTTGACGCACTTTGGCAACAAACATGGTATCAAAGCTATTGTATGGCTTATTCCTTAATAGCCTCTCAAAGTATGATATTTTCAAACCATTCCACCTGGCAACATCCGAGCGCACCCAACGAGATTGGTTTCCAGTAGCACCGGTGACCACAACCACTGTAGTTTTATCAGCTAAATTAGCAAGAACCACCATTACTTCTGGTTCAGTAGCCGAAGAGGCGTCCACCAGAAAAATATGGCTGAAATGGCCAGCTTCAATACCATTATCATATAATCGAAAACTGCTCACAAAAGTCGACAGTACGACCTTGTAGTTTTGCAGCTGGAGAAGTGATGGACAAGTGAAGCACTCTCCTTCAAATGGGCAGAAAGGAAGGATGTCGTAAGGGACACCATCAAGCTCGCGGAAGGCGGCATTTGCTCGGAATATGTCCGACTCGGGGATCTCTCCTTTCAAGCTTCTCATAAACATATCGCATGTGCTGTTTGTAGGAGCACTGATAAGGATTCGACAGCCAGGAGAAGTTCTGCAGATTTGTAGTACTGCTTCTTTTATGACCATACCTGTTGGTGATAGTTTCCTTTCTACAATTTCCGAACCAATGTTCGATCGTTTTCTTTCTGTTACAACAGAGAGTTGGCCTTCAATGAGATATGGAGGTGGATCCTTCAGCCTTGATATATTGTTGACTGCGGTACGCTGCTCCAAGTTAAGATTTCGATATGCAGGAGTGACTAGAGGTGAATTTAGTAAGCTCACTCTAGATGTCCGAGAGGGAAAGAGAAAGTTTTGAAACAGATGACTTGAGCCAGCAATTGCTTGGTGTGATCTCTTGAGGCATACTCTGTTGAAAGAAAAGCTAACATCATACTTGCGGTTTCGTGAATGCTGTGAACGAAAATCATCCCCGAACTCAGCTAATACAAGGGAGCTGTTCACCACGCGATGCAGGATACCCTATTTCAAAAAGAAGTAAGATGTTAGGATGAGGTGCAGTGATACAAAATAAATGTTTGGTACATTCCAAAACACATATAGCTGACAGTACACACATGCGATGTAATTTAGTGCATGGAAGATGGTAGATTGACACACTTTTGATACACGCATCTGCTACATAGTTAAAGTCCTGATTGAGTATCAAAATGTGAGTGTGAAATCTCAAAATTTGTCCAAAGGACCCTTGACAATGGTGTAGCTAATCATGTGTCTTATAGTATATTGGCCTGGTCTCTGAAGTTACCAGTCTAAGCATAGATCCATGCATGCATGCTAGGAAATGGAGCTGGAACACAATGAAACAAATGTAAATGCTGGGATAAGCTTCTTTTTTTTTTGGTGCAACTGGGATCGTCTTCTTTTACATGGGCACATTAGTAACAGATTTGACTTGGTGTCTATTAGGTAAGAGATGCAGTTTTCACAGGCAGAAGATCAGTTGAGGAAGCCAAAACAGTCTGGATAAGGATCGCAGGAGGCAAATACAATCCCAAATCCCTTTTTCGCATTCATACTAACTTTATAGATTATTCAACAGATGAAAAGATATAATGTGATCAACAACTTCTACAAACAATCACAAACAATCACATAACCTTCTATTCCAATCGAAAAGAATATCCGAGCGGAGCACCACCTAGCATACAATTTTAAGACTTCTTTAAATTAATCCCCAAAAAATCACTTGAAATAACAATTAAGGAGCTCATTATTAAAAAAATAAGTCTTAGTATTAGACAGCCTTCAATTAAATCGAATCAAAGACAGTTCAACACAAGTGCTTATGGTATTTAGAATAAGTCATAGAAAATGTAAGATATTATGCAAGTTATAGATAATAACCTGAAATGGTTCAACCATCTTTCCTAAAGGCTTTAGATGAACAAAGTCCCTAGATAAAAGGAATGGACGTCTCTCAGGGACTGAATCGATTTCAAAGGCCACGAAAATTTTGTCATTTTGTACATCATTCTCAAACAAGAGCTTGTTCTTGTGGGACTTCTTGTAGATTGCTGCATTTTGCAACTCGAGAGTAACATTATTTAATTGAAAATTACTCCATTTCTGCATAGAAGAAAAGCATATCTTAGTTAACACTGCAAGTCAAGTCAAAAGAAGAGTCTATTAAAAAAGTATTTGATTCGGCAACCTTGCAAAACCATCAATGCAACTACTAAATAGGACAATTGATTGAGATGTACATCATGAAGATCAAGTAAAAGAAGCAGAATTGGGGTATCGCAGGATTCATTATTTTCAAATAACAATTTTTATGGTCAGCATCATTTTCTTTGAACATCCATATGTTGTTTGCTTTGCAAATTTGATGTAGCACAAGAAAGAGAACTGTAAGGAATCAACCTAAATTAATAGAGAAGCAGTACAGTATGGGTGTTGATATTTATAAAAGCATAAGCGCCATCTAATTTGCCAAGAAAAAAAATCGCATGTAAGCATAATCCATGATCTTTTTTTTTTTTTTTGATAACCATGGGTGTCCCAATAACCTTTATCAGACCCTCCTTAATTTGGTTAGACTAATCTCATGGGAGTTAGTCGGGCACCCCAACCCCACAACTCGGAAAAACCAAAGGAATATAATGTAGGTATCAAGAATTAAACTCATGACCTTTGCCTCAACTAGAGTTATGGCGCCCTTTTCTTTGCAACTGCACCACTCCCCTTGTGGGCAGCATAATCTATGACTTAACATACATATACAAGTTCGACAACAGATAAAAGAAAATCAAGCAAGTATCAGTTCATACTTTGTTAACATGTCTTGGAATGAAGAGGAAACAATTTTATGATAAAAATGGACAACAGTACTACGTCAACAAAATTACCTTAATATAGAAGTCCTCGGCATGCAGCAACGCAGCAAAGTACTCTTTATAAGTCGACGGAGTAACGCCTTTCCTAAGGACAGGTGGTACAATGTCCTCCTCAAATAATTCCTTCAAATGATCAGGAATCACAAATAGAGGAGCTGTTTCCTTTTGAACCGAAACATATTTCAGTTTCTTTTCTGAAACCGAAGAACCTGATGGAGACGGTATAGAAGAAGACCTCAAAGGAGCTAGCGGTGGCGGCTTCAAATGACCAGATTTATTTTCAGATTTGGTCTCATGCACTTTTGTTGGAACCTGGACCGATGGAATTCGACCAAGACTAGTTCTCCTCACAACAGGTAGTGTCTCAGAAGATCCAGGAAATTCTTCTACCTTAACAGTCCTAGGAATAACCAATACGTCCTTCGGAGGCGGCGGGGGAAAGAGTAGCGGCTTCGGAGCTAGGTTTGGTAAAGAACTACTTTCCGAATAAGGCAATGCCGCCGGTGGCGGTGGCTTCAATTGACCAGATTTATTTTCAGATTTGGTCTCATGCACTTTTGTCGGAACCTGGACCGATGGAATTCGACCAAGACTAGTTCTCCTCACAACAGGTAGTGTATCTGAAGATCCAGGAACTTCTTCTACCTTAACAGTCCTAGGAACCAATACAACCTTTGGGGGTGGCGGTGGAAGGAGTAGTGGCTTTGGAGCTAGGTTTGGTAAAGAACTACTTTCCGAATAAGGCAATGCCGGCGGCGGAGGAAGTGGTTGTGGCTTTGGAGGAAGTGTTTCCCGAGGATAATTAAAATTCACTCTTTGATAAGAAGAATAGGATTCTTCTCGTATATTCGAATTGCGCCGTCTTGAGCTAATCCGCTCAAAAAGGCATGAAATCGCCCTGGCCACCGCAGCGGCAATAGGACTGCAAATACAACTCTCATGATCATCCAAACCACGGTAACCACCACCATAATAATCATTATAATGATCCAAATCGATCCCTTCTTCGCAGCAGAGAACGCACCGCAACGTTTCAGTAACACAAGGCATCCTTTTTTACTTTTACAGCCAAATCAAAGGCAGATAATTACCAGATCACATTTCTACAGTCACTAGAGAAATCAATCTAGTATGATCAAGCAAAACCAAGCGCGATCTATATCGATCGACAACAGATAGATATCGAATTCAAACATGCAAGTAAGAATTGAACAGACAAACCTCACATCGCAGATTCGCAATGTTGCTTTCTAGGTTTTTGTGATCGTTCCGATCATCAATGTCAACTCTGCTTTAATCGATCAGATCGTTGCATCTAGAAATTGCCGAATATGGCGAGATTTGACCGAGAGAGAAACTTCTCATCGACGATCGGAAACAGAAATGTATTAAAAAATGGATCAAAAACGCAGTGAGTGAGAGTGCTCATTCGCTACTCCAAAACCTTCTCTGCGAAGTCTTCAAAAGTCGTTGAGTTTTTTTTTTATTGGGGCACGCTATTCAGACTCCACATTTTACTTTTTTTACTTTGTTTTTAAATTTTTACTTTATTTACCTCACATTTTACTTAATTCACCCTATTTTTTTTAAAATTTCAACAATACCTTTACTCACCCCATACGATTATATCCCATCACCCTCAACCCAACACCTCTTAATCATCTATATTTTTTAGTTTTAGTCATTGTATAGTACTTGTACTAGATCGCTAAGTGTTGTAGGAGTGTTTTTTAGTTGAACAAGGTCGGATGTGGTCACGATGTGTCCTAAAAAAAAAAAAGTGTCGCCTACAGAATTTGGTCGCACAGGGCTAACACCTATGAAGAGGTGTCGGCTGACTCTGACCACAACCTCTAAAGGGTAAAGAGGTGTCAGTTGAATCCGACCGAGATTGTGAAGAAAACTCAGTTTTGATGGGTAACAGAGGGATCTAACTGAGACTTCTTTAGAGGTACCCCACCACCAAATCTTCTTCCGCACTCATTCCTATCACAAATTGACGCCTCAATCCACCAAATCTCCTAATTTTCTAACTCGTTTACCCCTTGATTTGTTGTTTTTTAGGGTCGGGTAAGTGTTTGCGGGGTGAGTTTTGTATGATGACTTATGGTAGATGGTTGGTATTGAATCCTATAGGGTTCGAGGGTGTTTTTTGTTGAGTTTGTTGTTCCTTTATCTCGTGTTGTTGTTGTTGTCTTTCATGAGAATGTACAAATCATTGAGTTCAACCATATTCTCATAATGTTCGACCACACAAGGCCGAAACTATTGTGTAAGTCACGAAAATGCATGAACGAGACTCTGCAGTACGTCTCGGTACCCGATAACCAACCGAAGAAGCAACCTATTTTGCAATGGGTTATGTTATCAACAAGACCGATATTGAGACATCCTCTTATGTCTTAGTACTCGGTAACCGATCGAACAAGTAACCAATTTCATAATGGGTTTGGTTACCAATGAGACTATGTCTCGATTGTTGGTAACTGAGACATCCTCTTATGTCTCGGTCCTGTGCGTTCGACATTTTCGTGTACCTGGTACATTTCAAAATGCTGGAAATCCTAAACACAAAAAGGTCAAAACACACCAAAACCCATGCTTCCAACTATTAAAAATCGAAAAATAGATAGATACCAACCTTGTATGCACTCTTTGATCCAAGAACGTCGTATCCGACCGTCGACAAAGATGACGGAATCGGTTAGGAGCACAAGGGTGGTGGAGTTCGATGGCCACAAATCAAAACGGGGTGATGGGGTGCCCAAAGTTGAGTGTGTGTGTGTTTTTTTTTGTGAATTTGTGTTAAAGGGCATATGAGTCATTACACATACAATTGAAAAAAACGGGGTGCACATAGCGCGGCTCTTAATAAAACTTTTAATGTGTTTTAATATTGTGTACATGCTATGGTTATTTAATTGATTTTGGCAATCAGTAACAAATTTCTTTTTAAAAAATAAATTGATTATAACTGAAGAATGTTTCAATGATAGTGGGGAGAATGTATATATGTTTATCTTTAGGTTATACTAAATAAAGTCTCGTTCCTATAAAAAAATGATAGTGGGGAGAACCAATGCAGAAGCCACGCAAAACATGGGTAGTTATTTTAAAAGATGATGTTGAGGTAGTTGTAGATTCGTTTTTAGCAACTTTAAAGAAGAAAAAGGGGCACAAGAAGTTGAGTCAACCTTGAGAGGGTGCTAAACTTTTGAACCGGGAATGCAATTGACTATTATAATATCTTTTCGAAAATGGCGTTTCGTGCTCTATAGTTGTCCCCAGAGCTTCACTCTTTGGGATTGAGTTTTACAGATCCAAATTCTATCGTTTTGAGCTTCATCAGAGGTTTTTATTTTATTTAAGATATTTTCGTAATTTTTAAGTTGTTTGGATATTTTTTTCTTTTTACATACATTGCGTTTTTAGGGTTTCTGCTATGCTTTATAAAGCCGTGTTAGGGTTGTTTAGGGATTATCAATTATTTTCAATTTTATCAAATTTTGAGTTTTCTATGAAAACTTTAAGGATTCTTCGATTTCTTTGTTTGAACGTTTACACTGCTTCAAAAGGTAAATTTAAAATTAGAAAAAAAAAGAGCATGATTTGTAAGAGATTGAAATTGGAAAGTGAGAGAGAACGGTTTTGAAACTTCATTAATTTGGGCGATTTTTAAGGAATAGTATTTCCTCTCATCCTATGGGGAGAACAAAAATCGAAAATCAAGTATATTCCTTAAATGTCCTATTGAAAAAACAAATTTCCAAAATTATCATATGCATATTATTTAAGAAAAATACTTTAGTAGAAGGGCATTTTTAGCAGTTGGGTAGTCAAAATGGCTTGAGGGTCAATTGCCTAATATAGATGAATTTATTTATTTATTCATTTGTTGATATATATATATATATATAACAATATAAAAACACGAATATGCAATTTGAAAAAATACTGATTTACCCTTTTAAACTTTGCATACAAGCACCAATACTAAGATTTTCAACCGTCACTTAATATTACAATATTACCCTTTTCTTAAATAGATCTCTATCTAGCTCACATACTAGATTTTCCCATCTAGATTTGATCTCTCTCTTTCTCTCTCAATTCGATTTCCTTATATCTCACTCTTCACGATTTTGATTTCCTAATTGATTAAGTGATTGATTATGATTTTATTTTTTTTTTGTATTTGAAAGGGATTAGTAATTATACTTTGTCTATTGTTAGCGATGATTATTGAAAAGAAATAATTTAATTATATCTTTTGAATTGCAATTAGATCTTCATCAACTACTTTTACGATTAATTACAAATTAGCTTTCTTAAATATACACCTTTTGTGTGAATAAAAAAAAACACTTTTTATATTTAGACACACTTCTACATGTGATTTATGAGTGGTAAGGAAAACTACTAATTTACCCTTTTAAACGTTGTATACAAGCACCAATACTTAGACCGTCACTTAATATTACAATCCTATCTTTTTCTTAAATTGATCTTTATCCAGCTCCCATACTAGGTTTTTCCATCTAGATTTGATCTCTCTCTCTCTCTCTCTCTCTCTCTCTCTCTCTCTCTCTCTCTCTCTCTCTCTCTCTCTAATTTTGATTTCCTTATATCCCACTCTTCACAATTTCGATTTCCTAATTAATTAAGTGATTGATTATGATTTTTTTTTCTATTTGGCAGGGTTTAGTAATTATACTTTGTCTATTGTTAGTGACAATTATTAAAAAGAAATAATTTAATTATATCTTTTGAATTGCTATAAGATCTTCATCAACTACTTTTACAATTATAGCTTTTTTAGAATAGTAAGCGATTTATATTATTATGAAATAAAAACACCTTTTTGTGAATTAAAAAAAAACATTTTTTATATTTAGACACACTTCGAGTCTTCCTCTTTATGTATTGTTTTATTTCTTCATATTAGAACTTAGTTTTTTTGTATACGTTTAAAAAATAAAAAAATATTTAATGAATAATAAATAGTATAAATATATTATCGTAGTTGAATTAATTTCCGTGAGCGTAGCGAGCGGGTTCGTTTGTGTGAAGTACGTTTAAAAACTAATATATATATATATATAAAAGCACGAATCTTTAAATTTTGAGTGGTAAGCAAAAGGCCCTTTTTGCCCTTGTTTTGTTTTTTGTGTTATTTTACATACATCCCCAAATCACTTTTTTGCCCTTTTTGCACTCTTATACATCAATGCATGTGAATTGCATCACCCAATTCTCCCTCTCTCTCTCTCTTGGTCTTATTTCGCTCGCACTCACCCTGTTTTCTCCATTTTTCATGTTTAAATTTTTTGTCTAGGTTCGATTCCTATGTGTCTTTAATTCATAAATTGTTTTGTTATGTCACATTTCTTTGATTTGTACACTATGTGATTCATATTATAAATTATATATATATATATATATATATAGAGAGAGAGAGAGAGCGAGCTAGCGTCGCCATTTATGGTGCTCAACACCATAAAATGGCTCCCGGTGCTATACATTTCCCTTTTTTTTCTCTTCTGTCTCAATTAAATGGAGCAAATGCACTAAATGAAGCAACAGAATTAAAGAAAGCTAGGAATTATTTACCTATATTAATCATGATCTCCAATGAAGCAAGTGACGTGCTCCTCTTCAACCCCCAACACGCCGTCCATAAACAAAGAGCAAATGAGAGTTTTTATGCCAAAGAGAATGGTTGGACTCTAATCTGAAAAAAAGTGTCTCTTCTTGGAAGAGCCTGTGTGGTGTCATGTGTTAAGTTCTTTGGTTCACAAAAAATGAGTTTGTCTTCAAGTGTATTCAGGCGTCAGTTATAGAGGTGATTTCTCAAGCTCGAGATAGAACAGATGAAATAATTAGATGTGGCGCTTGAACACGCACTGCTGGTCTTGAAGGGCAAGCTAAGAGGGAGACACGATGGAGGAAACCGGATGAAGGTTGGACAAAACTGAATTGTGATGGGGCGGTAACGAACGACCTTGTATGCTCATCCGCTGCAAGGCTGTTACGAGATGACAGAGGAGAGTTCATCTCTGGTTTCTAAGTCAAGTTGAGCAGTTGTCCACCTTTGTCAGCAGAAATTTAGGCATTATTATATGGAGTCCACATGGTAAAGGAGAAAGGACTCACTAAGGTGGTGATCGAGACAGACTCATTAGAAGTTGTTTCGCTCATGAATCCTCGTTATACTCTGATTTTCATGGACTACTAGATCGAGGAGATTCAACAGACTCTTCATCAGATGGAGGGTAGCTACATTAGATACATTCACAGATTTACTAATACTTGTGTAGACTTCTTAGCAAAAAATGCACTCGGATTGCAGTATGGAGCTCATAGATTAGACATAGAGCCTCATTGTATTTCCCTCTTGTTAGCACAAGATAAGTGCGATAGCACAGTGTAATTCTCGACCCATTTTTTTGGGCCGTGTTCCAAAAAAAAAAAAAAAAAGTTTTTACTCTCTCTCTCTCACTTTACTTTTTTTTTTTTGATAAAGAGACCAATTAATCTCAACCATACACTCTCTTTAATTTCTTTTTCCTTAAATAAAATTTGTTTTTATCTTCTTTCCTACCACTACAGCATGACACATCAAATTAATAATTTAATTAACTCTTCTTATTCCATTTAAGGAAATATCAAAAATACCTCTTTAGACTCAATTTTAAACTTATACACCTCTTTGATTTAATGATCAAACTAGTCTCATGTCCGTAAACGCACGCATCGATATCCGTATCAACACGCATTCTTATGCAAATCTCGCTCGTAAATTCAATGATTCATAAATTTTGCATATAGGCATAAATAAGTAGTACATGTCAACATTCACAAATAAAATATTTTCAGGCCGTTACATATATTTTTTAATAGAAACCGGAATGTCATGGTGCAAATCAACTAGCATACCATTAGAAGAAGGGTTGAAGCTTGGTTCTCATCTCGACCAACCACCAATCGATAAAGGAAGATATTAACGACTTGTGGGCATATATTGATGTACTTAGCCCATACGAGGCCAGATCTTGCTTATGCCTTGAGTGTGGTAAGTCAATACACGCATAACCCTAGAGAACAACACATGAATGCAGTTATGCATATCTTGAGGTACTTAAAAAATGCTCATGAAAAAGGAATCTTATTTACAAAAACTGTAGATTGTCAAAATATAGAAGTATACACGGATGTAGATTGGGTTGGCGCTATAGATGATAGGCGCTCAACGTCTGGTTACTTCACATTTGTTGATAGAAATCTTGTGACATGGAGAAGTAAAAAATAAAATGTTGTGGCTCACTCAAGCGCTGAAGCAGAGTTTCGAGGTATGGCACTATGTTTGTGTGAGGTATTATAGTTGAGACTTCTCCTACAAGACTTGGGGTATTCACCCAAGCAACCAATCAAGTTATTTTGTAACAACAAAGTAGCACGCTATATTGCTCATAATCCAGTTCACCATGATCGTACAAAACATGTCGAAGTGGACAGGTTCTTCATCAAAGAAAAGTTAGAAGAGAAAATTATGGAGTTGCCTAAGATAAAATCAAAAGATCAACTAGTTGACATTCTCACTAAAGCAATTTCTCATCGAGTCTTCTCATTCTTTTTGCACCAACTTAGGGGGAGTGTTAAAGATTATAAATGGAAGGAAAAATTAATTTATTGATTGATGGATTGATTGATTGATTAATTGATTGATTGATTATTGAGTGATTGAGTGATTGATTGATTGATTGGTTGGTTGGTTAAAGATTCCATATTTGAATACATATGCACCTCTATAAATATAGAATCGGTGTACTTATGAATAAAATTGTACTCGCATTTCTCTTGTGAACGTAGGTCAAAGAATCGAACTACGTAAATCACTGTCTCCATTTTTATTGTTTTTATATTTGGTAGTATTTCTACATCTTCTTCCATGGCTTTCAAGATTTTGGTCTTGTTTCTCTTCTGTCTCTCAATATCTTCTTCGTCTTCTGCTGCACACAACGTCACAGAAGTCTTCTTAGATGTGATTGACACTCTCTGTTGGAGTGCCACTTCGCTCAACGAGATCAGGGTCAAAGAATGGGATGTGTACAATGACGACCGACGTGTTACTATTCGTGGTGTCAACCGGTTCTTTGGTCCCCGTTACAACGTCGACAGCACTTTGACATACTCTCTGAACTATTATGGCACTTATGTCATTTATGCGATGTGCTTCTTCAGTTTTCTCAGCCTAGTACTGCTTTTGGTTGTGGATGTTCGTCATAAAATTCTTTTTAAGAGAACAGACAACAAGGATTTCTGCACAGCCGCTCCGTCACTATTCAGTATAGTCGTTGCTGATTCTTTGACAAAGGAGTTGCTGGACACAAACAAATGCTTTCTTCTTGATTGCGGGGCAGAAATCTTTTTATGGATGGGAAGGAGTACTTCTCCTGATGAGAGAAAAAGTGCAAGAAGAACCGCACAAGTAATTATTTCCCACTTGTTACAACAAGTGCGATAACACATAGCCTCAATCCCAAATTAGTTGAAGTCGGCTGCATAGATATTCAAACTCTTCTATTGCGCTCAATTTAGCGTCCCCGTATATTAAAATTAATTACCATGATTTTTGAAACTTACAAATGCCTGATTATCATGAATGATTTATGCAGGGATTACTGAGCCGATCCTCTGATCGTCCTAAGATGACTCAAATTACTCTTGTACTTGAGGGATTTGAACCAGTTGCGTTTCAGAAGAAGTTTGAGTCATGGCCTGATCAGACAGCTGATCTTGCTGTTGCTGAGGATGGTAAGAAGCAAGGTTGGTGGTCAGTGATCAAAATTTATTAAAACTTGGTTACTACTTTTTTCTTACTGATCTGTTAATCTTCTCCTTTTGTTGTTGAAGCACTTCTGAAGTCCCAGGAGCTAAATGTGAAGGGCCTGCAACAAGCAGCTCCTGTAGAAGAACCTCAACCATATATTGACTGTACAGGAAATTTGCATCATTTGTCTTTCGCCGACCTAGATGGCGTTAGCTCTGGATATAGGAAACACATTGCAGAAAAAGGAATTGCAGACGACACTTATGCAGAAGATGGAACTGTGTTGTTTCGAGTTCAAGGTTCTGCTCTTGATGATATGAAAGCAATTGCCAACCACGACAGTAGCATAGTGGAAAAGGCATCTTCCTACCACTGTAGAATAGTGGAAGATGCCACTTATGCAGAAGATGGGATTGTGTTGTTTCGAGTTCAAGGTTCTGCTCTTGATGATATGAAAGCAATTGCCAACCACGACAGTAGCATAGTGGAAAAGACATCTTCCGACCACTGTAGAATAGTGGAAGATGCCACTTATGCAGAAAATGGGATTGTATTGTTTCGATTTCAAGGTTCTGCTCTTGATGATATGAAAGCAATTGCCAACCACGACAGTAGCATAGTGGAAAAGGCATCTTCCTACCACTGTAGAATAGTGGAAGATGCCACTTATGCAGAAGATGGGATTGTATTGTTTCGATTTCAAGGTTCTGCCCTTGATAATATGCAAGAAATTGCCAACCACGATTGTAGCGCAATGGTAAAGGCATCTTCCCACCTCTGTAGTGTAGTGGAAGATGCTACTCATTCGGAAGACGGGACTGTGTCATTTCGAGTTCAAGGTTCAGCTCTTGATAGTATGCAAGTAATTGCCAACCACAAATGTAGCGCAGTGGAGAAGGCATCTTCCCACCTTTGTGAGGTCGGGTGTTCGATCCTCAAAAATAATATGCAAGCGATTCAAGTTGAACCAGTACGAATCTAGATATCTAGCAAACGTTAATTAATAATCAATCCTTCCTGGATATGTTTGAGCCTGCATGATCACTATAATTTGTGGTGGTTATGCAATTTTTAAAATGAAAAAGTTAATGATTTTACGAGGAACTTGACCAGTTGTAGAAATTTTTTTTATTATGAAACTCAAAAGTTAATGGAGTTGTATATGAACACGCTAATGATCATCTATCATTTATCTTTGTGTTTCCAGTCTGATGTTGATGATGCTAAGTTGAATGGTGCAAGTAGACCCTCCAGGATCACTTCCAATGCCGTTAAGGATCTTAATGATAAAATTAGGAAGAACAGCTGTAATGGATCTTCAAAATCCACAGTAAGTATATTTTTCTCATATTTCAAAAATCAGCTTTCACAAGTTTTATACCATTAGAATAAGAAGCTATAAGCTTGATTTCAGAAACATGAGAGGAGAACTCCGGTATCCTACGGAGGAAGTTGTAGTGTATCGGACAAATTACAGAGGTCTCAAAGCAAATCTTACAGTCCTGAACGAGTACGTGTTAGGGGCAGATCGCCAGCCTTAAATGCTCTAGCTGCTAATTTTGAGAATCCGAAGGCCAAAAACCGTTCGTCTCCACCTCTAATTAGTAGAAAACTCTATCCGAAACAGTCAGCTGCCATAGCAGCCCTCGCGTCTAAATTTGAGCAAGACAAGCGAGAAACAATCATACCCCGATCCGTTAAAGGTATTAATCCCTTTCCTTTATTTCAACCAGGATATATATATATATCTGCCGTCACATCTAAAATTTAATATGATATGATGATTTTGTCTAGTCTCCATGGGCACAGTGACGCCTGAAGTTCCTAAATCCAAGCCGGAGACCAGTGCCAAGGAGAAGACAAATTCTATGAGCAGCAGAATAGAAGGCTTGACCATTCAGGAAGATGTGAAGGAGGGAGAAGTTGAAGCGGATGAACGGCTCCCAGTCTGTCCCTATCTATGTACACTTTAAGATGAATGCAACAGACCCTATTTGAGAAAACGATGAGAACCCAATGAGAGGTAAGTCTTTTGCTTCTGAAGATACCGAAGAATTCAGGGAGCAATTCGGGATGGCCAAGGATGCTTTCAATAAGTTTGCCTAAATGGTGGCAGAATAAGCTCAGAATGACTGTTCAGCACAAGTACTATTGTCCACGTAAATAAAGCATAAGCAACAAGCAAAAACTGCACCAAACAAGTTTGCCATGCAATGCAACCAAGGCCAAGAATGTTAATTGGTTTGCAAGTGGGAACTAATCAGCGACAACAGTGGAAGAAAAAATGAGCGAAGAATAATAATATAGCAAACCCTTTTTTTATTTTTGGGTGAATGAAAGTTGGAAGTTTGTTATTCTTTTTTCTCTTCAGAAGAGTCTGTCCAAGATTCTCAAATCCTCCAATATCTTCTACCAATCAATTGTCAAATCATAATATATTCACGGAGCTACAAAACAAATAAAACCATGATGTACATGCCAGGAAACGTTAACTTATATAACTATGCTAAATACAAAACTGCCGTCTTGCTCTATTGCCTCACTATATAAGTAGGCAAACAAAATTCTTTTAATTTCCTTAGATGATCAAAGAAAAAAAAAGAACTTCGTTTGTAGCTCATTACATTGATTGATGTTGCTTCCTAAGATTAAATTTGAGCTTTGAAGAATTTTTATTTTACAGCTAACATACTCTTCGAGACATCCACGAACTTCATCTTCTAAGAGCTAATTGCTAGTTCGCTAGTGTTCGATCTGAGGCAGTCAAACTTTTTTGAGGGAAAAAAAAAAAAAAAAAAAAACCAAAAGATTTGAATTACAGGTGAGAGCCCTGGATTGATAATGGTCAGTCAGACTACTGATTCTGATTCACCCTGTTGTTTCATTTAAAATCTCATTTTTCTCATTACGAATTTGTTTCTTCTAATCAACATATAATTAGTATATAAAAAATGGAAGTATATATCAGCCTCATACTTATAGTCACTGGAAGATTTTATCCTGGATATTTCAAGCTACAATTTTTAATAGAAAAAACAGATAATATGCATAGCACATACATGCATATATGATAAAGATGGCTCTAGACCTTGTCAGAAAAGAAAAAAGTTTGATCTAGATATAAATATTCTCTTCTTCACAGCTCATGTAGTATGTAGAAAATCTTTGTCTAGAGAGAGCATACATGCTAAGCTTAAGGAGAAGGAACAGTTTTACGAGATGCAATTGCTTTCTTTTCATGAATAGGCAAATAAGATCTTATAAACCTACGCAAAAGGTTAGAAAACGTGCAAAGAATAAGACAATATTTTAATTGGGAAATACCTTGATTAGGAAATGTTTCCACAATGCCCACAACTGCCTCTATAGATATACCATCTTTCTCATACATTCTGACGACAATGTTTATGGTTTATGGTGTCTTCCTGTGTTGGCTGCCCGAGGCGTCAAGAAGAAAAGCAAGCCAATTGGCATTACAAAAACAATGTAGGAAGTCAATGGGTTAGCGCCAAAATAATATGCATGCCACTTCCAAGCAAGTCCACACTGATCAATGCAAGAACAACGTTCACCACTTAGCCGCAGAAAAAAAAAAAAAAATTTGTACATTCCACGATCGAAGACAAAATACAGTGGACTACATCAAGAATATAAGGAATCAGATTATTTTACGCACCAGTAAAATTTATCCATTCTTCCATCACGAATCAGGGGAGCATAAATTGTTGAAAAATCATTCCCTGTTACAACGATGGGAATTCTATTTGTAATATCGGACTTTCTCCAATCTTATCCAACACTAACTCTTGTAGGATTGTCAGCTAGATTCATCAGGATCCCAACACTACAACTGAAATGATCTTTCATGACGGTTTAAAACCGTCACAAAAGGATTTCATGACGGTTTTAAACCGTCACGCAGTCCGTCATGTTATCAGGTGTTATAAAAGCTCAAGGCCTTTTGTGACGATTAAAAACTGTCATCTTATCAAAAATAAAAACAATAGAAAAAACCTTTCGTGACGGTTTTAAACCGTCACGAAAGGCTTTTCAATTTTTTTTAAAAAAAAGGACTTTTTTTCCTGCAAAATATTCTTTTTCCCTACAACATATATAAACCATCACCACTATTACACATAAAATTAGATCACAAAAGTTATTCATTAATTAACGTTCACATATATGATCCACACATTACAATTTCATAATGCCCATTTGATCTGTTTACTCCCAAATGCCCACATACATGAACCCATCTTCAGTGGCACACCCTCTAAACATAGCATTGCTATTATAAAAGACCGAGCAAAGTAATGGCGTCTGGTTGAACTTGTGCAGCCTTTATATTCTTAAATTCTGATATAGCCTCAGGGCCCTGACCATGAATTGCACAAGCAACAATCATGGTTGACCAAGCCTGTGTATCCTTAAATCTCATATTCTCAAACGCAGAAATGGCGTCTTCCAAGTTCCATATTTTGCATACATGTCTATCTGAGATGTGTTCACCTTCACATATCTATCAAAACCATTCTTTTTTATGTAATCATGAATCCATTTCCCTAAATTCAGTGCTCCTGATAAAGTACATGATGCCATGCCTGTGGTACTAATTAAAAATAAAATAAAAAAAACCTACCAGATATGAGCTTTTCTTTACTTTCCAATCTCACTGATTTCCATCACGCGTTATGCTGCAGGTGTCTCGATGCCGGAGCAGAGGATTTCATCCGCAAACCTCCAATTGAGAGACATGGCAAATTTAAGAAGCTATGCCAACTCGAAGTTACCAATAGTGAAACTGGCACAAAGAGAAAGGCTCAACTTGATTTAATGAATCGATTAATGAATCGCATAATTAGAAATCCACATAATGTTAATGGAACAATACCAGCTCATTGTGTAACTAGAGAAAGACAACCACAAGATCGCAAATAACGCTGATATTATGCTGCTGTAGCCAATAAGCAACCTGAAGAACATCCCAAAAATATTTTAGTAAGTAAATTTCAAGTAAACCTTCATTCATTGGAAGTGTTGTAAATTGCAACACTCAAAATCAAATAGGAAAGAAATCCTTTACCTTAGCAAGATTGGTGGACTTTCCAACACCATTAACGCCAACAAAAACAATTAAGGCCTCCCTTGCTCCTTGGCAGCATGTACATCCCTCAGTATGTCAATGGAGCGTTGTGGAGTTAAAATACGCTCAACAGCCTCTGCCATAGCTTTCTGAATTACAGCATTCTGGCATATTAAAACATGATAAATAATTGCATGGAAAGGCTACATAAAATGCTGTGCTGCTGGAATAAGTTCCAGCTTCTCATTTTTCTGTTTCGAGTACCACAAAGATCAAGTCACACATTGGATATAATTTAAATTCTACAACACAATCATTAGTTTGAAGCTCAACTACATACCAATTAAAAGACTCAGTAATTTCAGTACATGAAAAGCATGGTAAGTAGCACTCGCAGAATCAAAATTGCCATGAAAAAGTAACAGCTACAAACCACGGTAGAATACAGCTACAAACCACGGTAGAATACAGTCTAAGAAAAAAAACATTTATTTGTAAAGAAGAGAAAGGATAGAAGAGTTACATTGGACTTGTGATCCATGGTCCCTGAACCACCAGAAGATCTCAATTTATTTGAAGGCAGTATTTTAACCTGCCTATCAACAATGATTGCATCCTGAAAAGTGAAAACAAGGATATCGTGATAACTTACAATTTTGAAAAGTTCATATATAATTAAAATGATAACGGTTGTCGTAGAATCAGTTAAAAGATACAATAAAGGTATTTCAGGCATTCAGAAATGCATCTGTATTTTCGAGTTTTCTTCATAGCTAGAAAATATACATGAATGCAAAGGAAGCCCAGACAGGTTTGTATATAGCACGGTCTTTAATTAAAGAAGATGAGAAACTTATACGCTTCTTCTCCACCTCTAAGAAGACGATGCATACAAATGTATATATGCGACATTTAATTTCTCCGTGGGCATATAAAAATCAGAAACAAAACATAAAGATTATATGAATGATGTTAACATATGTATCGGCTCTAACTCACATCCAGCAGAAGAGCAGTTTTCAGGGCATAAGGTTGCCTGAAAGTTACAATGGCCAACTGTGACTGGTCTTCTTCACTGCTCCTCACCAACAAATTAAAGCATTATTTAGATCAGAGCAATACAAAGAAATATCATAAGCGAAAAGTACAAATCAGGAAATGTTCAACCTCTCTAGCACGACCTTTTCAACGGTACCACAATACGAGAACAAGATAATCAGGTCAGTTAGCGTCACATTGGGAGAAAGTCCAAGCACCAGTATGGTCAGATCCATGTCCACACGCTCTAAATTGATCATCAAACTGAACCATTTCTTCACTTCGGAATAGAAAATGCTGAATATAAAGGAATTCTGAGGTGAGAATAATCTGATAAGGATCTCTCAATACTTGGAATAAGTTAAAGTTAGGGAATAAAGGAGTTTGAGAAGTTATTCTAAACTTTACTTCTTTTTTTTGGTGCTCTTTCCACATTACATATGGTACAAAGATGCATACAAGGATGTCAAACAAAGTATTTAATCAATAAAGACGGTAGGTTTCAAAAAAAAAAATCAATAAAGACAGTAAACAACTTCTCAAACAATGCAAGCACAGATCATCAGGTGAGTTTTCAGTTACCTGACATTCCATATAGGCCTGCCTGATATTGTTTTGTGCACCGTCTGGATTCCCAAAGATCAACCTAGTTGACATATTCTACTACATAGACTTTGTATTCAGAGTTGGAATGTTTTCTTCCATGTGACCGCAGGCATAATTTCATTTGACATTAATGCAAACTGTTCAATCAAATCAAAATCGATCAGTGGTATGTATATTGCAATTTGTGAATCCACTTCAACTTAGTTTTAGCGTGAATATTTCTTCATCCAATAATGTCAGGTTGGACAGGATTTTGCTCAATACTGGGCCAAAACTAACCAGTAAGTATCACAAACTCATAGTCCTGCTTTTCCTTGTAAAAACTAAAATGGCTTATCTTAAAACTAAAGTAGACCTTTCAGTAACATGCAATCATGTCCAAAAAAAGGAAGCAAGGAAAATTAAAACTTTAACTGTAAGTGATAGGCAAGTGACTTGGAGAAAACTTACTAAGTTACGATGTCAATTGATCCATTTGCACTTTGCAGTATCGAACTATCAAGGATACTTTGTCCAAATTGTGGGATGGAAAAGCTTGAATGACTCCAGAATCATCAGCTGCACCAAAAAAGTGATTTGATTGTGTAGAAAGGAAAAAATAGAAATGTTGGCATTCAAAGGGCTTCCAATCCCTTTTGGAGAAACAATTACCTCTTCCATTTAATCAGGCCATCAATAAAGACCAAAATGTAATAAACAAAGTTGACATCCATACAAGCATCCACGAAATAGCTCACTTATGTAAATTTTTCTCAGACCAACACAAACATCAAGATGGACAAATAAGAAGTTATAAACAATGAAGTAATTGGTATAAGAGTATCTTACATAAAAATCCAATAAATTACAATTACCCCTCTAAGAAACCAGTGATGACTCATACCTTCCTCAATACAAAAAGTTTCTTTTTTTTTAGCACTTCTAAACATATATAGTACAAGAAATCAATATTTGCTAGTGCTATTCCCCGATATTGTGGTCAGCAATCATAGCACTAAAATGAATGAGTGAAAAAAGGGTCCGTGAGAAAAATCGTGATGTACAGTTATGAGATAGCATAGAGGTTGTCTCCAGTTCTGCATCATCTTCATTCCAACCAGGGTTTCTGGAGAACAACTTAGCCCTGTTGAGACCCATTCCTCTAAATCCAATCATCCTTGAGGAGACCATAGGCATAACCAGAACTGATGACGCACTGATTGAGTCCTCGCCTAAGCCTAGCATCATTATACAAGTCATCTGCAAGAAAACCATAGTTGCTGGGTCAAATAAAAGAAATATATCTTTAAGAAATCTAAGAAGGAATAGAAAAAATAAAATTCATCAAAGTGGCACCTTTGCCTTGATTAATAAATATGAGAACTTTGTAAGCAAGGCATGTCCAAAAGATCTCAGATCATCAGTTTTGGCAGCTTCAAAAGGCAATTTAACCAGCCTGCAGCACAGCACAAGCATTTTAAATATTCAGAAAAATATAATATATTATGAGCCAAAAGGGCAAGAGAATAGAAGATTCATAAGGCCTCAAATCCCATAAACATGCTTGCCAGCCCTTAAGAATTCCCTCCATCATGTAGTATGCTAGAATTTGTATAAATGTCACAAAACCATGTTTCCCCTAACAAAATAATTCCATCTTGACATGGAGTTATCAACAGAGTTTTACAGGCCCCAACATCATGAATTTCCTTTGCAAGTATTTAATAAATCATGATCTTGTTTAACTTTCACAATACTAGTGGTAATGAGGACAAATTGAATAAAAGTTTAGAAGATCATATAGAGTATGATTTGAAGTTTGAATACTATATATATACCCTTGTGCAGTGTCTGAAACTCCAGTGGCTTCAGCAACGAGAAGACCACCGTCGGTGGCATGCTGCGAGTAGTACAAGAAATAAGTTAAGAAATAAGTCAACGCAGAATCAACCAGGCAAAATATCAGATTGTTGAGTAGCATTATTAGAACTTTAGCTGGAATAATGGTGCATGTATACACTAATAAAGCATGCAAACGCATGTAAAGAGCAGCCTAAAAAACCATTTATTATAGTGATAGGAATAGTCTTCATTGAAACGCAGACTATAACACATTCATAGTATTTTTGTTGAAGCTGGCTTACTGTCCAAAAGAAGTCGGTCTAAGAACCCATTTATTATAGTGATAGGAATAGTCTTCATTCAACATAGTATAATGTTAAAACCCATGCTCACCGTCTCCAATTTGTCTAAGAACTCGATCTCATCTTCATCAAGGGCTTTTGGTGGCCCTGCAATCCAAAAGAAGCAAATAATCATTCTCTAAAATCATTTCGCGCATAAGAGGCTTACTGGACAACTGTAAATACCAAGTAAACCAACAACTTAAAGCCTGATTTCACATCTTCCATTGATTTTTCAAACATTTTATCCTGCGACAGACCGAATTACAACAAACATCAATTGATTACCAGCTTATAAATATATAAGCAAAGGAGGGTTAGTAATACGTAATGCACTTACTATGCTTAAATCTTTCATTGAACTCCGCATCCTTCCTGTCCTTGTTCTCCTTCAAAATCTGAAAACACGCAAACCCATTTGAGCATTCAAATTTGGCATATACTGTATGAACAAGTAAATGCATTAGTCGAAAATATATTGCCTCGTAGAGTGGCTTGTCTCTCTGGGCAGTCCCATCTTCACCATGCCACTTAAAGTGTGATCTCAAGGACTTTAATTTTCGAAGGTACTAAAAGTTGCAGGAGCAAGAGTTGAGACAAGACCACCCATAAAAGACAAGTCACAAGAGAGTAAATGAATCCAGTGACCGTAGGCGCGATATCATGCTAAATCTGCTAAAACTTCATAGAAAATTTCAGTAGACATAATTCCAAAGCTACACCATTTCAAGATCACAAAATCAATCCACTTCACCGCAGAGTGCACCTAGAAAACTGAAAACAGGATTGCAAACTTGCAGTACCAATAGTAAAAAAGATGCACTTAACACTATTTGATCATAGAGAAGTCCAAAGCAATCGCTACAAACCAACAATTCATCAAAACTCGCAGAACCACAAAATCAGACCTTCAAAACTCACAACATTCAAGTGAAAATCCCCAAATCACAACAAAAGCATAAACGCATCACATAACACACATATATCAACAAATGCTCAAGACATTCACTGTTCCAACCATTGTTCAATATACAAAACAGTATCACAATATCTCTCAAAGAACAATCAAAACAATTAACTTACTCACCTTCTCATTCTCTCCACCATCCGAGCCTTCATCGACACAAATCGATTCAACTGGACCTAATTCAAAAACCTGAAATCCGCACAATCAACAGAAACTCAGAAAACCAAGCACCGAAACCAAATCAAAACAACACAATCACAGCAAAACCAGACACGCCATCACAAGTTCACAACCTGAGCACTCCGAAGATCAATTCGAACAACAACATTGCTGAACCGCTTCGTAGTGGAACTTGAGCTGCGCAGTTCCAGATTCGACGACGAACCGCGCCGCCGTCGCCGCTTCGCCGCTCTCCTTCGAGAACGGGAGCTTGGACGCAGAGACGAGACTGAATTTGTGCCGATTCAGCTTCTGCCCTAGCGATCCCTCCATTGACGAATCTATTAAGGTTTTGAAGCGACGAAGAGGAAGAAAAACGAAGCGCCAAGTTTGGAATCTGAGAGAGACGAACTCGAGAGAAGATCGAAAGAGAGAAGAGAGAGCAATTCGCGAGAGAGAGAGAGAGAGAGTTGCGAGACGTGAGAGAGAGAGAGGGAATAAAGATAGGGGTTTGGGTTTTATTTGGGTGGAAAGTAAAGTTAGGGCGGGTTTTATTTGGATTTTATAACGGTAACCGTCATCTTTTCCCCTCTTTAATAATGGTTCTGTTATTAAAGCCTAATAATGTTGTAGCGCAACAACAATTTGATTGTTGACTGTCATTTGAGTTTGACCTACATAATCATGAACACAAATACATATAAATAAATCATGGCAGTAATTGCCCCTACTATTAAATATTTGTTTTTGTTTAATCAATTAAGACCACACCGGAAATCGGTAATCATAAAACAGTAACTCTTCCTTAAAAAAAAAAAAAAAACAGTAACTCAACGAATCTACCTAGACCAGCATCAATATCATTTATCATCAAGCAACTCATCTTCCCCTGCATGAGACAAATAAGAGAAGCCAGAGTGAGATAAAAGCTTTGGGAAAAAAAGCGCTGAGAAGAACTTCAATATATTGGCCCAGCGGCAAGAGTAACAAGCATTTCAGAACAAACAAGGCTCGTCACACTACTCAGACTTCCTTTTTTCCATAAGCATATTATTACCAAAATTACATCAAGTCCTCTCTTATAGGGTCATTAATTCTTAAACATAGTTATAGATCAAAGCTAGCCAAAGAGAGAAAAAAAGCTGTTAATATTGAGAAATAGCAATCATTTCGTTTTAAGAATAGTACTTGCAACTTGCAAGCATCATGAGATAAGAGAAAGTATTGAAATATCAGACACTCTAAGAGGAAGCCTAAATGGTAAAATCAATGGTCAACAAGCATATCTTTAAGCCTTCCATACATAGCCTCAATCCCAAATTAGTAGGGGTCGGCTACATCAAACTCTTCCATTGTGTTCGATTTAGTACAAGAGTGACAAGTTGTACTCTAGTTGTCAATCTATTCCAACCCTCCTTCCAAGAATGGAAAATGGGCTTGGGACCTCCTTCCCCCATTTTTTCGGGTGTGGAAAATGGGTATGAGGCCTCCCTCCCCCCTTATTTTCATGCATGAAAAATGGTCTTCGGAGTCCTCCATTATCCGGGCATCAGATCGGCTATGTAGCGCATACAACGTTCTATATATGTGGAGTTTCTTTACGCCTTTCCATCTGATAATTAATTTGACATGAAGGACAAAATGTTGAAAAGCAACTCAGCAGTAACCTATAAACTGAAGGTTGAAACCTGACAACCCAGGACCTACATACATCAGATATGAAAGTGAGAAGGCTTCGAACTTGGTTCTGGACAACTTGAGAAGCTCGCTCTATACCGTTCCGAATGAGTTTACCAGTTCTCCCGAAAAATGACATAGCATGCATATATGCTTTGGAAATGAGCACGCTTTCCATATGGTTTTAGATAACTATGAAATAAAAGCTTAATTTAATCGAAATTTAAATTAAGATATTCAATGAGAGAAATGAATGACATCATTTAGAAGGGATGACCACCATTTGGCGAGAGATAGAAACTACCATCCAAATAGCTTCTTGAGGACACTAGAAAAATAAGATGCATCATATCGAAGCAATCGATGCACCATGTAGGACATGAGATAGCATCTCAGTATATTCGCTTTATCAAGACAACAAGCCAGATGCTCTATGCAAAAATTCAACCAACAAAATCTTCTTGTTGTTGTATTCATCTCAGTTCATTTGTTGTAGTGATAACTAAAATCTTGTTTTTGTTGTAATAAACAAAGCCTCTAATAAACAAAAGAAAATTTGGACTGTTAGCAGATCTCCAACTTCCCACATGTTTACTGAATCATTTATGATAATGAGAACTTAAACACTCTTGTCACCTGCTCTTTCTGATTCCAGCTCCCCCTAGCAGACATAATTATGGGTTGTAGTCCCATTGCTTGAAAAATAAGTTCTGTCTGAAAGGATTTTCCATGGCCTTTTCCACCCCAAATGCCTACAAGAACGAATAATTATATATATATATATATATATTTATAGTAGTTCAGTTTTGGACATAGACTCATACAACAAAACAAAGAAAAACAACTTTATCATTGAAATAGAAAATACGTCAGACACAATATTAATGGTAAATACAGATAATAATACATCATAAATCAAAGCAAAAGCAAAACAAATTGGATGACACATATGAATAAGGCAGCACCATAAGGAGCACCCTAGTGCTAGGCCCATTTCTACAAAACAAGAAATAATATGGCTCATAAAGGAATCTCTAGCTGTGTAATAATAAAAGATGATTATGTTACCTAGGATTAGAGGAACTTTGATATCTAGAAGATGTGCTATTTAGTTCTTCACAATGTGACACACTGCAAAAGTATTTAAGAAATTGAAAGTAATGTAAGAGGAAAGCTAAAAGTTTCAAAAACAAATAGTGACATTTTTAACCTAAAATAAAGTAAAATAAAATAAAGGGAGAAGAAGAAGAATAATTGTCAAGATTCAAGAATGTCGTGTCATGCCAAAATTTTAACTGGAAGCTTAAACTTTTTTTAATAATATTTTTTTCAAAAAAATAAAGAAAGCGTTCTATCACATGATTCAATAATCGGATATCTGTTTTTCACCTTCTTGGTTTGGTATTATTTATCCCTGATTTAGTAAGAGAGACGTGAGCTTTCTGGGGGGCAGTTAACACCAACATTTAAATGCAAAAATAAAAGGCAAGGAAGCTTGCTATAAGGCGATGGTTGGTTATGAACCTATTCCCATATCAATAAACTTCAATGCACATGTCAAAATGGTTGCTTTGCTCTTGTAAGAACTCACCAACTTTATCCTGCAAAAGCCCATACAATGCAGGTAAATTAAGCAAACATAAATTGGAAAACGATAGGAGAACAAGCATTCAGAAGCTAAAGTGAATGAAAAGACTATTTTCACAAATCAAAATGATACTTAACCAAAATATAGTGTCTCCTTGTTTTGCAAAAGACTGATATTTTAAAAATAATGTTGACAGAACCACATGAATAAAATTTGACAGAATTTGCAGTCCTCCCGGGAACTCAATTGCTCTTGGTGAGATTTTCTTAATTTTTTTTTTCTTTTCAATAAGTTAATAACGTTTCTTTCTTATCCCAAAAAAAAATGACAGAATTCACTGGTTAATTACAAGATCTTCCCTTACACAATAGTGTAAGGATTAGGAGCAGACCCTTAATTCATCAAATACACTTTTATGGCTTCAGGCACCTAGTTTATTATGCACCCAGTTTGCTAACTGCCTCTATTTTGTTCTACTCCACATGCACCTAATTTGGGAACTGCCTCTAGTTTGTTCTAATCTATTTCAAACAATTTTCTCTTCAACAGTTTTTGCTTGTGCCAGTCCCCCTTTATGACTTGCCATGAGCCAATCCGAACATGAGTACTACGGACATTTTTTTGCTTGTACGGTTGTCCTCTACTTCATCATCTTTATTTCTTAAATAAGTGCATCCTGACTTCTCTGTACAGTCATGGGGGGGCGGTCTGAGTCAGAGCAAGAGCAGTGTATGAGTAACAATCATCCAACTATAACTTCTCTTCCACTGAAGTTACCAGTTATTATCAATGCTCGACTTAACGTCCAAAGAAAAATCTGACACTGATAGATTGCGCAAGTATATGAAGAAAGAAATTTTAATGATTAAATTTTGTATCTATAATTTATTTAATCTTTTTTTTAGATATTATATCAAAAAATAGTGGGGTGAGGAATCCCCGCAGGGGTGGAGATCCTCGCCGGGTGGAGAATGGGGGTGAAGAATTCCCCGGTGAAAAATTTTAAGTGGGGAATCCCCGTCTTGCCAAAAGTGGGGATGGGGATGCGGATTGCATTCCTCGCTCTGAATCCGCACCACCTGCATCCCTAAGTGCATGTGATGTGTGAAATGTCACAATTTTCAGGAAACCAAATACTAAATAACGAATTTTCAAAAAAAAAAAAAAACTAAATAACGTTACAACAAAATCTATCTTTGTATAAATATTTAGTTTTGCACATTAGTCCCTCTCTTAAAATTATTATTTTAGTTCTAAAAAAAATCTACTTTCTTCAATCTCTTCTAGCTATAAGTAGACATAATTTAGATACAAGGATTTGCTAAATATATACTACTAATTATTATTTAGTGTCATTTAGACAATTTTAAAATAGATTTGCACGTTTCTAAGACGTATGGTGTAATGGCTAGGAATAAACACCATAAGACTGAAGTAGTGGTTATATATATATATGGAGTTGAACACACAATTATAGTTCTTTATATGGATTGGTTGAATCAAAGCTAAGTGAGGCGAAAAGAGTTAGAACACTTATGGTAAACAAAAATAAATAAAATAGACACGCACGAATCAATAGATATCAATAACCATCTATATATCTCAATTGCACATATAACAATATAGGTTTGTATGTATATATATATATATATATATTTCTTTTTGAATTACATATATAACAATATTTGTTATAAAAAACTGTAGATTTATAAAAAAGTGAAATTAAATTTGTAAAAAAAAATGAGATTTAGAATGTTAATTTAAGGATTTTATGTTTTCAAAAAAAAAAAACTTAAGGATTTTATATTAGCGGTCGATATTGCCCTTTAATTAATTTTGATCATGCCTTGATCTTAAGCCGATTATAACCAATACATATATTAGTTACGATCTAGAGCAGGGCTTCATAAATTCTTGGGTCCGCCCCTGTTAGTTATTTACTTATAAAAGAAAGATAGAATTTGAGTCTTGTGGATTAGATAATATAGTGGCTTGATGGTTAGTTGATGTTTAATTACAATTACGATAAAATTAGGTACCAATGATTAGGTAACCCAACTTGTGCCAAATTATACGTCCAAGTGTTGGGCAGGAGTTCGTGCTAAGTGAAGGTTAACGTTTGTTATTGCATTGTGATTTAACTGCGGGTTAATATTTGTTTCCTTTGTAGGGCATTTATTTACAAGAAAATAGAAATAGAAGTAAAAATAAAAGGAAGAAGAAGAAAAGAAAAAAAATGACTTGGTGCGAGCATAATTCCCACGATAGTACGATACCGCTACTTGTTCAAAAAGAAATAGAACCAGTTGGATCAACCTCATCTCACCCCACAAATCCCAAAGCACATCGAACGGAATCCACCAACCCCAGTTTCATCTAACGCACCTAAACAACGCAACGCGCGTAACCTTTCAAGGGTTCTTCTTGTTCTAAAATCTCGCTCCGCCTCTCTCTCTCTCTCTCTCAACAATCCCCCAAAACCCCACAAATCTCTCTCTCTCAAATTCAATCCAGACTCTCCAATCGCATTGGTTGTGTGATTCAGACAGAGGTTTTGCGATCTGGGTTTTGGTTTCCATGGCGGCTACAGCTTCTAGAAACTATGTTAAGGAGGTTTTGTCTCAGAGGGCTAGAATCGGTCTTCTTCGCGGCTTTAGACATTTCAGCTCCTCCCCATCTCCCAAGATTCCACAATTGTCAAAAAAGGTGCGCCTTTTATGATTTTGGGGGTCCTATTGTTGTTGTTGGTGTTGTTGTTCTCTGTTTCTTTGTTGGTTTTGAATTAAAAGTATTGGTTTTGGAAGTAAAATGGGTTTAAATGATTCGGACAACTGCAAAGACGGCCTACAAATGTCCCACTAGAAAACTTGCCTCAATAGAAACTAATACGACCAGGTTGGGGTGGGGGTAGGCCGAAGTTAACTTGGGAAGCATTAATTAGGAGGAATTTAAATGGTTTGGAAATTTCACCATCAATTTCACTAAATCAAGCACAATGGAAGATTTCGATCCATGTAGCCGACTCCAATTAATTTGGAATTGAGGCTATGTTGTTGTTGTTGGAACATACATTATTTGGTTGAGCTTTTCAAGGTTTGATGTTTTTAATGGAGTAATGTGCAGTTTATTCGTAGTTGTTATTGTTTATAAACCTATTTTTATTTTCTATGGCGAAGTTTTCATTAAGTTGTGGTTGTTCTAAATGTGGTGTCTCCCAATTGTGTTTGAATTGTAGGGAAGGTTATTTACAGGAGCTACTTTGGGTTTGGTTATTGCTGGAGGAGCGTATGCGAGTACTGTGGATGAGGGAACATTCTGGTAAACTTTTTGTTACTTCTTTGTTTGGTCATTTGGGAAATGGCAAGGTTTTGTCCATATTTTCATATACGTGTGTTAGTGAATTAATATGGATATCATTGGAGTTGCATGTCATCAATTGCATTAAATCAAGTGGGATGATAGAGTTTGATTATGTAGACGACTACAACTAATTTGGAATCAAGCCTTTCTTGCTGTTGTAGTTGCTGGATCATTGTAGTTGCATAGGATACTACATTTTCCCCATTGATATCTAAAGGGACATTCATAGGATTTTTCATTAGCAATAAAGGTGAGTTGTAGGATTTTGAGAAAAGATTTTCCAAAGAAAAAAAGGAAAGAAGGAAATGTTGAGTTGAATCAGTTGATGCTCTTTTGGAAGGCATGAGAATTGGGATGGGCTTGAATTTGTGCACTCCATGAGGTTTGGCAGTCTATGGTTGGTTTCATATTTCGTTTTACTTTTTTCAAGAAGCATATATTGTTGTCATGGGCTTTTGTTCAATAATGTTATGTAACATGGTTTGGAGTTGGGAACTGTTGCTAAAGGATTGATTTGTAAAGTATATAGATCATTTGCAGCGGTTAGTATCATCCGTCTCTTTTCCAGTGCTAGGACCTGCTAATTTGAACTCTGAATCGATTTGCAATACCTCCCCATTTGCCATTTTGTCATATGTAGCATTTCTTATAACACTTTAACTTTGTTTGAGAGAGGATTCATATAGTTAAAAATTTAGAATGTAAAATGCTGCATTTTCTTTGGTCCCATGTCATTTGTATGTTGTTTTTTGGACCATTTATCGAATATTATATGTGGATCCTTGTAATGTCGATTTTTTTTTTGTGGATTTTAGTTGTTTATGTGTTGTCGTATAATTTGTACAGTGGATGGCTATTTTCTGCGACCAAACTTGTGAACCCATTCTTTGCCTATTTGGATCCAGAAGTTGCTCACCGTCTGGGAGTCTCAGCTGCAGCTCGTGGGTGGGTTCCCCGGGAAAAGAGGCCAGACTTGCCAATCTTGGGTCTGGAAATGTGGGGACGGAAGTTCTCAAACCCTGTGGGTCTTGCTGCTGGTTTTGATAAGAATGCGGAGGCTGTTGAAGGTTTACTAGGTTTGGGCTTTGGCTTTGTAGAGGTTGGTTCAGTAACCCCTTTTCCACAAGAGGGTAATCCAAAGCCTCGTCTGTTCCGACTGCCACAGGAGTGGTAAGCATGTATGTTGCGTCTTTTTTTACAAGTCTGACTTGATACATTGCTCGTGTCATTATTTAAGTATGATCAGTGGGTACTGCATGCTAATTCCGGAGCATAACTTATCTAGGCAGATGGAAAAGTTTTTAGGGTTTCTGACTTGCCTAGATATTCATCCTTCAGCCTTTTACAGTGCCTTCTATTAACCGTTGGTTCTGTTGCAGTGCTGTCATCAACCGTTATGGCTTTAATAGCGAAGGTATTGTTGCTGTTGCAAAAAGGTTAGGGGCACAACATGGTAAGAGGAAAATGGATGAGACATCAAGAGCTCCTGGTTCCTCTAATGATGAAGTCAAACATGGAGGGAAAGCAGGCCCTGGCATACTTGGTGTCAATCTTGGCAAGAACAAAACAAGTGAAGATGCTACTGCTGACTATGTTCAAGGAGTTCATACTTTATCCCAGTACGCTGATTACTTGGTACATTTTACTTTTTTAATTTTAAATTTGCACTTGCTTTCTGGGTTTGTTTATGCTAGCTGACATCTATGCCTAGGTTTCTATAAATGTAATATATTGATTTATACCGGCTTTGAACTGCAGAAAATGGTGATATTAGTTATGCAGACAGAACTGTTAAATGTCTACTCTGCCTTATATACCACATCTGAAGCCTTTACTTTTTTTTTTGGTATTTATATGCTCACACTGCATGATACAAATGTACAAGAACTGTTCAATGGTTCAAGCTGCTGTAACTCCAAGTAGCATATCTCTTTGTCAATTGCCATGGGTTTTTTTTTTTTCTTTCAAAGAATGCCGAGCGACAATGTTTGAACTTTTCTTTTCCTTGGGTGTCTTTTAATTCTATGGATGGCAGTGTTTAGCATTTCGGTTTTTCTGATTAGGTACTGTTTCTCTTTGACTGTTTCAGCAAACTAATGTTCATATATCTCATTCTTTTCTCCATGTACTGATGTTCTTGTTTAAGTATTTTGTCATCAAGTTTATAGTGTTTTTTTTAAAAAAGTATGCACATTCTTATTTCTTGCAGGAAGATTTTCAAGTGCGTGTATTGTTTTAATATTATCTGGATCTTAACATTACTTTTTATGATGTCTCTGCATGTGGTGATGGTATTAATCTTTAACAGAAACGTGACCATAAAGCTTGAACATGCTTGGTACTTGTGTGCAGGTTATAAATGTGTCCTCACCAAACACACCAGGATTGCGAATGCTTCAGGGAAGAAAACAACTGAAGGATTTAATTAAGAAGGTTTGAATTCCAACAGTGGCAATTGTTTGTTTTAGTCATATGCACTCTTAACACGGACATTATTTGTCCCTAAAGTTCTCTAATTGCGATGAAGGTACAAGCTGCACGTGATGAAATGCAGTGGGGTGAGGAGGGGCCTCCTCCATTGCTTGTCAAAATAGCGCCTGACTTGTCAAAACAGGACCTAGAAGATATTGCAGCAGTATGCTCTATTGTTCTGTCTTTTGCCTGTTGCATTTTCGTATTAGTTGTGTATGATTCTAATTTCATTTTCTTTTTTACTGTAGGTGGCTCTTACTCTCCACTTGGATGGACTGGTAAGTCCTTTTTTCATCCAAGTTTTCCTCTTAAGGAAATTATAAAACTCTTGAAAAGCTGGATTTACTTTGATTGTTTAAGATTACACAATTTGGCTAAGGAGAGAAACAACAGTATAAGAGAATCAATTTGGCTTCATGCCTGGAAGGTCAACTATGGAGGCAATTTTCCTTGTAGGAAGACTGATGCAAAAATATGGTATTTGTAGATTTAGAAAAAACATATGAAAGGGTTCCTAGAGATGTTCTTTGGTGAGTTCTAGAAAGAAAATTGTGCATGCTAGATACATAGACACGATTAAGGATATGTATGATGGAGTAGTAACTAGTATAAAGACATTCGGAGGAACTACAAAAGAATTTCCTATAATGATAGGACTACATCAAGGACCTGCTTTAAGCCCATATCTCTTTACGCCAGTTATGAATGTGGATGAACTAACTAGGCATATTCAAGAGTATATACCATGGTGTATGTTATTTGCAGATGATATTGTTTTAGTGGACGAAACAAGAGATGGAGTGAATAGGAAATTAGAACTTTGAAGGAGTACATTAGAATCTAAAGGCTTTAAGTTGAGTAGGACGAAGACCGAATACATGCACTGTGAGTTTAGAAGTACTATGGAGTGGTAAAATTAAGGGAAGTAGAAGTTCCTAAGGTGAAGCACTTTAGATATCTAGGATCAATCATACAAAATGATGGCAATATTGAGAGTGATGTCACACATATAATTCAAGTTGGATGAAAGAAATGGAGGAGTGCAACTGGTGTGATATGTGATTAAAATATGTCTGCCAAGTTAAAAGGAAAAGCAACAACTACATAAAATGAACGAAGCAGAAATGAGTATGCTTAAGTGGATGTGTGGTAAAACTCATAAAGATAGAATAAGAAATACAAAAATCCGAAGATAAGTAGGAGTAGCTTCAATTGACTCGAATATTAGGAAATGGCGGTTGTGGTGCTTTGGTCTCCAACAAAGATGGCCTACAGATGCCCTCACTAGAAAACTTGACTTAATAGAAACTGAAGAAATTTGACGAGGTAGGGGTAGACTGAAGTTAACTTTGGATGCATTAATTAAGAGGCATTTGAATGGTTTGGAAAGCTCACCATCAATTGCACTAAATCGAGCACAATAGAAGAGTTTGATCCATATAGTCGACCCCAATTAATTTGGGACCGAGGCTATGTTGTTGTTGTTGTACAACATGTCAACAACATAGGTTAGAAATCACGAAACAAGATTGTACAACATACAATAGTTAAATAGCAGTTCGATCAAAAAACAATAGTTAAATCGCTTAATGTTCCCAATCACGTTAGAATATTTTATATTGCTATATTTTAATTGGTTTGCATCAACAGAAATTGCATGAGCCAAAAATGTTAAACTTTTTGTGACTTGTAGATTATTACCATTTTTCAAGCCTCTCGTGAATTGATGACACACTGGTAAAGAATTATTGAAAACTCACATCTTGTAGACAAAAAGTATTGGTACAGAAACATTTTTATTCATGTTGGAAGTGATCAATTGTTCATTAGGTTGCCAATTGTGGTCTGATTTTTCTCATTTCTTATGCAATCCGTCCTTACTAGTGTTGGTCGTAATTACCCAAAACTAAATTGTTGCCTAAATTTTCCTATCGAAAATAAATGGTTATCATAGTAAAAGCATTTAATTCACTGTTGAATCTTTCATAATCTGCCTCTTCAGATCATCTCAAACACAACCGTTTCAAGACCAGATGTTGTTAGGAAATATCCCGTTGCAGAGGAAACTGGGGGTCTAAGTGGAAAGCCTCTTTTTGATATGTCCACTAATGTTCTGAAGGAGATGTACATCCTAACAAGGGTATGTTGTTTTATTGTTTTCTGCTAAATTCATGTATGCTTATTTAGTTGACGCATGTTATATAGAGGTAGGCCGCGCCAAAAAAGTTTTGGTTCTTAATCTTTTCTTCCAATTGTCACTATGGATTTTCTTTTCAGGGAATACAAGATTGATGATCCATATGGCTAACCCCTACTAATTTGAGATTGAGGCTTTGTTGTTGTTATTGTTTTTGATTGTGTATTTTAATCTCATCTCTGGCAGGGTAAGATCCCCCTTGTCGGTTGCGGAGGCATTTGCAGGTAAGTGCCTGCTCATGTCACTTTTCTTTAACCAACTAATTTATGAAAATATCTGAAACTTGCTACATAATTTGGTCCAGTGGCGAGGATGCATACAAGAAGATACGCTCAGGAGCTAGCCTTGTTCAACTATACACAGCCTTTGCTTACGAGGGACCTGCACTCATTCCTCAAATTAAGGTACCTCGCCATTTAACTTTAAATTTATAGTACTCATCGTGAAACCAAAAGGTCAAATGGTGAGAAACTTCTTATTTTCAAAATTTGTCTTTTTTTGGCCTCTGCTCCAATTCTTATTTAATTTGATCATTTGTTAGTGAGAATTTAAATTACTTTGCTGACACCAAAGAGCTGAATTTTGGTTTTAATAATGAGAAATGATATAATTGAACAAAGCCAGAACTGCAACCTAGTAATGCCTACAAACTGTAGACTTCAGACCTTATAAAGCTCATAATCACACTGATGAAAATTTATTATTTCCATTCTGACCAAATAGGCCTGATAATGGTGGAGCAACTGACTTTTTGTCGACAAAACTGTATACTTAGAAGTTGGAACCTTATAAAGCTCATAAAAAACGTTCTTATGGCAACTGACTTTTTCGTCAACAACACATTCATGAAAAACCATCAAAAATACTTTGGAGAATTCAATTTTGCCTAACTGGCTACCTTTAACAACCCTCTTCCTTTTGTCAACAAACAACCATCAATGACCCGAAAACAACTTTTACTCTTGGCAGATTGCAACTAACAAACTCTAAAGGTGACTGATAACCATCGTTTTTCTCTTTTTCAACCTCACCTTCAGGCGGAGTTAGCCGAGTGCTTAGAAAGAGATGGATTCAAGTCTATTCACGAAGCTGTTGGCGCTGATTTCAGATAACTTACATTTCATGTTTCATTGTTCTATATCTCGTGGGAATACTGTCTCCTCTGTCATGCAGATGAAAGAGATGCTGAAAGAGTGGCTTTAATTATTTTCTATTTATCTTTTACTTCAGCAACTGTACATTTCTTGTTCTATTGTGGCAGAAGTGTCACTTTCTCTATTCTCTCTAATCTTGGTTTGAAAAATGAGATTATTGAGAAATTTTGTGAGATTTCCAAGCAGAATTTGAGACATTCAAATTTGTAATTTACAAATTACAATTGATGAGCTCTTGGGATAGATTTTGTGTATTTATAAATTTTGTGAAATCAAATTTTAGGATATCAATAAATCTAATAAGATTTTTGTAATTTGCGAATTACCGATGCTCTCTATTCGGCGAAATGTCAATGGAGTTGTTTATATTGACATCACTGACCTCAATTGTTATCAGAAAAAAAAATGGATTTCATAATTGGTTTAGAAGATGTTATAGATATGAAATGGTGCTTCTGTACAGGGTTAGTTGAACATATTGATGATTATGAGTCTTATTTCCAATATGAGACTTATGTGCTTTGTTATGACTGCGCCAAATGTAAGACTCCAAGCAAACGACAGTTTTACAGCTAAGCCGTTAAACTAAGCTTGGATGTAGCTAAGCTAACACCCCAAGCAAATGGGCCATAACATCTATGTAGAGCTTGTAGCCTTTGGAAGAGGTTTGATACTAGACAAAGCAATTTTATGTATCTGCAAATAATTGAATTCAAGTAGTTGCTCTTAGTTTTTGCAGTGATAAAACCTTGGTTTGGCTGAACTGATAAAGCATGAATAGCAGTCTTTCCCCCTATGAAGTTAGGATTTGATGAGCTTGATTTTCATTTCCATATTCAATGTTGAAATGCAACAGTTCTCATGAAAGCACAAATACAAGTGGTCATATGCCACAGAAAATGAGAAACCATGCTTGCCAAATTATATACATCAGAACATTACATCTGAGAACTGCAGGCTCTCATGGAGTATAGAAATCCCCCTTTTGAATTCCGCCAGGAAGTATCTTTAACACCTCGGGATGCTCTGCGAGACATAGAAGCAAATTTAGTTACTATATACAACGTTGTTAATCCAACTGAAAATCGAGGCTCGCAAAGTTCTGATTTTTTTCGACAAGAACTCACTCAGAAGAGCATTGGTCTGATCTGCAGTGAGCTTGGCCGCAAATCCATTCAATATTCTTGTGTATTCATAGATGATGGCTTTTTTTGCTGCAACTTCACTGCATCCAATTAGTCTATATTAGTAAAGATAAAACCACACAAACACACGCAAAGATCAAAACAACATGTTCCAAACTCTTTTATGCCATAATTTCCTTACCTTCCGAGGACCAACGCGAGTGTTTCCACATGGCTGGCCGCGGTTTCTCTTGATCTCGCCATGTAAACTATTTGAACAGACACTTGATCTTCTTGACTCTTAAAAAAAAAATAGCAAAACAACACCAATGCAGAGTTAGAATTTCATTTTTGATTCCACTAATGTTCAAACCAGTACATTAAATGTTAGTAGTAGTACATAGAGAGTTGAGGCTAAGCAGGAAATAGCCAAAAGTAGAAGAGCAATATATTGACAAAGTGGCACCATAGTGTTAGATTTGCATCAAAAACATTACTCATACAACATCAAATGTGAGATACTTATATAGGCAGTTTCAGCTCTCTAAAGGGGTCCTAAAGTTTTTCTACTTTTCTCTGAATAAGGTGAGTTATCTCCATTGCTGTTGGTACATTCATCATGAGATCCATTCCCACCATGCATAGGGACCTACCTAGCGTCACCACTTGAAGATTTCCCACTTAATTCGCGCAAAGTTATTTGTGCATCGCACGCTCTATCTGTGCATGTCGCGATCAATATCAATGAGGGCATTTCACTTAATCATTCTGTTTATGGCATTTAAACCTGGTGGCCTAGAGTTAGCCTACTGAATTTTAACAAGTAATGAAGGCAAAGCGATTGCATTCCGCGTGTTGTTATACAGTAACATCAATAAGATTCAACCTTTCTTTTTACCTCTCTTTTGCAAACTGTTTTGATGATATGATACATCATTAAGATTTCTATTGCACTTTTTCTTCAGCTTACTTTATGTTTATTTTCTTATATGAGAACAATAGACACTTTTTGAAGTCTTGTGTGTATGAACATGCCTTATCTCTTCCTCTAAAATGATTAATCTCCTTAATTGTGCATTTATGACTCTTGTTAGCAAAAGGATTCAAAGCCTCGATCCTAAATTAGTTGGGGTCGTCTTCATGAATTAAACTCTTCCATTCCGATCGATTTAATACAGTATTTGATGAGCAAGATCTTAACAAATTGATTTGGTTTGCAAGTATTGCAATCCATATATTTAGTTGGGTTGCATTAAGTGAATAGCTAAGAGTCATGTTATGCTCCCCATGATCTGATCGTTTAGTTGCACTGGTCATGTCTACCAATGCATTTAGTGAAAGCACTTGATGAACACAAACAAAATGGCCCACCTCCCATTAGCAATGCCTCAGTTTTTTTTAAGCTCTGAATGGTTTAAACACATCATGAAACCCTTGAAAATTGGGTTCACTGTGTTGCACTAAAGGTGGATAATGGGGCATTGCATATCGATTTAAGATATTGGGAGCAACATGTCCTAATAATTCACTTGAAGAACTGAAGAAGACACCCCAAAATTTGTCACACTTTGCACTGTTAAATATGCTGTTGCAGGATATATCAGTACAGTTTAAAGTTAAGTAAGCACCCTCCCTCAACGGCCCGTTCAACACACTTTAAAGTTATCGGTAGCACACCGATAAGATGAATGTGTGTGCAATTATAAACTTCGAACTTGGAAGGGGACCAAGTCGATCAAGGAGCCAATTACAGCAACACCTCGTAGGCCACTGGATACTTTTCTCTGATTAGTTCCTGCAAAATTTGGCCCTCATGGGGATTACAAGCTTTTCTTAAAACAATTGGTACAGAAATTTCTTTTCTTGAGAGTTGGCACTATTTTATAGTGATTCCTCTCCATCAGACCTATAAATTCGTCAAAATCTCTTTCGAGTTCATTAAATGGTATTTAGCGGCGCCTTCGAAGTACATATGACAGCTCGAGCCAGCACAGCCACTGCTGCTGCCAATCATTCTCCACAACTCCTCACTTTTGATACAAAAGATCGCTTTAGATAGTTCAAAACTGCTTTGTACAAACCTGTAATCACTAAACACATGCAGTTGCCATTATCAGACGCAGAAGTACATAAAGTATGTGCAGAGTGCAAGGCAAACATTGTCCAGTTATCTCATATGTTGAACACAGTTGAAATTTATATATTGATTCTCTCACCCAGTTTCATAGGAGAATATTTGAATTACCTCCACGGCTAAGGAAGGCAGCAGAACAATGAGTCCGCTGCTTGGATGTCTCTCTGCCAATTCAAATTTCCAATCTGCTCTATCCGCTTCATTTTCCAGCAGCAGTGAATTCTTTTAATTAAATGTCATAAGCTTTGTACCCTGAGAACAAGAAGTAAACTAAGCCGATTGGACCACAAGTATTTTATGGGATGAAGTTTATAAGAAATTTGGGGTCTTACAACTGAAGGTTTTGAATCATCTAAACTAATTTAACAGGTGATACTATTGAGCTCTGCTAAAGTTACAATCTTAAAGCCAAAAGAAGTAAGTTTCGGACAAATTCGATGAAATGAAATGAAGAATTTCATATTTAGACCAAAGTATTAGATGAAAGATATGGGAAGATCATTTCAAATCGTCACCATCCTAAAACTATCCGTCTTACGCAAGGGAACAATCATCAGCCCCAATGAACCCCAATGAACCCCATGACCCACCTATCACTTGTCAAGAATCTGAAAACTATTCACCCTAAGCTTCAAGGTCTAAAGGTTTGTTTTATATCATTACACCAAAGTCCTTCATAAAAAAACCAAATTTTTATATCAAATAAAAATAACTTCAGAACTGGAGAACGTTTAACAAAACAGTGACAAAGTCTAGTCAGACAAGCTTGACAAATCAAGATTCCTAATTGAAGTTCCTATAACTCCTTCGATCCATAGTATACAACATATTATATAGTTACCTCGTCAATCATCAAAACTGTGAATTGCTGAGGAATGTAACCATGCATCGAGTACTTTGGAACATTTTATCAATTTTCTGCCATACTGAGCTTTGAATTTCAAGAAGCTTACGTGCTTTATCCTGAAGTTTTGGCTGGCAACGAATTGTTTCACCATGTATCTGGACAAATCATAAAATTCAGCAAGGAGCATAAAAAAGTAGACAATCAAAATATTTATATACAGTTTATATTAGAAGTATATGCCACAAGCCTAAAAGGAATGGAAAAAAAAAATAAATAAATAAATAAAACGAGGGAAGAGATTTAGATTGGTACCTTCAAAAACAGTTTTATAACAGCTTGAATGAACTCAAAGTTGTTCCTACAGGAAATCTCATGTATGAAGTAATCCAGTAAGAGTTCAATAGAATGAAATTCAGGTCTCTTTTCAAGGTCCTGCTGATCATCATCTATAACCTGAAGTATGCGAAGCTCCATATCCAGTGACGAAGGAGATAAAGTTTTGATGTAGTTCGTAAATGCTAAAACTGCAATAAAACCCATAGTTGACTTAGCAATAAATAGTCTCTCTCCTCAAGATACAGAACCAAAAAAAAAAAAACCAAAATTGAAAATGAGCAACCTAGATGGACATACAATTTTCCATCTCTGCAGAAGATCGAAGAAGTTCCAAAAACTGTGACTCTTGCAAATCAAGTTTCATACTTTTCATTTGACCGCTTTCTACATCATTGCTTCCTGTATTTTTTTCAGAGGAAGTTAACTCACTCGGCTTGAACACTATTTCTCCTGAAAGAGAAGGCACAGAAGGCAGGAAAAAGGGAGCTTTCTCTGGCTGTTTTGGTGGCTCAATTGGTTTATTGCGGAGCTGCAATTTCATAAAAAGATATAAAAGATCCCTTCATAAATCGATACAGTAGTAAGAAGCATACGGCCTACTCCATTGTATGCATACAAATTAATGATGTGTCAACTATTTTTTTTATAGAGAAGAAGTTGAGTGAAGCAGAAACCTTTATAATATCTAAATTGACCAAGTTTTGCCATTGACTTTTGGGCAGCATTGAGAGTGTGACAAGATCTGGGATTTGGCTATCATAGTAAAGGCTCTTGATTTGTGATTGCTGCTCAATTGTGATTTTGGAGTCATCTGAAGATCCTTCCTTGGAAGAAACTGCAGGCAGCTCAACATTTACAAGGTCTTTCCCACTTGCGTAGCAACCCACGTTAGAGGCACCAGAGAACATTGCCTGATTAACCCTGTCAAAGCCAGAAAACACAGTCTGGGACTCATAAACCACAAATAAAGGTAGGGGACAAGAAGAAATATAAGGTAGACTTGGGAAGTGTTTTCTTGTCCACAAAAGAATTAGAAATTAGTGGGGCAAACTTGGCAAATATAGATAAAGCAGTAAAGATCACTCCAGTGTTTTCTTGACGCTGGCAGTTTCAAATCCGAAAACATTCTTTCTGCAATGGCCCTTCCCTAAACCTTTTGGTAACTTGAGCATTGTGCATTTCCCGTGTTTGAGAGAAAATTAGTAGTTCAATCTAAAACGTTTGACATACATAAGCATTCTAGAACCACATTAATGAACACTACACTTGCATACAATTAAAATTATGCATTTGAATAATATATACCCAAATTTTGGCAATCGTCTATCTTCCAACTAATAATGAACAGTTAATGCTAACCCGATACTACTATAAAAGAAACACTAATATGCATGCTGAAAAAGAAATGAAGACTTACCACAAGTACACCCCATTCTGTTCAACATGAGAAGTTGCTAGGACATCCATATTGGGCGACAGGGACAGTGCTGTAACAGCCACATCAACATGCATTGCATCCATCTGTCTAGCCAATATAACATCCCAAATTCTAAGACTGCCATCCATGCTAGATGTCAAAAGCCATTTTCCATCTTCGCTGAAACACACATCTGTGATACGATCAGTGTGACCTTCAAACTTGCGCACCATCTTCAAGGCAACAACATCAAACAATCTGATAATCATATCAACTGCTACTGTAGCCAAAAGACCTGAAAAAAGTGACACAAAAGAGGTCAGGAAATATGGGAAAAACAAGGTCACTTATTTCAGATTAGTGCAAAAGATTGATTTGTGACAAGGGAGATGCTAGGGTGACCCGTTTCGGGACACCCGGTGATGGTGTCCATCCATTGCGCATTGGGATTTGTGCACACACACATTGATGCGAAAACAGTTTTCAATTATTTGCTCTTTTCTTCTATATGGCATTAGCTTCAAATTTTGAAAAGCCCCAACCAAAACTTGAGGGAGAAAAAGATTAGATTTCTCATCTATTAAAATAAAGGTGCTAAATAGAATGTCTATCACGATATTGATTCCTCTGAAGAAAGAAAGAAAAAAAAATAGCAAGCCAGAGAAGAAAAGTGAGGAAAAAAGTAGAGAAAAAGTAAACAGGAGTCCTAAGCTGAAAAGGCAATCACCTGTGTTACGTACAGGGAAGTAGGCTCAAAAATAAAAAAAGAATGTTAAAAATATGCCCGTTCTTCACTGTGTTTTACTTAAGATTTCAAAAAACAGAAGAAAAAATGGGAAGGAATAAGAATGCATTACCATTATATCTGTGATACACAATCTTGACTACAGAGCAACCAACTTCGCATTTAGATTTCAATTCCTGTGCCTTGAAATCCCAGACCTGCAACAACAGCGTGCCATCAGAATCTGAATAAATTCTTCAGACAGCACAACCCTCCCCCACCGAAAAAAGGTCAAAATAACCGGAAGACTTTTGCCTGTATTTGGGTAGGAGGCCTAGGACAATCTCCTACAGCATGCAAGCACAAGTTGTAAAACACATACACGTACGGGATGAGAACTGGCTTTTGTGCAAAAATTGAAGGCAATTGATTAGCCAAAACCATTAAGTTAATGAGGCCACTTGATATCTAACTCCTTCAGCCGATAACATTTATCTCTGTTGCCCTCTGGAAAGGGAAGTTCTTGCCTCTAGGATTGTGGAAGTTACCCATCTCGCCATATACACCATATGTATGGATAAAGCATTGATAGAATTCACTTCAAAGATGAATGAAGTCACATAGAATCTCAAAAGGCAACTTCTTCAAATAAATTCAATAAGTAAAGGCTTAAAGCACGTTACATTATATTATTACAGCGCTGACCTTTATATCTCCACGATATCCAGCACTTATCATGTGGGTATTTGTAGCATCACATGCAACCCCAACCACTGCTGAATCATGGGCACAGCTTTTTCCTTCAGTTATGTCTAGATAACTGCCACGACTGATTCCTGATTGGACATTAAATCGTTCAACCCATCCACCTTCAGTTCCAAGAACAGCAAAGTTTCCACAAGCACTAATCGTACAAACCTGTAACAAAACCCATGAGAAGTGGTTGGAAATATATAACCATATATGTTTCTTACAAATGGCAGAATTCTCATGCATCCTCTTGCTTAAGTAACAAAGTAAATAGGCCGACAGGAATTAGAGAATGAACATCACATCTGATTAAGCATACCTTAATAGGTGTTTGATTCTCAGGACATGGCGTTAAGATATGCTCCCCAAGGACAAAATTCTGGAGCCTCCACACGTATGCTCGTGGAGTGTCCATATGACAAGTAACAACGTTGCACCAATCCCGCTCACGAATTTCAGCTAATGCAGGTACAAAAACTTACGAATCAAATTTCTATAGGAACAAAAACTTCAAAATTGAATCAGACTTATTCTCATAGCAGGACAGTGAAATCAAGAAAGGAAAGTGTGAATTCTCTTGGACCAAAAAATGAAAGAACATTTTACGAAGGCTTTTCGCTTCTAGTTAAAAGAATATTGACAAATTTTAAGGACCAATCCCCCTGGGCCTCTTCCAACAAATAATTGTTTTTCCCCTCTGTTGAAGTGGATATAATGTGCCATGAACTAGAAGATTATATCATAATTCGTTAGTGTCTTAGTGAGAGCATCTTCAAACAACTCCATTCACCAATCACACAATTTTCAAAATATGACTTAAGTGTTATTGCAAGATGAACGCTACAAATACAACCAGTAAGGAAGGATTTAAGCAAATGCCTGCAGCAACAACCCGAGCTCTACCATTTAGTACCTATAAACAAATCATCATCTCGTCCATTAAATATTTATATCTTCCCCCGACCATTATACTGTATCAAAGAGCCTAGGAGGGTATTATTCTCTCAAAAATGACCAAATTCCTCCCCTTTATGATCCACAATATTCAGACACCATTCACAACCTTTTTCTTTCATAACGGGCTTTTGTACAAGCAGAAAAAATATTTACAATAATAACAACAAAAAGATCTTGGACTGATATGCAAGGGACTTTTAAGTTAAAGTCGCCACTCACGAGTTGATAAAATGTCCAACAAACTCGAACACTAGTTAGTCCAGCTCAACAATAACTCCAACCAAGGTCCAAGGAGCATTTAGATGGAAAAGCATCTTCATGGTCCCACTGTCCGACAACCACTTCAAATTCAGAATCTTATAAAAAGTGCCAGAACAGAAAGACAACCTCAGCCAACTATTAACATGGTGTGAAGAGATCAAATCCTGGTCTTCCCACTGCCTGAATTTCTTCTTTGGGTCATATGTCTGTGTCAACATGACACTTGAGACAACCATATAAAAATCCTCTACCCAAATCCAAATAACATAGACCAATATTGATAACAATCTTGAAAACTGAAGATACAAGGAGAAACTGGGTATCAATCCAAAAGAATTTGAAGAACCAATGACTTTCAATTCAAGGTGGGATGAAGTTTCATCAAAAGAACTTGAGGAATAAGTGGGATCTAGTAGATCCATAAACCTGTAGTTTGTGCCTTATATTGCCATCTTGGGTTCAATTTAGATAGAGGAGAATTTAAAGACTAAGTTTATCAGTCAAAAAGGTGTGGAAGGTGTCAAAGTCAAAGCTCTTCAACGGTAGAAGGTAGGCAGAGAATATTAGCCTCAAAGGATATACAGTATACACTGCAAGAATGATTTCTCTAGCTTATGTTTTCCGAGGTGTCATGTACAGGAGAACATAATGCAGCTCGTGAGCTTTGTTGGAATGCCATCCCCATAATTTCTGTATGCAGTTTTCCTAAAAACTTGGATATAGACTACATATATTGTATCTCAGAAACTTAATAAAAACAATGAATTTCGACTCTTTATTCACGGTTTTAAGAACTAGTGGACACGAAGAATACTGACTGAAAATGCAAAACAGTGGATGCATGCACTGTGATTTTCAATTAATGCATCATGCACCATAATATTAGAAAGCTGGAGCAACCATTCAGGAAAACAATGGGCAAAGATTACAAAAACATAAAAGTTGTACGTAAAAATTTAAAATTATCAGCATGAATGCATATGGAATACAATAACTTCATAAGAAACACACAAAAGAATGTAAGAAAAAGCTCAGAGGGAAGACTTATGATCAGATTCACTACAAGAGAAAACGTATTTTACTTGTAGCTAGATATTGTGACCAAAAACAACAACGAGTGTCAAGCCATCTTCATCAGACGAAATTAAATTAGGCTCCAAGCGGCAGACGGGTTGCCATTGAAGGGGCACCTGATGTTGACTCAGATTTAGAGCCCATTATTCTTCAATACTTCTTCATCAGAATCAGTTTGTAAGAATAGGAAATCAAATAAATAAAGAAGCAATCAACGAAAAGAGAAACCCTAATAAACTTTCTGCAGACCGTGAAACCTAGCTCAGAGGGAAGACTTACCGCAGTCAAATGCTACAACAGGCTTCAGTTTTATTTCTTCTTCCTGAGAATAAACCAAAAATCAGTTTTCTATAAGCAAAATCAACATTGTACGTTTCACTTAGCATGACGAATAGTATACCAAACAAAAAATTGAGAAACGTGGACATCCAGTGGATTAAAAGACACTCAAGCCGTGAAGTCAAGCCCAGCCAATGATATCCACACAATAAATTAATTGGGCTTATGATCATAAGTGCCAAACTCAATCAAAACCAACCCATATTAACGAGTGAAGCAACTTATATAAGAAGACCTGCTCCCTGCAGAACATGAGATGCAATGGGCGGGCTTATATTAAAATAGTTTGATGATCTCCTGCGTTATTTGCTTGCTACTTCTATTAGAGAGTCAACTACAACAACATAGCCTCAGTTCCAAATTAATTGGGGCCGGCTACATAGATCAAACTCTTCCATTGTGCTATTAGGGAGTCACACGCAAGAAAAAAAATTAAAAAAAAAAAAAATGTAACTCAAGACAAATAAATAATTCATATCACCAATTTCACCAATGGACAAATGCAACAAACACAACTTTTATCATCGTACCTTCATCTTGAGTTTTTTGGCTCTTTTAGTTACATGATGCTGAGACAGCTCTCTGCTTTGTTGATCCTAGAGATAAAATATTCAAAGAAACTCAGAATAAGGATAACCACACTATACTATGTCAATAACGATGATGCCACTTGCTCAAAAACTCAAAAAATGACCTCAGCAATCTAATCAACTACCTGCATTCATGAAAACAAATCCACAATGAAACTCTCATCTCCTTAAAAAAACCTAAGTTGCTATTAGCAGTTTACATAATGTGAGTCAAATAAATGAGTGAGCCTGGATACTCTCAAAGCATGACATAAAATACTCCACTAACTCATGCACTTTCAGAAGTGAATAGGAAAACAGCAGTCTTCCTAAATACAAGTGAAAAATGTGCAATGCAGTTCTTAAAACACAGACAAATGTTCAGAATGAACTCACCTGGATTACAGAAAAAAGACGAAAAGCACGATCCTGGCCAGCAGATAGAATGTGTCTACCATTGGCGTAAAACCTGGTAAGAGAAAGGATAAACCTGGTGCTTAGCCACAACAAACTAGAAATGACTGCAGGAACCTTAGTTGCCAAACTCTCAGTTATAATAACATTTGCAGTGCTCTACTAGATGAATTAGACACGGAGGAAATAGCATTAATTGATCAAAAAACAAAGGAACGAATTTTAAGAGTATACTTTTTTCTCTGAATCCATACTGCTTAACAGATGGCTTTAATTTTCCTTCTTTCTAACCTTCAATATTGGAAATTTTATCCTCCCACTAATCCCACGAGACCATGGCATGTCATGAAATATCACGCATCGCCCAATGCACAAAAGAGTAACAATAATTAAACCGAAAACCTCAACTCCAAGTTGATACCCCAACCAATTCATGAATCCTCATTGGATATTTGACAAAGACCCAAATAAGCATAAAGTGTTGGATATGTGTAGGCCTTACACATATAAATCCAGCCCAAGTATAGAAACTTGTTGGGCAAGACTTTCTAATTTGATGTTTTTAGAAAGTGAGAGTTGGACATCAACGAATTAGCAAGTTGTGCGTGCCACTTTAGTGAGACCGATTAAAGAGAACAAATTAGAAATTCCTTTTTATAGAAGTCAACTTTGTTGACCGACTTAGGAGAGAGAAATAAAAAGAAAAAGAGGAAATTGCAAGGGTGTGCGGTGGAGAATTGAGAAGCCAACTTGGGAGTTATGGGAGTTCGACTTCGAAACCGAAAGAAGAGTTCGGCTATTGAAGACTGGAAGAAAAAGAGAGATTGTGATCATATCTCTAAGTTCTTTTCAGCGTGTGCGCACTCAAGTTGAAGTGCGTGAAATCTCTAAAGTGATTTCTCTCTACATTGAAGAAACAACAAGATCTTGAATCCGAAGACTAGCGGTGAAGGCTTTGGTGATTTTTTGGTGTTCAAGAAAAGAGGTGCAAGGGTTTGATACAATTGGGGGGTAGAATTCTTCGTTCTTAGTGTGATCATCTAAGTTCTTGGAAGAGGTATTTTTGTATTACTCCATTGTTAGTGAAACATTGGTGGTGTCTTTCAGTAATTCAACTCCAGACGGTGTTTTATCTTTATCCATGGTGCAGGATAATCTCTATGATGAGGAGACTATAAGAAAGGATGAAGAGATTGATACTTCGCAAGCTCTTGTAACTACGGAGGAACATAGAGGCAAAAGTGAATCTAGAGGTCTAAGAGGTCGGAGCAAGTCTAGAGATAAGTCACAAGCAAGAGGAAGATCTGCTTGTTATCACTCTAGCAAGAAGGGCATATGATGAGAAATTGTAAAGTGTGGAAAAGGAAACAAAATGATGAGAAAAATTAGAAGGTGGATGATCAGAACATTACGGCTATTATATCAGATGCAAGTGAAGAACTGGTTGTGCTTTCTTTTGTTGAGGATCAAGGTCATGTCACTAATGCATATAGTGAGTGGGTGGTTGATTCAGGAGCATGCTTCCATGCTACATCGAGGAAGGACGTCTTCTCTATTAATCGAGCAGGAAACTTTGGAAAGGCAAAGATGGGGGAACAACAGTTCTACAGATATAGTTGGCATTAGAGATGTTTGTGTGCAGACAGATGTTGGTTGCAACGTGATTCTGAAAGATATACGACATGTTCTAGATTTGTGTCTGAGTTTGATTTCTACTCATGCTTTGGACCTAGATGGTTATTATAACATCTTTGGGGGCAAGGAGTGGAAACTCATCAAAAACTTAATTGTTGTTGCTAAAGGAAAATTGAACAACACACTTACAAGACTCCATTGAAGACTGTCAAAGGTGACCTGAACGCAGTTGAAGATGACTCTTCGCCAAATTTGTGGCATAGGCGGCTTGGTCATATGAATGAGAAAGGTTGCAGACGTTGACAAGGAAGTCTCTCATCCCTTTTGCCAAAGGAAAAATTCTAAACCCTTGTAATGATTGCTTATTTGGTAAGCAACATAGAGTTTTTTTTTCTTCATCTTCTAAGAGAAAAAGAAATTTACTTGAGTTGGTAAACTCTGATGTTTGTGGTCCCATTGATGTCGAAACTATGGGAGGTGGCAGATATTTTGTAACTTTTATTGATGATGCTTCACGAAGGGTTTGGGTGTTTATTTTGAGAACAAAATGTCAAGTTCTTGAATGCTTCAAGAACTTTCATACCATGATGGAAAGAGAAAAAGGAGTATCTTTGAAGTGACTTTATAGTGATAACGGGGGAGAGTTCACTTCAAAGGAGTTCGAGAATTATAGCTCAAAACATGGAATCAAGCATGAGAAGACAGTTCTGGGTACCCATCAGCATAATGGTGTTGTTGAAAGAACAAACAAAACCATCCTAGATAAAGTCAGATGCATGTTGAAAATGGCTCAGTTGCCGAAGTCATTTTGGGGTGAAGCTTTCAGTGTTGTTTGCTACCTGATGAATCGCTCTCCTTCAGCACCGTTAGAGTTTGATATTCCAGAAAGTGTGTGGTCTGAAAAAGATGTTACTTACTCTGATTTGAAGGTGTTTGGATGTAAGGCATTTATGCATGTGTCTAAGGAGCAGAGATAGAAGCTTGTTGACAAAACTGTTTCGTGTATCATGTTGGGTTTTGGAGATGCAGAGTTTAGCTACAGGTTATGGGATCTAGAAAAGAAAAAGGTTGTCAGATCTAAGAATGTGGCCTTTCATGAAAACAAAACCATAACTTATTTGAAGACATCAGAGAGAATCATTGTTGATGATGATGTTACTCTTTCGTTTCTCGTTCGATTAGTTGTGCCATTCAAGAGGGCAATTTAGTTGAAGAACATGGTATTAATGATGAGCATGCATATGATGATGTTGTTGACGTGCAAGGACCTGTTGTTGATGATGTGCAAGAATCAGATGACGATCCTGAGCAGGGGGAGCAACCTCCTCCACTTGTGGCTACAGCAGAGCCTCCACCGAGAAGGTCAGAGAGAAGGCAAGTGCCTTCTACGAGATACCCTAGTTCTACGTATGTTACGGTTAGTGAAGAGGGGAAGTCGAAGAGCTTCCAAAAAGTTCAAATTCTCACTAAGAATAATCTAGTTGATATGTTCACCAAGGTAGTGACTCGAGACAAGCGTTAGTCCTACACCAAGTTGGTGGGGACTGAGTTGCAGCTGAGCAACAAAGATGTTTGGAGTGGACATCTCCTCAAAGGCTGGAGGGGGAGATTGTTGGATATGTGTGGGCCTTGCTCATAAATCCAACCCAAGTATAGAAACTTGTTGGGCAAGACTTTCTCATTTGATGTTTTTAGAAAGTGAGAGTCGGACATCAATGAATTAGCAAGTTGTGTGTGCTACTTTAGTGAGACCGATTAAAGAGAACGAATTAGAAATTCGTTTTTAGGGAAGTCGACTTTGTTGGCCGACTTAGAGGCGAGAAATAAAAAGAAAAAAAGGAAATCACAAGGGTGTGCGATTGAGAATTGAGAAGTCGACTTGGGAGTTCTGGGAGTTCGACTTTGAAATCAAAATGAGAGTTCGGCTATTGAAGACTGGAAGAAAAATAGAGATTGTGATCATATCCCTTAGTTCTCTTCAGCGTGTGCACACTCGGGTTGAAGTGTGTGAAATCTCTCTAGTGATTTCTCTCTACATTGAAGAAACAACAAGATCTTGAATCCAAAGACTAACGGTGAAGGCTTTGGTGATTTCTTGGTGTTCAAGAAAAAAGGTGCAAGGGTTTGATACAATTGGGGTAAAATTCTTCGTTTTTAGTGTGATCATCTAAGTTCTTGGAAGAGGTATTCTTGTATTACTCCATTGTTAGTGAATCTCATTCAATTGAGATATCTTGGACTCTTTATTTCCATAGTTGATTGTTCGGAGTTTGGCCCGTGGTTTTTACCTCTGATTTGGAGTTTTCACGTTAAATCTTGCGTGTTTTGAGGTGTGTTTTATTTTGTGCATTGATCGTGGTTTAGTAGGATTTGCTATTCATCCGTTTCATTGTTCGAAGGGGGTCAGTAACCCCAACATAAAGGTGCAACAACACCTCATGATGTCATGTGACGATACCAAAGGACTCAATATATTTCTTTCAATATACCGCCAAGTTTAGCACCAGAATCATAATATATGAATTTTAAAACAATAAATATTCAAAGATTGAAAAGAAATCTGAGGCCATCAATTTTCAAGTTACAATCACCTTATGCAAAGTGGGGGAGCACTGTGCCCACTTCGAAAGCGTAAAAGACGAGGATCGCCATCACTAGTGTCAAAAATCCACATCTGTTACAAAGCCCGACAAAAAATATTTTATTTGGTTATAAGACGTAACAGGGATCTATACAATCTTTCTTATGCCAAGATTTTGATTTTCTTGAATGATTTGGCATAATCAATTGAAAAAGTAAATAATTATCACAAACAAGACAAATGAAAAACAATGAATGAAACGCAAGAAAATTTGCATTAATTTTAGTATTTTGCGTCCCCATTTCTACAACTCTTGATGCAGTTGAAATTTCAGTCCATCTTCATTCTTTCAATGAAATGTGAAAATGAGATTATAAGATTTTAGTTTTTTTAATGATCAAAATGTTGCCATCCCTCCAATGGCTCTAGGCTAAAATTCAAAGGACAACTCTATCCTGACCACATTATCCTAACACACTCTCTATACAGATGTATTTGGAGTCCATTGGATACATATTTGGACACATGAGTATCCATATAACTAGATGCACAATCAAACTGACTCCTATAGATATGCAGTAAGAACGCATTTCCGCAGCAGCCAATATTTGTTTTTGCTACATACCCAAGGAACAAATAGGAAGATTTTTACCTTTATTGAGTTATCTGCTGAAGAACTCATAAGGACTGGTTCATTAGCAAAGAAGTGCAAAGACACAATTGAACTGTCATGAGCGTCTCTAATAACTGACTGAAGCCTTCTTTTCTCAAGATTCCAGATGCTTATCACACCCGATGAACCACCGGATGCTAAAAGAGGTTGCCCATCTGTAATAATACAATGAGGAAAAAAGAAGTGCAGAACCATTAGAGGATTAACATGCATGACTTGCTATAGAGATCACAAGATACAAACTATACAGAGCATGATTACAAAAGAAACTTCTACTCCAAGGGAAATATGAAAGGACACAAACTGAAAACAAGAAACCACTCACAACGCTATTCAATAAGTATAAGTTAGAACAACAAAGTCTAGAGTCATCAAGGGTGTGACCTCTTGGACACTAGATCATCAATTTCATCAAATATTCATGAATAGATAGTAGTTAATTGTGTACGTGATTCCCTTGTTGAACATACCAAAGTAGACATTTGACACCTAAAATTCTCAACCATAGCTGGATTGGAGTTCATTGTCATTTTTATACATGGAATTAATTTACATCGACACCCACTTTCAATGATTTATTGATTAGTTCAACTCTGTCGTGGACTCATTCCAGGAGATTACAGGTATTAAAAATAAAAAAGAAAGCCACGGGAAGATAAGAAGCTGTAAAATGCAAGCTATTCAGAATCCACAAGAGCCCATCAATTTCATCAAATATTCATGAATAGAAATTACTTAATTGTGTAAATGATCCGCTTGTCAAACATATAAAAGTAGATATTTGACGCCCAAAATTCTAAACCATAGTTGTATTGGAGTTCATCATCATTTCTTTCCATAGGATTAATTTACGTTGATCCCACTTACAATGATTTATTGATTACTTCAACTCTGTGGTTGACACAATCCAGGAATTACAGGTGTTAAAAAATAAAAAAAGGAAGCCACGGGAAGTTAACAACAACAACAACAACATAGGTTGTCGGATAAGAAGATGTAAAATGTAAGTTATTCAGAATCCACAAGAGTTGTGCGACTAGCGTCAATTTTGGAGATAGCTTGTAGTAAAGCATTGGTTAATCTACTCTCACTCGTCAAAAGTTTGTCTACAATAATTGCAGCCGTGCTACATAGGTCGTCGGATATTTTAAGAGCAAGTAAGAAATGAGTTAGATGCGGCAGGGGATTTAAGATGGATAAGTTTGCTAGTGATGTGACACCCAGACTAACAAATGCATCAAATACTGACATTAAGCTCATATGGTGAGTTAAAAGCGAACAGGTAACTTATCTGTCTACTTCCAATATATAGAACTTCAAATAAAGAAGTCATTTTTTTGGGTTGACATAATCAGGGATGCATAATAAGAAAAGTGAAAAACTACATGCGACAACTGCAGGAAGCCAAGATTTGTTAATTGGCAATTAACTCCACCTATGTAGTACACTTTGTGTGCATAGCCGGTCCCAAGTCCAGATAAAGGAGGACTCTGATGCCCAATGGGTAAGGGAGGTCTCAAACCCATTTTTTGATACCCGAAAAAATGGGGGAGGGAGGCCCCAAACCCATTTTCCATTCTTGGAAAACGGAGGGTTATGATAGGTTGACAGCTAGCGTAAAACTTTTGTCACTCTTCATGAAATGGATCAAACAAATATGGGTAGAGTTTGATCAAACAATTAATTTGGGATTAAGGCTATGTTGTTGTCGTTGTTGTGTAAATATGTTAGGACTATCAAATCTCGCAGACAAGCATTGTAATCGAATCCTCATAAGTCAGAACTTACAAGTGAATTTAGGATGTATTGAAACAAAGAAAAACAACGATTAACTCTCTCAGTGAATAAGTTCAACTCTCACCTACGTAGAAATCATTCAAAGTGAATAGAACTTCACGTTACCAAAAAAAAAGTGCATGCCATCTACTGAAACAAAATGTCAAGAGAAAATTCTTTTTGACAGGATGAGTGAAATTCTTTTTAAAAACTTGTCCTTAATCAATAGGATTGACTGATAGCTATTACACCAGCCCCTGCAACATTTTCCCCAAAATTCATTAATCCTATACCTATTATGATTTTGTTCCATTGCATGAAATTAGTTCTTTCTTACTTGGCCGAGAAATGAATGTAGCAGAAATGAGGATGCTTAGGCCGATTTGTGGTAAACTTTGTAAAGATAGAATAAGAAATACAAGAAAAATAGTAGCACCAATTGACATAAAGATTAGAAATGACGGTTGCGGTGGTTCGGACACCTCCAAAGATGGATCGACGTATCATCCCCAAACTGATGAGCAAACAGAGGTAGTTAATCGATGTGTTAAAACCTACTTGTGTTGCTTCATTCATCAGCAACCACAAGAATGGTCTTCCTGGACTCGCTGGGCAGAGTTCTTCTACGACACCTCCTTTCACACAGCCCTCAAATGCCCTCCTTTTAAAGTGGTCTATGGTCGAAATCTTCCTCCTCTGGTTCAATGTGGCATTGCCCCATGTATCGCTCTACCTGACTTGGCTACAATGCTTGTTGATCTCGACTTGGCCCTTCGAGAACTGCAGGATCAATTGGTGTTGGCCCAAAATAGGATGAAGCAATATGCAGACCCCCACCGCCGTGAGATTTTGTTTTCAGTGAGAGACATGGCCTATGTTAAGCTTCGCCCCTATCGTTAGCAATCTATCATCCGTCGTACCAACACAAAGCTCAGTCCCATGTTTTTATGGGCCTTTCACAGTCCTGGAGCGTTTAAGGCCAGTAGCTTATGAGATGGAGCTGTCGTCGAGGTCGTCTATTCAACCCATTTTCATGTCTCAGTTGCACCAAGTGATTGGATCTCTTCCTGTCTCGTCCGACCTTCCTCCCTTCCTTTCGAATTTTGACTATCCCTGTTGAGTTCAAATCTATCCTTGCTTGTTGCAATCAGAGTGTTGATCCAGACGTCATGGTGAAGTGGTCTTCCTTGCCCGATTTAGACGTGGAAATTAATTAAACACCTCCGGCGGTCTTTTCCTTCATTCCACCTTGGGGACAAAGTGGTTGTCCAGGAGGGGAGGAAGGGAGTAATGATAGGGTTGTGAGTCGGCCTCCTGCCGCAAGAGTTTACGTTGGGAGGAGGAGCAAGAGGACCATGGAATCATCTCAGCCTCTAAATGCTTCTAAAGTTGTTGATGAGGGGCACACTGAGTGAGCGACAGTTGGAGTCATGCGTGTAGGTGTGTAAGTATTGTGCAAGTGTGTGTAAGTGTGGTATGTGTGTCGTGCAAGAGGGCTGAGCAAAGAGTGTGTGTGTCAATGAGTCAACATAAAAAGGGTATTGTTCACCAAAGAGGGGTGTCAAGTTTATTGTCATTTGGTTAGACTTAGGTCTTTGTGAGAATGGGTGTATCTCTTTCTCTAGGTATTTGGTTCTTAAGCTCTAGCTACTCCTTTGTGTTGTAATCTTTGTTTTGTGGTGTTTTCACCCCATCAATAAAATTCCCGAGGCATCGTTCTCGTTTTCCCTTTGAGAGAGTTAGAGTTCTATCAGCGGCCTATAAATGCCTCCAATAGAAAGCTCGACTTAATAGAAACTGAAGAAATTCAACGAGGTAGGGGCAGCCTGAGGCTAACTTGGGACACATTGATAAGGAGGGATTTAAATGAGAAAGCACACCGTCAATTGCACTAAATCAAGCACAATGGAAGAACTTGATCCAAGTAGCTGACCCCAACTAATTTGGGATTGAGGCTATGTTGTTACTATGCTAAGAAGAAAAAACAGAAATTTCATAGGAAAACCTTTAAATCAAATAGAAAACCTTTTAAAGATACATGAAAATTATTCCCTAGATAAGTTTGGCAGCAGCATTTCAGGAAATAATAAGTAAAAGATCCCTATAGTAAGGTATAGGAGAAGTTGTTACCTGTTCTAAAAGATAAAGCAGTCACAGAACCTCGTGTAGAATGAGTGAATGTAACTATCTCTTTGTCATCCCGGACGTTATGAACATGTATATTCCCATCAGCACAACCAACTGCAACAACATCAAGTGCGGGAGAGGAAACACAACAGCAGATAGAAGACTTCCAACCATTGAACTCATAAAGCTTCTTCTTTGTGCTTATGTTCCAAAGTTGCAAGGAACCTTCTTCACTTCCTATTAAAACCTGTAGATTGTTGAAGTTTCGTCAGAGTAATAGAAAGAGAAAGATTTTAATAAAGCTAAGGATACAACACTTGTATTGTTCCGAGAGAATTTTAATAACATGATATTCATCGAAATAATTTTGAAAAGAAAAAGAGGAAAAACTACCGCTATAAGCCTATAAAATATAAATACTTTCAGAACAATAATCTATTAATTACCTTGTTTAGATATGTATCTGGGTGCATTATGCAGCTCGGACTGAACTTATTCTCTAATAAAATATGTCCAAGTGGAGTAAAATTTTGATTCTGCTCAATCCCTTTAAACGTCCATACGAATAAATTTCCTTTAATGTCAACACTTAAGATATGCTCCCCAAACAACAACAATAAATTAACCTTTTCATTGTGCCCACTCCAAGTCGCTACCTGCTCAAAGATTCAACAGTCAGCAAGACAGCAACAATCCAAACAATAACCATCAAAAGCACACAAAAGTATTGAGCTGGGTTTAAAGCCTTGCAAGTGTAAAGGAACTTAATGAAATAGAAAGTGGCGAATAAATCTAATAATGACTTTAGTAGAAATAATTATGCATAGAGAAATTGATTATCATACAATAGAAACAGACTAACTTTTTAGTTTCTCTAGGTTCAATCACTACGGTCCAAGAGTTGCAGATAATGGTTTATGAGTCCTTGACAATGTTATTAATCATCAAAGAATTATAGATTCTATGAAGTAAACCTAGAACATAAAATAGGGGCAGCCTAATTTTCCAAAGAAATGTATAATCTATTACAATTATATCACTGTCAACGTCTTTCTTTTGTTTGAGAGGGATCTCCCACGGCATTACCCAAAAAATCTACAGTTCCGTGTCGCTTGTTGTACAATCCATTCCCTCTTATATATTGTTAAATGTGATACTCTATTTTACTAATTGCATGAGTGGTATCAACCATTGAAAATAACACTTTAGCATCTGGCATCACGGAGATTTGGACATGCAACCTACATCGTAAGAAAATATTACTATATACTAAGAGAAAATCAGCTAACTTGCAAAAGTAGCTTAATCGATAGTGACCTAGACTAAAAGAGGCTTGCGCCGTTTTAGGCCTCCAAATCCTAAAAACAAAAGCCAATGAAGATGAAAAAAAGAAAAGGAAATGATTACAAAAAATAGCAACTAAATGTTAAAAAACATTTGCACGCCACAAACAATAAATCAGAGCAAACCTGGTGAGCACGTCTGAACACGCCAATTTCATTCCCATAAGCAGCAAAAGTGTAGTCCCGAAAGGACGCAAGGGCTCGAATTTTCTTTGGCAATTGGGGACCTTCATCAAAAAAGGCATTTCAAATAAAAATTCAAAAATGATTATTCATGATCGAAAAAAAAAAAAAGAACGAAAAACATGCGATTATATTAACCTGCAAAATACTCACCAACAAGCACAAGCGTCAATTTCGCACACTGCAACAAAAAAAAAGCATAGAACTTGTATTAGCATTCAGTTTACAATAACATGTGTGCACAATGGTTCTATTCAGCTAAATATATACTGGCGTAAAATGCACGCATAAGCATTGCTCGGAATCCAAGCAAATAATTGCTTAAATGTCCATGGAAATACAAGGCAACATATGCCATCATCATTGAATGACAATGTAATGTCGCGTGAAAAATAACCGAATTGGAATCATAACAACTTCCTTCTATGCATTTTTACCGAGTTAGTTAACCCTAATCGAGTTTTCTTGTCGAATGGATGAACCAAATTCCCAATTTTTTCTACACTTGTGAATTCAAATCCCTACGAACTATGTTCGCTACAGACATTCAGCTTCCATCAACCGAAATTCATTAATTCAAACATAAGTTATCTATCAAAATACAAAGCAATGTATGCCATCATTGAATAACAATGTATCCTCAATCCCAAATTAATTGGGGTCCGCTGCATGGATCAAACTCTTCCATTGTGCTCGATTTAGTGCAATTGATGGTGAGCTTTCCAGAAAATTTAAATCCCTCCTAATTAATGCGTCCTAAGTTACTTTCGTTCTACCCCTACCTCGCCGAATTTCTTCAGTTTCTATTAAGTCAGGTTTTCTAGCAGGGCATTTGTATGCCACATTGAATGACAATGCAAAGTCGTGCAAAAAGGAACTAAATTGGAATCATAACAACTTCCTTCTATTCAATTGTACCGAGTTAGTTAACCCTAATCCGAGTATCGCAATTTTTTCTATACATGTGGATTAAGATCACTATGAACTATGTTCCCTACATACATTCAGCTTCGCATGAACCGAAATTCATTGATTCAAACTTACGTTGTAGATCTGCCAAGCTTTACCGACGCTGACGGTGACGAAGGTCTCCGTGCCCAGCCTGTAAACAGAGAAGGGAACGCCAGTGGAGATGTAACCGATCGCTCGAAAGGGTTCGAAGATGCCCATGTTGTGAGATCGAACTGAATCGGAGAAGAAGAAGAACAGCGACCGCTTGTCTGAAATTTGAGGGTTTTGTGAGAAATGGTGCGTTCGTTTGCAGAGGGTTTAGGGTTTTAGTCGTTCGAGTCGGAGCGAAACGACGGATGACAGTTGGTGTGCGAATCGGACGGTTGTAGCTGGGCCTTTAAGTTTTTGGCCTTTTAGCTTAGGCCCGAATCCTCGCTAGCTCAAGTTTAAGTTTTGGGAATGGAACATCTAGGGCTCGCCACCTACACTGCATAATTTGGGGTGAGTTTGGAGTTGTTGGATAGTCAAAAATAAAATTAAATAAGTATGATTGAAATGTTGAGCATTAAATTGATGAATGTAGAGTTTGATAGAAGATTGATTTTTTCTTATTGTTGTTGAACTGTTTATAGAGATTCATTTGATTCTTTTTTTTTATATTTTAGCTTATGAACTATTGTTAATATTCTCTTTTGATAGTTATGGCTTCAATCGGGGACGAAGCTAGACATTGATGACAGGGGAGGCAAACTCTAATATCTTAAATTTTTTCTTCCGTTAAGTGTCAAAGTACTTGTACAAATCAAGTGGATCACTCACTAATTTGATATGGAGTTACTTGAATAAAAGGTCACTCACTAGTTTAATATGGAGTTACTTGAATAAAAGGTCAGAAATTCAAGCATATCAAAAGAAAGTATTGATGGCAAGATTTGATGAGTTGTTTAAAACATTGATCCAACAATTAAATAAATCAAAGAAAAAATAATGAAATCAAAGGGGCTACTGCGTTCCCCTGCATTAGTCAATAGTTTGAAATAAATAAGGGTACAACATTCCACTTGTCCCGACTACATAAATAACTAGCATCCCTTACAATAGTTTGGGCTAATACATTCCTTGATCTGCAAACATAAATAAATAATTCGGTGGAACCTCAAGTCCATTAACATCTCCACATAAAATCACTTACAATCGACCCAAGATAAAAATTATCCATGATTTTTTCCACCAAGTTCTTGGACTACTAGTAATGCATCCGATTGCACAACACCATTTTCTTTTCAACCAACTTAACGCCTCACTAACAACACGTGCTTCTGTCACCCTTCAGAGATCCCTTTCACAAATCTCTCATTGTTGCGACAAAGCCATTCTTTATTTTTATATAGAAAATAAACAACTTTGCACCCATCAAGGTTTGAAGTTTGAACATGCGACAAAAAGCCATCCTCATCACCCCTTAAGTGATTAGTTCTACCATTGTTACGTTTATTATGTTCATCATAACCACCACTTGCACCCCCATCATTTACAAATTCGGTATGAATTGTGCTTGCAACTATTAAATTTGTGTTTTATTTGATATTTTTTTATGATAGTGCAAAATGATATAAACGAAAGAAATAACATAAGAGTGTTAAACAACAACACCACAACCTCGATAAAAAAAATAAAAATAAAAAATGGTCTTAGTCTCAAATTAATTGAAGTCTACTACATGGATCAAACTCTTATATTACACTCGATTTAGTGTAATTGATGGCAAGATTTTAATAAATAAAAATAAATAATAAAAAAAAAAATTATAAACACAACTCTGGGAGCTCCCTTATAGTGTGTGGCTCTTGACGAACCCTCCCCTAAGTAGTCGGCAGTTCGAATAAAAATAATAAGAGAATATATACTGGCGTAAAAGTGGCGAAGCGGTAAAAAGAGTGAACTCAAACGAGGGGATGAAGATCGATCGGGGTGAGTAGCCGAGCGATTGGATCTACTCGTTCAAACGGACATGGCGGCAAAGCAAATGGAGGAGATCCAGAGAAAGCTAGGGCTACTGAACTACGCCAGAGCAACCGCGCCCGCTCAGTCTCTTCTCTTCGCCGGAATGGAGCGATACGCCCTTCTCGAATGGCTCTTCTTCAGGTTAGGTCCCCCCAAAACGCCAATTCGTCACTCTCTCATTCGCAATTTCAATCTAGGGCTTCCAATCTGTATAAAAACTTCCGCCTTTTCAGGCTATTGGGAGATAAATCACCATTTTCGCAGCAGAATTTAGCCGGCGACGGGTTGGACCGCGACGAAGAAACTGCCAGGATTCAATGTGAGTGAGATGGTTTGATTGTGTTGAACTGGTGATGCAGTCTAGGTTTTTGGTTGGTTTTTGTGAAAATTAGTGAGCTTGATTTGTTGTTGTTTTGTAGATTTGGCTGAGATCGCCAAGTTTCTCGGGATTACGACAACTATAGACACCGAAGCGATTCAAGTGAGTTGTAGAGTTTTCATAAATTTCATTGAAATTTAGTACAATGGAAATGTTTGAATGAGTAGATCCAACCGCATTGCTGTGATAGTAATTAGGGTTTTTTGGGTATTGGATCGAGGAGAACACGTTCTGCCTATGGTGAAGCTATCTGATCTCTTTGCATTCAACACAATTTTTTGTTACTTGGAATATTTGTGAGGATAAATTTAGCACAATGGAAATGTTTGATCCTTGTAGTCGATCCCAACTAATTTAGGTCCGAGGCTAATGTTGGCTAGGAGTTTGATGTTTCATATGTTTTTTTTTTGCAGTATTTTCGCAAAAGTGCGCACACACATGTATAAACGCTCACCATTTCTGGCTGGTTGAACTCAAAGCAACTCTCTACTTTTTCTCTTGTTTGAACCTAATAGGATTTAAGAAAATGCACACTCATGCATTTGCTTAGGAACCTCTCTAATGGGAAGAGCCGAACCATAGTGTGTATCCTAACAAATTCCCACTAATATCTAAAATGTTTATTAGAAGTCCTATCTCATCTCCATTAGAGGCTTGGATACATTGTATTTATCAAGTTTCGCAGGCATTTTTTTGTGTACAAGTTTGTACGAGTAGAGAATGGAGATAAATTGCTTAAACTGGAAATTTTAAAATGATAGAGATTTGTATCAATAGGCTGTTAGAGAACAACAATCTATAATGGTTTATCTAACTATGAATTAAATGAATGTAACATAAATTAACAAGCAGCAAATCAAAAGTAAGAAATTAAACATAAATTTCTATCTGAAGGCTTGCATTGATGCATTATCCTAAGACAAAAATTTCTTTTGAATCGGTGAATGAATTATCCCAGAGACCTGTCCTCATGATACAACTGGAATTCTTATCGAAAAAATGATACAACCGGAATGCATTTCCGATAAAAAAAATACCAATTCTAAAGTTTGGCAGAACTGATTTTGTTTCTTTCTCAAGTGATATAAAAAAGCATGAATTCAAAAAATGACATAGTATTTCTCTATTTCAAAACAACGAAAATATGAGTTAAATGTACCATGTTACACTGTTAGTTGTAACATTTTAATTTCAAAAATTAAATCTGTTGAACATATTACTAAGTTCCAATTTTATCGGATGTCTCCAAAGAGACAACACATTACTAAGTTAACTGTTTGATAATTGATAGTTAATTTCAAATTTTAAAATAATTAAATTAAACAATAAAATGTGTTTGAAGGCAACCGACCCAAGTCCAAATCCAAAAAAATAAAAAATAAAATGTGTTTAAAATAATTAAGTTAAAAAAATAAAGGTTAATTTCAAAATTTAAAATAATTTAAAATAAAATGTGTGAGTGTGCAAATTTAAAGAGTGAAAACTTTTTTAAATAGTCAATGTGGGACTATTTTCTATTCAAACTAATAAGAGAACTCTCTTGTCGACATGTCAGTGCCATTGCAATAAGTTCACATCTTCTCAATTTTGACCAAACCATTTTTGAGAATTATGTCAATGGACATTAATTAGGCTAAGATATGTACATAACAAGACTGTCAGGGGGAACAAATTAAATACTGCAGGTAGGCTGTTGGATGGTGTGGAAACTTGTTTTCTTGGTGATGCCGTGATGATGTATTTTTTGTTTCTTTTCCATAGAGGTATGGCGTCTTCAAACATTTCTGCTCCGTGTCAGTGGTAGTGCTACCTAAATTTTTTTGTCATGGAAACGTTTCGACTGAATAAAGGGAAGTTCAAAACATTCATGTTAATAAAGCAGAGAGTAATTGATGATTAACACACCTTTTTTTCCATTACAGTTTATAACTTTAATTTATTTCATTCTTTTCTCATGCAAAGGAAGTACATAAATCGAGAAATGGTCCAAAGTTTTATAGAAATGAGGATGTTTAGGTGAATGTGTGGTAAAACTCGTAAAGATAAAATAAGAAATACAAAAATCCAAAGACAATTAGTAGTGGCGCCAATTGACTCAAACATTAGGGAAGGGCGGTTGCGGTGGTTTGTTCACTTGCAAAGACGGCCTACATATGCCCCCACTAGAAAAACTTGACTTAATAAAAACTGAAGAAATTCGATGTGGTAGGGATAGACCAAGTTAACTTGGGATGCATTAATTAGGAGGGATTTGAATGGTTTGGAATCGAGTACAATGAAAGAGTTTGATCCATGTAGCTGACCCCAATTAATTTGGGACTCAGGCTATGTTGTTGTTGTTTTCTCATGCGAGGAGTAACTGTATGCAATTTTTTTAGTTGTTACTTGTTAGCCCATGTCATATCTTGTTAGAGAAATATAGTTGATGCTCCCCAAAGTTTGAAATTGTCGCACTCATTAATTTCAGGGTAGAGGCACTTATGAAGATCGCGTTGAAATGCTTCGCCTTATTGTGGATCTAGTAGAGGCCAGCTGCTATGCGGATAATCCAGAATGGAGGTTAAGATAATTTGTTTGTATTTTTGCTCTGAAGAAACGAGTGTTTTTTTTTTTTTTTTTTTTTCTTTTTAACAGTCATTAGCCCATTCATGCTGTAGATTTGATAGGTAATTACTTGACTTGTAATCTTGCTGTAGTCATCCATGGTTTTCTTAGGTTTTGGAGAAGTATTTGTAGCCTGACATTTGATGCTTTTCCACGTATTGTTAGTGTGGACGAACAAGTAGCAAAGGATATACAGCTTGTGGATGCCATTGCTGAGAAACAAGCACAAATTTTTTCTGAAGAATGCAAGTTATTTCCAGCAGATGTGCAGATCCAGTCCATCTTTCCATTGTAAGAGTTTCCAATATTTTTTCGTCATATTATCTTAGTGCAGGCATTTTAGATTCATTACTCTTTGTTCAAGCCAAACATGTTGGGACAATGAATCACCCTAAGGAAAAAGTTGACATATAACAAAGGCTTTCTTCTCTTTTCTTCACTGTTCTTGTAATATGTATATGCATATAGAATTGTAATTATATTCTATGATGGGTCTGCTGCTTGATTGAGTTTATTGTTGGCTTGATTACTCCTTGGAGGCATAATTTGATTGTATACCAATATGGACAACAGGTGTCCAGCGCGTCATTATCTGAAATCAAACCAATTAGATTCTAATTTGTGGGGTTGTATATGCTGATTAAGTCTAAACTAGATCATTGGTTATGATTTTTTTGTGCGACTAGGAACTGTGCCCTGAATTATTTTTTATTTTTTTGTTGTAATTGAATGTTTGCGTGTTCTTACTGGCAAGTGAGAAGTAGATCTGTGGAAGTTGAAGAAATATACGGCAACAACATTATATTATATACTTGTGTTGTTGTCTCTATATCAGTGATGGCCATCGCCTACCGGGCATTCATGTTATCAAGAAATTCCTTTTTTGTGATCTATGGAATCTGCAGCACCATTACTAGCTTTTCCTATTTGGGTAGTAACTTAATGTTTCTTTAATCGAAGTTCTTTTGCAGACCAGATATTTCTGAGCTGGAATTAAAGCTGTCAGAACAGACAAAAAAGCTATCTAGTCTGCAGCAGATGGTTGACGATTTGGCATCCAAGGTACGTTTTGACCTGATTGTGTGCGTTATTTTACCAGACACTAAATCATATTTTTTTCCCTTTTTATTTTCTGTTTCTTTTTTTTTAGTTAAATTATCAATATTATATTTGTAGATTGCCAAAGCTGACTTAAAAATCTTTTATTGTTGGGATTTAAGGTTTTGCCTTCTTTCAAATAAGGGCTTCACTATTTCTTTCTTTTTTTTCCCTAATTTCTCCTTGAATAATGAGCAAACTTATTTATTTATTAATTTCCAGGGATATAAAAATCTCATTCCTATAGATTGCATTGAAGCTTCTTTTTTGGGTCGGATTTTGTTAAGAATATTGTCTTGCTTGACATTTTGACATTGAAACTCAAGCTTCATGGTTGAGAGTCTTGTGATGCATTCAGTTGTGCATAACACTCATTTGTTTCTGAGTCTTGGAAGATAATTTAGTGATTTTCTATCATCACCATTCGCGGGACGCATTTCATGGTTGTGATGCATTCAATTGTTTATTACTTTCATTTTGTTTCCGAGTCTTGAAAGATTTAAGTTAGCCAATTTCTATTGTTACCATATTGCAGGACACACTTAACCTTTTTCCTTCCTGTTTCATGAACACTAACTTCAAGTTTATTGTTTAAAATTGCCATTTATTTGGTTTGTGCTTTCTGAATGTAGTATGAGTACAATCCAGACGAGGAATATGCAGAAACAGAACTGCAACTGCGAGAGCATCTGCAATCTTTTCTAGAAACTGCAAGATCCTTCAACATGATTTACAACAAGGTTTTTTTTTTTTTTTTTCAAAGACTACAAGGTTGTTGCGTGCTCTCATTTTGATTTAATTTGTTACCTGCTGCCTTTATTGTCTGTTATTTTGTTAGATCTTATAAGCCATATCACTCAATTATCGATAACGACCAGTAATCCTTGGACTTCTATATTTATTTTATTGACTGATGAATCAAGAATATGCTCCTTTATATGATTCTGATCTGTGGTTTAAGCGTTAATTTGGATAGGACTTTACATATATGCTGAATATCACTGATAAGCAGTGTTGTAGCATAAAACAAACTCAGTGTCTTTTCTTAGTGTACATGTGTATGTGAGATTGGGTGGTTCATGGTGTGTGTGCGCGTTTTTTTTTTTTGGGGTCACAATTCACATATTCACAGCTGTTATCGTTGTAAAAGAGGTTTTATTTCTCATTCTCGGACATGCAGCATATATTGTATTATCTCATGTATATCTCTATTGAAATGACACTTACAAATCTGTTCCTGTGAAGGAAATCCGCCCATGGACGCACATGATGGAGGTGCCTCAGTTGCATGGGTTTGGGCCAGCTGCTCATCGCTTATTAGAAGCTTATAAAATGCTTTTAAAGGTATGCCAATTTTGAAGTCTGTCTTATTCATTCCATGCAATCTCTTTGGTATGTTAAGCACTTGCTAGTGTGGATGCATATGGTGGTGCAATGTAAATGTTATTAACCTTAAGGTAAGCATATCATAGAATTTCGAGAGTTGAAGTGAATGGCTGATGCTTTTTCATTCAGGAGCAATGCTATACCATAAAAATTCACTCATCATGGTATAAGATTTTTCATATAGGTGCCAGAATTGCTGCTTGAATTGGACATTTCTTTCTTCTTAGCTGTTTGGTTCATTTATGCGTTTCGAATCTTTCGATACAAAAATCCCAAACTCTTCTTAGTTTACTATATTTGATTGTGTATGGAGTGCCTCAAAAAATACTCGTCATAACTTTAGCATATTGTACGAGGATATATTGCAATATTAACTTCAAGTATCGTTTGAGAACTGTTGGCAATTTATAAACTAGCACAATAAAGTGTTGCAGAACATCTAGACTTATGTAGACTTGCGAGGGTGGCATTTGCTTTTTAGTTTGCTTCATTTAATTTGATGCCTTTATTTGAGAAACCACAAGTCTGACAACTCCGTCTTGTTTTCTCTTTCGAAATCATAGTTTCTGTGGAACTTAAGGAATCTACGAGATTCACACGCAGCATTGGCTGCAGGATCGTCCGATTCAACAACCGATGGGCCTTCCTCCATTGCCAGGATAATCGCTGAATGTGAGTCTGCATTAACTTATTTGAATCGTGATCTTGGAATCCTCTCAGCTTCTGTCGCAAGGGAACGTGGCGAGGAGGTTGCACAGCGTTAAACATCAACATCACATGCTTTCAAGAATGGCTTGCTTTTGAAAGATGGGAGTGACTACTTTTTTCTGTATACATTAATTATATGCTCTTTAATGTATATTATTTTTATCATTGAAAGATAACACGCATTGAAATTTTAAAGAGGGCAGAAATCAATTAACATCTTCATTTTTTTCCTTGATAAAACTTCGTCATCTTCATCTAATTTGGATTGAGGCTATGTTGTTTATATTGTTCATCTAATTCGAGATTGAGGCTGTACAAACACCAAAGACTCCCAAATTAGTTTGAGTAGACTACATGGATCAAAATGTTCAACTTAGCTTGAACTAATGCATTTGATGTCGGGCTTTCAAACATCTATAATCCTTATTAATCAATGGATCTCAGCTATCTTTTGATTGGATAGATTAGTTTTCTTAAGATTTTTATTTTTTAATCTTTGAATTTCTTTGATTTCTATAGTATTTGATTTTTCGTCATTTGCATATTTTTTAGATGTGTCTAATTGGCCTTTCTTAATTTATATATTGACTAGGTTACTCAAAGTTTTTCTTGCATTTTGAAATTTTGTATTACATTTTTATGAGTTTTTTTTTTCTTTCTTACTATCTCGCGCTTAGATTTACTATTGATATAACTTGATAAATGGAGTCACTTTAAGCACATAGTTAGATGCTTCGACTTACTTGTCGTTTAATACACCTCGAGATATAAATTTAAGGAGTATCGAATAATAACGTACTTATGTGGTTGCGACTAAGTTGGTGCTCAAAAGGAGTCTCTCGACTATTTTCCTATATTTAAATGTGGTATCGAATAATAACATTCCTCTTAGAGCTAGAGATCCATTGCAAGCTAGCGCGCCTTTGAAAATTTAAACCGCAGACTAATTCGCCACCGCTAATTCCACGACGACGGTTCACTAAAACAACACAACAGCCACACGTGGCAGTCCACCATTGGAGGGGACGATGGAGTCGGCGCGTATTTTCCCGCCAGCTCCAAATGGGCAAATGTAGTAGTTACAGAAACCACTGTGAAGCCGCGCGATCAGGAGTCCTACGAGCGGCTCTCCTTCCTTTTCTCCCGCTCTCTCAAAAGTCAAAACCAATCCCTATCGATCTCTTCTCCCTTCGCTGCTTATTCATGCTTTCTTCGGAGAGACTCTTGTTCGTTATTGGTTTCGAAGATGATGAACGAGAAGGCGTCGGTGACCAAGGAGCTCAACGCCAAGCACACCAAGGTAATCGCACCGATTCGTCGATTTTCGGATTGTTCGTTTAGGGTTTGTGTTTGCGATGAATTTGGTCATTCTATTCATTTCGGCTCTGTGGATGTTCCTGGAAGTTAAATTTTAGGGTTTGGATGCGTATAATTAGTGCTAATAGCCAGAATGTGTTTGTAGGTTGGTTTTGTGTAATTGCGAGGAATTGGATTGTTTGTCTCTTCTCTTCGTTTTTGTGGATGTTCGTGGAATTTTGATCTTATTAATTAGGGTTTGCCTTCGCGATGAATAATCTGGCCGTTCTACTTCTGTGATTATTCTTTTTATTGGTTCATTTTAGCTTTTTTTTTTGTAAATGTTCGCGGTGGAAGGTTAATTTTAGGGTTTTTGGATAATTAGTTAGTGGTGAGAAACTGGGTTTTGTAGATTGTTTTTTGTGTAATCACAATGAATCTGATCATTACCTACCCTACCGTCTTCTTCTTCTTCTTCTTCTGGTCCTGATTACATATGTTTAGGTGGATGTTTTTGAGATTTTATAGTTTAAGGGTTTGGATTAATATTTAACGGGACAGGAAAAATTAGATGTTGATTGTTGTGTGCGTTGTGTGGATCAAATAATTTACGAGCAGTAATGAATCTAGTGATATTTCACTTTATGAATTTCTTGCTACTAGCTCTGTTTTGCTTTTCACATGTACTCGACTCTACCTATGTACATCTGAATAGTGCCATATGTCTCATGTGTTACGCTATGTTCTATCATATGCAGATTCTGGAGGGACTTCTCAGGTTACCGGAGAATAGAGAATGCGCTGATTGTAAAAACAAGTATGCACATTTGATCTTTTATTTCAATAATTTCTATCCTCCCATTATTACGTACGTGCTTGGATGACCCCAACTAATTTGGGATTGAGGCTTTCTTCTTGTTGTTGTTGTATTTCATGCTTGGATGTCCTTTTTATGTTCATGTTGGGATGTTGAAGATGTTGAAGAATGTCAACTTGTTCTATAATTTTTCAGTTTATATAAACCTCCACTGTTGTATTATTTTATGGGGCGATGTAGATAAATGCAAACCCTTATGGTGAGGAAATCTCTTGGACCGGAGCTTCATTTCTCCATTTCATAGTTTTTGTTATTTTTTGTAATAGGCCCAAATCCAAGTCATGAGAGAGTGTAGGAGTGATTATGTATGTGCTTAAGTGTGGAAGTGGGGTTCACTCCAAAATGCCAAGACAAGTTGGAGTTCCCTCTCCTAAACTTAAAACCTTTATATTTCTTTTCAGCTAGTTCATGTGGTATTATTCCCTTATGTCTAACACTCCCCTTCAAGTCCAAGTGGCCTAACCACTTGTGCCTTGCTCAGGCCCGGTGTTGGGTATGGGTGGGGCGGGCAGGCAGTCACCCCAGGCCCTACCCCTACCCAAGGCCCCATAAATTTCGGCAATGCTATAAGCTAGGTTCTACCTGTTTTTTATTTTTATTTTATTTTATTTTTAAATAAGATGCAACTTGAGTATTATTGGGATATTCCTATCTTTGCTCCACATTTGTTGGGGTTCATTAAAAGTTCATTGTAATATGCAAGCCCCCATATCAATGCATATTGAGTGGATTATAACGACTGCGTAGCACATATATATGTAAAAAATAGTTAACTATATATATATTATTTTTAAACTCAACTATATATAAGTACAAAAAACACACTGTCAAATGTACTAAATCTAGTGAAATGGAGGAGTTTGATTCATGTAGCTGACCCAACTAATTTGGGATTGCAATTTTGTTATTGTAACTATATGAACAAAAAAAGGATTATTTAAAGAAGTCAAATACAAAGGCCTCAAATTTTTATTTCGCCCTAGGCCCCCCAAATGACAGAACTGGCTCTAGCCTTGCTTTCTATTTGGTAAGCCTGGGCTTGTGTTCTTTGTGAGTCTCAGAGGCCTCAGGTTTTCCAACATTTCATAAGCCTGGGCTTGTGTTCTTTTTGAACCTTAGAGGCTTCAGGTTTTCTAATATTTCATAAGCCTGGGCCTTTGTTCTTTTCAAACCTCAAAGGCCTCAGATCTTTCGACATGGGTCTAGGAGTGGCTAGTTTAATGTATGGGCTTAAGTGTGGAAGTGGGGTTCACTCCAAAATGTCAAGGCAAGTTGGAGTTCTCACTCCTAAACTTAAAACCTTTATATTTCTTTTCAACTAGTCCATGTGGGATTATTCCCTTATCTCTAACAGTTTTATTTTGCATTGGTTTATACTTTATATTGAACTTCATTTACAAAGGGTCTGAATTAAAAAAAAAAAAAAAAAAAGAAGCCCTTTTAAGAATCTAAATTGCTTTGGTTGCATGTCAAAAAATGTTTGAGGACGTCTTAGTCACATCTTGCATGTGTATCGTGGTTGGAAGTATAGACATGCATCTTGATGTTTGTTGAGTTGCGTAAAATCTTTTCTATTTCTTGTATTTTCAACTATTAGGAAGATTGAACTTCTACAAAATCATGACTTTGCTTATGGAATGGTTTCGTTTGTATTATTGGGCCTTCTCTCTCTCTCTCTCTCTCTCTCTCTCTCTCTCTCTCTCTCTCTCTCTCTCTCTCTCTCTCTCTCTCTCATGGTTGATTCTTTTTGGATATTTTTGGTAACATCTTCATTTCAGAGCTCCACGGTGGGCTAGTGTGAACCTTGGAATCTTTATTTGTATGCAATGTTCAGGAGTACATCGTGGTCTTGGCGTGCATATTTCCAAGGTACATGCTTTTCCTAACATTCTGCTGATTTTTAGTACTTTGAATTTGAAGTCAGTTCCATTTCTAATTTTAAATTTTGGTGATTACGGAGAGAAGTACTTTGGATTTTTGTATTATGGTTTCCTTGCAAGCTGCAACACTTCTCTTTAGTTTCTAGGTAGCAACAAGCTTTTCATAAAAATGAGGATGATACAACCACAAAAATAAGGGGCCTGTACTAGAAACAAAATCAACCCTCCAAGTAGCACATACGTTGTATCAGTGTATGTGTCTATAATCTATAATGATAGATTAAACACTGGTGCAAAACCCTGATCCCCTAAACTGCTTATCTCAAATTTCCCACAGGTAGCCTAGATGAAGCTTTAAAGTTGACTATTATATGGATTACTATATTTATGAGTTCTGTTAAGGAATTAGAGCTTGTATGTTTTTCAACACAGGTACGGTCTACAACTTTGGATACATGGCTCCCTGAACAAGTTTCCTACATGCAATGTAAGACCAGGCATCTTCTCTAGATATATTTTGTTCTGTTTGATAATTCTATACCAGCATCATTTTAAGGGAAAGAAGAGTGAACCTAAGTGAAGTTATAAGATGTATTTGTCTTTTTGCATGCGTGCTATCATCCATTTCTTTACGGTCTGCTAGTCAGAACCTGTTAGGGCAACAATTCACATAATTAGAAAAGATCATTGATGCTTTTTGAGTGACAGCTTCGCAGCGTAGCTGATGATTTGGTCTTTTGTGTAGCCATGGGTAATGAGAAGTCCAACAGTTATTGGGAAGCAGAATTACCACCAAATCACAACAGAGATGATACTGAAAACTTCATTCGTTTAAAGTATATTTTTCTATTGACTTTCTTCAGAATCTCAGCTGAAGCTGGAATAGAACATTTGAAATTCGCAAATTTATTTATGTTCTTTTTAGGTATGAAGGGAAAAGATGGACTCCGAAGAAAGAAACACAATTCACCCCAAAACCAGACGAAAGGAACGCTAATTTCAATTTGGAACTTAAAGGAGGAAACAGTTCTGGGCATAGCAACAACTACGAGGAATCCTCCCACGTTGAGTCTCATGCTAGGAACATTGCTCAAGAAACACCAATGGCAGTGTTGGCCGGTCAGGTGCATTTGTTTTTCATGCTTTTGTTGTGTTGTGGAATTGTGAATTGTGAATTAATGATATGCTTCAGTTCTATATTCTTCATTAAACAATTCTTTAATGCTACGTGGAAATTTGGATGATACTCTATATTCCTTCGTTCAACGTGAACAGAATTATCATCAAACTTATTTACCTTGCAAACTATAAATTTTCTAACTTTCAGTTACTAGATGATGCTGTGGGTTGGTTTTGAGTTCACATGCAGCTAATTCATCAGTCTGATGAATGAACATGGCATAATATTTACCGTTTCTTTTCATAAATGTCTGATTCTCACCCTAAATTTTAAAGATTCTGCATTGCAGGTTCTGTTTAGTTAATGATGTCCAACTAGTGAGCTTAGATCTCTGCTTCTCCAAGCTTTGAATTGATTATAGGGGTTTTGGAGGCTTGTACAGTCCTACATGGATTTAGAAAGCTACACTAACTAGTCACGTAGCAAGAGCATAGTACAAGATACTGAATGTACGCGTTAGAAAGTACCAGGATACAAGTGAACTTATGTTGAATTAGAATGAGATTTAATCATAGATGAGTGAATTTTTCATACGTTTTTGATATAATTGACGAAATTAAAATTTTGCTAAATTTGCAAAGAAAAACAAAGTTAGTGCCTCTTTTGGATATTTGTCCTTTTATTTATTACTCCCTCCAGTAAAAAATATGACGTTTTGGGATTTTTTGTCTTCAAAAAATATATGACGTTTTCGGATTTTGAGATAACTTTGTACCTCTTATACCTATTTTACCCCTCTTTTGACTCAATATTTAATTATAATTAAACACTTGTCTTTCTTTAAAGAATTGAATGTGGGTAAGAATGTAACTTAAACTCACAATTAATGCTTTCTTAATATATGTGTTTTGAGCAAAAAGTCTTATATTTTTTACTGGAGGGAGTATAACAAAATGCTGGAATGCTTTAAAAAAAATAAAGAAATTGCTAGAACGATCATTATGTCACATTTAGTGATCCTATTTAGTGTAAAGATTTCAATTGAAAGGGAGCGGCTAAATGGATCCCGCATATTGATTCACATACCCCAATTTTGTGAAATTACCCAACTACCCCTCCATATGTAAGGGTTTTACTCACCATACCCCACTAATTACTGAACGTACCCCAGTTTTGTGAAATTACCCAACTACCCCTTCATATAAAAGGGTTTTTGTTCACTATACCCCACTCACCTCGTACCCCAGTCATTTCACTCAAATTGCACTCACCAAAAATTGGTCAAATCTGACAAAATCTGAGCAAAACCACATGGATTCGATGATGTGGGTGCATTCATTATCTCTTTTAGTGTCGATTTCAAGGTTTTTTTGGGTTTTTTTTAGTCATTTTGTGTGTGAATTGTTTTTGGGTTTAGGGCTTCAATTTGAGGCTTGAATTTTGCATTTTGGGTACAAAGTTTCAATGAAATCGAAAATATTAAGTGATTCCGAGCAAAACTCACTATTTTTTGGCCATTTTCATGTATTTTTCGAAAGTTTTGAAGTTCTTTTTATCGTTCTGGTTGCCCGCAAGTTTCGAACTAATAGAGCTGACACCTTTGAAGAGGTGTCGAACGAACAGAGTTGACACCTCTGAAGAGGTGTCAGAAGAACCGGGTCGAAACCTCGGCTGGATCCCTCACCCACTAAAACCAAGTTATCTTTGCATTATCGGTTGGAGTCGATCGAAACCTCTTTAGAGGTGTCGGCCCGATTCGTCCGACAGTACTTCAGAGGTGTCGACTCTGTTCGTCTGACACCCGCGTGCAAGGGTATTGGGGTGAGGGTGATGAGTTACACGAAGTAAAAAAGTGGGGTACAATAAACAAGGGTATTAGGATGAGGGTGCGAGTGATGGAGTACACAGAGTAAAAAAGTGGGGTACAATAAGCAAGGGGTATTAGGGTGGGGGTGAGGGTGAGGGTGAGGGTGATGGGTACACGAAGTAAAAACGAGGGGTACAATAAGCAAGGGCATTTTTGGAATTTTAAGAAAAAAAGTGAGGTACATTAAGTAAAAAGTGGGATACACGAAGTAAAAATTTAAAACTGAGGTATGTGGAGCAATCTGCGGAGTCTGTTTAGCCGCTCCCAATTGAAATGACATGTTTATGGTGGAAAGAGGGGCAAGGGGTGGTGTGTCTAATTACCACGTGTGCAACTATTCCTTTTCCAAGAAAACGCTATGGTTCATGAGATGCTATGAACTGATATGGCTTTTGCATAAATTATCATAATTGTTAGAAGTGGCGTTCAACTTGTCTGCTTTATCTTATATATAATAACTATTTCTTTCTATCCTATACTCACTTTATGTTGTTTTTTTCATCATTGTAAAACTCAGACTGTGAGTGCAACGCCAAATAGCAGACAACCATCTTCTTGTGCAGACAAGAATAATGATCTGGATGCTAATAGCTCCTCGACAGATTCTAGGTCAAATCTGTTCAGGATTAGCTATTTTGATATTGGTGGGAAGAAAAAAAATAGCAATCATAATGGTTTCAAGTGGATAACAGGTGGTCCTTTGATTTGCTGAAAAGCTTAAAGTTATGTAGGCATTTGCTTAGATATCATCCTCAGATATGGTTAATTTATTTTATATTTTGCGTTTCCCTTTTATTTCAGGTCGAAAAGTCAGTCCTAGTAAATGCCTTGGCAGCGAGACCACCAAGGTATGTGGATAAATGTAGCTTATCCTTAACTTTTTCTGTAACTTTCCCATCCCACCTTCAACCCCTCCCCGTGGCTCTGTGCATTGTATTTCCATTTAAATAATTTGTACCAGGGTAACTAATAGGATTATGAGTGTAGTTGTCCAGAGATTCTTTGCAAACAGCTGGGGAAAGTTCACTGGCAATGCTGATGTTGCGTAAACTTTTAGAGTTCCATTACTTGTGTTCAACCGTCTTGAAATCTTACTTTTTTTGTTAATCAAATATTTTAAAAGATTTACTTGAATTATGCTAGAGAAAATTTATGAAATGTGCAAAATCATGAGCAAACTGGTTAATCACATTCCTCATGGACTGCAATCCTATGGCAGTCTTTAGGTACAAGGTTAAACCATTTCACTGTGTCATTAAATTTTGTAGGTGAAGAAGTTCTTGTCACTTTTCTGGAAAAAAAAAAAAAGAAGAAATTCTCTTAAGTGACTGAAGAGTTTTGTTTGTGTTTTGTCTTTACAGGAATACTTGAACAAGGAGGAAAGTGTCTAAATGACTCGTGCATTCTGCCTCTGTGAAACACATACTTATGGTAAAAGGGGGTTTATAAAGTTGAAGATTATGATCTACTCCATGAATGCTGCCTCTTTTATTTGTCTGGTGTAATGGAGCAGATCAAAAATGCGGGGAGGCTAATTTGTGTGCATTTTCCTTACTAGTATAAATATTTTTCTTCATTGCTATCTGATAGGCAGTCTAAACATTTATCTTTGTTAGTTCTGCTGTTTCTTTGATTAATTTGTGGTCCAGGACGAGCTTATTAACCAGAAACTCTCTTACCTTAATGAAGAAGCTTCAAAATTATTTACATAGCGTTGGCAATCCAATATACAAATATGCAACTTTCCGGAGGTATAGATTTCTGTCTCAGTTGGAGCAAAAAGTGAGAATTTCCAGAGCTTAAAGATTTTTTCTTGTGTTGTTTATATATCAGTTAATGTTTACTTTTTCCTTTTCCTCTCTTTTTTTTTTTTTTTTTTTTTTTTTTTTTTTTTTTTTGTTTCCTTTATTTTAGATCCTTCTTCTTTAGATAAAAGAATTTTATGTACATGTACTAAGGCTTCCTAGAAACTGGAGAATGAATGATTTTTTATTTAGTCTCCCATTTCAAGAACTTAATTCACTCAATTAGATTATCTACCCAGCCATTCATCCAAGCTATACTTTTCACTTAACTTGCTTGGTAAAGCCCATTGGGATACTAGGACTGACACGGACCTTGTGAAGAGACCTCATATGGTCACAATGCTCCAAGAAAGTTAGTAAACTCTATTTGAATAAATATTAGTCCCCCAGTTCTAAATTGATTGAAGAAGCTTTGTCTAATGTCAGTCAAACAACACAAGGAAGCTTAACAAGTTCAAGGGAAAAATGGACAAAAGTGTAACACTCTGAAAGAGTAAAATTTTGTAAATTCTATACGACCTCTGTTTGGTGGGGATGTTTTTAAATAGTCTACACTAAACGTAAAAAATGTAAAATTTGATGCGGTGTTATGCTGCTGGAAAGAGTTGCCTTGGTGATTGTTGAAACTCGAAACACACACTTTGGAAATCATGTAGCATCACTGTGTGGTTGTCTAAGCGTCGTAGCATCAAAATGATTTCTAACCCTTTATATCTTTGAATTTGGTGTTTTTGTGAAGGGTAAAGTTGCAGAGCTTGACGTTTTCTGTTTAATGTACTAGCAATAATCAAAACTGAACTTCGGGGCATGAATACACAAAGTCTTCATCACACTTCTTGTTCCTTGAGACCCTTTTGGTGCTAAATGATCTTCCAAAAGCTTTGAGACAAGCCCCATTTATTGCTCCCTTCAATTGCTTAGTTTTACACTCATGATTGGATTAAATCAAGGGCTCTATGGTTTCCCCACGAAAACTCAATCTCTCTATTTGTTTGTAAAGTATTTTTTATTTTTTATTTTTTTTTCAAATAGAAAAAGACACGTTAAACTACTACCTACAAATGCTCCCATTAGAAAATTTAACACCGTAGAAATAGGAGTATGATGTTAGAGGGATAGACCATAGACCTAATGCAAGTTAGGATGGAATACTTATGTGTGATTTAAAAGATTATCTTTTGATAGGAAGTGATTCAGAAGATTATCAAAGCACATGTGTCAACTGTTTTAAATCAAGATGAGCGCAGCAACATTTGATCCATGTAGCCAACCCAAGTTATTTGGTATTGGAAGCTTTGTTGATTTGATCCAAATCGACCAAAGGAAAACCAGTTTGGTTTTTTTTTTAATCCAATTTGATGTTTGCATTATGTAATACAGAGTGCAAATTCTTGAACCCCTCTTTTCTTGTTTCCTATCATACAAAATGTTAAGTATTATCAATAAGTATTTATCAACTGTTGCAATTTCTTTTAATTGTTGTTCTTATTATTGGCATGATTTGTTCCTTGCTGAAAACTCTAGCAACTAAATGATTGAACAACATTATGAAGAAATCACTGTATCTGTTCTTTATATTTTTCTGTACAAGCTTGCACTCTTGCGGAATGTTTGCTAGTGGCTAGGGTGGCTTGTAATTACAAGATTCTTGATGGGAAGTATTCAACTGGTAGGACTGTCCTACCAACCCGAGGTGCTGCTTGTAGATTTCAATACATGGCAATTGTTAATAAAAAGCTTTTCGTCATCAGATAGTTAGGGGCCATTTAGGGCCCATTTGTGAGAAAATATCTATCTCCACAAGAAGTTCATAGTCATCATTTCAATAGACAAGTTTCTCCTGTCTTCCTACATTAGTCTGTACTCTAGTACAATTGTTGCTTTGTGAATTATCAACTTAACATAACCTGGGCCAAGCTCTCTAGTTTTCGACGATGCAGTGGAAGCTGTCATTAGTATTTGTGGTTTAGAACATTAAACCTGATTAGTTTGCGCAGGGTATCTTTGATCCACCATATCTAGTTCTCACATGCCTTGTTGAACTCTTAGAAACATAATATCAGCTACAAGACAATCCTTTTGCTTTTACACTTTGAGACTTATTGCAAGATTCCTTTGTGAGAAGTTATTGCCCCATTGAATCCTTTGTGGGAAATCATTTCATGCCTGCTTGTGATCCATGATTTATATCTTGTACTGGCATCGTACTTACGATCTCTATGTTGGATTACTGAACACACGTTAGGATTTTGCATTTTCCTGGACCTACTAACTAGTCCACGTTTATTGATGTAGCTTCTTTTGATATGTAGTGCGATCTATCTATATGGTCTTTACAATAATGCATTCATATTTGGGTTCATTTGACATTATGATACATAATATGGCTGTGAATATCATAATATCAGAGAAGTTTTACTGCAGAGATTTATACAGAACCAACCTGAACTGTGTCATCCATGTAAGTTCCGCGTTTTATTTTCAAGATCTCTGGTTCACCTTAGATGATCTCATGGTTTTTAATTCTTGCGTCTTGATCATGGTTGTCTTATCTCATATTTCTTGAATCTCGAGGCATCTTAAGTCTTTTTAGATTGGCATCGGTTACTTTTTTTAGTCTTTCTATAAGATTTCCTAGTTTGTTTTAGTGTCTTTTATCTTGTTAATAAAAGTCGATCTGGATAGCAACAGGCCATCTGCTAAAAGATTCTTATGATTGAATATTGTGCTCATTATTAATTAAACTGCATTAGTTGAAGTTGGACAAAAAAAAATTCCGTGGTTTTAGATGGTCTTGTCAAATGTTGTTGGTATATGAGAAACCAAGCGTTCACACCCTCTTCTTTACCATGGTCTCATTAGTTAATTCTTGCAATGTGCTGTAAATTAGCTGATTAGCTTGAATACCCAAGTTTTTCTTTTCCTGATAAAATGTGATTTGACAACCTTAACCACCCCTTAGTTTACATTTAAAATTCCTCGCTTAGAAGCTGCAAGTCATCTTAATAAAATGGTATAGCAGGTTTTTGAGCTTAGCAATATAAGAATTAAATTTATCCAGTTGCTTATGATGGTGATTGGGATTATGTTTGCGTGGAAAAACTCCTCTTGTCAATGTTTTAGCCCCGGATCTTGGCCAATGAAAATCAATCATCTGATTCAATAATTCAAATCTTTCGCATCGTATGATGAATTATTGAGTTGTAGGTGAAATTTTCTTTACGTCGACTTTCCTTTCTTTTTTAATCTGAAAGTGCAATTTCTTGTGTGTACAAGTATATGGTGGGTCTTGTGGCATATTCAATTCCTTTGATAGCTTGGTTAAATTAAATAATGAGTAGGTATTGCAGACATCCTGTAGAGAATCCAGATTTCCTTGTTACATGGAGATCAAATTAATCCAAATTAGTAAAATATCCTGTGAGGACTAAATATGCATGTCTTTGCCTTTCTCATTGTCCTTAAGGCTTAACCTTTTCCTTTTGACTATGATAAATCAATTTCTTATTGAAAAGAAGCAACAAAAAACATAAAGAAAACAAAGACAAGAGATCCCCACTAAAGCCAATGTTAGCTGAACTTAATTTAATGAGAGCTAATAAAGAAACACATAAATAATTAATCATCCATCTCTCTCATTATTCAAATCTTATCTTCTTTTGGCACTGTTGAGAAGTTGTGTCATAATCTTTAGTTGGTACATTGACCCATGTGTCTTATGATTAGGAGGCAGGGCTTGAAATGTCCGTCTCTCAAAAATCCCCATTTCATTTCATTGAGATGACACCTCACCATTTCTTCTCTTGTGAAATTGGAACTGCCATGTATATATGTGATGTTTTTTCTAAAGCTTTTTTTTGTTGCTTTGCTTTTTTCACTGATGAGATACCTGTTTGTTTGATGCAAATGTGGTAATGTTTGGACCCCTTACTTGTTCACTTGTATCTCTTTGAGGTCATAAGTTTGAATCTTTTAATTTTTGGATGTATATCTTTTGTGCAGAGTGGGGTATGCCTCCCTAGATAATAGTCCGGACTCAGGACTAATGCGTTGGATTTCAAAATGAGACCTGTTTGATTGTTAGGTTAAAGGATATGCAGCACCTATAGCTACTCTAAAACCCATCAAATGAAGACTGTTAGATAGAACTAACTCCACTTATGCATTGTATCTGACATGAGTGTACAACAAACTGTCGGAATTGTTTAAAGGGATAGGTTAGAAATCAAAGGACCCAAGAAGTTTCTGACAAACAGAAAAAAGGGGTCCTTAAAATGATTCTGGCATTTCAAGATTTTTATGGTGCCTTTAGAGGTGGCTCTACCAATATTATTGGATGGCTTACATTTTTTGTTTTAAGCACTTTTTCATATCTTCCAAGTCTTTTTTTCTTCAATTGTAAACCCTTAAAATTGAATGGATTTGCTTCAATGGTTAGGGCAAGCTTGAGATTGTGTGAGATAGGCACATTGTCCCACGTTTGATTTCTCGCTGCGTCAATATTGTCTAAATCACTGGAATACGTTTAGGCTGATTGTACTAGAGCCTCGTGGGAGTAGTCAAGCTCGTCTATATACCTACAGATATCCAAAAAAAAAAAAAAAAATTTACTTGTTTTTGATGTAGATGGACATCTTAAGTTAAGCATTTAGGATCTACAGCCACGTGACTGTGGGGGAGATTAGGGAAGCAAGGAATTATTAATGTTGTCCATAACTATCTCTTGGTACGTTGAGATGGGCGAGTTAGTTTGGGTTCAATGAACAATGTCAGGTGCACCTAATTTGCATTATAGTTAGATTTCATATTATTGAGTCTGCTACTCCTAATAGAAATAATGGATCTTATAGGATATACAATGTTCATGTTAATGAACAAATTTGAATAAAAGTGTTTCAAATTTGGCAATCTAGGATGGATTTTGAGAAGAGATTTATGAAGATTGTGACCTTAGACGCAATAATTGAAAGACAGCGGCTAAAAGGAGACTTTTTGCTTAAAGGACCCTATTACTCTTTGTACCTCACTTTTTGTATCATATTTTTTAATTATACAATGGTTAAAACCAAGAAAAATGCAGATGATTGAGGGGTGTTGGGGTGATGCTGAGGGTATTATTTCGGTTTAGGGAAAAAAAAGTGGGGTATTTAAAATAAGAAAAAGAGAGGTACAAAGAGTAATAAAGTCTTTTTAGCAAAAAGTGAGGCCCTTTTAGTGGCTGCGTAATTGCAATAGCTGAAATATACTTGTTCATTTGTTTGGCATTTTTGGTCTTTGTTTTGAAAAATTAGATATCTATAATGTTAATTTTTTTTTAATGGGAAAAAAATCAATTTTGCATCCACCAAGGTTTGAACTCAAAACCTTTCGCTTTCAAATTCCATTTCAAACCATTGGGCCACCCAATTGGTTTAGATCTTTAATGTTCATCAAGCAATAGCTCCACAGGTTTGTCGTGTATTTACCTCTGCGACTCTTCATTTGAGGGTTGAATTATTAATGTGTGGAAGTAATTGGGTTGTTATATGTGGTGGTGTAAGACAGTTTTCAAAAAAATGAAAATAAATAAATAAATCTTTAGGAATCAAAACAAGAATAAATAGTAAGTGGGTGACAACAAAGATGGCATTCTTACAACTTGTTTATTGAATTAGCTCTATACCCTACCTCATTATGAAGAACACTCTCAAGTGTTGCATTTGTTAATACATAAATAGAGCCCCACCCAGACCTCCATTAGTCTATAAAGGACCATACATGATAAAAGAATGGCTAGGGAAAACTATAGGTTTTGTTTTAGCATGTATGTATACATAAAGCTTTAGTAGATGCATGAAGCCCTGAATTCTGATAAGTTTACTTCACAAGAGAAGTAGATGAGTGATTACTACGATTTGTCTCAATCAAGCTACGTACCTAACTCATATAGGATTATTGGATCCATAATATTTCAGATCGCATGGAAAAGCTTGTCACAGTCTACATGTGTCCTTTTCATAGCCATGATCATACTTCTAGATTGCACATAAGACTATTATAGGAAAAAAATTTAGCCAAAGATTCATCTATGTTTGTTGTGGTAGAATAAAACTTTATTTTAGAACCATAACAATGATGTTTGGGAGGACTGGCATTTTCTTTCTTTTGAGAGTAAAGGTGCGTATAGGATTACCATAAAGGCGGAAGCCTAGCATTGTTTACATAGCTAGCACAATTTCTCAATATGGGGTACAATTATAATAATACTTATGGTTGTATCATTTATTAAATATAATCAAGTGGTTGCTCTTTACCTCTATATAAAGTTGAGCATTTGAGTCTCCTTGTGAAGAAGTTTGGATGGTTTACAATATTGTTAAGAACTCGAAAGAGAATAACGGAACCAGTATCTATATATGTTTGGAAAGCGCATCGATTATTTTATAAGATCAAAGTTTTAAGTCCTTATTTCGTAGTCAATTTATGGGATTTACCACTCATTTAGCTAGACATTCGCATTCTCACATTCTAAATATAACTATTTTTTTTTATATAATTGATTCTAAATTTTAAAATTGTCCACCTTAGAAACTTATATTTCACCTTAGAAAATCAACTCTTAAACTTTGATGTATTCTTCCAAATCTTTAATTTCTTATCCCCTTCATCTCTTATATTTTATATTTCGTCTACAAAAATCAAATAAACAAAAAAGGAATTACTTTGCCCTCAAGGAGTGTAGCGTACAGGCAAACAAAATAGTACAAAAGCTCTCATTGAGGCAGATATTATTAGTTCAATTTTTGGTAGCTCCATTATATTCTCTTGATTTTTCTGAGTTATAAAGGTTGAGACATTCGACTATTAGTCAAACCGAAGTAAATAGGGGCTGAAAAAAATTTAGATATCCATTATTAACATGAAAAAAGAATTACTTTAAAAGCCATAAATAAGAAAAAGAGGGATAAGAAGCAGTGGAGAGTGTTTTGGTGGGTAGGGCCAGAGTAGTGCAGATGAATGATCACAAGAGTGCAGCCAACCAATAATCCGTTTAGTCTATTTAGCTAGTTCTTCTGCTGCAACCCAACCAACCAAGTTGTTTAGCTTTACCTTCAACCCAAAGTTGAATATTTAGTCTTTCTTCTTTATAGGAGTATATGTAGTCTTTTTCAATGTGGGAATAGATTCCCATAATAAACTTATAACCGAAGCATGATATTAATTGGTGCGCAGTCGGTGAAGTCATTAATTCTCCCCCTCTCTCGTGGGACCTTTCTTCTTTCAAAGCCCCCACTTATAGTCCTTTCAAACATTCATTGAGTAGTATACCCATGCATCTCGATGCACAATTTGATAGCACCATGTCAAAAGTAAAGGCAATCGGTAGAAACAATAAAGCTTAGTTTGAGTAGTAAAGAACTCGATTTCTCTTAAATAATTTATTTTCTTGTGAGACTTATATAGTGTTTACGTATGAACAATATGTGTGGTTGGTATCGAATATCACGTATAAAGAAAAGAAAAGAAAAATGAACGTTGTTGTGCCCCAACACACAAGCACATGGACCCACAATTGACATGCACATGTTAACGTTCCTTCATTTACGCATCACAATGTGTATTGCACGATATCAAAAAGTTCATATCGGTTGTACGTGTTCATGTTGGTACACAACAACATGCGCCTAAATAAATTCACTATAAATTAGTACTACCAGAAAAATGGTTTTAGGCAGTTTTTGATCACTTTGTGTGGGTCCACCTTTAACATATGCCGATCCGTACGATAATGTAACAATATATGAAGTGAGATATTTCGTTTGTATGTAAAGAGTCTTTTTTTCCGAATTTGTATATAAAAAGTTGCATGGAAAAAAAAAATGATTAAAGTCAAAAAAGTTAGGTCATTTTCAGAGGGCACGAGCGTGCAGTGAACAGGAGCGTATGCCCCCCTCAACTTTGGTTGGCCTTGCCCATGTGACACCCTAATATGTAGTAATAGCAAATTAAGTTTCTTTCATTTCAAATGTACGAGTCCTTTAACTAGTAACTTAGTTTACTAGTTAAGATCTTGAGAATAAAAACGCTCACTTACCCATGCGATACGTGATTTGGGACAAACTCAAAATAGTCAAATAGTAGTTTAGACCAAAAAATGTGCAAGCTTCTTTGATGGAATTTCACGAATGAAATCTACTTAATATGCTAAGAGCGATTCATATTTGCTCTTCATGAACAACATAATTTTCTTTTCATTTAGCTCATAAAAATGATAAATTGATAGTATGATGCTTATTTCGTATTTTTATTGATATTTTGTGTTGTTAGGCTTGTGGTTTCGATTAACTTGCCAAGCAAAGGCCTTATTATGTGAGCTTTTTTTTGGCAAATATTAAGTGAGCTTTTAAGGTTTCAACTATTGTTCCCTCAATACTAGAATTCGAAATTAAAAAAAAAAAAAAAAAAAAAAAAAAAAAAAAAAAAAAAACCCGGATACAATGAGATTTAAAAAAAAAAGGCTTAAATGTCTATTTACGTTGCATATTATAAGCGTAAGGCATACATAAACAAGTTATGAACAACTAGCTGGTTCGAGTAATGGGAAGGTAATTATTTTTCCTTAAGTAAGGTTTCGAGTTTGAGTATAAATTGAATAATTGAATGTAAAAAATTGAGTTAGAAAGGTTGCCCCCTTATTAAATCCAATATATAATAGTGTTCGAGAGTGAAAACATATAAGTTTTTTTTTCTTTTTTTTTTAAAGAAAAAAACATACGTAAACAAGCTTTTGATGGCAAAAAGATTATAGATTAATAAATCATCCGATCCAACTTAAAATATATGGGTTTTTCTAGGTAATAGAGTTGGAGCGTTTGACTAACTCTCATTAAATAGGATGGGGTCGAAGTAAGGTTTGGACATCCACGATTATGAAAAATATCTTGTTTTGATTTAGACGAGTGATATCTCAAAACATTGGCATTGATTATTGAGGACAAACAGAGGTTCAAACAATGGGTTAAGCTCTCTCCTGTGCTTGCTTTTGGCCTACAAAAACTTAAACATGAGATCTTTATTACAATACTTTAGGTACTAGCTACCTGAGCTAACAAAAGCATATACTTATTATAACTTAATCGAGGGGTGAGTTAATGTTTCAGTTAGTAAATTTGACACAAAAAAGAATAAATTCAATTGTATAGAATTAGACTTTAGATACCTAGGGTGTATTAATCAGGAAACGATTTGAAAAGTATGCCATCAAATTGATTAACAAAGTGCAATAAAAAAGTTTAACTCATGCAGCTGATTCTAATTTGGGATTGGAGGACAGCCTAAAAAGAACAAAACAAACATTAGAGAACGCACATCGACCCGCTCAAGTCATTCATGCGTGCTCCTTGTAGGGGTGTATAATACTGTTGTGGACTTGATGTGTGTTCTAATATCCGTTCCAATGCTTTTTTTTTTTTTTTTTTTAATTGTTAGGGCAACCGAAGTTTTAGTCTTTGCCCCAACTAATCTTAAATTCGAGGAAAAAAAGATTACAAGAGTGACAACCTCTAGTCAAGAGTTTTAAAATTTTTTCATTCTTCAAACTCAAACTTTGTGTGTCAATGTATGTATCTGCAACCCTCTTGGACGTTGGTTGCTTTTTTTTTTTCTTTTGGTGTGGACCTTGGTCCTTGGTTGCTTTTTGATATTATTGCAATAATTTTTTTTGAAAAAAAAAAATGAGGATGACGTGGCTCTACCATCTAACCTCTACACTGTACGTCACAGAAGACGAGATGACGAGGCACTGCCAACCCTTGCAATATCATCGAATCCAACGGCCAGCATCAATCCAACAATCCTCGAACCCCGGTAGATTTAATCGAGTCCCCTATAAAAGGCGCTCCGGATTTTGAACCGTCCCCTCTATCCCAACACCAAGAAACAAAACCCCAGAAGGTTGAAAAGCTTCAAAAGCTACAAAAGCTTCGGCAATGGCGTCGCTGCTGCAGGCCTAGCCTGTCCCTCTCTTTTCCTTCGTCAGAGTACCTGAAATCTCTGCTCCTCCTCTCCATCACAGCTTCGCTGTACTCGGAAGCCTCCTGTGATCTATGCTTCCTACCTACATTTTTGGTTGGTCATGTGAACTAGATCTCATTGTCTCAACTGTTTTTGATCTTCATTTTCAGTGCGATTCGAGCTTTCGAAGTTCATAGGCTTGTTTTCTGAGTTAAATATCCGGAAATCTGTGCTTGAAAGGTAGAGAACGGCCATGGATGGTGATTTTGAGAGGTCTTCGACGGCGAGGAGTAGGTTTCAGACGGCGATCTGGACGGTGAAGGTGGGGTTACTCTTTATCGGAGTCGTCTCCACTGGTTTTCTGTTCAAGCTTGCGATTCCTTACTCTGTGAGCGTTCTTCTTTCATGGATTCCTCGTGTGTGGATCTCGTTCAGGACTTGGTTGTCTCCTCCTTATTTGTACATAGTTGTTAATTTCATCATCATCGGCATTGCTGCTTCTTCAAGTTTCCATCAAAAGCCCTCTGATGATGATGAGAAGACCAGCAACAGCAACAGCAACAGCAATAATGAAAAAGAACTAGTAGAAGAAGAGGAATCTTCCTGTAGTGTTGTTGTTGATGATCAAGTAGTGGAGATTAAGCGAATAGACGACGGTGCAGATTCGTCTGCTTCTTCGACATTGTTAGGGCAATGGAGTACGGTAAATCAAGAACAAGTTGTTGAAAATGTTGCTGATAAAGTATTTTCAAAAGATGATTTGAAATCCGACGGCCGAGCTTCGAATCGGACGGAGAAGAGTAAGAGTAGCGAGTCGTTGGAGGAGACGTGGGAGGCGATAGCAGGAGGAGGGAAGCCGCCGGCACGGCAGCTGAAGAAGAGTGACACCTGGAATGCGCCGCCGGTGGTGCGTGCTGCGGCGGCGCCGGAGCTGAGGAAATCTGACACATTTAGCGACACGGCGTCTTCGACCTCGTCTGGGTCTGGAGGGTTGAGGAGGAGAGGAGAGTTTGTGTTGAGTCAAGACGAGTTGAATCGGCGAGTGGAAGCGTTTATCAAGACGTTTAACAACAACATTAGACTTGAAAGACAAGAGTCTCTTAAGCAACAGATGGAGATGGCCAACCGAGCTGTGTATTGACAAGTAGAGAGAGAGAGAGTGTTGTTAATAATGGGGAGATGGAGAAATCTTGTATTTTGTGTTTTTGTTTCTCTTCTTGTTATCGTGTTTTCTCTCATAGAGGATGAGAGGATGAAGCCTCATTTACAGGGTAATTAGTCTAAACCCCATCTTTAATCAGTGAAGTTAAGATTACAATAATCAAATATACACTGATCATTTTTTGACAATTTTGTACAGATAGAAGAGGATGAAGTGATTCGGAGCGATTAGGGAGGTAGCGGTAATCGTCATTTACCATGAATTTATTGTATGTTTTTTAGTTCTGTTGATGCTTTAATTTGATAGGTAGTGTTAAGTATATATCTATAGGTGGGTTTAAGAGGATATATGGCCTCTGTACTCTTCGTTGATGTTAATTTCACAATTGGTGAAAGTAAAAAAGTATGGATTACTCTTGGTAGGAGATGTTGGGTGCCTTGTGATATGAATTTTGTGAATTTCACCACTGATTTTTAATAGTAAACTTTTGCAAGTCTTGTTCTATATATGTTCTAGAATAGTAGTATTTCACAGTAGACTGAATCGATTCTATGATAAATCAAGTGCTAGTGCAAGAGTTTGATCCATTTGGTCGACTCTATCAAATTGGGGGTTGAGGCTTTGTTGTTTTCTGCTTGGTTTTACCCTTCACACGACGCGCTTATTTAATTTTTTCAAGATTATTTTGCATGTTAGAAACAACCAAGGCTTCTAACATAATTGAGAATTCTTCAAGGAGCATGGATCATTTGACACATCAATGATTTCTATTTGAATTTACAACAGTATTTGATTGTGAACTATGTATGATCAATTCTCTGAGAGGTTCAGTTAGCAAACTCAAACCTGTTCGATTAATTTCTCCACATTCATGAATTTATGCTCTAAATCAAGTGGAGTAGAAGAGTTTGATTCATGGAGCCGATTCAACTAAATTTAGAATTGAAGCTTTGTTATTACTAGTGGTGTCGTTTGATCAGTTTTACCACACATTCATTTCTTTCGATATTTTAAGACTATATTGTGCATGTAAAAAATGACCAAGGACTCTAGGAGCAGAGATGATTTGACACCTCAATGATCTCTATTTAAGTTTGCAAAGAATTTGATTACATGTATAATGTATATGCCACCAAGTTGTGTTTATTGCTTGGACTCCTAATAATCTTATGTCATAAGGGAATGAGCACTGAGACCTCTTATAGAATGATAATCTAACACACTTTAGGTGTGTAATTTGTTTTTTAATCATTTATGGTGTTTTGTCAGATGTAAAATTTCACACTTTGGAAGACAAAAAAAGAGTCATTTTGTTAAAAAAAACAAATTGTGTGCCCTAAGTATGTATGTTATATTATCATGAGAAATGCTAGCGACATTCTATGTGCACCGAGTCGTTTTCCATATTTTAACTATTTGATGACCAAGACATAATTGTGTACAAGTTTCCTGTATGTATCAGGACCCGGGCCACTATGTACTCCGTACTTTGCTTCTGAAATCAGAAGAAATAGCCAAGGAGAGTGAGCTATATACGTATTCAAACCAAAACATCACAAACTGTCCACTGTGTCTGCAAGACCTGCTTTTTCACACCTAGCCTTGTGGATCCTTGTCTGCACTCTTCAGTAGAAAACAAAAAAAACAGACTGTCTTCTCCACAATCGCTTTGTTTCTGTTGTTTTGGCGTTTTTACATAGCTCTGTTTTTATGTTACAATGTACGGGTTGGCCCAACGGTTCCAGGTTTGATTCTTTGTTATATAAGATTGTTGGGGCTATTGGAGTAAGTTCAGTGGAAATAATCTGACTCACCTAAATACTCACGAATCGATATAAAGTTTTTTTTACAAAGTTGGACCTCTAAGCCATCCACTAGTGCTACTCTCAATGTGTGCCTGAACCATTGCTTTCCTGTCACTCTTTTTATACATATATGCTCTCTCTGCCTTGGTTTTTTATGTTCTTGGAGCTCTAAACACATCGATCTCTATCATCGATATGGAATGTCGGTGAAATGCACAGCATTCTGTATCTCTTGTGAGTGTCTTCAAGTGCTATATAACAGCAACACTACTACACCAGCTAACACAGCCACTGCACCTGATAAGAACGTAACGAAGGAAGCTTTACAGCCCATGCAGGAGCGTGTGATTCTCGGCCATTGTAGTAGCTAGCTAGCTTTGTTGTTATTTGCAGAGCTTTATTTGGCCTACTTAATAGCTTCGTACAGGCTTATATTTATTTGTTTGGGCCATGCGTTTTTGAAGTTTGGTGGAGTTGTGGGGTTGGTGGAGGTTGGCTTTTTTTTTTTTTTTTTTTTTTTTTTTTTCGTGTGGATGGAAATTAAATGTGATGAATAATTTGGTGTTGGATTCGGAAGGGGAGAAACATTGAGACGTTGAGAGATGACATTGTAACCATATAAGAATTAACAAATCTACTTGTTATATGTGACTTGATTTGCCACAACATAGAATCCAATAGATTATGCTATCTAGGAATTCAATTTCTACATGAGCTGTTCCTACTGAATGGAGAATTTTTTTTTCTACCTGATAATGTGTACTCTCAAAGTCTCAATATATTATTACAGCTTGATAACATTACAACAAAATTGACTAATTGAAATGCAACAACTCTAATCAACCACAAACCCACAAATTTTTTGATGCGTTGGGACCCAAATCTTTACATCCTCGATATGAACCCCTAAAATAAATAAATAAATAAATAAAGATTTGTCATGAGTCGTAATGTACATATTAATTTATGTATGAAAAATGCTAAAATGACACACCCACCCAAGGTTAAGTGGCGTGCGTGCCTGCTTCTTTGAAAGCAGCCCATACACGCCTCAGAATACACATCTCGTGTGTTATGCACTAAGAACTATGTGGCGTACACCTCAATGTCACCCATTTTCATGTAGGCCTTCATGCCACATCATTGGGTGTGACTTTTTTTTTTCGATCTAGGCCACTTGGAATATGAAGTAATCGATTACTTCGAGCTCGCTCCCGGAGTGGAGTGTGATTTTTTATTTTTTTTTTTGGAGGGGTTTGGCACCAGATATCACGTGGAAAAACAAAATCCATGGGTGTGACTTTAGGGTGTAAGTGTGTCATTGTAACATTTTCCGTTATTAATAGTCTTGGGCGAAGCATTTTAGACCGAAACTAACCTCACCAGGATCGGCCCATGAACAGCCCAATCAAGTAGGTTGTGCCACTGTGGACTGTACTCACTTGGGCCTCGTAACTCATTCGAGAGTTACCCGCGTTTTCTAGTTGTCAAAAAAAAAAAAAAAAAAAAAAACTTCAGTTCAGTTCATCAGTACACGCTTAAGTCCTTCGTTTTCAAGTTCTAGGGTGTGTTCTTCGAATCAGGTCGAGCTTTTACGCTACTCGGAATCTAGGTATACTCAATTTATTCTCCTTTGAATCTACTACTTCAATTCATACAATTAGTAACTTTTTTACTTGATTAGGGTTTCATAATTAGATGTTCGAATTGAATTAGAAACCCTAGTTTAATTACAACTCAAATCATACAACACATCCCAACATTATAATAAACACGTGGGCTTGTGAAAAATTTGATCTTTTAAATCTTTGAATCCGATCTGTGCAGAATTGTGACAATGTTGGCCATTGATCCCTCAAAAAAGCTGTCTTTTCAACGTTTGATCAGCAATGGAGACCTAGTAATTGTGTATGAAAGGCATGACAACATGAAAGCAATCAAGGTGTGTGATAAGGCTGAACTGCAGAACAGATTTGGGGTTTTCAAGCACTCTGATTGGATTGGGAAGCCATTTGGGTCTAGGGTTTTGAGCAATAAAGGTGGGTTTGTGTACTTGTTGGCGCCGACGCCGGAATTGTGGACTTTGGTGCTTAGTCATAGGACTCAGATTCTGTACATTGCTGATATTAGCTTTGTGGTTATGTATTTGGAGATTGTTCCGGGTTGTGTGGTGCTTGAGTCGGGGACGGGAAGTGGGTCTCTTACTACTTCGTTGGCGAGGGCCGTGGCGCCTACCGGCCATGTTTACACGTTTGATTTTCATGAGCAGAGGGCTGCTGCCGCAAAGTAAGTGTTCCTCTAGGGCCATTCTCTTATGGCTTTTAGGGTTTTGACATTATTCACGTGTGTATGTGAATTTAATTATGTTTGTTTTTGTGTTGTTTTATGACTATTACCCTGCAAAGACCAAGTAAAAACTGAATAGAAAACTCAACTCAATAGAAACTGTAGAAATTCGACGAGGTAGAGGTAGTTCGAAGTTAACTTGGGATGCATTAATTAGGAGGGATTTAAATGGTTTGAAAAGCTCATCATCAATTGCGCTAAATCGAGCACAATGTAAGAATTTGATTTATGTAACCGACCCTAATTAATTTGAGACTGATTTGTTATGATTATTACACTGAATTTTTTATAATTATCGCAATACATGGTAGTTGGTCATGGACTTTGAATTCTCGTGTTTTTTTTTTATAAGAAATCAACTCATTACCCCCCAAATTTACACATGGACAGACTCGAACCTTCAAGCTCATTGCCACATACCAAACCACTGAGCAACCACTTGTGTGGTTAGAATACTCATATTGTTGAATTGTTGCATGAGTTTCTTTCCATTAGCTTTCTATTTTTTTTTTAAGAACGTGAATTAACAGGATTTCATAATCATGTTAAATGTGTTAATGCATCATTGATCATTTTTTTTTTCATTAAGACATCTTGAATATGTTCTCTAATGGTAGAAAAACGTCAGACTACATTGATGTCTATCTATGGTTGGAGACTTGGTCACTTGGAATATATCTTTCTCCATATAGATTATTGTTGCCCTGAGGCTTACTCTTAAAAATGGACTTTTTGCTGCTGCTTTAACAGGGAAGATTTTGAGAAGACTGGTGTCAGTGGCATGATTACTGTTGGGGTTAGAGATATTCAGGGTCAAGGATTTCCTGAGGAATTCTGTGGAATGGCAGATTCAGTATTCCTTGACCTTCCTCAACCGTGGCTCGCAATGCCTTCTGCAGCAAAAATGTTGAAGCAAGATGCGGTATTGTGCTCCTTCTCACCTTGCATTGAACAAGTGCAACGATCATGTGAGACTCTCAAAAAAGATTTTACAGGTAATGTACACATTGGATCACATTATCTTGGTTTTGGAATTTATCTCTCTTGTGCACCTGGCTGATATTGCTGTATCGAACATGTCCAACCCTAAGTCGATTATTAATAAATGCTTGATAAACATTTTATTTAATGGTATTAAATATTTGGTGAAAGAGTTCTAGCTCTATGGCAGATCATAATGATGGATGAAGTAGAAGGAAATATTTTCAGCTGCTCCAAACGAAATGTCTATTTTCAAGTTGTTTTCCATTGTTCTACTTTGGCATATAACTTGAATGAACTTGGTAGGGCCTTGCAATGCTTGCTGCCTGAAAAGTAGCGATTTTTTGAATGAGGGTGTCTTTGAAGTCTGTCGAATCATTTAAATGTTAGAGTCTTTCGCGACTCTTTATTTACATTTTATGTTGTTCAGATAGATCTTCTATTTTTATTTTTATTTTTTGCAAAAAGATAAATCTTCTACTTAGGATGTTATTTTTGTATGTTTTGTATTGTACATTGAATGTGACTTTTATACGTTGGTGCGAAACAAGATATGACTAGATTGATAATTTGATATGCATTACATTTGTACAGACATAAGGACATTTGAAGTCTTGCTCCGTACTTACGAAATCAAAGAAGGGAGTTTAGATTGTGGTAAAATCAGCAACAGTGGATCTCCTCAGTCTCGTCCCTGCAAAAGGAAACAAAGTTCCAGCAGAAGTAGCAATGGGACGGACAAATCTAGTGCTCCAACTGTTATAGTTAAGCCATGCAGTGAAGCAAAAGGCCATACTGGATATTTGACATTTGCAAGGCTCAAATGCCTGTAATAGGGTGCATAGCCTCTCTGAATGCACAAGATTCAGCAACCACACCGCACCCGTTAAGTGCTTTGATTGTTCGTTAAGCTGATGATATCTTATTGGATCGATTTCGAGCACCACATTCTCTTCCTAACTTCTTGATTTATTTTCATCTAGACATGCATAGTGGAAGGAAACTACAGAACTTTCTGAGAAGGAAAGCAGCTTTTTTATACATGCACGGGAGCTAGCAATTTGAAATTTTGAACTTAGGAAATAGGCACTAACTGTGCATTGTATTAATCGTATCGTTGTTGTTTTATACTATTGTATTCATCGATCGATAAAGTTCTGAGGATGGTGGTAGCCAATATTGAATTCCATGCAGGTCTTGGAGTGTTTGACCTAAAATATATGTTAGATGCAACTTTCTTTCCGAGTCCCTTTTAAAGTAATTTTACATGCTTGGTTTGAGATATCTAGCTCAATTGTCAGATTCTATTATTCCCTTTGCTTTTCAACTCCATCATGTTGAATAAGATAAGGTGCGTATGGATCTTGGATCTTTGAAATATTATTGAGAAATTGTTTTTGGGTGCATGTGTAACAAATTTAGACCACTAGAAAGTCTAGTATCCTGTAACTTAACTCCATAAACATAAGGTCAGGGAACCTGTTGAAAATAGGAGCAAGAGGGAAAAGCCTATTTTTTTTTTTTGACTTCAATGGAAGTCGAACCCACGACCTCCCTAAACTTTGCCTTTTTGACAATTGGTGTCTTATCCATCTCACCAAAGATTCTTCAATTGTGTTATCAGGTCCTACATGTCATATCGCTGTAAGAGATTAGGCTCCTCTCTATTATTCTCTGCTCTCCTTGGTATATCCTTGACCTCTTATATCTTCTCCTCTGGCTCTCCAGTTCATACTTCTTATCATGTCCTTAATTACTTCTTCTACTTTATTCCTATCTAGTTTGAAGCTTCTAATGTGGTTAAGAGAAAAACTCCAAAGAGTTCCAAACATTAGGAGCTGTTTTATTGGTCTGGATAAATTGTGTTGGACTCCAAGATCTAACTTAGCTTGCAGTCATGGTCCCATTAACCTGCACAAAAAATCTTGGTGTCCATGTACTTGTCTCAAAAGAAGCTGATAAGCTGTCTGATGGGTGTCAGCTCAATGAGCTCTTGAACTTCTATAAATACCTCACTAGGCTCCCCACTTTGATGGTACAGTCAATGTTGTGGGATATAAATCTAGCATTAAATCACATCTTTTCCACTATATCAACTTCTACTACAATTTTATGTGATTTCTTTTTTTTTTTTTTTTTCAGTATGTGATTTCTTTGTTATTCCTACTCAATCATACCTTCATAATAATGTCCTTTCTCTTTTCCTTCTTTTTTATGATTTGTGAACAAGGAAAGAAATAGAACTGTTCAATGGCCTAGGAAAGTCATAATCAACAGAACAATCAAAGTGAATAGCAGTGACCACAAGGGCTGGTAACTGATGGGGTTATTCAAGTCAGTATGTAACAACCCCAAATTTTTAACTGACTTGTGTTGCACTTGTCAGAATTGTGACCCGGCTACGTGAATACTGGACAGTATTTCGAACTTCGGGAGTCGACACCGAAGTGATTTTATGATTCTTTGATTGTGTGTATTAGTATTGTAGTATTTTACGAGTTTCGAGCCGTTCGGGAGGTATTTAATTGAGTGAGGTTTCGACTAGTTAAACGGGGGAGAAAAACAAGTAAAACATACAAATAAATGAATTTTTAATTTATTTAATTAATTAGTTGGTGAGACAAGGCGAGACTACGCGAATTACGAGAGTCGGAACAAGGAAAAATGGACCGAGGAATGTCGTTTGAACGCGGGAGTTAGTTAATTACGCAACATATGGTCTATGTAATTGGATTTGTTAAATTGACACGGTTCAATGGTGAGGAACCATGAGATTGACCTCGAGATGTGGGTGTGTTGAGGTGGAGAGTTATGCAAGTGACAACACACACACACTTTAATGTGTAATAAAGAGAAATAAATAGAATGGTTACACACTTTAATGTGTAATAAAGAGAAATAAATAGAATGGTTACACACTTTAATGTGCAATAAAGAGAAATAAATAGAAAAGTAAAAAGACCCATAAGGGTAGTGTTTTAAAAGTGTGTAGGAATTAAGTTGGGGGTAAAAATGTCATTTAGCCTTATATATATAAAAAAAAAAAGAAAACCCTACACTATTCACCTCCTTCTCCAAACACCCACCGCCGCCACTTATCTTCTTCCTCCCTTCATCTCTCTCGTTGGTCTCCCACTCGGTGCTCCCTCACTGTAACCTTCACCGGAGGTCCGCTTTCTCTCTCTCTCCCACTCTTTCTTACGTTTTTCACTGTCTTTTTTAATTTATTGTTGTTTGGTTTCACCGAAAAACGCCAAGCTTGGCGGCGCTACTGGCCGGACCGCCGCACCAGGGAGGTTGTCGGGGACTAGATCTCGCCCATACTAATGTCCTACAACCCTCCGGTGTGTCCGAAATCCGATTGCGTTTTAAAACAGCTTTTATTATTTCATGTGATTGTTTTTGTGTTGTATTTTATCTTATTTTTATTCTTTCTTTTGCCGTAAAATCGCATGTTTGAAAGGATTTGCTGGTTGAACCATCACTGGTGTGGGGGTTATCACGGATCTTGCTCATGTCCTCAATGGTCTCTCGCGGTTTTGGTTCATCTAAAATACTATTAATATTGTTATTTTGACGAATTACTTGTTACGATTTTTATTAAACAATTGGACTCGTTGTAGTTTCTTAATAATGTTGCGTGGTTTCGTGTTTTGATCATTCTTTGTTGATGACGTCGGTGTTGAGTTTTCAGTCAAAGTTTTGTCAATTTGGGTTTGATTTACCGATTGAATTGTCGAGGTTTTCGAGTCATTTAAAAGGATGGGAAAATGTGAAGGGTATCGACCTAGGATTAATTAATGCCTCGACCCATTAATTAGAGTTTCCAACCTTGTTAGGTAGCGGAAAACTTGGGAATACGCGTTAGGAACGAGAGTTTGTTTCGCGGGTTGCGATAGTTCAGGTAAGTACATTTGCCTTAAAAAGCATTTGTATGTTTGTAAGCCAGTTAGAAAATGCCATGTGATTCATTTTCATACCATTGTGTTTGTTATTATTTACTTGTTGGCCTTTCATTCCATACTCCTTGTATGTGTGATTCCCGGCGTAAGTGTTTTGTCTCGAAAGTACTAGGACCTGCACTAGAGGGATAAAACGCGGGCACTCGCGGCACGAGTGTGTGACCACCCTTAGTGATCGTGTGACACCGAGTACTGGGTGGATGGGTTTGAGTCCCTTTCCAGTCATAGCTGTGCTTTCGTTTGAGTCGATGCCCGGGAAGACCTCGCGGGGTCTTCGCCGTTATGCTATGGACTAGACCACTTATGAGCCTTTTTTGATTCCTTGGAACACACTTAACTTTCGATTGATATCTATTAGTCTGTTTATCATGCATCTTGTCTAATTAATTTCCTGTCTTTTATTTCCGCATGATATTTAGACTGCTTTACTTGTATTATCATGAATTACTGTTGTTTTCTGCTGGCATTACATTCATTTTTCTCCAGTTGCTCACCGTCTAGTTTGTGACGGTGGGTGCAGATAGGACGGAGAGCAGTAGGGGCAAGGGACCTTGCCTAGGAGATTTTTTGTGAGCAGCTGGACTTGAGGTACCGAGATGTAGGCTCATGTTTATTTCTTTTTGTATGACGTTTATATATATATATATGATTGTTTTGGAACTGGGGAATATGTTTTGAAGTGGATTCCATCAATCCATTTTGTTGACTTAGAATTGAACATATTGGGTTTTTCCACATTTATATAGATTCCTAATTTCCTTTGATTGAGTTATTTCCCAATTCTTGAGTAGTAGGTAATTTGCTTCCGCTGTGTTATAATTGCAATAACTCTTTCATAAAATGTGAAATTTTGATGTTTTGAGGCTGACTAGGCTCGTCAGGGTCGTTGAGAACTGACTCGGGGCTTGCACGGGTCTAGGCCGGGCGTACCCAAATGCATTGGGAATTTGGGGCCGTCACAGTTGGTATCAGAGCTTAAGGTTATAACGACCTGACTCTCAAGTTAAAATACAAACCATTAAGACAGCGGAAGTTAGGAATGGTTGAACTTAGAGTGGAAACCCTATAATCCTTTTAAAAACTTAGATGGGGAGTTTGGGATAAGTCGGATTTAACTTTGTACATATTATGATTGTTGTGTGTATTATATCGTATCGATAGCTATCCATTGATCCGAGAAAGTCGTTTTCTTGTTCAAACGACGATGGCGGATCGGCCAGTCCGAGCGACGATATTGGCATGATTTTGTCACGATGCCTTGAGAAGATACGTACATTGTCTCGAGAGAGCTGCGACGCAGACCGGAGATTTGGTGAGTTAGTGAGGTTACGAGGACACCCGCACAAAGAGACTACTACGACGCGATCTACCCCGACTATGTTACTTCCTACGAATACTACTCGAGGAGTCGAGATTTTGATTACTTTGCAACGTTCGCGAATCCGATTTCGTTAGCGACGATACTTGAGGAGAGCTGTTGTTTACGTCGATTCTGCAAGCGAGGATGAAACACCGCCGATAGCACAAGTAAAGGAGTTACCTACTACATTAACTACACCGGCGGCCACGGCCGAGGCTACTTCGATTACTACTCCAAAGAAAGAAAAAGTGCGAAAGCCACTACCAAGGCTAGGTAGTGGAGAGAGTTCAAGAGGCACGACCCGTTGAAGTTCTATGGTGGTACCAATGTTAGAAGCGGCAGTGTTATTCTTGAAGAATCACGAGAAGGTTCACACCATCATTGCTACTGAGGAACACATGAAGGCGAGTATCTCTTCATCAATGTTGCAAAGGGAGACGGACGATTGGCGAACGACAATCGTTGCTACCGAGGCATCCCGAGCGATTGGGTTGACTTGGACTCGCTTTTTAGTTAGAAGTACTTTCGTCGATCGTCTTTTCGAGCGAAAAAAGAACGAATTCATTGCGTTGAGGCATAGCGCAGGCGAGTCCGTGGTAGTGTTTAGGGTTCAATATTTCTTTTGGTACGAACTAGTTGGTGCATTTCATGTTCGGGTTATAATACGAGAAGACGAAATTGAAACCCTTGTGGGTAGCGTATGTGGTAGAGCGAAACAGGATGTCGACGCTACTAAGATATTGAATCGCGTACGAGTATTTGTTACCCAAGGTTAGATTTTAGGACGCGTGTTTAGAGCAAACGGTGATGCAATTGATTTCGAGAAGATTTAAGTTGTGAGATCGCTTATGTATTCGAATATCTGAAAGTTTGCGAGAAGAACTGACCAACCCATGACCTGGAGTGAGCTGCGATCGTGTTCGCGCTAAGGATATGAGAACGTCACGGGTACGATGCTCGTTCGAGTTACGTAATGATCCTGAGAGCTTGAAGCACCTATTCATTCAGAGGGAGCTGAATCTGACACAAAAGCCTTGGCCTAAGTTCGTGAAGGATTACAACTTTTCGTTTTACGTAGCATCCGAGGAAGACCAACGTTGTTGCTTGATGCGTTACCTTTGCAAAGGATTGGATGCGGAAGTAGTCGTGTGTCAAAGAACCTACGAGCATGGTTTACGTGAGGCGATCAAGTTGATGAGTTCGGTGGACGTGCGATGACTACGAACCCTAGATACGTGGTCAAACGATGTTGCGAGACCGTCTCATTTGGCATTTTGCGTGAGTGACGACAAGAGCGATGCGTCCTACCACGGTGCGGTGAGATGGCGAATAGTTTAGATTGCCCGACGAGTCGGTCGACGGACTCATGCTAGAGGTATCACGGGCGATTGGGGTTTTCCATTGGTGGTGATGTGTGTGAAGAGTTACTTCGGAGATTCATCATTTTGGTTTTGTTGTGTATCCGGGTCGACTAAGATGTGCGCCGATATGCGACATTCTTTTGGTGGCCGGGGATGATTTCCAAGGTGTTGGAGTTGTTCGAACGTGTGATATTCCAGCTCGTAGAGGCGGGCATCGACGACCTGGAGGACTATTACAAATTCACCCATTTCTTAATGGAATTGGGTATATTTGGATATGGATTTCGTTAGTGGTTGCCCCGATCTCCTCGTGGTTACGATAGCATCCGGGTAATTGTGGATAGTTTTGTTTGAGACTTAAGAGTGCCCAAGTAGTGGCGGAAGAAAAATACTTGTCGAGTATCACAATGAGCTTCGGTATGATTCGAGGAAACTATAAATATCTCGAAGGTCTCTCCACCGAAGGGTCACGAACGGTTCGGATTCAAGAAATGACTCACTTTGAATTTTTATCGGACTCGTTAGGAGTTGCGAAGAGTTGCTAATCTAGTTTACTTATTAGATTAATTTCGGGGACGAAATTCTAATAAGTGGGGAGATCTGTAACAACCCCAAATTTTTAACGACTTGTGTTGCACTTGTCGAATTGTGACCTGACCGCTACGTGAATACTTGGACGAGTATTTCGAACTTCGGGAGTCGACACCGAAGTGATTTTATGATTCTTTGATTGTGTGTATTAGTATTGTAGTATTTTACGAGTTTCGAGCCGTTCGGGAGGTATTTAATTGAGTGAGGTTTCGACTAGTTAAACGGGGAGAAAAACAAGTAAAACATACAAATAAATGAATTTTTAATTTATTTAATTAATTAGTTGGTGAGACAAGGCGAGACTACGCGAATTACGAGAGTCGGAACAAGGAAAAATGGACCGAGGAATGTCGTTTGAACGCGGGAGTTAGTTAATTACGCAACATATGGTCTATGTAATTGGATTTGTTAAATTGACACGGTTCAATGGTGAGGAACCATGAGATTGACCTCGAGATGTGGGTGTGTTGAGGTGGAGAGTTATGCAAGTGACAACACACACACACTTTAATGTGTAATAAAGAGAAATAAATAGAATGGTTACACACTTTAATGTGTAATAAAGAGAAATAAATAGAATGGTTACACACTTTAATGTGCAATAAAGAGAAATAAATAGAAAAGTAAAAAGACCCATAAGGGTAGTGTTTTAAAAGTGTGTAGGAATTAAGTTGGGGGTAAAAATGTCATTTAGCCTTATATATATAAAAAAAAAAGAAAACCCTACACTATTCACCTCCTTCTCCAAACACCCACCGCCGCCACTTATCTTCTTCCTCCCTTCATCTCTCTCGTTGGTCTCCCACTCGTGCTCCCCTCACTGAACCTTCACCGAGGTCCGCTTTCTCTCTCTCTCCCACTCTTTCTTACGTTTTTCACTTGTCTTTTTTAATTTATTGTTGTTTGGTTTCACCGAAAAACGCCAAGCTTGGCGGCGCTATCGGCCGGACCGCCGCACCAGGGAGGTTGTCGGGGACTAGATCTCGCCCATACTAATGTCCTACAACCCTCCGTGTGTCCGAAATCCGATTGCGTTTTAAAACAGCTTTATTATTTCATGTGATTGTTTTTGTGTTGTATTTTATCTTATTTTTATTCTTTCTTTTGCCGTAAAATCGCATGTTTGAAAGGATTTGCTGGTTGAACCATCATCAAAAGGGGGTTATCACGGATCTTGCTCATGTCCTCAATGGTCTCTCGCGGTTTTGGTTCATCTAAAATACTATTAATATTGTTATTTTGACGAATTACTTGTTACGATTTTTATTAAACAATTGGACTCGTTGTAGTTTCTTAATAATGTTGCGTGGTTTCGTGTTTTGATCATTCTTTGTTGATGACGTCGGTGTTGAGTTTTCGGTCAAAGTTTTGTCAATTTGGGTTTGATTTACCGATTGAATTGTCGAGGTTTTCGAGTCATTTAAAAGGATGGGAAAATGTGAAGGGTATCGACCTAGGATTAATTAATGCCTCGACCCATTAATTAGAGTTTCCAACCTTGTTAGGTAGCGGAAAACTTGGGAATACGCGTTAGGAACGAGAGTTTGTTTCGCGGGTTGCGATAGTTCAGGTAAGTACATTTGCCTTAAAAAGCATTTGTATGTTTGTAAGCCAGTTAGAAAATGCCATGTGATTCATTTTCATACCATTGTGTTTGTTATTATTTACTTGTTGGCCTTTCATTCCATACTCCTTGTATGTGTGATTCCCGGCGTAAGTGTTTTGTCTCGAAAGTACTAGGACCTGCACTAGAGGGATAAAACGCGGGCACTCGCGGCCACGAGTGTGTGACCACCCTTAGTGATCGTGTGACACCGAGTGCTTGGGTGGATGGGTTTGAGTCCCTTTCCGATCATAGGCGTGTGCTTTCGTTTGAGTCGATGCCCGGGAAGACCTCGCGGGGTCTTCGCCGTTATGCTATGGACTAGACCACTTATGAGCCTTTTTTGATTCCTTGGAACACACTTAACTTTCGATTGATATCTATTAGTCTGTTTATCATGCATCTTGTCTAATTAATTTCCTGTCTTTTATTTCCGCATGATATTTAGATCGCTTTACTTGTATTATCATGAATTACTTTGTTTTCTCACTGGCATTACATTCATTTTTCTCCAGCTTGCTCACCGTCTAGTTTGTGACGGTGGGTGCGAGATAGGACGGAGAGCGATAGGGGCAAGGGACCTTGCCTAGGAGATTTTTTGGAAAGCACAAATGGACTTGAGGTACCGAGATGTAGGCTCATGTTTATTTCTTTTTGTATGACGTTTATATATATATATATGATTGTTTTGGAACTGGGGAATATGTTTTGAAGTGGATTCCATCAATCCATTTTGTTGACTTAGAATTGAACATATTGGGTTTTTCCACATTTATATAGATTCCTAATTTCCTTTGATTGAGTTATTTCCCAATTCTTGAGTAGTAGGTAATTTGCTTCCGCTGTGTTATAATTGCAATAACTCTTTCATAAAATGTGAAATTTTGATGTTTTGAGGCTGACTAGGCTCGTCAGGGTCGTTGAGAACTGACTCGGGGCTTGCACGGGTCTAGGCCGGGCGTACCCAAATGCATTGGGAATTTGGGGCCGTCACACAGTAGACCTAAAGAAAAGGTGGAAAGAGAGGTGGGTCACTTGGCACTTTCAGTGTCCATGGACCAAGTGAAGTCCAAGAGCTGGATCCAACTAGTGTGCTAGCTTTCTGTGTATATATGTGTAGCTATGTTGAAGTGAGTTTTTGACATCAACTGTTGGTTGGCACAACTAGAAGCAGGTTGTTGTTCATTAATTAGTGACTCAAGTTTGAGTCTTGGGAATAGAAACACCAACATTGGAAGCTCTTCCCACGTATACGGTGCGCGTCCTCGGATAGTCTGGATACAAGGTGGTTTATACCAAAAAATAGAAGTGATTTGTTCAGCAACTTTATATGACATGTATATATATGGAGCTGATGGTGAATTTTCTGGGTGCAGAAACAGTGAACCAGACCCTTCACTTTTTCTCTTTTATACAGGCAATTGATGTGACCAAGACAACTAGTCTCTTTACCTTCTTTTTTCTTTTAGACCCATTATTTCATTGTGTCTTCGGCTTAAGGATATATAGTCATCAGTTCAATCAATTTTATGAGACAGAGATTTGCAACTTTCAAAGGTCTTAGCTTAGCTTGCATTTGAAGCCTTTTCTTTTTCTTTTTTTTTTTTTTTTTTTTTCCGAGAAGCCTTTCTTTCTTTCTAAGTTTATTTCTAGTATATACTAATTAGGCAATCGCACAAGTATCTAGAGCGTTACCTAGAGTAAATTCGGATTCAAGGAAGGGTAGGAAATTAGAAACTGCAAGGGTAGGAATCTCTATTCAATAGTTTTAAAGCTTCCCGGACTAATCCTGAACTCCTCGTAGAAGGATAGGACCGAAAGGGCGATAACCTTTACTCAAGAGTTTTTAAACTTATTCGCATGCCCCAAGCTTGAAACCGAGAAATTTTTTTAAGGGAGGAAGACCCGTGCCATCTTACCACAACCCTCTTTAAATTCTATTTTCTTTTTTTTTGAGAAAAAAAATTTTGTTTTAAACCTACTTATCTTGAGAAGTAAAGAAAAAGGAAAAGTGAGAAATTCATGCTGTTGGCATGGCCTCTACTGAAATTGGGCCATTAAGAGAACAGAGATACAAGTAGGGTTACCTCTTGTCCTGTTTTATTATTTTCTTCTTTTCTTGCTTTATCATTTGCTCATCTTTCATACTTTCCTTTTTCCTCTTCTATAATAGAGATCATACACATGGGCTGTTTGTTAGCTACATGTCCTTTTACAAATACATTTCACATATATCTTTCTACATGTTTGCCTTTTTATTTAATTTTTATTTCTTTTGTTGTACAATCCAGTCAACTTTTTTCATTCATCACATGCAAAGTCAAACTTATACCCTTGATAATCATCTTGATTTTCCTAAAAAGCTGAAACTTACCTTTCATATGCAAATAAAATTCTACATGAATAAAGATTGATGCATTTGATTATCACTGTCACTTACACTAGTAACTGCATATAATTGCAAATTTAGACATCTTACTAGAATTACTTGTGAACTTAAAGAAAGTAGATACGACTAGTCAGGGTAATTAGCCTAAAAAACAAGGTAAAAAAGAAAGATAATTTTTCGAGTTACCTTTTTCGTGTATCGTGTTTCAGCTAAGGTACAACATTCATGTTATATGTGGCTTTGATGAAACTTTTTTGCAACCTGTTGTGTGGAAACAGAGGCCAAGGGGGCCTATGTGAGCAATTTGGAATACATTAAGGTAATGTTTTTCAAGTAAGAAAGATATGCATACGTAGATAACGCCCACATCTCTGCAAAATTATGGACTCCTTTGCACCAATTGGGGTCACTCAATCAAGTAGTAGCACACAGAATCATGTGTGTGACATGGTGGCCAACAATGGCCTTGCACATGTGCATAGACTGGAGAGTTAACCATATGGTGGACCTCTTTGTATGCCTCACCCATCACCACCAACCGCTTGCCTTGCTTTACATACAAGCTTGTAATTTTTCCTATCAATAAATCTACTTGGACTCATGAGTCCGAACTCATAGGGAGGTTTTTAAATTTTTTGTACATATTTAAGGGGTATAATAAGAATTTTACAAGTGATCATGATTGTTTCATTAATTGCTCGAGGGTGTATTTGAAATTAAAAAAAGTTTTTGAGTCCGGACTCACGAGTCCAAATAGCACTAACCTTTTCCTATTTGTGTGGTTTTAACTCAAGTACAAGGTCACTAACTTAAGAGGAGCAATCTCAGTCTTACTGAAGTGCAATGCTGATACCAAAGCAATTATGGTTCTCGCAAAAGGTTTTTAGAGCTTTGATGGATATATACAATGAGTTCATGTAACTATATATACTAATTCGAAGTGTACCTTAATTATTCTGTAAATATATATCTACTATGAACTTCAGAGTGAATGTCTGCCATGTAAACATTAATTAAATGTGATTTGTGCCAAAGCATATGTTTGTCGTGATCCCCTTATTTTATTAGTTAGGAAAGTCTAAGGATTTCGTGAGATGGATTAGCATATAAAAGGTACGCATTAGTGTATTTCTATGTGGAAGTTGGAAGATTAGGACTATGATTAATGACCAATTAAAATACTTATAAATCACCGACGGCTTAACAATATATTTGAGGTGGCTAAAGTTGTGAGCCTGTTACAATAAAAAAACATCCAATTAAGCGAATTATTATAATCAAATGAATAAGATGACATGCAACAATTAATATTTTTTTATATATTGTCATGAGTTTCAACGTTGTAGAGAGCAGTCCTTAATTGTCAAACTATTTCAATTTCAAAAAAAAAATCAAATTAATATCAGTTTGTTTGCATAAATAGGATTAACGAATTAATGTAATTGATTCTTTGGTCTTGTATTGAACTATAAATGATTAATAAAATTTTGATTTCTTTACAAAAATAAAAAAATATTAAAAAAAAAATATGACACGCAACAAGTTAGCAACAACAAATTATAGTACAATTATTCTTCTTAAATGCAAATGAATCGGTGGCCATTGTTTATTATTAGGGAGTAGGTGACAAGACAATGAAGCTCAAGATAGGTGCGTCATCCATCTCGAAATATTAATCTTATATAGCAGGGATTCTAATAGTGTCATGGGAAAATTGTCTCCAAAGAAGTAACGAAATGTTTGGTGACCTAAATGTGCATGATGGGGGCGAATTTTTTGATTGACTCTTTGAGACTATGCAGGCTTGAGTAGGAAGATGCAAAAAAGAAGATTTGAACATTTAGGATTTAAGTAGTCAAAACCTTCAACATTAATCCTGTTAGAAAACAATATTGCTTGGTAGCAAGTGTTTCAACAGGAAAATACGTGCTAGAATGACAACTCTATATCATTGGCAAACCTCAACTCGCATGTTATGCATCAAGTTCTGTGTATGTTCATATCTTGAGACGCACATAGACGGCTTATGAGACAATATATCTTGCGCTTTGATATACCATTATTATTGTAGCACTTCTCTTAAATAAAAAATTGACAATATGAAGTATGAACATCATAATTAGAAGCATGGGGAGGGTAAATTTAAATAAAAAAAAGGAAGAGGCTAAACGGACCCTATAAATTACTAAACATACCCCAATTTTGTGAAATTACCCAACTACCCCTCTATATAAAAGATTTTTACTCAACATACCTCACTCACCCCCACTCACACCATACCTCAATCACCTCTCTCAAATCGACCAAATCTAACAAAATTCGAGCAACACGACATGGATTCGACGACTTAGCCGCATTCATCGTCTCTTTTAGTGTTAATTTTGAGGGTTTTTTTGGTTTTTTTTTCTCGTTGAGTCGTTTTATTTGTGAATTTATTTTTGGGCTTAGGGCTTTGATTTGAGGCGTGAATCTTGCATTTTAGGTACAAAGTTTCGATGAAATTGAAAATATTAAGTGATTCCGAGCAAAATCTATTATTTTTTTGGTCATTTTCATGTATTTTTTTAAAGTTTTGAAGTTTTTGTATTCATTCTGGTCGCTCGCAGGTTTCGGAGTAACAGAGCCGACACCTCTGAAGAGATGATCATCAAACTGGGCTGTCAAACTGGGCCAACACCTCTAAAAAGTTGTCGATCAAACTGGGCCGACACCTCTAACGAAGTTTCGGCCAGTTCCCTCAGTCACCCACTGAAACCAAATTATCTTTGCATTATCGGTTGAAGTTGATCGAGACCTTTAAAGAGGTGTTGGTAATGTTCATCTGAAACTTCTTTAGAGGTGTCGGCTCTGTTCGTCCGACACCCGAAGGCAAAGGTATTCGGGTGAGGGTGAATGTGATGGGGTACACGAAGTAAAAAAGTGAGGTATACTAAGCAAGGATATTTTTAAAATTTTAAGAAAAAAAGTGAAATACACTAAGTAAAACGTGGAGTACATTAAGTAAAAATTCAAAAACTGAAACGTTTAGCTGCTCCCTAAGAAAAATGTACGCATAAATGTATAGGCTTAAGTCACGTGCTTGCAATCAGCGCGCGTGGTCTGAGTCTGACTTACATCGTATATATATATATATGTGTGCACATGCATGTGCGTGCTAATAGAATGAATGTCTGGGATTTTATTCCTAGTTGTGCCTAACATCCACTTGGTACCCAATCAATGCACTCCACGCGTGTCTTGCCACTTTTTTATTGCTTTTTATTTTATTTTATTTGTAATAACCATAGATATCCGAACCTACTTTGTCAGCCCCTTCTTATCGATTAATCTTAAGAGAGTTAGTCGGGCGCACCAACACCACAACACTAAGAGAAACCAAAGAACTATACAATATTGTCAAGAATCGAACTCATGACCTATGTCTCGATCAAAATTAAAATTATCACTTTAAATTTTTGTTTCAGGTGCTTAATTAACCTAATTAACTCTCCTTGTAAAATGAATCTTAGTATGCGCATGTACATTACTGTATTTGTATTTGGTATTCCAAAGTATACATACATTCCACAATAATTAAAGTAAGACCAGATTTCTTAAAATTTAACAAAAAAAAAAAAAAAAAAAAAAAAATTCCTGAAAAAATAAATGTAATTCAAAATTGGTGAATGCTTTTTGCTGAGTTGCTCTGCACAATGCATGCACGTACATCCAGCTTCTTAATGCCAGTAGAGGTAAATTTGGTATCACATACTTTTTCATGGCGTATGTGCAAATAAAACAGGATAAATCGTAGAAGAGTTCGAAAAAATCAGACAGTTCTCCAGACCGTTATCTAAGGAGAGTCAACTGTATACTATTTGTTTTATCCAAAAAACTGTATATATATTTGTCAAACAAAAAAAAGTCTTTGTAAGACTCGATTATTGGATTGACCAAATCTTGCCAAAATAAATGGATCTGAGATCTTACACTTTTTTTTTTTTGGTTATTTACTCTATATCCTATACCCTCTTTTGTGGGAGAAAATGTAAAATCAAGTGGTTGTTATGTTAAAATTTTTGAGATTTTATAAGATTGGTTCGCTTGAATAGGGCTCAACATTCCTACCAAAAAAGGGGGGGCTCAACAAAAGTTCATGTTGCCATACAACACACTAGATCTCAAAATTATCGTACGTTGTTATAAAATTTAAACAATGTTGAAAGTCCGTGTTATTTATGACGGGGAATACATCCTAGTGTTTCTAGGTTTTTAAAATATCCTAACGTTTGAATTTTGGCAAAAATATCATAACTTCTTGATTTCTTGTAAATTGTATCCTCACTTCCTTTTCTCTAGTGAATTACACTTTAAAATATATGCATATAGTTGAGAACATTATTTTCATACAAATGCATGAGTATGTAATCTAGTGACCGTTCATCACCTTGATTGAAGTTTGATACATAATAATTACAAGCAAGGATACAATTTGCACGAAACCAAAAATGTTAGGATATTTTTGCAAAATTTAAAACGTTGGAATATTTTTGCAAAAATTAAGAAATGTTATGATATATATGCTCATTAAACCGCAAAAATATATAAAGTTTGTGTTAGTTTTTATAGTTAACTTTAAAAATAACTAAATTGTTAGTAGTTATTTAGTATAAATTCGATATGAATGTACTATCTCAAGGGAGCAAAGATTACATCGAGTTTGCAATACAAGAAAAATAAATTTAAATTATATAGGTTTCAACCCAATCTAAAATTGAATATAAACTTATTCAATCATATAGGAAAGACCTAATAAGGATTTAAAATAATTTGAAACCACACTCTCAAATGCATCAATTCCAATAGAGAGAGATTGATACACGTAGTTGACTTCGGCTAATTAAGAATCGAGGCTTCTTTGTTGTTATTATGTTGTTGTTAAAACACCAATAAACTCCGCAAAATGAACATTATACATTCGCTAAACACATTCATAAAATGTAACTAAATCCCATCATTCGTTCCCTAGCTTATTCTAATGTTTTCTCATTGACATCCTCAAACAAAGATGAATGTCAAAATTTAAGAATCCCCGTCACCATCCCTAATGAAGGAATTTGTCTTCGCATAGTTTTGGTGTCACCTCAACGGGACATCCAACCTCCATATACCCATCGTTAAGACACGCCACGTGCACATTTGAACGTGAAACCTAACTCTACTGCACACGTGGTGCTCAACAAGGATCTACTGATGGAAAATGATAATCTAACACACTTTGAACGCACACTTGGAGCGCACACTTTGTCTTTTAACTCATTTATAGATATTTTTTGTCTCTCAAGGTGTGAGCCTATATCTAACAAAATACCATAAATGAACTAAAAGACAAAATGTGCGTCCCAAGTGTGCGCCCAAAGTGGGTTATTTTATCATTTTCCATGTTTTTTTGACTTCAACCTGGATCTATGTTAAAATTCTGTTTTGTTTTAGTTTTAGACCATCTGACTTAATCGATTATTTTGAATTTGAACCGACTTAGAACTCGGTCAATACGTTAAGGGATAAAAAATTTTTAGTGATAATTTTTGTATTTGTACATTTTCAAACTCAAAACATTTTCTTAAGCAGCTAAAGTGGTGAAGTTGACCCAATTCGATAAAACGGCTATTGGTTCTATGTTAGAATTTTTTGGTTGTTGAACGACGAATCACTAGGAAAAGTTCAACAGAAACGGTCAGAGAAGAGTAGGCTGTGCTTGCCGGCTTTAAAGCGAAGCGCATGCAACGTTCAACCGTTACCTGTAAATGTGTTATTTGAAACGGGTCCCGCCAGCTTGGTGACTTTGACTCCCTCCCCGTTTTGTCTATGTTTCCTATTGTTTCCTTTTATGTTTTGTAATTCAATTAACCAAGAAAAAACTCTAATATCTGAGGTGAAATAACTTATATATCATTCGTGCTTTTAAGGCCGAAGTTGTAGCTTGGTAGCCTTGGTTAAGTTAAATTGCGGCTTGAGACTGCACTTCACATATTAGTCGATTGTTCATTTGCGAAAGAGATGTGAAGGTCCGCATGTTTGGATACAGGACGGGAACTCACCATTCATTTATGAGCTGGAATGGAGATCGATTTGAAGCAGTGAATAGAGAAAAATGGGGCACTACTATATTAGCAATTTTTGGTCAATTTGGCGGGCTATCGATGATATATTATGGCACTCGCAAAAGAGTAACACACACGCAGCATATGGGTGTTTAAAGAGTGACAAAAAGCACAAAACTTGAACTCGAGTAATGCACATCCGCCAACTTCACTAGAACTATCCCTAGACAAATGGAGAAGCCTGAGTCACATTGGTTGAAGATCAAAAACATAGATGCTGCAGTTTTTTCAACGACAAACAAGGGATCTGTCAGTGCAGTGGTGCGAGATAATCAAGATTCTTTTTCATGAAGCTTTTGTGACTTTGGTGGAGCGAACAAGTGATCCAACCATATTGGAAGCTATAGCACTTAAGGAGGCTTTGAACTTAGATCAAAGAGTGGGGTATGCAAAAAGTAGTAGCAGAAAGCAAATGTTTGTGTTAAAGAATATTGTGCAATTAGAAAATATGCACAAATCACTTCCATAATTATAAATCACTCCCATAACAGTTTGCAAGTAGTTCAAATAATAAAAGCGAGGAAAGAGTTGGCATCGACTCTTGGATTGTTAACCCAGACTGTAGGTGTTTATTAAATACTCTCACTGATGTTAAAGTGGAGTTCATTTGTAGATATGCGAATCTTGTTGCTCATAAAATTGCTCGAGCTGGAGTTTTTATGTCAGGTCAAGAGGTGTGGAGATTTACTCCTCCTGAATTTGTAATTCATGCGTTAGTTACAGATTCCAATTAATGAAGGGTTGCCTGTTTTTTCAAAAAAAGTTAATTGCGGCTTTATTAGGCGGATATAAAAAAGGAAGATGTTACGGTAACTCACTTTTACACCAATCAAGTCGGTCGGCACGCTATTTACCTTGAGATGTGCACACATATAGTGCGAGGTGTATCATCACACGATAGCCAATGGGGGTCAATGTCGAGAGCTGGTTACCCTACTATTTTTCATACAAAAATTATATGAATAGAAGTTTGGATTATTCCTTTTTTTTTTTGAGTTTGATCTATATAACGGACTTCAAGTAATTTGAGATTGATGCTATATTATTGTTGTTGTTGAGTATACGACATACTTAAAAAGGGTCAAAGAAATTACGTTATTCTACCGTCGTGCTTTAAAAGAAAATTAATACAATTCAAAGAAAAGTTAAGAACTCAAATCCTATAGCCTTCGTTGAGAGTGTTCTTAATTTGAATTATTTATTGATAATATAAGTATTTAAATCTTTTTATATAAACTTGGATGATCTTACAAAAGTCAATAGGACGTAACCTAACCTTATTACTCACATATTTAGAGTTGAATGACATAATTGATTTCAAGATGTTTTAGTATCGAACCACATTTCACTTACTTTATAAATACAGAAGGATGTAATTGTTTTCAAAAAAAAAAAAGAAGAAGGATGTAATTAAAAATAAAAGATGTGATTTAGTTTTTGAACTACAAAAAAGGTAACTATTAATTAAGGATAGTTTCAAAAAAAAAAAAAAAATTATTCCTCTGGTCAAAAATATAAAATTTTTGTTCAAAATATACATATTAAGAAAGTATTAATTGTGGGTTTAAATTATATTTTTATCAGACAAGTATTTAATTATAATTAAATGTTTGAGTTAAAAAGAGGTAAAATAAGCATAAGAAGTACAAAGTTCTCTCAAATTTTAAAAACGTCATTTTTTTTAAAACGAAGAAATTCCAAAACGTCACATATTTTTGAGGGGAGGGAGTATTAATTAAGGATAAGCCTATTTAAGCCACCTAAAACTATATGCAATGTGCCAATGGTCAATAACTTCGCCATTTCTGCAAAAACAAGTGGCAATACAGTCTTTTCACCACCCATTCAATTTTGGTAGGGACGCGAAACATTCGTCAATAATTTTCAAAAAAATTTAGAGAGAAAGAGAGAGAGACTGAAAAAGCGTTATTTTTCACCGCGAAGAAAAAAAAAAACACATAAAATACAAGCAAAAGCTGCTCCGTCTCCACACAAAGCGAAGATCTAGCTACAACAGCGCTCGATCCTTCCACGAATCTCTCCGAATTTCTCTCTTTGACGACCGATTCGTCATTCTCGGAAGAACTTGGAGCATTTCAAGCTCTCTTTCGAGGGATTTGGTTGATTTTTCACTGAAATTTGGGTAGTTGTGCGAAATTTTAGGGTTTTGTGTTCTTCAAGGTTTGATTAGGGTTTGTGTTGATGGTTTTGGATACTGTAGTCGTTAGTGATTATTGTTTGTTCAATTCAAGCTTTTCGAGTAGTTTTAGTAGATGTAGCGGTGGAGAGATTTTGTTGTTCAGTTGGGTTGATTGATTGAGTTTGCTTGGAATTGCGGATTTTTTGAATCTGGTGAGGCTTTGGTGAAGATTCGAAGCGTATTGGAGTTTCAAAGGCTTTGGACAAGCTTTTTCTGTACAGTGTGTGGAGATCCGTTTCAGATCGGTGACTTCAAGTATCGATCCTCACTAAGGAGTGTTTACAAAGCTATTGATCTGTTGTAGTTGTTGATTATCGGAATGCGAAGGCGAAATCTTGACTTTGGAAGAGTATCGCCAGTTCTTGATCTTTGAAATTTTGGGTTTTAGGTCTTCTTCTTGTTTTTTTAACATTTAGAGAGATTTTCTATTGAAGTTTTAGTTAGGGATCAATGTATGGGGAGGGCAATGCTTTTTCATGGTCCCCCTCCATTGAATTGATTAGATAAGTCGAGGTGGGTCTGATTGAAAGATCAAAATCCCCCTTTTGGGAGGGGAAAGGGGGTTCCTTTTTGCCCAAAAGTGTGTTCATCTCGTCGAGCTCCATTGCGGGGAAGACATTCGGGGTGTTTCGCGAAGCTAATGTGCGAAAATGCTGCACAAGCCAGCTTCCAAACCATTGGTTACACCTTCTCTGCAGTCTATGAGATCGTTGCCGGTTGATTTTAGGTTTACCGGATCGGCCATCTATGCTTCCAGTGGGATTTCTGATGGTAGTGCAGGAAAGAATAGAAGGGTAGCTTCTGATGGGATATACGAAGATGATGATTTGGCCGGCGAGGCACTTGGCAATGTGGATGAAGCTGTTGGCAACAACTTTGATTCACTCAATGATGATTCTCCCTACAGTAAGAGAAGCAATTCTATTGAAGAAAAGCCTCCAGAAAGTGATGAATTGTTGGATGCAGCGGCTTCTCCGGTGCCGGTTATTTCTGAATCACGCTTGGAATCAAGGTGGAGTGACACTAGGTCTTACTCCATGAAGAAGGTAAAGGTTTGCTTATTGATTTTTCAGTCGTAGCCTCATTGTTTAGTACAAAATCGACTTTTTTCTTATTATATGCATATGATCATTTCAAATTTATTCATTTTTTTCTTTTTGCCTTTGAATATGTTGTTAATGAGTCTCTAGATCGCTATTTGATTTACTCATTTGTTCTTTCCTTGAACTGAAATTTTTTATCTTTTTGAATGAATAAAAGTTATTGAGATCTTTTCTCAAAAAAAGTTATTAAGAGCTAGCTTAACATACTTGTCCGGTATCCTTGAAGAAGGAGCCTATTGGTTGCTCCCAATTGTAATCCTTGCTTTGGTTGAATGGCCGTCAATTGCATAGAGCACGATGGAAGAGTTTGATCCATGTCGCCGATTCCAATTAATTTGGGACTGAGGCTATGTTGTTTCTTTGGTTGAATTGGTGTATTAAGTATAATACAATGTGTTTTATATTCCTCAACTGTAAAAAAACTTTTTTCTTTTGTGGTTTTAAGAGTGGATTTTGATGAATTCACCCTTCCAAGAACTGTTTTGTGTAGATTGGCGGCCTTTCCAAGCATCATATCTGCAAATTTGTTTGGTCACATTAATAGTGGACTTCATTCTGAAATCTCAGCAGTTTCCTTTGAATTTTCATGCCTAAGGTGGATGCAACCTGCTGGCTAATTGTAATGGGCAAGCATCATCATGCAATTGTAGAATCCCCTGTTTGCTTGATTCCTAAAAACAAACTGTATTATTTGTATGTGTTTTTGGATGTTGCAATCATCCTTCTCATTATCATGATAACTTCTTATTGTGTCATGAGAAAGTAATTGCAATATGTTTGCACTCAAGTTTGGTGATTTCTATTGCTATATATTGATTGTAACTATACATGTTGAAGTTTATTGTTTCAGAAGCTTCAATCTTGGTTCCAACTTCCAAATAGTGACTGGACATTGAGCAAGATATTGTCAACTTCAGGAGCTGAATCACTTATTTCATTTGATGACGGGAAGGTAGGTCTTATTATTTTTAACAAGAACACTAGTATTCTTCTTTCTTTTGTGAAATTATTTGCCTAGCTTATTCTTTATTCCAATATTTCAGGTTACAAAGGTAAAGACGGAGCAGCTCTTGCCTGCTAATCCAGATATTCTTGATGGCGTGGACAATCTTATGCAGCTTAGTTATTTGAATGAGCCATCCGTACTGTACAATCTACAATATAGATACAATCAAGATATGATATACGTAAGTTCTTCCTGTTCTTCTTTTTTTGATATAATAATACTGTGCTAAATGCGGCTGAAGATTTCAGTTGTGTTTATATGTTTTTACTTCAATCCTTTGCTCATTATAGACAAAAGCTGGACCAGTGCTGGTCGCCATCAATCCCTTTAAGAGAGTTCCATTGTATGGTAATAATTTCATTGAAGCATACAGACGTAAATCTATGGAGAGCCCCCATGTCTACGCCATTACAGATACAGCAATTAGGGAAATGATACGAGGTGATTTAAATTTGCATTTTTACATTATATATATATATTTTTTCTCAGATCTTAACTTGTTTTGAACCAAATCTTGATGTCCTTTTCTCCAACTCTTCTGCAGATGAAGTCAATCAATCTATAATCATAAGGTTGGTTCTTGGATCACCCAAAGGTCACTTCTATAATCTTTTTGATATGATCATTTGCTGTAGCATATCCTGATTTTTCTCACTGGTAGATTGCTTTCGAACTAAACTGAAGATTAGATTTTGTGTTGGTTGCGACTTTCGAGTTCCACACAGTTCCTAGGACCACAATTGTTATATGTCTGAAGTTAGCTAGAAAGCTAACTCTGTGCTAGAGCTTGTTCGAAAGTATTGCATGGGCTCCATTAGTAGAATATGCTTCACTCTACCATTATACATGAAAAATTACTTTCAGTCATCACTTTTCACTTTAACTCTAGTTGATTTGTTCAGTTTACCTATATTTCTGTCCTTACACTTGTTTTGTTGGGCAGTAGGGTGCAAATAATTGTTCAGTTTACATATGTTTCCTGCTACTTCTAGTGTCTCACTAAAGGTTTTTTAAACCATCTTAGTTCATTTAGAGTTACATGTTCACCTAGGAATTTTCTAATCAGAGCTAGTGTGTTTGGTTTTTACTTTTTAGCAATATCGAGCAAAGTTTTGTGATCAAATGAGTGAGGTGTTTCTGTTTAGATACATATTTTGTTTTTATCAACTGCCTGACTATTTTGTAGTCCTGTATTTTATATGATTTTTATGTTTCTATTCGCTTTGTTGATTGTCATGCCTTTTTCCCCTAGTGGTGAAAGTGGCGCTGGGAAAACTGAAACAGCAAAGATAGCAATGCAATACTTGGCTGCCCTTGGAGGGGGCAGTGGAATAGAATATGAAATATTGAAGACCAATCCAATTTTGGAGGCTTTTGGTAATGCAAAAACATTAAGAAATGACAACTCAAGCCGTTTCGTAAGCTAGTTGCTCCTTTTACTATCGTTTTTTTTTTTTTTTTTTTTTTTTTTTTCAATTGTTGGGCTTGTACTGCTAGGATATGAAAATTTATTGGTGAAAATACTGCAGGGAAAGCTGATTGAAATTCATTTTAGCGAGACCGGCAAAATCTCCGGTGCCAAGATTGAAACTTGTAAGGCGAAACATTTCTGAAATAATTTCATTTTCTTGTTATGTGAATCTGGACGCTGACTTGATTTTTGCATTTCTGTTGGTTCTTGCAACTGGGTTCATTCCTTGTAGTTCTTCTTGAAAAGGTTTGCCCACTCCCTTTACTCTATTCTCACGGTGCAAATTATTTTTGAATAATATGTTAATTGAATTTATACTTTTGGCAGTCAAGAGTGGTGCAATGTGCCGAGGGAGAACGATCATATCATATATTTTATCAACTCTGTGCAGGTGCCCCTCCATCTCTAAGAGGTATGTTCAGAACTTCTTATTGTTATAATCTGTTTTATGTGTTTCCTAATTGTGATTAATAAATCTTTAAACTATCTGTAACCTTAGTCTCCTAGTTAATGGCAAGCTTCAAGTATCTTTGTCTGTGATTTTTCCCCCTCGAAGGATTGATGCACTAAAGATTGATGCTGCTCTTAGTTTCTGACTCCACGTTATTAATTTTTATTGCAATCCAGAGAAATTGAATTTGAGGAATGCAAACGAATACAAGTATTTGAAGCAGAGTACATGTTACTCTATTCCTGGGGTCGACGATGCTGAAGATTTTCGAACAGTCATGGTAAGTACACCTATTTCTCTTTTCTCTTTTTGGTGTGCATGTACGCATTATTGGAGAATTTAAAGTGTGTCCTCATAAGCTTCCTGTGCACATTCCAGGAAGCTTTGGATGTTGTTCATGTTAGTAAAGAAGATCAAGATAGCGTATTTGCTATGCTTGCCGCAGTTTTGTGGTTAGGCAACATCTCTTTCACTGTGATTGATAATGAGAACCATGTTGAAGTCGTGGCAGATGAAGGTAAGAGTCCTTTCTGAAGATAATGCATATTCAATATTAAATGGGATTATGTTTCTGCGGCAACTAAGGTTTGGATTAGGTGCTTTGTTGGGTAAGTTCATATTTATGTTATTAATTTCCATTTTCCGAACCCAGCATCGGTGAAGATGATCAGGAACTGCATAAACTAAAGTTAGTTAATGAATTAAAGGAGCAATAAACAATTACCGGGTTTCGCCATGGTTGTTGGATGAATACCTGTTTTAGTAGTTTGATTTGACACGCCAAGTGAAAACTATTTTAAGGATACGTTTTCTTAAATTTAGAACCTTGCCTCCTGGTTTACATTTGTGCTATGACGGAAAAGCACATTCCGGTATTATACCTAGTTTGGTCCTTCTTCTGATAGCATCCCAGTTTCTCCTGTTTATTGGATTGGTGGATCATGTCTTTCTAACCCTCTATTATACTTTCACGCGTTTCTCGTGTCTCTTTAAGTGGCTCAATGCAAATTTGTCATCTTTTTTTCCTTGTAACCCTCAACACAATTTTATTTCAGGTGTGAACGAAGTTGCAAAACTGATTGGATGCGACATTGAGGCACTGAAGCTAGCATTATCAACTCGCAAAATGAGGGTGGGCAATGATATTATAGTTCAAAAGCTAACACTATCACAGGTAACAGAGTTTCGGTCACCTTGCTATATTTTTCTATTGAATCCATTTGGTTTAGCATTACCAAACATAATGTTCAGAGTTTAATTACTTTGTGTCCTGCATGGAATGCTTTAATTGTACCTGTCTTTCAGGCGATTGATGCTAGAGATGCATTGGCAAAATCACTCTATGCTTGTCTATTTGAGTGGTTGGTGGAACAAATAAACAAATCACTTGAAGTAGGCAAGCGGCGTACGAGAAGATCTATCAGTATTCTTGATATCTATGGCTTCGAGTCTTTTGATGTACGTTTAAATGAATTTATATGGATTTATTTTTTTTATTCTCAATATCTGTGGTTTCAAACTAAAAAAAAATTCTTTTGCAGAGGAATAGCTTTGAGCAGTTTTGTATAAATTATGCAAATGAGAGGTTGCAGCAGCACTTCAATCGTCATTTATTTAAGTTAGAGCAGGAGGTAGTTTGCCTTTCTTTTTATTTTATTTGTTTTTGTTATCAGTATTATACACCCGGCTTTTATTTACTGCTGACTTTATGCAACTTCAGTTCATGTTTGAGTTTGGTCATCATTTCTCATTTGTTGCTACCCAAGTTGCTGGGTCACTTGAAAATTTCTTTATTGATGAATCATTATTAATCAAGGGTATCTGTCCTAAATTTTGCCATCTTAATTCGAATGCATTTAATTCCATCAAGTCCATTGTCATGTTGTCCTCTAACTTGCACATCATGATGGTGATTTCAGTTGATTCAATTTGGAGAATACTTTCCAATCTTCAATTCCAAGTGTACCTTGTGCTTTATTTACTTATTTATTTTTTAAATGATTATTACTTATACCTGAATTACATATTTCAGGAATACATCCAAGATGGTATAGACTGGACAAAAGTTGATTTTGAGGATAATCAAGACTGTCTAAATCTTTTTGAGAGGGTAAGTAATCCATTAATATCTTGAAGCCTCTTGAATCTTGATTGAATTAGCTGTTTTTCTTTTTCCTGATGTGAAAATGATTATATTGCTTTTGCTGTAGTTTTTAAGTGATTTATAACATCTACTGATTATATGAGCTTGTCCTAGACGTGCAAACTTACCTCAGTTTATAGTGATGAGCTTTTGTACTCAGCAGATGGCAAAGAGAAGGTCGATTTATCATTATTTGATGTCCCATTTGATTCTTTGTTCTTTCTATGTGCATAACTGTTTGATCGCATTGGACGAGTTTGATCCATGTAGCCGATCCCAACTAATATGGGATTGAGGCTATGTTGTTATTGTTTGTTGTGCACTAGGTGTCTTCTTGATGAAGCACCGTTGTTTCTTTCTGGCATCTACTTCTTTTAATATCCTATTATATGCATGTTTCTTGAAAGTGAACAGATAACACATATATGATCATTGCAGTATTTTTTCCTGCAATTATACAATGTGATTTAGTGTTTTGTTCGCCTAATCTACTTAGATTGTGTCAATATCCAAGCTGTCTGAATTTTTGGAATTTTACATTTTTTTTTTCATTTTTGGTGTCTTGTCATGACAAAAACATGCCAGTCCAAATTTTGTAGTTCTAAATGTATTTTCATAGAATAGATCACTGCACTTAAATTCATATTGAACCAAATATGTGCTAAATATCGGTTGCTGTTTTTAAACTCCCTTTTTAACCTTTCATGCAGAAACCATTGGGCCTATTGTCTCTTTTGGATGAAGAATCCACTTTCCCAAATGGAAGTGACTTGACATTTGCCAACAAGCTTAAGCAGCACTTGAATTCTAATTTATGTTTTCGAGGGGAACGCGGAAAAGCTTTCACTGTCTGTCATTATGCAGGAGAGGTAAACTTTTACTATCGTCTGATTTTGTGGGGAAAGAGAAGTGGATTAGAAAGTTGAACACGCTGTTGGCAGTGACTAGATGAACATGGAACTACAATGACGGTTTCAATTAAAAATCTTCATTTTCTTCCAAGCACTATGTGATTTTTTTTTGATATTCTCCCTTGAATCCTTGCCTAGTTGCCCCATGGCTTTGATGGAATAAATTTGTTGTTACCTTGTGAGCAGTGTTTTTTAAATCAAATCGTATTCATTAATGGAAGAAGGGTTTCATGATTTAACTACTCAGGTCGCATATGACACCAGTGGCTTTTTGGAGAAGAACAGGGATTTATTGCACTTGGACTCAATTGAGCTTCTGTCTTCTTGCTCGTGCCAACTTCCACAGATATTTGCTACCAACTTACTCACACAATCAGATAAGCCGGTTGTGGGTGCTTTACATAGATCAGGAGGAGCGGAGTCCCAGAAGTTAAGTGTTGCAACAAAATTTAAGGTAATTCACGCTTATACCTGCCTTTCTCGTACATTTTAGCTGTTGTGAAGGTGTTTGGCAGATGTATAGACAGTTTTTTTTTTCCCGATAATGTGATGGAGGGTGTGCTTGGGCAACGTCGTAGGAATTTCATAGGTTCTGTGTGTATAATGATTTATGGATAAGGTTTACTATACGAAGGCCTTGAAATTTGTTGTGCTAAGTTAACTTTGAAATCTCGAAAAATTAATTTATAATCTGTTTTTTCTAGAGCATTTTGATTTTGATGATAAACCAATATTTCTCTATTCAATATTTTAATTTGCAAACAAAATGGCGATGAAATGAGAGGAGTTTAAAAGTCCTTTTATCTGTTTGTTTTCTGAATTGCAAGTGGTTTAATGTTTGTATATTATATTTCTAAGACAATCTTGAATACCCATTTAAAGAACTGTCAATCTACTTGGGTGAATATGTTTATTACCTTGATGACACCTTACCACTTTTTTATTTTGTTGATAAGAAACTTCTCTAATAAATGTAAAGAGGATTTGCATATACAAAAACATAGAACCACGAAGAATAAACTCTGAAATTATGAAAGAGTATACAATGAGGATTAAACAAGCCACAGCATACCACCTCCTTTAGCTGTCTTCCACTATGCTTCTTCAGTTCCTCCTCCAGTCCTCACTTGAGGATAGTGACAAGTGAGGGAGGTGACCATCTTCTATTGTCGTGCATACTAACTTTAGTTTCTACCTTTGAGTTATGATTCTTCATATAAGCTTGCATGATATTATTGAATTATCTTTTTACTGCTTAAATGTTATCATTTATTTTTATATAAATTGTTTTTAGAGTCAATTGTTCCGACTAATGCAACGTTTGGAGAACACGACACCACATTTTATACGTTGTATCAAGCCAAACAATCTTCAACAACCCGCTCTCTACGAGCAAGGGCTTGTATTACAACAGCTAAGATGTTGTGGAGTCCTAGAAGTGGTTCGAATATCAAGATCTGGCTATCCTACTAGAATGTCTCACCAAAAATTTGCACGAAGGTAAAGCCGTTCGACTCATGTCTCGATATATTTGCAGTTTGGTATGGTTGCAATATTTCCTGTTACTTTCTTATTCTATAAAGGTCTCGTTTTTTGGCGGAACTTAAAATAGGTATGGGTTTCTCCTCCTGGAAAGTATTGCATCACAAGATCCACTCAGTGTATCAGTTGCGATTCTTCATCAGTTCAACATTTTACCTGATATGTATCAAGTTGGTTACACGAAGTTGTTCTTCCGAACAGGACAGGTCAGAGTTATCATATTATTCAAGCATGAGCTTACATACATTTGATAAATTGTCTGATTCTTTTGATGAGTTTGACTTGGACAATAATCCACTTGTCTTTCTTTTTGGGTGGTGGTTTGGGGATTTAGAAGCTTGCATGAACGATTTTGGTTGTTCTTAGAGCAGTTGAACATTGATTAGTTTTAATTGATCTTTAAACTTTGTGGACCTATGAAAATATATAGGTTGGTGTTCTTGAAGATACAAGAAACCGTACACTGCATGGAATTTTAAGGGTGCAGAGCTGTTTCAGAGGTCATCAGGCTCGCTCTTATCTCAAAGAGCTCAAGAGGGGAATTTCCATTCTACAGTCATGTATGGTTCTGATTTCTTTATGATGTCCTAATCATGCCTAGGTTTAGTTTGGATTTGTAAAAGGAGTTGCTACAACTATTTTAGTTGTTTTAATTATAATTATCTCTTGTGGGGAAAACTGTGTGGTAATGACATGCAGTTGTTCGGGGTGAAAAAATGAGAAGAGACTATGCTGTCTTAGTACGGAAACACAGGGCTGCTGTGATCATACAAAGTAAAATTAGAGGCAGAATTTCTAGGAAAAGATTTTTGAGTAGACGTGGTGCAGCCCTAGTGGTGCAGTCAGGTAACACTCTTTTCTTGGAGGGTATACTCCATGGAATCTGTTGTGTGTCTGGTACCTTATTTATTAATTGGATGCCTTAATTAGATGAATATGTCCGTAGACATTTTTTATCTACATTTGCCGAGTTCATTTTGCAGTTATTCGTGGTTGGCTGGTCCGGAGGTGTTCCGATATAGGTTTCATGTCAGCAGAGGCTCGTAAGGTATATAGTTTACATCATCTTAGCGATTTACTGCTTCAGTTCAGCCTAATATTTCTCTAGCATGTCTTTTTCTATACTGTATGGCGTCAGCTGCATGAATCCATTTCTTCATTTCCTTCTATAATGGGTTAAATCAAAAGTCGCATTAATTGCTTGCATGTCTTTCTCTATTTTGTTATCAGTTTTATCTCAGGTTGTGTTTACTGTTTGCCTTCACATTGATTTAGTTTAGCAGATTTTGTTTTTTGTCTGCTGTTGAGTTGTTGGCTCAAAACTCATAGCTTCTATTTTAGGGTGTTAGCTTATTAGAAAGTCAAGTGTTGTAGTAAAGTCTCTAAATGTTTGTGTTTAGTAAGTTTCTATTAGCTAATTAGGAAGTCAAGTGTTGTAGTAGAGTTTCTAAATGTTTTTGTGTTTAGTAAGTTTCTATTAGCTAATTAGAAAGTCAAGTGTTGTAGTAAAGTTTCTAAAAGCTTTTGCGTTTAGTAAATTTCTATTAGCTAATTAGAAAATCAAGTGTTGTAGTAAAGTTTCTAAATGTTTTTGCGTTTAGTAAGTTTCTATTAGCTAATTAGAAAGTCAAGCGTTGTAGTAAAGTTTCTAAATGTTTGTGTTTAGTAAGTTTCTATTAGCTAATTAGAAAGTCAAGTGTTGTAGTAAAGTTTCTTAATGTTTATGTGTGTTGTAAGTTTCTATTTAACTTTGTGTTTGTTTTTGGGCAATGCCTTTTATGTAGTTTATTAAGTGTTGGTGTTATATAAAGACCAAAGGTTAGTTTGTAATACATAAGTTTTGATTGAAGTTTGATTAATTGAATAAAGAGTTTGAGTTTGCGTGCTTTAGAGATTGTGTTGTCTTTCGCTGTGTGTGGGTTTTCCATAGCAACTACAAAGTTCACAGGGTTTACCAGCAGAAATGGTGGGGAGAGTCTTCTTGCTTATTAAAACTTTGTTTTTTTATTTTTTATTTTTATTTTTATTTCATTTTGCAAAATCAATTTTTAATGAATGGTTCTTTGCATCTTCATCGCACTAAATCGTGCACAATGAAAGAGTTTGGTCCGTGTAGCCGACCCCAATTAATTTGGGACTGAGGCTATATTGTTGTGGTTCTATGCATCCTCATCCAGGTTTTGCCTTGACAATGGACATAGAAATTATATTCTACATTTATATGCATGTTTGGAACGAATATATGTCAACTTAGGACAAACCAACCAAGATAACCTTTAATGGATATGAATAACCCATGCAGGTCATTCTGTATGTGGATTTCATGAAATCATTTAACTTTCTAAAACTGTAGATCTTTCTTCTCTAGAACCCCTCCCAAAAATTTGAAAACTTCTCCAACACAAATCTATATGTTTGGCGTGTTGGAGGCCAAAATCCATATTTCAGTGCTTTTGTATCATGAAGATTGCGAATAAGAAATAATCATCAGTTTCAAAATAATGATAAGTTGAAAAGAAAAGAAAAGAAAAGTTCTTTATGGCTTAAAGTGAATGTTCCTCATCAAGTCACTCTCTAAAATAAGGAAAATGATAATTTAACACATTTTTGGCGCACACTTTGTTTTTTAGCCATTTATAGTGTTTTGTCAGATGTGCGGCCCATGCTTGGGGAGACAAGAAAGATCCATAAATGGCTAAAAAACAAAGTGTGCGCCTAAAGTATGTTAGATTATCATTTTCCCTAAAATAATGCATGGGACAGAGTTGAAGATTTTTTTTCCTTTATTGCATTTTTTTTTTTTTTTTTTTTTTTTTTTTTTTTGGTTCCTCATGTTTTCATTAAAGTACTGATTAATGGCATAAACTTGCAAGCAGGGTTCTGAGCCAGACCAAGTTCTAGTGAAGGCATCGGTACTTGCAGAAATGCAGCGTAGGGTCCTTAAAGCTGAAGCTGCTTTCCGAGAAAAAGAGGAGGAAAATGGCATTCTCCACCAACGGCTCCAGCAGTATGAGAACCGATGGTCGGACTACGAGCTGAAGATGAAATCCATGGAAGAAGTATGGCAGAAGCAAATGAGATCATTGCAGTCCAGTCTCTCCATTGCCAAGAAGAGCTTGGCTGTTGATGATGCTGATAGGAGGTCTGACGCCTCTGTCAATACGTCTGAAGAAAGAGATAGCAGCTGGGATCACGGAAGTAACAGTTACAAGGGTGGGGAGAGCAATGGAGTGAAGCCCTCTGGATCGCGGCTCTTTAACAGAGAGATGAACGCCGGTTTGAGCGTCATAGGCAAGTTAGCTGAGGAGTTTGAACAGCGAACAGAGATATTCAACGACGATGCAAAGTTTTTAGTTGAAGTGAAATCAGGTCAGGCGGAGGCAAAGTTGAATCCCGATCAGGAGCTAAAGAAGTTGAAGCAAATCTTTGATGCGTGGAAGAAGGATTATGCATCAAGATTGCGTGAAACAAAGGTGGTTCTGCACAAGTTAGGAGGAGAGGGAGGAAGCGGTGACAAGACGAGGAGGAAATGGTGGACAAGGAGGAATAGTTTGAAGATTTAAAAGTATCGGTGACAATTTTAGATGGTAATTATCAATTTTTATTGTTTGTTGAGGCAATTGGTTGCTGCTGATGAGATTAAAGGTTGTGTTGAAGGGTGCATTTCAGCACCTAGTAATTGAAATGTATATATTTTCTCCTCTATTTGCTATATATAATTCCACTGAGAGAAATCTAGAACTGATTTTTTTTTCTATCATTTACTATTTCTCAATTTATTGCAACAAATTTCATTCCAATACATGTAGGTTGTTGTGTTGACCGTTAGAAAAATAACTGCTAATTTTATTTTATTTTGTTTTGAGAAACTGCTAATTCATTTCATTTGGATCAACGGACTTTATGTATTATTTTTTTCTTGAAGCAGTGACTGTAAAATATGTGAAATTTCTATGGAATTTTTTGTTTGAGACTTTGAGTAGGTTTTGAGCTAGTGAATTTTGTAGCATAGTTGGGCACTATCGGCCTAATACGAGGTAGTTCACCATTCGAGTTTATTCTATCAACGAGACTTGAACTTGAGACTTGTTGTCTTAGGAGAATCAAGTCTCTTACCACTTTGACTAGTTGTTGGTTTGATTTCTCTAAATGAAAATGAGAATTATGTAATGGAGGTTGCTAGCGTGTTCCAAATTCAACACACAATGGAGGTTGCTAGCGACACACTTGCCTCGCGCACGCACGCATAGACAATGCACGTCGAGTTCATGTGGGACCTGAGTGTCATAAGTGCGTGCTGATGTTTTCTTTATTTAATCTATTGTCTAGTGATCCAAAAATTGTATGGACTTTTGTGTGGATCGTAAGCCACGAATCTCAACGCATATGTAACGCCTTACAAGTGCGGTGTACTTCGTTTTCGTTCGTGGAGTACAAAAGAACAACATTGAGGAGTGATTTCGCTGGTTGGTGGGCTGAGCAGATCTTCTTCGTTCTCGTCTAGGGTTCTACCAATTCGTCGTTATCAACTCGCGCAGGTACTCGCCCTTTCGAGTTTCTCATCAAAGATTCAATCTTTCCTAGGTATACTAGTTGATCATCCCAAATTAAGACCTAATTCATGTCATAATCAACTCAATTTTTGACTTTGAATTATAATTTTTTGTTCATTCGATTTGAAATAGTGAAAAATGAGTCATTTTGATCATCTACGCTGTTAATGGAATCTCTATTTTATTTGTGCTGTTGATGAATAAAGGGATAACCTTTTCTGAAGAAGATTGATAGATGATGCCCAACCTTAACCTTGTGAATTGAAGAACCTAGACCAAGTATTTTGGTGATTCATAACTTGTCTACTCAAAGCCTTAAATCTTAGATTTGGGAACCAACGGTTGGTTGGCACAACTGGAAGCGGGTTGTTGTCCCTTAACTAGTGATTGGAGTTCGAGTCATGGGTATGGAAACACTGACGTTGGGAGCTCCCACACCTATACGGTGTAAGACTCGGGGAAAACCTGAAGTAGTCAGATAGTCCGGATGCTGGGTGGTTTAGAGTAAGACAAAAAAGAAAAAAAAAAAAAAGAGATGATGACTTGCGATTTATAAGGTTTATCTTACTGCCCACAATTTTTTTTACTCAATAGAAACTTAAGAAATTCAACGATGTAGGGGTAGACCTAAGCTAACTCGGTATGGCATTTAAAGGATTTGGAAACCACACCAAGTGAACTAAATCAAGCGCAATAGAAGAGTTTGATCCATGTAGCTGACCCCAACTAATTTGGGATAGTCTTTGTTGTCATTTGTTTGGTGCGTGGAATTCCACGCGTTTATATAATTAACTAGCATTTTCAATTGTTTTGTGCTTGTCTGTTGGATATCTGAATTGTTCGTGCCATGGTTTCTGTGGCTTTCATTTCTAATCAGTCTTTTTATTATTCATGCGACAGTAATTGAACCGCGTTTCCCTATATAATTGTTTATTATGTAGCTTGGAATAGCTTTTTGGTAGTAATTGAAGAAGATATGATTTGGCATTGCATTATGATTATGCTCGTATTTTGTGGAATTTGTGCTACCTGTTTCTTTGCTGCTTGTGGGCTCATCTGCGAATCTCATGAATACACTTCTTCTTTTTTTTTTTTTTTTTTTTTTTTTTTCTTATCATTATTGAATTCAATTTATTTCTTTATTTTCATGTTGCACTTTTATGACTTGATTTTTCGCTTATAAGATTTTCCATGTTTACATTTTGGCGCCATATGTGAAGAATTTACCTTGGGCACGGTTACTTCATTTTCCCTCTATTGCAAATTTCCCAACTCCATGTATTGTGCAGGTAACTACAAACTGCACCTATAGATGGCAGCCGCCTTTCGAGCCTTTTTGAATAGCCCTATGGGCCCCAAAACAACTCATTTTTGGGGGCCTGTTGCAAACTGGGGCTTTGTTGCCGCGGTACATTTCTAAACTTTGTGCATTGATCTATGTATTTTGATCGGAAGTTAGAGTTATGATTGATGTACTACGATTTAGGGAAGGTTTTTTGAAGTTGATATCTGTCCTTCGCCACTTGGTCTCGGAGTCCTTCCACATGACATTTGATTCACTCATTTTGTCGATGATGACAGGGTTTGGCAGATATGAACAAACCTCCAGAAATGATATCTGGCAACATGACTGCAGGTTAAGCATCTTACTTGTGATATACTATCCTTTCCTAAACCCAAACTTAACCTATGAAATTGTGATGCAGCTATGTGTGTTTATTCCGGTCTGTTCATGAGGTTCGCATGGATGGTGCAGCCTCGCAACTACCTACTCCTAGTATGTCACGCTTCGAATGAGACTGTGCAACTCTATCAGCTCTCTCGTTGGGCAAGGGCTCAGGGGTAAGAACAAAACGTTGGTATTTAGTGTTAAAATTCCAAAACTTGGCTTGAATTAACAATTTTCAATTGATTATACTGTTGCAGATACCTAGAGCAGAAGAAAGATAATGCTGAACCACAAACTGAAGCTTGATGCTTCCTCCTAATTGTCGTCAGTACTGATTTTTCGCTGGTCTTCTGCTATCTCCATTCTCGGGCTCCATGCAGGATCAGTTGTCGAAGTTGCTTATTTGATTTCTGCATATTTTCTTAGCTTAGCAGAAGGATCATCCAGCAGACATACCCATGCGTATTGGGATCCTAGTTCTGATATTCTACTGAGTTATTCTCTGCTTCTGCCTTCGGAAACAATTGGTATTATGAATGCCAACACGTGAACTTCATTGTCATTCATATGTAATGGGAGTTAATAATCAACATTATTGGAATACCAACCTTGTTGGGTTGAGTGGATGAAACTCAATACCTCTTAACCAGAGTATTAAGTTACGAAAAACTTACGTTGAAAGACTTTACCCCTAGTGTATGTCGAAGGACGACAAAAGGTCTATTTGCACTAGTTGAGGTGGATTTATATCAAGTAGGGAGCACCTCAAAGAACAAAAAAAACATGGAAGTTGATAATAAGTTCTAAATAACATTTTTATCAGAAACTAGTAATAGATGGGACTCGGTAAGGTTTTGATTTTGTCTCATGGATAGAACAAATTGGATTAGTAGGGGCACCGTGATTTGGAGCTCGGTTTTGCCTCAGTGTGGATTTGGCAACGGGTTTGTAGTTGATATCAGTCTCATTTTCAAATTAATTTGGGTTGGATACATGGATCAAGTTCTTTCATTGTGCTTAATTTGTTACAGTTGATAGTGAGCATTCTAAACCATTTAAATCTTTCTTAATTAATGCTTTTCAAGTTTTGTTTTGTTTTGTTTTGTTTTGTTTTGTTTTGTTTTTTTTTTTTTTTTTTTTTTTTTTTTTTTTGCAAAAATTAATGTTTCTCAAGTTAAATTTAGTCTACTCTTCCCTCATCGAGTTTTTCTAGTTTTTATTGAGTCAAGTTTTTCTGTGAATGATCCATGAAAGACAATTAATAGTAACAATAAATCCTCATTTTCCTATGAATGAAACAATTTACTTGCCTAAGAGATTTTTAAAATATGCCAACCAAGTGGATGGCTCATATCGGGTTACTTGGATAATAGGTTGGGAGTTGGAGCCTCACAATGGATAAGTTTTGCTTATTTGTTTGTTTGTTTTTTTGTTTGTTTTTGGTTTCACAGTGGACAAGTTGAGGTTTCTTTTTTATTAAAAAAAAAAGAATTTTATATATTGATACATAGACGTCCAAAACTCTTGAGACACATTTTGTAGATTAGATGAACAGAAATAACTGTCACTCCTTACTAAAAAAATGTGGAAGCCTAGAACAGCTAAAGCAAATCCATGCCCAATCATTCACACTAGGACTCCACCACCTCCAACACTTGGCCTGCAAAATCCTCAACTCCTACACCAAATTCAACCAACCCTTTCAAGCTCTCAATGTGTTCAACCAAATCACGAACCCAGACATCATCACCTGGACTAGTCTCATCTCTCTTTATCTACACATTGACACCCCTTCTAAGGCACTCTCCGTGTTCTCTGACTCAATCAAATTGGGCCTAAAACCTGATAGCTTCTCGGTCGTTGGCGCCCTTTCGGGTTGTGGGCGAAACCGAGATCTGGGTCATGGAAAGGCTGTGCATGGGATGATTTATAGACATGAATTGGGGTATGATCCAATTGTGGGCAATGCCCTGATTGACATGTATAGCAGAAATGGAGAAATTGGAGTAGCTCAGTTGGTTTTCAAAGATATGGGTGGTTTTAAAGATGTGGTCTCATGGACTAGCTTGATCAATGGATTCATCAAGTGCAATGACTTGGATTCAGCTCAGCAGTTGTTTGATAGAATGCCTGTCAAGAACTCAATATCTTGGACTGCAATGATCAGTGGGTACATTCAACATGGGAATCCAATCAGGGCATTGGAGACCTTTCAAGAAATGAAGTCGGGGAGCACCGATGCTCCTACGGCGACAACCATTGTGGCTGTTCTTTCCGGGTGTTCCGATACTGGGGCTCTTGATCTTGGTCGTTCAATCCATGGTTACGTTAGCAAGATTAGTATGGACTTGGATACAACTATGGCGAATGCTCTAATGGATATGTACTCGAAAAGTGGAAGCCTTGCTACAGCGGAGAAGATCTTCGAGGAGATGAAGGCCAAGGACCTTTTTTCGTGGACAACGATGATATCTGCATTTGCTGTTCATGGGAAGGGAAGCAAAGCAATCAAAGCTTTCGATGAGATGTTGAGATCGGGAGTAGAACCGAATGAGGTGACGTTTCTTGCATTGCTCTCTGCGTGTAGTCATGTTGGACTGGTTGAAGAGGGTCGCAAATGGTTTGGTACAATGAAGAAAGTGTATGGTTTCGAGCACAAAATCACGCATTACGGGTGCATGGTTGATCTTCTAGCTCGTGCAGGATTTGTGGAAGAAGCCGAAGAGATGATTCATCGAATGCCAGTTGAACCGGATGCAGTAGTTTGGAGGTCATTACTGAGTGCTTGCTTAGTTCATCAGCATTCAAGGATAGCTGAAATGGCAGCAAATAAGATTATTGAACTAGAACCATATGATGATGGGGTACATGTATTGCTATGGAGCATGTATTGCTCTGATAAAAGATGGGGCGACGCGTTGAAGGTAAGGAAAGCGATGGAAGATCGAAAAGTTAGGAAGAAACCTGGCTGTAGTTGGATTGAGATCAATGGAATTGTTCATGAGTTTCTAGCTGATGATAAGTGGCATTCAATCTGCACAGAGATTTACTTGGTGTTAGAAGGGTTGGCAGGGCACATGAAGCTGATAGAGAACTCATCAGGCCAAGTGCAATGCTTAAGTTAGCGAGATCCTTATGTTCAAATTTACAACTTGAGCTCTATAAATTAAGAGCACCAATTGTTCAGTATTTTGTCAAGCAGTTGAAAATGTTAAATCAATATTGCTTTACTTAGGGTGAAGCCGTATAAGCACTCATCTATGTTTTTTGTTCCACTATTGTAATTTTATTTTATTTCCCACTTTTATAACTCTAATCCGTATAAGCACGGATTCAACCTTTGATTTGGTGTTAATACAACACCACAGCAAATCAAGTTTGTATCATTGACTTGGATTGCTAGAGGAGAGTAGTTATTCCTCATAGAAACGACGACGGGTTTTTTCACCTACAACACTGGTAGAGATTCTTTTTCCACTTTGTTTAGGTAAACACATTGTTTCTTGCTACATTATTATATTTTGGACTATGATAAACAAAGTCTCGTTCCTATCAAAATAAATAAATAAATAAATAAATAAATAAAAATTGCTTTGCTTATGTTTTTTGATGGATCAAAAAATAATTTACATATTTCAAATTTTCAGGAACCCCTCAATTACACATTTTAGCCAAAACACTTCAATTTCGTGCTATGACATTGGGACATACAAATCATCAACAAGGATTCACGAGGAAAATTTAAAGATAATCATGAAAACTCAAGAAGAGAACAAAGCTGAACACATCATTAATACGAATAAGCTAAGCCATATGCACAAGGAATTACCCGAAAAATAAAGATGCCTATAAACAAGTTCAATCAAGGAACCAAGTGAAGAACACAAAAAGAACCTATATGTCTACAACGACGCAAGCAATCATCGTCGGAAGTACTGGGATGACGTGCGACGATCTCCTTGATTATCAAATGATTCCCCAGAAGCAGATTTGCTGAGATCAGTCTTTGAATGAATCCAGCAGTCTGAGTCACTAGGTTTCATTGTTCTCTGCTCAGTTCGAAATAGGCTTTTAGTTCTGCACTCTCTTTCATCTTCCCCGCCACCATTCCTTCGTCCAACCATGTTTCCAGTAGTTTCTGTTTCTTTTCCCTTCTTTCCATGAGCGATCTTCGTGAGAGCCCGCCCAGAAAAAAAAAAAGTCACAACTGCTTTAGACAATATAATAAGCCTCTATCACTTGTGCAACAATGAACATAGGCGAATTCTAATAAGTGCTAAATGATTTGAGTTCGATAAAAATGTTACACTTTTCATGATTCATAAGAAGTGACATTTTCGCTTTAAGAACTTCTACTCACATATTTTCCAGAGCTCTCCTCGTAAACTATAAAAAAGTCGCCCGTTTTCAAATTATGCGTCTTCACGAAGTCTCCTGAAGTTGAAGAAAAGCCCAACAAAGAAAGAAGACTAGTTTAATAAAAAGTAATAGGTTATTTCCAGCTGCATAAAACTTGGCAAATATTGTGAGAATGGACATGCCTGTATTTTCCATGACATACATCCTACTTTTGTTGTTTGGCCAATACCTGCAAAGATGGGAAATAACCACTGATTAAGATATTTAGAGAGTACCAAATGATAACCCCAAGTAAATAATGACGCCTTTGCAAGCTTTTTGCTAAAGAGAGGCTATGAAGTGATGCCAACATAAAGTCTGGAAGGTCATTTTCATGATAAAGCAAGGGCAGAGAATTTTAGTCCACCTGTTAATTTTCGGCTTGGTGAAGAACAAAAACTACATATTCAAGCATAGGGGTTGGGTGACTTTAGGTCTAATGCTGGCGCCCAAACTATTGGATTGCCCGTTTATTGGCTACTATTTTTACAAGAAGCTGATCAATGAATGAATGATTATTGCCACCAATACTAAACGGATGGAACTCATGAAAGTCTTAAAAAAACTAGATACCACTAAGGAAAATCTCAAAAATCAGAAATGTCTTAGAAATGCAGAAGGAATCATAAATCAGGATGAAAATATTTGAACTTGTTAAATGGATCAATCCCCACCTAAACTTAAATTTCCAATCAATTGATAATGTCAAGTCCTCCATGTGCAATATAATGCCATCTTTGGCAACTAACTGAGGAAGATTTCCTTCCGCGTCCTTCTGCAAATAAGTACCATAAATAAATGGTTAAATATAACTTCACAAAAGCAAGATTGCTTCTAAAACCAGTAAGTGTCCACTTTTCTCAGAGCAAAACAAAGGAACCACTAAGTTACGCAGGCATGTGACATATTATTACAATGAATGCTCACTACAAGATAGTATGCTTCAAGAAGATCTTGTGCGTCTTATCAATTTAGAAAATAATGAATTTGAGACCTATAGAGATCCAACTAAATAACTTTAGAAATATTTTCAATCTATTTCAAAATGTGACCAAGATACATGTAATCTTTCCGCTTTCCACTCCTTTAGTGTGCTCAATGGGATGCGATAGCCTAGAAGGTTTTAAGCTTTAAGCGAGTTTATAAGAAAACTCAAAATAACAATTTTTAACCCATAAACATTTTTATGTAACAAGAAAGACAAGATCCATGAGGCAAAGGGACAAACATACTTTTGGAAGGATAATTCTTCCCAGGTTACCAACATCAGTGTTACGCAACTCTTTCTGCACAAGGACCTTCCATCCCTTCCCTTTGATTTCCTGAAGGGTTCACAAACATAAACACATCAGATTAACATGCAAAAGTGCATAAAATTGGTCATTTGAGTTCAGAGGATGTATACATTCCCTTGCATCATGTAAATTAAATTAATATGATAAAAATGTAAAAAGTAGTAATTTACATTAGTACTGAAAATAACAGATAATAAGCACATGTCTATAGCATTATCTAGTGGACGGATCTTTGCAACCAAGGTTTTGTTCTTATGTTTCAATTGTGTCGCACATGAAATGGAAGCAACAGTTTATATCACTTTATGCCATCATTCTGATGGCAAAATGAGTTGTCTAGCTAAACAATTTTAACTTAACAATTTTCAAGTGAACTCTAGCCACAAATGGGGGAGGACTCCGAAGCTCATTTTCCATATTGGAAAAAGGGGGAGGGGAGGTCCCAAGCCCATTTTTCATACCCAGAAAATGAGGAAGTGTTGTGATAGGTTGGTAGCCAACGGAAACCTTTTGTCACTCTTCATGAAAGGGATCAAACATATATAAGCTCTAACGAAATAGCAAGCCAAAAAAAAAGAGTCCGGCTAAGTGCATCCCGACTTTTAGGAAGCGCACGCATTTTGCGTGGCACTCCAAATTCAAATTTCAATTACTAAGTGCACCCCACATTTTTACCAAAACACCCTTTCATCCGAATTGAAGCACCCAACTCCAAAACCTTGGTCGAGACATCTATTTTAGGTTTGGCGGCATGTAGCCGAGACTTATCAACTAGGCTCGGTGCTGTCCAAACGAACCTCTTTGGTGAGATTTAGTTGACAACTGCCGACCTAAAGGTTCGGTGGGTTCCAACAGACTCTCCAATTAAAGATTCGGCAAGCTGTGACCGACACTCCAAATAGAGGTTCGGTGGACTCGACTGACTCTTCAACAAGAGATTCAGACCTCGAGGCCGAACCCTTGATGATACCTACAAATCATAAAGAAGAAAATGTGTGGGGTGCACTAATCACAGTGAGGGCATAAGGTCATTTTGTAGTAGGATTGATTTTTTTTTAAGTTTGACTTTTTCTGGGGTGCACTTAGCTGGAATAAAAAAAAAAAAAAAAAAAACATCAAACTTAGCATGTTTGCACCGGGCTGAGATTTGTTGAAATTTGAAACCATTATAGTTAGTTGAGATTAGTCTTACAAACGTTCAGCATAATCATACCTTTTCAACATCAGATTTGTGTAAGCTTGCTAAAGGGCTACATCTAGACTGAATTTTCAACCCAGTAGAAATCAAAGATCGCTTAGCATTCGAAGCCTCTTCAAGTCCATTCTGTTCCTTCGAGGAGAGAGGCCAGCATCTACTTGAAGTTTCTGAGTTGGTATTTTTACTTTCATCAGGAACTACAGTCATGCCTGTGCTGCTTGCTAAATTTGGTTGGATTGCCTTCTGCTCGTGTGATGGAGCAGAAGCACTACCAATTAAGGAATTACTGACATTTGAACCCCAAGAAGCCATAGGAGCATTCATTTCCTGACTTCGCATGAAGGGCAAAGACATAGGGTATGGTGATCTCATTGGTGGGGGGAAGAATGGATTCTGGAACAAAGCTTGAACAGGCAAAAAGCCGGCGTGAAGCACTATGATATAGCAAAATCATAGTCATTTAATTAAGATAATGAATAATATGAAAGCACCATGTAGAGAACAAGCAAACCTCGTACCTGAATCATGATAAAAGCCACCAGCCATACAGCCAAACAGGGTTTCCATGTGAGGGGAGTTTCCAAAACCTCAGCCTTCCTTTTCAAAGTCGGGGCAGCTGTAGTTGAGACGCATACACCATTGTAGGGAAAGACTTGATATTGGTATGGATGCCCTACATGACCTAGAGGCTGAGGGCTCCATAAATCATTCAATCCAGGAAATGTAGGCGTAAGATCAGTCCCATATTGAATGAATCCTATAAACAAGAAACGATGCTAAATCATCAAGGCAGTTTACATTCAAGATATGCGGCATACATTGATCAAACAACAACAAAGCCTCAAACAAAATTAGTTAGGGTCGGCTACATTGATCAAACAGAAGAATCTACTAAGCCAAACAAATTGATACCATAACATTTCTAAGAGCTACCAAAGTCTTCATGAAGCCTTTAAGCTCAAATCATCAAATGCATCCCTTCAAAAACTAAACTCAGTTTCCACTAAAAGTTTAGTATTTTTTGGACTATGAACTTCAAATATGTTCAAATTTGATGATGCCCATATAATTAATTCATTTAGAAATCCAACTACTTAACCAACAATTGAACTTTATCTATAAATTCCACAAAAAATAACTAGCAAAGCAAACACATATAGACCAATAAGATTTGAACAAAACATTGCATAATTGTGATCATGATCATGACTTATTACCAGGTTGGGACGGAATCATCGAAAATGGCGTGAAACCATGATTAACAACCCTCTCATCTTCCTCACGCTTAGCTCGCTTCCCTCTACTCTCCCCAAACAAGAATCCCCTTGTGAGATCCATCGAAGGCGCTGGCGCCACCGCCTCAGCGGTCTCCGCCGATACAGAGATCAAGCTCGGCAGCAGAATCTTACTATCCCTCTCAATCGTCGACCCCCCATTCCCCTCATCCTTCCTCCACATCGATCAAAACCCTAGAAATCCCAAACCCCAACAAAACCCTAAAAAGGAGCCAACTTTGTGCCCTAGCTGTAACAGAGAGAGCAATGCGGGATTTATAGCGCGAAATTGGGGCAAATTAGGCAAGAAAGCGAAGAGATTGCCAAAACTAGCAAAGATTATGTTGTTCTGAAAAGGGGATTTTGGAGTAATTTGGTGAATTTGGTGCATTTAGGGCGGGATTTGGAGGGAATTGGAGAGGATTCGATGGATCTCCAGGGAGAATCTGATGAGAATGACAAGAACATGCGCTGGCATCAATGGCGACGATCGTTTCCAGTTCGTCGCCATTAATGACCTTCCTTTTCGTCGCTGATTCGATCTTCGCTGCCTTCAATTTTCAAATTCTCAAATCATTCACAAAATCTCTGTGTGTCAACGTGGATGCGAGGACTGAGTATGTGATTAGAGAGAACGATCGGTTCACTCACTTAAGCGCCCAACCGGTGGACGCCGTTTGATACAATTCAAATACGCATATCGAGATGTATCGTACATTCCTTACTCTGTATGTGTGCTAAGTGGGTGCTCAAAGTGAGTGAAGCCAGAGTCGATTACAGAGAGGATATTGAGTTGAGTGTAATGGGGCCAGTCGTACATGCGTGACACGTGGCGTCCATGCATGAGTGATTGACGTCATTTTTTGACTTTTCTTGACCTACTCGGCCTTGCTTTCTAGTGGGATACCCAAAAGCGAGATCACTGGGATTTCAGGCCGTCAATGTTCTGCTACATGTTGTGTGGTGCCACGTGTCGGTTCACCGACAAAGAACTGTTTTTGGGCTGTTGAATACGTGGCGCTTTGAGATGGGGTATTTACATGTCTCGATGCAAAACTACGTGCCTATGACCCAATGTGTGTTCTGATGTGCTTCCGTCATTTTTAGCATTTTTCTTTTTCCTTTTATGTGTGTAAAAATATATCGAGATTTATATCTCTTCGCTGTTCTCTACGTGGTATTTGGTGTCAAGTATCGATTGGGTTTTAATGAAGGTGATCTTCTTAACTTAATTTGCTTCATTAATAAGATTTGGAAATCAAATTTTTGTTTGATAAGTATAGAGTCCTTTATTACATATTTACATATTTAAACTAATTGATTACTGGTACATGCACATCGGGATTCAAAGTTTCTAGACTAATATCACAAGAATTAATCAAGTTATCGTCGTATTTAGGTTTGATTTAACTAATATTACGAGAGTTAGTAAGATTTTTCTATCCGTGATCGAATTAAAATAGAATAATAACAAAATTTCGAACTTATTATTATTTGAAGGAACCAATTTTACATGAGTTGTATCGTATTAGAGGGGCTTTTACAAACTATTTTTATCTATTAGCTATAGATATTGTATGATTTGTACTAGAAACCAATTACTTGAGTTGTATCTAATTAAACTACTCAATATCCGAAACAATCTGACTTCTCCGAGATCACTTCAAGTCGTGCTCCATGAATATAGGTGGCGCTAACAAGGATCTTCTAATGTCGATGGTTTTATTTTTAAGGCTCAAATTTGAGACTAATGATAAAAAGACTCGTTTCAAACCGCACCAATCATCGGTTGGTAGTAGCATTTTCTTACGCTCAAAAGAGACCATGTCCAAACATTGCGTGCCTATATATGGACGCATGCAATGCATTGCCTGCTCAAGTTTAATGATAGTAGGAGAAAAGTATAGTAGAAAGTGTATATATAATGGAAAATGATAGTCTAATATACTTTTAATGCACACTTTGTGCGCACACCCTTGTTTTTTTAGCCATTTATAACTATATATTGTCTTCCCAAACTTGGGCCTCACATCTGACAAAACACCACAAATGGTTAAAAAACAAGGGTGTGCGTCTAAAGTTTGCGTTGAGAGTGTGTTAGATTATCATTTTTCATATAAAATATACTTATTTTTGGCCCAAAAAATTATTATTATTTTTTTTTGTAGGAACACGACCCAAAAAAATGGGTCAAGAATTACACTGTGCTATCATACTTATCTTGTGCTAACAAGAGGGAAATACAATAAGACTCTATGTCTAATCTGTGAGCTTCATACTGCAATCCGAGCGCATTCTTTGCTAGGAAGTTTGCACAAGCATTAGTACATCTGGAGATATATCTAATGTAGCTACCTTCCATCTGATGAAGAGTCCATTGAATCTCCTCGATCTGGTAGTTCATGAAAACCAGAGTATAATGAGGATCCATGAGCGAAACAACTTCTAATGAATCTGTCTCGATCACCACTTTAGTGAGTCCTTTCTCCTTTGCCATGTGGACTCTGTACCATAACGCCCAAATTTCTACTGACAAAGGTGGACAACTGCCAAACTTGACTTGGAAACCAGAGATGAACTCTCCTCTGTCATCTCGTAATAGCCCTACAACGGATGAGCATGCGAGGTCATTCGTTACTGCCCCATCACAATTCAGTTTTACCCAAGCCCTCGGATGAGCATGCATGGCGCTTTGAGATGGGGTATTCACAAGTCTCGATGCAAAACTACGTGCCTATGACCCAATGTGTGTTCTAATGTGCTTTCGTCATTTTTAGCATTTTTCTTTTTCCTTTTATGTGCGTAAAAATATATCGAGATTTATATCTCTTTGTTGTTCTCTACATGGTATTTGGTGTCAAGTATCGACTGGGTTTTAATGAAGATGATCCTCTTGACTTAATTTGCTTCATTAATAAGATTTGAAAATCAAATTTTCGTTTGATAAGAATAGAGTCCTTTATTACATATTTAAATATTTAGACTAATTGATTATTGGTACATGCACATCGGGATTCAAAGTTTCTAGACTAATATCACAAGAATTAATCAGGTTCTCGTTGTATTTAGGTTTGATTTAACTAATATTACGAGAGTTACTAAGATTTTTCTATTCGCGATCGAATTAAAATAGAATAATAACAAAATTTCGAACTTATTATTATTTGAAGGAACCAATTTTACATGAGTTGTATTGAATTAGAGGGGCTTTTACAAACTATTTTTATCTATTAGCTATAGATATTGTATGATTTGTACTAGAAACCAATTACTTGAGTTGTATCTAATTAAACTACTCAATATCCGAAACAATCTGACTTCTCCGAGATCACTTCAAGTCGTGCTTCATGAATATAGGTGGCGCCAACAAGGATCTTCTAATGTCGATGGTTTTATTTTTAAGGCTTAAATTTGAGACTAATGATAAAAAGACTCGTTTCAAACCGCACCAATCATCGGTTGATAGTAACATTTTCTTGCGCTAAAAAAGACCATGTCCAAACATTGCGTGCCCTATATGGACGCATGCAATGCATTGCCTGCTCAAGTTTAATGATAGTAGGAGAAAAGTATAGTAGAAAGTGTATATATAATGGAAAATGATAGTCTAACATACTCTTAATGCATACTTTGTGCGCATACCCTTGTTTTTTTAGCCATTTATAGCTATATATTATCTTCCCAAACTTGGGCCCCACATCTGATAAAACACCACAAATGATTAAAAAATAAGGTGGTGTGCGTCTAAAGTTTGTGTTGAGAGTGTATTAGATTATCATTTTTTCATATAAAATATACTTATTTTTGGCCCAAAAAATTATTATTATTATTTTTGTAGAAACACGACCTAAAAAAATGGGCCGAGAATTACACTGTGCTATCATACTTATCTTGTGCTAATAAGAGGGAAATACAATAAGACTATATGTCTAATCTGTGAGCTTCATACTGCAATCCGAGCGCATTCTTCGTTAGGAAGTTTGCACAAACATTAGTACATCTGGAGATGTATCTAATGTAGCTATCATCCATCTGATGAAGAGTCCGTTGAATCTCCTCGATCTGGTAGTTCATGAAAATCAGAGTATGACGAGGATCCATGAGCGAAATAACTTCTAATGAATATGTTTCGATTACCACCTTAGTGAGTCCTTTCTCCTTTGCCATGTGGACTCCGTACCATAATGCCCAAATTTCTACTGACAAAGGTGGACAACTGCCAAACTTGACTTAAAACCAGAGATGAACTTTCTTATGCCATCTCGTAATAACCCTGCAACGGATAAGCATGCGATGTCATTCGTTACTGCCCCATCACAATTCAGTTTTGCCCAACCCTCATCCGGTTTCCTTTATTGTGTCTCCCTTTTAGCTTACCCATCAAGACTAGCGGTGTGTGTTCGAGCGCCATATCTAATTATCTCATATGTTCTATCTCGAGCTTGAGAAATCACCTCCAAAGAACCCAACACATGACACCAAATAGGGTCTTCCAAGAAGAGGCACCTTCTTTTAGATTATAGTCCAACCATTTTCTTTGGCTATCACTGAAGAAGTTAGACTCTGTCTTCCCATCAAAAGATTATCCCAAGACGTTCTTGCTATAGGGCAGTCCTTAAGGGCATGAAGAACCGACTTTGAATCTGCATTACATCTCCTACAAACATCGGAGGTATTAATTTGGCGTTTACAATACAACATGTTAGTAGGGAGGCGATCATGTCTAGCTAGCCATAGAAAAGTCTCGATTCTCTGTGGACCTCCCAATCCCACACTAACCTCCAGCCTTTGTATCATTAGATTGGATATCTTCATTGTCGATTCACTCATAAGCCTTCTTAATTGAAAACTTCCCAGACTTGTTGTACATCCAGGAGATCTTGTCCATTCCTTTGCTATTATTAGGGTGAGGAGTGTCCAAGATTTTGTTGTACATCTCACTAGGTAGAATTTGTGCAAGTTTCGAGATGTCCCAACTTCCTAATGTTGTAGTATAATGAACCATTTTCCGCTCTACATCCTTATCGAAAAGTGACGTAGTAGCATAGGGTAGGAGAGAGTCCACGTTTTTCATCCACTTATCCTTCTAGAATAAAGTTCTCCATCCATCTCCAATAATCTTAATAAGGCATTCCTGGAAAAATGCCAAGATTAGCATATACTCCTCCATACCAATGAGGCAGGGTGGTCCACTTTCAATGAAGGTTCCTCATTTGTCAACTTGTAATACTTCTTTCTCATGACTTGGGCCCATAAACACTTTTTCTTAGTATAAAAGTCCCAACAGAGCTTCCATATAAAGGTTTCATTGTTGTCCCTCGCCTTTTTAAACCCTAACCCTCAGGGACTTATTAGAACACAAGACCTCCCATTGAACTAGGTGGACTTTCCTTTTCACGTTAGATCCCCAGATAAAACTACACATAATTTTATCAACTTCATCGCATACCATTAGAGGGAGTTTTACGGTTTGCATCAGAAACATAGGTATAGATTGAAGATATGCCTTGGCTAGCGTCACTTTGCCTGCTAGCGAGAGTTGTTTCGTTTTCTACCTTGAGAGTCGTGCCCTCATTTATCAACAATGTCCTTGTAGGTGTCCTTCTTCGATCTTTGATGGAGGATAGGAGACCCTAAATATTTTCCTAAGTTCTCCGTCATTTGGAAGCCCATCTTAGTGCTGATTTGCCTCTTCATATGTGCAGCCACATTTATAGAGAAGAAGAGCTTTATTTTCTGAGCATTGATCTTTTGGCCAAAGCAACTACAAAATTCTGCCATAATCTTTTGAATTATTTGTACCTGTGACATGTTATCTTCCGCAAAAATGAACATATCATCCGCAAATAATAAGTGAGAGATCATGGGACCAGTTCTACCTAGAAGAACTCCACACAATTCTTTATCATCAACCATTTTTTGGATACCATGAGCTAACATCTCCATACAGAGAACAAATATGTAAGGTGAGATGGAGTCTCCTTGGCAAATTCCTCTGGATGGTGAGAAAGCCTATGTTATGCCTCCATTCCATAACATTTGCATATTTGGTGTAGATATACAATGCATAATTCTATCGATCAACACATTAAGAAAACCAACAACAACAAGAGTTTCTTCAATGAAACTCCAACGTAGTCTATCATATGCTTTCTCCAAATAAAATTTGATGGCTAGCCAACCCTTTACGACCAAATTTCCTGTTCATTGAATGAATGATCTTATGTACGATGATAGTATTATCAGACAAATTTCTTGCAGGGATAAAGCTCAATTGATTCTTGCTCACCATATTGTTTAACAAGGGCTTCAACCTGTTTGCAATTAGCTTAGTAATAAGTTTATATATAACATTGCATAAACTGATTGGTCGAAGATCTGAAAAAGACTTGGGGAAATAGTTTTTGGGATGAGAATAAGTAGGGTATCGTTTTAAACCAGGTGAGAGAACTCCATTGGAGAAGAAATCTTTCACTGTAGTAGTAATTGTATCACCCACCTCCTCCCATTGTACTGAAAGAATATAAGACTCCAACTATCGGGGCCAAAAGCTTTATAAAACCCCATATCAAAAAGTGCATTCCGGACTTCCTGCTTATCAACCGCCTTCATCAAATTGTTCTGGTCTGCAGGTAGCATGGTCGAGAATTTGTGGTTCCAATTAAGTGAAGGAGGTCGCATACCATCATCAAGGTATAATTTGTTGTAGAATTGAATTGCCATTGCCTTGATGGCCTCCTCATCATTTACCCATTCCCCATCTCGTTCTTTAAGGCCATAATACAATTATGTTTCCTTTTAGTAATTGTACTCTAGTGAAAGTATCTGGTGTTCTTATCTCCAAACTTAAGCCATTTGGTTCTAGATTTTTGGTACCAAAGTATCTCTTTCTGGAGAAGAACATCTTGAAGTTATTTTTGTAGTTCAGTTCTCTGATTATGCAAGTTAGTTGAGAAGGCTCTATCTAGGCTTCGATCAAGTTTCTCCAACCTCCACTGTAACTTCTTTTTTCTCTAGAAAAATATTTTCAAAAACGTGGGTTTCCACCACTTGAGCTTATTTGCAAACTGTTTTGACACCACATGAAACTCTGCGTTGTTTGCCCAGTTATTTTTGACAAACTCCTTAAAGCCCTCATGAGTTGTCAACATGAATGGAAGCGGAACTGCCTATCAGCTTTAGGAGGAGCATCTGTTTGAAGGCACAAGAGCAAGGGGAGGTGATTTGATTTGAGTCTAGGTAGATGAAAGATAACATTTTCAGGAAAACATATCTGCCATTCTCCATTGCATAGTCCTCTGTCTAGCGCTCCCTTAACCTTCCTTGAACCCACGTAAACTTTGAGCCTTTGAAACCCAGGTCATATAAGGCATTAAAATTCATGAACTCAAATAGTCCTCTGCATTTAGAAAAATTGGCCTGAGCCCCCCTGTTTTCTCATCAAACGTAAAGTATACATTAAAATCCCCAAGAAGTGCACATGGTAGAGAGTTAAGAATGTGCAATGCAAATACTTCTTCTCATAACAGCTTACGAACTCTATAGTTCGGTGAGCCGTAGACAAAAGTACAATAGCCTCTCAGGTCCCTTTTTGCCAAGATGTGTGGATCCATTGTCTACTAAAGCCTTCAATAGAGAGTTGTATATTATAAGTAGACCATAGAAGTCATATCCCACCAGATAAACCATTAGCATCAACTTTAAAAAAGTTTGAGTAACCAATTCTTTTGATAACTCCATCAGCAATGTTTCCGCTAATTCGAGGTTCAAGGACAATAAGAACATCGAGCTTGTTAGCTCTTATAAGTTCTTTGACGCTCACTCGAAACATAGGGCTCTTTACTCCTTGACAGTTCCAGGATATAAAATACATATTTAACTGTATGTTTAAAGAATCGGAACCTTTTGATGACCTTGCATCATTAATATAATTAGTGAAATGGAGCACCTTCCCTAACGGGGACTAACTAATTACCTTGTATTTCCAGAGGAGTTAGATTCTCAATAACCATGCTATTAATTTGTTCTCTAGTCGGGGAATGACTCTCCTTTGATGTTAGCTTAACCTCCTGCCAAGACAATTCTCCCACTTTAGATCTCTTATTTCCTGCCTCGAGATTGTCATTATTATCTTGGGGAACAGGGGAAATGGGAGAGGTTTGGTGGGATGTCATACTTCGTGTCTTGGATCTTGCTTTGGTGGGTCGATTGATGGTATTGGCCGAGTTAGAAATGTCCACTAATGATCTAATAGGGGCTTTATACTTTCCTTTTCTATCCTTCTTCTCATCCACATACTGAGAAATTGTCTTATCATGCTAACTATTAAAAACGACTCCACGATTTAAGGGATTAATTTCCTTAGAATGAGCCCTTATTGATGACTTTCCATTATTAAACTTTAAACTTCCAAAACGGTTACCCGTAATTGTGGGGTGAGAAATTGTCTTCTCACGTTGGCTATTAAAAACATTTCCACGATTTGAGGGATCAATTTCCTTAGAATGAGCACTTATTGATGACTTTCATCATTAAAATCAAAACGTCCAAAATGGTTACCCGTAATTGTGTTGAGCATCCCTAAATCCTCGCGTGATTGTTTCCTTGCGAGTTTGCGGGCTTTCCTTTATCGGTTTCCGGCGAGGGCGGCGTTGTGCTATCATCCAGGGTCCGAATTTATCGTCTCTAACTGCTTCATTTGGAGCCGAATTAGTAGCCTTGCCAGAAGATGAACTAGCTCCCTCTTGCCCTCCTTGTGCCTTTTTCGATTCCCGCATAGCCTCCTTCTTGAGAGGGTAGCAATAGCATTATGGCCAACCTGACCACATGAATAGCATATTTAAGGAATGCCTTCGTATTCAACAGTAAGTCATATATCATCTACCAATCTACACTTCAACATTATGGGTTGAGATAGATCCAAGTCCATTGTAATGCGTGCAAACTGACCTCTTTGACTTATCTCAGTATTGAGGTCTAGTTTTATTGTTCTTCCCACCATATTACCAATACCCATGAGAATTGGCTCATGATAATACTTAGCAGGCAAATCAAGAATTATGATCTACACTGCTGCTCGCACCAACGAAGCATTAGTTGCTTGGAAAAGGAATAATAATGTTGTATCGATAAAACATGCCCTAAAATGTACCACATACCCTCATTCAAAGCTTTCTCTACATCGTACTCACAAGTAAAATGAACCAAATAATAACCATTAGTCAGATCCATAATAGTGAACTCACCCCTTGGATCCCATAAGTTTTTTATCTTGTTATGAAGCTTCTGATACCCCATTGTTCTGCTAATGAGTTTAACGATCAGTGCTTTCTCTATCTGCTGATCCATAAAGTGGTTCAACTTATCCGATATCACCATGAAAGACCCATTTTCATCTCTATCAATCCTGATGTCCCCCACTTCTGGAACCATCTTTTCTACAAACTTGTACCTTTTCTCCGCCAATAGTCTATCTCTATACGACACATGATCAACCTCCATACCAGAATCCTCACTCTTCTTATCATATTCTTTGCGATCTACTTACGTCGGTGGTTCTCTAACACTCGCCGGCAAAACGACAAACAGAGTGAAAGAACTCATCTCTCTCCTTTCAAAATCCATATTTCACCCTTTTTGGTGTACATTTTACTATGTGTGTACGTAAATTAGGTGTTAATTAAGGAATGCTTTGTTTTAATACTTCTTTCTAATCAAAAAGAAAAGTAAAAAAGATAAAAAGTGCAGTGAAGTGATGTTGTGACACTAACTAACTCTAAAATGAGTTCTAAGCACCATTGCGGAGCCGTTATATGTGTTGATGGTTTGAAGTGACAAAGGAGGCCTGATATGTGGCAACAACCAAAGCCACAAACACAAAAACACGCACAAGTAAGTGGGCCTTCGTCCTTTACATATCGAAACGCTCACGGATCCTTTGAACTGGAGCCGCGAGTCCACGATCACTGATCCCGTGCGAACGCGCGCCACATATTCGGCGGCATATTCTTGTACCACCTCCACCTATTCCGCGCGTGACTCGTAAGATATTCTAGAACGATTCGGCGCGAGAATCTCTAGGGCCATCCAGCGTCGAATGGACCGCTATGATAAAACCAGGCGTACACGCTAAAATCGAACATGCGTCTGAACATATCAACGTTGGGAGTAACGCGTGAGATGCGTGAGTGAGTGGGTTTGAATTGGAAAGTGAGTGAGCAGTGAAGCGAAGGAAGGCACGCGAGTTTAGGAAAAGAAGGCGCGCCTCCGCTTCTTTCGTTCGCTCCCTACACCAAAACCCGTCTTTCAAATCAAAATCTTTTTTTTTTTTTTTTTCGAACAAAAATATCTCAGAAAGTAATACCAACGATCTTACAGAAATTTGGGGCTTCTCCATCTTCTCGAGATTCCCAAGGTTAGGGTTTTTGTTCTTCTTCTTGTTGAAATTCCTGGTTTCGCAATGCGATTGCTGGAAAGATTTGATTTTTATTGATGAGATTTCTAGGTTTTGTTGGTAGTTTCACGATCTTCAATTCGGCATTCTAGTTTTTATGGGTTTTCAATTTCTATTGAAGTTTTGTTCTTGGATTCGTTAATCTTTCTTTCCCCCTTTTTGATCGTGTTTATTGACATTGTGATTGATTTCAATAACCTACCTGGTCCGGTTGGTCTACTGAGATCTCAGGTCAATGGAGTAGGAGCTCAGGGCCTGGCCTTGGTAGGAATAGTCAGGTTCGCCTTGGATACCGATTGATACCAAACAAACGAAAAAAAGAAAAAGAAAAAGAAAAAGAAAGGAAATTTTGAAGATTTGAATCGTAGATCTTTTAGGGATTTCAATGGCGGATCTGTGTTTCATCTTCAATTGTTGTTGTTCTTCTTCGTCGGGAAAGGGTAAAGTTGTCATTTTCATAGTTCCTTGGACGGTTGGTTTTGGTCCGGAGGTATGGGGCGGTGTGAAGCCCCATAACTCTCTGATGGTTTTTGTTAGCTTTTGTCTATTCCTTTTCTATCATCTTTCTTGTGATGCCTCATTTGAATTGGTGCCATACTGCCATGGTAAAGTTACCATATGTGGCTGATGACCGATAGGTTATAAGGCACTCGGGTGGCTCTTGTGGGAATAGTCTACACCCTCAATCATCCAAAAAAAAAAAAAAAAAAAAAAAAAAAAAAAAAAAAACAAACAAACAAACTTTGATGTGATTGCTTTTTTGGTGTGAATCACTCGGTATCTGGGCTAATAATCGATTAGTCGAGCCTCTATTTAATGACGTATTGCTTTTGGACCCCATTTGTTGGCACGGGTATGAAATTACTGTTCTGACCCTCACCTGCCTTTCTTTCTTCTTTTTGTGCAGAATCTGGGACGAGAGGTGGGGATTTGACCCTGACTTTTTACAGTTGTTCTTAGTTTCTGCAAGCAAAATTGGGCTGTCAAACTATTCAGACAGCCCAATTTTGTAGGAATTCATTTGAGTGTATATTTTTAACAATATCTGGTAAGTGGACATCAAATATTTTGAATGTTTGTTGAATTTTTTTTGTGACAATTTGAGGTATTGAGTTTTTTGATTTATTCTACTTAAGTCTTGTCTACCCTCTTAAGCATGAATGATGATTTGGCTTTCTGTTTAGTTAATTCATTGCAAGTTGTTGACTTTTAGGATTGATTTTATATATATTGATCAATGTGTGTATTTGCAGCTTCTCTTTCACTTTCAAGTTTCTGTATTCAAGTTTGGTGACTTTTTGACTGTAATTCGACGTGTGTCCCACGTGTTTTTTCTCACAATATCCACGCGCTTTTTATTCAGGTTATTGTCGGTTGAAGTTGAAGTTTTTAAGGTTGCTGTGTTCTTGGGAGCTTATATGAGCTTTCTCTAATTTGCTTCAGAATTGGTTAGTCTTGTTATGAGCGTGAAAAGCTTGTGTTCTTCAACATGGGTTCCTTGTCTGGAATGTTTCAGCGCCCCTTGACTGCGGCTGCTGCTTTGGCCGTGGCTGCTTTATCTACTGAACTTCCAGATAAATTGCCGCCAAGCAGAACGTCTGATCAATCTTTATCTGCTGATAGATTGATTTCTGCTTCTTCTTCTGCTGCTGGACAATCATGGGCATCTCGCATTTCTGTCTCTGAGCTCACTAATTGGTCATTTGAGACAAGGTTTCGGGTACCGTTGCCTAATTGTAAGCACCCAATTCCTAGTTTGAGTTTGCCTTCTATGCAGAATGCTCTTTCCTGTCCTGTTGCTCCTGTTGTTTCTCCTGCAATTATTCCGTTGTATCAGCCTGCCATGTCAGCCAAGGCTCCAGAGATGACGGGATGTAAACAATCAAGCTTGTCATCTACTTCTGATGCTTTGTATCGGTGGCATTTGCCTGACCCAAGTGTGTACAAGAAAGCACGGGATTCTGATTGTTTGGCGGTGAAATCTAAGACAGTGGTTGTTTTACTTGGATGGTTGGGCGCAAAGCAGAAACATTTAAAAAGATATGCAGATTGGTATATTTCAAGAGGTTTTCATGTCATTACCTTCACTTTTCCAATGTCCGATGTCCTAAGTTATCGGGTTGGTGGGAAAGCTGAGCAGCACATAGATTCGCTTGTGGACCATTTGGCCAGCTGGTTGGAGGAAGAGAATGAGAAGAACCTTGTCTTCCATACGTTCAGCAATACTGGCTGGCTAACGTGAGAGATATATCCGTGCCTTTCTCATCCTTGTTTTTTCCTTTGTGCACTTATATTAGGATGACAGTCTTAAATATGATTTCTTGTTTATTTTCATTTCGTTGAGTGTTCTTTACGCTTGAATAGGTATGGAGTTATTCTCGAGAGATTCCAAAGGCAGGATCCATCTCTAACAGCAAGAATTAGAGGATGTGTTGTTGATTCTGCTCCGGTTGCAGCCCCAGATCCAAAGGTAAACTATATCTTTTTTTTTTTTGAAGTACAAAGGTAAACTATATCTTAAATTTCTCCAGATAGTAATATACGCAAATCAGCTTGATGCATCTATAACTAGAGCAGCATGATATTTATGTTTCCTGGTGACCAAACCAGTAAAATCATCCTTAGATGTATTTTTCACCACTCTTTGCCGAATTGCAATAATGTCAATGGAGTATATGACTCATTAGTCACTAGCGTCTTTCCTACTGGTCTTTGCATTGCCTCATTTTTGTTGGAGCATAAGGGTTTGAAGTTAAACGCTGCCAGATCCTTTTTACCCATTAAGTGGTATATTTGTTTAACGTCAATGTGAGTTTGTATTACCCACTCTATTAATCTTCTTATGCTAGACCTGCATGCAGCATTTTTTTTTATTCAACTCAAATGTTTCTTTGAGTCTTCTTTTATTGATGATTTGCTCACTAATGGGCAAATTTATGTATTCTAATGATCATCCAGGATGTTAAATGACTGTTATTTGCACTGCTTGCAAAATTGAACTGGTCTATTGGTTCATATCTTGAATGTGTTATTATCAAGCTGTGTCTAATTGCGCGATATGCATACATGTAAAAGCAAAATTGAAATGGTATATTTATCATATCTCCAGCTTGTTTCGGAAAATACCTGATATCGCTAGTAATGCACGTAGTGTGCTTTATTCTAGATGTTAGCCATTATTTGGGAATTTAGTTTGATGACAGATTTTTGTTGTTTTTCTTCTACTAGGTCTGGGCTTCAGGCTTCTCTGCTGCATTTTTGAAGAAGCGAAGCCATGCAACCAAGGGATCAGCCAATTCAAACATTTCTGGCTCAGAAGTTCTGGTCAGTCCCATTGCAGCTGCAGAACCGATGCCTGCAATCACCGAAACAGCATTGTTAGCAGTTTTGGAGAAGTTCTTCGAAGTGGTGCTAAACATTCCTCAAGTGAACAGGTACGTTGCCTTTAATTTCTCATATCCAAATTTTACATTTAACTCAACTTTTCTTTCCATTTCAACATTTCGTGTAAACTTTTAATTTCTCATTATTAGCTTTTAGATATATGTTCGTTTCTTAACCTTGTGAAGATTTAAAAACAATGATCAGCGGCCTCAAAAGAAATAAAAATAAAAATGATCTGCCTCAAAAGAAATAAAAATAAAAATGATCTGCCTTTTCAATAGGTTAATTTTTAATTGGTTGTGAAGAAGCATGTTATCTAATGTTATTCGTTAAAGGAATCAATCTAATGTTATTCGTTAAAGGAATCAACGAACGATCGTTCCTTGATACATGATCAGTGCTCTTGTTCGTGTGAATATTCTTGTTGCTTGACAAAAGAACAGTAGACGTCCAACATCTGATCTGGTTTTAACGATTGGTTTTTGTTGCAATTGGTATCAGGCGGCTCTCAGACGTCGTGAGTTTGTTATCATCAAATCAGCCGAAATGCCCTCAATTATACATTTACAGTTCCGCCGACAGAGTTATTCCAGCTGAATATGTGGAAGTATTCATGGAGAAGCAGCGGAAGGCCGGGCATGAGGTGAGAGCTTGCAACTGCATCTCTACCCCCCATGTCGACCATTTCAGGAACAAACCGAACCTCTACTCTTCTCAGCTCAACAACTTCTTCAAGGACTGCGTACTCACTTGCTGCAAAGATAGTTCTTGACCCGCAAAAGAAGAAAAAAAAATTACAGTTCAACCAAACAAACAGATTCTTTTCACAGCCAGTTGTAATTTTTACTGGATATATACAATCCCACTTCGTCTCAACTGTAATTTTCTTCTATTCAATTCATTGTTTTACCAATCTGTTCTTAACGTGAACATTGAACGTGTTAGACAAAGTGGTGTATACATTGAATAAAAAAAACATTTGTGGAAGAAAAGAAAGCTCGTCAGCAGCAGCTAATAGCCATCACAGTTACTATTTTTTTGATAGTAAACAAAATTTTCTTGCAGTGTTAATTTTATTTCTTCTATCCACAGTACAACAGCAGCAACAATATAGCCTAAATCTCAAATTAATTGGGGTTGGCTCCATGGATCAAACTCTTCCATTGTGTTCTATTTTGTAAGAAATGATGATATTTGGTTTACGTCTTGTATTAATCATCATCGCACGTTTCACATTAATTTCTCAAAAATCATCGTCACATTCTTGTGTATTAACCACAATGCCTTGAAGCTTTCCGAAATCATCATTTTGTGGTTGAGGTGTGCAAACAGGAAGGAGGTGGTGCTCGGGAGGTGAGGACAAATTGTAAAAATAATTAAAAAATTAAGGCGTGTACTCGTAGTGAGTCACCTTAGCATTATCATTTTTTTTTAAACCGTGGATGTTGAGGTTACTATCCTCACTAGTCCCTAGTATTTATCGATTGAAAGATGACCTAAGTGGTGTTGGGATGTGTGGACCGAAAAGTTTAGTCCCACATTGGTTATCTATGGCTTATTAAAGAAGTTCATAAGAGTGGATGTTTCATCTCATAGCACCGAGGCCTTTTGGAGTAAAACCCTATACATAATGTTGAGGTGGTTAAGTTGGGGACAATATCGGTATTAACAGAGATCCACGTGCCCGCGCGGCGCACGGGCGGATGGGGGACCCAACAAAGTGGTATCAGAGTAGATGGTACGGCTGGGACAAGACATGTCTGTTGGTGATCGCATGAGTGCCTCGAGTTGTGCTCTCCTCGAGATGGTAGCGACGATGAATTATGCGGTGTGCCCATCTTGGATGGATTTCGGTCCAAGGTGGAGATTGTTGGGATGTGTGGACCGAAAAGTTTAGTCTCACATTGGTTATCTATAGTTTCTTGAAGAAGTTCATAAGAGTGGATGTTTCATCTCATAGTACCGAGGTTTTTTGGAGTAAAACCTCACACCTAATGTTGAGGTGGTTAAGTTGGGGACAATATCGGTACTAGCGAAGATTCACATGCCCGCGCAGACGTATGCACGGATGAGGCCCAACAAAGTGGTATCAGAGCCAATGGTGCGGTTGGGACAAGGCATGTCTGTCAGTGGTCGCATGTGTGCCTCGAGTTGTTCTCCCTCGAGATGGTAGCGACGACGGATCATGCGGTGTGCCCATCTTGGATGGATTTCGGTTCAAGGTAGAGATTGTTGGGATATGTGGATCGAAAATTTTAGTCCCATATTGATTATCTATAGTTTCTTGAAGAAGTTCATAAGAGTTGATCTTCCACCAAATAGTACTGAGGCCTTTTGGAGTAAAACCCCACACCTAATGTTGAGGTGGTTAAGTTGGGGACAATATCGGTACGAGCAGAGATCCACATGCCCGCGCATGTACGTGTGGATGGGGGCCCAACAAAGTGGTATCAGAGCCGATGGTGCGGCTGGGACAAGACATGTCTGTTAGTGGTCCCATGTGTGTCTCGAGTTGTGCTCTCCCTCGAGATGGTAGCAACGATGGATCATGCAGTGTGTCCATCTTGGATGGATTTCGGTCCAAAGTGGAGATTGTTGGGATGTGTGGACCAAAAGTTTAGCCCCACATTAGTTATCTATAGCTTCTTGAAGAAGTTCATAAGAGTTGATCTATGTCACAAGCGCACTATATAGAGAAAGTTGTTGAGAGGTTCAACATGAACAAGACTAAGGTATTGAATGCTCCTTTAGCTAGTCACTTTAAGTTGAATGCTCAGCAGTGTCCTTCAGATGAAGAGAAAGGAGACATGGAGAGAATTCCATATGCCTCCGCAGTGGGAAGTTTAATGTATGCTATGGTGTGTACCAAACCAGATATTGTTGGGAAATGTGCCTTAGGTCAATCCATTAATAGTCTTTATGAATACATTTTAGTTAATAAAATAGAGGATTTCATTTGTTGTTTATTATAATTGATTTACATGTTTACATTATAATAAGATCCATGGGTATTTACAGAAATATCCTAAATGTCCCTAGTCGATTATTATACTGGGAACTATAATGAATTAAGACTAGTGTAAGTCTTGATTGATGATCATACGATGATCATACATATAGGAATACGAATCAAGATCATGAGTACTTGTTAGGGAATAAAGTACTGGACCGACCAGCTATGAGAATATCACATGGATTAAGTCATAGTTGTTTCTCATGATATATATATTATTTAGTCCTCTGACTTGAGATTACCAGAGACTTCAACATTAGGAATACAATGAATTTATGCAATCAAACGTTGTCCTTAACCGGACGATTATAAAGGTTGTGATTGGTTACTGAGTGAATAATGTGGTGAAGTTGTGTAATCGAGATAGAATTTGTCCCTCATATAGAGAGAGATATCCAGTGGATCCCTCGAAGTGTTAGACTGTTAAAAGTCCTAGTCTAAGTGAATTGATATTGATCAATGTCACTTGGATATTTTTAGTCTACCTAGAGATCGAGACTAGCACGATTGAACATGTTGGATGACAATTCCATGCCTTATGTTTGATCAAAAGGATATCGTATGACAAAAGGATGTTATATACACTATTGATTAGGTTGTATCGATTTGATATTCGTACAACTTGGGTAGTCATAATGTCTTGCTAGAGGCCGCTTATGACTTTTATACCAAAATGTGTTTTGGTACACTGCCAACGTTGTATGAGCCTATTGGGTCGCACACTAAAAATGGTTTTGCGAGATTTTAAAATGGTTCGGAAGAATGAATTTTATATGATAAAATTCATGACAGAAATGTCCTTGTAGTGTATTACACATATACCTCTTTAAGTAAGGGTATATGTGTAATTTACTTAACCGCTATATATACAAGGGTTGTATAAATATACGCTTTGAGTTAGAATACACTAACGAAAGATTAAAAAAAAGGGTCGAAACTCTATTTTCGTTTTAAGAAACGACTTAGAGTTTTGGTATGCTCTGGATTATTTTGGAGAGAAACAGAAAGGTTTGGTATTTTCTCGAAGCTAGCACTTCAAATCTCGGCCGCCGTTCGTGTGTGGACTGCTGATAGAGGGCATTTGTCGTTGGCAGCGCCTTAGAGATCGATTAACCTTCAAAAGGTACATTGCAACTGAGGTATGATTAAGTTTTCATAGTTTAAATGTTTTAATGGAATCAGATTCAGATCCTGTTGGGGTTTTTCTCAAAATAGTTTTGAAATCTCCGCTACGTATGAACCCCAAATCACCAACAGATATAACATATGTAGTTGGTGTGGTCAGTACGTTTCTATCTAATCCGGGACGAGAGCATTAGGATACAACCAAATGGATTATGAGATATCTACGAGGTATTACTTTTTTGACTCACTTTTGGTAGTGGAAAACTAGTATTGATTAGTTACACGGATGCAGATATGGCCAATGATTTGGATACTCGGAGGTCCACTTCAGGTTACTTGATGACTTTCTCAGGTGGGGCAGTATCATGGCAGTCCAGGTTGCGAAAATGTGTTGCACTTTCTACCGTTGAAGCTGAGTTCATTGCAACAACTGAAGCATGTAATGAGTTGTTGTGGGTGACGAAGTTTCTTCAAGAAATTGATTTCAAGCAAGAAAGATATGTTTTATTTTATGACAATCAAAGTGCCATTCACATGAGTAAGAATGCTTCATTTCACTCGAGGACTAAACACATTGATGTAAGGTATCATTGGATACGAGATGTTCTCAATGAAGGCTTGCTTGAGATTGAGAAGATTTACACTGATAGTAATGGTTCTGATATGTTTAAAAAGGCATTGCCAAGTTTGAGCTTGAAATATGTTGTGACATAGTGGGATTGGTGATCCCTCCTACACTTAGTTGAAAAAGGGGGAGATTGTTGAGTTTTTCAACTCATTAGTGAAGGGCAAATTAGTTAATTTGTTTGCCTCATATTTAAAGCACTTGCCTTATTTTGGAGAGAGAGAGAGAGAGAGAGAGAGAGAGAGAGAGAACTTAGAGAGAGAGAACGACTTTGATTGAGTAGAAATTTGTGTTCTTTAAGCCTTAACTTGAAAATATAATTTAAGCGCTTGATTGAATGTCTAAAACCGACTCCGTTTGAGGCGAGATTGGAAGGGGAGATCTGCAACGTCGAGCTCTACATCATCATTGGTAGAGATTTCACTTTGCCCTCTTCTATGTGACATCCTCCACATCTCTTGTATTAAGTTCATTGGCCAATATATGTTTTTATGCTTTATGTCTTGATGATTTGTGATGTTCATATTTCTAATTAGTGTTAGAGAAGACTTTTGTATTCCCATTTTCATAGTGGAGAGTTTTTCATAGGTGTTAGTCACCTCGTGATTTTACTTCTCACTTTGAGAAGGTTTCCACGTTAAAAAGTCTTGTGTGTTGTGGTTTGATTCTTGCATTTTCATTGTTCTTTACTTGTTGGATTGCTCACAATGTGGTTGTGATCTTTATTTGGCGACACAAAAGAGGGATAGATTACTTGTGTGTGTAGGTTCACCCCATCAGAGTGGTATCAGATCCACGTGCCCGCATGAGAGTGTGCGCGGAGGAGGCTCGACAAGTGGTATCAGAGCCGATGGTGCGGCCGGGACAAGACATGTCTGTTGGTGGTCGCATGTGTGCCTCGAGTTGTGCTCTCCCTCGAGATGTTAGCGACGACGATCATGTGGTGTGCCCATCTTGGATGGATTTCGGTCCAAGGTGGAGATTGTTGGGATGTGTGACCAAAAAGTTTAGTCCCACATTGGTTATCTATTGAAGAAGTTCATAAGAGTGGATGTTTCATCTCATAGTACTAAAGCCTTTTGAAGTAAAATCTCACACCTAATGTTGAGGTGATTAAGTTAGAGACAATATCGACACTAACGGAGATCCACGTGCCCGCATGGTGTACGGGCGGATGGGGGCCCAACAAGTGGTCCAAAGGAATTTGCCACATCAGAAATCAAACCCGGGATCATGCGCTTAACTCAGACAATCTCACGCTTGCCCTTTCCGTGGTGCTAATCCATTCAGGTTGAAGCTTTTCGAAGATTTTGTTGTTTGGATACTTGAAACAACTATCGTTAATGCAGTTGGGATTGATTATATTGTTGGCTGAAAGTTGAAACTAACTACCCAAAAAAAAAAAAAAACTTGAAAGGCAGCTACCCACCAGGCTACCACCCAGTTTGTTTTGTGTTTCTTAATCTAATAGCTAGGTAGCTAACATTCCAATAAATGATTGTCGAACCTAACTATCATTGAGAGACTCATCTCTCGATAGGAGTGGATGGCAAGTTAATCCATTGACGCCAAACTAATGCCCAACTAATTCACGGGTCCCTACTCAAGGGAAATCTGGCGTCGCGATGGCTCCGCTCTGTGAAACCTTAATTAATGGTTTTGAATTCGAGCTTTGAGAATAGATTTTCTTTAAAATTTTTGAGAAAAAACTTTGTTGCTGCCTAATGATCTTACTTAGCTCAAGCAATGACTATTAGAGCCATTATGCTTTGAATACAAGGCGACATAGAAAAAATAACTAATTTGCATATCAACGACGGGTTGAAGCAGGTGGATGTCCCTTTCATAGTGGTCTCTAAGTTCTGCCACGATAATGCAAATGTCAATGTTAGGAGCTCTGTCTATGTCTATGTCTATGTCTATGTCTATTGTATGATATCAAGTGGATGGTAATCTTACATACTTTGAGCGTACACTTGGAGTGCACATTTTGTCTTTTAGCTTATTTATGACTATTTTTTGTCTTCCAAGATGTGGGCCTACATCTAATAAAATACCATAAATGAAATAAAAGACAAAGTGTGATCTCAAGTGTGCGTCAAAGTGGATCATTTTATTATTTTCGTTATGTATATATATATAAAAAAAAAACAGTTTGGGGTCCATGCTCCATAGGAGTCATAATTACGCCACGTGGGACCCACCATCACTCATTTAGATTTAATAACGCAACCCTCCAACTCTCTCTGTCTCTGTGTCTCTCTGTCTCTGTTTGTTGATTCTCTTTCTTGTTTTGTGTTCCATGACATCCTATCCTTGTTCTCCTTCTACTTCAATGGCGTCCGACGAGAAACTTAGGGTTTGCATCAACGAAGTCCTAACAGACGACGTATTGCGCGCGATTCTCTCCAAATTGGAGACCGACAAGGACAGGGACGGGTTCGGACTCGTCTGCAAGCGATGGCTGGCGGTGCAGAGCACGGAGAGGAAGAAGCTCTGCGCAAGAGCCGGACCTCTGATGCTCCGAAAGATGGCCGAGCGCTTCGTCCGCCTCGTTGAATTGGACCTCTCGCAATCCGCGTCGCGATCGTTCTTCCCAGGCGTTACTGACTCCGATCTGTCCGTCATTGCTGATGGGTTTCGGTGGTTGCGGATTCTGGATCTCAGAGGGTGTAAAGGTGCGATCCTTTTCGGGATTTGTGTGGAAAGTTTTGATTTTGGAGAGATTTGGTTGGTTTTTTTTGGGGGGTTTTTGATTTGATTAAGTAAAGGTGATAGCTTTTTCTCATTTGAGTTTTGGTTTGAATCTTAGTTGCTTCTTTGAGTATGTGTGGAGATGGGTTTTTTTTGCTATCAAGTTCTCATATTTGTTCATGGTGTTTATGCATAAATATTTGAGATATATGCTGAACTCCACCAACCTGAACGGGTTGGCACAACCATAAGGGCGAGCTTGGGATTGTGTGGATTAGGCGCACAGTCTCAGGTTGGATTCCCCTCGGCGTCAAGATTGCACTAGGGTCTCGAGGGAATAGTCAAGCTCACCTAGATACCCACGGATATCAAAGAAAAAGATACTAAACTCCACCTATGTAGAACATTGTCTGTGTGGCATAGCCAGTCCCAAGTCCGGATGACTTGGGATGTTGTAACAACTATGTTGTTGTATTTGCTTGAGATGTTGTAACAACTTAGTTTTTTGTATGGGAAGAGTAAGTTGTGAGTCGGATTGGATAATGTCACGAGTCCACTTTGTCGATGGTCTACTTGAAAGTGTGGGTGATCATGAAAGCTAACATATTTGTAGGAGATGAAGGATGGTTTGCTTCATCTGTCGTGATGGCATTGGGTTATCATATATGTAATTATGTATGTATAGGTCTCTTTGGCAAAACATTCTTCGAATTGATCTTCCATTTTTCAAAGGTGGTTTATGCCTCAATTTCCAGGGGCACCCAGTTAGAGTATTGAAATTCGCATGAAATAACCTTTTCACACTTTCTTTGCAAACTAGGTGTTTGTTTTTCTACTGCTGGGTTCTTTGCTTTTGGAAGCTTTTGCTCTTAATTTGAAGTGAAGTTTCGGAATGGTTTGCCTGTTACACGGAAACGCATTGTGATTTGTGAGGAACTGGGCATGCCCTATGTGGAAAAGTTGTGATTCAATGATGATAATTTGTTAGAACTAGAAATCACATTGGAATAATGGCAGGGAAATTTCATCTGCTAAAGTCATTTTTAGAAATGCCAAATGCCAATGATTTGATTGACTACCAACTATGTTTTCAAAGTTGCTTACAAAGTTACAATGAGATACTCAATTATTATCCCTATGTTTACTAGGTGTGACTGATGCTGGAATGATGGTGATTGGGAGCAGTCTTTCCTCCCTGCAGTCGTTAAATGTGTCGGACTGCAGAAAGCTCACAGACAAAGGTCTTGGCAAAATTGCCAGTGGATGCAGTGATTTGAGAAGGTTGCATCTCTCAGGTTGCAGGCTCATCTCCGATTTATCATTACAAGCCCTTTCTGATAACTGCAAGTTCCTAGAAGAGTTGGGTTTGCAGGGATGCAACAACATTACGGATTCAGGACTTACAATTCTTGTTGATGGATGCTGGAGAATTAAAGTCTTGGATGTTAGTAAATGTAGCAATGTCAGTGATGTTGGGGTGTCTAGCGTCTGTAACGCTTGCTCATCTTCACTTAGAACCCTGAAGATGCTGGGTTGCAGAATAGGAGATCCTTCAATAGTTTCTTTAGCTCAGTCCTGCAAGAATCTTGAAACACTTGTTATTAGCGGCTGTCCTAACATTTCAAATGATTCTATCAAGTCACTGGTGATTACTTGTAAAGACAGTTTAAAGAACCTCCGAATGGATTCTTGTCTGAATCTTTCAGATGCTTCCTTGATCTACATCCTATCTCATTGCAGAAACTTAGAGGCCCTTGACATCGGATGCTGTGAAGATGTTAGTGATGCAGCCTTTGAGGTGTTGGGGCATGTGAGTTTTGAGTCGAGATTAAAAGTTTTAAAGATCTACAACTGTCCGAAGATTACAGTTTTTGGAGTAGGCAAGCTATTAGATTGTTGCATGTCTCTAAAGTATCTCGACGTGCGATCATGCCCGCATATAACAAAGAAAAGTTGCCATCTAGCTGGTTTACAATTCCCAGAATGCTGTAAAGTGAATTTTACAGGTTCTTTATCGGATTTAGATGCTATGCTTGACGTGCTCATTTGAAAGCATGATGAAATGAAGTCCTTGAATCGGGTATTCTTCAAAGCAGGGCTTGTGAGCAAGCAAATCTTGGCATATACTTGGAGGCTGCTGCAGGTGAACACCAGGCTTAGCATTATTAATTTATTTGGGTCCTTCTTTATTTTCTTTTCCTTAAATGTCTTTTGTGTTATCATTGCCTTGGAAGACATTATGCCCTTGTATCTTATTTAGTTAGCATGTAAACCTTGATAGTGTAAGTAGCATAGGCTTACAAGTTTGGATTATGTATTTTCACTGTTTCGTCATAAATTGAGATTTGTTTCAAGATAAAGTATTGAGGTGATTTTGTACATATGGAAGCTGGTGAAGCTTCATACCTCGTTTTCTTATTCATGCTTATGAGCTTATTGATGCAAGGTTTATTGGTTTATTTCTTATGCCTTCTTAAACATGACTGCTAATGGCACATCACTTAAACCCAGCCATCTCTCACCATTTTCTACAAACACACCTAAGTCCCCACAAATGACTTTGCAGAATTTACAAACTGTCGGGCAGAACACAAGCTTGTAATCATCTCTATACCTCTCCACTTTGAACAGTCCCGACACCAGGATTTCCAGTTACACCACCAGACATAACATACTGTCTCCCAGTGTTGTCGACAACATTGCCAAGCCTCCATTCTGTGGACTGCATGCAGATGGTTGCCGCCGAGAACACGACATTCATGTCTGTTGATTCTTGTACAAACTTCTGTTTAGTATCGGCTGGTATGAACTTTAATGGCAAACCTCTTGAGATTTCAAGCCTATCCTGCCCAGCATAGGATGGGCAGGTCTTGTTCTTAAGTTTCAATGTTAGACCACCACCCATACCTCTAATCACTGGCAAGACGTAGTAGCCTGTACCCGTTTGAAGTTTCCGATGGCTAATATCTAGCACTACTGCACCTGTTGTTGTCACAGCAGGTTCAGCAATGGCAACTAGAGTTACGAGAAAAGATAGAGGAAGAAATATGGTGCCCATGGTGCTCAGTGAAGCATGAATTGGTATGGAAACCATGAGGATTGATAGTAGTTATAGAAGAAAAGATTCTAGAGAAAGTTCTTTGATGGTTCAGGGACTGAGCGGTTTGTCTTGTATGGTGACCACCTAATGGTGGTCCTACCATGTGAAGGTGCCAGACTTGTAGGGGTTCTAATGAGTTGTTTTGTTTGATTATGTGTCTGCATGTACCTAATATGGGATATTGCTTTGATTTAGGTGTATTTCAGCAAATTTAAAATCCATCTAGGCTTAAGACCATTGACAAAGCCTTTCAAAGGTTTACATTTGAGAGCTCTCAAGTTTGATCCCTTCTAGCTTACGGAGAAAATCATGTTGGAGACTTCACCTTTTAGAATATCATTTTATGATTGGTCCAGGCTAATCGAGGTGGTTGCCCTAAATTGCAAACGTGAATCAACCGAAAAAATATTTCATTTGCAATTGAAGATATTGAAGGAAGTTACCCTTAGAGATTGATTATAGATTTCAAGTGTGATAATATTCGCTCTACTAGAATTAGTCTTATGGATCTTTAACATAGAAGAAAGAGAGAAGAAGGAGATGAAGCTAATACTTTGGTTCTTCAATGAATTGATACAACAAAGAGTAGCACAGTACAATGAGAATTTTTGTACTTGTATTAAAAGCTTGTACAAAAATTGGATACAAGAATATATGATTGGTTTTTGAGCTTTGTTTTGCTTAATTTTGTACAATTACAAAGACATCAAAGTGAAGCCGAGGGGGAAGATCAACGTTTCTAATTCAATCACTTTGAGAGAGGAAAAGCCAGCTACCTCATTGAGGACTGGCAGATGGCTTGATGAATGTGCTTGAAGGCTTTCTTATAATTTACAAAACCAACAAACCAGAAATCAAAGTTGTCCACTGTAACTATCTCTATGTACTTTTCTCTTGGATTGTTCACATTTGCACTTGGAGCAGCTCTCTTTATCTTCTTCAATGGAATCAAAACCTGTAGATCAACAACCAAACCAACTATATGTCAATTAAAGCAATAAGAGAGAAAATGATTTGAGCCGACAATTCTGGTTGAATTAGTTTGTTCTTTCATGAGATTTATGTGTTGGATTTACCTTGTAAGGTACTCTGATGAACTCTCCAGTAGAAGTTGTAAATCTAAGGGACCTCTCACTGCAAAAGGCCAACTTTTCAGTGGAGATGAAGAGTAACCCTGCAATTGGACCAGCAGTGGTGAATAAATGGCACTGTGAGACCTTCAAAAGCTTCTCGTCCGGCCCAACGTTGAACAACTGTCTGAAAACTCTCTGCACTCCACCTCCCTGAACAATTCTAGCTCCCAATCTCAACTTTCTCTTCACTGTTTCTGAGATCTTTGGTCCCAACTTCACTGTAATTCAAACAGAACAAAAGTACAAGATATTAGCTTCCAATCACTGTAATTATGCATATTGATCATCTAAATCACAGCATCAAGGATATGATGAAAAAAAAAAAAAAAATAGAAGATAATTACCTTGCTCGCGGATTCCATGAGCGTAAGTGATTGGAATGCCAACAGCTTGATCTGCAACTGTGTTTTTCATACTGAATGACAAATTGAAATGTGATAAGAGGAGAGAAGAGGCTTGTAGTGGTGCTCAAAGGAAGGAATAGATGTGTGTATATAAAAGGGTTAAAAGTTGGCTGATGGGATCACAACTTTTTGATTTTGTACACACACATAACTCATCAAACAGGGATAAAGTAGAGATGGAGAGAGACATATAACTCTTACGATAAAAAGAAAGAAATCATTCAGTGCCTGGCACGCATCAGAAAAGCTTTTCAACTTGCCTGGTTATGTATGGGTTTAAGCTTTCCTTAAAATGTGAATTTCTCCAATAAAATTGAAGAGGAAAGCTATGGACTTATTGAATTGATCATGATCATTTGTTGTTAATAAGCTTTGATTGAGGTAAAGGTCGGGGGTTCTAAATTTTTAGTTAGGTAGCTGAATTAGATCTCTTTGGTTTCTCTCGGATAATGGGGTTGGGCACCAGATTAACTTCCCTAGGACTAGTTGAACTGCAGATAAGAGAGAAATATTGCTCTTATGCATTTCTTCCAAGTTCTAGGTAGTTATAGTAATTAAATTTTATCCTCTTCAACATTAAGGTTGAAAAAGGAGGTATGTAATTTAATCAATTCATCGAAGAAGTAAAATTACAAGTTTTCAAGAATCAAGAAACACGTCTAACATGTCTGTGTGGCTATGAGTCAGCATTTCTGGTGGTGCTGTGATTTTGGTGTCCCACAAAGCTTTGCAATTAATTATGTAAGATCTTCTTTAATTGCTGTGTCTGTCCTAAATTGAAACTTTCAATTGGAAAAATAAATAAATAAATGCAAACTGTCTTTTTGAAGGGAAGATTACTAAAACAGTTCTTTGGGGCTAAAAGCTTGAAGAGATAAAAAGTGAACCAGAGAAAAGAAAGGTGTGCTGATCTGTAATGCAAGACTTTTTAGCAATCTTTGCTCTCCATACTATCAAAGTGCGGTGGAAGGCAATGTGTGGTAGGCCAAACATTAAGTATATGCCTTTTTCATGGTGCCATTCATGTCATGCATGTCATCAGTATATGTAACTGATTAAAACACTACCAATTAAAGAAATTGATGGTGGGTTTCAAATGCATGCGATGTTTTTGAAGGACAGAGGAGGAATGCATGCATGTGACAGCCCACATGGATCCACATCATTAGCTCATTCTGATGGGTCAAACAAGAATCCAATCGTTTTGGCTTGATAATTAAATACAATGATCAGATGGGTGGTTGGCCGGTTTGAGAATTGACAAGTGGGGCAGCGCCAAGTGTTGCCGATATAGAAAAACAAAAATGTCTATGATTAATTCTTCTTTAACTTCTGAGAAAACATATAGAAGATCAACTATAAAATATGAATGGAGTGTTTAAGAATTGTAGGTGCTTTTTGCCATTTCTCTGTGTTATATAGGCAGATCATCATAGGTTATATATACCTCTTTTGTTTGTAATCACCTTCTAGTTTATATTTGGTGTTGAAGTTAATAGCTAGTATCAAAATGTGTTTAACTAACTACCTAAGATAGCAGTCATAGCAGAGGTTATGTTAGGTAAGTTAGTTGTGTGCTTTTAAAGAAAGAGAGAACCAAAGAATCAAAGATCTCAATGAAGAGAAGAATTAATAAGTTCTAGTTCTCAAGTAGTGTTTTTATAATGATTGAAGCATAACTAATTATTCAAAAGTCTTGTTCATCTTGAATTTGGTTTTTCCCTTAGATACCATATCAGATCCGGCAGGCAATGACTGATGATCGTAGGAAATTTATGATCAGTGAATTTTCAACTGTAGATACATTGACAGACTGAAATGACTACAGTGATTCACATTTTTGTAAACTTCAAAAATTATTTCGACGCTATGCTACCTTGTCTAATGTACAATTCATGAACCTATTATAAAACTTAAAAGATAGTTCAGTGCTTCTTTTTGGTGACATTACAACTGAAAACGTAATTGAATGTGTGGTTTGGCAACATTCTTTCCTTTTGCTTCTAAACACTTTCAGTTCAACTGGATTTCATATATCTCTCTATTCAACTCTGTGTTATAGGAGGATAAAAATCATAATTCAACTAATTTTAAGGTTTAGAATGTCTTTCAACTAATTTGATCCGTGTAGCTTTGATGTTGTTTTTTCATGCATAGAATTTCTAAAGCTTAAATGAATGAATTGGCTGATTCTGTACCAGTTGTAAACTCCTAAATCGGAGATTTGGAATCCAATCAAATCCTACTTGGCAGTAAAGAACAATCATATAATATGTATTGAATTGCAGATCCAACAAGTATGGTGAAAATTTGAACACAATATATGCCTAATACTGAACTAGTGATTTACTAGCTCTACCAGTTCAATTTTAATCTTTGGTGAAGACTGAACCAAGGAATGATCATATTACCATATAATCGAAGCCAGTTAAAACTTAAGGACTGACGAGGAAGAGAAGGGAAATGATATGCACACAAAATTTAGGAGAAAAATATCATATATTAAAAAAAAAAAAACCTGGGATTTACATACAACTCATGGGACAATTGGCCTATTTGACCCTTCACTGTGGGATTTCTGTGTACAATGATTTTTTGTCTTCTTTTTTTTTTTTTTTTTTTTTTTTTTATGTATGCTCTGTACAAACACATCAATTTTGAAGGAGAGGGAGAGCAACATTTCTCCTTGAATCAATATGCCTAATAGAAGACTGCGAGACTGTTTGTTGAAGACAATTGAGAGCTTTCTGATAATTCACAAATCCCATAAACCAGAAATCAAAATTGTCTACTGTAACAATTTCAATGTACTTCTCCCTCGGATTCCTTGCATGCTCACTTTGGTTTGCTCTCTTTATCTTCCTTATTGGAATCAAAACCTGCGGAAAACACAAACAAGATGGTAAGAAAAACTTTCAAGCCGCTGAAATAATTAGTGTTGCTTAATACTTGAACTTGGATTCCTCTAGTAGATTTATTACCTTATAATACGCTCTGACGATCTCTCCTGTAGGAGAAGTGAATCTAAGAGATCTCTCACTGCAAAAGGCAACCTTTTCGGTGGAAATGAAGAGCAATCCTGCAATAGGACCAGCTGTGGTTGACAAATAGCATTGCCAGAGCTTCAAAAGCTTCTCTTCTTTCCCTACATTAAATAACTTCTTGAAGATCCTCTTCATGCCGCCGCCTCTAACAATTCTTGCTCCAAATGTTAACTTTCTCTTCAGTGTCTCAGATATCTTAGGGCCCAACTTCCCTGTAATTCAAACAGAATGAGAAAAAGATTGGTAAGTTTCCAACCTTTATAATGCAGATGATTGAATTGACATGTAGATTGTTTGAGAACACTAATTAAGAAGATGATTACCATGTTCATGCTGATCAAGAGCAATGGATTTTGAGACAGTCATAATCTGATCTTGAGTTTGGTTCTTCATTATTGAATTAACAAACAACTTCCCTCAGAAACTTGAGAATGCTTCTGCTAAGATGAAGTTTTCCTTGCAATGTAAGCAATGAAGTGAGACGAGAAGTTCTTGGTGGTTAAGAAAGGAAGTGGTGTTTGTATTTAAAATGAAGAAAAGTGGGTGGTGAATCACTACTTTCTGTTTGCAGAGTCATCATGGGGTCATCAAGAGGATAAAGGAAGTGGCATCAACTCTATAAAGAAAAAGAAAAAAGAAAGCAAAAGAAATGAAAAACTAAATTTGTTCAAGTGGTAGGTAAGACTCAAATAGTAGATAGGTCCACCAAATCTTCATTTGGGAATTTTGCCTAGGAATTTATGGATATAATTGTTTCATATTGCAAAATATCTTTGAGGCCTAACCTTTCAAAATCTAATTAAGTCATGATGAATTCTCTCATAATTTTAGAGCCTAAAACCTCATCTGAACAAGGTCATTATAATTCAAATATCATACATGTTAAGTATAGAATCAATGGAACTAATGAAGGAAATGTTTTTGTACTGAATGCCAACCTTTGGAAAGTTAGAAAATAAACAAATAAATAATCCCACGTCTTAAGATCTAGGGGCTCCCTCCTAGAGAGGTCAACCATGCAAGCTTTCAAGAATCAAAAAAATACATCTGGTATGCTTGCGTGGTTCTGACTCAGCAGTTTTCGAAGACTCCAGTGTGACGATGTGCTGCAACAGCAACTCTAAGTATATGACAAAAATGCAATATCTAAGAGAATGAAAACTATAAGTGATGTCAAGGGTGATGATATGATAAGCACATTGGCATCTTAATGAAATTTTTTTATATTTAGTAATTACCTAATAGATCCTTTTTCCCAAACTTTTGTCAAAGACAGATGATGAGGGTAGGGAATGAAAAGTATGATAATCTGCAACACATTTTTTCTTTTACTTTTGCAATACTTTACTCTTCATTTTGAGGTGGAAGATAATGTGGTGGGACAGGCCGCGACGGCATTTCCTTGGTGCCCATGTCACAGTCCAACCTTAGAATCCTAAAGAACCACTTGGGTCATCTTAAAAAGCCAAGATTCATGAATCCTTACGTGGTTTGTAAGGAAATATGTAGCAAAGAGCATGTTGCATGGTCACTGAAAGTTATGTGAGGAGAACCTGACTTTCATATCTCAGAAAAAGAGTCTAGCCTAGACGGGCAGTGCTGACAAGAGAGAACTAAGTCAAGAATTCGTAGCTAGTCCAGATTCTAGTTTATGTGTCACCATATCGGAGATCCTATCTTTGTTTTGGTTTCTCTCTCTCCTTTGCTCCTAACTGTTTTACCTGTAAAACGCAGTTGTCTTGGATTTCTACATTTATAAGTAGCTTATTCTATCAACTCTGGAGTGTTAAGCCTATGAATTAACCACCAAATCCAAAAAAAGTAATCGCCGTATTAGATGCTGCAGGATGAGTTACACCAAGAGAGCCACTAATTAAAGGATTAATCTCCAAAGCTCAATACCTAAATCACCCATTCCGTCTCTTCGGTACAAAGTGTTAACCGGCGTAATTTTAACTTAGAAACATCTGAAAAATGAGAACAAGAGTCCTTCTATTAAAACATATAATTTAATTTATTAAGAATTTAGTATTGTCCTAAAAAAAAGAATGTAGGAGTATGAGTCAGTATATTAAGAGACCAACTTTTGTGAAGATTTCACTTTTTATCGGAAAACCAGTAAGCCATTTCCACAGAAAGCTCACTCCAACTGATAGAAACAAAAAGTTAAGAAAAAGCATATTTATCTCATTATCTGCAAATATAATCCTTTTAGCAATCTTTACTCGACATCTGAGGTGGAAAACAATGCGCAAGGTCATAGTTTACCATTTTAGTACCAACACACAGATTTTGTGGCAGGGGGCACTGCTACCTCCATTGGCCTCATCCCCATTAATGAGACAACTTAAAGTTAATGTTATGTATCAATAGCATGGGATTGTGCTAGAGCAATTACTGTTCAAATTAAACAAGAAGTTCCATAAGCGTATTTCATTTATTAATCCTCTTTCCCTCTTTCTCTCAAAAATCTTCATGAAGACGATGACGTAGAACTCTCTTTGCTTTTGATCCATCATATGTCATTTCGGTGCCACTTACATCCATGACCAGTAATTATTCTTGGAATTATTATTTTTTCACAGTATAAATGAAATAGACTGCAAAATCCATGTCGATTATTCTTGGAATTATTATTTTTTCACAGTATAAATGATAAGATTGGCATAATATTTTCAATTTCCAAACTTGAACTGGTACTTGCTATTCAGATTAAAGTCATTATGTCTGATGATGAAGGGTTTGATCCATGTCGATACCAACTAACTTGAGATTGAGGCTTTGTTCTTGATCTTTGATGATAAATTTCATCTTATGATCATGAAACTCCGGAAAAAATAAAGCATTAATATTCTCTTGGCAACATCTTCACCGGATTAGAAAAGAGTAAGGAGAATACATGAGGGAATTATCTTTTGTTGAATTTTTTCGTCTTGCGGTTCGTTACCCGCAAGCGGCCGCCCGCGGCACTTCTCCGCGAGCCATTAATCTTCCCAGTACCGATACTGTCCCCAACTTAACCACCCTTTATCTTATAGGTGTGGGGTTTTATCTCAAAAAGGCCTCGTACTATTAGAGGGAAGACAATCACTAATATACTTCATTTAGAAGTCTTTACTTTCTAATGTGGGACTATTATTTTGGTCCACACATCTCAACACTCCACCTTGGACCGAAATCCATCCAAGGGGCTTTTGCTCGACAAGTCCTGATCGAACCGTCGGCTCTGATACCATGTTGAATTTTTTCGTCTTGCGGTTCGTTACCCGCAAGCGGCCGCCCGCGGCACTTCTCCGCGAGCCATTAATCTTCCCAGTACCGATACTGTCCCCAACTTAACCACCCTTTATCTTATAGGTGTGGGGTTTTATCTCAAAAGGCCTCGGTACTATTAGAGGGAAGACAATCACTAATATACTTCATTTAGAAGTCTTTACTTTCTAATGTGGGACTATTATTTTGGTCCACACATCTCAACATCTTTCTCTAAGAGATCTAAATTTTTGAACAGATTAGGCAATTTAGGGAGAAAGTTAGCTCACTACTGCAGCATTACAGTATTGCAGTTGCTGCTTCATATAAAAACCACCTACATCTCATTTTTGATTGTAACAAGTACCATTTAGTTATGCAATTAATAACATACTCTTCACATTTTTTAACAGATTAGGTAATTTAAATATTATAACTTATAAGTTATAACGGTGTAATGGTGTTAGAATTTGTCTGGCAGTGAATCGATTTGTTCTGCAAATTGAGGCCAAGGCTATGATAAATGTTGTTGCTCACTTATTTTCTTTTTTCTTGCTGAGTGTGTTTGTTTTAATTAAGGGTGGCCCAAAGTTCTATTATTCTTTGTTCTTGTTATTGTATTTTCTTTTTCCTTGTTGATAAGCATTGTTGGAATTTCGAAAGCTTAAGAGAATAAATTAATTGATTTTCTGAGTTTTCAACCATGAATTAGGTATTTGAATTTTGAAATCTAACGTAATCCGATATGGTAAAAACAATCATATATACTGAACTGTAGATTTGATTAGTTTGGGGAAAGCTGAACAAAAATATATGCCTAGTACTAGTGATCTATAAACTCTACCAATTCAACTTTAATATTGAACATAGGCCAGACCAACAAATGATACCATATAATTAAAGCTAGCTAAAATTTAAAAATGAACAGTTATGGAGAGAAAATCATTATATATTGAAAAGAAAAACCTTGGATTTACATGCAAACTCATGGGACAATTGGCCTATTGACCATTCATTGTTGGACTTCTTTGTACAATGATTTTTTGGGGTTTTTGTTTTTTTTTTTTTTTCAAAATTTGTGCTTTGTACAAACACATTAAATTTGAAGGAGTGGGAGAGCAACATTTCTTCTTGAATCAATCTGCTTAATAGAAGATTGCGAGACTGTTTGTTGAAGACAATTGAGAGCTTTCTGATAATTTACAAATCCCATAAACCAGAAATCAAAATTGTCCACTGTAACAATTTCTATGTACTTCTCCCTTGGATTCCTTGCATTCTCACTTTGGTTTGCTCTCTTTATCTTCCTTATTGGTATCAAAACCTGCAGAAAACACGAACAAGAATGTAAGAAAAACTTTCAAGCTGCCTAAATAATTAGAGTTGCTTTATACTTGACATGGGAGTCCTCTAGTTGGTTTATTTACCTTATAATGCGCTCTGACAATCTCTCCTGTAGGAGAAGTTAGTCTAAGAGATCTCTCACTGCAGAAGGTAACCTTTTCGGTGGAAACGAAGAGCAACCCTGCAATAGGACCAGCTGTGGTTGACAAATAACATTGGTAGACCTTCAACAGCTTCTCTTCTTTCCCAACATTAAATAACTTCTTGAAGATCCTCTTCATGCCACCACCTCTAACAACTCTTGCTCCGAATGTTAACTTTCTCTTTAGTGTCTCAGATATCTTGGGACCCAACTTCCCTGTAATTCAAACAGAATGAGTTTGTAAGTTTCCTATCTTTACAATGCAAATAAATTGACAGATAGACTATTTGTAAACATTAGAACTTGATTACGCACCATGTTCACGCTGCTCATGAGTTATGGACTTCGAGACAGTCATAACTTGTTCTTGGGTTTGGTTCTTCATTGTTGAATTAACAAACAAACTTCCCTTAGAAATTAAACTTAAGAATGCCTCTGCTAAAATGAAGTTTTTCGCACAATGTAAGCGATGAAGAGAGATGAGAAGTTCTTGGTGATTAAGGAAGGAAGTGGTGTTTGTATTTAAAATGAAGAAAAGTAGGTGGTGAATCACTAGTTTCTGCTTGCAGAGTCATCAAGGGGTCATCAAGTGGATAAAGGAAGAGGCATGAACTCATTAAAGAAAAAGAAAAAGGAAAGCTAAATAAAAGATAAAGAAAATTTGTTCAAGTGGTAGGTTGGACTCAAATTGTAGATAGGTCCACCAAATCTTTATTTGGGAATTTCGCCGAGGAATTTATAATTGTTCATATTTCTGAATACCTGTTGAGGACTAAACCTTTCGAAAATTGAATGAAGTCATAACGAATTACCTCATAATTTTAGTGGCCTAAATCCCATCTGAACAAAGTAATTATAATGCAAATAACTAACATGTCAATGAAACTAATGCAGGAAATACTTTTATATTCAATGCCAACCTTCGGAAAGTTGGAAAACAAATTAAATAATCACACGTCTTGAGATCTAGTGGCTCCCTCCTAGTGAGGTCAACCATGCTTGCTTTCAAGATTCAAAAAATACGTCTCGCTTGCTTGTGTGGTTCTGACTCAGCAGTTTCCAAACACTCCGGTGTGACAATGTGCTGCAACTCCAAATATATGACAAATTGAATATCTAAGAGAATGAAAACTTTTAGTGTTGTTAAAAGTGATGATAAGATAAGCACATTGGCATCTTAATGAAAATTTTTTGATTTTCTTAGAGACCTTATAAATCCTTTTTGCCAAACTGTTTTCAAAGACTCAAATGAGGAGAGAAGAGTGAAAAGTATGATAATCTGCAACACATTCTTACGTTTACTTTTGCAACTTTTTTTTCATTCTGAGGTGGAAGATAATGTTGTGGCCCTTGTGGGACTGGCTGCGACGGTATTTTCTCAGCGTCCACGTCATAGTTCAACTATATTATCCTAAGGAACCACATGGGTCATCTTCAAAAGCCAAGATTCATGAATCCTTAAGTGGTTTGTAAGGAAATATGTACAGAGAGCATGTTGCATGGTCACTGAAAGCTATATCAGGTGAACCCCACTTCCATATCTCAGAAAAAGGAGTCTAAAGCCTAGATTGGTAGTGCTGGAGAATTAAGTCCAGAATCCTCTGCTTGTCCAGATTCTAGTTTATGTAGTATCACAATACCAGAGATCCTGTCCTATGCTCCTAACTGGTTTAAGTAGCTCAATTAATCAATTCTAGAGTGTTAAGCCTACAAATTAATTAACCACGGAATCCCAAAGATGTAACCATTGTATTCGAGGCTGAAAAATGAATTATAGTATTATACCAAAAGAGCCACTAATTGAAGGACTAATCTTCAAAGCCCAAGGCCTAAATCATCCGTTTCGTCTCTTTGGTACAAAGCGTGAACCGACGTAATCTTAACTTAAGAACATCTGAACAAATGACATAAATTTATTAAGAATGCAATAGTATGGATCAGTATCTGAACTTTTGTGACTGTATGACTATTTCACCCTATAAAGGGAAAAGCAAGTTTTTTTAAGGGTGTGTACAGGAGATGATAAAGTCAGTATCATATCAAGGAAAGATTTCATCTCTCTTTTTATCAGAAAACCAGTAAACCAATTTAATTTCCAGTAAATTCACTCCAATGGAAAGAAGCAAAAAGTTGAGAAAAAGCATATTTATCTGCAAATACAAGCCTTTTAGCAATCTTTACTCAATATCTGAGGTGGAAAACAATATTCAAGCTCATAGTTACCATTTTAGTACCAACACACAGATTGTGAGGCAAGGGGCACTGCCACCTCCATCGGCCTCATTCCCATTGATGCTACAAGAACTTAAAGGTAATAATTATATTATGCATCAAGAGCATGAGATTTTATACAGCAATTACTGTCAAATAAAACATGAAGCTCTCTCTCTCTCTCCATAAAAATCCTACTAAAATCTTTGTGAAGACGATGACGAATCTTTGCTTTTGATCCATCAAATGTGATTTTAGCGCCATGTAAATCCATGACAAGCCATTACTCTTGAAATTAGTGTTTTTTTCATAGTATAATATAATAGACTGTGAAATTCATACTTGCTATTTAGAACAATAACTAGTCAAGATCTCTGATGATGATGAAGGGTTTTTAGTTGTTGCTTTTTAGTTGAGGCTTTTTAGTTGCTTTAATTTGTTGATCTCTGATGATGAATTTCACTCGGGAAAAAAAATTAAGAAGAAAATAAAGCGCCAATATTCTTTTGTCATACAAGATTACAAGTATTGGGGGTTGTGGAATGTACATTGGTGCTGGTACAAAAATTTGTTAGGTAATCTTACAACTTGTACAAGAAATATTTGGTTCCTAATTAATACTTTTCTTTGTACAAAGACATTAAAATGAAGCAAAGTACTAATTTATCTTTGAATCATTTTAAGTGAATCAATCAACTACCTCATCAAAGACTGAGAAATTGCTTGTTGGGAGATGCTTGAAAGCTTTCTGATAATTCACAAATCCCTTGAACTAGAAATAAAAATTGTCCTTTGTAACAATCTCCATGTACTTTTCTCTTGGGTTCTTCATGTTCTCACTTTGCGTTGCTCTCTTTATCTTCCTTAATGGAATCACCACCTATGGATAAAGAGCAAATACCTTGGGGAAACCTTTTCGAGCAAATGAAGAAAAAATTCATTAAAGAATATTGGCGTTCTAGCATTGACCTTGTAAGGCACTCTTACAATCTCTCCTGATGAACAACTGAATCTAAGTGATCTCTCACTACAAAATGCAATCTTTTCGGTAGAGATGAAAAGAAGCCCTGCAAATGGACCAGCTGTGGTGTATAAGTAGCATTGTGAGACCTTCAATAGTTTCTCTCCTTCCTCAACACTAAATAAATGTGTGAACGCTCCCTGCACTCCTCCTTGAACTAGTCTGGCACCCCAGCTCAACTTTCCCTTCACTGTTTCCGAAATCTTTGGACCCAACTTCACTGCAATTCATCGAACACCAAAAACTAATTTTCCAATCACTGCAACCAAAAATAAAATCATAAACATTGTAGAAACTAAGAAAGATGGTTACCATGCTCGCAAACTCCACGAGCAAAAGAGATTGGGACACTGATAACTTGATCGGGAATCGGGTTCTTCATAGTGATCAACTAACAAATTTAATTGGAACACCTCCTTAAGCTATAGAATGCTGGAGATGGAAACAATGGATAGCTTTGTAAGTTGTGATTTTAATGCTTAACTAAGGGATGTGGTGGAAGTATTTAAAAGGAAAGAAAAAGGTGGGGGATGAATCAGAATCACAATCTTTAGTTTGCAGATATGCATTTATATATAGGAGGAATGCATGCATGTGGCAGCCACATAGATCCACATCATCAGCTCATCTTGATTGGTCTAACAAGAATCCAATAGTTTTGACTTGCAATATATATAATGATCAAAATGGGTGGTTGGCCGGTTTTAGAATCAACAAGTGGAGCCGTGCCAAGTGTCGCCGATGTAGAAGAACAAATTTGTCTATGATTTTGCTTTAACTATTGTGGAAACATCGAAGATCAATTATAAAAGATACATGGAGTGTTTTAAGAATTGTGGGAGTTTTTCGTTATCTCTGTGTTTGGCAGATCATGGAGTATATATACCTCTTTTGTTTGAAATCACCTCATAATTTACAATTGCTTTTAGGGAATAGAGGTTTCATTAAACTCAAACTTAAGCATATAAAAAGATTAGGCAAATAAGATTATTTTGTTGAAGTTAATGGTTACTACTGCCTAAGATAGCAGTTATTGCTGAAGTTGTTAGGTAAGTTAGTTATGGGCTTAAAGAGAGAGAGAACGAAATTGATCTCATGATATTGCCAATTAATAATCCTGTGTGCTTTCTTCAAAAAAAAAAACTAAAATAAAAATAATCCTTTTTAAAAAAAAAAAATAATAATCCTGTGTGCTCATTAAAAGGTAGAATGAATAAAGTTCTAGTTCTCTCAAGTAGTGTGTTTAACATTATGATTGGATTGCGACTGAATATATATGCATCTAGTTTTTTAGTGAAACCTAATTCATGTTTCAACTAATTTTAATTTTTAGAATGTATTTCAACTAGTTCGATTTAGCCGATCTCAACTTATTTAGGATTGAGGCTTTGTAGTTGTCTTTGTCATTGCTATTGTATTTTCATTTTTCTTTGTGGTAAGCATGCTATGTTTTTTTAAAGCTTAATAGAATGAATTGATTGATTTTCTGAGTTTTCAACTCCTGAATCAGATACTTGAAATCCAATGAGATCCTACATGGTAAAGAACAATCATATACACTGAACTGTAGATTAGATTAGTTTAGTGAAACCTGAACAAAAATATATGCTAGTAAGTAGTGATGCTAGTTCTACCAATTCAACTTTAGTCTTTAACGTAGGCCAGACCGACAAATGATACCATACAATCAAGCTAGCTAGAATTTAAGAAATGTTAAGGAATTACACACAGTTTCGCAGAAAATTCATCGTATATTGTAGGAAAGAACCTTGGATTTATATACAACTCATGGGACAATTGGCCTATTTGACCCTTCACTGTAGGACGTCTTTGTACAAACACATCAATTTTGAAGGAGAAGAAGAGGGAGAGCAACGTTTCTCCTTGAATCAATCTTCCTAATAGATGACTGAGAGACTGTTTGTTGAAGACAATTGAGAGCTTTCTGATAATTCACAAATCCCATAAACCAAAAATCAAAATTGTCCACTGTAACAATTTCTATGTACTTCTCCCTTGGATTCCCTGCATTCTCACGTTGGTTTGCTCTCTTCATCTTCCTTATTGGAATCAAAACCTGCGGAAAACACAAACAAGATGGTAAGATAAACTTTCAAACCGCCAAAAATAATTAGAGTTGCTTTATACTTGAAATGGGATTCCTCTAGTTTATTTATTACCTTATAATACGCTCTGACTATCTCTCCTGTAGGAGAATTGAATTGAAGAGACCTCTCACTGCAAAAGGCAACCTTTTCGGTGGAAATGAAGAGCAATCCTGCAATAGGACCAGCTGTGGTTGACAAATAACATTGCCAGACCTTCAATAGCTTCTCTTCTTTCCCAACATTAAATAACTTCTTAAAGATCCTCTTCATGCCGCCACCTCTAACAATTCTTGCTCCGAACGTTAACTTTCTCTTAAGTGTCTCAGATATCTTAGGACCCAACTTCCCTGTAATTCAAACAGAATAAGAAAGAGATATGTAAGTTTCCAATCTTTACATTAAGTTGATTTAGAGATGATTTCTAAATATTAAGAAGATGGTTACCATGTTCACGCTGATCAGGAGTGATGGATTTTGAGACAGTCATAATCTGATCTTGAGTTTGGTTCTTCATTTTTGGATTAACTAGCAACTTCCCTTAGAAATTTGAGAATGTTCCTGCTAAGATGAAGTATTTTCGTGAAATGTAAGCGATGAAGAGAGACGAGAAGTTCTTGATGGTTAAGGAAGTGGTGTCTGTATTTAAAATGTAAGAAAGTGAGTGGTGAATCACTACTTTCTGTTTGCAGAGTCATCAAGGGGTCATCAAGATAATAAAGGAAGAGGCGTGAACTCTATAAAGAAAAAGAAAAAGGAAATTTGTTCAAGTGGTAGGTAGGACTGAAATTTTAGATAGGTCCACCAAATCTTCATTTGGGAATTTCGCCGAGGAATTTATGAATATAATTGTTTCATATTTTGAAATATCTTTTGAGGCCTAGCCTTTCAAAATCGAATTAAGTCATTACAAATTACTTCAAATTTTAGAGCCTAAATCTCATCTGAATAAAGTCATTATAATTCAGACATCTTACAGAACTAATGCAGAAAATGCTTTTATACTCAATGCCAACCTTTGGAAAGTTGGAAAACAAATAAATAGTCCCACATGTCTTGAGATATAGGGGCTCCCTCCTAGAGAGGTCAACCATGCAAGCTTTCAAGATTCAAAAAATATGTCTGGCGTGCTTGCGTGGTTCTGCCTCCACAGTTTCCAAAGACTCCAGTGTGACGATGTGCCGCAACTCCCATGTATATGATAAAAATGCAATATATAATAGAATGAAAAGTACAAGTGATGCCAAGGGTGATGATAAGATAAGCACATAGGCATCTAAATCAAATTTTTTGATATTTAGAAAACCTAATAGATCCTCTTCCCCAAACTTTTGTCAAAGACAGATGAGGAGAGGAGGGAATAAAAAGTATTATGATAATGTGCAATACATTTTTACTTTTACTTTTGCAATACTTTCTCTTCATTCTGAGGTGGAAGATAATGCGGTGGGACAGACTGCGACGGCATTTCCTCAGCGTCCCCATCATAGTCCAACTATAAAACCCTAAGAAACTACTTGGGTCTTCTTCAAAAGCCAAATTCATGAACCCTTAAGTGGTTTGTTAGGAAATATGTAGCAAAGAGCATGTTGAATTGTCACTGAAAGGTATATCAGGTGAACCCCACTTTTATATCTCACAAAAAGAGTCTAGAATTCTATTCTAGTTTAGATTCAAGTTTATGTATATTAGAGATCCTATCTTTGTTTTGGTTGCTCTCTCCTTTGCTCTTAAATGTTTTACCTGTAAAACTTAGTCGCCTTATATTTCTATAAAGTGCAAACTCTGATAAAGAGAACAAGGATTCTTGTAACAAAGAATATAAATTTATTAAGAAAGCATTAGTATGAATCAGTATATGGATCAGTATATTAAGAGACTGAACTTTTGTGACTGTATAACTTCAGTCTACCACTACCTCGTCGAATTTCTTCAATTTCTATTGAGTTAGCTTTTCTAGTGGAGGCATTTCTAGGCCGTCTTTGTAGGTGTTCAAACCACCGCAACCGCCCTTCCCTAATCTTTGTGTCAATTGGTGCTGCTCCTAGTTTTGTTTGAATTTTCGTGTTTCTTATTCTATCTTTATGAGTTTTACCACCCTAAGCATCATTATTTTTAATACGTTCATTTTATGTAATTGTTGTTGCTCTACCGTCGAACATTCACTTCCAAGAGACTGAACTTTTGTGATTGTATAATTCTTTCAACTTATAAAGGGAAAATCAAGTTTTTAAGGTTGTGGACGGTAGATGATAAAGTCAGTAGCATATCAAGGAAATATCATATCACTTATTATCTGAAAACCAGTAAACTATTCATGCAGAAAATTCACTCCAATTTATAGAAACAAAAAGTTAAGAAAAAGCATATTTATCTGCAATAAGCCTTTTAGCAATCTTTACTCAACATCTGAGGCGGAAAACAATGTGCAGTAGGTCATAGTTACCATTTTTGTACCAACTCACAGACTGGCAGGGGGCACTGCCACCTCCATTGGCCTCATTCCCATTGATGAAACAAAAACTTAAAGATTAATATTGTGCATCAAGAGCATGATATTCTATTACGCAATTACTGTCAAATAAAGCATGATGTTCTCCTTAAAAAGCCCACTTTATTTATGAAGATGATGTGATTTCGGTGCCGGGTATATCCATGTGACAAGTGATTACTCTTAATTTGGGATTGAGGCTTTGTTGTTGCAGTATGAATAAAATAAATTGCAACTTCTGAGTTTATATAAATCTATGGGCCCGGAGAGTGTTGGGCCACACATTCACATGTGGGTATACAAATGGGATTAGAGTTCATCTTGCACAAAACCAATTGGCTTGTGCGGATCCATTCTACACCATTTATATACCTCATCAACTCTTATTATATTTCTGATGTGAGATTATATACTCCAACAGAGTTTGATAATATTTGACAATAATTTCAATTACCTCGAATTGATTCTTGTTAGAACAATTGTTAATGAAAATTAAAAGTTTTTCTCAAAAAAATGAGAGGAATTACAATTATTTATTGGACTACTGTTAGATATTTAAATAAGTCATATCTATCTACTTCTAGTTACATAAAAAATCAAAGTTTATCTCACTAACAAGAAGGAGATAAATATCAAATCTTAACTAATTCCTAATTTAAAGGAAGATCTAAAACAAATATTATTCAAACTTTCAAAGATGAAATTCAAAATAAAATGCCAACACATCAATACTCGGCATTTTTGTGAAGAACGCCAATTTTTTCCTTCAATTCTTCAAACTTGTCCTTTGGCAAAGCTTTTGTAAACAGATTTGCAAGTTGATATTTAGATGAACAATCAACCAAATTCACTTCATTAAACTGATCTTCACATGAACAATGGACCAAATTCACTTCATCAGATTGATGCGCATCCTTAACTAAGTAATTTTTTATCTTTAAGTGCTACAAAAAACATGGTTTTTGACACTTGAGGTTGTTGCAATGTTGTCACGCATAATATTTGTGGCTGATTTTTGTTCACCCCTTTTTTCAACTTCATTTTTGCTCAACTTTTCATTTGTTTGCATCGGTGTGCTGACTGGTTTGTAACCTTCCATGCTATTTTTTTTCTAAAACTTCAGCTGCATCACTGACATGTGGTTCATCTTCATTCCAATCCATTACAAAAATCTTCTTTTTCGTCTTGATAGACAATACTTCAGCTTCTTGACCATTATAGATGGTGCAAACATTGTTTTTGAATTGCTGAGAATATCCTTTCTCTAACATCTGACCAACACTAAAAAGATTTTGACTAAGATCAGGCACATATAAAACATTTTGAATGAGTTTGGTACCTGATTGTGTTGGAATGGCTATTTTTCCTCGTCCTTTTAATTTCCACAATATTCCCATTGCCAACCTTCACTTTGGAACTATATGATTCGTCAAGTTCCTTGAAAAGGGTTGCATTGAAAGACATGTGATGAGTGCATCCACTATCGATGAGCCAAGAATTAGAGGTCGCTTGGTTGTGAAAATAAGAGACTGTAAAGAGATGCTCCTCCTCAACTTCGGCATCTACTGCTTGTGCTTGTTGAGGGAATTTTACAATAAATTTGCAAACTTTGGTGACATGGCCTGTTTGCTTGCAACTTCCACAAATAGCATTAGGCCTCCACCAACAATATTTTTTAAGATGAGTAGGCTTCTTGCAGTACTTACAAGGAGGGTAACTTTTCTGGTTTGCACTCGCCTGACTTTTTTTGTCTCTCTACTTTTCGTTTTTTATTGTTGTATTCTCCTTCTGGATTTGGAAAGCTTTTTCTATTGACCTTCTTGCCTCATAGCCCTTCTTTGCTCTTGAGCTTGAAATGCATTGAGCAACTCCGAAAGTGATATTGTTGAAAGATCTTTTGAGTCTTCCAAAAAGGATATTTTGGATTCAAACCTCTCTGGGAGAGTCACAAGAACCTTATCAACTATTCTGGAGTCAGGAAAATCCTCACCAAGTAATCTAATCTTGTTTACAATAAGAGAAATTCTATCAGAGTACTTGGTGATAATTTCATCTTCTTGCATCTTTAGACCTTCGAACTGTCTTCTCAGATTTGAAAGTTGCATCTGAATGGTTCTTTAACTACCTTGAAATTCTTCCTTCAGCCTTTCCCATGCATCTTTTGCCGTCTTGCATGCCATGATCCTAGGAAAAAATGGAGTCTGACGTAGAATTCTGAATTACAGATTTGGCTTTGACTTTTTTTGCCTTTTCTTCATTGTGATGCTTGATCTGAGCAAGAGTTGAATTTGTTGGAAGTGGTTGCGCTTGCCTATCTTTCGCCACAATTTCCCAAAGATCAAAAGCCTCCAAATACGGCTGCATTTAACAGACCATATTTGGTAGTTTTCACCTGTGAAAGTTGGAGGGGTTGTCAAGAAAATATTATTGGTTGACATTTTTGCAAATTTTTTAACGATGGTAGACCTACAGAATGATCTGAAGCGCTGATATCAGTGTGAAAATTAAAAGTTGTTTTCAAAAAAATGAGAGGAATTTCAATTATTTATTGGACTACTGATAGATTTTTAAAAAAGTCATATCTAACTACTTCTAGTTACATAAAAAATCAAAGTTTATCTCACTAACAATAAGAAGATAAATATCAAATCTTAACTAATTCCTAATTTAAAGGAAGATCTAAAACAAATATTATTCAAACTTTCAAAGATGATATTGAAACTAAAATGTCAACACATCAATAACAATAACTAGTAATGATCTCTGATGATGAAGGGTTTGATTTATGGAGCTGACCTCAACTAATTTGTGATTGAAGGCTTTGTAGAATTACTGATCTTGATCTCTGATGGTGAATTTCATTTTATGATATGACTTGGGAAAAAATTAAGAAGAAAACAAAGCATTAATAATATTCTTTGGTCATCGTCTTCATGAAGGATAGGAAACAATAAATAGTATAACATGGGAAAATTATATAGGACATAGATATCATTGATCATATAGAGTTTCTCGTCTACATAAGTGCTGGTACAAAAATTTGTTAGGTAATTAATCTTACAACTTGTACATGCAAGAAATATTTGGTGCATAATGCTTTTCTTTTTACAAAGACATTAAAATGAAGCAAAGAACTGTTTTATCTTTGAATCATTTTAAGTGAATCAACCTGCTACCTCATCAGAGACTGAGAAATTGCTTGTTGGATATGCTTGAAAGCTTTCTGATAATTCACAAATCCCATGAACCAGAAATCAAAATTGTCCTTTGTAACAATTTCCATGTACTTTTCTCTTGGGTTCTTCGTGCTCTCACTCTGCGTCGCTCTCTTTATCTTCCTCAACGGAATCATAACCTATCGAAGCAAAATGAGCAAATATGTCAGTGAAATATTTTCAAGCAACAACAACATAGCCTAAGTCTCAAATTAATTGGGGTCGGCTATATGGTTCAAACTCTTCCATTGTGCTCGATTTAATACAATAGATTGTAAGCTTTCCAAACCATTTAAATCCCTCCTAATTAATGCGTCCTAAGTTAACTTTGATCTATCCCTACCTCATTAAATTTCTTCAGTTTCTACGAGTCAAGTTTTCTAGTGGGGGCATTTGTAGGCCGTCTTTGCAGGTGTTCAAACCACCGCAACCGTCCTAAAATATTTTCAAGCAAATGAAGAGAAAATTCATTTAAGAATATTGGGATTTTGGCATTTACCTTGTAAGGCACTCTCACAATCTCTCCTGATGAACAGCTGAATCTAAGTGATCTCTCACTGCAAAATGCAATCTTTTCAGTAGAGATGAAAAGAAGCCCTGCAATAGGACCAGCTGTGGTGTACAAGTAGCATTGTGAGACCTTCAATAGCTTCTCTCCTTCCTCAGCACTAAATAAATGTCTGAACACTCCCTGCACTCCTCCTCCTTGAACAAGTCTAGCACCCCAGCTCAACTTCCCCTTCACTGTTTCAGAAATCTTAGGTCCCAACTTCACTGCAATTCATCAAACATCAAAAATTAATCTTCCAATCACTTCAAGCATATACAAATTAACATAGTAGAAACTGAGAAAGCTATATAGATAATTACCATGCTCACAAACTCCACGAGCGAAAGAGATCGGAACGCCGATAACTTGATCGGGGATTGGGTTCTTCATAGTGTGATCAACTAACAGCTTTGCTTAGAAGTTAGAACACCTCCTTAGGCTTGTGACTTGTGATTGCAATGCTGAACAAAGGAATGTGGTGGATGTATTTAAAAGGAAAGAAAAGGTGGTTGATGAATCAGAATCACAACCTTTTGTTTGCATTAGTCATTCATAGGTCATCAGGACGTTAAAAGGACAGACAGAGATTTAAATAAAGGATAGAGGATTCGTTCCAAGGTAGGTGTGCATCATAGACTTTTCTATGAGCACAAGGCACTATATTTCCTTGTTCACCACTTCATGTTAGTTAATTCTTAGAGTTTTCAAAGTCCATATCAATAACCAAAGATTGGTTGACACAATTGGAAGCAGATTGTTGTTCATTAACTAGTGACTCGAGTTCGAATCCTGGAAATGGAAACAATACTCTAACGTTGGGAGCTCCCTCGGCCCCACTTATACGGCGAACATGAAGTAGTCGGATAGTACGGATATCGGGTGGTTTAGACAAAAAAAAAAGGTCCATTAGACAAAGTCACAAAGCTAATGGTTTATAGTTTTTATGGGTCAAACTATATGATCTGCATGGAAACTTCTCTATATGAAAGTTCAATTTTTCCAATCCAAACAGCTAACAATATAGAATCCATTTTGGGTTTTGATTTGTTTATTCAAGTCTTCATTGATTCTTTTGTGAATGGATAAGATGATAAGAAGGTTAGGAAAACCGAACCCACTAGCAATTAGACACGACGTTGGAAAGAAAAGAGAGAGTAACTTCAATAGATCAAAAAAAAGAGAGTGACTTCTTCAAATTAGAAATTAGATTGACACATGCAAACATTCAAACACAATAAAGGCATGGACGCTGCTTGCGTGGTTCTGACTCAGCATTTAAATGAATTCATATGAATTAGGTGTGCAATAAAAGTTCCTGGGTGGCATCCTAGCTTTGTGATTATGATACTCTTCTTAAAGAGAAGAATTCAAAAGAAACTAAATAGGCTAATGCTAATTTGACACAGAAAATACACTCGGTGACGTCAGTAGTCGAAAATCAATTATTTTTTAGTGGGACCCACGGGTGCCATATTAGTAAGTGCGTTACTGTGTGTGTTTTTCGGGTCCTATCTTCTCATGGAAGGACAAAAATTGAGTTATTTTACCAACTAATTAGGTGATTCAATTGTTTGGTATGACATTTGGAAGTAAGAGGCCATGAGTTCAAATCTTGATGGTGCAAAAAAAAATTTCTTTCCTATAAAAAAAAAAAAATTGGGTCATTTTGCCTTTTAGGGAAATCAAATACAATTATAACCATGACAATAATAAAAGACTCAATCCTAAATTAGTTAGGGTTGGTTGCGCTCATGGATCTATGCTTGTGCTCATCTTGATTTAATTAATGTAGTTAATAATGTGCCCTCTTAATCTATTAAATCTTTTTTAATTATTGCATTCAACTAGTTTTTTTTTTTTTTTTTTTGGATAAATGCATTCAACTAGTTAATTATCAAATAAAGTCACCCTTATACCATCGATTTTTTTAAAGAATATATTGTATTTAGTTTTCTAACTTGAACATAAAAATCATTGTAGGACATCAAAAATCAAATCCCATATAACTTCTTTTTTTTTCATGAAATTAAGTTGGTTTCAAAAGGTATTGAAAAGTGAGGAAATGAAGGCAAGGAAGAGCATATCCTTACCTGTATGGACGTGGTTTTTTTGTGAAATCTTTCCTCTTCAATATGAGGTGGAAGGTTGTTGGTGGTTTAGGAATTGAAAAGTGAGGAAATAAAGGCAAGAAATGGGCCACCCATTCTTCACTGCCCATTTCAATGTCATCATCTGCTCCTCATTTCACCCATCGAAGAATGACATCTCTCGATCTCTTTCAATTTCGCTCTTCTTAATGTTTGGTGTTGCAGAATTGTAGGAGAATTAGTTTTCTCTAAATGTAGCTAGGTGTCGAGAATTGTGTGGCAAAGAAAATAATTGACAACAACAGTTGGTTGACCCAACTAAAAGCAAGTTGTTGTTCCTTTAACTAGTGACTCGAGTTTTGAGTCTTGAATTGAAAATATCAACGTTGAGAGCTCAGTCACTTATATAGTGCACGACTTGAAGCGAGCTTTTTGAAGTAGCCGGATAGTCCGAATATGAGGTTGTTTAGACCAAAAAAAATAAAATAATTGACTCAACTGATTGAGATTTGACATGCTATAAGCGCCACACCTCAACTGATTAAGAATTGATTGGTTTTTCTTGTCTCCTTCTCTCTAAAATCCTAAAATTCTTTTTTTGATTCACTTTTGTGATTTTTATTTTTGAACCACTGTCGATTCTCTCAACGATCGGCGGATGTTCTAATCAAATCTCTTTTGCTCTTTGTTTATTCAATAAACAACAAATCTTATCAGATTTATGGAGATTGATCCATCCTTATTGCGGTGCATCTTCATCAACAGTATTGCGTGAATTTGTGCGGCGCGTTAGATTGATTTGTCTCTAGTTTTTACTTTATAGTAAGTTTTCTTTTCTAGTTGGAAGTCTTTGATTTGTCTTCTCCTTATTAAAAAGTTTTGTTATTCATTTTTGTGGCTCTAGTACTTTAGTGTATTGTCATGAGTTTCAACATTATAGAGAGCAGTCCTTAATTGTCAAACTGTTTCAATTTTGAAAAAATTAACCAAATTAATGACAATTTGTTTGCACAATTAGGATTAGCAAATTAATGTACTTAATTTTAGTCTGATACTGTATTGTGTCATGAATGATTAATGAAATTTCGATTTCTTTTAAAAAAAAGAACAATTGGTTGTCTTGACTTGTTCATAGGATTTGTAGTCCATATGTGATATCTCACTCTATAATTCAACCACTAGTTAATAGGATAGGTTTTTCATGGCACCTTTGACTTAAGTATGAATTGCTAACCACGTATTTAATTGTTTTTTGGTTCTTAGCCCCTTCCTCTTTAGTCATGTTGGTCTCAATCAATCCAAGGTCGAACTAATTGAGGTTTCGTTGGAGACATAATAAAACTCTTCCATTGATCTTTTGCTTCATTGATGGTACTCGATGAATTGATCACCTTGCATGAGGGACTTCAGGTACCTATCACTTGCATCATATATAATTTTCATAGCAAGGAATTACTAAGCACTCGTAAATATATATCTAGACAGGACTCGAAATCAAAACTTTGTTTGAAGAAAATTGAGTATATATATTGTAACATCCCCTAATCCCGATTAAGGAATATCTTGCCTGAAACCCTAATTAAGCTCTAGTAAACTAGATTGGACCTAATTAGAGTTAGCAGCCTTGTACCTATTCTTGACTACAACATGTATATCTTAAATATCGAAAAGCAAATCAAAATAAAACGTAGCGAAAAAATTAAAACCTTTCCGATACCTATAAGATATACAAAATCGATATTCTCACCTTTATTATTACAAAATAGTATTCAATACAATAATTATATAACAAGAACTCACATTACATCGTAGGGAAGATATTATACTCCTAATCTTCTCCTTTCCTGATTTTCAACATTCGTCCCTAACTTGAAAATGTTAAGTTGGGTGAGCTCTTACATTCTCAGTAAGTGACTCTCATACCAACCATCAATTATCAATTAATATCAAGGTAAAGTATAACAACATGAATTCAATGTATATCTAAAAGAACATTTGAATCAATATAAACAATATATAGACAGATGCAAGTCCATAAATCTATTACGATGTACCCGTTATTTGTATTTCAATTTCAGTATTTGAATTGAGTCGCCCTCTCACATTATCAAGAACCAGTCACTAGGCATCTAACCAGTTCCTATTATGTGCCGCCAACTCATAAAACATAGAGTCATACTCCCTCATCGTCACTAAACCAATCACTGCTCATCTGATTGGTTTATGACCGATGAACTGCCAACTCAATAGGAAAATATTGATCGAATATGTGACAGCCCCAATTTCCGTAGCAATTGGGAACGCCCGACCTAGACCCGCATAGGCTCCCGAATCGGTACTCGGCGAGTCTATACGCGCCTAGTCAGCCTCAATTCGTTCATTTACAGTTCAAAAATATGAGTTATTAGATTATAAAACTTATAAGATCGGTACGCAGCGAAATTCAACTATAATCATTCTATAACTCAAAGGGAAATCATCAATTTTTAATAAATGTGGAACCCCGAATACAAGATAAACATGTAAAACCTGGTGACCACAGTATGATAGGGGCATATACATGATATCCAAGTCTCACAACTCAATTCTATCCATAATGTTTCAAACCAACATATGTAACTAAAAACAATTACATACTACGCAGCAAGGAAAGAAATCGTCCCAAAGGAGCGCTCAGAGGAAGTCACGTATCTTTGATCCTTTTCCCTTGTCGTTACCTGTCCTATCTACACCCACCGTCACAATCTAGACGGTGAGTAATTGAAAGAAATTGAAAATAATGCCAGAAAAATATAACAGTAATTCACGAATAAACAACAAGGCAGTCCAAGAATCATACGGTAATTGAAAGACAAGAAATATAACAAGGTGCATGATAATCAGAATAACAGATAACAATCAAAATTTGCGTGTTCCAAGAAATCAAATAGAGGCCCATAAGTGGTCTAAATCATGGCATAATGGCGAAGATCTCGCGAGATCTCCCCAGGCATCGACACAAGCGAAGGCACAACCATAATGGGGGACACAAGCCCCTAGTTGTAACGACTCAGAAATTTGGTTATTTGTGAATGATGATGCATGTATTAGTATATTAGTATTTTACGGGTCTCGAGCCGTTCGGATGATTTTTTTAATTGAGTGAGGTGTCGCCTAGTTAAACGGGGTTTTCGGGAACCGTTTTAGTGGACATTATTAATAAACAAAGTCAAATGAGATATATGACCTTAGTTGAGGAAATACAATTTTATTAATAACGCATAACTTAGACATGAGGAAACTTATTTAAATACTAAGGGTGGGACCACCTTGAGAAGCGTGTCGGACGCGGGGCACTATGTACTGAGTAGGCGAGAATTTGTGTGACCTTATTTATAATTTAATAAAATTAATCTAATGGGTTAATATAGGATAAGATTGTTAAAGTGACACAATTGAGTGAGGAGAACCATTGGATGGTCATAGAGATGTGTATATGTGTTAAATTGGAATGATGAGCCAAATGACCCATAAGGGTAGCTATCCAAGGGATGTGCAAGTTTTAAACTCAAGGGCAAAAGGGTCATTTCGTCCTAATTCACTTATAAAAAAACGTTTTATACCCCAAAACCCTAATACACTATTCATCTTCTTCTCCACAACTGCCATCACTGTTCACCTCTTTCCTCTCGCCACTGCCGCTTCCTCCCACCGGCGATGCTGACCCCGACGAGGTGAGTCTCCTTCTCCAATCTCTCTCTCTCGTTTCGTCACTCACTCACTCTCGTTTCTTCATGCTCACGCTCTCGGCCCTCGGCTCTCTCACGCCACAGTCCTCCCATCCTCGGCTGGACGACCACCACCGCTACCATCGACGAGCCTGACATCCCAACACCCACTGGTGGAGTGGAGGTGAGCTTCTCTCTCCCCCTTTCCCTTCTTTTCTCTCTCTCGACAGTTCACGTGTTCTCTCTCACTTTCGGCTGTTTTCTTTCTCGTTTTGCAGTCACCACCGTCACCCTCACGGCACTGGAGACCTCGGCCACCCACCTGAGACACCAAGGTGAGCCGTCCTTGACCGTCTCCCTCTCTCTCGTTCTTCTCTTCTCACTATCTTTACGAATTTATGGCGTTTTTACAACTGTTTTTGGGTTAATGTTGGCCACGGCTTGGATGACCGACGCCGGTGTCGGTCAAGGCTGGCCAGAGGTCACCCTCCGGCGACACTGCTGGCCAGAGAAGACCACATGTGGGACTGTTTTCATGGGTGTATTTGTAACAACCCTAAAATTTTTAATTTACTTGTGATTGCACTTGTCAAAATTGTGACCCGGCTACGTGAATACTGGACAGTATTTCGAACTTCGGGAGTCGACACCGAAGTGATTTTATGATTCTTTGATTGTATGTATTAGTATTTTAGTATTTTACGGGTTTCGAGCCGGTCGGGCGATATTTAATTGAGTGAGGTTTCGACTAGTTAAACGAGGGAGAAAAACAAGTAAAAAATACAAATAAATGAATTTTTAATTAATTTAATTAATTAGTTGGCTAGACAAGGCGAGACTACGCGCATTATGGGAGTCGAAACAAGGAAAAATGGACCGAGGAACGTCGTTGGAACGCGGGAGTTGGCTAATTACATAAAATATGGTCTATGGAATAGAAATTGTTAAAGTGACACAACATGGTGATGAACAACCATGAGATTTGCATTGAGATGTGTGTGTGTGTTGTGATGTGATATAAGAACAAAAAGACCCATAAGGGCAATGGTTTAAAAGTGGGTAGGAATTAAGTTGGGGGTAAAAAGGTCATTTGGCCTTATATATATAAAAAAAGAAAAGAAAACCCTACACTATTCACCTCCTTCTCCAAACACCCACCGCCGCCACTCATCTTCTTCCTCCCTTCACCTCTCTCGTCGGTCTCCCACTCGGTCTCTCCTCGCCAGAACCCTCACCGGAGGTCCGCTCTCTCTCTCTCTCTCTCTCGGTCTCGCTGTTCTCTCTCTCTCTCTCTCTCTCGCTGTTCTCTCTCTCTCTCGCTGTTCTCTCTTTCGGTCACGGTCTCACTGTCTTGGCCGAGCACCACCGGTTGTCGGAGGTCCAGAGGTGGTTGGGGTTCATCCCTCTCGCCGGAGACCTTCCTCTCTCTCTCTCTCTCTCCCACTCATTCTCACGTTTTTCACTGTTTTTCTTAAATTTGTTGCTGTTTTGGTTTTGCCAGAAAACGCCAAGCTTGGCGGCTATTGCTGGCGGACTACCATGACTAGGACGCTGTCGGGGACCCCATCAAGATCATACATGGGTCCCACGGCCTTCGGAGTTGTCAAAACAGTCCTATGTAGTGTAAACTGTCGTCATTTCATGTGATTGTTTTTGTGTTGTATTTTATCTTATTTTTATTCTTTCTTTCACCGTAAAATCGCATGTTTGAACGGATTTGATGGTTGAACTATCACTGGTGTGGGGGGTTATCACGGATCTTGCTCATATCCTCGATGGTCTCTCACAGTTTTGGTTCATCTAAAGTACTATTAATATTGCTATTTTGCCGAATTACTTGTTACGATTTTTATTAAACAATTGGATTCGTTGTAGTTTCTTAATAATGTGGAATGGTTTCGTGTTTTGATCATTCTTTGGTGATGACGTCGGGGTCGCGCCGACGGTCCTTGAGACTATGACGTGACCCACACTCGACCGAGCCGAGCTTACAAATTTACAAGTAAGCTTACATGTATTATAGTATTTCCAAAATCCAAGAGAGTATTTATTTTCAATTTTCATCGCGTTGTTGAGTCATTAAAACACTGGGAGAACGTTTGGGATATAACGTAGATTTAATAAATGACTTGACCTATTAACACGAGTTTCCGACCTTGTCAGGTAGCGAGAAACTCAGGAATACGCGTTAGGGACGTGAGAGTGTTGTACGCGGGTTACGATAGTTCAGGTAAGTACAATTGCCACAAGCATTTGTACGTTTGTAAGCCAGTAAGAAAATGCCATGTGATTCATTATCTTTCATTTTGTTTCGTTATGCTCTATTATTGGTATTCCCTTCCATTTTTTGTTGTGTGTTTTCCGGCGTAAGTGTTTTGTCTCGAAAATACTAGGACTTGCACTAGAGGGATAAAACGCGGGCACTCGTGCGCACGAGTGTGTGACCACCCTTAGTGATCGTGTGACACCGAGTACTGGGTGGATGGGTTTGAGTCCTTTCCAAATCATAGTCATGCTTTCGCTTTCGAAATGTCGATGCCCGGGAAGACCTCTCGAGGTCTTCGCCGTTATGCTATGATTTAGACCACTTATGAGCCTCTTTTGATTCCTTAGAACACACTTAAATTTCGATTGATATCTATTAGTCTATTTATCATGCATCTTGTCTATTTAAATTCCTGTCATTTTATTACCGCATGATATTTAGACTGCTTTATTTGTTTTATCATGAATTACTGTTATCTTCTTCTGGCATTACATTCGATTTTATTCAGTTACTCACCGTCTAGTTTGTGACGGTGGGTGCATATAAGGCAGAGAGCAGCAAGGGCAAGGGACCCTACCTAGGTGATCTACTGTAAGGATTAGCAGCGACATCAGAGAGACTCTTTAATAGGTTTTTTTATACTTTTGCTTTGATGTATATCGTTTTATATATACATGCTTTGGGATTATTGAACTTGGTATTTTGATGAGACTGATATCATGTATATTTACCTATCGAATTGTACATGAATACCCGGGGTTTTTCCACACTTATATAATTCCTTTACTTCCCTTGAATGAGTTATTTTCCCCTTTATTATAATTGTTTTAGTCTTCCGCTGTTTATTATCGCAATAACTCTTTCATAAATAACTAAATTGATTAAGTTGAAGGCTGACTAGGCTCGTCAGGTTGCCGATTGATGACTCAGGGCTTGAACGGGTCTAGGCCGGGCGTACCCAATTGCATGGGGAAATTGAGGCCGTCACAGTATTGTAGGGACAGTTTTATGTATGTGTGATAGTTTGAAGTGTATAGGTGACGATTTTGGTGTGGGTTGTGTGCAAGGGGTGTACACTATGTGTACACCACAATGGGGTGTGCACAACAGTGTATGTGTACACCACAGTGGGGTATACACAACAATTGTATATGTGTGTGTGCATGGTGAAAATGTGTATATAATATAGTTTTAAGTAATAAAGTGACGTATTAATGAATGTGAACATGGGGGGTAAATAACAGTGGGGTGCACACACAACAGCGGGGTGTTGTGTGCATAAAATAGCAGGGTGTGTGTGAAGTGTGAGTATGCACACCAGTGGGGTGTACACATCAGTTGTGTGTGTGTGTGAGACCATAAAGTACATTATTATATGTATGTGTTAATCAATAAAACAAGAAAGTGTATGGATATTTTTAAATAATCATGGGTTTGTATTAAGGCCCAACAAGAACCCAACTTACTCATTATAATATGGGTCCATAACAAGTTACAATTGGTGTGTATATGGGTTGTGTAAAGCCCAATAAGGGTTTAATATAATAGGCACAACTTAAAGCCCAAAACAAATACATAAAATGTAAGAATAAGCCCATATATCCAGGCCCAATAATTGTCCACATATTAAGCCTAGATATAGGCTTGACACATGGACCCAACAAGAGCCCAACTAGGTTGTAAAGGGCATCAACTACAGTATGGGTTACATTAATAAAAGGAATTCAAACCGAGTTTATGGGAATCACCCTAAAACTAAACACGAACTCTAAAACAACATTCGGGGTTTGATTTGTTGTCAGGTAGTCGAGAAACACGGGAAACACGTTAAAGTCTTGGAGTGAATACCAGGTCGCGATTAGTCAGGTAAGTACACTTGCCCTAAAAAGCATTTGTACGTTAGTAGGCCAGTAAGAAAATAACATGTGATTTATACATCCTCTATTCATTGATATTGTTGAATTGATCCCTTGTTTGAAATTCCATTTCGTTTCCCTTGGCTGTATGTTCTCGGCATGAGTGTGTGTCTCGAAGGTATTATGTGGTCCCGCACTAGCTGGGACAACGAGGGTGCCCTCTGAAGGGGTAACTGACCACCCCTAGTGATGTGTGTACTGGGTATTGGATTCGAGAGGTGTTGCGATGCCTCTCGATTTCACACTGCGCTAGTGTTGCGACATTGCCTGGGGAGATCTTGCGAGATCTTTGCCGTATTGTTGTGAAATTAGACCACTCATGGGCCTCTTTTGAATCTTAGAACATGCAAATTATCGATTGTTTATCTATCAGTCTGTTTATCATGCACTTGATTTATTTACGTTTCCTGTTGTTTCATTTCCGCATGATATTTAGACTGCTTGTTTGTTTAAATCATAAATTACTGTTACATTCTTCTGGCACTACTTTCGATTTCTTCAGTTGCTCACCGTCTAGTTTGTGACGGTGGGTGCAGATAGTGTGGATAGCAGCAAGGGCAAGGGGCCCTGCCTAGGTGATCTACTGTGAGGATTAGCAGCAACATCAGAGAGACTCTATAGTAGGTGTTTATATTTTTACTGATTTGTATGTCGTTTCATACTTATGTTGTTGGGATTATTGAACTTGATATTTTGGTGAGACTGGTATCATGTATATATGCTTATCGAATTGTACATGAATACCCGGGGTTTTCCACACTTATAGAATTTCTATACTCCATTGATTGAGTTATTTCCCCTTTGTTATAATTGTTTAGTCTTCGTTGTGTATTATTGCAATAACTCTTTCATAAATTACTAAATTGATTAAATAGGAGGCTGACTAGGCTCGTCAGATTGCCGAGTGATGACTCGGGGCTTGTACGGGTCTAGGCTGGACGTACCCAATTGCACGGAGAAATTGGGGCCGTCACACCAGTACTTGGTGTCACACAATCACTATGGATGGTCCTACACTCCTATACAAAAGTGTCCATGTTGCCTCACTAGTGTAGGGCCAAGTATCCTGACACACACTTACGTACGCCAAGAACACACAAGCAAGGAATAGAATGAAATGCCAAGCATGAGATCAATTCAACAATCACAATCAACAAAGGATATAGAATCACATGATATTTTCTCACTGGTTTACTAACTTACCTGGTACATCGCGCATTCGTCGCACTCCCGCGATCCTTTGCGTGGGTCCCCAAACAACCTGTCAATGGTTTGAACCCCAATAGGTTTAGTTTATAGTCAATAAACAATTCTAGGATAACCTCCAAATTTTTCCAAATTTTTCTCATATTTTTCTGAATTTTTCTCTATTTTTTCTAAAATTTATTTAGTTTTAATTTATTTTTATTGTATTTTTTATTATTTTATGGGTCAGGTCGGGTTAGATCTGGCTCGACCCGACCCGATCCGATCCGCCCTGCTCTGGCCAGCACTGGGCCTGGTTCGGTCCTGACCAGGCACTGAGCCTGGCCTCCTGGCTGGGCCTAGTCCATGCCAGCAAATGTGGTTCGCCTTATACACGCCGTATTACTCACATGAAATCACGTTCTCACAGCGTCGTGATGAAGAAATCTTGAAAACGTTCCATGCAAACAAAATAACCAAACATGTCGTGACCCCTATACGCACCACACAAGCACGTATACACGCACATACGTATGTTACTCACGCCGCGGAACACATGATGTGAAAACGTCTGGTAAAATGTGAAATCGAAATACCCAACACAAAAACTCATGTGACACACGTTGCTTCATTCTAAACAACAAAACGCCTCGACGACGTGGAATCACTGGTCGCTGTGTTCGACATCTATAGGAGACGCCGCCACGCAATAAAAGTGCCACATCCCCACGGTGTTAACCTGAAGTCTAAAAATTGAATTTACAGAACCTTGAACTCGCACACCTCTCTATCCGATCATTGCCATCATGTTTTCGGGCATCAAGACTCCCCTAAATCGACTTCGGATTGTTGTGGGATGTCCGGATTCAATTAAGAACCCAAAATCAACACCAAATATGAAAACCAAATTAATGAAAAATAACAAAACCCAACATCCATTCACAACACCGGCTCAACGCTGCATGTTGATCACTTCGGGGGTTGCCGAGACACTGGTGGAACACCAGGAACATCTCCGACAGATACCCTTGGTCATCGCGATATAATTAACCAACAACAACGCGTAATTGTAAAGAACTACAAAGAATGAGGAGATCTCACCTTTTCCGATGAGTTCTTGCGACTTCGGTGATACTCCGGCAGGTGGGACAGTCCTCTAATGGCTGTCCACCAATTTCTTGCTCCCCAAATTAGAGAAAAGAGGAGAAAAGAAAAGAAAACGTTGTGAGAAAAGAAAAAGATGAGAGAAAGAGAAAAATGAGAGGAAAGTGTGGGGTTCGGTCCTTATATAGGCCTACACCTCATCCCCACACATACACACATCTCGAGGTCGGTCCAACTAACCTCACCTTAGCCGACCACCTATTCTAAAACCTCTTAATGTGACTCCACTGGGTGACATGCTCACCACTTAACTAACCAACTCTTTGGTCCATTCTCACGTTTCTTGCACTCTAAACACCCCACGACTCGCGTGTCGAATGTTTTGAACTTCTTGCTGACACTCTCTCGTCGTCAATCGAATAAATTTTCATTTTCAATTGGCTCATTTATTAACATTCTCAGTGTTTTAAAGTCCCGTGTACTCGTAACCCATTTGTCGATGCCCGCTCGGCTAGTTTTCCTACTCATTTACTGACTTCACTATCCGTTCACTCAAATAAGAGTATAAATATATAGTATACGTCATCATTCACAAATAGCCAAATTTTAAGTCGTTACAGTCTCTCCAACTAACTAGAATTTCGTCCTCGAAATTAGCACTAACTCGAGCGAATAAGGGGAACCAACACCCGTTCACACCTCCTCTAAACTGCGGGCTTACAGCCACTTCGGATAGCTTGAATCCTTGTATTGGACTATGAACTCTCCCAGAGTTGCTTTAGACAACTCACTCTTTATCGTTGAACTGCAGACCGATGCAAAGTCACTTCAAACAGCTCAATAAGCTATGACCAACTGCGAACTCGCGCGAGAGTCACTTCCAACAGCTCGACATCAGGTATTAAATTGCGGACTTGTACAAAGTCCCTTCAAACAACACAACTTCTTAAATCTGCTCATTTCATCCACATCTATCAAACTGTGGGCCTCTGCCATTTTAAACAACTTGATTTCATCTCAGTCTTCAGACAGCGAGTCACCACCACTTCAAACACCCTAATTCGATTACGATTTCTTTAACCCGCTTCCGTTTCCCAAAATGGTAGGAATGCCAATGACCTCGTCGCAGATATCGTCCACTACCACAACGCAAGTCAGGTAATTACTAAGTAAGACACTTGATGGTGAGCCCCAAGTGTAGGGCTTCGCGATAGTAATAGTGGCGCAAACTAGTGTTTGCATCGAGTTTATCGAATTCATAGGGAGTAGTTGCGCAATGCACTATAGTAGATTAGGCGATTTATAATACAAACAAATAACTAGTAAGTTAAACTATCTAGGAAACATAAACAATAAGAACAAATTTATTTTAGACTTGAATCAATCAAATTAAATATGTGACGAATCAATCAAACGATGTGTTCAACTCAATATATAGACTAGGTATCCTACAAGTCATTTCGTCTTGAGGTCTCGGTGGCGAGAATACTATATCAACTCTCGGGCTCCACAGTTTGTGCGAGCAGCGTAAGAGCATCAAAGCATTAAGTTCAAAACCCTTCAAGGTCTCTTAAAGTCTAGGCAACCGGTCGATGTACCCTAGCATATTAAGTTTTAGTGTTCAATTCTGGTTCGATAGCCTCGAGGTCTCGGTGATTATTTCTCCTTAATTTCTATGACTACATGATCAGTGCAATCAAAGCCTAGTGTAACGGCCCCAAATTCTCAATGCATTTGGGTACGCCCGGCCTAGACCCGTGCAAGTCCCGAGTTGGCACTCAGCGAACCTGACGAGCCTAGTCAGCCTTAAATCATCAAATTTCAAGTTTTATGAAAGAGTTATTGCTAGTATAACATAGTGGAAGAAAATTTAATACTAATCAATTATTGGGAAATAACTCAATCAAACGGAAATCAAGAATCTATATAAATGTGGAAACCCCGATTGGTTCATGTCCAAGTCAACATAACAAAACTCGTGGTATCCACCTCAAAATTTATCCCCAATCCAAAAACTACAATCATATATATAAAACATCATACAAACAAAAATAAACATGAGCCTACATCTCGATACCTCAAGTCCACACAAGCACAAAAATCTCTTAGGCAAGATCCCTTACCTCTACTGCACTCGCCCCATTTGCACCCACCGCCACAAACTAGATGGTGAGCAACTGAGAGAAATCGAAAGTAATGCCAAAAGAATATAACAGTAATTCATGAATTATCAAACATGACAGTCTAAATATCATGCGGGGAATCAAAGACAGGTATTTAAATAGACAAGATGCATGATAGACAGACTGGAAATAATAGCAATCGAAACATGCGTGTTCTACGAGTCAAGAGAGGCCATAAATGGTCTAAAATCTACAACAAATTCACAACAGCGATGTCGCAACATCGAAATCCACAACAATCCAGTACATGGTATCTCACAATCACTAGGGGTGGTCAAACACTCGTGCGCACGAGTGCCCGCGTTTTATCCCTTCTAGTGCAGGCCACATGTACTTTCGAGACACACACTTATGCCAAGAACACATATACAAGGAATATGGAATGGAATGTCAACAAGTAGATAAGAGCAAACACAATAGAATGAAAATGAATCACATAGTATTTTCTTAACTGGCTTACTAACGTATACAAGCTTTAAAACAAGTGTACTTACCTGAACTATCGCAAATCGTATCCACTCTTGCGAATCCTAACGCGTATCCCTGAGTTTCCCACCACCTGACAAGGTCGGAAACTCTAATTAATGGGTCAAGTCAATAACTAATATAGGTTTAAACCCTACTGTTTTTCCAATATTTTGATGACTCAAACGACTCGAACAACTCGATGAAAATCGATCGAAAAATTAGACAAAAACACCACAACTCGTTTGATTTTGTAAACCACACCATATGCAAGCTTAATCACACAACTTAGGCTTGGCTCAGTCGTACATGAGTCACGCCATGGCCTTAATGAGCTGGCGACATGACTACGACGTCATAACTAATTCTCGACCTTCAAGCGCAAATTTGTAAAATAACACGACTCAAAATGACCATGCACCAATAGGTTTGGGAACCTTGCAGGTGTAGTCTAATGTTCGTAGGGGGCCAACATGTCATGGAAAGGCCATGTGCATGCCCTACGTCACGTCGATGACTACTCAACGCGATAGAAAAAACTCACGCATAACTTTGCCATTACGACTCATCACCATTGATATGGACGCTCCAGGGCTGTGAGATTCCATGACGGACATGGTAAGGTCTCCAGCGTCGACGACAGTGCCACCACGACGAGTGGTCTTCGGCGAGGAAGGTACAACACGCATACAACATATAACAACACAATATAGACAATAATGTTGCTGTTTTAGGTCACTCCGAGAGTCGTGAGACACAAGCATGGACTTAGCTTGGTCCCCGACATCCCTGGTCATAGTGACAGCGATGGCGTCACCCACGGCAGCGGATTTCACGAGAAAGAGCATAACATACATGAAATGAACATAAACATGAAATATCAAATTTTGCGCTCGTCTCACTATTATTGACAACTTCGAAGGGTTGTGGGGCCCAAGCCAAGACTCGGTGGGGTCCCCGACAACCTCCAGTCTTGGTGGTCCAGTGGCGGCGCCGCCGTAAAGGCATTTTCCAGCGAGGAACTGAAATAGCAACAACACATAAAATAATGGGAGTACACACACCACTAACCTATATATAATGAGCCTAAAGACACACCAAGGGAGGAGGGGCTTCGGTGAGCCATCCCCCAATCGTCATCAACACCTCCGGCAGCGGCTATACCAACAACAACACAATACACACACCAAAGTTTCAAAAAATGAAAATAAAAAATAAAAAAATAAAAGTTCCAACCCACCATTAAATGTTCCGTCGCGAGGGGGAAATGCTCCAGATCCGTCAGGGCTCCGATGGTCCACCGTTCATCACCTCCGACTAGACCATTCACTGCAGCCACCCACAACAATGGCAGACACAAGAAGAAAAAAAAACAATCACGAGGGAAAGAGAAAGAGAAAAAGAAAGAGAAGGAGAGAGAGATCTCTGGTGAGGGAAAAAGAGAGACAAACCTCCGATGAGGGAAATGAACCCCGACCACCACTAGCTCAGCTAGGAACGGTGGTGCAGTGAGGCCATTGAGGAGTAGACCGAGAGAGAGAGGGAACGAGAGCTCGAGAGAGAGAATAAACTGAGAGGAGAGAGAGAAAATGAGATGCTTACCTCCATCGATAGCAACCCCTCCGACGAGTTTGGTCCGGTCACCGGCGAGATAGGAGAAGGGACGATGGTGAGATGAGGGAGAGGGAAAACCGTGAGTGAGTGAGAGTGAAGAGAGACAGTGAGTGAGAGTGAGGGGGTGTTTTGTATTTAAAAACAAAAAGGTATAGTGTGAATAGTGGTGAATAGTGTGTTAAGTGGGGTGTTGTCTGATTTGTGGCTACTCATCTCCACCTAACCACACATCTCGAGGCTGATCTAAGGGCTTTCCACTATTGGGCTGTGTCACCTTAACAATCCTACCCCATGGTCCATTTGTTGTATAATTATCCAACACCCGCGTTTCCAACAACTTTCCCCGATCCATCTTGCCTCCTCGGTTCGTATTTCCCTGTCGCGTGCATACTTTTGCATTGTCTCGTTCAAATGAATAATTAAATTATTCAATAATTCTTTTAATTATATTTTTATTGTATTTTTCTCCCCCGTTTACCTAAGCGGAACCTCACTCATATTAAAAATCGTCCAAACAGCTTGTGACATGCATTAAACTAAAATACTATTACACACATCAAAGAATCATAAAATTACCTCGGTGTCGAGTCTCAAGGTTCAAAATACTGTCCAGTATCATGTAGCCGGGTCACGGTCCTGACAAGTGCCATACACGTCGAGTTAAAATTTGAGGGTTGTTACACCTAGAGTATGGAACACTAAAAATAACATTGAGTAGAACAAGAAATGCAACTAAACATGATTTATTGACACAAAACATTCAAATAAGCACATCAAGTCTCAAAAATATATAAACTAAATAATAAAGAGAGGGAGTTCATGTGAACACCAAAAATACTTCAAAAGAACCCTGATTTTATTCTTTTTAATCATCAATGCCTACAAATATCAAATAAACAAAAATAAGCGTTTATGAACTAAAATTGGAGACTTTGACACATTAAAATGTATTAAATGCACATAATATTGGGGTACATGTAACGACCCGTTATTTTAAGCAGGTGATTAGTGTTAATCCGAATCCAAATTAATTCGAGTTAGGCTCGTGGTTAAGCCCGATTTGTCATGATCAACGTGTGTGTGGATGGCGTGATGTATTGTGTTTGTTTGGTGTGTATTAGTACATATACGTGAATAATGGGACTAACGAGGAAATGCCTAATACCATGTGTGGGTCATGTGGACACACATGAGACGCGAGATAGCGTTGACGCTCGAGTGTGCTCGGTGGTGGAAATTACGTAATTATAGGCGTAATTATAGGCATAAATATATATTTGTATATTATGGATATATATAAATATATATTAAATGGAAAATAATAAAATAATGATAATTTGTCAGGCGCAGAGTGATACGCGGGGTCACGAGTGACACGCGTCGGACATACGATGGTGCGCACGCCCGAGATGTTCTCGTTGGTGTGCCAATCGGAATTTGAGGCACAATGTATTGATAAATATATATATATATATATATATTTATATATAAATTAGTATATATATATTTATATATAAATTAGTATATATATATATTTATATATAAATTAGTATATATAAATATATATAATAAATCAGGAAAATGTAAGATTACCATTAAGGGCATTGAATTGGTAAAGGAGGAGATAAAATTAGAAGGGTAATTTGGTCATTTCCCCACCAAAACCGCTTTAAATGTGAAACCGAGAGATCGAAGAGAGAGATCGAGAAACACAATGAGCGAGAGAGATCGTGAGGAAGAGGAGGAGAGCTAGGCGATGGCGACTCGCGTGATCGAGATGAAATCAAGGTGAGCTTATGTTCATTGTTGTTGTCTCTTTTGTTACAGTTGGTATGGCGAGGATGATGAGCTCGGCCATGGCGGAGCCATGGCCGAGAATTGAAATCGATATGAGGGTGGTGACGACAAGGGAGTTGTCTCCCTTGCCAAACCGAGTTGGAGTTGGGGTTGGGAGCCAACTCCAATTGAAGAAGAATCAAAAAAAACAGAAGCAGAGGCGCTGCCCTCTGTTCGTGAGGAAGGGATGACCCCCGACCGGGCCGGTTCGGCTCGGTTGAGCCGAACCCGGTTCAGCCCTGTTCAAAAAAAAAAAAAAAGAAAGAAAAGAGAGAAAATGGAAAAGAGAATCCAGGAAAATAGGAAAAAATATGGAAAATAGTATTTTGACCAAACAAATAGAAATTGAGGGATTTCTAGGGAAAATGAGAAATTCAGAAGTCGGATAAGACTTTATACCGGGGTTTTACCTTAAAAAGCGTGAAATGGTCAAAATAGGTTAGAAATTAGGTCCCGAGATGTCGAATTCGAATGGGACCAGTTTAGGAATGTTAATGAATGACTATTAGACATAAGTTGATAATAGTTGGTCTATTTTAGGTAATGGACTGATGTGGAAAGGTTTGAGGACTCCGAGGAGTTGTACAAGTCGGTAAAACATAGAAAGTTTAGGACAGGTAAGTGGGACTCGTAGCTTTTATCAATTATGCAATGTAAAATAGTATTATTAGAGCATGTAGTATACTGGACTGGGAATGGGGCAATGTACCATGATTTGACTTGGTTTTACAAAATGTTTTGAAATGAAAATGGATTCGGAAAGAGGTTTGACGGGACGGATCGTCCTGGGGTTTGAGATCTGTGATGGAATTGCTAACCATCACTGCGCCCCAGTGGCTTGGGAATTATCCCGATCAATGCTTTCCAGTTGAGTTTAGCAGCTCATTAGTCATAAACCAATTAGATGAGCAGTGATTGGTTTAGTGATGATGAGTAAGTGCGACTCGGTGTTTTATGAGTTGGCGGCACATTGACAAGAACTGGTTAGATGCCCAGTGATTGGTTCTTGGATATGTGAGGGGGCGACTCAATGCAAATACGAAAATGTGAAATACAAATCACAGGTACATTGCAATGAACCAAAGAACTTGCATCTGTTATATATATTGTTTATATTGATTCATATGCACCTGTAGTTATGCATTTGATTCATGTTGTTATACATTGCCTTGATATTAGTTGATAGTTGATGGTTGGTATGAGAGTCACTTACTGAGCATATAGGAGCTCACCCACCTTAACATTTTCAGGTATGGATGTACGCTAGGACTTGAAACACAGGAAAGGAGAAGACCAGGTTGTTTAGCATCTTCTCTACGGTGCAGTGAGTTTACTGTTATATATATATATATTGTATTGCATTATGATTTGTAATAAAATGGGTGGGAATACGAGCTCAATACCGATGTTCATACCGGTATTGTATATTTTGTATTTTATCGAAAAAGTTTTAAATTTTCCGCTGCGTTGGTTTTCATTTATTTTATTCGGTTAATGAATATAAAGATATACAGGAATTGTCAGGGAGTTTTGATAAGGTTGCTGGCTTTAATTAGGTCCGATCTGGTTTACCGGGGCTTAATTAGGGTTTCAGGCCGAACACTCTCTAATCAAAATTAGGGGCTGTCACAGTTGGTATCAGAGCCAAGGCTTTACAAATTTAAGTTTATTATTGGTCTCGAAGTAAGAGACAGTATTGATATAGATTGATATAAGAGACTATGTTGTAAAGCTTGGTTTGATTATTCCACTGAGAAGGCAATGGAATAACTCTGATATAGATTAGTATCAGAGACTGATGTTATCACTTTCGATCAAGTTTCGAAGTGATGTGATAATATTGATACTGTTTGGATTGAAATTTTGAGTGGGACCTATATATTAAAATTAAATGAAAGATAAAAGCTTGAGACATGTATTTGTGAGCTTTATATTATATCTATGCGATAGATATAAGCATCTTGTCTTGCCTTGGAATGAATCTGAAAGTCTTATCTCACATCTAGGACTTGGTAAGTCAAATGAAATTGATGGTGAGGGTTCTTGGGAACCTAGACTTTAGGGATATTGTGATAAAGGAAGACAGTGGAACGATAATAAGATGGGTTATATCCGTTTATGTCTCATGAAATGAGAATGTATATATGTTGAGGGTAGGGTTTGTGGAACCCTGAACCTAAATGATATAGATATGGAAAGGAGATGAGTTATGAATAACTCTTTTATTGAGTAGTCTCTAAAGGTCTTGATTCTCACTGATATTGTCTGATGAGAAATAGTTAGTGTTGAAGGAATAATGGACTCGGGACTCAGAGACATAGGCCAGATGGAATGACCATACACGGTAAATGGAATAGGAAATGACTGACAATGAAACTCAAAGGTGATGAGTCACTTTAAGTAGAAAATATACTAGTATTGAAACTAGTTCAGTGAGAAAGAAATTTATCAGTATGGTTATGGTATAGCCTCACAAACTGAAAATAATATAAGAAAGAGGTCTATTGGTGTTGTTGCGAGGTCACTGCACGCACTAACAGTATGGTAGTAAGGAAGCCTGTCAGTATAGTTGGGATATAGTTGTATATACTGAAGGCAGAATAACAAGGGCTTATTAGTGTTGTTGTGGGTAATCACACTCACTAATAGAGCAATAAGAGAAATGAATGATAATATGGTATAACCATACATAAAGAATTGAGACGTGAGTTTACTAAATGGATGTGTAGTTCAATGTTGAGATGGTAAGGATACCTGATTGAGGTATAGATCAAAGATGAAATATAAAGAAATGAGAGATGAAGGATTTGAGAAAAAAAATTGTGTTCTTGATCAACTCTATCTTGTTTGATGAAGTAGAATCATTGGTAAGGAATTGGTAAATTGAGAATAAAGTGAAGAGTAAGTTGCAAATATATACGCTGAAGGACTGGAAAGATCAAAGTTAGAGGCTTAACATCAAAGTATTTAAGAATCTTTTGAGACATTAATACATAAAGATTCATAGATATGACACTTTTGTCATCAGAGACATCTGATATAGATAAGAGGTGTATTGTTTAGGTAATTGAGAAAAACATAGCAGTGAGCCATGAGGTGTTTTAAATTTGATGTTTAGACTAGTACAGTCTAAATTGGGGAGAATGAGTTGTCAATAAGGTTAAGGATTGAGAATATAGAGAATGTTGTACAATACTAGAAATGAATAGGTGAGCAGCATATCAAGAGGTTGGTATTGACTGCAATCAATAATGAAAGATGTGGAAATTTATAAATTTTGTGAGTGTGAATTGTGGAAATTTAGTTAATCAATAAAAATTCAAATGGTTTGGGTTGAGTAAACTGATAATAGGTCAGTAAAGGGAAAAACAAGTAATGGGTATATTGGAAAGGCTTAAAAGATTATCCCAAAGAAGGAATTCATCAAAGTATTTGACTGGTTGATACCAAACCAATGATTAATTATATCGTACTTTGAGGTATTATAAAAATTGTATGAGTTTGAGAACTCAAGTGGAATGACAAATTAACGTGAAGTGAATTCCAAGGAATAGTGATTTCTAAGATTGACAACTCAAGGGTGTAAATCAAATGAAACCAATAGTTCTCAAAAGTTGATTGAGATTTAGATCAGAGTTTTGGAGTATATGATAAAGCGATGGTTTGATAATATAAGAAAATTATGGTGTAAACCATAGAAATTCATTAAAGCTTACGCTATGTTTATGAATGAAGCTGTAGAGTTGTTGGACTCTATCAAGATAAGATCATCATTAAGTTGACAATGATGACGAATATAAAAATAGTTGAAACTGTACCAAAAGCACAAAGTACTGTTGCAGAGTTATGTGGAACTCTGACAATAAAATTGGGGGTATACCAAAAGTTGTAGGTGCAATGGATAAGTTTCAAATATAAACTATTAGGATATGTGTTGAATCTTAAATTATGAGTTAAGGGACTTGACTAAGATTAAGACAATTAGAGAATTGTCTTATATTCAACACAAGAATAGAAATGTGGTTAAATGTGAAATGATTGAAGTATACAAACAACTTAAATAGAGAGTTGTGATATAGTTGTATTGTATGATCAGTTAACACTATAATGAAATGAGGATGAGTTGTACATGATACAAAGGATGCCTTAAGGAAATTGGAAATGTAGTTTGACTACATTAGCTGCTTAATTATACTTGGATTACGGAAAAAGTTAGAGTTAAAGGTGTATCTTAATATTTTATCTAAGTAGTTGTCGGTTGATACAATAAAGCGAGAGATTGTAGTAAATACATTTGAATTAGTTCATGATGAACTAATGTAAAGTAATTGTGTTGGTAAGAGTGCCAAATTATTATAAGGCATCAGCTGATAATGAAGAATTGAAAATATGCATTTCAAATGATAGATTGAATGAATTGCAAGAATAAGTATTAGAGGAAAGACTTTAATATGATAAGATAGGGATGATGATCCCAGTATTAGTATAAATTCAGTTGATTGGATCGAACGTGCAAGTTCATTCATTCATGGAGTTTTGAAGTACAATTATATCATGTACAAGGGTTTGAAGGGTATGAATGTCGTTTAGTTATTCCTAAGATTGGAAGATCTTAGGGGAATCACTAAATGATAAATGGAAATTGTGAGAACCAATAAAACTGGTGAAATGTGAATTGAGGGAAGCTTCAAACTATGAGACTTTGAAGAGGATGACTATGCCAAAGTGAAATGTAAATTGACGAAAGCTTTAAACTATGAGAGTTTGAAGAAAATATATTTGTCAGAGTGAAGATAATTGAGGTGAAATAAGTCACCCGAAGGTGAAAAAGGGATATATTCACTCTGAGGAATCACTCACACAAAGTGATTGACGGCGGTTAATACTTGAATGAAAGAAAGAGGCATGAGGGGTAATTATAATAGGAACTTCCCAATATTATCTCATCAGTGGGATAGATAATAATTGATGAATGAGTGAAGTCCTGCGCAGGCATATCATCAATTGAGAGGTTGGAATTGATAATTACCAGTCCTTTCTTTGGAGTTCAAAATGAGACTGAACTCAGTAAATAAATGAATTAATGGGCGATAGAATTGATTAAGAAATCTAATTGGAACTACTTAATGTGTTAGAGATTGATTATGAATGAGTAGTGTCCATATTAGATGTTATAATGGAAATTGTGCTGGACGTATTAAATTATGAAATGAAAATTTGATTTGTGAGGAAGGTTAGACAAGAATGATTCTGAATATCTCAGGAATCTCGTTATGTAATTGATATATGTAATGCTATACCATATTTGAGTATAATATTATAAATTTTTAGATGAAGATATACAGGGAGATTCTTAATTTTAAGCTGATGATATACAGAGATGATGATGATATACTATAGATTATAAATAGGTTTAGATGAGGATATACAAGGAGATTATGAAGAGATATGAGATATGTTGAGTAATGAAACATGAAAAGTTAGATTCTTGTCTATACCTGAGAAGGGAACAAAATATGATTATAGGCTTGTGATGTGAAATAAACGTCAGCACAATGAATTATAGTTGATGAGAGAATCTAGTCTGCACGATTCTTGTCAGTGAAGCATATGTGATGCTCGGAAGAATTGAACAAAAGTATTGTATGGGAGATGTGAGATGGTATGATATTAAAATATTCCGGATAGAGATCCGAGACTTGCTTCCATCGAGGGAAGAAGTTATTGATATAAAATAAAAACCAGTCTCAATCTCGGTACAATATATTTCCTTCGTGATGATGAAGAGAGGTGTTACTAATCTTAATTCAATAAATATGATTGAGCTTGTGTCTCATCATGATAATCACTGAAAGAATCGATTTATCTGTGTGAGTTCTTTAATGATCTTAGTAACTGAGGGGTTACAGAATGAAGTATGTTCCTTCTTATACTACCATAGGGGTGAGATATAAGAAGGGGAAACACTGTAATAGAATAAATGAAGTAATAAAGAACTACACAGAGGAAATAGAGCAGATTAGGTACTGTATAACTACAATATAAAGGAAACAAATAATATGATTATAAAGTTGTAGTGTATAGATTGACGAAACCTATAAGGTTCAAGCAAGTATCGAAAGAAAAAAAAAATGAATGACGATGATGAGAATGTGGTGTGATTGACCTTGCCATTCACCGATGGGTGGAATGGAGGTAGGAGACACACATATATTGACCTTGCTGTTCATTTGTTGTGGACAGAGGTAGGAAATGTGATGCATACATATGTTGACCTTGCTGTTCATTTGTAGTGGACAGAGGTAGGAAACATGATGATTGTCAACCTTGCCGTTCAGTTATGGGATGGACGGAGGTAGGAGACACGATACTATTGATCCTTAGTAGATTCATTAATGCTTGAGCTACAACAACCCTTAAGAAAAAGAAAAAAACGTGACAAATATCATAGGTTATTGATGTATCAAAAGATATATGGGATCTTTTGGAAATCTCATCTATGAACGGGCTATAGAGATTCGGATTAAGTGAAATTAATGGGATAGTGTTATTGACATTCTATTAAACTAAAAGAGAAGAATGAAACGGTAATTTAGTTACGTTTATTCTTCAAAGTAAAGTTGAGATAAGCTTTGTGCTAGTGATATGGTGGTAAAATCACATATACTAGACAAGCAAGGAATGAGAAAGCTAAAGAGTAGGAAATATAATGGAATAGTGAACTCCATTACTGTTCGAGATCATTGGTAACTTGTACGTTGCCCTAATTTCGAGGACGAAATTGTTGCTAAATTGGGGAGACTGTAACGACCCGTTATTTTAAGCAGGTGATTAGTGTTAATCTGAATCCAAATTAATTCGAGTTAGGTTCGTGGTTAAGCCCGATTTGTCATGATCAACGTGTGTGTGGGATGGCGTGATGTATTGTGTTTGTTTGGTGTGTATTAGTACATATACGTGAATAATGGGACTAACGAGGAAATGCCTAATACCATGTGTGGGTCATGTGGACACACATGAGACGCGAGATAGCGTTGACGCTCGAGTGTGCTCGGCGGTGGAAATTACGTAATTATAGGCGTAATTATAAGCATAAATATATATTTGTATATTATGGATATATATAAATATATATTAAATGGAAAATAATAAAATAATGATAATTTGTCAGGCGCAGAGTGATACGCGGGGTCACGAGTGACACGCGTCGGACATACGATGGTGCGCACGCCCGAGATGTTCTCGTTGGCGTGCCAACCGGAATTTGAGGCACAATGTATCGATAAATATATATATATATTTATATATAAATTAGTATATATAAATATATATAATAAATCAAGAAAATGTAAGATTACCATTAAGGGTATTGAATTGGTAAAGGAGGAGATAAAATTAGAAGGGTAATTTGGTCATTTCCCCACCAAAACCGCCTTCTCCTTCTTTAAATGTGAAACCGAGAGATCGAAGAGAGAGATCGAGAAACACAGTGAGCGAGAGAGATCGTGAGGAAGAGGAGGAGAGCTAGGCGATGGCGAGCTCGCGTGATCGAGATGAAATCAAGGTGAGCTTGTGTTCATTGTTGTTGTCTCATTTGTTACAGTTGGTATGGTGAGGATGATGAGCTCGGCCATGGCTCCGCCATGGCCGAGAATTGAAATCGATATGAGGGTGGTGACGACAAGGGAGTTGTCTCCCTTGCCAAACCGAGTTGGAGTTGGGGTTGGGAGCCAACCCCAATTGAAGAAGAATCAAAAGAAAAGAAAAAAAAAAAGAAGCAGAGGCGCTGCCCTCTGTTCGTGAGGAAGGGGATGACCCCTGAACCGGGCCGGTTCGGCTCGGTTGAGCCGAACCCGGCTGAGCCCGAGCGATCAAAAAAAAAAAAGAAAGAAAAGAGAGAAAATGGAAAAGAAAATCCAGGAAAATAGGAAAAAATATGGAAAAATAGTATTTTGACCAAACAAATAGAAATTGAGGGATTTCTAGGGAAAATGAGAAATTCGGAAGTCGGATAAGACTTTATACCGGGGTTTTACCTTAAAAAGCGTGAAATGGTCAAAATAGGTTAGAAATTAGGTCCCGAGATGTCGAATTCGAATGGGACTAGTTTAGGAATGTTAATGAATGACTATTAGACATAAGTTGATAATAGTTGGTCTATTTTAGGTAATGGACTGATGTGGAAAGGTTTGAGGACTCCGAGGAGTTGTACAAGTCGGTAAAACATAGAAAGCTCAGGACAGATAAGTGGGACTCGTAGCTTTTATCAATTATGCAATGTAAAATAGTATTATTAGAGCATGTAGTGTATTGGACTGGGAATGGGGCAATGTACCGTGATTTGACATGGTTTTACAAAATGTTTTGAAATGAAAATGGATTCGGAAAGAGGTTTGACGGGACGGATCGGCCTGGGGTTTGAGATCTGTGATGGAATTGCTAACCATCACTGCACCCCAGTGGCTTGGGAATTATCCCGATCAATGCTTTCCAGTTGAGTTTAGCAGCTCATTAGTCATAAACCAATTAGATGAGCAGTGATTGGTTTAGTGATGATGAGTAAGTGCGACTCGATGTTTTATGAGTTGGCGGCACATTGAAAGAACTGGTTAGATGCCCAGTGATAGGTTCTTGGATATGTGAGGGGGCGACTCAATGCAAATACGAAAATGTGAAATACAAATCACAAGTACATTGCAATGAACCAAAGAACTTGCATCTGTTATATATATTGTTTATATTGATTCATATGCACCTGTAGTTATGCATTTGATTCATGTTGTTATACATTGCCTTGATATTAGTTGATAGTTGATGGTTGGTATGAGAGTCACTTACTGAGCATGTAGGAGCTCACCCACCTTAACATTTTTAGGTATGGATGTACGCTAGGACTTGAAACACAAGAAAGGAGAAGACCAGGTTGTTTAGCATCTTCTCTACGGTGCAGTGAGTTTACTGTTATATATATATATATTGTATTGCATTATGATTTGTAATAAAATGGGTGGGAATACGAGCTCAATATCGATGTTCATACCGGTATTGTATATTTTGTATTTTATCGAAAAAGTTTTAAATTTTCCGCTGCGTTGGTTTTCATTTATTTTATTCGGTTAATGAATATAAAGATATACAGGAATTGTCAGGGAGTTTTGATAAGGCTGCTGGCTTTAATTAGGTCCGATCTGGTTTACCGGGGCTTAATTAGGGTTTCAGGTCGGACATTCTCTAATCAAAATTAGGGGTTGTCACAGTACAAATATATAATTATCAAATACCCCCAAACTTATTGTTTTGCTCGTCCCGAGCAAATGGTTTTCACTAAGAAACTAAATGACTAATGCAACTAGACTCCTAATGAATGCATACCTATGAGCTTAAAATATAAACACAAATACAAGATGAATGACATGATTAAATGCAAATTAGCTAAATGATCCTAAGCCCAAACACTAACAAAAGTGGGAATCCTTTGGTTTCACTAGATACCAAATCAATGCAAAACTCAAGAGACTTGGGAGACTAGAAGTTATCAAGAACTTAGGCCCGACCTTCACAAATATCACACTTTCAGAACCTAAAACTCGGTCAAAAGCCAAGGCTATCAACTAATAATGAGTTTTCTCAGCCTATACACTCAAGCCGTAAGTTTACGATCTCACGATAAGGCATTCAAATGCACAAGAATCTCATAGGTGAAACTACAACTCACACTCTCCAATAATGAAGACTTAACACATGCAAGAGTCAAATAGGACTTTTATTTGGGTTGTATTGGGGCTTGGCTTGGCTAATAATGGAAATGCTATTCATAGATTCAAAAATGTTGGAAACACTAGCATAGACCATAAAATACATAACATAGAGCTATACAAAGTGAATAACAACAAGACTTTTGAGCTTTTCATTCATGAATCACTTCTTTTTTTCTTTCTTCACCAACTCCTTTATTTTCAAGTGTTTTTTGCACATCATTTTTTTTTCAACTTTTGGATTGGTTCACAAACATAAAAACATCGAACAAACCCCCAAACTGAGGCATTTCTTACATTTTGGCTCATTACATAAGCTCTTTTCACAACAAAATTTTGGTCTATACTAGGCTTCCCAACTAGGTAATATGGATATGATAAAGTCTATGTGGTTTATAGGGTTGAATGATAGGTGCTAACAAAAACATGGTATAATTGGCTAAAAAATGTCTAACTAGTGGAAATAGATGATAGGTGGGCTATGATGCTATTTATTTTATGCAAAGATGGCCTAAAATCCTTCCCTTACACATGTTTCGGTCTTAAAAATTTCGCCTTAAGTGGAGTGCAACCTCGTTTTAGGACCCTTGAGATCTAACTTTTCCACTTGCACAGTTTTGACCTTCTGCTTACTTTTGTGATCAAACCAGGTCAAGGACACGACAAAGTAAAGTCTCTTACATCATCCTAAGTCCGCATCTCAATGACATACATAAACAAAATCTACAACAAATGGCACTAAAGTCAAGTTTGGGCAACTTTATATTCAATGAAATGGTCTAAATGCACTCTAAATGCATGAAACAATGAAACATATCATGTTTATTAAAAAAAAATGTATGCAGAACAACATGAATGAATGATACATGAAATGATGAGAAAGAATGATGGATAAACAAGAAGAACGCGGTAGATAAAGAGATGAAATGAACAAGAACAAAGAGAAACACCACTATTACCATCCGTAGCAAGCATTGGCTCATAAAAAAATTGAAATGATATTACCTGTCAAGCTTGTATTCCCAAAAAACATCCAAATTATCATTCCTCAAACCTGTATATCCCCCCAAAGTTAGTCCAAACCTTGTCCTCAAGGTTTAAAACAAAGTCGGGGGTCAAACAACCACATAGACAACAAAAGAGAGTGCATGAAACAAGTGATATATGATGAGACAAAGAGAGAATGAATTCGAAGTGTAAACTAACTACAATGCAAGTAAATAAGTGACAAAGTTTCCAAAATTAGTAAAATGACAAAAACAAGTCTTATTTAAGTGTTTTTTTTAAATTCTTGGGTATTTTTGGAATACTTTTAAAAATTGTGACATGATAAGAGCAAGAACTATGGAACAAAGGAATTGACTTAAAAATTTAAACCAAATCATGAGAGTCCAAAGTCAATTTTCCAAAAAGCATGCTCAAATCATGTTGAAAAGCGATCGCATAACACACAACCCATAAAAAATGACCACAAGAGACTAAAAGTGTTACAATCACATCAAGTATAAATCATTGAAGCTCAAGAAGAATTTTATGCATGCAATTTCTTTTAAAAACATCATAAATCCCACTCGCATAGGCAATGGTTCCATAAACATCCATAAACTCATGCAAGCAATCAAAATCATCATTCATACATACAGAGAGTCATTGGCAAAACTTTTTCAAGTAGAATAAAGAATTTGTCAAGATTTCTAATAGGACATGTGTGTAGTGGGGTGGTGTCTTTTGTGGCACCATCCGCCCTATTTGAATAAGGGAGTGAGAACCGTGGGAGTGAACATGCATGTTAATATAAAATATACCAGATTGATGTGCACTTAGATAGTCTCGCTCTCATTAATGATAGCTCCGCACTCCCCCAACTTCGACTAGAATTTGCAAAAGAGCACAAAATATAGGGCTTCCCCAAAAAGGAATTCAAAACTAAATAAAACACAAAACAATGGGTTGTCTCCCATTCAACGCTAAGTTTAGGCCCGACCATATATTTTTTTTATGAGTGAAAATAATCTAGTCTAACACTCTTAAACTTTTTTTTTGTGTGGTTTGATGCCGTGGTGCACACGCAAGGAATAAACTAACTTTTGTTGCCTAATTTTCCTATAGCACTAGCACAAACTAATTCCCCGGCAACGGCGCCAAAAACTTGATGGCAAGCCCCAAGTGTTGGGCTTTGCGATAGTAGTAGTAGTGCAAACTAGTGTTTGCACCGAGTTTATCGAATCCACAGGGAATAGTTACACAATAACTAGTAGATTAGGTGATTTGTAATACAAACAAATAACTATAGTTACACTATAGTAGATTAGGCAATTTGTAATACAAACAAATAACTAGTAGATTAAACTATCTAGGAAACATAAACAATAAAAACAAATTTATTTTAAACTTGAATCAATCAAATTAAATGTGTGACGAATCAATCAAAAGATGTGTCCAACTCAATTTATAGATCAGGTATCCTACAAATCATCTCGTCCCGAGGTCTCGGTGGTGAGAATACTATATCAACTCTCTGGCTCCACAGGTCTGTGCGAGCAGCGTAAGAGCATCGAAGCATTAAGTTCAAAACCTCTTCAAAGTCTCTCAAAGTCTAGGCAACCGGTCGGCGTACCCTAGCATATTAAGTTCTAGTGTTCAATTCCGGTTCGATAGCCCCGAAGTCTTGGTGACTATCTCTCCTTAATTTCAGTGATTATATGATCAGTGCAATCAAAGCCTTGAATGTGGAACACTAAAAATAACATTGAGTAAAACAAGAAATGCAACTAAACATGATTTATCAACACAAAACATTCAAATAAGCACATCAAGTCTCAAAAATATATAAACTAAATAATAAAGAGAGGGAGTTCATAAGAAGATCAAACTCAATGGTCTTCGACCCCAAGGTCATGGCGAATCTGATCGCATCTTTTGTCGAATCTATCAATCTCTCCCACTCTATGCTACACTAGGAAGACATGAAAATACAACTAAACTAGGGTCCCCGTGACGTGCGCCGAACGTGTCAATAAAATAATTCCTTAAACTAACTATTTGCAAATGGTGGTTAAGGGTCGATCCCACAGAGATTGGTAATATTTCTAAAGTTCTAAAAGAAAGGAAAAATGGGGGTTTAGAGAAAATAACTTAATTAATTAATCTAGCCACTAAGAAATTAAATAAATAAAAGAAATACCTAGGTCTATGAACAATTAATTTAAGTACCTAAGTCTATGGTTCCACAAGACAAGATCAAGATTCAATAGCATATTATGGTCGTCAATCTTTTCCAAAACAATTATTAATTCAAGTTCCCCTAGATTAGCTATGGAAAATCGACATCCGCCAGAAATTCCTAATTCCCCTAATCTCGATAGCTAGGACATTCGCCATTAACTACTTCCCTAATTAATGCATAACCCTAGACATCCGCCATAAGGTTTAACACACTAACCACGGTAATAAACTTCTATAGGAATACTAATCTTGATAACCGGTTCGCGTTCGCTCCCGATTTAACCTACATTCAATTGTTGCACACTCAAGAACAGAAAGGTTTTAACGACAATCGGGTGAATGTTTGTCACTTATATTGTCCCAAAAGTACAATTACGGATACAATTGAGTCAATTGACTATAGATTTTTCATCTAGAAACATGCACTGGCCATATACATACCCTAAGTTTAAACCATATTCATGAAAACCAACAACAAAGAAATAGAAGAAATTAAACTAAATTAAATAACAAAAATAATTAGATCTCACAAGTTATGCCATAGATCTCACAAATAATGCAGAGAGTTCTCTAAAGAATAATATATTATTTCTCTAATAATCCCTAAAGTCCTAATATATAAAACTACTAAAATTGGTCTTTGGAAGAGAGAGAAAACTGTTTTGGTGGTTCTTGGCATTCAGGACACGTGTCAGCATGTGATTGGGTGAATTCTGGGCGTTGCTGACGAGTCACTGCCTGATTGGAGGAGAAACTAGTATTGCATGACATGGCGTGAGCTCATTGGTTGAGAAGAGATGTGATGACATGCTGGTGAGCTATGGGGGCGACAAGTGGCGGTCCAGGAACGCGAAGAGACTCGCGCGAGTTCGTGCGAAGATCTGGGAGTTCGTGTGGGCACGCATCCCGAGGCCGATCGATGTGCTGAATGAGAAGAGAAGCTTGAGTGGCAGGCTGTGAGTGGAGGAAAGGAGTTGTGCGTACGTGGCGTGATGCGATTGGTGGAAAGGAGCTATGTGACTCAGCCTTAGCGAATGGCGAGGCAACACGTGGCACTGCTGGTGTACATAAACACTGTGTTAACGTGTTGGACCACTCGCGAAGCGACACGTGGCATCAACTAGACTCTAATTACTCCACTGTCGGTGTATATTTCGAGACAAACTCTCCCGGTATCCGATTACTACAAGTAAATACTCTATTTGGAGTATTTTTCTACCCCGGATTCAACCGTGTACTCCATTTCACCTGAAAACTAAAACTAAATATAATTAGATATATATTTTAAAGACTTTACACACTAAACTATATTAAAATAGACTATTAAATCTTATAAATACCGACTTATTATCCCGAGTGTCGTCCAAAGGTGAGCTTGGGGCAAAAATAACCTCTAAATATAAAAAATGTGCAAAAATGTGGTGTTCTTGGTGAAGAAGATGAAGAGAGAGGAGGAGAGGATCGGGTGAGGATGGTAGGTGTCGGCTGTTGTGTATATCCCCTGGGATCGGTCCACAGCTTGGGTCAAAACCCTATTTTCTGGTGTAAAATGACTGTTCTGCCCCTCCTTTTTAGTTGATTTGGTGATCGGATGATGCTGCATGTGCGCCTTGGCGGATTGTGTTCATCTGATGGTGGAGAGGGGAAGCGGACGTGCTGGCGTGTGACGCGTGGCATGTATGGAGAGAACGTGTTGGAGGTGGCTGGTTGTTGGGGAGAGAAACCGTGTAGGGCCCACATAGTTTAATAATGTCTTCATCCGATCTGGTTTCTGTTACGCGGATCGAGGCATCGCTGGATGGTTATGAAGGCATGTGTGTCCCAGTTGTCTTTCTGATCTGCATCTCCCTGCTGCTCCATCAATCTTGATCTGCTACAAACTGGCTTGTCTGTGGGCTGCTGAACTGCACAGCACCAACTCTATGACTTGGCCAATTTTCTCTATTTTTTTGGTAACTTTGGCACTTCAACTCTTCATACAAATCATTCGGACCTTCGCCATGGACCAATGTGAGTCGTACTAAGCTGTCTGAAGTACGTTCAAGCTCGCTTAACAATGTAAACACCAAAAATATTTAAAAGAATCTCGATTTTATTCTTTTTAATCAACAATGCCTACAAACATCAAATAAACAAAAATAAGCATTTATGAACTAAAATTGATGACTTTGGTACATTAAAATGTATTAAATGCACATAATATTGGAGCACAAATATAATTATCAACGCTATGATAGCGACTTGCACGCCAAACCCATTGTGACCTCTCAACCCGCTCACGTTTCAATGCAAATTTATCTATATCCAGGCAGTAAATATGTTCGAAAAAGTTGTAACCATGGCCATCATGAACACTACGTGGCCATGTATCCTAAGATAAATCACAACCCTTCTAGTCCTGCTTCTCTTTAGGTGTACTTGTGGCTAGGTTTGACAACCCATTATGCTCAAGCCTACTACCTCTTTCGGACTCTAATATAAGTTAGGTATGTCTCACCTTAAATAACTCTGCTAAGTTTAAACAGCGCTACTCTAGCCGGTATCGACCCTAACTCTATCACATGATGTCTGACATCGCATTTAAACACCCAAAGTTTCAAATAACCAGTTCGATGCACGATGTATGATAAACAGGAAATTTTCTCACCTTCGGTAGGATCAAGAACCACTATCTGTTGCGGTTTAGTCGCCATGTGCACGTCCTCAATGGTTTGATGATGATCGTCATCCTGCTGGTCCTCCTACAAATCTGGACATCGATTCTAGAAATGTCTGGGCTATCAGCACTTGTAACATACCCTCCGCCCTCGAGAATTGCTGTCGTCGTTCGGATCCCTAGTCCGTTTCCTGTTCTGTCTCTCTAATTGGTGCTCTAACTACAACTCAGACTGACCAGGCTCAATCTCCTCTAGGTGAGTTCTCAAGTAACTCTCCCAAACCAAGTTTCGCTCATAAGCTCTCTTCAACGTCCCTAGCTCGGTCTCAACGATCGCACCTCCGATCTCGGGTAGTAGACCCTCAGTAAAATAGTACACCCGGTCTGCCTCCGTGCTAGCTGATCCTCCAGAGTATGATAACAACTATAGAAACTGTCCCATGTACTCCATAATCGGCTCATCCACTGACTATCTCAGGGAGGTGAACTCATTTCTCTTGGCTCTCATCAAGGTGGGAGGAAAGTACTTCATGTCGAATTGAATCTTGAACTCTATCCAGTCTCTCGAAACACTTCTAGTCGTGATGATCGTCATTCGCCAATCATTTGCTTCTCCTCGTAACATCGAGGATGATATCGTAGCTCTCATGTGATCCTTCGTGGCGATAATGCAGTGTATCTTCTCATGGCTCTTCAGGAAAGCCTCTACTGCGATGACGTCAGTCCCTCCATGTAACATCGCTGGATCGTGCCTCTTGAACTCACGCCACTGTTTTGCCTCAGCTATAGCCCCTGGGCTCTTCTTTTGCATAGTAATAGTAGCAAGCACCCCCTTAGTCATCTCAGCCGGTACTTTCTCTATTTGTGTCGGAGGTGTCTCAGCCTCAGTCTGCGCAATAGGTGCAACAACAGCTCCCTCAGGTATCGCCGCTAACGAAATCGGAGTCGTAGATGTCGCAGCAATCGGAGTCTCTACTCCCAGAGCAGTGGTATGCGGCATGGATATAGTTAGGGTCGATGGTGTCGTGGTAGCCGGTGCGGGTATCCTCAGCGACTGCACTAAATCCTCGAATCTTCGTGTCCAAATGTGAAACTCCTCTGAGGTAATGAAACGAGAATCAGCTGTCCCGTTGTTATCGCTCGGACTTGTCTGAGTCGCCATTGTCATCAGAACAAGAGAGCAAATCTTCTCGGATCAGTTTATAGCTACCATATACCATATAGTACACACAACAATACATACTTATACCACTAAGTTTTCAACCTTTTTCCCAACTCATCCTCACTCCCCAACTAGGATTCTAAGTCAGGATCATAGGGTTCCACTCTAAATTCAACCATACCTAATTTTCGCTGGTTTAAATGGCTTGTGTTTTATGAAACTTATACTTGGTACGCTCTTATACCAATTGTGACGACCCCAATTTTCGTAACAATTGGGAATGCCCTGCCTAGACCCACATAGACTCTCGAATCGGTACTCGACGAGTCTATACGCGCCTAGCCAGCCTCAATTCGTTCATTTACGTTCAAAAATATGAGTTATTAGATTATAAAACTTATCAGATCAATACGCAGTGAAATTCAACTATAATCATTCTATAACTCAAAGGGAAATAAGGAATTTCTAATAAATATGGAACCTTGAATAGAAGATAAACATGTAAAGCCTAGTGACCACAGTATAATAGGGACATATACATGATATCCAAGTCTCACAACCCAATTCTATCCATAATGTTTCAAAACAACATATGTAACTAAAAGCAGTTACATACTATGCAACAAGGAAATAAATCGTCCCCGAGGAGCGCTCGGAGGAAATCACCTATCGCCGGTCCCTTTCCTTGTCGTTAATTGTCCTATTTGCACCCACCGTCACAAACTAGACTGTGAGTAACTGAGAAAAATTGAAAGTAATGCTAGAAGAATATAATAGTAATTCACAAATAAACAACAAGGCAGTTCAAGAATCATGCGGTAATTGAAAGACAAGAAATATAACAAGGTGCATGATAATCAAACTAATAGATAACAACAGAAATTTGCGTATTCCAAGAAATCAAATAGAGACCCATAAGTGGTCTAAATCATGGCATAACGGAGAAGATCTCACGAGATCTCCCCGGGGATTGACACAAGCGAAGGCATAACCATATCTTGTTACAAGCCCCCAGTATTTGGTGTCACACGATCAGTATGGGTGGTCCCACACTTCTGTACAAAAGTGCCCGCGTTGCCCCACTAGTGCAGGGCCAAGTACTCTGACACACATTTACGCCAAAAATACGCAACCAAGGAATATAATGAAATGACAATCATGAGATCAATTTAACAATCACAATCAACAAAGGATATAGAATCACATGATATTTTCTCACTGGCTTACTAACTTACTTGGTGTGTCGTGTACCCGTTGCATTCTCGCGATCCTAACCCTTTGCGCGAGTCCCCATACTACTTGTCAATGGTTTGAACCCCCAATAGGTTAGGTTTATAGTTAATAAACAACTCTAGGATAACACCCAAGTTTTTCTCATATTTTTCTGGATTTTTCCTTATTTTTTCTAGAATTTATTTAGTTTTAATTTATTTTTAATGTATTTTTTATTATTTTTCTGGGTCAAGTCGGGTCTAGCCCGACTAGACCTGGCCCTGCCCTGGCCAGGAGCTGGCCTTGGCTTGGTCATGACCAGGCACTAGGCCTAGCTCGGTCTTGGCCAGGCGCTGGGCTTGGTCCAGCAAATGGGGTTCGCCTTATACACGCCATATTACTCACATGAAATCACGCTTTCACAACGTCGTGATGAAGAAATCTTGAAAACGTTCCATACAAATGAAATAACTAAACACGTCGTGACCCTCATACGTACCACACAAACACGTATACACACATACGTATGTTACTCACGCCGCGGAACACATGATGTGAAAGCGTCTGGTAAAACGTAAAACCAAAATACTCAAAACAAAAACTCATATGACACACGCCGCTTCATTGAAAACAACAAAACGCCTTGACGACGTGGAATCACTGGTCATTGTGTTCGACATCTGTAGGAGACGCCGCCATGCAATAAACAAGAGGCGTCCCCACAGCGTCAACCTGAAATCTGAAAATCGAGTTTACAGAACCTCGAACTCATACACCTCTTTAGGTGATCATCGCCATCATGTTTTAGAGCATCAAGACTCTCCGAAATCAACTCCGGATTGTCGTGGGATACCCGAATTCAATTGAGAACCCAAAATCAACATCAAATCTGAAAACCCAACGAAAAATAACAAAACCTAACATCCATTGTGATGACCCTTCCCCGACCTAGAGTCGGGTCGTCCGGCCCAGACTGCTACTTGGACCTGATACATGAATCAAGCTCAAATAACAGTCTGACACACCTCTCAAACAAACCTTCTGAATACACATTGGCTAAAAAAGATAATAATTGTGGAATTTATATAAAGAGATATCCTCAAGCCAATAAATTTAAATTCACAAGAACATCTATGAAACTATACCTAAGTTTGCATTCATTTAAAACTAAACAAGGTTTATTAAAACTCCCAAATGGATTAATTTAAGGTAAGTAACTTTCAAACTACTCAAAGATCTAATTTAATTATAACCCAAGTTTAATAGTTTCAAAATCGAATATACATATTATATATCAACACAAAGCTCACATCAAGAGGAGACTTCAAGCTCGCCTCTCCCTTGTCTCGATCTAGCACTATCGTGGATACCTGATATGTAAGCGGGGTGAGTTAAAAGAACCAACGAAGCTCAATAAGAGGAAAACCTCGATCAACTATCAAACATGCAAGTAATAAATTATTTAGATACCACATCAAGAGAGAGAATTCACAGCTTGTAAATGAATTCCATTTATTCTTGCAAAGGGGTCCAATAAGAGATTTACTATAAGAAATAGTAATAAATATAAGTCGTTGTTTCATTCAATGCATTTTAGCTTTTGGTATGTACCCGGTGACCGAAACACATGCCCTCGAGGTGATGAGAACTATTAGTGTACACAATGGCCGTTGTGAACTCCAATTAATTCCATCAAGCCAACAACAAGTGCTTCCAAGCCATCACCAGTTGTGATCACTTATTTATTTAATGTTTCGGAGCGCGGACCCCTCAATTTGATAGATTGAATAGTCTCATCCCGCTAGTCGGAGCGCGAACTTGATTTGATGGACTGAATATGTGGCGGCCCCAATTTCCCGAGGCCGCCCCGTGACCCACGCCCTCCGTGACGCTCCGTGTATCTAATCCTACTTTATTAAGTTGTCTTACACATCTAGCAAAGTTAGTTGATAATTACAATAACATCATTAGCGGAAGCATTTAATTTGTATTTTATGAAAATTTATTAAGCCTAAGCAAGTGGAAAACCCGAATAAACACCATGTATATAACCGAGACGAAGTAAACAAGAATCCATATACATGTGATAAAGTTCTAAAGTTCCCAAAACCCAAAGAAGATAAATATATACATACATACTAGGTAGTCAAAACACGAGCATCGCAAAAGAACGGCCTCGAGATAGTCGCCTAGTACCTCTTTTCCCTTGCTCTTGCTCGTACCAGGATCTCGCGCTCGGTTGCCCAACACATACAAAGAAACGAGCCCGGTGAGTAAATTCCCAAGAGAAGTCTACACAAATAATCATGAAAACATCGATAACTGCGAGACATGTGAATATGACCCCACAACAGAATCATATTCCCATGGTCGGCGAAAACAACCTTCACAACATCACATCACATCACATATTAACTGGAAATGTAAACCATCCAAAATCCAACAAATAATTAACTAAATGGCTCGAAAGTAAATTCAACGGTAAATAAATCATCACACGTTTAATCACGATAAAACCATGACCCGCCATGGGTCATATGATAACAAAACGGAGTTCTCAAGGCACAAACCGGTGCTTAATAACAAAGCTTACAATGATCTACACCTCAACTCGAGAATCGGCGTACTCCTTTCCAAGCTTTTTAGTGCTAAGAGTACCCTTAATCCCTCGAGACAGTTGTAGATACATTCTACTCCTATCTACACGGTCGCGTCGCAGACTAGCCCATGCTCAAGCGTGTAGTCATAACCAAGATGAAAAACCATGCGTGACCACCAGCGGTCATCGCATACGATAAGATAATCGATAGAATACACGCCATGAAATTAAAGTGTAACTTTCTCAAGGGTTTTACGCACTGAAATACGCTCTCCGACTTCCGGCCCGCCAATTCCACCCCCCTAGCTCCCCGATACCCGAGCTATGGTTCAACAGGTCCCTCAAGTCCATTTATAGTGTTTTTATACTTTTTAAAAACATATTATAAAATTTTATGTTTTTATAACATATTTTCATATTTGAGTTGTGGTATCTCTCTCTTACTATGTCGGGGTTCCAAAAATACCCGAAAAGTCCCAAAACTACTTTCCTACCTTTTTCTTAATTTTCTATATTTTTCTAGAATTTTTCCCAATTTTTCTGACATTTTTAAATTATTTTTCCTATTTTCCAGCAATATAATATAATATATATATATTATTTAATTTTATAATTTTTTTTTTTTTTTATTTGGGTGGGCCCCACCTGGACCGGCCTGGCTGGCCGGTCCGGCCCGGCCCGGTTCAAGGGTGACGCACGCGCCACGCGCGTGCGTCCCTCTTCCTCGGGACGAACCAGGAACTAAGTTCCCGGTTTCAACAAATGTGAGAATTTTTTATTTTTTTTTTCTCTTCTTCTTCTTTTGCCTCTCTTCTTCTCTCCTATCAATTTCTAATCAATCTCACTCCATTTGAGACCTCCAAAACATCATAATCTCACCACAAATCCACCAAAACAACATCAAATTCTCGGATCAAAATATATATAAATAAACCCAAAATTTACCAAATCACCTCAATTTTCTTCAAAATTGATTCTAATTGATAAGATTCATCAAAATAAACCTCAAGAACACCGAATTGACCTTCTAAAACCATTAAAAATAAATGAAATCCGAATTCACCACAACCCACAAAAACCATATTTTTATCAAAAATTTCCAATAAAATGATAGATATTACCTTGGATCAATGTTGTGAGGCTCAATCTCCCTCTCCCAAAGCACGAATTTTCCTTCTCTACCCTGGATTTCTTCTCACTGATCTCTCTAATTGTTGAGAAAATGGTTTCTTGCATGTTGATCGATCACTTTGTATTTATACCATTTATTCTAATCTAACGTGTGCACGCATCCCGAGGAGAATCGGACGGTTTGAGATCACCTGCGTCACCCAAGTCTAGGTACTTATCATGACACAACTGTCTTGTATTTGGTTTGTTGTCAATCTCGAGGGTAATCCAATGTGGGTTGATTTTTCCAAATTCAAACTATAGGACTTAAATTAATTCATTAATACTTTTATTCAACCTTAGGTTAAATCACCTAATAAACCATATAAAAATCATAAGTGTGTCACACTAACACTCAACTACCCGGAAACCTATGCCCCGTACCCGGCTACCCAATACCCGTACTCCGGTCCTCGACACGCACTTCGGGACATATACCCGATCGTAGCCTTGCCCGATGTCAACTTACACACATGTGATGTTTATATAAATAATAATTTCCCACATCACAATAATAGACATACAACATACACAAATAACACAATATAACCTGGGTACTCTTATTTGAGTCCACCCAAATTTCATCCGTAACGCCCGAATTACCCGTTAATCCTCGTGATTAACACTAATCTGATTAAATTAATTTGGGCCGTTACAATTCTTCCCAACTAGGAAAATTTCGTCCTCGAAATTGAACAATCCCGAGTAACATCCCCGTTCACCGAACCACACACTTCCCCGTCGGTTCCACCACCGACTAACTCTTCTACGCTCCTTGGACACTACCGCACCCACTCACAGGGTCGAACAATAACTTCTCGCTCCCACTCACAGGGCCGAGCCTTCACACCGAGCTACAGGTGCATGTCGCACACGCGAACCCTAGTCACGACTTTTTCCCGACATCTCCGCCACCTGTACTCAACTAAACCTGTGTCCAAGAAACCCTAATCCAGTCACCCATCCTGGTCGACTGACACTTGTTTACCCATCGTGTATCTCCACACGATAACTCTGTCTTAGCCACAATACAATGGCCCATCCTGCCATATAAACTGACAATACCACTATGTGGCTCCACTGACCACACACTCATAAATCGACCATGCATCAACTAAGTCATGCATGTTTAACACATACTATAACATATAATTATGAAAATAAGTAAACTTACCCTGAAACCTGCGCTGGGACGTCTCCCCTTGCTTGCTCGATCATTGCGTGCACCGCTCTCGAGTTTGCACCGGCCTCCTAGTCTTGGAGCCTCTAGCTCCTGCGCACAATCACGTTTGATGTGGCCCTCCTGTCCACATCGCCAACACACAACCCCCTGTCTCGGTTGTCCACTCCTCGACCCCTGGCTCTGACCCTGTGATCTCTGATCTCTGCCTCGTTGGTCCTGAGTGTAATGCTGTTGGGGTGCCGCTATCGCTGGTACTGCATATACTCTGTCATTACCTCTGTCCTGCCGATCGCGTGGTCTGTCCTCATATCGTGGTCTACTTCCGTAGTGATCACTCCTACTATCTCCATCTGACGGGTCTCTCTGTCTCTTCGATCCCGATCGGACCGAGAACCTTGCCCCGACCTGTCCATCAGCTCACCCCTAGGTCGTAAGTACGTCTCACGTGACAGTGCTCTCTCATATACAGCCTGTAAAGTCTCGGCTCCACTCGCAACTATCACGCCACCTATCCTCTCATCCAAACCCCGATGAAATAATAGACTGAGTCTCTCGGTGTTCGCCACGTCCATGGCATACATCATAAGGTACCTGAATCGATCCATGTACTGCGATACTGTCATGGTGCCCTGTCTCAACGCCAAGAACTGCTCTCTAAGCCTCAACTGTACCTCGGTGGGAATATACTCATCCGTAAACAACTGTCGAAACTCAACCCATGTAGTCGGTGCATGAATGGATATCGGTGTAGGTCGTCCACCATACGGCCGTTGCTGGCCCTCATACAATAACCCGAAATACGTGCACGATCGACCTCTGTACCTCTAACAATCGATGTAGACGTCGGTGTGTCATCAACCACCGTCCCGCAACCTCGGATCACTAACCCCAGTAAAGTAGGTGGGGTTGAATCTCATAAAATCTTTCACCATCTTAGCTGCTTCTGACATCTTACTCCTGCCAGTCGAAACAACTGTATGTTGCTCCGTAGTAGTAGGCGTCACCTCAGTATTATTTGCTGGTATTACAACAGGCTCAGATCTCTCTATCACTGTCTCAGTCCCCGCTGCCTGTGAGTCAACCGGTGGCGCTAACACAACTGGAGGGGTAGGTGTAACTAACTCAGCAGTCGGTGCTACTGCAGGTATCCTCGAGCTCCGTATGTACTCCATGAGCTCAACCATCTGTGCCTGCTGCAATAATTGCTGATCCGTAACTCTCTGCACCATGGCTCGCAAATCAGCTATCTCTCTAGTGGTATGATCACTGGTCTCCCCAGCCTCCTGCTGAGTAGTCGGAGAGGTAGTGGTAGGAGTCTGTCCGTCTATAGTGATCTGCATCGATTTTCGTGTCCGGATCGCACCGATATACGTATGCGTATAGTATATAAAAATACAACAATACATATATCACATAACAATCCTAACTTTACCCGTTTACATTGCTTCCCAACTAAAAGTTCTAGGCAATTCATCGGGTTTCCACATCTAAGTTTTGTTTTAAAGTTTATGCTCTTTCCTTAACTTTGTTAATTCAAGGCCCTATCGACCTCGCTCTGATACCAAACTGTGGCGGTATCAGAGCTAACCATAATCCACGCTTCATTCCCTAGGCTTCTCAAACCTAGGCTCTGATACCAAACTGTGGCGGCCCCAATTTCCCGAGGCCGCCCCGTGACCCACGCCCTCCGCCCGCAAGCCTAGCAGCGCCTGTCACGTCAACAGCTCTGTGAAGTGACGCTCCGTGTATCTAATCCTACTTTATTAAGTTGTCTTACACATCTAGCAAAGGTTAGTTGATAATTACAATAACATCATTAGCGGAAGCATTTAATTTGTATTTTATGAAAATTTATTAAGCCTAAGCGAAGTGGAAAACCCGAATAAACACCATGTATATAACCGAGACGAAGTAAACAAGAATCCATATACATGTGATAAAGTTCTAAAGTTCCCAAAACCCAAAGAAGATAAATATATACATACATACTAGGTAGTCAAAACACGAGTCATCGTGAAAGAACGGCCTCGTAGATAGTCGCCTAGTACCTCTTTTCCCTTGCTCTTGCTCGTACCAGATCTCGCGCTCGGTTGCCCAACACATACAAAGAACGAGCCCGGTGAGTAAATTCCCAAGAGAAGTCTACACAAATAATCATGAAAACATCGATAACTGCGAGACATGTGAATATGACCCGACAACAGAATCATATTCCCATGGTCGCGAAACAACCTTCACAACATCACATCACATCACATATTAACTGGAAATGTAAACCATCCAAAATCCAACAAATAATTAACTAAATGGCTCGAAAGTAAATTCAACGGTAAATAAATCATCACACGTTTAATCACGATAAAACCATGACCCGCCGGTCATATGATAACAAAACGGAGTTCTCGGACAAACCGGTGCTTAATAAGAGCTTACAATGATCTACACCTCAACTCGAAGAATCGGCGTACTCCTTTCCAAGCTTTTTAGTGCTAAGAGTACCCTTAATCCCTCGAGACAGCTTGTAGATACATTCTACTCCTATCTACACGGTCGCCGTCGCAGACTAGCCCATGCTCAAGCGTGTAGTCATAACCAAGATGAAAAACCATGCGTGACCACCAGCATCATCGCATACGATAAGATAATCGATAGAATACACGCCATGAAATTAAAGTGTAACTTTCTCAAGGGTTTTACGCACCTGAAATACGCTCTCCGACTTCCGGACCCGCCAATTCGACCCGCCTAGCTCCCCGATACCCGAGCTATAGTTCAACAGTCCCTGAAGTCCATTTATAGTGTTTTTATACTTTTTAAAAACATATTATAAAATTTTATGTTTTTATAACATATTTTCATATTTGAGTTGTGGTATCTCTCTCTTACTATGTCGGGGTTCCAAAAATACCCGAAAAGTCCCAAAACTACTTTCCTACCTTTTTCTTAATTTTCTATATTTTTCTAGAATTTTTCCCAATTTTTCTGATATTTTTAAATTATTTTTCCTATTTTCCAGCAATATAATATAATATATATATATTATTTAATTTTATAAATTTTTTTTTTTTTTTTTTTTTTTTTTTTGGGTGGGCCCCACCTGGACCGGCCTGGCTGGCCGGTCCGGCCCGGCCCGGTTCAAGGGTGACGCACGCGCCACGCGCGTGCGTCCCCTTCCCTGGGACGAACCAGGAACTAAGTTCCTGGTTCAACAATGCAATGAAATTTTTTTTTTTTTTCTTCTTTCTTCTTTTTTGCCTCTCTTCTCTCCTATCAATTTCTAATCAATCTCACTCCATTTGAGACCTCCAAAACATCATAATCTCACCACAAATCCACCAAAACAACATCAAATTCTCGGATCAAAATATATATAAATAAACCCAAAATTTACCAAATCACCTCAATTTTCTTCAAAATTGATTCTAATTGATAAGATTCATCAAAATAAACCTCAAGAACACCGAATTGACCTTCTAAAACCATTAAAAATAAATGAAATCCGAATTCACCACAACCCACAAAAACCATATTTTTATCAAAAATTTCCAATAAAATGATAGATATTACCTTGGATCAATGTTGTGAGGCTCAATCTCCCTCTCCCAAAGCACGAATTTTCCTTCTCTACCCTGGATTTCTTCTCACTGATCTCTCTAATTGTTGAGAAAATGGTTTCTTGCATGTTGATCGATCACTTTGTATTTATACCATTTATTCTAATCTAACGTGTGCACGCATCCCGAGGAGAATCGGACGGTTTCAGATCACCTGCGTCACCCAAGTCTAGGTACTTATCATGACACAACTGTCTTGTATTTGGTTTGTTGTCAATCTCGAGGGTAATCCAATGTGGGTTGATTTTTCCAAATTCAAACTATAGGACTTAAATTAATTCATTAATACTTTTATTCAACCTTAGGTTAAATCACCTAATAAACCATATAAAAATCATAAGTGTGTCACACTAACACTCAACTACCCGGAAACCTATGCCCCGTGCCCCGCTACCCAATACCCGTACCGGTCCTCGACACGCACTTCGGGACATATACCCGATCGTAGCCTTGCCCGATGTCAACTTACACACATGTGATGTTTATATAAATAATAATTTCCCACATCACAATAATAGACATACAACATACACAAATAACACAATATAACCTGGGTACTCTTATTTGAGTCCACCCAGCTGTCACCGTAACGCCCGAATTACCCGTTAATCCTCGTGATTAACACTAATCCTGATTAAATTAATTTGGGCCGTTACAGAATAGTCTCATCCTGCTAGTCGGAGTGCGAACTCCTCGATTTGATGGATTGAATAGTCTCATCTCGCTAGTCGGAGCGCGGACCCCTCGATTTGATAGGCACACAACCACATCTCGCTACAAGTGTTCATATCACATACTTTCCAAAGATTAGTACATTCATACCATTAACCAATGCAACCCAATATCCCAAGTCTTTTAATTTAAATCGTGATTATAATATATACTAATAACATGCCATATTTAATAGATGAACGCGCTCCCCACTTACCTCGACTCGTCGCGACGCCTATAACAACACCTTGCACGCTCGAGGCTCGATGTGAACCTTCACACGACACTAGAAAATTTATAAAATATCACATCAATGCATATTTTAATACAAAATTACCAAATATTTAATTTATTTGTCTTTGGGGCCCACTAATGTGGGTCCCGCGAGTTTCGTGTCGTCTGGAGCCCTTATAGGGGTCCCGATGTAGTGTGTTAAGGGTGGGACCCACTATCGAGTCCCCCAAAGTGCGCGTGTACGCTCCCGATAAAGCCGTGGAGGGGCTAAGACCTTCAGCCCCTCATTTTACTATTGCAGGGGTCATTTTGGCCCCTGGTCAACTGGTCTCTTTGACCAGCTGACTGGTCAACTGATCTGGTTGACCGGTCAACTAGTCCAACAAACCAGTTGACCAGTTAACACCAGTTAACGAACCATGGGGAGGGGAACACGAGCTTCCCCTTCAAGGCCGAAAAGGAGGGAGGACTCTCCTCCCTCACCATTCTTGGCCCTACACCCCCTTCCCTCCGGCGCTCCCAATCGCCGAAGGTACCTCCGCGGTTGGCCAGAAGGTCGTTGCCCACTCTAGCCGACCATCGGGGAGGGAGAAATGGGGAGGAGACTCCCCACCTCCCAGCCGAGATGTCGACCGAGGGGGGAAGGGGAGAAGGGCTCATCCCTCCCTAATCCGATGGTGGTGGGGACCACCTTGTTGTTGGGGAATGTGCCCTAGGTCAATCCATTAACTGTCTTTATGAATACTTTTAGTTAATAAAATATAGGATTTCATTTGTTGTTTATTATAATTAATTTGCATGTTTACATTATAATAAGATCCATGGGCATTTATAGAAATATCCTAAATGTCCCTAGTCGATCATTATACTGGGAACTATAATGAATTAAGACTAGTGTGAGTCTTGATTGATGATCATATAATGATTATATGTATAGGGATACGAATCAAGATCACAAGTACTTGTTAGGGAATAAAGTACTGGACCGACCCGCTATGAGAACATCACATGGATTAAGTCATAGTTGTTTCTCATGATAGGTATATTTTTTAGTCCTCTGACTTGAGATTACCAGAGACTTCAACATTAGGAACATAGTGATTTGACACTATCAAACGTTGTCTTTAATCGGACGATTATAAAGGTTGTGATTGGTTACTATGTGAGCAATGTGATGAAGTTGTGTAATCGAGATGGAATTTGTCCCTCTCATATAAAGAGAGATATCTAGTGTGTAGCGGCCTCAATTTCCACATTGGTCCGCCACGGGAGGCCACGCGGGCCCACAACTGTCTATGTCACTGCCAGCTGTGTCCCACGCCCAATTATCCATTATTAATCAATTTTCGGTTAACTTTGCTGTTATGAGTTAACTTTTATTCCTTTGGTATCATTTAATCACAATTTACGCAACGGAAGATTTACTAACAACATAAAGATTCAACATGTATATTATGAGCAAAATGCCTAAGTGGAAACCATATCAACTGTACATCATATACATATCATCTAAGATCCGCAAAATATCAAAATTTACAACCTATCTCTCAAGTCCCAAAACCCAACATAAAACAAGTAAATATAAACATACGTACGAGAAAGGCTAGAGCTGTCAATCGATGTAGTCCTCAAACTTGCCCTTTCCCCGGCTCGTACTAGGGTCTGCACCCAACCATCACAAAAAGACAGATGACGAGTCCAGAGTGAGTAATCCCAAGGAAATTCACCAAGTAATTACGAAAGTAAAAGTACTGGAATTTAAAATACTATTATTTAAACATGCGGAACAAAGAAATAATACAGACAATTGTAAAAGAAAGATCATCGCATGCATAAATATAGTGACGAAACAAAGTACGTGCACATAAAAATCAGACCAAATCATACTTCGGGCTTTTCCCCAGGCACGGCCCATGAAAACACACTAATGGGTTGGCCCTGGACCCTCTAGGTGGTCGGCGTAGACCCACGACGCACCCACACAAGCCTACCATACCCGGGTAGCCTATTCACCGGCGTATGCCTAGACAAGTGCTATGACTTAGTGGACTCTATGACCGTAACGAATAAGCACCAGGTTGGGAGTGATCTCAACACCGTAAAGACACCAGGTAGGAGTAACTCCACTACCGTAAAGTCACCAGCTGAGAGTACTCAACCACCGTAAAGCAATAACGAAATGGAGTAAAGAATAAATGGAACTGAATTCAAATAAATCAAACTGTAAATACTTAAAGTGAAGTTCAATTGGGATACTACACACCTCAAATTGCACTCCTCGTCCCGAAAATCAAACCTTAGTCCAGCTCCAATAAATGTCGACAATTCAAATTATCACCCGAAATATACCTATTATCATTTATCACTAAATTAGCTTCAATTTAATATATTATGTCAATTTTTCGTTTTTCGAGGCTAAAACCCCGACTATTATCTCACCAACATTTCCAAGAAAATCCCAAATTTCCTTTATTTAATCAAAATGTAATTTTTCTAAAATTTTCCTATTTTATATGAATTTTCCAGATTTTTTTTTTCAAAACTGTTTTCTGTTTTTTTTTTTTTTAGAGTTGGGCTGAACCGGACCCGGTTCACCCGGGTCTGGTTCGGCCCAACCGAACCGGCCAACCGGTCGGCTCGACCCGCCCAGGACAGGGCCGGGTCGGCCCGACCCGGTTGGGCCTTCTTCTTCAACAGAGGCGCACAACGCCTCTCTTTCCCAATTTTTTTTTTTTTGAATCGATAGAGGGAGAGGGAGAGGGGAAACGACATGGGAGTCGTCTCCCTCCTCGGACGAACTGCTCTCGCAGTTCGTCCGAGCTCTCAAGCTCACCCCACCTCCACCACCGAACCACCAAACCGCCACCACCACCAACACATACAACAACAACAACAACAACAAAAACAACACAACTCACCTCACTTCCTTCGCCTCTCCACCACATGCTCAATCTCTCTTCCACTTTCTCTCAATTTCTCCTCCTTTCCTCCTCGATTTTCTTTTCGATTTTTCTCCAAAACAATGAAGAATGGAACTGTGGTGACGGTGGTGGTGTTTGTCAATAATTTTTGGGTAAAATAACCATTTTGCCCCTATAATCTTATCCTCCTCCTTCACACTCTAATACCCTTTTTGGTCATTTCACTATTATTTATTTATTTTCTGATTTTTAATATATATATATATATATTAAATTCCTTATATACATATATATATATATATAAATATATATATACTTACCTATACTTTCGCGCCTAAAATTTCGTCGTGCGCGCCAACGAGCGTACTCGGGCGTGCACACTAACGTACCACCCACGCGTGTCGACCCGACCCCGCGTTTTACTAGGTGCACAACAATTTACATATTTTATCACATTTAATCCATTTAATGTGTGTAATATTTTTCTCAACTTAAAATTTCATCTTTAATCTACCCGGTACCCGCGTCGACACGCATATCGATGCGAATACTCATCACACGATCTCACACGTCAATTTAAAATATAATCACACACATCGCAATGTCGTTTATCCTATTTTAACATAAACATCGCAAATTAGTCAAATCAACAAACAAAATAACTATTTACCTAATACAGACGCGCTCCAGCCTCGCTGTGGAACCCATGAACGTCCACGCTGGCGTCCACGTCTGTAATGACGTCATAAAATAACGGCAAATATTAATTGGGTCGTTACAATTCTTCCCAACTAAATTGAAATTTCGTCCCGAAATTTAAGTTATAATCAACACTCACCAGTAAATAACTGAGGATATCTCTGTCTCATAGTCGACTCGAGCTCCCGGGTGAGTCCTCGATCCCGTGATGCGCCATCGTACCAACACCTTCGAAATCTCCCCGTGTTCCTCAAAGTCTGAACTCTACGATCCATGATCTCAACGGGTTGCTCTTCATATGAAACGTCAGGACGAACCTCAATCTGTCTAATATCCACCATGGGCCTCGGTCCTGACTTAGCTAACCTCAACATAGACACGCGAAACACTGGATGAACGCCTCGCTAACTCGTCGGCAACTCCAATCTATATGCTACTGTCCCAACACGTGCTATATAACTCTAAACGGTCCAATATATCTCGGTGCTAGTTTCCCTTGATTCCAAACCTCGATGTCCTTTCCAGGGCGAAACTTTCAGATATACCAAGTAATCCACATCATAACTCAAACCCTCAAGATACCTATCAGCATACTTCTTTTGCCTATCTTGAGCTGCTTGCAATCTCAACCTAATTTGCCGAATTTTCTCGGTATGATCAACGACAACTTCAGGTCCAATCACTGCCACATCCTCAAGTGCTGCCCAACAAGCTGGTGATCTGCAAGGTCTACTACACAAAGCCTCAAATAGTGGCATACCAATACTCGCCTGATAACTGTTGTTGTACGCGAACTCGCACAACGGCAAATACTCTTCCCAAGCACCTCCAAACTGCAAAATGCATGCTCTAAGCATGTCCTCCAATATCCGTATCAATCTCTCTGACTGACCATCTGTCTGAGGATGATAAGCCGTACTGAACTGTAGTCTCGTCCCCAAATCCGCTCCTCGCATGCTCTCCCACAACTTCGAAGTCAACCTGGGATCTCTGTCAGACACAATAGATAGCGGTACTCCATGTAGCCTAACGATCTCTCGTTTAAAAATGATACTCAACTAAGGAAACGAATACTTCATCGATATAGGAATGAAGTGTGCAGACTTCGTAAATCAGTCAATAACAACCCACACAGCATCATGACGTCTCGCAGTCTGTGGCAACCCGCTCACAAAATCCATCGTAACATGCTCCCATTTGTGCTCGGCCTTAACCTGCTGACAAATATGATAAGCTCTCACATATGCACCCACATCGGCCTTCATCCCAGGCCACCAAAATAAACGTTGCAAATCATGATACATCTTGGTCCTGCCAGGATGAACTGTATACCGCGAACGGTGTGCATCCTCAAGAATGCTATCACGTCGTTCCTGCACCTCAGGTATCCACAACCTGCCCTTGTGTCTCAAGCACTGGTCTGAACCACTAGACCAATTTGTGCAACCCAGATCCTGAGCCAGACAGCTGAAGCGAGCAAAATGTCCGTCAGCCCTTTGCCACTCAGCGACCCTCTCTAACGACACAACAGGAACACGCATCTGGCAACATATATGAACATCAGCAAAAGCATCTGACAAACACAACACCGTCGCAACCTCCAGTAATCCATGCTCATGTGTCATCTGCTGCAGCACAGTCTGACTCTCTACACCACTCCGGCTCAATGCATCAGCAACTACATTCGCCTTCCCAAGATGGTACTCAATCGCGAAATCGTAGTCTTTCAGTAACTCGAGCCACCGTATTTGCCGCATATTCAGATCCTTCTGAGTGAATAGATACCTCAAACTCTGATGATCTGTGAATAACATAAACCGCTCTCCATAAAGATAATGTCGCCAAGCCTTGAGCGCAAACACAACTGCAGCTAGCTCTAAATTATGTACCGGATAATTCTCCTCGTGGGGTCTCAATCGCCTCGATAAATATGCAACTGGATGTCCTTCTTGCATCAACACGCATCCCAACCCAGTCCCGGAAGCATCTGTGTAGACCGAGAAGCCTTTCCCTGTCTCAGGTAGAGCCAACACTGACGCCGAAGTCAACTTCCTCTTCAACTCTAAAAATGCTGCCTCACAGTCTTCAGACCACTCAAACTTGACATCCTTCTTGGTCAACCTCGTCATCAGTGCTGCAATCAACGAAAAATCCTGCACAAACCGCCGATAATAACCCGCAAGCCCCAAGAAACTACGAATGTCTGCAACTGTCTCAGGTGTCTTCCAATCAATGATCGCTCGAATCTTGTCTCCATCAACAGATATTCCTTGACTACCAATGACATGTCCGAGAAATTTCACCTCTCTCAGCCAGAAAGCGCACATGCTGAACTTAGTGTACAATCTATGCTCCCTCAATGTCATCAAAACATCTCTGAGGTGTCTTTCGTGCTCCTCACGAGTCTTACTGTATATTAAGATATCATCGATGAATACAATCACATAACGATCCAAAAATGGTCGTAGTACTCGATGCATCAAATCCATAAAGATAGCCGGCGCATTAGTCACCCCAAATGGCATGACTGTGAACTCGAACAATCCATAACGCGTGCTAAACTCCATCTTCTCTATATCACTCTCCCGAATCCTCAACTGATGATAACCAGATCGTAAATCAATCTTCGAAAAAAACTTAGCACCCGCCAACTGATCGAATAGATCATCAATCCTAGGAAGTGGATAACGATTTCGAATCGTCACTTGATTCAGCTTCCTGTAGTCTATGCACAACCTCAAATAACCATCCTTCTTCTTAACAAATAGGACTGGTGTGCCCCAAGGAGACATACTGGGATGAATAAAACCCTTTTGCAACAACTCCTCTAATTGGGACCTCAACTCTCCCTGCTCCGATGCTGTCATCCTGTACGGTCGGTTATATATCGGCACGGTCGGTTATATATCGACTGCGTCCCCTGAATCAACTCAATCATAAACTCAACTGACCTAGGAGGTGGTAAACCTGGCAAATCGTCGGGGAATACCTCCGGAAATTCACACACTACTGGGACATCCTCTACTCTAACCTCTGGTCTCAGGTCTGGCTCAACCACCGTCCTAAACGTTTCCATCTCCTGAGTCGTAGCTAATCGACCTCTGGTAATCGGTAAGTCTGACGCCGTACCAACAAAAGTAAATACTGGAATGCCCTCAATATCAAATACTACCGTCTTACCGAAACAATCAATGTGTGCGCGATATGTTGCTAGCCAATCCATACCTAATAAGGCATCAAACTCTAAATACTCTAGGACACGAAAGTCGATAGGTAACTGGTGTCCTTCAATCTCTACCATACAATTTCGGCATATCCGGTTAGGGTAAATCTTATCCTCAGCAGTCGTACTGAGGACAAGATGTGGATCTAAAGTCTCAATAGATAACCCTAACTGTCCGACCCTACGTCCCGATATAAATGACAAGGTACTACCGGAATCAAATAATACATGCATGAAGACATCGCATATAGGTAACATACCCTCGACAAGCTGACGAGTCGCATCACGATCTGGCTGTACAGCAGTAGGTGTAACAGCAGAACATGAACTCTCTCCCTAGCTGGCTCAATCTGTGGTCGTAAGGATGAAGCTGACATCGGACAATTAATCTGTAAATGTCCGACCTGATGACATCTGAAACACCGTCGCGTTTCCGGCCAATCCGACTGTGACACTATATGCACCTGAGCCCTGTCATGACCCCGACCTCTCTGTCCTCTACCACGACCTCCTCCATCTCGAATACGCTGTCGTGGTTGCTCAAATGGGGGAGGTGCAACAACGTACACTACCTGCCTCTCAGCTCCTCTCAGCTGCTCGTAATGCCTATCTCGTCGACCCTGATCATGTCTCTGTCTGTCATACTGATCTCTCGGTCTCTTCGGTCTCTGATCAGATCGAGAACTCTGTCTAGACCCATATCCAAGCTCACCCCGGTGTCGTAGATATGTCTCGCGAGCCAACGCTCTATCATAAACAACCTGTAGTGTCTCTGCACCAGTCGCGACTATCACCCCACCAATCCTCTCATCCAGACCCCTAATGAAATAATAAATCTGTAATCTCTCCGTGTTAGCCACATCCATAGCATACATCATGAGATACCGAAATCGGTCCATGTACTGCGAAACTGACATGGTACCCTGTCGCAAACTCAAGAACTACTCCCTCAATCGTAACTGCACCTCTGTGAGAATATACTCGTCCAGAAATAACTGTCTAAACTCTCCCCACGTCGCTGGCGTACCATGTATGTTAGTGTAGGTGGTCCACCAAATCACGACGACCCTCAAACAATAACCCGAAATACGTGCCTGATCCACCTCGGGTACCTCCAGCAACTGGTGTAGTCGTCTGTGAGTCATCAACCAACGTCCTGCAACCTCAGGATCACTGACTCTCGTGAAGTACGTAGGATTAAATCTCATAAAATCCTTCACCATCTTCGCTGCTTCTGACATCCTACTCCTACCAGTCGAAGTCCCTACCTGCTGCTCTGTAGTGGTGGGTGTCACCACCGTAGTCTCTGCTGGTACTACCACATGCTCAACCCTCTCTATAACTGTCTCTGACCCAGCCTCCTGTGTAGCAACAGCCGGTGCTAATGCGGTCTGAGTGGTAGTAGGTGCAGTACGCTCAGCAGTCGGTGCTACTGCTGGCATCCTCGAACTCCGAATGTACTTTATCAACTCAGCCATCTGAGCCTACTGTAATTGTAACAACCCCGAATTTTTAACTGACTTGTGTTACACGTGTCAGGATTATGACCCGGCTACGTGGATACTGGACGGTATTTCAAACTTCGGTAGTCGACGCCGAGGTAATTTTATGATTCTTTGACTTTGTGTAGTAGTATTATAGTATGCTACGGGTCTCGAGCCGTTTGGGCTATGTTTCAATTGAGTGAGATGTCGCCTAGTTATACGAGGTTTTTCGGGAACCGTTTTAGTGGATATTATTAATAAACAAAGCCAAATGGAAAACATGACCTAAGTTGAGGAAAATAAAATTTGAACAATAAAGTATAATAAAAGCATGAGGGAATTTATTAAAAATCCCAAGAGTGGGACCGCCTCGAGAAGCGTGTCGAACGCGGGGTACGGTGCACCGAGTAGGCGAGAAGTTGTGTAACCTTATTGGTAATTTAATAAAATTAACGGGGTTAATTTAATAGGTTAATATGGATAGGATTGTTAAAGTGACACAAGTGAGTGAGGAGAGCCATTGGATGGTCATAGAGATGGGGATATGTGTTAGATTAAAAGGATAAGCCAAAAGGCCCAAAAGGGTAGCTGGCGAAGGGTTGGACAAGTGATAGTTTAAGGGCAAAAGGGTCATTTCACCTTAAGTCACATATATAAAAGCAAACTAAACCCTAAAACCCTAACACACTATTCACTCTCTTCTCGAACTTGCCGCCACTGTTCAGTCTCCCCACTCACTCCCCACTGCCGTACACCGCCACCGGATCTCGACCAGACCAGAGGTGGCCGAAGACCGGGACGGCGTCTCCCTCCTCTCCCCTCTCGTTTCCTCACTCACGCACCCTTAGTCTTCCCCTCTCACGATCACTCCCTCTCTCGGTCTCATGTCCACTCTCTCGGCCTCACTCTTGACTGCTCCTCCCTTGGCTGGACAGCCACCACCACGGCCTCTTCCCTCGTCACCGGAGCAGGTGAGTGTTATACCTTTTCCTCTTTTGTGTTCTCTCTCTCTCACTCATTCTCACTGTCGGTTCCATGCTCATGTTCTTCTTCTCTACCTCACGCTACACCAGCCATTTCCTCTCGCCTGACCGGTCACCACCGCCACCCTCCTCGCTGCTGGAACTACGGACGACCACCGGAGGAGGCTAGGTGAGTGTCTCTCCCACAGTCCTATCTCTATCTCCATTGTTTCGTTGCTTCGGTTTTGTCACTGTTTTGGACAGTTTTGGGTGGCTGTTTTATTGGTTGGGCATGGCGGGGTGTACATACCACTGTGTGTACACCACAGTGGGGTGTACACCACAGTGTGTGTGCACACCACAATGTGTACACAATGGTTTTAGGTGAGTAATGTCGTGATGAAGGTGATCAGTTTTGAAGTGTGTGTGGACAGTTTTGGTGAAACAATGTGTATAGGTGGTCGTTCTATGTGTATGGGGGTGTGTGTGTGTACACACCCATTGGGGTGTGGGTGTGTACACTATAGTGGATGTGTGGACTGTTTTCATGAGATGTATAGGTGGGTTTAGGTTTGCATAGAAACTGTTTTGGGGTGTGAATGTTATGAAGGGAGTGTACAATGTGTGTACACTACAATGGGGTGTACACAACAGTGGATGTGTACACCACAAAGGGTGTACACAAAGATTGTATGTGTACACCACATTGGGGTGTACACAACAGTTGTATATGTTTGGAATAGTGAAAATGTGTATATAACATAGTTTTAAATAATAAAGTAATGTACTAATGAATGTGAACATGGTAAATCACAGTGGGGTGCACACACCAGTGGGGTATGTGTGCACAAGACGACGGTGTGTGAAGTGTTAGTGTGCACACCAGTGGGGTGTACACATAAATTGTGTGTGTGTGACCATAGTATATATTATTGGAGGTTTAAGAACAAGTAAACAAGATTATAAGTATAGAAATTTGTATTAAATGAATATGGACTTGTAAAAAAGCCCAACAAGGGCCCAATCCACTCATTTTTGATATAAGTCCATAACAAGTCTCTATTGGTATGTGTATGGGTTGTGTAAAACCCAATAAGAGTTTAATATGATAAACACAACTTAAGGCCCAACACAAATACATAAAATGTAATAACGAGCCCATATGTCCAGGCCTAATAATTATCCACATATCGAGCCTACTTAGGTGGATATAGGCTTAATGCATGGGCCCACTAAGAGCCTAACCAGTGTATAAAAGACATCAACGATGATATGGGTTGCATTAATTGAATGAATTGAAACAAAGTTTATGAGAATTATCCTAAACCTATATTCGGGACTTAAATCGTTGTCAGGCAGTCGAGAAACACGGGAAGCGCGTTAAAGTCTCGGAGTGAGTACCGGGTCACGTTAGATCAGGTAAGTACATTTGCCCTAAAAGCTTATGTACGTTAGTAAGCCAGCTAAGAAAATATCATGTGATTCATTTTCATTCCGTTGTGTTTGTTATTATCTACTTGTTGGAAATTCCATTCCGTATTCCTTGTATGTGTGTTCTTGGCATAAGTGTGTGTCTCGAAGGTACATGCAGCCTGCACTAGAAAGGATAAAACGCGGGCACTCGTGCGCATGAGTGTTTGACCACCCCTAGTGATTGTGTGATACCATGTACTGGATTGTTGTGGATTGTTGTGGATATTGTTGTGGTATTGTTGTGGATTTTAGACCACTTATGGCCTCTCTTGACTCGTAGAACACGCATGTTTCGATTGTTATTGTTTCCAGTCTGCCTATCATGCACCTTGTTTATTTAACTCCCTGTCTTTCAATTCCTGCATGATATTTAGACTGTCTTGTTGATAATTCATGAATTACTGTTATATTCTTCTGGCATTACTTTCGATTTCTCTCAGTTGCTCACCGTCTAGTTTGTGACGGTGGGTGCAGATATAGTGGAGTGCAGTAGAGGCAAGGGACCTTGCCTATGAGACTTTATATGAGCGGCTGGACTTGAGGAACCCTAGAGTAGGTTTTATGTTTTGCTCTTTTGTATATCGTTTCTTACTTATGTTTTTGGGATTATTGAACTTTGGTGTTTTGGTGAGACTGGTATCATGTATATATATGCTTATCGAATTATACATGAATACCCGGGGTTTTCCATATTATAGAATTCCTAATTTCCCTTTGATTGAGTTATTTCCCCTTGTTATTTATTGTTTAGTCTTCCGCTGTGTATTATTGCAATAACTCTTTCATAAAGTACTAAATTGATTAAATTGAAGGCTGACTAGGCTCGTCTGATTACCAAGTGATGACTTGGGGCCTGCACGGGTCTAGGCCGAGCGTACCCAATTGCACGGGGAAATTGGGGCCGTCACAGTAATAGCTGCTGCTCCTGCTGAATCAACTGCTGCTCAGTCAGTCTCTTCATCATAGCTTGCAAATCAGCCACGTCACTAGTGGTATGATCACTAGTCTCCCCAATCTCCTGCTGAGTAGTCGGTGGAGTAGTAGGAGCCTGTCTCTCCATCATAAACGGCACAACCAACGTGCAATGGATCAGACTCAGTACATACACGCATATTATATAGTATACAATCAAAACATACGGATATGTATAATTTCCTAAATTTACCCGCCTCACATCACTTCCCAAGTAAGTCTTTAATCATTCACTTGTGGTTTCCACATCTAAGATTTATTCATTGAGTTTATACTATTATTCAATCTCCAATTCTCAAAGTTTGACCTCGCTCTAATACCAAAATGTGGCGGCCCCAATTTCCACATTGGTCCACCACGGGAGGCCACGCGGGCCCACAACTGTCTACGTCACCGCCAGCTGTGTCCCACGCCCAATTATCCATTATTAATCAATTTTCGATTAACTTTGATGTTATGAGTTAACTTTTATTCCTTTGGTATCATTTAATCACAATTTACGCAGCGGAAGATTTACTAACAACATAAAGATTTAACATGTATATTATGAGCAAAATGCCTAAGTGGAAACCATATCAACTGTACATCATATACATATCATCTAAGATCCGCAAAATATCAAAATATACAACCTATCTCTCAAGTCCCAAAACCCAACATAAAACAAGTAAATATAAACATACGTACGAGAAGGGCTAGAGCTGTCAATCGATGTAGTCCTCAAACTTGCCCTTTCCCCGGCTCGTACTAGGGTCTACACTCAGCCATCACAAAAAGACAGATGACGAGTCCAGAGTGAGTAATCCCAAGGAAATTCACCAAGTAATTACGAAAGTAAAAGTACTGGAATTTAAAATACTATTATTTAAACATGCGGAACAAAGAAATAATACAGACAATTGTAAAAGAAAGATCATCGCATGCATAAATATAGTGACGAAACAAAGTACGTGCACATAAAAATCAGACCAAATCATACTTCGAGCTTTTCCCCAAGCACGGCCCATGAAAACACACTAATGGGTTGGCCCTGGACCCTCTAGGTGGTCGGCGTAGACCCACGGCGCACCCACACAAGCCTACCATACCCGGGTAGCCTATTCATCGGTGTATGCCTAGACAAGTGCTATGACTTAGTGGACTCTATGGCCGTAACGAATAAGCACCAGGTGGGGAGTGATCTCAACACCGTAAAGACACCAGGTAGGAGTAACTCCACTACCGTAAAGTCACCAGTGAGAGTACTCAACCACCGTAAAGCAATAACGAAATGGAGTAAAGAATAAATGGAACTGAATTCAAATAAATCTAACTGTAAATACTTAAAGTGAAGTTCAATTGGGATACTACACACCTCAAATCGCACTCCTCGTCCCGAAAATCAAAGCTTAGTCCAGCTCCAATAAATGCCGACAATTCAAATTATCACCCGAAATATACCTATTATCATTTATCACTAAATTAGCTTCAATTTAATATATTATGTCAATTTTTCGTTTTTCGAGGCTAAAACCCCGACTATTATCTCGCCAACATTTCCAAGAAAATCCCAAATTTTCTTTATTTAATCAAAATGTAATTTTTCTAAAATTTTCCTATTTTATATGAATTTTCTATGAATTTTTCAGATTTTTTTTTTTTTCAAAACTTTATTTCTTTTTTTTTTTTTTTTTTTTTTTTTTTTTTTTTTTTTGAGAGTTGGGTGAACCGGACTCGGTTCACCCGGTCCGGTTCGCCCAACCGAACCGGCCAACCGGGTCGGCTTTGACCCGCCAGAGACAGGCGGGTCGGCCCGACCCGGTTGGGTCTTCTTCTTCAACGAGGCGCACAACGCCTCTGTTTCCCAATTTTTTTTTTTTTTTTTTTGAATCGATAGAGGGAGAGGAGAAGGAAACGACATGGGAGTCGTCTCCCTCCTCGGACGAATCGTCTCGCAGCTCGTCCGAGCTCTCGAGCTCACCCCACCTCCACCACCGAACCACCAAACCGCCACCACCACCAACACATACAACAACAACAACAACAAAAATAACACAACTCACCTCACCTCCTTCGCCTCTCCACCACAAGCTCAATCTCTCTTCCACTTTCTCTCAATTTCTCTTCCTTTCCTCCTCGATCTTCTTTTCGATTTTTCTCCAAAACAGTGAAGAATGGAACTGTGGTGACGGTGGTGGTGTTTGTCAACAATTTTTGGGTAAAATGACCATTTTGCCCCTATAATCTTATCCTCCTCCGTCACACTCTAATACCATTTTTGGTCATTTCACTATTATTTATTTATTTTCTGATTTTTAATATATATTTATATATATATATATATTAAATTCCTTATATACATATATATATATATATAAATATATATATACTTACCTATACTTTCGCGCCTAAAATTTCGTCGTGCGCGCCAACGAGCGTACTCGGACGTGCACACTAACGTACCACCCACGCGTGTCGACCACGACCCCGCGTTTTACTAGGCGCACAACAATTTACATATTTTATCACATTTAATCCATTTAATGTGTGTAATATTTTTCTCAACTTAAAATTTCGTCTTTAATCTACCCGGTACCCGCGTCGACACGCATATCGATGCGAATACTCATCACACAATCTCACACGTCAATTTAAAATATAATCACACACATCGCGATGTCGTTTATCCTATTTTAACATAAACATCGCAAATTAGTTAAATCAACAAACAAAATAACTATTTACCTAATACAGACGCGCTCCAGCCTCGCTGTGGAACCCACGAACGTCCACGCTGGCATCCACGTCTGTAATGACGTCATAAAATAACGGCAAATATTAATTGGGTCGTTACATAGTGGATCCCTCGATGTGTTAAACTGTTAAAAGGCCTAGTCTAAGTGAATTGATATTGATCAACGTCACTTAGATGTTTTCAGTCTACATGGAGATCGAGACTAGTACGATTGAACATGTTGGATGACAATTCCATGCCTTATGTTTGATCAAAAGGATATTGTGTGACAAAAGGATGTTATATATACTATTGATTAGGTTGTATCAATTTGATATTCGTACAACTTGGGTAGTCATAATGTCTTGTTAGAGGCCGCTTATGACTTGTATACCAAAATATGTTTTGGTACACTGCCAACGTTGTATGAGCCTATTGGGTCGCACACTAAGAATGGTTTTGCGAGATTTTAAGATGGTTCAGAAAAGCGAATTTTATATGATAAAATTCATGACAGAAACGTCCTTGTAATGTATTACACTTATGCTTCGTTAAGTAGGGGTATATGTGTAATTTACTTAACCGTCTATATACAAGGGTTGTATAAATAGACGCTTTGAGTTAGAATACAAAAAAAAAGATGAAAAGGCCGAAACTCTATTTTCGTTTTAGAAATGACTTAGGGTTTTTGGTATGCTCTGGATCGTTTTGGAAAGAAACAAAAAGGTTTGGTATTCTCTTGAAGCTAGCACTTCAAATCTCGGCCGTCATTCGTGTATGGACTGCTAATAGAGGGCGTTCGTCGTTGGCAGCGCCTTAGAGATCGATTAACCTTCAGAAAGGTATATTGCGACTGAGGTATGATTAAGTTTTCATAGTTTAAATGTTTTAATGGGATCAGATTTGGATCCTGTTGGGGTTTTTGTCAAAAAATTTTTGTAATCTCCGCTGCGTATGAACCCCAAACACCAACACTTGTAGGGTCCCACCGACCACCGGTAACGGCGACGACGATGATGTCGTTGCCTCCTTTATGGGTGGTGCCACCGCGCACCACCACCCTTTTTTTGTCAGAACCTTCAAATTTCTAAAGGAAAGAGATGGGAGGGGAGAATTTTTACCTTTCTTGGCTTAAAACTTCTCTTCTTGTTCTCCTCCTCTCTTAGTGTAGAACAAGTTATACAAATAGAGGGAGGCTAGGGTTTATAACACATTATTTATACTACTTAGGCTAGGTTAAGTTGAATACAACTCTTTTTGTAAAAGACCAAAATGTCTCTCATGGGCCTTGAGCCCAACGAACTCACTTATCAAATGGGTTTTACTATTGCCTTCAAAGTAATTTGGCCTTTGAACTTGTTATTAAACCCATACTTATTAATTTACAAGTTAAATTTCATAATAAATTAACTTACAAGTAAATCCAACACACATTTAGTATTTGAAATTACTAAATTTCCCCTAAGTTAGATCAAAGAAGATTCGTCGTCACATCCATCCACAACACCAGCACAACGTCGTGTGTTGATCACTCTGGGGGTTACCGAGACACTGGTGGAACACCAGGAACATCTCCAGCAAGTCGCTTTTGGTCATTGCGATGTAATTAACCAACAACAACAACGTGTAATCGTAAAGAACTACAAAGAAAGAGGAGATCTTACCTTTTCCGGCGAGTTCTTGCGACTCTGGCGACACTCTGGCGGGTGGAACAACCCTCCAATGGTTGTCCACTAATTTCTTGCTCCCAAGTTAGAGAAAAGAGGAGAAGAGAAAGGAAAAAGAGGAGAGAAATAGAGAAAAATGAGAGGAAAATGTAGGGGTGGGTCCTTATATAGGTCCACACCTCATCCCCACACATACATGCATCTCGAGGTCGGTATAACTAACTTAACCTTAATTGACCACCTATTCTAACGCCTCTCAATGTGACTCCACTGGGTGACACGCTCACCACTTAACTAACCAACTCTTTGGTTCGTTCTCACGTTTCTCGCACTCCAAACACCCCACGACTCGCGCATCAAGTGGTTTGATCTTGCCGATACTCTCTCATCGTCAATCGAATAAATTTTGATTTTCAATTGGCTTATTTATTAACATTCTCAGTGTTTTTAAAGTACCGTGTACCCGTAACCCATTTGTCGATGCCAACTTGGCTAGTTTTCCTACTAGTTTACCGACTTCATTGTCCGGTTACTCAAATATGAGTATAAATATATATAGTACATGTCATCATTCATAAATAGCCAAATTTTTGGGTTGTTACAAGATATTTCCCAAGTCACTGGGGGCGCGGTAATGAAAGGTCGATCTGTCCTGCCAAATCTCTTTTTGGATTCCATTTTCATTTAAAATGTATTTGTAAAAACCAAAGCCAAATCATGGTACATTGCCCTACCCCATTCCATAACACTAAATGCTCTAATAATACTAATTTACATTGCATAATTGATAAAAGATACGAGTCTCACTTACCCGCCCTAAGCTTTCCTAAGGTTTTCCTCCAATTTTTTTAGCTTTCCGGGGTTTCATCACATTTCCTTACCGCTCAAACACCTATACCACACCTTTTGGTATCATTTCGGCTCTCCAATACTTTGGTATCATTTCGGCTCTCTAATACATTAATTAAAACCTTCAAACTAACCCCAAAACTCTCTTCAACCATCCTCAATTTCTAATAGTTTGCTACTGTTTACACTGGCCAGCGCACTGCCCAGTGTTTCATTTCCATATACCCAGCTCGGCTAGCGCGCTAGTCCATATCGCCAACTCATTGGTCGACTTCACTCTAGCAACCCAGCAGAGATCAACTTCATGGGATTTAACCCAAAAGACATCTAAACGTCATGCAATCTCAGAGGGGACCTCATATAAGGTCTCACAACATATGTGTGTGATCCCAACCACAACAGATCATCACACCATGATAGCTGAACCCACCAAAAAGACAACAACAATGACTAACAACAACTAAGAACAACCACAACGACGACAACAACAAGAACTACTTAACTCAATGTTGTGGCCTCGACCTCCTCCAGCTCACGAGCTCGCTCCCGAGCTCTCTTCCTCCTCGGCTCCCTCTCATCTCCTTCTGTCGATCTCTCTCTCTTTCTCTCGATATATATATATACATATACATATACATATACATATACATATACATATACATACATAAATAGTGAAAGAGGTGGTTACCACTGCCTCGAGATGCATATTGTCATCTCGAGGATTCTTAAAACTTATCCCTTTTTACCGCACTGCCCAATACGGTGGGAAAGTTGATATCCGAATTTTCTCTTTTTCTCCCTTCTCGTGCACACCACCAAGTTCCCTCGCCGTTCCCACGGCCTATAACTTACATGTGTCCCATATCGACCCCGTGTGTTACTTCGTGACTCACACATCACGCAATACCCATATTTTTCATTCAATATATTTATATATATCAAAATATATAAATATATAACTATACACCTATAATTACGTATGTACGATGTAATTCAACCCACCGAGCACAGTCGGGCGTTAATGCTATCCCGCGTCTCGTGTGTGTCCTCCTTGACCCACACATGGTATTAGACGTTCCCTCATTTATCCAGTTATTCATGTATACATATTAATACACACCAAACAAACACAATATATTATGCCAATTCACACATGCGTTAATCGTGACAAATTGGGCTTAACCATGAGCCTAACTCGGATTAATTAATATTCAGATTAACACTAATCACATGTTTAAGGTAACAGGTCGTTACAGTTTTCCCAATTTAGCAATGATTCCGTCCTCAAAATTAAAGGTACGTACAAGTCACCAATGATTTCGAAGAGTATTGGAGTTCACTATTCCATTATAATTCTCATTCCTTAGCTTTCTCATTCCTCGCTTGTCTAGTATATGGGGTTACACCACTATACAACTAGCGCAGAGTTTTTTTCAACTTTACTTTTAAGAATAAACGTAACCAAGTTATTGTTTTATTCTTCTTTTTTTCTTTAGTGAATGTGAACATCACACCTCACTAATTTAGTTCAATCCAAATCTATCAAACCCGTTCATAGGTGAGATTTCCCAAAATATACAATTTATCTTTTGATACCTCCAACAACCTATGATATTTATCACGTTTTCTCTTTTTCTTAAAAATTGTTGTAGCCTAAGCATTGACAAATCCACTCAGTATCAATAGTATCGTGTCTCCTACCTCCGTTCATCCCATGACTGAACGGCAAGATTGACAATCATCATGTCCCCTACCTCTGTTCACTACAAATGAACAGCAAGGTCAACATATGTGCGTCTCCTACCTCCATTCCATCCATCAGTGAATGACAAGGTTAATTACACAATATTCTCATCAATCTCTTTCGATACTTGCTTGAAACTTATAGATTTCGTCAATCTATACACTACAACTTATAATTTTTAACCTCATATTATTCATTTATTTATATTGTAGTTATACATTATCTAGTCTGCTCTATTTATTCTGTGTGTAGTACTTTATCACCTCATTTATTCTATAACCCCACGGATTACTAGGATCATTAACAAAACTCACAAAGGTAAATCGATTCTTTCAGTGATTAAACATGAGGAGACACACGGTGTCACGACCCAATTTTTTAATCTTGATTAGTTTCTTAATCAGAAACACCAACTCGTGATGTGGGGCTCGCATGAGATGCGCACACAGACCGAGGCATGTGACCGAGGTAAATTTTATATATGTATTGATGTATTCCTAGTGTTTGTATGTGTGTAGGCTGACTAAGCCAATACGTGCAGCTATTGATGCCGAGGCGCAGTTGGGGACACGCCTCAAGTCACGCGCGAGTCGAGGTACAGGGTAGAGAGAGACTTATGGTAAGTCTAAACTTAGTTAAATGCAATGTAATTAAATTAATGCACATTAAATCATAGCTCATGGTCACAAATTAATTAAATTGAATTGGACATATATATAATTATATATATATGTATAATATAAATATATATATATACATTTAAAAATAAAAAAAAAATTAAGAAATGACAAAAAGGGGCATTGGCTTATATGGAAAAGGATAGGGTTGGATGGGTAAAATAGTAATTTGACCCCCCAAAGCACCAACAAAAACCACCACCGCCGCATACAAGGAAGAAGAAGAAGAGAAAATCCGAGAGAGAGAGAAAGAGTGGTCATCGGAGGAGATTGAGACGATGGCGACGTTGGCGAGGTGAGTCTTTTGTTGTTGATGTTGGCATTGTTGTTGTAGACGTTAATAGTGATGTTGATGAAGTTGATTTTTTAAAAAATCAATGTATTAATGGTGGATTGGTGATGCTATGGTGTTGATGTTGATGTTGGTGTTGGAGTTGTTGATTGTTGGATTGAAAAAAAAAAAAGGAGAGACGTTGCAACAGTAGCGTCCTGCTGAAGTTGAAGAAGAAGAAGAAGAAGAAGGGGGAACCGGTTCAGGGGTCCAATCCCCCCAAATAAAATTAAATAATAATAATAATAATAAATAATAAATAATAAATAATAAATAATAAAAAATAATAAATATATATATATATATATATATATAGGAATATACATACATGTATATATGTATATACACATACACATGTATATATATACATATACACATAGGTATATATAAACATAAAATATATCTATGTAATAAAATATTAATAAATAAATAAATAAATGATATGAAATAACTTTTCAAGGACCTAGGGGTGTTATGGGAGTTCGGGAGCGCTAATTGGAGTGTCGCGAGGCCGGATAGCCATAGCTATCTTGTGACTTGTAAGTGAAACTGTGGAAACTCTTTACTTTATTTCATTCATGTTATTTCTCTTTTCAATCAATTTGATGACTTGCTATTAGAAATCTACCATCATGTTTTCCTTGCTCTGTTCAAATTGAATGTTGAAATAGCACGATACCTTGTGATAGTTTCATTGACTCCTTTTCCTGATGTGTCATATTTTGTTGTGAATTATGATATAATTGATGTTAGAAATACATGCACTAGGGTTACTGTGGTAATTGGTTTTGTATTCCATTTCCTTTGGGGCTTCGTAGCCTAACTTATTGTTGATATCGCAGAACCTTAGAAATGAAAATCCTTAAAACAAAAGTTGGAGATTATCTAGTGTCCATTGCAAGAGAGATGGATGGATTCACGGGGTCACTGGACCTCAGGGTTTTCGGCATTCACCACTATTACTTGGGTGGCATCACATAGCTTGAACTACAGGGTTGTCGACAAGTTTTATACATATATATATTCAAAATTAACAAAGTATGTTGAGAGTATCTCCATACGATAGTGGAAAAAGGCTGGCTGATAGTTTCTCATTGCCGACCGGACGTAGATCATCTCGACTTAGCCTATGTCAGTCTATCTAATTCGGTTAACTGTGATATTTATATGCATTACTTTCTCAACACCTTTTTCTGATATATTATGCATTTAAATATCTATCTTTACTTTGGAAATGTGGTATAGAATTCCCCGGTTATCACTTAAATATCATTATACTCATTGTCTAGTTTGTGACGGTGGGTGTAGGTTTATCGAGCAGTACCAGACCGGGAAGAGAAGATCAGCGACTACCTCTGAGCTCGTAGCGCGTAGCTGTCGTACATGTAGGTCATATTTTTATATTACGCTTATATACGTCTTTTGTTTGGGTTGTGCATTGGGACGAGAGTTAGTTACCCGACTTTTGACTTTCACTTTATCTATATGATCGTCGTTTATTGCATATTGATATTGTGATTGTTATTTCCTTATTTTCACATTTAGAATTTATATAAAATGCTTCCGCTAATACGTTAAAGACTTCCGCTAATTTGATAACCTTTATAAAATGATGAATAGTAGTGATAGGAGATTTTCTTATCCCTGAACCCAATTCACGAGATAAATAGGTAGTACAGGCTGACTAATACGTAATTAGGTCCTACGTGTTGAAATTAGGGTTTAATTACGGGATTAGGCCAGGTGGTGCCCTAGATTAAAATAGGGGTCGTTACACACGCTCACATCATACTATTTGAATTAGGATTAGCAACTCGATTTTCTTCGTCATCATGCAAAAAAATATATTGTATCAAGAGATTGAGAATGGTTTTCAACTATATTAATAACTTCTTCCTTCATTGGAAGCAAGTCTCGGATCTCTATCCAAAAATTTAGATATCATACCATTTCTCATCTCCCATACTTATATTTTGTTTAATCATTTCAAGCATAATATATGCTCTCACTAATAAGAATCTTACAAACTTGTCTTATCTATCAACTACAATTCACATTTTTATTGTGCTGACGTCTAATTCACATTACAGAATCTACAATCATGTCTCTTTTCTTTTATCAGATATAGACAAGAATCTACCTAACTCTTTAGGTTTCACTATTCAATATCACATACTGAATACATCTCATATCTCTTTATAATCTCACTATATATCATTATCTCGGACGATTAGTAGTTTGTTCGTATACCCAAATATGATATGACATTGCATATATCAATAATATAAAGAGATCCATGAGATATTCAGAATGATTCTTGCCTAACCTTCCACCTGAACTACATTTTCATTTACGTCCAGCACAATTTCTATTAGAACATCTAATCTGGACATTACTCATTCATAATCAATCTCTAACACATTGAGTAGTTCCAATTAGATCTTTTTCCTCAACCTCATTACTCATTGATTTATTCATTCACTGAGTTCAGCCTCTCTCTAAACTCCAAAGAAATTGACTGGTAATTATCAATTACAACCTCTCAATTGATGATATGTCTGCGCAGGACTTCCTTTCTTTCTTTTAAGTATTGACCATCGTCAATCACTTTATATGGATGATTCTTTAGAGTGAATATACCATTTTCCCATTATGATGACTCATTACCTCTCAAATTTCTTTCACTCTGGCATAATTATACTCTTCAAACTCTTATTGTTTGAAGTTTTCCTCAAATCACATTTCATGTAATGGCCCGATTTTCAATGGTCGTTATTGATGACGTCATTGCGGATGTGGACATCAGCGGGGACGTTCGTGGGTCTCATAGTGAAGACGGAGCACGACCGGATGGGGTTTACAATCCGTTTTGTGTGCTCTGGTGGTGAAGTTACGATGTATAGGTCCAAGTTAGTTAAATGGCATCGCAATATGTGTGTTTATATTGTTATTGACGTGTGAGATTGTGTGTTAAGTATTCGCCTCGATATGCGTGTCGACGCGGGTATCGGGTAGGCTAAAAGACAAAATTTAGGTCGAGGAGAAATAATACACACATAAAATAAATTAAATGTGACAAAATAGTAAATTGGTGATGCATAGGGACACGCGGGGTTATGGTTGACACGCGTGGGTGGTACGGTAGTGTGCACGCCCGAGTACACTTGTTGGCGTGCACAATGAAATTTTAGGCGCAAAAGTATAGGCGAATATATATATATATATATATATATATATATGTAATTTAATATATATATTAAAATCAAAAAATTAAGAAAAAAATTGTGAAATGACCAAAAAGGGTATTTGTTTGTGAAAGAGGAGGATAAGAACATAGGGATATTTTGGTCATTTTACCCCATATTGTTGATAATACCACCGTCACCACCATTTTCTCACATTTCGATTGAATGGAGAGATCGAGAGGAGGAAGAAGAGAAGGAAAGAGAAGAGAGAAAAGAGAGAGAACAAGAGAGAGAGACCAAAGAGGCGAGTTGTTGATGTTGTTGTTTTTGTTGTTATTGGTGTGCGTTGTGGTGGTGGTGATGGTTTGGTGGTGTTCGGTGGGGTGCTCGGGCTCGGACAAACTGCCATGGCAGTTCGTCCGAGAAGAACATGGCATGGGAGATGTCTCTCATGCCAAGAGGAGATGAGGGGTTGGGGTTGAGAGCCAACCCAACCGAAATGGAAAAAAAATTTCTTCTGTTGGAACAGAGCTGTTGCTCTGTTCCAACGAAGAAGAAGGGCCGAGCCGAACCAGCCCTAATTAAAAAAAAAAAAATAGTTTTGAAAAAAAAACTAGAAAAATTCATAGAAAATTCATATAAAATAGGAAAAATTTTAAAAAAATTATATTTTGATCAAATAAATGAATTTTGGGATTTTCTTGGAATGTTGGCGAGATATTGTTGGGATTTTTACCTCGTAAAACGTAAGATTGACATAATATATTAAATTGAAGCTAATTTAATGGTAAATGATAATAGGTATAATTCGGGTGATAATTTGATTTGTCGGGTCTTATTGGAGCTGAGCCGGGTTTGGTTTTTGGAGCGCAAAGTGCGGATTGAGGTGTGTAGTAACCCAACTGAAATTCACTTTAGTACTTACTGCTTGATTTATTTGAATACTGTCCTGTTTATTCAATACTCTCTATTTCTCATTGCTTTACGATGGTTGTGTTTGTCCCCACCTGGTGCTTATTCATTGCAGCTTATTACTTTACGGTGGCTGAGTACTCTCACCTGGTGTCTTTACGGTAGTTGAGTTTGCTCCTACCTGGTGTATTTACGGTGTTGAGATCACTCTCCACTTGGTGTTTATGCACGCACTTTTTGATTCTTCTGCTATATTTATGCATGCGATGATCTTCACAGTTTCCTGTATTCTTATGTTCCTTATGTTTATTTATAGTATTTTTTATTCCAGTAACTTTATTTATGTATTTACTTTGTGAATTTCCTTGGGATTACTCACTCTGGACTCGTCATCTGTCTTTTGTGATGGCTTGAGTGTAGATACTGGTACGAGAGCGAGAAAGGAAAGGTTGAGGATTATTTATGATTGACTGCAGGCTGCCCTACTTGTATGTTTGTTAATATTTATTTGTTTTATGCTGGGTTTTGGGGTTTTGAGAGATAGTCTTGACTTATATATGACTTGGAAGATGTATTTTGATATTTGAGGACCACACTTAATATATATTTATGAACTACATTTTGGTATGGTTTCCACATTAGATCAATTGATATTTAAACGTGTTACATTTGGGATCATTAATGATTTGAGACTTCCACATTATAATTTGAGGTTAAATGATTATAACGAGTCCATAAGCTAACTTGAACTATAATTAAAGGAAATAATATTAAGTTAGCAATAATTGATTGGTAATGAGTAATGAGTGGCCGTAGGATACAGCTGGATAGTGAGTTGGTAGAGTTGTGGGCCCGCGGTGTACGCCGTAGCGGCCGATGGAAATTGGGGCCACTACATTTGGTATTAGAGCCTAGGTTTGAGGAGCCTAGGGAATGAAGTGTGGATTATTGTTAACTCTGATACCGCTACAATTAATTGGTCTCATCGGTATCATTTTGAATTGAGGATAAACTTGATTATAAACTTAATGAATAAATCTTAGATGTGGAAACCACAAGTGAATGATTAGAGCCTTAATTGGAAGTGATGTGAGGTGGGTAGATTTAGGAAATGTATATACGTGTATGTTTTGATTGTGTACTACATATTATACGCGTATATATTGAGTCTGATCCAATGCACGTTGGTTGTGCAGTTTACGATGGACGGACAGACTCCTACTACTACTCCGCCGACTACTCAGTAGGAAGTCGGGGAGACCAGTGACCTCACTAGGGAGGTAGCTGATATGAGGATTATGGTGCAGAGAGTTACTGATCAGCAGTTGTTACAACAGGCACAGATGGCGGAGCTTATGGAGTATATACGAGGCTCGAGAATGCCTGCAGCGGTGCCTATGAATAATACATTGGTTGCTCCTACCACACAGGCAGCCATGGCGCCAACTGTTACCATACAGACGGTAGGGGTCAGAGACAATGATAGAGAAGGTCGAGCCTATTATGGTGCCAGCGGAGATTACCACTGTGACACCGACTACGATAGAGCAACCGATAATGACGTTGACACCTAAAAGAAAGATGTTAGAGGCGGCAAAGATGGTGAAGGACTTCATGAGGTGTGATCCTACCTACCTTTAGGGAGTCAGTGATCCAGAGATTGCTGGACATTGGTTGATAACGCATCGGCAGTTTCATCAGTTACTAGAGATGCCAGAGGCAGATCAGGCACGGATTTCAGGATATTGTTTGAGAGGTCATGCGGTGGTTTGGTGGACGACATATATGGATATACATCCGGAGTCGATGACTTGGGTTGAGTTTCGTCAGCTGTTCTTGGATGAATACATTCCGATAGAGGTACAACTGAGGCTCAGAGAGGAGTTTCTCATGTTGAGGTAAGGTACCATGTCTGTGCTTGCATACATGAAGAAATTCATGTACCTATTACAGTATGCCATGGATGTGGCTAATAATGAGAGACTTCAGATTTATTACTTTATCAGGGGTTTAAACAAGCAGATTGGTGGTGTGATTGTCGCAAGTGGAGCCCAAACTTTACAGTGCATTTATGACCATGCAATGGCTCGTGAGACATACTTGTTGCAGAGCGAGGAGCAAACAGATCATTGAGCACCCAGAGATGATTTGCTTTGTTGGATCAGGATTTCAGTAATGATCATGATCTGAGAGATGATCAGTACGACTATGATGACGGGCAGACAGATTGGAGTCGCGAGGATGACCAAGATCAGACTGATGATCAATTCAGCGATCGTGATTGTCAAGCGGTACATGAGATTGTACCCATACCGACACAGCAGCCGATACAATTACTTCGACAGGATCGGGATAAGAGGGACCAGAGTTGGGGTTAGAGATCCGAGGGTCGACAGTTTGGAGGATGTGACAAACGCAGGTGTTATAAATGCGATCAGAGAGGACACATCGGAGTGGATTATCGGAGAGCTTCTTCAGCACTAGAGATACCACCGACTGAAGAGAGAGCTTATGAAATGACACATCCTGTTAGATAGACGACATGACAACACGCTCTGGGTACGTCGTCATTGTATATTTTAGCTAGTCCTATTTTTCATGCATTCATTGCATATAGGCTGGTTAGTTTATTTTTGAACCAGCGTGTTCTAGTTGATGTGTGCATTAGGGTTATTGTGAAACTGGTATATGTGTTCACCAGGAGGTGGTTATGAAACTGGTTGATTAGTTCACTAGGAGTCCATTTGCAATTGGTTGTTGTGGGATTGGTTTCTGTGGTTCACCAGGGACTGGTCAATGTGTTCACCAGGGATTGATTAGTTTGTACACCAGGAGTTAGTGGACGACTAGTTGATCGACTCACCAGTGACAGGTTGATTTGTTTACCTAGATTTAAGTTTGATTAGTTCAACAAGTTTGTTTTCTAACTGAGTGAGGTGAAGTTTCTCGGACATGTCATCAGTAATCAAGGGATATATGTTGATGGAGACAAGATTCAAGCGATTTTTGATTGGAGGATACCTGAGTCGATTTCAGATATTCATAGTTTCTTGGGACTTGTGGGCTATTACTGGTGTTTTGTGCAGGATTTTTATTTGATTAGCTCACCAATGTTTGTTTAGGTTGGTTGACCTGATGGGTAGTTGCATTAATATTGCGGTTCCCTAAGAAGAGATGTTAGTTATCTCAAATTTCGGGACGAAATTTCAAATTAGTTTGGAAAAAATGTAACGGCCCGATTTTCAATGGCTGTTATTGATGACATCATTGCAGACGTGGACGCTAGCGGGGATGTTTGTGGGCCTCATAGTGAAGACGGAGCACGACCAGATAGGGTTTATAGTCTGTTTTGTGTGCTCTGGTGGTAAAGTTACAATGTATAGGTCCAAGTTAGTTAAATGGCATCACAATATGTGTGTTTATATTGTCATTAACGTGTGAGATTGTGTGCTAAGTATTTGTCTCGATATGCGTATCGACGTGATGGGTACCGGTAGGCTAAAAGACGAAATTTAGGCTGAGGGGAAATAATACACACATAAAATAAATTAAATGTGACAAAATAGTAAATTGGTGGACGCATAGGGACACGCGGGATCGTGGTCGACACGCGTGGGTGGTACGGTACTGTGCACTCCCAAGTACGCTCGTTGGCGTGCACAACGAAATTTTAGGCGCGAAAGTATAGGCGAATATATATATATATATATGTATAATATGATTTAATATATATATATTAAAATCAGAAAATAAAGAAAAAAATTGTAAAATGACCAAAAAGGGTATTTGTTTGTGAAAGAGAAGGATAAGAACATAGAGATATTTTGGTCATTTTACCCCAAATTGTTGATAATACCACCGTCACCACCATTTTCTCACATTTCGATCGATCGGAGAGACCAAGAAGAGGAAGAAGAGAAGGAAGGAGAAGAGAGAACGAGAGAGAGACAAAGAGGTGAATTGTTGATGTTGTTGTGTTGTTTTTGTTGTTATTGGTGTGCATTGTGGTGGTGGTGACGGTTTGGTGGTGTTCGGTGGGGTGCTCAGGCTCGGACGAACTGCCATGGCAGTTCGTCTGAGAAAAACATGGCATGGGAGATGTCTCCCATGCCAAGAGGAGATGAGGGGTTGGGGTTGAGAGCCAACCCCAACCGAAATGGAAAAAAAATTTCTTCTGTTGGAACAGAGCAACAACTCTGTTACAACGAAGAAGAAGGGGTCGATTCAGGCCGAACCGCCCCTAATTAAAAAAAATAGTTTTGAAAAAAACTGGAAAAATTTATAAAAAATTCATATAAAGTAGGAAAAATTTTAGAAAAATTATATGTTGATCAAATAAATAAATTTTGGGATTTTCTTGGAATGTTGGCGAGATATTGTTGGGGTTTTTACCTCATAAAACATAAAATTGACATAATATATTAAATTGAAGCTAATTTAATGGTAAATGATAATAGGTATAATTCGGGTGATAATTTGATTTGTTGGGTGTTATTGGAGCTGGCCGGGTTTGGTTTTTGGAACGCAGAGTGCGGATTGAGGTGTGTAGTAACCCAACTGAAATTCACTTTAGTACTACTGCTTGATTTATTTGAATACTGTCTTGTTTATTCAATACTCTCTATTTCCTATTGCTTTACAGTGGTTGTGTTCGTCCCCACCTGGTGCTTATTCATTGCGGCTTATTACTTTACTGTGGTTGAGTACTCTCACCTAGTGTCTTTACGGTAGTTGAGTTTGCTTCTACCTGGTGTATTTACGGTGTTGAGATCACTCTCCACCTGGTGTTTATGCACGCACTTTGATTCTTTTGTTATATTTATGCATGCGATGATCTTCCACAGTTGCCTGTATTCTTTTGTTTCGCATGTTTATTTATAGTATTTTTTATTCCAATAACTTTATTTATGTATTTACTTTGTGAATTTCCTTGGGATTACTTACTCTGGACTCGTATCTGCCTTTTATGATTGCTTGAGTGCAGATACTGGTACGAGAGCTAGAAGGGCAAGGTTGAGGATTATTTATGATTGACTGCATGCTGCCCTACTCGTATGTTTGTTTATACTTATTTGTTTTATGTTGGGTTTTGAGGTTTTGAGAGATAATCTTGACTTATATATGACTTGGAAGATGTATTTTGATATTTGAGGACTACACTTGATATATATTTATGAACTACATTTTGGTATGGTTTCCACATTAGATCAATTAATATTTAAACGTGTTATATTTGGGATCATTTAATGATTTGAGACTTCCACTGCATAATTTGAGATTAAATGATTATAACGAGTCCATAAGCTAACTTGAACTATAATTAAAGGAAATAATATTAAGTTAGCAATAATTGATTGGTAATGGGTAATGAGTGGTCGTGGGACACAGCTGGATGGTGAGTTGGTAGAGCTGTGGGCCTGCAGTGCACGCCATAGCGGCCGATGGAAATTGGGGCCGCTACATTTCACAAGTTTCACCGGTTTCCATTTTTCCATTTTATCTTTTAGTGATTCCACTAAGATTCTCTTATCTTATGAATGACTAAAAGACTTTCTACCCCTTGAATTCCTTTTACATAAATGCCTGTACTTCAAACCTTCTGATAGATGAATGAACTTGCATTCTCATCCAATCAACTGGATTCGTATTAACTGTGGTTCTCATTCCTGTCTTATAACCTTAAGTCTTACCTTTAAGACTTATCCTTACAATTCATTTCATCCATTGTTTGAAATATATGTTTTTAACTTTTCCTTATCAAATGACGCCTTACAATGTTTGGTACTCTTACCAATACAATTTTTTTTATATTAGTTCATTTTGAACTATATCAAATGTACTTACCACAATCCCTTGCTTCATTGTGTCAATAGACAACTACCTGGAGAATATATTGGATTAACCTCCAGCTTTTCTCTAATCCAAGTATAATCAAGCAACCATTGTAGTAAAACTACATTTCATTTTTTTTTCAAAGCATCTATTGTATTATGTACGACTTATCTCCATTATTTTTCTGAAATTAATTGAATATACAACACAATCATATCATAACTCTCTGTATAAGTTGTTTGTATACTTCAATCATTTCACAATTCACCACTTTTCTATCTTTGTGTTGAATATAAGACAATTCTCCTATTGTCTTAACATCAGTCAAATCCTTTGACTCGCTTGTGACGGCCCCAAATTTCCAATGCATTTGGGTACGCTCGGTTTAGACCCGTGCAAGTCCCGAGTCGATACACAACAAGCCGACGAGCCTAGTCAGCCTCCAATTAATCAATTTAAAAGTTTATGAAAAAGTTATTGCAATTATACGCAGCGGAAAAACTAAACAAGTATTGGAAAATAACTCAATCAAACGAAAATTAGGAAATCTATAATAATGTGGAAACCCCAAGTGTTCATCGTATCCATCTTAAAAATTTTCCCCAGTTCAGTAACCAACATCGTATATATAAAAACATAATACAACCAGTAATAAACATGAAACAGATCTAACCTAATCCTGAAGTCGCGTACTCTGAGAGGTCCTCAGAGATAATCACTGAGTAGAGGGCTCTTGCCCTTGCCGCACCCCGGGATATCCGCACCCACCATCACAAACTAGACGGTGAGCAACTGAGAAAGATTAAAAGTAATACCAGAAGAAAATAACAGTAATTCATGAATATCAAATAAAGCAGTCTAAATATCATGCGGTAATTAAAAGACAAGAACAGTAAATAGATCAAAGTGCATGATAGGAAGACTAAGGAAATAACAATCGAAAACATGCATGTTCTAAAGAAACAAAAAAGGCAGCAAGCGGTAAAACCATAGCATTCAAAAAGAGGAGGCTGGCTCTTTCCGGGCAATGTCGCAACACTAGCGCAGCATCAGAGGGACACATGCCTCCTAGCATACGGAAGATGACGCTAGCTCTTCCCGGGTAATGTTACGACACTAGCACAGCTTTATAAATAAGGGACACAGGCCTCAATAATCACATCGACACGCGCATGCCAAGAACACATATACCAAAGAATCAACAAGATAAGAATGCTAACAAAGGGAATTGTAACGGCCCTAAATTTCCAATGCATTTGGGTACGCCCGGCCTAGTCCCGTGCAGGTCCCGAGTCAGTACTCGACGAGCCTGACGAGCCTAGTCAGCCTCCAATTAATCAATTTAATAGTTTATGAAAGAGTTACTGCAATTATACGCAAATGAAAAACTAAACAGTTATTGGGAAATAACTCAATCAAACGAAAATCAGGAAATCTATATAAATGTGGAAACCCCGAATATTCATGTACGTCAAACGGAAACCAAATAAAGTTGTACATGATATTTTATACCTATGATCCCAAAATCAACCAAACGAATTGTATATATATATAAATCAACTTACGATCAGTAATCCACCATAACCTAGGCTAAGGTGCTCTAATCCAGCCGCAGATCTTTACAAAACCTTCTAAAAGAGTTTCTTTACCCTTCAAATACTCTAGCGAATCTGCACCCACCGTCACAAACTAGACGGTGAGCAACTGAGAGAAAAATGAAAGTAATGCCAGAAGAGAATAACAGTAATTCATGAACATCGAATGAAGCAATCTAAATATCATGCGAAATTTAAAGACAGGCAATATAACAAGATAAAGGTGCATGATAAACATACTATCATATATCAATCGAAAACATATGTGTTCTAAGAAAACAAGCGAGGCAGTGAGTGGTCACATCACAAAGATACGGAAAGAGGACGCTCTTTCTTCCGGCAATGTCGCAACACTCGCGCACGAGAGGACACAGCCTCTCGGCGTACGGAAAGAGAAGACTTGTTACGGCACTAGACAGCTTGATACAAGAGGGACACAGGCCTCAAGTATCACATCGACCCGCTCACGCCGAGAACACACATACCAAGGAAACAACAAGATAGGAACGTCAACAATGGCAATCAACAAATATCAATGATCGAAAATGAATTACATGCAATGTTCTTACTGGATTACTTTCGTACACCAACTTTGGGGCAAGTGTACTTACCTGAACTATCATGATCCGTGTGATAACTCCGAGATCCTAACGCGTCTCCCGTGATTTCTCGATTACCTGATAATGGTTTAAATCTTGAATATTAGTGTAAGGTTTAGCATTAAATCTCAAGTTGATTTGTACGAGTTTGTATCATTTGTTAGACTCTAGTTGGACTCAAATATTTAAGTCCATTTTATATTGGTTATGTTGGGCCCTAACACAAGCCCATTTACATCACTTTATTTTGTTCATAAAGTGTCCATACTTCTCCTTTATTTTTATTTTATTTTATTTACACACCTACACAAGACGAAGAACGTGTGTATACCCACCAGTGGTGTACACACTGTTTGTACACACCCATCGTGGTGTACACACAAAGATATGTACACCTCGTCATACACACACACACTCCAAAACAAATCACACACACCGGAGAGGGAACTTGAAGTGTCTCAATCGGAGCGGAGATCGTTATGCCACAAACTTACGAAGAAGAAGCTAAAAAAGAGATTGAAGTCACTTTAACAAGGCCGGAGGATCTACAACAAGAGAGCAAGGATGACCAATCCTTTGTATTGGTAAACCCACCCACCCTCCCATATATATTTGATGATTTTGACATGGAGGTGGATGTAAAGGAGCGTTCGAAGACATTGGACGATCTGATAATTATAGATTCATATGTACTTGAAGTCCCGGATAAGCTCTCATTTCTGAACAAGGGAGTTTCTGTTTCACTGCCCAATGTTAAAGGAGAGAGTATCATTCTTGGATACTCATTATTGGAAGGCATCACGTGAAGACATCATACGCCAAGTCGAGCCAAAGACTTTAAACAAAAACGCTATTGGGAGGCAGCCCAAATTTCGATAAGTATTATTTAGTTTTTTATTTTTTTTATTTTTTTTTATGCATGAACTTATATCATTTCCTTCTTCTTATCACTATCATGTTCTTTCACCATTTTTGTTTATTTTTGTGTCTAGACCACTTGACTTGTTTTGAACCTTGAGGATAAGGTTCAGAATAAGTTAGGGGTATTTTAGGGATTGTGGATAGTGTTGGATGGATTTTTCTTGCTAAAGACCACAGGTATGATCATTATTTTTTAAAAAAAATTATGCGGTTGAAGGATGGTAATGGTGGTGTTATTCCAATTCTTTTATTCTTTCCATATCTTTTTTTTCTGTCATTAATACTTCCATCTTCCATTTCATTAGGATATGATACATTTTCATGCATGCATTTAGTATAATTTATTAGGAGTAGACATGTGTCTATCTGTGTTTGTTCTTGTATTTAGACCTTACATAGTGTCATATATTGACATATGTTCCATTTAGAGTCACCCGAAACTTTGGTTCATGCCTTTGATTGTGGATGAGTATATTATAATTGCTTGTTGACTTGAAACTCAGGAAAAATTAGGAGAAACATTCAATCAAGCCGTAGCTCAGCATTTTTATGATTTCATAATTAGGGACTTAGTATGATGGTTAAACTTTATGCTAGATACCAAAATGAGTAGACGGTCAAATTTATGCAAGTAATAGTGCTTTAATTCATATTTGATAATCTACTTAATCATAGTGAAAGTGAGAAGGGCTAACAGGAGTTTTTTTTAAAATAGAGAGTCCTACAGGATTCCATAGGAAATGGAGCAGAGAATCTTGTGGTGGGAAAAAGAGAGAAAAGCGGTCCATAGGAAATGGAGCAGGGACCGTACTACTTGAAAAAATATTATGGAGAAAAAAATAGAGTGTATTTATTGAATAAATAAAGGCGAAAGTATATGAAAACTCCTCAAATAAACAAGATTTAGCTCGAGTGCTTTCACTAGATTAAGTAAGATTTTAAATTTGCATGTTTGAATGTATAGACCAAGAAAACTCATGAGTAGTTAATGGCCTTTGTTTTGACTACATCTATGTCTTTAAAGTGTGGTCTTAACTGTGTTTGGGTTGCGAGACTTGACATATCATAACTCTGAAATTTTTTGAGTGGCTTGTTACTTAGCGACTATGTAAATCAAAGATACTCCATGAATTTTGAATTGGGTATAGGAGTAGGTTTAGGTATAGGAATAGGTATAAGTATGAGTTTAAGTTTAGGTTTAGGATTAGTTTAGTTAATGCATTAGGAGTCTAGTTTAGTATGTGTTGTCAAATATACCTTTGCTCGGGACGTGCAAAGTCCTAAGTTTGGGGGTATTTGATAAGTCAGTATTTATAAGATTTAATAGTATATTTTAGTATAGTTTAGTGTTAAAGTTTATAAAATATATATTTAATTATATTTACTTTTGGTTTTTAGGTGAAATGGAGTGCACGGTTGGATTCGTGTCGAAAAAATACTCAAAATAGAGTATTTACTTGCATTAATTGGATACCAAGAGAGTTAGTTTCGAAATATACGCCGACAAATTGGGATAAATGTACATGAGTGTCGCTGGAGGATGGCCTCCGGTCAGCACCGTTCAACCCCCGTGTCGGACGTACCAGGCCGCGACCACCACAATGCCAAGATTATTTCACAGTGAGACCGAGAAAAGGAAGAGAGAGAGCCGAGTGAGGGAGGGAGATGGAGAGATTTCTGGTGATAGAGGTGGCCTCGACCACCACCATCTCTGGTGAGATACGTGGTGGCGTGGGAGAGCGAGAAGAAGAGAGAACCCGAGGTGAGAGGAAGAGAAAACCGAGAGTGAGAGAGATCGAGAGGGTAAGCACGAGAGTGTACAAGAGAGAAAGAGAGATATCGAAGCCTCCACTGGAGCTCTGACGACCAGCAAGAACACGCCAGCTGAGAGGTGAGTGGATCGAGAGAGAACGAGAGAGAGTTCGAGAGAGGACAGGAGGAGAGAGTTCGAGAGAGAGAGAGAGAAGGACAGCCGAGAGAAGGAGAGGAGAGAGAACATACCTCCGGTGAGCTCCGATTGCCCGAGGCTGGTGGTCGACGGTGAAGCACCAGGGAGGAGGGGGAGGAGGATGGCGATGAGAGTGTAGAGACGGTGATAAGGTGAGAATGAGAGAGATGAATGTGGGTTATATTGATTTTTTTTTTTTTTTTTCTTTACACTAATGATGGGTGAATAGTAAGTTAGGTGGGGTGTTGTCACATGCATGGCCCTTCATCTTCACGTACACACGCATCTCGAGGCTAATCCAAGGGTGTTCCATTTTTGAATTGTGTCACTTTAACAATTCTACACATTTGTCTATTTGTTGTGTATTTAACCAACGCCCGTATTTTTCAACAATTTTCCCCGACTTATAACATGCATATTTTTGTATGTCCCTTACAAATAAATATTTAAATTATTAAATAATTACTTTATTTAAGTTTTTCATTATATTTTCTCCCCCAGTTACCTAGGCGGGACCTCACTCACATTGACAATTGTCTGAACGGCCCGCGACACACATTAAAGTAAAATACTATTACACACATCAAAGAATCATGAAATTACTTCTGGTGTCGACTCCCGAGGTTCAAAATATTGTCTAGTATCACGTAGTCAGTTCATGGTCCTAACACGTGCGACACAAGTTGAGTTAAAACTTGAGGGTTTTTACAGGAATCAACAAGCAACAATGAATGAAAATGAATTACATGCAATGTTCTTACTGGATTACTTTCGTACACAAGCTTTAGGACAAGTGCACTTACCTGAACTATCGCAACCCCTGTACCACACTCCGAGACTCTAATGCGTCCCCCGCGACTTTCCGACTACCTGATAAAGGTTTAAATCTTGAATATTAGTTTACGGTTTAGCATTTAGTCTTTAGTTGATTTGCATGAGTTTGTATTTGTTAGACTCTGGTTGAGCTTAAATACTTAAGCCCATTTCTATAAAATTATTTACTTGTTATGGGCCCTATTATATATTTGTTATGTTGGGCTCTTATTGGGTCCTAACACAAGCCCATTTACATACATCTTATTATATTTATCAATTTTCCATAATCTTTTATTTTGTTTACACACCCACGCATGGTACACCCCACACCCAATAGTGTGGTGCACAACACCATCACACACCCCAACCATGGGTGCACACACCCTGTCACATATCCCAAATCGTGGGGTGTACATGCATACACATGCACACACACATACACACATGCACACACATGCATGGACATACACACACTACCCCACTGCCAAACTGTCCACACCCCACTGTCAAACTGTCCACACCACACACACTTATGCACCCCACCAGTGGGTACACACACATTATCTAACACACACCTAAGATTGAATTTCACAACCAACCAAGCTATCTACACCATACGCACCCCATCCGTGGGGTGCACATATACACACACTACACCACCAGTTGGCTATCCACACAACACACCCCATCACGCACCCCAACCGTGGGGTGCACACACGCCATTACCACACACCACACCACAGTCCACAAGTCCACGGTTTTTACCAAGAGAATGAGCTACCTCCGACCAGCGACGTCACCTCCAATCGGTCGTGACCGGGGACAGTCCCACCGGCCACGATGACCCTAAACGATGAGCAGAGCACCGGCCAAGAGAGGGAGAGAGAGAAAAATCGTGAGGTGAGTGAGTGAATGCAAGACCGAGAGTGAGAGAGAGAGAGAGTGAGCTATACTTTCGACGAGTTGGTGGCGGTGGCGACAGTCGAATGAGGAGGGTGAGCCGTGAATGAGAGTGAGAGGGAGGAGTGTCCGAGAGTGATGGAGAGGAGGGAGAGGAGAGGTCGAGATGGAAGAGAAGGATGGGCGGCAGTAAGGGGTTGAAGGGTTAGGGTTTTGTTTACAAATATATATATATATATGTGTGTGTGTGTGTGTGTGTCATTTAGGTCAAAATTACCTTTATACCCCTTATTCTTTTATTTTTTTCACTTTATTTCATCTCAACACACACACTTCGAGGCCAATCCATGACTTTCCTTATGAAATCGTGTCATTTTAAAAATTACTTATCACATAGCCTGTGTGTAGCATAGCTATCCAACTCCCCGGGTCCAAGTTACGCGCCACGGTCCGAAATCCCCAGTCACGTGCATGTTTTTACCTTGTCTCGTACAGATAAATAATTAAATTATTCAATAATCCTTTTAAATATATTTTGTTGTATTTTTCTCCCCTGTTCATCTATGCGAAGCCTTACACAGTCTAAAAATTGTCCGAATGGCACGAGACCCGTAATGAACTACAATAATAATACACACATCAAAGAAACATAACATTACCTCAGTATCCACTTCCGAGGTTCGAAATACAATCTAGTATCACGTGGTCGAGTCAAGGGCCTAACCAGTACAATATCAGTCAGGTTAAAATTGAGGGTTGTTACATCGCTATTCAAATTCAACACATATATTAGTGGTTTACAGTTGTTACATAGTATTTGCACTTACAATCTCTGGTATACACCAATTTATCGTCAGAGTTCATTTAACTCTACAACAATGTTTGTGTCTTTACTAAGTCTTCACTCTTTTTATATTCGTCATCATTGTCAACACAATGATAATCTTATTTCAATAGAGTTCAACAACTCTACATCTTTCCATTATTAAACATAGAATGAGCTCTAGTGAGTTTATATGGTTTACACCATAATCTTTCACATTATCAAGCCATCGCTTAACCATATACTCCTAGATTATGATATTTACTCCATGATAACCAAATCTCAATCAACTATTGAGAACTATTGGTTTTATTTAGTTAAACACTTAAATTGTCAATTTTGAAAATCACAATCATTCACTCATGGTTTTATTCAAGTTAACTCGTCACTCGAATTGAGTTCTCAGCCTCATACAATTCTCATAATACCTTAAAGTAACATAGAATTGAACATTGGTTTGGTCTCATAAATCAAGTAATTGATGAATTCATAACTTAAGTTGTGATAAAATTTCAAGCACCTCGTATAAACAATCCTCTTGAAACTTTAACAACACAACTCTTGTTCATCAAGTTTGATTTCCCATTTCTGACCTACTACTTTTTACCCAAACCATTTGAATTTCGAGTGATAACTGTATTTCCACGAATCACTATTCGTAGAAAATTAGAGATTTCCAAAAATTTCCATTAAGGATAGCAGTTAATACCAACCTCTTAATATACTGCTTCCTTTATTCATTCCCTATATCATACCTCATCCTTTGGATTTTCAATTCTTAACTTTGTTGACAACTCATTCTCTCCAATTTAGATTGTACCAATCTAAAATATCAAATTAAAACATCTCACTAGCCCATTGCTATGTTTTTCTCAACCTACCTAAATAGTACACTACTTGTCTATATCAAATACCTCCGATGACAAGTGTGTCAGGTCTGTGAATCTTTCTGCCTCCATGCCTAGAAAGTTCCTAAATGAGTTAATTTTAAACCTCTACCCCTTACCTTACCAGTCCTTAGGCTCAAGTATTTGGAATTACCTTAAAAGTGATAGAAGCTCAACATACAAGATAGAGTTTCCCAACAACATGAATTTCTCTCAAATCCTTCAACTCTTATCTCTTGTTGTAGCTATTCACTTTTAGTGTAACTTTACCCTCAACTCATTTCTTTATATTTTAGCATTGATCTATACATCAATAGGGTATCCTCACATTTTATTTCTCTATTTGTGGTTCCACCACAACCTTATTGCTTCCTTATTATCATATTATTAGTGCATGCAGTTACATTGCAACAACACTAATAAACCACTTTCTTACCTTACTTTCGGTATATGCGGTTACCCCACAACCATAATGATAAATTTCTTTTCACTATTCCAATATAGACTAGCGTTAAATCTGAAATTTTATACTTCATAATCATTCATGAAGTATGATTATCTAGTGGTTATCTAACCTCAACTAAGTTCTCGTCATCCTTTACCATTAATTTCCCTCATTGAATGACTTTTAACCTTAGTCAACTAGTCTCAACACTAGTTATATTTTCTAGTCATAGTGACTCATCACCTTTGAGTTCTACTGTAAGTCATTCATATTTTATTCATCTTTTAATGTCACTTTATCTGTCTTTAAGTTCATGACCTATCGTTCCTTCTACACTGACTATTTCTTTTCAGACCATATCAGTGAGAGCCATTAAAAACTACTAAATGAGAGAGTTATTTATAACTCATCTCCTTTCCATATTTATATTATTAAGATTCAAGGTTCCACAAGCCCTAACCTTCAATATATATATACATTCTCATCTCATGAGAAATAGATGGATACAAACCATCTTATTATCGTTCCACTGTCTTCCTTTATCTCATTATCCTTGAAGTCCAAGTTCCCAAGAACCCTCACCATCAATCTTTTTTGACTTACCAAGTCATAGATGGGAGATAAGACCTTCATATTTCATTATAGGCAAGACAGAACAACTATATCTATCGTATAGATATAATATAAAGCTCAAAAATACACGTCTCAAGCTTTTATCTTTCATTACCCCCAAAACATCAAAAAAAATTTGTACTTCTAGGTTATCCCTAACTTGAGAACTCATCTCCAAATCAGTTAGCCTAAACTTCCATTTAATATACAGGTATAACTTAAGGCTCCGAATCCCAACGGTATCAGCATTATCACACCATTTGAAACCCATTTGAAAGTGATAACCTCAATATATGATACTCATTGTATCAAAGTTATTCACTTAACTTATAAGTGGAATAATAATAAGCTCTACAAGTTAGGCTCTGATACCAACTGTAACATCCCCTAATCCCGATTAAGGAATATTCGGTCTAAAACCCTAATAAAGCCTCGATGAACTAGATTGGACCTAATTAAAGTCAACAGCCTTGTACTTATTCATGATTACAGCATGTATATCTTAAATATCAAAAAACAAATCAAAATAAAATGCAGAGAAAAATTAATACCTTTCTAATACCTATAAGATATACAAAATTGATATTAAATTTGTATTCCCACCGTTATTATTACAAAATAGTATTCAATACAATAATTATATAACAAGAACTCACATTACATCGCAGAGAAATATTAGACTCCTAATCTTCTCCTTTCTTGATTTCCAGCATTCGTCCCTAACCTGGAAAATGTTAAGTTGTGTGAGCTCCTACATGCTCAGTAAGTGACTCTCATACTAACCATCAATCATAAATTAATATCAAGGAAATATATAACAACATGAATTCAATGCATATCTAAAAGAGCATTTGAATCAATATAAACAATATATATAAACAGATGTAAGTCCATAAATCAATTGCAATGTACCCGTGATTTGTATTTCAATTTCAGTATTTGAATTGAGTCGCCCTCTCACATCATCAAGAAATAGTCATTGGGCATCCAACCAGTTCCCATCGATGTGCCACCAACTCATAAAACATAGAGTCGCACTCGCTCATCATCACTAAACCAATCACTACTCATCTGATTCCTTTATGACCGATGAGCTGCCAACTCAATAGGAAAACATTGATCGGAATATTTTCCAAGTCACTAGGGGCGTGGTGATGGAAGGCCACCCCATCACAATTTTAAACCCTAGGTCGACTCTGTCCTGCCAAACCTTTTTCCAAATTCCATCTTCATTTGAAAACGTCTTTATAAAAACTAAAACCAAATCACGGTACATTGCCCTACCCCCATTCCATAACACTAAATGCTCTAATAATACTAATTTACATTGCATAATTGATAAAAGATATGAGTCTCACTTACTTGCCTTAAGCTTTCCTAAGGTTTTCCTCCAGTTTTCCTAGCTTTCTGTGGTTCCATCATGTTTCCTTACCGCTCAAACACCTATATCACACCCTTTGGTATCATTTCGGGTCTCTCATACATTAATTGAAACCATCAAACTAACCCCAAAACTCTCGTCAACCATCCTCAATTTCTAACAGTTTGTTATTATTTACACTGGCCGCGCTAGGGCCAATGCCCAGCACACTGCCCAGTGTTTCATTTTCATATACCCAGCTCAGCCAGTGCGCAAGTCCATATCGCCAACGTGCTGGTCGACTTCACTCCAACAACCCAGCAGAGATCGACTTCATGGGATTTGACCCAAACGACATCCATACGTCTTGCAATCTTAGAACAAATGTGTGTGATCCCAACCACAACAAATCATCACACCATGATAGCTGAACCCACCAAAAAGGCGACAACGACTAACAACAACTAAAAACAACCACAACGACAACAAAAACAAGAACTACTCACCTCAACGTTGTCGCCTCGACCTCCTCCATCTCACGAGCTCGCTCTCGAGCTCTCCTTCTCCTCGTCTCCCTCTGTCATTTACCATTGCCTCGAGATGCACATATTGTCATCTCAAGGATTCTTCAAACTTATCCCTTTTTACCGCACATGAGTCCCAGCGCGCTGGGAAGTTGCTATCCAATTTTCTCAACTTTTTCTCACTTCCCGTGCACACCACCAAGTTCCCTCATCGTACCCATTGCCTATAACTTACATGTGTCCCATATCGACCCCGTGTGTTACTTCGTGACTCACACATCACGCAATACCCGTATTTTCCATTCAATATATTTATATATATCAAATATAAATATATAACTATACGCCTATAATTACGTTTGTACCACGTAATTTACCCCACCGAGCACACTCGGGCGTAAACGCTATTCCGCGTCTCGTGTGTGTCATCCTTGACCTACACATGGTATTAGACGTTTCCTCATTTATCCAATTATTCATTTATACATATTAATACACGCCAAACAAACACAATACATCACGCCAATCTACACATGCATTAATCGTGACAAATCGGGCTTAACCACGAGCCTAACTCGGATTAATTAATATTCGGATTAACACTAATTGCATACTTAAGGTAACGGGTTCTTACATATATGCTTGCACCGTGTATAAATATAAATATATATATATATTGTAGTAGAATATTTCTAAGCACCCATGAAATAAATACCCAAAAAGAGCTTTGCAAATATTTGAAGAACTCAAACCAACATATATAATTGAATGAAGCATTCGAACATTAACGAAACCATTAAAATGATAATATAACTTTTTGTTAAAAAAAAAATTATTCACAATGACTAATTCACGAGTAATTGAAATAAATCATAGGGAAAACATCATACTTCTTTTTGTTAATGACCACTCCACCATCGAATGTCTGACTTTATAGTCTCAAAAGACGGCGTCAATGATATCTATTGGGAAGGTCAAATATATATTGCCATTATTTGTACAACCAATACTTAGTAAAAAAAGAATATGGTGTAATTTCGTGAGTGTATGCAGAATTGCATTGCTAGTTATGTACCCACGGACTCTTCCTAATCAAATTCATGAATCTTCTCCAACAACAAGACCGGACGGCAGAAAAGATATTCAAGATGCTCAATATTTGCCCAGCCAAGCAAGACAACCCACGAGATGCTCACAAAGGCAATGAAGAATGGAGGAATGGAAACATTGTAAACTCATATTGAAGACATACAAGACAATCTTTTGAATTCAATAGTTGTATGCATGTTTTCTTTTATTTATACTTGTAATCACAAAGTCAAAAATGAAAACTTAGATGTTTAATTTTTGACTCACAGTGAGATAGCACTACAACAGTAATGTGTTTTTATAACATAACTATTAATGACGGTGTGAAAAAACCATCATGAAAGACAGGAATAGATAACGGTTATCGTTATTATAGTGATTATATATATACCACTTTATCAACCCATCGAACGACTCTCCCACTTAACAAAACCCTTCTCACGAATCTCTCTCTCTCTCGCTCCCTCGCTCCCTCGCTCGTGAAAACCTCTCTCTGAAACCCTAAACCCTTCTCACGAATCTCTCTCGCTCGTGCGATCACTCCATATCTTGGTTTCCACTCTTCGGATTTTTGCAGTTACAGGTATGAATCTGTGGTTTTCGTCTCACCACTCCGGTAGAGAGGTCAGTCACTCACTTAGTCTCCGTTGATTTGTTCATCTCTTCAGATTCCTCTTTTTTGTTCGTTTTTTTGGAATCAGTTGACTGATTTGGTAGATTTCTTGTTTAGGTTTTGAGATTTGTTCTGAATTTGTGTTTCTCTGACGCGTTTATGGAAAATCACCTCTTTTAGGGTTCTTATTTGTCAAAATTAGTTCAATCGAATAGATGTTCTGTGGTTGCCCTAATTGTGGAAGCTACTTCGTTTCTTGTGAATTTGTGAGCGTTAAACCCAGATTTCTGTACCTTTGATTTCAATTGATTTGTTTGATTTGTGTTTTCAGGTCAGTGCACGAGTGCGACAATCATGGAAGGACTTCAACAAGATCAACAAGGAAGTTGCGCGGTTGAAGAACGTGAGTTTTGTTTGATTTGTTGAGGTTGTGGTTGATTTGTTCGAATTTGTCCCTTTGCATCTCTCCTTCTTTCTATGTTTTGATTTGTGGTTGATTTGTTGAGGTTTTTGCTGGTTTGTGGTTGATTTGTTGAGGTTTTCGCTTCAGGGACTGCATTTTGCTTAAGCATTGTTTCAGTTTTCATAATATAGACATCTATAGCTTGATTTGATCAAGATATGACCCTAATCTACACTAGAACTAGTTAGTAACTACAAACAAGGACAATTCATTCCAATTGCAGGTTTTTCTATTGTCCAGGAATTGCGGTTGAATGCTCATCCACACTTTCATTTCGATCGGGCTTCATCTTTTTTATACTCGGACCTACTTCCAAACCTTATCCATAGGTCGACCCATCTACGAGGCTAGGGCCCTAAGGGAAGAGCAAGTGTAGGGTTGCAAAATTCACTCCCTAGCTACTAAGTCAAATGTTTTAGTTGTAGGCAACACTTCTACTTGGAATCTTAAAATCATAAACAAGTCCTTACTTTGTTTTTCTGGAATTGGATTCTTGAGATCATGATCATCAACATAATAATGGAAGATAGTGAAAGACTTTCCACACTATATATCAACTTTCCACTAATCCTTGGCCTATCAAAGTTTCTAACTCTGCTCAATAAATAGAGTAATCTTTAAAGGAGTTGCATTTTTAATGAAGTTCTGGTCCTTCTGGATCTCCCAATGACTACTAATCATACCATGCATTATGTGCTTTTCAAACTCACAACTTAATTGATGTGGCAGGCAAGATATAAACATCAACTTGATCCTACTGTTCAAGAAGTGAAGAAACTCTGTCTTGGCTAACAGTGCCTTGCAATACCATTTCCATTTGTGGAGGTCCTATTTCTGAAAAAAAACATGTGTTACTGTTTTCTCAAATATAGAATGAAAATGTGCATCTTGGCATTGTTTTGTGTGTGTTGTTGTTGTTGTTGTTATTGTTGTTGTTGTTGTTTTTGAAGCATTGATTGATCGATTCAACTGTATGTTGTGAAGAATCAGTTCGTGATTTGGAGGTTCGGTTGATCGCGGCGAATGGAGGAATCGGGAATGTGCTGAGATTTTCGATCAGTTTTGGTTTTGCCTCTCTTTTGTTTGATTTGAACTTCTTTCAGCAGAAAACTACAAAATTTGGATCTTCCATAACCTACACAATTAATGCTTAATTCTCAACATAAATATGCATGTATATATGTATATATAATTATTTATGTTGTGTTTTCAAAAAAAAAAATTATTTATGTTGTCTAAACATGAAATTATTTATGTTATCTAAACATGAAATTATTTTGTAATTGTCTCAGAAATATTTGAGAGGTGTACTTGATTAATTATACTATAATTCTTGTCTGTGTGTTCTAATAAGTTATATAAGCAAACATTAATTTAGAAGTTTAATTAATTGCTAATTATATTATTATATAGGAACAACCTCGTATGCCGAGTCAAACCGAGCTTTCCATGTCCTTGGCGTCGCTGAAAATTTAATGTAAAAATCAAGCAATTAAGCATGAAAGTACTTGATTAAGTGAATAGTAACACAAATTAAGTACAAATATAGCTTGTTTATTGGTGTTAGTGCTCCAATTATGTTTGAGATATTGGTATTTATTTTATTTCTATGTACATCTTCTCGGGAAGAAGTTACGAAATTGAAGGACTTTGGTTCCGAGATATAACTCTAATTGCGGGAAAGTAAATCGGTGCAAAATTAGGTACTCTTTTATATCTATTCACGTGCTTATGCTATACTTGTTTTAATTAATCCATTTGTTTAATTGGTTGTCCTGTACCTTTTCATAATACATACTTTATTAATGTAGCTAAACATGTTTGTTGTTAATTAAGTGGTTGCCAATGCTCTAGTTGTTGTTCTTTGCTATTGCCTTAGGATTACATGGCTTATCTGTTGTTGAATAGTTTTTCCGCTTTCTAATGAGACAAATATATGTTAATCAACCCTAATGCGCGTAACAGCTTAAGTACTACCCAATGGTTTTATCAAGAGAATATTGAGTCTTAAATCTCAATATATCTGTCTTCTATGCATTTTCATTTGGCTACATAGTGTGATGTAGTTTTGCAACCGTATCGAAAGGCAATTGCTACAATTATGTCTTCTAAAAGTGTTTTTTTCTCCCCGCAACCGGCTTTTTATGTGATGCAAAGATATGAAGGTCAACCGCAAGCATGGCAAAAAGGACCGAGATTCTCGAAAACTCTAGACGGTTCGAAAACTAATTCATCACATTAGTGCAGAGATTGCTTTCTCATATCTTGTTCTCTTTTTATTTTTTATTTTTTTATGCCATAGACATCTATCGAAATATGCCATCCTTAACCTTTTTCTCTCTAGGAAGCTTTTGGGAACAAGACTGAAACTAAGATTTGTTTTCCTTTCTCACTTTGATAGTCGATTGAGCAATCTAAGAGCACGAAGCATAGTATTTGCTCAAAGACACGGTGAGCTCTTCAAGTGAATCTGTACAAGAATTTGTTCATCACGAGACATGGTTGTTGCCATGGCCTTGAAGTCAAGCCTATCATTTCGGGAAGAGGGCCTTCCGCCCGAGCTCAAGTATAAGGCATGCTATCGAATGGTAATGTCCATTTTCACTATTATTGGCAAGTCTTTACTAAGTCATCAAGATTTTCTTACATTTCTGAGGATAATTATGGGAGATACATGGTTAAATATTAAGCTTCATGGAAACATAGATCTAAGTAAACAACCATAACAAGAACTTCAAGACATAGCACCAAAATGGGCACTAGAACCAAGTAAGTGCATATTACTTATAGGATCACTGCACTTTGCTGTAAACTGTTGAGACTGTTTTGCAAAATTGTGCAAAGGTTTGGATTTTTACGCCCATAAGGAATTTAGGAAGTAAGGTGAAGCAATTTCGTTGGAACCATCCATGTGTTTGGACAGGGCATTCGTGAGATGAATGTCAATACATTAAATGGCCCCATGTTTAATATTTTTGTGGTTTGAATAGAGAGTTGCTTTCATTCTAGACCGTTGTTTTTGAATATGTTCTGATCTTTTTATTCCTTTTACTGCAGGAAAATTACAAATGCCTTGTTGTTTTGGCTTCTTTCACTTATCTAAGTTTTTTACCATATGTGATCTGTGAGAATAAGATGGCAAGATATTAGAAAAGGTGCTAAGGTGCTAAAACTTCTATTGGATCTCAAAGAGCAGCGAAAGCTTTCACAAACTGAGATGTGAAATTACTTCACCACATCCTCTTCTTTCTTTAAAACAGTCACGCTGCATAGTAAATTGAAGAGCAACACTGTGGACCAAGCGCAGTAGTACACTGGTACTTTATTTTCTCTTTTGAAATTGAATCCGTACTTGAATCTACACCTTGTAATATCTTTATTTTCTCAAACATGTTGCTCAAGAGGTCTTCTAAAAGTGGGGAAAATGCTCTTTAAAATTTGAAACTATGCAGTGTAATGCTAATGCCGACTGCATTAAACTTATTCCTTCAAAAGTTTCTCACTGTCCTAATTTTTTCCCTGTTGTCCTGTCTAACTGGTTTACTGCTGGCTGGTTTGAAGGTGCAAGACCCTGATAACTCCTCACAAACTGTATATGATTCCTGGATCGGCTCTGGTAGCACTCCCACAGTAAGTATCTTACGAGCAGTTCAAGTATGTCAATTAGCCAAAATTCACTATCACTTTATTTCCTATGAAATTGCATACTCGTTTAATTAATAGTACTAATTCATCTTTTTATTTTTGCAATTGATGAAACTGCAGATTAGTTTCTCCAGCACAGTGTTCCCTGCCATATTATGTGCCTATGCAGGACAAGCTGCATATCTCACCAAGTTCCCAGGGATAAAAACGTTGGAGAAGCAAGTGCAGCTTTGTGAGCTTAGTCATGCTTTGGCTGTTCTCATACTCATGACATCGCTTGGTTGGATAGGACTGTATGGGGCAATTACAGGGATAAGCAGAACAAGAGGAGAAGAAAAGAATGTGTACTGCAGCCCTGCCCTGCACCTCGTTCGATTGCTAATAAGTTTTAGCTATAAGTTGAATGCTAATGAGTTTGCATTATATGTTGTAAGAGAGAAACCTAAACTCAATTGTACATTGCCAACATTGGTGAAGGACATGTAAAGGCTCAGATTAATTATATGTAATTTAATTATATGTAATTTGCTATATGTTGCACTAAATTAACAACGTTTATTTTTTTTTTAAATGTTTGGAAACCCTTTCGTGACGGTTTAAAACCGTCATAAAAGGTTTTTTTCTGTTATTTTGGGTTTACATAAGATGACGGTTTTTAACCGTCACGAAAGGTTTAGATAAGATGACGGTTTTTAACCGTCACGAAAGGCCTTGAGCTTTTATAACAGTGGATAACATGACGGACTTTGTAACGGTTTTAAACCGTTATTAAAGCCTTTCGTGACGGTTTAAAACCGTCACGAAAGGTCTTTTTTGTTGTAGTGTATAGAGCAATACGAAAGTTTTGTTGTTTGAGTTTGACACACACTCTGTCAAAGGGATCTTGACTTCCAAGGGGACTTGGGTTTTGTGTAGGATCTTTTGTAAGGGAAGTGCGTAGTGTAACAAAGTTTGGTGAGAGATTCACTATCTAGTTGAGAGTGCGCACTAGTTAGGAACTTTGCGTAAAACTATACTTGACTTCTCATAGTGGATTTCTACACTTAGGCTTGGCCTCATACGTAAGATGGTTGGTCCGAACTGCGAAAATAACTTTGTGTCTCATTTAGTGGTGTACATGGATTGCACTAATCCGCGGATCTGGTCCAATTCGGACCAATTGGATCAATTTTTTTATCCCTTTGACTAGACTGGATAGAAAAATTACTAATCCGGCTAGTCTAATTAGATTACGGATCCTACATTTAAAAACCGTGTATTCAATCTGATCCAATCAGTTTAGCACATCAATACATATACATATCTAATCATATGTACTATAGTATCTTAAATAGCGTCAACTCAAACTATCAACTCTAAAATATAATATCTAAAAGTTTATGCTTATTCTGAACTCTTTTATTATGCTTTCGACCTATTTTTTTTATAGGAACGAGACTTTATTTATATGTAAATAAGCTTTCGACCTTTTTTTTGTAGGTTGTATGTTCAATGTGCACTTTTTGTACTTTTGTGGGAACGTATAGTGAAGATTTGTGGATGAAATATTCATTTATGTAGGAACTTACATTTTGAAGGTTATCGTGATGTCAAGTTTATGGAAAATATATTATATATAAATTTGGGAATGTATGTTGTAAAATTGTCATTCATGAGATGTATAATTTTTGTGATTCATTTGATTAAGTCTAATTCCATGAATCTTTGGATAGGAAAACGTCAATTTGTGGAATTTGATCCAATCCGATCCACATTTTATAAATTGGATTGAGTTAGATTGATTAATTATTTGACCGAATTGAATTGTAATTTTTTAATCTATAATTGAATTGGATTACAATTACTCAAATTGGACTGGATCCAATCCATATGCATCCCTAGAACTCTCATTTACTTTTATTTGCTTCGTTGTATCACATCTCTAGTATAAGTGAGGATCCATTCCTAGGACATTACGACTCAAACTCAGAGTTACTAATTAAATGACATCTCAAGACCATTCCTAGGACGGTAGGGCTCAAACTCGGTCCCTTGTACCATACTATACCGCGCCAATCCATGCACTGGGGCTTTTCAACATGGGAATTGGACCAGCTCAATGGCACAGGGGTACCTGGTACCGCCACATGTAAAAATGCCCGACGTGGCGGCACGCCATTCGCCCAAACACCTCATCATTACACCAAAAGCCCAGGTCATTTCCGTAATTAGCTACACAACTCATTCGTCTCTCTCTCTCTCTCTCTCTCGCTGTACTTCAGATCTGTCCGAGTGAATCGTCGAAAGTGAAGAAGCAAAGCAAAGCCAGAGGAGACTGAAGAACAGTTGTTGAAAAACAGAGATTCGCTTCGCTTCGCTTCTTCTTCAATGGTGAAGGTATCATCAGTGGCGATCATCTACACAGCAGTAGCACTCCTCCTCCTCTTCCTCATCTCCCAGAACCGCCCCACCAACAATTCCCAAAACCACCACCACCACCACCGCCGTCTCAAGCTCCGCTCCAACTTCACTTTCAAAGCCCCCCAAGACCATCTCCGCCACGACCCCATCCCATTCGACCCCATAATCGCCTCGATCGAGCGAAGGCGAGAGGACAAGCAGTGGGAGAAGCAGCACTATTTCAAGGAAGAATCCGAGGCGGCGGCGGCGCAGCAGCAGCCAGAGTGGGAGGACTTCATTGACGCTGAGGACTATGTCAATGATGAGGATAGGTTCAATGTCACCGAGAGGCTGCTGCTGCTGTTTCCGAAGATCGACGTGGATCCGGTTGATGGGTACGTCACGGAATCGGAGTTGACGGACTGGAATCTCAGGACTGCGGAGAGGGAGGTCATGCATCGGACGGAGAGGGATATGGACTCCCATGACAAGAATCGCGATGGCTTGGTGTCTTTCAAGGAGTATGAGCCCCCCAGTTGGCTTCTTAATTCAGGTTAGGGTTTTAATATTTCCCTCTTCTTTCGACTATGTACATTACAGTCTCTAAGCTTTAAGTTGAATAATAGCATATTAAGACTGAATGCATGCATTGTTAGTAAGTTTAGGGATTGTAGATGTCAACATATTTAATGGAGTTGTAAACTAAGGGAAGTTGTGCTTCTTAAGCCATTTCAAAATAGAAAATCAAATGCCTCAAAGCACTGCAATCATAAAAAAAAAAAAAAAAAAAAAAAAAAAAAAAAAAAAGCAAAGGAAATTAAAGTAAACCAAGACACACGAATTGTTTACGCAGTTCAGACCATCCGTTCTACGTCTGACAGGCCACGCCCGGGTGTAGAAATCCACTAAGACAAGCCAATTACAGATTTATGCAAAGTCCCTAACTATTGCACTCTCTACTAGCTAGTGAATCCCTCACCGAACTTTGCTACACCACCCACTTCCCTTACACAAGATCCCCTCGACAATACTATCGTTCGTTCTATCTCACTGTAAATCAAAAATTCAAAACATGCAAGTGATGAGTTTTCGATTTTATAAATAAAAGAAAGCATGCAACTGTTAATTCAAAAGGTTGCCTTGTATGTCTTCAATCTTGAGTTGGCAATGTTCCCTTTCTTTCATTCTTCATTGTTTTAAAGGAAACATTGCCTTGTAGATATCTCGTGAGTTGTCCATCATTGAACCTTGCTCGGCTGGGTGAATATTGAGTGTCTTGGATATCTACCCAGCTGTCCAGTCTAGCTGTTAGAGAATATTCAGATCTGACTGGGACGAGTTTTGTACCCACAGCTATGCTACCCGGACCCTTCACTCTAACCCAAAGTACCCGTGTCGGACACTTGAAATGAGTCTGACACTTAAAAAGACATGGATACTCCATTTGAAGAGCTCTTTGTATAAAAAGATTTAAAATCTAAGAGAATAAAGAAAAAAACTTAACAAGAACTTTCTAGTGTAGAGTAAGAAATGAAAAATGAGAAAAAAAAAATATAGGTGTAAAAGCTATTACATATATATAAGCATATATCACGAAAGTTTTAGACACTTTTTGCCGAGTCTCCATATACTTAAATTAGAGAATAGGTGGGTCTGAACTTTAGACTCATACCCGTACCTGACACCCGCACCCGAGTCCAGGTAACATAAACCCACAGACAAGTTTTTGGGTATGGAACCGGCAACGTAGTTCTGCATAAACTCACAAATTTATACCATATCCTTTTCTTACCAAGTATTGATTGTACAAATAATGACAATAGATATTTTACCTTATCTGGAAAATACTCATCTTTAGCTAAAAATAGAACACTATATGATCACAACTACGCTAGTTATGCTTTATGAGAGTGAATGTTGGATGCTAAAGACATAACGAATACATAAAATGAGTGTAGCATAAATGAGGATGCTTAGAATGATGTATTGTGAAATTCGTAATGATAGAATGAGTAATACAAAGTTTCGAAGAAAAGTAGGATCAGCGTCAATTGACGTAAAATTTAGGAAAGGACGGATGCAATGGTTTTGGCACATCCAAAGGCGATTTTTGCGAATGCCCCGCTTACAAAGCCCGACACAGTAGAAATTGAAGAACTTCGATAGTATCAAGGTAGATTTAAGATGATTTGGCAAACATTAACTATGAAGGACTTGAGGATTATGAGAGCACAATGTCAAGTGCATTAATTTAAATCAAGTAGAATGGAAGAGTTTGATCCATGTAGCCGACTGACAAGATCGCAAATTGGAATAACACTTTCATTGATCCGAAATGGAAATTACAAAGCACAAGAATAGTATTCATAGACTTTCAAGAGGTTTATCTCTCTCCTACAAAACTCACAAGACAAGAGTTCCACTCAAGACAAATACTCAACATAATCCTTGCATAACCTCTCACTCTCTCAGCATGTAGTTATTGTTGTCTACTAAACATCTAACTCACTTAATGTGGTCTATTTGAGTGCCTATCACCAACCCTAACTAATTTGAGATTGAGGCTTTATTGTTGTTGTTGGTGGTGGTGGTGATCTTGTTGTTGCTTCTATTTTAATTGTCATTTTAGCTCATTTAACTAGTGTTTAGGCATTCATCATGTGATTCAAGTACTTGAACATTGAAGTGTTCTCGGTTTCTTTCTTTTACAATTTTTTTTTTTTTTTTTTTTTTTTTTTGGTTATAATATGTTCATCTCTTGATTGTTGACATAATATATGCAAACTAGATAATGGGTCATTTGGATATGACATGGGATGGTGGAAAGAGGAGCATTTCAATGCTTCTGATGCTGATGGGGATGGTTATTTAAATAAGACAGAGTTCAATGAGTAAGGTTTTACTAGTTTGGCTTCTTTTTTTATTTTTGTTGATGTTCCGTATGAGGGAATATTTTCTTCTTTTGTCTCCAGCTTTCTGCATCCAGCCGATAGCTCTAACCCAAAGCTAATTAAGTGGTTGTGCAGAGAAGAAGTTAGGTAAGTATGTTTGGACCAACTTCCTTCTGTAGTTGGGTTTTTGTTTCTTCTTTGTGTGTATGTATTCTGTCACATCCTTCTTATTGTCATTAGATAATTCATTGAGGGTACATGTACAATCATGTTTCAATTACATATGGTGTGGTCTCCATTCTGTGTCTTCTTGCTATTATCTATCAATAACGTTTTGCGTAATTAATTGTACTTTGATTTCGTACCACCGACTTGGTGTGTGCCAAAATCCAATATGCATTCCCAAATCATCAACTGCATTGATTTATGCTACTCATGAGTAATGACTATAAAGGAAGACAAAGATATTCATGCTTAGCCTATTGTGAAACAGATTAATCAGCTCAGGCAAAGGTTCTTGACAAAGTTTTTGTTCATTTTGCTATGTGCTGCCTTTATCTTTGTTTTCCTTCAGAATCAAGAATTTAGTAAGTGCATGATCGACTGATTGGTTAGATTGATTAAGAGTATAAAATGTCATCTAAGGGGAACTTAGGCAATTGTTGTGTTTTCATTTAATAGGCAGGTCTTTCTTGCTCAATTTATGAAAGTGAGATCTCGTAGCACAAGGTTCTCATCAGTGAATTAATTTTTGGGAATTCTATTTAGGGAGCGGGACACTGACAAAGATGGTAAACTTAATTTCAAAGAATTTTTTCATGGACTTTTTGACTTGGTGAGAACTTATGATGATGAAGATCACAATTCTTCACATCATTCGAATGCTGCAATGGAGAGACCAGCTCAAACAATGTTTTCTCAGCTGGACAAAGATGGTGATGGGTACTTATCAAAACTTCAGCATGCTATTCTTTGACCTTAAGTGGTAGATGGTTGTACGTTACCTAATGGTTGTGCTTCATTTTATCTGTCCAGACTTCTGTCAGATGTTGAATTGCTGCCAATAATCGGAAAACTTCATCCATCAGAGAGATACTATGCTAAACAACAAGCAGATTACATCATATCACAGGTAGAGGTTATAAGATTTTAGGTTCTTATAATGTTAAACATGTTATTGCATTCATGATTGAAAATTTGATTATTCTTAAGCAACAATCAGATACATCATGTCATGGTCAAAGATTGGCGGTCTCTGTAATATGAAAACATAGCTATATATATATATATATATATATATATTCAGATCCAAAAAGGAAGTCTAAGCTATATTTTTTTATAGACAATACATGGATTCTAGGTTGCAGACAATAATATAACTTGTCCTCATTGTATATCTCATATAAAGTTTTTCTAAAATTTTTAAGAGAAACTTCTTTATCAGTGACCATATTGCAAGTCTTAAGTAGAATTCCTGCAGTACCTCCTCACTGCTTGTGGTTGGCCACTAGAGAGGACTCGAGAATTAGGCAACTCCATTCCACCTGGAGTGGGTTTAGGGAATCCATGAGATATTATTTTTGTGCCGCTCTCTCCCTGCAGGTTGCTAAGCGCCCATCAAACACCTTAGTTTATCAAAAAGAAAGTAGAATTCTTGCTTTTATACAAAAAACAGCAGGGCTTTAGTGCCAAATTAGTCGGGGTTGGCTACATGGATCACTCCACTCAATTTAATGGACTTTTTTTTTTATCAGACTCAACTCAATTAAATGGACTTGAGGGCATGCATTCAAAATCCTTAAAGTCCTTCTCTAGTTGGTCCATTTCATAAAGAGTGACAATTGTTTTAGTTGGCTTTTAACCTATCACAAGTCTCCTCTTTTTTTGTCCTGGCTCGAGACCGGCTGTGTAGAGCATAAGAGAAACTTGTAATTATGTTCTACATAGTTGGAGTTCGAATTCTTGCTTTTAGAGTTTGGGGAGGAGTGAAACCTTCCATGTAGAGGAGTATATCAAGTTAAGGTAACTGAAGGGAATAAATTTTTATTGAATTTCAGGTAATCAAGTTAATAAAAGGTTTAAGAGAGCAAAAATGTATAGGCTATGAACTAGGTGATTTCTCCATTGTGATATGGAAGCACTCTGGAAAAGATCTAGAGATTCATGCTTAATATAGTTTTATTGAGTTAAGCATGCCTGCCTTTATCTATCCCTTCTTAACTTGTCCCAATACCACCATTTTCCTATATCATACTTCTTTCTAGAGACAGCTCCTAACTTGGAACTTCCAAAAACATGAATTCACAAGAATATATTAGAGGCAGGTGTTCAGAACAAAAAATTTGAGGTCACAAAAGATTGAAGAACACTTTTGTAGATCTTTTCCTTGAATCTGAATCTTAATTTAGGGAAGAATGCACATATTTGACGAGTTAATATCTTAGACGATATTTGAAAGTGAGAGTTTGAACTTTCAAATTAGATGAATGTGTTTCATTTATAGTCCTATTGTGTATGATAGTCATGGGGGATTCATTTTTGCGATTACATCACCACAATCAATTCTGTTCAATTTAGTCCAAACTTAATTCATCATATGAGTAAATATCTTGTGAGTTCTTTGAGTATGTTGCTTCTTTCTTTATTCATTTAGAATGCCGTTTGCCATGCATCTAAAAAACAAGAATGTCCATTGCTACACTCCAACAACAACAAAGCCTCAATCCAAAATTGGTATATGGGTCGTCTGCACAGATCTAACTTTTCCATTTCACTATTTGACAAAAAAAAAAAATTATTAGTTGATAATGAACTCACAACGCTTGAATTTCCTCTAGTTTATTTGGTTTGTTAAATTTCTTGTGATGGTGTATTGTTGGGTAAAAGATGATAGAAAATGGTTGTAATTTCTGCAGGCAGATACAAACAAAGACGGACGGCTAAGCTTAGCAGAGATGATTGAAAATCCATATGTATTTTACAGTGCTATCTTCACTGATGAAGATGAATATGAATATGGACATGATGAATTTCGTTAGGTGCATCTCAGGTATGTCAGTTCATTTCTTCCAGCAGTGTCACTTTTCACTTGATGCAAAACAGTCCAGTTGATTAATTGCTACGAACAGTTTTTGTAACTTAATACCACATTCTCAGGGTTATAACTTATAATACGTCTTCAAAGTTCGAATTCATTTTTGCGCAATTCTACGGTGAGCATGTACGCCCTTCTTTTAGTTTCAATCTACAATAATTTTAACCACCTAACTCCAGTTTTATGCTTTGCTTTCCTGCACAGGTCATCAAACTAAATTCTATTTGTTATTTACACTGGATTGTTAGCACTGATCTTGACAAGCAAGTTAATACTAGTTTTGATGCCTATATCGAGTTGATCTGTGATTCGATATTTTTTAGTTACAAAATTTTAGGGTATTTCATTTATACCCGCCAAAACATTTTTAAACACGTGTACCATAGAACATCAGCTATCTTTTATTTGCCCTGAGTAAATACAAATAGTTGAGGCCGGCCGTACTTGGTCCCCTGCGATTTCTATGAATTCTTACAAATTTAGATCTACTTGTAATAATATCTTCCTAGAAACAACGGTGCTTACGATTTGTTTGTAGATTATGGAATTTGTACATTCTCTTGCCAGGTGATGTATGTCCAACTTGATTGTGAAGTATGCGAGTGTTACATTGTTCCTATAAATATAAGAATTGACAGTGGTGATGGAGATCCATGTTCAGAGATGGCTTTCCTTAGAGCAAGTATGTCCTTAAAATGCAGTCTTGGAGAGAGACCTGTGACCTTTGGTGTTGCCAAGGAGCCACTATTTATGGACGCTGGTGTCTCTATTCAAATTTAAACTGTCTTTCTCAGCAGCTCACTGTGACTTCCAACTCCATCACTACTGTGTATTTGTGGCCCCCAACAGCCAAGATATTAATCTTAACATGTCACAGCGAGCTGCTGAGAAAGTCACGGTGAGTTGCTGAGAAAGACAGTTTAAATGGAAAAATGCTACGATGCACCAAATGGAACTATCACAAACTACACTCAACACTGACAGCTAGTTGAAGTCAGTTGGTCTGTCAATCGATTGTATCAGACAGTTAATAAAAACATAATAGTTGTCTGGTACAGCCAACTAAAGTAAAAAGATATTAAGGAAAACAACTTTTATGTGAGCCTCATGTCTGTCGATCGGATAAGGTGTTCCATTTGAGTGTCTCATTTGGTATATTCTAGCTAGGGGTGGGCAAACCGCGGTTTGGTTTAGAAAACCACTAAACCGCGACCAAACCGAGGGTCTACGGTTTGGTGATTTTTCAAACCGCAACCAAACCGCAGATCACCAAAATCGCACCAAACCGAACCGCGGTTTGCGCGGTTTAGTCGGTTTGGTTTCGCGGTTTTCATGCAATTTATTTTCAGGAAAAAAAAAAAAACCGGCAAAAAAAAAAAAAAAAAAAAGCAAGCCAAAAAAAAAAACAAGCAAAAAAAATGAAAAAACAAAAAAAAAAATAAATCAGCAAGAGGAAGATGTGAGATTTGTGGTTTTTTTTAAAATTTTTAGTGTTTTTGGTTTGTATTTACCAAAATGTCATCGGTTTGGTTAAACCGCGGTTTTCTCAAAATGAAAACCGTGACCAAACCGCGAATCTGCAGTTTGGTCGTTTTCCAAACCGTGACTAAACCGCGAGCTTCAAAAATCAAATCAAACCGTGCGGTTTGGTCGGTTTGAGCAATTTGAGCGGTTTTTTAAAAACCACTGTGCCCACCCCTAATTCTAGCACTTCGCATCTTAAATATCAATTAGAGCTTCAATCTTTTTGAGTGCTTTGTGTTAGGAATTTGGCTAACTCTTGTATTAGTCTAGATGGACTTTCTGTACCTCTCCCAAGAAAAACAAGGTATTGCTTTCTTTTTTTTCTTTTTTTCTTTTTTTTTATTAAGGTGCAGGGTCAAGGAATTGAATTCTGAACCATGTCCTTCCACTCAACAACTTTTCCAGGGCGATGACACTTGTGAAGCAGTTCACGTGTTTGATTGTTTTGTGTTGAGTGGATCTCTGATTTGTGTACATGGCTCATCATGGGTTGGGATGACATTATATTGATGTAGTACTTAAAACTGTTGATCGGTCGACTGCCATGTGCCTTGCATTGAACTAAAAGAAAAGGAAATAATAAGGCCATATACGTGATATGATGGTGATTTGGATATGACCTTAATCATTTTATTTTATTTTTTTTTTTGAAATAACCACTTAGTCACTTTAGTTCTAAGCAAATCTCATTATAAACTACAAAGTTTGAACTTGATCTTTATTGATTGGTACCAACCAAAAAAAAAAAAAAAGTAAGTTTGGCTTATAAATCTTATTAGGTCAATAAACTTTTGTGGGAGATAATGTATTTTAATTCATGAACCTAATTTTGTCTTTCAGTGAAAAATACATTTTTAACAAATCATGTTCTAAAAAGGATGCCCAATCTTTTTCAATTTTTTTTTTGTTAACAGTGATGAGGCAACAACATGTAATTACACAATTGTTACATCCCAAGGTCTAAACCAACAGCAACAAAAACCTCAATCCTAATTAATTGAGGTCGATTAGATCAAAACTTTTCCTTTCAGCTTGACTCACCACCTTTGATAGTTGCTCTTAGTATCTTTTGAATTTTTTCTAATCAATGCATCTCAAGATATCTTAAGTTGATTGATATGTTAAATTTCTTTATTTCAGGTGAGATTTTTCTCACTTTCTTATCAACAAAAAAAATTATGTTGTTTTCAGACTTTAAAATAACATGCACTTTGACTAACGAGAAACATTATAAAGAGTATGTGACGCATACATTAATTAAAATTAGAATTAAAACGTTAAACTATTTCACAGGAAAAATATTTCACCTTATAAAAAATATATTTCAAAAAATTAGAAGATTTTGGACTACAATTTTAAAGAGGTGAGTGAAGAGTTTGCAACCCTAAACTAACGGGTTCCAACCATTGAACGTAGTCAATACTCTGGTAGTATTTGGTAAAATAATCAAGGAGTACAACTCACCATTTGGCATTTGTGTTTCTTGCTGTAGTAGTTTACATATAGATTAGAAGATAATAAATGGAATTAATCACATGATTTTCTTAATAAAGCCTGGATTTGTCTTAGGATTAGTGTAAATTTATGAAAAAGGCTGGAGTAACTCACTTTTGGGCATTGGTTTTTTGCCTCAAAATATAAACACGCATCTCGAAGTGTATTGCATATCATCCAACGAGGTAAGCAAAGGAGAAAAAGGTTGAATCTTGGGTGGGCACTGAATCCGAAGATTTGCTCTTTCTTTTCTTTGTTCAAAGCAACCGACCGGTGCTGTGTTGTGTTTGTGGATGTGTGCGCGCGCGCTCTGAGAGCTCTGAATCCTCCATTTGTTTCATCCCAAACGACCCATTTGAAAAGAAAAAGTGAGAAAGGGAGCGACCAATTTGTTTGTCTCTCACACTCATTCAGACTCTCTGCGTGTGATATTAATGGGTTTTTGGCAGATTCCTTTGTTACCCACTTTAACCAAGTTGGGTTGGATCTCCATCCCAGCTGTCCTTCGCTGGGGCCATCCCTTGTAAAAAAGGTCCATTTCAAGGTCATTTTCATCTTGTTTTGGCCTTATCCACAACTGGGTTTGTCTCTCTCTCTCTCTCTCTCTCTCTCTCATTTAATCACTTCATTTTGGTTAAATCTTGATTGGGCTCATCTGGAAACTATCTTTTTGGGCTTAATTTATTCTTTCCAAAACCCAGTTTCATGTAAGTATTTTTTTTTTTTCTTTAGTAGGGTAAAAGTTCATTGTTTGGATTCTTGCACTTCATCTTCTCTTTTATGTGTACTTTTGTTGGTTCTTTAAGTGCTATGAAGAAATTGTTGTGATGTTGAAATTGTTGTTGTTGTTGCTCTCTTTGTGGTAATAAGCCTTTCTTCACATAAGCATAGAAGAGGAGGAAAGATTAGGTTTGGTACTTGTCTTTTACTGGGGATGTAAAGCATAGAAAAGGATTTCATTGTTTTACTTTTACATGGCTTTTTTTTTTTTTTTGGCTACTACTAGGCTTTTTGATTGCATAATAACACAAGTGGGGGTGGGTCTTCTTGCTGTCTCTTTCTCTGAAGGGGGGTTATACAGTGAAAAGTGAAGGAATCTGGAGATGGGTTTGCTTTGTTTTTTTCTTTTAACAGTTGAGGTAGAAGTTGAGGTGGGTATTTGAATTTCACTGTTGAAGGTTAAAAATTCTACTTGGGTAGTGCAGTTGCTTCAAGTTTAGATTTTTCTGCTTTTGTTAATCTTTTTTTATGCTTCAAGTTCAAGTTGTTGGAAATCTAGTGTTTTTTTTTTTTTTGGACGTTGGTGGGTGTCCAAACCACCTCGACTCCTTTTCGATTATAGTCTGACTAGTCACGAGGGATGATCGGGAGCACTTTCTCCAACAACCCAAAGTAGTCAGAGGATATAGTGTGGTTGTTGCGACTCGAACTCAAAACTTAAGCTTGAATTGCTGCTACGACTATACAACACCGGGGGCATTGGAAATCCATTGTGCATCATTGGTTGTGTTGTTGAAATCCTAAACGGTGAAGAAATGTGATTGTAGGAGATTGTTTTTGTGTGGTTTGTGGTGATTAAAGCGTGTTTAACAAGTGGGGGGTCTTGTTGTTAAACCACAAGAGAGATCTCGGTTTTGTTTGTCTTGTTGCAATGGTGGTCTTTTTCACCATTTCAAAGTCCAAAAACACCCCCAATTATTCTCTGTAGTTCCCATCATTATTAATTTGTTTATCACTCGGCACCAAACCGTCATTTATGACATTGTTTTGTGGGAAGGGTTGGAAGGGGATCAGATATTTCTCATGATCTAACTGAATTTTGTTGCCTTTTGCGTCAATAGGTCGGTCCGGAGTAGTCAAATTGAATTGAATTCATCGGCGCGGTTTTTGTGATATTTTTGGAGGTGGTCTGGTAGTGGTGGTGGTCTGCAGGTTTTCTTGGCTTTTTATGGCTGTATTTGGTTGCCTATGCTGAATTGCTGACCTCTTCTTATATGCTCTGACAAATCTGCAATCCATTCTTGTTGGATCAGTGAAAACCCAAATGGTAATTTGCAACCCTCGTGTAAAAAAATTATTCCAATCTTCCAATTTAGTTGAAGCCTTGTAGGTAGGTACTGATTTTGCCCATATTCCAATGGTTGTTCTGGAGCGTGTAAGCTATCGATCTATTATCGATTATATGATGGGGTCTTGGGTATGGGTTTTGGCTTAGATTTCAGACTGCTTTGTTAGGGTTTTGGTTTCCCCTTTTTTTGGTGGTTTTTCTTCCTTTTGGTATCTCCTTTTCAAGCCACACCCTACTGTGGATGAAACCTTTCTGAGCCGATTTGAGCGAGAGTAGTTATGACCACAGATGAGGCAGTGGAAAGTAGCTCCCTGTGGAATAGGGAGCAGGAGAAGGCGTTTGAGAATGCGTTGGCAACCCAACCCGAGGATTCCAAAGATAGGTGGGAAAAGATTGCTGCGGCGGTACCTGGAAAAACCCTGGAAGAGATCAAACATCATTATGAACTTTTAGTTGAAGATATTAAGAGCATCGAGTCTGGGCACATACCTTTGCCTTCCTATGTTACTTCTTCAGAAGGTTCGGCCGAACAAGCAGGTGACAGTGGAACTAATAAAAAGGGTAGCCATCTCGGACATTTTCATAGTGATTCAACTCATGGTGGGAAGGGATCGAGGTCAGATCAAGAACGACGAAAAGGAATAGCATGGACAGAAGATGAGCACAGGTAACTCAAATTGAACGCTTTTCTGGACTAACTGCTGAAATATTACTTTAGCATATACTAGTCACTGTTGCATTACTTCTAAATTCTAGTGTCTTTTCCCTCATCTATTATACAATTTCAGAAAGTCTGCTTTCTCATTGGTTGAAGAGTGGCACTGAGAAGTGCTCAATTTAGAAATATTTATCGACATTTTGCTCCATCCTTTTGGTGAAAAACGTTGCATTATAATTTATATGTGTAAACTAATTCAGCTTAATTCAAAAGGTCTGGCACCGGATGCTCACAGCTATGATTAAATGTTATTGCTCCAATTCTTTCTTGCCTAGAGATGGGCTTTTCACCAGTTTGTGTTTTTCCCCTCGATGAAGACTTAACTCTTCCTAATGCGTGTTCCATGACACACGTCTAGCTCAACTGTCCAAGAAAGTTCATTGGTTCAGTGAATCAGTGACTTAGTCTCTGTTGTTTGGCAGATGTTTTAAGTTTCCACCTCGAGAGCGGCAGTAATCATTTATGAAAGATATCTTCTAAAAAATTATTTACTTAAGAAAATTGTAAAGTAGAGTTTTGATGATTGCACTGATATATAGGAACTTGTTTAGGATGAGTTGATGAATATAAAAAATGTAGGTGAAGTTTTACCTGGTGACTACACATGGACATATTGTTTTTCCTTTGCATAAGAATTTGATGAGTGTTTGGACCATCAACAGAGCATTACGAAGAAAGCGAATTAATTTGCTAGAAAAGTTATTCAAATTCTCAATCTCAAGTTAAAATTTCCCTAAATATGTGGAGTTGATCTCCGGTCCTGTTGTTTCCTTCACCGATCATATTTTGGTTAGAGTCTTGTAGTTTCTTGCATTGATTCAATCAAATGAGCCTGTTTTTGGGTTGGTGGGTTGGTTCTTCTTGTTTTTCTACCTTGGAGTGCTTTTGGTGCTGAAAATGAATTCCGTGCGAGTATTTGTTTTTTCAGTTATCCTCTATAGTCCTTGCTGTGAGATTTGCTTTCCTCCTCTAACATGAGCACTATTACAGTTTAAAATTATGGTTTCAATTAGAATAGAGCAAAGAAAATTTACCTTAATAAAATTATTAATTCCAATCAGATATTTTACATTTATAAATGTAAAAATACCCGTAAGAGTGCTAATTGCATTTGGAAACTAATATCCTAACTAGATTAAACAACTCGATACTTAACAAGACAAACACTTAAATGCTAAAACAAAAATAATTGAATTGGTTAATTTAAGCTTTTATTTTACCGTACTTTCAAGGATTGCTGTTTTATGACTAGTATCGTCCTTGCAATCAAATTATTTTTTTTTCGCAATCCCATGGTATATGCAGTCAGATGCTGACATCTGAATTGTTTATATAGTATTTTTTGAGGAAAATTGTTTGTATAGTGTCAAGTTGTACTTTTAGTAATCATCTGAATCCCGAGGTATATGCAGGCAGCAAGTTTGAGTCTGTCACCACAAATCAATATAGCTAAATCTTTTCAACAAAAGACTTGTCTTTATTAATCATTGGTGTTTTAGTAAAAGCCTAAAAGGGAACATACAACGTTTGTACTGAAGCGGTTTATCTAATGATTGATGTTCTCGTAGATGAATTGATCCTTTTTGTATTTTCTTTTTTTTATCATGAAAAAAATAAGGTTTGTCAAATCAGCTACCCTTGCCTAGTTTAATGAACAAAGCTGGATCTACTTTTGCTATATGTTCTCACTTGATCTTCCATGATATACATATATGCTCATACTTTTCATGAAATCAAAAGGTCTCAAGGTGAAATAGTATTTTCATTTTCTTTCATAATTTCATCTCTCTTCCTCAAACCTGCTTTTCCCACACGCTTCTGGTACTGCTTTTAACTTATTTCCTTTCACATCATCTACCTTCTCTGGTATTTTACTTTCTCCTTCCCTTGCACCTATCTTCAATATTGAATTTCAACATTGTGGCTTTTAATGTCTTAATGTCAAAGTTTACTGTAAAGGCAACTTTTTGGGAGTAAGCCGACAAGGCCAGAGAATCCCCTAGAAAGTCATTTATGTATATTATTAATATAGAGGTCAGGTTTGTTGTTGTTGTCGACGAGGGTTAAACTGGCTTTGCCTGTAGTATCTTTCCATTCCCCTTTAGATATATAGTCTAAGGCTATATGCCATTTTCTGCCTGCTTTGAGAATTTTTGCTCTATTATGTATTTGCTAAATTCATGGTAAACTAGGTTTCTATTTTGAATTGAATATGACAATCTATTATCTTGTGGAGGCGAGGTGGTGTCTTTATATGTGTTATTGATCCCAACTTTCTTATATCTCATAAAATGACAACATTGGATCCCCTTTTGCCGTAAGGCCAGTTTTTGCTTTCTACTGATCAACTAATGAAGTTTAAAACAATTAAACAGTACAATTTTGGCCGTTAAGGTAGTGACCTCAGCCTACTTCCCTTTTCACTCTCCTAATTATATGGGATGGAACACGAAAGGATAAAAGCATGTTACCTGCACTCTTAGAGAACGGCGAATCAATAGCACATTTTGAGGACAAAAAAGTATACTACTATCAAGCATTTTTCTTGAATGTATTTTTTTTTATAAATCTTCAACTTGTACATTTAGGTGTCATGTACAGGTGAAGTATAGGAGTAATATGATATCTTTTATGAGTTAGTTGCATTTATTTTTTCTATGAATATTGATGAACCAACACACCATGTACTGGTGCACAAAACTATCCATCTTTCAGCTGTTTAGTATGTGTTTTATATTATTTACCATCTCAGATCGGTTTTCTTTTTTGTGTATTCATTAGAAAGTTGTAAAAATGTGGCTTCCTGTTAAGAAAACTAGAAATGGGAAAGCTTGTATAATACTCATGCTGTCTTAAAGAGAATGATTTGTACTTGTTTGTGTGGAAATTAGCGTAGCTTTTGGTCTTATTGGCTTGAATGTGGTTAAATTTTATTTCTATTACGGCTTTATATTAGTTTCAGTAACTCCTTTGGTTATGTAACAGGCTTTTCCTTCTCGGATTGGATAAGTATGGCAAGGGTGATTGGCGGAGTATATCTAGAAACTTTGTCGTGTCGAGGACACCCACGCAGGTGGCTAGTCATGCACAGAAGTATTTCATCCGTTTGAACTCGATGAACAAGGACAGAAGGCGATCAAGTATTCACGACATCACTAGCGTTGGCAACGGAGACATATCTATGCATCAGGGACCTATCACTGGACAGACAAACAGTTCGAATGCTGGAGGGTCCACTAGTAAATCCACCAAACAGCAAACGCAGGCACCGCCAGGCGCACCAGGCGTTGGTTTGTATGGCACTCCCACCATTGGCCAACCTATCGGAGGTCCCCTTATATCCGCAGTTGGAACACCAGTGAGTCTTCCGGCTCCAGGGCATATGGCATATGGCGTGCGCGCCCCAGTTCCTGGAGCAATAGTTCCTGGTGCTCCAAGCATGACACCCATGACATACCCAATGCCTCATGCGTCTACTCATAGGTGATTGGTAGTTGCTCCTCTGTGTACAAAGTGAGAGAATGGACTGGCACGTCGTCTTCAAAATAAGGGAAGAACTTCAACAATAGTTTGACCTATGCCATTGCCTGTTCTTGGTCCTGAAATGAATTTTTTCAATTATTATCAGGTTGAGAAATAAAACTATAGGGGAAGGAATCAAGTATTTTGTACAGGCAACTTTGGATGAAGAGGAGGCAGTTTAATTGTTAGAGTTAAGTTCTATAGATTCTATTGTTTCTTGTTTCATGTCCATCCACCATAAGCATTAGTTTTAGATGTTCAAAATGAGAACTTTCTAGGCAAAGTTGTAAAAAACCTGATAGTTTGACTATTTAAGTAGTGTATGAGCACATATTGTGCAAATCTTCCTTAGTTATTAACTTTTATGGTCTACTTCTGTATTGTTCATCTTCTTCTAATAAAAAATCTAAAAAATGAGGACTTTATGAACGCATGACTTCTCCTAATGTGCGTTTATGCCGTCTTATGATAACAAATAACGTTTCATATATATATGTACATGCATATATGATCTGAGAACAAAATTTATTTAGAACTACAGCCGAGACTTTGAAAAAATAGCTTCTGTTTTTATTGATGAAATGCAAGGATTTTTTGAACACTCTGGAAGTCAATAGAGTACTGAAGGAAATGAAAACAACGTTGTCTTCTGGAACTATGCGTTAATGTACAAAATTTTGACACAAGTTATCACAATTTTGTAGGAGGGAACTTAACAATTTTCTCAAACTTCCTAGCCAATTAAACAAGAGCTACAACATAATCATTCCATTTTTATCGCAATTTTAAGTTACATCCATCACTTGTTTGGTGGAGTTAACCACTGCAACCTGCTTGAGTCGTTCAGGCTCCACAATGTCGACTGTTATCTAACAAGTTGCAGGCGCTGCAGTGCCGAAAGACCCACCCTTCAGAGGGCTTCTGCCAAAGATAGCAATTTGAACATGCTATTCATTCCCCTTGTATCCAAAACCCGAAAGAGGGTTGGTGTGCATCTGCATCTTAGCAAACTCCTTAAAACTCTAGGAATTCACACCAAGGGAGGGTACAATGCAGGTTGTTTTTGCTATTGTGCAAGTTTTGCCAGAATATCCATGTCCAATATCTTGACATCCAGAGTGTCGTCAACTTTGACGATGCCATCTGTGCCATCGATACCAATCAGCTTACCAGTGGCGCCACGTTGCGGGCCACTCATGATTTTGATCTTGTCAGATTTTCTGGGCACAACAATCTCTATTTCATTGATAAGAGTTGTAATCGTCTCTCCACTGCCAGTTGATTCCAGTGAAATCTTACAAGTACCATCCTGAACAATGGGCCAGAAGAATTATACAAAATGCATACCTCATAATGGTCAAAAAAGAGAAGAGAATGTTTAGGCAAAAGAACTAACAAGAAGCCAAATACATACCGGAAGCACATCTCTGACAACCCCAACAGTCGGATCCTCTCCAGACCGTCGTACATTGACCAATATGTCTGTCATTAACCACGGCCCATCGCCATCACCACCTGTTTTTTCACATTTAGCAATTCAGTCCCAAAAATCACAGAGAAGCTAAATGCATCTGACAGCTAAGGCAAAGTAGGAATCTGCTAAGATATCAAAATTAATGTTTCTCATAAAAATAGAACACAAAAAAGTGTAAGAAATGAAGAATTAAAAACAACCATGAATATCCAATAGCAATTAGAAATTTAGAAGTATCAACTTAAATTAACGAATATTAGGTGTTGAACTGCGAAGAACTGTGATCTAACCTATTGTGGGAGACATGATATCCAAGCCGCCACCTCCAGGTGTCATCGGCTGTCCACCAGGTGTACCAGGTAGATAAGATGTAGAACTTGGCGTCATTGGCTGGCCAGGAGTTGACGGCAAATAAGGGCTAGGAGCACTTGCTGTAACAAATGAAATTTATCAAATCAAGAACAATTGACATTTTACCAGCTACAAAGATGGAGGCCACTAAAATAACTTATTATATTACCATATGCTCCACTGCTTTCCCTAGGCGTTCCAGCTTCACTGTAACTACCACCAGGTGTGTTGGCCCAACCAGAACCAGGAGTAGGTGCTTCATATGGCCTTGCAGGAGGAGTTCCTGGTTGCTGGAATTTTCATCATAACGTTAAAATCCCAAAAATTTAAGCCACCAAAGCAAAGATGAATTTAATATTATAAAAGGGCAAGCTCTGACCTGATACTGCGGACTGGTTCCCCAAGACGCGGGGTTTCCATCTTCCCAATTGTCCCTAGTGTTTTCGGACAGATCAATTATATAAGACAAGCACAATCACTTATACAGGTCAATGACTAGGAAACATGCTTAGGTGTACGCAATTTAATGTGGTGGAGTTGAGACAAAGACGAACAACAGAAGAAATTCAGCTTAAAACAGAGAACAGCTCGCAAGCACTTTGTACTTCAATATCAATTATAAAACAACCAACCTTTCTACCGGGTTCTTATATATATATGTGTGTGTGTGTGTGTGTGTGTGTGGAAAATGCTTTTGTAACCCAAGAAAGACGCACAAACGACACACATCTATGTGGCGGCCCTTTTTTCGGCACACATGCATACTGAGACGCATCGAATGGATGCCAACAAGTGTGTGTGTTTCCTAGAATACAGTATATATATACACATTGAAAAATGCACATACAAAAATGCCCATAGAGGCATCATCCGATGGACTCCAAAAACCATGTAGGTTGTACCCAACGCGTGTCTAATCTTGTTTCTCTTAATTTATCGGTTCTTAATTTTTAATTATGACATAAAAACAATTAAAACTAAGACTTCAACCACAATAATAAGGACATTAAACACTTGACTGAAATTCTTTACTTGCACCAAAAACAATCCTAAAGACAAAATAATAACTCATATTCTGAATCATAAACTCTATCAGCAAAGAACCGAATACTATAGGCGCCATCCACTCATAAATAGAAAACAAGACAAACCTAGGAGGACTCATCGGGACATAAGGATTCCAAGCCCGGTCTCGCATAGGAGTTCTCATTCCATCATGAATTTGAGTTGCTGCAGAAAACATATAATTGAGAACAGGAAAGAAAAATACAGAGACAAATTCTAGCAAAACAGAAACAAGACTTGGCAGGAATAGAATACAGACCTCCTGGATCTCTCATTGGAGTCATAATTGGATGTAATGGAGTTCTTGAGGGATGCATAGGCGTCTCACTTCCCAAACCATAACGTGGTGTATCCCTGTAAGCAAGGAGATAGTTAGGAAACAATCAATACTTAACCCGACTTGCGACAAATACAATAAAAATCATAATGGATTAATACCGGAATGGAGTTGAAACTTGCACATTATCAGAAACCTGATCGCGGGTAACTACATATGAACATAAAGTCAATGAAGATGAAAATCAAAATATCCGAAATATAAAAAACAAAAAAAAAAGAAAAAAGAAAAACAAGACTTGCCTGTAACAACCTTCATCTGTGACTGCAACTCAACTCTGACGTTTTGGCCATTGATATCTACAACCCTTCCGCGATATCCCTTGTATGGGCCAAGGCGAATTTTTACATCACTACCAACCAAAGAATCATGTCCTCTGCCACCCCTATGCCTTCCGCCAACTGCAAAACAGTTTGGAGAAGTATGGAACAAATTCCTCGGAATGTGATAATCAAAATAAAGTCAACTTTGAAATCAAATAAATCTATGGCAATAAACACATGATTTAATTTTAACCATCAAACCTCACGAATTTCGCAAAACATTGCCACAACAAACTTAAACTTCAATGCAAAATTAGAAAAGCTATTACATAGTAAGCATCTTACAAGTTGGTGGCCCTCCTCTTGGAGGTCTTCCCGGGGATGGGGGAACACGAAAAGGTGAAGCCCTAAGGGATGAAAATCTTGAAGATAGGGAATCTCCCTGTAGAATTTGTTGTCCACAAATGAGCTTAAAATGGACCAGTAACATTGTTACAAATGACTCACAACACTAAAAGATTAAGAAATATATGAACTCAAAGGAGCTTACATTTCTATCCCCATTAGCACGAGAGCCACCTACAACTACACAAGACTGGGCTTTGGCACAAATATAACCAGCATGCTCAAGGTGATGGCGGTCAATGATGAATAAAATTCCTCTGAATATGTGTTCTACAGGGCCTTGCTTTCCCTAATAATAAACAATACAATATAATTAGGTTAAGGCAAAAAATTGCTCATGTAAAATACAGAACACTACAAAATCATGCAACCTTGCAAGGTCCCTCCATTATCCTCACGACATCTTTCACTGACACCACGTTTCTAGACCTGTCTTGGGCATTGGTCTTCCTTTCAATCTTGCTTTTGATCTCTCTCAGCTTAACAAGTGCAACCTCGGGTCTGTCTGGAATTCCTTTTAGCACCTGACAAATTGTTAATCCATTGTTTAAATAAAAACTAGGCTAGAACTTCAACTAAAATGTCGATCAAAGCCTCTTCAATACCTGGAAGGCTTCACTCTCCACACGAATGATTACACCAAAGTTCATATTACTGCATCAAATCCGTCGAAACATTAAGAACCAATCCCACAATGAAACAAAACATGGCTAGCATAATCAAATACCAGTAGTTACTTTACAAATACTCACTCAAGCAACACCAGATCATGTAACTCGTAATCCCCTAATCTGGTAATACCAGTAGTCACCTCAGAGCTCTCCACAACATTGTCTGCAAATACACGGATCTGAAAGCAACAAGTTGAAGATTTACTAGTGCATAAAATCCAAAGAAAAAAGAACCACGCGGTCCATGTGTTTCTACCACTAGAACATACAACTTACATCTTCTTTGGTTGTATCAGATACAAGTATTAGCACATGGCCATCCACCTTGACAACCATTCCAGTTGCACCTTCCTGAGCTCCAGAGACAACCTTCACATGATCACCTGGCTTGAAGTACTTGCAAAGGTCTTTTTCGTTCACAGCTAGAGTTCTCTACATAACATGACACGCAACTTAATCTATACTTCTCAATTGTAGATGAAATCATTTTCAAAAATAATCATGTATCAAGTATAAATAAGGAAAAGAGAGCCAATAAAAAGTTCAAATAGATACAGACTTACAGGTAAGCCCTTCATATTTGGTCTAATATGGACAATCTCTTCTTCAACTTTCTCAACCCATCCCATCAAATTTTTCAAATCTCCCCTGACAACAATGACTGCATCACCCTTCATAAAGTGGCCTTTCTTCCTGTTTGCAAATAAAGTAGACAAACTGGCCATATCACCATCTCCATCTTCAGGCTTTCTGAATTTCTCCAGCTCATCAAAAGTTGGCTGTATATTACTGGTGATGATTGATTTCATCGATACATTTTTAAGCAAAAATCCATCTTTGAACATCATCCCACCAATATTCTCATGGTAATCGCCAGTGTTTGGATCTTTTCTACGCTCCACACGAATATGCATCTCCCTAAAAATACAGCACAATAGGCAAATTGAAATCAACACAAAACAAGATCATGCCAGTCATAGAAAAAATAAATAAATAAAATAAAAAATAAAAAATCCAACGCCCATATGCCATTAGAACTTGCACAAACATTACCTAACTTCTTCTGTATTCAAAAAACGAGGAGGGGGCACAAATGCTTTCTTTTTGCCAACTTCTCTACCTTCCTGAAATCAAAAGATTGATGTTCAGTTCCTAGCTATAAAATTAAAATAAGATATGCCAAAATAAATTTTCGAGGAGTCACTTATAGGTGTGAGTGGAAAAAAGAAAAAGAATGAGTGACAAGAAAAAGAGGAAAGGTACAAATTGGCGAAAGCATCCAGTATCTTCAATTCTTGGTAGTTAATGAAAAGAATAAGCGTTCCTTACCAACTTATTAGCAAGCGCCTGTAAATCAATTCTTGGAACAAGTTTAACCATGACTTTCTGCCTCACATCATCCACATCAACAACCTATTGCCAAAGTGTTTAATGATCAGAGAAACAAATGCAAGCAGAATTACACCAAGGAGTTAGAATGAAGCAAAGCTCAATACTTTTGCAAGATCCCCTTTATACATTCCAATCTTCATCCGGACCCATGTATCTCTAGAAATATCAATAGCTTTTTTTTCAACTGAAAGCACGTCCGTCATTTCTTTAATCGGAACAAGTGTAACTTTTGCAGAGTAAATATTACGGAGGCCCTTGCAAGCCTGAAAACAATGGAAATGTAATTACTAGTCTAGATACAGATTAAAAAGGTTATACAGCAGACGACACAGGAGCTCTGGTTACCTCCTTCACATGAGCTTCTTTATCTGCCTCAATGTATATGTAACCTTTGAGATGATCAAGAGCAACTACAGATCTTATCTGCAATTCAGATGCTCTATCGACATACTTTTGCATGAGACAGACAGCTACCTCTCGTTCATGGCCCATCTGCACAACAACACAACAACAACAACAACAAACCTCAATCCCAAATGAGAAATGGTTAAAAAAAATTGAAAAAGAAAAAAACAAGATATTCAAAAGATGCCCATTTACAAAGATAAAATAATAATAATAAGAAGAAAATATTGACTAATCACCATACCGCACATTTCACCATCCATAATTTTGGATCTCTAACCGATGGCAAAAGTGCTTGTTGCTCAACATCTGTTGTCTCTTCATCGTACTCTGAGTGGCTTGACCTTGCATATCTTGCCTGAATACTTCGCTCAAGAGCTTCAACGTCTTCTTGTTCATCTTCGCGAGGTAGCAAAGGACGGCGATGCACCCTTCGTCCATCTACCTCATCGGGCAAATCAGCTCCACCATCAACTATAAAGTCTGCATTTTATCGCATCGCCCACTTAGTCACCATCCCCAGATATTGTAATGCACGAGTTCATCACTAAAAATTTTCTCTTCTCTTTACAAGCAACAAAATAATAAAGATACTTGCTTCCAGAAGCAAGATACAGTGATGCATTATAAGTTTCGATTCTATAACTATGGTGTGTGCAAGTAAATTAACATGCCCCTTTGGGTAAGATCCTAACTTTCTTAAACCAACATATTGAGAATAATATCTGACCAGTATGTCAGGGTCAAAAAACAAAATTCCAGATCATTCATCTTCTTCGTTTAGCGAGGCAAGGAAAAATACATCAAAAATTTCACAGTAAATCACATTGCCCACATGAATTTTCATGGCCCAGAACTAAGAATTTCAATCTACACCAATTTTTACCTCCAAATCAAGGCAATTGATTCAATAATAAGCAAGTCAAAAGCTCAGCCTCAGCCCTAGAAGCCATAATTCAAGTAAATTGAACAAATTTACTAAATTTCTCGACCAGTTGCAATCCAATCAAACTAAATTCTTACCGTCTTCGCCTTCTTCCTCCTCTTCGTCGTCGTCACTGTCGACAACGGCTTCGAGGTCGAAGAACTGTGAACCGCTGCGCCTCTTCTGCTTGTGGCGCGAGCCTCTACCGCCATCGTCTTCGTCTTCATCCTCCTCCTCGTCCTCCTCCGCGACGTCATCAATAAACTGAGATCTCCTCCGCTTCTTCCCTCCTCCACCGCCACCACGGCGACCACCGCCATCGTCTTCATCCTCGTAGTACTCCTCTTCCTCGTCATCCTCTTCTTCTTCAAGCTCCTCGTCTTCAACGTCGTCTTCGTCTTCGTCGCGTCGGCGAGGCATGATTGGCGAATTGAGAGACTGATTATAGAGCGAATGTTAGCAAAATTGGGCGATTAGGGTATCGAAATGATCGGAGTTTCGTGGAGAAGAACGAGAGAGGAATCGAAGTGAGTGTAGATGAAGAAAGGTTTGGGATTTAGGGGGATTGCGATCTGGAAACCCTAGAAATTTGCAGGGCGAGGAAGGGAGCGAAGAGGGACTCGATTGGTATTTGTTCGCGAAAACTCCAAACACGCCGGAGTTATGGGCTTCGGCCCGTTTTTTGTTACTATTTGTGTAGACTTTAAGTCAATTTAAGAATGTGGCCCGGCCCGTTTCCTAAATACTACTATACATGAGAAATTTCATTAATGGCTAATCTCTCCATACGAGACTATACATAGGCCTCCTTTGATTCATTTTGTTACATTATCGTGTTAGTTCGAAGTTATCTCGTTAGAGTTAATATTTTAATATTTGATTCAATTTTAAACTTGCAGAGAAGTTGCAACTTTTTAAATAATAAAATATATGCATTGACATAAAAAAAGCCTTCAAATTAGAAAGAGATGGTAAAGACATCACTTGCAAAAAGGCAACACTTCGGAGATTGTAGTTCGATTCTTACTTAAATAAAAAAAACAGAGATGGGTAATAAGAGGTCATAGTAATTGTGTCCACAACTCTTCGAAGATAAGTCTCTATGGAGGGGGGTGAGGAGATATCTCTCATCGTAGGATGTAAGTTGAGAGATAACTTACAAAGAAGTCGAGCAACCAAACAAAATTAGTTTCCAACTCCTTGCAAGTTATATCTTGGAAGATAAGTCCACCTCTAACCAAAGGCCATATAATCAATTGTCCTAGTAAAAAGAAAATGCAAAAGTAACTCACTTTGGGCATCGACTTTCGACATCGATCCAGTCGGGTGTTGTGCACTTTACCTCAAGATGTGTATGCACATCTTGCGCGTGTATTGCACGGAGTCCAACTGGGTCAGTGCCCAAAGTTGGTACTCAAGATGGGTTACTCTATTTGTTTCTTTCATAAAAATGTATTGGTTTGTTAATTCTATTTACTAAGAAGAATTGCTATTAAAATTTTGGATGTAAATACAATTTTGAAATCGAAACAGTGTGACATCACGATCTGCTTTGTATGACATCTAGAATACATGACAATATATAGACACCACTAGAATTATATAACCAATAACATAACTTTCAACAAGGGAATAAAACTTAAGACTTTCAACGAGGGAAGACAAATCAAATGGAAAAATGATAATCTAACACACTCTCAACGTACACTTTGGGTTTAGCCGTTTATGGTGTTTTGTCAAATGTAAAGCCCACGCCTAGAGAGACAAGAAAGAGTCATAAATGACTAAAAGACAAGAGCGTACATCCAAAGTTTGCGTTAAAAGTGAGTCATTGTATCATTTTCCAATCAAATATTCTTCCAACTAAGGAATACAAACTAACTATAAAATAAAAAATAACGAAAATACCAACTCTGACATCACACAAATCCACGTACAACCATTACTGAAAATTTACCGCAACAAAGATGGCATCAATCCTTACAGATTTAACTAAATCTGCAACTTATTGAATTAATAATGTTAGACTACTATATAAAGTTGTTATATTTATGTGTTTTTGGTATTTATGTATTACTATGTTCGAGTCGTAGTTACTTTCATTATTTATACATTGGCAAGCTTTATAAATAAGAACATTATATTGTATTTAGTTTGCCCTGATTCCCCTTTATTAATAAAATTTAATTACATTCACATGGTATCAGAGCCAAAACTTTAATCCTAGGTCAGTCAACTCTTAAATAGATGACCGTTCTGTGGTGCATGCTTTAGAGCATTACCGTCGAGAACCCGAAAGGGGATAAATGGTGGTTTATAAAAAAAATCACAAAGGAGAATTAAAGAAAAGGAAAATGATAATCTAACACACTCTTAACGCACACTTTAAGTGCACACTCTTGTCTTTTAGTAATTTATGATATTTTATCATATGTAGGGCTCATATATGGAGAGACAAAAAAGAGCTATATATGGCTAAAAGACGAATATGCGCCAAAAGTATGCGTTGAAAGTGAATCATTTTACCATTTTCTTAAAGAAAAAACCCTAAGGTTTAGCGACGGCTCCAGATCCCAAAAGTATACATGAGAATTTAATACTCTTTTAACAACTTTTTTTTTACACTAATGAGACAGTTCGACAACACGACAGTGATACTGCAATAATTACTTTTAGCAATTTATAGTTTGAAAGGTATTTAGAGTTAATTGCATAAAGTTGCAACCCTCCCAACTTTTTTTTTCACTTGCAATACTAAAAACCCTCGACGAAAAAAAATCAAGTCCCTTACTACTCGGATCAATCAATTGTTAGTAGTTTGTTGGTGCTTTTTTGGATGAATGGAGGCAATACTTCTTTATTTAGTAACTAGTCATCATCCCTCGGGTTACGCGCATAAGTAATTATATGTTTTGTTGAAAAGTTGATAAATATTATTTTTTGTATAAGACAAAAATGTTATCCTTAATTAATATAATTGTAATTTAATACAAAGACAAAAAAAAGCGTTAGAATCATGTAAAAAAAGCTTACATTCTTAATTAAATAGTATTATTAGCCGACTAAAGTTAAAAATAATAATTACAAAAAAAACTTCGAAGAAAAAAAATTAGACAAAAAAAAATAAAATTATTATATTATTAAATAGATATATACTCTAATCACTAAAAACATATTTCAAAATAACTCAAACATACAACACATGCTAAAAGCTGAAAATAAACATTTATATAATTCTTATCACCCAAATTCTTAAGGGTAGATACTGAGCCTCTGATGTTAAAGGACCCAAAACATAAACACCGATAACTTGCCAAGAATCAGAGAAATGACAAATGCTTATAAAATCTATATATTAAAAGAAAGTTTGAGAGGTGAATGAGTGATTGAGAAGCATTGACTTATATAGTGAAGTAAATAATTATGTTACAAATTTGTGTGGGAAGATCTAAAGTAAAAAATTGAATAATTAAAATATAATTTATTGCAAAACTGTAACGGACCATTTTTCAAATAGATTGCCACGGGGCCAATGCGGACCCACAGTCAGTCTTGCCAGCGACAGGTTGTGCGCTACATTGAATTATATTATCCATTTTATCTTTTAAATCTTATTAATTATTCATTTATGGATTAAGTTGTATTGAAATCAAATTATATGTTAAGTCATCATAGAATCCTCAAATTCACACACAGTGAAAACCTTTAACACATTTACTCGGATAATGATATTATAAATGTGTAACCTAATCCATAAACCTAATGTGGAAAACTCATATATAGCCATAAATACATCTGAAGTCACAAAAAGGTCAATATACACAAGGTATCTCAAAATCCCTAAACCCAAAATGAAACAAAATAAATATAATACAAACTTATGAGTCAGGCAATCTCAGGTCAACGGTACTCTGGCAGCTTGCCCTTGCCCTTGCTTGTACTAGGATCTGCACTCAAACCATCACAAAAAGGCAGATAATGAGTCTAGAGTGAGTATTCCCAAGGAAATTAAGTGAGCAATACTGAAAGTAAATACTGAAATTTAAATAAAGCTATTAAATAAACATGCGGAAATAAATACAGGCAACTGCGCTCATCGCATGAATAAATAATAGGAAAAGCTCAAAGTGTGTTCCTAGTCCCTAGGGTCAGACTACACCATAATTCGAACTCCTCCACAGAATACTGCCGGCGAGTCCTACTCAAGCAGGGCCGGTATCTGGATTCACTCGATGGCCAATTTTACACCTACGACGCACCGACACATGCCACGACGTGATACTCGGGTCGTGCTATTCACTGAGACTGATCTAGTAGCACATGCTATGGTGTAGTGGACATACACACAAGAATGGAATTGAGGGAGCCCGGCTCAACATCTGCCCATATAATCATAACTAGAGTAGAGTATTGAAATGAAAGAAATTAAATTCAAATACCAAAAGAAGTAAATACTCAAGTAATTTCAGTTGAGATACTACACACCTTAATCTACACTCCGTGTCCTGAAATCCAAACCCTGGTCTAGCTCCAATAAATACCCGACAATCAAAATTATCACCCTAAATGTACTTAAGATTATTTGTTATTGAATTAGCTTCAATTTGACATATTATGTCAATTTTATGTTTTTCGAAGTAAAAACCCTGACTACATCACGTCAAAATTTCGATAAAATCCCAAAACTCATTTATTTGATCAAAATATATTTTTTCTAAATTTTTTCTATTTTATCTGAATTTTCTATTAATTTTCCAGATTTTTTTTTCAAAACTGTGTTTTTTTTTTTAATTATTTTGGGTTGGGCTGAACCGGACCCTGTTCATCCGGGTCCAGTCCGACCAACCGACAAAAGCCAACCGGGTCGGCTGACCCGCCCGAGACGGGGTCGTGTCGGCCCGACCCGGTTGGGTCTTCTTCTCCAAATCGAACCAGAGCTTCTGGTTCGATTTGGATTTTTTTATTCGATTTTGTTTCGATCGGTTTGGAGGGGAGATGACTCTCTTGGGTCATCTTCCTCCTCGGACGAACTGCTCTTGCAGTTCGTCCGAGCTCCCGAAACTGCCACCACCACCACTACTTCAACGAAACAACAATAACAACATGAACGAACAACAACAATAACAAAACACACAACTCACCTCGCCTCCTCGTGACGACCTCTACAATACAAGCTCGCGATCTCTCTTTCTTTCCTTCTTCCTCCTCGGTTTCTCGATCAATCAAAATTATGAGAAAAATGGGTGTCGATGGTGTTGTTTATCAACATTTTAGGGTAAAATAACTAAAATTCCCCTAAGTTCTTATCCTTTTTCCTTAACAAACGAATACCCTTTTTGGTCATTTCACTTTTTTTTTTCTGATTTTTAATATATATATTTATATATATATTTTTTAAATTACATATATATAAATATATATTCACCTATATTTTCGCGCCTACAATTTCGTCGTGCGCGCCAACGAGCGTACTCAGGCATGCACACTATCGTACTTCTCACGCGTGTCCCTAGGCGCCCACCAATTTATTATTTTATCACATTTAATTCATTTAATGTGTGTATTATTTTCTCCGGCCTAATATTTCGTCTTTTAGTCTACCCGGTACCCGCGTCGACACGCATATCGAGGTAAATACTTAACACACAATCTCATACGTCAATTGAAATATAATTACCCACATCGCGATGTCGTTTAACATATTGTAACATAAACATCGCAAATTTAGTCAAAACAACACTCAAAATAACAATTTACCTAACTCCAGGCACGCTATAGCTTAGTTGTGGGTCCCACGGGTGTCTGAGCTCTCCGCCACATTTGCAATACGTCACAAATAACGACGAATTAAATTCGGGCTGTTACAATTCTTCTTAACTAGGTGAAATTTCGTCCCGAAATTTAAATTAAACTTAAATATTTACCGAAAAATAAGTGAGGATACCGTCGTTATATGGTATAATAGAGCTCCCAGGTGAGTCCCTCAATTCCATAATGCTGCCAACGAACTAAAACCTTCAGGATCTCCCTGTTCCTCAAAATCTGAATCCTCCTATCCATGATCTCTATTGGTTGCTCCTCAAATGACACGTTTGGTCGCACCTCAATCTGACGTACATCAATCATAGGTCTCGGTCCCGACCTAGCTAGCCTCAACATGGATATGTGAAACATCGGATGCACCCCCGCTAACTGTGGCGATAACTCTAAATGGTATGCCACTTTGCCAACACGTCCCTCAACTCTGAATGGTCCGATAAAACTTGGTGTCAGTTTCCCCTTAATGACAAATCTCTGATGACCCTTCCAGGGAGAAACCTTCAAATACACCATGTTTCCAACCTCGTAGCTCAGATCCCCATGATATCTATCTGCATATTTCTTCTGTCTATCCTGCGCCGCCTGAAGTCTCTGTCTAATCTGCCTCACCTTCTCAGTGTGATCCACAACAACCTTAGGTCCTATAACCGATGTATCCTCGGGTGCCGCCCAACACGTTGGTGACCTGCAGGGCCTGCCATATAGTGCCTCGAACGGTGGCATCCCGATACTCGCCTAATAGCGTTGTTGTACGCAAACTCGCACAACGACAGATAATCCGCCCACGATCCACCAAACTGTAGAATACACCCCCTGAGCATAGCCTCGAGAATCTGAATCAATCGCTCCGACTGCCCGACAGTTTGAGGATGGTACGCAGTATTAAACTGTAGACGAGTGCCAAATTGCTCCTGCATACTCTTCCAAAACCTCGAAGTAAACCTCGGATCTCTGTCAAAAACAATGGAGACCGGTACACCATGCAATCTGACAATATCTCTCTCGAAAATAGTGTTCAGCTGTGTAACTGAATATCTCATAGCGATCAGTATGAAATGTGCTGACTTCATCAACCTGTCGATAATTACCCAAACTACGTCGTGTCTCCTCGTAGTCTGCGGTAGGCCACTGACGAAGTCCATGGTTACATGTTTCCATATCTACTGCGGAATGGGCAGCGGCTATAGCAACCCAACTGGTCTTCTGTGCTCAGCCTTCACCTGTTAGCAAATAAGACAACTCCGGACATACCTCCCCATGTCAGCCTTCATCCCTAACCACTAAAACAATCACTGAAGGTCGTGATACATCTTGGTCCGACCAGGATGAACTGTAAATTGCGATCGTTGTGCGTCCTCGAGAATACTGTCCCTGAGCTCCGGTACCTCCGGTATCCACAAACGACCAATGTGTCTCAAGCACCCGTCTGAACCCTTAGACCACTCTGTGCACCCCAGATCCTGAGTCAGTCCACTGATCCGTAAATACAGGCCCTAAGTTCTCTGCAACTCAGCAACCCGCTCTAGAGACACCGAGGAACTTGTATCTGGTCGCAAATGTGTAGCTCAGCAATAGACTCTGTAACACACAACACCGATGCAGCCTCAAACAACCCATGCTCGTGTGTCATATGCCGCAGTCCCATTTAACTCTCAATGCCACTCCTGCTTAGTGCATCAGCTACGACATTCGCCTTTCCTAGATGATACTCGATAGCGAAATCGTAGTTCTTCAGTAACTCGAGCCATCTATGTTGTCTCATGTTCAACTCTCTCTGAGTGAACAAATATCTCAAACTCTGGTGGACAGTAAACAGTACGAACCTTTCACTGTACAAATAATGCCTCCATGCCTTAAGTACAAACACAACTGCCGCAAGCTCTAAATCGTGCACTGGATAACTCTCCTCATGTGGTCTTAATCGTCGCGATAAATAGGCCACTGGATGTCCGTCCTACATCAACATACAACCCAACCCAGTGCTTGATGCATTAGTGTAAACAGAAAAACCTTACCTGCCACAGGTAATGCCAAAACTGGTGCAGAAGTCAACTGCCTCTTCAGTTCCCAGAAAGCATCCTCACACTCCTAAGACCGGTCAAATATGACATCCTTTTTAGTCAACCTCGTCATCGGCGTTGCAATCAATGAAAAATCCTACACAAACCGTCGGTAATAGCCTACAAGTCCGAAGAAACTACGAATGTCTGAAATTGACTCAGGTGTCCTCTAATCAATGATAGCCCGAATCTTGTCACCATCTATTGATATACCCTGATTGTTGATGACGTGCCCCAAAAACTTCACCTCACTCCGCCAAAATGCGTACTTGCTGAACTTGGCATAAAGTCGGTGCTCTCTCAGCATCGCCAACACCTCCCTGAGATGTCTCTCATGCTTTACACGAGTCCTGCTGTAAATCAGGATGTCGTCGATGAAAATTATGACGTATCGATCCAAAAACAGCCTAATCATCCTATACATCAAATCCATGAAAATTGCCAGTGCGTTAGTCAACCCAAATGACATGATTGTAAACTCGTACAACCCATATCACAAACTGAAAGCAGTCTTCTCGATATCTCCCTCTCGAATCCTCAACTGATGATATCCCGATCCGAGGTCAATCTTCAAGAAGAATTTGGCTCCTGCCAACTGATCAAACAAGTCATCGATCATGGGAAGTGGGTAACGGTTCCTAATCGTCACCTGATTCAACTTCCTATAGTCCACACACATCCGCATCGAACCGTCCTTTTTCACAAAAAGAATTGGAGCTACCCAAGGTGAGATGTTAGGGTGAATGAATCCCTTATGTAGTAACTCCTCTAATTGGGTCCTCAACTCCACCTGCTCCGATGCTGACATCCTATACGACCTGCTGTAAATCGGCTGAGTCCCCGAAATTAGCTCGATAATGAATTCAACAGCTCTCGGTGGTGGCAATCTTGGCAAATCCTCAAGAAACATGTCAAAAAATTTGCAAATAACTGGGACATCTTCAACCCTAATCACTGTCTTAATCTCTGGCTCCACCATAACCGCGTACGCCTTCATTTCCTGCGATGTAGCTAGTCTGCCTCGAGTGATAGGTAATGCTAACGCAGGTCTGACAAATGGAAACCTTGGAATCCCCTCGACGTGAAATGTCACCGTCTTGCTAAAATAGTCGATCTGTGCGTGATACTGAACATCGTGTCGAACTCCAAGTACTCTAATACTCTTAAGTCAGTCGGTAACTGATGTCCCTTAATCTCAACCACACAATCCCGGCAAATTCAGTTAGGGAAAATCTTATCCCCAACTGTCGTGCTGAGAACAAGATATGTATCTAAAGTCTGTACACTCAACCCTAACAATCCTACCATACGTCCATATATAAAGGAAAGTGTGCTGCTTGAATCAAACATAATATGCATAAAAGTATCACAGGCAGATAACATACCCTCAATAAGCTATTTGGTCACCTCCCGGTCTGGCTATGCAACCCCAAAACCCGCTATCTAGGCCCTATCTCTGGCCTGATCAGTCTGTGATGGTACTAGCACTGGTCTGGTACACTCCACCACAAGATGTCCCACTTAGCCACAACGATAACAAGTACGAGTGTTTGATCTGCCAACAGTCCTCTGACTCTGTGCCTGACTCTAGCCTCGGTTCTGGCCTCTCTAACCTCGACTTCTATCCTGCCTCTACTGTTGTCTCGACCGATCAACTGATGTAGAGGCTGCAGAATACGCTAACTCGCGATCATCACGTCTATCCTGATCATCTTTACGATCTATGTCGCCTCTGTGACCCTGATCTGACTACCAATCACCTCTACCTCTGCGAGTTCTCTGACCCTGTCCCTGTCGGCCCTGATCTCTCTTCTGTCTCTTCGACCTCTAATCAAACCGAGAACCATGAACTGAATGACTCTGCTAACCCCGCAACATAATCTGAATCGTCAATCTACTAGCACTCTGCACTATATAAGTCTCCTGAGAAAGAGACTTGTCGTATACCTGAGCCAAAGTAGTTGCTCTACTGGAAACAACTGTGGTAGTTATCATCTCGTCCATTCCTCGGACAAAGTAATATATCTGCAGTCGGTTAGTCCCTGCCAGATACATAGAATATGACAATAAATATATGTACCTTTCCATGTACTCGGTAATAGACATATCGCCCTGAACTAGTGTCAAGGACTTCTCTCTCAATCGAATCTTGACCTCCATAGGTATATACTCATCCATGAACAATGTTCTGAACTCAACCCAAGTAGTAACCGTAGGATGTGTCACTTTATAAGTGGTCCACCATATAGCAGCAACAGATATCAAGCAATAACTAGCCAATCTCGGTCTATCAACCTCATCAACCAATAACATCTCATGTAATCTCTCGTGAGCCAATAGCCACCTTTCGGCTATCTCTGGGTCTCCGGCTCCGTGAAAGTATCCTGGAGAGAATCTAAGATAATCCAACTTCTTTGCCTCCACTATCATCAAACTCCTTGATGAAGACGCTACAGCTGGCTGCTCGGTAGTCGATTGAGTCACAACTAACGTAGTCTCCACTAGAACAACCATTAGTATAGCCCTCTTAACATGTGTCTCGGATACTGCAGCCTGCCCCTGAGTCTCAGCAGTAGTGGGAGCAACAACTGCAGGAGCAGTAACCAATGGTGTAGTTATAACTGTAGTAGGAGCTGTCACAGTCTCACGAGTCCTCAATAAATCTAACAACTGTGCAAACCTATCATCTAATGTCTGCGCTAACGACTCTAATGTCAATGTCAGTCTAGTGGGATTACTAGTGTGACAACCCCAAATTTTTAACTGACTTGTGTTACACTTATCAGGATTGTGACCCGGCTACATGAATACTGGACAGTATTTCAAACTTCGGGAGTCGACACCGAGGTAATTTTATGATTCTTTGATTGTGTGTATTAGTATATTAGTATTTTACGGGTCTCGAGCCGTTCGGACGATTTTTAGCTGAGTGAGGTTTCGCCTAATTAAACGGGGGATAAAAACAAATAAATAGTACAAATAAATGAATTTCCTAATAATGTAATTAATTAGTTGGCGAGACAAGGCGAGACTACACGCATTACGAGCGTCGGGCGTGGCAAGATGGACCGAGGAACGTCGTTTGAACGCGAGAGTTGGTTAACTACGCAATATACGGGCTATGGAATAGAAATTGTTAAACACAACTCAAATGAGGAGAGCCATGAGATTTGCATTAAGATTTGTGTATGATGAGATGTGATAAAGTGGTAAAAGACCCATAAGGCCAGTAGTTCAAAAATAAGCAAGTATGAACTTAAAGGGCAAAAGAGTCATTTCATATTTGTTCCATATATATAAACAAACAAAAACCCTACTATTCACTCATCTTCTCTACACACACACACACCCGAGTCTCCTATTCCTTCTCACCGTTGCCCCTCTTCTTCTCTCCCTCTCGCTAGTGACCAGACCCAGAGACGCTGGAGTTGCTGTCAACCAGAGGTACGTATCTCCTCTTCCCTCTTTCCCTCTTGGCAGTGATCTCTCTTGAGCTCCCTCGTCTCGGTCTCCCTCTTTTCTCAGCCATGCTCCACGACCTCACTGCACCGTCATCCCTAGCCAACCTCGGGGTGGCCGGAGGTCACTCTGTTCACCGAAAGTCTTCTCACTCTCTTCCTCTTTCTCTCACGGTCTCTCTGTTTTCCCTCTCTTGACTGTCTCTCTCTCACTCACTCTCGCTCTCGCTCTCTAGGTCAAGTAGAGTGGGTTGTGGGGGAGGGAAGTTTCTATCTAATGGTGGGGGAGGAGGGCGACTGTCTGACCAGGAATAGGTTAGAGACGACCCTCCGGAGCTCCGGCAAAGACATCTCCTCCAAAAACTCGCGGTGGAATGGTGTTGAATGTATGAACATGTTTCGCATCTAGCCGACTAGATGGGCACTGCCATGACCAATGACTGGTCAGGGACGACATCACGGTGACTCACCGGAGTCCCCGACTGCCCAGAGCACCCCATCACAGCGTTGATTGTTGGTGGTGTTGGTTTACATATTTTTTGTGTCAGTTTACATATTTTTTTATGTATATATCTTATTTTTCTCACTGCTGCCGGACCTTTTGGCTGGGCGGAGCCACCGCCATTGGCTGTCGTGACATGGGGAAATGTCGGAGACCCTTCCATGCCTATGTGGGTGCCTCCCGATCCCCGGAGCAAGCAAAACAACGGCGGTGGTTATAGTGTGGAACTCATTATTTCATGTAATTTTATTGTTTTGTTTCTTTTTATCTCTCGCCGGAAACCACCACTGTAACGGCGCTGCTGACCAGACCGCTGCTTTGGGAGGTTGTCGGGGACCATGTTAAACCTATGATGGTGTCTCGCAACCCTCCAATAGGTCCGAGTCGGTAATGACAAATACATTGACGTGATTTCATGTGTTGTTCTCTCCTCATTGGAAATCGCCATACTTGGCGGCGTTGCCGTCGACGTCGTGACTAGGGGAGTGTCGAGGATCACACCAAACCTTTATGTGCATCCCATAACCCCCGGAGCGTCCATATTGATGGTGGCAATTTGTGGTATTGATAAAATTATGTGTTAGTTCTCTATCACGTCAAGTAGTTGTCAATGCGACATGGGGCATGTACATGGCCTTTCCATGCTGTGTTAGCACTCTACGAGCATTGGACCACACCCGATGAGGTTCTCTACTTGTCGGTGTATGGTCATGTTGAGTTTCGTGTGGAGTCGTGATTGTTGAGCAACCTCGAAGTTGTGTTTCACGTTGGTTGAACGGTAGTGACTCGTAGTCACGCCGTCGGTCCTCGAGACTATGGTGTGACCCACATACGACTGAGCTGAGCCTATAATTCACGAGTAGGCTTACATGCGTTATGATTCTCGATGTTGTAATGTCGCAGTCATGATTATTGTGGTGTTTTCTTTTTTTCAAACCCGAGAGAGTATTCATTTTCCTATCGAATTATCGAGTTGTTTGAGTCCTTAACATACTTGGGAATACATTAGGGTTTAACCTAGGGTTTAGTTAATGACTCGACCCATTAATTAAAGTTTTCCAACCTTGTCAGGTAGTGGGAAACTCGGGGATACGTACTAGAAACGCGAGAGTGTTGTTACACGGGTTGCGATTAGTCAGGTAAGTACATTTGCCACAAGCTTATGTATGATTTGTAAGCCAGTAAGAAAATGTCATGTGATTCGTTATCATTTATCCCAATTTTTTATGCTCTGTTATTAGTATTCTATTCCATTCCTTGTTGTGTGTTTCCCGGCGTAAGTGTTTCGTCTCAAAAGTACTAGGACCTGCACTAGAGGGATAAAACGCAGGCACTCATGTACAGGAGTGTGTGACCACCCTTAGTGACCGTGTGACACCGAGTACTGGGTGGGTGGGTTTGAGTCCCTCCCATCATAGCTGTGCCTTCGCTTGTGTCGATGCTCGGGAAGACCTCGTGATGTCTTCGTCGTTATGCTATGATTTAGACCACTTATGAGCTTTTTTTGATTCCTTGGAACACATTTGACTTTCGATTGATATCTATTAGTCTGTTTATCATGCATCTTGTCTATTTAAATTCCTGTCTTTTTATTACCGCATGATATGTAGACTACTTTACTTGTTATATCATGAATTACTGTTATCTTCTTCTGGCATTATATTCGATATCTTCAGTTGCTCACCGTCTAGTTTGTGACGGTGGGTGCAGATAGAGCAAAGTGCAGTAGAGGCAAGGAGCCCAGCTTAGGTGAATTTTTGTGAGAATTAGCGGCTGACTTAGAGACTATTTAGTAGGTTTTATGTTTTGCTTATTTGTATATCGTTTCATACTTATGTTTTTTTGGGATTATTGAACTTGATATTTTTGGTGAGACTGGTATCATGTATATATGCTTATCGAATTATACATGAATACTCGAGGTTTTCCACATTTATATAATTTCTATATTTCCCTTGATTGAGTTATTTCCCCTTATATTTAGTTTATTTACTTTCTGCTGCGTAAAATTTGCAATAACTCTTTCATAAATTGTATAATTGAATGATTGGAGGCTGACTAGGCTCGTTAGGTTGCCGAGTGATGACTCGGGGCCTGCACAGGTCGAGGCCGGTCGTACCTAATTGCACGGGGAAATTGGGGCCCTCACAACTAGTATCCCCCACCTCTGGCTGAGTCGTACCTGAAGGCTGCCAGTCCATCGGTATCTGCATCGAAGAACGTGCCTTAGTACAAATATACGTGTAACGTAAGTAACACAATAAAAAACATAACACGTATAATCCTAATTTCTACCCATCTCTTATTACTTTCCAACTAAGACTTTAGGCCATTCCTTTGGGTTTCCACATCTAAAGCTTATTCAATAGGTTTATGATCAGGTTTTCCTCAAATTTGATCCCTAGGTTTTCCTAAATCTAGGCTCTAATACCAAAATTTAACGACCCATTTTCCAAATAGACCGTCACGAGGGCCAATGCGGACCCACAGTCTGTCTTACCAGCGATAGCTGTGCGCTACATTGGATTATATTCTCCATTTTATCTTTTTAAACCTTATTAATTATCCATTTACTGATTAAGTTGTATTGAAATCAAATTATATGTTACGTCATTATAGAATCCTCAAATTCACACACAACGGAAGCCTTTAACACATTTACTCGGATAATGATATTATAAATGTGTAACCTAATCCATAAACCTAATGTGAAAAACCCATATATAACCATAAATACCTCTGAAATCACAAAAAGATTAATACACATAAGATATCTTAAAATCCCCAAACTCAAAATGAGACGAAATAAACATAATACAAACGTACGAGTCAGGCAATCTTAGATCAACAGTACTTTGGCAGCTTGCCCTTGCCCCTGCTCATACTAGGATCTGCACTCAAGCCATCACAAAAGGCAAATGACGAGTCCAGAGTGAGTATTCACAAGAAAATTAAGTGAGCAATACTGAAAGTAAATACTGAAATTTAAATAAAGCTATTAAATAAACATGCAGAAATAAATATAGGCAACTGCGTTCATCACATGAATAAATAATAGGAAAAGCTTAAAGTGTGTTCCTAGCCCCTAGGGTCAGACTACACCATAATTCGGACTCTTCCACAAAATACTGTCGGCGAGTCCTACTCAAGCAGGGCTAGTATCTGGATCCGCTCAATAGCCGGCATTACACCTGCGGTGCACCGACACATGCCACAACGTGATACTTGGGTCGTGCTATTCACCGAGACCAATCTGGTAGCACGTGCTATGGTGTAGTGGACATACACACAAGAATGGAACGGAGGGAGCCCCGCTCAATGTTCGCCCATATAATCATAATCAGAGTAGAGTATTGAAATGAAAGAAATTGAATTCAAATGCCAAAAGAAGTAAATACTCAAGTAATTTCAGTTGGGATACTACACACCTCAATCTGCACTCCGCGTCCTGAAATCTAAACCCCGGTCTAGCTCCAATAAACACCCGACAATCAAAATTATCACCCCAAATGTACATAAGATTATTTGTCATTGAATTAGCTTCGATTTGACATATTATGTCAATTTTACGTTTTTTGAGGTAAAAACCCTGACTACATCTTGCCAAAATTCCAATAAAATCCCAAAACTCATTTATTTGATCAAAATATATTTTTTCTAAATTTTTCCTATTTTATCTGATGTTTCTATTAATTTTTCAGATTTTTTTTTTCAAAACTGTTTTTTTTATTTTTTATTTTTTGTTATTATTTTGGGTTGGGCTGAACCAGACCCGGTTCATCCAGGTCCGGTCCGACCCAACCGAACCGGCCAACCGGGTCGCCGACCCGGTTGGGTCTTCTTCTCCAAATCGAACCAAAGCTCTGGTTCGATTTGGATTTTTTTTATTCGATCTTGTTTCGATCGGTTGGGAGGGGAGATGACTCTCTTGGGTCATCTCTCTCCTCGGACGAACTGCTCTTGCAGTTCGTTCGAGCTCCCGAAACCGCCACCAGAACCACCACTTCAACGAAACAACAACAATAACAAAACATACAACTCACCTCGCCTCCTCGCGACGACCTCTACAACACAAGCTCGCGATCTCTCTCTCTTTCCTTCCTCCTCCTCGGTATCTCAATCAATCGAAATTGTGAGAAAAATGGGTGCCGGTGGTGTTGCTTATCAATATTTTGGGGTGAAATAACCAAAATGCCCCTAAGTTCTTATCCTTTTCCTTAACAAACAAATACCCTTTTTGGTCATTTCACAATTATTTATTTATTTTTCTGATTTTTAATATATATATTTTAAATTACCTATATATATTCACCTATATTTTCGCGCCTACAATTTCGTCGTGCGCGCCAACGAGCATACTCGGGCGTGGACACTACCGTACCTCTCACGCGTGTCGACCACGACCACGCGTGTCCCTAGGCGCCCACCAATTTATTATTTTATCACATTTAATTCATTTAATGTGTATATTATTTTCCTCGGCCTAATATTTTGTCTTTTAGTCTACCCGGTACCGGCGTCGACACGCATATCGAGGCGAATATTTAACGTACAATCTCACACGTCAATTGAAATATAATTACCCACATCGCGATGTCGTTTAACATATTTTAACATAAACATCACAAATTTAGTCAAAACAACACTCAAAACAACAATTTACCTAACTCCATGCGCGCTATAGCCTAACTGCAGATCCCACGGGTGTTTGAGCTATCAGCCACGTCTGCAATACGTCACAAATAACAGCGAATTAAATTCGGGCCGTTACAAAAACAGTTACATAATAATTATTTTAAGTAGTGGTTATATGTATAATTTATCAAATTAGTGGTTGTAAGGGGAGATTGAAGGGCTTAAAGTTTTTTTAAAATAAATAAAAACATATTTAATTATTTAAAATTACTTTAATATATGAATAAATAAGGCTTAATGGCTTAATAGATGAATAAGTGAATGATGATGATGATTATGCTTCATACTTACGCAGGGAATATCAAAAACAAAAAGTAAATAATTAAGAATCCTGCAACAGTTATCGGTTTCATCATTGGTGTCACCACTTGCTCCCCCTCCATATTTGCATTTATCATCATTCAAGTTTATCTCCACTTCTATTGCTCGTGCGTGGATATACGCTTACAGTTGTTGGTTTGATAGTTTTCTCAAGTTACCATTTTCAATAAGTATTTGTCTTCCAATGTTGGAAGTTTGTATTTGTCTTCCCTTTTTTATCTCAAAGATAATTTCATTGAAGTAAAAATATGGGATTACATCAAATTAATATAACAAAGCTTGAACATAATCTGATAATTCACTCCAAAGCAATACTCCAACATGACTTCACGATGTTTTTGCCATATGATAGGCAACTTTATTCGCTTGTGTTTGTCTTTCCTTGTTAGAAATTTTTATTTGTCTTCATTTGTTGAAAGTCTTATTTTACGTTTTGGTTTTAGTATGTCTGTGTACTATTGTGTTACATACGTTTGTCAAGAGAACAATCACTGATTGTCAAACTGTTACATTGTTATAGTCGTAGTTTCTCAAAATCAACTCTATGACAGTTGAATGTTCTGATAAACAATCAGGATTAGCGAATCAATGTATTTTTATCAAGGTAATTGATTTTATGTCTCATCCTATTCTACCGAATGTATTGAACCATCATGATTAATGGAATTTTCTATTTTATTTAAAAAAATTTAATTTAAAAAATGGTTAGATAAGTATTTTAAGTAGTGCAGTTATATAACTTATCAAATTAGTGGTTGCACAGGGAGATCAAGAGACCTAAAACAAATAATTAAAGGGAAATGTTAGAATGACTTCAAAATGGCACCCAAAATCGACACCTCTACACATAAGGGCATTATCTTGCTTGTGGGATTCAAGGGCATCCTTATGTGTGGGGGTGTCAATTTGGAGTGCCAAATTGGGGTCATCCTAGCATTCCACATAGTTAAATTAAATTGAAATAACATATATTCAATTAATGATTAAGATTAAAATTTATGATAAGTCGGAGTTGATGATGTGGTGTAAGAGTTGATGACGTGGCGAGAAAGAAGTTTGAAAAGAAACCATGTGGCAACCAAATGTGTTACTTTATTCCCATTAGAGTTGAAGTTGATGATGTAGTGAGAAGGAAGCTTGAGAATAAGTCATGTGGCAGCCGAAGGTCTTCCTTTAATATATATATATATATATATATACTAGTTTCTTTCTACGCTCACGAGAATTCATAACCGGATTTTATTAAGTTTACACTACATACAAGGTTTAAAATTGTGTAATGTTACAAGTATGCAATTTATAATGTGAATGACACAGTGCACAAATCAAAGAAATGAGACATTACAAAACAATTTTTTTTTATAGGAATAACAAAACAATTTATGAATTGAAGATATATAAGAATGGAACTAATGCAAAAAATAAAACACATGAAAAACGAAGAAAACATGGAAAGTGTGAGTGAAAAGAGACCAATAGAGAGAGAGAATTGGGATGATGCAATTCACATACTTTAATGTATATGAGTTCAAAAAAGGGCAAAAAAATATGAATTAGGGATGTATGTAAAATAACACAAAAATAAAGACAAAAAGACTTTTTGCATATTTTGGGTACGCACATTTGTCTTTTAGCCATTTATGACATTTTTTTGACTCCCAAATGTGGGCCCTACATCTCAAAAAATACCATAAATAATTAAAAGAAAAGGGTATGCGCTGATAGATTTCCATTTTCCATATAGATTATATATATATATAAAAAAAAAAAAAGTTTGTTGGTGCTTTTTTCATGGGAAGGAAGATTAAGTAGCGGAAAGAGAGAAAAAACAAAGTTTTGCGCGGTTTTCCGAGAGTGCTAGAGCTTCTGCAATGGCGTCGAAGCCATCCACTGCGTGGTACGCTTCGACCCAACTCCTCTCAAAATCTAGACCACTCTCTCAGTCCATCCCCTCTCCTTTCAAGCTCTCAACTCAACCAGCGCCGCCGCTGACAGCGCTATGGACAGCATCCGAGATAGCAGAAGCCATTAATGGCGAGACAGTGAAATGGGGTCCACCAGGAACCATCTCCACCGACACCAGAACCATGAATCCCTCAATCAATCAATGGTTCTTCGCAATTTCAGGTCAAAACTTCGATGCCCATGATTTCGTCAGCCCTGATTTGTACCAAAAAGGGTGCGTTGGAGTGATTGGGCGAAGAGTCTGTGAAAATTGGGATATGGGTTTTGTTAGATTTGGATTTGGAGATGATTCTGCGACTGCTCTTGTGAGGATGGCGAAGTATGCTCGCGAGAGGTTCAATGGGTGCGTTGTGGGGGTCACTGGGAGTGTGGGGAAAACCACTACAAGGGCAATGGTGGCGCTGGCGCTTGAAAGGTGTGGACTTGTTTATCAGACGATTGGGAATCAGAATAATAGGATTGGAGTTGGTTTGAGCTTGATTGGGATTCCGGGCGGGGCGGAGATGGCGGTTTTGGAGTTGGGGATGTGCAGGAAAGGAGAGATTTTGGAGTTGGCTAGGATGTGTGAGCCAAATGTGAGGGTGGTGTTGAATGTGGGTGCTGCGCATTTGGAGAATTTTGGGAGTTTGGAGGAGATTGCTGATGCTAAGGGGGAGATTTTGAGGGAGGTGAAGGCGGGAGACGTTTGTATCTTGAATGCCGACGATCCGCTTGTTTCGGGTCTTCCTGTACCTCCTGGAGTCAAGAAGGTCAGTCTTGTAAGTTCATAGTTTATAGCATTTTCACTAGCAAATGAACATTTGGATGGTAATGGAATCATTGATATTGATACAACAACATAGCCTCAGTCCCAAATTAATTGGGGTCGGCTACGTAGATCAAACTCTTCCATTGTGCTCAATTTAGTGAAATTGATGGTGAGCTATCGAAATCATTTAAATTCCTTCAAATTAATGCATCCCAAGTTAACTTCAGGCTACCCTTCCTCGTCGAATTTCTTATTAGGTTTCTATCGAGTCAAGTTTTCTAGTGGGGGCATTTGCAGGCCGTCTTTGCAAGTGTCGAAACCACCGCAACCGCCCTTCTCTTATATTTGTGTCAATTGGTGCTACTCTTACTTTTCTTTGAATCTTTGTATTTCTTATTTATTTATTCACTAGCAAATGAATACTTGGATGGCAATGGAGCCATTGATATTGATACTTTTTATATATAGTCGACCTGCAAATGCATTGCTATGACCATGAGAGAGAGGCATTTGATTTAATTTGTAATGTTGTTCATAGAAAATGATTGCTACATAACTGTACAGATTATTGACTATTAATCTCTTTACTGTATACTTTGATAAGGAGAAAAAAGAAGAAACTTTTCACAGCATATGATTATACCGATCGATGATTCTTGCTTCTGTTTAGGTGTTTTTTGGGCAACGTCCGGGGTGTGATGTGAGGTTACTATGTGCTGAAGCTACAAATGGAGGTCATGGAGTTAAAGTAGTGCTAGAAAGAGGTGCAGAAATGTAAGTTCTGATTATCTTTTTGGAAAAAAATTGAGGCCGATCTTTTGGAAATTACTCAAATTAGCATATAGCATAAACGTGCACATAGGCACATACTTCCATGTAATTCTATTCCTTGTTTGGCTAAAAATGGCTATTAAACTTCTTGCATATCTTGAATATGTTCTTGCTGGCTCAATTGAGACACAAATTCCTTGGGTGTTAACCATATGTACAATTGGGAAAGAAAGGCTTTGTTAAAAGACTTGAAAATGTTCATATGGCTCAATTGAGACACAAATTCCTATTTCTAATTGATTTTAAGCTTTCTTGTCAAATCTTGTGACATGGTCTTAGAAATCTCCTTCATGTTCCAAAGGATGTAATTTGAAAAGTAAATGTAGCGAATCTTCTCATTATAGACCGTATGGATAAGGAGAATCATTATAGACCGTATGGACAAAGATGTAATTTGAAAAGTAAATTCCTAAATACTCTTCTTCCTTCAAAGGCAAGATCGGGATAGCTCAAGGAACAGGAGCCACTTCAATCTACATCTCCTAGAGCTATTATAGAAATCCATGGGCTCGGAGAGTGTTGGGCTACACACGCACCTGGTGGATATACAAACGGAGTTGGAGCCCATCTTGCACAAAACTAATTGGCTTGTGCTTGCTAGGATCCAATCTACATCACTTATATACCACTCCAACTTTTATTATTTTTTCAATGTGGGATTATATACTCCAATACTCCCCCTCAAGTGCAACTAGGCCTGGACTAGTTGTCACTTGCCAAATACAGACCTACTATTAGAGGTTCGTACCAACATGCCTAGGCCTACTCTTATAGGCTCTAGGTCCACAAACGAGTCTAGATTCCACCGCTAGCCCAACCAGATCTTCAAATACGAGCCTAAGATCGTTGTGCTCTGATACCATATAGAAATTCATAGGCCCGGAGAGTGTTGGGCCACATACGCACATGGTGGGTATATAAATGGGGTTGGAGACCATCTTGCACAAAACCAATTTGCTTGTGCTAGGATCCAATCTACACCACTTATATGCCACTCCAACTCTTATTATTTTTTCGATGTGGGATTATATACTCCAACGACTATGCTCTTTAAAACTAAAGTTATTGAACCTTGCTTAAATTTTGAAAATATGAATTGCATATGTGTGTGACACTGCCACTCTACAAGAAAAAACAAGAACGTATAGTGAATTTGATGCAATCACAGAATACTAATGTTGCTGGTACTTTCTCTTCAGTTGAAGCCAAGGGTATGAAGGAAAGCTAGAGGGTTCAGAGGTTTGATGAACAAATATATGAAAATTATAGACCAGTAGGAATGTCTGATGTACTGATGATGAACATGAAAAGTTTGGTTCCTGGAGCATTTGCAGACATTGGACTCTTACTGTCTCTTTATGGGTGTATGAAGTTGTTTGCAGTCGTGGTGGAAATAGGAGACAAAAACCTTGAAGGGATGACGAACGGATTATAGTTAGCATCGAAGAGACAAGAAATAAGAAAGGTCCACGTATAATCGGAGAACAAGACTAGGAGTTTGGACTTCCAGAAATCCAACACAGGTCACTCAAGGTTCTTGTGAAGGTTAGATATTATGTTGAAAAAAATTCCTTATCAAAATGGGCATCAGAAGTTGCTAATCAAATTCCAGAAAAAAAGAAGAAAACTGCAAATACAACATTTAATACAAATAAGAATGATGATACGGCCTGAATCATTACCACGAAAATAATCTTCTACAGTAGTATAGTATGATCACTATAAATTAGCATTTGTCGAGATTTTTTAAGTGCGTACTTTTTTTTTTGGATCATTGAAAGCAGCAAAATTGTCATTTATTCAATAATTTCAGAAAGCTAGACAGTTGCTTGAGCTTTTTTGCTTATCGATGCATCTTGCATCTTGCATCTTGATTTTTTTTAGCGGTTGTAGGGATTAGTCTTACACTTATGTCATTTTTCCCACTGTTGCACTTAATCTTACTTTCTTGTATGGATTGGAGTGGCCAGGGTGAAATTTGTCATCTCTAGTCCGGGCGTACATTTGGCACTAAATGCTTGTGCAGCTGCAGCAGTTGCAACCACACTAGGAGTTCCTCTCGCCCAAGTCGGAGAATCCTTGTCAAGGTTTTCACCTGTTCACATGAGATCAGAACTTGAAACAGCTCAAAATGGCATCAGGATCATCAATGACGTCTACAACGCCAACCCAACCAGCACAACCGCAGCTATCAGTTCGCTAAAAGCCATCGACTGCAGTGGCAAAAGAGTTGCCATTCTGGGAGACATGCTTGAACTAGGTCCAACAGAGATTAAAGCTCACGAGATAGTGCTAAACCAGTGCCGTGATGCCCGCATTGCCCTTATCGCACTCTTAGGAAAAAGGTTTCTCGCTGCAGCGGAAAATCTAAATATTGCAGGAAACGCAAATGTGATTTGCTCCCTCAACGTCAACTCCCTCGCTTGGCAAATTACGCCAATGCTAAGGAGCACCGACGTGGTTCTGGTTAAGGGCAGCCGAAGAATGCAAATGGAGAGAATTGTTGACGCTATTAAGAGTACCTAAAAGCACAGTTGTATCATGCATGTCCCACTAACTTCAATGCTAAACTACTCGTACTACTCATTTGCCCAAGAATTACTGCTTGTAATGTCTTGACAATTTATGTTAATAGTTTGGTGACAAATTAATTCCATCATGTATAAAAGTAGTTAAAGATATTAAGGAAAGTTAGATTTGGGGGCTGTTTAGTAACTTGGGTAATAAATGATGGAAATGTTGTAAAATAAATATAAAAATAAATAATAAATGAAAGAAGAAATGCGGAAAAGCCCCAAGAGTCTACGTTTTTCTTCAATCGATCTCTTTTTTTTTTTAATCGATTTTTTTTTTTTCAATTCATTAGTCGATCATTCATCTATGTATATATCTTTACATGCTAAACTGATCATGCTAAGATTCTATTTTCAAAGACTTAAACCTTAGCAAACTTAACTAATAAAGATCAACTAAATCTAAACTAGATAATCATTAAATCTAATTTGAATCAAATCCTAACAATATCCTCCTTGATTCAAATTCCCTAAAATTAAATAAAATAAAATTAAACTTTAAATTGGCGAAGCACTTCTCTTTGCTTGATGATGCACTTCTCAATTGGCGATGCAGGTGGGGTGGAGATTCTCTGCCAACTATCCCCCACGGGGCGTGGGATGGAGAATGTAACGACCCTAAATTCTAACTCGTGCCACGTGTCAATTTAGGTCGTACGTGGGCCCATTCGCCATGATACAGTTGTCCAATTCTCGGTCGTCGACGCTAAGTTATGTTATTTGTGTTCGATGTTTTGTGTTATATTGTATTACCCGAATGTTTAATTTCAATGTCCCAAATGTGCGAGGACGTTTGAGTGTGAGCGTTGGTACGGGGAATAGTTCGACTCGAGGGTTTCATGAAATAACAATTTTCGAGCGAACGCTGGTCTGGTAATTAATAGTCCGGGGTACTTAAATGAATTAAAAACACTGACAAAATAAATAATAATTAAAAGTTGTAAGTCGCGTTCGATACGTTGGTACGTTCAGGGCTACACGACGAGTGAGTCGTAGTACGGAAAGGGTCCGGAAACGCGAGTATTGTGCGAGAAATCACAAAGTAGAGTGATTGTGTCATCTATTGAAGTCACACACTTGTGTCAAGGCGGTTGGATGTATTTAAGGGAGGCCTAGGGATGTGCCTCGAGATTAGTGCGTGTGAAGATGGGGGGTTGTATATAAGGCAAGACATCACCTTTTCTCTCTCTTCACCTCATTTCTCATTCTCATCCAAATAATCACAATGTGATAATGAGGTGGATTTCTGGAGTTTTTGCTGTGATTCGACACCAAGGAACGCTTGAATATGAAATCTAAGGTGAGAATCCAACTCTCCATGAGTATATATACGTTTTGGTACCATTTTTTGTGGGTTTTCATCGCAATGAGTTCGGACAATAATTTGGGAAATCAATTTTTATGTTTTGTTTGATTGGATTTGGGATGAATGGAAGGGATTGTTGATGAATTGTGAGTTGGTTTTGTGGATTGAAGAAGTTTCTGAATTTTTGGTTGATTTTTGAAATCAGACGGTTTGTTGAGGTTTTGACGCGTGTCGAGGGTGGTTCGGCGTGGTATTGGATGTTTAGTCGAAGTTGGGATAGGCTCGAAGTGTAATGGCCTAAAATTAATTAATCATGATTAAGGTTAATCTCAGGGATTAACGAGTTAGTTTGGGTATTACGTGGACAGCTGGGATGACTCAGACATGAGTACTCAGGAGGTATATGTTATTTGTGTATGTTGTATGCTTATTATTGCGGTGTTAAAGTTTATTAATATTAATGCCACATCGTGTATGTGTATGTTGATGACGGGCAAGGTTGAGTGCCGGGGTTTTGTCTCGTAGAACGTACCAATGCGGGGTTTATGATAGTCGTTAGGCCGAGTGTTAGGGATGGATTAAGGCAAACAATAATAATGTGATGTTGATTGAGGATAATTGGGTTAGTATAACCTTAGACTAAGTAGATCAATTAGGTACACTAAGTGTAGGACTACCTTGGGGTGCTTATTGGGTGTGGGGCACGGGGTGCCGGGTAGTTGGGAAGTTAGTGGGACCATATTTACCATTTTATGAAATTTAATTGATGGGTTAGCTAGGTTATATAAATTAAATAAAATTCAAATATACGAGTCCTATAGTTGTAATCTGATAAATCAACAATCATAGGATTATCCTCGAGACACATAACGAGTGAATACAAGGTAGTTAGTGTTATAATAAGTTGTCCAGGATTTGAGTGATACAAGCTTAACAGGGACAGCTGGATCAGCCTCGAGATGCGTGTGCACGTTATATTAGAAGCCTAACTATAAATATAAGGCGATGAGTGGAAAACATGCAAATCTAAAATTTTGCTCAACATTATGAGGATATGAGGAAGGAAAACTGGAGATTGATGAGAGAATTCGTGTAAGGGAGAGTTCAAATAGGCATCCAACCACGAATTGCAGGTAATATACTCACCCCAATCCTTGAGTTTACATGAAAATGGGTTTTGATAAGTTGAAGTAACTTCGGATTTTATGAGGTATTTACAACTATTTTTAGAGGATTTGGTATTCATGAGGTTTGTTTTAATGAATTACGTCGATATGGATTAAAATTATGGGAAAATTCGAATGATTTGGATAAAGTTTGGGTTTTTGGACATGCATGTTTGATCCACTAGTTTTGGGGTTTAATAGTGTAAAATTTGTGTTTTGGACATGTTTTTGGTGCGATTGAGATGTTGTTGTGTCGATGATCATGTTTGGGTGTTGAAAAAATCCTAGAAACCCAGAATTCGTTGCTGGAATTCTGGGCAGGGGCGTACCCAGCGCTCTGCGTGATGAATACTAGCGCGTTGAGCACACTGGAGAAGACGAGTCTCCTTCCTGAACGAAGAATCACCTAGCGCGCTGGGGATGCAACGCCCAGAACAGTTACTAGATCACCCAGCACGCTGGCCACTATGCCTAACGCACTAGGGACCAGAACCCAGAAATTTCTGAATATTTAAACTAAGCCAAATTGACAATAAATCCACTTAATTAACCATAAAACACCAGAAATCGATCTCAGGAGTCACGGGACAGTATTTGAAGTTGGGGACTAGTCGGAGTCGAATCGAGGGGTGTTTTCGGGGTTATTGAACGCGGTTTGAGGTACTTAAAATCCAACTAAACACCACTACTGCATTTTCTTTTCCACTCATTTGAGTTATTATTCTTGATAATCTGTTAGTCTATTCTTACTAGGTTGGTTAAGATTACTCCCGCCTAAGTATCTAGGAGATGTTGGGGTCGCTGCTAAGTATGTAGCGCATGTTCGCAGCCTCGGTAGATGCTATCCCGAGTTGAATACCAGTTCATGTGTTTGATGTACGCCAATAGGGCTAATATCGCCAGAACACAGTCGTAGGGATTAGTATTGTAACAACCCCAAATTTTTAATCCGACTTGTACGGCAATTGTCAGAATTGTGACCCGGCTACGTGAATACTGGTCAATATTTCGAACTTCGGGAGTCGACGCCGAAGTGATTTTATGATTCTTTGATTGTGTGTAATAGTATGTTAGTATTTTACGAGTCTCGCGCCGGTCGGGCGATATTTAATTGAGTGAGGTTTCGACTAGTCAAACGGGGGAGTAAAACATATAAATAAATGAATTTTAATTAATTTAATAAATTAGTTAACGGGATGTAGCGAGAAAATGGACACGACGAGCCAATTGACGGAGAAATACGGACCAGGAACGTCGTTTGAACGTGGGAGTTAGTTAAATATGTAACATGCGGACTATGTGATTAGTATTGTTAAAGTGACACAACCTAATGGTGAGGAGCCATGAGATTGGCCTAGAGATGTGTGTGTGTGCTAAGATGAGATGATGTGGTAAAAGACCCATAAGGGTAGATGTGTTTAGATGTATGAAGTGAAGGGAGAAGGGCAAAAGGTCATTTGATGTTATATATATACAAACCGTTTCATAACCAAACCCTACTATTCATACACTATTCATCTTCTCTTTTGTTGAACCGCCTCCACCTCTCCTCTCCTTCCTTTCCCCCTCTCGGCCTCCCTATTGGTCACGCGATCTCTCTCTATCGGTCTCGGGTTCTCTCTCTCACGATCTTTCTCTACCTCTCTCGCTGTTCTCTCACGTTCTCTCATTCCTCCCTCTCGGCCTCACGCCCTCTCACGCTCTCGGTGGTCTCCTCTCCCGGGTGGAACACCACCACCACCGCCTTCTCTTTGCGTCACCGAGGTAAGTGTGTGTATCTCCCTCTCTTGATCGATTCATATGGAGAAAAAAAAATGAATGAAATGAGAAAACGAGAAGCGCCTATTGTGCGCCTCGTTGAAAAAATTGATGGAAGGAGATGAAGGGCCGGTTCGGCCTGAACGGCCGGTTCGGCCTGAACCGGCCGGTTTCGTGCCGAACCGCCCTTAAAAAGAAATATAAAAAAAAATGGAAAAGAAAATCCAGAAAAAAAATAGGGAAAATTATGGAAAAATTCAGAAAAAATCCAGAAAAATATGAGAAATTAGAAAAAATGGTTCACAACTGAGTTTTGGGATTTTCTCGGAAATGTTGGCAAGATATAGTCGGGGTTTTAGCCTAGAAAAAACATAAAAATTGATATAATGTATCAAATTGAAGCTAATTTAATGACAAATGATCTTAGGTATAATTCGGGTGGTAATTTTGATTTGTTTGACATTTATTCAAGCTTTGGACTAGATAATTGGAGTGCGGTATAGGAAATCGGGAAGTCGCGTTAGGATCTCGGAGTTGTCATACGGTCACGATAGTTCGAGTAAGTACACTTGCCTTAAACAAGCATTTGTACGTTTGTAAGCCGCTTAGAAAATGCCATGTGATTCATTTTCATGCTATTGTGTTTGCTATTATTTACTTGTTGGCCTTCCATTCCATACTTCTTGTATGTGTGATTCCGGCGTAAGTGTTTTGTCTCGAAAGTACTAGGACTGCACTGTAGAGGGATAAAACGCGGCACTCGCGACACGAGTGTGTGACCACCCTTAGTGATCGTGTGACACCGAGTACTTGGGTGGATGGGTTCGAGTCCCTTTCCGATCATAGCCGTGCCTTCGCTTGTGTCGATGCCCGGAAGACCTCGCGAGGTCTTCGCCGTTATGCTATGGACTAGACCACTTATGAGCCTCTTTTGATTCTTTGGAACACACTTAACTCTCGATTGATATCCATTAGTCTGTTTATCATGCATCTTGTCTATTTAATTTCCTGTCTTTTTATTTCCGCATGATATTTAGACTACTTTTTTTAAATTATCATGAATTACTTGTTGTTTTCTCATTGGCATTACATTCGATTTTATTCGATTGCTCACCGTCTAGTTTGTGACGGTGGGTGCGATAGAGGCGAGAGCAAAGCAAGGGGCAAAGGACCTACCTAGGAAATCATTGTGAGGATTAGCGAATTTGGAGTTGAAGACTATTTTATAGGTTTTTATTATGTTTTTGCTTTTATGTACACCGTTTTATATATATACATGCTTTGGGATTATTAAACTTGGCAAATTTTGATAAGATTGGTATCATGTACCTTTGCATTTCGAATTGTACATGAATGCCCGGGGTTTCCACACTTATATAATTCCTTTACTTCCATTTGATAGAGTTATTTCCCAATATTTGATTTGAATTTGACTTTTGCTTCCGCTGTGTTATAATTGCAATAACTCTTTCATAAATCTTGAATTTTTGATGTTTTGAGGCTGACTAGGCTCGTCAGGGTTGTCGATAACTGACTCGAGGCTTGCACGGGTCTAGGCCGGGCGTACCCAAATGCATTGGGAATTTGGGGCCGTCACAGTTGGTATCAGAGCACAAGGTTCTAAAGACGTGACTCTTGATTCAAATTCATAAAACACAAGCCATTTAAACCAAATGGAAGTTAGGAACGGTTGAACTTAGAGTGGAAACCCTATGATCTTGACTTAGAATCCTAGTTGGGAGTGGGATAAGTTGGATGTGATGTTTATACATATTACGATTATTGTGTGTATTATATGGTATCGGTAACTATCCACCGATCCGAAATACGCTTTCGTTATGAGATGGCGATGGCGGATCGAAGGGTCCTAGTGACGATTTGTGGGACGTCGAGTATTTGAGCCGTTAGCATCGACGAGTTTCGGACTTTGACACGAGAGTCGCATCTCAAGAGTGATAGTTGGAAGAGATTTTGGCGATAAAGAGGGCGTCGATTCTTTGTTGCATCGGTGCCATCAACGGCTAGCTAGAGTAACCATTATTCAAGAGGCACGACCACTGTCATTTCTATGGAGGTACGACGTGACCGTAGCGAGTTGTTCTTGAAGAGTCACGAGAAGATTGAAGCGATCGACTTGAGTTGTAATTAGAGCGCCAATCGGGGAAACATGATGGGAAACGAACGAGAAATTCGAACGATGATAGTGGTTCTCGAAAGCGGAAGTTGTGTTACCAAAGTGCGGACAACCTAGACATTTTTAGAACCGATGTACTTGATTTGTGCGAGGATGTGCACGTGACGAATGAACAATAGGCGATAGTGGTTCGTGATGTTATCGGAGGTAAAGAAATTTCCTGGTTATCATATAACATGTGTTGAACCGAGTAATTGAGACTTTAGGTGTTTAAATGTGATGTCGGACGTCGGGTGACGGTGTTAGGGGTCAATATTTGCTAGAGTTGCGCCGTTTAAACTTAGCGAGTTGTCAGGATGAGATAGACCTAACTTAGACCGAGTCCGAAAGAGATGGTAAGTTTGGGCACAATGGGTGCCAAAACTAGCCACAAGTACACCTAAAGAGAGCGGGACCAGATCGGGTTGTGATTCATCTTACGATGCATGGACACGTAGTGTACATGGTGGCCACGGTTACAACTTTGTCGAATCTATTTTACTGCCTGGGTATAGATAAATTTGTGTCGAGACGCGAGTAGGTTGGGAGGTTTTCACGAGTATGGCGTACGAGTCGCGATCGTAGCGTCTTACGTCGTGATCACCAAGCTTGAGTCGTGGTAGTGGGCGATGTTTGCTACGAGGTCGTGGCATTCCTACCATTTTGGGAAACGGGAGCGGTCTAGAGAGACCGTAGTTGAATTAGGTTGTTTAAATTGGTTGGGACCTACGGTCCAAGATCGAGATAAAATCAAGCCGTTCGAAGTGGCGAGAGGCCCACGAGTTTGATGGATGTGGAGAAAAAGGAGTGAGTTGAAGATGTTGTGTTGTTCGAAGAGACTTTGTACAAGTCCGCAGCTTCAATACCGATGTCGAGCATTGGAAGTGACATTCGCGAGAGTTCACAATTGGTTATAGCTTATTGAGTATGCAAGTGACTATGCATTGGTTTGCAATTCAGCGATGATGAACGAGCCGTCATGAAGTGACTTTGAGGTAGTCCACAGATTCGAGAAAGAGGATCTAAGTCGTCTGAAGCGGTTTGTGTAAGCCCACGGTTTGGGAGAGGTGCGAACTAGATATAAACATTATATGCGCGATTTGTGGATAGGAGAAGATCAACGTTATTGCTGATGCGTTGCGCCGCAAAGGATTGGATGCGAGAGGTAGTTATATGTTAAAGAACCTACGAGCGTGGTTTATGTGAGGCATTCGAGTTGATGAGATCACGGACGTGCGACGACTACCGTAACCCGGATACGTGGTCAAACGATGTTGTGGACCGTCTCATTTGGCATTGTGCGTGAGGGACGACAAGAAGCGATGCGTCATACCGGCGGTGCAATGAGATGGTGGATAATTCATATTGCCCGACGAGTCGGTCGACGGACTCATGCTAGAGGTATCGCGGCGACTGGGGATTCCATTGGGGTCTGATGCTTGTGAAGAGTTACTTCAGGAGATTTATCGTTTCGGTTTGGTTGTGTATCCGGGTCGACCTAAGATGTGCGCCGATATGCGACATTATTTTGGTGACCAGGAATGATGTTCCGAGGTGTCGGAATTGTTCGAGCATGTGACATGCCAGCGCGTAAAGGCTGGGCATCGACGACCTGGAGGACTACTGCAGCCCCACCCATTCCTTGATGGAAGTGGGAACATATTGATATGGATTTCGTTAGTGGTTGCCCCGATCTCCTCGTGGTTACGATAGCATCTGGGTAGTTGTGGATAGTTTGGTTTGAGACTTAAGAGTGCTCAGGAGTGGCAGAAGAAATACTTGACGAGTATCACGATGAGCTTCAGTGCGATTCGGGGAGATTATGAATACCTGAAGGTCTCTTCACTGAAGGGTCACGAACGGTTCGGAGTCAAGAAATGACTCACTCTGAGTTTTTATCGGTCCCGTTAGGAGCTACGAAGAGTCGTTAATCTAGCTTACTTATTAGATAAATTTCGAGGACGAAATTCTAATAAGTGGGGAGACCGTAACAACCCCAAATTTTTAATCCGACTTGTACGGCAATTGTCGAATTGTGACCGCTACGTGAATACTGGTCAATATTTCGAACTTCGGAGTCGACGCCGAAGTGATTTTATGATTCTTTGATTGTGTGTAATAGTATGTTAGTATTTTACGAATCTCGCGCCTAGTCGGGCGATATTTAATTGAGTGAGGTTTCGACTAGTCAAACGGGGGAGTAAAACATATAAATAAATGAATTTTAATTAATTTAATAAATTAGTTAACGGGATGTAGCGAGAAAATGGACACGACGAGCCAATTGACGGAGAAATACGGACCGAGGAACGTCGTTTGAACGTGGGAGTTAGTTAAATATGTAACATGCGGACTATGTGATTAGTATTGTTAAAGTGACACAACCTAATGGTGAGGAGCCATGAGATTGGCCTAGAGATGTGTGTGTGTGCTAAGATGAGATGATGTGGTAAAAGACCCATAAGGGTAGATGTGTTTAGATGTATGAAGTGAAGGGAGAAGGGCAAAAAGGTCATTTGATGTTATATATATACAAACCGTTTCATAACCAAACCCTACTATTCATACACTATTCATTTTCTCTTTTGTTGAACCGCCTCCACCTCTCCTCTCCTTCCTTTCCCCCCTCTCGGCCTCCCTATTGGTCACGCGATCTCTCTCTATCGGTCTCGGGTTCTCTCTCTCACGATCTTTCTCTACCTCTCTCGCTGTTCTCTCACGTTCTCTCATTCCTCCCTCTCGGCCTCACGCCCTCTCACGCTCTCGGTGGTCTCCTCTCCCGGGTGGAACACCACCACCACCGCCTTCTATCGTCACCGAGGTAAGTGTGTGTATCTCCCTCTCTTGATCGATTCATATGGAGAAAAAAAAATGAATGAAATGAGAAAACAGAGGCGCTGCTGTGCGCCTCTGTTGAAAAAATTGATGGAAGGAGATGAAGGGCCGGTTCGGCCCTGAACCGGGCCGGTTCGGCCGAACCGCCCTTAAAAAGAAATATAAAAAAAAAAAATGGAAAAGAAAATCCAGAAAAAAATAGGGAAAATTATGGAAAAATTCAGAAAAAATCCAGAAAAATATGAGAAATTAGAAAAAATGGTTCACAACTGAGTTTTGGGATTTTCTCGGAAATGTTGGCAAGATATAGTCGGGGTTTTAGCCTAGAAAAAACATAAAAATTGATATAATGTATCAAATTGAAGCTAATTTAATGACAAATGATCTTAGGTATAATTCGGGTGGTAATTTTGATTTGTTTGACATTTATTCAAGTTTGGACTAGATAATTGGAGTGCGGTATAGGAAATCGGGAAGTCGCGTTAGGATCTCGGAGTTGTCATACGGGTCACGATAGTTCGAGTAAGTACACTTGCCTTAAACAAGTATTTGTACGTTTGTAAGCCGGTTAGAAAATGCCATGTGATTCATTTTCATGCTATTGTGTTTGCTATTATTTACTTGTTGGCCTTCCATTCCATACTTCTTGTATGTGTGATTCCGCGTAAGTGTTTTGTCTCGAAAGTACTAGGACTGCACTAGAGGGATAAAACGCGGCACTCGCGCCACGAGTGTGTGACCACCCTTAGTGATCGTGTGACACCGAGTGCTTGGGTGGATGGGTTCGAGTCCCTTTCCGATCATAGCCGTGCCTTCGCTTGTGTCGATGCCGGGAAGACCTCGCGAGGTCTTCGCCGTTATGCTATGGACTAGACCACTTATGAGCCTCTTTTGATTCTTTGGAACACACTTAACTCTCGATTGATATCCATTAGTCTGTTTATCATGCATCTTGTCTATTTAATTTCTGTCTTTTTATTTCCGCATGATATTTAGACTACTTTTTTTAAATTATCATGAATTACTTGTTGTTTTCTGGGCATTACATTCGATTTTATTCGAGTTGCTCACCGTCTAGTTTGTGACGGTGGGTGCGATAGGGCGAGAGAGCAAGGGCAAAGGACCCTACCTAGGAAATCATGTTGTGAGGATTAGCGGTACTGGAGTTGAAGACTATTTTATAGGTTTTTATTATGTTTTTGCTTTTATGTACACCGTTTTATATATATACATGCTTTGGGATTATTAAACTTGGCAAATTTTGATAAGATTGGTATCATGTACCTTTGCATTTCGAATTGTACATGAATGCCCGGGGTTTCCACACTTATAGAATTCCTTTACTTCCATTTGATAGAGTTATTTCCCAATATTTGATTTGAATTTGACTTTTGCTTCCGCTGTGTTATAATTGCAATAACTCTTTCATAAATCTTGAATTTTTGATGTTTTGAGGCTGACTAGGTTCGTCAGGGTTGTCGAGAACTGACTCGAGGCTTGCACGGGTCTAGGCCGGGCGTACCCAAATGCATTGGGAATTTGGGGCCGTCACAAGTATATTCCATATCCCGGGCTCCTGGTCTGAAGTACATAGCTTAGTCAATTGGGGTCACATCTGCTTTATTTTTTTCTTGGTATTTTATATTCATGCGATGAGCTTTGAGCAGTTGCCTACATTTTCCTTCATTTCCGCATGATTATCTAATGCTTTCTTTGTATGCTATTTATTTATTTAAAATGCACGGTGGTTTTCCTTGAGATTTTACTTACTGAGCCCGTCATCTGCCTCTTGTAATGGCTTGAGCGCGGATCTTGTGTATCAGTAGGGGCAAGGAGATCACAGGCGACACATCTTTACTTGTCCATTGTCGAGGACCTACTGGTATGTGTATTAGCATTAAATTGTTTTATTTATTACTATTGGGGACGTGTGACTATATCATTTTCAGTACTGGTATATAAATATTCACTGATGGCAGTAATCGCTTATATACTGAGTACTTCCGGGTTTTCTACTATAGGTGAAACATGTTTAATTTATTTATGCTCAGTTATGGTAATCAAAAGCTTCCGCACATTCAATATATCAATAATTAACTTGACAATTAGGAAATTATAGCGACTAGATAGCCGTGGGACACAGCTAGCAACTGCGTGGCCCCCGTGGCAGACCAATGTGGTTTTCAGGCCGTCACAATTTGGTATCAAAGCGCCTAGGTTAGCAAGCCTAGGGAAACTTAAACAATTTTGAAAGAGCATAAGCCTTAATAAATATAGATGTGGAAACCCAATGAATTGCTTAAAACTTTTAGTTAGGATGCAACAATAGAATGGGTAGTTGACAGAGCCCAACATATGTGTTATGATTTTACTGTGTAATATACATATACGTATATCCATGGAGGTTCATACGACGCACGTTTCTCGGTGCAAATTAGCATGGATGGACAGTCTACTACACCACTGGAGACGAGACAAACTGGAGTGGTTATCAGGAGTTCGCAGGCTACAGTGAGCCTTGAGGATTGACTTACAGCTCAAGAGGCTCATATGACAGAAGTACTCCAAATATTACGGGACCAGGGTGCCGCGATTTCAGCAATGGATGCATCACTTACGACTAAGCCACTAGAGCGATAACAACCTTACCCGAGGTTACATTAGAGATGATCGACAGGGATTCGCGAGTGCAGAGAGGCAGACGAGGAAAAGTTCTGGAGCAGTACCAGAGCAAAGGCACACTGGAGTTAGAGACGATAGAGACCAGGGTCAGGGATGCAGATCTAGGGGTAGTCGAGTAGATAGGCGTAAATGTTACAAATGCGGACAGAGAGGACACCTGAGGGTTGTTTACCAGACACCGTCAGTCGTAGTCGCAGAGTATCATAGGAGTCGACGATAGGCTGTAGAGGAGTCACGACATAGAAAGGTTCGGCACAAGCGGTACGGGCAAGTGAGGAATGAGAGCATGCAGAGACCAGCGACCACGATTAGGACACCAGATGTATCGAGTTCAACTACGCCAGGTACCAGAGGTTCACAGGAGAGACCGCGACAGTTTCGAGATGTACTCACTGTGGAGTTGAGGGTCACATACATTTGGAGTGCTCATTGATCTTGATGGCACTAGTATATGTAGAGTCGTTCCGTGTTTAAGCTCTAAGCTCAGATTGTATCTGAGTAGTACGTTTGGGGCACTGACATAGAGAGTCGGCTATAATTTTTATGCAAATTATGGAAGAAACAACCTGCGGGTTATATATATATATATATTATTCCTTTTGTTATATAAGAAGACTATCAGGCCGTTTTTATTTTTTATTTTTTTATAATATAAATGAAGCTTGAGGTTTTTTTTGTTGTTATAGTTATGTTCAAACGCAGTAATATGCGTGATAGTACTATTGCGGTAATCGTAGATTCAAGGCCAAAAGGCGAGGACCGAGGATTGTGAGATCGGGGTCGAAGTCAGGGGGCGCAGAGTCGAAAGGAAGAAAAAACCAGCAGGTTAATGACAAGACACTATCGTTCAAGGCACTGTATGTGGGCACTGCAAGTCACCATCGGTTGGCAGGGTCAGAAGATTCAGTTGCGTGGAGCCGAAGACAGTTGCAGATTTCAGAGACGAGCAGACGAATTTGCAAGAGACACCGATCAAACATAATAAATCATGCATGAGGTGAAGGGCTGGTAGGGTGGAACCCTTTGGTGGAATCTCACATGGAAAAGATTCTGAGTGAAGGACCAATTGATACACACACTGGTGGAATCCTGACGTATTGGAAGCAAGTTCAACAGAATTCTCAGCCAACCAGAAAGAGGTGACTAGGTTAGGGTTTCTTGGACACATGATTTGGTTGGGTGCAGGTCACAATGATGTTAAGGAAATTTGTGACAGAAAGGTCATGTGTGACACACAACTGTAGTCTAGGTTGGATATTCAACCGGCCAGACGGTACGAGCAGATTAATTATTGACCCCATGAGAGGGTGCGACAGTGTCCAAGAAACTATAAGAGTGAGTAGTCAGTAGTGGAACTGAGAAGGAATGTTCGGATTCACTCAGGGTACGATTTATGAACCGAATGGTACTCGAAGTGTTCTAATTTCGAGGACGAATTTCTTTTAGTTGGGAAGAATTGTAACGACCCAAAATTAATTAATCATGATTAAGGTTAATCTCAGGGATTAACGGGTTAATTTGGATGTTACGTGGGACTCGGACATGAGTACCCAGGAAGTATATGTTATTTTTGTATGTTGTATGCTTATTATTGCGGTGTTAAAGTTTATTAATATAAATGCCACATCGCATGTGTGTATGTTGATAACGGGCAAGGTTGAGTGCTGGAGTTTTATCTCGTAGAATGTGCCAATGCGTGGTTTATGATAGTCATTAGGCCGGGTGTTAGGGATGGACTAAGGCAAACAATAATAATGTGATGTTGATTGAGGACTTGGGGTAATTGGGTTAGTATAACCTTCGGCTAAGTAGATCAATTAGGTACACTAAGTGTGGGACCACCTTGGGGTGCGTAATGGATGCAGGGTACGAGGTGCCGGGTAGTCGAGAAGTTAGTGTGACCATATTTACCATTTTATGGAATTTAATTGATGGGTTAGCTAGGCTATATACATTAAATAAAATTCAAATATACGAGTCCTATAGTTGTAATCTGATAAATCAACAATCATAGGATTATCCTCGAGACACATAACGAGTGGATACAAGGCAGTTAGTGTTATGATAAGGTGTCTAGGATTTGAGTGATACAAGCTTAACAGGGACTGTTAGATCAGCCTCAAGATGCATGTGCGTTAGAGTAGAAACCCTACTATAAATATGAGACGATGAGTGGAAAACATGCAAATCTAAAATTTTGCTCAACATTCTGAGGATCTGAGGGAGAAAAACTGGAGATTGATGAGAGAATTCGTGTGAAAGAGAGTTTAATTAGGCATCCAACCACGAATTCCAGGTAATATACTCACCCCAATCCTTGAGTTTCCATGAAAATATGGGTTTTGATGAGTTGAAGTAACTTCGGATTTTATGAGATATTTACAACTGTGTTTGGAGGATTTGGTATTCATGAGGTTTGTTTTAATGAATTATGTCGATATGGATTAAAATTGTAGGAAAATTCAAATGATTTGGATAAAGTTTGGGTTTTTGGACATGCATGTTTGATCCACTGGTTTTGGGGTTTAATCATGTAAAATCTGTGTTTTGGACATGTTTTTGGTTCGATTGAGATGTTGTGTCGAAGATCATGTTTGGGTGTTGGAAAAATCCCAGAAACCCAAAATTCATTGCTGGAATTCTGGGCGAAGAATCACCCAACGTCCAGGAACAATTACCAGATCACCCAGCACGCTGGCCACCATGCCTAACGCGTTGGGGACCAGAACCCAGGAATTTTTGAATATTTAAACTGAGCCTAATTAACAATAAACCCATTTAATTAACTATAAAGCACCGAAAATCGATCTCAGGAGTCACGAGACAGTATTTAGAGTCGGGGACTAGTCGGGGTCGGATCGAGGGGTGTTTTCGGGGTTATTGAGCACGGTTTGAGGTATGTAAAACCCAACTGAACACCACTATTGCATTTTCTTTTCCATTCATTTGAGTTATTATTCTTAAGAATATGTTAATCTATTCTTACTGGGTTGGTTGAGGTTACTCTCGCCTAAGCATCTGCAAGATATTAGGGTTGCTGGTAAGTATGTAGCGCATGTTCGAGGCCTCGGTAGATGCTATCCCAAGTTGAATACTGGTTCACATGTTTGATGTACGCCAATAAGGCTAATACCGCTAGGACACAGTCGTAGGGATTGGTAGATTCCATATCCAAGGCTCTTGGTCTGAAGTACATAGCTTAGTCAGCTGGGGTCACATCTGCTTTGTCTTTTTCTTGGTATTTTATATTCATGCGATGAGCTTTGAACAGTTGCCTGCATTTTCCTTCATTTCCGCATGATTATCGAATGCTATTTATTTATTTAAAAATGCACAGTGGTTTTCCTTGGAATTTTACTCATTGAGCCCGTCATCTGCCTCTCGTGATGGCTTGAGCGCAGATCTTGTTTATCAGTAGGGGGCAAGGAGATCACAGGCGACACATCTTTATTTGTCCACTGTCGAGGACCTACTGGTATGTGTATTAGTATTAAATTGTTTTATTTATTACTATTGGGGACTTGTACTTACATCATTTTCAGTACTGGTATATAAATATTCACTGATGGCAGTAGTCGCCTATATACTGAGTACTTCTGGGTTTTCCACTACATGTGAAACATGTTTAATTTATTTATGCTCAGTTATGGTAATCAAAAACTTCCGCACATTTAATGTATCAATAATTAACTTGATAATTAGGAAATTATAGCGAATTGATAGCCGCGGGACACAGCTAGTAGCCGCATGGCCCCCATGGCGGACCAATGTGGTTTTGGGGCCGTCACACGAAACACGACGACGCGAGCCGGGGTGTCAAAAACCCCGACTCACAGGCGTTTTAGGCTGGACGTTGCGAGTGACATCGTGAGCACAAACAGCTCATGACGCCACTCACGACATCTTGGGCAGACAACCCTATGCCCCACGTCGCGAGGACACCACCAAGACCAAGTGAGGGTCGCGATGCCACCCATGGCATATGGGACAGTGAGCCCCATTTTTCACGCCGTGGAGATGCCGCTAAGAGTAAAATCCTACAGCGTCTCGACGGCGTGACACTGTTCGCAGGCCAATTTTTGGATTTTTTTGAAAATTTTGGGGATCTCTCAGGTATCCAAATGGGTTCAAATACGACCCAATATCCGGGCACCCAATTAGGGAATGAATAAAATTATGAAAAATTGGATAAAATGAGGATAATTAGTATGTATTGTTATTTAATTGGGTTAACAGGAGTTTAGTTAATTGACAGGTCACACGGGAAGTCCTAGGAGGCGTGTCGGTACACGTTGAGTGCATATTAGCTTGGATTACAGGTAAGTAAACCAGTGATGAATTTTACAGTTATTTCTAAGCTTGAATTGTTATTGTTATTATTTTATTCCCATTTTGGAAATTCTATTCCTTTGAGTTGTCCGAGGGCAAAGGAGTTAACGTGGTCCTTGCAGATTTTTAGGCCTTCTAAGGTAACATGCCAGAAGTCGACAGCTGGGGATTCACGATATTGGTTCTGGTTTGATACGGGATGAGTGTTCTTACTGGACTACTAGAGAATCTCATTCGCGGGGACGTTGGGACGGCGTAAATGTACTGCATCTTAAGCGTCGAGTCTTGTAGGTGTATACGTTGACTCAAACAATCTTTTGGTTGGGACTACTTACACCTCTCTTTTATTTTGGGACACTCACTTTCAATTGGTCAGTTGATTTATTTACAGTCTTATTTATTCATGCATTCCTTGTCCTTTCTTTCTATCGGCATGAATATGACTGTGTTTATTTATTTTGAAATGTTGTATTTATGTTCTGCTTGACGTCATTTACCTGGGCTCATTATTTTTTTATTTGATGGAGTGCAGATCCACAGACCAGTAAGGGAAAGGCTCCAGAGCTTGGAGGTTTGTTTTAAGGATACCGGAGCACGCCTTTCCACTTGACTGATTAGGTGACTTTTGTATTATTATATATGTTGTTTTGAAACAAGGGTTTGGGTATGTGAGAGATTCTGGGCATGTATATCGATATGTTGTTCTCCTTTGACTGATCATTTATAACGATATACATATGCGGGGTTTCCACACCTTTAGGATGTCTTACTTTTATGGATGTGATTACTTTGATTAGTTTGAGCTTTTGCTTCCGCTATATTGATGATAACTTACTAATCAATGCTCTAAACTTATAAATGAATGGTAATTGGTAAGGAAATGTTGACTAGTCTTGCGTGATTCGTCGAGACGGGCTTGGAGTTTCATGTAAGTCTAGGCCGGGCGGGTCCAGTTTAAGATTTGGAAATTGGGGCCGTTACAGGAAGGATTTCACGCCCACCATGTGGGGCAAGGCGGGGCGGGGCGGGGTGGTATTACTCGCCACCCCGTGGAGATTCCCTACCCCGCCTTAATATGAGGATTCCTCATAGGGATATGTAACTAAATTTATCAACTCTAAGCAAATACATCTAAGTTTATCAAAAAAAACTAATATAACTTGAAATTTATATATAATAATGTAAGTATATTATTTAAAGTATTTAAAATATTTAAAGAATGTGAAGAAAGAGATTTTAATGATTAAATTTTGTATCTATAATTTATCTAATCTTTTTTTAGATATTATATCAAAAAATAGTGTCTATGGGATCCCCGTCGGGTGGGGAATGGGCGTAAAAAATTCTCCGGTGGAGAATTTTAAGCAGGGAATCCCTGCCCCGCCAAAAGTGGGGATGGAGGTGGGGATTGCATTCCCCGCCCCGAACCCACTACACCTGCATCCCTAATCCACACTATATGGAGTACTTCTCTCCATTTGATGATGCGCTTCTCATCATCCACGAGCATTTCTCTCTATTTGATGATGCACTTCTCATCATCCACACTATTTGGAGCACTTATCTCTCATCATCCACACCATTTGGAGCACTTATCTTCAAATATGTTGATGCACTTCTCATCAACTTCACAACATAATATCTTTGGTGGTTTCTTCCACCATCTTTGTTTGTTCTTCTTTTTGAAACTTGCTTTTTTCTTCAGGTGGTCAAAGTTTTTACATTTGAAGCATTATGGCTTTTTCCTTTATGCCAACAATCTTCTTCCTTGTGACCCCTCTTCCCTTATGCCAACAATCTGCTTCTTTGTGACCGCTCCTTTTGCAATTGTTGCATTGTGGAATATTCCCTCTTATCTTTGAAAGAGATGATGTCGTGATGGTGGAAACCATCTTAGACTCTCACAAGCCTTTAAGATCTTACGCTCTGATACCACTGTTGTAAAATAAATATAAAAAATAATAATAAATGAAATAAGAAATGCAGAAAAGCCCCAAGTGACTACATTTTTCTTCAATCGATTTTTTTTAATCGATTTTGTTTTTTCAATTCATTAGTCGATCATTCATATATATATATATATATATATATATATATATTTACATGCTAAACTGATCATGCTAAGATCCTATTTTCAAGGACTTAAACCTTAGCAAACTTAACTAACGACCAAGTAGGAGCTAGCTGACAATATACCTCGAGATACATTGCACACACCGTCTAAGGCTGGGACTTGGGAGAAGACATTTTGAATGGATTTCAATTTAAAGTGGAGTGTTGAAGGTGTGTAGACCGAAAGTTAGTCTTGGCATAAATGTAATTTCATAATGAAATATATAAGTGGGGACAATATATGTATTGACAGATTATCCACAGGTTTGCACCGTACTTTAACATGGTCAATAAATAAAAAAGAAAAATGTTAAAATGATACTTCAAAGTCAAACTCGTGAGAACTATGTTGCCATACCCATTTTTACGCTACGTGACCTTGATGTAACTATATTGATGTGACTTTGGGGTGTTTCCGAATACAGGGTCGATTTTGCATGGGGCCTGGTGGGCAACCGCCCCAGGCCCCCAAAGTGAGTAAGGCCCCCATTTGGCACTAAAGTAGGGGTATTTTTGTAATTTTATATTTTTATTTATTTAATTATAGATTATTAAAGGTACAATACGTTGAAACTTCCAAAAAAAAAAATTGCGACTTCGGCAACTCTACGACTTCTCAACTCCCCTTCCATTCGACACGTAACCTATTCAGCTATTCTCTCTTCCCCGTCAAATCAAGCAAAAAGTCTTTTCTTCTTCTTCTTCTTCTTCTTCTTCTTCTTCTTCTTCTTCTTCTTCGCTAGATCTCTTAAGTCTCACATTTATACTAGATCTCTTTTTACAGCAAACTTGAAAAAAAACATCTCTCACACAAGATCTCTCCTCAATCCTCATCATCCTCAAACTGAGGACAAAGTTTAAAGAGTCTTATAGAATATCTTTCAGTAACATCTCTCACAGTCTCACATCATTGGTTGTTCAATGATCTTCAATTGAGCACTCCTCTGCAGCATCATCTCTCACTCTTTGGTATATTTCTTCTTTTTAGGTTACAAACTCTTTTAGTATACTTTTAAGTTACTACTATTACTTTTTTTTAGTATAATTACAGTTCTTATTGTTACTTGTTTATACCTAAAAATAATTGATTTTTGGTGGCGGTAAAGTACTCATCAATAGACCTTCAAGTCTTTTAGATCAATTTTTTTTAAGGTTTAGATTTCTTAGCGCTTAGAAGTTTTTTTATTAGTGTAAGATACGTGATGCATAGAAAATATGCTTCCAGTTTTGATAAACTTAAGAAAAAAAGGAAACAAGATGAGTTAGCCAAATCTTTACAATAAAGAGTAATTAGTCTTGAACTTGTTCGATTTTATTTTTGATGCTAGTGCTTGTTTTTTTTTTTGGCACATCTTTTATTATCTCAGTATAAGCATCATTTTTATTTATACATTATTTTTTCATTTTTGTCACTTTATGCGACTAGACTAAGGTGGTGTTTGGTTACTCTACTTCTTAATCTTTTTGCACTTATCTATTAAGACTCTTTGTATAAGAGCTTATTGAATAATAATATAAATTTTGAAGTGTTTGGAAAGAAACAATAAAAATCTCTTATCTATAAGTTGGGTGTTTGGTTAGCAAACTTGTAAGGTAAAATTATTGCCTCGATATATAATCATTCTGCAATTTTAGTGTTGATTATGTTATTATCAAAATAAATAAATAAAAAGAAATTGTAAATTGATGGAAAAAATATTCATCACCAGTAATTCCCTTATCTTTACTATGCAAGATCTCTTTGTTTTATATCTTAAATTTCATATAATATCTAACAATAGCAGTGTCTTCACCATCACAATCACAAAATATCACCACTAACATCATGATTTTTAATCCATCCCTTTGCATATTGTAGGCTTTCTTAACAGATTGATTAATTCACTTAAACTTGAGCACTATGTTTCTTCATCTTCTATGTTATTTCCCTGCTTATCGATCTTCATCTCCATGGCTCTAATTGCATAACCATTTTTATTGGGAGTTCATTCATGGCTTACCCAAAAGTCCAGATCCATTCTCACCTCACATTCTCGCAGTATCATGACCTTCACCCCAATCGATCTCCCCTCACAACCTCTTCGCAAGTTTCTTATCGACTTTGATTGTGAGATGGAGACTTTGTTCAAGGCGTACCCAAAAGTCTAGATCCATTTTTATCGGGAGAGTAGTCATACCAAAAATCGTCCAAAGAAAGTCGTGCGAAACCTCTTCCGAATAAGTGATATTTCACTTATTTAAAAAGTTCAGAAACTTAATAAGAGGTTTTTCCTCTTATTATTCCAAAGACTTATTCAAAATAAGTGATTTGAATGCAATTACCAAACGCTCTTATTTATCAAAACCTCTTTTTGAATAAGACTTATACAAATAAGAGAAAAAAATAAGAGTTACCAAACACAACCTAAATTGGTTAAAAGTATCATTATCTTTCATAACGTTTAAGTGACATACATCATCAAATTTATAGTTTAAGAGTGACAAGGATACAAATCAATTAATATAGAAAAGTTATGATACAATAACAAATTCCAAAAAGTTAGAATACAATAAAAAAAAGTTGTGAAAGGTTATGATACTTTTAACTAATTTTGACTTGTTACAAAACCCTTTTTTAACTCTACCAGTGATAAGTGTTTTACTTTTCATTGTCGGTCCCAAGTCTCTAAGAGAAGGAGGGAAAAGGCTAATTTCAAAATTGTTGATTTTAAGTTCATTGCATGCTATTCATATATAACTCACTTAATCTTTAATTTATTTTTTTAAAATATATTTATTTTTATATAGAAGGCTCCATTTTTAAGATTTGCCCCTGACCTCCAAAATGACAGGGCCAGCCCTGTCCCAATAGGTGATGATAATCACATCTAAGGGGAATCCAGTCAAAATCAAGCGTTAGATTAGGCAATAGGGGCCCTCTTAAACCTAGGTGGGGTGGTTAACTAACCTAGTTATGCCTCTCACCGGTATTTCTGTGTTTTGATTGTGAAAAACAGAGAGCAGCACTACATAGTGAGTTGGTTCAATTTCGGTTGCCCTGCACATTCGCGCTCTTCGGCGGTGGCGGCGCCATGTACTCTACCAATTCGAGCTACGGTAATGGGTACCTGCAACACCACTCGGCGTCGACGTCGGCGTCGGCGTCGGCGTCGGCTGGCAGGAGAGGCGGTGGGTCGAGGAGGGGGAGGCGGAGCTCCAGAATTGGTGGAGATGGGTTGGATTCTAGGGTTTGCGAGCAGTCGAAGCCGCCGAGGTGCACTGAGTTTGATATGGCCTACTTTCAATCCTATTCCCATGTTGGAATTCACGAAGAGATGATCAAGGTTGCTCCTTTTTCATGTTTTTGATCTGCCCTTTTCGTTTTGTGAATGTTCTGTGTGAATTTGCTCTGCTTTTTGTTACTCAAGTGGTAGCAATGCCTCAATTAGCTTTGTTTTGTTTGTTTGATCCCTCTTGTTTTGGTTGTGTTGATTAACTATGGATCAGTGGAGATGGGTGGTGATTAATCGCGTCGAATTTTCTAGAATTAGGTTTGTAGTTAATTGTCACAGCAATATGAGCTTGATTTATCTAGACTGTACTTCACATCACACAATGCTTGTAATGAACCTTTTTAGAAGATTTTAACTTTCCATGTTGTTGGGGGGCTAATAATGCAACTGAAACAGTGACTGGACTTCTTTTTTATCTGGGTGCCCAAGAAGGCACAAAGATTTTGCCGACGTTTTTGGCTTATGATGAGCCTGAATTTTTTGTTTTATTTTCATATAATGTGGAAGGCAGGGAGGGGATTTGATCATGCCTCATTTTGTGAAAAATTTTCTTGAATTATGATGATGTTTGATGAGTTTTAGAATCACTTCTTTTGTTTGCTCTTGTACCTCTTTGCCAAGGCAAGAGGATTTGAATATGTTCGCGAGCATGAATAAATATGAAACCCATTTTCTTTTTGACAATATTTTTGCTCTACATTGCAGGATCGTGTGCGCACAGAAACTTATAGGGCCGCCATAATGCAGAATCAACATTTCATTGCTGGGAAAGTAATGTTACCTTTTGTCCTTTTTCTCATATTGAACTTTTTTTTGTGTCATTTTCCTGGACTATTCTTTTATTTATCAATTGCACTAAATCGAGCACTATGGAGGAGTTTGACCCATGTAGCAGACCACAATTAATTTGGGACTGAGGCTATGTTGTTGTTGTTGTTGTTGTTGTATTCTTTTATTTATTAAGAACACGATTAGTAGCAATTCCAAAACTTCGTGCCATTTTTCATTTTAAATCATTGCTCTGAATTGTCACTGTTAGGCTACTAGCTTAGATTAGATTGAAATGTAAATAGGGAAATGCATTTGAAGCATTCATCAGTCTTGTGATTTTTTTCTTATTGGTACACTTTGTAACTAAGTTCATGTGTTGAGTATTAGTACAGAGCTTGGGCATATCTTTTTATTTGTAAAGATGCCTAATGTCAAGTGAATCATGCTTATTCAGGTCATTTTACTCTGGTAGCCCTCCACTCAATTATGAGATAATACATATGAGATCCATGCAGCGGAGATATTAAGGATCATTAATCAAAATCAAATGCGCCAAATCCCTAAAACATTAGTTAGAACTTCTTTGCTTAAAAACATTAAAATATTGGTGAAATATGATAATTTCATTATTAGTTGTCAACTTTTGATCCTTTTTTTGTCATAATGGAATAATTGAGTTCCTTTCTCCAATAAATCCATTGTGAACAGTAGTTCTTTGTCATGGTCAATAAACCGGTATATAATGTGTTACTGTGTTATGTTATGTCCCCGTTAAACTAGAAATACCATTTTAATTGTTTGAAAAAGGTTTCTAGGAGATTGCGGTTGATATATCATGTGTGGGTCCTGTGGGATATGCTGTATATGTGGTTTGAAGTTATGATGCTTAAGCAATTTATGGTACTGCAGTTGGTACCTTTTATTGCATTTGTTACTTTTATTAGAGGGTATTGGCATGTGCTATGAGCACATTTACAAGATGGTTGACACTTTATTTTTTATTTGCTTCACCCATAATACCATTTATGTTCAACTTGTGTTAGTGTGACTTATAACATGCTTTTTCAGGTTGTTGTGGATGTGGGATGTGGAACAGGCATTCTTTCTATATTTTGTGCTCTAGCAGGTGCAAAGCGAGTGAGTTTTCTTTTGTTTTCCAGAACATTTGCCTTGCAATATCTGTACTGATTGCTGCTAATTGGGGGATGTACCCAGATTTGTATGAAACATGTATTATTTTCTCATTGCTTCTCTTGTGAAATTAAAAGTTGATCTGCATGTAAAATAAATGGAGTTTGTAAGTTCAACATGCTAGAAATAGAGCACTAAATGAAGCTTTCCCAAACTGTGATACCCATTAAGAGGTGAAAACTAAATCTACCTGCGTAAAATGCTGGAACATGTTGATGCAATGTGCCAAATGTAAATGAAATTCCACTCATTTACTGTAATGCACTGCAGGTGCATTAACGGACAAGAAAAACATCTAAGATTATGATAATGCGATCCTACTGTCATCGATGACTTCATCAACGGCATGATTATTTATATTTGTTTATTATTCTATCCTAGCAAAAGAAAGATATTTAACCCGATAAAGCACTTAACCTCGTAAGTGCTTGTATAGGGGGTGGACAGTAGCTTAGAAACTCTCAAGAGGAACTGGTTCGACAAAACATATCAGCAATCTGTGTATAGTTTAAGTTACAAAAGGGAACATTATGTCACTGATGTATTTAGTACTCAGGAATTGTATGAGGATCATACTTAGCTTTTTTTTTTTGTCAATAAAAGAATGCTTTTTGGTTTGTTGAGTAAAACTTTTGTTTCTCATGCTGCTGCAATTCCTGTCAGGTTTATGCAATTGATGCAAGTGAGATTGCAGTGCAGGTATTTTCTTCTAGAAACCCACTTCGTATTTGATCTCACATTTTAACTGGTTGTTCATTTGAAATGTGAAACTAGGCAAGTGAAGTTGTTAAGGCTAATAACTTATCTGACAAGGTCAGAACCCACTTTGTATTTGATCTCACATTTTAACTGGTTGTTCATTTGAAATGTGAAACCAGGCAAATGAAGTTGTTAAGGCGAACAACTTATCTGACAAGGTCATTGTTTTACTTGGAAGGGTTGAGGTAAACTTCCGTATGGCTTGTTTTATGGTAAACCTGGCTTATCTTTGCTATGCTATATTGTGAATTTCTTGACATGCGAGAGTTTCTACAAGTTTAGTGTACATACAAAATCACGCACGCAAACACTCATATATGCATATTCTGCTTTTGTTTTCGAAGCTTTTGTCATGAAAGATGTAAGGGTAGGTGTAGCAAAACTTTGCTGAGTAAAACGATAAAGAAATACAATTGAGTTTTTTTTATTGTCAATAAGGTTGCTACATGCCGCAAATTCTCTCCAGTAAGAAAGCCAAATTAATAACGTCAGAGATGCTCCGCACCATAGAGCACTCTTTCACCAGTAGATCCACTTCACCACAATTTGCAAATAGTTTATTGAGTCATGTGGGAACACCCATCATCTTGGATACCTCAATTCTCAAAGGAGTTCCAATGATAGACTGCTAGTTCATACCTGAGATTCTATTTGCTCTCTTTCTATTGGGTTATGCTCATGCTAGCAAAAAGAAGTGCAAAATTATTTCTATCTTAATCACTTTCTTTATACAATATTTTATTCTGATATTAATCTCTCCAGGATGTAGAAATTGAGGAAGAAGTTGATGTGATCATTTCCGAGTGGATGGGCTACATGCTTCTGTATGAGGTATTTAGATATCTTGAAGTTATGCAAACTGTTTGAGCCTTTGAGGTGTCAATGTGTCTGTGGTGTTAACATGAATATACTCAATGCTATAGAGCATGCTGGGGAGCGTAATTACTGCAAGGGACCGCTGGCTTAAACCGGGAGGAATTATTCTTCCCTCACATGCTACGGTAATGATTTTTCATAAATTGATATTGTACGTTTGTCATTATGGCTTGACGCCGTAATTAGTGTCTCTGAATCTTCTCTTTCCTCTTAGAAGTGACGCTTTATTGTTTTATATTGGATTTTTAAGTGATTCCATAGAGTCATTTTTTCACATGCTACTTTTATGACTGTAGGTGCATACGTCAAGGATTATGAAGTTTTCTACTCTAAAATTCAGTTTGTTCTTTTTCACAATTTGCAGTTATATATGGCTCCCGTAACACATCCTGATAGATATGGTGAAAGCATCGATTTCTGGCGCAACGTTTATGGGATTGACAGTGAGTATGACTATTTACAGTTAATATGTTTGTAAATATTGGTTTTTGTACATTCTCAGTGTTTTCTCTAGCTCTTTGAATTATCCCTAAGCATCCTCTAATGTCTTTGTGTTGAACTATGCTTCTTTTACTGTAATTTTCTTTTTCAAAGGGAGACTCAATCTGGTTCATAGAGAGAAATACAGGAAGAGCATGATATTCTCCGCAAAAGTTCAAACCAATACTAATATGCCAATCCGTTAACAGATTGTCCCAAGTGAAACTGTAAAAGTCTTCTGGGATCATCCTAGATGAAGTACTTAATTTTACCACTTCTCTAACAGATATGGTATCATTATATGCTCAAGAAAACTAGAACTATATATTTCTATCCCAAATAAATTTTACCAGGCGCAGATGGCGTTCTGATCGCTATTTGTTTTTTTTGAGGACTTCTGATTTCTATTTGTAAACTTGTTTCTCTGTGAAACTGAACATACACACTCCTCTAAATTATAAGACAGTGATTGATTGGAATTATTTGCTGGGCTGGGCATGGAATTGAAGACCTTGATTGGGCCTAGAAAATATGACTGGACCATGGTTGGCATAATTTATTAGTTTGATGATGGTCTTCTTATCCACTATTTTTTATTTTTAATTTCTTCTTTGGGGAATATAATATTTGTTATTGGATGCAGTGTCTCCTATGTTGCCACTAGCAAAGCAATGTGCATTTGAGGAGCCAAGTGTGGAAACAATAACGGGTGAAAACATTTTGACATGGCCATATGTGGTGAGTCTCTCGTGTTATTCCAAAGTTGGGTTTGTATGTCTTAACTAGTTCGTTTACTGTGAATAACTTGCTAAACTATCATCCAAATGGCTTATAACACGGATGTCTCTAAGACTTAGGATTCAAAGGCATTGTATAGGGAAACTACGTGAACCAACAAGAACTGACTTCCTTGTTTAATTTCAACATTGGGTTTGAGTTGATCCCTTTCATACCATTGTTGCCACTTTCATCTATAATTCAGTGTCCTTAAAAATTGAGAAAGTTATATCAAGGCCAAGACTTTTAAGATATAAATTAAGTTAAATCTTGTGAATTTTTTTATTTTGGTGAGTGAATTGATTTATTTTATGTGATCATTGAATAGGTAAAATACGTGGACTGCTACACTGTCACAATTCAGGAGCTTGAATCTATTACTGCAAGATATAGATTTACATCAATGATGCGAGGTATAGTTTTTGTGTTCTTTTTATTTTCGAGAGGGGAAAAAGGGAAAAAAAAGTTGCCACTTTCAAGGTTAAGCTATTGATTCATCTTTGTTAATTTGTCTACCTTCATATGCATTTTTGATACTTGATTCCATACCATGTACCACATGGGATATTCTTCTGTATCCCAATTTCATTTTTCCCAATCTTGTTTTTATTCTTATTTATTCAAATTATTTTTGTTTTCCTCTTGTGTGTTTTTGGGTTTAGAAATACTCTTTCCCCTACAGAATTTCTATAATTGCATTTGCTCCTTTCCATTTTTTTTTTTGGTCGACTGTATTCATGCTGTACTAATTACAAGGTATCTTCATACCAGCGCCACTTCATGGATTTGCATTCTGGTTCGATGTCGAGTTCTGTGGACCTGCAATTTTCCAAAATAATGGCTATGCACTATCTCCACCTGGCAGTGTGACATCTTCCGACACATATTCTCCAGGATCTGGTCAGAAGAAGAAACGAATAAAATCAAATGAAGCACTGGTCCTATCCACTGCCCCCGAAGATCCTCCAACACATTGGCAACAGGTATCCTTCATTTATAAGTTTACATGCTTCCATCTCCAACTATTAGTAACCAATATTTCCGGTTTTATCTATTGCTTAATTTTATACTGCTACACTTGTGGGGTTACGAATTCGGTACCAGCTAGAATCAGCAAGGAAACTATAAAAATTAAGCAAATGAAATCAATTTGGCAAAGTGTTAGAGACATCCCTTCATTGAGGTGTGCAGATCAACTTCCCTTAAATTTGAAATGTGGAGCCTTTTTTTGGGTAGATTCTATCTTGATAGGACCACATTGTCTTAGTGGGGTTGTGCAGTCATCCATGATCCTGATTAATCCCAGTAAAAGATGAATATACATTAGGGAATTCAAGAACGTTAAACGAAAGTATTCTTGTATAACTTACGAAAAAGCTTTGAAACAAAGAAAGGAAATTGGGCGTTGTACATAAAGATGCAGTAATCCTCGATTGTCTTGTAATCTTGGAAATTGGGCATTGTACGAAGAAAGGAAATTGGGCATTGTAAGTCCAAATTTGTTATTTTACAATTGTTGTAATGTGCAAGGTCCAGAAAATATTCATTAAATGAATTGATCCTTAATTTATTTAAGCTTGGATTTTCGATAGTTTGTATCGTATTTGCTCGGATTTCTATGAACTCACTAATTGTTTGAAAAAGCTTCTTAATTATTTTATCTTACTCGTACCAATCACTTTTGCAGACTTTGCTTTACTTTTATGACCCAATAGAGGTGCAGCAAGATCAAATAATTGAAGGTTCCATTACACTGACCCAGAGCAAAGAGAACCCGCGGTTTTTAAATATTCACCTTGAGTATTCGTAAGTTCATTATCTTTGAGCTAATTCTGTTTTGACTTTTTTTTTCTTTTCTTTTTTTTTCTCACTTTCAATTTCTTCATGCAGCTCTGGAGGTCGGTCTTTTGTGAAAGAATCCGTAATGAGGTGATCCGGTTCATTTATACAAAAGTTTTGACGAAACAATCACAACTTGGAACGTCACATGGCGAATGACGGGCCTTGTTTCTGGGATTTCCCTACATCTCCACTACATGTTCCCTGACCGTGACTAATTTATTGCATGTTCAAGTTGTTTTGCATTTCAATCATGCCCACATCGTCTGTCTAGAAGTATAGAGCTCATTCAGCCATTTTGACATGGCCCTCCTCTTGTTTTAGGAATGGAGAGTTACTGTTGGAGTTAGTGATTTGTTATATTAACAAATGTGTACGGTTTGTTTGATTCATTTGCCTTTTCAGGCTGTTTCACATTGAGCTGAATCATCTGGAGATATCTGACACTACTGTATTAGAATTTAGAAGCTTAGAACCATATTTCTCTTAACTTTGAAATTAATTATAAATCTGGTTTTATTTATTGATTTCTATGGAGCTATTACAGTGATGTATCATTGGAATCTTTAATGATCTCTTGTTGAGTCTCATGCAGTATGGAAGACAAAATTAATTTTTGTTAATATGGTCCTTGAAAGGATTGTGCAGTGTTTAAGCAGTTGATCCAAGTACACCAACGACAACAACAACAACAAAAAAGGGTTCCATCAATGATTTGTCGTGGGCATGGGGGATGTAGTATTTCATAGGAGGAATGATGCATTTTTCCCCTAGTACTTTAGTAGGGATTTTTTCAACTTTATTTATGAGAAACACGTCATTTTCTGCCTTTTTGTAAATGAGATATTAGTATTGTACATAGTAATCTACAATAAATAAAGTATCGTTCCTAAAAAAAAAAAAAACAACCATAGACCAAACTCTTCCTCTCTACTAGATTCATTACCTTGACGGGTGTGCTTTTAGTTGGTATAAGTACATACATAAATGCCAAAAAATTGTAAGATTTAATATGATTAGGCACCACAATAAGGATACTGTTTTAAATAGTTTTTGTTTATAGATTTATAGATGATACATAAAGTTTGGTAAATGTAGGATGACCCACCAATACGGAAGGGAAGAACACAATAATTTTGAAATGATTACAACTTTTCAGCACTCATAATGGTTCAATTATTGAAACTCATGCACATATCTTATATGCATATTCATATGTTATGTTTTCTATCTGAAAATCCTTTTTGAGTTTGTGACTTCTCCACTCTCATGGTTTTTCCTACTTTTATATTCCCCCTGCTTTGGCTCAGCTTGTCTTATTTCTATGCAACATCATTTATTAATCTTCCCACATTTATTTTAATTTATCCCTTCTCATATCCTAATCTCCCCCACCTTGCTTAATTCTTTGTTTAAATGAAATCAACCATTTTAATGAGACAAGGAGTGGGATTAGTGGAAACATGTTTTGATCTTCTACTCTTCTCTATTTCTTGTCTTTTGTTTCTCTTCCTTTTAGGTGGGGTTCTCAATTATATAAATTCTCATAAGTAATTAAATATATGATTGCTTTTCTAAAAAAATGTATATAGAAAAGATGTTCATATTTGAAAAATATGTATGTGTGTATATAATTAATATATTTCAAGTTAAAACTTATTACACTCAAACTCATATGCGGGAAAACTGATCATAATCATATTCCTTATCAAATCAATAGAACTATCACTTGATAATATATATGTTTCAAGCGCACAGGATGTGCATAATTGAATTAATTATCGCAATTTTAACTAAAAGGATAAATTGCCACAAAGATGAAATTAATCTATGAGATTTGGTAATCTCAGCTTTTTAACTAACCTTTCCTTCGTTCATTAATATATACAAAAGGTGGCATTAATCAACTGTTAAGTAAATGTATGCGTGTGATTAAAAAATAAACAAAGGAACATACCTTTTCCAACATGTATAACTTGCTCGCACATATTATACTAAAAAAGATAACACTATTGCTTGATGATGCATGCCAATTAATATTAGCACTTAATTCGGTATCAAAATAAGGGGCGCCCGCCCACAACTTAATTGTACTCTCATCACACACAATTCACTCGCTTAATTTCCTTTCCTTTTTCTTGTGTTAATCATACTATCAGGTACTCTTTATTAATTAGTTTAATGCGATGAAAAATATGATATTGATAAGAAGATCAATTAATTTATTATTAATTTGTTTATCAACTTCTGCTATACAGAACTAGCTAGCTAGGGATCGAGCCCCAATCTTGCTTTGGTAAGTGATATGCCTTCACTAAATTAAGATGCTTTGTTGTTTTTGATTAATTAGTATTATTTTGTATGTGTTGAGCATGTCTTAGATCGAGTAGAATGAAAAAGTTTGATCCATATAAATTATAATGGACCTCATCTATTTTGGAATTGAGTTAATTCGCTGTTGTTACTGTTGAAAAGTTCGCGTTTCCATACATATATATCTTTAGGGCGTGGATACATGGTGTTTTCTTGGCCAAGTAATTAAGTTAATTAAATCTTGTTTAAAAAAGATTAATTAAATTGTATTAAGTACGTTTTTTCTTTTTTTTACATCTTTTTTCATTAGTGAGGACTATACAACAATACAACCTCACTCCCAAATTAATTGGGGTCACTTCGTAACAGATATATGTTAATTAAAAAATAAAATAACAATGCACGGCATGAATTATAAATGGTGAATGATGTGTGCATGAATTATAAATGGTGAATGATGTGTGATATTAGGTGCCCAAACCCCGAATAATTGAATTGGAATTATTTGTTAATTGCCTTGACTAAAATTCAACATATCGATCAATACACTTTTTTGAAAAAAGAAATCAATGATATCCATGAAACATTCTTTTCTTATATATTAGGCAAAACCCATCATTTGATATCTGAACTTTCTGATTTTTATGTTTTTGTTCCCTCAACTTTTATTACTACACATTTAGTCCTTGAACTTTTACAAATATCTACATTTAGTTTTTCATCATTTCAAGTGTTAAATTCCACCAACGTTAGTAATAAAAGTGTCACGTGACTAGTCAAGAAGAGTAATGTGGTTTATATTACTGAATCGAGTGGCTCACATTGACCAACAAAAGTTGAAAAAATTTAATTTTTCCTAAAAACATAAAAATAAAAAAAAAAAAAAATAAAAAATAAAAAATTCAAAGTTTAAAGACCGAAATATAAAAAACTTCCTACAAAAAAAAATAAAAAAAATAATATATATATATATAATTGAAAAGTTCAAGGACCAAATGTACAACAGTAAAAGTTTAAAGACCAAATGTACACTAATAAAAGTTCAAGGACTAAAAACATAAAAGACTCAAAGTCGAAGGACCAAAAATTAGTTTTTGCCTATATATTAATATAGGCCACTGTATATAACCTTACTTATTTTCGTTTCGTTTTTTGCGTTTTTGGTAGCCGTTGTTAGATTATGGAGGGTCTACTACTTTAATTGTCATAATTGGACAAACTTATTAAACTTGGATATATACGGTCCATGAATGTGTATATACATGCCGTGTGTCATGTGCATCATGTATATATCATGTTCCATGTCCATGACATGGTGATCAAAACCATGAAGCACGCTTGGCCTGCAAGTGCAACCACCAGTCCTCTCTTACGCCATGTACTGTCAATGAATGTTGGATCATGGTCTGGAATCCATATAGCTTATACATGCTCATCATCATGCGCGTGTGGTCCGTCTAATTAGTTTTTTATATGTGTGTGTGTGTGTGTGTAGAATCTGTCTATATATAGATTAATTACGGGAGAAAGAAAGGGTCTTTAATTTGGTCTTGAGGAGGAAAGGAAAAAAGAAGAATAGTATATCAACTTATAAGTAATGCAAAAGCTAACACAAATAAACCCAAATAATTTTTTTATTTTTGAAAACATTCTCAACAGAGAATATTGAACCAACTAATTAATAAGGAGTAGTGCTATTTAGACTCTTAGAGTCCAGACTCCTAAGGAGTTTTTGAAAATTTTTTATTTCAAAGTCATCTTCAAACAATAAATGACTTCGAAATAACAACTTGCAACACTTTGTTGATATTTATAATAATTTTAAAAACCTCCCTATGATCCGGATAGATTTTTTGATTAATAAGACGGCTATCTTAAAGAGAGAGAGTGAGTGAGAGAAGCACTGTTTGTCTTTAGCATGGAAGCAGGCCCAGAAAGTTGGTGCACAAGGCATAATTAGCACATACAACAAAAGCAGCCCCTCCCACCTAGAAAGAAAATCCTAACATACATTCAGTACACATATTTGATATACCCTTGTTAGAGTTTGATTCATACGCATCGAGATTTGTGAGATCAACAAATGTAGTAACAATTATATATAGAACAAATGAGTGCATGTATGAAAATTACATGATGATCAACTATCTTTTTCAAGACAAAAATAAAAAGAAGCCCAAAGCATGCACTGGCCTTTCAATTCAACGAAAACAAAAGGCCCAACAAAAAAAAATGCAACACAAGCAGAACCCACCACTCCCACTATTAATAGCTCCCCCCCTTCTCACCAAAAGAGTAGTAGGGCGAGTGCTCATACATAAAGAGAGAGAGCAACGCAGTTGTTAACACAGCACAATGGTGGTATTCAAGGTAGCCTTTGAAGCTCTAGCCATGTTGTTCCTCATGGTGGTGCTCCAAGTGCTCGGCGCACCCACCACCACCAACCCTTCACTCACTTATCTTGACTTAAACGTACATGAATCAATTGCCACTTTCAAGTCCCACCCTTCAAGCCATCGCCACCTTCTAAACACAGACTCGATCTCAGACTCTCAACATGATGGCAACGATTCAAAGTGGAAGCTCAAGTTGATTCATAGGGACTCAATCTCGTCGTTGTTGACGTCAAAAAACCTCTCCGACCATCGCGGCCGCTTCCATGACCGGATCAAGAGAGACGTTAAACGGGTTGCCTACCTTATCCACCGCCTCATGATCAACGGCGGAAATGTCACTAATAGTAGTAGTAATAGTAGTAGTAATACTAGGCAACCGCCGCGTTATAAGGTGACGGAATTCGGGTCGGATGTGGTCTCCGGCATGGACCAAGGCAGCGGGGAGTACTTCGTCCGGCTAGGCGTCGGAAGCCCAGCGCGAGACCAGTACATGGTGATTGATTCAGGCAGTGACATAGTCTGGGTGCAATGCCAACCATGCCGGCAATGCTACAAACAATCCGACCCGGTATTCGACCCAGCCAACTCCGCCTCTTACGCAACCGTTACCTGCGGTTCCGTCGTCTGTGGCCGCGTCGCAAACGCCAACTGCAACGCCGGCCGGTGCCGCTACGAGGTCTCCTACGGTGACGGCTCCTACACCAAAGGCACAATGGCATTGGAAACTATAACCTTCGGCCAGACCGTGGTCCGCAACGTAGCCATCGGTTGCGGCCACTGGAACCGTGGAATGTTCGTCGGTGCAGCCGGGCTTCTCGGGCTGGGCGGCGGCTTGATGTCATTTATCGGGCAACTAGGCGGGCAGACCGGGGGCACCTTTGGGTACTGCCTAGTAAGCCGTGGCACGGCCTCACAAGGGTCATTGGTTTTCGGGCGCGACGCGGTCCCGGTGGGTGCAGTCTGGGTGCCTTTGGAGCGCAACCCAAGAGCCCCAAGTTTCTACTATGTAGGCTTGGCAGGGTTGGGTGTAGGGGGAGTGAAAGTTGGCACCATAACAGAAGACATGTTTAGACTGACTGAGAATGGTGGGGGAGGAGTAGTGATGGATACTGGGACAGCAGTGACTAGGCTGCCATTGCAAGCATATCAGGCATTGAGAGATGCATTCATAGAGGGCACTGCAGGGCTGGCTAGGAGCTCTGGAGTCTCCATATTTGATACATGTTTCAATTTCTTCAATCTCAACAATGTGAGATTGCCAACAGTCTCATTTTACTTCTCAAATGGGCCGGTTTTGACACTGCCAGCAACTAATTTTATGATACCAGTTGATGAGGAGGGGACGTTCTGCTTTGCATTTGCTCCATCTGCAGGGATTTCTATAATTGGGAACATTCAACAGGAGGGGATACAGATCACTTTCGATGGAGCTAATGGGTTTGTAGGATTTGGACCTAATACTTGCTGAATTTTACGTCAACCGCAACGGTGACAACGCAAGGAATGAAGCTTCAATCAAGAATTTTGTGGGTCTTCATAAATGCAGGATTATGATTAATTAAGTGGGAGAGTAGTTACAAATATAGTAATTCATATAATAGATTAGAAAGTAATTATTGAATCTAGTTTTTTATCAGATGGTAATAGTGGGATATTCCATGTGATGTGTTTAGAATTATAGATATTTGGGTTAAAAAGTAGTAGCACTAGTGTGTGATATTAGTTTAAAGTTTGCTTTTCTTTAAGCATGAAAGCTATAGCTAGACGAGGGTTTGTGAAAAGGTTTGGTTCTCTAAAGTGTAAATTAACCATATAATAATGTGGTGGTATATTAAATTAGTGTAAGCTAATCTTCTTTTCACATTGACACTCATAGTAGGAGAGGTAGGTAATCACTGATCACTAATCAGATACAGAAATGAAAAGAAGGGAATAACATGATCAAGCTAAGCTAAGTCAAATATATCTCTCCTCCCAAAAAATATCAAACAACGGTCAAGATTCTAAAGAAGAAAAGCAAGGAAGAATACAGTCTGGTGGTCTTTAATATGGGACTAAACGTCAGAACATCCAAGAGTAAGCTTTACCAATTCAGGTAGGAAAATTGGGGTCTTTTGTTAGGTGGGTTTATGAGCTTGACACAACACTTCTCATTGTCCAACAACACATTTGATACTAATCTTATTTTGTCCTTGATATCATGAGCAATGGAGCCACCGCCATGATGGGCATGTGAAGCCATCACTTCTAGCGTTGGTCTACCATTCAATGAAGGAAACAAGAGTTGGGATCCATTCAACAAAGAACTTTTACAAAGGTGATTGCTTTTCCCTCCTTTGAGTTTTGGCAGTCAGATTGGTTTGCCCTCTCTGTACAAAGTCATAAAAATAATTGTAAGGTAATACGATGGCGACCATTTGTGGTAGTACTACTACTGCTCCTAGGTTTTGCAAACCCTTTATTAGCAGGAAACCAAAGTTAAAGTTTTGTTGCTGTGAAATGATGTACTGAAGAGTTCTGGAATCATGAAAAACAATTAAACAAAGTAGAGGAGAAGGAATAAAGATCATAAGAGAGATATGCATCAACTTTTCCATGGGCAATAAGGTACATGTGAAAGCACGCATGCACACACATATACCTGAAAATACTTCGACAAATTAAGCTATGGTGAATATGCAAGTGACTTGACTACACTGATCCGATCCCCCGCTCCCTCTCTATCCCTAAAACAGTCTGAAAAGATGAACATAACGGCAATAGATACTTGACGCCGTCACGCTGTTATCATTACTGTTCAAATCCAAAAGGTGATTCAGTTGGTCTCACCAAAGTTCAACAAGTTGAAGACAAGATGTGAAATTGTTTCGACTAATAGTAAAAAGCACCAAGCTATAAGTCAATGTAGTGCTGGATTGTAGGGGTTGTGTACATTCTAGCTATACTGGAAAAACGGCAAGCATATCATATCAGTTACTTCATATCCTGCTTGTATATATCAAGGAATTGGCAGCTATAAAGAAGGGTAGATGATTGTAGGAACAAGAAGTTCGGCAAAGGAGAGAGGAACAAGGAGTTCGGCAAAGCTCCTCAAGTAGGAGAAAATTAGATCAGAACTTGAAATGCAAAAGTAAAACATACATTTACAACACAATTTTGACAGCTAAAGCAATGCATAGAAGATAGAGCAAATTAATAAGATCAATCGAATAAACTCGAGCACAGTCGGGTCCCATATGGGGTGCAACACTCCAGCCCAGTTTTTTCCATTCAAGTATCTACCATATGTCATTGAACAGTTTTAACAGCTGAAACCACCTCTTTAACTAGACTAGAATCATAGAATTGAACAGATTATTTGGGTTTTAGGGTTTAAGTGTTGAACCTAGTTTTAAGTGTTGAAGTTTCATTTTTACAACATGAAAACAATTCACCTAACGGTGTAGGCTTTGGTGGAGACTGGAAGAGTAAATTCTTTTGATGTTCTGCCTTAGCTAAGCTTTACTTGTGGGACCAAATCAAAGGTTAAGATCATTACGTGTCGACCCAGTAGTTAAAGAAACTGAGCATTTGGTTGGTTCCAAGGCCCACATTTTTCTCAGCCTTTATCACCAACTCTCCACTCTCCCCCTCACTCACTACACTCGACGCAGTTTCTCCACTTCCCGCCAAAAAAAACTTGCCAGGTGGCCCAGTCCTGGCACAAGACCTGGACACTCTGATTCTCTGTAAAGCAAAGAATACAGAAAGGTGGAATGAGCACTGTCCGCCATCAGATTAGTGGACTAGTCCTTAACTTCTGGCCAGCTAAAGAAATAATCTGTCAATCACCATACCCCCCAACATGTTTTTGATCACCATGAACTTAACAGGAAGAGACTAAGAAGAGACCCTCTAAAGCATTTGTGAATGTGAAGAGAACTGTAAAAGCAGCAACACTGCATGCCATGTGAACAATCCAAAAGAGGGCTTCTAGGTCTTTTACTTACAGACAACCCCCATCCCCATGACTCGAAAGAAACTAACGTATTTAGAGTTAGATAACAGGTTTCGTTTCCATGACTTTTTGGTCACCAAGCATATCTCAGTAGTGCATCAATCCCATTGATTAAAGTCATTGAACCGAGTTTTGAATACTAGGCTTGGTTGTAAAGGACAGTACAGAAGGGTTAGAATGGGCAAATTGATAAAATCAAACAAAATGGTCTTGTTTGATGGTGGACAATTGAATAATTGAACAAATAGGAATAGTTCAATTTACACTATATAAATAAAGCCAAATGCAGATCTTCAAGACTTAAAGTTTTTTTTTTTTTTTTTTTTTAATGTAACAGGTAGATTTGGCATTTACAGTTTTCATCATGGAAGTGGATTAACAGATAAATAAGAAGCCTAAAGCTACATCAATGCTATAGAAAATGATTGCGAAGGTTTTCATATATTCAGTTAGCACCCTAGGAGACCAACCATTGCCATGCAAGCACAAAACAAGCAATAGATATTCCAGACAAAGATGAATGAACATAAATAGTTTTATAATTGACAAGGCATTCAAACTTGGATTGGTAATTGAAGATGAACAACTCAAGCAAAGCTACTGGTAGTTAGGCTTGATAGATAGTTTTATACTTGATAAGTATATTTACAGTAACTTGAAATTCAACTTGTTATATTCTAAAGATACAAAAATTCCTAGGAAGCCTCATCAGATATATAAATAGATGCCAAGATTAGGATTACCAGCAGTTACACGCCATTTTAGCTCCTATGTCAGAAAGCCAGGCAACAAAAGGCAGAATCATGGTTGTCACTGTATCCGGAGTCTGATTCAGGCGCTGCTTGGCTTCCTTAAAGACGAAAAAGAATATGACCAGGATATAATCTAGTGGAAAGGCTCCAAAGATAGAAGTCGTCACACATCATCCTTCCGGTGAACTTGATCTAGCTCCAGTGTTTAGACCATGAAAAGATATCTTAGGTCTTCAACTGTAAGTCGAGCCCCGGTACCTCCCTTTTGATCTTCTCCAAAAGCAGATGACACCATTTTCCTTTTTTGTTCCTATATAAAGAACTACCATCTAGTAAGCAACTTATTTTACACATCCGTAGTTAATGGACAAAAGCAGTTGAGTATTAGAATGAAATTCAGCAAAGATAGGGGAGAAATTTCCATGGCATGTTTCTCAAACAAAATAACCAGGCAAAAGTAATGCAGAGCAGTGTTTAAGGAAATATGGTTCATACCTGAAGAGCTAATATTCGATCTTCAACAGTATCTTTGATTGTTAGCCGTGAAACTGTTACAGGACGTGTTTGTCCAATCCTGTGTGCCCGATCAATAGCCTGATCTTCTGTGGTCGGATTCCACCAAAGATCTAAGAGTATAACGTGACAAGCAGCGACCAAGTTAAGACCAAGGTTTCCAGCTTTCAATGACATCAGCATTACGACTACCTGCAATTATTTTCAACAATTTAAAATGCTTATTGGACTAGCAAGTAAACTAAGCCAGAGGGAATAAGAGAACGACTGAACAATTACAAAATGAGGTAAAATTGAATCAATTATCTCAAACCTCTGGATCATTATTAAAATCTTTCACAGCCCGGTCTCTCGCCGCAAGGGTCATTGTACCATCAAACCTTCTGTATTGTATACAGGAGTGGTTCAATGATACCTCAACCAAGTCGAGCATGCTAGTCCATTGGGAGAAAACAATGGCCTTGAAAGGTCCTCCTGGAAGGTTGGTACGATCTGAAGAAGAAGAGACTCCACTCCATGTGTCAAAGCTAGGTGTATTACAGTGCTTCTCCAGGATCTCAATAGCAGCTCTTATTTTGGATGAACCATACATGTTATGCATTTGAGAACTTAGTGCAACTTCAAAGGAACTTGAAGCATTGCCATCATGCTCACCAGAAAGAGAGGTTCTAAGAGTATGTTTAGAAAACACAACATCTGTGCCAAGTTGCTCTTTACAGCCAGGAGCAGGGCATGTATTATCATCACCCGTTAAATAATCTGATACACACTGGTAGCAGAAGACATGGCCGCCCATTGTGACAACAGCATCCTCAGCAGGGTCCTGCAAAGCGCATGAACATAAAATCAAGCTCAAAGTTTGGATAACAACAATCCAGCAATACAATACACTCAAAAATAATAAAACCTTGACAATCAGAAACGCAAACAAAACACTCAATGATGAAAAAAGCTATGACAAGATCCTATACACGAGAATAAAAAAAAAAAAATACAGTTAGGTTGAATTAGCCTGAGAATAAGAATTTATACCTAGAGTTGAAGCAAATAAATAAAAAATTTGCCTCTTCTAACAATCAAACATGCTAGACAGCAGACTTGACACTGTCAAGATTTTTATTTTGTTTTGCCAAATTTCTAGAATCACTTGCCAAAAGCAAGGTTGGGGTTTCGACTCATGTTAGAGGCATCATTGTCTTGTTGTCTAGAACTACACAAAGAACTACCAAAAATATCAAAAAAAATTCCTGCCCAATAAAATTTACAGTGTCCAACCAAATATGTGCTATCATAAATGTAAATATGCATTAGCACTGCACACCTTTGCCCATCAGATTATCAATATTCCAATTAATACTTTCGTTCCAAAAACCAAGATTACGACCTTTGTTTGATATACAGTTACTCTTGACCTGGTAAAAACATCCATCTAGATGACACCCAGGTCATTGCAATTTCCCAAAGCAATCATGCATTAAGATGATCCTCAAAATAAACCTTGCGACTTCCATTGATTCTTATCCGTCCCTTCCTTGATGAAATAGATCTTCCCCAACCCCCCTTACAATCAAACGTGACCTCCCATGCAACTTGTGCTACACTAGTCAACATTTTTAAATTGGCTAAATCATTTATTTGAGAGAACAAAATAAAGAAGGATGAGTTATAAGAGAACTTACATTGCATACACCACAAATTGGCACAGAAGCTTCTAAAAGATTTAGTAAATTGATCAGCATATCTTTTGGGAGTCTTCTTGCCATTTCTGAAGAAGCATGTCCAACAGAATCAGAAGTATATCCTTTAACGAGGATAGGATGATCACATGCTTGACGAAGACGCAAAAGCATTATCAGAATATTAGCATAGTTTTGCCTCAAGGTGCCAGCAGCAGCATATGCCTGCAATACAGAATTCGATAATTTTAAGATAGTTATAAATATATGGCATAATTGGCATTTACCAATGAGGCTTACATAGCCTATGGAGCTCCTATGAATTGCCATCTTATAAGAAAAAGTTACGGGCCAAGACAACTTCGATGAGTGATCATTTACCCAAAGTCACAGTCAAACAATGGCAAGGCATTGCATCGGCCATGCCGATACTACAAGTAAGGTACACAAGGAGCCTTCAAGGTATACTAGAAACTTCGAAAAACAAAAAATAATACACACACACACACATACATATATATATATATATATATATACATATAAAACCGTGCATACCTTACATCAAATAATATTCCAAATATCCTATCCCCAGCACCACTTATAATTTCTAATGCAGTCCACTGCCCACCTCTTGCTATCCTTGCATCTGCTGAACACCCTTAGCAACTCAACGATTGCTCTAGTAATAGGTATTCCTCTTCAATTCTTTGAATATTTACATTATACACACAGGTCGGCCCAATTATGTTGTTTGAAGAAAAATATTAGGAAACCCATACAGTTGCTATACAGGCTACTGGACCACTTTAATTGCAGAACACCTTTGTAACAGACAATACAAGAATTGCTGCAAGAGGTATTAGCTAATTCGCACCTAATTAGCATGCCTAATTTATATTAATGAATGGTACATTCCTTTTTTTTTTTAATTTCACCTATTCATGACTTAAATTTAGAAAGTTTGGACAGAAAATTACTTCATCTCAAATGTTTCAAGTCTCCGAATATCTAATCACCATTTAGGAACAATGGCGTATATAAAGTATATGACTGGCTAGACAATACAAAATGAACTAACTAATTATATATTTTTTGCTACATGTGATGGACTTGCTTAGGCATCATCTTAGTGCCTCGCAATCACTGGTTTTAGTGTTCATTTAAAAGATACTCTATTGTATTATAAACATTATAAGCGACAAGTTCACCAAAGACAATGTACTAAGTGATTCGTGAAGCAGTAGTCTTTCTAAAAGCAGAAATGAAAATTGTGAAATATTCTAAAAAAAAGAAAATATGTAAAGCATCACCTAGCAGAAGAAGCTCATCGTCAAAGGGAAAAGACTAACAGACCAACAGTAAAATGACGAAAAAGGTTCTTAGCATTTGGATATTCAAATGAACACTCAATTCAATGATAACCTAGACTTCTCATGCTTTCACCAAGACCTAAGGCTAACCTTACAGCTTGTAGAAAACCGAGCTCTAGTTCTTTACGTTAGGACGACAATGCTCAAGAAGGAGAACTCTTTACACTAACATATCAACCTCACAACAGTCTCTAGCAGTCAAGAAGAAGAGCTAAGCCTCATGAAGTAGAGTGACTAGAGTCAAGCCTTCAAAACTAGACACAATCCTCGAGCACCAAGAAAATTAGCTTTGCAGTGCAAACACTTGATGCAAGAGGATTAATAACTCAATGTGCACCAAAAATCTCCATCCATGCCTGCTACAACTTACGACAAACAACAACATAGCCTTAATCCTAAATTAATTGGGGATGGCTACGTGGATCAAACTCTTACATTGAACTCAATTTAATGCAATTGATTGTGTGCTTTCAAGATCATTTAAATCCCTCCTAATTAATCCATCCATGTCTCTTGTAAATTTAAATTTAAAGAAAAATGCAATAAAATAACAGCACCTTAAACTGAGAGCGAGAATCTGCTTCAAGTTTGGAATAAAAGGCTCGCTCCTCCATAGAGAAATCAACCTTTATTAAATGAACCGTTTTGGGTGGTAAATTGATTATAGGCTTCCCATCAATCAGTGATCCTGATAGAACAAACAAATTCGTCACAGCCGCAGTTAGAGGTATAAAGCTAAATACAAGTCGATCTCTAGAGTCGCGTGATTAGACAAAAATCTCCACAAGATTAAAGAAGATCACAAGGCTAAACAATTCAATCAAACAAAATCTATTAAGAGGAAATTCTGAACATTCTGTAATGAATTAATAATGACATAAGTAAGCCTACAAATTGAATAATATTTACAATCAGATGACACTTGACAGGGAAGAAGCCGCAATTGAAAGGATCCACTTTCCCAAGGGCCTGACACAACAGTAAAGTTACAAAATAAGAACCTTGAGGTCAAAGGCTGAATCCAGGATGGCATCTCCAAACTGGAGATCAGGACGTGTACAACTAACTAGACATACATCCCTACAACCAGAAATGACAGCAACTTCATGCATCAAGGATATATTTTCTCTGACAAAAATTACTCGTCTTATGATTGAATGGTCTTTAGTCCTATTATCTTCTAAGAGTAGATTAATACGAGACTTTTGCACATGCTATGCAGGAAGAATATTTAAATTGTCATCCAGTCAGGACATAAATCAAAAGGTGAAAAGGTTACCATAAAACACAACATGGAAGAATTAATTTATTGCACTTACTATCAATTAATGTTCAAAACATTGAACACTACTATCAATTCCAAATTTCATATTAAGAATTCCTATCAAAAAAATTTAATATAAAGAACAGAAAACAGGAGACCCAAAACCATTTTATTATTCTCAAAAGACATCGAAAACAAAAATAGTTGATATATAGGAAAACAACAACAACATAGCCTTAATCCAAAATTAGTTGGGGTCAAATTCTTCCATTGCATTCAATTTAGTGCAAAGTTGAAATATAAAAAAGAAATCTAAAAACAAACAAGGAAACAATATGAAGAGTGACTAGACAAGCATAAAAATAGATCACAAAAACTAAACGAAACATTAACTCGTGCACCAAAAAAAATTAGGAAGTCTACCTTTAGTACGACGCAGCATTATAGTCTTCAGAATTGCTTGCAGCTTTTTGTACCCATTAACTGCATTTCTGCCTATTGGATACTTTATAGAAGAACAAAAGGACTGGAATTTTGCATATGGGTCATATTTAAGAAATCTAAAGTAGCTATATAAATCTTCAACTGAGTTTTGTATAGGAGTTCCAGAAAGGCACCATCTTCTCTTAGCTCTTAGACCACAGCAGGCTCTAGCCACTTGAGTTCTATGATTCTTTATGGTCTGGGCTTCATCAAGCACCACTCTGAACCAGCGAACTCTGGCAAGTGTACCACCACAGACAAGCAAGGAATTATCAGTTTTCTTTTTACCTTTCCTTCCTTTCTTCCCAGCATTAGATGGTTTTTTCCTTTTCTTATTGAACCTGAATTCCGAAGATAGCCCATGATCTTCCCCATTCCTAAGATCTTCAGCATCATCATCATCTTCATCATCATCATTATCTCCAACATTAATTGCTTGTTTTGGAACTTCGTTACATACAATGGAATAAGTTGTGAGAACAACATCATATTTTGCCAGCTCAACAGGATCCTTAGTCCTGGCGCCACCATGGTAAACTAGAACAGAAAGCTTGGCACCATCTGTAACCTTTTCCTCCAGTTCCCTTGCCCATTGACGAAGGACACTTGCGGGGCAAACAACTAGAGTACCTGCATCAGGTTTCCCTTTATGGCATGGAGGTACAGCAGTTGTCACCTTTGGAATCTTTTCAACACCATCAGGTACTCCAGTCTGCTTTTCTTTGTTCAATTCAGAAACATCGTCATCATCGTCCAAATTCAAAGCTTCAGTCTTTTTTACAGCATGCAGGTCAACTGATGTGGGTTTTGAGTCTTTCGACAGCAAGTGCTTTTGCAGTAATATAAGGGCGATTGTCGATATAGTCTTACCAAGACCCTGCGAGGTAACAGCACATTGAGTGCTCATAGAATGTTCGTGAAGATATTATTTAATGTCTTGTGCACATTGAGTTAACAATTAACCTGATCATCTGCAAGAAATCCACCTAAGCAATGATAACTTCTTGTCTCCCTCTGAAACATCCATGCTAAAGCAATTTTCTGCAAAACAAAGGAGTTTATAACGATTGTACCTAGCATAGTATTAGAACAACTAAAGAGGGTGTACCAGGACCTGATGTCTTAAGAGCGATACTTGAAGAAGACCATTAGGTAAAGTAGCCTCTAATTTTGGCTGTTGGAGGGTCTGAAGCCATCAAAAAGAAATAATTAACTATATAAGCTTATTATCGGAAATTTTAAAACACAATGCAGAATTAGCATGAGTAAAGAAAAAATTAAGCAAGAACCACAAAAGAAGATGAAGAAATTCAGTTCATATCCTACAGTAAAATTAAAGTAGATTACCAAGAAGAGGACCACACCGCTGTTTATTAGATCAATCCCATCCCCCCCCCCCCAACCACCACCACCAAAACACACGCACTCACACTTACGAAGAAGAAAAAATAGTGTCATCCATCAAAAGGACCCTTTTCGTACTCAAGACATCTTACAGTTCTTACTGCTCTTCATTAAAAATCTCCAACACAATCGTAATTTGATTGGTTCTCCCAGTAGATGATTTGATCACTAAAATGCAGCATGTGATACGATTGAATCACTTCCATTTATTTTCATAGTTTCAAGGGAGGGAAATAATTGAAGCAGTTTATTCCTTTTCTCGCTCCTAAAGCCTTTCTTTTTCAGTTATATTGGTCAGTTGGGAAAAAAAAAAGTGATAATCTATTACATAATTTAGATTAAATGTAGGGAACACAAAGAAGTACAACAGCTTTCAACATAATAGATTTAGAGGTTTAGCAACCAGCTAAAATCGAGATGGAGAAAAAAGCTATAATTTGTACTTTTCTAGGTGATGCTTAAAAGCTAATTAGAAAAAATCAAATATCCCAAAAGGGGGGGCAAACTTTATAAAAGCAGCAAAATTCACACAAAAGCTAGAAGCAGTGATGTTAATAAAGGAAGAAACTTGACATGATATAACATCCAACAAAACTTCAGTGCAAAAAAAACAAAAAGTGAAATACCTCCAATGCTGCTTGGAAAATAAGTTGTTCGTCACGTTCTGCAGGCCTTTCCTCTAAGCCAGAACGATGTATAGGATCAATTGAAGCAGAAGGCTGTGGTTTTGCAAGAGACTTCCCATGATTCAAAGATGGAGGTAGTAGTCTGCCCCCATGGTGTTCATACATAGTTACTTCATCGTTATCTTCCCAGCATAAATGACCTTTCGTGTAAACTTTCTCATCAGCAGCATTTGTACCAACAGAATGGTGAGAATTGCCACGAGCATTAAAAATATGACCAACGACCCCATTCTCATAAGAAGAATTTCCTTTAGCAGTTGACGAAGATAGTCGAAGAGCAGGTGATGACGATGGTTGAGGAGCAGTTGATGAAGATGATCCGAGAGCAGTTGATGAAGATGGTCGAGGAGTAGTTGATAAAGACGGTTGAAGAGTAGTTGATGAAGATGGTCGAAAAGAAGATGGAAGATTTCTCCTCAAAGCTTGTGGGGATGAAAATTTTCCTAAATCATTTCCAATCATGACAGCAGAGTTTGAATTCACCGCTTCATTACCGCGAACTCCATTCACTTGCTCCCCATAGTTACTACTAGAAGATGCAGGTTTTGGATCATTTACCACAGTTCCTATGTGGTTTTTCGAGATTTGCTTGTCATCAGAACTTTGACGCTTATGATGGCTCAGCCATGGTCGGCGATCATTATCTATATGACTCTCCCTAGAAGAAGTTGCTCCTGTGACTATAACAAGAACTTGAGTGAATAAGCTGTCTTATAGATGTTAGAAAGACTTCATACATACATGAATTTGGAATTATGCATGACTCTTACCCTTTGAGTTTGAGCTGGGAGTAGAAGCCCATGCTGGAAGCTGTCTATGGATATCAGGTGCGTCAAATTGTGCAGCAACCATGCTCCCCTTTTCACTACCAACATCTATTTCATTTTCACTGTCCGAAGACAGAATATCTATCGGGTTCATTGAACTACAAGAAAATTAGGATTTACTCTTTGAAAACATTAGGGAAAAAAACTTATCCTACACGGTGCTCAGATCTGCAAGAAAGAAAGATTGACAGCTAAATCAACCAATAAACCCTGTTGAGAAATGATTTTCACATCATGTAAGTTTTGTAACTCTACCAAACAAAGTGACTTGAAAGTTGAACGAGGATATAATTAAGATTAAACTCCAACTTACCATAGCTAGGGTCAGTGTCAAAATCAATTTGCAAATTCACCTCCTCGATTAAGTCCAAGTGTACAACCTCCATGTCATGAAGTAGGTCGGCTGATGTTGTATTCCAACTGCATTGAGAAAGGGCATCAGCCAGAGGATAAATGCATAATAGAGCAGAGACCGTACTCAATGAGATACCACCAATACCTTTACATCATCACATTAGAATTTATACAAACAACACATGCACTCACAAGAGATTGAAAAGAACCCACATAAACAAGGTGTATGCTTCTTTCAAAATTGAGTCAATTTTCATATTTATCTAATGCAGCGGAGTAGAATTGAAGAAACAAATAGCAAAAATGAACGGCGATAATAGACCAGCACGATATACATAGAATGGCAATAAACCAAATATATGTATGCATGCTAACCACATCAATACATAGAATGGCAAAGACTTTTTTTTTATTATTTTTTTTTTTATTAGTGACTCCGACATGAGTGGAATCTTTGGCTGGCAGAGACTTCGATTCTTGTTCAATCTTTGACATTCAAGCATCTTGAATTAAAGGACATTACTTTGAGAAATCAAAGTTAAGTCCATGATCTCATCCCATGACCTTTATATTTAGCAATTCATGAGAGGTGTTAATTCGCAGTTTCAAAACTTGTTCTGCTGATCATTATTTTAGGACAAAAAGAGCTCTTTTCGAACAAAACTAAGAGACAAGTTCGACCACGGCCAGGAAATCTAAAGGCCGTGAAGAACAATCTAATAAATATCCATAAGCAGCATTGGTGATCAATTGAGTCCAATAGCTATCAAACATTTCCAAAAAATAAATTCCAACTAACCATACCACTGAAACCCTAGCGAGCAACGAACGACATTAGAAAGAAAAATCGCAGAATATGTAAAAAAAAAGATTGGATTTTGGAAGCGGAGACGAGCTCTAAAGGCAGGGATTCAGTCGAAAATAGAGATTGCCAGCCAAAATAAGTAACTAAAGAAACGAACTTACATTCAGATTCCCATTGTAGGGATGGATCGATCGAGAATTGCAGAGACTATGGGACGAAATTATTGGGCTTTAGAGTGAAGGTAGTGAGTGATCGGAGTGATTAAATTTGAAACCCTAAGTCCGCCATTAACTGACACTAGAGAGAGAGAGAGAGAGAGCAGAGCAGAGCAGAGCGGGTTTGGAAGACGAGAATAGAAAGTTTGGCGGTGGTTTTGGGTTTGGCACGTTTCGTGGGGTATCATACGAATAATGAGTATCGCTTTTGGGAGTTTGCGTATCTAGAGACTTGGGTCAGACCATCTAAAGCTTCACGCTCCACCAATGGGAACCTTGGCTGACTTTTTCCTTTTTGTCTTTTTTTACTAAAACATATCTTTATTTAGGCTTGGTCCTCCAATTTTGATTTTTTTTTTATATTTTTGATCCCTCAACTTTTTATTAACGTACATTTAATCTCAAAACTTTTGAAACTTTGTAATTCTTTAACTTTGAGTTTTTCATACTTTTGAGGAAATTAGGTTTCTTTTTTGAGTATTAACAGGTTGAAGCAGGTCGTTTGATTATATATAATATTAACCATTTGACTCTTTTTTACTAGCTACGTGACACTTCTATTAGTCATGTCAGTAGGATTTAAACACTTTAAATGGTGGATAGGAATAAATATACATCATTATAAAAGTTCAAGGATTAAATGCATGTGTAGTAATGAAAGTTCATGAACCAAAAACATACAAAACACAAAGTTTATGGACCAAATAATAAGTTTTGCGTTATTTTTTTATTGGGGCGCATTTGGAAGTACATTGAAAAATAAGGGTTGAGAATTTATAAAATAAAATTTAATTAGGAGGAAAATATAAGGAGGGGAATTAAATTATGACGAACTTAAACATGTTAATTAGTCCCTTACCATAATTTTTATTATTATCATTTTTAATGTGTTTGGTTTTCTCACCTTATCTATATCTATACTCTATACATGCACTATATATAATGTTAATCCTCCTTACAAAATTCAATTAATCCACAACTTAATATAATTCTAACATTGCCTTTAAATACATTTTTTCTATTGGCTCGAGACAATTTAAAAAGTAAATAATTAGGTTATCTTTAGAAAATAATTAAAATGATTTTTAATGATTATAAAACATAAGTTTATCTAATATTTCCTTATTTCACTTCACCTTTCTCTATCTTTCCAATTAAAGTTGATTTGAAATTCTTTCAATAAAAAATGTCAATTAAAATGAATAAAAGCCAAGAGTTTTAATCATAAAATGGTAGGTTACAAAACTTTTCACTCTTCAACTTCGGTTGCTATGTGACACATTCTCCCAACAGTATTTTACCACATTATCCTTAATTTAAATATATGTCACGTGGCATAAGTTACAAAACTTATCACCCTTCAACTTCCACTACTTAGATCAAAAAAAAAAAAAAAAAAAAATTCCACTTCTTAAGTTCATGACAATTAAAATGAATAAAAACTAAGAATAAAAATGAATAAAAACCAAGAATTACTCCTAAAATGGTAGGTTATAAAACTTATAACTCTTCAACTTCCAACTTCAAAAAAAAAACTCTTCAACTTCCATTAATTAGGTCTAAATTACTAACTGTAGAATCTCAAAGCATTCAATCCCTTATTTTCCCTATAAATGTATAGATAAGGGATTTGGATCCGTTACAAAACATTCAGTTCATTAATATGTCTTTCCATCATATTTTCTCTTCAACCGTAGAATATATAAGTTTGCAACCATGACTCTTCTAAAGTGATATTTTTATTTATTTTTTTGATCTCTAAAAGTGGTATTTTTTATTTTTTATTTAAACTTGAACTAACTTTTTATTGAATCTAATTAGCTTATTAACTAATTTTTTATGCGAGTTTTTTTTTTGAAAAATATTTTTTATATTTATATTTCAATAATCATGGTGAGATTTGATTTAGATTATTAACTTATAAATTTTTGATGTATGGCTATTTTTATATAATAATGGTTTTTTATCTTATTTGAATGATGTTTTTTGTAAATAATTAATTAACAAATAAATAAAAATTAGCTCTATTTTGAGACTAAAAAATCAATGATATAGGTTTGTTGCTGCATCTATTGTCGTACTTTGATTTTTAAATAATAACATTATAGGTAAAATGATTATACTCAAAAGGAATAATTAAAACAATGAATTCTTTATTTATATATTTTGGTTTTTATTTATTTATTTATAAAACTACGCATATTAATGTATTTTAAAAGTGTGATTCAACCATTAATATAATAACAATAACCCGATCTCCATGTGTACTAATACTTAAGACAGTCTCGACTCCTACAAAGCGCGGGATGCCGACCAGTTACATATATAAGAAGATTTTCATTACGTCACACCCCTATCAAATTTATCAATCTATAACTAGGCCGGTGCATTCTATCAAAAAAAACTAGGCTGGCACATTAGTTGAATGACATTATCCTTGTTTATCAAACTGGGTGCTCCGTGTTAAAATTTATTACCAAGAAGATCGAGATTGATGATTTTGTTGTAAAACTTTCATCTATAATCTTGGACAATTATTGTCATTGATTAGCAATATATATTAGTTTTAAGAGATGGAAATAAAATTTCAAATTTACCAAAAAATAAAAAATTTTCAATTCTATTAAAGTTGCGCATGACTCCTCAAAAGAAAAAAATTGCACATGCGTTGGAGCATTTTGCTACGATCCATCATAAGTAAATTTCATAACGTTGACAATCTTGCCTCCACATATTAATCTTTGTAGACGAAGTCTTCATGAGCGTACATTTACTTAACTGATTCCAACTGAATTAAGAGCACGTTTTCAATTTATTTTAACTGATTCAGTTGTGGCAAATATCACTATGTTCCATGGTATCAGAGCCTTGCATTCTCCTATTGTAATTCGATCTCTCTTTTTCTCCATTAAGTTAAATCCTCTATGGCTTCCAGTTCATCCTCGGCTACAAATACTACTCTTCCCACCACCTTTTCTGCCATTAATGTAGCAAGCATCAAGATTCAGTCTTCACCTGAAAGCCTCCAACTACTCAAAATGGAGAGCTGTCATGCTTTGTCACCCTTGGTAAGTACGGCTTACACCATCATGTTGACAGCACTGAACCCCAGCATGATGACGATGAGTGGATCCGAGAGGACTTCACAGTCCTTTCATGGCTCTATATATGGCTCCATCACCATGGAGGTCATGGACATTGTCTTGCAAGCTGATGCAACGACTTATGCTATTTGGAGAAGTCTGGAGAACCTCTTCCGATCCGTGACAATGAGCGCACTCGTGCATTGCATCTTGAAGCCGAGTTTCGCGGTCTCATTCAGGGTGATCTCACCATCACTGATTATTTCCACAGACTGAAGACTCTCTCGAACGCTCTCGCCGATGTCGGTCAAGCTGTCTCGGATGAAACCTTGGTTCTCACAGTGCTCCGTGGCTTAAACGAAAACTATTCTACCTTGGCCACGCTGCTTCCAATGCAGTCTCCCTTTCCTTCATTTATTCAGGCCCGATCACTCTTGCTACTCGCGCGAGGAACAACGTCGACTTCATGTTGCCAAGAGTCCAGGAACAACACTCATTTCCATCAACACTTCACAAGTGTACACTCCTTCCCATCAAAAGCAGCACACTTCCAACAACTTCTCTGGGCGTGGTGACCGCGGAGGAGGGCGTTCCGAGCGCGGCGGACATGGCACCAATAACAACGCATTTCGCATTGGCTTCCTTTCTTTAATCCTTAGACAGGTCAGGGGGCCACACTTCCTCTGTAACAGCCTATTTTTCAAATAGACCGTTACGGGGGCCAATGCGGACCCACAGTTTGTCTTACCAATAATAACTATGTTCTACATTGGATTATATTCTCCATTTTATCGTTTTAAACCTTATTAATTATCCATTTATTGATTAAGCTGTATTGAAGTCAAATTATGTGTTAAAGCATCTTAAAATCCTCAATAAACACAGCAGAAGCCTTACTAACATATTTACTCAGGTAATAATACTATAAATGTGTAACCTAAACCAATAACCTAATGTGGAAAACCCATACACAACCATAAATACCTCTTAAGTCACCAAAAAGTTCAATATATATAAAGTTTCTCAAAATCCCAAACTTATAATAAAACAAAGTAAATATAATACAAACATACGAGTCAGGCTATCTCGGCTCATTAGTACTCTGGCAGCTTGCCCTTGCCCCTGTTCGTACTAGAATCTGCACTCAAGCCATCACAAAAGGCGGATGACGAGTCCAGAGTGAGTTGTAACAACCCCAAATTTTTAACTGACTTGTGTTGCACTTGTCAGAATAGTGACATGGCTACATGAATACTGGAAAGTATTTCGAACTTCGGAGTCGACACCGAAGTGATTTTATGATTCTTTGATTGTGTGTATTAGTATTTTAGTATTTTACGGGTTTCGAGCCGTTCGGGCGATATTTAATTGAGTGAGGTTTCGACTAGTTAAACGGGGGAGAAAAACAAGTAAAAAGTACAAATAAATAAATTTTTAATTAATTTAATTAATTAGTTAGCGAGACAAGGCGAGACTACGCGAGTTATGGGAGTCGGAACAAGGAAAAACGGACCGAGGAACGTCGTTAAAACGCGGGAGACGTGTTAGAGTCTCGGAGTTTGTTTCGCGGGTTGCGATAGTTCAGGTAAGTACATTTGCCACAAGCATTTGTACGTTTGTAAGCCAGTAAGAAAATGACATGTGATTCATTATCATTTATTCAGTCTTGTTATGTTCTATTATTGGTATTCCATTCCATTTCTTGTTGTGTGTTTCCCGGCGTAAGTGTTTCGTCTCAAAAGTACTAGGACCTGCACTAGAGGGATAAAACGAGGGCACTCGAGCGCACGAGTGTGTTTGAGTCCCTCCCGAGTACTGGGTGGGTGGGTTTGAGTCCCTCCCGTCATAGTTGTGCCTTCGCTTGTGTCGATGCTCGGGAAGACCTCACGAGGTCTTCGCTGTTATGCTATGATTTAGACCACTTATGGGCCTCTTTTGATTCCTTGGAACACACTTGACTTTCGATTGATATCTATTAGTCTGTTTATCATGCATCTTGTCTATTTAATTTCCTGTCTTTTATTACCGCATGATATTTAGACTGCTTTACTTGTATTATCATGAATTACTGTTATCTTCTTCTGGCATTACATTCGATTTTATTCAGTTACTCACCGTCTAGTTTGTGACGGTGGGTGCGATAGATAGGGCGGAGAGCGACAGGGCAAGGGACCCTTCCTAGGTAATCTACTGTGAGGATTAGCAGTGACATCAGATAGACTCTTTAATAGGTGTTTATACTTTTGCTGATGTGTATATCGTTTTATATTTACATTGTTGGGATCATTGAACTTGGTATTTCTTTTGTGAGACTGGTATCATATATATTTACCTATCGAATTGTACATAAATACCCGGAATTTTCCACACTTATAGAATTGCTCTACTTCCTTTGATTGAGTTATTTCCCCATTGTTTTAATTGTTTAGTCTTCCGATGTTTACTATTGCAATAACTCTTTCATAAATTACTAAATTGACTAAATTGAAGGCTGACTAGGCTCGTCAGGTTGCCGAGTGATGACTCGGGGCTTGTACGGGTCTAGGCCGGGCGTACCCAATTGCACGGGGAAATTGGGGTCGTCACAGTTGGTATCAGAGCTTAAGGTTATAACGACCTCACTCTCAATTTAAAACACAAACCATTAAGACAGCGGAAGTTAGGAATGGTTGAACTTAGAGTGGAAACCCTATAATCCTTTTAAAAACTTAGATGGGGGAGTTCGGGATGAGTCGGATTTAAATTTGTACATATTATGATTGTTGTGTGTACTATATGGTACGCGATAGCTATCCATTGATCCGAGAAAGTCGTTTTCTTGTTCAAACGACAATGGCGGATCAGCCAGGTCCGAGTGACGATATCGGCATGATTTTGTCACGATGCCTTGAGGAAATACGTTCATTATCTCAGAGAGTCGCGACGCAGGACCAGAGATTTGAGGAGTTGGGGCGGTCACTGAGGACACCCGCACAGGCTACTACGACACCATCTACCCCGACTACGTTGCTTCCTACGAATACTACTCGAGGAGTCGAGATTTCGATTGCTGCGATGTTCGCGACTCCGATTTCTTTAGCGGCGATACCTGAGGGAACTGCTGTTGCGTCAGTTATGCAAATTGAGGCTGAAATACCGCCGATAGCACAAGCAAAGGAGATACCTACTACATTAGCTACACCGGCGGCCAATGCTGAGACTATTTCAGTAACGACTCCAGCAAAGAGTGTGGGAGCCACTACCAAGGCTAGGTATTGGAGAGAGTTTAAGAGGCACGACTTGTTGAAGTTCTATGGTGGTACCAACATTAGAACGCGGCAGAGCTATTCTTGAAGAATTACGAGAAGGTTCACACCATCATCGCTACTGATAAACGCATGAAGGCGACGATCTCTTCGTAAATGTTGCAGGGGGAGGCGGACGATTGGTAGACGACAATTGTTGCTACCCGAGGCATCCCGAGCGATTTGGGTTGACTTCAAGACCTAGTTTAGTTAGAAGTACTTTCCGCTGACTGTCCTTCGAGCGAAAAGGAATGAGTTCATTGCGTTGAGGCAGAGCGCAGGCGAGTCCGTGATGGAGTTTAGGGTTCAATGTTTCCTTTGGTACGAACTGATTTGGTGCATTTCATGTTCGGGTTATAATACGAGAAGACGAAATTAAGACCTTGTGGGTAGCGTATGTGGTAGAGCGAAATAGGATGTCGACGCTGCTAAGATATTGAATCGCGTACGAGTATTTGTTACCCAAGGTTAGATTTTAGGATGCGTGTTTAGAGCAAACGGTGATGCAATTGATTTCGAGAAGATTTAAGCCATGAGATCGCTTATGCATTCGAATATCTGAAAGTTTGCGAGAAGAATTGACTAACCCATGACCTGGAGTGAGCTACGATCGTGTTCGCGCTGAGGATATGAGAACGTCACCGGTACGATGCTCATTCGAGTTACGTAATGATCCTGAGAGCTTGAAGCACCTATTCATTCAGAGGGAGCTGAACCTGACACAAAAGCCTTATCCTAAGTTCGTGAAGGATTACAACTTTTCGTTTTACGTAGCATCCGGGGAAGACCAACGTTGTTGCTGATGCGTTGCGCTACAAAGGATTGGATGCGGAGGTAGTCGTGTGTCAAAGAACCTACGAGCGTAGTTTACGTGAGGCAGTCAAGTTGATGAGTTTAGCGGACGTGTCGATGACTACCATGACCTAGATACGTGACCAAACGATGTTGTAGACCGTCTCATTTGGCATTGTGCGCGAGGGACAGCAAGACGATGCATCATACCAGCGGTGCAGTGAGATGGTGGATAGTTCAGATTGCCCATACAAGAGTCGGTCGACAGACTCATGCTAGAGGTATCGCGGGGGACTGGGGATTCCATTGGTGGCTGATGTGTGTAAAGAGTTACTTTAGGAGATTCATTGTTTCAGTTTTGTTGTGTATCCGGGTCGACCTAAGATGTGCGCCGATATGCGACATTCTTTTGGTGGCCAGGGATGATTTTCGAGGTATCAGAGTTGTTCGAACGTGTGACATGCCAGCGCGTAGAGGCTGGGCATCAACGACCTGGAGGACTACTATAGCCCCACCCATTTCTCGATGGAATTGGGTACATATTGATATGGATTTCGTTAGTGGTTGCCCCGATCTCCTCGTGGTTACGATAGCATCTGGGTAGTTGTGGATAGTTTTGTTTAAGACTTAAGAGTGCCCAGGAGTGGCAGAAGAAATACTTGTCGAGTATCCCGATGGGCTTCAGTATGATTGGGGGAGAGTATAAATATTTGAAGGTCTCTCCACTGAAGGGTCACGAACGGTTCGGAGTCAAGAAATGACTCACTCTGAGTTTTTATTAGTCTCGTTAGGAGCTGCAAAGAGTCGTTAATCTAGCTTACTTATTAAATAAATTTCGGGGACGAAATTCTAATAAGTGGGGATCGTTAATCTAGCTTACCTATTAGATAAATTTCGGGGACGAAATTCTAATAAGTGGGGGAGACTGTAACAACCCCAAATTTTTAACTGACTTGTGTTGCACTTGTCAGAATTGTGACCCGGCTACGTGAATACTAGACAGTATTTCGAACTTCGGGAGTCGACACCGAAATGATTTTATGATTCTTTGATTGTGTGTATTAGTATTTTAGTATTTTACGGGTTTCGAGCCGTTCGGGCGATATTTAATTGAGTGAGGTTTCGACTAGTTAAACGGGGGAGAAAAACAAGTAAAAAGTACAAATAAATAAATTTTTAATTAATTTAATTAATTAGTTGGCGAGACAAGGCGAGACTACGCGAGTTATGGGAGTCGGAACAAGGAAAAACGGACCGAGGAACGTCGTTGGAACGTGGGAGACGTGTTAGAGTCTCGGAGTTTGTTTCGTGGGTTGCGATAGTTCAAGTAAGTACATTTGCCACAAGCATTTGTACGTTTGTAAGCCAGTAAGAAAATGTAATGTGATTCATTATCATTTATTCAGTCTTGTTATGTTCTATTATTAGTATTCCATTCCATTTCTTGTTGTGTGTTTCCCGGCGTAAGTGTTTCGTCTCAAAAGTACTAGGACTTGCACTAGAGGGATAAAACGAGGGCACTCGAGCGCACGAGTGTGTGACCACCCTTAGTGACCGTGTGACACCGAGTACTGGGTGGGTGGGTTTGAGTCCCTCCCGTCATAGTTGTGCCTTCGCTTGTGTCGATGCTCGGGAAGACCTCGCGAGGTCTTCGCCGTTATGCTATGATTTAAACCACTTATGGGCCTCTTTTGATTCCTTGGAACACACTTGACTTTCGATTGATATCTATTAGTCTGTTTATCATGCACCTTGTCTATTTAATTTTTTGTCTTTTATTACCGCATGATATTTAGACTGCTTTACTTGTATTATCATGAATTACCGTTATCTTCTTTTGGCATTACATTCGATTTTATTCAGTTACTTACCGTCTAGTTTGTGACGGTGGGTGCAGATAGGGCGGAGAGCAGCAAGGGCAGAGGGGACCCTGCCTAGGTAATCTACTGTGAGGATTAGCAGCGACATCAGAGAGACTCTTTAATAGGTGTTTATACTTTTGATGATGTGTATATCGTTTTATGTTTACAATGTTGGGATAATTGAACTTGGTATTTCTTTTGTGAGACTGGTATCATGTATATTTACCTATCGAATTGTACATGAATACCCGGGGTTTTCCACACTTATAGAATTCCTCTACTTCCTTTGATTGAGTTATTTCCCCTTTGTTTTAATTGTTTAGTCTTCCGCTGTTTACTATTGCAATAACTATTTCATAAATTACTAAATTGACTAAATTGAAGGCTGACTAGGCTCGTCAGGTTGGCGAGTGATGACTCGGGGCTTGTACGGGTCTAGGCCGGGCGTACCCAATTGCACGGGGAAATTGGGGTCGTCACATGAGTATTCATAAGGAAATTAAGTGAGCATTAATGAAAGTAAATACTGAAATTTAAGTAAAGCTATTAAATAAACATGCGAAGTTAAATACAGGCAACGCGCTCATCGCATGAATAATTAATAGGAAAAATTCAAAGTGTGTTCCTAGCCCCTAGGGTCAGACTACACCATAATTCGGACTCTTCCACAGAATACTGTCTGCGAGTTCAACTCAAGCAGGGCAAGCATCTGAATCCGCTCGATGGCCGGCATTACACCTACGGCGCATCGACACACGCCACGATGTGACACTCGGGTCGTACTATTCACCGAGATCGATCTGGTAGCATGTGCTATGGTGTAGTGGACATATACACAAGAATGGAACGGAGGAAGCCCCACTCAACGTTCGCCCATATAAACATAACCAAGAATAGAGTATTGAAATGAAAGAAATTGAATTCAAATGCCGAAAGAAATAAATACTCAAATAATTTCAATTGGAATACTACACACCTCAATCCGCACTCCGCGTCCCGAAAATCAAACCCCGTCTAGCTCCAGTAATCACTCGATAATCAAAAGTATCACCCAAATGTACCTAAGACTATTTATCATTGAATTAGCTTCAATTTGACATATTATGTTAATTTTATGTTTTTCGAGGTAAAAACCCCAACTCATCTCGCCAAAATCCCGAGAAAATCCCAAAAACTCATTTATTAACCCATTTTCTAATTTCTCATATTTTTTTCTGGATTTTTCAGAATTTTTTTTTAATTTTTAGCTATTTTTCTGTATTTTATTTTATTTAAAACTGTTTTTAATTTATTTAAAAAAAATAAAAAATAAAAAAAAAAAAAATATTATTTAAATATTATGGGTGGGTCCCCTGAACCGAGTCCGACCCGACCCAATCGGGTCAGCCGGTCGGTCCGGTCCACTGGACCCACTCGGGTTGAGGTCGGCTCGGTCCAGTGCGAGCCCCGGCCAGCCCACCCGGGTTGGGCCTGGGTGGCCCGACCCAGGTGGGGGGGTGCACGCACACACGCGCGTGCGTGCACCCTTCCCCCCATCGTCTTCTTCAGAGGCGCCTCTGGTTCTTTCTTTTTTTTTTCATTCTTTCCATTAGATTGGGAGGGAGGGGGAGACGACACGCGACTCTCCCTCCTCGGACGAATTGCGAGAGCAGTTCGTCCGAGCCCTCAAGCTACACCACACCACCACCAAACCATCACCGCCACCACCACCACAACAACAACAACAACGCACCACAACAACAACAAGCCAACAACAACAATAACCTCACCTTGATCTCCTCGACCGCTCGAGCTCCCGAGGTCTCCTCCTTCTCTCCTTCTTCCTCTCGGCTTCACCTTCGTCTCGTCTCTCCTCTGTTTCCCACATTTATATACAGTAGAGAAAATGGTTTTGGTGGGAAAATTACCGAAATACCCTTGTGTTCATCCACTTTTCTTAAACAACCACATACCCTTTTTGGTAATTTCATCATTATTTATTTATTTTCTAATTTTCATATATATATATATATATATTTATAAATATATATACACACCTATATTTTTGTGCCTACAATTTCGTCGTGTGCGCCAACGAGCGTACTCGGGTGTGCACACTACCGTATCACCCACGCATGTCGACCACGATCCCGCGTGTCCCTAGGCACCTACCAATTTACTATTTTATCATATCTAATTCATTTAATGTGTGTATTATTTCTTTCGGCCTAATATTTCATCTTTTAGTTTACCCAGTACCTGCATCGACACGCATATCGAGGCGAATACTTAACACAATTTCACACGTCATTTGAGATATAATTACACACATCCGATGTCATTGAACCTATTTTAACAAAAACATCACAAATTAGACAAAACAACACACAAAATAACTATTGACCTAACTCTAAGCGTGCTCTAGCCTAGCTGTGGGTTCCACGGGTGTCTGAGCTGTCCGCCACGTCTGCAATACGTCACAAATAACGGTGAATTAAATTCGGATCGTTACATCCTCTGTGGTCTACTTCACCAACATCTAGCCTCCTCGCGCCACGCCCAACCGTGATGCCCACTGCACCAACACCAGGCGTCCACCCTCATGCAATGTATGCATGCTTACCGCCTCTTTCGATGCCAAGCACATCCTCTCCTGCAACACCATTGATGCTTATTAATTTGGTGTCCAATCCCCAGCCTGTTGTGTCTCGGCCACAATGGGATTAAACGACCTTGATTCAAATGTGACGGCCCCAATTTCCCCATGCAATTGGGTACGCCCGGCCTAGACCCGTTCAAGCCCCGAGTTATCACTCTAAGAACTGACGAGCCTAGTCGGCCTCATATTTACTCAATTTAGCAGTTTATGAAAGAGTTATTGCAATATTACACGAGCGGAAGACTAAACAATAAATAAAAAGGGAAATAACTCAATCAAAGGGAAATTAAGAATTCTATAATTGTGGAAAACCCCGTGTTCATGTACAATTCGATAAATCAACATACATGATACTAAGCTCAACAATAATACCAAGTTCTATAAACCAAAGACATACATATATAAAGCGACATACATATGAGCAAAAACATATAACCTACTCTAGGGGTTCGTCCAGTAGCTAATTCTCACAAAAAGTCGCCTAAGCAAGGCTCTTTGCCTCTACCGCACTCCGCTATATCGCACCCACCGTCACAAACTAGACGGTGAGCAACCGAGAGAAATCGAAAGTAATGCCGAAGAATATAACAAGAATTCATGAATTATCAATCAAGACAGTCTAAATATCATGCAGAATTGAAAGACAGAAATTATGTAAACAAGGTGCATGATAGGCGACTGGAAACAATAACAATCGAAACATGCGTGTTCTACGAGTCAAGAGAGGCCATAAGTGGTCTAAAATCCACAACAATACCACAACAATATCCACAACAATCCACAACAATCCAAGACATGGTATCACACAATCACTAGGGGTGGTCAAACACTTGTGCGCACGAGTGCCGCGTTTTATCCCTTCTAGTGCAGGCCGCATGTACCTTCGAGACACACACTTATGCCAAGAACACACATACAAGGAATATGGAATGGAATGCCAACAAATAGGTAATAGCAAACACAATGGAATGAAGATGAATCACATGATATTTTCTTAACTGGCTTACTAACGTACACAAGTTTTTGAGACAAGTGTACTTACCTGAACTAATCGCAACCCGTAGACAACACACTCGCGTTCCTAGTACGTATCCCCGAGTTTCCCGCTACCTGATAAGGTTGGAAATTCTAATTAACGTGTTGAGTCATTAACTAAACCTAAGTAAACTTCTTAGTACTTCCCGTGTTTTTTTTTTAATGACTTGACAACTCAATAACCAATCGATACAACGACCATAAACCCATTGAAACACAACTCTTTTGGATTTTGAATTCACAACACATATATAAGCCCAATCACACATCTTAGGCTCAAATCGGTCGTAAATAGGTCACGCTATAGTTTCGAGGACCGGCGGCGTGACCACGACGTCATAACCATTCATCGACACGAAAACACAACTTCGATGTCGCCCAACAATTACGATTCAATGCGAAACTTAACATGACCATACACCGGCGAGTAGGGAACTCGGGTGTGGTCCAACATTCGTAGAGTGTCAACACAAAGATGGAAAGGCCATGTGCACGCCTACGTCACGTTGACAACTACTCAACGCAATATAAACAACTCATGCGTATCTCCGCCATTACGACTCATCATCATTGATATGGACGCTCCGGGGCTATGAGACTCCATGGCGGGCATGGTAAGGTCTCCGGTAGTTCCCCATGTCATCGCGTCGATGATAGTACCGCCACAACGAGTGGTTTCAGCGAGAATGTTACAATGCGCATAACATTACATAAATGACATAATATATTAAAAATGTCGCTGTTTTAGGCCACTCCGAGAGTTGTGAGACACAAGCATAGACTTAGCTTGGTACTCGACATCTCCGATCATGGTGGCACACAATGGTGGCGTGCGTCGCTCACGGCAACGGATTCGGATGAGGAGGTGAACAAAACACATGAAATCATCTTTACGTAAAATATCCAAGGTTTGCGCCCACCTCGCTGTTATTGACCACTCCTAAGGGTTGTGGGACCCAAGCCAAAGCTCAATGGGATCCTCGACAACCTCTAGTCCCGCAATCCAGCGGTGGCGCCGCCCATAGGGGTGTTTTCCAAATAAAAACTCAAAACAAGTGAAATATTGAAAAATTCACAAAAACAACAAACACCACTCTCACGCTATTGGTTTTGACTCTAGGGTGACATCAACATGATCATGATGACCCCCGGCAGATCCACCAGCCCACGGCGGTCACCAGCGGCGCGCGCCAAGACAACAACCAACAGTTCAAATAAAACTAACAAAACAAGGCACAACGACACAACACAATTAGTTATACACCCACAAGGGGGTAGGGGTGCTCGGGATCGATGGACCTCCGGTGAGACACCGTCGAGTCGTCCCCGACCGATCCCCGGTCACGCGCGCCCACTCCACCGACCGGACGTGATGAGGAGGAGGGAAAGAAACTTGCGCTCAAGATGTACAGCGAGCCCAAGGATGGCCAAGACCACCACCACGACTCACATTATCCCACATTTTAGAGATCCCTCGAGCTTCAGTGAGGCCGTAGGGTCGTCTCCGGCGTCGGCCGGTCGGCCAAGGACGCACAGATCGTGGCGGCAAGCACCGCCGTGAACGTGCTCGAGAAGAGAGAGAGAGAGAGAGAGAGAGAGAGAGAGAGAGAGAGAGAGAGAGAACCTATGAAGACCAAAGGTGAGAGCTCCGGCGGATGTCATTTTTCGATCGCAAGGAGAGCGAGAAGGGAGATCAAGATGATGGCCGAGAGTGAAGACCGTGAGAATGAGGGAGAGATCGAGAGAATGAGAGAGTGACCGAGAGAGAGAGAGAGAGACCGAGGGAGAGCTCACCTCCGATGATCCCTCCGGCGTGGTCCGGTTCGGTGAGTCGAAAGAGGAGAGGAGAGGTGGCGGCGGTGGTCTTTTGGAGAAGGAGATGAATAGTAGGGTTTGGTTGTTTATATATTTAAAACAAAGGTCAAATGACCATTTTACCCTTCACTTATTTCATACACATTTTAAAACCACTACCCTTATGAGTCTTTTACCTCATCATCTTAACTCAACACAAATACACATCCCCATGCTCATCCAATGGTTCTCCTCACCACATTGTGTCACTTTAACAATTTTTATCCTATAGCCCGTATGTTGCGCAGCTTTAACCAACTCCCACATGAATTTTTTTTTGCATTTCCTCGGTCGGTATTTCTCCGTAAATTGTCTCACCGCGCCCGTTTTCTCACCACATCTCAACACTAATTAATTACATTTATTAGATAATTCATTTATTTGTATGTTTTACAGTATTTTAAATCCTCCGTGTACCCGTAACCCAATTTTCCTACTCGTTCACCGACTTAATCGTCCGATCACTCAAATACGAGTATAAATATGTAATACACATCATCATTTACAAATAGCCAAATTTCCGGGTCGTTACATCAAAGTCTCAACAATCTCTTTCTCCAAGATCCCTCTAATGGCTTATGGTTTATGGACCCTGGCGCAACCTCGCACATGACTTCAAAAGCTGATACACTTTCTTCTACTTCTTCCACTCCTACTTCTCACATAATTTTCGGCAATGGCTCATCTCTTCCGATTACAAACACTGGTTCGGTTTCCTTAAAGTATCCCAATTCTTCTCTTCACTTAAACAAAGTTTTTGTTGTTCCCCGTCTCATTAAAAACCTTATATTAATTCGTCAATTCACTAAGGATAACAATTGTTCTGTTGAATTTGATCCATTTGGTTTCTCTGTGAAGTACCTACATCATTATAACGTAATTCTCAGGAGCAATAGCTCTCGAGATCTCTACCCTCTTCATCCTATGTCTACTCATGCCCTTGTCGCCTCTGTTGTTTCTTCTGACCTTTGGCATTGTTGCCTCGGCCACACAGAGAACAAGTCTTATCTCACTTATTTTCTACTAATATCTTATGTAAAAAGGTAGCTTCCCCTTCTGTTTGTCAAGCATGTCAATTGGGACGACAAGTTCGACAACCTTTTTATTTATCAACTAATGTAACATTAAATCCTTTTGATTTAATTCATTGTAATGTATGGATGTCCCCTATTGCTAGCACATCTAGTTTTTATTATTATCTAATCATACTTGATGATTTCACCTATTTTATATGGACTTTTCCATTATGCCAAAAATCAGAAGTCTTCTCTCATTTAATCTCTTTCCATGCCTACGTTAAGACTCAATTTAACACTTCTTTAAAATCCATACAATGTGACAATGGTCAAGAATTTGATAATTCCGCGTCACGACAATTCTTCCAAACAAATGGCATTCAACTACGTCTCTCTTGTCCATACACGTCCCAACAAAATGGCAAGGCTGAGCGTGCAATACGAACTGTCAATAACATTGTTCGATCACTACTGTTTCAGGCCTCCATGCCACCATGTTTTTAGCAGAAGCACTACATATTGCTACGTATTTAATTAACATAAGGCCTACTACAGCCCTACAATTTTGTACACCCCATAAAACTCTTCTTGGCTCTCACCCTTAATACTCTAATTTGTACACCTTTGGTTGTCTCTGCTACCCAAACCTCTATGCTTCTTCTCCACACAAATTAGCACCACGGTCTGTGCCTTGTGTATTTCTAGGCTATCCAACTGATCATAAGGGATACAGGTGTTTGGATCGATATTCACACACGACGTATTATCAACTCTCGACATGTCGTGTTTGACGAATTTGTTTGTCCTTTTGCCTTAGCCACCTCACCATCTCCCTCCATCTCTCTTGACTTCCTAACTAATCTAGCCACCACTACCACACCTATTCCATTTCTCAAATAATTGCCACAATACTTTCTACACCACCTAGTACCACTATCTCTCAACCAACACAAACTACTCCAATTTGCACCCACCACATGATCACTCGTGGGTGATGGCATTCATAAACCAAAGCACATTTTCACGTTAAATGCCTCCACCAACTCAATCTCTCCAATTCCAAAAACATACAAGAGTGCTCTATACAATCCCAAGTGGCTTAAAGCAATGCAAGATAAGTACCATGCACTACTCCATAACAACACATGGTCTCTTATTTCCCCACCGTCGGGTACAAATGTTGCGACTGGTAAATGGGTTTTTTGTTACAAGTTTCACCTCGATGGCACTCTTACCCGCTATAAAAGTACTTTGGGTTCTTCATGAATTTTCTTAGCAAGCCGGTGTTGATTTTGACAAAACATTTAGCTCGGTTGTCAAACCAACAACTATATGTGTCGTCCTTAGCCTCACCACTTCTAGCTTATGGCCAATCCATTAACTAGATGTCAAAAATGCATTTCTTTATAGCACCGTTGACGACACTATCTATAGCCAACAACCTAGTGGGTTTATCTACTCTTTTCGATCGAACCATGTGTGTCTTCTAAATAAGTCTCTTTATGGCTTGAAACAAGCCCCTCGTGCTTGGTTTCAATGCTTCGCCTCTTTCATACAAACTATTGGTTTCAAAGCTTTACGTTCTGACTCATCATTGTTCATATATAAACAAGGTTCTCATATTGCTTTTCTTTTACTTTATATAGACGACATAGTCATCACTGCTTCATCTCCTTCCCTTCTCAAAAATATAATTCTATCACTTAGTACTGAATTCTCATCAATGACCGATCTTGGTCTATTGCATTACTTCCTTGGCTCTGATGGTCGCAAAAGATTGACATACTGCCCCATCTTTGTTGAAACTGGAGTCATTCCTCAGGTATATATTCTCATTAGGATAAAGGGAAAATAGTCATAATAATCCTAAACTTTCACTTTTCTGTTTAAATAATCCTAAACTTTGTGTTGTGTCAATTTTGACCCAATTACATTTTTCAGGGAAGTTGAGGTGTGACATGAAATTAGTAAAGGTGTTTTAAATTTTGACATCAAATTAATCTCAAATTTTGGGTTTGATTGGCATGAAACTAATTGTTTGTGATTGTGGGTTTTAATTTTTTTTAATTTACAATCAACTATTTTTATTTCTTAAAATTTAAACCACCTCATAAAAAGCAACTTTACTAATTTTATGTGCTATATAAACACTAATTTGCCTAAAAAAGTAATTGAGCTAAAATTGACACAAAGCACAAAGTTAGGAATTATTTAGACACAATTATTTGTTTAGGATTATTTAGACACAAAAGTGAAAGTTTAGGATTATTGTGACTATTTGCCCTAGTATATAAATTAACAATGATGATTTTAGGTTTTTCTAGTTACGTGAGTTACAATTCGATCTACAAAGTGAACATGATCTATAACAATCTATTAATTGAGTTTCCTAATAGGCAAATGGTTCAGCGAGACTTAGGAGGGGTGAAACAGATGTTATTGCCACTATGAAGGTAGGTCGTTATTCAGATTGGTGTTTCTCTGTTCTTCTCTATCAAACTATATATTGTATTATAATCTATGAAACTCCAACTATGTAGTACACTTTGTGCGCTGCATAGCAGGTCCTAAATTCGGATAAAGGACTCCGACGCCTAATGGGCAAGGGAGGTCCCAAACCTATTTTTTTATCCAAAAAAATGGGGGTTGGAGGCCCCAAACCCATTTTCCATACTTGAAAAATGGAGGAGGGTGGATAGGTTGACAACCAGAGTAAAACTTTTGTCACTCTTCATGAAATGGATCAAACAATTGCATAAAATCGAGCACAATGGAAGAGTTTAATCCATGTAGCAGACTCCAATTAATTTGCAATTGAGGCTATTTTGTTGTTGTTGTTATTGTAGTGGTACCCTTTATGATCAACATTGAATTGCAAAAGTTTATGTTATATACATTCTGAAAACTGAAACTTCGTTAAGAAACAAGCGGACGAATTGCAAGCAATGAGCTGGATGGAAAGGTTAGATGAATGAATGTTTCGATAGTTTACTGAATTGCAGGTAGAAATTGGAAAGCCTAGTCCCCTTCACCCCAACAGAGGAAAGGTTTCTATATATGTTGACTGCAGTGCTATCGCCTCCCCGGTTTTTGAGGTTTGTGGTCTTTTACAATTTTCTTAAATAATTGAAGATATTAGCGTGTGTGAATTGCATTATCATCTCTTTTGATTGTACGTTTGGATGTATTATCTTTTGGTTTCAATTTGTTGTTATCAGTTATCACTTGTTGACTACTTGTATAACTGTATAAGATTCGAATTGCAGCACCGGTCATTTCCATAATATGTGATTTGCCTTTTAAAATTTCTCCTTTTTTTGCAAATGACTATTGGTTTTCGCTCATTTTAAATGCATTTTGAATAATTTTCTATTTACTGCTTAGTTTCAGTCATTATTTGCTTCTTATGAACAGGGTAGAGGAGGTGAAGAGTTGTCAACAGAACTATTAGTTGCCCTCCAGAGATGTTTACTTGGTGGAAAAAGTGGAGCAGGTTGTAAAATTTTACCTACTCAGCTTGAAACTTATTTGTTGATATATGTAGTGGACTTTTTTTAAAATTAAATCATCATTTCTACTGAAACTGGCACTAATTTTGATCAAACGGAGTCTTGCTTGAGTTAAATTGATTATTTTGTGTGTCAGGCGCTGGAATTGATCTCTTGTCTCTCAACGTGATGGAAGGAAAGATTTGTTGGGACCTTTACTTGAGGGCCTTGTGATCAACGCTGATGGAAACCTACTTGATGCATTAGGTGCTGCAATCAAGGTACTTACAAATTACCTTTTTTTGTTAGAAAGCACATTTATGGACTTTTGTTTAGGTTGTGTTTGAGCCTATTGGCTTTGATCTCATTTAGTGGCACTGTGACGCAGCGTAAACGCTTAAACAAAGGAATAATCCTTAAAGTTTTAATAAAACTCGAAATTGAATAAATTAATAAAAATTGATAATGATTACAGCACTAATCATGGCTTTATATAGCCCATTAGAAACTCTAATCCTTATACAACTCAAATTCCTAATCTTTCTATGAATCAAAAAGCCTAATCCTTTTAAAACTCTAAAAACTACTTAAATAAGTAAATTACGAAAATACCCTAACCGAACAATAAAATTAGAAACTCCCGATGAAGGCCGAAACAAAGGAATTTAGATCCGCAAAACCCAATCTCGGAGAGCGTAGCTCCAGGGACAGCTGTAGAGCACGAAACGCCATTTCCGAAAAGATATTATAATAGTTAATCGATTCCTGGATCAAAAGTTATGACCTCGAAACTGCCACGACATCATTCTCTCCCACTTGAGAAAAACTCGACCTCGAGTTTTCTGGATACAAAGGATCATCATCTGGATAGAATGGAAAAATATCCACCACATTAAATGTTTTGGATATTCCCATACTAGTAGGCAGACCAACAACATATGCATTATCATTGATCTTCCTCTCAATCAAATACGACCCATATTTCTTGGACTGCAACTTACTGTACTGGCCAACGGGGAATCTCTCTCTTCGCAGAAACACCATTACCTGATCACCAACAGCAAAAAGCTTTTCCTTACGATGCTTATCAGCGGCCGGCTTGTACTTGGCATTAGATTCCTCAATCTTCCTTCGAACTGCCTCCGTAGTAGACTGCCAATTCTCGGCCATGTGCCTAGCTGCTACACTATTGTCTTTCTCCTTTGGCAATGTCAACAAATCTAACGCATGGGCAGGTGCTTTCCGATAGACTATATCAAAAGGTGTCATGCCAGTAGTACGATGAACTGAACTGTTGTAAGCAAACTCGGCCTGTGCCAACGCAGTATCCCACTTCTTCGGTTGATTTCCCACAATGCTGCGAATCAAATTACCCAGTGATCTGTTGGTAACCTCCGTCTGTCCGTTTGTCTGAGGATGGGCTGTACTGCTATAATTCAAAGAGGAATCAAACTGGTACCAAAGTGACCGCCAGAAATGACTGAGAAATTTGGTGTCTCTATCAGATGTAATAGACTTCGGTACACCATGCAAACGGACAACCTGCTCAAAATAGAGCTTAGCAATGTTCTGGGCATCAACAACCTTCCTACAAGGAATAAAATGGACCATCTTCGAAAAACGGTCAACAACGACAAAAACAGAATCTGAACCCCGCTGAGTGCGAGGAAGACCAAGGACAAAATCCATCGACACGTCCTCCCAAATGTCCTGAGGTACTGGCAAAGGTGTGTAAAGACCAGTATTCTGTGAATGTCCTTTGGCTGTCTGACACACATAACAACGCTGCACAATCTTGGTCACATCCCTACGTAAATGCGGCCAATAGAAACGTTCCACAACAACAGCAATAGTTTTATCTCTGCCTAGATGACCAGCTAAACCACCACCATGTAAATCACGAATTACCTTCTCCCTTAAAGACGATTCAGGAATACAAAGTTGATTGCCCTTCATCAAAAACCCATCATAAATATGAAAATCCTTACAAGGCTGCCGAGCACTACATTTACCCCAAATCTGCCCAAACTCTGCATCATTAGCATACAACTCCTTCAAACAATCAAACCCTACTATCTCATTACTCAAAGTCACTAGCAAAGCAACTCTCCTACTCAACGCGTCGGCAACTTTGTTCTGAACTCCCGCCTTATGCTTTAGTTTGAATGGGAATTTCTGCAAAAACTGAGTCCATCGAGCATACATATCTTTACTAATGCGGGTCTGGCTGTTTAGGTGTTTCAAAGCACCACAGTCAGAATATAAAACAAACTCCTGACCCATCAAGTAATGCTCCCAAGTTCGCAAGGCACGCACAACCGAATAAAACTCCTTATCATAAGTGCTCCAACTACGCCTAGCATCACTAAGCTTCTCACTGAAGAATGCTACTGAACGTTTCTCCTGTGACAAAACTGCACCAATCCCAACTCCACTCGCATCACAATCTACCTCAAACAACTTCGAGAAATCGCAAAGCTAATACTAGGGCGCATACGCGGTTCTCCTTCAATAAGGCAAAGCGGACTCGGTCTCATCACCCCATTGAAACTTCCCTTTCTTCAAACACTCAGTCAAAGGGGCTGCAGCACTACTGAAATGTCGGATGAAGCGTCGGTAGAAACTAGCTAACCCCAAGAAACTTCGCAATTCAGACACTGTTTTTGTGACGATCCTAAAATTTTAACTCGTGCCACGTGACATTTCAGGGTCGAGATGATGTATGCTGTTGATATTCCGACTAGCACTAGAGTGTTGATTTGTGGGCAGTTGAGGACTCGAACGCTTTCTATTCGAGTGTACTTGATGGGCGACGGTGATGAGCGATATCGAGGTACAGTGAGTTTGCTCAGAGTTTAGATCACCCAGAATGGAGTCAGTCGACAGATTTCGGCCTGAGATTTAGAGGGAGACTGTGGATTCCATCGATGGTGAGTTACGTGACGAGATTCTCCGGGAGGCTCACCGCTCACGTTTTTCGGTTCATCCGGCAGGACCAAGATGTATGCTTGATATGCGTCGTCTCTGTTTTGGTGGCGGGGATGAAAACGATGTTAGTGATTATATTAGAGGTTGTGAGATATGCCGGCCGAGTTAAGGCCGAGCATAAGAGGCCTGGTGGATTATCGCAAACCGCTTCCCATTCCTCGGCTTTGGAAGTGGGAACATATCGCTATGGATTTCATCGGTGGGTTACCTCGGTCTCGGCGCAGACACATGACGAGATTTGGGTGATTGTGGATAGATTGACGAAGTCTGCACTTCATACCAATTTCTACCACACATCAAGTGGATAGGTTGGCGAGCTTGTACGAGAAGAGATAGTGCGGCTCGCATGGAGTGCCATTGTCGATTGTATCGGACGAGGACCGCAATTTACGTCGCAGATTTGCGAGTATGCAGCACGGTTGGCACGAAGTTGAATCTCAAGATCTGACTTATCATCCACAGATCCGATGGACGATCGAGAGACCGATTCGGTGTTGGAAGATATGTTGAGGATGTGTATTTTAGAGTATGGTGGTTCTTGGGAGGAGTATCTTCATCTCGTGTGAGTTTGCTTACAATAACGCTTATTAGGCCGATATTGGAATGGCACCGTTTGAGGCACTCTACGAGCCGTGCGAGATCTCCATCTTGGCTTGGGCGAGCCGAGAGGATGTGGCGGTGATTGGGCCGAGAGATTGTAGTGGATCACACGAGAGAAGGTACGACGATTAGACTTCGGTTGAAGGGTGCGCGGGAGAGGCGAGAAGAGGTATTATGACGGTACCATGGCGAGTTAAAGTATGAGGTGGGAGACTATGTATATCTCGAAGGTTTCTCCACCGAAGGGTCACAAGAGATTTGGGATCGAGGGTAAGCTTGCGCCGAGGTTTATAGGTCCGTTCGAGTGAAGAAACGAATAGGCAAGGTTGCGTATGAGCTTGAGTTACCACCTCGGTTAGCGGGAGTTCACCCCGTATTTCACATATCAATGCTTCGACCGGATAAGTCGAGAGAGGCGACGACCGATTGTGGACTGAGTCGATTAATGCGAGAGAAGACATTACTTACGATGATGCAAACCTATTCGGATTATGGATCGGAAGGTGAAGGTATTGAGGAATAAGGAAATTCCCTCGGTTCTCGTCAAGTGGCGACATCACGGGGATGAGGAACTAACTTGGGAACTGGAGTCTTATATGCGCGAGCATTTCCCTTACTTGTTTTGATTCGGTAAGTCTTACCCTATATGTTCGTTTAATTTCGAGGACGAAATTCTCAATAAGGGGGGAGCTGTGACGATCCTAAAATTTTAACTCGTGCCACGTGACATTTCGGGGTCGTGTTGTGGGCCCAACTAGCCATGGTGTACTTGTTTCGGTCTGGGAGTCGACATCGAGGTATGTTATGTTTGTTTGGTGATTTGTATTATTTATTTATTACCGAACATTAATTCAATATTCCAAATGTGTAAAGACGTGGTGAGTGTGCGTTAGTACCGTTGAACAAGTTCGGTACGAAAAAACGCGTTAATCGAGTATTTGAGAGTCCGTGGGACGAAAATAAAATAATAGTAAATTGGTGGGCGCCTAGTGACACGCGGGGTCGTGGTCGACACGCGTGGGTGATACGTTAGTGTGCACGCCCGAGTACGCTCATTGGCGCGCACGACAAAATTTTAGGCGCGAAAATATAGGTGAGTGTATATATTTATATATATATAGGTAAATTGATATATATATATAAATATATATGGTAAATCAGAAAAATAAAATAGAAAATGTAAAATTACCAAAAAGGGTATTGAAGGAAAGAAGGAAAGAAATACACATGAGGGGTATTTTGGTCATTTCACCCCCAAAAATGTTGATAAACACCACCGACACCACTATTTTCCCTATTTTCTTGATCGAATCCGAGAGAGGGACGGAAGAAGAAGAGAAATCGAAAGATCAAGGTCGGGTGCTCGTGGAAGCGGTGTTGGCAAAAGTGAGGTGAGTTTGTGGTTTATGTTGTTGTTGTGTTGTTGTTGTTGTTGTTGCTTGTTGTACGGTGGTGATGGTGGTGATGGTGATTCGGTGGTGGTGATGGTGGGAAGGGAAACTCGAGAGCTCGGACGTCCGAGGAGGAGACGATAATCGTCTCCTCAATCTCCTCTCCCTCTCCCTCTCCTTCTCTTCCATGAAAAAAAAAAAGCAGCGAGCGTACGCTCCGCTCTCGTAAATTGGAGAAGAAGAAGGGCCGGTTCGGCCTGAAACGGCCGGTTCGGCCTCTGAACCGGCCGCCGGTCGGCCATGAACCGGCCGGCTCGGTTAAGTACTAACCGCCCTTAAATATAAAAAAAAAAGAGAGAAAAAGAGAGAAAATGGAAAAGACAATCCAGAGAAATAGGAAAAAATTCTCGAAAAATTATATTTCACCCAAATAAATAGAAATTTGGGAATTTTTATGAAAAATGAAGAATTTGAGATTCGCGACGAGACTTTTGTCGGGGTTTTGTCTCGTAAAGCGTGAAATTGTTAAAAATAGCCGAAAAAATATTGAAAAATATTTTTCTAAATTGTATTAAAATTATGAGGTTTTGCTCGGGTATCCTAATGGGTTTAAATGGAACCCAATACCGGGTAAGCGACCCAAATTGTGCAAAGGAACAATAATTTAGAAAAATGTAGAAAATGAGTTAAACTTGAAAAAAAAATTGAGAAATACTTGGAATAATTAGGGAAAAAATTAACGAAAATTGGTCGAAATAATTGTCAGGTGACGAGCGAAGTGTTGGAAACTAATTGGGGAACGTGTGGAGCTACGCGAGGGCCTTTTTAGCGGAAGGTGAGGTGAGTAAAGGCAACAATAGAATCAACATAATTGCTTTTCTATTTATTGATTAATTACTCTTGAAATGCAAGCCCTTTGTATTCCTTTCTAGTTCGGGTGACCTAGGGTTTAGGTAGTCCGATCATGATGAGAAGTCTCAACGAGTTTAGCGGCGGCATAGATCGTGGGCTTCTCGTTGGAGCCTATCGAAATGATTTAGCATCCGAACTTGTCGTGGCTTTCTTTCGGTAGTGTGTTAGGAATTTAGCGATCGGCTTGTGTCTGTGGCTTTTCCTAACGAGTGTGCGTTCGATGGAGGCGACCTTCGGGCCCACCGGTTCGTACGGGGTGGATTGAGCGGGGAGGCGCTTTTGGGCCTCATCGTGTCGATCGCAAGCGATGAGGTCTTGAGACCGCGGTTTGATTGGGACTATCTATTCTCCTATCCATTTGTTTCTCGGTCACTTGATTTTTCGTTGTTTGTACTTGTTGAATCTATTTATCATGCGACTTGCTATCTATTTCGCTTTCTTGTTATACACCGCATGATTTATAGACTTATGATTATTGAAAATTCAAAATTATGTTGAGATATCTATTGTTGTTTGTTCTTGTTATATTTTGTACTCACCGTCCTTTTTATGACGGTGGGTGCAGATCCACGAGAGTAGTAGGGCAAGGCGCCGATGCTTGGCGATATCCTCTCGAGGCACGCTCGAGCCGTTAGCTTTGCTCTCACTTTGTAGGTATTTTGTCTTTTGTTGTATATTTTGGCTATGTATCCATTTGTTTTGATATTTTGGGACTTTGGGAAGTTGAACTCGATCGCTGATACATGTATATGTTTATTTTGAGCTTTCAGTTGATCAGTTATATACATGTGATGTTGTTTGGACAAGATTTTCCACATTTAGGTTGAATGAGTAGTAAATTTTTTTTTTAAGTTGGTGTTACAAACAATTCCGCTGCACACCTAACTACTATTGAGGATAAAAGATGAGATAGAGTTAAAGTGAATCAAAAAAGAGTGATCCAGGGTGAGTGAGTGAATAATGTAATGAGTAATTGGTAAGTTAAGGCTGACTAGACCTGCGTTGACTCGTTGGAGACGAGCTCGGGGGTCCACGTAGGTTTAGGCGGCGGGGCCCGCTTTGTTGTTCTTCTTGGGTCCGTCACGCTTCAGGGCCACTCTCTAATTGCTCGAACTTTCTCATCATCTACCCGAATGCCATCTCGCACGACGATAAACCCCAAGAACAAGAACTTCCTCGCCGTAGAAGGTACATATTTCTTTAGGTTCACATACAGTTTGTTCTCGTGCAACACAGTCAACACACTCCGTAGATGTTCTAAATGCTCTTCTTCTGACTGACTATAGATCAGGATATCATCAAAGTACACCACCACAAATTTGTCATGGAATGGCTTGAGAACCTGGTTCATAAGTCGCATAAAAGTGCTAGGAGCGTTTGACAACCCGAAAGGCATAACCAGCCACTCATATAGACCGTCATTTGTCTTAAAAGCTGTCTTCCATTCGTCTCCCATCCTGATACGAATCTGGTGGTATCCACTTCGTAAATCAATCTTGGAGAATATTCGAGCTCCACTCAGACGATCCAACATATCTTCCAAGCGTGGAATGGGGAATTTGTACCCAATCGTAATCCTGTTAATTGCCCTACTATCGACACACATTCTGTAACTTCCATCCTTCTTTGGAGTTAACAACGCAGGAACAGCACATGGACTCATGCTTTCCCTGATATGTCCTTTCTGCAGCAACTCTTGCACTTTGTCATGCAAGACCTCGCTCTCCTTCGGACTCATTCTGTAGTGTGGGAGGTTTGGCAAACTAGCTCCAGGAATTAGGTCAATGTGGTGTTGAATATCACGCATATGGGGTAATCCGTCTGGCAACTCGTCTGGTACAATTTTAGCAAATTCCTTCAGTAAGGGTTGGACCTGCCCTGGTATCTCAGAAACTAACTCCTTCTCATTCCCTACCAGGATCTGTCTCAGCACCAACGCATGCACCACCCGTGACTCCTTCATCGCTTCGTCCATCTCATGCTCGGTTGTGTCAATATAAGGAAAGATCGTTCTTCCACTTTAGCGATCTTGGAACGGTTACTTGCCTTTAAAGGAAGCAAGTTAAACGTCACCCCCTCCTTCTCCAATTTATACACATTATCTCGCCCAGCGAGTTGTGCATTAACATCAAACTGTCAAGGTCGTCCAAACAGCAAATGACAAGCATCCATATCTACTACATCACAATATACCTCATCCTTGTAAGAGCCAATGGAAAAAGGTACCTGCGCGCTCTCGTCACTGCCGCACTTTCTCGCTTGCCTTTATCCGACCTATAGAGTAAGGATCGGGATGCTTCTCCATCTTCAGTTTCAGTGCCTCGGCTGTACCTCTACTGATGATGTTCTCACAGCTTCTACTATCTATGATCAGTTCAAACACCTGGCCATTAATAGTGCATCTCGTCCAAAACAACTTGTGTCGCTGACTGCCATCTTCTAGTTTAGGAGTTAACATCAGCCTTCTGACCACACAATTATGTTCATCTTCCTCATCATAGTCATTACAATCATCATCCTCTCCATCAGGACCGCAATAAACTTCCTCTTCTTCATCTCGTTCAATCACATTAACCTGCTTTCTGTTGGGACATTCATTCGATCTGTGACCAGACTGCCCACAACGATAGCACTTGCCCACAATAGGCTTAGCATACGAATTTGCGGTTGCCTTTTGTCCCTCTTTCTGTTCAGCAGGTTTTTTCCCTGGTCCCTTATCCTCCTTCCGTTCGGTACTTTGATTCCGGCCCTGGGTGGACTTACTCCGCTCTGCAAAACTCCTTGAAGTTTCCTCTCCGCTATTAGTCCTCTCGGTAATTATCACTACCATAGGTTCGCCGATTGCCCTCATGTCGATTTCCACCTCTCGTCTCGCATTATTAATTCAAATTTTTAATGGCTAAATTTTTTGCCTCGGTGACAGTTCTTATAACCTGCACTCCAATTTTCTCCCGAACTTGCATTTTCAATCCATCAAGGTATCGTGTAACCTGATGAACCTCGTTCTCCCTCAAATCATTCCTCTCAGCCAGTCGTATGAAATCCGTCGTATATTCATGAACAGATCTCGACCCTGCCGACAGCGCTGGTATTGCTTTTGAAACAATATCTGCTCATAATCTGGAGGCAGGAAATCTCACTGGAGCAACTGCTTCATTCTATACCATGTCCGAATAAGCTGTTTACCTTCTCTGTAACGCCTACTCTGCAACCTCTCCCACCAGGCAGATGCTCCACTCTTCAAACGACAAGCCACCAATTTCACCCTTTTTTCTTGAGGAATTTCCATATACTCAAAAAAATGGTCTACTTCGGCGATCCAATCAACAAAGTCTTCAATGTTCAGATTACCAGAGAAACTAGGGATGTCCACTTTCATCCTAAAGTCGCCCCTATCATGATTACCCCTATCATAATAATCGTGATTATGTTGATTATTGTTGTTATTATATTTGCCGACTCCATCTCTCCTAACAGGTCTGCCCTGATCCTCGGCCAGAATCATATCCTCCTCCTCGTCACTGGAGTCACCACCAGCAACTCGACCTCTAAAATTTGCGGCCATTGGTGCAATAGGAGCATCGCCTCGAGCACGCTGATCTCTTGGACGTTGTTCACCATCACCTTCGTGTCTGTTGGCATTCAACCCAAGGGCATCAAATCTGTTAATCACCGCATCAAGGCGCTCGTCTATACGCTGAATTGTTGATCGAGATTTGTTTCCAAGGTTCTGATTGCCGCCTCTTGAGCTTCCACTTTGGTTCGCAAGGCTTCAACATCCTGAACGACGTTCTGAATGCCACCGCTTTCACTGGACATCATTAGTAAGAACGGAATTCACACTCTGATACCAACTGACGCAGCGAAAACGCTTAAACAAAGGAATAATCCTTAAAGTTTTAATAAAACTCAAAATTGAATAAATTGATAAAAATTGATAATGATTACAACACTAATCATGGCTTTATATAGCCTAATAGAAACTCTAATCCTTATACAACTCAAATTCCTAATCTTTCTATGAATCAAAAAGTTTAATCCTTCTAAAACTCTAAAAACGACTTAAATAAGTAAATTACGAAAATACCCTAACCGAACAATAAAATTAGAAACTCCCGATGAAGGCCGAAACAAAGGAATTTAGATCAGCGAAATCCAATTTCGGAGAGCGAAGCTCCAGGGATAGCTGTAGAGCACGAAACGCCATTTCCGAAAAGATATTATAATAGTTAATCGGATTCCTGGATCAAAAGTTATGACCTCGAAACTGCCACGACATCACACTGTTAGCTTTTCCTTCTTCTCAATGTCTGCACTTGTAAGTTCGTAACTGCCAATGGAAAGTGATACCAAATCTTGCTTTGAAGCTTATATGAACTTGAAGTTGAAAGACTGTTGTGTTAAATGTCTATTTAGAGCTTTTTTCATATTAGATCCATTGAACCTAATGAAATGCCAGCTTGTAATTTTTTCTTCCATATCTTGTCAATTCACTCCTATGTAGAACACCATGTCCGCTAAATTGCCGGTCCCAAGTTCTGATAAAGGACTTTGATGCCCATTTTTCATATTGGAAAATGGGTAATATGAAAAATGGGCAAGGTAGATCCCATACCATTTTTTCATACCCGAAAAATGGTGGAAGGAGGCCCCAAACCCATTTTCCATATTAAAAAATAGAGGGTTGCGATAGCTTGAATGCCAACATAAAACTTTTGTCACTCTTCATGAAATGGATCAAACACATCTTGTCAATTCATTATGTGGAATTGAGGCTATGTTGTTGTTTGTATCTTCTCAATGCATTGATCCGCCACTGTCGGGTATCATTAGCAATTTATCATTGTTGCTTTTCTCTTCGAATTAAGAATTTATGACCATTACCTTTTTGTGCTTTAGAAAACCACTATTGATGCTTACTAAATTTCTGCTATGCCATGTTTTGTGAGTCATGAAGAAGGGTTGCCAATTTTGCTGTTTTCTTTGATCGGAATCTGTCAATTCTCTCATATCTATTGTAGTCAGAAAAAAAGTGACAGTAACATAAAAGGAGGTTCTGTGTTGAGTGAAGACTTTTCAAACAATGATTCTCTGCACTATCTTTTGCACCATCGCTCATCCTTATATTATTAGTGCGATTATTGTGGATTCTTTTAACTGCTTTGGGTTAAACAAGGAATTGCAAAGTTTAAACAGATACAAAAATTATGCCTTGTCTTCTTTTAAACAGATACAAAAATTATGCCTTGTCTTCTTTCACAGGCTGCCTTGAACAATACTGGCATCCCGAAAGTAAACGTTGCTGCCGAGTTCTCTGCTGAAGAGCAGCCAGAAGTTGACTTAAGTGACGAAGATTTTTACGCTTCGACACATCAAGCGTCCCTGTCGTTATTACCCTCACGAAGGTGCTTAAATCTAAAAACATGAAGTTGTTGTTGAACATTGAAGTTCAAGTTTTGTATTGGAAAAGAGCAAAAATCTTTAGTCCCACATAGGAGAGAAAGGTTTGGTTTTCTCACTTAATATATGTTCCAACTCACTTCAACATTGTTTAAGTGAGTGAAGTGAGAAGTGAATTAGAATGAGTGGACCATGGGGTTCACTAGGAAAAACCCTAATTAAATAATCTTTGTTCAAGACTTAGCCATTCATAACTCAAGTTTTTATTTTTCGGTTTTATTTTTATTTTCGGTTTTGAAATTTAAACGAAATAAAGCACCAATGATTGATAACTATCAAATTAGTGGCACACTAATTAGATAGTTATGGGAATAACTCTTGTCCACTAAGTGGACGATTAGATGTTTATCTATAATAGGAGTTCTTTGACACGAGATCTAAGTCGGTGGTTTTTCGAAATAATTTTTTCAAGCAATTTGTGTTTAAGAGAGAGACGATTTTGCGGTTTGAAGGCTCTTTTGATTGGTGCTTTGATCAAAGAGAAAACCAGGTTGTATCCTGGAGACAGAACTCCTAGTTGAATTCAGCACCGAATTGGAGGAAATTTTTCTGTCTTAGGACATTGCATTGCAAGCTTCTGGTACACTTTGTTTATTAATCATTTTTTTTTGTTTAATCAGCATGTTTAGTTGTTTGTGATAACAGTGCCATGTTCTGATTTAAGTTTATTATAGATTGTTTGGACTAACAGTTGTTACTATCACAAAAAAAAATTTAGTGAAATTGTGAATTAAATTATTACATACAAGTGCTGCCCCATGATTTTCATATGGCAAACAAATTTAGTGAATTTCATAATTTTTTTTGATTATTGTGCTTCGCCACTTGTCCTTTAGGTGGGTAAGCATTACATCGTGGACGCAACCTCAGAGGAGGAATCACACATGAGTTCAGCCATCTCCGTTTCCATAAATAGCAGAGGACAGATATGTGGCCTAACAAAACGAGGTGGCCGGTAGTGTCGTACTTGACATGATATCGGTAGCTAAGCATGCAAGTGAACACTTCATTATGAAACTAGATTCTCAGATCTCTGCAGCAGAAGCGGATGAAGCTGTTTCATGAAGGTGCATTATAAACTGGGTAATCCTCCCGTGATATATTTTGAGATGAAATGTTGCACTCAATGCCCTCAAAAGAAGGGATTGACGCTTATAGGTTGTAGTTTTAGTTTCATTTTTTCATGCTAGTCATTTATTTACTAGAGATAAAAGTAGGTTGTTTGTTGGGCAGCCCCTTTTATTTGAGATTAGTCGATGCTGAGGAAAATTGAATTCCTGGCTTTCAGCAGGTAACGGCTTCTTCTGTCATTCGTCACCTCTTTTGTAAGGTCAAATTTTGTAGACAACGAGTTTGAGGTATTGTGCTGCCTTCTGCAATATTAATGCCTAAAATATTGAACTTAGTTTCCACGTAGTTGTCTCAGATACCGTTATGATGAGTTCTAACTTCTAACGTCGAACGGAGGGGGAGACTTGTGTATCACTAGAACAAACTAGTCAATCTTAAAGTCTTGCATAAATGTTTCCTTGATTGATATGTTCAACAGGAATTGAGAGAATGTTCTGTGCTTCTAGGTGGGCATATGAGGTTTGACAAGTTTTGGTGACATGTTCTTTCAAGAGAGAGCTAAAATAAAAAATTCCCTGTGGGTAAAAACTTGGCTACCTCAATTTGAATCCCCTTTTTATATATATATTTTGGTTTTTAGTTGGTGTCCAAACTTTTTTTTAGCTCTTTCTTTAATTGTAATCTTCCAGGAGCTAGTAAATAAGAAAAAACACATTGTAGATGATACGTGGCAGCAGAGTGCAGTAGCATAATAAAGAAGGGAGACACAAGGAAACTAATAGCTAGGCCCCGGCCTACTATTTATATGTAATGTAATGTAATGATGCGTGCATGAGTGATGTATTGACGGGTTGGTAATTAATCATTGACGGGCCGAAGCCCATTCTATGATAGGCAAGTCGAAAACCAAACCCAATTCCATAAAATTGACCAATCGAGGGGTGAAGGGTGAAGGGTGAAGGGTGAAGGGTGAAGTGAAGGGACCAGCTGATCAGAGAGCATTTAATTGCTGGCAGTGGCACGGACGAACCCAACACCGGATTCTTTTCTGTGGTGCGGCCTGCCCCTGCGCCTGCGCCTGCGGTGCGCTATTCGACAGCGAAAACTCGGGCTACGACAGAAAGGAGAGAAAGGAAAGTCCACTCCACACCACACCACACACCACCCCCCACATTTCAATTCAAATTTGCTACCCCATTTGTCAACTACCACGCACGACTTTTTCTGACCAACAGCACACATCCATTTGACAAGTGCACGTATCTCCATAAGTTATAAAGTAAAGTGAAGTAGGTGGCGAAAGCTTGAATTACCAAAGTAGGCACCCTGTCCAACCTCTTCTTTCACATGTAAATCTCGAACTTTAGTAAATCTTCTTTTATTAGCGGATCAGATCAGATCGAGCAGTTGGTACCAACTACAAATTAAAGTGGGCAAATTCGTAATTTCAGTAAATTGCTAGAAACATCCACGTACCAATTAAATGAAAATAAATTAAAAGAGAAGTATCACGTACAATAACAAAGGACATGCCAAATTGATACTTACATTGGATCTTGTACGTGTCTTGAGATGTGGACATACTTAGATTTGGTGCATAACACATTGTTTGATGTAGCATAAATGGTTTATTATGTGAGTCAATGCGTACGTGTTTCAATGTAGAGTAATTGATAGACTATAATGTATGTTCAATGTCATTGTAGCTAATATTTTTTCAATTTTAAATCCACCCTAAATTAAGCTGGGATGTTAGAAAGCCAGAGCAGAGTAAAGTGGTGGTTTGATTTGTTTGGACTTTAATTGGAGAGACCCCAGCCCAGATGGTTAATTAAAAGCGTGAAAAAAGTGAAGAGTGGTGGGTGTGTCGTTATTTGAGAGGAGAGAGATGGTAGTAGAGTAATAATAATAGGAAGGGGAATATAAAGAGGAAAGTGACGGATGAGAGGGGTTCACCAATTGCCGGTGAAACGAACTGGCGGGCTCTTAGACCGAGAGAAGACACAGTGGAGAGAGAGCGCGTGGTCCAACCCGGCCCCCCTATTTAATGAGGGAATTTGAGGGCTCCAATGTGCCCTCCGCGAGTTTTGACGGCAGTGATTGGGTTTGATGGAGTGGAACATCGATTAGACAGGACGAGAGGGCCAAAGTAAGTGAGGGGGAGGAGATTTGTTAACGATGAAAAATTAATGTTTCTAATGTATACTCTCTCCTTCAAAAAAAAAAAAAAAAATATATATATAAATCTTTTTTTAGCTAGAGCTTCATTTTAAAAAATATTAATCGTCGTTTTAGGAATTTAAAAAAATATTAATACCTAATAAATTTATTTTATCCATTATTTAATTAAGTATTTACACTTATATTATGTAATTAAAGTATTTTGTATCTATATATTAAGAGATAAAAATGTAATTTAAACTTATAATTAAAATTATCTTTAAAGTTACTTTAATTAATATGATTCATTCAAAAAGATTTATATTCTTGAAAAAAAAAATTGTTGCTAACATCTACCATTAGAGCAAGACGGCACGTGTGCAATATAAATGTATTTTTACACTTTAACCCTTTCACCATCGGCATATCTATTTTCAAAGCAAGGAGGGTCGTCCGATATTTAGATGGGAGCCGATAGCGAGCACTTACATGTCAATCATAGGATAGGATGAGGCCACGTGAGCGTCCCATCCATCCGTCCATCGTTCGAGACAGCGCGCGGCGCAGAAAAAAGACAGACAAGTGCGTGGCAGAGATTCAGAGCAGAGCAGAGCAGCGCCAGTTTCTTTCTTTCTCTTTCTTCTTCAACTTGCCCTCCAAGCCATTGCTCTCGTCCCCTATCTCGCTCTTATATATCTTGTGCATGGTCTTCCTGTTCAAAAACAATTTCTAGCTATACATACTAGCTTCCCTTTTTAGTATAAATAGAAATAGAATATATACATGGTGGGGGTGGCGTTTATGGAGGATATTATTGGGAATGTGGCTTACTTAGATCATCACTACTTTGGGCTGAGGAGGAAGGTGAGGAGTTTGTTTTTGAGGGTTCGAGCAGAGATGAGGAGGCAGCGGGTGATCATGAACAAGACTCGTCATCATCACCATCATCGCAACTTCAGCTTCCACTACGACCCCTTGAGCTACGCACTCAATTTTGACAACACTTGCTCTGCTTTCCTGTGCTAGCTACCTACTAATCCGCACCATCGATCATCGATTGCATTCCCCGCGCTAGCGAGTGTCTTCTTCTATCTGCTGCTGCTATATATATTGCCTATAATTAATAGAAGGATCTATCTATGTACTTGGATTTTTTTTTGTTTAATCCGTGCATTAACTATCTATCCATCTTTTGTTTAATCTTTATAAATATGCAAGTGAATGCATCCGTACGTATTTTTAGCTCTGCCTTAATTCTCACTCCATTAATATTAATATTAATAGAGAGCAGGGGCTCTCCGTCACTTAATTAGTTGCGGGTCTTGTTTCTTCGCTTTCTACCATATATCATCAATCTATCTATGTTTTGTACAAATTAATTTATTGATGTATCCATATGCAGTGCATATGTGTTACTCTCTTTTTTTTTTTTTTTTTTTTTTTCAGAAATGTCACTTTCCTTTCTTTTTTTTTTTTTCTTCTTATGTTGTTATGCATTTGTTAACGTTGGTGCGTTGCTTTCCAACATTAACAAATCCCCGTCCCCCCATATAGTATTTTTTTGTAACTTGTTTTTTTTTTTTTTTTTTTTGAGTAAAATGTTTTTGTAAGTTTGTTCTTTTGGTCAAAAACCCCATTCATGTTTAATTCATTTGTTGACCATTCCCTTCCCTGTTTTCATGCTGTACGCACTTTGGCCCGAGTACCGCGGGTCTGTTACGTGTTAGTCATGGGTTTAGTGTGGGCCTAAAACCTACCTGGCTAGCTTAGCTATTTATAACAACAGATCTCGTTAGAGCGAGGTTCATGAAAAAAGCCCACACAACTAGTACTCTATGCTGTAAATTAATATCACACAGTACCCTTGTTTTTTTTGTTTTATGGAATCACACATTAATTTGTTTATCGTCTTAATATTCTTTCGTTTGATTATTATTCTTAAGATTTACTGTACTACTCATAGAAGACAATAATCAATTAATTAAGGCTTAATCATTGTAATGAACATGTGCAATAACACATGCATGCATTACTACTCATGCGTTCCAAATAAATGACAGTATCATATACTAATATAGGTAGAATTTATTTAAATTTATATAACTGAAAAACGATACATGGCGAAGCCAGCGACTACACGATAAATAAAACTCCTCAAGTAGGCGTACACGCAACGCGTGACCGAACGTACGGTGCTCTACTTTTAGTTTAAGGCATGCGTACATATACACCTACGTATCTAGTCGATCTAGCTATGTATGTACCACCGTGGCATGCTTGTGCTACATATTACAACATACTAATAGTAAGCTACGTACGGACTTAATCAATTCTACTACTTCCGCTACATTAATTATTCTCCAATTCAACTTACATATAACGCATACGTATATATATTAATTTAGTTGTAGCACTTAAACCCAAAGTGCTCCGACTCGCTTGAGGAGTGGCTTCAGGTTGCCACCAAGGTGAAGGGTCATGACCTCGTTGGTTCCACCAACAAAGTCGCCTCCAATGAACACGGCCGGCACAGAAGGGCTGCAACCTAGTCGTTGGAGGGCCCTCTCCACGTCGCGTCCTCTAGGGTCCTCGTCGAGCTCATGAACAGCCGCATTCACACCGAGCTCCGAGAAGAATGTCTTAATGCTGTGGCATATGCAGCAGGTACTCTTGCTGAAGATCACCACCGGCCTCTGCCCCTTCAGTTGGTTCACTCTCTCCATTGCTTCTAAGTCGACACTGGAGCTGGACGCGGCCTCTTGTTGATCGATGATGATTATTACCTTCTTCCAGAACAGTAATTACTAGCTAGATTGAGAGATGTAATATATGCAAATGTGATTGGTATTTGAGTTATTTATGCAAGTGTGTAGGAGTTTTAATTAGCTGGATATATGGGAATGGTGTGGTTGATTTTGCATTGTCGTATTTATAGAGGAGGAGGACATGCATTGATAGATAAAGTTTAATTTGAAGTGATGTATAGAATGTTCTTGGTTGATATTTCGGCAGATTTTGTGGATAATTAAAATCCTAGCAATCTGTCAATAGCAACACTTGGTGTAGAGAGAATAATAATTAGTTACTTTCGAAAAGTACCGAATCAATCTATGTATGTTGCAAAATATTCTTGGCAAACAATCATCTCATTCACATTGCTATACATGACCGTACTATCAAATGTACCCCGTGACGCGTGTCGAATGCGTCAAGATATATATAATGCGTCAATAGTGACAACCACGGGGTCAAACCACGAAGATCAAGTTTTCAACCTAGGGTACGAAACTAAAACTAACTTAGAGTGTTCACAGAGTTAATCTCTAATTTCACTAAAAACAGTAATTAAAATATCAAGTAAATAAATCAATCAAGAGGGGGAAGAATAATCCAAACCATCAGTATCACAAATCTCCTCAATTTGACATGATTTTACATATGGTCCTCAATCTAATCAAAGCATGCAAATCATAATAAATTAGTGTAGCTATAGACCCGATAATGTACGCAGGTCCTCGCACTTTCCTATCTCGATGGTCAAGGTACGACAATGACCACTTCCCTAATCAAACGCATAACCCTATTCTAGTGTTTCGGGTTTAATGCGCTGATTGCAATGGGTTTTGTGAAGGCATTACACCGAGACAACCGAATCACTCGTGTGTTCGATTTAGCCTAGATTCCTACGGTATTCAACCAGTCCCAAAAGGGTCTAATCAATTGGTAAGGTCAATTGCCATTAGTGTGGCCTTATTGCACAAGGACGGGTACTTACGACTCACTGGCATATAAATTGAAGTTTAAACTAGTGTTTAACTTCAATTGTTTAAATAATACTAAAAAAAATAAAATACTATGAAAAACAAATTAAATAAATAATAAAATAGATCTCACATATGTTTTGAGGCCAAAAAGAGTGATTTGATCCACTTTCGGTTCGGACTGATGAGTTTAGCCGGCCATTGTCGTCATAAACTCCATTAAAATCTAAAACCAAAGTGTAAAAAAAGAGGATAAAATACTAGAAGACACTAGGAAAATAAGAAAACAATAAATCCCCAACTCTCTGCCAAAAACTCTAGTTAAAACTGCTAAATTTTAGTCCCTAATGCCTATTTTCGAGTTTGGTGTATAACACGTGCACTGAGGACAATCTGTGGCTTTTTTTGTGTTTTTTTACTCTGCCATGTGTCGCAGTGTGATTGGACAATTCTACTGGTGTTGTTGACGTGGCACGCTGTGATTGGACGAGAAGGAGTGTGGTGACGTGTTGTAAGGGGCTAGGCGACACGTGGCGGGCTCTCATTGGCTGGAAGGTGAGTTGGTGACGCGTTGGACCAACCGAACATGGACACATGGCGGGCAAAAATGGAGAAGAAGCTCGCGTAAAGTCGTGCGAAGATCTGGGAGTTCATGTGAGCACGCATCCCGAGGAAGATCAACGAGGTTGAGAGAGAGGATGGTTAGACGAGTGACGTGGCGCGACGTGGTTGGCTGCTATTGCTGTGTGACGCGGCTGGGCGAATGGGTGAACGACACGTGGCGGGCTGTGAGCGCTAGACCAATCACAATCAGACACGTGGCACTCCGAAACTCCCATTCATCCACTCTTGCGTACACTCCAAAACAGACCCTCTGGTATTGATTTCTTCGAGTGAATACTCTAGTTTGAGTATTTTTCCGTCCCGCATCCAACCGTGCACCCCAAAAGTCCTGAAATGACAAATAGAGATAATTGAGCCCATATTTCAGAGAATCAACACTAGAATATATATAAATAAACTATATATAATATGCATAAATAACAACTTATCACCCAGCTAGCTTACGTACAAACATTTTATTTGAATTGATGAACCGGAATTATTTCAAGTCAATTATATGCTAGCTTGTTGAACATATTCGTACCCATACATATGGCAATTAATGCTAAAATATATTGTCAACTAATATAGAGATCTTACCAATCAATTAAGTGGGTAGCTCACATGTTTAGTATGAGGTTATTTGTATAAGAAGTTGATGTTCGAGTCTCAAAATGGAGGCAAGTTAATTAATTTCTTACTTATTAAAAAAAAATATATTGTTCAATTTTTATCATATAAGGCCTAATCCAAGGTGAGGAGAGTGTGGTGACTATATTTATTATGGGCTATGTACATATAAGTGTGAAAGTGTGGTTCACTCCAAAATAACGTATGATGAATTATCTACTTTATACTTATAAGCCTTCTTTTTCTTTTTAATTAAGTAGTTGATGTGAGATTATTTCAAGTCCCATCATCTCAACAGATAGATCTTGTACCTTAAAATGAATGTGTATATATATATATACGTGCATTAACTAATAGAGGGGCAGTATTGTGATTTGACGAAGTGGTCCTTTCGATCTTGTTTGAAGAGCGATCTATCGACTTTGGGCAATGCAAATACGTCCAGCTTTAATTTTGAGCATCTATCATCATGAGTTGGAGGTGGAGGAAGTCGAGTTTATCCAATTGGAGTCCACTTTCTGCGTTACAAAGATTCTTATCCATATTCGAATTAATGAATGGACTATCAATTATATGTACCTAGCTAGAGACGACTTGAAGACTCACGCGTGTAGCTTCGATGCTTCTCTGAATGATCCAACAACGCAAAATAAGATTTAGAAAATTAATAACAATAGTTTCTATAAAAAAAATTAATAACATTAGTTAGAAATTATAGATATGGAAACTTCGTATATAGTATTATTAACTACTAATTTAAAAAAAAAAAAAAAAAGTGCACGGAATCACAAATATCATGCTATAATTAACAATCACTTGGATCCTAAGCAATTGACAACTTGCTAGCTAGGACGTTATCACAATTGGATATTAAGGTTCTGATTTGATAAGACAGTAGCATATATAAATAGTGAGAAAATTAATGTGCATGTGATATATATATATAATTAAACGAGTTGTACTTGTCTAGCTATAAACCATGAGCATTATTATTGATCGACCACGGATTCAACTTAGATTTCCTTCATCTTATCTGATCGATGAGATTTCATTTTGCATAATATTGAAGGTATTTTGTTGTGCTAAAATATTCCATCATTCTTATCAATAGATTTTTAGCTTTTGAAAAAGTTATTTTTTCTTATCAATTCTAATCCTCCCGAATCAAAATTAAAGCATGCACGTGCATGTATAGCTGATATCTAATTGAATTATTCACTAGGTTTCAAAAAAAAAAAAAAAGAATTATTATCTGAAGTTTTGTATTAGGCTCGATCCAAGTGTTGAGAGCATAGAGAGAGACTAGTTTGTGCCGTGGCCACTCCAAAATTATAAGCCATTAATCTTATTAGTCAGCCAGTAGATGCGGGATTAACTATCCTCTCATATTTCCAACATTCACAGCTTCGCTTTGTAATAATAATTATATGTTTAAATTTATTTGAATTCTATTTTTCTTAGAAACACACGGTAACTTTAATTAAAATGTGGTTTCTTTTGACGTCAAAACACCATAAAAGAAATACTCTTGTATATATAACTTTTTATTTGAGGAAATTGTATACATAACTTTGAAAGCTGCATAACATACCGCTGTGGTACACGATCACTTTTAAAGGGGTATCAAAGCATCTTACTTTCCTGTTTTGTCTACTCGTCAACATGGAAACGTCAACACTATACGTATATATGCAATAGGGATGTCCACGTATCATCATCAACGAACAAAATATATTTATGTAATAAAAAACGATGAGCAAATGAGGTTACGTTCATTGGGGGGTCGAATTCACATGTTTGCCCCAAAGCAAAACCGAAAGGCCGTATTAAATTTGTGCTCTCCATGACCCCGACCTAGCACTCACTTATTGTCCTTTTCCATGTTTAATTACACATGCAAATATATATATACACATACACACGTTTTAATCTACATCTATGTGCATGCACAAAATATATACATATATACATATACACGGTCATCATATAAGTATGTACGCATAGTGCGGCCGGTGTGATCGATATATGATGGCAAAGTTGGCGAGGAAGGGAACTATCAACTTTAGCACGTGCATGCATACCTGTGTATAGAAAATCAACTAAGGAAAGTATATAGACGCGGTCGAAGCGTGGCATCACACCAAAGAATATGGATAAGGATTTAGTAGTGATAGGTGGTGACACTATATATACTATATATATAAAGTGTTTCTCTTGATAATTTATTTTGAGTTTGCAAGGAATCTTTAGCAAGGATTTTAAAAAACTTTTTTTTTTTTTTATAGGAAAGAGACTTTATTTATTATAGCTGAAAATATATACATATTTACATATTTAAAAAAGCAATGAGAAACAATGTGTTTCTCATAAATAAAGTCGAAAAAAAATCCTACAAGTGTAGTAGGGGAAAAACGCGCCATCATTGCACCGTCCCCCATGCCAAAGCGAGTCATTGATGCAACTACATTTCTCTGTGTTGCCACTTTCACACTAAATCAACTAGGTTGAACCCGTGTTCCATTGCCCGAGATATACAAAAGTGGTAAAAAGCAAATTACATCCATACAACCCTCGAACTACATCTTCATAACACGACTCCACCAAATTCACCCAGTTATAAGATTCTTCGCCAATCATTTGTTAGAGTCATCTAGTCCCAAGCCTTAAACATCGTGGTTCCTACCAAAGAGCTCGCCACCCCTCGCTTCACCCTCTCCCACACCTGTTCAACGCTTTGGTTTCTACTCTCGAATATTCTACCATGCACTAGAACAATTTTAGTCTTAAATAGAGGTTTCAAAACCCCTATTAAAGATGAGTGTTATTAAATGTCATAACAGAAACGTGTTCGATGGGTTGTGTTTTAATTCATAGAAAAGTTCTAGCATTTAATAACACCTAATATTGATAGGGGTTTTAAGCAACCTCTACATAATACATGTATTAACAATTAAAACACGACCTATCGAACACGTTTCTCACATGACATTTATAACAACCATCTTTAATAAGGGTTTTGAAACCTTTATTAAAGACCAAAATTGTTCTAGTGTACTATTCCATTCAGCCCATACTTCCCACAAAAGAATCGTTGTAGTAGTTCGCCAAAAAGCCATTCTTTTTTCATCCATATTCCCCATTCTGCCCCGTGGCATACATCCCTAATAAAATTACAACACATAAAATGTGTGTATTAATGTCTCCTCTTTGCCCACATGAGGCGCACTGTGACGGTAACAAGCATAAATCCGGTCTTCGACGTTGCATGACCCCTGCTACATTGATTTTATCACACCACAACAACCAACAGAAGAATTTATTCTTAGAGGATGCCTCACATATCCATATGGCCTTTGCCTTATGACACCGAGTACGCAGCTCCGGTACTGCCAATAAGTGAAATGCTTACTTCACCAAGTATTGCCTTGTAGTATCCGCCTTCCATACTCGTTTGTCCACCCTATCATTATTCAACTGAACTTCTCATAACACACTCAAAATTTGAACCAATTCCAGCAACACATTTGCTTTCGGCTATTTCCGCAGTTTGAAGTCCCACCTTCCCTGTGATCGTTCACTATCTACCCTGTTTTTAATCTCCACAACAAAGCTTTCCTTTGTGCGAGATGCAATATATAGTAGAGGAAATTGAGCCTTCAACGGTCCTTCACCTAACCAAGCATCCTCCCAAAAACTAACGTTACTACCATCACCCAATTTGTATTTCAACCTTTGCTTGAACCACTCGATGCAACTCGATAAAAATTTCCACGGAGCTCGGTTAGTTGCCTATTGAGATCCCCCTGCCTCCCACCCATTTCGAGCTTCCCCTGTACACACTTTTGACTACTTGCTCCCATAATGCATCCGACTCCTTTTGGCATCACCACAACCATTTACCAATCAACGTCTTATTTCTATATAGTAAATTGCCTATACGAAGTTCGCCATAATCCTTTGGTAGTATAACATGATCCCATGCAACCACATAGCTTCCATCTGAGCCGAATTTCATGCACAAAAAACATCTCATTAATTTCTCCGCCTTATTTGTGATAGCCATGTGCATTCAATATAACAACGTGTAAAACGTTGGAAGCACATTTAAAATTGCATATATCAATGTAAGTCGTCCCTCATTCGAAAGGCACCCACCCTTTCATCCCTCTAGTCTCTTTGATATTTTCATCAACACTAGAGCCCAAAATTCCTTTTTTTAATGAAGATCCTCCAAGCAACATTCCCAAATATTTCACCGATCATTCACTAACCGCAAACCCCACCCTTCTCGCCGCCGATATCAAGTCTGATTGCTCCACATTAACGCCTAAAAAAATCGATTTTTTGACATTCAAATATAAGCCCGAAAAATCATGCAAAAAGTTTGTGCTAATGTCATTATCCAGCTGACCGCCCCCAATTCCTCTTTCATGAAAAGCAAAGAATCATCCACAAATTGCAAATATGTTACATCAACCTCATTTTTACCCACTCGCATCACTTGAACTACCTCGATTTGTTTAGCCTGATCAATCATATGCCCAAGTACGCTGGCCACTAGAATAAACAATGATGGCGAAAATGGGTCACTTGTCACAAACCTCATCCTCCCCAAATCTTCCTCGCCAGTTTTCCATTTACCATAATAAAAAAAAAAATTCAGTGTTGACCAACATCCATGTATCCATCTTCTCCATCTATTTTTTGAATCCTTTTATCTCCAAAACATAATCAAAAAAGTCCCGATCAACACAATCATACGCCTTTGCAAAAATCAAGCTTCAACACAACCTTTCACTTAATTTTTCCTTCGGGTAAATTTCACCCTCTCACTCACAATGAGGATCGTATCTAACTTTCGTCGCTCAGGGACAAAAGCATTTTGTTCTCTTGCCACTATTCTTTGTAAGACTACCTATAGCCTAGTTGCTAGCACTTTTGCCAGGATCGTATACATAGAGGTTAGCAAGCTTATTAGCCTATAATTGGATAAATGTCCAATATTACTTCCCTTTGGTATGAGCCACACGTAAGTTTCATTCATCTTGTTACAAACTCTGACATACTGGTGAAAGTCTGCATAAATTAATTGCATCACATTCCTACTAATATTCCCCCAACACTACTTTGACATAGCCATAGAAACTTGTCCAGCTCCGGTGCTTTGTCCCCTTCACAAGAGCATATTGCTTGCCACAACTCCTCCCCCGTAAATGACCTTTCCAAATGTACCGCATCCATAATATCTATCGGGGCCCATTCAATTCTATGGATTCCCCATCGCTCCTCTCTACTATTCTTATACAAGTTCACATTAAAACACCACAATGGTTTGACCAATCTCAATTTTTTTGTGAATGCTCCATCAAGCCTCCGGATTTGGTCAATGACTCTCTTCCCCTTCTTTGCATTAAGAATAAAATGAAAGAAACGTGTGTTATTATCCCATTTCTGAGCCCATTTCGCCTTCATTTTCTGTTTAGCAATCCGATGCTCTACTAATGATCTGCCAGGCGCGTTGATCATCCCACGCATTGTTCATTTCATCCTTATCTAAATTTGCAATACGCGTACAAACTTCTTGCTTATGTGTTGTTGTCAATCCAAATTCGTTCTTATTCCACTTTATAATCTTTTCTTTCATAAGAGTCAACTTCCATATCAAACCATACCTCGAGTGTTCTGTTAATTGTACCTCACCCCAATTCTGCTGAAACATACCCAACTCCTCCCAGAAACCATCCCTTCCTCTATACGAACTTGGACCATAAACCCCAGTCAACTACCAAGGTTCCCCTTCCTTTTCCATCATTTTATCGATGTCGTTAACTCCTCGATAAGACTATCTTGCACTTTTACTCTCCTTACATCCCAAATTATCACAACCAACCATTTAGTACACTCAGTTAGGATAACCACTCATTCTTTGAATATATGTCCCCAAACACTAGGAATCAACTCCCTGTCTATCACCAATTTCTTTGTTTCTTGAAAAAACATAATATCCGATTTAATCTTTCGAACCACTTCCTTCACAAGTCTTATTTTTCTTTTACAGCAAGTGCTCTTACGTTGCAAGATAATATCCTCATGGACAATCACCTAACATCCACCCGTCATGATGCTCATAATTCACCTCGGACCTTAATCTGTTAAGTTCTCTGTTCAGATTGAGACTACGAGATCGTATATACCTCGCTTTATTCTGCGGTCTACGATAAAGCCATATCCCACCACTAACCTCAATAAAATCCATATCAATGTCCTGCTCCATACTGCTACCTAACTGTGCTACGGTACCATCCCCCTAATATATAGAAGGCCATGCCTCCATTGCCTCATCAGGCCTCTCAATTGGCTCGGCTACATTAGGAAATTCATTTTGTTCTTGCACTCAATGCTTAAGTGTAAACAATAATTGGACACCTTCCAACTCGTCCTCTTGGGGTGTTGCCTTTTGCATCACCAATGGTTTGGTTTGCGCCTCAACAAATGTAGCAAACGCATTATCATCACACACCTCCTGTTCATCCAATGCCAATTCATGGTCTTAAGCATATCCTGCCCTAGATTCGACCCATTTAGGCTTGACTCTAAGTCATACCCTTCTATATAGGGTTGCAAGTGGGGTGGGGCGGGGCGAGGATTGAAGATACCGTCCCTACATCCGCGGGGGTGCGGGGCGAGGATTTTTCCTAAAAAATTTCCCGCGGGGCAAACTTTGCCGCCCCACGTCCTGCCCCACCGGATTCCCCGTGGGCCGCGGGACCCTACTGGTAGAGAGTGATGCATTGGTCGTTGTTGACTGGATTGCTAAGCGGGAGTTTGATACTTCGATGGTGTATATGGGAATCTTGTGCAAGACATATGGAAGATGTTGCAGTTATTTAATGGTCTATGTTTGACATTTTTCTAGAAAATGGACTATTGAATGTCCTTTCTTTATTAATTCAGAATCACTTGAAATGACATATTTACCACATCAATAAAGAAGTTACATTTTAACATTGAACACAACTAGGAAATGGACTTTGTCCTCAAGAAAGAAAATAGTAAATACAAATAGATTCAACTTTAAACATAAGTAAAAAGCTTCATTTCATTCGAAACAACAAACACATAAATAAGAACATCCTTATATATTTTTAAAATATAAACCAGGTGGCATATATATACAAAACCAAAAGTATAAATTATGTGGCATATAGATACAAAATAACAAACTATGCGGAATATAGGTACAAAATTACAAACTATGCTAACAAGCCACAACATATTTTAATGCGTTTTTTCACATATTGAGAATATATATCTTCCAACGCATATTCATTATTTTCAAGTTTCTACTTTTCGTTTTGATTCTGATTTTTTTTGTTTTCTTTTTAGGATTGAATCAAAATTCTAATAACAAAATGATTAAAGAAGTGATATGTATTTGTTGATAATCTCTGGTAAGTGTTGCCTAGATCTATAATCTTTAATTTTAAGTTTATTTGACAAGATCACATGTTTTTATTATATATCCTCACTGTCTCAACAAAACTTATTTGTACATTTGAAGTTTCCTTATGTCGCACTTTTTTACCATAACATTTTTTTATTTTTAGTTGTTTTTCAACTTTTTTTTTGCTCTTTTCGACTTTTTGATAGCTATTTGGTTTTCGGTATTTTTTATATTTAGATTTTTACCTTTGAGTTTTTATTCTGATCACTTTTTTATTTTTCTTTTTAAGAGCAAACAAAAATATTTTAGAAATGACATATACTGATCGTCAATCTATGTATGCATTGTTTAGATCAATGACCTCCCTTTTTTTAGTTTATTCAATAAGATGTCAATTTATTATATATCCTTTATTATGGCAACAAAATTTTAATTAATCATTTTTCAAAGTAAATATAGCTTCTATTCATAAAGTATTAAATTGGGATTTCACCAATGTTTACATAAGTTTTTTTTTTCTCTTTTTATCACTTCATTTTTTTCATCAAATTAATTTTATTAGGATTATATTTTTGTATAACCATATGCAAAAAGTTTTTAAACTTTCAAGGCATATATTCCCTAATTTTGCTACAAAAAAATTAAATAGTATTATTCTTCACTTAAAATTTATTCGAGATTGTGTAGTAAAGATTATTTTTTTTTCTCATTAAGTTAATTATTTTTTAACTAATATATTGACACTTAGTTTTACCCGTGCGCGAAGCGCGGGATTTCGACTAGTTTTTTAAAATGGATTCCTTGTGGGACGTGGCAGGGTATGGGGCGGGGCGATGGGGATTCTCTGTGGAGGCACGGGGCGGGCTGGCGGGGATTTCCCATGGGACGGGGCAAGGGGTGGGATGCGGGGCGGAGCGGGGCAACGGGGATTCCCCATGGGGCAAGGCCACGGGACGGGGCTACGGGGATTCCTCGCGGGGCGGGAAATGGGGTGGTTCTACGGGGAAAACCGCAGGGCAAAGGCATACCCCATCCCCCGCCCCGGCGGGGGCAAAAATGCGGGGAATCCCCGCCCCACCGGTGCGAGGCCCCACGGGAGGCGAGGAATCCCCGCCCCACTTGCAACTCTACTTCTATATTCCCCATCCCACTTGCAACTCTACTTCTATAATTTGATCCTGATATGACTCTCCTTATGGCAAACACTCGATACCCATGACATTAATTGCATCCTCCTCTAACAAAGAGTTCATTATCACCTCAGTTTCCTCGTCACTCTCCCCTCCTCTTAACACTACTTATGATGTGACGTTCTTTGAACTCTCAAAACTCGAAATCACTCCTACGTGCAAATTATTTTGTTCACCTGTATTAGATGAGGTACCCCCTACTAAATCTGCAAGGACCTCAACTTCTCAAGATTCCTTATCCGTCTTGTGTATTTGCAGATGGGCTTAGTGTGAAACCTGACTCAAATGAAACTGGCGTGCCACCGCTTCGGCCGCTCCCCAAAAGAAGTCCTCATGAGAGGTGAATCATCAACCAAGCTACCCTGATTCAATATGATCGGTTGATCGTAGACACGAACCACATTCTCTGCCTTCTATAGAAAATGTGACTCTGCTTCAGATAACTTAGCCCAACATTTGCATCCAGAGCCGATTGTGTATCATACATACTCATGACCTCGTCCAACACATTAAAAAACGCTTGGTCTGAATCAAAAGTCGTAAAGCCCACTATTTGATTTGTTTGTACTACTCAGGCCTCCATTTCCCCCACCTCTCTATTGTTGGGCTCTGCCCAATCCCTCACGCCACATCATGCAACTCCTCTTCAAGGTCCTCCCTTATCACCCCCGCCATCTCACCCAACACTAAGCCACCTGTCATCTGTAGCGGCCCCAAATTCCCGAGGCCCGCTACGTGATGCCTCGCGTGCCCACAACACTGCCACGCCACGGTCCTATTGTGCCCCACACGCAACCAACTTACTTAAACTCATTCAAAACCACAATTATAGCCAATTTACATAATTTATATTTCAAATTAATCATTAACTCAATTAATCTGTTAAAATTGTAATTAAACATCAAAATTAGCAGAAGACTTATTAGACTTTATTTATCAGTTAAATAAACGAATTCAAGTCATAGGAACATCAACCTAATGTGGAAAACCAGTCAAAAATGTATTATATATATATGGTAATCAAAACCTCAAAATGTATAATATACAAGTAGTGGTGTCTTACAAGTTCTCATAACCTAACTTAAAACGTAATAATAAATAGACGTACAAGTAGTCTATGATGGTGGACGATCACAGGTAATGTCCGGCTAAACTCATTGATCTATGTCAGAGGTGGATCGAACTAGTCAATTATGACATGGATTCATTGTGAAATCTTTATGAGTTATACATATTTCATTGTTCTTCTTTTCTATTCTATTTCTTTTAGCATTGGTTTGAATATAGGGTTAGATTTAATTGAGTGTGAAGGGCCCTCGCATGCATGTTAGGTTGATCACCCATTGTTATTAAGTTGATGTCAGGACCCATTTTCTGGATGAATCCTAACTGGCCTAGCTCGATCCATAACTCGCCAACCAACTCGGTTGTTAAGTTATAAACCAAACTAGTAAGCCTTCTATCAACTTTAACTCATCATTATTATCAACATTTGAAATAAATTAAATGATTCGTAAATGTAGCGGAATATTATTAAATAAAACATAATTGAACCTTTGACATACAGGTTAATAATAGCTTTTAATAGTTCTCAACTAGAAACTGCCTCTAGTTCAATTTATTTAAAATTCCCAACCCATGATAATAAATATAATTAAAAAAACAAGTAAAGGTTTGATACCGAACTATACCAACTCAACAATCAGAAAACTTCTCTAGACAGTTGGAGCTACTTCTTTCCCTTTATCAATCCTCGACGAAGAACCTGTGGGAAAAATATTGGGTGAGCATAAAGGGGTTCAACGGTGCTCAATAAGTCGGGTTAAGTTACGGGCGTTATGAATATTCCATTTAGTAAATGTAAAATTAAATAAAATGCATGACTTGCAAATATTTAACATGGCGAAAGGAATAAACAAGAAGTATATAAACAAAATATTTATCAATGCATCAAAATATGCAAATGCTAGACATGCATGAGCTACTGTGATAGAGTTCTCAAACACACTAAAGTTCGTGAAGGTTGACCTTACTATGGCCGTAGCGGTGTTAACACCCCATTCCCTTACACTGTTCAAGATTTACCTATCACCAAGTCTACATCTCGTCCAAGTGGACATAATGCCTACTACTAAAATTTATTGAAAATATTGGATCTTATTCTTATTCTCAACTGGACAGATAAGGTTGGGATATATTTTCTCACTCATTGCGGTGCTCAAGACAAGTAGGGTACTATCCCTGATTGGTTTCAATCCTAACTCATCTACCATGCTGACCGATATGAATGAGATGCTAGAGCCTGAATTTATTAAAGTAAACATACTTTTACCACAAATGTTAATAGTACCTGCAATAGGTTGACGGGTGGAGGCTGGATTTGGCTCAGCTGTAGCCATCATCTATCCACTAACCGACTGAGCCACACTACCAACAGATGCTGATGGAGCATTCGAACACTGATTTTGGTAGTGACCATGCTTCACGCACTTAAAGCAAGTGATGTGTTCCTCGCACCCTAGTTTCTCTTACTGAGGCATCTGCTTTGTGCTATCTAATTTCTGACCAAAATGAGTATTTCCTTGTCTGCCTGATCTCTGCGGTACATTAGAAGACTTTACTGAACCACCTACTGATGTTGTTGGTGCTACAAAAGTCGTCATCACAGCACTCGTCACTGCTGGGCGATGAAATGGCCCTCCAGATGCGGTGTGAACTTGATAGTTATCTGTCCGACACCTTTTATCCTGAGGCCTCTTAAAGAATCCTCCATTCTCATTGCTTTGACCTTGATTATGCGTTTGTGGCACTGCTGGAGCAATCTTAATTCGACTGTCATTAATCATAGCTGATTCATAGTGAAATGCATTGGCTGTTGCCCTCTCATATATCTGATGTTCGAGAGCTGCTACTATACCCCGAATTTCTGGCCTAAGACCTCCTGCAAAACGCTTAAATCTATCATTTTCTGATGCCACCATCTCAGAAGCATACTTTGCTAGCTCGTTGAACTTTGACTCATATTCTCTAACGAACATGTCACCCTGTTCAAGTGTTATAAATTCGGTTTTCTTTTGATCTCTGACTGTCTCATGGAAATACTTCTTATTGAATAGCTCCTTGAATTATGCCCATGAAGTGACCTCTCCGTGAACTCTTATAATCATATTCCACCATTTATAAGTCGCCTCCTATAAACAAAAGGAAGCGAAATTGATTTTCATATCTTCATCTAGATCCATAGCCCTCTGTCTCTTCTCCATGGCCATGATCCAATTTTCAGCTGCTTTGGAGTTAGTAGTTCCATAAAACCTTAATGTTCCATACTTCATAAACTCACGCCTTAACTTATCAAGATGAAGTGATCGCTTCTTAATAAAAGTCATTGTTGTTGGGGCTACAAGTGCTACTACCGCTGGGGAAACTGGTGCAACAGGAGATATTGGAGGGGCTACTTGCACTGTTTCCTATTGGTTAACTGAATTTGCTTCCATTTCTACTTGGACTGCTGGTACCGCTCTATCCTAATTGTATTGGGCTATATGAGCCTGTAGAATTTGCAACATTTGCGCAACATTTACATCTTAGGTTATCATTCTAGTTTCCATTCGTTGTCTCATCTCTCTCTCATAAGCCAACAGATTCGCCAAGTTGTTGGGGTCTCCTCTGTCTGCCATTTTTAGCTGGTAGGAATAAGAGAGAGTGAGAACTTGAAAGCTCATATCTATCCAATATTATATAACACAATCAACAAATATCTAAAATAAGATTTTTACTTTCCCTTCCCCAAAGTTTTTAAATTAGTTAAAACCTCTCTGATACCACGTTGTCAGGACCCATTTTTTGAATGAATCCTAACCGGCCTAGTTCGATCTATAACTCGTCAACCAACTTGGTTGTTAATTTATAAACCAAACTAGTAAGCCTTATATAAACACTAACTCATCATTATTTATCAACATTTGAAATAAATTAAATGATTCATAAATGCAACGAAATATTATTAAATAAAACTTAATTAAACGTTTGACATACATGCTAATAATAACTCTTAATATTTCTCAACTAAAAATTGCCTCTAGTTCAACTTATTTAAAACTCCCAACTCATGATAATAAATATAATAAAAAAAACAAGTAAAGGTTCGATCCCGAACCATACCAACTTAACAATTAGAAAACTCCTCTAGACATCTCGAGTTACTCCTTTACCCTTATCAATCCTCAATGAAGAACCTGTAGGAAAAATTTTGTTTGAGCACAAAGGGTCAGTAACTCAGGTTAATTTACAGGCGTTATGAATATTCTATTTCGTAAATGCAAAATTAAATAAAATGCATGACTTGCAAATATTTAACATGACGAAAGGAATAAACAAGAAAGTATATAAGCAAAATATTTATCAATGCATCAAAATGTGCAAATGCTAGACATGTATGAGCTACTATGATAGACTTCTCAAACCACTAAAGTTCATGAAGGTTAACTCTACTATGGGCGTAGCGGTGTTAACACTCCATTCCCTTACACTGTGCAAGATTTACCTATCACCAAGTCTACATCTCGTCCAAATGGACATAACACCTACTACTAAAATTTATTGAGAATATTGGATCTTATTCTTATTCTGAATTATTAAATATTCATTATGTGAAAGTTGTCTTATGCTGTTCTCCCATGTACGGTCCAAACTGTCCTGAACTCCTAGTCGAACTAGTAGCATCTGATGCAAAGACTCTTAGCGAGCTCCACTAAGTTGTCTACATACAATGTCTAACAATGCACCCCGATCTACCCGCATGTTCTACTTACATGATTCCTATCATATAGTCTAGTAGAAAGGTAACAATTATAAAACTAATAACTAAAACCCCAACTTACCTGGTACACTAATTTCCAACTCTATTGTCGGCACTCACGGGCGTACTCCAAATTTTGACTTAACCTAAATACATTAATTTCTTGATTAAATACTAAGGCCAACTTGTCTTTTGATGATTAAATTCATTTTCACAAACTATTTAAAAACCTCGAGATTTACATTTTACATAAACTGGACAGTCTCCATTACATCCATGCATGTAATTCCAACTTTATTTATATTGTATATCTGATTTTATTTATTTTATTATATATATATATATTTGGGTGGGCAGTTGGGCCGATCCCCAACTGCACTGCTGGGTCTGGTCAATCCAGTCCCAACACTAGGCAAGCTCGAAGGGGAGGGGGAACGCACACGTTGTGTGTTCCCTGCCCCTTTGTTCTCCAGTTGCCTAACTGTATTACTGGACCTGGTCAGTTTGTGTTATTATAAGGAAAGATCGTTCCTCCACTTTAGAAGTCTTGGAACGGTTACTCGCCTTTAAAGGAAGCAAGTTAAACGTCACTCTCTCTTTCTCCAATTTATATGTATTGTCTCTCCCAACGTGTTGTGCATTAACATCAAACTGCCATAGTCGTCCAAACAGCAGATAGCAGACATCCATATCTACCACGTCACAATACACCTTATCCTTGTAAGTACCAATGGAAAAGGTATCCCGCAGTGCTTTATTATCTGCACCTTCTTAGTTGCCTTTATCCAACCTATAGAGTACGAACTAGGATGTTTCTCCATATTCAGTTTCAGTGCCTCGATTGTTCCTCTACCAATGATGTTCTCATAGTTTCCACTATCTATGATCAGTTCAAACACTTGACCATTAATAGTGCATCTCGTCCGAAACAGCTTGTGTCGTTGATTGCCATCTTCTAATTTAAGAGTTAACATTATCCTCCTTACTACACAATTCTGTCCATCTCCCTCATCATAATCATCACAATCATCCTTTCCATCAGGACTACAATAAACTTCATCTTCTTCCTCTCGTTCAATCACATTAATCTGCTTTCTACTAGGACATTGATTTTATATGTGACCAGACTGCCCACAACGATAGTACTTGCCCACAATAGGCTTAACATAAGGATTTGCGATTGCCTTTTGACCCTCTTTCTGTTCAGCAGGTTTCTTTTCAGATCCCTTATCTTCCTTCCGTTTAATATTTTAATTCCAGCCCTAGGTGGACTTACTCCGCTCTGCAAAACTCCTTGAAGTTTCCTCCCCACTATTATTTCTCTGGTAATTATCACTACTATAGGTTTACCTATTGCCCTCAAATCGACTTCCATCTCTGTCCTGCATCATTAATTCAACCTTAATGGCTAAATTTTTTCGCTTCTGTGACAGTTCTTATAACCTGCACTCCAATTTTATCTCGAACTTGCTGTTTCAATCCATCCAAGTATCGTGTGACCTGATGAACCCTCATTCTCCCTCAAATCATTCTTTTCAGCTAGTCGCATAAAATCTGCAGATCTCGACCACCCGTCGACAATGGCCACGGTATCTTCTTTGAAACAAGCTCTGCTTATAATTTGGAGGCAGAAAATCTCGCTGGGGCAACTACTTCATTCTATACCACGTCCGAACAGACTGTTTACCTTCCCTGTAACACTTACTTTGCAGCCTCTTTCACCAGGCAGATGTTCCACTCTTCAATTGATATGCCACCAATTTCACCCTTTTCTCTTGAGGAATATCCATATACTCAAAAAATGGTCTACTTTGACGATCCAATCAACAAAGTCCTCAATGTTCAGATTACTAGAGAAACTAGGAATATCCACTTTCAACCTAAAGTCACCCCTATCATAATAATCATGATTATGATGATTATTATTGTTATTATATCTGCCGCCTCGATCTCTCCTAATAGGTCTGCCCTGATCCTCGACCAGAACCATATCCTCATCCTCGTCACTGGAATCACCACCAGCAATCCGACCTCTGACATTCACAACTACTGGTGCAATAGGAGCATCGCCTCGAGTACGCTAATCTCTTGGACGTTGTTCACCATCACCCTCGTGTCTGTTGGCATTCACCCTAAGAGTGGTAAATTTGTTAATCACCACATTAAGGCGCTCGTCTATACGCGCGGAATTGTTGATCGAGATTTGCTTCCAAGGTTTTGATTAGCGCCTCTTGAACCTCCACTTTGGTTCGCAAGGCTTCAACATCCTGAATGACGTTCGAGATGCCACCGCTTCCATCAGACATCGTTAGTACGAACGGAATTCACGCTCTGATACCAACTGACGCAGCGTAAACGCTCAAACAAGGAATAATCCTTAAAGTTTTTGTAAAAAACCGAAATTTGAATAAATTGATAATAATTGATAATGATTACAACCCTAATCATGGCTTTATATAACCCACTAGAAACTCTAATCTTTCTACGACTCTAAAAGTAATCCTTTTATGACTCTTAAACGCTTAATCCTACTATGATTCTAAACGCAATAAAATTACGAAAATGCCTTAAATAAAAGAAAACCCCCGATGAAGACCAAAACGAAGGAATTTGGATCCACGAAACCCATTCGTAAAGAGCAAAGCTCTAGGGATAGCTGTAAAGCACGAAAAACAATTTTCGAAAAGGTATTATAATAGACAATCGAGTTCTTAGATCAAAAGTTACAGTCCCTCAAAACATCTGCAACTGCCACGACATCATAGGTGTAGTGCCTTCACAAAATTCTATGCTATTACTGCATTAAACCCAATGCATGTAAGTCCAGGGTTGTGCGTTTAGTTAGGGAAGTAGTCATTATCGTACCTTAACTATCAAGAGTAGGAAGAGTGAGGAACCGTGTACTTTATCGGGTCTATAGCTACACTAGTATATAGTTTAATTATATTGTATATTTTTGTATGGATCAAAGACCAATGTATTCCATGTGCCATTAGACAAGTTTGGGAAGTCGACAGCCTGGATTGTCTATTCTATGGATTTATTCTCTACCAAAGCGTTTTTACATTTCCTTTCCAAACCCCCCTCCTCAATTTCCCTTTCTGTTTACAAACCTATGTTAGAACACTTGTTCTCCAAGGATCGACCCTGTACTTGCTGCTGTTGTGGTTCTTGTGGTATCCAGTAGTTACTATGGATTTCTTTGACGCGTTCGGCCCGCGTCACACAACTTGCCAATTATAAGGCTGGACTTTCGACTCACTACAAGAAAATAGATTATTGACCAAAAGCAAACTTATGTTGCTTGTTGCTTAAAGCATGAACTTTCTACAACTGTTAAATCTACAATAAGCTTGTTCATGTCAACAAAAGTTTCTACCACAAGTAATATCCGTTGTAAACAACTCACTTGTTGTAGATTTACAATAGTTATGGTCTGTGGTAATAAAGTTTCTTTTCTACAACGGGTAAAGTGTTAAAAAAATTATCCAATTACTGTTATAGATTAAGGAGTGGTAGAAAGTGTTGTGTGGTAAAATTAACTACTTTCGTGTAGTGACTTATTATACAAGTAACTCTTTACCAAACTTGTTGTTCTTCTTCTTCTTCAAAAAATCTTTACTACACCAATGAGCCATCCCACTTATATTATTGGTTGATAGATGTATTCATAAATGCACTGCGAACTAAATGTTCCCATTTGTTACTGATTTACTTATTACCTTGATCGACAACACACGCGCGCGAGCGCGAACACACACATATGTATATATTTTTTTTTTGCAATCCATAAATGCACACAAATATATTCTTCCTGATTAGGATATTTTGGATGATAATCACTCGTTGTACATTAGCATTGTAGCAGAATTCACAGCGGACCCATAGGCAGGCCAGAATTGAAAGTTGTATGTGGGCCGGATTGGATTAAGGTCCAAAAAGCATTCGACGAAGAGCGGGAAAATGAAAATGAAGATTTGAGTGAATCGTAACCGTCCAGGTCGATAAGAAAAATCAACGGTCAGAAAACATCCCAGTCATCGATCCGTGGCAAAATGATTTGAAATTCCCGCGAGTCCTTGGCGCCCAATTCGAAACCTTAAAACCCCAAATCTCCATTAAACCGCCAAAACCCACCGCTATATTTCTTCTTCACCACCAAATAGTCAAATACCAAAGTCCAAACCATTTCAGTTACTCTCCAAAATCATAATCTCAATCTCTTGTTGAATGGCGGGATCTTCGTCTTCGAAGTCGAACCCACCAAGAAGCCGAAAGAGGGTCGAAGCGGAGACGACGACAACGACGACCACCACCACCACCACCACTCAGACAACAAGCACGTTGAAGCGAGCCAGAGATGGCAGTGCTTTCACCAAATGGTACGGTCTATCGTTGTTTTCGTTGTTTGTTTCACTGGTGTGTTGATTTTGAGTAGTGTTAGGGTTTGATTTGATTTGGGGGTTCTGTTGGTTGACAGTGAGGAATGCAACAAAGATGTTCCAGTGGTGCTCATTGATATGCACAATTGCAGTCTTGATTCCAAGATCAAGATGAACTTGGGTAAGCATGAGCAAATCCTCTGTTCCTTTGTTTGGTGAATATGATTCTGAGAGCAACCTTGGGTTTGTTTGGGTTAGACGCACCATCCATCCCAGGTTCGATTCCCTGCTGCATTAGGATTGTTTGCACTAGAGTCTTGTGGGAATAGTCTGGTAGGCCTGAATAACCATGAATATATTTAAAAAAAACATGCTAGAGTGACTGATTAATGCTTTTGTTGAATGTAGAGGCACAAGTTGTTGAAAGGGTAGCAGAAGCCAAGAACTCGTCAGAAAAGTAATTCTTCCTTCATCTACTTATTCACTCCGTTGTTGTTTTTCTTTTTAGAATGTTGGATTTGGGTATGTCAAGGGCTTTACTTATTTTGTGTAAACAATTGAAATTGTAGGAAGAAGGCTAGGACATCGTCGGGGCCAAAAGCTACTACTAAGAAGGTGAAGAAAGTGAGGGATCCTAACATGCCCAAACGACCTGCCACGGCCTTCTTCCTCTTCATGTGTGTGACTAATTTATATGTTCAATTACTACTCTCAATGTACTAGTTTTTTTGGTTCATTAATTTGGCTTTCTTTGTCTGATCTTTCAACTACTGTTTTGTGAATTAGGGATGATTTTAGGAAAACGTTCAAGGAACAGAACCCAGACAATAAGAATGTCTCAGTGGTACAACTCATCCCTTGCTTTTGCTTTTCCTTTGGCTTTTGTAACTTTACATTGTATCATTGGTTGTTTCCTTGATTTCCTTGTCTCTATTTTATTGTGAAAGGTTGCAAAGGAAGGTGGTGAGAAGTGGAAGTCCATGACTGATGAAGTACGTAATATTTGCATTTCTTTATTTGTGCCTTTCAATTCTTGGCCCATATTGATTATTGAATTTAACACCACTGCCTTGACTTCAGGAGAAAAAGTTGTATGCCGACAAAGCTGCGGAGCTAAAGGCTGAGTATGAGAAGGCCTTGGAGCAACACAAGGCTGACAATGCTGTGAGTAAATGAATCTTTGGTTTTATTTAGATTGAAAGTATGTTGCATTTTTTTCTATTGTTAAATAGTACAAATGTTGATGGACTTTTGATTCAAAACAGGAAGTGGTGGAGGGTTCGGATAGGGAAGAAAAGTGATGGTAGGAATGAGGAGCATAATACTTGGGAAGACAATTTTCTCTCCTGTGGATGATGGGCACTAGCATAGGTCCCCATGTTTCTTTTGTATAAATTTTGAAACTAGATCTGTTTAGATGGAATATCAAGTGTCTTTAACATTTTAAAGTTCTATCAATTGAAGCTGCTTTTCTTTTGTAGGCCATTGCTTTTAGTCTGTCACTAGTTATATTATTTTGAGGGCAGTAGTCTGTAGATGGTTGAAATTTTGAATGATGGTTTAAAGTTGTAGCAAACTAAAGCAAACCTGCCATACTCAATAAACAATAGAAACTAGCAGTGAAGATGATTATTGAATGGGTGAGAAGAACTAGTATGATAATATATACTTGTAATGTAGGAGAAAAAAATAAAAATAAAAATAAAAATGATTCAATGGGGTTCGATTAGAACCTACAATAATAACAAACAATAACCTCTTCTTCTAAACTAAGAAATGTGAACAAGTGTGTCCACTAAGCGGTCGAGGGAGTCAGCATTGTACTGGCTCATTGTCTTCCATTAATATTGACCTTCACTTGCATGGAAGCAATGGTTTGCCACACAGGCACAAGTTGTGAGCATAAGCTGCTGTAGGAAATATGTTGTAGGGTCTCCCTTGTGGGATCTCTCCACAGAGTCTATTGGCCCTGAAATTGACATGCTTTATGCCTTTTATGCCCAGCAAACTGTTTGGGATTTTTCCAGTGAGTCCATTGATGGACACATCCAGCCACTGCAATTTCTGTAACTGCCCTATGTTTTCAGGGATTGCGCCCTTGATTAAGTTCCTCGAAATGTCCAGCTTCTCAAGTCCGGCGAGGTTGGAGATGGAATTCGGGATTTGCCCGCTTATCTTATTGCTGGACAATATGAGTGTCTTCAATCCTGTGCCTTCACTGAATTGAGGAACTTCGCCTGTGATTTGATTGTTTGAGATGTCCAATGTCTCCAAGTAGCTATTGGTGCCGTTCTTCAATAACCCTGATAGAGACCCGAAAAGCTGATTTGAGTGGAGATCGATAGAAGTAAGGCCATCGGGCGCTTTGATTTTGGAAACATCGAGTCTCAACTGATTGTTTGAGAGGTTGATCTTCTGCAGACTAGTCATGTTTGTGAAAAATTTTGAGATTTCACCGCCAGCGAATTCGTTATCAGAGAGGTCTATTGAAGTCAATGCATCTGGTTTTAGGAAACTTGGAAGAGCCCCTTTAAGTCTGCATCCAGCAAGGCCAACATCTGTGAGCCTTCTCTTGCAAATCCAATCAGGCACTGCCCCTAAATGGAAGTTGTTGTAGGACAAGTCGAACAACAGCAAAGACGGCAAGCCACTAGCAAGTGTGACTGGTAAGGGATCTGTCAATGCATTTCTGGAGAGATTAAGGTACCACAGCTTCTGCAATCTTGAAATAGATACTGGAATCTGACCAGTGAGATTGTTACCACTTAGAGAAAGTGTGCTAAGAGCTTTTAGGCCGCCGATCTGATTGGGGATTCTTCCTGTAAGCTTGTTATTACTCAAAGAGAGGTCCAAAAGATTTGGCAAACTACATATTGAATTGGGCATTTGCCCTGATAATTGATTATTTGACAAGTCTAGAAAAGTCAGGTTTTGAAAACTACCTAAGAAATCAGGTAGAGGCCCAGATAGAAGATTATTGCTTAGATCAAAATTCTGCAAACCCCGGAAAATTTTGAATGTAGAGGGAACTTGACCTGTGAGGAAGTTGTTGCCTAAATTCATCTGATTGAGACCGTGAAGGTTCCCCAGTGTTGGAGGAATTCGTCCCTCGAAACGGTTTCCATTCAAAGAGAGGATCTTGAGTAGTGGCAGCTGACCCAGAGCCGGCGGTATAGGCCCTTCGAGTGCATTGCCTTCAAGGACTAGTTGATTGAGGTTTGTGAGCTTTGTGAAGCTTTCAGGGATGGGACCTCCAATGTACTTCATCCCACTTATTACCAAGACCTCCAAGAATTGAAGGGCACTTAGAGAAGGTGACAATGTGCCCTTCATGTAGAGTGAATCGTCTCTATCTTGCGGTCCTTGCAACGCCAATCCAATCACCCTCCCAGTTCTGGGGTTGCACTGAATTCCCTCCCAGTCTCCTCCACAGCAATCTGCACCCACCCATGAGGACAGGATCCCAGTTGTATCTCTCCAGATTTTGGCCTTGAACCCCAGAAGCGACACTCTATCTGATTCGGGACAAAACACAGGTCTAGATGAGCTTGTTTGAAGAGCAATGCCTTCCATGAACATAGCAGCGATGAAGAGAAGATCAGAAACCAATCTAACATTCCGCATTTTGTGGAGGTGGGGTTGTGTTGTTTGAGGAAGAATGTCGTTTGTTTGTCGACGAATTTATGGGATTTTTGAATTGGAAGTTGAGGTCACTTTGAATTGGAAAGAGAAAAGAAAAGAAGCCAAAAAGCTAAAATGCCAGCACATATGGTTGGTAATATATGTTTTCTTCACTTGGAGTGGAAGATTTATAATGACAAGAAGAGAGAGTATGTATCTATATATGTATAAACAAGTTAACAAGATTGCAGTAATGTTGGTGCATGATGGGAGCCTTGGCAGCGTACCTTTAACAATCCGTGACCCCTAAGGATCTTTATCCCTTAATGGGCGAGCATATAGTAGTTGATTAAGTTTGGATATATGGGGTGGTCTAGACTGAAAAAAAAAATAATAATAATAAAAAAAAATCCATGATCCCTGCACCCAGTAGTTGCTTTGCTATCCGAATTCCACTCTCTAACAAGCCCACAATTGGGCATCAACAGAACTTGTGAGTGATTCATCTATGAGAGTTGAGTAGTGAAGCAGTAGAGGAACACAGGATCACGGTTGGGACACATTGATGCATGTGTGTTGCAACAGTGAGGAGTGATCACGAGAAGTCCAAGTACTTTTTGACCGTTAGAACGCGTCTGGTTCAAAATTTGCTTACTTTGGGAAGAAATAAATCTCAAGTAAGTCCAGACGACTTTATTGGGCAATTATGTATCAAGGTACCACTAGTGCTGCAAAAGCTCGTCAATGTTCAAATCAGAAGACATGAAAAAAGTTTAATTAAGCTAATTCAATGATTTGAAGAGGCAATGAGACAATGTAGTGAAGATTTGGAGGAGATGGGGACTACATGGTTTTTGGTATGTATATATTGAAGCGATTGATGAATAATGTTAGTATTAGGTTGATGATAATTTTGTGGGGTCGGGTTAGGAGGAGATGATGGAGTGCTATGAAAGAAGGCAATGAACTTGAATAATAAAAAGAGAGTTGTGACCTAAGGGGTGTGGCAGAATGTTGTAGCTCGATCTGAGCAGAGGTTGTGTACTTGTGGTTCTAATCGTAAAAGCTATATTTTTTTTATAACCTCGGGGTATCCAAGCTCACCCCGACTATCCTCAAGAGGCCTTGTTAACCCATTAGAAACTCCAGTGGCCCAGTTGAACTTGACACAACGGAGAATTGAAACTGAGGTTGTGCGACTTTTTTTTTTTTTTTTTTTTTCAAAACAGGTAGTGTGCTTAACTCACACAATTCCACCTTCGCCCTTATCGTAAAAGCTACATCATATCCTTTTTTTTTTTTTTTTTTTTAAGATTTTGGGGTTAGATTGCTCCACTAACCATATTAGCTTAGTCGAAATAAATTAAAGAGCGGATAAAAAATATACGAGCATCCATACATGTTAATAAGATGGTTACAATTAACCAAATTAAAAAAAAAAATGAATACACAATAAGTGTAGTTGTTTAATTTTATTGGGATTAGGTGAAAAAGTTGACAAAATGGGGAAAAAAGATGCCAACTTGACTTTCAAATGTGCACCACAACAGTCAAGACATTGATAAACCCTAGGAAGGCCAAATGGATAGAGAAAGTGAAGGTGATTGGAGGAAGGAAGGATTGAGGCTTGGCTTTCACAATGTCTCAGTTGTAGCCCGTTTGGCATGCACACACACAAACATATATATGCTGTGGTTGTCATCCAAAAAAAATGCATTTTTGTTTGCAGTGCCTTGTCTGAATCTGAGGTTTTTGGTACTCTATGGTGAAAAATGCATTTTTTAAGCAGCTGATTGCTACTTGAAAAGATTAAACAAAAAGGAGAGTATTCCTTGTGGTCCATAAAACCGACTAAATTTTGATGGGATCAATGTTAGCTCACAAGAGTAGTCCATAGAGCTTCCACTTGTGCTCAGAATTTAGACGTGACTTTTGACGTGACTTTCTCATTGTTATTCTAGTACTTCTCTAGCTAATTTTGTACTTATGGCCTTACGGGTCTATTGATCTACACTATTACTTGATACTATCTCAACAACATGTATAAAATTTTACTCGAAAGGACTTCACTACTAATTAAGCGAAGTTCACACGAGGAAGACGCGAGACTATATTTGGATCCACGCAGCCCCAACCCCAAGTACACCAGGTGACATGGATGGATGGTCCTGACTCCTGATATATATGCTAGGCATGTCTACATGTAGTCCAAGTGTACACGAAGATGAGCTGGAGAGATGAATAGAAAGCAAGTGGGGTATTTTTGCTCTGTAGAGAGCAGATCATCAGTCACTTTTTTGTGGTGTGAAATATCTTTCTTTTGCTGATTGGGGAATAGAATGCTGCGTTAATAGCGGAACAGCCGAGTTGATAGCAAACACATCCACATGTATGTGTTGTGGTGCTGCTGGGGGCTGGGTTTGAATAGTTTCTTGGTTTCCATCGAATCGGACAAGTAATTTGAATCAAACCATCAACATATATATATGACTAATTAAGATGGGGGACCTATTATTCATAATGAGTGAACACCACATCACAGCATGGAAGGACACTAATTAATTGTATAAACATTGAAGAAACTAAAGGCAAATTAAGTATATTAGGATTTTGAGTGCTGTGATCAGTACCTGAACGAGCCATATATTCATTGTTTTCTTTTTTTTGAGAAAAGCCATATATTCATTGTTGAGTAGTTCAATAATGGGGTGGTTTGTTAATAGTCTCGATCATCCTGTCCGCATCAACCTTGAAAAAGTTTAGTCAAATTGCGTGTGAATCCCAGCAGGGCGCCATTAGTCAAATTGGTTTGTTAATAGTGTCGATAGACTCGCGTTGCTTCGTCACGTGCATACTCTCACCTTGTCTCATTAAATAATTATTTAAATTATTCAAAAATTTATTTATTTGTATTTTTACTGTGTTTTAAATCCCCAGTGTACCCATAATCCAACCGTCAATACCTGCTCGTCCAGTTTTCTTACTCGTTTACCGACTTCACTGTCTGGTTACTCAAATATGAGTATAAATACGTAATACACATCATCATTCACAAATAGCCAAATTTTCGGGTCGTTACGGTCTCTCCAACTAATAAGAACTTCATCATCAAAATTAGCTCTAACTCGAGCGAATAAGGGGAACCAACACCTGTTCACACTTCCTCCAAACCGCGGGCTTATAGCCGCTTCGACAACTTGGATCCTTCGTATCGAACTGCGAACTCTTCAAGAATTGCTTTAGACAACTCTCTTTTTATCGTTGATTTGCGGACCGATGCAAAGTCACTTCAGACAGCCCAATATGCTACGACCAACTGTGGACTCGCGCGAGAGTCACTTCCAACAGCTCGACATTAGGTATTGAACTGCGGACTTGTACAAATCCCCTTCAAACAGCACAACGTCTTAAATCTACTCCCTTTCTCCACATCTATCAAACTGTGAGCCTCTGCCACTTCAACAGTTTGGTTTCATCTCTGTCTTCAGACTGCGGGTCTCAACCCTTTCAAACAGCTTAATTCAACTACGGTCTCTCTAGACCACTCTCGTTTCCCAAAATGGTAGGAATGCCAACGACCTCATCGCAAACATCGTCCCCTACTACAACATATGTCAGGTATTCACGAAGTAAGACGCTACGATCGTGACTCGAACGTCAAACCCGCAATGACCCCCCAACACACTCGCGTTTCAATGCTAGTTTCATTCATACTTAGGCAGTAAATATGTTCGTCAAAGTTGCAACCGTGGCCACCATGTACACTATGTGTCTATGCATCACAAGATGAATCACAACCCGTCTGGTTCTGCCTCTCTTTAGGTATACTTGTGGCTAGGTTTGACAACCCATTGTGCCCAAGCCTACCACCTCTTTTGGACTCTAATCTAAGTTAGGTCTGTCTCATTCTAGACAACTCTGCTAAGTTTAAACGGTGCTACTCTAGCAAGTATTGACCATAACTTTGTCACCTGACGTCCAACATCACATTTAAACACCTAAAGCTTCAATTAATCGAGTCCATGCATGATGTATGATAACTAAGAAAATTCTTTACCTCCCGTAGGATCACGAACCACCGTCAGCTGCGGCTCAGTCGGCATGTGCACGTCTTTAATGGCCTGAGGCTGATCGTCATCCTGCTGGTCCTCGTACAAATCAGGACATCGATTCAGAAAATGTCCGGGTTGTCTGCACTGGAAACACACCTTTCGCCTTCGAGAACCACTATCATCGTTCGGATTCTTTGTTCATTTCCTGTCATGTCCCTCTGATCGGTGCTTTAACTGCAACTCGGGTCGATCAGGCTCAATTTCCTCATGGTGAGTACTCAAGTAACTCTCCCTAGCCAAGCTCCGCTCATAAGCTCTCTGCAATGTCCTTGGCTCTGTCGTAATGATCGCACCTCCGATTTTGGGTAGTAGACACTCAATAAAGTAGTACACCCGGTCCGCCTTCGTACTAGCTGATCCTCCAGCATATGGTAATAATTGCAGAAACTGTCCCATGTGCTCCATGACGGACTCATCTGCTAATTGTCTCAGGGAAGTGAACTCATTTTTCTTGGCTCTCATCATGGTGGGAGGAAAGTACTTCATGTTGAACTGGGTCTTGAACTCTATCCAGTCCTTAGCACGCCTCTGGTACTCACTATTAAGATTTTGACAGAGAGCAATGACAATAGTAAAACAAGAAAAAAAGAGAAAGAGAACAAGTCACCAAAAATTTTATATGTGGGAAACCCTCTAAAGGAAGAAAACCCACAGCCGCCAACATAATCTTATTCACAATTCTCACAACTCACACTTTTTACACCAGAAAGAGATATATACTTATAGAGAAAGTAAATCCCTATTAGAATACAATAGTAAATCCCTATTAGAATATAATAGAAAACTAATCAGGCCCACATACATAACATATCTCCCACTTGGGGCTGATTCTAAAAAAATTATTTTCTCGTATAGTAGTATCTCCTTCTCATGTAGTGTCTTCAGGTGGCGACTGCCTTGTCGTCTTCAAGTAGCAAGGCCAAGAGAAGCTATGCAAAACTTCGAACTCTCTTTTAGAGATCGACTTGGTGAGCATATCTGCAGGATTTTTGTTGGTGTGTACTTTCTCCAATTTGAAAGATCCTTCTTCAAGCATAGCTCGTATGAAATGATACCTTACATCGATATGCTTTGTCCTTGAGTGAAATGCAGAATTCTTTGCCAGTTGAATTGCGCTCTAACTGTCGCTTAGTAGTCGACAATCTGCTTCCTTATGATCCAGTTCACTCAATAAGCTCTCTAATCAAGTCATCTCCTTACATGCTTCAACAGCTGCAACATATTCAGCCTTAGTAGTAGGTAATGCAATAATCTTTTGTAACCTTGATACCCAGGAGATTGCTGCACTTCCAAGAATAAACACATAACCTGTAGTATTCTTCCTACCATCAATGTCATCAGCATGTCTGAATCAACAAAGCCACACAGCTGTATTTTTGCACTTGTATAACACAGTGCCACATCTTTTGTTCCTGCAAGGTACCTTAAAATCCATTTTACTGCATTCCAATGATAAGAACCAGGATTAGACATGTACCTACTCACAATTCTCACTGCATGAGAAATGTCGGGTCTTGTACAAACTATGGCATACATAAAGCTACCCACTGCCGATGCATATGGGATGTTCTTCATATTCTTTTCTTCTTCTTCTGTTTTGGGACTATGTTGTTTTGAAAGGTTTTTGAAATGCGCAGCTAAAGGTGTGCTCACCAGTTTTGCACAATCCATGTTGAACCTCTTGAGCACCTTCGATATGTACTCCCTTTGGCAAAGTTTTAGTAACTTGTTCTTTCTATCTCTTTCAATCTTTAGCCCCAAAATTTGTTTCGTAGCACCTAAGTCTTTCATTGAAAATTCTTTCGCCATTTGCTCTTTCAAATTTTCAATCTTTTCAATGTTGGAACCTGCAATCAGCATATCATCGACATATAGGAGCAAAATAACATATGAATTGTCAAATTTCTTGAAATAACAATAGTAATCTGCATGACAGTGCATGTACCCTATTGTTATCATGAACTTGTCAAACTTCAAATACCATTATCTGGGGGCTTGTTTCAGACCATAAAGGCCTTTGTGCAACTTACACACTAGATGCTCCTTACCAGCATCTACATATCCCTGTGGTTGCTGCATGTTTATATTTTCCTCCAAGTCACCATGAAGAAAAACAGTTTTTACATCCAATTGTTCTAAATGTAGATCCTCTGCAGCAACAATGCTTAGAACAGTTCTAATTGTAGTCATCTTGACCACAGGAGAAAAAATCTCAGTAAAATCAATACCTGCCTTTTGTTGGAAACCTTTTACTACCAATCTGGCCTTGTACCTCTGGGAACCATCTTGCTTCTGTTTCAGTTTGTACACCCATTTGTTCTGAATCGCCTTCTTTCCAGTTGGAAGCTTGACCAAATCCCAAGTCTGATTTGCGTAGAGAGACTTTATTTCGTCATCCATGGCTTTCTTCCATTCTTCCTTATTCTCGACTTACATCGCTTCCTCATAGTAATTAGGTTTACCACCATATGTGAGCAACAAATAGTGTATGGATGGAGAGTAACAGTCTGGAGCATTGATGGTTCGTTTTTCTCGTCGAAGTGCAATGGGTAGTGTAACGACCCTAAAAATTTAACCTGTGCCACGTGTCAAAACAGATGATACGTGGGCCCACGCCGTGGTACAGTCATCAATTCTCGGACGTCGACAACGAGGTATGTTAGTTTTGTATGATGTTTGTATTATATTATATTTCATTTGTATAATTTTAAGTTTTTAACGGGTAAAAACATTGTGTACGAGCGTTGGTAGTCCGGGGAACAAATTTAATTAGAAACACTGACAAAAATATTAAATAAATAATAATTAAAAGGTTTTAAAGTCTGTTTGTTACGTCGGTACGTCTGTGGTGATGCGACGAACAAAGTTAGTATTATGAGTCGGGTGCGAGAATACCCGAGGGAAACTTTGAGTGTTGTGTGAAATGGATGAGATCAAAAGACCAAAAATCAACTAAGTCACTCAATTGAGTTATCAAAGTTGGTAGGTGAAATGGTGAAAAGACCAAAAGGGAAATAAAGTTGTAAAGGATATGGATAAGGGTGAGGGGTATTTTGGTCATTTGACCAAAATACCCAAATTTCATCACACCACCGTCACACATTCTCCATTTTGGAGAAGAAGAGGAATCGACATAGAAGGAGAAACCAAGGAGAGGAGAGCGGCGTTTCGCGGAGAGCGTGACGCGACGTCGAGGCGAAATCTAGGTAAGAAGTTATTGATTTCGTTGTTGGTGTGTTGTTGTGGTTGTTTTCGAAATTTGTTGTCGAGGTTGTCGTTGAGGAGATTGTCGATTTAAATGGTGAAAATGGTGGTGATGATGATGGTGAGGTGAGTGTTGATTGTTGTTGGATTGTTGCAAAAAAAAAAAGAGAACGTCACTGGTTTCCAGCAAGAAAAAAAAACAAAGGAAGAAGATGAAGAGAGAACCGGGCCGGGTCAAGGTGACCCGACCCGGTTTGGAGATTAAACTGGTTCGACCGGGTTGACCGGTCGAGACCGAGGTTTGAACCGAGTTGACCAGGTTTGACCGATCAAGCAGGGTCGGGTCTGACCCGACCCGTGACCCACCCATATATTATTTTATTAATAAAAAATTATTCATTTCAATTAAATATATTAAAATTGATTTTAATTGAAATAAATTCCAGAAAAATAGAAAAAAATTCAGGAAAAATTCTAGAAAATTTTAGAAAATTATATTTTCATCAAATAAAGAGAAATTTGGGAATTTCTACGAAAAGTGAAATATTCGGGATTTTTGCGAGACGTTTTGTCGGGGTTTTTGCCTTAGAAAACGTGAAATTTGGAAATAATAGCTAGAAATTTGGAAAAATCATAGAAAATTAAGGAAATTGATATAAATTGCATTATCAAGATTATTGTACACACGGGGACCATAAGGGGCGTGTCGGAGTCCGTGTTAGCGCAAATTAGCTTGGATCGAGGTAAGTAAACCAGTGAGGAACACTACAGTTATTTCTTGAGTTTTAAATTATTTATTGATATTGTTTCAATACCTTTTTGATATTCCATTCACATGAGTTGTCCTAAGGCAAGTGTGTCAAGCGTGATCCTTGCAGAATTCCGGGCTCACGGTGTATTATACCGGAGTTTACGGCTGGGGATACGTGATTAGTTGTAATGACATGTACGGGTTGAGAGTTCTCCACCAGATTGCTGGGGACTCTTCACTCGCTTAGGTGTCTTAGAGGAGATTCTGTCCTCGACTCCTAGCCTTTGAGGAGATTTTGTCCTCAGCATAACGACTTTAATTGGTCGGGACCATTTGTGCCTTTCCCTTGCATTTCGGGACACTCAATTTCGATTGCTTATTTATTTATTCACAGTCGTTATATATTCATGCGCTCCTTGTCTTTTTCTTTCTATCTGCATGAATTGACTGTTCATTTATTTAATTCGAAATACTGTATTTATTGTTGTTCCTGCTTGGCGTTACTTACCTGGGCTCGTCATTTTTGTGTTTGACCGAGTGCAGATCCTCAGTCCGGCAAAGGAAAGGCCGTGAAGTTAGGCGATATACTTTAAGTGGCCCTTCTTTGCTGACATAGGTGACTTTTTGGTTGTATTAGCTACTTATATTGTTTTGTTTGTACATGGGGTTTGGGTTGAGAGATTTTTTTTGGATATTAAGACTTGGATGATACTCTCCTTGCTTTACATGATATATATGATATACGGGGTTCCCACACCCTAGGTTTTGTCCTAACTTAGAGTTTTCGAAGTTGATTTATTAGTTGAGATTAATTGCTTCCGCTTATTACTTTGATAACTCGCTAATTAATTGACTTCACTTTCAAATGATTAACAAATGATTAAATGGTAAGGATAGGCTCACTGGCCCCGCGCGACTCGTTGGGATTGGCTCGGGGGTTCGCGCGGGTCCAGGCCGAGCGGCGCCCGATTCTAGGGTTGTGAAATTTGGGGCCGTCACAGGTAGTGTCTGTGACGACCCCAAATTCCCAATGCATTTGGGTACGCCCGGCCTAAACCCGTGCAGGTCCCGAGTCAGTTCTCGGCGAACCTGACGAGCCTAGTCAGCCTCAAATCATCAAAATTTTAAGATTTATGAAAGAGTTATTGCAAAGTATAATACAGCGGAAGCAATTTAGATATGAATCAATTATTGGAAAATAACTAAATCAAAGGAAAGTCAGGAAATCTATGTATGTGGAAACTCGAATATTAATATACCTCAAACGAAAACCAAATAAAATCTTACATGATATTAAATACCTAGGGTGCTCGAATTCAATCGCAAATCCTCACGAAAGTCTCCTAAGCAAGGTCCTTTACACTTCGATTACTCGGATAAATCTGCACCCACCGTCACAAACTAGACGGTGAGCAACCGAGAGAAAATTTAAAGTAATACCAGCAGAAGATAACAGTAATTCATGAACATCAAATGAAGCAGTCTAAATATCATACAAAAATTAAAGACAGGCAATATAACAAGATAAAGGTGCTGTGACGGCCCCTCCCTTAATTTAGGGCACCGCCCGGCCTAATCCCGCAATTAAGCCATAATCCTAGCCTCGTAGGGCTTAACTACGTATTAGTCAGCCTCACAACCTATTTACCTCGTTTCTCGTGTCCAAATCCATTATTAGCCTTTAGTCTTAGTTAAATATTTATTAACATGATTTGTTAATTAGCGGAAATAAATTATAATATTAAGCGGAAGTCAATGGAAAAATAACCTAAGTGTGGAAAACCAAGAATGACCTCATATCAGGTAACCTCAAAATGTAGCAAAAAGTCTAAGTCTAAGTCGGGGAACTAACGCTCAACCCAAATGTACAACCCAATGTAATAAAAGACATATGATATCTAATACATACAAAATATCAAAAATGGACCTACAACAAAAGTCGCGCCGCGCCGCTACTCAGGGAAAATCTCCTATCTTCTCCTTGCCTGGCCGGCTAGTAGATGGATCTGCACCCACCGTCATAAAAAGGACGGTGAGTACAAGAAATAAACAGTAATCCCCTTTGACAAGTTTAAATTTTCATTTCCAAATATAATCGACTGGTATTTAAAAGCATATAACTAAGACAGTTGAAAAATAAACCATATGCAAGTAAATACCAGAGTTAAACAAGTGAAACTGACACTGGGCTAAGTAGTGGTGAATTAGGTCCGGTCGACAGTGAACCGCGTCACTCCGACTCTATAATGATAAATCATAAGGGACTCTAACCCAAGTGAGTCCAGGGACTCTAACCCCGGTGTGTTGACTACATCAAGGACTCTAACCCCGAGTGTCATATAGTGTCAGGTAATATATGTCGTCATCCCCAGGGACTCTAACCCCGTGAGTTGCGCACACCTCGATCGAGTACGGGACCTAATTACTAAAACTACTTTTTAATTTCAAGGAAGACAAAGTGTGGAATGTCAAGGCATAGACAAGTCTACCATCTAATCAAATAGGGAGTACAAATCCATATAAAACCTTTTTAATATGTACTAGCCTAATAGCATGCTATTTATCCTTTATTTCACATTTAAACAACAAGAATAGACATAACATGGGATGGAGGCAATGAATCAAATCAACAAGTAAATATCATGCAAAACTAGACTCACAAGTGAGCATAGAACACCAAGAACACATGATATTAGAATATAATGGGAAAAATAGTCAACAATGACTATATATAATAACTAACAAGATTATGGAATGAAATGCTAATTTAAATTGTCAATGGGTATACTCACTTTCACACAAAATTCCTAGTCAATTCGGCCTCCCGACACCTCGATTTGCGCTCCCAAACTTCCGGAACACCCCTAGGTTCCCGAAGTATCATTTTATATCATCATTCATGTGTTTTTATTTATTTATTTATTTATTATATATTTATGTATATACATACATATATATGTACATATATATGTATATGTAAGTGTATATATATATATTTATTTTATTTTATTTGTTATTTATTTATTTATTTATTTTTTATTTTTGGGGGTTTGGACCCTGAACCGGGTCTGACCCGGTTCGGTCTAACCGGTCCAGTCCAACCGGACCGGCCAGACCGGTCCAGGGACCGCACGCACGCACATGCGTGCGTGCGTTCCCTCCCCCTCTTTCCCCATTTTCACGAGAGCGAGGCGCTGCGCCTCTGTTTCAAAATTTTCTTTTTTTTTTTTTTTTTTTTTGATTTGATTTGGGAGGGATTGGGAAGGGAGACGACGACCATGTCGTCTCCCTCCTCGGACGAACTGCAAGAGCAGTTCGTCCGAGACCCCAATCACCACCACGCCAACGCACCAACAGTGAAAACATTGACGCCAACATCAACAACAACAATAATGCCTTACCTCCGATCCTCTTGTCCGAGCTCGATTCCTCGGTCTCTAGTTCCTCTCCTCTCTCTCTCTCGCTCGAACTCTCTCTCTTTCCCTCTTTTTCGGTTTGTGAAGAAAGAGTGTCGATGGTGTGTGTGGTGGTGGTGATTTTGACATTTTGGGGTCAAATGACCATTTTGCTCCTATCCTTATCCAAAATTCATTCACACCTAAATGCCCTTATTGGTCATTTCTCCTTTTCTGATTTTAATATATATATTTAAATTACATATATATACATATACATAGGTATTTGCCAATATTTTCGCGCCTACAAATTCGTCGTGCGTGCCAACGAGTGTACTCGGGCGTGCACAGTACCGTACAACCCACACGTGTCGACCATGACCCCACGTATCACTAGGTGCTCACCAATTTACTATTTTTCTCAAATTTATTTATTTATTTTTTTATCTATGTAAACTCTTTCCCTAGTTCGTACGCAACTCAAGGCATGTCCCTGCTCTCGTCTCGACGTCTACACTGTACAAACTGACTTAATAAGTCTACACACTACATAACACTAGGCATGAATAAATACAAAAATATCATATACCTTGGCCACATGCCTCGGTCAGCGTGTACATTACGGTGTGGATCTCACGTGACGGGTAGGCGATCGTAATTAAGTAAATCAAAACGGGGTTAGAGATTTGGGCCGTGACAGGTGCATGATAAACATACTATCAGATATCAATCGAAAACATATGTGTTCTAAGAAAACAAGTGAGGCAGTGTGTTGTCACATCACAACATACGGAAAGAGGACGCTAGCTCTTTCCGGGCAATGTCGCAACACTCGCGCAGCATCAGAGGGACACAGGCCTCCGAGCGTACGGAAAGAGGACACTGGCTCTTCCCGGGCAATGTTACCGCACTAGCACAGCTTGACACAAGAGGGACACAGGCCTCAAGTATCACATCGACCCGCTCATGCCGAGAACACACATACCAAGGAAACAACAAGATAGGAATGTCAACAACGACACTCAACAAATAACAATGATCGAAAATGAATTACATGCAATGTTCTTACTGGATTACTTTCGTACACCAACTTTGGGGCAAGTGTACTTACCTGAACTATCACGACCCGTGTGACAACTCGGAGATCCTAACGCGTCTCCCGTGATTTCCCTATTACCTGATAATGGTTTAAATCTTGAATATTAGTGTAAGGTTTAGCATTAAATCTCGAGTTGATTTGTACAGGTTTGTATCATTTGTTAGACTCTAGTTGGACTCAAATATGTAAGCCTATTTACATTACTTTATTTTGTTCATAAAGTGTCCATACTTCTCCTTTATTTTTATTTCATTTTATTTACACACTTACACATAATGTGACAACCACACAATTAAGTGCACCCATATCCATTCACCTACTCACACATGGTACACCCCACCCAGTAGTGGGGTGCACAACACCATCACGAACCGCAATCGTGGGGTGCACACACCCCAAATCGTGGGGTGTACATGCATATACATGTACACACCCATGCATACACATGCACACACATGCATGGACATACACACCTTGTTCAGTACACCATGCACACCCCATCTGTGGGGGTATACGCGCACACACTGTCCAATGCCACACACTATACCAACAGTCCAATCCCACACCCCAGCATACACCCGACCAGTGGGTGTACACACACACTCACACCAAAACCGTCACACATAACCGAACCACACAACCAACACATCTAATGCACATCACGGTTTGATGTTCACCTTACATATCATAATGCACCCTAACCGTGGGGTGCACACACACCACAACCCAACCAAACCCAAAACAAGAGAAAAAAACAGTGAGCAAAAACGAGAGAGTAGGAGAGAATAAGAGAGAACCCGAGAGAGAGAGAGGACGTGATGGAGCTCTGACGAGGGTCAACAGCTAGCCACCAAGTAGATCCGAGCAGGGAAAGGGAGATAATGGCTGAGAGAGAGAGATCAAGGTGACACCGAGAGAGAAACGAGAAAGATCAAGAGAAACCCGAGAGAAGGAGTAACCGAGAGAGTGAGAGAGAGTTACCTCGACTCCGGTGAGGACTCCAGTGACCACCACTGGTCATCTCCGACGTTGACAGTCCCCTCCTAGTCCAAAGAAATCACACGACAACAACACGAGTGGGGTGAGGCGTGACCGAGAGATGAAGAAAGAAACTCAAGAGAGAAGCCGAGAGAAAGAGAGAATAAAAGAGAGGAACAGTACAAGAGCTCGAGAGAGAGAGAGAGAGTACCTCCGGCGAGAGGTCCGACGAGGTCCAAAGATGGTGGTCGGTGAACCAGGGAGGAGGAGAGAGTGGAGTGGTGTGAGAGAGTGAGGACGATGAAGAAGATGAGAGTGATGAATGTGTGTTTATATATATATATATAAAAGTAATGATGAATAGTACTCAAATAGTAAAGTAGGTAATGTGTTGTCTCATTTTTGGCCTTTCATCTCATTACACACACTTATCTCGAGGATCATCTCATGGCTTTTCAAATTACAGTTGTGTTACTTTAACAATCTATCCTATGGACTATATATCGTGTAGTTATCCAACTCCCCGCATTCAAACAACTTTCTTTGGTCCGATTCAACTCACCATGCGCGTAGTCCCGCTTTGTTCCCTTAAATAATTATATAAATTATCTAAAAATCCATTTATTTGTATTTTAACAATGTTTTATTCCCCCGTTTATCTAGGCAAAGACTCACTCAGTCTAAAAATTGTCCGAACGGAGCGAAACCCGGAATAAACTACAACACTAATACACACATCATAGAAACATAAAATCACCTCAGTGTCGACTCCCGAGGTTCGAAACACCATCTAGTGTCACGTGGTCGAGTCAAGGGCCTAACCAGTACAATATCAGTCAGGTTAATATTGAGGGTTGTTACAGTGTCACTGGCTCCTCCTGAACTTCGTGTTCATCAATGTGTTCAGTAACACTCTGATCAGGATCATAAGGAGAGATATCATCAAGTTCAAGATACTTTGATTTTTTTGGTTCCTCTTTCTTCTTGATCCTATCCTTATACAAAACATCCTCATTGAATATGACATCTTTACTTCTGATCACCTTTTTATTCTTAGGATCCCATAGCCTATAACCAAAACTATCAACTCCATATCCCAGCAAGATGCACATTTTGGACTTTGCATTCAGCTTTGACCTATTTTCAACATTGATATGGACATAGGAAACACAACTAAAGGTTCTTAAGTGTGAAAGTTTTACTTCCGTTTTTGTCCATTCCTCCTCAGGCAGTCTGCAATCAATTGCGGTACATGGTCTTCTATTGATCAGATAAGCAGCAATATTCACAGCCTCAACCCAAAACTGCTTAGGTAGCCCAGCACTTAACAACATGCTCCTAGCACATTCTATAATGGTTTGGTTCATACGCTCAGCTATACCATTCTGTTGTGGTATCCTTGGTACTGTCTTTTCTCTTCTGATGCCATATATAGCACAGTACTCATCAAATTCCTTGTTACAGTACTCTCCACCATTATCTGATCTCAAGCATTTCAGCTTTATACCTGTCTGGTTCTCCATTAGACATTTCCACTTTTTGAAAATTTCAAACACTTGAAACTTATTTTTCATAAAGTAAATCCAGAGCTTTCTAGTCGAATCATCAATGAAAGTAATGTAATAACGAGAGCCATTAAGGGAGAATACCTGTGAAGGACCCCAAACGTCCGTGTGCACAAGTCCTAGCTTTTCAGTTTTGGGAGTTCTGCCCTTTTTAGAAAAACTGACAACTTTTTGTTTTCTAACCACACAACCTTCACATAGAGACAGATCAACACATGATAGTCCATCTAACTTTCCTTTTGACACCATTACCTTCATTCCCTTCTCACTCATATGCCCGAGGCGTTGATGCCACACCTTTGCACTGACCTCAAAGGAGGCCATATTCATAGAGTTTTCATTGAGAACTCTATAGAGAGTACCATCTCTCTGACCATGTGCTACTACCATGGCACACTTTATGAGCTTCTAAGATGTTTTAGTGAACTTCATCTCAAGACCTGTGTCATCAGTAAGTTGGCTTACAGAAATTAGATTTCTAGCAAGTTTTGGCACATGTCTAACTCGTTGCAACCTCAACTACGTCCCATTTTCCATTCCTATCAGCACGTCTCCTTTACTGATTATGTCACAGGGTTCATCATCACCACGGTACACCTTGCCAAAATTGCCCTTCTCATAATTAAGGAAATATTCTCTGTTGGAAATAGCATGAAACGATGCACCAGAATCTAGTATCTAGCAGGATTCATCTTTACTGTCACAACACATGATCAGTGCTTCATCTGAACTTGATTCCTTTGAGACATCCACCGAGTTGCTATTTTTGTCATTTTCATCTGCCCTTTTCTTTGGTGCTTTACAGTCGCGCTTGAGATAACCTTTCTTCTTACAATTCCAGCAAGTCATCCGAAGGCCCCTTGACTGAACTTTTCTAGATTGTGAGCGTCCATTTCCTCGGCCATTCGACCTCTTTGAGGATCTGCCCTGTTCCTCAGTATTCAGGGCACTATTAGAAACATTATCAGAAGAGTTGTTTCTCCTTCGTGTATCTTCATCAAGAAGAACTCCCACTACATCTTCAAATTTCAGAATATTAGACCCTGATGAGTTGCTTACAGCCATAACTAGACCATCCCAACTATCGGGTAAACCTGACAAAATAACAAGAGCCAATACTTCATTATCAAAGATAATACCCACAGATTCTAATTGACTAGTGATGGTATTGAAATCACTCAGATGCTCTTGTATAGGTCTACTTTCAGGTTTCTTCATATTAAATAACCGTTTAATTAAGAATACCTTGTTTGACACTGATGGTTTCTCTGTGTTAGGGCTTTCATCACATCTTGTGTGGTCTTCTCTTTGGAGATGTTGAAGGATACCGATGGTGACAGTGAATGGCGAATCGCACCCAAAGCCTTTTGATCCAGGATTTCCCAAGCCTTGTCGTCCATATCTATAGGTTTGTTGTTCTTGCCACTGAGCGGTAAGTAGAGATCCTTCTGATATAAGTAGTTTTCGATCTGCATCTTCCAAAATTTGAAGTTCGAACCGTCGAACTTCTCAACCCGTAACTTCCTTTCTTCTGTCATTACTCCCACTTGAGAATAACCTTGCTCTGATACCAATTGTTAAGATTTTGACAGAGAGCAATGACAATAGTAAAACAAGAAAAAAAGAGAAAGAGAACAAATCACCAAGAATTTTATATGTGGGAAACCCTCTAAGGGAAGAAAACCCACAGCCGCCAACACAATCTTATTCACGATTATCACAACTCACACTTTTTACACTAGAAAGATATATATATATATATATATATATATTTATAGAGAAAGTAAATCCCTATTAGAATACAATAGTAAACTAATCAGGCCCACATACCTAACACTCATAATCATAGTCCACTAGTCATCAGCTTCTCCCATCAACATCGAGGAAGAAACAACTCTGTCACGGTCACGTCAGTGCCTTCATAGAAAACAACAGGGTCGTGCCTCTTGAACTTTTGCTACTGCAATTTATGTCGGTGCACGAGGTACAACCGTCATCACGGGTCTCGCTGTAGTGGTGGTAGGAAGTGTAGTCGTGGTCGCAATCACCAGTGTGTCCACCTCCTGAGTAACGGTTACTCTAATCATAGATGATACCGATGCAGCAATAACTGACGCCCTTAATATCACCAGAATCTCCACCAGCTGTCGCTCCTGAGCTACGACTCTCTGCGTCAAGGTCTGAAACTCCTCAATACTAACACCTCGAGGACTCGACGTCCCGCTGTCATTATTAGGACCCCGCTGATCCGCCATCGCTATCTGATAACGAAAGCGCATTCCCGAATCAGTGGATAGCTAGTGATACTATATAATACACACATAAAACATACTTATACCAATAAGTTTTTAGTTTCCATTACCCAACTCATCCTCACTCCCCAACTAGGATTCTAAGTTAGGATCATAGGGTTTCCACTTCTAAGTTCAACCATTCCTAACTTCCATTGGTTTAATGGCTTGTGTTTTATGAATTTAAACCTAGTACGCTCTGATACCAAATGTGACGGCGCCAAATTCCCAATGCATATAGAAATGCCCAGCTTAGACTCATATAGATCCCCGAGTCGGTACTCGGCGATATGGCGAGCCTAGTCAGCCTCGAATTATCAAGTTTCAAGTTTTATGAAAGAGTTATTGCAAGTATAACACAGCGGAAAAAAATTTAGTACTAAACAATTATTTGGAAATAACTCAGTCAAACGGAAATCAGGAATATATATATATATATGCGAAAACCCCATAAACGGGAATATTCATGTATAATGAGCCATAGTCAAATGGAAACATTACATTATATCAATCCCAAACTAAAATCTCGAGTTCAATGACTCAACAAAAACATGATATATAATAACAAACAATATACAACCAAAACATAAAACCTACTCTAAGGTTCCTCAAGTCCATCTGCTCACAAAAAGTCTCCAAGGTAAGGTTCTTTGCTTCTACGCACCTTCGGCGAGGTCAGACTACCCAGATCTGCTGGTGGTCAATGGTGGTGCAGCCAAGTCACGAAGGAGGAGAGGAGTGGGAGAGAAGAGAGAGGACGAAATAGGAGAGAGAGAGAGATCGAGACGACCACCTTCACTCCGACAACCAGAGACGTCTCCAGCGAGGTCAGACACCATGGGATGGTGGTCCAGTGGTGGTTCACAAGAGGAGGGAGGAGAGTGAAGAAGGGGAGAGAAAAGTGAGGATCGGGAATGCGTGGTTTGGAGAGGGTGAATAGTAAAGTGAGGATAGGGTCCTATTTATAGAATTCTCACTTCATCACGACGCACGCACACATCTCGAGGCTGGTCCAATGGTTCTCTCAAGTTAGTCTGTGTCACTTTAACAATCCCTATCACCTAGTCCGTGTGTTACATAACCATCTGACTCCCCGTGTCCAAACAATGCTCCTTGACTCATTTTGCTTCGTCACGCGCGTAGTCTCGCCTTGTCTCATCAAATAATTATTTAAATTATTCGAAAACTCATTTATTTATGTTTTTACTGTATTTTAAATCCCTCGTGTACCCGTAACCCAACCGTCGATAGCTGCTCGTCCAATTTTCCTACTCGTTTACCAACTTCACTATCCAGTCACTTAAATACAAGTATAAATACATAATACACTTCATCATTCACAAATAGCCAAATTTTCGAGTCATTACACCAGAATACAAATTCGAATAGCAAGTAGTCCCGACCAAAAGGTCGTTGAGTCATGACAAATGCCCAGCAGATTCGGGTTCAGGACGAGAACACAACCTAACATTGTGACTATGAGATATCTATGGACCCGGATAAGTGCCCCCAACATACACTCAATTGGGATATATCGATAGTGCCCAAATAAGAGCTCATATCACATAGAAAATAGCAACCAAGACTCACTTGCCAATAGACCACTCAATCATTAGGAATCCCAAAAGAAATAATGAACAGAGCAATGACAACAAATTAAAGCTCAAGAAATAACTATAAAATTCTTCACTAGTTTACTTACCTATATCCAAAGCTAATACGCACTCACATGACTCCGACTCGTCCCTCACGAATCTCTGTGCGCTCGTTAATGTATGCAATCCCCTGATAATCATTAAATTTTGGTGTTCAATTAAATCTTAAAAATACCTTGTCCGTCCCCGAATATACCCGACTATCATAATACAGACCCTTAGGTCTTCGGGAATCCACTTCGTGTTTACCTATTTGGTAAACTTTAGATTTTAACTCCCAAATTATTTTTCTAAAATAGGAAAGTCAAAGTAGTGGCACACTTTTTGGGGAGACTTTTCGGTATAAAAACCCCCGACACTTCAAAACTAACTTTCCTATAATTTCTCAACCTTTTCTAATTTCTCATGAATTTTCTTGAATTTTTCTGATTTTATATGATTTTTATATTAATTTGATTTTATTTTTTAATTTCATTTTAATTAAGGGGTGGGTTTGGTCCCTTAACCGGGTCGGGGTTCCACCCGACTCGGTTCAACTGCTGTTGGGTAGGCCAAACTTGTTTTGACTCGCTAGGCTGGGCCTGAGTTTGGCCCTACCCAACAGACCCGACCCACCTGGGGATCGCACGTACAATCCGTGTGCAATCCCCTCCCACCTCTCTTTTTTGTAAAAATGAAAGAGAGAGGAACGCTGCTGGTGTTTTTTTTTTCGTGATCGATTAGGGTTGGACAACCTAACCCCAAGTTCGATTCAAGCAGGGGAGTGATCTCCCTTGCTCGGCCTTCCTCGGAAGAACTGCAAAACAGTTCTGTGACGGCTCCAATTTTCCTGTGCAATTGGGTACGCCCGGCCTAGACCCGTGCATGCCCCAAGTCATCACTCGACAACCTGACGAGCCTAGTCAGCCTCCAATCATTCAATTATACAATTTATGAAAGAGTTATTGCAAATTTTACACAACAGAAAGTAAATAAACTAAACATAAGGGGAAATACTCAATCAAAGGAAATATAGGAATTCTATAAATGTAAAAAACCCCGAGTATTCATGTATAATTCGATAAGCATATATACATGATACCAGTTTCACCAAAAATGCCAAGTTCAATAATCCCAAAAAAAATCAGAAGTATGAAAAATATGCAAATAAGCAAAACATAAAACCTACTAAATAGTCTCCAAGTCCAGCCGCTAATCCTCACAAAAAGTCGCCTAAGCAGGGCTCTTTGCCTCTACTGCACTCTGCTCTATCTGCACCCACCGTCACAAACTAGACGGTAAGCAACTGAAGAAATCGAATGTAATGTCAGAAGAAGATAACAATAATTCATGATATAACAAGTAAAGTAGTCTAAATATCATGCGGCAATAGAAAGACATAAATTTAAATAAACAAGATGCATGATAAACAGACTAATAGATATCAATTGAAAGTCAAGTGTGTTCCAAGGAATCAAAGGAGGCCCATAAGTGGTTTAAATCATGGCATAACGGCAAAGACCTCGTGAGGTCTTCCCGAGCATCGACACAAGCGAAGGCACAACTATGATGGGAGGGACTCAAACCCACCCACCCAGTACTCGGTGTCACACGGTCACTAAGGGTGGTCACACACTCCTGTACATGAGTGTTCGCATTTTATGCCTATAGTGCAGGTCCTAGTGCTTTTGAGACGAAACATTTACGCTGAGAAACACACAACAAGGAATGGAATGGAATACCAATAATAGAGCATAACAAATCTGAATAAGTGATAATGAATTACATGACATTTTGTTACTAGCTTATAAATCATACACAAGCTTTTAAGGCATGTGTACTTACCTGAACTATTGCAACCCGTGAATAACCACTCTCGTGAATCATAACGCGTATTTCCAAGTTTCCCGCTACCTGACAAGTTCGGGAACTCTAATTAATGGGTCAAGTCATTAACTAACCCTAGGTTGATACCCTAGTGTATTCCCAACGTTTTAATGACTTGAACAACTTGATAATTCAATCGGTAAATCAAACCAAAAACACAACGAAACACAATGAATCTCTTGGGTGTTATAACCACACCTATATAAGCCTAATTACAAGTCTTAGGCTTGGCTTAGTCGTATGTGGGTCATGCCATAGCTTCGAGAGCCGGCGGCATGACCACGACGTCATGACCATTTCACCACATGTTATCACAACATATACACTAAACCATAACCACACTCGTCATGAACCCCGACTAATAACACACGCATATACAAAACCAATATCGTATTTGACGCATATATGTTCTCACATAGGCATGAACTCAAATCACTTAATCATGAATTCATGCCATGAGTTCTTCAATGAAAGAAATTTAACATCACATATCCTTGAAACATAACAAAAACCGAACATCCACCAAGACCATGAACTATTGTAGTATCATGTTGATATTGTCTGATATTGAGGGAAATCACCCTAGTATTGGGAAACCAAAGGTATCCACCGACCGGTCGAAAAAATGAAGTACGACTTAAAAATGAACGTTCGACATCAAATACATACAATAATAGTAACGCGCGCCCACCACCATTGATATAGACACTCCCAAGGGCTGTGGGAACACAAGCAGAAGCTAGGTGAGGTCCCCGACAACATCACGTTCACGGTGATCCGATAGTGATGCCGCATAGTTCAAAAATTTTGGCAAGGGACAAATCAACATAAACTACATAAAATCATGACTAAAACCATCCAAATGAATTTGGTTCGGACACAATAAGGGTTGTAAGTCATCATCAAGGACTTGGAGAGGTCGTGGACAGTTCCTGTAACGGCCCCTATTTTCGTCTAGGGCACCGCCCGGCCTAATCCCATAATTAAACCCTAATTCCAACACGTAGGACCTAATTATGTATTAGTCAGCCTGTACTACCTATTTTTTCTCTATATTTAACAATTAAGTTGTTTAGCGGAAGTCTTTACAAATTAAATGCGAATTCTTAAATATTTTAGTGGAAGTAAATCTTATAATTATAAGTGTGGAAACCAGGAAATAACAATCACCATATATATATGCATATAACGGCGAACATATATATAACAAAGTGAAAGCCAAAAGTCGGGTGACTAACTCTCGTCCCAACAAAACAACCGAAGTAAAAGACGTATATAAAACATAATACAAAAAAAAATATATGACCTACATGTACAGCAGCTACGCGCTACGAGCTCAGAGGTAGTCGCCAATCTTCTCCTTGCCCCGGTCTAGTGCTGTTTGACAGACCTACACCCACCGTCACAAACTAGACGGTGAGTATAGTGATATTTAAGTGATAACCGGGGAATTCTATACTTCATTTCCAAATTAAAGACAGATATTTAAATGCATAATATAGAAGAAAAAGGTGCTGAGAAAGTAATGCATATAAATATCACAGTTAACCAAGTTAGATAGACTGACACAGGCTAAGTCGAGATGATCTATGTCCGGTCGGCGGTGAGAAATATCAACCAGCCTTTGTCCACTATTGTATGGAGATACTTTCAACATACTTTGTAAATTTTTTTAATATATATATATATATAGAACTTGCCGACAACCCCGTAGTTCAAGCTATGTGATGCCACCCAAGTAATAGTGGTGAGTGCCGAAAACCCCGAGGTCTAGTGACCCCGTGAATCCACCCATCTCTCGTGCAATGGACACTAGATAATCTCCAACTTTTGTTTCAAGGATTTTCATTTCTAAGGTTCTACGATATCAACAATAAATTAGGCTACAAAGCCTCAAAGAAAATGGAATACAAATCAATTACCACAGTAACCCTAATGCATGCATTTCTAATATCAATTATAACATTATTCATAATCAAATATGGCACATTAGGAAAGGAGTCAATGAAATCATCACAAGGCATCATGCTATTTCAACATTCAACTTGAATAGAGCAAGGAAAGCATGATGGTAGATTACTAATAACAAGTCATCAAATTGACTGAAAGATAATTTAATATGAATAAAATAAAGTAAGGAGTTCCCACAGTTTCACTTACAAGTCACAGGATAGCTAGGGCTATCCGCCTCGCGACACTCCGACTAGCGCTCTCGAACTCCCGTAACCCCCTTCTTTTCAAATAGAGACGCGCAACAAAGCGGCTGTCTCTGTTTTTTTTTTCCTTCCTTCCTTACTTTACTTCTTCAATCCACACAACAACAACTCCAACACCAACATCAACATCATAGCATCACAATCCACCATTAACACATTGATTTCAAAAAATTCAACTTCATCATCACCATTAACGTCCTACAACAACAATGCCAACATCAACAACAAAAACTCACCTCGCCAATGTCGTCGTCGTCTCGATCTCCTCCGGTCTCCCTCCGTTGAGCGCTCTCTCTCTCTCTCGAACTTTATTCCTCTCTCTCCCTTTCTCTCTTCTTCCTCTTTTTTTGTGGATTATGTGTGTGTGGCGGTGGTGGATGTTGGCATTTTGGGGGGTCAAATGACCACTTTACCCCTTGTCGAAGAACCCTAATCTGGTGTATACATATACTGCAACAGAGGAAAATGAACGAAAGAGAGAGTGAGAGAGCTCAATTCTCTTCCCTCACTGTTTGCTTTATATATAACAACATGTATGAAACAAGTGACCCACACACGGCCACGTCTTACAATATACACCACACACACATAACAAACTCACACCCTAGACTCACTACGGTACACCCCATATATACAACAATCACTACTACATACACATATTAATGATTCATTCTCACATCCCCCCTCAAACGAAGGGGGAGAGAAGCAACACTGAGTTTGGACCTTAAGAAACAATATCGAGACACAGCAAAAGCCTTGTTGAAACAATCTGCAATCTGATCATGACTAGGAACATGATGAACAAACAGTTGACCACGTAACACCTTATCCCGAACATAATGAACATCCAGCTCGATGTGTTTAGTTCGCGAATGATAAACCGGATTACGAGCAAGAGATTGAGCACCAACATTATCACATCATACCACAGGAGGTGCTGGAATTGTGATTTGCAGTTCGGACAATAAGGACTGCAACCAGGAGACTTCTGCAGCAACGTGAGCCAATGCGCGATACTCAGCTTCAGTGCTGGACCGAGCAACCACCTGCTGTTTCTTGGACTGCCACGAAACCAAATTAGCACCAAGATATACAGCAAACCCCGAAACAGAACGTCTGTCATCCGGTGAGGTCGCCCAATCAGCATCAGAAAAACCTGTAACAAACAATTGCAAACTGGGTCGAAACCATAGACCCCAATCACACGTACCTTTCAAATAACGCAAGACACGTTTAAGTGCTTGCCAATGAGTCATAGAAGGTGATCATTAAATCGACTCAACCGATTAACAATAAAGGCAATATCGGGACGAGTATTCACCAAATATTGTAAACCACCTAATAAACTTCTATATAAAGTAGGATCATTAAACTTAGGAGATGTATCGAAAAATAAAGGCTTGCCCACTAACGCAGAGTGTCAATAGCCTTAGCACTGAGCATGCCTCCTTTCTCGAAGAAGTTCGATTAATATAGGCGGTTTGTGTGAGAAACAATCCAGTATTATCACGACGAACCTCCATACCCAAAAACAAACTCAACTCCCCAATATCTTTTAAAGCAAAACGGTTATGTAATTTGGAAATGAACTGTTGAATCTGTGCAATGTGTGACCCAGTGACAATAATGTCATCAACATAAACCAACACATATAAAATCACAGACTGCTTACTAAAAATAAAAAGAGAGTTATCAGCTTTTGAGTTAATAAAACCCCATGATAGTAAAGTTGATTTCAATTTATCAAACCATGCTCTAGGTGCTTGTCGCAGACCATATAATGCCTTGTGCAACTTGCAGACAGCAGTAGGATACTAACTATCTATAAAGCCAAGAGGCTGATTTGTATAAACATCCTCAATCAAAGACCCATTCAAAAAAGCATTATTAATATCAAGCTGCCTAATTGACCAACCAAACTGAACTGAATGCGCAAAATGTTAAAATGACACGAATAGTGGAGGCCTTAACTACTGAACTGTAAGTCTCATCAAAGTCGATACCCGGCATTTGTTTAAAGCCTTTAGCCACTAATCTAGCTTTGTATCGACTCATAGAGCCATCAGAGTTCTTTTTGATTGAAAAAATCCATTTATTTCCAACAATATTATGAGAGGAAGAGGCAGGCACCAGGGACCAAGTGCCAGTCCTGATAAGAGCCTTGTATTCCATCTCCATGGCCTCTCTCCATTGAGGGTCCTTGAGAGCCAATTCAATAGTCTTAGGAATTTCACTGGTAGGCACAGTAGTTGTAGCTACAAACACCTTTTTCATAACAATGCCATCTTTAGATCGAGTTATCATTGGATGAGTATTAATAGGTACCTCAGATTCAGAAATATCCATAGACAAAGGCAACTGAGAATCAGAACCAGGAATAGAAGCATTAGACTGAGAAGAAGCATGAGCATTAGACTTATCAGATGAATTAGACTGAGGAGATGCATTATCCTGAGTAGGAGTATTAGACTGAGAAGAAGCATGAGCAGATATAGATGGAGACTTAGACTGACTCAGGGAAGAACTAGAAAAAGATGTACTTGTAGAAAACAAAGGAGTAGGTAGAAAAATAGAAGAGGAAGACTCGACCCAAAGAAATGGAAGACGAAGTAGAAAACAACATATGATAAGGAAATTCTTCCTCATTAAACACCACATGACGAGTAATATAAAGACGACCAGATTTATGTAGACATTTATAACCCTTATGAGAAAAGCTATATCCTAAGAACAAACAACGTTCAGACCGAAATTGAAACTTGTGAGAGTTATATGGACGAAGATACGGAAAACATGAACATCCAAAAACCCTCAACAGAGAATAATCAGGAGGTTTATGGTACAGCTTTTCATAAGGGGATAGCCCCTGTAGGACCCTAGTAGGCAACCTGTTTATAAGGAACACAGATGCCTCACAAGCATCCCACCAAAACCTATGGGGCAAGCTACTATGTTCAATGATAAGACTCATTTCAATGATGTGCCTATGTTTACGCTCAGCTCTCCCATTTTGCTCATGCACATGTGGACAGGAGTGTTGAAAAGCAATCCCACAAGAATCAAGAAAAGGTTTAAAAGAGCGATATTCACCACCCCAATCAGATTGAACACGTTTAATTTTTGATGAAAACTGATTTTCAACAAACTTTTTGAAATGAAGAAAAGCAGGAAATGCATCAGACTTTATTTTTAAAGGATAAATCCAAGTAAAACGTGTACAGTCATCCATGAAGTGTACATAGTAACTGTACCCACTGGTAGACTTAACAGGAGATGGCCCCCATAAGTCTGTGTGAATCAAATCAAGTATATGAGTAGAATTATTGAAAGATGAATGAAATGGTAATGCATGACTTTTACCTAAAGGACAACTAGAGCAAAACTCAATTGACCGAGCAGGTACATTTACCAACTGTAACACCTTCTGCAATGTATGCTGTGCAGGATGTCCCAGCCTGGCATGCCACAATGATGAAAGATTTTTATTTACAGTAAGAAAAGCACAATTATTAACAGCTGATGACACTGGAGAATCAAAGAAACGATACAGACCGTTGTGAAGAATGCCATGAAGAAGGACCTTCTTAGTTTTGATGTCCTTCACAAAACAATCATGAGCAGTAAATTCCATTAGAACATTATTATCATGAGTTAATTGAGACACGCTTATGAGATTTTTCTGAATCTGAGGGACACACAACGTATTTTTAAATGATAAGTTCGATCTAGAGGAGGGTAATAATGCAGTGCCAATACCAGAAATTTCTAATGACTGTCCATTACCAACAATTAATGATTTGTTACCTCCATATGGAACACAATTATTCAACTGCGATGGATCTGATGTAATGTGTGAAGATGCTCCACTGTCAGTGTACCAGGAAACATCCGATCCTGGTTATGAAGCAGCAAAAAATGAATGTTGCTATGGATTCTGCTGTGGAGGAGACTGCATAAAGGGTTGTGGATGTCCTTGATGAAGCTGTGGGTGGAGGAGGATGATCCCATGTACTTCATGTCTCCATGGAAGTAGCATACTGCTGTAGAATGGCCGAATTTTCCACAAATTTGACATGTTGGCTTATTGTTGTTCTGAAATCTGAATCCACCATGACCTCGAGATTTGCCTCCTCGACCTCTATAAGGTTGGTTACCACGTCCACCAGATCTTGGTTGCATGTTGCCACCGTTGGATAGTTTCACCTCAGCTGAGTTTGCTGATGGAGTTTCTTCATTTATTGACAATGATGCAACTGCCTGAACACCTTGGATCTGACTAAGTGTAGCTTCAAAACTTAACAGTGAGGCTTGAAACTCCGGCCATCTCAATGACTCCTTACCTTGTAACACCGAGATTATTGGCAAGTAATCTCCATCCAAACCTGCCAGTGTATTGGAGATCAGATCGTCATTTGTCATTGGTGCTCCTGCCATAGCTAGATTATCGGCGAGTTCCTTCATATGAAGTACATATTCAGATATCGATCGAGATCCCTTCTTGTTCGACTGGATCTGTCGTTTATATACCTGGATCTGAGCACGGCTGTGAGATCCACAATGATCTTCTATGTTCCGCCACGCTTCTCTTGCATTCTTGGTACCTACTACAGCAGATGCAACTTCTTTGGATATTGCACTGATTAACCAGCCTAGACAGAACTGATCTTGTGCATACCACTCTTCATATTCCGGATTTGATGATCCTGTCTCTACTACGATCTCAGGCGGGCATGCGATTGTTCCAAGAAGATGACCATCGAGACGACATCCTCGAAATAACGGTAGAACCATCGCTTTCCAAATCAGAAAGTTTGAGCGATCCAGCTTCATTGTGACGATCTGGTTCAACAAGTTGCCAAATGGATTTAACATTTGGTACTGTGATGTGGATCTGGTAGTCGTGGATGTAGATCCATCGCTCGGAAGTGTAGATCTGACCACCGGAGATGTAGATCTACCATCGTGATGTGTAGATCTGGTTTCTCCTCGTGACGATGCTTCTATCTCGTTCATCTTTTCTTGCTATGATGAACTTCTTCGCATCAGTTTCCTACTGTGATCTGAGGCGTGTGAACCAGGACATTCACGGCGCTAGCCATCGACGCTCTGATACCATGTTGAAGAACCCTAATCTGGTGTATACATATACTGCAACAGAGGAAAATGAACGAAAGAGAGAGTGAGAGAGCTCAATTCTCTCTCCTCACTGTTTGCTTTATATATAACATGTATGAAACAAGTGACCCACACACGGCCACGTCTTACAATATACACCACACACACATAACAAACTCACACCCCAGACTCACTACGGTACACCCCATATATACAACAATCACTACTACATACACACATTAATGATTCATTCTCACACCCCTCCAATCTTATCCTTTTCCATATAAGCCAAAGCCCCTTTTTGTCATTTCACAATTCTTTTCTGATTTTTTTTTTAAAATGTATATATATTTATATTATATATATAATATAAATATATATATATATATGTCCAATTCAATTTAATAAATTTATAACCATAGGCTATGATTTAATGTGCATTAATTTAATTAAATTGCATTTTACTAAATTTAGACTTATCACAAGTCTCGCTATTCGGTACCCCGGCTTGCACGCAACTCGAGGCGTGTCCCCGACTACGTCTCGAAGTCGATAACTGCACATACTGGCTTAGTCAGCCTACACACATACAAAACACTAGGAATACATCAATACAAATATAAAATTTACCTCGGCCACATACCTCGGTAGGTGTGCGCATCTCATGCGGGCCCCACGTCACGAGTCGGTGATCATGATTAAGCAAGTTAATCAAGATTAGAAAATTTGGGCCGTGACAGTTCCCATACGTAGTGGTCCGGCCAGCAGCACTGCCTATTTTGGTGTTTTCCGACGAGGACACTAAAAAACTCAAAACAGTTGGAAAATCGATAAAGTAACGAACACCACTCACAAGGCTACTGGTTTTGACTCTAAGGCACCCCCGGAAGTCCCCAAGGCCACGGTGGTCGCCGGCAGCGACGCCGCCAAGCCAGTCGATCCAACAGTTTCAAAAATATCAACCAAAATAGTACAAAACGTCATACATAGTTATTTATACACATATATTGGGGTGAAGGTGCTCTGGGATCGATGGAACTCTGGTGAGGCACCGTCGAGTCATCCCCGACTGGACCCCTGGTCACGACACCGCCCACACCACCGACCAGACGTGAAGAGGAGGAGGAGGAACTCATGTTCTCTTTTCCAACTGGTTTGGGAAGAATGGCCAGCACCACTACCATGACTCACATCATCCCACATTTGGAGATCCCCAGAGGTTCCGGTGAGGCTGTGGAGTTGTCTCCGACATCAGCCACTCGGCCAGGGATGCGTGGTGGTGGCGGCAGTGCACACATTTGACAGTTCGTACTTGAGAACGAGATAGAGAGAGGGAGAGAGAGAGAGAGAGAGAGAGAGAGAGAGAGAGAGAGAACGTACCATCGGCGAGCAGAGACCCCTCCGGTGAGGTTTGAACACCTCAGGCCAGTGGTGTTTCGGTGGTGGGTTCACGGGAGAGGAAAAAGTGAAGGGAGGGATGGTGAAGAGATTGAGAGATCGAGAGGAACTGAGAGAGAGGGAGAAACCGAGACCAAAAGAGAGAGAGGGAGAGAGAGAGAGATAACGGACCTCCGGTGAGGCCGAGTGGAGATAGGAGGGGTGGCGGCAGTGAGCTTGAAGAAGGAGATGAATAGTGTGTAGGGTTTTTGAATAAAACGCTATATATATATAACTAAATGAGTCAAATGACCTTTTTGCCCTTCCATATCCTTCTCTCACTCTTCAAAATAGTTACGCTTATGGGTCTTTTACCTCATCATCCCAACTCAACACACATACAAATCTCAATGACAATCTCATGGTTCCCCTCATTAATTTGTGTCACTTTAACAATTTCTATCCCATAGTCCGTATGTTGCGAAACTATCCAACTCCCACATTGATCTTACATTTCTTCGGTTCGCATTTCTTCGAAATTTGGTTTGTCGCGCCCGTTTTCTCGCCACATTCCATCAACTAATTACTTAAATTATTAGAAAATTAATTTATTGAGTTTTTATCCCCCGTTTAACTAGGCAAAACCTCACTCAACTAAACATCGCCCAAACGGCTCGAGACCCGTAAAATACTAAAATACTAATACACATAATCAAAGAATCATAATATTACTTCGAGTCGACTCCCGAAGTTCAAAATACTGCCCAGTATTCACATAGCCGGGTCACAATCCTGACAAGTGTAATCCAAGTCAGTTAAAAATTTGGAGTTGTTACAAGTTCGTCCGAGCTCTTCCTCCCCAAACCATCAAAACAACCACCACCACCACCACCACTACAACAACAACAACATCACACTAAACTTCATCGCCTCCAACACCCAGCTCGATCTTTCGGCCTCCCTCGATTTCTCTCCTCTACAGTTTCGTTCTATCTATCTCTCTCTCTCTCTCTCTCTCTTTCTCTCTCTCTCTCTCTCTCTCTCTTTTTCGATTTCTTAAAATGGGGAGAAAATGGTGTGTCAGTGGTGGTAATTTTTCATTTTATAAAAGGTAGCCAAATTACCAAAATACTCTTCCATTCTTATCCTCTTTCTTTACAAACCTAATACCCTTTTGGTCATTTCACATTTCCTTTTTATTTATATATACTTTATATATATACACTTGTAATTTTGCGCCTATAATTTCGTTGTGCGTGCCAAAGAGCACACATAGACGTGCACATTACTGTACGACCCACGTGTGTCGCCTATAACCCTATGTATCACTCGATGACCACTAATTTATTATTTTTACTCGTTTTGTCAGTATTTTTTAATTCAATAAGTCCCCCGGATTGCTATTACCAACTGTTTGCCCGAAACCCGTTATTCACATTTTTCTCGGGCGGAACTCGTTTCCAAACATCAACACTCATACTCAAACGTCCTTACATGTTTGGGACATTGGAATTTACATTCGGGTAGTAAAACATAATACAAAAACCGAACAAAAATATCATACCTCGGCATCGATGGCCGAGAATTGAACAACTGTATCACGATAAAAGGCTCACGTACGACCTAAATTGACACGTGGCACGAGATATATTTTAGGGTTGTTACAGTTTTTCTTTCATTCCACTTTTGATCCTCTCTACATCACTTCGAAGCTACTCTATTCAAATTGAAGCATACCTCCTCCTTGAAGGCGTTCATGAAAGAGTTTGCAGCCTTGTCCATGCGCACCACTGGTTTTTTCAAAACAGATCTTTTAAATTGCTATTATTTCTGGTGTGAAGGATGAGATTCAGAGGGAATTGTTCCTTTTGAGACCTCAATCTCTACAATAGGCCATGGGTATGGCCAAGATGGTCCAGGACCGCTTGGAGGCACCACTTACTCTGTAACGGCCCCATTTCCATCGGCCGGATAGCGTGCACCGCGGGCCCACCGCTCTGCCAACTCACCATCCAGTTGTGTCCCACGACTACTCATTTCCCATTACCAATCAATTATTGCTAACTTAATATTATTTCCTTTAATTATAGTTCAAGTTAGCTTATGGAATCGTTATAATCATTTAACCTCAAATTATGCAGCGGAAGTCTCAATCATTAAATGAAACCAAATGTAACAAGTTTAAATATCAATTAATCTAATGTGGAAACCATACCAAAATGTAGTCCATAAATATACATCAAGTGTTATCCTCAAAGTCATAAACAAACTAAAATGTAACTCTCACAACCCAAACCCAACATAAAACAAATAAATATAAACAAACATATGAGTAGGGCAGCCTGCAGTCAATCATAAATAATCCTTAACCTTGCCCTTCTCGCTCTCGTACCAGTATCTGCACTCAAGCCATCATAAAAGGCAGATGACGAGTCCAGAGTGAGTAATCCCAAGGAAATTCACCAAGTAAATACATAAGTAAAGTTACTGGAATAAAAAATACTATAAATAAACATGCGAAACAAAAGAATACAGACAATTATGGAAGATCATCGCATGCATAAATATGGCAGAAGAATCAAAGTGCGTGCATAAATACCAGGTGGGGAGTGATCTCAACACCGTAAAGACACCAGGAAGGAGCAAACTCAACTACCATAAAGACACCAGGTGAGAGTACTCACCACGTAAAGTAATAAGCCACAATGAATAAGCACCAGGTGGGGACGAACACAACCACCTTTAAGCAATAGGAAATAGAGAGTATTGAATAAACAGGACAATATTCAAATAAGTCAAGCAATAAGTACTAAAGTGAATTTCAGTTGGGTTACTACACACCTCAAAACGCACTCCTCGTCCCAAAAATCAAACCTCGGTCCAGCTCCAATAAACACCAAACAAATCAAAATTATCTCCCGAATTGTACCTAAGACCATTTGTCATTAAATTAGCTTCAATTGAACATATTATGTCAATTTTTTATTTTACGAGGTAAAAACCCCGACAATATCTTGCCAACATTCCGAGAAAATCCCAAAACTTAGTTATTTGATTAAAACATATTTTTTCTAAAATTTTCCTATTTTCTATGAATTTTCTTTTTTTTTTTATTTTTTCAAAACTGTTTTTTTTATTATTTCTATTTGGAGATGGGTTGGCTTGAACCGGCTCGGTTCGGCCCGGTTCAGGAGCCAACCCCTATTTTTTTCATTTATTTATCCCCTGAACCAGACCGAATCGGGTTCGGCTCAACCGAGCTGAACCGACCCGGTTCAGGGGATCAGTGCGTTCTGTTTCTTTTTTTTTCTCTTCAATCGGTCGGGGTTGGCTCTCAACCCCAACCCTTCCTCTTCTCTTGGCATGGGAGACATCTCCCATGCCATGTCCATCCTTGGACGAACTGCAATGGCGGTTCGTCCGAGCACCCCACCAAACACCACCAAACCGTCACCACCACCACAACAACAACGTACACAACACTACAATAACAACTCCTCACCTTTGCTAACGCCGCTTCCACAAGCTCCCAACCTCGATCTCTCGATCTCTCTTCTTCTTCGTTCCTTCTTCTCGGATTCTTCTTTTCGATTTCGATCAAAAATGGGAGAAAATGGGTGTCGGTGGTGTTTATCAACAATTTAGAGGTGAAATGACCAAAATACCCCTACATTTTTATCCTCCTTTTTTACAAACAAATACCTTTTTTGGTCATTTCACAATTATTTTTTTTATTTTCTGATTTTTAATATATATATATTTATATATGTATATATTAAATTACCTATATACATATATATATAAATATATATATTTGCATATACTTTCGCGCCTAAAATTTCGTCGTGCGCGCCAACGAGCATACTCGGGTGTGCACACTACCTGTACTACCCACGCGTGTCAACCACGACTCCGCGTATTACTAGGCGCCCACCAATTTACTATTTTGTCACATTTAATTTATTTTATGTGTATTATTTTTGTCTTTTAGCCTACCGGCACTCGCGTCGACACGCATATCGATGCAAATATTTAATACACAATCTCACACGTCAATGGCAATATAAACATACATATCGCTCGCCGAACGAGTCAATAAAGTATATATATTTCTTAAACCAACTATTTTATAGATAGCGGCAAAGGGTCGATCCCACAGAAATTGGTTTACTTTCTAAGGTAAAAAAATAACAAAAAGAAAATCGGGCGATTTAGAGAAAATGAGTTAATTACCTAATCTAAATATAAACAAAATAAATAAAAGCAATTAAAATAAAATTAAAAACAATTAATAAAAATAACACCTAGGTCAAGACAAACAAGTTTGGTTCAATAAAAAGATTGAATTTGATCGTCAACTTATGTCAAAAATACAAATCAAATTATCCTAGTGTAGCTATAGACCCGATGACGCACTTGGTTCCTCGCACTTCCTAATCTCGATAGCCAAGGTAGGACTATTGACTACTTCCCTAACCAAACACGCAACCTGATCGCTAGTGCTCATATTTAACGCATTGGTCGCATTACTTCGATTCGTGAAGGCACTACACCTAGACAACCGGATCGCTAGTGCTCCCGATTTAGCCTAGATCCCTAAGACACCGGTCCCAAAAAGGTCTAATCAATTGGTATAGTCAATTGTCACTAGTGTGGTCTTGTCGCACAAGGACGGGTGCTTACGACTCATTGGCATGTAAATCAAGGTTTAAACTAGTGTTTAACCTCAATTATTCAAACAATACCAAAGAAAATAAAATAATAATGAAAAGCTTGAAATTAAGATATATAAATCTCACAAATCCATTGAATATGCACAGTCAAACCTCCCTCGCAGTCTTGCCTAGGCTATGAACTTAGCCATTCATAGTTGAAGAACTCAAAGAACAAAGAAGAATAAAAGAATAGAGAGGGAGAGAATCGAAAGATTGAGAGGAAAAGAGAGTCGATCCTCTCCTGATCCTTATGATCGTTCTATATATATATATCTTATATATGAATAGATATATATGTATATAATATAATATAAAAATATAATCTTTTCTAAACAAATCTAACAAATCTATCCACTTCCAATTCTCTTATTCTTGAACGGCACAAACACGCCATATCATGTTCGTCACGTGTGGGCCCATCGATGCCACCTCGAGATGTGCGTAAGCACGCTTTTCGATGCAGAACATATTTAGGTATATGAATACTCCATTTGCACAGTTTTTCAGCCCCATTTCAATTGCGCGGTCTATAACATCTAAAAGACAAATACAAATATTTAGACTAATATTTTGGAGATTTTACTACAAAAACAATCAAATACATAAAAAAATATTATGGCACTATTACCGACTTATCAAATGGGCAATGGCCTATCGTTGGGGTATGTCGGCATATGTTGTTGGGTGCCGATAAAACCAAGGCAATATGAGGCCTCCATGGACCTCTAAAATTTGCCTATTTGGGGTGCGGACATTGTGTTCGGTGTCCAATGGCTACAAGTTGTTGGGCCCACTACTTTTGACTATATTCGTCTTGTTTATCATCATAACTAGAGTTGGAAGTGGGGCGGGAAGTCCTTGTCCCCCGCGGGGCCCCGCATCGGCGGGGTGGGGATTCCTCGCATTTTTGCCCCGCAGGGGCGGGGCGCGAGCGAAAGTTCGCCTCGCATAATAGGGCGGGGCGGGGCAAGGGCGGGGATTAACCTTGCCCCGTGAGTTTTCCCTGTACTCCGTCCCACGGTGAATACCCGTCGCCCGCCCCATGCCACGCCCCACAGGGAATCCCCGTCTCCCAACTTGTACCCTATCACACGAGGAATCCATTTTAAAAAACTAGTCGAAATCTGGCGCTTTGGGCACGGGTAAGACTAAGTATCAATATATTAGCTAAAACATAATTAACTTAATGAGAAAAAAATTGAAAAAAAAAAATAAAAAAATAATCTTACTACATAATCTCGAATAAATTTTAAGTGAAGAATAATATCATTTAATTTTTTGTAGCAAAATTATGGAATATGTGCCTTGAAAGTTTAAAAACTTTTTGCATATGCTTGTACACAAATATAATCCTAATAAAATTAATTTGATAAGAAAAAAGAAGTGATAAAAAGAGAAAAAAAACTTATGTAAGTATTGGTGATATCCCAATTTAATACTTTATGAACAAAAACTATATTTTTAAAAAATAATTAATTAAAATTTTGTTGCCACAATAAAGGATATATAGTGATAAGTGTTCATTTAAGCATTATTTAGTGTAGGTTATCAGGTGTAATTGGACTATAATTATCTTATTTTATATTGATAAATGCATATTTTAGGAAATTAGTGATTTATTGGAATAATATGAAAATATATATCTAATTATATTTAATTTTCATTTTAGGAGAAACAGAGTGCACGGTTGGATCCGGAGCGGAAAAATACTCAAAATAGAGTATTTACTTGAAGAAATCGAACACTGGAGGGTTTGTTTTAGGGTGTACACGAGTAGGTGAATGGGAGTTCGAAATATGCCACGTGTCGAAGTCCCCATTGGACTGACCGTTTCACACAAGTCGTTCGGCGAATCAGATCGTGCCACGTCGCCCATCTCCACCAACCGCGTCATGCCACGTCGCTCTCACAGCTCATCGTCTCACCTATGCCGCACGATCTGCCTCGAGATGCGTGCTCAACCGCACTCCCATATTTTCGCACGACTCCTCACTCGCGCGCACCGCGTCCCAGCCCGCCACGTGTTCGCTCTTGGTTTGTCCAGCAAGGCACACGTCAGCCGCTCCGCGAATCACAGCGCGCCACGTGTCGGAGCCTACACTCACAGCACGTCACGCACCAGCTTTTTGGCCAATCCGTGTCCGCTACGTCAGCGCGCCACAAGCAGCTCCTCCAATCACAGCGTGACACGTCAGCCGGTGCCTGAATTTCAACCAATCACAACCTGCCAAGTGTCTTGACATGTAGAAAATGCCCAAAACAATCCCAAATCCGAAAATCACTCCCGAAACTACGAAAATTAGTTTTTCTCACCTCCAGAGACCAAATTTTAGGGATATATATATTAGGACCTAGAGAAGAAAAAAGGGACTTGAGTTTTACTTTTTGTTTAGTTTTATTGTTTTATTTTTGAACTAGGGTTTAGTTTAGTGAATCCCCTTCAACTAGGTTGAAGGTGGATCGGTGCGAGCCTTGTGACTTGGGACTCTATTATGAGGTTTATCTATGCATGATTTTATTGATTCTTTTCTATGATTTATTTTCTTTGGTATTGTTTGAACAATTGAGGTTAAACACTAGTTTAAACCTTGATTTACATGTCATGAGTCGAGTTGTAAGCACCCGTGCTTGTGCAATAAGACCACATTAGTGGCAATTGACTTTACCAATTGATTAGAACCTTTTGGGACCAGTCAAATACCATAGGAATCTAGGCTAAATCGGGAGCACTAGCGATCTGGTTGTCTAGGTGTAGTGCATTCATGAATTGAAGTAATGCGACCAATGCGTTAAATCTGGAGCACTAGCAATCAGGTTGCGTGTTTGGTCAGGGAAGTAGTCAATGGTCGTACCTTGGTTGCCGACATCAGGAAGCGCGAGGAACCGAATGCGTCACCGGGTCTATAGCTACACTAGATCATAAGTTAGTCTCATACCTTTTATAAACCGAGGAATAATGGAATCGTTCCCAAGTTGTTTGGTGTAAACCGTGAAGCTGGATACCTAGGCTTTTAATTTCTTTTCTTCTCTTCTCCCTCTAGAAACTTAAGTCAGTAGCCTAGTCCTTGAGGTTCGACCCCGAGCTTACCACTACTGCAGTTCTGGTGGTTATTGGTAATCTCATCGGGACTATATATTTATTTTGACGTGTTACGACACGTGTCATATAGCAAATTGACATCTTGTAGAATAAACTAAAAAAAGAGGTAGTTGATCTAAACAATACATACATAGATTGTCGATAAGTATATGACATTTCTAAAATATTTTTGTTTGCTCTTGAAAGGAAAAATAAAAAAGAGATCGAAATAAAAACTCAAACGTAAATATCTGAATATAAAAAATATCAAAAACTAAATAGCTATCAAAAAGTCGAAAAGAGAAAAAAAAATAGTTGATAAAGTAGCCAAGTGACAAGAAAAAGACTAAAGATAAGGATCAAAACATAAGGTGTGCGAATGAAATTACATAAGAAACCAACTATATAATTACAATCAATAAGCGAATTAAATCAATTAATCATCAATACGTAGTTTTCAATAATGTTATAGAACAAACGTTGATTAATTAAGTCTCCTCCTTGAAATATCATTAGCATGCAATTAATTAAAAAATTTGCTTGACAGATATTCAATTGTTAATTAGTATGATTGACTTATTCTAACTAATTATATAAAATTTGGAACTAGTAGTACTTAAGTAGAGACGCGTTGTTTGTGCATCAAATAAAGACAAAAAAAGACAAAGGATTGCGAATCAAAACACAGACTTATATAAAGTCCACGCCCCTCGGGGAATCTAACGGAGCGGGGCGGGGCGGGGCGTGGGGCGGCGAAGTTTGCCCTGCGAGGAATTTTGAAGATAACCCCCGCAGATACGGAAATGGTTTCTTCAATCCCCACCCCGCCCTGCCCTGCCCCACTTGCAACCCTAATCATAACTGATCATCAAAGCCTTTGACCCATCACTGCACACTCCAAAACAACATTGGTTTGCTAAGTAGTTATGCTATGATTTCGATATTGGCTACATACTGGGTGTTACTAACTTCCCAACTGATGCTCTGTCGCGCTGTACGGAATCAGACTTTAGTTCTTTGCAATGGATGCCATTCTATTTGCACTCAAAGATTTCTTCAAATCAAACCCAGTGGGCAAGGTTTTATGGAAAGAAATATAAGAGGTTTTGCCGCCAAATTTTAGCTTGACTCTTGTAGATGGCATGATCCTCTATGACTCCAAGATTTTTGTTCCCACTAAGTCAACTCTTCAATTTCTTGTATTACAAGAGTAGCACACTTCTCCAGTTGGAGGTCATGCTGATGTGCAACGTACTTATGCTCGGGTTGCTTCCACGTTCTATTGGCCATCCTTATTACGCTCAGCTGTGGTTCAATTTGTGCAGTCATGCCTTGTTTGTCAATCGGTTAAACCCCTTCAACTGAGCTCCTCACGGTCTTCTGCAACCCTTCCAATATCAAGAAAGATTTGGGATGCGCTATCCATGGATTTCATAACCCATCTTCCTGCTTCGACGGGCAAAACTACCATTTTAGTGGTCGTGGATTGGCTGTCTAAAATGGAACATTATCGTGCTTTAGGTTCTCACATCACTGCTCCGGCTTTAGTCACTATTTTTGTTCAGGAGATTTGTTGATTACACGTTATACCTTCATTGATTATTTCGAATCGGGATCCTCTTTTCATTAGTGCATTTTGGCAAGAGCTCTTCAAACTCCAAGGTACTAGGTTATCAATGAGTAGTGTTTATCACCCTCAATCGGATGGCCAAACTGAGATTCTTAACCGCTGCCTTGAAGATTATCTACGCTCCCAACTCTTGGACTCGATATCTTCTATCGGCCGAATGGTCTTACAACAACACAGCTTACCATTCTTCCATCAAGATGACTCCATATGAAGCAGTTTTTGGCAGAGTTCCACCTTTCTTAGTGGACTATGTCCAAGGAGTCTCCTCAGTCGCGTCGCGGTTGTTGATGATGTCCTCTCTCGCCATGGGAAGCTAGCTCGTTGGTTTTATGGGCCGTTCAAGGTTCTCGCAAGGATTGATTCTGTTTTGTATCGCTTGGAGCTTCCATCGTTTTCCATGTCACCCTTTTGAAGCATTGATGTGGGGGTTATCGTTGTGCCAATTAGTCACCACTTCACCACTTCCCTTGGAATTCCAGGGTCTTTGATTTTGGATCAGCGTTTTGTGATACAACAGGGTCATTAAATACTTCAAATCCTTATTAAATGTCCGATGCCACCTGGAAGAACTTCGCCTCATTCAAAAGCGCCTTTCTAAGTTTTCAACCTTGAGGACAAGGTTTATTTCGATCCGGGCGGTAATGATATGAAGAAGGACTTGATTTGAGGAAGCAGACCCAAGCAACGCGCAACCCAAACCAAGGAGAAGCTCTCTCGTGACGCGCAAGTCGGCAAGGCTCGATGTCGATGTCTATATAATGCCATGTTTTATGAACGTTAGAAAAGTTGGTTAGATTTCTGTTAATTCTGTAAAAACGTCAGGGGAATATTGCGGAGCAGGAATTTTGTAATTGAGACAGTGTTGAACTATATGTGAGTTTGTATTGTACCCAATATTAGTCCCACATGGGAAAGAAACAAAATTGTTTTAAATTAAGTAATTTCATAATTACTTATTAGGTGAACAGTTGTAACGGTCGTAAATTAAGTAATTTCATAATTACTTATTATGTGAACAATTGTAACGGTTGTGTACAGTTGTAACGGTCGTAAATTAAGTAATTTCATAATTACTTATTATGTGAACAATTGTAACGGTTGTGAATAATTGTAACGGTTGTATGTGAACAGACACATTATTTTTCTATATATAGTATGTAAAACAAGAAGAAAGAAACGAGAAGAAAAAGATAAAAAAATAAAAAGAGTTTTTTGGTTGAGAGAAGTTTTACTATTGCACAAGAAAGGTTCTTTGATTGGTGTGTAATCAAAGATCAATCCAGTTGTATCCTGGAGACGAACCTCTTGAAGCATTCATACACCGAATTGGAGGAAAATTCGTCTTAGGACATTGCTATTGAGTGCAAGCCTCTGGTATGATATAATTTAGTTCTTTGTAATTGAATTCTCATATGATATATATTATAGTTTAGAGATATGCATATAGTATAATTGTTCCAACAATCTAAGACGAATTATTGATGTGTTTTATTAATATTATCACTGATTTACATACAATAGCTAATTGTAGTAAATATTGTCATGTCTTTTTGATCAAGAATAAAAGCGAGGCCTTTGATATATTTAAAATATATAAGGCAGAAGTTGAAAATCAACTTGACAAAAAGATAAAAATATTAAGAACTGATCGAGGTGGAGAATATGATTCCATTGAATTTACAGAATTTTGTAATACAAATGAAATTATTCATCAGACCATTGCGCCATATACACCTCAACAAAATGGTGTGGCAGAGAGAAAAAATAGAACTCTCAAGAATATGATTAATTCTATGTTGAATGATTCTGGGCTTCCCCAAAACTTGTGGGGTGAAGCATTATCGATCGCAAATCATATCTTGAATAGAGTTCCGTTCAAGAAATCGATAAGTCTCCATATGAGATTTGGAGAAAGAGAAAACCCACTTACAAAACTTTAAAAGTGTGGGGTTGCTTAGCAAAGGTTCAAATTCCTTTACCAAAAAGGACTAAATTAGGACCTAAAACCGTAGATTGTGTGTTCATCGGTTTTGCTAAGAATAGTGCAAAGATATAGATTCTTAGTAGTTAAATCACATATTTCGATATCGTGATAATACTATCATAGAATCTGCGGATGCTACATTTTTTGAGCATATATTTCCTTTTAAGGAAAAACAAAATGGTTCATCACGAAAAAGACGGTACCAAGAGAGTCTAGAAGAACCATCCACTTCAAGGGTTCAAGAACAAGAATTGGAACCTAGAAGGGGAAAAAGAATTAAGGTTCCAAAGAATTTTGGACCTGATTTTATAAGTCTCGTTAATCGAAAATGAACCTCGACTTATAGGGAGGCTATGTCTTCACGCTTAAGCGTCTTTATGGATGGAAGCAATCAATAGTGAAGTTGAATCCATTTTACATAATAATACATGGGAATTGGTTGATTTACCATCCGGAATCAAACCAATTGGATATAAATGGATATTCAAAAGAAAGTTTAAAGCTGATGGTACTATTGATAAATACAAAGCACGATTGGTTGCAAAAGGTTATAGACAAAAAGAAGGTGTAGATTACTTCGACCCTAAACCCTAAACCCTGTTTCGAGAATAACTTCCATTAGAATGTTGATTGCCATAGCTGCATTATACAATATGGAAATACATCAAATGGATGTTAAAACAACATTTCTAAATGGAGAGTTAGAAGAAGAAATCTATATGGACCAACCTGAAGGGTTCATAGTCAAAGGCCAAGAGAATAAAGTTTGTAGACTTGTTAAGTCATTATATGGACTCAAACAAGCTCCAAAACAATGGCATGAAAAATTTGATCATACTATGTTAGCAAATGGTTTCAAAATAAATGAATGTGACAAATGTGTGTACATTAAAGAAATGAAAAACTTTTGAGTCATAGTATGTTTATATGTTGATGACATGTTGATTATGAGCACAAGTAGAGATGCTATAATGTCAACCAAAAAGATGTTGAATTCTAGTTTTGACATGAAAGACTTAGGTCTAGCTGATGTAATACTAGGAATTCAAATCAAAAGAAATAACGAAGGTTATATCCTCACACAATCTCATTATGTTGAGAAAATCTTAAAAAGATTCAACCAATTTGATTGTAAACCTGCTCCAACTCCTTTTGATGCTAATTGTCATCTTAAGAAAAATAATGAAGAAGCAGTTCATCAATTGAAATATTCTCAAGTAATTGGAAGCTTGATGTACTTGATGAATTCTACTAGACCTGACATAGCTTATGCAGTAAGCAAGCTGAGTAGATACACAAGTAATCCTAATGATGCTCATTGACAAATAAGTTAATAAGAGTTCTAAGGTATCTTAAATATACCTTAAATTATGGACTTTATTATACAAAATATCCACCTTGTACTTGAAGGGTATAGTGATGCAAATTGGATTTCGATAATACGTAAACCAAATCAACAAGTGGATATATATTCACTTTAGGTGGAGCAACGATTTCTTGAAATCAACAAAACAAACGTGTATAGCACGTTCCACTATGGAATCTGAATTCATAGCTCTTGATAAGGCAAAAGAAGTTTTGAATGGCTAAGAAATTTTCTAGAAGATATTCCTTGTTTGGCCAAAACCAAATACAACAATATGTATACATTGTGATAGTATGGCAAAGACAAGCAAGAGCTAAGAACAATATATATAATGGTAAGTCGAGACATATAAGGCGCCGACACAATACTATAAGACAATTACTCACAAGTGGAGTAATTAGTATTGATTATGCTAAGTCTAAGGAAAACATTGCAGATCCTTTGACTAAAGGCTTACCAAGAGATCAAGTGAAGATATTATCGAGGGAATAGGCTTAAAGCCTATAGAGTAAGTCAAGTTCAAATAAAACCTAACCTAGCTGATTGGAGATCCCATGGTCTAGGTTCAATAGGCAAACCGGTTAGACCGACTTAACAAACAGACACACAATTACTGTTCCTATGATGAAGTAAGTGTGTTGATAAGAAGTTTAGGGTATGCAATACGCATTTAATGATTAAAGATAAGTCACCTATATGATAGTAAATGTGGGGTCGCATTTATGAGAATGAATAGGCTAAATTCTCTAAAGCTATCATGAATCCAGGATATGTTCAGACCAAAATGAACAACAAAGAATAACGTGCATCGAATCATGTCATAAGTGAGACATATTGTCTTAGTTTACTACAAAAAGTGAACAGTTCAAGATACATACATCATTGCGTCACGAAATAAACTCGATATGATCTTACTAGGGTAAGTTCAAGTCTATACGACACTTTCCTGAGTAACATGACATGATAATCTCTCTCAAAACTCTCTCAATTGTTTTGCAGTAATGTTATTTTTAAAATAATGATATTTTTTAATTTGTGTATGTGAATTGGCTAAGTAAACTTGGTCATGGTTTCAGATGGATACAATACAAATGTGGGGTATTGTTGAACTATATGTGAGTGTGTATTGTACCCAATATTAGTCCCACATGGGAAAGAAACAAAATTGTTTTAAATTAAGTAATTTCATAATTACTTATTAGGTGATTAACAGCTTGTAACGGTAAGTAAATTAAGTAATTTCATAATTACTTATTATGTGAACAATTGTAACTATTGTGTACATGCTTTGTAACGGTCGTAAATTAAGTAATTTCATAATTACTTATTATGTGAACAATTGTAACGGTTGTGAACAATTGTAACGGTTGTATGTGAACAGACACATTATTTATCTATATATAGTATGTAAAACAAGAAGAAAGAAACGAGAAGAAAAAGATAAAAAAATAAAAAGAGTTTTTTGGTTGAGAGAAGTTTTACTGTTGCACAAGAAAGGTTCTTTGATTGGTGTGTAATCAAAGATCAATCCAGTTGTATCCTGGAGACGAACCTCTTGAAGCATTCATACACCGAATTGGAGGAAAATTCGTCTTAGGACATTGCTATTGAGTGCAAGTCTCTGGTATGATATAATTTAGTTCTTTGTAATTGAATTCTCATATAATATATATTATAGTTCAGAGATATGCATATAGTATAATTGTTCCAACAGACAGCTCATCGATGTAATCCTCCATTATATAAGTGGAATGAATAAACTATGAAGGGTAAGAAAAATTATAAACCCTTCCTTTCCCAAATTTCTCTCTTCTCTTTGCTCCATCTCTTCCTCTGCTTCTAAACTTCTCTCTTGCTCTCTCAATCCCTTCTCCCATCTTAATATGTGGCATCGTAGTTTAGTAGTTTTCTAATTAAACAACCATATAAATGGATTAATGAAGAAAAAAAATAAGTTGTGTATATATAGTATGATTCCTGATTAATCCGTAATAGCATAGTACACCTAAAAAAGTGCATCCATGGTTATCAATGATATAATTAAATTGCAATGAGAAAAGGAAGATCATTGAGCTTGAGACTTGAGAGAGGTACTTCTGATTCGATGTGGCTAGATGCACATACATACATTTAAAATTGAGCTGTTGGGTGAATTAAAATACAGTAAACAGGAAGGAAAAGCAATGTAGGGTCTGTCACATGTCCATATGAACAGTGCATATGGAGTAGATCCTACAAGAAGTTATCATCATCAAAACATCAAGCATCATCAGTTTCATGGGTCAAAGTTAGGCAAACAAAAATTCAGTGGCCATCTCTTCTTCATGACTAGAGAGAAATACCTATATCTATCAATATATATACCTAGCTAGATAAATTTCATTTCACTCCAGTTAAACAACAACTGCCAACAACAAGAACAACAACAAAGCCTCAATCTTAAAATAGTTGGAGTCAACTACATGGATCAAGCTCTTCCATATTGTTTGTTTAATTGTATATGACCCAAACAAACAAACAATATAAAAGGGGGTGCAGTTCTTTATTTGTATACAATTAAGTCGTTGGAGAAACATTTAGGCCTTATTTGGTTGGAGGTGGAGATATTGTTGGAACTTGAAAAATGTTTCAAGTGAGTTTGAATAGAAAACATGTTTAGTCCCACATTGCTCACTTCAAAGAGTACAAACTCTTTATATACAAACATCTACTCTAAAGATTTGCTTTAGAGAAACCCAATGGGTAGAGTCCAAATTGGCACCCATTGGGTAATAGGTGTAATATATATATATAAATAAATATATATATATAATAATATTTAAAATCAAAGATAGGGCCTTGGGCCTTTGGGCTTAGATTTGTTAAGCTTTGTAAAATCAAATAAAGTTTTTTTTTATTTTTTTTATTTTCGAAATTAATTATTGGTAGTTAATTTTTGTGAACAGATGTGACTGTTGTGAACAGGTGTTTTATTTTATTTTTTATTTTCGAAATTAATTATTGGTAATTATTTTTTGTAAACAGTGTATTTGTTGTGAGCAGTGTATTTGTTAAATATGTTATTTTGAACAAATCACATTGGTTTGAACCGGTGCCTCAAGTTCTATTTAACTAGAACTAAAACACTGGAAAAACATAGAATTTTCGGATTTCGTTTTTTTGAGAGAGAAGAAAAATCACAGTTTGTCAGACTTTTGAACTTGGTGATTTTTGGTTCGAAAGGGCATCCGGTTGTATCCTTGGGGCAGATCTTTGAAGAAAAATTCAATCACCGAATTCAAGGAAATTTCTGTCTTAGGACATTGCTTCTGTGCAAGCCTCCGGTTAGAAATTTATTTTGTTAATTGATTCTGTTATTAAATATTTGTAGAATTTCTTTATTCATATATATAAGTATCATTATTTATTGTTCCGGACAACAGATATCTCTCCGGAGACTCTCCAGAGAGATAACTCTCGAGAGTTGTATGGACACAATTGCCTCTCACAAATCTTTATTTACTCATTTTACTGTTTTTTTAAATATGAACTTTTTATGTATGGAGGGTATTTATGTCTATTCCCTTGTTTTACTATTTTTTAAAATCTATAACTACCATATAAGTTCAAAGTTGAACCAAACATAAAATATAAACTTACACTGTGAGTTAACTCCAAAGAGTTATCTTCATTCGCACCGTAAGTTGACAAAAACGAAACAAACAAGGTCTTATATGCTCATTCATGTTTTCCATGCATGTTAGCAAAAATTGGTAAGGGTGTTTTCGAAATTGGAGTCCAACTGGAAAACACTTGCGGCCTCTCTAAATTTGCATTTTTTATAAAGTTCAAACCGGTATTAAAGCCAGGGTAGTGCTATTTGGACTCGTGGGTCTGAACTCAAATTTTTTTTAAATTTCAAATACACTCTCGAGCAATTAATGAAACAATCATAATCACTTGTAAAATTCTTATTATACCCCCTTAAATATGTACAAAAAATTTAAAAACCTCCCTATGAGTCCAGACTCATGAGTCCAAGTAGATTTATTGTTAAAGCCAAAAAAAAATCTGTTCGGACTCCGGACTCATAGAGGTGTTTTTAAAATTTTTACAAATATCAAGGTAGTTTTACAAATTGTTATTTTGAAGTCATTTATTGCTAGGCGCAAACTTCACTTTACCTTCAATTAGTATCTAAAGTTGAAGACCTCGATCACCATTCACCAACCTCAATGTTTATATGCAAACAAGGTTCATGAATGCTCTGCCCGTTCACAAGTTTGGCAAGAAGATTTGAAAAAAAAAAAAAAAAAAAAAAAAAAAAAAAAAAAAAAAAAGTTTGCCAAGAAGAATTTAGGACCACCTGATGTCAGTGTATTTTCTGGGCTAAATTGCTTTACCATGTTGGGCTATCCAAGTAAGTGTGCCTAAAAGCTTGATTGATTTTGGTGGGTTGGACTTTAATCTAAACAACTCACCCTAAACAAAATTAATAAAATGAACGTTACCATACGTATTTGGGCTCGGCAACAGCATTAGTGATTAAGCTGTTTCTATAAGATTGTACTAGTGTAACACAAAATTAATAAAATGAACGTTACCATACACACCTCATAAAATGAAATTACCATACACACCTCATAAAATGAACGTTACCATGAGCATATATAAAAGAGTAAATGAAGCGGGCGTCCTGGATGTGGAATATTTGCTGTTTTGAGGTAGGCAAGGCATTAAGCATAAGATAAGATGCGGGAGGGGAGGGGAGGGGAGAGAATCCTGTTCCTGTTTAAACAAACAAATTTATGGTACTAAAGAGTGGGGTGAGATCTGAAAAGAGTAGTTTTGTAGATCTGACGGACAAACTGATAGTAAAAGCAGACAGAACAATTAAACGGCTCTCTCTTGGTGTTGGACTAGTTGGGGTTCAGTGGCCAAGAACATGCTATTATTATGCTATGTCCCGCCCACACCCCATACTACCAAAATTTGAATTTTCAAATCTCACACCCGTTACCTTACTTTTTTTTTTTTTTTTTCTTTTTTTAATTCCTCATCAAAAGGTGTCTTTAACGCTCACTTTCCCTGACCACCACCCAACTCAAATACAATACAATACAATACACCACCAGTCCTACTCCACACACACACACACACACACATGGGTACCTGTTTGAGTAAGAAGAAGAGGTCTTCTTCTTCTTCTTCTTCTTCTTCGCCGCCCGTTGTTGTCCTTCCCGAGGCGGCGCAACCCAAAGCACAAGTCCAAGTGGTGGTGGTGGACAAGGAGAAGAATGAAAAAAAGATTTTGATTCAGCAGTGTGAAAATAAGGAAGGTGCAGGTGCAGGTGCAGGTGAAGAAGAATGTGTGAAGAAGAAGGAGATTTTTGTTATAAAGCAGAGTCGGAAGAGCCACGAGAGGGCACGATCGGGTGCGGAATCGCAGAGAGTTAGTAATGAGGATGACCCTTGTGTTGTTGGTGTGAATGTGGTGAGGAGTTCGAGTTGCACCAAAGAAGAGGTCGACGCCATCTTGATTCAATGCGGGCGGTTGAGCAGGAGCTCCTCTGCTAACAAGGGAGGTGGCAGCGGCAGTGGCAGTGGCGCCAGGAAGTACTCCGGTTCTAAAAGGAGCTTCGACTTTGATCATGACAACAACAACAACAACAACAATAATAGCAATGATATTATATCGGCGGACATCAAAAAGGGCGGCGATGATCATGACGAGCACCACCATTACTCAAGGGCCTCCTCTCACAGGAGGAGTCCCAGCAGAGAGAAGGATGGAGGAGAGCACAAGCGGTCCAGCAGCAGAGACAGAGACAGAGACAGAGACAGAGACAGAGACCGCTCCTCTTCTTCCTCCAAGGATCAACAAGATGAGAGGAGCAGCAGCAGGTCTAGAGGCAGTGGAAGCAGGAGGAGTAGTCGCTCCCCCAGTCGTCGATCTGAAACTCCATCTTCTGCTGCTGCTGCTGCTGCCTCGGACAACTCCAAGCCAGCCAAGATGGTCTCAGTCCCAGCTTCCAATCGTGACACTGCCCTTGTCGCTACAACAGTCGTCAAAAGGGTCTCGGTTAAGAGGAATGGCGCCTCGCCTCGCTCTCAGTCACCTGCTTCTGCTAATAACAACAACAACAACAACAACAACAACGACAATGCCCAACAGCACCAACCCTCCCTCACCCGCAATCCTTCCAGAAAGGCAGAACAATCTCCATATCGGAGAAACCCCATGACTGACATCGAACAACAACAACAACAACAACAGCCACCCCTCAAATCCCAAGATCAACTTAAGACGCATCGGCGCAAGGACAGCAGCGATGAAATCAAAGCCTTCCCTTCACAGAACCAACTGGTTAGTCACTGACTACACGCCAATCCTTCAAATCTTCTTCCTTTCCAATTATGCTTAATCTCAGATTTTGCTATGTGCTTACTTGCTGCAAATTCACCTTTTCTTGCTTCATAATTTGCAAAGCAAAAACTAATTATTAGGATGTTATTGTAAATCTGTGATGCAAAGCATCAGCAGCAGCAGCAGCAACAGCAAGTATTGGAAGAGCTGTGTACAAATGCTGAAGGGTTTACATTTAAGACCAATGAGACTAATGCAGCACCTCAAGGCATTACCAGGAGCAGATCTTCAAGGAGATCAAGAGACCTAGACTTCAATACCAATATCGGATTCAATCCCGATACCCTCCTCAACCCGACGTCTTACGCTCAATGCTACTAGAAGACATCCAAAACTTCCATCAGCAAAACAATGGCACTACTACTAATACTACTGCCACTCCAGTTTTTACTCTCCCAGCTTGTGTTACCAAGGCATGTTCCATCCTTGAGGCTGTAGCTGATCTCAACTCGTGTAATAGCGAGGACAGAAGTTCTGAATTAATAGCTGATTGGTCTAACAACAAGGGAAGTAAGAATGTTTCTTCCAACAGCGCTAGTGGTTTGCCGCATTTGGGAAAGAAGAGATTGGTGGATGTGAAAGAGCCTACTATGGAATCTGAGGTGGTGGTGAAGAATGGTATAAATGAACCAAGCCTCCACAAGTATGTGACTGTGAGGAGAGGTGTGGTGGAAGGAGAAACAGAGGTGGAGCAGCAGCAAGAATCGTCGGGCAGCAATAGCTTTGTCGGTGGACAGTACTGGGCTACCTCCTCTCCATGCTCGTGGGAGCCTAATTCAGCTGATTCCGCCGCCACTTCAAGGCCTCGAAGCACCACTACTTATGGAGAAACTCTAGTTGTGATGGATAAGGAGAGTAGCCATGCAGTCTCTGAAGTCGTTGGACATAATCAAAATGAAGTTGTTGCCGATGCTAGGAGGACGAGAAGCAGTGGAAGCAATCGTAGCGGCACTCCTTCACAGGGTGGGAGTGGAAAGAAGAGAGAATTGCAACATCAATATCATCAGAAGGGAAGAACTAGGCAAGGTAGAGTTGGAGCTGTCAGTCAAGCAATTCCTATTGCTGCAACTATTTCTTCATAGTAAACAAAGTTGCAATTTTTAGGCTTACATAGAAGAATATCATCAAATGAAGGGCCAAGAAGACTCCTCTTTGCCCCTTGTTCACAACAGGGTGATTCTTGTTGTTCTTTTGTTGTCATTCATGCAATGTGAACATTGTTCAAACAATTTGATCAACAAACAGCATGATATTCCACTTTAATTATTCAATTCAATGAGCAAGAAGACAATGTTTTGAATATTAGAAGAAAATGGTGAGGGAACAATAGTAGATAAGTTAACTCAACATCAACTTCCCAATTTAAGCAACCAAAATAATATGAAGTTCATTGATTGATGTTCAACGATCCATTCATTATTGCATATGTAAAATTATTTAACTTTTCCACAGATCCAAGCTAAGATGTACTAAAATATTTCTATAACCTACGAAAATATCGATACCTCAATTGCTTCCGAGAGGGGCCTAGCAGAGGGAAAGGAAACTTCATTTGACAAGTCCTAAGTTGAGAACACCCCATGCGTTCTGAGGCCACGACCTCTCCTTCGCCTTCATCACTAGAACTCTCGCCCAAGCGACCCACCCTTCCCACGACATCCTCTTATCCCAGGGACTCCCCCACTCCAACAACAGTCTCAGCCCCTTCTCTCCCTCTCTCTCTGCCTCCTCGAAACTCCCTTTGCTCAAGTGAATCTGAGCCAGCACCACATGTGGCTCCCCTATGAAAGGGTTCTTCTCCACACACTTCACCAGCAGCTCCTCTGCCCTCTCTACGCCTCCATTCCCTCCACTCCCGCATAGAGCGGCTTCCCAGTACAAGTCCCTCGCAACTCTCTGCCCCTCGGTGTCCAACACTTTAGTGCAGTGGTTGAACACAGGCGGAATCGGCAACTCAATCCTCTCGTCTCTCTCATCACCATCAACAGTAGCACTTTCTGTTCCATTCAATGTTGTTGTTGTTCCACTACCATTAGTACCATTAGTACCATTAGTAGTATTGGTCTTGTGCTTCTCTGCCATGTAAAGCTCTTCTTCCCTTACTATGAGGGAGTACAAAGCCCCCATCCTAGAAATGGAATTCATCCACAACCCAGGCTTGCCATCCCCCGGCCACAACCCCGCAGCGACGTTATTCCCCGAGAACTCGAGACGCCCGTTATCATTCTCAAACAACACATCCTGAAAGCTAAACAACTGATCACTGAAATCAGCCATGGTCATCATGAGGAACACTGCCACCACTCTCCTAGACAATCCCACGTCCTCCCCAGTCTTAATATGCTTCACAACAATCCCCTCAGCAGGCAACAAAGACCTTATCTTCCGGCGCCACTCCTCGTCGTGATCAAAGACGCCAGAGTCCTTGGCATTCGTAAGAGAGGCCTGGGAGAGTTTGAGGTGGTGGACTAGCTGCTGATCAGTGTAATTGAATAGGAGGTCGTCGTGGATGAGGGACTGGCGGGGGACAATGCAGAAGAGGTGGATGAGGCGCTCGGCGGCATTGCCGACGTGGTTGCAGACGGTGTGGCGGGAGGTGGAGGGTCGAAAATGGCGAGGTTGACGTAGGAATTGGAGTAGGCCGAGTGGAAGAGGCCAGAGGCAGACAGGGTCTGGGCAGTTCCAGAGCTTTAGTATCTTGTAGATGTCGACGAGGTGGTCGAGGAAGCTGCCGTGCTTGTGCCAGCACTCGCCGGCGCCGACAGACCGGAGCACCGAGATGAGGGAGGGGAGCTTGGGGTCTACCAGGTGGAGCTCGCCTCGGAGGAAGGGACGGGCTGCATCTAAGATATTGCTGCTTCCACTGTCTTGTGAAGAAGGACAAGGCATGGTTGTTGTTGTTGTTGGAGATGAAAGGATAGGAAATCACACAGAGCTATAGCCTGTAGAGTGATTGATGTTTGATATAGAGGGAAGAGACCTAAAACAGTTGGGATTGTTAGTGGCCAAGTTGATATAACGCACGCTTGTAGAAAATCAAGGAAATCTACTTGGCATTTAGTCACCGTCTCTATTTGTTTTGTTTGCCAACTGCCCGAGATTTTATCTGATTTTTTTCCACTAAAATTCATCAATATAAAAAAAAAAAAAAAGAAAATAAGAAAATCAACAAAAGAACACATAGTTAACCATAAGAAAAAATAAAGGATGGTTTGGCATAATGGCTTGAGTTGCGTCAACTCGAAAAATGATAAACACACTTTGAGGGCACACCTTTGCTTAAAAGACAAGGCGTCTTGTGCGCGTGTTAGATTATCATTTTCCGTTGTAGTCCATTCAATTCAACCTACCTGTACTGTACTGTGCGTGCCTCTCCTGATCTAACAAATGACAAAACAGACTGCAAAAATTTTTTTTAAAAAAAATGACAAAACAGACATCACATGTTGAGCGAGTAATTGAGCCAGCGGAGATGACGATGAATTGGTTTGCCAAACCGAGCAAATTGTCCAAATGGTGCACGGATGATACCAGCCTAGCTACAAAATGAGAAAAAAGAAATCTACAGATGAAGTAAACTCGGTAGATTCTAACACACTTGCTTCAATGAGCTAATAGCATTATATATAAATGCGAGAAATATGCAGTCTTCATTTTATATTAAACCATGGAAAGAGGATGTATACGATTATATAATACCTCAGGCACAGCTCAAATAGATTCAGCAAGCCTTGACCGAATTGATTCCGCATCCAACACTTTCCAGATGCTGAATGAGTAAATGGAAATCAATGTGATGCATTGAGAATTTGAGAGTAGAAAATAAACAGTATCATAAGAAGCCATCCAAAATTATAAACATCAATGCAACTAAACAAATTAAAAGCTGTTGATTCACTTTTTAGGAAAAAGAAAATTGACCCAAGCAGATGTAACGAATGGGACAGAGAAATCAAGAAGGAATATGGGCATGCAACTTTGGGGTGAATAACGACCAATATGCATATTGAAGAATTCAGCAGAAAAAATTTGGTAACATAAACGGAAGGCAAAAATAAGAGGATTGATAATTTAAGGGGATAAATTTCATGATATCAAGTTGACGTGTTATAACTATGATTAGCTTTCTTTCAGATAACGTAACATGACATAAAAACAACGCTTGCTCTCACTTCTTCGCTTCCCAAAACGGAAAAGAAAGTCGCATGCCAATGGACACCAACAAAGCACACGTGATGATTGCAAAATGGCATGGAGATGAAGTCTACTTCATCAGAAATTCATAACGTTAATAAAACAGAAAGGCTTGTCGAAAAGAAATCTCTATTTAAGCCAGTTGAAACCATTACAAGATCCACCTACTTGTTGTACACAGTATCACCACTAGAAATTGTCTTTCCGCAAATCCAATCCAGAATCAACTCTTCCAATAGCGCGAGCTGTTCCTCAGCTTCTCCTATAAGAAGATTGGCCAGCATAAAATAAAATTTAAACCAAGGCCAAAAAAGAATGCAAATGTCAAGAGTAAAAATTTTTCTAGATTCACATACCTTCATCAACAATATCTAAATTATATAAAATTATTTTATGAAGAAGCTCCTGCTTAGTGATAAACGAACAATTCACTGACTTGAATATACTGATGATCAAGCAGAAAAGATCATCTAATGATGCAATCTGTTGGCGCTTCTTTAGAGTTGACTTCTTTGGCTTTTGGTTCTCCTCAACCTACAAAAGCAAAAATGGTGAGAACCTAGAAAGCAGGTTAGAGGGGCAGGGAGAGAGGGTTGAGAAACTTAGATCATGCACTTGACGTAACAGCAAACCTAGAATAGGACTATAAGAAGTATTTAGACTCATAGCATAACATGATATTACAGCACAGAACAAGGCGACTATGATGACCATACAAGGGTAGGCTCACCAGAATCACAATCCATCATAATATTGCACTATCTTATTAAGCTCCATGATAGGAAAAAAAAAAAAAAAACTCTCGAAATTAGAAATCCCATGTCGCAGTTTATTCTCGGCATACAAGATTTCCCTAAATTGGATCATTTGAATATTGGCATCTCCATTCTGATTACAAACGACCAGGCCTCCTTGCCAGTAGTGCTTCTCTTAACCAATCAACAAATTGCGCAAAAGGGGTGTCAATTTCTCAAAATCCTTTTCCTTCAACAATTGATATTCCAGGGTTACATACTTGTGTCGAAAAAAAAAAAAAAAAAAAAAAAAAAAAAAAAAAAAAAAAAAGGAGGAAAGCAACTCAGTTTTACATACTGAAAGACTATAAAATCTCCTCACATGCTTATGTTGGAAACTTGGACGGTTGAAAAAATTGATTCAGTGTCAATTTTAATAGACATTTTAAAACTTAACCAAGTTAAAACTTAAACACTTTCTTTTCCCACTTCCCTTTTTCTTATTTTTAATAGACATTTTAAAATTATAATAAAAAATTATGCACCATTTGAAATTAAAACAAAATTGGCATAGATATGGAAAATCTGTACCATTTGGGAGATCCCAGAAAACGAGATGATGGAGTCCTCTGTGAAAATCTTTTCTGAACTTTGAAGGCCTTCGTCACCACATTGTTTTGACTTGTCAATAGTAGCACATGAAGTACTTGAATCATCTTGCAAGAAAGCAAAGCTGAATGATCTCTTCGCAGTTGCTCGACTTGTGTCGGCCTCAGAGCTTATCTTGTCACTCAAGCAGGCCAATGACCTTTTTGATGGAGTTTGTTGCGCCAGAGTTTCTGTCATCAATTTGTGAGAAACTTCAACAGGCTTCAGAGGAGAGCTTTCACAAGCAGCAGCACTGTGACATTGTTCTCTAAAAATTAGCTCAACTGGGGATCTCATGCTGGTAGTTTCTAAAGCTAATCCATGACTTTCCTGCTGCGGGTTCATAGTGTTTTGGCTTGCGTCAGCACCATCATTTGCAGGCAAGGAAGGGACTGAAGCAGATAAAAGCTGAGTCTTTTCCTCTCCAGGGATATTTCGCTTCCGTGAAAAGTGTCTTCTGATTGATTGAGATACAGAAGATGGAATAACTAACTCCTCTTCCTTGATAGCAGGAGCTTCAATCTCACCCACATCTTTCAAAAAGACACGGTATCCAAATCAGATAACTCAAGTTGTGGAGACAGATGGCTTGTCACTGGTATGCTGGGGTTTTGCTCCTGTTCATTAACATGCTCTTCATGAGAAATTGTTTGTGATTCTACTTGCAATGGTATTGCTAAAACATTAGGATCTTTTTGGTTAAATGGTTCTTGAAGCACGGCCACTGGTATGTCATACTCCTGCATTTCAAAACAAAATCAAGGTTTCAAATAGCATTTTTAAACTTTTGGAACTTTTCAATGGAAGTTTGATGATAATTAAATTGAAAACAGTAAATATAAGTTATGACTGACATATGATATGACACTATATACACAATCAACTGGCCAAACACAATCAGATGATTAAACCAGCTGATTCAATGTACCATTACATGTTTCGACAGTTCAAAAATCAAAGATCATCTTAATTTAATAGAATGAAGGTCACTAGAATGGCATGATTAACCAAAGTAAGAAACACCCATAATGGTTAAGTCCTAATGCATCATTGGTCGCGCAATCACATTGAAAAGTTTGTGTAGCAAGCAAATGCGTTTTCGGTAGAGGGTTGAACTATAGTTTTTAGCAATATATTTGACAACAGCTTTCAAATCTTAATCCTTTTATCAGGCCTTGAATGCCAATCACCATAGGTTTGAGTAATACAATCGTTGACATCAACATTTGAACAGAGACGTTGACCTATGTATAACTGAGATATGAAATCTTGTTAAGAAAGCTCAGTTAAAAATAAGGCGGAGACGTAATAACAAATGCTGACATACTCAGGTATAATGCAAGCCCAATTGATGGATAACCTTAGGTTGGCTTCATTTAAACAATCCAATGTGTAAGCAAAGTTCAAAACCTGCTCGTACATACGAAGCTATAACACAATGCCATGAAAAAAACAAATAAATCTTCCAAAATGCCTGAAATAGTTGATCGAGATGCAAGCAAATAATAATAAAACAAGAACAAGTAAAAAAAATTATAATTTTTCATTTGTTTCATCATATGCACTCTGAACATTCATGCTGGGCAGGAAAGAAGGAAAAAAAGACGAGCATGGAATCATTTTTGAAGGTGCTTAAACTTAGAAATTTGGCACTTTTTTCAGCATTGTTCATGGCTTCAGTCTACATCCAAAACAAACTCATTGTTGCTT